>JARTUT010001740.1:0-10000000 GCA_030674115.1 Micraspis discolor
AGTAAAATAGAAGCAAAAATTGACGTGCTTCGGGATGTTGTTGCCAAAGAATTTTCTTCTAAAAAATGAAATTTTTCCATAATTTTGAAGCGTACTCTATTTGATTTCTAAAGATTCCATTATATTATTTCAGTTCCGATAACTAAATCAAAAAACGTGAGATCATTAATATTCAGCAATTTTTTTTCAATTAATAATACCTGATGCGTTGATTATTTAATAAATTAACAATAATAATTTTCGAATTTAATATTAATTTAATCAGCAATAAACCTTACTGATCTGAAATCGTCAGATCATAAAACTTACAAGAATCTAATATAAGCAGAGCAGCGTCAGAAGCTGCTGAGATATAATAATACGAAACTCTATTAATTATCTTTTGAATAGAATTTCAATCGATCCTTGAAATCATCTTTAACCGATAGTTTGAAAACAATGAAATTAAGATCGTAATTAATCAACCATAGCTCCGTAATGTTAATAATATGAAATAAAATTAATATTTGCCGCCTATGTTCTCACGAACACAGTTCAAATAAATTTGGTTAAATGTCTTTCATTAGAATATTTGGATAAGAGTGGTATCTACGCACCAGATTCTCTCTGTCGCTGAGTTTGGGTGTAGCATTCCATATTCCGTGAGGGAAGTTCGGATATGTCTGTCCACCAATTGCAGGTCTGTCTTGGACCACTTCAGAATTGCGGCGGTATAAGTAAAAGCAGGTATAGCCCAGATGTTAACTGCTTCCATTTTGTTTCTCGCTGATAATTGAGTCTACAATATCTTCTTAACTCTTCGGTATAGTTCTTCTTTCGCCGCTTCTTTGTTTTCTCGTTGCTTTATCTCGTAGGTCTGTTGTATTCCTAGGTATTTATATCTATCCTCTTGTTTCAGTCCTGCTATCCGTCTTCCATCTCTAAGTTCTATGTCAGCCCCCTCGTCAAATTTTCCGCGTTTGATATTGACCGTGGCACACTTCTCAATTCCAAGCGACATTCCAATATCGTCACTGAATCTTCTTATCAGCTCCAATGAACCTTCCAGCTGTTGTCGACCCCTCGCGTAAATCTTGAGGTCGTCCATGTAAAATAAATGAGTTAGTGTTATTCGCTCATTTATAGAGTAGCCATATGTTGATCTGTTGAGAACGCTGCTTAGGATGTTCATGGCCATGCAAAACCACAATGGACTCAACGAATCGCCCTGGAAAATGCCTCTCTGAATCTTAATTTCCCCAGTCCTGTATGATGTTGTTTGATTATTTATTGCTATGTTAGTCCGCCAGGAGGACGACAGGAATCTGAGCAGCTCGACCACCCGCCGGTCGACTCGATAAATTTTGAGAACCTCTAGTAGCCATGAATGAGGCACTGAGTCATAGGCCTTCTGATAATCCACCCAGGCCATTGATAGGTTCTTTTTTCTTTTTCTTGCCTGCTTGGTCAGGGCATTATCAATTATCAGCAGCTCCTTGCTCCCTCGGCCTTTGTTCTTACAGCCGTTTTGTTCCCATGCCATTATGTGATGTTTTTTCAGGTGACCGTTAATTTTGAACGACATAGTGGAGGTTAAGATCTTATATGCTGATGGTAAGCAAGTGATGGGTCTGTAATTTTCTGGGCGAGAGCGTTCGCCAGTCTTCGGGATCATGTACGTAATGCCCTGTGTGAAGTATCGCGGAACTTCATGCGGGTTTGAGAGGGCATTCTGAATAAGCCGAGCCAGTGTTTTATGGGTCGATGTTAGAGCCTTCCACCAATAATTGTGGATCCCGTCTAGTCCTGCTGATGCTCAGTTTTTCAGCCTCTTTATTGTTCCTCTCACGTCCTCTTCGGTAATGACGACAGCCTCCATATCCCGCAAACCATCCAGTTCTTTCATCTCCGCTTCAATCCAAGTGGCTTTTCTGTTATGATCTCTGTTATGCGACCATACTGTGCTCCAGTATGTTTCCATTTCTTCTGCTAGGCTTCTGAAGAATGCCTTCTGGTTATTGGCAAAAAGATTGTTGTTACGGTATCTTTGGGTTCTTTTATGATACCTCTTGAGCCTATTTCCTAACGCTGCAATTTTCTGTTTGAGATTTTCCATATGGATTTTTAGTTTCTGATGGAAATTGGGGCTGGATTTCTTCAGACCAACTTTCTTGGCGTAGGCCCCCATCTTCTTATCCACCTTATAACTCGGGCTTTCACTAGTTGAATAGGAGTGTAGAATGCCTATTTCTTTCCTTAGAGCCGCTATCTTTTTTTCGAGCCTCTCCTCCCATGGTGGTCTTTGTTGTGGGTGATTATTTAGGCTTCTGAACTTTGAAGTCGTCTGCTGGATGGTGTTGGCTACTATTGCTGCACAATATACAATGTGGCATAACTCCTCAAAATTTGCTGAAGACTCTATAGTCGCGCTCAATGCGTCATTGATGATTTGCATTAGGCTCTTTGTCTCTCTATTGCTCTTCATTCTAGCAATTTCCGGTCTTGCTCCCATCAACACTCCCTTCCACTTAAGGCTTGTCTCTTGGAAGATCGCCAATATCTCAATTGATGCCTCATTTGATTCCATCTCTGTTCCTCCGTTCACCTGTTCTTCCCCTTCAAACGCTATCATCTGTGGGTGCATAGAACTCCTTCTGCTGATGCTTCGTCTAATATTCCTGATTGCCGAAGTGGGAGAACGTCTTACTGCTTCTGCTTTCATTGCTGCAAGTTCATCTGGGGCGAGCAATTTACGTACTTTAATGTTTTTTATTTGTGCAATTAAATGTTTCCCCGTGAAGTTCTTAGTCGGATATAATTCCATCCATCGGTGTACAAGTCTATCTGCGTATTTTTTTGTGTCTGTCTCTCCATCCGTAACCTGATAGTAAGCATTGATAAGAACATTCATCTCTCTTGTCCAATGCTGCCTCACCCTCGTGCGTATATATATATATATATATATATAAATATAGTCTTTTGAATTTTTCTCAGTAGTGATCGGTAAAAATGGATTTTATTGGCTCTCGGTCTCGATGGACTTTATGACGAGTAAGAAACTATTCGATCACGAACACATTTCTTGTGTTCCATGTCGTGTTCTAGGTTTGTTCCATAGTTTATTCCATACATAGACTACTTATTTTTTATTCAAAAAGTAGTGTTATTCAGCTAGAGATGTATTTATTTTCAACTTATTCAATTTAATTTCATTGAAATGAAATTCTTGCTGTGTTTCCAATTGCTTCAGTGATAGTAATGTCAAAAGGTATGTGTATTATTGCATTCATTCAAGTAGTGGTTTTGGATTAACTTATAACACTCTAAAAATGTACTGTGAATTAATATATTCTGTAGCAATTTCATATTTGTGTAGTAATTTCTGATTAGTAAAAATTTGGGACTGTTTATAATACTGTTTTCTTTCTAGGTTTTTCATTGCACAAGTTGAGGGTGTTAGAAATATTTGGTTGTAAAGAATGGAAAATCCATCTCTTCATTCATCCAAAAGCGTTATTCACATAATGCATTTGCATATGGATTGTCTAGACCCACATGGAAAGCTGAAGAGATTTGCTCTACCAACACTTAATTTACCAAGTAATTCATTCTACTTCCTATGATTATCATTTTTGTAATTTCAATAATCTTTTAGATTATGTAAGCCGCCCTCAAAATGATGACATATTTTTTCTACCATCCAGAACTCCTGAAGAAACTTTGAGGCAACAAGGTATTTATATATAAGTGAACTGCTCATGGTCATTGATTATAGTTTTGGGTATTCCACTAATGATGGGTTTCATAAAAATCGTTTATCAGAAGATTCCTAGAATACTTCAACGGTTATGTGAGATTTTCCGTTGGAATGCCAAATTCCTGGAATTTTAGCTGTGGCTCTAAATTTTAGTATAAATATGTGCTTTTTCTTATGCCATATTATATATCATTTAGAAGCAATCTTCTTGGGGTTAGAGCACGGGATCAAAAATTAGGATTTCATCTATTTTTTGTATATTAATGCTCAACTACATGTGTTTCGGCGTACATTGAGCCTTTTTCAAATTTATGTGTTACAAACATAGTGACAAACACATCTGTCCAACAATTCATCTTAAAACTCAGAAAAATTAAAATCATGTTCATCATGTTGTGAACGCTGTCAATTAGAATTATTCTTTCAATTATTTCTGAGAAATAATTGAAAGATGAAATCCTAATTTTTGATCCCGTGCTCTAACCCCAAGAAGATTGCTTCTAAATGATCTAAATTTTAGTATACCTGCACTATTTCTCTTTGATTTAAATTCCTGTATTTCTATTAGGTTCAAGAAGTAAAAAAAAGAAAATAGACTTTAAGAAATTGTTTCTGTCATAAAAGTATAAATATAATGCATTTCATGCTTAAATTGATATATTTGTCACTAATATTCTAATTTATTCTTGTAATGTATTTTTCATAATTTGATGAGTTATTGTTGGTTCGTTCATTCTTTCCCTCGATATTGAAATTTTTGTAAATTGATTATATACTGCTTTATATATATTTCCAAAGTTTATTTTTTGTTTATTTTCTTTCATCCTCTTAAGATTAGTATGTTCTTTTATTTGAAGGGCAGATATATTTGAAATGACCATAATTCTTTTAATCTTCTGCAAATTGTCACAATTTTCTGATCAAATAATATTTTTTTATTGAATTTGTGACAATCTACAGCAGATTAAAATAATGGTCATTTCAAATGTATTTGTTTTCAAATCCAATAAAAATATGGGATTCAACCTGCGCTTGCGCGGAATCCTATGATAACCCATATAAAATGCTCTAGAGGGCGCCACAAGTCGTTGTGCGAATGGAATCTGTAATAAAGTAGGGAATAACTAAAGATGGCGGAGCAGTAAGTTGTAATCGGGACCAAAATTCATGCCAGAAATGCCTATCTATAAGTAGTCTATGTAATGGAGGCTGTGCCTCGGAAAACAACTCCCATTACACTTGGTCAAGATCCGAACCCGGTAGGAACGGAGTTGTCGACAAGTGCTGCGTTTCCTTCACCTCTAGATTACTCAACGTTCCCATCATTGATATTTTTACCTGCTACCGTAAATTTGAATATACAAATTAGATTAAAATCGAAAAAGACCTTTAATATTTATTAACTAATTGTCGTCTGCATTCAAGTCATTTATATTCAATGCAAATACAACCTTTAATTAATAACTGTATAGAGTGAATGTCAATATTATTTGAAGTAGATACAAAGCCAAAAAATTACCACATGACCCACCTTCCATATTCAAAAATTATTATCATATTATATTATATATCTGTTAGTTAAAGAGTTATTATAAAAAAATATATAAAGTTGGTCGAAACTATAAAAACATTAATATATTTTGTTCAATATTGTACACCGTTGATTGGATCTTTTAATGAGAATTGAGTTCAAATAGATGGATCATTTGCTATAAACAATATTTTCCATAAAATAATCAAGAAACTTTGAAAAATCTATTTTTTTTTTAAATCAGAGATCAAGATTAATTACGAAATGAACAAAAATAGCTCCGTTATTTTTATAATAAGAAATAAAATTAATATTTAGCGCCAATGTTCACATAAACACAGCTTCAATAGATTTCGTTGAAAGTCTATTTTATTCGAGTTTTAGGGTAAAGGTGGTAACGATTCTATTTTCAGACTCCTTGATGAAATATCCTTGTTTCAAAAAAATCTGTAGAATGAAATGAGCTATAAGGATCGAACATAGTAGATTCGGGTTACAATTCTTGAATAATTTTTGTATGATGCATTTTTATTGTACGAAACCATATAGAACTTGTTTGTCTTAAATAAAGACCTATATTTGGAGATATGATCATTCTCAACGGCTTCTATATTTACAGTGAAAACCATGTACATAGTCAATGAAGAACCACCATTAGTTAGGAAAACGGTTGAAAAGTTAATTGTAATCATTTCCGCACCACCTCAGAGGTAGATTACACAGTGCGCTTTATTTTTACATGGTATCCCCAGTAGGCCTAATCCATGTGGGTTCGAGCAGGAACAATCTCTCAACCGACCTGCTTTACGCCATGGGTGACGATCTGACTAGCGTGATGAAGGCTGTGCCTCGGAATACAACCCCATTACACATGATCAGGATTCGAACCCGATGGGCACGGAGTTGTCGACAACTTCAACTTCAAAATAATTTTATTTACATTAAAAAATTTTTACACAAGGTATATATAAATATTCAATGGTATATATACAAAAGGGTCCTACATTAGTAATGACCTTAATTATCTTAAGACTAAATATATATAATAGATATAAATTTTTGTGATAATTTTTAAATAAAAATTACAAAGTTGTCGACAGATGCAGCGCTTCTTCCATCTCTATACTACTCAACGTGCCCATCATAGTTGCTTTTACCTACTACCGTAAATTTTAATAAGCAGATTAGATGAAAATCGAAAGAGACCTTGAATATTCATTAACTAATTGTCGTTAGCATTCGGGTCAATTATATTCAATACAAATAAGACCTTCAATTAATAACTATATATAGAGTGAACGTCAAAATTATTTAAAGTAGACACAAAGCTAAAAAAGTACCACATGACCCACCTTCCACATTAAAAAATTCAGAGGATTGTTGGGGATCGCACAGAGTGTAACAAATATCCGCCAGACATGCATAAAAATCAGTAAAATAGAAGCAAAAATTGGCATGCTTCAGGATACTGTTGCCAAAGATTTTTCTTCTGAGGACATAAATTTGTTTCTTAATTTTGACGCGTACTGTATATGATTTCTAAAGATTCCATTATATTATTTCAGTTCCGATAACTAATTCAAAAATCGTGAGATCATTTAGCTTCGGCTACAATACTGCTTAATTAATAATACAAAATGTGTTCTAAACTTTTTTCGTATATATCCATTAGTTAAAGAGTTATTATAAAATAATATATAAAATTCTTAGAAAATATAAAAATATTAATTTATTTTATAGAATGTTGTACATAGCTGATTGGATCTATGAATGAAAATATAGTTCAAATAGATGAATCATTGGCTTTAATTTTCTAATTTTAAAACTACCTATAATAACAATTAAATTGAAACAGATAAAACTATAAAAATATAATATAAAATGGAATTCTACATTTAAGAATAAATATACAGCAGATAGATCACAGAATCACAAGAGATATTCGTCTGGAAATTTTTTCTACATGATCCGTCACATTATTTTCCGTTTGACGAATTGACAATATTGAACAGACTCGCAAAAATATCCATCCACTCTTATATTTAAATTATTAATTTCTGTATTCTGTAACCCAAAATTAATAAAAATACTCCTATATCTGCAAGTGATGGAACGCCAAGACAATTAATTTTGAGAATATATACGATATCAATAATCACCAAAAAATATGTAAATGAAGTTATAGTATGGGAGTTTCTCCTACATCCAATATTTCATTAGGGTTATTGATTCCCATGATGGATTATGAGGCAACTTTACCGTCTCTGATGGGCAGATTCCATAGAACTTTTATTTTCTGTCAAATCCTCTTTTCTACCACTGAAAATATTCGAGTGAGGAAATGTTATCAATTCAGAATTTGCCCTACTTTCGTTATGTTTCCATCGTCCTGGTAGTATAAATAACTGAGTCCTCATTGTTACTCCCTCTTACAAATCCTACATCAACTCCTGTTATCCCGTGTTATTTCATTTTCGACCGACACTGTACTGGATTTTCGCATATATTATCCAGTTTATACAACGCTCCTTGCTCTTTAATGTGCAAATAGGATATAAAATATTTATGGCGCCTAGTATTTTCCCAAATATTTCCCATCTTTCGGCAGCAGCTGCATGTTTTGCTCGTCTGGTCTACGCCAGACTTAATGAATCTGAAGTCATAAAAGTTTCTTGAATAATTCACGATATTGATGATATCACAGAGAAGGTTGTTTTTGTGGTTTCATCTGAAACAGCAATTGCATAGATTTATGGTTGATTAATTACGTTTTTGATTAAATTTTCTTGAAACTGTCGGTTGAAGACGATTTCAAGGATCGATTGAAATTCTATTCAAAAGACAGTTCGGTATCATTATATCTCAGTAGATTCAGACGCTGCTCTGCTTAAATCAGATTCTTTTAGGTTTTATGTCCAGATCAGTAAGGTTTTTTGCTGATGAAATCATTATTGAATTCAAAAATTATTATTATTAATTTATTAATTATTTAACAAATTTTGTATTAATAATTAAACAAAAACATTTGCTGAAGCTAAATGTTTTTCGAATTAGTTATCGGAACTGAGGTGATATAATAGAATCTTTAGAAATCATATACAGTAGGCGCCAAAATTATGGAACAAATTTATTTCTTTGGCAACAACATTCTGAAGTACGTCAATTTTTGCTTCTATTTTATTAATTTTCATGTCTGAAGGATTTTTGTTACCCTCTGTGCGATAACCAACAACCCTCGTAATTTTTTGAATATGGTTTGTGGGTCGTGTGGTAGTTTTTTGGCTTTGCATCTAAGATGTCGTTCGTGTGGTCGGAACACTTGATTTCGGAACTGTTCGTTACTGTTCTTACGGTTCCTGATCTAGAGATGGTACAATGGTACAAGGTACAACAGAAGAAGTGGTAAATTCAAATCATCGGTGATTCAAATTTTCAGTAGTTATAATTTTCAATTAAATTGTATATTTGGTGACTAGGATATTCGCGTAGCTGTTTTTGAGTATATTTGATGTTGTGTGAGTATAAATTTTTAATCAATTCGTTATAAAAGCTTCTCAAAATTTTTATTATCTCAAAGAAGAGGAAGGATCATTTGCAATAGATGAATAAAATAATTGCATAGTTGTTGATCAAAGTATGTAAGATAATTATTTTATATTATTTATGTATACGATATTTAGGAAGGAAACGGAGGAATGACCTCTTTCAAGAACACAACGACTTGTTAAAACAATTCTTATCTAAAAAATAATTACAAAGCTATGAAGATTGTTAGAAAATATTTTTATTTATTTCCCAAATGCCATCAGTTCCATATACAATTACCCAATTCTATTATATAAAATTTTCTGTACACAGTTTACCCAGATATGAACTAACAAAAATAATTTCTCCTCTGATGACCACTACTACATATATTGAAATTTCAAATTATAATGAAATTAAATCATTTATTTAAATATTTCATAACATATAAATTATATTTACAGTTATTTATATGTTTATATTTATTTATTTATTACAAAAAAAATTGTTCAATTTTAATATTTGTAATTTCTAACGTATTTCCACCGTATTAACAAAACAAAGATATTGAATAAGTTATTCAATATCTTTGTAACACTATCCATGATATGATACATGATGTACAACATAACCTTACTTTCACTTATCTATGCACTTAACGAAATCGTTTTGAAATCATCTGTTCCCACCTGTTCCCACCCCTTCGTGTCATAGAACAACTTGCGACGATTCCAAGAGTTACAGAACCTGGTTCTCTGTGACCCCAGAACAACTGGGAACTGCCACCCGAACAAACCTAGTATTCATCACATTAGTCAGATCGTCACCCACGGCGTAGGGCAGGTCGGTTGAAAAATTGTTCCTGCTCGAGCCCACATGGATTAGGCCTACCGGGGATACTATGTAAAAATAAAACGCACTGTAATCTACCTCTAAGATGGTGCGAAAACAATTACGATTTTTTTGTCGTCCGTTTTCCAAAATAGGGAAGGTTCTTCATTGAATATGTACATGGTTTTCACTGTAAATATAGAAGGCGTTGTGAATGATCATATCTCCAAAAATAGGTCTTTATTGAAAACAAACAAGTTCCATAATGTTTTGTACAATAAAAATGTATCATAAAAAAATTATTCGAGATTTGTAACCCGAAATTACTATGTTCGATCCTTATAGCTCATGTCATTCTACAGATTTTATTTTAAACACGGATATTTCATCAAGGATTCTGAAAATACGATCGCAACCACTTTTACCCTAATATTTGAATAAAACAGACATTCAACCAAATATTAATTTTATTTCTTATTATAAAAATTTCGGAGCTATTTTTGTTCATTTCCTAATTAATCTTGATCTCTGAAAAAAAAATTACTTTTTCAAACTTTCTTGAATATTGTATTGTTTAAAGCAAATGATCCATCTATTTGAACTTTATTCTCATTAAAAGATCCAATCAGCTATGTACAACATTCAACAAAATATTTTTGTAGTTTCGAAGAACTTTATATATTATTATATATCGATCGCAACCACTTTTACCCTAATATTTGAATAAAACAGACATACAACCCTATCTATTGATGCTGTGTTTATGTGAACATGGGCGCAAAATATTAATTTTATTTCTTATTATAAAAATTACCGAGCTATTTTTGTTCATTTCGTAATTATACTTGATCTCTGATTTAAAAAAATTGATTTTTCAAACTTTTTTGAATATTGTATTGTTAAAATTGTTTAAAGCAAATGATCCATCTATTTGAAGTTTATTCTCATTAAAAGATCCAATCAGCTATGTACAACATTCAACAAAATATTTTTGTATTTTCGAAGAACTTTATATATTATTATATATTAACTCATTAACTATTGGATCTATAAGAAAAAATTTAGAATACATTTTGTATTATTAATTAAACCAAAATTTAAGCCGAAGCTAAAGGATCTCACGATTCTCGAAATTGTTATGCATGGCTGAAGGATTTTTGTTGCACTTCGGGATATCCCCATCAACCCTCTTAATTTTTAGAATGTGGAAGGTTGGTCAGGTGGTAATTTTTTGGCTTTGTATTTACTTCAAATAATTTTGACGTTCACTCTATAGACAGTAATTAATTAAAGGTCCAATTTGCATTGAATAGCAATGAACCAAATGCTAACCACAATTAGTTAATAAATAATAAGTCTTTTTCGATTTTAATCTAATTTAATATAGAAGACGTTGTGAATGATCATATCTCCAAAAACAGGTCTTTATTGAAAAAAAAAAGTTCCACATGGTTTCGTACAATAAAAATGCATCATAAAAAAATTATTCGAGAATTGTAACCCGAAACTAAATATTGTCAGTCAAAAGTTCAAAAGAATATATATATATATATATCTAATTTGTATATTTAAATTTATGGAAGTAGGTGAAAGCACCAATGATGGGCACGTTGAGTGGTCTAGAGGTGAAGGAAGTGCAGATCCTGTCGCCAACTCCGTGCCCACCGGGTTCGAATCCTGACCGAATCACTAAAGTAATATCTCCGATATGTTCAGTGATAAAGTGTGGTGGGGTTGTTTTACGAAGTACAGCCTTCATCACACTAGTCAGATCGTCACCCAAGGTGTAAGGCGTAAGTGCTCGAGCCCACATGGATTAGGACTACCATGTAAAAATAAAACGCACTGTGTAATTTACCTCTGAGGTGGTGCGGAAACGATTACAATTTTTTTCATCAGATTTCCAAAATAGGGGAGGTTCTTCATTGAATATGTACAGAGTTTGCATTATAAAATCCCTTAGCATATTTGATACTGAATATTTAAAACTAGATTTTATTATAATGTTTACAAAAGTACAGTAGTGTGCGTAGTTGATAATCAAATTTTTTTCAATAACTCAAATAATTCTCAATAATTGTACATAGGGTGACTCTTCTCAGATGTATTTGGTTTTTTAAATATTTTAACTTCGTGTAGGATCCTATTTATTATATGAAGGTGAGTAAAAAATTTAGAAAGCACTGACGTGAGGTCAGATTGCTTTGGCGCTCTTGTTGAGCTACCTGCGAGTAAATATTCAAACCATAATAAATCTATAAGCAGTCTGATCAGGTGAACAATAGTCTTTTTCCGTACAATGGGACAATGTGATGCAAATATGAACGCCTAATGAACCTACCTAATGAACAAACCTATATCTCAATTCAAAGATAACTAGTAATAATTTCCCCCAAGTTTTGTCTTCTCCTAAAAACTTAGCAGTACCTAAAAACTTAAGTCAGTGCTTTTTCGAATAATCATGACAACGTCATCGGCATCGGAATTCTCTCGTTGTGAAAAAATTTTTTTATTAAATATTACGCCAACTGACAGTAGGACTCGGAAGGATCTTGACAACATCCTCCAACATCTAGGAATTCTCTCTCGCTGTGAAAAATTATTTGAGTCGCGTTTCTTTTCCGAATCTTGACAACGTCATCGACATCGAATTCTCTCGCTGTGAAAATTTTTTTATTAATATTACGCCAACTGACACTGATAGAGGACTCCGGAATACGTCAAACGAATATCGATCTGAGACGATGAACTTTCGATGACAGCCCTGGGGAATTCATGACATTTCTCATTTTCTGAGTAAATGAAAACAATTATTTAAATTTTGAAAATCATATCTCCAGAACTATTAGTGATACTACTTTTGCCCAAAAATTCGAAAGTCACAGACATTTGGGCAAATTGATAAGCACTCTGTTCAGGTGAACAAGAGCGCCAAAAACACTTTACTCTACCATTTTCAACACAAACAATTGGGAACAGTCTTTTATTAAGTAATTACCAAAAATCTCAACACTAGATTTTCTAGCAACTACTCTTAAAAAAATTTAGAAAGCACTGACGTGAGGTCAGATTGCTTTGGCGCTCTTGTTGAGCTACTTGCGAGTAAATATTCAAACCTTAACAAATCTATAAGCTCTCTGATCGGGTGAACAATAGTCCTTTTCCGTACTATGGGACAATGTGATGCAAATATGAAAGCCTAATGAAAAAACAAACCTTTATCTCAATTTGAAAATAACTACTCAGAATTTTCACCAAATTTTGTTCTATGCTTCTCCTAAAAACTAACGTCATTGCTTTTCTGAGTTTTGACAACGCCATCAAATTCTTTCTCTATGATAAAAAATTTTTTGATTGATATTATGTCTGTGCTTTTCTGAACTTTGACAACGTCATCGACATCGAATTCTACCTCTATGAATTCTATGAAAATTTTGATTGATATTACGCCAACTGACACTGATATCTAGGTCCGCAAGTTGTCAAACGAATATCGATCTGTGATGGCAAATCTTTCAATGACATAGCTCGCACTTCATGTATTTCTATTTTTCTCTTGAGTAAATGAAAAAAATTTTGAAAAATCATATCTCCAGAACTATTAGCTTGTCGATGTCGAGAGTGGTATTTTTGTATACGTCTGATAAAACTGCACCATAAAAAAATTTTTATTTGAACAGTGTCATTTGAAAAAAAAAATTTTTTTTTGTTACTCCGAACCTATTCGGCCGATTTGACCGAATAACGAACTTAGCCGAGATATTTATACCTCAAACCTATTCTGAAAGTTTCAACTCTCTAACTTCATCCGTTCGAGAGTTATCGTGTTCACGGAACGGACGGACAGAATCGATTTTGACCACGGATTCATCAGTAGGTCCAAACAAAACGATTGATACCACTTTTGCCCAAAAATTCGAAAGTCACAGACATTTGGGCAAATTGATAAACACTCTGTTCAGGTGAACAAGAGCGCCAAAAATCATGTTTTCGTAAGGTTCCTATACAGGGTGAGTCTTTGACCACTGCGTTAATTTTAACCATAGATTCTTGACGTCAAAAGAAACATTTTCTTCCTATAACATTTTTCCAAATTTGGCCCCGTTCAAAAGATATAGGTGTTGAAATTTCATAAAAAAAATTGCATTTTCACCTGTAATATTCAAACGACAATATCAATTGAAATGATCTCTTGTAGAAGGTTTTTGATAGCAGTCATGCATATTATGGCATCAATAGATTTATTCCATTTCTTGTGGGTTTCTCACTACTACTCTACAGATTGGTTAAATTGCATGAAAAACAAATATCGCTTGAACTAAAGGTCCGTATCTCGTACTTCCTGGAATCATTAGTCTTTTTTGCATATAAAATCATTCCTCATCTTTCCTCCTAAATTGCACCATTCTTGAGATATTTGAAGTTGAAAGGAATTAAATCGATATAATTTTGTCCAAATTTTCTGATTTTCCCAAATCCAACTCTGTGCTGAAATTATTCAATAACAAGATTTGTTCAATGTTGCCATATTTTATGTCTATATTAAATATTTCTTCAAAAGGATGGGGAAATCTCTTCCCTCTATGGTTCCACCACTAAAAACTAATAGATGAAATTAACCACTGAACAATTTTTGTCTTACATTCACCACAAAATCTAAATTGCCATTTGCTGTATTCATTGTTAGTGATGTCTGGCACCTTGTTTAATATTTAATCCAGAATAATATTCCATAATAAATAAAGAAAAAGTTTTCCATCGCTCTTCGGTATATTTTGACCTTTGAAATAGGTGAAGTATTTTCTGTCAGGACCTGTTAAATTGAAGACTTGTCTTTATGAAGAGCTGGTTTTTTATAGCTTCAGGCTTTCAGGGTTCATCAAATTATATCTATTCTAACATAGGAATGCTGCAAATTGAGCTCATATGAGTTTTAAAAAACTTCGAACCCAGTCTCCTAGATTTGTTTTATATCTTTATTATCTTTATTTCATACACCGATTCAACCTTGTTCACAAACTTAAGAGATAATAGAATTTGACTTAGTTTTAATATTTCTGAATGTTTGTTATGATGCATGGTTAATTAAAATTCAATCAATATTGAAACTGGAAGATATAAGCTCATAAACAAGAAAGATTAGAATAGAATGCAATTTCTGACCATAATCATTTCATACTGAATTGAATAATTTAAAACTATCGATGTTATCCCTAAAAATCTTTCCACTTTTTTTTTGAAGATAGAAATAACTGTTGACAGTTTCAAACAGAATCAAAACAACAAGGAACCACAGAATACTTTTTTATTTGGAACTACCCACCACAGAGACGTTATAATATTTTAATGTGATAATAATTTACTCTAATTATTCTGAGGAAAATTATAACTAAAGATCAATAATAGTTACAGATATTATCTTTCATTTAAAAAAACATTGCAAATATTAATTTTTTCTCTCCTGGGGTTCGGTGATAAATTAATATTCTATGGTAAGGTATTAAAATTTGACATAATCTATGAATAACCATTTTTCAATATTTATGTTCTTGTTTACGTTATTTACTCTGATTATAAAAATCAGTAATTATAGTCTAAACAGAATAGATTCATATTAATGATTTAACAAAAAATTTTTTATCAAAGAACACCTAGTTGATTTTTCAAAATCAAATTTAGGTATTTCTTCAAGAAAGTATAATTGCACACCTAAATCTGGAAATACTTGTAATCTATCCAGGTAAAT
The DNA here is from genome assembly GCA_030674115.1 of Micraspis discolor. Taxonomy (NCBI): domain Eukaryota; kingdom Metazoa; phylum Arthropoda; class Insecta; order Coleoptera; family Coccinellidae; genus Micraspis; species Micraspis discolor. The sequence goes on from JARTUT010001740.1 coordinate 15,370, forward strand.
TGTTATTGGGATTCAGTACAGAAAATACCTGTTCACTGGTCTCTGTCGAGGAGAAGAAACTTCAGAAATATCAGTGTTTGGAAAATCATAGATGATTTTTTCTGGTTTTGAGTGAATAAGAAAGCACAGTGACAACCTCTTGCATTGGAAATTTCATAGAAATGATGGTTATCATGATTTGGAAATTTTAAGAAGAAAATTTCAAATGTATGATGATAACACCCAATAATTCTGAGGTTTTTTTGGAATTTCTCACTAGAAAGGCATGGTTTATAATCTTGAAGTAGAAAGAAAATATAGTAGAACAACAAAAATCTATGTTTATGGTGTTGAATTTTTTTTACCAGAAAATAAGTATTTTGTATCTTCCTTCTGGATATGGACCTCATCGGATGAAACATGAGTGAGTGAATCATTACTTAGAGGGAAAATAATGTTTTTAAACAATTCAGATTCAATAGTGAATGCTGTGGAAGGTATTTTTCATTCAAACTAAACTGGACTACAGAGGGGTATTTGCCCAATGTGAAAACTAAAAATGCTTATAACTTTTGAACGCAGCTGAATTTGGAAAAACCGTAATGGAAAAAGTGTTTCATTTGATCTCAAGAACCTATGGTTAAAATTAACGCAGTGGTCAAAGACTCACCCTGTATATTCATTTTGTGGCAATTGACTGATACGATGCAGCTCCGTGTAGGTTACCATTCGAAGTGCAGTTTCTTCAATCAGTTATTGAAAGTCAAATTCAATCAAAACAATGCTAAACCACGAACAAGGCGAAACCAGTTCATTAAGAAACTCCGAGACAACATCCGATGTTTGCACAATCTATTACGAATCATGATCTCACATAAGATTGTGAATGCTGATACAAAAAAACCTTTATACTTATTCTGAAAGGTTCGCAGAGACTCGCCTTTGTTTGCTGTGATGCCAAAATTCGTGAAGCAGTTGAGAGAACAACCGGAAAATTATCGTGGAAAGTTATAATTTATGTATAAGCCGTGTATATACAGTTTCCCAACATATTTGCTGGTGGTAAACGAACCTGATTGAGTTTTATTGAAACGTTTGTGGGCGAGAGTGAAATCTGGTTGTGACGTGTGTGGAATGCAAGGGCAGACCGTTCGTTGTCGAAATGATATCCTGCGTGTGTTTGAGAGAGAATATACAATTTCGTAACTAAGATAATAAACTACAACAATTGTAGGTGTGTGGAAGGATTGAATAATTATGAATCATTGTTTGAGAATGGGATTCGGATCTCAAGATGGAATCGTGAATATGTATTTTCCGCGAAGTGGTGGTTCAGCGACTGGTTTTAACATGTTTCATAGAAAATAAAAGGAGTGAACTTCTGAAGGTTTCATTGAATTAATAAATCGGAAATTTAAATGTACATTGAACCAAACATATTATTATTCCAAAATATACACCATCATACAACGCACGTTCCATCACAAAATCTAAAATAGAAATCCAAGTCAAACCCAACCAATATTCCCAAAAGAACTCCCATCTCTCCCCCATTTTTTTGGCCATCAGACCATACGAATGACCTATCTCCAAAAGAACCCATAAAATCCCCGCTGTCCGTCCACCTCCTCAGATTGCATAAATAAATTCCCAACAATAAAAAGGGAGACTGATTCCAGACAAAAAATTCGGATGCCGAACAAGATAAAAACGCTTTCTGGATGTGGAAGAATGTTGATGTCCCCACCAGAGCGGGATTCTTGCCCATCACCAGAGCGCACACGCTGGAACAGGCCGGTACGGAATGGAGGGAGCGATTGGGAGAAGTTCATCCCAGCCTCCCAGTCTGGATTTTGCAGCACAGTTCAAGGTGCCCGTCTAATTATCAGTTATCTGCATGTGCATCTGTGTATCGCTCAGGTGCTGATAACGTTTTGGTATTCGCGTTGTAGGATCGGATCCTGGAGACTTTTAACTTCTGAGCTTTGACCTCTGGCTCATTAGACTTCTGTGCTCGCTCTGTGGATTTTCATTGGTGTAGTGATAGTTTTTTTTGTGATCCAACCAGAGGTGTCAATGCTTGGATACGTTTGATTCTTCATTTTTAAGGTTAGAATTTCATACATGTGTTTGAGATCCCGCCTCATAATGGCATTTGCTAATGACACATTGTTTCGAAGAGAAGATACATGAACTAAAATTCGATTTTGAGCACTAGAGAACTTTCTAATGGTCATTTTTATTTTATGAACGTTATTGTTTGAAATAATGAGACTGAAATAATTTTCGAGAGCTCAACATTACCGAAATCCTCAGAGTTTTTCAAGGCAAAATGGTTTCAGAGCAGATGAATTATTTCTTATTTTGTTTTTACATTTATAATTATTATTACAGAAGGTTCGGTTAAATTATCTTGAATGTTCACAATGGGTTATCAATTGATATGTACTCAGTTTATTTTTTTTTTATTTATTCAGATTCCCACAGAGATCTTTTGTGGTTTTGAATTAGATGATTAGCAATTCAAATGCAATATTTCTTTTTATTTTCATTAGATTTGTCTAAATGATCCTGAATTTCAACACTGGAGATGTGTTTATAAGTTTACAAAACAATTTCTATATAACACTATATCGCTTCTCCAAAATTTTTTCGTGATAAAATATTTCGAAGCAGATGAGCATGAATTCAGAATAAACGTTTGTTGGTATTCTAATAAAATTCTGCCGAATCATCTTGAATGTTTACAATGGGGCGTCATTAGATGTGTTAATACAGTGTGAGTTGTAATTATAGAACAAATACATTTTTTCAGAAGAAAAACATTTAGCAAAAACACCTTAAACATGTCAATTTTGTTTCACCAAATTTGTATGCATTTTTGAAGAAGTTTTATTACACCCAGTGCCATCCCATCACCCGCCTAAATTTATTTATTGGAGAAAGTAGGTCTAGTGGTACTTTTTTGGCAACGCATTTATATGTTCTTTATAGGAGTGCATAAATGTTTTAGAGAAATTTCTTTTTACAGAATAATTTAATTTTTCACGTGAGGGGGTAGAAAAGGGATCATAATTATGCATGCAACTGTAATGATCGACTTTCATTCGGTGACAAGGTACCATCTTCTCAAAGTGAATGAGACAAGGTAAAGTACACATACGATAAAACCATTTGTACTAATTTTCCAAAAAAAAATTTATAGAAAAATTCCTACATGCCTGTAAAAACATACAAATAAACAATACCTACATCATTAAAGTTACTATTTTTTCTCATATGTTCTCATAACTATCTTAAACGTCTACAATAGGACATTAGAAGTGTATACAAGTCTTCAATGGCACTATTTAAATTATATAACAGAAAAATTGGTTTGAAGCACATGGTAAGCAATTCAAAATTAACGTTTTTTTATGCTTGTAACGTTCGGTTGATGTATCCTGAAAGTTACGGGTGTCATTGCAGCAACGTTTTTCAGCAACGGATTTCGAAAGCTGGTTTATATTTACGATTGCGTGTCATTTGTAATCGGTTGAATGAAATAACTTGATTTTTTTCGGGAAGTATTATATCTTTTGGACTTCATTAGTGGGGGGAACCACCTACATAAAAAAGAACCCCCAACAACTCCCCACAAAACATCCAACATAAAAAAATAAATTATTTTGCGTTATAATTATGTCAGTTTATTCAATATAATCTACTGAATCCAGCACATATACTGAAATAATTTGTGACCCCCCGCTTACCACCGCATAGCCCCCTCGAATTCAAAAATTCGGCGGACAGTGAAACTGCGCATTGCTGGCGATTTTTCGATTAAAATAGTATATTTGTAAAACGTCGAATATAATCTATAGGATGAAATAATTTGTGACCCCCCGTAATCCCCTAAAGCACGACAGAAAAAATCCCCCAAAGCTGACGATGGCAAAAACTAGATGGAAACGGCCGTTGCTGGATATTTTTTTGCAAAAAGAGTCTACCTCAACTCATTCAATAAGCCCCATATAATGAAATAATTTGTGACCCCACGCTTCAATCAGAATTGCCCCCCTGTAGAATAAAAAAATTCCAAATTCCGTAGCACGAGGAACTGTGCGTTGCTGGCGATTTTTTGAAGGAAATGGCATCCTTGTATATCGTTGAATACCATCTATATGTTGAAATAATTTGTGACCCCCGCCTACCCCCGAATAGCCCCCTTGAATTCAAAAATTCGGCGGACACTGAAACTGCGCAAATGCTGGCGATTTTGCGTTGAAAATAGTATCATTGTATAACGTCGAATATAATCTATAAGGTGAAATAATTTGTGACCCCCCGTAATCCCCCTAAAGCACGGCAGAAATAACCTCCAAAAACTTACGATCGCAAAAACTAGATGGAAACGGCCGTTGCTGGATATTTGTTTCGCGAAATGAGTCTTCCTCAACTCATTCAATAAGCCCCATATAATGTAATAATTTGTGACCCCGCGCAATGTGTGGGGGCAATTTCTGATTGAAGCGCGGGGTCACAAATTATTTCATTATATGGGGCTTATTGAATAAGTTAAGGTAGACTCATTTTGCGAAAAAAATATCCAGCAACGGCCGTTTCCATCTAGTGTCTGCCATCGTCAGCTTTGGGGGATTTTTTCTGTCGTGCTTCAGGGGGATTGCGGAGGGTCACAAATTATTTCATCCTATAGATTATATTCGACGTTTTATAAATATACTATTTTTATCGAAAAATCGCCAGCAATGCGCAGTTTCACTGTCCGCCGAATTTTTGAATTCGAGGGGGCTATGCGATGGTAAGCGGGGGGTCACAAATTATTTCAGTATATGTGCTGGATTCAGTAGATTATATTGAATAAACTGACATAATTATAATGCAAAATAAATTATTTTTTTATGTTAGAGGTTTTGTGGGGGGTTGTTGGGGGGTCTTTTTTATGTAGGTGGTTCCCCCACTAATGAAGTACAAAAGATATAATAGTTTCCGAAAACAATCAGGTCATTTCATTCAACCGATTACAAATGACACGCAATCGTAAATATAAACCAGCTTTCGAAATCCGTTGCTGAAAAGCGTTGCTGCAATGACACCCGTCTGAAAGTTTACGATAACCAATAATTTTATGTGCCTGTATCTATATGATTTGTAAATATTCCAATAGTTTCGTAAGTGATTGATAACCAATAAAAATTTCAAACATTTCCTGGCAAAGACATAATGAAATTCGAATTAGAGGACATACTGTGTCATTTTTTAGGAGATTTATTCAACAATTACCATTTCAATATGAAAAGTGAGGACAACTAAGGTACCTTACTAAGTTAATTTACTTAGGGTCAAAGGTAAAAAATGAAGTTTTACACGAATTTCTGCAGAACGAAAGATTAATCATAAAAATACCTTCAGCAAATATTGTGCATCATGAAATTATCTACAAAAAATCACTTCGAGGCACCGTTAAATAATAATAATAATAGTTTTATTGTCCAACACAAAATCCATCTACAGGGCAAGTTCACCATACAGTCAAATAAATGTAACTATATAATAATACATCATAAATATTTTACACGCATATATTACACAAAGGTATTTATTAAAATTTTAACTATGCTTCGGGCAGATGTACAAGTTGGAATCGTCTTTATATGCAATGAATATGCCACGTATACAGATCTCTATATTTGTAATTGGATTATAGGTTGAAATATATTTTTATCGGTCATTGGAGCTCACACTTATAAGATATAAATAATGAGTAATAGCAATAAAATATCAGCCGATATTTCAGTATGCATAACATGAAATGTAATAATTTTTGTTTGTCAAGATATTTGATTAGAATATAAATAAGAATTTCTTTTGTAAGAGAAGCTGGTTTGCGGTTAAACAAAATTATAGGATAATTATAGTAAATTATATTATCCCTTTGCATCCTATTGTGGGAAAAGTCTTTAGACCAAGCGCTGACGTGGCGTCATTGCTTGAAATTTTTCATGAATTCTCCTCGAATATTTAACAGATAATTGTGATCGAGCGTGATGGGCGATTTTATGTGAATTTTGTAGCGATGTTTTTCTATGAAATCCTGTTAATGTATTCAACAATACTGCAGGATATATAATGTTTTAGTAGTCTGAGTAACATGGCGACAAATTGCTATAAAAGCATCCCAGTAAAACGAACGGGACATCGTTCCCTCAACCATCTCAAAACGGATCATTATTGGCCCATCATACGAATCAGCGATGTACCAACTAAGCGGATGTCGAATGTCGATGAATAATAAAGTTCGTTTCATTATTGCGTTTACGGCCCAATTTTAATACAATCAACTTTATAGGTTACGTTTATAGCCCCTGGCTCGGCGAGACTTTGCCATACGCCAAAATGGCAATATTGCCCTGTTTTCATTTTATCGGAGTAATTGAAACGAGTGATGGGTACAATGTTATTTGAATCTATTATGAGCATTCAGCCAATAGCATCGTCTCAACGAAAAACTACATATATTTGTTGGTCATTTTTGGCAACAACCTTCATTCGATGATTATTTAAATTTTTTTAATAGTCTCAAAAGATAATTATTTAGTGACACGCTTAATTTAGCCTCACTTGTATGTAAATCAGTTTGTAACTCTCCTTGTTCAAGCGTAAGTGGCTCATTACTGTGAAAAGATCTTAATTTTTCCAATGCGTTCGTTGGCCGAGCGGACAAAGACGCGCGTCTTCTGTGGCGTCTGTTCTTGGATTCATCGATCGTGGGTTCAATTCCCGTCCATGCTTTTAATATTATGGCTTTTCGACCAAACATCAACATCCCATTAATAAGTTATTCAACTTTACAGCGGTTGAATGAGGCTATGTTAATATTGTGGAAAAATCGGGATAGTAGAATTAAGGGTTTCCTTCAAAACCTTGGATTCAGCGATCGTAGGTTCGATTCCCGTCCATGCTTTTAAAATTATGACTTTTCGATCAAACATCAACATGCCATTAATAAGTTATTCAACTCTACAGCGGTTGAATGAGGCTATGTTAATATTGTGAAAAAATCGGGATAGTAGAATTTAGGGCTTCATTGAAAACCTTGATGCTGTGCATGTGTGAAACATTGGCCTACTTTCCGACGTGCAATCATAACTTAATGATTACCAATAATATTTTTATGAAATAAATATATTTTAAAAAAACTAAAGAAACATGCTTGTAAAGAATATCAGGCAAAAAAAATTAGAAATAATTTAAAAAATCATTTTTTGACAATAGTATATACAACATACTGGTAAAATTGAGAAAGAATCGTGGGGTGCTTTGGGCCATAATTTTCGTATATCAAGCGCCCCACGAGTCTTTCTCAATTTAACTAGTATGTTTTAATATGCCCACTATTGTCATAAATTGATTTTTAGAATTATTTCTAACTTTTTTAGCCCGATATTCTTTATAAGTGTTTTTTTAGTTTTTTCAAACTTTATTTTAAATAATCTACACAAAATTTCCATTGTAATAGTCGGATATTTTCCCATTAAAATAAAAAAAAACTTGAAAGCCCATAAATACACCTGGAGCGCATTATACTTGAGTGATGTAACTTCTGAAGAAACGGAACTATTTTTCTCATGAATCCATTTCATGGAAACTCATCCAACCTTATTTAGTCACATTATCATCATCAAATCTGCCTGTAAATGCATTCAGAGAAATTTCACTTGTGCGGAAATTTACTATTCCGCATGGATTCTTGAAACCACATTTGAAACTCATCTAAACTTTCCTTTCCAACTACGCTACAATATCGTGACATTAAACCAACTTTCCACAAACAACAAATGTTCAAACGAATCATGTCCTCCCCGACTTGGAAAGAAAAGCCGACACATTAACCAAAAACACAGTGTGGGGGTTCCCCTGACCCAATCCGAAACAACAAACTTCCAAGAACGCCGTCCGTCCAGCCCCTTAATTGCCCAATAAATATGTGGTTCGTTTCGTTTCCAGTGGGAGATTGAAACATCGACGAGTTTCGAGTGGCTCAAACCACTTAACGGGATCAAATGGGCTCCTCGGGCCCGGTGATATATGGAAAGGAAATTAATTCCTGTTTGTAAGGAGGCAGATAAGTGGTTTATTAGGTCGGGGCAGAAAATCAGGACTGTAGGAAGGACGTTGATGGTGATGGATACAGCCGATCGGGCGTTTAATATGGTCGTTGTCAGTTTAGGGCTTCAAATGGACGGTTGACATTGGAATTGTACACAGATTTGTTTGATGCGTTAGGCGCTCGTAATGGATCTGGTTCGAGATTAAATGTATGAAGTTTGATAATATTTGAAGTTCGTGTCCTGTTTTCGTTTGAAAATTAGAAAATGGACACAAAATTTTAGAGAGGAATTAATATGAAGCGTTGAATCCTTTCAAAATTATGCAAACCCCATTTGCGAGGGTTGCTCTGTGTACTTCTGTCCAATAACAATGAGTGTTGCCAGACTGAATCTTTTGCTGCCATCTTGAACTATAACACTGAAGTAGTTTAATGAATCACAATATTTTATTTTGCAATTTTTCATCTCCAGATTAACTGAAGCTTCTTCACCTTCAATCTTATATTTGGTGTTATTATTGATTCTGAGACCATAATTTTTCATGTTAACTATTTACCTCAATATAGTTTTTTGCAATATTTCTTAATTCTACTAACTCACGAGGAGATCCAAGTCCATGTTTACTTGTATTCAAATGCCTAGAACACTTGTACTCTGAATTCACCAGCTAAGTGAATTAGAGCTATTGGGTTGTCATATTGATAAATAGCTAACCCCATGAACATAAATGCAACAACTGTTATCAGATGTTGTCAAGAGTAGTTTGGTAATGCCGAAAATCAAAGAAGAGCCGGCGCTAGACGTCGAAAGGCACAAATAAAGTTCAAGGTCGACGTCTGAGACTTAAGGCTACTCGAAACCTATTTGTGACAACTCGATCTATGGCTGACTGGTGGTTAGGAGAAAAAGGCGACCTGCAACTGTCCAAGCGGTCTTTCGACCTGCAGCATTATCAACCTCAGTGCTTTAGAGAACGTCAACAATATACAGGGTGTCTACTATAATAGGTGCCAAACTTCAGTAGGTGATAGTACAAATCATTTGCAACAAAAAATGTTTTATAACGCTCTTTCGAAAAGTTGATGGTTATCGAGTTATTCAACACTTCTTGGTTTTTCGGAATTTTTTGCTTTCCCCTTTAAAAACAAGAATATCGCTGTTATTCTTACAGCTACATCAAATCTGACCATATCATCGCAAAGGGCAGTAAAGGTGTTATGAATTAGGTAGTTAATAATGTTAAAAAAATGTTCTATACCGGGTGTTGTAAAAGGGTAAATGTATTAATTGAAAGGAGTGCAAACTTAGTGGTATTTTCTTGTTAGCTGTACCATTTAAAATTGGTGAATAAGTGGTTTTTTTTCTAGGAAAAACTAGTGCATGTAATAGACTTTTAGACGGTATATCAACTTTTCACTTAACTTTTTGTTTTTCCAACAATATTACGGTTTCAAGTCAGAAAAACATAAAAATCAGAAACGCAAATTTTATGATAGTCCATTTCAAAACATTGTAGGTTCAAAAGAGTTATAATATTATTAATAGTTACATAAAAACAGCTAAGTTGTAAACAAAGGTTTGAGGAGGAGGCGGGTTGGAGGGTGTGTACCACGAATGAAAATGAACAATATGGCAGAATTTAATCTTGAGCTTAGCAAACTTCACATTTGCATGGGTTCGAAGATATGCAAATTAACTTAAATTTGACAAAATTTGTTATTAAGTAAACTTAAGAAAAAGATCATTTACTTTAACGAATTAATTCGACTTAAACGCATCTACAAAAAAAGAATATGACTGTTTTCTCAAGTATTAAATACCAGGATATGCTGTTTATTTACGGCTTCGCTAACGGAAATTTGCGAGCAGCAGTGCGGGAGTACGCGTTACGTTTCCCCAATAGACAACACCTAGCAGAAAGGCATTTGAAGAAGTTTTTAGGCGCTCTGGTGAAACTGGATCGAGGTTTACGAAATAGAGAAGGTGGTCGAAATGCTCAGCACTGGAGGCAAGCACCAGCAATACTTCGCGCTATTAGAGAAGATCCCACTCGGAGTGTTGGTGCCACATTAGGGCTTCACCATTCCACAGTACACAGAGTTTTGAAACAAAGTAATTTACACCCGTATCATTTAAATAAAGTCCAGAATTTGTTACCTGTGGATGGTGAGGTCAGATTAGAATTCAATAGGTGGTACCTAAATAAGTTGTAAGAGTGGGGATGTGATCAAATATTATGGACAGATGAGGCAACATTCACTAAAAGTGGAATAATAAATTTACGAAATTCCCATATATGGGAAACGGAAAATCCACATGCAACTGTTATATCTGATTATCAGCATGAATTAAGTGTCAATGTTTGGTTGGGATTCATGAGAGGATGGCTATTCGGGCCCGGTAATACTTCCCGATCGCCTTAAATCTAATGAATTCACAAATTTACTAAATAATAACGTAGTTGACATTCTTGAAGATATTTCCATAGCGGATAGATATGAACTTTATTTTCAACTGGACGGATGCCCTGCCTATAATAGTCGAATTGTGAGGGACTGGATGAATCAATGCTTTGGGGAGAAATGGATTGGAAGATATGGTCCCTTGAGATGGCCACCTAGAAGCCCCGATCTTACCCCATTAGACTTTTATGTTTTGGGGCACTTTGAAAGAAATTGTGTATACAAATTGCATTACTGATCGAGAAGAACTAATCAACAGAATTCAGGAATGTTGTGATACAATGCGTCGAAAACGTAATGAACTTCGAAAGGTTGTGTATTGTGTGCGAAAAAGATGTTTAAAATGCATTGAGCAAAGGGGTAGGCGATTTAAACAGTTTTCATAGTTTTTAATTCGGTTTTGCAATAACATTAATTTTAACGTTCATTCAAGTTTCATTCAAAGTTTATTTAATGTTTTTATGTTACTATTAATAATATTTATGACTGTTTTGAACCTGTTTTGACAGTGCTAGGAAATGAATTGTTATAAAATTTGGGTTACTGAATTTTATGTTTTTCTGACTTAAAACAGTGATATAGTTGGAAAAACAAAAAGTTAAGTGAAAAATTGATATACCGTTTAAAAGTCTATTACATGTACTAGTTTTTCCTAGAAAAAAAAACAACTAACTTATTAATCAATTTTCAATGGTACAGCTTACAAGAAAATATCACTAAGTTTGCACTCTTTTCAATTTTTACATTTACCCTTTTACAAAACCCGGTATAAAACATTTTTTAACATTAGTAAGTACCTATTTTATAACGTGTTTACTGCCCTTTCTGATGATATGGTCAGATTTGATGTAGCTGTAAGAATAACAGAGATATTCTTGTTTTTAAAGGGGAAAGCAAAAAATTTCGGAAAACCAAGAAGTGTTGAATAACTCGATAACTATTTACTTTTCGAAAAAGTGTTATAGGACATTTTTTGTTGCAAATAACTTGTACTATCACCTACTGAAGTTTGGCACCTATTATAGTATTCATCCTGTATATATATATATTCTTTTGATCTTTTGGCTGACAATATTTAGTTAGCAAACAATAAAGCATATAGATCAGGGGTTAGTGACGGGGTGTCATACAATTCGGCGTATGACATAAAAGCCTAGGGAAAAAAACCCAGTAAAAAAAACCCTGGCTCCCTGCTTAAGTGTGAAAGTACAAACATAAACTGAAATATATTTTAGGGACTTCTTTCTTCAAGAGTGATCTTCTATTAATGGAGACAGAGACTTCTTCAAGTTGCCCACATCGAATCTGGAAATAAAATCAAAAGCAGAAAAAAGAACTGAATAATAAAAATACGTATCATATTCGTTTGAAATTTATAACCCATTCCAAGAATGAATCGGAAACATCATATATAGCGCCAAAACCATCTTGAAATTTATAAATGGGACAACTATTGATGAGATGAGGTATTGTTTCTTCTGCTTCTCCACATTCACAACTTGCGCTAGTAACTGAGTTCCATCTGAAAAGCATGCTATTGGTACGACCATGACCTGTTCTCAAACGATTAAGAACTGTCCAAATTTTTCTTGGAAGATCAAAACCAAGAATTTTTTCAGAAGAATCCACTCAGTCTTCCATAATTCTTTATCACTTATGATCATATGGGAGAACGTATTATGCCATAATGTTTTACGTGACTTTAATCTGGAATGTAGTCAGGACGTCTTTTCTGATGAATTTTAATTCTCCTCGGTTGCATATTATGACCGAAGAAGGGTTCTTATAAGAATATGTGGCCTAAAGACCGACTCGTCAATTATATAGAACGTTTACTTTTGCTTGTTACTTTGTCCATTTATTTTACCTTTGGCTACTATGGTATTTATTGCGTATTGTTGAAAAGTTGGTTGTACAGGTTATACAATATAATATTGCCCCTATTCTAGTGGATATCAAACTTCACCAAACAAAAAAGAATCAGAGCAATCGGCCTGAGAAATACCATTGTAAATTGACATATATGTTTATATTTAATGTCCAAATAAACTTATTTACGATTTATTGTTCTTTGTAAGCCATCTGATACCATCCTCTATCAAGATCTCTAGTGAACAAAACAAAGGATGCACCATGTTCAATTCTGAAATAAAAATCAATAATAAATCATTCAGCATTGAAAGAGGTTGTTAAGGACACATATGATGCCTCATATGATCTGCCGAAAACAGAATCCAAAAACTACATAGCAATAAATTGACTCCACATAAATCTTTTGAGTCGCACTCAACTTACCCTCATCAGGTAGGCATTTGTTTAAACATGTTAATGCTGCCTCGTTAGGGTACATTCGTCCATCAGAAGCACAAACTGGTGATTTTATTTTAGGAATTTTGCAAGCCTTTGAACAATCTTTATGTTTGTGCAACCTGATTGTTCCGCTATAAAGATAAGTCTCCCCTAAGGATGCCAAATTGAGGAACAATACTGAAACGAAAGTGAATGTTAGATTTCACATTATTATATTATAGATTAGTGATTTTTGTAAATGCAATGATCCACTTGATATTCAAGGTGCAATTAGTTCAGCGACATTAATTTAATAAATTCATACTGGGTTCAAATTAGTCTAATTTAAGTTCATTCTAGACTCTAGACATAATTTAATTTTTGATTGATTAAAGGTATTCATATTTGTGATCAAGAACAAAATGTGCTCTACAGAATTCTTTCCGACTCAGCTGTACACTGTAAAAATTACAACTTACCTAGTAAAATACCAATTGGCAAGCTTCTCATGTTGGTTGAAATAAAAAATTCCAGAAAGAGCGATTTCTCATAATCTAATCGAAAAAAATAATGAAATGAATGGATAAGTACTTTATCAACGAATTATCAATAAACCATCAATTATTGATTAAATTTTGGAACTTGAAGTTCATCAATAGTAAAGTAATTAGCTCATTATTGAAATCAATTAATTATCCAGTTATTACATTTTCTACGAGTTTATTACAGAAGGATTTCATTCTTTTCATTATGTTTTGCGTTCAATGATAAAAAAATTGCTTATTGATGAGACAAATTTTGGATTCCAATGGGATTTTATGTGTTTTTAGCAACGAGAGTGTTCCTTCAGCAGATATCGTTAAAGGAATATGAATTTTCTTCTTAGAAGTTACATGCAAAGAGGTGTATTTGAATCTTTACTTATTGCAAGATTTATGGCCGGTTTCTGAACTCGACAGATAAACGTCAGAAAGTTATCCAGCCGTTAACTGTGGTTAATATTTATCGGCTCGATAGACGCCGCACGGGTTTCTGATGTCAAATTTATGCTTCGGTTAGTTATCGATTGGATAACTCCACAGTATCGACAGTATAGTTAGTTCATGAAAGTGATACTAGATGCCACTGTAATCAAACCTTACATATTTTAATCATTCAATATAATTTCCAAGAGAGACTAATTCACAACTTTAAAATAATCATTCTCTTATAATCCTATATGGACAAAATTTGTATTTACAAATCGTATCGAAAGCAGAACACAGAATCAAGAGATGGATTCAAAATTCTGTGACGTTGTTTTGGCGTCGAAGATTGTGAATTCAAATTCAAAAACAAACGAAAAAAACAATTACGCAACAAAATAAGTCGACAAAGGGCTAGAAATTTCACTGAGTGTGAAAAAATTTCATTACTGGATATTGTTAGAGAATTTATAAGTACAATCGATAACAAAAAAACAGATGCCCGTAATGTGAACCAGAAAAACCAGGCCTGGCAGAAGATAGCCGCAAAATTTAACGCCGCTGGAGAGACTGGTCCGCGGAGCGAAAAACAGCTGCGTGCTTTATATGACAAAATTTGCCGACGACAAAGTAGGTATAATCAAATTTCAAATACATAGGTAAACACAAACAAGAGGATTTTATTGTTTTCATAATTTCTATCGATTTGCAGTGTGAAAGATACAAAACTGGTGGAGGGACCTTCACACCAAAGGCAACGCAAGTTGATGAGAAAGTAATGGGTTTGTTGCAGCATCACTTCACACCACTAACAAACCCTTACGACTCGTCAGCTGCGTATTATGAACTTAGTGAGTATGATAAGGAATCTGGATTACACTATAATTATTGCGCCTTGAACGAAATACTGCATATAATAAACTATGCAATTTTGAATGAACTAAAAAATAACATATTTCAGATGAGGAAGAGAGAGAATCAGCAGGCTCTGCCATTGTGCTACCTCCTGCAAGCCCTGAGATCTGTATAAACATGCCTACCACCAGCCAGCAGGGTATGGTTCAATATTTGCAGGAAGAATCATCCTGTAGTGCTACTGAGTAAAGTGAGTAATTCTTATATATGTGAGATTCGTAACAATTGAGATATTTGAATCAAACAGGTAACTATAATACAAAAAATATTTATTCATCTAAAATACATTGCAGATATGGAACTGAATTTCCCTGAGGAGGTAATTCTCTCACAGGAAGAACCTTCTACACATAATAGTCCTCTGGCGACTCCTGAAACTCCTAGAAGGCGACCATGTGAAAAAAGACCAGCATCTAGTCGATTAGGGTTAACTGCAACAAAAAAAAATGCAAAGCAGGCCAATGAGGACTTATTAAAAGCAAAAAAAGTGGAGTTAATACAAAAACAGATAGATATCGAAAATCTGAAGGCCAAGAAAGAGGAATTCTATTCGAGAAAGAGGGAACAGTTGTTGGAGGCAGAAGTTACGTTGAAGTTATTAGAAATAGAAGAGGTGAAATTGCGTTTGGAAGTGATGAAAAAAAGTTATAGGAAAAATAAATAACTTAAATTAAAAGTTCTCTCATTTACCCCTTGATTAAAAACACAGGTATGCTCTTACATATTGCAGAGAGATAGAAAGTTCTGACGTCTCTCTCATACAAAGTGACGTTATCTGAGTTGCAAAAATAAGCTTTCAGTTAAGAATTCCCTCGACACACACTTTTTGCAATGAAATTTGCATACATGTTTTCCTACTGATTATGGCATTTCTCCTCATTAATAAAGGTAATAATTTCATACCAATTTGAATATTTGCTATTTGTGTCTCAGATGACTTCACAAAATGAGAAGCTTAAATACGAACTAAATTGAGAAATTTGAAGAGATAACCTGTTTTTATACCCTGCCACTCACCTAAAATATTGAATTGCTATTGATCTTCTGAATGCATTTCCTTCGAGAGTAGCAGGTATTGACTCATCGGGTTGTTGTAGTTGCGGGACTTCTTCTTCATACTCAAAATTATCATTTTGCTGTACTGCGATGTTGTGTAATATAGCAGTTGCAACGATTATTGCAAGTGCACAATCCAGCTTGACGCGAAGTTGCATCGACAGGCAGGCAAATCTTCTTTTCCACACTCCAAATGTTCGCTCAATTGTATTCCGGGTCTTTATGTGTGCTTTATTATATCGTTCCTCCATGCCTTGAGTTGGATTCAATATTGGGGTTAACAAATGTTGACTACAAGGGTAAGCACTATCCCCTAACAGATAGGAGTTTCCAAATTCGTTATTCTCTAACCGAGCCCGCAAAAAAGAGCTATGATACATTGTGCTACCATGCGTTGAACCATGTCAGCGTGCATCAATATCACGTAAAATTTAGCATCACACACAGCTTGTATATTTAAGGAGAAATAACCTTTTTCACAGGTGAAATAATTGGTATCTGAGTTCCATCAATGCAACCAAGTACATTTGGAAAGCCTGCTATGTTATAGAAGCCCGCCTTAGTTCCTAAAATTTCAGTATCATTTTTTGGCATACCTATAAATCTTTCAGATAGCTTGGCTATTTCCTTGCTCACATTGAAAATAACTTTAGATACCGTTGATTTGTGAACATTGATATCATCACCTATAACAATTTGAAAAGTGCCTGTGGCATAGTATCGTAGAGCAATGCACACTTGTTCTAAAACAGATAATGGCACTTTTCTTTGTGATGTTGGGGATAAAACTGGGTTCAGTTGATCACATAAATATCCCACTGTGCTTTTATTCAATCGGTATCTTTGCCTAAAAAAATTTGAAGAATCAATATCATACTACGAGAATATTTCTGATAGAAAACATCTAAGATACACTTCCATAAACAAATGCTTAATGTTAGATTTTTGTGAAACTATGCTACTGTGTATTTTTAATAGGCTGAAAGACCTCAGGTCGATGGCCAATTGCTTGCAATAAAAGACAGTTACTACTACTTACCTAACCTCTTCATCTGAATACATTTCCATCGGAGATCTACGAATCCATATCTGTCGAGGTATTGCTATATTATTGATGAATTCTATAATTTCTTCATCTGATGAGGAACTTGAAAATATTTCTTTAGTCAATTCCATGTTTGTTATGAACTTGAATTTTCGAATTTTCGGAGATATAATTTTGAGGTTATCTTGGAATTGTCATGTAAATATTGAATAGTTAACGTCGAGATAACCCGTCATCGGGACGAGTTAAGATAAATGGAGTTTATGTGTAGTTCATCTGTCGGCGCGGTAGTCAGAAACCCAATTCGACAGTTATCTCTCGTTTAAATTTATCAAATAGATAAACTGAGTTTATTTTGGCTTCAGAAACCGGCCATTACTCAGAGATCTTCCACATTATTCACAGTTTAGCTTGCTTTCTTGTGAAGCTTTTATTACGTTTCAATTAAAACTTGTTCAATTGTTGACCCGTTTCGAAAGAATGATCCGATGAAGCTGCTCATCAGATCTCTTCTCAACACATTGATGGAGAAAAGTGAACCAAAAGAAATGAAAAAGGTGTCTGCTGAATATGAAATTGCTTAACGCGCCACACAGATACATCTTGACTTGATTATTGAGAAGTTTGCCCCTCAAAGGTGTTTGCTGTCCATGTCCACATATTGCTTTGATCATCAAGTTGAAGAATTTGTGCCAAAAGGTATCTAGAAATGCCGCTTGTGCAATTTGAATTATTTGAAGTGGAAATTTCTATCGCCTGAACTGGTTATGCACAGCAGACTCGCTGGATATATCAGGTTGATAAGCATGATCATGTATCAGCCTCATGTTAATTTTTCAACTTATTTTGTCATCGTTTGAATTACTTTGAAGCCAAGTATGAAGACCACTTGAGCATTGGAAATATAACCTAGTGCCAGGCTTGCCCTGAAAAAATTTCTGAGTCAGAAGGCCCTAATTAAGCATGGCTGTGAATCAGTGACGGCTCGTCAGGATAGGCAGGGTCGGCCGACCCAAACGCAACCGAAAAAAAGAAGGTGAAAATAAATATTTTTTTAATCGAAACTTATTTGAAAAATTAATAGCAATATTTAAATCTCCAGAAATTCCCTCAGTATCTTTACCTCTGCCCTCTATATATCCCATATTTCCACTCAACACATCGAAGTACACATTATTTCGGTCAAACACCTCAAATAATTTTTATTCCAAGTTCCCGCATCTGTCCTTATACGTAATAACGCAGCTCAGCCAGCCGAGCCACTGCTTTCAGTTTATGATTTCATCTAACACATACGTCGCTCGAAGTTCCTATTATGGAACTCTACAATACCTCGACTGTGACACTTGCGAGGTCGGTCGAGAACCCTTGACCGTCCCTATGTGAAACGGCAGGTGGGTGAAATTGTTTATTATTATCGATGTTTATTGCAAATATCAAATTAAAAATTGTAATTTAATATCCGACATCTTCATATGTTTATCCTAAATTTGAGATAGAAAGAGAAATCATTAAGTATTAAAAATTTTTGCACGTATCCTGTTGATAATTAAAATTTTCACCCTCAAATCTCAAATGACTATTATCATAAGTACTTGAATATTATTTCAATTTCAGAAAAAAGTGTATTCGTACTGTATGGAATAAATTTTGTGATTTTCTGACCATAAAAATTCATTCTTAGTAACTGTAAATAGCAAAACAGCAACCCACGACTTGTTCATTTTTCAAAGACTAGTTCGGCAAGATACCCTTGGGGAGGGGGTATATGAGAATTGCGTTGCGTGTGTTTAAACTTTGATTATCAGAGTTCAGTTCACTAGGTCAGTAGTTTGGAGTAAGATGTAAGTGTGTAGGGCTTAGGGTTGTAAGAGTTTTCGTTCGTTTTCAGTTACAAGTTGAATGTGAGTGATCCAGATGGCAAATGTAGGAGAGGTAGTATCAAATTGCGGTGATTTGATAAGTTTTTTAGTAGATAACAGGTTTTCCATTATTAGAAAATTCTAATTGACAGCGTTCACAACATGATGAATATGATTTAAATTTTACTAAGTTTTAAGATGAATTGTTGGACAGTTATACATTTTAGATATTATTGTCACTGTATTTGCAACATGTAAACTTGAAAAAGGCTCAATGTACGCCGAAACCTATGTAGTAAAATAGGAATAAAAAAAGATGAAATCCTAATTTCAATCCAGTGCTCTAATCCCAAGAAAATTGCTTCTAAATTATATATATATACATATATATATATGCTTGGTCTGGCTGACCCACTCCTAGAGGGCACGAGCCGTCACTGCTATGAATGAACACTTCATCAGGCATCGGTGAATGAGAAAGTCATTAAAATCTTTCACAGGTAACCTGTAACCAAAGCATTGCACCCTAACATGGTGTTTTTGGCGCTCTTGTTCACCCGAACAGAGTGCCTATCATTTTGCCCGAATGTCTGTAATTTTGGAATGTCGAGCCGAAAATGGTCTCAATCGATTGGGTTTGACTCCCTGATGAAGAATTCGTGGCGAAAGTTGAGTCTGTCCGGCCGGCCGTATCCTCTCTAGCATCCAAAAGGAATCAGCTAGAGTTTTCGTATTTTCAGAATAGGTTAATTGTCCAAATATCTCGGTCAAGTTCGTTATTGTGCCAAATCCGTCGGATGGTTCCGTAGTTATGAGCATCTGAAATTTTGTTTCCTCAATAACTACTAGAATATCCATCCGATCAATGTGATACTTGGAATGTTATTGAGGGAGGCTGAAACGAAACGGCTTGCAAAATTTCGCAGAAATCGTCACGCTAGAAAATTTTAAAAAATTTCCAAAAAAAAAATTTTCAATACTCAATATCTCCTAAGACTTCATTTAGATTTAAATAAAAATCCGTTTATTTATTGAGGTTACCGATATCTTACTCATCTTCAAATTTCATTGTCGTAGCTTTCCCCCTTCTGAAGATTTGATAATTTTTTCAATTTACTCAAGAGAAAAATAGAAATGTCATGAAGTCCGAGCTTTGTCATTGAAAGATTTGCCATCACAGATCGATATTCGTTTGAGAACTTGCGGACCTAGATATCAGTGTCAGTTGGCGTAATATCAATCAAAATTTTCAAAGAATTCATAGAGGAAGAATTCGATGTCGATGACGTTGTCAAAATTCAGAAAAGCACAGACGTAATATTAATCAAAAAATTTTTTATCATAGAGAAAGAATTTGATGGCGTTGTCAAAACTCAGAAAAGCAATGACGTAAGTTTTTAGGAGAAGCATAGAACAAAATTTGGTGAAAATGATGAGTAGTTATTTTCAAATTGAGATAAAGGTTTGTTTATTCATCAGGCTTTCATATTTGCATCACATTGTCCCATAGTACGGAAAAAGACTATTGTTCACCCGATCAGAGAGCTTATAGATTTGTTAAGGTTTGAATATTTACTCGCAAGTAGCTCAACAAGAGCGCCAAAGCAATCTGACCTCACGTCAGTGCTTTCTAAATTTTTATTTCAGAGTATCAGGTAAACCGGTATGAAATGAGCGTTTCTTTGTGAATATAAAACACTAATTATTAATGGGAAAGTAGAAAACATTTGATCAAAGTATTGGCCGTTGTTTTCTACACAGTTTGACTACTTTTCTGGCAATTTGTGGATACCACGCCAATAAAATTGTTCGCCTGTTAAAGCAAACCAACCAGACACCCAATTTTCAACCTCCTCATAGGAATCAAAATGCTGCTCAGTCAATGCGTGTCCCATCGATGAAAACAAATGGTAGTCGGAAGAAGCTAATGGTAGTGATTACGGCTTCCAACCAAGTGTTTTGATTGTATCCTGAACCGATTTTACTTTGTGTGCAGGTGCATTGTCATGGAGTAAAATCACCTTGCCGTGTCTTCTGACTAATTCTGGTCATTTCTCGATCAATGCACGGTTAAAATTGATCATTTGTGACCGATAGCGATTAGTAATAACTGTTTGTTCAGGTGTTAGGAGTTCGTGATACACCAATCTTTCTGATCCAACCAAACACACAGCATGGTGTTCTTGCCGAATCGATCTGGGTTTGCAGTCGATGTAGATGGTTGTCCCGGATTAACCTATGATTTTAAGATTCTTGAAATGAATCAATTTTTCATCGCCAGTAACGATCCGATGGAAAACCTATTTTCTATCGTGTCTTTGACGCAAATTTTCAGTGTTTTTTCGGTTTTCCCTCTGTCTTTCATTCAATTCATGTGACACCCATTTTCCACACTAGGTTCTTTCCGATAGCTTCTAAACGGTCAGAAATTGTTTGAAGTGCGACATTTAACATTTCTGCCATTTGCTTTTGATTCAAAGTGTCATCTCCATCCAATATCGTTTGCGATTCGACGTCTTTAAACATTTTTCTGTATTTCAGTGTCGTAATGAGTTCATTACAGTTCTGAAAACAGTGCTGTAATGAACTCATTACAGCATTGTTCTTAGTTATAGTTTTCGTTTTGTGGTTGACAACACTGACATCCTATCCTTTCGAATGTCAACACGCGTCCATTGCATGTCAATTGTCAATAATAAACCATATAGAGATTTGAACGCACTATTCAAATTCTATAATATGTCAATTTTCGTATCAGTCATACCAACTGCGAAAATAAAATACAAAAGGCACTAAGAGGTATAAGCTGAATTTTTCAATGCATTCCAATAAATTTCTCACAATTCTTAACTAAAATAGCGATAATATCGTCTAATACTCGTTGCAGAAGGCAATTCCAACACTCATGCGTTCAAAAACTCGCTCGTTTTCGATTTTCGCATTCGTGTTGGAATAGGTGCCCATTCTGCAACTTGTATTAGAATATACTATTGGTGGTCTTCCACGTACTTCATTTCTTACATCCTAATAATTATTTCTGAACCGTTGAAACCATCTTTTGCATGTTGCTTCTGATAGAGCATGATCACCATATGCCTCGACAAGCATTCGATGTGACTCTGCCACACTTTTATCAAATGAACACAAAAAATTAATGCTTTTCGCAAATCATCACTTTCTGACGTTTTCAACACGATGAAAAACTATGATGTTATCTGTTCAATGACTTTGTATCTTGACGCTCACTTGAGATCGGAATACTTGGTGGATGAACAATCTTGAAAAAACTGGCTGACTGATCTTTTACAGAGCAAGCGTTGTGACTGGGCAAGAAATTTCCAGATTTCCTTATTTCAGAAGTTATCTTGGAAAATTTCTCTACATTATTTCTGTTTGATTATTACTGTAGATGATATTTCCAAAAAAAATCAAAATTTTGTTATTCAGTCGAACAATTCTCTGAGCTTTCATTCCGATGATTTATCCCAGTGGACCATTGAAAATATAATTTCAATTAATTTGAAGTGAAAGAAACGGAAAATTAATCACAAAGATTCTGTTGTGGAAACATAATAAAAATCAATCAACAATTTAAAATATTTTAATAATACTTTCCTACAGCCATATTTCTACAGGGCAATTCCTAGGATCTATCACAGTCAATTCTGAAAAAATAAATAAGAATTATTAAATGTGGTATGTCATTTCAAACATATTTTAGGGAGGATTGTAAAACGACCCACTAGATCTAGATTTGTGTTCACCGTAACACAGAAGGGTATACTGGTTTTTGTTTTTACATCAAAATATGTTTTCTATGTTAGAACTCACCCTCATTCGGCAGGCAACCGTTTAAACAATGTACTGATTCTTCGTTGAAGTACATTTGCTTATCAGAAGCGCAGACTGGTTTTTCTTCCCGTGGTATTTCGCAATGGCGCACACAGTTTATATGTTGAATCATTCTGACGGTTCCACTGGGAATATTTAAAAAACTCTCTCCCAATGATGCAGAAAGGAGAAATAATACTGAAATTAAATAGAGAGTTATATCAAGTGATCTCTAATCCCAGTTTATTATAGTAAAGCGTTAGATTCGTCTATACAGGGTGTCTACTATAATAGGTGCCAAACTTCAGTAGGGGATAGTACAAGTCATTTGCAACAAAAAATGTCCTATAACACTTTTTCGAAATGTTGATAGTTATCGAGTTATTCAACACTTCTTGGTTTTTCGGAATTTTTTGCTTTCCCCTGTAAAAACAAGAATATCTCAGTTATTCTTACAGCTACATCAAATCTGACCATATCATCGCAAAGGGCAGTAAAAGTACTATAAAATAGGTAGTTACTAATGGTAAAAAAATGTTTTATACTGGGTGTTGTAAAAGGGTAAATGTAAAAATTAAAAAAGTGCAAACTTGTGATATTTTCTTGTTAGCTGTACCAATGAAAATTGGTGAATAAGTAGTTATTTTTTTTTCTAGGAAAAACTAGTACATGTAATAGACTTTTGAACGGTATATCAACTTTACACTTAACTTTTTGTTTTTCCAACATATTACGGTTTCAAGTCAGAAAAACATAAAAATCAGAAACGCAAATTTTATGATAATTCATTTCAAAACATTGTAGGTTCAAAACAGTTATGAATATTATTAATAGCATTGAGTATAAATCTAGTGGTAGAGTAGATTTATACTCGATGTTAATAGTAACATAAAAATAGCAAAGTTGTAAACAAAGGTTTGAGGAGGAGACGGATTGGAGGGTGTGTTGGTGCGTATCTGGCGGCCCCGCAGGGGTCGCCGGAAATGAATACCACGAATGAAAATGAACAATATGACGGAATTTAATCTCGAGCTAAGCAAACTTGACATTTGCATGGGTTCGAAGATATGCAAATCAACTAAAATTTGACAAAATTTGTCATTAAGTAAACTTAAAAAAAAAGATCATTTACTTTAACGAATTAATTCGACTTATACGCATCTACAAAAAAAGAAAATATGCCTGTTTTCTCAAATATTGAATATCGGGATATGCTGTTTATTTACGGGTTCGCTAACGGAACTTCGCAAGCAGCAGTGCGGGAGTACGCGTTACGTTTCCACAATAGACAACAACCTAGCAGAAAGGCATTTGTTAGAAGTTTTTAGGCGCTCAGGTGAAACTGGATCGTTTCGAGGTATACGAAATAGTGAAGATGGTCGAAATGCTCATAACTGGAGGCAAATACCAGCAATACTTCGCGCTATTAGATAAGATCCCAGTCCGAGTGTTGGTGCCACATTATGGCTTCACCATTCCACAGTACACAGAGTTTTGAAACAAAATAATTTACACCCGTATTATTTAAAAAAGTCCAGAATTTGTTACCTGTGGATGGTGAGGTCAGATTAGAATCCTATAGGTGGTACCTAAATAAGTTAGAAGAGTGGGGATGTGATCAAATATTATGGACAGATGAGGCAACATTCACTAAAAGTGGAATAATCAATTTACGAAATTCCTATATATGGGTAACGGAAAATCCACATGCGACTGTTATATCTCATTATCAGCCTGAATTAAGAGTCAATGTTTGGCAGGGATTCATGAGAGTGCGGCTAGGGCCGGTAATACTTCGCGATCGCCTTAATTCCAATGAATTCATAAATTTACTAAATAATAACGAAGTTGACATTCTTGAAGATATTTCCATATAGGATAGATTTTTATTTATGATTTATTTTCAACTGGACGGATGCCCTACCCATAATAGTCGAATTGTGAGGGACTGGATGCATCAATGCTTTGGGGAGAAATAGATTGGAAGATATGGCCCCTTGAGATGGCCACCTAGAAGCCCCGATCTTACCCCATTAGACTTTTATGTTTGGGGCACTTTGAAAGAAAATGTGCATAAAAATTGCATTAATGAACGAGAAGAATTCAGGGATGTTGTGATACAATGCGTCTAAAACGCAATGAACTTCGAAAGGTTATGGATTCTGTACGAAAAAGATGTATAAAACGCATTGAGCAAAGGGGCAGGCGATTTGAACAGTTTTTAATTCGGTTTTGCAAAAACATTGATTTTTACGTTCATTCAGTTTTTTCAAAGTTTATTTAATGTTTTCATATTACTATTAGTAATATTTATGACTGTTTTGAACCTACAATGCTTTGAAATGAATTGTTATAAAATTTGCGTATCTGAATTTAATGATTTCGTGACTTAGAACAGTGATATTGTTGGAAAAACTAAAAGTTAAGTGAAAAGTTGATATATCGTTTAAAAGTCTATTACATGTACTACTTTTTCCTAGAAGAAAAACCACTACTTATTCACCAATTTTCAATGGTACAGCTCACAAGAAAATACCACTAAGTTTGCACTCTTTTCAATTTTTGACCTTTACCCTTTTACAACAAGGTTTTCTCTTTAAATGTGCCAACAGCTTGGTTATTTGTGCAATCTTTACGTATTATGAATAATTCCTGTAAACTGGAGGTTGGACGTAAATAAAAACCATGACTTCAGGGGGACTCGAACCCACTACCTACGGAATTCCAGTCGACTCTTGAGCTGACTGAAACACCGAGGCGATCATTATTTAGAGTTGGGATTCAGCGACATCTGTTGGATTAAAGTGTAAAATCATTATCAGATGTTATATAACCTTAGACTATATAAGAATAGACCCCTTTATTTACATTGAAAAGTGTCTTAAACTTAGAGCTGGTCAATTGTAACGTATGGAGCTGGTCCACTCAGGTCATAAAAAAATTTTCATGTTGTCAAACTGAGAAAATAGTAGGTTTCTCTATTCCCATATAATTGTGAATAAAAACTTTTTCTCCAATTTGCATTCAAAACATTGTATAAAATTTTATATTTAGAATTTAAACTGTCTTATCGGATATATTAGCAAGAAGTTAAAGAAAAACTTTAGTTGATTCTGCTATTTTATGTCAGAGACCGCATATTGAAAGAAATTCAGATGAAAGTCAAGACAACGCTGTCGCATTCTCTGTTTGACAGTTTGAAGGTCACATGATGTTTAGAAGACACACGTTGCCACCTCTGTATCGAAAATAAATACGCATTTTGAAGAAAATTTGTGCGAGTCAGTATTAGGTTTTTCATATTTTTTATTGTTTATTATTTTTCATCGCACTAAAAATGGTTCGTAAATGTGAAAGTTGTAGTAAAGACAGGAATTTTAATCCAAATTTATCGTTCCCTAGGTAAGTGTATTGTTAAAACCGCAGTATTTAGTTATTTACATGTTCAGTAGCGTAGAAAGTTTTAATAAGAAAGTTTTCAATGAGATTATTATAAGATAAAATGAGGTTTTCTTGAATTAAGGTTCCCAGATGACAATGAAAGAAGAAGAATTTGGGCTTCGCTGTTGGGAGGGTCAAGTATTTGCCCAAAGAAAGCAATTTTCATTTGTTCAGATCATTTTGACCCTGAAGATAATGAGACCCGAGTAAATGGAAAAAAACTGTATGCGGTGTTGCCGGGTGAAGTTTCACAAGAGACTTTCAATGAGGGAGCCAAAACAAATCGAAATTTTAGAAAGGAATGCTTTGTCAATCTTACAGTCTAAGCATATAACATATATATGGCCTACATTTTAGTATCATTATTGGTAGAGAAGTCAATTTCTTATTACCAAATCAATATCAATATCAAGGTACCAATATATATATATATACGAATAAAACTTTAATTAATGATAACCATTTTGAGCATTTGGAATGTGGAAGTCTATCACAACTTAGGTACTTAATCAACTCGTTCATTAATTTTAACGATAAATATTCACAGGGTATTCTATAAAACATATTTAGGTAGCCTATGAAGGAGCTTCTTTTCGTTTCCAACTGGTGAATTTCTTCGTTTGAGTTGATACATCTAATAATATCCTCATAACGTGACACTATGAAATTCACTATGACATGAAGGGTGTCCCAATTCCGAGTATAAGACGTTTCTGGAAGCCTGAAAATTGGGATTATTGTTCGAAGTTTTCTACTCAACTCAAATGTTCTTCGAAGCTGAGCATTTCCGGTTATACAAGGGTTGCCTTTTTTTGCAAAATATTCCCTATCTATGCACGCGTTTGAACCAATTGCACTTCTACCACACTGATTGAGGTATCTCCAAAATATGCATTCTAAGAGCATCAACCGCTTCTTCAGGTTCCGATTATTATAAGATAAAATGAGGTTTTCTTGAATTAAGGTTCCCAGATGACAATGAAAGAAGAAGAATTTGGGCTTCGCTGTTGGGATGGTCAAGTATTTGCCCAAAGAAAGCAATTTTCATTTGTTCAGATCATTCTGACCCTGAAGATAATGAGACCCGAGTAAATGGAAAAAAACTTTATGCGGTGTTGCCGGGTGAAGTTTCACAAGAGACTTTCAATGAGGGAGTCAAAACAAATCGACATTTTACAAAGGAATGCTTTGACAATCTTACAGTCTAAGTATATAACACATATATGGCCCACATTTTAGTATCATTATTGGTAGAGAAGTCAATTTCTTATTACCAAATCAATATCAATATCAAGGTACCAATATATATATACGAATAAAACTTTAATTAACGATAACCATTTTAAGCATTTGGAATGTGGAAGTCTATTACAACTTAGGTACTCAATCAACTCGTTCATTAATTTTAACGATAAATATTTAGGTAGCCTATGAAGGAGCTTCTTTTCGTTTCCAACTGGTGAATTTCTTCGATTGAGTTGATACATTAATAATATCCTCATAACGTGACACTATGAATTCACTATGACATGAAGGGTGTCCCAATTCCGAGAATAAGACGTTTCTGGAAGCCTGAAAATTGGGATTATTGTTCGAAGTTTTCTACTCAACTCAAATGTTCTTCGAAGCTGAGCATTTCCGGTTATACAAGGGTTGCCTTTTGAAATAGGGAAATTTTTTTATTTTATATTTATCTATGCACGCGTTTGAACCAATTGCACTTCTACCACACTGATTGAGGTATCTCCAAAATATGCATTCTAAGAGCATCAACCGCTTCTTCAGGTTCCTAAAAAGGGTTGACCTCTCATGTTATATATATATATATACGCATAACCTCAAAAATGTCAAGCTTTCGATAGACGTGTCAGTTGGCCTTTGAATAAAGAACCTCAGGAAGGAGCATACGTTTCGAAAATGTGCGTCCAAATGGGATTAGGTACCAATATGGCCGACAAAGGTTTCCGGAATCAGTGGCGTAGTGTAAAAAGAATAAGGGCATATCTCAAATCATAGACAGTGAAATAATTCAATATTTGAATAGGGCAAAAAAGTTAATTAAAACCGGTTTCAACCTTTTGTTGGTTTTATCATTTTAGATGAGAAGTTAATCTATTACCGAATTAAGAGAAATTTAATTCCTTTGGAATTTTATTCGTAAAATTTAACGGTGCTCAATATTGAAAATGTACCTTCTTCCTTAAAAAATGTAGAAAAGCACTGACGTAAAGTCAGGAGCTATTGCGAAGTTGTTCTTAAGTCTTTTACCCGGCAGTAACTTTAGTGGAAGGTTTATTTGTGAAGAGCATATTCAAAAGTCGTAGATATTTAATCTTTATTTCGGAAAACAATAAAACAAATAAACTTCAGATAATTATAATAATAGATTAGAATAAACAAAGAGTACACCAAAATTTCATCAACAATTTCGAAGACATATTGATTGCCAAATATTATCAATTTGGTATTAAGAAGTAATCGGATATGGAAATTTTGCACAATGATGTATACAAAAAATTATTTCTTCTTAAAAGAAATTATATGGTATAATCAATTAATTAATTCTTTACAAGGATAGTTAATATTTAAAAAGTTATAAAAAATTGATAGAAAAAGTGTAGTCTTCAAGGGCAAAGTTTGAATAAAAAAAAAATTGGACATACATCCAGGCGAAATATTGATAACACAAAACCTGAAAAAAATTACCAAAACATAATCAGAAATATCAAATAATGATTTTATTTACAATTCTTTTGAAGATTCAGTATAACTAGTTGTTTCCAGAAGCTAAATATCCATGGTA
This sequence comes from Micraspis discolor, assembly GCA_030674115.1. Lineage (NCBI taxonomy): Eukaryota > Metazoa > Arthropoda > Insecta > Coleoptera > Coccinellidae > Micraspis > Micraspis discolor. The sequence continues at coordinate 44,129 of JARTUT010001740.1, forward strand.
TAATAAGGTTTTCAACTGACTTTGCACCTACAACTGCGGACGGTTAAAATCCTATTAGATCAGGGCTAATAAGCCAATTTATTGGCCTTTGAATAAAATCAACTTGGTATATTTGTTGCGAATTGTTTCACCAGCTGAGCCACTCCTGCAAATGTAATTTATCCTCGTTGTGAGGTAACAGTCACAAATACATTTCATCAGCAAAACCTTGTGATCCTCCAACGGGGATAAATTATGTTGCATCATTTCGACAAATATATTCTCGCCCACAAAAAAGTTCATAAATTTTAATAACACCTTATTTTTGTCAATTCTATTCTTACAAGTTTGTTCGTGTCTCAAAAATGATTCTGTTTTTTCACAAACTTTTATGACGTCCACACTTGGGTAGCTTAAGCCTCCTCTGGTTTTATGCTCTATTAATGAATTGAAAAATTCCTCCTTTTTCACTCGAACTTTTTGGAATAAAATCTGTTTTCTTCACAAATTGAATCCAAGCTGCTCTCCTCTTTTCTTCTTTAGGAAATCTAAAATAATGTTAAAAACATATATATCATAAATATGCTATGAACATACAAAAATTAATCAATTATTGCAGAGCAATCTTTGAGTCGTCTTTAAAAATATTGATTTTTATGTAGGAAAATTTTACTTTGATAATATGTAATTCATGGTACATTTAATGTAGAAGGAGATATCACAGCATAACAAAAAAAATATGATAATAATATGAACTAAACCTACTGTATTTCTCCATGTTACACCAATGGTTAACCTCAAAATTTCTACAGACTTTTGAATTCTTTGTATAACTGAATTTATCTTTCGAAACACTTACCTATGAAAACTTAAAGTATTATCCTGTGTTTTTTTACACACAGATCGGCCACAAGATGCACAACTAACCATTTTGAGGTCAAAATACCAAACTTGTTTACACGAAATTCCAACGTGATGAGTCACAATTGGATTAGTAATATGGCCGTTTCCCTCGCACGTTTATTCGTAGCAAATGAACCATAAATGAACCTTGTGCTCCTTCCTGTGGTTCTATGTTCTAAGCAGTTGGCAGATTTCAACACTAGGCTTGTCCAATCCCGAACCCTTTTTCACCAAATGAAACTAAATTAAAGAGTCCGACCGATGTCAATCGAGTGCGTATCTGAGAGCGCATCGAGCATTGATAATTCTGTTCTTTCGTTTTCGACCGCCGCCGCAAAGTTTTAATGAGGCTTGAGTCGACGCAGAACTTGAATGTCAGCGATGTTAATTAAATTTTACTTCTATGATTGCTTGAGCCTAGGTAAATGAAAGAATAATTACAATATATTATAATCTACTTGTAGAAGAAAGGTACGACAATAAAATTTGAGAATAAGCAAGATATCAATAACTGCAATGAATGCATGGCGTTTAAAATTTCATCAGACATCGGTTATTAGTACACTTCTTTCAAGGGTAACCTTTCAACAAAGAATTTGCAGTCCACCATGAACTTCTTTCATTTATCAGAGTACATCCAATTATCTTGAATTGCCTGGCTGAGTGATCTTTTACAAAGCAAGCGTTGTGACTGGGCAAGATATTTCCAGTGTTTCCTACTATAGAAGTTTGCTTGAGGTCATATAGATTTTCTCCATTATTTCTGTTGGTGTCGTTATTGTAGATAATAAGCCTAAAAAAGCCTTATTTTGATCAGTTTATCTTTCTGCTGATATACACCAGTAGGTCATGGTCGTACCAATAGCATGCTATTCAGATGGAATTCCAAGTTGAGAATATGGAGAAGCAGAAGAAACAATACCTCATCTCATCAATAGTTGTCCCATATATAAATTTCAAGATGGTTTTAGGGCTATTCATGATGTTTCCGATTCTTTCTTGGAAGGGGTTATAAATTTCAAGTCAATTTAATATGTATATTCTGTATTCAGTTCTTTATCCTGCTGATATGTCGAACTCTCTCTCTGTGATTATTACTTGAAGACCACTCTTGAAGAAAGAAGTCCCTCAAATATATTTAAGCTTACTTTTGTACACAAAACAATACTTATGACAGGAGCTAGGGTTTTATTTACTGAGATTTTTTCCTACACTTTCATGTCATACACCGAACTGTATGGCACTCCGTCTCCAACCCCTGCTAACATTTGTTTTTGTTAAATAAATCAGCCAACAATGTATTTTCCACTTCATTATCTCGATTTATCAAATAAAATACACTTTCTATTACAGCTTAATGTCTGGACCGCAACCCCCATTCACCGCCCTTTTTTACCATCTGTCTGAAGACTAACCTCACCTTCTCGAACATCGAATACTGAACTAAAGTCAAACTCTTGTTCTAGATTACGCTGGCAAAGAACATATATTTCAACAGTTTTGTAAGCCAAAAGTTCAAGAGAATATATATATATATAAATATTTTTAAATGAAAGTAAATAAAGAATATTATCGAGGATTTATTAAGGAAACATAATGAAAATCAATAAACCATTTAAAAATATTTTAATAATAAGGAATGAAATTACAGATTAATCTTTAGACTGGGCGTCATCTCGAATATTTGTGATGCTTTGTGCTATCAAGATTTCAAGAGCACAATTCAGTGGATGTACCACAGTCAATTCTGAAAAAATAAAAAAGAATTATGAAACGTCGTGTGTCATTCTGAACCATAGCATTGGAAAATAACCCTTATAAACAGTGGCGGCTCGTGACAATATAGTATGGTGAGGCACATATGAAAAAAAATTTAATAATGTAATATATATTTCGTCCTCGATTTGTTTATTCACAACAAAATCAACCGAATCAATTAATTCATTTTGAATGGTTTTAGATGTACCAGAAATTACCGATTTAGTGTTGGTGTCATTTTCTAAAAAGGTTTTTAAATTCGTGTCAAATTTACTAACAAGAACTACCAATTCTTTGAAATTTCCGCGATTTAAAGACTCATTCGATTCATCGTGCCCCCTAAAAGGTAACTCTTGCATACAGAGGTACGTAATATCTATTAAACTTCTTAGAATTTGTCGATTTTCTTTGAATCTAGCATTGAAATTTTCAATTTCTATTTGAGCGCATTGTCTATTGCTGTGGCGATATTTTGTTTTTGCTTTCTCATAACGGTAAGCTTACAATTAGATGAAATATGCTGAGCACTTTTATTGTGTAGCGATAGACCCCGAGATAAATTTTTCAAATCACTAAAACCACTTTTCGACCAAACTCTGTCGGAATTTCCATTAGTTGCTGAGAATAAAATGCACGGCCAACAAAATATTTTTTTCAAAGTAATACTTATAGTATGCCAGTCGTACTTGTCATACCACGTATTTTGGAATCCCCGATTTGATTTACCGACCCCACTACTAGACACTAAAGATTTACTGAAATTTGGAACAGGTCGCTTAACTTCCTTAATTAAATATAATTTATCATCATACGAATGAGTCGAAAATGTTGCTTATTTATTAAAAAATCAACAATATCAAGTACATCGAATATGTTCCTTAGGAATTTCAAAAGATTTCCTATTACTAGGTCCCGCTGAATCCATTTCGCGATCTGTTAGACACTTTCGATAAAAAAGATTTATATTTCAGAAAAAATTCACCTGAAAAAGATTGTAATCATACGCGATACACAGCAAACGCGATACCACTAAATAACGACAAAGTGAACTAACCCTATTTCTCTATTTCCCGCTTCCCGATTAACTTTAAATAAAAACCTGAGGCCAGCCTCTAATTCCTCGAGAAGCCGCCTTCAAAGCCGTAGATATGTTCTCATCGCTTCGACGCAGATAACCGCTGGACATCGCAGAAACGAAACGATCTCAGATCGGCTAAGATCGCGCAGAGGCCAGCCTCGGATTAATCCTAGAACGGCTTTCCATTACCTTCTCGTAGGTCATCGAAGTAGATAACACGCTAATTCAGTCAAAGAAGCCTGGGTTAGGCATGCCTCCAACCGTTTAGTCAAAGAGGATTTGATTTGTTATGAATATACAAGGAACATGAGATTGGGAAAAATATTGAGGAAAAAAGTGATGATGAAAGGGAATGAAGAAATATACGGTTAAGAATTTTTTTGATGAGGCACTGCCTCACCTGCCTTATAGGACAAGCCGCCACTGCTTATAAATGTTTATAATATGTATCTTGCTCTTGCTTTTTGTTCACCGCTATAGTAAATGGTATACTGATTTTTATTTTTATATCAAAGGTTCTTACTATGTTTTCTATGATAGAACTCACCTTCTTTCGGTAGGCAACCGTTTAAACATTGTACTGATTTTTCGTTGGCGTACACTCGCTCATCAGAAGCGCAGACTGGATTATGTTCATTTGGTATTTTGCAATCGATCACACAGTCTCTATGTTCAAACAGTCTGTGGGTACCACTGAAAGTATAACTCTCCCGATGATGCAAAAAGGAGAAATATTACTGAAATTAAATTATGTTACTAGGCCTATTGATGCTAGTATATCAGCATTAGCTTCATCTCAACAAAGCAAATAATACAGTTCACAATCAGTAATAGAAATAAACAAAAAAAATACATAAGGTTATCATTGATCATTTTTGATCTACTTCACGAAATTCGCTTGGAGTGAACTACGACCTCGGTTGAATTTATCATACCATCGATAAACACTGATCCTTGATGGAGCTTCATCGCCAAAAATTGAAATATGTTTATCATTCACTGTTGCTGAGTTAACCCAAGTCGAAAGTTGTAAAAAATAATCGCACGAAAATTTTCACGATTCAATGCCAAGTTATGGCCGAGATGAATCTTTTGAGTTACTATAAACAACACAAATAGCACTCGTATGTCAAAAAGTTTTGACAACGTATAACACCAAAAATGTCAAGCTTTACGATAGAGCTGTCAATTGGCAGATTGCAACACTAGGGTTGTCCAATCCCGAGATATAAAAGGCAACCCTCGTATAGTAATAAAGTATATAATCTTCATTTTCTTTTATGGTTGGTATTGTATATATATTAAAGTGAATGAATGAATTCAAGAAATAATGTCAATTTCAATCATTTACCTTGTCATAGACAAAAGGTTCTCCTCTGTACTGTGCTGACAGAACAGGATGTTGGGATTGTAGATTTCAAAAGCAATTGCTCACCGGTATTATTACTGTACTAGTAGAAAAGCCCGTGTCGCCACGGGCGCAAGTAAGGAAGCGCGCGCTCGTTATTAGCAAATGCCCACCCATAAGCAACCGTTCATGTCATTTTGTGTCTAGCTTTCATATATATATATTTACCACTTTTGACTGAAGTGCAGATTTCTACATTTATATGAGCGTCATATTTTAAAAGTAAGTATGGATTGTATGGCACCAACCATCTATTATCCACAGGTTTTCCATTCCGGTCGTATGTTATATTTGTATCTCTTCTTTTATATTTTGGATAGCCATTATCACAAACGACGGTTTCCTCTTGAAAGTCTTTTGGGAAATTCTTCTGACAATTACCATTCGACATACATGGAGAATTCGCATTTAGAGTACCGCACGGTCCGTGGATCATATGTCGCATTACACTATTATAAAGTCTGGGATATTCATTTGGGTCTGGGATTTCGGCCCAGACCACTTCATCAGTCTGATTTGGTTCCCGCATTTTATGTTCATTTTGAAGAATTAAAAGAAGATGAGCATGTGGAAGTCCTCGTTTTTGAAACTCTATAACATAAACATGAGCAACAACTTGTCCGAATATCTTTTTCACAAATAGTTCATTTAATATTTCTTTCAACTTCAAGTTAAACACGCGCGCTGTTAAGTCCGGACGATGCTCGGCTTTTTCCCATGGTTTAAGATTTTGAACTATTTCATAGTCTAGTAAAGGAAGGGCTGAAATCACTTTTTCTCGGACAGAGTGCATTTTTGATATGTTGATTGTTATAATGAGAGAAACATATGGTCAAAAATGCAGGTGTTAAAATTTTCAGGAACATTGAAAAATTCTTGAAAATATAAAGAAAAATGCGGTTTTTCTGATATTTTCGCGAATTAGAAGGTTTAGTAAGAAAAAGATTTAAACAAAAGTTGTAGAGCGGAAAATTCTAGTCCAAATTATGTACTTTACCGTTCTCGAAAGTGATTTTGTATATTGATTATTAAGGTATTTCTCTAATGCGGCGATAACAGTGAATTCGAAATTTGGCGCAAAACCGAGCGGTCCTAGACATTTGAAGTTCTAGAACAGGGTAGGATTCAGCTCAAGAGTGTGATTTGAAATTCTTGGTCTATTAGAATGAATAACAGCTCGCTTGGGATATGAATAACATGTAATCATTGGGTTTAAACTCATTAGTTTAAAATCGATATTTCAGTGACGCATTGAAATAAAATAATTGCCCCACCAAAATTTCATTTTCTCAAATAACTCGTTGACGGGATTTTGAATACTTACAAGAACAGATTATTATATAATTAGTTATGGGGGAAAACTTTCTCAACAATAATACTTTCATAAAAAAATTTAAAGAGAAATATACTAATGCCATTATCATCGAACAACATCGTGGGAAGCAACCGGTTTTCTTTTACAAATCTCCCAATATAATGGAGCTTAGTAAAGATTGGCTTTTAATCCCGATTCTCTCAGTAATTATCAAAAAAAATTAATTTTACGGATAGCTGGTCAAATCGTTGTAGCTGATATAAAAAATCAAGATTATAACTATGAAATTTATCCCCTCTCAAGTAAATTCCAAAATCATATGTTGCGTATTTATGTGCGAAATCTCTCGAAATAGAAAATATTCCAACATGGAAGGGTTTTCATGAAATTTTATCACGAGACGTTACATATATGATGTCGCATGTCAATTGTTTCCCATTCATTAATGCACCACCATCCAGTTTAACCACATTACACACAGCTTTGCTCTATGCAGTTGAAGAAACGAAGAGAAATAAAAGTAGAACAACTTTTGAAACATTCGATGAGCATCCTTATTTCAAAGCTAACTCTATCATTGTGGAGTCGGACAATCCTGAATTTAGGAATATTGCTGTGAGATTAGGAGGGTTCAATTTATTGATGGGCATTATTTGGGATTTATTTATGGGCGCCATTGGCTTTATCATGGATGGGAGTGGTTTGAAAGATCTTTGGGCTACTTCATACGCTGCACAATCAGTGAAGAAAATATCTGAAAGGCTTTCAGCAGAGCTTTACGTGCTCACATATTAACTTTCACTGCTATAGGAATTCATACCTACCTACGTCTAAATTATTATTCGTATATCGTATGCATCTTGAGGAAATTCAGCTAGTAATTTGTTCATAATTGCGGCTGAAAACTATTTTAGTTTTTGAATTAATAAAATTTCAATTTCGTCAAATTACAAAATTTCCTTTTTAAAATTCATCCAATTTTTGACTTTCCTATTAGGTGTACAAATAAGTTTCCGCGGTTTTTTATAAAAAATTAGGAATTTATTGTAAAGGAAAAGTACATTACGTTTTATTCAAAGTATTTTCCATCATTTGCCACTACTTTTCCCCATCTTTCTGGCAACATTCGGATACCCCGTCGAAAAAACTTTTCATCTTTTGACGCTATCCACAAATCTACCCATTTTTTGGTGTCTTCATATGATGTGAAGCGCTGCTCAGACAGACCATGTGCCATCGACCGGAACAGATGATAATCAGAAGGGGCTAAGTCTGGTGAATACGGCGGGTGGGGTAAAACTTCCCAGTTGAGTGTTTCCAAGTATGTTTTTACCGGCGCCGCAACATGTGGACGAGCATTAGCGTGTAAAAGAATAATTTTGTCGTGTCTGGAGTAGTAATGGGCGCGTTTTTCCTTAAGTGGCCGACTCAATCTCATCAATTGTGTTCGGTAGAGAGCTCCAGTAATGGTTTCGCTTGGTTTCAGCAATTCATAATACACGACACCAAGCTGATCCCACCAAATACACAGCATGAGTTTTTTCCCATGAATATTCGGCTTAGCTGTCGATGTTGATGGTTCGCCGGGCTTAACCCATGACTTTCTCTTCTTTGGATTATCGTAGTGAATCCATTTTTCGTCATCAGTGACTATACGATGCAAAAACTCTTTTTTATTCCTGGCAAGCAGCATTTCACTCATGCATAATCGGCGTTCAACGTCTCTCGGCTTTAGTTCATATGGAACCCAATTTCTTGTTTTTGAATCATTCCTAACGATTTTAAACGATGTGAAATTGCTTGTTGAGTCACTTGTAGAGTAAGTGCAAGTTCTTTTTGCGTTTGGGACGAATCTTCCTCCAATAGTGCTTCTAATTCCATGTCTTCGTACACTTTCGGCCTTCCACTGCGTTCTTTCTCTTTAACGTCAAACTCACCGTTCTTAAACTTTTGAAACCATTCCTGACAACTTCTCTCACTTAAAGCAGCTTCACCATATGCTTCTAGAAGCAATCGATGCGCCTCAGCTGCAGATTTTTTCACATTAAAGAAGTAAATCAAAAGTTTCCGCAAATGATGCTTATTCGGAATAAAACTTGACATTTTTGCACGAAAAAAATTACGTGATGCTGATGCGGAATCACTAGTACTTTAAGGTTATGGTGTTGCCAGATGACTAAACTTGGGATATTACGTTTTACATCTGACAATTTCTCCATAACCTTCTGGTGGGGCCATCTTTTGACAAACCGCGGAAACTTATTTGTACACCTAATATTTTTCATATTACTTGTAGCCTCCATTGAAGAATCTATATCGCCTTCGCTAGCACATCAGATTAGAAAACCGAACATCGTTTTACCCAAAACTGTCCGTTCCCAACCTCTCAACTCAACATTATATGCTAGGGTTCGATGTAATAAATGCAATACAATAACAAAACGAGTAGAGTCCAACTCTGGCGAATATCTTCCAGATGTTTGGTTCAACAAAGGTTCAGCCTTTAGGTAGTCTTTTCATGGAGCGCCAAATTTAAAATTCGTTGGTATTGCGCTACTAAAGAAATACGCTGTTTATCAGTATATAAATTCACTTTCGAGAATGATAAAGTTTATAATTTGGACTAGATTTTCCGCTCTACAACTTTTGTTTAAAACTTTTTCTTACTAAACCTTCTAATTCGCGAAAATATCAGAAAAACCGCATTTTTCTCTATATTTTCAAGGATTTTTCAATGTTCCTGAAAATTTTAACACCTGCATTTTTGACCATATGTTTCTCTCATTATAACAATCAACATATCAAAAATGCAGCTCTTTCCGAGGAAAACTGATTTCAGCCCTTCCTTTACTGGACTATCAGGCCATTTCTGGTTACAGGTAAAGACTATGAAAAGGTCTGGTTTACCATATTTCCGCACAATTGCCATGGCATCTTGGTAATTTTGCTACATGTTTCGTGGATTTCCTTTATAGCTTGATGGCAAGATAATAACTCTTCCTGGAGGAACATTTCTCTGCTGCGCTTCTTGTTCTACATAATCCATTAAACCTTGATACCTTTCTGTTCTTAATTTTGGCTGATTCTGTCTTATCCAATTGAAGTTATTAGTTTCTTGATTGATGTATAAACAGCAAACGTAAAATTAATGAGGGCCAGTCAATGCAAATTCTCTTTAGCTAACTTTTTGGGAAGCAAACGCAAAGGCACTGTTATACTGGCGTATATTGTTTTGGAAATTCTTTGATTCTTCATCTCTTCCTGTGTAAAGTTCTCAGAGCAAAGCTGGCACTTCTTTCAATTGCATCTGCTCGCTCATTACAACTTTGCCTTTCTGGCAGCACTGTCTGAATCCATCTCGCCTTTTTTCACCCCTAAAATGCAGAGCATTTTCGCCGACAGTAAAACGGGAATTTCGTCTTCAACCGGAGCCCTTCTCGCTACAAATACTGATCGCATTGCGTAATTATTGTTATGAACGCGGCGTCGGTTTCTTTCAGTTCGGGTTGTCCGGGTAGCGTTTCGAGAACCCACTGGTCTGTCTCGTCATCGTGTTTCCATTGTAAATTAAAATTTTAAAATTTTACACTGGACCTAACTCAAAATTGAAAAATCGGACGTGACCCGTTTTCAATTTTTACCCAAAAATGGAGGATAACCATCCAAATTTGGGTTTTCAATATCGTTTTCAATTATAATTTTCTGAATTAACTTACTCGGTAGGATTGGAAATTAAAATAAGCTTAAAATCAGACTTGAAATCAAGCTCGTCAAAACACGTGTTTCCTCTTTGAAAGTCAAAGCTGCAATTATAGATGTTTATTATAATTATTTAACGTTATTAAGTTTGACAATTACTTTTGAAATGAAACTTTTACAAAATCGCAGTTTTCATCTTATATTTTCAAGCACGTTATATAAAATATAAATTGTAATAAAATTATTCAAATGCTCACTTTCTGACCAACTCAAGTAGTACTCTTGAACCTTTTTTAACTCGTCCTAACAGTTCAAGTTTAACTTAAGGTAATTTTATTCAAATAACAAAATTTGAAATTTTTAACTATTGCAAATTCATAAATTATTTTATTCACAAAAATTCACCTCACCGTTTTAAGCCTACATAAAACAACTGAAATAAAGTGTTTTTCCTCTTCTAGCAATGTTACCATATGATTTATAAGTCACATGTTATAATTTAAATATAAATAAAGTTAATCAAATATGCACCTCTTAGTTTTCGTGTTGTATCTGAGCCGGAAAACATAAATAATATCATCATCTGTATGATTGATTCAGCAGACCATAGTTACCAAACTATTGTCAACAATTTGTTTTTTTAAATGTATCTTGACTTTTTTTGGCATCTTAGTTTATTTCAGCAATATAATTTGACCAAAAAAATCTATTTGTAAGATTGTTTGATGGGTCTGAATAAACAAATCGAGTTCCACTGAAAAAATGGAATCGATTTTTAAAGTCTTCAAATATCCTGGTTTAATTAAAATTCACTTTAACCCTTTTAAATTGAAAGCCTATGTAAATCAATTGATATAAAGTGTTTTTCTCTTCTAGCACTGTAACCATATGATTTATAAGTCACATGTTATAATTTAAATACAAATAAAGTTAATAAAATTTACAAATGTTTTTAATGAGTTATATGACGGTAATGGTGACTTGGAGTGTAAGAAGAAGAAATTAAAGACCATATCAGTAAAAATTTGTTGAGCGGTGGCGCTATCTACAGCGAAAACATGCCAAACAGCCTTAACTTTTAAGTTTTTTCTGTTTTTTAGAGTAATTATAGATGTTTGGCACTCGTTATTATTTTTCTGCATCAGTTTAGATGTCTACCGTTAATTTAAAAAAATTGAAAATCGGTTGATTGGTTTAGGCGCTAGACCTTACTATGCATCATATTATTATAATAGATTTTCATGTTAACTTTTGTACATAACTTACCTAATGAAAAACTTAAGTGAATTGCCCTCATTTTGGTATCTGTATTGGTAAATGAGTCGATTTCTCGTTACTGAATCGCTTAAACAATTGGAAAAAACCAATAGGGCATTTTATCAATCAAACAATAATTAGTGATTACCACATTGAGTTCATTACTTAGGTATTTAATTAACTCGTTGAATAATGACAATGGTAATTACCATCCATAGCATATTTTATAGCATATATTTTGCCTTTGAAGTAGTTTATTTCCGTCAGCACAATGATGAATTTCTTCGCTCAAGTTCATACATCCAATAACATTCTCAAATTCCCGGAAGATTACAAGGCATGTAACACTATGAAAAATTCATAATTACATACAGGGTATCCCAATTTCGATTGCCTATTAAATTGTTAAGAATTCTACTAACCTGCTTATTGAAGCTGAGCAAGTTAGGTTAAAAAAGTAGTAAATGTAAATTAGTTCAGAAAATTTTATTTTCAATTTTTCAAATTTCGATGCGATTGCTTTCGAATTCTGAATATGTGTTTCTGTAAGAATTTAATAATATAAAAAAAAATAGAAAAGCATGAATGCGGAGTCCGAAGCTTGAAGTAAAATATTTTCCCTGACTCTGGAACAGTGCTATACAAAAACCAAAAAGAAGGACTATATAAAAGAATGAACAAAAAATATCTTTAATCAAAAATAATAAAACTTTTTCCATCAGTTCATTTCCGCTGCGGTATGAGGGTTGCCTTTTAAATCTCGGGATTGGAAAACTAGCGTTGCAATCTGCCAACTGACAGCTCTATTGTTGAGCTTTCGAGATCATACGTAGTCACAACTTTTTGACATACGAGAGCTATTTGTGTTGTTTACAGTAACTTGAAAGATTCATCTCACTCAAAAAATAGAATTAAATCTTGAACATTTCCGTGCGATTATTATTTACAACGTTCGACGTGAATTAACTCAACAACAGTGCTTAATCCAATTTTTGGCGATGAAGCTCCATCAAGCACCAGTGTTGATCGATGGTATGGTGGGTTCAACTGAGGTCGTCAAGATCAATTTCGTCAATCAGTTGTTGTTCCTGAAACCATTGATACTGTGCGCCAACTGATATTGCAAGATCGTCATGTGACCTATCGTGAGATTGAGACAAGCTTGGGCCTTAGTGGGACCAGCACACATTCAATATTGCATGATTATTTGACCATCAAAAAAATTTGTTCGCGTTGGATCCCACATAATTTGTTAATCGCTCAAAATATGGCTCTTGTCGATTAGTCGTAAGAAATGCTCCAAAAATACGATAGCGTTGCTTCGAAGCATGTCTCTGACATCGTGACAGGTGATGAATCGTGGATTTACGCTTATGAGACCGAAAATGAACAGCAGTCAGCTGTATGGGTGTTTCAAGATGAGCCAAATCCAACAAAAGTTGCTCTCGCTCGAAGCACTTTCAAGCAAATGGTCGCCTGGTTTTTCGGAAAAACTGGACATGTCGCAATTGTACCACTAGGTCAACGTAGAATAGCCAATCCTGAGTGGTACAACCATTTTTTTGCCAGTTGTATTTCAAGAAATCAGGAAAACCAACTGCCGAAGACGGATCACCCTTCACCACGACAATGGGTGCTCTCTCACATCACTGCATTTTTGAGCACTCAAAACATCGATTTGATGAGTCATTTGTCGTATAAGCTTGACTTGGCACCGAATGACTCCTTTTTGTTCTCGTACGTAAAATATAAAATGAGAGGTAAACGTTTTTTGACACCTGAATCAGCGGTTGATGCTTTCAGAATGCATGTTCTGGGGATACGTCAGAGTGGCAAAAGTGCATCGACAATTGGTTCAAACGCATGCAAATGTGTTAAGATATTAACTGGGAATATTTCGGAGAACACTAAAGCGATTTTGGATGATTAATATGTATTTTTATTCTCTAATCCCGAAATATGAAAGGCAACCCTTGTAGTGTTTCTCTTATAATTGTATTTTATAGTTTTAATGCTGCTACACGATGAAGAGGTACCATTCGATGAATCCTCAAAACGAATAGATATACAAATCTAGAAAAAACATCCACAGAACGGTACAATTGCAGAATGAACTCGTGTAGAAAAAACATTTCCAGAAAGAACTAATGCAGAAGTAAACATGGGCAGAATGGAACTCCCGTAGAATGTCACATTCACAGAATGATACAAATACAGAAAGGTACATTTGCAGAATAAAGTTGCCAGATCTACGGTTTTTTCCTAGAGTATAGGATGCACTGAAAAGATTCACCACAGAATACAATAATAAGATGATCGTAGATCATAAATATTTCTATTCCATAATGTCTTTACTCATATATACATAATGAAAGTATCCGCATTACTAAAAGTATTTCAACTTCAGGACTGTATCAGATTTTGCTTATTAGACTTTTCTAGTAATTGCTTTTATACCTACTTACATCAATTTCTAATCCATATGTTATAGTAGTTCAAAACGCCGTAGGACTCTGTGGTACTACAAATGTCGGATAGCGAAATAAGTATTAATAGCCATAAATATTGTCACATTCATCACAAAAGATCACAGATATCAAATTCAGTCACTAATTTTCATTCATATTATCACATCCAAGAATAACTCTTCACCAAAGCAAAAAAAAATCCTCTGCCAATGGAACAATGCTGATATTATTTTTCACCTGAAAATACATTTATTAACTGGTTTTCCTCATAGAGTATTTTAATACACATTTAAAAAAACCATTCATGAAATTTGACATGAACACATACTCCGTGAAACCAGGGAGAACGGTAAAATAATCGATTATTGGGTAAGGGCCAAAATCCACCCATTCAAAACATCTGGTCCAAACTATTTTAAACTGCCTTGTGAGAAACCTAACTAGAGTATAAATAACTAGTAGCTTTAATATTTAATAATATTTTCATTTTGACCTGTCAATTGAGAACAAGGAACAGACAATCAAATGACATATATTTGATGTTCTGTGACATATACCCCGCTATGGCAGTGTGGCAACAGCGCGCATTATTATTCGGTTTTTGTTCCATTCTGCAAATGTACACTTCTGTATTTGTGCGATTCTGTCGGAGTTTCATTCTAGAGAATTGCGCTTCTGTGAATGTTTTTTCTACGCGTGTTCGTTTCTACGCCTGTTCATTCTGGATTTGTATCATTCTGCCTTTGTGATATTCTGCGATTGTGTGGGGACCCCTCAAAACAGATATTTTTGAAACAGATATTTTAACATTATTATTATGATTACCTATGCCCGAATCATAAGAGCATTTTCATATAAAAAAAAATTAGAAAGCACTGACGTGAGGTCAGATTGCTTTGGCGCTCTTGTTGAGCTACCTGCGAGTAAATATTCAAACCTTAACAAATCTATAAGCTCTCTGATCGGATGAACAATAGTCATTTTCCGTACTATGAGACAATGTGATGCAAATATGAAAGCCTATTGAATAAACAAACCTTTATCTCAATTTGAAAATAACTACTCATAATTTTCACCAAATTTTGTTCTATGCTCTTCCTAAAAACTTACGTCATTGCTTTTCTGAGTTCTGACAACGCCATCAAATTCTTTCTCTATGATAAAAACTTTTTTTATTAATATTACGTCTGTGCTTTTCTGAATTTTGACAACGTCATCGACATCGAATTCTACCTCTATGAATTCTATGAAAATTTTGATTGATATTACGCCAACTGACACTGATATCTAGGTCTGCAAGTTGTCAAACGAATATCGATCTGTGATGGCAAATCTTTCAATGACAAAGCTCGGACTTCATGACATTTCTATTTTTCTCTTGAGTAAATGAAAAAAAATGATCATATCTTCAGAAGGGGGAAAGCTACGACAATGAAATTTGAGGATGAGTAAGATATCGGTAACCTCAATATATATACGGATTTTTATTCAAATCTAAATGAAGTCTTAGGAGATATTGAGTATTGAAATTTTTTTTTTTTGGGAATTTTTAAAAATTTTCTAGCGTGACGATTTCTGCGAAATTTTGCAAGCCGTTTCGTTTCAGCCTCCCTCAATAACATTCCAAGTATCAACTTGATCGGATGGATATTCTAGTAGTTATTGAGGAAACAAAATTTCAGATGCTCATAACTACTGAACCATCCGACGGATTTGGCCCAATAACGAACTTGACCGAGATATTTATACCTAAAACCTATTCTGAAAGTTTCAACTCTCTAACTTCATCCGTTCGAGAGTTATCGGAACGGAACGGACGGACGGCCGGACGGACGGACGGACAGAATCGATTTTGACCACGGATTATTCATCAGTAGGTCCAAACAAAACGATTGATACCACTTTTGCCCAAAAATTCGAAAGTCACAGACATTTGGGCAAATTGATAAGCACTCTGTTCAGGTGAACAAGAGCGCCAACAAGGAGAAAGGAAATTCTTTACACTACCTCACAATTTGACAAATACGAAAATATAGAGATATCATTTTCGATCATCGCAAATGTCTCCACCTACAGGAACATTTTTAATGTTCTGAAATTTTAAAATGTCATAGCTTTTAACAATAAAATGGTTCTGATTATCCATAACCTCAATAAGCATTCAAAATTTTGTGGATCTCTGAGGAATCTCTTTTGAGATAATAATTAACCTATTTTGAAAACATGTAAACCCTAGCTTATAACCTTCGGAAGATAGAGAATATACGGCCGGCCGGCTTTCACATTTGTGAAAGAACTGTGGTGCCATGGGATATTTTGTAGATCGATGTTTTTTCCACTACAAATTAGACGACGTTTGAAGATCAAGTGTACGGAGAACTGGACCTATTTGTAAACTAATAAATAAGATTATAATATTGTTCGCTAGACCATCAGAGCCAATGTATTCTAGAAGCCTTGGTCCTCCAATTATACAGGGTGCGAAATTAATTATAATAATAATATTCTTCATCATAATCGTCTTCATGAATTTCATAATCTTGTCGATATGCAATATATATTGATTTCTCTCTACAACTAGCATTAAAATTTCACTATCCAGTTTTTTGCATTAAATATTGAGGGATCTTCTTGATGTTGGCTTCAAAAATGATCTCCACCATGCACTTAGCTAGTTCAACCTCAACTAAATCTGTAATGAATCAGGAAATTAGGGATGAATATAATCTATTATTGCAACCTCAACTCACTTTCATTTGGTAAACAATTGCTTAAGCATACCATTGATTCTTTGTTTATGTACACTCTTCCATCTGATGCGCAAACTGGCAATTCTATTTTAGGAATTGCGCACTTCCCAACACATTTCGAATGTATTCTCATTCTAAAGTCACCTCTCCAGGAGACACTTTCCCTCATTGATGCCAATATTACTATAACAAAAGTTATAGTCAGCTTTTCATTCATTTTTGATCAGATTGTGGAGCGAGATTTTGCCTATTATTTTTTCTAAATAATTATTGGAAAATGTAGAAAAACCCAGAAACTTGTTCTAAATTCTTTTTCCGGACTCTGGAATTGTTTAATACTGATTCAAGAAATGCAATAATATTATTCCTCAATATTTATAGAATCTCCTTCAGTATGAGCTCAATTCTAAGCGATATACATGTACTTACCTAATAAAATACTGATATAGGAGTTCCACATGTCCATCAACTTTGAAAAAAAATTAAATCGTAATTCTCAGAATAAAAAATTTGTTGAAGACCAAAAAAAATTAAATAAGCAACTTCTATATGAACATTCACAATTGGAATGATCGAATGACAAATAATAACATTCCCATGCAACCAGAAAATAAAGGACCATAAAAATAAGTTTATGGATTGTAAAGTTATTATTTTCTCGTGTACCATACATTCATTCACGATATGTAGCTCAGAATCTCAAAATTTTCTAGTAATTTCACGGAGAACGAGAATTGATGAACTAATTTCATTAATAAAAAAAATCCTAATTTGAATTGATACTTACCGATTTTATAATAGAATCGTACAGATCAATTATGAATTTTGTATGTTAGAAAATATATTGAAGACTAGCTGACCCGACAGACTTCGTCCTGTCAAAAAGATTTGTAATGTGGCAATTTTTGTGCCTACGTATTTTAAGAAATTCTCCTGAACAGAACCGTCACCCTGGTGACAGGGCGTTGTGATGAAAAAATAATTAAATAAAACATATATAAGAATTTAAAAGTAAGTAATCGCTTTATTGTTAATCATGTGAATCATAATTATTATTATCATTGTAGTGCTTTGTGTTATACGATGTTTTTGTTTGATTATCTGGCGCATAGATAAACAAATCTGATGGTTTTCCAACACGGGAACAGGCAACATACAATTGACCATGTGAGGAACATGGGTTTTCTAGATTAATACCACAAACACTTAATGATTGCCCCTGGGACTTGTTTATAGTCATAGCAAAAGCAAGCCGCACTGGAAACTGTAGTCGTTTAAATTCAAATGGCACATCAGTCGGAATCATTGGGATGCGCGGTATGAGAACATCTTCTCCTTTATACTTTCCTTTGAGTATAGTTGCTTCTATCACATTGTTTAGTAATTTTTTTATCGCTAACCGTGTACCGTTGCAAAGACGCGGTTGGTTGATATTTCGCAATATAACATTATAACCACCGATCCAACCTTTAATTGAAGATTGTGAGGTGGCAATCCTGGCAAATCCAGCGAGTTTAAAAATTCCGGTTGATAGTTGACTACATCATCTTGATTAGTAGCCGAATCAACTGATTTATATATCCTTAATTCGCCTGTAATTTGTTCTTGAATTTTGAAATTCAATTCATTTACGTCTATGTTTTTTGCAGCCAGTATAGCTCGTTCGCTCAACCAATCATGGTTTCTGTAATTTTGAGAAACATCTGGAAACACCTGAATAAGTTCATCTTTTGATCGAGTTAACTGACAAAAACTTTGAGGAAAGTTAATGCAACCAGTCAACATATCTATAGGAAATTTGCCATTACCAATGTCAATGAGTTGTTTAGAGAATATGTTTCCAGATTGGTCATTTTGCAACTCGACACGCATATTCTTGCTTAAATGAAGTTCTTTGACATGTTTCCACAAATTGGAGGACTTTAGACATGCATTGAGTTCATCAGCTGGCGTTGATCGTGGAATCACTGGCAATGTTTGACGAAAATCTCCTGCTTATAAAATCATTGCACTACCAAATTGGTTATTATTGCTCCATAGATCTTTTAAGGTTCTGTCTAAAGCCTCCAAAGATTTTTTATGTGCCATCGTGCATTCATCCCAAACAATCAAAACCTTTGCTATTGCAGAGTTCTTCGAAACGTTGCAGGTTGGAGTTTCATTGCTTTGCATATTTAATGGCAATTTTAGTACTGAATGGGCTGTTCGACCACCTTCAAGCAAAGTTGCTGCGATTCCCGACGAGGCGAGTGCAAGTGCAATTTTATTTTGTGAGCGAATTGTTGCTAATATTAATGAAATCAAAAAAGTTTTTCCTGTACCACCAAGTGCATCTAAGAAGTAAATCCCTCCAGTTTCATCATTTGTTACTTTCATAAGAGTTTCAACTACATACTTCTGTTGTTCATTCAACAGTGGGAGATTAGTTTGAATTAATTCTTTCAAAGCGTTGAGATCATACAGTTCTTCTCGATGCAACTCTTGGTCAAAAGCGTCATGCATTGGACGATTGGGCGCGGTCAGGCCTAATTGAATTAATAGTTTGTTTGACATTATCAAGCACATCTCCTCAATTGAAATCAATGCTTCATTGTAAATTTCTTCACTGATTTGTATATTTGGATTTCCCAGTCTATTCCGTATTTGATACAAAATATCATCACACATATCTTCACAATCTTTGTACTTGATCCACAAATCAATTGGGTTTAATGGGAAACATGTAGATATGATTATAGAAAACAATGTTTGGATTAGGTAACAGACAACTTTCTTTTTTTTTAAATTTGATATGACTTGAAGTCGAATCCTTTCAAGCCGTACGAATTGTTTTATTTATTTAAAATTTGGATATTAAAAATAATAAAACAGTGTTGGTAATGCGATTTTTGTTTGACTGATGTAATGACGTGAAACTGATGCATTTTATCTCGCGTGCCGAAACTAATACAAAAGAAACGCGAGTTTCGGAACGCGACATTAAACTCCTCCAACTATGTATTCTGTGCTCCAACGCACACACGCACATTGTTTTGATAGATATGATCTTTGACGTTAGGAACACACCTACATTGCTTAGACAACAGTGAGTGCTTGTAATTTAATATGAACTTTATACCATAGCAATAAAGCTCAAATTGACTACGTTTTAGTTACAAATCATTTGTGTGGGAAAAAAGAAAAGGGCCATTTTAAGGGTTTTTCCAGCAATAATTCTAATTTTTCTCGCCGTAAAAACCATCCTTGAACATCAACGAACATTTTGAAAAAAGATTTGGCCAAATTGGTCCAGGCGTTGTTGAGTTATGCGCTTACCAACACATTTTGCGATTCATTTTTATATTATAGATGCCCAACAAATCTTCCTTTCCTTCTTATTGAAGAACTCAAACTCTAAAAAATTCGTTATGTGCCTTAACTGAATACTACAAAAATTCTCTAGACAGTCGATATATACTTTTTTGGAACGAACATTCTACAGGATCTGAAAATTCTACACTTCAATTCAGTAACCAACAGTCGGGCAAAGAGGTTTTTATTGAATAAATATTTTTTGCTTCTGCCTTGCAAGGGAGAAGAAGTTGAATTGAAAATAAATCTCAATTTTTAAATCTAGATGTTCAAACAGCAACTGTCGTCACCCCATGTTTGGTAGGTACAACGCACTATGGATATAAAGCTGTCCTGAATAAAGTTTTTCAACCTCCCATCTGAGATTGTATTCTAGTGAATTCAGAACGAATCTTATGGGCCTAACTTTTAATTTTCACCCGTCCACGACAAATAATTGAATCAAAGCACCCTCATTTAACATAAATCATCCATTGAAAAATTGAAATTTTTTATATTGGCTAGCAATTAACAGAAAGATTATGAGAAAATTTACTCTTCGATCCATTTTGGACATCCTACAAAATATGCATTGTTTACTTTCCATATAGGTACTGATGTAAAATAACTACCGAAAATCCTTTTATTTTTACCATTATACATTCTATTGATTATTCATTCAAATTATGTATTATTATATTATTATCAATTTCATAAATATACCGAACAAATAAACTAATTCTTCGAATATACTTTTTCATGGATAAGTGTGACTCCTTTCCTGATTAATAACTCCACGATACATTCTTTTATATCCACAACTTTCAGATCTGAAAAAATCATCAGAATAAATCAAACTCTTTGTGCAACATGAGATCAGTCGGGTGAACACACTAATCTCCAAGTGTATTGTACACTGCTCAACAATTGATAGGGATCACTTAATTTTTCCATATTTATTCCTGAAATATTCGCTCCAAGATTATAAATTTAGTCAGATATCAAAGTATTTTCAGTTGATAATATGGTTCACTGGAAAAAAAAAAGAATGAAGAAATGGAAAGTTGGAGAGAAAAAAAGACTTTATTAGGAACACTCAGAATTCTGTGTTTGAATAACATAAAAATTTTATGATGAAACCACAAGAAGGCTGAAGTTTCGGTAAAGCTAGTACCTAGTTGGTCCCCCACGAGCTCGTCTCAAGCATTCTACCCTACGAGGCATACTTTCAATCAAACGATTTATAAAATTTTGGGGCAAATTCGTCCAAATATCCCGTAAAGCGTTAGAAAGGTCCTCCAGGTTATCGATCGGTTGTTCTGAGGATGACAATTGTCTAGACATCTCAGACCAGACATGTTCCATGCAATTCATGTCTGGAGAGCGAGCTAGCCAGTCCATCCTATCAATAGCATGAGTTTCTAGCTCTTCATTAACCAGACGACTACTGTGTGGACGGGCATTATCGTCAATTAAAATAAAATGCTCGCCCAAGGCAGCCGCAAACGGAACAATTATGAGTTCAATAATCATATCGTGATATCTCTGGCTGGTCATTGTGGTGTTCTGCAGAACAACCAACCCTGTGCGTTGGTTCAAACAAATGCCTACCCATACACATATAGAACCTCCGCCAAAGGCTTTTGTGGGTACCATAAACTGTTCTGCATACCTTCGACCTCTTTCCCTCCAAGCAAGAATACGTCCATCGGAGTTGACCAAACGAAATCTAGACTCATCCGTAAATAAATATCGGCTCCAATCTTCAACTGTCCAATTGCGGTGCTCCTCTGCCCATTGTCGTCGATGAACCCGGTGTTCCCTATTCAAACGGGGATGTTGTACCCTCCTACGTGCTCTCAAACCACGAACATGTAGTCGTCGTCTTACAGTCTGGTTCGAAATTAGAACTCCTGTTGCAACTCTCAGTGATCTATTGAGTCGCGACGCCGGGTAAGTGGGATTTCTCCTAGCATTGAGGATCAAAATACGATCTTGGGCAGCTGTTGTACTGCGCTGCCGACCTCCCCCATGAACATAAGCTACTGAGTCGTTTTGGATGAACCTATTCCAAGCCCGACTCACGACACTTTGCAAAACATTCAACCATCGGACACTTCTCGCTGGGACAAACCTTCCTGTATCCACCGTATGATTTGGTCCAGTAGCACAGTAGTCGAACGTCTTCTCGGCATGACTGATAAGCTGATATTGTTCTCATTTCTTCAATTATTGTCACCTTATGTGTTTGAACGAGAAAAAAAAACAGATTAAATAACAAATACCACATTGCTTTTCACTCCACCTGTAACAGCCTACAGATAATAATCGATTTTGTGAATAAGAGCCGATGAAGTGAGGAAAAATTTGATATAATCAACTCAAAACATCTTACTTTTTCCTTAGAGAACATATAATGTACAGGTATTCACGAGATAACTTGAAAAAAAATACAAATGAAGAGAAGTTCATAAGTGATCCTCTAGCAATTGTTGATCAGTGTACATGTAAGAATTATTTTGAGGAACCCATATTTTTCCAACCGGTTCTCTTTCAGTTTTGAATATAAAGTGTACTCAAAAACCATTGTCAACCTTCAGACTCATTCTACTGCGTTTGCAGATGGATCTGTTTGCTTCTCTGAGCGATTCATATCTGACAAATCGATAGACCAAACCATGGAGGTGAAGAAAGGGGAGGGAGCATATATAATAATATATGTACTCTCCTGTTATGAAAGTGTCACAATATATGGATAATTTCATAAATCATAAAAAATATTGAGGATTTCTTGCAGGTAAAATAGATTAATTTTGAAATTATTTTCATTATTGTTATGATACCGATGATTTGAGATGCAAATTTAAAAAATACAATGAAACGGGGAACGTAGAATTGAATGGACTGATGTCAATCAAGGTGTTGTTGTCCATCTATCCAGGGAGTTCTTGAACGAGTTCACGGATTGTGCTGTCACAATCTCTATTGAATTCGCAAGGAAGCAATATAGAATCGGATGAGATAAAATATGCGTTTCTCAAATGAAAATAAACTCGCCCTAAATGTAACTCACCCTCATGATGAAGGCAATTATTTAAACAATTCATTGCGAGTTCGTTCTGATACATCAGCCCGTCCGAAGCACAAACTGGATTCATTATAGGGGGAAAATGACAACCTTTCAAACATTCACTATGTTTCTTCAACCTGATGGCACCACTAAAAGTATACCAAAGGTTGTCATCTGCAAAGGCGGATATATTGACGATCAAGACTGAAATGAAACTGAAAATCATATCTTCACTAATCATAATCATCGATCATGATGATTTTCAAGGTTTATTCAATGTTTTCCGGAATAAATGGTTGATTTGAACGACCAAGGCGTTCAGAATCATCGTTGTCTATACGACCACGTTGTAAATCTGCAAACCGTTTTTTGATGGTCGTAATCGATGGGGCAGAGTCCGTATACATTTTCAAGCCATGTTTGGACTTGAACGGTGATTTTTTCCATAAAAAAAGACATATGAACACATGAAAAACTTCGAACCCATTTTTTTTGAAGATCACAAAAATAGCGTCTCTTAAATTACTGTAACTCGATAAATAATGGACCAAACGTCATTTATTTTGACAATCATCTTTTCAAGGTTGCCACTTTCGAAAAATCATATGGATAGTGTGTGGTGGCTCCATCTGGTAGTTATATCCCATGAAAGTTAACGCAGACTTCAAAGACTCACCCGAGGTAACGATATATATAATTATATTCTTGATTTATTTTTAAACCAGTAACTCAAAGCCAATTTCGACAAGACGTTACTCACCTAAACATATATAAACGAAAAAGATACGCATATCTGTCAACGAGACAAGAATTGAGCTATTTTAGAATGAAAGCAATTGAGAAAAAAGGTAGAAAAAGAGAAACAGATTTTCAAACCAAGTGGCACTTCATCAATTGAGAGCTTATAATCACATTATTTACCAATAAAATTCAAATGGCCATAAAAATATTTCATGGAGGTACCCTTGAGATTGATTGATTATTTATTCACAAATACCACGAGCAATGTTTGGTTCTGTTCAGATTCTCATCAATGAGACGTAGGCTTCGTTCTGCAAATCTTAGTTTTGTTCATCTGATATGAATTTTAAGGTTGTGCGGTGCAAAATCACTCTTTGTAATATTAACTGAAATTTATTATTATTACCACCAACTTATATTCTTCTAACTCGCTACAATACATCTTATTTTGCTATTGCGCTTACACCATTTTTCTATCTGCGTCACATGCGCAGATAAATGAACACATTAGTGTATTCATAGAAGATTAATTCTTCTTTTATTTTAGCGGGTTACAACACCCCCCCTCGCTAAAATCTTTCAAAGCCAACATATTCCTAAACTTAACAAATAAGCTTGTTGTTAAACCTTTCGTGAGGAAATCAGCTTGCTGATTTGCTGATTCTACATAAATCATTCTAATTGTTCCCTTCTTTACATTTTCAGATACGAAATTAAACTTTAAGTCCATATGTTTGACCCTTCTATTATTTGCTGGGTTTTTAATTAATGCTAAGCATCCTTGATTATCCTCATAAAAGCTTATACAACCGAAATCGACACCCAAATCCAAAAATAGTTTCTTCAACCATAATCCCTCAGAAACAGATGAACATAATGCTACTAACTCTGCTTCTGTTGTAGAAAGCGATACGCTAGTTTGCTTTTTTGTTGTCCAACATAAAGTATTACCAAATATTTTAAAAACATATCCAGTGATGGATTTTCTGTCCAACGTATCACTTCCCCAATCTGCATCCACAAAACAACAAAATTCATTACAATTGTTTCTCTCATATTCTAATCCAATAGAAATTGTAGATTTTAAATATCTCAAAATTCGTTTTAAATGATTATATGCTTCATCTGTTGCCTTATCCTGAAACCTACTGAAATAATTTACAGCAAAACATATATCGACTCTAGTTCCCAACATTAAGTACATCAGACAGCCTACTAATTCTCTGAAGGGTTTTGATGTCTTATTCGTATCAGTACAGAATTCAATTTTAAGATCTTTTTCAATAGGTGTTGAACTACCATTACAATTCTCCATGTTAAATTTCTTCAAAAGTTTCTTGATATAATTCGTTTGACTAATCCTTAAAATTCCATTTGGTTGTCATAATCTATTTCTAATCCTAGAAAATACTTCAAACATCCCTTATCTTTCATTCGAAACCTATCCATTAATTTCGACTTGATATAATCTAATTCAGTTATACTTGGTCCACACAAAATTATATCATCCACGTAAATTAGTAAATAAATCTTCTGTCCATTAGATTTATACAGTATATAAAGGCAAAAATCATTTTCTGAACGACAAAACCCGATGTCCAATAAAAATCTATTAATTTCGTCATTCCAACACTTGGAAGATTGTTTAAGACCATATAGCGATTTCTTTAATTTCAGCACTTTATTTTCAGGTAAGTTTATTCCCTTTGGGGGATAAATGTATAAATCTTCTTTCAAAATACCATTCAAAAACGCAGTCTCTACATCTAATTGCTGAATAATGTAACCAAATTGATTTCCCAAAATCAACAGGGCTCGAATAGATGTCATCCTTGCCACAGGTGAATAAACTTCATCATACTCCTTCTGTGCAAAACCTCTCACAACCATTCGTGCTTTAAATTTATCCATCTCATTCTCTTCCATTGATTTATATGAAAACACCCATTTTGTGTCCAAAATTTGAATACCTTTTGGCTTATCAACTATTTGCCATGTCTCATTTATTTCCATTGACTCAAGTTCTCTTTCAACAGCTTTCATCCAATTATGCCTATCCGTTCTATTTTCTATTTCATCAAAATTTTTAGGCACATTCTCAATAAAACTACATGCATCAAACGCCATATATAGTTCGTAATCATTGAACCTTTCAGGAATTTTAACTTGTCTCTTATTCCCTGGTCTATCTATAATATTTCCTTCATCCACCTTTTCACATATTTGTTCATCATCATTTATTTGTTCACTCACTTCATTCTCATCGAAACATTGATTCCTACTCATGCACTCATCTCTCTCAAACCCAAACTCATCTTCATCAAACACAACATCTCTTGCAACAATCAATTTTGATTTTCTAAGTCCCACAGTCTATATCCTGTCTGAGCATAGCCCATCATTATACACTTTTTACTTTTGAATCAAATTTTCTTCTGCACTCTTTAGGTATATGACAATAACTTGTACAACCAAAAATTTTAAGATTACTAACATCTGGTTTCTTACCGTACCAGATTTCTGCTGGTGTTTTATCGAGTTTTGATGATGTTCCCCTATTCATTAAATAGTTTACTGTCAGAATAGCTTCTCCCAGAATTTTTTTCGGCATTCTTGACTCTTCTAAAATTGCCCTTGCCCTCTCAACTAAACTTCTATTTTTACGTTCGGCTTTTCCGTTCTGTTCAGGAGTGTATGGTACAGTGTAATCTATTATGTAACCTCTTGTAACACAAAATTGTTTAAACTCATTAGAAATATATTCTCCACCATTGTCACATCTCAACATTGCAATTTTATTGTTAAATTTATTCTCAACCATACTCGCAAACTCTTTAAATTTTGTGTAAACTTCCCTTTTTTCTTTTATCAAATAAACTATACAAAAATTTGAATAATCATCAATGAAAGTTACAAAATATTTGCTGTCATCATGATTTAGAGGAGCTATAGGGCCACAGACATCTGAATGAATTATTTCCAAGATTCTTTTACTTTTTGTTCTTTCTTTAAAGGGAAATCTACTCATTTTTCCACTTACACATGACTTACAAAATTCAATTTCCTGTATTCTCACATTTCCTAATCCTTCAACCATTTGTATTCTAATAATTTCTTTAAGTCCTGAAAACCCAATATGACCATACCTACTATGCCATTTCATAAAAACATTTTCATCTTTTCCCATATTCATACATTCCTCACTTGCTCTGAAAAACTCTATCTCATATAAATTCTCTCTTGTACCCATACATAATATTTGCCCTTCTCTACTCAATATTTTAACACAAGCATTTTCAAATAGTATTTTCTTATCAGATATCTCTAACTTTTTAACGCTCAATAAATTTCTTCTTAAATTTGGTACATATAAAACATTTGTTATTAAAAAATTTTCTTTTTTATTTTCTACTTTACTTGAAACTTCAATATTACCTACACCTATGGCCAACAAAAATTCATTGTTCTTTGCAACAGCAATCTTTATAGGATCTTTCAATAAAATTAAACTAGAAAAATATTCCTTTTTGCTAACCATATGGTCAGTACAACCTGAATCAACAAAAAACTTAATTACCCCTAGTTGGTCTTCATTTTTCTCCATTCTTCTTTCCCCAAGGAAACATACACTTTTGTCCACTTGGCTGTTTGTTTCTGTCCCTTGTTCTACCAGATTACTATCCACATTTTGATTTCGACGAAAGCTATTTGGTCGAGAACCTTGTGAATTACCTCTCTGGAAACCTCTGCCACCTCTTATAAATCCATTACCTCTTGATCCTCTTCTTGAACCATTGAATTGTCTATGTGAAGATTGACTTGCCTGTGTATTATGTTGCAATCTACCTTGTGGACAGAATCGTTGAATGTGACCTAGCAAACCACATCTGAAACATTTAAAATTTTGATTTTTGGTGGACAAAAATGCTGTCTGCCCCAGTGTGCTACTTGTTGGATTGTCAGTGAAGAGTACTCTTTTCTCACTTTCTCCTAGCAGCTTATTTTTAGCTTCTTCATAAGTTAATTCATTAGAATTTTCAATAATGGCACTGACGGTTTCATAGGATTTTGGCAACGTCAGTAATAGGCTACCAATTTTATCGGAATCTTTCATGTCACATCCGGAAGTGCTTAGTTGTCTTATAATGTTTTCAAACTCGCCAATATGCTTTTCCAAGTTATCGTTTTCTCTCATTTTCAATGATTTTTTCTTCAAAAATATCTGGCCTGGCAGTCCTTTCTTTTCATACCTGTCTTCTAGGGCTTTCCACATCTGAAAGGCATTTTCTTTATTCCTAACTACATCCAACTGACCATCATCTAAGCATTGTACAATAATAGATTGGCACAAATTGTCCCTCTTCTTATCCTGGTCTCTCTTCGTTAGATCAGTGTAGTTCAGTGGAACGAATGGGTTTTCAACACAAGTAGCTATACTTTTTCTTCGAGTAATACTTTCACCCTATGCACTGGGCCCAAATTGGAATAATATCTTTGTAATATTAACTCACGACTGTGACCTCAGGCTATTTTGAGGACGTCACGACTGTGACCTCAGGCTATTTTGAGGACGTACCTGAAATATCTACGTCTGATTCAAGATGTAGAGGCCTTGTTGACTGCTCAAAATAGTATAAAAGCCTATTCGATACGCTCTTGTCTACTTATCACCATACTGGCCATCTGAAATCATTGCTTCTTCAACAATCCACTGGTTACGATTTCAGATATACCTCTCAACGGATTTTTTTTTGTTTGGCATTTAAATAATATTGACATTAACCCACCCACAAAGCAATCTTTAACTAATTCTATCGCAATAAAATGCAATTTAGCATTCACATATACCTCTCTCAAAGTGTAAAACCTTTGCAAGTTTGAAACACTATCCGGGCATAAGTTTCTTATTACCTCGATATTCACTAAAGCACAGAAATTGATACACAAAACATGTTATAGCCTCCCTGTATTGTGAACAACATATTTTGTCATTGCTTCGACAAACGTGATTTAAAATTACTGAATACGGTATGGGTTTCCCTTGACAACTGGATGTAAGATAACTTACATCCCTAGGGAAATATTGATGATATACAAGGGTTGCCTTTTATATTTCGTTAAACCTGGTGTTGCAATCTGCCAACCGACAGCTCTATCGTAAAGCTTTTGAGGTTATACGTAATCAGAACATTTTGACACGCGAGTGGTATTTGTGTTGTTTACAGTAACTAGTGAATCCAGAACGAATCTAATGGGACTAAATTTTATTCTCACCCGTCCAGAATCAACAATTGAATCAAACCATATTCGTTAAACATAAATCATCTATTGAAAAATTAAAATTTTTATAGTGGTTAACAATAAACAGAAAGAATTATGAAGAACTTACTTCTCGATCCATTTTGGATTAGTTTCTATCGGCTGCCAAAATTAAAATAGGTATTGATGAAAATTAACTACCTAAAATCCTATTATTTTTATCATTATAACTACTTTTAATTACTCAATTAAATTATCTATTATTATATTATTATCAATTTCATGAAGAGACCCAACAAATGAATTAATTCGTCGAATACACTTTTTCTCGGAGAAGTTTGACTCCATCCCTGACCAATAACTCTAAGGCACATTTTTTTGTATCCACAACTTTCAGATCTGAAAAAAATCATATCAGGATAAATCAAACCCTGTGTTCTATGAGGTGAGTATGGGGGAACACACCAATCTCCAAGTGAATTGTACATATAAGAATTATTTTGAGGAACCCATATTTTTCCAACCGGTTCTCATTCAGTTTTGAATATAGAGTGTACACAAATATCATTATTAACCTTTGAACTCATTATACTGCGTATGCAGATGGCTCTGCTTGCTTCTCTGAGTGACTCATATCTTTCCTTATCAGAAACTGCGGCATTGCTAATGCGTCACTTGAAGTCTACTTTTATTTGGTACTCCTTCGTTCTAAATCCCAATCATGGAATAGCGTAAGGTCTGGCTATCAAGGAGGCCAACTACCAAAACTATCTGACGATTCGATAGATCAAACCATGGAGGTGAAGAAAGGGAGGTAGCTTATAATATATATACACTCCTGTTATGAAAGTGTCACGATATATAGTGTGGAACAGCCAAATGGAATAAATTCGATAACGAATAAATGAGAGCGTGTTTGGAAAAACGCTTGGACACAGCGGTATTGACAGTGGCCAATACCCACTTTCTTATTTTAAATGCAAGCCCCTGTATATTATTAATTTTTTTGGATTTTTCAGAGAATTCTAGACATAAATCATTATTTGTTTTCAGATTTATTACAAAATTAACATTAAAAAAAGAATATTATTTTATTCTTCAAATTCGCTATATTATATTCAATACTTATTTCCCATTTAGCTCTTGATAATGAGAATGTAAACAAAAACCATTCCAAATTTGCCGCCTGTATCCCAAGGAACAATTAGCAAAATAGAAAGCAGTTTCGCTAGCTTGGTCATGTGAGACAGATAAAAAAAGTAGCTGCCAATGCAGTAAGTAATGATACGAAATTGGATATTATGCTTGAGTTTCAAGAAAACCAACATAATTCTGTTCGAAAAGCAGCCCCACTGTTCAACGTTAGCTATACAACAATTTTTCGAACAATAAGGAAAGTAAAATGCATCCTTATAAAATGATACCAACTCAGGAGCTCATGGAAGACGATTTCGACAGGAGAAAGTGTTTTTGTGAGCAAATGATGGAAATGTTAGATGACAATGTGATCCAATTAGAAGATGTTTTGTTTTCTGATGAGAGCATATTTACACTTCACGGTCATGTCAATCGTCAAAATTGCCGCTATTGGTCTGATGAGAATCCTCACTGGATGAGAGAGGATGGGCAGGAATTGTTGGAAATCATATCGTAGGTCCCTTTTTCATTGAATGCAACTTGAATGGAGATAAATAGAACTGTTCCAAAATAATTTCGTGCCATCTTTGATAAACTTTGACATATCCTGATCCAGCAAACCCACAAGTTCCTGCCAATACAATATGGTTTCAGCAAGATGAAGCACCGCCCCATTACCAAATCAATGTCCGGCAGTAGCTGAACCAAATTTTTCCAAATCGATGGATAGGGAGGCGCGGATCGAATGGCCAGCACGATCTCCTGATCTGACGCTGTTAGACTACTTTTTGTGGGGATATGTCAAAAGTGTTGTATACAAAACTAAACCCCTCAACTTAGATGACTTAAAAAGACGAATCACGCTTGCGATTAGATCAGTTACACTTGAGATGTTCAGTAATGTTAGAAGACATTTCTATACCAGATTAGCATGTTGCCAAGACGTTCGCGGCGAGCATTTTGAACATTTACTACATTGACATTAATATAATTTTTTTTTTTTTTAAATTATTAAGAAATAATCAGTATTAATTATTAGATTTTTAGTGTAATGTAGCGAATTTTTTTTTAATGTTAATTTTTGTAATCAATCTGAAAACACTTAATTTTTCCGAAACAGTTGAAGATAAGTATAGGACATTTTACATGATTTATGTCTAGAATTCCTTGAAGAATCCAAAAAATTAATAATATACAGGGGCTTGCATTTAAAATAAGAAAGTGGGTATTGGCCACTGTCACATGACGCGCCCTATATAATTTTTTTTTTAAATGCTCAGTTAAAAATACAAATCGCCGTGTCCAAGCGTTTTTCCAAACACGCTCTCATTTATCCGTTATCGAATTTATTCCATTTGGCTGGTCCACACTGTATGGATAATTTCAATATGGATCCAATAATGAAAAAAATTAAGGGTTTTTTGCAGGGCAAATAGATTGATTTCGAAATTAATTTCATTATTGTTATAATACAGATGATGTTGAGATGAAAATTTAAAAAAATACAGGGTGTCTCAAGTTCGAGTGCCTATTAGACGTTTCTGGAGAACTAGACATATTTGAAATCTGAAAATTGGGATTATGATATTGTTCGAAGTTCTCTACAGAGCTAAAATATTTTCGAAGCCCAAAATCTTCCTGTTATACAGGGAGTGAAAATAAATTCGACGAAAAATTTTTTTTTCAAGTTTTCCATTCCTGGTATGAACGAGTATTCAATAGTGAATACATTTCTGTTAAAACCATTGTATTAAATCGAATAGTTTTGAAAATATAAAAAAAACTGGAGAAAAAGTCAAATATGTTCAGTCAGTAATATGTTCATTATTCTTATTTTAAATATCCTGAGCGTAAACCGTTTTTTCAACATCGAAGAGGAAGGATGTGAAAAGGTCATGCATCTTTTGGATTTCAAAAATATCATCACAGGGTGTTTCAAATTTTATGTTGGAAATTGTGATCTTAAATTGGCCATAACTTCTGTTTTTAAATTAGAACCCTATTTTTTTATAATTGTGTTGGATTCTGCGGTCAAAAATAATGATAGTTTTTTCACATGATTATGCTCCTAAATTCAATCATTTCTGAGTTATTTGAGATTTTCTGGATTTATGTAATACTTAGAGTCAAATTCTTTGAATCTGATTCATAAGGATATTCTGTGAGCATAGAAGATAAATCATCCCATTTATAATTCACAAGTGTCAGACAGGTCTTATTGTTAGTCCTCATGAAATTTTTTGATTTCACAAAATGAATCGTTGCTATTCTGATAATGAGATTTTGGATTTATTTCTTATATTGAATTTTTTCAATTGTATACGAAATATACATTCAAATGCACTTAATGATATTGTTTATTCCAAATCCATGGTGGATGACACAAAATGTTGAGTATCCAATGAGAAGTATCCCCATGTTTTTTTTAAATTTCTGAAAAGATGTTTCAAACTTTCCAAATTTTGGAATCTAAAAGCCCCTAAAAAATACAAAAAAGGGCAGTTGATGAAATTAGTATTTCGACTTATTTCGAAGCGAATGTGAAGTCATATATTCAAATGAAACATATTAAATAGATTCGCTACTTCAGTACACCGAATTATGATTATAAATAAATTATGATAATTAAAATACTTTTCAAAACTCAAATTAACAAAATTAATGATCAGGTAAGAGTTTCAATATGGTAACCATTTTGTTCCAAACACTTTCGAATACGTCTTGAAACACCTCGGTTAGTCGCTCGCTCAATTTCTTCCCCCTTTAGTGAGTGGAAAGTATCCTCCACACACCGTTTCAAACCTTCTTTGCTTTCAATAGGAGATTCATACATTATGTTTTTTATTCTACCCCATAAATAAAAATCTAAGGGAGTAAGATCGGGAGATCGTGGGGGCCAAAACAGTGAAGAACGGCGTCCGATCCACCTATTACCAACATTGCATTCAGTTCTTCAGACACCTCGTGCGAACTATGTGCCGGAGCCAACCAATTCATAATATGCGGTAGTCGACATACTCAACGGCAGTTCATCCAAAAATTCAGAAACAAAATTTCTCAGAATGCCGAAAAATTTTTCTGTATTTAAATTTTCTTCATAATTGTAGTACCGCACTTTATTGTTCATCAAAAGAGCAAACACCTTAAAACTAAATTTGTTCTGGGGGTTTCTTTGTCTTTTTCTATGAGGATTTTAACTTCTCCAAATGTGGCAATTCTTTCTATTAAATAGTCCTTCATTATTGAATTTTGCTTCGTCTATCCAAATAATCTTTTTCAAAAAATTTTCATCATTTTCAAGTTTTTCTAATATTCCTCTACAAAAATTCAACCTTTTTATATAGTCACCTGGTTCTAATGCATGAACATTCTCATATATGTAGTCATGCATGTTGTGTTTTTTCAAAATTCGGTGCACCTAATTTCTGTCTAAATCGATTTCATGAGCTACACTCGCTTCTAAATAAGTCAAAACACTAATTTCATATTCCTCATCATCAAATACCCTTCTTTTGTATTCTTTAGGGGCTCTTACACATCCAAAACTTTGTAAGTTTGAAACATATTTTCTAAAGATCTTCTCCGTCATGGAAGGTAAATGGGGATACTACTCGTTGAAGGCCCGGCAGGTTCTACTAATAATTATGTAACATTCACCATGTATATAAAATAGATCCAGAATTTTGTAATTAGAATAACGGTTTATTTTGTTAAATCGACAAATGAAGATAACGAATAACAATAACACCTGACACTTGTACATTATAAACAGATAATTTATCTTCTATGGGTACAGAGTGTTCCCATGGTTTCGAAAGAATATTGATTGAATTTTTTCAGATGCAATCAATTTGACTCTACGTACACCATAAATCCAGAAAATCTCAAATAACTCTGAAATTATTGAATTTAGGAGCATAATCATGTGAGAAAACTATCATTATTTTTGACCGCAAAATCCAACACAATTATAAAAATTTAGAAAGCACTGACGTGAGGTCAGATTGCTTTGGCGCTCTTGTTGAGCTACTAGAGAGTAAATATTCAAACCATAACAAATCTATAAGAACTCTGATCACGTGAACAATAGTCTTTTCCCATACTATGGGACAATGTGATGCAACTCGAGAGTAAATATTCAAACCATAAAAAATCTATAAGAAATCTGATCACGTGAACAATAGTCTTTTCCCATACTATGGGACAATGTGATGCAAATATGAACGCCTAATGAATGAACAAACCTATATCTCAAATTGAAAATAACTACTCATCATTTTCCACAAGTTTTGTTCGAAGCTATAATTCCCTTTTCCTAAAAACTTACGTCAGTGCTTTTCTCAATTTTGACAACGTATATTATTTCAGCCACCGATATTGAATTTTATCTCTATGATTTCACGTTATGAAAAATTTTGATTAATATTACGCCAACTGACACTGATTAATGATCCTGGTTTTGTCATTAGAATATCGATCTGTGATGGCCATCGTTCAAAGAAAATCATCGGAACGTATGTTATTTCTCCTTTCTCTTGAGTAAATGAAAAAAATGATCATATCTTTAAATGGAAAAGAGCTACGACAATGAAATCTGAGGATAAGTAAGATATCGATCACCTCAATGTATTCACGAATTTTTATTCAAATTCGAAAAATATCTTATGAGATAGTGAGGATTAAAAATTTTTTTTGGGGAATTTTTAAAAATTTTCTAGCGTGACGATTTCTGCGAAATTTTGCGAGCTGTTTTGTTGCAGCCTTTCTCAACAATATTTCAAGTATCAATTTGATCGGATGGATATTCAAGTAGTTATTGAGGAAACAAAATTTCAGATGCTCATAACTATTGAACCATCCGACGGATTTGGCCCAATAACGAACTTGACCGAGATATTTGGACAATTAAACTATTCTGAAAATATGAAAACTCTAGCTGATTCCTTTTGGATGCTAGACAGGATACGGCCGGCCGGACAGACTCGACTTTCGCCACGGATTCTTCATCAGGGAGTCAAACCCAATCGATTGAGACCATTTTCGGTTCGATATTCCAAAATTACAGACCTTCGGGCAAAATGATAGGCACTCTGTTCGGGTGAACAAGAGCGCCAAAAAAATAGGGTTTTAATATGAAAAACAGAAGTTATGGCCAATTTAAGATCACAATTTTCAACACAAAATTTGAAACACCCTGTGATGATATTTTTGAAATCCAAAAGATGCATGACCTTTTCACATTCTTCCTCTTCGATGTTGTGAAAACGGTTTACGCTCAGGATATTTAAAATAAGAATAATAAACATATTACTGACTGAACATATTTGAATTTTTTTTCAGTTTTCTTTGGATATTTTGAAAACTATTCGATTTAATACAATGGTTTTAACAGAAATGTATTCACTATTGAATACTCGATCATACCAGGAATGGAAAACTTGAAAAAAAATTTTTCGTCGAATTTATTTTCACTCCCTGTATAACCGGAAGATTTTGGGCTTCGAAAATATTTTAGCTCTGTAGAGAACTTCGAACAATATCATAATCCCAATTTTCAGATTTCAAATATATCTAGTTCTCCAGAAACGTCTAATAGGCACTCGAACTTGAGACACCCTGTATAATGAAACTGGGAGTATCGTAGAATTGAATGGACTGATGTCAATCAAAGTTGTTGTTGCCTATCTATTCAGGGAGTTCTTGAATGAGTTCACGGATTGTTCTGACACAATCTCTATTGAAACCACAAGGAAGCAATATAGAATCGGATGAGATAATATATGGGTTTCTCAAAATGGTAGTAAACTCGCCTGGAGTTGCCTTACTCCCGATTCACCCTCAACGTAACTCACCCTCATGATGAAGGCAATTATTTAAACATTTCACAACGAGTTCGTTATTATACATTAGCCCGTCCGAAGCACAAACTGGGTCTATTGTGTGGGGAAAATAGCAACCTTTCAAACATTCACTATGTTTTATCATCCTGAGGGCGCCACTGTAACTAAACCATAGATTGTCATCTGCTGAGGAGGTTATATTGACGATCAAGACTGAAATGAAACTTTAAATTATTATTATCATTTATATGTCGAATCCATCTTTTATTAAGATTACAAATATAGCGTCCCTTAAATTACTGTAACTCGATATATAATGGGCCAAATGCATTCATTTTGACTGAAGCCTTTTCATGATTGTCACCTTCGAAAAATCATATGGATTGTTTGTAGTGGCTCCACTTGGTAGTTATATCTCATGAGTTAATGTCTTCGAAGACTCACCAGAGCTAATGACATATATGAAATAATATTCTATTATTATTTTTTGAACCAGTAACTCAAACCCAATTTCTACAAGACGTTATAACTTACCTAAACACATACAAACGAGAAGGATACGCATATCTGTCAACTTCAAGAGACAGAAATTAAGCTATCTTAAGAATGAGGAAAGCATTTGAGAAAAATGAAAGAAAAAGGGAGAAAGATTTTAGAACCAAGTGGCTATTAAGAGGCACTTTATTAATTGAGAGCTTATAATTATCAACCAATAAAATTTAATTGGCCATAAAATTATTTCATGGAGGTACTCTTGAGAATAATTGAATATTTATTCACATACTAGCTAACCTGACAGACTTCGTCCTGTCAAAAAGATTTGTAATGTGGCAGTTTTTGTGCCTACGTATTTTAAAAAATTCTCCTGAACAGAACCGTCACCCTGGTGATAGGGCGTTGTGAATAAAAAATAATTAAATAAAACATATATAAGGATTTAAAAGTAAGTAATCGCTTTATTGTTAATCATGTGAATCATAATTATTATTATTATCATTATAGTGCTTTGTGCTATACGATGTTTTTTGTTTGATTACCTGGCGCATAGATAAACAAATCTGATGGTTTTCCAACACGGGAACAGGCAACATACAATTGACCATGAGAGAATCATGGGTTTTCTAGATTAATACCACAAACACTTAATGATTGCCCCTGGGACTTGTTTATAGTCATAGCAAAAGCAAGCCGCACTGGAAACTGTAGTCGTTTAAACTCAAATGGCACATCAGTCGGAATCATTGGGATGCACGGTAGGAGAACATCATCTCCTTTATACTTTCCTTTGAGTATAGTTGCTTCTATCACATTGTTTAGTAAATTTTTTATCGCTAATCGTGTACCGTTGCAAAGACACGGTTGGTTGATATTTCGCAACATTATAACCACCGATCCAACCTTTAAATGAAGATTGTGAGGTGGCTATCCTGGCAAATCCAGCGAGTTTAAAAATTCCGGTGGATAGTTGACTACATCATCTTTATTAGTAGCCGAATCAACTGATTTATATATCCTCAATTCGCCTGTAATTTGTTCTTGAATTCTGAAATTTAATTCATTTACATCTATGTTTTTTGCAGCCAGTATAGCTCGTTCGCTCAACCAATCATGGTTTCTGTAATTTTGAGAAACATCTGGAAACACCTTCTGAATAAGTTCATCTTTTGATCGAGTTAACTGACAAAAACTTTGAGGAAAGTTAATGCAGCCAGTCAATATGTCTATAGGAAATTTGCCATTACCAATGTCAATGAGTTGTTTAGAGAATATGTTTCCAGATTGGTCATTTTGCAACTCGACACGCATATTCTTGCTTAAATGAAGTACTTTGACATGTTTTCACAAATTGGAGGACTTTAGACATGCATTGAGTTCATCAGCTGGCGTTGATCGTGGAATCACTGGCAATGTTTGACGAAAATCTGCTAATAAAATCATTGCACCACCAATTCGGTTATTATTGCTCCGTAGATCTTTTAAGGTTCTGTCTAAAGCCTCCAAAGATTTTTTATGTGCCATCGTGCATTCATCCCAAACAATCAATTTTCATTGCTGCAAAACCTTTGCCATTGCAGAGTTCTTCGAAACGTTGCAGGTTGGAGTTTCATTGCTTTGCATAGGTATTTAATGGCAATTTTAGTGCTGAATGGGCTGTTCGATCACCTTCAAGCAAAGTTGATGCGATTCCCGACGAAGCGAGTGCAAGTGCAATTTTATTTTGTGAGCGAATTGTTGCTAATATTAATGAAATCAAAAAATTTTTCCTGTACCACCAGGAGCATCTAAGAAGTAAATCCCTCGAGTTTCATCATTTGTTACTTTCATAAGAGTTTCAATACTGTTGTTCATTCAACAGTGGAAGATTTGTTTGAATTAATTCTTCCAAAGCGCTGAGATCATACAGTTTTTCTCGATGCAACTCTTGGTTAAAAGCGTCATGCATTGGACGATTGGGCGCGGTCAGGCCTAATTGAATTAATAGTTTGCTTGACATAATCAAGCACATGTCCTCAATTGAATCCAATGCTTCATTGTAAATTTCTTCACTGATTTGTATATTTGGATTTCCCATTCTATTCCGTATTTGATACAAAATATCATCACACATATAATCTTTGTACTTGATCCACAAATCAATTGGGTTTGATGGTAAGCATGTAGATATGATTAAAGAAAACAATGTTCGTATTTGATGAGCGTGTGATGATATTACAGCATCATTGAGAGTCTGATCCCAATGATCGTCATTTTCAAGCAATTGCAAACATAGATATGATCTTTGACGTTAGGAACACACCTACATTGCTTAGATAACAGTGAGTGCTTGTAATTTAATATGAACTTTATACCATAGCAATAAAGCTCAATTTGACTACGTTTTAGTTACAAATCATTTGTATGGGAAAAAGAAAAGGGCTATTTTTAGGTTTTTCCAGCAATAATTCTAATTTTTCTCGCCCTAAAAACCATCCTTGAACTTCAACGAACATTTTAAAAAAGATTTGGCCAAATTGGTCCAGGCGTTGTTGAGTTATGCGCTTACCAAACATTTTGCGATTCATTTTTATATTAGAGATACCACAAGCAATGTTTGTTTTTGTTGAGATTCTCATACATGAGAGGCTGACCTTAGTTATGCAAATCTTAGTTTACTTCATCTGATATGAATCTGACGGTTGTTCAGTGCAAAAATTGGAATTTTTCCTCAGCGACTGTGACTGCAGGCTATTCTGAGGGCGTGCCTGAAAATCTGCGTTCGATTCAAGATGTAGACCTCTTGTCGACATGCTCAAAATCGTATCAAAGGCTTTTCGATACTCTCTCGTCTACTGCGCACCTTACAAGTGACACGATGAGCATGCAAAGGCTAATCAATATTCGCTCTAGGATTTTCAAAAGCCCAAATTCGGCAATTTTGATTGCTGACGTAGGTACCCTGACAAGTGAAAATGGCTTCGTTTGAAAAAACCAAACGTTGGAGATACGTGGAGATGATGAACTTAGAGGATATAGAAAGTGTCCTCAATCTGTAATATGTGACACGTTTGTTTGAAACCTCCTACGAAATTTAAATTTATTCCGATAAGTCGCAACAAAGATATAAGCAGAAAAATTTTTATAATGAAACTCAACACAGGATCTTTTTACCGGAGCTGAATATCAAAAAATGGCATAGAAAAAGTGTTTTCTTTGTTCTCAAGAATCTATGGCTAAAATTAAAATAGTAGTCAAAGATTCGCTCTGTATATCATTTGCAGAATTATCACTTGGTCGTTATTTAGAAATACGTCCCCTTCTGTCGAAGTTATCGACAGCAGTGAATACAAATAGAACTAACTAAACCATGTGCTATTCCACAAATCACTCGCGAAATTTCAGTTCGTCGAATCTGAAGAGAAAACACAGAGTTTGAGTAATGGCGGCGGGATATCAGAGAACTTGGTTTGCGGCAAATCCGAGTCTCCATCTTCGGTAAACTTATTAGTGGTCGCGTTCGGCAATGTATTGAGCCGGAGATCGTCTCATTCCATCCGAACTGAGGCGGCATTATAACTCAATTTGTTTCTTTGAACCGCATTCCGATATTCCATTAGGGAGGTGTAGAAAAGACAACCTTCATTTCGAATCCTGGTCTCGAAGTCGATTTAATTGAAATCGAAAAGGAAGGAATTCTATCGTCGCATGCAGGAAAAATCTAATCTAATCGAAAATAACTTAGTTGGATGTGCAAAGGGGTGCTTCAATGTCCAATGGAGGCGATTGGGAACGACCTTTCTTCGCCAAGCCGAATATTTTAAGTAGTTGTGAGGTCTGGAGCGGTGCGATAAGAAATGTGGACAGACAATGTGAAATACTCAAGGAACAAGTATCTCAAACAAAAATTAACCCAATCACAGTTTTCCTCTAGTTTCATTTCAGTCACAATATAATTCAACTTCAAACTGTAATATATCATCATCTTCCTGAATATCCTATCACAGGATTAACAAATTTCATTGAATGAAACATTGATCCCAGATAAGTAGGCATTATTTTTTTTATCAAGATATGTTGTCCTCTAATACTTCCTTTCATTGTAAACAGATCCTCAGGAGCTCTCTGATCTTAGGCCCATCAGCATTTTGTCAGGTTTATCCAAACTGTTCGAGAAAATAATGGCTGACCAAATTATCGAATATCTCGAAAAAAATTCGATTTTACCAGGAGTTCAATCGGGCTTTCGTCCAGGATTTAGTTCTACTGGTGTACTGCTGGGGGTGACTGATGATATACTGCGCTCACTTGATGATTCTAAGTGTGTGGCTTTGTTCCTTCTAGATTTTAGCAGGGCCTTCGACACGGTGAAGCATGATGTTCTCTTGGCTATTTTAGCATCGTGTGGAGTCCGCGGAGATGCTCTACGACTTTTCGGGTCATATCTGGCGGGACGTTCACAGAGTGTGAAGTTGAGTGGTAAAACCAGCCAGGCTAGAAATATTCTGGATGGTGTTCCTCAGGGTTTTGTCCTGGGCCCACTCCTCTTTTTGGTTTACACAAGCCAGTTCATCAGGTTCATTCGGTATTGTAGCGTCCTTATGTACACGGATGACTTTCAGCTCTATTACAGTTTCGCCATGGGTGATCTGGATGATGCAGCGTTGAGAATGAATGAAGATCTGAATCGACTGGCAAACATTGCTGCAAGACATGCGTTGAAACTAAATGCGAAAAAATCATCTGCTCTCGTTTTCGGATCGAACAAGAACAAAGTTATTATTAAAGAGAAATACAAACCGACAATTAATGGTGATGTCATACAATTCGTTGATAACGCAAAAGACTTGGGTTTGCTAATAGACGATTCTCTCAGGTTTCGTGAACACGTGGTGAGTGTGGTTCGGAGGGCGTATGGAGCTTTGAGATTACTGTACCCACATAGGTCGTGCCTTCCTGTGCATACGAAGAGGGTCCTGTGCGAGTCTTTGGTCCTGTCGCAGTTCACTTATTGCTCTCCTGTGTTTAGTTTTTGTCTCGACAAAGAATCTATGGACCGGATCCAACGTGTGCAGAACTCCTGTATTAGGTTCATTTATGGAATTAGGAAGTATGATCATGTATCTCATAAGTTGGGAGAGTTGGGTTGGCTTCCGATGAGGATTTCGTTTGATTTTTTTTCGCTGTGTGTATTCCATAACATTATTTTGAAGAGGAGCCCACCATATCTCTTCAGTAGATTGCAATACAGAACGGATGTTCATAACATCAACATACGTCGGAGAAATGTTCTGTCGTGTCCCCGTCACAGGACATCCACTTTCAAGAGAAGTTTCAGTTATAACATTTGTAAGCTGTACAATGGTATTTCTCATCACTTGAAACTGTTGAGTCAAAAAATGTTCAAGAATAAGATCAAGATTTATCTCCTCGATTCCTTAACAGCATAGTTTCTCTGTCATCTCTGTTAATTTTTGTCTGTTAAAATGCTCATGTATATGTATTTTTCTTTTGAATTAATGATTTTTTCTTTGTCTTCAATATTAGATTTAGATATGATCAAATGTGCATTTTGTATATAACAAGGGTTAAGTGGCAGAGCACCTTTGGGTGAACTTCCCCTTGAGATTTCTTGTGAAATAAAGACCTTATTATTATTATTATTATTATTATTATTATTATGATTATCTATGTTGCATTTCAACGTTTACCAACTATGAACAGCAGAAAATAGTTCTTCCCTCATGCAGCTCCTCCTACAACCATATTATATGATGACATCAGTCATAATTGATGTCAATCGATAATTATCCTACGTTATCTTTCAAATGAAAATAGTAAATGAAATTTATAGGGATTTTTGGACACTCGTTTATTATTAAATTGTTCGATTTGTAACAAACGCCAACGTTTCGAAACAAATTGTTTCTTCCTCAGGGCTAAAAATATTTCAGGATAAAACATATGGTGAAAACTCTAAAAAATATGTTACCTAGTTACTGCAGAAGCAATTTCGTCAGATTATAAAAGTAAGAAAAAGTCTATTATACATAAAAGTATTTCGTCTAAGAGTAGGCAAGCACATTGGTCTTCTTCCATATACAGGGTGATTCCGGAGAAGACCGGCAGATTTAAGGTGAAGTATACAGTAGTCAATATAGTTTCGGAACAATGTTGGGTTTATGGTTCGGGGCATTCACTGAAAGTCTACAGGGTGATTTGTCCGATTCGACCGATTTTTCTTTTATTCATAACATTGTTATGGCTTGATCAATCTTGAAGAAATTTTCAGTGTAGAACAATATGATTATCTTCTTTCAATAATCCCATTATTTTTTCAAAAATACAGAATGGGAATTATGATTAGTTCAGATTAGGTATGCAGGTTGAAAAAACACCCTGTACATTCCGATTTCAGAAATTTTCTACTTGCTTCAGATTCTACCATAAGTTTACATTACTGGAGCCTTTTTATTTTTTTTGGCACACGTCCATTTTTCCTAGAAAAATTTTTCAAAGATGATCAATATCGTTTTTTCGCTCCAAGGCATTGAGAATATTCTGAACTAGATGGTAAAGCTGTATCGTCCAATAATACAAAGCTCTTCCTGAGTCCTAAAATAAATTTTCAAAATTCGAAATTCATTTTTGATCGCTCATATTCAGATGTATAAAATCATTTAATTCAAAAAATTTCTTTATACGTACGTGAACCAAAAAAATCTACATACTACTACTACAAATATAGAATAAACATTCGAAACATATGAATGGCAAAATTATGGATTAACATAAAATTGAGTCATTATTCAGGTGATTTTCGGCACACTTCCGGTTTTCTATGAAGCCAATATTCCTAAAACATAGTAGTTCCGATCAAAAATGTACTCACTTACGGCCTTATGATATGTAAAATATTGAATCACGAATGCATGATAAATAGTTTTAATGAAATTGAAAATTCTCCAGGAAAATAAAATCTCTATTTAAATCAAGTTCTTCAAGATCCATGGTTACCATCACAGTCAACCACAGAATAAGAATATTTAATAAATAATCTGTCACAAGAAGTGTATTTCAACATGCCTCAATTATTTACTCATGCGGAATATGCGGATATGATTTTTGTTTATGGTTTTTGTAACGGAAATGGAAATGAAGCCAAAATGGAATACCACAGACGATTTCCCAACCGACGTCAACCAAATAAATGTACTTTCGGACGAGTGTTCCATTATTCTAAAGAACATGGGCAATATCCTAGTAGGGCAGATCACATTGATAGGCCTACTCAAAATGAAATTTCGATTCAAGAACAATTCCACCCATACCACTACCAAAAGGTGCAAGAACTGTTGCCACAAGATCTGCCCCAACGATTACAATTTTGTCGCTGGGTTATTAGTCACCAACGAACTATTTTTCGTCTTCTATTCAGTGACGAGGCTATGTTCACTAAGAATGGAATATTTAATATCGACAATTCCCACGAATTGGGAGACAACCCGCATTTGAAGAAGAGTCATAATACACAACACAGATTTTCTGCCAATATTTGGCTTGGAACAATAGACGGAAATTTAGTTGGCCCTCACATTTTTGCGGAAAGATTAAATGGTGAAATTTACCTAGATTTTTTGAAAAATATTTCACCTAATCTATTGGAAAATGTACATATCCGCTTTATGTACTTTCAGCATGACGGAGCACCACCTCACTTTGCATTGAATGTGAGAAATCACCTGGATGTAAATTATCCGAACAGAAGGATTGGTCGTGGAGACCCTATTGCTTGGCCACAAAGATCGCCTGATTTGAACCCTTTAGACTATTTTGTGTGGGGATATCTGAAAACAACAGTTTATAAGGTTGAAATTAGAAGTAGAGAACACCTAGTTGAAAGGATTTTCGAGGAATGTAATATCTTGAAGCAAAATCAATCCCTCATTAGAAGGTCAATTGAAAATTTTATAAAAATGTCTCGAATATGTATTCAAAAAGAAGGAAATCATTTCGAACATTCTATGTAAATTTTGTGTTAACCCTTAGTTTTACTGTTCATATGTTTCGAATGTTTATTCTGTATAAGTTGTAGTTTTTTTGGTTTAAGTAGGTAGTATAAAGATATTTTCTGGATTAAATGATTTTATACATCAGAATATGACTGATTAAATATGAATTTCGAATTTGGAAGAACTACTTTAGGACTCAAGAAGAGCTTTGTATCATTGGACGACACCGGTTTACATTCTAGTTCAGAATATCCTCACTGCCTTGGAGAGAAATAACG
Source organism: Micraspis discolor (assembly GCA_030674115.1). Classification (NCBI taxonomy): domain Eukaryota; kingdom Metazoa; phylum Arthropoda; class Insecta; order Coleoptera; family Coccinellidae; genus Micraspis; species Micraspis discolor. The sequence goes on from JARTUT010001740.1 coordinate 88,885, forward strand.
ATATTGTTCATCCTTGAAAAATTTTTCTAGGAAAACTGGATGTGTGCCAAAAAATAAAAACGCTCCAGTAATGTAAACTTATGATAGAATCTGAAGCATGTAGAAAATTTCTGAAAACGGAATATACAGGGTGTTTTTTCAACCTGCAAACTCAATCTGAACTTATCATTATTCCCACCCTGTATTTTTGAGAAAGTGTTGGAGTTATTGAAAGAAGATAATCATATTGTTCTACACTGAAAATTTCATCAAGATTGATGAAGTCATACCAAAGTTATGAATAAAAGAAAAATCGGTCGAATCGGACAACTCACCCTATATACTCTCATTAGAGGCCCCCAATCATAAACCAAACATTGTTTCGAAACTGCCTTGACTAGTGTATACTTCACCTAAAATCTGACGGTCTCCTCCGGAATCACCCTGTACAGGTTACGCAAACATGACATTAACAAACATGGTTATGACATCTAATCTTAACTCCTTACCTACATGAACTTGGTCTAACATAACATGGCCAGTAATCTTATTTTCTTAATATATTATTATAAATTATACTGAGATTTTTTATATCTGTTCTGTAATTTACAGTGTTATTCTTTTTAATATGAATAATTTCGCTGAAATTTCGTCTATACCCACTTTTTTCCCTATCCAAAATCTGAACACATCCAAAATCAAATTTATGTCCAGTGTTGAACTGGTGCAGAGTTAATGCTGTTTTTTCGAAATTAGCAACATTCTCACTGTCGTTTTAATGTTGTTTGAATCTATCTCTGCCCCGGTCACAGGTTGGTTTGTTTAATAATTTATTGAAAAATATGACGTTTAGATAATGAAAAGGATAATTTTTTTTTAAAATGAATCTTCTGTAGAAATGCTTTACAAAATTTCCAGGAAGATTTTAGGAAAAATTGAAATTGTTCAGATCACATTCTCAGCCTGGATTCTCAAGATGGATTAATTTTCAAACTCTATACCCATCTGAAAGGTGGGAAAACAGTAAGATTATCATTTGTTGCTAATAAGAGTAGCAATTTCAAAACATTGAATAACGGTCCTTCAAAGGGTCAGTTCTACCATTAATTATTTCATTTTTTTTTCTTGAAATAGGTTATTTTTATCGACAATGAAAATAGTACTTTTTCTCTAGCTTAATGTTCAAAGTCTTTGAATTCATTTTTTCAACTCCTTATCATACAGATTGTCAAAAATGTAAACAATTAAATGTACAACCTAGTCCGCCCTGATAAAGTAAACAAGCGAATTATGTTTTAAGGGCATTATTTTGAGAGGTCCTAACTGCTGTTTATTGTATTGTATCTTCATTAAATTATATTAAGTATTTTAAAAATTATTCAAGAAAATTTGATCACCAGTGGCGTCCTTTAGAGAAAAAATTTATGAAAACTTGTCATCTTATCTTTTAATGTTCTATCTGATTTCGAGAGGTCTTTCTCATTTTCTCGTACACCCTGTACATGTATAACAAGAAATAACAGAAACGCTCATTGCTGACATGAATGGGAATATTAAAATGCATATTTTTGTCAAAGTTGGTTTATAACCTCAGACACGCGTTTTATCTTATAAGACCGTTGAAGAAAAATCTCGAATTCTAGAAACAAGGCACACAGACACAGTTTATTGAGATGTTGAACGTCTGTAGCCAAGAAACGATTCAGTTTGTGAACCTTCTACAATCATTGTCTCCCATCGTCCTCTGAATGCTAATTGAATTTACTTCGGGTGTATTGAACAAGATTGGTATTTTGAGCATGTACAGTCATTCTTTCTGCCAATTCGCTAACTGAGTAATTAGCTACAGTTTGCTTCAATTGAAGCTAGTTTTGGCGGGTGACCTAAATTTCAGCTTATTTGATGAAGAGCCCAGGTGTGGATCGAGAGCAGCTGCAAAATCGCATAGGTTTCAAATCAATTCAGGATTTTGAACCAGCTTCTTCAATATTCTTCTCAATTCTTAATGGAAAGATCCCATTAAGTTTGATATATTTATCTATTCTTTTGATCTTGAACTTACAATATTTCAATTATCGAATAATATTTCTTGAGTGGGTTAGATTTTAGCAGAGATTAATGTAACGGGGTAGCGTACAATTCAGTGTTTGATGCAATAGCTTGCAGATAAATCGTAGTTTGTTCACCAATGCCCCAACAGATAAAGCACTCAAAGCAAAGATGATGGTTATTGGTTATGCCCAAATCGTCAACAATTTCTCCCCAGCAACTAGTTTTTCTTGTCTTTTATTTGGAACATCTAAGGCGCTTATTGGAAAACTTTCAGATCAAATCTCACAGACGACAAATCTACGGTTCAAATTTATCTACCAAATTCGCGTATATTCAGCATCGACTGATATGCATGCAAGGTTGAAATCAATCATAACCTAGTACATCAGTGTTATTTGCATTTGAATGACTTCACAGCGCACATTGATGATTGTAGGAGTATCTGCAATTATCGGGAATCCTAGGTGTTGGATAATGTCCCAATTCCAGCATTATCTGTTCAACAACAGTCATTCACACACAGTCTGATGTGCAGACTATAATTATTTTGTCGGATGAGCTTCACAGTTGTTACGTAGGGCTAGACAATTAATTTCAATGTGCCTTGGTGGAATTGAAATTGATTTGATCGTGTGAATCCTGCAATATCAAAGCGGAATGCCATCGAACGCTTTCATGAAAACCTCATTTGTGCATGTAGAGATATTAACAAGCGAATACCTAGGTCAATATTTTTTCATAAATAAGCCTAGAGGGATTACATAACATTTGTCAGTGGTTTCCAATGGGTTTCAAAACCGTGAAACTCTTGAAGAAACCCGTTACATATTTTTCCTTTGAAGGCATGTGTGAGTCCAACGAGCAAATCAATCAGACTATTGTTCACCTGATCAGAGTGCTCATAGATTTGTTATGGTTTGAATATTTACTCGCAAGTAGCTCAACAAGAGCGCCAAAGCAATCTGACCTCACGTCAGTGATTCTTAAAATGATTTAACAAACATAATAGATGTGGCTTTTTAAGAGAATAATATTTGTAAAGAATGGTAATGAAATTAAAGTAGAGCTAGCTGGAATAGAAGTTTAATATTCCTGAACTTTCTGTTCTTTTTCGAAATAAATATAGGTATTTAATTTTATTTTATACTTTTACTTTGTATATATTTTATACGTGTACTTAGTCACTTACTAAACGCAACATACTTATTCATTACAAAACACAAAACTAAGTATTTATTTACGCACTTATAAAGATAAAAAATTAGGACTATCCCTACAAAACGCACGCATCACTTAAAAAATACTGTTATATTTTTCCTTGACCTATGAAATCTTTATTCTTGGAATGGTTCAGAACCTACTGTTTGTGGATTTGTTTTTCCCGCAGATAAAAGTTGCTAACAAATAGATAGGTAGGTACTTACTTTTCCAACACTGGCAAACAATAATATCAATTCACTTTAATTTTCAAAAGTCTGAAAACTACTTCCGTCACTGGTGAACACTTATATAGGTACACATTCTTCTTTGATTTTCCGGAAATAACTGAGTAATGTTTATCATTCGCATTCGTATTTATATTAGACAAATATCCAACAAGTTCATACACGATGTGTGTGAAGTTGACCCCGCACTTTTTGATTTTCGAAATATTTTTTAATGTGCTAAATTGTGCTAGGTTTGTGCTGCTTTGTGCTGTTTGAATTTTCTCGTTATTTCAAGTAGATTTCGAGATATTTCACTAAATGCATAAAATGGGCCAGCCCCGCACTTTTTGAAAATTTGAGTTTTAACCACTGAAATGAATTGTGCTAGACGTATACTGAGTTGTGCCCTTCGAATTTTTGAGATGGATCTCTTAATTTCCCAGAAAATGGAAAATCAAAAAAAAAGTTAGCCCCGCACTTTTGTTTTTTCTTATCGGAAATGAGTGTGAAAAGTTGTGCTAGGTTTGTGCTGCGTTGTGCCGTAAAAATTTTTATGGAAATACCTCACGTTTTCCGGAAAATCCCGAAAATCCATTACAAGGCTAGCCCCGCACTTTCATTTTTTTTTCGATCGGAATAAATGGAAAAAATTGTGCTACGCATGTATGAAAAATCGAGTTTTTTTTCCGAAAAAACTGGAAAATTCGAAAAAAGATAGCCCCGCACTTTTTTTTTTTTCCATAAAAATCATCTCATAGAGTTGTGCTACATTTGTGCTGACTTGTGCTGATAATTTTTTCAGAAAAAACTTCAAGTTGTCTTTTTAAACGGTGAAAAATCAAAATATCAGTAGATTGAATGATGAATTTTGTGAATGGCAACACTGTTGTGAAGTTAGCCCCGCACTTTTTGATTTTCGATAAAATGTTTGTGATGCTGAATTGTGCAAGGTTTGTGCTGCTTTGTGCCGTAAATTTTTTTTTTCAAATGGTACTATTAATGAGATATTTCAATAAGTGAGTAAAAGCGAATAATGTAAATTTTCATTTTTTCTTTCCGTTTAACGGTCATTTGATAACTGAATCTCTTCAATGTTTCAAATTTCAGATTCAGACATCTAATCTATTCGATGGATTTGGAAAAATAACGAACTTGTCCGAGATATTTGGACAATCAACCTATTCTGAAAAAATGGAAACTATAGGTGATCTCCTTCGGAAGATAAAGAGTATACGGCCGGACAGCCAAAAATACTCAAATTGACAACAGATTCTTCATCAGGAAGTCGAACCCAATCGATTGAGACCATTTTCGGCTCAATATTCGAAAATTACAGACATTTGGGCAAAACGCTGTTTCACTAAGAACAAGCACGCAAAAACAAAAGGGCTGTGTTAACTTCTTTTGAATTTTCCATTTTCAACGTAATTAAAAGTACTATTTCGAAAATTTCAACGGCACAACTAAGAATACGTCTAGAATTCTGGAACAATCTTCAGTCGTTGAGCTGGCTAACTTTCTACATTTTATGGAAAGTCGGAAAAACTTCAGAAAACCTCAGCACAATTCAGTAAAAATAAAAATTTTCTAATTGAGAAACATTTAAGACTTTATTCTTACTTCAGTGGAAATTTCATTATGAAGGAAATGAAACTTTAGTATCAATATTTTCTTCTCAAAATCACAATCTGGCAACTTCTCCTATCTACGGCTATCCACCTGGAAGTAATAAAATTCTAGATGAGTCATACGATTTTGTTTACACTGTCGCACCACGGGGTAGCATCTAATTCCATGAATTGCTACTACGTTGCCTTCTATCAAGATTTTTCAGGAATATACTGATTTCTCCAATGTTTCCACCTTTTGAGAAAAAATTTCATGTGAATTTTGAAAATTAGGTTTGAACGAGTTTGTACAAAAGTAGCACAAGTTTTGGTGATTTCGATTCGGAAGAAAGAACACAAAAAGAATATTGAAAATTTTTTAAACTCGATTTTCCGGTATATCAGAGTTTTTTTCGAGGAAGTTCGAAAAGCACAAATCAGTGTATTCACTGTTGAATGAGATTCAGTTATCAAATGACCGTTAAACGGAAAGAAAAAATGAAAATGTACATTATTCGCTTTTACTTACTTAGTGAAATATCTCATTAATCGTACCATTTGATAAAAAAACTTTTACGGCACAAAGCACAAACCTTGCACAATTCAGCACCACAAACATTTCATCGAAAATCAAAAAGTGCGGGGCTAACTTCACAACAGTGTTTCCATTCACACAATTCATCATTCAATCTACTGATATTTTGATTTTTCACCGTTTAAAAAGACAACTTGAAGTTTTTTCTGAAAAAATTATCAGCACAAGTCAGCACAAATGTAGCACAACTCTATGAGATGATTTTTATGGAAAAAAAAAGAAAGTGCGGGGCTATCTTTCTTCGAATTTTCCAGTTTTTTCGGAAAAAAAACTTGATTTTTCAAAAATATTAACGGCACAACTTCATACACGCGTAGCACAATTTTTTCCACATATTCCGATCGAAAATAAACGAAAGTGCGGGGCTAGCCTTGTAATGGATTTTCGGGATTTTCCGGAAGACGTGAGGTATTTCCATAAAAATTTTTACAGTACAACGCAGCACAAACCTAGCACAACTTTTTACACTCATTTCCGATAAGAAAAAACAAAAGTGCGGGGCTAACTTTTTTTTTGATTTTCCATTTTCTGGAAAATTAAGAGATCCATCTCAAAAATTCGAACGGCACAACTCAGTATACGTCTAGCACAATTCATTTCAGTGGTTAAAACTCAAATTTTCAAAAAGTGCGGGGCTGGTCCATATTATGTATTTAGTGAAATATCTCAAAAACTACTTGAAATAACGAGAAAATTCGAACAGCACAAAGCAGAACAAACCTAGCACAATTCAGCACAACAAAAATTTTTTCGGAAATCAAAAAGTGCGGGGCCAACTTCACACACATTCATACACGACTTTAACTGGGCGGCCGGGCGGCGCGGCATCAGCGAGTCTTGAGATGCTCTTTCTGAATATGGAATATGCAAGTTCTTACAAAAACAATTGCTGTCGGGTCACCTAATACATTTTTATAGACCTCCGTTAACGAGTTGTGCACCCCCATTTTTTTCCACGCAAGCATAGAACCCTGTCGGGCTCCCGTGGACCCCTGGGGGTCCACCTGGACCACTTTGGGAATCAATGAAGTAGACCAACAAAACATCTTCAGTTACCCCAATCACACTATTTTAGTTTTGCCACTTTTTGAAGTCTCGCTCGTACCTTGAAGATGATTTTGCAGGTAATAAACTTGAAGCTACACTGCTGGCTGCCTAAAAAAATTCTTTTGATACATTCATTTTCGCTTTCGCCAAAACAAATGTAAAGAAAAATAAACAGACATGTTAGTGGCAACGCTTTCATACCTCACGACATTTGCGACAAGTTATTGACATTTTTTTGGAATTTATCTAACCTTTTTACAAATGAGAAATAAATAAAATATTAAACAATAAACGCAAGGTAACGGGTTTCACTGGCTCAATATCCTCCATTCGCCAGTAAAAACCCTCTTACCTTGCTAGTAATGTTATATACTATATTTTAAGATTTCCTTTTGGTTTTAGCCCTATATGGCGACTTTATGACTTCTTACGTCAATGTTTACCAATCCATGGTTGCGTCTGCGATCTGTAAATCGGTTGCTGACGATACAGTTCACAAACGTTTAGTATACGTTTGTGTGTATGATGCGTTTTAAAGTAACACGATTTCAAAATAAATTTAAAGTAAGTACCATCATTAGTTATCACTAATAAGTCTAAGTTATTCGCATTCATTAATAGACCACCTATATTAATATGATTTTCCACGACTGAAAATAAAGTTTCATCTGAATATACGAGTGGGATGTTTCAGAGCGTTCGAAAAAACGCCGAAACTGCCACAGAGATCATTAATCAAGAATCTAATCGACTGAAAAAAATGTCGAACGTATCGACGTGACCGTGTCAGGGGTAGCAATAACTGTTTTTCTAGGCTGAATTTCGAGAGATACGTTGTTGGCAAAGGCTCGAGTGTAATTTATGGATTTTCAGCATGACGTGGTGCCTTTGTTATCAAAAAATATTGAAAAATAAAATGTACGCGTCATTGGGAACGGATTGTCATTCGATTCCAATGTATTGTTTATGTATAACCTGAATATGGCACTTCAGTTCGAAATGAAATGAGCCCTTTAATGTTTTTTATGCGCATTTCTGGTAATATTTTCTGCAACGTATTTTATTGATTATGGGATTCATAGTCGCAATTAAATATTTCATTCCAATGGCTTCATGGCTTCCGTAAACCTTTGTTGGACGAGTTATGAATTACCCAGTTTAAAAAAATGACACGTATGGGACTTTCGGTATTTTCCACTTCTACATTTTTGCGCGCTTGTTCTATTTTAAAAACTAGAGCCGAAAAAGCAGATAAAAGCTTCAGAGACCGCGTCTGTGCATTTCTAAATTTTAATTACGATAAAGGTTTGTTGATTTGCTCACATTCTCGTGAACAGAATCTGGAAAAAGACATTTTCTACATTTTCTTTATCAATGTTCATACTGATGCTATTGCAAATGTCATCAGCACTACGGTATAACTAGATTTGATCTCTATTATCTGTTCTCGTATAAAATGGCACAATGAAATAGAAATCAGGTCGGTATCTTGTAGAAACTCAATCGTTGTGGCAAGTTTTCACATCTCTGGTATTTAAGAAAGCCGACAAAGAAACTCGCAATGCTTCATTCAAACAATAGGTTATAAATAGGACAGTGCTCCACGAACATATCTATTGTTTCTCTCAATATAATATTCCATCCATCCCCTATAGTAATAGACTATGACATATAATGTTGAGGTATTGTTCTGCAATTTATAGACGTCATTATCAATACAACCTGAAACCTGCCTTCTCATTGTTAATTTACCTTGGAATGGTTGATGCTGTATTTTCAGGAATGAAATGATTCAATTACGCCAGATTAATGTGAGGTGATGAGCTAAAAGGGCGAATAATAATGTGCTGATTGCACTGAATGGTGTGAGAGAACTGAATGATGATACCGGAAACGAAACAAAATCATACTGTTCGTCATAACTGCACCCCATACAACGATATTTAAAAGATATGCACGATGGATTACAAACTCTTTTGCAAGTCCGGCGTTTGTTTTGTGATACGCCACTGAAGAGTCGGCCTTCTTGCGGCTAAGTTAATTCATGCGTGTTGGCTTGAAATATATCGTAAATCTATGTTCGTTGAAAGATAACCTTTGAGGTTTGACAGCTAGAATCTTCAAAAGGCTAGAATTTTTTTGAGTAATCTGGATTAAATTTTTTTTTTTTTTGCTGACTCCTCCAGGAAAAAGGTGACAATTCCTAAATGAACTTGATTCTCTTCATGATACGTAAGTGCTTACAGAAAATTTTATTGAATCTTTTCATGAATGGTTTCCAAAGAATTCCAAGAATTACAGTATTGAAATAGTATATTCTAATACAATTTGCAAAATGGGCACCTATTCCAACACGAATGCGAAATTCGCAAACGAGCGACGAAGGAGCTAGTATTTGAACGCATGAGTGGAATTGCCTTTTGCAACGAGTATTAGACTATATTTTTTCTATTTCAGTCAAGAATTGTGAGAAATTTATTGGAATTCAATGAAAAATTCAGATTATACCTCCTTTGTATTTAATTAACACTCAACCTCACAGTGTTTTCACTTTTAGAAATTTGTTTTTATAAAATGCCTAATTTGCATAGGAATATTAATACGTCCGGATAGCTTTGGCCGTTGGTGGAAGTAGCGGTCGTTATGGTTACGATAAACAAGCAGTTGTTAGCGATAACTTCAACAGCACATTTGGCAGTTCTGTCAGTTTATTTTCGTATTTTACCATGAAGTAGATAAAAATTAAACGTTTTGGGAATTGTAATATTACTTCAATTGAGGAAATGAATGAAGTCAAGATCCTACATTTGGAAACAATTTGAAGAATTCTGTGCTGCCCGGGAATACCTTGTAAATGAAAAAACAAGTTTGTCAGAGCTCAATAATATTATGCTAGACTGGGCTTTCAATATGAAGAAAAGAGATGGATCAGACTACAAGGAAAGTGTCGTAAAAACCTTCTGGAATAATACTGCCAAACAGCTGCAGAAAAAATTCTATTCCGAATGGGGCGTTAGGTTCGATCCATTCACAGACATGGCTTTTACGCGGGATGCACAAAATGCTAAGAGGCGTATTTTGCAAGTGGACCCTGAGAAAAAAAAAGTTAGTGCCACAAAGTTGGAGCAACACAAAAATATGGTCAACTTATGTAAAGAAGATAATCCAGATGGTTTGAACAGGAAATTTTATTTTATTGCTGCATTGGAGCTTGCTTGGAGCGGAGGAGAGGGTTCATCATGCCTAATTTCGCATTTCCAATTCGAAATTGTAAACGATGGTAATCCCACGGGCCGAATTGCCTACAATCCGATATTTTCTAAAACAAGACAAGGTGGTGCCCAAAAATGTGCGGAAACGAAATGGCTGACTCCCAATATTGAAGAAGATATTTGCCCGGTGAGGTTATATAAGCTACTTGTATCCAAAAGAACTGCAAACATAACCACTGAGAGACTATTCCTTACTCCACATAAGATTTGGAAATATGGTTTATGGTTCAAAAACTCTCCAGTCGGTCCCAATACGATAGCTAAATGGACAAAAGAATCGTCAAAACTCATTGGCATCAACACAACCAAGTCGAAGATAACCAACCAGAGCTACACTGTCAGCCAATTAGCCAAAGCAGGGATTGGCGAGGAACAGCTGATAAAGATTACAGGCCATTCTTCTGCAGCGTCAGTGAAACCGTATCTCCAACCGGATCAACAACATCACAAAAAAATAATCACAGCCATAAGGAATGAAAATATGTCCTTCAAGAAACAACATCAGTATCTACTTCATCATTCGAAAATAATGCTCGTAATGTGTTTAATAATTGTACTATCATTAATTATTATTTTGAAAATAAAGATGAATAATTTATTGTTATGCTTCTATCTGGTTATTTTTGAATAAAAAACTATTTTTTATTTCGTTTGATTTATATTGTTGAATGATCTTTCCAAATACCACCCGAGATTCGAATTTTTTTGAGAACACTCTGTAGTTTTTTGAAAATTATACAAATTTCACTCAACAAAGTGATCCCATATATATATATTCCCAACAAACAAGAGTGTTCTCAAAAAATTCTCACCTCTAGTGGTATTACCCTTGAAAACATTTATGTTCGAGCGAGAGACCATGTACTATATTAGTGAAAAAAATCATACTGTTGAGGATACGAATTCTTATTTAAATGATTAATGAATTCAGTTTATTATTCTTTCTCCAAATTGAATTTCCGCGGTATATCCTGAATGAAATATTGCACTTTGTCAACATTGAAATGGAAACAACATATGCGTTTTTATAACACGTTCGGAGCGATAAGCAGAGGTTCTATATGGTATTTTTCACAATTGAATATTGTACACTGAATAAATAAGAACTCTCCTTTGGAAAATAAAATTACTTTGTACTTTGTCATCGAATTTGAATTTGTGCAAGTTACCCTGGGAATAAAACATCGCAAATATTGATTCTATTTATTCCGTTCAAGCCAGATAAGTCATTTTCGCCAAATTTCAAGAAGAACCCAAAAGAATACCACTGAACCACCCCAACACATACTTCAATGTATTAGAAAAAAAATGGATAAATCATATTAATTGGAAGCATTACGTGATCTGAACTCGCATCACAAGAATATTCATTTAAAATCCAGTTAATCGGTGAAATCCATGAAATATTTGGCAAGTTAATTTTTCGGGGGAATAAAATAAATTTCTTTCTTTTTTGAGGTTAACTTGATTTAAAATTTCAACAAATGTCGAGCGTTTGGGATGTAAATTTATGAATGAATTACCTTGAGGCTCCCTTATGTGAGTATAAAATTAAACAGTCGCCATGTCCCAAAAAGTAAAATGACGTTTCCATTCAAAACTTGACAAGTGCACACACCAGTATTTTAGACATCTTAGTGCGGTAAAATCTCTACATGGTTTAATATTGACAATTGACATGCCATGGACGCGTGTTGACATTCGAAAGGATAGGATGTCAGTGTAGTCAACCACAAAACGAAAAATATAACTAACAACAATGCTGTAATGAGTTCATTACGGCACTGTTTTTAGTACTGTAATGAACTCATTACGACACTAAAATAGAGAAAAATCGTTTATTCAACCCCTATATTCAACCCTACGGATTCAGGCTGAATAGTTCGTTAAAATCATTTCTGTCTGGATATAACTCGAGGTTTGATTTCCCTTTGCAATTTTTCTATTCAATCACAATTATGCTAGATTCATATTGCCCTGAGTAAAATACGATAAAGCACAAAGCATACCTAATAATACCCTTCATATTTACGTTGAAGGTTGAATTATTGACTAGGCATATTCGGAATCATGCATACTAACAGGTTAACTGGAATAGAATTTAATTCAAACAATGTGGAGTACCCATTATTGCATCAGATAAAGGATCTTTCACTATGCTTCTACATTTGTATTCTACATATGGAAAAGTCTGCTGATGTTTAGCGAACTGAATCATGATTTCTATGAATTCTCAATCAATTTGATATATTTGCATTTCATTCTGTATCCACCTACCATTCCGAAGTAACATTCGATATAAAATGAGAAACACTATATAGTGAATGATGGAGTAGGTAAATTTCATTGAAAATGAAGGAAACATTCCACAAGTCAAAAATGGGACTCAATTTATTTTGTTTCCATTTTGTATGTAGGAAAGAGATATGTTGTGACTTTCTGAGATGACGGTTTCTTCAAGACATTTTGAATTTTATCCACTGCTCTACCATTCATTATATCCCAATGAACAAGTACAAGTAGACTATATATATATCCTGTATATATATATACTTGACCTGTGCAAATGACTAGCCATTAGGAACCTTGACCTACCGAGTTATACAGGGTCTTTCACGAGGAAACTCACCCATATTTATACGGGAAACTACTGAACGTATTTTCATGAAATTCAGCAATTAGAAGTATTTCACGATGCTGATGAAATCTAAAATATTTTCAAGGCATGAGCACCTCCGGTTTTTCCGGAAATGACATCAACTTCCGTTTTTCAAATTACAACACCATTTTTTTATTGCAGAAATAGATTCCTTAGAAAATTTCAAGTTATTTTGTTGTAACATTTTTCAGTTTTGGTTGGAAAATTCTCTCTGAGCGGAAAATTTCGAAAAAAAAATCGAAAATGGAGCTCCGCTGAAACAAGAATAACTTCGAGGTTTTTAGATGGAAAATTTTCATTTTTGAGATTTTTCAAGATGTAAGATTGATGTATCCATTTTGAATATCGATATCGCGATTCATGATACAGGGGGTGAAAAAATCGCTTTCAAAGTTAGGGATGACAAAATCGTGGAAAACCAATTTTTTCAGATCAGAACCCCATTTTTTATGGCAGATATTGAATCTACGTTAAAAAATAATGTGAGTGTATGCATCACACCCTTGCCCTAAAGTGGATATTTTCTGAGTTATTCACAAGAAACTGTTTTTCGTCTTGAATTTTCAGCTATTTTTTCACGCCAAAAAGATGAAATTTTCAGGAACTGTTACTTAAACCATGTTTTAGATTTTACTACCCTAATATGCAAGAGAAAAAAGTTACAGGTTGTTCCTACATAGATGGCGAATTTGGATTCGAATTTGTATCGGAAACCTCTTTATTTCAACTAATCGGCCATCGGTTTTCTCTCCAGTGATAATTAAATAATTCCTTATGAACCATATGCAAAACTCACCATGTTTTACATTCTTTTTTTAATGATAGATATCATTAATTACATCTGCCAAATTCCTCTTTATTAAGTAGCATTTTGTGTTTACTATTAATTTGGTGATAATTCATTTTAAGTTATAAAATCGATCACTATGCCTAATTTTACCAATGAAGATTATTTAAATCTCATTCTACTTCATGGAGAATGTAAAAAAGTTGTAGATAGAACGATTCGACTGTTCATTGAGAGGTTTCCTGAGCGACCCAGACCAACGAGAGATACCATTAACAGAACCATGACAAACTTGAGAAATGTCGGATCTTTCGTTAAGAAAACTATACACATAGAAAAAAGTGTAGTTGAAGATGAGAACAACGAAATTACAGTTCTTGCATATTTTCGTGTGAATCCTCAAAATTCTCTCAAAGATGCCGAGATTGCTCTGGGATTATCTCAATCGAGTGTTTGGAGAATATTAAAATAACATAAAATGCACCCATATAAATTCAATAGGGTACAGCTTTTGACGGAAACTGATTTCGTCAGGAGAACAGAATTTTGCGAAGCTATGATGCTTCGATTTCAAGAGAATGAAAACTTTTTGGACTGTATAATTCGGGCAGATGAATCTAAATTCACAAAGAATGGTTCTTTCAATAGGCATAACAGTCATTATTGGGATGAAGAGAACAACCACCACTTCAAACAATGGAACTTTCAAGAGACCTGCAGTTTCAATGTTTTTTGCGCCATCAAAAATAATGCAATTCTCGATGTTCACATTTATGATGGGACTTTAACTGGTAAGATAGAACACTACACATGTTTGCATTATTTAAAGAATGTTCTCCCTTAGGAGATAGATATTCCTACATATTGACTTAAATAATTGAGCCGCTAGTACGGAACCATAATGACTTATGGTATCAACAAGATGGCGCGCCTCCACACAATTCACTCAATGTGTCAAATATCCTATACAGGCTATTTGAAGATCGATGGTTGGCGAAGAATGGTCCACATCTCTAGCCACCACGTTCTCCCGATTCAACTCCTTTAGACTATTATGTTTGGGGTAGGATAAAAAATATTGTCTACTCAACTCCCCTGACTGATGAAGACTGATAAAGAGAACTGCATAGAACGAGTTAGAAATGCGTTCAGGTTTGTTTAGATTTTTAGATTCATAGTTTTGAAACTCAATTTGGATATTAAACACTTTTGCAAATCTCTTCCTCCCGATGGAATAAGAAGAGCAACGCACGTAACATTCCTGAGACGTATAAATAAGTATCTAGAAATTAACGGTCAAAACTTTGAGCATCTTCTCTAGTTATAACTGCGAGAGTTTGCCATGATTCTCCTAATATTAACTTGAAGTCAGTTTCAAGAAGGAGTGAAAAATTTACAGCATGGTTCAAATAACAGTTCCCGAAAATTTCATCTTTTTGGCGTGAAGGGATTAGAAATAGCGGAAAATTCAAGACGAAAAACAGTTTTTTGTGAATAACTCAGAAAATATCCACTTTAGGGCAAGGGTGTGATGCATACACTGACATTATTTTTAACATAGATTCAATATCTGCCATAAAAAAATGGGGTTCTAATTTGAAAAAATTGATTTTTCACGATTTTGTCTTCCCTAACTTTGAAAGCGATTTTTTCACCCCCTGTATCATGAATCGCGATATCGATATTCAAAATTCAAAATCAATTCAAAATCAACATCAATCTTACATCTTGTAAAATCTCAAAAATGAAAATTTTCCATCTAAAAACCTCGAAGTTATTCTTGTTTCAGCGGAGCTCCATTTTCGATTTTTTTTTCGAATTTTCACGCTCAGAGTAAATTTTCCAACCAAAACTGAAAAATGTTACAACAAAATAACTTGAAATTTTCTAAGGAATCTATTTCTGCAATAAAAAAATGGTGTTGTAATTTGAAAAACGGAAGTTGATGTCATTTCCGGAAAAACCGGAGGTGCTCATGCCTTGAAAATATTTTAGATTTCATCAGCATCGTGAAATACTTGTAAGTGCTGAATTTCATGAAAATACGTTCAGTGGTTTCTCATATAAATATGGGTGAGATTCCTCGTGAAAGACCCTGTATATATATACCTCTATATATAATATATTCTTTTGATATTTTGGCTTACAATATTTAGTTAGCAAACAATAAAGCATATAGATCAGGGGCCATACAATTCGGCGTATGACATAAAAGCCTAGGAAAAAACAAACCCAGTAAAAAACCCTGGCTCCCCGCCAAAGTGTCAAAGTACAAAAATAAGCTGAAAAATATTTGAGGGACTTCCTTCTTCAAGAGTGGTTTTCAATTCATGGTGACAGAGACTTTTTCAAGTTGCCCACATCGAATCTGGAATAAAAAGACAAAAGCGGAAAAAAAAAAGAATTGAATAACAAAAATACGTATCATATTCGTTTGAAATTTATAACCCCTTCCAAGAAAGAATCGGAAACATCATGAACAGACCTAAAACCATCTTGAAATTTATATATGGGGCAACTTTTGATGAGATGAGGTATTGTTTCTTCTGCTTCTCCACATTCACAACTTGCGCTATGAACTGAGTTCCATCTGAATAACATGCTATTGGTACGACCAAGACCTGTTCTCAAACTTGAAGATAATGGTTTCCGATCTGCCTTTGAGGTGTGTAAATGTTTCGAAAAATTTCATAAGAATAAAAGTTGACACAGAAATCAATCGTATAAACATTTATAGTACCTCCTAATAAATTCAATAGTCATAAATACTTAGAGTCTCATAATAAAGTTGTATGAGAATCTATACCCCTATCTTGAAGCACTACTCAGTGAATGTTTGTATAAAGATCTCTATAATAACCCGCTTCAGCTTTTCAGCCTACAATACACAATGTCAAAGTGAAATTGGTATATCCATGAGAAATTTAGTTCGAGACGTTTCAAATTTTTGCATCTAAATAAGTACCGACCATTGAAGGGAACTAATGATTAAGCTCAAAAATAATAATATCTATGGAGATGAGTGGGATAGTTATAAAGGGTTATTAATTCAGACGTACTTTTTTTTTAAATAAAAATAATTGACAAAAACAATTTTATTTTATAATTATTACTTACAAATAAAAGAACCATTTTTTACAATTAATTCTTAAATATAATTTCTTCCCAATGCTTACCTCGACTACGATTAAGAAGATCCATTCGATAGTTCCAATTTTGTTGACGTATATATATATATTCTTTTGAACTTTTGGCTAACAATATTTAGTTAGCAAACAATAAAGCATATGGATCAGGGGTTAGTGACGGGGTTTCATACAATTCGGCGTATGACATAAAAGCCTAGGGAAAAAACCCTAGTTAAAAAAAACCTTGGCTCCCCGCCTAAGTGTCAAAATACAAAAATAAGCTGAAAAATATTTGAGGGACTTCTTTCTTCAAGAGTTGTTTTCTATTGATGGAGACAGACTTCTTCAAGTTGCCCACATCGAAACTGGAAATAAAAAGACAAAAGCAGAAAACTAAACTAAACAACTAAATAACAAAAATACGTATCATATTCGTTTGAAATTTATAACCCCTTCCAAGAAAGAATCGGAAATATCATGAATAGCCCTAAAACCATCTTGAAATTTATATGTATATGGTCCGAAGTGTGAAATGATCTGCTCGCCGAAATGCTCTCGCAGTGAAGCCATGTTTTCACGGGCTGTATGGCATGTGGTACCATATATTTGGAACCACATTTCATCGAGACCACGGGTTTCAACTTCGGGCAACATTTCCATGTTATCATGGAAATATGGACCGATTATTCATCTGCCCATAAACTACACCAAACAGTTGTTTTTTCTGGAAATAACGGTAATTTTTCACACTCTTCGGGATGTTCATCACCCCAGGTTCGAGCATTTTGTTTCTTCACGAACCCATTAAGTCAAAAATAGGCCATATCCAGTGAACAAAACTTTAGTCAAAAAGAGTGGATCTTCTGCAAGCTTGTCAAGAGACCAACGACTAAAACTTAAATGATTCGGTAGGTCGGTCGGCTTTAGTTCATGAACTAATTGAAGAAAGATCTTTACGTGAAATCCGCCAAGTCGTTGGATACGAAAGGCCCAAGCGGTTGAGAACGAAGCGAATCGACACTTCAGGGTCATTATATATACTCTCCCCCATCGCCGCTATATTCTCTTCACTACTAGCTGGATGTTGTCTATTTGATAGAGCTTTATCCAATAACGAATATTGAGTCTCAACCTTAGTGATGGTAAGGTGAATTGTGCTTTCGGTAGGGCGATTATGTGGACCGTAAGTCGCTCTAAGTGCCCGATACATATTAATCGGAGAACGCCCATCTTCGTAATGAAGCTGGACAATTTGTAGAGGTTGTGCCAGGCTAAGTCGATCCATTTTGAAGTGTAAGACACTACTGAACAAGAATACCACTGTTCAAAAATCTGGGTGTTGAGATTTTTGGCTATTACTTAAAAGAGGACTGTTACCAAATGATTGAGCTAGAGGTGGCCAAATAAAATGTTTATTGTACAATGCTCAAAATCACATAAGAAATAGGTACTCGCACGAAGTTAAAATATTTACGAATTAACTACATCTAAACAGAGTTGACCTATTTACAATTATGGAGTAGTTATAGATAGAATATTGAGTGTGAGAATAATTGAGAAGTTATCTTGAGAAAATGTAGAATCATATTTCACAATAAAAGAATCATAACATTGTGTTTACTTGAGAAACAGCGTTGTCTGCAAGACTAGATAGAGTAATGTGTGTTGCCGAAATTATTCAAGTCAAGAATATTGAGAGTAGAGGCGCCACCTATCAATCAAACACAAAGTTTACAGTGATAGAGTTTGAATTTATTTCAAACTGTCTACTATCAGAAAAACAAAAGGTTTTATTGATAAAGTTCGATGTTGAAGTTTATAATGTAACTAGACAGACTTTCAGAGCGATTAAAGAGAAAGAATAATTACGATTCACAACGTTTACAGTGATAGCCTGTCGAATCTATCAGAAAAACAAAAGTAGAAATACATAATTATCTGTAAAGAGTTGAACTGTATGAAATGAGGCTTGAGAGGAGATAATGTTATATAAAATAAAGAGCAGTTGAAGAAGTGATTAGTTTTTAAGAAAGCATCTGTATGATACTAACTTAATTGAGAGATTTATCATAGAATGATCAACGCTTACAGTAATAATAGTTATATAAGAAAAGCAGAAGAATTCCTATAATAATTCAAGAATTGAGATGAAATATTTGTACAATAAGAGATGTGAGATGTAGAGAAAATTATCATAAACTTGAATTAAAGTGACAACACTATTATTTGAGATGATATAATATGATTAGTTGAGAACAATAATGATATCAGGCAATATAACTACTGAGAGGTTGAAAAAGGAGTCGTGTATACTTAATTAAGTATTCAAGGTGCAATATCAATGTAGAATCATCAGGTGATTTCTCCAACGAGGTCTAACGAAGGTTCTGGTAACTATATTTCCTATCGAGAAGTCTTGAATGAATCTTGAGAACATCCTGGTTGCAGAATCCCATGATGATTCCAGCATGGCACGTACAGATATCTGAAACTTATAAGGCCTGAGAAGTCTAATCATAAAGAGATGAACATGTCTAAAAGTTGAGTGATATATGTGTGAGTGAAAATGAGTAAATTACAAGTGAATCTGGCAGTACATTGAGGAATTCAGTGTTAACGTAGGGGGGTGATTTGCAAATGAACAGATATAAAATGATAGCTGAAATTGGCACGTGGTTGGATGTAAAATATTTCAGAATATGAAAAATATGACTGAAAACATGAATTAGAGGTGTCGCGAATGTAATATGGAGTGTAACTTGAGTGAAAAAGTAATGAGACGAAAGAGATGTTTAAAGGACATATAAAGTCATGCAGTTTCACAAGCAGAAAATAATTCATGTATTTGAGAAAACTGTACTGTACCTTTTAGAGAGGATTATAGGTGTCTTGAGCAGAGAAAAAATGTCTTTGATTGTAAAATAAAAGTAGAGACGTCTTGAAAAAGACTGAAATAGGAATATAGAGCACTAGTCACTACCAGGTTCACTTGTAACGAGGAGTTCGAAAAGAATAATAATTGAAAAGGAAACTCGAGCAATCAAAGTATCGATCAACTGTCACTGTCACTGACACATCATCATGAAGTTAGCGATGATACATGAGGTAGACAATCCATGAGCGTAGAGTAGGTTGAGTTGTAGGGTTAAAAAATTCTTGCAATTTTTAACAACCACTTAATTTCACACGACGCATGCGCATTCTGCAACTAAATCCCCACCACAGTACCTCTAAATGAATCAATGAAACAAAAATTGTTCATTGGGATGGACAACAAAAGTTGCTGCATTACGAGCAATGATTATCGTCATCTATGAAAGCAAATACCTTGTAATTTACGACAATTCCATCCTGAATTTTGAGCAACAACAAAATTGAGCCATATGAGACTTGCTCAGACGTAGAAACTACAGACTGAAAGAGTACATATGAGAAACAAATTGACTCGAATACATACTGGGCAATTCTTCAATCATTAACATTGATCAATACGAAATATGTTAAGCAATATATTGCTTCAAGATTTTGACATTGCTCCATCTCATTCCGTTTAATGCTACAGACTCCTCTATTTATGTTGCCAAGAAAATATTGCTCAAAAATTGACTGTATAAGCATACCTTAACAAGCAGAGATGATTGAACGAACCAATAATTACAAGGCCATTACCAGCTCATAATAAGTTAAATTGCATAACATCGGAAAGTTGTTTCAATACTTGTTCATCTATGAACAGAACTAATATTTCGAACTAATATTGAACAAAAAATTACCAGAAATGACTAAGTACTTGATGAAATTCCAAATTATCGAAAAAAAACAGAACGAGCACATTTATGAATAAATAATGATGAATCAAAGTTCGACCATGTTTCCAGGACGGCTCTGCTGAATTATAAACAGAAAAATTTTGAGCATAAAGGTCGAATGAATTCCCAAGTTTCACTCGACCTAATGAACACGAGAGCTTGTCAGGAATCCATCAGTCTCTGAATGAACATCATACATTTTTTAAATTCACTGTCAACACCACTCTGCATGGAAGTTGATTTCATATTCATTGATTCTTTTACATTGAAACTTGGCTTGTGCTAATTTTCTGAAGGTGGAGTTTTCAATGGTGGTCCTGAATGGGTTCTGCCTCTGGTTTGAATGAAAAATTTTATCTCAAAAATGGAATAAGCTGGGTCGTGAAAGACCTGGAGCTTGGTAAAATCAATCAGCGATGATTCATGAAATTATTGCCTGCTGATATCAAATGCTGATACTGAGTTGTACAGGGTACTTGGGATAATAGTCGGTTTATTCTAGTCATTAATCATATAATCATTATCTTTCTTTTAGTTAACATTCAATGCTGATACATTAAAAATAATCATGAAATTTTTGTACTGGTTGAAGGGTTTCATTGTTTGAATTTGAAAATCAAGTCTGCTTACTGGCGTTCATTTTCAGGAACATCTTGCGGACAGTATCCATAGAAATCGAATTTGACACCTGAAAATAGATTACTCATGTAAATAAAATTAAAGCTGAGATTGATTAATAGTTGGTTTCATAAAGATCGTTGATTGAATAATTCACAGAATACTTCAAAGGAAATTGTTACTGCAACTCGTTATTGTTAGTTAAGTTCATTTATTTTCTGTTCCAAAATGCTTGTTCGTTTCGTGCGGCCCACGTATGTTCATTTCTTTCTCTATGGACGTATATTTACGTATGGACATATGTTGGAGCATATGACAGTGCGAGACGAAAGAAGTAGTGATTCGAATACAGACATCGACGCTCGTTCGATGCAGTGCAAGACTTTTCTTCGTTTCTTCGCAAGTTTTCTCGTTAATTTCTACAAGTTCGAACGCCAGTGAAAAGGTGACTATTTCTCGCTCGTGAGTGACACATTGATGTGCTGTAAAACCAACAGGTACGCAATCGTCGATACTCCAACATTCGCCTTTCTTTCGAGTCATTTTTTCATATTTTTTCAGAATTTCATTATTAATTTCTTTTGCTTTCATTTAATTTCAAAGGCCGTATCGTGCCATTTTGGTCCTTCGAGCCGGATATTTTCGAACCGCGTTTTCAAAATTATTGCGATCAAGCATTTTGGAATTTTTTCATTTAGTTTTTTTCATTTGCATTTATTTCAATCTGTCATTATTCACGTGACCTCGAAAACTTGATAAGATATCGAACACATTCATAAATCCTTTAATATCTGCGCATGTTAAAAGAATTTAGCTTTCATTACCTTTCATTTGTTTTTCTCATCTATGCTCATAACCTTGATTCGAAACATAAACAAAGATTGACATTCTTGTTTTTGTTTATTTACATTTCATTATTTTCATTTGTTTATTTTCAACTCGATTTTCAATTTAATAGATTCAATCTTAATTATTTGCTTTATTAATTAATTTAGTTCTTTTCAATCGGTTAGTCTATTTACTCTTTTTCGAAATTACTCAAAACGAAATTCATATTGTTTTCTGCAGTATACCTTGAATAATAATAATGGCGACAAAATTGAAACAACTCAAAGCTCGTCGTCAAATTGTTATTGATGATCTCGAGGAAATTTTCAATTTAGCACAATTCGCTGTCACTGATGAGAGTTTACATGTTAGATTCAAATTAAGATGTGAAATACTTGACGATATTCTCGTGGACTTTCAAAATTTACATACGTCTATTGTCTCTATGATAGTATCTTCCGAAGAACCCGAATTGAACACTGAGAAGGTTATTCGAACAGCCTTTATGGATAATTATTACACCATCAGAACAACTTATGTTAATTTATTTCCTGTAGTAAACATTCCAGTAAAAAACCAAGACAGTTGCTCTATCAGTTCGCCAAATGTTAAACTTCCAAAAATAGTATTGCCCATTTTCAATGGGAATTATAAAGAGTGGCCTACTTTTTTCGATATGTTCCAAAGTTTGGTACATGAAAATTCTAACTTGAGTCAAATAGAAAAGTTTCAATACCTCCTTAGTTCACTTTCTTCTCATGCTTTAAATTTAGTTAAAGGATTTCCATTGACTGCTGAAAATTATGAAAGCGCTTTTCAGACATTAGCGGAAAGATATCAAAATAAAAGACTTCTCGCTAATACGTGTTGGAAGGAAATCTGTAATGTTCCAAAGCTACAGGGTGATTCAGCTAAAGACCTTAGGCTAATTCTAGAAGTTTTTGCGGAAAACTTATCGGTATTAAGGAATTTAGGTTTACTCGTTGACCAGTGGGACTTTGTTTTATTTCACATTCTCATTCAGAAATTAGATTCAGCAACGATCAAACGTTTTGAATTACAAGAATGTTCAACCGATATTCCGTCGTTTGTCAATTTACGAAATTTCCTGACAAATCAGTGTATAGCCTTGGAGGCAGTAGCTCTTTCTCTTACGTCGAAAACTCATTCAGTTTCGAATTCTCAAGTTTTGAAATCTAGTTCTCTCTCAATGAATAAAAGAAATTCGACTCTTCTCGTTCAAACGGAAACTGAATCATTCAAGAAACGTATAACCTGTAATTATTGCAAGTTAGCTTATAATATTTACAAATGTCCATCATTTTTGGAACAAACTGTTCAAGATCGGTTCAAGATTGTGAAGAACAAAAATTGGTGTATCAATTGCCTCCATTCTGGACATAAGATTAACAATTGTTCTTCAAGGTCAAATTGTCGTGTTTGCAACGGAAAGCATCATACCCTGTTGCACATGCGCAATAATGCGGAGAATGATTCTTCATCAGAGACGTTTCATTTCAATGCTGCAAATTCATCGGATTCAGGCTCAGCTCAAGTTTTAACCAATGTTTCTTCAAATTCTACCGTTCTCTTGGCAACCGCTGAGGTCGAAATTCGTGATGCTTGGGGTAGATATCAGAAGGTCCGAGTTCTGTTAGATGTAGGCTCTCAAATAAATATTATAACTCAATCGTGTGTAAATAGATTAGGCTTGAAAATTTGTGATGCTTCATTTTCGATAAATGGAATTTGTGAAAGCTCATCTTCTGCTAATTGCAGCACTGAATGTACTATTCGTCCATCAGGTCAAATAAATCCATCTTTTACATTCGATGCCGTCGTGATTCCGAAGATTTGTGCGGAAATGCCGAGTTCTTTCGTAAATTATTCGTTTTGGAATTGTATCCATAACAAGAAGTTAGCAGATCCGAACTTTTCCATTCCGAAATCAATAGACCTTCTCCTCGGAGCGGATATATTCTCTTTAATAATTCGACCGGGTCGTATCGAGGGTAACGGTTTAGAACCAACAGCACTTGAGACAGTGTTTGGTTGGGTTTTCATGGGAAAGATTCACTCACCTAACATATCAGTTAACAATTTTCATTTGTCGTTGTCTGAATCAGGTTTAAACTCCTCGTTGAAAAGATTTTGGGAACTTGAAGAAGTTTCAGAGAATGTCATTGTATCACCAGAAGATCAATTTTGTGAAAACTTATACACTCAGAACTATTCTAGAAATACATCTGGACGGTACACTGTGGCATTACCATTTAAACCTGATCAGTCAACACTTTCTTTCGGTGACACATATTCTCTCGCACTACGTCGTTTTTTATCCCTTGAACGTAAACTTATTAAAAACCAGAATATATACAGGAATTCTCTACTTTCATGCAGGAATATTTAGAAAAAGATCATATGTCATTAATTTCTACGAGTTCGGATTATGAAAATACTTTTTATATCCCTCACCATTGTATAATCAAACCAAACAGTCCATCCACAAAGTTGAGGGTTGTTTTCGATGCGTCAGCTCATGTACCCGGTCATTTATCTTTAAATGATGCTCTATTGATAGGTCCTAAATTACAAAAGGATATTATTGCCATTTTGATGAACTTTCGTGTTCATCGGTTCGTTTTCACAGTTGATATCAAACAACTGTATCGTCAAATATTAGTCAAAATTCTCGGTTTGAAGTGGTTTCCTTCGTCGGACGAATTTTCTTATTTTGCGGAAACTACTGTGCAGGTATGTACCAGACGTGCCATACTTTCAGAACTTTCTCAAATTTTCGACCCTTTGGGGTTCCTTTCTCCATTTGCTTTTCTTGCTAAACATTTGATCCAGCATCTTTGGACATTAGGTTTGCAGTGGGATGATACACTTCCAGACGATGTCAGCCGTCGCTGGAATCAGTGTAAATCCGAATTAACCGAATTGGGTAAATTAAAGATACCTCGGAAACTTGCATCGAAACCATTTTATCGTTGCGAACTTCATGGTTTCGGAGATAGTAGTGAGCGTGGTTGCGCAGCCGCGGTATATTTCAGGTTTTTCAATTATGACGGCTCCATTGACATCTCTTTCGTAGGTGGTAAATCAAAGGTCTCCCCATTGAAGAGAATTTCACTTCCAAGACTGGAATTGTGTGCTTGTCTCTTATTATCAAAACTCATTAATGTGGTTTCCTCTGTTTACCAATCAGCCTTTACAATAGATGACATTTTTGCTTGGTCTGATTCAATGGTAGCTCTAACATGGATTAAGTCTTCTCCTCATCGATGGAAGACATTTGTAAGCAATCGTACTACTCAAATTCAGGACTTAGTTTCAACAGAAAATTGGTATCATGTTCAATCGAAAGACAATCCAGCTGATTGTGCTTCACGCGGCTTAACGCCAACCGAACTGTTGAACTGCTCTTTGTGGTGGACAGGCCCTGACTGGCTTCGTTCCAAACATCTCACCTTCGCAAATGATGAAATAGAGAATTCTCTTCATCTTGTACAAACAGAAGAGCGTCACCTCTCTTTGTCAACTTTCATTTCTCTATCGTTTGTTGATGATTTGCTCTCCAGGTATTCATCTCTGTCCAAGGTTCAAAGAGTGGTAGCTTACATTTTCAGATTCGTTAACTCATAAAGAACTCTAAAGCTCCTAGGATATATAGATTTTCCGCAGTTCATCTCAAAGATGCACTTTTCTTCATTATAAAGCAGGTTCAACGGGTTGTGTTCAAGGAACAGATCGATAATCTCATCTCGGGAAATCCCATATCTAAATTACTTCGAAAATTGAATCCATTTATTGGAGGAGATGGTGTTCTCAGGGTGGGCGGTCGTCTGTCTTTTTCTGGTCTGGCTCTTGATCACAAACACCCATCTTTGCTTCCTTCATCTCATCGTCTTACTGGGCTCCTTATTCAGCATTTCCACAAAATATGTCTGCATCCAGGTGCCCAGACTTTACAGTTCCTTCTGTCTCAACAGGTCATACAGGAATTTTATACAGTCCACTTAGAGATTGGGTCTGTGCTCAATTCTCGCCCTTTATGTCCGCTTAGTAATGACCCGAATGACATATCTGCACTGACACCAGGACATTTTCTTACTTTGGCTCCATTAACTGCTATTCCTGAGCCAGATTTATCACACCTATCTATCGGTCGATTATCGCGTTGGCAGCTTTTAATTCGTATCCATCAGGATTTTTGGAAAAGATGGAATTTAGAATATCTGAACACACTGCAACAACGAAAAAGGTGGTTCAATAGTGACTCGCCTCCTTATTCAATAGGTGCACTCGTCTTGATAAAAGATGATCAACTCCCTCCATTGCGCTGGCGACTTGGACGCATTGAGAAATTGCATCCTGGCGCTGATAAAATAGCTAGAGTAGCTACTGTTCGGACTACTCAAGGTGTACTGCAGAGATCAGTGGTTAAATTATGTCCATTACCTCTTCAATAGTTATGACATATGTTGATGTATATATGTATATATATATTTTTTTTTCTTTTCGCTTTATGTTCGATATCTTCTCAATTTTTTATTTGCTTTGTTTCATAAAATATTCTATTTTAGGTGGGCGGTTATGTTACTGCAACTCGTTATTGTTAGTTAAGTTCATTTATTTTCTGTTCCAAAATGCTTGTTCGTTTCGTGCGGCCCACGTATGTTCATTTCTTTCTCTATGGACGTATATTTACGTATGGACATATGTTGGAGCATATGACAGTGCGAGACGAAAGAAGTAGTGATTCGAATACAGACATCGACGCTCGTTCGATGCAGTGCAAGACTTTTCTTCGTTTCTTCGCAAGTTTTCTCGTTAATTTCTACAAGTTCGAACGCCAGTGAAAAGGTGACTATTTCTCGCTCGTGAGTGACACATTGATGTGCTGTAAAACCAACAGGTACGCAATCGTCGATACTCCAACATTCGCCTTTCTTTCGAGTAATTTTTTCATATTTTTTCAGAATTTCATTATTAATTTCTTTTGCTTTCATTTAATTTCAAAGGCCGTATCGTGCCAGAAATGTCAGATTGTCCAATGAAATTTCAAATTTACTGAATTTCGGTCACAGAATCTCTCCAACTTTTATGAAGCCCGGCCTTAGTACACTGATCAACAATTGCTAGGGATCACTTATGAACTCCAATTGTATTTTTTTCAAGTTATCTCGTGAATATCTGTACATTATATGTTCTCTAAGGAAAAATTAAGATGTTTTGAATTGATTGTATCAAATTTTTCCTCACTTCATCGGCTCTTGTTCACAAAATCGATTATTATCTGTAGGCTGTGACAGGTGGAGTGAAAAGCAATGTGGTATTTGTTGTTAAATCTGTTTTTTTCTCTCGTTCAAACACATAAGGTGACAATAATTGAAGATGTGAACAATATCAGCTTATCAGTTATGCCGAGAAGACGTTTGGCTCCTGTGCAACTGGACCAAATCATACGGTGGATACAGGAAGGTTTGTCCCAGCGAAAAGTGTCCCGGCGGTTGAATGTTTCGCAAAGTGTCTTGAGTCGGGCTTGGAATAGGTTCATCCAAAACGACTCAGAAGCTTATGTTCATGTTGGAGGTCGGCAGCGCAGTACAACAGCTGCCCAAGATCGTCTTTTGATCCTCATAGTTAGGAGAAATCCCACTTACCCGGCGTCGCGGCTCAATAGATCACTGAGAGTTGAAACAGGAGTTCTAATTTCGAACCAGACTGTAAGACGACGACTACATGTTCGTGGTTTGAGAGCACGTAGGAGGGTACAACATCCCCGTTCGAATAGGGAACACCGGGTCCATCGACGGCAAAGGGCTGAGGAGCACGGCAATTGGACAGTTGAAGATTGGAGCCGATGTTTATTTACGGATGAGTCTAGATTTCGTTTGGTCAACTCCGATGGACGTATTCTTGCTTGGAGGGAAAGAGGTTGAAGGTATGCAGTTTATGGTACCCACAACAGCTTTTGGAGGAGGTTCTATATGTGTATGGGGAGGCATTGGTTTGAACCAACGCACAGAGTTGATTGTTCTGCAGAACACCACAATGATCATCAATGATCATATCACGATATGATTATTGAACCCATAATTGTTCCGTTTGCGGCTGCCTTGGGCGAGAATTTCATTATAATTAACGATAATGCCCGTCCACACCGTAGTCGTCTTGTTAATGAAGCGCTACAAACTCATGCTATGGATAGGATGGACTGGCCAGCTCGCTCTCCAGACATGAATTGCATCGAACATGTCTGGTCTGAGATGTCTAGACAATTGTCAACCTTAGAACAACCGATCAATATCCTGGAGGTCCTTTCTAACGCTTTACAGGATATTTGGACGAATTTGCCCCAAAATTTTATAAATCGTTTGATTGAAAGTAAGCCTCGTAGGGTAGAATGCTTGGGACGAACTCGTGGGGGACCAACTAGGTACTAGCTTAACCGAAACTTCAGCCTTCTTGTGGTTTCATCATAAAATTTTTGTGTTATTCAAACACAGAATTTTGAGTGTTCCTAATAAAGTCTTGTTTTCTCTCCAACTTTCCATTTTTTCATTCTTTTCTCAAGTGAACCATATTATCAACTGAAAATACTTTGATATCTGACTAAATTTATAATCTTGGAGCGAATATTTCAGAAATAAATTTAGAAAAAGTAAGTGATCCCCATCAATTGTTGAGCAGTGTATATCAAGATCACGACTCATAAAGTGCATCACAAAAAAAAATAGGTAACCAATGGACCGATAATAATCTTATATTTCCAGTGATCATTATCATGGATTTAAAATTTGCATAAATTTTTTGTGTATGTACACTGTTGAACTAAATAGAATATATTCAGCTGCAGGAAATACTACAGCTATTTTTTTTTTATATTTTTGATGACCTTGGTATCAATGTGAATTAGTGTTTAGAGGTTTCTTTTCGGTCAAAATTTCAGAGACTCAATTAGACAAAATGCCGACGTTTCGATTTTATTTTAAAATCATCTTCAGGGCTCTAAAATAAATGACAAACTTAATAGTGAAAACAAGTAAAACAGAGAAGAGAATTGAATAAGAACATTAATCAGACTAATAAAGTAATAAATATGCTCCAAAATATCTTTGAAATGATCACATATATACAAATAATTATTGGAAGCTACTCACATTGCCAGTTGGTCTCTATTGTCATCCTCGTTGTTTTTAATTTTCGAATTGACAATAGAGACCAACTGGCAATTTGAGTAGCTTCCAATTATTATTTGTATATATGTGATAACTTCAAAGATATTTTTGAGCATATTTATTACTTTATTAGTCTGATTAATGTTCTTATTCAATTCTTTTCTCTGCTCCTTTGAATTTTCACTTGTTTTTATTATTAAGTTTGTGATATGAAGAAATTATTATTAGATTGTATATTTTTATAATAATTAAATTTTTAACGTTGCTATGGGCCATGTTTCTGAGAATCTTGGTTGGCTGGTTTCATTTTGACGTCTTATCAAAAATGAAATTATTGAAAAAATGTCGAACTACGTCAAAAATCAAGCGGCAAAGGCCCGTGAATCTTTGGTTCCGGCCAAATCTCAAGCTGCCTACAGTAAAAAGTACGAATGCTTTCAGGAGTGGAAATGAAAAAATTTGGTGGACGGTGTGAGCGAAAATATTTTGTTAGCATATTTCCAAGCTTAGGTATGTTGCTCTGATTCTTGTTATTCTTGATGTATGATTAATTCATTCGATCCTCAGTCGAAGAAATATTCTCCAAACACGTTATGGCCGAAACTGTCGATGTTAAGATCTATGCTACATTTGAAGAAAAAAACTGATGTCAAATTATTCGATGAAGTCGAAGCATTTGTTAAGAACAAAAATAAAGGATACGTTCCTAAATAATCAGCAGTGTAGTCCGGGAGCAGCTCGAGACATTCTTGAGTGAAGCTCCTAATGACGTTTTTTTTATGTGTAAAGTAAAAGTTTCATTTTGATTTCCTCTGTCGATAACATCTTTACATTTATAATTTTGAAGATTGTTTTAATGATGGAAATCTTTGGCGCCAGCAGAACACAAGAGTCAGATATCGAAGATCGTGGGTCGGTAATCATAATCAAAGTCTCAAAGACTAAAGTCCGTTTGCACCAACGCCCCTTAAAATGTCGCTTAGCTAAGTGCCGCTTAAAGTTACGGGTCGCTTAAATTCATCTCCAGTTGCACGACTGTCACTTAACAGAAACTTAACTAAGCGACGCTTAACTTGATCAATCTAGTGACATTTCAGTATTTTATTTCTCCCTTAATCAATAAAGCGATTTCATTGGCTGCAAGCAATATTTGATGTTCTGTGGTTGAAGAAGTTTTAAATATTTCGTCTATTCTATGGCAGAAATATTTGTTTATAAATAAATATATGAATAAACTAGCGCGATATGGTTTTAATTAAAGACTTTATACGTATATACACCTAGGAAATGCTCTTTCCACAATATCTATTATCTCCAAGTCGTCATGAAATGCATCAAATTCATTTAAGAAGTCCATTATACTAGTTAATAGCGTCGTTCGAAGTATATATTACAATTACGATTTTAGTCACATCACATTTGTTCGAAAATCACAAAGAAATACTGGACAAATATTCGGAAAACCAGACAAATCAAATTATTTTAGGTTAGAATCATAGATAAATACCAATATAAATGTACATTTACCTTTGATCTATGAGTAGAATCCGCCCTTAAATAGTTAAATGGCCATGAATGAGCACTTAAATTTAAGGCTTGCTTAAGGGATTTAAGTGCCGCTTAATAGTTGGTGCAACGCAATTGAAGTTAAGGATTCATTTTAAAGAATGCTTAACGCTAAGTGTGGTTGGTGCAAACGGGCCTAAGAATGATATAAACAGAATAGCTTCGTAGCTTGTAGGAATAAGAAGTGTACTCTTCAGCCTGTCGGCAAAAATACCTTCGGAAAAATTCCGACTAAGGTTGCTGAATGGTTGGGTTTAAATAATCCGAAAACTTATACAGGCCATTGTGGAAGACGAACATCCGCGACATTGGTTGCCGATGCAGGAGCCTCAATGACAACACTCAAGAGACATGGTGGTTGGAAAACTTCGTCTGTTGCAGAAGGCTATGTGACTGACAGTATGCTGCACAAAAATAAGGTAGCGAAGATGACAGCAGGTGTAGGGGGAGAGCCATCTGCAGCATCACAATCTTTGAAGACCGTTTTGGGAGAATCGTCCGAGACGGCTGCTGCACGGAATGTTCTCAAGAAAACTGTAGTCTCGTCGACGAATAATCATGAACAAGATATTTCTTCTTCTTTTGTATCTGGTGGAAATACTTTTAGTGGAAATTTCAACAATTGCAGTTTCTATTTTGTTACTAAATAAAGAAATCAAATATGATTTGATGATTTGAAAGAAATATGAACTGACCTATCATATTTCCTCTGGGAAATATGAGTGTGTTATGACACATGGTAACTAAGGCGATATAGCTCCATATATGTTAGATCAGAAAAAAATGCTTTCAGGCTTAGATCTTCAAAACCCCTAGATTATAATTCATAGAGCGCCTGTTTCATGCCTTGATCCCGAAATTTTTACGATGACGCTGATATTCCAGTAGATGTTGTAAGCAAACAGAGCAAAAAAAATAAAATAATTGAAACTCATCTACGGTACTTACTCTCCCCATAGGGTTTCAAACACTGTTCAGCACACTGAACGAAATATTGCCAATTTAATATTTTTCTATGGCGATTTTGCATTTAATGTCCTTATACAAACGAGGATTATTTAAACTTATTTATTATTTATGGACAATGTGAAAAAGTTATTTTGGCACTGTTAATCCGTAAAGGCAAAAATGTACAAAAAGAAACCAGTTGTTGCCAATGAAAATATTGAAATAGCTAACCTACCATCGGTACCACAGACTATCAGAAGTGATCTTTCAGTAGTACATTGAGACATACAATCTTTGGTTCTTGGATCTGTCAAACGTAGATCATCACCAGTGAGTTTGCCATTCTGAGAAAAGATAGGCTCCTTTGCTTCAGCCACAAACACCAAGAAAGCTGTGATGGTAATTAATATAGTAAGTATATAATAATAGTTGTTGTAGAACTTGTGCATTAGTTTATATATGAATTCAATCAACATTTACAATAAGGCAGAGTTAGAGCACTCGATTTTATCTCTGAGGAGTAAGTAATTTTAGCTAGATCGCAATGTTCAAGTTGTGTTTGATGAACTAATACACTCAAATATTCCGAATCGACTCAAATTAAATTAAATAAACACGTAGTGAAGATTTGGTCTTAATGAATTCATGCCATTAGGGATAGAAACGCATCTAATGGTATACGTTTCATCAGTTCTCTTTTAAAAAGGTTCAATAGTATTGGGATGAAATTTTTAAATATGTGGACTAACTAGAATTTCATATTAGTATTTTTCAAAATTGTAGATTACATAATTGAATTAAAATATCCAAAAAACTCACCCAAGCAAATAACAGCCAATATCTTCTGCATCTTGCCTGTAGGAGATTACTAATTTGACTGTTGTTTAAGTCAATTACTATCTATTGACTTTCAACCTTTTATCTTCTAGTATCAAGTCCATATGATTCTGATAAGCAGAGTTGGAATTGGACTTGTATGTGCTTTTAACAGCTTATAGTTTACGAACATCATCATATTTGACATTGATGTATGTTGTGGAAATGTTCCTTGAAATTGATATTTCTCAGTTGAGAATGTAATAAAACATTCGCTCAAAAGAGATCGCATGTGTGAGGCTAACAGAGGCGTCTATTTATCTGATATTGTATTCCATACGTAATTGCCGACATTAAATGAAATATTTATCAATATAAGGTCCAGTTTTCTTCATTTCATCAAAAATTATAAAAAAACAAATAAGTATACCTTTCCGGCGGATATTTTATATTATCAGCATCGATGAAATCACTGACTGATTGGTTAAAGGAACATTTAAACTGACCGATGCTATCAGAAAAATATATGTGGAAATAGTCATCGCTTTGAACGATGTAAAATGCAGAAATCTTTGTTTTCTTGCACATCTTGGCTACAGCAGCTTGACTACCAGTTGTTCTTGAGCGACTTGCATGGGTTTTATGCCTCACCTTGACAATTTGATGTAAGTTGCTCTCCCTATTTATTTGCAAGTTGTGGAATCTCTTCACTATCAATTCCACACAAAGTAGTTCAGTTCTGATAAGTCTGGATATCTTGGAGGTCATCTTATACGACCTCTCTTAGCAATCCATAGACCAAACGATCGTTACCTACCTGCATAATCCTTTATCTAACTTTCTCATTATTGATATGTTGAATAGTTGAGCTTTTGGGTAGAAAACTATTCAAAATATTCGAGTTATACCTTTAATTTGAAAACTAATAAGAATTGGATCAGAACATATGAGTGTTTGAGATCTTTTACGTTGCCAGTCTCATTACTACATTCCCTTGACTTACAGACCTCGTAGATGGGAATTATCTAGAGAGATTCTTGAATATCTCATCAAATATATTGATAACATAATCTCTGAGAATTATTCAACGAATATTTATCCAAAACAAAAATACATGGCAAGAAGTTATATTTGAAATCTAATAAAAGATACATATGAGTGTTTGAGATCTTTTACAATACACATTTGACTTACAGACGTAGATGGGAATTATAGAGACTCTATCAAAATTCATAATCTCTGAGAATTATTCAACGAATATTTATCCAAATCAAAAATACATGGCAAGAAATATTTAATTAAAGATATTAAACACTCAATTCTACAAAATAAGACTTATCAATTCAAGATGATTCAGCATATCTCGTTGTTTTCCTGGTTGATAAGGACACATAATTTCAACTAGCTGAAGGAACTTTTCATCTGATGATCCAAATTTAAAGTTGTTCTCCTGAATTGATAATTTCTAGTACTTTTCATTGACAGAATCCTCTTGAAGCAATTTCAACCCCTGAAATAATTATTTAGTCATAACTAAAAAACGTC
Source organism: Micraspis discolor (assembly GCA_030674115.1). Lineage (NCBI taxonomy): Eukaryota > Metazoa > Arthropoda > Insecta > Coleoptera > Coccinellidae > Micraspis > Micraspis discolor. The sequence goes on from JARTUT010001740.1 coordinate 122,755, forward strand.
AACAATCACATTAGTACTCACGTTGTGAACGTGATATAGGTAATTATAAGATAAAAGTTTTAATAATAATTGAGCTGGTTTCGTTAATTCGATAATTAACTCGGGCCTAGGTAAAGAAAAAGTACTCACGTTCTTCCGGCTTCAAACACTCGTTCAAGCATGATATTGTCCGTCTATTTGGGTAAGTTCTTCCATCTGAACCACATATGGGGTCCAGTTCTCTAGTTATGATACAGTATTTGGTCTTAAGACATTGTTCGATCTGAGGTTCCTCCATTCTATCAGATCCAGTGAATCGTCTTTCTGTTGTTGCTGATGATGCCAGAGTAACCAAGAGAACTTAAACGGAGACCATTTTATATTATTTTTATTATTAATATTTTATATCAAGAATGCGTATTGAAAACTCTGAATTGAAGTGGGTAGCTAGTCAAATTAACCCAGTAGTTGTATGTAACAAAAAAAAACCTTTTAGGAATTACTCCCATTAAGTAGTTTTCCATATGCAGTTTCATCATACTCATTAATTCTTATTGTTATATTAATAACTTGAGCAAACAGCTCAACAAGAGCGTCAGAGCCATCTGAGCTCACTTGATTTGTTTTGTGAAATTTTGTGACACAATAAACACATTGAGTGAATTTGGTTCGATTTGAAATCGATCAATAAAGATCAAATGGTGAAAAAAATATATTTAGAAGAGAGCGTTCACGAGTCAAGGTATCTGTCCAAAAATCAATTGATTTCTCAAAAAAATTCAATGAATTAGTTCGAATTTTTTTGTGAACATCTGAACATCTTGGGAATGCGTGTGCTACATAAAGTCAATTTCATTGAACCAACTCCACCCATTTCATGGGTTACTGCAAGATAGATATGACCCGTATCCAGAAGTTTAAAACAAAGTTAAATCGAAAATATATAAATAATTCAGTATTCCATAACATAAATAGTAAATTATTCAGATTATATTTAAAACTCACCAAAGATTATTGCAATAGGTAACTTCTCCATTTTCCACTTCAGACCTGAATTGGTTGTTTAGAATAACGCGAATGACTAAATTTATTACGGACTTTTATCTTCCGTTTGTGAGTTAGGTCATATACTTGAACTTTCTTACTTCAATAACACCAAGTGAATCTGGAATAATACTAAGAGACAGTATAGCTCATGGAAATTTCTAATCAAAGATTCTCATTCAAACCAGGCCAGCTTATTTACATATTACATGTATTACAAGCATGATTATCTGGTGATTTCATTGAATTCTTGTCAGACTGGACTTCACTAGGGGGACGTATCCCACTGGAGTCCAACAGGAAAGTAAGGATTTAAGCCCCATATGCGATCACAGGAATAGAAAATCACTCGAGAAATCTATACACTTTCGCATGCGTTTGGACCAATTGTCGAAGCACTTTCCACTCTGATCGAGGTATCTCCAAAACATGCATTTTGAACGCATCAACCGCTTTTTCAGGTGTTGAAAAATGTTGATCTTTCATTTTATTTTTTACGTACGGGAATAAAAAGAAGTTATTCAGTGCCAAGTCAGGACCATACGGCGGATGACTCTTCGAATCCGTCTTCGGCGGTTGGTTTTCCTGATTTCTTGAAAGATAACTGGCAAAAAAATGGTTGTGTACCACTCAGAATTGGCTGTTCTGCGTTGTTCTAGTGGTACGATTGCGACATGCCGAGTTTTTCCGGAAAAACAGGCTATCATTTGCTTAGAAGTGCTTCGTACGCGAGCAACTTTTGTTGCCTCATCATGACACACCCATCAGGGGGTGGGAACTCGCCTACTACAAAGGTGGTCAGGTGTTTCTTCTACGAGCGACAGAGACATCTTTAGTCATTCCCAAAGCGGATCGGTAAATTAGGAATTTAGGAAATTTTGAATTAGGAATTCTCAGTACCTAGTGATCGGTAAAAACGGATTTTAACGGGTCTCGGTCTTGATGGATATGGGATTCAACCTGCGCTTGCGTGGAATGATAACTAATATAAAATGCACTAGAAGGCGCCACGAGACGGAAGGTTATGCGAATGGAATCTGTAATCAACTAGGGAATGACTGAAGATGGCGCTGTAAGTTGAGCTCTCGAAATCGGGACCAAAATTCATGCCAGAGTTGCCTATCTATAGGTAGTCTATGACACCCATACAGTCGACTGCTGTTTACTTTCAGTCTCATACGCGTAAATCCACGATTCATCATCTATCACGATGTCATAGACGTACCTACTTCGAGTACCGGGATCGTAATTTTGGAGCATTTCTCACGATACAAGCTTTTTTTTGCGCGACCAACAAATTGTGTGGGACCCAACGCTTTCGTATGTCAAAACGTCATGACTTCGTATAACCTTAAATATATCGAGCTTTGCAATAGAGCTGTCAGTTAGCAGATTGCAACACTAGGGTTGTTGAATCCCGAAATATAAATGGCAACCCTCGTATTGAAAGAAATCGTGAGATGTGCTAAATGAATCATTCTCCACAATATTTTTCAAATGAAAATGATCAAAATCGTTACTTCTTGATGTCGAAATACTTTTGGAGATATCACTATTCTAACTTTGAAAATGATCTCCATTAATTTAAACAGGGGATCTAATGTTTAAGTACCCTCAGTGCTTTCATCAGTTTTTCCTCATTAAAGCAATAATCAGATCAGTTCAAAGTATGTGCTGTGGACAGTAGGTTTTAATGTCGAAATCATGGAATATCCGTTACTTAAATCAATTCCTAGGTTTTCAATTGAACAGGAAAGTATAAAACAATCATATGGCATAAAAAATTCCTCATCGATTATTGATAACCAGGATATTATTCTAATTACTGGGGTGATCAATCTAGAAAATGAAGTCATTTTTCAAATATTTAATATATTCTGTAACAATGTGTTATGAAAATTTTATAAAAAGTATATTTTCAAGTCGATTTCTTGACAATGAGAAGATTTAATTTTGAACATGATGTGTGCTTCAATGGGAAAATAATCTATTGCAGAATCATATTTTTAAATGTAACAAACAATTACTTCCTTTCTCTTCCACATAAAGTCAAGATTTTATAATGTTACGTCTTATTGATCATTTTTTATGATATCGTTCTCACAGTATCCTCCTGATGCAACTTTGACCTCTGAAAATCAATTATTTAAAAAGGTAACAAGTAGGAATTCACAGCATTAAAAACTCACGTTCTTCAGCTTTCAAACATTGGTTTAAGCAGTTGATAGATCCTCTGTTAGGGTAGGTTCTTCCATCTGAACCACATGTGGGGGTTAGATCCATAGTAACAATACATATTTTCGACTGTAAACATTGTTTTATATGGGGTTCGTTCATTCTTTCAGCTCCACTGATTCGTCCATTAGTCCAAGTAATTGCTACCGATGCAGCAAAACTGACCAGAACGACTGCAATATGGTAATACATTCAAATTCCAAATAGTGGAAATAGCTTGAATTGAATAAAATTTGGTAAGAATTCATGTGCAATAAGTTCTGGTGCCCATCGTGGAAAAGTTCCATGAAATAGTACCGTGAAAACGTGGAGGAATTAGTGACCATCAGTAATCTAGTATTGGTACCAACTACATAAATCCTGATTTATTGAATATCTGACAGCATATAGTTTTCAAACGATATATTTAGCTCGAATTCAAAATTTGTATATAACGTGTATTTTATTTTTAAAAGAGTAGTTTTGAGCTTTGGTCACGTTATCATGGCTATCTACATCATTAGTTATTGTAAACTTTAGATGAATTTCTAAGAGAAATTGTTCGAATCTAACAACTAAGGTAAATCGGAACATTAATACTATACTCTTAATTAGTCTATATTAAATTTGTGATATCTTGACTATAGATGATGTTAACAAAGATAATCATGAAATGATATAATTCATAATTTGATATACAAACTACTCACCAAGAATTATTACAAAGGGCAATTTTCCCATGATGCACCTCGGTTCTAATTTAGATTTGTATGCTAATTTTTCAATATTAATTATACATGAAGAATGGGTCATAGAGCACTCTTATCATCTGGTTCCAGATATCTGTGAGGTCGAGATATATCAGGCACGGATTCGTCTCAAAATATGTCTTTCCTTCAATAACATTAAGTCACTTTTGAAAATTCTACGAAGATTCATCTTAACTGATATATAATTATATATATATTCTTTTGAACTTTTGGCTGACAATATTAAGTTAGCAAACAATAATGCATATAGATCAGGGGTTAGTGACGGGGGTCATACAATTCGGCGTATGACATAAAAGCCTAGGGAAAAAAACCCAGTAAAAAAAACCCTGGCTCCCCGTCTAAGTGTGAAAATACAAAAATAAGCTGAAATATGTTTCAGGGACTTCTTTTTCAAGAGTGATCTTCTATTGATGGAGACAGAGACTTCTTCAAGGTGCTCACATTGAATCTGGAAATAAAAAGACAAAAGCAGAAAAAAGAACTGAATAACAAAAATACGTATCATATTAGTTTGAAATTTATAACCCATTCCAAGAAAAAGTTGGATAAAGAATTATGGAAGACTGAGTGGAACTCTTACGAAATGTTCGATAAATATCTCGCTTCTGATCCTTCTGAAAAAGTTCCTGGTTTTGATCTTCCAAGGAAAATTTGGACAGTTCTTAATCGTTTGAGAACAGGTCATGGTCGTACCAATGGCATGCTATTTAAATGAAACTCAGTTCCTAGCGCAACTTGTGAATGTGGAGAAGCAGAAGAAACAATACCTCATCTCATCAATAGTTGTCCCATATATAAATTTCAAGATGGTTTTAGGGCTATTCATGATGTTTTCAACTCTTTCTTGGAATGGGTTATAAATTTCAAACGAATATGATACGTATTTTTGTTATTCAGTTCTTTTTTCTGCTTTTGTCCTTTTATTTCCATATTCAATGTGAGCACCTTGAAGAAGTCTTTGTCTCCATCATTGGAAGATCACTCTTGAAGAAAGAAGTCCCTCAAATATATTTCAGCTTATTTTTGTATTTTCACACTTAGACGGGGAGTCAGTGTTTTTTTTTTACTGGGGTTTTTTCCCTCGGCTTTTATACGCCGAATTGTATGACACCCTGTCACTAACCCCTGATCTATATGCTTTATTGTTTGCTAACTAAATATTGTCAGCCAAAAGTTCAAAAGAATATATATATCAAGATTTCAAATTGTTATAATGTACTCAGAAATGTTTATCTAAGCTTAGGTATAACTTTTTTTCTTTGTTTAATGATTAAAAGTTTCGAAACAATTCTTGGATAACATCAGCTAGTGTCTAGGAATTTTCAAACATGCTATAATGTCATTTCCTACCACATATATTCTGCTGCCAAAAATGAAATTTTCCGGCTCATATTTTCTGCCGAAAATTACATCAAATATAGAGAATTAAACAAACGAAATAATTTTTAGATATTTTATTTTAAATCCATTCTTTACCCATAATCATCTGTGAGGTCTATGCACAGTATCCTCCGGAAACAACAGTCACTTCTGCAAAAAAAAATTGTATAAATATACTGCGGTATTCTTTCCAATAAAAGTAAGTTGTCAAAGCGTTATAGATGGCGCAACTATCTTATAAATTATACAGGGTGAGTTTTTGACTACTGCGTTAATTTCAACCTAATTTCAACCATAGATTCTTGACGTCAAAAAAAATATTTTCTTCTTAGCCCCGTTCAAAAGATATAGGGTGTTGAAATTTCATAACAGAATTGCATTTTCACCTGTAATATTCAAACGACAATATCACGTGAAATGATCTCTTGTAGAAGGTTTTTGATAACCGTCATGCATATTTAGGCATCAATAGACTTATTCCATTTCTTGTGGATTTCTCAAACTAAACTGGACTACAGAGAGGTATTTGCCCAATGTGAAAACTTAAAATGCTTATAACTTTTTAACGCAGCTGAATATGGAAAAACGGTATCTGAAAAAAAGTGTTTTGATTTCAAGAATCTATGGTTAAAATTAACGCAGTGCTCAAGGGCTCACCCTGTATAGGCATTATCAATTATTAAAGTAGTAAGCTAAATAAAAAAAAGAAATAAAAAAGCAAAATTCACTAGATCCTGGTGAAAATATTGGGGATATCGAATAGACTATAACCGAAGAAATGGACCAAGCATCATTGCTATTTTAAGAGAAAAACACTGGTCAAGCACAAGGATGGATTGAAAACTGTTACCCGGACTCTGGCATATCGAAATCGGTAATCAAACTATGATTTGACGGTTTCGAACATAATCGTACGAACACCAATGGTGCTGAATGCACAGGTCGGTCAAATGTGGTATTTATTCAGGAAAACATTGAAAACACCTGTAAATCATAGCCTATTGAAAATCGCTATATACTCTGGGATTCATACGGAATTTTATTCATTGAGTACTGGAAACATTGAAACAATCAACAGCGATTTATCAATAGGTTTGATGAATCCTTTTAAGGCCGAAATTACACAGAAAATATCTTATTTGAATAAGAAAATTGTGCTCTTTCGCCAAGATGATGCAATGTGTTCAGTCCAGTGACTACTTTGCCTCAAATTAGGCAGTTATTGCCAAATTTGGAGATTCGTTTGAAGATATCGAAAAGTTTGAATGATTGTATAACTCTATGGGAATTTTCTGATGAAATGAAGTAAATTTGGCAAAGAATATTTCTACAAATACTTACTTTCTTCTGGCTTCAAACACCCATTCAAGCAATCAATAATCCTGCTGTTTGAATACGTTTTGCCATCAGATCCACAAGTAGGAGTGAAATCTAAAGTAACCGGGCAAATCTTTGAACTTAAACATTCCCGAATCTTGGGTTGATTCAATTTTTCATCTCCATCAATTCTTCCTTCTCTAATCAAGGTTGAAGAAATCAGACCGATGTACCAAACTGTAATAAAGGTGATAATTACTTTGTGATGAATGTCGATAGTGTAGGCTTTAACTCACAACTCATCATTAAACTAGCTCATATTTTAAACATATTGTTTAATGTGTAAGAAGGATAGCGATGAACAACTTCCAAAGTGCATTATATGTGATGGGAATATCATTTATCTTCAGCAAGCTCTCTCTTATCAATTATAGCAGACCTCATCAAGAAGATGAATGTTAAATTTCAGAAATAAATTTCCTTTATTTTCGTGCATCGAATCTCAAGAGAACCTCAGATTATGTTCCGTCAGTGAAAAAATGTGCTCTTATATACTAATGCACTAATGTATCAATGCATCAAAATTGACTTGACTAAATATTTACGATTATCGAATTCAAAAAGGCAATTATGATTATTTTCGTAAGTGTTATAATTCTGTTTCTAAATACTTTTGTGAAAAATGTTTCTTATTTGTTTTTCATTTGACTTATCCTATATAAATTCATGTTTATCGTAAATTCAAGGACTAAATAGCATTTTCAATCCCTACAGAAGGTACACCGGCTTTTATTTGCCGAAAGATGGAAAAAAACTGTCCTGTGGTTAATAAGATTTTTCTTTTCTTCACTATACTAATTAAAGAACTGAAATCAGTACTACAAGGTGTCCACAAAGGGTATCGGGTATTTGTGAGTTCAATAAAACAAAAAATATTCGTGAGCAATGAAAAAATTTATTGTTTATTATCAACATATGAATTGGAGAATTATTTGAATAAGATGATGTTAAACGGGAACGAAGTTTGGCGATAACACGTTGACACATAGCTATCGATGTTGGTGCCATTTCTGACCTGATGTTTTGCGTCAACTGGATTAGATTCGTCGGATTATTTGGATAAACCTTACTTTCAAGGTATCCCCATGCAAAATAGTCAAGCGGGCTGAGGTCGGGGCTTCTGGAAGGCCAGTTGATGTTACCCCTTCGCGAAATGACTTTATTAGGGAATAAATCGTTAACAACTTCCATTTCAGGTATGGCAAATGCCAATCTTGCTGGAACCACGTTCTTGAGTGGAAACCTGCAACTCTGGAACAAAAAATTTTGCGACAAACCGCAATAACGGGCTCTATTCACATTGATTGCTCGGCCTCGTTGATCTTGAAAATAAGGACCAATTATACCTTTTGCAGACATAGCGGCCTACAGCACGACCTTTGGACTATGCAGGGGTACTTCGAGCTTTCGTCTCGGATTCTTGACTGCCCAGTACCGACATTTCTGCTCATTAACATGACCATTCAAGTCCTTCGTCACTAAACAGTATGTTCGTGAAGTTGTTAAATCGCTGCAGCATTTCGTTCGCAAAATTCAGTCGATTAGCTTAGTCGACATCCTTCAATTCTTGAATCAATTAAATTTTATAGGCTTTTAGATGTTGTAAGTCTTTGAGCCCGTCGAGGATTCGAATGTTATGCTATTCACAAACTATGACTGATACAGATTTTCCACTCTATGTACATGCCATGTCAATATGTCAGTATGAATACATCAACGAAGGAAGCAAGTTATTTTAGTTATAATATCATTGAGCAAGGAGACATTGAAGATTAGATGTTAACCTTATACTTAATGTCAATAGAGATAAAAAATTCTGATCTTTTGGGATAATACAATATAAGCAATAAAGAGGAAACTTATAAGCACAAGCCTGTATCCGTGTGACAAACTTTTCACGTCTGTGGTTACGGGTGGAAAAGTGCTCTGAAAGAGTTTAATGTTTAATCTTGAAAAAATCATGTATAGATCTCAGAATTCTCGATTCCAAAGAATCATAGCATTTGTGTAATTTTTAATCGAATATTTAAGTCATTGTTTTGAGGAGAGGGAATTTGATTTTAGGCTAAAAGAGAAGGAATACTGTGTTCATTCATCGTTGAGGTTATATTAGTATTAAGCTGTGCTAGAGTATGCAAAAGTCTTTAAAACAAGTCCGCAAAATCTCCTGATGCCACTTCAGTCCTTTTCTATTTTTTCTTGAAATCACTCAAGGTACCCCTCTTTCCATTTGTATATCAAATTCAGGAACACTAATTCCAGAAGGAATATTTAATTCAAAATCATATAATTTTCTGTTGATAATCTGACATTTGATGATAAGGTAAAGAATTAATACAGAGTGGATCAGGTCGGTCTTCACAATCGATCTTCTGGGCAATATCCATCATAATCCATTCTCACATCTATAAGAAAGTCATATTAAATTACGTATAGACTTTTGAAATTCTGCTTTACTTCTTCCACATGTAGCCGCGCAAGTCAAACTTTCTGAGTTTGGATAAGTTCTGCCATCTGTACCGCAAACAGGCTTCGAGTCGTCATAGTTAACTGGACAATCAGTCCGGCATACTTCCGCACTTTTTGATTTTCGAAAAATTTTTAATGTGAAATTAACATCAGCAGTATGGAAATACCTCACATTTTCCGGAAAATCCCGAAAATCTATTACCACGGAACCACTGTGTGTGCCTTTCAGTTGAGCATTCACTACATTTGTGCTGACTTGTGGATAATTTTTTCAGAAAAAAACATGTTTTGGTGCCACTAGCAGAACTGCCGGTAACATCAACGGCACAACTAAAAATACGTCTAGATTTTGAAACAAAAGCTAACTTTCTACATTTTATGGAAAGTCTGAAAAAATCTGGCAACTTCTCCTATCCACGGCTATCCACCTGGAAGTAATAAAATTCTAGATGAGTCATACTATTTTGTTTGCATCTAATTCCATGATCTGCTACTACGTTGCCTTTTATCAAGATTTTTCAGGAATATACTGATTTCTCCAATTTTTCCACCTTTTGAGAAAAATTTCATGTGAATTTTGAAAATTAGGTTTGAACGAGTTTGTACGAAAGTAGCAAAGATATTGAAAATTTTTAAACTCGATTTTCCGGTATATCAGAATTTTTTCGAGGAAGTTCGAAAAGCACAAATCAGTGCATTCACTTTTGAAGTTATCAAATGTTTAAATGGAAAGAAAAAATGAAAATGTACATTATTCGCTTTTACTTACTTAGTGAAATATCTTATTAATCGTACCATTTGAAAAACAAAAACTTTTACGGCACAAAGCAGCACAAAAAATTCACAGTGTTGCCATTCACACAATTCATCACTCAAACAACAATCGCAACGGTTTGTTGATAAGTGATTGTTAAAACTCAAATTTTCAAAAAGTGCGGGGCTGGACCATTTTTTCTTATGAATGGCTAATGAATGATTTTCTCATTTTAATGTTTAGTTTGTTCAATTTACTTTTGTGAATTCAACAATTATAAAAACTTGTTTATCTTCTCAGAATAGGATGCTCCTATTTCTCAATGTCGATCAAACGATTTTCAATTCATGTGTCTGACAACGGGTTCCTCATCAGGAAGAAGAACCTTATAATAGGGAACTATTCGTAAGACAAATATTACAGACAAAACGAAAGTTCTCAGTTCTGCTAGAAAAATGCGAGCAAAAGGGAGCATCATCACCATAAAGGGTGATTCATTTAGAGGTACTTGTGTATCGGGCACTGCTCTATCATCACTAACTTTGAGACTCAATATTGCTTATTGGATAATACTCGACCAAATAGCGGCGGTATGGGAAAGTCTACGTGATGACCTTGAAGTGTCGGTTCTTCGCCGTTCTCAACATCTTGGCCTTTCGTTTTCAACGATTTGAAGGATTTTACGTAAGTATCTTTCTTTGAAAGCTTACAAAATTCAAGAACTGAAGTCGACCGACCTACCGAATGGTTTACAATTTAGTCGTTGGGCTCTTGACAAGCTTGCAGAAGATCCGCTCTTTTCGATTAAAGTTTTGTTCACTGATAAGGCCCATTTTTGGCTTAATGGGTTCTTGAACAAACAAAATTCCCGAATCTGGGGTGAAGAACAACCCGAAAAGCCTCAAGAATAACCTTTAAATCCAGAAAAAACAACTGTTTGGTGTGGTTTATGAGCTGTTGGAATAATCGGTCCATATTTCTTCAAAACAGGGGACGGCTATGCTACTGTGAATGGTGACCGTTATCGCACCATGATAACTATTTGTTGCCCGAAATTGAAGCCCGTGGTCTCGACGAAATGTGGTTCCAACAATATGGTGCCACTTGCCATACAGCCCGTGAAACCATGGCTTTACTGCGAGAGCATTTGGGCGAGCAAGATCATTTCACGCTTCGGACCAGTTAATTGGCCAGCTAGATCATGTGACATCACACCTCTTGATTTTTTCGGTTGAGGCTATGTGAAGTTCAAAGTCTACATGGACAAGCCGGCTACGATTGAGGTATTGGAGGCCAATATTACTCGAGTCACTGCAAAAATATCACCCGAAATACTCACAAGTGTCATCGAAAATTGGAACTATCGAATGGATCTTGTTTACCATGGTGGAAGTCAGCAGAAATTATCTTAAAAAAATAATTGTAAAGAATGCTCCTTTTATTTGTTAATAAAGATTGCGAATTAATTTTTTTTTAAATATTTTTTATTAGGTGTACAAATAAGTTTCCGTGGTTTGTCAAAAGATGGCCCCACCAGAAGGTTATGGAGAAATTGTCAGATGTAAAACGTAATATCCCAAGTTTAGTCATCTGGCAACACCATAACCTTAAAGTACTAGTGATTCCGTATCAGCATCACGTAATTTTTTCGTGCAAAAATGTCAAGTTTTATTCCGAATAAGCATCATTTGCAGGAACTTTTGATTTACTTCTTTAATGTGAAAAATCTGCAGCTGAGGCGCATCGATTGCTTCTAGAAGTATATGGTGAAGCTGCTTTAAGTGAGAGAAGTTGTCAGGAATGGTTTCAAAAGTTTAAGAAAGGTGAGTTTGACGTTAAAGACAAAGAACGCAGTGGAAGGCCGAAAGTGTACGAAGACATGGAATTAGAAGCACTATTGGAGGAAGATTCTTCCCAAACGCAAAAAGAACTTGCACTTACTCTACAAGTGACTCAACAAGCAATTTCACATCGTTTAAAATCGTTAGGAATGATTCAAAAACAAGGAAATTGGGTTCCATATGAACTAAAGCCGAGAGACGTTGAACGCCGATTATGCATGAGTGAAATGCTGCTTTCCAGGAATAAAAAAAAGAGTTTTTTGCATCGTATAGTCACTGGTGACGAAAAATGGATTCACTACGATAATCCAAAGAAGAGAAAGTCATGGGTTAAGCCCGGCGAACCATCAAAATCGACAGCTTAGCCGAATATTCATGGAAAAAAACTCATGCTGTGTATTTGGTGGGATCAGCTTGGTGTCGTGTATTATGAATTGCTGAAACCAAGCGAAACCATTACTGGAGCTCTCTACCGAACACAATTGATGAGATTGAGTCGGGCACTTTAGGAAAAACGCGCCCATTACTACTCCAGACACGACAAAATTATTCTTTTACACGATAATGCTCGTCCACATGTTGCGGCGCCGGTAAAAACATACTTGGAAACACTCAACTGGGAAGTTTTACCCCACCCGCCGTATTCACCAGACTTAGCCCCTTCTGATTATCATCTGTTCCGGTCGATGGCACATGGTCTGTCTGAGCAGCGCTTCACATCATATGAAGACACCGAAAATTGGGTAGATTTGTGGATAGCGTCAAAAGATGAAGAGTTTTTTCGACGGGGTATCCGAATGTTGCCAGAAAGATGGGAAAAAGTAGTGGCAAATGATGGAAAAATTTTTATAAAAACGCGGAAACTTATTTGTACACTAATATTTATAAAAAAAGTACCTCTAAATGAATCCCCCTTTAGTTGTATGTTGACATTAGTCGACAAAATTTCATTATGTAATGGAATTAAAAATGACGAATGAAGAAAATGAAATAAAGAATTGAATAAAGACATCGATTTGTATACTCACCCAAACAAAATGCAATGCACAGAGATCTCATATTGAAGAATGACACCAAGATAGCAGAACGTTCGATTAAACGTGTGTTTTTAGAATGATTCTATTGCTATTATACTCAGTATCTTCATGGTCAATTGAGTGATTATCTATTACATAACGAATATTTATTTACATTCATATAAGTCATTGATTCTTCATTCACAGAAAAGCAAACCTCAAGTCAATAAAGGATCTGTCCTCTTCATACAGCAAGGAAATTCCAAGTTACCGAATATTATATAACCTATAAAAATTCTTTTCAATATTTTAAGCTTCAATATTCATTTTTAATTATTTGGAAGAATGAATTTACATTGAATAAACAATTACTGAAGTTTCCATCAAGTTTCGGAGATAACGAATCTGTCAGGAGCCACCCGGACATCTCCAAATTGTATCGTCAAACCCTGTGACTTCTTCGGGTGTGACGTTTACTGAAGCACATTGTCTATATACAGGGTTGAGTCTTTGACCACTGTAATGTTAACCATAGGTTCTTGAAATCAAATGAAACACTGTTTTTCCATACCGTTTTTTCATGTTCAGCTGCGTTAAAAAGTTATAAGCATTTTAAGTTTTCACATTGGGCAAATACCCCTCTGTGATCTAGTTTAGTTTGAATGGAAATTACCTTCCACAGCATCCACTATTGTACTGAATTGTTTAAATACATTATTTTCCCTGTAAGAAATCATTCACTCACTCATGTTTCATCAGATGATTATATCGATTTGATTTCCTTTCAACTTCAAATATGTCAAAAATGCTGCAATTTAGGAAAAAAGATGATGAATGAGACTAATGATTCTAGGAAGTACAAGATACGGACCTTCAGTTCAAGTGATATTTGTTTTTCATGCAATTCAACCAATCTGTAGAGTAGTAGTGAGAAATCCACAAGAAATGGAATAAATCTATTGATGCCAAAATATGCATGAGTGTTTTCAAAAACCTTCTACAAGAGATCATTTCAATTGATATTGTCGTTTAAATATTACAGGTGAAAATGCAATTTTTGTATGAAATTTCAACACATTTTTTGAACTAGGCCAAATTTGGAAAAATATTCTAGGAAGAAAATGTTTCTTTGACGTCAAGAATCTATGGTTTAAATTAATGCAGTGGTCAAAGACTCACCCTGTATACATGTAAAAATTTTTCCGAATGACACCCTGAATGGATATTAAATATTAAGGTGTGCTAGGTTTTTTTCAGGAAGATGTTAACAACGGTCACATGTGTATGTTCAATCAATAGGATGTTTATTTCTAGGGCTTCTAAATGAATTAACCTGGAACTTCCACTCTTTCTGTATGATGAAATTGAATTTTGTGATTAAAATTGTGTCCGTATTCATGTAAATGTTTGGCATATGAGGAAATTGTATTTTCAGGTACGTAACTACGTTTATTGAAATATCAACCAATATATATATATACATATATAGGACAATCCGAACAAAGAGGCTCGTAGACTCTTGATTGATTTTTTTTATATGATTGGTCTTTATTGGTTTTTATGTGTATTTTTATATTATCAGTTATAGATTCATTGCAATCTTTGTATTCCCAACGTCAGAATCTCAGTTCATGAGAACCACTCAAAGTAGCCAATGGTCCAATATGCGGTCATCAGAATAATATTAACTCTACCATTATTCCATTGAAGATTCACGAATTATGCAATCTATGTTACTTCACAAGAATTTTTATTAGAAAATATTTTAACAATCTAAACACTTAATTGAAATAATTATTCGCTATGTTGATCTGAGATGTAAGAATTCATAAATTCTTTCACCGAGTACCAAGCCAGTGATTGCACAAGTTTTTTAATCAATTTCTCAGACTTTTGGGAAGGTCTTTCCTACAGAACCCATCTGATGCAACTTGTACACCTGCAAATAAAGAATAAGTCAGTATTCAAAATATAATGATATGACTAAAATTTATATTATACCAGGTATACCGGTATGAAATGAGCGTCAAGATACAAATGTCTCAAGGGAACATTTGTTGTGAACGAGCTTCTATTTTTATTTTGTTTCTTTGCTATGACGTCTGTGAAACATATTTAGTATACATCAAGTCATTGAACAGACAATATATTTTTCGTCGTATTAAAAATGTCGACTTCTGTACCAGAAGTGCTGCAGAGTCGCATCGAATGCTTATCGAGGCATATGGTGATCATGCTCTATCAGAAACAAAATGCAAAAGACGGTTTCGACAGTTCAGAAAAAATGATTTTGATGTGAGAAATGAGGAACCTGGAAGACCACCAAAAAAGTTTGAAGACGCCGAATTGCAAATGATATTGGATGGAGATGACACTTTGAATCAAAAATGAATGTTAAATGTTGCACAACAAAGTGTGCAATTTCTGACCGATTAAGACCTATGGGAAAGATCCAAAAGTGTGGAAGATAGGTACCACATAAATTGAATGGAAGACAGATGGAATACCGAAAAAACTTTTGTAATTTTGCTTCAAAGACACGAAAGATAATCGGTTTAGCATTGGATTGTTACAGGCGATGAAAAATTTCATTCATTTTAAGAATCTTAAACTGAAAAAATCATGGGCTAATCCGGAACAACCATCAACATAGACTGCAAAACCAAATCGATTTGGCAAGAAGACAATGCTATGTGTTTGGTGGGACCAGAAAGGTGTGATGTACCACGAGCTCCTGAAGCCCGGTGAAACCGGCAATACTGATCGCTACCGACAACAAAAGATCAATTCGAACCAGGCATTGATCGAGAAATGACCAGAATGGACCGACAATGGACGACAAGGTAACTTTGTTTCATGACAATGTACCTGCACACAAAGCAAAACTGGTTTAGAATACAATCAAAACACTGGCTAGGAGGTGCTACCCAACCCGCCTTATTCACCAGACTTTAAAAGACGAACATTTTTATTGGCGTTGTATCCACAAATTGCCAGAAAGGTGGTCAAAATTTGTAAAAAGCAATCCCCAATACTTTTAATGAAATGTTGTTTACTTTCCCATTAATAATTAGTGTTTTATTTTTCCAAAAAAAAAAAACGCTCATACCAGTATACCTGATATATTCAGAGTCGAACAAAACTTACTGTGTCCACATTTGTTGTGACATTGAAGTATTCCTGGATTAGGATAACTTTTCCCATCTGTTCCACATACTGGTCGTAAGTGCCTGTTGAATTCACAGGCTTCCGTACATTGTTGGAATGCAGTTTTTGGCTTTTTCGTTGTTGAAGACTTAGCCGGTGCAGGAAGAGCTGCAGCAAGCGCCAAGATGACAGCTGAAAGAATACAAGTCGAATTAAAGAAGATTCTCTGATTAATTCAGGATTGAAAATTCAATCGATCTACCAAGAAGAAAATAAAAAAAGTCACCCATTAATGATATTAAATACATAGAATGTATCATTTCTTTTTCATAATTCCTCTGTTTTAATACCATAAAATATAATATTTTCTTCATTGAATTTGGATCTATCGATGTCTGATACTTGCGAAAGCTTCTGATGAGAAAAATGACCCTTGAAAATCGGAATAAAAGAACATCAGAAGCTTATAAGTAGAAAAACCAAAATGGCAGCGTCTATGAATATCGCATTCAATTCCATAAGATCACAATCAATTAATATGCCAGCAACTTGCAGGCCAATTGTTCAAAGAACTTTAAAGAAGTGATAGGTGCAAATTTGATCTAGTTTTAGGGGTTGCGTCAATTTTACATTTATTAGAGAAAATTGAATAACTTTCTTATATTGTCAGATATTTTGAAAGCTAATTTTTTGCCTTGAAAACGACAGAAGATGTCTGTCAAAGTGTTAGAATTAAGAACAAAACTAGATAATGGTTATTGCTCAAAAAATAATTCTACAAATTCAAACTATCAAATTTTACATTGATAATGTTCTGAGTTTAATATATTTAAATGATTTCTTTTGTCAATATTGAATAGTTGTTTTCCCTGTCTTGAAAGAAATGATGTATAATATATAATATATCGAAAAAATATTGATTTTAGCTCTGGCTTTTTTTACACATACCCTAGATCAAAAATCTTATATTTTTTTCTCTTGTATAGTAATTTATTTTGTGTCTATGGTCTATGGTCGATTATTATATACAACGAGATCCATTTTTCTATATATCATTTCCAAAATCTGATTATAAAAACCAAACTAAAAATTAATTACTACATGATTTAGGTGAAATTGAATTCAGAAATGATCTGAAAATACTTCACTCACCGATAAAGAACACTACAAAGAACTTCATTTCACTGTTTGAGATATAACAACTACTGAATCGAAATATCGAACATTCAATGTTTGTTTGAGGCCAATGGAATTATATAGCAATGAATATTCGATTCTTGGTATTGGCATTATGCTAAACCTCTTTTGACCTTTACTGATATTATCATTTCAAATAAGAGAATATATCATGTTGGTTATTGACTGTTTATCCAAGTATTCGCTTAATGATTCTGGATTTCGTAGAGAATAAATTTTGAATTTTCTTGAAATTTCTTCTCGATAACCTTCTCGATATTTCGTTGATGCAACGTTAAATTTCCTCCTTTAAAGCACGCGTAGTTGTGTGTTTATTGATGTAGACTTGTGTTTTCGAATAATTTCATAAAAAGAAATCTAGTGATGTTAAATCACACGATCTTGTGCTTTATTATGTTGCGATATCGAACACCAGTAACAGTCATTGCTTGACTAGACTTATTTTCGAAAATGTATGGTTCAATTACGCTTCCAGCCCAAAACAGTGTATAATAATAAATTGACTTCGTCTAAAACTATTCAAACAATTTATATGAAATAATCAAGGGTTACAAATTACAATACCTCACTTTTTTGAACGGAGCTGAATTTCAAAAGATGTTACAAAAGGTATTTATTTTTGCCTCAAGAATATATGTTTAAAATTAATCAATTAGTCATAGACCCACCCTGTATGAACATTTTCACTTGATCAAACCATTTGTCGGAAAATTTTTGCCATTCCGAAAAAGATATTCATATAAGGTAGGTATACAGGTATGAAATGAACGTTTTTTATTGTGAAAATAAAACACTAATCATTTATGGGAAAGTAAAAAACATTTCATTCAAAGTATTGTTTTCTACACATTTTGACCACCTTTCTGACAATTTGTGGATACCACGCCAATAAAATTGTTCGTCTTTTAGAGCAAACCAACCAGACACCCAAGTTTGGACATTCTTGTAGGAATCAAAGAGCTGCTGAGCCAATGCGTGTCCCATCGATGAAAACAAATGGTAGTCGGAAGGAGCCAAGTGTTTTGATTGTAGCCTGATTCGGTTTTGCTTTGTGTGCAGGTGAATTGTCATGGAGCAAAATAACCTTGCCGTGTCTTCAGGTCCATTCTGGTCGTTTTTCGATCAATGCATGGTTCAAATTGATCATTTGTTGTCGGTAGTGATCAGTATTAACGGTTTCAGTTTTAGGAGCTCCTGATTCACCACACCTTTTTAGTCCCATCAACCATACAGGATTGTCTTCTTACCGAATCCTCTGGTTTTGCAGTCGATGTTGATGGTTGTCTCGGATTAACCCATGATTTTCTCCGTTTAGGATTCTGAAAATAAATGCGATTTTCTTTCTTGTCTTTGAAGCAAACTTTCACAGATGTTTTTTCGGTTTTGCATCTGTCTTTCATTCAATTCATGTGGCATTTTCCACGCTTTTGGATCTTTCCCATAGCTTTTGAACGGTTAGACATTGTTTGTTGTGCAACATTTAATTCTTAAATTCAAATTAGTGATCCAAAATTATATTTTTAAAGGCTTAATTGGTGGTAGCAGGATCAAAGAAACGAGAAAATGAAAACTATGTCAGTTCGCCGACGTTTCGCAAATATATTTTTCCATCTTCAGGGCTCTACAAAAGAATATGGAGCATATAATGAAAAATTCCAAAAAACACACATGTAAATATATAAAACAGCAGGAAAGACAAACCAAGACAACACCTCATAATTACAGTCTAAAATGTGTAACATCAAATAATTAAACATGGATACAGCTCAAGAAGTGAAAACAACATAAACAATCAGCAATAATGGTGAAGGTTTTCGTGAAAAAATAAAACCAAGATGTACTTACAGACTAAACAATTGTATCCTCCCATTATCCTCTATATAAATAATACAGTTTACAGATCTCAGGTATGTATTTTTCATGGAAGAAATTATCAGACCGCAATGAAAATAAACAAAGTGGTAACTTTGTGACATACGTCGATACACGGAGGTGGAACCAATATAAAAGCTCTCGATTTCTCAGATGGAAATGCCCGAACACGCGTTCATATGTTAACGGGAGGCGATGAAAACTTTACAGGGTGTTTATTCATTCTTAATAAGGAAAAATATATTCGGCTTAGATGTTGTATATCCGATCTTGAATTAACTGAGTTATTAACTGCTATCTGTAACATCTCATACATTAGTCGATTCCCTAAGTATGGTTCCCTATTTAGAATTTTAACGTTTTCATAGTTGAAACTACGTCCCGTGCTGACGCAGTGTTCAGCTAAGGCTGTTTTTGGGTTGGAGATGGGCAAGCGGACAGATCTCATGTGTTCCTGGACCCTCGATTTCAAATATCGCCCAGTTTGTCCTACATAGACACTAGAACAATCTGAACATCCTATCATGTACACTATATCAGAAAGCATAGTAATCGGTGTTGGATTCTTGATGGCACTGAAAAATTGTTTTCCAATTGTATTGGAGCTCCTAAATGACACTTTAAGATTTTCTTTTTTAATGATTTTGGAGAGTTTCTCTGAAAGTCCCCTGACATATAAGAGGGTGTCATATTTTACAGTTGGGTGCGTGGACCCTCTAGACGAAGGGATGTGAGGTTGAGGAGGCTGGACTGGTTCTCCCAACATTCTGTCAATCAAATGAGTTGGATAATTGTTGCACACTGAAACCGATTTGATATATTTACAGTTTTTTCATGATATATGATGTCAGACAGTTTCAAAGCTCTGAGCTTCAAATTTTTTATTATATTAATTTTGTGAATCATGGCATGATGGCTAAAAAAGCTCATATATCTTCCAGAAAAGAGTATAATCACCGAAACGATGGCTAAAAAAATTACCAGCAGTAAGGGCATTTTTCCCAAAATGTATTTTCTTCCAAAGATACATAAAGCTGGCACTCCCCTTAGACCCATATTGAGCTTTGTGGGTTACCCTGTTTATGAGTTGTCAAGGTTTGTTGCTGAATTCTTGAGACCGATTTTTATTAAGGATGAACATTACGTCCGAAACTCTTTCGAATTCTTCGATTCTATTAATAGAATTAAGATACCACCAGACCACAGATTGGTGTCACTGGATGTCGTTTCGCTCTTTACCAATACACCAACAGATTTGACGTTACAGATTATAGAAGAGAATTGGAATTCAATTCCTGGGTCTTCTCTGGACTTTGAAACATTTAGATCAATATATAACTTTCTGACGACAAGCAGTTATTTCTGTTTCAATGATCAATTTTATCGTCAGATCTTTGGTTTTGGTATGGGAAGCTGTCTTTCACCCCTTTGCTGTGACATCGTTGTGAAGAAGCTTCAGGATGTTTGCCTCTCTCGTCTTCCTTTCAAGGTAGTGATTTCTAAACGGTATGTGGATGACATTTTTATTATAATACCGGATGGCACTGAACATCTTGTGCTTGACATTTTCAATTCATATCATCCAAAATTGCAGTTCACTATAGAGTTGGAGTCGAATAGAGCACTCAGTTTTCTAGACATGAAGATTGAACGTGGGAGTGATGATATTTTGTATGTGGATTGGTATCAGAAACCTACTTTTTCTGGAAGATATATGAGCTTTTTTAGCCATCATGACATGATTCACAAAATTAATATAATAAAAAATTTGAAGCTCAGAGCTTTGAAACTGTCTGACATCATATATCATGAAAAAAACTTTAAATATATCAAATCGGTTTTAGTGAGCAACAATTACCCAAATCATTTGATTGACAGAATGTTGGGAGAACCAGTCAAGCCTCCTCAACCTCACACCCCTTCGTCTAGAGGGACCACGCACCCAACTGTAAAATATGACACCCTCTTATATGTCAGGGGACTTTCAGAGAAACTCTCCAAAATCATTAAGAAAGAAAGTGTCATTTAGGAGCTCCAATACAATTGGAAAACAATTTTTCAGTGCCATCAAGAATCCAACACCGATTACTATGCTTTCTGATATAGTGTACAGGGTAGGATGTTCAGATTGTTCTAGTGTCTATGTAGGACAAACTGGGCGATATTTGAAATCGAGAGTCCAGGAACACATGAGATCTGTCCGCTTGCCTACCTCCAACCCAAAAACAGCCTTAGCTGAACACTGCGTCAGCACGGGACATAGTTTCAACTTTGAAAACGTTAAAATTCTAAATGGGGAACCATACTTAGGGAATCGACTAATGTATGAGATGTTACAGATAGCAGTTAATAACTCAGTTAATTCAAGATCGGATATCCAACATCTAAGCCGAATATATTTTCCCTTATCAAGAATGAATAAACACCCTGAAAAGTTTTCATCGCCTCCCGTTAACATATAAACGTGTGTTCGGGCATTTCCATCTGAGAAATCGAGAGCTCTTATATTGGTTCCACCTCCGTGTGCCGACGTATGTCACTAAGTTACCACTTTGTTTATTTTCATTGCGGTCTGATATTTCTTCCATGAAAAATACATACCTGAGATCTGTAAACTGTATTATTTATATAGAGGATAATGGGAGGATACAATTGTTTAGTCTCTAAGCACATCTTGGTTTTATTTTTTCACGAAAACCTTCAACATTATTGCTGATTGTTTATGTTGTTTTCACTTTTTGAACTGTATCCATGTTTAATTATTTGATGTTACACATTTTAGACTGTAATTATGAGGTGTTGTCTTGGTTTGTCTTTTTCTGCTGTTTTATATATTTACATGTGTGTTTTTTGGAATTTTTCATTATATGCTCCATATTCTTTTGTAGAGCCCTGAAGATGGAAAAATATATTTCCGAAACGTCGGCGAACTGACATAGTTTTCATTTTCCCGTTTCTTTGATCCTGCTACCACCAATTAAGCCTTAAAAAAAGCAACATTTAATATTTCTGCTATTTGCTTATGATTCAAAGTGTCATCTCCATCCAATATCGTTTGCAATTCGGTTTACCGTATAATTCCAAAACATGGCTCTTGAAGGCTTAAGCTGCTCCGCATCGAAAATCCTCGACCTCGCATTTTAGCTTTGATTGTCGGGAAAATAAAAATTGATGGATACCAGATGGGGACTGTATGGCGGAAGACTCATTAATTCTATGTTTGAGCTGCCAAATACTCGCTTGGTGAGCATTGTAATGTTCATGACACAAAAGGATTCCTCGATGCCGGTTGGTGGCTCTCAATTTATCGAAAACTTCTGGAAAACAAATGATCATGACCATTCTGAGTCGACGGTCTCTTGATTTTCAAAAGCTACTGCTACATGCGGTCATTTTGTCGCAGTGTTCGTGCGTGCACTCTGAGTAGTTAGCAACCCTCGTACGCTCCTGTTCAGTTATCAGAGTATTGATGAGCGCTTGCTTGCTGATGAAAATCCCCAGAGAAAGCCAAAAGGAAATATTGTCTCTTTCCCGACGAACAATAACACATTTTCCCCTTGTTCGTTCCTTGATGGAAGGAACACTTAGGCTTTCCTTTCATCGCAGCCATGCATTTCACCCCTTCTTACCCTACCTGCAAACTCATCACTGCGGCACCAAGGGGACCCATTCAGTCTCCCTTGCAAATCATCCCCCTTTCTCTCATTATTCCATTAATCCGGATAGCATCCCTATCTTTCCGGCCCCGAGGTCCGCATTACGGCGCCTCGATTGATGTTGCATAAGCGATATAATTAATAATTAAATCAGTTCGCCATACGTCAACCGAATAATATTAATTTGTCTGCTTATGTTGCGGGTTCGGGCCGCGAGCTCATTGGAGGCTTCGGATTGATTGATTTAAGTTTTGATTGCGAGGCTTTCGGGTGGCCTCGGGGGCGAATGGACGCAGCCTGGTGACCTTGATGGATTGCAGTGATGAAGAGTTATGGGTATGTGTTAGGCACAAGTGGTAATTACGCTGGCTGGTGCTGTTCGGTATGTTGGATACTGGTGCTCTGAAGCTGAGCTGGCCTATCACAACAGTATTTATGTTCAATTCGTTATTAGTGAAACAGCGGACCCAAATACTTGTATTTTTCAACAAAACGTTGTATTCTTTAAGTATCGTCACTAACTCTCATAGTTAATGTAACGTTGCCAGTCTCCTCATTACCCTGAATATGATACCTCAGATATAACGTTAATATTCAGTTTCAACGCAACGTTGAATTTCTGTTACTGTGATTCAAATTCTTAATTGAATTTATTGAGATTCATCAGGCCGTCGTTTTACCATAGGTTGCAGTAGCATTGCAATTACCAACAGAAACGTAACATAGTCAGCTGAGGCATCAGTCAACAACTCT
Organism: Micraspis discolor; assembly: GCA_030674115.1. Taxonomy (NCBI): domain Eukaryota; kingdom Metazoa; phylum Arthropoda; class Insecta; order Coleoptera; family Coccinellidae; genus Micraspis; species Micraspis discolor. The sequence continues at coordinate 146,227 of JARTUT010001740.1, forward strand.
ACGAAATCTTGCTTATCTATTTTTACAGTGCATTGTTTTGTTTGTGCGTGAAAATGGCGAAATTCGAGCCGAGCAAGAGTCTTTTCCGGGAAGTGTTGCTTTATGCTATTCATTCGAAAAAAAATGCAGCTCAGGCGCGTCAAATGATTGTAGAAACTTATGGTGAATGTTGTATTAGTGAAAGAACGTGCCGGAAATGATTTCATAAGTTCAAAAATGGCGAATATGATGTGGAAGACAAGGAACGTCCTGGACCCGTGAAAAAGTTCGAGAATGCAGATTTGGAGACTTGGCTGGATGAAGATTCTTGTAGAACGCAACAGGAACTTGCAAATTTCTTAAGCGTGACTCAGCAAGCTGTATCTCATCGTTTAAAATGCTTAGGAATGATCCAGACTGGGAAATTGGGTGCCGTACAAGTTGAAGCCGAGGGATATCGAACGGCGCCTTTTCACGTGCGAACAACTCCTCCAACGGCGAAACAGAAAAGGGCTTTTGCATCGTATCGTGACCAGAGATGAAAAGTGGATACACATTGACAACCCGAAGAGGAAAAAATCGTGTGGCGTCCCTGGCCATGCGTAAACTTCGACAGCGAAACCAAACATTAATGCTGTGTATTTGGTAGGACCAGATTGGCGTAGTGTACTATGAACTCTTGTAACCAGGTGAAACCATCACAGTAGCCCTCTATCGGACGCAACTAATACGTTTCAGTCGAGCGTTGAAGGAAAAACGCCAGCAACACGCGGAAAGATGCGACAAGATAATACTTCTGCGTTACAACGCTTGGCCACATGTTTCCAAGGTCGTGAAAACATACCAGAAAACATTGAAATGAGACATTCTATCCCACTCGCCGTACTCTCCTGACGTCGCTCCTTCTGATTTCTACCAATTCCGATATGTACTTCTTCTTGTATTAAATGTTACTAAAGAGTAGGAATTTTGTTTTTCATAGAAGAAAACAATTTTTTATAATCTTCATTAACAAATAAAAGAATCATTCTTTACAATTCTTTCAAAGATAATTTCTTTCAAATGCTGACCTCGACTACCATTCTTGTAGAAAAAAAGTTTCCATGTGGTTGAGTGGGGAAATACTAAAAACCAAATATTAACTTCTCCAACAATTCGCTCAAAGTCAATAAATAATACATACAATATGTAAACATGTAAAAATTATCGTTAAGTCAACAACCGAATAATAGTTTTGCAGCTGCTAGAGATTTTCACAACTAAAATTCTACGAATTGAAATGAACCTAAATCGGTCATTTCAAACTTAATTTAGATTTTAACACGCTTATATTACCTTCAGTTGTATGTTTGTTAGTTTGTGGCCCATTACTGTGAAAAGATCCCACTCCTTCCAATGAGTTCGTTGACCGAGCGGTCTAAGGCGCACGTCTTCTGTGACGTCAGCTCTTGGATTCATCGATCGTGGATTCGATTCCCGAACCACGCCGAAAAAAAATGTTTTTTCCTGCAAATTCTAAGATTGTAGTATATTAGAATTTAAGGTTTCATTTAAAAACCATGATGCGTGAGCTGTGCATGTGTGAAACATTGGCCTACTTTCCGACGTGCAATTATAACTTAATGATTACCATTAATGTATTTATGACAGTCACTAAAAAGTAAAAAATAAATATAGTTTAAAAAAACAAAAAAACTCGCTTATAAAGAATATTAAAAATTTTAGAAATAATTTAAAAATCAATTTATGGGGTAAAAATTCTAGAAATAATAATTTTTAAAAATCTTTTTTTTTCAAACTATATATTTTTTAAGCTCAAAACTTTTCAGTAAGTTTGTAACCAGAAATGAAGCAGCGACTACATTTTCAAGGCTTGCTTCTAGGACAATCAGATTTTTGAAACACCTTGCTTTCCGTAATTACTTTCAAATTCATAAACATGATTATGTAGAAGCTCAATATAAAGCTCATAAAGGTTTAATTCGATGAGCTTGGAACATCGTAGAAAATTAAATGATTTATGTATGTTGTACAAAATATCGAATGGTGTACTCTCAGTCCAGAGCCTCGTTCAGCTGGTGAAATTTAGGGTCCCTGAGAAAAAATTAAAAGTAAAGAATTGTTTCCTACACCTTTTCGTAGATTAAATGTTACACCGAATTCGCCACTATATAGATTTATGTCAACTTTCAATTCATTGTCTTCTGATGTCAATATTTTCAATATTTCCCTGTTCAACTAAAAACTTGTTTGAAAAATAAGTTCATTATGTGTACCTATTAGCTTATTATTGTGTTTTCTCTGCATTTTTTTTCTCTGGAGTGCTGGGGAACTGTTTTCTTTTCTTTTCGCTTTTCTAGGTTAAGTATTAAAATAAGTACAGGGTTGGGATAAAGTTTGGCACCAGATTAATATCTTTAAAACGAACCGGGCGATATTTTTGAAATTTGGCAGCTGATTGTAATGGACCACAATGCATCTGATGAGCATATTTTCATTAATGAGATACTTCCGGTTTAACCGGAAACGACAAAAATTTTTTCTATTTAAATGGGTCACCCTGTATATTTCGGCAGATTCTGAAAGTGCACCTTGTTTTGGATCTGTCCATATCGGGTTCCATAAAAGAATTCTCTGTAAAAATAAGAAATTCAGTGTTTTTGTACATTTGAGAAAAAATCCATTCAAATGAATAAATCGTTGTTATTTGCATCAATAGTGAGAAATAAAATGAAATACTTTGTAGTGGATAACTCTTTCTGCTTTTCATGACGTATTTTTTATGAAAATCTATAAAAAGAAGAAATACAGGGCTTTTACAAGTGGAAAAAAATTATTGAAAATAATTTGAAGAAAAAAAATTATTTTAAATGTTCGAAGTGCTTGCCATTCACCTCCTGACAATATGACAGTCTATTAACAAATTCTTGAGTCAGTTTTCTCAAGACTTCTCCATGTATTAATGCGCATTCATCAAGAATCCGTTGTCTCAATTCCTCAATAAACACGTGATTTAGATAACCCCAAAGAAAAAAGTCTAATGGGCAGAGATCTGGAGAACGAGCAGGCTACTCTATGCATCCTCTACGTTCAATCCATCGAAATGGAAAAGTAACAGCTAGAAAATTCCGAACCCGTCTGTCATAGTGAGGAGGTGCTCCATCTTGTTGGACCAAACGTTCGGTGGTAACTGCCCGTTTTGTTGGAGTGCAGGAATGATTTGATTATTTAGTAAATCTAGATACTATTTTGTACAATTTCCATCCAAACATTCAACTTTTCTGGTCGCGGGGTTTGTGCTTCATCAATCGAATTCTCAGTTGACCAATATCTTGAGTTATGGCGGTTAACCGTTTCATTCAAACAAAAAGTTGTCTCATCAGAAAACACTACATTCAAAGCAAAACGCTCGTCGGCATTACAGATGTTCATTAGCCGTTCTCAAAATTCGAGCCGTCGATCAAATCATCCTCTGACAATTCTTGGACTAATCGTACCTTATACGGATAAAAATTTTCCTTTTTTAATATTTTTCCTACGGAACGTCGACTCATGGCAATATTTTGCCTCATCGCTTCGTACGTTACGTCCAGTGGTCTTCCAGATCTTGGCAAATCCTTAACCATTCCAGATGGTTAGGTTGTAAAGTTCTAGTAACTGTTGATCGTGATATTGGATTATTTTCAGGATGCACAGCATTGAAAATATGACACACTTCTTCACCCAAATAGCATTTTTTGTTCTATAATAGTGCGAATACACTCTTCGACACTGCCTTATGAAATTCAATGTTATATAATATAGATACAATAAATTTTCCCTGTCCCCTTTATATCCTCTATTGGCCTTAATTAAGGAATAGGCCTCAGACAGTCAAAATGGTAATAAATGGAAAAGAATATCAATCCTCAGGGGAAGTGAGCAAAGCTGGTGTGCCACAGGGTAGTGTTCTTGGGCCATTGCTATTTCTAATTTACATAAATGATCTTCCATCGGCCTGCGTGATCAAGTTTTTGGTGGTTTTTTGGAGTGTGTGCTGTTTGCGGATGATACCAATCTTCTCTTGAGATCCCCGTCTTTGGGGTTCACCTTGGAGATAACACGGAAGATACTTGATAGCGTAAATGGATGGTGTAAGAGGAATCGTCTCATTTTAAATCTCGAGAAGACTGAGTGTATGGTCTTCAGTACTGGTAGATCTGCCGTGAGTGTACCTCAGGAAATTGAAGATGGTATGAGTTTGTCCACATCTGTGAAATTCCTGGATAATAACTTAAGATGGATGTTCCACATAGACAATCTCGTGAAAAGACTAAACTCAGTAATATTTTCAGTGTGTGTCCTGAGAACTAGAATGGACTTTGATACTTTGAAGATGGTGTATTTTGCGAACTTTCAGTCATTGATGAGCTACAGTATAATTTTTGGGGGGGGCAGTTCTTTGTCTGAATTAGTGTTTTTAAGACAAAAGGCTATGTTGAGAAAACTATTGGGTTTGAAGTATAGGGCGTCGTGTAGAGGACATTTCAGAGAAAATAACCTACTAACACTATACGGTTTATTTGTATACAAAGTTCTTATATTCATGTATCTTCATCCTCATTGTTTTGAAATTTATAGAAATGTTAACTTAACAAGAAGAAAAGAAACTTTCTTTTATCCTCATCATTCTCTGTCAATAACCGAAAAATCTCCACTCAATCTTGGGATGAAATTGTTCAATTGTCTTCCTAATAAATTGAGAATGATAAGTAATGTAAAAATTTTTAAGAAGACTCTGCATGAATTAGTTATAGTAAGTGAACCATATTCTTTGTCTGAGTGGTTCACCTTTTGCTCAACTTACTGAATTTCATTACTAATTTGACGATGTCACTTTTATTGTGTATGCAATAATTTCTGTAATGAATAAATCTACTTCTACTTCTACTTCTAATTGATATAATTTATAACTTCCCTATGAGTGTCGACAAAGACTTATGGTTTTTCCGATAACCATCTGAACACTTTTATAATCCTATCTGTACGACTGTTATAAAACTCCCATATGGAGACGACACTTTATCCGTTACCGAAAAAGGCGGATGGTCTCGAGATTTATAAGTGGCGCGACCACAGATCTGGTAGTTGTTTCAATTACCTTTCTGGATGAAAACGCGCATGCGCTACTTTGTCGTATTGTTTCGCTCTAATTCAACGTCAAGTATTATTTTTATAAATTTTTTTATTCCAAGCCATGTCGGAATAAAAGGTAACGAGGCAGCTGATCGAGCAGCCAAAACTGCTGCTGCCGTAGGTGAAAAAGATGTAGAAACTGTAAAGACCCCTGATTTAGTCAATTCAGTGAAGCAATGTATTTCCCCTGAATGGCAAAGAACATGGAATATTCGAAATGATAAGCTGAAGATTTTTAAGAAAGATGTTCGGTCTCCTTATATAGCTATAACATTGCCTAGACTTGACATGATAAGAATACATCGTCTACGTATTGGTCACACCACCCTTACTCACCTCTACATTTTTAAAAAGGAAGAGAGGCCAAAATGTGAATTATGTCACATAGATCAAAGCATCTTCCATATTTTATATGAGTGTCCTAAATACGCAAATGAACGCACACAGTTCAACATACCAAAAGAGCCAAATTTAGATGAAAAGGAGAGTATTTTGAACACCATTAAATTTTTGAAGAGCATTCGTTTATACGACAAGTTGTGACGCATATTTCTCAACACTTGATAGATATACATAAATCAATGCATTGCCCTTGTTTCAATTATATATTTTTTATAGAATTTATTTACACATTATTGTTTATACACGTGTAATTATGTTTATACACGTGTAGTTATGTTTATACACGTGTAATTATGTTTATACACATGTTTATTTGAACATGCTTTTGAACTGTCTACTAGAGCACCGACTAAATCTATTGTACTTGAGTATTGTTGTGTATTGTGTATTATTATGTACTTCAATAATTTCTGTACAGTTGATTTATACATTTCAAAATAACTTATTGTATGTAAAATGTCTAAATCTGTACAAGGCTAATGACCCAAGCAGTCGATGCCTTCAATTACAAAAAAAAAGTAATATTTATCTTTATTTATCTGTTGGTTTATTGGTTAGTTGAATTCAGAAACAACCCAAGTAACATTGAATATGAAGTTGAGGATACGTAGTTGGTTGTATTAAATGCTTACAAGTTACATTTCTTATAAGCGCGAAGAAAATCTTGAAGGCAAGTGAGCAAACACATGCAATTTTTTCTACACTGTATGAAATCGAATTTTACCTTCAAATAACACGTGCGCCCTCGATACACGAAAATTTTAAATTTTTATCGAAAAATATCCGAATCATTTTCAATTATTTTTTCTAAATATAACAATTTTTCAATACAAACACTAAGTTTTGAATAATAGTATCTTAAAATTAACAAAAAATTCATTTTCAATCTAAATCCAACTTTTTTCTTTGTTCTAAATTTTTCACAAAGCTGAAAAAACACGACATTTCCAATAACAATATGGCTGTGTCGGATATTGAGTCATGCTCAACACTTGGACTCGTATAAATTATTTCACATCCCTAATGTAAACTCACTGACTTTTTGTTCTATAATAACTTTTGACATATTCATAATGACCAATTTAAGTGATAAAAATTACTGAATGAAAAAAAGTAGGAGCTTTATAAATTTTAAGTGATTTACACCACCACCATCCCTGTATTATAACTGATGGTAACTCAAAACACCTTTAAGTGACCAGTAGTTCTCACGCATGCGAATTAATTCGGATGCCTGAGAACTACAGGTCATTTGAAGGTGTTGCTCTCTAAATGAAAACATAACCTAATATTCTTGACGCAAGTTCTCATTCAAGATATTGTGTACTATTTTCAATAATTGTGTTTAGGTGTGGACATGCCTTTCAAAATAGTTCAAACCAAAGAAACAGGAAGAGATATTCCTTCTCTTACAATTGTTCCCGAAGCTTGGGAACAAAACGGCATCCATTATTGGCCCAAATCAAGGAATGCAGCGAATGCAGTACGAAACCCGTTTTCAAAGCCCGATAAAATACTGTAAACAGTATCCTTGGATTAAGAAGAGAGACAAATTGTTGTTACACAAGGCTGCATAAGAAGAACAGCTATTTTTTGTAAATTAAGAAAAGTTTTCCTTTTGAAACAATAACTGTTTTTTAATATTGGCCATTTACTCCTCTTGTTCTGCATCTCAACAATAAATAATTTCAATAAGGACCTAAAGAAATTTCTTTCCGATTATTGGGTGTAAATTTAATAATTTTTATAGGTTATTCTGCAAACTATGAAAATGCAGTGATATCAAAACACTTTCAATTTTTAAAAAGACCTTTTTATTACTTATTCTCATCTTGATTTATAAGGGTGTTCAGTTATTGGACATACATGATTTTTATGTATATAAAAAACTTGATAAAAACTTGAAAACACTGGACACTATCGGCTATATTACAAAGTTGCAAACACTTCTATAGAACGCCCTATAAAACTGTTGTATCACCTTGCTCCTAATGTTTCATAGGCAGTTTCCTGTCACCTTTATAAACCCATATTATGAACCTTTTGGTACTATAACCTGAAGTTTTTATGAACAGTTGAAAATCTATAGTTCATAGAAACTTTTGAGATCAATAATAATTTTTGCAACTCCTATATGAACTAAAACACCTCAGCTATTTAGCACCCATTTATTTATGAATCATTAATAACACCAATTTCAAATTTATAAATCTTCCAGTTACCAAAAATGTTACTTGGGCATGAGTTCTAACACGATCACCATAACCGATCATCAAATATTTCAAAACCATCTTTTTCACTCAAATTTACCATTTTCAAACGTATTCACGACTTATTTTCACAAACTAAGCTTCAAAAACGTGGAGACAGTTACCTACTACATAATATTTCGTTTTATTTATTACTATGGATACGAACAACATCAATTTATTTATCTGAACGACTTTTTCCTCAATTGGACAAAAAAAACTGTATTTCTTCTTTTTACAGATAATTTTTACATGGAACCTGGTATGGACAGATCCGAAATAAGGTGCTCTTTCAGAATCTGCAAAAATATACACGGTGTCCCATTTAAATAAAAAAAAAAGGTCGTTTTCGGTTAAACCGGAAGTATCTCATTAATGAAAATATGCTCATCAAATTCATTGTGTACCAGTACATTCAGCTGCCAAATTTCAAAATTAAATTATCTTCCGTTCCGTTTTAAATATATTAACTTGGTGCCAAACTTTATCCCAACCCTGTATATGTACAATGGGTTAGGTTTATATAATGCTGAGATTATATGATGATCAAGTGTTTTCCTTTTTATGAATTGTGAATACTGTATTGGGTTGTAAGTAAGTAAGTATTTATTGATCCCTTAAGACACATATAAATGTATGGGACAAGTCAGAGAAAGAAAATAACTATAAATTCATAATTATATCATAGTAGATGATACAGCTTAAAATTACTGCATGAAAGAGACATAAATATATAAATACAAATATAAATATACATATTACATTGAATCAAGTTGCTGATCACATATGTATTCATTAAGACTGTAATAAGCCTTACGAGTTAACAGAGATCTGATGGCTTTCTTGAAACGGAGTAAACTTAAGGATTTGAAACAAGCTGGTAATTTATTATAGATTTTTATGCCCTGATAAGTGGGTGAGCGTTCACATCTTGCTGTTTTGTGTTTAGGATGAGTTAATACTTCAAAGTTTCGTGTATTATAATAGTGGTGACTGAACAACTTATCCATATATTGAAATACCCGTTTTTCTTCTTCTTTCAAATAAATAAACAATATATCTCGAACGGACTATATCTGTCAGGCCTGGACTGTTTGATTGACCTTATATTGAGAATTGTCCACACGTTGGAAACATTGGAATTCACCATTAATCTCAAATGCGAAAACCACTTACGTCATCATCAAGCCATCCCATTCCATCCCTTCAAGCCACCAAGAGCATAATCTCATTTCAACTTCCGACTCTAATGGCTCTGAAACGATGAAGGGACGATAATTGATCGTGACATTATTTGAGGAGCGACATTCCATATCAGTTTCGGGCGGCAGAAGTCCGAGGAATCGGGTTTTGCGATTATACCAGGGCGCCACACCAGTCGGTATCTGCATCACAGTCTTAATTCAGCATGGTCAACAAACGAAACTTGGGCGTTAACTGCTAGTCAGCTACAAACGATGTTGACAATTATAAGTTTGGTGAAGGATCGTCCAAGTTTGAAGCTTCAGATTGGTACAATATTGCTTTCTGCCGATGGCGTGAACGAGATTGATCGCTGAAGCAGTATCAAATGGGCAATGACCACATAGCGTTTTAGCGATTTTGGACCTCCAATAGGAGTATATCGATCGGATTTAAATTAAGGCACACACATGGTGAGAATGGAAGTCGTTATTTTCAAAATGAACACGTCACGTTTTCTTACAAAAAAAATGACAAATATTATTGACAAAATTAACTACAACACTGGAGCCTGAATGACTCCAGATACACAAGATTTGGCCATTAAATGTGATTTTCTAGTAAGGGTAGGACTTTACATTATACAGGGTGAGTCTTTGACCGCTGCGTTAATTTTAAGCATAGATTTTTGACGTCAATGGAAACATTTTCTTCCTATAACATTTATCCAACTTTGGTCCCGTTCAAAAGATTTTATTTTCACCTGTAATATTCAAACGACAATATCAATTGAAATGATCTTTTGTAGAAGGTTTTTAACTTAGACAATATAAGAATTGACTCCTTTATTTACATTGAAAAGTGTCGCATCTGAAACTTAGAGCTGCTCGATTGTAACGTATTGAGCTGGTCCGCTCAGGTCATAAAAACTTTACATGTTGCCAAACTGAGCAAATAGTAGGTTTATCTATTCCCCTATAATTGTGAATAAAAACTTTTTCTTCAATTTACATTGAGAACATTGTATAAATATTTTGAATTGAAACTGTCTTATCGGATATATTAGCAAGAAGTAAAAGAAAAACTTTAGTTGATTCTGCTATTTTATATCAGAGACGGCAGATGGAAAGAAATTCCGATGAAAGTCAAGACAACGCTGCTCCATTCTCTGCTTGACAATTTGAAGGTAACATGTTCTAGAAGACACAAGTTGCCACCTCTGTATCGAAAATAAATACGCAAATTGAGGAAAAATTTGTGAGAGTCATCAGTATTAGGTTTTTCATATTTTTTATTGGCCCTCTTGTTCACCCGAACAAAGTGCCTATCATTTTGCCCGAATGACTGTAATTTTGGAATATCGAGCCGAAAATGATCTCAATCGATTGGGTTTGACACCCCGATGAAGAATCCATGGCGAAAGTTGAGTCTGTCCGGCCGTATCCTCTCTAGCATCCAAAAGGAATCAGCTAGAGTTTTCATATTTTCAGAATAGGTTAATTGTCCAAATATCTCAGTCAAGTTCGTTATTGGGCCAAATCCGTCGGATGGTTCAGTAGTTATGAGCATCTGAAATTTTGTTTCCTCAATAACTACTAGAATATCCATCCGATCAAGTTGATACTTGAAATATTGTTGAGGGAGGCTGCAACAAAACGGCTCGCAAAATTTCGCAGAAATCGTCACGATAGAAAATTTTTAAAAAATTACAAAAAAAATTTTTTTAATCCGCACTATCTCATAAAATATTTTTCGGATTTCAATAAAAATTTGTGAATATATTGAGGTGATCCAATCTATTTATCCTCAAATTTCATTGCCGTAGCTCTCTTCCATCCAAAGAAATGATCATTTTTTTCATTTACTCAAGAGAAAAGAGAAATGACATACGTCCCGATGATTTTCTTTGATCGATGGCCATCACAGATCGATATTCGATTGAAAAATGCCGGGCTCATTAATCAGTGCGGTCAGTCGGCGTAATATTAAACAAAATTTTTCTTAACGGGAAATCATAGAGATAGAATTCAATCTCGGTGGCTGAAATAATATACGTTGTCAAAATTCAGAAAAGGACTGACTTGAGTTTTAAGGGGAAGGGAATTATAGCTTCGAACAAAACTTGGGGAAAATTATGAATAAATATTTTTAATTTCAGATATAGGTTTGTTCATTCATTAGGCGTTCATTTTGCATCACATTGTCCCATAGTACGGGAACAGACTATTGTTCACCTGATCAGAGTGCTTATAGATTTGTTATGGTTTGAATATTTACTCGCAAGTAGCTCAACAAGAGCGCCAAAGCAATCTGACCTCACGTCAGTGCTTTCTAAATTTTTGTTTATTACTTTTCATCGCACTAAAAATTGTTCGTAAGCGTGAAAGTAAGTTGTAGTAAAGACAGGAATTTTAATCAGAATTTATCGTTCCTTAGGTAAGTGTATTGTTAGAACCGAAGTATTTAGTGTATTCAGTAGCGTAGAAAGCTTTTATAGGGAGGCTTTCAATGATATTATTATAAGATAAAATGAGGTGTTCTTGAATCAAGGTTCCCAGATGACGATGAAAAAAAGAAGAATTTGGGCTTCTCTGTTGGAATGGTCAAGTATTTGCTCAAAGAAAGTAATTTTCATTTGTTCAGATCATTTTGACCCTTAAGATATTGTGACCCGAGTAAATGGAAAAAGATTTTATGCGGTGTTGCCGGGTAAGGTTTTGCAAGAGATTTTCAATGAGAGATCCAAAACAAATCGACATTTTACAAAGAAATGCTTTGTCTATCTTATAGTGTCTGAGGTTTTTGATGACAGTCCTGCATATTTTGGCTTCAATAGATTTATTCCATTACTTGTGGGCTTCTCACTTCTACTGTACATATTGGTTAAATTAGGAACTAATGTAATTTTAGCAGATGTACGCCTACAGCATCCTCAGTATAGTCGTCATTTCATTACGATTAGTTGAGATATCAGCAACCAATGGCATTTTAGCAGATTTACGCCTATAGCATGCTTAGTATTATCGTCATTTCTTTACGATTAGTTGTGATATAAGGAGTTAAATTGCATGAAAAACAAATATCTCTTTAACTAAAGGTCCGTATCTTGTACTTCCAAGAATCTTAGTCTTTTTTACATATAAAAAAAAGTGTTTCCTTTGATCTCAAGAACCTATAATAAAAATTAACGCAGTGATCAAAGTCTCACCCTGTATTTAAGTAATAATTCAGATTAATTGAGATTAGTGGAAAAAACGCGGGGAACAAAGAGGGTGAATTAAACACAATAATTAGAACCAAACGATTAACTTTTTATGCAGGCCAAAAAAATTGAGGAGAAAAAGCCTTTGAGTTCAAAATACTCCTGTACTACTATACAATAAAACTGTAACACTACAAGGTCAAATTATCAGTACCAATCTATTCAATAATAACTGAATTAGACCATGCTATAAATTTTTTGTAGGATGCATAGTTTCCGAGATATCGCAAAAAAGGTGTTATCACCCCTTCTTTCAAAATGGCGGCTAAGAGACAAGGACAAAATAAAATCACGCCCTCTGAGAAATGGAAATCAAATGTAACTTTTCAATGGTCTGTAAGCTTCATATAGATGATATTCAACTCTTTATTCTATTCATCATTAAATCATTTTCAAGAAATTACCAGATCTCTCTATAAACAAAATTATTAGAGGCATATTGAATGACCAATTATATGGTTGTCCCTATGATGATAATCACGTTGTAATGAAGACAATAACTGTCACATAAAAACCAGGATGAAAGGGGTCGCATTATATTAGAACATTCGAGAATAATCTGGAACTCCGACATGGATGTTGAGTATTCTATATATCATATTTTTTTTTATATAAATTGACGACGCCACTGGAACCAACCCCACGGCGCTCGGAAGAGAGAGTAGACAGGTAATAATAGCCAAGACAGTAACGGTCCGAGAAAACAGTAACGGTCCAAGTTCCGAGAAAACAGTAACGACCCAAGTTTCCAACCCCTAGTATTCTAGTATATATATTGTAAGGCCAGTACGAATGACAGAATCATACAGTGAGTGCACTATAAGCGAACGACGCTTCGCTCGTTAATTTGTATAAATTGAGTATATACCATATATACTTGTTATTCAGGATACCATCGGTCTTTCAATTACTAACATAAAAAATTTGGTACAATCGAACCGGATTTAATCCAGGCAAGTGCAATAATCTATTATTTCAATTCGAGGCAGTTCTGAGAATCGACATACGGCGCAAGGGCAAGTGCAAGTGATCACAATCTGCAATTCCGAGTGGCTCGAGGTCGAAGAGTAAATAGTGAGTTTTCCCAAATTCCAATCCTTTTAACGTCATAGTAATTTAACAGAGACTCATATTTATTATTCATAATGTCAGATTTAGGCGAGTTAAAATTTAAACGTGGAGTTTGGAAGGCTTCACTCACGAGGTTAATAAATTATTTTCAATAAATAGATTTTAATGCAGTTGTAGGAAAAGTATTAAAATTAAGACTTAAATTCAACAATTTTGGAACAAGTACAGTTTCAAACAATTTTTCTCAAGTATCTAGGTTGTTAAGACAGAAACTGTTCAATCTTTAAATGAAATGTTGAAATTGTTTTGGCAAACGGAGGAATGTTCAATTTTAGAGACCAAAGATGACTTTTGTGAGGATCATTTATAAAAAAATTTCTACAGCTTGTCTGATGATGAATTTGTAGTAAAAATTCCATTCACAAGTAATTTTAAAGAAACTATTAAATCTGAGGATCTAAGAAGTTTGTTTGTTACGCTTTCACGCAAAAACTACTTAACCGATCATCATGCAACGTTGTACATATACTCTTGAAGATATTAAAAGTAACATAGGATACTTTTAATTTTTAAAAAAATTCACGAAAATAAAATAAATTCCTTTTGTCAAAAAATCTGCAACTTTAGCTACTTCAACGCCATCTAGCATTACATTAATGAAGTTTCAACTCTGAATATTGTAATACCGTCCCATTGTATTACCGACGGTGTAGACAATATCAAATTCATACTCATACTCATTTAATGGCTCCACTGCGTGCGAAGTCGCGGATCAGAAAATAATCTGTAATGTTTTCGAGTGAGTTATCAGGTTAAAAAAACTATCTAGTTGGAAGGGAAGTTGGAAGGGAAGAGTTGTTATTTGCAGACCCGTATTCAGTGGCAACTAGTAAATATAAAGTCTCTGTAAATTGTTATCTCAATAAGATACTGTGTTATTTATTGACTGAAAACATAGCAAGATCTTTTCAAAATTCTTGTTATGTTTTGAAGGGAGATTTCTAATTCAAATTGATATTTTGCAGATGCCTGTGCAGGTGTCTGAACTAAAAATCAGATCTTCAGATGGAATCATCTTCTCCGTCAAGATGGGAATAGCACTGAAGATCACATTGATCAAAAACATGATACGTTGGTGCGGAACCAAAGATTTTACGAATGCAATTATTCCGATTGACACAGTGAACTCAGAAATTTTAAAAAAAGTCATCGAGTGGGCGACATTCTATGAAAAAGAAGAAGAAGAACTACTTGAGCATGATGTGGAATTGGAACTTTCACAATGGCAAATGAATTTTTTTGATGTCGAGGAAAGGGTAGTGTGTGAAATTGCAAAAGCGGCCCGCTATCTATTAATGGATTACTTATTCCATAATGCATGCCAAAGTATTGCTCTAAAATTGATCGATGAGTATCACGAGGATATAAGGTTGTCGTTCACTCATCTACCAGAATATGTTGAAAACTTAGATGAATATGATGAGGACTGAGATGAATATATTGATTTAAAATTTTTTGCTGACTTGTATGATTAGGTTGATTCACCACCTAAATCAATGAATAATTTAATGTATTGTAAATAAATGTATAGGTTCTACCGTCAACCCTTAATTGTTCGTTCGAAACACTTCCGTTGTGAGTGTTATAGCCAAAGTGTCCTATTTACTGAATCTAGACTAGGGATGGGACATCGATAGATTTTCGTCGATGTTTAACATCGATGAACACATCGAACTGTACCATCGATGTTAACTGAACATCGCTAATTGAACATCGGTGTTTTTAAACTTAAATTATACTTAGGTATATCAATCATTCATAATGATTTAACGATAAATTCCCAATATATCAAAAAAAAATTTAATGTTTACTGAGAATTTTTATATTAGAAAAAAGATACAGGTAACTATAACGTAAATTTGGAAAAGCATAAAATAAAAATTGCTTCAATAAATGGATAGAACTCTGGACACTGAAATAAATTAAAGGTCCCAAATACTCCTTATTACATATCCCTATCACCAAATTAGTGTAAACTGGAAAGCACAAAATCAAGTATAATAAAATTAATTTTTGGACGCCCTCTATCTCAGAAATCAAGTCGTTCATATGAACTTTTTTATTTTAAAATTACGCAAAGTTTAACCCCTTAAAGTTTGCACAAGTAATTAATTGACACCCTGTATAGTAAACGACCGATTCTAAAATTATCATAACACAAAATTGGGGTAAAACCCGAATATAACTTTCTCCTGACGTCAACCAGAACTGTGACGACTAATTTCACCCATCTGTCTATACAGGGTGACAACAAAATATGGAATCATGCTCATGTTTGTATATCAATGAGGATATGAAATTCGATTTTTTGCAGTGTGGAATATTTTTGGTTGTACCAAAGGAGGGTAACAAATATTTCCAGTTAGACAGAAAATGGACTATTTTTTGAATATTTGATGGCAAAATCGGTATATTTTCTCATACTTTCATTGTACACTTCATTCTGAGTACGACGCTGTTTTCTTCTAAAATTTTTGACAAGTCATATCCATGATTTTGAATAATATATATATCAACCGTATAAAAACAAACCTAGTTGACTGAAAAATTATTCAATAGCTGAATTTCATAAATATATATAAAACATCGAGAAACCGATGTTTAATATTCTATCCGCAACATCGATGTCAGCATCGATGTTGAAAATCAGTTAACATCGATGGTAAAAACATCGACATCGATACTCAAACATCGATGTTTGAAAAACATCGATGATGATGTCCCATCCCTAATCTAGACTATATCTTTGTGGATTAACTCTACAAAAAGCCCCTGAATAGAAATAATATATTTATCCCTCTTGACACAAATATCTTTTATTCCCCTTTTGTTTACATTGTGATATGTTTTTATTTGTCCTTTTTTATAATGTTGCAAACTTATACTTGCGTTTCTTTTATTTAACTCTTCATATTTTCTTTTTTATGTGTTTGATTTAGGTCGAAACGTTTTCTCGTTATTGTATTATTTTTATGTGTCTGAAGATGGCCTGATTTAGGTCGAAACGTGTCGCAACACGGCTTTTATAAGAAAGCCTACTAAGATACTTGGAACAAATTGACGCTGTGCGAGAGAAACGAAAAAGCGTATATTTTCTCTTTAAACGTTATTGTATTATAATGATGATGTAGAATCGATTTATCTTTCAATAGAATGGTAGCATTAGAAAAAATGCAGGACCCTATAACAAGAAACGAGGTTAGCAACGAAATAAACACACAGATACATAACATCAGTACGAAAATAGGAGATGATTTGACACTCTCTTGGAAAAAAGTGTCAGACATTGTAGCAGATGTAACCAGAACTAAGTTGGGATATAAGGGTAGAGTTGGAAGACGAAAATGGATGAATGACGAAATATTGGGACTGATGGACGAACGTCGAATATATAAAAACAAGGACGACATCAAATACAAGAGTATACAAAAACTAATTAGATCAAAAATAAGAATGGCAAAGAACGAATGGCTAAAGCAAGAATGTGCTGAAATGGAAGAGCTGCAGAAGAAAAACGATGGGTTCAACCTCCACAAGAAGCTCAAAGCGACTGCTGGGATGTACCGAAGAAAGAAATCTGGTATATTGGTCGATGAAGCCAATCGGATTGTTACCGACCCCAAAGAGAAAGTCAAAATCTGGGAGAAATATATCGAAGAACTTTTCACCAGGACAGGCCCACGGTTGGGAATGAAAGTAATAGGCAGTTGACAGGACCTCCCATTTTGAAAGCGGAAATAGAGAAGGCGATTCGTAGCTCGAAGAACAACAAGGCCACCGGACCCGATGAGATTCCGGGAGAGATTTTGAAGATTTTGATGAGGGGAGCATCGAAGTTCTACATAAAATATTTAACATCATCTATGAAACAGGGCAATACCCTCAACAATGGCTGAGTTCTATCTTTGTGCCCTTGCCCAAGAAAACCAACACAAGAAAATGCGAAGATCATCGACTCATCAGCTTGATGAGCCATGCCCTAAAAATATTTCTAAAAATAATCCACCAAAGAATTTATAAAAAGTGCGAAAGAGATATTAGTGGTTCACAATTTGGGTTTAGAGAGGAATGGGCACAAGAGAAGCGATGGTGGCTACACAAGTGCTTGTCCAGAACTGTTATGACATCAAAAAGACGTATGCCTGTGCTTTGTGGATTATGAAAAAGCATTTGATCGAGTTGAACATCATAGACTAATGGAACTCTAAGAAACCTTGATATAGATCAGAAAGATATCAGATGCATAGAAAATTTATATTGGAATCAGACTGCACGGATTAAATTGGATGGCGACTTGTCTAACGGCCTACGGATTCAGAAAGGAGTACGACAAGGATGTGTCTTGTCCCCACTATTGTTTAACCTGTACTCAGAGGCGGTTTTTCGTGAAGCTTTGGAAGAGAAGCAGATCGGTATTAAGGTTAACGGGGTGTGGATCAACAACATCCGCTATGCCGATGACACAGTGCTGATCGCTGATAACATACAGGATTTGCAACGACTAGTCAACATCGTGGGAGAACACAGTAGATCGGTGGGCCTCAATATAAACACCAAGAAAACAAAGTTTTTGGTGATCACGAGAAATATGAATGCCTTTGAAAACTCCGAGATAACATTCAATGCGATGCGCATAGAACGGGTCAATAAATTTAAGTATTTGGGAGTGTGGTTGTCTGAGGACTGGACATCTGACTTGGAGATTAGATGCCGCATTGAACAGGCGCGTGAGGCATTCTTTAGGCTGAGGAGGGTGTTCACTTGCTCGGACTTCAATCTTGATTTGAGACTGAGATTCCTGAAGTGTTACGTCTGGTCGGTGCTTCTGTATGGGATGGAAGGCTGGACACTCAAAGTGAACACCATCAACAGATTAGAGGCGTTCGAGATGTGGTTGTACCGCAGAATACTCAGAATACCTTGGACGGCGAGAATAACGAATGAAGACGTGCTAGCGTCTGTAAAAAGAGCGAGAGTTGTTCACTACCATTAAAAAGAGGAAAACTGCATATCTAGGGCACGTCATGAGGAATGAAAGGTATAAATACTTGCAGTTGATAATCGAGGGTAAAATGGAAGGCCGGAGAGGAGTAGGAAGGAAGAAAATGTCGTGGCTACGGAACATTAGACATTGGACGGGAATGCACGACATACGGACACTGATTCACACCGCTAGGAACAGGAATGAAATGATGAAAGTAGTCGCAAACATCCGTTAACGGATAGCATAGGAAGAAGAAGATGATGTAGAATCGATTTATCTTTCTCGAAATGAATGAGGAGTCATATATTCAATATTCTGAACCTATGCAAACGGAAATCAAGTCATAATTTCGGGCAGTATAGATGAAACGAATATTGATTGTTTGTGATTTTCTATTTCAACTCCAAACCTAATCTGACTCGAGGCTATCCATAGAATTTCGAGCAGGAAAACTCACCGACATCGTTGTAATATAGGATTAATCTCTTTTAGATTTTGCTTTCATGGATCGAACACAAAAATAGCGTACATCGAGTTGCGGTTGCCTTCAGGGCATCTTCGAAAGTTTGTTTCCTGATTCCAAGGGACCTAGGGCTAAGAGTTGGAGGAGATGGTTCAGAGGGTATTTTGAATCGAAGCTATTTGGATGGTTGGTCTTTTCTGCTGAAATCGATAATAATTGAAAGTTTGATGGCTTTCCGATAACCTCTGATGTTGGGTATTTTGCTTGAATGGGTTTCATCTGAGTTTTTGAAGCAAATGGGTTTGTATTGCCAAAGGTATAGGTGACCTCACTCTATGGATTTTCATTATTTTTATGCTTATTAAAGTTCGCTTCAAACCTTTGCATTTATTCCATTTTAATTAAGTTATCGAAGTCTTTCATGAGGAACACGGTATTTGAATCTCATAGAGCTCATTCTAATATTTTTTCCAGTCGGGAGCAAAAAATTTGGGTATATATTCACCGGACATTTCGCCAGATGTTTTCAACTCCAATTCTTTTCTTCTTTTTCCTACATCCTTCCACTATGAAGAAGAAGCGATATGGCAAGCTCGGTGACCCTGCCTGCCCTACATTTCTATGAAAAATTACGAATTGAAAATAAAACGGAACATCCCATAAAATCTCAAGACACCCTTCCCAGCTCGAATCGACCTTTGTCGAGGGGGTAGCAATGGCAGTATCGTATATCACGTGCATACGCAGGAATATTTTCCATTTTAGATGAATATATATTAGGGAACAGCAGGGCGTAATGACATCGAAAGTGGGACCATGGCTGGAATCCTCTGGGAACGGATATGAATTGCCTGTGAGCTCCGAAGTTGATCGTGCGTGAGGCTATACAAAATGACGATCTGTTTTTTTTTCATTTCAGAGGTGATATAAAATGTACAAAGGCACTGACGAGAGGTCTGGAGCTATTGTGATCTTGTTGTTAAGTCCTTTCTGATACTCTGCAGTATTGCGGTTCAGAATCAAACTACTTACATACAGGGTGTCCTGAAAACAATGGATAAGCCTGCAACTATAGATAGACATTTCGATATGGTTTTTTTTAATTTCACATGAGATAGTTGAGCTATCGGAAATAAAGACTTAAATTCATCAAACTAGTGTAAAAATTTAGAAACTAGTGAATTACAAAGAAAAATTGAAAACTTAATGAAATTTCCTTCAAGTTTGATGAGCTACAGTGTAAAAAAAATGTAGGACGCCCCTGGTGGACATCATCTTAAAAACTTGCTCAGTTATTGCAGATTCCAAAAAGCTATCATAAGCCTAGGCATTCTGTAGTTTTCATTATCGTAACTACTTGATTACCAAATAGTCGAAAAATTTCGAAAAACTATTTTAGTTTAATCGTTATTCTGAGCTCATATGTTAGAGTCAAGGGGCCATTTTTGTTTGAATCTAGTGGAAAATTACGAGAATTATTTTTATTTTGAAAAAAGCAGTAGCGTATCGTTTCCCTGGTTGAATAGAAATATAGCATTATTTGCATTCAACACCATGTATCTCGAAAACCTTACTGAACCTAATTGTATTTGACAAAATTATCTTATTATCTTACATTCCGTACAGTGTCAAAAAGGAAGTATCAACTTAAAAAATACCCTGTGTTGCTACAATAGAGGTATGTGGAATATTCATTGCATTATGTGACTATTTAAATATCCACAATTTGCATAGCTGGGAAAGAGAAAACCCGCATATCATAAGGGAAAATCAATCACAGAATCAATTTAAATCCAACTTGTGGACTGGAATTATTGATGGCCGGGTGATCGGGCCTTATGAACTTCTCGCCACACTGAATAGTGAGATTTATCTCGATTTTTTAGAAAATCAATTAAGCGATCTATTAGAAGACGTTCCCTTGGTTATAAGGCGGAATATGTGGTTCCAAAATGATGGGTGCCCAGCTCATTACGCAGTAAGAGTGAGAAATCACCTGAATGCAAAATACCCTCAAAGGTGGATAGGCCGGCTTGGCCCTATTTCATGACCCCCGAGATCACCGAACTTAAATCCCCTGGATTTTTTTAAACGGGGGTGCCTAAAAGATCTAGTCTACTTCAAGCTAATATCTTCGATTGAGGAGTTACGGGCTCGTATCCAAAATGCAGCGGCTCAAATTAATAAGTCGCATTAAAAGTGCGTTCATTAAAAGGTGTAGAGCGTGTATAAGGGCACAAGGACGTCAATTTGAACATTTATTTTGAATAAATGTTCGATATAGTAAAAATAGTAATTTGGTACTAGTATTGAAGTTCTTTGAAAGATTCATACTTTTGCTATTGAAAAATAACCATAACGTTAAACAAATCAGAATAGCTAAGGATAATCATACATTTGCATTAACACATGAGCTCACAATAACGATTACGAGAAAAACAGTTTTTCGAAATTTTCGACTATTTGGTAATCAAGTAGTTACGAGAATGAAAAACTACAGAATGCCTAGGCTTATGATAGCTTTTTGGAATCTGCAATAACTCAGCAAGTTTTTAAGATGATGTGTACTAGGGGCGTCCTACATTTTTTTTACACTGTAGCTCATCAAACTTGAAGGAAATTTCATTTACTTTTCAATTTTCTTTGTAATTCACGAGTTCCTAACATTTTACACTAGTTTGATAAATTTAAATCTTTGTTTCCGATAGCTGAACTATCTCATGTGAAACTAAAAAAAAACCATATCGAAATACCTCTCCTTTTGTAGAAATGGCACTAGAAAAACTAATCGCACTTGGAAATTTTCTAAAAATACGAAAACCATGAATATCTCGGAAACCGAGGAATTTTCATTAAAGTCAAAATTTGGAATAAGTTAGATCACGACAGTGTCTATCTATAGTTGCAGGTTTATCCATTGTTTTCGGGACACCCTGTATAGAAGAAATCCATCAAAAATGTATATATTGAATGAATAATAACCTAATTCACACTGTTGCTTCAGTTTTCTTTAAATAATAACAAACCTATTTCTGTATAACTATTATTTGGGCACCATCATTTAGTATTGTTGTTTTTCACAACGTTTCAACAGACATCTTCTGTCGTTTTCAAGGTAAAAATTAGCTTTAAACAAGTTCACAATTTCAACGTTCTTTGAGAACTCAAATTGACAGAACTACGAAAACTAGATCAATTTTGTACTTATCTGTGGTGAAGATTTCTTCAAGTTGCTTAGAACAATTGGCCAAACTTCCGGCAACTCAATAGATGGTGCAATTGGGATTGAGAGCGATATTAATGAATGTTGCCTCTTTTTTCTTCATATAGGCTTCTCCTACTTGGATTTAATGAAGCTAAATTGGTTTAAACTAATATTTTTGAAAGATAATACAACAGCCTTTCGGATAATTCATGGCTCGTGAAGATGGAAGCATTTCTAAGAAGTTATTGAGGATAGATTTGGTTAGGTCAGGTGAGGTTAGGTTAAGCATTTCTAAGAAAGTTCTTGATGTTTTAAATTCACTCTAAATTTCCAATACGCTCAGGCAATTTTCAGTATTGTGGTTTCGAAACAACACAAAATATTATAAGATTTTCCATAACATGAGTTCGAAGCTGTTTTACAGGAAACTGGTTAAAATGGCGTCCCCATTCCATGGCCATATATCAGCAGACTCCGTAGGGTCTAGCAATTATCGGAGAAAATTGAGGATCTTATCGACTTCATTATATGGAAAAGGCATAATTCAAACGCGACGATCGACCGTGCCAAGGAATAGAACCTGATAATTACTTGGCGAACGAACCGCAAATTTCCCTCTGGACCCGTGAACTTTGTATCATTATCTATATCCCGAACAAACACACAGACGAGTCGACTAAGCTGGAAGATAAACCTAATTTCCAGAAAGTCCCCTTTTGGGCTCCTACAATATTCATTTACGCGTAGCCTGACTTCTCGTTTCTGGTCTATGTCGATATTTCACTACAATAATTATCGTTATTTTATTCTTCCATTATCCAGAATATTAACGGGTAGTTATAGACGAGTGTCATTGCAATAACACTTTTCGACATCCAGTTTGAATTTATCATGCTATTGCCATCAAGCTATAAAAAACTCACCTCTGCAATCTTCAGTCTGAGAACCATCAGGTCGGTGGTCACTTTGCAAGCGCTGAAATCTGTTTACTACGCCGTTTTTCACAGTCATGTCAATTATGGTATAATGTTCTGGGGGTCAACGAGTGGAAGTAAGAGCATTTTCATACTGCAAAAGAGAGCAATTAGAACTATGTTCAATTCAAAATATAATGAATCCTGCCGATGGCTGTTTAGAGACCATAAAATACTAACGATTCCTTCCCTCTTCGTATACAATGTATTGTGTTATGTGCATCAAAATTGGAGAGAATTCCCGACCAATGCCGTCAATCATCCGTATGAAACAAGAAATAGAGACCTCTTGCGAACTCCAATTCATCGTTTGAAGCGGACGCAGCAAGGGATCATTTACTGGGGTCCCAAATTATATAATAGGTTGCCTTCTGGGTTTCACTGTAAGTCTCATATGCTTTTCAAGAAAGATGTAAAAAGGTTGCTTCTGGATGAGACAGTGTATTCTGTTGAGGAGTTTTTGTTGGACGGAACTGTGGCTGATGTGTGTGGTGGATAAAATATTGTTGCAAACATTTAATCACATGTTTATTTAGATGTTATGTCTTATTTTGAGAAATTGTGTTATGCTCTATATTTTATATCTGTGATCTTTACCTTGTTTTTAATATGTTTTTGATTGACCCCATTTGTAATTTTGATTGCAAATAAAGAGAATTATTATTATTATTATAAAGGAAGTCCACGGAACATGCAGCAAAATTACCAAGATGCCATATCAAATCTTAGCCCACGCATGGATCCAATGGCGTACCCACTACTTTTTCCGAACGGCGAATTTAGTTTCAGCCTCAACATGAGACACATAAAGGAACGTGCAACAGCCCAGTGTAACCGTTTGACCATGCTTCAATACTACGCCTTTCGAATTGCCGTAAGACCGGGGTTTGGTGCATTACACAGTGAGGGAAAATTGTTTCAGCAGTACGTTTGCTGTTCATACGTCAATCAAGAAAGTAATAACTTGAATTGGATAAGACAGAATCAGCCAAAATTAAGAACAGAAAGGTATCAAGGTTTAATGGATTATGTAGAACAAGAAGCGCAGCAGAGAAATGTTCCTCCAGGAAGAGTTATTATCTTGCCATCAAGCTATAAAGAAAGTCCATGGAACATGCAGCAAAATTACCAAGATGCCATGGCAATTGTGCGGAAATATGGCAAACCAGACCTTTTCATAACCTTTACCTGTAACGCGAAATGGCCTGAAATATTTGAAAATCTTAAACCATGGGAAAAAGCCGAGCATCGTCCGGACTTAACAGCGCGTGTGTTTAACTTGAAGTTGAAAGAAATGTCAAATGACCTATTTGTGAAAAATATATTCCGACAAGTTGTTGCTCATGTTTATGTTATAGAGTTTCAAAAACGAGGACTTCCATATGATCATCTTCTTTTAATTCTTCAAAATGAACATAAAATGCGGGAACCAAATCAGATAGAAGAAGCGGTCTGGGCCGAAATCCCAGACCCAAGTGAATATCCCAGACTTTATAATAGTGTAATGTGATCCACGGACCGTGCGGTACTCTAAATGCGAATTCTCCGTGTATATCGAATGGTAATTGTCAGAAGAGTTTCCCAAAAGACTTTCAAGAGGAAACCGTCGTTTGTCATAATGGCTATCCAAAATATAAAAGAAGAGATACAAATATAACCTACGACCGAAATAGAAAACCTGTGGATAACAGATGGGTGGTACCATAAAATTCATACTTACTCTTAAAATATGACGCTCATATAAATGTAGAAATCTGCACTTCAATCAAAAGTGTTAAATATTTGTACAAATATATCTACAAGTGTTATGACATTGCTGCAATTGAAATGCATCAACGTGTTCAAATGGAAAATGTAGACATTGAAATGGCAGAAGGTTTTAATAACCAAAGAAATCCACAACGCTACTATTTCGACGAAATACGAACTTATCTTGATGCTCGGTATGTGGGTCCACCAGAAGCAGTTTGGCGACTAATGAGTTTTAGTATGGATGGAATGAGCCACGTTATAAAGCAATTAGCAATTCACTTAGAAGATCAACAAAATGTCGTATTTGTGGCCGGTGCGGAAGAAGCATCGGTAATAATGCCAGTAAAGGTACCACATTAACTGCATTTTTCAAACTCAACTGTGACGCCAACAGCGGTTCTCAAGATTACCTCTAACATGAAATACCCAATCACTATGTTTGGGAAAGAAATGCTTGAAAGAAAAGACAACGAGGAGGTGAAGTTATAATTGTAAGAATGTACCAAGTTTCACCTAGAGACACGGAACGCTTTTTCCTATGATTGTTACTTTTGCATGTTCGTGGCCCTAGATTTTATGCCGATTTAAAGACAGTCAATGGTACGACATACGCAACGTTTCTTGAAGCTGCAAAAGCAAGGCATCTATTGCATGACGAGGAAGAGTGCTATATTCGTACACCTCCAGGTTTCGTGCACGAAAAACAGGAGCTTTCATCTGATTTTCCAGAAGCTCCCTTTTGTTTTTCGCGTGTTTCACGTTTTCTTTCTGCAGTTGCTCCAATTGCCTCTGCTCTTCTTCTTTTTGCTTCTTTTTCAGAAGGCTGTTTTGAAATCGCCGCTGTTGGCATTTCAGTTGGGCGTCGGAAAGTTTTTTGGGCATTTTTTAAACACGTCTTCACTCGATGAAAGCTAGACACAAAATGACATGAACGGCTGCTTATAGGGGGGCATTTGCTAATAACGACCGCGCGCTTCCTTACTTGCGCCCGTGGCGACACGGGCTTTTCCACTAGTTTAATGAATATTCTAAGAACGTCTTCCATACCGGTGCCTAAGAAAATCTGTGAACACGACACCCTGGGTAACAGAGGATAATCGTTTGAATGAAATGATATTGTTTCCTTTTAAAGAAGTATGAGAAATATATATTGTGTCCCTCTTCCGTTCGTTTAAGGTAAGGAATGACGCTGGAAAATATACTCATATCTATTCCTTCATTCATTCTTCAATAACTGGTAAAATATCCCTCGAATCAAGTTTTAACGAAGGAGAAATCTTAATCAAGTCAAAAAAATATGCCTGCAAAATTTCGTCGGAATCGACACTCTAGAAAATTCTTAAAAAAAATTGCTAAGTCCGCTGCTGGACATAACACCACGCATTCCAATCTTTCTTGGTTGGTGCTATGCAGCTCCCATCCAGTTTGTATGGATTCTCTATACAGGTTAAGTCTTTGATCACTGCGTTAATTTTAACCATATGTTCTTGAGATCAAAAAAACACTTTCTTCTCATACCGTTTTTTCCATATTTTAACGCAGATGAAAATGGAAAAACGGTATGGCAAAAAAAAAGTTTCTTTCGATCTCAACAACATATGATTGAAATTAACGCGGAGGTTAGAGACTCACCCTGCATATTACTAGTGTGACAATATCAATGAATGCTTCTTTGAATTTTTATATTATGTGTTGATTTTTAACTCAATTGCCATCTCGTACAATGCCAAAGAAGTTTTACTTCAATCGCGTGTGAACGTTACACCCATTCTTTTTTTTATGAAGTTCTGTGTCTACCCAGAGTAAATGAAATAACTTCATTTTTTTTCTCTTGATTTCTCGTTACAATAATGAACTTTCGAAAAAGGATTTTGAGAACACTAGGAGCAAGCCTTTCAATTATATAAAACACAGCTTCGAGTTCACTGCACTTCATAGAGGATTATAAAGTTCAATTTTTCGCGATAGAATACCTCGTTTGAAAGCAGCACCAACCCTGACAAATGAGGAAATAGAAAAAGGAAAAAGTGATAACAAAGAGACCTCCATAACTCTCGAAAGTACATTATCGTCGTGCATATCAAAGGATCTTATATACCCTCCGTAATGCCTACTCACTTATCCAGATTTTCCATAGCATACGCGGAAATTGAAGCCAGAATATAGATACAAAATTGAGAGAGAGCTTGTCAAAGTCTGACGTCGCTGTATTCATGAGCCTCTCTCTAGGGTTTTCGTTTGAGCGCTAGCGCATCCGTAATATAAGATCCAACTTGCATGAAATTACTTTTTAACCTTGTGCAAAAATGTGAATATCAATTTTACGAGCACAGAAATATTAACCACAGAAATAGGGATGAATACTACTACGTCAACCGAATAAGAAAGTATATATATGTGTTATTACGTTTCACGATTTCGATACGTCGAGGAAATTGAACATTTCTGTGATTTCATTTCGCCTGGAACGTCGTATTGGAAAGGACGGTAGCTTATGATGGCTCTGAAACCTTCATTTCAAGATAGTAGTCTGAATAGGTCTTTCTATGCTTTTATGCAACAGTAAGGAGTTTGATTACTTTCTAGTAGAAAGTGTACCTATAAGTGTAATAAAATATTGAATACACTATCTTTTCGGCATATAATGGGTTTTCCAATAGGGACTTGACAACTTTGAATCTGAATAAAACACAAACCATTTGAGTTATTTCAAAAACTTTATTATTGGCTTGAAGTACAGACATAACATTTATGAATGGAACTCGACTTCGTATCACCACGGGCCCGTTTGCAGCTGTCAATTCGCTGGACCCCAATTTTTGATGACTCGGCCACATATTTCAGCCGAAACGGCCGCTATTCCGCGTTCAATGTTGTCTCTGAGCTCTTGCAATGTCGTCGGCATAGACCAGTGACTTGACGTAACCCCAAAGAAAATAGTCCAGAGGCGCCAAATTGCACGAACGAGGCGGCCAATTGACGGTGCCGTTTCTCGAAATAACATGCTCACCAAATGTCTGCTTCAATAAACCGATTGTTACGTGTGCTGTGTGGCTAGTGGCACAGTCCTGTTGAAAGCATATGTTGGCCATGCCTTGCAATTGGGGCCAAAACAAATTCGTTATCATGGCGCGGTAGCGATTGCCCTTGACCTTAACGAGACGATTGTTGGCATCAACGAAAAAATACGGTCCAATGATGCCGTCGGCGTGAAGACCGCACCAAACCGTGATTTTTTGGGGATGCAGTTGAGTCTTGTGAACCACGTGTGGATTTCTGCCTGTCCAATAACTCATGTTTTGCTTATTGACGATGCCATTGAGCCAAAAATGAGCTTCATCGCTGAAGATGAATGATCGTGGCGTAGCCCAATCGGAGAACGTACTCGCTTCAAATGCTCCAACTGCTTCAATTCTTGAGTCAGCTTGATCTTATACGGGTGTAAACCAAGATCCTTACGCAAAACTCGCCATAGAGTAGTCTGACGGATGCCCAATTCTTGAGAACGCCGTGGAATTGACTGATTTGAGTCGTCTGCTTTGGAGGCTCGAACGGCAGCGATGTTTTCGTCACTGCGACCGTCCTTTGTCTCACTGGCACAACAATATTCAACAGGGAATATGCAGACTCAAATTTTTGCACTAAACTTGTGATTGCCTGTCTACTACAGCGCGAATTACAACCGAAAATTGGAGTTAAGGCTCTTAAAGTTGTGGTCACCGACTTCGAATTTCGGTAGTAAATTTTGAAGTGAAAACTTCTTTAGCGGCGCTGAGCACTCTTTTGTATGGGTAAAAACATCCAAACTAGCGTCAGGATCACGTGATGCTGATCGAAAAAGCGTAAGATCGAGGAGTAGGAGAGGGAATAATATCCCCCACTCTTTCAACCGTGCCTGCTTGTGCTGTTTCGTTTAGGCGGTGCAGGGCGCTTGTGCGAATGTTTGTGTATGTTAATGTAATATAAATTAGGTTTGTTCGCGTGGCAGTTCGGAACTGTAATTTTTGGTAATTTGTGGTTCCCACCCGTTCGTCTGGGACGGAACAGGAGTTCCTTGTCGTTCGTGTGGTCGGAACACTTGATTTAGGAACTGTTCGTTTCTGTTCTTACGGTTCCTGATCTAGAGATGGTACAAGGTACAACAGAAGAAGCGGTAAATTCAAATCATCGGATATTCAAATTTTCAGTAGTCCTAATTGGCAATTAAGTTATATATTTGGTGACTAGGATATTCGCATAGCTGTTTTTGAGTATATTTGATGTTGTGGGAGTATAAATTTTTAATCAATTCGTTATAATAGCTTCTCAAAATTTTTGTTATCTCAAAGAAGAGGAAGGATCATTTGCAATAGATGAATAAAACAATTGCATAGTTGTTGATCAAAGTATGTAAGATAATTATTTTATATTATTTATATATACGATATTTCGTATTTATATACTATATATTTATTTTTGTTATTTCATGATTGTAGTATCTTTATTTTTTAACCTCTCAAAATGTATTGAAAATTAAGGAAGGAAACGGAGGAATGACCTCTTTCAAGAACACAACGACTTGTTAAAACAATTCTTATCTAAAAAATAATTACAAAGCTATAAAAATTGTTAGAAAATATTTTTATTTATTTCCCAAATGCCACCAGTTCCATATACAATTACCTAATTCTATTATATAAAATTTTCTGTACACAGTTTCCACCAGAATTACAATGAAATAACAGAAAAATTCACAGTTTATCCAGATATGAACTAACAAAAATAATTTCTCCACTGATGACCACTACTACATGTATTGAAATTTCAAATTATAATTAAATTAAATCATTTCTTTAAATATTTCATTACATATAAATTATATTTACAGTTATTTAGGTATATGGATATGTTTATGTTTATTTATTTGACAAAAAAAATTGTTCAATTTTAATATTTGTAATTTCTAAAGTATTTCCAACGTATTAATAACACAATAACTTATTCAATATCTTTTTAACACTATCCATGATATGATCCATGATCATTGAACTCTATATGAATACCTATATGGTATTTAGAGTTCAATGTCCATGATGTACAACATAACCTTACTTTCACTTATCTATGCACTTAACGAAATCGTTTTGAAATTATCTGTTCCAACCTGTTCTCACCCGTTCGTGTCATAGAACAACTTGCGACGATTCCAAGAGTTACAGAACCTGGTTCTCTGTGACCCCAGTACAACTGGGAACTGCCACCCGAACAAACCTATTGTCATTTTTGTGTACGATAGCGCAATAAATGAATATTGTATTTCACCACATAAATAATAGCACTTTTATACTGATAATGAAAGCAATTCATACAAAATTATTCTCTAACCATTCCAAAATATCAAAAATGCACAACGTTAATATTCAAGTTTTCACTTCTGCCGGCACTCCCGGAGTGCAACCCGTCTTTTTTATAACTTGCAAACGTTGTTCGTTCGTGTACTCAACCATGATGAAAATGTTCACTTTACTGAATGAATTGACGCTGACAGTTCGATGATTGGTCCAAAGATGCGTTCTCAAATTAAATTTATTGGAAAACACGATACTAAGTGTAAATTCATCGTTACTTAATTAGCGGAAAATATAGTAAATTCAATTTGAATATTCTTATCAGTAAAATATTGAGCCAACGATGTTTTGAAGGGTTGTTGATTTTTAAGTAACAGAGTACCACGAAAATAGTTACTTATGATACTAAGGTTATGAGCAACATTTACCAGTGCTAAAAAATCTGAAGACTGCTTACTTTATCCTATATCCCTTACACAAGGTGTCCAGAAATGGTATCGGGTATTTGTAAGTTCAATAAAACAAAAAATATTTGTGAGCAATGAGTAAGTTTATTGTTTATTATTCATTATTTACATATGAATTGGAGAATTATTTTGAAAAGATGATGTTATCCAAATGATGACCTTTGCGTTGCTAGCACTCTTCTAAATGGGAACGAAGATTGGCGATAGCACGTTGACGCATAGCTATTGAAATTGGTGCCATTTCTGACCTGATGTTTTGCTTCAACTGTGTTAGATATTTTGATAAACCTCACTTTTAAGTTATCCCCATGCAAAATAGTCAATCGGGCTAACGTCGGGGCTTCTGGGAGGCCAGTTGATGTTACGACTTCGCGAAATGACTTTATCAGAGAATAATTCGTTAAAAACTTCCAAGATGACTTGCGTATGGCAAGTGACCCCATATTGCTGAACCACGTTCTTGAGTTGAAACCTGCAACTTTGGGACCAAAACATTTCGCAACTTATCGCAATAATGGTCACTATTCACATTAATTGCTCGAACTCGTTGATCTTCATGAAATAATGGACCTATTATGACTTCAGCAGACGTAGCGACCCAAACCACGATATTGGGCTATGTAGGGGTCGTTTATGAATTCATCTCGGATTCTCAACTGGCCAGTAAAATGTTTAAATTTTAGCATTTAGTTTCAAATTTCCGGATACTGAGTTGGCATTTTCGAAAAATCATATGAATTTTTCTTCAGTGGTGCCATCTGGTAGCTATGGCTAAACTAAGTGACTGATATAGTACTAAATGATCAGGAAAATGAGGTTTTAGATTCGAAAAGACCTTTCTGATTCGAAAACTTGCGAGAATTCCGTAAGGTTCATAATATGATCATTTCGAATTTTATTTTCGAAGTTCAGATTATAAACAATCACCTATCAAATAAATTACTCATCAAAAATAGTATCCTAGCCTTTTAGGAGTCCGAATATTCTATTTGTGCAGATTTCCCAGAATTCTCATAGTAGCCAGTTGATTGAAAGTCTATTTGGATGGCAGTTCCCTCCATTGTAAAAAAGATTTATTGCTGCTTCATCCCGATATAAATGCCACTGAGCATTCGAACAACTTAACCATTTCCTTCCTCTGGGAATGAAACATCAAAATGCGTCTCCAACAATCCGCCCTTAACTATAAATCTCTTTTCCTGGAAACAATGAAACAACGACCCTCACATAATAAATATTTCATCAGCTAATCAAAACAGCAGGGATCTGGATGCCTGATAGAGTTGATGGTCCTGATATGTCTCAGATCCCGGAGGACTGCGACAGGATAGACACACTAGGAACAGGCAGAAAACGAGGAGGGTTGAAAGGACTGAGGCAGACTTTACAGGAATGAAAGAGGAGCTCACAGTGCAAACACCCTTGAGGTGATGGTTGCTGGTAGTTTAGGGCACCCTCGAGTGCGAGGATATGATCTTTTGTATGTTGAGCCATGATTGGGATGACGCCTCTGCTAAAAAAGGGAATGTTGACGAGGGCAGTTCTGATTGGCTTTGTATTTGAGTGAATTCCCTGGTTTGTATTACATTTGCTCTTTCATTTATCTACTATTATTCATAGAGATGTAAAATAATTCAATGAATTGACTCTGATTCAATGAACAAATGGAGGTTCATAATAAAAGAACACAGATAAGATCGCTTGAAATACTTGATTTAAATATTTTGAAATTATACCTGGATATACAGGATATCGATTAGGATTATATTTACTGTTATCTACACTCATAGAAAGAAACCTTTGATTGAAAAAATTTTGGAGTTGACTCAAAGAAATATTATCTCCCTATAAGCGAAACAAATATTCTATTGAAATTTTCAAGTTATTTATTCTATTGTAGGGAACAACACATTTGTGTACTTTGAATACATAATATCTTGAACCAAGTATATACTACAATTGAACAAAATATATATGTTTTTGAGGTATAGAAATATTTTCTCAGTAAAATTAAAACTTTATTTGAACCAGAGCTATATGACAATTGAATGAAATGAATACGTTTCGGAGGTTGATAATATTTCTTCAGAAAAATAAAAACTTTATTTGAACCAGGGGTATTAGACCATTGTATGAAAAGAATATGATTTTGAGGTTGATGAATCTTCTTTCAGAACATTCATATCTATTTGAAATCGGCAAATAATATGTTGAAGGAAATATATATTCTGCTCAACAAAAATATATATCATCCAAGTTAATAAATATTTTACTCAATGGAAGACTAGTATCATTCATCGTATCAAGCAATTTTTAAGCCCAAATAAGAAATTGTCTTAACTGAAAAAGACTTTTTCTACTTGCAAGTAAAATTTATCTCATTAAATTAATGAAGTATTCCAACAGAATTATGCAGACCTCAATATACAGGGTTTTACTAAGAGAAATGCTTGTATTCAATTGGAAGATTCTTTGATTATATTTGTTGATTGTATATGTCCTGAAAGTCTTATCTTTTGGGATATGGAGTGATAAAATTTCGAAAAAGAAATCACTAGTAAAAAAATTTAGAAAGCACTGACGTGAGGTCAGATTGCTTTGGCGCTCTTGTTGAGCTACTTGCGAGTAAATATCCAAACCTTAACAAATCTATAAGCTCTCTGATCGGGTGAACAATAGTCTTTTTCCGTACTATGGGCCAATGTGATGTAAATATGAAAGCCTAATGAATAAACAAACCTTTATCTCAATTTGAAAATAACTACTCATAATTTTCACCAAATTTTGACAACGTCATCGACATTGAATTCTACCTCTATGAATTCTATGAAAATTTTGATTGATATTACGCCAACCAGTGTCAGTTGGTCCGCAAGTTGTCAAACGAATATCGATCTGTGATGGCAAATCTTTCAATGACAAAGCTCGGACTTCATGACATTTTTCTCTTGAGTAAATGAAATCGGTAACCTCAATATATATACGGATTTTTATTTAAATCTAAATGAAGTCTTAGGAGATATTGAGTATTGAAAATTTTTTTTTTGGAATTTTTTAAAAATTTTTTAGAGTGACGATTTCTGCGAAATTTTGCAAGCCGTTTCTTTTCAGCCTTCCTCAATAACATTCCAAGTATCAACTTGATCGGATGGATATGCATTTTTTATTCAATCAAAATAATACTTGTGAAACTTAGTCAGAGGAATCTCGATATCGCATTCCTCCAAAAATATCTTGTACAGACATTTTGATTGCTTGGATGTTGGATTTAGGAATCATGTAAATTATCCAAATCGAATGAAAGAAACATTTAGTATACAAAACACATGTTTATTCAAATAAAAATACATAAAATAGCAACAACAAAATTCACATCCTGAAATTTTATAGAACACTAATAACAGTCTTTTCATTACCAGTATAACGCATGCTATAAAGGGTAGGATAAGAATGTTCCTCTAAAGAATATAATTCAAAATTCCTTGAGTCATGTGAAATTTCTACTGAGTAAGTCACCAATTATATGATTAGTCAAGATTCCAATTTCGTCATCAGTCAAATGTGGCAAAATTTGCAAATTATCTATTCGGTTACCTGAAATAAATTATTTTGTACAACTATATAATAATAGGGGCAGGAATTCACAAAAAAATTTCCACATAATATGAGAAATAAAATAGAATAAGGCTTTGTTCAACGCCAGCTACATAACTGAATTGGCAATGCCTCATTTGGCAATGCCTCTTAAGGTCACTACATGTTTATTCAAATAAAAATACATAAAATAGCAACAACAAAATTCACATCCTGAAATTTTATAGAACACTAATAACAGTCTTTTCATTACCAGTATAACGCATGCTATAAAGGGTAGGATAAGAATGTTCCTCTAAAGAATATAATTCAAAATTCCTTGAGTCATGTGAAATTTCTACTGAGTAAGTCACCAATTATATGATTAGTCAAGATTCCAATTTCGTCATCAGTCAAATGTGGCAAAATTTGCAAATTATCTATTCGGTTACCTGAAATAAATTATTTTGTACAACCATATAATAATAGGGGCAGGAATTCACAAAAAAATTTCCACATAATATGAGAAATAAAATTGAATAAGGCTTTGTTCAACGCCAGCTACATAACTGAATTGGCAATGCCTCTTTAAGGTCACTCTCAATTTTTTGGATCTGCTTTCTCGCGTTGAAAAGTGTTTCATTTATTTCCATTATGGGAGAAAAAATTTGAAGATCGTGAACAATAGGCCAGAATGCAGAAACAATTAATACAATCGACATGCAATCACAAAAACACAAAAGTTAACAAAATTCCTAGGGCACTTTGCTGAACTTGGCAATCCCAAATTTCATATAAGGATCGTTCACTTCAATAGCATTAATTGTCAAAGTTGGTGTGAACGAAGTTTCACAACAGTGCAAGATTATTTTAGCAATTATGATGAGTAACGGAAAAGACCAGAAGAACTTCCAGACTATCTATTTTGGAAAAAGTTGAGGGGGCTACTCGATAGATTCTCAATCTTAAGCAAAGTTATGTTCTTTCATTCGCTAATGCCCTTCAGCAAAAAATGTTGATTTTTTTGACTGTCCATGTATGAAATTAAAAATGCATAGTAAATATTTAAAAAAATTATTCGACAAAATATTCGGAAAATCGCTTTCTGGGACGTCAACAAGATAATGGCTTGGTAAATGTATAAGCTGGAGAAATTGGAATTTGTAAAGAGCATGTAACATATAAATGGTTTCACGAACTTTGATAAAATTTTTCAGAGAACCTTCTCATTCACGGCCGAATAACTAGACTGCACATAATTTCTATTGTAGGCAATGTGGTTCACTTACCTACCTTCAAATATTGGCACCAAATGTGCTAAATTATTCTCCACCAAACAGGTTTCCATACCTGCACTGCCAATACACGAATAATTTCTAACTCTCTTACTTCCACAAAAATGGCTACTCTCACAAGCTACGTCCTTGAATATGAGCTCCCTATACTAGTTTATATCAGCACGCACGCTCGAAACAAGAACGCGGAAGACGGCAGTCGAAATGGTAATTGGTGTTCATGCCGACTGAAAAACGGCAAAGCGCAGGCGCATTATTCGAGTCATCGCAGACTCTTGAGCGAAACATCTGTTTATTTGAACTGAAGAAAAGACTATTTGAAATAGGCGCATTTCTCGCATGCTCTCTCGTTTATTCTCAACTAAGAAATACTCATTTCAATAAAACAAATTTCATTCAAATAAATGAGGAATTTATTGCAAGCAACACACTTCATTCCATTCTAATCAAATTTATTGAAAACAACAAATAATGATTCAAAACAAATAAAGAATTTCCAAATAAATCATTTATCACAATTGTGAACGAATATTATTTCACTGTATTGTAGAGTTATTATCATCTTTTTATCTGTTTTGTCAATTTTGTTGCATTTATAGGTGGATATGAAATTAGAAAAATTCTTCTACTATACTTTTCAGTTGATCTGAAATGATATGCTTCCATTTCGAGCTCGACTTCGCCAGGCATGCATTTCCATGATATTGAAGAATGCGTTTCAATTATTTTTTAATTAGATTAGTTAAGATTCATACATTTTTTTATGTTAATTCCTCTTCTTCGAAAAATGTGTTGTTTACAAAATTCAAGTGACACCCAATAAAGTTGTCAATTATGGACACTAAACGAATTCGTGAATAGAGTATTTATAAAGTAGCTGAACACAAAAGTATTTGTGAATTTTTTCATCCGATATTTGGATCGTAGGAAATCCTGTTTTTCAAATGCCAAACTCAATCGTTCTTACCGTTTGAAGTGCCCCTTTCGCTATACCATAAACTTTTGAGTTGTGGGCGTCGCGGCGCACATTTAAATCTGAATTCCAAAGGAATCTATCGCACCGTTCTCGGAAAATGCGAATGCAAACAACGTATAAAGAGGCAGAGGCACGACAATGGAGATTTCCACGAATATTGGATGCATCGAGACGAACGTCTTCCTAGGGTCTCGGCTGAAAATGTCACGAAAACGTGTTCGAAATGCGGAGTTATGGGGATGTGAGTGATGTCCTCAAATTGAATTCGAACTTTCGCTTGATGTTTGAAGACGCCGCTGCATCTTTTCCCACAGAAATTTCGGGAAAATAACCTCACGCACAGAATACGTAGGAATACGTAGAATGTGAAATCAGTATACAAATTGCAGAAATTCTCAACGAACGGGACGTTTCTATGTAATAAATACAATTGATGACGAGATATCTCGGATTATTTATGATTTGTTTTACTAACCAGAGTTTCGGTAGAACTGTTCAGCGTTTTCAAGCTTTGAAATGAAACATGATCTGAACTGACAATTTCAAAGACGCGAAAATACTGTAACATTTTCCCATAGAAAATTGCAAAAATAACCAGTCCTATTTCAATGAATTTTTCACAGCACTTACAATAATGTATGCATCATATAGAGTGGGCATATTTCGATGATATAGTACTACAACTTTTAAACCAGAGGAAATCTGATATCCCATTATCGTTCTTTTTTTCTGATAAACTTACAAGAGAAGTATTGATTTTTGGATACCTTCGTTGTTTTCGAGTTATAAGGGAATGTTGGAAAATTGCGATATTGAAAAAAAAATTATATCTCCGCTAACACTGAAGGTAGAGCTCTGAAATTAAAAAAATATTAGGCACTTTACGTATAGTCCAGTGGCCTGCGTCTACATTTTTCATAGGAATAGGAAAACTATATTTCTGTACCATTTTCTTAAAGCAAAATTTTTACTGTGCAATATCGTTTGGATTGTATAAATATAAGTGATAGAAAACGGTCAAAAACCTTTTTTACCTGTGTCTCAGTCTATCTATGGTTTCTACTGTTGATGAGCACAGAAAATTTTGCTTCCTATGGCAAGAGCAGTCATCTTCCGACGATCCTATTATTTCTATACTTCCAATCATTCACCAACCCCTGCTAACATTTGTTTTGTTAGCCAAAAGTTCAGAGGAATATATACAGGGTGAGTCTTTGACCACTGCGTTTATTTTAACCATAGATTCTTGACGTCAAAAGAAACATTTTCTTCCTATAACATTTTGCCAATTTTGGCCCCGTTCAAAAGATGTAGGGTGTTGAAATGTCATGAAAAAATTGCATTTTCACCAAATTTTCTGAATTCCCCAATCCAACTCTATGCTGAAATGATTCAATAATCAGATTTGTTCAATGTTGCCCTATTTTATGTCTTCATTAAATATTTCTACAAAAGTTTGGGGAAATCTCTCCAGTCTATGGTTCCACCACTAAACACTAATGATGAAATTAACCACTGAACAATTTTTGTCTTACCTTCACCACAAAATCTGAATTGCCATTTGCTGTATTCATTATTAATGATGTCTAGCACCTTGTTTAAAATTTAATCCAGAGTAATATTCCATAATAAATAGAGAAAAAGTTTTCCATCACTCACATAGGTACTTCGGTATATTTTCATGATGACGGTTGAAATAGGTAATTTCCTATTTTATGTCAGAACCTGTTAAATTGAAAACTTGTCTTTATGAAGAGCTGGTTCTTTAAAGCTTCAGACTTTCAGAGTTCATCAAACTATATCTATTC
Organism: Micraspis discolor; assembly: GCA_030674115.1. Classification (NCBI taxonomy): domain Eukaryota; kingdom Metazoa; phylum Arthropoda; class Insecta; order Coleoptera; family Coccinellidae; genus Micraspis; species Micraspis discolor. The sequence goes on from JARTUT010001740.1 coordinate 184,431, forward strand.
TAACATAGGAATGCTTCAAATTGAGTTCATATGAGTTTTAAAAACTTCGAACCCAGTCAGTTTTTTCACATCTTTATTTCATACACCGATTCAACCTGGTTCACAAACTCAGGAGATAATAGAATTTGACTTAGTTTTAATATTTTAGAATGTTTGTTATGATGCATGGTTAATCAAAATTCAATCAATATTGAAACTGGAAGCTATCAGCTCATACACAAGAAAGATTAGAATAGAATGCATTTTCTGACCATAATCATTTCATACTGAATTGAATAATTTCAAACTATCGAAATTATCCTAACATTATTTTCCACATTTTTTCTTTAAGAAAGCTACAAATAACTGTTGACAGCTTCAAACAGAATCAAAGCAACAAGGAACCACAGAACACTATTTTATTGGGAACTACCCACTACAGAGACGTTATAATATTTTAATGTGATGAAAATTCACTCTAGTTATTGTGAGGAAAATTATAACTAAAGATCAATACTGGTTACAGGTATTATCTTTCATTTAAAAAAAACCTTGCAATTATTAATTTTTTCTCTCCTGGGGTTCGGTAATAAATTAATATTCTATGGTAAGATATTAAAATTTAACATAATCTATGGATAACCATTATTCAATATTTATGTTTTTGTTTACGTAATTAAAACAGATACTCTAGACTATAAAAACCAAAAATTTACTCATGTTCAGTAATTAATTATAGGCTAAACAGAATAAATTCATATTGATGATTTAACAAAAAATTTTTTATTAAAGTTGACTTTTCCGAATCAAATCTAGGTGATCAAACTCAATTTCTACAAGCAAGTATAATTGCACACCTAAATCTGGGAATACTTGTTATCTATCCAAGTAAATTTTTATTGGGATTCAGTACAGAAAATAGTCATCAAGCAAAGTAACATCACTTCGAAATAATTATTCGTAGTGACATCATTCATTGTTGTTGAAGATTTTCATATTTTTAACAGTATGATATCAAGAGACCTCATAGACCTGTTCACTGGTCTCTGTCAAGGAGAAGAAACTTCAGAAATATCAGTGTTTGGAAAATCATAGATGATTTTTTCTGGCTTTGAGTGAAAACAAAGCAATGTGACAACCTCTTGCCTTGGAACTTTTCATAGAAATGATGGTTTTCATGATTTGGAAATCTTAAGAATAAAATTACAAATGTATGATGATTACATCTAATAATTCTGAGGTTTTTTGGAATTTCTCACTAGAAAGGGATGGTTTATAATCTTAAACTAGAAAGAAATTATAGTAGAACAACAAAAATCTATGTTTATGGTGTTGAATTTTTGTTACCAGAAAATTAGTATTGTGTATCTTCCTTCTGGATATGGACCTCATCGTATGAAACATGAGTGAGTGAATCATTTTTTAGAGGGGAAAATAATGTTTTTAAACAATTCAGATTCAATAGTGGATGCTGTGGAAAGTGTTTTTCATTCAAACTAAACTGGACTACAGAGGGGTATTTGCCCAATGTGAAAACTGAAAATGATTATAACTTTTTAACGCAGCTGAATATGGAAAAACCGTAATGGAAAAAGTGTTTCTTTTGATCTCAAGAACCTATGGTTGAAATTAACGCAGTGGTCAAAGACTCACCCTGTATATATATTTCAATTGAATACACTCGTATTCTACGCCAACTGATTCGCAACTGCTTCCAATTATTGGAGACCCAAATTTCATTGAAACGACCGAGACATCGTCCGGCGGCTTCCTCCCCATAAGAACTGGCCAAAATCTCCAGACAAACAAGTCAGAAAGTGGGTTAAATAGAGCATCAGTTAAAAATGGATTTTCCTCCAGACATCGAACCCATTGAATTCCGAAAGATACCTCCATCGTTCAGGAAGTAGGTAGCTTCCAATTTCCGATGGCATTGGGGACAAAATAATTCACGCTGTGAGCTCTGAACGAAGCTGGGGATGAATGGTTTTGGTCATAAAAATCGATCGTAGAAGAGCGAGTGGTCTTGTCTTTTCGAGTATGAAAAGAATTTTATGTATACTCTTCTTCGGGAGATCTCGGACCTTTATACTCTTATTCATCTTGTTGGTTGTATGAAGCAGTTCAAGTTCATACCTCCGTTTATGATGAGGCAGTTTCATCATATGATGAAATTCCATGAGATGATGGTCCGCCATCGAGAACCATGTCGATCAATTGCTTTCACTATAAGGGATGGATATGTCTGGAAACAGTGTATTTATATTATTAACGAGTATTTCTGATGATAGGGTATCTTCAAATCTTGTAGTCCAGCAAGATTCAAGAGACAGGTTTTTGGACCAGTGCTTACCTACAGCACCGAAACTTTCACCGTCATAGAGACGTCTGCGTATAAAACTCGCATTGAAAACCATTGGAAAGATAGATGCTGAACATATATCTTGAAGATGAAATTTTTCATGAGCAACTACGGAATATGAGAGCTGTTTCCAATGCTATTGTAAGGATAACAGCCTTAAAATGGAATTGGGCGGGCCACATGACTGGACGGGAAAGATTCTGGAATGGAGACCTATACAGAAAGCACATCGAAATAGGGGAAGGTATCCAACTAGATGGTACATCGATATACAGGGGAGTCTTTGACCATTGCGTTTATTTCAACCATAAATTCTTGACGTCAAAAGAAATATTTTCTTTCTATAACATTTTTCCAAATTTGGCCCCGTTCAGAAGATATAGGGTGTTCATATTTCATAAAAAATTTGAATTTTCACCTGCAATATTTAAACGACAATATCAATTGAAATGATCTCTTGTAGAAGGTTTTTGATAACAGTCATGCATATTTTGGCATGAATAGATTTATTCCATTTCGTGTGGGCTTCTCAGTACTTCTGTACAGTTTGTTTAAATTGCATAAAAAATAAATACCACTTGAACTAACGGTACGTATTTTGTGCTTCCTAGAATCATTAGTCTTTTTTGCAGATAAAATCATTCATCATCTTTTTTTCCAAAATTGCACCATTTTCGAGATATTTGAAGTTGAAAGGAATTAAATCGATACAATCATGTGATGAAACATGAGTGAGTGAATCATTTCTTAGAAGGAAAATAAAGTTTTTAAACAATTCAGATTCAATAGTGGATGCAATTTAACCAATCTGTACGGTAGTCGTGAGAAAACCACAAGAAACGACAAGGAAGACAAATACATTGTCTCAGGGGACGAAGCAAATATTGAATGATTGTTTGGGCTATTACCATCATCTATTGTGGATGTAATATTTTCCGACGTTTCGATAGACATCTTCTATCTTTATCAAAGAGAAAAGTAAGAAACCTTTTGAAAATTATCAATATACTGTCAATATCAATATTGATATCAATATATTGAAAATTATCAATTTTCAAAAAGTCAATATTCACAGAAGTGATGAAAGAAAATGAACGATGTTATATACTCATCTGTGATATGATGATCTTTTTAAATTGAATCGAACTATCGGCGTCCAAACTTCTGGCAGATCTATATATGGAGCACTTATGGAATCAGGTGTTATTTTCATAAATGCTGCTCCTTTGATTTTTCTTCTTGCAAGTTTTTCTTCTTTGGATATTATTGATGGTTCATCCCATTTTATACGATGATTCTCATCTACAGCATGTTGGACCAACCTGGATTTGTCGCTGTCTAGTACTCGTAGAAGCTTCTGATGTTCTTTTATTCGTACATTCAGAGGGCGTTTAGTTTCTCCGATGTAAGATTTTCCGCACTCGCAAGGTAATTCATATATGCAGTTCTTTGTCCTTTGTGTCTCATTATTAGGCTTAACTTTTGTAAGTTTAGCTCTAATAGTGTCTTGAGTTTTGAATGCAGTCGTTATGTTGTATCTATTTCCAATCCTTCTCATTTTCTCCGACAAACCTTTTACATAAGGAATTACGGTTTTAATGGTCTGATTTATATCTGTTGGTTCAGGTTGACTTTCTCTTGTTCGTCTAGCTTTTTCTAATATCTTTTTGGGGTAGCCATTGTTTCTAAGAGTTTTCGAAATGTTATTTATTTCTTCATTTTGGTCTTCTTCAGTGCATAACATTTCGAAAACTCTTAGAAGCAATGGCTACCCCAAAAAGATATTAGAAAAAGCTAAACGAACAAGAGAAAGTCAACCTGAACCAACAGATATAAATCAGACCATTAAAACCGTAATTCCTCATGTAAAAGGTTTGTCGGAGAAAATGAGAAGAATTGAAAATAGATACAACATAACGACTGCATTCAAAACTCAAGGCACCATCAGAGCTAAACTTACAAAAGTTAAGCCTAATAATGAGACACAAAGGACAAAGAACTGCATATATGAATTACCTTGCGTATGCGGAAGATCTTACATCAGAGAAACTAAACGCCCTCTGAACGTACGAATAAAAGAACATCAGACGCTTCTACGAGTACTAGACAGCGACAAATCCAGGTTGGTCCAACATGCTGTAGATGAGAATCATCGTATAAAATGGGATGAAGCATCAATAATATCCAAAGAAGAAAAACTTGCAAGAAGAAAAATCAAAGAAGCAGCATTTATGAAAATAACACCTGATTCCATAAGTGCTCCATCTATAGATCTGCCAGAAGTTTGAACGCCGATAGTTCGATCCAACTTAAAAAGATCATCATATCACAGATGAGTATATAACATCGTTCATTTTTCTTTCATGACTTCTGTCAATATTGACTTTTTGAAAATTGATAATTTTCAAAAGGTTTCTTACTTTTCTCCTTGATAAAGATAGAAGATGTCTATCGAAACGTCGGAAAACATTACATCCACAATAGATGATGGTAATAGCCCAAACAATCATTCAACACGAGCTCCATCATCAACAATATCGCGTCATCAGCGTCGCAAATAGTTGTATATCGGTCGAATTCAGGGTCAGGATGTTACAGTTGAGGATATCAGAGATTACCTTTCAGAATTTTTAGATATCACATCAATTGATGCGAAGAAATTAAACACAAAAGAACCTAACTCTGCTTTTAGTGTGGGAGTGCCTGATAATATTGTAAGCCATGTTGCAAGTGGAGAAGTGTGGCCTGAGGGAACAATAATTAGGGAAATCAACTTTAAAAATTTTTTCAGGAGCAGGATCAGGGAACCAGCAGATTAAACTATTCTAAACACCAAGAACATATAACAGTGATACACCAAAACATTCAATCAATAGGAACATCTTTTCCAGCATGTCAAAATTTTATTGTGGATCAGAACCCAGATATTTTACTGATAACTGAACATTGGAAGAGTTATCAACAGTTGAATCTGTATCATTTCGAGGGATATAATCTAACTTCTAATTATTGTAGGGACTATAATGAGCATGAAGGCTGTGCTATTTACTGCAAGAATAAACTTTCTACGAAAGTACTTAAAGATTTTGATGAGTTTATAGTTGATAGAGTTCTTGAGATGACATGTCTGCAAATTAATACATTGCACTCCAAATTACTTATTGTATGCATTTATAGGCCTACCTCACCTCCTTACTCAGATGTTGATTTGTTTCTTGAGGGCGTGAGGTTGCTCCTGGAGAGGTGTTTAGTTGAAAACGTGGACTTCATCTTGGCAGGGGACTTCAATATCGATCTTCTAACTGACTCAAGAGCAACAAGGGATTTCATGATGATTCTTGAAAGTTATGCAGCTGAGGCCACCATATCTCAGCCAACAAGAGTCACCGAAACTTCTGCTACATGTATAGATAACATGGTAACGAATTTGAGCGAAGCTGAATCCTTTATTATAAGGTCACACCTATCGGATCATTTTACACAGAAACTGGTTGTCCAGTTAAATTCAGGAAGATCAATAAAGCCACTATTGCTAATTTCAATGACAGATTATCGCAGGAAAGATGTTGATAACTTCTCATCATTGAGTGCAAATGACATGTGGAACAACTTCTCCAGCGCTTATAGATCCCTTTTGAAACTAGCTTCCCAATGGATGAGTTTTCAGCTCAACATAGTGATCAATTCAATTTCAAGAAAAATGAAGAGATAACCAGATTAAAGTCGTTGTTGGATAGTGTTTATACTGTGTGTGGTGTAAAACATGAGTTTCTGAGCTTATATAAAAGAGTGAAATACATTTGCGATCAGACAATTATAGATCATAAAAAGAAATTTTATAGCAACAAGATAGCAAACTCCTCGAATAAATCTAGAACAACTTGGAATATTGTAAACAACATCACACGAAAGAAAGAGAAAAACAAATTAAACGTTACCTTACAAGAACCTCCAAATGATATAGCCAACAGCTTCAATAACTATTTCATTGGAAAACCTAGTACCATAAAAAGAAGTAATCAGGTTAAGAAACAGGGTTTTCAAAGTCATTCTTCATGTTTGAGATTGAACAATCAGAGGTTTTATCTGTAGTCAAGAAATTGAAAAACAAAACATCATTTGGACATGACCAACTACCCATATCGGTCATAAAAGAATCCATAAATGACATTGTTCGTCCGCTCTACATCATTTTGATTAAGTCTTTTACGATGGGAGAATTTCCTGATGAATTTAATCTGGCAATAGTTAAACCGCTTCGCAATAAAGGAAACACCAACGAATTTGGAAATTATAGGCCCATTAGCTTACTGACTTCCTTTTCGAAAATATTCGAGAAGATCCTGACAAATCGTCTTATCTCGTATCTGACCAAATTCAACCTCCTCCATCCTAATCAACATGGATTTGTTCCAGGTCAGAGTACTGAAACCGCAATTTACGAACTTACGCGGACTGTTCTCGAATCCTTGGATCAGGGTGAAATACCAACAGGACTCTTCTTGGACCCGTCGAAGGCCTTCGACTTGAACTCTCGGGAATAAGAGGGGCACAACTTGACCCCTTCAGAAGCTACCTACAGGGCAGAAGACAACAATTACTTATCCAGGTGAACGGAGATATATTTTTGTCGTCCAAGAGACTCATTACTTTGGGTATTGTTCATAATATATGTGAATGATTTTTATGAAACCCTAACTGATGGAAAGGTGATTCCACTGGACTTTGCAGACGACAAGAACATCATAACTATCTCTCCTCAAGTGTCCGATATCGAACCTGACCTTAGTGTTGTAGTGGGCAGTGTGAATTGTTGGTGTATGAAGAATGCTCTACTGCTGAACAACAACAAGACAGAATGCATGATTTTCGCTTCTGATAAATCAAAAATAATGTATCCTGAGCATTTCACATTTGGTGGTCACGCTGTTGAGGTTTCCAGTTCAGTGAGATTTCTAGGATTCATTTTGGATTCTTCTCTGAAATGCAATGATCACTTGAAGTATATAATGAGAAAGCTGAATTATGTAATTTACACTTTGAGAGTACTAAGAAATATCGTTGAAAATGAGATATTGAAAATGGCGTATGCTTTTAACTTATGGCCTAATTTTTTGGGGAAGCAGTTCCTCCATTCAAAATATTTTTGTTGTTCAAAAACTGGCCATAAGAGTTTTGTTCAAACTTAGATATAGGGAGTCTTGTAGGGGTATTTTTAGATCCAGTGGAATCTTGACTGTGATTGGTTTATATATATATATATATATAGAAGTTCATTATTTATGCACAAAAATAGGAATTATTTTAATGAATTTAAAAATCTGAATGATACAAGAAAAAGACACCCTTATTTTTTTCCCATTCATAAGCTAAGTATGTATAAAAAAGCTGCACATATAGATCCATAAAATTATTATTTAATATGTTACCAACACATTTTCAAGTAAAACTCGATTCTAGGAGTTTTAAAAAAGAGATATTTAGGTTAATTGTCAATATTGAGCCACACTTTATTGAAGAGTTTGAATTTGCATGCCGCAGGTCTAGTATATAGCTTTGTTCTATTTTTTGACATGTTTCCATTTCTTTGATTTATATCTGTGAATTCTGGAAATAAAAATATATTCTATTCTATTCTATTCTAATGGAATAAATATAAAAAACATTGTCGTTTAAATATTACAGGTGAAAATGCAATTTTTTTATGAAATTTCAACACTCTACATGGTGTCTCAAGTTCGAGTACCTATTAGACGTTTCTGGAGAACTAGACATATTTGAAATCTGAAAATTGGGATTATGATATTGTTCGAAGTTCTCTACAGAGCTCAAATATTTTCGAAGCCAAAAACTTCCGGTTATACCGGGAGTGAAAATAAATTCAACGAAAAAATTTTTTTTCAAGTTTTCCATTCCTGGTATGATCGAGTATTCAATAGTGAATACATTTCTGTTAAAACTATTGTATTAAATCGAATAGTTTTCAAAATATCAAAAAAAAACTGGAAAAAAAGTCAAATATGTTCAGGCCGTAATATGTTCATTATTCTTATTTCAAATATCCTGAGAGTAAACCATTTTCACATCATCGAAGAGGAAGGATGTGAAAAGGTCATGCATCTTTTGGATGTCAAAAATATCATCACAGGGTGTTTCAAATTTTGTGTTGAAAACTATGATCTTAAATTGGCCATAACTTCTGTTTTTCAAATTAGAACATTATTTTTGGCGCTCTTGTTCACCCGAACAGAGTGCCTATCATTTTGCCCGAATGTCTGTATTTTGGAATATCGAGCCGAAAATGGTCTCAATCGATTGGGTTCGACTCCCTGATGAAGAATTCGTGGCGAAAGTTGAGTCTGTCCGGCCGTATCCTCTCTAGCATCCAAAAGAAATTAGCTAGAGTTTTCATATTTTCAGAATAGGTTAATTGTCCAAATATCTCGGTCAAGTTTGTTATTGGGCCAAATCCGTCGAATGGTTCAGCAGTTATGAGCATCTGAAATTTTGTTTCCTCAATAACTACTATAATATCCATCCGATCGAGTTGATACTTGAAGTGTTATTGAAGGAGGCTCAAACTAAACGGCTTGCAAAATTTCGCAGAAATCGTCATGCTAGAAAATTTTTAAAAAATCCCAAAAAAAAAATTTTCAATACTCAATATCTCCTAAGACTTCATTTAGATTTAAATAAAAATACGTATATATATTGGGGATACCGATATTTTACTCATCCTCACATTTCATTGTCGTAGCTTTCCCCCTTCTGAAGATATGATCATTTTTTTCATTTACTCAAGAGAAAAATAGAAATTTCATGAAGTCCGAGCTTTGTCATTGAAAGATTTGCAATCACAGATCGATATTCGTTTGACAATTTGCGGACCTAGATATCAGTGTCAGTTGGCGTAATATCAATCAAAATTTTCATAGAATTCATAGAGGTAGAATTCGATCTCGATGACGTTGTCAAAATTCAGAAGAGCACAAACGTAATATTAATCAAAAAATTTTTTATCATCGAGAAAGAATTTGATGGCGTCAAAACTCAGAAAAGCAATGACGTAAGTTTTTAGGAGAAGCATAGAACAAAATTTGGTGAAAATTGTGAGTAGTTATCTTCAAATTGAGATAAAGGTTTGTTTATTCTGTAGCGGCGCTCCGTCACTGACAGGGGAGTGTGTAGGGATCACTTGGCGGCACCTCATATAACCCCCGCATAGCCTAATTCACAGCGCTTCGGTGGCCCAGAGGTAAGCGCTCAAGTTTCACACCGACTAGGTACTAAGTGCCGGGTTCAACTCCCGGAGGCTCCCTCAAACTTCTAAACCCCTGCGTCTATGGCATGGCGCACACAAGCCATACTGATGAGTCCAAATGTGTGCGCCAGGGACGAAACGCATAAGTAGGGATCATTCTTCTAATTCTTCCGATTCGACAATTCATTAGGCTTTCATATTTGCATCACATTGTCGCATAGTACGGAAAAAGACTATTGTTCACCCGATCAGAGAGCTTATAGATTTGTTAAGGTTTGAATATTTACTCGCAAGTAGCTCAACAAGAGCGCCAAAGCAATCTGACCTCACGTCAGTGCTTTCTAAATTTTTTTTATAATTGTGTTGGATTCTGCAGTAAAAAAAAAATGATAGTTTTCTCACATGATTATGCTCCTAAATTCAATAATTTCTGAGTTATTTGAGATTTTCTGGATTTATGTAGTACGTAGAGTCAAATTCTTTGAATCTGATTCATAAGGATTTTCTGTGAGCATAGAAGATAGATAAATCATCCCATTTATAATTCACAAGTGTCAGACAGGTCTTATTGTTAGTAGTTATGAAATTTTTTGATTTCACAAAATGAATCGTTGCTATTCTAATAATGAGATTTTGAATTTATTTCTTATATTGTAAGTTGAGTCTGTCCGGCCGGCCGTCCGGCCAGCCGCTCAACTCGTATCCTCTCTAGCATCCAAAGGAATCAGCTTTTTTCAGAATAGGTTAATTGTATATCTCGCAATACACATTCAAATGCACTTAATGATATTGTTTATTTCAAATTCATGGTGGATGACACAAAATGTCGAGTATCCAATGAGAAGTATCCCCATTTTTTTTTTACAATTTCTGAAAAGATGTTTCATACTTTCCAAATTTTGGAATGTAAGAGCCCCTAAAGAATACAAAAAAAGGGCAGTTGATGAAATTAGTATTTCAACTTATTTCGAAGCGAATGATGGCGAAGAAAAGCAATGACGTAAGTTTTTCAATAGGAAACACATTAAATAGATTCGCATACTTCGGAAAAAGTACACGATCGAATTATGATAACTAAATAATCTGATAAATAAATTTTTTTTATACGCAATACACATTCAAAAAATAAAAATACGTTTCAAAACACAAATTAACAAAATAAATGTTCAGGTAAGAGTTTCATTATGGTAACCATTTTGTTCTACACACTTTCGAATACGTCTTGAAAACTTTTAATTCAGTCACCTGGTTCTAATGCATGATCTTTCTCTTATTTGTAGTCATGCATGTTGTGATTTTTCAAAATTCGGTACACTGAATTTCTGTCTAAATCGATTTCATGAGCTGTACTTCGAATAGATGTATTTTCGTTCGCTTAGAAATAAGTCAAAACACTAATTTCATTCTCCTCATCATCAACTACCCTTCTTTTGTATTCTTTAGGGGCTCCTACACATCCAAAACATTGAAAGTTTGAAACATATTTTCTGAAGATCTTCTCCGTCATGGAAGGTAAATGGGGATACTTCTCGTTGAAGGCTCTACTAATAATTCTGTCACATTCACCATGTATATAAAATAGATCCAGAATTTCGTAATTAGAATAATGGTTCATTTTGTTAAATCAAGAAATGAAGATAATTTATAAAAATTACACCTGACACTTGTGAATTATTAACAGATAATTTATCTTCTATGGGTATAGAGTGTTCCCATGGTTTCTAAAGAATATTCATTGAATTATTTTAGATGTTATCAATTTGACTCCACGTATACCATAAATCCAGAAAATCTCAAATAACTCAGAAATTATTAGAAATTATTGAATTTAGGAGCATAATCATGTGAGAAAACTATTATTTTTTTTTTTACCGCAGAATCCAACTCAATTATAAAAAAATAGGGTTCTAATTTGAAAAACAGAAGTTATGGCCAATTTAAGATCACAATTTTCAACACAAAATTTGAAACACCCTGTGATGATATTTTTGACATCCAAAAGATGCATGACCTCTTCACATCCTTCCTCTTCGATGTTGTAAAAACAGTTTACGCTCAGGATATTTAAAATAAGAATAATGAACATATTACTGACTGAACATATTTGACTTTTTTTCCAGTTTTTTTTTTGGATATTTTGAAAACTATTCGATATAATACAATGGTTTTAACAGAAATGTATTCACTATTGAATACTCGATCATATCAGGAATGGAAAACTTGAAAAAAAATATTTGTCGTCAAATTTATTTTCACTCCCTGTATAACCGGAAGTTTTTGGGCTTCGATAATATTTTAGCTCTGTAGAGAACTTCGAACAATATCGTAATCTCAATTTTCAGATTTCAAATATGTCTAGTTCTCCAGAAACGTCTGATAGGCACTCGAACTTGAGACACCCTGTATATCTTTTGAACGGGGCAAAATTTGAAAAAATGTTACAGAAAGAAAATTTTTCTGTTAACGTCAAGAATCTTTGATTGAAATTAACGCAGTGGTCAAAGACTAGCCCTGCATACATCAATTAACTTCGACTACTATACATTATATTGAAATAATTCAATTACTATCATACTTCAACTATGATATGATTGGTTTATGATAACTGAAGTGAGAGACATGAATTCTACTCTGCAAATTGTCTAAATTTCTTGAGAACTCTGCATCAATAGTCTTACCATATCTTGTAGTTGATTGAACTGGAGAATTATTCAATATTAAATTTAGTTTATTACCTAAAAAATCAATCAATGGTATATGTGTTGTTAACCTCTTATAACTTTTGCTACAATCGATACAAATACTCCAGAAGGAACGGTTGCCCAAATCCCAAGAGATGGCCAATTTTGGCTCGCGTCCAGTCACATGGAAAAGACACGAAAGTTTCGATATTGTAGCAACCAATTTATTTCTTCATCATACAATGAATGCATTGCGCCTGGTTCCTAAGAAACATAAATATGTTTTCAATGAAGCTCACTCCATTTTATCTTGTTACACTACAATGCCCATCATTATTTACAATTTAAATGATCATAGGATTCATTTGGTCATATACAAGATGGTAGGTTTATTTTTGGAGTAAAGAAAAGCCTGGATCCGATGTTTCTGAAGGCTGTCTCAACATTAACGCAAGATTTGAATTGGCCGCTATTTATGCAGTACAGTGTTGATATCCCTAAAAACAAAATAATTCGACAGTTGACACTTTAGGGTTAGTAAAACTGGAGCGTTACGCAATGAAACAACGTGTCTTCATTGTTGAACAAAATTAATAACGAATGCTTGGCGACCTCAGTTCGAAAAGTTCATAAGTTGGTCGGAAGAGTATTTTAACTTCGTCAATTGTGAAGAGATCAATTGAAAAACTCCGCGGGACAGGAACCGTGGGAGATGCCAAACACACTGGTTATCCAAAAACAAGTCGGTCAAATGTCAATATAGAGGCAGCGCATGCGAGTGTCGGTGACAATCCAGAAACCTCAATTTGGCGTCGTAGATACGAATTGCCAATTTCAAGAAGCTCTCTAGAGCGTATACTACTAAAGATATGTGTCTCCATGCTCACAAAATTTAATTAACAAAACAGCTGAAGCCCAATGTCCATGCACAGCGAAGAGAGTTTGTTGAATGGACCGTAGTCCATTGCTAAGTAGAGCAACAACAAAAGAATGATTTTTAAGCAAAATCACCCTAAACGACGAAGACAGTTTCACCCTGATGTCTTTGTTAATCGCCTAAATTGTCACTTTGGAGGTGCTAAAGCTCGAAAATTATATGCATTCACAACTTGATGTTTGTGCATATTGAGCTGGACCTTAGACGATATAAAAATAGACCCCTTTGTTTACATTGAAAAGTGTCGCATCTGAAACTTAGAGCTTGTCGATTGTAATGTGTTGAGCTGGTCTACTCGGGTCATAAAAAATTTTCATGGTTGCCAAACTGAGCAAATAGTAGGTTTCTTTATTCCCCTGTAATTGTGAATAAAAACTTTTTGCGTTCAAATTTTTGTATAAAATTTTATATTTTGAATTTAAACTGTCTTATCGTATATATTAGCAAGAAGTAAAAAAAAAACTTTAGTTGATTTTGCTATTTTATGTCAGAGACCACAGATGGAAAGAAATTCAGGTGAAAGTCAAGACAACGCTGCTTCATTCTCTGCTTGATAATTTGAACGTCGCATATTCTAAAGGACACACGTTGCCACCTCAGTATCGAAAATAAATATGCAAATTTGTGAGAGTCAGTATTAGGTTTATATATGTAGATATAGATCTGTCAATATAATGGTCGCAAACTCAAATAAAGGTCAAATAAGGGAATCGGCCTGGTTTACACCAAAATGATACATATAAAGAACATCAATCACAACAAGACAACACAGTATTACAAAACCATAATAATCTAATTCTAACAATACGTAAGTGTACTCATTTTGCCTACCGAAATTTGAGGTTAGGGTGTCGAAGTCGTTGTTTAGTTACAAAATTCCATCATATGCAGCTAAACTCCGTCAGAAAACAAAACCTTGAACACCTTAATCCAGTATTACAGTCAACTATGTTAGTCTTCAGCACGTAAGCTCCTTGTTCCAAATTCCATATAAAGAACATCAATCACAACAAAACAATACAGTATTACAAAACCATAATAATCTAATTCTAATATAAAGAACATCAATCACAACAAAACAACACAGTATTACAAAACCATAATAATCTAATTCTAATTTGGAATTTGGAACAAGGAGCTTACGTGCTGAAGACTAACATAGTTGACTGTAATACTGGATTCAGGTGTTCAAGGTTTTGTTTTCTGACGGAGTTTAGCTGCATATGATGGAATTTTGTAACTTAACAACGACTTCGACACCCTAACCTCAAATTTCGGTAGGCAAAATGAGTACACTTACGTATTGTTAGAATTAGATTATTATGGTTTTGTAATACTGTGTTGTTTTGTTGTGATTGATGTTCTTTATATACTTGTAGATGCCCTGAAGATGGATTAAAATAAATCCGAAAGCTCGGCTAAGAAAACAAGAGTATCATTTTGGTGTAAACCAGGCCGATTCCCTTATTTGACCTTTATTTATATAGATATATATATTTTTTTTATTGTTTATTACTTTTCATCGCACTGAAAATGGTTCGTAAGTGTGAAAGTTGTAGTAAAGACAGGAATTTTAATCCGAATATATCGTTCCATAGATAAGTGTATTGTTAGAATCGAAGTATTTAGTTATTTACATGTTCAGTAGCGTAGAAAGTTTTAATAGAGAAGTTTTCAATGTGATTATTATAAGATAACATGAGGTTTTCTTGAATTAAGGTTCCCAGATGACGATGAATAAAGAGGAATTTAAGATTCGTTGTTGGGATGGTTAAGTATTTGCCCAAAGAAAGCAATTTTCATTTGTTCAGATCATTTCGACCCTGAAGATATTGTGACCCGAGTAAATGGATATAGATTTTATGCGGTGTTGCTAGGTGAGGTTTCACTAGAGACTTTCAATGAGGGAGTCAAAAAAAATCGACATTTTACAAAGGAATGCTTTGTCTATCTTATACAGTCTAAGGGCTGGACGCATATTTGTCCTTACATTTGAATAATAATAATAAAATAATTGATAGTTTGAGTAGAATGGCTAAGCTATTTGACCTCACATTTAAGCCCTATTTATTTTATTTGAATATTTGATATTCAAGTAAATCTTTTGCCACCTAAATGGATTAGTTTATATCTTGGACAATTTGCTATGAGACCAGGTAATTTTTTATTCAGCCTACTTAATCAGCCGCCAATAAATAATAGGCTATCAATATCAGGTGAAAATTTTATGCGAACACCGAACACAGAAAAACCTTGCATAGTAAAATGAAAAATTCATTTACCCAAAGGGGCTGTAGATGGATTTTTTGCAGCTTGCACTACACCAGAAATGACGGGTTTTAAGGGAAGAGGATACAGGGATAACCTTTTCTGGACAGCAAAGCGGGTGAAAACATCACTCAGATTTATCCCGTTCCATGTTCACTATGTGGCTTTGGCACGAAAAGCAGATGATTAAGGCAAATAAAACGTTTATATAAGTTTAGAAGACTTTGATTTGAATATCGTTCCTTTTATCTTGTTGTTACTTTGGAGATCGTATATCGATTGATTTTAGTTCACGTGCTCGCCAACCGTGCACCAACGCTGTGAGGCAGGCAACTCAAAATACATTCTATCGTACACAAGTGCCGAAAATTAAAGGAAGATGGATTAAATTCCGAATGAAACAAATCTACACAGCTCACGACCAAACACTAATAATAAGTGTTCACGATCCTCAAATGACATCAGAAATAATTTTATTTAGAGAAAAGAAAACCGCATCCTCATCGATCTCTTCATCTATAGAAACCCACTAAACCTCGAGGTCCTTTATACGAACCACAAACTGAGCTACTACATCTGACCAATTTCAAATTGAAATGTATCTGTCGATGTTTTATTTATCGGGCATGAATCAACTGCTCGGGTTGCTCGAAGAAAAATGAGAATTCCTCGAATCCGACGCTAAGTCTATCCGCCAAATTTCGATTGTTATTAACGAGAGGAAAAAGAGATCAAAGAGGTTTTGAGGAATGGATGGTTTTTTGATGCTGATGAAAGAGATACCGTGATCAAAGGATAATTCAGGGCGTTTGAAGAATGCGAATACTCACTGTTATATTTGATTTCTTCTCAGAAGGTCATCAGGGGTCGAATCGGGATTCTAATGTATCAGAATGGGATGGCGTTCGATTATTTGTTTCTCTGTTTTCACTAGTAAAATGTAAGTGCTGGAATATTATCGCATTTGAGATCACTTGTTCTAGTAGAACAGTGTGCTGTTTAGTCCAAATGTCTGTCATTTTCAAAAATTATCTCAATCGATTGGGTTTGACTATTCTCGACACGTCTCTCTATGTTGTCAGTTGTTGTTCTGAAATCCATTGATGCTGTGCGCCAACTGATATAACAAGATCGTCGTGTGACCTATCGTGAGATTGAAACAACCTTAGGCATTAGTGGGACCTCATTGCATGAACATTTGACAGTCAAAAAAATTTGTTCGCGTTGAATGCCACACAATTTATCGAAAAATACAATCGCGATGCTTGGAAGCACGTCTATGACATCGTGACAGGTGATGAATCGTGGATTTACACGTATGAGCACGAAAGTAAACAGCAATCGACTGTATGGGTGTTTCAAGATGAGCCAAATCAAACAAAAGTTGCTCGAGTACGATTGGTTTTTCGGAAGAACTGAACATGTTGCAATCGTACCACTAGTACAACGCAGAACAGTCAATCCTGAGTGGTATACAACCATTTATTCACCAGTTGTTTTCCAAGAAATCAGAGTACGGGGAAATACTTTAGAACAAGCGTCGATGAGTTCCTTACCCCACACTCATAAAAAGAAACCTTTGATTGAAAAAATTTGGGAGTTGACTCAAAGAAATATTATCTCCCTATAAGCGAAACAAATATTCTCTTGAAAGTTTCATGTAATTCATTCTATTGTAGGGAACAATTTGTGTACTTTGAATACATAATATCTTGAACGAAGTATATTCGACAATTGAACAAAATATATATGTTTTTGAGGTATACAAATATTTTCTCAGTATAATCAAAACTTTACTTGAATCAGAGCTATATGACAATTGAAAGAAATGAATACGTTTCGGAGGTAGATAATATTTCTTCAGAAAAATAAAAACTTTATTTGAACAAGGGGTATTCGACCATTGTATGAAAAGAATATGATTTTGAGGTTGATGAATATTCTTTCAGAAAATTCATATCTATTTGAAATCGGCAAATAATATGTTGTAGGAAATGTATATTCTGTTCAACAAAAATATATATCATCCAAGTTAATAAATATTTTACTCAGTGGAAGACTAGTATCATTCATCGTATCAAGCAATTTATAAGCCCAAATAAGAAATTGACTGAACTGAGGAAGACTTTTTCTACTTGCAAGTAGATTTTATTTCATTAAATTAATGAAGTATTCCAACAGAATTATGCAGTCCTCAATATACAGGGTATTACTAAGGGAAATGCTTGTATTCAAGAGGAAGATTCTTTGATTATATTTGATGAATGTATATGTCCTGAAAGTTTCATCTTTTGAGATATGGAGTGATAAAATTTCGAAAAAGAAATCACCAGTAAAAAAAAAAAAAATATTTGTTCATTACGAAACGCAACTTGATGAATAGAATACATATACCAAATTTCATGGAGATGTGTGCAATATTATCTCAGTTTTTTAATTGAAAATGAGAATTTTTTCTAAATTATCAATATTAATAGTTGTAAGATTCATCCAGTTAAATTTTACATGTCGTTAAGGATCAGCCTGCAAAAGACAATTTTACATACAATAAAAAATATCTCACGATAATATTACTCTTTTGAAAAAAAAATCATATTCAGACAAACAATTTTAATATTTGACCTAGTTTCATTTCATTAGATAAGTTCACTTGAGTAAAATGTTTTTCAATAGCGAGAATAAAATCTCTTCAATAAAAAATATTCCCTCGAAATCAGTTTCAATCATTCAAGAGGAGAAATAATCTGTTGGCCATATAATGAAGCAAAATAATACTTGCGAAACTTAGTCAGAGGAAAATCGATATCGCATTCCTCCAAAAATATCTTGTACAGACTTTTTGATTGCTTGAATATTGGATTTAGGAATCATGTCAATTATCCAAATTGAATGAAAGATTCTTTTAGTATACAAAATACATGTTTATTCAAATAAAAATACACAAAATAGCAATAACAAAATTCACATTCTGAAATTTTATAGAACACTTATAACAGTCTTTCCATCACCAGTATAATGCATGGTATTATAAAGGGTGGGATAAGAATTTTCCTCTAAAGAATATAATTCAAAATTTCTTGAGTCATGTGGAATTTTTTCTGCATAAGTCACCAATTATATGATTAGTCAAGATTCCAATTTCGCCATCAGTCAAATGTGGCAACATATGCAAATTATCTATTCGGTTACCTGAAATAGATGATTTGGTACAACTTAATAATAATAGGCGCAGGAATTCACAAAAAGTTTTCCACATAATATGAGAAATAAAATAGAATAAGGCCTTGTTCAACGCTAACTACATAACTGAATTGGCAATGTCTCGTTAAGTCCACTCTCAATTTTTTGGATCTGCTTCACGAGTTGAAAAATGTTTCATTTATTTCCATTACTTGGAGAAAAAATTTGAAGATCGTGAAAAATAGGCCAGAATGCAGAAACAATTAATACAATCGACATGCAGTAACAAAAACACAAAAGTTAACAAAATTCCTAGGGCACTTTGCTGAACTTGCCAATCCCAAATTTCATGGAATTGTTATAAGGCTCATTCACTTCAATAGCATTAATTGTCAAAGTTGGTGTGAACGAAGTTTCACAACAGTGTAAGATTATTTTAACAATTATGATGAGTAACGGAAAAAGGCCAGAAGAACTTCTAGACTATCTATTTTGGAAAAAGTTGAGAGGGCTACTCGATAGATTCTCAATCTTAAGCAAAGTTATGTTCTTTCATTCGCTAATGCCCTTCAGCAAAAAATGTTGATTTTTTGACTGTCCATGTATGAAAGTAAAAATGCATAGCAAATATTTTAAAAAATTATTCGACAAAATATTCGGAAAATCGCTATCTGGGACGTCAACAAGATAATGGCTTACTTAATTTTACCGCCATTTGTATGAAAGAGTGACACGATTGGTAAATGTATAAGCTGGAGAAATTGGAATTCGTAAAGAGCATGTAACATATAAATGATTTCACAAACTTTGATAAAATTTTCCAGAGAACCTTCTCATTCACTGTCGAATAACTAGACTGCACATAAGGCAATGTGGTTTACTTACCTTCAAATATTGGCACCAAATGTGCTAAATTACTTTCCACCAACCAGGCTTCCATACTTGCACTGCCAATACACTAATTGTTTCAAACACTCTTACTTCCACAAAAATGGCTACTCTCACAAGATACGTCGTTGAATATGAGCTCCTATACTAGTTTATATGTTTACGTGCTACAAACATAGTGACAATCACATCTAAAATGTACAATCAGATTATTAGGGGTTTCTTAACATTTCCACATTTTATGCTAGCCTACCTGTCCAACAATTCATCTTGAAAATCAGAAAATTAAAATCATGTTCATTGTGTTGTGAACGCTGTCAACTAGAATCATTCTTCAAATTATCTCTTTGTTTATGCAGGTTTTCAATTTATCACTTGGAATGCCATCTGTGCATATGTGTGAAAATTGTTGAATAGAATATTTTATTTTCACTAGTTCATTTTGGTGATGTTTTCGAATACACTCACAGATGCCACCTCGACACAATTTTGATACCATTACAGAATGTTATAGTAAATTTTGGATAGGTTTTTCAGGTCTGTTCTATCATTTATTAAGTGTTTTTCTCTTTGAATGTATATCATTTCTTGGAATGTCCTTATTTTGCTGTTGGTTTCTTTATGCAGAATTTTAAAGTTGTCAAAGTCAAATCTATGGTCATTATCTCGTTCGTGCTTTTTAAGGGCTGTGGAATTTTTTGAATATTTATGGCCGTTGATCCTTTCTTTGATGTATTGTGTTGTTTGGCCTATGTAGATTCCTGGACATTCTTTGCATTTCAGTTGGTAAACACAATTTGATATTTTTCTCTCGGAGTTTTGGCTTTTAGCCTCGTGTGTAGAGTGGTCTCAGATTGTTTGTGGACTTATGTGCAATTTTGATGTCTGTGTCTTTGAAAATATGGTTGATTTTTTCGGACAAGTTTTTCACGTATGGAATTGCTATGTATATTTTATCTTTTTTTGAGCTTTCATTTTTATCGGAATTGTAAGCTGCATGAATTCTGTTTTTAAATATTTTCTCTATTAGTTTTTCTGGATAATTATTTTGTTTCAAGATTTCTTTGGCTTTTTTTATTGTTTCGATGCGATGTTTTGGTGATGTAAGTTTTATTGATCTATCTGCAATTCCTGATATAACACTTTTTTATATTGAATTGGTGCTGTTGATTCATAGTTTAGGTATCTTCCTGACCATGTTTCCTTTGTGTGCCATATTGTTTCTATATTTGAGCAGTTTCTGTTCTGTATGAGCGTCATGTCTAAAAAGTTTATTTTATTGTTAGTTTCTATTTCTGTTGTGAATTTAATTTTAGGATGGTAGTTGTTCAGTTCATTTAGCATTGACGCTATATATGTTTCAGGAAGTGCAGCTATGCAGTCGTCCACATATCTTTTGAAAAATACTATTTTATACTCTTTTTCTTTTTTTTTTCATTATAGTCTTTTCAAGGTCTTCCATTACAAGTTGGGCTAGTAGGGCCGATAGAGGGGCTCCCATGCTGCATCCATCGATTTGACTATAAAAAGAATTTTCAAACTGAAAGTAGGAGTTGGATATGCAGAAATCAATGGCTTTTAGGAATTCTACTTTTGGAAGATCTGTGTGGTTTTTTATTTCATTCCATCGTTCTGAAATTATGTTTATCGCTTTATCCATTGGTGTGTTGGTATATAGACTTACTACATCGAATGATGAATAATGATGAATAAGGACATTCAAGAAATGATATACATTCAAAGAGAAAAACACTCAATAAATGATAGAACAGACCTGAAAAACCTATCCAAAATTTACTATAACATTCTGTAATGGTATCAAAATTGTGTCGAGGTGGCATCTGCAATGAACATGATTTTAATTTTCTGATTTTCAAGATGAATTGTTGGACAGGTAGGCTAGCATAAAATGTGGAAATGTTAAGAAACCCCTAATAATCTGATTGTACATTTTAGATGTGATTGTCACTATGTTTGTAGCACGTAAACTTGAAAAAGGCTTAGTATACGCCGAAACATATGTAGTTAATTAATATAGAAAAAATAGATGAAGTCTTAATTTTTGATCCGTGCTCTAATCCCAAAAGATTACTTCTAAATAATATATAATATAGCACAAGAAAAATACATATTTATATATATACTAGTTTATATCAGCACGCACGCTCGAAACAAGGACGCGGAAGACGGCAGTCGAAATGGTAATTAGTGTTCGAATCGGCAAAGCGCAGGCGCATTATTGGAGACATCGCAGACTCTCATTTATTCTCAACTAAGAAATACTCATTTCAATAAAACAAATTACATTCAAATAAATGAGGAATTTATTACAATCAACACACTTTATTTAGTCCATTGTTTTTATCATTTTACGAAAAATGATGTCTGACCATTTTTGTACATCGTTTTTTGAGGAACAACTTTTATTCACATCATTTTTTCATTAAGTCAATAGCTAAGGTTTTACAGCGCTCCGAAGTGAGTACTATTTTTCAGTACTCTTAACTATACCTATATTATACGTGTGTACCTATAACATGCCATCAGTTATTGTTTTTTTTTTTTTTTTACTTTATTATTATAACTTTTTCAATTACAAATTTTGCAATATTATTAATAATTAATTATTGACTCTTTCCCCACCACCCACGAGGTAGAGTCTAGAGGCGCGTTTTTTTACGTGGTATCCCCAATAGGCATAATCCACGGTGATTTTCTAAATTAGAACTACTCCGTCCTCGGTCGTTTCGATGGACCAGGCTGCGGCTCAGCATCTGATAGGCTTTCTGAATTAAATACCAGTGGGAGAACTGGAGAAGGAAGGGGTGTTAATGTTGGCGGTTCATCATCAAAGTTTATTCCAGACAAATCAAATTAATAGAAAACAACAAACAATGATTCAAAACAAATGAAAAATTGCTAAATAAATCATTTATTAGAATTGTGAACGAATATTTTTTCAGTGCACTTCAAGGCTTTCTCAATTTTTTCAATACCACCAACCGGAATCACAGAGTTAATCGTTTTTCCGGTCAGCGTGTTCTAGCAATCCGCATAATAATCGTAGGAGGCCGCAACCCTTGACGCAGACAAGATAAACGTCGGCCTAATGGAAACTCTCTGGCAGATCAAGAGCGAAAACAAAGGGCCAAGTCATATCCGGCGCGAAGAAAGTGAACTCGCAAACAAAAGATGTAGATTGTTTGGACCGGAAATAGCCCTGCATTAGCTCGAGTTCCGGTGTGAGATGTGCAGGTTGGGTTCATGTCTTGACTTATTAAGGAGCCAGCGGCCATTTAGCGGGTATAATGCACGTCGTACCATTGTGATATGAATTCCGAAGAAACTGTAAGGATAATGGGCCATTGTGGGGGCCAAATTGCTCGAAAATTATGTGGGGATTTTCAAATTATGCGGTGAAATAAGGTAATGGAGATGCGGGTGAATTGGGTGTTGTTGACGGTACTCAAGGAGATCTGGGAGCTTCACATGTGATTTCGTTGAGTGATAATTATGGGATTATGATGGAACAAAATACAATGAATGTGTAAATATGAAAAACACGGTAAATGATGATGAGACCTATCAGTGGGAATTCTGGTAAGTTTCGACAGATTCTTAGGTTGAAGATTAATCACAAAACTATAACGATTTGAAATGTACGAAACTTACAATCGAAAAGTTGAAATTTTGTTTCTGAATAACTTGTTTCTAAAATCCATACAATGGGACAATTATTGATAAGATCAGGTATTCTTCTGCACATCCACATTCACAATTTTCGCTTGGAACTGAGTTCTATCTGGATAGCGTGCTATTTGTACGGCCATGACGTGTTGTAAAACGATTAAGAACTGTCCAATTTCTCT
Organism: Micraspis discolor; assembly: GCA_030674115.1. Taxonomy (NCBI): domain Eukaryota; kingdom Metazoa; phylum Arthropoda; class Insecta; order Coleoptera; family Coccinellidae; genus Micraspis; species Micraspis discolor. The sequence goes on from JARTUT010001740.1 coordinate 207,856, forward strand.
AGAAAGATAAAAACATGAAATTTTTTCAAAACGATAAAACTCTACAACGACGCAAAAGCTGAATCAACCACGGAAGCAGATAGGAAATAGTTATTTGATCAACTAGTTTATTAATGAGCGATTAATGGTAGAGATATGCTAATGTTCGAGAACATTAATCGCTAGATTAATAAACGCGTAGATTACAAGATTTTTTCCGTCGACCCCATTACGAATTAGAAATAAATTATTTATTCAAATAAATTTAATTTCTCACAATCTCGATGCTCACGTTGACTTATTTATATTTATGGTTCCAATTGAAAAATTAGTGAAATCTATAGACGGAATTTTCGAGATGTGACATTCTGAACAGTTCACATTTACATCGTTACTGACGATTTGCGACAAGGAATGTGTGGAACTGGTGGGAGCTGCTGTACTAATTACTGGCGAACGATTATCGCATAAAATTTTCTCAGCAGTTTCTAATCTATTTTTCATCGAGTTTTTCTTTCTTTCTTTCTGCAACATATGTTGATTTCGATCCTCCAAGCCGTTTGATGGCTGCAAAATCTGCCGCACTGTCCGAAAGGATAGACGAAGAAGAACGCCGAAAACAGTGACGTGTATACAGATTGAGTTGTTCTAATTCGAGAAATTTTGCAATTAACGATGGCAATTCCGAAAACGGATTGATTCCTACTGGCTATATTGAGCATTCAAAGTTTTTGTGAAAGATAAAAAACTTTTCGTGCGGAGTGTGAATTGGTCTCAAAGATCTCTTGATTAGATTCCAAAGTGGTCACTCCTCATTATCCACCTAATCCTCTTCGAGTGCGTTTTGGTTGAATTCACTGTTATTAAAAATTTCGAGCCCATATCCTGCACATCATTTATCTGCAACTTATACAGCTCATCTTTGCTCAATGCCCCGGATACTCCAAATATCAATGCAACCTTCAAATAAAAAATTTTAAATTAAATATTTTATATCCGCGTGACAAGAAGAAAAATTTTTGAGATTAATATAAATGAGTTTTATATTTACCTTTGACATCTAGAAAATACTGTCTGGAGCATTTGCTATGGACTGTTTTACATGATCTTTCTCGAAAACTCTCGATTTCTTAGGAGTATAACCCAGTTTTTGTCCCTTAATGAACATCACCAGTTTATGATATCTGCTTATATCAATATTCCTTTTTTCGTTCAATGTGCTTTCAGCATTGAATACTTTGGCCATAAACTTGCTAAGTATCCCTTTTCTGCAACACTCTTGAAATATGCCAACAAAACTGTTTCAGAATAATTGATACCGTTCTTCTCCTCGCACCATGACATGAATTTTGCGTAGGTGTGTCATACAAATGACCAGAGACAACCGAGACGGTCAACTCCGAACTAAATCCGTGTCCGATTTAATTTCCTATCTCTCTCCGAAAAATGTGTCTGTTGTCAGATGGCGCTGACATCAGTGAATCAGTGAAAGAATGGCGGGAAATTTTAATCTATAGCAGAGGATCACTGAATTTTAAAAATGAATTTTGCGAAAATAATGAAAAAACTTTGATCGTCGATATGCAATGTATGATTTAGGCAAACATTTGCAATATCAAAGATGAAAAGTTTTTCATTATGTTCGCTAAATACATTTTTAAAATTACATATCGTTATTTTCATCTTGAAAATTAAAAATATTTATAACACACTATTGATTACAGGTTTTTTTATTGAACAATATGAACATTTTATCACTTATTCTATGCTATCAAATTGATAGCAATATTGTATAGAAAATAAACATAAAATGATGCAAAAAATAACAAGGGTGCTTGAGACAAGAAATAATTGAGAATGAAGACGTTGGGGAAAACTAGCAATACAAATTTGAGATATGCCTGGAGTAATTATCAATAATCAACTTTCAACAATAAGTGGACTTCACATGGAACTTAACAAAGGTTGAATTAACAGAACAGACTGCTGAAATAACAAAAAATAAATCAAAAATTACTCATGGTGCATTTTTTTCAATTGTGACATGAATGTTGATCAGGAACCCCACTCTCCTGACTTTCAGGAGAGAAATTGAGGAATGATTTCAAATTACACAAAAGAGAACTTTCATCATTCTCACAATCCTGCCTTGGGAGGATTAACCATTAAGGAGTTGAGTTTTTAAACTTCCTATGAATTGATAAGCTGTAGGATTATCATTGCAACCGCAGCCACATCATATCTGCCCAACAAGGTTTTCCAATGGATCTTGATTCAAAATTCTGGTCTTAAGAGATGAAAAACCATTATCTTTCAAGTAAGTCCAGATTTCTTGAATAACAATGATTGTTTGGAGGCAACCTGTTTGGGAAGGAGGTACAATTATTGCATGTGATTCCTCCATTACTTCAATTACTTCAATGCCCGATGAAGGGTTGACCCAAGCCATAGGAATAACATGTCTGTTTAACTTGTTGCGATTTGAATTTGTAAAAGAATTTTCAATAAAATGAAAAAAAATGTAAGCCAAAAGTTCAAAAGAATATATATATACTAAAATGTCCACCACAAATTCTCTGACGTTTACTTATCACAGCACTAAAACGAAGACCAAGAGCATTCTTCCACAAATTCATCCTACAAAATAAATTTTTAAGTTAAATAATATACTTTCCATCCAAAGCAAGCATCAGATGAAATAAATATAACTTTTATTCTCACCGCTCAGGATTGGAAGGAAAACAGAATAAATTATTGACTTCGTCCTCTAAAGCACCGCATATAATACAATGATTATCACCCATCTTTTTGAGTAAATATTAACTCACTTACAATTTGATAGATCGATTATGTTTGGATATGGATGGCCTCATACATAAAAATGAAATATCACTCAGTTAATTAAAACGTATCTTTGGAAATTCTTGTTGAAGAAGTTCTGTATGCTAGCTAAAAGTCCAACTAAACACTCAACTCGACCGCTTAAACAAAGCGAAATCCTCAGAGATATACAGCAGCAAGTGGTGCCAAATTGAAATGACGTCATCGGGAAAAACTATCCCCGCACTATTTCAACTGCCTGCCCAAAAACGGTTCTGCACCGTCCCAGTCATTATCATAACTCCAGGCATTCAGGCTCACCCTCCACCAACTGTGAATAGTGAATAGGATCCAAATTATACACTTACATGAAATAGGTGGAGTAATTATTGGATTATTACATTAGGGGATGAATCCTGCGGCAGAAAACAATTGGCTCGTTCTGGGTGGCCTGAATTCGCTTGAGGAAGGTGCAAGATGTCTGGCTTTTCTGCAGAATTAGGGCTCTTTCAACTAATAGAACCTGGGTTTGAGGTGAGTTGATGAATGATCTCTTCAGGAGATCGGCGAAGAATTCCTTCAGGAACGTCAGCATATGGTAGATTCTTTGGAAATGAGCTTCGATTGCAGTTACTGAACATAACCGGGATATCCATTCAGAAACAGAACTGAGCAATTAACGGTATAATTGGCCATAATAATTGGAAACGCCAAAAGCAACGTTTATTTATCGTTTTGAGATATTTTAGGCTTTACAATCTATGTCCAGCAGGATATCGAATTCAAACTCTGCCCTTCTTTTTGAATTTGAGGTTAGTTTTTAGAGTATTAACAAAAGTATTAACAAAAGTTTTTGGTCGTTTATACGAGCTAAAAAAGGTTCATCCAGGTTGCCGGGTCGCATGCAGGATGGTGAGCGATGCCACGAGAACCCTCAGGAGATTGCGGATGCTTTCGCCAGGTATTTTCAGTCGGTGTTTGATGGGGCTGATGTGGTCGGCGATGCATCGGATGTTGCCCTGCCAGTCGAGTCCGGTGTGGTGGTTGGTGCCATAACTGAGGCCGACGTAATGAAAGCCTCTAGGAAGCTGAAAGGTGGGCAGACAGCTGGACCGGATGGTGTTCCGGGATTTCTTGTCAAGGATACTATTGGTAGGTTGGCTGGACCTCTTTCGACAATATTCAACTTGATTGTCAGAACATCTGTTTTTCCCACCAAGTGGAAGGTTGCAAAGATTATACCTATACTAAAGACTGGCGATAGGGACATTATATCTAATTATCGTCCGATTGCATTATTTTCAAACTTTTCGAAGATATTCGAGATTGTTCTTTACAATAAAATCTATCCGTCAAGTCGAGGCAAGATAAATCAAGAACAGCATGGTTTTGTGACAGGGCGATACTGTGTTACGAATCTGGCTTCCTTTTCTCAGTTCCTTTTCGAGGTTTTAGATGATTCTGGACAGGTGGATGTAGTTTACACTGATTTTCAGAAGGCGTTCGATAAGGTGAACCATCGGATTTTGCTCAGGAAGCTGGGAAATGAGTGGGGATTCAGTCCGGGATTAACGCTTCTTCTGGAGTCTTACTTGCGTCATCGTAGGCAATATGTGGTGATCGACGGATTTCGTTCAGTTGAGTATGTGTCCACTTCCGGTGTACCTCAGGGATCTAATGTTGGACCATACCTTTTCCTATTATTCGTCAATGATTTAATCGATAAAATCTGTGCGTTTAGTTTGATGTTTGCGGACGACTTCAAGTTTTTTCTTCGAATTGAATGTGTGCAGGACTGTTATATGTTACAGAGTGCTATTAACGTCTTACTAGATTGGTGTGTTGCATACGGTTTGACTTCAAGTGTATCTAAGTGTAGTATCGTATCATTCACAAGGAAGCGTGATCCACTCGTCTATGAGTATTCTATTGGGGGGACCGGTTGGCTCAGGTCGGAGGTGATCAGGGATTTGGGAGTGCTATTTGACAGCAGGCTGACATTCGTTCCACATTTCAATAACTTGTTGGGCACCGCTTCAGGGTTGTATGGTTTCATAATCGGTAATGGAAGGCACTTTTCAAACTCGAGAACGTTGATTCTCTTGTTCAACGCCTTAGTAAGAACTAAACTTGAGTACGCCTCTTTCGTCTGGCACCCTATTTACTCCTGTCACAGACAGCGCCTTGAATCGATTCAGCGCCGATTCTATAAGTGCGTTGCCTATAGAGAGGATTGAATTTACCCTCCTAGAGGTTCCGACCACGCTGGACTTCTGCGCAGATTCGACGCACTGTCACTGGATGATCGGCGCAGTTTGCAGGCAATTTCTTTTCTATACAATCTTGTTCACGGTAGGGTTGATTCTCCATATTTGTTGGCAAAGGTGAATTTCTATGTATCGGGATTAATAATGAGAGCTAGACCTATGTTCTACTTAGCTCCATGTCGAAATAATTGTATGCTACAAACACCTATGCATTTTATGTGCAAATTATTCAATTTAATTTGTGAAAATTATGACATTTTCCATGACTCACTGGCATCAATTAGAGAAAGATATTTAAATTGTATTGAGTGATGATGATTGATCTACATCTTTTTTTGTGATTTTTTCTGTAATTGGGTTATTTACCTGTAGAAAATAAAGGGCTTATTATTATTATTATTATTATTATTATTATTATTATTAACTGATTTCAAAGAAACATGTTCATTTGTTCCGTTGACCGCATCTCACAAGTAAGTTCTAACCAAGAATTGTTTAAATTATTGTTAAACGAATATGAATGCCTGATGAGAGAAAAGTATTATAAACAAATCTCGAAACACATGTGTCGTATTCTATTTATTTTTTGATTGATTTTTCTGTAGGTTTTTCATTGAATTGTTTGATGTTATGATAAGAATGAAAAATTCTCTTTTATTCACCAAAGAAATGAGTTCAGTTGAATAATACAACATTAAGTTATGTTCTCCCGTTATAAATAATTGCATTATATTAAAACGTGAATTATAAGAAGATTAATACATATCTCTTTTTTTCCAGGAGCTGAGTTCTTGAAGGTAAAACTTCTGAATATATTTTTTCTTCAATCATTATCGCATTCTTGGCTAAATGAAACGGAGTATCCAATACAAACTCGACTGACTAAAGAAGTTTATCGGTAATGTGGTCATAAATCCAACAAAAAACACTCAAACAACGGACAGTGAAATATTGGAAGCATTACAGTTATTTGTTAGAATGCTTTATCTCTCGTTTTGATACGACAAGAATGGGTCCTGTGTGTTATTTCACAAAACGGTATGTTTCGATGGTAAACATTGGTTTAAATTGTGATTGATTCATCTGATTCGCCTCGAGCAGGAATTCACTTAAGTCCTCTTTATTGGATTTTTCCTCTTATTTGTGTTTCATATTGGAACTCTTGTAAGCAATTATGAAAGTTTGTCGTTATTGGAAAGATTCAGTCCATATTTATTCCTTACATCAAATAGGACAACATTCACTTATTGTTTACGAAAATTAATTTTAATTCCAACGATCAACGGAATACTAAATTAAGAGTAGCAAAATGTTTAAAGATGGGGCAACAAAGATATGCTCTATCAGATAAGGTAAAAATGAGGAAACAAGTAAGATCACACTGAGAAGAAATGAGTATCCGAAAACGGTATTGGAAAGAGCACAAAATCAGTTTCAAGCTAAAACAACACAAGATAATTTGCAACAGACAATAAAAGTATCATTCCATATGTGAAAGATTAATCAGAAAAATCGATAAGAATAGGTTGCCTTGTATATTTCAGGATTGGACAACACTAGTGTTGCACTCTGCCAACTGACAGCACTATCGTAAAGTTTGACATTTTTGAGATTGTACATAGTCAGAACATTTTGACTATTTATATGTTTTACAGTAACTTAAAAGATTCGTTCAAGTTTAAAAATTAAAAAAAAAAGAAACATGTATCTGTCTTCCAAATTTCATTTTGCTTTCTCTCATAATTCCAGAGATATTTACTTGGTTCCACATATGTGCCCATCACTGTATAAGGTTTTCAAAGTACAAGAGCCAGCTGACAAAAATATATTCTGAATGGATGTCGATGGAGGTGTATATGTCTACTGTTGGTTTATTTTTGGGAGAAGGCGATTAGAGCTCTGAAAAACTGCGAGTATTTGTTTTTAATTTGAGATGAATGTTTGTTCACTCATCGTCACCGTTGTATTAGTATCACAAAGCGTAGGAAAAGTGCGAAAAAGCTCCTGATATCAAGTATGTGATTTCCAAATCATTTTCTTCCTGTGAACTAATATACACGGTGGCCATTTGAAAACGAAACAGAGGATATTATAGACGAAATAAATTTTTTCGGTAGTAATGCTTGGACAGGTCGATTTTTATTTCGAGGGGGACAACTTGAGATATAGGTTATGGACGCATAGCGCTTCAACCCTTGCTACTACAACCCTCACCCCCAAATTTTAAATAAGGAAGATGGGGTGAGTGATACCTCATTTGAAAGGTATTTTTATACAGATTTCAGCACAGTAACTGTATTTTCATTTTATGCATTAGTTCTCGAAATATTCTTAACTAAGTATTTGAAAATGAAGTGGTGGGCACTTGTGGTGTTTTTTGTGAAAAATTGACATTTTGAGCTTCAAAACAACCATGACTGTGGCTTTCTTCCTCCAATCCACTGACATAGAAATCTTTAATCAAGATGTCGAACAAACAAGGCGTATTGCGAAGGAGCTCAATCTTGCTGAAACTCAATCTAAATTATCTTCGATATAATTTGTAGTATTTCCAGTAACATGCGGTAACAATTGATCGATAGAAATCTCCAAAAAGTCCAAATACGTACATATCTCTAACCAGATTAATAAGAAAATCAAATCATTAAAGATGCCACAGAAATATTCCAGCCCAATTCGTGAAACGATTTCCGACTTAATTATGAAGTGTTTTCTCAGTTGGCTTCAATATGTTTTCATTTTGTTGATTATTGAATTCATATCTTTTTCAAAAAAATGGGAATCGATAATTTTTTATTTATTACGTACAGATCATTAAGTTTGCTTACTGGTTCTTTGACATTTGAATTATTCTTAGTTTTGAATCGAGACTTGTATGTGTTCTAATTCATTGTTCGACATGGTTTATTCAATTGCAGAGCGGGTGGAAATAATTTCACTTTTTTTCGCAAACAATCAATGTGCGAATAGAACCGCAGAATTCTTCAATAAATGACATTAAGATGAACATGTTAATAGGAAGTATGTTTTGGAATTAGTGTCAAAGTTTCAAGAAACTGGATCCGTGGCTAATAAAAAACGAAACATGGAAAGAAATGAAGCAGCTGAAGTAGCTTTTCTTGAACAGATTGCTCTGATTCCAATGAAGAGTAGGAGACAGCTAGCACATGAATCTGGTATTTCACGAACTCGAATTGCAAATATTTTGAAGCATCATAAATTCCATCCTTACAAAATCCATCTTTCACACGCACTAAACGAAGATGATTTTGACCGTCGTGTTGAATTTTGTGATACAATGAGTGAACGAGTAACTGCTAATCCCAATTATCTGTAAAATGTTCGTTTCTTCGATGAGTGTTCGTTCTTTCGAAAAGGCACAGTAAATCGACACAATTGTCTTTATTGGACCGATGCTAATCCGAGATTGTTCCACGAAGTTCATACTCAACAACCAGAAAAACTCAATGTTAGGGCTGGAATATTTGGTGTCAACATTGTCGGCCCGTTCTTTTTACCTGATAATCTTACTGGAGATATGTATTTGGACTTATTGGAAAATCACATTGATCCAATTTTGACGAAAATTATTGAAAACAATGCTGGAAATGATGTGGAAGATCAGATTGTGTTTCAGCAGGATGGAGCTCCTCCACACTACGCCTTACCAGTTCGAGAATATCTGGATCAAAGATTTCCAAATCGGTGGATTGGAAGAAGGGGTCCCACTGAATGGCCAGCCAGATAGCCAGATCTGTCACCACTAGATTTCTTTCTTTGGGGCCACTTGAAAAGTAAAATTTACTCTACACAGCCCGATTCCATGAAAGATTTAAGAAGACGTATAGTGAACGAATGTCGTCAAATCACTCCAGAAATGCTGCAAATTGTGCGCCATCGTTTCGAACGAAACTTATTTCATTGTATGGAAGCTAATGGTGAACAATTTGAATATTTAATTAATTGATGTGAGTTTTTGATAAATTATTTACTTTACTTTGAAAAGTCTTATTTCTTAGATCAATACTTCAAATCGTTCTGTTACCGTACAGTTAGGGAATGATTTCAGTGAATAAAACAGCTAGTCGAACATCTGACCCTAGTAGCATTAACACGTACGGTATGACTTCATTTGCCCAGTGGTAGATGTTTCGCAATTTCAAATACAAGTACGGAAATTTTGGTGTTTCGGAAGCACGAAATGTCAATTATTCGCAAAAAATTAATTTAAGCGATAAAATTAACTAACGCATGAATATTTCGAGAACTAATGCATAAAATAAAAAAACAATTATTGTGCTGAAATCAGTATAAAAATACCTTTGAATTGAGGTATCACTCACCCCATCTTGCCTATTCAAAAATTGGGGGTGGGGGTTGTAGCAGCAAGGGTTGAAGCGCTATGCGTCCGTATCCTACATCTTAATGTGCCCCCTTCGAAACAGAAATCGACCTGTCCGAGCATTTCTTTCGAAAAAACCCATTTCGTCTGTAATCTCGTCTGTTGCGTTTTCAAATGGCCACCCTGTATAAATAAACCTAAATTCTGCAACGAAAGAAAATCGAAATCACATTACCTTCCCATCTTCTATTCTCGAACAAGAAATATCAACAGTTCCCGGACCATGTGAATTGAATTTCAGAAGCGACGTCCAAAAAGAAACTTCAAAACATGAAATAAAATCAAGCCAACATGATATATCCTCCCGGAACTTACGAGAGACTGAGAATCTCCATAAATATGCGCATTTTTATTTAACTTGTCTATATGACACACTCGACAAGAGTGGACAGAGGTTTTGCTGATCGATGCCCTTTTTCTTTTTCAGAAGTTAACTATTTCCCGATTCGAATAACCTAGAATACATTATTTATCCGAAAGAATGAGAGATAGCTAATTATATTGAATGTTACTCAATTAATTTCATTTCATTACTTCAGATTTCTTTCCAACCTTCAACAGCATTTTTCGGTCGTTGTTGGTAAAATTTAGCTTCAACCTGAAAAAGCTGCAAGTTCAGAAGCTTTTTCAATTTTCATTAATAAAAGTCAGAACTACGAAAACTGCATTAAATTAGCCCTTATCTGTGGTTTGAAGACTTCTTCAAGTTATGACCAATTGGCCTCCAAACTTCCGGGAACTTAATTGATGGTTCAATTTTAGGATTGAGAGCGATATTTATGAATGCTGCATCTCTGATCTATCTTCTTTGGATATGATAGATGTTGGACCAACATGTTGGATATATCGGTGTCTAACAACTGAGAGAGCTTTTGATTTTCTTTTATTCTCACATTCAATAGCCAACTTTCTCTGACAAAGATCTTCCTGATTCACATGGGTCGATTCTGTTATAGTATGACAGAGACTACAGATGGAAAGAAATTCAGGTGAAAGTCAAGACAACGCTGCTTCATTCTCTGCTAGACAATTTGAAGGTCACATGTTCTAGAAGATACACATTGCCACCTCTGTATCGAAAATAAATAAGCAAATTGGAGAAAATTTATGAAAGTCAGTATTTGGTTTTTCATATTTTTATTGTTTATTACTTTTCATCGCACTAAAAATGCTTCGTAAGTGTGAAAGTTGTGGTAAAGACAGGAATTTTAATCCGAATTTACCGTTCCATAGATAAGTATATTGATAAACCAAAGTATTCAGTTATTCGCATGTTCAATAGCGTAGGAAGTTTTAATAGGGAAGTTTTCAATGAGATAAAATGAGGTTTTCTTGAATTAAGGTTCCCAGATGACGATGAAAGAAAGAGAATTTGGGCTTCGCTGTTGGGATGGTCAAGTATTTGCCCAAAGAAAGCGATTTTCATTTGTTTAGATCATTTTGACCTTGAAGATATTGTGACCCGAGTAAATGGAAAAAGATTTTATGCGGTGTTGCCGGGTGAGGTTTCACAAGAGACTTTCAATAAGACAACCAAAACAAATCGAAATTTTACAAAGGAATGTTTTGTCTATATAGACCATATGGTCCATACTCTCGAAGAGAAAGCAATCAACTTTAAGCTCGAAATGGCCAACCAATTTCAGAGAACAACCGAATCGCGAAATTTTGTCGATAGGTATGGTATATTCCGCAGTTTATGCGAGAAACACGGTTGTATATCACATTCAACAGCGTCGGCTGAACGTTTCGATAATGGTGAAGTTTAATCCTGTAATCCATCGATGTCTATCTCATTCGGTCCCACATTTTCCCCTTTCCGTATCGTGGATTACTTGGGATTACTGAGCATTTCTCCAACACCCCGTATTAGTTGCTTTCCGAGTGCTCGTACCCTATATAAGGCTAAGGGAGTCCCTGAAATTGTTGGATATTATCGTTTCGTACTCTGGAAATCCATGGAATTTCATGAAGTTTTCCAATCATGTTTGCCGAACATGACGGGTTTTCAGATGATGCGTAGCGACGTCCTTGAGCTCATTCCCTCAATAGAATAAATAGGATAAAAAAGATGCTCTATTCAACGGAAATTTTGATATTTGAACGAAGGCAACCAAAGAATACATTCAATTAACACCTCAACACCAACAACACTACTTGAATTCAAATTTGTTGTCGCCACTTTCATATAAATCCATGACCTACGCCACTGGCCTACTTGACCTGTGCAAATGACTAGCCATTAGGAACCTTGACCTACCGAGTTATACAGGGTCTTCCACGAGGAATCTCACCCATATTTATACGTATACGTATTTATACTGAACGTATTTTCATGAAATTCAGCACTTATAAGTATTTCACGATGCTGATGAAATCTAAAATATTTTCAAGGCATGAGCACCTACGGTTTTTCCAGAAATGACGTCAACTTCCGTTTTTCAAATTAGAACACCATGTTTTTATTGCAGAAATTGATTCCTTAGAAAATTTCAAGTTATTTTGATGTAACATCTTTCAGTTTTGGTTGGAAAATTCTCTCTGAGCGGGAAAATTCGAAAAAAAAATTGAAAATAGAGCTCCGCTGAAACTAGAATAACTTCGAGGTTTAACTAGAGAAGATGCTCCAAGTTTTGACCGTTAATTTCTAGACATTTATTTATACATCTCAGGAATGCTTCGTGCAATGCTCTTCTTATTTCATCGGGAGGAAGAGATCTGCAAAAGTGTTTAAAAACCAAATTGAGTTTCAAAACTATGAATCTAAATATCTAAACAAACCTGAACGCATTTCTGACTAGTTCTATGCAGTCCTCTTTATCAGTCAGGGGAGTTGAGTAGACAATATTTTTTATCCTACCCCAAACATAAAACATAATAGTCTAAAGGAGTTAAATCGGGAGAACGTGGTGGCCAAAGAAGTGGACCATTGTTCGCCAACCATCGATCTTCAAATAGCCTGTATAGGATATTTGACACATTGAGTGAATTGTGTGGAGGCGCGCCATCTTGTTGATACCATAAGTCATTATGATTCTGTACTAGCGGCTCAATTATTTGAGTCAATATGTCAGTATATCTATCTCCTAAGAGAGAACATTCTTTAAATAATGCAAACATGTGTAGTGTTCTATCTTACCAGTTAAAGTCCCATCATAAATGTGAACATCGAGAATTGCATTATTTTTGATGGCGCAAAAAACATTGAAACTCAAGGTCTCTTGAAAGTTCCATTGTCTGAAGTGGTAGTTGTTCTCTTCATCCCAATAATGACTGTTATGCCTATTGAATGAACCATTCTTTGTGAATTTAGATTCATCTGTCTAAATTGTACAGTCCAAAAAGTTTTCATTCTCTTGAAATCGAATCATCATAGCTTCGCAAAACTCTGTTCTCCTGACGAAATCAGTTTCCTTCAAATGCTCTAGAATTTATATTGGTGCATTTTATGTTTTTTTAATATTCTCCAAACACTCGATTGAGATAATCCCAGAGCCATCTCAGCATCTTTGAGAGAATTTTGAGGATTCACACGAAAATATGCAAGAACTGGAAATTCGTTGTTCTCATCTTCTACTACACTTTTTTCTCTGTGTATAGTTTTCTTAACGAAAGATCCGACATTTCTAAAGTTTGTCATGGTTCTGTTAATTGTATCTCTCGTTGGTCTGGGTCGGTCAGGAAACCTCTCAATGAACAGTCGAATCGTTCTATCTACAAATTTATTACATTCTCCATGAAGTAGAATGAGATTTTAATAATCTTCATTGGTAAAATTAGCCATAGTGATCTATTTTATTACTTAATACGAATTATCACCAAATTAATAGTAAACACAAAATGCTACTGAATAAAGAGGAATTTGGCAGATGTAATTAATGATATCTATCATAAAAAAAAAGAATGTAAAACATGGTCAGTTTTTGCTGAATTATTCATTTATCACTGGAGAGAAAACCGATGGCCGATTAGTTGAAATAAAGAGGTTTCCGATACAAATTCGAATCCAAATTCGCCATTTATTTAGGAACAACCTGTAACTTTTTTCTCTTGCATATTAGGGTAATAAAATCTAAAACATGGTTCAAGTAACAGTTCCTGAAAATTTCCTCTTTTTGGCGTGAAGGGAAAAGAAATAGCTGAAAATTCAAGACGAAAAGTAGTTTTTTGTGGATAACTCAGAAAATATCCACTTTAGGGCAAGGGTGTGATGCATACACTCACATTATTTTTTAACGTAGATTCAATATCTGCCATAAAAAAAATGGGGTTCTAATTTGAAAAAATTGATATTTCACGATTTTGTCATCGCGATTTCGATTTTTAAAGTGGATACATCAATATTACATCTTGAAAAATCCCAAAAATGAAAATTTTTCATCCAAAAACCTTGAAGTTATTCTTGTTTCAGCGGAGCTCTATCATCGATTTTTTTTTCAAATTTTCCCGATCAGAGAGAATTTTCCAACCAAAACTGAAAAATTTTACATCAAAATAACTTGGAATTTTCTAAGGAATCTATTTCTGCAATAAAAAAATGGTGTTCTAATTTGAAAAACGGAAGTAAACGTCATTTCCGGAAAAAAGGTGTTCCCCAGGGTTCAGTCCTGGAGCCCCTCCTATTTCTATTATTCATCAATGAGCTTCCTCAGTATATCAAGGCTTGCATTATCATTCTTTTTGCTGATGATACATCCCTAGCAATTAAAGCACGTAATCTTGATGAATTAATAGTTATTTGCGAATTTAAAATATAAAAAATATAGATAAAAAAATTTATTGATTGGTGCAGAAGGAACTCTCTGATTGTAAATTTGAATAAAACCAAGATTGTAAAATTTCAGGCAAAGGACGGTCCTGGTTTCACGGTGAAACTTTCGGATTTCTGCCTCAAGTCATCGGAGTGTATGAGTTTTCTGGGAGTACGAGTAGATGCTAGAAAGAGATGATCCATTCACATAGACCACGTATGAAATAAAATAAGTAAATCCTATTTTGTTATTTCGTGCCTCAAGAATTCACTGTCGTTAGATTCGCTCCTTGGAGTGTATTTCAGCAGTGTATATAGTCACCTTTGCTATAATGTGGTTCAATGGGGTTCATCCCTAGATGTTGGGCTCATATTTGTCGCACAGAAAAGAATTCTTTCCTTTATTTTGAACTTGAGACCTCGAGAATCATGCCGCCCTATATTCAAGACAAATAAAATCTTAACATTTCCATCAATATACATATTAAATTGCCTAATATACGTTCATCAAAATTTGAAGAAGCTAAAAACATTTTCAGAGTTTCATAGCTATAATACTAGGCATAAGGATATGTTGTGTATTCTCTTGCACAATATAACAAAGAGTGAGTCGGTATCAATCTTGGCAGGGATGGAACTCTATAACCACTTGCCTAAAAATTTCAAGAGTATTAGTGAAAAACAGTTCAAGAGGGAACTGAAATCAATGTTGATTAAAAAATGCTTTCATAGCATTCAATTTCTATTTTGTAAATTCTATAACTTGGTTTTTTTTTCATTGTAACCATTTTGTTGTTTTGTTTCATTCTTTTTCCCTGGTTTTGACTATTCCTATACATCTGCAGATGTCTTAATGGAGGAAATAAATTATTATTATTATTATTATACCTTCCACAGCATCCACTATTGAATCTGATTTGTTTAAAAACAATATTTTTCCTATAAGAAATGATTCACTCACTCATGTTTCATCAGATTGTTATAATTCCTTTCAATTTCAATTATCTCAGAGGTGGTGCAAATTATGAAAAAAGATGAGAAATAATTTTATTTGAAAAAATACTAATAATTCTAGGAAGTACAAGATACGGACATTTAATTCAAGTGATATTTGTTTTTCATGCAATTTAGCAAATCTGTCCATTACTAGTGAGAAACCCACAAGAAATGGAATAAATCTATTGATGCAACAATAAGCAGGACTGTTATCAAAGCCTTCTACAAGAGATCATTTCAACTGATATTGTCCTTTATATATTACAGGTGTAAATGCAATAATTTTTTTATGAAGTTTCAACACCTTTTGAACTGGGCCAAATTTCGAAAAATGTTATGGGAAGAAAATGTTTCTTTTGACGTCAAGAATCTACGGTTAATATTAACGGAGAGGTCAAAGACTCACCCTCTATATCTGTGACTTAATATATTTGTCAAAAACCGAGGGGAGTTTTGTTTTGTTACTGAGATGATTTAGCCCCCTAACTTTTTGTCTGAGAGTACAATTTGTTCTTGACGATATTCCTGAACTGTTTTCCTCATGATATTTTTGGAGAATCGGCGCTAAAATAAAGATATTCCCTGAAGATGTCTCACCTGCAGCAACGCAATTTTCCTCTAAACCATCGTCGCATTCAATCATTCATCTCTTAACGCCCGAATATTTCCATCCCATCAATCAAAGCAACCGCAATTTGAAGATGCTAATAACAATTTTCAGTTAATAGGGCGTTTGTTCGTGCGAGAAATGGGTTTAGCTGCAGACGTCATCGCGTTTAACAAGGTCGGATAATCTCGGGGAAGAAGTTAGATCTTCAACGTGAACGTGAGCTGAGAAATTCATGGCTGCCTAGACTCCTCCTTGGGTCAATCCATGACAGACAACGCTTTGAAGTTCAGGTTACGTAAGATAAGGGAGAAGGATGAGGTGAGGGGAGGAAGGATGCTGCATGCTTCTCTTTGTGCTTCAGTCGGTAAGAATTTCGGAGAATTTGATATTATCCAGGTAGGAGGAATCCGGGTAATTCTCATACATTGTCGGGATCTGCTGTATCTGCTGATGTTGCAGAGGAGGTGAAATATTTTATTTGAATATCAGGCAAGGTTCGTTTTCAATGCAATTTTTTTGACCTCACATCAGTTATGCCAGGTTTCTCCACCGCCCACCTTCCAGCAAAATTATTCAAACTTTGAGAAAATTCGTTCATGTATTTTACCATGATGAAAAGGTTGAATTTACTGAATAAATCGACATTGTCAGTAACTGATTAATGGAAGAGTGTGTTCAATAATTGAAACATTTCCAATCATACGGGGTACCACGTTGGGGATGAAACACCCTGTCTTCAAAACCTTGCTAGCTCTCAGACACTAAATTATGTCGAAAAACAGCACGAAGCTCTAACAAAACGAGCCATATCCAACCTTCTTCGAAATGAGATCGTCCTCGAATGTACCTAAATTCGCATTACTCGAGAACAAGTTGCTGATGTGGCATTCTCGACGTTCATTTTATGCCCACATAAGTAACGACATTTTTCATGGCTCAGTATATAGCGGTGGCGACACATGTGTACCTTGTATAAGTTTTACATCTCGCCAAATCCCATATGGTACGAATATCCCTAAGCTCTCCCGTCGAAATTGTACGTGTTTTTGGGCTTCGTTTCAGACCATAATTCCCGGGATAAATAAAAGTGTATTTCGAATCTCGTGATGGCATATGTGGGCCGTTTTGGGCAAATTGAAGTCGGCGAATATTCGAGGGACGCTTTGTTTCCGGTTCCCTAATGGCGAGTGAGGACTGGGAATGTGGTATGGGAAATTATGATATTCTTTGTTGGTGAAAAACTGGATAGGAATGGTTGGATTTCAGAAAATCTCATCTTGAATTCTTTTGAAAGAGTTTCTTGAGACAGAATAATGCATTATAAGTTTTTTCATTCTTCAGAACTGGTGATATTTCGAAAAATATTTAAAATAAATTTCTGTTCATTGGTTTCGCTAAAACGTTAGAAGGCAAAACGGTTTAGGCTGAATTTTGTCTTCATATAGTCATGTTAGTTCGGTAGAAGTTCAAACGGTGGTGAAATATCGAAAAATTGCGAAGAGCTGTTTGAAAATTCAAGAACAGGATTATGGCTATTGTTGCCTCTACAAAATGGCGAATGCGTTGGTTTTATCAATTTTGTATACACTGCCCAAAAAAATTAACACATTATAAGAAACTCAAATTTATTCTACAACTTAAGGTGTTCTCAATGATAATTATTTTTATCAGATTTATACATGCATATGTTATCCACTTTCAACGTTTTTCGTCAATACAGATGTTTTTTCCCAGCAGGAATAAAAAAAGTTAAGATTATCAGATTTTGAATGTATTGGCTCACTTCTGAAATCAGTTGTTCTCGATCAATTCTAGTGATCAATAGTTTTTCTTTCGTTTGATTTTCTACACTTGATCGCTATGCAACGCGAAACACGCAATTTGACCCAAGAGGAATGTGCCCAAGCGGTAGTTTTGCGAGAACAAGGGTGGACATACACAAAAATTGCAGAAAGTTTTATTTCCCATACAAGTGTGTCCAGGATGTTGCAGCTATTCAGGGAGACAGGTATGAATGTCCGAAGACTAGGGTAGACCACGGGTAACAACTGCCATTAAAGGACGTTACTTGAGAGTTTCTTCGTTGAGACAACGGTTTGCAACCACTCGCCTCCTTCAAAACTCATGAGGGTACAAACTGGCACTCAGATAATAAAAAGTCGCCTCAGAGAATATGATTTAAGGCTTCGTGTAGCGGCAAGAGGCCCAGCTCTTACCACAGCCTATCGAAGGGCGATTTTGCGTGAGAGCATATCCATTGGGAGAGGCTGATTGGGAAAATGTTCTCTTCACAGATGAGTCTAGATTCTGCCTCTACCATTGTGATCGACGTTCCCTTGTATACAGGCCTCCACATGAAAGATATGCTCAGTGAAATTTTCTGAATACTACTGGTTTCGAGGGAGGATCGACTATGGTATGGGGTGGAATAGCTTTGACTGCTCGCATAGACATACTGGTCGTTGATAATGGAGCTGTGAATGCTGATAGGTATATAAGGAACAGTCTTGAAGAGCATGTAGTGTCAGTTGACTCATACATTGGTGAAAATTTCATTTTTATAGACGATAATGCCAGACCTCATCATGCGCCCATCGTTCAAGAGTACCATGAAGAAGTAGAAGTCTCTCGAATGGAATGGCCAGCAAGAAGTCTAGATCTCAATCCGATTGAGCAGGTTTGGGACAACCCCAATAGGAGGCTGAGAAGTTCAGTAAATCATCCAGCTACTCTCAATGACTTAGGAATCCAACTCAGAGAAATCTGGGAAGGATTAGATCAGAACATTTTTAGATCACTCATTTTGAGTTTGAACCGTCTTCGTCGAACTGTAATTAACGCAAGGGTTGGAAATACCAAGTATTAAAACACTTATCAATTCCAGTATTTGAAAAATTGTTTATTTCTATTCTTTCACATAAGATTCGGTGAAATCCTGAATTTTTCTTCCATTTAATATGTCTTGTTTCATTCGAAACCTTCACGAGGGAATATAAAAAATAAGTTATGAAGTCAATGTAGAATTAACTTTCATTAAAATTGAGATTTTCGGAATGTGCGTTAATTTTGTTGTATGGTGTATTTATATTCAACTAAAAAACATAAATGCTTATGGAAAATACTCATGTTCCCAAAAAAAACTTGAATATTGAATGGTAAAGTGTGAGGACATCTTGCTTCCAGAATGAATAACACAGAGGGTTTTTTAAATCATAAATAGCCCTAAAACCATCCTTAAACTTATATAATATCTTAGTTTTCAGTTTCAGGCTCAGATCATCTAAATGACCCTAGAAATTAAGAGATTAATCTGATTTAAATCCAAAATACTTCTGATAGAAATAACGTTTGATAGAAAAATCATTGATAGTAAAGGTTTTAAAACTGATCCTTGTAGAATTTTGAATTGCTGCTGTTATTGGCATAAAAGATACGAAACCTTCTATCAAGAATTTCCCCAAAATATTTTTTCATGCTGCCAACACATACTTCAGTTAATCAGGTAATAATAGACCAAAACAATAAGAAAAATGGCCTATGAGGTTTGCTGTAAGTCTAATTCTTCCTTCTCGTGGACAATCGTCATTAGGATGAAGAAATGTTGCAATCTTACATGATCGGTGGACTCATGTATCGCTTTCAAGTAAACTAAGAAACGTAAATCAAACCTCGATGGACGCTGGCTGCGATAAAACAGGATCTATATCTCCAAATGTGTTCTCTGCGTGTTTATATATATCGTGATTATCTGAACGCAAACCCGGCTGGGTCCAACGGACTTTGATTTATTTTCAACTAATATTGTCATTATGAAGTAGTACCCCGATCGTTTCTGTTAATAGGAAACCAGATTCTGAACCTAATGGGAAATTGAAAGGGTATATTCCCACAAACCACTCAATTCCCCCATGTTTCGCTTGTGTTATCATCACATCGATTCTGATTACGGGGTGGCCCTGGAGAATTCTCGTGTTCTACTGCATATTTTGGAAGAATTATTCATTCGGAAAATATATCTTATTACTGCTCAGAATAACCTTAATCTCCGCTTGCTACAATGATGAAATGTCGAATTTCTGTAGGCAAAACTCAATCTCACATATGACCATTTGAATAATGAGCTAACCTTATAGGTAGATTTGAATTCTGTTGTTTCGATAAGTCAAATCCTGATGAATCATAATGAGATTTCCAGTTAAAGCGCCAGAACTTCAAATTTCAATTCAGCAGCAGTGCAATGGTTGAGTCCAATTAGTGATCAACTGAATACGACGAAGTTCTTAACAGCAGGTAGAAATTATTGATATCTATTACTAAACTGAGAGGTTATGGTTAGCAAAATGGACCAACTAAGCAGACTATTTACCGTATCGTAATAATTTGAAAAACTTGGGTTAGCTGCAGATTAGGTAACTTCGGTGCATCGTCGGGTTTCCCGGTCTCAAAGAAATGTTGCTACTCTAAGCAATGTCTTATAGGCTATCCAAACTTATCGTTAATAACTCCGTAAAATGACAGTAAATTCATTTTATTTTCTTCGCCACTGAGATCGCCATATACAAATATGCGGTGCAACAACCTACACATTGAATTCCTACTACCATCTTGCGGATCTATTTGTCAATTTCCTCAGGTCGTGCGTATCGATTTACCCTACCTCATCGGGCTGTCGCTACCTTGCCCAGACAACAGAAAATTTAATAATCCCAGTGAAACCGATTCCAGAGCATCCCCGTTGCCGACACGCCTTTGATAATTTTCTGTAAAACTCGTCAATCTGTCTCGGATTTAATTTCTTTTCTATTCTTCTTTCCCCCCCAATTTCTCGACAGCGAGCTGCCAACGGAACGGAACCGGGAAAATTCTCGAAGAATTTCATCCGGTGGGAAATCGAGAGGAAATATAGGTAGCAGGAAGGTTGGAATAGATGCAGAGGTTAATGATTTGTCGTTCGAATTTATTTGTTTGCGTTTCGAGTGGATTCAAACATGTTACTTCCGATAAGGTTATAGTTATAATGACGAAGGGTTCGCTCATTGTCCTCCCCATTGAATGAGATCCCATGAGGAATACCACAGGGGAGTCCTTTGGGACGTTTTTTTATTTCTTGATGGTCTGTGGTATAGCAGAAAAGTAGAGAATGCAAAAATAGTGAGATCTATGACGTAATCTGAATGCTCTCAAGTGTGAAGATATGTCAATTTTTTTTTAATATGCATTAATGTAAAACTGGAAACACTGCAAGGGACAATTGGTGCGAAAGATGCCTGACAGACCACACACAATTTTGGCTTAATTCGTCTACAGAACTCTTAGTACACAGCAGAAGATCAAAGATGACGTCAGTAGCTCAACTTAGTTGGAGAGGAAATTTGTCGACCATCAAAGCAAACTTCATATCCTGCAATTTGCCACGTAATTAGTCTCGAACACAGATTTCAATTTGAACAGTTTACATGGAATAAGTTTAAGTGTCGACAACACCTCACAACAGAAATATGTCTCCACCACACATGTTTTGATTGTTACGTAAATCCTTCAAAGCCATCTCACATTACGAATTCAAAGAATCCTCGAGCAATTTTAGCAATGTTACAAACTGACGTTTCATTGATGGCATGTTTAGTAGTAGTGCAGTCTGTCCACCTTCAAGCAAAGTGGCAGATAGCTTATTTTGTGGTGATATCTATGCCTGACAACGATTACAACAAATCATCATTATTTTGTTGGTTTTGAATTTGGAAATTTTTTTCCCACCTTTTTGGCGCTCTTGTTCACCCGAACAGAGAGCCTATCATTTTGCCCGAATGTCTGTAATTTTGGAATATCGAGCCGAAAATGGTCTCAATCGATTGGGTTCGACTCCCTAATGAAGAATTCGTGGCGAAAGTTGAGTCTGTCCGGCCGGCCGTATCCTCTCTAGCATCCAAAAGGAATCAGCTAGAGTTTTCATATTTCAGAATAGGTTAATTGTCCAAATATCTCGGTCAAGATCGTTATTGGGTCAAATCCGTCTCATGGTTCAGTAGTTATGAGCATCTGAAATTTTGTTTCCCCAATAACTACTAGAATATTCATCCGATCAAGTTGATATTTGGAATGTTATTGAGGGAGGCTGAAACGAAACGGCTTGCAAAATTTCTCAGAAATCGTCAGGCCAGAAAATTTTTTAAAAATTCCCAAAAAAAAAATTTTCAATACTCAATATCTCCTAAGACTTCATTTAGATTTAAATAGAAATCCGTATATATATTGAGGTTACCGATATCTTACTCATCTCCAAATTTCATTGTCGTAGCTTTCCCCCTTCTGAAGATATGATCATTTGTTTCATTTACTCAAGAGAAAAATAGAAATGTCATGAAGTCCGAGCTTTGTCATTGAAAGATTGCCATCACAGATCGATATTCGTTTAACAACTTGCGGACCTAGATATCAGTGTCAGTTGGCGTAATATCAATCAAAATTTTCATAGAATTCATAGAGGTAGAATTCGATGTCGATGACGTTGTCAAAATTCAGAAAAGCACAGACGTAATATTAATCAAAAAATTTTTTATCATAGAGAAAGAATTTGATGGCGTTGTCAAAACTCAGAAAAGCAATGACGTAAGTTTTTAGGAGACGCATAGAACAAAATTTGGTGAAAATTATGAGTTATTTTCGAATTGAGATAAAGGTTTGTTTATTCATTAGGCTTTCATATTTACATCACATTGTCCCATAGTACGGAAAAAGACTATTTTTCACCCGATCAGAGAGCGTATAGATTTGTTAAGGTTTGAATATTCACTCGCAAGTAGCTCAACAAGAGCGCCAAAGCAATCTGACCTCACGTCAGTGCTTTCTAAATTTTTTTTAATTGAATTTTCAGAATTTCCTTGGCCATATCAAACAATTACGAATGAAGGTTTCCTCTTCCAAGTCCGGCTTGTACTCCAGTTCGTAATGGCTATGAAAGCTGACCATGTTTTCTCATTTTACAACATTTCCTTTTAGTAAAAATTATATACTACGCGTTCCAGGGTACCTCCCTACCAATTTTCAACCAAACCAGTGAAGGAGTAGCTAATGCAAATTTCTTTTATGTATCGATTGTTTCAATTAACTATTTTGGTTTTTTTCTCACTGTGTTGTCTTCACTTAGACTTGTCATTATGAGAATTTGACTACAGTAAAGGAACTCCATATAATTTACAGAAAAATACCACCCAATTCCTATTTACTTAGTCAAGATGTAGATGATATTTTTACGAATATTCCAAGAAAAGCGACCGCCAAATTAATAATCCAAAATGAATTCATATTCCTTTCAGAACTATGTCTGAACCTTCACAAAATATAACCGAACGTAAAATCCAAGTGCAACAAAAGAAAAATATATCTCAATTTCCTTCTTCGGAAAAATAAGCGAAGAAATCTTGAATATTTCCTCAAAATTAAAATTGAAAGTGGTATCATAATCCTCGTAATATTTAACAGCAAGGAAGGAACCCCAAATTTTGAAAATTCAGGAGTTTATAATTTATTCTGTCTGGACTATAATATTATTTATCTGAAGACAACTGGCAAACAAATGGTTGTGTAACACTCAAAATTGACTGTTTTACGTTGTTCTAGTGGTACGATTGCGACATGTTCAGTTTTTTCAAAAAAACTGGCGACCATTTGTTTGGAAGTGGTTGGAAGTAACTTCATCTGGATTTGGCTCATCTTGAAACACCCATACAGTTGATTGCTGTTTACTTTCAGGCTCATGAGCGTAAATCCATGATTCATCACCTCTCACGATGTCACAGACCTTCTTAGAAACACCGTGATTGTGCTTTTGGAGCATTTTTTCAGACCAATCACATATTTTGAGCGATCGACTAATTGTGGGGAATCCAACGCAAACAACATTTTTTTGACGGTCACATGTTCATGCAATAATCAATGTATGCAAGCCCCACTAATGCCTTAGGTTGTCTCAATCTGGCGATAGTTCACATGATGATCTTGCTATTTCAGTTGGCGCACAGCATCAAAGGTTTTCGGAACAACAACTAATTTTGGAGGAACTTCACGAAATTCGTCTTGTTACGATCTCGGTTAAATTCACCATACCATCGGTAAACACTGGTCCATGATGAAGCTTCATCCCGAAATATAGAACGCGACCCTAGTATAATTCCAAACTATTTAATGTCTTTCTGTAAAATGAAACTGGGATAAAACCCAGATTCAATTTTCTCCAAACTGTAACAACTATTTTTATCTTTATGTAGAGCATTTCTTTAACTTGCATCTTCAGTATGATGTACTGTCTGTAAATGAAAGTGCGTTTGAAGCTTAGACTATATTAGATAGACAAAGCATTCCTATGTGAAATGACGTTTTGTTTTCGCTCTCCCATTGAAAGTCTCTTGTGAAACCTCACCCGGCAACACCACATAAAATCTCTTTTCATTTACTCGGATCACATTATCTTCAGGGTTAAAATGATCTGAAAGAATGAAAATTGCTTTTTTTGAGTAAATACTTGACCATCCCAAAAGCGAAGCCCAAATCCTTCTTCTTTCATCGTCATCTGAGAACCTTAATTCAAGAAAACCCCATTTTATCTTATAATAATCTCATTGAATACTTCCTCATTAAAACTTTCTGCGCTACTGAACATGTAAATACTTCGTTTACAATACACTTACTTATGTAACGATAAATTCGGATTAAAATTCCTGTCTTAACTACAACTTTCACACTTACGAACCATCTTTAGTGCGATGAAAAGTAATAAACAATGAAAAATATGAAAATCCTAATACTGATTCTCACAAATTTTCTTCAATTTGCGTATTTATTTTCGATACAGAGGTGGCAACGTGTGTCTTCTTAACATCATGTGACTTTCAAACTGTCAAACAGAGAATGCGGCAGCGTTGTCTTGACTTTCATCTGAAATTATTTCCATCTGGGGTCTCTGACATAAAATTGCAGAATCAACTAAAGTTTTTCCTTTACTTCTTTCTAATATATCTGATGAGACAGTTTTAATTCGCAATATAATATTTTATACAATAATTTGAATGCAAATTGGAGAAAAAAGGGAATAAAGAAACCGACTATTTGCTCAGTTTGACAACATGAAAATTTTTTATGACCTGAGTGGACCAGCTCAATACGTTACAATCAACCAGCTCTAAGTTTCAGATGCGACAAGTTTCAATGTGAATGAAGGGGTCTATTCTTATATAGTCTAAGCAGGTTTGAAGCTGTAGTCGCATTCTCATCATAAAAAATGTTGGTAGAAAACATATAGCAAAAAAAACACATACTCGTGTAAGACACATAATGTAAACGTCTATTGAGATCTAAAAATATCTTAGTTTAATAAAAGACATACAGAATATGTCATTTCCTAGACATGATTTAGATTGATATCCATTCTATGTTTTTAAGAGTGTTTTATGGATCGTAAATTGAGAGTTAATATTAAATAAATAAAGATGTGATTTTTATTGATGAATGTAAAATTCATTTTAATAAATACTTCATTGGTTTTTTTGGAAGTCTTTGAGATGACATGATAAATACAAAATTCCGTTGTAAATGTCCTGAAATTGTTTTGAAATCAGTCAATTATATTTTATGGTCATGAAAATTTATTTGTCTTTATGAACTCATTTTACTGACTCTGGACAAAGAAAAGGCTATTATCGTAAGAAAATATTCAATAAAGATTTACGTCAAATGTTGAAATCTAGTTGAAACAAGGATACTGAGAATATAACGGTACAATGTGCCCCGTGGAACTCTACGCCGCTGAATCACAGTCGTCCCTTTTGTTACCTGCTTCCTGGTATTTCCAAAGTTGAGGGACTATATATACTCCGAATGGCAATATTCTAATTCCCATTAAGCTTCCAAAGAGGTCTGCAGCAGGACGTAAGTTACAACAATCATTCCATGTTAAAAGTGTAACCTGTGCAAATATACAATAATTATTTATACGAACAAATAAAGTTCACTTATTCAACACATAAACCCATCGAAACGACACATGAATAATAACCTTAATTTGACATCTATAGAAAATGTTTAAAATTGATTTGATCATGATTTGAATTGAGTTTTAAAGAATTGTATTTCATACATACATTATGACAATGAATATATCCACTCGTTTTGTTGGAAGATTTCTTAATTACATAAACTAGAGTGTTTATAAAACGCATACATTTTATCAAGGAATATTCTCTCTATTAGATATCTATGAAAACTGATGGAAAAACGTTTCCCCATTACATAAATAAGAGTATTAAAAATACGTATATCAGACATTCATTATACCAATGATTAATACATTACATAAATATTCGTCATAATTTCAGATTCCCTCTATCAAATTACCTCTATTTAGCATCTGAAAAAATTATGAGAAATACATAAATTAGATGGACATTTAGATATCGTTTTGATAAAACGAATCTTTTGAAATATGACTGTCATTAGATGATGTGGTGAATATCTATTATACATCTCAATTATGTTTGTGTGTTACTTGGGCAGAGAAGTTCTAATCTTTTATATATGTTGGAAGGAGAAATAACAAAAAACTAATTCAAATACTTCTGATCAATACCAAAAAATGCTCGAACCATAATAAAGAAACTGTTTTTCCCCATTCAAGGTCTTCGTCAATGGACAACACCCTATATTCATATCTGTGCACTGAATTCATGATCTCTCCTTCCCCCATATTCAGTTTCCATCCGCTGTAACAGAACGATAACCTGCTAACGTATGTAACCTAACACGTGACATTATTCAGCATTATCATCCGAAATAATTAATTAACTCCGGTTGGTCATAAAACAGTTAAGCGATCGAATCACACATCTCTACCTCATTCTGACATCGACCCCATCTGCAATCAATTATGACTATTCTAATTAATAGTTGCTGAATGAATTTCCCTTCGGTAATGGAAAATACGACCCACGCAGGCACTTTCCGAACATTGTATATGATGATATGGAAGTATTGGGAGGAGTAGGAGTTTCCGGATCATAGAATCTGGGAATGAGATGCTTTGCTCTTAGATTAGCCAAGAACACATTGAAGCCATGATGTGAGTGTAGTTGGTATAGGAATTTTGATTCTCGGAAAAGTTGTTACTAAACAGAATGTTGGATGGTGAATCTTGCTGAATTCTTCAATAGTCCGATTTACTTATGTTGAGGTAATTCTTCTGACCACATCAAAATTAAGGAAATTTATTATTATTTAAATCGTTCGTCATTTGAAGTTTGGAAGGAATTGAATCGTTAAAATTAAAATTTTCCGATTTCCCCAAATCAAACTCTGTGCTGAAATGATCCAGATTTATAAATTGTTCGATACTTTATTCCTTCTGATAAATAGTTATTTGTTGTACAAGGAAAAAAGTATAAGATTTTTTATTATATTTTATAATGCACCCGTTTATTTAATGGCCAAGGTTGTTGTATTTGGGATTGCAGGAGCTTGTCGAATTTATGAAATCAGCCAGGTAACATTAGAGGATATTGAAGATTCGGGAAAATTATTAATTGTGAAACTGAAGCAAACAAATAATGATGTAAACAGGAGATTTGTAATTACTGAAGAATATATTAAATATTACCGAATGTACATAGCCCTTCATTCGGCAGCAGCAAATGATATATCGCAATGGAAAATGTATCAATCAGGTTGTGGGTAAAAATCAGTTGTACCGAATAGTTCAATGAACATTTCATTCACGTAATGCACATTTAATAATTGTATTTTAAATATAAAGGAAATGTAACTTATATTCAATGAAATATTCTAAAATCAAATATCTTCCATTATCTATACGTATACAGGGTCTTTCACGAGGAACCTCACCCATATTTATACGGGAAACTACTGAATGTATTTTCAAGAAATTCAGCACTTATAAGTATTTCACGATGCTGATGAAATCTAAAATATTTTCAAGGCATGAGCACCTCCGGTTTTTCAGAAAATGACGTCAACTTCCGTTTCTCAAATTAGAACACCATTTTTTTATTGCAGAAATAGATTCCTTAGAAAATTTCAAGTTATTTCGATGTAACATTTTTCAGTTTTGGTTGGAAAATCCTCTCTGAGAGGGAAAATTCGAAACAAAATCGAAAATAGAGCTCTGCTGAAACAAGAATAACTTCGAGGTTTTTGGATGGAAAATTTTCATTTTTGGGATTTTTCAAGATGTAAGATTGGTGTATCCACTTTTAAAATTGAAATCGCGATTCATGATCAGGGTGTGAAAAAATCGCTTTCAAAATTAGAGATGACAAAATCGTGAAAAATCAATTTTTTCAATCTACGTTAAAAAATAATGTGAATGTATGCATCACACCCTTGCCCTAAAGTGGATATTTTCTGAGTTATTCACAATTCGTCTTGAATTTTCAGCTATTTCTTTTCCCTTCACGCCAACAAGATGAAATTTCCATTAACTGTTACTTAAACCATGTTTTAGATTTTACTACCCTAATATGCAAGAGAAAAAAGTTACAGGTTGTTCCTAAATAGATGGCGAATTTGGATTCGAATTTGTATCGGAAACCTCGTTATTTCAACAAATCGGCCATCGTTTTCTCTCCAGTGATAAATAAATAATTCCTTATGAACCATATGCAAAAACTTACCATGTTTTACATTCTTTTTTTTAATGATAGATATCATTAATTACATCTGCCAAATTCCTCTTTATTCAGTAGCATTTTGTGTTTGTTTACTAATAATTTGGTGATAATTCGTATTAAGTTATAAAATCGATCACTATGCCTAATTTTACCAATGAAGATTATTTAAATCTCGTTCTACTTCATGGAGAATGTAATAAAGTTGTAGATAGAACGATTCGACTGTTCATTGGGAGGTTTCCTGACCGACCCAGACCAACGAGAGATACCATTAACAGAACCATGACAAACTTGAGAAATGTCGGACCTTTCGTTAAGAAAACAATACACAGAGAAAAAAGTGTAGTAGAAGATGAGAACAACAAAATTACAGTTTACAGTTCTTGCATATTTTCGTGTGAATCCTCAAAATTCTCTCAAAGATGCCGAGATTGCTCTGGGATTATCTCAATCGAGTGTTTGGAGAATATTAAAAAAACATAAAATGCACCCATATAAATGCAATAGGTTACAACATTTGAAGGAAACTGATTTCGTCAGGAGAACAGAGTTTTGCGAAGCTATGATGATTCGATTTCAAGAGAATGAAAACTTTTTGGACTGTATAATTTGGACAGATGAATCTAAATTCACAAAGAATGGTTCTTTCAATAGGCATAAGAGTCATTATTGGGATGAAGAGAACAACCACCACTTCAGACAATGGAACTTTCAAGAGACCTCGTGTTTCAATGTTTTTTTGCGTCATCAAAAATAATGCAATTCTCGATGTTCACATTTATGACGGGACTTAAACTGGTAAGATAGAACACTACACATGTTTGCATTATTTAAAGAATGTTCTCCCTTAGGAGATAGATATTCTGACATATTGACTCAAATAATTGAGCCGCTAGTACAGAACCATAACGACTTATGGTATCAACAAGATGACGCGCCTCCACACAATTCACTCAATGTGTCAAATATCCTATACAGGCTATTTGAAGATCGATGGTTGGCGAACAATGGTCCACATCTTTGGCCACCACGTTCTCCTGATTTAACTCCTTTAGACTATTATGTTTGGGGTAGGATGAAAAATATTGTCTACTCAACTCCCCTGACTGATAAAGAGGACTGCATAGAACGCGTCAGAAATGCGTTCAGGTTTGTTTAGATATTTAGATTCATAGTTTTGAAACTCAATTTGGTTTTTAAACACTTTCGCAGATCTCTTCCTCCCGATGAAATAAGAAGAGCAACGCACGAAGCATTCCTGAGACGTATAAATAAATGTCTAGAAATTAACGGTCAAAACTTTGAGCATCTTCTCTAGTTATAACTGCGAGAGTTTGCCATGGTTCTCCTAATAGTAACTTGAAGTCGGTTTCAAGAAGGGGTGAAAAATCTACAGCATGGTTCAAATAACAGTTCCTGAAAATTTCATCTTTTTGGCGTGAAGGGAAAAGAAATAGCTGAAAATTCAAGACGAAAACAGTTTTTGTGAATAACTCAGAAAATATCCACTTTAAGGCAAGGGTGTGATGCATACACTAATATTATTTTTAAACGAAGATTCAATATCTGCCATAAAAAAATGGGGTTCTAATTTGAAAAAATTGATTTTTCACGATTTTGTCATCCCTAACTTTGAAAGCGATTTTTTCACCCCCTGTATCATATTTCGATTTTCAAAGTGGATACATCAATCTTACATCTTGAAAAATCCTAAAAATGAAAATTTTCCATCCAGAAACCTCGAAGTTATTCTTGTTTAAGCGGAGCTCTATTTTCGATTTTTTTTTCGAATTTTCCTGCTCAGAGAGAATTTTCCAACCAAAACTGAAAAATGTTACATCAAAATAACTTGAAATTTTCTTAGAAATCTATTTCGGCAATGAAAAAATGGTGTTCTAATTTGAAAAACGGAAGTTGACGTCATTTCCGGAAAAACCGGAGGTGCTCATGCCTTGAAAATAAGTGCTGAATTTCATGAAAATACGTTCAGTAGTTTCCCTTATAAATATGGGTGAGGTTCCTTGTGAAAGACCCTGTATATATCCGGATAAAAAGTAATTTTGTGAAAAGTTATATTTTGTTACCTGTCAACAGAGATGAAATGTCGAATTTTTTTCCCGTCACTGAAAAATATATTTTTACTACAAAAGGTTGGGCAAATCTGTTAATTTTGTACCAGAAAATGATGATTTGCCATAACTCAAATGATTCAATGGAAGTTGTTAACGAATTATTTCCTAATAAACTCATTTCGCGAACGGGTAACATCAACTGTCATCATTTGGATAATTTTTTTTCCAAATAATTCTCCAATTCAAATGTTAATAATGAACAATAAACTTTTTTATTGCAAACAAATATTTTTTGTTTTATTGAACAAATACCCTTTACCCTTTCTGGATACCTTGTAGAATGCTGACATTTCTCTATTTTTTTCAATTAAATGTTGAAAACACTATGTAAGGAAATATTTTATAAAAATTGAAATTGAATTGAACGCGTTTTGAGTGACTAAATTACGTTCCTTTATCAAAATGAAAAACCAAAGGAAGTACGTGTGGTTTGTTTACTCTAGATAGACGGAAACTTGTGTAGAATGTTAAGTGCGTTATGCATAATTGAAAGAGTCCAAAAATATGTTGTTTTCGAGTTGATTGAAGGTTGCTCTCATGTAGAGTTAATTAATAGTGATATTCGACGTTCAGGATGATACGAAATTAAAAAAAGCAATTCTATAGTATCATTATTCTCGATGAAAATAGAATTTGCCACCACAAACTTATTTCACTGTCTCCTCATTTCAATATTAACATGCAATGGATGTGTGTTGATGTTAGATAGGATCGCAGGTCAGTGTTGACAATCACAACACAAAAATATAACTAAAAACAATACTGTAATGTGTTCGTTACAACACTGTAATTATTACAGTGCTGAACTCAATACAATACTGAAACAATTATTGTTTAACTAAATAAAGAACTTTTCGCCACGAAAAATTGCTCTTAGTTCCGATTCTGCGAATTATCAATGAGAGGAAATTCAGGCTCATCCGGAGCGAAACAGGTTGTGTCAATTCCGGTGCTTGCTCGGGCTTTGGTAACCGACAGGGGACTGACAGCGATCGATGCAAATTTTAGCTAAAGACACTGTTAACCGTTGTTTCAGGTGTGTTGAATGAACGTGATAAATTGCCGGTATGAAATATTTAAAAGGTCTTTTGTCGACCTTAATAAACCGGTCGTCGCATCTCACCCCCTCGAAAGACTGAATTATAAATTTTGTCTCGTGAAATATGGGGTTGTATCAGTGGAATTTAGGCCTTGTGAAATTCCTTGGATTCTTGATATTCTAATATTAAATAATTGACGAAAAAAAATAGATATTTATTGTACAAGTGTCGAAAATGAGTCGCACGAGAAAAATGTGGTAAACACACGGGTGGCATACAATGTTTTATCCAATAATCAAAGCCAATAATAATCAAAGTATGGTCATTTGTTTGGTTAGCGGCAGTTCACAAGTAAGTTTTAACCAAGAATTGTTCAAATTATTGTTGATCGAATATGAATGCGTGATGAGAGAAGAGTGTTAAACACAAATCTCGAAACACATGTGTCGTATTCTATTTCATTTTTAGCGCTCTTGTTCACCCGAACAGAGTGCCTATCACTTTGCCCGAATGTCTGTAATTTTGGAATATCGAGCCGAAAATGGTCTCAATCGATTGGGTTCGACTCCATGATGAAGAATTCGTGGCGAAAGTTGAGCCTGTAGGGCCGGCCGGCCGTATCCTCTCTAGCATCCAAAAGGAATCAGCTAGAGTTTTCATATTTTCAGAATAGGTTAATTGTCCAAATTTCTTGGTCAAGTTCGTTATTGGGCCAAATCCGTCGGATTGTTCAGTAGTTATGAGCATCTGAAATTTTGTTTCCTCAATAACTACTAGAATATCAATCAGTTGTTACTTGAACGATTGTTGAGGCTTGGAAATGGTTGCAAAATTTGAGAAGGCTGAAAAATTTTTAAAGAATTCCCAAAAAAAAAAATTTTCAATAATCAATATCTCCTAAGACTTCATTTAGATTTAAATAAAAATCCGTATATATATTGAGGTTACCGATATCTTACTCATCCTCAAATTTCATTGTCGTAGCTTTGCCTCTTCTGAAGATATGATCATTTTTTTCATTTACTCAAGAGAAAAATAGAAATGTCATGAAGTCCGAGCTTTGTCATTGAAAGATTTGCCATCACAGATCGATATTAGTTTGACAACTTACGGACCTAGATATCAGTGTCAGTTGGCGTAATATCAATCAAAATTTTCATAGAATTCATAGAGGTAGAATTCGATGTCGATGACGTTGTCAAAATTCAGAAAAGCACAGACGTAATATTAATCAAAAATTTTTTATCATAGAGAAAGAATTTGATGGCGTTGTCAAAACTCAGAAAAGCAATGACGTAAGTTTTTAGGAGGAGCATAGAACAAAATTTGGTGAAAATTATGAGTAGTTGTTTTCAAATTGAGATAAAGGTTTGTTTATTCATTAGACTTTCATATTTGCATCACATTGTCCCATAGTACGGAAAAAGACTATTGTTCACCCGATCAGAGAGCTTATAGATTTGTTAAGGTTTGAATATTTACTCGCAAGTAGCTCAACAAGAGCGCCAAAGCAATCTGACCTCACGTCAGTGCTTTCTAAAATTTTTTGATTGATTGTTCTGTAGTTTTTTTAATTGTTTGACGTTATGATAAGAATGAAAATTTTCTCCTATTCATCAAATAAAACGGTGTTTTCTAGAATAAATAAAGGTATCAGTGATACTTGAAAGAAATGTAGGACTTGAATTGTTATTTTAAATATTTTTGGTTTATTTGCACTTTCAAGAATAGACTTTTTCAATTAAATAATTTGAATACTGACCTGTTCCAATCTATTACATCGGGCGATCATTGTCTCCATCGAAGCATGAAAGTTAAGGGTCTATTCAAGCTGAAAGTTGAACGTTCGCCGCGAACTTCCCGGCAAAAATTCATCAGACCAAGGAAAATTTCGATTTAATTAGAGAAATTTCGAACTTTGAGCAGAACACATTCTGTCGAGAAATACGGTACGACAGTTTGGTCTGGGTAATCTTGATTGTAAGCGAAGGAAACTCGACTTGGTCGGTCATTTAAATTTTTATATTTCTACGAATAATTCTATTGGGTTGTTCGAAATGTTATTTCGTTTTGTAATTTTTCTTATACAATCAATGATAATGAATAAAATATTATTTTGGTGAATATTCTAGACATTTTCTTGTTATAATGTCGGTTATAAATATTTTTTCCTTCGACCTCCCAATAAAAGCTCTGTAATAATTTTCTCAGAATCATGCATTAATGACCCATTTAAATGCACGATTTCTTTCTATTTTAATGCATGATTGTCATGGGCAACCGAACATAGAGTATTCAGAGGTAATATGAGTAACGTCACTACTCGACTGATATTTCATTTTTATGTATGAGGCCTGTGACTCTCACTCTTCAATCACATAATATTCGCGTATTTATCTCTGGTTCCATTATTATTCCACAGAGAAAAGAAATAATGAAACAAATCCAAACATAATCGATCTGTCAAATTACGACTAATGTAGCTGCTTTCAATCTTAATCTTAATCCAATATCACCAGTTACTTTTATTACAATGAGTAAGGAAATCAATATCCCGTTAACTCCCCCGGACGTTGCAGAAATGGCTAAAGCAGCAACTTTGACCCTGCTACCTGAAGAAAGCCGAAATTTGTATGACAAAACCTACGCAGAATTCATGTCGTGGTGCGAGGAGAAGAACGCTTTCAATTTTTGGAAACAGTTTTGTTGGCATACTTTAATAGTGTTGCAGAAAAGGGAGACATAGCAATTTTATGGCCAAAGTAATATTGATATAAGCAGATATCACAAACTGTAGATGTTCATTAAGGGACAAAAATGCGTTATATTCCTAAGAAATCGGAAGTTCTCGAGAAGGATCATGTAAAAGAGTTGATAGCAAATGCTCCAGACAGTATTTTCTTGATGTCAAAGGTAAATATAAATCTCAATTAATTTAATTTTCTAAATTTTTTTATTGTCTCGTGGATATAAAATATGTAACTTTAAATTTGAAGGTTGCTTTGATATTCGGAGTATCCGGGGCATTGTGAAACGATGAGCTGTATAACTTGCAGATAAATGATGTGCAGGATATGAGCTCGAAATTTTTAATAACAGTGAATTCATCCAAAAAGCACTCGAAAAGGATATTCACTGTGGTGGATAATGAGGAGCGTACACTTTTGAATCCAATCAAGAGATATATTATATCCTTGAGACCAATTCACACACCGCACGAAAGGTTTTTCGTCTTTCACAAGAAATTTAAATGCTCAATACAGTAGGGATCAATACGTTTTCAAAATCACCATCGTTAACTGCAAAATTTCTCAAATTATGACAACCCAAACTGTATAAAGGTCACTGTTTTCTGCGTTCTTCTGCATCTATCTTTTTGGGACAGTGGAGCAGATTTTGCAGCCATCAAACGGCTTGGAGGATGGCAATCAACATCTGTTGCAGAAGGATACATCGAAAACTCGATAAAAAATAGATTAGAAACTGCTGAAAACATTTTTTGCGATAATCATTCGCCAGTTATTAATACATCAGCTCTCACCAGTTCTACACATTCCTTATTGCAAATCGTCAGTAACGATGTAAATGTGGACTAGTCAGAATGTCACATCTCGAAAATTTCGTCTATGAATTTGACGAATTGTTCGATTGGAACCATAAATTTAAATACGTCAAAGTGAACATCGAGATTTTCATTGTTGAATGATTGTTTGGGCTATTACCATCATCTATTGTGGATGTAATGATTTCCGACGTTTCGATAGACATCTTCTATCTTTATCAAGGAGAAGGGTAAGAAACCTTTTGAAAATTATCAATTTTCAAAAAGTCAATATGACAGAAGTCATGAAAGAAAAATGAACGATGTTATATACTCATCTGTGATATGATGATCTTTTTAAGTTAGATCGAACTATCGGCGTCCAAACTTCTGGCAGATCTATAGATGGAGCACTTATGGAATCAGGAGTAATTTTCATAAATGCTGCTTCTTTGATTTTTCTTCTTGCAAGTTTTTCTTCTTTGGATATTATTGATGCTTCATTCCATTTTATACGATGATTCTCATCTACAGCATGTTGGACCAACCTGGATTTGTCGCTGTCTAGTACTCGTAGAAGCTTCTGATGTTCTTTTATTCGTACATTCAGAGGGCATTTAGTTTCTCCGATGTAAGATCTTCCGCACTCGCAAGGTAATTCATATATGCAGTTCTTTGTCATTTGTGTCTCATTATTAGGCTTAACTTTTGTAAGTTTAGCTCTGATAGTCTCTTGAGTTTTGAATGCAGTCGTTATGTTGTATCTATTTCCAATTCTTCTCGTTTTCTCCGACAAACCTTTTACATAAGGAATTACGGTTTTAATGGTCTGATTTATATCTGTTGGTTCTGGTTGACTTTCTCTTGTTCGTCTAGCTTTTTCTAATATCTTTTTGGGGTAGCCATTGCTTCTCACAGTTTTCGAGATGTTATTTATTTCTTCATTTTGGTCTTCTTCAGTGCAACAAATATTTATTGCTCTATCAAATAAACATTTTGCTACTCCCAATTTAGTGTTTAGTTAGGAAAATGGAGAAACTTATGAAGGAGTCAAGAAAATATGAACCTTTAGATCATTCAAAAACCGTGATCAATTTATCTAATAAGAACTAAAGTGAAGATCAGATATCTCTCCTCAAGTTCTCTATAGCCCCTAAGACGATACCAAAAATTGAAATCATGTTGGCGGCAGAAGAAACTGCACAAAAAATTCGAGAACTTGAAAAAGCCGAAGAATACAGATGGAAAATCAGAACCTTGTTAGACAGGAATAACAAAACACCTCTACCCAATATAAATAAAGCTGAACAGAGGGCATTAAAAGATCTTAACTCGGATAGTTTCATAAAGATACTTCCAGCAGACAAAGGAAACGCCACTGTAATTCTAGATGTTGGCTCTTATAATAAAAAAATCAATGAATTATTAGAAGCAGGAAAATACAAAAAACTAAAAAAGGACCCTACCACCACAGTTGAAAACAAGATTTACAAAATCCTTTATAAATATCGAAATGAATTTCCAGATCAATTCATCAGATCAAGACTCACACCTCACTTCAGTAAACCACCACATTTATATGGTCTACCAAAAATACACAAAGCAAATATTCCTCTAAGACCAATTGTGAGTTCAACAAATTCAGCATGCCACCAATTGGCTAAATTTCTGCTGAAA
Source organism: Micraspis discolor (assembly GCA_030674115.1). Classification (NCBI taxonomy): domain Eukaryota; kingdom Metazoa; phylum Arthropoda; class Insecta; order Coleoptera; family Coccinellidae; genus Micraspis; species Micraspis discolor. The sequence goes on from JARTUT010001740.1 coordinate 244,744, forward strand.
ATTATATCACCATTAAAAAGTAATTCAACATCGATGATAAGAAACACGAAACACTTCATAGAAATAATGAAACATCAAGAAATCATGGAAGAAGTCGTTATGGTCAGCTTCGACATTACCAGTTTGTTCACTAATATTCAAACAGATAAAACACTTATCATAGTTAGGAAAAAGCTTGAAGAAGATCAAACCCTTAGTGAAAGAACTACACTAAGCGTGAATGCAATTTTGGAAATGCTTTCCATTTGTATTGAAACAACATATTTCCAATTTGAAGACATCTTTTATCAACAAGAATTTGGAATGGTCATGGGTTCACCACTATCACCAATTTTAGCTGATTTATATATGGAAATTTTCGAACAGAAGGCATTAGAAAAATATGCACTTAAACCCAAACTGTGGAAAAGATATGTAGATGATACTTTCATTATTTGGCAACATGGAAGAGACACTATAGATGAATTCATTCAATATCTAAAGCAATCAAGAGGAATCAATTAAATTCACAATTGAAATCGAGAAAGACAGACAACTTCCATTCTTAGATGTACTGGTACATAAACAAAATGGAATCCCAAGAACCACTGTGTATAAAATTTTGATTCAAACCACCAACTAAACACTAAATTGGGAGTAGCAAAATGTTTATTTGATAGAGCAATAAATATTTGTTGCACTGAAGAAGACCAAAATGAAGAAATAAATAACATCTCGAAAACTCTGAGAAGCAATGGCTACCCCAAAAAGATATTAGAAAAAGCTAGACGAACAAGAGAAAGTCAACCAGAACCAACAGATATAAATCAGACCATTAAAACCGTAATTCCTTATGTAAAAGGTTTGTCGGAGAAAATGAGAAGAATTGGAAATAGATACAACATAACGACTGCATTCAAAACTCAAGACACTATCAGAGCTAAACTTACAAAAGTTAAGCCTAATAATGAGACACAAATGACAAAGAACTGCATATATGAATTACCTTGCGAGTGCGGAAGATCTTACATCGGAGAAACTAAACGCCCTCTGAATGTACGAATAAAAGAACATCAGAAGCTTCTACGAGTACTAGACAGCGACAAATCCAGGTTGGTCCAACATGCTGTAGATGAGAATCATCGTATAAAGTGGGATGAAGCATCAATAATATCCAAAGAAGAAAAACTTGCAAGAAGAAAAATCAAAGAAAGATAACACCTGATTCCATAAGTGCTCCATCTATAAATCTGCCAGAAGTTTGGATGCCGATAGTTCGATCTAACTTAAAAAGATCATCATATCACAGATGAGCATATAACATCGTTCATTTTTCTTTCATGACTTCTGTCATATTGACTTTTTGAAAATTGATAATTTTCAAAAGGTTTCTTACTTTTCTCCTTGATAAAGATAGAAGATGTCTATCGAAACGTCGGAAATCATTACATCCACAATAGATGATGGTAATAGCCCAAACTATCATTCAACACGAGCTCCATCATCAACAATATCTCGTCATCAACGAGATTTTCATTGTCAAATTTTATATTGTGAGAAATAAAATTTATTTGAATAAATCATTTATTTCTAATTCATAATGAGGTCGACCGAAAAATCTTGTGATCAACTCGTTTATTAGATATAGCGATTAATGATCTCGAACATTAATTGCTATCATTAATAAACAAGTTGATATAACTATTTTATTCATGAAATACCATTCGTGATTTTAAAAATTAATTCAGAAAATTTTCAAGCTGTTATCGCCGAATATCGGATTTGACTTGTAACTTGACAATTAGCCACTCTAGATACCTAATGAGCATGAGACTTTTCTACTAAATCTCTCAAGGGGGCCTGAATTATCCCAGCAACATAACTCCCCTCGGTTTCTCATAAATAGGGCTGCGGCAAATCAGTTTAGCGTTTCGTGTATGAGGGAAAAAAAGCAAAATAATTGCAACTAAATTTACAGTTCTCTATGTCATTTTATTTGGACTTATCGTGCTCATGGTATAGATTTTGACCGCTGATTCTTAATCAGTGAGTACATTCAAAACGATTGATTCAAGTGTGGCTTAATTATTGTAAAAATCTAGAAATGTAGGCAATCCTATATTCGGGTGTAGGAAGCACCCAAAATATAAAAGTACAGTTAGTGGGCATACGACGGCATTTAGTTCTCGACTGATCCGCTGACGAATACGCAGCAGCACTCGCGTTGATGCTGTGAGGAGAACGATCAATATGCCATGCTGTTCTCTCTTCGCTGTAACAATACACGGCATTTCGAATCAAATATGATTAAATTTTGGTTGTGGTAGACTTATAATTTTATAAAACAAACTGCAATTCATAAAAATTTAGTATGACACTGACGTTAGGTCAGAAGCTTTAGCGCTCTTGTTCTTATGTATTTAACTTTACTTGAGATTGTGTGATGCTACTACAACCACCACGATGAATCAACTTACCTTTATCTCTACTCAAAACTAACGACTTACAGTTTTCGTCCTGTTTTGTTTGAAGCACAAATTCCCTATAAACCTGAAATTTGGAGGGTTGGTCGGAGGAATGAATATCTCGGACAGGTTCGTTATCGAGCCAAATCCGTCTAATGATTCAGGAGTTATAAGCATCTGATAACTGGTTTTCTTTATAACTCGCATAACATCCATCAGATCAAAATGTAACTTGAAAGATCTTTGACTTAAGTTGAAACATATAAGCCTGCAAAATTTCGCAAAAGTCGACAAGCTAGAAAATTAAAAAAAAAAAATTTCAATACTTTGTAACCCGTACCGTAACGGAGGTATTCAAATAAAAATTTGCGTTGATGGACGTTATTGATTTTTTATGTACTCTAAAATTTCATTTTTGTAGTTTCTTTCCATCGAAAGATATGATTGATTTTTATATAAAGGGTGATTCATTTAGAGGTACTCTTTGTGGTGGGGATTTAGTTGCAGATCGCGCATGCGTTGTGTAAATTGAAGTGGTATTCTTGTTCAGTAATGTCTGTCATTTCATAAGTAGGTTTTTTCAGTTTGTATCAGCTAAACGTAAAAACCTAGGATGTCCTAACGAGATGGCATTTGAGGGCAGAACAGCTAAGGGAGGGGAGCATATAAGTGATCTTTTCGCGGATTTTTTCGAGAAGGTTTATGTTCCATCTAACCATGTTATTTGTGAAGTCGAAATGATGAACGATAATAATCCCTTCAACTTAAGTAGCATTCGCTTCGAAAATGATGAAGTTGAACGTGCTCTCTATGGCTTGGATCGTGGGAAGGGTTCCGGTCCTGATTTAATTTCAAGCTTTTTTGTTCAATCATGCAGTGCCTCTCTTTCGGCTCCCTTGGCGATTATTTTCAATAAGTCATTGAAAAGTGGGATATTTCCGGTTCGCTGGAAAGAATCGTGTATAAGTCCAGTTCATAAATCAGGAAGCAAAGATAAAATTTAAAACTATAGACCGATAAGTAAGCTCTGTATTTTTGAGAAAGTTTTTGAGTCCCTCCTCTACCCCCATCTGTTTCATCTAGTAAAAGCTCAAATAATTCCTGAACAGCACGGTTTCTTCAGGGGCCGCTCAGTTGACACTAGCTTGGTCACCTTCATTGAATATCTTCAGGACCATTTAGATAATGGAATCCAAGTAGATGTGGTCTTCACCGACTTCAGCAAGGCATTCGATAAGATTCATATTCCTAAGCTGATTGTTAAACTACACAGGGTCGGGGTATGCGGTTCACTACTGCGATGGTTCGAGTTATATCTATGTAACCGATCGCAGTTCGTGTCGGTCGAGGGATTCAAGTCAAGATATTTTATGTCAACGTCTGGGGTTCCTCAAGACTCCCACTTGGGGCCGTTGCTCTTCATAATCTATATAAACGATCTAATAAAATGCTTTACAATATGTAGGATACTTCTTTTCGCCGACGATCTGAAAGTCTTTTACAGAATTGGGTGTGAGAGCGATTGCATAAGTCTCCAACAGGATCTTGACAGACTAGTCGAATACTGCCAAACCAATTTTCTCTATTTAAACCTTGAGAAATGTCAAGTTACTTCTTTTACCCGTAATAGAAATGCCATTTATTTCGCCTACGGACTACGAAACGTTGAGTTGAAAAGATCTAAGTGCGTCAGGGACTTAGGAGTCCTAATTGACTCGGAGCTGAAATTCTCAACACATGTAGATAGCGTGGCGAACTCATGTAATGTGACGCTAGGTTTCATAATGAGACAGGTTCGTCATTTTTCACGTTGTGAAACTCTAATTTCATTGTACAACGTATATGTGTTCAGTAGGTTGAATTATGCCTCTATTGTGTGGACTCCATATTTTAAAACTTATGCTGATCGTCTCGAAAAAATTCAGCGAAAATTCCTGCGTTTTTTGGCCTTCAGATGTGGTTACGTGCTGAACAGAGGAGACCCAAACAATTATAACCTAAGACTTAAATATTTCAAAATGCTCAATCTTAAAGACAGAAGAACTATCAGGGATGTATTATTCATGAAAAAATTAATCAGTAATCAGCTAGAATGCACCGACATCACTCGCAGAATACAATATTATGCTCCCTCTAGGATATTTAGACAGTTTGATACATTTTATATATCAACCAAGCGCACAAGTAGTGCACTCAACTCCTCTATTTATAGAATGCTCGATCACTGCAATGAATTCAAGGATAGGATTGATTTATTTTTTCATAGTCTTAGTTCCTTGAAGAAAATCATGAAAAATCACTTCCTCGGGACTTATTAATCAGTTACCACCACCTAATACATCTAATTAAGACTGTTCTTTTTGTCAATATTATGCACCTGCTCTGACTATATACTGTTGTCGAAATTGTTTAGTTTTAGTTGGAAATAAGAAATCTGTCTTTTAATTTTAATTTACACTTCTGTAGATGAATTTTGTTTTTTCTAATTTGTGAACACATTTTTTGGGTATTTGATTACCTGCATGTGATCCATATGAATAATAAATAAATAAAAAGAAATAAATAATGGAATGACTTAGACCGGCACAGCTTCTGCAAATTGTTCAGCTCTATTACGAAAACGGGCGCTCTCCGACTAATGTGTATCGGGCACTTACGGTCCACATAATTGGCCTACCGAACGCACACCATTAATATTTGTTATTGGATAATACTCGATCACATAGACAACAAGAGAATGTAGCGGTGGTGGGGGAGAGGGTACGTGATGACCCTGTCGAATTGTCGCCGTTCTCTACAGCTTGGCCTTTCGTATTCAACGACTTGGTGGATTTCACATAAGGATCTTTGTTTGAAAGCTCCCAAAATTGAAACCTCATTCCAAGATTGTCCAATAATTCTTGCAGCATCTAAAACATTGAATTGCTTCCAAAAGTCTCTAACAGAAAGCTCATTGTTTTGTCTCATAGCTTCATGTAGATGTGCAAATGACCGCCTTGTGTAGTAAGTTTTAAATGTTTGGTGGCAAAAATACAACTTCCACACATGGATCGAAATCAATTAGAGTTGCGGGAGGATGACCTGGTGCATTGTCAATTAGTATCATCACTTTGAATGGGATTTCTTTTAATCGGCAGTAACGTTCGACTTCAGGAATAAAATGATGGCCAAACCAGTCTTCAAAAAGAGAAGCTTTTGCATTAGACTTTCAAATGACAGTCAAACCAGCTTTAGATTTATTTTTTAAGGCTCTTGAATTTCTGAGCGATAAACTAAGAGAGGTTTTAATTTACCATCTCCAGCTGAATTCGCACCAACCATCACTGTTAATCGATCCTTGGCGGTTTTAAAACCTGGAAAAGTTTTCTCTTCACGCGCAATAAAAGTTTTTTCTGGCATTTTCTTCCAAAAAGACCTGTTTCATCTACGTTGAAAATAGTTTGGCTAGTGTAGCCACCTTCGTCTATCATTGTTTTGAATTTTTCTGGATAAAGAGATGCAGCTTCTTTATCAGCGCTTGCCGCATCTCCACTCTCTGCGATGCTATGCCAATTACAACGACTCTTAAATCGGCTGAACCAGCCGTTACTAGCTTAAAACACTTCATCTTCAGCCGCCTCCCCAGCTTCTTCTTTTAGTTTTTCAAAAATCTGCTTTGCTTGAAAGCACATTGTATTTTGATCAACAGGTCAATTTTTCACTCGTACTTGATTATCACACCATGACTGTTGCAATGTTTCCATCTGTGCGATAATACCGTGACGCTTACGGATGATACTTGAATTCAAAGATTTAGAGTCTTTCACAGCGGTCATAATTTTTTCTTCACCTTTTAAAACCGTTCGGACTGTTGATTCCGGTAGGTCAAATTTCTTTGCCAATTCACAAATTTTTATGTTTGCTTCAAAGTCTTTAATTATATTCAGTGTACACTCCAAAGACAGTGTTTTTCTTTTCTTGTTAGGCTCAAATGACTCATTTTTCGTTCTTTCACACGACATAATTAGAAATTATAAGTAAAACGCACTACGCACTTAAAACAATTTCACGCGGAACACCTTTAAACCTGTCCCAAAAAGACAAATATTTTTTTAAGAATTTCCACCTCGGTGAATTTGATGTGAATCAGATTTTAGCAAAAATAGCCTAATAAGTACTGCTTATTTTAAATGTTCCTAATTGCTTATGCTGCGTTCCCACGAGGCGTTAATCACGACAGTTAACCACGCTAGTCAACTTTCGTTCGTGAGACTCACGAAAGTGAATTTATAAAACGTTCACACGGTTGGGGGGTTCGTGGCGTTCACGCCTCGCGTTTCGACTTTAGTCACCATCGAAACATCGATCATGAATGATCTAGTTGTTGAAAGTTGTGCTGGAGTGCTTACAGGACACAATTACAAGAAAACGAAAAAAAAGACGTTTTTGGGTTAGAGAATGGATACAGCGAAGAAATATGTTAGGAGCGTCATCAAACTTGGTTAGTATGGAACTAAAAAGCAATTTTCCAGAAGATTTTAGAAACCTACTGCGAATGACTGAATTTCAGTTTGAATACCTCTTATCGCGTGTTACAAATAAAATTTCTAAATCTAACACTAACATGAGACAAGCAATTAGTGCAAAAACAAAATTAGAGGTGACGTTACGGTATTTAGCTACAGGTGATTCCTTCAAAAGTTTGGAATTTTTGTTCCGTGTTCCAAAAAACACAATAAGTAAATTTATTCCAGAAACCTGTGAAGCAATATACAATGAACTAGCAGAATTCATACAAGTAAGTACCTTCAAATTTCAAAATTGATTACTTAATTATTAAAAAAACGAAAATACTATTGGTGCATAGATTAGGTGTATAGGTTACAAATAAAATAATAATAACAACAATAAAATTATTAGTAAAAGTGAACTTTTATTTGTTTCAATAATTATAATTACAAAATTTGTATATATATATATATATATATATAATTGTAAAAGATGAAATTTGCCGAAATGAATTAGAGAAGGATGAATTTGGATACAAGGCAATATCTGGCAAGAGTTAATAATCAATCGTCATCAACATCTATATTTCGAACTTTTAGCTGTTCTTCATCAGGATGCTGTAATGTATAAATTGTGAAAAATATATTAATGAACACAATGACCTTATCATCACAACAGCTGACAAAGGCAATGTAACAGTGATACTTTCCACAGAACAATACACTGACAGGATGAATCTACTTCTGCAGGATACATCAATCTATAAACCACTAAGAAAGGACCCTACAAATGAAATCCAGAACAAAAATAACAAAATCGTAAAAAAGTTGAAAGATGGAGGATGTGTCGATGCTGCCATGGCCAGGAAATTGACCACTTACAAGGCACTAGCTCCAAGAATATATGGACTTCCCAAGATCCACAAACCGGACATCCCATTGAGACCCATTGTATGTACCATCGGTTCAGCTACAGACCAACTGAGCCATTTTATGACACTTATTCTTACAGAGGCGTTCTCGGGCTTCTTTTCATATTCTGTGAGCGATTCCTTCCAATTCAGTGTCAATATTAACAACATTATACTACCTCAAGGATACAAACTGGTTTCTTTAGATGCTATCAGTCTATTTACTAACATTTCACTCGACCTAGTTACAGAAATTATTCAGTCTGAATGGGACAGAATCAGCAGGGTCACAACCATAGAGATGTCCTTGTTTCAGTCAATCATGAGATTTCTATTTGAATCGAGCTATTTCGTGTTCAAAGGATCCTTCTTTTCCCAGATTTTTGGTTGCGCAATGGGTAGTAAAATTAGTCCCATCCTGGCCTCTATTGTGATGACATTGCTTTTAAATTATTGCATTCCCTTGCTGCCCTTTCAAGTTCCGGTTGCCTACCAATATGTGGATGACCTATTTTTCGCCATTCCTGAGGACATGACAGCTGAAATGTTGGCAGTCTTTAATGGTTTCAATACACATATTCAGTTTACAGTAGAAGAGGAAGTAGAAAACGGAGTCCCATTCTTGGACACGAGAGTGGTAAGATGTCCAGGCAATATAATTAAGCTTGATTGGTACCAAAAGCCTACTTCCTCAGGTCGTTACATCCATTATAGGTCCAATCATTCTTGGGCTATGAAAACCAATCTAATAAAGGGGATGTTCCAGAGAATTACCAGAATTTGCCATCCAGATTTCCGAGAGAGTGCAATAAGGAGATTATTCAGCCTTTTCGAAGATAATGGTTACCCCAAGATATTTTTGGATAGATGCCTGAGTTCACTGACCCTCGGACAGGTTAGAGAGAGACCGCTGGCAGAGAGAGAAGAGACTACGCACCCGATGGAACAACAGAGATATGTGTCCCTACCCTTCATTCCATCCCTAACACCAAAACTAGAAAGTATTTTAAAGGAAGTAGAGAACATAAGGATAGCAAGATACAACCCACTGACTGTTAGAAATATCTTCAATAGAATTAAAGACCGAGTTCATAACTCGTCTAGATATGACGTTGCGTATCGTATCACTTGTGGTGGTTGTGATTCTGTATATGTAGGTCAGACGTCCCAATCCTTAAAAAAACGTATCTCAATCCATAAGAGTGACGTCAGACTGAGACCTGATAGATGCTCATTGGCGACTCATTCATCCACATTAGATCACACATTTAAATTCGATGAAGTTGAGATTCTATGTACCAGCTCAAATTACAACAAGAGATCATTTCTCGAAATGTGTTTCATCAATGAAATTAAAAACAATATTAATAAGAAGACTGATCTGAAAAATCTAAGTGTAGTTTACAGTTATCTGTTGTTCCTCGACAAAAATTCGGATGACATTCGTACTGTGGATGTCATAACCTGAATTGTTTGTTTTCTGTGGTTCACCTTGTCTTTTGTGTTTTTAACCTATTGATTGTCAAATTATTCACGCTGCAACATTGATAAAGTTTTTTGAGATTTTGCAATTGAAGTTCAACTGAGAAGATATATTTCTGATGCTCTCTTTGCTGATTTAATATTAGTCTTGTCAGATGTAAGTTTTTGAGTTTTTATTTTTTGCTTGTTTTTTCACAATTTATACATTACAGCATCCTGATGAAGAACAGCTAAAAGTTCGAAATATAGATGTTGATGACGATTGATTATTAACTCTTGCCAGATATTGCCTTGTACCCAAATTCATCCTTCTCTATATATATATATAACTCCAAAAAACGCGTAGTTTCACTGTCGTTGAACTTAATAATTCCACATTGCTGTGACGACATCTTGGCTTCACGAACGGTATATCACGACTGAAAATCAAACAGGTTTGATCTATCCACGCTTGAGTCGTGCGCTGTTCCTCACGAAAGCAAGTTTAACGACTATGCGTTCACACAGAAGTGTATTTCACGAAAGCGTGGTTCACTGTCGTGATTGACGCCTCGTGGGAACGCAGCATTAGAGATAGACGCCTTTTATTGGTATATATGATTGAAAGTTTCGGTTTTAATTCACTTGACGTATTTTTTTCTGTTGATACTAATTTTTCCTAAAATTACATCAAAGTTACAAAGCTGATTATTTTATGTATCAAAGTACAACTTCTGGAGATTTTATTGCAGAAGAAAAAAACCAAATAGTCCTATACTTTTTTTTAGTAATTTTTTCGTGATTGAGTAGAAAAGTTTTGAAATTTTCTCAAAATAATCATAACTCGAAAACCTCGAATAATCGTGAATAATCGTGGGGTATTTCGGATACCCCATGACACGAGGAATCTAATTTGTTTTTAATCATCCAACTCCTGGCCACCCTGTATATCACATTCAAAGCACGAAGTGATGAGAACATGAGCATTAACCAAGTCCCTATAAAGACCTACATTTCCAACCTCATCCCTCATTCCGCTTCCAAACCGAATCGTAGCAACTCCTCAACCCCTGCAGAACTTCGAAAGTAATAACCACCTACATCATCAAATATGACACAACAATCTTTTCGTTTCGACATCATATTTCAGCGAGCAGCCCTTTCGACCGCCCGTACTCATCTATTTGCTACCTCTTCGACTAAATTATTCACCACCCCAGAAAGATACCAAGGCGAGAATCGGTCCACTGCCGAAGTCATCCATCACCCAACTTATCGTGATATATGTGGTAGGCAGGGCAGAGCAGGAAGTTCAATGGAATAATTTAGTGCCCTGTAAGACGGAAATATGAAAACGTTATTTTCGACGCTTGAGTCCTAATAAAGTTTCTCGGCGTGGGTATTGAATTATTCCGGGAAGGGATCAGCAAAAAAGCTCGTAACTATCGTTTTAAGCTTCCGGAATCCCCTGCCATTACGCACAGAAGCGGTCTTTATCGGCATTTCAATTTCTTATGAGTGCTTTCTTATGACTGATTGCACCTTCAAGGGTTTCTGAGCTGTGATGGATCATATCCGAAAAAAGCTTCCGGGTTCTTGACAGATCTAGTTTTTTCTTTGAAATTCCTGATGATATCGAAAAATTGTGAGAGTTTCAAGTATTGTTGTTTGGTTCTTACAGAAGCGATCTTTATCAAAATGGCAATTTTTCCTTAGTTAGCTTCTTAAATTCTTTATGATATTTAACATCCTGTTTAAGAAGCAACACGTTTTTATTCCAGGTCGTAGCACAGCACTATTTGAAATACCGATGAAGATCAATCAATCCCTGGAAAGACATGAAATTCCGGCAGGAATTTTTGTAGATTTTTCGGAGGCTTTTGATCATGACAGATTACTGAATAAGCTCGAAAGCTATAGCATGAGAGGTTCTCCTTTGCAGCTCATGAGGAGCTATTCAGAGAATTGAAAAAAAAATGGTAGTATTGGACTGTGCAGGTGCACATGATGAATCCTCATAGGCTTCAGTTCTAGAAGGTGTTTTCCAGGGCTCAATTCTGGCTCCCCTGTTATTTGTACTGTATATGGATGACCTTCCTTCAGTATTGGGAGATGTGGATTTAGAAACTGGGTCGCAGGATGATGTAGATTCTTTCTTGTACGCTGTTGAATAGCGCAAATGATAATGTCAGCAGAGTGATATGCAATTTGGAAAATTGGTGTACAGATAATCAACTATCACTGAATCCTGAAAAAAACAGGATCATTCAAGTTAGCTCCAATACTAACCTTCTGAGAGTCTCAATCGATCAAAATCTGAACTGTAGTTTACACTGTGAAGCCTTAGGGTCCAGGCTCAATTCAGTAATATATACTTTGAAGGTTCTTAGAAATCAGATTGATGTGAACACGTTGAAGACAGTCTACTATACCAATTTCCAGTCACTACTGAATTATTTTCTGGGGAAGCTCCTCTCAGTCAACTCGAGCTTTTATTACTTAGAAAGTTGCCCTATAAGGGTGATGCTCCGGATGAATTATAGAGAATCTCGAAGAGGTACCCTCAAGGGTAACAGTATGCTTACACTTCCGGGACTTTTCATTCATTCAACATCCACTATTTCGAAAAGTATAAGAATGTGAATATTGAAACTAGAAGTATATGTGATTACTTTTTCCCGCCCATAAACTCAGTTTAACCGAGCATAGCACCATATACATCGCTATTAAATTATATAACTATTTGCTCGTTTGAAATATTCATAGAGTGTATATTTCAGATGATTATGAAATGTGAACCATATTCGATAGTTGAATTTAAGACTTATTGTACTACATATTTGTTGTAGTTTGTATGCTGCTTTAGTGATTCATGATTTGGTATGGTACTTTGACATGTTTTCATCTTGTTGTCTTATGATAAAAACTCTGTAAATAAATACATCTTTCTATCTAGTGAATGACTACGCATTCAAGTAGTTCTGAGGAGTGATGAATCAGATGCAACAATAAATGTGAGATTCATTGTCAGATATTATCCGTTTTCGTGAATTTTCAGATGATATTGGATATTTATTGGTATGTCTCTTAATGTTCGACTTCTCCAATGAGCAATTGATGTCCTGGGTTACCAGGAAAGGCAGCTAAGTTGATAAATCTAGTAAATCAAAAGTCAAAACTTTGAATTCTGATATTTTCCTTGACAATTTTCAGAAATTTCGAATAGGACCAGATATTTGAATGTAATCGACTCTTCGTTTTTTCATCATCAGCCTGTTTCACTTCTGCACATAGTTATACAGGGTGGGTCCTTGACAACTGCGTTAATTTCGTGAAGCGAAATGAAACACTTCATTCATAAGGCCAGAAAAAATGTTTGGTACCATTTTACATAACATTGAAGTTTATAGGCACAAAAAAAGGATTTGTGTACTTCTATTATACAAATAATTTTACATTCTAAGCCATCTACATAACATCATCGAGTTCCAACCATGACCCCTTCTTCTTATGTACATTTTGTATCTCAAATCGAACGCTTCAGAAGGTACTTCAGAAACAAACTGAATCTTACATCTGGCCCTTATTTCGAATAGCTTCGAGGAGAAAAGTCCCCCAAAATTTATTCATGAAATATTGGATCGACTGATTTAGGGAAGTAATCGGCTTTAATTCAACGAAAATCGGATTTGATTTGGCTTTCGCTTTTCATGTACTACAGAGAAGCATGGGGCCACATCTTCTGGGTCGCATTCGACTGGATTAAACTCCTTGTAGCGGAATGCGATCATTATTCTGTTTTTCCATTATGATAATGAATCAATTTGAAGTGTACGTTCTCTCAAATTTATGCACAATTTGTTCAAATATCCTGATTTTCATCAAAATATTAAGTTCTTTCCTCCTTGTATTGTGAGAAAATTATCTTGACAGGCCTTTGTTAAATGCGAGTGAAAGGTGCTCAACAAGATATTGGTTGACCTTAACGACTGGATCAAAGTCAATCTACATCACTAAGAAAATAGTTAACTGAAATCATTGAAAGTTTCTTCTAATTTCAATTTTATCAACATATTGTAACGTTTTTCAGCCAATAACACAAAAAATATCAAGTCTTACTTCAATAACTAATTCATTTGCGGCACTCAAGCAATAATTTCTGTACTCAGATAATTTCTATTCACTTGATTGCAACGTCCTTCAACCAATTCTGCTTCCGTCTACCCAGATAGCTACTTTCAATAAACCTGATGATTCCCGAATGTTTTAATGCGACCCCTTTCATCCTTTCTTTATATGTGACAATTATTATCTTTATTTTGGCGTGATTGTCATGATACGGACCACGACATCATTCGTTATTTAATTCATTTCTGTTTCAATCTTTCGTTGGCGAACTCAAGCAAGGTCCGAACTCGGTATGGTTACAATATAATAACTCCAATAGTTACAAATTCTCAAGTTAACGTTGTTGATAAAATAAAAAACTGTTGATCATATTTAAGCAAAGGTTCACGCGGACGCCATAGTTATGATAATGAAACAAGAATATATATAGCATTTTCTGTCTGAAAACAAAGACAGACATATAAAAAGTTATTTCTCGAGGATTTCGCTCTCATGTTGACTTATAAAACACTCAAAACGTTACCGAGATGATTAAAGTCGAGATGAAATTTTCATTCACACGAGCACAAAGAATACTTTATCACTTGCCGTTTTCCGAAGAGTAAGTGAACGAGGACGTGAATCAATTTAAGAAGGCGATCTGATGCTGGAAAATCTCTCCAATGAAATTTCTGCATCAACTCGACCTCATATTCGCCATTAATTCAAGGCTTGGAGTCACCGATCGCAGTTTTATTTCCTACAGGAAATAAATCTGTGTTGACATTAATCCGATAAATTTCGGGTGGGATGAGGATTATTACTAAGAGAGAGATGGCTTGTACGCTTCTTTTGAATATCATCCATATATAGAGACGATATTTTATTCATTCAGATAGAAAAATGATTTTCTCGTCGAGTAGATGATACTGGCCTTTTATTTCCAATCGTATCCAAAGTGTAATTGTTTTGACAAATCTAAAATTTACAACTTTTTTGATTCCCTCAGATAATACTAAGCAATTACGAATTGAGATTTCACGAACCATGAAACCTGGCGTGTTCGCCATTCTGTAAACGTATCATTAGATGTTGTTAAGTTTCCACATTTTCTGATATTTCCTCTATATTTTGTCATATTTTATCACCGTTAAATCACTTCATGGATTTTCAAAAGATACCAAGATTGAAATCAACCAAAATAGTTCTGCTTCTCTCGAGTTTTATCGTGACTAAAGAACAGCAATTAATTTTTATATCCGCAGATTCAGTAAACATTAACGTTAGTTCGAGTTTTTCGAAACAGAACACAAATATGAGAGCAACAAAAAAATTTATGAAAGAACAAGAGAATCAACTTGTATTGGTCAGCGATGTTGTACGTATATAACTTCAAAAATTTACTCCTTCAAAGTGAAAACGTTGAGGGATATCCGAAATAAGACAAAATTCAAAAAAGGAATGAAAATATAGCTAACTGAAGGAGGCCGATCTGCTAATGGCAATACCTATGAAAAGAGCTTAGAAAGGATGTTTTATTATTTTATATTTTGTTATATAGTTATGTCAGAATTTCGATGTAAGTTAAATAAACTGGACAGTTTTCAATCGAAAAACCCTACACTTTATCTTAGAGTACAGATATTTTCAGCAAATAAACTTCTGTGAAATTATTAATTAAGCCATATCCACCGACTAATTAAAATACTAAAAGACAAGGCAAATGCTACTGTTATAATTGATATTGATTCTTATAAACAGAAAATTGATGAAATATTAGGGATAGGAAATTATAAGAAACTGAAGAAAGATGCTACCTCCTCAATTGTAACGGAGATTTATGATATAAAGTTAATGGAGACCAAAATGAAAATCATTAGTCATCCCATCTTTCATGAACATGTTGCTTATTACAAGACTATTATATCACATGTTGCATAAAATCTGGTACTCTCTATATAACTTAGTTTCTGTCCCATCTACTCCACAATTTTTCATCGAAAACTGCTCTATCCTTTCGTAACAACATTAAACTCGGTTAAAACTAATACACCGATCCACTACACACACCCCATCTCATCTCTATCGGTAATAAATGAAAAACTTTCGACAGCACCGTCCTCTTGGTAAAATGAAATTTTCACCCTGTCCCTATCTCCCTTGCATAATAGCCAGAATGCCACCCTGTCGCCATGGCCTAGGACTTTTTAATGCACTGATTATAAAGTGATTGATTGTTCATCGGGCTATATATCATCCTTCGGAAACTTTTACGTCGACTTCGAAAAGTCTTGACAGATTTTAATCGGCTGAATATCTCTACAGAGATGCAGCACAGGCAAGATCGTCTCTTCCTGGAATATGTTGGGTTATTATATGCTAAATCGAACGGATAAATGGGGGATAACTTGAATATTTTCGATGATGTGCCATTTCCTTGTACTCCTCGTTCAATACGGAAGCCTTGTGTGTTTTCATGTAGTTTGACTGCGCTATTTGGCTTATCAAATCATAATAATAATAATTTATTGATCCAGTTCGACATGAAAATGTATAGGACAGATCAGCAAATATGTTCTGCATTATTCTTATGTATCTATCGTCAACTCAGCATTCAGTGAGATCACATTTGTTGCTATATTGGAAGTAATCAAATGAACATAGCAACGTTAATATATTTTTTGTATAGAATTCACAATTTTCAATCTTTGACTTTGGCAGGAGTAGTTATTGCCATGCCTAACCTTGTCAAATGCTTGCGATGAGTCCAGAAACACTGCAACAAAAACAGATAAGTGAACAATTTTATAATGTTGATTAATCCTTGTTGAATCAACATTTATAAAATCTAATGAGCATACGTTTCATAATGGTTGAATATAGCAACCATGTTCTGTGTAAGTTATTATAGATAACGTCAACATTTGATTGTATTTATGTTCCGAAGGTAGCGTTGGAAATTTCAACATGTAACTTTGAACAAACGTTTGCACATTTACTGGGAACAAGTTTTAAGTGATATTTAGTCTGGTTCAATGGCTTTGTGATTCTTTCATTCATTTGTTTCTAATGCTCAAAAAAATAATTCAATTTATCTGAACGTATTTTTACATCAATTTCCAATATCTGCGCTCTCCTAGTTAATTAGCCCCACTTTTTCCCATTTTCAGCAATATCGAAAGGAACTCCCTGATTTCCGCAAACTTTTCTAATGAAAGGCTAGATAATACTCGTATTTTGTCTCATAATTTTATTTCTCATTATAGCTCGTTGACAGCGTGTAAATAATTAACAGGGTGGCGATTACGCGGAGCGTGGAGGGGTTGAAGCTGACGACGAAGTGTAAACTTCGTGAAGGCAAAGTTGTTGGAGTAGAGGTTTCGGGTCTTTGTGAGTTCGTGCTCCTCTTTAATGCACAGAAATTGTCTCTGAGAGTCCTTCAACTCGAAATGTTTCTGAGTAATTCAACGGTGGCAAATATCAAAAGTCGTTCTGGGAAGTAGTTCAATTCAGGAGGTTTCTCTTTTTTGTCAACATTTCGAAAGTTTCAACTATTCCATTGGGCGTATCATCGGTATTTTAAAGCATCTAAAATGAGTTTCTCATTGAAATTAGGATCGTTATGTGTGGGGATTGAATCTTCCACCGTAATACGGTTTCTGATGTTGAAAAAGACTTTTGTTGATTTTTTCCTACTATTGAGGAGTATTCTGCAGTTATTTCGAAAAATCTCCAAAAAGATACGATAGAATTTTCGAAATAGCGTTGGTTTGAGGATATTAAACTTTCTAGAAATCTTTGAGAAAATGAAGCATTTTTTAGAATTATATATTGATTTTTAGACTTCAATCACAGCAATTATTCAAAACACTAATTAATTGTTGTTAATTTTGTTTGCGATCAATAAAATAATAATAATATGTGAGATATCGATAACGTATAAACATGCACGAATTTTTGTTTAAATGAGTAATGGATCGAAACATTTTTCTAATGGAATTTTTTATGACTTGCGAAATTACGCAAGCCTCATTATTTCAACTAGATTCAGATACCTTTCAAGTTTCAACTTACATCATAGGTCGGATTCGTCCCAATAACCGAACTCTTTTGAGATATTCATTCCTCTGACCTACTCTGAAAATGTCAACTTTCTAGCTAATTCCTTTGGGACGTAATCGTGCATACGGATGGAAGGACAGAATCAATATTGACCACGGATTCTTCATCGGCGAGCAATTTTATACAAATATTCGAAAAAACAGACATTTGCGCAAATCTATAAGCACTTTGTACAGGCGAACATGCATGATAAAAACTTCTGTAGCTCCGTGTGCAAAATGGCGAATGTGTAGGTTTGTCTTATATTGTTCCAAGATATGTTCATTTCATTGAACATAATCCAGTTTAAGATTATGTTGACGTGAGGCCGAGAGCTTTTGATTGTTTCAAGGTTTTCTCCTGGACTCTGAGCAGTATGATATTCAAACAGCGACCTCGAAAAATGTGAAAGGATCAACAAAACTATAATTAGAATTAAAAATATGCACTCACAGTTTATTTCAGAATTGAAATACCTTTCTCTTCAAATCAACAGAAAGAATGTGTACTTTTTTATAGAATTATCTTTTCGGTAGGCTTCTGTCTTCTGAAATACTTTATTTGAGTACAAATTACTCTGCCTGAGATTTTCTTGAGATATCAATTCGAAGTTCTAGCAGATAATTTCGCAAATTCTTTGACAGATTCTTTGACTATTTCAATCGTAGATTTTTATAAGCACCTATAATCGATTATTTTAGAGACAACCGCAGTCAAGGCTTCTCTACAAAATAAAAAAGTTTCAGTAATTTTCAGTAATTTTTCATATATTAAGAACATAAAACTAGTTTTCTGAAATAAACTCAAAGAATTGATGCATTTATTGATCTTAAAATATAAACAGTAGAGCCAAAATTCATTAAGGAATTTCGAAACTGATTGCATATTCAGTTGACCAAGCTCCTCGTACATTTAAGTAGCCCTCGGTATTTCTCGAAAGCTCTCAGTATATTTTGCATACCGTAGGAGTGTTTCGGAATCGCTCTGTGGATTTCAAAAATCTTCTGTCCTTTTCTTAAGTCAAAGATATTTCTTTGATAAGTAGAATAAACCAAAATCAACCACACACTGTATTGGTATTTCAAGTATTAAAGTTTTGATGAATTCAAATTAACCGTACCTACCCGTACATTTCTGAAGTTTTTCTCCATTCAGGAAGCCCCCTGTTCATTTCTGAAGTTCAAATAAAATTGATGACGAGATATTGACTTCTGTCAATATTGACTTTTTGAAAATTGATAATTTTCAAAAGGTTTCTTACTTTTCTCCTTGATAAAGATAGAAGATGTCTATCCAAACGTCGGAGAACATTACATCCACAATAGATGATGGTAATAGCCCAAACAATCATTCAACATCAAATAAAATTCCCCTTTCTTCAGTAAAATTGATTTGGGTATACGAAATTTTCTAATACAACCGTACATTTCTATAATCCCAAAAATAAAATATCGGAAGGCACTTTTCATGAGCGAAACTAAAAACTGTACTCAAAGTTTGTTGTTGAGTGAGCTCGCGAACTTTTCTGAATATTTTCTATACATTTGAGTAAAAAAAAACAATAAACGACGGAAAGAGCAAACAGAAAATTCTATGAATCCAAAATATTTTCAAGAGAAGTTCGTAATGAGGAGTTGAACTGAATTCCAAAATACTGCATCCATTTAAAATCAAAGATAAGAAGTGATTCTTCAACTTCATAACCCAAATCAAAGTCCACTTGAGACTGATGCCGGCCCTGCTCGGTGCAGAATTCTATATTCATCAAAGTTCCATGAAAGCGATTTCCATGTTAATACCGTGTAAAAGCAAATATTCCGCATCTCATCCACAAAGAAAACTGTATTCTAATAGCCAACTGAAGAATGACCATAAAATGAGAGCTTTCCAATTTATCTTTCAAGCTCCCTTTGTTGTTTACGCTTTTCACAGCAGCCTTCCTCCCCATCATCTTATTTACCTTCATTTTGATAATAACGCCGCTTTGTGACTGGCATAAACATACTCCGAATCCTGCTGAAATCATTGTAGGGCTTCATTGAAGTTCAAGAGTAAATACGGTTCCAAAGTTCTATTCATGCATTATTTCTTCAACAAAGTTTCGTCAACTTTGGGTATTTTGTTTCCATTCAAGCTCTCCAAGGTTGTTTTCCGAATTACATTCACGGATATTCTGCCAGATGAAATGGTACCTTTTCCGGGATATTTGTGTAGTAACAATATGAAGTTCGAGAAAGTCACAGTTGGAATCAATATATTACAGAAAGGGAAAAACGAATCCTCATTAACATAAATATTTTAGTGAATTTTATAACCACTGTATTGATTATTACTGCAGATTCTTGAAGTGAAAAGAAATCCTTTTTTCCTTTACCACATTATTCCAATTCTTCCCCGTTCCAAAATTTATGCTTGTTGAGATTTAAAATTTGGCTGAACCACCACTTGATTCCTTTCGAGATTACACAAATATCACGCTTTTGCTCAAATGTGATCCACTTTGTTCTTATTATAGACTCCAAAGTGCAATATTTATTATAAAAATACATTATTTTAGCTGAAAATCATACTGAAATGCTTTGCTGGAAATTTTTCAATCGGGTATTGGTAGAAATCCTAAAATTTGTGGATTTTATTTACAATCTTATTGAATATCTCCTGAACAAATACTCATATTAACAACAACTACTACTATACTTCGAATTCAATGATTGTTTCCATTTCTTCACATCATCGGGGTAGAATAGTAAACAGATGACATTAGTCGACAAATATGGCAGCAGTTAGCTCTTCCGTGCAGTGAAACGGACAAGCCAAACCTGAGCCTAAAAATACACTTCATTCAATAAAATAACAAAACTGCCTCTATCAATACAACAAATGGGTACATACCCATAGTCTTGATCTGTAATCCGAACAAGGTTATAATGCAATCGAGCATGAATGAATGAGGAAAAAATATAAAAAGAAGCTAGCAAGCAAAGTTCGAACGAATAAATCGAGCCGACACATACACCCAGCAAAATTGCAAACAATCTAGGCGAAATTTCAGATGAAGTTGCTGCTCAGACGCAAAGGTGCGGCTTATATTGAGGTTCTGACTATGAGAAACTCAACTGCACATCAAATCTATCCGAACTCAGAAACGAGCTCAGTAGTATCCGAATGGTACGGATATAAGAGACCCAACAGCGCATCAAACCTTCATACACGCAAGCAGCTGAACTCCGGGAGAGCACGATGGAAATAATCCGGACGGGTTCTTCAATATCTTGATACTTAATACTTAAACACACCACGATCACCTCGGCAAACTCGACTTTGGGTACTGGAAGTGAGACTACAAGCACCCCTCGTGGCCACAGTTCGACGACACCCCGATGGCAACCGTGGGAGTACAATAGTACATCTGAATTCAAGGCTTTCTCGACTGCCTAGTGAAGTCTCTGGCAGGTTCGAGCCATTGTGCGAGAGATAGTTCCTCTTTCCCAGATTCACCACCCATATTTGCTCTAACAACTGGTCTCTGCGCATCAGTGGAGGGCCGAAAACTCAAGTACATTACTGCAACCCAATAGGAGAGACCAATCGTCCCTTCTTCAATACAGCTGTCAACAATTACGAAGTAATTTTGATGCGCTCAAACGCATCGTTAAATCCTTGAATAAAGATTTATATCTATGTTATCTTCTTTGCTCATTTTGAATGTTGAAAGACGGTTGTGAATCAGTTGAAGATGAACCTTGTCCTGGTCGAGGTTGTTACGATCCAGAATAAGAGCCTCAAAGTAAGCAATGGAAGCATAAAGGCAGCCCAAGACCGCAGAAGGCCAAAACTGATAAAGCGTTGGTAAAGTGATAAATCTGATTTTTTAATGAATTTGGCTTTATCTGCGATCGCATTGTACCTAGGGGACATACAGTAATAGGTGAGTACTTTTCTTATATACTTTGAGGACCTTTGAAGGCAAGATTAAAGAAAAAAACCGCTTTATCAGGACTCCGATTCATAGCTAAACGATTTATCATCGAACAATTGTAGAATTAGGAGTTGAAATTAGGATTCATCCCCCCTACTCTCCTGACCTTGCTCTATATGACTACCAATTGTTTCCTGAAGTCAAAAAAGAATTGAAAAGTAGAAGATTTGAGTTGGATTTAGAGCTCAACAACGCTGAGATGTGTATACTGAACAGACTATCAAAATATGGTTTCTCAGTTATGGATAAAGCGATGGAATATGTGTATTTCGGAGGATAGTAGTTGAATTTATTTGAAAAAATGTTACGTTGACCTTCTATAGCACCGCTCTCGTTATTTCCAAATACATCCCAACGCATCTACACATTTGCGAACAAAAGAACTTCAGAAAGAAAGATACGCCCAAATTATCATCCCTATGATCTTCTCGATATTTGCTACACAGTAACAAAAGAAGTATCCATTCCCAGTGAAAATTCGAGGAAATTTATCGCTCCACATAGAAATCTAAGGGCCATAATTATCCTGCTACTCCGCATCTTCCACCGTTTACCCCTGAAATATTGCTGGTGTAGAGGGATGGGAATGTTCCGAATCTTGAATTAAACTTCACTCCATTCGTTCGGTTTGGAGCGACGAGTGCGGCATAATTTTCTGGATCTTGCTATACTCGGTTAGGCAAGACTCCTCTAATCACGACACTTGCCCTTCAAAAGTTTTCGGGTTAAACAGAGGGCGGAGATGCAGCAACTGGAGCAAATTTCGAGACGATAAAATATGTAGGGGATGAGGGTTGAAGGATTCTGTCTTCCTTTCTTTTCCAAGATAACATCAGAGGAGAGATTTCAGGAAAAAATTCAGAATCTCTTATGGACCTGATAATCAGTGTAGGTTTGTAAGGAGATGCATGGTCGGCCGGCCGACCCAAATCTATCCGAAAAGGTGAAATTGAAAATTAATATTTTGATGAGAAACTTTTTTCAATGATTGATTAAATCTATAAATCTTAAAGAATCCTTTGTGTCTTTTTCTCCGCCCTTTATTCAGGGAAATCTTTGACTACTACTCTAACAGTATATTCTTGAGATAAAAGAAACATATTTTTATGCGCTTCTTTCAAATTCGCCTTCGTTGAGAAGATACAGTGTGTTGAAATTTCATTTGAAAAATAAATTTTTGTTTATATCTTCGTAGTGGATGATTCGAATGAATTCAAGTTTTGTTGGAGGTTTCAAAATAATGGGAAACATATTTCAGATTAAACACACTTGAACTCTGTCTTCGTGTTGATACATCTACTCGTAAAACCAACTTGTTATAGAAAAGGAAGTTACGGAACACACGCTAGATATCTTTGTATGCTTGAACGTTTTAAATGAATTAATCATTTTGCATTAATCCAATGTTGTGAAACGGTAAAAAAAATTGATTTCTTTAATTTATATTTTTCATATATTGCTCCTGCCAGCTAGAGCACAAAACCATTTCACATTTACCTTCAGAGAGTTTGAATAGCTGCTTCCACCCCAGTCAGAGATAGTCAATACAATAAATGTTCAAACAATTATCCGATAAAACTTGTGGAAGCCATGATAAAACAAATAAAAAAAAATTGCTGAACAGAAGTGGACTTTTTGGCTTTATAAGTTTTGGATGAATAATATTGAAGCCTCTATAAGTACATGGAGATTTTATGAAAAAAGTTATTGTAAACGTTGCTGGAATATTTATAAAACCTTAATTATTAGTTGAGCAATATATGATTTTGCTTAGCAAGCGGCAAAATGAAAAAATTCCTGTCTCAGTGTCTCAGTTTATTACCCTCAAGGTTTCCACAATTACGAGTGAATGCACTCACTCATCATTCAATAAACTACGTAATGTTAATGAAAAGGTTTCCCACTAATATCATGTGAGATATGGAACCAGATACAGCTATAATCTTTCTTCCTCTTCGAATTAAATTCCTCATGCACTCAGTCATAATTAACTCACATTGAACAGCTCAATAATTCAACCCAATTGGGTAGCAGAAAGCTCCCCTAAACAGAGCAATTACCCCCAGAGCTCATAATGAATGATACAATTAATAACGCTTCTCGAACTTGTAGACGAACAATATCTGCCAGGTTTCCATCTGATGTAACTCCCATCAAATTCCAGAGTTGTTATTGTTTGACACCGGAACGGTTCTTCAGTGACGTCACGTCCGTAATCCTGGATGCTTATGCAGAACGAGGCTCTCAACAGGTGAAGGCTGAATGAAGTAAGTTGAATAAATGAAGAGAACCCTGGGAGTCCGAATTCGTAGGGTCGTATGTTGTGATGTAATATTCCTTTTCTGGAACGAGGGATGCTGAATGCTTGATGAATGGTGAGGGAATATCAGGTTTGAATTTGTAGAGGAGTGTGAACTTCTCCGATTTCATTGAATGTCAGAGCACTTGAGGTGAGATTTTTTGCTTGAGATGGCAGCGGTGTTTTTATTTATTTTTTTGATATTCTCGCGAGGGTTGGGACTGGTTTAGTGGTTTTTAAATTGTTCGGTATAAAAGCCTAGCGAAAAAACCCCGGTATAAAAAAACCCTTGCTCCCCACATAAGTATTGTTGTGTGTACAAAAGAAACTTAACTATATTTGAGGGATTTCTTTATTCAAGAGTGGTCTCCAAGTAATGATCGTATAGGCTTCTTCAAGTTGCCCACATCGAATCTGAAAATAAAAAGACAAAAGCAGAAAAAAACTGAATAACCAAAATACGTATCATATTCGTTTGAAATTTATAACCCATTCCAAGAAAAAATCGGAAACATCGTGAATAGCCCTAAAACCATCTAGATCATCTATTATATATGGGACAATTATTGATGAGATGAGGTATTGTTTCTTCCGCATTCACAACTTGCACTTGGAGTCTTTATCGCTTATGTTCATATTAAAGAATTTATTATACCAGAATGGTTTACGTGACTTATCTTGCAATATTATTTTGTGGAACGTATGAAATAATTGGAAATCAATAAGGAAAAGAATGATATTTGCTCCAATAATTCATAGCTGCAGTCTGTCTGCAAATATGAGGAGGGACAATGTTAGACAAAGCTGGTAACCAATGAATCGGTGTAGATCTTATGGTGCCAGTAATTATTCTCATGGACGTATTCAATTGTGCATCGATTTTTTGTGTATTTGCAGTAATAAATCAAACAAAGCAACTGCATCATCAGCTGCAGAAAAAACTAAGGCTAGAGATGCTGTGCGAAGAGTGGAAGCATCAGCACCCCAAGACGATCCAGCTAATTTCTGATGAATATTATTACTAGTTTTCAGTTTTAGGCTCAGATCATCTAAATGAGCCTTGTAATTGAGAGATGAATCTAATTTAACTCCAAAGTATTTTAGATAGAAATTATGTTCGATAGGAGAATCATTCAAAGTAATTATAAAACATAGTTTGAAACAATCAAAAAAACAGTTTTATGGAAATCTTTTATGAAGCGGAATATTATTTCATCATTATAGAATTTATATAACATTTACTGAGATGGAAAAAAGCTGTTTTATTTAAGTTGTCTCATTCTCGCATAAGTAGATTTTTGTTTTGACTAACACTAGAACTTTTTTATTATAAAAGTAAAATAATTATTAATAATAAATATTTTATTATATTATACATATACAATATATAATGATAATTGTCAACGTTAGCACTACACTTTATGCATAATGATGGCCGACAACTGTGTAGTGAGTGAGAGAAGTCGTTTTGTGGGGACACTGGCGGAGATAACTAATTAAACGACAATTGATCAGTTATCGACCGGGGATGAAAAATTATTAAATTACTGAAATGGTTATTGAAAAATAGGGGTTGGTGATAAAAGGGTAAACATTTAGGGTTGTATGTATTTTTCAATGTGACATAATAAAAAAAAATTAATTAAAAATATATCTGAAAATTAAAAACAAATGTTAAGGGAGGACAACCCCTATCACTAAGGGGTATGAAAAATAGATCTTGGCCGATTCTCAGACCTACTCAATATGATCACAATATTTAATGAGAATCGGTCAAGCCGTTTCGGAGGAGTACAGGAACAAACATTGTGTCATATTTCATATATAATTTATAGGGATTTGAGTCATTTCAAATGATTTCCCTCCAAAGATAACAAGATAACAGACATTCAGACCGAGACATAAAACAGTGTTTCCTTGAATTAACGCGAAAACACCCAGAACCACTTAACATTCAAACTCGCAGCCGAAACGCATTCGGAGGCAACTCACGGCCCGATAAAACTCGAAGGCTGAAATACGCTATGGCCATAAAATGCGGCCGATTCGGACGGCAATTGTCGTTCGGGACGTCTCCCTTTTTACCCCCGAAACGCTTAAATTGGGCTGCATCGCGAGACTGGGCATTCCATAAATTATAACAATGAATTTAATCAGATTGAATAATTGTGCACTTGGAATGTTCCCTGAATAAACGTGATTTTATTTGGTTCGCCGGCCGTGACCGTCTAATTTTCCTGCAGTCAGGCTCGTAATCGAAAGTTTAGCTGAGCGATGAAATGCATGAAGGTATTAGTTTAACATGAAATCAGAGGAAAAAGGCTTCTACAAATTAAATGAAAATGAAAATATTGATACTATAATAATGAACCAAAAATATCTAAATTTGACAATTATAGTCCTACACTTCTTGAAAGTATCAATGATACTTTTATTTATTCTAGAAAACACTCTTTTCTTTGATGAATAATAGTTATTAATTATATAAGGGAAAAAATTATTAGATTTTAGCTCGAGGTGATGTTGTCTCCCGACGAGAAGTGGAGGGAGACAAAAAACCAATAGCTGAAATCTAATATTTTACCCGTGTAATGAACTTATTATTACAATATATTAAAGTCAGGATGTTATCGAAATGAAATTTGAATTTTTAAACTAGTAAGCTATTAGACCTGCGTTGCTAAGGAAAACTTCAGTGTAATCAAATATCTGTCAATTTAATTTGGAGGTTTCCTTCAAAAGTTGCGAACTCAGTAATTGTTTAGTAGTTATTTTAAATACTATAAAGTTAAAAATGCTTGATTCTGAGTTTTCTCTGACTCCACCGGAGTTGATAGAAGCAGCGCAAGTCGCGTCACGAAAATTATTGCCAGCTAAATCGCGGAAAATTAACGAAACCGCGTATTTTAGATTTATGGAATGGAAAATGAAAAAGACACGCAGTTCTTTCTCGGAGACAGTGTTATTGGCTTATTTTTCGGAACTGGCACAACAACAAAAGCCATCAACAGTGTTGTCAAATTATTCAATGATTAAAAGTATGTAATGATCCAATAATAATGTAGAACGTTTAAAAATATTTCAAACTAATTACATTTCTGAAACAAAATGGGAAAGGTTACACGCCCAAAAAAGCTGCGATTTCTACAAGTACATAAATTAGTGATTCTTTGAATAATGCACCGGATGAAGTTTATTTAATGGCCAAGGTTGTTGCTGTATTTGTGATTACAGGAGCTTGTCGAATTTGAGAAATCAGCCAGGTAACATTAGGTGATATTGAAGATTCGGGAAAGTTATTAATTGTGAAACTGAGTTAAACAAAGAATGATGTAAACAGGAGATTTGTAGTTACTGAAGAATATATTAAATATTACCGAATGTACATAGCCCTTCGTCCCTCATCAGCGAAAGATCGCCGCCTGTTTCATGCATATCGCAATGGAAAATGTATCAATCAGGTGGTGGTTAAAATCAGTTTTATAAGGTTGGTACCTGAAACAGTAGCTGATTTTCTTCAACTTGAACATGCTAACTCATATACAATTCATTCATTTCGAAGATCGTCTACTACACTTTTAGTTGAATCTAAGGGAGACTTGATGACATTAAAGAAACATGGTGGTCGGGAGCCATCAACGGTCGCTGAAGGGTATGTTGAAGAATCGGTGGCACACACAACAGAAATTGCTAATAAAGTGTTCAGAACGTGTGGCAGTTCTGAAATAACACCCGATTTGCGACCAGGTACATCAACAGCAGTTCTGTCCATGTCAGAGAATATTAGTTCAACACAAGAAAATTCGTCTGTTGTACCGAATAGTTCAAGGAACATGTCATTCACACAATGCACATTTAACAATTGTACTGTTGATATAAAGGAAATGTAACTCATATTCAATAAAATATTCTAAAATCAAATAACTTCCATTATCTATATGTATAGGTATACAGGGTGTGCGGCACACACCCTACCAACGCCCCAAAAAAATTTGACGGTCCATGTGCCGAACACCCTGTATATCCAGGAAAAAAGTATTCACTTTTTTTCCGGGAAAAAAAGTAATTTCGTCTAGAGTTATATTTTTTACCTGTCAACAGAGATGAAATGTCAAATTTTTTTCGTCACAGAAAAAAGAATTCATTCTTATCATAACATCAAACAATGCAAGAAATGCAAATCAATCAAAGAATTAAACAGAATACGACACATGTGTTTCGAGATTTGTAACACATTCCATATTTCTCATGATTATTCAAATGGAAACAATATATGATAAACATAAAAAATTACATCCTAAGAAATGTTTGTCGAACCTCAACCAAATATTTGAAATTTATGAAGGGCGATGTATTCACTTACTCTATGGCTTATGGGTCTTGGACTATTTTCTGGGATTTGAGCCTCAAACGAAACTGGGAGTGTTCCAGATAAAGGTTTAATCTTTCATTGTGGCGTTTGTATAATAATCACACTGTTTTAAAGTACCGAAAACAACTCTAAAACAGGCGAAAGCTTCAGACCTTATTCTTTTTCCCAAACTGAATAGGAATCCTGGATCAAGTCCGTTCCTGGCTACAATTAGTCCGAATGAAAAGAGTCATAACGCACAGAGTGGACATGCCAAATGACCGTGTCCCATTCTGAATCTTCTAAAGTCGACCGCCTAATTTGCGTATTAGCCACGTTCAATTTTTCAGACCACTAACCGAGCCATTTTTCTTGGTTCGTGCCTCCGAGCTCCATAGCTCGATTGTTCATTTTCCCATGTTAAATTCGTGGCATTAAAGCGGTATCTGTGGAATGCGTCCATGCCCCAGGACGATGGGACAGTCACGATTGAATATATTCATCTAAATGATGATTATCCTCGCTACTCCTGTACAGGGTATCCGCGATTTCTGATTACGGCTATTTCTTGTTTTTCTAGACCACAATGAAGTAAGCAAACATTTATAAAAGCACTGATGTGGGATCAGGAGCTTCTGGACGCCTGTTCTGAGGTTCATTACCGGATTCTGGAACTGTATGATAGGAAATCAACCGTCACAGTCAATGAAGAAACCTATTTCTAAATTGGAAATCATTTTCTGTGGCAATGCCGACGAATACTACCTTTGTTGTATTTAAAAATACTCATCTGAAGTGTGGGAAAATAGTAAGATTGATAGAAAGTATGTTATTTAACTTTTAAATTTATCAGGCCGACAAATAGAAAACCGCCGTTTTACCATAGGTTGCACTAGCATTGCAAATCGGTACCAACAGAAACGTTACATGGTCAGCTGAGGCATCAGTCAACAATTCTACAAAATCTCGCCTGTCTATTTTTACTGTGCATTGTTTTGATTGTTCCCGAAAATGGCGAAATTCAAGGCGAGCAAGCCTCAAGTGTTGCATTTTGCATTTCATTCTGACAAAATGCAGCTCAGGCGCGTCGAATGATTGTAGATACTTATGGTGAATGTTGTATTAGTGAAAGAACGTGTCGAAAATGGTTTCATAAGTTCAAAAATGGCGAATATGACGTGGAAGACAAGGAACGTCCAGGACCCGTGGAAATGTTCGAGGATGCCGATTTGGAGACTTTGCTCGATGAAGATCCTTGTAGAACGCAACAGGAACTTGCAAATTTATTAGGTGTGACTCAGCAAGCGGTTTCTCATCGCCTAAAAATCTTAGGAATGATCCAGAAACTGGGACATTGGGTGCCGTGCGAGTTGAAGCTGAGGGACATCGAACAGCGTTTTTTCATGGTAAAACATAAAGGGTTTTTTGCATCGTATCGTGACAGGAGATGAAAAGTGGATACATTAAGACAACCCGAAGCGGAAATAATTGTGGGGCCTCCCTGGCCATGCATCAACTTCGACAGCGAAACCGAACAAACCAAATTCATGGCTCGAATATGATGCTGTGTACTTGGTGGGACCAGCTTGGCGTAGTGTACTATGAACTCTTGTAACCAGACGAAACAATTACAGGAGCCCTCTATTGGACACAACTAATACGTTTGAGTCGAGCGTTGAAGGAAAAACACCCGCAATACGCGGAAAGACACGACAAAATAATACTTCTGCATGATAACACTCGGCCACTTGTTTCCAAGGTCGTGAAAACATGCTTGGAAACATTGAAATGGGACATTCAAACCAACCCGCTGTACTCTCTTGATATCGCCCCTTCTGATTTCTACCGATTCCGATTGATGACTCATAAACTCGCCGACCAGCACTTTCGTGCTGGATCGACTAGTTGATCACGTCAAAAGACGAACATTTTTCTCTATTTCAGTGTCGTAATGAGTTCATTACAGTCCTAAAAACAGTGCTGTAATGAACTCATTACAGTATTGTTTTTGGTTGTATTCTTCGTTTTGTGGTTGACAACACTGACATCCTATCCTTTCGAATGTCAACACGCGTCCATTGCATGTCAATTGTCAATATTAAACCATGTGGAGATTGAACGCAATATTCAAATTCTATATCAGTCAATTTTCGTATCAATCACACCAACTGCCAAAATAAAATACAAAAGGCACTAGGAGGTATAATCTGAATTTTTTCATTGAATTCCAATAAATTTCTCACAATTCTTGACAGAAATAGGGAAAATATCGTCTAATACTCGTTACAGAAGGCAATTTGAACACTCATGCGTTTAAAACCTCGCTCCTTCGTCGCTCGTTTTCGAATTTCGCATTCGTCTTGGAATAGGTGTCCATTCTGCAACTTGTTTTAGAATATACTATTTAATATTAAAACCTCAAATCATGGAATAAAACGGCGATTTTCTTTTTCTACGCCTATGTATATCTCAGTGATTCACTCACGACATCATCTCAGAAATTTGTTCATGCTGATGACATTGCTATTGTTTACCGCAATTTGGATTGGCATACTCTGGAGAACCTTCTATCATCTGAATTAGAGATTCTAAAGAATTTTCGAAATTCTCGAAATTCTTACAAGGCACCAAGCATTCTGATATCTTGAACAGGATAACCAATCAAAAGTGGTTATTCAATCACAATATGTTTGTTCCATACACTGTAAAAAATAGTTCCTCATCTCAAACCATATTAATTTGTCTCAAGTACTCCGTACGTTTGAATACAGCCAAATGCATAAAGTACTTGACCCTACCGCCCTCTACGGTTGAGAATGGCGTTTACCCTAAATAAAAGTTTATTGAGTTAAGAAACTGATTAGTTTCAACCAAGCTCAGAGTTTTTGACTCAGGTGGTAAAAAAATTTGATCCAACGGTAATATTAATTAGTATGTAACTATTGATACTTTTCGTAGAATAAAAATTTTGGTTTCATGTAAATAAATATTACATTTCACTGAAACTCGATTTGTAGTTGATTTAAAGGATCTTAGTTGAATGGGTCGAGAATTCAGTCGATAAAAATGATAATATCTCTTATGTCAAGTGAAAGTTTCTTGGGTTAAGAAACTGATTGATTTGAGCTAAATTGAAGGGTTTTTGACACTAGCAAAGGAATAATTTGATAAAACAAAAAAAAAAACATTTGTGTGTAATCATTATTTTTCTTCACAGAACAATAATTCCTCTTTTATATTAATAAATACCGCAATACCGCGGCAGACCATGAATATTGTACGGAATGGGAAAGACGTCTAGAGTTTCGTTGGTAGTTGCAGAGAGGGAGCGAGTATACCTCAAGCGTCAACTGTCTGCTTTTCCAAGACACGTCGTAAAGACAACCGTTCCCATCACGTCAGGGTCACCAGTGCAGAATCGAAGAATTTATCCCTACTTAGTCCCTGGCGCACACATTTGGACTCATCAGTATGGCTTGTGTGCGCCATGCCATACAGGGGTTAGAAGTTTTGAGGAGCCGCCGGGAGTTGAACCCAGCACCTAGTACCTAGTCGGGTGAATATTGAGCGCAAACCTCAGGCCCGAAGCGCTGTGAACTATGCGTGGCTATAAGTACCAAGAGATCCTATACACTCCCCTGCCGCTGACAGAGTGCCGCACAAAGCTATAGTCCAGGCAGTGGGTTTCATCTCATCCCTGTCATCATCCAATACCAGATCACCCGGTTCTCCACCAACACAAAGATATTTGGTTTTCTCAAAGTTGACATTTAAGCCCCACTTCTCGTATTCTTTAATTAGCTTGCGCATCATGTATTCCATGTCATCTTTATCACCGGATACAACAATATTGTGAGTAAAATGCACAAATAATTGCATTTAAATGGGATATATTTAATATGAAAGAGATAGAGTTTTGATTTAATTGCAGCCAATATAAAAAAATTGCTACAATTAATTCGTTTTATTAAATCAATTACGCAATATTTTTTTTACAAATGTCACTTCATATTGCAACAATTATATGTTCAATTTTATTCAAATATTCATAGTTTTCTTCAAGTAAATGAGGCGAATAATATAATCTCACGATATTCTTGTCTCAAGAAACTGTAGTCGTTGCATCAACTGATAGAATTTACGACAACCGTACCTTCGTTCTATTGAACAAATAAAAATGAAATGAACGAATGGTTTCGTTAAAACCTATTTAGAATAATGTATTTGTATCAATCAATTATGGATATTGAGACAAGTGCATAAACAATTTCTTGTAATTGTATGTTTATGTTGAATCAGTTGTTTCTTTCATTTCGCTGAAATGTAAAAAGTTTCAAGCGAATGTTTTAGCTGTTCTCTATAATCAACTAGGTTGTTTTAATCAAGGAAAATAGTTCATTTGGCGTAATCAATTTTAGATTAATTCAAATTGAAATGGTTTGATTGAAAAAAAAATTCTCAAACTCCTGAGGAGTTTGAGCGCAGAATGTTATTTTTTACAGTGTAGAAGAGAACATTCCTATAGATGCAAATTATTTCAGATATCAAAATATATCAATAAACATATTCAGCTATTATTGTTTTTCATTGAGATCTTATGAATTGATTCGAATTTCGCAAGAAGATGGCTGATGGGTGGGGCTTAAGATCCAATTATCATCCTCAAGCCACTATATACGTAGCGTTTGTTACTATTGAGATTATTTTGGTAATTCCCTTTATTCAGCACCGAAGCCCTGTGGTCTTAGTAGTTATTATCTCATCTTTGAATTGGCATTTTAAACTAATTATCTATGAAGTCAATTTCAAAATGAGACCAGACATTTTCTTCCTTATAACTGTTTTGCATTCTTGAAGTCATTAATGTGAGCTACATAAACGTAACAGATTTCAAATATCGCAACGAATCAAAAAACATATTCATTCATTGTAGTTATCGTAAAAATTTCATTAAATTGATTCAAATGAAACAAGAAGATGGCAGATGGACGGGGCATGAATTCTGACTTATTCCATGGTTTATTATTTTTTGAATCGAACTGATTCTTCAAGTATTTGTTGTTGAGAACCGTGTTGAACTAACCAAGAAGAAGTTTCATTTAGTACAATGATTTGTCATATTATCCTAATATTTCTTGATACGCTCCTGCAACAAGCAAATTATATTACTGAAGTTTTCCTGATAGTACTTAATTGTGCGGAGTGAAACTTTCAATCTAGTTCAATTACTGATTGTGAACTATAATCCTTTTTTTTGTTGAACGAACTAAATAATTTCTCATAGTCAGACAAACAACTATCAACAACAAAGTACAAATTAGAGTTTTCCTTCCGTATGGCGCATTTAAACTTTTGCAGGAATCAACTGCAGTTGTGTAACCCAAAACAGCCCAACTTCGGCATTTAAATCGGTCCTGTTCCAAAGCCACCTATAGCTATAACACAATCAGGCGGACCAGCTTCAAATCAGCATAATCTAAACGGTGGCTGGTCCATGGTGGAACGAAATTCCTCCGGACTCGTAACCTGGATCGTCTCCCTTATCGCCGATCCGGGCTACGGTGCCATAAACATGGAGTAAAGATAACGAACAAAGCTGAATTTGTTTTTAACGATAATCGTAAAAGGAACAGGGAGTTTTATCGTCCAAAGTTAACGGCGTCTTAGTGAGCCGAGACGCCAGTGTCGCTAAAATTGATTTGGTGGCCGCAGATCTGGCCCGTAAAATACAAGCGTCGCACGCCTCGACGCGCGCGACGCCGATCAAAAAGCACTTTATTAAGTGGAAAGGCAAGACGTCGCAGACGACACGAAGAAGTGGGATTTGATGGTCGCCTAGGTGGGTTACTATAAAACGGGGGGATCTGGAGTAAATTGCTTATCTCGGTTGGGACAGTATTCACAGAACATTTCTGGAAAAATGGAGAAAAACACGAAAGTAAAGTCAGATGCTTTGGTGACCTTCTGAAACACTGAAGACTACGAGGAATTTCTATGATTATAATTAGAATTATTATTTGGACATCTGTTAAAGGACTAGTCGAGCAATTACAAAAGAAAGACTTCATCAAAATCGATTTATCAAAACAGTATAACTCAGAATATGGAATTTGATATTGAATTGAAAAAAGAAGCTGAAGACGATTAAATCATTCTGGGTGTTGTTAAACGTATTTATGAATAATGGAAAAAAATTCAGAGAACGATAGTCTTCTGCCAATCTAGGGTAAACTGCTTGAGAAGTTGCTCCTCAAATAACAGAAAGATGACATGCATATGCACCAAGTGGTACAAGACCACCAACTAGGTTTCCCAGGGAACCACTTGACTATTTGAAAGTAAGAAAGAAAAAACATCTTTGCTTGATTATTCGCTTCTCAAATTTCTGGGTTATTTTGTATTATTCTTTTACATCAATATCAACCGAACCTGTTCAATCGGATTACATCCAGAATTGATTCATCTGGCGCCTCAAGAAATCAACCCTGTCTCTGTTATAATTTCCCTGGGGATTCTTCCTGATACATCGTAAAACAAGGTCGGGCATAGCGAATTCCCGCAAAAAATACGGACGAAAATCACGGATGTGATGGCGGTTTAATCGAAAAAAAATTCCCTTTCGGTCAGTTCGTAAGGAATTGCGTGGGATCGATTTGACGCTGAAAAGCACTACATGGAAAATTTGGGGTTAATCTTTCGAAAACAATTAATTCGATTAGATCCGCTCAAAAGACTAACAGATTTACGACGGTCTGACGAGGGTGACCTGGATTATCAGGAATGGGGTAAATTTTTTCAATGCGGATGTGGAACATGAAGGAATAAACAAAACTGCAGGCAACTAGTTTAGCATGCTTCAAATGGTTTTAGGGCTATTCATGACGTTTCCAATTCTTTCTAGGAATGGGTTATAAATTTCAAACAAATTTGGTACATATTTTTTTTATTTAGTTTTCATCCTGGGTGTTCGGGATGAGTCTGGTGTCGCAAATGGGTCTTAAGTCTTCCACCCTGTAGACAAACTTTCCAACAAAAGTTATTCCTTCTCTCAGTTCTCCAGTCCTTATGGAAACATCTACCGTACCTCGTAAAATTCAACTTCGGCAAATTTATTCAGCCTCGGCATGGTATATTAAATTCAGTAATATTCTACTCCAGTACATTTGGTTCAGTTCTTCGGTGAATTTTCTACTCCATTCTACTCTATTCCATAAGAAAATCTAGAAACTGAGAAACGAAACAATTAATCACTGAGCAACAAATTATAGCACATATTGAAACCAGAGGCGGCTTGTCCTATGAGGCAGGTGAGGCAGTGCCTCATCAAAAAAATTCTGAACTGTATATTTCTTCATTCCCTTTCATCATCCCTTTTTTCCTCAATATTTTTCCCAATCTCACGTTCCTTGTATATTCATAACAAATCAAATCCTCTTTGACTAAACGGTTGGAGGCATGCCCAACGCAGGCTTCTTTGACTGAATTAGCGTGTTATTTACTTCGATGACCTACGAGAACGTAATGGAAAGCCGTTCTAGGATTAATCCGGGGCTGGCCTCTGCGCGATCTTAGCCGATCTGAGATTGTTTCGTTTCTGCGATGTCCAGAGGGTTATCTGCGTCGAAGCGATGAGAACATATCTACGGCTTTGAAGGCGGCTGCTCGAGGAATTAGAGGCTGGCCTCAGGATTTTATTCGAGTTAATCGGGAAGCGGGAAATAGAGAAATAGGGTTAGTTCCTTTGTTGTTATTTAGTGGTATCGCGTTTGCTGTGTATCGCGTATGATTATAATCTCTTTCAGGTGAATTTTTTCTGAAATATTAATCTTTTTTATCGAAAGTGACTAACAGATCGCGAAATGGATTCAGCGGGACCTAGTAATAGTAAATTTTTTGAAATTCCTAAAGAACATATTCGGTGTACTTGTGATATTGTTAATTTTCTAAAAAATAAGACTCATTCGTATGATAATAAATTATATTTAATTAAGGAAGTTAAGCGACCTGTTCCAAATTTGAGTAAATCTCTAGTGTCTAGTGGTGGGGTCGGTAAATCAAATCGGGGATTCCAAAATACGTGGTATGACAAGTACGACTGGCTTACTGGAAGTATTACTTTGAAGAAAATATTTTGTTGGCCGTGCATTTTATTCTCAGCAACTAATGAAAATTCCGACAGAGTTTGGTCGAAAAGTGGTTTTAGTGATTTGAAAAATTCATCACGGGGTCTATCGCTACACAATAAAAGTGCTCAGCATATTTCATCTAATTGCAAGCTCACCGTTATGAGAAAGCAAAAACAAAATATCGCCACAGCAATAGACAATGCGCGTCAAATAGAAATTGAAAATTTCAATGCTGGATTCAAAGAAAATCGACAAATTCTCAGAAGTTTTATAGATATTACGATGCACCTCTGTATGCAAGAGTTACCTTTTAGGGGACACGATGAATCGAATGAGTCTTTAAATCTCGGAAATTTCAAAGAATTGGTAGTTCTTGTTAATAAATTTGACACGAATTTAAAAACCTTTTTAGAAAATGACACCAACAGTAAATCGGTAATTTCTGGTACATCTAAAACCATTCGAAATGAATTAATTGATTCGGTTGCTTTTGTTGTGAATGAACAAGTTACATTATTAAATTTTTTTTCATATGTGCCTCACTATACTATATTGTCACGAGCCGCCACTGATTGAAACAATTAGGAAGGTAAATTGATTCATCAGACATCTCTAAGAAAGACACGTGGAGAACTAAATATGGCGATCTGAAAAAGAATGCATGAGACCTTTGTAATCTCCTGTACATAAAAAAAATTGAATACGACAATTTAAAATTGAATAAACCTTGTCTGATCAGAAACAGGACTTACCGGACGTTATTGAAACTGTTCACCACGATAAATTCTCTATTTGAGACTTGATTTCAATTCGAGAAAAAACAGATAAATGCATCTTCTAGCATCTTTACTCGAGAGGAAATGATCCAGAATCGAAGAAGGTCGAACGAAGTCAATCCCACTTCTGTCCCATGCTTGTTAGACAGAAACACAGAGATCGCAACACGGAGATTTTCGAAATAATTGCAATCGGGAAATTCACCCATTACAACTTCAGTTTCTTAAGCAAGCAATACCTGCAGCGACCCATTGGAAGCGTCAACATCAGCACATCATAAATCAAAACACTTATACTTATTAAAATTGCAATTTTCATTAAGCAGTGAATAATAATAAATAAAACTATTATTTTGCAGATTTTATAGATCTTTAGTGAGTGGATCAACACGTGTATGGTATTTGATTTAAAATAGCTATTATTACAACTAGGGAAATATGAATAGTATATTTCCCGAGGTTGTCAGGTTATGTAGACAACCGAGGGAACTTTATTAATATTTCCCGTGGTGTAATCAATAGTTTTTTTCTGATTAAAACAATCTGATATGGAAAAATTATTATTAGATTGTATATTTTTGTAATAATTTAATCTTTAACGTTGCTATGGGCCATGTTTCTGAGAATCTTGGTTTCATTTTGACGTCTTGTCAAGAATAATATTATTGAAAAAATGTCGAACTACGTCGAAACTCAAGCGGCAAATGCCCGAGAATCTTTGGTTCCGGCCAAATCTCAAGCTGTCTACAGTAAAGAGTACGAATACTTTCAGGGGTGGAAATGAAAAAATTTGGTGGACGGTGTGAGATGTGTGTGAAGTTGGCCCCGCACTTTTTGATTTTCGAAAAAATTTTGTTGTGCTGAATTGTGCTAGGTTTGTGCTGTTCGAATTTTCTCGTTATTTCAAGTAGTTTTCGAGATATTTCACTAAATGCATAAAATGGGCCAGCCCCGCATTTTTTGAAAATTTGAGTTTTAACCACTGAAATGAATTTTGCTAGATGTATACTGAGTTGTGCCGTTCGAATTTTTGAGATGGATCTCTTAATTTCCCAGAAAATGGAAAATAAAAAAAAAAGTTAGCCCCGCACTTTTGTTTTTTTTTTATTGGAAATGAGTGTAAAAAGTTGTGCTAGGTTTGTGCTGCTTTGTGCCGTAAAAGTTTTTTTTTCAAATGGTACGATTAATAAGATATTTCTCTAAGTGAGTAAACGCGAATAATGTACATTTTCATTTTTTCCTTCCGTTTAACGGTAATTTGATAACTGAATCTCTTCAACTTTTCAAATTACAGATTCAGACATCTAATCTATTCGATGGATTTGGACAAATAACGAACTTGTCCGAGATATTTGGACAATCAACCTGTTCTGCAAATATGAAAACTCTAGGTGATCTCCTTCGGAAGATAAAGAGTATACGGCCGGACGGCTGGCCGGTCAAATATACTCAAATTGACAACAGATTCTTCATCAGGAAGTCGAACCCAATCGATTGAGACCATTTTCGGCTCAATATTCGAAAATTACAGAGATTTGGGCAAAACGCTGTTTCACTAAGAACAAGCACGCAAAAACAAAAGGGCTGTGTTAACTTCTTTTGAATTTTCCATTTTCAACGTAATTAAAAGTACTATCTCGAAAATTTCAACGGCACAACTAAGAATACGTCTAGAATTCTGGAAC
The DNA here is from genome assembly GCA_030674115.1 of Micraspis discolor. Lineage (NCBI taxonomy): Eukaryota > Metazoa > Arthropoda > Insecta > Coleoptera > Coccinellidae > Micraspis > Micraspis discolor. The sequence goes on from JARTUT010001740.1 coordinate 283,471, forward strand.
AATCTTCAGTCGTTGAGCTGGCTAACTTTCTACATTTTATGGAAGGTCTGAAAAACTTCAGAAAACCTTAGCACAATTCAGTAAAAATAAAAATTTTCTAATTGAGAAACATTTAAGACTTTATTCTTACTTCAGATGAAATTTCATCATAAAGGAAATGACTCTTTAGTAGCAATATTTTCTTCTCAAAATCACAATCTGGCAACTTCTCCTATCCACGGCTATCCACCTGGAAGTAATAAAATTCTAGATGAGTCATACTATTTTGTTTACACGGTCGCACCACGGGGTAGCATCTAATTCCATGAACTGCTACTACGTTGCCTTCTATCAAGATTTTTCCGGAATATCTGATTTCTCCAATTTTTCCACCTTTTGAGAAAAAATTTCATGTGAATTTTAAAAATTAGGTTTGTACGAGTTTGTACGAAAGTAGCACAAGTTTTGGTGATTTCGATTCGCAAGAAAGAACACAAAAAAAATATTGAAAATTTTTTAAACTCGATTTTCCGGTATATCAGAGTTTTTTTCGAGGAAGTTCGAAAAGCATAAATCAGTGCATTCACTGTTGAATGAGATTCAGTTATCAAACGACCGTTAAACGGAAAGAAAAAATAAAAATGTACATTATTCGCTTTTACTTACTTAGTAAAATATCTTATTAATCGTACCATTTGAAAAAAAAACTTTTACGGCACAAAGCAGCACAAACCTTGCACAATTTAGCACCACAAACATTTTATCGAAAATCAATAAGTGCGGGGCTAACTTCACAACAGTGTTGCCATTCACACAATTCATCATTCAATCTACTGATATTTTGATTTTTCACCGTTTAAAAAGGCAATTTGAAGTTTTTTCTGAAAAAATTATCAGCACAAGTCAGTACAAATGTAGCACAACTCTATGAGATGATTTTTATGGAAAAAAAGAGAAAGTGCGGGGCTATCTTTTTTCGAATTTTCCAGTTTTTTCGGAAAAAAACTCGATTTTTCAAAAATATTAACGGCACAACTTCATACACGCGTAGCACAATTTTTTCCACATATTCCGATTGAAAAAAAACGAAAGTGCGGGGCTAGCCTTGTAATGGATTTTCGGTATGTGAGGTATTTCCATGAAAATTTTTACGGCACAACGCAGCACAAACCTAGCACAACTTTTTACACTCATTTCCAATAAGAAAAAACCCTGGCTAACTTTTTTTTTTATTTTCCATTTTCTGGGAAATTAAGAGATCCATCTTAAAAATTCGAACGGCACAACTCAGTATACATCTAGCACAATTCATTTCAGTGGTTAAAACTCAAATTTTCAAAAAGTGCTGGGCTGGCCCATTTTATGCATTTAGTGAAATATCTCGAAAACTTCTTGAAATAACGAGAAAATTCAAACAGCACAAAGCAGCACAAACCTAGCACAATTCAGCACAAGAAAAATTTTTTCGGAAATCAAAAAGTGCGGGGCCAACTTCACACACATCGGTGTGAGTGATAATATTTTGTTAGCATATTTCCAAGATTTGGTAATTTGCTCTGATTCTTGTTATTCTTGATTTATGATCAATTCATTCTATCCCCAGTCGCAGAAATATTCTCCAAACACGTTATGGTCGAAACTATCGGTGTTAAGATCTATGTTACATTTGAAGGAAAAAACTGATGTCAAATTATTCGATGAAGTTGAAGCATTTGTTAAGAACAAAAATAAAGGATACGTTCCTAAAAAATCAGCAGTGTTGTCCGGGGAGCAGCTCAAGATATTCTTGAGTTAAGCTCCTAATGACGTTTTTTTGATGTATAAGGTAATAAAAGTTTAATTTTGATTTTCTCTGTTGATAAGATTAATATTTTTGAAGGTTTTTTTAATAATGGAAATCTTTGACGCCTGCAGAACACAAGAGTTGGTGAATATGCTATCTTCAGATATCGAAGATCGTAGGTCGGTAATCATAATCGAAGTCTGTCCCGATTAATTCATTTTTTTGAATATCTAGAAAACAACATTGAACACTGAATAAATTCGAACCACCCAAAGCATCACAATTATTGCACAATTCAACACAAGAAAAACTTTTTCGAAAATCGAAATTTTCTTTGCCAACACATAAAAAATACACAATTGGGGCAGAAGATAGCACGCAGTTTCTCTAGGATCTGGCACAGAGAAAAATATGATTCGAATATTATTCTAATGAATTTTCCATTGTAAAATAGGAAACAGTTCTGATCAAAGTGACTACCTCTACCTGCACAACCTGCAACATGACCTTTTACTTCAAAAACTCTTATTTTCTCTCAGACATTATCCAATTTCGCAAAACGTGAGTCGAAGCTTCGAGCACTCGAAGTTTCTCTCGAAATTCTTCCTTGCTTTCCACTCAACTCGTGGCCTTTGTGCTGCGCCAAAGATGTTAATTATTCTTTTATTGAAAAAGGGCCAAACTTGGGCTCGGAAGCTTTGAAGCAGCATCAAACTGAATTTGATCCCTTTTAATATTCTTGTATATTTCCGAAACTTTCCCGTTGCCTTACAATGAAGCGGGTGAGAATGGGGAGTTAGGGGTGAGATAACTGTGGAAATTCAAAGAACCTCTCTTAAATTCATACTTTCAGAATTCCTGTATTCCCTTGCTGTTAACATTATGTCAACAAGTGTTCTGTGAGAGGAATTTATCTAGGAGGAATATCAAAACGTGAATTCCATGCATTTTAATTGATATAATCACTATGCTTGTGTCATATAAGGGGTAGTCCAATTGGTGACGTCACCAATTTGTTTTCCGATTCCTCGAACCATGGGGTATCCGAAACTACCCGTTGTATTCATATTTTATGCAATTTTTCCTAGTTTTCATGTTCAAATTCACTGTATTTTTTTGTTGGAGCTAGTGTGGTTCCAAAAATTAATATCATTTTTAATAGTAGGTATTTTGTAGTTATTTTATATATGATGGCTTGAATGTTTTTTTGTTGAAAAACTCAAAGAGAGTTTGAAATTGGAACTTTAGTTACCAGAATGATTCACACACACATTCAATTTCAATAACTAAAAACAGATTCCACAGCTTCTGGATAAGTTCGAAAACTCAGTTCTATACTATCAAAATCATTAAAAATATTCTACTTTATCAGCTTATCTGTTGCAATTGGCCTTCTATGGCGAATAGGCTTTTATCGTGTTTCAATGATTTATTTACAATTTATCATTGAAAAGGTAAATTGAAGTTACAATGTAATTTTAATTGAATTGAATCGAATTCTCTGTTAAATAAGTGTAGCATTTTTTTCGTTAACATGGCAACTAATATAAATCACTTGCCATATTTCCCAGAGTGAAAAACTGAGAGCATTTTCAAAACGTCCAGCTACAGGATACAAACCGAAAAAATCTAAAATTTTAACGAAGGGACAAGTTCAGAAATAATTAAATTCAGAGGACCCATATGACATATTCATATCGACGAGTTAGTAGATATATAATTATATATATACTTGGACCCCTGCGTTAATTTCAAGCATAGGTTCTTGAGATCAAAAGAAGCACTTTTTCCCATCTTCAGCTGCGTTAAAAAGTTATAAGCATTTTAATATGTCAAATTGGGCAAATACCCCTCTGTAGTCCAGTTTAGTTTGAATGAAAATTACATTCCACAGCATCAACTATTGAATCTGAATTGTTTAAAAACATTATTTTCTCTCTAAAAAATGATTCACTCACTCATGTTTCATCAGATGATTATATCGATTCAATTCCTTTCGAATATCTCAAACGTGGTTCAATTTAAGAAAAAATATGAAGAATTATTTTATCTGCAAAAAAGACTAATGATTCTAAAAAGTACAAGATACGGACCTTTAGTTCAATTGATATTTTTTTTTCATGCAATTTAACCAATTTGTACAGTTTTAATGAGAAATCCACAGGAAATGGAATAAATCTATTGATGCCAAAATATACATGACTGTTATCAAAAACCTCCTACAAGAGATCATTTCAATTGATATTGTCGTTTGAATATTACAGGTGAAAATGTATGAAATTTCAATACCCTAAATCTTTTGAACAGGGCCAAATTTGGAAAAATGTAAATGCAAACTGGACTACAAAGGGTATTTGCCCAATGTGAAAATTTTAAATGCTTATAACTTTTTACCGCAGCTGAATATGGAAAAACGGAATGGAAAAATTAAAATTAACGCATTGGTCAAAGACTCACCCTGTATAAGACATTGTTTCCGAAGATCATCGGAATCATATTTGGTAGATGCTTGAGCTGAAATTCGTTTATTGGAGAGCCATGGAGGGTAGAGTTCTTTTAGTAATAATAATAATCTTTATTGATCCCTTAAGACTACAAAAGTATAGGACAGGTCGGCAAACAAAGGTACAAGAGATACAGATAAAATAATCTCATATCACAAATCCAGCATGGCATCATTCATGAATTCCGCCACCGAATAATAACATCCATCACACAATAGGTGCTTTATTGCCTTCTTGAACTGAAGTTCACCCAACATCTTAATTTTTGTTGGAAGATGATTGAAAAGACGTATGCTATGATATAAAGGAGAGCGCTCATATTTAGATGTTGCATGAACTGGCACTTCCAAAACACTGTTATTTCTTGTAGAATAATGATGACGACTCGACAATTTGTGCATGATGCTTTCATTATTCTTAACATAAAGGAGACACCTATATATAAATACATGACACAGTCAGAATATTATTCGCTACAAAATATGATCGACAAGAAGATAAATGTAACGAATTGAAAATTACTCGGATTATCCTCTTTTGACAAATCAACACCCTTTCCATCATGAACCTCCCAGATAAGAACTGTACAATAATACACATCCAAGAGTGAATGCAGGGAAAACAAATTCTTGATCTTATATATGGCAACATATGAGTTATTCAGTTTTTTACAAACCGAATCAATATGTTGGGTCCATCGTAAGTATTCGTCAATTTGTACTGCAAGAAATCTAGCGGAGCCACTTGTAGTTATTAACGAGTTTTCTTCACAAGTGAAGACAGTTTGAAGTGCATACTGTTTTTTCTATGTTGACTATGAAATTATTCCTACGACACCAAGTGGTAAACGTTTGAAATAGTAGGGCTATTAAGTCCTCAAGCTCCCCAAAGCTCCCCGCAGTTACCAACAATGATGAATCATCCGCGAAAGGTATGATCAAATGAGCAAGAACATGATCCTGCAATCCATTTATGAACAAAATAAAGAATAAAGGTCCCAGTACAGAGCCCTGAGGAGCCCCTAGACCCAGGCCATACTCCCTAGAACTTACACCACCGACCTTGACAGACATTCTGCGATGAGTTAAATAACTCATCAACCAATTAAAAAATAAACCCTGGAAACCCAAGTTAAAGATTTTATTAGACATAAATGAGAAATTCAATGAATCAAAAGCTCGGGACAGGTCGAAAAATATTCCCGCAACATGTAAAACTTCATCCAATTTTTAATAGGCTGTCTGAACGAACAAAAAGGCTGCCGTTTCGGTAGAATACCTGGGCCTGACACCATGTTGTGAAGTGGTGATGATATTGAATTTCACCAAAAACTTAGCGTTCTATTAAGGACTATTCGTTCGAATACTTTGGAGAAACAACTAAGGAGATATATTGGTCGGTAATTGACTATGCTGTGAGGATCGCCCTTCTTCGGAACAGGAACAATAAGTTGCCTTTTTTAAAATTTCTGGAAATCTTCCAGAAGATATGGTGATGTTGATCACTTGATCAAAGTGCTCAAAAATAGATTCACAATAGCTTTCAAAATTCTGGAAGGAATACAATCCGTTCCCGTACTTTTCTTGTTCTTCATCAATTTAATGACTGTAGCCACTTCATCTTTCGATATAGGATAGCAGAAAAAGTGGAGGTCTGCATTTTAGAGGTTGTACATATGTTAGAGAGAGATGACCCAAAATGGTCAAAAAGCAACTAAGATGTTATAGTTGAAAAATATGCACTGAAAGACCCAGCTATTAAAGTTGGATCAATAAACAAGATTCCGTTTTGAAGTAGGCGAATTTGAGTGTGACATTTATTGATTTTACCAATTTTCGAATTAACAAGATACCATGTTGTCTTATTTTCATTACTTGAATTGCCCATGAGTTGCCCATAATATTTTTGCTTTGTACACTTAAGTAGTACAGTGTATTCAGACTTTGCAGCTCTATACATTTTCAACGAGTTTGGTGATTTGATATTGGAATGCAACCAAAACAAATTTTTTAAATGAAGACTGGCTTGTTTTATTTCTGGTGTTATCCAACTCTTAGATCTATTTGTGTCATGAATTCGTTTAAGTGTGGAGCATTCATGGATAGCAATCCTAATCGTATCAATGAATTCTTTGCAAAGTTAGTGTCATGAATATTTAATCTAAGTTTATCCAGACTATTTGGAGATATGTGCCTTAGGTAACGTGTCTTATCCTGATTACCTGATCGTTTATTTCGGGACATGTGATAATATTCAAGAGAAATTACTCTATGATCTCCAAGGTGAGCTTCATAAACATTAATCTTATATGATTCAGTGCTAACATTAGTTAAAATAAAATCTAACGTAGAGCTCCATGTTCTACCAGTTACATCTGTAAATACTTTTGAAGGTTCAAATGAAGTTATTTTCAGCTTGAAACAGTCAAAAAAATCAATAAACATGGATATCGATCTATCATCCGATTTCACTGTATCGAGATTCATGTCTCCGCACACGAATGTGACATAAGATTGATTTAGGCACTCTTGCACTGAGATTCTTCAAAAACGTAGTCAAGTTACCTGAAGGTGACTTGTAAACACTGATAACTGCCACTTTTTCATCATCAGCTAACAACTTAACACCACACCGTTCACAATCCTTTTCTTTAGATAAATGGGACAGGTTGATATTGGAGACTCACAGATCATCCCTCGCATAAATTACACATTCGCCATTTTTGTATGATGCCCGGCAAAAATAAGCAACCTGGACGTATCCTGGGAACATCATAAGTTTGATAGATTCATCGACGTACCAATGTTCAACAATGTTTAACAATAATGTGGTTGAAGAATATATTGGAGAGTTAAATAATAAAGTAGAACTGGCAAATAAAATAATCAACACCCTTGTCTTAATTCCAAATGAAAATAATCGAAACGAGATAAACCAAACAATAAGATATGTACGTTCAACGTCTAAAACCTCTCGTTGCCCACTAGTAAAATTAGCAAATAGTATAAAATAGAAATATAAAAATCAGCAATAATTAATTTGTATCCGAAAATATCATATCATTGTAAATCAGGCGATTTTTTATAACAACTTTATCAATATGAAAATTAAAACCAAATTTTGTTTCATTTTAGTGTAATATTCCTTTAGTAACAGTACCGCATGCTACAGCACTGTGCTAAAATATTACCACACTGTTATTTTCTAATTACTTCGCAATTTTCCCCTTGGTTGGAGAACAATAATTTCACATTACATAATTTTTTTTCAAATCTCAAAACACATCAGTGAAATTAACTCTCCGACATACGACAAAGTGGACTTCTGTTTCTCCAATGATATTTTGCATAAATATATTAATTTTAATGCTGTCTCATGATCCAGAAAATTACCAATTCAACTCATCATTCCCGTTATAATCACACAAATATATAACTATATTACAGCCAATAAGCATATGATTAAAGGGCAATTTGTCTCGTAATGAAATTTGAAATAGCACCTTCACTAATTATGATCCGGATTCCTATAACCATCTGAATATACAGCATTGATGATGATGATGATGATTGATAGTGTTCGCAAATTGATTGGTGAGAAAAATGCGCGCCATGTCATTAGCATTCAAATGAACCACAGGAGGAAGCTTGAATTTATGTCGACCAAACCGGAGAGTCATGAAACAAGCACTCCCTTGTTAGAGGAGCTCTCTTTTGATCGTGAACTCAAAAAAATGTAGACAGGCATTGACATGAGGTCAATCTTAAAATGCACCTTATGAAATTTATCTTCAAAGAGAAATTATAGCCGATCTTATTACCCTGATCTTATCTACAGGTAAAATGAATAAACTACATATACAGTGATAGTCAAAAGTGTGGAACCAAGTTGATATCTCTGGAATTATTGAAGATATCAAAATGAAATTTGGAAGATTGATACTTCAGTAAATTGCCTATTTGCTTTTCTACTTTCTGATATCTTTGAACATTTTTACCGGACGTAATTTCAATTTTAAGATTTGCAATGAAACACACTGTATATATTTCATTTTCTGATGAAACATACCAAGATATTAACAGAAAAGCATCTAAAGAATGTAAAAATCTAATATCCATTAAAGAAATAACTAATTATAATTATTAACTGAAACTAAGTGATTTTTAAAACATTGAAACTTAACTAAACTAAACTTAATGTTCAAACTAAGCACCGTTTACTTCTTGACAATAAGCAAGTCAGTTTGTAAATTATCTAGTAACATTAGGTATTACTTCTGGAGGAATTCTCGTGAGTTATTCCTGTAGCTAATGGTAATTATTTGCTCTATCAACATAAACCTTAGAATTTGAATGACTCCACCGAAAATAGTCCAGTGGATTAAGGTTGGGACTTCGTGCAGGCTTCGTTGATAACAAAGGAATACATAGAAATACTACCCTTCAAAAGATATGAATAAATATAGCCAACGAAATACAGGTTGTCTGTCGGTAAGTTATATGCCGAGGAACTCGACTTAAAGTATAGTTCTGGCTTGAATATGCTCCAAATCAAGATCGAAGTTTTTATTTCAATTGAGGGTTATGAGTCAGAATTTTGAAAAAGATCGTATCTCAATTAGAAAATGAAGTTATCATCCTTGTTTAACAACGCTACATCGATTTTCCCGTCACAAATCAGCAACGCACTAGATAATTCCTCTCCTATTCATCTCCATTCAACCTACGGGGCATCATTCTAATGCCCAACACCCAGAATCAATGATGTCGAATATGCCAGCAGGTTTCCCATAGCTCACATCGCAATGCAGATTAAGCCAAAGATTATTGCCGCTCTATAAGGATGACCAAGAGAGGACATTATAGTTCGTAGCTCCATTATGGCTTAACAGGTATGTGCGACAGGCATTCAGAACGACGCTTCCACTAGATTACCCCCAGTTTAGCTCCCCCAAATGGCTTTTACACATGCTAACCTGACCATTGTCTACGTGATCTCCCTTGTCCATGATGCATTTCGATTCCTGATGTGATATTGATATAGCCTTGTCCCTGATAAAAGATTGATACGGGGGGTTACCTGGTACTCGATGTAATCGACGCTTCAGTTGTTCGTTATAGCCTTATTCGGTCGTTTAGAAGATATCCACCTCCCTTGTTGAATAGAAATCAATAAAATTATGTAAGCCCTTCCAATCGAACAACTATTAGGTATCCTCGGGTAGAATTATTATTTGGGCAACACACACGTTTTCCGGATTCCATTCTGTTTAGGAACAAGTGCATTCAGAAATGGAAGCTGTTTATCTTTCTCGATTCCCATATAACTTATCGGTAAATTGTACACTTCTGTGCGCGTGATCACAGAACTCATTTGCATCGGCTCTCTGCAGGCAGTGTGAAATTAGCCGTGTGAAATAGTTGTCGTCAAATGCGCCGAGCTGAAATGACTCGGTAACGAATCACTGAAATTGGGAAATACAATTCCGGAGAGAAAATTCTCAAGTTATTCGAGCTACGCCATGTCCTATTAATTAAATTCGGTCGCTGCCCATCCCCATTAAATCCGTTATAGAGGCGACCGCAACGTGTCACATTGGCTCAGTTCCTAGGAAAGTTTCCACTCTATTCTACATGGAAATGTTTTACATGTCCCCTCGCTTAGCGTTGGGCGCTCGATTTGGGATAGTTTACGAGTGTTTGCTGACTTCATGCCACTTCTCTTCGACGGACAAGGCTAGAAACTGGATCAGATTATTTTTATTATAATTTGGGAATCCCCCAAGGGTCAGTGTTGAGCGATCAATAAAACTATATATTTTCAAATGATTAAATGGTGATAGCAAGATCAAACAAAAATGATATGTCAGTTCGCCGACGTTTCGGTAGTATATTTGTCCATCTTCAGGGCTAGACTAATCAATTGTATGCTCCCATTATCCTCTATATAAATAATATAGTTTCCAAATTTCAAATATTTTGCATGGAAAGCTGATTATTTCTTTCCATGCAAAATATTTGAAATTTGGAAACTATATTATTTATATAGAGGATAATGGGAGGATACAATTACGAAAAGGGGACGCTTAGACCGTGAGTGATTTTAATTCAGAAGAACTTCCTTCGTATTGGTATTTCTATTGCAATTTCTTCTGTTGCCTCGATTAAATATAAATGGGAGAATCAAACTCAAATATGCACTTGAAGAAATTACATGAAATAAAAACGTTGGTATAAAATTGAAATGACAGAAATTTCATAGGATATGATACCAATTTTGTTTCCATCCTCGGTCTTCAAACCTACCCATTTTCTGACATATTCACTTCAGGTATTCAAAAGGATTGAAGCTACGTCTTCCGTTCTAATTAGAAAATTATGCTCCACAAGAATAATTCCATACATGTAAAATAATCCGTTTCAATTATGTCTACAATTAATTTCATGAAGATGAATGACAAACATCCATTAAACTGAAACTACTGTCATTATTCAGAATGGTTTTATAAAACCGACATAACCCGTTTTAATCAACCAGATCAAAATCTACATGGCATATTTAGTGACGAGGAAACGAATGGTAATAGTAAATTAATAATAGACATCACATCAGTGAAATTGTTATTGAGTAACATAGGAAATCAATTACAGTGAATTATACTCGAATTAGTTCGAATATGTACGTTAAAATTTGTCAAGTAATATTTTATATATGTGAGTTGCTCAGAATAATAGTTATTTATACAACAAGTGAGTTAAATGAATGTTTATTCATGAGAAGAAAGAAGAAACCCACTAGTGAATAAACATTTTTAACTCAAGTGTCGCCTACAAAATTTTATCCCATTTTGATGAAATTTCAAATAATGAATATAAGATATAATTCAAATTCATAACGAGATTTCCCTTCGATCGATGGTTGCTAGGACACTATGTAATTAATTGTTTGCAAGTGTCAATGAAAATTATAGAACCGTCAAAGAATTTTTATTCCGAAAAAATGTTGAGCAGTGACGACCAAGTTGTAGTTCCTAAGTGCATTATACATGAAGCAAATAAGGCAGCAGAAACAGTAATTCCATTGAAATCAAAAATATTGTACGAGAAGCAATATACGGCATTTTGTGCCTGGAGAATTAATAAAAAAATTAGAAAGCATTGACCTGAGGTCAGATTGCTTTGGCGCTCCTGTTGAGCTACTTGCGAGTAAATATTCAAACCATAACAAATCTATAAGCACTCTGATCAGGTAAACAATAGTCTTTTCTCGTACTATGGGACAATGTGATGCAAATATGAACGCCTAATGAATGAATAAACCTATATCTCAAATTAAAAATAGCTACTCATAATTTTCCCCAAGTTTTGTTTGAAACTATAATTCCCTTCGCCTTAAAACTTACGTCAGTGCTTTTCTGAATTTTGACAACGTATATTATTTCAGCCACCGAGATTGAATTCTATGATTTCCCGTTAAGAAAAATTTTGATAAATATTACGCCAACTGACACTGATTAATGAACTCGGCATTTGTCAATCAAATATCGATCTCTGATGGCCATCCTTCAGAGAAAATCACCCGGACTTCATGTCATTACTCTTTTCTCTTGAGTAAATCAAAAAAATGATCTTATCTTTAGATGAAAAAGAGCTACGACAATGAAATTCAAGGAGAAGTAGGATGACGAGATATTGTTGAAAATTGATAATTTTCAAAAGGTTTTTTACTTTTCCTCCTTGATAAAGATAGAAGATGTCTATCGGAACGTCGGAAAACATTATATCCACAATAGATGATGGTAATAGCCCAAACAATCATTCAACATAAGTAGGATATCAATCACCTTAATATATTAACGAATTTTTATTGAAATCCGAAAAATATCTTATGAGATAGTGAGTATTGAAAAATTTTTTATTTGGGAATTTTTCTAGCGTGACGATTTCTGCGAAATTTTGCGAGCCGTTTTGTTGCAGCCTCCCTCAACAATATTTCGAGTATCAACTTGATCGGATGGATAGGGGATGCTAATAGGGACTTACGTCCTATTAGCATATTGTCTTGTGTGTCGAATTTGCTGGAAAAGATCGTGAATAAACAACTTTCGATTTTTGTGAAAGCCAACAATATACTTCCCGAAACCCAATCAGGGTTCAGAAGAGGCCATGGGTGTTCTTCTGCACTCAGTAATGTAACTGCGATATATTTCGGGCCGCTGATGAGGGTAAGGTCAGCTTTGGCTTTGCTGGATTTCACTAAGGCATTCGACACAATCCAGCACCAACTACTCTTGGCAATTCTCCACTGCATAGGACTCAGTAAAGGAGTTGTACAGTTTTTCTCGAACTTCCTTTCGCGTAGGTCCCAGTGCGTGGTGATTGACTCACTCATGTCCGATTTCGCAGATATCTATCGGGGGGTACCCCAGGGTTCCGTTTCTGCGCCGTTATTATATGCTATATACCCGTTGCGCCTGCTGAAGGCATTGAAAATTTGTTCATCTCAATTCTATGTCGATGATACACAGGTATATTTATCTTTTACTAGGAATAATGTCACTGAATCCACAGCCATAATAAGTAGGGAAATTGAGGCATTGAGAACTGTGGCTCTTGAACATTCCCTTCAGCTCAATGCGAATTTCCACTTTACTGCTGGTCGGGCCTGAGCGGGAGGTGTTGGGGCTGAGGGACTTGGTGAAGGTGGAGGTCGACGGTGTGGTCCTGCCTGTGATGAACGCAGCGCGGAATCTTGGTCTGATTCTTGATAGTTCCCTAAGATTCAGTTCACATGTGACAGAATGCATTAAAAAAGCTTATGGAAGGATAAAATTGATTTATAGAAGTCGGCATTTGCTTCCTCGAGGGATCAAGGTAATTCTCTGTGACTGTTTGGTCTTGTCAGTATTTAATCACTGTGATGTGGTTTATGGAAACTGTCTCACACAGTCTGATAAAATGAGGATACAGCGTGTACAGAACTCTTGTCTGAGGCTGATTCATGGTGTGAGAAAGTATGAGTCGATTACACCCAAACTTAGGGAGACGGGATGGCTCACTATGGAAGAAAGGAGAAAGCTACACACAGCATGTTTCTTCAGAGATATAATTTTACTCAAGTGACACTCTTACCTCTACAGGCGAATAGTTTTCAGAACCCATGTCCACAGTCTTAACATCAGATTCAGGAGAAAAATAACTCCACCATTTCACAGAACGGCAATGTTTGAGAGGAGTTTTTTCTACAACATTGCGAAATTTCACAATGGTCTCCCTGAATCTCTTTTACGACTCTTTCAGAAAACGTTATGAAGGGTTTCTCATGGAGTCTTGAAGACTCCACGTGCCTCTACGTGATAAAGGAAGTTGACTTTGTATCTATATATTCTTTTTTGCTGCCCATATCTCATAAAAGTGTTTGCTAATTTCCTCTTGTTCACTCCACTATTGTTATTATTTATGAATTTTCACATTCAGTTTACTGGTTGAGTAGATCAGAGAGTCTCTCCGGAGGCTCACCTAGACTCCGCCATTTTTCTTCTAGGTCGATATAACGTATCATATTTATAAGTCAGATATGAAATGAAGGGTCAGATATGAAAACGAGATATTGTTGAGACGTGTTGAATGATTATTTGGGCTATTACCATCATATATTACATCCACAATAGATGAGTTATTGCCCAAATAAGGAAACATTATATTCTAGTAGTTATTGAGGAAACAAAATTTCAGATGTTCATAACTACTGAACCATCCGACGGATTTGGTCGAATATCGATCTTGACCGAGATATTTGGACAATTAACCTATTCTGAAAATATGAAAACTCTAGCTCATCTCTTTTGGACTCTAGAGAGGATACGGCCGGCCGGCCGGACAAGCTCAACTTTCCCCACGGAGTCTTCATCAGAGAGTCGAACCCAATCGATTGAGACCATGTTAGGCTCAATATTCCAAAATTAGAGACATTTGGCAAAATGATAGGCATTCTGTTCGGGTGAATAAGAGAGCCAAAAGGCCGAAGGTGTCAACGAAAAAATAATTTTAGCGTATATTTCCGAACATTCCAAGAAAGTTAAGTCGTCGTCTTTATGGTCCTACTACTCGCAACTTAAGAAAATGTTGGCTCTGAAATAAAAAATAGACATCTGCAGATTTCACCAAGTCTCCTTTTTGAAGCAACATTCCAGGGGATACGTAGCAAAGAAGTCGAAGGTATTCACAAGAGAGGAGTTTGAATACTTTTTAGATGCCGCTCCTGATGCGCAAAATTTATTGATAATAGTATATTATATACCGCGGGACTGAAGTAGTACATTTAATCCTGAAGGAAAAGTTTATGGCCCTCCCTGCGGTCGGGCCATAATTTACCTGAAGGATTAAATGTACTTCAGTCGCAAGGTATATACTTTTCGTACTTCCGGTATGATTTTATTAATTATTTCAATAATTTCGATCAGTTTTTTCTCTCTTCAACTCATTTAATAAACTGTCTTTAAAATAAGTTACCATAGTAACATTGCGTTGTGACAATTATAATTTAGAAACATTGTCATTACTAGTGTCATTGTAAAGAAACATTGTTATTGATAATTATTGGTATCATGAGTGAAGAAGGTGTATCTGATTGATAAAAGAGCAGCCGAAGTAGGTGAAGAATTGTTACCACCGAAATCTAGAAAGCTATACGAGCAGCAGTACGATGCTTTTAAAAAGTGGTGCCGCTTAAAAAATGTGAGACAACCTACTGAAAATGCGCTGTTAGTCTACTTCAATGATAAATCAAAAGCGGTTTGTGCCTCAACTCTCTGGGCACATTACTCAATGCTGAAATCGGTTATTAACATTAGAGAAGATATTGATATAAGTAAATTTCCAAAATTATTAGCTTTTTTGAAGAGAAGAAATGAGGGATTTAAACCAAAGAAGTCAAGAATTCTCACGTCTGAGCAGGTAGATCAGTTCTTACTGGAGGATCCGGATGATAAATATTTAATGCTTAAGGTAAATTTGGAAATGTGTTTATATTCAGAAGTTTTAAGAAATCATTTTTTTTGTAGGTTGCACTTATTTTGGGCGTTGTGGGAGCTTGTCGTGGAAAAGAGTTGGTTGATTTAGAAATCGACGATGTGAGAGATTTGGGCGATTCCTTCCTAATTGCGATTAGAAACATCAAAAATAAAATTGACCGAAATTTTGTGATCAAAAATTCAGAAAACAGTGCTATCAGTTTTGTGGCGATATTTCAAAAATATGTGGCATTGCGAAAGACAGGGACACCTCATTCAAAATTTTTTGTTCAATACATCAATAAAGAATGTACTACGCTAGTAGTAGGAAAAAACATGTTTGGTACATTTCCACGGCAAATAGCAGCTTTCTTCGGGAGCAACAATAGACGTGCTGAAGAGACATGGAGGATGGAAATCCTCCAACGTGGCCGAGGGATATATTGAATCGTCTATTAAAAATAAACAAAAAAACACCGGTAGCACTCCGGGAGTGCCGGCAGAAGTGAAAACTTCAATATTAACGTTGTGCATTTTTGATATTTTGGAATGGTTAGAGAATAATTTTGTATGAATTGCTTTCATTATCAGTATAAAAGTGCTATTATTTATGTGGTGGAATACAATATTCATTTATTGCGCTATCGTACACAAAAATGACAATAGGTTTGTTGGGGTGGCAGTTCCCAGTTGTACTGGGGTCACAGAGAACCAGGTTCTGTAACTCTTGGAATCGTCGCAAGTTGTTCTATGACACGAACGGGTGAGAACAGGTGGGAACAGATAATTTCAAAACGATTTCGATAAGTGCATAGATAAGTGAAAGTAAGGTTATGTTGTACATCATGGACATTGAACTCTAAATACCAAATAGGTATTCATATAGAGTTCAATGATCATGGATCATATCATGGATAGTGTTAAAAAGATATTGAATAAGTTATTGTGTTATTAATACGGTGGAAATACTTAAGAAATTACAAATATTAAAATTGAACAATTTTTTTGTCATAAATAAATAAACATAAACATATCCATATAAATAACTGTAAATATAATTTATATGTAATGATATATTTAAAGAAATGATTTAATTTAATTATAATTTGAAATTTCAATACATGTAGTTAGTAGTGGTCATCAGTGGAGAAATTATTTTTGTTAGTTCATATCTGGATAAACTGTGAATTTTTCTGTTATTTCATTGTAATTTTGGTGGAAACTGTGTACAGAAAATTTCATATAATAGAATTAGGTAATTGTATATAGAACTGGTGGTTTTGGGAAATAAATAAAAATATTTTCTAACAATTTTCATAATTGTAATTATTTTTTAGATAAGAATTGTTTTAACAAGTCGTTGTGTTCTTGAAAGAGGTCATTCCTCCGTTTCCTTCCTAAATTTTCAATACATTTTGAGTGGTTAAAAAATAAAGATACTACAATCACGAAATAACAAAAATAAATATATAGTATATAAATACGAAATATCGTATAAATAAATAATATAAAATAATTATCTAACATACTTTGATCAACAACTATGCAATTGTTTTATTCGTCTATTGCAAATGATCCTTCCTCTTCTTTGAGATAACAAAAATTTTGAGAAGCTATTATAACGAATTGATTAAAAATTTATACTCCCACAACATTAAATATACTCTAAAACAGCTATGCGAATATTCTAGTTACCAAATATGTAACTAAATTGCCAATTAGAACTACTGAAAATTTGAATCACCGATGATTTGAATTTACCGCTTCTTCTGTTGTACCTTGTACCATCTCTAGATCAGGAACCGTAAGAACAGCAACGAACAGTTCCGAAATCAAGTGTTCCGACCACACGAACGACAAGGAACTAATGTTCCGTCCCAGACGAACGGGTGGGAACCAAAAATTACAGTTCCGAACTGCCACGCGATCAAACCTAATTTATATTACATTAACACACACAAACATTCACACAAGCGCCCTGCACCGCCTAAACGAAACAGCACACGCAGGCACGGTAGAAAGAGTCTGGGATATTATTCCCTCTCCTACTCCTCGATCTTACGCTTTTTCGATGTCAATCACGTGACCCTGACGCGAGTTTGGATGTTTTTACCCATACAAGAGAGTTCTCAGCGCCGCTAAAGAAGTTTTCACTTCAAAAATTTCAGATAAAATATTTGGTCAAGTCGCCGATTCGTCCACTATAGTTATGCCACAGTCCTCATTCTCGCTTCCTGTTTCCGCAGGATCTTCGAAACAAACACCAGTTCAATATGATAAGGACCTATCTGTTACTAGTCAGTTACCTGCTGCATTAACCCAGGAAAGACTGGTCAATATGACGAACTGTCACAATATTAATTTGAATATTAACGTTAATTACCATTCTAATTAATTGTATTTTTCAATAAAATATCCCTTAAATTCGTTTGTTTGTGATTTAATCGTTCCGGGAGTTTCGTCAATATTTAATCCCGGAGGGATTAAATGTGACACTTTAGTACCTGTCACAAGGGAGTGAAGTTGTCACTTTAGGCCCGGAAGTACGAAAAGGTAGTTTTTATTATGAGTGTTGCTGGAGGGTGTAGAATCGGCGAGCTGGTGACTATGAACGTAGATGACGTGGAAGATCGGGGCAGCGTATTGGTTATTCAGATTCAGATACGAAAACTTATGGGAAAAGAGTGTTCACTGTGGTCAATGGTACTAATAAGGTTGCTGCACTCGATATGTTCCTCAAGTATAGGAACTTGAGGCCAAGCAAAGTTGATCACAAGCGACTATTTATAAATTATAAAAATGAAAAATGTACCGTCCAGCCAGTAGGTGTGAATACATTTTTGAAAATGCCCGTTACTATTGCAAAGTATTGGGCCTTTCTGATGCTGAACAATATACAGGGCACAGTTTCAGGTATTCTTCTGCAACCCTACTGGCAAATTCTGGGGCAGATTTGACAGTTTTGAAAAGACATGGTGGATGGCGCTCAAGTTTTGTTGCAGAAGGATATATTGAAGATTCACTACAAAACAAAATACATATTTCTGAACAAATACTTGGTGGGGTCACAAACAACTGAGTTCCTGATGCAGAAATGGATATTCCAGCAGGGCCTAGAAGTCCTCAAACACATGTGCTATAACGACTGAGCGTGTTTCCTTTGGAGGAAATGAAGGTTTCCAGTTCCATTTTCAAAATCTTAATAATTGTAATTTTTACTTTAATGATAAAAATGACTGTTAATGTAGAATTTTTGATAAATTTTAAAAAACATACTTTAAAATGAGTTTAGGTGCATTGTGTGTGGAAAGAATAATTTCCAGAAAGTGAGTGGTGAACATTTTATTCCACTGGTGAATTAAAAAAATTTTAATTCACTCAGTGGATAAACGTCAACTCAACCTTGTTACCATGGGTTGATATTGTCGTCTTTAAAGGTCAAAATGGGATAAAAAAATTAATTACCATTACATTTCACTAACCCTCTATTACTACAGGAGATGCTCAAATTGTTTCAATACAGCACGAAAGCAAGTCCTGCATCGCCTCAGAAATTATCTCTCCACCAGTAGTACATATCTTCTTGCTTTTATTTCATTTTGGGGCTGAATCCATTTTAATCGCAAGGTTTGATAGATTTCCTATCGGGTTTGAGTTTTCGATTCTTTAATGCATTCCAAAAAATTCAACTGGATTTAGGTCTGGAGAACGAGGAGGCCATAAAATTGATT
Organism: Micraspis discolor; assembly: GCA_030674115.1. Lineage (NCBI taxonomy): Eukaryota > Metazoa > Arthropoda > Insecta > Coleoptera > Coccinellidae > Micraspis > Micraspis discolor. The sequence continues at coordinate 302,479 of JARTUT010001740.1, forward strand.
CCAGGCGTCCGGTCCATTTGTCAAGATATTTTTCACTTAAATATCTGGCAAGTTTAAATGTTCACTGAGTGACAAGGTTAAATTCAGCATTCTTTTCATGACTGATTACCTCTCGTCTGCTACCAGATCATCATTGAGTTCCTGGAAAGCCCGTTTACATGGCATTTCCAATAAAAAGAAGCTTACTGAAATCTTTCAAACTGAAACACGCTTTGTACTGAAATTAATACTCTAAGTCATCTTTTGAAAAATGAAATATTCCAGATAATCTGAAATTACCGAGATCCACATTCAAGGAAGCAATAAAGAATCCTGACGGTAATATCAGATAAAGGAATTCAATAATAGGATACATAAATTATCTATGAAAAGACATTGCCATCGATGCGAGAGCTTTTAACGAAATTACCATAAGTTGAAAGCTTGATACCGAAAAAAGAAAAGTCACGATTTTCATTTGCGAATGCGAAATCGTCATAAATCAAGACAGCCAGGTTTTCAGATGACAAGTTCGACACAAAAAGATTCATTTGGAATTTTTTATGGTTTCTAAGCCTGATCCGATAGCCTAATAAGAAAACTTCTCTGGCAATCCATCAAAGAGCACTTAGGTTCAGCAAATTTTATCAATAAAAGAATAATGTTTTCATGAGCAGATAATATCATTGCAATAAAAAATCCAGATGCTAGTTTTGAGTAATTGATTTGACGAAAGAAAACACCCAAATGTTTTGTTTACTTGAGAGGAAGTGTATTTGAGATCTATTCAGAGTCAGTTGGGCAATTTCGAGTATTTTGTGTTGCCTAATGATTGAAATCAAGGATATTGAGAAAGGGTGTAATGTTCATCAATTAAAACAACGTTTTCAATGATAGAGTTTGAATTTTCATTGATAAACTGAGATTTTTGGGATCTGTAATATGACAAGACAGGATTTCATTGAAGAATACTCATGATTCACAACGTTTACAGTGATAGCCTGTCATATCTTCGAGAAAAACAGATATTAAAATACATACTTATCTACTATAGTTGATCACTGAAAATTGTAGATTACTAATATACCAATATAAAGCATTTGAGGAATTGGATTTGAGATATGATGTATACAGGGTGAGTCTTTGACCACTGCGTTAATTTTATCCATTCTTGAGATCAAAAGAAACACTTTTTCCATTACGGTATTTTCATATTCAGCTGCGTTGAAGAATTAAAAGCATTTTGAGTTTTCACATTGGGCAAATACCCCTCTGTAGTCCAGTTTAGTTTGAATGAAAAACACCTTCCACAGCATCCACTAATGAATCTGAATTGCTTAAAAACATTATTTTTCCTCTAAAAAATGAGATCCAAAATACTAATTTTCTGGTAAAAAAAATTACACTATAAACATGGATTTTTGTTGTTCTACTATAATTTCTTTCTACTTCAAGATTATAAACCATCCCTTTCTAGTGAGAAATTTCAAAAAACCCTCAGAATTATTGGATGTTATCATCATATATATGTAATTTTCTTCTTAAAATTTCCAATTCATAAAAACCATCATTTCTATGAAAACTTCCAAAGCAAGAGGTTGTCACTTTGCTTTTTTTCACTCAACGCCAGAAAAAATCATCTATGATTTTCCGAACACTGATATTTCTGAAGTTTCTTCTTTTTGACAGAGACAAGTGAACAGGTCTATGAGGTCTTTAGACATCATTCTGTTAAAAATATGAAAATCTTTTTCAAAATCTTCAACAACAATGAATGATGTTACTACGAATAATTATTTTAAAGTGATGATACTTTGCCTGATGCTTATTTTCTGTACTGAATCCTAAAAACAATTTACTTGGATAGATTACAAGTATTCCCTGATTTAGGTGTGCAATTATACTCGCTTGAAGAAATTGAGTTTGATCACCTGAATTTGCTTCTGAAAAACAACTAGGTGTTCTTTAATAAAAAAAAATTTGTTATATCATTAATATGAATATATTCGGTTTAGACTAATTAATTACTGAACATGCGTAAATTTTTGGTTTTTATAATCAGAGTATTTGTTTTAATTCTGTAAACAAAAACATTAATATTGAATAATGGTTATTCATTGATTATGTCACATTTTAATACCTTACCATAGAATATTAATTTATTACCGAACCCCAGGAGAGAAAAAAATTAATAATTGCAAGGTTTTTTTTAATGAAAGATAATATTTATAACCATTATTGATCTATAGTTATAATTTTTTCTCAGAATAACTAGTGAATTATTATAACATTAAAATGTTATTATAACGTCTTCGTGGGGTAGTTCCCATTAAAATAGTGTTCTGTGGTTCCTTGTTGTTTTTATTCTGTTTGAAACTGTCAACAGTTATTTGTATCTTCAAAAAAAATGTGGATAATATCATAAGGATAATTTCGATAGTTTGAAATTATTCAATTCAGTATGAAATGATTATGGTCAGAAAATGCATTCTATTCTAATCTTTCTTGTTTATGAGCCTAAAGCTTCCAGTTTCAATATTGATCGAATTTCAATTAACCATGCATATTAATTAACATTCAGAAATATTGAAACTAAGTTGAATTCTATTATGTCCTAAGATGAACCAGGTTGAATCGGTGTATGAAATAAAGATGTGAAAAAACTTCTTCAAAGGTACAAAACAAATCTAGGAGACTGGGTTCGAAGTTTTTAAAACTCATATGAGCTTAATTTGAAGCATTCCTATGTTAAAATAGATATAATTTGACGAACCCTGATAGTCTGAAGCTATAAAGAACCAGCTCTTCATGATGACAAGTCTTCAATTCAACAGGTCCTGACAGAAAATACATTACCTATTTCAACGGTCATCATGAAAATATACCGAAGTACCTATGTGAGTGATGGAAATCTTTTTCTCTGTTTATTATGGAATATTACTCTGGATTAAATATTAAACAAGGTGCTGGATATCATTAATAATGAATACAGCAAATGGCAATTTAGATTTTGTAGTGAATGTAAGACAAAAATTGTTCAGTGGTTAATTTCATCTATAGTGTTTAGTGGTGGAACCATAGACTGGAGAGCTTTCCCCAAACATTTGTAGAAATATTTAATGAAGACATAAAATATGGCAACAAGGAACAAATCTGATTATTGAATCATTTCAGCACAGAGTTGGATTTGGGAAAATCAGAAAATTTGGACAAAATTATATCGCTTTAATTCCTTTCAACTTCGAATATCTAAAGAAGGGTGCAATTTAGAAGAAAAGATTAAGAATTATTTTATCTGCAAAAAAGACTAATTATTCCAGAAGTATAAGATACAGACAGACCTCTAGTTCAACTGATACTTGTTTTTCATGCAATTTAACCAATCTGTACAGTAGCAGTGAGAAACTCGCTATAAAAGGAATAAATCTATTGATGCCAAAATATGCATGACTATTATCAAAAACCTTCTACAAGAGATCGTTTCAATTGATATTGTCGTTTGAATATTACAGATGGAAATGCAATTATGAAATTTCAACTATATCTTTTGAACGGGGCCAAATTTAGAAAAATGTAATAGGAAGAAAATGTTTCTTTTGATGTAATGAATCAATGGTTAAAATTAACGCAGTGGTCAAAGACTCGCCCTGTATAATGTTGTCTTAATGAAGATAGTGATATCAGAATAATCAACACTTACAATAATAATAATGCTGTTAGCAAAGTTTTCTATGGAACTTCAAGTAATGAGGTAAGTTATTTGTATAGCGAAAGATGTAGAGAAAATGGGTAACTATAATACATAAATGTAATAAACTAACAACACCGTTAAATGAGATGATAGAGCAGGAGTATTTGATGAAAATAGTGAGATCAGGAAGTCAGCCTGGGACGACTATCAAGCGATACATCCAACCAGGTCCAACAGAGTCTCTGAGAGCACCATTTCATATTGAGATATTCTCTATGGACATCGAGAACAGGTCTGGTTGACAGGATCCACATGATGACCATATTCGAACTAACATTTTTAACGCCTATTTTGTGATATTAACCTAATCGAGCCGAATAAAATGAAACCGTACAGAAAATACAGGCAACAGCATATTGTCCAAGAATTATTTCAACAATTGCTGAACAGGAAGATACTGAAATAACCTGGAAATCCACCGGAAATGGCGCTGATTGTGCAAATCTGATTAAAAGTGTGGGCTACGGGTTTCGTCGTTATGCAACCTTAATTGCTAGTTTGTCGAACTTTATTCCTGGTGCTGCCATGCATAACGTTCCGATGTTTCCAGGTTTTATGTTTGGTTGCGACGGAATTGTGGAAAAATAATTGAAATTTAACGATTGTCGGACATGTTTAGGATGTAGTTGAAAAGTGCCGATTCGATTACTAGGGATGGCAGTTGTGTATCGATACAGCTTATGCATCGACTAACCATGCGATAGATATTATAGTGCTCAAAATCTTACATATAAATGGGATAGCTCATCTCTTCACATGCCAACTGTCTCTCCATTTTTTTGACGGTCTGCCAAGTGGTCTTCTTTCTAACGCCGTTCCATTTAGTGCTAATTTGACGAGTCATACATCCATCCACTTATTGGTATATTCATTTTACGATTTCCCTGCTCCTTTCACCGACCTCACCATGTCGCCGATTCCTCATTTTTCTCTGATATGAGTACTTGTCTGTCTTTTCCATAATTTGTTACCGGATGTGTCATGGAGGAATTTCTATGGAGTTGTTTCCTTTTGTCGTTTGGTAACGGCATTATCCAATCTCGTCTCCACTGCCTTCCTCATCATGGATCCAATACAGGGTGTTCCTAAATTGAACGTACAATTGAAATGGGGAGATTCCTTAAGTCAGTTTTAGGATAAAACATAGAGTCGCAATCATTCGTTTGCAAAATACAGAGTGTTGAAGTTCGAATTTGTTTCAAGTTAATATCCCATCTGGAGACACAGCAGTGCCTCCGCCAAGTCAAGCGCGTTGAGATTCTCTCTATGAGACCAGAAGGTAAAAATTTTCATCATTCAGTAAGCTTTGGTTTCATACTCAAAGACCAAAATTTCGAGAGTCTAGGTCATTTAGTTCCAATAGTATTTTTAGTAGTAGTAGTATTTTAAAACAAGTTGCAGAATGGGCACCTATTCCAACACGAATGCGAAATTGCGAAATTTTAACTCATGAGTGTTGGAATTGCCTTCTGTAACGATTATTAGACGATATTTTCTCTATTTCAGTCAAGAATTGTGAGATTTGTTGGAATTCAATGAAAAATTCAGATTATACCTCCTAGTGCCTTTTGTATTTTAGTTTCGCAGTTGGTGTGACTGGTTTAATATTGACCACGCAATGGACGCATTCGAAAGGATAGGATGTCAGTGTTGTCAACCACAAAACGAAAAATATAACTAAAAACAATGCTGTAATGAGTTCATTACAGCACTGTTTTTAGTACTGTAATGAATTCATTACGACACTGAAGTAGAGAAAGTAGTATTTATGACACTCACTCACTCACTTCGGATACTATCTACACTTTACGAGGTATTCAACTAAAATGTTACATTCGTTATTTCTCACCACGTGACATAACAATTGGCCAGGCTACAAAAAATCTGCAATATTTCTCAGATAGAAACTAAATTTCGTGTTTCTAAAATAATAAAAATAAATACAATTGCAGATCCTTCCAGGAATACGTTGATAAACTCTATAGTTCATCGATATTCTAGTAGCTTTACCATCCCTAACCATAAATGGACCGAAAATGCTGAATTCATTGTTGTGCATGTCACCTCCTAGATTTATGGACTCATTGAACAGCTGATCCATTTGATTGGGTCCATGAGTAATACTTTATATTCTGATTAAAGTAGTGTTTTCGGATGTTTGAATTGTGCAATGACCCTTGATGGATGGATGGCACTTATTTGTTGGGATGAGATTTTTATGACAGAGAATTTCGTGCAATGAAATCATTCTACAATATCCTCATGTTGTTCTTCTGCAATAGAAATTCTTTCAAAAAATACGTCGCATTGAAAATCTGTGCTACATGAAACTTTTCAAGTAACAAGATCATCGTCATCAACATTTTTTGTTTTATTTTGTTCTAAAAACAAAGTTCTTGTTGAAAAACCCTTTACAATGGATAAGGAGGAAACAGGATTTATATTCAAGAGTCTATCGAATGTAGATAATCTCGAATTCACTGCTTGTAATTCAATGGGATCTGAAGTCAGCCCTTCATCAATATTTAGGGCTCCAGTTCTCGCGAGCATTTCCAGCCTGTCCGAGTTTATGGGATCATAACTTAAGAAATCTCCACAAACATCGATGTTTTCAGAACATAACTGCCCCAACTTTTCGATTTCGCCGTCTATAAATGCGATGATCCCTTACGAACTGCCTCTGATGTTTATTCAGTTTCGTGTTGCCATAGAAAATATTATTTTCGATTGGTTAGGTTGTTGATTTTTGTCCATTCGTCAAATGGGTTTTCTTCAGCTTGGGATGAATGAGAGACTCAGTGACCTTTTGATCAGAAGTAGGGCCTTTATAATTCCATTCATATTTCATAATTCTTTATTGTTTATATTCATAATTGGAGTAACTTTCTACCAATTTTCAGTATGTACACTATTAAACCAAGTATTCAGCTGCAAAAAGCCAAAGTCTAAGAATTTTATACGTACAGTGGCAGCATCAACACACCAAAATGATCCATATAATTTCTGAAGCATGGTAATCCTAATTTTCACTTTCGATCGCAGATCTTCTGAATGAGCCTTGAATTGAAGATTCATGAATCTAATCACTACTCTACAATTGAAAAAAACAGGTGAAGGCAATTTGGCGAAAAAGAAACATTTGTATTAGCATCCTCAACTATGATTTTATTTTGAATCTTAATCAAATATTCTTCTCATCAATGACAATGGGTTCAATTCAATAGCGTTGTATTCGCATGACATCTCGAAGGTGAAATTTCTGGACACTTGCAAACACATACATTCTTATTGAATTTCAATCTGCTGAAGGTAACGGCTATAATAAAGGCAGCTGACAAAAAAGAGACACATATCATCGCTGGAACAAAAAATTTCGAGATACTTTTCGCAATTTGAAAATTCGATAATGAACTGCTGTTACTTTCAGATGGGAGAGTCTCCTTGTTTTCAGGAGTCATCTCAACCCAGATCTCATAGAAATATCAGTTGACAGAAGAAATGGTGACATATCTAATCAGCGTCTTCGAGCAGGAACATAAATAGTTGCTTTTGTCATGAAATGACAGCCAAGCGCATAGAAATAATAAAATTATGGAAGAATGATAAGTTAAAATGTTTCGGAAAAGTTTATGTTCTATGGATCCTGCTTCGTTCACTAGGGTATAGAAATAGTGCATAATATCTGAAAACGAGAATCGAAAAGGTTTTTGGCCATAGACTTATTCCAATTTGATAACGCATTATGGACATAGACTTATCAAAATTCTTCGCCACGACTGAAGAGATAGTGATGGTACCGACTGAGAAGGTGAACGAGATCACAAATAGTACATTGTGGCTCAAGTGCAGAAAAGATGCAGTTGTTGGCCGAAGGCAGCTGAGGGCCAACAAATGCCTGTGTGACATATAACTAGTTTTTGCCTCACTTTGTTCATCTTCTCTTTTTGGCAAAAATCATATGAAATTTTTTAGTCTCGCATGCACGAAAGTGAAACAAGACAACCTTAAAAAAATAAGTGAAAGCTACATTTCCCTCCCTTGGGATTATAATAGTTATTCAATCAACTAGTTTATTGATATAAGTAATGTTTTCAACGAGTACTACACTAAAGTGGGAGAAACTCTAGCAAAAAGGATAATAATCCCTAAAGACTATAGAGAAAAATTAGTGGGCATTCAGACCAGTATGTATTTATTTCCGGCGGAAGAAAGAGAACTGTGCAACACTATAAGATAACTGAAGGATAAAAAGTCTCCTGGCGAAGACGGTATTAGAACAGAAACATTGAAGCAAATCACGGAAGAAATTAAAAAACCTCTCACTTGTATTGTTAATAGGGTCTTTGAAACGGGAGTTTTCCCTGATATTTTGAAGATTGGCTTGGTGAAACCACTATTCAAGGCTAGGATGAAGACAGAAGTGTCAAACTATAGGCCCATATCGTTAATATCAAATATAGCCAAAATTATAGAAAAAATCATGAGAAGCCGGCTAATGAGCTTCTTGAAAAAAAACTGTAAAAAGTACTGAGTGACAGGCAGTATGGATTCAGAGAGGGAATGTCGACCGAAGATGCAATTTTGAAATTAACTTCGGAAATCTATGAATCATTAGAAAAAAAAACTCCGGCTATCTGTGTTTTTGTGGATCTTTCTAAAGCATTCGATACTGTCTGTCATGAAAAGCTATTGGAAAAGCTCCAGGCATACGGAATTCGAGGTAATGCTTTTAAACTTCTGAATAGTTACCTTTCAGACAGAAAGCAAAAAGTTTGCATAGACGGTACCATCAGTGAAGCCAGATCGGTCAAGTATGGTATCCCGCAAGGAACTGTGCTAGGTCCTATCTTGTTTACAATATATGTAAATAGTTTACTCCACTTGAATACTAAGGTTACTGTTTTGAGTTACGCTGATGACACAGCAATATTATATAGAAACAAATCCTGGAATTTGCTGAAGGAGGAGGCAGAACAAGATATGAAAGTCATTAAAGAGTGGTTCGAATATAATCTACTTACCTTGAACGTTGAGAAAACCAAGTACATTCCATTCTCCTCATACACTACTGGCTTACCTAACCTAGGGCCATTAATTTTAGTGATACAGTAACTATTACAGATTGCCAATCAGTCAAATATTTGGGAATAATCATCGACAGGCATCTCCGTTGGGACGTTCTTGTTAATAGCTTGGTGAATAGGATCAGAGGGTTGCTGGGCAAATTTAAAATCTAAAGAGAGTATTTGGATGTAAACCACTTGAAAATTGTGTATTATTCATTGGTGGAGAGCTTGTTGGCATATGGTATTTCAGGCAGGGGCGGGGTTGCGAATAGCCACTTGGAAAAGGTACATGTTATACAAAAGTGGATTTTGAAAATAATGTACAACAAAGATATAAGATATCCCAGTGATGCACTTTATGAAAATATTCGAATATATGACGCAAGACAACTATTTGCTTATAGGATTCTGGTGAATATATACAGACGAAAGATACCAATATAGTCAATCAACCACGGATATGATACTAGGAACAAAGATTTTAGAGTAGTCATGGATGAATGTGAGAAAACTATAGGTCAGCGCAGCTGCAAATACATAGGTTTAAAGTTGTATAATTATTTTCCCAAAGACTTGAAAAAATTAAGAAATATTCACCAATATAAAAAAGCTGTTAAAAAATGGCTGTGGTCAGAAGATCGTGGAGTGTGTCATAGTGTGGTGAATGCATGTTTGACATTTTGATTATGATTCAATGTCGGGTGCGACATATGACATACTGCATTTTTCCCGAAATGTGATATTTACTGACTAAATGTGTGAAATTGACCGAGGTTTTATGCTTTACCGAGATGTGATAGATGTGATACTTACCGGCTCAGGATGAGGAATTTACCTACACGAAGTGTGATATTTTTTACCCGAAATGTGATGTGACTACCCAAAAGGGTTAGATTTTACCCTACTGATATGTGAGATATACATGACTGGACTATTATATTGTTCCCGCTAGATGTTATTTATTATGCGAGTTTTATAGACCTGGAGTTGATGTTTCTTTCTGTGTAATTTTGTTATATTATAATTTATGTATTTTGTTGTTGCATATTCTATTTGTCATTAGTGTTCTTCATTTTAATTATTCGATGTTCAGACTCCAGTGTGAGTACCACGTACAAGCTGATCCTTTTTAAAGCAGCTTCTGTGGAAGTGAACAGTTCATTTGCACACCCATTAGAACTGACTTTTTGTAAATGTATTTCTTCTGTGAATAAACGTATATTATTATTATTATTAACGATAGTGATTAATGGTCGAGATATTCTAAATGTTCCAGACCATTAATCGCTAGATTAATAAACGAGGTGATCACAAGATTTTTCCGTCGACCTCATCATGAATTAGAAAAGAAAAGAATATCACACAGGCATAAAGACATTTATTGGCCTTAGCTGCCTAATCAAACAGCCTCTGGTCAACAAATGCATCTTTTTGACCGTTCGAACTCAATGTACAATTTTTAAGTGCGTCGTTGATTGGAAAACACATTTGCACATTCGTATTATATTCGAGAGAGATGACTCTGCAAGGAATAAAAAGATATTCATGAACAAGTAAATATAGAATTAGCCATACTGTTCGAACATACCTGGAATCCGGGCATTTCCTCCCCTTCGCCAACCCTCGTAGATCCCGTGAACGCAATATCGATTCCCAATCTAGTTTTCTTTAACGAAACTAGTCGGGCAAATTGATACGCCATTTATTTTTCAATAAAGACTATCCGAAACTCCTCTTTATCTGAAATGTCTCGTGTTTCTCGAAGTAGAAATGGAAAAACAACCTAGAGATGGCTTTCCGCGTAGCTCTGAACGGCGGATTTCCAGATAGTGGGCTCACAATAAGATTCAACCCTGTCTGGAGGTGGAAAATGGATTTCCAGAAATCGTTCTTACGGCCGAATTGGCATTTGGAGGATGGACCTCGGGCGCGGCAAGAATGATTTATTTCCCGAAATCGGGCAGAGTTCAAGGGGAAAATTATCTACTGCTGCCTTCGGGACTACATAAATTTTTATGGGTTTGATTGTCATTTATGAGGTGTAGATATTGTTTTTATGGTTCAGTGAAGATCCATTATCTTTCATGCAGAAAGCAAAAAGTTTGCATAGATCATACCATCGTGAAGCTAGAGCTGTCAAGTATGATATTCCGCAAGGAACTGTACTGGATCCTATTTTATATACAATTTATATATCAGGTTGTACCGGTATGAAATGAGCGTTTTTTTGTGTGAAATAAATCACTAATTATGAATGGGAAATTAAAAAACATTTCATTCAAAGTATTGGTCAATCTATTTTTCATCCCCAGTAATAATCCGATGCAAAACCGATTTTCTTTCTTGTCATTGAAGCGAGATTTCGCAAGTGTTTTTTCGGTTTCCCATCTGTCTTCCATTCAATTCATGTGGCACCCATTTTCCACACTTTTGGATCTTTCCCATAGCTTTTAAACAGCCAGGAATTGTTTCTTGTGCAACATTTAACATTTCTGCTATTGGCTTTTGATTCAAAGTGGCATCTTCTTCTAATATCTGCTACAATTCGGCGTCTTCAAGCTTTTTGGTGGTCTTCCACGTTCTTCATTTCTTACATTAAAATCATTATTTCTGAACTGCTGAAACCATTTTTGTATGTTGCTTCTGATAGAGCATGATCACAATATGCCTCGGAAGGCATTCGATGCGACTCTGTAGTACTTTTCTTCAAATGAAAACAAAAATTGAATGCTTTCCGCAAATCATCACTTTCTGGTACAAAATTCGACATTTATAACACGACAAAAAATTTTAATATTATCTGTTTAATCACTTGATGTATATTAAATGTTTCATAGATGTCATAGCGAACATACAAAAAGATAATAATAATGGCTCGTTCACAACAAATGTTCTCTATTGAGACGTTTGTATCTTGACGCTCACTTCATACCGGTATACCTGCTAAATAGTCTACTCCAGTTGAATACTAATGATACTATTTTGAGTTTCGTTGATGAGCAATATTTTATGAAAACATTTTCAATAGAAGATTCTATATCTAATTTTCGCTGGTTATTTCTCGGTGTCTGGCGAATCCATGCTCGCCGCTCACTATGGCGGTGCTCTTTCCAACTCATGTACCATGCATCGTATGCTGCCTTACAATTTTTTCTTCTTCCCAGTGACGTCCAGTGAGATTTCATGCATCATTAGCAACCTGAAAGCTGATGGCAGCGTGGGTCCGGATTTGATTTCTCCGAGAATTTTGAAACTGCTATCTCCTTTGATATCTGAACATGTGGCATTTCTCATCAATGAATCTGTTTCGGCAGGCATCTTTCCATCTATCCTTAAAGAAGCAAGGATTATACTAATTCACAAAAAGGATGATATTCATGATATTGCTAATTACCGCCCAATTTCCATCCTTAGGCAATTGTCTAAGATATGCGATAAAGTAATCTACGGAAGAGTATACAATTACCTTGAAAAATTTTCAATTCTCTCAAGTTGTCAGCATGGCTTTAGATGTGGAAGATCAACCCAGACCGCTTGCTGTGAGTTTCTAGAGTTCGTGTATTCTTCTGTGGATGAAGGTGCTCACGTGGTGGGGATATTTTTCGATCTTTCTAGAGCGTTTGATACTCTGCAGCATGAATTTATATTGGAAAAGCTGTATCAATTGGGTTTTAGAGGGATTTTTCTGGATTCTGGATTTCTGGATTCTGGATTCAGCTTTCTGAGTCATCGGAGAATTTACGTCCCGCTCAATGATTCCAATTCCAGCAAATACCAAACCAACCTTGGAGTTCCTCAAGGTTCGGTTCTTGGATCTCTTTTATTTATTCTATTTATGAACGATTTGCCGGACATTTTATCCTGCATCCTGATACTCCTCGCGGACGACACCTCGATTGCAATTAGAGCAGGAAGTCTGGAGGAGCTAAAGATAATGTGTGAATCTGTAATCCAATCTTTCAAAGATTGGTGTCATCGTAACAACCTGATTATAAATTTGACCAAAACTTACATTCTCAAGTTCCAAAACCGCACAACTCCGTCTAATGAATCTGTACTATTTCACCATTTCGAGGGGTATCTTGAGTCCACCGATTGTGTTAAATTCCTTGGCATTTATGTTGATAACAACCTTAGATGGACCAATCAAATTGATGAAATTTGTAAAAAGTTGAACAAATCCTTTTATGCTATATCGCGACTCAAAAGTGCTCTCCCTGTAGATGCCTTATTGGGTATATATTACAGTATGGTATACAGCCACCTGAATTATAGTGTAGTTCTGTAGTGATCGTCGGTTGGGGTAGGCCGTGTCTTCGTCTGTCAAAAGAAGATTTTAAGGCTCATTTTTGATCTTAAACCATCAGATTCCTGCCGTCCACTATTTAGCAAATTTAAAATCCTGACATTCCCATGTATTTTCATTTTAAACTGCTTATTGTACATTCATAAAAATATACAATATTTGAAAAAATGTTCAGATTTTCACAATTATGAAACCAGGCATGGAAATGATTTATGCATTTCTCGGCATCATACAACAAAGTACGAATCAGCACCTTCTTACTTAGGAAGCGAAGCTCTACAATCATTTACCAAATATAATCAGATCATTGAATCTGAGACAATTCAAGAAAGAAGTTAAGTCGTTGTTGATTCAAGGTACCTACTATAGTGTTGAGGAATAACTCTCCGTAACTATCATATGATCCCACTGGTGTTCATATTGTTGTCGATTGCACAAGGTTGTATTTCACTTCTTTTTTTTTGTGACTTGTCCTACACATTGTTATATGTCTCACAGGACCAATAAAGTATTATTATTATTATTATTATTCTAAAAAGAATTATTCTTTGGAATATCTTGAAAGGAACACTCAATAAACTGATTGGTCGATAACTTCTAAGATCACATGTATTTTTTCCTCGTTTCAAAATTCCTACTACTTTAGCCTTACAGAATTCGGAAGGAAAATTTCCTGAATTCAGAATATTGTTATAGACAATAACCAGGACAAGATCTTCTTTCTTAAATATTTGATGAATTCAGGATAAATTCCGCCAAACACTGGTGGCAGACTTAATTGCAGTCCTCAATTCATCTATATTGAACGTATTCGACTAATTTTCTTAAGTGGGGCCTCACCTCCTGAATATGTGTAATTTTTTCTTCATACTCTTTATTTTAAATTGGGATATATTAACTGATTCAGGTACATCAACTAAATGGCGAGCAATTAATCTCGGATCAATTTTTAATGATGACGAGGCAAGGGAAGTAGATTCGCCAAATTTCCTCAATATCCCATATTGTATGAAAATCATAAGATGCAGTTATATTTTTCAGTGTTCGATTTGGTGAAACGAAAGAATTACTCTATGTTTATTTTTCAGGTAAGCCATTGGAGCATTGGTTGATCTCGAAGAGTCACGTGAAAGTTATTTCTATTCAACATAACATGCAAGTAAGTTTTCAATCAATAATTATTTTTAATCTAATGCGATTACCTGAAGAGGCTGAAGCTAAAAAAACACAAATCGGAAAGAGTGTCGTATTCTATTCCCATCATTGTGATCTATTGATTTAGCTAAGTTATTTGAATTGTTTTATAGGATGATAAAAATAAACATTTCTTCCTTTTTTTCAACATGGAAAAATATACTTCAATCGAAATTATATGGACTATTATAGTCAGTTTCAGATTATCTTTGATTCATGAATGAACTGACTTTTTCCGCAATCTGTATTTTTCATTATTCACCTCAAAATGTGCCAGAATAGAACTTCACCCATCGAGATAGAATAATATTCTATCTCGATGTCTTCACCTTACTATCGTCGAAAATTTCCGCTCCATTTGAGTCTTTCCTTCATTAGGGAACAAATAAAATCACTAGGGGCAAGGTCTTGACTGTAGGGTGGGTTAACTAGCAACCATTGCCACCTGGTTTCTGTGAGCCGGTGTAGTATCTTGTAAGAACAACACTCCAGAGGAGTGTTTAAGCTTTCTTTCTGATGTATCTTGTACAATGAAGCTTTTGATATATCATATTATACATTGAAAGTTAACAGTTTCCGCCTTACTATTTATTTCTCTCTGGACCGAATTTATCGACTCACAAGTCCCATGCATCATAAACTACTTCGTCCAAAGCATTTTTATCTCTCTGCGTTGGTAGTAGAAATCATATTTCGCAAATGAATAATCCAGGAGTCATGCATTCTGACTCTAAATCAATGGGATTGCCCTGTAAACAACGATTGTCTGGATGTAATTGAATTTTATAATGAAACCGACTACCGGGGTGGAGATGCTTCGAAACTTCTGTATAACAGAACTGTTTTGAAATTCATTGGATGGTCGAATAAATTTTGAATTTCAGCTGCTTTTTCTGATGAAGGATGCTGAGGGAATTCATTGCTTCATTTCAGGGAGAGATTTAATTTTTTAATCTCGAGCACTTTTTGAACATTGAAAACGACGATAGATATTTGATGTTTAATTCCTCAAATAATAATTCTACAGGGTATTTCAAAAAAAGGTGACCCCCTCTCTAGGATAGATAGAAAACTGAAAAATAATTTGGGTTTGCTCAGTAAAAAATCTTTGTAACGCCATCCGTATTCAAGATTGAAGAAAAAAATTATACACATTTTTTAAAATTTTGCAGAAACTACTGACAACATTGTAATGAAATTTTAAACAAATATGTTTTGGAAGCTGATACATACAATGAATTCGTTTTTATGTCTGACTCTCGTAGAGGGCGCTAGATACACGTTTCGTAACAAGTAGTATTGAACATAACATTTTTAGTATCAGATTTATTGAGCAAAATTTCAAGCGTACTTAAACATCATTCAATTTCACACAAAAAAGGTACTCTTGGTAAAACTCGATACTGTGTACCATTTTCGGAGTATTTTGATTTGAAAATTATGAAGTAATAACCGATGAATTCCACACGGCAATAGCATTTTCTCTGAAATGTCAGTTGCCATGGAAAACTGTCTTTCATTTAATAGTTTTGACGTTGAGTCAACAATAAATACATTTCAATTTGTTAAATTAGATATTGTTAATCAAAATGTACTCGAATTTTGAATACACTGACATGTTATTAACCTTAGGAGAATGTTTAAGAAACGCTAGTGCAGCTGTTACGCGTTATGCTGAAAAGTTTCCTCGAAGAAACTTTCCAAGTGAAAATACATTTAGAGCAATTGAATGACGTTGTCGAGAAACTGAGAGTGTGAGACCTAAAAAAATAAATTCTGGTAGTTCAAAAACCATTAATAAAGAATATATTGTAACATTTGCCACTTTTTCTTTCGAAAAGAATGACAAATATCATTTTCAAAACTAACTACGGCACTGGAGTCTGAATGACTCTAGATACAAAGACTTGGCCATTTAATGTGATCGTCTAGCAAGGGTAGGACTTTACGTTATGGTTACGTAATAATTCAAGTTCGTGATAATTGAGATCAGTGAAAATAATTGGGAAACAAAGATGGTGAATAAAACACAATAGGGTCTAAAAAAATATAGGGGAAAGCCTCAGGCATAAAACCCCTTGTTTAGGTGGTGTTAGGGCACTTGTTTAAAACTAAATGATGAGATATTAACAGTTAGCAAAAGTGAGTATAACAATCCAGGAAAAGAAACTATAACAATACAGCACAGACGATTCAGGATAATCAGAGCAACTTCCATAATACAAGAGTATAGTAACATGGTAAATATGGCAACTTCAATGGTACAACAAGAATTAATAATCATGGCAAATGTATACTTCAATGCAACAGGATAATAATCATGGCAAATAAGTAAACGACTAATTATGACAATCGTCATGGCCACGGCCCCAGGGTATGTGAGCCATAACTATAATATTGTATGAGCTAAGGACTTGGGAACACAGGGAAGGTCATGGAGTTCCAGCGGCGGCTCTGAAAAAATGACAGAAAGTTTCTCGGTTGATATAAAAAAGGTATATTCTCTCATGCCTTATAGCACATGTCAGTAACAGGGACCGTTACTTAAGGCCTTCGATCCAGGAACCTAAGAAATCTCATACTACAGTATAGGAATGGTCCACAATCTCGAGACCCTTAAATGAAATATCATGTAATACGAGCATATAGATAAATAGATAGCAGTACGAGATCATGGCATGAATAAACAACAAATCTTAATAGAATATCAATCACAAGTAAATAATAAGAACCAGAATGCATTATGGACATAAATAACAGAGACAGGTATAGGTAAACGATAATAAGCAATATAAATAATGAAAGCAGAGAATCTACATAATCAACCAAAGGAAATATACATAACGACAACAAGAAGATATATCATGACAGTAAGAAGAATAAGTTAACACAGCACGAAATATACACAACAATAACCATGAATAGTAAGGCAGGTACATTACACAGTAAAATGACCAATTACAACAGTACGAGACATACATAATGATAACATGAGACAGGGTAACTTAACAACGTTAACCTTCGTTATAACACCATGGTGCTACGTACACTGGTTACATCCATTATTCCATATCAACCATACAAGTATTACCACTAGTGGAGGTCTCCATATGTTCCTGCTTAATCACAGGCTCAAAACCCAGAGCGATTGGCAATTCCTATTGCACCATAGGGTACAGTAAATAAAGTTGATCGGTTAGACTCCAGTAACACATTGTAGAAAGCTGAAAATAAGGCATTCATTGTTATGGTGGACACCTGAACTGCAAAGGCAATAATATCGAAAATGATGGAATCACATGCTATAAGGAGTTACATGAATCAAACAAAGTATTAAGTGCACAAAGGAAATAGAGTTATATGAATCAGACAAAGCATTATGAGAACAAAGGAAATAGAGTTATATGAATCTAACAAATCATTATGTGAAGAAAGGAAATAGAGTTATATGAATCGAACAAAGCATTGTACGAACAAGGAAATAAAGTTATATGAAATTAGACAAAGCATTATGTGAACAAAGGAAATAGTTATATGAAGTTAAACAAAGCATTATGTGAACAAAGGAAATAGTTATATGAAGTTAAACAAAGCATTATGTGAACAAAGGAAATAGTTGTATGAAGTTAAACAAAGCATTATGTGAACAAAGGAAATAGTTATATGAAGTTAAACAAAGTATTATGTGAACAAAGGAATTACATTCACAAGACAACAGTATTAATGACAAATGCCCAAACACCACCTAATACATCATGAAACCAAATAATATTGCATAATAACAGGATTAATTTACAAGCATAATAGAGAAATAATAAATTCACTAAGCAAATCCAGTTCTCAATGCTATTCATCAACAAAGGTTAATAAAATGGACAAGCAACTAATAACATTTAAAATAGTCTCAATTATACTTGCGAGATATATTCTAGGGTCACTCAACGTAAGATGGCTTCGTTTTCGAACACACACAAAGGCACTAAACACCTCTTTTTTGGGTCACTGTCACTTCCCTCACAATTCCACCACTAATGACCCCGCCATCTTGCATCCTTTCTTTCTGGATCCCTCACCAGGCGCAGGTCAGCCTTAGCAGTGACAGCCGTGTTCTTTTATTCTGACCATGGAATTTTATTTCTACGGTTTGGTAACTGCCAGGGGCGTATCAACATGGGGTGCAATGAGACTACGATTTTTTTGTATTGGAAAAACCTGGGATGTTACAATATGATTTTAAATTTAGTTGATCAAAATCAAACAGTTAGCGTAAGGGATGTGGCAAGACAAACAAATACGTCTTCTTCAAGTATTTGGAGGATACTTAAAGAGCAGCAGCTACATCCTTATCATTACAGACAAGTCAAACTCTTGCCAAACGATCAACCGGTTAGAATGGATTTTTATCAAACATTACAAGAAAGGACAGCTCTCAATCCAAATTTTTTAAAATGTATTCTTTTTACGGACGATTCCACTTTTACGCGACAAGGTATGTTTAACTCCCATAATGCACACTACTGGAGTGATGACAATCCACATGTCAAAAGGGTAGCACATTACCAACACTCATTTAAAGTTAATGTATGGGCAGCAACTTTAGGCAACAAATTAATAGGTTATCAAATTCTACCTGGAAATTTAAATGGTGATATGTACCTGGACTTTTTAACTAATCACTTATTCGGGATATTAGAAAATTTAACGGTAAACGAGCGAAGATATCTATTTTTTATGCACGATGGAGCTCCACCGCACTTTGATAGAAGGTGTCGTACTTGGTTGAGTAACCATTTTCCGAAACGACGGATTGGCAGAGGTGCAGAGGCTCCGATTCATTGGCCTCTCGGTCATGTGATTTTAATCCCTTGGATTATTCAGTTTGGTCGTATCTTAAAGAAAAATTCACCGCAAGATTTGAAAGATAGAATACAACGTCACTTTAATGATCTCACAGCTGACTCCCAACCATTTAGAAGATCAATTTATTCTTTAGAAAAAAGGATAGCCTTGTGTATTCGTGAAAACATTTTGAACACCTACTCTAATTGAAATCATATTTATGTTATTAGCCTTTTTTTGAATTTTCTGATTTTTTGTTTGATGAATACAATTTTTATCATTACTTCATACAAACATCGGTTATCACTTCATAACTTTTAATTCAAAATACTGCGAAAACGGTACACAGTATCGAGTTTTACCAAGAGTACGTTTATTGTGTGAAATTGAATGATGTTTAAGTACGCTTGAAATTTTGCTCAATAAATCATGGCGTGTAACTAGCGCCCTCTACGAGAGTCAGATATAAAAACGAATTCATTGGATGTATCAGCTTTCAAAATATATTCGTATAAAATTTCATTACAATGTTGCCAGTAGTTTCTGCAAAATTTTCAAAAATGTGTATAATTTTTTTTTCTTCAAGGTCCTGTATCTTGAATACGGATGGAGTTACGAAAATTTTTCACTGAGCAAACCCCAATTATTTTTCAGTTTTCTATCTATTCTAGAGAGAGGGTCACCTTTTTTGGAAACACCCTGTTCATGCCTAGGATTAATATCGAACAGTTAAGTTGTATGGCATGAATGCATGGGGAGTTTAATTCCGAGAAACTTCCTGCTATATCGTAGACGTGCTCATATGGAACTCCATTTTACTGGTAGCAGGAATCGAATTCACCTTTCTGAGAAACCCAGATTGTGAATAAATCCTTATTTAATCCACTGCAAACGACGAATATCGAACAGAGTTCCGAGATTCAAGGTGGTGGGATTAGATTGCTTTACTCTTGCCTGATTTATTTATTACCTCATAGTGATTTGTTTACCTTCGGTTAAGCCTCTGCGGAGTTCGCCAAGATTGTTTTCTTGAGAAATTACTCCTTGAACTTACCCAAACTTATTTTATTATTCACCGAGACTCCACGGGGCACGATGCCCTGTGTAAATATAAGTTATAGGAAGCTTTTCCCCTTGGCCGGATTTATGACGATAATTTCAAGAATGGATGACCCGGTATATTCAGATATGAGTTGGAGCGATGTACGCTGCTCTTATATTTCTTGAGAGATTCACGGTGTAAACAATGGACGAATGCCTGTTCTTAGGAACAATATAGTGTTTCACATTCATGTTTTGAAATTGTTGTGAGAAAATTTGAAACTTGAAACATTTTGTGAGTGTTATTTTGTTTCATTTATAGGGTTGCAGGAAAAATTCTGCAGGATCCGTTAGGGGTTTGGAGTACTCTTCATTTCTGAGTTATTTCATCCCCTCAACACCCCATCCTCAACTTGACCCTTATCGAGATATTCGACTTTTAATTTTGTCAGTCAAACCCACAATAAAACACAATAAAAAAATATTAAAAGTCGGATATCTTGAGAAAGGGCTGTTTTATAGTGAAAGAAGTCGCTTTTAACAGTTCAAACTTTCTTGTAACCATATATTTTCTTTAAATTCAGTTCATAAAATTGTTTTGATCTTATGAATGTTCAATATTCGTGAATTTCCATATACTATAGAAATCTAAATCCACATACTCTCTCTATTTGAAACAATGAATATTGAGTACAGTAGCCATATACTATGTAAACTGACTGAACATTACGTTGGAATAGCTTCTGAAAAATTGGACATCGTTACATATCCTCCTAACCGATCAAACAACCCATATCAAATATGCTCATTCATTCCAACAAGCGTTTGTTGTTCCTAACTTCTCTTCAACGAGGAATATTGCCTCATTTAACGTAGTTCATAATTCATGCTCAAAACGGTTAGACTAAATAATGTTGAATAATAACAGCATCGAACTATAACCATTACAGTTAACTGCATGAAACATCAGTGTACATTTGCAGCTCATTTATAATGATATTGAAGATAATGACAAATTGTAAGCTCTTTTGTATTTTATCGGTGATAAATAAATAAGGATGAGCAAATATTAGTAGTCAATTATATTAAAATAAACGATCAACTTGAACAAGTTTCAAATTGAGAAAGGATTAAGACAAGAATACATTCCCTACTTATCTGTTCATCACTCTTTGAGCACAGCCTTAATTTTAACTACTAATTCATGAGGCGAAAAGAAAAACTCTTTTTTATAAAGGGTGGCCGGGAGATTGACGTTCAAAGAAAAAGAAATAGATTTCTCGTGTTATAGGGTATCCAAAATACCCCATGTATGTTCAGCGATTATTCTCGGTTTTCGAGTTATAATTGTTTTTAGAAATTTTCAATTTTGACTTTTTCTTCTGCCATGAGATCTTCATAAGTTTTTCTTTGATACATAAAATAATAAGCTTCGTAATTTTGATGTTAGTTTAGGAAAAATTGGTCTCAAGAGAAAAAAATACGTCGAGTGAATTAAGACCGAAACTTTCAAACATAAAAAAAATTAAATGGATAGTTTTTTGATTACTGAATGAACCTATAAAATGCGCCTAACTCTTTGCAATCAGGATGATTTGATATAAGCAGTAATGGGCTATTTTTTCTAAAATCTGGCATCCACCAAGGTGGATTTCTGTTCAATATATTTCACAGACGTCATAGCAAACATACAAAAAAAATGAAGGCTCGTTCACAACGATGTTCTCTATCGAGACATTTGTATCTTGACGCTCACTCCATACCGGTATACCTAGTACTTACCTATAAATAGGAAAAATCAATGACTTTTCATTCGAATATTCAAATAATGTATATTCATATGTCTTCTTCGTGAGAAATCATTGTTTTATATCAGTAGCATAATGTAATAACATATATGCTGTTATCATTTTATAATCGATATAAATACCCCATTAAAGTCAAGTCCATAATTCATACTGAAAAGGGTTAACCTAACTCATGCTGAATAATAACATCGAACTATTATCGTAACTGTTAAACCTAGTTAATTTTCCCTCATAAAACACCAGTTACCATTCTCACCGAATACACAATAACAGTCCTAATAATTATTATTCACTTTTTTATATCGTTTCTGCAGAAAATTGTAGCACATCGTAATAATTTTGCGATCCACGCAGATAGCACGATCACTGTAATCCGTCGAATCGTTATTTAAACCAGTGAAGCTTTTGAAAATACAGCTTAATTCGTCGTTTGTAGAACATTGTTATTCAAATAGGTTGGATTTTTTCATGATCTGATGATATCTTGCTGTTTAATTGTGTTCGCGAATGGGCAGATTTTATCTTAATCTGACTCGACAAATGGAAAAATTTCATCGTGTGAAAGTTGAGAGTTCATAACTCTGATATAAATTGAAATATGTAATTTTTCGATTTCATGATTATGTAGTTGAAACTCTTTGAATGCACAGTGTTAAATTTACCATAACATGAATGAATACATGGCAAATAAGAGGCAATATCTCAAATGAAATATTTTACTGATTTTCATTGTTTGGTATCTGGCCTTGAATCAAAATTCCTGTGTTTCCGGAGTAGCAAAAAATCTATACCTAGTCCTATTGTTCTATGCATTTCAATAGAAAAATACTGCTCCAATAAAAAAAAAATATGTGGAAAAGCACTGACTTCAGCTCATTTGCCATAACGAACTCATTATCCAACTGATACTCTGGTATCATGAGTGGATATTAACCAAGTCATTAAAATAACTTCATACTTATGGACTAGCAACATGAATTATTGAAAAAATAAATATTTGGCCATCTTATTTTTTGTACACTCTTAATACTGCACACTTTTAGTTCTATCAAGGGTCTCTTTGCATAAGTGAAAGTTATAAAAAACACTATTTAATAATATTCAGTAGAGTTTCAAATTTTACTTGCTGTACAATTATGTGTAAAGGAACAATAAAACTCTTGGTTCCAAAGCGAGGCTTCGATGAATTTTATCATCTTCAGGTTAAAAATTACAATAAAATATTTATTACTTAAACAAAAACAACATGGCAAGGTATAAATGAATAGACAGATTCACAACATATCAATAAAAAATAATATAGATCTTCTTACTGTTCTACTACATATTTAAAGGATATTTACCTAAGAACAATTGACAGCTGATGGATTCAGCCACGTTAAACTTTTCGTTATAACGCGTTTTGGCTGTTTTTAAACGCTCGCAACGCGTTCTGGTAATTGTTAAACAGTCGAAACGCGTTTTGTCAATTGTTCAACGCTCACAACGCGTTCTTAATATTCGACTTGTATTATTTGCCGCTTTCTACCTACGTAGGGTAAAATTTATATTGTCCCTCATAAAACAAAGTTGAAAATTGAAATACAATTCAATTATTGACAACTACAATTGGATACCAAAGATCGGTTCGGTTTTTCTTGCCGAACCATTTCAACAATATTAAATTTCTTATAATTGTTTTTCAGTTCTAGGAAGAAAGTTACACTAATAAACTTATATTGTCGAGCATATTATATATAAATGCATGAATGAAAAAGCGAAAAGTTATTTATTGAACAAATGAATTTCAATTTATTTTCTACAAATCCAATTATCGTGGAGAACAAAACAAACTTGAATTTATAACTCTTTTAATTACTTTATTAGAAACAATTCAATTATTGAAAACTAATTAAATACAAACGACGGGTTTTTCCGAACTTTTGTGTACTTTACATAGGTACGTTACTTATTTTTATAAGAACTGTTTGAATGACATTTCGAATTACATAGTACATTTAAATTGCGACATTTGCATTTTTTATCAATATAATATCGTTTGCAGAAGAAATTGATTATTAAATATTATGCTTATAATTAAAATTATATACACTGTATCCGTAAAGTATGGAACAAATTCATTTTTAGCTAATCAGACCATTTCAAGAAATAATCCTGAAACACATCGATTTTTATTTTAAATTACCTTATTTTAAAATAATAATCTAATATACAGCGTGAATTATTTTCGAGTAATGACATCACCGTCATTTTTTTTAAATTGAACTATTTTGTCTCCATTTCCGGATTACTATAGCTGAGCTGATTCCAAAAATGTATCACATGTTGATTCCAATAGGTACAGGGTCGACAAATATACAATAGTTTTGTATGTGCTCAGTGCTCTTAAAGAAATGCTAGACCACAAGTACCAAACATGTTCGGAAACAACTTATTTTTATTATTCTAAAAAGTAAAAACTACAGGGTCTTACATTCAAACCAATTGCCGTTAGACAAACGCGTTCCGGCTGTTTAACAATTACCAGAAAGCGTTGCGAGCGTTTAAAAACAACCAAAACGCGTTCTGTGCGTTCGAAGACAGCCAGAACGCGATGTGGCCGTTTTTTCCGGCCACTGAGCGTTTTCGGTCTTCGGGCCTAACATATACATAAAAATCATGTATGTGCAATAACTGAGTATCCTTATAAATCAAGATGAGAATAAGTAATAAAAAGGTGTTATTAAATACAATTTCATAACTACTTGAAAATGTTTGACATCACTGCATTTTCATAATTTGCAGAATAACCTATAAAAATTATTAAATTTGCACCCAACAATTGGGAAAGGAATTGCTTTAGGTCCTTATTGATATTATTCATTTATATTATATCTATTATCCAATTTTTCTGCAAGGTGATTTAAATTCTCTCCACTAAATCCTTTTTTTCCAGGAAAATTCGTTGAATGATCTATATCACTGTCCATATATTGCAGCATTGCAGATATTTCTTCTTCTGCAGCCTTCTATAACAAAAATTTGTCTCTCTAATTAATACAAGGATACTGTTTCCAGTCTTTGAAAACGGATTTCAAACTGAACTCGCTGCATTCCTTGATTTGGGCCAATAAACGATGCCGTTTTGTTCTCAAGCTTCAGGAACAATTGTAAGAGAAGAAATATCTCTTCCTGTATCTTCGGTTTGACCTATTTTAAAAGACATGTCCACACCTAAACACAATTATTGAAAATAGTACACAATATCTTGAGTGAAATCTTGCGTCAAGAATATTAGGTTATGTTTTCATTCAGAAAGTGACACCTTCAAATGACCAGTAGTTCTCACGAATCCGGATTAATTCGCATGCGTGAGAAGTACTGGTCATTTCAAGGAGTTTTGAGTTACCCTCAGTTAAAATACTTGGATGGCGGTGGTGTATATCACTTAAAGTTTATAAAGCTCCTTCTTTTTCTTATTCAGTAATTTTTATCACTTAAATTGGTGATTATGAATATTTCAAAAATTATTATAGAACAAAAAGGCAGTGTATTTACATTAGAGATGTGAAATAATTTATATGAGTCCAAGTGTTGAGCATTACTAAATATCCGACACGGCCATATTGTTATTGAAAATGTCGTGTTTTTTCAGCTTTGTGAAAAATTTAGAACAAAGAAAAAAAGTTGAATTTGGATTGAATACGAAGTTTTTGTTAATTTCAAGATACTATTATTCAAAACTTAGTGTTTGTAGTGAAAAATTGTTACATTTAGAAAAAAACAATTGAAATTGATTTGTATATTATTCAATAAAAAATTCAAATGTTTCGTATATCGAGGGCGCACGGGTTATTCGGAGGTAAAATTCGATTTCATACAGTGTAGAAAAAATTGCAAGTGTTTGCTCAATTACCTTCAAGATTTTCTTCGCGCTTATAATAAATGTAACTTGTAAGCATTCAATAAAACCTACTACGTATCTTCAACTTCATATTTAATGTTATTGGTTGTTTCTTAATTCAACTAACCAATAAACCAACAGATAAATAAAGATGAATAATACTTGACGCTGAATTAGAGTGAAACAATACGACAAAGTTGCGCATGCTCGTTTTCATCCAGAAAGGTAATTGAAACAACAACAGAAAGGTAACGGAAACAGTATCGTCTCCATATGGGAGTTTTATAACAGTCGTATAGATGTTGAATGATTATTTGGGCTATTACCATCATCTATTGTGGATGTAATGTTTTCCGACGTTTTGATAGACATCTTCTATCTTTATCAAGGAGGAAAAGTAAAAAACATTATTTGGCAACATGGAAGAGACACTATAGATGGATTCCTTCAATATCTAAACAATCAAGAGGAATCAATTAAATTCACAATTGAAATCGAGAAGGACAGACAACTTCCATTCTTAGATGTACTCTTACATAAACAAAATGGAATCCCAAGAACCACTGTGTATAAAAAGCCAACGAACACAGGACAATATCTACATTTGAGTCAAACCACCAACTAAACACTAAATTGGGAGTAGCAAAATGTTTATTTGATAGAGCAATAAATATTTGTTGCACTGAAGAAGACCAAAATGAAGAAATAAATAACATCTCGAAAACTCTGAGAAGCAATGGCTACCCCAAAAAGATATTAGAAAAAGCTAACCGAACAAGAGAAAGTCAACCTGAACCAACAGATATAAATCAGACCATTAAAACCGTAATTCCTTATGTAAAAGGTTTGTCGGAGAAAATGAGAAGAATTGGAAATAGATACAACATAACGACTGCATTCAAAACTCAAGACACTATCAGAGCTAAACTTACAAAAGTTAAGCCTAATAATGAGACACAAAGGACAAAGAACTGCATATATGAATTACCTTGCGAGTGCGGAAGATCTTACATCGGAGAAACTAAACGCCCTCTGAATGTACGAATAAAAGAACATCAGAAGCTTCTACGAGTACTAGACAGCGACAAATCCAGGTTAATCCAACTTGCTGTAGATGAGAATCATCGTATAAAATGGGATGAAGCATCAATAATATCCAAAGAAGAAAAACTTGCAAGAAGAAAAATCAAAGAAGCAGCATTTATGAAAATAACACCAGATTCCATAAGTGCTCCATCTATAGATCTGCCAGAAGTTTGGACGCCGATAGTTCGATCCAACTTTAAAAGATCATCATATCACAGATGAGTATATAACATTGTTCATTTTTCTTTCATGACTTCTGTCATATTGACTTTTTGAAAATTGATAATTTTCAAAAGGTTTTTTACTTTTCCTCCTTGATAAAGATAGAAGATGTCTATCGAAACGTCTGAAAACATTACATCCACAATAGATGATGGTAATAGCCCAAATAATCATTCAACACGAGCTCCATCATCAACAATATCTCGTCATCAACAAGTCGTATAGATAGTATTATAAAAGTATTTAAATGGTTATCGGAAAAACCACAAGTCTTTGTCGACACTTATAGGGAAGTTATAAATTATATCATTTAAGGCCAATAAAGGATATATAGGAGACAGGGAAAATTTATTGTATCTACATTATATAACTTCGAATTTTATAAGGCAGTGTCAAAGAGTCTATTTGCACTTTTATAAAACAAAAAATGCTACTTGGGTATGTGAAAGAACATCAAAATAAACAATCAATGAATGTATAGGGAGGCAACATCGATGATATACATCCTTCGGTTTGTCAAGCACACAAATGGAACTGAAAGATCGTGAACCAGACACAAATCCTGCTCTTATTGCTTAAATTTCAAATTTTAATTTCTTTGAACAATAATAATGAGAAATAGCCTATTAAATAGACTTAGGGAAAGCTAAGGAGTCACTGACCACTAATTGTTAGGAACCAAAAATATAAAATACCCCCATTCCATCCTCTGTAACATCTCGCCACTCCCTGAAGAAATTTATCATCATAAAACTATACAGGCATCCGCGAAACGCCAAATCCTAATAACAAGGGATTGCGCCTAACCCAGATTTTCCGTTATTTCCCAAGACGCGAGACGTTGTCCATAAAAACTTCACATCCGTCATTCCGATGAGGACTCGTAAAAACAGGCATCCAGGAATTTACGCCTCGATCATTCGTCAAAAATATGGCGTTAAATTTACGGGGGCGTTTGGTCGACAACGAAGCAGTTTGGTTTGATGAGGTGATTGGAAAAAGGAAGGTTATGATTTGTGAAGTAGAGAACTGGGGAAAACTGAAGATAATTTTGCAGAACGGGTAAGAGGTCAGTGGGGAATGATGAAAACAAGTTCATTGCTTCGAAAACTGGGATTTTCTTCAGTGAAGTTTCTCTGATATATTTTCTATTCATTTATACCCAAAATTCAGAGTACATTAAAATTATGATGTCCTCTTATTTAGATGAACACAAAGAACCATCAACCTCAAATCAAAGTTTGCATTCCTATCCTTCTTCTATAGCTTTTTGCTGTAACTGTCCACTGTAGCTGTAACTTTGTGAATATTCACTTTATGAGCACAAACGGCAATTCCATACGAATTTGAATCAATTTATGTATTTGTGCTACAAAACTACCCACTTTTTCTATTATAATTCCTGATGGGTTCGCAACCTTGCCCAGAATGTTGTTAGTATAAAAAGATTCGTATCTCAGATCATGTTTCCTTTCCCTTCTTCAAATTTCGAATAATTGGTGTGACTAAAAGATGAAGAATTGTTTAAATCACATTCGAACCAACAATGGAGTGAATCAAGGTGTTCCGTTATCTCATTTATTACCTACCTCTTGATGCATATTGACCCTCGGACATAAACTCAAAAACAAGTCCATCACTGTGCAACTTCGACGTAAACAACATTAATTCCACCTTGATGACATGCCTCATGATGAGTCATGATTGCCCACACGAGCCTTCAGTTAGTGGATATCTGCTGTATCTAGCTTTTTTGGGTTTTACTTTAATTGCATCAATATCGCTCACTTTTTTCTTTAGACCATTTAAGCATTAATGTGTTCGAGATAAGTGGGCTAATAACGTGATCCTGAAAACTAATCAAAACTAACGGAAAATCCACTCGAATCGTTAAAGGTTGACGACACTATAAGCGCCAATGGATAGTTATTTATTCTATTAGGTGAAGAAACTATCCGCTAATCGGTATAAAAAATTAATCCAGGAATTCGAGAAGAATCAAAACTGTATCTGAATTGACGAGAAAAACATTTAGGAAGCATAGCCATGAGGTCAGATGTCTTTGGTGCTACTTGCGAGTAATTATCCAAACTTTCAAAGATCACTTCTCCGCAATATTGGCTGACCAAAGACGTGTTATCTGTTCAAGAGAACGAGCATCAATATTAAATATGAAGAGAATATATCTAGAAAGAAAATATTTTGCTGCAACGAACCAGCTTCATTCAATTCTCAAGATCATTCTGTTAGGAAATTCTCGTGATCAAGGACAGAATCTATTTTGGGAAATGCTATCAATGCAATTGCTCCACAGCATCATCTTCAGAGCGAGTTATAAACTGATTCTGTCAGAACGAAATGATTCTTTGAATAATTGTGAGAAGTCAAGTTTTTATGAATGATGGCAATTTCAAAGGTTTTTTTCTGCATATCCACATTCACAACTTGCGTTTGCAACTTTATTGCATCTGAATAGCTATTGGAACGATCATGACCTGTTCTCTAACGATTAAAAACTGTCAAAATTTTTCTTGGAAGATCAAAAACAGGAATTTTTTCAGAAGGATCAGGAATTAGATTCTTATTGAACATTTCATAAGAATTTCATTCAATTTTCCATAATTCTACATCGCTTATGTTTATATTGAAGAACTTATTAAACCAGAATGGTTTACGTAACTTCCATCTGGGAATTCAATTATGTTAAATATATGAAAGAATCTATATTATGAGGTCAAAATGAATAACTCAACAACGCCTGGACCAATTTGGCCAAATCTATGCTTTTAAAATGTTCGTTTTGAAGTTCAAGGATGGAATTTTTTTCGACACGGCGATGAAAAAATTAGAATTATTGCTGGAAAAATCGATCCTAAAAATAGCATGACCTATTTTTTCTTTTTTCCCATACAAATGATTTGTAACTAAAACGTAGTCAATTTGAGTTTTATTGCTATGGTATAAAGTTCATATTAAATTTCAATTGAGGACATGTGCAAAATTTCAAATGATAAATGTCAAGCAAACTATTAATTCAATTAGCTGCCTGACCGCGCCCAATCGTCTTCAATGCATGACGCGATTTTAACCAAAAGAGTTGCATCGAGAAAAACTGTATGATCTCAACGCTTTGAAAGAATTAATTCAAACAAATCTTCCACTGTTAAATTAAGAACAGAAAAAGTATGTATTTGAAACTCTTATGTTAAAGTAACAAATGATGAAACTTGAGTAACAAATGGACTTTACTTCTTAGATGCACCTGGTGGTACAGGAAAAACTTCTTTGATTTCATTAATATTAGCAACAATTCGCTCACAAAAAAATGAAATTGCACTTCGAACAGCCCACTCAGCACTTCGTCGGGAATCGCAATGAAACTTTGCGTTTGAAGGTGGTCGAACAGCCCATTCAGGCTTTGGAGGCTTTAGACAGAACCTTAAAATATCTACGGAGCAATAATAACCGATTTGGTGGAGCAATGTTTTATTAGCAGGAGATTTTCGTCAAACATTGCCAGTGATTCCACGATCAACGCCAGCTGATGAACTCAATGCATGTCTAAAGTCCACCAATTTGTGGAAACATGTCAAAGTACTTCATTTAAGCAAGAATATACGTGTCGAGTTGCAAAATGACCAATATGGAAACATATTCTCTAAACAACTCATTGACATTGTTAATGGCAAATTTCCTATAGACATTTTGACTGGCTGCATTGACTTTCCTCAAAGTTTTTGTCAGTTAACTCGATCAAAAGATGAACTTATTCAGAAAGTGTTTCCAGGTGTTTTCAAAATTACAGAAACCATGATTGGTTGAGCGAACGAGCTATACTGGCTGCAAAAAACATAGATGTAAATGAATTAAATTTCAAAATTCAAGAACAAATTACAGGCGAATTGAGGATATATAAATCAATTGATTCGGCTACTAATCAAGATGATGTAGTCAACTATCCACCGGATTTTTTAAACACGCTGGATTTGCCAGGATTGCCACCTGACAATCTTCAATAAAAGGTTGGATCGGTGGTTATAATGTTGCGAAATATCAACCAACCGTTTCTTTGCAACGGTACACGGTTAGCGATACAAAAATTACTAAACAATCTGATAGAAGCAACTATACGCAAAGGAAAGTATAAAGGAGAAGATGTTCTCATACCGCGCATCCCAATGATTCCGACTGATGTGCCATTTGAGTTTAAACGACTACAGTTTCCAGTGCGGCTTGCTTTTGCTATGAGTCCCAGGGGCAATCATTAAGTGTTTGTGGTATAAATCTAAAAAATCCATGTTTCTCACATGGTCAATTGTATGTTGCCTGTTCCCGTTTTGGAAAACCATCAGATTTGTTTATCTATGCGCCAGGTAATCAAACAAAAAACATCGTATACCACAAAAAAGCACTACAAATGATAATAATAATAATTATGATTCAGATGATTAACAATAAAGCGATTACTTACTTTTGAATCCTTATATATGTTTTATTTAATTATTTTTTATTCACAACGCCCTATCACCAGGGTGACGGTTCTGTTCAGGAGAATTTTTTAAAATACGTAGGCACAAAAACTGCCTTATTACAAATCTTTTTGACAGGACGAAGTCTGTCGGGTCAGCTAGTTGGAAATAAATTAGAAAAAGAATGATATTTGCTCAAATAATTCAGAGCTGCAGTCTGCCTGCGAATATGGGGAAGGACAATGTTAGACAAATCTGTAAACCAATGATCTCATGGTGCCAGTTATTATTTTCATGGATGTATTCAATTGTGCATCGATTTTTTATGTATGTGCACTATTAAACCAAACTGAGCAACAATACTCAGCTGCAGAAAAGATAAAGGCTAGAGATGCTGTGAGTAGAGTGGATGCATCGGCGGCCCAAGACGATTCAGCCAATTTCTGAAGAATAGTCTTCAGTTCAGGCTCAGATATCCTAAGTACTTAGACGTCCTGACACTTTGCAAGAATGTTAATGATTACGGCACTCACTAATACAGATCTAAGTAAGCATTGTAGAATGTTCAAACATTTTTTATTTTTCAAATGCTAATTCGCCTTGAGATCAATAAAAGGGGTCTATAGGACGTTGGTAATAAGAAGATCAATAAAGGATGTTGGATTTAGACCAGACAATAATTCCTAACCTATTTCATAATATTTGTATCAACAGAATCGTCCTGAGTACTGATGAGTTTCAATGAAGGAAATGAAGGAATCAGTCTTAAAGAGAGTACAATAAAATACAAATATTTCGAAATTCATCCATTCAACATTCACTTCATAGCAATGAACATCGCCGTTTCCTCATTACACATCCATTACAACAACTTCCTGATTCCAGAAAACGTTGAAAACCTCTAGTAAGTACCAATCAAAGTGATCGTTAAGCAAATAACACATTGTCCACTTCACACCCAACGCACACTTCTTCCTGATCCTCTACAATTTAAAATTTTTCTAACACGATAAAATACCCATAATTACACATAACACAAACATTCAGACCAAACTGCATCCTGGAATAGACCAATCCGTCCATTATGTACCAGAAAAACGTATTGAACACTTTCAACTACCTCATTAATAGTCCCATTCATCTCTTTAAGAAATCTATAACATTCTGAAACAAGTGCTTTCAGTTAGACTATTCATTCACGTTCTAGATTCTGACATCTTGCGATAAAAACATCTCACTGCTTAATTGCATATGGCTTGTGCATGCAGACGAAGCGATTTGTCGAGAATTTTTGTGGGTTCCTTGTCATCACTCAACGACAGTCACAGTGGCTTGAAATAGGGAATTCCAGTAATTCCGGACCGTTTCTTTGAGTGCAGCATTCATTTTTATGGTTGCATTAGGAAATTTGTCAGTGGGTTTGAAAGAAAGGAGAATTACTCCATGAATATGCTTCAGATACTTCAGGAGGTTTGTCTATGCTTGGGTCTAGTGAGGAAAATTAAAGTATGAAATTTTTTTGTCAGGTTTTTCTACGATACAGGTAACCATCTGGAACTACTGTTGAATACAGGGTTCTAGGTTGAGTCGACTTAGATTCGTTAAGAGCGTGCATGCATATTTCAAGAATGAATTGTATTCCTATTCTGAATCATACAAATTCTTTATATCTGCCTATTTGTTGAGACATCTTCAATGTATACTGGTGATATTAAAGCAGAATGGCTCTGGAATTATTATGACCACTATACCAAATTGAAAGTGCTTCAATAGAAAAAAATTG
Source organism: Micraspis discolor (assembly GCA_030674115.1). Lineage (NCBI taxonomy): Eukaryota > Metazoa > Arthropoda > Insecta > Coleoptera > Coccinellidae > Micraspis > Micraspis discolor. The sequence goes on from JARTUT010001740.1 coordinate 335,906, forward strand.
AAATTCCCGCCACCATTCATCACTTGGAAACTCTAAACAGGCATGAGTTGCATAGATTAGTTAAGACAATTCACACAATTCGTGTTCTCTGATTACAAATGTCTGGAGAAACGTGAGCTCGCTGTTTCCATTTGAGATTGAATACAGCCCTGTCCAACACCCATCTTCTTTATTTCAGGGTAAATGCGTTCATGAAAGTATCTTGAAACAACCTACATGCTAATGAAAATTTAGCGCAGGGTAAGGGCATAAATAACGATTATAGGGTGGAAATACCCAACAAAGTTATTCCGGAAGCTTTCTCTCTTGTTGGAGCAGTGAAGGTTGAGAAACATCTTTCGCAAGATCTTATTAGATCTTACAGCTTGCTTCTTTTGATGGAAGATACAGAGTGTACTAACAAGAATTTGATGTGAAAAATATGGAAGTATGGCCAAGAAAATAGCCGATAATGAAATCCAATTAAAGAGAAGGTCGATGTCTCAAACCTTTCAGATTTGAGTGGTTTTTTCATTAAAGACTTCTCAAGAGCTCCAAAAATTTAACTAAGATAACATCTCAGTTGTAATAATGTATTAAGCCCTGAGATTGAAAATAAAATAGCCAATAAGAAAATGGCCAAGGTATTCCATGAATAATAATCTAAAATTGACAATTATAATAGTATTACACTCTTCAGTTGAAGTATCAATGATACCTTTATTGATTCTGGAAAACACTGTTTCCTTTGATGAATAAGAGAACATTTTTCATTCTTATCATAACATCAAACAATTAGAAAAAACTGCAAAAAAAATTATTGAAAAATGAAATAGAATACGACACATGTATTTCGACATTTGTTTATAGCACTCTCTTCAGGAATTCATATTCTTTTAACAGTAATTTAAACAATTCTTGGTTACAACTTACGGTGTGACATGCCGTAACGGAACAACTGCACGTGCCACTTAGAAATCGGTTGATATTCTAAAAACTAACTCTAAATAAAAGGATACAGTATTATCTTGTTCCACCAAATTGACATAAAAAATTACAACTACATTCTATTATTTTTCAAAGAATTGAGTTTATTATAAAAGAAATAAGCGAACGTTTTCATTTGAGTCAATTTCATTGTTTCATGATAAACTCAATTCTTTAGATAATCATATAATGCATTAGTAATACTCTGTGTTGATATGGTTAAGCGAGATGAACCTATGCTTATATTTGAGGTTTGATTTTAGGATATCAACCGATTTCAAAGTGGCACGTTACGGCATGTCACACTGTTGTAACCAAGAATCTATTATAATAATATGATGCATAGTAAGGTCTAGCGCCTAAACCAATCAACCGATTTGCATCAAATTTTTTTAAATTAACGGTAGGCATCTAAACTGATGCAGAAAAATAATAACAAGTGCCAAACATCTATAATTTCTCTAAAAAACACAAAAAACTTAAAAATTAAGGGTGTTTGGCATGTTTTCGCTGTAGATGGCGACACCGCTCAACAAATTTTTACTGATATGGGCTTTAATTTCTTCATTTTGCACTCCAAGTCACCATTACCGTCATATAACTCATTAAAAACATTTGTAAATTTGATTGATTAACTTTATTTGTATTTAAATTATAACATGTGACTTATAAATCATATGGTAACATTGCTAGAAGAGGAAAAATACTTTATTTCAGTTGTTTTATGTAGGCTCTCAATTTAAAAAAGTGCAGTGAATTTTTGTGAATAAAATAATTTGTGAATTTGCAATAGTTAAAAATTTCAAATTTTGTTATTTGAATAAAATTACCTTATGTGAAAGTTGAACTGTTGAAAGTTGAAAATTTTAAAATTTTAATTTACAATGGAGACACGACGACGAGACAGACCAGTGGGTTCACGAAACGCTATCCGGACAACCCGAACTGAAAGAAACCGACGCCGCGTTCATAACAATAATTACGCAATGCGATCAGTATTTGTAGCGAGAAGGGCTCCGGTTGAAGACGAAATTCCCGCGTTTTCTGTCGGCGAAATGAGCGCATCTTGTCAATTTTGCAATGCTCTGCATTTTAGAGGTGAAAAAGGGCGAGACGGATTCAGCCAGTGCTGCCAGAAAGGCAAAGTTGTAATGAGCGAGCAGATGCAACTGAAAGAAGTATCAGCTTTGCTCAGAGAACTTTACACAGGAACAGATGAAGAATCGAAGAATTTCCAAAACAATATACGCCAGTATAACAAGTCCTTTGCGATTGCTTCCCAAAAAGTTAGCTTGAAGGAATTTGCATCAACTGACCCTTATTCATTTTGTCTGCATGGAACATCATACAGCAGAATTGGTTCCATTATTCCGCAACCTGGAAACACGCCCAAATTCTGTCAACTTTACACACTTGATACTAATGAAGCTCTGCAGCATAGATTCCAACACCCAGCTAACCAAGGATGCAATCCAGTGACAATGCTTCAACTAGATGAAATGCTTCGTGAAAATAACCCATTTGAAAGGGCTTTTTACACAATGGGAGAAAGATTACGAGAAGAACGTCGCAAAGCTATAGCTGAAAATCGTGTATTACCAGATATTCGAATGGTTTTTGCGCGTACAGACAACGATCCTAGAAGATACAATTTGCCGACAGGAGACAGTGTTGCAACAATATTTGTCGGCGAAAATGGAGAACCGTCAGAACATAGTGATTTAGCGGTTCATGCAAAAAATGGACCATTGCAAACGATATCAAATCTTAGCCCACGCATGGATCCAACTACTTTTTCCGAACGGAGAATTTGGTTTCAGCCTCAACATAAGCCACAGAAACGAACGTGCAACAGCCCAGCGTATCCGTTTGACCATGCTTCAATACTACGCTTATCGAATTGCCGTAAGACCAGGGTTAAGTGCATTACACAGTCCGGGAAAATTGTTTCAGCAATACGTTTGCCCTTCATACGTCAATCAAGAAAGTAATAACTTAAATTGGATAAGACAGAATCAGCCAAAATTAAGAACAGAAAGGTATCAAGGTAATGGATTATGTAGAACAAGAAGCGCAGTAGAGAAATGTTCCTCCAGGAAGAGTTATTATCTTGCCATCAAGCTATAAAGAAAGTCCATGGAACATGCAGCAAAATTACCAAGATGCCATGGCAATTGTGCGGAAATATGGTAAACCAGACCTTTTCATAACCTTTACCTGTAACCCGAAATGGCAACAGGAGCTTTCATCTGATTTTCCAGAAGCTCCTTTTTTTTTCACGCGTTCCACGTTTTCTTCCTGCAGTTGACCCAATTGCCTCTGCTCTTTTTCTTTTTGCTTCTTTTTCAGAAGCCTGTTGTGAAATCGCCGCTGTTGGCGTTTCAGTTGGGCGTCGGAAAGTTTTTTAAACACGTCTTCACTCGATGAAAGCTAGACACAAAATGACATGAACGGCTGCTTATAGGGGGGCATTTGCTAATAACGACCACGCGCTTCCTTACTTGCGCCCGTGGCGACACGGACTTTTCCACTAGTTGTTCATATTACTGTTAATCGAATAAGAATGCCTGAAGAGACAAGAGTGTTATACACAAATGTCAGAACACATGTGTCGTATTGTATTTAATATTTGAATTAATTATTAGAATTGTCATACCTTCAACTTGTCAAATGTGGAAATGTAGTTTGACATTTCAGCCGTCAAAGAATTAAATTCCTATTTAACGACCCTTTAGTTGTTGCTGCGATAGCTATACAAATTTCAATTCGTCCTGATTCCCCCTCTGTAACAAAAAGAACTCAAAGTCTACCTACAACGGAAAATATGTTCGCTGAAGCTCCTCATATTATACTTTATAACTCTGTATTTATTCTCCAGTACATCATCCTTATTTATACAATGAAATATCCCATAAAGTGGATATTATTTCCGAAAAAGTACACGTAGAACGGGGAGCGTACAAAATCCGATATTAAGGGAAATAGCTCGGGGCTGCAGTTTCCCAGTGTTCCCTTCACCTTTGTTTCAATTATTTCCCGAACACCGAAAGAACGTACATCTGCATGCGCATTCCCGAGGCGTTCTTTCAAACGTTGATCGGAATATGAAAAACGTGTGTTTTGAGAGCAGAGAATTTGCCTTGGAGGCGGCGCTGCTAACAGATGGATGCAAATTCTCCCACAGGAAAAACACAGTCCTGTTGTGGAATAGTTGGATGTATGTACCTCCCGAGAATACGCATTGTTGACGATAATGTGTAGAAATTCTGGAAAAATGCTACTGTGAATTCTGTGTATTCACACCTTCCATATCCGTGAAATTTTAAAGACGAAGTTTTATAACTCCTGGATTTGTGGTTGAATTTTCAAGGTTGTAGTCGCCGATGATTTATAGGCGTTTTGATCGCTTGTTAAGTTATACAAAACGGGTTAAATTGTTTGTAAATTTCACATATAAAAAAAAAAATCGGTTCCACTACCTGATGAAGAATCTATGGACTTGAATATTGCAGAGGTTAACCTAACAACCAGTTATTTCACAAACTTTTTCACTCAAAAAATGAAATGTCACTTCCAACACTCATAAATAACTGTTTATTCAATGGATGTTTTTGTGATCACTTGGGGCATGTGATGGGCGGGGCATAAGTCTTTATTATCGTCACTGTTCAACACAATAGTGCAAGATTTTGTTGAGATCATCCTTTCTTTGAAGTGGAATTGGGCTGGACATATTGCCAACGAGTGATCGATGTATAAGGAAAGTGCGCAATGGAGAAAATGTTTATCGCAACTTCGTAGCTATTGGAGAGATGATTTCAAAAAAGTGACTGGATGATGACTGCTAGATTAAAGACTCTTTTGTGCACCAAAAAACAGTGCTGCTGCTGCAGTTATAGCTTTTTTATGGACTAATGCTAACGATGAAATGAATATAGATATTCAAATCGATTGCATAATTGCTCTCAAAAATTTTTAGCAATGAGTTTTTACCAAGAATTACCAAATATTCTATTATTGATTGCATTAAACGATATAACCATGATTATCTTTCGTTGGGAGACGAAGCACAAAAGAATATTGGTTAGTTAAAAAGTATTTTTCATGAAATAATTGAAAATAAATTAGAAAAATTTAGAAAGCACTGACATGAGGTCAGATTGCTTTGACACTCTTGTTGAGCTACTTGAGAGTGAATATTCAAACCATAACAAATCTATAAGAACTCTGATCAGGTAAACAATAGTCTTTTTTCGTACTATGGGACAATGTGATGCAAATATGAACGCCTAATGAATAAACAAACCTATATCTCAAATTAAAAATAACTTCTCATAATTTTACCCAAGTTTTGTTCGAAGCTATAATTCCCTTCCCCTAAAAACTTACGTCAGTGCTTTTCTGAATTTTGAAAACGTATATTCTTTCAGCCACCGAGATTGAATTCTATCTCTATGATTTCCCGATATGAAAAATTTTGATTAATATTACGCCAACTGACACTGATATCCATCGAATAGTTTAGCAGTTAATAACATTAATTTCTTGAATATTCATCCTATCAATTCGTAACTTAGAGAATGTCTAGATAGCGTTAAAAGAAAGGAGTGTGCCAAATTTCGAGAAAATCGTCACGAGAGAAAATTTTTCAAAAATTCCCAAAATGTTTTTTTTCAATACACGATATCTCATAAGTTATTAGTCAGATCACAACAATTTAGGGCATTTATGCAGGGTATAGGAACCTAAAATATTTTAAAATTTCATCATCATAGCGTACAATCTCCAGAAGATATAAGAGTTTTTCTGAAAATGAAGTCACAGATTATATTTCTATCTATGAATTCACATCACATCAACTATAAATCTCTATGAGGGTGGTTTTAATTTTATGACAAGTTGTCATAATGAGTGAATATTGAGCCGAAAATTAAGATGTCTAAAATACTGGTGTGTGCACTTGTCAAATTTTGAATTTTTTACTTTTTGGACATGGCGACTGTTTAGTTTTATACTCACATGAGAGAGCCACAAGGCGATTCATTCATAAATTTACATTACAAACGCTTGACATTTATTGAAACTTTAAATCAAATTAACCTCAAAAATGAAAGAAATTTATTTCATTCCCCTGAAAAATTAACTAGACAAATATTTTATGTATTTCATCGATTAACTGGCTTTCAAATAAAGATTCTTGTGATGCGAGTTCTGAACACGTAATGCTTTCAATTAGTAAGGTTTATCCATTTTTTTTTCTAATACATTGAAGTATGATTTTTTCACTAATACATGGTCTCTTGCTCAAACATAAATGTTTTCAGTATTATTCTATAAAGATTTTACAAGCCTGATTTATGGTTAGTTGATGCTCATTTATGTATGTTTTATTAATTTCTGATCTCATCATTTTGGATAAGCAGGAAAAGGTTTGTAATATCAGTAGGAATGTTTTCTATTGGACTTGGGAAGGAATTATATGGGAGGTCCGGTTCAAAGTAGTTACTACAGGATGGCATGGGTGATTTGGTAGCTCTCTTTCTGTAATGATGAAAAAATATGTATTCTCATTCTCAAAAAGTTTCACTTCAACATATAAAGTAAATAATTTCAATATATGTTTATAAAATATTCTTTTGAACTTTTGGCTCACAATATTTGGTTAGCAAACAATAAAGCATATAGAGCAAGGGTTAGTGACGGGGTGCCATACAATTCGGCGTATGACATAAAAGCCTACGGAAAAAACCTCAGTAAAAAAAACTGGCTCCCGCCAAAGTGTGAAAGTACAAAAATAAGCTGAAATATAATTGAGGGACCTCTTTCTTCAAGAGTGGTCTTCTATTTATGGACACAGAGACTTCTTCAAGTTGTCCACATCGAATCTGGAAATAAAATGACAAAAGCAGAAAAAAGAACTGATTTGATCAATTATATCTATGAAAATAAGTGTTTGAGAATTCTTGAAACGCACGCATAATATTTAGTTGTTACTTGATATAGAACAATTTCACTTGAGTCATTAAAAAAATCATTTCTACTCACATTTGGCACACTGAAAGTTCGTGAATTTTCATCCGCAGCACTAGACTGTCCACATAAAATACAAAAACGCATTATAAAAAATGGATAATCACTTTTCACACACTTTTATACAAAAATTCCGAATAACGCAATAAATAATTTATTCAAATCAGAAACTGACATTCGAATAAATTTGAGTGGCGCTACCTGGCGGAGAGAAAATGAAAGAATCCCCATGTCGCCAAACCTGTAAAACAAAATCGGAGGAGTGCACACACCAGTATTTTAGACATCTTACCGAAAATGAAACTAATTCTGTGGGTTCATTTTTATGACAAACATGTCTAAAATACTGGTGTGTGCAGTTGTCATATTTTGAATGGAAATGTCATTATGAATTTTGCGACAAGAGGACTATTTTTTTCCTAAATGTCTGTAATTTCTGAATATCGAGCTGAAAATGATCGCTATCGGTTGGATTTGACTCGTGATGAAGAAACGGTGGTCCAATTTGAAAATGTTTGGCTGAATATTCTCTATCTTCCGAAAGAGATGAGATAGAGATTCCATATAAATAGAATTAGTTTATTATCCAAATATAAGTCAAGTTAGTTATTGGGCCAGACCTGTCCGATAGCTCAGCAATTATGAATCTGAAATTCGGTTATAATTGATGACACTCAACTACAAAAACTTATATATGGTATAGAAATGTGGAAAGAATGCCAGATCGAAGAATTTGCTGAACTGTAAGTTCACTCAACTTCCATTTAAGATATATGTTTATTGATTCTTTCACACTCATTGTGCTGGCTGATTTTGAATCGCACTCTTTTTAAGTCTGAGAAAAGACTTTAGAACAAGCGCGTAAAAGCTCCTGATCTCACATCAGTGCTTTCCACATTTTTTCAGTAATGTGTTCTCGCTTATAAAATAATTGGTCCTCGATTATTAATTCAACTTTATGCATTGATTAGGAACAGCCATTCAGATTCAGATTGACGAATAAGATTAACTAGTACCAGAATGTAAATTGAATGCATGCGTTTCACAAAACAAATAAAATGGCTTTTGAGATTTTCCCAGTCTCGAAATCATAATTTTAGATATGTCGATGAAGCTAAAGAGTTCTCATTTCAATCAAACAACATTACATAAAATAGTTCCCACTAAAGTGCTTAGTGCTTAGTGCTCGAAATATTCAATTACTTTTGCAAAAGTGCTCGGTAATCCGGAGCCTTCTGTCGAAAGCGGTGCTCAGAACTCGAGACTCGAAGCCTTTTTTTTCGAGTGCTTAGGGCTTAGTGCTCGAAGCACTTTTTTTCGGTGCTTAGCACAGCTCTGATGTAAATTATGTTCTCGAAAATTCGCTCCCAAAGTTGAACTCAACTCACAAATTCCCCACTTCGCCTCTCAAAAATGATGAATCGATTGAATTAAAAAGAAAAAGTTCACAAAAATCTCCCCTACAAAAAAAAAAAAGAACAAATAAACAACATGACTTATCTTTGCGCTCTTCTTTTGATCCTCCCTGTATGCACTGCCGTACTAGGTACGTCTGCCCCCGCCCTAACTAAGCCATCAAGATCTGCTTCACATCGTATACGTTTTCTTGTTGTTCCATCCCTTGCATATACATTGCCGTTCGATGTCCATACTTCTCTAAAACCTAGTCGAGATGCACCAATTTTAAGGAGATTGTAATTTTGCGACGTGAGATTTTCAGTTATTATGAGCTTGGTTCCCTTCATTTTTCGTTTGCTTCTAAAAACCTTATCACGTGACTTCAACGATGAAAAACTTATTATCCCTTGACTCCGCCGACATCGCTTTTATTCTATAGCAACTCTCGATATTTATTTCATCTTGCTGTAAATTCAATTTGAAACATAAAGTATGTTGGACTAATGAAGTCAAATACTATATTGATCAATCGAATTGAGTTGTTTCCGTATAATAGCGTTTTCCTGTTCTAGTTGACTCACCCGGGATTCCAACATATCGTTCGTTTCTTGAAGGGAATTCCATTTATCATTCAATTCAGCAAAAACCAGATTGGCGACAGTCTCGGCCAGTGTTGATAAGATATCGTCATCATTAAACATCTTCTTGATTAACAACTTCACGTCGTTCTGTTGTTGTACAGTTAATACCATTTTTATTTCTCAATATAAAATAAAACAATCCAGCAGCGTAAATTCGAATTACCATCAATTCAGACAATGCTGGTTCTATGATAGCCAGTGGCGTATCCAGAGATTGAGTTTGGGGGGGGTAGTGGCAAGTTTTTGGGAGTTGACCTGAACTATCAATAATAAGATAATGAGCTAGAGCGAAAGCGCTAGGAGGAGAGGGGGGTTATTGTAGCTCATCTATAATTTGACAGTTTTTATTCTACATTGAGAACATATTACACAAACAATTGCGAGAACAGTGAATACAATAATCATCATAAAATTAGAAGAAATAAAATATAGGTATATAAAAGTCAAGAAATAAAATATATAATATATAAGTAAAAAAAATATATGAAAACTCAAGAAATAAATCATTCGAAATTTAAAGGGAAAAATATCAGAAATATTAGTGAATGTTATATTAATTAAAACAAAACCCGCTCCTTTTAGCATCAAACATGATTCAAAAATTACAAAACGAAATCAATCCGCCTCTTTTTATTATTAGCTAATCTACTTATAATATTGTCCACCTTTATTGAAATATCTCTATGTATAAATAGCAATGATAGCCCAACTAATCTATCCTGACCCATTGTTGAACGAAGACACACTTAATCTCTCAGCATTCAGCAATCTCAAGTTTCAACTATGAACTGGCAGAAAAGCGCATCATATGTAGCGTACGTCACTTCTTTCTGCAGAAAAGAAATCATCTTCGATAGAATTTTTTTCCATAATTGTGTGGATTTATATCAAAAGCTCTGAATTTGTATAATTTTCATATTTGTACTGTTGGAGAAATTAACCAAACTATCCGGCAACCCACACCCCTGCTTTTGTAAGAGTGAACATAGACTACCTATAGATAGGCAACTCTGGCATGGATATTGGTCCCGGCTTAGAGCTTAACTTACAGCCCCATCTTTCGTCATCTTAGAGTTGATTACAGATTCCATTCGCACAACGTTCCGTCTCGTGGCGCCCTCTAGTGCATTTTCTAAGAGTTATCATAGGATTCCACGCAAGCGCAGGTTGAATCCCATATTTTTATTGGAAATGAAAACAAATACATTTGAAATGACCATAATTCTTTTAATCTGCTGTATATTGTCACAATTTCAATAAAAAAATATCATTTGATCAGAAAATTGTGACAATTTGCAGCAGATTAAAGAATTATGGTCATTTCAAATATATCTGCCTTTCAAATCAAAGAACATACTAATCTTTAGAGGATGAAAGGAAATAAACAAAAAAGAAACTTTAGAAATATATATATATAATGCAATAAATTATCAATATACAAAAATTTCAATATCGAGGGAAAGAATAAACGAACCAAGAATAATTATGCAACAATTACTCATCAAGTTATGAAAATACATTGAAAGAATAAATTAGAATATTAGTGACAGATACATCAATTTAAGCATGAAATGCATTAGATTTATACTTTTATGACAGAAACAATTTCTAAAAGTCTATTTTCTTTTAGATACTTTTTCGGATGACATCTTCATTATTGGATCATAAGATCTTATTGTTTTTTTTTCCCGATAAAATTTTATAAATAGTTCTGTCATAAAAGTACAGAAATAATATCATGGCAAAATCAATAAACTTATTAACTGAAATTCCTTGAATTTGGCGTTTCAACAGTAAATCTCACATATCCGTTGAAGTATTCTAGGAATCTTCTGATAGACGATTTTTATGAAACCTACTATAAGTGGAATTGCCAAAACTATAATCAATGACCATGAGCAGTTCACTTATATATAAATACCTTGTTGCCTCAAAGTTTCTTCAGGAGTTCTGGAGGGTAGACAAAATATGCTTACATAATCTGAAAGATTATTGAAATTACAAAAATGATAATCATAGGGAGTAGAATGAATTACTTGGCAAATTAAGTGTTGGTAGAGCAAATCTTTTCAGCTTTCCATGAGGGTCTATACAATCCATATGAAAATGCTTTATGCAAATAACACTTTTGGATGAATGAAAACATGGATTTCTGATTCTTTCCAACCAAACATTTCTAACACCCTCAACTTGTGTAATGAAAAACCTAGAAAGAAAACAGTGTTAGAAACTGTCCCAAATTTTTACTAATCAGAAATTACTACAGGAATATGAAATTGCTACAGAAAATATTAATTCACAGTACATTTTTAGTGAGTTATAAGTTAATCCAAAACTACTACTTATATGAATGCAACACATACCATTTGACATTACTATGACTGTAGCAATTGGGAACGCAGTAACAATAAACCATTTAAATTAAATTAAATTGAATAAGTTGAAAATGAATAAACCATTTCAGTCAACCAGTTCATGCTCATCATAAAATAGTTTCTTACTCTTCATAAAGTCCACCAAGAGTGAGGTCTGATAAAATCCGTTTTTACCGATCACTACTGAGAAGTACTAATTTACCGATCCGAGCTTCTAAGATAACAACAGATGTCTCTACCGCTCGTCGAAGAAAAACGTGACCAGCTTTGTAGTAGGCGAGTTCCCACCCCCTGAGAGTGAAGAAGTCGTGTCACGCGCAGACACCAGTTTACTTATGCAACCACACAATTTTTCGCATGCTATTCGCTTATCTAGGTATGATCTATCTAGATTCTAGGAAATCATTTTAATTAATTTCATTTGTTTATTTCTTTTTTCTTTATGCTATATCAGCTACGTGGAATATCGAATAAAATGAAATAAACTTTTTTCATTAGTTTTCGTACAATGTTTGATATATTTTAAATTTCCATTTTCATTCGAGGATTTAGTGTTGGAAACTGGGGTGTTTCTGGGGGTAATTACCCCAGTACACCCCCTTCGAAGTGTTATAAAACGTTTTTTTAATACGCATGAATATGTGGAGGGACAATGTTAGACAAAACAGGTAACCAATAAACTGGTGTATATCTTATCGTGCCAGTAATTATTCTCATGCATGTATTCAATTGTACATCGATTTTTTGTGTATGTGCACTATTGAACCAAACAGAGCAACAATATTCAGCTGCAAAAATGACTAAAGCTAGAGATGCTGTGCGAAGAGTGGAAGCATCAGCACCCCAAGATGATCCTGCTAATTTCTGAAGAATATTATTCTTAGTTTTCAGTTTTAGGCTCAGATCATCTAAATGAGCCTTATAATTGAGAGACCAATCTAATTTAACTCCAAAATACTTAGGAGAGAAATTATGTTCGATATGAGAATCAACAAAAGTTAGTTAGTTAATGTTCGTTGATATATGTATTGTGACATCCGAAATAACTTGCATCTATAGGGATGTTCATTCGTGTAGAACAAACATATTCGGATTGAATAACCACTTTTGATTAGTTATCTTGTTCAAGATATCAGAATGATTGGTGCCTTGTAACTGAGAGATGAATCTGATCAACTCCTAAGTAAGTTTCAATGATCTAACATTTAATTTAATTTTATTTTAACACAAAATTTAATAATGTAATATATAATTCGTCCTCGATTTGTTTATTCACAACAAAAGCAACCGAATCAATTAATTCATTTTGAATGGTTTTAGATGTACCAGAAATTACCGATTTACTGTTGGTGTCATTTTCTAAAAAGGTTTTTAAATTCGTGTCAAATTTACTAACAAGAACTACCAATTCTTTGAAATTTCCGCGATTTAAAGACTCATTCGATTCATCGTGCCCCCTAAAACGTAACTCTTGCATACAGAGGTGCATCGTAATATCTATTAAACTTCTTAGAATTTGTCGATTTTCTTTGAATCTAGCATTGAAATTTTCAATTTCTATTTGACGCGCATTGTCTATTGCTGTGGCGATATTTTGTTTTTGCTTTCTCATAACGGTAAGCTTGCAATTAGATGAAATATGCTGAGCACATTTATTGTGTAGCGATAGACCCCGAGATAAATTTTTCGATCAAACTCTGTCGGAATTTCCATTAGTTGCTGAGAATAAAATGCACAGTTAACAAAATATTTTTTTCAAAGTAATACTTCCAGTAAGCCAGTCGTACTTGTCATACCACGTATTTTGGAATCCCCGATTTGATTTACCGACCCCACCACTAGACACTAGAGATTTACTCAAATTTGGAACAGGTCGCTTAACTTCCTTAATTAAATATAATTTATTATCATACGAATGAGTCCAAAAAGTTGCTTATTTATTAAAAATTAACAATATCACAAGTACACCGAATATGTTCCTTAGGAATTTCAAAAGACTTACTATTACTTGGTCCCGCTGAATCCATTTCGCGATCTGTTAGTCACTATCGATAAAAAAGATTTATATTTCAGAAAAAATTCACCTCAAAAAGATTATAATCATACGCGATACACAGCAAACGCGATACCACTAAATAACGACAAAGTGAACAAACCCTATTTCTCTATTTCCCGCTTCCCGATTAACTCGAATAAAATCCTGAGGCCAGCCTCTAATTCCTCGAGAAGCCGCCTTCAAAGCCGTAGATATGTTCTCACCGCTTCGACGCAGATAACCCTCTGGTTATCGCAGAAACGAAACGATCTCAGATCGGCTAAGATCGCGCAGAGGCCAGCCTCGGATTAATCCTAGAACGGCTTTCCATTACGTTCTCGTAGGTCATCAAAGTAGATAACACGCTAATTCAGTCAAAGAAGCCTGCGTTAGGCATACCTCCAACCGTTTAGTCAAAGAGGATTTGATTTGTTATGAATATACAAGGAACGTGATATTGGGAAAAATATTGAGGACAAAAGTGATGATGAAAGGGAATGAAGAAATATACGGTTCAGGATTTTTTTGATGAGGCACTGCCTCACCTGCCTCATAGGACAAGCCGCCACTGATTATTTGTGAAAAATCATTTCGGTCAAATATCCACCACGGCTCACTTGGCAGTACCCTATTCGATCAGTCCAATTTTTCAGTATATTTTCGATTGTTTCTGGCCTTACGGCAGCAATGGCAACTTTAATTTCATGTTTCAAGTCATCAATCGTGCTTGGCTTGTTGGCGTAACAAACGTCTTCGACCGCTCCCCAAAGGTTATAGTCTAACGGTGTTAAATTGCAGCTTCTTGGAGGCCAATTCACATCACCATTTTTGCTGATTATGCGATTTTCGAAGATGAGACGCAAAACATCGACTGTATCATGGGCTGTATAGCACATAGCCCCGTCCTGTTGAAACCAAATATCGTCCAAATCATACTCTTCTATTTGACCGAAAAGCCAATCAGTTAACATAGCGCGGTAGCGCTCGCCGTTGACGGTAACTTCATCATTTTCGAAGAAAAATGGGCCGATGATGGCGTTGGACCAAAATCCGCACCAAATAGTTTTTTCGTTGTGGATGCATCGGTTTCTCCTCGACGACGTGCGAGTTTTCTGTGCCCCATATACGACAGTTTTGTTTATTTAGATAACCGCCGAGGTGGAAATGAGCCTCGTCAAAAAAGATGATTTTTCGTTAAAATTCACCATCTTCGACCAAATGATTTTTCGCCTAATTTGCGAACCGTAGATGGTTTGGATGATCAAATGGCTTTATCTGTTGGCCAATTGAACTTTATATGGCTTCAGGGCAAGGTCTCTGCGCAAAATTCGGTGCATAGTTGACCAAGCGAAGTCCAACTCTTGCGCTAGATGACGAATCGATGTGGGTGGCCGTTCACGAACACTTTGTTCCACCGCAGCGATGTTTTCGGTTAACCTTGCTGGAAATGGACGTTTATGTGTTTTTTCATCCAACAGTGATCCAGTTTTGCGCACACGACTCACAAATTTCCGTACATATGCCTCCGATGGCAAATCTTTTTTGGCCAATAATTTTTTCAAATTCCGCCCAGTTTGCGTTGACGAATCACCACTTTGGAAATAATTTTTTAATATTTCCCAGCTTTCCTCAAGCGAATAACGACCCATTTCGTACAAGACTTATTACTAAATATGTGACACTTCTCCGATGACAGTTGACGTCTCCAATGTCAAATTATCGTTAGTTCAAATTCGAAACGCTAAATGGGACACGCTCTACTCAGTATAGAAATTATGTGGGATAAGAGAATAATGGAAAGTTACAGCAGATTTCCCGTATTTCAACAAAATAATTCTTTAAACTCTCTAAATCAGATGATAGTATGTTCTCCAGTATATGGAATTCTGAATGGTTGTGAGCAATAGCAATGTCATCAGCATAAACAAATTTGTGAGATGATCTCGTGGGTAAATCACTGAGATATAAATTGATAAGTGAAGGGACTAAAACTGATCCTTGTGGAAGAAAAGAATTGCCACTCTTATTGTCAACAGAAAGACGAATCCTTCTATCTGATAACATATTTTCTAATAATTTCACAGCTGCAGAAAAATCTAAGACTAGAGATGCTGTAAGTAGAGTGGAAGCATTAGCACCCCAAGATGATCCAGCTAATCCAATTCCTGATGGAGTTGGAACTCAAGGGTTGTTAGTAGAGCAAGCACTGTTTTCCAGATTATGTTCCAGCGTTGTTGAAAATCGACACATATTCCTCATTCTTTGTTTAGTTTTTGAGGTTGATCAAAATCAATAATGGTAGAAATATTAACAGTATTCGTTGTAAATCCATGATTGTAAATTTTTTAATCAGGAATTTCTTCATAAAACGGACAATTCACCGTCAACGGATGAAAACTCTTTTGAAAACAACCCACCCGACAAATCAACTCATCTCATCATCAGACAACGTAATGCAATTTCAATCTCGTAAAACAGCAGAGGAGTCCTCTCAAAGACGTTATCCGTAGAGAGTCGTTGTGAGTTACGGCGCCCGTGCTCTGTGAAATCGAGAAAAAATCGTCTCAAAGACAACTTACACAGGGGCACTTAGGAAGTGGGGCGAATCAGGATCCGTGCCTTGGGACATCAATTTCCACTTTGGAACCGGTGCAATAAAATGCAAATGCAGTTTTGAAGGAAGTCGCTTACGCGCACTGAACTACGATACTTCAAACAATATAAAAGCTATTCGTCTCTCGGGTTGGGTAAATAAGGTATCCAGGTTGGCATGGAAGATCCGGTTGAGATTAGTTTTGACTACAAAGAGAGTGATTCCGAGTCAGATTTCTAATGCATGGTTGGTAAATTTTTAACGAGAAATTGATTAACAATACGAGGTTCTTTCCGGAAAATATCTATAAGAAATCGATGCGTAGTAAACAGAAATCCTATTTGTTCCCTCATTTTATGGCATCAACTTAGCGCTGATTCTAAATGAAAACGCCGTACAAGCAAGTAGCAGTTAAAGAGCGCTTGTGAAAGTCTACTATTCTACCGGACGTGTGTATGGAGCCCTATATGATTGAATATTCATTCTTCGCTAAAATAAAGGATGTCCCATAATCAATTCAAGATTTGAAATAAAAAGAAAACACGGTTTTTCTTTGTAATTGTTTAATTTATTCATAAAGTACATAGGATAGGGTTATTTATGGAATGAAACATCGAGAAAATGGCCTCCGCGGCTTTGCATACACACACGCATTCATTTATCGAAATGTAAATGTAGCTGAATTTCGTTGATGCAACTTTGAATCTCCTCCTTTAATTCACGCGTGGTTGTGGGTTTTTTGACTTAGACTTGTGATTTTAAATAATCCAAAAAAATTAAACTTATAGTGTTAAATCACTGGACCTAGATCTGATCACCGGAACAAGAGAGTCCACGACCTGTAGATGTCTCATGCAGTATATGTAAAGTTATTTATGTCCATGCGTTGCTTATGGAATGCCTGTTTGATTAGAGCAGAATTTAAAAAGTTCATACAGAAAACTCAAAACTTAAAGCAATAAAGAAATATTCAATTATTCATGCATCATGAATTATGGTATTTGATGTAATATATATCTGATTGTGAAACGAAAATTTACCTAAATAGGATAATTATATATGTATCTATGAATTTTGAAAAATCAATAATTTAGTATAATTTGTTTATGCTGACGACATTGCTTATCAATATTCGGATTTCCATAATCTGGAAAACATACTATCTTGTGATTTGGAAATTTCAAAGAATTACTTTATTGACTGGCGATTATGTCCCAATCCCAACAAAATCGAAGTATCTCGTTTCCATCTGAATAATCATGAAAAATATAGGAAATTAGCTGTAACTTTCAATGATTCTCCTTGCGAACATAATTTCTAACCAATATACTTAGGAGTTTAATTAGATTCATCTCTCAATTACAAGGCTCATTTAGATGATCTGAGCCTAAAACTGAAAACTAGGAATTATATTCTTCAGAAATTAGCTGGATCATCTTGGGGTGCTGATGCTTCCACTCTTCACACAGCATCTCTAGCTTCAGTCTTTTCTGCAGCTGAATATTGTTGCTATGTTTGGTTTAATAGTGCATGAGAATAATTACTGGCACCATAAGATCTACACCGGTTCATTGGTTATCAGCTTTGTCTAACATTATCCCTCTCCATATTCGCAGACAGACTGTAGCTCTGAATTCTTTGAGCTTTTCCAATTTATTTCCAATTATTTCATACATTCCACAAAATAAAATTTCATGATTGAAGCCACGTAAACCATTCTGGTATAATACATTCTTCAATATGAACATAATCGATAAAGAATTATGGAAGATTGAGTGGAACTTATGAAATGTTCAATAAAAATCTCATTTCTGCTCCTTCTGAAAACATTCCGGGTTTTGATATTCCAAGAATAATTTGGACAATTCTTAATAGTTTGAGAACAGGTCATGGTCGTACCAATGGCATGCTATTCAGATGGAACTCACTTCCAAGAGCAAGTTGTGAATGCGGAAGAAACAATACCTCATCTCATCAATGATTGTCCGATATATAAATTTCAAGATGGTTTGAGGGCTATTTACGATGTTTCAGATTCTTCCTTGAAATGGGTCATAAATTTTTAACAAATTTAATATGTATATTCTGTATTCTTTTTTCCTTTGTCTTTTTATTTACAGATTCGATATATACAACTTTAAGGAGTCTCTGCGATTATTACTTGAAGACCACTCTTGAAGAAAGAGGTGCCTCAAATATATTTAGGCTTATTTCTGTACACACAATAATACTTATGCGGGGAGCCAGGGCTTTTTTTAAGTGGGATTTATTCCCTAGGCTTTTAGGTCATACACCGAATTGTATGGCACCCCTTCAACAACTCCAGCTAAAATTTGTTTGTAAGCCAATAGTTCAAAAGAATATATATTAGGTGTACAAATAAGTTTCCGCGGTTTTTTATAAAAAATTAGGAATTTATTGTAAAGGAAAAGTACATTACGTTTTATTCAAAGTATTTTCCATCATTTGCCATTACTTTTCCCCATCTTTCTGGCAACATTCGGATACCCCGTCGAAAAAACTCTTCATCTTTTGACGCTATCCACAAATCTACCCAATTTTTGGTGGCTTCATATGATGTGAAGCGCTGCTCAGACAGACCATGTGCCATCGACCGGAACAGATGATAATCAGAAGGGGCTAAGTCTGGTGAATACGGCTGGTGGGGTAAAACTTCCCAGTTGAGTGTTTCCAAGTATGTTTTTACCGGCGCCGCAACATGTGGACGAGCTTTATCGTGTAAAAGAATAATTTTGTCGTGTTTGGAGTAGTAATGGAGGCGTTTTTCCTTAAGTGCCTGACTCAATCTCATCAATTGTGTTCGGTAGAGAGCTCCAGTAATGGTTTCGCTTGGTTTCAGCAATTCATAATACACGACACCAAGCTGATCCCACCAAATACACAGCATGAGTTTTTTCCATGAATATTCGGCTTAGCTGTCGATGTTGATGGTTCGCCGGGCTTAACCCATGACCTTCTCTTCTTTGGATTATCGTAGTGAATCCATTTTTCGTCACCAGTGACTATACGATGCAAAAAACTCTTTTTTTTATTCCTGGCAAGCAGCATTTCACTCATGCATAATCAGCGTTCAACGTCTCTCGGCTTTAGTTCATATCGAACCCAATTTCCTTGTTTTTGAATAATTCCTTACGATTTTAAACGATGTGAAATTGCTTGTTGAGTCACTTGTAGAGTAAGTGCAAGTTCTTTTTGCGTTTGGGACGAATCTTCCTCCAATAGTGCTTCTAATTCCATGTCTTCGTACACTTTCGGCCTTCCACTGCGTTCTTTGTCTTCAACGTCAAACTCACCGTTCTTAAACTTTTGAAACCATTCTTGACAACTTCTCTCACTTAAAGCAGCTTCACCATATGCTTCTAGAAGCAATCGATGCGCCTCAGCTGCAGATTTTTTCACATTAAAGAAGTAAATCAAAAGTTCCCGCAAATGATGCTTATTCGGAATAAAACTTGACATTTTTGCACGAAAAACATTACGTGATGCTGATACGGAATCACTAGTACTTTAAGGTTATGGTGTTGCCAGATGACTAAACTTGGGATATTACGTTTTACATCTGACAATTTCTCCATAACCTTCTGGTGGGGCCATCTTTTGACAAACCGCGGAAACTTATTTGTACACCTAATATATTTGAATTATTTAATAACATTGTACTTCAACTATTGTGTCTTTGAGCGTTCAATCCAGTGTCACTGTGGATTATTTTATTCAGCACAAGTGTCAATTCCAAGTGAACAATTCATTTCAATAAATGAACTTATTATAATTAATCTGTAGAATATTGATTGTGATTTTCATCTCTTTTTTTATTTATGAGTGAGGAAAGAAGTCATTATATCTTAATTTAAGGGTCTGTTATAAATTGTTGATAATGAAGCATCTCTAATCAGATATCAATTGAAATTATCCATCATTAAACCAAATACATTCAAATTTCATAACTCCAGAAGCTTTGATAGTTATAACTAATGAAATCCAACCTTTATAAAAATGATTTCCATTTTTTCCCAACATTTTAAGGTTCCATCATTGGAACCATCAATTGTTGCATTGCAATATGAAAAAATTTAGCTTGAGTTGATTTAGAATTACCGCCTTCTATTACAGATTTCTCGTCGAATTTCAGATGCAGTTTCAGCGCCATCTACTGTCTCAAAACTAACAACTACTGCTAAAATGTAGTCGCTTTTCAGTACTGGTAATACAAGGCAGTTTTCCATCTTTCTTCTTATTAACCTAGACTCAATTTTCTCTCTAAGTCTATGTAAGAAGAGACCCCTCTATTTAAATTGAAAAATGTCGCATCTGAAACTTAGAGCTCGTCGATTGTAACGTATTGAGCTTGTCCACTCAGGTCATAAAAAATTTTCATGTTGCCAAACTGAGCAAATTGTAGGTTTCTCTATTCCCCTATAATTGTGAATAAAAAGGTTTACTCCAATTCGCGTTCAAATTATTGTATAAAATACTATATTTTGAATTGAAACTGTCTTATCGAATATTAGCAAGAAGTAAAAGAAAAATTTTAGTTGATTTTGCTATTTTATGTCAGAGACCGCAGATGGAAAGGAATTCAGGTGAAAGTCAAGACAACGCTGCTTCATTCTTTGCTTGACAATTTGAAGATCACATGTTCTAAAAGACACACGTTGCCACCTCTGTATCGAAAATAAATACGCAAATTGAAGAAAATTTGTGAGAGTCAGTATTAGGTTTTTCATATTTTTTATTGTTTATTACTTTCCATCGCACTAAAAATGGTTCGTAAGTCTGAAAGTTGTAGTAAAGGCAGGAATTTTAATCTGAATATATCGTTCCATAGATAAGTGTATTGTTAGAACCGAAGTATTTAGTTATTTACATGTTCAGTAGCGTAGTAAGTTTTAATAGGGAAGTTTTCAATGAGATTGTTATGAGATAAAATGAGGTTTTCTTGAATTAAGGTTCCCAGATGACGATGCAAAAAGAAGAATTTGAGCTTCGCTATTGGGATGGTCAAGTATTTGCCCAAAGAAAGCAATTTTCATTTGTTCAGAACATTTTGACCCTGAAGATATTGTGACTCGAGTAAATGGAAAAAGTTTTGGTGCGGTGTTGCAGGGTGAGGTTCCACAAGAGACTTTCCATGAGGGAGTCAAAACAAATCGACGTTTTACAAAGGAATGCTTTGACTAAGATTTCTCTACACTGAGAATATAATTCTACTAAGAACAGATTATCTCGATATAAAAATAAAAAACTGCGGATACAGATTGGTGGAATGAAACTGCAACTCCATAATTCACAGCAACAATGACCGCCATTATTTCCGAATAATTGAAAAATATCTTACAATCGGCGAAGCTTCAAACAGCACGAAATATGCGAAACTGTATTTTCCACACGCCGCGAGCCGTAAAGAAGAAGATTCTGAAATAATCTTTTTCGGCAACAAAACCCCTGTGCAGGATGAAATACGAAACGTCTGCGTCATTTATTCTGTAATATATTGCAGGGTCGTAGCTGTTTCTGTCGGAACCGCGCTACGGGCAAACTTTCCTGTCGAATCCAATGAAAAAGTTTGCAGGAAACACTAAAGAAGGAGTATTGACCAGTGGACAAAATGGTTGCAAGGTTTTCTCTCAATCTTCGACTGATTCGATTCTTGAATTCAAGTATCTGTGGAAATAGAGTTTCTCTTATTTTGGCATAAAAAGGAGCGCTTGCTTGGGTTAAAAAACTAGTAGATATCTGTAATTTTTGTTTGACTGTTCGTGGTCAAATTGTAGCCTGACCAGCACTATACTCTCTATCTTTTGAAAGAGATGGACTATAGTTTCCATTTTTTCAGAATTCAGAAACTTCTGTTTAACGTTCACAAAATCATGCTTCAATGAGCCATTTTAATGCACGATTTCTTTTTCTTTCAATGCATGATTGTCATGAGCAACCGAACAAAGAGTATTCAGAAGTAACGTCACAACTCGATTCATATTTCATTTTTATGTATGAGGACTGTGACTCTCACACTTCAATCACAGAATAGTCGCGTATTTATCTCTAGTTTCATTGTTATTCCGCAGTAGAAAAGAAATAATGAAACAAATCCAAACATAATCGATCTGTCAAATTACGAGTAATATAGCTACTTTGAATCTTAATCTTAATCTAATATCGCCAGTTATTTTGATTACAATGATTAACGAAATAAATATTTCCTCAACTACTCCGGACGTTGCAGAAATGGCTAAAGCAGTAACTTTGACCCTGCTACCTGAAAAAAGCCGACATTTGTATGACAAAACCTACGTAGAATTCATGTCATGTTGCACGGATAAGAACGTTTTCAATTATTTTGAAACAGTTTCGTTGGCATACTTTAAGAGTGTTTTAGAGAAGGAATGGAAGTTTATGGCCAAAGTATTCAATGCTGAAAGCAACATTGAACGTTTGAAGGAATATTAATATAAGCAGATATCCGAGGGGTAAATATCTGCCTGAAATGTTGTACACCATAAATCCTTTTTGACAATTAAATCCCGAGAAATCCCAATAAAAGCCCATTGATCTCTATAAATCCCACTAATTCCAAATAAATCCCCATAAATTCCCCTCAATCTATATAAATCCCTATAATTTCAAATAAACCCTATAAATCCCCTTCAATCCGATTAAATCCCCGTAAATCCTAATTAGTTTTACTAATGTAACTTATTTTTGATTCGGACTTGGCAAATAATCTGACGGCTCAGATGCTAGCAAAACGATAAATAATAAGAAGGGTTCAAAGATTTCAATTATTTTATTAACATATACTATTGTTACGTTTTTCCTCAGCGAAATAGAAAATCAATACAAGTCTTCTTTAAACTAATTTATATTCACACTTAACTAACAATATAACAGTATATAACAATATATAACAATATAACAATAATCAATAATTTATATACACAATTTATCTACAGAATTTCACTAGGAACACCTGTTTATTCGTCGGCAAGTTCTATCCATGAATGAATCCATGAATCGGCTTCAGTCATTTATATCCGGCGCTGTTACCAGAAAGATGCTTCACATTCCAGAATGATAGTAGCAGTCTCTTTTATGTCACATAAATATGCCACCATTAATCGTTTTTTATGTGACAGCTTTATGGCGAGCGGTCCCTTTCATCATGTTCTTAATCCCTTTGTCGGTGCATGAAGCGGAACTCCTCTGTTGTCGCGGCAGTCCTTAAAATGTTCATATTCGGTTTTGTTACATTGCTCTCTCCTTAAAAAAATGTTCGGTCCCCGAACTTTTCCTTCATGATTGAATCTGCAAGCGCTGCCATTTCTGCAGATCCCTTGTTGATCGAAATAGCAAGATAACGTTTTCTTTACGGTACGCCTTTCGGGTTTAAACTACAATCCCGTATTCGGACATCGGTATTCTGGAAAACTATCTCCAGCATGTTACGAACTACTCTCCAGTTCAGACGATCCAGTCACAACCCAGCTTGGGAATTGCAATTTTGTTCACACCTACTCTAGCCAGCTCGTCTCTAAGGTTCATCAAGGTACTCCAAATGGCTTGGTAGGTTGGCTTTCCATAAGATTTTTTCTTGGTTACCATATAGAAGAGGTAACGAGGTCCATCGGTCAACTTCAGGATTCGGCTGAGGGAAGGTTGTTGTCTCATGAGGTCTGTTGCACGACCAAATTTCATCTTGAAGAGGAGAGCTATCCCTTTGGACATGTTGAGATCTTCAGCTACACAGTGCGCCAATGAATAGTCTACCGGTACCGCAAAAAGATGTTGTTGCTCCTCGGTTGTGATCCCGAATCTCGCTTTCCCGGTTTCTCCATAATTTGCCATGAACTGATTAAAGCTCAATTCCTCTTGATCTGGGGTCTAAGTTGTAGTCCTTCCCACTCCCGTCTCGTCCTGAGCGGTATGATCGGCCTCATACCTTGCCAGGCGATTCACATGAACTACACGTTTCTTTCCTCTTGGCAATTTTTGGATGCGGTAGACTACGTCGTTGATCCTCTTCACAACCTTATATGGTCCTTCCCAATCCTTCTGTAACTTTGGGGATAGCCCTCTTCTCCTCTGGGGGCTGAACAACCATACCAAATCGCCCACTTCGTATCCACCTTCTGCCGCCTTGATGTCGTAACGAGTCTTCATGCGATCACTTGCAATTTGCAGGTTTTTCCGGACCTTCTCATGGATGTAGTGCAATATCCCCTTCGGACTGCTCACGTAATATTCACCCGCAATATCCGTTCCAGGCGTACACCCAAACTCCAGGTCACAAGGAAGTCTCATCTCTCGACCGAACATGATGCATGCTGGGGTTTCCCCTGTCGATTCCTGCACGGATGATCTATAGGCCATGGTGAATAGATGCAGGTACCTATCCCAATCTCTCTGGTGGTCGGAGACAACCTTGGCCAAGTATTTTCCCACAGTCCTATTCATTCTCTCGACCATGCCGTCTGACTGTGGGTGGAGAACAGTTGTTCTGGTCTTCTTGATCCCTAGCAACTCGCACAGGGTCTGGAACAAGCTGGACTCGAAATTTCGTTCCTGATCTGGATGAAGCTCCATAGGCATGCCGAATCTGCAGAACATCTCCTTGACCAAGACATCAGCAACTGTTGCGGCTTCTTGATTCGGAATGGCGTAAGCCTCCACCCATTTGGAGAAGTAGACCATAGCAACAAGGATGTACTTGTTTCCATTGTCAGTTTCTGGAAACGGACCAGCTATATTGATTATGATTTTTCAACCAACCTTGAATTTGGAATCTAAAATCATAAAAAAAAATCTCAATTCACAAATCACAGAGGTTTCAAGCTTCAAGCAAACTGATAACTACTAAAGTGAAATGTTAAGATTTTTCACATTCATAATATTATACACATAAGAGTGACGCAGATATAAAACCTGCAAACGTAAAAATACAACACATCACTATGCGAGATAAACCATGACATAATGTTTCTTGTGAACAAGATAAAACGGATAAAACTTACCTAAAATTTCACTTGTCAACTCACTAATTAATCACTATTCGTCACCAAGAAGAGACTGTAATAATAATAATATATTAATACGCTCTCGAATATGCTAAGAAACCTTCCTAATGACCCAATAGCGACTAAGTGCCGAAGAAAGCATACGCAAATTGGAAATGTTGCCAGACTCAACTATTCCAAAACATAAATGCCGAGCATAAAATAATTCGATAAATAATCATCATTCAAAAACCGATTAATCAGATGAATAATCATAAATTTAAATTTAAGCTTGCCTAGTTCGTTATTAATATTTTATAGCTAATTTTTTTCAATATGGACCTAAACTGGGAATTTAATATGCATGAATCAAACGGAGATTTTCCTGAAACTTCAGGTGGTTTCAGTAAAACTGGCAATGCCGCGCTTAAATCGTGTTTATTCGCGCAGCACATGGAGCTAATTTGCCGAGATCGCAGGACGATTTGATCGCACGTGGTAGACGAGTGCTCTTGCGCCGAACGTGATGATTTAAATTTTTCGTAAATCCTCGGTAAATCCTTCATAAATCACTGTAAATCCCAGGTAAATCCTATAAATCCTCTTGAATTCTCATAAATCCTCTTGAATTCTCATAAATCCCCGTAAATCACAGTAAATCCCAATAAATCCCCATAATTCCTGGAGGCTGTACATCATAAATCCCCAGATATTTACCCCTCGCAGATATCACAAACTGGTGATGTTCATTAAGGGACAAAAAAAGGGTTATATTCCTAAGAAATCGAAAATTCTCGAGAATGATCAAGTTTTTACCCTTTTGGGTTCATAGCAATGCTCCAGACAGTATTTTCTTGATGTCGAAGGTAAATATAAAACTCAATTAAATTAATTTTCTAAAGATTTCTTATTGTCACGTGGATTTAAAATATGTAACTCTAAATTTTTTATTTGAAGGTCGCTTTGATATTTGCATTGCGCATTGCGAAAAGATGAGCTATATAAGTTGCAGATAAATGATGTGCAAGATTTGGGCTCGAAATTTTTAATAACAGTGAATTCATCCAAAACGCACTCGAAAAGGATATTCACTGTGGTGGATAATGAGCAGCGTACAATATTGAATCCAATCAAGAGATAAATATCCTTGAGACCAATTCACACTCCTCACGAAAAATTTTTCGTCTTTTACAAGAACTTTAAATGCTCAATACAGCCAGTAGGAATCAATTCTGTGATTAAATCCTTTCAAAACAAAAAGTGCACCGGACTAGACGGCATTTCCATGAGAGTATCATCTTGTGTTTCTGAGAATCTTGCTCATCTTATAAATTCATCTGTCACTATAGGTAAATCTCACTCAGCCATGAAGACTGCTCTAGTCTTGCAAATTCTAAAAAAGAATAACCCTGCTGATATGATTAATTATCGGCCTATATCAATCCTTGGTGTCTTCTCTAAGGTATTTGAGAGGGTGGTATGCGATAGAATGCTGGGGTTCTTGGATAAATTTAATGTTATCACGGACTCGCAACATGGATTTAGAAAGGGTAGGTCGACCCAGTCGGCTGCTAGATCGTTGTCAGAGTATGTGTACTCGTCCCTTGACTCGGGTTAACACGTTGCCGGTTTATTTTTTGACCTCTCGCGGGCCTTCTATTCTTTGAACTACACCTTTCTACGAGAGAAACTATATAGGTTGGGTTTTAGGGGTGTTTTTGCGGACTGGTTGCAGAGTTTTCTGATGGGCAGGACTATAAGAACAAAGGTTGAGAATTCTTTTTCCGGAGTTTATGATATGAATCATGGTGTTCCACAGGGTTCTGTTCTGAGACCACTGTTGTTTCTTCTGTTCGTGAACGACTTGCCAGAGTGTATGGGTGCCAATATGTTAATTTTGTTCGCTGATGACGTGTCTTTCATTCTGACAGCTAATACTTTTGAGGACTTACTGAGATACCTGCATTGCCTTATGGAAAAATTTGTAGACTGGTGTGACAGAAACGGCCTTATGGCAAATGTGTCAAAAACTGAATGTTTGCATTTTGGCGCTAATATAAGCTCAATAAAAAATATTGAATTAGGAATAAGAAATATTAAAATCCAGTCCAAAAATGCGGTTAAATTTCTGGGTATACATATCGATCCGTTCCTTCGCTGGCATGTGCATATGGACTGTCTTTGTAAGCGATTGAACAAATCTTTTTATGCGATATCACGTTTACTCCACACAATGCCAGTCAGCTCCCTTATGAGCGTGTATTATGGGATTGTGTACTGTCATCTTTCTGATAATATAATTCTCTTCGGTAATTCCAACAGTAGCCACAGATTGTTCATTGCTCAGAAGAGAATTTTGCGCCTTATATTCAAGATTCCTCCGAGAGAATCATGTCGTCCACATTTCATAAGTGGCAAGATCCTAACTACCATGCATATATATTTACAAAATATTGGTTTACATCAGGACTAGGTTACATCTACTAAGAAAGATGGATTTATGTTTGTGAATGTTTTCATCTTATATTTGTGTATATATATTTATCTTTATATATTATATATTTTTCTTTTATATATATTTTTTCTGATATTATATAGAAATTACCATTAGTATTGATTTAATCTGTCTATCTAAAATTTCTCAAATTACAACAACCAAATCTGTATACAGGTCACTGTTTTCGGCGTTCTTCTGCATCTAACCTTTCGGACAGTGGAGCAGATTTTGCAGCCATCAAACGGCTTGGAGAACAGAAATCAACATCTATTGCAGAAGGGTACATCGAAAACTCGATGAAAAATAGATTAGAAACTGCTGAAAAAATTTTATGCGATAATCGTTCGCCAGTAATTAATACATCAGCTCTCACCAGTTCCACACATTCCTTATCGCAAATCGTCAGTAAC
Source organism: Micraspis discolor (assembly GCA_030674115.1). Lineage (NCBI taxonomy): Eukaryota > Metazoa > Arthropoda > Insecta > Coleoptera > Coccinellidae > Micraspis > Micraspis discolor. The sequence continues at coordinate 363,865 of JARTUT010001740.1, forward strand.
GATGTAAATGTGGACTGTTCAGAATGTCACATCTCGAAAATTCCGTCTATGAGTTTCACGAATTGTTTAATTGGAACCATAAATATAAATATGTCAAAGTGAGCATGGAGATTTTCAATGTCTAATTTCTTATTGTGAGAAATAAAATTCATTTGAATGAATAATTTATTTCCAATTCATAATGAGGTCGAGGGAAAAATCTTGTAATCACCTCGTTCATTAATCTAGTGCTATCATTAATAAACTAGTTGATTAAATAACTATTTTATATCCGATTCTCATTTTGAAGAGTCAACAGAATGCTTATTGAATTCGTTCACCCTAACTCAAGGTTTATTATTGACACAACGCTCTAAAAAATGGCTTTCCAATTTTTCCGACAACAATGGATCCTCCAACAATAATCGAAAATAAATGGAGGAAGAACCAGCGGTTACATCGAAAATATTGGACGAGTTTACTTGAAGCTAAGCTTTTTTTGACCAGACGAATAAGGGGAGATAAGGACTGAAAAAAATTCTGTGACGCTCATTCAAGGTAACCTCTCTTCTTATCTGGCTCGAGGGCTTCAATTCAGTTGGCAATTAATTTATTTTTGTTGATGTCAAGAAGGGTGGTGTTTTTTGTGAATTTTGTCAATATAGCAGGTTTCTTGGAGTTTATTGAAGAGTAAATAATAATTCAATCAGATTGCATTGATGACTCATTCATTTGGTGTAAATCCATCATTAATATCGAAAGAAAAAGGTATTGTTTTATTTTCACTTTATAGACCTTACGCCACGACCCATTTCGGTTATCAAACCATCGTCAGATGCTGAATACATCTCTATTTGGGTATTAAGTGGTGAAAGATTGGGATTCTTGTACAGATTTGTCTCTTCTATCGATTCCAGAAAATTTAGTTTCAGGCCTCTCTTGCATCTGTGAAGGATTTTAAAATTGACGGTATTCATATGATGTTTTTCAGTATTGATATGATTATAACCTACGAACTGGTTATATGATTTCAGGTGTTCTTTCAATCTAGTCTCTAAATTTCAGCCAGTTTGGCCAACACATGCAGTATAGTAGTTTTAAAAACTGATTTTATAAAACCTGCAGTATAGATTTTGAGTTGTATTGGGTTGTTCGGAAAGCCATTTCGTTTTTTTAGGGAACATGAAATACAGTCTTCGTATAATGAATAAATATTTTATATACAGGGTGAGTCTTTGACCACTTCGTTAATTTTAACCATAGGTTCTTGAGATCAAAAGAAACACTTTTTCCATTACGGTCTTTCTACATTCAGTTGCGTTGAAATGTTATAAGCATTTTAAGTTTTCACATTGGGCAAATACCCCTCTGTAGTCCAGTTTAGTTTGAATGAAAAATACCTTCCACAGCATCCACTATTGAAACTGAATTGTTTAAAAACATTATTTTCCCTCTAAGAAATTATTCACTCACTCATGTTTCATCCGATGAGGTCCATATCCAGAAGGAAGATACAAAATACTAATTTTCTGGTAAAAAAATTTCAACACCATAAACATAGATTTTTGTTGTTCTACTATATTTTCTTTCTACTTCAAAATTATAAACCATGCCTTTCTAGTGAGAAATTCTAAAAAAACCTCAGAATTATTGGGTGTTATCATCATACATTTGTAATTTTCTTCTTAAAATGTCCAAATCATGAAAACCATCATTTCTATGAAAACTTCCAAGGCAAGACGTTGTCACTGTGTTTTTTTTTTCACTCAAAGCCAGAAGAAATCATCTATGATTTTCCAAACACTGATATTTCTGAAGTTTCTTCTCCTTGACAGAGACCAGTGAACAGGTCTATGAGGTCTCTTGATATCATACTGTTAAAAATATGAAAATCTTTTTCGAAATCTTCAACAACAATGAATGATGTCACTACGAATAATCATTTTCAAGTGATGTTACTTTGCTTGATGATTTCTTTCTTGAGTATTTCCAGATTTAGGTGTGCAATTATACTTTCTTGAAGAAATACCTATATTTGATTTTGAGAAATCAACTAGGTGTTCTTTAATAAAAAATTTTTTGTTAAATCATTAATATGAATCTATTCTGTTTAGACTATAATTACTGATTACTGATTTTTATAATTAGAGTATCTGTTTTAATTACGTAAACAAGAACATAAATATTGAATAATGGTTATTCATAGATTATGTCAAATTTTAATAACTTACCATAGAATATTAATTTATTACCGAACCCCAGGAGAGAAAAAATTAATATTTGCAATATTTTTTTAAATGAAAGATAATATCTGTAACTATTATTGATTTTTAGTGATAATTTTCCTCAGAATAATCAGAGTGAATTATCATCACATTAAAATATTATAACGTCACTGTGGTGGGTAGTTCCCAATAAAAAAGTGTTCTGTGGTTCCTTGTTGTTTTGATTCTGTTTGAAACTGTCATCAGTTATTTGTAGCTTTCTTTCCAAAAAATGTGGAAAATATTGGAAGGATAATATCGATAGTTTTAAATTATTCAATTCAGTATGATATAATTATGGTCAGAAAATGCATTCTTTTCTAATATTTCTTGTTTATGGGCTTATAGCTTCCAGTTTCAATATTGATTGAATTTTAATTAACCATGCATCATAACAAACATTCAGAAACATTAAAACTAAGTCAAATTCTATTATCTCCTAAGTTTGTGAACAAGGTTGAATCGGTGTATGAAATAAAGATAATGAAGCTATAAAACAAATCTAGGAGACTGGGTTCGAAGTTTTTAAAACTCATATGAGCTCAATTTGCAGCATTCCTATGTTAGAATAGATATAATTTGATGAACCCTGAAATTCTGAAGCTATAAAAAACCAGCTCTCCATAAAGACAAGTCTTCAATTTAACAGGTCCTGACAGAAAATACTTTACCTATTTCAACGGTGAAAAAAGTACCGAAGAGTGATGGAAAACTTTTTCTCTATTTATTATGGAATATTATTCTGGATTAAATATCAAACAAGGTGCTAGACATCATTGATAATGAATACAGAAAATGGCAATTTAGATTTTGTGGCGAATGTAAGACAAAAATTGTTCAGTGGTTAATTTCATCTATAGTGTTTAGTGGTGGAACCATAGACTGGAGAGATTTCCCCAACCTTTTGTAGAAATATTTAATGAGACATAAAATATGGCAACATTGAACAAATCTGATTATTGAATCATTTCAGCACAGAGTTGGATTTTGGAAAATCAGGAAATTTGGACAAAATTATATCGCTTTAATTCCTTTCAACTTCAAATATCTCAAGAATGGTGCAATTTAGGAGAAACGATGAGGAATGATTTTATATGCAAAAAAGACTAATGATTCCAGGAAGTACGAGATACGGGCCTTTAGTTCAAGCGATATTTGTTTTTCATGCAATTTAACCAATCTGTACAGTAGTAGTGAGAAACCCACAAGAAGTGGAATAAATCTATTGCTGCCAAAATATGCACGAGTGTTATCAAAAACCTTCTACAAGAGATCATTTCAATTGATATTGTCGTTTGAATATTACAGGTGAAAATGCAATTTTTTTATTAAATTTCAACACCCTATATCTTTTGAACGGGGCCAAATTTGGAAAAATGTTATAGAAAGAAAATGTTTCTTTTGACGTCATGAATTTATGGTTAAAATTAACGCAGTGGTCAAAGACTCACCCTGTATATATATATATATATATTTTTTCTGAAGTGAAAAAGTAAAATATGACGAAAATGCTGCTTATTGCTCTCCATATTTAAAAGGGCACCAACCAAAAACTACTGTGTAGAATTAATAAAACTTTTTCACACACAAGCCTTGCAATATCAGCTCTCAAGACATATATTGGTTATGCGGCTTCAGTGTGAAGTTGGTTTCGAAAAAACGTAATTAAGTCCTCTGACGGCAAAAAACGAAATTACTTTCCGAACAACCTAATATAAGATCTTTCCTGTAGTGCGGTGTTCTGAAAATATTGTATCAAAATCGTATTTAGAAAAATAATTTTGATTTGTGTTCGATTTGATGAGTTTCATGGATGAATTCATTTGTTACATTTCAGTCAGACTGCAGGCTATTCTTTGATGAAGGTATGTTTAATGCTCTGTTAATCATAGATTTCAGAAATGTCAGTTTATGATTACGAAGACTGAAAGAATCAAATGGACTGGTCGCACCTGATTTGTGTTTTCGAATAGGTTACCATCTTAAATTAATAAAGTTTTATAATGAGCTCAATAACTACCCTAATACTATTCTGATGATTTTCCATCTCTATTGAGGCATTTCAATGTTCGGGCCATCAAATATAAGCCATTTCATTTGAATGGAACAGACGGAAATAATCGTGTGATCCTTTAGCGACCAACTGACTCTGCACCTGTCTTTAAAGATCGAAGAGCAAATGACTTCCTGGCCATTCATAGCCAACAATACCTTGAATGGCATTTAAATTCCTTGGTAATTACGAGCTGCTTCTTCTTCTAATTATATAATTAATATAGAAAGATCCAGTGATCTGCAGTCAGTCTATAGTTATGCGTTGAAAATATCATCCAGAAATTATATGCTGCAATTTTTATAATGAATGATAAATAAGACCTTTATGGATAATCAGTCTATTTTTACCTGTATTGCAAAAAATGCTGTTGTCCCCTCTATAAATATGACTTCATCACAGGGAAAAACTCTTGTATATTCTTGTGATCATACACCAAGATGATGAAATTTCAAAATACACAAAATATCATCAATCTCCTTACAAGCACAAAAAGTAAAAACAAGAATACAGATAGAAGTCTTTGATAGTTATGGAAAATTAGAATAAAAATGTGTTGTTATCCGTAGTAATAACCCTAGGTCATTGACAATTTTTCGAAAAAATTCTATGACAAATTTCGAAAGCTTGTTGCTTGTAAATAGACCAACGCCGTAGGCGGAGGTCTGTTGCCTACAAGCAACAAGCTTGAGAAAGTTGTCATAAAATTTTTGAGCATTTATCAATGTCCGAGGGTTATTCGGATAGAAAATTTTTTGCTAACTATAGAAAAAATAGAGAGCTTAAATAATTTATTTGAAGGTGCAATCAACAAAGGAACAATTGGAACAGTCAAATGAAGATCCAGAATGTGTTTCTATAACTGATGAAGATGTATTTCCACTACGCATGCAGTTAATAATTTGATTATGATTTTCTTCGTCAATATTCAAGTAGGGTTTTATTGAGTTGGTATTGTTGTGACCCGTAATTTTTATAAGCTGTTGTTCTTGTACACTACTTTTGACTAATAGACTAACCGCGGTCGATCTATTGGAATGATTAGTAATTTTTTTTCCTTTGTATTCAATCCAATCTCTACGACAGACGATCTTGTCCAATTTTGAATCGTATTTCATCCAATGGGCATATTATCATACCTGTGATCATTTTCGGATTTCCATTGACGATTTGACCTGACATATAATGTGTTGGTTTTAATATTTGGACCCCTTTTCGACATCAATTTTTTTAATAATCGGAAGGGACAAACGTTGCTGTCATCGTTTTCTATTAAAAACTTGCTTCCAGTACACATTCTTGAACCACCCTGGTTGAATACAGGGTTATATTCCACTCGGTTTGTTACAGAACCATCGTTGTTTGATTCGATACAAAAAAAAATGCAGTCAAGCAAGCAGCAGCTTCCCCACCTCGCCAAGCTAATTCTACCGCGGCTATGTGATAGAATTTTCGTTGCAGCCCTTCAGAAGTGTTTTCATTCCATAAATTTACCATTTTCGTTATTTCGACAGATCTTAATGCTGCCGAACTTTGTTTCCTTTTACTAAGATCTGATTGCAGTTTTTGTCGGATAGAATCACGGGCAGCTCGCGCTTGTTGAAAAACAACATTTTTGAATGGATCAATAATAACTTTCATTTCTTTATAATATTTTTCTAGTAACAGCTTACTTGTTATATTCCACATGGTTTTGACCGTACTTTCCTTGAACTCTGTATCATCTTTTTTCCTCATGTTCACAGCCCAGTCCTTTAAAATCAACGCCAATTCTTCCGCCGTCCGATTTCCATGTAATTAATACTTTCTATCGTTGCAATAGTCAATAAATGCTTTCCATACAAATTTCTTACTGTAAACGTTGTTTTTTGGTATGTTCGATTCTATAATTTCATTAATATTATCGTCAGCATTACAACCAAATCGTGACATTTCGAAATATTAAAAACTAGTAAACGGGTAGATCAATAGGCCCGTAGATCCATAGGCCCGTAGATCCATAGGCCAGTAGATCCATAGGCCAGTAGTTCAATAGGCCCATAGATCAATATAGACCATAGATCAATATAGACCATAGATCAATAGGGCCCATACATCAATGAAGCGCGCAGAAACACGAAACACGTCAAAAAACCCGTTGAAAGTGAATAAACATGAAAGTACTAGAAAAGACGAAGAAACGCAAAAAAACACGGAAGAATCCGAAGAAACACGAAAGAGACCGAAGTTACACGAAACAACGCGAGAAAACACGGAAGAACCCCAAGTAACACAAAAAATCCAAAGGAACCAGAAAAAATCCCGAAAGAATACATATAACTTGAAAGCACGCAAAAAAACTCGAAGTCACGCGAAACACGCCGGAGAAATACAAAAAAATCGAAAGCGCGCAAAAAAACAAAAGTACTTGTAAATTGCACACCCCGTATATCACCCGATCGTTAACTCATTGTGAATTGCGCACCTTGTATGATATTTTATCGAAATCAGCTCCCATTCGCGGGAAAACTTGAAGAAAAATGCATATGAGACACTCAGTATACAATTGATTAGCACTGAAAAAAAACCAAAAGAATATCGTTGTAACTCCATCTATTCGAGTTCAGTAATTACCACGAAGGAAGTATCAAAATTATTCTATAGAGCTCCTTTGTAACACCCCGTATATGAATCGAATCCATGAATCCATGAAAATACCCGAAGGGACACAAAAAACTTGAAAAAACGTGAGAGCGCGTAACAAAACAGAAGAACTTGTAAAGTGCTCACCCCGTATATCACCCGATCGCAAATTCATTGTAAATCGCACATCCTGTATTTGACCTGTATGACATTTTACCGAAATTAGCCTCCACACGTGAAAAAACATGGATATTGAAGAAAAATGCATATGGGACACCCGGTATATAATTGATTAGCAGTGGGTGCTTTTATCATAAAAAACAGACGGAAAGAATATCGTTTCAACTCTATCGTTTCAACTTCAGTGCATTTCACAATGAAAGATCCCGCCCAAACACGAAAAAACATGAAAGAACCCGAAGTAACACGAAAGAACGAAAAAAATCCAAAGGAACCAAAAAACACCGAAGGAGCAGAAAAATCACCGAAAGCGCGCAAAAAAACTCGAAGGAAAGCTAAAAACCCCGAGGTAGCACAAAAAACCGAAAGCGTGCAAAAAATACCGAAAGAACTTGTAAATTGCACACCCTGTATATCAATCGACCGCGAATTCATTGTTAATGGCACACCCTGTATGACATTTCAATGAATTTAGCTCCCCTACGCGGAAAAGCACGAAAATTTGAGAAAAACTCTGGTGAATGTCAGCGCTACTCAAATCTAACACCCTGTACATGAATCGAAAATATTTTATCGAATTAAGAACCAAAACACCCCGAAGGTACACAAAAAACCCGAGTTTGCGCAAAAAAAAAAACAAAATAACTTGTAAATTGCACACGCCGTATATCACATGATCGTAAATTCATTGTAAATCGCACACCCTGTATGACATTTTATCGAAATTAGATGCCATACGCGAAAAAACATGAAGAAAAATGCATTTGGGACACCCACTCCATAATTGATTTGCAGTGGGTGCTTTTTCCATAAAAAAATTCAGACGGAAGAACTCTCGAAGGAAGATTCTGGTGAAAGTCAGTGCTTCCGATGTGCTCAGCCCGTATATCAATCGATCGCAATCGGTGCATTCCACAAAGGTAGTATAAACATTATTCGATAACGCTCCTATGTAACACCCTGTATATGAATCGAAATGAATCCATAAAAATAAACCCAAAGAATATCGTTTCAACTCTATCAATTTTACAAAGGTAAAATAAAAAATATTCGAAAAAGTTCTGAACGTGTATTCATGAACAGAGTGCTTAGCCGTTTTCTCCTGAATAAACTAAGTGAGTCGGATTCTAACATAGAGTATCATAAGTTGGATCGGACCTCGGAGAGGGCAATGAATTCGCGCGCAAATCGAGTAAAAAATGCCGATTTTGAAACGAATAGAAGAGGTAATTTTCTTTCGGTTCAAGGACCGTGAGTGGTGTCTAGAGATTCGGAATCTCCTGTAGATTCTTATTCGAGCGCTTTGAAGGCGCGAAAAATCTTCCACCGCCGATATTGAGCGAAAAATTGATGGCGGATTTTCAAATTTGGAGCTCGCGTTCGGCTATCATCGGAATCGTATCAGAAATTGTGACATTTCACAGCGTATTTAGTGAAAATTGCCGAATTTGGAATGAAGACTTCGCGGCCTTATCTCGCTACTTGGATATGAGAATTGGTACCCGGAGATTGAAAATTTTCTAAAGTTTTTATTTCTACCACCGAAAGGGCGTTTAGGGGCTCGTAGCGCCCGCACGGATTGAAAGCATCATAGGTGATTTTAACGTTTCGCGAGGCTGGCGAAACTAAAAATTGCCGTTTTAATTGAGGGATTTTAGCCAAGAATTAGGGGAGCTGCGGAATTCTAATGGATTCTAAGGAATCCCCCGGTCCTTGCTCTCGGAATATGTAGTGACTCCCGGACCCGGGGCGTTCCGGCTTCGGAGTTTAATCCCTTATTCCGGGACACCTTTGGCGAAAAACGTCATTTTCGCGATTTTCGTTTGAAAATTTCGGGCACTTTAAGAGCGCCCGGGGGGGTTTTCGCGGTCGCTTCCCCTAGAAGAGGATACGCCTTTTCGATTTTTTTTGGCCTTCGCTTTCTGGGTCCCTAACGGGACCACCTGTCAAAATTTTCTCTGGTTCACGATCTTATTACTATATTATATAGAAGAAGATTTGACACTTCAAAATCGAAATATATCAATATGTGTCTATAGCAACGTGAAAATAGCCCATGGTCTGTAATCGATGTGATGTTGACATGATTGGGCTAAATTATTCATATGATACAAAATGATGAAATTTAAGTGGTTGTTGGAACTGTCAAAAACGTTTCATAAATTACCGTTTGGAGCCTTAAACAGGAACAGGGTGCACAAGTATGAAGGTCTCTTCAATTTTGTGGAATGTCATAATGTAAAAGCTGATTTATTTGTGTAATCTTAAGAAGAATCCAGTGGTGGCTTACCCCAACTTGAAACCTCAGGTCACTTATAACATTGGAATGAGGCAGAATTGGAAAGAGTGGTATACGAATAAAGAGTTTCTTTTTGCTTAAAGAATCAACAATTACTTAATTGCAGCAGGAGAACGATGAATTGCAAAAACGTAGTTGGACTTTCTCAGAATTGACAAAAAAAAACACCCAAGCTCCACCAGATCAAACCCTACACACCACGTCAATCACCCCCTCAACAGGCCAATCAACTCTGACATCCATCTCAGCCGATGATTCCGCGAGATACCAAAGCAGACGCAGAATTTTGATAGCTCAGTTTTCCGTTTCGACAGTTCGAATTGGACCCTTTATGTTCGCTAATTCGATTTCCGCACGTTCGCCAGCAATCGGTGCGAAAATAATCGGCAGACCTGGTTCACATTGACTGTGCGGCGATGATGAATATGTATTTCATCCTCTGATGGTCCTGCGACAATGGCGTCGAGGACCCCGAGGACCGTGGGGCCGAACAGGTGACCAGCGCCAGATTAAGTTCCCTTGATTCGATATCTGGGATCTGTTCGAGACCTGCTGGGTCGAATTGAATTTGTTCGGGGTCCCGAGGCAGAGGTTTCTTGAATGGCGGAGGAGAGATAATGAGATTTATGAGCGCATTCTAGTAATGAATGTCGATTTCTGTAGGGATCATCAGCACAATTGTGGTTTTTTCACATCTACTGATTACCAGAAATCTTCGGATAAAAAAAAAATGTATGTGCCAAGGAAAAAAGTACCATGCATATTGCCACGGAATAGAGGGCCATAAAATATAAAAAGAAGGTCCTATGAATATGAGTTCGAAACTGTTTCGTACATCGTACATTAAATGTACAGTTTTTTCGAAAAAACAGGCGACCATTTCCTTGTGCTTCTTGCGCGAGCAACTTCTGTTCGATTTGGCTCATCTTGAAACCCCATACAGTCGACTACTTTCGGGCTCATACGTGTAAATCCACGATTCATCAACTGTCACGCTGTCGTAGACGTGCTTTCAAGCACCGCGATCGTATTTTTTGAGCATTTCTTTCGACCAATCGACAAGAGCATATTTCTGATGTATCAATTTCACGAAAGGTCACATGACCATCTTGCAATATAAGTTGGCGCACAGAATCAATGGTTTTCGGAACAACAACTGATTTTGTTCTACCTCTGTGTCATGTCGACAAGTACCATCTTTTATTATATACTACCCACGTTTGTTCTATCATTATTATTATTATAGTAAGGCAATGAAACTTTTCTTTAGGAAAATGTAGTCGCGAATGTCAGAATTTCTTAGCTGTTTTGTGAAAACAATATTTTTGAAATTAAAAAAAGCCCTCACTGCTTCAAAATTTTGCAAATTAATGATCATTCACTATATGATGACTATATTGTTCGATGAATTGAAAATTTTCAAAAGCGCAAAGTATTCTAACGATGAACTTGTAATTAGTGCATGCCTCAATTTCCTCCGGGATCTTATCGCCAAACTTCCAGGAAAATCGCTGAATTTCTCATAAGAAACAGCACAACGTTCTAAAAGGAACAATTAGGTATTCCGAATGCACAAAGGAAAACTTATTTTGTTTGCAGCAGCACAAGAACCATACAACTAAATTAAAATGCCTTCGTCTGCTCCAGAATATGTTATGATCTCCATTTTTGCTCCTTTATACTTCTGGTAGTTGTATCGCATATTTTGTATGAGTAACAACTCGATTCCTCTCGGCTTGTAGTTCAACATGAGCTCAGAGTTTCAGTGAGACTTGGAACGGTTGGATGAAGAAACTTGTTATTTTGAAGTATGGAAGTTTGTATGCAATTTTAATTATTGTTCGTGTAGTTCTTGTGTAGACTAGAAAGAATGAATTCATGTAGAACATGGATAATTCTTTCCAAGAATTATGAGGAATTTAATATGGTATTGTGAAGAAGTAACAACTAAACTCAGAAGTTTTATATTATTTCATTCCTAGAACACAGTCAGTGAAGGGAATGAGCGTTTGATTTCCTACAAAATTTGAATTCATTCGGATAATCCACAACGAAGATATACGAAGTCTGTGAATTAAGTAATGAGACTGGCAACGTTGCGTTTGATCTGGCAACACTGGAAGCGCGAGAATTAGCGAGTTTGACCTCAATTCATTTGGTTGTGCGTAGCGATTGTTTTTGTGAAACAGTTCAGTATATAGATGATCAAAAAAAAAGATCCGGTGTTTCAGTTGTGGAGCGACTTACCTGCAATCTGGATACACGGGTTCAATTCCCTCCCGGGAAAGTTCAAATCAAAATATCATATTTCATCGGAATGCCGTTAATAATCATTTTCTATCATTTCTTCCGAACTGTTTCACAGTTTCAAAGATATCACCCAAGTTCCAATTCCTTTCTTATCCGATATAATCATTCGCAAATACTCGAACTAACTTCTCTCACAATTAACAAAACTTTCCTCGTTCTTTCGCATATGTGTACCCGACAGAGCAAATATTATAACGCGACGTTTATTGCAGTCCCATTATCAACTTTGATAGAGTTCCAGGCGGAAAACTCAAAGAAACAGTTCGAGATTTCCTTGCGAACTGGAAGTTCCGGGCGAGAAAATTCCAGGATCCGGGGTACCAGACATTAATTCCGGCATTCAGGAGTTCAGTCTACCACGACTGTGACATATAGCAAGGGAGGAAATTCTAGGGGCTGACGAACGCTTGATGTTGGAAGGGTGGAGTTATGTTACGATGACCTTTAGGAAGACTCTCCTTGTGAAATATGGGCTCAATGACTTATAACAGATGGGATTTAAGAGGATTGAGCACTGGAATTTCGGGTTCGGGATAACATATTTTGATACATCTTATTTTATATCGATATTATGCTGAGAGCTCCCTTACACAGGGGGCAGCGAAATAGTAGCACTTCAGTAAAGATCTTGAGATGATATATAGCCTTCGTCAGAATTATATTTTTTATAGAACGAAAAACTGTATCAAAAGAAACCAATCGAATGTGTTTTGAATATATATTTATATATTCTTTTCAACTTTTGGCTTACAATTTTTTGATTAGCAACTAATAAAGCGTGTAGCGTAAGCAGGGGTTAGTGACGGGGTGCCATACGATTCGGTGTATGACTTGAAAGCCTAAGGAAAAGACCCCAGTAAAAAACCCTGGCTCCCCGCATGTGTGCTGTTGTGTGTAGAAAAATAAACTGAAATAACTTTGAGGAATGTCTTTCTTCATGAATGGTCTTCTATTATAAATCACAGAGGTTTCTTCAAATTGCGCTCTTCGAATCTGAAAATAAAAAGACAAAAGCAGAAATAAAAACTAAAAAAAAGATTGCGTATCAAATTTATTTGAAATTTATAACCCATTCCAAAAAAGAATCGGAAACATTATGAACAGCCCTAAAACCATCTTGAAATATATATAGAATATAAGATTGCGCTATCAGGAGTTTGAGAATTTTTTTGAATCAAACCATTTTAATTTGAATTAATCTAAAATTGATTTTATAACCCATTCTTGAAAAAAAATCAATATCCATAATTGATTGATACAAATACATTATTCTAAATAGGTTTTAACGAAACCATTCGTTCGAAACATTATGAACAGCCCTGAGATTAAACCATCTTGAAATATATAGATATATAGTAGCAATTTTTTTATATTGGCTGCAATTAAATCAAAACTCTATCTCTTTTATATTAAATATATCCCATTTAAATGCAATTATTTGTGCATTTTACTCACAATATTGTTGTATTCGGTGATAAAGATGACACGGAATACATGATGCGCAAGCTAATTAAAGAATACGAGAAGTGGGGCTTAAATGTCAACTTAGAGAAAACCAAATATCTTTGTGTTGGTGGAGAACCGGGTGATCTGGTGTTGGATGATGACAGGGATGAGATGATAACCCACTGCCTGGACTATAGCTATTGTAGCGGCAGGGGAGTGTATAGGGATCTCTTGGCGGCACTCTATATAGCCACGCATAGCTTAGTTCACAGCGCTTCGGTAGCCTAGAGGTTTGCGCTCAAGTTTCACACCGATTAGGTACTAGGTGCCGGGTTCAACTCCCGGCGGCTCCTCAAAACTTCTAACCACTGCGTCTATGGCATGGCGCACACAAGCCTTACTGATGAGTTGTGACAGTTATTGATGAGATAAGGTATTGTTTATTCCGCATATCCACATTCACAACTTGCGCTTGGAACTGAGTATTGAAAAAAACATCACCTGTTCTCAAACGATTAAGGACTGTCCACATTTTTCTTGGAAGATCAAAACCAGGAATTTTTTCAGTAGGATCAGAAATGAGATTTTTATTCAACATTTCATGAGAGTTCCACTCAATCTTCCATAACTCTTTATTGCTATTGTTCATATTGAAGAACGTATTATACCATAATGGTATACGTGGGATCTGGAAAGTTTATTTTGTGGAATGTACGAAATAATTGAAAATAAATTGTAGAAGAATGAGATTTGCTCCAAGAATTCAGAGCTGCTGTCTGTCTGCGAATATGGGGAGGAAAAATGTTAGACAAAACAGTAAAGCAATGATCTTATGGTGCCAGTTATTATTCTCATGGATGTATTCAATTATGCATCGATTTTTTGTGTACGTGCACTATTAAACCAAACAGAGCGACAATACTCATAGAGTGGAAGCATGAGCACCCCAAGATGATCCAGCTAATTTCTAAAGAATATTATTCCAAGTTTTCAGATTCAAGCTCAGGTCATCTAAATGACCCTTGTAATTGAGAGATGAATCTAATTTAACTCCTAAGTAGTTAGGAAAGAGGTTATGTTCGATGGGAGAATCATTGAATGTTACAGCTAATTTCCTGATTATTCAGATGAAAACAATATACATCTGTTTTTTTAAAGTTAGGACTTAATGGCCTCTGCAAAATAATTCTTTGAAATCTTCAAATCAGATGATAGTTTATTCTCCAGTGTATGGAAATCCTAATGATGGTAAGCAATAGCATTGTTATCAGCGTAAACAAATTTCTGAGATGACGTCGTGGGTGAATCACTGAGATACAAATTGAAAGGTGAAGGAGCTCAAACTGATCCGTGTGGAACACCGTTTTTCAATGTTTTGAAATTGATACTCTTATTGTCAGCAAAAACACGAAACCTTCAGATAACATATTTTCTAATAAACTTACCATTTTCCCTCACTTCAGAGGGGTATAGATTTGAAAATTAATCCATCTTTCCACACAGTGTCATATGCCGAAGATTAATTAATGAAAGCAGCCCCTGTTTTCAAACTATCATTGAAGCCTGATTCTATGAAGCTTGTAAGGCTGAGAACCTGATCTGAACAAATTCTATATTTACTAAAACCTCCCTGGAAATGTTGTGGAGCATTTCATTAGAAGATTCAATTCTAAAGAATATTAAACTTTCTAATATCTTGAAAGGAACACTCAATAATCTGATTGGTCGATAACTATCACACGGATTTTTTCCTCGTTTGAAAATACCTATTACTTCAGCCTTACGAAATTCGGAAGGAAAATTTACTGAATTCAGAATATTGTTATTGAAAGACAATTACCAACACCAGGTCTTTTTTCCTAAATGTTTGATGAATTCAGGATGATTTCCGTCAAAACCTGCTGCTTTCCGAGATTTAGTAGGCTTAATTGCAGCTCTCAATTCATCTATATTGAATGGATGCGACACATGTTCAAAAACAGGAGTTGATCTCCTGAAATGTGTAAGTTTTTCTTCATATTCTTCATTTTAGATTGAGATATATCTACTAATTCCGATACATCAACTAAGCGGGGAGCGATTAATCTTGGATCAATTTTTGATGATGATGAGGCAAGGGATGTAGCTTCGCCTAATTTTCTCAATATATCCCATGATTTCGTACTCGAATATGTGAAATGCATGTTTGATACAACACTATTCCCATTTCTCTTTTTGACTTGTATTGATAGAATTCACAAACTTTTCACATTTATCAACGGTTTATTCATTTTATATGGCTATTATATCATCTTTAGATTATCATCAACAAAGTATTGTCTTTGCAATTCTATATATACAACCTCAAAACCATATATAGACAATATTTAGATTGTTAGATAATATCAATTTTGTATTCAAAGAATTATTTTTCTTCTCCTGATTATTTAGGGATTTACCGATTTTCCATTTCTGGTTGATCATCAAAATTTGTTCAAACTTTTTTTTAGTGTAATTCTGTGTAACTCATGTTTCGGTTAGTTTTATATGTATTAATATTTCGGTTATTTGTTCACCAGTATTTTTCTCGTATGTGAATGAATGAAAACCAATTCGAATTTCAAATTTTCAAGAAAACTCATTAATTTTCTCTTCTGAGCATTTTCATAACGAATCGTCAGTCACCAAAGAAACTTTCACTTAAAAATTAGATTCCATGCTACAGTTTCCCATTTCTACCGAATCTATTCATCTCAATTCGCCATATCGGATGACGCCATCACTCATTCAGTACGTTGTGACATTTGCGACAGGCGTTGAATATAATTACAAGGGTACACATTTCTGGCATGTGTTACTTTGTACAGTGGTACGATTATGTACATTTTGACGACAATATTAAACACATATCCAACGTCAAGTTAACACTCAATCTGAATGGAACGGAGTGGAATTGTTCGAAAGATAATAGAGGAGAATTAAACGTTGCCAGCGTATATTGATATAACCTTTCGAAAGACGGAACAATATGCATTGTTCTATTTTACCTTCGTTCTGTATCTTTTTGAGGTGTTAATATTATATTGAAATGTATGGAAGGGAAAAATTAATTACAATTTCAATGATGAGGTTTGTTGTAACCTTAGACTATAAAAGATAGATAAAGCATTCCTTTGTAAAATGTTGATTTGTTGTGACTCCCTCATTGAATGTCTTAACCTCATCGAAAGTTTATTTTCGATACAGAGGTGGCAACGTGTGTCTTTTAGAACATGTACCTTCAAATTGTCAAGCAGAGAATGGAGCAGCGTTGTCTTGACTTGAATTTCTTTCCATCTGTGGTCTCTGACATGAAATAGCAGAATCAACTAGAATTTTTCTTTTACTTCTTGCTAATACAATATATCCGATGAGACAGTTTCAATTCAAAATATAAAATTGTATACAATAATTTGAATGCAAATTGGAGAAAAAGTTTTTATTTACAATTATAGGGGAATAGAGAAACCTACTATTTGATCAGTTTGGCAACATGAAAATTTTTTATGACCTGAGTGGAGCAGCTCAATACGTTACAATCGATTAGCTCTAAGTTTCAGATGCGACACTTTTCAATGTAAACAAAAGGGTCTATTCTTATATAGTCTAAGGTTTTAACTGATTTATAGACTGAAGCTCTTGAATTACGCAGTATTTGTAGTAATGCTCTGAGGACAGGTTTTCGTAATAATTCAATTGGCCACATACCTCAGTACATCAGGAATTTCAGAGTATTTTGATGTGATCAATTTTTTTCTACCCGCTTGAACAATAAACATTTTTTTTGAGGGACTCCGTTCACCATATTCCCGCAATGTAAACGACTCTATACACGAAATTAAAAACTAACAATAATTCTCAAGGTGACCTATCGGAATACTTCGAAGTATTCCAGCTCTCTGATGTATACAATGCTTGGTCGCACTCCAACCTCTCATGAAGAAAACAAGTGTGAATTATAACTGTGAGAAAATTCAATAACCACGAAAATATTTTCACGGGTTTCTCCGATTTCTCTACGACTAAAAGGAAATACGCTGACCAGTTGTTTTCATCTGCCAGTTCTTTCAAACGGGAAATAATGGTATTTTTTGGATTTTATTTTGCCGATTTCTTCAATCTCTGCGATCTCAACAAAACATACGATTAAAGAAAACATTTCAATCTGAGATATACAAGGTGAGTACTTGACTAGTATATTGCTTCCAAATTCTTAAGATCTACAGAATACTTTTCACTGTAAAAAAAATGATATTATGTATTCTTTGATGTTTCTAAAAGTACTTACAGTATATTCTCAATAAAAAAGGATGAAGCATAAATTGACCCATTTTTTGAACGAATTCATAACTTAACTATTCTCAATATCTTTCGTAGGGGACATCTCCACGAAATTTCTGCTACCGAATCACGACGTCCTCAGCAAACATAACTCACCACTAACAAATGATCTGGTTCTGCCTTCGAGCCACTAGTTCCTCATTCGCCACACTTCCATATATTCGAGAAACCTCAGGAAGCCTAATCCTGTTATTCGAAGTTGTCTATCGAACCCTCAACCACCTGCTCATTGAAGCTGTAAACACAAACAAATGGGAGAGATAAGTCTCTCATAAACGCCCTGAGCATCGAACAAAATCAATTGACCCATTTCAACTGTTAAGGCAGAAAGATGTTTCACTGACGTAGCCAATAGTCAAGTTGATCCCGAAGATAAAAAAAAAACTTTTTTTTCGCTCTGTGAAAACATTCAAACTTTGTCTAAGTATGTCACCATTTGATGGAATCAGTCAATTACTCAGCAATTACTCCTTCAAAGTCTGGAACTGCTAAAAAAAAAACTAAGAGCAAGAAGTCAATGGCAAAGATCGCGGAATCCGCTGAATAAGACAATAATGAATCAACTCACCAGGAAACTTCGTGACACCCTGCAACTGTATAAAAATTTTCAATTCCAACATTATTTAGAGAAGATAAATGTGTGGAAAATGGGCTGCTCCAGATGAAGAAAAATACAATACATTTGCCGAACATCCTGTACATATCTTCATACTAAATGACCTGGTATCAACTATGCAGAATTGAATCTTTTCTGGATGTTTCATGTCAGATATCCTTTTATCAATTGAAGTTTTTACACCAACAAAAGAAGCCAATGAGATATGAAGACTGAAAAACAAGAAGACTCCTGGATACGACCTCATAACTCTGAAGAAACTACCCAAGAAAATTGCCGTACTGCTCACAACATTATTTAATTGAATAATGAGTTTATACTATTTTCCCATCATATGCTGAGGTTATGATGGTACTCGAACCTGGTGAATTTGAACACAATGTGGAATCATATAGGCTCATAAGTCTTCTGCCAATCCTTTGTAAACTGTTTTAAAAGTCGCATCTCAAAAGGCTGAAAGATGACATGGATATGCAGCCACTGGTACCAGACCAACTACTACAACGTAGTAGTAGTAGTAGTAGTTCAGTTTAGTTTGAATGAAAATTGCCTTCAACAGCATCCACTATTGAATCTGAATTATTTAAAAACATTATTTTCCCTCTAAGAAATGATTCACTCAATCATGTTTCATCAGATGATCATATCGATTCAATTCCTTTCAACTTCAAGTATCTCAAAAATGATGCAATTTAGGAAAAAAGATTATGAATGATTTTATCTGCAAAGAAGACTAATGATTCTAGAAAGTACAAGATACTGACCTTTAGTTCAAGTGATATTTGTTTTTCATGCAATTTAACCAATCTGTACAGTAGTAGGGAGAAACCCACAAGAAATGGAATAAATCTGTTGATGCCTAAATATGCATGACTGTTATCAAAGACCTTCTACAAGAGCTCATTTTATTTCATATTTTTGTTTGAATATTACAGGTGAAAATGCATTTTTTTTAATGAAATATATATATATATCTTTTGAACGGGGCCAAGTTTGGATAAATGTTATAGAAAGAAAATGTTTCCTTTGACGTCAAGATTCTATAGTTAAAATTAACAAAGTGGTCAAATACTCACCCTGTATATCATCTATACTTCCGACGTACCGAAAAATGAAAAAACCGTTACATCATTTGCAAACGATATATCCTAACTTGTTTTCGATGAAAACTCTTGTAATATTTATATTCCATTATTTTACCATCAAGTATCAAGTTAGTTTCTTTGCAGTTACTCATTAACCTCATGCTATCCCAGTTCCAGCTTTTCCATTTTTTTTTTTAAATTTTCGTGGTCTAATAGACTTAGTGATTACTTCCGATTCTGTTTCTCTGGATACTTTTATGTCTTCTTAACAACCCTTACATTCAATATACCACAAATTTTTAGATCCTACTGGCAATCATCGATCTGATTATTTCTTTCTCCAGCTTTCATCTAAAAAACTTCAACCTCAGATGCATGCAGAAACTCGTGAAATATGTTGCAATATACCATAACTAACAAGCAACCATTGAACTGATTATTCCCTCCTCAGCGTTCCCATCAAAAACTTAACCCCCATATCTCTGCGGAAACACGTTCAAAGTTAATCCTAAAATTCCAACTCGTTCATCAGACCCTCAACCACCTGCTTCTTGGAGCCGCAAACCCCAACGAATTGAGGTGACGTCACATCACTCAGTCTAATTATCCCAAACGACCATGACAAGACAGAGGCTCTCTCAGCCATAAAGCTCAGGGCTTAACACATGACTCCTCCTCCAATGCGTATTTCCGAAGGGCACGATCGCACCCTGGGGATTTCCACGCCATTTTTCAAGATCGCAACGGCCCGGCATGGTGGGGCTACTGAGTAATTGTCAGAGTTTATTTCGACTTAATAATTAATAGTTGGAGATGCTCGTATAATTCTGGGAAGTTGGTCGAATAACTCAAAGTTTTTTGTTCGGGGACTCTTTAACGTTTGGCGTGTGGTTACATTTTATGGGCGGTTGGAGAGTATGTACTGCTGATGTTATGGATCCAGGGGAAAGGGAATTTTAGCCTACTGTATTTTATGGATATTGTTGGGTATTTGCATATCTGTTGAGTTGGAGCTGTTGGAGAATACTGAAAAAGCCAGGATGCGTTTCGTATCTGCCCATTTTGTAGCAGGTTTAGGTGGTTTTACGAGTGTGCAATGCATTAAGAACGGATAGAACAAGTGTATTTGATCTGAATAGTGTGTCTTATTCATTTGAAACCTTCTGCAAAATTTTTATTCATTCGGATCATGGTATAAAAAGTCATTCATATTGTTCTCAGGAATCTATGGTTGAGAGCAATATGAATAGTCGAAGATTCACTCTGTATAGTACATCCTTACCTCAATTCTTCATTTGATATGATTGGTAGCAGATTCCACGAGTAGAAAATCAATCATCATCTGTTTCTCATAAATTTTACATCCTCCAATCGAAGAATTACCAACATCAACTTCTCCAATGCTGGCAAATTCCAAGAAAGAAAACCAGAAGCTCCCTCTTTTCGCGAAGCTTTCGATCGCATCCCACGAATCGGGACATGCAAATGAAACAACTCAAAGTCCTCATCACAATTCCGGGTTCTGGAATACGTCTAAGTGATTCGCCCGATAGCTGCAACCTCGCAAAGACCCTTTCCATCAGCCAAGGTGATCCGTCCAGATTATCCAGGCCGGGGATATGTAAATCGAGACTTCGAACCCGATGATATCGACATCGGATCGCGTTAGAAGTTTGCCACATATCCATTAAAGATCAATATCGGCAGATGGAGTTTATCCAGAGCTAATACGGGAACCTGCTGTCGTATGGCAGCGTGCCATACGGAAGCGGGAGACCGGAGTTCGAAATGCATTTATTATTCTCAGTGCATTCTCTACATTTACCTCTCGAACCTATTTCACCCTAATTGATGATGAAATATTCATTCTTCTGATGCCTAACTTCGTATTTTCCGATTCTTCTTGTGTTCCTATCTAGCGTCGAGGTATCCGCAGGATTGCACGCCGTTTGAATTTTTCATTTCGGTGTTTCATGCTCGATTTTCAGGTTTCTACGACTGACGGTTCTGTCGTTCGTGTAGTTGTTTCGAATTGCGTTGATGTGATTTGTAACGTGGTGCAGCTTGCGAATGTTTTCTGTTTATTTGTAGCCTGTCGGAGTAGAGAACAGTACGTTTCATTAGATATGGAAATGAATGATTTATTCGTAATTCAACTACCTGATATAAAATGTAAGAAAAAAACAGCCGCGTACTTGTTATAAAATCCTTTTGGAGACTCTGGAACAGCAGCTACAAACAATGTACAAGAATCAACAAACATATATCTTGATTTAAACATAAACTTTCACAGTTTTTTCATGTATCAATAATAATAACCAATAAGACGTAGATCCATATGCCAGTAGACCAATAAGCTAGTAGGTCAATAGGCCAGTAGATTGATACGCCAGTAGGCCAATATCCCAGTAGATCAATCAGCTGGTTGATCAATAAACCCACAGATCGATATAAGCGGATAGATCAATGTAGCCCATGGATAAAAAACAAGAAAATAGGTCCGACATTAAAGAAAAAGAGATTGAGCACATCTAAAACGGAATATTAGAAAGTTAAACATCTACATATCAACAAATCTAAACAGGAAAATTATGATTGCAATATTACCCTGTGTTGTGAGGTCCAACTCGATTAGGAATTTGTGAGTTTTTGTCTTAAATATGCAGCAGCTGTATAAGCTGCAGTTTTTTTTTTTTTTTTTGTAGTTTATTGAATAGTGGAAGGCAAATCATTTCTACATTACTTTGAGTCGAAGTCAGAGAGCACTTATGAAGGTGGAAGGTGGTACTTACGAATGTACCTAATAATGTTCTGGTTCAGGTAGTTCCGGAAATGAATTGGGTTCTTCCGTAGGAATACCAGGTATCTGAAAATATGAAGAGATGAATTGTGAGTAAACCTTCTCTTCCGAATAATCCCCCCGGTCACCGGACCTTACACCATTAGATTTTTTTCTATGGGGATACTTGAAATCTAAGGTTTACGCTACAGCACCTGACAGTATTGCCATTCTGAAACAACTAATTTTTGAAGAATGTAGGGCAATTTCTGCTGACACACTGGGACGAGTACGACAAGAGTTTAGCAATAGGATGCATTACTGCCAGGACGTAGATGGAGCACATTTTAAACACTTATTATAAGAACTGGTTCTTAAATTTTTATTAATTAAATGCGAAACTATAATTTTCGTATTTCTTCAATTTATCAATCAAAATCAGCCGAAACCCAAACAAAATTGGTAGGACTGAATAGGAATTTTCAATACCTTTCAAACGAGCTGTCGCTTGCCATAGGGTACCATTTAAAATTATTGGTCACAGTGGCCTTGTAACGTCATTTATGACTATTGCGTCACCTGTTATGACCAGTTGAGAAGCCTACATCCGTTTATTTCCACCCTGCAAATTTCATTATTATTAGTATACCCGTTCAAAAGATACGAGGGGGGAGGGGACTTTTGACTAGCACTGTATATATGCTTGGTTTGGCCGACCCACTCCTAGAGGGCACGAGCCGTCACTCTATAGTGATCATGCTCCATCAGAAGCAATATGCAAAAGATGGTTTCAACGGTTCAGAAATAATGATTTTGATTTGTGAAATGAAAAACGTGGAAGACCACCAACAAGTTTGAAGACGCCGAATTGCAAACGATATTGGAAGGAGATGACTCTATGAATAAAAAGCCAAATAGCAGAAATGTTAAATGTTGCACAAAAAATAATTTCTGACCGTTTAAAAGCTATGGAAAAGATCCAAAAGTGTGGAAAATGGGTTCTACATGAATTGAATGGAAGACAGATGGGAAACCGGAAAAACATTTGTGAAATTTTGCTTCAAAGACACGACAGCAAATTGGTTTTGCATCGGATGAAAAATGGATTCATTTTAAGAATCCTAAACGGAAAATTATGAGTTAAACATGGACGATGACAAAGCAGAACGAACTAGTGCTTAGACGCTTTGAACGAAGGATGTTGAATGAGAGAACGGGTCAATATCGAATAAGAACGAATGCGGAGCTTAACAACATGTACAAAAACCGAGTTTAGTAAACGAAATAAATTGCACAAAGGCTCAGATGGGCTGGACACGTGCAGAGATCGCCGAATGAACGTCTTATAAAGAGGATATGGGAAGAAAACCCAGTAGGAAAGAGACCTTTAGGAAGACCAAGGCTCAGACGGAGGGACAATATCGAAGAGGATGTAAAAATCTTGGAAGTACGGAACTGGAAGAAGGTTGTGTTGGACAGGGACAGATGGAGACGAGTCGTAGATGCAGCTAAGACCCACGAAGGGTTGTGACGCTACGAAAAGAAGAAGAAGAAGAAGAAGGACCATCCACATCGACTGCAAAACCAGATCGATTCAGCAAGAAGACAATGCTGTGTGTTTGGTGGGACCAGAAAGGTGTGGTTTACCACGAGCTCCTAAAACCTGGTTAAACCGGTGATACTGATTACTAACGACAACAAATGATCAATTTGAATCATGCATTGATCAAGAAACGAACACAATGGGCCAGAAGACACGGCAAGGTAATTTAGCTCCATGACAATGCACGTGCAAACAAAGCAAAACCGGTTCAGGATACAATTAAAACACTTAGCTGGGAGCTGCTTCACCTCCCGCCGTATTCACCAGGCTTGGCTCGTTCCGACTACCATTTGTTTCCATCGATGGGACACGCATTGGCTGAGCAGCACTTTGATTCCTACGGGGAGGTCGAAAATTGGGTGTCTGGTTGGTTTACTTTGAAAGACGAACGATTTTATGGGCGTGGTGTCCTCAAATTGCCAGAAAGATGTTGAAAATGTATAGGAAACAATGGCCAATATTTTGAATGAAATGTTTTTTACTTTCCCATTAATAATTTGTTAGAAGAATGAACTGACGACTCATTTATTTTGTGAAAATCCATCTTGAATATTAAAAGAAAACAATTATTTTTGTCTAATTTTCACTTTATTAATACTATTACACGACCGGTTTCGGTTGTTGAACCATCTTCTGGTGTTAGGTACAGACTGAAATATTTCTTGGGTTCAAATCTACGGGATGTTCAAAAGTGGCGAATGGTTTATTTCTATTTGGGTGTTAAGTGGGGACACATTGGGAATATTGAACAGATTGGTTATTTCCATCGCTTCCAGCAAATTTAATTTCAGGCCTTTTTCGCATTTGTGAAGGATTTTAAAATTTACGATATCCATATGATGTTCTTCAGTCTCGATATGATCATAAACTGCGGACTGTTTACCTGATTTCAGATGTTCTTTTACTCTGGTCTCAAAATTTCTGCCGGTTTGACCTACATATGCAGCGTTGCAATTTTCACAACAGATTTTATAAACACCTGAAGTTTTCTCGGGTTTAAGTTTGGATTTTGAGTTATATAATACTTTACCTAGGATTGGAAGTCCTGAAAATGTTGTTTTGAAATCAAGTTTAGAAAAATAATTTTGGATTTGGATTGATAATTCTCCGAAATAAGTGATATGCATGAATTTATTAGTAGGTTTTTCTGTGGTGGTGTAAAGCATATTAATGGTTTTCAGTTTTCTTTTGTTTTCAACTAGTTTTTTTACTAGGATTCTCAGAAAATTATTATTAGTTGCAATTTCTTTGATTTTATCAATTTCCGATTGTAAGTTAGCGTTCGATAAAGGTATAGTGAATGCTCCGTTGATCATAGATTTCAGAGCTACCAGTTTATGATTATCAGGACTGAAGGAATCATATGGTATTATGGCTTCAGAGTTTGTGTCTTTTCGGTAGATGTTAAAGTCGAATGTGTTTCTATTTCTACTTATGGTCAAATCTAGAAAGTTAATGGCTTTGTTGCATTCAATTTCCAATGTAAATTTTATTTTGGGGTGAATTGAATTGAGAAAGTCAAGAAACATTTTTATTTGTCTAATTGTTCCGTTGAATCCTACTATAATATCATCAACATACCAGAACAGAAAATGACGTGTTTTTTTGATAGGTCATTTGTTTTTATGAATTCATTTTCAAGGTGATCCATGAATAGATCTAACGAAAATGGGCTCGAAGGTGAACCTGAATTTTGAAAATATAATTTGGATTCGAATTTAAAGTAATTTTGGGATAGGCAAATTGGAAATAACTCCTGAATTTCTGAAATTAAGAGGGGGTTAACTTTATTTTTACGAAGTGACTCGCCAACTAGGGGTAAATATTCTTTTGCTGGAATGCTAGGGTACATATTTTCTATATCAAAAGATATTAATTTCATATTTTCTGTGCTGTTTATTTTAGATGATTTGTCAATTGAATCTTTGGAACTTTTTAAACTATATTCCGGTGAAAATTTCGATAGATTTTTGAATTTATTAGATACGAATTTTGATAGTTTACCTGTAGGTGTATCAATATAGGAAACTACTGGTCTAACGGGATTGTCTTTTTTGTGGAGTTTTATTAAACCATACATTTCTGGAGGTCGTGGATTCATTGGAAAATGTTTCTTTATTTCCCATGGTGTGGAAAAAAGTAGATTGCAATCTTCTAGAGCTTCTTTTATTTGTTTGGAATATTTGTTGGTAGGATCCTTTGGAATTTGAGTTAAATCTAATGTACTTACTTCATTTTGTTGTGGTAGTCTTCTTTGTGGAGACACACAATGCTGTTTCCCTTATCTGCTTTTGTGAATATAAGATTTTCTTCAGTGCTTTTTCGAACAATTTCTCTGTTGTTGTATTTCACTGGCGGTTGTTTTTATGGATGTTTTTTTAATGATCTCTGCTGTTTTGTATTTGTGTAATGAAGGGTTATCAATTACACTTGTGTTTTTTATGATGTTAATTTCTGTTTCTACACCCAGGATTTGTTTATTTGATTTAGAACATGTTGTGGGTGGTGAATATTTGGAACCTTTGTTCAGTAATTTTGTTTCTTGTTCGTTGAAGTTTGATGTTGAGAGATTTACAAACGTTGGGAAAATGTATTTTTGGAGAAATGTGTGTCTTCTGATTTTTCTTCAGCTTCTGATTGAAGTTTGGGCTTATTGAAGAGTGAATTATATTTGGTTCTTGCAAATTCGCTGATTATTTCTTTCAGGACGTCCAAACCTAGGTAAAATATTATATAACTCAAAATCCAAACTTAAACCCGAGAAAACTTCAGGTGTTTATAAAATCTGTTGTAAAAATTGCAACGCTGCATATGTAGGTCAAACCGGCAGAAATTTTGAGACCAGATTAAAAGAACCTCTGAAATCAGGTAAACAGTCCGCAGTTTATGATCATATCGTGTCTGAAGAGCATCATATGGATATCGTAAATTTCAAAATCCTTCACAAATGCGAAAAAGGCCTGGAATTAAATTTGCTGGAAGCGATGGAAATAACAAATCTGTTCAATTATCCCAATTTGTCCCTACTTAACACCCAAATAGAAATAAACCATTCACCACTCTCGAACATGCCATAGATTTAAACCCACGAAATATTTCAGTCTGTACCTAACACCAGAAGATGGTTCAACAACCGAAACCGGTCGTGTAATAGTATTAATAAAGTGAAAATTAGACAAAAATAATTGTTTTCTTTTAATATTTAATAATTTGTGTTTCATTTCCACAAAAAAAGATCATTTCATACCGGTATATCTGATAAATATGGATATTCTACTAAGGAAGTCTTCGATATATTTTGTTTGAATATCAGTTATTTTCTTTCTTAATGCTTGTTTACGAACAACAAGAGATGAAGAAAAAACCCGACAAAAGGAAATCCAATATATTCCAGTTACATGGCGATTCTATTAACTCGTATCGATGGCAACAATCTCCTAACCACTTCCTTTGTAAATAAAAACCCCATTCAATTTTCCGTCGTCGCCTGGAACTGCAATGGAAAAAGAACCGCGATCCATTCTTCCAAAAGTCTTTTTCCTCCCACCTGGAAGTGAAGTCGTTCGAAAATATTTCCCAGTTTCGCTTCGAAAGAAACCCAAGAAATGAAATAATGAAATTCAATTTTCTGTTCTGAAAGGCGGACTCAATTCCCTCACTTCAGTTCCGTACTCGGACTCGTCTCTAACAAATGAGATAGAATATGTCAACATTATTCACGGGTCCCTCCTTGAAATTCGTTTCGCGATTTTAGTCTTCAGAATTAAGGCTCAGCGCCCACTTTTTGTGACTCGGAGTTAATGGTCCTTTTATTCCGGATTTTTCACTTTGCTCCTTTGGAATGGGGAGAAGATTGCGGGGTTGCTAGAACTAATGAAGGAAAAAGTAATGGATTCCTTCGTCCGGTCTTGATGGGTGAAAACAAAAATTAAATGCATGGAAATGAGATTCAGTGGGGAGTAGTTTTAAGTTTAAGAATTCGGATTACTCTCGTTTCCCTTCAGATATAAATAGAAATGAATTGCGATGAAAAACAATGGAGCTGGGCAATTTAAGAAACTCAACGAATAGATATCTTCAATAAAGGATCACCAAACTCACAGTTTTTTTTCAGTTTTATTGAAGCCAAAGTACCATTCACTTCAAACTGCAATTCGTCATTGTTAAAAAATCAGGGTGTTGAAATTTTTGGCGATTACTAAATAGAGGGCTGTTACCAAATGATAGAGCAAGAGGTGGTAAAATAAAATGTTTATTTCACAACATTCACATAATGAACAGTTGAAATTGTAACATGACAAAGTGCCACTTTACATAATGAGCATGAGATTCTACTCTTAATTCTCTCAGGGTGTGCTCAATTATCCCAGTAACAAAACTCCTTTCGTTTTTTGACAAATATAATGAGGTGTATAAATACAATCTACAGATAACAATTTTAAGGAATGTACAATTTTCCAAGTAAAACAGAACACTAGGAACTTATCTTAAGGTTATTTGAGTCGATAGCTTTCTCCCAACTCCGAGATACAAAATAAAAGTCCAGAGGGTATGGCCTGCCAGTTGACCAGAAATGGTTTGTATAGTTTCCAGACGGATGTTCCAGACAGCGACTCGATTACTCCAATTTTCATTCCAGTTGAAGAATATGCTCCATGGCCAGGTAGTTATGCCACAAGCTCCAATTATGTAGTGCTCGGACCAGGGACTCAGTGGCGGCGTAAAGGGGGGGCGGTGGTGGCGGTCCGCCCCGGGTGCCAAGCATCAAGGGGTGACAACACGGTGCCAAAGAAATACCAACTCTGTCACGCAGATAGTAGCCGCTGGCGCGTCATGCGTTATGAGCATCAAATGGTCTTAGACCAAGAAAAAAAGAAGTGGCGTGACATTTTGAGTCGCCGTTTGGATATCATTCTTTTCCTGGCACGCCAAAATCTTCCTCTAAGAGGGCATAGAGAAGGGATTTCATCAGACAATAGAGGGAACTTTTTAGAATTAGTTAATCTATTGTCAAAATATGATCCAGTGCTAAAAGAGCACAAAATTAGAATTGAACATGCTATCGCCTGTACAAAAAGTAAACGGGTAGATTCTAATCTGTCTTAAGACATTCAAAATGAGTTCATCAGTCTTTTGGGCAGAGAAGTGAAGAATAACATTTTGGACGACATAAAGAAAGCTAAATATTTTGGAATTATTTTCGATAGTACACCAGACATATCACATGTTGATCAGATGAGTTATGTAATCAGATATGTTCATATTGAAGGCGATCAAGTTGAAGTGGAGGAATCATTTCTAGGTTTCTTCCCTATAGCTGGAAAGACTGCAATCGAACTTACGGAAAATATCCTTAAGCAGTTAAGTAGTGATAACTTGGACATTCATCTATGTCGGGCTCAAGGATATGATAACGCTGCAACCATGGCAGTAGTTCATGGTGGTGTGCAATCTATCATTAAGGAACACAATCCTAAAGCTTTGTTTATGCCTTGTGCTAATCATTCGCTAAATCTATGTGGGGTGCACTCTTTCATGAGTGTTAGTTCAAGTGTAACATTTTTTGGAACAGTAGAAAGAGTTTACACGTTCTTTTCGTCATCCACACATAGATGGGAAATTCTAATGAAAAGTGTAGGCGTATCGGTCAAAAGACTAGTAGAGACAAGATGGAGTGCCAGCACTATGCTGTCATTGAAGAATAATTTTGAGAAACTTGTATCAACACTCGAAGAGATGTGTGATCCCAGAAGCAGCAGAGAAAACGTCGATACAAGACAGGCAGCATCCACACTCTTACCAGCTTTATGTGACTTCAGTTTTTTATGCTACCTCTCTTTTTGGTGTGAAATCCTAGAAGAAGTTAATCAGACACATAAGTATATCCAAACATCTGGACTATCGCTGGAAAAGTGTGTTATAAAAATTAAAGCCCTTAAAATTTTTCCTCAAACTCAACGTATACAAATAGTGGAAAGAGCTATTTCCTACGCAACTGAGAAATGTGAGGACTTGGATATCTCCGTTGAAAGAAGAGGAAAAAGGAGATTCCGAAAACGAATGCCAGGAGAAATGTCCCAAGATGTTGGACTAACATTGCCAGAAGAGTTGCATAGAGCTATGTTAGAATGTCTTGATAGATTTTACGAAGAATTAGAGCATCGCTACAAAGCATGGATGATATTCTCATAACATTTGGTGTTGTTCAGTCTGAAACTCTACTTACGTCAACAGAAGAAGAACTTCGTGATAAAGTTCCAAATCTTACAAAAATCTATGATGAATTTTCTGCAGAGGACATTATTTTGGAGATTTTACGACTGAGGCGCCACTTGAAGCTGCCAGCATTTTCTTCAAGAAGCGATCCAATGGACTACCTTGGAGCTTCTGAAATTTATTGTAAATGGGACTATTCTGAGTCTGTTCCAAGTCTAGCTCTATGTCTAAGATTTTTTTTAACTATTTATGTTTCGGTGGCTACTTGTGAAAGAAGTTTCTCAAAATTAAAGTTAATAAAATCTTACTTAAGATCTACAATGAGCCAAACACGACTTTCCAGTCTATCCATATTGTCCATTGAAAAGAAGAGGAAAGTAACTTTTGATAATGTCATTGAGTATTTTAGCAAAATAAAGTCACGTGAACACGTTTAATATTTGTCGTTTTATTTTGAGGGTGCTCGATAGAAAGTCGCCCCGGGTGCCAACCTATGCTAAGCCGCCACTGCAGGGACTGGATATGATTTAATATCTCATCGTGGAGAGCATCTCAGTTTTGAACAAGCATATGTCTTTGGCCTCGTAATAGGATATAATTTGGCCCCCAGGGAGGAGCTATCTCAGGATGAACGAAACAACATTAGAAGGTGCAAGTGCATGTATAACAAGGTTCCTTCTCAATTTCTTTTAAACAAATATTGAACAAATCATAGTAAAATTACATTATTTTAACAAATTTAACCGAGAAGAAGTCATGTTGTGGGAATCATTGGAAGCAGTCAATGCAAAAATGTGCTCTCATGTTAAAGTGCCAACAAGAACTAAAATTTCTATTCCTGGGAGAAAATAAACACTTACCGAGAATAGTTATGTATTTCTCGCAAATCTCTGACCCAAAAAAGTCACTTTTAGATATTGATTTCAATAATTACCCAGAGATGACCGGCATCTGATCTCGACAGACAGGAAAAACTACGCTGATAGTTTGAGGTTAGCTTAGCAGTACACAGAGAACCTGCATAGAACACATCTATACTCTGTTGCAGGAGAAGAAGTTCGAATTTTTACGATCATTCAGGTGCGCGTACGAAACAACGTCAGTGGCTTCCAAACCGTTGCAAAATATCCACAAATCAACTACATATCCGGTATGAAAAGGCGTTTTTTGATGAACATAAAACACTATTAATGGGAAAGTAATAAAAATTTCATTCAAAGCATTGGCCTTTGTTTTCTACACGTTTTGACCACCTTTCTGGCAATTTGTGGATACCACGCCAAGAAAATTGTTCGTCTTTTAATGCAAACCAACCAGACACCCAATTTTCGACATTCTTGTAGGAATCAAAGTGCTGCTCAGCCAATGCGTGTCCCATCGATGAAAACAAATGGCAGTCGGAAGGAGCCAAGTCTGGTGAATACGGTGGGTGGGGTAGCAGCTCCCAGACAAGTGTTTCGATTGTATCCTGAACCGGTTTTGCTTTGATGCAGGTGCATTGTCATATAGCAAAATTACCTTGCCGTGTCTTCTAGCCCATTCTGGTCGTTTCTCTATCAATGCATGATTCAAATTGATCATTTGTTGTCGGTGGCGATTAGTATTATTTGTTTCACCAGGTTTTAGGAGCTCGTGGAACACCACACCTTCCTGGTCCCACCAAACACACAGAATTGTCTTCTTGCCGAATCGATCTGGTTTTGCAGTCGATATTGATGGTTGTCCCGGACTAACCCATGATTTTTTCTGTTAAGGATTCTTGAAATAAATCCATTTTTCATCTCCAGTATCAATCCGATGCAAAACCGATTTTCTTTCGTGTCTTTGAAGAAAAAGTTTACCCTTTTTTTTTCGGTTTTTCATCTGTTCTTCATTCAATTCTTGTTGCACCCACTTTCACACTTTTGGATCTTTTTCAAAGCTTTCAAATGAACAGAAATTGTTTTTGTGCAATATTTAATACAATACAATACAATACAATTTTATTAATCCTTTTGGACATTACAATGATGTATAGGGCATGTCAATAATACACAATAAATGAAAATGATTGGCTATCTCAATGAGCTTTATAAAAACACTCTTCAATAAACAACTTCTTGATTTCTCGTTTGAAATGACTATCATTTAATAACTTGAATCTATTATAAAAAGTTATACCTGCTAACCTCGGTGACGACTCATATTTTGAAGTTTTGTGTAGAGGAACACATAAAGTATTTTGATGTCTGGTATCATATTTATGAAAATCGGAGCACTTCATCAAATTGTTCAAGTTACATCTAATAAACAATAAGCACTTCAGCATATAGATACAAGGAAATGAAAGTAACTTGTACTTTCTGAACACTCCCCTGCACGATTCCCTTGGCCCAAGGTTGAACATGAGGCGAATTATCCTCTTCTGTGTGATGAAAACCCTCTCACTCTCAGACGAAGAACCCCACAGGACAACATTGTAACAAAGATGGGAATATACAAGACCATAATATACACTCATCAGAGCATCAAGGGGAAGGGAATCCTTAATCCGATGAATGGCATAATAAGCTGTGTTTAGTTTTTTACATATGTTTTCCACATGACTCTGCCATCTCAGGTTTTTGTCCACGTAAAGACCTAAAAATTTGACATACTCCAAGGACTCGAAGCAATTCGCACCCATCTTGATGACAAGTTTAGAGACCAATTCATAATTGCGAATTTGAAATTTTATGATCTGGGTCTTGTTCAGATTGACAATGAGTGCATTGGCTTTGCACCAGTCAGTGAAACGCCTGAACATTTCCCCACACAGAGCATCCAGTTCATGGTTATAAACTGCTCTGAGCGCCAAAGAAGCATCATCAGCGAATAAAATGATAATACATGATATCAAAAAATCGGGCAAATCGTTAATGAAGAGCAGAAACAGCAGTGGTCTCAAAACCGACCCCTGCGGAACACCCAAATCGTTTTTCTAGTTTCTTGACGAATAACCATTTAGATGTACATACATGGAGCGCTGTGACAAATAACTTCGAATCCATTCCAAGAAAACAACTCGGAAACCCATTTGATATAACTTATCTGTTATGAAAGTGTGCTGGAGGCAATCAAAGGCACGGGAGAGGTCGAAAAATATTCCCGCCACACTGTCTCCCTTATCCAGGGACTCATAAACGAAATCAATGAATTCCGTGCAGGCCGTTTGTGTTGATCTGCCAGTTCTAAATCCATGCTGTCGATCGGACAATATAAAAAACTTGTTCAAGAATTTACACACACGCTTGTGGACCAGTTTTTCAAACACCTTGGATAACTGACTCAACAATGAAATGGGTCTTTAGTTTGCAATATCGTCGGTGGCATCCTTTTTGTGAACCGGTATAACTTTAGCAATTTTCAGCACTACAGGAAAGCAACTAGATGAAATGGAAAGATCAAATAGATAGTTCAAATGCTCTGCAATAAATGGTGCAACTGCTTTCAGGATTTTCGAGGATATTATGTCCGGACCCGAACAACTACCACCATTTTTCAGATCTCGTATAACTGACAAAATCTCTTCAGGTTCAATGGGATGGAAAAAGAAATTATGTTCACATAGTTTCTGAGATGTGCAGGCTTTAGAGATGTCATTGCCATAGTGATCATGCAGAAACTCTTTGTTGATTATGGTAAAATATTCGCCGAAGCTCTCAACTATTCGCTCCGGGTCAGACAAAAGCTGTCCATTTACAGTAAGAACAGAACACTGCTTTCCCTTGGCAGACCGACCCAACCCCTTACGAACAATTGGCCATACAGCCTTGTTCAAATTATCAGATTCTTCAAGAAAACACTTATTGTAATTTAATTTTGTAAACTTTAGCAATCGCGAATATTCAATCTTGGAATCTTTATATTTTGCAAAGGCTTCTGGTGTCCCCAAACTGGCCGCAATCCAATGCACATTTCTCAAATGATGTCTTGCCTCTACAATTTGCGAATTTACCCATTGTTACTGCAACTCATTATTATTAATTAAATTCATTCATTTTAATTCCAAGTTGCTTGCTCGTTTCGTGCGGCCCACGTATGTTCATTTCATTTTCCCGATGGGCGCGTAACATATGTTGGAGCATATGACCTGTGTCGAACGACGAGTACGAAATCGGCGTTCATCCATGAAGTACAACATTTTTCTCCGCAATGAATGAATTTTCTCGATAAATCTACAAATTAGAACTCTGGTGAAAAAGTGACTATTCTCGCTCGCGAGTGCATGGACAGGTGAATTCAGCCGTACTGTGAAACCAGGTAGGCAGAAGTCAGTGCTCCAGCATTCGATTTTCTTTCGAGTCATTTTTTCTTATCAGAATTTCATTGTTAATTTTCTTTCGCTTTCGTTTAATTTTCAAAGGCCCTTGTCGTGCCACCCATCTAGGGCGACTATCAGGTGAAACACGCAATGCTTTCAAAGGACAAGTTTCATTAATCAAGCACGTCAAGATATTAACTAACTCAAAGAATATTCCTGCCATTTGCTTTCGATTCAGAGTGTTATCCAATATCGTCTTCAAACTTTTTAGGTGGTCTTTCTGAAGTGTTGAAACCACCTTTAGCATGTTCTTTCTCATAGAGCATGATTACCATATGCCTCGACAAGCATTCGATGCGACTCTACAGCACTTTTCTTCAAATGAAAACTTACTTTTTTTCCATAGGACTTGATTTTCGATGGAAATCTAGATAAACTGGTTTTTTCACCCTTAAAATTTCACCCCCTCCACTTTCCAATATTA
This sequence comes from Micraspis discolor, assembly GCA_030674115.1. Classification (NCBI taxonomy): domain Eukaryota; kingdom Metazoa; phylum Arthropoda; class Insecta; order Coleoptera; family Coccinellidae; genus Micraspis; species Micraspis discolor. The sequence goes on from JARTUT010001740.1 coordinate 398,442, forward strand.
GATCAGCCGTAAATTATTGTTCCTTTATATTCTTGTTATTTTCAATAGGTTTCTTTCTATTATTTTTTTTAATTCCTATCGTCCTCGGCCTAAATAGAGCATTAAAAAAACTAGAAAAATCAATGGATCAACTGCGAAGCGATACGAAGTTCACCGGGCCAGCAACTAAATTACAAATATCCAACCAGCCGTAACACTACCTGCTAATGAATCCTTATCATCATTCTCCAGATTCACTCAGTGCAAACGCACCTAAATCCCTCTATTTCCCTGTCGCGATCTCTTCAGTGAAGTTCACTTTGTACGTGTCTGAGACTGTGATGAGGGCGCATAATTACGCCCACCTTCAGCCCGGGCGCGTTTCATATTTCTGGCGCGTCTTCCCGTCTGAGATAAGTTTTTATCAGAAGGATTCCGAGTCCTCATTTCACGCCGTATGCAAACGGGTCGCAGACTGGAACATTTCAATTCCCTGGCTCTTCTTCCGACAGCATCTTAGGGCAATTAATTGGCGAGATCGTGGCAATTGCGACGGCACGGCGTTTGTTCAGGAGATATGAATCGAACGTGAGCCTAGATGTAGGCGTTTGATGGGATATTTTTAGGTTATTAACCGAAGGGACAACATTTTCATCAACGTGTTGATAGATTATTGATTTTTGTTAAAAAATGTTCAATAAATATCTCGTTTCTGATCCTTCTGGAAATATTCCTGGTTTTGATCTTCCAAGAAAAATTTGGACAGTCCTTATCGTTTGAGAATAGGTCGTGGTCGTACCAATCGCATGCTGTTCATATGGAACTTAGTTCCAAGCGCATGTTGTGAATGTGGAGAGTCAGAAGAAACAATACCTCATCTCATCAATGGTTGTCCCATATAAAAATTTCAAGATGGTTTTAGGGCTATTCATGATGTTACCGATTCTTTCTTCGAATGGGTTATAAATTTCAAACGAATATGATACGTATTTTTGATATTCAGTTCTTTTTTCTGCTTTTGTCTTTTTATTTCCAGATTCGATGTGGGAAACTTGAAGAAGTCTCTGTCTCCATTAATAGAAGATCACTCTTGAAGAAAGAAGTCCCTCAAATATATTTCAGCTTATTTTTGTACTTTCACACTTAGGCGGGGAGCCAGGGTGTTTTTATTGGGGTTTTTCCACTAGGCTTTCAGCAGCTTTTTACAGCACACATGGGGGGAGCCAGGGTTTTATTTCCTGGGGTTTTTTCCCTAGGCTTTTATGTGATACGCCGAATTGTATGACACCCCGTCACTATCCCCCGATCTATATGCTTTATTGTTTGCTAACTAAATATTGTAAGCCAAAAGTTCAGAAGAATATAATTATATATATTAATTTCTGCTATGAAAGTCCACCAGTTGTTCTTTTCGGAGAGCACTACAAATGGGGTATACATTGGTGTTTCTCAGGGTTCGGTGCTTGGACCACTAATTTAAATTTTATTCGTGAATGACTAACCAAAAAGAATTCTGAAGAAGCTTTTCACTTCATTCAGCTCGATCGTTGAATGGCCTCACGTAACCTTCGGAACTTTACATGACACTCAGTACAACACACCCATCCTCACCACCACAGTATTACTCGTTCCGTTGAACTACTGTTCATAGACTACCTATAGATAGGCAACTCTGGCATGAATTTTGGTCCCGGCTTAGAGCTCAACTTACAGCGCCATCTTTCGTCATCTTAGAGTTGATTATAGATTCCATTCGCACAACGTTCCAGTCTCAGAGTGGCGCCCTCTAGTGTATTTTATAAGAATTATCATAGGATTCCACGCAAGCGCAGGTTGAATCCCATATTTTTATTGGATTTGAAAACAAATACATTTGAAATGACCATAATTCTTTTAATCTGCTGTAGATTGTCACAATTTCAATAAAAAAATATCATTTGATCAGAAAATTGTGACAATTTGCAGCAGATTAAAAGAATTATGGTCATTTCAAATGTATTTGTTTTCAAATCCAATAAAAATATGGGATTCAACCTGCGCTTGCGTGGAATCCTATGATAATTCTTATAAAATACACTAGAGGGCGCATGGTCATCTGCCTTTCAAATCAAAGAACATACTAATCTTTAGAGGATGAAAGGAAATAAACAAAAAAGAAACTTCAGAAATATATATATATAATGCAGTAAATAATCAATTTACAAAAATTTCAATATCGAGGGAAAGAATAAACGAACTAACAATAATTATGCAACAATTACTCATCAAGTTATGAAAATACATTAAAAGAATAAATTAGAATATTAGTGACAGATACATCAATTTAAGCATGAAATGCATTAGATTTATACTTTTATAACAGAAACAATTTCTAAAAGTCTATTTTCTTTTAGATACTTTTTCGGATGGCATCTCCATTATTGGATCATAAGATCTTATTGTTTTTTCTCCCGATAAATTTTTATAAATAGTTCTGTCATAAAAGTACAGAAATAATATCATGGCAAAATCAATAAACTTATTAACTGAAATTCCTTGAATTCGGCGTTTCAACGGTAAATCTCACATATCCGTTGAAGTATTCTAGGAATCTTCTGATAGACGATTTTTATGAAACCTACTATAAGTGGAATACCCAAAACTATAATCAATGACCATGAGCAGTTCACTTATATATAAATACCTTGTTGCCTCAAAGTTTCTTCAGGAGTTCTGGAGGGTAGACAAAATATGCTTACATAATCTGAAAGATTATTGAAATTACAAAAATGATAATCATAGGGAGTAGAATGAATTCTTGGCAAATGAAGTGTTGGTAGAGCAAATCTTTTCAGCTTTCCATGTGGGTCTATAAAATCCATATGAAAATGCTTTATGCAAATAACACTTTTGGATGAATGAAGACATGGACTTCCGATTCTTTCCAACCAAACATTTCTAACACCCTCAACTTGTGTAATGAAAAACCTAGAAAGAAAACAGTGTTAGAAACTGCCCCAAATTTTTACTAATCAGAAATTACTACACGAATATGAAACTGCTACAGAAAATATTAATTCACAGTACATTTTTAGTGAGTTATAAGTTAATCCAAAACTACTACTTATATGAATGCAACACATACCTTTTGACATTACTATCACTGTAGCAATTAGGAACACAGCAAGAATAAACCATTTCATTCAACCAGTTCATGCTCATCATAAAATAGTTTCTCACTCTTCATAAAGTCCACCCATAGACAACCCATGAGTCCACCAAGAGTGAGGTCCGATAAAATCCGTTTTTACCGATCACTACTGAGAAGTCCTAGTTTACCGATCCGAGCTTTTGAGACGACAACAGATGTCTCTACCGCTCGTCGAAGAAAAACGTGACCACCTTTGTAGTAGGCGAGTTCCCACCCCCTGCTACTGTTTTTCTAGCTTACCCTGTACAATTATATAATATTAAGAGTTGGAGATTTGTATTTGAAACAAAACGGAATAAAAACTTTTCGATTATTGTTAAATTGCCATATATGATTTTCTATTATTTTGTATTCTTTGTGTCGGTTGCTTGATTGTCACAATATTCCAGAGTCGTCAGTGCTTTCTTACTTTTTTGGCTCGTTTGTTCCCTGAGGAATAGGGTACAATCGTTTTTTTCCGAATTGCTTCAATCGATTGAGTTTTATATCCTGATGAAGAAATCAAAGTTAATTTTCTTTATATCTGTCCGGCCCTTCGACCATATATTATTTCGATGGAGATGATTTATGTAAAATATTCAATATTTTGATGACCAATTTTAGGTTATCTGAGTTATATTTCTGGAATACTTTCAAATTTCACATGTTGCCCGTTGTATGAAAATTTAGTACTAGCTTTAGTATTTCAAATGGATTGTATTTCATTTTTTTTTATGATTGTCCATAAATAATTCAATCAATTAATTTTCCTTATCTATCTGTTACGGTTTTTGAGTATTAAATTATTCGAATCATTTAAATCAAATCTGTCAACCTTCATCATGAATCGAAATATCTATGAGTAGAAGTTGAAGTAGAATCAACGTCTTCTGTGCTTTCAACAGTTGATGATGAAGAAACATTATCTTTGTATTCTATTCGGAACTTGACTCTTTAAAAGTAATGTTGCATATAAATAATTATCAGAGTGGTAAAGTGAAGTTTCAATAAGACTATTAAAACCTATCCCTCTCACAGTTTGAATAACAAAACGATCCCACAAATCCAATACTTTTTCTCTTTCGAATCTTACTAGTCAGTTGTACGGAGTGATTCTATCTTGTTTAGATTCTGAGTTATCTGCGTTCAATGAATATCAGATTATTTCTACAAATTTTTCTGCAAAACAATTGGAATAAATGTTGCTCGTCGCGTAAATTTGAATAAGGATTTTCTATGGATCGTGTTGAGTCATAGAAATGCCGAGTTAAAGACAACTTAAGAAGCACAGAGAAAGTATCAGTTCAAAGAAATTGAGGCATTTAAAATCAATCTGAATTTGAATAAACGCAGATTTCTCAGAATCTAAGAAAGATAGGCTTAGGGAAATATACAGGGTTTCTCAAATTCTAGTGCCTATTAGACGATTCTGGAGAACTAGACATATTTGAAATCTGAAAATTGGGATTATGATATTGTTCGAAGTTCTCTACAGAGCTAAAATATTTTCGAAGCCTGAAAACTTCCGGTTATACAGGAGCGAAAATACATTCGACTAAAAAATTTTTTTCAAGTTTTCCATTCCTGGTATGATCGAGTAATTAACTCAAATTAACAAAATAAATGATCAGATAAGAGTTTCAATATGGTAACCATTTTGTTCCACACATTTTCGAATACGTCTTGAAACACCTCGGTTAGTCGCTCGCTCAATTTCCTCCCCCTTTAGTGAGTGGAAAGCATCCTCCACGCGCCGTTTCAAATTTTCTTTGCTTTCAATAAGAGATTCATAGACTATGTTTTTCATTCTACCCCATAAATAAAAATCTAAGGAGGTAAGATCGTGGGGACCAAAACAGTGAAGAACGGCGTCCGATTCACCGTTTACCAAACATTGCATTCAGTTCTTCAAACACCTCGTGCGAACTATGTGCCGGAGCTCCATCCAATTGATAATATGCGGTAGTCGACATACTCAAAAACTCAGAAACAAAATTTCTCAGGATTTCCAAACATTTTTCTGTATTTAAATTTTCTTCATAAATGTAGTACCGCACTTTATTGATCATCAAAAGAGCAAACACATTAAAACTAAATTTGTTCTGGGGGTTTCTTTGTCTTTTTCTTTGAGGATTTTCACTTCTCCAAATGTGGCAATTCTTTCTATTAATTAGTCCTTCATTATTGAATTTTGCTTCGTCAGTCCAAATGATTTCAAAAATTCAAAACATTTCATCATTTTCAAGTGTTTCTAATATTCCTCTACAAAAATTTAACCTTTTCATGTGGTTCTAATGCATGAACTTTCTCATATTTGTAGTCATGCTTGTTGTATTTTTTCAAAATTCGATTTCATGAGCTGCACTTAGAATAGATGCATTTTCATTAGCTTCGAAATAAGTCAAAACACTAATTTCATTTTCCTCATCATCAACTACCCTTCTATTGTATTCTTTAGGGGCTCTTACGTATCCAAAACTTTGAAATTTTGAAACATTTTTTCAAAAGATCTTCTCCGTCATGGAAGGAAAATGGGGATACTTCTCGTTGAAGGGCCGGCAGGTTCTACTAATAATTCTATCACATTCACCATGTATACAAAATAGAGCCAGAATATCGTAAGTAGAATAACGGTTCATTTTGTTGTATCGAGAAATGAAAATAACGAATAACAATAACACCTGACACTTGTGAATTATCATATTAACAAATAATTTATCTTCTATGGGTACAGAGTGTTCCCATGGTTTCGAAAGAATATTCATTGAATTTTTTTAGATGCAATCAATTTGACTCTACGTAAACCATAAATCCGGAAAATCTCAAATAACTTAGTAATTATTGAATTCAGGAGCATAAATAATCATGTGAGAAAACTATCATTATTCTTGACCGCAGAATCCCACACAATTAAAAAAAATAGGGTTCTAATTTGAAAAACAGAAGTTATGGCCAATTCACAATTTTCAAAACAAAATTTGAAACACCCTGCAATGAAATTTTGAAATCCAAAAGATGCATGACCATGAATATATTACTACTGAACATATTTGACTTTTTTTCCAGTTTTTTTTAGATATTTTCAAAACTATTCGATTTAATACAATGATTTTAACAGAAATGTATTCACTATTGAATACTCGATCATACCAGGAATGGAAAACTTGAAAAAAAAATTTTCGTCGAATTTATTTTCACTCCCTGTATAACCAGAAGTTTTTGGGCTTCGAAAATATTTTAGCTCTGTAGAAAACTTCGAACAATATCATAATCCCAATTTTCAGATTTAAAATATGTCTAGTTCTCCAGAAACGTCTGATAGGCACTCGAACTTGAGACACCCTGTATAAAAAAATTCTAGTTTGGATTGTTCTTATTCTGAAAATGAAAAACATACTGGGTGTCTAATTTAAAAAAAAAATTGGCAGTTGACAAATGGTATTTTCTATTGAGCATTCTGTATAACTGACAACTAAGATGAGAAAACAGTGGGGCAGATTAAACCTTTACCCCATATCATTTCAAACTTCGTATTGAAATCTCGAATATTGTGCAAACTATAGCCATGTTTGTATCTCTCATATTTGATTTTGAAATAATTCGAAACGCGAATACTGTTAAAGTAAGATATAGGAAACTGAAGTAGATAAAATGAACTACAGCTGAAATGAAACTGATGGAAAACCGTTTAATATTTTAAACCGTTTTCAAAGGAGTTGACATGCTTAGGTACTTTTTTTTGTTTTTAGTAATTCGGGCTTTGACCAAAAATAAAAGAGAACAGTCAGTAATTATTTTTAATTTGTAATACAGTTTTGTTGATTCATTGTTCTAGAGTACCGGAAAAGATTCTAGATCAAGCGCGCAAAAGCTCCTCACTTTCAGTCAGTGCTTTTTTGATTCATTTCACAAAAATTTCGCATTTTTCGATATCACATCCAAAACTTTCATTATTTTCATTTTCTGTAGATATTCACTTGGATTGCCTCTTCCCTTTTCCACATAAGCCAGACACGGTTTCATTTCGATTCATGGAAGCGTTGAAACAGCAAGTACGCCTACAAAAATTCAAAAGCTTCCCGTTTCTTGCTCCCTTTTCCCGGTTCCACCGACATAACTCCAGTGTCTGGATCCCAAGAGGAACGAAATAATTTCCTGACAGAAAAATGGGAAACTGGCGTTCTACACCCGAAGTTTTTTCAATGTCATACACTCTGAGTGATAAATGTCTTGTTTATTCTCTGAACGGCCTTATCTATTTCTTATTCCCTGCAACAACGTTGATAAGATCTCTTTATGTTCCGGAAGCCCCGGGGAAGGGTGATGCCATGCTCGTAGACTTCCTTCGGAATCACTTCGCACATTTTAGCAATTTTCTGACTGTTTTTCATCCCATGACGTCGATAATAGTCGAGGGTTTCCGGGTTGTATATTACCCGGATTTCTTGTTGTTTTGACAAGACTATCGGACTTGTAGATCTACCATATTGCACTCTGAGTTTCGAAGATTGGACATAAGATCTTTCTAATTTCCTGGTCCCTTTTCTTCTTGCAGCAGAAATGAGATTGATTTCTTCGTTCGCCATTTTACGAGTTTGTTTTCAGTGAATACATTCAGAATAGTACAAACGTCAGGTCAGAACATTTAGCGCACTTGTGACACAAATACAATCAGCACAAAGATTTTTTCGTGGTACTTGAAGTCATTTTTGAAATTTACAATCTACTTCCCAAAAGTATTCAGTATATGTGTTGCATGTACAGACTAATTGAAAGTATTTCACATTAATGGATTCTCAGTAATGATTGGTCAGTTTGGGCACGTCCTTTTCCATCTTCGTGAGTAGAATGGTTCTTCTGTCAGTAGGACGATCAGTTGTCCTTCTGCTGAGATTTCCTCTACTGGTTTTCTATTTTTATGCTGACATTTATGACTCATATAAATCTTCATGGATGATATGTTCGGAGACATACCAAGGGGCATTAACCAATGGAAGTAGTAATTTTGGCGCTCTTGTTCATCCAAACAGAGTGCCTATCATTTTGCCCCCCATTTTGGAATATCGAGCTGAAAATGGCCTCAATCAATTGGGTTCGACTCTTCGATGAAGAATCCGTGGCGAAAGTTGAGTCTATCCGGCCGGCCGGCCGTATCCTCTCTAGCATCCAAACGAGATGAGCAAAAGATTTCATATTTTCAGAATAGGTTAATTGTCCAAATATCTCGGTCAAGTTCGTTATTGCGCCAAATCCGTCGGATGGTTCAGTAGTTATGCGTATCTGAAATTTTGTTTCCTCAATAACTACTAGAATATCCATCCGACCAAGTAGATACTTGAAATATCGTTGACGGAGGCTGCAACAAAACGGCTCGCAAAATTTTGCGCTAGAAAATTTCCCAAAAAAAATTTTTTTAATACTCAATATCTCTTAAGGCATTTTTCGGATTTCAATAAAAATTCGTAAATATATTGAGGTTATCGATATCTTACTTATCATCAAATTTCATTGTCGTATCTCTTTTCCATCTAAAGATATGATCATTTTTTTTATTTACTCAAGAGAAAAGAGAAATTTCATGAAGTTTCGGTGATTTTCTCTGAACGATGGCCATCACAGATCGATATTCGATTGACAAATGCCGGGCTCATTAATCAGTGTCAATTGGCGTAATATTAATTAAAATTTTTCATAACGGGAAATCATAAGATAGAATTCAATCTCGGTGGCTGAAATAATATACGTTATCAAAATTCAGAAAAGCACTGACGTAAGTTTTTAGGGGAAGGGAATTACAGCTTCGAACAAAACTTTGATTTGTTCATTCATTAGGCGTTCATATTTCCATCATATTGTCCCATAGTACGAGAAAAGACTATTGTTCACCTGATCAGAGTGCTTATAGATTTGTTATGGTTTGAATATTTACTCGCAAGTAGCTCAACAAGAGCGCCAAAGCCATCTGACCTCACGTCATTGCTTTCAAAATTTTTCATAGTAGTCTTTGGATAATTTGAATATTCAATGTCTTAGCTCGACCCCAGATTTGGATGCCGTACGTCCTTATTGGTTGGATGATCGCTCTGTATACTAGCAATTTATTTTGAAGGTGCAATTTGAATTTTCGGACTATAAGCCAATACTTTTTGTGGAGTTTTAGATTTATTTCATCCTCCTTGGCTTCAATGTGTTGTCTCCAGTTGAGGCGCTGATCTGAATATCGAGATATTAAGCTTTGGTGTAGACTGATATTTCCTCTTCGAATATTTTGACAGGGAGACTTATATTTCTTCTTGTTGTAAATGTACATAGGCGTACAAATAGAAAACCGCCGTTTACTTCATCATTGGAGGTTTTATTATAAAAAACTCGTTACATATCTTACATATCTACAAACTTAACACCAAAATTTTCAAACATTGTCAGCTTTTTTGAAAGATGTCTGTCAAAATGTTGGTGGTTAGAAATAGTGATTAATAATAATAATAATATGTCTTCACTTCAGATAAGATTACAAAGTGGCAATCTGAAATGTCTTAACAGTAACAGTATCCAATTATACAACTAAATTTCGCATTGACGAAATCTCCTAACTCATATGGTTCCAGTTTCACAATTGATGATCTCAATTCTTTCTTAAATAATTTTGAATTACTTAAATTTCTAAGTCTATTAGGTAACTAGTTGTAAATTCTAATACAACTATATTCAGGATGTTTTTCACTTAGAGTTAATCTGTGAATTGGTAAGTTTAAATTTTGTGTTCTTGTGTTATAATCATGATTAGCGTTGTGTCCTATAAATTTATCCTTGTTCTTATGAAGAAATGCAGCACATTCATACACTGTAAATATATTATTTTGTTTGAATACATTTCTACATGTTTCCCAGAACTTATTGTTCTCAGGGTTCTCTTTTGTAAAATAAACATCTCTTTCAAATTTTGGTTAATATCCTAGAAAACTATACCATATCTCAGCCTAGATTCAAAATTTGCATGAAACAGTATTTTTAATGCTTTTTCACTTGAATATCTCTTAGATATTCTCATGGCAAAATTAATCTGACTCAACTTTTGTCCTAAATATTCCGCATGCGCCCTGAATGACAGGAAAGAGTCAATGAATATTCCCAGGAATTTTATGTTATCTGATACAGGAATTTCCTCACTTTCCAATGTTATGCTTGTTGGTTGGCTTTTATTACTTCTGTTGGTGCTGAAAATCAGTAAGTTCGTCTTTTCCACATTTAAATTGAGATCATTATTCCTTAACCATTCTTGTGTCCTATTGAAGAAGTTAGTACCTGTTCTGATTAAAGTATCCCTTTCTCTCACTCCGATCAACAAACTGGTATCATCCGCATAGTTCAACAATGATTCTTCCTCCTCTTCCTTTACTATGTCTTCTAGATCATTGAGGAAGACAAGAAAAAGAAGGGGTCCCAGGATACTTTCTTGAGCTATACCTATCTTATTTGTCATTTCCTCCGATTCAGCCCTCTCTCCATCTTTGTTAATTCTCACTTTTTGTTTTCTATTGCTCAGGTATGATTTCAACCACTTGAATGCCATTCCTCTTATTCCATGGGCTTGAATCTCATTTAACAGATGTTCTTGATTTATTGAATCATATGCTTTTGACATATCCAGAAAAATTGCCAGAGCCAACTTGTCGCCCTCCAACGGTTTTAATATATTTTTTGTTAGTTCAAATATAGCTATCTGTGTGGATTTTCCCTTTGAGAAACCGTGCTGGGTGTTGGCGAAGAAGTCACAACTGTTCAGAAATTCTGTTATTCTTGAGCTCATTATCAATTCAAATATTTTTGAAAAGCTTGAGAGAATACTGACAGTCCTGTAGTTCCCCATGTCTTTTGGAACTCCTTTTTTTAATGCTGGTTTTATAATTGCTATTTTGAGTTGTTCTGGGAATTTTCCTTCTCTGAATGATTGATTGATAAGGTGTGCCCTGATTCCATTTGTTTCAGGCAGAGCCTGTTTAATAATGCTGGTGGGTATGTCATCCACACCGCTGGTATGTTTATTCTTGAGTGATTTCCCTATTTCTAATATTTCAATTGGGGTGGTTGGTTTTAGGTACATATATCTGTCATTCTACCTAAGTTTACATTCTGGCTGTGCCCACGCCTGTGGAACAACATTATTGAAGAAGTAATTGAACTTTTGTGCAATCTCACGTGGAACTCCTTCCATCCCACATTCCCCTGTATTATTCTATCCTCTGATTTCTTTGCAAATTGTCCACATTGTCTTACTCTTGTTGTCTGATTTTCTAATTCTTTCTTCGAAAATTTGTGCCTTATTCTTCTTTATTAGTTGGTCATAATTCTTCTTAGTCTTATTGTATAGATCTTTATACTTAGATAGGATTCTTTCTGGTAAATATCAGTAATATATCTAGTTGGTTCTTGCATGTGTCGATCTCCTCGTTTGAAGGTGTTTTCTTTTTTTTTGTGCCTTCTTTTTTAGTGGGAAGCATTCATAGAAAATAGACTGAAAAGTATTCAGAAAGCTTTGCCAATTTCTATTAATGTTGTTTCTTTCTTCCTCGTAAATAAATGCCCAGTCTTGCTCTCTTATTCTTGCAATGAACTCAGATTTCGATCTTTCATCGAAACATCTACTTTCTTTCAGCTGTTGTACTGTGGGATTTGTGTTGGTGATTCATAGTTCCTGTGCCTTGTGGTCAGATATATGAAATTCTATTGTTTTTGATGTCCAATTTTCAATGTTAGTGAATATATTATCTATGCAGGACTTGGATATATTCGATATTCGTGTATATTCATTTATAGTTTGATGTTAATTGAAAGACTTCATTAGATTTGAAAATCTGGCTTTAGTTAAATTTTCTGTCATCATATCAATATTGAAATCGCCTGTTATGATGATTTCCTGCTGAGATCTATTAGCTTGCATTAGTAGTTCGTCCATTCTATCTAAGAAAATACCAACGTTACCGTCAGGTGTTCTATATATCGAGATTACCAAAATTTTTCTTGATCCTACTTGGCAGTCCAAGGCTGCACAATCAAAATCTCCTTCAAGTGAGAGAATGATTAGACATATCCATTCTGTCTGCAATATTTAGATGCCAGGTAGAAATTATTTACTGAGAAATGCTCCAATTCATCCTTTGTCTGCCAGTGTTCAGTTATGCTGATTATTTTGCAGTTTTGAATTTTTTTTTACTCCTTCATCAATTCTGTCAATTGTATTTGATATAGATTGCACGTTTCGATGAACAATACTGATTGAACTTACAGATTTAGGGCTTTTTGTTTCCGCATTAGTTGCGAAACCCCTTCTGATTCATCATTTCTTTATGTTTGGCGAAGTCAAATCTTTTGATGCCCACTCCTGCAGGCCAAAAGTCGGACTTGTACATTGCTTTTTTTTTCGAACGGCGCTGTTATTAAAAATCTTTTTGATCTCTCTTCGCTTGATGGTATCTCTCTTACTGTAATAGCCGCTTTTTCTTATCTTTGTTTACCGGTGATATATTCTTTTATCATCAATTCTCTTGTGTTTCTTTTCACTCTGTTTATATAAAGCCATATTTTTTTTCTTCTCTAAAAAATCCTTTCGAATCTTTTCCGGTGCCGATGTTTTTCGTGTGGTAATTTCTTTTCCTTCGACGGTTTACTTCTGTGAATTCCTCACCTTCCTTTTGTTTGCTTTGTGTTGTTCCATTGGTTATGTTTATGTTGACTTTCTTCCTCATCAGTGGGGTTCTATGATCCTTAGAGCTACTCGGTTCTATGTTTGCAGCATTATTCATTTCTGACATTTTCGGGATTATTGTCTTGTGACTCCCTCTGTTTTCTGGTTGCGGACATAGTTACTCTAGTGTATGTGTAGATTTCTGTTTCTTTATTGTTTGATGTATCTGTCCTTGGCTCCGTGAACTGTCTGTTTGTTAAAGGTGCGGTGTTCAATTCTGTTTACATTTTTTTTGGTTCTCTATTTTCCAGCATTACGATTTTTTCCAATAGTAGATTGTTGTTAAGTTTAAGTATTTCATTTTTATCTCTTGCTTCTTCTAAAAGTTGTTTGAGATACCTTATTTCCATCGCATTTCCCTCAGATTCTGGTTCCTCTTGTACATCTATCTCGTCACAACACAAAACTTTGTTGCCACCCAGGTATTTCAGGTTGGAGTTTCTTTTTGAACATGCTTGATGAAAAATTGCAAAGCATTCTATGCATACTTTAAATTGGCAGCTTTTGGTTGCACAAAATTCATAATATTGTGAATCTCTTACGTTTTGATTGGACACATCTGTCATCACGTCTTTTTCGTCGGCCATCTTAACTTAACTTGGTTTTCACCTATATTCGCTATAGAATCAAAAAAAATTCCACCTCGAACTGAGCTATCAATAACCGCATACGGTACTTGGCCAATATTCGGCTTCATTTCTTAGAATCCCGTTTCTCCTCCAGGTAGATGAGGAACTCAAAAGGAAAAATCAAGCACAGTAAGCCTCCAGACTTTACCTCAGTTAGTTTCGTCGATGAAATTCATATCAAAGGGAAAGTTTTATTACAGATGATATATTCATTTTCGAAAATATTGAAATAACTGTGAAATCTATAAAACGCAAACAGATACGAAAAGGCTCCACAGGGAAAAAGAAAAACCTCTCCGATTCAATCATCGATTCCTTTCAACGAAAACTTGTTGGCATGGTCGTAAATATACGAGAAATGCATAACTTACAGACGTTTACAAAAACTTTTCCTGTATCCCGTTGAATGTGTATGTCGATAGAAAAAGTTTTCATTGATATAACTTCGGTTATATTCAATAATGAAGTTCGTAAATACGAATAAACTTTATTCGTATGATTAATGGACCGCTGCAGTCTTTTCGTCAGAGTTCCAGAAAACAGATCTGAATTGAGTCGGGGCGTATGTACGACGAACGAACCTTGATCAGGAATAATAATTTATCCACATCTTTGAGGTTTTTTAAAATTAACGGTTGGATATTAATGCATTTGACAATGAGAATTATTTTTTCCGACGACCTCCCAATAAATACTCTGTTTAACGTTCACAAAATCATGCATTAATGACCTATTTCAGTTCACGATTTCTTTCTTTTTTAATGCGTGATTGTCATGGGCAACCGATTATAGAGTATTCAGAAGTAATATGAGTAACGTCACAACTCGACTGATATTTCATTTCTATGTATAAGGCCTGTGACTCTCACTTTTCAATCATAGAAAAGTCGCGTAGTTATCTCTGGTTCCATTGTTATTCCACAGAGAAAAAATGATGAAACAAATCCAAACATAATCGATCTGTCAAATTACGAGTAATATAGCTGCTTTCAATCTTAATCTAACATCGCCAGTTACTTCAATTACAATGAGTAACGAAGTCGATATACCCTTAACTTCCACGGACATTGGAGAAACGGCTGAAGCAGCAACTTTGACCCTGCTACCTGAAAAAACCCGACATTTGTATGACAAAACCTACGCAAAATTCATGTCATGGTGTGAAAAGAAGAACGCTTTCAATCATTCTGAAACAGTTTTGTTGCCATACTTTGAGAGTGTTGCAGAAAAGGGATACTTAGCAAGTTTTGGCAAAGTATTCAATGCTTAAAGCAACATTGAACGTTAAAAGGAATATTGATATAAGCAGATATCACAAACTGGCGATGTTCATTAAGCGGCAACTTTAAATTTTTTATTTGAAGGTCGCTTTGATATTTGGAGTATCCGCGGCAGATAAATGATGTGCAGGATATGGGCTCTGAATTTTTAATAACAGTGAATTCATCCAAAACGCACTCGAAATGGCTATTCACTGTGGTGGATACTGAGGAGCGTACACTTGAATCCATCAAGAGATATATATTCTTGAGACCAATTCACACTCCGCACGAAAAGCTAATCCCAATCTGTATACATGTCACTGTTTTCGACGTTCTTCTGCATCTATCCCTTCGGACAGTGAAGCAGATTTTGCAGCCATCAAACGGCTTGGAGGATGGAAATTAACATCTGAAGAAGGGTACATCGAAAACTCGATAAAAATTAAATTAGAAACTGCTGAAAAAATTTTATGCGATAATCGTTCGCAGGTAATTAATACATCAGCTTCCACCAGTTCCACACATTCCTTATCACAAATCGTCAGTTACGATGTAAACGTGGACTATTCAGCCAATACACCCGTCACAATCAGTAAACAAACCTATATCGCAATTGAAGAAAAATCACTGTCACTTTTGCTTCAGTATTGTTCGACGCTCGAATTAATTTCACTTAAAAAACTACCAAAAGTAGGTATAGCTACTTCATAGAACACCGTTTCTTTCAATAAGTTTATGTAAGTACTTTGAAATACTTCATACAGTGCGCTTTGAAATTGTGGAACAAAGTAATTTTCTTAGAAGAAAAATATTTGGCAACAAAATCCTGAAACCAGTGGCGGCTTGTCCTATGAGGCAGGTGAGGCAGTGCCTCATCAAAAAAATTCTGAACCGTATATTTCTTCATTCCCTTTCATCATCACTTGTTTCCTCAATATTTTTCCCAATCTCACGTTCCTTGTATATTCATAACAAATCAAATCCTCTTTGAATAAACGGTTCGAGGCATGCCTAGCGCAGGCTTCTTTGACTGAATTAGCGTGTCATACTTCGATGACCTACGAGAACGTAATGGAAAACCATTCTAGGATTAATCAGAGGCTGGCCTCTTCGCGATCTTAGCCGATCTGAGATCGTTTCGTTTCTGCGATGTCCAACGGGTTATCTGCGTCGAAGCGGTGAGAACATATCTACGGCTTTGAAGGCGGCTTCTCGAGGAATTAGAGGCTGGCCTCAGGTTTTTATTCGAGTTAATTGGGAAGCGGGAAATAGAGAAATAGGGTAAGTTCACTTTGTCGTTATTTAGAGGTATCGCGTTTGCTGTGTATCGCGTATGATTATAATCTTTTTTAGGTGAATTTTTTCTGAAATATAAATCTTTTTTATCGAAAGTGACTACCAGATCGCGAAATGGATTCAGTGGGACCTAGTAATAGTAAATCTTTTGAAATTCCTAAGGAACATGTTCAGTGTACCTGTGATATTGTTAACTTTTTTATAAATAAGCAACATTTTTCGACTCATTCGTATGATGATAAATTATATTTAATTAAGGAAGTTAAGCGACCTGTTCCAGATTTGAGGAAATCTCTAGTGTCTAGTGGTGGGGTCGGTAAATCAAATCGGGGATTCCAAAATACGTGGTATGACAAGTACGACTGGCTTACTGGAAGTATTACTTTGAAAAAAATATTTTGTTGGCCGTGCATTTTATTCTCAGCAACTAATGGAAATTCCGACTGTGTTTGGTCGAAAAGTGGTTTTAGTGATTTGAAAAATTTATGTCGGGGTCTATCGCTACACAATAAAAGAGCTCAGCATATTTCATCTAATTGCAAGCTTACCGTTATGAGAAAGCAAAAACAAAATATCGCCACAGAAATAGACAATGCGCGTTAAATAGAAATTGAAAATTTCAATGCTAAAGTCAAAGAAAATCGACAAATTCTAAGAAGTTTAATAGATATTACGATGCACCTCTGTATGCAAGGGTTACCTTTTAGGGGGCACGATGAATCGAATGAGTCTTTAAATCGCGGAAATTTCAAAGAATTGGTAGTTCTTGTTAGTAAATTTGACACGAATTTAAAAACCTTTTTAGAAAATAACACCGACAGTAAATCGGTATTTTCTGGTACATCTAAAACCATTCAAAATGAATTAATTGATTCGGTTGCTTTTGTTGTGAATAAACAAATCGAGGACGATATTTCATAATCACTGTTTTTTTCTTGGCAAGTTGATGAAACAAATGACATAAGCTGTCATTCCCAGTTATCAGTCATTTTTCGTTATGTAATAGATGGCCAACTTGTTGAGCGCTTCATGGGATTTTATGATGTTAGTTCTGGGCGTTAAAGGATTAAAAATTATATTAAGAATACAACTGGACAGGCGCGGCTGAGTAATATGGCTAAAATTTCGATCGAAAAAGGATTCATAAAATCACAGGACGAAAATATTTTTATTGACAAGGTTATAGCTCATTTCGCTGATCAGAAAAATCGTAGAATTCCATTGATTTACATAAAACTTTAATATTGGAACTCAATTTAGAATAATTTTCATTTATAACTTTCAGAATAAATCCTATTTTACACTGCCTTTTTAATTTTTTTATTCAGTGTTAATTTTTTTCAGAGTTTATTTCATTTATTTAGAGTTTATTTCGTTATTTTGAAAATTTTCAACTTGATCTGATCCGATTTCCTTCATTCCCATCCCACACGTGGCAGGAATGCTCTACACCTCCACGTTGGTTCTTGCTGTACAGCTGCATAATAATGGTTTTCATATTTTTGAGTAATTTAGTATATCGAAAAATAAGCTCATAATATATTGGAACCATCAAATTAATGGTTTTTTTTGCTGAATAAAATAAAGTAATATGTATATAAATAATTTGAGGATTCATCAAAAATTCCAAGCATTAGTGAAGAAAATTTTTTTAATATATTTATCATGCAACTGACGAAGTAGAGTTCACTATATAAACTTTGTTCGCCACGTAAACCCTATATATATATTACATTATTAAATTTTTTTTCATATGTGCCTCACCATACTATATTGTCACGAGCCGCCACTGCCTGAAACAGGTTAATTTTTGTTTCACTTTTACCAGATTTTTATGCAATTTTGAAGGATATTTGTTGTACTCTGTGCCATTCCCGAATACTCCTTTTTTATATTTCTTATAACCGTTGATATCACAAGTGAATAGAAAGAAAGAATATGCCTTCACGAAGATCCCACTCTATGAAACTCATTTCCCGGATTTCCTAAAACATCGGACATCTCTTGCCACGTCTCCAACCTCAACTCAATTAGGCATAAAATTCATTCCAAATCCCTGGAAAGAGGAAATTTCCCCAGTCCGGTAAATCACGTTCCCGGAATTGAAAAATAAAAGACGAAAAAGGTATGTCTCATGGGTACTTAAAACGGGGGACGAGACTCCTTCAAACCGAAAACTTTATATAGTTTGCTTTATCTGGCGACAAGAGGAACAACCAACATCAAGAATGGAATTAAATTGAGAATGATATAAAACATTCCCGGTCAGGTTTCAGGGATGCAATAAACGAGGCTCTGGGATCCCATAAAATCCGAACGAATGTATCTCCGGAGATGGAGGGATCAGTCGACATATTGGCATCGGATTCTGGTTCCGCAGTTTTGAATCCGGGCGGCGGATGATATTTTGATACTTTGATGTCTGTTTACCCCCAATGAGTTGCGAGATTTACGCGCCACTGGAGAGAGGGCAGTTAAGGAAGTTTAGCGTTTGAGATTTTCATGTTCCGATGAGCCTTCGATTTTCATGGCTTGAATAGCAGTTCGTCCATGGGAAGTTGAATCGAGTTTCTTGAGAGGTTGTTGATTATATCAAAGATATTTTGAAACTTTCAAGGAGGTACTCTCTCTCTTCAACAACACATTTTGAATCACATTCCGTAGATCTTCTGTAAGCGACGCTCTTAACTCTCTGATCCCCAAGCCTTATCTAATACCTAATATTCAACCTGCTCTCTAATTATACCCATATATCCGAAAGCTTTGTGTAACCTGGTTTTTGGATTTTGAGAAAACTTACGATAACAATTTTTGTCTGTTGAAATGAAACCATTTGTGTAACGAAAGCATGAAAAAACAGATCCATTTGAAGAACTCAGTGGCCAGTCATTGTTACCACATTCACCATTTCAAGGAAAATTTGTAGTAACATGAGCTAGATTCGTCTTTCTTCATAACGGAATATAATCTAAAAGTATGAATGAAAAATCTCTTCAGTTACAACTTTTCTCCAGGGGTAAAGCGAAAATCCTTTCAATGTCGAAGAATTACGAATCTGTTTTACGATATTATCTTTTAATTACCTTTTTATTTATTCTTCCAACGGATTCCGGCCAAGTATTCATTGTAACTCAGATTTTCATCCGATTTCCATAAATTCGTCTGGAGGGGTTATAAATTTCCTTGGGTTCGAGATGAAATTTCCATTTTTGCTGTAGCAGCCACTGGATATTCGAGGGAGAAATAAATATTGATGTACGGTTGTTTGTTCTCGAATTTTTTTATTGTAATTTGATTATAATTTCAGATAAAGAAATTTTGCGGTTTCTTATCGGAACAGGCAGAGTATAACTTCAATATTTGTTCTCTGGGATTCGACGCTATTCGTCTTTTTATCCCTACTTCAACTCGTATAGCGAAGTTATGTTTGGAGTCTGGCTCTTAGCAAAAAGCAAATCGAGAATTATAATACGAAGCATTCAAATGAAATACAAAAAACAACAAAAATATTGATGTAAAAATAAATTTTCATTTCGTACGAGTGGATTACAACCTTGTTAATTGGCACAAGAGTCAATAAATTTGTATCAAATTGATCATTCAACACTATATTACATAGTCCAATGAAATCGCTCAATTTTTGAAAACGGACCAATAGAAACAAACTTTATCTAAAAACACTCAACCCCACAGTGTTTTCACTTTAAGAAATTTGTTTTTATCAAATGCTTAATTTGCATAGGAACATTAATACGTCCGGATAGCTTTGGCCGTTGGTGGCAGTAGCGGTCGTCATGGTTACGATAAACAAGCGATAACTTCAACAGCACATTTGGCAGTTCTGTCAGTTTATCTTCGTATTTTACCATAAAGTAGATAAAAATGAAACGTTTTGGGAATTGTAATATTACTTCAATTGAGGAAAGTGTAAAGAAAAGTGTGCCGCTTAATACAGTGAAGTCAAGATCCTACATTTGGAAACAATTTGAAGAATTCTGTGCTGCCCGCGAATACCTTGTAAATGAAAAAACAAGTTTGTCAGAGCTCAATAATATAATGCTAGACTAGGCTTTCAATATGAAGAAAAGAGATGGATCAGACTACAAGGAAAGTGTCGTAAAAACCTTGAGGAATAATACTGCCAAACAGCTGCAGGAAAAATTCTATTCCGAATGGGGCGTTAGGTTCGATCCATTCACTGACGTGGCTTTTAAAACGGCACGGGATGCACGAAATGCCAAGAGGCGTATTTTGCAAGTGGACCCTGAGAAAAGAAAAATTAGCACCAAGGCGCTGTCTTTGAAGCAACACAAAAAAATGGTCAACTTAGGTAAAGAAGATAATGCAGACGGTTTGAACAGAAAATTTTATTGTATTGCTGCATTGGAGCTTGCTTGGCGAAGAGGGTCATCATGCCTAATTTCGCATTTCCAATTCGAAATTGAAAACAATGGTAATCCCACGGGCCGAAATGCCTACAATCCGATATTTTCTAAATCAAGACAAGGTGGTGCCCAAAAATGTGCGGAAACGAAATGGCTGACTCCCAATATTGAAGAAGATATTTGCCCGATGAAGTTATATAAGCTACTTGTACCCAAAAGAACTGCAAACATAACCACTGAAATACTATTCCTTACTCCACATAAGAATTGGAAATATGGTTCATGCTTCAAAAACTCCCCAATACAATAGCTAAATGGACAAAGTATCGGCAGAACTCATTGGCATCAACACAACCAAGTCGAAGATAACCAACCACTCGCATCGAGCTACTGCTGTCAGCCAATTAGCCAAAGCAGAGATTAGCGAGGAACAGCTGATAAAGATAACAGGCCATTCTTCTGCAGCGTCAGTGAAACCGTATCTCCAACTGGACCAACAACATCAGTATCTACTTCATCATTCGAAAATGATGCTCGTAATGTGTATAATAATTGTACTCAATAATTATTATTTTGAGAATAAAGATAAATAATTTGTTGTTATGCTTCTATCTGGTTATTTTTGAATAAAAAACTATTTTTTATTTCGTTTGATTGATATTGTTGAATGATCTTTCCAAATACCACACGAGATTCGAATTTTTTTTTAGAACAATGTCGTTTTTTGAAAATTATGCAAATTTCACTCAACAAAGTGATCCCAAAATACCACTCGCCTTCGACTCGTGGTATTTTAAGGATAACTTTGTTTCGTGAAATTTAAACGCATATTTCCCAAAAAACAAGAGTGTTCTCAAAAAATTCCCACCTCTAGTAGTATTACCCTTGACAATACTTTTTGGAGCACACTATATCAACTATTTTTGAGGGTCAGATGGGATTATTTTAACGATTTATGAAATATAAATTACATCATGTTTTGTGATAAGGTCAGCTGATTTTTGAGTGAAAAACTCGCTTGAAAGGAAATTACGAATATATTAAGACTTAGCTAAAGCAGCAATTAATTTTTATAAAGATATAAAAATAGCCTAAATCATTAAAACCATAGTAAATTCAGTAGTTTGATGAGAATAATCAAAACTATCTGAGATATCCAGGGCAACTGATAAAAAAGAATTTGAGGAGCTGTGTTATTGAAATTCTTCTTACCAACATTCCAATGGAGATCTTCTACTGTTCTCGAGATTAATTAGCTTTGAGAGAAGAACATAGGAAATAGAGAGTTCCGATAATCGCGCCGTCTTGAAATAAAGGGGGCCATACACGAAATTTTGGGATATTTAGTGAAATGAAACCCGCAATAGAAAATGTTACTTTGGAAGAATTAAAGATAGAAATCGTGGCCAGCAGAAATGATTTGATGAGTGCTATCGCTGCATTGGAGAATAAAGCATCGCTAAAATTGGAAGAATTGAATAACAAAGTGACGCTTCTGGAGAAAGAAAATGTGGAGCTGAAAAGTAAACTAGAGAATTTGGAACGTGTTAACAAGAAAAATAATATAATAGTGTTTGGAATACCGAGTACCCAAGAAGCGATTGCAGGACAGTCTCTGGAAGAGTTGAATAATATTTTGACTACTAATATCCAACAATCAGATATAAGCGACATATATCCTTTAGGAAGAGGGCCCAACAGTCCTCTTAAGATAAAGTTTATATCTTTTATCAAGAAGAAAGAAATTTTTAAAAATATAAGTAAACTCAAAGGAACTAAAGTGAGCATTTCGCATGATTATACTCCCCAGCAAAGAGAAGAACAAAGGAAGCTGAGATCATATCAAAAGAGTATTCAACAAGAATCCCAGGATTGCTGTGTTATTAAAGGAAATAAATTGATGATTGGAGAAAAAGCTTATACAATAGCAGATTTGTAGAATTTACAATTGGTGAATAAGCATACTGGGAATACTGGTGTATTGTCCACTACAAACACGGAAAAACCAGCAACAGCCCAAGATTTTATCACAGAGTCATACTACCTCCGATAACACCCAGGCATCACAATTTCTGACGATAGGCAAGGCAGGAAATATAGGTACCAGATCTCGATCAAAACATACATCCAAGTAAGTGTATTCAACAAATTTATGCACATCATAGTTAAATTTCCTTTGCAATAATTTAAAATAACTACAAAAACCAAAGCAAATAAAAATCAATCAATTAAAAATTAGAAAAAATAAATAAATAAAAAAGAAAATTAATTAAATAGGCAGTATGGATCCCCTTATCAAAGATAAAGATGAGGTCTTGCCAACAACATTATAGTTGATAGTTTAGCAGAATTAAATGCGCAATCAATGGATCAGGCCTTGAAGATTCTACATATGAATATACGCAGTATTTGCAAGAATGATGACGAATTCTTTTCAATGCTCGAACAAACTACACACAAATTTGATATTTTGGTCTTAACAGAAACTTTTACAGTCGATGACCTGTATATGTTCAGGAGGCCGAGTTATAGTTTGGCCTACAGCAATGGTGACATCAACAAAAATGATGGAGTCATTGTGTATATAAATGATGAACTGGAGGCAACCCATGAAATTGTGAGCATTGATCGGTTGAAAGCGATTGAAATTAAATTCATTATAAACAGGGAATCATTTCTCCTAACGGCAATATATAGGCCACCATGTACCAATGTAGTAGACTTCAACAGGGCAATGGAGAAATATTTAAAAACCATGAAAAACAGGTATACATTTCACATTATTGTAGGCGACATTAATATAGACACCCTTTCCCATACAGAATTTACGGATGAATATAAAAACATGTTATCAATGTACAATTATATATCTTATATTAATAGTTATACAAGACCTATTAGCAAAACATGCCTGGACCACTTTTATGTAAGGATAGGAAAGAAAATAGTCGAAAATGTCATATCATCCTTCGTAATTAGAGAAGGAGTCACAGATCACTTTCCCATTGCCTTGTTAATCAAAACTAAATCACTCGATCAGAAATACCATCAAAAGTATACAACTAGAGTAATAGATTATCATTCATTACGTACGGATCTGAAAAAGGAAAATTGGGATGTAATTTATACAACTCATGATTCAAATAGAAATGTTGACAACTTCTTAAAAAAAAAAATTTTATCATTGATAAAAATACATCTGTATACGATAAACATAAATCTCATACTCCTAGGAAAAAATGAATTACACCAAAAATATTGAAAGAATATCGGCAAAAAACAAACTGTACTTGGAACTATTAAGGAAACCCACTGATGTTGTGCTGAAGTCAAGATACAATACATTAAAAATTAAGTTGCGCAAAGCAATTAACCTTTCTAAAAAACAACATCTCTCATCATGTATACAGAATAATAGATCTTCAGCAAAAGCATTGTGGAGCTTCGTGGATGACATCTGTGGTGGACCTGAAAAAAAGAAGAAAGATATAAAAAAAATAATTTTAGAAAATGGAGAAATAGTAGAAAACAAGAATAGAATATCTAACCTGTTTAATGAACGATATAGTCTTTTAGGGGAAAGATATGCTAATAAAATAATTCCTCCAAAAAATTTTGGAGATAGAGATAATTTTGTGGACAAGACAATATTCTTACACCCTACTGATAGATTAGAGGTTGAAAAGATTATCAATGGTCTCAAAAATGGAAAATCTGCTGGTAATGATGGTATAAAAGCTGAAACACTGAAAGAAATCTGCAAAGAAATTTCAGACCCTTTGTCGCAACTAATTAACGACTGCATGTCAAGCGGATGCTTTCCCAACATACTAAAAACGGGTGTCATCAAACCACTTCATGAAAGTGGCTCTATATTCAATATGGAAAATTACAGACCTGTGACAATAGTTTCCAACATTGCGAAAATATTTGAGAAGATAATAGCAAGTAGAGTTGTGTCATTCTTAGAAAAAAATAATATTATCTCGGATTGTCAGTTTGGATTCCGCCCCAAGAGGAGTACTGAGGATGCAATAAAGAAGCTGACAAATAATATTTACGGCAGCTTAGACAGAAAACTTCCATGCTTAAGTCTGTTCATAGACCTCTGTAAGGCATTCGACACTGTATGTCATGAAACTTTATTACATAAGCTTTATCGGTATGGCTTGAGAGGAATATAGTACGATCTATCAAAGGACTATTTATGCAGACGGGAACAATATGTTGATGTGAATGGCGTCAAGAGTGAAAAAAGGAATATTACATATGGAGTGCCCCAGGGTACTGTTCTGGGTCCCATATTGTTCAACATTTATTTGAATTCTCTGTTACGTTTGGAGTTGCAAGGCGAGATTATTTGTTATGCTGACGATTCAGCGTTATTTTATAGCTCGAGTTCGTGGTATGAACTGAAGATCAAGGCAGAACAAGATTTGCATCAGATACAACAGTGGTTCTGATATAACAAACTAACATTAAACGTAGCCAAAACAAAATACTTGCCGCTTAGCTCCTACTCCTCCATTATTCCTAATATGGTACCCTTGAGAGAAGCCAATGGAGTAGAGATCGAAGAAGCAGATCACATTAAATATCTTGGAGTAATCATGGACCGTCACCTAAAATGGGATCTTCAGGTGGACAATATAGTGCGAAAGATAAGATTCATGCTGGGCCGATTTAGAAGGATGACCGAAATTTTGGACTTCAAACAAATGAAGACTCTCTATCACGCATTAATTGAGTCCCATTTATCATACGGCATTATAGGTTGGGGCGCAGCATATGATTGCCACCTCAACATGCTGAAAGTAATACAAAAAGCATTTATAAAAATTATTCTAAGAAAGAGCAGAACATACAGCAGTGAAATGACGTACAAAGAAGCGGAAGTTATGGACCTGGCACAACTATATGCATTTAAGACTCTAATCGATATTCATAAAAATAAAAACGATATAACATATTCTACTCACAAATATCACACGAGAATAAAAGATGTTCGTCCCACTACTATCAGAGCTGAAAAGACAATTGGCCAAAGATGCAACCAATACTTGGCTCCAAGGATATTCAGCATTCTACCTGAGAATATAAGGAATATCCAAAATTGTTATCAATTTAGATACAAGCTAAAAATATGGATGAAAAACACCGAAAGAACAGTACTCTACAATATTATAAACTCTAATAAATAATAAAGTAAATTTATGTATATATATATATATATATATATTTTGCTTACCTGAATCTTGACAAACTACCTACTTAATAACTGAAAATTTACCCGAATTGTGACATAATACACGGATATGGATATGGATCACTTGAGTTGCGACACTGAACCTGAATTGTGACACTGAACCTGAATTGCGACACTGAACCTGAATTGGACTGTTCACTGGATCTACTAATCTGCACACTAAGGCTGATGTAAAATTTTGCAATTTTGTCATTTTACTCATAGAAAACCATTTCATTTGGTTTTCTCTATTTTTGGTATATTCATGTCATTAGCCCCTCATATAAATCGATAGTTTAATTTGAGTACTTTTTGTTTAATTCATGTATATGTAAAATTTGATGATGATGAATATATGTTATTATTATTATTATTATTATTAATTCAAGTTCTTCTAATTTCAATCAGATATTTTATTTGTCGAAGCTCAAGGAATTGATGTCTATTATAAAAATTTGTCATTTAACGATTGCTCTTTGTTCTACTAGGATTGAGCACGCGAAAACATTGTCGACAGAGTATGGATCATATCCTTTACCTTACCGAAGTTCCAAAAGCAATCAACTATTCCTCAAGCAACTCACATGGACCCTCCTGATTAGTTCGGCAACATCCAGAAACTATGTGGATTAAAGTCGACGTACGTCGACAAGAAATTAGACTTGTTTTCTCCCTAAAACCTCTAGAGAAAACTTTCCCCTCTTCCCAGTCCGGGTAAAAGTCCTTAGAAATTTGTATTCCGGGTCGCCCAGTTATCTGTAGGACTTTCTGTTATGGGGATCTTTGCCGAGAAGCTACTTTCTCTTTATAAAAAGCTCACTTAAGGCATCTCACGCGTTTTCCGGAATAAGTTCGGGCTCCAATGGACTTTGTTTTCATTTATATGCCGCTCGGATTGAATCGACCGGAGGACAGGGTAGAAATTAAATCTGTGGACCTGTGCTTGTACGTTGGTGACCGGTCTGTTGTGTTAGTTTTATAGATGATGTCTTTTACGAAGTATTTATAGTTCGTCTTAAAAGAGGCAACTTTGTGTATATTTGCGAAACTCGGTGAAGTGGGCGATCCACAACCTTCAATTTTTCACCTTTCGAATTGGCAGGGGTTCATGAGAATAGTTATTTAATCAACTAGTTTATTAATGATAGTGATTAATGTTCGAGACCATTAATCGCTAGATTTATGAACGAGTTGATTACAAGGTTTTTCCGTCGTCCTCATTATGAATTAGAAATAAATTATTTATTCAAATAAATTTTATTTCTCTCAATATAAAATTTGAAAGTAGATCCTGATGTAAAGCTCGTACGGAATGTTTCCACATAAAAGTTGTTCCTATTTCTTGTCTGATGTTTATGAATATCGGAGGTGTATCTGATGTGCTCACAAAGATAGTCTGGCAACATTCTATATTCGACTTTATAAATAAAATCCAGTGTTTTAAACATAATCCTCTGTCTCACAGTCATGCATCTAACATGATTCTAATTGGTGTTCTTTTATTACAGCTCAAAACTATTCTCATTCCCCTGTTAATTACCTTATGAATCTTTTCAATACTGTTCGACTTTAGATTGAACATTAAGGATGTACAAAAATCCAAGTGAGGCAATACCATCGACTTAAAGAGTAGCACTCTCGTTTTCAAATCAATCTTGTTATTGATTCTACTAACAAAATGTATCTACTGTGCCATCTTTGCTGATATAAATTCTGAGTGTTCTTTCAACGTCAAGTTTCCATCCAATCTTACACCCAAGTATTTAATTGACTCTACTCCACTTAAACTTTTCCCACCTACTGAAACCATAATGTTGCTCCTATTAATTTGTTTTACTTTACTTTCATTCCCGAACAACATATAATATGACTTCTCAAAGTTTACCACCATCTGATTATCCCCCATCCATTCATTCAATGTTTCTAGATCTTCATTCATCATTGCGACCAACATATCAATATCATCTCCATCTCATTGTATCGTCGGCGAACATTCTCAGAGTACAATGTTTCCTGTATTTTACATCATTTATATATACACTAAACAGTTAGTTACCCACCGTTGTTCCCTGTGGAACACCATCATTATTCTCAATACTCGAGGATACCTCTCCACCAAATTTTACCCTTTGTTTTCTCCCTGTCAAATATGATGTAAACCAATCAAGAACAGCTCCACCAATTCCCATTTTTTTCAATTTCTTAATAAGCAAAACCCTATTTATTGTTTCGAAAGCTCTCCTAAAGTCAACGAAGACCGCCAGAACTATCTTAATCTTGTCTATGTCCCTTGCCCATTCATTATATATGTATACTACAGAGGATTCACCAGAATGATTCGCACGAAAACCCGATTGGCCATCGAAAATCACATTATTTTCAACCAGGAACTTCAATAATTGATCCCTCACAACCATTTCGAGTACTTTTTCATATATAGGTACTGTATGAACACCCCTGAACTGCTCGCATAATGAAGTATTATTTACTTTTTGAATCGGTATCATCACCGATACTTTCCAACTTTCGGGAAGAGCACCATAATTCAAGTATGTGTTCACAATGTCAAGCATTCTGTTACCCATAACCTGGAATATATCTCGAAAAATTTTTGTATCAATGAAGTTTTTGAGTTCTTTCATGTTGATATTTGAAAACTTCGAGAACTCAGAGTACCTATCTATTTTCGATAAATAGAAAGCGTGGTCATGTGTCCTAGTTGTCGTCGAAATAATGTCATGTATACTTTCCGCAAAAAATGCATTGAAATTTTTCGCTATCTCACTATTTTCAGTAATTATTTTTCCATTGAAGTTAACATTTTTACTTCTGATCCCGGTTTTTTTCCTAATGAATTCTTCAACATTTTTCCCACATATCACTACTAGAACAATTTTTTAATAATTCATAAATTCATAATAATAATTTTTTTACAGGTGTCATTGCAGCAACGCTTTTCAGCAACGGATTTCGAAAGCTGGTTTATATTTACGATTGCGTGTCATTTGTAATCCGTTGAATGAAATGACTTGGTAATTATGGTCGGATTTATTGCGCATATATCTCTGCCAAATAGACTTCTTATGTCTGATCATCTTGAGGATAGTATGGTCGATCCAAGGTTTGTTGAAATTAATGTAGTAGTCAAAGATTCACCGTGTATACTACGATCTGGTGTTCATATAAATAGTTAGTTTCAGATTTCAAACGAAAGAGTTAACTGGAGATGTTCTGAGGCTGAATATTTGCTTTTGTAAATCGTATTTACAAAATCTCATCTGCGCTCAGGAATTTGCTCCTCTTACTGTACGAACTTGACAACTTAATGGAAATAAAATAGAGCTAGACCGGATTTGAGTAGAGGTCATCATTAAACACAACAAAAAACGAAATCAAAGTCTAGTATTTCTATACACCCAGCAGCGAAGTTAATTGGCTCCTATTCCTTAAATCTCCGACCTTCATATGAAACCGTCCGAAGGTAAATCGTAAACCTCGACCTTCAATTAATTAACCAAGGTAAACCGAAACGAACAACAATTAGGGATAAAGTATGGGCGGACACGTGAACACAATTCGAGTAGAAAGAACGAGCGTCGGCAATAACCCTAATCGGGTGTACCTCCCCACCTTATCCAGTCCCAGGGGAGAACCAAGAACGCTCCACAATTTCACGTGGAGTTATCTCGCAAAGTTGGATAATTATTGCACGCTCTCGTTGCGACAAGATTCCTTCAGATTACAAGACTTTATACTGAGAAACGCTTGAATAACAATCAGTCCATAAATCTGGAAGTGCTCAAAAGCAAAATTATGCACTCATTAAGGGATGAGCACCTAGGGGTGAAAGGTTGCACATAGATTTGTGTGTCAGGAGTTTGAGCACATGAATCGAAGAAAGCCGCATATACAGGACCACTGCGTTAACCATGAGTTCTTCAAATTAGAAGAAACAATGTTTTTTTCTATACTGTTTTTCCGAATTCAGCTGCACTAAAGAGTTGTAAGCATGTTGAGGTTTCATCTTGGGAAAATATTTCTCTGTAGTCCACTTTCATTCAAATAAAAATTACTTCCCAAGCATCCATAATTGAATCTGAATTACTTAAGTAACTATGTGAGGGATGGAAATCTTTTTCTCTATTTATATGGAAGATTATTCTGCATTGGATATAAAACAAGATGCTAGACATCATCAGTAATGAATACAACAAATGACAATCCAGATTTTGTGGTGAATGTGAGCCAAAAATTATTGTTCAGTGGTTAGTTTCCTCTATAGTTTTTAGGGGTGGAAACCATAGACTACAGAGATTTCCGCAACTTATTGTAGATAATATTTTATTCGAACAGACATAAAGTATAGAAACATTGAATAAATCTGTTTATTGGGTCATTTCAACACAAAGTTGGATATGGAAAAATCAGAAAATTTGGTAAAAATTTTATCGATATAATTACTCTCAACTTCGAATATCTCAAAATGCAATTTTGGGAAAATGATAATGATTGTAGGAAGTAAATGATATTAGTTTTTAGCTGAAGTGATATTAGTTTTTCATGCAATTTAAACAATCTGTAGAGTACCAGTGAGAAAACTGTCAGCAGAAATCTTCTACAAGAAATGATTTCAATTGATACTGTTGTTTGAACAAAGCAAAGGATATTGCAAATTTTGTGTGAAATTTAAACACCCTAAAAATTACAGATATTTGGGCGAAACAAAAACAAGCTGTTCCACAGGGACCAAGCGCACAAAAGAAGAAATTCAAGCGAACAAAGCTTTTCTTTATCATGTTTTGCGCAGATATGATAGAAAATGACAATTACCCCTGATGCTCGACAATTATTGTGTTCAACACCGAAAACCTAGCGCCTTCACCATTTCTTTCAACAAATATTTTCCTAAAAACAACAAGGTAGTCCGGAAAAAAAAAGAAAAATTGTGTGAAAAGGATTTTTAATGGATATATTGTATAGTATGAAGATCACTTGCATAATACGAAATTATAAATTTCCTCGGATAATTTTTCCAACGAGTAACTCATGCACTTCTCGAAAACCGGGTTCGTCTAATATCCCGAGTAATCCAAGCACCATTCATAAACACGTCTAGCAACAAGCCGACTGAAACATCATCTCTAATGAAAAGTACATGTTACCGCCAAATTGAATAGACTCATCAACATAAAAACCGCTAAAAAGCCTGAAATTCACCGGTTTCCTCATCTCACTCAGCAATTCAGGATTCACCTCGTTTGGCGAAAAATCTAATTGGTAAACGAGCAACAACACGTGATGAGATGACTGGCTCATTAGCAGTGCTCGATTCTATTATTAGACCTTCGTTTGAGGCACTCGGGGTTGAAATAAGGTTTCCTGTGTGAATCCAGTTTTTATTATAGAGTTTCTGAGAACCTAACAGCTTTGATCTCTGCCAAATTCCGATGTATGAGATGGCGAAAGTCACCGTCAATTTCCAGAAAATCTTCAGAAGGTTATAACTACTATTGTACAATTACTAATTGCAATTCTTTTCAAAGAAAAATCTTTAGATTTTCAGAAAAGTTCAATCCACTGGAAGATGTAATCTTCAGGAGATTAGGCTTTAAACGATTGAATCATGCGTTTAGCATGTTGAAACCATTGATTTATAATGGTTAGTGCCAAAATAATAATTCTACATTAGTTCTATCATAAAAAATTTCTCAAAAACCTGTTCATAATGACTCATCACTCTGCTCAAACAAAATGTCTACCTATATTTATTCTTTCAGGAATCAGGTGGAAATGAAATTCTGAAGAACACTTGCTGTGAAACAGCTTCCAAGGGCAATATGATCATCAGCTTCAGTTTAGGTGAGTGATATTTATTCATAATTTTTTCTGTTGAGGTATATATTTGATCGTTCCAAAAACTATGATGTTTTTTGTATAGATTGATTTTCATTACTTTCAAATGAGTTAATCTTTGTTTCACTCAGC
This sequence comes from Micraspis discolor, assembly GCA_030674115.1. Taxonomy (NCBI): domain Eukaryota; kingdom Metazoa; phylum Arthropoda; class Insecta; order Coleoptera; family Coccinellidae; genus Micraspis; species Micraspis discolor. Next base: position 430,137 of record JARTUT010001740.1, read on the forward strand.
AAAGTACAGTTTTATAGTTGAAATATATATTTCTCGACTACATGGTGGTTAGTATAGGTTAAGTTCTATTTTCTGATCAGAAAATTTATTGAATCATTTTTAATGGAACCTTTCTGTCCACCCGTCATATAATTTACGGTATGAAACTTGAACAATTTGTAAACTCCTATGCATTTTGTCTGAGTTTGATCATTTTTCTTGATCTGCCTTGTAAAAATGAATTTCTATCAATAAAGGATCACTGTATTGTTTCCTTATGCTGACCACACATGCAACCATCAACCGTAGATTAATTTTGCACATATATGTCGGAGCGTGTGTCGCTTTACTTGGTTGCAGGAACAAAATGGATTTTTCCTGGTCGCACCGTACTTCACCGCTATAATCCACATACAATAAGGCCTGCCGGAGTAAAACCTATATAGGTTTTTTTTCCGGTACAGCAGATTTTTTTTTGTTGATATAAGGCAGCGTAGAGCCTTATGGTATTGAGGAACATTCATTTGTCAATGGATCTCTCTGAATGACGGCTACTGAATTCACCTGTCTTACACCAGAACAAATTTTTATATTTATATTTCGAATTTTTTTCACGAATTCTACAAGGTGTCCAGAAAGGGTATCAGGTATTTGCTTTTGCGCCATATTCTGAACGTCTAAATGCAGCGGGGAGATATTCGTGGCGTCCTCCAGTTTGTTGAGTTTCAGTCAAGATGGAAGAGTACTTGGGGACGCATAGCGCATTTGGCGTACGCGCGTATTATCAAAATGGTGATTCAATAGTGACTGCTCAATATCTTTGTTGTGCGGAATATCGTACACGCCACGTGCCAAGTGACGAAAGCATTAGGAAATTGAGCAGGATGTTCGAGAATACACGTGCGACAGTAAAAATTCAAAACTCTGGTCGTCCTCGCTCAGTTCACGGTGAAGAAACAATTGAAGAAGTTGAGGCGTCGGTTCGTCAAAATCCGTTTTATCCATTCGAAAGAGAAGCCACTCGTTGAACACCAAAAAATCGTCTTTACATTCGATTTCAAAGAAAGACTTACAACTAAAAGCCTATAAAATTCAATTGTTTCAAGAATTGAAGGATGCGGACTATGCTGATCGACTGAATTTTGCTAACGGAATGCTGCAGCGATTCACTAACTTCAACAACACATTATTTATCGACGAAGCGAATTTTCACCTGAACGGTCTGTTAATATGCAGAATTTACGGGGTAGCGGAGAATCCGAGATGAAAGCATGAACCACCTCTGCATAGCCCAAAGGTCGTGCTTAATGTGAATAGTTATTGCGATATGTTGCGAAACTTTTTGGTCCCAGAGTTGCAGGAGTTAGCAGGTTACAACTCAAATACGTGGTTACGCAAGATGGGGCCACTTGCCATACCTCAAATGATTCAATGGAAGGGGTATCATCAACTGGCCTCCCAGAAGCACCGACTTTAACCCGCTTGACTATATTGCATGGGAATACCTTGAAAGTAAGGTTTTTCAAAATAATCCGATGAATTTAACCCAGTTGAAGCAAAACATCAGCGTCAACGTGTTTTCGCCAATCTTCGTTCTGTATAGAAGAGTGCCAGCAACGCAACGGTTATCATTTGGATCTGTTCCATGATCTTTTCCAAATAATTCTCCAATTCATGTGTTGATAATAAACATTTAAAAATATTTTTTGTCTTATTGAACTTACAAATACCAGATACCCATCTGGACACCTCGTATATTTTGAGCTATAAGAATATCGTGTTCTTGACTGATAGAACGACCATGTCTGATAAGTCTTTAGTATATTTGAAACGAATTTTCCAATTTTTTGGGTCTTGAAATTCATTCCCACACGATTTCGGAATTGCTTCGTCCATAATGGTGATTTGTGTAATATATTCAAAATTAGCGAAATCTGATATATTATCTCAAACTAAATAAAAGACTTATTGATTGAATTATGTTTCACTCTTTCGTTAATTATGCAAGCAATCAAATAAACTCCCAATTACAAAAATTAAGCACGGATAGATCTCCCGTCATCATGGCCAGAATTCCATCAAATCGTAAATATCTCATCAGGATTTAGAAATGTAATGAAAGGATGTTTTTATGACATTGAAAAAGACATTATTGATATTAAATTCATAGAATGCAAGAATTCACAGATGAATATATAAAGATACGAAAAAAAATTACGTTAGGACTTTTTTCAGAGTTCATGCCGCTTCTATATCCCGCTCTATTTTTTTCACAAACTGCACTGTCAACTCGTTTCCTGTCTGTCTACTCTTCAGTGACCGCACTGCTAACTCCCGCTGTCGGTCTATCATCAACAACCGCAGTGCATCTAGTGGGGAGCGGAGTGGGGTTACCTGCTCGGGGCTCTGACGAGTGTGGGTGGGGCAGACGCTCATTACCTCATATAGGAATCAGGCATCCCCAATTGATAAATCAAACCAAATAACAATGTTTTTTTACTAATCATTTAAAACAAACTGTACCAAAACGAATGCTCGGAAAATTATCCTATATCCAAATTACATCGGTCGCATACCTGCAGCTATCTCTTGTGAAACGCCAATGAAGGAAAAAAATACGGGTAACCAACCACTCGACTCCAATAAAAGAATATGAATTTTTCCTCGAGAATTTTCAAAGAAACGAAGTGATGAATGTGTCTCCGCCTGTCACAAAGGGAAAAAATATAATATCAGGAGAATTGAATGGATATCGGCAGGCAATCGTGAAAACAGAAACGACAAAGGAATAAATATTCAGACGCCTCGGAAATGGATATTTGAGAACCGTTTCTGGGAAATTATTATTTTTCTCTCCTCCCGACAAGTTGTAATACTCCGGGATTTGCCGATGAATGATGCGATGTCTTCGCAAATTTAAGGATTGGGACCGCTCCTGGGAAATGTAAAATGGCTCCTGAGGAGGTAGGAAGAATTTCGAATAAGGAGTAGGTATTGCAAGACATTATTCCTTATTTTTTCAATAGTTTCCGGAATTGTAAAGAGGAATATAGCTAATTTTCTGATAACTGTAGTTATACTAATATACTCAAGAAGTCCGGAAAATAGGGTTTTTTGGAGGAATAAACAAAGTTATTACTAGCCAAGATAAATGGGATTTTTCTTGAGCCAGTAATACCCGTTACCTTGCGTGTATTGTTTTATATTTTATTTGTTTCTCATTTGTAAAAAGGTTAGATAAATTCCAAAAAAATCGCAATAATTTGTTGCTAATGTCGTAAGCTATGGCAGCGTTGCCATGAACATGTCTGTTTATTTTTCTTTACATTTGTTTTGGCGAAAGCGAAAATGAATGTACCAAATGAAATTATTGAAGCAGCCAGCAGTGTAGCTTCTAGGTACGCGTGAGAATACGACTTCAAAAAGTGGAAAAACAAAAATTGTGTGATTGGGGTAACTGAAGATGTTTTGTTCGTCTACTTGAATCAATTAGCAGCTAAATTCAGACCTAATACTTTATGGGCAAAATGGTTTATGCTGAAAAGCTGCTTGGAAATGAAAGAAAATTACCCTGTTCGCAGGTTTGTTTTCCTTGAAAAATTTATTGAAAAATATGACGTTTAGTTGTCATTTGGAGATTTCAAAAGGTAATAGCGTTTCTGAAACGAAAAAATGAGCGTTATACGCCAAAAAAGGCCAAGGTATTAAGTGAAGAAGGGGTTGAACAATTTTTTTACATGCACCTGATGACCAGTGGTTGCTGACGAAAATTGTAACAATATTTGGGATTTTTGGATGTTGTCGATGTGACAAAATTCTCTCCTTAAACATGAATGATATAGAAGATATGGGAAAATACGTTATTGTGACATCGCGACAAACAAAAAATTTAACCACAAGAAGATTCACCATAACCGATGATAGCTGCAGCTTCAAGCCCTGCATGTTATACAGAAAATATATAAATCGTCGGCCTCCTGAAACAGAAAGCCTTAGATTTTTTTTGACGTAACGATATGGAAAGTGCATTCCCCTTAATGCTGGCCAGCACACTATTGGTAGTGTCCCAAAGCAAATAGCGAAATATTAAGGTTTAAAAGACCCAGAGTTTTACACCGGCCACTCTTTTCGCAGAACTGTCGGGTGGAGATATCTTAGCACTAAAGCGTGCAGGAGGGTCGCAGAGCACCGAAATTGCGATGAGTTATGTCGATGATTCGTTCAACAAAAAAATTGAAATGTCTAGCAAATTATTTGGTAGTAAGGAGAATAGAAATATTCTGCAGTCCGCGAGTTCAGCAGTTTCTGAGTCAACAGATGGTTCATCATCAACAGTATCAACTCTTTCATCATCAAAAATCTGTGTTACTGGTAATAACAATTGTACCATGATATTTTCAACATATATGACGGTAAAACAAAATTTTCTTATGTAAATTACTAACTTGTAAAAATTTCGCAGGTTAACTTTCAGTTTTACAAGTTAGTGACTTGATAAAGCGATCTTTCTTAATTAATATTGTGTTTTTGGAACCTGAGGTTTACAAATGAGAAACAAATAAAATCATTTTCGGGCGTGTTTCGTACAATATTTTTTTAGCAACCGTATAGAATATCAAATCGACGAGAGAACACATTTATTCATATACATTTCAATTTTTATTTGAACTAAACAGAACATAAAATACACATATCAGCAGAAACATTCTTATCCCCATTGATATTGATATATCCAATAGCGCAAGATAGCCTCGATTGACGTATGATATCCCAGAGAATCAATACCGGTTTCGAGGTGAGTGCCTGTTATCAGCATGATGATTCTGTAGGAGGCTGCCAGTACTCAAAGTCAAAATGGTTAAATCTTACAGTTAACGAATTGTTGTAACTAGTCCTCCATCGGAAAAAAAATCTATTTTATCAACTTTTCGAAGGAACAATGTCATCTTCAGGACAGCGTTTCACCCATGATTTATAACTATATTAATGGTGGAAGAAAGTCCTGTTTATCGATGAAATTAATAGAATCGGCTGTTCCAATCTGGTTCTCACGCCATTTCAATAGGTTACTTCGATTCTCTGCCGAAATTATTTAAATGAATGCAAGAGAAGACTTGCTGAAATTAAGTAGCCAGTGAAAGTAAAAACTGGGGCGATATTCATATTCACGATAGACATCTCTGGTCCAGTTCACATATTATTAGGCGTTGAAATATGACAGCATGGAAAAATAAAAAGCTTGTCATTTCCGTTGTTTACTAGCAATTAAACATCAGAAAATAGGATAGAAACTGGTTGTTAAATTTTTTGCCAGCGTCTACGGGCGACTTTCATTCCTTTCAGAATAGAATTCACGGTGAAAATAACATGTTTACAAATTATATATCATATCAAAACTATTTAAATGTATATTTGTTTAGAACACTTTGAATATTAAGTACTAAATCTGAATGTGTCTACGAAATCAAGAAGGAACGAAGATTGGTCTAAATCGACTGAAGAAATCAGTTATGTGTGCCACCAGTTAGAAAAAGCATTAATTTTCGTAACGAGCGAGTTACGAAATATAGTGTGTCCCAACGTATTTCATACATTTTTTTTTTAAATTTTGAATATAATGTGACTATTCAAATTTGAAGAAAGTCAAGTCAATTCGCAGATATTTATTTTTCACTTCGTTGCTATGGAAGTATCGTAGTGTCATATTTCGTTATTTTGATTATCAAAAAAGTAGAAGATTACAGTCGTATTTCTTTTCGTAAAGAATTTCTTGAAATTGTTTCAAAGTAAAAGAAAATATAGTGCAATGTCAGATTCAGAGAATAACGTCCTGAGTGGTATCGAGGAAGCAGCACAATCTGAGTTATCTACAATTATGAGTCGAGGAGCAAGTATGATTTTTCTTATGCCAAATTCTGTTTATGAATTACTCATTTGAATGAAAGTTTTGCTAATTATTCTCAAAAAAAAAAGGGGAAATGAAGCTCGAAATTTTTAATAACAGTGAATTCATCCAAAACGCACTCGAAAAGGATATTCACCGTGGTGGAAAATGAGCGTACACTTATGAATCCAATCAAAAGATATAAAGGGTGAGTCTTTGACCACTGCGTTTATTTTAACCATAGATTCTTGACGTCAAAAGAAACATTTTCTTTCTATAATATTTTTCCAAATTTGGCTCCGTTCAAAAGATATAGGGTGTTGAAGTTTCATAAAAAAATTGCATTTTCACCTGTAATATTCAAACGACAATATCAATTGAAATTGCATATTTTGGCATCAATATTTATTCCACTTCTTGTAGGTTTCACACTACTACTCTACAGATTGATTAAATTGCATGAAAAACAAATATCTCTTGAACTAAAGAGTCCGTATCTCGTACTTCCTGGAATCATTAGTCTTTTTTGCAGATAAAATCATTCCTTATCTTTTTTCCTAAATTGCACCATTCATGAGATATTTGAAGTTGAAAAGAATTGAATCGATATAATTTTGTCCAAATTTTCTTATTTTCCCAAATCCAGCTCTGTGCTGAAATTATTCAATAATCAGATTTGTTCAATGTTGCCATATTTTATGTCTTTATTATTAAATATTTCTACAAAAGGTTGAGAATCTCTCTCAAGTCTATGGTTCCACCACTAAACACTATAGATGAAATTAACCACTGAACAATTCACCACAAAATCTAAATTGCCATTTGCTCTATTCATTGTTAATGATGTCTAACACTTTGTTTAATATTTAATCCAGAGTAATGAGTAATATTCCATAATAAATAGAGAAAAAGTTTTCCATCACTCTTCGGTACTTTTTTGACCGTTGAAATAGGTAATGTATTTTCTGTCAGGACCTGTTAAATTGAAGACTTGTCTTTAAGAAGAGCTAGCTGGTTCTTTATAGCTTCTGACTTTCAGGGTTCATCAAATTATATCTATTCTAACATAGGAATGCTTCAAATTAAGCTCATATGAGTTTTAAAAACTTCGAACCCAGTCTCCTAGATTTGTTTTGTACCTTTATTATCATTATTTCATACACCGATTCAACCTGGTTCCAAAACTTAGGAGATAATAGATTTTGTCTCAGTTTTAATATTTCTGTTATGATGATCTGTTATGATGCATGATTAATTAAATTCAATCAATATTGAAACTGGAAGCTATAAATAAGCTCATAACCAATAAAGATTACAATAGAATGCATTTTCTGACCATAATCATTTCATACTGAATTGAATAATTTTAAACTATCGTTATAATCCTTCCAATAATTTCCACATTTTTTTAAGGTACAAATAACTATTGACAGTTTCACATAGAATCAAAACAACAAGGAACCACAGAACACCATTTTATTGGGAACTACCCACCACAGAACCGTTGTAATAACATTTTAATGTGATAATAATTCACTCTAGTTATTCTGAGGAAAATTTTAACCAAAGATCAATAATGGTTATAGATATTATCTTTCATTTAAAAAAACATTGCAATTAATTAATTTTTTCTATCCTGGGGTTCGGTAATAAATTAATATTCTATAGTAAGTTATGAAAATTTGACATAATCTATGAATAACCATTATTCAATATTTATGTTTTTGTTTACATCATTAAAACAGATACTCTACTGATATGAAAACTTATAATTCACGCATGTTCAGTAGTCAGTAATTATAGTGTAAACAGAATAGATTCATATTAATGATTTAACAAAATATTTTTTATTAAAGAACACCTAGTTGATTTTTCAAAATCAAATTTAGGTGATCAAGCACAATTTCTTCAAGCAAATATAATTGCACACCTAAATCTGGAAATACTTGTAATCTATCCAGGTAAATTGTTATTGGGATTCAGTACAGAAAATAATCATCAAGCAAAGTAACATCACTTTAAAATAATTATTCGTAGTGACATCAATCATTGTTTTTGAAGATTTCGAAAAAGATTTTCATATTTTTAACAGTATGATATCAAGAGACCTCATAGACCTGTTCACTGGTCTCTGTCAAGGAGAAGAAACTTCAGAAATATCAGTGTTAGGAAAATCATTGATGATTTTTTCTGGCTTTGAGTGAAAAAAAAGCACAGTGACAACCTCTTGCCTTGGAAGTTTTCATAGAAATGATGGTTTTCATGATTTGGAAATTTGAAGAAGAAAATTACAAATGTATGATGATATCATCCAATAAGTCTGAGGTTTTTTTGGAATTTCTCACCTGAAAGGGATGGTTTATAATATTGAAGTACAAAGAAATTATAGTAGAAACAACAAAAATCTATGTTTATGATGTCGAATTTTTTTTACCAGAAACTTAGTATTTTGTATCTTCCTTCTGGATATGGACCTCATCGGATGAAGCATAAGTGAGTGAATTATTTCTTAGAGGAAAAATAATGTTTTTGAACAATTCAGATTCAATAGTGGATACTGTGGAAGGTATTTTTCATTCAAACTGAACTCTACTACAGAGGGGTATTTGCCCAATGTGAAAACTTAAAATGCTTATAACTCTTCAACGTAGCTGAATACAGAAAAACCGTAATAGAAAAAGTGTTTCCTTTGATCTCAAGAACCTTGTTACATCCCTGTAAATCGAATATTCATTTATCGAGTCTCCCCGATGAAATCGGCACATATGCACACAGATTGACCGCGCTGACACACATGCATTTGATATCATTTTCAGTAATTCATTCTGAACGCTGGCTTCGTTGAAATACGTATAATATAACTTTAAATCTAGAAGTACATAATTTGGAGGTCGATTTTATCGGATACTGGATGAAGTTAAATTTGATTTGTGAGAGGAAGTCATATCGCAATTTTGCTGAGAGAGATACGTTTATTTATTAGATTATTGTTATTCATTGCCAGGTAAGATGAATTGTCACATTTTCAGGCGTTGTGTGTTGGCGATGTTAATCTTGATTATTTTGAATTTCCCATACAGAATCCAGAAGGATTGTTTCACTGTGGTCGAGGAACATATTGATTACCCCCAAGGAAATTTTCCTGAAGGAAGAATTGGCTGCCACCTGTTCTGGTTTTCATCACCCATCCACGCCATTTTTGCTTTTGTCAACTGTCATATTTTGACGTTCCGAAGAACTTTTACATAAAGAAATTATTGTATGAAATTGCTGATAGATCTTGATTGTGAAATAGAATAGGTGAGAATAAATTGTGGAAATATCAACTTGTTCATTTTCTTGAGGAAATCAGTTGATGGAAAAAAGATATTCAGACTCAAGCCCATTTTGTAATATGAGAACGTAACAAATGGTTCCGATACCGGGAATCGAACCCGAGCCTCCTGGATGAGAGCCAGGTATGGTTAAAATGAACGCAGTGATCAAAGACTCACCCTGTATATCCTTGAGACCAATTCTCACTCCGAACGAGTTTCGTGTTTTACAAAAACTTTAAATCCTCAATACTTAAGTGAAGAAGGGGTTGAACAATTTCTTTTACATGCACCTTATGACCATTGGTTGCTGACGAAAATTGTAACAATATTTGGGATTTTTGGATGTTGTCGATGTGACAAAATTCTCTCCTTAAACATGAATGATATAGAAGATATGGGAAAATACGTTATTGTGACATCGCGACAAACAAAAAATTTAACCACAAGAAGATTCACCATAACCGATGATAGCTGCAGCTTCAAGCCCTGCATGTTATACAGAAAATATATAAATCTTCGGCCTCCTGAAACAGAAAGTCTTAGATTTTTTTTGACATACCGATATGGAAAGTGCATTCCCCTTAATGCTGGCCAGCACACTATTGGTAGTGTCCCAAAGCAAATAGCGAAATATTAAGGTTTAAAAGACCCAGAGTTTTACACCGGCCACTCTTTTCGCAGAACTGTCGGGTGGAGATATCTTAGCACTAAAGCGTGCAGGAGGGTCGCAGAGCACCGAAATTGCGATGAGTTATGTCGATGATTCGTTCAACAAAAAAATCGAAATGTCTAGCAAATTGTTTGGTAGTAAGGAGAATACAAATGTTCTGCAGTCCGCGAGTTCAGCAGTTCATAAGTATCAACCCTTTCATCAACAAAAATCTGTGATACTGGAAATAACAATTGTACCATGATTTTCAACATATATGACGGTGAAACAAAATTTTCTTATGTAAATTACTAACTTGTAAAAATTTCGCAGGTTAACTGTCAGTTTTACAAGTTAGTGACTTGATAAATCGATCTTTCTTAATTAGATAGATAGATAGATAAATCATCTTTATTTCAAGTTTCATATAAAAATTACAAGAAAGATGAAATGACGTCAAAAATAAACACAATTCAGTACATATTGTCAGAACCAGAATAATCGTCTAGACTTTATGGTTCCAGTTGTATCAAATATTTCTTAATTAATTTCTTGAATTTATATTCATTTTCAACATATCTAATATGCTGCGGCAATTTATTAAAGGCTCTGATACACATATAGTATGGTCCCTTCTCACTCAGCGTTAATCTATGATGTGGATAGAAAAGATCTTTGTTTCTCGTGGGATAGTTGTGCTTGACATTATTTTGGAACTTGTCTCTATTTTTGAATACAAACATAAGACATTCATAAATGTACAAAGCATATACAGTCATTATATTCATAATCTTAAATTTGCCCCTACAAGAGTCCCTGAACTTCATATTGCACATTGTTCTTATTATTCTTTTTTGTACCATGAATACTGAGTCAACCCTTGCGTTGCTTCCCCAGAAAACTATCCCAAATCTGAGAAACTACTCAAAATTTGCATAATACAAAATTTTCAGTGTGTCAAAATTCATGTATTTAGCTATAACCCTGATTCCATACCCAATACTAGATAACTTTAAACAGACCTTTTCAATGTGAGTATCCCAACTAAGAAATTCATCTATAGTGACACCCAAAAATTTAGTGCTTGTGACAGGTTTTATCTTGTTATTTCCGAGAATTATGTTGTCTGGTGCAGAAATCTGACACTGCCTAGTACGAAAATGTATTAAATTTGTTTTTGATTCATTTATGTTCAGTTTATTCATGGAGAACCAATTAGTGGTGTCCGCAAAGCAGCTTTTTGTTTTTTCAATAATATCCATCGAATTGGATCCAGAAATCAATATATTGGTGTCGTCAACAAAATTTGTGATTGAATACCTTTTTAATGAACATGGTAAGTCATTTATATATATTATAAAAAGTAACGGTCCCACAATGCTTCCCTGTGCAATACCTACATCAATGTTGAGTGTATCTGATTTTATATCATTTTCAACCATAACTTGCTGCCTTCTTCCCGAAAGATATGATCGAATCCAAGCATTAGCATTACCTCTTATACCATACTTTTCAAGTTTGAACAAAAGGATATCATGATCTACACAGTCATATGCTTTACTCAAATCTATAAAAAGACCGAGTGACATGTTTTCTAAGTTGTCTAAAATTGCATTGATGAACTGATATATTGCAGTATTGGTTGATCTGCCTCTCAAGTATCCATGTTGGAATTCGGAAAAAAGATTATCTTGGTTCATGAACCTAGAACTCATGACCAATTCAAAAATTCTAGAGAACGCTGGTAAAAGACAAATAGGTCTATAGTTATTTACGTCATTTAAGTCACCTTTCTTGAATAATGGTTTTATCAAAGCATGCTTCAGTTGACCTGGAAAAATTGAATATTTCATAGAATTATTTATTATGTAGGACAGCACAGCGGCAATTGAACTGATCGATAACTTGACAAGACTCAGTGGTATGTCATCGTACATACTACAGTGTTTATTTTTCAGATGTTTAGATAATTCAAACAATTCATCAATGCTTACAGGTTTGAGAAATAATGATTTATCATTTCCTCCGATTTCAGTCATAAAAGGAACTGACTTCAGACTCAAATGGATATTTTTTATAACTTCTATCAAATGTTCATTGAAGTCATTCGATAATTTTAATGGATCTTCACAAATATTTTCTTGAGTTTTACTGGTCTTTCCTGTTATTTCCCGACATACCATCCACATAGATTTTATCTTGCAATCAGATTTTTTTATTCTGTTCTCATATAATATACTTTTTTCCACATTCAATAGGCTATCATATTCTTTTTTCATTTTATTGTATTGTGATTGGTATGAAACGTCAAATTCAGATAATAACTTCAACATGTCTAACTGTTGTTTAATTTTCTGTAAAGTTGGATTTTTTTTTGTGATTTTGAATTCTTTATTTTTATACACTTGTTTAATAGGAAAGCATTCATCGAGTAAATTCAAAAATTCACGCATAAACGTGTGCCACTGTTTATTTACATCGGACTTTTCGATACAGTAAAAATTATCCCAGGTTTGTTCCTTGAGCTTACTAATAAATACCGATTTATTATTTTCGTTAAAGAACCTTTTCCTATCTAGTTCATTAGAAAAATTCTTATTTATACGAAAACTAACCTTTTGTGCCTTGTGGTCCGATATATGATATTCTAAAAGCTCTGTTGCTGTGATGTTACAGAAATTTGTACAAATATTATCTAAGCAGCTCTTAGAGTGATCAGTTATTCTAGTGTAATCATTAATAAGGACTTTTATACAAAAATTATTGAGGAGTGATAAAAATCTATTTTTAAAAACATTCTCATCTTTGAGTTCAATGTTGAAGTCACCTGCAATGAAGATGGTGCTATTTAGATCGATTTTCTCAACTAGAATTTTCTCCATGATCTCGAAAAAGAGATCAATCTTTCCACTAGGAGGTCTATACACTGAGGGAACCATGATTTTCAACTGATTAATGACACATACCACCACACTGCACTCAAATTCTCCTGACACCGAGAGATCACTTATGTTTCTATGTTTTCTTGTCTTGCACTGATTGTTTATATAAATCACGGAACCTCCGTGTTTACCCTCTTCACGACACATACTTTCAGCCAGTTTGAAATTTTTCAAGCCCATTTGGTTGATTTGATCTTGAGATTTCCAGTGTTCAGTTAAGCAAAGTATAAGACAATCTGGATTGTCAGTTAGAAGTTTTTGTAATTTGTCGACGCTATTTCCCAGTGACTGAACATTCTGATGAATAATACTTATCACCTGGGTCGAATTATACTCATTAATGGCTTTTAAATTTGTTGAGGGTCTATCATATGTGACAGACCCCCTTTTTTGAAGAAAAACTTCGAGACTAATGAGCCTGTGGGCCACACGTTTTTATCCCATGCTTCCCTGAGATTTTCTTGACGAATAGTCACTTTCATCGATACATATTTATCTGGATGTCTAGATTGGTGTAACTCACAACTGGCATCTGGGAATTTCTCATTTAAAATTTCCAATAAATCACTGGGTTTTGTATCAGGGTGCAGCCTGGTAACATGAAGAGAAACATACTTTGGAATAGTTTGAATGTTCTGTCCTACCACGAATCGACGATTTGTCCTGCGTTTGACGAATTGCCATTCATCATCTTGCTTGTTTTCTCGAACATGGGCATTTTCGTTAATTCCAGTAACTGATTTTGCCTCCATTATTGCCGATTTCACTTGCTCTTCTTCTTCTTCTTCTAATTGCCAATCACCGGTATACAAGCAGTCCCCTTGCAACAACCGGGGAAGTAGCTGGGCTCAGCAGTGATGTTATGAACCCAATATCAGTATTATACACCAAACAGGAACGGACCAGCTTTATGCTTCCAATGGGTTGATTCCTGGGACTGGGGAGTCTAGGATGAACCTATATCAACCCATATAAAATAGTATTTAATTATCTCAACTTGTGTAAAAATCATTTTCAATGAAAAGCAGTGATAGGTGATGGATTGCAAACAAATGGATACACACAAAGGGACATCAAACATGCTGACAATATTTAGGCCGGTATACATCAAACAAAGTGTTACTCTCAAATTTTTATCTGACTAGTGGATAGAAAAGTAAAAATTGCTTCATAGGCAGTCAAATTTTCCGAAAATAAAACCTGGTATATATTAATGGGAAAGCTGAAGCTCATCTTGGAAAGTCAGTCATAAAGTATCCTAGATTGGGAGGTAAAATTAGGGCAATCAAAAAACACATGCAAATAGCTTGAGACCTCACCGCAGACGCACAAGGGAGACTCAACAATCCTCAATCTAAATAAGTGCTCAGGAGAACAGCAATGGCCAGAGCGAAGCCTGCAAATAGTTGATATGAATTTTCTTGATTTATCCACTCCTCGGAACCATTGCTCATTGTATGGGGAGAAACCAACCATCTGGGCATATGTCCTACCCTTAACAGCGCCCAACCTTTTAAAAAGTGAGCACCACTTCGTCCTAAGATCTCTTTTGAGAAGTGGCCAAAGTGACTCCGGCCCCGCCTGAATTAACTGGAGCACCGCTATCGATCTACCCTCATTTGCCAACTGATCGGCTTTATCATTACCAACAATATGGGAATGGCTCGGTACCCACAGACATGAAATCTTCAAGTAATTGTCCTTTGCAACCATAAACTTTTCAATCGTATCCACCATATTAATGTCTATGCTGGAGGTGAACTTCCTTGATTTTATAAATTGTAAGCAGCTAAGAGAATCACTCACAATTAAGGCTCTGCCAATCCTATTTGCAATGACAACATCAACTGCAACACTAATAGCATGCATCTCCGCTAGAAAAATAGACCAGTGGTCTGGAAGCCTACCTGAAATGTTCACTGAAAGGGATGGACAGTAAACACCATAGCCCACTAGCGAGCTGCCCACAGATGCATCTGTAAACAAAAGAGCATGGCCAGGAAACTTAGGAAACTTACTCTCAACCAGCTCCATGAAGTCAGAATTATTGGCAATGGAACTCTTAGGCAAACCAGACAAGTACACCGGGACAATGCAAGTCCTCATAGGGGTTGACATCTCAAAATACGGAAGGCACTTTGCTCTCCATAAACTTGCTTTTTTAGGGGCCAACTCTAAGAAGGCCTCTATGTAAGGGGGGGTCGAATCATTGTACCACAGACCACCAAGTTGATTCACGCCGTCAAGTAAGTCCAACAGAGGGTGGTCTTCAAATCGTAGGACTTTCGAGATGTATTTTAAAGCCAGCCATTTTCTTCTTATGTTAAGAGGGGTCTCTGCAGACTCCGAAAGCAGGATATTCGTTGGCGTTGACCTCATCATGCCTAGGACCAATCTTAAGGAAGCAAATTGGACACGGTCCAATTTGGACAGAGTAGCCTTGGCACATCTTCCAAATGTCAGCGAGACATAATCAAGATGGGGACGAACCAATGCCTTATAGAGGAGCCAAAGATTATTGGGATGAGCTCCCCAATAAATACCTGAAACAGATTTCAGGATGTTAAGAGCCCTCATAGCCTTCGAGGACGCAGCATCGACCTGGGACCTCCACTTGTCTATAACTACACCCCAGATATTTAACAGTAGTCTTCCACGGATCTATAACTACACCCAGATATTTAACAGTAGTCTTCCATGGGACCATGCTGCCAGACGATTAAGAACAGCATTGAGGGAAAATCTCATATATTCCAGATTTTTACCAATCAAAAGAACAACCAGGTCATCCGCATACTGAACTTGCTCCACTCGAAATACAGGTTGTTTGTTATTCTTCCTATTGAGGTTATGTGTAGTATTAGCTTGTTTACTTGCCACATTTGAATTACCCTCGTCTTTGTTTACAATATTAGCTTATGTTATATTGGATCCACCGCTCATGTTTTCATTTCTTATCTCTTGTGTTTTTTGTTGAGTATTCTCGATTCGGGAATATTTATTTAAATTAATGATTTTCTCCTTAAGAAGATTTATATTTTCCTCCAGGATAGAATTTTTGAATCTTTTTCTTCAACTAATTGACGTAACAACGTATTCTCTGCTGAGTTTACCTTATGATCGCTAGCGATATTCTCATTTGCCATTAGTTTTCCTCTACACGGATCACATGCCAAGAAAATATTGGGGTTTTCAGAAAAAACACACACACAATTAATATTGTGTGTGTGGAAACTGAGGTTTACGAATGAGAAACAAATAAAATCATTTTCGGGCGTGTTTCGTACAATATTTTTTCGGTAACCGTATAGAATAACAAATCGACGAGACAACACATTTCTTTCATATACATTTCAATTTTCATTTGAACTAAACAGAACATAAAATACACATATCAGCAGAAACATTCTTATCCCCATTGATATTGATATATCCAATGGCGCAAGATAGCCTCGATTGACGTATGATATCCCAGAGAATCAATACCGGTTTCGAGGTGAGTGCCTCTCATCAGCATGATGATCCTGTAGGAGGCTGCCAGTACTCAAAGTCAAAATGATTAAATCTTAACGAATTGTTGTAACTAGTCCTCCATCGGAAAAAAAATCTATTTTATCAACTTTTCGAAGGAACAATGTCATCTTCAGGACAGCGTTTCACCCATGATTTATCTCTATATTAATGGTGGAAGAAAGTCCTGTTTATCGATGAAATTAATAGAATCGGCTGTTCCAATCTGGTTCTCACGCCATTTCAATAGGTTACTTCGATTCTCTGCCGAAATTATTTAAATGAATGCAGGAGAAGACTTGCTGAAATTAAGTAGCCAGTGAAAGTAAAAACTGGGGCGATATTCATATTCACGATAGACATCTCTGGTCCAGTTCACATATTATTAGGCGTTGAAATATGACAGCATGGAAAAATAAAAAGCTTGTCATTTCCGTTGTTTACTAGCAATTAAACATCAGAAAATAGGATAGAAACTGGTTGTTAAATTTTTTGCAAGCGTCTACGGGGGACTTTCATTCCTTTCAGAATAGAATTCACGGTGAAAATAACATGTTTACAAATTATATATCATATCAAAACTATTTAAATGTATATTTGTTTAGAACACTTTAAATATTAAGTACTAAATCTGAATGTGTCTACGAAATCAAGAAGGAACGAAGATTGGTCTAAATCGACTGAAGAAATCAGTTATGTGTGCCACCAGTTAGAAAAAGCATTAATTTTCGTAACGAGCGAGTTACGAAATATAGTGTGTCCCAACGTATCAAAAAAGTAGAAGATTACAGTCGTATTTCTTTTCGTAAAGAATTTCTTGAAATTGTTTCAAAGTAAAAGAAAATATAGTGCAATGTCAGATTCAGAGAATAACGTCCTGAGTGGCATCGAGGAAGCAGCACAATCTGAGTTATCTACAATTAAAGTCGAGGAGCAAGTATGATATTTCTTATGCCAAATTCTGTTTATGAATTACTCATTTGAATGAAAGTTTTGCTAATTATTCTCAAAAAAAAAGGGAATGAAGCTCGAAATTCTTAATATCAGTGAATTCATCCAAAACGCACTCGAAAAGGATATTCACCGTGGTGGAAAATGAACGTACACTTTTGAATCCAATCAAAAGATATAAAGGGTGAGTCTATGACCACTGCGTTTATTTTAACCATAGATTTTTGACGTCAAAAGAAACATTTTCTTTCTATAACATTTTTCCAAATTTGGCCCCGTTCAAAAGATATAGGGTTTTGAAGTTTCATAAAAAAATTGCATTTTTACCTGTAATATTCAAACGACAATATCAATTGAAATTGCATATTTTGGCATCAATATTTATTCCACTTCTTGTGGGTTTCACACTACTACTCTACAGATTGATTAAATTGCATGAAAAACAAATATCTCTTGAACTAAAGAGTCCGTATCTCGTACTTCCTGGAATCATTAGTCTTTTTTGCAGATAAAATCATTCCTTATCTTTTTTCCTAAATTGCACCATTCATGAGATATTTGAAGTTGAAAAGAATTGAATCGATATAATTTTGTCCAAATTTTCTTATTTTCCCAAATCCAACTCTGTGCTGAAATTATTCAATAATCAGATTTGTTCAATGTTGCCATATTTTATGTCTTTATTAAATATTTCTACAAAAGGTTGAGAATCTCTCTCCAGTCTATGGTTCCACCACTAAACACTATAGATGAAATTAACCACTGAACAATTTTTGTCTTACATTCACCACAAAATCTAAATTGCCGTTTGCTGTATTCATTGTTAATGATGTCTAACACTTTGTTTAATATTTAATCCAGAGTAATATTCCATAATAAATAGAGAAAAAGTTTTCCATCACTCACATAGGTACTTCGGTATATTTTGACCGTTGAAATAGGTAATGTATTTTCTGTCAGGACCTGTTAAATTGAAGACTTGTCTTTAAGAAGAGCTGGTTCTTTATAGCTTCTGACTTTCAGGGTTCATCAAATTATATCTATTCTAACATAGGAATGCTTCAAATTAAGCTCATATGAGTTTTAAAAACTTCGAACCCAGTCTCCTAGATTTGTTTTGTACCTTTATTATATTTATTTCATACACCGATTCAACCTGGTTCCAAAACTTAGGAGATAATAGATTTTGTCTTAGTTTTAATATTTCTGAATGTTTGTTATGATGCATGATTAATTAAATTCAATCAATATTGAAACTGGAAGCTATAAATAAGCTCATAACCAATAAAGATTAGAATAGAATGCATTTTCTGACCATAATCATTTCATACTGAATTGAATAATTTTAAACTATCGTTATAATCCTTCCAATAATTTCCACATTTTTTTTAAGGTACAAATAACTATTGACAGTTTCAAATAGATTCAAAACAACAAGGAACCACAGAACACCATTTTATTGGGAACTACCCACTACAGAGACGTTATCATAACATTTTAATGTGATAATATTTCACTCTAGTTATTCTGAGGAAAATTAAAACCAAAGATCTATAATGGTTATAGATATTATCTTTCATTTAAAATAACATTGCAATTATTAATTTTTTCTATCCTGGGGTTCGGTAATAAATTAATATTCTATAGTAAGTTATGAAAATTTGACATAATCTATGAATAACCATTATTCAATATTTATGTTTTTGTTTACATCATTAAAACAGATACTCTACTGATATGAAAACTAATAATTTACGCATGTTCAGTAATTATAGTGTAAACAGAATAGATTCATATTAATGATTTAACAAAATATTTTTTATTAAAGAACACCTAGTTGATTTTTCAAAATCAAATTTAGGTGATCAAGCACCATTTCTTCAAGCAAATATAACTGCACACCTAAATCTGGAAATACTTGTAATCTATCCAGGTAAATTGTTATTGGGATTCAGTACAGAAAATAATCATCAAGCAAAGTAACATCACTTTAAAATAATTATTCGTAGTGACATCAATCATTGTTTTTGAAGATTTCGAAGAAGATTTTCATATTTTTAACAGTATGATATCAAGAGACCTCATAGACCTGTTCACTGGTCTCTGTCAAGGAGAAGAAACTTCAGAAATATTAGTGTTAGGAAAATCATTGATGATTTTTTCTGGCTTTGAGTGAAAAAAAAGCACAGTGACAACCTCTTGCCTTGGAAGTTTTCATAGAAATGATGGTTTTCATGATTTGGAAATTTGAAGAAGAAAATTACAAATGTATGATGATATCATCCAATAAGTCTGAGGTTTTTTTGGAATTTCTCATCTGAAAGGGATGGTTTATAATATTGAAGTACAAAGAAATTATAGTAGAAACAACAAAAATCTATGTTTATGATGTTGAATTTTTTTTACCAGAAACTTAGTATTTTGTATCTTCCTTTTGGATATGGACCTCATCGGATGAAGCATGAGTGAGTGAATTATTTCTCAGAGGGAAAATAATGTTTTTGAACAATTCAGATTCAATAGTGGATACTGTGGAAGGTATTTTTCATTCAAACTAAACTGGACTACAGAGGGGTATTTGCCCAATATGAAAACTTAAAATGCTTATAACTCTTCAACGTAGCTGAATATAGAAAAACCGTAATAGAAAAAGTGTTTCCTTTGATCTCAAGAACCTATGGTTAAAATGAACGCAGTGATCAAAGACTCACCCTGTATATCCTTGAGACCAATTCTCACTCCGAACGAGTTTCGTGTTTTACAAAAACTTTAAATCCTCAATACAGCCAGTAGGAATCAATAAGTTTTCGAAATTACCATTGTTAATTGCAAAATTTCTCAAATTAGAACAACCCAATCTGTATACAGGTCAATGTTTTCGGCGTTCTTCTGCATTTATCCTTTCGGACAGTGGAGCAGATTTTGCAGCCATCAAATGGCTTGGAGGATGAAATTCAACATCTGTTGCAGAAGGCTACATCGAAAACTCGATAAAAAATAGATTAGAAACTGCTGAAAAAATTTTATGCGATAATCGTTCGCCAGTAATTAATACATCAGCTCCCACCAATTACACACATTCCTTATCGCAAATCGTCAGTAAAGATGTAAATGTGGACTATTCAGAATCACATATCGAAAATTCCCTTTATGAATTTTACGAATTGTTCAATCGAAACCATAAATATAAATATGTCAAAGTGAGCATCGAGATTTTCATTATCAAATTCTATATTGTGAGAAATAAAATTTATTTGAATAAATAATTTATTTCTAATTCATAATGAGGTCGACGGAAAAATCTTGTAATCAACATTAATCTAGCGATTAATGGTCCCGAACATTAACACGCTCGCTCCGCTCACGTGTTAGAATATCTCGACCATTAATCGCTATCATTAATAAACTAGTTGATTAAATAACTATTTCATCACCAGTTATAGTTGTTTTTTTCGTAACTAGTTACTGAAAGTAAGACGTTGGAAAACGTCGATAATTCTTTATAAGTGTCACTTCATTTGTCAAAATTAGAAAAACTTTTTGCTCTTTATTCACGGACTGTAAGCAATCACATCGGATTTAAATTCTGTGAGAACTCGATCAAAATCACTACATCCCTTCGTGCCACTGTTTACTTAGATCACACGTGAGATTCCCACTGAAAAACGTTCAGTCTCCTGAAGAAAATTTAATGAAATGCTATTTACTCCAGTTTTTGTAATTAACATGATCATAAGCCATCATTTTACATGATTTAATAGACCCAATCTCCCTTCTATATCACGTCGCCGACCAAAAAGCCCTATATCTCTCGGTCTGCGCACGAAATCCATAAGAACAACATTTATTGTCTTACCAAATGAAGATTACTAATGGTATCACCTGTCTTGGCTCATTGTTCTACTTCCGTTCACAGGTACCCTGCCCCCCTAGACGGGGGGCATAGGTTACGAACTGACGGCCCGTTACACTTGATGGCCCAGGGTGTGAACAAGCTAAAGTCTCACGATTGTATCTTGAGAGTCTTCGAATGATGTTTATGTATGAGTCATTAGCGTTACGATGTATTTCTTTATTTCACGGTACCTCCTTGTTGCATCGATCGGATGAAAGATGGCAATAGGTCTGTTATTATTACATTTGATGATGACATGAAGACATTGATTTATTCCGGTGTTTTATTTACGATTTCATTGTTGATTTCGGTAGTGCTCATGGTCTATTTTCTCAGGTATTTAAATAATAAGGGGGCTCTTTTTTTGCTCGCTTTTTCTAGTAGATCAGCGTGCTATCATTTTGCGCATTTGTCTGTAATTTTTGAATATCAAGCCGCAGATAGTCCTAAGCGATTGTGATATCTTATATATTCTTGAATTTTTTTCCGTAGTTTTCTTCTACCAAAAACCAGAATTTTTTCTTATTTACTCAAGGGCAAGTAATCACAGAAATTGAAGTTAAGTATGATTAACTATATATTATTTGAGTTCTGTGTTGACTTTTGGCTTATTGAAACTTTGGGACGGCGGTTGAAAACAAAACTACCGGAAATGTCACTCCTCATTGGCCTCACTTTCATAGAAAAATCCCCAAATTATTCGTCTTAAAATACAAAGGAATTGTCGAAAAGTCCGTCAGATATTTCATTTTTCAATACTTCCACAAATACGTACTCCTTTGACATTATTCGGACTCATTAATTCAGTTTCGTTGAGTAGAAAATAAATCGAAATGATTCATTTCCGGTGAAATGATGTATGTTGTCACAATTTAGAAGAGCACGTGAACTTTTGCGGACCTTTTGGGATCGATATGGATCACAACAAAGATATTCTGAATAATTTTCGATAGAGTAAAGCAAGCAGCACCAGTAGAGGCCCAATAGAAGCCTCAACATCAGCACATCAAAATCAAAATGTGATTAACAATAATGATTACCAAAATTTTCATTATACAATCAATCATAATGGGCAAAAATATTTATTTGGTAAATATTCTAAACAATTTCTTGTTATAATGTCAATAATGAATGTTTTTAAGGATATATTCATGCAATATCTTCCCCAATTCCTTTTCGTGCCTTAAAGTTAAATCTGATTTTGAGATTACAAAGAATTATTTTGTTGAGTCGTGATTATGTCTCAACCCCACAAAACAGAGGTAGTTTGTTTCCATGAGAAGTATAGGAAAGTAGATGTAACTTTCAATGACTCTCCTATCGAATATAAGTTCTATCCTAAGTACTTAAGAGTTAAATTAAATTCTTCTGCCAATTACAGTGCTCATTTAAATGACCTGAGCCTTAAACTGAAAACTAGGAATAATATTCTTGACAAATTAGCTGGATTATCTTGGGGTGCTGATGCTTCCACTATACGCACAGCGTCTCAAGCCTTAGTCTTTTCTGCAGTTGAGTATTGTTGCTCTGTTTTGTTTAATAGTGTTCGGTTTAATAGTGAACATGCACAAAAAATCGATACACAATTGAATACATCCATGAGATTGATTACTTGCACCTTAAGAATTACACCGGTTCATTGGTTACCAGTTCTGTCTAACATTTTCCCTCCCCATATTCGCCGACAGACTGCAGCTCTGAATTTTTGGAGCCAATATAATTCTTTTCCTAATTTATTTCTAACTTTTTCATACTTTCCACAGAATAGATTGAAGTTACGTAAACCATTATGGTATAATACGTTCTTCAATATGAACATTAGCGATAAAGAATTATGAAGATTATGTGGAACTCTCTCATCTCATCTCATTTCTGATCCTTCTGAAAAAACTGCTGATTTTGATCTTCCAACCAAAATTTGGACAGTTCTCAATCGTTTGAGAACCGGTCATGATCATACCAATAGCATGATATGCACATGGAACTCAATTCCAAGGGCAAGTTATGTATGTGTATATGCAGAAGAAACTGCACCTCATCTCATCAATAATGGTCCCATACATCTATTTCAAGATGGTTTTAGGGCTATTCATGATGTTTCCGATTCTTTCTTGAAATGGGTTATTAATTTCAAACTGCTTTTTCCTGTTTTAGTCTTTTTATTTACAGATTCGATGTGGGCAACTTGAAGAAGCCTCTGTGTTATAATAGAAGACCACTCGTGAAGAAAAAACCCCTTAAATTTATTTCAGCTAATATTTGTACACACACCAACACCTATGCCGGGAGCCAGGGTTTTTTTTACTGGGTTACCTTACATGCTCTATTGTTTGCTAACCAAAAAATTGTAAGAATATATATATATTAGGGAAATTTTTTACTTACGTTTGTTTTCTTCGTCCTTCGAACTCGTGAAACTATAACGAAACATACATGCGTAAAACAATTTTGGAAATATTCTAGCTTTTGTGGTATCAACCCCCGTAAATATATTAAATTTTCTTAGGTATTGATCAATCGTCTGGGTCCAAAACTTGGAAAACTAAGATAATTTAGCCTGAGATTATCCTAATGTTGCTTCATTATTATTTTATCATTAGAAACTTTCATCGTTAGTTGCGAAAACAAAACAAACTACGTTGAATCCTTTCATTACAAACAATTACAATAAATTTTATAAATAACCAGAAATCAGTGTCCCAGCAGTCTAATAAGACATAAAAACAAGGCCCCAAAGTTGGTAGCAATGCTACCAACCATAATATATAACGTGAAAACTTTCCAACTACCCGATACAGCAATATCGGTTGGGTCAAACTCCGCAAAAACTATGCGGGCAATCTCCAAGTTTTATCCAGCAACAACAAAAAAATTTCCGATATGTATCTACGCGCTGTTATTCACCAGACTCATTACTGCACCAATAAAAAAGAAAATGAGTGGAAATTGGTATGCAGCCCGGCGGTGGCATGAAAATAGCCAGCAAATGGCCCAGAAAAAGTTATAAATGGCTCGATGTTTCGAATTTATTTGAACAGTGATCATCAAGGCATATTATTAAGTTAATCGTTCTTGAAAAAATCCGGCTGCTGTACAGGCATATTTTCTAATAGGGGTATCGGCCATAATTCGAAGGCATGTAAATTTAATCAGTTCGGTTAAGCGTTCTCATTATTCTATTAGCGAAGGCTGTAATTAACTTAACTGTGATCGCTTCTTGTATTAGGAAAAATGGGACTTCACACTAGGCATTACATCTCTGGAATCCGAAGTGATTGGTAGTATAACAGTAATTAAAAATGTTAAATAACTGAAAGTGATCGAAGTATCAAATGGAGCATATAAATATTTTTATTAATTACGTTGAATGGTCGTTCGAATGTAATAATATAATATTATAAGAGAAATTGACAGCTGAATCTTGAAGAGAATAGTGTTTATGTAATAGACAGCTGGAGATTATTACTACCGACGAAACTGGTATAGCTTCTTTAGGACGATTATCTATCCATTAAAATATTGAATACCTCGATGATTTCAAACATTGAATGAAAAATTTCAGTTATGATAGAAAATAGTAATTTACGTAACAAGTCCGGAAAATAAGGGTTCTTGGAAGATTAGAGAAAATTCCTGGACGAGCATAACCCAGTCCTGTTGGCACTAGTGGTAATATTTTTTCAAAACTTCGGTTTCTTTTGGGATTCCATAGAAATCTGTGAGTCAAAAAAAAAACATTTTTAGGCGTGTTGTTTTCAATAATTTTTCATTTATTTTATATACTAGGTGTCCAGAAAGGCTATCGGGTATCTGTAAGTTCAATAAAACAAAAAATATTTGTGAGCAACAAAAAGTTTTCGCTACTTTTGCGGACCTTTTGGGATCGATATGGATCACAACAAAGATATTCTGAATAATTTTCGATAGAGTAAAGCAAGCAGCACCAGTAGAGGCCCAATAGAAGCCTCAACATCAGCACATCAAAATCAAAATGTGATTAACAATAATGATTACAAAATTTTCATTATACAATCAATCATAATGGGCAAAAATATTTATTTGGTAAATATTCTAAACAATTTCTTGTTATAATGTCAATAATGAATGTTTTTAAGGATATATTCATGCAATATCTTCCCCAATTCCTTTTCGTGCCTTAAAGTTAAATCTGATTTTGAGATTACAAAGAATTATTTTGTTGAGTCGTGATTATGTCTCAACCCCACAAAACAGAGGTAGTTTGTTTCCATGAGAAGTATAGGAAAGTAGATGTAACTTTCAATGACTCTCCTATCGAATATAAGTTCTATCCTAAGTACTTAAGAGTTAAATTAAATTCTTCTGCCAATTACAGTGCTCATTTAAATGACCCGAGAGCCTTAAACTGAAAACTAGGAATAATATTCTTGACAAATTAGCTGGATTATCTTGGGGTGCTGATGCTTCCACTATACGCACAGCGTCTCAAGCCTTAGTCTTTACTGCAGTTGAGTATTGTTGCTCTGTTTTGTTTAATAGTGTTCGGTTTAATAGTGAACATGCACAAAAAATCGATACACAATTGAATACATCCATGAGATTGATTACTTGCACCTTAAGAATTACACCGGTTCATTGGTTACCAGTTCTGTCTAACATTTTCCCTCCCCATATTCGCCGACAGACTGCAGCTCTGAATTTTTGGAGCCAATATAATTCTTTTCCTAATTTATTTCTAACTTTTTCATACTTTCCACAGAATAGATTGAAGTTACGTAAACCATTATGGTATAATACGTTCTTCAATATGAACATTAGCGATAAAGAATTATGAAGATTATGTGGAACTCTCTCATCTCATCTCATTTCTGATCCTTCTGAAAACTGCTGATTTTGATCTTCCAACCAAAATTTGGACAGTTCTCAATCGTTTGAGAACCGGTCATGATCATACCAATAGCATATGCAATATGCACATGGAACTCAATTCCAAGGGCAAGTTATGTATGTGTATATGCAGAAGAAACTGCACCTCATCTCATCAATAATGGTCCCATACATCTATTTCAAGATGGTTTTAGGGCTATTCATGATGTTTCCTGATTCTTTCTTGAAATGGGTTATTAATTTCAAACTGCTTTTTCCTGTTTTAGTCTTTTTATTTACAGATTCGATGTGGGCAATTTGAAGAAGCCTCTGTGTTATAATAGAAGACCACTCGTGAAGAAAAAACCCCTTAAATTTATTTCAGCTAATATTTGTACACACACCAACACCTATGCCGGGAGCCAGGGTTTTTTTTACTGGGTTACCTTACATGCTCTATTGTTTGCTAACCAAAAATTGTAAGAATATATATATATTAGGGAAATTTTTACTTACGTTTGTTTTCTTCTGTCCTTCGAACTCGTGAAACTATAACGAAACATACATGCGTAAAACAATTTTGGAAATATTCTAGCTTTTGTGGTATCAACCCCCGTAAATATATTAAATTTTCTTAGGTATTGATCAATCGTCTGGGTCCAAAACTTGGAAAACTAAGATAATTTAGCCTGAGATTATCCTAATGTTGCTTCATTATTATTTTATCATTAGAAACTTTCATCGTTAGTTGCGAAAACAAAACAAACTACGTTGAATCCTTTCATTACAAACAATTACAATAAATTCTATAAATAACCAGAAATCAGTGTCCCAGCAGTCTAATAAGACATAAAAACAAGGTTCCCAAAGTTGGTAGCAATGCTACCAACCATAATATATAACGTGAAAACTTTCCAACCACCCGATACAGCAATATCGGTTGGGTCAAACTCCGCAAAACTATGCGGGCAATCTCAAGTTTTATCCAGCAACAACAAAAAAATTTCCGATATGTATCTACGCGCTGTTATTCACCAGACTCATTACTGCACCAATAAAAAGAAAATGAGTGGAAATTGGTATGCAGCCCGGCGGTGGCATGAAAATAGCCAGCAAATGGCCCAGAAAAAGTTATAAATGGCTCGATGTTTCGAATTTATTTGAACAGTGATCATCAAGGCATATTATTAAGTTAATCGTTCTGAAAATCCGGCTGCTGTACAGGCATATTTTCTAATAGGGTATCGGCCATAATTCGAAGGCATGTAAATTTAATCAGTTCGGTTAAGCGTTCTCTCATTATTCTATTAGCGAAGGCTGTAATTAACTTAACTGTGATCGCTTCTTGTATTAGGAAAATGGGACTTCACACTAGGCATTACATCTCTGAATCCGAAGTGATTGGTAGTATAACAGTAATTAAAAATGTTAAATAACTGAAAGTGATCGAAGTATCAAATGGAGCATATAAATATTTTTATTAATTACGTTGAATGGTCGTTCGAATGTAATAATATAATATTATAAGAGAAATTGACAGCTGAATCTTGAAGAGAATAGTGTTTATGTAATAGACAACTGGAGATTATTACTACCGACGAAACTGGTATAACTTCTTTAGGACGATTATCCATCCATTAAAATATTGAATACCTCGATGATTTCAAATATTAAATGAAAAACCTTCAGTTATGATAGAAAATAGTAATTTACGTAACAAGTCCGGAAAATAAGGGTTCTTGGAAGATTAGAGAAAATTCCTGGACGAGCATAACCCAGTCCTGTTGGCACTAGTGGTAATATTTTTTCAAAACTTCGGTTTCTTTTGGGATTCCATAGAAATCTGTGAGTCAAAAAAACACATTTTAGGCGTGTTGTTTTCAATAATTTTTCGACAACCTTGTAGATTAACAAATCAATGGGACGACACATTTATTTTATATACTAGGTGTCCAGAAAGGCTATCGGGTATCTGTAAGTTCAATAAAACAAAAAATATTTGTGAGCAACAAAAAAGTTTATGTTGAATGATTATTTGGGCTATTACCATCATCTATTGTGGATGTAATGTTTTCCGACGTTTCGATAGACATCTTCTATCTTTATCAAGGAGGAAAAGTAAAAAACCTTTCGAAAATGATCAATTTTCAAAAAAGTCAATATGACAGAAGTCATGAAAGAAAAATCATCTGTGATATGATGATTTTTTTAAGTTGGAGAGAACTATCGGCGTCCAAACTTCTGGCAGATCTATAGATGGAGCACTTATGGAATCTGGTGTTATTTTCATAAATGCTGCTTCTTTGATTTTTCTTCTTGCAAGTTTTTCTTCTTTGGATATTATTGATGCTTCATCCCATTTTATACGATGATTCTCATCTACAGCATGTTGGACTAACCTGGATTTGTCGCTGTCTAGTACTCGTAGAAGCTTCTGATGTTCTTTTATTCGTACATTCAGAGGGCGTTTAGTTTCTCCGATGTAAGATCTTCCATAAGTGCTCCATCTATAGATCTGCCAGAAGTTTGGACGCCGATAGTTCGATCCAACTTAAAAAGATCATCATATCACAGATGAGTATATAACATCGTTCATTTTTCTTTCATGACTTCAGTCATATTGACTTTTTTGAAAATTGATAATTTTCGAAAGGTTTTTTACTTTTCCTCCTTGATAAAGATAGAAGATGTCTATCGAAACGTCGGAAAACATTACATCCACAATAGATGATGGTAATAGCCCAAATAATCATTCAACACGAGCTCCATCATCAACAATATCTCGTCATCAACTAAAAAAAGTTTATTCTTAAATTCAAATTGGTGATGCAAAATTGTATTTTTAAAGGTTTAGATGGTTGTAGTAGGATCAAAACTGGGAAAATGATACTATGCCAGTTCGCCGACATTTCGGGCATATATTTTTGCATCTTCAGGGCTAGACTGTATCCTCCCATTATCCTCTATATAAATAATGTAGTTTACAAATCTCAAATATGTATTCTGCATGGAAAGAAATAATCAGACCGCAATGAAAAATAAACAATATAGTAATTTCGAGAGACATACGTCGACACACGTAGGTGGATCCAATATATCTCGAAATTAATATATTGCTTATTTTTCATTGCGGTCTGATTCTTTCCATGCAAAATACATATTTGAGATTTGTAAACTATATTATTCATATAGAGGATAATGGGAGGATACAATTGTTTAGTCTAGCCCTGAAGATGGAAAAATATTTTTCCGAAACGTCGGGGAACTGACATAGTATAATACATAATAATAATACAATGATAATAATAACAATTATGATTCACATGATCAACAATAAAGGAATTACTTACTTTTAAATCCTTATATATGTTTTATTCAATTATTTTCTATTCACAACGCCCTATCACCAGGGTGACGGGTCTGTTCAGGAGAATTTTTTAAAATACGTAGGCACAAAAACTGCCATATTACAAATCTTTTTGACAGGACTAAGTCTGTCTCGTCAGCTAGTATCATATGAAACTGACAACTGCTTGAAAAATTCCATATATTTTGAAATCGGTAGAGTTTGTCAAAAATCAGTAGATCTGACGAAATTTCAGCAGCTGTGGCAGATCTCAGCCTTCACTCAAAATCAGTAGAGTCTTGTGTAGGATGTGAGAAAACTTACATAATTCGGGCATTGTTGGTATGTCCATTTTATCGAATTTCATGCATCTCAGCCTATGAACTGGGTGATAGCGGGTATCAAGTACTTCACGGATCCCGAACAGAGCATTATCTTAATTGACAGCTTCTAAGAAACAACGCTTCTACTCATAGTGAATGAACATGGCTGTGAGAATATTCTTGTTGTTGTGGCTGTGTAATTTTATTGTTTGTGGCCCCACTCTAGGACCCAAACTATAATGTATGCCTGTAATGAATCACTTCTAATGAGTTCTTCCACTTTTATCGACTGGACTTCCAGCTCTTGTAGAGATTGCTGTGATTAAGGGTTTTTTTATTGAGCTACTGGATGTTGCAGGCCTACTGCCTTAAAAGGATTCAAAGCTTCATATTGGATGTCCCATTCTATACCTTTTCACTCCTGAATTTGACATATTTGAGATAAATCACAATATTATCATAATAATATATTATTTCGCCAACCGTATTTGCTTTCGTTAATATCGATAAAGTATGAAGTAATATCGGGTTTTCCAATGAGGACTTGACAACTTTGAATTTAATTTATGAACGCACCCTTAGACTAATCATCGAACTGTCAACGTCAATTTATTCAGTAAAATGGACATTTTCATCACGGTGAAGTACACGAACTAACAACGTTTGCAATTTATAAAAATTAACTACCAAAATGCGGAGTCGGTGTCCGCAACTTCAAGAGCCTCAACTCCAATTTTCGGACGTAATTTGCGCCCTAGTAGACAGGCAATCACAAATTTGGTGCAAAAATTTGAGTCTACATATTCGCTGTTGGATGTTGTCGTGCCAGTGAGACAAAGGACCGGTCGCAGTAACGTAAACATCGCTGCCGTTCGGACCTCCGTAGCCGACAACCAAAATCAGTCAATTCTACGGTGTTTTCAAGAAGTGGGCTTCCGTTAGACCACTCTATGGCGAATTTTGCGTAAGGATCTCAGTTAACACCCACAAGATCAAGCTGACTCAAGAATTGAACCCGTTGGATTATTTGAGACGTACGTTCTCCGATTGGGCTCGGGCTCTGGAAAAGCTCCGCCACGATCATGATTTTCATCAAAATATCATTTTTGGCTCAATAGCTTTGTCAATAAGCAAAATATGCGTTATTGGACAGGCAGCAATCCACATGTGATTCACGAGAGCACTTTGAGGGTGCCATTTTTTTACTATAGGTGAACTTACAATTAAAAATTATAACCTAACAAATACTCACTAATTACTTACTAAACAATGCAAGAAAAATGTCCTTCTTTTTCGAAAATGTGAGTGCTAACTTCACTCTATTGAGATGCCAGTTTCTTATTGTAAGTAAAATTAGAAACTGATTTTCTTCTGTTTCTGATGGTTACTAACGATAGAATTTCAAACTGTATTTTTTAATCCCGAAATATATTTTTGAGTATCTTCTGTCTTACAGATAGTTACTGACAACTTACTAACCAATGCAAAAAAATCTTCTTTTACAAAAATTTGAAATAAATGTATAAAATTTTTCATCTGAAACTTAAATATTATACAGGGAGAACCATTGCAATTTTCAAAATCGACCTTACTTCCGGTAGAACCGGAAATTCAAAACTGTTGAAAAATATGAAAACAAATAGGCTATCTACAGCAGTATCCATCTTTCAAATTTCATTTTGATATCTCTAATAATTCCAGAGGTATCAACTTGGTTTCACATATTTGCCCATCACTGTATATACAGGGTGAGTCTTTGACCATTGCGTAAATTTCAAACATAGTGTTGCGATATTCTCGCAACGAAGGACAGTTCTTGAAATTTAGGGCAGTGGCCGTTACTTCCAAGATGCTTTCTATCGGACGGAATCTTGGGAATCCCTAAGGCTGAACAGGTACTTTCCATAGCTCAGCTACTTTACTACTGTACTTTCGACTCGTCCGACTTATCTCAATTATTCAAGAACCTTCTCTCAGTACAGTTCTCGTTTGACCACCAGTGTGGTCAGTTCTACCAGTTCATTTCTACCATTGGGTCAGTTAGTTACCCTAGTTTATTGTGACATTGCAAACATCTTTTCTACCGAAGATAATTTTTGGATGATGTTTCCAACTCTTTCTTGGAATGGGTTATAAATTTCAAACGAATATGATACGTATTTTTGTTATTCAGTTCTTTTTTCTGCTTTTGTCTTTTTATTTCCAGATTCAATGTGAGCACCTTGAAGAAGTCTCTGTCTCCATCAATAGAAGATCACTCTTGAAAAAGTCCCTGAAACATATTTCAGCTTATTTTTATATTTTCACACTCAGACGGGGAGCCAGGGTTTTTTTTTACTGGGGTTTTTTCCCTAGGCTTTTATGTCATACGACAAATTGTATGACACCCCGTCACTAACCCCTGATCTATATGCTTTATTGTTTGCTAACTGAATATTGTCAGCCAAAAGTTCAAAAGAAAATATATATATATTGTGAATTTGAGTTATTCAGCTGCAATTCTTCCAAGTAAAACAATAAAGTTGTAATTTGTGAATCTGTGAAGCATTTGCATATCGCCAGACTACAATTCGTTATTGAAAATCTCATCCAAAGTATCTGTACCTTATTTTGAGAAATCTACCCTGGACGATTGAAGAAGAGCTGTGGTGAACTTCAAATTAGAAAAATAAGGTCAGATCTCTTTATTGTTTAGTATTCCCAGAAGTGCCCAAGATAGAGCAAAGAAGTTCAAATACTTGGACTTTGTAGACATTTGAAAACTCTTTCTGTGAATATAAACTCTCAAGTGCCGAACATTGTTTAATTCTTCTTATCTGTGAATATATAATTTTGTTATAACTAAAAACTTGTTTTATTCACATTGCAAACATCTTTTCTACCAAAGATAATTTTTGGATCTACTGTTATAGTATAACCAGCGACTCAGGAAGTGCGCTGCCCTCCATTAAGCGGGTGATTATTATTATTCCTAATTTTGTACCCGCACACATAAATTCTTGACGTCAAAAGAAATATTTTCTTCCTATAACATTTTTCAAAACTTGGCCCCGTTCAAAAGATATAGGGTGTTGAAATTTCATTAAAAAATGCATCTTCACCTGAAATATTCGAACCACAATATCAATTGAAATTATCTCTTGTAGAATGTTTTTGATAGCAGTCATGCATATTTTGGCATCAATAGATTTATTCCGTTTCTTGTGAGTTTCTCACTTCTACTGTACAGATTGGTTTAATTGCATGAAAAACAAATCACTTGAACTAAAGGTCCGTATCTAGTATTTCCTAGAAACATTAGTCGTTTTTGCAGATAAAATCAATCATCATCTGTGGCACGACAAGGGCCTTTGAAAATTAAACGAAAACGAAAGAAAAATTAATAATGAAATTCTGATAATAAGAAAAAATGACTCGAAAGAAAATCGAATGCTGCAGTATTGACTTCTGCCTACCTGGTTTCACAGTACGGCTGAATTGACTTGTCCAAGCACTCACGAGCGAGAATAGTCACTTTTTCACCAGAGTTCTAATTTGTAGATTTAACGAGAAATTCATTTATTGCGAAGAAAAGTGTTGTACTTCATGGATGAACGCCGTTTCAGTTCTGTCTCGTTCGACATAGGTCATATGCTCCAACATATGTTACGCGTTTATCGGAAAATGATATGAACATATACAGAGTGTAGAATTATTGAATCGAGCAAGCAACTCGGAATATAAATGAATGAATTTAACTATAAGTTGCAGTAACAATCTGTTTTCTTAGATTGCACCATTTTTGAGATATTTGAAGTTGAAAGGAATTAAATCGATTAAATCATCTGATGAAACATTTCTTAGAGGGAAAATAATGTTTTTCAACAATTCAAATTCAATATGGATGCTGTGGAAGGATATTCAAATCAAACTGGACTACAGAGGGGTATTTGCCCAATGTGAAACCTTAAAATGCTTATAAGTTTTTAACGCAGCTAAATATGGAAAAACGGTATGGAAAAAGGTGTTTTTTTTTTCGCGAGAACCTATGATTAAGATTAACGCAGTGGTCAAAGACTCACCCTGTATAATTTTACAATTTCAAAATCAGCGATTCCAATGTGGCCATCCCGTTAGTTACTTCTTCTTTCATATCGACTTATTGGGAATTGCTTATAATATTATCGAGTTATTCCACATGAATCAGATACAGTTTTTGCTTCTGTGAGGTTTTATGTTTAGTTGTGGAAAAAACAAGTTCTACATCCATTAGATGATCCGTATTTCTCTCATCAATTTTACTAAACATAGCAGATATTTTTTAATAACTTGATATACCGTTAGAACTACTTAAACGAGCATTTTCTTCAATATCATGTTGCAGTCAACTACTTCGGTCCATTAATCAATTGCAGATCTGTTGATTATATTTGATTGATTAATTCGAATCCAGACTGAACAAGGGATCCGGACTATTCATCAAAATTTGCAACTGCAATAATTTATTCGTCCCTTAATTAGTGGAACGATGAAAAGCACAAATTAAAAACCATTCATGATCGATCCTGGTAGCTAATTAGCTCATAATTATGGAATGAGCAGCGATAAAATGCTGAACAGGTCACCCATAGCAACCTGGGGTTTTCTCTCAATTAGAACACTTAATGGACTTATATATTATTGGAGATTGAGGGTAAATAGGAAGGGTATAATAAGGGAAGAATTGTAGAATATCATGTTGATTCATTTAGAATTTGTTCCAGTTACGAGTCCTTATAGATTTTTCAATTAACTTTTCGTGTTCCTTGTCATTAATGTTATTTTTTAATGACTTCTCTTCGTGTAGATAAGTTTCTGCATAATTTGTAATGATCCTCCAGATAATTACAATCAATTGATTACCCGAACTCATTCGGTTTCAACTGGGTCTTGAGCCTGATTACACAATTCCCAAAATTGCGAAAGACGAAGTCAAAGTCGAACTGCTACCAGAATTAGTATTAATTATATTATATTATTAATAATTATATTATATTATATTATATTAAGATCATTATTCACAGCAAATTTGATGAGACCAATGGAAACAATATCCACGAAAAATATTAATGAAACGAATCCAAACATAATCGATCTTTCAAATTACGACTAATATAGCTGCTTTCGATTTTAATCTGAATCTAATATCGCCAGTTACTTTAATTACAATGAGTAAAGAAGTCAATATCCCCTTAACTCTCCCGGAGTTCGCAGAAATGGCTAAAGCAGCATCTTTGACAATGCTGCGTGAAAAAGCCGACATTTGTATGACAAAACCTACGCAGAATTCATGTCATGGTGCTAGGAGAAGAACGTTTTCAATTATTCTGAAACAGTTTTGTTGGCACACGTTGAGAGTGTTGTAGACAAGGGATACTTAGCAAGTTTATGGCCAGAGTATTCAATGCTGATAGCAACATTGAGCGTTAAAATGAATATTGATATAAGCAGATATCACAAACTGGTGATGTTCTGATGTTCATTAAGGGACAAAAAGTGAGTTATATTCCTAAGAAATCGAAAGTTCTCGAAAAAGATCATGTGAAAGAGTTTAAAGCAAATGCTCCAAAGATATAAAATATGTAACTTCAAATTTTTTATTTGAAGGTCTCTTCGATATTTGGAGTATCCGGGGCATTGCGAAAAGATGAGCTGTATAAGTTGCAGATAAATGATTTGCAGGATATGGGCTCGAAATTTTTAATACCAGTGAATTCATCCAAAACGCACTCGAAAAGGATATCCACTGTGGTGGATAATGAGGAGCGTACATTTTTGAATCCAATCAAGAGATGTATCCTTGAGACCAATTCTCAGTCCACACGAAAAGTTTTTCGTCCTTTACAAGAACTTCAAATGCTCAATACAGCCAGTAGAAATGTGGACTATTTAGAATGTCACATCAATTGGGCCCATAAATAAAAATATGTCAAAATGAGAATCGAGATTTTCATTGTCAAATTTTATATTGTGAGAAATAAAATTTATTTGAATAAATAATTTATTTCAAATTCTTAATGAGGTCGACGGAAAAATCTTGTAATTAATTCGTTTATTAATATATCGATTAATGGTCTCCAACATTAACACGTACACTCCGCTCACGTGTTTAAATATCTCGCCCATTAATCGCTATCATTAATAAATTATTTGATTAAATAACTATTACGTTACTGGAAATCGGAAATCAATAGGGAATATCCGATTCGATATTCAGAGCAACTTGGGCCTTGGTAAATTTCACCATGTGATATAATAGTAACAATACATTTATATTCAAGAGGTTCAACCCAAATGGAAAGAAAATTTGACGCATTTGGTAGAAAAAAATTATATCTACAATCTTATACTAGTCACACAAAAGAACTTCTACTAACAATTGCCCTGATAAATGAATACGAAACAGAAAAAGGACTTTTTTCTGAAAGGAAGTATGTGTTTTTAAGTATTTTGGTCTAATAAAATAATTTCTCTCACTTATTTCGACTGTTCTACCCATTTGAAAACAATGCAATCATTCTGACGGACCCTGTATAACTCAAGAAAGCGTTTCCACTGATGCAAGCATAACGATGCAGTTTAGAGGTAATAAACTCCAGTACGAGATACCAACTCTTCAAAATCGCATAAAATCCGAGCGATGCTCGCACCACCAACCCTAATGACTCTCGTAGTCGCTTAGACCATAGACAAGCATCCCCAGCTAACCCAGTTCCAAACTGCCTGCTCCGCAAAAGTGAAGACGCGGCCTAATATGAAATTCAACAGAGTGGTTGGGTTTGTTTAATTAAATTTTTGAGCAAATTTATCACGACTGAGCCTCGTACAAAACAATCTTGGTTACATTATTACCCCATTTCGGATTGTGTAATTCCGGTTGGTTCCTCAGCCCGCTGGAGACATGCAGATAATCCCTCTAGAAACGTGCATGCAAGATTCTAATCCTTGGGTCACCGGTTTAATTGTTGCCCTGATCCATGTTTATAGTTTCCAATTACATATGCAAGTGTAAACGGTTCCGACTCTGGGAACTGGTGGTGCGTTAAATTCGAGTTTGTTACATGGAAGTTTCTATAATAAAACAACATAAAGATGATTTTTGGACAATTTGGTAATTCATTAACCAAGGTCATCAACCATTTTTGAGATCAATTTGCTTTGATGGAGACCAACTTATCAATATGCAATTGTCATCAAAACTCAAATTTTACACAAAAAAATTAAAAATTTAGAAAGCACTGACATGAGGTCGGAATGCTTTTGCGCTCTTGTTGAGCTACTCGCGTGTAAATATTCAAACCACAACAAATCTATAAGCACTCTGATCAGGTGAGCAATAGTCTTTTCTCGTACTATGGGACAATGTGATGCAAATATGAACGCCTAATGGATGAACAAACCTATATCTCAAATTAAAAATAACTACTCATAATTTTCCCCAAGTTTTGTTCGAAGCTATAATTCCTTCCCTAAAAACTTACGTCAGTGCTTTTCTGAATTTTGACAACGTATATCATTTCAGCCACCGAGATTGAATTCTATCTCTATGATTTCCCGTTATGAAAAATTTTGATTAATATTACGCCAACTGACACTGATTAATGAGCCTGGCATTTGTCAATTGAATATCGAACTGTGATGGCCATCGTTCAGAGAAAATCATCGGGACGTATGTCATTTCTCTTTTCTGTTGAGTTTATGAATAAAATGATCATATCTTTAGATGGAAAAAAGCCATGACAATGAAATTCGAGGATAAGTGAGATATCGATCACCTCAGTATATTTACGAATTTTTATTGAAATCTGAGAAATATCTTATGAGATAGTGAGTATTGAAAAAATTTTTTTGGGGATTTTCTAGCAATACAATTTCTGCGAAATTTTATGAGCCGTTTTGTTTCAGCTTCCTCAACAATATTTCAAGTATCAACTTGATCGCATGGGTATTCTAGTAGTTATTGAGGAAACAAAATTTCAGATGCTCATAACTCCTGAACCATCCGACGGATTTGGCCCAATAACGAACTTGACCGAGATATTTGGAGAATTAACCTAATCTGAAAATTGAAAACTCTAGCTGATCACGTTTGGATACTAGAGAGGATACGGCCGGCCGGACAGACTCAACTTTCGCCACGAATTCTTCATCAGGGAGTCGACCCCAATCGATTGAGACCAATTCCAAAATTACAGACATTCGGACAAAATGATAGGCACTCTGTTCGGGTGAACAAGAGCGCCAGAAAGATTTGACACTAATCTCTGATATTAAAATATCAAAGTTAGATAGAAGTGTTGGTCTCCACATTTCTTGCAATTCTGTATATGAAACAATTCTACTTCAGATGTATCGGGTTTTTTAAGAGTAAAACCTCTGATTTGTCAATGCTGTATTGGTATTCTCTTTCGTCAATCAAATTATCAGTGACATCCCCAAGGATCTTGATAATATCAGATTATTTTTCTGTTTATCAGGTCAGAGACATTTTCACAAGTTATGCCGTTACACATTTTTGCAGAACCTAGTTGTACATTTTTCAGTCCTGATTTTTGATTAACTGTCAATCGAGAAGTATCACATTTTTTTCCATTACAGCTGCAGAATACCTTGAACAAATGTGAATAAATAAAAACAAGAATAAGCTTGAATTTCTGAAATTTTTGAAACTAATAAAACTAGGGTGTGAATGAATTTGATCACATTATTCAATAATTCCTGTGGAGCTACTGCTTTTGACATCATTTTAGGAAGTAGCATACAATGTGATCTATGCCAACCCCAATGTTCAGGTTTCAACTACGGTCATCCTAGCCAAACCCGAATTTGATAATAAACTCGTCTGGTGTGTTCAATCAATGCTAACTGTGTTGGAGGAAGCATTACTAGGGGTGATGTTTTCCTGGTTCCTAAAACTGGGGTTGTGAATATTTTATATCTCAGTTCACCGATGCTAAAATTTTCCCCACTTGTGTTGTACAGATATCTCACTATTTTTTCCGTGATCTATTGCTGTGATCTGGTGTTAGAGATCTACGTCACTGCCAATCACAGCAACCGATTCTGGAATGTTCTCTTTCAGAGAGATGGCTGCCATTACTATATCTACGTCGGCATCTTTTTCTGCTACATTTACTTCTTCAATATGTTTTCGTAGAAAATTGGACAGTATTTTGATAAATGTATATTTATTCCCAATATTTGACAATTTTTTTTTGTGTCATTGTTACTATTATGTCTTCATCAATTTGTACATCAGAGGGAACAACTTTTTCTTTTCGGCGGAATCGTTCATATGATATTATTCCGACGATTTCATCCCAATAACCGCTAAATACAATTTTACAATTCTGTCCCAATTTTTTCAATATGGACTATTTATATATTTCTAACACATCTACGAATCTCTTACTGTGAGGCCATACAACTTGGTGTAATAACCATTCACCATCTATAACATATATCATACCAGTAAGCAAGGATTGTAATTGAAGATGCGTTGAGAATAATTTATAGAGGTCAGAGTTAACAGTTTTTCTTATTAATCCATATTCGTCGAAGGAGATAGTGGATATGGCGACAATTCGTAAGAAATTGCCTCTTTTTTCTTTGATCCATTCTCTGCAACAATGCAGATGAGTCTATAGAAGATGTACCTCCAGGAATACGAATTTTATTCTGGCTCTCGCATAAATTCTCAACTTTAAATTTTGATGACAAAGTCATATTTCACAAATTTTTTCCAACGATTGCTTCCATTCCTTTGCGTCCTTGAAATGCCATATGACAGTTAATATAGTCGCTACCAATAATACCTGTTGAAAGAGACATCAGACAATCTCTTTTCTCAAAAGGATTATGGCATTTTAGCCAGAATACAATTTTTCTATGTCTTCTTTATCTCTCTTCATACGACTTTCAGATAAATTCAAGTGCTGTTCACTATTCGCTGTTCTCAAATCAGCCTATGCCTCCAAACATTCCATGACGTCAACTGCCGATGGCATCCCAGCAGATAACGCGCAACAACACTGGGTGTGACTCCTCTACCATGCCTTAAATCGGTACCGAAAAATCTATTTAGTATTTGTTCCATACACATATCACTCCAGACACCACTCCAAGCTTTGTATGTCCTAAGAATAGTGAAATATCCTTCTTTTTGTGAACCTTTCGAATTCTAATGTATCCATCGTTGTTTCCAAATGCACCATATCCTGTAAGTACCATTGAGCACTAACTGCTAACATTTTCATGACACTGCTTAAGTGCAAATCTCAATCTCCAATACGTTCTGCTTCGACAAACTGGATTAAAATACTCACGATCTTCAAATATTGAAGTGTTCCCTCGAATTTCCGAGTTGAACATACTATCATTGGGCCAATATTACAATCGCCCAAAGTAGGAGAATTTTCCTTCCATTTTTCGAACATCAATTTCACTTGTTTCTCAATTACATCAGTCGGAGTTGTATTGCTTGTTTTCAAAATATGAATTCCTATAGCAGTGAAAGTTAATATGTGAGCACGTAAAGCTCTGCTGAAAGCCCTTCAGACATTTTCTTCACTGATTATGCAGCATATGAAGTAGCCCAAAGATCTTTCAAACCACTCCCATCCATAATAAAGCCAATGGCGCCCATATATAACATCAATAAATGGAACCCTCCTAATCTCACAGCAATATTCCTAAATTCAGGATTGCACGACTGCACAATGATAGAGTTAGCTTTGAAATAAGGATGCTGATCGAATGTTACAAAAGTTGTTCTACTTTTATTTCTCTTCGTTTCATCAACTACATAGAGCAAAGCTGTGTGTAATGTGGTTAAACTGGATGGTGGTGCATTAATGAATGGGAGTCAATTAACATGCGACATCATATATGTAACGTCTCGTGATAAAATTTCATGAAAACCCTGCCATATTGGAATATTTTCTATTTCGAGAGATTTCGCACATAAATACGCAACATATGATTTTGGAACTTCAGGTTGTACTTTTATATGAAGTTTTGATTTATCAACGAGCTCTACACTCTTCAATTCATCAGGATTCGTGTTACTGATTGGTATCAATTATATCTGCTTTTGTGAAGCTAAAATAGAAGCAGGTGGCATTTCCATCAGCCTTTTGGAACCTCCTTCATATTCAACATCATATTCTGGTGTAATGACTTTATAATAAAAAAGTGAAATGTTCCATGATCATTGTGATCTGTGTTATCAAAAACGAATTGAATGGAAGAGTTTGGATGCGTTAATTTTGCAGGTTGCATAATAACGGAAGCTTCATATAATTGAATATTGTGGTATGAAGCCGATACTCCTAATTTACTCATCATGTCAATTATCAAACGAGAACCTATTTTTCTGTAGACGTAAGTTCCTACAGCTAACTGAAATTTGGAAATGAATGTTCTTGGACGAACAATGGAAATTATAGAATGTGCTATTGTATCACGTTTCACATCTTTACTTGCACTACATTTTGAATCTAGTAAATGGAATAGGGAGTTTTCAAACTTTCCGGAATTTCAGATATAGTGCTATCAAGAATTTACTTGAGAGGGGATAAATTTCATAGTTATAATCTTTTTTTTATATCAGCTCCAACGATTTAACCAGCTATCCGTAAAATTAAATTTTTTGATAATTACTGAGAGAATCAGGATTAAAAGCCAATATTTACTAAGCTCCATTATATTGGGATTTGTAAAAGAAAACCGGTTGCTACCCACTATGTTGTTCGATGATAATGACGTTACTATATTTCTCTTTAAATTTTTTATGAAAGTATTATTGTTGAGAAAGTTTTCTCCCCATAACTAACTATATAATAATCTGTTCTTGTAAGTATTCAAAATCCCGTCAACGAGTTATTTGAGAAAATGAAATTTTGGTGGGGCAATTATTCATTTCAATGCGTCACCTAAATATCGATTTCAAGCTAATGAGTTTAAACCCAATGATAACATGTTATTGATATCCCAAGCGAGCTGTTATTCATTCTAATAGACCAAGAATTTCAAATCACACTCTCCAGACAACTTGTGCTGAATCCTACCCTGTTCTAAAACTTCAGATGTCTAGGACCGCTCGCTCAGGTTTGCACTAGGCGCCAAATTTCGAATTCACTGTTATCGCCGCATTAGAGAAATACCTTAATAATCAATATACAAAATCACTTTCGAGAACCTTAAAGTACATCATTTGGACTAGAATTTTCCGCTCTACAACTTTTGTTTAAAACTTTTTCTTACTAAACCTTCTAATTCGCGAAAATATCAAAAAAACCGTATTTTCTTTATATTTTCAGGAATTTTTCAATGTTCCTGAAAATTTTAACACCTGCATTTTTGACCATATGTTTCTCTCGTTATAACAATCAACATATCAAAAATGCAGCTCTTTCGAGAAAAAGTGATTTCAGCCCTTCCTTTACTGGACTATGAGCGTTAAAATGAATATTGATATAAGCAGATATCACAAACTGGTGATGTTCTGATGTTCATTAAGGGACAAAAAGTGAGTTATATTCCTAAGAAATCGAAAGTTCTCGAAAAATATCATGTGAAAGAGTTTAAAGCAAATGCCTATTTGGAGTATCCGGGGCATTGCGAAAAGATGAGCTGTATAAGTTGCAGATAAATGATTTGCAGGATATGGGCTCGAAATTTTTAATACCAGTGAAAAACGCAATCGAAAAGGATATCCACTGTGGTGGATAATGAGGAGCGTACATTTTTGAATCCAATCAAGAGATGTATCCTTGAGACCAATTCTCAGTCCACACGAAAAGTTTTTCGTCCTTTACAAGAACTTCAAATGCTCAATACAGACAATAGAAATGTGGACTATTTAGAATGACACATTCCGTCTATGAATTTAACGAATTGTTCAATTGGGCCCATAAATAAAAATATGTCAAAGTGAGCATCGAGATTTTCATTGTCAAATTTTATATTGTGAGAAATAAAATTTATTTGAATAAATAATTTATTTCAAATTCTTAATGAGGTCGACGGAAAAATCTTAATTAATTCGTTTATTAATATACCGATTAATGGTCTCGAACATTAACACGTACACTCCGCTCACGTGTTTAAATATCTCGCCCATTAATCGCTATCATTAATAAACTATTTGATTAAATAACTATTATGCTACTGGAAATCGGAAATCAATAAGGAATATCCGATTCGATATTCAGAGTGACTTGGGCCTTGCTAAAATTTCACCATGTGTTATAATAGTAACAAAACATTTATATTCAAGAGGTTCAAACCAAATGAAAAGAAAAATTGACGCATGTGGTAGAAAAAAGTTATATCTACAATCTTATACTTGTACACAAAAGTACTTCTACTAACGATTACCCTGATAAATGAATATGAAACAGAAAAAGGACTTTTTTCTGAAAGAAAGTATGTGTTTTTAAG
Source organism: Micraspis discolor (assembly GCA_030674115.1). Lineage (NCBI taxonomy): Eukaryota > Metazoa > Arthropoda > Insecta > Coleoptera > Coccinellidae > Micraspis > Micraspis discolor. The sequence goes on from JARTUT010001740.1 coordinate 473,239, forward strand.
TATTTTGGTCTGATAAAAAAATTTCTTGTTTCGACTGTTCTACCCATTTGAAAACAATGCAATCATTCTGACGGACCCTGTATAACTCAAGAAAGCGTTTCCACTGATGCAAGCCTAACGATGCAGTTTAGAGGTAATAAACTCCAGTACGAGATACCAACTCTTCAAAATCGCATAAAATCCGAGCGATGCTCACACCACCAACCCTAATGACTCTCGTAGTCGCTTAGACCATAGACATGCATCCCCAGCTAACCCAGTTCCAAACTGCCTGCTCCGCAAAAGTGAAGACGCGGCCTAATATGAAATTCAACAGAGTGGTTGGGTTTGTTTAATTAAATTTTTGAGCAAATTTATCACGACTGAGCCTCGTACAAAACAATCTTGGTTACATTATTACCCCATTTCGGATTGTGTAATTCCGGTTGGTTCCTCAGCCCGCTGGAGACATGCAGATAATCCCTCTAGAAACGTGCATGCAAGATTCTAATCCTTGGGTCACCGGTTTAATTGTTGCCCTGATCCATGTTTATAGTTTCCAATTACATATGCAAGTGTAAACGGTTCCGACTCTGGGAACTGGTGGTGCGTTAAATTCGAGTTTGTTACATGGAAGTTTCTATAATAAAACAACATGAAGATGATTTTTGGACAATTTGGTAATTTATTAACCAAGGTCATCAACCATTTTTGAGATCAATTTGCTTTGATGGAGACCAACTTATCAATAAGCAATTGTCATCAAAACTCAAATTTTACACAAAAAAATTAAAAATTTAGAAAGCACTGACATGAGGTCAGAATGCTTTTGCGCTCTTGTTGAGCTACTCGATTGTGAATATTCAAACCACAACAAATCTGTAAGCACTCTGATCAGGTGAGCAATAGTCTTTTCTCGTACTATGGGACAATGTGATGCAAATATGAACGCCTAATGGATGAACAATCCTATATCTCAAATTAAAAATAACTACTCATAATTTTCCCCAAGTTTTGTTCGAAGCTATAATTCCCTTCCCCTAAAAACTTACGTCAGTGCTTTTCTGAATTTTGACAACGTATATTATTTCAGCCACCGAGATTGAATTCTATCTCTATGATTTCCCGTTATGAAAAATTTTGATTAATATTACGCCAACTGACACTGATTAATGAGCCTGGCATTTGTCAATTGAATATCGAACTGTTATGGCCATCGTTCAGAGAAAATCATCGGGACGTATTTCATTTCTCTTTTCTGTTGAGTTTATGAAAAAAATGATCATATCTTTAGATGGAAAAAAGCCATGACAATGAAATTCGAGGATAAGTGAGATATCGATCACCTCAAGTATATTCACGAATTTTTATTGAAATCCGAAAAATATCTTATGAGATAGTGAGTATTGAAAAATTTTTTTTTGGGGATTTTCTAGCAATACAATTTCTGCGAAATTTTGCGAGCCGTTTTGTTTCAGCTTCCCTCAACAATATTTCAAGTATCAACTTGATCGGATGGGTATTCTAGTAGTTATTGAGGAAACAAAATTTCAGATGCTCATAACTCCTGAACCATCCGACGGATTTGGCCCAATAACGAACTTGACCGGAGATATTTGGAGAATTAACCTAATCTGAAAATTGAAAACTCTAGCTGATCACGTTTGGATACTAGAGAGGATACGGCCGGCCGGACAGAATCAACTTTCGCCACGAATTCTTCATCAGGGAGTCGACCCCAATCGATTGAGACCAATTCCAAAATTACAGACATTCGGCAAAATGATAGGCACTCTGTTCGGGTGAACAAGAGCGCCAGAAAGATTTGACACTAATCTCTGATATTAAAATATCAAAGTTAGATAGAAGTGTTGGTCTCCACATTTCTTGCAATTCTATATATTAAACAATTCTACTTCAGATGTATCGGGTTTTAAGAGTAATGCAAGAAACCTCTGATTTGACTGAAGGAAGGAACAATGCTGTATTGGTATTCTCTTTCGGTTAACATTGGCAAATTATCAGTGATAATACCCCAAGGATCTTGATAATATCGAGATAATTTGTTCATAGAGAATCCTGGAACCGTGTTGCTATTATCCCTTAAGCAGCAGCCTTGAAGGATTCTCAATTCTCTATGACAAAATTTGCAGTGTTTTTGTTGGCCCTAGTTGTATTTGATAATGTAATTTTTCACTTTGTAGATTTCAAAAGATTAACTGTCAATCGGATATTCACTCATTTTTATTAGATATAACTGCAGTCATGATAAGTACAAGTGGAAAATTTTAAATTGGAAGAAGATTGGATTGGTTGATCGATTTTTATTCTTTATTGCTCAAGAACGGCCAACTGTAGATGATCTGTTCGAATGGTTTAATATCATCTCACACTTGGATGATTTGGTCAACATATAAATTCGTAACTATCAGAATATTATCAAACCATGTATCACTTTCAGATTTTCAGAAACGATTTTATATCAAGAACAGGCACCTGGAAGCTATATATTTTCCTCTTTTAAAATCATTTATACAACAACCAAACAGGTCATGCAGTTTCAATAGACTGAACTAGTCACCTCGAGGGATTCCTTCGGGATTTGAACTGAAAGACCGAATCGTCTGGGTAAAACCAGTTGCAAAGATCAACTCGACTACTTGCTGTAGAAACGCAGTAGAATATTTTATAGCACTGTCTGGGTCTCCCACCTCTTGTCACCGATATGCCCGACAAAGAGCACTGCCGACGGTTGCTGTCGTGGGTTTCATTCAGTACCTTTCCAAGGAGAGAAATATCCCTGGTCATCGACTCAGCGCGATGTAATTTTTGATATTAAATTTACTGAGATTTACAATCTACTACGTATTAAGTATATGTGTGATATAGCTATTATTACAAATAGGGAAAGTATATTTCCCGAGGGAGCCCGAGGGATGTATAGACAACCGAGGGAAATGTATTCATGTTTCCCGTGGTGTAATCAATAGTTTTTTTCTGATTTAAACATTCTAATATGGAAAAATTTTTATTAGATTGTATATTTTCGTAATAATTAAATTTTTTACGTTGCTATGGGCCATGTTTCTGAGAATCTTGATTGACTGGTTTCATTTTGACGTCATGTCATAAATTAAATTATTGAAAAAATGTCGAACTACGTCGAAACTCATGCGGCAAAGGCTCGTGAATCTTTGGTTCTGGCCAAATCTCAAAAAATTTTGTGGACGGTGTGATCGATAATATTTTGTTAGCATATTTCCAAGATTTGGTATGTTGCCCGGATTTTTATTGTTGATGTATGATTAATTCATTCGAGTCCCAGTCGCAGAAATATTCTCCAAACACGTTATGGTCGAAACTATCGATGGAAAATTATTCGATGAAGTTGAAGCATTTGTTAAGAACAAAAATAAAGGATACGTCACTAAAAAATCAGCAGTGCTGTCCTGGGAGCAGCTCAAGACATTCTTGAGTGAAGCTCCTAATGACGTTTTTTTGATGTGTGAGGTAAAAGTTTCATTTTGATTTCCTCTGTTGATAAGATGTTTACATTCATAATTTTGAAGGTTGTTTTGAAATTGCAAATCTTTGACGCCTGCAGAACACATGAGTTGGTGAATATGCTATCTTCAGATATCGAAGATCGTGGGTCGGTAATCATAACCAAAGTCTCAAAGACTAAGAATGATCTAAACAGAATATTCACGATAATTGATGAAGAAGATCTGGGTGCTGCTCGTTTGGTGACGGAGTATTCGTTCTTAGGTTCTTCGTAGCTTATAGGAATAAGAAGTGTACTCTTGAGCCTGTCGGCATAAATCGGCATAAATACCTTCGGAAAGATTGAGTTGAATGAATCTTCTGTCAATTGTTTGGTATGTGAGACTTCTGATGAGATTTTCTCAAGTGATTTTCTATTTGTTTACCGCTATATGTGAAAAAATGCATAATTACAAATATAATCAAACATTTGATAAGTACATTCCATGTTTTATGACATCTTAGGCGTCTGGTATCAAAATAATTCTATTTTGAAGTTGATAATACGGAAGGATATAAGGCCTCTGTGTTATAAATGGAACGGGGAATTATCAGAATTCTACAAATACCTCTAATATAACCCGAAAAATACCTTCAGGTCCGATTACTGAGGAATAGTTCCCATTTATGAATTGCATAAGAGTAGAGGGCGCCTATAACGATTACTGAAGAAGTCTTAATTTCTTTTCGATTGCTATTTCTATGTATGAATATTGGTCATCGTAATCCATGGCCTATATTTCCCTCCTTGCTCTGAGATACTCTTAGCCAGACAATAGATAACACCATTGACACAATTTCCCAAATGCCATCAACAATGGACAAGACGTCAAACAAACGCCGAGCTCCAGAAGCTTCGATCACCAACAAATCTCCATCCTAACACAGGGCGCCTAACCTGAGTGACAGCGAACAAACGTTCATCATTCAAAGATTTGACAGACGCCATTCCCCACAGAATTCGCGATCTAATGGCCATAATAACCTGACACAATAACGACCTATTCGTATGGGTTTTACCGGGAAAACTCATTAAACTTGATTGATCAAATACGTTACCGAAATGTTTGCAAGCTCGAGTGAATTATGAGATCATCTCCGTCGCTTGTTCTAATCAGCTTCCGGAATGGGATGCTCGTTTTTATTGGTTGTTCGAGAATGGAAAGGGGCTTGTATAGACCTTCTAGCAAATGAAGTATAAACGGAGATGGATTATCTTCAGTTTGTGTTGCCAGGGATGATGCACGAGCTGAATCATCTCAGACGGTTTGAAGGAATGTTGCAACAGAAAGAGACATAAGAGGAGATGAGTGCTTCTAAGAGGTCGTAGGGTTTAGAGTTGAGTGGGTACTCAACATATGGTATATGGAAAAACTATCAATTCCTGTGTGTGATCGAGACTACTGTCTTAAAATATTCCATTTATGGAGATTGTTTTTCGTAGTGATGAGTCTTCGGATGCTGTTCTGTTTTGTATTTGATGACGAAGTATTTTCGATATAGAAACTTTCTTTGGAGAATTCAGCAAATGTTGAAAATTCTCCATTAATCTTCAAAATTGTCAGAACACTTGGAATTAAAATAGGTTTGCTTCTTTTTATTGGATATAGACTTGGGAACAGTTACAAATCTTACGATTTGAGCCATTTCAGGTATGCTATTATATGATTGAAGACATCTGAAGGATTAATAGACGCGTTGATCCCAAAGGAAAGACATCTACCTAATTAGAGCTAGTCCACAATGTGTTCATCGTGTAGTGATGCTTGAGAAATAATCCGTCCATTAATGACTCATTGTCATGGTGGCGAGGTGGGTTAAGTGTAACCACTAAGAGGAAACTTGATTATTCAGACAGACCATCGATGACTACTGCAGGAAGATTTACCTGCTTGCCAGCCAGCACCTCAAGTGTAAAATAAATAATTGCTTTTCGTTAGAATAAACTGCTTGGTTGAGCAACACTCGATTTCATTGGGACTTCGAATGGGAAATCCATACAGCAATAAGACACCGAGATTCAATAGTTTCAAAATATACTAACTGACAAAAAAAATGCACACGCAGAAGGAACTGTTCAATATTGAAGTATTGTTGAAAATGTCTTCTGGTGAAACAGGAATTGTGTACCAAGGATCAAATTATTGAAAATGCCAGCAGTTGATTTCAAGTCAGATCTGCGCATTTATTTAATAAATTCCCAATTTATTCAGATTTCATTCAATTCCTTGCATATATTACCCACGTAACATTTATTTCATTCATAGTGAGAGGAGTTAGTTTATATGGATATACTGGCATATAAATCCAGAAGAAGATCCTGTCATTTATAATGTAGATGAACATCTCTAATTAGCAACACTCGAGTCCTTACAAGCATTCATTAACGGCCTAACATCAATTTAAATCATATATTGTCCAGTACCTGTTCTGAGTTGTTGCACCTCGGGCGCACTGGTTATAGAAAAATGAATATCCTATCTGTGACGTCACATCCGGCCTAACAGTCGCTTCATTAGATCTTCAGTGGTGAAGTTGAATTGCAGAGAGAAACCAACGGTTGTTTGTGCCTATTTTAAGATATTATACAAGTCCCTGGGACGCGTCGAATTCAATTTTTCAATGAAGGGACACTTGGCTTACATTACAAATGTTAGCAGGGGTTGCTGACGGGGTGCCATACAATTCGGTGTATGACATGAAAGCCTAGGGAAAAAACCCCAGTAAAAAAAAACACTGGCCCCCTGATAAGTATTGTTGTGTGTACAAAAATAAGCTTAAATATATTTGAGGGACAGAGGCTTCTTCAATTTGTCCACATGAAAAGATAAAGGCAGAAAAAAGAATTGAAACAAAATTTACGTATCTGATTTGTTTGAAATTTAAAACCAATTCCAAGAAAGAATCAGAAACATCATGAATAGCCCTAATAGCATCTTGAAACATATATATGGGACAATTATTGATAAGAAGAGGTATTGTTTGTTCTGTATGTCCACATTCACAACTTGCGCTTGGAACTGAGTTCCATCTGAATAGCATACTACTGATATGACCATGACCTGGTCTCAAACGACTAAGAATTGTCAGAACCCGGAATTTTTTCAGAAGGATTAGAAAAGAGATTTTAATTGTACATTTCATAAGAGTTCCATTCAATCATCCATAATTCCTTTTCACTAATGCTCATATTGAAGAACGTATTATACTAGAATGGTTTACGTGCCTTCAATCTTGGAATTTTGTGGAATGTATTGAATAATTGGAAATAAATAAGGAAAAGAATGATATTAGGTCCATGAATTTAGAGCTGCAGTCTTTCTGCGAATATGGGGACGGATAATGTTGGACAAAACTGGTGACCAATAAACCGGGGTAGATCTTATGGTGCCAGTAATTATTCTCATGGATGTATTCAATTGTGCATCGATTTTTTGTGTATGAGTACTATTAGAACAAACAGAGCAACAATACTCAGCTGCAGAAAAGACTAAGGCTTGAGATGATGCACGTATAGTGGAAGCATCAGCACCCCAAGATGATCCAGCTAATTTCTGAAGAATATTATTCCTAGTTTTCAGTTTAAGGCTCAGATTATATAACTTAGCCTTGCAATTGAGAGATGAATCTATTTTAACTCCTAAGTACTAAAGATAGAAATTACGTTCGGTAAGAGAATCATTGAAAGTTACAGCTAATTTCCCATATTTCTCAGGATTATTCAGATGAAAACAAGATACTTTTGATAATTTGGGGTCGAGACATAATTGTCACTCAAAATAACTTTTTAAAATCTTCAAATCAGATTATGGTAAGTGCTCCAGAGTAGGGAAATCCGAATGGTGTTATGCAACAGAAATGTCATCAGCATAAACAAATTTCCGAGATGAATTCGTGGGTAAATCACTGAGATATAAATTGAGAAGTAAAGGAGCTGTAACTTATCCTTATGGAAGACCATCTGGGTGATTGGCTAGTGCTATATTGGTATATAAAATATCCTTATACTTTTCCGAAATTTCCAAGATTTAATTGATGGTATGTTGATTCAGAAAGTGATCGAATGAACACTGATGATGCTGAAAGTCCTGGTCGGCTAAATTATCCAGTTTTACCCGAAAATATTGATTAAACCTTGAAAATCACAAAGTAAAATTGTATAGCTGCCACTCTGGAGTTATAAAAGAAACGTGTTTATCCATCATGTAGAAAGATTTGCGTATTGAAAAGGTGATTTCCAAATAGATGGCATATTTGCTCACTCCAGAGCAGAAACAACTAGTAGATTATTCAAAGGCTTTTTGAAATATACAGAAAGAAAGGAAATCTCATTGTTTTTGTTGTTTCTTCTAAAAACTACTCGTGCCTTGTTACCATATGCAAGATGGCGGAGAGTGAAGGTGATTTGAGCGATCGCTCTGTTAAATCTTTGAAAGAAAATAATAAAAATGAAGTTTTGTGCGCGCACTGTACCAAGAAAGTGGTTGATTTTGTGTTGTGTATCAGGTGTACTAAACAATTTCATCCTGGTTGTGTAACACAGTCGTCAAGCAGAAAATCCGTGCCTTGTATTCACGAGGTAATCAAGAATACAAGTAATGAACAGCAAATGGAGTTATTAATCCTAAGATTATGAAACGAATTTCTAGAAAAATTAATATTGGAGATTCAAAGCAAAAATGAAATATTAATGGAGAATAATCAATTGCTCAATGAGAAAATCAAGGTAATTGAAACAAATAATGGTGATAAGATAAAGAAAGTAAACATAATAAAACATGATGAAAAAAATTCCGACATGAAAGACACGGCAAATTCAAGTTCAAGTGACGGATCATCGTATACTTCTTCCTCTGTCACTGGAACCCACAAAAGTTATAGTTCTGTGGTCCTGCCGCAAAACATCAGAATAACCTAAAACCGCGCTGTCAACCCACAACAACAACAAACGAAAAACGTAAACGATAACGAAGGAAAGGTCCGAAACATAAGAAGGGTACTATTTGCAGTGGTCCAACTTCTGAAAATTCTACTTTTTCTGGAGCCCCTCGGAGAAGGTGGATTTACCTAGGCAGAGTCGTTGGAAACAACGTAGAGGAGAACACTATTAAGAACTTTATGATTAATTCCTTAATGACTGAAAATGTAGAAGTGAAGAAACTAGAATGCAAAGGAAATAATTCAGCGTTTAGTGTTGGTGTACCATCAGACAAGTATGATAAAATAATGAATGAGAACTTTTGGCCAGAAGGTGTTCTAATAAGGGATTTCGATTTCAGGGGTTTTTTTCGGGGGAATCTCCGGAAATCTTCGATTTTAAATCGGTAAGTACTGCCGAAAAAATCTTTCACCATGATAGTTTGTGTTTGATGCATCAGAACGTTCAGTCAATTACAACAGCTCTCAATACACTCCAATACATAGTTGACAAATATGAGGTTGATTTTTTGGCAGTTACAGAACATTGGATGGATTATGAACAATTGAAATATTATAGACTTTCAAGTTACAACCTAGCATCCTGTTACTGCAGAAATTATGGTGAGCATGGAGGTAGTGCTATATTTTTCAAGGAAAATTTCTCGTTTAAGACAAGGGATGATTTGAACAACTATAGTATTCCATTCATCATTGAATTTTGTGCAGCCCAAGTACACCTGAATATGAGGAAAATCATCATGATGTGTGTTTACAGACCTGAATCATCTGCAGGTAATTACGATATTTTCTTGGAAAGGCTGTCATGTATATTGTCTAGCTGTTTGGAGGGAAAATCCGATGTTATACTGGCAGGAGATTTTAATATCGATTTATTATGTGAAACAACTGCAACTAAGAACTTTAGGTCAACAATAGAGAGTTTTGGTCATCAATTAACCATTAATGAACCAACAAGAATCTCCAAAACTTCAGCAACATGTATTGACAATATAATAACGAATATAGTAGGAACCAGCTCGGTAATTGAAGAACATATATCTGACCATTCTGCACAAAATTTTATTTTTCCTAATAAAGAACACTCAACTATACCATCTTAAAAAAAAACAAATTAGAGATATAAATAAAGAGAACATAAGGAAGTTTGTGGATCAAATATCAGATCAAAAATGGACAAATATTGGTGAGGATTTAGATGATGATGCAAATTCACTGTAGAGAACATTTTTTGGAAGATTCTATGAGTTGTTTACTTCCTGCTTTCCCATAAGAACTATTAGTTTTCATAGAAAAAAAAAATTTAATCAAAGAATAGTACCATCCAAGAATATAAGAAACTCTTAGACATTTTATTCATACTCTCGAGGAGATCCGATAGGTACTTGTCGGCATATAAAGAGACTAAACAAAAATATGATTTCATGATTAAAAAGGAAAGAACTGAATATTGTAGAAAGACTATCGAAAAATCAACTAATAAACCGAAAACTATTTGGAATCTTGTAAATGAAACACTAGAGAAACAACATAAAAGTTCAAATGGAATAAAAAATGAGTCTGAACTTCATAAACTGCTGGACAAATTCAATAACTTTTTCTCCAATGTTCAATCAGCACTTAATATTGAAGAACAGTCAGATAATGATGATTCTAATCCTATACCACGTCAGGAAAAATCCTTTTACTTGTTTGACATCACTGAAGATGAAATAATAGCTACAGTAAGGAAAATGAAAAACTCCAAATCATCAGGCTGGGATGGTATTCCTTTGGAAGTGATAAAGGCATGTGTTCTTCTTATTGCAGCACCTCTAGCAGATATTATGAATAAATCATTCAGGGATGGTGTTTTCCCAGAGGACCTAAAAATTGCTGTAGTAAAACCAATTTTCAAAAAAGGCGATCCTAAAAATCCTGGAAGCTATCGACCAATCAGCATCCTGTCCACATTTTCCAAAATATTTGAAAAAATTTTGGCCAATAGGTTTCTGAAATTCTTCAAAAAATTCAACGTTTTTACACAACGTCAACATGGATATATTCAGGGAAAGAGTATTGAGACAGCAATATTTGAGCTATATAATTCTATAGTTACAGCATTAGAAAACAAGGAATTGCCAATTGGATTATTTTTGGATCTGTCCAAGGCATTTGATTGTGTTGATACCGGAATATTGCTAGAAAAATTGGAAAAGTATGGGATAAGAGATAAACAGCTAATACTCATAGAGAGCTACTTAAGGAATAGGCCTCAGACATTGAAAATGGTAATAAATGGAAAAGAATATCAATCCTCAGGGGAAGTGAGCAAAGCTGGTGAGCCACAGGGTAGTGTTCTTGGGCCATTGCTTTTTCTAATTTACATAAATGATCTTCCATCGGCCTTGCGTGATCATGTTTTTGGTGGTTTTTTAGAGTGTGTGCTGTTTGCGGATGATACCAATCTTCTCTTGAGATCCCCGTCTTTGGGGTTCACCTTGGAGATAGCACGGAAGATACTTGATAGCGTAAATTGATGGTGTAAGAGGAATCGTCTCATTTTAAATCTCGAGAAGACTGAGTGTATGGTCTTCAGTACTGGTAGATCTGCCGTGAGTGTACCTCAGGAAATTGAAGATGGTATGAGTTTGTCCACATCTGTGAAATTCCTGGGAGTTTATCTGGATAATAAGATGGATGTTCCACATAGACAATCTCGTGAAAAGACTAAACTCAGTAATATTTTCAGTGTGTGTCCTGAGAACTAGAATGGACTTTGATACTTTGAAGATGGTGTATTTTGCGAACTTTCAGTCATTGATGAGCTACAGTATAATTTTTTGGGGGGGCAGTTCTTTGTCTGAATTAGTGTTTTTAAGACAAAAGGCTATGTTGAGAAAACTATTGGGTTTGAAGTATAGGGCGTCGTGTAGAGGACATTTCAGAGAAAATAACCTACTAACACTATACGGTTTATTTGTATACAAAGTTCTTATATTCATGTATCTTCATCCTCATTGTTTTGAAATTTATAGAAATGTTAACTTAACAAGAAGAAAAGAAACTTTCTTTTATCCTCATCATTCTCTGTCAATAACCGAAAAATCTCCACTCTATCTTGGGATGAAATTGTTCAATTGTCTTCCTAATAAATTGAGAATGATAAGTAATGTAAAAATTTTCAAGAAGACTCTGCATGAATTAGTTATAGTAAGTGAACCATATTCTTTGTCTGAGTGGTTCACCTTTTGCTCAACTTACTGAATTTCATTACTAATTTGACGATGTCACTTTTATTGTGTATGCAATAATTTCTGTACTGAATAAATCTACTTCTACTTCTACTTCTACCCCCTCTATAATCCAGTGACTAATTTACGACGACAAGAAAGCCCATAGAATAAACTTGTCCATCTATTTCCGAACAACTTTCCCGCAATGTGAATTAGGTACTCAGGAACCATCGTAAATCTCAAGTGTCATCGCCAACTATCGTCCTCGATCACCATTCTGTTTGTCAAACCACTGAACAGAACAAACATACAACAAATATTATGTAATGAGGCGCCTACACGATTCGGAGCCGTCGATGCCTCGAGAGCATAGAAATGTTGTCGACTATTGCGATCTCTATTAATAAACCCGGCCATCGAGACACGCAGAGCCGGTCAGGTGAATGGGTTTGCTCTTTCTCGCAGGTAGAGGTCAACTCCATTCATAAATATAATTACGAGAGAAAATTACGGAGTGGAATGAATGGAGTTGCCCAAGGGGAGATATCTGATACTTAAGTTCTTTGAGGATTCGTGATTCGAAAGATATAAGGAAATCTAGCTAGGGAAACAGGTGGCCATGATTAACTTTCGGCATTGAAAAAGTACTTCATTTTTCTTGTTTACATATGAGCGAGTGGAAAGAATTAATTCAAAATAATCCAAATGGGAGACTTGAAAGTTTGTTCGAACATTTTTATGCATGTATACTTGTATACTCATTGTTATAAATATATTGATCCAAAATTCTAACATGACCTCACCTTGATGATGGTTTATCGTAATTCATTTAATTTTAATATGATTAAATAAAAACGTATCTAATAAAATTTCCATATTTATGGTGTTTCAAGAACATTGTAACACTATATTTGCAACAATTGTTTTGCCCAATTCTTATCTTCTTCAGGCGAGTTCGATGTTAAATTAATCTAAAAAAATTGATTCTTCCTTATACAGGGTGAGTCTTTGACCACTACGTTAATTTTAACCATAGGTTCTTGAGATCAAAAGAAACACCTTTTCCATTACTGGTTTTGCATATTCAGCTGCGTTAAAAAGTGATAAGCTTTTCAAGTTTTCACATTGGGCAAATACCCCTTTGTAGTCCAGTGTAGTTTGAATGAAAAATACCTTCCACAGCATCCACTAATCAATCTGAATTGTTTAAAACATTATTTCTCTCTAGAAAATGATTCTTTCACTCATGTTTCATCCAGAAGGAAGATACAAAATACTAATTTTCTGGTTAAAAAAATTCAACACCATAAACATAGATTTTTGTTGTTCTACTATAATTTCTCTCTAGTTTAAGATTATAAACCATCCCTTTCTAGTGAGAAATTCCAAAAAACCCTCAGAATTATTGGATGTTATCATCATACATTTGTAATTTTCTTCTTAAAATTTCCAAATAATGAAAACCATTATTTCTATGAAAACTTCCAAGGCAAGAGGTTGTCACTGTACTTTATTTTTCACTCAAAGCCAGAAAAAATCATTTATGATTTTCCAAACACTGATATTTTTCAAGTTTCTTCTCCTTGACAGAGAGTGAACAGGTCTCTTGATATCATACTGTTAAAAGAATGAAAAACAATGAATAATGTCACTACGAATAATTATTTTGAAGTGATGTTACTTTGCTTGATGATTATTTTCTGTACTGAATCCCAATAACAATTTACTTGGATAGATTACAAGTATTCCCAGATTTAGGTGTGCAATTATACTTACTTGAAAAATTGAGTTTTATCACCTAAATTTGATTCTGAAAAATCAACTTCAATGAAAAATTGTTTGTTAAATCATTAATACGAATCTATTCTGTTTAGACTATTATCCATTACTGAACATGCGTAAATTTTTGGTTTTTATAATCAGAGTATCTGTTTTAATTACGTAAACAAAAACATAAATATTGAATAATGGTTATTCACAGATTATGTCAAATTTTAACCTTACCATAGAATATTAATTTATTACCGAACCCCAGGAGAGAAAAAATTAATAATTGCAAACATTCAAATTCTATTATCTCCTAAGTTTGTGAACCAGGTTGAATCGATGTATGAAATAAAGATGTGAAGAAACTTCTATCAAAGTAGAAACTAAATCTAGGAGACTGGGTTCGAAGTTTTTAAAACTCATATGAACTTAATTTGAAGCATTCCTATGTTAGAATAGATATAATTTGATGACCCCTGAAAGTCTGAAGCTATAAAGAATCAGCTCTTCATAAAGACAAGTCTTCAATTTAACAGGACCTGAGAAAAAATACATTACCTATTTCAAAATATACCGTAGTCAAAATATACCGTAGTACTTATGTGAGTGATGGAAAACTTTTTCTCTATTCATTATGGAATATTACTCTGGATTAAATATTAAACAAGGTGCTAGACATCATTAATAATGAATACAGCCAATGGCAATTTAGATTTTGTGGTGAATGTAAGACAAAAATTGTTTACTGGTTAATTTCATCTATAGTGTTTAGTGGTGGAACCATAGACTGGAGAGACTTCCCCAACCTTTTGTAGAAATTTTTAATAAAGACATAAAATATGGCAACATTGAACAAATCTGATTATTGAATCATTTCAGCACAGAGTTGGATTTGGGAAAATCAGAAAATTTGGACAAAATTATATCGATTCATTTCCTTTCAACTTCAAAAATCTCAAGAATGGTGCAATTGAGATACGGACCTTTAGTTCAAGCGATATTTGTTTTTCATGCAATTTAACCAATCTGTACAGTAGTAGTGAGAAACTCACAAGAAATGGAATGAATCTATTGATGCCAAAACATGCATGACTGTTATTAAAAACCTTCTACAAGAGATCATTTCAATTGATATTGTCGTTTGAATGGGACCAAATCTGGAAAAATGTGAAAAAAATATTGCTTTTGACGTCAAGAATCTATGGTTAAAATTAACGCAGTGGTCAAAGACTCACCCTGTATATTCCACAACATGTAAGAGGGAGGAACGGTGTTCTGAATGCTTCTGGTATTTTTTCAAGCATGTTTATCAATGGTGATCTGTTGACATCCGTTTGGTCATTAGGTACGATATTTTGCTTGTTATATCTGTTAGTTTCCATTGCTTCTAGAATATTAAGTCTTCTGCTTTTGTTCTCTATGAGCAAAGTTTTGTATTTCGAATCAAACATATATCCCTCGGTTAAAAGATGATTCACATAAGTTGAGTTCTATTTTTTATTCAGGAAACTACTCGAATGCCCCTTAATCCTCTTCTCGAAGTTCCCTCCTGTTTGTCCAATATATATTTCCAAGCATATTCCTACAATTCAACTTATATACTCCTGATTTTTTGTTTTTATCTAATTCTTCTTTATTATTTTTGATTGAATTATTGGTTTTAAATGCTATAGTGAAATTCCTTTTGTTTTTCAAATAGCATATAAAACCAATAATACTTCAAGTAATTCAATCAAGAATAACAAAGACAAATTAGATAAAAACAAAAAATCAGGAGTATATAAGTTGGATTGTGGTTCATGCCAGAAAGTTGGACAGATAGGAAGGAACTTCGAGAAGAGGATTAAGAAATATTCGAGTAGTTTCCTGAATAAAAAACAGAACTCAGCTTATGCGAACCATCTTTTAGACTAGAGACATATGTTTGATTCAAACTACAAAATTTTGTACTTAGAAAACAAAAGCAGAAGATTTGATATTCTAGAAGCTATGGAAATTAACAGATATAAAAGGCAGAATATCTTACTTAATGCCAAACGGATGTCAACAGATCACCATTGATAAACATGCAATAAAAAATCCCAGAAGCATTCAGAACACCGTTCCCCCCTCTTCCATCTTGTGAAATATACAAGGATGACTCAATTTTTTTGGAGTAGTTTAACATCGAACTCGCCTGAAGAAGCCAAGAATTTGGCAAATTGTTGCAAATGTAGTGTTGTTGAAACACAATAAATGTGGAAATTTTATTAAATAAGTTTTTATTTAATCACATTCAAATTAAATGAAAATGGATTTCCATCAAGTGAGGACCTCAACCATTCAAGATCATCGTAATTCACTTGGATTATTGATAAGAACTTTCAAATTCCATCGAAGTGTTGAATTTTCTTTGGACCACCCTCTACATCAGATGAAATGGAAATTGAATGAAGGATTTTCCCAAGTTTCATCATAACCAAGAACTATTTAGTTGCGTTTAAACGTGAAAGGATTATCTATGTCACGCGTGGGAGAACAAGATACAATAAAATTCAAAGCAAACATTTCGCTGTCTTTATAATAGCGGAATAAAATTACAACTGTATTCATGGACTGTCGTGAACGAAGAGGTCAGTACAAATAAGGAAAATGGAGGTTCTAATGATCAACAAAAATTAAAAAGAATATTCATTGACCTACCCATAGATTGTATCGTGTATGACATTGCGAGATGATGATGATAATGCATATTCAAATAATTTGAATAAATTAACAAATTTTGGCGATCTGATATGGTTGAAAACGATTGAATTATAGCATTTGATATCTGAAATGTCATCATCACGGAGAACTTGATGTCTGCTTGAAGACTTATGCAATAGTTTATAGGCGAAGATATTAAATTGAATATTCTACGAGAACGTAGGATGATGGGAGAAGGTGTGGGGTGTTAATTTATTTCCTTGCGGAAAGATTATTAAATGATAATTATTGTTATGGAAATGTAAACAACATATAGAATTATAATGTTTGTTTATTACCTGGAAATAAATGAATGAAGCATTGCGCTAGTCCATTCAAGATATAATGTTCTCAAAGGGGGCTTTGAAAAATCAAGATCTTGGTGTATTTGAAACTGTAGAATTTAAGTTTTTCGTACTGAAACCACTAGCTGCTGATAAACTGTCATTTGATTCTTGTTTCAACGATAATCGATCATTATTTTATGTTCACATATATATAAGATAGTAAAACAACGGCCAACTGTTGCAATATTTCACCCGTAGATGGCTTACTAGTTGAAAATTTCTATAAATTTCATAAAATTTGGATGCATACCACGAAAGCTATTACGTTTCAAGTTCTAGTAGTCATCTGTCTGACGACATTATCTTCAATTTGTTGTCTTTCAGCATATAACAGTTGCTCTTCTGAGTTTAGAATACCACTTATTCAGATTCAGGAGCAGCTAGTGTGGTATGACCAAAAGTAGATCACGTTGTGAAATTGACATATTTTCTAAGTTATTGTCGAGCTGGTTGTCATTCGCGAATTGTAAACAGGAAGATTGACGAAGAAGCGATAAATCTCCTCTAAATAAAAAAAGGGGATCCTAGCACCGACCCTTGAGGCAAACCACTCATGACTGATCGTGGACACAATATACAAGCACAGAAAATCCTCTACCATTCTAAAATGCCGCAATATACTCAATTAGTACACCTCTGATTTCAAGATATTCAAGTTTATTGACACTCAGTCTACTTTGTTACTTTGATATTCAGATTACCTGACGATGTAAGTCTAGTCTCGTAGCATCTTTTTGCTTATCTGATGATGCTAGATAGAATATTTTAATAATATCTCGGATTGCAGCTGAATCCATAGAGGAAAGTCCAGTGAAGGCAGATGGGATGATTTGGGTGCCCACACAATCAATATGTCTTCTTCTGGGGCATGAAAACTACTGCATAGGTTGAATGAAATGGGGTTTCATTGCAAGATGATCTGTGATGGTCTTCTGAAACGCATCTTTATTGATACCGACTGTTCATAATTTGAAATCAAGTATGGTAGTGCAAGGAGATGAAGTGCTCGTGAGCCACCCCTCGTGTTCGTCTCCAAACCGAAGAAAGAAAATTTTCCTGGAGGAATTTGAATAACAAAGGATGCATCATCGATTAAACCACGATGTGGCGGCAGCTCGTTTTTCTTCCCTGAACCCGATTGTTTCTCACACTTTTTCAGGGAGGCTGGGGCGTCTGGGCCTATTTGATTTTTAATGTATCGTTAGACACGTTCAGGGCTCGGATAATGACGTTATTTTCCTTCGTCTCGCCGGCCATTGTGGTGGTAATTGAATTTATTAGAGATAGGAGGGATAATTCTGCAATGTGGAACGGGATAACGATTCTGGGCTAGAAGAAGACTTCCTTTCAGATGATTGATCGACATTGGAGGTCGTCCTTATCGTCTTATGCAGGAAATACTCATTGGCTACGACAAAAACAACTACATAATAAAGTTCAATATTGCGACAGAAATCAATATGGCGATATATTCATTATATTTTGTATGATCTCAAGGATTTTTTGGATATAGCACCTATGTTTGATCAATAAAAAGTTATTCAGTCATTTTTGTAGTAATATGTCCAACATTTTTTTCGGCTTCAACGCCTTTTTCAGAGAATATATAAAATATAATGATCAAATATATGGTACAATATCAATAATAAATATTTTCAATGTCAATTGTTTGTATTATTTGATGCCAACCAATATGTAACATATTTTCTCTATTTCAGTGTAGTAATGAGTTAATCATATCTTTATTCAATTATATTTTTCATTTTGTGGTTGACAACACTGACATCCTATCCTTTCGAATGTCAACACCCGTCCATTGTATGTCAGTTGTCAATATTAAACCATGTAGAGATTTGAAAGCACTATTCAAATTCTATAATCTGCCAATTTCCGTATCAGTCACACCAACTGCGAAAATAAAATACAAAATGCACTAGGAGGTGTAATTTGAAATTTTCATTGAATTCCAATGAATCTCTCACAATTCTTGACTGAAATAGAGAAAATATAGTCTAATACTCGTTGCAGAAGGCAATTCTAACACTCAATTTCGCATTCGTGTTGGAATAAGTGCCTAAATACCATTCGTACTTTTAACTATTCGGAAATTTTTAAGCACTCGTGGTATGAATGTAGGCTTTGTTTCATCAGTTGATTTGCGCCTACTGATATTCTTTCACATCGAAGCAAACATGGCTTTTCTATTCAGTTTAACAAAGAAAGGAGCTGATTTTGAGATTTCGTCTAAGTTCCGAAACTACCGTCTAAATTCCCACTTTAGTAACTACGTCTTGATCGTCTAACCATCAACTCTCTGTCTTGATGTCTACTGATCTTCTGTCTTTTCGAGAGTGTCTTGATTATATCTTTCCTAATTACTCTACTATTCGTTTCCACCTCTAAACTGTCAGTTGGTTGACTGTATCATAAACGAATAATATTGACCTTAATTTAAGTCACAAGTGCCTACAACTTTCAGGTGAATCCCTTTTCAAACTGTCAAACCTTCCAAAGGTTTATAACTTCAAAACAGGTTACCGGCATGAGCGTCCCGTTTAGTGATCAAACATATCACGTCACCTTAACAACGCACATCGAATTGCAACATCGGTTACGGCACTTAATAAATTGAACACTTAAGGGGTTTTACCGTCCTTTCTTACAAATTAACAAAGGCACAGGCCCGTACTGGCACTCAACTCTGTCCAAAAATGCTAAATCCTACATTTTCAGCGAACATTTTCTAGGAGAATGAATTTTCATGGCTGACTTTTGCAATTGCCAGGTGGAACATCCTGTGAAATATCTGATGGATTCAATTCAGTCAATCGGAACACTCTATTTTTTCAGGGCAAACCTTTCATGAAAGTTCAACGTGTCAAGACATGCAGCATGATGCGTGTCATCTGCTTTTTTCCTGTATCAAATCGACAATAGTCTTTATATCTGACAAAGACATTTAAAACCACTCACATCGGCGTCTAAAACAAATATCGGGATTTCCTTTTTACACGAACCGTGACCTTTTCACGCCTTTCTCAGTGTTTCTCTCAGGTCGATCTGTCCGTCACGCCTCAGTAGCGGCGATAGTAACAAAAATGAAGGACAGGAAACGGATACTCTGGGAGCGATCCCATTCATACCTGTTTCGAACTGCTAGAAGGAGACGATCCGTGCAGAACAAGGTCCAATATTCTTCGATTACGTGGTAAACATACCCCATGGTATATTCCAGAGGTGGTTTCTCTGCCAACATATCATTATCTCTAGTGCGATATAATTTCAGTTATGGGAAAATATCGTTCGATAGCTAACCATCAGTTCAATAATTAAATGTTCGACGATTTGATAAAAGTTAGTATTTGCCTGACTGATTTCCATGCAGGTATGATTACAATGATCCCGAAAATATGTATTTGTTCGAATGATTTGTATTTATTTCCAGGATTGATTGTGCGGTTTCGACGAGGCCTGAAATCCGAATATTGAATTACGTATGATTCGGACAATGTGGATTTGTCGAATTGTTGGGTTTGATTTTCAGCTCAGATTTTCAATAGTGATATAGGCTGGGCTATTCAATATTTACCATGGAATTGGTGGGAATGCTAGGAATTTGGTTATGAAGTTCCTGTTATGTTATTCGCTTGAACGAAATTCGTTTTATCGAATTTTTTTCAATTGAGCATGCTTTGATTTCCATTGTGTACCGGGTGTTCTAAATTCATTGTTTAGTGAGGGGATCTCAGAAAATGTTAGAGAAAATTGGAATATAACGTCCAATGAAAAGTTTTCATATATAATTTATACCTGACGTTATCAACTGGAAACTGAAATAAAATACAGGATATTTTTATTTGATTTCATTGAAGTATAGTAATAAATTTTTTCAGTACATTTATTTTCGAAGTTATAATACAAACGTCTCGATGGGCGAATTTGTAGTATTTTTTATGAGCATTCAGAATTCAGTAAATCTCAATGTTATGTGAATTCTTGTTTTCTAAAGGTGTATTGTATTTTATCTCCTATGATCGGTGAAGCTTTCTCCTAGTTTTGAATATACAAGGTGAGTCTTTGACCACTGTGTTAATTCTAACCGTAGATTCTTAACGTCAAAAGAAACATTTCCTTCTTATAACTTTCTTCCAAATTTGGCCCCGTTTAAAATACATAGGGTGTTGAAATTTCATAAAAAAAATTGTATTTTCACCTATAATATTCAAACGACAATATCAATTCAAATGATCTCTTGTAGAAGGTTTTTGATAACAATCATACATTATTTGGCATGAATAAATTTATTTCATTTCTTATGGGTTTCTCACTACTACTGTAGAGATTGGTTAAATTGCATAAAAAACAAACATCATTTGAACTAAAAGTCCGTATCTTGCACTTCCTAGAATCATTTTTTGCAGATAAAATCATTCCTCATCTTTTTTCCTAAATTGCACCATTATTGAGATATTTGAAGTTGAAAGGAATTAAATCGATATAATCATCTGATGAAGCATGAGTGAGTGAATCATTTCTTAGAGGGAAAATAATGTTTTTAAACAATTCAGATTCAATAGTAGATGCTGTGGAAGGTAATTTTCATTCAAACTAAACTGGACTACAGAGGGTTATTTGTCCAATGTGAAAACTTAAAATGCTTATCACTTTTTAACGCAGCTGAATATGGAAAAACACTATGGGAAAAAGTGTTTCTTTTGATCACACGAACCTATGGCTTAAATTAATGCAGTCATCAAGGACTCACCCTGTATAAACGTTCACGAAATAGTTGGTTAATAAAACAAGAACCTAGGACTCTACAAGAGAATGAAAATCAAAAATTAAATATTTTTCTCTATTTTCAAGGATATAAGTTGATTTGAAAGTTCTTATGTAACATGTATGAAATAATCACATTTTTCTAGAAAACCCAAGTGAGTCCATACGCGATTCCAATCGAGATTTGCAATCATTATACAGCAAGGTGCAAAACATTTAAAAAAATATCATATGCAATATTTCAAATATTCCAAAACCAATATGGATAATCAAGGGCGATAAAAATTGTTTAATAATAATCTTAGAACCAACGAATCTAGTTTTAACACCGCCAAGTAACAAATTTCAAAAAATTCACATTACTGGGGAGCGGAAAATCCAAGGAAAATTTCACCAAGTCAGAGATCAGGACGGCAGTCTATTGGTGTGCGGTGAAGCTTAGTAACAAGTCGTATCGTAGAAAAATTGTTTAACCATGGATCTCTAACAGGAACTAGATATCTGGAGTTCCTTCGAAATCAATACAATGTGAACTGAGATAGCATAGCTATTGATTGAAATATATACTATCACCCTGTACACCATTATCTCAACTTTTGAGTTAATTCTAGAGGATTTCTGATTCATTTTGGCGGTTCTATAAGTCAATCTGTTCCTGAGGATAAAAAATACTTCTCGTCAATGCTTTTCTAAATTTTTCAGAATGAATAAACTGATTATGGATTTCAATTGACATCCCAGCTATTCCGTTTCGTTCATGTAAATCGTTCCGATTTACGGCACATCGTCTTCGGTGGCCCTGAAAAATAATGGAGCCAATTACGTCACTTCCGAAGCCACCAACAGAAACGTGGGGTTCTCACATCAGAGACCAGAAAAAGGACATGTGTCCATTCCATTGTTTTCTTTACCTCCAATCTGTCGTTACTCTCCTACTGCTTGTCATCGATAACAAAGAGGGTTCGAGGTTGATTCATGTTATTTTTTGCAATTCGTTTACCCGGCAGAAGATATCACCGGACCCTCTATATTCCCTAAAGCACAGAGAACAATCAACGGTGACTTGTCTAATGGTTCGTGACCCTCAGGCGTTTTCTAACTAGCCAGCCAGTTTCGGCCTCAATCAAGTGGAACAATCACCAGGCAGGGGTGGCTTACGAGAAAATTTTAGGGGGCGAACGGAGTAAAAGCAGGGAGTTCTGAACGAAACT
Source organism: Micraspis discolor (assembly GCA_030674115.1). Taxonomy (NCBI): domain Eukaryota; kingdom Metazoa; phylum Arthropoda; class Insecta; order Coleoptera; family Coccinellidae; genus Micraspis; species Micraspis discolor. Next base: position 495,742 of record JARTUT010001740.1, read on the forward strand.
ATCTTGAAGGTGCCAAAAACACATCATCGCTCATGAAGAAGATCCCATTTTGCTCATCTGTCTGTCTATCTTTTAATGAAACTCGTGTTGAATATTTGATGGATACGGTCTTTACCTGTTGGAAATTCATTTTGATTACTTGATCAATAGAAGATAGATTCAATTTAAAAAAATGTTTATTTCTTCGACCACAACTATTTACCATGATATGGCATCTCCAGGATATAACATTTCAACTGACTGATTTTGTAAGGAAGAAACAGATTTATATATACAGAAGATCGTGACGAAATGAGTGTTATTAAATCCTTTTACAGTTGAACTACCAAGTTCGAAGTCAAATGGGTCTATTCAATCTGTGCTTCTAAGAGGGTCCGTCTAGAGGTTTTGACTTTCATATGTATTATATGGTAGTTCCTTAAGATGATTTATATATGTGGAGTTAAAGAAATCCTATTGTAGCAAGTAGGACAGGCCACATTGCCATTCAAGAGCTCATGAAGAAATCTCAAACAAGCTCCTCCCCTTCTGACACCAATCTCAAAAGCAACGAATCTATGCATCAACACAGATACTGTAGTCATACTCTAGGTTGCTCCTGACATGTAATGAAAGCAGAATCATGATTTTCAGATCATAAACTTATCTGCAGTAACGTACAATGAATCAGTACATTCTCGATGTAGTCTCGAGTATACAACTCGCTTGTACAAATGAGAATCTCGGATCTAATATTATACCTAGATCCATTATTTTCTACTCCCTACTCAAAACGCCACCATCAAGACGATAACTGTACAATATATAGTTTTCCCTGGTGTATGTAACGACATTGCACTTAGTAATGCTCAAAGGAAGTGAGTTTCTACCACACCAAATCAACAAGGAGTCCAACTCACGCTGCAAAAAGAGGCAGTTCTCAATAGAACGTTCCTCACTATAAATTTTGAAGAAATCTGCCTAAGCTTATGCAAGAACAGCCTTCTTCAACCCCCAACAGCCGTCACCAACTCCTTGGCAGCTGTCATCACCATCAAGATGACACAGTAGCTCAAACAAACGAAAGGACGAGGAGTGAACCAAGATTCGACCACTGCGACACACCTGATGCGGAAACATAAATAGCAGAGTAGCGTCCCTCCAGTTAAACTGCTGACAATCAATCAAAGAGGACTTTAAAAACTTCACAGAATCATCATAGACACCAAACTGATCAAGCAATTTGTGAAATAGAAATTTGCCCTTTGAAAATCAGTGTACTTGACCAATCCTATCAAGAATCTCTGAGACATATTGAGACCAAACCACCAGAATCTCCCAGCCATGAAACCATGATGTTCCGGTATGATGAAATGCTTAACAACCAGATATATTCTTTGGTATAGTGTCATCTCAAACAGCTCCGCAAAATTCGAAAGCAAACAGATCGGTCTATAATTTATCAACCCAGTTGGATCTGCCTTCCTGAGAAATGGGACAACCTTAGCCTTTTCCAACACGATGGAAACTTAGTCTCTCTGAGAGTCATATTGAATATAATGCTACAGTGGAACTGAAATAACACTAATTGAAACTGGGAATACCATCAGGGCCTGCTGTCAATCCGGTGGATGACTTCTTGGGTGGAGCCTCCACAGGTGTAGATTGGAGCAAAAATGCAGCCTTTAGCATATATTCTCTTGAATAAGCACTTCGATGATCTTGGAAGCTCCCCTATAAATCATATCACCATTATTCATGCATCCAAGAACCCGTGAGCTATTTTTCTTGTTATGAATGAAAGTCCAAAAGTGAGATGTACCCCTATGAACCTTCTTCTTCGAAAAGCGTAGGAAAGAATTGTAATCTAGTGCAATCCTTGCCTTCGAACCAACCCTAAGAGTCCCATAGCATTTTGAGAAATCCTTCGTTTTCAACATTTTATATTTCTTTCTTCTTCATGTATTATAACCTTCTGCTATTCATTTTCAACAATATATCTATTTTTTCGTTATACTTTGGATACGAATAAATAATGATGTGGAAAGTTAATACCACAGCTACACAGAGTTTATTTTTTCATCAGCAAACAGCAAATTGATTCCATATTCCGCCCTAACATATCCATTACATATAGCTTCCAGGGATTTTCACAATCCCTGCCTATTCCCTGGCGCACCGACAACATGCAATATCTTACGGTTGAATGGGCCATCGCGGGTCAGCTCCATCGGCCAAATTTCAATTACACAACTAACAGGCTCACGCACTACGATAATTTCTTGTCTCTAAAAGGGAAAATGGCCCGGATCGTAGTTTGGATTAAGCATGTGCAAAACATGTGTGTCGTGTAATATGATTACTGCCGGGACCTGCAACAGAGGAAGATGTTGGTCCACTGAAGTAATTAACAATTTAGTTCGTCATCCTGTTTGAGAGATGCGAAACAGGGAGGTATTCACGTATACCAAGCCAATAAAATTGTTCGTCTTTTAAAGCAAACCACCCAGACAGCCAACTTTCGACCTCTTCGCAGAAATCAAAGTGCGGCTCAGCGAATGCGTGTCCCACCTATGAAAACTAATGGTAGTCGGAAAGAGCCAAGTCTGGTGAATACGGCGGGTGTGGTAACAGCTCCCAGCCAAGTGTTTTGATTGTATCCTGGACCGGTTTTGCTTTGTGTGCATTGTCATGAAGCAAAATTACCCTGCCGGGTCTTCTGGCCCATTCTGGACGTTTCTCGATCGATGCAAGGTTCAAATTGATCATTTGTTGTCTATAGCGATCAGTATTAACGGTTTCGCCAGGTTTTAGCAGCTCGTGGTACACCACACATTTCTGATCCCACCAAACACACAGCATTGTCTTCTTGCCGAAATCATGATAATTTAATTGTCATATACTGCTAGAGTTGCTGGGGCTAGCATGAAAGAAAGAATAGCGATATGGAAATACGATTAGATTAAAAAGAAAACTTGTTATTATAATTTGCTATGGTAAAACAGCAAATCCTTCGTATCACATATAATTTCTCATTTATCCTCAGCGCCAAATACCAAGCGTCTACCAGCAGCGTCCATCATATCACTTCCCAGACGAAATATCCAATTTCTATTCTATTATCTGTCAAAATAGCCCCCGGTCTCTCCTTCGTCCTGATCGTCGCCGAACCGTGAAAATTACTCGGGAACATGACGGATTGCGTTCGAGCAACCCCTTTGTCCTCTACCCCCTCCTTGGCAGGCGATCCGCCGTTTTCAACTTTCAGAAACTCATTTGTTATAAATTCAAATCAGCTATTTTGCCCCGTCGTCTTCATAATCCTTCGTTTCCTGGCTAAAGGCAGCAACCCCGACCTCCGAAGTTGCTCTGCGAATAATTCGATATTTTGTTTTGGGGGTGTGAGAGAGGGTTGTTCGAAAGGAGTTGCTAACAAGATGGGGGGCAGAAGGGTCTAAGTAGCAATTCACGAACTTTCACTTGTGTGAGTTGGGTTTCCCGCTGGAATTCAGAAAATTATTGGTTTTTTTCCTGATAGTGATTGATTGTTGGGTATGGAATGAGGAAACTTTGAATTGTCGAGGAAAGGGGGCTTGTATGGGGCTAATTTGAATTCGAGTTCGAGTGATTTTACAGCAGATTCGTCCATACAAGTCGCCAAATTGACCTTTCTGGTCGTTTTCAATCTGTCGAGCTGTAGTCTTGTACTTATAACATTCATGAACCTCAGGATGAGGGATATTCGATTCTTGCCCTGATAGGTCTCTCAAAACTTAGTTTTTGTTTATGTTCTTTGAGATATCAATGCGTAACATTGAGGAATGTATTTTCGGAATGCTGCCTGATAACTTCAAGTGTGCTGCTTCAAGGTTCCATTCTTGGCCCTCTGCTCTTCTTGATATGAATTGGAATTTCCTATTGTTTCAGGTAGGTGCAACGTCGAAGATATGATGTAAGTTGCGCTTATTTAATATTTTGTGTACTATAATATCATCCTCAACCAAATGATACATATGCAGTTTACTGAATTCAATTCCTCGGATAATCAGTATTTCCTTTTCAAGGTATCAGAAGTTGAAGACAAAAGTGGAGTGTTTCGTAATTGAATCAATACCATCTATATTATGAGCTGCAAGTGTTCCATGAGGCTATAAACTAGGCGATAAAACTTAAGAGTACCTATTCGTTAACGTATAACACAGATTTACTAAAAGCTCTGGAATTAACTCATCGATGAAAATTTTGTTGATGTTATCGACGTTCCATCCTAATATCGACAAAATCTTTTTATCGGAATTGTGTTATCAAACCAGGTATAATTTTGAAATGCCATGCAGGAACTAAACCGAAGAGGGGTCTTATTCTGACTTTGAAAGCGAATAAACTCGCCGAGAATTCATGGTTGTGGAATCCACTAAAGAAGATTCACTGCACAAAGAAGAGAATAATTCTGAGAAGAATTTGAACCATAATTAAAAACGAGTTACAAATCATTTTTCTTAATTTTTTGGGATCGATGGAGCTTGACAAAAATATTTGCCAGTAGATTCACTTACTATATTATCTTTGAGGATTGATCAGAATGAATTCATTCTGAAGGATTGTTCATTTATTGTGGAGCTTCTGTCACTATTTCACTGTTCCAGAGTAGGTACGGCAAAAAACTTTACGGCAGTGCCTTTCTACATTTTTTACGATGTCAGTGATAAATATAGTCTGCAACAGGGCGTTTTTACTTGCAGATGCAACTCTTTTCAATTACGAGAATTAATGGAACTGGTGCAATTTTTCCATAACCTCTATAATTGAATGATTATTGCGTAGAGGGAGAGCCTTGTATCTTATTCAGTGAGCTCATTATACAGATTTCATGCTAGAAATGTATAAATGGAGATCCTGACGACGACTGTTATTGAAGGCACGAACTGAGCTAATATTAAAAGGCAATCATCTATGTATGGTCTTGACTTAGAACAAGTTTTAATTTTTAAATGGGGCACCTTTTTATGACAGGTGAATGTACGGGAGAGGAAGGATTCATCATAATGAAATGAATGTATTAATTGTGGTTGAAATATAGAGTAGGATCCTGAAAAAAAGGCATAAATAGATATCATAGATTAAGATATTCATTTTATCGAAGGTAAGTATTTACCGGAAAAATATATTTTATATTTAGTAAATGCTAGTGTTCATCATTTTTTTGGGAGAACGATGAGGACGGAAAGAAAAACATCGGATCGATAGAAAAATTCAAGATTTTTCAAATTAATGTTCAATCTCTCAACAATAAGATTGATTGTTTGGAATTATTATTCTATTATCAACGTCCTTTAGTAGTGAGTATTGCAGAGCACTGGTGCAACATGGAAAGGATGTCTACGATGGCTATAGATGGGTATTATCAAGCAGCTTCCTTTTGTCGTCAAGAACACTTACATGGTGATACTGTGATCTTTGTGAAATCCGGGTTTTCAGTGAGTGATATCGGTATTTCTAAGTACTCAGTTGAGATGCATTTTGAAGTTTGCGGAGTGAAATTCTCTTTGGGAAATAAGAAGTTCTGTGTTATTAGTGCATATAGGATTCCTAATGGGGATATTTCTCTATTTCTGGATAGACTTGAGTTTGTTATTGCACATTGTAATAAAATTGCTGATATTATCTTCCTTTGTGGGGATATCAATATCGATTATCTCCAGACAAATTGCTCACAGAAACATCTATTTAATAATCTATTGCGTTGTTTAGATCTGAAAGTTACTTCTATGGCCGCCACTAGAGTTTTTACTAATTTCAGGGGAATTACATCTTCAACTAAATTAGATTACATTTTAACAAATGCTCCATCTGAGAATTTTAATACTGACGTTTTTGAAGGTTTTTTAGGAGATCATAAGGTTGTTTCACTCAATTATATAATGCAAATTCCATCTGGAAACAAGAAATCTGTTGATAGTCCTATTCTAGTTAGGAAAAGTGATCATAAAACATTAGCCGATTTAACCGAATTCATTTCAACTATAAATTTTATGAATATATATAAATGCACCAATATTGAAGATGCTTTTGCTAGATTGGCACAGTTACGGCCGGTTTCTGAAACGACGATCATCATAGAAATCAACTAATCAGCTGTTAAATCTATGGTCAACTGCCATTTGAGTTGCTGAAAGGATAGTCAACTAGGTTAATTTGATCACGCTGTCAGTTGACACAGTGGTCAAATATTTCAGGTTAATTCTATGTCAATCGTCATTTTGAGTTTCCGAAACGCAAATTAAGGCTAAATCAGTGGTCAAACTAGTGTCAAAGAACTTGTCAACTAATCGGTGTTGGAATCTATTTTATTATTGTAGATAATAATTATGGATATCAGCTTGGATATAAGCATGTCTAGTAATTCTAGCGAAGATGAGAACCCAAGGCCACGAACTCTTAGGAGAAGAATGAACTCTTTTGATTTCTACAATGATGTGGAATTCAAAAATAGGTATAGACTGTCCAAGGATATTATAACATTACTTCTGAATATGATAGAGGATAAAATAAAGCCCTTAACATCAAGGAACAAATCAGTTACTGCCTTGGAACAAGTACTTCTAACAATAAGCTATTTTGCAACAGGAGCATTCCAAATAACAGTAGCTGACCATATAAGGGTCCATAAAACTACAGCATGTAGAATAATTAAAAAGTATCTAGAGTCATTCTGAACTTCGACCCCAGTTCATATCTATACCAAGAACAGAGGATGAACGGAATAGAATCAAATCAGAATTTTATTCTATAAGTTCATTTCGAACGTGATTGGATGTGTAGACTGCACACATATATAAAAATACAGTCACCTGGAGGTCCACAAGGTGAGCTTTTCAGAAATATAAAGGGATACTTTTCTCTTAATGTTCAGGTGATTTGTGATCCCGCAGGGATTATTTATTGGAAGACAGTGGCTACCCTTGTCGCTCATATTTATTGACTCCATTTCTGAGGCCATCAACTCCCGGTGAGCAAGCGTACAACAGAGCACAGATCAAAACGAGGAATACTGTTGAAAGAACATTTGGTGTCTTGAAGAGACGTTTTCCTTGTTTGTCTATGGGAATTAGGCTGAAAATGGGAGACAACCATGAATATCATAGTGGCATGTTGTGTTCTGCACAATTTGGCATTAGTTCATAATGAAGACGTAGCAGACTTTGATATCGGAGAGAACTTCCCAGATGATCCCCCAAATACTTCTACAAATGATGAAAATATATCAGTCAGATCTTTGTTAGTATCAACACATTTCAATGTTCAATAATAATTGTGGAAGAAGATCGAAGGTCATACAACTGGCCGTTAATACAGTATTCTCTGGAAATAAATTGTCCATTGGTGAGATCTGGGAATTCAAATCAAACTGGGAAAAATTGGATAAATGAGGAAGTGAAGAAAGCAAGCAATAATTTGAAAAATTTAGATTGGTTAAATAAAAATATGAAGACTATTGGTTCTTACGAAGTCTATAAAAAGCAAAGTCAGATTTTAAACAACTTTTTATGGCGCACTAAATCTGGTTATTACTCGGACATCATAAACTCCTCCAGCAATAGTAAAAAAGCAGTATGGAATATAGTAAATAATATTACTGGAAGAAAAAGCACTAAGAAAATAGCATTCCAAATAAATTATTCAGGGGAAAAATATACGAGGTCAAGAGATATTGCTAATGTTTTTGCTAACCATTTTGCATCAGTTGCTGAAAAAATTATCCTGGATTATTATGGGAATATTTTATCATCTTCATGTACGACCTCAGCTTTGTCGGGAAACACTTTCTTCTTTCATCCAGTTATGACTGAGGAATTAGTGAGTACTGTTAGAAGCTTGAAGAATAAAAAGAGTACTGGTATTGATGGAGTATCTGTCTGTATTGAAAGCAATAGTGGATAATATCGATGATCATCTTGTTTATATTATTAATTTATCCGTCACAACTGGTGAATTCCCTGATCTATTAAAGGTAGCGTCTGTGCTTCCTGTTTTTAAAAAACATGATCCTTGTTGCATTGATAATTATAGACCCATCTCGGTTTTAAGTGTTTTCTCCAAACTTTTTGAAAAAATTGTGCTTAATCGCATGATGTCATTTCTGACACGCTTTCGAATTATTACTGACTGCCAACATGGCTTTAGGGAAAAAAGATCTACGCAAACAGCAGCATTTTCGCTGGTTGATTTTATTTATAAAAAATTAGATGCAGGAATGTTTGTGGCTGGCATATTTTTTGATTTGTCCAGAGCTTTCGATGTTATAAATTTACAGTTTTTGGAGAGCAAACTATACAATATAGGTTTTCGCGGTATTTTTCTCCAATGGCTGATGTCATTTTTGAAGAATCGATCCATATTTGTGAAGATAGAGAATTGTTGGTCTGAGAAATATGATCTTCATCATGGAGTACCTCAGGGTTCGGTGTTGGGACCACTGCTGTTTCTCCTTTTTATAAATGATCTACCGGGGTACATAGACCCTGAAATTATGATTATATTCATTGACGATACATCGGTGGCGGTCTCGGCTAGAGACCTGTGCGATCTATCTGATATCTGTAGTTCGCTAGTAGTTAAGTTCCTTAAGTGGTGCAGATCTAATGATTCAGTTCTGAACTTGGAGAAAACTGAGTGCATTAGATTTAAGAATAGATCAAATGATTGTGAACCTATAGTTGTCAAATGCATGGAACGTCCTATTGTATCGGTAGACAAAGTTGAATTTTTAGGTGTTTACTTGGATAGCTCACTAAGATGGAGCGATCACTGTGATTATGTTTGTGGGAAGTTAGCCAGCTCTTACTATGCTATAAGCAGGATAAAGAATTCACTGCCTTTCCAGGCTGTGATGGATGTTTATTATGGGTTAGTTTATAGTTTACTGAATTACAATGTTATACTGTGGGGTAACACTATTGATACTCATAGTGTGTTTGTTATGCAAAAAAGAATTTTAAGGTTAATTTTTAATTTAAAACCGTTGGATACCTGCAGAAATGTATTCAAAGAACATAGTATACTCACTTTTCCTTCTCTGTTCATACTCAGGTGCTTGGTATACTTACGTGAACATGATTATTTGATGGTAAAGCTCTCTAGCTTCCACACCTACTTTACAAGGAATGATACCACACTTACAGTTCCTTTTCATAAAACAACGAGATATGAAGCAAGCCCTGTCTATCAGGCAATTATATTGTATAATCACCTTCCACCTAGTATTAAAATGTTAGAAATAAACAAGTTTAAGAAAGTGATAAAAATCAATCCTGCTTGTAAAGGCTATTATTCTGTGGGTGAATTCCTAGGGGATGCTAGCTTTTGTACGGAATAATTTATTTTTTGTTCATTTCTCAATATTGACTTGTCCTATACATATTTGTATGTCTTAGAGGATCAATAAAATTCTATTCTATTCTATTCTATTCTACCCTGTATGATTTCTGATAAAATATAGTATTTGATTTTCAGGGTTTAATATTATTTAAAATAAAATGAAAATTGGCGACGTTTCGGGCAGTGCCCTTTTTCTAGCCTGTAAAAAACATTATACACAATGTAAAAAACAATAAGAACAAACAAACAATTTATAAGTATTTTAAAGTCCCAAAACACTTTTTTGGATAGAGATCTAATTCTTTTTATTACCTTCTAAATATTTTATTTTAAGTCATTTCCCAACTAATTTCACGTCACGTCAATTATGATTTCTTCTTCTTGTTTGTTTTCGTTGGTCGGTTTATTTGAGACTGTTCAAAAGAATGGAGTAGATGTTGTGAAGGTATCTACTACACTCTTTTGAACAGTCTCAAATAAACAAGTAGTAATTCGTTCTGATCAGCATTTCACGGTATATTCAAGGACTAATGGACAAAAGTCTAAGCACAGAGCCATCCACAAATCACCGGAAATACACGAAATATCAAGAACTGGAGCAAAAAATTCAGAAACAATCCACTCTCACGCTGCCCATTCATTAATGATTCCACAAATCAGGTGAATGCCTTCTTCATCTCGTTTGTATCATAAAAGACTCCCGTACACCTCTTGAGATTCATGATATCTCAACAAGACAAGGAGCGACTGTTCGTATCCACCCTTCTCTTATCTCGATTACTACATCCTGTCGAGACAATGTAGCTAAGACTTACCTGAATCCACATGGACCGGTGGAAAACGGAGATGAGAGAAATTCAGTTCGTCTTTCCTCTCGTAGAACTGAGATTGAATGAACTTTCTCAAGACGAGAACAAAAACTGGTCCTCGGGAAAGAACAGGTGTAGGCCGATCGGAGAGCAGCTTTTTATGTTTCATTGGCGAAGGGTCGTGGTTTATTTCACCGACATCTTGGCGTAATTGATTTATAATAACCCCTGGTCGGGTTTTGAGGTTCCAAGGGGTTTTCTCATCGGCATTGAGTTCGATTGTCTGATGTGGGAAGAAGTTTATGATAACTTTGATGAAAACCAGAAATATTGGGAAGAGATGTTTATCGATATTTATAATTCATTTATGTATTTATTCATGAAGGAACAAAACTGAAAACAAATGTTTCAACTACAAAACAGTACTTTTGGTGGTTTCTGAATTGTTTGCAAAATTCAGTATAAATATTTGTGAGAGAATAATTGGAAGGAAATATACAGTGATGGGCAAATAAGTGGAACCAAGTAAATATCTTAGGAATTATTAGAGATATCGAAATGTAATTTGAAAGATAGATACTGCAGTAGATTGCCTTTTTGTTCTCATATTTCTCAACAATTTCGAACTTCCGGTTTCACCGGAAGTTAGGTCAATTTTAAAATTTGCAATGGAATTCCCTGTATATTATTTTAGTTTCTAATGAAGCATTTTATAACGAGTACAAAAATATCGGGTTCGATGTTTTATTTCAATACCTACAGTGATATTACCAGAAAAGTAACTAAAGAAAGGAGAAATTAAATGGCATCTAGTAGTCCATGAAATTCATTGTAGAAGCGACAGCAGTTGTCAAATTATATTGTTTTGATTCGACCGTAAAATTACCGAATTAAGTGACAGAGAAAGAATAGAAATATTAATGATAATTGGGTATTTTCAAATTTGACGTTGGCAACTTGAAAAAGCCTCTGTGATTATTAATTGAAGACCACTCTTGAAGAAAAAGTCCCTCAAATATATTTTAGGTTATTTTTGTACACAGAACAATGGTTATGCGGGGAATCAGGGTTTTTTCACTGTAGTTTTCTTCCTAGGCTTTCATGTCATACGCCTATTTGTATGGCATCCCATCACTAACCCCTACTAACAATTCATGCTCTGTTGTTTGTCAATCAAAGAATTGAAAAACAGTAGTTCAAGTAATTATATATTCTATTCTATTCTATTCTACCCTGTATGATTTCTGATAAAATATAGTATTTGATTTTCAGGGTTTAATATTATTTAAAATAAAATGAAAATTAGCGACGTTTCGGGCAGTGCCCTTTTTCTAGCCTGTAAAAAACATTATACACAATGTAAAAAACAATAAGAACAAACAAACAAATTATAAGTATTATAAAGTCCTAAAACACTTTTTGGATAGAGATCTAATTCTTTTTATTACCTTCTAAATATTTTATTTTAAGTCATTTCAACTAATTTCACGTCACGTCAATTATGATTTCTTCTTCTTGTTTGTTTTCGTTGGTCGAGTTTATTTGAGACTGTTCAAAAGAATGGAGTAGATGTTGTGAAGGTATCTACTACACTCTTTGAACAGTCTCAAATAAACAAGTAGTAATTCGTTCTGATCAGCATTTTACGGTATATTCAAGGACTAATGGACAAAAGTCTAAGCACAGAGCCATCCACAAATCACCGGAAATAGACGAAATATCAAGAACTGGAGCAAAAAATTCAGAAACAATCCACTCTCACGCTGCCCATTCATTAATGATTCCACAAATCAGGTGAATGCCTTCTTCATCTCGTTTGTATCATAAAAGACTCCCGTACACCTCTTGAGATTCATGATATCTCAACAAGACAAGGAGCGACTGTTCGTATCCACCCTTCTCTTATCTCGATTACTACATCCTGTCGAGACAATGTAGCTAAGACTTACCTGAATCCACATGGACCGGTGGAAAACGGAGATGAGAGAAATTCAGTTCGTCTTTCCTCTCGTAGAACTGAGATTGAATGAACTTTCTCAAGACGAGAACAAAAACTGGTCCTCGGGAAAGAACAGGTGTAGGCCGATCGGAGAGCAGCTTTTTATGTTTCATTGGCGAAGGGTCGTGGTTTATTTCACCGACATCTTGGCGTAATTGATTTATAATAACCCCTGGTCGGGTTTTGAGGTTCCAAGGGGTTTTCTCATCGGCATTGAGTTCGATTGTCTGATGTGGGAAGAAGTTTATGATAACTTTGATGAGAAAACCAGAAATATTGGGAAGAGATGTTTATCGATATTTATAATTCATTTATGTATTTATTCATGAAGGAACAAAACTGAAAACAAATGTTTCAACTACAAAACAGTACTTTTGGTGGTTTCTGAATTGTTTGCAAAATTCAGTATAAATATTTGTGAGAGAATAACTGGAAGGAAATATACAGTGATGGGCAAATAAGTGGAACCAAGTAAATATCTTTGGAATTATTAGAGATATCGAAATGTAATTTGAAAGATAGATACTGCAGTAGATTGCCTTTTTGTTCTCATATTTCTCAACAATTTCGAACTTCCGGTTTCACCGGAAGTTAGGTCAATTTTAAAATTTGCAATGGAATTCCCTGTATATTATTTTAGTTTCTAATGAAGCATTTTATAACGAGTACAAAAATATCGGGTTCGATGTTTTATTTCAATACCTACCGTGATATTACCAGAAAAGTAACTAAAGAAAGGAGAAATTAAATGGCATCTAGTAGTCCATGAAATTCATTGTAGAAGCGACAGCAGTTGTCAAATTATATTGTTTTGATTCGATCGTAAAATTACCGAATTAAGTGACAGAGAAAGAATAGAAATATTAATGATAATTGGGTATTTTCAGATTTGACGTTGGCAACTTGAAAAAGCCTCTGTGATTATTAATTGAAGACCACTCTTGAAGAAAAAGTCCCTCAAATATATTTTAGGTTATTTTTGTACACAGAACAATGGTTATGCGGGGAATCAGGGTTTTTTTACTGTAGTTTTCTTCCTAGGCTTTCATGTCATACGCCTATTTGTATGGCATCCCATCACTAACCCCTACTAACAATTCATGCTCTGTTGTTTGTCAATCAAAGAATTGAAAAACAGTAGTTCAAGTAATTATATATACAGAGTGAGTCTTTGATTACTGCGTTAAATTTAACCATAGATTCTTGACCCCGTTCAAAAGATATAGGGTGTTGTAATTTCATAAATAAATTGAAATGATATCTTGTAGAACGTTCATATTTTGGCATGAATAGATTTATTCCATTTCTTGTGGGTTTCTCACTACTACTGTACAGATTGGTTAAATTGCATGAAAAACAAATATCACTTGAACTTAAGGTCCGTATCTTGTACTTCCTAGAATCATTACAGAATACAGTCTTTTACAGAATCATTCATCATTTTTTTTCCTAAATTGCACCATTCTGGAGATATTTGAAGTTGAACGGAATTTAATCGATAAAATCATCTGATGAAACATGAGCGAGTGAATCATTTCTTAGAGGGAAAATAATGTTCTTGAACAATTCAGATTCTATTGTGGATGCTGTGGAAGGTAATTTTCATTCAAACTAAACTGGACTATAGAGAGGTATTTGTCCAATGATGACTTAAAATGCTTATAACTTTTTAACGCAGTTGAATATGGAATAACGGTATGGAAAAAAGTGGTTCTTTTGATCTCAAGAACGCAGAGGTCAAAGACTCACCCGGTATATAAACATTTATTGTCGAAATCGAAGTTCGAAAATATACTAAGTTACAAAGAAACTGCAGAATTCAGAAGGAGCTGTTTAAGCCGATTAGGTGAAATTAAGATAGTATAGCAAAAAGTAAATACTTGAAGAAATATAAACGAAGGTTTTACAACTTTTTTAATGAATTCATTTCAAAAAACGTTGGTCCACCGCAATTATTTATACATTGCCCAACATGTCTCGGCATTGATGCAATAATATGTTCTATTTATTCTTGAGGTAGAATATTCCAAACTGTCTGTATTTCATGACTCAAAGCCGCCGTGGGGGTGATATACCGAACACCCATAATGTCCTTCACCCGACCATGGTGAAATAATCACAAGAACCGTTCCAAATAAGTTTGAACCAACTCTGGCAACACTAGATCGAGCATTATTTTGCTAAAATATAGGATTCTCGAGTCGATCAAGATGAGGCAAAACACTATTTCTTCATGGTAACGCGGCTCTATCATCTTTTTTGAATTAAATACCCATTTAATTCAGTCACCATCTGCCTTATTCAGGATACCAAATAAAAGTTTTCCTGATTTTTGTTTCCTCTATAACATATATATTCTCTTGAACTATTGGCTTACAAACAAATGTTAGCTGGGATTGGTGACGGGGTGCCATACAATTCGGTGTATGACATGAAAGCCTAGGAAAAAACCCAGTGAAAAAAACCCTGGCTCCCCGCATAATTATTGTTGTGTGTACAGAAATATGCTTAAATATATTTGAGGGACTTTTTCTTCAAGAGTGGTCTTCAATTAATAATCACAGAGGCTTTTTCAAGTTGCCAACATCAAATCTGAAAATACCCAATTATCATTAATATTTCTATTCTTTCACTGTCACTTAATTCGGTAATTTTACGATCGAATCAAAACAATATAATTTGACAACTGCTGTCGCTTCTACAATGAATTTCATGGACTACTAGATGCCATTTAATTTCTCCTTTCTTTAGTTACTTTTCTGGTAATATCACGGTAGGTATTGAAATAAAACATCGAACCCGATATTTTTGTACTCGTTATAAAATGCTTCATTAGAAACTAAAATAATATACAGGGCATTCCATTGCAAATTTTAAAATTGACCTAACTTCCGGTGAAACCGGGAGTTCGAAATTGTTCAAAAATATGAGAACAAAAAGGCAATCTACTGCAGTATCTATCTTTCAAATTACATTTCGATATCTCTAATAATTCCGGAGATATTTACTTGGTTCCACTTATTTGCCCATCACTGTATATTTCCTTCCAATTATTCTCTCAATGCGAGTAAATATTCAAACCATAACAAATATATAAGCACTCTGATTACGTGAACAATAGTCTTTTCCCGTACTATGGGACAATGTGATGCAAATATGAACGCCTAATGAATGAACAAACCTATATCTCAAATTAAAAATAACTACTTATAATATTCCCCAAGTTTTTTTCGAAGCTATAAAGCTTTTCCTAAAAACTTATGTCAGTGCTTTTCTGAATTTTGACAACGTATATTATTTCAGCCACCGAGATTGAATTCTATCTCTATGATTTCCCGTTATGAAAAATTTTGATTAATATAACGCCAACTGACACTGATTAATGAGCCCGGCATTTGTCAATCGAATATCGATCTGTTACGGCCATCTTTCGAAGAAAATCATCGGGACGTATGTCATTTCTCTTTTTATCTTGAGTAAATTAAAAAAATGATTATATATTTAGATGGAAAAGAGCTACGACAATGAAATTTGGGGATAAGTAAGATATCGATCACCTCAATATATTCATTTTTATTGAAACCCGAAAAATATCTTATGAGATAGTGAAGATTAAAATTTTTTTTTGGGAATTTTTTAAAAATTTTCTAGCGTGACGATTTCTGCGAAATTTTGTGAGCTGTTTTGTTGCAGCCTCCCTCAACAATATTTCAAGTATCAATTCGATCGTATGGATATTCTAGTAGTTATTGAGGAAACAAAATTTCAGATGCTCATAACTATTGAACCATCCGACGGATTTGGCCCAATGACGAACTTGACCGAGATATTTGGACAATTAACCTATTCTGAAAATATGAAAACTCTAGCTGATTCCTTTTGGATGCTAGAGAGGATACGGCCGGCCGGACAGACTCAACTTTCGCCACGAATTCTTCATCAGGGAGTCGAACCCAATCGATTGAGACCATTTTCGGCTCGATATTCCAAAATTACAGACATTCGGGCAAAATGATAGGCACTCTGTTCGGGTGAACAAGAGCGCCAAAAAGACAAAAACAGAAAAAAGAACTGAAAACAAAATAGAATATATTAAATTTGTTTAAAATTTATAACCCATTCCAAGAAATAATCGGAAACATCGTGAATAACCCTAAAACCATCCTGAAATTTGTATATGGGACAATTATTGATGAGATGAGGATTGTTTCTTCTGCATTTCCACATTCACAACTAGCGCTTGGAACTGAGTTCCATCTGAATAGCATGCTATTGGTACGACCATGACCTGTTCTCAAAGGATTAAGAATTGTCCAAATTTTTCCTTGAAGATCAAAACCCGGAATTTTTTCAGAAGGATCAGAAATGAGATTTCTATAGAACATTTCATAAGAGTTCCACTCTTAAATGATCAATTCTCTCAAAAATACAGAACAATGCTGCCTACTGCCATAATGAAAGGCCACCTTTCACCCCTTTTTAGCCACTTCAATTTCGAGAGATCACAAAGGAAGCATCTTCGACGTGGAGAATTTTGAAATAATACACCTGGTAGAATCCAGTCTGAATTTCTCCCGAAGTTAATCAGGTATGGATCTGATTCATCTTTAATGAGCTTAATACGGCTAATTAAATGACGTTAACATCCAGGACGCTCATGGCATCTCCCTTCTGGATTGGTGATCTCAAACGATAAAATCAGAGGATCCGTATTAAATTTTAATTAATTATCAAGCATCAGCAATCCAGGAAATAATTGATGATAGACAGGGATAATTTTCGTGAAATAAGGAATATTTGGAATACCTTGATGTAAAATATTCATTTTCTGGGATTCAAAGCATTCGTAGGAATGAATATTTATGTTAATTCCTTGATATAGGTTGGTACATGATGAATATTGTTGATTTCAGTGTTCTCAATTGATGGTTCAATATCATTCACTGTTTTAAATTGATAATCTGAACATAAGACGTTTCTCACATCTATAAAGAAAGAATTATCATTCCATCGTTGTCTGTAGGAGGAATCACTTTTGACTTATTTTTGAAAATATTGCACTTGCGGTTATACCGGAAATATCCATCAGTATGTCTGGTTGAATTTATTATTCAATCAATATTGAAACTGGAAGCTATAGGCTCATAAACAAGAAAGATTAGAATGCATTTTATGACCATAATCATTTCATACTGAATTGAATAATTTCAAAGTATCGAAATTATCCTTACAATATTTTCCACATTTTTTTTTAAGAAAGGTACAACTGTTGACAGTTTCAAACAGAATTAAAACAGCAAGAGACTACAGAACACTATTTTATTGAGAACTATTTACCAAAGAGACGTTATAATAACATTTAAATAGGATAATTATTCACTCTAGTTAGCCTGAGAAAAATTATAAGTGAAGATCAATAATGGTTACAGATATTATCTTTCATTTAAAAAAACTTTGCAATTATTAATTTTTTCTTTCCTGGGGTTCGGTAATAAATTAATATTCTATGGTGAGGTATTAAAATTTGACATAATCTATGAATAGCCATTATTCGATATTTCTGTTTTTGTTTACATAATTGAAACAAATACTCTAGTTATAAAAACCAAAAATTAACGCATGTTCAGTAATTAGTTATAGTCTAGTTGATGACGAGATATTGTTGATGATGGAGCTCGTGTTGAATGATTGTTTGGGCTATTACCGTCATCTATTGTGGATGTAATTATTTCCGACGTTTCGATAGACATCTTCTATCTTTATCAAGGAGGAAAAGTAAAACTCCTTTTGAAAATTATCAATTTTCTAAAAAGTCAATATTGACAGAAATCATGAAAGAAAATAAACGATGTTATATACTCATCTGTGATATGATGATCTTTTTAAGTTGGATCGAACTATCGGCGTCCAAACTTCTGGCAGATCTATAGATGGAGCACTTATGGAATCAGGTGTTATTTTCATAAATGCTGCTTCTTTGATTTTTCTTCTTGCAAGTTTTTCTTCTTTGGATATTATTGATGCTTCATCCCACTTTATACGATGATTCTCATCTACAGCATGTTGGACCAACCTGGATTTGTCGCTGTCTAGTACTCGTAGAAGCTTCTGATGTTCTTTTATTCGTACATTCAGAGGGCGTTTAGTTTCTCCGATGTAAGATCTTCCGCACTAGCAAGGTAATTCATATATGCAGTTCTTTGTCCTTTGTGTCTCATTATTAGGCTTAACTTTTGTAAGTTTAGCTCTGATTATCTGTCGGAATATTAGTGAACAAACAGGTGATGTCGAAGCTAACCATAACGTCTTCTTCCATGATTTCTTGATGTCTCATTCTTTCTATGAAGTGTTTCGTGTTTCTTATCATCAATGTTGAATTACATTTTAATGGTGATATAATTTTCAGCAGAAATTTAGCCAATTGGTGGCATGCTGAATTTCTTGAACTCACAATTGATCTTAGAGGAATATTTGCTTGGTGTATTTTTGGTAGACCATATAAATGTGGTGGTTTACTGAAGTGAGGTGTAGGTCTTGATCTAACGAATTGATCTGGAAATTCATTTCGATATTTATAAAGGATTTTGTAAATCTTGTTTTCAACTGTGGTGGTAGGGTCCTTTTTTAGTCTTTTGTATTTTCCTGCTTCTAATAATTCATATAATTTTTTTGATCATGAGAGCCAACATCTAGAATTACAGTGGCGTTTCCTTTGTCTGCTTGAAGTATCTTTATGGAACTATCCGAGTTAAGATCTTTTAATGCCCTCTGTTCAGCTTTATTTATATTGGGTAGAGGTGTTTTGTTATTCCTGTCTAGCAAGGTTCTGATTTTCCATCTGTGCTCTTCGGCTTTTTCAGGCTCTCGAATTTTCTGTGCAGTTTCTTCTGCCGCCAACATGATTTCCATTTTTGGTATCGTCTTAGGGGCTATAGAGAACTTGAGACCCTTGTTGAGGAGAGATTTCTGATCTTCACTTAAGTTCTTATAAGATAAATTGATCACGGTTTTTGAATGATTAAAGGGTTCACATTTTCTTGACTCCTTTATAAGTTTCTCCATTTTCTTTTTTTTTGGACATGTTTTTGTTGTTCATATATTCTTTCAGAGCTAAACTTACAAAAGTTAAGCCTAAAAATGAGACACAAAGGACAAAGAACTGCATATATGAATTACCTTGCTAGTGCGGAAGATCCTACATCGGAGAAACTAAACGCCTTCTGAATGTACGAATAAAAGAACATCAGAAGCTTCTACGAGTACTAAACAGGGACAAATCCAGGTTGGTCCAACATGCTGTAGATGAGAATCATCGTATAAAGTGGGATGAAGCATCAAAAATATCCAAAGAAAAAAACTTGCAAGAAGAAAAATCAAAGAAGCAGCATTTATGAATATAACGCCTGATTCCATAAGTGCTCCATCTATAGATCTGCCAGAAGTTTGGACGCCGATAGTTCGATCCAACTCAAAAAGATCATCATATCACAGATGAGTACATCGTTCATTTTCTTTCATGACGTCTGTCAATATTGACTTTTTAGAAAATTGATAATTTTCAAAAGGAGTTTTACTTTTCCTCCTTGATAAAGATAGAAGATGTCTATCGAAACGTCGGAAAACATTACATCCACAATAGATGATGGTAATAGCCCAAACAATCATTCAACAAATTATAGTCTAAACAGAATAGATTCATATTAATGATCTAACAAACATTTTTTTATTAAAGAATACCTAGTTGGTTTTCAGAAGCTAATTTAGGTGTTCAAACTCAATTTCTTCAAGCAAGTATAATTGCACACCTATATCTGGGAATAATTGTAACTTGTCCATGTATATTGTTATTGGGATTCAGTACAAAAAATAATCATCAAGCAAAGTAATATCGCTTTAAAATAGATATTCGTAATGACATCATTCATTGTTGTTGAAAATTTCGAAAAAGATTTTCATATTTTTAACAGTTTGTGATCAAGAGACTTCATAGACCTTCTTCACTGGTCAATACTCAATTGAGTATGTCAAGGAGAAGAAACTTCAGAAATATCAGTGTTTGGAAAATCATAGATGATTTTTTCTAGCATTGAGTGAAAAAAAAGCAATGTGACAACCTCATGCCTTGGAAGTTTCCATTATTTGGAAATCTCAAGAAGAAAATTACAAATGTATGATGATAACATCCAATAATTCTGAGGTTTTTTTGGAAATTCTCACTAGAAGTAGAAAGAAATTATGATAGAACAACAAACATCTATGTTTATAGTGTTGAATTTTTTCACCAGAAAATCAGTATTTTGTATCTTCTTTTTGGATATGGACCTCATCTGATGGAACATGAGTGAGTGAATCATTTTTTAGAGGGAAAATAATGTTTTCAAACATTTCAGATTCAATAGTGGATGCTGTGGAAAGTATTTTTCATTCAAACCAAACTGGACTACAGAGGGGTATTTACCCAATGTGAAAACTTAAAATGCTTACAACATTTTAACGCAGCTGAATATGGAAAACCCGTAATGGAAAAAGTGTTTCTTTTGATCTCAAGAACCTATGGTCAAAATTAACGCAGTGGTCAAAGACTCACCTTGTATAATGGTGCTCACAAAATACTTCCAGACTCCAGACGATGCCAAGGAAAAACAAAGAAATTACTGTATTATTCTCATGATCATGAACTCATCCAGTGAGTAAACCCACCTATATTTTGAAGTGGAAAACGATTGCGGCTGAAATGAAACTGAAGTAGAACTGTAAGTTTATTCTGGGTAAGAACCATCTCCATACATCAAGGAATATTCTGAAAAAAGAATTGGCAAAATTGGTTCAGTTGTTTTCACGATCTAGGCATAGCAATTCATTCAGAGATTAATTTCAATATTACAGATTATCGAAGAAATGAAATTCAAGCCATTAAAATCATACGAGTTCATTCGCATTCAGCCAAGTTGGAAAAAGCTGGAGTAGCATGTGTTTACGTCGCGTGGACACATTCCTA
This sequence comes from Micraspis discolor, assembly GCA_030674115.1. Lineage (NCBI taxonomy): Eukaryota > Metazoa > Arthropoda > Insecta > Coleoptera > Coccinellidae > Micraspis > Micraspis discolor. The sequence continues at coordinate 516,905 of JARTUT010001740.1, forward strand.
ATTAGGGATTCGTCACGGCCTCAACCAAATGAACCGTTTATGGTAAGAAGCGTGGGATCATAAAGCCTTTTACCTGCGTGGAGGCAGGGGGAAAAACACTAGCTTAGTCGAGGTGCGTGCTCACTCGTAATTTTCCAGTAAACATGAAACATTTGAATAAGGAACACGTCTAACTCCTATACAACAGGAGCATAGCCGTCATTAAAAAGGTATTTGCTGGAGGCTGCTACAATTAGGAATTCTAATTTCATTTCCTGTAATTTTTTCATTTGGCTCCTAATCCTCCTGAAAGATTTTAAGCGAGCATCTGTGTCGCTGCTAAGTGCTGTCTTCGTTTGTAACTGTTTGGTGAGATCGTGAGCTTGTTACTTGAATAGGAAAATTGAATTGATTTGCATTCGTAATTTGCCGCAAGTGGAAGGCGCTGATTTTACAGGGAGCGCGTTTAATCGTGAATAATAATGATCTTTTCTCCTTTACTATTTCTCTTTAATATATATCAAATTAAAAATATCTAATAATAAATATAACCAATGAAAAGTAGCCATACGAGGGTTGCCTTTCATAATTCGATGGATTTAACAACAATAATCGAAAATCACTTTATTGTTTTTGAAAATATTCTCTATTAAGATCTATACACTTTATCATGCGTTTGAACCAATTGTCGACGCACTTTTGCCACTCTTATTGAGGTATCTCCAAAATATGCATTCTGAACACATCAACCTCTTCTTCAGGTGTCGAAAAACGTTGACCTCTCATTTTATTTTATACGTACCGAAATATTCGGTGCCAAGTCAGGGCTATACAGCGGATGACACATCAAATTGATGTTTTGAGTGCTCAAAAATGCTGTTGTTTGAGCCGATGTATGATAGCTCGCATTATTGTGGTGAAGTGAGATCTGTCTTTAGCTGTTTGTTTTCCTGATTTTTCGGAAGGTAACTGATAAACAAATGATTGTGTACCACTCAGAATTGACTGTTCTGCGTTGTTCTAATACTAAGATTACAGCTTGTCGAGTTTTTTCGAAGAAGCAGGCGACCATTTGCTTGGATGTGTTTATACCAGAGATATAGAGTAGGGAGAATACGCTTCGACCACTGCGCATCCAAAATTCGTGGCTAAATTCTTATGTCAAATTTCGGCCATTTTTATACTTTGGAAGTCAGCTGTTCCAGGTTGACATACTTGTCAGATGAATTAGAAATTGCTCGAATTTTACGTTGTGCTGATAGATACTTCGATATTTTCAATATGTCTGGTATTGTTAAAACGTGTAAAAACTATAAAACAAAGAAGGTCTAGGAAATATCATTTTATACGTAAGTTTTTATTGAAATTATCCGACTAATCATACCGCATGGCATTGTTTATTTGTTCAGTGGCGTGTTGTTTACTTTTCACAGTAATATGATTCTTTTTAGTTTCCCAAAATCAGTTGATATGAGGACAGTTTGGACTGATATACTGAGTATAGATTGTGAAACTAAAGATTTATCTAAGAAATGCTCTATACATTTCACTGACAAAGATATTATTTTCCAAAGATTTAAAAATAAGCGAAAAGGTCGAAGTATATTGAGACCAGATGCTGTTCCTAGCTTATTTTTGGGTAAAAATGAATCAGATGAGCCATCGGCAGACGCTGGACCATCATGCACTTTTGAGGAAACAACTCAATCTTCAACTGTACGTCGTATTCAACAAGGTGCCAAAAAGAAATTATGGTAAGTTTGTTTCTTTCATAAGTGTTGAACTGAAGATATTTTAAAACGGACCCTCATAAATCTATGATTTTAGCCGTATACCTAGTCGAAAACTGTAGAGCTCTGGAACTAGCACTAGTACTGATGGTAGTAAAAAACGGAGACGTGTCAATCAACAAATAAAAATGTTTCATAGCTATAGGTATATTGAATTTTACATAATTTGAATTTTCTTAATCTGAATCTTTAATTTTGATGAGTTCTTGAAATGGTGAATGTTATATATTCAATTAAAGACAGGTAATTTTTACAGCATGTCCCCAAAAACTTTGAAATCTAAATACTCGGAGTTACAAAGACGCTATAGGTTATTACAACAAAAACTATATAGTGCAAATAAAAATGTTATACGGCTCCATAGGAATGTAACCTCTCTAAATGTTGTTTTGGATAATTTGAAGAAAGAGCAGTATTATTCAAATGATCAATGTGAACATATAGAGAAGAGTTACGAAAATGTACCCAGTAGTTTGATGTCCAGATATTTGAAAAATATAAGGAACCAGACAGTCACACATGAAAATTATCCTCCACCCCTAAGAAAGTTTGCTGCCATGCTACAATTTTATTCCCCGAAGGCATATGAACATGTGCGTTCAGAATTTGCACTGGCACTTTCTCACCAATCAACAATTAGAAAATGGACCAGTAATATTAATTATGAATCAGGTTATATCGATCTAGCTTTTAACGTCTTGAAATTGAAAGTTGAAGAAGCAACCTTGAATGGTCATCAAGTTTTGTGTTCACTTCTATTAGATGAGATGTCTATTAAAAAACAAGTAGAATTTGATGGAGAGAGAACATGGGGATATGAAGATGATGAAGAAAATTCTTCATTGTGTGGAATGTTTGAATGCCTTTACATCAGATATGAAGTCAGTAGTGGAAGAATTTCAATATTCGTTAGTGCATAGATGAAACAAAGGTAAATAAATATACTATATGCTATATGAAATTAATATTATTTTTATCTGTTTCTATTTGCAGGTGATTTACAAATTCTTTCTGCAGGAGTAATTTTGATTTGCAAGAAAACTGAAATTTCTATAAGAAATTTACTATCTGCAAATAATGAAAAACTTCCCAAGGAAAAGGATTTTTTGAAAAAATTTGTTTTTATCATCTCACAAAAGTTTCTAGGCAACGCATACAATTTATTTCCTGATTTGAAAGATCACGAAGAAGATTGCTCACCATTTTCAAAAAACACATTTTTTTCTTGATGAAAGAACTAATTAGGGCTTACACTAAAATCAGATTGTACAATTTAGGAAAACGTTATACATCCATCATGCAGGGGCCGACGATTCGAAATGAGCTCACAAAACTTCTTTTATTCAGCCATCAATGATTGAGGAATATTTACTTATAATAGAATGGTCATATTTTTATGTTGAGTTTATATTATGTATGATAATATGATTTATATGAATTATATGTGTTCATTATACAATATAAATTTTATTCTGCATATGTGTAACTTATTTGGAGCCACTTACTCTTTAGTATCCAAGATGATATATTGAACATATTCATTTTGAATTTAATTGTTTCCTTGCTTACTTGGTGTAGCAAAATTTTAATGAGGTAATTAAAAGATCTGACACATTTCTCAGTAATTGAAGCACTACCTATGTTACTCTTTATTAACCAATTTATGTACTGATTCTACTTCTATTTTTAAGACTTTTGAATAAATAGTAAAATGAGCATTCCAATTATCCACTGTTATTCATTTTCATGTTGCTATAAGGTATTCATATGAACTCGTAAAATACATCGTACAATTAAATAAAATACCCAATCTGTTTTCTCTCATTCAGCTACACAGCAAGTTGATGGGTTCTTTATGCTAATAAGAGATTGAATCAGAATAAAATCTAATTGTTTATCAGAAAAATTTATCATAATATTGATGGGAAAGCATTCATTTATCAATACTTTTTGCGCAGTAAGACATCACAAATCCAAAACATCATGATTACAAATTCGAAATTGGATAATTTTCATTTTATACCAACTATCCCTCAGATACACTGCTTTCTACGCCAATGAACCCAAAGTATAAAAATGGCGGACGAAAAATTAGCCACTTCGCGCATCTCGAAGATCATTCTCCCCACTCTATATCTCTGGTTTATACACGAAAATCCACGATTCATCACCTGTCACGATGTCATGGACATGCTTCGAAGCACCGTGATCGTATTTATGGAGCATTTCCTTCGACCAAGCGACACGAGCCTTTTTTGAGCGATTGACAAATTGTGTGGGATCCAATGCGAACAATTTTTTTGAGGGTTAAATGTTAATTGCTAAATATTTCACCGAAATTAATGCTGTCTCTGTACTTGCACATTTTGGCGTTTCCCTTTCCGGATCATGCACCTTGCAGACTTCCCTGAATAATAATTTCTTTTTCTTTCCCACTACTGCCCAGGAGGTTTCATCTACCATCTGCGGACTGAAGAATGGTAGTAGTCCAGGACCTGATAAGATATCTGCCAGAGCCCTCAAACTCTTGGATCCTTTGATTTCTGAACCCATTGCACATTTACTGAATGAATCAGTGTCCTCGGGTCATTTTCCATCTGTCCTCAAGTTGGCAAGGATCATACCTGTCGACCATCTCCAAAAAGGTGGCAGCCAGGATATTAGCAAACAATAAAAATTATCGACCTATCTCCTAAGTGTGAAAGTACAAAAATCTATAAGTCAATTGTCCAAGATTCTCGAAGAATCGAATATCAATTGAAAGAGATAAAGAAAACTTCCTCAAATTAGCCTTTTGGATTAACTCGATATTGTGAATCGCATGTACAATTATTTGGCACAGTACTCCATACTATCCAATCAGCAACACGGCTTCAGACATGGTAGGTCAACCCAATCGGCTAGTAGTGAATTTTTCGAATTCGTCTACAAGAAAGAGCCTTGACGGCGGTGAGTACGTGGCGGAAATATTTTTTGATCTCTCGAGGGCGTTCGACACTCTTCAGCATGGGTTCATTATGAGCAAGATGTACCAAATGGGATTCAGGGGTGTGTTTCTGGATTGGGTCAGGAGTTTTTTATGTGATAGAAGAATTTATGTTGGATTGAAAGACGCTATATCTGACGAACGCAGAAACAGCCTGGGTGTCGCGCAAGGGTCTGTTCTGGGCCCACTTCTTTTTATTTTGTTCATCAATGATCTGCCTGCATATGTGATGGCCAATATACTGGTGATGTTCGCCGATGATACCTCTATCGCTATCAAAGAGAAAAGTCTGCAGAAATTGAAGCTGGTGTGCGAGACTATTGTACAGTGTTTTACTGATTGGTGTCACAAAAATGCACTTATACTCAATTAGACCAAGTCGGAGATAGTCAGGTTTCAAAATCAAGACAAACCAAGCGAACCTCTCATCATCAAATGCAAACAAGGGGTTTTGGAGGCGAGAGATGACGTGAGATGTGGATGGTGGTCTGAGATGGTGTATTCACGTCGACCATGTATGTGGTAGGCTGAACAGTGCTTACTATGCCTTATCACGTCTCAGGAGTTGTCTCCCTGTCGAGGAGCTGCTGACCATTTATTACAGCATGGCTTATTGCCATTTGAGTTACAACGTAGTTCTCTGGGGCTCCTCGGTAGGGTCTAATCGGGTGGTTATTTCACAAAAACGCATCATGCGCCTCATTTTCGGACTTCGTCCACGTGATTCATGTCGTCCGATTTTTTGCGAGTTTAAAATTCTTCCCTTCCCATGTATATATCTACATTCTCAATAGCCTTGTTTACGTCCATCAGAATGTGAGTAGCTTCAATAAATGTTCTGATTTTCATGAGTATGGTACACGAAACAATGACACTATTGCCTTTCCCCGGCATCACACAGCTAAATATGAGTCCTCACCAAGCTATTTAGGTATCAGATTGTATAAGCGGTTGCCCAGTAGAATGAAAGCGATGAATAGAAGGTCTATCAAGAGAGAGGTCAAATTGTTATTGCTCAAGAAGTGTTATTACTCTATTGAGGAGTTTCTTAAAAACTCCATTTCTTGAATTTGTCATTTATTTTTTTTTGTAGTTTTTTTGCTCATGTATGTAATTTTATATGACTTGTCCTATACATTTTTTGTAATGTCCAAAAGGATCAATAAAGTTTATTATTATTATTATTATTATTAATAATAATATAACAATAATAATAATGACAATAATAGAGATCTTTATTTCCAATAAATAGAAATGCCAAGGGGAAGTTCACCTAGAGGTTTTCTACCACTTTTCCCTTGTTACAGTTAAACAATTTAGGCATAAACCATTAAACCATTAATAAAGACAAAATAAATAACAAAAATGAAAAATACATTTTTGAGCATACTCAATAGTTATACATTTTATCCTCGGAGACTGATTTTTAAAAACAAATTAGAGACGGCCAAGGAAGTAATTTTTTATGTCAATCCTGAATCGATTTTTGGTGAGCTGTTTCAGGTGTTCAGTCAGGTATATTGTTGTACAGTCTATAAATATTATATCTGAAACTTCTTTGAAGGGTAGATGTTCTGTGATGGGGACATGACAGTAAATTCCTATATCTTATATTGATATTATGAACATCAGCTCTATACCTTAACTTACTAAAGAGATAGGGTGGACATCTCTTGCCTGCTATTTTGTGATAGGTTCAGGCAATATTTAATGAATGCTGGTTCCACTAATGCCTAGGATTGTCTCAATCTCACAATAGGTCACATGACGATCCTGCAATATGAGTTGGCGTACAGCATCAATGGTTTTCGGAACAACGATTTTGGAGACCTTCTCGAAATTTGTCTTGTAGTGAACTAGGACCTCAGTTGAATCCACCATACCATTGATAAAAACTTGTCCTTGATGGAGTTTCATCGCCAAAAATTGAATTAATTTCATCGATGCACTGTTGTTGAGTTAATCCACGTCGAAAGTTGTAAAAAAGTGTTTAGAGGTTTCTTTTCGGTCAAAATTTCAGAGACTCTATTAGACAAAATGCCGACGTTTCGATTTTATTCTGAAATCATCTTCAGGGCTCTAAAATAAATGACAACTTAATAGTAAAAACAGGTAAAAATTCAAAGAAACAGAGAACAGAATTGAATAAGAACATTAATCAGACTAACAAAATAATAAATATGCTTAAAAATATCTTTGAAATTATCACACAAATACATATAATAATTGGAAGCTACTCACATTGCCAGTTGGTCTCTATTGTCAATTCGAAAATTAAAAACTGTACGAAATAAATGCACCAAAGGAAAATGAACCAGATGGATGATATTCAGTGTTAATCATGTGATAATTATCAAATAATAAAAACGAAATAATGTGTACGTAAACTCAAGGGAACATGAAACAAAACAAATCTATGGATGTTATAAGTCTTGTATTCTCTGTATGAGGTCAAAATAGGCCATATTCATGTTATCAATATCGCTTCTTTTGCTAACAGAATTTGCATCTTTCTTAATTTTGAGCATTTCACAGAACAATCTTTTTCTTAAGTTGTTTTGAGTATCTGAAACAGTGACACCTTCAAAATTAAAAGAGTGTAACGTATTTAATCTATTTTCAGCTAATGCTGTGTTATTATCTTTATTTTTAATGGGATTGTGAATATCAACACAGTCTCTTCTGTGTTCAGTTATCCTAGTTTTAAGATATCTGTTCGTCTGACCTATGTATACCTTGTTGCAGTCACGGCAAGGTATTTTATAAACGACTTTTGATTTTGAGTCTGATGCAGTTTTTGACTTTAATCTGGAATAAAATGTCTTAACAGTATTAACCGGTTTGTACGCTATTTCAACTATTTCATCTCTCAAGAAATGACCGACCCTCTCAAATAGCCCTTCAATATAGGGAACCTTAAAAAATCTTTTCGCCGTGGAGTGTGTACTTGGGAAATGTGTATCATTTTTATTTGAAATTCTCTTAATCAATGTTGCAGGGTAATTGTTTTTTATCAAGAAACTACTAATCTTATTCAGGTTTTCATTATGAAACTCCGTGCTAGCTAAACGGGCAGATCTAAATTTGAGATTTTCTATCAGGTTTATTTTTTGTGTGAAAGGATGTTGAGAATTAAAATTCAAAAATCTTCCAGAAAAGGTCGGCTTATGATACCAGTCCGTCTTTAATCCGTCTGATGACCTTATGACAAGTACATCCAGAAAAGGTAATTTGTTGTTGTTCTCGATCTCTGAGGTGAATTTCAAGCGTTGATGAAAAGAATTGAACGCACTGAGAACAATATCAATACCTTCTGTCGGCTGGTATTGAGGTGAAAATATCATCAACATATCTTTTAAAAATTGGAACCTTGAAAGGTAGCTGCGACAAAGTGAAATTCTGTAATTCCGACATTACTACATCAGAAACAATTGGTGCTAAACAGTTACCGATGCCAAGCCCGAAAATCTGGCAAAAGTACTGATCATTAAAAACAAAATAACCGTTATTAACACCAAACTCAAACAATTGAATGAACTGATCAGCGGTCAGACGAGTGTGTGGTTCTACTTTGACCCAATACTTTCCAATAAGATCAATCGCGAGTTCTATCGGTATATTAGTGAACAATGAACTAACATCTAATGAAATCAAAATGGAGTCATCTGGAATATTGACATCAGTCAGATCTTCGACAAAGTGAAAAGAATCCACAACATACTTTTCATCCCTCTCGAATATATTATTCAAAAAGTATTTGCTCAAATTATAGAGGGAGGAGCATAAAAAGCTCACTATAGGGCGTAGAGGATATTCGATTTCGTGAATTTTTGGTAGGAAATAAAGTTTGGGGCAAATGACATTATTACATTTTAAGAATTTAAGCGTAACATGATCAATTCGCCCTTGTTTATGTAACTGAGTCACGAATTTGTTGAGTTTGTTCTGTATGCTAGTGGTTGGATCTTTTGATAATTTCTTGTATGTATTCTGATCACTGAGCAAAGTGAGTGCTCTTTCATTATATAGATCTACCGGCATAATAACCGTGATATTACCTTTATCAGCCTTAAGGACTAATAATTCACTATGTTCTTGCAAAAAATGTTTAGTCTCTACTATGCATTTTTATACATATTTATTACTTTATTAGTCTGATAAATGTTCTTATCCAATTATGTTCTCTGTTTCTTTGAATTTTTACCTGTTTTTACTATTGAGTTGTCATTTATTTTAGATTTTAAAATAAAATCGAAACGTCGGCATTTTGTCTAATTTAATCTCTGAAATTTTGGCCGAAAAGAAACCTCTAAACACTTATTCACATTGATAACAAGGTCATCAAAATATCAAAAGTTCTAATAAATAATCGCACGGAATTGTTCACGATTTATTTCCATTTTTTGGACGAGATGAATCTTTGAAGTTACTGTAAACTTAAATAACGCTCGTATCTCAAAACGTTCCGACTAGGTATAACCTCAAAAATGTCAAGCTTTATTATAGAGCAGTCAGTTGGCAGATTACAACACTAGGGTTGTCCAATCCCGAAATATAAAAGGCAACCAGCAACCCTCGTATAGGATCTCCCAATTTCGACTTTTATGAGATTTGAATTATTTTCGTGAAATAACATTTCGGTTTCAACGAGGAAATTCGTAGATAGAAGATGTTTTGCTGAAAGTTAGCCATAATTCAGTTACGTTCATAAACCTCAATTCGTTGATATCAAACATTGAACCATAAATTTTCGTCACATCCTGACTAACGGAAGTGTTGCTGGACTGGTAATCACTACCACTTAAAAAAAACACTCGCTAGATGTTCACTCCTATGCATAGATTCCATAAGGTAATGTAAAAGAGAAACTATTTTATAACTTAATTGGTTTGATGATGAGCTCAGATAATTCACTTAGCTATCTCCACCAATCCTATAACCTGCTTCTCTACCTACGCGTTTTCCTACTAATATTCTTTACCCTATGGGAAATTATTAGCATATCAGGTCTTCCTTCTCACGGTCATCTCTAAAATGTATATTATTTTGCCAACACTAAAATATTGCATATTTAATTACTCAAATAAAAAGGGATAGTTCTCAATTTTCAAATACTTTACTTCGAGGATGACAGAGCATGAATGAAAGCAAAAAGAGTCTGTGTGTGTTCATAGGTGATGAATGATTTTATCTGCAAAAAAGAATAATGATTCTAGAAGTTCAAGTTATTAGTTCAAATGATATTTGTTTTTCATGCAATTCAACCAATCTGTACAGTACTAATGAGAAACCCACAAGAACTGGAATAAATCTATTGTATGCATGACTTTTATCGAAAACCTTTTACAAGAGATCATTTCAATTGATATTGTCGTTTGAATATTACAGGTGGGAATGCAATTTTTTCATGAAATTTCAACACCCTATTTCTTTTGAACGATGGCAAATTTGGAAAAATTATATAGGACGAAAATGTTTCTTTTGACGTCAAGAATCTAGTGGTTTAAGACTCACCCTGTATATAAATCTCTTTCCCTTTCACAAAAATCAGTCAGTTATAATGTAACAACCTTAAGATGCCATATTATTAACTGTCTCCTTTTAATCAAGTAATCAAAATGAATTTCCATCAAGTAAAAACCGATTCCATCAAATATCATTTCATTTTCTCAAGTTTTTTCTTTTGAGCATCCAAATTATTGGTTTCCTAAGGATTGTCTGAACAATTTCAACGATCGGTTACAAATAGACAATTCACGCTTGATGTATCTCTAAGATACGAGCTCAACCTGAGATTGTGTATTAATATACTTGGGAAACAGAACAGGTTTCCAGCGTTGCCGATGTAAATGTTGAACGTTTTGTAGGAGATACCAATATTTTTTTCAGGAACGATTAGTGGATTCGATTCTTTCATAAAAAATATGTGTTAATATTCATTGGAACTCGTTATGGATATTCGAAAGCTTATAATGATTCTGAGGAATTAATCATAGGTGTCGAAGCTGAGGTAGAAAGATGACAGGTTTGGAGTCCGTCTAATCCTGAACTTGCTACCATGGTTATTTATTGATTTCAAGTTGTCCTTGGATTTTCTTCTTGTCTCAATTAAATTAAGAGTGAAACGATTAATTTATGGTAAAATATTGGCTCACGTATATTTAGTTTTTTTCAATAGGGAAATCTTCCATTTTAATTTTTGTCTCTCAGTCTTTTTCATATCATTTTAGTTACAACTCAGTTCTATCCATTTGTAACTTATAAGTGAAAATTGAAGATTTAGAGGGATTTATCAAATAATATAAAGAAATCGTTGCATATATATACACTGCTCAACAATTGATAGGGATCACTTACTTTTACTAAATTTATTTCTGAAATATTCGCTCCAAGATTATAAATTCAGATATCAGAGAATTTTCAGTTGATAATATGGTTCACTTGAGAAAAGAATGAAAAAATGTAAAGTTGGAGAGAAAAAAAAACTTTATTAGAAACACTCAACATTCTGTGTTTGAATAACATAAAAATTTCATGATGAAACCACAAGAAGGCTAAAGTTTCGGTTAAGCTAGTACCTAGTTGATCCCCCTCGAGCTCGACTCAAGCATTCTACCCTACGAGGCATACTTTCAATCAAACGATTTATAAAATTTTGGGACAAATTCGTCCAAATATCCCGTAAAGCGTTAGAAAGGTCCTCCAGGTTATTGATCGGTTGTTCTAAGGTTGACAATTGTCTAGACATCTCAGACCAGACATGTTCGATGCAATTCATGTCTGGAGAGCGAGCTGGCCAGTCCATCCTATCAATAGCATTAGTTTCTAGCGCTTCATTAACCAGACGACTATGGTGTGAACGAGCATTATTGTCAATTAAAATGAAATTCTCGCCCAAGGCAGCCGCAAACGGAACAATTATGGGTTCAATAATCATATCGTGATATCTCTGGCTGGTCATTGTGGTGTTCTGCAGAATAACTAACTCTGTGCGTTGGTTCAAACAAATCCCTCCCCATGCACATATAGAACCTCCGCCAAATGCTGTTGTGGGTATCATAAACTGTTCTGCATACCTTCGACCTTTTTCCTCCAAGCAAGAATACGTCCATCGGAGTTGACCAAATGAAATCTAGACTCATCCGTAAATAAACATCGGCTCCAATCTTCAACTGTCCAATTGCGGTGCTCCTCAGCCCATTGCCGTCGATTAACCCGGTGTTCCCTATTCAAACGGGGATGTTGTACCCTCCTACGTGCTCTCAAACCACGAACATGTAGTCGTCGTCTTACAGTGTGATTCGAAATTAGAACTCCTGTTGCAACTCTCAGTGATCTATTGAGACGCGACGCCGGGTAAGTGGGATTTCTCCTAGCATTGAGGATCAAAAGACGATCTTGGGCAGCTGTTGTACTGCGCTGCCGACCTCCCCCATGAACATACGCTACTGAGTCGTTTTGGATGAACCTATTCCAAGCCCAACTCACGACACTTTGTGAAACATTCAACCACCGGGACATTTCTCGCTGGGACAGACCTTCCTGTATCCACCTTATGATTTGGTCCAGTTGCACAGGAGCCAAACATCTTCTCGACATGACTGATATTGTTCTCATTTCTTCAATTATTGTCACCTTATGTGTTTGAAAGAGAGAAAACAGATTTAATAACAAATACCACATTGCTTTCCACTCCACCTGTAACAGCCTCCAGATAATAATAGATTTTGTGAACAAGAGCCGATTAAGTGAGGAAAAATTTGATATAATCAACTCAAAACATTTTAATTTTTCCTTAGAGAACATATAATGTACAGATATTCACGAGATAACTTGAAAAAAATACAAAGGAAGAGAAGTTCATAAGTGATCCCAAGCACTTGTTGATCAGTGTATTTTCCTTTGAACTTTTGGCTTACAATTTTCTGGTTAGCAAACAAAAGAACATGTAGTGTTACCAAGGGTTTGTGATGGGGTCCATACAATTCGGCGTATGACATGAAAACGTAAGAAAAATGTTGTGTGTATAAAAATAAGGTAAAATATAATTATTATTATTATTATTAACAATACAATTAGAGTTGAGGTATATACCTATAAACTCAAATAAGCCCATATACAGAAAAAAAAAACTATTCAATGTACACATCCCCGAAATAAAGATAAAATAATGAATTAGTAATAAATGAAAAATATACATATATATCGAACTATCTCGAATGTAAGAACACACACCGGACACAAAAACTCAGCACCAACACAGCGAGCATTTCTACATCATCAAAGTTGTCTCAGTATGTCTAATCCGTTTTTAAAGCTATTGGTGCTAGTGCTACCGACCACGGAACTGGGAAGTCCATTCCAGGATGAAAACACTCTGTTGGGTAAAAACATCTGCCTTGGAATGGTCCGGAAATTCTCCTTCCTCAACTTAAAATCGTGACCTCGAAGATTATTCATATTTTTGCAGAACATGGTCTCCACCTGAGATCCAAAATTCCATGCATACACTTGTATGTGAATATCAGGTCACCTCTAGTACGTCTATCCGCAAATGTTGTCATGTTATTTCAGACGAAGGCGGGTTTCATAGTCAGGTCGGACGATTCCATATGGGATTCTTGTGTTCCATCTCTGGACAGACTCCAGAGCATTCATGTCACCAACAAGCGCCGTCCACCATACCGGACCAGCGTATTCCATGACGGGGCGTATGAAAGACTCATATATCAGTTTACATACTGATCTGTCAGAGCCTCGGAAAGATCTCTGAACCAGGTAGGTAAGTTGACGGGCCTTAGCCGTAATTGAAGCAACATGGGTGGACCAGGTCAGACTGCTTGTTATTGTCAAGCCCAAGTCACATTGACTGGTGACAGGAGAGAGACAATGATCGTCAATGACATAAGACAGTCGCGGATTATTTCGGCCTATGTGTAGCACATGACATTTGTCGAGGTTTAATGGAAGCAACCATTCCCGACACCAAGCGGACAGCTTATCAAGATCCCGCTGTAGAGTGTGGAGTTGAGAAGAGGGAAATTATAAATCTTGGTATCGTCTGCATACATAGAACATGTCGATAAAAAACAACCAGGGAGATCAGAGGTATATAAAAGAAACAGAATGGGACCGAGAACTGATCCCTGAGGGACACCACTTCGAACATGACACTCGGAAGATGAGTAAACATCACCAACCCTCACTCGAAAAGTTCTGTTGGTCAGAAATGCACGAATCCACTGGAGAAGACCCCCTCTCAACCCAAGATGGTCCAGTTTATGAAGCAGACGCCTATGTGGGACACGGTCAAATGCTCTAGAAAAATCCAGATAGATCACATCAACTGGAATGTTACTATCCCATGCCTTAGTCCAATCGTTGAGACAACAGATTAGGTTAGTGAGGGCTGAACGGTGCGGCAGAAACCCGTGCTGTTGGTCGGGAAAAATCTTCTGAGCTAAGCAAAAATCAAGCACCTGGTCACAAACTATTCTCTCCAAGACCCTAGACAAGACTGACAGCAGACTTATAGGTCTATAATTCAGTGGAGACAGCTTATCACCCTTCTTATAAATGGGAGTTACTGAGGCGGATAACCAATCGGAGGGTAGAGTGCAGCTGGAGAGAGATTTTCTGAATATAAGAAAAATCGGAAACGCCATAACTTCAGAACAATTCCTCAACAAACGCGGCGAAAAACCGTCTCGGCCAGGGGAACTGTCCACCTTCACCCCAGAAAGATATTCCAGCACCAAGCGCTCGGACAGACAGACAGCATCCAAATAATTACTCGCTCGAGCAGACGTAATATTAGGTAAAATCCCCGGAGGCTCTGGGGTGAACACCTCAGCAAATGTACCGGCCAGAACATCAGCTGTTTCACGCGGATTGTCGCAGACGTCACCAGACGGCTTCCTCACAACCGGAAAACTGACTTTGGAGTTCATCGTGGTTCTCAAGTACTTGAAAAATCGCTTTCTGTTGGACTTACTCACTAACTTTTTCAAAATTAGTTTTGGCCGAATGAATAGTGGAAGAGAGAAAATTTGAGAAATCTCTGTGGATCCTGTAGTCAGCATCTTCTCGACTGCGTAAATATCTCTGCCAAAGGGACCTTTTGCGTCTCAAAAGTTTCATAATTTTATCGTTTATCCATGGCCTTGTCGGAATGAAAGTGGATTTGACCTCCCTGGCACCAGCAGATATGGCTTTGTTCAACTCAGTCTCGAACAACCTCCACATCTCATCAATCGTTAGATCAGGTAATAAAAGAGAACTCCAATCAACTGATGAGAGAGTTTTCGATATATGTCCGTAGTCGATAATCTTCCTGACCTGCTCCCGCGGAGACTGTAATGAGGTAGGTAGCTGTATCTGGAGTTCCGTTAGTAAAACGTCGTGATCCGACCTACCGAAAGGTGGAAAATGTTCAACATCAGATAACAAGTTTCTGTCCGACACAAAAAACAGATCAAGTAATGAAGAAGTCTGGCCATGCCTATGTCTAGTTGGCTCATTCACCACCTGCTGGAGACTCGTCGATGTTACAAGTTCAGCGTAGGCATAAGAAGGGGATCTTATTGACGGAAGGCTTACAAGCGGCCAATCCAAGTCTGGACAGTTGAAGTCTCCGGCAATGAAGACGTCAGAAGATGATTCAGATAAATCCTTGAGATACCGAACCACACCGACATCATCAGCGCAAGATCGAGGTCTATAAATGCAGCCAACCACCATCGAAAAGAGGGTATTAGATATTTTTATGAAAATGTTATCGATATTGGGCCAATCCTGGTGAGATACGTCAATCTTGAACTCGTGAAACAGACTGTTATGCACAAACACACACACACCACGATAACCCAGTGCAGCTCGACTATCATGACGGAACAATGAGTAGTTCGATATAGAATAAGCGGAGTCCGGTACAGAGGGATGTAGCCAGCTTTCAGTTATTAAAATTAGGTATGGCTTGTGTGCCTCAACAAAGGAAACAAGTTCTAAAAATTTAGATCCAAGGGACATCACGTTCGTATACATTAAAGGCCATATATTTAGGGTTTGATGTTTTTGAGACATTCTTAGCGGGTACGGTATTCACTACTTTTGGACGTCCGCTGACATACTTGATAGTCAAATCTGTTTCGCCCGATGCCTGTCTTCTGGCGAGCTCCCCCCGCGCCATCTTCAACTCATCCGCCTGCTTCCTCGTTTTATCATCAAAAATTCTTATACTTCGATATTCCCGATGTCCAAGAAGAAGAGATTTGTTCCTGAGCAGAGACTTGGTGACAACAGAGCTGGAAAAAGAAACCTTAACCCACCGTGGACGGATATTATCCTTACCCGGTAAGCGAGTAATACCAGTTATAAAATTGCTGGATGATGGGCGGACATGATCAACAACGGCCTTTACCAAATTAGAGTCTGAACATAGGTCAGTACTCTCGGTGACATTGGTCAAAATAATATTATGCGATTTCTCCACTCTGTCTAGAACCTCAGACATATCAACACCATGCTCAGAAACTTTGACACCTTCTAGATCGGCTACCCTTCCAGCCACGGACGCTATCTCCTCAGACATCGATGACCAGTCACGCTCAAGAGCCGAAATATTACTCTTACACGTAGCAATACCCAACTCATGCTCGGTCAGAATTTCTGAGTGTTCTTGTATCTTGGCAGAACAACACGCCACCTGGGAAATAAGGTCATCCTGTCTTCTCTCAATCCGTTCCATGGTAGCTGTTATCCCACGAATATGTTCCATGAGGATCTCGAAATGCCTCAACGTAATCTGGTTGCCCTGACATGACCCCTCCTGGGACATTGTGCCCGACTTAGTAGAAGGAAGTGGTTTTGCTCCCGAAGAATTGCTACGGAGACTGCGGGCCGTTGAGACACAATATGTACAATTCCAGACGTCGTTGCCCGCTTTAAAGAACTCAATCTCTTCTTTAGCAAGATTAGCACATGTAGCATGAAAGAATTTGCTGCATTTAGAACAAGAAACTGACAAGTCGTCAGCTGAAACAAATAGTGCATGAGTACCCTGGCATATTGAAAGGATTAGGTTTAGGCTAAAACACTCTTCACTTCCTTGGACCCGTAAGGAAGACTCTAACAGAATAGGAGGGCCACGAAAACAGCAACAAAAAAGGACGGGAATGACTCAGAAAAGGAAATATATAATAATTAAAAATAGCACTCAGTTCCAATAAATCGCGCCGCCACTGGTATCAGCCAGACACAAGCGTATGCATATGTACCCAGACGAGGCGACGTTCAACAAAAAGAAATTCTGTCTGTTATCACCGAACGGGACAACATATGTGATTATGAAAACTCGCGAAAGTGAAATAAGTTGGTAAATATTATTATAATAATGGAAAGAAAATGCATTCAAAATTCAAAATCGCTAATTCAATGACTCGTATAATAAAGGTATGAATAATTACCCACGATGAAACCACCGAAATCTCCGAGCATCCAAAGTATATCACAAATAAAGAAGCAGCAAAATCGCACTTGTTAACAGTCAAGATGTGTAACAATGAATGATGAGTGGTCCTCTCTTAATAAACACAGAGGCTTTTTCATGTCCACATCGAATCTGAAAATAAAAAGACAACTGCAAAAAAAAAAATGAATACAAAAATACGTATCAATTTCATTTGAAATGTTAGATAAAACTGGTAACCAATGAACCGGATTGATATCATGGTGCCAGTAATTATTCTCATCGATTTATTCAATTGTGAATCGATTTTTGTGTATGTGCACTATTGAACCAAACAGAACAACAATACTCCGCTGCAGAAAAGACTAGAAAAAAGACTAGAAAAGGCTAGAGTTGCTGAGCGTTGAGTGGAAGCAGGAGCACCCCAAGATGATCCAGCTAATATTATATAGGAATATTATTCCTAGTTTTCAGTTTCAGCCTCAGTTCATCTAAATGAACTTTGTCATTCAAAGATGAATCTTATTCAACTTTGATTGAAATTATGTTGGATAGGAGAATCATTGCAAGTAACAGCTATTTTCTTATACTTCGCATGGAAACAAGTTACGTCTGCTTTGTTGTGGTTGAGCCACAATCGCCACTCAACCAAATATTTCTTCCAAATTTCCAGATCAGATGATAGTATGTTCTCCAGAGTATGGAAATCCAAATGGTAGCATAAATTAAATTAATGAGGTTAATATTCTTAATTCGTATAGGAAATCCATCATTAAATAAATCTTACTGAATAATCATCCTATAACCCATCCTTTTGTGATGAAATCATTGTTCGTAACCACTCGTTCATTGAGGATTACTTCCATCTAACCTAACGGTGGCTAGGGAATTTCCTGGAGAAAAAAGGGTTGAACAATCCCGTCATAAGCATCATCTTCAACAACCATAATCATTAAAATCACATTATGCGAATTGAATCCCGTATGATTCTCCACTCTGTATAGGGATAGGAAGGAAGTAACAGAATATGTGGGAAAGCGAATGCAAACTGCAGCATTACTTCGGACTAAAACGGTTGTTCTTACTAAGAATTATAAATACAAATGAGTATTACCTCTTATTCCCATGGAACAATCATTCCCAAGATAACAATACGTAATTCTCATTATGGAAAAAAACGAGGCGTAATTAATTTTTCTACGCTTTAATTAGATAATCGAGATTGGGTTCCAGGTGACCGAGATAAGGGAGTAGGTAGCTGACGAGAAGGTTTATGTGATAGTAGAGGTAGACTATATTTATATTGTACCAGGTCAGGGAAGAAACCTCATTCTACCTTCCATATCATCGGATCTTAGAAGTCGTATTATACTCTATACATGGTGAGTCTTTGACCACTGCGTCAATTTTAACCATAGGTTCATGAGATCAAAGAAACACTTTTTCGTACTTCCGGGCCTAAATTGACAACTTCACTCCCTTGTGACAGGTACTAAAGTGTAACATTTAATCCCTCCGGGATTTAATATTGACGAAACTCTCGGAACGATTAAATCACAAACAAACGAATTTAAGGGATATTTTGTTGAAAAATACAATAAATTAGAATGGTAATTAACGTTAATATTCAAATTAATATTGTGACAGTTCATCATATTGACCAGTCTTTCCTGGGTTGATGCAGCAGGTTACTGACGAGTAACAGATAGGTCCTTATCATATTCAACTGGTGTTTGTTTCGAAGATCCTGAGGAAACAGGAAGCGAGAATGAGGACTGTGGCATAACTATAGTGGACGAATCGGCGACTTGACCAAATATTTTATCTGAAATTTTTTGTTTATTTTTAATAGACGATTCAATATATCCCTCGGCCACGTTCGAGGATTTCCATCCTCCATGTCGCATTTTCTAATTTCAAAAAAGCTGCTATTTGCCGTGGAAATGTACCAAACATGTTTCTTCCTACTACTCGCGTAGTACATTCTTTGTTGATGTATTGAACAAAAAATTTTGAATGAGGTGTCCCTGTGTTTCGCAATGCCACATAATTATTTTCGAAATATCGCCACAAAACTGATGGCACTGTTTTCTGAATTTTTGATTACAAAATTTCGGTCAATTTTATTTTTGGTGTTTCTAATCGCAATTAGGAAGGAATCGCCCAAATCTCTCACATCGTCGATTTCTAAATCAACCAACTCTTTTCCACGACAAGCTCCCGCAACGCCCAAAATAAGTGCAACCTACAAAAAAATTGATTTCTTAAAATTTCTGAATATTAACACATTTCCAAATTTACCTTAAGCATTAAATATTTATCATCCAGAGCCTCCCGTAAGAACTGATCTACCTGCTCAGACGTGAGAATACTTGACTTCTTTGGCTTAAATCCCTCATTTCTTCTCTTCAAAAAAGCTAATAATTTTGGAAATTTACTTATATCAATGTCTTCTCTAATGTAAATAACCGATTTCAGCATTGAGTAATGTGCCCAGAGAGTTGAGGCACAAACCGCTTTTGATTTATCATTGAAGTAGACTAACAGCGCATTTTCAGTAGGTTGTCTCGCATTTTTTAAGCAGCACCACTTTTTAAAAGCATCGTACTGCTGCTCGTAAAGTTTTCTAGATTTCGGTGGTAACAATTCTTCACCTACTTCGGCTGCCCTTTTATCAATATCAGATACACCTTCTTCACTCATGATACCAATAATTATCAATAACAATGTTTCTTTACAATGACACTAGTAATGACAATGTTTCTAAATTATAATTGTCACAAAGCAATGTTACTATGGTAACTTATATTAAAGACAGTTTATTAAATGAGTTGAAGAGAGAAAAAACTGATTGAAATTATTGAAATAATTAATAAAATCATACCGGAAGTACAAAAAGTATAGTATACACCTTGCGACTGAAGTACATTTAATCCTTCAGGTAAATTATGTTCCTTACGGCAGGCTTGGAGGGGATAGGAATTTTACTGCGCGACCGAACTGAAGAAAGTGATAGAAAAACCGTGAAATAAAACCGTTAAATGAGACATGAGCAGGCGCAACAGTCGTATACACATGAGAGTAGTGTATAATACCATTCAATTTATTATTTTTTATTTTGAGCACTCAAAACATGGATTTGATGAGTCATCCGTCATATAGTCCTGATTTGGCACCGAATGACTTATTTTTATTCCCGTACGAATTGTTTTCAGATTCTGATATTTCTTGAAATAAGTGAATATGCCAATACTGCAGGACCACCTCTGGTAGTATAACATATTTAATCTCTATATGAACCATTCCAAGAAGGTAGTTTCTTCCGATCAAAAAAAAACAACCCAATAAATCCAGGAAATCTATTGATACGCCCAAAGCCGAACGAACGATTTCCCGGAGGCGCGCGCCTATTTGTCGTTCGGCTCCGGAAATTTTCTGGAGTGCAAACATTGCACCGCAAGCTTACACAGGGACGACGCGGCCTCGTCCAATTCAAACAGGAACCGGGATTAAAACATACTTCCATATACCGGGATTACGGCCTTGATCCGATTATTGCTCCTTAGTTTTCGATAGAGGGGGGGAGAAATATGACGGAAATATTCTATGGCTTGTATGTCTGAGCCGATTCTGCCTACTTAATTTTGACTATTAATGGACCTGCGGACTTAACTTGTTCTCTATTAGGAGAATGTGGGGTTTTATGTGTTGGGGTTCTATTTGTACTCTAAAGTTTATAGAATACAGGTTTTAAAAATTGTAATGGGGTCTGTAACGTGCTCAAATTATATGTTTTCGAGACGAATTACGTGAGCCACTGGCGCATTATGAATGTTTTGATGATCGCAGAATCGACTGTTCCGAGCAGTCGAACTACTTACAAGTCTGTCGGAAACATAGAAGTCCGGTGTCAAATGAGGACCAAACATAATTGTTTTTACCTTAGACTAGATAAGAATAGATCCCTTTATTTACATTGAAAAGTGTCGCATCTGAAACTTAGAGTTGGTCGATTGTAACGAATTGAGCTGGTCCACTCAGGTCAGAAAAAATTTTTATGTTGCCACACTGAACAAATAGTAGGTTTCTCTATTTCCCTATAATTGTGAATAAAATTTTTTCTCCAATTTGCATTCAAAACATTGTATAATAGTTTATATTTTGAATTGCAACTGTTTTATCGGATGTATTAGCATGAAGTAAAAGAAAAACTAGTTGATTCTGCTATTTTATGTCAAAGACCATAGATGGAAAGAAATTCAGGTGAAAGTCAAGATAACGCTGCTGCATTCTCTGCTTGACAATTTGAAGGTCACATGTTCTACAGGACACACGTTGCCACCTCTTTATCAAAAATAAATACGCAAATTGAAGAAAAGTTGTGGGAGTCAGTATCAGGTTTTTCATATTTTTTATTGTTCATTACTTTTCATAGCACTAAAAATGGTTCGTAAGTGTAAAAGTTGTAGTAAAGACAGGAATTTTAAACCGAATTTATTGTTTCATAGATATGTGTATTGTCAGAAGTATTCAGTTATTTACATGTTCAGTAGCGTAGAAAGTTTCAATAGGGAAGTTTTCAATGAGATTATTATAAGATAAAATGAGGTTTCCTTGAATTAAGGTTCCCAGATGACGAAGAAAAAGAAGAATTTAGGCAATTTTCATTTGTTCAAATCATTTTGAGCCTGAAGATATTGTGACCCGAGTAAATGAAAAAACATTTTATGCGGTGTTGCCGGGTGAGGTTTCACAAGAGACTTTCAATGCGGGAGTCAAAACAAATCGACATTTTACAAAGGAATACTTTGTCTATCTTATATAGTCT
Organism: Micraspis discolor; assembly: GCA_030674115.1. Lineage (NCBI taxonomy): Eukaryota > Metazoa > Arthropoda > Insecta > Coleoptera > Coccinellidae > Micraspis > Micraspis discolor. The sequence continues at coordinate 538,954 of JARTUT010001740.1, forward strand.
AAAGTTTTTACGACCTCGTTTTGAAATATACAGGAAACTAGTAGAACATAATGCATTAATGTCTGTGATTTTGGAATATATAGCCGAAAATGGTCTGAATATTGACTTCCTGATGGAAAAAAAGTATTTCCTGCCAGCCGGTTCAGAGTTTGAGTGCTAGAGCTTGTGACCTTACGTAAGCGCTTTTTTACATATTTTCAATCACTTTTGAAGCGTACGAGGTGGCCATAAGAGATGATGCACCATATATCATCATCAAACAACTCCTAGCAGAAATCTAAGTGCGAAACATTATATCTCCGAGAAATGATTTTTTTTTCTCGTGATATAATACAAACAGATATCTGGTGACCGATGAATTAAACATGCAATATCACAAATTAACAGAACCACAGAATTTCCTAACTTTGCGAATATGCTTCCAGGCGAACACTTGAGAATTTCTCGCTTCATAAGGACATCTGGTGTTTTCTTGGATCTAATTGCACAGCTGCATACCATATTTAATTACTTCCATCGTTTTTGCATACCACATTCTGCTCCGTGAGAAATATGAAGAACTGAGCTTTATCGACAACATGAAAAAAGAGATCATGGATTCGTAAGGATAGCTTCGAAGCAAAATGAACATATAAAGGTGTTGTTCGATGAATTGTGAATGAAATATTTCAAGATTGCATTTAAATTCATTACATCAAAGTTGATCAAAGATCAGAGAATGGAGTTAAAGGGCCTTTCAACAAGAACTTTGTTTTTTAATTGTGGCCACACCATCCACATGACAGCATTGACAGCATGACAGCATCGTAGTAGATGCTTTGGCAATTGTAACAATGAATTTAATTCGCTCGGAAATAACATTTATATAATTAAAACCCAATATGGTGGTTCTATTGAAATTACATTCTGCAAAATTCATGATATGATCCGACAACATAATCGACCTTCTGAGACCGCTAATATGAATTTGGTTGCTAAATTTGAGTCGACGGGCTCGGTACAAAATGTGCCAAAACCAACGCGTATTAGACCGGGCCGTTCAAATGAAAACATCGCAGCCGTGAGCCACAGTGTTGAAGAAGATCCAAATTTGTCAATTTCTCAACGTTCTCAACAAATGTGGTTATCCCAAACCACCACATGGCGAATTTTGCATGAGGATTTTGCTTTGAAGCCTTACAAGTTTCAACTACTGCAAGAGTTGAAGCCGATCGATCATTCCATCGCAGTAGATTCGCTCAATTAATTCTGGAATAACCAGCTGATTCATCTGAAAAAATCAATTTTTTAGACGAAGCCCATTTTCACTTGTCAGTCTACGTCAACAAGCAAAATTGCCACATTTGGGCTTCTGAAAATCCTAGAGCGATTATTGAGGAGCCTTTTCATGCTCAACGTGTCACTATATGGTAAGCTATGTGGTCTGGAGGCGTGATTGGGCTGTTTTTTTTTGAAGCTGGAAATGCGGTAACGGCGATATGTTAAGAACTCAATTTTGACCTATCATTGATGACATGGATATCACTGACAGGTGGTTTCAACAATACGGTGCCACAGACAATGAGGCCATTGCAAACCAAATTTGCACGTCGCATAATTTCATAGAATTCAGCTGTTGAATGGCCAGCCAGATCGGGTGATTTAACACCACTGGATTATTTTTTGTGGGACTATCTTAAGGACAGAGCCTAAACGAAGCCAATCGAATCGATTGCAGCTTTAAAACTTAAAACCTGTGATGTGGTTGCCGAAATAGACCAGACATTTCACCAAAAAGTGATTAAAAATTTCGATGAAAGGCTTAACCTCTGTCAGCGTGGTTGTGGTGAACATTTTTTCAGATATCATTTCTCATTAATAATTGCCGAACTTTTTTTTTGTAATACAATAAAAATTTGAATCAACGTCATCAATATTTTTAATTTTATTTTATTTTGAAACCCCAATTTCTTGTTGAAATACCCTTCATAATATATCGGTCAATAAGTCGTAGACCGAAGTGATAAACCACTTTTTTCACAACGGTTATTTTGTATAGAATTATTATTTGGGCAATAAACACCTCTCTTTTTGTTTTCACTACAATCGTTTCTACAGACATCTTCTGTCGGTTTGAAGGATAAATTAGCTTTTCAAAAAGCTGACAACATCTGAACATTTTTCAATTTTCAGTGAAGTGGAAATTGACAGAACTCCAGAAACTAGATCGAATTCGTGTTTTGAAGACTTCTTCAAAGTTCCAACAACTCAATTTATGGTGAACTTATGGGATAAAAAGCGATATTCATAAATACTGCCTTATTGATTATTCTTCATTTTATCAGATAATTTTCATTTAGATTATGTTGGACTAACTTGTATTTATCGGTGTCTAACACTTGAGAAAGCTTTTGAAGTATGAAGTACTTTCTGTGCGCGCGTTTTGTTCCGTCGATATATTATCTGCCGCATTCGCATGCGGATTAACCCATGATTTTTCCTTTTAGGATTCGCGAAATAAATCCATTTGTCAACGCTAGTAACAATCCGATGCCAAACCGATTTTCTTTGAAGCAGAGTTGTTTTTTCGGTTTTCCATCTGTCTTTCATTCAATTCATGCGGCACCCATTTTCTACAAATTTGGATCTTTCCCATAGCTTTCTGGCAATTTATGGATACCACGCCAATAAAATTGTTCGTCCTTTAAAGCAAACCAACCAGACACCCAATTTCCGACCTCCTTGTAGAAACCAAAGTGCTGCTCAGCCAATGCGTGTCCCATCGATGAAATCAAATGGTAGTCGGAAGGAGTCAAGTCTGGTGAATAAGGCGGGTGGGTTAGCAGCTCCCAGCCAAGTGTTTTGATTGTATCCGGAACCGGTTTTGCTTTGTATGCAGGTGCATTGTCATGGAGCAAAATTATCTGGGCCATTCAGGTCGTTTCTCGATCAATGCATGGTTCAAATTGATCATTTGTTGTCGGTAGCGATTAACGGTTTCACCAGATTTTAGGAGCTCGTGGTACATCACACCTTTCTGGTCCCACCAAACACACCTTCCGCCTTCTGGCCGAATCGATCTGGTTTTGCAGTCGATGTTGGTGGTTGTCCCGGATTAACCCATAATTTTCCGTTTGGGATTATACCCAATACCAAACCGATTTTCTTTCGATTCTTAGCCCTTGAACGGACAAAAATTGTTAACATTTAACATCTCTGCCATTTGCTTTTGATTCAAAGTGTCATTTTCATCCAATATCGTTCGTGATCCGGCTCCTCCAAACTTTTTTGGTGGTCTTCCAAGTTCTTCATTTCTCACATCATAATCATAATTTCTGAACCGTTGAAACCATCATTTGCATGTTGCTTTTGATAGAGCATTATCCCCGTATGCCTCAACAAGCATTCGATGCGACTCTGCAGCACAATTCTTCAAATGAAAACAAAAAATTAATGCTTTCCGCAAATCATACTTTCTGGTACAAAATTCGACATCTTTAACAGGATGAAAAAATATGATGTCATAGCAAACAAACCAAAAAAAATTTAGAAAGCACTGACGTGAGGTCAGATTGCTTTGGCGCTCTTGTTGAGCTACTTGCGAGTAAATATTCAAACCTTAACAAATCTATAAGCTCTCTGATCGGGTGAACAATAGTCTTTTTCCGTACTATGGGACAATGTGATGCAAATATGAAAACCTAATGAATAAACAAACCTTTATCTCAATTTGAAAATAACTACTCATAATTTTCACCAAATTTTGTTCTATGCTTCTCCTAAAAACTTACGTCATTGCTTTTCTGAGTTTTGACGCCATCAAATTCTTTCTCTATGATAAAAAATTTTTTGATTAATATTACGTCTTTCTGAATTTTGACAACGTCATCGACATCGAATTCTACCTCTATGAATTCTATGAAAATTTTGATTGATATTACGCCAACTGACACTGATATCTAGGTCCGCAAGTTGTCAAACGAATATCGATCTGTGATGGCAAATCTTCTAATGACAAAGCTCGGACTTCATGACATTTCTATTTTTCTCTTGAGTAAATGAAAAAAATGATCATATCTTCAGAAGGGGAAAGCTACGACAATGAAATTTGAGGATGAGTAAGATATCGGTAACCTCAATATATATACGGATTTTTATTTAAATCTAAATGAAGTCTTAGGAGATATTGAGTATTGAAATTTTTTTTTTTTGGGAATTTTTAAAAATTTTCTAGCGTGACGATTTCTGCGAAATTTTGCAAGCCGTTTCGTTTCAGCCTCCCTCAATAACATTCCAAGTATCAACTCGATCGGATGGATATTCTAGTAGTTATTGAGGAAACAAAATTTCAGATGCTCATAACTACTGAACCATCCGACGGATTTGGCCCAATAACGAACTTGACCGAGATATTTGGATAATTAACCTATTCTGAAAATATGAAAACTCTAGCTGATTCCTTTTGGATGCTAGAGAGGATACGGCCGAACGGCCGGCCGGCCGGACAGACTCAACTTTCGCGACGAATTCTTCATCAGGGAGTCGAACCCAATCGATTGAGACCATTTTCGGCTCGATATTCCAAAATTACAGACATTCAGGCAAAATGATAGGTTCTCTGTTCGGGTGAACAAGAGCGCCAAAAATAAAGGCTCGTTCACTACAAATGTTTCCTATCGAGACATTTATATCTTGACGATCACTTTATACCGGTATACTTGGTAAAAGAGACAAGTTGTTCAAAATAATTGTTTTTCTAAAGACTCATGGTGACGCTTGGGATTTATCGAATGCCACAACACAAAACGACTGGAGCAAGGTTGAACAGGCCAGAAAAGGGAATCTGCCCGGACGTTTAGCAGTCCAAAGAACAGGCTTTTTCTCAGCGATATATTTGATTAGATCGGCTCTTTATCCGGATCAATGCAACAATCTATCCGACACAATAAAAATGGACGTTCAGCCCGTTCCTCCTGTCAACAATGGGAATTTCTCTTCCGTTCTGGATCTCGCAATCTGCCCCCCGGTTGTCCATTTTTATCTCCGCACCGGAAGGAGAGTCCAGGATAATTAATTGGGCACTGTTTACTTCCTGAAATGATAAATTGACCTCTCTCTATTGTCGACGAATCAAGGAGAAGAGGAGAGAAACGATGTCGCAATTTCGTGTTTTTCTGACTCATACCTGAAGAAGTCAATGGAGGGCTATTTGTTAGGAAAAGATGGGATCGCCGATATCGGATGTTTGGATTCTTGGAACTTGAGAATAAACAAGGAGAAAAAAATTGAAGAGCAGTGACTGACGTCAGGAGCTGTTGCGTGCTGACTTGTGTTTTTTCTGTACTCTGGAAGAGTGTGATATCAACCGCCACGATGAATGAGAAATCTATATTTCAAGATGAAAAAACTACTCATAGTGTGCCATATGGTATAACTACTTTAGTTCTGTTGATTGGCGGGTCTGTGAATGTTTTATGATAAATGATGTATCTTGATGAGTTAATATGTCCCAATCTAAAATAAATCAGTTTATTTAGTGTTCCCTTCAGGATATTAGAAAGGTTAATTCTTTTTAGAATATCCCATAGAAAATGCTTTGCAAAATATCTAGGGAGGTTTTTAGGAAAAATAGAAATCGTTCAGATGAGGTTCTCAGCCTTATAACTTTCATAGAATCATGATAGGTTGAAAACAGAAATTGCTTTCATTGATTTATTTCGGCATATGTGTAGAAAGATGGGTTAATTTTCAAACCGTATGCCCATCTGAAATGTGGAAAAATGGTAAGGTTATCAGAAAATACGTTATCTGATAGAAGGTTTTGTGTTTTTGTTGACAATAGTGGCAATATCAAAACATTGAAAAACGGTCTTCCACAAGGATCAGTTTTAGGTAGTCCTATTATTTTTCAAATAACATCTCAGTGATTTACCTACGACATCATCTCAGAAATGTGTTTATGCTCATGACATTACTATTTCTCACCACCATTCGGATTTCCATACTCTGGAGAACTTATTATTATCTGATTTGAAGATTTTGAAGACTTATTATGAATGGCGATTATGTCTCAACCGCAACAAAACAGAGGTATCTTGTTCTTAGCTGAATTATCATGAGAAATATAGGAAATTAGCTCTTATTTCTTAGGTGTTAAATTAGATTCATCTCCCAATTTCAATGTCAATTTAGATGATCTGAGAATAAAACTGAAAACTAGGAATAACATTAATCAGAAATTAGCTAGATCATCGTGGGGTGCTGATGCTTCCACTCTACGCACAGCATCTCTAGCCTTAGTCCTTTCCGCAGTTCTGTTGCTCTGTAGGGTTCGATAATGTACATACACCCAAAATCGATGAGAATCATCACTGGTTCATTGGTTACCAGTTTTGTCCAACATCCATTCCCATATTCGCTGACATTCTATGAAATAGAATTCCCAAATTGAAGTCTCGTAAATCATTATGGTATAATACGTTCTTCAGTATGAACATAAGCTATTTAGGATTATGGAAGATTGAGTGGAATTCTTATGGGATGATCAATAAGGATTTCATTTCTGATCCATCTGATAAATTCCTGGTATTGATCCAGATAAACTTGTACAGTTTTCAATAGTTTAAGAATAAGTCATGGTCGTACCAATAGCATGATTGTACTCAGTTCCAAACGCAAATTGTGAATGTGGATATGCAGAAAAACAATACCTCATCCCATCCATTATTGTCCCATATATATATTTCAAGATGGTTTTAGGGCTATTCATGATGTTTCCGATTTTTTCTTAGAATAGGTTATAAATTTTAAAGAGATTTGAAAGGTATTTTTTGTATCCAGTTCTTTTTTCTGCTTTTGCCTTTTCAATTTCAGATTCGATGTGAACAACTGGAAGGAACTCCTCTCGGTGTGAGTGGTTTGTTTCAATTTGAGATATAGGTTTTTCATTCATCGTGGCGGTTGTATTAGTATCATACTGTTTAAGAGAACAGGAAAAGACACTACAAAAGGCGTGCAAAAGACTTCACGTGCTTTTTAAAAGTACTTACGTGCTTTTTTATATCCTTTGTAGTTAGTATAATTTCAGATGTAATTACCAGGTTATTGTGAATATCATATTTTTTCTTCGTGTGACATTGTAAATCACACCCCCTGTATCCATTATTGTCCCATATATATATTTCAAGATGGTTTTAGGGCTATTCATGATGTTTCCGATTCTTTCTTAGAATAGGTTATAAATTTTAAAGAGATTTGAAAGGTATTTTTTGTATCCAGTTCTTTTTTCTGCTTTTGCCTTTTCAATTTCAGATTCGATGTGAACAACTGGAAGGAACTCCTCTCGGTGTGAGTGGTTTGTTTCAATTTGAGATATAGGTTTTTTCATTCATCGTGGCGGTTGTATTAGTATCATACTGTTTAAGAGAACAGGAAAAGACACTACAAAAGGCGTGCAAAAGACTTCACGTGCTTTTTTATATTTTTGTAGTTAGTATTTTAGAGCATTCCTTATTGTAATATCCCTGACAAATTGCAAGTTGGAAATATCTAAAACTTATAATCATATCAGTGATGTAATGAAATACCAGGTATACCGGTATGAAGTGAGCGTCATTGAACAGACAGCATCATATTTTTTCTTCGTGTTGAAAATGTCGAATTTTGTACCAGAAAATGATGATTTGCGGAAAGCATTAATTTTTTGTTTTCATTTGAAGAAGAGTGCTGCAGAGTCGCATCGATTGCTTGTTGAGGCAAACGGGGATCATGCTCTATCAGACGCAACATGCAAAAGATGATTTCAACGGTTCAGAAATAATGATTATGATGTGTGAAATGAAGAACGTGAAAGACCAACAAAAAAGTTTGAAGACGCCGAATTGCAAACGCTATTGGATGGAGATGGCACTTTGAATCAGAAGCAAATTGCAGAAATGTTAAATGTTGCACAACTACCAATGTCTGTCTGTTTAAAAGCTATGGAAAAGATTCAAAAAAAGGGAAAATTGGTGCCACATGAATTGAATGAAAGACAGATGGAAAACCGAAAAAGAACTTGTCAAATTTTGCTTCAAAGACACGAAAGCAAATCGGTTTTGCATGGGATAGTAACTGGCGATGAAAAATGACTCTATTTCGAGAATCCTAAATGGAAAAAAATCATGGGTTAATCCGGGACAACCATCAACATCGACTGCAAAACCAGATCAATTCGGCCAGAAGACAATGCTGTGTGTTTGGTGGGTCCAGAAAGGTGTGGTATACCACGAGCTCCTAAAACTTAGTGAAACCGTTAAATACGCTACCGACAACAGATGATCAATTTGAACCATGCATTGAAGAAGACAAGGCAAGGGAATTTAGCTCCATGGCAATGCAAACCCGATTCAGGATAAAACCAAAACACTTGGCTGGGAGCTGGTATACCTGATATTAATTAGTTGTTAATGACATAGAAAGTGAAACAAAACTATATCTGAATGAATCAGAAAAAATAATTCACACATGGAATAATATAAATAAAAAGATAATTGCTATGTAATTGATTCCAATTATTCGTTCATGTTTATATAAATACACCTATCCCAACACGACAGTTAGTATTTATGTAACTGCACTGTCCCCTAATCAATTAAAACCGAAACCCAGCAGGATAAGCACGAACAACCCGTGAGATAAATATTGTCATTCGCATTATAAAAAAATTAACTATAATGGGATTTCTCCATTTACCGCGTCCTTCATGAAATGAATTAAACACAAACCCCTCCACACTGCTGATTGCTTTTCAATGCTCCACTTGGTGCTGCATTTTTAATCCTCTTTCGCAGCGTAAGCTTTGTTGCTACTCATGATTACCACACATGGACAACATAAATCAAAATTAATTATTTAATGACTAATGCTCCCATTTTCCGTTTCACGTACTCTACTGTCAGACAGGTGAGTCAGAGAAGCTGCCGACAAATCGAGAGGGAAAATGGACGGAATTAAACCACTTTCTGTTCATTAGGAACAATGATAGATAAAAATAACACTGCAGTCATTCTTGTGATATACTTGGTTGTGTTTTATTTATCGATTGGTATCTTGGTATTGCTAATTGGTATGGAATATCCGTATGGGATAATGCATAGAAAGAATTATTGTTATTCCATTGTACTATCTCTCTTATTGTACCACTCCTGGCGAAGTTATCTACCCAGATTTTTCTCAGGCGTTCGAACTTATACTTCACAGACGTATCCTACATGAATTTGAGCACGTGAAAGTTCATGAGCGTTTTTTTGTGAAAATAGAAAAGAAAAATAAAAAAGAAAATAAAAAACTTTTAATTCAAAGTATTGGTCATTATTTTCCACACATTTTGACCAACTTTCTGGCAATTTGTGGATACCACGCCAATAAAATTGTTCTCTATTTTCGACCTCATCGTAGGAATCAAAGTGCTGCACAGCCAAGGCGTGTCCCATTGGTGTAAACAAATGGTAGTCGGAAGAAGCCAAGTCTGGTGAATACGGCGGGTGAGGTAGCAGCTCCCAACCAAATGTTTTGATTGTATCCTGAACCAGTTTTGATTTGTATGTAGGTGCATTATCATGAAGCAAAATTACCTTGTCGAGTCTTCTGACCCATTCTGGTCGTTTCCCGACCAATGCATGATTCAAATTCATTATTTATTGTTGGTAGCGATCAGTATTAACGGTTTCACAAGGTTTTAGGAGCTTGGTGGACTTCCACGTTCTTCATTTTTCACATCAAAATCATTATTTCTGAACAGTTGAAACCATCTTTTGCATGTTGCTCCAGATAGAGCATGATCACCATATGCCTTGGCAAGCATTTGATGCGACCCTGCAGCACCTTTCATCAAATGAAATAAAAAAATTAATGCTTTCCCCAAATCATCACTATCTGGTACAAAATTCGAAATTTTTAACACGATGAAAAAATATGATGTTGTCTCTTCAATGACTTGATGTATACTAAATATGTTCGGGACATTTTTTTCTTGACGTTCACTTCATACCGGTATACCTAGTTCAAATGGTTGATATCACTACCCCACTTGCGGCAACTCCTAGCAGCTCTCATTTGGTATAGGGAAAAGGGGTCGAGCAGCACCTTGTTGCAGTGGCAATTCAGTTTCTTGCATGATATTTTGTCATCACTTTATTATTATACAGAGTTACTCAGTATTGCATCGATAATTTTCACAGAAATAATTTACACTTGCTATGTAATGGTATAACCTTGTTGAAAGTCACAAGCTGATATAATTAAAGTCGGAAATAACTGAATGAATTTTCTTTTTCAAACAGCTCCTCCATCTCAATATTCACGAAATCCGTTATCGCCGCCTTTTTTTTCCAATTGTTCGATCACCACTTGTGTGCCAAACACATGTTTAAATTGCTGAATGATAACTGAAAACAGGAAAAAATAATATTTACAAAGTAAGTCTTGCGCTCTAGTTCAAATGGAAATAATTGCTGTTAGGGTAGCGGCTTACGTGATATAGAATTCATTTTTTGATCCCTTCGAGCGTTTTTTACCATCTCAAAGCTCCAAATTTGGCATGTCAAAGTTATTGATGGCCCCCTTTATAATAATAAATCGATGCAAAAGAAAAATACACTCATGTAGGAAATTAAATTGCCACTCCAACAAGATGCTGCTCGACCCCTTTTCCTTATTCAAAAATGAAAGCTGTTAAGAGTTTTGGGATTTGTTCACCCTTATTTGTCCCCCCTTTCAACAACATTTTGCCTGCCGTTTACGTGTTTTCGTTATTCAATCCCAAAGCGCAAAATTCTGGGTGGAAAGGTGGCCCACCCTGTATGGATATAAACTGAAATTAATAATTTTCCATTTCGCTTACTCTATTGTTAGATAAGTTGACTCAGAGAAGAATGGAAGAAATAAATCCACTGGAGTGTCTGTTCATTAAATAGAATGATCGATGAAAATGGCTCTGAAGTCATTATTGTGCTATACTAGATAGTATTGAATTAATGGATTGGTATTTCAACAACTCTAATTGATATAAAATACCAATATAAGGATCATTTGCTGAATCAATTGTGCTGATTTCATTGCAGTTTCATATTTATAAGAATGTGGGCACGTATTTCAGATAAGGGAATTGTAGGATGAAAAAAAGACAACCTGGTTTCGAATCCAATTCATGTGTCACATTTGTTATTATTGGGGAATGCGTTATCGAATATACAGAGTGAGCCTTGGAAGATGGTGCTTGAGACTGTAACATTTTGAAATTACAATCCCAACATTTATTTAGATTCTATCATCTCTTGATCTATTTGAAAATAATTTATTTCAAATTAATGTGCTATACCATCTATTATTGAATTATGTTATTTCCTGTACATAAGGTATTATTCTTTATAGAAATCAGTTCATTAAAATTTTCGGTGGGGGTGTCTGGAATTGGATGTTGTTATAGCAAATTAATCATTCCATCTTTGAAACTGATAGTATGCAGACATTATCTCTCGATTGAGAATTTGTTAATTCACATTTACATATTATCCGAGGAATTTTATAATATTCTTTTCGTGTATCCCTTTCTAGAAGGTGAGTTCAAAATAATTAAGCGAATTGTTTTGCTGATTTAAGTATATTTTTTAGGGATTCCTGTATTACCGTATTCTTAGATTCTTTTATTCTCGTCTCCTTAAATTCTTCGTTTCATATAATCCCAGATTTCTCGACTCTTCGATTCAACAACCACTCCAGACACTGTCACCGAAGTTTTCTCAACAACTAACATCATTTGAAGAAAAGTGAGTACCTATATGTTGAAGTTTATCGCCTTCCTAAATAAAGAGATTTTTCCCCAGAGTGAGATTACTTCTTCAATTTCGTACACCGTCATCCTGAGATTACATTCGTATGTTTATTAGTTTTTATACGAATAGAACTCAAAATTGTGTCTAAACTAATTGGCGCCCATATTATCACACAAAGAAAAGATCACAAATTTTTATTTGAGTCAAATGAACCTACGCCCATAAATGTTCTCCGGCCAACAGCTGCCGTACGCTTTGTGTCCTTATAACATCAAATAGTCAAGGAGAAAATTACGTGACAAGACATTCAAAGATAATATAAAACAGGCATTGATCGAGAATTTGGCTTCTTCAATTGGACCCACTGATCTAAATTATTTTCCGTGTTTTATTGCTTCCACTTACATTTATTATTATCTCATCTTATATAGGTGTATACGCGAACATTCTTACAATACGGGGAGGATTGAAAATCAAAGAGATTCGTTGAAGAATTCTTGTTTCGAAGCTGGAGTAGGCTCTTCAACAAATCATTTAAAACACAAGACGAGGTGATCAAATTCAATTTTTTTCTTGAAATACTTTTCAACCTGCTTGACGCCAAATGTACGGGCGACCTATCTGATGAGTTAATCTGTGGGTATTTCAAAGAGTGATATTACAATATCTTTCACCAAACCCAGAAAGACAATGAATGGGGTCAATAGCATGGCTACTAACGGAAAATCATCACATTTATCCTAACTATAGATAATGATTCGATCTCCTTATGTAAATCCTCAAATTACACCATGTTCACGATGGTTACAGTTAAAAGAAATGGCAATAACCGTCTTGGCCGCTTCTCTATTTCCCCTAACGAGCGGTTATCTACGTTTGAGCCGGATATTGGACCATCCGAGTCTTTAACTTCTTGTATGATCGTAGCAGGAAGTTCAATCAATTTCAACGCCTGTTGCAAATGGCATTAACTGGCTAAGAAATCTTCCAGCATCTGAATGTCGCGGAGTGAAGTGGCCGTAGCGAGATATGATGTGAGGTCAAAACTGGTCCAGCAGCAGCTTCTACGTCTATCTTTTTTTTTTCGTTGTTTTTTGTCGCTCGGGGCCAGTTTGCTCTTATTACGGTTCAAGTTCGTTTCAACGCAACTTGCGTCTTGTCTTGCTACCGGCACGTTTGTCGGAGGCTGCGTTCATGAAAACCCATGTAGGATTGGATTCATTCCATGGGTTGAAGGTTCCTTCAAAGCAGATAAGCTCAAACTTATAGAAGGTCTCTAACCACTGCGTTGATTTTAGGTTCTTGAGTTCATAGGAAACATTTTCTTTCTATATCATTTTTTCAAATTTGGCCTGGTCCAAAAGTTTTGGGGTATCGAAATTTCAAAAAAAAACTTTCAATATTTTTTCTACTGTTTAAACGACAGTATCGATTAATATGATTTCTTGTAGAAGGTATTCGATTACTGTCATGCATATTTTGGCATCAACAGTTTCATTTCATTTTCACTGGTTTTATCAGTATAACTTTACAGATTGGTTAAATTACATGAAAGGGTAATATTACTCGAACAACTCGAACTTTTGGACTTCCTAGAATCGTTTGTCATTCAATCCAAGTTTGCACTGAAATGATCTAATAATCAGATTATTAAAATTTCACCATTTTCATGTCTCTTGAAATCAAGAATTTCAATTTCAATCAATAATTTCTACAAAATGTTAGGTAAATCTCTTCAATCTATAGTTTCCACCACTAAATACTGTGGATGAAATGAAGCACTAAACAATTTTTGACTAAAATCAACACAAGAACGATTTTCAAAGACCAGCGTTTATTAAGATTCCCGAAATTGCAGACACGAGTAATGATCGCCTTCAGAGGAAATTAATTCTGTCATTCAGAACGTCCAAGTCCTCTTATATCAGACTAAAAATCGGTAAGGCACGCCGAATCATTGAAATGACACCCGCCAGCGTCTGTCAATGGGAAGTCAACCAGCGTTCTGCCATTTCCTTGTCCGTTTAAAGAGTTCATTTCTCGAATTTCCTGACACTAATTAACTTGAAATAATTTATCGAGAATCCGGGATCACTTTCAATTTCGAGAAAACATGACGTAGTGCCCGCTTCCTCATGGAATAAGTGGGAGAACCTCTGAAGGAAATTAATTAATTCTGAACCCTTTTTATTTAAACAGCTGAATAATTAATGTAACAATGTCTGGGGCTTGGCAAATAAATTAGAGCTTGTAGTAGGAGCTTTTCTGGAATATTCAGAATTTTTGAGGGGATTTTTTATGTTCTTCCCGGAGCTACGCTTTTCACGATGGAAATATGAGGTCTTTGTGAGTTGAATTGTGCATGTCGGGTTTTTTTTACTGCTTGGTTTTAGGCGGTATGTCGTGGTTTACATGAATGCCGTTTGAGTAAATGACTCTTTGTGATTTTTCGAACGATTGCCATAGAGCGAACATTTGCGGAATGAATTTCTATCTACTTTCTATTTGACGATTTCAGTTCAGAATAAAAACCGATGTAAAGGGTGATTCATTCACTTTCACATTCACAGGTACTCTTTGTGGTGGGGATTTAGTTGCAGATCTCGCATGCGTCGTGTAAATTGAAGTGGTATTCTTGTTCAGTAATGTCTAACATTTCATAATAGAACGGCTTAGCCTGGCACAGCGTCTACATATTGTTCAGCTTTATAACTAAAATGGGCGTTCTCCGATTAATGTGTATCAGGCACTTAGATTGTCTCACGGTCCACATAATCGACCTACCGAACGCACAATTCGCTCTACTATCACTAAGTTTAAGAATCAATATTCGTTATTGAATAATACTCGACCAAATAGACAATATCCAGCTCGTAGTGAAAAGAATATAACGGCAGTGGGGGAGAGTGTACGTGATGACCCCGAACTGTCGATTCGTCGCCGTTCTCAGGTTTTTAACGACCCGCTAAATGCTTCAGGACCTTGGTTGAAACCATTTTTGACTAGATATCCGAATATAACAGACATTTGGTCATAACGATAGTACGTTCCTAAACCTGAACAAGTGCACAAAAATAAAACATGATGCAGAATAATTGAAAATAAAATCAGAAAGTCTATAATGAGAAATTCTGATTCATATTAATAGTTTTTTTTTATTGACAATTAAGTGAGTACCATAGATTTTTCAGTTAAAATTTTTTGGCTTAATGATATTGTCAACTGATTTAGTTTCTTCTTATTTTTATTTAATTCCCTGACCACTGTCGGTGCAACAAATTTTGGGTGAGAATAAGGTAAGTATTTGTATTCCTAACCTGATGGTCACTTCCGGTATAACCGCAAGTGTAATCCTTGTGAAAATCCCCAGACGGTAGTGTGCTGGTATAACGGAATGTGAAATTATTTTTTCAATTGTGAATTTTCACTGACAATTGAGTATTTTTCTAAATTTTTGTTTTCTGTAAAATTTCTCTCTTGATAAACCCCAATTTTAATTCATTTTTTACATACCCTAATATTACCATCACTTTCTGAAATCCTTCCAAATGTGATTCGCCAAGAAAGCTATCAAATTGAATCAATTATCCTTATGAACCTGTTGTTATCCCTTCAAACAGCACCAAGCTCATCCTGAAAAGCAAACGATCTGAATTAGTTAACTCGAATGACCATTGCTGCCTCAGCACCCGATACCGTCCCGATAAATAGCCATATCAGAATCCGGAACGAGTCCCCGCGGTATAATCCTGGAAGAAGTTGCAAGACAAAAACACCCTATGCACCCGATCTTCTACTGTGTCTCCAGAAATTGGTATCGTGTTATCGGATAACACGGTTTGAATGAGCTTTCGGGGCACAATCAAGTGGATGTTGTTAGAACAAACGCGAAGATGTGGCTGCAAATGGTGTCGGAAACTTGGTAAGATGGAGAACAATGTGGTGATATGAAGTTGTTCGAAGGAAAACGAATTTATATTGAAACTGAATCGAACTAGATGTATTGAAAGGGTGAATTCAGATAGTTGTGGAGGCTCTATCTGCATGATATGTCATTTATTATGTCATCGACATAGTCTAGAGAGAAGGATTAATTTTAAAACTCTAGGCCCATCTGAATTATCTAAAAATGATATATATATATGGATATATTCTTTTGAACTATTGGCTTACAAACTAATGTTAGCTGAGGTTGCTGACGGGGTGCCATACAATTCGGTGTATGACATAAAAGCCTAGGGAAAAAACCCAGTAAAAAAACCCTGGCTCTGTCATTTGAATTATTTGTGTCTGATCTCTGTTTAATTTTTGTAGGTTTGTTCGTCGTTCAGATGTTCTGGTATTTTGTTTCTGTATTCGTCGTGGTTCATTATGACTGTTTTATTGGATTCATCTGACTTCAGAATAGTCAGGTTGGGATTATTTTGGAGGAATGTTTTTGTTTCTTTAATTTTCTTATTTAATATATCTCCCTATCCTTTTTTATTTGTTTATTTTTGAAATTTGTGATGGGTTATATCTGTTCTAATTTCTAAGTTTTTCTTTTCATATTCCATGTGGTCTGTTCAGGTATATTAGTGTTGGTGAGATTATTAATCATATGGATATATTCTTTTGAACTAGCTTACAAACTAATGCTGAGGTTTGATTCATTCGGTGTATGACATTTGGAAAAAACCCAGTAAAAAAACCCATATCGAATCTGTACAGAAATCGAATCTGAAAATAAAAAAACAAAAATAAAATAAAGAACTGAATACAGAATATACATATTAAATTGGTTTGAAATTTATAACCCATTCCAAGAAAGAATTTGAAACATCCTGAATAGCCCTAAAACCATCTTGAAATCTATATATGGGACAATTATTGATGAAATGAGGTTTTGTTCCTTCTGCATATCCATATTCACAACTTGCGCTTCGAACTGAGTTCCATCTGAATTGCATGCTATTGGTACGACCAATCAAACGATTAAGAGTTGTCCAAATTTTTCTTGGAAGATCAAAACTTGAAATTTTTTCAGAAGGATCAATAATGAGATTTTTATTGAACATTTTATAAGAGTTCCACTCAATCTTATCATAATTCTTTATCGCTTAAGTTCATATTGAAGAATGTATTATACCAGAATGGTTGACGTGGCTCCAATCTTGGAATTTCATTTTGTGGAATGAATGAAATAATTGGAAATAAATTAGGAATGATATTTGCTCCAAAAATTCTGAGATGCAGTCTGTCTGTGAATATGGGGAGGGACAATGTTAGACCCAACAGGTGACCAATGAACCAGTGTAGATCTTATGGTGCCAGTAATTATTCTCAGCGATGTATTCAATTGTGCTTCGATTTTTTGTGTATTTGCAGTAATAAATCAAACAAAGCAACAATAATCAGCTGCAGAAAAGACTAAGGCTAGAGATGCTGTGCGAAGAGTGGAAGAATTAGCACCCCATGATGATACAGCTAATTTCTGAAGAATATTATTCCCAGTTTTCAGTTTTAGGCTCAGATCATCTGAAAGATGAGACTATTAGAAGATATATTGACTGGCAGGTTTCGTGTTTTATTGACAATGAAATTAGCTTATTCAATACAGTTATAAACGGTCTTCCACAAGGATAAGTTCTTGCTCCTTCACTCTTCAATTTATATCTTAGTGAGGTACCACTATACGCTGAAACGGTGTCATTGAATTTTTTGAACGGTATGACTTTTTTTTACCTCTAGCAACGCAATTTCAATCATTTTCAGTTGTTTTATGGCTGGTCAAGATTTGTTTCTGGCTCATCTACAAATAAAGAAACATTTGAACCACATGCTACAAGCCATTTTTTTTATTTTGCTTAAAACGGATAAAATTGTGTTTTTAAAAAAATGCCATACATTGTGGGGCCTAAATTTGTTGCATTTGTGCTCCCCTACCTAGTGCTGTCCAGAATACATCCAATTTCCAAGAACCCTGTATACTAATTCATAAAAATTTTCGTTCCTTTGGATATTAATATAGAAAATACATCTTGGTTGAAGGAACCAATAAAAATTCTACTGATGTGAAAACAGCCGAGTTCCAGCCGAGTTTTCTGTGAGTAATTCATACCTGGGAAACTAGACATAGGATTGAGGTCAAATTACACAATAACATCCAGAAGTATTAACTTATAATTTTTGCATTTGCCACATTCACTGGCACCCCCCAGGGGGGTCAGTAGGTACCCAGCCTAATTATTAAAAATTCATAAAATCAAACATGCATGAGAATTCCCTCATACTCCTGCAGAATTATCTACACATTGACAAAAAAATATTTCAGTAGGTATCTCTGACTTGCACCCCTATATGGGGTTTGAATAACGGCCTATTGATAATTCTTGTAGACACAAATATCTCGAGAACTAGACATAGAATCGACTAGAAATTTTGTATTTATTCGTCTCTCTATATACACAGAATGATTTCATGACTCACTTCCAGCCGTGCATAGAATTTTAATTAATCATGCATCATAACAAACATTCAGAAATATTAAAATCAAGTCAAATTCTATTATCTCCTAAGTTTGTGAACCAGGTTGAATCGATGTATGATATATGAGCTTAATTTGAAGCATTCCTATGTTAAAATAGATATAATTTGATGAACCGTGAAAGTCTGAAGCTATAAAGAACCAGCTCTTCATAAAGACAAGTCTTCAATTTAACAGGTCCTGACAGAAAATATATTATCTATATCAACGGTCATCATGAAGATATACCGAAGTACCTATGTGAGTGATGGAAATCTTTTCCTCTATTTATTATAGAATATGACTCTGGATTCAATATTAAACAAGGTGCTAGACATCATTAATAATGAATACAGCAAATGGCAATTTAGATTTTGTAATGAATGTAAGACAGAAATTGTTCAGTGGTTAATTTCATCTATAGTGTTTAGTGGTGGAACCATAGACTGGAGAAATTTCCTCAACCTTGTAGAAATATTTAATGAAGACATAAAATATGGCAACATTGAACAAATCTGATAATTGAATCATTTCAGCACAGAGTTGGATTTGGGAAAATCAGAAAATTTGGACAAAATTGTATCGATTTAATTCCTTTCAACTTCAAATATCTCAAGAACGGTGCAATTTAGGAGAAAAGATGAAGAATGATTTTATCTGCGAAAAAGACTAATGATTCCAGGAAGTACAAGATACAGATCTTTAGTTCAAGTGATATTTGTTTTTCATGCAATTCAACCAATCTGAAGAGTAGTAGTGAGAAACCCACAAGAAATGGAATAAATCTGATGATGCCAAAATATGCGTGACTGTTATCAAAAACGTTCTACAAGAGATCATTTCAATTGATATTGTCGTTTGAATATTACAGGTGAAAATGCAATTTTTTTATGATATTTCAACACCCTATATCTTTTGAACAGGGCCAAATTTGGAAAAATGTTATAGGAAGAAAATGTTTCTTTTGACGTCAGAATCTATGGTTAAAATTAACGCAGTGGTCAAAGACTCACCCTGTATATTGACAAAAAAATATTTCAGTAAATATCTCTTGCAACCTCATTGGAGGCTAAAATAACGGCCTAATGATGATTCAAGTAGATACAAATATCTCGAGAACTAGACATAGAATCGACACGAAATTTTGTATTTATTCGTCTCCCTATATACATAGAATAATTTTGTGATTCACTTCCCCTTGCACCCTCTGGGGGGGCTAGCCAAGTTCCAGCCGAGTTTTCTGTGAGTAATTCATACCTGGGAAACTAGACATAGGATTGAGGTCAAATTGCACAATAATATCCAAGAAGCATTAACTTCTGATTTTTGCATTTGCCACATTCACCTGCAACCCCCAGGGGGGTCAGTAAGTACTCAGCCTAGTTATTGAAAATTCATAAAAATCAACCATGCATGAGAATGCTCCCATAGCCCTGCAGAATTATCTACATATTGACAAAAAAATATTTCAGTAGGTATCTCTGACTTGCACCCCTATGGGGGACTTAAATATCGGCCTAATGATAATTCAAGTAGATACAAATATCTCGAAAACGAGACATAGAATCGACAAGAAATTTTGTATTTATTCGTCTCTCTATATACACAGAATAATTTTATGGGGGGGGAGGCTAGCCGAGTTTTCTGTGAGAGATCATTATGCCGTTATTTAAGCCCCCCATGGAGGTGCAAGGCAGAGATAACTACTGAAATATTTTATTGTCGATATGTAGATTATTCTGCAGGAGTATGAGGGTATTCTCATGTATGGTTGATTTTTTATGAATAATCAGTTATTAGGGAGTTCCTATTGACCACCCTGGGGGATGCAAGCGAATGTGGCAAATGCAAATATACAAGTTAATGCTTCTGAATGATATTGGGTAATTTGTCCTCAATCCTATATCTTGTTTCCCAGGTATGAATTACTCACAGAAAAACTCGGCTACCAACTAGTACAATTCTGTACAAAACTAGGCTATCTTACTCGGCTATTTTCACATCAGTAAAAATTCTTCGATATACAGCTACGTTTCGACGTCTATTTAGCGTCTTCTTCAGGCTACAAAGAAACATACATACAGCTAATTTTTGGAACACAAATTAACAAAAGCAATAACTGTACAAATTACAGTAAATAATATTGAGTTCACTTGGAAATGACATATAAAAGCAGAGAAAATTTGAATGTAAAAATAAAGTTTGCTTCTGAAATTCGACATAGTTCAACAATCGAAGGAAAATGGTTCATCCGTTATCGCGAAAATAACCGTACAACCCCGTCGGACATCCCAATTCCCGTGACCACCCTCAAAATGTTCCAATAACCGAAGTTATTTCGATGTCACAAAGGCAGAAAGCGGGCCCGCTTAATAATGAGAGTGGCCCCCGCATATGGCGACACCAGAGGCGTGGCCCCTCGAACAGAAACCGGAAAGTTAGTACGCCCCCCGGGGGGCAGCTCATGTTATTGTATCAGTGCGGATATATTGGGATTTCGGAGATAACATCTGGTTTTAGTAATGGTAATATTGATCTGCGAAATGTTATATAAATGTCGTTGTGGGAGTTGTAATGAGAAACCGTTTCCAGTTCCCGCTATTATTACTATGATGCATTGGGATTCGACGGGTTACACCAATTTGAGCGTTTTGTTGCGGATGATTGCGAAAATGCTTCTTCGTGAGCATTCGTGTGACACAATCAGATAATTTCGATGGTAATTTCACAAAATAACACTTCAAAAGCAATGTGACAACCTCATGCCTTGGTAGTTTTCATAGAAATGATGGTTTTCACGATTTGGAAATCTTAAGAATATTACGAATATATGATGATAGCATCCAATAATTCTGAGGTTTTTATGGAATTTCTCACTAGAAAGGGATGGTTTATAATCTTGTCGTAGAAAGAAATTATGGTAGAATAACAAAAATCTATGTTTATAGTGTGTAATTTTTTTTACCAGAAAAATATTATTTTGTATCTTCTGAACATGAACATATCTGATGAAACATGAGTAAGTGAATCATTTCTTAGAGGGAAAATAATGTTTTTAAATAATTCAGATTCAATAGTGGATGCTGTGGAAGGTGATTTTCATTCAAACTAAACTGGACTGCAGAGGGGTATTTGCCCAGTGCGAAAACTTAAAATGTTTATAACTTTTTAACGCAGCTGAATATGAAAACACAATATGGGAAAAAAGAATTCCTTTTGATCTCAAGAACCTAAGGTTAAAATTAACGCAGTGGTCAAAGACTCACCTTGTATATTTAATCTACACGACGAATATAGTGTTTTGATAGATTTATATTTCGACAGGAATTCTTCAGTGGTATGCTTTATTAGATATATGATCATCAAACTTCAATAGACACACCTTTAACAAGGTAATAGATACTATCCCTACAGAATCCATTATTCCAACATCAGCAGTCGATCCACGTATCGCAATTTTTTCAACAGAACCCACAAATCATCCGAAAAGATCACAATTTACCATCACCAATGTCTCCATCGTCGGCTCCAGTATCGGCATGTCTCCTAATAACCCGAAATTATTGCGTCACGAACCGTTACGTCGAACAATCGCGACGTTTCCGATCGCTCTATCGTCCCTGATTATAGGGATTGTCTCGGACACATTGGGAGAGGACAGATCCTCGTTACAGTCCACGAAGAAGGAATCAGGGAGGGTTCATTACTTGACGCATTGAAGCAGACATCCGAAGACGCTGGCTGGCCTAGGCTCCGTTCGCTTTGTCCTTCTGGGGTCAGGGTTCGGGGTGGCCAGGGTTGCTAGATGAGCTACTTTTCGTCGAATGGGGGAAATAATGAGGGACGTCGAGAAGCACGACGCTATGGAGTTCATTAAATTCGGAGTGCTCCGTGAGGATGAGCGAAGGCTGGGTGGAAGTTTATTTGGAGGGATGGGGTTGGGAAGCATCAAAATTTCATGAAAATGTACTGTGACGTGGAATAATTAAGGTTGGAATTTTTCCAAGAATCACCCTACTTCAATCTATGCTCTCCTCATTTCACTAAAGAGGTTTCTCAGATTTTGAATGGTTTTGTTGGTAGTGCCATCATCATGGTGTTTGCTGATTCTGAAAACATTAGATAATACAGAATTTTTTTTTCCGTCGACCTCCCTATAAAAGTTCTGTTTAACGTTCACAAAATCATGCATTAATGACCCATTTTAATGCACAATTTCTTTCTATTTTAATGCATGATTGTCAACCGAACAGAGTATTCAGAAACAATATGAGTAACGTCACAACTCGGCTGATATTTCATTTTTATGTATGAGGCCTGCGACTCTCACTCTTCAATCACAGAATAGTCACGTATTTATCTCTGGATCCATTGTTATTCCACAGAGAAAAGAAATAATGAAACAAATCCAAACATAATCGATTTATCAAATTACGATTAATGTAGCTGCTTTCAATCTTAATCTGTTATCGCCAGTTAAGTCAATTGCAATGAGTAACGAAGTCAATATCCCCTTAACTCACCTGGACCTTGCAGAAATTGGTAAAGCAGCAACTTTGACCCTGCTACCTGAAAAAAGCCGGCATTTGTATGACGAAACCTACGCAGAATTCATGTCATGGTGAGAGGAGAAGAACGTCTTTAATTATTCTGAAACAGATTTGTTGGCATACTTTAAGAGTGTTGCAGAAAAGGGATACTTGGCAAGTTTATGGCCAAAGTATTCAAAGCTGAAAGCAACATTGAACGTTACAAGGAATATTAATATAAGCAGATATCACAAACTGGTGATGTTCATTAAGAGACAAAAAGTGGGTTGCATTCCTAAGAAATCGGGAGTTCTCTAAAAAGATCATGTAAAAGAGTTTATAGCAAATGCTCCAGGCACTATTTTCTTGATGTCAAAGATAAATATAAAACTCAATTAAATTAATTTTTCTTATTGTCACGTGGATATGAGATTAGTAACTCAAAATTTTTATTTGAAGGTAGCTTTGATATTTGGGGTATCCAGGGCATTGCGAAAGGATGAGCTGTATAAGTTTCAGATAGATGATTTGCAGGATATGGGCTCGAAATTTTTAATAACAGTGAATTCGTTCACTATGGTGGATAATGAGGAGCGTACACTTCTGAATCCAATCAAGAGATAGATATCCTTGAGACCAATTCAAACTCGGCACGAAAAGTTTTTCGTCTTTTACAAGAACTTTAAATGCTCAATAGGGCCAGTAGGAATCAATACGTTTTCGTTAATTGCAATATTTCTCTAATTAGAACCCAATCTGTATACAGGTTACTGTTTTCGGCGTTCCTCAGAATCTATCCTTTCGGACAGTGGAGCAGATTTTGCAGCCATCAAACGGCTTAGAGGATGGAAATCAACATCTGTTGCAGAAGGGTACATCGAAAACTCGATGAAAAATAGATTAGAAACTGCTGAAAAAATTTTATGCGATAATCGTTCGCCAGTAATTAATACATCAGCTCCCACCAGTTCCACCAGAGATTTTCATTGTCAAATTTTATATTGTGAGAAATAAAATTTATTTGAATGAATAATTTATTTCTAATTCATAATGAGGTCTACAAAAAGCTTGTAATCAACTCGTTTATTGATCTATCGATTGATGGTCTCGAACATTAAATCTCGACCATTAATCGCTTTCATCAATAAACTAGTTGATTAAATAACTATTAAGGGTGACTACGCTCGGATGGTTGAAGTACCAGACAGTGGCGGTTCGTGACAATATAGTATGGTGAGGCACATATGAAAAAAAATTTAATAATGTAATATATATTTCGTCCTCGATTTGTTTATTCACAACAAAAGCAACCGAATCAATTAATTCATTTTGAATGGTTTTAGATGTACCAGAAATTACCGATTTACTGTTGGTGACATTTTCTAAAAAGGTTTTTAAATTCGTGACAAATTTACTAACATAAACTACCAATTCTTTGAAATTTCCGCGATTTAAAGACTCATTCGATTCATCGTGCCCCCTAAAAGGTAACTCTTGCATACAGATGTGCATCGTAATATCTATTAAACTTCTTAGAATTAGTCGATTTTCTTGGAATCTAGCATTGAATTTTTCAATTTCTATTTGACGCACATTGTCTATTGCTGTGGCGATATTTTGTTTTTGCTTTCTCATAACGGTAAGCTTGCAATTAGATGAAATATGCTGAGCACTTTCATTGTGTAGCGATAGACACCGAGATAAATTTTTCAAATCACTAAAACCACTTTTCGACCAAACTCTGTCGGAATTTCCATTAGTTGCTGAGAATAAAATGCACGGTCAACAAAATATATTTTTCAAAGTAATACTTCCAGTAAGCCAGTCGTACTTGTCTTACCACGTATTTTGGAATCCCCGATTTGATTTACCGACCCCACCACTGAACACTAGTGATTTACTCAAATCTGGAACAGGTCGCTTAACTTCCTTAATTAAATATGATTTATCATCATACGAATGAGTCGAAAAATGTTCCTTATTTATTAAAAAATTATCAATATCACAAGTACACCTAATATGTTCCTTAGGAATTTCAAAAGATTTACTATTACTAGGTCCCGCTGAATCCATTTCGCGATCTGTTAGTCACTTTCGATAAAAAAGATTTATATTTCAGAAAAAATTCACCTGAAAAAGATTATAATCATACGCGATACACAGCAAACGCGATACCACTAAATAACGACAAAGTGAACTAACCCTATTTCCTATTTCCCGCTTCCCAATTAACTCGAATAAAATCCTGAGGCCAGCCTTCAATTCCTCGAGAAGCCGCCTTCAAAGCCGTAGATATGTTCTCACCGCTTCGACGCAGATAACCCTCTGCCCATCGCAGAAACGAAACGATGTCAGATCGGCTAAGATCGCGCAGAGGCCAGCCTCGGATTAATCCTAGAACGGCTTTCCATTACGTTCTCGTAGGTCATCGAAGTAGATAACACGCTAATTCAGTCAAAGAAGCCTGCGTTAGGCATGCCTCCAACCGTTAAGTCAAAGAGGATTTGATTTATTATGAATATACAAGGAACGTGAGATTGGGAAAAATATTGAGAAAAAAAGTGATGATGAAAGGGAATGAAGAAATATACGGTTCAGAATTTTTTTGATGAGGCACTGCCTCATTGGACAAGCCGCCACTGGTACCAGATATATTTCTGAAATGCTGATGAACGTAGGTACGAATCCCAACAGACTCATTCAGAGTGCAATTTTTGAGTACTTGGATTTATCCGAGGTAATTTAATGAAAAAAATTTATTTTTGCTCAAGGCGTGGAAAATAGTTATTAATAATATGAGTGTTAAAATTGAAATTTTATTTTGTGAGTGAAAAAGTTTGTAAAATAAACAATTTCACGAACAAAATAGAATCACTTTCGACGAGAATTCACAATGTTTTTTTGTATAACTGCCCTGTGTTTCTTACAGCTTCAATAATCTGTATTCAAAATTACCGGATTGCCTAATCTGTATAGACTAAATTTTCAAAATTATAACAATAGGCGAAGAACCATCGATACAAATAGTGAAAATTCGATCACTCAGAGCCATAAAACGAAAACGATCCAATCCTAAAGACGTCCAACAAACCAACTTGGCCTTCATCCAATTACACCCAATTTGTCCCTGTCCAATCCTACCCTACCATCAGCATCAATCCTCCATTCAGTACGAATAACGTACATTCGTCCGCGTCGCTTGAAAAACGGAAAACATAGAGATCGATCCCCGCGATGTCAACGGCTCCGAGCTCCGCTCTATGATTCCGTCACATCTAAATTAATGAGAATCTTCGCTAGCTATGCCATATTAATGCCCACCACATGTGAGTCTTCACGGGAATATTATGCATCTGGTGGAGAGCCTCGCGTTGGCCTTGGCCACAGTCGTTGCCCCTCGCGATGTTGCTATATAGGTGGATTAAATTTCTCGTCTCATCGATTGTTGAGTTGAAAAATGTCCTGGAGCCTGCTAGCAAAAAATCTCGTATTTTGATATGGGTAATGTGTATGTGAAGTTGTTTTTAGCGTTTACGCTGGCGTCCTTGGGTTTTGTTACGATTTGTTGATATGTAGGTGTTTTTTATGTGGCAAAAACTTCGAGTTAATGAGCAGTCGATGATTGGGATCTTCATTGTATGCAGTTTTTTTCAGTTGATCACAAGAGTGTGTTTTTCATATTTCAGCTTCTGCTTTTTGCTGTACAGCAGATTTTTGTTTTTCTTAGACTTCAGAAAAGTTTGAGTGAATGGAAGGTATACTGAGATTTCCTAATGAAGGGTCCTTCAATAACTTTGTTTTTCAAAACAAAATAAACAAAAAATGTTGATGACGATGATTCAAATTTTTTCGTACTTCCGGGCCTGAAGTAACAACTTCACTCCCTTGTGACAGGTACTAAAGTGTCACATTTAATCCCTCCGGGATTATATATTGACGAAACTCCCGGAACGATTAAATCACAAACAAACGAATTTAAGGGATATTTTATTGAAAAATACAATTAATTAGAATGGTAATCAACGTTAATATTCAAATTAATATTGTGACAGTTCGTCATATTGACCAGTCTTTCCTGAGTTAATGCAGCAGGTAACTGACGAGTAACAGATAGGTCCATATCATATTGAACTGGTGTTTGTTTCGAAGATCCTGCGGAAACAGGAAGCGAGAATGAGGACTGTGGCATAACTATAGTGGACGAATCGGCGACTGGACCAAATATTTTATCTGAAATTTTTTGTTTATTTTTAATAGACGATTCAATATATCCCTCGGCCACGTTGGAGGATTTCCATCCTCCATGTCTCTTCAGCACGTCTATTGTTGCTCCCGAATCAGCTAACAAAGACGCAGATGTGCGTCTAAAACAATGTCCCGTATAAGACGTCGCATTTTCTAATTTCAAGAAAGCTGCTATTTGCCGTGGAAATGTACCAAACATGTTTTTTCTACTACTCGCGTAGTACATTCTTTGTTGATGTATTGAACAAAAAATTTTGAATGAGGTGTCTCTGTCTTTCGCAATGCCACATATTTTCGAAATATCGCCACAAAACTGATGGCACTGTTTTCTGAATTTTTGATCACAAAATTTCGGTCAATTTTATTTTTGGTGTTTCTAATCGCAATTAGGAAGGAATCGCCCAAATCTCTCACATTGTCTATTTCTAAATCAGCCAACTCTTTTCCACGACAAGCTCCCGCAACGCCCAAAAAAAGTGCAACCTACAAAAAAATTGATTTCTTGAAATTTCTGAATATAAACACATTTCCAAATTTACCTTAAGCATTAAATATTTATCATCCGGAGCCTCCCGTAAGAACTGATCTACCTGCTCAGACGTGAGAATTCTTGACTTCTTTGGCTTAAATCCCTCATTTCTTCTCTTCAAAAAAGCTAATAATTTTGGAAATTTACTTATATCAATATCTTCTCTAATGTTAATAACCGATTTCAGCATTGAGTAATGTGCCCAGAGAGTTGAGGCACAAACCGCTTTTGATTTATCATTGAAGTAGACTAACAGCGCATTTTCAGTAGGTTGTCTCACATTTTTTAAGGGGCACCATTTTTCAAAAGCATCGTACTGCTGCTCGTATAGTTTTCTAGATTTCGGTGGTAACATTTCTTCACCTACTTCGGCTGCTCTTTTATCAATATCAGATACACCTTCTTCACTCATGATACCAATAATTATCAATAACAATGTTTTTTCACAATGACACTAGTAATGACAATGTTTCTAAATTATAATTGTCACAACGCAATGTTACTATGGTAACTTATTTTAAGGACAGTTTATTGAATGAGTTGAAGAG
Organism: Micraspis discolor; assembly: GCA_030674115.1. Classification (NCBI taxonomy): domain Eukaryota; kingdom Metazoa; phylum Arthropoda; class Insecta; order Coleoptera; family Coccinellidae; genus Micraspis; species Micraspis discolor. Next base: position 567,102 of record JARTUT010001740.1, read on the forward strand.
AGAAAAAACTGATTGAAATTATTGAAATAATTAATAAAATCATACCGGAAGTACGAAAAGTATCGTATATACCTTGCGACTTGCGACTGATTGAAATTATTGAAATAATTAATAAAAATCATACCGGAAGTACGAAAAGTATTGCCCTCCCTGCGGTCGGGCCATAAACTTTACCTTCAGGATTAAATGTACTACTTCAGTCCCGCGGTATATAATATACTATTATTGCATTACAAAAAGAAAAGTTCGGCAATTATAAATGAAAAATGATATCTGGTAAATATCCACGCGACCACGCAGACAGAAATAAAGTCTTTCAACGAAATTTTCAATCACTTTTTGGCTAAATGTCGGGTCTATTTTGGCTATCACGTCACAGATTTTGAGTTTTGAGGCTGCAATCGATTCGATTGCCTCCGTATAGACTATGTCCTTTAGATACGATGTGGCTGGCCATTTAACAGCTGAATTTCTTGAAATTATGCGATCAGCAAACTTGGTTTGAAATAAATTGATCGTCTCATTGGCTGTGTGGCAAGTGGCACACTCTTGTTGAAACATGTCAGTGATATCCATGTCACCAATGATAGGCCTAAAGTGACAGAACATCTCGCCATAGCGTGATCTATTGACCGTTACCGCATTTACAGCCTCATCTTCGAAATAAACGACCCAATACCGCCTACAGACCACATAGCGCACCATACAGTGACATGTTGCGCTTGCAAAGGCTTCTCAATAATCGCTCTAGGATTTTCAAAATCCCAAATGCGGCAAATTTGCTTGTTGACGTACCCTGACAAGAGAAAATGGGTTTCCTCTGAAAAAATGATTTTTTCCAGACAAACCAGCGGGTTACTCCAGAATGAATTGAGCGGATCTACGGCGATGTGAATGTTCGGTCGGTTTCAATTCTTGCACTACTTGAATCTTGTACGGCTTCAAAGCCAAATCCTTATACAAAATTCGCCATGTGGTGGTTTGGGATAACCTCAGTTGTTGAGAACGTCGAGTAATTGACAAATTTGGATTTTCTTCAACACTGTGGCTCACGGCTGCAATGTTTTCAGTTGAACGTCCCGTTCGAACACGCGTTGGAGTTGGCACATTTTGTACCGAGCCTGTCGACTCGAATTTAGCGTCCAAATTTTTAATAGCGGACTCAGAAGTTCGATTATGTTATCCGAAAATATCATTCATTTTACGGAATGTAATTTTAATAGAACCACCATTTTCATAGTGTGTTTTAATTATTTTAAGGCGATTTTAGAGCAATATTTAATTCATTGTATCAATTGCTAAAGCATCTACTACGAATATGTCAAAAAACAAACTGTCAATGCTGATGCATAACTATTAAGTTATTAAGTATTATTATATTCTATGTTTGTTGGTATATTTATTCCATCAGTTATTGTTGAGATAAAATAATTGATCATTTGGAATTTTCTTAACCTAACTTATTCGAGTTAAAACATATAAGACGTTTCGGGTTCGGGCCCTTTTTCAATCTAAAAACAATCATCATAAACACAGTTACATATACAATTCTTTTTGATAGAGATCTGTTACCTTTGTTTTAATAATTTCCAAACTTCTGCGTATAGTGCATGTGTCCTCATTCTTCATCCATAATATAATGTGGCACCAAGTTATTGAAATGTCAAGTTGGTGTCAATGTCACTCTTCTTCTTCTTTTGTTGTCGTTCTCCGCTGTTTTCTTTATAAGCATTGAGTATATCTTGCTCAGACCATTCACGTCTGCTCTGTCGTTGATAGAGTTAGGGTTTCGTTTTATATAAATCATCTCCAAAAATTCTCTAGTTTTTTTATTCTTTTCCCTATCTAATATTCTTGTATTTTCGAAATTGAAAGTGTGGTTGTTTTCTATCGTATGTTTGTAGAGGGCTGTTTGAGCTTTAGAATATTTGTGTCCTTTTATCCTGTTGTTCAGATTTTGTTCCGTTTGTCCTATGTACACTCCATTACATTGGTTGCATGGTATCTCGTAGACGATATGTGATTTTTGATCTTTCGGGACTATTGCCTTCAATCTTGAAAATAATTGATTAATCTGTATGAATGGTCTGTGTGCAATCTTTATATTGGGGTATGGTCTTATTATATTCTCTATTTTCTCAGACAGTGTTGGGATGTATGGTAGGGGTATATAAACTATTGGTTCGGTTTTTGGATTTTGGAAACTTGATGAGTTGTAAAATTTATGAGTCCGTTGTTTTATTGTTTTCTTTATCATCTTTATCTTTATCAGGTTAAGTGGAAGCTGCCAGCTTCCACTTAACCTGGAGAAGTGGTTGACATTGCATATGGGCACCACCAATCGCCGTCTCCAGTATAATATTAGTGATCGACATCTCTCTTCATTCAGAGAGCACTCTGATCTTGTGGTTGTTGTAACTGAGAACCTTACTTGGACCGAGCATACAACATCTGCTCTGGGTAAGGCGAGGAGGTCCCTCTTCCTGATCCAGAAGACCTTCGGTAAGTGCGATCCAGCTACATGCAGTGTGCTGTATAAGACCTATATTCGGCCCATTTTGGAGTTCGCCGGACCGGTTTGGAGCCCCGTGTTGTGCGGTGACCGAGATATGCTGGAGAAATTTCAGAGGCGAGTTACGCGGTAGACATATGGTGTGGTTCGTCCCAACTATGAGGCGCGGCTGGAGATAATGGGTCTGTCGTCGTTCACTGCCCGTCGCACACGCGGTGACCTCATTGTCACATTCTGGTATCTCCGTGGTCTGTTCGGTGTCGAGTTGCGGGGCCTGTTTGAGCTCAATCGGGACGGGAGGTTGCGTGGTCACTCTCTGAAGCTCAGAAAAGAAATTTTTACTTCGTTCCGCAGGCAGCATTTTCTGTCCAACCGTGTGTTTGACATTTGGAATGGTTTGCCTGAGAGTGTTGTCGGTTCCAGCTCTGTGAACGCTTTTAAGAACTCCTACGACAGATGGCTGGAGATGCAATAGTGTTTTTTTCTTTTTTTATATATTCTAGGTGTTCTTCTTTATAGTTCTGATTGGGTCATGATATTACTACTGTTTTTTCTTTTTTTTTTATGAAATAACCATTCTTATGTTTTCGAATTCAAATTTGTTTATTTAGTTTGTGAGTTTATAGGCTATGCCTCAACTTTTTTGTATAATAATAATAATAATTCTGACAACTTATAATCTCAAAAATGTCAAGCTTTACGATTGAACTGTCACTTGGCAGATTGCAACACTAGGGTTGCCTAATCCCGAAATAATAGGCAACCCTCATATGTGTGGCTCATTTATTTGATCGTTCTACGAAGTTTGAATTCATTTGTATTATCCACCACGAAAATACAGGCAAAATCAATTTTTTTAATGAAATTTCAAGAACCTGCACTTTACAACGGAGCCGAATCCAAAAAAAGGTATTGAAAGAAAGCGTATGGATGGAATTAATGTAGTAGTCAAAGTATACTATTTAACAAAACCGAGCAACAGTATTCAGTTGCAGAATAGACTAAGGCCAATAATACTGTGCATACAGTGGAACCATCAGCATCCCAAGTTGATCCGACTATTTCCTGAAAAGTATTATTCTTTATTTCAGTATTTCAGTTTCAGGCTCATATCATCTAAATGATCTTTGTTATTGAGAGATGAATAATATTTTTTGGGAAATTGATGGTTGTGATAAGTCTCGTCACTGCGCGTTACAATTTTTGAAAACCTCATTGGCAATATCCCACTGATTTAAGTTTCATTTCTACTTGTGATTGTTATTGATCAATCAATAAGATGAATGTGAACATTTATTATTATTATTATTGATGTTGAAATCCTACCTGAAAAATCCAATCTCTCTGATTAACTTCTCATTCTCTAATCCTTTTTCGAAGTACATTTCGGATTATGTTTCCTGCATTCGAAGTTAATCCTCAGAGGATGGCAGGTAAATGCTAACCGAAACGTTGGTCGGAAGTAACCGCGAGGATAATGGAAACAGCTCAAACTTCCCAACTGTAGTGGGTAAAGATGTTGGGAGTGTCTGATGGAATTCCATATTTAATAAAGAGGTCGCTTTCGTCGCTATGCAATGGAGATAACTCGTTTCTATGGAAGCGGAATGGCAGTTCAATTTATGGGACAAAGCACCTGTTATCAACCCATATCTGGAGTCCTTACATATCATAATCACCCTCTCCTACAATTTTAGACATAGGCTTCCTCGATGCCTCTTACTCCTTTCTGATCCAGTTGGTTTCTATAATAGACAATTTTTTTGATATAATAATGTGAAAAACATAGATATAATGTCAAATAGACAAAGGATTCACTTGTAAAATATTTATTTGTTTTGGTTCCCTCATTCAAAGTCTTAATTCTGATTACAGCATAAATAGAAGATTGGATTTCTCTGAGCATCTCTTTATGTTCTCAGTTCAGCAATATACCAGGTATACCATTATGAAGTGAGCGTCAAGATACAAATGTCTCAATAGGGAACATTTGTTGTGAACGAGCCTTTATTATTATTTTTTTTGTTTGTTATGACATCTATGGAACATATTTAGTAGACATCAAGTCATTAAACAGATAACATAATATTTTATCATCGTGTTAAAAATGTTGAATTTTGTACCCGAAAGTGATGATTTGTGGAAAGCATTAATTTTTGTTTTCATTTGAAGAAAAGGGCTGCAGAGTCGCATCGAATGTTTGTCGAGGCATATGGTGATCATGCTCTATCAGAAGCAACATGTAAAAGATGGTTTCAACGTGTAGCATTCATAAATTACATCAGAAGTTGAAGTTATGGTATATTTTAAAATATTCAAATATTGTTAATAACACCATCTACTTTTCAATTTTCAAAATATGTTTCATCCATATCTCCGCGAGCAGTTGTCGTTCTCTGTTCAACATTGTCGCCTTCTGTTTCTGCCAGATGCCGTACTTAACGATTCAATATTAAAATTTAATTTCAAAGATTTCACTTCCATTTTTGATTTCACTTAGAGTAGAACCTGTTTAAGGGATTAGTTATATTATCGCTCTTTTTGAATACTTTTTATATTTAATTGTGTCGAGTTTACGATAAATATAGTGAAATTATATTCAGATTCATCGTCATTCGTATGAATTTATCGAAACCCTTTTTGAAAGGGTTTTTTCTTTTACTGCCGTAAAATTATTACTGCTAATTCATCATATCTGGACGAAGCAGAAGACAACGTCGTTAAATAAAATTGCGGAGGAAATTTAATTTTGGTATGGTCGACAACATCTCTACAACCACATCACAGAAAGCAGTCTCTGGAAGCTCATCCCCCTGTGAGATTTGGAAATGCATGTAGAAGCGAACAACCCTCTATAATAAACTGTTTGTATAGACTTTTCATTTATTTGTATTTAACAACTTTTTTCATTGTTAGTTATTGGTTTCTAGCAATCGACAAAACTAATTCGAAAAGTATAACCAATTGGCGCCCAAACATCGAAATACATTACTCAAATTCTTTCATAACCCACCCCTATTTGCCCACCGTATATTAGAGCAGCCGTTTGCTGTGTGTAGTCAGATATTTATATTTTTTTAACATCTTCAATTCAAAAATACGTTACAAACGGTTCAGAAACAATGATTTTGATATGAGAAATGAAGAACGTGGAAGACGACCAGAAAAGTTCGAAGACACAGAATCGCAAACGATATTGGATGGAGATGACACTTTGAATCAAAAGTAAATGGCAGAAATATTAAATGATGCACAACAAAAAATTTCTGACCGATTAAAAGCTATGGAAAAGATCCAAAAGTGTGGAAAATCGGAGCCACATGAATTGAATGAAAGACTGATGGACAACAGAGATATTGTACACATCGTTCGGTTGAGGCAACCCTCTGCTCAATTTCGCCGTAGAGTTAACAAAAACTTGTTTTTCTGGTTTTTCCTCTGATATTCGAGTTTTTTTTTATCTTAATAATAATAATCTTCCATGCCGCTTTAGATTTGTTTTCCGTTTCAAGGAACACCGCTGTATTATACTTCCTTTTTGCTGCATTTAATACTCTTCCGTATATTTTCTTGTATTTTTTATAGTACTGTGTTTTTTCCTCATCAAAGTCGCTACTTACTAATTCTGCATAAAGTGCATAAATTGATAAAATGTACATTTTTTCCTTTTTTGCGGATATTTCGATGGCATTTCATTTTCATTTTTTTAACGCTTTCTAATGACATATCCGTGATTTTGGTCATTTCTTTCACCTCATTCATAAGAGAATCCTTGCAAAAAATAGCACTTCCTCCACTTTTTTTTTTATTTTACGACAATATATATTACTCAATGTGTAATCCTCAAAATTCATATAATTACACTCCCCAGTGGTCAGGTGGTGCTCCGTAATACATACAACATCAATTTTTTCCGATTTCAGTATAACATCAATTTCTTCTAGTTTATTTCTCAAGGAATTTATATTTTTATGCATGATGGTCTTATGTACCTGAAGGTTGATGTCTATACATTGAAATGAATAAAAAACATAAATATTAAAATTTCTTTTGGTATTTAAGGGTGCTTCTAACAGTTTCGAAGAAAATTATTATTGTAGAAATATGATGATCCAAAATGTTTTGAAATTCAATGTCTATCCTCAGTTGTATTGAATTTATTAAATAATTTTTTACATACTGCATTTCGTCGAACTTATTTCGTTGTCGAATACCTATTTACTTCTCACTTCTTGAATATCATAACTTTGACATTTGTAATCAATAAATTATTGAAACACATTGGTATTTACAAGTTCAAAAAAGGATATGAAAGATAAAAGAAACAGAAATCTTCAATATTTATCTATTTATGGCAAATAAAAAACAAGACGAAAGTGTTGATTTGCTGATCTAAAGAAATAGAAACAATCATGGAATCCGGAGTATTCAAAAAGTTAATGTTAAGTATAAGTGTTTGGTTTTGAACCTTTTAATGAAATTGTGAATAAATTTCAGAAATTTTGATATTGACATCTACAATGGAAGCCACATGAATTGGATAAAGTATATTATCGATCAGTTTGTGAGTAGAATGTCATGTCCACTATAAACCACCTATTCCACAAAACGGTAAACACCCAAATCTCCCATACGTATTGCTTTCGGGATGAAACTTTTCGTATGTGTACCGAAGCAAACTACCCTTAATATCCAGCCAATACCATCACAAAACGTAAATCGTATACGATGTATGTTGAAGTGTTTGTGGATGAGTTTCCTGCCAAGCTGGGATGTAAACCCAGTGTGCGTATATTGGCGCCGATTCGGAGTAAAATGTCAGGTATGTCAATCGGTGAAATCATGTGTGTTGCTTCGATAGTGCTTCCCGCAAAATTTCGCGGCTCGGTAAATAGATCCTTAATGGATTCGATAAATGGCTGTTGGTGTTAGTTTGTCTGGGTCAAGTATTATACGTGGTGTAGTTGGGGGAGTGCCCTCAGTTTCATTTTAGATTATATACAAAATGAAAGGTTGAACTCGGAATGACAATCTTAGAATCATATAATAAAAAAAAGTTGTGCAAGAGTAAACATTGAGAGCGTGTTGCTATCGGGAGGGGGCAACGTTAAACTAGTTTCACCTATACGGTACTGATGATCCCAAAAGGGTGAAACTAGTTTGCCGTTGTCCCCTCCCGATAGCAACACGCACTCAATGTTTACTCCTAGACAACTTTTATTATATGATCCTGAAAGTCTTTGACCACTGCGTTAATTTTCCATATTCAGCTGCGTTAAAAAATTAAAAGCATTTTCAAGTTTCCACATTGGGCAAATTCCCCCTCTGTAGTCCAGTTTAGTATGAATAAAAAGTACCTTCCACAGCATCCACTATTGAATCTGAAATGTTTGAAAATATTGTTTTCCCTCTTTCATAGTGCTTTATCGTCACCATATAAAATTTGAAGTCGATGATCAGATATACCCTTAAGCAAGTCCAGAAAGTGTTGCACGCCCAAGCTATAAATCCTAAAACCTTGCAAATTTTGTCACTAAGAAAAAACATATAGCTTGAAGCCATCTTCGCCAAAGAAGTTGCTATATGATTCCATCAAGTTTCCGAAGCACATATCTGTCGTACCATTTTCATCATCCACAAAAGTGTAGAAACTGATGAATCCACTATCAACAGTTGTGTTGGTCAGAAGAACTATGACGCAGCATAAGTAGCACCAAGCTAAAAAGGAATACTAGCCGGTTGAAATCAAATTAATACTTAAATACTACAGCCATTAGCTGTCACCTTTTTGAATTCTGGTACAATAGGAATATTCCTAAATTACAAAACAAATCTCGAAAAGGAATTCAATTAAGTTTCACACAAATGGGACGAATTATTATATTTGAATAAATCCGATTCAAATACAGGGTGCTTCAAAAAATGTATACACACTTTGAACTTCCATAGAAAATTTATTTACCGTTCTACAAAGTTAAATTTCAGGAAGATAGAATGCTGAAAGTCCATTGTAAATGAAACATAAATAACAAATGTTAATACTGTTCAAATTGGTGACCTGCAGCATCAATACAATTCTGAGTACGAGTCACCACAGATTCTGTACATCGTATCAAAACTTTCAATGAGATTTCTCTACACACTGCTTGAATCTCATTCTAAAGAATGTCTAGGTTACGTGGTTTACGTTTGTACACCTCATCTTTTACTGTGCCCCAGAAAAAGAAATCCAGTGTTGTAAGGTCTCGATTGGCCCTCTGCGTCCTATCCACTGGCCCGACAAATTTTGATCCAGGTAAGCCCGTACGTCCCTGTGATAGTGCGGCGGAGCACCATCTTGTTGAAAATATAAATCATCATTACCGTATAATGCACGAATGGCAGGTGGTTCTGTATCATACTCCCTTCTCCACTGTCTTTTAACTCACTTAATAACCTGCTTACGTTCTTCAAAACTCAAACATACGTCCCCCTTGTTGATATTACAAATTCCAACTGATAATATAACATAGAGGGAAATAGAGGGAAATATAACATTAGCCTTGTAGAGCGGGAAAACTACAATAGTTCTAAGTGTGTATACATTTTTTTGAAGCACCCTGTAATATTTATTATTTATTAGGTACAGAATTTCTCTCAGTGTAGTGAAGCCTGATTTTCTGAATGTTATAAGACTGAGAACCTGATCTGAAAAATTTCTAATTTTCTAAAAGCCTCCATAGGAATTTTGTGGAGCATTTTCTATAGCATTATGATCAATCTTGACGATAGTAATCTTCTTCATTTTCCCATACCTCAGATGTCAATCGATGCATCAGACAACATCGGCGACTACAAGATGCCCTCCATCATCATCTCTTCCCTATCCAATCCCGGCACTATCCATGATTCCAATCCGAAAAAAAAGTTTCCTGATAAATGGCCGACGTCGCGAGCTTTATGGGGGGTGAAATCAAAAAACATCGTACCCCCACCCTTTCGTCGGAGGTTCATAATATGAAATTCAATCACGTCGTCCTTAACGAAGGTATTGGAAACTTTTCAATTTGGGCGCAGTGGCGCTCGCTGGAAAGTTATGGCGAATTGAAATCCAGTCCCGACCCGACCCCCACAGTTCCGACAGTTTTATTGCCTTCCAGAGACAGGACTCTTGCCCCGGAAACCAGGAGCGCACGGCTTCCGGTCACTCCGGCTGGGCTTTGTGCATCCGGACTGTTTCAAGGAGATGGATGGATGGTCGGCGATCTTTCTTTTTTGGGGGTTTTGGCTGCTGACGGTTCAGGTTCTTTGTTCTTCTTAGATATGTTGAGGTCTTCGTGTTGTCCCTGAAGGTCTGAGACAAATAGATGAATTGGTGTTACGATTTACAAGATATTTTGAGGTGTGAAGATGCACATTTTCTTAAAGACACACGTTATCACCTCTGTATCGAGAATAAATACGCAAATTGAAGAAAATTTGTGAGAGTCAGCATTAGGTTTTTCATATTGCATATTGTTTACTTACTTTTCATCGCACTAAAAATGGTTCGTAAGTGTGAAAGTTGTAATAAAGACAAGAATTTTAATCCGAATTTATAGTTCCATAGCTAAGTGCATTGTTAGAACCAAAGTATTTAGTTATTTAGATGTTCAGTAGCGTAGAAAGTTTTTTTTTTATTTATTTGTAATTGAAGGCATCGACTGCTTGGGTCATTAGCCTTGTACAGATTTAGACATTTTACATTCAATGAGTTATTTTGAAATGTATAAATCAACTGTACAGAAATTATTGAAGTACATAATAATACACAATTCACAACAATACTCAAGTACAATAGATTTAGTCGGTGCTCTAGTAGACAGTTCAAAAGCGTGTGCAAATAAACATGTGTATAAACATAATTACACGTGTATAAACAATAATGTGTAAATAAATTCTATAAAAAATATATAATTGAAACAAGGACAATGCATTGATTTATGTATACTTATCAAGTGTTGAGAAATATGCGTCACAACTTGTCATATAAATGAATGGTCTTAAGAAATTTAATGGTGTTCAAAATACTCTCCTTTTCATCTAAATTTGGCTCTTTTGGTATGTTGAACTGTGTGCGTTCATTTGCGTATTTAGGATACCCATATAAAATATGGAAGATGCTTTGATTTATGTGACATAATTCACATTTTGGCCTCTCTTCCTTTTTAAAAATGTAGAGGTGAGTAAGGGCGGTGTGACCAATACGTAGACTATGTATCCTTATCATGTCAAGTCTAGGCAATGTTATAGCTATATAAGGAGACCGAACATCTTTCTTAAAAAGCTTCAGCTTATCATTTCGAATATTCCATGTTCTTTGCCATTCAGAGGAAATACATTGCTTCACTGAATTGACTAAATCAGTGGTCTTTACAGTTTCCACATCTTTTTCACCTACGGCAGCAGCAGTTTTGGCTGCTTGATCAGCTGCCTCGTTACCTTTTATTCCGACATGGCTTGGAATCCAGATTAATTTCACTTCATAGTTTTTTCTATGCAGTTCTGCTAACAAAGATTGTATCTTCTGCGTGAAAGGGTCGGTTGTATATATATCTCTAGTGGAGATTAAAACACTCAATGAGTCTGTTGCTATTATGGATTTTTCTTTCTGGTACCATAGGCAGAAAAGCAGTGCCTGCCAGATGCCATATTGTTCAGCGAAAAAGACTGAAGAGTCTTGAGGGAGAGACCAAGTGTGCGAGTCCTCCCCTGTTATCAACGCAGCTCCTACCCCAGTTTTGATTTTGGAGCCATCTGTGTACAGTATGTGACCAAGACTTATTTTGTCTAAAATTCTGAGGAATTCCTGCTGGTAGACTTCGTGTGGTGTATTCTCCTTTTTCAGAGCAAGCAATTGGGTGTTTATTTTGATCTCAGGTATTACCCAAGGTGGTATCTCGTTGAACCTGTGAAAAAATACTTCGGGAATGTTGAGGTTGATATTAGAAAGTTTTAATAAGGAAGGTTCCAATGAGATTATTATAAGATAAAATGAGGTTTTCTTGAATTAAGGTTCCCAGATGACGATGAAAAAAGAAGAATTTGGGTTTCGCTGTTGGGATGGTTAAGTATTTGCCCAAAGAAAGCAATTTTCATTTGTTCAGATCATTTTGGCCCTGAAGATATTGTGACCCGAGTAAATGGAAAAAGATTTTATGCGGTGTTGCCGGGTGAGGTTTCAAAAGAGACTTTCAATGAGGTTAAGACTCAATGAGGGAGTCAAAACAAATCGATATTTTTCGAAGGAATGCTTTGTCTATCTTATAAAGTCTAAGGATAAAACACACAATATACAGGGTGGCCATTTGAAACCGAAACAGACAAGATTACAGACGAAATGAATTTTTTCGATAAAAATGTTTAGATAGGTCGATTTTTGTTTCGAGGGGGACAACTTAAGATGTAGGTTACGGACACATAGCGCTTCAACCCTTGCTACTACAACCCTCACCCCCAAATTTTGAATGGGGAAGATGGAGTGAGTGATACCTCATTTGAAAGGTATTTTTATATTAATTTCAGCACAGTAATTGATTTTTTCATTTCATGCATTAGTTCTATATTCTTAACTAAGTATTTGAAAATGAAGTGGTGTTTTCATGGCACTTGTACTGTTTTTTGTGAAAAATCGACATTTTGAGCTTCAAAACAACCACGACTGTGGCTTCCTTCCTCCAATCCACTGACATAGAAATCTATAATCAAGATGTCGAACGAACAAAGCTCAATCTTGCTGAAACTCTAAATCTAAATTATGTTCGATATAATTTGCAGTATTTCCAATAACATGCGGTAACACTTGATCGATAGAAATCTCCAAAAAGTCCAAATACGTACATATCTCTAATCAGATTACCAGGTAAGAAAATCAAATCATTAATAATGCCACAGAAATATTCCAGTCCCAGTTCGTGAAACTATTTCCGACTTAATTATGAAGTGTTTTCTCAGTTGGCTTCAATATGTTTTCATTTTGTTGATTATTGAATTCATATCTTTTTCAAAAAAAGGAGAATCGATAATTTTTTATTTATTACGAACAGATCATTGAGTTGGCTCACTGGTTCTTTGATATGTGAATTATTCATAGTTTTGAATCGAGACTTTATTTAAATTGAGTCACACTACAAGTGCCATGAAAACACCACTTCATTTTCAAATACTTAGTTGAGAATATTTCGAGAACTAATGCATAAAATGAAAAAACAATTAGTGTGCTGAAATCAGTATAAAAATACCTTTCAAATGAGGTATCACTCACTCCATTTTCGCCATTCAAAATTTGGGTGTGAGGGTTGTAGTAGCAAGGGTTGAAGCGCTATGCGTCCTTAACCTACACCTTAAGTTGTCCCCCTCGAAACAGAATTCGACCTGTCCTAGTATTTCTTTCGAAAAAATTTATTTCGTGTGTAATCTCGTCTATTTCGTTTTCAAATGGCCACCCTGTATAACCACCAATAATAACATGATCTCATTTCACCACAACTTCTAAATAATCATATTCCGATCGAAATTTTTAATTTCTTCCACTCAAGTACATCCAAATAAAAAACCATCACAATGTTGTCACTTTTCTACACGGAGATGATTCTAGTTTGAGGAAGTGAGTGCCTCGAATACAATATTACATAGAACGCAACGGCGATTATATGAAAGAAAGAGAACTTTCCAGAAATGTACTTTTATTCGCAATTGGATCAGTTTTTCAATGTAAAAAGTTCGTGGAACACACTTCACGGACACGCCTTGTATATAGACAATCAGCCTATTCTGCAATTACGAAAACTTTCGTCAGGAGGTCCAATTCGATTGATTTAGAATGTTTGGATTTGATATTCGGAAAAAACAAGAATTTGGGCAAAACTATAGCACATAGTTCCACTGTGGAAAAGCGCTCAAAACTATCTTGTCAATTAAATAAATCCGATTAATCATGTTGCTTTTTTTCTGTCCTTCATTCCCAGACGATCATCAGAAAACCATCTGTTCCTTCAAATCCCACCTTATTAAAGACCATCAATACAGGTGCTATAAAACAGTTTATTCTTCACGCCTATACAGGTGCCACATTAGATGCGCCACATGTCAGCGGGCAGCTGGGGCCAATCCAATCTTCCAAGTGTAGCTGGAGACGAGCCGGTCTCACGGAAACGTGCCTGTAAAAAGATTTTATGTCTCGAGAAAGAAAGTTAACTTTATGCCCAAACTTGCAGCGCCACGGGATTTGTGGTTCCTACACCTGTCGGTGATGTGGGGAGTTTATGTGACGATTTTGTCCTTTTAACATAGCGGAGACGAGGTATGGGCAAAGTTGAAGTTGCTACAAGATTAATGCAGGTGGAAGTTTAGAGGATGAAACTGTTTCGAATGCAAGTTTTTCGATGACTTGTTCGCAGCTTTATGAATTATCGAAGTCCTCGATTTCTGTTCGGAAATATGGGGAACTTAAAGTTGTATGAAAGATTTCCCTTGATTTTTGCTTAAAACTCATCATTTGGTATCTGCCGTATCAATTGTATCTTCTGGTACAGCTCTGCTTAATCGGTAATGTGTCTGTTACTGCAAGATTCAGTATGGTTTTTCAGTATGGTTTTGTTTTATAATACGTTGTTTTTCATTTCAAAATGATCGCTGAATCAACGGTCTATTTCATTTTTCATTTTTTAATTTCTTTGTTGTTAAATAAATAAATACGTTGGGAAATCTTGGAACGCACATCTGGTGGCATATGCGTCGTAAAACAGATTTTTCTGGGATTTTGATTCATTCTGCCACCTGAAATTGTGGAAGTGAACGCTCGATTCACGGAAACAAGTATCAGTGAAAACTCGGACATTTTCTGAAATTATTCAAAACAGTGTGTGAAAGCTATTGTGAGATCTGGACAGTGCTGACTGCCATTCTGTGTTCATCCAACAAAGGTAGGTTCCAGGTGCTTCCAGCGTATCCTTGCTTTCATTTCAGTTTCTTATTATTTATTTTTCGCGAGATCAAAATTTGTTCATTGAGATACCGTTACAGTGTCGAATAAGATTGAAATAATTCTTAAGGGTTTCCATCTCCCTACAAAGCTTCGGTGAGAGAAGATCAATCACATCTTCGGGCAAATCTGGATCTGTCTGAGTGTTTTCATAAATATTTATTCTTTGTTGAGTTATTAGGATGGGATGATACCCTGAGACTACTCCTGTATCTGTTTTGAATTTTGAATACGAGATATGATTCACACAAAGGTTAATGTAAGATTATATATTTTGTAAGAACTACTCCTGTATCTGTTTTGAATACGATTTGCACTATTTCGATTAATGGACAATTTCTTCAGTGTTGTATGATTCACACAAAAGGTTAATATTTGAGAGAGTGAGGTTCTTAAATATTGAATAATATTTTGAAAACTTCAGAAGAATTTTCATTAATCACTTATTTAAAAAATTCTCTTGTTGAATATAAACATAGATTTTGTTGTTCTACTTTCTTCTCACATTCAAGATTATAGACCATGTGATGAATTCTCTAATGTGATCAAACTTTATTATTATTTGTTATCATCATACATTTGTAATTTTGTTCTTAAAATATCAAATTCCTAAAAACCATCAGTGCTCTATCAAGAAAATTCCAAGACAGAGGTTGAAAACTATGTTTTTATTTCATCACCGAGATTGAAAAAATCATCTATGATTTCCAAAATACTGAATTTTCTGATTAATATTCTCCTTGACAGAGACCAGTGAACAGCATTTCTATGAGGTCTCTTGATATACTGTTAAAAATAGTGAAAATCTAAGGTTTTCGAAATTTTTCAACAACAGTGAATGATGTCACTAGAGAATAATCAGCACCAGAAAAAAGATGTTCACAATTGCTTGATTATTATTTTCTGTACTGAATCCCAATCAACGCTCTTGTTTTACCTGGATAGATTACAAGTATTCCAGATTTAAGCAATGTGTGCAATTATACTTTCTTGAAGAAATACCTGAACAAACCTTTAAATTTCAAATTGAAAATAACTTTTGAATTCCGACAACGTATAAAATCAACTATGACGTCACGTTATGTTTGATTTAATAACAAATTTTTGTTAATCTGTGATCAATAATATGATGATCTATTCTGTTAAATTTGGGGATATAAGATATTACAATATATTGAAATTGAAAAATACTGATTAAAAAAATTTTTATAAGAAATGTGACGAGAAATCTGCAGCCTCCTCAACAACATTTCAAGTATCAATTTGATTTGGATATTCTAGTAGTTATTGAAGAAACAAAACAGATGCTCATAACTACTGAACCAAATATTGAGATAATAACGTATTCTGAAAATATTAAACTCTAGCTGATTCCTTTTTGCTTTGGATACTCAGATTATCGATTGAGACCATTTTCGCCTCGATATTTTACAGATATTCGGGCAAAATGATACGGGTGAACAAGAGCGGCAAAAAGGGATGGGAACGATATACCCAGATTGAAATTCTTTCGCGATTAGCTCTCCTCTGTAGCCTAAAAACCCTCATGGTAGGAGCAGCCCCCATAGTAGAAATCTAATGAGTTTACCAGAGCGAAATACACCAGAAGCAGCACATTTTTGAGTGAGGGAGAACGAGAGTGTTTCAGAGCGAAAATGTTACGACTGAGCCTCAACTGAAAGATAATCAACCTGTACACCCAGAAACTTAACGGCATCGGTATATTCCAAATTCACAATTTATGGGTTGATCATACTGTGAGTTTTATTCTCATTAGACTTAGTCCATTTCCTCAGAATAAATTCGGGAGAGCTCCACAATGAACTCACGTCCGAAGATTTATTATCGACAAAAACCCCCGATTCTGGCAGATCGTTTATAAAGATCAGAATCTTGGGCTACTCCCATATTCATTGATCGTAAACGGGAATACATCCCGTCGGAGTAGACCACCTGGTAACGTCCGCCCAAAAATGATTCAATCATTCTCAGTGCCATCTCATCAAATCCATACTTTCTGAGCTTAAAGAGCAGTTTTTCACCCGATACGCAGTCGAATGCCTTTGTCAAGTTTACAAAAGTAGCAAGACAATGCTGCTTGCTCTCGAAACACTCCACGGCGTAGTTCCCAATGATTGAATCTTTCGAGTGTTTAAGGCAGTCCGTACTGACAGGGCTTGCGGACCTGCAGATTTGTTTCTAAGGCGATTATTGATGATATGGTTACTGAGCCTTCAGCCGTCAACCAGTTGTTTGGATTCTGTTTGAAACTGTAACATAGTCAATAACAGTTATTTATAGCTTTAAAAAAATAGAAGTGAAAAAATATTTGATGGAAAATATTCTTGGGATAATTTCGACAGAGCAGGTTCTCCCTCAGGTCCCTCAGCTCATCTGTGAACCAACCGCTATCAGTATAATGACTTTCGCCTCTTACATTCTTCAGGGGAAAACATTTCAGAAAAACACTGAAAATTATTCAATTCAGTATGAAATGATCATGGTCAGAAAATGCATTCTATTCTCTTTCTTGTTTATGAGCTTATAGCTTCCAGTTTCAATATTGATTGAATTTTTTAATAAACCATGCATCATAACAAACATTCAGAAAATATTAACTCTAAAAAGTCAAATTCTATTATCTCCTAAGTTTGTGAATTCAAGGTTCTAAATCGTTGGTTTAGTCAAAAATTCCGACACTTTCTGTGCTATGGATGAAAAATGTAAGGCAGTATGAAATGATGATAAGATGAATAATGGTATACAAAATACAAAAGTGGCTAAATAACAGCGTAATAACAAATCTAGGATGGGTCCGGCGCGGTGACTGCAAATGGATTTCGGCATCTCAAGAAGTAAACTCTAAAGTTTTTACTCAGAGAAATACTCACCTTTGGACTCATATGGAGCTCATGATTAGTGCAGCATTAAAATAATGTATAAAAAAAATAAATTATATTCCACGGAAACACTTTACAGGAGACTAATATTTTTAGAATAGTTCTCAGTTTTCAAACTCAACATCTAAGTCAACAATTTCAGGAAAAGATGAACCCCCAGGTATAAGGTAGAAGTGAAAAAATATTTGATAAACGATTCACATCAAAGTCTCCTCCCAACCTCTCGACCTGAAGGTCAATGTGGTTTGCTTTTGTTGGTTGCGGCCTATACTCATGTGCTGTGATTATTTCTTACACCCCGAGCTAAAGATCCCTGCACCTAGGTGCGTCTGGCATGCTGTTGGGATAACGGTCAAATTTGTAAAATAATCTGACATTATTGTATGAACTTAATTTGAATAAATTTTTGAAAAAAAAAAAATAGCCCTTCTTTATTTCCCACGCAATTCATTTCGGAGCATTAACAAGTTTGATGACCTTTGACCACGACACATAGAAACTACCATGAGCAGGTTCTCCTCAGGTCTTCAATTTCAGTATAAACAGGTCCTGACAGAAAATACTTCACCTATTTCTGTATGATTTTGTCCGATTTAACGTTCAAAACCTGGGCATCATGGGTCAAAATACTGGACGTCAAAATTGGTGAAGAGTGGGCTGATTTTGGAAAAGCTAAAAGATCTATTTTTCTCTATTTATTATGGAATATTAATGGATCTGGATAATATTAAACAAGGTGCTAGACATCTTTTGATCTTCACAAATTTATTCGTATTTTATTCAACATTCTCTTCTATCAATGAATACAGCAATCAGCAATTTAGAGTTTTGTGGTGATTGAAAGACCGTTTGTTCAGTGGTTAATTTTATCTATAGTGTTTAGTGGTGGAACGACAGACTGGTGAGATTTCCTCAACCTTTTGTAGAAATATTTAATAAAGACATTCTTATGTGGCAACATTGAACAAATCTGATTATTGAATCATTTCAGCAAGAGAGTTGGATTTGGGAAATTTCAGAAAATTTGGACAAAATTATATCGATTCAATTCCATTCAACTTTCAAATATCTCAAGAATGGTGCACATTAGAGAAAAAGATGAGGAATGATTTATATGACAAAAATTTTAATGATTTCAGTTGAACAAGAGATACGGACCTTTAGTATCGTAGGGTTCTCAAAAATATTTGTTTCAGATCTCATGCAATTTAACAGTTAATCTGTGAGTAGTAGTGGGAGAAACCATTAATTTTCTTTTTCAAGAAATGGCATAAATTATGGCTTTTTTGTCAACGTAATGATGCCAAAATATGAACGAGTGTTAATACAAGACAATTGATATTGTCGTTTGAATATTACAGGTGAAAATTTCAATGTTTCGATTCGAGCATTTGACATTCGGCCTATCATCTCTTGAAATTGGCCAAATTTGTATCAAAATGTTATAGGAAGAAATTGTTTCGGATCTGACGTCAAGAATCTATGGTTAAAATTAACGCATGTGAATGAACAAATCTTATTTTTAATTATATATTTTATTATTATATGTATTAAACGACGAGATTAGACCATTAGAATCTCTGAAATAGCAAATATTTTACTTTGTGATATATCTGAATTTGTTCCACTCTACAGCGTTGCGTAATTGTAGACCACCTGCACAGGAAATTCTCGATAATTTCTCAACTGAAGAAATCGGATGTCTCTCCTACCTGAGTATTTAATCATTATTTATTTTTGATTAGCGACAGATTACTCCGTTTTAATGTAATTTGAATCAATTTAGTCGATGCATCTGATTATTTCAAGATAAACACGTCCATGTTTTATAGCGATTAATTCCTTGTATAAACAACAAATTTCAATATGTATCGACAAAATTACTCTTAATATCAGCTCTTGTACTTGTTTGGCATCGAAATCTGATGTGTTATTGGTAGTAATGCATAAATGAAAAACTAAATATCCTGTGGTTTCAAGAAAAAAAAAAAAGACTTACCATAATAATAATGTTGCCTGCAAAATTGATAATGTATATGCAGATTGATTATACATACATATAACTTTTCCATATTACAATGTACCATCACATAAAAAAGTTAATAACGGAAGTTATGGTAAACATTGATAGGAGAACTCATATGACAATTCACTTCAATGCTTTTGAATTGAAGATTTAATGGTAGGTTATAACTTTTCTTAAACCTTATAAAGCACAAATGTACGTAGTTTGATTATTGATAAGGGAACCTTGATTTCAACATAATGAGTTCAATTTTTCAAGATGTAAACTGCTGCAATCAGAAGTGAAATTGAACGTATTTGTTCTAATTGTAGTAAAAGATAAATCCAATTGGACCAGCAGGACATAATATATTTTTCGCACTTCCTGGCCTAAAGTGACAACTTCACTCCCTTGTGACAGGTACTAAAGTGTCACATTTAATCCCTCCGGGATTAAATATTGACGAAACTCCCGGAACGATTAAATCACAAACAAACGAATTTAAGGGATATTTTATTGAAAAATACAATTAATTAGAATGGTAATTAACGTTAATATTCAAATTAATATTGTGACAGTTCGTCATATTGACCAGTCTTTCCTTGGTTAATGCAGCAGGTAACTGACGAGTAACAGATAGGTCCTTATCATATTGAACTGGTGTTTGTTTCGAAGATCCTGCGGAAACAGGAAGCGAGAATGAGGACTGTGGCATAACTATAGTGGACGAATCGGCGACTTGACCAAATATTTTATCTGAATTTTTTTATTTATTTTTAATAGACGATTCAATATATCCCTCGGCCACGTTGGAGGATTTCCATCCTCCATGTCTCTTCAGCACGTCTATTGTTGCCCCCTAACAAAGACGCAGATGTGCGTCTAAAACAATGTCCCGTATAAGACGTCGCATTTTCTAATTTCAAGGAAGCTGCTATTTGCCGTGGAAATGTACCAAACATGTTTTTTCCTACTACTCGCGTAGTACATTCTTTGTTGATGTATTGAACAAAAAATTTTGAATGAGGTGTCCCTGTCTTTCGCAATGCCACATATTTTCGAAATATCGCCACAAAACTGACGGCACTGTTTTCTGAATTTTTGATCACAAAATTTCGGTCAATTTTATTTTTGGTGTTTCTAATCGCAATTAGGAAGGAATCGCCCAAATCTCTCACATCATCAATTCTAAATCAACCAACTCTTTTCCACGACATGCTCCCGCAACGCCCAAAATAAGTGCAACCTACAAAAAAATTGATTTCTTAAAATTTCTGAATATAAACACATTTCCAAATTTACCTTAAGAATTAAATATTTATCATCCGGAGCCTCCCGTAAGAACTGATCTACCTGCTCAGACGTGAGAATTCTTGACTTCTTTGGCTTAAATCCCTCATTTCTTCTCTTCAAAAAAGCTAATAATTTTGGAAATTTACTTATATCAATATCTTCTCTAATGTTAATAACCGATTTCTGCATTGAGTAATGTGCCCAGAGAGTTGAGGCACAAACCGCTTTTGATTTATCATTGAAGTAGACTAACAGCGCATTTTCAGTAGGTTGTCTCACATTTTTTGAGCGGCACCACTTTTTAAAAGCATCGTACTGCTGCTCGTATAGTTTTCTAGATTTCGGTGGTAACAATTCTTCACCTACTTCGGCTGCTCTTTTATCAATATCAGGAACACCTTCTTCACTCATGATACCAATAATTATCAATAACAATGTTTCTTTACAATGACACAAGTAATGACAATGTTTCTAAATTATAATTGTCACAACGCAATGTTACTATGGTAACCTATTTTAAAGACAGTTTATTAAATAAGTTGAAGGGAGAAAAAACTGATTGAAATTATTGAAATAATTAATAAAATCATACCGGAAGTACGAAAAGTATCGTATATACCTTGCGACTGAAGTACATTTAATCCTTCAGGTAAATTATGGCCAGACCGCAGGGAGGGCCATAAACTTTACCTTCAGGATTAAATGTACTACTTCAGTCCCGCGGTATATAATATACTATTATTCGCCAGAACGAGATAGCATTATCTGTTTGAAGTTTAAGTGAATCTGGAATATCTCTACACATTTTTTGGCATGTGTTCACTCCTGATTACTTATTTACCATATACAGGGTGAGTCTTTGACCACTGCGTTAATTTTAATCGTAGGTTCTTGAGATCAAACGAAACACTTTTTTCCCATACCATTTTTCCATATTCAGCTGCGTTATGAGCATTTTAAGGGCAAATACCCCTCTGTAGTCCAGTTTAGTTGGATTGAAAATTACCTTCCACAACATCCACTATTGAATCTGAATTGTTTAAAAACATTATTTTTTCTCTAGGAAATGATTCACTCACTCATGTTTCATCAGATGATTATATCGATTTAATTCCTCTCAACTTCAAATATCTCAAAAATGTTGTAATTGAGGAAAAAACACGAAGAATGATTTTATTTGCAAAAAAAGACTAATGATTCTAGGAAGAACTAGATAGTGATCTTTAGTTCAAGTTCTATTTGTTTTTCATGCAATTTAACCAATCTGTACAGTAGTAGTGAGAAACCCACAAGAAATGGAATAAATTTATTATTGCCAAAATATGAACGACCGTTATCAAAAACCTTCTTCAAGAGATCATTTCAATAGATATCATCATTTTTATATTACATGTGAAAATGCAATTTTTTTATGAAAATTCAACATCCTATATCTTTTGAACGGGGCCAAATTTGGGAAAATATTATAGGAAGAAAATGTTTCTTTCGACGTCAAGAATCTATGTGTGCGGGTACAAAATTAGGAATAATAATAATCAGTTCAAAATAGGACATAGAAGATAACATAGATAGAAATCTTTAATAGTTATGGAAAATTTAGCAAAATTGTTTATTTGAAGGGAGATACAGAAATGTACAGTTTTTGAGAAATCGCGGAATTGTCACTTTCAGTACTCCCATTCGAAACTCTTCAGGTGTAAGACAAAGCCGTTGGTACAGATCCTGTTTTCTATGGATCTTTGACACAACAAGAGAATTTGATCGCCATCCAAATGTACAGTTTCTGAGAAATGAAATTATCACTTCTAGAACTCTTCTTCGAAACCCTTCAGCTGTGAATGAACACCGTATGTACAGTTCCTGTTTTCTAACTACTAAAGAATTTGATCTCCCTTCAAATTTTGAAATTTTGGCTAACAAAACAAATATTAGCTGGGGTTGGTGACGGGGTTCCATACAATTCGGTGTATGAAATGAAAGCCTAAGGAAAAAATCCAGTAAAAAAAACCCTGGCTTCCCGTATTATTTAAAATGAACTACACAAAAGCTTGATGAATACAATAACGGTAAAATATATTTTATTCAGGAATTGGACAAAAAATTGCATAAGTAATAATTTTTTACAATTTTCTGTTACGTTGATGTGAAGGTTCCATACATATCACTGAAGCAGATGTTCATCATTAACCGCTTGCCATATGGACCCCGATTCCTCGATTCAACTCAAGGATATCTTCATTTCTTAGATAAGTAAAAAATTCATTTTTGTATTGCGAGTTCTTTCTGTCTGAAACTTTCGGAAATTCATAAGTTTCTAAAAATAAATGAGATTTAATTCTGATTATAGGAATCATAATCAAACCTCTTCAAGTTATAATGAAAAATTAATAGGTACGAGTACAATACTCAACTTCATCTTGTCATGATTTTGGCGCTGTTGTTTAACTACTTCGAGTAAAAATATTTGTTAATCAAAAAGATGTTAATCCACTCATTACCGAAATTGTTCGCTCATATATTTTCTGTTGCTAGGTCGAGCAGCATCTCCTGCTAAGTAAACATTTCCTCTCTCTAGATAAGAGGAAAAATGTTCAATTATTCTTAAATAATGTGTTACTTAATTATTTCTCCATTTCGTTGGGTGTTTGAATTTACTCGTTTTCAATATTTCAATTTTATGAAAGCTCGCTTTCTAGTTATACCACTCTTTTTTTCATTTGACGACTCGAAATATTGGGATTTCTGATACAGCACCTATTACCATCAATACAATATCTTTTTTTCATGTATATCATACTCTATTCATCTTTGTTTCGAAACTTTCATGTTCATTCGAATCGTTTTTGAATCAGCCAAACATTTATTTGTGGGGTTCAAAAATTTTTCAGAATATTGTTAAAATTTTCTGGTAGGACCATTATCGCTAAATGTCTTCTTTGCAAGCTTATTCAAATAATTTTGAGTTTCGAATCGATTTTATAGATATTCTTGAAATTATTGAGGATAACATATGACAGATGCTCACAACTGCTGATTCTATGGATTTACCTCAATAACGAATTTGATCGAGATATTTGGACTTTTGAGCTACTCTGTAAAAATGAAAACTTAAGCTTATCTCCTTTGGAAGATGATACTGTCAGACATATTCAAGTTTTACCACAGATTCCTTATATTATACAAAATGAAAACACAGTTTTCCACTAGTATGATAATATCATACTAATGAATGAGCTAAAACAGCAGAATGTTTTTTCCGAACATCAATAATTGGCCATGAAATAACCCAGTCATTTTACGCTTGTAGCACCATCAAGAATATCTTGTCTCTAACTACTAAATTATACATTCGATTTTATAATTTCATCACTGATTTACTACAATCTTCTTCGAAGCAGACGTCATCTGTCCCCTTATAGTTAGACGGCAACTAATCTCCACGATGTCTTCATATAGAATCAGGACTGCCACAAATCAAGGGACTAATTTCGACAGATCATTCACAGAACCTGCCACTAATTATTCAGCATTCATTACTACCCTTCTAGTCGTCATGCTATTGAACTATCTGCCTAGTTATCTAACAAAAAACCTGAGCTTCCAAGAACGTACAGTGAAGATCACTGAATTCGCCGGATGTTATTACCGGCAATGTAATAAAGCAGGTTTCTATTAATCGACATCATGGGCCCGTTGCGTTCACGTCGCCCACTTTTTTCGATTTCCATTTCATTTGAGTGGACTTTTCTACGTACCTGGTGCGACAGTGAAGTTTCAAGTTTCTCGGATGTCAACTTCTTTGTTATTTCAGTGATTCAGACTTTAGAACAAGAGTCCTAACCTCACGACAGTGCTTTTCTATATTTTTATGAGTTTATTTGGTACTGCAAGCATCTAGATTTCAGGACAAATCAAATAACTTACTTTTCTAGAAAACAAATTTTTATTCAGATCAGATAGTATTTGATATCTGTGGGTGAGTTTTTTACTCCCCACCTGGATCTTTATCTGAGGGACGTCTCACAATTGGCCCCTTTGAGCTCTTGTACTGAACGTTCAGGCGATCTTGTTGACCGTCTGATTTGGAGATTCACATTGTTTGTTTTCATTCTGTCGGCCAATAGTGAATGAGATTATCGAATCAGGTTTAGTCGAATATATTTTACAATTTGTATGACATTTGATTTTAGCTGAAGTGATTTCGAACATTCTCTAAAACATTTCATTTTCAGAGATTTCTGTCAACCTTTCAACAGAATCTCGTTGATGTTAAAAAATGTATAAAAGCAATAATTTGGGGCAGCAGCTTTTGTGATCTTCTTCTAAAGTATTTTACCATACTCTGAACATACGAATACAACCTCACAATGAATGAACAAATAGCTTGATCTAAAACAATATTTTGGAACTTCTCAAGGACAAATATTTAATTCAGTAATCCGGGAATCCTTTGTTTTCAACAACATATTGTGGACCGCACCTGAAGTTGAACAGGTTAAGAACAAAATAAACACACCCATCAGTTTAGGCACACTCATTAAAAGTGAAACCAGATTGGGCAGGATGCTAATTTTGCATCAAATATGCCGACAAAGTTTCTCTACTGTTGAGTATATTTTCTGTACTAACTTCCTCCTGTTTATACTTTTTGTGGGTAAAACATGAATTAAACCATGGGAAGATTTTGTACGCTGAGGGCCAACAAACGCCTTATTGCTTGGATGAAGTAGATGAATTTTAGGAAATATCTGAATTTACCGGTAATTCATTTAGTGGATTAAATTCATTTGTTGCTTGTTGTGATTTGCAGCTTCCATGTCTTTTGAGTGTTATCGAATCCGCCATTGAGTTAGCTAGCAGACTAGCAGAACTATGACGAAAGCAATGTCCTGTATATGTACGCGGTTCAGGTAGTTTTAAAAAAGTTGCTATTCTGCTAGGAATTTTGCTGAATGTATTTTTTCCGGTTTTTTTGGTTGTAATGCGCATTTACCTTTCTTGTACAAAATGAACGGACGAATATGAGGAGTATGGATGGGCCGAAGGGTATTATATTTGTGGTATATTTCAACTAGATTCAATGCTTCATTGGTTTTATCTGTAATTGTTGAACGTCTCCTCATATTATTTTCCTTTTCGGGCACGGATACTACCAATAAGTCTCCTCTATTACCATTGTCTTCAACTTTGATATCTAGCAATTCATCTCCACGACATATATTTCCATGATGACACACCTTAAATGCTACCTGAATATAAATCAAAATAAATTAATCTTAGACTTTTTGGGCCAGTAATTTACGGATACTTGCTTTAAAAATGCTCGGACTCTATAAAAGTGTCAAAATTAACATTCTGTTTTGATTTGACAGTGCTTTAAAAATTCTGACCATAATATAGCTACATTTACATTTGATGACGAGATATTGTTGATGATGGAGCTCGTGTTGAATGATTATTTGGGCTATTACCATCATCTATTGTGGATGTAATGTTTTCCTACGTTTCGATAGACATCTTCTATCTTTATCAAGGAGGAAAAGTAAAAAACCTTTCGAAAATTATCAATTTCCAAAAAGTCAAAAATTGATAGAAGATGTCTATCGAAACGTCGGAAAACATTACATCCACAATAAATGATGGTAATAGCCCAAATAATCATTCAATACATTTACATTCTTTCTTCAGGGACTTATTCACAGAGGGATATTCTGCTAAGAGTGGATTTGCGTTCGATAAAATAAATTAGATTTCCATCCATAACCCGATGCAATCAATATATATAAAAGCTAGTTCAGCTGCATTTTTTTTTTATGAGAATATCTTCACCATCTGTGCTCTCGATCAATAAAATATTTACGACTTCCCGAACATACGTAATACAATGATTTCTTATATCCTTCTCCGATTCGATCATGCAGTAAGTACCAGAATTAATGAATAAGTCCAATGAGTGTCTGATAATTAAAAGTGGCCTCAAAAGTTCATTCACAACTTCGTTCCCACACTGGATGTATTATGTTAATTCGATAGTCAGGGAGCTCCTCTCTAGGACAGGTTTTTAATGATTTTTCACATAAAGTTGACTCGACTTGCTACGGCTTCTATGAGATCGGAGCGATGTCTCTGCGCGAGGAGATGGATTTATCGATATATCCGGTAGTACCACAATAACTTGATAACTCTATTTCTGACTTTAAAATGAAAATATGGGGAATCGGTTTGACACATCATTTTTCAAATTACACTTTGAAATAAATTTTTTTATGGTGCAATTCTGTCATACGAATACATTGATACCAATTTTGTTCTCGACTGAGATATAAACCCTTTGGGTTTGATTGAATATTTGCTACAATTTTTATTTTCAAACGCTCATTTGCGCACTTTTATGCATAATACAGACTTGCAAGAAGGGACTTCAATTTGAGTGAGGTAACGCTCGTCTTTGCTTGAATTGTACTCACAATGGCAACGGGTTAGTGAAGAACGTGTAAGGAATAGTTAATCTGGCAACGTCGCTAAGTTCGACTATTTCGACGATTTCTGTAGATGAAATATTATGAGGTACCTACATGAGGTTGCAAATATTTTCTTTGATGAAGAGAATTAATTAAATTATAGTTCTTGATGTATTTCAACTTATAACCCATTTTTATGCTCTTCTCAAACGATTAAGAACTTTCCATTTTTTTCTTGGAAGATCAAATCAGAAATTTTTTCAGAAAAATCAGAAATGGGATCTTTTCGAACATTTCATAAGAATTACACTTAATCTTCCATAAGTCCTTATCGCTAAAGGTTATAAATATGAACGTATTATACCATAATGGTTTACGTGACTCCAATCTGAGAGGTCTATTTAGAGGAATGTACGAAATAATTAGAAATAAATTAGGAGAAGAATTCAGAACTGCAGTCTGTCTGCGAATATGCGGAGGGACAATGTTAGACAAAACTGGTATCCAATGGAAAGGTGTAGATCTTGTGGTGCCAGCAATTATTCTCATGGATATATTCAACTATGCATAGATTTTTTGTGTATGTGCACTATTAAACCAAACAGTGCAACAAAACTCTGCTGCAGAAAAGACTGAGGTTAGAGATGCTGTGCGAAGAGTGGAAGCATCGGCACCCCAAGATGATCCAGCTAATTTCTGAAGAATATATGTAAAGTGCAACACTGAAGTACAGAAGAGTAGGAACGTCAGTACTTACTCTACTCTGTGACTGCACTGAAGCTCTATGATCGCACTTAAATAGCGCCATGTGTTGATGAATGTAGATGTACATTTGTGAATTCCCGTTCGTCATATTATCGATTTACCGCTTTTACAGATATGTCATATTATAATTTAGATAATGTGTTGTTATAGTTCAACTAATGTAATTTATGTATTAAATTACAAAAGAGGATATATTGCGGTGAAATCAGATATTTTAAATAAATCATTATTTACAGATGCAATCATAGTTTCCTTAATGCGAGCTGGAATCTTACATATTTATTCTTAGTTTTCAGTTTCAGGCTCATATCATCTAAATGAGCATTGTAATTGAGAAATGAATCTAATTCATCTCCTAAATACTTAGGATAGAATTTATGTTCGATAGAAGAATTATATAATGTTACAGCTAATTTCCTATATTTCTCATGATTATTCAGATAGAAACAAGATACCTCTGTTTTGTTGAAGTTGGGACAAAATCGCCACTCAGCAAAATAATTCTCTAAAATCAATTTATTGAATTATCAAAAAGTCGATGGGTGATGAGGTAGTTCAAATCTTGTACTCAGCACCTTATTAATTGGCTGTCATTTGCTTCGAAACCCCGACATTGAATAGCTACGACGCCTTGAAAATCGCTTTACATGCTTCGATAAAATCCCACTCTTCACGCATGAACGCTGTCAGTCTTTCTCAGCCACTGTTGCTTGACCTGATCATCAAGTTCGGCTTCCTTTCTCACTAGTTCGGCAGAGCGGAAGTTGTAGGCATAATTATTTATTACTCGAAATTATTCTCAACTTTTCATTCAAAACTTCGACATCAACATCCCGACTATGGAGCCATCAGCGTAGTATGGGTCGGTCACGATTTGTCGAAAAAACATGGTCGGTAATGTTCGTCTGCTGCAGTTTAATAACGGCCTATTTCGCCTTCCAGATCTGAGATTAATATATCTTCTTCATTGCGGAGGAAGGATTATTATGAGGATTATAAAAAATTATTAATTTCCATCGTTTTTATTAAAAATTTTCTTTGAATCTTCTGCACCTCAGAGTAATTTGAAAAATATATAATATTGTTGCTATTTGGCTGCCAGTATTCATCCACGGATTCAACTAAGAGCTTTAGTATATCGCGTAAGAGAAACCCATCTTATGTTACAGTTTCCTTGTTAGATCACTCGTTCCATCTACAGGCTAGTTAGGGAAGAGATGGTTTCTGTAATGCAATCACCAAACATCAGTAGTACATCACTCTTGTTATCGATGACAATTTGCTGCATCACAATCATTATTTTAGGTCATAAATACTCGAAATTTTTATGAATTGATTGGATTAAATGTTTGTAAAGGAAATCAAAGAAAAATTGCTGATATTCTTATTCTCTGAAGAGAAATACAATTTTTAGAGTACTGAATCTAGGTTAGGAGAACGGTTTTCTCTAATGAAAAAGAATTTCTAATTTTTTTTGAGATCCGGCAAATATCTCATCAGTGATGGAATATTTTTCGATTTTCAATTCACAAATTCATCAGATGGATATGAAGTTATTCAGGAAACCAAATTTCAAATGTCTATAACTTCTGAATTATTCTGCGGATTCTACCCAATTATGAACTAGAGTGAGATATTTTGACAATCTAGCTATTCTGAAAATTTGGTAATTGTATATGTAGCTTATCTTTTTTGAGATATGGAGGGTAGGTACTCAAGTTTTACAACAGATTCTTCGTCAGTGAGTAGAACCCAATCGATTTAGAACAAGAAACAAGCGAGAAAAATCCGATTTCAATCAATTGAAAATTGAAATAATGAAGAATGTTTTTGAAAGAAATTATTTTGTGGCTACCGAAAAATATTGAACTTATCATCAAATTTATAAACAACTTACGTAAAAATAGTCTGAATGAATGTTAGATCTATTGGTTATGTGAAAAGGAATTTTTCATAAACATTTTAGAGATAATTGATTAAGCAGTACTTAGTTATGAAAATTATGAAAAAGAGCATAATAGACCCATTGATCTAAGATGAGTTCACGAAGAGATTTGAACTTTTTCTTTCAAGCTATGAGTGAATTTGTGGAAGAACACATTGAGGAAAATTTCATCATAGGAGACATGTGGAGACTTACACTAATATCAATTTCAATTTGTTACAGGTGAGAACTGGATTATTCAAAGATTCACCATTCTTAACAGTAAGTACTCTCGAAAGTTCAAGAAGGAAATCTTCATTTTATGATAGAAGCATTAAGTAAAATATTCCACAGCATCCACTATTGAATCTGAATTGTTCAAAAACATTATTTTCCGTCTAAGAAATGATTCACTCATTCATGTTTCATCAGAAGATTATATCGATTTAATTTCTTTCAACTTCAAATATCTCAAAAATTGTGCAATTTAGGAAAAAAACGGGGAGGAATGATTTTATCTGCAAAAAAGACTAATGATTCTAGGAAGTACAAGATACGGACCATTAGATCAAGTGATATTTGTTTTTCATCAATTCAACCGATCTCTACAGTAGTAGTGAGAAACCCACAAGAAATGGAAAAAATCTATTGATACCAAACTATGCATAACTGTTATCAAAATTTGGAGAAATATTATAGGAAGAAATTGTTTCTATTGGCGTCAAGAATCTATGGTTAAAATTAACTCAGTGGTCAAAGATCATATATTCTCTACCTACCAGATAAATCTCCTCAGCATATCCAATAAACGTTAAAGAAAAATGTTTTATTCCAACTAATGGCATTTCTTACAATCATACATCATACTTTCTGGATGACAAAAAAAAATACCTGAAACGAAGAACTTGTCCACAAGCAAGATAATTTAATGTGAATCATCCTCCTAATGAATGAGTCCAACCAAAACCTCTTCAAGCTTGAATCGGTTTCTTAGAACCGTCGATTGCCAATGAAAAATAAAATGATCAAAATTTCGAACAGATTCCTCCATCTCGGCAGTTCCCAGAAACCGATTCAATTGAATTCCTGTGATCCAGCTTGAAGCTTATCCCTAGAATTACTTTGCTTTTAATTTTATGGAGGTGAGATAAGAAAATTATTCTGATCACTCAGGTTACTTACCTGAGTTTGACCTTTTTGATTCTGAATAAAATAAATGCTCTAATAGACTCATTACAGCATTGTTATCAGTACTGTTTGAAACCATTACAAAACAGAAAAAAAGAAAGATATCTCTTTAACTTTAGTATTCCAGATAGCAGAATTCAAAAATCGCTACGCTTACTATAACGTCATAGATCACAGAAATAATTCGCCTTCGAAATAATAAAGGCCATAGCCAGAACACGGGCGGCAAATGAATCATCGTGGGAAAATAACCCCGAAATAATATTCGCCCAGATATTGAACGCATAAATAAAATGGTGACAACATTATCAGGCAGAGATTATGGACGAAAATTCGCCAGACATCCCCGAAATAATGCCGGGCTGTAAAGCTTCATAACCGAGGCGAACGAACGCCATATGCAATTCCGACTTCCGGTAACCTGTTGGGTCGCGCTTCAACCTACCCCCTTCAGCAGGTACTTCCGGCGCTGGCGTTCGCCCCATTTCTTACCGAAATCGTTACAAGATACGCCTTATGGTGTTTTCCGGTTATTTTGCTGCCTTCGAATGCGCTTCTTCTATCTTTTGAAGTTTTATTGCAGTTATGAACGGAGAAGCAAGCGTCTTTTACAGCCGTAGACTCTTTAATTAACGAGGACGTAACTTATATTTCCTGTTTTGAACTCGGCGTTTTTTCAGCTCTGGTATGGAAAGGTGGCACTGGGAATTGCTCAGTCAATTATCTCGTAGCTCACTGTTCATAACTAGCGATGAATTAGTATCAATTAAGTTACTAATTCATTTTAAGGGCTCGTTTATACTGGCTGGTACCTTATGCCCTAAGCCCTTACCTTATTCCGTATGCCTTAAGAATTTCAGTAGGCGTTTATACTGGCTGTTAACTTAACCTTAAGCAGAACATAGAGTTTATGGATTTTGCTCTACGCTTATTAATAATTCGTCATTTTGAATTTGTGTTTCTACATTTTGATACGTGCTGATCATCTTGAATTATAATTTATGATATTATTTGAAATTACCGCTATTAAAACAGAGATCCTTTCTGTATTCAATACTCTGATATAAATAATTGACCCTCTATAGAATGCGCATGTGTCAAAAAAACTCGCCCAATATTATATTCCCTTAATTTGTCTTACTTATAAGATAGTCTTATACACTTATAAGATAATCTAATCTAATTATCTAATATATATATGTAATTTGTCCAAATTATTTATGAATATATATTTCTATGAATTTGTCCCTAGAAGTTGAACATTTTACAGGTAAGGGAAAAGGTTAGGGAATGAGTATGAACGAAAGCATTGAATTCCTATGGTTCAACTTTTAAGGTTAAGGTTACGGCATAAGGTACCAGCCAGTATACACGAGCCTTTATTGGTTCCAAGAAATTTCGATATTCGACGTGATTTTTCAACACGGTTTTAGTAGATGACGAGAAATTGTTGATGATGGAAATCGTATAGAATTATTGTTTGGGCGATCTTCCATCTTTTATTGGTCCTCTTTCTAACGTTTCAAGAGATATTTTCTGTCGTTCTCAAGGTAAAATTACCAGCACTAAAAATTCAAATCATGAAAAAGCTGAGGAATATAGATGGAAAACCAGAACACCGCAAAACAGAGAGCTCTGAAAGATCTTAAATCAGATCATTCCATTTAGACATTTCCAACAGACAAAGGAAATTCTACCGTCATCATTTTTATTTATTGCTATAAACAAAAATATTAGATGCAGGAAAATATAAGAAACTGAGGAAACATCCAACCTCCACAGTTGAAACGAACATTTATAAAATCTTATTTAAATATATAGGATGAGACTTTGACCACTACATTAATTTTAACCATAGGTTCTTGAGATCAAATGAAACACTTATTTCCCATACCGTTTTTCAAAACGTTGTTCAAAAATATTATTTTCCTCTCAGAAATGATTCACTTACTCATGTTTCATCAGATGATTATATCGATTTAATTCCTTCAACTTCAAATATCTCAAAAATTGTGCAATTTAGGAAAACAGATGATGAATGATTTTATCTACAAAAATGACTAATGATTCTAGGAAATACAAGATACGAACCTTTAGTTCAAGTGATATTTGTTTTTCATGTAATTCAACCAATCTTACAGTAGAAGTGAGAAACCCACAAGAAATGGAATAAACCTATTGATGCCAAAATATGCATGGCTGTTATAAAAAAAACCTTCTACAAGAGATCATTTCAATTGATATCGTCGTTTGAATATAACAGGTGAAAATGCAATTTTTTTATGAAATTTCAACACCCTATATCTTTTGAACGGGGCTAAATTTGGAAAAATGTTAATGGAAGAAAATGTTTCTTTTGACGTCAAGAATCTTTGATTAAAATTAACGCAGTGGCCAGAGACTCGCCCTGTATATTACTTCAACATCTTGTGTTAGTTATTCTTTTTCACTGTAAGTTTAACTAAGGAATGCCTGATGGGACAATAGTGTTTTTACACAAATGTCGAAACACATGTGTCGTATTCTATTATAATTTTTGGTAGTTTTTTTTATTTGCCTGATATTATGATTAGAATGAAAAAATCTCTTTCATGCATCAAGAAAAAAAAACAGTGTTTTCTAGAATAAAAAAATTTCATTGATACTTTAACCGAAAATATTAAACTATAATTGTCATTTTTGATTATTTTTTAGTAGGTTTGAAATAAGAAATTTTCCTCTATGTATTTCTGCCATAGAGCTGCTTCTTTTCCTTAACCTCAGTAATAGGTATTGAATTGAATTTACATTGTTGTGATTAATAATTTTGGGATGAAATAAAATTAACAATTTTAATCCAATTCTGTCGTATTCCTTGTAAATATATGATTTTTTTATTTCGTGGGTATTCAATCTTTTTTTAAAAAGACGTTAAGGCTGTCCTTCAAGCGACGTTTCGCAACTTTATTAGTTGCTTCTTCAAAGCTCTACAAACACACACAGATTATTATAACGAACATGGTTTTATGACTATAGGAATACCTCGGAAGTGGGGAACGTCTATCGAGTTCATGAATTTTTGGATTTTTTTTATGACAACTATCGATCAATATGACAAAAAATGAACAATGCTAAAGTATAGAAACAGATTATTCTGAAATGATGAGCTTATTCCCACTTCTACAATAATATTGTTGGAAATGAACTACATAAATATTATATAAAATAAATAGGTGATGGGATATAAAAAAATGTTATAAATGAAGTTTAGGTGTCTAAATCCTGCTTCGGGAAAATAAATTTAGTATGTTGTGGTAGATTGTACTCAAGCCCAAAGAGTCAGTTCTCAGGTTGATATTGTCGGTTAATTGGATTTGTATCATCCCCTATATTACGTTTAAACCAATTGTACTCCATATCTGAAACTGTTGTCTCCTCAAACTTAAAATTGTGACCTGTAGTGAAGTGATGAGAGGTTGACGTTGTTTTTGGCGCTCTTGTTCACCCGAACAGAGTGCCTATCATTTTGTCCAAATGTCTGTAATTTTGGAATATCGAGCCGAAAGTGGTCTGAATCCATTGGGTTCGACTCCCTGATGAAGAATCTGTGGCGAAAGCTGAGTCTGTCCGGCCGGCCGTATTCTCTTTAGCGTCCAGAAGAGATGAGCTAGAGTTTTCATATTTTCAGAATAGGTTAATTGTACAAATATCTCGGTCAAGTTCGTTATTGAGCCAAATCCGTCGGATGGTTCAGTAGTAATGAGCATCTGAAATTTTGTTTCCTCAATAACTACTAGAATATCCATCCGATCGAGTTGATACTCGAAAAATTTTTGAGAGAGGCTGCAAAAATTTTCAAAAAATTCCCAAAAAAAATTTTTTCAATACTCACTATCTCATAAGATATTTTTCGGATTTCAATAAAAATTCTTGAATATATTGAGGTGATCGATATCTTATTGATCATTTCTTAAATTTACTCAAGAGAAAAGAGAAATGACATACGTCCAGATGATTTTCTTTGAACGATGGCCATCACAGATCGATATTCGATTGACAAATACCGGGCTCATTAATCAGTGTCAGTTGGCGTAATATTAATCAAAATTTTTCATAACGGGAAATCATAGAGATAGAATTCAATCTCAAATGTCAAAATTCAGAAAAGCACTGACATTCCCTTTTTAGGAAAAGGGAATTATAGCTTCAAACAAAACTTGGGGAAAATTATGAGTAGTTATTTTTAATTTGAGACATAGGTTTGTTCATTCATTAGAGTTCATAGTTGCATCACATTGTCCCATAGTACGGGAAAAGACTATTGTTCATCTGATCAGAGTGCTTATAGATTTGGTTTGAATATTTACTCGCAACTAGCTCAACAAGGGCGCCAAAGAAAACTGTCCTCATGTCAGTGCTTTCTAAATTTTTTTGGTCTTGATTTGATTACGGTTTTTGCAATCATTTTTGTGTTGACTTATTCTTTGTTTTCAATACTGTTTTGTTTGTCCGATGTATGATTTGTTGCATGAACATGAAATTTTGTAGATAACATTGGATAAATTACTTAAAGGTACCTTGTGAACAGAATATTTGTATTTTTTACATTATAATAAGCTAAATGAATGTTCCGACCAAGGGCACCATTAATTGATTGGGAAAGTCCATTTATAAAGGGAAATTTGAAGTATTTGCCATTTGAAGGTGTTCTTTAAATAATTTTGCGATTGATGTTCCTGAAATATGAGCTTATGAATTGGTTTACAAATTTTTTAGGTTAATTATTTTGGTGTAATGTTTCTTTTATTATTTTCAAGTTTATATGGCTTAAATTAACCATTCTGTATAGGAGTCCTTTCATTATATTAATTTTATGGTTGATCGGGTTGTTTGAACGACAATTCAGTATCCTACCCGAACTTGTTGGTTTAGTATACCAGTTCGTTGTTAGTTCTCCACTCTCATTTCTTTCGACTTCTACATCTAAGAATGCTTTTTTATTATTTTCTTCTTTCTCGGTGGTGAATAGTATCTAAGGGTGGAAGGAATTGAAAATTTAAAGTATTATACCATGGTATCCTTCAGGTATTGCTGTTATGAAGTCATCACATCACAATAATCTGTTTCTATACTCCAGCTCTGTTCATTTTTTGTCATATTGATTGATAGTTGTCATCAAAAAAATTAAAAAATTCATGAACTCTTATTTTAATTCTATAGACGTTTCCCACTTCCGAGGTATTCCAATAGTCATAAAACCATGTTCTCTATAATAATCTGTGTGTGTTTGTAGAGCTTTGAAGAAGCAACAACTAAAGTTGCGAAACGTCGCTTGAAGAACAGCCTTAACGTCTTTTTGAAAAAAAGATTTCATATCCACGAAATAAAAAAATCATTTACAATTTTTTTTTAATGATACTTATTAGTATAGTCCTGATCAAACCCAATCAGAAAAACCAGAGCAGCCAGAGTACCTATCCCCAGCAAAGTTAATCCAATCACTATACATCGTCCATAAACCAGTAGAATTCGTTAAAACGAGTTCAAATTAACGACAACGTAATCAATCTGTCCGATACAAAACTATTACAACATGGATACCTGACCGGTCAGCACACATCGTCGAATTTAAATTCATCATGTGCCGATGAATATGTCCCTCCGATCTGAAGCTAGCCCCGGCATTCATTATCTGCCACCGTGTAATTTGTGCCCGAGGTCCGATCAATCTATGGTTCATCGGCATTTCGGAGTCGTTCGACGCTTTAATTCATTCCTCATTTTGGGCATGGCCAGGTCAGGGGGAAAGAGGGTGTTGGGGGGCCCAGCCCGCATCGAGCAATTTTTGGATGTTCCCGGTGCTCTTTGGCTCTATTTCATATCGGAATACGGATGGAAAATGCTAATCGAAGGGGCGGTAACGAAGAGGGTTCCGCAAATTTGTGAGTTTTCCTTTTTGACGTTTTCCTGTATTGGTATTAGTTCTTATGCGACTGTTATGTGGTTTTCTCTTTGCTTTAAACCGTTTGATATTGCAGTATGATCTCTTCGTTTTACCCAGAGTTGATGAGATTTCACTGCACAGTAGTGTTGGGTACCTCTAACAAGATGTGGCTCATTTGTCCCGTACACGACGAGGAATTGTCACTTCAAATGTCCCACTTCACCTCGATGAGGACCAGGAAGCGATGGAGCCACGCGAGTCACGCGACCAATACAAAGAGAGAGAGGGGATAATTCCTGGTCCTGGTCACCAGTACAAAAACGACATAGACAGAGGTAAATGAGGGCTGAAGGGATGTACTGGTTCATAGTAGACAGTACACAGATGTAAATCATGGAATTACGGAGGGTTTAATGGCGCGACCGCGTCTTTGTCACTTTGGCACCTCTTACCGAATGGGACTTTTATAGGAGTTTCTTTGTACTCAACAGAAAAACAGTTTCATTTTCGATGATTGTATGAAAATATTGATTCTTCAGAGGAAGAATAAAACGCTAAGCTCTTCGATTACTACCTGCTATTTTTGAACCAATATCTCATGACATTATAGTGTTAAGTTTTTAGATCAAAAAATATAAATTATTATTAGGAATTCTGTTCGTCATAGATAAAGAAAAATTAGGATACATGAAAAGTCGATTCGTCGACAAATTGAACGAGTTGTTATTATTATCAAAGGGCGAAATATTCAGTTTCTTATCAACCAAATTAACACAAATGATAAAATACAAAGATGAAATTTTCGGAATAGTAATTTCCCCTCAGTCGCTCACCGTCCTGAAGGTTCAAAATCCAACAATTAATTTGCATTCTAAATTTTGCCCCTTTCATTACATCAATTCTGTCGACAGTTAACGTTACCCTCCTTTTGCATCGACATATTCGAAGTGAGACAGATCATCAACTTTCCTAGTTCATACCAACCTCGCCCTTGCTACGCTATACCGCCACAACAACCCGTCATCTATACTAGTACAAATTTTGCCCCGACATCGTATCGCGTCATGAACGGCCAGACCCACTCGCCTCATTTGAAATGGTACAATGAACCGTACATTCATTGAGGTTATGTTAATGAATAAGATAATAATAATAATAATAATAATAATAAATATCTTTATTTCAGAGTATGTTACAACATAAAATGAAACAGTGTCAAAGAACAAAAAATTTGATACCCTCTATAATTCCATCTCAAATTCACTTTCAAAATACTCAGTTAATGAGTATGGTTCCAACTCAATTAATATTTCCTTCATTTTTCTTTTGAACAACACAAGACTTGTTATCATTTTAATTCTACTTGGCAATTTATTATAAATCCTGATACAGTTGTAAGACGGATGTTTTTCACTCAAACTCAATCTGTGCCTTGGATAGTGTATATCAAGGGTTCTTGTAGGGTAATTATGAACTGTGGTATGTTGTAACATTATATTTTTGTTTTTAAAGAGAAATACCAAACACTCAAATTTCAATCCAAACATCAGTCTTACAATTCTTTTTTGTATAACAAATATCTCACTTACTCTCGTACTTATTCCACAAATGTCGAAACACATGTGTCGTATTCTATTTAATTTTTCGTAATTTTTTTATTTGTCTGATATTATGATTAGAATGAAAAAATCTCTTTTATGCATCAAGAAAAAAGAACAGTGTTTCTAGAATGAAAAAAATTTCATTGATACTTCAACCGAAAATATTAAACTATAATTGTCATTTTGGGATTATTTTTTTAGTAGGTTTGAAGCAAGAAATTTTCCTCTGTCTTTCTGCCATAGAACTGCTTCTTTTTCTTAGCCTTAGTTATAGGTATTGAATTGAATTTACATTGTTGTAACTACTAATTTTAAGATGAAATAAAATTAACAATTTTAATTCAATTCTGTCGTATTCCTTGTAAATAAATGATTCTTTTATTTCGTGGGTATGGAATCTTTTTTTAAAGAGACGTTAAGGCTGTCTTTCAAGCGACGTTTCGCAACTTTATTAGTTTCTTCTTCAAAGCTTTACAAACACACACAGATTAATATAAAGAACATGGTTTTATGACTATAGGAATACCTCGGAAGTGGGAACTATCAACAACTATCGATCAATATGACAAAAAATGAACAATGCTGGAGTATAGAAACAGATTATTGTGAAATAATGAGCTTATTCCCACTACAATAATATTGTGGGAAATGAACTACATAAATATTATATAAAATAAATAGGTGATGGGATATAAAAAAATGTTATAAATGAAGTTTAGGTGTCTAAATCCTGTTTCGGGAAAATAAATTTAGTATGTTGTGGTAGATTGTACTCAAGCCCAAACAGTCAGTTCTCAGGTTGATATTGTCGGTTAATTGGATTTGTATCATCCCCTATATTACGTTTAAACAAATTGTACTCCATATCTGAAACTGTTGGCTCCTCAAACTTAAAATTGTGACCTGTAGTGAAGTGATGAGAGGTTGACGTTTTTTTTGGCGCTCTTGTTCACCCGAACAGAGTGCCTATCATTTTGCCCAAATGTCTATAATTTTGGAATATCGAGCCTGATGAAGAATCTGTGGCGAAAGCTGAGTCTGTCCGGCCGGCCGTATCCTCTTTAGCGTCCAGAAGAGATGAGCTAGAGTTTTCATATTTTCAGAATAGGTTAATTGTCCAAATATCTCGGTCAAGTTCGTTATTGGGCCAAATCCGTCGAATGGTTCAGTAGTAATGAGCATCTGAAATTTTGTTTCTTCAATAACTACTAGAATATCCATCCGATCAAGTTGATACTCGAAATATTGTTGAGAGAGGCTGCAAAAATTTTTAAAAAATTCCCAAAAAAAATTTTTTCAATACTCACTATCTCATAAGATATTTTTCGGATTTCAATAAAAATTCTTGAATATATTGAGGTGATTGATATCTTATTTATCCTCAAATTTCATTGTCGTAGCTCTTTTCCATCTAAAGATATGATCATTTTTTAAATTTACTCAAGAGAAAAGAGAAATGACATACGTCCCGATGATTTTCTTTGAACGATGGCCATCACAGATCGATATTCGATTGACAAATACCAGGCTCATTAATCAGTGTCAGTTGGCGTAATATTAATCAAAATTTTTCATAACGGGAAATCATAGAGATAGAATTCAATCTCGGTGGCTGAAATAATATACGTTGTCAAAATTCAGAAAAGCACTGACATAAGTTTTTAGGAAAAGGGAATTATAGCTTCCAACAAAACTTGGGGAAAATTATGAGTAGTTATTTTTAATTTGAGACATAGGTTTGTTCATTCATTAGGCGTTCATAGTTGCATCACATTGTCCCATAGTACGGGAAAAGACTATTGTTCATCTGATCAGAGTGCTTATAGATTTGGTTTGAATATTTACTCGCAAGTAGCTCAACAAAGGCGCCAAAGAAAACTGTCCTCATGTCAGTGCTTTCTAAATTTTTTTGGTCTTGATTTGATTACGGTTTTTGCAATCATTTTTGTGTTGTCTTATTCTTTGTTTTAAATACGGTTTTGTTTGTCCGATGTATGATTTGTTGCATGAACATGAAATTTTGTAGATAACATTGGATAAATTACTTAAAGGTACCTTGTGAACAGAATATTTGTATTTTTACATTATAATAAGCTAAATGAATGTTCTGACCAAGGGGACCATTAATTGATTGGGAAAGTCCATTTATAAAGGGAAGTTTAAAGTATTTGTCATTTGAAGGTGTTCTTTAAATAATTGTGTGATGTTCCTAAAATATGAGCTTATGCATTGGTTTACAAATTTTTTAGGGTAGTTATTTTGGTGAAATGTTTCTCTTATTCTTTTCAAGTTTATATGGCTTAAATAAACCATTCTGTGTAGGAGTCCTTTTATTATATTAATTTTATGGTTGATCGGATTGTTTGAACGAAAATTCAGTATCCTACCCGAACTTGTTGGTTTAGTATACCAGTTCGATGTTAGTTCTCCACTCTCGTTTCTTTCGACTTCTACATCTAAGAATGCTTTTTTATTATTTTCTTCTTTCTCGATGGTGAATTGTATCTTAGGGTGGAAGGAATTGAAAATTTGAAGTATTCTACCATGGTATCCTTCAGGTATTGCTGTTATGGAGTCATCATTTCACAATAATCTGTTTCTATACTCCAGCTTTGTTCATTTTTGTCATATTGATTGATAGTTGTCATCAAAAAAAATTAAAAATTCATGAACTCTTATTTCAATTCTATAGACGATTCCCACTTCCGAGGTATTCCAATAGTCATAAAACCATGTTCTCTATAATAATCTGTGTGTGTTTGTAGAGCTTTGAAGAAGCAACAACTAAAGTTGCGAAACGTCGCTTGAAGAACAGCCTTAACGTCTTTTTGAAAAAAGATTTCATACCCACGAAATAAAAAAATCATTAACAATTTTTTTTTAATTGATACTTATTAGTATAGTCCTGATCAAACCCAATCAGAAAAACCAGAGCAGCCAGAGTACCTATCCCCAGCAAAGTTAATCCAATCACTATACATCGTCAATAAACCAGTAGAATTCGTTAAAACGAGTTCAAATTAACGACAACGTAATCAATCTGTCCGATACAAAACTATTACAACATGGATACCTGACCGGTCAGCACACATCGTCGAATTTAAATTCATCATGTGCCGATGAATATGTCCCTCCGATCTGAAGCTAGCCCCGGCATTCATTATCTGCCACCGTGTAATTTGTGCCCGAGGTCCGATCAATCTATGGTTCATCGGCATTTCGGAGTCGTTCGACGCTTTAATTCATTCCTCATTTTGGGCATGGCCAGGTCAGGGGGAAAGAGGGTGTTGGGGGGCCCAGCCCGCATCGAGCAATTTTTGGATGTTCCCGGTGCTCTTTGGCTCTATTTCATATCGGAATACGGATGGAAAATGCTAATCGAAGGGGCGGTAACGAGGAGGGTTCCGCAAATTTGTGAGTTTTCCTTTTTGACGTTTTCCTGTATTGGTATTAGTTCTTATGCGACTGTTATGTGGTTTTCTCTTTGCTTTAAACCGTTTGATATTGCAGTATGATCTCTTCGTTTTACCCAGAGTTGATGAGATTTCACTGCACAGTAGTGTTGGGTACCTCTAACAAGATGTGGCTCATTTGTCCCGTACACGACGAGGAATTGTCACTTCAAATGTCCCACTTCACCTCGATGAGGACCAGGAAGCGATGGAGCCACGCGACCAATACAAAGAGAGAGGGGATAATTCCTGGTCCTGGTCACCATCGTTTAAAATCGTTAGGAATGATTCAAAAACAAGGAAATTGGGTTCCATATGAACTAAAGCCGAGAGACGTTGAACGCCGGTTATGCATGAGTGAAATGCTGCTTGCCAGGAATAAAAAAAAGAGTATTTTGCATCGTATAGTCACTGGTGACGAAAAATGGATTCACTACGATAATCCAAAGAAGAGAAAGTCATGGGTTAAGCCCGGCGAACCATCAACATCGACAGCTAAGCCGAATATTCATGGAAAAAAACTCATGCTGTGTATTTGGTGGGATCAGCTTGGTGTCGTGTATTATGAATTGCTGAAACCAAGCGAAACCATTACTGGAGCTCTCTACCAAACACAATTGATGAGATTGAGTCGGGCACTTAAGGAAAAACGCGCCCATTACTACTTCAGACACGACAAAACTATTCTTTTACACGATAATGCTCGTCCACATGTTGCGGCGCCGGTAAAAACATACTTGGAAACACTCAACTGGGAAGTTTTACCCCACCCGCCGTATTCACCAGACTTAGCCCCTTCTGATTATCATCTGTTCCGGTCGATGGCACATGGTCTGTCTGAGCAGCGCTTCACATCATATGAAGACACCAAAAATTGGGTAGGTTTGTGGATAGCGTCAAAAGATGAAGAGTTTTTTCGACGGTGTATCCGAATGTTGCCAGAAAGATGGGGAAAAGTAGTGGCAAATGATGGAAAATACTTTGAATAAAACGTAATGTACTTTTCCTTCACAATAAATTCCTAATTTTTTATAAAAAACCGCGGAAACTTATTTGTACACCTAATATAACTTTATGCAAAAGGAGAGTACATCGAGCTTACTCGGAGTAAGTTTCTGAACGCACCCTTTAAGTTACAGGTTATGTTTTCTGTCATAGAATAGAGTATAAGATGCCACTGGAATGGATTAAATATGTTCAAGAATTTGAGATAAAATATTCAGAATTGCATATTAAAGGATATAACTGATGAATTAACATTTAATTAATTCTGAAACACCGTTTTTGAATGTGGTTGCTCAGAATCCTCCTTAGATGAGTTGAAGTTGCAGTTCTCTTATTCTATGTTCTATTATAAAACAGTAACCATGCCTTACCTATCCCACGCTTCGATTCATTTTGATTTCAAAGAATGAAAGTTTTCAATGACATTTCAAATACAGAAAATGAGGACTATGCTATCGAATCAGAACAGAAGAAAGATTTACGCTTAACTCAACATTAACAAGAGACACTATACACTTTATACAACTATACTTTCATAATTCTGATGGATTCACAGAAAAGGAGTAATTTTTCATTTAATTCTATAGCAAAATTTTCAATTATCAGATTGATTTGAAAAGAGAAAAATGTGGCAACGTGGAATTATTTCGGCTCAGTGATTTTTTTCTGAGTGGGATTCAGGAAAGAGAAAATTCCAATCGTTTGAGATAATTTTCGAAAATTATAAAAATTTGGATTGTTTTATGGACTAAGGTTCATCTTCCTTTTCCAAATACACACTTTCGATCCTGTACACCGAACTCAATCCGTACAAACAATAAAAAACAAACTCAAAATTTACGATGACAATCACTTTCCCATACTTCATACAAGCAGACTCATAAGCGTCGTAGCAAATAAATAATTCAGAAGTAAACAACCCCCGCATTGTTTTTATGCTCGAACCCCGGCGCATCCCCCCAATTCCTGTCCGATTATTCAAGGGTTAAAAACCTTTTTCGGCACACCCCATTTGTCTTCGGCAGAAACATCGGACGCGGATATCTAGAGTAAACACGTCTCAAAGCTGGGGGCAGATCTCGTCGGGCTCATAATATTTCAGCGAAGCGGGAGAGATAATGAAAATATTGTATTACATTAAATTTAGCGCTTACATATGTTCGAGACGCGCGGCGAAATGTCACGAACCTGCCCCGAAAAAACCTAATTTGTCGGGCGAGAAGGAAAAATCGCAATAATATCTGGCCTCTCTCTTTGTCCCACTCATTGCTGGTACAAATTGGGAGCGTAGCCAGGAACGCGAGGGGGGATCGTGCGGATGTTTATGGAGCTTTGTTTCGGCGTTGTAATTAACTGGTCTCGTTCTCGAATATAATTAAGATTGCTCTC
Source organism: Micraspis discolor (assembly GCA_030674115.1). NCBI lineage: Eukaryota > Metazoa > Arthropoda > Insecta > Coleoptera > Coccinellidae > Micraspis > Micraspis discolor. The sequence continues at coordinate 611,521 of JARTUT010001740.1, forward strand.
GCAATATTGGGTTAGTAGTAATCTGTAATATCGAGTGGGTTATGATTTAGCAATAGCAATTTGGCTTCATTACGTGCGTTCTGCATTCAAAACAATATTTGGTTGAGGGTATCTTCATATCGGGTGTCTCTTGGAATCCCAAATAAGCATCTCATGAATTTTTTCACATTATAATCACGAAGCAGCGAGTTATTGGAATGGCTATTCTACTCATCCCATTTTTAATAGGGAAGCTTACATAGCTACTCTCGTTTCAGAGATAAAAGATGCAAGCCGGCAAAACATAGCAAGTTAGGATTTCACCGATTATATGCAGCCAGCAGTATAGCATCAAGTTTATTACCTGCAAAATCAGCTAAACAAAAATAGTGTGATTGGGGTAACTGAAGATGTTTTGTTGGTCTACTTGAATCAACTATCAGCTAGATTCAGCGCTAATACTTTATTGGCAAAATGGTCTGTCTATGTTGAAAAGCTGCTTGGAAATGAAAGAAAATGCCCCTGTTCGCAGGTTCGTTTTCCTTGAAGAATTTATTGAAAAATATGACGTTTAGTTGTCATTTGCAGATTTCAAAAGGTAATAGCTTTTCTGAAACAAAAAATATGAGCGTTATACGCCAAAAAAGGCCAAGGTATTAGGTAAAGAAGAGGCTGAACAATTTCTTTCACATGCTCCTGATGACCTGTGGTTGCTGGCGGAAATTACAACAATATTTGGGATTTTTGGATGTGACGAAATCAGCGTTGCCAGGTGAAACATAATTATCAGATTGTAACATAATTTTTCGGGAAAATAGAGTTGACCAATAAAGTGTAACATAATCGATAATTGTAACATAATTTCGGGAAATGTAACATAATTGATAATTATTGTAACATAATACCTTATTCACCCATTTCAGCCAGAAAACATACGGAATCCTCGATTTGGTTGAATATTGTACAAAATCATTATTATAGAAATATTTCAAAATGGTATTCCTCTCATTATTGCGTTACCCCACAGCTGGTAGATAGTTGGTCTTTTTCGCAGTTTTGCGGAAGAGACTGTCATAAAAGCCATCTGGGTACCAATTTACGCTTTGCTACATCAGTCGAGCGGTACTTTTTCTATTGCGTGTCTGTAAATATGTTATTTTTCTCTTTTTATTATGGGAATAGGGTTGAAATTCGAAAAACACAGTTTCGGTACATTTGCTTCTGGGTTTTTTCCCATGGTCATTCCTAGATTTTCTAGATCTAGAACTCATTTTTTCGCCTGCCTTCAGCATCGACAGTTATTCTTCATTCAAACCTTTTTCATTTGGTAGTGTGTTCAGAAAATATCAAGTAGAAATAATTTTTTGCAATTAGTCATTATAAATCATAGTTATTGGTGGCAGTGCGATATTCATTAAATATGGCAAGTAGCTCAAGATCGATTCGATTTCACAATCAGTTCCGCTTATAATTCGAAGTATATACACCAACTTTTGCTTTGAAGACAACAAGTACAATACCTACTTATTGAACTTTATGAAGAAAATTCCATTATATTTATATATACAGTGCTAGTCAAAAGTCCCCTCCCCCCTCGTATCTTTTGAACGGGTATACTTATAATAATGAAATTTGGAGGGTGGAAATAAACGGATGTAGGCTTCTCAACTGGTCATAAAAGGTGACGCAATAGTCATAAATGACGTCACAAGGCCACTGTGACCAATGATTTTTAATGGGACCCTATGGCAAGTGACAGCTCGTTTGAAAGGTATTGAAAATACCTATTCAGTCATACCAATTTTGTTTGGGTTTCGGCTGATTTCGATTAATAAATTGAAGGAAAACGAAAATTATAATTTCGCATTTAATTAATAGAAATTTAAGAACCAGTTCTTATAATAAGTGTTCAAAATGTGCTCCATCTACTTCCTGGCAGTAATGCATCCTATTGCTAAACTCTTGTCGTACTCGTCCCAGTGTGTCAGCGGAATTGCCCTACATTCTTCAACAATTCGTTGTTTCAGAATGGCAATACTGTCAGGTGCTGTAGCGTAAACCTTAGATTTCAAGTACCCCCATAGAAAAAAATCTAATGGTGTAAGGTCCGGTGACCGAGCTGGCCATTCGATCGAACCTCGTCGTCCAATCCATCTACCACGATATTCTTCATCTAGGTAACGTCTTACTGCACCGTAATAGTGTGCAGGAGCACCATCTTGTTGAAACGTTATTTCCAAGTTGTCGAATTCATTTGGATTATCTTCTAGAATTTCAAGAATTAAAGCCTCAATATCATTTTGTAACATCTCCAGATACAATTCACCGGTTAAGTTAGCATTGAGAAAAAAGAGGCCCAACTATGTGGCTTCCCAAAATACCTGCCCAAACATTTACTTTTTCTGGAAATTGAGTATGTTTTTCAAGAAAGATGTGAGGATTTGTGTCACTCCAATACCTCACATTTTGAGTGTTAACATTTCCATTGAGAAAGAAAGTACTTTCGTCACTAAAACAAATTGTCTGTATGTAGCCTGGTTGTTGGTTCATTTTATTGGACATAGTTTCACAGAATTCTAGTCTTCGGTCAGGGTCATCATCTAAAAGTTGGTGCACCATTTTTAATTTGTATGGATGAAATTTGATTTTAGCCAACACCCTATGTACTGTCCTTTGACTGACTTCACAGATAGACGCAACTTGGGCTGTGGAAGAAGTAGGGTTTACTACCATTTCTCCAATTATGTCAATTTTTTTGTCATCACTAATTGTTGGTCGACCAGATCGTTTGGCATCTTGAACACTCCTGATGCTTCAAACTTCCGAAGAAGCTCCCTCAAATAAACTCTCGATATAGGGCGATCAGGGTACCTCTCATTAAATAGTCGTTCCGCTGCATGGAAATTGTTTCTACATTCACCAATTATTAAGATAGCTGCTACTTTGTCGGCTACAGTACGTACCATTTTGCCTATGTAAACACTTAAACGTCTCGTTAAACAATAGCTTAGGTAAATTTTCAAGGTAAAAACACTTTTGACAAGTAGAGAATTCAAACACGTCAACCTTTTTGACAATTAACCAGAGGCGTACTTTAAAATCTTTATTAATTAAATGCGAAACTATAATTTTCGTATTTCTTCAATTTATCAATCAAAATCAGCCGAAACCCAAACAAAATTGGTATGACTGAATAGGTATTTTCAATACCTTTCAAACGAGCTGTCACTTGCCATAGGGTCCCATTTAAAATTATTGGTCTTAGTGGCCTTGTGACGTCATTTATGACTATTGCGTCACCTGTTATGACCAGTTGAGAAGCCTACATCCGTTTATTTCCACCCTCCAAATTTCATTATTATAAGTGTACCCGTTCAAAAGATACGAGGGGGGAGGGGACTTTTGACTAGCACTGTATAACACCATTTTCTACATTATCATATTGAGGTATTCACCAGACCTGGGCTAAATTACTTTCCTGACATTTATAGTTGTAACATAATTTTCGGGAAAATACGATAATTTTGGCAACCTGGTGCCATAATTATTGTAACATAATTTTCAGGAAAATCAGATAATTTTGGCAACCCCGTACCATAATTTCATTTCATTCATCTGGCAACGCTGGACGATATTCTCTCCCTAAACATGAATGATGTAGAAGATATGGGAAAATACGTTTTTGTGACTTTGCGACAAACAAAAAATTTAACAAGAAGATTCACCATAACCGATGATGGCTGCAGCTTCAAGCCCTGCATGTTATACAGAAAATATGTAAATCTTCGGCCTCCTGTAACAGAAAGTATACTGACGCGGTAAGTGCATTTCCCTTAATGCTGGCCAACACACTATTGGTGGTGTCCCAAAGCAAATAGCGAAATATTCAGGTTTAAAAGATCCAGAGTTATACACCGGCCACTCTTTTCGCAGAACTGGAGCCACTATTGTTGCGTATTCGGGTGGAGATATTTTAGCACTAAAGTGTGCAGGAGGGTGGAAGAGCACCGAAATTGCGATGAGTTATGTCGATGATTCGGTCAACATAAAATCAAAATTTCTAGCAAATTATTTGGTAGTAAGGAAAGTACAAAAATCTGCAGTCCTGGAGTTCAGCAGTTTCTGAGTCAACAGATGGTTCATCATCAGTATCAACTCTTTCATTATCTAAAATCTGTGTTACTGGAAATAACAATTGTACCATGATTCCCGACATATATGACGATAAAACAAAATTTTCTTATGTAAATAATACTACTAACTTGTAAAAATTTTGCAAGTCATCTATCAGTTTTACAAGTTAGTGACTTGATAAAATAAACTTTCTTGATTATATTGTGTTTTTGGAAACTGACGTTACAAATGAGAAACAAACAAACTTTTTGACGCAGCTGAATATGGAAAAACGGTATGGGAAAAAAGTGTTTCTTTTGATCTCAAGAACTTATGGTTAAAATTGACGCAGTGGTCAAAGACTCACCCTGTATAATGAAATTGCCAAACTAGTACCTCTACACATAAGAAAAACTAGGACATCTGAGTGCGTAGTTTGCGTAATTTCTCTCAAAAAGAAACTCAACGTTAGATAGAGAAACGACTGTTGACTAGTTGAAGCTTGAATAAACAGAACAAAACAAATCAAAAGGAAAATACCAGACAATATAGAGGGTTATTTGTTGATTTCGAACCTCTATTTTTGAATATACAAAAATAGAAAAGACCAACTGTGAATCAATAAAGTGTACGAAGAAGTGCAGCTTTGGCTGGAACGTGAAACCCTTGCGTTCCAAAATCGCCCACTATCACCCTATACGGCTAATTTCTCGATTTTCTACATCAACGAACTTCACTCTAAAACCCCAAAAAAACCAATCCTGCCATCCGACGAGCAAACAATCGCAAATTGAGGCAGTAATTCAGTTCTGAGCCCCTCTAACCCTTGTTCAATCATATAATGTTCCAATACTGTTATCAGCTGACGTACAGCATTGGTATATTTCTAATTTGGGATTTTTCGGCTGCTGGGATGAAATATGAACCTGCTGGTGTGTTTTATGTTGCGAGATTGGTTACCAATCGTCCCGACACGAATATCTACAGGGAAAATATCAATTTGGAACTGAATTCGTATGCAAACACGGTAGATACGTTTGATCTGGGATTTGGACTGCTTTTCGACATCAGATAGAACACCAAATTGGATGTATAAATGTATGAAATGCGTTTGATTGATGGAATGTGTTCATATTACATTGAAAATTGGGATTTGAATATTTCATCATTATCGATGGACTATTCATGCACTTAAAATTGTGTGTTTATTTCTTCATATCCGGTGTTTTTTAGAGTGGTAGAATTTTCAATCAGGAACTGTGCGTTGGCCGAAGGTAAAAGTCATGATGTTTTGACATTTCTGTTCAGCAATAAGGACAAATTATCACTTATAATACCACAAGGGGGATTATTTTTCTGTCCCAAATGTCGGCCAATAGAATTGCACCATGAGACGAAATGTACAGTTAACAAATAAGAATTTCATAATGAATAAAACAACATTTCATTAAGAATCAGGGTAGTGCAATTAAAAATACAATTGTTGTAAACATTGGTGCATATTTCTTCAAGTCAGAGTTATCGGTAATGGTCCCAGAAGAGGTAGATGGCATGAGGTTTATGCTGTTGATGGCATTATCTGCAGTAGGCTCACTCCTTCGCAGTTTCTTGACAATTAATTCGTGGTGTTCCTGGTCGAGTTGGCATGTCCAGTTATTTTGATTATCTGCTGCTCTCCCAGGCCCGATTTCGCAAGATTGGAGACTGCTGTTGCACGACTGGAGTGATTGGTGATTTTTTGTTACCAAGGTCAAGCCCAGCTTTTTGTGCTGACTCCTTAACCCACTTTGAAATCGTGTTTTGGCCTACTGGGGAATCCTTGTACCACCTAGCGCCTGGAACTTTATTCCAGAATGGATTTTGGATCAGGAATAGTCTGTCGCTCTTGATATTGACATCTCTCTTCTCTCTCAATTTCTGGAACAGTCTCACTGGGCACTTGCCAGGGATTTCCCGATTCTCCACCAGCCACTTGCTGTCTGATAATTTTTATCACCACCTTGTGTGGTCTTGCGGAAAATTGGATTGTATTCAATTCTCCCAGTTGTTTCCCCGTCATTTCGCTGTTCTGCCTTGAAGTGATGTATTGACGCCATGCTGCCCTCACCACCTCTCCAAACCAATTCCACTGATATTATCATGAATAATTTTTTCTGGAGGTCATCAGGAGTTTCCTCGTCCCAAACAGTGGTCATTGCATCCCAATCTTTTTCCTCCAACGCTGCTGCACTTGCCGTCCGTTTTTCCGGAATAGATTGTAAAGCCTTACGCTTGGCATCACGAGCTCCTCGAGCGGTCTTGAATGCAGCATCCGAAAATAGGTTGATTTTGATGTCGAAATCGTTCAAATACTTTTCTTGAAGTAATTTGGCAGTCTGATTCCACATTGTTTTTATTGTACCTTCCTTATAGTCTTCTCCATCCATTTTCTTTATATTGTAAGCGTAATCTTTCATAATGTTTGCCAATTGCGCTTCACTCGTTTCAGCACTCAATGTGTATTCCCTCTCAGTACAAAAAGTAGTAAATTGGTTCCAAACTGTTTTTTTGCCTTCTCCGTATTAATGGGAACATTTCCTTTGATTTTTTATCGATGGTGGACAGAGAACAAACTCCAAATCGACTCATTTTCATGCAAAATCTCCAATTTTCACAATTGAATTCAACCTGTCAGTTTGACGTGTGCTTAATTTGACTGGATCATGTTTTGTTTATATAGCAACTACCAGAGAAAAATTTCAAAAAATTATCAGTATAATACCATGTAGGTTGTACCACGTGACGTCGAATGGTGCAATTCTATTGGTCGATATTTGGGTCGGAAAAATAATCAATAGTAATTTCCCTTGGGGCTTTGATAATACCGAGCTGATTTTTTCATAAAGAATGTATTGCGATATTCTCGCAACAAAGGACCGTTCTTGGAATTCGGGGTAGCGGCCGTTACTTCCAAGAATGCCTTCTGTCGGACGGAATTTTGGAACTCCCTAAACTTAGCTACCTGTACGACCTCTCTCAATTATTCAAATTCATTCTCTCTCTAGACTCTCTCGTGTGCAGTACTACAAGTAAGTTCTCTTTTACCAATTTACTTCACCAGTCTATAACGGCACTCAGAACTACAAGTTCCCCTAAACATCTCTCAATATAATCTGTTTTCGGATCAGTTAGCTACCCTAGTTCATTGTGTATGTGGATTACTCAGTTGAAATTCTCTACGTATAAGAAAAAGGTTGTGAATTGTGAACCTGTGACGCAATTACATATCGCCAAAGCACAATTCATCAGTGGAAGTTTGAGAAGCTTTATCCCAAGTGCCTGCACCTTATTCTGAGAAATCTACCCTCGACGACTGAAGCAGAGCTGTGGTGAACTCCAAACAACAAATAAGGTCAGATCTCTTTATCATTTAATATTACCAGAAGTGCCCAAGATTGAGCAAAGAGGTTCAAATCCTTGGTTATTATAGACACCTTAAAACTCTTTCTGTGAGTGTAAACTCAAGTGCCGAACATTGTGTAACTATTCTTATCTGTGATTACATAATTCTGTTATAACTACAAACTTGTTTTTATTCACCTTGCAAACATCCTTTCTACCAAAGATAATTTTTGGATCCACTGTTATAGTATGACCAGCGACTCAGGAAGTCCGCTGCCCTTCATTAAGCGGGTCATCGGGGATCATTATTGACTTATTTGCATTATTATTGACAATTTGTCGCAATTCTAGTGGTAAACCCATTTCTTCAGACATACCTACTTCACGAATTGAATTATTTTGAAATTCGAACGCACTATTTGAATTCCATAATCTGTCAATTTTCGTATCAGTCACGCCAACTGCGAAAATAAAATACAAAAGGCACTAGGAGGTATTATCTGAATTTTTCATTGAATTCCAATAAATTTCTCACAATTCTTGACTGAAATAGAGAAAATATCGTCTAATTCTCGTTGCAGAAGGCAATTCCAACACTCATGCGTTCAAAAACTCGCTCCTTCGTCGCTCGTTCTCGAATTTCGCATTCGTGTTGGAATATGTGCCCATTCTGCAAATTGTCTTAGAATATACTCTTACAGTGATCGGATTCAGTTCAAATATGCGCCGTTTTGTTCGATAATCTGTTTCCATCCAGACGGCAACTTCATAATACCTCCCTCGTAGAAGCCCCCTCTTTATTTGCAAAGAACTCGTGCAGCCACTTTTCGCAAACCTCTTCTGAGTTCAACTTTACACCACCAAAGGCGTTCGCCATGGACAGGAACAGGTGGTAATCACTTGGCGCTATGTCCGGGCTATATGGTGGATGCGATAAAACCTCCCATCCGAGCTCCCTTCCTGTTGGTCAATTCTGGACGCTTCTGGTGGATCGCCTGCTTCAAGCGGTTCAGTTGTTCGCAATAGATGGTAGAATTAAGCGTCCGGTCATATGGGAGCAGCTTATAGTGGATGATACCCTTCTAATCTCACCAAACACACAGCAAAATTTTCCTGGCCGTCAATCTCGGTTTGGCCACTGTTTGGGAGGATTCACCTGCCTTCGACCACGACCGCTTTCGCTTGATATTGTCGTTTGTGATCCATTTTTCGTCGCCAGTCACCATCCGCTTCAATAATGGGTCGAGTTCGTTCCGTTTCAGCGTTCATTCGGTCCAGAAGGTTATTTTGCGTCAAATCATGCGGCAATGAGACATCAAGCTTTTTTGGTATCCAGCCCTCTGCAAATGATTTGGTAACTACCTCCCATCTCCTGGGGATGTCACGAGATGCCACAAGCCGGTCTAACTCGATTCCATGTATTTGTCGTCACAGGTTTCAGCCGGCTGGCTTATCCATGGTGTCGTTATCACCGGCTCTGAATCGTCGAAACCATTCCTCCGCGATTCGAACAGATAGAGTACTATCCCCTAAAACGCCATTAATCTCACGGAATGTTTCTCTAGCGGATATGCGGAAAACTTTAAAATAGCACTAATTTCGGCGGTAGTGAACTCCATGTTTACACGTTTATATTTGTTGAACGCAATATCCAAACTAATCATGCATAGCGTCGTTTTGTAGGTTATGTCAAGACCTTTCGAATTACGTATAGTATTACCAGTTATGAGCTCTGTAGCGCTTTGTACACAGCTGCGAAATTCAAAAGACAAAAAGGCGGAAGGGAGATATTCAGCAACCTGTTATTTTCCATTTTTTCGAATTCGTATGGATATTCAACCCTAAACAATTGCCATTATTAGGGCGCAAAAAAAGATTTTTTAATTCAATGCTGAATGACCCTCCAGCATTCAAGCATTTTCCTTCGTTCCATCTGGACTTCCTTTGATGTGCTGTCAAAGTCCAACATAATATACAGTTCGTAACAAACTGGGCGAACTTCCTATTTTCAATGAATATCTATCACAGTTCGCCCAGTTGCCGGTGATGTCACATCGCAAGAGGCGAAAAATTAACCCCTCCCCGAGTTAATTAAAAAAGTTTTGTTTTACATCGAGTTAGTTTATAATGGGAACGCGTTTTAATCTACTTCCTAACTTCAGAATGCATGCCATTTTCGGATTTGTCCGTGTCATATACGAAATTAGCCTCTCGACTCTTGTCGTTTTGTTGAAAGCACTTTTATGTTGGGGAAAAGCCACTTTGTATGTTTCGTTCTCATCTCTTCGACTAACATAGGGAAATTTCCTAATGACTTCATCACAAAAACTCACCTGCAGGGAAATCTTTGAAAATATTCTATTTGTTTTTATGCCCCTTTGTTTTGAAATTGCAATGAGCTGAGAAAGAAGCACAATCATTTAATTCTTTTGAATTCGTTGGATAACTCCAAACATCTGACTCATATATTTTTTTGTAGCCTTAGGCCTTTCTTTAGAGAGCATGAAGGGTAAAGAGATGCTCTTGAAGAAAGCATTTGTTTGAAATAACCATGGCCTTTTCCCATCTTCCTTAATTAATGATTATTCTCAAAACGATAGCAAGCTTGCAAAAATAAAAAATACTGCTTCTCTACTTATGATCGTAAATGCCTTTTATCGAACTGTTTCCTTCCTGGACATCTATTTACTATCTTCAAATAGAGGAAACTTTGTCAATTTCATAACTTATATATTTCCATTCAATGAATTATTCTGTCAATTTGAAAATGTTTTCGAATATTGTCGGCTTTTCTAAAAGCTGAGTTTGTGCCTCGAAAATGACTGAAGATGTCTGTCAAAACGTTAAAAAGAATAACTATAAGAGATAACGGTTAGTGACAAACAATATTTTTACATTAAACAAGTATGGAAATACATCTAAGTTCACCATCTGAATAAATGAAAATAATCATAGAATTCAGGGTATTGGAAACGTTGATGTAAAGATTAGTAATATGCTCATGCAATCAAATTGTGACTGAAATCAGAAATTTTAATATTTACACCAACAAGCAGCTGAAATATCTCAAACCGAAGATTTTCTATTGATTTTCAGCTGGAATCATTTTTCTGGTAGAAAATTATGTAACGTTCTGCGAAGAGCAATAAATAAAGGTTGATTCATTTAGAGGTACTTTTTTTAAATGAAAAAAATTAATATAAACAATTCTTAATCAACAAATGAAAGAACCATTCTTTCCAATTATTTTTCAGAGATAATTTCTTTCAAATGCTGACCTCCACTACAGTTAACAAGATTCATCCGATAGTTCCAATTTTGGATGACGTGTGTGAGTATTTCGGGGGATATTTCTCAAATGACTCGAGTAATATTGGCCTACAATACCTCAATCGTAGCCGGTTTGTCCATGTAGACTTTGGACTTCTCTTAGACCCAAAGGAAAAAACAAGAGGTGTAATGTCACATGATCTAGCCGGCCAATTAGCATGAAATGATCTGCTCCCCGAAATGCTCTCGCAGTAAACCTGGTTTCACGGGCTGTATGGCAAGTGGCACCATCTTGTTGGACCACATTTTAACGAGACCACGGACTTCAATTTCGGGCAACAAATAGTCTGTAATCATTGTGCGATAACGGTCACCATTCACAGTTGCATTCTGTCCTCTGTTTTGAAGAGAAATATGGACCGATTATTCCACCTGCCCATAAGCCAGTCAGTTCTTTTTTCTGGATTTAAAGGCACTTCTTGAGTCTCTTGGACATTTTGTTTGTTCACGAACCCATTAAGCCAAAAATGGACCTCACCAGTGAATAAAACTTTTGTCGAAAAGAGTGAATCTTCTGCAAGCTTGTCAAGACCCCAACGACTATAACTTAAACGATTCGGTAGGTTGGTCGGCTTCAGTTCTTGATCTAATTGAATTTTGTAAGCTTTCAAAGAAAGATCCTCACGTAAAATCCGCCAAGTCGTTAAATACGAAAGGCCAGGCTGTTGAAAACGGCGACGAATTGACTCTTCAGGGTTATCACGTACACTCTCTTCACTACGAGCTGGATGTTATATATTTGGTCGAGCATTATCCAATAACGAATATTGAGTCTCAAACTTAGTGATGGTTAAGTGAATTGGGCGTTCGGTAGGCCGATTATGTGGACCGTAAGTCGCTCTAACTGCCCAATACACATTAATCGCAGAACGCTCATTTTCGTAATGAGGCTGAACAATTTGTAGACGCTGTGCCGGGCTAAGTCATTCTATTATGAAATGTCGGACACTACTGAACAAGAATACCACTTCACTGCATCTGCAACTAAATCCTCACCACAAAGAGTACCTCTAAACCAATTACCTTTTATATGTTTCAATCATAAATGCACTTTGGAGGTTTTAACAGAAACATGGTGTATCAACCAGTATAAGAGTATTATTACAATGCACTACACCATAAAGCAAAATCTGTTTTCTTGTCTAATCTTGGGTAAAATCCAGTGATGTCTTAGCCCTGAAAAGCTTATAACTTTGGAATTGGGCTCAATTGCAAAATCTGTTAGAGAAAAAAAGTGTTTCGCTCCAAGAATCTGTGATTGAATCTACACAGTGGTCAAAGACTGTATATTTCCGGATGTTGCACTACGCCACTGTATTTAGGTCTCAAAATAGTTTGAAACTGAATTTTTACTAAATCATATTTCCGACCTATAAACCTTTGCCAGCTTGATAATAACCTAGGTACGTAATAATCCAGTATTAACGCAGATGCCCATAATCGATACCGATATTATCTATTAAGTTGAACGTGATTATATAATTACGTCATGCGGTACCAGATATTAATATCCTTCGATATAATTCAAATTGAACTAGTATTACGGGATTCGATTTGATCTACTTAATTCGGCGATGTGAGTCCTCTAAGGAAAATCTTCCAAAGAACAAGATCAGTTGACTGAAGATTGTGGCTATTCTCTTCAATTTGAACTGTCGAAAATGTTATTAACTCACTCGTTTCATTGAAGTGCATAAAACATGTTTTTTTTGGCGCTCTTGTTCACCCGAACAGAGTGCCTATCATTTTGCCCGAATGTCTGTAATTTTGGAATATCGAGCCGAAAATGGTCTCAATCGATTGGGTTCGACTCCCCGATGAAGAATCCTTGACGAAAGTTGAGTCTGTCCGGCCGTATCCTCTCTACATTCCAAAAGGAATAAGCTAGAGTTTTCTTATTTTCAGAATAGGTTAATTGTCCAAATATCTCGGTCAAGTTCGTTATTGGGTCAAATTCGTCGGATGGTTCAGTAGTTATGAGCATCTGAAATTTTGTTTCCTCAATAACTACTAGAATATCCATCTGATCACATTGATACTTGAAATATTGTTGAGGGAGGCTGCAACAAAACAGCCCGCAAAATTTCGCAGAAATCGTCACGCTAGAAAATTTTTAAAAAATTCCCAAAATAAAATTTTTTAATCCTCACTATCTCATAAGATATTTTTCGGATTTCAATAAAAATTTGTGAATATATTGAGGTGATCGATATCTTACTTATCCTCAAATTTCATTGTCGTAGCTCTTTTCCATCTGAAGATATGATCATTTTTTTCATTTACTCAAGAGAAAAGAGAAATGACATACGTTCCAATGATTTTCTTTGAACGATGGCCATCACAGATCGATATTCGAATGACAAATGCCGGGATCATCAATCAGTGTCAGTTGGCGTAATATTAATAAAAATTTTTCATAACGTGACATCATAGAGATAGAATTCAATATCGGTGTCTGAAATAATATACGTTGTCAAAATTCAGAAAAGCACTGACGTAAGTTTTTAGGAAAAGGAAATTGCTTCGAACAAAAGTGGGGGAAAATTATGAATAGTTATTTTTAATTTGAGATATAGGTTTGTTCATTCATTAGGCGTTCATATTTACATCACATTGTCCCATAGTACGGGAAAAGACTATTGTTCACGTGATCAGAGTGCTTATAGATTTGTTATGGTTTGAATATTTACTCGCAAGTAGCTCAATAAGAGCGCCAAAGCAATCTGACCTCACGTCAGTGCTTTCTAAATTTTTTCAATAGAAGATAGGGACTAGCAGTTGGACAATATGATGATAATTTTCTAATTTCGAAACATATTTCATTATTTAAAAACCGCTCCCATCAGGAAGAAGTTATCACTAACAATTCAAGTTTTACAGGATGTCCCATAACTCAACGTCAAGCGTTACTGGGCGATATCCTAGGTTAAACCAGTTCTAGCAAAGATAGAAAAAAATTCTACATCACTTGCTTAAGTGGTAATAGGTATATTTTTGTAGTCACATATTTTCCACTTTTGCGGTGATTTATTTTTTGAACGTAATCCTAAATAACTATGCTATTGATTACAGTCACAAATCCATTGTTAGGTACAATTGTTTAATTTTTATTTTGTTCCATTTATTTTTTCAAATAACCATGCTATTGATTACAGTCACAAATCCATTGTTAGGTACAATTGTTTTATTTTTATTTTTTTTTATTTTTCTTTATTTTTGCTAGAACTGGTATCACCTAGCATATCGCCCAGTAACTGTTTGACGTTGAGTTACGGAACACCCTGTATATACTATATCGAGATTATTTATTATGCTTCTACTTCATTCAGGATTAATTTTATCTCACTATAACTGGTCTATAGGCGGTTTGCATATTTGTATGTGGCTACCTCGGTGGCGGAATTCGACATTTTTGTTGTGAAAGAATTCAAATTCGCTGTCATTTCCCTGTGTTTTACATATTGATTTGGGGCATAATTTCTTATTCTTTTGTGGTGGAAGCGTACTTAAGAGTTTATGCAATTGTTGATTTACAAACCTCAATATCGAAAATGAATGCTGAAGGCCTAGGAGTACAATCTTCTACGAAATTCACGTATTCAGTGTTGTATAGTTGGTTGCAACAATGCTTATTATAACACAGACAATTCTATTAAATTTTATTCTTTTCCTAATAAATGGTTTGAGAAGAACGGCAGCAGATGGATTAATAGAGTTAGAAGAGTTTGGTAAGGATATCTGATTGATTGGAGATGTTATCATAATTTCATTCATTCAAAACTTCAGTAATGATGGTACTTCCAAGCACAATGGCAACCGACAAAATTCCAGAGGATATGTAGTGCTCATTTCGTAGGAAATGCCAAAAGTAATATACCTGACTGCCTGTCTTATAACCCAACGATTTTTCCAAAGGTTAGTTCAGTTTCAGTTATCTATCTATGTCCGATCTCATTTTACTTATTTCAGATGTAAGTATAAAAAAGTGGATAATTCCACTATGGGAGTGGAGAGATTTGAAAGAAAAACAGCAAGATCAAGAAGAAAGGATGAGTCAAAGGAAGGATCTATTGTTGAATCTTTAATTGAAATAGGTAATAATAATCATTCAGTGCAAGTGGAAAGAGGCCAGAAGGAATTTTCATGTCAAACTGATCCATAAGATTCAGATAATGATATATTTTTATTTGAGAGTAATTTCATGGAAAATAGTGCGGAGGAAATGTCTGCTCTGGCAATTCAATGTAATATTGCCGATAAGACCAAATTATTTGTTAGTAAAAACAACAAATGTGTTGGCATCGATGAACCTATCAAATATATGGGCTTCCATGGTATTAAATCTTTAAAATGTGATGAAGAGTTTAAGTGTATTGCTGGTATTGTCTTCGATAGATTCAATTTTAGCTTACAGCGGCCATGGAAATTGTAAACTCAATGTTGAAAAAGATTGTTACTTTTTTTGATGAAAATTAAACTTGGCTTATCATTTGTGTCACTAGAAGTTTTATTTCAACTATATTCAACGAGAATATTGAAAGAAAACAATTATTTTTGTCTAATTTTCACTTTATTGATATTATTACACGACCGGTTTCGGTTGTTAAACCATCTTCTGGTGTTAGGTACAGACTAAAATATTTCGTGGGTTTTAAATCTATGGGATATTCAAAAGTGGAGAATGGTTTATTTCTATTTGGGTGTTAAGTGGGGACACATTGGGAATATTGAACAGATTTGTTATCTCCATCGATCTAATTTTCACTGAGGGAGATTATTGATATTATTGAAAAAACAGTTTTTCTGATATTATTCACGACCATGGGTTTCTTTCGGTTGTTAAACATCATCTTCTGGTGTTAGTTTTTGGTACAGACTAAAATATTGATCAGTGAACATCACATTTACCCAAACTGGTTTCCAAACAACTTTAAATCTCCAATGGGATATTCAGATGTTTGGTTCGGCCTTAAAGTGGAGCGAATGGTTTACGCTGTTTATCCAGCATCCTTCGCTTCCAGCAGATTTAATTTCAGGCCTTTCTCGCATTTGTGAAGGATTTTAAAATTTACGATATCTATATGATGTCACGATATGATCATAAACTGCGGACTGTTTACCTGATTTCAGATGTTCTTTTAATCTGGTCTCAAAATTTCTACCGGTTTGACCTACATATGCAGCGTTGCAATTTTTACAACAGATTTTATAAACACCTGAAGTTTTCTAGGGTTTTAGTTTGGATTTTGAATTATATAATATTTTACCTAGGTTTGGACGTCCTGAAAATGTTGTTTTGAAATCAAGTTTTCAATTCACCCCAAAATAAAATTCACATTGGAAATTGAATGCAACAAAGCGATTAACTTTCTGGATTTGACCATAAGTAGAGATAGAAACACATTAGACTTTAACATCTACCGAAAAGACACAAACTCAGAAGCCATAATACCATATGATTCCTTCAGTTCTGATAATCATAAACTAGCAGCTCTGAAATCTATGATCAACAGAGTATTCACCATACCTTTATCGAACGCTAACTTACAATCTGAAATTGATAAAATCAAAGAAATTGCAACTAATAATAATTTTCCGAGAATCCTAGTAAACAAACTAATTGAAAACAAAAGAAAGCTGAAAACCATTAATATGCTTTACACTACCACAGAAAAACCTACTAATAAATTCATACATATCACTTATTTCGGAGAATTATCAATCCAAATCCAAAATTATTTTTCTAAACTTGATTTCAAAACAACATTTTCAGGACGTCCTAGGTAAAATATTATATAATTCAAAATCCAAACTAAAACCCGAGAAAACTTCAGGTGTTTATAAAATCTGTTGTAAAAATTGCAACGCTGCATATGTAGGTCAAACCGGTAGAAATTTTGAGACCAGATTAAAAGAACATCTGAAATCAGGTAAACAGTCCGCAGTTTATGATCATATCGTGACTGAAGAACATCATATGGATATCGTAAATTTTAAAATCCTTCACAAATGCGAGAAAGGCCTGAAATTAAATTTGCTGGAAGCGATGGAGATAACAAATCTGTTCAATATTCCTAATGTGTCCCCACTTAACACCCAAATAGAAATAAACCATTCACCACTTTTGAATATCCCATAGATTTAAAACTCACGAAATATTTTAGTCTGTACATAACACCAGAAGATGGTTTAACAACCGAAACCGGTCGTGTAATAATATCAATAAAGTGAAAATTAGACAAAAATAATTGTTTTCTTTCAATATTCAAGATGGATTTTCACAAAATAAATGAGTCATCAATTCATTCTATATTCAACGAGTTGCCAAACAATTTTTTTCTTCTCTTTTGGAAGGACAAGTACAAAAAACAAAAATTTTCATATTTTGGCATAGTCGAGGAGTGTGGTTACGGTTATTTCAATATTGTAAGGTAGCAAATTTATCGAAGTTTGTTTCGTTACTTTGGAAGTAATGAAACCAGTCCGCTCTATAATGTTGTAAACATGACCAGCTTTCTTCAAAGCCAGTCCTTTTTCTTCATTTCCTTTGGAGAAATGACCAAAATTTATTTTCAAAAATCCAAATGATCTCTCAATATCCATCGTTCTTCTGGGTAAACTCACAAAAATACTTTCCAAAACAACTGAAAAGTTCTAGGAAATCTAATGTTATCTAATCGATCTATTTATCTAATCTAATCTAATCTATCTAATCTAATCTAATCTAATCGATCTATTGACAATTCTTTCACAACAAATATGCTGAAAGTCGCCACCAGATGTCTCTTTTCAGATTTACGCAAACCGCCTATACACTCTATTTTCAAGCGCTGAGACTATGTTGAAGTACATTTGAAGTGTGGAATGAACAGTCGATAAAATGATTCCTTGGTGTGGCTACATATATATTAATATTTTCCATTACGTACATCACCTTCAAATCAAAATTATCAAATTAAATTTAATTTTGTCAATAACTCTTGTGTATTTGTAATATGTAGAAAAACGTTTATATTTCCATTTCATTTTTTTAGGTATTCCATGTGATTATTAGATTTCAAATTGAATATATTTTACGTAGCTATTGCATTGTTATTCTGAACTATTCAAACTTTATCAGTTTATTTATTGAGGCTCCTTCAATGTATACCTGTGATAATATTACGAGGGTTACCTTTAATATTTTCGGATAAGTGAACAAAAACAAATATTAATCATCGAAAATCACTTCATTGTTTTTCAAAATATTGCCCATTGAGATCTATACACTTTTGCATGCGTTTGAACCAATGTCGAAGCCACTCTGATTGAGGTATCTCCAAAACATGCATTCTGAACGCATAAACCGCTTCTTCAGGTGTTGAAAAACATTGACCAATCATTATATTTTTTACGTATGGAATAAAAAGAAGTCATTCGGTGCCAAGTCGATGTTTTGAGTGCTCAAAAATGTAGTTGTTTGAGCCGATGTGGGAGAACTCGCATTGTCGTGGTGAAGGGTGATCCATCTTCGGCGGTTGGTTACCCTGATTTCTTGGAAAACAACTGCCGAATAAATAGTTGTGTACATACAGTCGACTGCTGTTTACCAATCAGTTCATCATTCCATTGTTGTTGAGTTGAACTCATTGAATAATAATATTTGTGAACATCATAAAATTAAAATATTCATTGGGGTCCATCTGAAACTTGTAATTCTTGATATGAATAGCGTTTGAAGAAATTCTGGCTGTTCCGCCTAGGAGCGCATAGCTTTAAAAAGGTTTGGTCTACATAATTTTTTGTAGGTATTCTTCATTGGAATATCTGGAAAATACCATTCTCGCTGGCTTGCCGGCTGGTAATTTAACCAGAGAAGACGCCTTGTATCTTTCAGACTAAATTTCCAAATAATTGGTGAGCAGGTTCTGAAAAAGCGTGCCGGTTCACATGCGAGCACCTGCAGCAGGTGCTGTGCGAAGAGTTGTTATCATAATTCGAAAACACATGTTGATCTTTGATCTTCAAGAACTCGTAATGTAAAATAAACCGAGTAATCGATGAACTTATTTGAAGAAATTTAAACTTGCTCGTTTTAACTGGCCAACATTTCTCATTTCAAATGATCAATTTTTTTTCAGCCGTTACTAGTAGTTTAGCATAATTGAAACTATTTTCCCCCTAAGAAATTATTCACTCACTCATGTTTCATCAGATGATCATATCGATTCAATTAGTTTTAACTTCAAATATCTCAAAAATGATGCAATTTAGTGAAAGATGACGAATGATTTTTATGATTTATTTATGCAGAAAAAACTAATGACTGTAGGAAGTACAAGATATAGACCTTTAGTTCAAGTGATATTTGTTTTTCATGCAATTTAACCAATCTGTACAGTAGTAGTGAGAAACCCACAAGAAATGGAATAAATGTATTGATGCCAAATATGCATGACTGTTATCAAAAACCTTCTACAAGAGATCATTTCAATTGATATTGTCGTTTGAATATTACAGGTGAAAATGCAATTTTTTTTATGAAATCCTATATACCCCCTATATCTTTTGAACGGGAGCAAATTAATAGAAATGTTATAGGCAGAAAATGTTTCCTTACAAAAAATTTAGTCGGTTGATGAGGATGGCACAGGGTGAAAAAAATTCGATAGAAGTGGAACAAAAATAGACATATGTATTTCTGGATTTTGTTCCGAATATATTTCCTGTGAGAAAATGAATTTGTTCCATAATTCTGACGCTTTCCGTACAGCTTCCGGTTCATCAATATGATTATTCAGAACTCGCTCGAAGTTTCCCTTCGAAATATATAATTTGAATCGTGACAAATCCTGTTCAAAACCATAATCGATTTCGACTATTTTCCTGGCAAAAACTTCTCGGAAGCAACAACGTACGACAACTACAATATATACAAAAATTGATTCCATTGGCGCATAGCAGCATGCACAAAGTTTGTAGAGGCAGTTTGGCTGCCATAGCGAAAGTTTCTGCTTTCCTGGTCCAAACTGCCATTCCGTAATGAAATTTGAAGTTTGGAATGTCCGATTTTATTTCAATATGTTTATAACTTGCAACTCTGGGATGGAGGAAGCCATAGAGTCCGGGGAAAGACTACAAAGTGCTACTTTCTATGCAGTCGACTACACTGTCGCACTCCATCCTAAAGAAAAATGATTGAAGTGAATGCATAATGAATGTGGAAGTAATAAGAAAAAACTTGTGATTCGGAAATTACTACACGGATCAATAAGTCCCGAGACTAAACCAGAGATGGCGCTCGTACTAAACCAGTAACCACGTCTTTCTGGAGTACTAACCTTTGCTTGAAACGTGTCAAAATTTCAAGTCGATCGGACCAGAAAAAGCTGAATTATCGAAGTTGTAGTAAAGTCGTTTTGTAGTTTGTTTAAAAAATGTAAAACACTCAGTTTCGTGTTCTGATAAAACATTGTTTTTAATGGGTAAAAACATGGTCCAAGCGAAACAATGGATTGAAAAATATTACCCGGACTCTTGTCCATCAAAAGCAATGATTTGTCGGTGGTTTGCCGAGTTTAAACGTGGTCGTACCGACACAAATGACGCGGAACGCTCGGGTAGATCTGTGGAAGCCGTTACACCGGAGAATGTGAGTGAAGTGACAAAAATGTAATGAAAGATCGTAAAGTGAAGCTCCGTGAGATTGCTGAGATGACATAGATAGCATATAGAAGTGTATTTACTATCCTTCATGAAAGGTTGAGCATGAAAAAGGTTTTTTCCGAGTGGGTGCCGCGATTGCTCTCGATGGAACAAAAACAGCAACGAGTCGATGATTGGAAAGATGTTTATCGCAATTTACTCGCAACAAAAAAGATTTCTTGCGTCGTTACGTGACCATTGACGAAACATGGATACATCACTACACTCCAGAGTCGAAGCGGCAGTCATCTGAGTGGCGCACAGCTAGCGAAAGCCGTCAGAAACGCCCGAAAACGCAGCCGTCAGCTGGCAAAGTCATGGCGTCAGATTTTTGGGATACACATGGCGTGATTTTCATTGACCACTTCGAAAAAGGTATATCGATCAACAGTGATTATTATATTGACTTACTGGTGCGTTTGAAGAAGGAAATGGCAAAAAAACGACCGCACATGCAGAGAAAAAAATTATTTTCCACCAAGACAATGCCCCCTGTCAAAAACAATGGCAAAATTGAACGAATTGGGCTTTGATCTGCTTCCCCACCCCACATACTCGCCAGATTAGCCAGATTAGCCACTAGTGACTATTAGCTCTTTGCTGATCTTAAAAAAATGCTCCAGGGAAAAAGATTTGGCTCAAATGAGGAGGTCATCGTTGAAACTGAAGCTTATTTTGAAGCAAATCAATGAGGGTGGAACTGTCTTCGGTGATCCTTGTATACTCAAGGGTAATACCACTAGAGGTGAGGATTTTTTGAGAACACTCTTGTTTTCTGGGAATTATGCGTCTAAATTTCACGAAACAAAGTTATCTTTTCAATATTTCGGGATCACTTTGTTGAGTGAAATTTGTATAATTTTCAAAAAACGACAGTGTTCTCAAAAAAAATTTAAATCTGGTGTGGTATTTGGAAAGATCATTCAACAATATAAATCAAACGAAATAAAAAATAGATTTTTTATTCAAAAATAACCAGATAGAAGCATAACAACAAATTATTTATCTTTATTCTCAAAATAATAATTATTGATAGTACAATTATTATACACATTACGAGCATTATTTTCGAATGATGAAGTAGATACTGATGTTGTTTCTTGAAGGACATTTTTTTCATTCCTTATGGCTGTGATTATTTTTTTGTGATGTTGTTGGTGCAGTTGGAGATACGGTTTCACTGACGCTGCAGAAGAATGGCCTGTTATCTTTATCAGCTGTTCCTCGCCAATCCCTGCTTTGGCTAAATGGCTTAGCTCGATGCGAGTGGTTGGTTGTCTTCGACTTGGTTGTGTTGATGCCAATGAGTTCTGCCGATTCTTTTGTCCATTTAGCTATCGTATTGGGACCGACTGGGGAGTTTTTGAACCATGAACCATATTTCCAATTCTTATGTGGAGTAAGGAATAGTCTTTCAGTGATTATGTTTGCAGTTCTTTTGGATACAATTAGCTTATATAACCTCACCGGGCAAATATCTTCTTCAATATTGGGAGTCAGCCATTTTGTTTCCGCACATTCTTGGGCACCACCTTGTCTTGTTTTAGAAAATATCGGATTGTAGGCAAGTCGGCCCGTGGGATTACCATCGTTTTCAATTTCGAATTGGAAATGCGAAATTAGGCATGATGAAACCTCTCCTCCGCGCCAAGCAAGCTCCAATGCAGCAATAAAATAAAATTTTCTGTTCAAACCGTCTGGATTATCTTCTTTACATAAGCCATCTTTTTGTGTTGCTCCAAAGACAGCGCCTTGGCACTAACTTTTCTTTTCTCAGGGTCCACTTGCAAAATACGCCTCTTGGCATTTCATGCATCCCGCGCCGTTTTAAAAGCCACGTCTGTGAATGGATAGAACCTAAGGCCCCATTCGAAATAGAATTTTTCCTGCAGCTGTTTGGCAGTATTATTCCACAAGGTTTTTACGACACTTTCCTTGTAGTCTGATCCATATCTTTTCTTCATATTGAAAGCCCAGTCTAGCATAATTTTATTGAGCTCTGACAAACTTGTTTTTTCATTTACAAGGTATTCCCGGGCAGCACAGAATTCTTCAAATTGTTTCCAAATGTAGGATCTTGACATCAATGTATTAAGCGGCACACTTTTTCTTCACACTTTCCTCAATTGAAGTAATATTATAATTCCCAAAACGTTTCATTTTTATCTACTTTATGGTAAAATCCGAATATAAACTGACAGAACTGCCAAATGTGCTGTTGAAGTTATCAGTAACAACTGCTTGTTTATCGTAACCGTGACGACCGCTACATCCACCAACGGCCAAAGCTATCCGGACGTATTAATATTCCTATGCAAATTAGGCATTTGATATAGAAACAAATTTCTAAAAGTGAAAACACTGTGAGGTTGAGTGTTTTCAGATACAGTTTGTTTGTATTGGTCTGTTTTCAAAAATTGAGCTATTCCATTGGACGATATAGTATAGTGTTGAATGATCATTAACAATTTGTTTGAAACCTCACTGACCAATTATAAACTTACATTTTTCGGCAGAGAAAGAATTCTTCTTGAAGTCCAAATTAAAATCACCGACACAATCGAAACATTCTTGATACGTTGAAAATTCTTTTAAAAACTCACGAACAAAATCCAAGAAAATCGGTACGCGAATCCCAGGAGGGTGATATAAAGTGGTTAACAGCAATCGTTCTTTACGCACCTTTATTTCACATTAAGAAGCCATAGGTATGGTTCGGAAATTGTGGTTAAAACGGTGTAAACAATTCCATATCGTAAACAAATCATCACTCCTCCAGTTCTGTTGTTATCTGATGGACAGTTAAGAGTCACATACCCGGGAATACTTATTTCGTTTGACTGTGTCTGATGTGGGTCTCATATAGAGATATAATGTCGGGCTTCAACTGTTGAATGAAATGAACTATTCAATTCTTATTATTAAGGAATCCCTGGCAATCAAAATACATAATGCTTTTGTGTTTGGATTGCTATATCTCACCAAAATGATTTTTTTTTGACAAGCTGTCAATAATTCTCCCGTAGCAAGGACAATCCCAATTATATGCGTTGAATACGAAAGGTCAAGCTGTTGAGAACGGTGACGAATCGACATTTCAGGGTCATCACGTAGACTCTCCCCCACCGCCGCTATATTCTCTTCACTACGAGCTGGATGTTGTCTATTTGGTCGAGTATTATCCAATGACGAATATTGAGTCTCAAACTCAGTGATGGTAGAGAAAATTGTGCGTTTGCTAGGCCGATTATATGAACTCTAAGTGCCCGATACACATAAATCGGAGAACGCCCATTTCCGTTATAAAACTGAACAATTTGTAGACTTTATGTATAAAGGACCCATTTGCCGACACGATGAAATCTGGTACTTCATATCATCCTTCCGGTAAATGTAGGCTTGAGAAGCCTCTGGAGAAAAAAAAAGTTGGAATGAAAGACCTACTGATCAAAATAATAAGCGAACTATAAGATCTCCAATGACTCATTCAAAGAATGACGAGATATCGCCTACATTTCATCTCCATAATACAGAGTGAAATGAACGAACGACAATTACGTATTAAATTAAATCAAAAATTCAATCATTCCATTAAAGCGGCGCTTTTACCAAATAAGCCACAACTTGCATTTCACTTCGAAATCCTCCTGAAACCTACGTACTGACGTCGCTAATGAAACAGATAGTGGGCGTAAACTCCGTTGGCTTGTACGGTTAAATTGGTCGGCGTAGGATAGGATGATACACACTGTACAAATTGGGATAAACTAAATTTACTGATTACGAAAACAGTACATTGTCTGGTAAGTGTCTTCATTAGAAGATTGGTTGGTTGGGAGCTTCGATCATTGTAATTTTGGAATAGAAACTCCAAGAATATGGAGAGGATCATTAGGACTTTTATAGTGAAATTGCCAATCAATTATTATGAATTTAAATTTTTTGTACTCTAATATCGTATTGTTGTGTGATGTCGCATAGTCATGATGATAAATGATTCTTCTGAAGGCACTTACGATATTTCGATGTTGTTAGATAATTTGCTTTCTCCATTTCAGTGTCGTAATGAGAGTACTAAAAACAGTGCTGTAATGATCTCATTACAGCATTGTTTTCAGTTATATTTTTCGTATTGTGGTTGACAACACTTACATCCTATCCTTTAGAATGTCAACACGCGTCCATTGCATGTCAATTGTTAATATTAAACCATGTAGAGATTTGAACGCACTAATCAAATTCTATGTTGAATAGAATTATTTACCCTGTACATTTAATAGTTTAGTAATATTATTTGATTTCAGGGTTTATTTCTACTATAATAAAATGTATTCTGGCAACGTTTCGGGCAGTGCCCTTTTTCTAGCCTGTAAAAATATCACATACAATATACAACAATTGAAACGAACAAACAATATATAGGTATCGTAAATTGAAAAATATTCTGTTGAATAGAGATCTAATATAATAGTACCTTAAAGAATAGATTATATTCAGTCTTTTCCCAACTTATTTTGTTGGATGTCATTGAGGTTATAATGTCAACTGATTCTAGAAGTGTCACGTCATATTTAATTTCTTCTTCTTTGTGTTTGTTGGTCTGTTCATTTTAGATTATTCAAAAGAGTGGAATAGATGTTGTGTAAATTCCTAATATCTGATCTGTCGTTAATGGAATTCTCATTTTGTTTTATGCGGATCATCTCAAGAAACTCTCTAGATTTTTTATTTGGTTCTCGGTCCAATATTACTGTTTCGTCATAATTGAAAGTGTGTTTGGGAGTACTTGTGTCCTTTCAGTCTATTCTTCAACTTTTGCTCTGTCTGTCCTATGTATACGCCTTCACAATTTACATTCAATCTAATATACAACATGTGATGTTTCGTTTGCTGGTGTTGGTGATTTTAATTTACTATATAGATGTTTAATTTGGATGAGTGGTTTGTGAGCTATTTTTACTTTACTGTAAGGTTTTAAGATATTTTCTATTTTATCAGATAGATAGGGTACGTACGGTATTGGTATGAATGTAATTGGTTCTTCTTTTTTATTTGGTGAATTTTCGGTGTTGTATAATTTGTGTGTACGCTGTTTTATTACTTTTTTATTTGTGATAGAGGAAAGTTGTTTTTTATTAAAAGTGATGTAATGTCCTGTATGATGGTAGGTCTGTAAATAGGCGATGTTAGTTTTAGTGCTCTGTCGATGTATCCGATCATAATAGCCTTCTTTTGTTTATGGATATGTGTTGAATTGAAATCTATTATTCTATCAGTGTTTGTATCTTTTCTGTAAAGTTTTGTTTGTATTGAGTTATTCACTCTTATAAGTGTTAAGTCCAGAAAATTTATTGAATTATTTATTTCTGTCTCCATCGTAAACTGAATTTTATGATGAAAACTGTTTAAATCATTAATTATTCTTTCGATTTCAGCTTCTGATGTTATTATTAAGCAATCATCCACATTTCCATTACCAATTGAGCTATCGTACTTGAAATGGGACTAGACAAATTACATATACCTCATGACCATAAATTTTTTTCCTTGGATGTTGTTTCATTGTATACGAATATACCAACAATTCTACTACCTCAAATTTTACATGAAAAATGGCAATCAATAGAACCACATACATCGATTCCTAAAAGCGAATTCATTGAGGCAGTCCAACTAACATTAGGAACATGCTACTTCAAATTTGGTGAAGATTTTTATCAACAAATAGATGGGGTTGCGATGGGTAGTCCCATTTCAAGTACGATAGCTCAATTGGTAATGGAATATTTGGAGGAAAAAGTTTTGTCCAGAAATAATTACGACATAACAGTTTTCAAAAGGTATGTAAATGATTGCTTAATAATAACATCTGAAGCTGAAATCGAAAGAATAATTAATGATTTAAACCGTTTTCACCATGAAATTCAGTTTACGATGGAGACAGAAATAAATAATTCAATAAATTTTCTGGACTCAACACTTATAAGAGTGAATAACTCAATACAATCAAAACTTTACAGAATCCAAATATCCATAAACAAAAGAAGGCTATTATGATCGGATACATCGACAGAGCACTAAAACTGACATCGCCTATTTACAGACCTACCATCATACAGGACATTACTTCACTTTTAATAAAAAACAACTTTCCTCTATCACAAATAAAAAAAGTAATAAAACAGCGTACACACAAATTATACAACACTGAAAATTCACCAAATAAAAAAGAAGAACCAACTACATTCATACCAATACTGTACGTACACTATCTATCTGAAAAAATAGAAAATATCTTAAAACCTTACAGTAAAGTAAAAATAGCTCACAAACCACTCATCCAAATTAAACATCTATATAGTAAATTAAAATCACCAACACAAGCAAACGAAACATCACATGTTGTATATAAGATTGAATGTAATAATTGTGAAGGCGTATACATAGGACAGACAGAGCAAAAGTTGAAGGATAGACTGAAAGGACACAGGTACTCCAAAACACTAACGGCACTTCACAGACACAAAACCGAGAATGAACACACTTTCAATTATGACGAAACAGTAATATTGGACCGAGAACCAAATAAAAAATCTAGGGAGTTTCTTGAGATGATCCGCATATAACAAAATGAGAATTCCATTAACGACAGATCAGATATTAGGAATTTACACAACATCTATTCCACTCTTTTGAATAATCTAAAATGAACAGACCAACAAACACAAAGAAGAGGAAATTAAATATGACGTGACACTTCTAGAATCAGTTAACATTATAACCTTAATGACATCCAACAAAATAAGTTGGGAAAAGACTGAATATAATCTATTCTTTAAGGTACTATTATATTAGATCTCTATTCAACAGAATATTTTTCAATTTACAATGTATGTTTGTTATGTTTAAATGTTGTATATTGTTTTTACAGGCTAGAAAAAGGGCACTGCCCGAAACGTTGCCAGAATACATTTTATTATAGTAGAAATAAACCCTGAAATCAAATAATATTACTAAACCATCAAATTCTATAATATGTCAATTTTCGTATCAGTCACACCAACTGCGAAAATAAAATACAGAAGGCACTAGGAGGTATAATCTGAATTTTTCATTGTATTCCAATATATTTCTCAAAATTCTTGACTGAAATAGAAAAAATATCGTCTAATACTCGTTGCAGAAGGCAATTCCAACACTCATGCGTTCAAAAAATTTCGCATTCGTGTATGAATAGGTGCCCATTCTGCAACTTTTTTTAGAATATACTATAACATACGATTTTATCGGGTTCGAACTTCCTTCTACAGTGATTTTCGTGGCTTCTTATTCATTCTTCGGCATCACTTTTCAATTTTGTCAGTCAGTTCTTAGCCGTTATAGTGGTCTTTCCATTATAATGAATGAAAGACAGATGGAAAAACGAAAAAACACTTTTTTTGCATCGGATGGTTACTAGCGATAAAAATGGATATATTTTAAGAATCCCAAACGGAAAAGATCATGGGTTTATCCGGACAACCATCAACATCGACTGCAAAACCAGATCGGTTCGGCAAGAAGACAATACTGTAAGTGTGGTGGGGCCAGAAAGGCGTGGTGTACCACAAGCTCGTAAAACCTGGTGAAACTGTTAATACTGATCGCTACCGACAACAAATGATCAATTTGAACCATGCATTGATCGAGATACTACCAGAATGGGCCAGAAGACACGGCAAGGTAATTTTGCTCCATGACAATGCACACAAAGTAAAACCGGATCAGGATACAATCAAAACACTTGGTTGGGAGTAGCTACCCTACTCGCCGTATTCACCAGACTTGGCTCCTTCCGACTACCATTTGTTTTCATCAATGGGACACGCATTGGTTGTGCAGCACTTTGATTCCTACGAAGGGGTCGAAAATTGGGTGTCTGGTTGGTTTGCTTTGAAAGACGAACAATTTTATTGGCATGGTATCCACAAATCGCCAGAAAGAAGGTCAAAATGTGTAGGAAACAATGGTCGATACTTCGAATGATATGTTTTTTACTTCCCCAACAATAATTATGTTTTGTTTTTCACAAAAAAAGCGCTCATTATATACGAGAATACCTGATAAACTCAATTCTTCAGATAATCATAGAATGCAGTTGTAATTTTCTGTGTCGATTATGTGGAACGAGATAATACTCTATGCTTATATTTGAGGTTAGTTTTTAGAATATCAACCGATTCCAAAGTAGCACGTGCATTTGTTCCGTTTGCGGCATGTCACAAGTAAGTTGTAACCAAGAATTGTTTAAATTATTGTAAATCGAATATGAATGCCTGACGAGGAAAAAGTGTTTTCTGTAATTTTTTCGAATTGTTTGATGTTATGATAAAAATAAAAAATAAGAAATTAAAATAAGAATGAAAAAACTCTCTTATTCCTCAAGGAAAACAGTTTTTTTAATAAATAAAAGGTACCATTGATACTTTCAAGAAGTGTAGGACTATAATTATCAAATTTAGATATTTTGATTCATTTACACTTTCAAGAATAGACTTTTTAAATTAAATGAAAACTTCTTATATGCCTATATCAATTCGACCTCAAAGCCACAAGCGGAATCCCCCTGAACAAACCAAAACCAGGTAGGACCTGCTAAATGAAAACCCTGTGAAACTTTTTCGTTCCACGTCTTTTTCTTACAGATTGAAACTCCAGATATTTAGCTATACTTCATGTACCAAACAAACAAAGTAGTAAGGCACCATATTCCTGCTGAAATCTCGAAATGATATTCTTTTATCTGCGCCAAAGGAAGTTTCTTATTACGGGAAATGGCCATTCCCGTTTTAATCTACTGGGAAAACAGGAGGTCCCGCGAAACATTCCTCCATATCCTGAGGAGGCGAGGAAAGTTTGATAATTTCGGAGTTTTTCCACCTCCGTCGAGCGGTTGATGGCGAAATGCTACTACGGTTTGTCCATAGGTTTAATTAGAAATTCTTCTGCATCGACAAGGCTCACTTGGATCTGAGGATATTGCAACCGAGACGAAATGCATCTCAGACGGATTCAAATTATGAATTCTACAAAAGATCTTGTTCTTTGTGGTTGAAAAATAGCCAGGAATTCGTTTTGTGCCAGGTTATATTGGATGAGAAATCCTGACAAAGAGTACCCACTATAGACATAACAGACGCAGTCAAAGAAGTATCCGGAAATTCTCGTAAGTAATTGCACAAGTGGAACAAAATTACCGATAATTTTTCATGATGGCGTTGTCGAAAAACTACATGGGTTCATTTACATTTTTGGAAGAAAGGGTCCGACACCAAAGGTGAAAGGCTCTTTCTGCTAGTGTTGGGGTAGTACACGTCTTAAAATTGAGATTGTAAGAGGTGCTTCATTTTTTACCGAAGCGGTACATTGTACCACTTCATATGAGGCGAGGGGGTTTGGCGTTCATTACGCGATACGATGTCTGGACAAAATTTGTACTAGAATAAACGACGGGTTGTTGAGGCGGTGTAGCGTAGCAAGGGCGAGGTAGGTAAGAACTAGGAACGTTGACGGTCTGTCTTACTTCAAATATGTCGATGCAAAAGAAGGGTAACGTTAACTGTCGATAGAATTGAAGTAATGAAAGAGGCAAAATTTAGAATGCAAATTAATTGTTGGATTTTGAAACTTTAGGAGGTTCAGCAAGTGAGGGAAGATTTTACTGAATATGAAGATTTTGTTATTCAAAATAATGGAAGCTAACCGTGATTATATATTCTCATGTAATTAAAAGATTTAAAGTGTCCTCTCACATCATACACAGTTTTCCTGTTCGTTTTAGAACAAACTGTTTTTATAAATACAAAAAATGTATCCCATTACTAGTGATTTCGGGCTGAATTCTTTTTGTGAGACTTTATTATGCCGAAAAGATATACTGCTTCTTTATGGCTCATCCCTATTCGCAATTTTAACATTTATTAGGCTCATTTATTGAGTATTACTAATCCCAAAATTTCATTTTTGTAGTTTATCATTTGTGTTGATTTGGTTGATAAGAAACTGACTATTTCGCCCTTTGATAATAATAACAACTCGTTCAATTTTTCGTCGAATCGACTTTTCATGTCTTCTAATTTTTCTTTATCTATGACGAAAAAAATTCCTAATAATAATTAATATTTTCTATTCGGGAGAATTAACACTATAATGTCATGAGATACTGGTACAAAAATAGCAGGTAGAAATCGAGAGCTCAGCGTTTTATTCCTTCTCTGAAAAATCAATATTTTCATACAATCATCGAAAATATTTTTTTTTCTGTTAAGTTCAAAGAAACTCTTATAAAATCCCATCATATTTGGTAAGAGGTGCCAAAGTGACAAAGACGCCGCCGCGCCATAAAACCCTCCGTAATTCCATAATTTAGGGCATCTGTGTACTGTCTACTACGAATCAGTACATCCCCTCCGCCCTCATTTACCTCTGTCTTTCCTTTTTGTACCGGTGACCAGGACCAGGACTCATCCCCTCTCCCTCTTTGTATATTGCGCGTGGCTCCATCGTATCCTGGTCCTCATCGAGGCGAAGTGGGACATTTGAAGTGAGGTGGTACATTGTATAAAAATGAGCCGCTCTTACATTTCCTCGTCGTGTACGGGACAAATGAGCCGCCTTTTGTAAGAGGTACCCAACACTATCGGACAGGTCAAATTTCGTTGAGAAGGAGACAAATAAGAGTGTTCAAATAGGCTTGATATCACAACCCCTCTTGCCGCAACCCCTTAGAGCTCTCATGTTTGACTTGGGAAAAGGAGTCGAGCACCAAGTTGGAAAGGCATTTTAATTTCCTGCATGAACATTTTTTTTTCGCTTTATAAAGATAGAGAGTGACTCAGTATTCCATCAATAACATTCACACGCAGAATTTGGATCACTACCCCTCTATCCGTTACCTCGAACAATTATTTATGAATTGAGATAATAGGTCGGGTAGCTTTGTTGAAAAGGTAATGCAATTACCTGCATGAATCTATTATTTCGTCAGTCGCTTAACTATCAAAAAGCATGAAACAGTATTTTAATCCATAACTAACACACTTGGACGAGTTTTATGCAGGGCTATGAACGCGTAATCGAATGAAAAAATTGTTCCCCTTATTGAATTACGGACAATGAAAAAATGAATTGATATAATGATAAATACTTCAATTTAGTAAATGCTCAAAATGGCCCCCACCTTCCCCCATGCATACATACAGCACTTCCCCAGGAGCGACGGATCAGGGAAATGAGCTGGCCATTCAATGGCACCTTTCCAACGCCCTGGAAATCTTTCATCTAAATAGTGCCTCACAGGCGCGCTCCTTCTTGCTGAAATCTCAGTTTGGCTTCTAAATAACGGTGATCGTTCTCCAAAATATCTGTCAACAAAGCATCGACATTATTTTCTGAGAGAGAGTGATTATCAACATTGTGATAGCCCACAATATTGTCACCGTAAATACCGACACAGAAATTCAGCCTTTCAGGATATTCAGTGTAGATCTCACTTAACAGGTTTGGGTTGCTATCAGATCAATATCGACAATTGTGACGATTCACAGATCCATTCAAATAAAAGAGAGCAATCATCGGAAAAGCAGATAACTCATCTTTGGACGGACTCAAACCCCCATATTCAAATTGCCAGTCTGGTGCTTATACCGTTCAGCTAACAAGCCGATGCGTTATCCAACCTAATCGAGGATTCTTGATAACGTTGAAAGAATCAAAAAATCCTCATACTCGTGTTAGTGAGATCTCTCGTGATCCTAACATCTCCCTGTTTTATTTGGGTGAACCAATTGGCCATGCAGCGCGTCACCGCTAAAACTGAATTTTTTTCAAAAACCGTACCGGATGTAGGAAGCCGTAGACAGGCTGGATCGTGCGAATTCTGATCATGGAACAGATCATGACTGGTGACGAGACATGGGTCTATGATCACAACACACAAACGTGCCAACAATCACCAGAATAGATGAGATAAATGGGTCGAAACCGAAACAACCTCGCAAAAGTCGTTCGAAAATCAAGACGATACTCATTATTTTCTTCGATATTCACGATGTGTTTCATCATGAATTCGTTCCTCAAGGTCAAACGGTTCAACTCTTTTGGGACATTTACGTGAAACCATCATCTATGTCATCGAGGCACGAATATAAACGATTTTAAGACGAAACACTCGATGAATACCATCGACCAGCCACGTTATTCTTCTGATCCTGCTCCGTGTGACTTTTTTTTTTCTCCAGACTGAAATTATTGCTCCAGATAATCAGATTTGACTCCACAGATGCCATAAAATAAAATAATCAGAACCAGCTGAAAGAAATCCCTGAAAGAGCTTATAAAAAAGTTTCCACGATTGGAAAATACGTTGGCACGTTTGTATCGCTTCGAATGGAGCATATTCTGAAGGAGATTCAATAAATATTGAAGAATTTAATATTT
This sequence comes from Micraspis discolor, assembly GCA_030674115.1. NCBI lineage: Eukaryota > Metazoa > Arthropoda > Insecta > Coleoptera > Coccinellidae > Micraspis > Micraspis discolor. The sequence goes on from JARTUT010001740.1 coordinate 644,485, forward strand.
TCGCGTTTTATTTCAAATTTCCTGATCCTTTTTTGTCCCTTCAATGAAACAAAAAACTACAATCTCTGAAATATTTTAGGGTAATACCCAGAAGATGGTCAGATTACCCAATGAAAAGCGCAGGAGCTTACACAGGAAAATATGGAAATACCTCGACCGAGGACTGACTCAAATTATACGTCGTCGTAAAGATAGAAATAACTGTCGAAAACTTTATTTGCATATCCTGCTCTCAACAACAACAGACATCCATGTAGTAAAACGTCGGATGATTGAGTATTTCCCGGAAAAATAGAAGCACAATGCCAACTAAGACGAAAACTTCGTTCTGAGTCATTCAGGATAAAAATGGATTAAATAAACGAGGTGAAAGGAGACGGGAACGGTGGCATTAGCCCATTTTGAGACAGTAAAGTGGCCATTTGTTTCCCGATAATCATTAAAGTAATTATAATTGACATAAAGCCAAGCTCGTGCTTTTTAAGAGCTTGACAATGATCTTAATAATATTTCTTTGTGGATTGTTTCAGCGGGACTTAGTGATCCTTACGGGCTGGTTGTTAGTTTCCTATTGTGGTCATTACAACCAATTATTGCGTATTCTGTGATGAAATAATGGCAAGCGTAAGGATAATGAAGTATTACTCATTAAAATTTATTTCTCACATTTCAAATGGAAAATCATTCTACAAGAATGGGATAAGTAGAGCGAAACGTATCTTTGATATTTCGAAATCAATATCAATGCACAAAAAATAAAGAAATGCATTGACGTGGGGTCGGGAGAGTTTGCACGCTTTTTTTATAGCTATTATTACAATTAGAGAAATATGAATAGTATATTTTCCGAGGTTGTCAAAGTTACATCCCGAGGACGGAGCCCTCGGGATATATAGACAACTGAGAGAAGTGTATTCATATTTCCCGTGGTGTAATCAATAGTTTTTTTTCTGATTGAAACAATCTGATATGAAAAAATTATTATTAGATTGTATATTCTTGTAACAATTTAATTTTTAACTTTGCTATAGGCCTTGTTTCTGAAAATCTTGAGTGACTGTTTTCATTTTGACGTCTTGTCAAGAATAAAATTATTGAAAAGATGTCGTTCCGGCCAATTCTCAAGCTGCCTACAGTAAAGAGTACGAATGCTTTCAGGAGTGGAAAAGAAAACATTTGGTGAACGGCGTGAGTGATAATATTTGGTTAGCATATTTCCAAGATTTGGTATGTTGCTCTGATTCTTGTTATTCTTAATGTATGATAAATTCATTCGATCCTTATGGGCCTACCACACGCTCATGCCTTACGACAAACTTGCTTGCGCAAGCCGGCTTAAACACTGAACACTGAGCGTGTGGTTGGGAAAACTGTATACCGCGCAAACCCCACGCCTTGGCTTGTGCAAATTTCGACGTGTTTGAAATTTTACTTGCGCAAGCCTGGCATGTACGTATGGTTGGCGTTTAACTAAGCATAATAAATCAGCGTATGCATTTTCATCCATCCTTAAATAGTTGCGCCACTCATTTGGATCCTCACTCAAATCCTTCAGTAGATTTACGTGAGAATGAATATTTCTTTTTAAAAGCCATTGTTTAGTCCATTTAGAACGTTTATTTTTGAATTTCCAATTGCCTTCTTTTTCATCAGCAGACACTGGAAAAATTGCAGCTGAAGCAATAGTTCGTGCGGAGGCATTGTTATCGCGCTGACGACTTCGACATGAATGAGGCTTGCGCGTACTTACTTGTGCCGTGTGGTAGCAACTGTTGTGTTCAGTTTTAGTGAACGAGATGCTTGCGCAAGCAAGTTTGTCGTAAAGCATGAGCGTGTGGTAGGCACTTTAGTCGCAGCAATATTCTCCAAACACCTTATGGCCGAAACTATCGATGTTAAGATCTATGCTACATTTGAAGGAAAAAACTGATGTCAAATTATTCGATGAAGTCTAAGCATTTGTTAAGAACAAAAATAAAGGATACTAAAAAATCAGCAGTGTTGTCCCGGGAGCAGCTCAAGACATTCTTGAGTGAAACTCCTAATGACTTGTTTTTGATGTATAAGATAAAAGTTTCATACTGATTTCCTCTGTTGATGAGATTTTTACATTCATAATTTTGAAAGCTGTTTCAATAATGGAAATCTTTGGCGCCTGCAGAACACAAGAGTTGGTGAATATGCTATCTTCAGATATCGAAGATCGTGGGTCGATAATCATAATCAAACTTTCAAAGACTAAGAATGATATAAACAGAATATTCACTATAATTGATGAAGAAGATTAGGGTGCTGCCCGTTTGGTGAGAGAGTATTCGGCGTTGCGTCCGCAAGAGGTTCTTAGCTTCTTCCTAGCTTATAGGAATAAGAAGTGTACTCTTCAGCCTGTCGGCAAAATACCTTCGGAACAATTCCGAGTATGGTTGCTGAATGGTTGGGTTTAAATAATCCGAAAACGTATACAGGCCATTGTGGAAGACGAAAATCCGCAACATTAGTTGCCGATGCGGGAGCCACAATGACAACACTCAAGAGACATGGTGGTTGGAAAAGTTCGTCTGTTGCAGAAGGCTATCTGTCTGACAATATGCTGCACAAAAAGAAGGTAGCGAAGATGATAGCAGGTGTGGAGGGAGAGCCATCCGCAGCATCACAATCTTTGAAGACCGTTTTGGGAGAATCGTCCGAGACTGCTGCTGCACGGAATGTTCTCAAGAAAACTGTAGTCTCGTCGGCGAATAATTATGAACAAGATATTTGTTCTTCCTTCGTATCTGGTGGAAATACTTTCAGTGGAAATTTCAACAATTGCAGTTTCCATTTTGTTACTGAATAGAGAAATAAAATATGATTTGACGTTTTGAAAGAAATATGATTTGACGTTTCATATTTCCCTAGGGAATTGGGGACTATTATAAGCTGAAAGTTCATCATGATTTATCCGTCGGCGAGCGCCAGCCAAGTCGGTATGAGGTATCGTTACACTATTTTCAGATTTTATTCATCATCTCTAATAGTTCTTGCTGCCAACTTTTTTGTAGATATCGCCTATTATTTCAAGATGAAATAGATTTTGAAACAAGAAAATATTTGAAAAAACTTCAATTCTCATCAAAAAACGTAGCAGTTCCTGTTTAGAACGTAAAGAGTTCTCATCCCAAATAAATAGATGAACGAATAAAATTGAGGAAAAAAGTTGCCCTGCAAAAAATATTGATCTCTCCAGGAATAAAATCAGGAAATCTTTTTTCAGTTTGCTGTGACCTCCAAGCAGGTTATCCAAGCTTAATGCGAAAATCGACATTTCCTCCCTAGTTCACCCTCCCAATTTGCCAATTTCCTGGTAGCAAGTTCAGTCGATCACTGATACTCCACCAGAGGGCTTAATTTATATCGCGAATAAACCCCAGAAGAATCTGTTTGCTCAATTAGTACGATATTGTTGTAACCACACCGTCGACATCGGCGGAAAAACCTCCAGGGTATTTGCGAACGCCTGGAGCGTCCTTTGAAACTGCAGCGGCGTCGACAATGGGGGCGCGTGGGATGCGCTTGTGAAATGCCCCCGGCGTATATGAGGATGCTGATATCATTCACCGAAAGGGGATAAATGTCGCCTTTTGCTAACGAATCTATGTTTTTATAACCGAATGATTTAGAATACACAAATATTCAAAAGATCTGCGTCACCAGTATTTGAAGAATACAAATTTGGAATATAATAGAGCTGAACACTATCGTCATATGGACAGATTATAGTATATAATATTACTAGCAAGATAAGAGGGTTTTTACTGGCGAATGGAGGATATAACTGACGAGTCGCAGGCGAGTCAGTTACCTCCTTGAGCCAGTAAGTTTTACAAGTTAGTGACTTGATAAAATAAACTTTCTTGATTAATATTGTGTTTTTGGAAACTGACGTTTACAAATGAGTAACAAATAAACATTTTTACGCGATTTCGAATGATGTTACATATTACATACCATTATGAATCTGTTCAATGGAAAATGGTTTCTTGCTAAAATAAACTTTTACAATAATAATTAATATTATAATAGGTTTATTCCATCAACAAATAAATGATACAGACAGTGACGGCTCGTCAGGGTAGGCAGGGTCGGCCGGGCCGACCCAAACGCAACCGAAAAAGAAAAGGTGAAAAAAAAATTTTTTTTAATCGAAACTTATTAGAAAATTTAATAGCAATATTTAAATCTCGAGAAATTCCCTAAGTATCTTTTCCTCAGCCCTCTATATATCTCATATTTCCACTCAACACATCGAAGTACACATTATTTGGGTCAAACACCTCAAATAATTTTTATTCCAAGTTCCCGCATCTGTCCTTATACGTAATAACGCAGCTCAGCCAGCCGAGCCACTGCTTTCAGTTTATGATTTCATCTAACACATACGTCGCTCGAAGTTCCTATTATGGAACTCTACAATACCTCGACTGTGACACTTGCGAGGTCGGCCGAGAACCCTTGGCCGTCCCTATGTGAAACGGCAGGTGGGTGAAATTGTTTATTATTATCGATGTTTATTACAAATATCAAATTAAAAATTGTAATTTAATATCCGATATCTTCATATGTTTATCATAAATTTGAGATAGAAAGAGAAATCATTATGTATTTAAAATTTTGTCACGTATCCTGTTTATAATTGAAATTTTCACCCTCAAATCTCAAATGACTATTATCATAAGTACTTGAATATTATTTCTATTTCAGAAAAAAGTGTATTCGTACTGTATGGAATAAATTTTGTGATTTTCTGACCATAAAAATTTATTCTTAGTAACTGTGAATAGCAAAACAGCAACCCACGACTTGTTCATTTTTCAAAGACTAGGTCGGCCAAGATACCCTTGGGGAGGGGATATATGAGAATTGCATTGCGTGTGTTTACACTTTGATTATCAGAGTTCAGTTCACTTGGTCAGTAGTTTGGAGTAAGATGTTAGTGTGTAAAGCTTAGGGTTGTACGAGTTTCCGTTCCTTTTGTTTGACAGATGGAACGCAGTGTGTGAACATCTGAACTCTGAGCTCCCGTAGTAATAATTAATAACTTAATATAAACAGGAGCAAAATCCGTCGAAAACTAGTGAACACCATTATTTCGGCTGTGTTTTCATCTGAGATTAATTACGAAAAATGGTTATAACGAGGGAAATTCGAGAAGAAATTCAATCCGCCGTAAATTTGGCAGTAAACAGTTCAATAAGAAATGAATCCCTTATAAAACATATTGTGGACAAGGTCACCGAAGCAATAACGTCAACAATCTACCGGACGGTCAAGCAGATGGAAACAACAATAAATGATATCAAACGAAACTACAATGCACTCAATGAAAGAATGGAAAATGAATTCAAATTCTTGCGTGAGGAACTATCACTTTTCAAACAAGATAAAGAAAACATGCAGGATAGAATGGACGAAATGGACCAGGCGAACAGATCGTGCAATTTAAGAGTTTTTGGTTTGAAAGAAAAACCCAATGAGGAAACTGCTGAGGTACTGAGAGAAATTTTGAATTCGAGAATGTCTCTCGAACTTTCTGCGAATGATATACTTACTTGTTAATGAATCGGCAAGGGGGATGCCGGGAAGGAGAGAGGTGTTTTCGTATGACTGTTCAACGAGAGGATCAAGCAGGAAATTTTTGAGAAGAAAAGGTTACTCAAGGGCACTGGGATAGTTGTAAGAGAAGATCTAACCTCTAGAAGAGTAATGCAGATGAATACATTGATTGAAAGGTTTGGGATTAGAAATGTATGGACTCGTAGTGGAAAAATTTATGCAATCGTAAATAATAAGGTACAAAAAATAAATAATAAAAATTTCATGACCTATTGTGAATGATACAATGTAGGCTAGCTGGATTGAAGTTGTTTCATGTTTCACCATAGAAAGTTGAGCTACATTTGTTTTGGGGGGGTGATGATAAAATTTCTTTTCCTGGAATAAATTTCAATTGCTTGATGCTTCCCATTTGTTTGGGTTCTTGGTACGGGGGATCGTTGTTTTTGCTTTTTGTTTTTCTTTTTTCTTCTTTGAATTAGTAAAATATAGGGTGGCACCTTCAGAGTTATCAAACAATGGAAGACTTCTTGAATGTTTTGGATATGGAAGGGATAAATACAAAAATATGTAATAGTTTTCAAGATTTTCAGGGGGTAGCGAGGGATAATGGAAATGGCATAGGAATTATTCACTTCAATATAAGAAGTATTCAAAAACATTTCGACGAATTGTTGGTTCACGTTAATAGTATAAAAGACTTTGTTGATGTTATTGTTTTATCGGAAACAGGAATAATAAAAAATCTGAATAATTTCAATATACCTAATTATAATTTATTTTATAATGAATCTCAAATCAACAAGTACGATGGTGTTGTAATTTACGTTAAAAACACAATTCAGAATGGATTCCAAGTATCTCAAATAAACAAAACAAATTTCATCAGATTAACTTGTTTTTCTACAGCGAGACAAAGACTAGGTATAACAGCATGTTATAGATCTCCATCCAGTGACCGGAAGAAGTTTATTGATGATCTGGATACATACTTGCATGAATTAAATTTAGAGGACATTGAGATCTTTATGGGAGATATTAATATTGACATTAAAAAGGACTGCATCGGGATAACCGATTATTTAAACTTATTGAACTCATGTGGTTTTCAATCATACATAAACAAACCTACTAGTGTAACAAACACGACAAAATCTACTATCGATCACATTTTTGTCAGATTACAAAATCGTATTGTAAGTAAAACCAATATTGAACCTATAATATTTCAGACTGATATGACTGACCACTTTTCACCTTTTGTTTTTGTATCAACATCTGAAAAATTTTCTGAAAGGCTAAACACGGGATTTAGCGTGAAGAAAAATATTGATTATAACATATTGACTGATTATGTGAGACATGTTTCGTGGAGCGGTGTTCTAAATTCGAGAGACCCTATAAAAGCGTACCAAATATTCATAGATAAATTGAACTTATATATAAAAATGTCATCGTCTATTGTGGTCATGAAGGCAAATAAAATGAAAAAAATCAAACCTTGGATAACAAATGGCCTGGTGAAATCTATTAATCACAGGGATCACATGAGGAGACATTTGATTAAACATTATTCTACCGAAGATGAATTGAAGTACAGAACATATCGAAATAAATTAAATATTTTATTGAGGAAAACAAAGAATCAATTTTATGAAAATAAAATTAGAGAGGCCGGAAGTAATTGTGCTAAAGTTTGGAATGTAATAAACGATATAACGGGTAGCAACAAAAAATCATGTCAGAAAATAGAACACCTTACTTTGCAAGGTGAGGACGGCGCAGTCATTACGAATAATAAAGAAGAGGCGGATGCATTCAACAATTATTTCACTAACGTACGAGCCAAAATGGCGGCAAAAATTCAATCTATAAATCAAAAAATTCAATTTAAACACGAAAATTCTCCTCTATCGACAGTGTTTCTTTCGCCAGTGACCGAAAATGAGTTAATATCATATATATCGGAATTGAAGGGCGGCTGTTCTGCGGGTCCGGATGATCTGACCGTGAAAACAATTAAAACTATTCATTTGTTCATTATTTCACCAATGAAACATATAATTAATTCATGTTTGGAGACGGGAAGGATTCCAGATCAGTGGAAGATATGTACTGTTACTCCGGTTTTCAAGTCAGGGAGTCGCAACAAACCGAAGAACTATAGACCGATTTCGGTTATAAATCATCTGGCAAAAATATTTGAGAAAGGAGCCAAGAAACGATTGATGGAATTCTTTAGCAAAAATAATATTATTAATGAAAGGCAATATGGTTTTGTCCCGAGTTCGAGTGCGGAGGACGCGGTGGCGGACCTTGTGGAGCATACGGTGAGAGCTATGGACGGGTCCCTCAAGTGCGGTACCGCTTTTCTGGTTCTGGCCAAGGCATTTGATACCGTGTCGCATGAAATTCTGATTAAGAAATTGTATCGCTATGGCGTTCGTGGATTGCCCCTTGAGTTATTATCCGAGTACTTAAATAACCGTATACAAAAAGTTAAGATTGGTGGGCATCTCAGCGATCCGACTATGGTGAAGACTGGCATACCGCAGGGGACAGTCTTGGGCCCATTACTTTTCCTCATTTATATAAATGATTTAACGGAGATATCAGATCTGAGGTGCCATATTGTGTGCTACGCTGATGATGCTGCACTCGTGTTCACGGGGAAAACATGGGAAAGCATTGAGGAAACCGCCGAAGCCGATTTACATAAGATCCATATATGGTGTGGCATGAACAAACTCAATCTGAACATAACGAAGACTAAAGTCGTAACATTTACTCCAACAATCACTAACCAACCCAATAACTTCTCGCTCAAATTGCATTCCGTCCTCTGTGGGGGAAAGAGTCCGTGCGCATGTCCCGAAATACCGAGTACCATTTATAAAATATCTGGGTATCATTGTAGACCAACACATGAGATGGTCCGATAACATTGCGCATTTGAACAAACGCCTTAGAAGTCTCACTTATAACTTTTACGTACTTAGAGACATTCTGCCAAGAGAGAAGATGATTATGTTATACAATTGCCTGGCTGAATCTATTCTGTCTTATTCCATTACCGCTTGGGGTGGAACTTTCAGCACGACCTTGGAAATTTTGCAAAGAACGCAAAACACACTATTGAAAATAATCCTAAAGAAACACAGACGTTTTCCAACTGATGTTCTATATCGGGAAAGTAGAATGTTGAGAATTAAACTCCTCTTCTCCTACCAATGTTTGAAGAAAATGTGTCATCACTACTCAAAGTTTCAGAAAAAAAAAGACTCGTGTAACTAGATTAACCCTGGATGATAATTTAGACTCCCATTTTTTTAGAAAATCATTAACACAGAGATCTTTCTCCTTTTATGGCCCAAAATTTTTCAATGTCCTTCCAACGCAAATAAAAAATATTAGAGAAAATGAAATATTCAAATCCCGATCGAAAATATATGTTTTAGATTTTCCACAGAAATTTTGAAATATAGAGATCTTCAACTCAAGGAATATAACACCTAGGTTAATAACCATTGTACATTTCCCTCGCTCCCCCTACATCCCATTTCTTTTCTCCATTGTGAACCTGCTTTAAGTTTTTGTAAAAATGTATGCACATTTTTTAAAAAGTGCCATTGGGACGTGCACGAGAAGGACAGGCAGCTGCCTAAGTCTCGTGCGTGCCTAGGGTACTTTCTCTGATATTTTATTATTTATTGTATATATAAAAGTGTGTACAAAATTAAAATAAAATGATTGATTGATTGATTGATTGATGGTCGAAAGTTAATAGATTTTTGAGATTTTCGGTTACAAGTTGAATGTGAGTGATCCAGATGGCAAGTGTAAGAGAGGTAGTATCATGAATATGATTTTAATTTTACTAAGTTTTAAGATGAATTGTTGGACAGTTATACATTTTAGATATGATTGTCACTGTATTTGTAACATGTAAACTTGAAAAAGGCTCAATGTACGCCGAAACATATGTAGTAAAGTATAAAAGATGAAATCCTAATTTCAATCCAGTGCTCTAATCCCAAGAAAATTGCTTCTAAATTATATATATGCTTGGTCTGGCCGACCCACTCCTAGAGGGCACGAGCCGTCACTGGATACAGACATAGCAAATCACAATCAAATAGTTGAATAAACCTAGAAAGTCCACCAAAGGCAAAGCCTGTTTGTGGAACCATTTACAAAAAAAAAAAAAAAATATGCTGATACAATAAAATCAATGACGATAACAGCAACAAATCGTAAAATAGAAATATCAAAATTGCAACGTTCTAACTTAAGAACTCCATTGGCACCAGGAAGTCATTCATAGAATACAAATTTCAAAGTTAGGACTAACCAACTTCAACACTAGTGGGCATAGATTATGAAATTAAGAAGATTTTTTTGGTTATCATTTTTGATAAGAATAATATTTCTCAAAACTGTGTGAAGCTCCTTTTAATACATTGTTTCATCATGCTATAGTTAATTATTCCATAAGCAATCGAAAATTCCCTATTTAAATACATCATGCCCTAAAACGTTTTTTCACCTGACTCTCCATCATACTCCCCCGATGAAATTCCATGCATCGCCCCAGATATTTCACCCAGATTCGTATAATTAAAAAAAAGGAGAACAAAAAAGGGTCAGGTAATCCCGTCAACCGCCGAAAAACGCCCATACGAACCCTTCCCACGGATTTCGAGCCTGTTCACTAACAAAAACGGTTCTTCCGTGTCTCCGCGCATAGAATTGAATATTCAGTCAGAGAGCAGGTCCGTTTTTCGTCGTGTATCGATAGCACCTGTAAGGCAACCGAGCAGGTGAACCATTATTAGTCGATTCTTTGTCCTCTTTTCTTCGTCTTGCAGCATTCTCGACTTGATACACATTCGGACAGTTGTGGTCTTCCCCTACCGGTACCTCGCCCCGTGGCTACGTCGGTTTTCAGTCGCATCCTTTTTTCAGTCGTCGCTGTTTCGCTATCTTGTTTCTTGGAGGAACAGGTGATAGAGTTGGATGGATTGGGCGGTGATGCCGCGTCGCATTCATATTCTGAGATTTCAGTTATTTCGGTTTGGTTCTGTTTTGTATTGAGTTCTTCATTTGTGTTTTACCGAATCGTATCGGTTTCTTTGAAACTGATATTTTATCTTGGCCTAATGGATGAACAGATTGCATTTGATAAGTTGCCAGTCAGTTTGACCAACATATAAACACACAAAAAAAGTATCATTTTAACTATCTACTCAACTCAACATCATTAACACTGGATATATACATTCGTGTCAATAATTCAATTATTAATTGAACATATCACTTTCATTTTATCATGAAAATATCGTCATAGATACAAACAAGTCTTTATCTGAAGAAGAAGAATTTAACGTCGACCTTAAAACAAAATTATGAATTTTAACCATACTCATTATTTTTGTGGTAATGAATAAAAGAACACTTAAGTGAAGTCAGGAGTTCTAGCCTTTTCCTGTACTCTGAAAGAGAATGATACTGATGCAACAGCTACGATGAATGAACAAACCTGTTTCTCAAATAAAAAATTACTTGTTATATCTATCCTTCACTACGCTCTTGTCCTTCATTTGAATGCATAGATATGGCAACATAATCAGACAATTTTATCTATCGGTAAAGAAGGTCGTCTTTCATCATCATCCCAGTTTAAAACAAATTCATCCCCTCAAGGCTCATTTAGATAATCTGAGCCTGAAACTGAAAACTAGGAATAATATTCTTCAGAAATTAGCTGTAGTCCAGTCAATAAAGCCTGGGGAACGAAATAATTAGCGGCAATGAAAATTTTTGCTTTTATTGTTTGGGACAAAAAATAGGGTACCCAAAAAAATTTTCAATCCTCTGGTGGAAAGGCTTAAAAGGGGAGGGGGCAAAAAAGGCTTTTTTCTTATAACTCTGGATAAAAAATTCCGAACGGGTTGAAATTTTTCGGGATGGTTAAGTAAACAATTATACATCTTGTATTTATTGGATCATCTTGGGGTGCTGATGCTTTCACTCTACGAACAGCATCTCTAGCCTTAGTCATTTTGCAGCTGAATATTGTTGCTCTGTTTGGTTTGATGGTCCACATACATAAAAAATCGATACACAATTGGATACATCGATGAGAATAATAACTCGCACCATAAAATCTACACCGGTTGGTTACCAGTTTTGTCTAACATTGTCCTTTCCTATATTCGCAGATATACTGCAGGACTGAATTCTTGAAGCAAATATCATTTTTTTCTTAATTTATTTCCAATTATTTCATATATACCACCAAATGGAATTCACAGATTGAAGTCACGTAAACCATTATGGTATAACACGTTCTACAATATGAACATTAGCTATAAAGAATCATGGAAGATTCAGTGAAACTCTTATGAAAGGTTCAATAAGGATCTCATTTCTGATCCTCCTGAAAAACTTATATGTTTTGATCTTCCTAGAATAATTTGAACAGTTCTTAATTGTTTCAGAAGAGGTCATTGTCGTACCAATAGCATGCTATCCAGATTGATCTCAGTTCAGAGCGCATGTTTTAGGGCTACTCATGATGTTTTCAATTATTTCTTGAAATGGGTTATAAATTTCAAACGAATTCGATACTTCTTTTTTATTTAGTACGTTTTTGCTCTCGTCTTTTTTTTCAAGGACAACTTGAAGAACCCTTTGTATTTATTAATAGAAGAGCAGTCTTGAAGAAAGAAATTCCTCAAATATATTTCAGCAAGTGTTTTTCACACACAACAACGTTAACGCTGGGAGACAGGGTTTTTTTTATGAGGTTTTTTCGCTAGGCTTTCATGTCATACGCCGAATTGCACGGCACCCCGTGATTAACCCTTACTAACACTACAGGCTCTACTGTTTGCTAACCAAAAAATTGTGAGCCAAAGTTCAAAAGAATATATACATATAATATATATTATATTTTTCAATCAAATTTCAACACCCTATATCTTTTGAACGGGGCCAAATTTGGAAAAATGTTATAGGAAGAAAAAGTTTCTTTTGACGTCAAGAATCTATGGTTTGAATTAACGCAGTGGTCAAAGACTCACCCTGTATACACCCCATAACGTATACTTTTTCAGCGGTTCATACTCCGATATAAAAGATCCACTCCCATGTTGAAAATGAGCAAGAACCATCCATTAATAATTTTTTCGGCCATCTTGTTGATGAAGCAACCCAAATATCGACATGATATTGAATTTTCTGAATTTTGTGATGGTACTTGTCAAAATTTCTGTTCTCATCCGTCTTTATCACAATCCGACATCGTCGCAGGTGCCGGGGCGGCCGCTCTCAAGTCGGCAAAGATCGTTCTCCATCGGCGCGCCACTTCACGTGAGGCAGATCCGTTCGAAACTCCGGTTTTTACTTCAGTGCGCCCGAATCAACTGCTGTGCGTTAGATCCGCGGATGTCTTACCGGTTTAGAGCACCGAGATCGCGAATTCCCGCCCTATCCATCGGACCACAGATCTAAATAACTTTTCGAGTGTTTTGCGAGGTGAAGCTCCATTGCGAATTTGTACGGTTTGCGCGAAAATAGCTATTTTTTGTGACAGTTCTTTTTCGGAAGATAGTGTGAACATACTTCGAAAATGCTTTGTTTTGTGTTGACTGAGAAATAGGTGATTCTGGCGCTTATTGAGGATTAAATCTGGGTCTTATTGTTTTTGTGAAGAAAACTTTAGAGTGGTTTGTGAATGTATCGTAAAGAGGAGGAATTATTCAAAGTGATGTTATTGTGTTGCTGATTTTTTATGTTGGATTCGTTTTGTTTTGGATTTATCAATATGGATTACTCAGTCAAATTAGGTGAGTAGGAATAATATGAATTGTGAATTGACAGAATAGTTCATAGTTATTGAAATGAAGTTACATACTGTGGGATTTTTTCTCAAATAAAATCCTCCACCAAATCTTTAATTCCAATTCTTCTCTTTCAAAAGACTATTTTTCTATATATATCCACTTACAGTAGGTTATACGATCATCGAGAGGGGCTATAAAATTCGAAATGAAGTTAGCAAAAGCCGGTCTACACACTGAAGAAAATCACTAGCTGCTGCTGTCATTTGGTTTTTGATATAACGATAATCCATAATTTTTATATAAATTGTTAATAATATTGACTTTTAGTGAATTGTTGGAAAAGTTAAAATTTGGTTTGAGTTTTCCTGCATCTTTATGCTCCTATAAAAATGTCTTTATTACTTTCTTCGAGATCAACCAGTGTTTTGTCCTTGTATGTTGTATTTACATTCGAGTGGCTTTTTTCAGTGAAACAGTTTACCATATTTTTTCCCAACGTCTTAAATTCTTGAATTTCAATCCTTGTAGCTTTATTGAAAAATGAAATTAATCGTCATTATAATATAACTACCTAGTTATGAAACCATGAAACTGAAGGGTGAAAAATAATGAAACATACCATTTTCCTAACCTTTCAGTTCGATATGATATGAAAGCTTGTTTTTCAGTTTTTGTTTCACTAAATTTATTCTCTAGCACGTTGCCAGGATTCTATATAATCTTTCACTCAATTTACGCATATTTCCTACCTATCACGCTATATATCTTTCAAGAGCTCGGTCAAAATTGATTGCTAGGATCAATTTTCTATACAACCTGAGATCCTGAACGAGATGGCTGAAATTGGAATCCGGGTGTACGGGATATGGCTCAAAATACGACCTAATTTTCAAGGAGAAAATGCGAGTTCTTGCCTATCACCCTTTGTCTTTCCCAAACAAAATCCGTCACTAAATTAATGGGGTTCCTATCACCATAACCCATTCGCGTCTCTCCCCCTTGATAGATCTTCGTGAGATATTTATCTAACCGAGCGATCCGGCTCGAAGGACCGACTATTGGCTGTTAATTTGGAATTGGGGAAATGTCGAGATTCGAGAAGTGATACTTTTATTCATTGCTATTTTATTCTAACGAATTCATGCCAAATGGTATACATAAGTACATATTCGGTTCATAAGCTCCGTGAAAAATCCAACTATACATTGATGCCGCATTTGAATTCAAATCGATCTTTTTATGATTGTGGTTTCCGTACAAAACGATGGAAATGTAAATTAACTTTACTCATTTCTATGTATGAATCCTCTTTCGGCATAAATGCTCAGAAATTTGTAAGAAATTGAAAAAAATTACTCCATTGATCTTGGCGTGAAAGCTTTTTAATGAACCGACGCATCCGCCATTTAGTATCATTTACAATAATATACGTAAAAATACATCGAAGTACCGACGCGAGCTCTTGTTCGCTTGTTCTGGAATTTTCAAATGCTAATTACTGCTTAACTTTTCGATGAATTCGGCCCGAGACTGGACCGAGATATTTGGACATACTCTAGTTTAACCCTGGATTGATCAGGAACTCGATTCCAATCCATCGAGACCATTTACTGCTCGATATTCGAAAATTACAGCCAATTTGACAAAACTATAGCATGCTTTTCTACTCGTTCAATGTACTACAAGGTAAAAAAACTCCCCATTACAAAGTAACGTGATGCGTGTCCAACACTCAATAGAGTCGGCCACTGTCATTTTTTAGGAAAGGCATGATGCCATGACAACTTTAATCCCTTTTCAACCAGCCAATGTGAAAAATTAAAATGTGTGAAACATAGTCTTAAGTTATGAGCTCAAGTTGAACATTCATGTAAGAGGAAACTTTTCGATAAAATGTTTCAATTAAAAAATGTTGTACATGAACAGAACTTTTCATGAGAAATATAGGAAATTAGCTGTAACTTTCAATGATTCTCCTATCGAACATAGTTTCTATCCCGAATACTTAGGAGTTAAATTAGTCAGGCTTATTCAGACGATCTGAGCCTGAAACGCTAAACTAGGAATAATATTCTTCAAAAATTAGCTGGATCATCTTGGGGTGCTGATGATTCTTCTCTACGCACAGCATCTCTAGTCTTAGTGTTTTCTGCTGTTGA
Source organism: Micraspis discolor (assembly GCA_030674115.1). Classification (NCBI taxonomy): domain Eukaryota; kingdom Metazoa; phylum Arthropoda; class Insecta; order Coleoptera; family Coccinellidae; genus Micraspis; species Micraspis discolor. The sequence goes on from JARTUT010001740.1 coordinate 660,083, forward strand.
GTATTCTTGTTCTGTTTGGTTTAATAGTATTCATACACAAAAAATCGATGCACAATCAAATACATCGATGAGAATAATTATTCACCGGTTCATTGGTTATCAGTTTTGTCTAACATTGTCCATCTGCATATTCGTAGACAGACTGCAGCTTTGAATTTTTGGAGCAAATATCATCATTTTCCTAATTTATTCCCAATTATTCCATACATTCCAGAAAATAGAATACGTTCTTCAAAATGAATATTAGCGATAAAGAAAATCGAGTGCGACTCTTATGTTCCATAAAGATCTCATTTATCATCCTTCTGAGAAAATTCCCGGTTTTGATCTTCAAAGAAAAACTTGCAGAGTTCTTAAACGTTTGAGAACAGAACTCAGTTCCAAGCGCAAGTTGTGAATGTGAATATGCAGAAGGAACAATACCTAAGCTCATCAATAATTGTCCCATATACATATAATGACTTTGACATGGGTTCTCCAGCAGTAAGTCGGCCCTATTCGATTGAGACTCGGATTGAGACCATTTACAGCTCAGTAATTGAAAATTACAGATATTTGGGCAAAACAATAGCACGCTGTTCTACTTAATTTAACTGCACAAAAAAAACGCGCCAAAACGAATCTCTGAATTATTAAAAGAATATTTCGCTAGTTCAATGATTCCAACTGACGTAACATTCTTGTTTAAATCACTACAGTTTCTAGAACGGGTCCCTTCACTATGATTAAAAAATCCCAGGGGTAGTCATTGAATGTTTGTGGTATTAATAACCACACTTCGTGTTTCTCGCATGGTCCATTGTATGTTGCCTGTTTCTGAGTTGGAAAACTATCAGAATTGTTTTGTTTTCATTCGTTCGCCAACGATTCATATTAATCTCCACGACTTGTGCTATTCCTACACACCAGGCACCACACATTACTTCCAGCAGCCGTGGTGGAATGAAAAATATCATCCGTGCCTCCCTTTGGGGCGCGTATCGAAAAACAAGGAGGTCCGATGCGCTCGTCGTTCAAACAACGACACGACGAGATGACACGATATTTAATTGACGAAATTGGCGAATCATCATCGGCCTCCGGAGCCCTCCGGTTTTTCGGGAGCGCGAGCTCTCTGGGCCGCCTCGGAAGTGAATCTCTATCGATCTGGGTGCTGCGGGGCTCCGCGTTTGTCCTACATAGAAGCGTCCGCTTCATTCATATCCGGTCCCGAGTGCTTATTTCGAAAGGCAAAACTTCTCACATTCTCCGATGCGATTTTTCAGGTTTAATTGGCTTAACGAATATGTCAATTTGTTCTTTGAGGGAACTTTTTGTTTCAGTTTTGATTAATGGTTAGTGAAAGGTTACGTTATTGTCACGAATATGATACCTTGAATGTAACGTTAATATTCAGTTTTAAAGTAACGTTGAATTTCCGTTGATGAGATACGATTTCTTAACTTTGATGTTGTAATCATATACACATATACAGGGTGAGTCTTTGGCCACTGCATAAATTTTAACCATAGGTTCTTGAGATCAAAAGATTCACTTTTTTCCCATAGCGTTTTTCCATATTCAGCTGCGTTAAAAAGTTAAGCATTTTAAGCTCGATTTTAAGTTTTCACATTGTTCAAATACCCGTCTGTAGTCCAATTTAGTTTGAATGAAAATTACCTTCCACAGTATCCACCATTGAATCTGAATTGTTTAAAAACATTATTTTCTCTCTAAGAAATGATTCACTCTCATGTTTCATCAAATGAGATCCATATTCAGAAGGAAGATACAAAATACTAATTTTTTGGAAAAAAAATTCAACACTATAAACATAGATTTTTGTTGTTCTACCATAATTTCTTTCTACTTCAACATTATAAACCATCCACTTCTAGCGAGAAATTCCAAAAAAAATCTCAGTATAATTGGATGTTATTATCATACATTTGTAATTTTCTTTCCAAACACTGATATTTCTTAAGTTTCTTCTCCTTGGCAGACTTTTTTGATTGAGTATTGACCAGTGAACAGGTCTCTTGATATCATACTGTTAAAAATATGAAAATCCGTTTCTAAATCTTCAACAACAATGAATGATGTCACTACGAATATTTATTTTAAAGTGATGTTACTTTGCTTGATGATTATTTTCTGTACTGAATCCCAATAAAAATTTACTTGGATACATTACAAGTATTCCCAGATTTTGGTTTGCAACTATACTTGCTTGAAAAAATTGAGTTTGATCACCTAAATTTGCTTCTGAAAACCAACTAGGTGTTCTTTAATGGAAAAATTTTTGTTAGATCATTAATATGAATCTATTCTGTTTAGACTATAATTAATTACTGAACATGCGTAAATTTTTGGTTTTTATAATCAGAGTATTTGTTTTGATTATGTAAACAAAAACATTAGTATCGTATAATGGTTATTCATAGATTATGTCAAATTTTTAATACCTTACCATAGAATATTAATTTATTACCTGATCCCCAGAGAAAAAAAAAATTAATAATTGCAAAGTTTTTTTAAATGAAAGATAATATCTGTAACCATTATTGATCTTCAGTTATAATTTTTCACAAAATAACTAGAGTGAATTGTTATTATATTAAAATGTTATTATAACGTCTCTGTGGTGGGTAGTTCCCAATAAAATAGTGTTATGCTCGGTGTTCTGTGGTTCCTTGTTGTTTTGATTCTGTTTAAAACTGTCGACAGTTATTTGTACCTTTCTTTAAAAATGTGAAAAATATTGTAAGGATAATTTCTATAGTTTGAAATCATTCAATTCAGTATGAAATGGTTAAGGTCAGAAAATACATTTCTATTCTAATCTTTCTTGTTTATGAGCCTATAGCTTCCAGTTTCAATAATGATTGAATTTTAATTATACATGCATCATAACAAACATTCAAAAATATTATAACAAAGTCAAATTCTATTAACTTCTAAGTTTGTGAACCAGGTTGAATCGGTGTATGAAATAAAGATGTGAAAAAACTTCCATAAACGTACAAAACAATCTAGGAGACCGGGTTCGAAATTTTTAAAACTGTTATGAGCTTAATTTGAAGCATTCCTATGTTAGAATAGATATAATTTGATGAACCCTGAATGTCTGAAGCTATAAAAAACCTGCTCTTCATAAAGACAAGTTTTCAAATTAACAGGTCCTGACCGAAAATGCATTACCTATTTCAACGGTCATCATGAAAATATTCCGAAGTACCTACGTGAGTGATGGAAATCTTTTTGTCTATTTATTATGGAATATTATTCTTGATTAAATATTGAACAAGGTGCTAGACATCATCAATAATGAATACAGCCAATGGCAATTTAGATTTTGTTGTGAATAAGACAAAAATTGTTCAGTGGAACCATAGACTGGAGAGATTTCCCCAACATTTTGTAGAAATATTTCATAAAGACATAAAATATGGCAACATTCAACAAATTTGAGTATTGAATCATTTCAGCACAGAGTTGGATTTGGGGAATCAGAAAATTTGGACAAAATTATATCGATTTAATTCCTTTCAACTTCGAATATCTCAAGAATGGTGCAATTTAGGAAAAAAGATGAAGAATGATTTTATCTGGAAAAAGACTAATGATTCTAGGAAGTACAAGATACGGACCTTTAGTTCAAGTGATATTTGTTTTTCATGCAATTTAATAAGTCTGTAGAGTAGTAGTGAGAAACCCACAAAAAATGGAATAAATCTATTGATGCCAAAATATGCATTACTGTTATCAAAAACCTTCTACAAGAGATTATTTCAATTGATATTGTCGTTTGAATATTACAGGTGATAATTAAATTTTTTTATGAAATTTCAACACTATATCTTTTGAACGGGGTCAAATTTGAAAAAATGTAGGAAAAAAAATGTTTCTTTTGACGTCAAGAATCTATGGTTAAAATTAACGCACTGGTCAAAGACTCACCCTATATAAAATGTTTATTTTAAGTGTCAAGATTACGTTGATGTGGTTGAAAAAAATTAACTTTTTTGAAAATTGAAACTGTTTCCTTTTAATCAAGCTCCAATTGACACCAGTCTCCACTCAGCGTCTGTCAAAAAATGCGGGATCCATCGCACACTTAGGTGTACGATCATCAGCTCGAGGCTTGTCCGGATTTAATTGTAAATCACATGACGGTCTTCCTCAATCAGTTTTTTTGGACGTTTTTCACGAGAATCTTCTCTGATTTTCAATAACGATTGAATTCAAAAATATATTTCTAAGAGGCGGCAACAGATTCCGTCAGGCAATACTCAGTGTTGCGTAGTTCAGAAATATAAATGGCAACCCTCGTTCTCATCAAACCATTTAATTCAATTATCAATCTTTACCCTTATTTCTATGCTTTCCATTTCTATTTTCACTCATATCAATGCAGATTATCCTCAACCTGAACGCCTTCATCCGTTCAGAAGCTCCTCCGTTTCGCACCACCGCAATCGAAGCTCATCTACATCACCGCCTAGCGCCACATCAACATGTAACACCCATATTAGCTGCCCATAAATCACATTTAATCATTTGTATCCATGACTACTAATTGAATGAACAACGAAGATGACACGCTTGACGAAGCATATGAAGAAGTCATTAGGGAACCTGGCATTTTTAATGCCAGTGTGTGTGGCTTATGGTTACGCCGGTGTTTGGCACGTTTTCGGTCAGGTGATTCGATGGTGTCAGAAAGCTAAGGATTATCATCTAATAAACAGAACAGCATCAATAATAAATAGGAGGAAAGGGGAGACTGCCTCATTTCAGAAGGGATGTGAAATCCAGGAACAGAGATTATTCAAAAATAATCCAAAAATGATAATTATAGTCTTAAACTTTCCATTGAAGTATCAGTGATTTTTCATCATAATATCAAATAATCCAAAAAAACTAGAAACAAATCTATAATATAAAAATGAATCGCGAAATGTGTTGGTAAGCGCATAACTCAACAACGCCTGGACCAATTTGGCCAAATCTTTTTTTAAAATGTTCGTTGAAGTTCTAGGATGGTTTTTACGGCGAGAAAAATTAGAATTATTGCTGGAAAAACTCTAAAAATAGCCTTTTTCATTTTCCCATACAAATGATTTGTAACTAAAACGTAGTCAATTTGAGCTTTATTGCTATGGTATAAAGTTCATATTAAATTACAAGCACTCACTGTTGTTTAAGCAATGTAGGTGTGTTCCTAACGTCAAAGATTATATCTATGTTTGCAATTGCTTGAAAATGACGCTCAAATTGATGTTATCGGTTCATTTTCAACACTCTCACTAGCACCAGCAATATTTTCATTTGTGCGTACAGTTTTTGGACTTCCACTTTTTGGTTCATCAGTAACACAACTAATTTCTTCGAATTTTTTCACTAATCTTTGAATTGAAAATTGATTTGGCCGATTATTTACACCAAAAAAATCACGAATTTTGCGATGGGTATTTTTCAACGAACGCCCATTTTCATAATGACTTTGAATGATGTAAACGCGTTGTTGCAATGTGGTTAAAATTGTACTAGCTTCTAATAAAACAAAATGGCTTATGTAATTTGAAAAGATGTCTCGTGTGAAAATTATATTATGCTGACATCTAGGCGTCACATTTGGATGACCCATTATTTTCAATCATAAATGTTGAAAGATTTTTTTCTGATGAACTGTGCAGCATTATGTATAATTGTTAACACCCTGATGGAGAATTTGGAAACAACATCATGCCCGAACTCTTTCAACAACCTGGAAGATCGCCAGAAACTATAAAAACAATTTCATTCATCCAATCGTCATATCCGGAAAATTCACAGAACACTATCCGCCACATTCCGGACCATAATCGAAAGTTGTTGACACATTAATCGGCCGATCTACTTCTTCTGTCGCTCTCGAAACCCGCAACAACAAACCTGCAGAATCCCCTTTTTCTTCAACTAAGTCCATTCGGTCTTTGGACGAAAACGCTCCATTTCCGCGTCCACTGTCGGCGGGCTAGAAAAAGAAAAATTTCGGGGCAAACACGAAGGTGGAACTTATGGCAATAAAAACTTCACTTAGTTCCTTCTCCTTCGGTTTTTATCGTTTTCGGAGACCGGAATTCGGTTAGAAAGAACGCCCTTTGTAGGTCGTCATCACGCCGAGATTTTACCGCGAACAACTTTCTCCCCAGATTATTTGGGAATGAAAAGAATGCAGGTATGTAAGGATTGTCCGGAGATAAAAAAACGGTTGGTTTTTCCGAAGGACGGTTTTGATCAAGTGATGTTTCTATTCCTTCAGCACATAGATATAGAAACTAGATGTTTAACTTTATCACTAATCGTCCCTGAATAGTGAGGCATTTAATTGACAAAACTGATCACATGGCCATCGAGTTTTTTCGACCCATTTCTCTACATTAGATATCTGATTCACTATTGATAAAGTCACATAGATATAGACACCTTTATACAGGCTGAATCATTACTCAAACATGGATGTATTCATTTCGCTACGAGGGGATAACCGCTGGAAATTTTTTGTGACTAAAGATTTCCTCCCTCGTGGGTCTACTCGGATCTCCTCCGGATTCCCTTGGATCTCCCCGGATCTCCTTCAGATTTCCTTGGATCTCCCCGGATCTCCTCCGAATTTCCTTAGATCTCGTCGGATTTCTTCTGAACTCCTCTCACTATTTTCGAAGGATTAATAAACACACAAACAATATATTGAAATTCACTTATAACATAGTATTATTTATGGATCTTTTTGAGATATATTTTATAGTTCGGGTCAAGATTATTCAGTTGAAAAGTCTTAAAATATATGGAATTCTATATAATGTTTTGAAATTTCCTTTACCTTATGTTTTTGATGTTCCTTCTCACGTTATCGATTGAAATATATTTTCGTACGATTTTTATGAAATATTTTTTATTCAGTTATTTTGAGGATTTTCAATTATGGGGAGAGAACGTCCTCTAAAGATTTCAACTATCCTCTTCAAATTTACGTATAAATGGGTTTGTTGTATATCAAGGTACCATATTTTTACTAGTAACTTATATCACCTCGGTGAGTGAAATGACACCTAAATTACATTTTATTAATGAATTATTTTCAGTAGGGTGTGCAAAATACTTAAATAATTTTGTGGAAAAGTTGACAAAATCAGTTTTTCAGAGAAATGTATCATTTTCGCTATACATGTGAATATCTTTTTTTCTGAAGAAGAACCTGTATTCTACCCTTTTGTAGTTCTCACAGAATGTGCAACTTTTCAACATGATATGCAGAAAAGGTCCGGTCCATTTTTTTTACACCACATCAGATGGAATTCGGTCCAAAAAAACACTTTCTCCAAAACATGAATTTTAATTATTTTTTAGGAATCCCTGTATAATAGTTTGTGCTATTTTTTCAGCGTATAAATGGAAGCTATTATTCAACAATATTCATGGGAAAAAAAACTGATCGAAAAGTATTCAATTCTCGATTCAATTTTACCTATGACATGAGAGAAAAAAATTCAACATTTTCATAAAACATCAAATATCTCGAATACAATGAGACTTTCATAAAAACGATCTTCTCATATTAGATAGAGCCCAGGATAAAGCACATTCTGAAGTACATTCCGTTTTCGTTTGACGTGGTCTTTACGGGACAGCCGGTATAATTTTAATTCTTTGTGCTTCACAATATCTATTAACGATTTCATTTTAATTCTATTGCTCTCTTGAATGCCCTTTCATTCCAAGGTTTATTTAATCCTCGCTTTAATGAATAAAATAATCCAGAAAAATAAGTTTTACTCAAGAACACTGCTTCCTGCATTGTTACATTGTTACGGATAATCATCTATACCAGCTTCAAAATCCCACAGAATATTATATTTTTAAATAAATCTTCTTCACAGCGTTACGCTGAAACCTAAAATTAACCTTATAAACCGAGATATAAACATTCTCTATCTCCTTCTCCACCGTCGATTCCGAAATGGATTCGTATGCGGCTAAAGTGAGAGGGAGTGAGTCTCGGAGATAGAGATAGTGCACGTAGAACTATTATTTCATCGGGGACTTCAGCACTGAGCATATAATACTTATTCAGAGCTTTTTCGGCAAGGGTTTTTCTAGTGAAAAGATGCAAACCGAAGTATGAACATCTAGGGCTTTTGAGAGGCCTATACAATTGGGCTCTGAAGCATAAATTAACATCAGAAACATGCGAAAAAGATCTCGAAAAAGATACACGAATTGACTTGGATCTCCTTGTATCTTCTCGGATTTCCCTGGATCTCCTCTCGGATCTCCTTGGATCTCCCTGGATTTCCCTGGATCTCCCCGGATCTCCTTGGATTTCCTCGGATCTCCTTGGATCTCCCCCCCCTAGGAGCAGAAAATCTCCCCAGTGGTTACCGCCTCGTTTCGCTATGACCAAAACTCGACGGCCATTTTGTCAGTTTTGTCAATTAAATGCCTCACTTTTCAGGGACAATTAGTCAGAGAGTTAGACATCTAGTTTCTATATCTATGTTGAAAGCAGCAGTTGCAATGTAGAAAGGATTATTTCGGTTATTGTGAAACGTACTAACTAATTTTTGGCAACTTCGGCCACCATTTTTTTGGTTTGCAAGGAATGTAATGTTGGTGAGAATTTTAAATCTTCCATTGCTCAACCCACAAATTATTGAAGCACCTTCAGAGAGAATCCCAAAAAATTGAAGATGTAGATTTGGATGCGAATGCAACAAGTTCTTGATTTAATTCGTGCTTCAAATTGAATTTAGCCGTTCGTACTAAATAAGTTTCGTGATTTCTCCTGAACTAACCCTAACTACCCGCGTCACGAAAACCATGAATAAATATACCTCCTATGTATCTCATGGAAACCTGTAACAGGTACAGACCACTGATGGTGAATCGTTTCGCTTCATGATGAAGACAGACCCTTACGGTGTTTCAGCTTTATTTCACACACACTGATTTTTTACACGAGAAGATCTTGAAAACTGTGTATCATAGGAAAAAGCTGGTGTTATTTCACGAATTGCTACTTGAATGTTGTTCTTTAGATCATTAATAATTGATTGTGACTTAGCATACACTCGATTATTCAAAACAATTTGCTTATTGACGAATCCATTCATTGTGAAATGAGCTTCGTCACTGAACAAAATTTTGCTTGAAAAAGATGTCGTTAGTTGTTCATTAATCCAACCAGCCAAATTACGACGTTGTAAATGGTCTCTTTCTTTTAATTTCTGGCTTAATTGATTTTATAAGCATGTAAATGCAAAACTTTATGCAAAATCCTCCATAAGGCGCCATAAGATAAGCCCAATTCTTGCCTACGACGCGAAATTGATTTTGTCGGTTCATTTTCAACACTCTCACTAGCACCAGCAATATTTTCATTTGTGCGTACAGTTTTTGGACTTCCACTTTTTGGTTCATCAGTAACACAACTAGTTTCTTCGAATTTTTTCACTAATCTTTGAATTGAAAATTGATTTGGCCGATTATTTACACCAAAAAATCACGAATTTTGCGATGGGTATTTTTCAACGAACGCCCATTTTCATAATGACTTTGAATGATGTAAACGCGTTGTTGCAATGTGGTTAAAATTGTACTAGCTTCTAATAAAACAAAATGGCTTATGTAATTTGAAAAGATGTCTCGTGTGAAAATTATATAATGCTGACATCTAGGCGTCACATTTGGATGACCCATTATTTTCAATCATAAATGTTGAAAGATTTTTTTCTGATGAACTGTGCAGCATTATGTATAATTGTTAACACCCTGATGGAGGATTTGGAAACAACTTCATGCCCGAACCCTTTCAACAACCTGGAAGATCGCCAAAAACTATAAAAACGATTTCATTCATCCAATCGTCATATCCGGAAAATTCACAGAACACTATCCGCCACATTCCGGACCATAATCGAAAGTTGTTGACACATTAATCGACCGATCTACTTCTTCTGTCGCTCTCGAAACCCGCAACAACAAACCTGCAGAATCCCCTTTTTCTTCAACTAAGTCCATTCGGTCTTTGGACGAAAACGCTCCATTTCCGCGTCCACTGTCGGCGGGCTAGAAAAAGAAAAATTTCGGGGCAAACACGAAGGTGGAACTTATGGCAATAAAAACTTCACTTAGTTCCTTCTCCTTCGGTTTTTATCGTTTTCGGAGAGCGGAATTCGGTTAGAAAGAACGCCCTTTGTAGGTCGTCATCACGCCGAGATTTTACCGCGAACAACTTTCTCCCCAGATTATTTGGGAATGAAAAGAATGCAGGTATGTAAGGATTGTCCGGAGATAAAAAAAACGGTTGGTTTTTCCGAAGGACGGTTTTGATCAAGTGATGTTTCTATTCCTTCAGCACATAGATATAGAAACTAGATGTCTAACTCTCTAATCGTCCCTGAATAGTGAGGCATTTAATTGACAAAACTGATCACATGGCCATCTAGTTTTCTCGACCCATTTCTCTAAAGTAGATATCTGATTTACTATTGATAAGCTTTTGTAAAGTCACATGGATGTAGACACCTTTATTTATATGGCAAAATCATCACTCAAACATAGATATATTCATTTCGCTATGACCAAAACTCGACGGCCATTCTGTCAATTAAATGCCTCAGTTTTCAGGGACGATTAGTCAGAGAGTTAGACATCTAGTTTCTATATCTATGTTGAAAGCAGCAGTTGCAATGTAGAAAGAATTATTTCGGTTATTGTGGAACGTACTAACTAATTTTTGGCAACTTCGGTCGCCATTTCTTTGGTTTGCAATGAATGTAATGTTGATGAGAATTTTAAATCTTCCATTGCTCAACCCACAAATTATTGAAGCACCTTCAGAGAGAATCCGAAAAAATTGAAGATGTAGATTTGGATGCGAATGCAACAAGTTATAAATTTAATTCGTGCTTCAAATTGAATTTAGCCGTTCGTACTAAATAAGTTTCGTGATTTCTCCTGAACTAACCCTAACTACCCGCGTCACGAAAACCATGAATAAATATACCTCCTATGTATCTCATGGAAACCTGCAACAGGTACAGACCACTGATGGTGAATCGTTTCGCTTCATGATGAAGACAGACCCTTATGGTGTTTCAGCTTTATTTCACACACACTGATTTTTTATACGAGAAGATCTTGAAAACTGTGTATCATAGGAAAGGATCTGTGGCACAAAGAAGCTCAAATCTAACACAATGTAGCCATTTCTGCACGTAATCTTGAGAATTCTGGAGAACCTGCGCACAAGGATAATTAACATAGAACTAACTGCTTTCTTTAGGTTACGGAACATGGAATATTCGATAAAAAACAGATGCTTAGGGTGAAATTGGACTTGAATTTTGGAGCTTCAGTATCCTGGGATGTTGCAGGAGATGCGACGAAACTGTTATCAGAATATCAGTTTTCAGTTTTTCAGAATCACCTAATCCACTCATATTGTTATTTTTAATTGATGGTATCCTTCGAAATTGTTGTACAAAAGACGCAGAAGTGCCTTTCGGTGTTGCCAATCGAAATCGCGACATCCTGAACTGCTCTCGCATGTCGAGGGGTTCTTTAATTACCGGGAGAAGCGACGAGCGCCCGGATTGATAGCTGATAGACGGGGTCGATCGGGAGCTGGCCTGGAGGATGCTCAAGGAGAATGCAGGCAATTTGGAAGGATTCGAGGAGATCTCTGACGATTTTCTTGCGATTGGGTACTCAATTTTTCGAGGAGTATGTTTCGAATCATGATGTTCAGCGTTCTCTCGTATCATCATTTTGAATGGGATGATGCTTGTTAAAATTTAAGTGTATATTTTCCGTTTATCTGTCTCATTCTGTCGGGTAGGTTTATGAGAATTATCGGAGATTTCATTCAAGAATGATAAAACGGGAATGGCAGTAAAGGTATAAACTTTTTTCTGATTGCCGGGTGGAAAATCACCCGTCTTCCTGTCGATTTTGGATCAAGTATATTGATTTTTTGAGCTTTTGTTCCTAGTGCAACAGTTGTTTTATAACACTAAGCAAAACTTCGTCTTATTTTTTCAATTTGCTACATTTTCCCAATGAAGATACCCTTCGAAGGTTAACTGAGTTGTTACTTTCTGTCTTAGTTTAATTCTAAGTTTTATGCCCAACTACGGATAAATTTTCTATGCGTGTAGTTTTGACTCCAGTGTGTATGAGTGCACATTAATTGTATTCTGCAATTGTAAGAGAGTTCCACATAGTTCTCTACCATCAAGTGCCCTCCGGTCACCTACTTCGACTTGGCAAACGAGCACCCATGCTTTCAATGCTTGATATCCGCAAACAAATCTCGCTGACTAACAGTAGTAGCTAGTCAACCATTTATTGAATGGATTTACTCGAGGTTGAATGATCTCGGCCGAATTGAAGCGTAGAACCAGATTCAGAATCGAACGGAGGCCACGGAACTGGTTTGTCTGGACTGGTAGGAGAGGAAAAGAACGGAAATTGGACCGTAGAACCTGCTCCGCATCCGGCGCTGGGTTTTGCGATGGGTTCATTGAGTGTGTATGGGAGGACAACGTGTCGCTAGGTGATTTGATACGCATTTTGTTGGTTTCGCGTCAGAAGTCGTAGGTCTTCTTCATCATTCTCGACTAATGGCTGTTGCTCGCTTCCGTCTTGACAGATTGAGGATGTTCGCATCAGTCGTATATTCGACTGAAAAAAAAAACTGGATCGATTCGATAACCTTCCTGTGTCCCACGTAGGAAGTGAGGCTCGATTAAAAGCTACAATTTCGAGAGAGCGGAATGTGAGAGGATTCAGCCTAATTCAGTCGAAAAATATCGAAGGCTGTGGCGATTCCTGCTTTGAAATGGTTGTGGGTCGTTTCACAGAATTGTTTACGGATTCTATAATCTTGATTTATGTGCAAATCTTTATGCATTAAGAATTTTCTATTGTGTATACACAAAATTTCGTTGAGTTCCGATGAATATCTTATGAGATATCAAGTAGTGAAAAACTTTTATAATATTTCAACATTTTTTACAACCTCATTCAAACACGTTCCAAGACAACTGGATCGTATGGATATTCTAGTAGTTACTGAATAAACCAAATTTCAGGTGCCCATAAGATACACTTGTTCGATGAACCTGACAGTAATAGCGCCCAAACCACGTCTGTCGCCCTCACGTTAGCGCAGACCGTATTCTGTTCGGTTTGTTTCATCCAGAAGATAATTCCACCTCCAATGTTCGAACCAGGAGCTTGATGAGGACGTCATACGTAGATATCAACTGTTGTCTACATGGGACGCACGGCATGTGGTTATATATTGTTATCTACGTGACATCTAACCTGGCGGCAAGCTAATGGCGTTTTGATTTGAGGTTATATTAGGATTTGCGTATGGCATTCAGTGGTTTCAACGGTTATCTGATGGAGTTGTTCATTATGGCATTGTGTCGTGCTGAGTGTTCATTTTGAATTATTTTCGCAAGTTATTCCCGAATCAGAGTGTTGGAGTACTCATTTTATTTCTCCTCAAACGGTGTAGAAACGTTTTAAGAAAGTTGTGTAGCAGTGTATATGGATACCTGACGAGATTAAAGCTGGAAACAAATGTATTATATTCCGTTTCTATTCTGTGGTCTTTTGAATTTGATATAAGGTTGCCAAATATCTCACATTCGCCTTTTTGTCTTTTGAATTTCGTTGCTATGTACAAAGCGCTACAGAGCTCGTAACTGGCAATACTATACATTATTTGAAAGGTCTTGACATAACCTACAATACGACGCTATGCATTATTAGTTTGGATATTGCGTTCAACAGTTGTAGACGTGTAAACATGGAGTTCACTAGCTTAATTCTATCATGTACTGTGAACAACTGGATCGCTTGAAGCAGGGGATCGACCAGAAGCGTCCAGACCACATACTTCGTTGATGACTCGTTAGAAGCTACGGTAGCTCGGATGGGAAGTTTTATTGCATTCACCATATAGCCCGGACATAGCGCCAAGTGATTACCACCTGTCCTGTCCATGGCGAACGCCACGGTGGTGTAAAGTTGAACTCAAAAGAGGCTTGTGAAAAATGGCTCTCAGAGTTCTTAGCAAATAAGAAGGGGGCTTCTAAGAGGGAGGTATTATGAAGTTGCCGTTCAGATGGAAACAGATTATCGAACAAAACGCATATTTGAACTAAATCCGATCACTGTAACACTTTTTATAAAGCATTGTATAAAGAGCAAAAAAGTGGAAGGGAGATATTTGACAACTTATTATTTTGATAAGAACGAAAATATTAAGTGTTATTAAGTGTATTATCTGTGTTCTCTAGAATAACAAAATTGAAAAATATCTCCTTTTGATGATACAGAGTATACGGCTTGATGGATGGACTGCCTTAAGTTTGACCCTGTATTCTTCATCAGGAAGTCAAACCCAATCGATTGAGACCATTGTAGACTCGAAATAACAAACATTTGGGCAATCCTTTGTCAACCTTATAGTATAAAACAAAAAATTGTTAGTTTGAAATGCATTGAGTGCGTTTATTTTGAACAGAATATTCTTAATATTTTCACAAAGTGAGGAAAGTGAATTGTTGGAGTTTATTTCCGGCCATTTTTCAATTAGAAGTGTTAACATAAGGTATAAATTTCTCGGCCAAATTCGACACTTCTCAACCTGTTCCATCGCTTTTTTTTGCTGGTTTAATTGGCGCAGCTCCACCGTCCATCGCCTCTCTAATTATGCACTCCTCTTTAAAGGCTTCTCGAAAAACGTGTTTAACGAGAAAACGATCGTATCCAGCCTCATATTTCATGATTTTTATTGCAAAAGTAATTTCGTCCTTGCGGAAACTCACCTCTTCAATATTCATGATCGGCTCGGAAAAACTTGGATCAGGCAAAAAAACACCCGACGAAAAATTATCGGGACCCTCGTTAAAGTTCAGGAATCTATAAAATGAATATTCATTCGCTCTTTCCGTCGGTAACAACGTTAACAGAATAAAATTGCTCGTCCTACTGCATATCTCTGTAGATTCTTCGGATGCCCGAATACGTTTGCAGAATTGACGGGCGCATTTTCTAGCCTGATTATTGAAATTTCGGAATGGAGCGGTATGTCGGTTTTCCCGACAAATTCCTCATTAGAATATAGGGCACTATTTTATCTAACGTCTATACCCCATTTCTTCTGAAGGAGGCCGCCAAGAGAAACAACACAAATTGAACTGATTACTGAAATCAAATTCACCCTCGGTGATAGTAGTGTACATTTTCTATAGTCGATTGAATTAATCATATAAGTGAGGTCAGTAGATCAATAGGTCCGTACATCAATACGATATTAGTTCAATATGCCCGTAGATCAATACATCGGTAGATCTGAGAGCCCATCTCTCAATAGGTCAGTAGATCAATATGCTCTCATCGAAGAATAACTCGAAATGGCGACGAAAATCACACGAAAACAGAATCATGGCTAAATAAAAAGGTGACGGGAAAAAAATTTGACATTTCATCTCTGTTGACAAGTAACAAAATATAACTTTTCACGAAATTACTTTTTTTCCCGGGAAAAAAGTGAATACTGCTGTTGATGTACCTGGTCGCAAATCGGGTGTTATTTCTTAGGATATATAAACCTTTGATGATAGATAATGGATTGTCAACCTGATCTGGTTTTCATTGAATGACCTGATATTTATTGAATATACTGTTTCAGGTACTTTATTACTGATTTTTTCCTTGATATTTTAAGATATTCTTAAATACGGTAATATTTAATATTTCTTCAGTACTACATCCATTCGTTGTTTGCCCCAGTTTCACAATTAATAACTTTCCCGAATCTTCAATATCATCTAATATTACCTGGCTGATTTCTCAAATTCGTCAAGCTCCTGCAATCCCAAATACAAGAACCTTGGCCATTAAATAAACTTCATTGGGTGCATTATTTAAAAAATCACTAATTTGTGTACACTTAAAAATCGGAGCTTTCTTCGACCTGTAACCTTTCCCATTTTGTTTCAGAAATGTAATTAGTTTGAAATATTTTGAAATGTCTACATTATTATTGGATCGTAACATACCTTTAATCATTGAATAATTCGACCACAATGTTGATGACTTCTGTTGTTGTGCCAGTTCCGAAAAATAAGCCAATAACACTGTCTCCGAGAAAGAACTGCATGTCTTTTTCATTTTCCATTCCATAAATCTTGAATATGCGGTCTCGTAAATTTTCCGCGATTTTGCTTGCAATAATTTTCGTGACGCTACTTACGCTTCTTCTATCAACTCCGGCGGAGTCAGAGAAAATTCATAATCAAGCATTTTTAACTTTATAGTGTTCAAAATAACTACTAAACAATTACTGAGTTCCCAATTTTTGAATCAAATCACAAAATTAAATTGACAGATATTTGATTACACTGAAGTTAATAGCTTACTAGTTTAAAAATTCAAATTTCATATCGATAACATTCTGACTTTAATATATTGTAATAATATGTTCTTTCACTATTAAATAGTCATTTTCCTGTCACAGAAAAAATAGTGTATTATACAGGGGAAATATATTATATTTCAGCTCTCGGTTTCTTGTCATTTTTTGTTACAACATAATCTCGAGCTAAAATCTAATACTTTTTTCCCTTGTATGATAAATAACTATTTTTTTAAATTCTTCAAAGTTTTTTTTTGTCATTGTGCTTGATGTTTGATGATGTTGAGTGAAGGGTGCATCAATCACATGATACGTCCATTTTACATCAGCAACGTTTGGAGACATTCCGTTCTTTTATTCAGGCCTATATGAATACTACATTCATTTACTATTCAACAGCAAAATAATTGTTCCTTCTTGCTGATTAATCCATTTTATGAATACGTCAGAATTTGTGTTATACCCTGAACTTCCATGAACAACAAAGGTTGGCCTTTAATTTTTATGTTTAAGGCTTCCATAAGTGTTCGAGTTCATTCAAACCTTCTCATAAAAACAGCAATTTCCTTAAATTAACAAAATACCGAGACAGCTGCTTCTGATCAACAATATTGCCTGAAATGCTGGGGAAATTTACCGTAGATTTAGCTCCGTAACCCATGAAAATCAAGACGGGGCATCTCGACCAGTCTTTTGGGCGAATATGGTAATTCCGGATATCATTTCGTGCCTCGTTTAATCAGATACGAAAGCGAGAGGGTGTCTTGCGAAAATAAGTGCTGGAAAATTACTGAATAAGGGAAATAATGATGGGGTCGAGAGGTAGGTTAGTATGGTACATGATTCAGAATTTAAATACTCCATGAATTGAATTGAAATCCATTCTGAAACTTGAATCTGAGGTCTGTTTAATATGAAATCGAAGAGAATACAATAAGAAACATGATAGATAATGGAAAAAGCTCAAATAATCTTCTCTAAACAAAAATATCATGTTCATTATCAGTAATCTTCATAGATGTAAAATGGCGAAAGCGCAGGTTTTCGTGTCTCTTGGGGAAATCTTTTTGCGAAACAAAATAATAATATTTCTAAAGATATTTGTGCATTTCTTTTGTTTCACGAGTGAGTTCAAGAAGTTATCTGATGAAAATAATATTAGCTTTGCTTGAATTTTTTAATTTTTTTATTGCATTTTATCGAACTGGTTCTTCTGTTGGGAATTTATTTAATTTCATAGAATGCCATAATGCAAAAGCTGAATTTTTTGTGAAATCTCGAAAGGTACCCAGTACTTAATGGCTTAGTCCAACTTAAATCGCTTCTATTTCTGCAACGGAGCAAAATTGGAAAAAAGGGTATAGAAATATTTTTTTTTGCTTGAAGAATCAGCAGTTGAAATTAACGCAGTAGTCTGAGACAATCCAGAAAGTTTAAATTTTAATTCTTTTCTATAAAACATTAAGTACAACAAGTAAGTAAATTATTCACAGGTCTTAAAATTTGGAAAAAATCGTGTAGCTTCTTTCATGTTAACATTTTTTGTTACATAAACATTGATAAAGGTCCATACATAATATAAAAAACTCTATGCTAAAAGAGATCAAGGTTTCCTGCATTCCCCAACCTACTTATTGCAATCCTTATACCAGTAACGTCTTGGCAGTAGATCTCGAAGCGAAATTAATATTTCGAATGCCCATTTCCCCGTCCTATAAATCACCCACAGGCCGGCAACCCTACGGACAGTGGCTGTGTGCAATATTAACCGGCGCCCTATGCAGCCAATTAATGGTAATATGCCGGAAGATATCTTGGAGGATGGCCAAGATGCGTCGTCATCCATCTTTCCTATCTGCTTGATGCAGAGATGGTCCGATAAGGTAACTGGATGGGAAGTCGTTTCCAAGACAGTGAATAGAATTTTTTCGGGGGGTTTATCACGAATTGGGGCAACGCAAACATTTAGGGCGCCAAAGGGGAAAATTTTGTGAAATCCTTTCGTGTGGTTCTTGAATCTTCACCATATGAGGTAGAAGACTCAAAACATTCTTGTGAAACTTGAGATACGTTATTGAATTATTCGAAAATTTTTTTGGGTAGGAAAACTGGTAAGATGATGAAAAATGAAATTAATTGCCATCTATATTTATTTCGAAGAGGAAGAAAATAATTTATTTTGTTTTACTCAATGAATCCTAGGTTATCCATCAGATCAATTTGTGAATTAGGCGATGTTCGATTGAGGTTGAAACTAATTCTCATTAGAATTTTTTTATTTTATTTTTTTTCAAAAAAACTAGACCTTCGTAAATTAACAACTTTTTCTGGAATTTTTCATTGTAACTAAAATATATAAATTATTGCTGTGGAAATATTTTCGTTTCGTGGAGCTACCTCAAATACTCAAAATTTGTCTGAGGTCTGAAAAAATTTAAATAATTTAAATACTTTGTTTATAACAATTTCAATTCAACAATGAAAGAAAATTCATCTTGATGTTGTGAAATTTATTTTTATTTGTTACTCACTCACCGTTTTTATGTTAAATAAACTTATTCATTAACTGAAAAACAAAGAATGTCATCTCTATTTGTTTATAATCTTTTTATAAACAAATAGACTTTTCTAATAGTTTTGGAATTTTTTTACAAATTATCCAGAAACTGCAATTCTTTCAATAATAATTTTTAATCGTTTATGAAAGTTTTTTTCATATTTATTTTGTTTGATTAATTAGGTAATATTTTTTTTCAACGGTAATTCACAGTTCTCTACAAATTAGACAAAAAAATTTTTTGTCACTACAATTTCATTGTAGACATTTTTTCAATTTTCAAAACTCCGAATAAATAATAATAATATGATAATTTGTACGTTCATGAACGTTTTAAAGTTATTATAAAGGAAAGAATTTTATCTTTAAATCACAAATAACAGTTTTTTGGAATTTGTAGAAAAGAAATTCTAAAATATTAAAAAAATCCATTTGTTTTTGAATATTCATGAACAAATGCACAGGTACATTTTTAAATCCCCGGAACAATAATGATATGATGAAAATTCGTTCATAACAAATTGTTTATCTAATGAATAATGAAATTGTTGGTGTGAAATAATTTCTTGTTTGTAGAGATTTGTCGATTATCATAAAAAAAAATTTTTAATGGGTTATTTTAATAGAGGAAATATAAAAAACCTCCGTAAACAATTGATAATTAATTCTAGGGAGAGAATTTTATTTTTAAATCATAAATAATAGTTTCCTTGAATTTCTAAAAATATTGAAAGAATCCATTTGTTCATGAAATATTTATCAACAAATTTTCAAGAATATTTAAAAAATCCATTCGTTTGAAAAAAATTTTTGAACAAATAGAGATGAAATTTTATCGGTTACTGAATGTCTATTATTGACATATACAGGGTGGCCATTTGAAAACGAAACAGACGAGATTGCAGACGAAATAAATTTTTTCGATGGAAATGCTCGGACAGGTCGATTTCTGTTTCGAGGGAGACAACTTAAGATGTAGGTTACGGACGCATAGCGCTTCAACCCTTGCTACTACAACCCTCACCCCCAAATTTTGAATCGGGAAGATGGAGTGAGTGATACCCCATTTGAAAGGTATTTTATACTGATTTCAGCACAGTAATTGTTTTTTCATTTTATGCATCAGTTCTCGAAATATTCATGCGTCAGTTAATTTTATCACTTAAATTAATTTTTTTCGAATAATTGACATTTCGTGCTTCCGAAACACCAAAATTTCCGTCCTTGTATTTGAAATTGCAAAACATCTACAACTGGGTAAATGAAGTCATACCGTATGTGTTAATGCTACTAGGGTCAGATGTTCGACTAGCTGTTTTATTCACTGAAATCATTCTCCAACTTTACGGTATCAGATCGATTTGAAGTATTGATCTAAGAAATAAGACTTTTCAAAGTGAAGTAAATAATTTATCAAAAACTCACATCAATTAATTAAATATTCAAATTGTTCACCATTAGTTTCCATACAATGAAATAAGTTTTGTTCGAAACGATGGAGCACATTTTGCAGCATTTCAGGAGTGATTTGACGACATTCGTTCACTATACGTCTTCCTAAATCTTCTATGGAATCGGGCTGTGTAGAGTAAATTTTACTCTTCAAGTGGCCCCCAAGAAAGAAATCTAGTGGTGACAGATTTGGCGATCTGTCTGGTCATTCAGTGGGGCCCCTTCAACCAATCCACCGATTTGGAAATCTTTGATCTAGATATTCTCGAACTGGTAAGGCGTAGTGTGGAGGAGCTCCATCCTGCTGAAACACAATCTGATCTTCCACATAATTTCATCATCTTAATTAAAGATTTCTATGTCAGTGGATTGGAGGAAGGAAGCCACAGTCATGGTTGTTTTGAAGTTCAAAATGTTGATTTTTCACAAAAAAACACTACACACTAACAGTAAGTGACAAATGAAAGATAAAATACAAAGTATTGGATTTATTTGAACTTATTATTATCACATTGTCTTCGTTTATGAATATTCTAAGTAGGCTCCATGCAGCAATTTTGATAGCAATTATTCAGTCATTTTATTTTATTTTTTTAAATCAAAATGACTAAGGAAGTCTTTGGAAAAAGTTGTAGATTAACGAAGGACTAATTTATCAGAAAATCAATTTTAATAAAAAATTTCTCGTCAAAAACAAGGAGATATCTATCACTATATAATTTTTGATGGGGAATATAAACCTTTTTTGATTGGTTTTCAAGAAAACGAAATTCAATCTAACTGAGAGAATATTGTTAGTTGTGAAATTTAATATAAGATCTAGCACGTCGGTGCTTTTGAAGGTTTTTTAATTTTAAATTCTAAATTGCAGCGATCCAGAGAATAATATCATTTCAGACTGTAATACATCTTCGCGTTTTATATTTTGTCGTATCTCGTTCCGTTTAATGAAATTGATCCTTACAAAGTAAGAAATAAGGGGCTAACATCATCAAATTTTCGTCCCACTTGGATCATCCACTGCCGCTTGCTTGATCATAATGTTTATTAAATTCTTTCCTGGAGAGAGGAACATTATTTAACCTTGCCTCTTGTTTGATTTCATCAGAGATTAATCTGACGAGTCAGCCCTTATGATGTCTCCCTTCTTCTCGCTCCCCTTCAGGCTGACGACGCATCTTGTTTTTTAAGTAAAACATATTACACCCGCAGGAAATCTGAGCTTCGGATTCATTGCGTGTACCTTTTTCAGGGTAACTATGTAAAATGAGTTTTAGGCTTTACCTTAGAAACATTGTACAAGCTTGGTAAAATGAGAAGGTATCCTTTTTGAGTTCATACATTCGATGTTATCAATTTTTAACTTGTCGTAGTATATTCTGTTCTGATTTGAAATAGTATGAATATTTTTCTTTATGCGAGAATCAACAAGTTCCACTGAGGAAAATTTTTGACAACAAAATCCCGAAATTGGTCAATTTTTGTTTTATTTTACAAAATTTTTATGCATCCGTCCTAAGAATCAAAAACAAAACATGGAAATATGCCCACCCTGTACATCTTCCTTCTCTTCCGAACTGGGATTATATGATTTTCCCTTGAGCTGCATTACCCGAAACCGGAATCCGAAGAAATCGTTTTCCGCAAGAATCATATACACGAATCGCAAATCCTACTCGGGAAGAATCATAGATCAATGGTAGTGTAAGATGGAGCCGGTCTGAATTATTGAACGCAATAGTGAGGGCTAAAAGCGACGCCCCGGAGCTAACAATGGAATCACAAGAGCGGCAATAACTTAAATTTCGTCCATGAATACGGAGAGCTCCGGTAACTACCCTACTGTTTCACGGTCTTAAATTTATGATAAGCCCGGAGACGGTCTAAGATAGTAGAATAGTTTTTCCGTTAGCTGAATACTGTATGAATAGTAAAGGCTGTGATAGATCTAGTTGGAACGGTGCTCCAGACCTGTGGGATTTTTAAGGAACGTGTCGCTGAAAATGTAACGCCGTAATTTTGGACCTACCCCTGGGAGGGTGTTAGGGGTGTGGAATAGATGGCGCTACAACGGCTGCAAGTTTTATGGAGTATATATAGGGTCCGGAGTGCTCCTGAGCTTTCGTCTTTCCGAGTAATTGGATCAAAGAAGAACTGGCGTATTTCGATTCATTCACACATAAGAATAAATTCACTTTTTCCAATTTTAACCATGCGTTCAGACCTTGATTTATGATTAATTCATTCGATCCCCAGTCGCAGAAATATTCTCCAAACACGTTATGGCAGAAACTATCGATGTTAAGATCTATGCTACATTTGAAGGAAAAAACTGATGTCAAATTATTCGATGAAGTCGAAGCATTTGTTAAGAACAAAAATAAAAGATACGTTCCTAAAAAATTAGCAGTGTTGCTCCGGGAGCAGCTCAAGACACTCTTGAGTGAAGCTCCTAATGACGTTTTTTTGATGTGTAAGGTAAAAGTTTCATTTTGATTTCCTTTGTTGATAAGATTTTTACATTCATAATTTTGAAGGTTGTTTTAAAAATGGAAATCTTTGGGCCTGCAGAACACAAGAGTTGGTGAATATGTTATCTTCAGATATCGAAGATCGTGGGTCGGTAATCATAATCAAAGTTTCAAAGACTAAGAATGATTTAAACAGAATATTCACTATAATTGATGAAGAAGATCTGGGTGCTGCTCGTTTGGTGAGGGAGTATACGGCGTCGCGTCCGCAAGGCGTTCTTAGGTTCTTCGTTGCTTATAGGAATAAGAAGTGTACTCTTCTGCCTGTCGGCAAAAATACCTTCGGAAAAATTCCGAGTAAGGTTGCTAAATGGTTGGGTTTAGATAATCCGAAAACGTATATAGTCCACTGTGGAAGACGAACATCGGCGACATTGATTGCCGATGCGGGAGCCTCAATGGCAACACCCAAGATACATGGTGGTTGGAAAAGTTCGTCTGTTGCAGAAGGCTATCTGGCTGACAGTAGGCTGACCAAAAATAAGGTAGCGAAGATGATAGCAGGTGTGGAAGGAGAACCCTCTGCAGCATCACAATCTTTGAAGACCGTTTTGGGAGAATCGTCCGAGACTGCTGCTGCACGGAATGTTCTCAAGAAAACTGTAGTCTCGTCGACGAATAATTATAAACAAGATATTTGTTCGTCCTTTGTATATGGTGGAAATACTTTTAGTGGAAATTTCAACAATTGCAGTTTCCATTTTGTTACTAAATGAAGAAATAAAATATGATTTGACGTTTTGAAAGAGATATGATTTGACGTATCATATTTCCTTTGGGAAATATGAGTGTGTTATGACACATGGTAACTGAGGCGATATAGCTCAATATTGGTTTGATTAGAAAAAAACTAATTTTTATTATTATTCCTATTTCGTACCCCCGTAAATCGTCTAGATTCGTTATTCGCAGTTGAAGCGGATCGCGTAAAAAAAGCCATTAGCTCTCTCCCGATATGAAAAGTCTTCACCTTTGTTATTTCTGTTATCTGGCTCCTTGAAGATGGCGTCGGTTAAACTCCCCCCAAAAGTCCCTCGACAATAAGGCAAATTCCTCCTAATTCGCTGGATGTTTTTCCGCTTTTCAACGGAAAAGCAGAAGCTATTATACGAGCTCATTCTGTCTCGTCGAAAATTGGAAAAGTAAAAACTGGAAGGAAGTTGAAACAACATTAAAGTAAATAGAACCATATATAACTCCATATCCGAATTCCGGCTCTGCCAGAATGGCATATCTCCGCTTTATCTGCTAACTGAAATATATAACCCCGGTCGTTTTGTTGCTGGCTCTCTCCATGTTTGGACTTTCATTGATATGGATCGGTTTAATGACCAGGAGATATATGTCGTTCCTTGGATTTTTGATGTGCCCTGCCTGTTGGCGGTGCATACGGGGAAAAATATGGGGTCAGGGCAGAACTTTTTGATGAGGTTCCGGTTAATGAGAAAGCGTTTTCAGAAAAATAACGTAGGGGAGTTGTTGACGGGAATTTCTTGATGATGGATTGACTGTTTTTCTCACTAGATACGAGAGTGGCGCTCTGTTTTTCTGGCCTGTCTGGCAACGCTGAGTCTCCAATTATAGCGTTGAGTAGGTCTTTTTACATGAAAATAATACATTCCAAATAACTCAAACGATTCCAAGACCTCCAACAATTTTTATACAAGGTGTAACTAATAACCGAGAAATGAAATTGTGATTTAATCAACTAGTTTATTAATGATAGCGATCAATGTTTGAGACCATTAATCGCTAGATTAATAAACGAGTGGATTACAAGATTTTTCTGTCGACCTCATTATGAATCATTAATTAATTAATTATTAATTCAATTGAGTTTTATATTTACCTTTGACATCAAGAAAATACTGTCTGGAACATTTGCTATAAACTCTTTTACATGATCTTCCTCGAGAACTTTCGATTTCTTAGTAATATAACCCACTTTTTGTCCCTTAATGAACATCACCAGTTTATGATATCTGCTTATATCAATATTTCTCTTAACGTGCAATGTTGCTTTCAACATTGAATAGTTTGACTATAAACTAGCTAAGTATCACTTTTCTACAACACTCTTAAAGTGTGCCAACAAAACTGTTTCAGAATAATTGAAAACGTTCTTCTCCCCGCACCACGACATGAATTCTGCGTAGGTTTTATCATACAAATGTCGGCTTTTTTCAGGTAGCAGGGTCAAATTTGCTGCTTTAGCCATTTCTGCAACGTCCGGAGGAGTTAAAGGATATTGAGTTCGATACTCATTGTAATTAAAGTAACTGGCGATATTAGATTAAGATCAAGATTGAGAGCAACTTTATTACTCGTAATTTGACAGATCGATTATGTTTGGATATGTTTCATTATTTCTTTTCTCTATGGAATAACAATGGAACCAGAGATAAATACCCGATTATTCTTTGACTGAGGAGTGAGAGTCACATGCCTCCTACATAAAAATGGAATATTAGTCGAGTTGTGACGTTACTCATATCACTTCTGAATACTGTTCGGTTGCCCATGACAATCATGTATTAAAATAGAAAGTTATCGAGCATTAAAATGGGTCATTAATGCATGATGTTGTGAACGTTAAACAGAGATTTTATTGAGAGGTCGACAGAAAAATAAATAATGCTACAATGATAACAAGTTCACTTGAAAATATGAAAAAAATAGTTTTCCATATTAACCAATTAAAACAGGAGACAGCCTATCTAATTAGCATTTTTTTTTCTTTCAGTTTTCATGATACTTCTGATCGGCACGACAGTGGCGCAACAGCAATATTTCCGGGTACAACCGCGCAATGTCAAAGTTCAGGAGGGCGGAGAGGTGATGCTTGAATGCGAAGTGGCCAACCTCGCTGGACAAGTGCAGTGGACCAAGGACGGTTTCGCATTAGGTATTGTATCTCACGACCACCACGTCTCCCCCGGGTCTTTATGTTCTTCTTAATCGAATCCTCCGTCTGTATTGCAGGTTTCTCCAACGTCATCCCGGGATTTCCCCGATATTCCGTTATCGGAGATCGAAGACACGGTGTTTACAATCTGCGGGTGAGCAACGCATCCCTCGAGGATGATGCCGAGTATCAGTGTCAGGTGGGGCCTGCTAGGATGCACAAGGCTATCAGGGCCAACGCAAGACTGAACGTCATATGTAAGTTTTTCCAGATTACAAGTTGTAGGAACAATACCTCTACGTAGGAAAGGTATTTCGGGCGAATCCACAAGAAGCAGAAAGAAATAAACGAAGATGGTACTTGCTGATACGTGTTTCTGCTGACTGGCTTCGTCAGGGCAAGGTAACCTCTGGAATAAGGAGATGGTTAAAAGTACCTCATTTCCTTCTGCTACTTGTGGATTCAACCGATATACCTTGAGAAAATCTTTATTCTGGATCTGACCTTGACTGGAAGAAAACCACCAGTTCTTCATTATCATTATTGAAAATTTTGCTCTTTGCATCAAATTTCACCTTTTCTGTGGATGGGATGAAAAATAAAAAGACATACTAAAAAAGTTTTCGTTAATGGTGAATTGAACGGAATTTTTTCCTTTTTTAATTTTAAAGCACAAAACCTGCTTCGTATTTTTGACTTCTTTAAAAACTATGATTTTTTGAAATAAAAAAATATCGTAGCGAAGTTTACGTATGAATCAGTAGATTGAATTAACGAAGTGGCCAAAGACTCACTCCATTTATTACTGTGGAATGAACGCATACACTATTGTGATATACACACGCAAAGCCTACAATTCCTTCCGTATCATTTCTACAGTTGTGTCAATTATTAATCCCGAATATTTCGTCTTGTTCCATTCAGTTCCAGATTCAATGAATCGTTACACTCACTCCAGTATCAAGCATAATTCACGCTTATTCTAAACAGAACCCGCCCTTACCACTTTGCAGTGTTGCCAAATTGGGCATTAACTCCCGGTTACATTCATGTATCAACGCAGATCTTTTATGATCACGAAAGCGAGCGACGTTATCGATTCCCCACCACCGCGAAGATATTCTCCCATCGTTTTAATTAAAGGGAAATATTTATGATGATTCAATTCGCCGAAGAGAGTCTGGATGAGAGGAATCATATCTACGATAATGGGACCTGGGATTAAGACCGTTTCTGGAACGACGGCTCGGCGTTACTTTATGGGCCATAAATTCGAATATGTCTGCATCTAGATATTATAGATTTTTTTTCTTGCGTAACGAGTGGAATGCCAACGTACCTTCAGGTTCAGGATTTTATGATTAGCATGATTGGTTAATGATTTGTCTTCAAGTTATGGCAACTTTTCATTCGAACGAAAAGCGCTCAAACTACTAGTTTATTCGAATACTTAATGACAAGGGGTGTCTATAGATATTCGATACTTTCAAAGATACCTGTTTAGTTTCAAATTACTAATTTCAGTAATAAAAAAGTTACGATAACTCTTCGCTTGACGCCATTTTCTATTACAGCTCGGATACGCTTTGACCTGCAAAGTTGTGGTTTTCACCAAATGAATTCTCTGAAAAATCCAACCCGAAAATGTGCCACTCATTTTGTTGAATTCGCTAGTTTCTCAATGGAACAAAATTCAAGATTTGAAAACAATGCCGGGTTTATGACATCACAGAATGCTGTTACGGTCCGGTACTGCCTCATGACGTGACGTGACGATATCTGAATCGATTTCCCATGCCTTTGACTGTATACAATCGAATATCCCTAACGAATCAACCCGGCTAAACCGATAGAAACTGATTACGAGATCCTTGTTTCATCGAATTTTCTCTTTTTTATGTCCGGTACGGCTCATAGTTGAATTTTGAAATTTGCAACATCAACAGTTATGATCGTGGTTCAAACAAAGATATTTCATTACGAATTTTCGATCTAGTTAGATTGAACTGATTCATGCGATTCCATTCAACAATGTGTGTTTTATGAAATTGGTAATTCCAACGGCTTTTTATACCGATGCTGAAAAAAGCTAAATATCTGATTTAAAAAGAACGGATCGTTGGTTTTAACCCGTAATTTAGATGAAAAAGCTGTGGTTGGGTAAACATTGCGGGAAGTTGTCGTCAAATATTGGAGTTTCAAGGTAGGATTTATCGGAAATTTTTTGCAGAAAAGCTCATTGTTTTTCAGCTTCAACCTGCCGATTCATATCCCATTGGAGAATTAGTGAGGTCATTCCTCTTTTGTTCAGTATTTTATCAACTGAAAATTTTTGACTGACAACTCATCGGATCCGATTTTGAAATGTCTCGAAGTTGCATAATTTTTTTCTGAAATGACAGAATGCCTTATGGTGAAATCAATGAAGATTCACAAACTTCGATTCATCTGCTTTCGATCATTTATCATTCGCAATTGAAAAATTAAAATACATTTTCAACTTTATCCTATCAACTTTTGCGAGTTCATTACTTGAAAAAACTTCTTCATCTCCTCGTGGGTTCATTCTACACGGATAAAATTTCAGAACATACAAGATATCTTTATACAGGGTGTCCCGTAACTCAACGTCAAGCGGTTACTGGGCGATATGCTAGGTTATACCAGTTCTAGCAAAAATAAATAAATAATAATGAAAAAAATAATAAAAAAAAGAAAAATAAAAATATAACAATTGTACCTAACAATGGATTTGTGACTGTAATCAATAGCTTGGTTATTTAAAAAAATAAAAATTCAAAAAAATTAAAATAAAACAATTGTACCTAACAATGGATTTGTGACTGTAATCAATAGCATGGTTATTTAGGATAACGTTTAAAAATAATCACAGTAAAATTGGAAAATTACCTATTACCACTCAACGAAGTGACATAGAATCTTTTAAAATTTTTGCTAAAACTGGTATAATCTAGAATATCGCCTAACAATGGATTTGTGACTGTTCTCAATAGCATGGTTATTTAAAAAAATAAAAAATAATAAAAAAAATAAAACATTTGTACCTAACAATGGATTTGTGACTGTAATCCTTAGCATGGTTATTTAGGATTACGTTTAAAAAAATCGCAGCAAAATTGGAAAATTATCTATTACCACTTAACCAAGTGACCTATAATTTTTGTTAATTTTTGCTAGAACTGGTATAACCTAGCATATCGCCCAGTAACCGCTTGACGTTGAATTACGGGACACTGTATAAAGGGTGAGTCTTCGACCACTGCGTTAATTTTAACTGTTGTTTCTTGAAGCTAACAGAAACACTTTTTCTCCTATACCCCATTTTCCATTTCTGCCCTGTTGCAAAGTTATAAGCGATCTGAGGTTTCAAGTTGGACTAAGCCAACACTGAATTATTTTCAAGATAACACAAGAAATTCAGCTTCTGCCTCATGACATTCCATAATATTATTGTTTGTTTATAGCTTGTTTATGCACCCTGTTCCTGTTTAATGCTCCAAACTGTGATATTTATCATACAAACATATTTTTACCGCTAATGTCGCATAATTTTCCATACAAATCATTGTTCTATTTCATATTTTATTATATTTTTCAAGAATCTATAATTAAAATCAATGCAGTAGTCAACCTGTTTTAAAAAATCCTTGTTGGAATCTGACGAATCCTCATGAGGAATTCGAACTGCGCCCTATCATGACCAATTAAAAATAAAAAAAAAACATAACCAATGAAACGGATGACGAGATCCTAGTTCAATCAAATTTTTTTCTGTCCTATACGGCTCAACGTCGAAATACCAAATTTGCGACAATCATGTGATGGTTGTTCAAACAAAGATATTTCATTACGATTTTTCAATCGCATCTATTTACAGGGGATTGAAGCTATGCCTAGCTCGTTCGACAGCGTGTGCTTTATGAAATCGGTAATTTGAACGGCTTTTCAGCTCGCAGTTTAAAAAAATGTAAATATCTCTCTGATTAAAAGCAACGGGATGGTAGTAAATGCTGGATCCGAATGAAAAAGTTGCGGATGGCAAACACTGCGGAAGGATGTCGTCAAATAATGAAATTTGTTCATTTTTTTCGAGAATCTAGAAGTTTGAATAAGAGAACTTCAATCTTTTTCATAAAAAACTCATTGGAATCATGGCTTTTGTTTGGCGTGATATCAATGGTTTTGTCTGATGAAGAATCCGAGGTCAAATGAGTAAATCCTACTTGAAACTCAAGTTCGAACTTCCAAGCCTTCAGTGGATAATTCAAGTGATTTCAGGAAGCTGATTTGAAAATAATCTAAAAATGACTATTATAGTCTTACACTTTTCGATTGAAGTATCTATGATACCTTTATTTATTCTAGAAAAAAATGTTTTCTTTGATGAATAAGAGAGAATTTTTCATTCTCTTCATTACATCAAACAATTTAAAAAACTACAGAAAAATTAATTAAAAAATGAAATACAATACGACACATGTGTTTCGACATTTATGTATAAAACTCGATTCTTTAGAAAACCATAGAATGCAGTTGTGATTTGCTGTGGCGATTTGGTGGAGCGAGATATGCTTATATTTGAGTTTAGTTTTTAGAAAATCAACCAATTTCAAAGTGGTACGTGAAGTTGTTCCATTGCGGCATGTCACACCGTAAGTTGTTACCAAAAATTGTTTGAATTACTGCTAATCGAATATGAATGCCTCTAGAGTTTTATACAGAAATGCCGAAACACATGTGTCGTATTACATTTAATTTTTTAATTTTTCCCAATTGTTTGATGTTGTGATAAGAATGAAAAATTCTCTCTTATTCATAGAAAGAAACAGTGTTTTCTAGAATAAATTAAGGTATCATTTTACCGAAAACGTAATAACGAAAAAAGAATATTTATTCTAAAAAATCTCAACGAAACACAGCCGGTATAAAAGATAATATTTCAATTTGAAAAATTTACAAATGAAGCAATACCAAGAGCTTTAATAGTAGATTTCTCCTAAAAAAAAAATTAAATTCACGTTTTGGAGAAAGTTTTTTTGGACCGAATTCGATCTGATGTGGTGTAAAAAAAACTCTAGAACTTTTCTGCATAACATGTTGAAAAGTTGCCTATTCTGTGAGGATTTCAAAAACTTAAAATACAGGCTATAACCTTCTTCAGAAAAAAAAAATTCAAATGTATAGCGAAAATGGAACATTTCTCTGAAAAATTGATATTGACACATTCTGCTGTAAATTATTGAATAATTCTATTGAAAAATGTTAGTTACTCATTAAATTACTTATAAAGTATAATCAATCATTTATTGCAATGATATGCGCACCAAAGCTTAAATTTCAGCAAGTCTATTGTAAAGTAACATCATAAAAATCGGAACAATGAAAAGTGTATTGAGAAAGAAGATTCACAATTATTATTACAGCAAATGTTCAAAATGACCACTCCATTCGCGAATACACGCCCTGCATCGATTGAGAAATGATCTTTCTAAGGTATTCAAATTTCTTTCCGCTATTTTGGCTGCAGAAATATGAATGTGGTCCCTTAGTTCTTCATTTTTTATACGTTTCGAATAAATTTAATTTTTTTAAATAACCCTACTTAAAAAATATCCAGAGGATTTAGGTCTGGTGAACGGGCCAGAATATTTCACCACCCCTTCCGAACTACCGGTGAGGATATGTTTGGTCCAAATATTCCGTAACATGACGACTGTTGTGCTCGCTGTAGTGTGCTGGACACCTGTCGTGTTGAAACCACAGATTACATCGAATTTCGAGTAGTATATCTTCCAAGAGTAAGATTTCATTGTTTCTCAAAGAATCCAAATAGTTGGCCCCGTTTAGTGATTGCGGCAAATCTGTCGGTCCGAGTATTTTTCCTTTAAATATTCAGTCCATAAATGAAAAGGTTTATTTCTTGTTCGATTAATTTTTTATTAAGAAGGGTTCCATTGCCTTTTTTCCAGGTATTTGACGTACGCACAGCTCCTAACAAGTAGTAACTTATATCTCCTCGGTGAGTGAAATGACACCTAAATAACATTTTATTAATTAATTGATTGATTATTTTCAGTAGGGTGTGCAAAATACCTAAATAATTTTGTGGAAAAGTTGACAAAATCAGTTTTTCAGAGAAATGTTTCATTTTAGCTATATATGTGAATATCTTTTTTTGTGAAGAAGGTTATCACCTGTATTTTACCCTTTTGTAGTTCTCACAGAATGTGCAACTTTTCAGCATGATATGCAGAAAAGGTCCGGTCCATTTTTTTACACCACATCAGATCGAATTCGGTCCAAAAAAACACTTTCTCCAAAACATGAATTTTAATTATTTTTTAAGAATCCCTGTATAATAGTTAGTGCTATTTTTTCAGCGTATAAATGGAAGCTATCATTCAATAATATTCACGGGAAAAAAACTGATTCGAAAAGTATTCAATTCTCGATTCAATTTTACCTATGACATGAGAAAGAAAAAATTCAACATTTTCATAAAATATCAAATATCTCGAATACAATGAGACTTTCATAAAATCGATCTCCTCATATTAGATAGAGCCCAGGATAGAGCACATTCTGAACTACATTCCGTTTTCGTTTGACGTGGTCTTTACGGGACAGCCGGTATAATTTTAATTATTTGTGGTTCACAATATCTATTGATGATTTCATTTTATTTCTATTACTCTCTTGAATGCCCTTTCATTCCAAGGTTTATTCAAACCTCGCTTTAATGAATAAAATAATTCAGAAAAATAAGTTTTACTCAAGAACAATGCTTCCTGCATTGTTACATTGTTACTGATAATCATCTATACCAGCTTCAAAATCCCACAGAATATTATATTTTTGAATGAAATGAAATCACACTACACAGCGTTACACTGAAACTTAAAATTAACCTATATATCTCGCGTAGTATACCTATGAAGATATAAGAGGGAGTGAGTCTCGGAGATAGAGATAGTGCACGTAGAACTATTATTTCATCGGTTACTTCAGCACTGAGCATATAATCCTTATTCAGAGCTTTTTCGGCAAGGTTTTTTCTAGTGAAAAGATGCAAACCGAAGTATGAACATCTAGGGCTATTGAGAGGCCTATAGAATTGGGCTCTGAAGTATAAATTAACATCAGAAACATGCGAAAAAGATCTCGAAAAAGATACACGAATTGACTTGGATCTCCTCGGATCTCCTTGTATCTCCTCGGATTTCCCTGGATCTCCTCTCGAATCTCCTTGGATCTCCCCAGATTTCCCTGGATCTCCCCGGATCTCCTTGGATTTCCTCGGATCTCCTGGATCTCCTCGGATCTCCCCCTCTAGGAGCAGAAAATCTCCCCAGTGGTTACCCCCTCGACTATAATTATCATTTTTAGATTATTTTCAATTTATTCACACTATTTAGACTTGTTGTTGCTGAGTTGATTTTTTCTGATCAAAACTACACTCATGAAAATCATGTCATGAAAGAAAGAATGCAAAATACTCACTACAAAAGAGATATGAATTTTTGGAACATTGCTTGTAGAAATCATCAAAAATGCAAACAAAAGAATTTCAATCCACAACATGTTGACATCACTAGATCACCCTGTGTGTAATTTCATACTTGATTCATCAACACTGTAATGACATGTGGATTCATCTTTCAGTTCATGTTGTAATATATTTCTTTAATCTTCTGTCACTTTTTCACCTGATGATTTCTCCGTTTTTATTTTTAATTATTAATATTTTCTATGAAAGTTTCAGTAGAAGTAATTCTTTCTGTTTTCTAATCAACAATTGCTTTTTACAAGTGGTTCTTAATAGTTCAACTGGAATAATATACAGGGTGGTCATTTGAAAACGAAACAGACGAGATTACAGACGAAATAAATTTTTTCGATAGAAATTCTCGGACAGGTCGATTTTGTTTCGAGAGGGACAACTCGAGATTTAGGTTACAGACGCATAGCGCTTCAACCCTTGTTACTACAACCCTCACCCCCAAATTTTGAATAGGGAAAATAGGGTGAGTGATACCTCATTTGAAAGGTAGTTTTATACTGATTTCAGCACAGTAATTGTTTCTTCATTTTATGCATTAGTTCTTGAAATATTCTTAACTAGTAAGCGGGTAGATCAATAGGCCCGTAGATCCATAGGCCAGTAGTTCAATAGGCCAGTAGTTCAATTGGCCTATGGATCAATATAGACCATAGATCAATATAAACCATAGATCAATATAGACCATAGATCAATAGGGTCCATATATCAATGAATCGCGCAGAAACACGAAACACGTCAAAATACCCGTTGAAAGCGAAAAAACATGAAAGTACTGGAAAAAACGCGAAAAACACGGAAGAATCCGAAGAAACACGAAAGAAACCGAAGTTAAGTTAAACGAAAGAAAGAAACCGAAATTACACGAAACAACGCGAGAGAACACGAAAGAACCCCAAGTAACACAAATAATCCAAAGGAACCTGAAAAAAACCCGAACGAATACATATAACTTGAAAGCGCGCAAAAAAACTCGAAGTCACGCGAAACAACCCAGAGAAATACAAAAAAACCGAAAGCGCGCAAAAAAACAAAAGTACTTGTAAATTGCACACCCCGTATATCACCCGAACGTAAACTCATTGTAAATTGCACACCCTGTATGACATTTTATCGAAATCAGCAAAATAACTTGTAAATTGCACACCCCGTATATCACATGATCGCAAATTCATTGTAATTCGCACATCCTGTATGACATTTTATCGAAATTAGATCCGATACGCGAAAAAAATGTACAATTGCATATAGGACACCCACTATATAATCGATTCGCAGTGGGTGCTTTTTCCATAAAAAATGCAGAAGGAAAAACTCTCGAAGGAAGACTCTGGTGAAAGTCAGTGCTTCCAATGTGCACAGCTCGTATATCAATCGATCGCAATCGGTGCATTCCACAAAGGTAGTTAGTATAAGCATTATTCGATACAGCTCCCATGTAACACCCTGTATATGAATCGAAAATAATTTTTCCATAAAAAATAAACCCAAAGAATATCGTTTCAACTCCATCAATTTCACAAAGGTAAAATAAAAATTATTCGAAAAAGGTCTGAACGTGTATTCATGAACAGAGTGCTTAGCCGTTTTTCCCTGAATAAACTAAGTGTGTCGGATTTTAACATAGAGTATCATAAGTTGGATCGGAGCTCGGAGAGGGCAATGAATTCGCGCGAAAACCGACTGAAAAATGACGATTTTGAAACGCTTATTTGAGGTGTTTTTCTTTCGATTCGTGAACCGCGGGTGGTGTCTAGAGATTCGGAATCTCCTGTAGATTCTTATTCTTATTCGAGTGCTTGGAAGGCGCTAACAATCTTCCACCGCCCATATCGAGCGAAAAATTGATGCCGGATTTTCAAATTTGCAGCTCGCGTTCGGCTATCATCGGAATCGTATGAGAAATTGTGACACTTGACCTCGAATTATCGAGGAAATTGCCGAATTTGGAATGAAGAATTCGCGGCCTTGACTCGATACTTGGATGTGAAAATTGGTACCCAGAGATGGGAAATTTCACGTAGATTCGTTTTCTACCGATCGCGGGGCGATTTATATCGTTTTCGAGCGGCACGGAGGGAAAACGTAGGTGCGGTTTTTGACGTTTCAGGGAAGTCGCGAGTCTAAAAATTGCCGTTTTATATGCATAATTTTCGTAGAGATTTCGAGGGGCTCCGCGGCTTCGAAGGAGTACTTTCGCCCGTTTTTCGCCTTTGGGCGATTTCGCGAAAAACGCCGATTTCGCGATTTTCTTTCGAAAATTTCGGGCACTTTAAGAGCGCCCGGGGGGGGGTTTCGGGGTCGCTTCTCCTAGAGGAGGATACGCCTTTTCGATTTTTTTTTAAGATTACCTCTGGAGCGGCCCTGCGGGCCGCTCGGAAAGCTACGCTTTCCGGGTCCCTAACGGGACCACCTGTCAAAATTTTCTCTGGTCCCCGATCTTATTACTATATTATATTGACTAAGTATTTGAAAATGATGTGGTGTTTTCATGGCACTTGTAGTGTTTTTTGTGAAAAATCGACATTTTTGAGTTTCAAAACAACCATGACTGTGGCTAGAACCGCAGAAGTTTCAAGAAACCGGGTCCGTGGCTAATAAAAAACGAAACATGGAAAGAAATGAAGCAGCTGAAGTAGCTGTTCTTGGACAAATTGCTCTGAATCCAATGACGAGTACGAGGCAGCTAGCACATGAATCTGGTTTTACACGAACTCGAATTGCAAATATTTTGAAGCATCATAAATTCCATCCTTACAAACTCTATCTTTCACACGCACTAAACTAAAATGATTTTGACCGTCGTGTTGAATTTTGAACTGCTGATCCCAATTATCTGTACAAGGTTTGTTTCTCCGATGAGTGTTCGTTCTTTCTAAACGGCACAGTAAATCGACACAATTGTCGTTATTGGGCTGATGTTAATCCGAGATTATTCCACGAAGTTTATACTCAACAGCCAGAAAAACTCAATGTTTGAGCTGGAATATTTGGTGACAACATTGTCGGCCCGTTCTTTTTACCTGGTAATCTTACTGGAGATATGTATTTGGACTTATTGGAAAATCACATTGATCCAATTTTGACGGAAATTATTGAAAACAATGCTGGAAATGATGTGGAAGATCAGATTGTGTTTCAGCAGGATGGAGCTCCTCCACACTACGCCTTACCTGTTCGAGAATATCTGGATCAAAGATTTCCAAATCGATGGTAGATGTTTTGCTATTTCAAATACAAGTACGGAAATTTTGGTGTTTCGGAAGCACGAAATGTCAATTATTCGCAAAAAATAAATTCAAGTGATAAAATTAACTAACGCATGAATATTTCGAGAACTAATGCATAAAATGAAAAAACAATTACTGTGCTGAAATCAGTATAAAAATACCTTTGAATTGAGGTATCACTCACCCCATCTTCCCTATTCAAAAATTGGGGGTTGGGTTGTAGCAGCAAGGGTTGAAGCGCTATGCGTCCGTAACCTACATCTTAAGTTGTCACCCTTGAAACAGAAATCGACCTGTCCGAGCATTTCTATCGAAAAAACTTATTTCGTCTGTAATCTTGTCTGTTTCGTTTTCAAATGGCCACCCTGTATAAATGTGAAAGAGTTATGTTAAGCTCGATTAAATAAAAATGAAAGCAAATACACTCGTACTGTCTGCGAACTATCGTCTAATTACATACGTGTTGAAGTCTGCGCTCTGGATGCTCCAAACATCTGTGTTTACTCTTCGTGTTTATCAGATGTTACAACAATATTGGCTGAAGGATTAGTAATTTCTCATTTATAAACCCCCAGTATCCGTTCACTCATCCCTCAAGATCTTGAGGCGGCTGTTGATTGTTTGATTAGATCGTCTTATGAAGTGACCTTCAGCTATCTTCCTATCTCAGCAACCAATTGTAAATATATTCTATGATACAGATGTTTGCCTACCAATATAGTGAGAAGCCATTCTGAAATTTTTCCAATGATTTTTTTATCTGACAACCCGATCTGAAACATTAAAGACAGTTCGAGCTTTTACATTAGTTAAATCCTTGAAAAACAGATAAAACACTCACAATAAAAATAAAACAGATAGATGCCCCACTGAGTTGATAAGTTCGAAAAAAATCCTGGCATCTTAAAAATCTCTATTTAATTACAACCAAATTGGTCAAAACTCGCATCACCGGTATGTCATTCATCTGCATCTTTTTTCATCACATTCTACCCGTTGGTCTGTCTTCATGCCTCAATTAAACTTAGAAAACGATACTGAATAATGACCTATTCAGTTATAAATAGTTTCAGCGTGGGGGACACGTGCGCTAGTCGATGGTGAATAAACATCATGGAGGTGCCCATATGTCTTCTTCTTGATGGTAGCCAGCCTCACCCCTATTTTCGCAAATATCGAATGTTTGTTTACGTTCGGTATGGGTCTCTATTTTTGTTTACCTTTTTTTTGTCGAAAGCGAGCACGTGTGAGAGCAACAGATGTTACCAAAGGGAATTCGATGCTTGTCAGTAGAAAGACCAATGCAGTCTGAGGAATTCTATTAAAATTCGGGTTTGAGATTTTCAAGTGAACTTGTTATCATTGTTGCATTATTTAATTTTCCGTCGACCTCCCAATAAAAGCTCTGTTTGAAGTTCATAAAATCATGCATTAATGACCAATTTTAATGCACGAATTATTTTTATTTTAATGCATGATTGTCATGGGCAACCGAACATAGAGTATTTAGAAGTAATATGAGTAACGTCACAACTCGACTGATATTTCATTTTTATGTATGAGGCCTGTGACTCTCACTCTTCAATCACAGAATAGTCGCGTATTTATCTCTGGTTCCATTGTTATTCCACAGAGAAAAGAAATAATGAAACAAATCCAAACATAATCGATCTGTCAAATTACGAGTAATATAGCTGCTTTTAATCTTAATCTAATATCGGAAGTTACTTTAATTACAATGAGTTACGAAGTCAATATCCCCTTAACTCTCCCGGACGTTGCAGAAATGGCTTAAGCAGCAACTTTGACCCTGCTACCTGAAAAAAGCCGACATTTGTATGACAAAACCTAAGCACAATTCATGTCGTGGTGCGAGGAGAAGAATGTTTTCAATTATTCTGAAACAGTTTTGTTGGCATACTTTAAGAGTGTTGCAGAAAAGGGATACTTTTAAGTTTGTGGCTGAAATCTACATTGAATGTTTAAAGAAATATTGATATAAGCAGATATGACACTGATGATGTTCATGATCTCAAAGCTTGCATACATTGGATTCTCATTAGAGTTTTTACTGTTGGTTGGATCTTACTTTTCCGATCGTTATCAATATGTTCAGTACGGAGGTTGTGAATCCTTACCTTATCTCGCCACATCTGGAGTGCCACAATGCTCCAATTTGGGCCCATTGCTGTTTTTATTATATATTAATGACCTGTCTCTGCTTCTCCAGTGTCTCCATCTCCTCTTTGCTGATGATCTGAAAATATTTGCTGCTATTGGGGATCTTGATGACTGCGTGAGGTTGCAGGCTGCTTTGGATATGATCGGTCTTTGGTGTTTCAGGAACGGTTTGAGCCTGAATATCAATAAGTGTCGAGTTGTATCATTCACTCGTAAATTAACCCCAGTACACTATGACTATGCTGTGGGTGATCAGATTCTGGAGAGATGTGATGAGTATAGGGATTTGGGTGTTGTTTTTGATGGTAAATTGTCCTTTTCCGGGCACATAAGTCAGATAACCTCTTCTGCCTCTAAGACTCTTGGTTATTTTATTAGAAATTGAAACAATTTTGTGAACCCCTATACAATGAAGATACTGTACTATTCTTTCATTCGTAGTAGATTAGAATATGCCTCTATAATCTGGTGTCCATTATACAATAATGCTGTCGTCATCCTGGAGGCCGTCCAGAGAAGGTGTTTGAAATATATTTATTTTAAATGTTTCGGACAGTACCCTTCGAGAGGATTTGACCACTCGGTCCTCGCCGCGAGCCTTGGAGTTGAGGTATTGAAGTTAAGACGTGAGCGTAGCGCATTGAAGTTACACTACGGGATTCTGCGTGGTGGGATTGATTGTTCATTTCCCTTGAGTAAGGTTAATATTCATGTACCTAGACCTGGTCTGAGGCAATATAACACCTTCTATGTTGATTTTGGTAGGACAAATGTTATGTCACGGTCTCCTATCAACTTCATGTGTAACTTATATGACAGTTGTTGTGGCCGATAAGATATCTACTACGATGAACTACCAGTGATTTTGATGTGCCATTTGGAGAATCGTGGTGGGGGTTCGTCATCTTTTTCGGTTTATTTTGTGCGCTTGGGATAAGGATGTGATTGGTATGCTGTTGATTTTTTTTTTCGAGTATTGAGGGAATAACATTTTTTTTTGTAAATTTCATGTAGTAATTTTAAGGCACTGTTGGATATAATTTTATATGCTATTATAAGGATCTCATATGTAATCTGGTTTAAGTTTTTCAATCGCATTTGTTTGTTTGATCATTTTTCTCTGTTATTGGGTGTAACCTGTTGAGAATAAATGTATTATTATTATTATTATTATTAAGGGACAAAAAGTGGGTTATATTCCTAAGAAATAGAAAGTTCTCGAGAGAGAGAAAAGAGTTTATAGCAAATGCTCCAGACTGTATTTTCTTGATGTCAAAAATAAATATAAAGCTCAATTAAATTAATTTTCTAAATTTTTCTTCTTGTCGCGTGGATATAAAATATGTAACTTTAAATTTTTTATTCGAAGGTCGTTTTGATATTTGGAGTATCCGGGGCATTGCGAAAAGATGAGCTGTATAAGTTGCAGCTGAATGATGTGCAGGATATGGGTTCGAAATTCTTAATAACAGTGAATTCATCCAAAACGCACTCGAAAAGGCTATTCACTGTGTTGGATAATGAGGAGAGTACACATTTGAATCCAATCAAGAGATATATATCCATGAGACCAATTTACACTCCGCAAGGAAAAGTTTTTCGTCTTTTACAAGAACTTTGAATGCTCAATACAGCCAGTAGGAATCAATACGTTTTCGAAATTATCATCGTTAATTGCAAAATTTCTCAAATATGAACAACACAATCTGTATACATGTCATGTCACTGTCCTTTCGGACAGTGGAGCAGATTTTGCAGCCCTCAAACGGCTTGGAGGATAGAAATCAACATCTGTTTCAGAAGGGTGCATCGAAAACTCTATGAAAAATAGATTAGAAACTGCTGAAAAAAATTTATGCGATAATCGTTCGCCAGTAATTAATACATCAGCTCCCACCAGTTCCGCCCATTCCTTATCATCAGTACCGATGTAAATGTGGACTATTCAGAATGTCACATCTCGAAATTTCCGTCTATGATTTTAAGAATTGTTCAATTGGAACCATAAATATAAATAAGTCAAAGTGAGCATCAAGATTTTCATTGTCAAATTTTATATTGTGAGAAATGAAATTTATTTGAATAAATAATTTATTTCTGATTCATGAGGTCGACGGAAAAATGTTGTAATCAACTCGTTTATTAATCTAGCGATTAATGGTCTTTAACATTAACACGCTCGCTCCGCTCACGTGTTGAAATATCTCGACCATTAACCGCTATCATTAATAAATTAGTTGATTAAATAACAATTTCTTTGAAGTCATTTTTCATTCACTACTATTTTGATTCAATAATATTTTTTCGGGCATATGATCTTAGCCATTATTCAATCCTTCATTAAGTTATATTCACATTTCCAGTGAATGAATAAAAATTGCGCCATTCTGAAAAGGGGATTATTTTCCCCTCCCCTGATTCATATGTGAGATTTTGGCGATGATCCCTATCTCCATCCATCATCCCCTTGTTCAGCAAGTACGTCACCGAAGGTCCTTGATGCTATTGTTCTTAGAGGGTGAGTTGATTTATGACGTCACGCATCGATTGTGTCGTGGGCTCCACCGAATCGGTGGGCTGGTCCCCGAAGACAGCCAAATCACAGGTAATACATCTAAACCACCCCCACACCCCAACATAATCACGGTATATTCTCTTAATCAGGGACAAACGTGCCTCGGATTGATCGATGAGGCCTCGCGGCTCCGGTAAATTCTAATCATGCCTACGTCGCGAGTAAGAACTAACCTCAAACTTGTACGAAAGTTGGGAGATTAAACTGGGACTTCTCCCGTCGCATTTAGGGGATGATTTATCCCGGAGGGGGGATTCGGATGTAACGTGTAAGCCACAATTTGTTTATTCAGTCGGCAGCAGGACGGATTAAGCCGCGAAAATTGAGTGTTCGGAAGAAATGATAAAGTTATGTAATGGGGGCGAGTCCCGAGACTTGGATTGCTAGTGTTTCAGGTTTTGATTTTGTTATAATAAGGGGTGTGAGGAGGGCATTATGGGAATAAAAACTTGCAATGGAGCATCCGAAGTTTTGGGGTTCATTGGGTTGATTTTTATACGAGATTGCTGGTCTGAATTTTCGGAGAGCTTGAATTTCTAACTTTGAGAACACTAAAAATGATGAAAACCTATAATTTTAGATAGTTCGAATGTATACTTTGTCTTGGGTTTCTGAATAAGGGGTTGCCCTTTATATTTTGGATCAGACAACCCTAGTGTTGCAATCTGCCAAACGACAGCTTGACATTTTTGAGGTTATACGTAGTCAAAACGTTTTGACGTACAAGCTCTATTGGGTTGTTTACAGTAAGTTGAAAGATTCATCCTTAGACTATATAAGATAGACAAACCATTCCTTTGTAAAATGTCGATTTGTTTTGACTCCCTCATTGAAAGTCTCTTGTGAAACCCTCACCCGGCAACACCGCATAAAATCTTTTTCCATTTACTCGGGTCTCAATATCTTCAGGGTCAAAATGATCTGGACATCTGGGATG
This sequence comes from Micraspis discolor, assembly GCA_030674115.1. Lineage (NCBI taxonomy): Eukaryota > Metazoa > Arthropoda > Insecta > Coleoptera > Coccinellidae > Micraspis > Micraspis discolor. The sequence goes on from JARTUT010001740.1 coordinate 702,495, forward strand.
AACATCTGAAATGATCGTCATCTGGGATCCTTAATTCAAGACAACCTCATTTTATCTTATAATAATCTCATTGAAAACTTCCTTATTAAAACTTTCTACGCTACTGAACATGTAAATAACTAAAAACTTCGGTTCTAACAATACACTTACCTATGGAACGATAAATTCGGATTAAAAGTCCTGTCTTTACTACAACTTTCACACTTACGAACCATTTTTAGTGCGATGAAAAGTAATAAACAATAAAAAATATGAATAACCTTATACTGACTCTCACAAATTTTCTTCAATTTGCGTATTTATTTTCGATATAGAGGTGACAACGTGTGTCTTCTAAACATCATGTGACCTACAAACTATCAAGCAGAGAATGCGGCAGCGTTGTCTTGACTTTCGTCTGAATTTCTTTCCATCTGCGGTCTCAGACATAAAATAGCAGAATCAACTCAAGTTTTTCTTTTACTTCTTGCTAATTTATCCGATAGACAATTTCAATTCAAAATATGAAATTTTATACAATTTTGAATGCAAATTGGAGAAAAAGTTTTTATTCACAATTATAGGGGAATAGAGGAAATTTTCTTATGACCTGAGTGGACCAGCTCAATACGTTACAATCGACCAACTCTAAGTTTCAGATGCGACACTTTTCAATGTGAATAAAGGGGTCTATTCTTATATAGTCTAAGAGTGAAACCCTCAGAACTCATTATAAAATAGGCAGTTACTAAGCACATCCTAGCATTTTCTATATGCTTGTATATTTCAGAAGAATTTATCATTCCCCATCATTTCTAGCATATTCTATGTCGAAAAATTTGAAATTTCGAAAATCACTCTTTTTTCACTTACTGATATTATCAATTTCACATTTTCTAAGGATCGATGAAAATTAAGAAGACATAGTTGAAATATTTATTCTTATCGGTGAATTTACCTTAAATATTTATATCGTTTTTAAATCGCATAATAATAAATTTGTGTATCTGAACCTTTTTTTGAAAACTTTCATTTTTAGCGCTCTTGTTCACCCGAACAGAGTGCCCGAATGTCTGTAATTTTGGAATATCGAGCCGAAAATGGTCTCAATCGATTGGGTTTGACTCCCTGATGAAGAATTCGAAAGTTGAGTCTGTCCGGCCGGCCGTATCCTCTTAAGCATCCAGAAGGAATCAGCTAGAGTTTTCATATTTTCGGAATAGGTTAACTGTCCAAATATCTCGGTCAAGTTCGTTATTGGGCCAAATCCGTCGGATGGTTCAGTAGTTATGAGCATCTGAAATTTTGTTTCCTCAATAACTACTAGAATATCCATCCGATCAAATTGATACTTGAAATATTGTTGAGGGAAGCTGCAACAAAACAGCTCGCAAAATTTAGCAGAAATCGTCACGCTAGAAAATTTTTAAAAAATCCCCAAAAAAAATTTTTCACTATCTCATAAGATATTTTTCGGATTTCAATAAAAAGTCGTGAATATATTGAGGTGATCGATATCTTACTTATCCTCAAATTTCATTGTCGTAGCTCTTCTCCATCTAAAGATATGATCATATTTTTAATTTACTCAAGAGAAAAGAGAAATGACATACGTCCCGATGATTTTCTTTGAACGTTGGCCATCACAGAACGATATTCGATTGATAAATGCCAGGCTCATTAATAAGTGTCAGTTGGCGTAATATCAATCAAAATTTTTCATAACGGGAAATCATAGAGATAGAATTCAATCTCGGTGACTGAAATAATATACGTTGTCAAAATCCAGAAAAGCACTGACAAAAGTTTTTATGAAAAGGGAATTATAGCTTCGAACAAAACTTGGGGAAAATTATGAGTAGTTATTTTTAATTTGAGATATAGGTTTGTTCATTCATTAGGCGTTCATATTTGCATCACATTGTCCCATAGTACGTGATCAGAGTGCTTATAGATTTGTTATGGTTTGAATATTTACTCGCAAGTAGCTCAACAAGAGCGCCAAAGCAATCTGACCTCACGTCAGTGCTTTCTAATTTTTTTAATCGATATAGATAGTAGTGGATATAGGTTAGAAGCGAAGAAGTTTACACCTAAAGAGCACTCGACTGGACTTTTATATTTAATACTGGTCTAGTGATATAATCAAAGCATCTCGTGATCTGTCTTTATGAATGCCACGCCAACATTCACAACATTACAGTGAACCGATATATTAATAAACGTTACCTAACCATTATAGAAATATTTAAATTGAACGTTCATACATATAATAAACCAGAGCTCCAATTAACTCCCCTTTGCATGAAGACAATCATGCCTGACTACTTTTCATGTTTTTTTCGAAGAAATAAAATCACGAATATATGCAGGCCATTGTTTCTGCCTCTCATACGGGCACATCACCTTGACATTCCACGATTTTGCATTAGTCTTCAGGGTGGTGAACAAAAAAATGACGATAAATCTGTATCGATAACTATATATATATTTATTTCGTGCCAAGGTTCTTCGAAGTGCAACCGATAATTTCTACACCTTCTTAAATGATTCTGAAGCATGTAGTCATATTAAATATGTGGTTATGCTTGTTGTGTAGGTCAATTAAAGTTCTTAGGACGTTTATGGTCATTATAACTCTACTTTGAATCGACCGTTGTCGGGTGAAATGAAGAAACAGTTTTAATACGCATATGGGCAGTGATTGATTATAACTGCTCGAGACCGTTTCAATTTTTAAATTGTTACATGTTTGTTACCTTCATTCCGTGAATTGTGATGTTGAATTTTCATTCGAAATGGTAATCAATCACAACTTTCCGCCCAGCCATTTTGTCATGTTTAGAAACATACCTCCAGAAGTCGAACAGAATGAATTGAGATCATATTTGGATCGGTATTCGGAAATTATAGACACTTGGGAAAACCGATGGCTGGGTGTTCTACTAGTATACAGAAAAAGCTCGCAATAACAATGAAATTGAATATACAGGGTGTGTCTTTGAATGGTAATAATTGAAGTTCAACTGTCCACTTGACTGATTAACTGAATAACAGTGCATTGATGAACTTAATTCCGAAAACCATTGATGCTGTGCGCTAACTGATTTTGCAAGATCGTCATGTAAGATATCGTGAGATTGAGACAACCGTAAGCATTAGTGAGACCAGCATATGTTCAATTGTTCAAATATTACATGAACATTTGACCGTCAAAAAAATTTGTTCGCGTTGGATCCCAACAATTTGTCAATCGCTCAATAAAAGGGCTCGTGTCGATTGGTCGAAAGAAATGCTCCAAAAATACGATAGCGGGGCTTCGAAGCACGTCTATGACATCGTTGCAGATGATGAATTTGGAAACACGGGTATTAGGAAAAACTGTGATGAACACATCGTCTAAGACTCACCCTGTTTATAACTTCTTAAAGATTCTGAAATGAAATGAAGTTTGAATTCCTCATAATATCTAATTATGATTCGAACTGATTTCCTAAGACTTCCTCACGTATCAGAACAAGTGAAACCTCCTTCCGTGCACTCTAACATCACCCTCTAATCCACCCCATTATACCTCATGTTCTACAGTAGCGCTTCCTGCTGTAATTACTTTCAATTTACAATTAAGGTAAGATGCTGCAAGATTACAGTTCTGAGTTTACGAGTCTCGTTTATCCACCTTCAACTTTTCTGGTCTGGTCTTTATCAGCTCTGATGTTCAGCTTATATCTAAAAATCCACATAAGGGTAGGTATTTGCCCTATATAATATAATACCGGGTGTCCGCTGAGAAGGTATAGTTTGTTTTGCCGACATTTTGGTGAAAATTAGTCTTGACAATTCATATTTGGCAGTCATAAAGTAGAGAAGTGGATAATCAATAATAGATTTCTGGTGTCGATGAGGAAGTTACTTGATATTTTTGGGAAAAACAACCTGTCAACAGATGCACTGTTTATCGTGTGGTGAATTATTTCGACGATATAGGGACTGTAGCTGATAGGCACAAGCAGTACAGTCGATTACTGTTTACTTTCGGGCTCATACGCATAACTCCACGATTCATCACCTGTCACGATGTCATAGACGTGCGTCAAAGCACCGCGATCGTATTTTTGGAGCATTTCGTTTGACCAATCGACACGAGCCTTTTTTGAGCGATTGACAATTTGTGTGGGATCCAACGCGAACTGATTTTTTTGACAGTCAAATGTTTGAATGTATACTGGTCCCACTAATGCCTAAGGTTGTCTCAATCTCACGAATATCAGTTAGCGCGCAGCATCAATGGTTTTCGAAACAAAAACTTATTTTGGACGACCTTCACGAAATTTGTCTTGAGTGAAATACGACCTCGCTTGAATTCACCATACCGTTCCATCTTCACGATACAACTGTCAATTGGCAGATTGCAACACTCGAGTTGTCCAATTTTGAAATATAAAAGGAAAACCTCGTATTCAAGAAAGTGTTCAAAACAATTCATCAACATCAATTTAACGCTGTCTTCAAGAAATAACAGTGGCTATAATTCTGCGAAAGGACTTTTAATAACAAATAAATAATAAATAACTTCAAGATTTAGTTGATACAAGAGCTTCTTCCAGAAGACCATTTACGCCACCGTACATATACCAATAGTTACAGCTCGCCCATAACAATTCCAATCAACCCAATAAAAATCCTGAAAGTAATTTGAACAATCAATTTATTCTTAAGATGTGAAAACTCTAGCTCATCTGCTTCAGATGATAGCAAGCTGTTTTACTAGTCTCCTGAACTATTACTAACGATTGAGTTTGTAATTTATGAATGCATTATCAAAGCTGGACTTCTATGAAAATTGCTTTACGTGCATTCTTGGAACATATATTCGCCGCTAGATGGCCCTAGTGCGGAAAGTTGCTTGTGCAAACGCAATAATCTCATAAATCTCGAACGTTGTTTCAAGAAACTTTGATTATATTTAATCTTATTTGTTCCAACTCGACAATGAATTCAAATTATGATTTTATTACTTCCTGAACAAACTCTTAGTGAGTTTCAGTTGGAATTCTCCTGCTGCCAGACTGAAAACCTGCGCAAACCCAAACCTGTCCTTCCCATCCTTTAAGCTCCCGGCTAATACCTCTTGATGAAATGATAATAACAATACCATACCCGTAACGTTAGGGGCTTTATATGTTGCCGACTTCGTATTCAGCTCTTCAGACACTGTTGATATACCCCGTAACAAAAACACCCAAGAACCTTACATAACGAAAGTTTAATTAAAGTTCGGCATAGTTCGCGGGAGTTTTGTAATTGGGATACCCGTAACACTGACGTCTCGAGATATTTAATATCATGGCCTCTTCTTACTTGATACTCTCGTTCTTGCTTTCATTCCGGGATCGGTTTACCTAAGAATCTATTTATGCTTGGATTTCTGCAGCTAATTTGTCACTGGCGTGACAAGAAAAACGGATTCTCTAATCCAAATTGCGATCGGTGTTATAATAAAATGATAAAGAATAACGTCGTGCCCTATTAACTTCACCCGCTATTTACTTCGAGGTTATTTGAGGTAGTTGTATGGATGACACGTTATTGGGGACTCTACTGCTTACTGAGAATCGTGGTAATCTCCATGACCATTGACAATTGTATTTATACTTTATAAACTTTGTGAAGTAAACTGTTTTCATTCAAAACACAAAAATTGAATGTGTGTTCACTTAATTATTTTAATAATCTCTATATATTTATTCAATCACGTTAGGAGGGTCGGTTCGTCTCTATATATATTCATCTCTATATATTTAACTTTCTAAATATGGTCGGATCATCTCTCTATATCCATTTTCTCTATATTTAATCTCGTAGAGAGGGTCGAATCGTTGTTTCATTATTTCTGTAAATTGGATTTAATAGCTCAAAATTTACTCTTATTTCTTTGTGAGAATAATTATAATAATGATATTCATCAGATGATATCCATTAGCCAAGAATGAGATCTACGAAATCACTGTCACTACGCTCAATACTGCTGATAATCCTGATGTTCATCTACAAATGATTGACGTAAGTCCATTCAATTCTTAGAGTATCTTAATTTCATATCTATATATTTAATCTCGGAAGGACGGTGAGATCGTCTCTATATATTTACCTTTATATAAGTAGAATCTCGTAAGGAGGGTCAGATCGTCTCTATATTTTTATCATCTCTTTATATAATTTCGTAAGGATGAGGGTAGCGTCGTTGAATAATTGTTTCTGTAAATTGGAGTTTATGGCATAAGAGTTTCTCTTATTTTTTGAGATAATCTCTATATATTTAAGCTCGTGAGGAGGGTAGGATCGTCTCTTTATTATATTTAATTTCGTAATGATGAGTGTCGGATCGTTGAATAATTGTTTCTGTAAATTGGAGTTTATGGCGCAGAAGTTTCTCTTACTTTTTATGATAATCTCTATATATTTAATGTCGTAAGGAGAGTCGGATCGTCTCTATATATTTAATTTCGTAAGAAGGATCGATTCGTCTCTATATATTTAATTTCGTAAGGACGAGTGTCGGATCTCTGATTAATTGTTTCTGTGAATTGGAATTTATGGCTCAAAATTTTCTTTTATTTTTTGTGATCTCTATATATTTTATCTCGTAAGGAGGATCGGATCGTCCTTATATATATTCAATTTCGTAAGGATGAGTGTAGGATCGTTGAATAATTGTTTCTGTAAATTGGAGTTTATGGCACAAGAGTTTCTCATATTTTTTGTGATAATCTCTATATATTTAATATTGTAAGGATAGGATCGTCTCTATATATATAATTTCGTGAGGATGAGTGTCGGATCCTTGAATAATTGTTTCTGTGAATTGGAGTTTATAGCACAAAAGTTTCTCCTATTTTTAATGATAATCTCTATATATTTAATATCGTCAGGAGGGTCGGATCGTCTCTATATATTATATTTCGCAAGGAGGATCGGTTCGTCTCTATATATTTAATTTCGTAAGGACGAGTATCGAATCTTTGAATAATTGTTTTCTGTAAATTGGAATTTATGGCCCAAAAGTTTCTCTTATTTTTGTGATTATCTCTATATATTTTATCTCGTAAGGAGGATCGGATCGTCCTTATATATTTAATTTCGTAAGGATGAGTGTCGGATCGTTGAATAATTGTTTCTGTAAATTACAGTTTATAGCTCAAAATTTGCTCCTAATATTTGTAATAATCTATAGATATATTTAATCTAGTAAGGTTGGATTGTCTCTATATATTCAATTTCGTAAGGAGGGTTGGATCGTTTTATTATTATTTCTGTAAATTGGAGTTTATAGGTCAATATTTACTCTTATTTCTTTGTGATAATAATAATAATGATATTTATCAGATGATATCTACTAGTAAAGAGTCACTGAGCTCAAAATCGCTGATAATCCTAATGTTCAGTAACTACAAAGGCACATACCACTTGTCCTATTGACATAACCTGCAAAGGCCGAAATTAACCGAGAGAAAATCCCAGTACAAATTGAACCAAGCGAACAAACGCTCAGAGCGTATAAGAGGATGTGATAGGCAGACAGATTCAGGCGGTTGTTTGAAATTAATACAACGAATTAGCGTCGGTATTCTAGTTCTGATGAGAATTCAAACTGGTACCAGGTTTGGATTACTAGATAAACATATCGGGGAAGCCTATTCAGTTGTGCACACAGAAATTGCCAGTTTATCCCTACGGGTGAAATTAATTCGTCAAGAAAAAGTCTATGACGTCCCGGTGAAATGAAGGGACTAATTGATAGCTCTCGGAAATGAGGGGAAATTGTAATTTCATTGGACATTACATCGAGTTTTAATGGTTTGATGAGCGGAACAGGAATACAATTGTTTCGATTTTAATCAGAGTTGACGTAATGGGAACTTCATTTTGTGTGTCTTCACAAAAATAGGCGAGTAAATATGGTTTAATGTCGAAGTCATTTCATTCCAGGACCAAGTTACGGTATAATTATATGAAAAAACAACATTCAATGCATGTAACTACAATTATGTTTGAATAATTCACCCAGAGAATAAAGAAGACGAGAACTTCATGCCTTAGAGATGAACGCTCGAGATCCAGCGTTTCTTTGAACACGCAGCAGAAAAACGACGAAAAATTTTTAACTTTTTACATGCTTTCACATTTTTATGGTGAATAATTATTTGTTGACGACAATATTTTGATGATGGAATTCTCATTTTCTGGAATTACAAAAAATTGTTCAAGATTTGCATTTTTAAGACATCTATGTTTTTGTTATAGACTGGAGGTTTTCATTGACGTTTTTCCGTAGGAACACATATTCACTTGATACATTCAGTGATCTTCGTTTCTACTTCAGTGATTTTCAAGGTGGAAATTAGCTTTTAAAATGCTGATAAGTTCCGAAGATTTCACGATTTTCACTAATAAAAGTCTGTTGACAGACTACGAAGACTAGATAAAATTGGTACTTATCTGTTGCTACAACTTCGAATTATTGAATGCTGACTTTTTGAAGAAGAAAAATCAAAGAGTCGAATGTCATTTGCAAAATTGCCTAAGCGACAAATTACAATCGAGAAATTTTGCCGGCAAAATTTCAACGGGTGTGAACTTAACTGACCAAATTACAGCAGACCGTTTGTCGGAAATACCCGAACGGCATGGTCAGTGCCGTGCGGGTTGATTCAAATTATTCAGTGATTAGGCTGAAATCTCGGGAAATATCTACACGAATGAAAGAAATTTGTCACTAGGAAGGGAAGAGTAGGAATGTAGTGCAGGTGAATTTTTTTTCTTCCCTATAAAAAATAGTTCCTCATATAATTCTCAAGTACTCCGTACGTTTGAATACAGCCAAATGGTTTTCTCGACCTATATAGCAACTTTTAATATCTCGGAAACTACCCGGTGGAACATTTCGATTTGTATTTTTTAAAGGATCTTAGGCACCTAGTACCTAATCGGTGTGATACTTGAGCGTAAACCTCCAGGCTACCGACGCGCTGTGAATTAAGCTATGCGTGGCTATATAGAGTGCCGCCAATAGATCCCTATACACTCCCCTGCCGCTACAATAGCTATAGTCCAGGCAGTGGGTTATCATCTCATCCCTGTCATCATCCAATACCAGATCACCCGGTTCTCCACCAACACAAAGATATTTGGTTTTCTCTAAGTTGACATTTAAGCCCCACTTCTCGTATTCTTTAATTAGCTTGCGCATCATGTATTCCTTGTCATCTTTATCACCGAATACAACAATATTGTGAGTAAAATGCACAAATAATTGCATTTAAATGGGATATATTTAATATAAAAGAGATTGAGTTTTGATTTAATTGCAGCCAATATAAAAAAAATTGCTACAATCAATTCGTTTTATTAAATCAATTACGCAATATTTTTTTTACAAATGTCACTTCATATTGCAACAATTATATGTTCAATTTTATTCAAATATTTATAGTTTTCTTCAAGTAAATGAGGCGAATAATATAATCTCACGAGATTCTTGTCTCAAGAAACTGTAGTCGTTGCATCAACTGACAGAATTTACGACAACCGTACCTTCGTTCTATTGAACAAATAAAAATGAAACGAACGAATGGTTTCGTTAAAACCTATTTAGAATAATGTATTTGTATCAATCAATTATGGATATTGAGACAAGTGCATAAACAATTTCTTGTAATTGTATGTTTATGTTGAATCAGTTGTTTCTTTCATTTCGCTGAAATGTGAAAAGTTTCGGGCGAATGTTTTAGCTGTTCTCTATAATCAACTAGGTTGTTTTAATCAAGAAAATAGTTCATTTGGAGTAATCAATTTTAGATTAATTCAAATTAAAATGGTTTGATTGAAAAAAAAATTCTCAAACTCCTGAGGAGTTTGAGCGCAGAATTTTATTTTTTACAGTGTATGAAAGAATTTCCGACTGCCGTCGGGTAGTTTCCGAGATATTAAAAGTTGCCATATAGGTCGGAAAAACCCCGAATTATAATAGGGAAGAAAAAATTTCACTTGTACTAAATTCCTACTACCTCTTCCTTTCCTAGTGCCAAATTTCAATTCATTTCTGTATATATTTCACGAGATTTCCGCCTAATCACTGAATAATTTGAATCAACCCGCACGCCACTGACCATGCAGTTCGGGTATTTCCGACAAACGGTCTGCTGGCATTTGGTCTGTTAAGTTCAGACCCGTAAAATTTCATCTCTAGTTGTAAATGATGAAACTCATTATGGTCATTACTGGTGCAGAATTGGGAAATTGTGACTAGCAAGAAATGAATCAACATCGGAAAAAACAGAGATAGATGTAATCCGGAACAAAAACGCTCGTATTACATTCTCATCTGATTTCATAACGCATCCATCAAATCGTCTACATCGTCAATGACAAATTCGACCATAACGATGGCAATTTCCATCACGAAATGGGTTTCGGGAATCAAGTTAGATGACGCCATAAGAAATTCGGAAATGGGAAAGGCGTCTAGAGTTTCAAGCTGGAAGTTGCAGAGAGGGAGCGAGTATACCCCAAGCGTCAACCGTCTGCTTTTCCAGAACACGTGTCGTAAAGACAACCGTTCCCATCACGTCGGGGTCACCAATGTGTAGAATCGAAGGAATTTATCTCTCATTTCTTATGCGTTTCGTCCCCGGCGCAATACATTTAAACCCATCAGTAGCGTTTTGTGTGCCAAGTGCCATGGGACGCAGTGGTTAGAAGTTTTGAGGGAGCTGCCGGGAGTTGAACCCAGCACCTGGTACCCAATCGGTGTGATACTTGAGCGTAAACCTCCCAGGCTACCGACGCGCTGTGAATTAAGCTATGCGTGGCTATATAGAGTGCCGCTAATAGATCCCTATACACTCCCCTGCCGCTACAATAGCTATAGTCCAGGCAGTGGGTTATCATCTCATCCCTGTCATCGTCCAATACCAGAATCACCCTGTTCTCCACTAGCACAAAGATATTTGGTTTTCTCTAAGTTGAAACTATGAAAGAATTTCCGACTGCCGTCGGGTAGTTTCCGAGATATTAAAAGTTGCCATATAGGTCGGAAAAACCCCGAATTATAATAGGGAAGAAAAAATTTCACTTGTACTAAATTCCTACTACCTCTTCCTTTCCTAGTGCCAAATTTCAATTCATTTCTGTATATATTTCACGAGATTTCCGCCTAATCACTGAATAATTTGAATCAACCCGCACGCCACTGACCATGCAGTTCGGGTATTTCCGACAAACGGTCTGCTGGCATTTGGTCTGTTAAGTTCAGACCCGTAAAATTTCATCTCTAGTTGTAAATGATGAAACTCATTATGGTCATTACTGGTGCAGAATTGGGAAATTATGACTAGCAAGAAATGAATCGACATCGAAAAAAAAGAGAGATAGATGTAATCCGGAACAAAAACGCTCGTATTACATTCTCATCTGATTTCATAACGCATCCATCAAAACGTCTACATCGTCAATGACAAATTCGACCATAACGATGGCAATTTCCATCACGAAATGGGTTTCGGCACACGTATGTTCATCGAGGGTCGCGCTCTCTCTCTCTTCATCCGTGTTGACGACATCTTCCAATCGAATCAATTTTATCGAAAACGATGACCTACTCGCGTTCCTGCTCGCGCGGCGCAGCGGTAACAGCAGGAATAAAAATATTATGAGCTCTGGAGGGAATTTCATATCAGTAATGGAATGAAAACAGCTTTACAGCCGACCGTTGTCGGTGAGCGAGGCCGCAACAAGACCTTATTTTCTATCTTGCCGCACACGTGAAACGAATCGTAAACTCGTAACGAAATATGAAGTTTATCAATATGTTTACGAATTCCAATAACGAATCTACGACGCGAATTTCGGGATGCGAGGTCTTAGAAGGAAGATTATAGGGTGAACTCGAACTAGTTTGTTCTGCGTTGCTGAGTTTAGGTCGAAGACAAATCGATCGTACTCGTAACTATTCAAATTGCTGTATACCTTCAGGGCTTAAAAAAATTATAGCAGATACATGTGATGTTATCATATTATAACACAAAATGGCGAAGGTTGGGGGTCGTATTTTAAGACCCGAGATAGGCTATCTTATGTCTCAATTCAAAATAGGTCAGGTACTTCATAAAATTGAATAACATCATCGCTTTTGGAAAATTGAGCGATAATTTCTGGCTGAAATATTACTGCTTTACCTGGAGTGAGATATCATTTTGATAGTTTAGATGGATATGTTTATTTCTAATTCACGGTTTATTTTTTATACAATTTGTGTGTGATTTGAGTAGTATCCGCATTAATTCAGAAAGTGTTTTCTTGAGAATGTTCACAATTCTAATTTCATTAAGAATATAATTCATCAAGTTTATTCCAAGATGAGGAATATTGTCTGTTACAATTTTGCCTTACATAACCTAAAAAATTTACACAATGAATATTGTTCACACTTTATAATAAATTCAGAAAGGGTTTTCTTGAAAATGTTCACATCCTTACGAATTCTGATTTCATTAGAAATATAATTTACCAACTTCATCCCAAGATGAGGAATTTCGTTTATTACAATTTTGTTTTAAAAAAACTAAAAAATTCGGACGATGAATATGCTTCACACCTAATAATGAATTCATGAAGAGTTTTCTTGAAAGTGTTCACATCTTTACAAATTCTGATTTCATTAGGAATATATTTCATCAAGATTATTCCAAGATTAGGAATATTATCAGTTACAATTTTGCCTTACAAAACCTAAAAAATTCAGACCATGACTATTGTTCACACTTTATAATAAATTCAGAAAAGGTATTCTGGAAAATATTCACATCTTTATGAATTCTGATTCCATTAGGAATATAATTCATTAACTTCATCCCAAAATGAGGAATTTCGTCTATTACAACTTTGCTTTAAAAAAACTAAAAATTCGGATGATGTATATGCTTCACACCTTATAATAAATTAATGAAGAGTTTTCTTGGAAGTGTTCACATCTTTACAAATTTTGATTTCATTAGGTATAATTGATCAACTTTATCCCAAGATGAGGAATTATGTCAGTTACAATTTTACCCTACAAAACCTAACAAATTCAGACCATGCATATTGTTCCCACTTCATAATGAATTCAGAAAAGGTTTTCTGGAAAATGTTCACATCTTCATGAATTATGATTTTATTAGGAATATAATTCATCAACTTTCCCAAGATGAGGAATTTGGTTTGTTACAATTTTGCCTTACAAAAACTAGAATATTCAGATAATAAATATGGTTCATAACTTATAATGAATTCATGAAGAAGTTTTTTGAAAATGTACACATCTTTACAAATTCGGATGTCATTAGGTATAATTGATCATCTATATTCCAAGATGAGGTATTTTGTCTGTTATAATTTGTCTTACAAAACCTAAAAAATTCCGACAATGAATATTGTTCACACCTTATAATGAATTCAGAAATTGTTTTCTTGAAAATGTTCACATCTTCACGAATTCTGATTTCATTAGGAATATAATTCATCAAGTTTATTCCAAGATGTGTAATATTTTTGTTACAATTTTGCCTCACAAAACCGAAAAAAATCAGACAATGAATATTGTTCACACCTTATAATAAATTTAGATCGGGTTTTCTTGAAAATGTTCTCATCTTTACAAATTCTAATTTTATTAGGAATATAGTTCATCAAGTTTATTCCAAGTTGAGGAATATTGTCAGTAACAATTTTGCCTTACAAAACTTGAAAAATTTAGACGACGAATATTGTTCACACCTTATAATAAATTCAGAAAGGGTTTTCTTGAAAATGTTCACATCTTTACGAATTCTGATTTGATAAGGAATATAGTTCATCAACTTTCCCAAGATGAGGAATTTTGTCAGTTACAATTTTGCCTTACATAACCTAGAGAATTCAGACAATAAATATGGTTCACACCTTACAATGAATTCATGAAGGGTGTTCTTGAAAATATTCACAGCTTTTTAATTCTGATTTCATTAGTAATGGAACTCAACAACTCCATCCCTAGATTTGTCATTTACAATTTTGCCCTCCAAAAACTAAAAAATTCAGTCAATGAATATGGGTCACACCTTATAATAAATTCAAGGAGGCCCTTCTAGAAAATGTTCACAACTTTCAGAATTCTGATTTCATTAGCAATAGAATTCATCAACTCTATCCCAAGATAAAGAATTTTGTGGGTAACAATTTTATTTAGTTTGAATATGATTAAATAAAAACTTATTTAATAAAGTTTCCACATTTATTGTGTTTTAACAATATGTAACACTACATTTGCAACAATTGTTTCGCCAAATTCTTGGCTTCTTCAGGCGAGTTCGATGTTAAACTACTCCAAAAATTTTTTGAGTCTTCCTTATATATTTCTCAAGATGGAAGAGGGGACCGGTATTCTAAATGCTTCTGGGATTTTTTATGGCATGTTCATCAATGGTGATCTGTTGACATCCGTTTGGTCATTGAGTAAGATATTTTGCTTGTTATATCTGTTAATTTCCATTGTTTCTAGGATATTAAGCCTTCTGCTTTTGTTTTCTATGTGCAGAATTTTATAGTTTGGATCAAACATATGTCCCTCGTCTAAAAGATGGGTCGCATAAGTTGAGTTCTGTTTTTTATTCAGGAAACTACTCAAATGTTCTTTAATCCTCTTCTCGAAGTTCCTTCCTGTTTATCCAATATATACTTTCTGGCATGAACCACAATTCAACTTATACACTCCTGATTTTTTGTGTTTTATCTAATTTATCTTTATTATTTTTGATTAAATTACTTAAAGTATTATTGGTTTTGAATGCTATATTGAAATTCCTTTCGTTTTTAAAAAATTTTCTACTTCTATTGATTTTTACCTGTGAAATTTAATGTTATATATCTATTCTGTTCTATTTTGTCGTTTTTGGGGTATATTATTGTTAAAGCTTGATTTAATAGGAATTTATTCAATATTTGGTCCACAAGGTCTGGTTTGAAACCATTATTAACAGAGATTTGTTTTATAGTATTGAGCTCACAATCAAAATTCTGTTTCTTCATAGGTGTTTTGATTAGTCTATATACCATGCTATTGAATGCTGCTAGTTTTTGTGAATATGGATGATGTGACTTTGAATGGATTGTTATGTCGGTGTAGGTTGGTTTGCGATAAATTGCAAAATCGTGTTTACTATTGATTTTTGATATTGTTAAATCTAAAAAATTTATTTTACCATTTTTTTCTTCTTCATACGTGAAATTTATATGAGGTGAAAGTTTATTGATGAAGTCTAAAGTTACATATTGTTAAAACACTATAAATGTGGAAACTTTATTAAATAAGTTTTTATTTAATCATATTCAAACTAAATGAAAATGGATTTCCATCAAGTGAGGACCTCAACCATTCAAGATAACAATTTTATATATAATTATATTTGGGTGATAACCATCATCAATTATGGCTGAAATGAAGCTGAAAGATTGGTTATTTTTAATTCAAGGCATTGGATCGATGATTCTTTCATATTGTCATCACCGTTGATCGCACTGTTCCAGAGTCAGGAAAAAGACCGTAGAACAAGCACAAAATTCCTGACCTCTCGTTAGTGATTCTCTACATTTTATTAACGCAAATTTACCTTGAGAAAGGTAGTAGATATCTATCGAAAAGTTGGTGATAAGAAAAATAATAGATGGTGAAAATAATCTGAATGATCAATGTATGTGCTGGATGCGGCCCTGTCGCAGTTGCAACCCCCTCATCTTCCTGTCGACACAGCAGTCGGCCACTTCTGAAATCACCGTCGTAACTTCGGAAAGGCACAAGATCGCCGCCTTGCGACCAACCAAAAATTCTCCGAGCAGGTTTTACAGCCGCCATAAAGTAAATTAACTCAAACTCCCCATTGACATTGTTTTATTTATAAAAGGCGAATCGGATAAAGCGCCGTTTTCCACTTATTTTGAGCGACGTCTAATCTACTTTGCATTCAGGATCAGGAATTAAAATCCGCCACGATATGCGGCCATCCCCCTTTTTTTCATTATTTTCGGCTGTCAAGAATTTGAATAGATTTTCCGTCTTACTTCGTGTTCCTTCCGGGACGGGTTCCGTAATAAGCCGATTCCCGACGCGATTTCGGATAAATGGGATTTCCATCTTGGAATAAGCCAGTCGAGGGTTTTTTTTTCATTTCTGACGAAGTAGTCGTGAGTAATTTTCGGATAAGATAGTCGTACATGTGGAATTGAGCAGATTCTACAGAATATAATGTTCCATTGCTTTGCTAATAAAAACGTCAATTATAACTAAAGAGTCTTTCAACAAAAACTGTGGCCACAGCTACCCCATGACAGCATTAACAGTAATTTTTTTAGACCTATTCGTAGTAGATGCTTTGGCAATTGTTTCTATGAATTGAATTTCGCTCGAAAATTGCATTAAAATAATTAAAATCTACTATAAAAATGTTGGTTCTGTTAAAATTACATTCCGTAAAATTTGTGATATTTTCGGACAACATAATCGACCTTCTGAGACCTGTTAAGAATTTTTATTTGAGTCGACGGGCTCGCTACAAATTGTCCCAATACCAATGCGTGTTCTGCGGGGCTGTTCAACTGAAAACATCGCAGCCGTGAGCACAGTGTTGAAGAAGATCCAAATTTATCAATTTCTCGACGTTCTCAGCAACATGGGTTATACCAAATCACACATGGTGAATTTTCATTATGATTTGGTTTTGAAGTTTTTTCAGACGAAGCCCATTTTCACTTGTCAACAAGCAAAATTGCCGCATTTGGGCTTCTGAAAATCCTAGAGCGATTATTGAGAAGCCTTTGCATGCTCAACGTGTCACTGTATGTTGCGCTATGTGGTCTGGAGGCGTGATAGGGCGGTTTTTTCAAAGATGAGGCTGAAAATGCAGTAACGGTGAATGGATCTCGCTATCGCGAGACGTTAAGAACACAATTTTGGCCTATCATTGATGACATGAAAATCACTGACATGTGCTTTCAACAAGACGCCGCCACCTGTCACACAGCAAATGAGACGATCAATTAATTGCGAACCAAATTTGCTGATCGCCTAATTTCACGAAATGCAGCTGTTAAATGGCCAGTCAGATCGTGCGATTTAACACCACTGGATTATTTTTTGTGGGATTATCTTAAGGAAAGAGTCTATACGAAGCCAATCGAATCGATTGCAGCCTTAAAACTCAAAATCTGTGATGTGATAACCGAAATAGACCTGACATTTTGCGCCAAAACTGATTAAAAATTTCGATGAAAGACTACTTCTGTCAGCGTGGTTGTGGTGGACATTTTCCAGATATCATTTTTCATTCATGATTGCCGATTTTTTTTGTAATGCAATAAAAACTTGAATCATAGTCATCAACATTTGTTTTATTTTGTTTTAAAAAACAAAGTTCTTATTGAAATGCCCTTTATAATTAGCCTATTCTCTATCCTTCCAAGTTTGGACATAGGCCTCTCCCAATTGCCTCCAGCCTTTCCTGTCTTGGGCACTCCTCTGCCTAATCAAACCTGCATATCTGACTGTCATCTTTCCACCTCATCTGCGGTCTTCCCCTTGATCTTTTTTAATTTCAGCATTCCAGTTTTGTCCTGTATTCGTTCATTATGGCCTGTCCATCCCCACTTAAGTGACTTTTTCATGAAAAATTATCTCTTATTCATCAAAGAAATCGGTGTTTTCTAAAATGAAAAAGGTATCATGGATTATGCAATCGGAAAGTGTAAGGCGGTAATTGTCATTTTTAGATTATTTCAAATCTATTTACAATTTCAAGAATAGACTTGTTCAATTCAATAATTTTTATTTTAAGATCTGCATGGCTTTTGAGAATGGAATATGCTGAAACATATCGAACTTGAAAAACTAATGAAGGTTCCAATTATTTAAACAGTTATTCGAAAACTTTGATTCATTTTGTATAGTTCTTAGATTTCGATTTTTGTTTTTAATAAAAAAAATGGTAGCATTTGGATGTTTTCGGCTGCTCTAACCATTTTAAAAACTGCCTTTCTTCTGATTAATCCTGTGCAATGCCTTGCTCCCTTTTTCATGCATTCTGTTGTTGATTTTCCATACCAGCATCTCAATCAAATCGAATGGCAACTATGGCCAATCCTACTTGAGATTCTTCCCAACCCTCAGTCAATATACCAGATCCCATCTACGTTCAAGCGGTGACTCGACATCTGTTCCTATTCCACCAGAATCCTTTATATGCCTGGAAAGATCCTTGAGTTTCAAAATGGCCCGGTAGTCGAAGAATTCATAATGAGCACAATATACCATCGAGAAATGGCTCGGTGGTAGCGTATGGGAAAACAAACATAAACAAGGTTGAAGGTTTCGTAGGGGATGAAAGAACAAAACGCCCACTTTAGCGGCCTCTTTGTCCTCCACGATTTACACTGCTGATTATTCCGGTTCCGTCAGCAACAACTTCTTTGTGCGCACGTGGTGTAGATGGTTGATTTCGAGAGATGGAATAACGATCGCCACATAATGTATTTCGCTTACGTTATTTTTATTATGTACAGGTTAGAGTTACTCGTTATCACTGTCCGATGAAAATTTGTCACCACATTTCCATTTCGAAATCGAAATAAGAGAGTTTTCCGCAAATCGCCAGGAAATTTTGACATTCCTGTCAAAATTTCTTGAAGAAAAAGTCAGGACTTCCTTACTGTAAGGAAATGATATTTCCGTACAGTTGTTAGTGTTCTACATAAATGATAGAAAACACATTGCGTATAAGGAATTAATTTATATTTTGAAAACATCAAGTCATTGCTGAATACATTTTTAAGATCAATTTGTTATATTTACAGTAATTTGACAGTTAGTACAATAATTGAACATTGGAAGAACACTCTTAGAACTATGAGAAACATTTTGGACAACATGCAGGGTGGAAGGGTCATTTTGTTGAATATTTTGTACTGTGAAAATTTTATTTGCCACCTCAACCTTATTGTTAAGCGATTCTTCGATATATCCTTCAGCAACGTTTGATGACTTCCATCCGCCATGCCTCTTTAAACTAGTTATGTCGGCACCAGAGTCAACCAATATTGTTGCAGAAGACCGACGAAAGCAGTGACCAGTATATTCTGTCGGATTTACCAAGTTCAAATAAGTAGCAACTATTTTGGGCATTTTTCTAAATTGATGAATTCCTACCACTTGTCTACAACCCTTTCCGCTTTGATATTTAAAGAAAAATCGGTCACTGTTCATATTTTCTGGTCTTAACGAAACATACTTTCGATAAACATTCAAGTAGATCTGATTGATTACAAATGATCTTGGTTTGTTGGATTTCGAATCAGGTATGCTGATTAAAAGCTTAGATTTTAAGTCTTCTATATCGTGTACAGTCATTCGGACTAACTCATCCATTCTACAGGCCCCAGAAATACCAAATATTACAGCCACCTAAAAAATAAATAAAGCTATAATCTAAATAGAAATTAAAAACTTGTAAATTACCTTAATCATTAAATTTTCTTTATCTGGAGCTTCCTGGATAAATTTTTCAATTTCTTCCTTCGTTAAAATCTTAGATTTCTTTGCCCTATAACCTTGAGCTTGCCGTTTCAATAAAGAACGAAGTTTTGAGTATGTAGATATATCTACATTGTGTTTAAGTGCAAGGGTTGACTTCAGCATTGAATAATTGGCCCATAATGTTGAAGATTTCATCTTTAAACAAAGGTCTAGGAAGTATGCCATTACAACATTTTCTGAGAAAGAACTCGTATTTTTACTCATGCTATAATCCATAAAACGTCTGTATGCATTTTCGTACTTTTCTCTTGATTTCTTTGGCAATAATTCTAATGAAGCAGTATTCACTGCCTCAACCAGCTCTGGAGGAGTCCCAGGAATGGAAATTTCATCATCACTTATCATTTTACTTTCGAGAACACCAGCAATTAAATTTATAAGCGTCAAGTTTGACAATTCAACCTCAATACGTTTCCATAGTAACCCAAGTAATTTTATTAGGAATTTCAAAGCACCATTTATTTGGGAATAAAATTATCGCGTTTTTTTTAAATCAATCAATATCTGTTGAATTTTAAACGATTTGCGGAATAATAGTATGTTTACCTCGTAGGAAAAGCCACATTCCTGGACTCTGTGTTGCTAAGTCTCGGCTTGCGCCTCGACTTAGCAATCTTCACAGTCGTCCAGGAATGTTAAGCTTCTCCTACCCGGTAAACAATGTACTATATCTTAACTATAAAAAAGTGTACGTTGGAAATATCTCACCGATTGTCTGCACTTCCATAGGTTTCTTGCACAATCAAAGACCTATTTACTTCTTGGACATTAAACGATAAATTCACTTTTGAACAACATCAGATATGGCTTTCAAAAATGGAAAATTTTCGACTTCAATATTAAATAAGAAAAACTTCAATCGAAAAGTGTAATAATTGTCATTTTCTGATTCTTTTAAATTTATTTACACTCTCAAGAATAGTTTTGTTCGATTCGATAATTTGAAATATGGGATTACCGCTTTAAGTCAATTTTATTCTTTCATTTCATAATCATAGAATGGAGTTGTATATTTCTGTGCCGATTTGGTGAAACGAGATAATATTCTATGTTCATATTTGAAATTATTTTTTAGCATATCAACCGATATAAAGTGGCACGTAGAAGTTGTTCCGTTGCAGCAAATCACACAGTAACTTTTAACCAAGAATTGATTAAATTATTGTTAATTGAATATGAATGCCTGAGGGGGAAAGAATGTTATAAACAAATGTCGAAACACAAGTTATTTTTCAATTAATTTCTTTGTAGTTTTTTGGAATTGTTTGATATTATGATAAGAATTAAAAATTCTCTCCTATTCATCAAAGAAACCAATGTGTTCTAGAATGAATAAAGGTACCATTGATATTTCAATCGAAAAGTGTAAGACTATAATTGTCATTTATATATTATTTTAAATCTCATTTCTGAACCTTATGGAAAAATTCCTGGTTTTGATCTTCCAAGAAAAATTTGGACAGTTCTATATCTTTTGAGTGTTTTCCAGAATTTAAAAAAAAAAGGATCATGGATACTTCAATCGAAAAGTGTAAGACTATAAGCTGAGGTGGCTCTTCGTGTCACAATCTGAACTCCGCCCTGTGATTATACATTGTTTTTGTATTAGGAATAAATGTATTGATAATTTGGATTCAATAATATCATTATTATTATTATAATTGTCGTTTTTAGATTATTTTCAATTTATTTACACTTTCAAAAATAGACTTATTCTATTCAATAATTTAGACACAATCTGTCTATATCTTGTCAACAATATGAAATATGACAGAGAATTACAGGAGTATATAGGAAATACCGTCGATTCTCTCAAATTTAAAAATCCCAAATAATGTCACATCGACAACAAACAAACAGTAGTATATCAGTAAACAAACTTATATCGTTCATTGCCCACAATAATGCTGGAAGGTCCTCGAAGCCTACCGTTCCCTTGATTAAATGAGCTATTTCCAGGTACGCCTGGAAGCGGCGCTTAATAGATAGGCCTATCGAGGATCTTAATTATCTGCGGAGGACCTATCGGCCCATCTCTATTGTCGCGCATTTCCATATTTCTCCCCAAATCTCCAGAAATCGTAAATCTGGTCAGCAGATCATTTATAATGGACAATGGATCGCGGGGACTGGGACGTTATCCAGTCCGCCATTATAGTACGGCCATTGTCTCGCCAGTCGTCTGCCTGATCCGATGGTTAATTGCTGGTGATGCTGTATTACAAGGAGGGGGGATGTACACACACTCTGGAAATACAACCAGTCAGGAATTTCTTCGTTTAAAGGAACTTTATGAGTATGTTAATCAAATGATGTTGGTTTTGTTGTTACACATAGACCAAATAACACATCGGTCAAAAAGTTTCTCAATCTTTCACAGTTTCGCTAGCATTTCGATAGCACCAATATTCTAGAGAAAGAATCATGCAAACCTCTGAACTGTACTCATTTAACTCTCGCTCAGTTACAGAAGACTGAAAAGAGAATATAGTCACTGTTGTTGTTAAATAGTGTTTTATTTTGAGTGAAAATTCAAAACGCCGTTTTGGTATCTACGCATATCTTTTTGCACCACAAAGATAGAAATCTCAACTGGGTTAATCGAAGATGGATTCAACCAAGAATAACCCACAAATCCCCTACTTGAAAATATTTCATGCCCAATATTTCGAGCGTTCATGATCGAGTCCGTCCCTGCATCGGTCCGCCACTCGGGGGCGGCAATAAAGAGTGCTTTTAAGAGATGAGAAACGTCTGTTGCAATAACAGCCAATGTACGGACCATGCCATGAGGCAGCTACCGCGGATGTCGGACGATTTAGGATTTGCCAGTTAAAAATTCTCTCGTCGCCATGTGACACCTCGATCTCGGATTCACCAAATTGGTTCCTGAATATATGATGGCGCCATCTCTCGTTGCGGAAACAGCGAGGATTATGCAATGGCGACACTTTTCTTCCATCCCGGAGTTCGATTATGTTTGTTGGAATGGTAGCAGTTTCAATTAAGTTATGTGGGACATTAATTATTTTTGTTAGTGAATACCTTCAATAAATGAAGGTATACTTGGTAGTCTTCTTTGACGAGGTTATAAGCTGTTTTCTTTGATGAATAAGAGATAATTTTACATTCTTATCATAACATCGAACAATTCTGTAAAACTATAAAAATATTAATTAAAAAAATTGGTTGCCTGTAAAGTCGGTATACGGGCGAAAGTTTTACGTGACAACGCAAGACATGAACCGGTGTGTATGCCTATCTCTCTCTCTCTCTCTCTCTCTCTCTCTCTCGCTCTTAGGCGGGCTAACTGTGCTCGAGTGGAAGGGACGCGTGCCTTTCACTTTTTATGTCTGTCTCTCTCGCTCTTAGGCGGGCTAACCATGCCCGAGTGGAAGGGACGCGTGCCTCTCACTCGGTCTCATTGTGAGCGCATAACGTGAGCGGAGCGTAACGCAGTTTCTTGAAGTGTCACCCGGCAAACCAATTTTAAGACGTTGTCACGTCAAAAATGAATACGACACATGTGTTTCGACATTTGTGTATAACACTCTGGTTTCTTCAGGTATTCATATTCGATTAACAGTAATTCAATCAATTCTTGGATGATGAATCGAAAAGTTTAAGACTATAATCATTTTCAGATTGTATTTGATTTATTTACACACTCAAGAATCAAATTTCGACCAATCAATTGTTTCGTATCTTCCAAAGCTTATCGCGTTGTCAACATACTCTTTGATAGAGTATCGTTGTTGTAAAGCTAGTCTATCCTTTATTTAATTCGACAAAGCATATTGTCGCTCGGTAATTAAGGAAATTTCTCGCATGCATGTATAATTACGCTTTCAAGCATAGGAAAAGTGAAGTACTCCTCTCATAGAGGTTGCCATAAACGTTGCTAGGGGTTGAGAGCCTGACATGAAGCTGAGGAATTTATTCATTCTGCTTTAATAATACAGGTACATTCTGCTCCATAACAAGGGAGTGAGACATTAATAATCCAGAATTACGCGAATTTACTTGCAATATAGTTTTATCAAAGCTTTGGGGGGTTCAAATTGAATTTATCTTCTTAATTATTTATTCCTGCATTTCAGCGCGTGATGGCTTTGTTTATAGTCAATGATCCTAGAAATGAGAATTGAACCACTCTGTTAGCAATATCTGATACAAATTGGGCCTAACTGATATACGTTTTATTGACAAAGACCTTCATATTCCGGTCTATTGAGTTAATTATATCTGTAACAGGCGTTGATTGAGCTATTCCAATTTAATTCCAGTATTGAAACGATATAATCTTATGACAAGCACCCTTCGATAATTCATTACCGAGTTTGACATACCTATAAAGTGACGTTTTTCAAACAAGTTTGACGTTTGAAAACTTTATATTGTTGTTACTATTTGTTAAATAGAAATATTTACCCTGTACATTTAATAGTTTAGTAATATTATTTGATTTCAGGGTTTATTTCTACTATAATAAAATGTATTCTGGCAACGTTTCGGGCAGTACCAACAAAATAAGTTGGGAAAAGACTGAATATAATCTATTCTTTAAGGCTAGAAAAAGGTACTGCCCGAAACGTTGCCAGAATACATTTTATTATAGTAGAAATAAACCCTGAAATCAAATAATATTACTTAACTGTTGTTACTATTTGCATATGGTAAAGTATTATTTTTATTTCAACATAAGTGACAAGAAAATTCTTCTCATTCAACGATTTCAACATATGAAATTACATGAAATAATTATTAATGAAAAGGGAATGTTTCATTCAATGTTGGCAATCATGTATGGAATACAATATCAGATTATTATCTATGTTAGCCTCACATATGCGTGCCTTTTTGAGCACATTTTTCATTACGTTAAGAAAGTTTTGTTGGAGTTGCTCAAGCTCTTCTGGTTTGCGTGCAAAAACCTTGCCCTTCAGATATAACTGCGAAAAGAAGCCCGGAGTAGTCAAATCATGCGAACGTTAGAGCCCTTCAAAATTACCACTTCTTGAAATAACTGTTGCGTGAATTCCATTGCAATCCTGACTGTAGGTGATGTGGCACCGTCTTGTTCATATCACAAAATCCATAACTATTTCAATTATTCTGTTTCGCCTACTTCAATATGTATCAATGGGATACCCGGAGTCTCGTCAACAAATTGGCGGAGGGGCTGGGTGCTGCGAACGTCAACATTTTAGAAGAGATATAATGACAAGGTAGTATTAATATTCCAAATATAGGAGTATATGAGAAAAATCCATTATAACAACTGATTATACAATTAATTTCAGCATTGAAGTATTGAAATCTGTAACTGCAAAACTGTGACCAACCTGAGCAAATGAAAATAAATAAAATTGAATATCGTCAAAACTCCTTGCTAACTTTCCTGGTGAATGTGCTTTATTGAATTGAATATGAATTCTATAAAACCAGATCTCGCATGCAGAAAACAACCCAGTGACAATTTTTATACCTCCAAACTGCATATAAACTTAAATGAGAGGAGTTGATAGTCAGAATCACCATCTCGTTTCCATTTTTCCATGAGCAAACCCATCAAATGGCATATTCCGTTCGTTCAAAAAAACCCTCCATATTCTGTTTTGCAAACAGACTACACGCTCGCACCATTTTCTTCCCATTACACTATCGCTGGAGCGACTGTAATATTTTTATACGAAGTGCGGAGGATCCTCATTTCCGATAGGGCTGATTTAATTTCGAGGGGAGTTTTGACGACAGGATATGCCGTTCGATGGGTCCGGGCAGATCTGTAAAGTCCGGCGCTTGGCTCCGGGCCACCGATATTCGGAGGCACGTAGCCAGTTGTCTGTAATGTCCCACCATGCTCTTTATTAGCCATAACGGGTGATTGCTCGAAGTGAATGCAATCCAGGTGCGAGAAGATCGTTATGTTCTCCATTCAGCATTTTAGATACGATGGTTTTGAATATGCGAATGGACAGTTGCCATGAGGACGCGCTGCTTTTTCGAGATTCTCATCCTCTTACAGTTATTTAGTGTACATTTTTATTCGTGGTAAAGAAAATAACTTTATCTACGAGGACGAGCTTTAAATTTTTCTCGCTATCACAGTATGGTATATCTTATCATCTATACATTCGTACAGGTTTGATATAAAAAAGTTATTCCATTTTCTTTAACCGACTGAACCACTCGTAAACTTGCGTACGAGATAGACAATCATCACCATATGCGTTTTGTAGCATTTGGTGCGTTTTACCAAGTTCAACTCAAAAATTCATTGCAGCTCTTTGAAACTCATGTTCCGACCGATGTACAAAACACACAGGCATTTGAAACGTTGTAACTTTTGTTGTATGCGGGACTATGCTATCTACAGGTAAAGTATTACAACAAATGGCACTACTGGTACTATTTTTTTAAGTTAGGTACCTTTTGGATAGAAGGGGTATATGTAGGGTATAGGCAGTTTGTGTAAATGACAAAGGTAGTGACCCCATTACTTCAATTTCCAATAGGATAAATAGGAAATCAAACATTTAGTTAGAAATGTCGGTATTTCGTCTTTCAAAATTAGTAATTGTTCCAATCCTAAAATAAATATTCGTAACTAATTTAGGTTGCGTTCTGTACGTCAGTATTTTATGTCGTAGAGAGAAATTCTCTGTGTGCGAAAGTTGATTTGCGTGAACTTTCACCCGCGCGGAATGACTAGGAAGTGTTGGAATTATGACTTCACTCTAAGAACGGCGAAATAACATTCCATTTGATGCTTCCGTAGTTACGAAAATATAGCATTTTCCACATTCTATACCGTCTTTTCCATATATAGATCATTTATAGAATTCAGAAACTTACTACAACTTCAAAATAGGCAGGCTCAGCCAAACAAAAAATCGACAACGGTTTCTGAAGTTTCATACGGGGAACAACCTATTCACTAAAAACTCAGTCTCTAGGAAATAAAAGAAATCAAGGAATAATAAAGCACGCTTTCGGAAAGTTAAGTATTTGCAAATTCTGTCCGCTCTGTCTGGGATAACGCTGCTTTCAAAGGAATCCACGTGATTATAAGTAAACACGAAATTTCGACGGAGTTCACAAACACTGCCGGAGGCCGTTAATTACAAGTAGTTTGGATTCTGAACTTGACACCGAGCCGTTTGGAAGAGTGGAGTACTAGGAAATCGAATGTATATATATATACTGCTTCTGCTGAGTTGAACATTCTGGATCCCTGACTAGGGAAGAGATAAAAATCATTACTTTCACACTTGGTAAAGGAAAATTTCCCATAATTTTAGTATACACGCCATTGATTTCTCGCAATGTTCATGAAATAGTATATAACATTACTAGCAATGTAAGAGGGTTTTCACTGGACAATGGAGGATATAACTGACGAGCCGCAGGCGAGGTTACCTCCTTGAGCCAGTAAAACCCATTACCTTGCGTGTATTATTTTATATTTTATTTGTTTCTCATTGGTAAAAAGGTAAGATAAATTTAAAAAAAAATCTCAATAGTTTGTCGCAAATGTCATGTAAGCTATGGAAGCGTTGCCATGAACATGTCTGTTTATTTTTCTTTACATTTGTTTTGGCGAAAGCGAAAATGAATGTACCAAAAGAAATTATTGAGGCAGCCAGCAATGTAGCTTTAAGTTTATTACCTGCAAAATCAGCATCAAGGTACGAGCGAGAATACGACGACTTCAAAAAGTGGCAAGACAACAGTAGTGTGATTGAGATAACTGAAGATGTTTTGTTGGTCGACTTGAATCAACTATCAGCTAGATTCAACCCTAATACTTTATGGGCAAAATGGTCTATGCTGAAAAGCTACTTGAAAATGAGAGAAAATGCCCTGCTCGCAGGTTTGTTTTCCTTAAAAGAATTATTGAAAAATATCACGTTTAGTTGTCATTTGCAGATTTCAAAAGGTAATAGCGTTTCTGAAACGAAAAAATGAGCATTATACGGCAAAAAGGCCAAGGTATTAAGTAAAGAAAAGGCTAAAGAATTTCTTTTCATGCTCCTGATGACCTGTGGTTGCTGGCGAAAATTGTAACAATATTTGGGATTTCTGGATGTTGTCGATGGGACGGAATTTTCTCCTTAAACATGAATGATGTAGAAGATATGTGAAAATACGTTATTGTGACATTGCAAACAAAAAATTTACCAACAAGAAGATTTACCATAACGGATGAGGGCTGCAGCTTCAAGCCCTGCATGTTTTACTGAAAATATATAAATCTTCGGCCTCCTGGAACAGAAAGTCTAAGATTTTTTTGACATATCGACATGGAAAATGCATTTCCCTTAATGCTGGTCAGCACACTATTGGTGGTGTCCCAAAGCAAATATCGAAATATTTAGGTTTAAGAGACCCAGAGTTATACACCGGCCACTCTTTTCGCAGAACTGGAGCCACTATGGTTGCGGACCAGGGTGGAAGAGCACCGAAATTGCGATGAGTTAGGTCGATGATTCGGTCAACAAAAAAATCGAAATGTCTAGCAAATTATTTGGTAGTAAGGAGAGTCCAAATGTTCTGCAGTCCGCGAGTTCAGCAGTTTCTGAGTCAACAGATGGTTCATCATCATCAGTATCAACTCTTTCATCATCAAAAATCTGTGTTACTGGAAATAACAATTGTACCATGATTTTAAACACGACGATAAAACAAAATTTTCTAATGTAAATAATACTAAGGTACAGTCGCCAAATTTCGTCCCCATGCCTAATTTCGTCCCCAACTGTTTCTCTTCTTCTGAGTAACGCCATCTGGTTTAGATACGTGATATCTAGAGTTATTTACGTCAGTCTGTCATTGCAGAAGTTTGGTGGTGGAACGTAGCTCCTGTGTTGAGATATTTAAACAAATAAAAAACTATTCAAGGTGAGTTTTTGATTGAAATATTATGTTTACTGTTTAAATATAGATCCGTTGTACTTATTGAAACGAAATATTTGTCAAAAATGGTTTAGATTTCTAAGATTTAAATCTATTCTAATTCAATTTAGGTTAAGACATGTGTTTTTGGTTAGATGGAGGGTAACAAAATGATTAGCAAATTCCTAATATCGTCCCCTAGCCTGAGCCTAATATCGTCCCCGGGGACGATATTTAGATCACTTCGTCATTCACTGTCGTGCAGTTTTTATAACTGTTTTTATATTTATTTATTTGATTTGTAGATGTCAAAGAGGAAGTTGTGGGATCCTGAAGCAATGAAAAAAGCTGTTGAAGCTGTACGAACTAAAGAAATTGGCTATAAAAAGGCAGTTAGATTATTTAATGCACCAAGGGCTACTTTGAAAGATTACGTGAAAAAGTCTGACAAGCCTATAGAAGATATAGTTTTTGGAAAAATGGGAAGAAAACCAGTTTTGCCCCCTGAATTAGAAGAAGAGTTGGTACACTATTGCTTGCAAATGGAAGCCAATTACTACGGCATGACAGCTTCTGATTTAAAACGAATGGCTTTCCAATTGGCTATCAGAAATAATATTACACACCCATTTTCAAGATCTAAAAATAAAGCAGGTAAAAAATGGATGAAGTTATTTATGGCTCGTCATCCCAATTTGTCTTTTCGCAATCCAGAATCGCTATCACGAGCTCGCATACAAGGCTTTACTGCAGAAAATGTGAAATCCTTTTTTGACATATTGAAACCTGAATTACAAAAGATCAATTTTAACCCCAATAAAATATTTAATGTAGATGAAACAGGGATTACAACTGTTCAACATAAAGTGAGGAAAATCCTCACGGTGAAAGGCAAGAAAGCAGTTCATAAATTATCGTCTGCTGAAAGGGGAGGACGGGTCGTCACTCACTACCAAATTGGAGAAATATTTGGAAGAGCATATGCAAAAGCATGTAAAATTGATACAGCTGTAAATGGCTTTCGGAAAACAGGAATATTTCCACTAAATGAAAATATTTTCTTTGACACACCAAATGTGCCTCTTTCTACCAACGCAAACAGCGTGGCATCTGTAGTAAATAATATCCCTGTTTTTTTGGATTCCTCAATCACGTGCCCAAGAACACCAACTGCATCACATCGGTTGACTAATTCTTCATCTCCATTAATAGTTCCAGCTGACATACGACCTATTCCAGTGGTTGAGCCACCTTCAACATCAACTAGGCGAGGTAAAGCCATGGTAGTCACTGCTTCACCACATAAGCAAGAAATAATAGATGCAGAAAACAGAAAAAAGGAAAAAGAAGAGAAAAAAACAGGACAAAAAAGAAATAGAAATGTAAAAAAACTTATGACAAGAAACAGCAAAAATAAATCCAAAAAGCAACGTAAGAATCTATCTTCTGGTGAGGACACGTCTGATGATGACGCTGAATGTCCAGTTTGTCATAAAAGTTTTTCTCAAGATAAAATGGGAGAGAAATGGATAAGGTGCATTAAATGTTTCATATGGATGCATAAGGATTGTGTTGACAATCCGAGACCTCATTTTATTTGTGTGATTTGTTTTGAGAATTAAAAATACTCAATCCTAATTGATTATTATTAATAGAAGACTGCTAGGTTATCATGATAATCATTACAAATAATGATTGTTAGGAATACAATTTAAGTTGACGAACTGATTATTGTGATCTGAATACCGTCCCCGGGACGTCATTACGAGCCCAAAAAAATAAATCTTATATTATCAATATTTATGAGAACTGTTTTTATAGCGGAAGTAACTATGTTGATTTAGACTTTGTTTGTTTATAATAATAAAGCATTGTTTACCTAAAGTTTGATATTTCATATATTACTATATCCGTAATATCTTTTCCATTTTCCTTATTTTACAAAAAAAAACGTTATTTGGCGACTATACCCTACTAACTTGTAAAAATTTTGCAAGTCAACTGTCAGTTTTACGAGTTAGTGACTTGATATAATAAACTTTCTTGATTAATATTGTGTTTTTGGAAACTGACGTTTACAAATGAGAAACAAATAAAAGTAATTTCTTACAATGATTCTGTTTTTTTCATCACTATCAATGCCAAAATTGAATTCTCATAGCCAGTTGCGAGGCGTTTCAAAAAACTTCTGAGAAGTGTCACTTTATTTGTAAAAATTAAAAAAGAGCTTTTCATAATGTTTTCCTTTCAATCGGAATTGTGAAGTCGACACGTCGAAACTAATAACAGATTCAACCAATTTAATTGTAAATGTCAAAGAGAACTGTCCAATCAACAGCAGTTATAATCTTCTATTCCGGTAATCAGATTTCACCCATTTTCTGACAAGTGTATTACTAATTCGAACGAAACACCCACGGAAAAATCCTATGTTGCAGTTACCTCATATCCAAACAGACATCTATCTGATCATAATGCCATTTCCTAGAATCCAACCGCTCGGTAAATGCAAACAATTCATCATCAAAAGTTCAGATATGAATCCGGATACAGATCGCATAGAATCGAACCGGCATGAACTGTACGGCAGCGATCTATACATGCATGAAATACATGATATGCCTTACGGAGATTTCGCTGAATCAACATGTGTTTCGATGCGTTGAAAAACCCCGAGCTGTAGATGATTCAATCCATGCGGGAAATGAACTGAAAAAACGAGTTTTAGGTAATGCATGTATGGACCCAGCGGGCGTGTGGAGATTCTCGCTCGATTCTATGGGCGGAAAATTCGCCATTCGGCAAACAAGGGCCGAACTTCTGTTCGTTTGTTCCGATTTCGAAGGGCTTTGCGGTGACGCAAACTCTGAGCTGATTGGAGGTCACCTGAACAAATAGATGATGATGGGTTCTAGGTTATTGATTCTGGCGGAATGACTTTTGATATCAAAGATGTTATTCAGTACATAGGGCAGTTTCAATTGGCAACATGGTCTGGAACGGTGAGCACGGCGTGTTAACAGTACTGGGGCGTCTGTTGTTTGAGAGAGTTTCTCGTTCACTTACATATTCGACTTCACTAGATAGTACTGGACCTCAACACCATTTTGAGATAGGTTGGAACATTTAAAACGACCGGTAATATGATGAAAAAAAAATCATCAGGGGGAAAAGGTGCTGTGAGAACCCCCGAAAACGTAGAGAGAATAGGGAATGACCCTTTGCGAAGCCCCCATAGTTCCAAATGTTTCCGTGTCGCGTTTAAAAATCCAACTTTGATAAAAATTATTGGTAGGAGATTATGCACAACATGTTGATTTTGTACAGATCAGGACTGGATCTGTCCACATTCTAATAAAGATATCTGAAATCTAAAATGTACGAAAATAAACCTCTGATCCTCTTCGATTTGAAGAAGGAAATAAGAAAATCAGTAACTCAAATTCCAGTACAGATGCAGGCTGACGTAATGGACATATTTCAGGAAAGCCTCGATTCCTAAACTTGGGCTCAAGGGGGTCACATGACCGGCATAGTTTTCGAATCTTGAATTTTGTGTTGTTGGGAAAAACTATCATATACAGTGAGTTTTTGACCACTGCATTGAATTCAACTGCTGATTTTTAAAGTGAAAGGAATAATTTATTCCTATACAACTTTTTCCAATTCTGCCTCGATGTAAAGTTATAAGCATTTAAAGTTTCGAGTTGAGTGAAGCCACCTCTGGCTTCCTTTCGAGATTTCACAAAAATCATCTTTCGCCTTATGACATTCCATAATATTATGTAAATATACTTGTTTATGGACCCTGTTCGTGTTCAAGGTTCCAAAATATTTATGATAAAAATCCATTTTTATTTCTCTTCACGAAATGTTACGTAACTTTCCTTCCAAATTATTATTTCAGCTGAGAATCATAATGAATACCATGTTAGTGGTTTTTCACTTCAGTATTAGTGAAAATATTAATATCTCCTAGTTTTCTATCTGTGTTATCTTCTATGTTCTATTTTAAAATTGTAAATTCCAATGTTTTAGTAATTCATAGAATAAAAATGTCGAAGTTATGATATTAAAGAAGTTCCTCATGCTGAGAAGTCTAAATAGATTCCCAACAAAAGAAGCAGTTCGATGAAATAGAGTAAGGCCAAAACCTATTCGGAAAATTTGAATCAACTGTACTTTACTGGGGATGGGTTATGGAATTAAGCAGATTTTTTTCGCATTATTTTTCTGCATGAATAAGTCTGTGTTGATTTTAACCATAGGTTCGTGAGATCAAAGGAAACACTTTTTTCACATACCGTTTTTTCATATTCAGCTGCGTTAAACAGTTATAAGCATTTTAAGTATTCACATTGGGCAAATACCCCTCTGTGGTCCAGTTTAATTGAATGAAAATTACCTTCCAGAGCATCCACTGTTGATTCTGAATTGTTTTAAAACAATATTTTCCCTCTAAGAAATGATTCATTCACTCATGTTTCATCAGATGATTATATCGATTCAATTCCTTTCAACTTCAAATATCTCAAGAATGGTGCAATTTAGGAAAAAAGATGATGAATAATTTTATCTGCAAAAAGACTAATGATTCTAGGAAGTACAAGATACGGACCTTTAGTTAGATATTTGTTCTTTATGCAATTTAACCAATCTGTACAGTAGTAGTGAGAAACCCACAAGAAATGCACTAAATCTATTGATGCCAAAATATGCATGACTGTTATAAAAAACCTTCTACAAGAGATCGATTCAATTGATATTGTCGTTTGAATATTACAGTTGAAAATGCAGGTTTTTAAAGAAATGAACGGGGCCAAATTTGGAAAAATGTTAGAGGAAGAGAATGTTTCTTTTGTTGTCAAGAACCTATGGTTAAAATTAACGCAGTGGTCAAAGACTCACCTTGTATAAGAAACTGCGCTTTTCAGGGAGATAAATGTGGAATGCTAAACTCTTCTTAGATGTTCAAGCATACAGAAAATGCTAAGATGTGTTGAGTAACTGCTTATAGTAGGTTTTGATTTTTTTATGAATTGGTAAAATATTAACTAAAACACCTTATAGGATAGAATAAACATGTTCAATCTGAAATATGTGTCCCATTTGTATGAAACCTACTAGAAAAATTCAAATTCATTCGGATTATCCACTAAGAAGATATAAGCAAAAATCTATTTTTCAATGAATTTTCAACACCCTGTATCTTTTTAACGGAGCCGAATTCTAAAAAATTGCTTAGGAGAAAGGTGTTTTGTTCTCAATTATTCTTGGTTGAAATTAATGTAGTAATCAAGGACTTACAATATATTTAAGAGTAATGTGAAACGAAAAATCGTTTTCACACTGACTACTACTCATTTGAAAAACAGGTAATCTTTATGATGTACCCTGTATATCAGAATCTAGTCTATTCCGTTTTCCTTCAAATTTTTTAAATACAGTAATCTTTCGCGAACGAACAAATCAAAACACAGCGGTCTCAAGTATTAATCGATTACTGATCTCTATCGAGATAATGAAAGCAAGCGCCTCAGCAAGTAATAGTGATCACAAGGCACCAACAGTAGGAAAACCTACATATTTACTTCATCAATATATTTACGGATTCAAATAACGGAGAGCCAATCGAAATATCGCAATTTTCGGTATGTGGATACGGGGGTAGAGGGTAGGAGGAGATAAACATATATATTCACAGGAGAATGTCTCTCGCTGCATACAAAGCCGCTCCGCTTACAACGGTCGGTATATGATAATGAAACATTCATATTCTTATGTGCAAAACCCCAACCGTCTTGTAATTTGGAGCTTTCAAAAGGTAAACGAGAGCATTTCTATGTCCTCGATGGAAATTCGAATGTGAGTGAGCGGAAAACAAGGAAACCCCTCAAAAACGGTGAAAATTGTACGTAAACGTCTGTTATATCGACCTCAATTTCCGCCTCGTTCTCTTCGTCAATTTACTCACCCACCTAGAATTTTTATTTTAAGGAGAAACCGACATAGCTTCGCGCGAAGGGGGAATTTTCCGAGAAATTAATAAGAGATCTTTTGATCAACAACAGACAACTAAGGCTGTCTGATGAAATATGGAAAAAAATTGGCAAAATTGCTCTTTTTTTGCATCTGACACCCTGACCGGGAAAAATTCACTGATCTGAAACAATTGCACATGACAGAAGTTGTTTCTTTTTCCAAATTGTTATAATCATCGAGAAGTTTGAATTTGAATGGATCAATGAAAATCAAGTCATTGAATTCGATCGCATAACACCCACATTGTGTACGAGGGTTGGCTTTTATCTTTCGCGATTAGAGATAGAAAACAAATATTCATTGAAAATCTTCAAACCATGCATTCTGATCGCATCAACCGCTTCTTCAGGTGTCGAAAAACTTTGACCTCTCATTTTATTTTTTACGTACAGGAACTAAAAAAATCATTCGGTTCCAAGTCAAGACTATAAGGCGGATAACTCATAAAATCGATGTTTTGAGTGCTCAAAAATGCAGTTGTTTGAGCCGATGTGTGAGAGCTCGTATTATCGTGGGTAAGAAACTTCAACAAAGTATTATTTTTTGAAGAAAAAATGATTTTTCTAGCCCCGAATGACATATAATGTGAAGCAAAAAGTAAGGCTTTATTCAAATGTGGAGGAAACCTGTAACATTAACTCCCCGTATTTCTTAAAGGAAGCAGTTACGGACATATATTCACAGGACCTTCTTTTCATAGTTTATGACCCTCTATCGCGTGGCACCTTAGACTATATAAGATAGACAAAACATTCCTTGGTAAAATGTCAATTTGTTTTGACTTCCTCATTGAAAGTCTTGACGTCGTTGAAAGTCTCTTGTGAAACCTCACCCGGCAACACCGCTTAACATCTTTTTCCATTTACTCGGGTCACAATAACTTCAGGGCCAAAATGATCTGAACAAATGAAAATTGCTTTCTTTGGGCGAATACTTGACCATCCCAACAGCGAAGCCCAAATTCTTTTTTTCATCGTCATCTGGGAACCTTAATTCAAGAAAACCTCATTTTATCTTATAATAACCTCATTGAAAACTTCCTTATTAAAACTTTCTACGCTACTGAACATATAAATAACTAAATACTTCGGTTCTAACAATACACTTAGCTATGGAACAATAAATTCGGATTAAAATTCCTGTCTTTACTACAGCTTTCACACTTACGAAGCATTTTTAGTGCGATGAAAAGTAATCCCAATATATTAAAGACAATAAGGAATATTTCTGTGGTAATCCACTGAAGAAGATCGAAAAACTTTGGGTCGGCGAGGGGTTCAGAAATGCGATATTTCGAGGTAGAAAGGGGAAGGCGATCTCGAGAGCGAAGCGAGCACCGTAAAGTTCATAAGACGGACTTTCGTTAGGTGCATTTCACATGCCCTTACGACCACGATAACATTTTCAAAAAAATTATCTAAAACACCGATTTCCCGGTTTTTCGCGAAAGATGGTCCGGTAAAATTGAAAAAGGCTTTTTCCACTGACGCGATCAGGAAGAGCCGTTTTCATATGTGTCTTCCCCGAGAAGCGGACCTTTGGATAGGGCTATTCATATCTTCCAATCGCAAGTAAAAATATTTTAAATTAATTGCTGAAAATAGCTTACTTCGGCTCAAACACAAATTTCCAGATCATCAGTCACGTCCGACGTTCACAGAACATTGTCACATATTTTGAATTACAATTTTAATCCATACTCCGTATAATATTTTGAAAATTTTTCAATTCATACGATTCGTAAGAACCCTGGTGAGGTATTTTCTTATAGTTTAACAGTCTACGATGTATATTTAAGAAATTCAAAAATTTACCCAGCATAGAATCAGTTTTACAATCCCTAGTCAATTCATTTCACCCCTGTCGATTCCTACTCTAAATGACAATTGTCGTTGACATTTTAATCTTATGTATTGTAATCATACTTTTATTTATGTATGATTCTAATCGTGACCAAACAATAAACTAATCCAAATGGATATTTCGCAGGTAGGGATTTGCAGATAGCAGATAATATTTTATTCGGGTTGTACGTTTCAATTTTCACTCCACGAAGAAACATAGGAACGACCTTGTAAAATTCAGCAAAATAGTAACAGTAGTTGATCGAATATACGATTGGTTTGCAATTCTTGTATTCCCGTTAGTTCTGCAAATTCCAAGAGAATTTAAATTTTGAATATGCTATTCAATATCTTTATTTATCTACCTTAGACTAGGTTAGATCTTTGAAATAAATATTCCTCTGATCATTAGGTTACCTATGCTAACTTCCGTAATACTTCATATAATTCAATAAAGAGGTTCACCAAATTAATAACTTTTATTGGTGGTACATCTGAGATGGTGGTATTCTATATTTTCTGATATTTTAAGGACTAATCTACACTTCCATAATCACTAATTTTGTTTCACTCATATAATTCTCACCATCATATAACATTTTCTTTTATACTCAAGAGTCTAAGCTGTTTCTATCATATTTCATATATTTCTATCCTTTTAAGTGTCCCATTATACTTCAATTAAATGATGACCATCAAGTTTTTACAAATACAAGGATTAATATTGTCTCTAATATTTGTAAAAACTATATTACTATCTAAGGTTTCTAAAAAAAATGAACCTACAAGGATAAATATGACCTGTTATATTCTGTAAAGTGAAGGTAATATTTCATTATTTAGATACATTTAACTTCCTTACGTATTAAATGAACTCTTAAATCATACAAATACTCAATATGCATGAAAAATCCAGTTACCTGGATTTGAAGTTACTCACATCCCTACTTTTCATAATTTAAAGTCCTTGGATTTGCAGATAATTCATTCAGGTTATTTCAGAAAGAAACATAGCAAGGACCCTGTGAAATTGATTGTGATCTTTCGCCATTAGACTCATGGTTCCAGGCTAAGAATTCAACCTTTGGCAGTTTACGTCATCACATTCTTCCCATAATGAAGCAAAATAGTTGCTCAAAGATTCCATCGCTTTGCAATTTTTTCAGACTGTTACGCACATTTCATTATATACTCTTCCTGAAGTCACTAATTTTGTTTCGCTTATGATTCTCACTATCACTTAAGATTTCCTCTTATTTTTTTGATAATCTACATCCACAAAAAATTACTATGTGGCCTTCCCTATACTCTAGATGGAATCTTCAATCCTACAAAGGTTTACTATATATAAAAAAAAATTAGCGTGGATAGCATATACTTTTTCATATTTAATACCTTTGATAATTAAAAGATCTTGCAACGATACAAGCCAAAATTTTGTCAGAATCAAGTTACATGCTAATTCAACATCTGCAGATACTTTCCTGTTTATAGAATAAAATAGTTATTTAAACTCAAGTGTTCAAATAATCATTATCTATATAATAATTCATAATATTTTTAATTTTTACTTCATATCTTACAGGTTTTCATCCTAATCAATGTAAGATAATCTAATTTTCTATTGATATATCAAAATCATTGTTTTTTTTTGCATCTACTTCCATTATTTACATTCAGAGCTATCTTTCCTATTCCATTCATGTCATGGGATGAAGATAATCTGAAATAATTTCAAATGAATGAAATTTCATGGCAGTATCCCAGAGACTACTTATAATTACGGAAGGTATGGTAAGTTTCCTTGAAAGCCACGAAGGATCATTTCTCCTTAAGAGTCACAACACAAAGACAGTTCTTCAATTCCTTTGGTCTAAAACATACATTTTGAATATGTTAGCATTAGATAAAAATAAAGCTTACCTGTTCCTATGCATACGAGAACAACTGATGAAAATAATCATCATTATGCCGTACATTCAAAAACTATTTAATTCTTTTCCTTAAGAAATCGATTTTATAGAATCTGTCAAAAGCGATCATTGTTTTGATAGTGATGACAGATCACGCCATAGAAGAGAGTAATATCTACATCCCTTGCTATAAGTGAGGCGAATTTAAGAGAATGCAAGGTTAAGTTTGTGCAAGTCGCGTTCCGTGTGAATATACAGGGGGTAGGAAGAATATTTTTGTTTTTTTTGCTGGCAATTACAATTTTCTATCTGAGAAACGGGTTTTCTCAAAAAATGTTCTGTTTATTATCACGAATTTCTATTCTTACTCCTCCAAATGGCAGATTTTATGCTAAAGTTGCGGAAACTAGTCATTAAAACGCAGTTAATATTATTTGCTTTTTGCACTCTCGCTTCTTAGAAATGTTGTGGCAAATTGAAATAACAACTTTTTTTAGGAACACAGTGATTCATTGTTTTTTTTCTGTAAAAATTGCTGAACTCTTGCTATCGCTCAATTCTTTTCAGCAAGAAAATATTGCTTGGTTTTGTTGAGATTCTTCAGGCTTTTTTGTGTGCGTTCAGAATATAAAATTTTATACAATGTTTTGAATGCAAATTGGAGAAAATTTTTTTCACAGTTATAGGGAATAGAGAAAAATACTATTTGCTCAGTTTGGTAACATGAAAATTTTTTATGACCTGAATGGACCAGCTTAATCCGTTACAATCGACCAGATCTAAGTTTCAGATGCGACACTTTTCAATGTAAATAAAGGGGTCTATTCTTATATTGTCTTAGATGTTGTAGCCCAAACCGAACATGTTGTAACTTAATTTATCTTATATTATCCTAATCATGTTCACAATTATCGATTTACCTAATCCAATCAGGGGCTAACTCTCCCATGTATCCATCTTTTCGAAATTAGACGTCCCCGTCGATGAATCACATTTCTAGACATACGCCGGTGGCATGAATACGAGTCCCTGATATGTCCTCTGTGTGCCATAACTCAAATCCAGAAGGTACTGTCAGGGAATGCTGTCGTAGAATGATGGGAACAGGTAGGTGGAATGGTCTGAGTGCTCTAGGTTAGTGCTGGATTAACTTGGGTCCGGGCTTATGTCGTCTCCGTGAGGATTTCCAAACTTTGAAGTCAGAGAGAATCCTTTGAGTCCCTTTCATATTCCTGTAGAACGTCGGACATGGCGGCAAAGGCATTCATTCGGTTGGTTTTATTTTTCGTATAGCAATTTCTACTTTGAAGGACGTGACAAGACTTGCCGCTTTCGTCTATGAAAATAAAAACTTTGGAGGAGGGTTCATTCACTTCGTTTCAGCAAAATACTGATCTGGAAGATGGGATGCTTATTTAACTGCATTAGAAGAGGAAACTTCGTCTGATACAGGGTGTTTCTCTGACCGCTGCGTTAATTTTAACTGCTGATTCTTGAAGCAAAAAAAAAACCTTAATTCCTATAACACTTTTTGCAATTCTGTCCCGTTGCAAAGTTATAAGCAATCAAGGTTTTAAGTCGGGCTAAGCCACCGCTGGATTTTTGGAGATTACACAAAAATTCAGCTTTTGTATCATGAAATTGTAGAGATGTAGACTTGTTGATGCTTTCTGTTGCTCTTTAAGGCTTCAAAGTGTAATATTTATGATGAAACACATTTTTATTGCTCTACGGAAAATTTAACATAATTTTCCATCCAAATCATTATTCTACCTGAAAATCATGATGAATTCTATGGTAAGTGATTTTTCCGCAGAATATTAGTGAGAATATTGGAATTACAGTTTTTTTAAAGAAATTTTAACACCCTGTATTTTTTTAATTCAGCCAAATTCCAACAAATTACATAGGTAAAAATGTTTCTTCTGAATTTTTGAAAAATGTTTCTCAAGAATATATTAAAATAGATGTAGTAGTCAGAGACTCACACCTAAGTGCTTTCTACATGTTTTGGAAGCTTATTCACCTTGAGAACGATAATGGATATCTATTGATACGCTGGTAGGAAGAACCTTAGACTATATAAGATAGACAAAGCATTCTTTTGTAAAATGTCGATTTGTTGACTCCCTCATTGAAAGTCTCTTGTGAAACCTCAACCAACAACATTCCTTTGTAGAAATCGATTTGTTTTTCCATCTACCCGGCAACATCGCATAAAATCTTTTTCCATTTATCGGATCACATTATCTTCAAGGTCAAAATGATCTGAACAAATGAAAATTGTTTTCTTTGGGCAAATACTTGACCATCCCAACAGCGAAGCCCAAATTCTTCTTTTTTCATCGTCATCTGGGAACCTTAAATCAAGAAAACCTCATTTTGTCTTATAATAATTTCATTGAAAACTTTCTACGCTACTGAACATGTAAATAACTGAATACTTCGGTTCTAACAATACACTTATCTATGGAACAATAAATTCAGATTAAAATTCCTGTCTTTACTACAACTTTCACTCTTACGAACCACATTTTTAGTGCGATGAAAAGTAATAAACAATAAAAAATATGAAAAACCTAATACTGACTCTCACAAATTTTCTTCAATTTGCGTATTTATTTTCGATACAGAGGTGGCAACGTGTGTCTCTTAGAACATGTGACCTTCAAATTGTTAAGCAGAGATTGAAGCTACGTTGTCTTGACTTCCACCTGAATTTCTTTCCATCTGTGGTCTCTGAAATAAAATAGCAGAATCAACTAAAGTTTTTCTTTAACTTCTTGCTAATATATCCGATAAGACAGTTTCAATTCAAAATATTAAATTTTATACAATAATTTGAATGTAAATTGTAGAAAAAGTTTTTATTCGCAATTATAGGGGAATAGAGAAACCTGCTATTTGCTCAGTTTGGCAACGTGAAATTTTTTTATGACCTGAGTGGACCAGCTCAATACGTTACAATCGAACAGCTCTTAGTTTCAGATGCGACACTTTTCAATGTAAATAAAGGGGTTTATTCTTATATAGTCTAAGGGAAGAACAGATGTTGGAAATAGCCCAAACCAAATTCTGCACTCAAATTTCCTGTTGTAACTTGATGACAAGTTCCATTAATGGAATTAAACTTAAATATGAATTTCCTTTGGGATTCAATCCCGGACATTCTTCGAGAATTTGGAATTGTCTTTGGTATCACTACATAAATGCGCTCTGTCGAACAGAAACAAATAAAACTATAAGAGGAGGCAGTAAAATTTTCTATGATTTATTGGGATGGAGTATTTTTCTTAGATCCCATGATCCTCCAGTAATCCCATGTTTTCGCTTTGCGTGCCCTGGAAGAATAGATGAGCACACCCCGGCAACCCAGATCTGTTGTCGATCCCCCCCGTTATTCGATGGAAATGAAAGGAAGATCCGTTTCCGGTGCGGGTCGTAAATCCTGCCCCGTAAGTAGATTCTGGATGTTGACCTTCCTTCGTGTCGAGCCAGATTTGCAAACTGGAACGCTCCAGGCGGATGGATAGGAACGTTTTGGCGAAGGTCGTCGCATCCGTAAGAAGGAAGGACCATTTCGACGACTCGAAGATGCAATC
Source organism: Micraspis discolor (assembly GCA_030674115.1). Classification (NCBI taxonomy): domain Eukaryota; kingdom Metazoa; phylum Arthropoda; class Insecta; order Coleoptera; family Coccinellidae; genus Micraspis; species Micraspis discolor. The sequence goes on from JARTUT010001740.1 coordinate 744,430, forward strand.
GACTCGGGCGACATGTGACAATTGATTGGATGAAGTCAGAAAGAAATGGCAGATGGTGTTGACAATTCGTAAATGTTGGAGTGATATCGAATTGCATATTTTTCACTTGACATGAGAGCTAGTTTGAATATTCTTCAGAATAGCGCTCGTATGTCGAAGCGTTCCGACTGCGTATATCCTCTAAAAGATTAAGCTTTACGATAGAACTGTCAGTTGGCAGATTGCAACAGTAGGGTTGTCCAATCCCGAAATATAAAGGCATCCCTCTTATAGTGTGGTCTAACATTGTTATGATAGCATACAATTCTTTTCTTCTTGACCAAATTTGGCCCTTTTTGGGCGATTTCATTCTTTAGACCCACCAATTGCTGACTGTTCAGTTGAGAATTGAGAGGCTAGTAAGAACATGGCGAATGAGCGGAGCTTAAGTCTCAAATGTAGTCACTGTAACTTATCCTATAAGATTTTACAACTGCTGATACAGATAGCTCAAAGTGCTTTGAGAAAATAAATGGATTACAGTTGACCTCATATGTAGATTGGTTAGAAATAATATAATCAGAAATGTTTGTTTGAGAAACAAAAAATGAGAAATTTGATGAATTATGAAAAATGCTATTTTATATAGTTATTTTTTATACAAAGGAAAAAAGTATTAAACTTGAAACCTTAAATCGCTTATAACAACGGGGCAGAATTGGAAAAATTGGTATAGGATTATCAAAGATTAACCCTGTATATAGCATTAATAATATTATATCCTATTCGAAAATGCATTAAATTGAATGCCAACGCTACAAATTAGTGAATAAAAACTGTAGGGTTTACGAAAACCTAATTCCACCGAGTTCTAGGTGCATACCCTCAGCTATGTACAACTTCGAAACTATTGAATGTATCTCAATTTATCGAAACAAAGTATGCGACCATCTTAAATTTGATATCGTCTATGGTAAAACCCGCTAGTTGGAACTCAGCGTAGTCATATTCACCCTAATGAATTGACTTGATTAAATTTCCAACTTCGTATATAAATTGACTAAACTATGCGGAACCGGATTCCGTGTCAGGTGATACAAAGAGCAATTCTCATCCGAAATGCAGAGTTTGATTGTACGGTATCATAATCAAGAAGGCCGATATGTGAACGAGCAACAGACCCTCAGCTACCTCGGATTGGCGCAGGTGAATATTACATCCGACATATTTGCGAAAGTTTCGACAACTTCGTTGGGGGTTGGAGAAGGCGCAAGGATGAACTCGGCTCCCCTCAAGCGAACTTGGGCGGGGATCATCTGCTCTGTTGAAACCAGGAATGGAATTATAATTTTCGACTTTATTCAGATATAAATTTTTTTCCGTCGAACTCCCAATAAAAACTCTGTTTAACGTTCACAAAATCATGCATTAATGACCTATTTCATTGCACGATTTATTTCTATTTTAATGCTTGATTGTCATGGGCAACCGAACATAGAGTATTTAGAAGTAATATGAGTAACGTCACAACTCGACTGATATTTCATTTTTATGAGGCCCTGTGATTTTCACTCTTCAATCACAGAATAGTCGCGTATTTATCTCTGGTTATTGTTATTCTACAGAGAAAAGAAATGATGAAACAAATCCAAACATAATCGATCTGTCAAATTACGAGTAATATAGCTGCTTTCAATCTTAATCTTAACCTAATATCGCCAGTTACTTTAATTACAATGAGTATATCCCCTTTACTCCCCCGGACGTTACAGAAATGGCTAAAGCAGCAACTTTGATCCTGCTACCTGAAAAAGCTGACATTTTTATGACAAAACCTACAGAGAATTCATGTCATGGTTCGAGGAGAAGAACCTTTTCAATTATTCTGAAACAGTTTTGTTGGCATACTTGAAGAGTGTTGCAGAAAAGGGATACTTAGCAAGTTTATGACCAAAGTATTCAATGCTGAAAGCAACATTGAACGTTAAAAGAGGTCTATCAAGTTGGCCCGGAAGTTTCAGCATTTCTTAAAAAAAAATTCCACGGTGAATGCTAGGTAGATGCTAGTAAATGCTGTAGAAAAAAAATAAATATCTTTGATAGTGGTGGAAAAATCGATGATTGAATTTTCCGGGCCAACTTATGTGCAGCCCGGAGACGTCAGCATTTTTCATCGAAAAGCTAACGAAGATCAATGCTAGCCAAATTCTGCAGAATGCTGAAAAAAAATCGGAATATTTTGGACCGTAGTGCAAAATTCGGTCATTCAATTTTCCGGGCCAACTTATGTGCAGCCCGGAGACATCGGCATTTTTCATTGAAATGCTGACGAATATTAATGCTAGCCAAATGCTGATGAATGCTGAAGAAAAAATCGAAATATCTTCGACCGTAGTGGATAAATTGGAGGTTGAATTTTCCGGGTCAACTTATGTGCAGCCCGGAGACAACGCCATTTTTCATTGAAATGCTGACAAATATTGATGCTAGCGAAATGCTGATGAATGCTGAAAAAAAAATCGAAATATCTTCGACCGTAGTGGAAAAATCGCATGTTGAATTTTCCGGGTCAACTTATGCGCAGCCCGGAGACAACGGCCTCTTTTATTGAAATGCTGACAAATATTAATGCTAGCGAAATGCTGATGAATCCTGAAAAAAAAAATCGAAATTTCTCCTGATGTAGTGGAAGAATCTATCGTTGAATTTTCCGGGCCAACTTAAGTTCAGTCAGGAGAGATTGGCATTTTTCAACGAAATACTAACGAGCAGCTAAATGCTGATGAATGCTGAAGATATTTTGGACCGCAGTGTAAAATTCAGTCATTCAATTTTCCGGGCCAACTTATGTGCAGCCCGGAGACGTCAGCATTTTCCATTGAAAAGCTAACGAAGACTAACGCGTTGGCTGGCCAGACCAAATCCGCTTCCAATGTAGGACTGGACTTAGTCATCATATTCCAATCGAAATTGAATAAAATTTCTTCATCAAATATGAACATTTATTTGAAACTTACAACCAAATTCCAAAAAAAACTTTTGAAGCGAAAGAATCCCCTCCACACTTCCGTTAACCCTTCAGAAGGTCCCTGGATTTTTTCCTCTGGACTTCCAACAACGGACGTAGGGTTCACAGGGTCAGTTTAATTAATTTCTTTTCTACGTTCCGTCCGTCCCTCTATTCTTTCCCAATTCGCACTCTGTTCACGTTTTTCCTGCTAATACGTGGAATTAAATACTTTGTTTCGACCCCATCTGAGCGACCTTAGGCGGGTATCGGGAGGAGATGGATTACCCGAATACTAATGGAGTATGTGCGACGTCTGAATTGTTCGATTCAGTGCTAGAAAAAGGGGACATTGTGCCTTTTGAATGGGATCTGGAGGCGTACATGACATGAAATTGGCTTCTTTTCGTACAATTCACACACACACACACACACACACACACCAATCGGAAAAAAGATCTTTAATTAAGTCATTGACTATGTGATGAGCGCCCCTCTGCGTTATGCAGTGAAAAAATCGTGCGGCAGGGAGGACGGAGGATCTTGAGATGAGTACTCTTCCAATCCATCTACGAGAGAGATGGGGAGGATACCGTTCGACTCGTGAGTTCCTAGTAATTGCATCTGAAAACTCACTAAATACAAACTATGCGATTCTTACGAATATCACGAGTTGCAGAAACCAACTGACTGATCATCGTACTGCGTTGCCAAAGAAAATAAATTACTGAAAGTCAACGTTTCGTTCAATTTGGGTTTCGGAGATAACGTTGAATAAACTTCCGATAACATTTACAAACGTTTAGTATACGTTTGTGTGCTTACCGGGATGAGTTTTTTCAAATCCTTCTTCTTGTAATCAATCAACATACTCCGAGCATCAAACTACAAAGCGTGACTAACTTTCCCTATTTCCCGGGTTCAAAATCTGGATGAGAAGCGGGTAGAATATTATCTCCCCCTCCAAAATGGTCATAGTTCAAATCCTCCAAAGATTAAACGTAACGATAACGACGTGCTGATGGATAAAGCTGTCGCTCTCGACACGTATCCAAACCGCCCTGCCGTCTCATTTGATTGAGGAGCGAAGATGGTGGAAATATTAGTCGGCACGTTAGTTCTTCCAAATGAAGTTGCCCTCTCGCACCGGGAAAGAGCGCTCGTTTCCAGCCTCTGACGTGATTGTCTGATGAGGAAACTGGGAATCTGATTAACGGAAAAGTCGTGACCGAAATGCGAGGCCAACGGGAACATAGAAAATGTTTGGGTCACGATAAACACCAGCTGGAATGCACAAGCTCTTTTTATTTAGATTGGAAATTTTGCTGGGCAGTATTTCTGGCCTCATCGCAAGCATTCGACAAGATTCGACACAACGGACTGCTATACAAACTCAAACAACTCCTTCCACAACCGTATTATATGATTCTGAAGTCTTATTTAGCAAACCGTTTTTTGCAGTGTATATGACGAAATAACAACCATTCTTTTTGAAGTCAAATCCGAAAACACAAAAAAGTGAAAGAAGTGCAGAAGATCTGCTGCTCGTTTGGTAAGGGAGTATTCGGCGTTGCGTCCGCAAGGCGTTCTTAGGTTAGTCGTAGCTTATAGGAATAAGAAGTGTACTCTTCAGCCTGTCGGCAAAAATACCTTCGGAAAAATTCCGAGTAAGGTTGCTGAATGGTTGGGTTTAGATAATCCGAAAACGTATACAGGCCATTGTGGAAGATGAACATCCGTGACATTGGTTACCGATGCGGGAGCCTCAATGACAACACTCAACAGTCATGGTGGTTTGAAAAGTTCGTCTGTTGCAGAAGGCTATCTGACACAAAAATAAGGTAGCGAAGATGATAGCAGGTGTGGATGGAGAGCCATCTGCAGCATCACAATCTTTGAAGACCGTTTTGGGAGAAACGTCCGAGACTGCTGCTGCACGGAATGTTCTCAAGAAAACTGTAGTATCTTCGACGAATAATTATGAACAAGATATTACTTCTTCCTTTGAATTTGGTGGAAATACTTTTAGTGAAAATTTCAACAATTGCAGTTTCCATTTTGTTACTAAATAAAGAAATAAAATATGATTTGACGTTTCATATTTCCCTAGGGAAAGATGAGTGTGTTACGACACATGGTAACTAAGGCAATATAGCTCAATATTGGTTCGATGAGAAAAATGTTATTAGCATATCGTTTTCTACAGATAATTAACTGATCTTAAATATAGAATGTGCCGCTGGGCAACCTGTATTAAAGAAATTTCAAATCATGCTCCGTGATCCTCTATTTCCATTCAATTAACTTCCTTATTCTCAAACTGAGTTCGATTCGACCTATAAATAAATAATAACCATAAAAAAGTATTGATTATTGATTCGAGCATGGTTTTCTTACGTTCCTTTGTTGTCTCTGGAAAATATGAACATCGATACCAAAACCATGCACTCTAATGTTTGACACTGCGCGACGAGGCAGGGAAATGAAACAGCCGCTTTTAATGAAAGCATGAATAATCCATCAACGATGTCTGTTTCGACAAACACAGACCGCTCGCAATTTTCCATTTCCGCGAGATCTATGCCACAAGGGCGCGCATTGAAAGCGCTATCTGTGGCTCCATTGCGGTCGCTCCGATATCCAAAACTCTTTGATGTCAGTTTCACATCGGTTTGGACCAAAGGACGCTGCCGCGTCCGATTTACAAAACTTGCGTATTTACAACGTATGATTGAGTGAGTCTGAAGCATTTCTCATATCGTACGTCCCACATCATGTTTTGTTCGATATTGAGAGACCGCCCAATTTTCCTGATAGAGAGTAATGAAAAAGCTGCTTCTTGAAAATCCATTCGCATGGAAATATTCATATTGCGAAATATTTTTCATCGTAAAGGGGTATTTCTGTTGGAGTAACGAAAATACATTTCCTTATATATCGGTTCGATATATGATACGTTTGAACCATAATTCTCTTTCTCTCTCTTGTTTTTTATCGCTTCATATCGTTCGAATGCACTCGTATCATTCATATATTCATATCATTAGAGAGCTAGAAAAAATACGAAATACAATCTATAGTATGAAGTTTCGGCTCTCATGTCCTCATTATCATTTTCAAGATGTATCAGGTTTTCCTATGGGGACTTGACAACTTTGAATTTAATTTGTGAACGCACCCTTAGACCAATCATCGAACTGTCAACGTCAATTCATTCAGTAAAGTGAACATTGTCATCATGGTGAAGTACACGAACGAACAACGTTTGCAATTTATAAAAATTAACTTTCGAAATTCGGAGTCGCTGTCCGCAACTTTAAGAGCCTCAACTCCAATTTTCGGACGTAATTCGCGCCCTAGTAGACCGGCAATCACAAGTTTGGTGCAAAAATTTGAGTCTACATATTCGCTGTTGGAAGTTGTCGTGCCAGTGAGACAAAGGACCGGTCGCAGTAACGAAAACATCGTTGCCGTTCGGGCCTCCGAGGCCGACGACCCAAATCAGTCAATTCCACGGCGTTCTCAAGAATTAGACATCCGCCAGACCACTCTAGCTAATTTTGCGTAAGGATCTAGGTCTCCACCCGTACAAGATCAAGCTGATTCAATAATTAAAGCCATTGGACCATTTGAAGCGAAGCACGTTCTACGATTGGGCTCTGGAAAGGCTGCGCCACGATCATGATTTTCACCGAAAAATCATCTTCAGCGATGAAGCTCATTTTTGGCTCAATGGCTTTGTTAATAAGCAAAATATGCGTTATTGGACAGGCAGCAATCCTCACGTGATTCAGGAAACTCAATTGCATCTCCAAAAAATCACAGTTTGGTGCGGCCTTCACACTGGCGGCATCATTGGACCGTATTTTTTCGTTGATGCCAACAATCGTCACCTTACAGTCTATGACGATCGCTACCGCGCCATGATAACGAATTTTTTTACCCCAATTGCAATGTATGAAATTGGCTAACATGTGGTTTCAATAGTCGGTGCCACTAACCACACAGCAGACGCAACAATCGGTTTATTGAAGCAGACATTTGGTGAGCGTGTAATTTCTAGAAACGACCCCGTCGATTGGCCGCCTCGTTCGTGTGATTTGACGCCTCTGCACTATTTTCTTTGGGGCTACCTCAAGTCACTGGTCTATGCCAACAAGCCGACAACAACATTGCATGAGCTCAGAGACAACATTGAACGCGAAATAGCGGCCGTTTCGGCTGAAATGTGTAACCGGGTCATCGAAAGTTGGGTCCAGAGAATTGACTGCTGCAAACAGGTCTTTAATGGCCATATGAACGAAGTCGAGTTCCATTCATAAATGTTATGTCTGTACTTCAAGCCAATAATAAAGTTTTTGAAATATCTCAAATGGTTTGTGTTTTATTTAGATTCAAAGTTGTCAAGTCCCTATTGAAAAACCCTTCATATTCTGGCAGAAATGTTTTAGAAATGTAATTAATCGTTTCGAAATTTATGAATAAACAATTGAATATCATATTCTTCACATCGATATTCGAAAATCACAGATATTTGGCTGTTCTACTAGATTAGACGCGCAAAAATCAATTCAGTCTCGCTGATAACCGAAACGGCAAAACTGTAAGGGCTAATTTATGTCTCGATATATTCGTGCAAGTCCTGAAAGGGTAAAAACGTTGATAAAATATGGATAAATTGCGAGATTTTAAGAAATTTGAAAACATGGATTCGGCTCTTGTCGCCGTTACAAAATGGCGAGCGCGCCAGGTTTAAGGAATCACGATTTCTCTATAAGAAATTTCTCAATATTGTCGAGCATTGCTCAGATGGATATATGGAAAAATTTGGAGGGAAACTTAGATTTATAACAGTTGAAAATATGACAATTGCTTCGTGTGATAAGTGCTTGGTAAAAAGAAACCATTTCAAAACGAAGTAGCCTCATAACGTTGGCTTCATCTGCAACTTTGTAAGAAGAAATTTCCACTAATCAAACCAATCAACGAAACTTCAGTTCTCAAAATCGCGAAAATTTCGAAGATATACAAATTGGTAATTTGGAACACATGCACAATGACAAACCAGATAATTTTTATCTATAATTCCAGTGTTCCTAGATTAACTGTTGCTGACGAACTATATCTATGCCTGAAATAATCTTATTCGTGTCAGCACATGAGGAAACTAAAATTTTCGAGTAACATGCGAGTGTTTATGATAAAAGAAACTAGGATATAGCATCCACAGATTGCTCAGAAATTTGAAAAAACAGCTAATTTGAAGTCAAATCAATCGTTTTATGCTGAAATCCACTGAAAAAACGACGAAGATCGCAAATCCTTTAATTTCCAGTTGTTAATTCCATTGTTACACATTTCATTTCATTGGCTAGAACGCCTCAGAGATAATGGAATGCGCAATTAACTAACCCTTGTGATAACAAACTGGTCAAAAGCAATCTTGTGTATCTGACGCGAATACGCAAATGCAGCATGATCATTCTGGTTTCGATGCAATTTAATGTCAAAATACGTTTTGTGAGAAAGGGTGGGAACAAATCAGAACCGTAAACAAGGCTTGGCTTGCCTCCAGGAGCTCGAAATTTGCACTAACGAGTTCCGTATCACCGGAATGGACACCGGATTCGATTATGTATTATAGGATGAGTTGGTTCTGGAACGGAAATGGCCCAATTTCATCAGATGAATTTCTAAATATTAAACAGTATATGGCCAAGCAGTAAATAATATAGCAATAGTTTTCAAATGAGTATTTGATCATTCATTTTATTGGTTTTTTTAGTTTCATTTCATTTTTTTTTTTTATCGCGTGTCTTGGAGAATTGAGCTTCATTTAACATTACAATTTGGAGTCGGTACAATACATAAAATTATTCATGACACCTTAAATCATCAAAAAACATGGGCCAAATGGGTACGCAAAACGTTGTAGCCAGTGCACAAAAAATCGCTTGTGAATATGTTCAGAGCTTAAGCAACTGTTCGACGAAGAGGTGAGCTCTTTTTACAAGGTACTGAAACCATTTATAAGGCATGAGTCCATCATAACGAGTCGGAATCGAAACGGCAGAGCCTGGTTTGGAAACATCGAGTGTCCTGCTACGAAAAAGTCTCATCCGTCAGCCAAAAAAGTACGTAATGGGACATGTACCATTATTTGATGTACAGACGTACAATGAATGCTTCATATTTTGAGATGATTGGCAAAGAATTGTGTGGAGGTTATTATATCTTGCATATTCTGAAATATCCGAACAGAGCTGTACCAGTGTTCCAAATGAGCTCATTGCCATACCGCCAAATTCAAAATAATAAAAAATTAATGAATCGGTAAATTGAGATTTTCAAATATCTGTTCCTAAAGAAATTGAATTGATTTAATTTTTATATTGATTTACTGAGAACTTCTGTACCAGATCATCTGGTTTCCAACTAGCCACAAGCATTGAAAATCATATCCTGCAAGTTTTAATGAAATTTCTCCATACGACAGACGCACACTCAAACCTCATTCTCTCCTGATGAGCCCACAACAAGTCCAGGTGCAAGAAACCCTCGCTTATAGAAGACGGTGGGCGTAAAATCTAATCCGGCAGTCTGTTTCAGCTCATTCCAACGCATAATCCGGGCGCACTAACCCAAAGCTTCTCCGGTGCCTGAAACTTTCCGCAAAGAGGGAGATACGTGATATACGTACAATCTGGCATGTACGCGCCTACATATGCCATAAGTTGGGACCGCGATGGGGCTGCTATACTCAATTTTGCCGGTGGTAATGCCCGGCGCCTCCGCCAGATTGCGCAAGTTTATACGAACCGGAAGGTTTGCTTTTGGATGCGCTTCAGCGGCGTCTCTGGCTTCGTACTTGGGCCTTTATGTTTGTTTGTAGGCATAAAGATTGTTTTCCGACCTGTTCTTGTACGAAATTCCAGAATATTCCAACTAGAATTAATCAATAAGGCAGATATCTTTAACCGATTGGGCTGATTTTCTTTAACAATTGGTTCAGAAGTCTGACAACGGTGAATTTCGGCATAAAATCAAAATACTGGGCTGACTAGTTATGGTCTCATAAGGGGCATATACGAGATATGAGGCCTCACTCTGTAATTTCGAATAAATATTGGTAATTGCCATGAAATCGATGAGGAATCGATCTAATGTGTCCATTCAAAGTTTTACAACTATCTAGCTTGCATGTTCGTTATTTTATTGATTGAAAATCAGAAAATATAATGTTATTTTATTGTTTCAGCCCCTCCGTCCTCTGTTGAGATCCTAGACCATCAAGTGGATAAGAAAATTGAGATCAAAGAAAATGAAGAATTCCATCTGGAATGCAGGGTAAAAAACGCAAAACCGGCAGCAAAAATTGTTTGGTACAGAGGCAACGTGGAACTCAATATCCGTAAGTACTTCAGAAATCACCTCATGCTATAAATACAGGGTGAGTCTTTGACGACTGCGTTAATTTTAACCATAGATTCTTGACGTCAACAGAAACATTTTCTTTCTATAACAGTTTTCCAAATTTGGTCCCGTTCAAAAGATATAGATATAAAAATTTAATTTTCATCTGTAATACTCAAACGACAATATCAATTGAACTGATCTCTTGTAGAAGGTTTTTGATAACAGTCATGCATATTTTGGCATCAATAGATTTATTCCATTTCTTGTGGGTTTCTCGCTACTACTGTACAGATTGGTTAAATTGCATGAAAAACAAATATCATTTAAACTAAAAGTCCGTATCTTGTTCTTCCTTGAATCATTAGTCTTTTTTGCAGATAAAATCATTCGTCATCTTTTTTCCTAAATTGCACCATTCTTGAGATATTTGAAGTTGAAAGGAATTAAATCGAATCATCTGATGAAACATGTGAGAGTGAATCATTTCTTAGAGGGAACATAATTTTTTTAAACAATTCAGATTCAATAGTGGATGCTGTGGAAGGTAATTTTCGTTCAAACTAAACTGGACTGCAGAAAGGTATTTACCCAATGTGAAAACTTAAAATGTTTATAACTTTTTAACGCAGCAGAATATGGAAAAATGGTATGAGGAAAAAGTGTATCTTTTGATCTCAAGAACCTATGGTTAAAATAAACGCAGTGGTCAAAGAATAGCCTTGTATAATCAAATGAATGAAATCTTGAAATATGCGATCAGGAGCCAAGATTCGGGTGTTTTTTTCATCTTCGGGTAAGATTTTCCAAAAAAAATCATGAGATCTGACCAGTTTCTCGAATTTAAGTATTGAATTGGGTTTTAGATTATTCTTGAATATTCCAGGAATCTAGAAAGCTCCTGATTATTCCATTATCTTCTACGTTCAGGCATATTTTTTCCTTGATTCTGTAAGATATTAGATAACACAAAATGCACATACTGAAAACCTCTTTGAATTAACTAATTTTTCAAAAACAAAAACAAATTCTTGAAAATTTCTGCGTGCCTGCAAATAAGATACAAGGACATTGCCAAAATACCCTATGACCTACTTTCCTATTCAAAAAATTTAGAGGGTTGATGAGGATGTGACAGGGTGCTACAAGAATCCTGTTTCAGGGGTTCGTTGCCAAATGTTTCTTTTCGAAAAAAAAATTTTATCTCATTTTGACGTTTAAAGACGACAATATTCAACCCATGGTAACAAGGGTAAGTTGACGTTTATCCACTGAGCGAATTGAAATTTTTTTAATTCACTAGTGGAATAAAATGTTCACAACTCACTTTCTGGAAATTATTCTTTCCACACACAATGCACGTGAAACTCATTTGAAAGTATGTTTCTTAAAATTTATCAAAAATTCTACATTAACAGTCATTTCTATCATTAAAGTGAAAATTACAATTAGATTTTGAAAATGGAACTGGAAACCTGCACCTTCTCCAAAGGAAACACGCTCAGTCGTTATAGCACATGTGTTTGAGGACTTCTCAGGCCCTGCTGGAATATCCATTTCTGCATCAGGAACTTCGGTTTTTGTGACCCCTCCAAGTATTTGTTCAGAAATATTTATTTTGTTTTGTAGTGAATCTTCAATATATCCTTCTGCAACAGTTTTGAGCGCACTCCACCATGTCTTTTCAAGTCAAATCTGCCCCAGAATTTGCAAGTAGGGTTGCAGAAGAACGCCTGACACTGTGCCCTGTATATTGTTCAGCATCAGAAAGGCCCAAATATTTTGCAATAGTAACTGGCATTTTCGAAAATGTATTCACATCTACAGGCTGGACGGTACATTTTTCATTTTTATAATTTATAAATAATCGCTTCTGATCAACTTTGCTTGGCCTCCAGTTCCTATACTTGCCAAATATATCAAGTGCAGCAACCTTATTAGTACCATTGACCACAGTGAACACTCTTTTCTTATAAGTTTTCGTATCTGGAATCTGAATAACCAATACGCTGCCTCGATCTTCTACGTCATCTACGGTCATAGTCAGCAGCTCGCCGATTCTACACCCTCCAGCAACAGCCATAATAAAAACTACCTTTATCAATAAATATTGCTCATCAGGAGCGGTATCTAAAATGTATTCTAACTCCTCTCTTGTTAATACCTTCGACTTCTTTGCTACGTATCCCCTGAAATGTTGCTTCAAAAAGGAGGTGACTTGGTTAAATCTGCCGATGTCTATTTTTTCTTTCAGAGCCAACATTTTCCTTGGTCGATTGTTGAATTGTTCGGAAATATACACCAAAATTATTTTTTCGTTGACACCTTTGGCTTTTTCATTATTTCTCCAGGCACAAAATGCCGTATATTGCTTTTCGTACAATATTTTTGATTTTAGTGGAATTACTGCTTCTGCTGCCTCATTTGCTTCTTGTATAATGCACTCAGGAACTATTACCTCGTCGTCACCGCTCAACATTTTTTCGAAATAAAAATTCTTTGACGATTCTATGCTTTTCATTGACACTTGCTAACAATTAATTACATAGTGACCCAGCAACGATCGATCGAAGGGAAATCTCGTTATGAATTTGAATTATACCTAATATTTCCTCTAAAAAGTATTCATTATTTGAAATTTCATCAAAATGGGATAAAATTTTGTATACGACACATGAGTTAAAATTGTTTATTCACTCGAAGAAACTTTCTTCCCATGAATAAACATTCATTTAACTCACTTGTTGTATAAATAACTATTATAATTTTGACGCACACTTTGTATTTAATTTTATTATTTCAATGATTGGATTGGCACCTAGCGCATTCGCCTATTGAAATGTGACAAAATTTAAGATCTTTTTGAGTCATACGCACACTCCCTGTTAGGGTAAATGTTTTTTATAAACACGAAGTGTTAAGTTACCACCTACTCGTCTGTATCACTAATATTCATTTTTTATGATATCTTTTTCTATCTGAAAACTAATTGTCTGTGAAATATAGTGAAAAATCTGTCGAAAAATTAAATGACCTACATAAGGTCTCATTTAAAAATTTTTAACATCTTCATTTTCATGTTTCTTCGTTTCAGCGAATCGAGAAGACAACACGGTCGAAATTCCTTCGGTATCGGGAGGTAGAAAAATAACTAGGTACGATACCCATTCCAGGATATCCCTGAAACCGACAGCCGAAGATGATTACGCCGAGTACACATGTGAAGCTAGGCATGAAGCCCTGTCATCCGATACTTCTATGAGAGCTTCTGTTGATCTCAGCGTCCTATGTGAGTATTTCATCTCAGTTTCTGAAGGAATGTAAAAATAGACAAGAAAGAAACCTAGATACTCCTATAGTGAATACGTTAACAGTTTTAGTTGAATAATCGACTTACGAATCGGGGTCGAAGCCATTTCATATCATTCAATGTGTCGCTGTATCGCTTGATCGATAAATGACCTGAAGTTAATCGCTATAACCTAGAAACTCTAATTCCGTTGTGTAATTGAATTAATTATATTTAAATAGGAAGACCCTGTGACAATTACATCAGGGATCATCATTAACACTTACGGCACAGAACAGTTATAACACTAAATGAAAACTCCTAAATAATTTTTGGTAACACAAAACGGCCGCCATATTTGATAGTAGGTAAATATGAATTACCAAAGCAGCAGGAATTTTTAATTTTCTTAATCATGAATGGAAAATATGCACTGAATTATGCGGCTCATGTGAAATTTAGGCATATGCTAAATGATTAAAATAAAAAAAGCTGTTATAAATTTTCATCATTTTATTGTTCATTATGGTGGATATTTAGGAATTTAATTACAGAGTATTATATCATATTAAATTAATTCCTAAACTGAACAGACTACAAAATTGAATTCAGATCAGGGATAATTGAATCAATTTGAACGAAAGCTCAGTTATTAAATGATACGAAAGTAATGAATAAAATAAAAAGAAAACATGAAATGAAGACGAGAAAAACAAAGGATACTGAAATTATACAAAAATAAATTAATGAAGGAACCATGAATACAAATTATTCAGAAGCAGAATTTAAAGAATTGATTGGAAGAGACGAGTGTTCATTATTAGTAGCACGTAAAGAATAAAAAAGAATAAAAATTATTTAGAGGATTCAAGGTATTCGATAACCATACTTTGAAATTACAATGCAATGGAAAGACGGTATAAAAAATAAATAAAATCCATGTGAAATTAATAAATATAATGGACTTTCAGACTTCTTAAGAAATGAATAAATAAACAACAAACAAATTAAAGAAACATCAGAAAAAAACATTCTACATGAAAAAATTCATCTCACATATACTTAAAACACATATGAACAATAAAAAAATTTATGGCTATAAAAATACTTATTCTATATAAAAACCGGTCATATTAAATTAACAGAAAATAAAATAAGCAAGAAGAAACATTACAACAAATCACAGGATATCACGTATTGTCAGTTGCAGTGCATATCAGGAATTTTATGGCACTCGCATCTGTCACGCAGGGGTTTGTATGATCCATGTATACTAGAGAAAGTAAAGCTGCATCGAAACGTTGCTCTCAGAAAAAATTTTTCTCATTTAATGATGGCCTTTAATCAAAGATTTATTGTGGCAGTTTTTTTTTAATATGTTTGAAAATTGTTATTTCTAAATGTCAATATTTATAATGGTTTGAAAAAAGTATACAACTCTTAATTAAATAACAATTGTACCATAATTTTCGACATATATGACGATAAAACAAAATTTTCTGATGTAAATAATACTACTAACTTGTAAAAAAAAAGTTAACTGTCAGTTTTACAAGTTAGTGACTTGATAAAATAACCTTTCTTGATGAATATTGTGTTTTTTGGAAGCTGACGTTTACAAATGAGAAACAAATAAAATAATATACAGGGTTTTCCATTGCAAATTTCAAAATTGACATTACTTCCCGTAAAACCGGAAGAAAACAAATACGCAATCTACTGCTATATCCATCTTCCAAATTTCATTTTGATATCTTTAATAATTCGAGAGATATTTACTTGGTTCCACACATTTGCCCTTCACTGTATACGACAATAGAATGATGTAGCTAAATTGGAACTGTCACAATAATCATATTTCTGAGACATTCAAAACAGAAACAACTCAATGTATCAAATGGCATATTTCCTGTGCAGAAAGACAGAGAAACTATAGTTTAAAACATTTTTCATGTACTTGACGAGAAAAATAAAACACCATTTGGTTGAAATGATAAATGAGCAAAATAAACTGATAGAGTCGTCCAGCTGGCGTAATTATCCTCAATTATTCACTAATCTCCGTGGTCCTATTGGAATAAACCAGAAAAAGCAAATTGGAATCCACGTCTTTCGCGCCGAAGAAAAATTACCCCGGCCGTCTAAAAACTTCCCTCGAATTCTTGATAAATATTTTACCATCGGGGGCAAACACAAACTTGTTTTTCCATCAATCCCGCTTGTTTTGACGTGTAATGATTAATTGCCTAGAAACACAAATTGAAAAATTCAGCCTTGTATTGACGATATTAAAAATTCAGGGTCTGAGAAACAAAATTTTAATTAATTACGAGAGAACGGGGTCCTACGGTAAGAAACGACGGTTGGGTTAATGTAACGGTAAACGAAGAAGGGAAAAAAGTCGTTTACTTGTTGTCTCCATCTTTCCGTCGTTTTGAAATATTCATCTTGGCCAACACTCTCTGGTCTAGGGAAAACTTTACATGGATATTGGTGTAGGAACTTAGGAAATTATTTATTTAACGGGACGAAGTTGCCCTTGTTTACGTAAATAATTCTGTGGTAAACAGAATGTCCATCAAATCTTACTTACTTAGAGTGAGCAAAAATGGTTTGCTTTGGATTTTCTTCATCGGAATAGATATTTTGGCGCGCTTGTTCGCGTAGAACAGCGCCAAATGCTAAATTTCGAACTTAAACTCTAATATTGTGCTAAATAACACTACAAAGGCTAAAAACTCCCGAGCCTAACAAAGAAAACAGTTTTTTTATTCAAAATTAGCTTTATTACTCAACGTTATCTCCATCAAGAGCAACGCAATAATTCCAGGGCCGCTCTAACATTTGAATACCACTTTTGTAAAACGATTTATCTTTTGCCTAGGTTTCAGCGATAACCTTATCATTCGTGCGTAATTTCTTACCGGCGAGCATTTTTTTCAGGTTTGCAAAGAGCCAGTAGTCGCTGGGTGCCAAATCTGGCGAATACGGTGGATGTGTCAGCAATTCGAAGTTCAATTCATGTAGATTTGCCATTGTTTTGATTGTCTTGTGACGTTATCTTGATGAAACAAAATTTTTCTTTGCCTTATGCGGTCGTTTCTTCGCTATTTCGGCCTTCCAACGCTTCAACACCGGTATATAATATTCACTGTTGATGGTATTTCCTTTCTCAAGATAGTAGATGAATACTACTCCAGGCACATCCCAAAAATACCGAGACCATACCGTTCAAGACGATTGTTGTGCTTTCGGGAGCTTCGGACGAGATGCACCAGTTGCTGTCAACTCAGATCGTTTGATTCCGGAGTGAAATGATAGCTCTATGGGCCAAACACGGCTTAGAATCATCAACACATTCTCGTTTTAGG
Organism: Micraspis discolor; assembly: GCA_030674115.1. Classification (NCBI taxonomy): domain Eukaryota; kingdom Metazoa; phylum Arthropoda; class Insecta; order Coleoptera; family Coccinellidae; genus Micraspis; species Micraspis discolor. The sequence continues at coordinate 761,489 of JARTUT010001740.1, forward strand.
TCAACAGTGAGCAATCGTGGCACATTTTGTTTCAAAAATGTAATTAGTTTGAAATATTTTGAAATGTCTACATTATTATTGGATCGTAACAAACTTTTAATCATTGAATAATTCGACCACACTGTTTATGGCTTTTGTTGTTGTGCCATTTCCGAAAACTAAGCGAGAAAGAACTGCATGTCTTTTTCATATTCCATTCCATAAATCTTAAATACGCGGTTTCGTAAATTTTCCGCGATTTAGCTGGCAATAATTTTCGTGACGCTACTTACGCTGCTTCTATCAACTCCGATGGGGTCAGAGAAACCTCAGAGTGAAGCATTTTTAACTTTATAGTATTCAAAATAACTACTAAATAATTACTGAGTTCGCAATTTTTGAATCAAATGACAAAACTAAATTGACAGATATTTGATTACACTGAAGTTTTCCTCAGCATGTTGTCTCCCGACGCGAAGCGTAGGGAGGGATAACCTCCAGCTAAAATCTAATACTTTTTTCTCTTGTATAATAAATGTCTATTCATTTCATATGGCGAATTATTAAGTAAAATGGAAATAACGTTGCTGTTGTCAAATTTCCATACATCTGGCAACATTGGAAATTGAAAAGTTTTTCAGAAATGTACCTTATATAACCTTATATTAATGTACAAAATTTGAAATATTTTTCACGAATATTTTCCGTAATAATTCAATATGCCAGCCACCTTAGGATACCCGATACATCTATATCTCTAACAGACTCGGCACATTTCAGATCCTCCTGGCATGCCGTACATCGAGGGATACACTGAAGGGGAGACGATTCGTCGGGGGCAGTCAGTAGAACTGGTGTGCCGCAGCAGGGGTGGCAACCCCCCTGCTCAGCTTATCTGGTACAAGAACGGAGAACAGATACGGATGGCGTACAGGACTGCCGGCAGAGTGTCGGAGAACGTTTACGCCTTCACTGCTGAGGCCAGCGACAACAAGGCCAAATACAAATGTGAGGCCAACAATATTATGGCCAAGACACCTCTGAAGGTTCACGTGGAGATGACCGTGCTGTGTGAGTATATATAAGTTTTCTGGATTTTCGCGGTGTTTTTTTTAGGTCATCTAATTTTTATCGATTCGTTTATTGTGCTTTGATTACACAGATCATCAGCACTAGGGTACAATTAGATCTGGTCTTAGACTATATAAAATAGACAAAGCATTCCTTTGTGAAATGTCGATTTTTGACACCCTCATTGAAAATCTTAACCTCATTGAAAGTCTCTTGTGAAACCTCACCCGGCAACATCGCATAAAATCTTTTTCCATTTACTCGGGTCACTATATCTTCAGGGTCAAAATGATATGAACAAATGAAAATTGCTTTCTTTGGGCAAACACTTGACCATCGCAACAGCGAAGCTCAAATTCTTCTTTTTTCATCGTCATCTGGGAATCTTAATTCAAGAAAGCCTCATTTTATCTTATAATAATCTCATTGAAAACTTCTCTATTAAAACTTTCTACGCTACTGAACATATAAATAACTAAAAACTTAGGTTCTAACAATACACTTTTCTATGGAACGATAAATTCGGATTAAAATTCCTGTCCTTACTACAACTTTCACTCTTACGAATCATTTTTAGTGCGAAGAAAAGTAATAAACAATAAAAAATATGAAAACACTAATACTGACTCTCACAAATTTTCTTCAATTTGGGTATTTATTTTTGATACAGAGGTGGCAACGTGTGTCTTTTAGAACATGTGACTTTCAAATTGTCAAGCAGAGAATGGAGCAGCGTTGTCTTGACTTTCACCTGAATTTCTTTCCATCTGTGGTCTCTGACATAAGATAGCAGAATCGACTAAAGTTTTTCTTTTACTTCTTGCTAATATATCCGATAAGACAGCTTCAATTCAAAATATATACAATTTTTTCAATGCAAATTGGAGAAAAAGTTTTTATTCACAATTATAGGGAATAGAGAAAACTACTATTTGCTCAGTTTGGTAACATGAAAAATTTTTATAACCTGAGTGGACCAGCTCTAAGTTTCAGATGCGACACTTTTCAATGTAAATAAAGTCTATTCTTATATAATCTAAGGATCTGGTCTATATTATTTGTACAGAATGGTCAGAATTGGATACTTTTGACAGGACACACCAATTTCTAAAGATCTAAAATTGAAAAATATTGAATATTTGTAAATATGTCTCTATAATCAAAACGAATATATCCAAAATCCTTTAAACAATTGATATTGTTGTTGAATGATTTCAAGCTGTTGCCTGCAACAAGGACCCCAGGATAAATGGAGCTCTTTTTCCCATTCATTTCCTGGATTCCGATCCATCTAAACCCTAAATCTCCCTTACATTTACACCCTCTTCGTTCCCAATTGTATTCCTATCTCCGTTAAAATCTAATAGAGCCTCCTGAGAAGACGATTTCACCCCTAACAACATTCAGATATTATTGTGAACGACTTCCGAAATCCAACGTGAACGTTCACCCCAGACTTAGGCATATAAGGGATACTTATCTTGCAAGAAAGGGAGAACAGACGAAAATATAGCGAACAATAAAACCGGACACAAATTCGAGCCAAACAACATTATGTCCAAACTTATCCCCCACTGTCCACATGTACATGACTGTTTTATATAAGTTTTACGGTCCTTTTCGTCTCCACTACCAACTAATTGATCATGGAATCCAGAGTTTCGGGTCTTTGATGATATGAGTTAGAGGATGTTATCTTCTGTTATGTTTTCCTTCTTTTTCTCCACTTTTTTTTTAATGGAATGGAAGTCAGTGGTTAAATATTTCATTTGTTTCTTATTTGTAAACGTCAGTTTCCAAAAACACAATATTCATCAAGAAAGTTCATTTTATCAAGTCACAAACTTGAAAAACTGACAGTTAACTTGCAAAATTTTCAAAAGTTAGTAGTATTATTTAGATTAGAAAATTTTGTTTTATCGTCATATATGTTGAAAATCATGGTACAATTGTTATTTCCAGTAACACAGATTTTTTATGATGAATGAGTTGATACTGATGATGATGAACCATCTGTTGACTCAGAAACTGCTGAACTCGAGGACTGCAGAACATTTGTACTCTCCTTACTACAAAATAATTTGCTAGACATTTCGATTTTTTTGTTGACCGAATCATCGACATAACTCATCGCAATTTCGGTGCTCTTCCACCCTCCTGCACGCTTTAGTGCTAGAATATCTCCACCCGAATCCGCAACCATAGTGGTTCTACGAGAAGAGTGGCCGGTGTATAACTCTGGGTCTTTTAAACCTAAATATTTCGCTATTTGCTTTGGGTCACCACCCATAGTATGCTGGCCAGCATTAGGGAAATGCTCTTTCCATGTCGGTATGTCAAAAAAATCTTAGGCTTTCTGTTCCAGGAGGCCGAAGAGACATATGTTCTGTATAACCTGCAGGGCTTGAAGCTACAGCCATCATCGGTTATGGTGAATCTTGTTGTTAAATTTTTTGTTTGCCGCAATGTCACAATAACGTATTTCCCATATCTTCTACATCATTCATGTTTAAGGAGAGAATTTCGTCTCATCGACAACATTCAAAAATCCCAAATATTGTTACAATTTTCGCCAGCAACCACTGGTCATCAGGAGCATGTAAAAGAAATTGTTCAGCCTCTTCTTTTTATAATACCTTGGCCTTTTTTGGCGTATAACGCTAATTTTTTCGTTTCAGAAACGCTATTACCTTTTGAAATCTGCAAATGGCAACGTCATATTTTTCAATAAATTTTTTAACGAAAACAAACCTGCGAACAGGGGCATTTTCTTTCATTTCCATCTTCATTTACCCCAAGCACACTATTTTTGTTTTGCCACTTTTTGAAATCATCGTATTCTCGCTCGTACCTTGAAGCTGATTTTGCAGGTAATAAACTTGAAGCTACACTGCTGGCTGCCTCAATAATTTCTTTTGGTACATTCATTTTCTCTTTCACCAAAACAAATGTAAAGAAAAATAAACAGACATGTTCATGGCAACACTTCTATAGCTTACGACATTTGCGACAAATTTTTGAGATTTTTTCGGAATTTATCTAACCTTTTTACAAATGAGAAACAAATAAAATATAAAACAATACACACAAGGTAACGGGATTTACTGGCTCAAAAAGGTAACTGACTCACCTGTTGTTCAGGTTAGATCCCACACCATTTCTTAATAGCTCAAAAACAGGCTCAGGACGATTGGTGGAACGAAATGCTCCAAAAATACGATCACGATGCTTCGAAGCACGTCTATGACATCGTGACAGGTGATGAATCATGGATTTACGCGTTTGAGCCCGAAAGTACACAGCAGTCGACTGTATTGGCCAAATCCAACAAAAGTTGCTCACGCACGATGCACTTCCAAGCAAATGGTCGCCTGTTTTTGCGGAAAAACTGGACATGTCGCAATCGTACCACTAGAACAACGCAGAATAGTCAATTCTGAGTGGTTCACATCCATTTGTTTACCAAAGACGGATCACCCATCCCCACGACAATGCGAGCTCTCACACATCGGCTCGAACAACTGCATTTTTGAGCACTCAAAACATCGATTTTATGAGTCATTCGCCATATAGTCCTGACTTGGCTCCGAATAACTTCTTTTTATTCCAGTTCGTAAAGAATAAAATGAGAGGTCAACGCTTTTAGACACCTGAATTAGCGGTTGATGCGTTCAGAACGCATGTTTTCGAGATACCTCAATCGGAGTGGCAAAAGTGCTCTGACAATTGGTTCAAACGCATGCAAAAGTGTAAAGATCTTAATGTGAAATATTTTGAAAATCAACAAAGCGATTTTCGATTATTAATATTTGTTTTTGTTCTCTAATCACGAAATATAAAAGACAAGTGCTGCAACTCACTATAAGAAACTCACGAATAAGATAATAATACTATTTTTCACAATTTGATTACAGTTTCACCATCTCACGTCACAATATCGGGACCAACTGAAGCTAGAGTAGGAGATCCAGTTCCTTTAACATGCACCACTGCCAATTCTAACCCTCCAGCTGAAATCAAATGGATGGTAGCAGGTAGACAAGTGAGAAATGCTACTTCGAGAACTGTCATATCCCCTGAAGGTGGATGGATAACAACTTCCAACATCACGGCCGTCGTAGAACCTAACAAGAGGAGCCTTGTTGTTATATGTCATGGATTAAATATGCAGCTTACTGAAAATGTGGTGTCAACCCATACTATCAACGTTCTCTGTAAGTTTAAGAATTACATTAATTGAACTTGTTTTAATTGAGTGCTTTCAGATCCACCAAGTCCACCTTTCATACATGGATACAAGGAAGGTTCAATAATAGCTGCTGGTACAGTACAGAAGATATCATGCACTTCTTCTGGAGGCAACCCTCTGGCTACATTGACTTGGTATAAAAATGACAAAAAGGTAAACATATAACTTTTAATCTACCTCAGTAACTCGTCTCTTATTTTCAACTTTCATTACAGATAAACTCTGTTACCAAAACAACTGATAAATCAGTCACAGCTGAGATAACCATTTTAACAAATGTAACTGATAATGACGCAAGATATAGGTGTGAAGCTGCAAACTCAGCCACAGAAATACCTCTTTTTGAAACCATCACCATGAAAGTATACTGTAAGTTAAGTAAATAACAAAATTCTTCGTTTCCTTCATTTTCTGATTCGGTAGTTCCACCTGAAACTGTGAGGATCAGACAGGACCCCCTTGAGCTGAAGCCAAACACACAGGCAACCCTTATTTGCGATTCAAGCTCTAGTAATCCTCCTGCAAAACTATCTTGGTGGAGAGAAGGTATACCAGTTCAAGGAATATTCAACACAAGTAAGCCAGGTCTTCATGGTGGGACTGTTTCTACTATCGAATTGAAGCTGAATGTAACTGAACAACTGAATGGGATTGTGTATACATGCCAAGCAACCAATGAGAAATTGGAGCGATCTGTACATGATGCTGTAACCCTTCAAGTATTATGTAAGTGGAATTTATATTCCATAGTGAAATATCTATTAACTCAATTCATGTTACAGATAAACCTAATTTCGATAAAGAAAATGAAGAAGATATAGTGGGTATTGAGAATGAACCTTTAATAATTTCTCTGCGAGCTGAGGGAAACCCTCAAGCCATTACTTACACCTGGACCAAGGATGGCTTACCAATCACCGCAACATCTTCAAGTTCTGGCGTTGAAAGAATTGTTTCAGAAGGGCCAACATTGAACATAACAAAGCTCAGCAGAAATGATGCAGGCACCTACATATGTGAAGCAATTAATTCTCAAGGAAGTTCAATCTTCAACGTCAACCTGACTGTTCATTGTGAGTTCTCAGAAGTATACAAGGTATGTTCAGGTAATGGTTATGTTTTTTCAGATCCTGCTGCAATTATTGCAACAAGTGAAAATGTTATCGCTAGTCCAAAGGAAGATGCAACTTTGTCTTGTTCGGCTGAGGGAAATCCATTGTCTGATGACACTATACAGTGGAAGAGAGACGATTTTCCTGAGTTCAATGCTAGAACTTCTGTTATGTACGATAAGAATGGCACTTCCTACCTCAGAATAAGTGGAGTTACCAGAGAAGACCTTGGAAATTTTGAGTGTGTTGTGAGTAATGGAGTTGGTAGCAATTCAACCTCTAAGAATGTGATGCTGATAGTCAAGCGTAAGTTTCATTTAATACCTCAATGATTTATTCGAAAATAATTATGATGAAAGAAACTCCAGTGACATATCATTACAGATAAACCTGAAATTGATGAGCATCCTACCCTACTAAAGTTCGCAAGTGATGCAGGTAACACTGCTAAACTAACCTGTAAAGCGCAGGCTTCACCTCTTGCAAAGTTTTCATGGGCAAGAAATGGCTCTCCAATAGCTCCAAATGCTACCACCAAGTACTACGCTACCTTCAAACAGGTAATTTTCTCCCAACCTTATTGACAAGAACCAAAACTCAATTTTCCTTCTTTCTAGATTGATGTCCTGACTTCTGAGTCTACACTTTACATCACACATATAACTTCTGCAGACTATGGTAGCTACGAATGCGTAGCTAGGAACGAATTAGGCTTCGACACTTTGTCTCCTCGCCTAGAGGTTACAGCTCCACCTGATCCGCCATCTATGTTACACGTGACAAACGCCACTCATGATTCCATCACGTTGGGGTGGACTCCAGGATTCAACGGAGGAATGAAAGCTTCCTACCGGATCAGATATAGAGAAGTGGATAGTGATAATTACAAATATGAAGACGTACATCCTGCTGAAGCTATAAACTATACTGTTAGAGGATTGGCTATCAATACTCGCTATATATTTTCAATTATGGCTATGAATAAACTGGGGAATAGCAATTTTTTGCCCGATCTTACTGCTGGACAAACGTCAAGTGAGTACAAACCCACATATTGGTGTAATGATAAGGTTAAAGTTACTAACAGTTGTCTCATCATGTTCATATTTTAATAGTTTCTGAGTAATAAACACATTTCTAGTATTTTATTCAGCTTTTCTGCTTTTTTAATTATTTCTTTTAGTCTAATATTTCTGCTAACTAACATCTCTCCGTACTAACCCAGGTCAGGTTCCACCTTCTTATACCTCCCCAAGTTTGGATGAAAGGAACATGAAGGAATTCCCAGGCTTCTTGATAATCATAGGGACCATTGTAGGAACTCTTCTAATAATTATGAACGTATTAATAATAGGATGTTGCTTGCACAGGAGAACTAACAAAAGAACTACAACAGGTAATTCAATTTTACATTTAGTTTTTTTTTTATTTAGTGTTTATCGGGGACCCTTCCATACCCACGGATATACCTACTGTTATCAGAGAAAAACAGGATTTGCCGAGAACTGTTATCATTTCGATTTCCATCATCGGAGTTATTTTGTTGTTGATAAACATCGGACTAGTTGCTGGATGTCTTTTTAGGAAGAGAGCTAAGAAAATTAGAGGTTTGTCGAATTTTTCTCGAATATATAAGTGGGAAAAGTTTTTTTGAACATTGAATGAATTTTAATTTCCTAACATCCATACATTGTTTGTTTCTTTCTAGAACAAAATAATCAATCCAATAAGTCTGCAACTATAGAGATGTATGCTCCTAGCAGCTACAACGACACTGTTACAGGAGAAACTCTGTCGTCTGTCAGTGAAAAAAGTGAGACATACAGTAACGAAGGGAGCCATAATGATTACACGGTAAGTACTATGCCATAATTTTTTTTCAATATGAGGTACAGTGAAAAGAAATCATACATAAAGTTGATGGCTTTATTGATATGATTGCAACACTAAACTTGTCCAATCCCGAAATATAAATGGCATCCCTCATATAGTGTGGTCTAACATTGTTATGATAGCATACAATTCTTTTCTTCTCCGCCAAATCTGAACCTTTTTGGGCGATTTCATTCTTTAGACGCACCAATTGCTGACGGTTCAGTTCCGAATTGAGAGGTTAGTAAGAACATGGCGGATGGGCGGAGCTTAAGTCCCAAATGTAGTCACTGTAACATATCCTATCTGATTTTACAACTGCTGATACAGATAGCTCGAGGTGCTTTGAGAAAATTAATGGATTACATTATACCTCATATGTAGAATTTAATCAGAAATGTTTGTTTGAGAAAAAAAAAACTGAAAAATTTGAATTTTGATGAATTATGAAAAATGCAATTTTATATTTCCATTTACCAGGAGGACAGCAGGAAACAGACAGCCACAACATACATAATGGATCAGCCAGACTATCCTGGTGCGTATCCTGGCTATGAACTGCAAATGCAACCCTCTATGGTTAACAAAACTCACACTCTTCCTCATCCCCACCATCACCATAACCACCAGCATATGCATGACAAGAACCGTGCTAGGGACGACCAGCATCTAGGTTATCATGGCACGATGTCAGGTAATACTAACAGTACTTATACTTTCCTAAGTTTTCACTGAAAGATTTTGATTCAAACAAGTATAACTTACAAGCACCATGCATAGATGTACCATAAAAATTCGTTTCATACCTAAATGTAATAATACTAGTGCATATGATCCCATGAGAAATTAAATTCTATTTTTTGGCTGAGATTGATTTTTCTGTTGACTGAAACAACATTAACTGAATCTCACATGAGGTTTTCAGAATATACATAGCCAAACAGATTAAGTTCATAATAAAATCGTCAAAAACAAAGTTATACAACATATAAAATTGTAATGTACTAAGAGAAAAAATCTCTCCATTATTAATTATCTAGATTTAAAGAAAAATTATCTCTGAGTCTGACTACTAATGAATATTTACCATAAAGACTCATATTTGACGACTACGAGTGCTACATTGAATTAACAATTAAATTTGATTTATGATGAAAATTATCTTGAACTTTTCGTAAAATTTGTTTCAACATAATCAATTCAATGAAAAAATTAAATAAATATTTACATCACTTAGCCTAACAAGTGGCTTTCCTTGCCCAAAATAATGAATAATAATAAATATGAAAACAAAGCTCTTTCAGCATTCAAAAAACATGGATGAACATATCGACCTTAAATCTTTTCCTCAAACAATAATTGATCTTTAATACAAACAATTAAACAAAACTTTCAATTTTAGCAAAATCTTCATACGTCAGCGCACCATCTCCAGCGCCCCCTGCCGATGGTTCCTACTTCAACATGTCCGATAGGTACCTGTCTTACCCTCCTCCGTTAACATTTCAAAATCCACCCCCAGTGCCAGCACATCCACATATGACGCACGTGATGGCACCTATAACTCCACCACTGCCATCTAACGGCACCTTGCATCGTCAGAGACCCCCTGTGCCTCCACCAGATGTGCTGCACAACACCAACCAGGGTTCGCAGATCCTCCAGGCGCAGAATCTTTCTCAAAAACGGGAACTCACCAGCTTTGGTAACGGTTACGGTGTGAACGAACAGGAAGGTCATCTTGTATGAGATACGGACGAAATTTTATACGTGCTTTAAATTAGATTTTAGTGTCTAGAATGTGAAGGAACTGATGCCGGAATGTATGTGTTTAAATTTTCGAGGAGAGTGTGTTGATTTTATGCTGTTTTAAATAAGTGTTGTGGAACCAGAACAAATTTTGGAGAGATTTGAGTTTTCTGAAGATGCCACGGAACAATTCAATGTTAATTTTGAATATCTTCAAGGTCAAACAAGAAAAATGGAAAGCATGGACTTATTATTCCTAAAATCCAACGGTTTCTTTCACTTTTATATTTGGTCGATAGACTAAATGAATTATTAACTGATAATCAGTTGCCAAGTTGAAATAATAAATAATTGTGATTATGAATTTTATGAAAAAAGAAGTATTTTTATATTGTGCATTTTTACTTATGAAGTTGTTTAAGTTTTCAGTCGATAGTTGTTTTGTATATTTCAATTGTAAATATAAAATTTCTATCTTTTAGTTTTGCTCTCATTATTTACTAGTCCAAACGAATAACCAAAGTTAACTCTTAATTCTGTTTGTTGAGAACTCAGTTTTTTATGTATATTTTCTTCCTGAGTATTTATTAGAGAATGTTTTCTTTTACTTTTGTATATACAAAAATTTTCTGTTCATTTTTCAATTCTGATCTTATGGACAAATAGGGTATGTAGCATGAATAAAAATAAACCATGAACACATATTATTTTTATTCATAAAAATGTAAAATAGCTGAACAATCATTCATAGAACATTTATTGTAAATAATATGTTGACGAATAATGAAATTTGTAAATATTAAAACATTTGAACTTGAACCTTCCAATTTTGCCAATGATTTAGAGAGTAACAAGAAATAAATGTTTGAAAGTGCCTTTAAAATACAATCTGCCGTGTATTGTATTCTAGTGTTTTCAATATCTCCGTCAGTTTTTCTGTTAATTTGTGTATATAGCTATTTGAAAAAAAAATCATTATATGTACTCTTTAAGCAATTCAGGACATTATCTATTAATATACAGAATATTTCATTTATTTTTCCGTCTATACCGAAAGAATATTAATTACATCTTTTGTGGTTCTTTCAGTTGGCAAAAATTTTTTTTATTTATTTTCACCAATTTTCTATTCGTTTTTTATTTCTATCTAATGATTCATTATTTTCATACATTTAAAACCTTCAGAGGAAAGCTCTTAAGTTCATTTTAATGTTTCACATTTTTTCAATTTCTCAAAGGAGACACATGAAATTTTCAAACAGATTTTCTTAAATCGATTGACTGATCAACGAAGCATGTCTAATGAAATATTCTGTGAACTATATAACCTGTATCATAGAAAAGAAGGCTCATTGTAAATCTAAACTGTTAAATTGTCCAGTCAATAACTTTATGTATGTATGTTCATCTCATAATGTAATATTGTTAAAATTTACTATTATTAAACGCTCATACTTGATTTTAAGCGTCTTTCTGATCCTTACTTATATTTTTATAGCGATATCTATGATAATTTTAAGATTGAAGACCGATGAGTTTTTGTTTCTTAATGGTGGAGACCCAGAAGTGTTTTGGTTTCAACGAGATAGGCCTACACCTCATGCTGCTACCGAAACAATTGGTTCATCGAAAGAAAGATTTGGCAATAGCATAATATCTAGAAATGGTCTCATTGGTAGTCGTCATATCGGCATCCAACCAATCAACTGCCTCGCAAACAGTTACGCAATCTTGTCTCCGTCAGAGAATTTATAACATTATCACTACAGCTACAAATGTTATCGTCCGGTAGAGATTACCGAAAGATCTCATATTTTCAGAATACGTTTTTGTTATTGGTATCTTACCTATTCTCAAACTTCATTATCATAGTGTTCTATTACAAGAAGATATAGAAGTTTTTTCATTAACTTTGACAATTCAATCAAATTCATAAAATGAACTAAGGAACGAATAGATGATTTCACATTTTTGTTCAATTTTATTGAATTCATCACAAATAAAAACAATGTATTAATTATATTCGCAATATATTTCTAATAAAGCAATAAACCTTGATCATATTCATTCATTGATTTTTTTGTAATGATTTAACCGATTGTTTATAATATAGCAAACACATGGCAGATGGGCGGGGCTTGAGTGCAAATTATCTCCACTGTTTATCACAATGCGGTTTTGATTGGTCACGAGGTTGAAATAACCATTTCCTGTTTCTTCTTTTGAACCTCAATCTTAAATTCAATAATTTATTTTGTTATATAAATGAATTTTAAAAAATGATGGGTGTGTCATACTCGATGTGTCTTTTAATGAAAGCCCTATATTTTTGTATATTTTCAATCCAAGAACTTATTACAGCAAATTCATCGACTATTTCTGAGAGTTGTAAATTTGAAAGGAAGGTGATTTCTAAAAAATTTTCAATGAAGTACCCCCACTATTCTCTCGAACGTAGCGAATACCGAAAGATCTCATATTTCAGAAACGGTTATTGTTATTGATATCTCGCCTATTTTCAAACTTCATTATCGTAGCGTTTTTTTACAAAAAGTTTAATAAGTTTTTTCATTAACTTTGACAATTCACTAAAATTCATGAAATAAACTAAGAAACAGAGGGATGATTTCGCACGCTTGTTCAATTTTATTAAATTCATTATAAATTGAAACAATGTGTAGTAGATTCGCAATATATTTTTAATGAGGCAATATATCTTGATCATATTCATTCATTGGTTTTTTGAAATAATCGAACAAATTGTTTACAATATAGCAAACACATGACGGTTGGGCGGGGCTTCAGTGTGCAAATTGTCCACTGTTCATCTCAAAGCGGTTTTGATTGGTTACGTTACGATATCACCATTTCATGTTTCTTCATTTCAACCTCCGTCATAAATTCAATAATTTCTTTTGTTCTCATTAATACATTGTAATATCTTGATACTTGTCGACTTTTCCGTTGTCTTACTACACCAATGATATCATTTCAACTGATAATTATTGAAACAACATAGAGACAAGCAGTGACGCATCATGCATGCCCTATAGGAGTGAGTCGGCCAGATGAACCATGCTCAAACTTTCAGCATGGAAACAACTTATAGAATGAAATTAATTAAATCGTTATTTTAAATGACGGGGCGGTCATACTCGGTGTTTCTTTTGAATGAAAGACCTGTGTTTTTGTTTATTTTTAAATCCCATCAAAGACTTTATCACAGCAAATTCGACCCCTTCTGAGAGGTGTAACTTGGAGAGGAAGGTGAAAAAAATTTCAAATGAAGCACCCCATTATGCTCTCGAACGTAGAGATTACCCAAAGATCGCATATTCGCAGAAACGGTTATTGTTATTGATATCTTACCTATTCTCAAACTTCATTTTCGTAACGTTCTATTACAAAAAGATTTAAAAGTTTTTCCACCAACTTTGACAATTCACTGAAATTCATAAGATAAACTAAGAAACAGAGGGATGATTTCGCATGCTTGTTCAATTTTATTTAATTCATCACAAATGGAACAATGCGCAGCAGAATCGCAATATATTTTTTGTAATGATTTAACCGATTGTTTATAATATAGCAAACACATGACGGATGGGCGGGGCTTGAGTGCAAATTGTCCCCACTGTTCATCACAATGCGGTTTTGATTGGTTACGTGGTAGAAATCGCCATTTCCTGTTTCTTTTTTTCAACCTCAGTCATAAATTCAATAATTTCTTTTGTTCTCATCAATACATTATTATTTCTTGATACTTGTCGACTTTTCCGTTCTCTTACTACACCAATGTGAGAGACAAGCAGTGACGCATCATGCATGCCCTATAGGAGTGAGTCGGCCAGATGAACCATGCTCAAACTTTCAGCATGGAAACAGCTTATGGAATGAAATTCATTAAATCATTATTTTAAAGAATTATAAGAAATGATGGGTCACACTCGGTGTTTCTTTTCAATAAAAGACCTGTATTTTTGATCAAAGAACTTATTACAGCAAATTCGTCGACCCCTTCTGAAAGGTGTAAGTAACTTGGAGAAAAAGATGATTTCGAAAAAATTTGAAATGAAGTACCCCCATTATTTTCACTAAGCAATCATTTACCATAGTTCCGCGCATCTATTTACATGATATGTATATTCCATTGCCCCCTTGGTGTCAATATTTCTCAAGTGAATTGAACAACCCATCATCGATAAAAACGATAAGGTTGTATTCCGCACAGATACTTGTATGACATTGAACTTCATGCTCTGCAGTCGAGCTCCCCATTATCAGATTAAATTGAATTGACAATAACCTAGTGACACACATACATGCGGGAGTTTACAGACGCCCATACTATATAAGATTGCAGCGTGTCACCTTGCCGAAAACCTTAGCTGACAATTTTCCTAATGTTCAGTATGGTGTTTCACCTCTGCGAGGCTTTAATTATTCCGGAAATGCTCCGGGAACGATTTCTCGGATGAGCCTTGGCTTGATAAATAATTTTAATTGTTCGTTCGTGTTGTACGAAGGGTAAACAACACCAAGGGCGGTTAAGGCGATTGGAACCAAAGTGACCGAGATGATATCGTTTCACTGAACATCAGAAAGAACTCAAGATCATAAAATGATAGAACATAGAACGGTAAAAAAAATTTGGAAAGCACTGACGTGATGTCTGATTGCTTTGGCGCTCTTGTTGAAAAACTTGCGAGTAAATATTCAAACCATAACAAATCTATAAGCACTATGATCAAGTGAACAATAGTCTTTTCCCGTACTATGGGACAATGTGATGCAAATATGAACACCTAATGAATGAACAAACCTATATCTCAAATTAAAAATAACTACTCATAATTTTCCCCAAGTTTTGTTCGAAGCTGTAATTCTCTTTCCCTAAAAACTTACGTCAGTGCTTTTCTGAATTTTGACAACGTATATTATTTCAGCCATCGATATTGAATTCTATCTCTATGATTTCACCGTAATCAAAAATTTTAATTAATTTTACGTCAACTGACACTGATTAATGAGCCCGGCATTTGTCAATCGAATATCGATCTGTGATGGCCTTCGTTCAAGGAAAATCATCGGTACTTCATGTCATTTCTCTTTTCTCTTGAGTAAATGAAAAAAATTATCATATCTTCAGATGGAAAAAAGCTACGATAATGAAATTTGAAGATATCGATCACCTCAATATATTCACGAATTTTATTGAAATCCGAAAAATGTCTTATGATATATTGAGTATTTAAAAATTTTTTTTTGGGAATTTTAAAAAAATTTCTTGTGTGACGATTTCTGAGAAATTTTGCGAGCCGTTTTGTTTCAGCGTCCCTCGAAAATATTTCAAGTATCTACTTGATCGAATGGATATTCTAGTAGTTATTGAGGAAAGAAAATTTCAGATGCTCATAACTACTGAACCATCGTACGGATTTGGCCCAATAACGAACTTGACCGAGATATTTGGACAATTAACCAATTCTGAAAATATGAAAACTCTAGCTCATCTCGTTTGAATGTTAGAGAGGATACGGCCAGCCGGCAGGACAGACTCAACTTTCGCCACTGATTCTTTATCGGGGAGTCGAACCCAATCGATTGAGACCATTTTCTGCTCGATATTCGAAAATTACAGACATTTGGGCAAAATGATAGGCACTCTGTTCGGGTGAACAAGAGCGTCAAAAAGTGAAAAAAACATTTATTACGTCGAAATATTCTGGAATGGGATTCTTTTACACAATTCATTTCGAAAGAAACCGAACTCAAAAAAAAGCAATGTAAATTTTGGGACAAATCATTTTTATTAATCAATGTATCGCCCTTCTGCATCGATACACAAATTTGCACGTTCTAACAGGTTGTCAAACGACCACGTCCATGTCCTTTATTGGCATGGTTTTTAGGACATCGCCAAATACAGTTTAGGGAAGAGATAGAAGCTGCACGGAGCCAGATCTGGTGAATAGGACGAATGATGCAAGGGAATAACTTGATTTTTGGCCAAATATCCAGTTACAAGTCGCGAACGAGGTGAAAGAATTTGTTCGATCTCGCCAGACAGTCACTGGAGAGTTTTACTTGGGCGTCATGAGGCGTTTGGTGGCAATAATTCGTTGTATTCGGCCAAAATATCGAGAAATGGACTCTTTTGCACGATAATACAACTTGTAACTAACGATCAAAAATTATGTTATTCCTTTGCAACATTCGTCCTATTCACCAGATGTGGCTCCTTGCGACTTCTATTTGTTCCCTAAACTGCATTTGGCGATGAAAGGAAAGTGACACGCATCGATTGAGTCAATGGCAAAGGCGACGACCGACATCCTGAAGACATTGATAAATAAAAATGATTTATTCCAAAATGTACATGGTTTTTCTCGTAGATCTGTTTCCTTTGTTCTGTTTTTGTTGAAATGCGACAAATATCTTATGAAATATCAAGTATTAAAGAAATTACTTTGGGAATTTTTTTTAAATGTCCTCGACTGGTTACAATACATCTCTGCTTTCGATAGGAAAATGAGTTATGGACTTAAAGGAAGATTGTTTTATTCTATAGATGATGGTCCAGTTTGGATGTTTTCCCGGCAAGGTTAGCTTTTTTATGTAATGGCACCATGGCAATGATAATAAGCCATCAAGACGATTCAATTTATTTCATCTCGTATGGATTATTCGTGGGCATAACTCATATTAGATGAACACCATTATATCCTTTCGGTAGATTTTACTAATCAGGAACGACGTTATAAGAACCGAGATGAATTCATTCAACATTTCTGCCATTTGCTTTTGAAGACAAGTGTCATCTCCATCCAATATCGTTTGCAATGAAAGATGTCTTCAAACTTTTTTGGTGGTCTTCTTCCGGAGAGACGAAAGAGAGGACATTTCTCACATCAAAATCATTACCATTTATTAGTAGAATAAGTGCTATACACCCAAGAAATTTGGAAACAACAAAAAAAAAAAATATATATATATATAAATTCTACGATGATGAAATTCCGGAGTATTCGAAAAAACCATGACCTTCATATAATACATATACCGGTATAAAATGATAATTGTTAATGGGAAAGTAAAAAACATTTCATTCGATGTATTGGCCATTGTTTCCTACACATTTTGACCACCTTTCTGGCAATTTGTGGATACCACGCCAATAAAATTGTTTGTTTTTTAAAGCAAATCAACCAGACTCCCAATTTTCGACCTTCTCGTAGAAATCAAAGTGCTGCTCAGCCAATGCGTGTCTCATCGATGAAAACAAATGGTTGACGGAAGGAGCCAAGTCTGGGGAATACGGCGAGTAGGTTAGCAGCTCCCAGCCAAGTGTTTTGATTGTATCCTGAACCGGTTTTGCTTTGTGTGAAGCATTGTCATGGAGCAAAATTACCCTGTCGTGTCTTCTGGTCATCCTGGTCGTTTCTCGATCAATGCATGGTTCAAATTGATCATTTGTTGTCGGAGCGATCAGTATTAACGGTTTCACCAGGTTTTAGGAGCTTGTGGTACACCACACCTTTCTGGTCCCACCAAACACAGCATTGTCTTCTTGCCGAATCGATCTGGCCTTGCAGTCGATGTTGATGGTTGTCCCGGAATAACCCATGATTTTTTCGTTTAGGATTCTTAAAATAAATCCATTATTCATCGCCAGTAACAATCCGACGCAAAACCGATTTTCTTTCGTGTCTTTGAAGCAAAATTTCACAAATGTTTTTTCGGTTTTCCATCTGTCTTTTGGATTTTTCCCAGTCCTTTTAAACGGTCAGAAATTGTTTGTTGTGCAACATTCAACATTTCTGCCATTTGCTTTTGATTCAAAGTGTCATCTCCATCCAATATCGTTTGCAATTCGGAGTCTTCAAACTTTTTTGGTGGTCTTCCACGTTCTTCATTTCTCACATCAAAATCATTATTTCTGAACCGTTGAAATCATCTTTTGCATGTTGCTTCTGATAGAGCATAATCACCATATGCCTCGATAAGCATTCGATGAGACTCTGCAGCACTTTTCTTCAAATGAAAGCAAAAAATTAATGCTTTCTGCAAATCATCACTTCTGGTACAAAATTCGACATGATGAAAAAATATGATGTTGTCTGTTCAATGACTTAATGTATACTAAATATGTTTCACAAATGTCATATTGAGACATTTGTATCTTAACGCTCACATCATACAATATTTCCTCGATATTTGACTCGTATACTACGTGATATCGAGCAGTGAAATAAATTAGGCATATTTTTATATTGTCATCATTCTGAGAATCAATATTTGTCCAAATGTTAAACCAAGGTTCATCAGAACTTCATTGAAGTCCATTTCATAAGTAACCATCGAATTAATTCTGAGAAAATGTATCGGAAAACCAATCCACTTTCTTTCTCGAACCAAATCATTCGCGATAATTACGCAGCCTCCATCCATAATGCGGAAATTTTTTATACCGCGTCTGAAGATCAAGTTCAATGTCGAACAAATGTAAACACAGGCAATTTTCGATTCATATCTACAATGAAACAATGATAGCTTTGCGATGCAGACAAGGTTGCAACTTAGACCATCAATATTATTTCTATTGAGCGATTAGAGGGCCCTTGAAGTTTACCTGCTTCTCCCACCAGATATTCAAATGTCGAAAAAATGTATATAATGGTGATTTAGCGGAAATGGATTCAAGCATTGGCTTCACACCACTCAAAAAGATTTGGCGTTTTTCCAGTGTTGTTATTTGTCGGATACATGATGCAGATCATACACTGGATACTGGTGTTGAAAATAACAGGAGTTTTCTCCTATACTAACTGTGAGTAATTTTTTTTTCACGAAAACTGTCAAGGGATGATACGGATTTTATTATGTGAATTATACAGGGTGAGTCTTTGACCACTGCGTTGATTTTAACCTTAGGTTCTTGAGATCAAAAGAAACACTTTTTTACCATAACGTTTTTCCATATTCAGCTGCGTTAAAAAGTTATAAGCATTTTAAGTTTTCACATTGAGCAAATACCCCTCTGTAGTCCAGTTTAGTTTGAATGAAAATTACCTTCCACACCATCCACAATTCAATCTGAATTTTTTTAAAACATTATTTTTCCTCTAAGAAATGATTCACACACTTATGTTTCATCAGATGATTATATCGATTTAATTCTTTTCAACTTCAAATATCTCGAAAATGATGCAATTTGAGAAAGAAGATGATGAATAATTTTATCTGCAAAGAAGACTAATGATTCTAGGAAGTACATGATACGGACCTTTAATTCAAGTGATATTAGTTTTTCATGCAATTTAACCAATCTGTACAGTAGTAGTGAGAAACCCACCAAAAATGGAATAAATCTATTCATGCCAAAATATGCATGACTGTTATCAAAAACCTTCTACAAGAGATCATTTCAATTGATATTGTCGTTTGAATTTTACAAGTGTAAATGCAATTTCTTTATATCTTTTGAACGGGGCCCAATTTGGAAAACTGTTATCACAAGAGAATGTTTCTTTTGACGTCAAAAATCTATGATTGAAATTAACGCAGTGGTCAAAGACTCATCCTGTATACTCAGTGGTATACAAAATGGGAATGGAGTTATTTGAAACTGCTATCATTAGGAAAACATACGAGTCCAATGACTTTTGTAGTGAACAACTATCATTTTTGAGGTGAATAGGATGCCTTATGGTTAGAAGAATTAAACTCCAATTAACCTTCTGATTTGAACCATTTATCAATCAATCAATGAAGAAAAAATATCCATTCCTATGTTCATTCAATTAACTTCTATGACTTCAGCACATTAAGAAACTCCTATTATTCAAATGGGTATACGGGGGTTGCCTTTTTATATTTCGGGATTGGACAACCCTAGTGTTGCAATCTGCCAACTGACAGGTCTATCGTAAAGCTTGACTTTTTTGAGGTTAGACGTACTCTGAACTTTTGACATACCAGTGCTATTTGTGTTGTTAAAAGATTCATCTCTCCCAAAATTTAGAATTGAATCGTGGACATATTCGTGCGATTATTTTTCACAACGTTCGACGTGGATTATCTCAACAACAGTGCATCGATGAACTTAAGTCAATATTACACGATGAAGCTGCATCAAGGACCAGTGTTTATCGATGGTATGGTGAATTCTACCGAGGTCGTAGTTCACTCCAAGACGAATTTTGTGAAGGTCGTCCAACATCAGTTCTTGTTCCAAAAACCATTGATGCTGTGCGCCAACTGGTATTGCAAGATCGACATGTGACCTATCGTGAGATTGGAACATCCTTATGCATTAGTGGGACTAGCATACATTCAATATTGCATCAATATTTGGCCGTCAAAAAAAATTTGTCAATCGTTCAAAAAAAGCCTCGTGTCGATTGGTCGAAAGAAAGCTCCAAAAATACGACCTCGATGCTTCGAAGCACGCCTATGACATCGTGACAGGTGATGAATTATAGGATTTACGCGTCTGAGCCCGAAAGTAAACACCAGTTGATTTTATGTGTGTTTTAAGATGAGCCATATCCAACAAAAGTTGCTCGCGCATGAAGCACTTCAAAAGAAATTGTCGCCTGTTTTTTGGAAAAACTGGACATGTCGTAATCGTTCCACTAGAACAATGCAGAACAGTCAATTCCGAGTGGTACACAACCATTTGTTTGTCAGTTGTCTTCCAAGATACCAGGAAAAGCAACCGCCGAAGACGGATCACTCTTCACCACGACAATTCGAGCTCTCAAACAACTGCATTTTTGAGCACTCAAAATATTGATTTGATGAGTCATCCGCCGTACAGTCTGTCTTGGCACCGAATGACTTTTTTTCGGCACCTGGAGAAGCGGTTTGGTCGAATATTATCCAATAACGAATATTGAGTCTCAAACTTAGTGATGATAGAGCGAAATGTGCGTTCAGTAGGCCGATTATGTGGACCGTAAGTCGCTTTAAGTGCTCGATACTCATTAATCGGCGAACGCCTATTTTTGTAATAAAGCTGAACAATTTGTAGACGCTGTGCCGGGCTAAGTTGTTCCATTATGAAATTTCAGACACTACTGTATAATAATACCACTTCATTCAAGCGGCGCATGCGCGATCTACAACTAAATCCCCACCACAAAGAGTACCTCCAAAAGAATCTTATTGAAATTGATATTTCGTTAGAGGTTTTTTTTAATCCGCGGACTGTGTAATGAATTTGATCAAAAAGCAATGGTCATATTGAATATTTTCAGTTGCCGATGTCGCATGTGGTCAACGAACTCCTAGGAACGCTAAAATTGTTGGCGGTGAAGATGCTATGAAGGGTGAATTTCCATGGTTGGTTTCGATAACAAGACGAGGAGGTCATTTCTGTGGAGGTACTCTAATCAGTAACAGATATGTATTGACTGCAGGACACTGTCTGTGCACGTAAGTACATTCAATCATGTTGGAAATTCAATTGTGTATGTCTTATCAACCAGAACAAAAATTTATAGTTATTCTAATACGCTGCTAGTGAGTGTAGGTATCACCAAAATTATTATTTATGGTGACTACTCAGACCAAAGGAGAGCAGATCATTCACCTTCTCGTCGAAAATTTCGAACATACTGGGCCAGTTGCAGAAGAGGTCATTTCTGTGGGTCATCGGGTTACTCCAATAGAGGAAATATTGCTACTGTAAGCCTAAATATGAAAGACAACCCAAACCTGTCACTCGCTAGAAGTTAAACTTCCTCAGATCACTTTTTGGAGAATGCAGGAATCTGACAATCCATTTTTGGAGAAAAAACCTTTTTCGAGGAGTGTAGTTTAATGTAGTTCCTGGTGTCAGATTGCTATTGACCTTTCTTCGAAGACGTCGAGGGATATGTAACTGTTAAGAAGACCTCTATTGGAATGTGACATCCGAATATCTATGGCCTCAATTGCTTAAGTGGAAGATGGGTCATTTCAAGAAATGCTGACGTAAACTGCCAATCTCAAGCCCTTTGAGTAATTTTTCGGGTTACATCAAATCTTATGTTCACAGAATCAAACCTCCCTTGACTCCCTTGAAAAGATAACTCGACATTTGTGCCGAAAAGTTATGGAAAATCCGACCACCAATGTATACGAATCCAGACAAATTTCAACAATACAATTTCAAAACATCATATCAGTGGTAGATCTTCAGAATAATAAAAAATCATTACACTTCTACTTTTTATTGTATTGAATTCCAAAGAAATGACTCTCTTATTGGAAACCCCTTCATTTCATCATCACTATTGAGAAGTCCTCATCACCCAAGTTTTTCAGCGGCATTGGCCTGGATCTACTGAGAGCCTCAAGCATCAAAATAACATTGTCCCAGCACGACCTCTCGATGAAATCAGATGATGCTTATGAACGAACAATAAAAAAAGTTACAGTACATCCTGATTACGTTTGCAACAAGCCTAATAACGACATTGCCATCCTGGAACTGGTAGAAAGGCTCATCTGGTCTGTTGGTGTCTCTCCAGCTTGTCTTCCGATGTCCAGCAGTGATGTCCAAGAGGATGGCATAGATAACATGCTCGCCACCGTAGCTGGATGGGGGTGGACGAACGAAGTCAGTTCAAAGGGTGAGTTGATAGTTGTTTCATAATTTTTTTCGTGGATTTACTTTTATTCTTGAGCTTACCAGAACTGTGGTGCCGTCTAAATAGGTGGCTACAATTATTCTGCTTGTTTTTGATATCCTATGAGTAGATCAGGTAGAAAAGGGGTCCTAGGATTAAACCTTGCGAAACTTCTGCTTCGATGTGATGTTATTCTGACTTCTCTATTCCAGAGTGAATTTCGAACCATCTTTATTCTAGGTAGGATCAGTTGCTCCGGGATTAATCATTTTGTGAAGCAGTTCGTTAAGCCATACTTTGTCGACTGCTTTAGACATATCCATGAATATAGCTTCAGTTTTCTGTCCGTTCATTTTTCCTTTGATCATGTATTGTAAAAAAAACTCTCTTGAGGTGACGAATGGTTGGGTGGTCTGGCTCGAAGCCAAATCCTTAATCCGGAATCACTTATCTGTTCTTGATTATTCTCTATTTTACTGATAATAAATCCTAACCGTCACAAAACAACTGAAAAGTATCAGTCAAAGTTTCTGAAGAATTAAACTTATTCATCCATCTAATTCTAGACATCTTAGTATCCAGCCTCTCTTTATCAATAAATTTCAATAAACGTCATAGGTCACGCCATGTAATAGACGGTTAAACAATGTTGTATACCATGTGTGGACTTAACCGCTCCACCTGAGCAGAAACCAAAGACCGTAACGAATAGATTGAGTGTGGCAAGAGTCATAGAATTCCGATATCGTTAAAATCCAAATGAGTGATATACAGTGTACGCTAATCACTCACAAAAACATATTAAAACGCCATAACTTACTGGGAGCCCGCTCAATAAAATCACGCAAATTCCAACAGCTCAACTAATGATCGCCTTCTATCGAAATCGTGTTGGTGCATCGCGACCTTTGACCCAGGAAAACCTACCTGCGACCGTCGAACTAGGGGTGTTCGATTTCTGTCGATATTTGACGAAATGTCGATATATGTATTTTATGGAATTAAATTAATGGGTCTAGTCTCTTTCACTTCTTTTGAATAATAACATTATGTGTTGCTCTGGAAGGAGAAAATTTCAACAATGCTTAAAGCAACAATAACAACGTTTAAAGCAATAATCGGCCTGAAATGAGGGACAATATTTTAGGCCACAATTCAGGTACCAAATCGACGGAATCCACTAAACCGCATTTAGAGTATTAAAAAATAGTTCGTATATATTCTATGACTAAAGACGACTTGGTATTTTTAGTACGATGGTTGACATTTTTCAGGTTATACGTTCTCAGAACGTTTAGCTCTATCGTAAAGCACTATTTGTGTTGTTCACAGTAACGTTTTGACAAAGAGCGCTATCTGCTCGTAACATAAAATTAAATCGTATACATTTTCGTGCGATTATTAAATCAACAACAGTGCATCGATGAACTTAATTCAATTTTTGGCTATGAAGCCTCATCAAGGACCAGTGTTTCTCGTTGGTATGGTAAATTCTTAGACTATTTAAGATAGACAAAGCATTCCTTTGTAAAATGTCGATTTGTTTTGACTCCCTCATTGAAAGTCTTAACCTCATTGAAAGTCTCTTGTGAAACCTCACCGGCAACACCGCATAAAATCTGTTTCCATTTACTCGGGTCACAATATCTGCAGGGTCGAAATGATCTGAACAAATGAAAATTGCTTTCTTTGGGCAAATATTTGACCATCCCAACAGCGAAGCCCAAATTCTTCTTTTTTCATCGTCATCTGGGAACCTTAATTCAAGAAAACCTCATTTTATCTCATAACAATCTCATTGAAAACTTCCCTATTAAAACTTACTACGCTACTGAACATGTAAATAACTAAATACTTATCTATGGAACGATTTATTTGGATTAAAATTCCTGTCTCTACTACAACTTTCACATTTACGAACCATTTTTAGTGCGATGAAAAGTAATAAACAATAAGAAATATAGAAAACCTAATACTGACTCTCACAAATTTTCTTTAATTTGCGTATTTATTTTCGATACTGAGGTAGCAACGTGTGTATTTTAGAACATGTGACCTTCAAATTGTCAAGCAAAGAATGCAACAGCGTTTTCTTGACTTTCATCTGATTTTTTTTCCATCTGTGGTCTCTGGCATAAGATAAAAGAATCAACTAAAGTTTTTCTTTTACTTCGTGCTGATATATCCGATAAGACAGTTTCAATTCAGAATATAAAATTTTATACAATGTTTTGAATGCAAATTAGAGAAAAAGTTTTTATTCACAATTATAGGGAATAGAGAAACCTACTATTTGCTCAGTTTGGCAACATGAAATTATTTTTTTGACCTGAGTGGACCAGATCAATACGTTACAATCGAACAGCTCTAAGTTTCAGATGCGACACTTTTCAGTGTAAATAAAGGGGTTTATTCTTATATAGTCTAAGGGTAAATTCAACCGAGGTCATAGTTCACTCCAAGATAAATTTCATGTAGGTCGTCCAAAATCAGTTGCTCATTTTTGCTGTGCGCTAACTGATATTGCAAGATCGTCATGTGACCCATCGTGAGATCGAGACAACCCTAGGCATTAGTGGGACCAGCATACATTCCAATTGCATGAACATTTCACCGTCAAAAAAATTAATCCCACACAATTTTTCAGTCGCTCAAAAAAGGCTCGTGTCGATTGGTCGAAAGAAATGCTCCAAAAATACAATCGTGGTGCTTCGAAGCACGTCTAAGACATCCTGACAGGTGATGAATAGTGGATTTACGCGTATGAGACCGATAGTAAACAGCAGTCGACTGTATTGGTGTTTCAAGATGAGTCAAATCCAACAAAGGCATTTCCAAGCAAATGGTCGTCGGTTTTTTTCGGAAAAACTGGACATGTCGCAATCGTACCACTAGAACAACGCAGAACAATAAGTTATATCTTCATCTACATTCATAATGATATTTCATTGTCCAAATTCGAATACATCTGTAGAGAAATGCCAGAAAAAATATAGTAAAGCCCTGACGTGAGGTCCGGAGCACTCTAAAAAGCCGCTATCGAAATTATCGATATCTAGCTATGTATCGATGTACGAAATCGATCATTCTATTCTTGAACATCCCTACATCGGATCACCAATAGCACCGGCATTGCATATTTTTACGCGCGCAAGTAGTGCCCGGTCGAATTTAGCACTAATATAGTATTTCGCAAAATTGAACACCACGAGGCGATATATCTTTGTGTGATGAGGCAAAGCTTGATTAATTATTGGTCGTTTATTCAAAACGGTCGTAAATTACATGGAACGAATCGGTGCGATCGAATTATTGTGATCGAACCGATAATGGATAATCACGAAGTGTATACGTATCCTCTGATTATTGGTAATTGAATCTTTCGCTTTACGAGGGGCATTTCTATGCGTTGGTTTATCTCATATACTGTAATGTGACACGATGTAGGGGTTGTAAGGTAGTTACTTCGAGAATTTTTCATCGATGTGACGAAATGTGACTTTTCGAAGGTCAACATCGGTGTAAATTCGGCTATAGCTCATTTGTAATCAATAATGTGGTGAAACTTGAATATACATGATGATCAAATTAGGGAGATCAACCAATTTAATTTAGATTCTTCGAAACTGGAGTTGTTGTTAAGTACCCGATGAGATTTTTTTGTTTCGAGTTATAATTGTTTTTATGTATTTGATTATATTTCTTCCGTGAGGTTTCAAGAATTAATCTAAGTTCTTGAATAAGGCTTTACATTGAAGAGTCAATACAAAATTTATATAACAAAAAGAGTTTACATAGATTCAGTCTAAGTTTAAAAATTCCGCATGCTTCTTAACTACCAAAATCTAAAAAAAATAGTGTTATAATTGCCCTTCGAAAGCAAACAAGTCAAAAATCATTGAAGCATGCTTTAATCGTGTTTCAATGAACATTAACCCATCATACTTTTTATTATTGTTATGGTAATTCTAGTTTTCAACACGCTTTTATTAGCTTCACTTGTATGTTTGCTTGTTTGTATGCAACTCTCTGAAGTTGGCTGCAGAATGCGTCGGTACAGAAAACTGTATGCAGATCTAGTAGAGAGGGCCTTGTCGAACACCTCGTCGTCTTTCTGCCTGAGGATCTTAATAATTCATTAAAATGGTATCGATGCATGTACAGGGTGAGACATACGGATTCATATTCCTAGAAGCTACTTTTATCAGCGTTTTTTCGTATTTTTTGCAATTTTTCGGGGTTTTCTGTGTACGGGACATTATTTCAATAAAATGTTATCGATTCATTTACAGGGTATCTCATATGCTTGCATATACCTACTTTCATTTGAGTTCTTTCATGCAGAGTTTCTGGTTTTTCTGCTGACAGGATGTCTCATTTTATAATACAATGTTATCGATTGATATACAAGGTGTGCAATTTACAAATCGTTATTTCTCAATTCTTCTTAGCTTCGAATTAAAGCACGATAAACTATAAGTGGCAGATCATCAATCTTGTTGTTCTAAATTAAAAACACTAACTAAAATTTTATATAAATAATATTTTTAAAAAACTAAAAACAAGCTTTTGTTAAGAATCCAAATAGAAGTAGAAAATGAATTTTAAAAAGTTTGAATTAAGAATAATTTGAATAAGAAATAAATGTATATTATTGTAAAAAAGCGTGAGGTGCATTTTAAGTAATTATAAATGATAATCCTTCTACTGATATCTATCAATAAAATATTAAAAGATTTGAAAGATGACAAATTATCGAGTTTGAATTTGAGTCGAACCCCTTGAACATCGATGGTTTCGAATTATCGACATTTGATTTGAGAGGAATTCAATCGCTGACAAACATAAAACGAAAAAAATTACTAGAAACAATGCTGTAATGAGCTCATTACAACACTGTATTTAGTAGTATAGAAATTATTACGACACTGAAGTACAGAAATAATTTTCCAATCGAGAAAAGGTGGTAGATTGGTAGACTTACATAACACAGAATCTTTAGTTCGAACTAGAATAAAACATACATAACAGCTGAGTTTAGTGTACAAAAACTTAAATCGATCTTGATTTAAGTGTTTTGATTTTTACAGGAGGACGAGCCAAAGTGCTTCAGAAGGCGAAGGTTAGTGTTATAGAAAACGAACAATGCCAAGCCTGGTACAAATCTCAAGGAAAAAAGACCAAAATCCAATTGACTCAGATCTGTGCTGGACATGAACAAGGAGGAATAGATGCTTGCTGGGTAATAACAAAAATTCGACAATAATCCCTTTGATGCGGTTGACCCCCCAAATCTCTTGATCTGAAAAAAGTCAGTAATTTCGCTCTGGTGGAAAGATGCCCAGTAAACTATCTCACATTTGATGACTTTCAGATATTTTTATCAAAATGTGAAATAACTTCGCAAAAGAAATTGACATCCTACTTTTATTGACAGGAAAAGTGGCAAGTGTTCAAACATTTTGAATTCTAGATTAATTAGCCATTTTAGTACTGTTTTGTAGATTACATTATTACATTAAAATCCAGAAAAAAACTCAAAAATTCATATCACAGAGGTAAAGACTAAGATCCTGCTTTTTCTTAAATCTGGTCATTCAATAATTCCTGATTTATTCACTTAAAACTAATATTTGTTGTGATATATGAAGAAGGGTCGTTTTTAGAATTCATATGAATCCTTTTTTTCTCAAGGCTGACAGTGGTGGTCCCCTCATGATAGGAACCGGAAACTCGAACCAAATGGTGGTTGTTGGCGTCGTGTCGACGGGAATTGGTTGTGCTAGACCATATTTACCAGGATTATACACCAGAGTGTCAGAGTACATCCCATGGATAAGAAAAGTAATAGGTTAGTGAGATACTCAAGACTGAAGAAATGAAATTATTGTGATTGAGTTGAATTTGCTGTGATTTATTTAGGATCGTTTAAGATCTATTTAAAGTTTTGTCATATTGTATCAATATCGAAGAATAAATAATGCATTAATTAAATTGTTGGATTAATTTTTTACCGAGAACAGTAAATTCTCATAAGTGGCATAAAAGATCTGGCCAATGTGAATTAATTTCAAACGAATGAACTGTAATTTCTTCGGATTCGCCAATTGTACATTCTAGTAAGTATTTAAGACCATTGAGACACTTTGTACTGAGAAATACAAATCTAAAGCAAGCCCTAATACTGACAAGTTATTCGAAAATCGAAATGTCAAGATTCACTTGATATAAACACGTGTACTATTTGAGGATAACCTGTTAGAGCTGATGGATGTTCATCCGGGGCTGATGTTAGAAGTAGGTAGACTGGTTAACTGGTCAATCGTGGGGTGGAGATCACTCTGGTAAAATGACCCAAAGATTCTATGCACCCGAAGTAGAGGGGGCAATGTTGCTCTTATTCTTCTTACTAGCCTAGCTAAGGTCTGAATCGTCAAGACTATTCCGAGTAAGATGCAGTTGTATAGTATTTGACGTAAAATAATTATAATAAACAGAAGAAAGAAAAATATACATACATATATACAAAATGAAAACAGAACACAATGTCCCACTTTATCCCATCTTCATAGAATGGGTCTCAGACATTCCAATTTATGTGACTGCGGAGAGGAGGTAGATTGCAAATTAGGTACACCGGTTTTTTGGATACCCAGACAACTTGGTTAGAACCACTGGTTGATATGCTGCAATATCCTCAAGTGGGTTTCTTCAGCCAATCGACATTTTTGATTGCATTTTCTCTGATGAACTTGAGGTGCTGGATTTATTGGTGAATTTTCCTATTGGTAGTGACCTGGTGGTGTATTGGCATGCCTGATCAGTGTTTATTTAGTTTCCCTGCATTTTTCTTTAATGTTTTTGTAGTTTTTTGCCTGCCTTGATCCTCGTCCTTGTAATCTTAAGTTTGATCCCCAATTAGTCTGACCTGGGTTTGGTATTCCGAGATATGATACCCAATAACCCAGAAAACTGTATTGTATTCTGAATAACATTATTAATTTTTAGATTCACCTTTCTAATGATATTTCGTTGAATGTTTACGAAGCATCTTGATTTAATCTCTTTGTTTTCAAATTAATTATCACATCTCTGAGTAAGATAGGCATTCGAATTAGTAAAACACAATGCATTATTCCATGTTGATATTTATTATGTACGAATTACTCACTAACCATTGTTTAAAAAGAACCTCGAATGCATTTCCATGAATTTATCTCGACGTCAATGGCAAATATGGAGTTTACGTCTCATTTTCGTAGGACGAATCTGGTGCACATTCCGTTTGCATTCTTCAAGAAGGTGGCCTCGAATTTTTTCAAACGATCGTGAAGGAATTCATGATTCTCTGTTATCATCGGAAGAAGCTCGATCTCAGATTTCTCATAATTGGAGATGTTTCAAATCGTGTTTATTCAACTTTTTTTATTAATTCATAAGTGCATGAAGTAATAATTCATATTAAATCGAATACAAGATTTGCTCAGGTCACATGCTCATTTCGATTTAACTGAAAATTTTGCTAATCATAGCGGAATAGAGCTCATCGCTGAGTTAGTTGACCTTGTGAAAACCATGTTGTTTTTTACAAATAGTGTTGAATTTGTCAAGGAAATTTGATACTCTTTCCTTCAAAATCTTTTATTCTTTTGAAAAGCTTCGGAGATATGAAATGGGTCTATAGTTTTCCGGATTCTATTCACCTTCGTTGAATATTGAAATTATTTTGGTTTTCTTCAATTCAACAGGAGAGTACCACTCCTTGCGGCATTTTGTGCTTCGTAAGATATTCTTGAGCATCGAATAAAATGTCATTGCATTCGATATCTCTGTCAAAAAATTTTCTACATCCCCTGTTGCTTCTTTTGTTAATATTTTTTTCGTACTTCCGGTCCTAAAGTGACAACTTCACTCCCTTGTGACAGGTACTAAAGTGTCACATGACGAAACTCCCGGAACGATTAAATCACAAACAAACGAATTTAAGGGATATTTTATTGAAAAATACAATTAATTAGAATGGTAATTAACGTTAATATTCAAATTAATATTGTGACAGTTCGTCATATTGACTAGTCTTTCCTGGGTTAATGCAGCAGGTAACTGACGAGTAACAGATAGGTCCTTATCATATTGAACTGGTGTTTGTTTCGAAGATCCTGCGGAAACAGGAAGCGACAATGAGGACTGTGGCATAACTATAGTGGACGAATCGGCGACTTGACCAAATATTTTATCTGAAATTTTTTGTTTATTTTTAATAGACGATTCAATATATCCCTTGGCCACGGTGGAGGATTTCCATCCTCCATGTCTCTTCAGCACGTCTATTGTTGCTCCCGAATCAGCTAACAAAGACGCAGATGTGCGTCTAAAACAATGTCCCGTATAAGATGTCGCATTTTCTAATTTCAAGAAAGCTGCTATTTGCCGTGGAAATGTACCAAACATGTTTTTTCCTACTACTCGCGTAGTACATTCTTTGTTGATGTATTGAACAAAAAATTTTGAATGAGGTGTCCCTGTCTTTCGCAATGCTTCATATTTTCGAAATATCGCCACAAAACTGATGGCACTGTTTTCTGAATTTTTTATTACAAAATTTCGGTCAATTTTATTTTTGGTGTTTCTAATCGCAATTAGGAAGGAATCGCCGAAATCTCTCACATCGTCGATTTCTAAATCAACCAACTCTTTTCCACGACAAGCTCCCGAAACGCCCAAAATAAGTGCAACCTACAAAAAAATTGATTTCTTAAAATTTCGGAATATAAACATATTTCCAAATTTACCTTAAGCATTAAATATTTATCAACCGGAGCCTCCCGTAAGAACTGATCTACCTGCTCAGACGTGAGAATTCTTGACTTCTTTGGCTTAAATCCCTCATTTCTTCTCTTCAAAAAAGCTAATGATTTTGGAAATTTACTTATATCAATATCTTCTCTAATGTTAATAACCGATTTCAGTATTGAATAATGTGCCCAGAGAGTTGAGGCACAAACCGCTTTTGATTTATCATTGAAGTAGACTAACAGCGCATTTTCAGTAGGTTGTCTCACATTTTTTAAGCGGCACCACTTTTTAAAAGCATCGTACTGCTGCTCGTATAGTTTTCTAGATTTCGGTAACAATTCTTCACCTACTTCGGCTGCTCTTTTATCAATATCAGATACACCTTCTTCACTCATGATACCAATAATTATCAATAACAATGTTTCTTTACAATGACACTAGTAATGACAATGTTTCTAAATTATAATTGTCACAACGCAATGTTACTATGGTAACTTTTTTTAAAGACAGTTTATTAAATGAGTTGAAGAGAGAAAAAACTGATTGAAATTATTGAAATAATTAATAAAATCATACCGGAAGTACGAAAAGTATCGTATATACCTTGCGATATACATTTAATCCTTCAGGTAAATTATGGCCCTCCTGCGATCGGACCATAAACTTTACCTTCAGGATTAAATGTACTGCTTCAGTCCCGCGGTATATAATATACTATTTTTTGTGTTCAGCACACAATTTTTACCTCCCATAATGCTTTAGTCCTTATCTGCTGCTGTCTCAAATTTTTCATGATCTTTATATCCTTGATATTTCGTAGTATATTTTACGATACATGCTGGATACTCTTCTGCAAGCAGCAATCTGATTATTACGTGAAATTGCAGTGTTACGTATATTCACCCGAATGTCTATAATACATGATTGTTCTAAGTGATAAAGAATTCTTCATTACAATTTCCTTAACCCACAACATGACCGTTAATTCAGCCTAAATCAATCAAAAATTTCTTGAGGATAGAACCACCAAGTTGTATTTCAAAAGTGTAATAATCCTATAACAATTCTTCTGAAGTTGAAATCTGACATCCAGAACAGTGAGCCTTTGATTACGTTAATTACAACTTTTGAATTTTCCCTATATAGGGTGACTCATAGATCTTTTGTCTGAATTTACGATCGATGAAGAACCATGCATTCCGTCGAAGCAGAAACACGCTCATCCTACGCGAAGGCACGTGGATCGAATCCGATCGACTTGTTTGTTATAAATATTTGCCTAGACTGATGCAATGAATCTGGTAACGTTTGTCAGTACACAATGGTCATAAATTATTACAATCGATTGAATCATAGATCATATTGTGGAATTATTTTACAGGAAATTTGTAAGTTCGATTGAATCAATAAAAAGTTTATTATTTATTATAAACATATGAATTGGAGAATAGATTGATGTTATCCAAATGATGACCGTTGCGTTGGATAAACGGCAACGGATTTATGTTTACAAGGTATCTGGGTTAGATTTATCAGATTATTTTGATAAACTAAAATTTTTAAGGTATCCCCTTGCAAAATAGTCAAGCGGGCTAAGGTCGGGGCTTCTGGGAGGCCTTTTTTAGGAAATGATTGACTTCCATTGATTCATTTGAGGTATGGCAAGTGACCCCATCTTGCTGAAACCTCGTTCTTGAGTTGAAACCTGCAAACTCCTGCACGGTCACTATTCACATGAATTGCTCGGTCTCGTCGATCTTCATGAAAATGAGGACAATTATGCCTTTAGCAGACATAGTGGTTCAAACCACGACCTTTGGGCTATGTAGGGGTCGTTCATGATTTCGTCTCGGATTCTCCTTTGCCCAGTACCGACAATTCTACTTATTAACATGACCATTCAGGTGTAAATTTGCTTCGCCACTAAACAGTATGTTGTTCAAGTTGTTTAATCGGTACAGCATTTCGTTCGCAAAATTCATTCGATTAGCATAGTCCGCATCCTTCAATTCTTGAACCAATTGAGTTTTATGGGCTTTTAGATGTAAGTCTTTATCAAAAATCGAACGTAAAGACGATTTTTTTATGTTGAAAGCTTGACTTGGCTTTCGGATGAATAAAGACGGATTTTGACGTCGAACTGTACACGTCTAAGACTCACTCAGTAACAGAAGACTGATGAAAGAATAAAGTCACTTTACTGTTGTTGTTAAACAGTCTTTTTCTTTACGTTAACATTGAATTATCCAGTGAAAATTCGATACACCGTTTTGATATCGCCGCATATGTTTTTGTTTCAAAGATATACATCAAAGAATTAATCGAAGATTGATTCACCCAAGAATAGCCGCAATGAACTAACTGTGATACACAACAATTTGAACTATGGAAATCAAAATATAACTACAAATAAGATCTATTACAAGAAAACTCATTTTGAGTTCGACTAAATACATCAATCTTTCAGCTTAAATAACCAATTCAAACACTTGAATTCTGAGAGTTATCCATGTTAAATCTATCGAATATATCGATTGAATTCGCCTTTCAATTATTTAAAACATATCTCCACATTAGACCCAGT
Organism: Micraspis discolor; assembly: GCA_030674115.1. Classification (NCBI taxonomy): domain Eukaryota; kingdom Metazoa; phylum Arthropoda; class Insecta; order Coleoptera; family Coccinellidae; genus Micraspis; species Micraspis discolor. The sequence goes on from JARTUT010001740.1 coordinate 795,518, forward strand.
TTCTTCTAAGCAAAGCTTAGTATGATTTTGAATTTTTATATACAGATTTTGCCTTTTCTGATCGGATGTAATGCTCGAATAAGATAGAAATCAGAAAATTTATCACTATCTATAATCATATAACACACAGAAGTGATTCGGACACAGTGATTTCACATTGAATTCATCTTTGTTTAAAAATCGACATAAAAGTGAGAAACATATTTGGACTTCTTCAAAAACACCATAAAGCCTTACGCCGGTCCTTGTTTTCTTTTGAAGGCCATTTAGAGCACTTTATATAGTTCAATAACTTTCCGCTAGTTGCTATAGAGTGAAAATAAATTCAACTGCAATACAACAGAGCCATCTATAAACCCTAATATTTAGCTTCATTTCGTTGAACTACGTCTCCTCTCTAAATCTAAGTTGCTACTTTTTGTCATAGGGTAGGCCATAAAAAGTTAATTGTTCAAAAGATTAAATAAAAAGAAAATAGAAAAAGTAAATAATGTATATTCCGTGGAAGATTTTTTGAGCCAGTTATCATAAAGGGTCAAATAGATGGTAAAGAAGCTATTGATGTTATTGTGGATACAGGTGCAGCCATTGGTATAGTAAGTGAAGATTTAGTTGGTAATCATAAAGTAAGTAAAACACGCTATACTAGGAATTTCAGGTGTAAATAATAAATTGCTGTGGATTTTGGGAGAAACAAGTTTGACATTTTATTTGAATGAGGTTGAAAGTCCAACATACTGTAATTGTAGTTAGGGAGATCAAAAATAGATTTATTTTAGGCAACAACTTCAATAACAAATTTAAGGTGGAAATAAACTTTATGACTAGACACGTGTGACATTAGGTATTAATAACAAGGCTCACACTGTAGAGTTCGCTAATAAATTAGTCAATGAAGATAGAAATATAGATGAATTCGATTTACAACTTCGTACGATGAAGAAGTAACCCTTCATCACGCCAAAAAGTACCAGAAAAATTAACGTTGACATTTCTAAGTACATTTAGAAGAAAAAACATATGCATTTTAAACAAAATTATAATTTCTTCCGTAGTAAAAGTATTAGCCTAGTATTCATTGATTTAAAAACAGGGAAGTGCCTACATTGAGAATCTATCTAACTATTCAAGGTCGTTTACGCGAACAGCTGTTTAGGAGAGTTCATTAAAGAACACGACGTACTAGCAGTCGGCAGTGAGCCCGCCGAAATGGATCAAATTTCATATAACAATGAAAACAATTCAATTCATTTTAATGTTTGCGATGAATTAACTGAACATCATAGAAATAATTTAAATGAGCTGTTACTGGAGTATTCTGATATTTTTGCAAAAAGTAATTTAGAGTTAGGGAGATAGTAAAGTGGCGCACAGTGCATTAATACGAAAAGATGCGGTACCCATACATCAGGCCCCATACAGGGTGTCCAGCAAAGAACGGAAATTATTTCAAATCAAATTGATGAAATGTTGAAAGCAAAAATTATTAGGAAATCATTCAGTGCGTGGGCAAGTCCTGTAGTTCTTGTAAAAAAGAAATCAGGAAAGTGGCGATTTTGTGTCGATTATAGAAAGTTAAAATAAGTTAATAGAGGTTCCATCTTACCCACTCCCGTTAATTGCGGATATTTTAGATGCATTAGAAGGATCAAAATTTTTACAACCAACGGATCTGTTATCAGGGTATTGGCAGATAAACCTTGCGGAACATGACAAACATAAGACGGCTTTTACGACTATACAAAGGGTTATATGAATTTAATAAATTACCATTTGGCTTAGCGTTAAGTCCAGCAGCTTTCAAAACAATGGACGAAGTTTTAGCAGAGGTTAAATGGATAGTTTGCTTAGTGTACCTTGATGACGTTATAATAAAGGGTAATTCTTTGATGACCATTTAAATAATCTGAGATTAGTTTTTGAACGTTTCCGGAAATATAGACTAAAGCTGAAACCTAGTAAATGTCATTTCGCTTATTCTAAAATCGACATCTTAGGTCATGTAGTTAGTAGTAGAAGGCATTTCCCAAACCCTCAAAAAATTTTAGCAGTGTCTGAATTTCGGAAACCAACAAAATTACGTGATTACAGTCATTTATAGGACTAGTAAACTACCTACAGAAAATTCATCCTAACTTTGCCGAAATAAGTAGACCATTAACTTTACTGACAAAAAGGATGTTAAATTTGCCTGGACGCCAGAGCATCAGGCAAGTTTCGAAAAACTAAAATCATTATTAACAAGTGCGCCGGTATTAAGACACTTCCAAGATAATCTTCCAATTGAAATTTTGACAGACGCAAGTAATTTTGGTATTTCTGCCGTAATAGTACAAGAATTTGAGTCAGGAAAACATCCTATAACATACGCATCAAGGAGATTATCATCTCCAGAACTCAAATACCACAACTACTGAGAAAGAATGTTTTTAGCCATTTTATACAGGGGTCACACAATTTCGTCATTACATTTGGGGAAAAAGTTTAAAAGATTATTACAGATCATCAAGCTCTCTTATGGCTTCAGAAAAAAATAAGGACAGTTCTGGGAGATTAGCGAGGTGGGCTATAAGACTCCAAGATTTCGATTTCGATATTGCACATCAAGCGGGTAAATTACATAGTTCCAGATTCCTTGTCCAGAAATCCTTTGTTGGATACAGATAGTCAGAGTGAAGAAGTTGAGGAAATTCCTGTTTTTCTAGTAAGTTTGGACAATATCGAAAAGAGAACAGAAGGCAGATATAGATCTTAGAAGAGAAATAATAGAAGCGATTAAAGCTCCCGCAAAATTTTGACCCCAAAATTGTTAAGAAAACACGAAGTTATGTAATAGAAAACAGGGTACTATATAAGAAAAACTATAGCCCGAATTCCCATTCCAAATTATTAGTCTTACCAAAAAAATTCAATTCGAGATGTGCTTTTGTGTTGTCATGATGATCCATTATCAGGAGGTCACTTAGGTTTGGCAAAAAAACGTTAGGAAAATTAAAATTCAGTATTTTGGACTTCAATGCATAAGGATGTTGAAAAGTATGTCAAGAGTTGTTTACATTGCCAACAAAGAAAAAAAGTACCACAAGCTGTTCCTGGACTTTTTACAACCAAGTACGGTCGAGAGAACCATTTGATAAAATCTGATCTATTGGGGCCATTTCCTAAAAGTCAGTCAGGGGAATACATATATAGTCGCAGCCATTTGTTACGCAACAAATGGGCGGGAAGCAAAAGCCATTCCTGTTGGAACAGCAGAACAAGTTGCAAACTTCTTGCTGGAAAACATAATCTGTCGCCATGGTTGTCCTAAAACAATCACTTAGCGACCGGGGAAAATGTTTTTAAGTCGAAATTGGTAACAATCATTACTGAATGGCATGGGGATGCCATCCAAACTACGACGACGGCGTACCATCCTCAAACTAATGGTTTAGTAGAACATTTTAATGGAACTCTGGCTACTATGCTTTCAGTGTACGTAGTAACCGATCAAAGATTGGGACATATGTGCCTCTCATAACATTTGCTTATAACACTTCCAATCAGGAAACAACTAAGAAGAGCCCATTTTCGTTAGTGTGTACCGCAGAGAAGCAATATTGCCAGTAGATGCGGCTTTAGGTATTCAAATAAACGAAATTGACGAGACAGCGGAAGAACTTTTAGCTAGACTTGAAAAATCGCGTAAAGATGTTCAGAAAGTTATAAAGGATGAGCAGAACAAACAGAAAATACAATACGATCGGGAAAGCATAGGCATGTCAGTTATAATAGGGGGACAAAGAGTTTTGAATTGTACACACCAGTACGAAAAATCAGGGGAAATCGGAAAAGTTACTATGTAGATGGTTTGGGGCCATATGAGATTGTGGAAAAAGTCAATGATCTTAATTATAATATGTTTTCTTTTGAAGGCCATTTAGAGCACTTTATATAGTTCAATAACTTTCCGCTAGTTGCTATAGAGTGAAAATAAATTCAACTGCAATACAACAGAGCCATCTATAAACCCTAATATTTAGCTTCATTTCGTTGAACTACGTCTCCTCTCTAAGTCTATAAGAATTTCAGAGCTTCCGTTGAGATTCCTACGGCTAACTCCATCTATGAGGATTCTTATTTTGGCGCAAGAGGGTACAGCCATAATATTATAATTAAAGGAGCATATAAAGTTGTATGCAATAACGAGCTTGTTAAGGGTAAATATCATACTGATAACTTCTCGAAATACCTCGTGTCAGTATGTTACACGTCGTCTGAAATTTCTAGGGCAGCATTCAAACGCTGTCTGAATTTAGGTGACATATACGCCGCCTACAGTATTGCTCCTCTGAGACTCGTTAAGGCATTCTTGTCTCATCCACAAACGAAGCGTCGATTACCCATTTCACTTATGGTACAATTAATTGGCTTGTTACGTAATGAATCCGCTCGGGTAAAATGTCCTACAATTAGATCTTTGCCGGCTGTGTTGGAGGCTGCTCGAAATATCGACAAGTTCGATCATTATCAAGATACATCTTCGGATTTAAGAGGATTCTTGCAAGATTGAATCTAGGTAAAGTATTCAGCAAAAATGGCAGCCGTGAAATAAGGATGAAAGGTGGAATCAAGAGCTTTAGAATACTATGTCTCTAAGTGCAAGAGTTCATTAATACAATATTTTCTCCAACATTGAAAGAAAAAATTATTTTGTTTAATTTTTACGTATTTGATCTTATTACACGACTGGTTTCGGTTATCAAACCAATGTCAGGTGTTAGATTCAGATTGAAACATTTTTCTGTTCTTAAATCTTTCAATATTTTTATTGAATCCTCACAAAATAATGCATGAGTCGTCAATACAAGCTGGTACACATGTATCTTGATAATTCACGTCGAAAACTATCGGGTTTTTCAATGGAGACTTGACAACTTTGAATTCAATTTGTGAACGCACCCTTAGACACATCATCGAACTGTCAACGTCAATTAATTCAGTAAAGTGAACATTTACATCATGGCATAATACACGAACGAACAACGTTTGCAAGTTATAAAAATTAACAACCGAAATTCGGAGTCGGTGATCGCAATTTAAAGATCCTTAACTCCATTTTCGGTCATAATTCGAGCCCTAGTAGATAGGCAATCACAAGTTTGATGCAAAAATTTGAGTCTACATATTCGCTGTTGGATGTTGCTGTGCCAATGAGACAAAGAACCGGTCGCAGTAACGAAAACATCGCTGCCGTTCGGGCCTTTGTAGCCGACGATCCAAATCAGTCAATTCCACAGCTTTCTCAAGAATTAGGCATCCGTCAGACCACTCTATGGCGAATTTTGCGGTAAGATCTTGGTTAACACCCGTACAAGATCCAGCTGACTCAATAATTAAAGCCATTGGACCATTTGAAGCGAAGCACGTTCTACGATTGGACTCTGGAAAGGCTGCGCCACGATCATGATTTACACCGAAAAATCATCTTCAGCGATGAAGCTCATTTTTGGCTCAATGGCTTTGTTAAAAACAAAATATGCGTTATTGGACAGGCAGCAATCCTCGCGTGATTCACGAAACTCAATTGCATCTACAAAAATTACAGTTGGTGCGGCGTTCGTTGATGCCAACAATCGTCACGTTACAGTCAATGACGATCGCTACCGCGCCATGATAACGAATGTTTTTTTACCCCAATTGCAAAGTATGAACTTGGCTAACATGTGGTTTCAATAGTCGGTGCCACTAGCCGCACAGCACACGTAACAATCGGTTTATTGAAGCAGACATTTGGTGAGCGTGTAATTTCGAGAAACGGCCTCGTCGATTGGCCGCCTTGTTCGTGCGATTTGACGCCTCTGGACTGTTTTCTTTGGGGCTACGTCAAGTCACTGGTCTATGCCAACAAGCCGACGACATTGCAAGAGCTCAGAGACAACATCGAACGCGAAATAGCAGCCGTTCCATTCATAAATGTTATGTTTGTACTTCAAGCCAATAATAAAGTTTTTGAAATATCTTAAGTGATTTGTGTTTTATTCAGATTCAAAGTTGTGAAGTCCCTATCGGAAAACCCTTTATGAAAAGCCATCCTAAAAAAAAAAAATCATTCTGTATCTAAGACGAATTTTCCAAGTGACCGTCAACCACACAACAAGTCTTATATATTCTGAGGTGAACTGTGAAAATGTCGTAGCTCAAGATGGCGGCAACAGATCTGCAACACACAATGTTGCCTACGTCAAATAAATAAAGACCAACCCTCGTAAAAGAAAACGTCCATGGTAATCTGTTTCGAATCTGACATCATCACGGAACTTAAAAAGACATCTTCACTTTTATTGTTTGATCTCTATTGTCTCCTGTCACAACTTGGAAAAAGGACTCCTCAAGCGAGGCATAACAGAGATACGGTATACATGCAGATGAGGCAATGTTATGTTGTTGCAACTGGATCACAGTCGCAACCATTCCAAATTATCGAGTCTCCATCTAAATGGGTCCAATTATAATTCACCCTCAGGTCTAACATTAAGTTCAGATTGCATTCAGCAGTGAAAGATACCTTAGCATGTCAGTTATGTCGGATGGTTCCTGATTTACATATTCCCCATCTGATTTGATGATTTCGCTTTGTTCTTAACTTCTGGCTATGAATAATCACCTTCTATTCAGGTGGACAGGGAATCGGTGATTTTAATGTTTGATATGATGAATAAGTTGGCTAAGTTAGCGCTTGGAGAGAAAAATTGCAAAATATCGTTCTTAACACATCGGGTAATAAGTCCTGCATCTATGTAAGAAATCATTATTTATATTATAAACAATGTAAGTAACATTTACCAGTTGAGGACGAATTTGCACCCGAGCGACTGCAAAAGTTGGTAAAAAAGGTCGATACTGTTTAATGTACTTACATCCCATATCATATATCAAAATTTTTCCCCTCGATGCATTTTATATTCACAAGAAAAAGCTAGATATATTTTTGGATTTTTGGGGATTATACTTATTATTATATTCTTTATATTATATTTACTCACGTGTTTTCTACAATTCAATTAATGATCTTCAATGGTAAAATGAGGTATTATAAATGGCACACTCTGTATATTATTCAAAAACCTCTGTCTTGAAGAACATCCCTTAAATTGGTAATAATGAAAACGTACTCAGAACTCCCTTTCATTCAAAGCTGAGAAGAAATAACGATTTCTAAATTGCACACCCTGTATATCAATCGATAACATTGTATTATTAAATGAGACATCCACTAAGCAACACAACCCGAAAACTTGCAAAAAGCACGAAAGAGCGCAAATAGAAGTAGATATTAGGAATATGCAGCGCAAATGGGAGACTCTGTATATAAAGTCAAGAAGCTATGCCAATGGTATCGATTCTACAATTCAATTAATGATCTTCAATAGTAAAATGAGATATTATAAATTGCACACCCTGTATATTTTTCAAAAATCTCCGCCTTGATGAATATCCCTCAAATTGATAAAAATGAAAACGTACTCAGAACCCCCAGTTCAAATAATGAATACTTTGTAGAGGAAATATTAGGTATAATTCAAATTCATAACGAGTGTATATGAAATATATAGAACCTTCAAAGAATTTTTATTTCGAAAAAATGTTGAGCGGTGACGACTAGGTTGTAGTTCCTGAGTGCATTATACACATTATACACATTATATTTTCAATATAATTTTGAGGAGAATGCATATTCCAAAGGTATGGAAGATGACAAAAATTTGTCCTGTGTTAAAGTCCGGAGATCCGTCCCTTATAACTAACTATAGACCTATAGCAATCTTATGTAACTTCGCTAAAATCTTCGAGGTAATTTTATATGACTCAATTTATCCCTCAGTTCGTGCACTAATTTCACCACATCAGCATGGTTTTATGAAGGATCGTTCAGCGGTGACCAATTTGGCAAGCATTACACAGTGTCTGTCAGAGTCACTGGATGATCGTGGTCAGATGGATGTTATATACACAGATATTCAGAAGGCCTTCGACCAGATTGATCACCAGATGTTGATCTCAAAGCTTGCATACATTGGGTTCTCATCGGAGTTTTTACTGTTGGTTAGATCTTACTTTTCCGATCGTTATCAATATGTTCAGTATGGAGGTTGTGAATCCATACCTTATCTCGCCACATCTGGAGTGCCACAAGGCTCCAATTTGGGCCCATTACTGTTTTTATTATATATTAATGACCTGTCTCTGCTTCTTCAGTGTCTCCATCTCCTCTTTGCTGATGATCTGAAAATATTTGCTGCTATTGGGGATCTTGATGACTGCGTGAGGTTGCAGGCTGCTTTGGATATGATAGGTCTTTGGTGTTTCAGGAACGGTTTGAGCCTGAATATCAATAAGTGTCGAGTTGTATCATTCACTCGTAAATTAACCCCAGTTCACTATGACTACGCTGTGGGTGATCAGATTCTGGAGAGATGTGATGAGTATAGGGATTTGGGTGTTGTTTTTGATGGTAAATTGTCCTTTTCCGGGCACATAAGTCAGATAACCTCTTCTGCCTCTAAGACTCTTGGTTATTTTATTAGAAATTGGAACAATTTTGTGAACCCCTATACTATGAAGGTACTGTACTATACTTTCATTCGTAGTAGATTAGAATATGCCTCTATAATCTGGTGTCCATTATACAATAATGCTGTCGTCATCCTGGAGGCCGTCCAAAGAAGGTGTTTGAAATATATTTATTTTAAATGTTTCGGACAGTACCCTTCGAGAGGATTTGACCACTCGGTCCTCGTCGCGAGCCTCGGAGTTGAGGTATTGAAGTTAAGACGTGAGCGTAGTGCATTGAAGTTACTCTACGGGATTCTGCGTGGTGGGATTGATTGTTCATTTCTCTTGAGTAAGGTTAATATTCATGTACCTAGACCTGGTCTGAGGCAATATAACACCTTCTATGTTGATTTTGGTAGGACAAATGTTATGTCACGGTCTCCTATCAACTTCATGTGTAACTTATATGACAGTTCTTGTGGCCGATGTGATATCTACTACGATGAACTACCAATGATTTTGATGTGCCATTTGGAGAATCGTGGTGGGGGTTCGTGATCTTTTTCAGTTTATTTTGTACGCTTGGGATGAGGATGTGATTGGTATGCTGTTGATTTTTTTTTCGAGTATTGAGGGAATAATATTTTTTTTTGTAAATCTCATGTAGTAATTTTAAGGCACTGTTGGATATAATTTTATATGCTATTATAAGGGTCTCATATGTAATCTGGTTCAAGTTTTTCAATCGCATTTGTTTGTTTGATCATTTTTCTCTGTTATTGGGTGTAACCTGTTGAGAATAAATGTATTATTATTATTATTATTATTATTATTATAAAAACCCTTCAGAGCCAAAAACACCATTTAAGGATGGTTTTCACCCTGTTATCCCCTACGTAAGAAAACAAGACTAGGCTCAATCGAAAGCTCTCTTCAACGCAGATTTTTTCCGCACCTTCAGATTTTGAAGAAAATACGATAACACCCCTTGACAGTCAAAAAATTGCTTCTTGAATTTTAAACCTCAATAGTTTCTTGTTATTTTTCCATGAATATACCTACGCAATGTTAGAAATTACCAAGTAGGACCTATTCTCGATTGAAAGTTCGTCGGTCGTTCGGTAAAACTCTTCAATTCTTCCATTGAACATTTTCCATATTGCTGATGTCGTGACGGACGCATATGGGCGATCGGGTGTCTTCGGAAAGTTTACCGGCTAACTTACCGGCTATCTGCACACGGGTAGCAAATGAGGCAGCAGAAGCAGTAATCCCATTAAAATCAAAAATATTGCACGAAAAGCAATATACGGCATTTTTGCCTGGAGAAATAATAAAAAAGCCAAAGGTGTCAACGAAAAAATTATTTTGACGTATATTTCCGAACAATCCAAGAAAGTTAAGTCATCGTCTTTATGGTCCTACTACTCGCAACTTAAGAAAATGTTGGCTCTGAAAGAAAAAATTGACATCGGCAGATTTCACCAAGTCACCGCCTTTTTGAAGCAACATTCCAGGGGATACGTAGCAAACAAGTCGAAGGTATTCACAAGAGAAGAGTTTGAATACTTTTTAGATGCCGCTCCTGATGAGCAATATTTATTGATAAAGGTAGTTTTTATTATGGGTGTTGCTGGGGGGTGTAGAATCGGCGAGCTGGTGACTATGACCATAGATGACGTAGAAGATCAGGGCAGCGTATTGGTTATTCAGATTCCAGATACGAAAACTTATAAGAAAAGAGAGTTCACTGTGGTCAATGGTATTAATAAGGTTGCTCCCCTCGATATATTCCGCAAGTGTGGGATCTTGAGGCCAAGCAAAATTGATCGCAAGCGACTATTTATAAATTTAAAAATAGAAAAATGTACCATCCAGCCTGTAGGTGTGAATACATTTTCGAAAATGCCCGTTACTAAGTATTTGGGCCTTTCTGATGCTGAACAATATACAAGGCACAGTTTTAGGCGTTCTTCTGCAATCCTACTCGCAAATTCTGGGGCAGATTTGACAGTTTTGAAAAGACATGGTGGATGGCACTCAAGTTCTGTTGCAGAAGGATATATTGAAGATTCACTACAAAACAAAATAAATATTTCTGAACAAATACTTGGTGGGGTCACAAGAACCGGACTTCCTGATGGAGAAATGGATATTGCAGCAGGGCCTGAGAAGTCCTCAAACACATGTGCTATAACGACTGAGCATGTTTCCTTTGGAGAAGGTGCAGGTTTACATTTCCATTTTCAAAATCTTAATAATTGTAATTTTTACTTTAATGATAGAAATGACTTTTAATGTAAAATTTTTGATAAATTTTAAGAAACATACTTTAAAATGAGAATTACGTCAATTGTGTGTAGAAAGAATAATTTGCAAAAAGTGAGTGGTGATCATTTTATACCACTAGTGGGTTTTTTTAATTCACTCAGTGGATAAACGTCAACTTACCCTTGTTACCATGGGTTGAATATTGTCGTCTTTAAACGTCAAAATGGGATAAAAATTATTATTTTGATTATGAAGTCCTTCATTAACAAATCCCATCTGTGGAAAAAAATTTTTACTGAGGACGTATCTTGTAAATTACATAGTAGAAAAAAAATTGAAATAAATAAATGAGCGCTGAAAAAGTTAACATAATGGACGAACTATTAAATATTTTCATTCAACCCATTCCTCTACATTAGATATCTGATTTACTATTGATAAGCTTACTAAAGTCACATAGATATAGAAACCTTCTTTATCTATGGCAAAATCATCACTCAAACAGAGATGTATTTATTCTCTATGACCAAAACTCGGCGGTCATTTTGTCAGGAACGATTAGTGAGAGAGTTAGACATCTAGTATCTATATCTATGAAAATTGTAGTGATAGAACATCGATATATACCCACCCGGTAAATAAATGAGTCTCCTCAATTTAATGAGATGTTGTCTAATCGAAACAATTACAAATCTAATCATAGTAAAATTTCGTCCTTGTAACCATATTCATAAATCCTCAGAAGATTAAACTTTCAAACGACATCCAATCCTCTATTTTTTCCAGAAACTCGGTCGTAATAACGAAAAAAAACCCTCATAATTGGCCTTATACCATAATCAACAAGACCTAATACGTAACAACCTGTCATGAATGAAAAGGGTGAATTCGAAACGAGAAAAGCCAAGGATGCTTTTCGCAACCGGATCATAGTTGGCCGTCAACTCGATGAAGAGATCTTCGTACTCGAAACTTTCAACCGCTTCCAAAGACGTCCATAAGTCAAAAGGAACGATCACTTAATCAATTGATCCGCCGAGAAAGATGACATCGTCCGTTTATTGCGAATACGTCCAGGACCTTGCTCTCCATTATGTTCCGACAAAAGATAAACGGGTTCGATTGATCTGACTGTAGGCATCATATCGTTTTCGAGATTTGTTGCGAAATCGATCGTAGAGGATTCTCGAAGGATCACGAACTCTTTAATATTCGGTTCGTAATATCCTGAATGAAAGTTATAGTACTAACCTAAATCGTCCTTCACCGAGGTGATGATAGAAAAAACTTATTTTATAATTTATTCAGTATATTATTGAATATCAGGTATACCGGTATGAAATGAGCGTTTTTTTTTGTGAAAATAAAACACAAATTATCAATGGGAATGTAAAAAACATTTCATTCAAAGTATTGCCATTTTTTTCAACACATTTTAAGCACCTTTCTGGCAATTTGTGGATACCACGCCAATTTTAAAGCAAACCAACCAGACCCCCAATTTTCGACCTCTTTGCAGGAATCAAAGTGCTGCTCAGCCAATGCGTGTCCTATCGATGAAAACAAATGGTAGTCGGAAAGAGCCAAGTCTGGTGAATACGGCGGGTGGGTAGCAGCTCCCAGCCAAGTATTATGATAGATAGATAGATAGATAGATATATAGATAGATAATATATTATTCCTTCAAGACAATACTAAAGTTGTATTGGACAAGTCAATCAGCGATAAATACTCCATATAATATCAGTACACGAAAATATATATAAAAGAAAAATATATAATATATAACGATAAATATATACACAAATATAAGATGAAAACATTCACAAACATAAATCCAAGCATACAGATGTAGACACCTTTGTAAAAACAAAACTTCCAAATAATTACATAATTTAACTATTGTAAAATTACTGAAACAAATATATAGCTTTATCACTGAGGTATTCCCCAACACAGTAGTGAGCTTTGCACAACAATAACTTTTTAATTTCTTTTTTGAAAATCACCTCATTCATACTTCTGAATGAAAATGGAAGGTGGTTATGGAACAATAGTCCCTGGTATAAGGGAAAGTTTCAAATTTTGTTGTTCTATGCAGCGGAATACTGAGCCCATCAAGGTGCCTAGTTGAATATTTGTGGAAGCAAGAATTCTTTCTTAGTAGATGTAACCTAGTCCTGATGTAAACCAATATTTTGTAAATATATATGCATGGTAGAGTTAGGATCTTGCCACTTATGAAATGTGGACGACATGATTCTCTCTGATGAATCTTGAATATAAGGCGCAAAATTCTCTTCTGAGCAATGAACAATCTGTGGCTACTGGTGGAATTACCGAAGAGAATTATATTATAAGAAAGATGACAGTACACAATCCCATAATATACGCTCATAAGAGAGCTGACTGGCATTGTGTGGAGTAAACGTGATATTGCATAAAAAGATTTGTTCAATCGCTTACAAAGACAGTCCACATGCACATCCCAGCGAAGGAACTGATCGATATGTACACCCAGAAATTTAACCGCATTTTTGGACTGGATTTTAATGTTTCTTATTCCTAGTTCAATATTTCTTATTGAGCTTATACTAGCGCCAAAATGCAAACATTCAGTTTTTGACACATTTGCCATAAGGCCATTTCTGTCACACCAGTCCACAAATTTTTCCATAAGGCAATGCAGGCATCTCAGTAAGTCCTCAACAGTATTAGCTGTCAGAATGAAACACACGTCTTCAGCGAACAAAATTAACATATTGGCACCCATACACTCCGGCAAGTCGTTCACGAACAGCAGAAACAACAGAGGTCCCAGAACACAGAACCCTGTGGATCACCATGATTTATATTATAAACTCCGGAGAAAGAATTCTCAACCTTTGTTCTTATAGTCCTGCCCATCAGAAAACTCTGCAACCAGTTCGCAAAAACACCCCTACAACCCAATCTATATAGTTTCTCGAGCAGAAAGGTGTAGTTCAAAGAATCAAAGGCCCGCGATAGGTCAAAAAATAAACCGGCAACGTATTTACCCGAGTCAAGGGACGAGTACACATACTCTGACAACGAGGTAGCAGCCGACTGGGTCGACCTTCTTCTTCTAACCGTTCCTATCCGTTTCGGATGTTGGCTATCATACATGCTATCTTAACCTTGTTAACTGCTGCTCGGAACAATTCTGTAGTATTCATGCAGAACCAGGTCCTGAGATTTCTCAACCACGAAATTCGTCTTCTACCAACACTTCGTTTTCCCATTACTTTTCCCTGCAAAATGGCCTGCAACGAATGAAATCTGCTTTCATTCCTCATTATGTGTCCCAAGTATTGGAGTTTTCGAATTTTTACAGTATTAACCACTTCTTTTTCCTTGTCTACTCTTCTGAGAACTTCGATGTTTGTCATATGGTCTGTCCATGGTACCCTTAGGATTCGGCGATACAGCCACATCTCAAATGCTTCCAGTTTTTTCGTTGTGGTATCAGTGAATGTCCATGCTTCAACCCCGTAGAACAAGACCGATTCTGACCGAAGCAAACTGATTCCAGTACAGATTAACTATTATCCTAATGTCCTTTCCATCTAAGCCCACACTCTTCAGGACTTCTATCATGTTTTGATGTTGTACTCTATCGAAAGCTTTCTGGTAGTCAATGAAACATGCGTAAACTGCACAGTTGATGTCCCTGCATCTCTGGAATAGTACTTGGATGCTGTATACGGCCTCTCTTGTACCCACTGCGTTTCTAAAACCGAACTGAGTAGGGGCTATTTGTTCTTCGCATGTTCTATAAATTCTCCTATGGATGATCTTGAGAAACAGTTTCGGAAAGTGGCTCATCAGACTTATTGTTCTATAGTCTTTACATTTCTTTGCTCCTGGCTTCTTCGGCAAGACAACAAATTCGGATCTAAGCCACTCATACGGAATCCTCCCAGATGTATATATTCCATTGAACACTGATGTTATCGACTTTAAGCCGTCGTCGTCCAAAAGCTTCAAGAACTCCGCATTCACGTTATCGGGTCCAGGAGATTTTCCTTCTTTCATGGATCTCATCGCCGCCCTTACTTCATCGACGAGGATGCACGGTCCCTTATCATTCTCTACCCCAGGTGGATCATGTCGTGTGTCATGAAAGAGCTGTTCGATGTACGCTTTCCATTCATTCTTCAATTCAGCAGTGTCAACTATTGTTTTACCTTCATTGTTGGTTAAAGTCGTTAGATGTCTACGTCTGTTTGTTCCTGTTAATTCTTTGATCTTTCTGTGTACGTTGAAACTATCGTGTTTCGCTTGTAGATTCTCAATCTCTGTACACTTTTCTCTCATTTCTGTTTCTTTAGCTTCTCGGATTTTCCTCTTAATTGCTCTATTTAATTTGTTATATTCGATAATGTCATGGGTCGACCTACCCTTTCTAAAGCCATGTTGCGAGTCCGTGATAACATTAAATTTATCCAATAACCCCAGCATTCTATCGCATACCACCCTCTCAAATACCTTAGAGAAGACATCAAGGATGGATATAGGCCTATAATTAATTATATCACCAGGCTAATTCTTTTTTAGAATTGGCAAGACTAGAGCAGTCTTCATGGCTGAGGGAAATTTACCTGTAGTGACAGATAAATTTATAAGATGAGCAAGAGTCTCAGAAACACAAGGTGATATAAATTTCATAGTATCCTGAACCGGTTTTGTTTTGTGTGCAGGTACATTGTCATGGAACAAATTACCTAGCCGTGACTTCTTGCCCATTCTGGTCAGTATTAACGGTTTCGCCACGTTTTAGGAGCTCGTGGTAGATAGACCACACCTATCTAGTCCTACCAAACACACAGCATTTTCGATTCGACCTGGTTTTGCAGTCGATGTTGATGGTTGTCCCAGACTAACCCATGATTTTTTCCGTTTAGGATTGTTAAAATAAATCCATTGTTCATCGCTAGTAACAATCCGATGCAAAACCGATTTTCTTTCGTGTCTTTGAAGCAAAATTTCACAATTGTTTGTTCGGTTTTCCATCTGTCTTTCATTCAATTCATGTGGCACCCATTATACATACTTTTGGATCTTTCCCATAGCTTTTAAACGGTCGGGAATTGTTTGTTGTGCAACATTTAACATTTCTGCTATTTTCTTTTGATTCAAAGTGTCATCTCCATCCAATATCGTATGCAATTCAGCGTCTTCAAAATTTTTAGGTGGTCTTCCACGTTCTTCATTTCTCACGTCAAAATCATTATTTCTGAACCGTTGAAACCATCTTTTGCATGTTGCTTCTGATAGAGCATGATCCCCATATGGCTCGACAAGCATTCGATGCGACTCTGCGGCACTTTTCAAATAAAAAAAAAGTTGATGCTTTTTGCAAATCATGATTTTGAAAAACGAATTTCAGAGCTGCAGTCTGTCTGCGAATATGGGGAGGGACAACGTTAGACAAAACTGGTAACCAATAAACCGGTGTAGAAGCCATGCTGTTAAGCATTTAAAACATATTTTATTATGAATTCATTCATTCTGCCCAGAACTATTTTTTCGAAGACTTTAGGGACCTATAGTTCGTAATAGCATAAAGGCTATTTTTTTCGAAAATTGGAATAACCGTACCCCTTTTCAGAAGACGAAGAATTTAATTGATAAATTGATGCAGTGTACAAAATGTCGACATATCGTTGGACCTATTATTTTAAGAATTCTGACAGACACGGAGTCCGGACCCGAAATTTTATTATTTTTTAGTGACCTTCTTGCGTCAGTAACTTCTAACTCAGAAACTGGATGGAAGATAGACGTATATATATATATATATATATATTTTTTTTAACGTTTGGTTTACAATATTTAGTTAGCAAACAATAAAGCATATAGATCAGGAGTTAGTGACGGGGTGTCATACATTTCGGCGTATGATATAAAAGCCTAGTGAAAAAACCCCAATAAAAACACCCTGGCTCCCCGCCTAAGTGTGAGAGTACAAAAATGAGCTGAAAAATATTTGAGGGACTTCTTTCTTCAAGAGTGGTTTTCTATTGATAGAGACAGAGACTTCTTCGAATTGCCCCATCGAATCTGGAAATAAAAAGACAAAAGCACAAAAAAGAACTGAATAACAAAAAATACGTATCATATTCGTTTGAAATTTATAACTCATTACAAGAAAGATTGGAAACATCATGAATAGCCCTAAAACCATCTTGAAATTTATATATGGGGCAACTATTGATGAGATGAGGTATTGTTTCTTCTGCTTCTCCACATTCACAACTTGCGCTAGGGACTGAGTTCCATCTGAATAGCATGCTATTGGTACGGCCATGACCTGTGCTCAAACGATTAAGAACTGTCCAAATTTTTCTTGGAAGATCAAAACCAGGATTTTTTTCAGAAGGATCAGAATGAGGTATTGTTCTTTTATTAGTACGACCATGACTTGTTATCAAACGAGAGAGCAGTCGACATTTTTCTTGGAAGATCAAATCCCGGAATTACTTCAGAAGGATCAGAAATTAAATCTTTATTGAACATTTCGTAAGAGTTCCACTCAGTCTTCCATAATTCTTAATCACTTATGTTCATATTGAAGAACGTATTATGCCTTAATGGTTTACGTGACTTCAATCTAGGAATTCTATTTTAAGGAATATATGATAAATTGGGAATAAATTGGGAAAAGAATGATATTTGTTCCAAGAATTCAGAGCTGCAGTCTGTCTGCGAATATGGGGAGGGCCAATGTTAGATAAAACTGTTCACCAATGAATCGGTGTAGATCTTATGGTGCCAGTAATTATTCTCATGGATGTATTCAATTGTGCATGGACTTTTTGTGTATGTGCACAATTAAACCAAACAGAGCAACAATACTCAGCTGCAGAAAAGACTAGGGCTAGAGATGCTGTGCGAAGAGTGGAAGCATCAGTACCTCAAGATGATCCAGCTAATTTTTGAAGAATATTATTCCTAGTTTTCAGTTTTAGGCTCAGATCAGTTAAATGAGCCTTTCATTCAATTGAAAGATTAATCTAATTTAAGTCCTAAGTATTTTGGATAGAAATTATGTTCAATAGGAGAATCATTGAAAGTTGCAGCAAATTTCCTTTATTTTTCATGATTATTCAGATGGAAACAAGATACCTCTTTTTGTTGGGATTAGGACATAATCTTCACTCAATAAAATAATTCTATAGAATTTCCAAATCAGATGACAGCATGTTTTCCAGAGTATGGGAATCCGAATGTTGGTAAGCAATAGCAATGTCGTCAGCATAAACAAATTACTGAGATGATGTCGTGGGTAAATCACTTAGATATAAATTGAAAAGTAAAGGAGCTACAATTTATCCTTTAGGAAGACCGTTTTTCAATGTTTTGAAATTGCTACTCTTATTGTCAATAAAAACACGAAACCTTCTATCAGATAACATATTTTCTAATAATCGTACCATTTTCTCACACTTCACATGGGTATAGAGTTTGAAAATTAATCCATCTTTCCACACAGTGTCATACGCCGAAGAAGAATCAATGAAAGCAGCTCCAGTTTTCAACAATGATAGACGTAAGACAGGGGTACGATATGGTATATTTTCAAAATCAAAAAAATTATCTTTCCAAAAGTTCAATGATATACGAGGGTGTCTTTTGTGAGAAAAACGAATTACTTTTTGTGTCCACAACTTCAATTTCGAAAAATTTTTATATTTGAAGTATAAATATCTATGATAAGGGTTGGGAAAATTTTAATAAATAACCCTGTCTCAAAATCCGTCATAGCCAACTTAATTTCGATTTTTCGTAGCTCCCTTGATTATGTTGAATGATTGTTTGGGCTATTACCATCATCTATTGTGGATGTAATGATTTCCGACGTTTCGATAGACATCTTCTATCTTTATCAAGGAGAAAAGTAAGAAACCTTTTGAAAATTGATAATTTTCAAAATCCACAATAGATGATGGTAATAGCCCAAACAATTATTCAACACGAGCTCCATCATCAACAATATCTCGTCATCAATCCCCTTGATTAGGTACAATATATTATCTTGAACGAACTTGAATTTACTGATTAATAAACTTCCGATATATTCCAAAAAAATTTGCTCCAGAAATCTCATATATGTATATCTCTTATCTCCTAGAATTGCTCAAATTCTTCACTGAAACCGAGCGATGCTATCAATTGCAGACGAAAGTATTGATTGCGCCATCGTTATCAGGTACACATCCTTGCACACAATAACTCTCGGTGAAGATACAACAATTTCATGGATCAAGATTGAATAAATCGTTGGGATCAAATATGGTACGCTAAACAACATTTGCCACTTACGTTAGGTAATATGAAGCGACCGATTCACAATGCCGAGACAACGATAAAAAAACTACGATAAATGACTAAAAATTGCAAAAATGGAGCCTTTACGATGGTGCACTAAATAAGATGGCTCGTGGTGAATCACGATCAATTTCATATATAAACTGGTGAATCTTCCATTAGATTCATTCATTCATCGTTTCTCATTTGATTGGGTAGCATTAGAATCCAGTAGCCAACAAAAGTTTAGTCTTGTAAAGAACCTTTAGGATTTACACAATGAACAAGGTAAGATCAGATCACCTTACGCAGAATACCTTTGCCCAGAATTCCTCAGATTCAAGGTCAACCTCATTTTTAGATATTAACCCTTCATTGAGATCAAAAATGTACAGAAATATTAAGATGGAGTTCTCAAAAAATCTCTTAGAATATGAATTATTAATCATTATCGGTTTATTTATTATTTCCTTTACTTTTTCGGATGAAGGTTATTTTGCTTCAACCTCGACTTTTTCGGATGTAGGATAAAAATATGGCTAGACCACATGAAATGAAGTGAGAGATGACTTTCGACCAGAACTCGTATACCGTAGACGTTATTTTAAAATTATCCTATCTGCAATTGTTTTTGAAAATAATGGGTTATTTTGCAAATGTATTTGAAATCGGCACGAATCTGAAGGAAAACATTTTCAACTAATACTTTCAAAGATATGAATTTTAAAAGTTTGTAGACGTTTCACAAGCGTTTCACAGAAACCTGATCTAACATCAATGCTTTAAATTTTTTATCCCCAAAAACAAAATGATGTTGAAATGCGGTTTCTGTTATTGATGATTTGAGCTTGAGGTAATCTCTTGAGAGTCGAGCAAACGAGGAGATCTATTGCGAATTTCATTCCATGAAATGTTTACAGTTCCGTATATTTTCAACTATATTTATTTACATCCTCATTACTTGTATTATACAGGGTGAGTCTTTGAACACTGCGTTAATTTTAATCATAGATTTTTGGCGTCAAAAAAAACCCATAACATCTTTTTCAAATTGGGCCCCGTTCAAAAGATATAGGGTGTTGAAATTTCATTAAAAATTGCATTTTCACCTGTAATATTCAATCGACAATATAAATTGAAATGATCTAAAAATCTAAAAATTCGTATCTTGTACTTCCTAAAATCATTAGACTTTTTTGCAGATAAAATCATTCATTTGCTTTTTCCTAAATTGCATCATTTTTGAGATATTTGAAGTTGTAAAATTATATCGATATAATCATCTGATGAAACATGAGTGAGGGAATCATTTCTTAGAAAGAAAATAATGTTTTTAACAATTCAGATTCAATAGTGGATGCTGTGGAAGGTAATTTTCATTCAAACTAAACTGGACTACAGAGGGTATTTGCCCAATGCGAAACCTTAATGGTTTCAACTTTTTAACGGAGCTGAATATGGAAAAACATTTTGGGAAAAAAAGTGTTTCTTTTGATCTCAAGAACCTATGATTAAAATTCATGCAATGGTCAAAGACTCACCCTATACATGGGTGTAACAACGGTTGCTCCATTTCATATCCGTGGATTCCAAATCATCTGAAAATCTTACTTCATAGTATGCTTTGCCATCAAATGTTGCACGGTGTAAACTTTCTATCCATATATTCTGCGAAGAAGAGATTTAAAAGCGAATAAAATTTTTATTTGATTCTCATTTGTAAACGTCATTTTCCAGAAACACAATATTTATTTTATTTAGTTTACTTTATCAAGTCACTAACATGTGAAACTGACAGTTAACTTGCACAATTTTTACAAATTAGTGGTATTATTTACATTAGAAAATTTTGTTTTATCGTCATATATGTTGAAAATAATGGTACAAATGTTATTTCCAGTAATACATCTGTTGACTCAGAAATTGCTGAACTCGAGGACTGCAGAACATTTGTACTCTCCTTACTACCAAATAATTTTCTAGATATTGCGATTTTTTGTTGACCGAATCATCGACATGACTCATCGCAAGTTCGGTGCTCTTCCACCCTCCTGCACGCTTTAGTGCTAAAATATCTCCACCCGAATCCGCAACCATAATGGTTCTGCGAAAAGAGTGGTCGGTGTATAACTCTAGGTCTTTTAAACCTAAATATTTCGTTATTTGCTTTGGGACACCACCAATATGGTGCTGGCAAGCATTAAGGGAATTGCTAAATGCTCTTTCCATGTCGGTATGTCAAAAAAATCTTAGGCTTTCAGTTCCAGGAGGCCGAAGATTTACATATTTTCTGTATAACATGCAGGGCTAGAAGCTGCAGCCATCATCGGTTATGGTCAAACTTCTTGTTGTTTTCTGTTTGCTGCAATGTCACAATAACGTATTTTCCCATATCTTCTACATCATTCATGTTTAAGGAGAGTATTTCGTCACATCGACAACATCCAAAATTCCCAAATATTGTTACAATTTTCGCCAGCAACCATCATCAGGAGCAATAAAAAAAAATTGTTCAGCCTCTTCTTTACTTAATACCTTGGCCTTTTTGGTGTATAACGCTCATTTTTCGTTTCAGAAATTTATATTACCTTTTTGAAATCTGTAAATGATAAACTAAACGTCATATTTTTCAATAAATTACTACCAAGGTAAGAGGGTTTTTACTGGTTCAATGAGGTAACTGACTCGCCTACGGCTCGTCAGTTATATCCTCCATTCGCCAGTAAAAACCCTCTTACCTTGGTAGTAATGTTATATACTATTCATTACCTGTGAAAACTTGATCAGAAAGTTCTGAAATAGGGAAATTCCATCTGACATCTTAGTTTATTTACAGGTCAATACGTTGTTCATTCTCATATGGGGCTTAGCAGTGGCTGAACCTCCAGTGCCTTCATATCTTCCACCTTCACAGAATGGATATGCGAGTAAGTTCGTTCAATTCTTTAAATTCATCAGTCGTTTTTCATACAAATTTTCAGACGGAAAGCCTAGTCCAGCTTATGGCCCACCTGGATATCAGCCTGGAATACCAATAGGTCCTAATGGAAACGGCAATGGAAATGGTAATATAAATGATTTTCAAACATATATTGATCTTAGGAGCATTCTTTTTTCAACAGGAAATGGATATCAGGGTCCTGCTTACCTACCACCTTCAAACGGAAATGGATATGATGTAGACAGTGACCGAGTACCCGGATCAAGTTACCTTCCACCTAATGGTAATGGAAATGGTGCTCCGCCAAGTACAACATATGGTGCTCCAAATGGAAACGGCAACGGCAGTCCAGATATTACCTATGGCCCTCCAAGCACCTCCTACGGCGTACCAAACGGCAATGGAAACGGTAATGGTATCAAAAATGGCAACGGAAATGGCAATGGCAACGGCATTAGGAATGGCAATGGCAACGGCATTAGGAATGGTAATGGCAACGGTAACGGAAATGGTAACGGTTATAGAAATGGAAACGGCAACGGAGCTCCAGCTACTTCTTATGGTCCTCCAAGTTCTACCTATGGCGTGCCCAACGGCAATGGAAACGGCAACGGCAATGGAAATGGCAACGGCAATGGAAATGGCAACGGCAATGGTAATGGCAACGGTTATCAAAATGGAAATGGTAATGGAGCTCCAGCTGGCACTTACGGCCCACCAAGTACAACTTACGGCGTACCAAATGGAAACGGCAATGGAAATGGTAACGGTAACGGTAATGGAAGACCAAGTTCAACGTACGGCGTACCCGCAAACGGTAATGGAAACGGTATAAGTCAAACCTATGGACCACCCAGCTCAACCTATGGAGTCCCTAACGGAAATGGAAATGGTAATGGTAAAAATGGAAATGGTAATGGAAGAAATGGAAATGGAAACGGAAACGGCAACGGCAGGAACGGAAATGGCAACGGCAGACCATCTTCAACCTATGGTGCTCCAAATGGAAATGGCAATGGAAGACCTTCATCAACTTATGGTGTACCAAATGGAAATGGTAAATATTCTTTGATCACGAAAATCATAAACAGTTGTTAGGAAAAACAATTCATAATGTAAATTAATCTTTCGGTGGATCCAATCCGAGTCATCTGAAGATTTTCTATTGAAATTCAACAGTTAATCAATTGATTTTATTGAATATTAATCTCAGGAAATGGAAGGCCAGGATCTACTTATTTGCCACCCAGCAATGGTAATGGCAATGGTAACGGAAACGGTAACGGCAACGGTAACGGTAATGGAAGACCTTCCTCAACTTATGGAGTTCCAAACGGAAATGGAAACGGTAAGAAACGGATTTCATGAACCGATTCATTCGAATAACACATGGATCAATAAGTCCCGTGACTAACACTGAAAACAAAATTTTTTTTGTAATTTTTTTTTATTCATCAACATAATCACCTTCTAGGGCGATACAATCGTTCCAACGCTTGTCCAATTTTTCAATACCACGTTTATAAAAAAATTATCTTTCGCTTCAAAATAAGCTTCAGTTTCAGCGATGATCTCCTTATTTGAGCCAAAACTTTTTCCCTGGAGCATTTTTTTAAGATCAGCAAAGAGCCAGTAGTCACTGGGGGCTAAATCTGGCGAGTATGGGGGGTGGGGAAGCAAATCAAGCCCAATTCGATCAATTTTGCCATTGTTTTCATCGACTTGTGACAGGATTTTTTTTCTTTGCATGTGCTGTCGTTTTTTGGCGATTTCCTCCTTCAAACGCACCAGCAAGTCAATATAATAATCACTGTTGATCGATTTACCTTTTTCGAGGTAGTCAATGAAAATCACGCCATGCGAATCCCAAAAAACTGACGTCATGACTTTGCCAGCTGACTGCTGCGTTTTCGGGTGCTTCGGACGGCTTTCGCCAGCTGTGCGCCACTCAGATGACTGGCCCTTCGACTCTGGAGTGTAGTAATGTATCCATGTTTCGTCCATGGTCACGTAACGACGCGAGAAATCTTTTTTATTTGCGAATAAATAGCGATAAACAGCTTTCTGAATCATCGACTCGTTGCTGTTTTTGTTCCATCGAAAGCAACCGCGGCCCCCACATGGAAAAAACCTTTTTCATGCTCAATTTTTCATGAAGGATAGTAAATACACTTCCATATGATATCTGTGTCATCTCAGCAATCTAACGGAGCTTCACTTTACGATCTTTCATTATAATGTTTGTCACTTTACTCACATTTTCCGGTGTAACGGCTTCCACAGGTCTATCCCAGCGTTCTGCGTCATTTGTGTCGGTACGAACACGTTTAAACTCGGAAAACCAACGACAAATAGTTGCTTTTGATGGACAAGAGTCCGGGTAACATTTTTCAATCCATTGTTTCGCTTGCACCGTGTTTTTACCCATTAAAAAACAATGTTTTATAAGAACACGACACTCGGTTTTTTCCATTTCATAAACAAACGACTTTACTCCAACCTCGATAACTCTGGTCCGATCCACTTAAAATTTTGACACGTTTCCAGCAAAGTTAGTACTTTAGAAAGACGTGGTTACTGGTTTACTACGAGAGCCATTTCTGGGTTAGTTTCGGGACTTATTGATCCATGTAGTAGTTTTTCGGTGGATCCAACCCGAGCCATATAAAGATATTCTATTGGAATTCAACAATTAATCAATTGATTTCATTGAATATTAATCTCAGGAAATGGAAGGCCAGGATCTACTTATTTGCCACCCAGCAATGGTATTGGCAATGGTAACGGAAACGGTAATGGCAACGGTAACGGCAATGGAAGACCTTCCTCAACTTATGGAGTTCCAAACGGAAATGGCAACGGTAAGAAATGGGGTTCATTAACCGATTAATTCGAATAATTACAGTATACCACAACCGATGAGTATTGAAGTGTTTCGAAATTAATTGCTGTCATTGCTTTGTAGGAAATGGAAGACCTGGATCGACATATTTGCCACCCTCAAATGGAAACGGTAACGGAAGGCCCAGTCCCACATATGGAACACCCAATGGAAACGGAAATGGTGTAAGCGCAGTTTACGGCCCACCTAGCACCTCCTACGGAGTGCCCAATGGCAATGGAGCATCAAATGGTAATGGAGTTAGTCCAGTTTATGGTCCACCAAAACCTGTATATGGAGCACCCAATGGAAATGGTAATGGAAAACCACCAAGTCCAGTATACGGAGCACCCAATGGCAATGGTAATGGCAACGGTAACGGAAATGGAAACGGTAATGGAAACGGTAATGGAAATGGTAATGGTAACGGAAATGGTAATGGTAACGGAAATGGCAATGGCTATAGAAATGGAAATGGCAACGGCATCAGAAACGGAAATGGTTATAGCAATGGAAATGGATACAAGAACGGAAATGGTAACGGAAATGGCAACGGTAATGGAAATGGTAACGGTATCAAAAACGGAAATGGTTATAGCAACGGAAATGGATACAAAAACGGAAATGGCAACGGTTATTCGAATGGAAATGGTTATCCCAGTGGAAATGGACAACCAGGCCCAAGCTATCTACCACCCACTAACGGTTACGGTAATGGAGCTCCAGAAGAATCCACAGTATGTTGGTAATATTTCGTGATTAGTGAACAACATATTAATGATTGCTTTTTTAAGGAAATTGCCAAATACGAATTCGAGTATGAGGTGAACGATCCAGAATCTGGAAATGAGTTTGGACACAAAGAACAGAGGGACGGAGACTTGACTACAGGCGAGTACAATGTATTGTTACCAGATGGGCGAAAACAGATTGTTTCTTACGAAGCTGACACTGATGGTTACAAACCCACCGTTACATATGAAGGTAGCTCACAAATGAATTAAAAACACCGAATACATATCCCTTGCTCAACATTATTTTCATTTTCAAAGGGCACTAAACATTAATTTGAATCATTAGCTACAAACAATAGCATACTATTTTCAATGAGTTTCTAGGCTCAATCTCAAATTTAATTTTTCAGAAAGTAACGGAAATGGTAACGGCTATCCACGCGGACCTAATGGCAACGGTAACGGATATTCCAACGGCAATGGCAACGGTAACGGATATTCCAACGGCAATGGCAACGGTAATGGATATTCCAACGGCAATGGCAACGGTAACGGATATTCCAACGGCAATGGCAACGGATATTCCAATGGAAATGGCAATGGAAACGGCAACGGATATTCCTACTGAATGTAACGAAATCAGCATCTTTACATATCGAACACTAGGTGAACTGAGATACCTGAGAATCTGCCCGAATCTATGACCCGCAGATCAAATGAATCTAGAAAAATATTTATTTCATTTATATATTACTTTTGCAAATATTATTGGATTATCTCTAGTCTCCATGTTCAAAAGGTGGTCGTATTGATGAAGATCCAAATCTTTATCTTGTTCTTATATGTATATATTAATTTTTAATATCTTTTCAATCGCCACCTACTGAACTGCGACTGTTCGTATGTTTGTTGTATATAATATTTTATCGACCATGTTTAATTGGAAGTACTGAAGATGACGACTGCTTGCCTTAGGATACGATGAAAGTTTTTTTATGAATATATTGTATATTTATTTATATGGAAAAGAATAAATGATAAATAATAGCTGATAGAATTTTAATTTCAATTAGAACCAGTCCCTTAAAAATATGACGAAAGCACTGATGTTAGGTCAAGTATCTTCGGCGTTTTGTTTAACAACTAGTGAGTAGTCAGTTAGTAGTTTTGATAAATCGTATTATACAGGATGTCCCGTAACTCAACATCAAGCGGTTATTGGGCGATAAGCTAGGTTATACAAGTTCTAGAAAAAATAATAAGAAACAGAAAATATTTTAAAAAAATAAAAAATAAAACAATTGTACCTAACTATGTATTTGTGACTGTTATCAAGAGCATAGTTTTGTGAAAAAATAAAAATTGAATAAAAATAAAACAATTGTACCTAGCAATGGGTTTCTGACTGTAATCAATAGTATGGTTATTTAGAATTACGTTTAAAGAAACTTCTTAAGTTTTTCCGAAAAAACAGGCGATCATTTGGAAGTGCTTCTTGCGCGAGCAACTTTTGTTGAATTTGAGTCAACTTAAAACACCCATATAGTCGACTGCTTTTTACTTTCGGGCTCATACGCCTGAAATCACGATTCGTCACCTGTCTCGATGTCATAGACGTGCTTCGAAGTACCGCGATCGTATTTTTGGAGCATTTCTTTCGACCAATCGACACGAGCCTTTTTTGAGCGATTGACAAATAGCGTGGGATCCAACGCGAACAAATTTTTTTGACGGTCAAATGTTAATGCAATATTGAATGTATGCTGGTCCCACCAATGCCTAATATTGTCTCAATTTCACGACAGGTAACATAACGATATTGCAATACCAGTTGGCGCAAAGCATCAACGGTTTTCGGAACAACAACTGATTTATGACGACCACCACGAAATTCGTCTTGGAGTGAGCTACGACCTCGGTTTAATTTACCATATCATCGATATACACTGGTCCTTCATGGAGCTTCATCGCCAAAAATTGAATTAAGTTCATCGATGCACTGTCGTTGAGTTAATCCACTCCGAAAGTTGTAAAAAATAATCGCACGAAAATGTTCACGATTTAATTCCATTTTTTGGGAGAGATGAATATTTTAAGTTTCTGTAGACAACACAAATAACGCTCGTATGTCAAAACGTTCTGACTATGTATATACTCAAAAATGTCAAGTTTTAGCATAGAGCTGTCAGTTGGCAAATTTCAACAATTGGGTTCTTCATTTCCAAAATATAAAAGGCAACCCCCTTAAATGCAATATCGTACTGCTCAGTGTCGATAACCAGACAAAAATCGGACTAGAATGCAATTTATAAGACGTCTCTTTTATTAGTAAAGAGCCATTTGTTAGTCGATAATCCTAGCATTGGCAACGCCATTCACAACAACCTTCTGATTATTTGATTATAAAAAACCTTAGAACATAGATTAAGATTAAAATGCATTTTGAAGTTCAATCTCATTCCAATTTTGCCTATTTTATTATCAAAATAGGGCAGTTATACAAAAAACGTATGATATTCGTGTTGAAAGTGACTTTATTTTGTTCGTGAAATCGTTCGATTTGATACACTCACAAAAGAAAATATGACTTTTAACACTCGTATCATCATAAATAACTATTATGAAACTGGAAACATAAGAGTGATTACTCCTTTCTCAACCCTCCATACATGCGATACTCGACATTGATGACTATGTTGCCAACTAAAACTGCGCCTCTCCCTCTATTCGATCACAACATAGACACAGTGACACAGTGGTGTCTGTCTATACCTTAGACTATACAGGGTGTTCGGCACATGGACCGTCAAATTTTTTTGGGGCGTTGGTAGGGTCATTTGCTACCTTTTCAGTCTTCGAACCTGGGTCCTGAGTATTACAGTTACGGAGGTATGATTTTTTTATTACGTTTTTCTAAATTACCCAAAATGTACCCTTCGAAGCCCCATAACTTTTTTTGCGTGGGCTTTTACATGCATTTTTTTATTGTATTAAGTCTACATGAGTGTGTGTTTAAAAAAAAACGTATTTATTGTTACAGATAACACCACAAAATTAACACGAGGGCCTTTTATTAAAAAAAAATATATAAAAGTATGTAAACATCTCCACTCCTATTGAAATTTAAAAAACAGTTACTGCTATTACAAACTTAGTTTTATTTTAAAATGTTCTTTGGTTTATAACGTTGCTAATCATATGCTATGTCAATGTCAATAGAAAAAATAATACTGCAAATAAGGTTTTAGTTAGAACAGTGAAGAAAGTCGCACCTAAATAAAAATACGGATTTCGACACAACACAGCGAGCAATGAAATCCTACCTGCCCGTTTTAGACGCGTGTGAAATATTATTACTATTTCTGTCCTTAGGTTCGATTGGGTTAGTCTCCGCTGACTTGACTGTACCGTCATTCGAGATTTAACTGTCTCTGCTGTTGGAAGTGTCTGTGCCGCGTTGTTCAGTTTTTTAAATTTGTATTTTTTGTTTTCGTTACTTTTATCGACTTTTTGCTACTGTTGTTTTAATTTTGGTTGTTGATATGCCTAATTTCACCAACGCTGAGTATGCTGATATGGTGATTTATCAAGCCAAATTTCCTGATCGAAGATTACCACACCACGAAACATTCTCGACGACTTATCGACGATTAAGAGAGACTGGAAACTTAAATTTTCAAGAGCCTCGGGTCAATGTTAGGCAACACCAGTTGACGATCAAATACTTCAAACCTTTGAAGAAGATCCAACTACAAGCATTCGTGTCTTTGCTCAAAGACTCAACGATTTGGAAAGTTTGGTCAGTACTTCGGGATAAAAATCAACACATAATAACATAAATTTGTCGTGTTATTTTACTTTGTAAATAAACAATCATACAAAAACTGTATTTTATTAAAATCTGTCCTTAGTTTGCTATTTTATCTGAAACACTATTTGTAGTATTTTTTTATTTATTGACTGACGTAAATAACCTACTTTAAGAACCGCGATAAACCAAAGAACGTTTTAAAATAAAATTAAGTTTGCAATAACTGCAACTTTTTTAAATTTCTTTTAGAAGTAGAGATGTTTTCATACTTTCATATTTTTTTTAATAAAAGGCCCTCGTGTTAATTTTGTGGTGTTATCTGTAACAATAAATACGACTTTTTTTTCAAACACACACTCATGTAGACTTAATACAATAAAAAAAGGCATGTAAAAGCCCTTAATAAAATAAAAAGGCATGTAAAACAAAAAAAGTTATGGGGCTTCGAAGGGTACATTTTGGGTAATTTAGAAAAACCTAATAAAAAAATCATACCTCCTTAACCGTAATACTAAGGACCCAGGTTCCAAGACTGAAAAGGTAGCAAATGACCTTACCAACTCCCCAAAAAAATTTGACGGTCCATGTGCCGAACACCCTGTATAAGAATGACAAAGCATTTCTTTGTAAAATGTCGATTTGTTTTGACTCCCTCATTGAAAGTCTTAACCTCATTGAAAGTCTCTTGTGAAGCCTCACCCGGCAACACCGCATAAAATTTTTTACCATTTACTCGGGTCACAATATCTGCAGGGTCGAAATGATCTTAACAAATGAAAATTGCTTTCTTTGGGCAAATACTTGACCATCCCAATAGCGAAGCTCAAATTCTTCTTTTTTCATCGTCATCTGGGAACCTTAATTCAAGAAAACCTCATTTTATCTCATAACAATCTCATTGAAAACTTCCCTATTAAAACTTACTACGCTACTGAACATGTAAATAACTAAATACTTCGGTTCTAACAATACACTTATCTATGGAACGATATATTCGGATTAAAATTCCTGCCTTTACTACAACTTTCACACTTACGAACCATTTTTAGTGCGATGGAAAGTAATAAACAATAAAAAATATGAAAAACCTAATACTTTTCGATACAGAGGTGGCAACGTGTGTCTTTTAGAACATGTGACCTTCAAATTGTCAAGCAGAGAATGAAACAGCGTTGTCTTGACTTTCACAGTAATTTCTTTCCATCTGTGGTTTCTGACATAAAATAAAAGAATCAACTAAAGTTTTTCTTTTACTTCTTGCTAATACAGGGTGTAACTAAATAAGTGTAAAATATTAAAGGAGGTGATTCCTCATCGAAAAAAAGATAGGATCTTTCATATAAGGAAACTTCATTGGAGCATCCCTTGTTGAGTTACAGCCCCTCAAAGGGAGTACATAAAATTTGTATAACAATTTTTTTCACAACCACCAAAAAGTTACAATATTGAAATTAACCTAACGTTTCCTACTAGCAAAAAGACACTCATTCAGTTATTTATTTGGTTTACCCCATGATTGTAAGGGTGGGAAAAGCAACCCCTAAAGTTTATTTCCAATGTAACTTTTTGTCTTATTATTTGTTTACCATTTAAAAATTTATTTTCGATAGCCTATTTTATTCGTAACAAAAAATGTATCTTCAGTTTTTTGCCCAAAATAAACCAGAGATAGGTACATCGTCATAAATGCGAACCGTGGGCTAAACTAAATAAATAACTGGATAAGTGTCTTTTTGCTAGTAGGAAACGTTAGCTTAATTTCAATATTGTAATTTTTTTGGTGCTTGTGAAAAAATTGTTATACAAATTTTATGTACCCCCTTTGAGGGGCTGTATCTTAACAAGGGATGCTCCAATGAAGTTTCTTCATATAATAATAATAGTTTATTCTGCTAAATTACAGTCATAAACGGTAATTACAGAGGCGTTAGCCTGTACGTGATATATATGTATATGAACAATCTTAATTAGCCACTAATTAACCTAAATAAAATAACAATTCCTTTTCTCCTCCCTCTTTATACACAAACAAAGAATTCAGATCAGTTCGGTCCCGACCAGGAACATGAAACGGTATGGCATCTGCCGCAATAACGAAAATACAGAACGGGGAACGCACAGTAGAAACACCCTTGCAGACTTTCACCTTTGGTTGATCAAAGAATCGAAGTATCTGTCCCTTCTCCAGAATCCAAATCTTTGAATTCATTTTTAACTTTCTTTTATTTCCTATGATTCTCAGGTGATGAGGAATCACCGCATATAGTCGAGGTGCTAGGTATGTAAAGCATCTCTGGTCAATACTTTTTTCTGCTCTAGGTGTGAAGAATCGGTTTAGATTTGTTCTCGTCGTATATGTTGTCAGGTGTCAGTATTTGAATTTTTCCAAAAGCTATGGCCAATGAGATCTTGTGCACAAACAATTGTTGAGGGCTCATGTCTTTGGATATTGCATACAACCCATTTGATGGAAACAACAGGGGTTTACCATAGATAATTCGAAGCAACCATTTCTGTATAGTATCAACCATTCTTGAATGACAGTTGTGTTCTCCTCCCCATGCCACTATACCATATCTTATTTGTGACTGACACAAGGACGTATATATTGTTTTTAAATTGGTCACATCTAGGTACTTTTTGAGGTGTCTGAAAGATCCTTTCTTTTTTCGAGGAGGAATCACTTCCTTAAATATTTTACACTTATTTAGTTACACCCTGTATATCCGATAAGACAATTTCAATTCAGAATATAAAATTTTATACAATGTTTTGAATGCAAATTGGAGAAAAAGATTTTATTCACAATAAACCAACTATTTGGTATTTTTTAATGTAAATAAAGGGGTCTATTTTTATATAGTATAAGGTCTATACTGTGATCCAACACGCCATCCACACCACCAAGAACTACTAGTGACGATGTCGGACGGACGCCGTATTCTTTGTTTTGATGTCTTCGCCACTTTCAACACTACATATTAGCATCTAATGAATATGTAAATTCCTTGTTTAATCTACTGTTTATATCTTAGTCAATACTCGGAAATCTCACGAATCACAATCGGGGTACGACAATGTGAGAAACCCAAAATGTTCATGTAGCGATGGTGCTAATCAAAGCAATGTAATTACATCTCAACAATCTGCTTTGATTCGATTCAGTTCTCATAGAAGATAACCAGAGGCGCTGAGAGCACGAGGCCTATTTGTAACGGAAAATTGTTATGAATTATATTACACGCCGTTCTTTTGTTAAGTAACTATTCGTTTGGATTATTCATGTTATTACGATCTGCTGGAGTACTGTACGTAATAGAAGAGAGACATGATGACCCAGTTCGGGGTAGTCCAAGTTATTGTTTATTTATTTGTATTATTTATCGACGGGGCAGTCTTGACGGTAAGTTTTCAAGTACCCTATTCAATTCTTAACAATCTGTGCAAGCTACCGTGTGGTTACTGAATAATTTAATTCAGTGACGTAGCGAGTTTCATCCGCGCCCTTGTGATCTCTGATTGATGTTTAATTTCTACGAACACGGAAGAAGTTATAGTATTACACGACGGTCGATAAGTCCCGGGCCTGAGTAGGATAATAACAATTTTTTTATCTGAATTCTTTTTCATTCATCAATATAATCTTCTTTTAGAGTGATTAACAAAAATAAAAAGTTTCTCTAGCTTTTCGACATCACCGTTGTAGAACGATTTATCTCAGTGAGCATGAGACTCTACCCTTAATTCTCCCAAGAGGACCTACTTCTTCCTGTAACCACTCTTCTCGATTTTTGACAATATATTCAATAAAGAAGATATAATTAAAGTCACAAAACCTGGAGATCCTCAATCTTACCAGTAAATTTACCAGCAATAACAAAAAAAACCAAAAACAATCCTAGCAATTATAGATGGATCGATTTCCGAACTCGAGATATGTGAAGGCAAGGAAACTTACACATTGGCTCTTTTTGTAGATGAATATTTAATTCTGGGGTTTGAGGTCGTTACTAAATACACCATTAACTGGACTACAGTATAATAACAGGTAGGTGGTCCTCATACAAACATCATCAAGTCCAACATAAGGTTTCGAAAGGATACTTGCATTTGTCTATCTTCATAGGTGGGATTTGTTCTACTCAGGAGCCACGATGCGCTCTCGTACAGGCTTAGAATACTGTCTCCTCCCAGGGCGTGTGCGGCAAAAGTCAGCTTACACTGTCTGGTATTCACGCATGCGCGTATTCTCGGCCAGGGCAGAAGGAGGCAGCTGAAACGTAGCGAGTTGAGTTGTCCGCGTGTAGTAGTGTTGTTGTGTGAGTTTACAGTGCGTTCATTGCCATTGCTACGCGTGTAAGGTACACGAAAGAAGAACGTGTTTGTTTTCTTACTTCATACCTAAAACTTGACGGAGATTATGCTGAAATTATAGAATAATTTCGCCAACGCTTTCCAAATAAACAAGTTCCCACCAGACAAATGGTGCATAAACTGTATCATAAATTCGTAAGTACTGGCTCCGTAGTCTACGCGCCTTGTTCAGGTCACCCTGCTAATTTTTTTCATAAAATCTGTTGATGCCGCATGTGCGTTGAAGAGGGGGGAAAACAATACGAACATAAAATGTGAGGCCACAAGCAATTATTAACGTTATATTTTTCTCGAAAATAAATTTATTTGCAATTATTTTTGCTTTTTTCCCCATATGCAAAACGGTAAACTGACTTTTGCCGCACCCTGTATACAGAGTTATTCTTGTGAGTGAAGGATTCATTCATCGTGTGTTAGTGGTGACAACAAAAATTGAATCTACATTCAAAAATTCACGGTTGAAAATCTTTCAATTTTGGAGGTTGCTATATTCGACAAAATCGGCTCATGTGTGCTCATGTTGAATGATTGTTTGGGCTATTACCATCATCTATTGTGGATGTTTCGATAGACATCTTCTATCTTTATCAAGGAGGAAACTAAAAAACCTTTTGAAAATTATCAATTTTCAAAAAAGTCATCAATGTGTGCTCATACATCAATATTATTTCGGGTCCGTCAGATAGGACGCATGTTTCTCAAAACAGTAGTTCATCAGGAGGAGTAGTCGTGATGGTGATTCTAGTCGAATTGGATAGATAAAAAAAACATACTTTTAGTTGGCAATATAGTCGAGAATCGTGTGTGTTCTGTTATTAGTTACGTTCAAAATGGCGAGTGCGTCGTTCAAACGTTTTGTATTCTACGTTATGAGACAGTACCGGACCGCAACACCACCCTGGGTTGGATTGAAGCGTGCATCCCAACACGTGATGAAGAATTAATCGACAGGGTGAAATCGTACTGTGGAAACCCCCGAAAACGATTGATAGACTACGAAGCCCCATTTCAAATTACGGAAAATCTTGTTACCTGCATTTTGGTTCAAGAGGTTCATATGGCTGGTAGATTTTCCTGATCTTGAAATTTGTTTTACTGAAAAAAATGGTATATATGTATTTCTGAGTATGTAATAAAACGTTTTCTCCACTCATATTTTGATTGTTTGACTATTAAAAACTTGCTTTCTTCTGATGGGACCTGTTGAACCTCATGAAACATTGTGTAACACCATAACAAAATAACTGTGCCTAATAAACATTTCAAGTTGTATATACTAAATGGTGAATACGCAAGGCAGTTATGTGACATGGTATGGACGTACAAGGTGCAATATATCTCCTAATCTAACAGGCATAAAAAAAAGATATGTAAGATCCCTTATTTTTCGAGAATCAATCATTTTCAAGCCTTTACAGTGCCTAGATTGCTACAGGAGGATTTTAAAATTTGGCCAATTAATATAATACATGCGGCATTGTTTAGTCACGGTAAAAAAAAATTCACGAAAAAATTAGCAGGGCGACCTGAACGCGGTGCGTCGACTACGTAGCCAGTACTTACGAATTTACGATACAGTTTATGCACCATTTGTTAAGTGGGAACTTGCTTATTTGGAAAGCGCCGGCGAAATTCTTCGAAAATTTCAGCATAATCTCTGTCAAGTTTTAGGGAAGAAGTGAGCAAACAAATACGTTCTTTTTCGTGTACTTAACACGCGCAGCCATGGCAACGTACACAACAACACTACTATACATGGACAACTAAACTCGCTACGTTTCAGCTGCCTCCTTCCGCCATGGCTGAGAATACGAGCATGCGTGAACACCAGACAATGTAAACGGACTTTTGCCGCACTCTGTATAACAAATTTAGAGTCCCTATATCCGTTCTAGAAATTACAGAATTGTAAAAACTGTAATGAAACGCATTTCCACAAATATCCTTTCAAACCACTCACCCTCTTCTCTCGGAACCAAAAGCTGGTTTGAAGATGCTTTCGTCAACATTAATCCTACAGTTGAGTGAGACAATTATGTGTGATTGGTTGTTATAGCCGATAATAATAATAATAATAATATTTATTGCATCCTGTTTGACAAATATAGATTTGTATAGTAAGTCAAAAAAAAGAAGTAACTGTAAACCAAGATAATGCATTCAAGTGAAACTGTAACAAAAATATTCTTTTTTGCTGTAAAAGCGTTGTTATATTAAGAGTTCCTTAATAGTTCTCTTGAAGCCATTATATTCTTGCATTTTAATCCATATAGATTAATGATTGAATAGTTTGATTCCGGCATACAAAGGTGAACGTTCAAATTTGGCTGTTCTATGAACTGGATAGCAGATTGTATCCTTATGCCTAGTATTGTATTCACGAAGTTGGGAGTACCTCTGTAAGCCATTCAAATTTTTGTGGATGTAAAGTAAGGAATTATATATATATATATATGTACAAGGAAAACTCAATATTCTGCACTTTATAAATAACGGTCTACAGGACTCCTGGGGACTCAAACCGAAGATTAATCTTACAATCCTCTTTGGGAAACATAAACCTAACCTCTCGCAGTGCAATCGCCCCACAAGATAGTGTTGTAGTTGATGTGAGAGTAGGCAAGTGAGTAATACACACCAATTAAGGATTCTATAGGTAGAAAGGCCTTGAGCCGTCTCAATACAAAATATGCACTGCTCAGTCGAGTACAAACATGGGCACAGTGAATATTCCAGCTCAACGTATTGTCCAATTGAAGCCCCAAAAACTGGATGGTTTAAGCTCGCCAGTAGGGAGCTTGGTGGTGAGGTTTGTGTTGGATATTCGATTTTGAAAGTACAATAATCTTGTCTTATCTATGTTGAGAACAAGTAAATTTCTCTCACACCAGACGGAGAAGAGCCGTACAAGCAAATCACATCTGATTCTCAACTCCGACAGACTAAGGGCAGCGATAAGGAAGGACGTATCATCGGTGAACTGTATTATCTGTAAACTTGGACTCAAGTCTTTGAGTTGAGCTTCTATAAAGGTCTGCAGGTCGTTCACGAGCAAAATGAAGATTACAGGTCCAAAATAGACCCCGGTGGTACACCAGTGTCAACGGGAAATATGCAAGAACTAACCTCTTCCACCCGGACAAACATACATCTGTTCAACAGATAACTGCGGATCCATTGTCCGAAGATTCCCCTGAATCCGAGACTATACATTTTCTTCAAAACGAAGTGGACTTCTAAGGTGTCGAATGCTCGTGATAAGTCAAAAAACAAGCCAGCCACTGGGTTGCCCTCATCCATGTTGTCATATACAAATTTCATTAAGTGGCATGCTGCCGTTCCTGTAGAGCGGCCTACCCTAAACCCGTGTTGACTGTCCGTGATGCTAGAAAACTTGTTTAGATAGTTCGTCATCCTGTCGAGTACTAACCGCTCAAAAATTTTGGACAACGAACTCAACAAAGAAATAGGACGATAGTTGGATATATCCTCCTTAGATTTCTTTTTATGTACAGGAATGGTCATTGAAAGCTTGAGGACAGGTGGAAACTCTCAGTAGTGATTGAGAGATTCACCAATATGCAATACGAGGCGAAATATGTTCAGCTATTCCACTCAAAATCCTCACCGAGATCATCTCCCCTCCTCTGCCATTTTTGTTCTTGAGGTTCTTGATTACCGCCACATCATCTGCCATGACTGGGAAGAAATAAAAATTATTGTTTGTTGATTTTTGAGTAGTGCTCGTCAAGGGTATATTTGCCGATGGTAGAGAAGTATTTCCCAAAGGCTTCAGTCACTTCTTGTTCTGATTTAATGTTATTATTTCAGATTTAGAGCTATTGCCCATTTCATCTTTCACAATCTTCCATACAGTTTAGTTTTTATTAGATGACGATAGCAAGATATTCGCGAAATGGATTGTCTTGGTAGTTTTCAACCAATTTGAGTAGGTTTTCTTTGCTGATGCATACTGAGCCCTGATCTTGTTAGATATCAATAGAAGATCACTCTTGAAGAAGTCTCTTTCTCCATCAATAGAAGATCACACTTGAAGAAAGAAGTCCCTGAAATATATTTCAGCTTATTTTTGTATTTTCACACTTAGACGGGGAGCCAGGTTTTTTTTTTACTGGGGTTTTTTCCCTAGGCTTTTATGTCATACGCCGAATTGTATGACACCCCGTCACTAACCCCTGATCTATATGCTTTATTGTTTGCTAACTAAATATTGTCAGCCAAAAGTTCAAAAGAATATATATATATCTTGTTAGATTTTGAATGACGAAGAAGCCAATGGAGATTTTTGAGGTCAGTACTTGCTTGTTTTATTTGGGGAGTAATCCATTGGCGATGAAAGGGAACTGTGGTTGTGGATCGCTTTATCGGATAGTTTGAATCTATCAATGATGTAAGAATGGTATAATAGTATATTATATACCGCGGGACTGAAGTAGTACATTTAATCCTGAAGGTAAAGTTTATGGCCCGACCGCAGGGAGGGCCATAATTTACCTGAAGGATTAAATGTACTTCAGTCGCAGGGTATATACGATACTTTTCGTACTTCCGGTATGATTTTATTAATTATTTCAATAATTTCAATCAGTTTTTTCTCTCTTCAACTCATTTAATAAACTGTCTTTAAAATAAGTTACCATAGTAACATTGCGTTGTGACAATTATAATTTAGAAACATTGTCATTACTAGTGTCATTGTAAAGAAACATTG
The DNA here is from genome assembly GCA_030674115.1 of Micraspis discolor. NCBI lineage: Eukaryota > Metazoa > Arthropoda > Insecta > Coleoptera > Coccinellidae > Micraspis > Micraspis discolor. The sequence goes on from JARTUT010001740.1 coordinate 834,128, forward strand.
TTATTGATAATTATTGGTATCATGAGTGAAGAAGGTGTATCTGATATTGATAAAAGAGCAGCCGAAGTAGGTGAAGAATTGTTACCACCGAAATCTAGAAAACTATACGAGCAGCAGTACGATGCTTTTAAAAAGTGGTGCCGCTTAAAAAATGTGAGACAACCTACTGAAAATGCGCTGTTAGTCTACTTCAATGATAAATCAAAAGCGGTTTGTGCCTCAACTCTCTGGGCACATTACTCAATGCTGAAATCGGTTATTAACATTAGAGAAGATATTGATATAAGTAAATTATAGTAAAAGTAAATATGTGGCATTGCGAAAGACAGGGACACCTCATTCAAAATTTTTTGTTCAATACATCAACAAAGAATGTACTACGCGAGTAGTAGGAAAAAACATGTTTGGTACATTTCCACGGCAAATAGCAGTTTTCTTGAAATTAGAAAATGCGACGTCTTATACGGGACATTGTTTTAGACGCACATCTGCGCTCATCTGCTGATTCGGGAGCAACAATAGACGTGCTGAAGGGACATAGAGGATGGAAATCCTCCAACGTGGCCGAGGGATATATTGAATCGTCTATTAAAAATAAACAAAAAATTTCAGATAAAATATTTGGTCAATTCGCCGATTCGTTCACTATAGTTATGCCACAGTCCCCATTCTCGCTTCCTGTTTCCGCAGGATCTTCGAAACAAACACCAGTTCAATATGATAAGGACCTATCTGTTACTCGTCAGTTACCTGCTGCATTAACCCAGGAAAGACTGGTCAATATGACGAACTGTCACAATATTAATTTGAATATTAACGTTATTTACCATTCTAATTAATTGTATTTTTCAATAAAATATCCCTTAAATAATCGTTCCGGGAGTTTCGTCAATATTTAATCCCGGAGGGATTAAATGTGACACTTTAGTACCTGTCACAAGGGAGTGAAGTTGTCACTTTAGGCCCGGAAGTACGAAAAATTCATTAATGTGATACGTCTAATGCAATTTTTATCTCTTATATTTTTATTCAATTTTTGCTGATTTCCATAATAATCATAGGGTGAGTTTTAACTTTTTTGGTTAAGTATAATAGTTTAATTTGGCATGATTGTTTAGCTTGAATTTTTTTATATAATTGTATCATGTAATTAAGATGTTTATAATTGTTAGTTGGTCATTTTCCGGAAGAATTTTTAATATAATTCCCATCCAAACATAAAAGTAATATGTGTATTTGTTACTGTGTTCAGTTGTCATTCACTAATGTTCCTTTTTATGCTCAAAGTTGTATTGTTTTAGCCTGATGATAGATCAAAAGATTCCGAAACAGAGCCATATTTGAATAAATTGTATATATTAGTGTTCTTTTGGACCAAAATTTACAATTATAATAATAATTAACTGTACAATTCCTATGCTATTCGTGAGTTTTTCCCCAATTACACTTAAGTCGTGACGGGTTAATTCACGATTAAAATTCCAGAAAAATTATTCATTTTTACTGGTAGTGTGTTTAAACGAATTATTCATTTCCATTTTCAGCACCGTAAAAACGTAATATACCATAGGCAGCACACAAATAATCACCTATTTTTATCATAACCTTTATTCATAAAAAAATTCTATAATAATATTTCATTTATGAAACCTTCATTTACAAACCCTCATTATTCAGATATACCCAGTGGAACTGAAAAATGTGATTAATCCAAAATGGAAATGTCAAGAACATCAATGAGCTACTAGATTCCATGTGAGACTCGAGATATCTGGGCCAGAACCCCAGTGACTTCTACGGACTTGCAAAAATAATGAAGATATCCTATGCAATATTTCAATCAACAAACTCTCAGCCATAAATTACGCATCGTAAAAAAACAAAGTGATTATACGCTTGAAGTTTGTATACAGTCGAGTTATTGAGGTTTTAATTGATGGCCTATTATGTTATCAGTAGAAAAATTCCATTATTCTTGACTTGGCACAGCCGATTGGATAGAATCGGCTATCAAGCATGAAGAAGTTGTGAAAATTTACCAATTTTAGCTGAAGTTGATGCATTATTGATGCAATAGCTCATTAGATTGATATGTGCAAAAAAAAGTATTATATAGAAAGTGTTAATCACTGAATTTGCCCGTTTAATGTCAGTTTTTCGGATCGCTTCATTCTAGAAATGGTTTTCCAATAAACATCCTTTTATGGTAAGTCAATTTATTGACGGACAATACAATATTTCATTAGAATTTATGAAAGGCACTTGCATTCATACACGCTGAGTGCATGAAGCATCGTAATCGACATGCTTGCTTGTTTGAATCACTTAATTATTCTGCTGAAATCTCCATGGAACCTTGTTGGTTACTTGTGCGCTTGGACGGGTTATCTTACACCAAAAAAAATTTTAAAATAACAAAAACAGATATAACAGAAAAAGTGAAAGGGGTGGCTATTTAACCTCTAATAATTAGGGGTTGAAAAATTACCTGAAAAACCCAACTATGCAGTTAATCGAATATGTAGAATTTTATCCAGATGATTTTCGATTTGTAAAGAATCTTTCAACAAGAACTTTTTTTTTATTGTGGCAACACCTACCACATAACAGCATTAATAGTTAGTTTTTTGACATATTCGTAGTAGATGCTTTGGAATTTGTTGAAATGAATTCTATTTCGCTTTAAAATCGCATTGAAATAATTAAAACCCACTATGAAAATGGTGGTTCTGTTCAAATCACATTCCGTATAATTCGTGATATTTTCTGACAACTTAATCGACCTTCTGAGACCGCTATTAAGAATTTGGTCGCCAAATTTGAGTCGACGGGCTCGGTACAAAATTTGCCAACACCAACGAGTGTTCGACCAGGCCGTTCGACTGAAAACATCGCAGCCGTGAGCCACAGTGTTGAAGAAGATCCGAATTTGTCAATTTCTCGACGTCCTCAACAACTGGGGTTATCCCAAACCACCACATGGCGAATTTTGCATAAAGATTTGACTTTGAAGCCTTATACGATTCAACTAGAGCAGGAATTGAAGCCGAACGACCATTCACATCGCCGTAGATCCACTCAATTCATTCTGGAATAACCCGCTGGTTTTTCTGAAAAATCATTTTTTCAGACTAAGCCCATTTTCACTTGTTAGTATACGTCAACAAGGCAAATTGGTGCATTGGGCTTCTGATAAGCCTAGAGCGATTATTACGAAGCCTTTGCATGTTCAACATGTCACTTATTGCAAACCAAATTTACTGATTGCATAATTTCACGAAATTCAGCTGTTAAATGGCTAGCCAGATCGTGTGATTTAACACCACGGGATAATTTTTTGTGGGGCTATTTTAAGGACAGAGTCTATACGAAGCCAATCGAATGGATTGCAGCCTTAAAACTCAAAATCTGTAATGTGATACCAGAAATAGACCCGACATTTTGCCAAAAAGTGATTAAAAATTTCGATGAAATACTTCTGTCAGGACAGTTGCCAGATATCATTTTTCATTCATATATGCCGAACATTTTTTTTATACAATAAAAAGTTGATTCATCGTTATCAACATTTTTTTATTTATTTTGTTTTAAAAAACAAAGTTCCTGTAGAAAGACTCTTTATTAAATAGCCACCCAAACTGATGAAAAACCTTACATTATCATATACAAGGTCTGTAAATTAAGTGATTAGACTGGCAACGTTGCGTTTGATCTAGCAACACTGGAAGCGCGGGGCTTAGTGGGGCCGTAGAGGAACATGTGATCCACCTTCAGTAAGAATTTGACCTCACCGAGTCATTTGGTTTTGCGTAGCGAATGTTTTTGTGAAACAGTTTTTTCTATTGTGTTCTTATAGTGAATGACATCAATTTCGAGCAACGGTGTGCTGTCAGGTTTTGCTTCTGACTTGGGCACAGTGCAACGGAAACTCTTCTTGAACTCCAGCAGGCCTACGGAGATAGTGTTTTGTTACGGCCCAGGTTTTTCGGTGGTTTAAGGCATTTTCAGAAGGAAGAGAGTCGATTGAAGATGAACCACGAAGCGGAAGGCCTCATCTTCAAGAATCGGTGAAAATGTCGACATAATCCGGGATCTTGTGAGTTCAAATCGTCGTTTGACAGCCAAAATGATAGGGGAAGAGTTAAATTTGACTCACACCGCCATTCATCAATTTTCGGCCAATGAATTGGGGATGAGAAAAATCTGCGCAAAATGGTTCCAAAAAACCGGTAACAACATTCCTGTGGCTCCTCAGCCTCCTTATTCGCCCGACTTGAGTCCTTGTGACTTTTTCTTTTCCCAAAATTGAAAAATTACCTCAAAGGAAATAATTTTGGGACAGTCGAGAAAATTCAAATTGCTGTAACCGACTAGCTGAAGGTTACTCGTATTTCTGAGTTCCAGCACTGCTATAAGGAGTGGAAGAAAGGTCCCCAGCGCTGTGTGGTCTCAGAAAGAAGTTATTTTGAGGGTACAATATTGAATTGTAATTGTTTTATATTAAAAATTTCAAAAAAATCAGTCTCAATACTTAATTTACAGACCTCGTAAATGGTGTATTTATATAAGTTTTCTATTGGTGCGTTAAACTGATATTTCTCAACCAGATAACCCATCTATTTTGCAAGGCATTAATAATCCCCTTTGCAGGATCTGAAGTGAAGTGTGTAAAAAAAATTATATTGTATAATCAATCAAATGATCATCAAGCTGCAGACGCTCATTAAGAGACATTGATCGCGTTACAATTTCTTCTTTGAACTTAGTATCGTAGAGCTGACAGCAATGAGGCAAGGTGCCTTAATAGAACCATTAATACTTATTATTGTGTAATCGGTGGAATACAACATTCCGACAGTTGATTGAATTGCTGAGAGTTATTTACTTGGCGAATTATACATCAAGCTCACACCTCAATATGAAGTTATGGAAATGGAGCTCTAACTACCTATATATCTCACCGGTAATGGATTATCTTCTGAATTCTGCACATCTTTTATCTGAAAGTTTTACATGTAGTTGTCATAGATACGAAGATTTAAGGACATTCGTATGGAAATGCTCACATAATTATGATTAGTTATTTTGTTAATGGATTTTAGATTTTTATGATTGTTTGGGCTATTACCATCATCTATTGTGGATGTAATGTTTTCCGACGTTTCGATAGACATCTTCTATCTTTATCAAGGAGAAAAGTAAGAAGCCTTTTGAAAATTATCAATTTTCAAAAAGTCAATTGACAGAAGTCATGAAAGAAAAATGAACGATGTTATATACTCATCTGTGATATGATGATCTTTTTAAGTTGGATCGAACTATCAGCGTCCAAACTTCTGGCAGATCTATAGATGGAGCACTTATGGAATCAGGTGTTATTTTTATAAATGCTGCTTCTTTGATTTTTCTTCTTGCAAGTTTTTCTTCTTTGGATATTATTGATGCTTCATCCCATTTTATACGATGATTCTCATCTACAGCATGTTGGACCAACTGGATTTGTCGCTGTCTAGTACTCGTAGAAACTTCTGATGTTCTTTTATTCGTACATTCAGAGGGCGTTTAGTTTCTCCGATGTAAGATCTTCCGCACTCGCAAGGTAATTCATATATGAAGTTCTTTGTCCTTTGTGTCTCATTATTAGGTTTAACTTTTGTAAGTTTATCAACAAGAATTCGGAATGGCCATGGGTTCACCACTATCACCAATTTTAGCTGATTTATTTATGGAAATTTTCGAACAAAAGGCATTAGAAAAATATGTACTTAAACCCAAACTGTGGAAAAGATATGTAGATGATACTTTCATTATTTGGCAACATGGAAGAGACACTATAGATGGATTCCTTCAATATCTAAACAATCAAGAGGAATCAATTAAATTCACAATTGAAATCGAGAAGGACAGACAACTTCCATTCTTAGATGTACTCGTACATAAACAGAATGGAATCCCAAGAACCACTGTGTATAAAAAGCCAACGAACACAGGACAATATCTACATTTTGATTCAAACCACCAACTAAACACTAAATTGGGAGTAGCAAAATGTTTATTTGATAGAGCAATAAATATTTGTTGCACTGAAGAAGACCAAAATGAAGAAATAAATAACATCTCGAAAACTCTTAGAAGCAATGGCTACCCCAAAAAGATATTAGAAAAAGCTAAACGAACAAGAGAAAGTCAACCTGAACCAACAGATACAACATAACGACTGCATTCAAAACTCAAAGAGCTAAACTTACAAAAGTTAAACCTAATAATGAGACACCAAGGACAAAGAACTGCATATATGAATTACCTTGCGAGTGCGGAAGATCTTACATCGGAGAAACTAATCGCCCTCTGAATGTACGAATAAAAGAACATCAGAAGCTTCTACGAGTACTAGACAGCGACAAATCCAGGCTGGTCCAACATGCTGTAGATGAGAATCATCGTATAAAATGGGATGAAGCATCAATAATATCCAAAGAAGAAAAACATGCCAGAAGAAAAATCAAAGAAGCAGCATTTATGAAAATAACACCTGATTCCATAAGTGCTCCATCTATAGATCTACCAGAAGTTTGGACGCCGATAGTTCGATCCAACTTAAAAAGATCATCATATCACAGATGAATATATAACATCGTTCATTTTTCTTTCATGACTTCTGTCAATTGACTTTTTGAAAATTGATAATTTTCAAAAAGTTTCTTACTTTTCTCCTTGATACAGATAGAAGATGTCTATCGAAACGTCGGAAAGCATTACATCCACAATAGATGATGGTAATAGCCCAAACAATCATTCAACACGAGCTCCATCATCAACAATATCTCGTCATTATTAGATTTTTACTTTCTTTAGATACTTTTTCCGTCGACCTCCCAATAAAAGCACTGTTTAACATTCACAAAATCATGCATTAATGTCCCATTTTAATGCATGATTGTCATGGGCAACCGAGTATTCAGAAGTAATATGAGTAACGTCACAACTCGACTGATATTTCATTTTTATGTATGAGGTCTGTGACTCTCACTCTTCAATCACAGAATAGTCGTGTGTTTATGTCTGGTTCCATTGTTATTCCACAGAGAATAGAAATAATAAAAGAAATCCAAACATAATCGATCTGTCAAATCACGAATAATATAGCTGCTTTCAATCTTAATCTTAATCTAATATCGCCAGTTACTTTAATTACAATGAGTAACGTAGTCAATATCCCCTTAACTCCCCCGGACGTTGCAGAAATGGCTAAAGCAGTAGCTTTGACCCTGCTACCTGAAGAAAGCCGACATTTGTATGACAAAACCTACGCAGAATTTATGTCATAGTGGAAAGAGAAGAACGTTTTCAATTATTCTGAAACAGTTTTGTTGACATACTTCAAGAATGTTGCAGAAAAGCAGAGCTGTGCCAAAGCATTGTGCTTAGTGCTCGTGAGCACTTTTCAAAGGCTAGTGCTTAGTGCTTGTTTTTCGGAGCACTCTCGCAAAAATCTTAGTGCTTAGTAATCCGCTAAGCACTAAGCCTTTCCGAATTCTTGAAGTAGGGTCAATATAAGCAGGTACGGTATTTGATTTTTTTATGTGCGCAAAGATAATATGATCGTTTTGAATTAATATTCAGTATTTCTTCAGTCATCATTGATTTGACTTTATGGTTATGAAGGCCAGAAATTTTTTTGTTTTTGCGCGCTTGTTACTAGTGGAACAGGCGGGCTATCGTTCTGTCCAAATGTCTGTAATTTCCGAATATCGAGCCGAAAATGGTTTCAATCCATTGGGTTCGACTTCTTGATGGAGAAACCTTGGTCAAATTTAAGTAGGTCAGGCTGGCCGGCCCTCTGATCGTATACTCTCTATCTTCCGAAGATGAACTAGAGTTTTCATTTTTCAGAATAGGTTGATCGTTCAAATATCTCGGTCAAGTTCGTTATTGGGCCAAATCCATCGTGAGTTATTAGCATTCAAAATTTGATTTTCGCCTAGAATATTCATCTGATCAAATTATAATTTAGAAGGTGTTTTAATGATGTTAAATTAAATGGTTTTCCAAATTTCGAGATAATCGCCACTCTAGAAAATTTATTAAAAATTCCCAAAAAAATCTTATTAATTAATTCACTATGTGTAAATTCTGATACTGATAAATAAATGGGAATATATTAAATTGAATTCAACAACAAATTCTACAAATCTGGCGTTTACAAACCCAATAGATTGAGACCATTTTCAACTCGATATTCGAAAAATTACAGACATTTCAAGCTATAGCTCACTGTTCCACTAGAGACAAGCTCGAAAATAACTTCGAATTCTTTTCGAGATTATACGCCACTATTATAGAATTTCAAGATATGTGGGATATAAACAACCTTCATATATGCCCAAAATTTTGTTTAGTTATGACGAATATCTAATAAGATAATGAGTATTGAAAAAACAGTTTTTGGAAATTTAAAAAAAATTTCCATCTTGAAGATTCCCTGGAAATAAGACACACTCATTTCTTTTAACGTTATCCAAACATTTTAAGAGTTCGAAATTGATCGAATGGATATTCTAGAAATTATTGCGAAAACCAAATCCAGATGCTAATAACTGCTGAACTATCCGACGGATTTGGCCCAATTACGAACTTGATCGAGATATTTTGACAATCAACATATTGTGTAAATATGAAAACTCAAGGTCATCTCCTTCGGAAGATAGAGAGTAAACGGCTGGCCGGCCGGTAGAGTACTCAAGTTTGAGCACGGCTTCTTTAACAGGAAGTCGATCCCAATCCTCAATTGAGATCATTTTCAAAAATTATAGCATGCTGGTCCACTTGGAATAAGTGCGCAAAAAGAATCATTGTCTAAATACTAAACATGCAAATTTTAACCTGATCCATTTTCCAAAAACGACTACCAAATAAGCCATCCCCGTGAATCGCCCTGTCTATGCTTGATAAGGGAAATATAAATATATACACCTAATTTTTTTCAGTACCTTTTGGCGAGCTTATTCCTAGTGGAACAGCGTGCTATCGTTTTGCCCAAAGGTCTGTAATTTTCGAATATCGAGCCGAAAATGGCCTCAATCGATTGGGTTTGACTTCCTGATGAAGAATTCGAGGTCAAACTTTAGTATGTCCGGCCCGCCGGCCCTCCGACCGTATACTCTCTATCTTCCGAAGGAAGGGACCTAGAGTTTTAATTTTTTCAGAATAGGTCGAGTGTCCAAATATATCGGTCAAGTTCGTTATTGGGCCAAATCCATCGAATAGTTTAGCAGTTAATAACATTAATTTCTTGAATATTCATCCTATCAATTCGTAACTTAGAGAATGTCTAGATAGCGTTAAAAGGAAGGAGTGTGCTAAATTTCGAGAAAATCGTCAGAAGAGAAAATTTTTTAAAAATTCCCAAAATGTTTTTTTTCAATACACGATATCTCCTAAGTTATTCGTCAGATCGCAACAATTTAGGGCATTTATGCAGGGTATAGGTACCTAAAATATTTTAAAATTTCATCATCATAGCGTACAATCTCCAGAAGATATAAGAGTTTTTCTGAAAATGAAGTCACAGATTATATTTCTATCTATGAATTCACATCACATCAACTATAAATCTCTATGAGGGTGGTTTTAATTTTATGACAAGTTGTCATAATGAGTGAATATTGAGCCGAAAATGAAACTAATTCTGTGGGTTCATTTTATGACAAACATGTCTAAAATACTGGTGTGTGCAGTTGTCATATTTTGAATGGAAATGTCATTATGAATTTTGCGACAAGAGGACTATTTTTTCCCAAATGTCTGTAATTTCTGAATATCGAGCTGAAAATGATCACCATCGGTTGGATTTGACTCGTGATGAAGAAACGGTGGTCCAATTTGAAAATGTTTGGCTGAATATTCTCTATCTTCCGAAAGAGATGAGATAGAGATTCCATATTAATAGAATTAGTTTATTATCCAAATATAAGTCAAGTTAGTTATTGGGCCAGACCTGTCCGATAGCTCAGCAATTATGAATCTGAAATTCGGTTATAATTGATGACACTCAACTACAACAAATTATATATGGTATAGAAATGTGGAAAGAATGCCAGATCGAAGAATTTGCTGAACTGTAAGTTCACTCAACTTCCATTTAAGATATATGTTTATTGATTCTTTCACACTCATTGTGCTGGCTGATTTTGAATCGCACTCTTTTTAAGTCTGAGAAAAGACTTTAGAACAAGCGAGTAAAAGCTCCTGATCTCACGCCAGTGCTTTCCACATTTTTTCAGTAATGTGTTCTCGCTTATAAAATAATTGGTCCTCGATTATTAATTCAACTTTATGCATTGATTAGGAACAGCCATTCAGATTCAGATCGACGAATAAGATTAACTAGTACCAGAATGTAAATTGAATGCATGCGTTTCACAAAACAAATAAAATGGCTTTTGAGTTTTTCCCAGTCTCGAAATCATAATTTTAGATATGTCGATGAAGCTAAAGAGTTCTCATTTCAATCAAACAACATTACATAAAATAGTTCCCACTAAAGTGCTTAGTGCTTAGTGCTCGAAATATTCAATTACTTTTGCAAAAGTGCTCGGTAATCCGGAGCCTTCTGTCGAAAGCGGTGCTTAGAACTAGAGACTCGAAGCCTTTTTTTTCGAGTGCTTAGAGCTTAGTGCTCGAAGCACTTTTTTTCGGTGCTTAGCACAGCTCTGCAGAAAAGGGATACTTGGCAATTTTATGGCCAAAGTATTCAATGCTGAAAGCAACATTGATATAAACAGATATCACAAACTAGTGATGTTCATTAAGGGACAAAAAGTGGGTTATATTCCTCAGAAATCGAAACTTCTCGAGCAGGATTATGTAAAAGAGTTTATAACAAATGCTCAAGACAGTATTTTCTTGATGTCAAAGGTAAATAAATATTGTTAGAAATATGAAGAAAAATTGCCTGAGCCACCGCTGGTCCGGGACCATTAGAAAGAATGCTAATGTAAATAAACACTTGAGATGTTTATTGCCTAAAGACTCATTAGGCAGTTCCGAGGTAAACGGAACAGAGAGCATACGTCCCAGCTCAGAGATAAAAGGCCGCTGATTTTTATTCATTATTATTTTCATTCCATATTGGAATTATTAAATGATAACTATTACCAATTTGTTCAATTTCTAATAATATAAAACTCAATTAAATTAATTTTCTAAATTTTTCTTATTGCAACGTGGATATAAAATATGTAACTTTAAATTTTTTATTTAAGATCGCTTTGATATTTGGAGTATCCGGGGCATTGCGAAAAGAAGAGCTGTATAAGTTGCAGATAAAAGATGTGCAGAATATGGGCTCGAAATTTTTAATAACAGTGAATTCATCCAAAACGCACTCGAAAAAACTATTCACCAAGGTGGATAATGAGGAGCGTACACTTCTGAATCCAATCAAGAGAAATATATCCTTGAGACCAAGTCACACTCCGCACGAAAAGTTTTTCGTCTTTTACAAGAACTTTTGATGCTCAATACAGCCAGTAGAACGCTCTGTCGTCGTGGGCTCCCCAATGAGAATCGCACTTCATTCCGAAGATTCCTAGGATCTGAATGACCCATATAAAAAATTGAATTATACTTCGTCCTAAAAATCGATGGAGTCCATCCTGTGCATCTTGCGTTGCAAGATATTGCCTGTTCCGCACGTCACGAACCATATTCATCACCCTCATGAGTTCGACATGGCGAATCCAAGGATCCTTGCAAAACCAGACATCTATTTTGCATTGAATGCACAATACCTTAACCGTATCAAATTCGATGATGATGACCACAAGATCTGGAGAATAAGATCAGCGGCAAAAAATAAACTTTCACCCGTGCACCTTCTGAACTTATGATACACCACAAGCGAAATAAATAGAACAATGAGGTCATGCTCTTGTGTAAATAAATTGCATCTCGGTACAAACATGGAGAATTAGTCATTAACATAACTACTTTAATGGTATCTTCGCGTCCTTCGTTCCTTCATAGGGAAGAGACTTCCTTGAGTGATCGGAATATTTACTGGTGACCCTATATGTGAGCTATATTCGATTTAAATGCTTATCCTTATTATCGATATACAAGGTGAGTCTTCAATTGCTACCTCAAATTCATTCGTTTATTCTTGAGATCACTTTTTTGTATTTTTGGCGCTCTTGTTCACCCGAACAGAGTGCCTATCATTTTGCCCGAATGTCTGTAATTTTGGAATATCGAGCCGAAAATGGTCTCAATCGATTGGGTTCGACTCCCTGATGAAGAATTCGTGGCGAAAGTTGAGTCTGTCCGGCCGTATCCTCTCTAGCATCCAAAAGGAATCAGCTAGAGTTTTCATATTTTCAGAATAGGTTAATTGTCCAAATATCTCGGTCAAGTTCGTTATTGGGCCAAATCCGTCGGATGGTTCAGTAGTTATGAGCATCTGAAATTTTGTTTCCTCAATAACTACTAGAATATCCATCCGATCGATGGAATCGATGGAACATTCCATGGAATGTTATTGAGGGAGGCTGAAACGAAACGGCTTGCAAAATTTCGCAGAAATCGTCACGCTAGAAAATTTTTAAAAAATTCCCAAAAAAAAATTTTCAATACTCAATATCTCCTAAGACTTCATTTTGATTTAAATAAAAATCCGTATATATATTGAGGTTACCGATATCTTACTCATCCTCAAATTTCATTGTCGTAGCTTTTCCCCTTCTGAAGATATGATCATTTTTATTATGTACTCAACAGAAAAATAGAAATGTCATGAAGACCGAGCTTTGTCATTGAAAGATTTGCCATCACAGATCGATATTCGTTTGACAACTCGCGGACCTAGATATCAGTATCAGTTGGCGTAATATCAATCAAAATTTTCATAGAATTCATAGAGGTAGAATTCGATGTCGATGACGTTGTCAAAATTCAGAAAAGCACAGACGTAATATTAATAAAATTTATCATAGAAAATCGCCGAAAGAATTTGATGGCGTCTAGAAAAACTCAGCTCAGAAAACGCTTTCCGGGTCCCTAACGGGAATGACGTAATTTTTTTTAGGAGAAGCATAGAACAAAATTTTGTGAAAATTATGAGTAGTTATTTTCAAATTGAGATAAAGGTTTGTTTATTCATTAGGCTTTCATATTTGCATCACATTGTCCCATAGTACGGAAAAAGACTATTGTTCACCCGATCAGAGAGCTTATAGATTTGTTAAGGTTTGAATATTTACTCGCAAGTAGCTCAACAAGAACGCCAAAGCAATCTGACCTCACGTCAGTGCTTTCTAAATTTTTTATATTGAGTTCAGCGATTCACTATTGTTGAGGTATTCCACGTCGACAATTGTAGAAAATAATCGCACAAAAATGTTCACGATTCAATCCCATTTTTTCGGCGAGATGAATCTTTCTAGTAACTGTAAGCTACACCAATAACGCTCGTATGTCAAAACATTCTGACTACGTATAACCTCAAAAATATCAAGCTTTACTATAGAGCTCTCAGTTGGCAGATTGCAACACTAGGGTTGTCCAACCCCGAAATATAAAAGGCAACCCTCTTATTATACCGATATTTCGGTAGACATCTTCTGCCGTTCTTGAGATGAATTGCTTTTAAAAAACTTAGAAACTGTTTGAAAATCATTCTATTTCCGTCAAAGTGAAAATTGACAAAACAACAATACCATTTTTGCTAGAATCGCAGACGTTAAAATCAATTTCATAGTTACCATTTGGTTTCTCACTGATCAACACAATGCGATCATTATTTTTCAACCAAATATCCTGTTCAACCTCAGTCATAGAAGTTGAATAGTACTTTCATTTTGCAATACTTAGAGGTCTGGTATGAAACGATGCGATCTGTCATTAAATTTTTTTCGTTTTAGTAATGAATCTCTATGTTTATTTGTTTCATGTCTTATGAAACAATTTGTTTTATTTATTATTTTGAATAATGTTTTTCTTTCAGTTCATCACAAATGACACAATTAAACCTAGTACATAAGTATTCAACATTTACTTTTTTTTTATGATTATCTAACAAATTTTCTCCATATTAGTAATCACATAGCAGAAGGGGCTAAGTCTAATTGTCGTCACTGTACAACACAATGCAGTTATCATTCTTCATTGGTCGAATGGCATCACGTGGTTAAAACCACCATTTTCAAAAATCATATGTAATTTTATAATGTACCTGGTGTTGAATTATTTTTATTATTATATATATTTCGTAAATTTTATTGTTTTTATAGGTATATAGGTAGGTTCAAAATAAGAAAATGTCTTCTATAGTGCCCTTTTATCACAGGACTATTTCTTCCTTTTAGCCATAAGTGTTAAACTTAATCTACATTGTTGTAAATAATATTTTTGAGATGCAATAAAGGTAACAATTTCTTTTGTTTCCATTAATATAATATTCAACCTAGATACCGATCAAGGATCTCTGTTTAATTTCCAGAAATTTTGATAGTCTTCATTATCAATTTTTTTTTGTACACCAATATGATTTATTAATTTAATTATAAAGTTCGAATAACATATTATGAGAGTTAGGGAAAAGACTTAAGAACAAGCATGAAAAAGATCCTGACCTAACGTCACGGCTTTCCTATTTTTTCTTCATGATGCAGGTTTGTCGTACAAATACACCCGCACTATTTTGGTTATCGACAAAAACTTCCAGAAATATGATCTTTCAAAATTTTTTTTCTTTTGAAAATTATTTGCTGAAAACTATATATTATAGTTTTTGGTAGCTAATTGACTTAATGGATGAAGAAATCTGCTTCCCTATTATCCCGAAAAATGAACATCTGATCCCACTTCACTAATTTCTGAAACTTTTGCTCATCAATTGCACCTCGAAGGAAATGCTCTCACAATATTGATCCATATTGATATTGTTGTTGAATGATTGTTTGGGCTATTACCATCATCTATTGTGGATGTAATTATTTCCGACTTTCCGATAGACATCTTCTATCTTAACTCGGATAGTTCCATAAAGATTCTTCCAGCAGACAAAGGAAACGCCACTGTAATTCTAGATGTTGGCTCTTATAATCAAAAAATCAATGAATTATTAGAAGCAGGAAAATACAAAAGACTAAAAAAGGACCCTACCACCACAGTTGAAAACAAGATTTACAAAATCCTTTATAAATATCGACATGAATTTCCAGATCAATTAGTTAGATCAAGACTTACACCTCACTTCAGTAAACTACCACATTTATATGGTCTACCAAAAATACACAAAGCAAATATTCCTCTAAGACCAATTGTGAGTTCAAGAAATTCAGCATACCACCAATTGGCTAAATTTCTGCTGAAAATTATATCACCATTAAAAAGTAATTCAACATCGATGATAAGAAACACGAAACATTTTATAGAAATAATGAAACATCAAGAAATTATGGAAGAAGACGTTATGGTCAGCTTCGACATTACCAGATTGTTCACTAATATTCCAACAGATAAAACACTTATCATAGTTAGGAAAAAGCTTGAAGAAGATCAAACCCTTAGTGAAAGTTCTACACTAAACGTGAATGCAATTATGGAAATGCTTTCTATTTGTATTGAAACAACATATTTCCAATTTGAAGACATCTTTTATCAACAAGAATTCGGAATGGCCATGGGTTCACCACTATCACCAATTTTAGCTGATTTATATATGGAAATTTTCGAACAGAAGGCATTAGAAAAATATGTACTTAAACCCAAACTGTGGAAAAGATATGTAGATGATACTTTCATTATTTGACAACATGGAAGAGACACTATAGATGGATTCCTTCAATATCTAAACAATCAAGAGGAATCAATTAAATTCACAATTGAAATAGCGAAAGACAGACAACTTCCATTCTTAGATGTACTCGTACATAAACAGAATGGAATCCCAAGAACCACTGTGTATAGAAAGCCAACGAACACAGGACAATATCTACATTTTGATTCAAACCACCAACTAAACACTAAATTGGGAGTAGCAAAATGTTTATTTGATAGAGCAATAAATATTTGTTGCACTGAAGAAGACCAAAATGAAGAGATAAATAACATCTCGAAAACTCTTAGAAGCAATGGCTACCCAAAAAAGAAATTAGAAAAAGCTAGACAAACAAGAGAAAGTCAACCTGAACCAACAGATATAAATCAGACCGTAATACCTTATGTAAAAGGTTTGTCGGAGAAAATGAGAAGAATTGGAAATGAATACAACATAACGACTGCATTCAAAACTCAAGACACTATCAGAGCTAAACTTACAAAAGTTAAGCCTAATAATGAGACACAAAGGACAAGAACTGCATATATGAATTACCTTGCGAGTGCGGAAGATCTTACATCGGAGAAACTAAACGCCCTCTGAATGTACGAATAAAAGAACATCAGAAGTTTCTACGAGTACTAGACAGCGACAAATCCAGGTTGGTCCAACATGCTGTATATGAGAATCATCGTATAAAGTGGGATGAAGCATCAATAATATCCAAAGAAGAAAAACTTGCAAGAAGAAAAATCAAAGAAGCAGCATTTATGAAAATAACACCTGATTCCATAAGTGCTCCATCTATAGATCTGCCAGAAGTTTGGACGCCGATAGTTCGATCCAACTTAAAAAGATCATCATATCACAGATGAGTATATAACATCGTTCATTTTCTTTCATGACTTCTGTAAATATTGACTTTTTGAAAATTGATAATTTTCAAAAGGTTTCTTTCTTTTCTCCTTGATAAAGATAGAAGATGTCTATCGAAACGTCGGAAATAATTACATCCACAATAGATGATGGTAATAGCCCAAACAATCATTCAACACGAGCTCCATCATCAACAATATCTCGTCATCAACATATTGATATTGTATCGAATTAGTAATCAACGAAGAAGTGTCAACATTCAAGGCTCGCATAGTGATTGGTACTTGACGGATACTTCCAAACCTATCACGTAGGTGAAAGTGATTGATACCGAAATTCATCGACAGAAGATCATCTGAACAAGTGCAATAAATCATTCAATTACCTCAGGATGTGTGTTCTTCTAAAACAAACATTGAATGGTGTAACAGCCACGGTTTAACCCAATTTGGGTCACTTCAGATCCATTGATATGGTCGATCAATCATTCCTAAACTAGAATACCCCTAAGGACATCTGTCGTAGCTGATGTACAGCTCGAATCATCCATTTCAAGCACTAATAAGGATCCTTTAGATGATTAACAGATAAGTTTCTTCTTCGAGAATTTTTTCAAGAAAGAATTTTCATTTGATGATCTTTAGACATAAAATGTTGAGGGTACATACCTTAAAGAGTAATAGAATGGAAGCTCTCTTGAAAAATGCCACTGATTGCGCATCAGAGCCATCAGGGATTACTCCAAGAATTGTATTGCAGTTATTCACAACCCTTTATCAGCAGTAAAGACCAAATCACCTACCTTCCTATCATGCTTGCGGAGTAATAGTATTTGCTTGTGGCCTAGAAGAAAAGCACCGAAGTTAATTGAGAACGTTAGCTTTGCAATTCGAACGAGATATAGAGTTATTCCTTGTTCAAAAAACCAAACAACCCTCAACATCAAAAAAATCGTTTAAACAATTTTCAATTAGTTAGCATCTCAAGGTCATTAATACTACTTGAACTTCTACACTAGTATATCAGTATTGCTCATTCATTATGCTCATAACAATCATTCTGTTTTTATAACTTCCAATTAACTTTTTCATCGTTAATATTACTTATTTCAGTAGTCCAACAATGTCATCACATAATTCGCTTTGGCAGATGCATAAATCCAGCTATATTTATTAATACAGAAACATAGCCGTAGGTGGCTAGCTTCACTTCATATATGTTTATATATTTCCTAACTCTCCATATAAAGCTCTGATTGATGTCTTGAAAGGAAAGCAGTCCAGAGAATTCGAAGACCTTATCAACCCTCATAATCCAGTTGATTTGTGGGAGGTCGAGTAAGGAAGGATTAATCAGATGAAATGTCATGCGTTCGAAAAAAAACTTGAGGCTATATAACATCAGCATATGATGAAAGATTAATCATTGACTATATGAACAAGAAGAACTCTCCACGAAGGTATCCTTATTTTTTAACAATTGGGGCCTAATCCCTGGTAAAGATGATTCTGAAACAATATCAAATATTTCATGCATAATTAGTGCCTTTTAGTGTTTCATCAATCCAATGATTCATTGTAATTTTTGAGAAATTTAGCAATCAAGTTTTTTGTGCTGTCTTGATGCTCAGCACCTCAGGTTTCCTACAACCATTGAGACGTGCTTTCCAGGCTATGAAATTAAAACAATCAGTAATATTTAACTCTGAAAGCCTAGAAATATTGTTTATTTATCAAGCGGGGTTTATTTTCCCTCTCTAGTGAACCTAAGAATGGCCTAAACTCAAGTTTCTATTATAATATTTATTCACAAAATCACTGTTCAATTTACAAGAGTACCAGGTTATTAAGATTCTAACAATAAAAAAAATTAATATAATAAGGTGGGCCTGAAATTGGAAAGTCAAAAAAAATCAAAAAATAACTTGAACCAATGTACTGAATGGTTGATTAGAAAAAATTATTTTAATTTAAAAAAATAAAATATAAGAAAAGTGATGAAGGTAAGAAAAGTGAAAAAAAGCAATAAAAAGGACGAGATTTCAAACTTAACTTGGAACGGAGAACTTAGCTGGAACAATTTGTCTTCTCCACAGGAAAAAACGTGATGAGGTGTTGACTGCGTGATGACAGATGAAAAAAAGTGATGTCATCCAAAATCCTCTTATTAATGATGTTACAAGGTAGATAATGCTCCGTTCAGAATTCTTCCCAGCCAAATTGATTCTTATCGACTTCAAAAATAATACGGAAAAAAAATCTAAAGGATTGAATATTAAAATTATTGACAAAAAAGTTCTGATGAGTAAAAAAAGAATTATTAACTTACCCCCGAATTACGAGGATTTAAGTAGCCAAAGGGTGATTCAGGCAATCCGAATTTAATCGTTATATTAAATAATATACGCCTTTCAAAAGAAATATAATCTCCAAATATATCATAAATCAGTATTCAATTACTACTACTTATTTTGAATTCACCACTTCTATTCTACGTCTGTATTCTATGAAATTATTAACAAGAAAGAAAGATACTCGAACATCTGAATTATTGGATTCATGAAAAAAAAACGTTTAACCTTAGACAAAAAAATCTGGAATATATTGATAACGCGATGAAGAATTTGTTTATTGAACATAATAATAATTTGAAATGAAAGGTGTCGACATCTATAATATTTTGTTATTTTTTCTGTTTTTGTCTTTTTATTTCCAGATTCGATGTGAACAACTTGAACAAGTCTCTGTCTCCATCAATAGAAGACCACTCTTGAAGAAAGAAGTCCCTAAAATATATTTCAGCTTATTTTTGTATTTTCACATTTAGACGGGGAGCCGGGGTTTTTTTACTGGGGTTTTTTCCCTAGGCTTTTATGCCATACGCCGAATGACATATGACACCCCGTCACTAACCCCTGATCTATATGCTTTATTGTTTGCTAACTAAATATTGTCAGCCAAAAGTTCAAAAGAATATATACATATATCTATAAATTTTTCCGAAAACTAGGATTTGTTAAAAGAAATGAAAAGAAGAAATTTTGAAATATGTTAAGATATCTGTGAATAGAAATTAAATTGAAGTTTACTATAAAATAATGTATTAATCGAATTCTGAGTCGTAACACCATGAAATTGATATTTCAATATTGAGTGCTTAATTAGAGCTGACATCATAGGGAAAAATTTCAAAATATCAGAGAATATTTATGCTCGGCTCCATTTAATTCAAAAATATTGGTGTTGAACATGAAGTCTTCATCAAAAACTTAAATTGTTAATGTCTCAAAAACTTGAATTGAAACTTTGATTGAGCACTAATAGGCACTAAGTAAGCACTACTTATCTGATAATATTTAGTGCTTCCAATTATTCTCTCACTTCACGGACACTATGGGATCGACCAAGCATAAAATATAATGGGTTTTCCAATAGGGACATGACAACTTTGAATCTAAATAAAACACAAAGCATTTGAGATATTTCAAAAACTTCATCATTGGCTTGAAGTACAAACATAATATTTGTGAATGAAACGTGACTTCGTTCAAATGCCACCACAAGCCCATTTGCAGCGGTCAATTCTCTGGACCCAATTTTCGATGACTCGGACACACATTTCAGCCGAAACGGCCGCTATTTCGCATTCAATATTGTCTCTGAGCTCTTACAATGTCGTCCGCTTGTTGGCATAGACCAGTGACTTGACGAAACCCCAAAGAAAATAGTGCAAATTGCTCGAATGGGGCTGCCAATCGACGCAGCCTTTTCTCGAAATTACACGCTCACCAAATGTCTGCTTCAATAAACCGATTGTTACGTATGCTGTGTGGCTAGTGACACCGTCCTGTTGAAACCACATGTTGGCCAAGTCCATACCTTGCTATTGGCGCCAAAAAAATTCATTATCATGGCGCGGTAGCAATCGCCATTGACCGTAACGTGACGACTGTTGGCATCAACGAAAAATTACTGTACAATGAGGCTGCGGGCGTGAAGACCACACCAAATTGGGATTTTTTAGGGACGCAATTGAGTCTCGTGAATCACGTGTGGATTTCTGCCTGTCTAATAACGCATATTTTGGTTATTGACAAAGCCATTGAGCCAAAAATGAGATTCATCGCTGAAGATGACTTTTCGATGAAAAACCCAATCGGAGGAACGTACGTCGCTCCAAATGGTCCAACGGCTCCAATTCTTGAGTTAGCTTGATTTTGTACGGGTGTAAACCAAGATCCTTACGCAAAATTCGCCATAGAATGGTCTGACGGATGCCCAATTCTTCAAAACGCCGTGGAATAGATTGACTTGGGCCGTCGGCTACAGAGGCCCGAACGGCAGCGTTTTCGTTACTGCGACCGGACCTTTGTCTCACTGGCACGACATCCAACCAGGGTGTGGGAACTCGCCTCTACAAAGGTGGTCACGTTTTTCTTCGACGAGCGGCAGAGACATCTGTTGTCGTCTCAAAAGCTCGGATCGGTAAACTAGGACTTCTCAGTAGTGATCGGTAAAAACGGATTTTATCGGACCTCTCTCTTGGTGGACTTTATGAAGAGTAAGAAAGTATTCTATGATGAGCATGAACTGGTTGAATGAAATGGTTTATTCTTGCTGTGTTCCCAATTGCTACAGTGATAGTATTGTCAAAAGGTATGTGTTGCATTCATATAAGTAGTAGTTTTGGATTAACTTATAACTCACTAAAAATGTACTGTGAATTAATATTTTCTGTAGCAGTTTCATATTCGTGTAGTAATTTCTGATTAGTAAAAATTTGGGACAGTTTCTAACACTCTTTTCTTTCTAGGTTTTCATTCATCCAAAAGTGTCATAAAGCATTTTCATATGGGTTGTATATACCCACATGGAAAGCTGAAAAGATTTGCTCTACCAACACTTCATTTGCCAAGTAATTCATTCTACTCCCTATGATTATCATTTTTGTAATTTCAATAATCTTTCAGATTATGTAAGCATATTTTGTCTACCCTCCAGAACTCCTGAAGAAACTTTGAGGCAACGAGGTATTTATATATAAGTGAACTGCTCATGTTCATTGATTATAGTTTTGGGTATTCCACTTATAGTAGGTTTCATAAAAATCGTCTATCAGAAGATTCCTAGAATACTTCATTGGATATGTGAGATTTACCGTTGAAACGCCAAATTCAAGGAATTTCAGTTAATAAGTTTATTGATTTTGCCATGAAATGAATTCTGTACTTTTATGACAGAACTATTTATAAAATTTTATCGGAAAAAAAAACAATAAGATCTTATGATCCAATAATGAAGATGGCAGATACATATTTCTAAAGTTTCTTTTTTGTTTATTTCCTTTCATCCTCTAAAGATTAGTATGTTCTTTGATTTGAAAGGCAGATATATTTGAAATGACCATAATTCTTTTAATCTGTTGCAAATTATCACAATTTTCTGATCAAATGATATTTTTTTATTGAAATTGTGACAATCTACAGCAGATTAAAAGAATTATGGTCATTTCAAATGTATTTGTTTTCAAATCCAATAAAAATATGGGATTCAACCTGCGCTTGCGTGGAATCCTATGATAACTCTTATAAAATGCACTAGAGGGCGCCACGAGACGGAACGTTGTGCGAATGGAATCTGTAATCAATTCTAAGATGACGAAAGATGGCGCTGTAAGTTGAGCTCTAAGCCGGGACCAAAATTCATGCCAGAGTTGCCTATCTATAGATAGTCTATGCATCCAACAGCGAATATATAGACTCATATTTTTGCACCAAACTTGTGATTGCCTGTCTACTAGGGAGCGAATTACGACTGAAAATTGGAGTTAAGGGTCTTAAAGTTGCGGTCATCGACTCCGAATTTCATTAGTAAATTTTTATAACTTGCAAACGTTGTTCGTTCATGTACTTCACCATGATGAAAATGTTTACTTTACTGATTGAATTGACGTAGACAGTTCGATCATTGGTCTAAATTAAATTCAAAGTTATCAAGTCCCTATTGGAAAACCCGATATTACTTTACAAATAAACTTGTCCAGGTGTGTTGTCAAAATATTAAAGTATGAGCCAATTAATATTGTTATTATAATTATGGAAATAACGATATCAATTTGAATATTTAGATTATCTCTAGCTCGTATCACATCGAATCTATCTATACGCATTGAATGTAAATGTAACGACACCATTAACACATCATTAAAGCCGAACGTAACGTAGGTACGCCATATTTAGTAGCTGAGATTTCAATGAACTTTAGACAGGAATAGACAAATGTAGTTGTAATGCAACGACGACATTGGTACAAAATCGTTCACTATTCAGACCTCTATTCATTAACTTTAGTGATGAAAAAGTAACTGGTTTTTCAAGCAGAACTGGATTAATTAATTTTGCGAAAAAGATGAATGACTACATACACCTTCGACCTTGGAATGTCTGTAGTAAGAGGATTTCGTCCTTATAAAACGTCGCACCTAAAACCATCGGAATGATTAGAAGACACCAGCTTGGTTCGCCTGGAGCACAGACTATAAAATAGCAGATGGGTGCATAAGGTCTAAAAGCGAGAATCGGAAAGGTTCATACCCATAGACTTATTCATTAACACGTTATGAACATAGAGTTATAGAAACACTGATTTTTTAGTTTCTTAGATATTATATCGAAATAAAACCTTTCAACAAAATAGATAAATCTTCCACACAAAAAATTCGAATAGACATAAAATTTATTATCCTATACTGGTTTTAAGATCAGAATGACGCGAACTCACGTGTTTAAATGGAGATGCATTGTGATTCCTATTTCATTGCTCCGATTCAAGTAATGTTGAGTCAAATTGTAAATTATAATTTTGTGTTTCCACTGATGCCTTTTTAGTATTTCTAAATTAGCATTTTCAATTTGTATCTAGAGATTTAATTTCATTCATATAATAGGTTTTCGGTTGGGGGGAATGAAGGAGTTAGTAATTAAATACCACCATTTCATATAAATCGAAATCTTATTTTACCAGTTACTTCAATTAAGTATATAAAGGGTGAGTCTTCGACCACTGCGTTTACTTTAACCATTGGTTCTTGAGATAAAAAGAAACTTTTTCCCATACCGTTTTTCCATATTCAGCTGCGTTAAAATGTTATAAACACCTTAAGTTTTCACATTGGGCGAATACCCCTCTGTAGTCCAGTTCAGTTTGAATGAAAATTACCTTCCACATCGTTTACTACTGAATCTGAATTGTTTTAAAAACATTATTTTCCCTCTAAGAAATAATTCACTCATTCATGTTTCATCAGATGATTATATCGATTTAATTCTTTTCAACTTCAAATATCTGGTGCAATTTAGAGAAAAGGATGATGAATGATTTTATCTGCAAAAAAGACTAATGATTCTAGAAGTACAAAATAGGGACCTTAAGTTAAGTAAGTGATATTTGTTTTTCATGCAATTTAACCAATCTGTACAGTAGTAGTGAAAAACCCACAAGAAATGGAATAAATCTATTGATTCCAAAATATGCTTGACTATTATCAAAAACCTTCAACAAGATATCATTTCAATTGACATTGTCGTTTGAATATTATAGGTGAAAAAGCAAATTTTTTATGAAATCAACACCTATATCTTTTGAACTAGGTCAAATTTGGAAAAATGTTATAGAAAGAAAATTTTTCTTTTAACGTCAAGAATCTATGGTTAAAATTAACGCAGTGGTCAAGGACTCACCCTGTATAACAAAGACAATATCCCCTTGACCCCCTTGACGGTGCAGATTTGGCCCTTGCTACCTGAAAAGAGCCGGCATTATATATTATTATTATATATGAGAAGACATACGCAGTATTTATCTCTTGGTGCCAGGAAAAAAACGTTTTCAAATATTCAGAAACAGTTTTGTTGGCATACATTAAAGGTATTCACATATTGGTCAAAACCTGTCCCTTTTGAGGCCAATTATGTTTGTCCCTCCTAATGAGAATTTAAAACCCAAGATAGTAATAATTCGGTAGCTTTAAGCATCGGTCTCATTAATTTTTAACTTCAGAAACGTTCAAATAAAGGTGTACCTAGAAAAAAGGACATTTATAACCTATAGAAATCTGATTTTCACTTATAATACCAAAACAGCTTCAAAATTATCGGGTATTTCCCGATAGATTCGTTGCAAACAAATGAAGGAGTCAAGTTTTTCAGGTTAAAAAATCACGAGCGCGAAGCGCGAGTGATTTTTCCTGAAAAACTTGACGATTTTATTTGTTTGCAGGGAACCTATCGGGAAATACCAGATAATTTTGAAGCTCGTGTGGTATTCGGGGGATTATTTTTCTGTCCCAAATGTCGGCCAATAGAATTGCACCATGAGACGAAATGTACAGTTAACAAATAAGAATTTCATAATGAATAAAACAACATTTAATTAAGAATCAGGGTAGTGCAATTAAAAATACAATTGTTGTAAACATTGGTGCATGTTTTCTTCAAGTCAGAGTTATCGGTAATGGTCCCAGAAGAGGTAGATGGCATGAGGTTTATACTGTTGATGGCATTTTCTGCAGTAGGCTCACTCCTTCGCAGTTTCTTGACAATTAATTCGTGGTGTTCCTGGTCGAGTTGGAGATACGGCTTGATGGAGTTACTGTTGGCATGTCCAGTTATTTTGATTATCTGCTGCTCTCCCAGGCCCGATTTCGCTAGATTGGAGACGGCTGTTGCACGACTGGAGTGATTGGTGTTATTTTTTGTTACCAAGGTCAAGCCCAGCTTTTTGTGCTGACTCCTTAACCCACTTTGAAATCGTGTTTTGGCCTACTGGGGAATCCTTGTACCACCTAGCGCCTGGAACTTTATTCCAGAATGGATTTTGGGTCAGGAATAGTCTGTCGCTCTTGATATTGACATCTCTTCTCTCTCAATTTCTGGAACAGTCTCACTGGGCACTTGTCAGGGATTTCCTGATTCTCCACCAGCCACTTGCTGTCTGATAATTTTTTATCACCACCTTGTGTGGTCTTGCTGAAAATTGGATTGTATTCAATTCTCCCAGTTGTTTCCCCGTCATTTCGCTGTTCTGCCTTGAAGTGATGTATTGACGCCATGCTGCCCTCACCACCTCTCCAAGCCAATTCCACTGATATTATCATGAATAATTTTTTCTGGAGGCCATCAGGAGTTTCTTCGTCCCAAACAGTGGTCATTGCATCCCAATCTTTTTCCTCCAACGCTGCTGCACTTGCCCTCCGTTTTTCCGGAATAGATTGTAAAGCCTTACGCTTGGCATCACGAGCTCCTCGAGCGGTCTTGAATGCAGCATCCGAAAATGGGTTGATTTTGATGTCGAAATCGTTCAAATACTTTTCTTGAAGTAATTTGGCAGTCTGATTCCACATTGTTTTTATTGTACCTTCCTTATAGTCTTCTCCATCCATTTTCTTCATATTGTAAGCGTAATCTTCCATAATGTTTGCCAATTGCGCTTCACTCGTTTCAGCACTCAATGTGTATTCCCTCTCAGTACAAAAAGTAGTAAATTGGTTCCAAACTGTTTTTTTGCCTTCTCCGTATTAATGGGAACATTTCCTTTGACTTTTTATCGATGGTGGACAGAGAACAAACTCCAAATCGACTCATTTTCATGCAAAATCTCCAATTTTCACAATTGAATTCAACCTGTCAGTTTGACGTGTGCTTAATTTGACTGGATCATGTTTTGTTTATATATAGCAACTACCAGAGAAAATTTTCAAAAAATTATCAGTATAATACCATGTAGGTTGTACCACGTGACGTCGAATGGTGCAATTCTATTGGTCGATATTTGGGTCGGAAAAATAATCAGCCATATTCAAGAATCATATGTGAATAGGTTGTTAGCGATCATTATTGACCGCTAATGATCAGAGGTAATCGTAAACGAACTCGCCAACCCAGACATTCCATACGGTGGGTCAGAGTTTGTTTAATGAAAGTAGTCAGATCGGTACCTAACACCACTTATCATCGTGATAAGCTCGGTAGTTCCTTATTATACGGTTTAGATGTTGAATAACGAGTCACTTACTGAAAACCAATTTCGTGTGAATTGTATTTTATCATATCTGGAGATCCTTTAATGAGCATTTTGAACAGTTATATAATCTAATGTCTGCTCTCGACAAAGAGGAGCTGAATGAAATTAGATCGATTAAGGTACTAGAGCAAATAGATGGTGAGTTCATGATAGCGAATTTGCGAACTCGATTATGTTTTATAGACCGAGAAGTTGAAGTGACTGATGGATATCCATATGTGCAGATGGTAATGGTTTTGTTGATTTTGATGGAAGACCACACAGGTTCATTTTATCACGGATGCATTTCAGAAGAAGTCAGCTTTAGATTAGACGTTTCGGTAGACAACCTCTACTTTTTTCTAGGTAAAATTACATTCAAAACGTATCTCGTGGAATGAAATTATAACATTTTCGACTTAGCTGTGAAATGAAGACATGTTAGCTCAGATGAGGTTTTTGTTTTCTTTTTCTAATTTTATAGATGCAGCGCTTATATGTTTAAACGTGATTTTCTCAAGTAATGCATCCTTAATTATTGCCTTTTTCTCCTTTGACTAACATTGACACTTCAAACAATTTTATCTGATGATCTTTTCTCAGCATGTAGGACCAACTATCAGCGATGCAGAAGTTAGAACTGGATGTTCCATGTCAGATGTCCTTACCAATCAAAACCTTCACACCAACAGAGATAGCCAATGAGGGAAAACTGTTCAAGAAAATTGTTGTACTGCTCCCAACATTATTCTATAGAATGATGAATATATCCTATTTGCCATCAAATGGAAGTATGCTGAGGTTACAATTCGGAATTATATAAGCCTATAAGTCTTCTGCCAATCCTGAGTAAACTGTATGAGAATTTGCTTCTCAAAAGGCTGAAAGATGACATGGATATGCACCATATTCTGAAGACGTATCTAGCAGACCGTTATTTTGCCGTTCATTAAGGCACTTTGATTGTAATTTCCTAATTTTTACATTTTCAAGCTTTGGTCTAAACCGACTATTACTTTGAATGGTTTGTTGACAAAGCCTCTAATTGAATTCTCCTTTGACAGAGAGGTGTATGTTTATTTATTATTTTTATTCAATTTTAATTTTAATTTCTGGGAAGTCCAACAGCACACTTCAGTAGGAATGTATCACAATTAATTCCAGACATTGAAACTCAATTTTTCGGAATGTGCTGGGCTGGTCCATTAAATTAATTTTATGACATTTGTAGTAAACTATATGAAAAACAGATGAATCCGTACACAGTGGCACAAGTCGTACTAGGCCAACTTCACACTCATTAATTTTACTTATTTCGCGGTTCCAAATGTTTACTTCGAGGGCCAAACTTCTTAACTGAAGTCTAGGATAGGTTATTGAGTGACGATTATGTCTCAATCCCAAAAAAACAGAGGTATCTTGTTTCCGTCTGAATATCCATGAAAAATATAGGAAACTAGCTGTAACTTTCAATGATTTTCCTATAGAACATAATTTATATCCTAAATACTTAGGAGTTAAATTAGATTCATTTCTGAATCACAAGGCTCATTTAGATGATCTAAGCCTAAAACTGAAAACTTGGAATAATATTCTTCAAAAATTAGCTGCATCATCTTAGGGTGCTGATGTTTCCACTCTTCGCACAGCATCTCTAGCCTTAGTCTTTTCTGGAGCTGAGTATTGTTGTTCTGTTTGGTTCAATAGTGCACATACACAAAAAATCGATGCACAATTGAATACATTCATGAGAATAATTACTGGCACCATAAGATCAACACCGGTTCATTGGTTACCAGTTTTGTCTAACATTGTCCCTCCCCATATTCGCAGACAGACTGTAGCTCTGATTTCTTGGAACAAATATCATTATTTTCCTAATTTATTTCCAATTATTTCATACATTCCACAAAATTGAATTCCTAGATTGAAGTCACGTAAACCATTCTGGTTTAATACGTTCTTCAATATGAACATTAGCGAGAACGAATGTTCAATAAAAATCTCATTTCTGATCCTTTTGAAAAGATTCCGGGTTTTGATCTTCCAAGAAGAATTTGGACAATTCTCAATCGTTTGAGGACAGGTCATAGTCAGATGGAACTCACCAATAGCATGCTATTCTATGCTCTTCCTGAGTCCTAAAATAAATTTTCCGAATTGAAATTCATTTTACTATGTACTAAGTACTACTTTATGTACTACTACTACATATACAGAATAAAAATTTGAAACATATGAAAGGCAAAATTATGGATTAACATAAAATTGAGTCATTATTCATGCAAACTTCCGGTTTTCTATGAAGCGAATATTCCTACAACATAGTAGTTTCGTTCAAAAATGTACTACTTATGGCCTTATGGTATGTAAAATATTGAATCTCGAATGTATGATAAACATATGAAATTGAAAATTGACATGAAAATTAAATCTCTATTTAAATTATGGATTAACATAAAGTGAGTCATTATTCAGGTGATTTTCGGCAACTTCCGGTACTTTCAACTATGCCTCGAATTATTTTACTCAAAATTCTACATGAAAATTAAATCTCTATTTAAATCAAGTTCTTTAAGATCCATGTTTACCATCACAGTGAACCACAGAATGAGAATATTTAATAAATAATCTGTCACAAGAAGTGTATTTCAACATGCCTCAATTATTTACTCATGCGGAATATGCGGATATGATTTTTGTTTATGGTTTTTGTAACGGAAATGGAAATGAAGCCAAAATGGAATACCATAGACGATTTCCCAACCGACGTCAACCAAATAAATGTACTTTCGGACGAGTATTCCATTATTCTAATGAACATGGGCGCAATATCCTAGTAAGGCAGAGAACATTGATAGGCCTACTCAAAATGAAATTTCGATTCAAATTGTTGAACTGGTGGAGGAGGTACCGTCTATTAGTACTCGTCAAGTTAGTAACGAATTAGGAATTTCGCAGAGCAAAGTGAGCAAGACTTTGAAGAAATAACAATTCCACCCATACCACTCCACCAAAAAGTGCAAGAACTGTTGCCACAAGATCTGCCCCAAAGTGCAAGAACTGTTGCCACAAGATCTACCAACGATTACAATTTTTCTGTATCGATTGCGCTGGGTTATTTGTCGACGAACTAGTCGCAACAGTTCGTTTCTATTCAGCGACGAGGCTATGTTCACTAAGAATGGAATTTTTAATATCCACAATTCCTGGGTTAATAGGTCAACGACAACCCGCATTTGAAGAAGAGTCATAATACACAACACAGATTTTCTATCCACAAATCACGAAAGACAACCCGCATTTGAAGACTAAGTCATAATACACAACACAGATTTTCTGCCAATATTTGGTTTGCAACAATAGGACGGAAATTTAGTTGGTCCTAACATTTTTACCTAATATTTTTTGGAAAATATTTTACCAAATCTATTGAAAAAGATTAAATGGTGAAATATCCGATTTTCTAAATATTTTCAGCATGAAAAATGTACATATCCGCTCTATGTGCTTTCAGCATGACCTCACTTTGCATTGATTGTGAGAAATCACCTGGATGTAAATTATCCGAACAGATGAATTGGTCGTGGAGGGCCTATTGCTTGGCCACAAAGATCGCCTGATTTGAACCCTTTAGACTATTTTGTGTGGGGATATCTGAAAACAAGAGTTTAAAAGGTTGAAATTAGAAGTAGAGAACAACTAGTTGAAAGGATTTTCGAGGAATGTAATATCTTGAAGCAAAATCAATTCCTCATTAGAAGGTCAATTGGAAATTTAATAAAAAGGTCTCGACTATGTATTCAAAAAAGGGGAAATCATTTCGAACACTCTATGTAAATTTTGTGTTAATTCATAGTTTTGCCGTTCATGATATGTTTCGAATGTTTATTCTGTATAAGTTGTAGATTTTTTGGTTTGAGTAGGTAGGTATAAAGATATTTTCTGGATTAAATGATTTTATACATCAGAATATTAGTGATTAAATTAGAATTTCGAATTTAAAAGAACTACATTAGGACTCAGGAAGAGCTTTGTATAATTGGACGACACCGGTTTACATTCTAGTTGAGAATATCCTCACTGCCTTGGAGCGAAATAACGATATTGTTCATCCTTGAAAAATTTTTCTAGGAAAACTGGATGTGTGCCAAAAAAAATAAAAACGCTCCAGTAATGTAAACTTATGATAGAATCTGAAGCATGTAGAAAATTTTTGAAAACGGAATGTACAGGGTGTTTTTTCAACCTGCAAACTTAATCTGAACTCATCATAATTCCCACCCTGTATTTTTGAGAAAGTGTTGGATTTATTGAAAGAAAATAATCACATTGTTCTACACTGAAAATTTCATCAAGATCGATCAAGCCATACCAAAGTTATGAATAAAAGAAAAATCGGTCGAATCGGACAAATCACCCTATAGACTCTCATTAAAGGCCCCCAACCATAAACCAAACATTGTTTCGAAACTGCCTTGACTAGTGTATAATTCACCTAAAATCTGACGGTCTCCTCTGGAATCACCCTGTATACAAGATGGTTTTAGGTCTATTCACGATGTTTCCGATTCTTTCTCGGAATGGGTTATAACATTCAAACAGATTTGATACGTATTTTTTGTATTCAGTTCTTTTTGCTGCTTTTGTCTTTTTATTTTCAGATTCGATGTGGGCAACTTAAAGAAGCCTCTGTGTTTATTAATTTTTCGAATGGAAAAATGGTATACGTTCAAGATGCATCATCAAAACAATTTTTTCATCGAACAGAGATCTGTCATGATTTGCAATTACGGGAACATCTTTCTAATATCAATATGATAGTTTGATGAGAAAATAATTATCTCCATATCTGCTCTCGTTCACCGATGCGGTAGTGATTAAGACAAGATGAATGAATCTTCCTGTATGTAGACAACCATGAAAACTGTTTTAACTGTTCCAAGGTCGACAAATCACCTCAAACATAGAATCGTGCCCATAAACCAAACAATGAACCCTTCCTACACGCCGTTCAATCAGATAACAATAAATCGACAACAAAAGCGGTCCATGTATCGCGCCGATTACTTGGATTGATCTATTATATCAGATAATTCAAGTTGCTGTCGAAATAAGTCATGGGCATAAGTGCGAAGAGGATCTGGGTCTTACATATTTCGTCCTTCGAAAAAGTAGATCATCTCGATCGATTTAAATGAAGGGTATTCGATCTCTCTCCTAGCTGAAAATGCGTTATACAGGTTCCTGCATAATCGCAATGGTGGAAGCATCTCTCCCACTTTGGAGGAATAAAAATATTGATAGAGCTTTAAATGGGGAGCTGTCGAAAACTAAGAGTTTCCTATTTATTCAGAGACAAATTTACCTGTTTTGACATATGTTGAGTGCTTGAATATCAAAAATTCACTTACATAAACAAATCTTCCTTCCTTGAATTTCATCATCAGGTTTAAATTTTGTTAGATTTGCCCTGATGTTTTCTTGTATCTTGAAGGATGTTGTTTTCGTATTTACTTCTCATTTTTTCGGATAAACCCCAGTAATTATTCTATAATATATCTCAGAAACACATCCTAAACATTCCTCTTGAAACATGAATCATTTCAATTATAGATCTAGAGATTTTAGTTTGAATATGATTAAATAAAAACTTATTTAATAAAATTTCCATATTTATTGTGTTTTAACAATATGTAAATGTTGCAAATGTAGTGTTATATATTGTTAAAACACAATAAATATGGAAATTTCATTAAATAAGTTTTTATTTAATCATATTATATGTAAATGTTGCAAATGTAGTGTTATATATTGTTAAAACACAATAAATATGGAAATTTCATTAAATAAGTTTTTATTTAATCATATTCAAACTAAATGAAAATGGATTTCCATCAAGTGAGGACCTCAACCATTCAAGATGAGATCTAGAGATGTTTCAGAAACATCTATGTGATCCTTAATGGATGTTTCTATTGAAACTTATCTCCAAGAACGTTTCAGTGAAGTATCAGTGAAACATTAACATATGTTATTTACAACGTTTATTTGATCTCATAGCAACATGATTTAACTTGCCATTGAGATGTTTCAAGAATATTCTACACTGAAATGATTTTTTTATTATTGTCCTTGTTGAACCATGAAGAAGAACAATACCAAAGGTTATTGTCATTAAATTAAACAATTGAATGGAACTTTTTTTTAATCATTCAACAAATTACAATGAGCAAAGATGAAGAATAAAAGCAATAACCTTAATGATTTTCAATAAATATTAAAAGAAATCAAATAAATATAATTTAATAGGAAATAACATATCAACCATGAAAAAATATAAAATAAATTTTATTCTTCATCTGTAAATATTGATTGAAGGTTCTAATTACAATTGTATATATACAGGGTGAGTCTTTGCGTTAATTTTAACCATAGGTACTTGAAATCAAAAGAAACACTTTTTCCCATACCGTTTTTCCATATTCAGCTGCGTTAAAGAGTTATAAGCATTTTAAGTTTTCACATTGGGCAAATACCCCTATGCAGTCCAGTTTAATTTGAATGAAAATTACCTTCCACAGCATCCACTCTTGAATATGAATTGTTTAAAAACGTTATTTCTCTCTAAGAAATGATACACTCACTTATATTTCATCACACGATTATATCGATTTAATTCCATTCAACTTCAAATATCTCAAAAATGGTGCAATTTAGGAAAATAGATCATTAGTTCAAGTGATATTTGTTTTTCATGCAATTTAAAACCAATTAAATTAAACCAAGAGGTTTCCGGAAAGATTATATTCCAGGTTGGTCGAAAGAAACCGATAATCTGTACAAGGACTATCAAAAATCACCATCCGTTGATAAATGTGAATGGCTTATGAATTCTATCAATACAAGCTGAAAAGAGAAATGGGATAGTGTTGTATCCAAAATGAATTTTACACATTCGAGTAGGAGTTCATGGGATATATTGAGAAAATTAGGTGAAGCTACTCCTCTTACCTCCTCATCATCAAAAATTGATCCCAATTTAATCGCACGCCGCCTAGTTAATGTCTCTGAATCAGTCAATTTATCCCAATCTAAAATGAGGAATGTGAAGAAAAAATTACAGATATTCAGGAGATCAGCTCCTACTTTAGAACATGTGTCACATCCATTCAATATAGATGAATTGAGGGCTGCAATCAAATCTACCAAATCTCGAAAGGCAGCAGGTTTTGACGGAATTTATCCAGAATTCATCAAACATTTAGGAAAAAAGGCCTTGTCTTGGTTATTGTCTTTCTATAACAATATTCTGAATAAATAAAATAACTTTCCTTCCGAATTTCGAAAGGCTAAAATAATAGGGATTTTGAAACGAGGAAAAAATCCTTGCGATCCTAGTAGTTATCGACCCATCAGTTTATTGAGTGTTTCTTTCAAGATATTAGAAAGGCTAATCCTTTTTAGAATTGAATCTTCTATAGAAAATGCTTTACAA
The DNA here is from genome assembly GCA_030674115.1 of Micraspis discolor. Classification (NCBI taxonomy): domain Eukaryota; kingdom Metazoa; phylum Arthropoda; class Insecta; order Coleoptera; family Coccinellidae; genus Micraspis; species Micraspis discolor. The sequence continues at coordinate 868,380 of JARTUT010001740.1, forward strand.
AATTTCCAGGGAGGCTTTAGGAAAAACAGAAATTGTTCGGATCAGGTTCTCAGCCTTACAACTTTCATAGAATCAGGCTTCAATGATAGGTTGAAAACAGGAGCTGCTTTCATCGATTTATCTTCGGCATATGACACTGTGTGGAAAGATGGATTAATGTTCAAACTCTATACCCATCTGAAATGTGGGAAAATGGTACGATTATTAGAAAATATGTTATCTGATAGAAGGTTTCGTGTTTTTATTGATAATAAGAGTAGCAACTTCAAAACATTGAAAAACGGTCTTCCTCAAGGATCAGTTTTAGCTCCTTTACTTTTCAATTTATATCTAAGTGATTTGCCCACTACATCATCTCAAAAATTTGTTTATGCTGACGACATTGCTATTGCTTACCAACATTCGGATTTCCATACTCTGGAAAACATACTGTCATCTGATTTGGAAATTTTAAAGGATTATTTTATCGAGTGGCGATTATGTCCAAATCCCAACAAAACAGAGGTATCTTGTTTCCATCTGAATAATCATGAAAAATATAGAAAATTAGCTGTAACTTTCAATGATTCTCCTATCAAACATAATTTCTATCCAAAATACTTAGGAGTTAAATTAGATTCATCTCTCAATTACAAGGCTCATTTAAATGATCTGAGCCTAAAACAACTGAAAACAAGGAATAATATTGTTCAGAAATAAGCTGGATCGTCTTGGGGTGCTGATGCTTCCACTCTTCGCACAGCATCTCTAGCCCTAGTCTTTTCTGCAGCTGAGTATTGTTGCTCTGTTTGGTTTAATAGTGCACATACACAAAAAATTGATGCACAATTGAATACATCCATGAGAATAATTACTGGCACCATAAGATCTACACCGGTTCATTGGTTACCAGTATTGTCTAATATTGTCCCTCCCCATATTCGAGGACAGACTGCAGCTCTGAATTCTTGGAATAAATATCATTCTTTTCCCAATTTATTCCCAATTATTTCATATTTTCCACAAAATAGAATTCCCAGATTGAAGTCACGTAAACCATTATGGCATAATTGGTTCTTCAATATGAACATAAGTAATTAATTGGGTTTGACGACCTAACTGTATGATGATATTCTTAATTTTGAGAGGATCTAAGGCCAAGTTATAAGAGAAACACATTCAACAAAAAGGCCGACGTTTCGATTTATTTAAAATCTTTATCAAGGCATGGGCAATTGCTTGGCTCCAATTGTCTCGGATATAGTTATGTCTGAGTTACAGAGTATTGCCCTTTCTCGCCTGCCCTTTGAGGTACCAGTTTTCCAAAAGGTTTGTGGATGACATTTTCACATCAATACCGGAAGGACACGTTGACACAATTTTAAACTCTTTTAATTCCTTCCACACACGCCTTCAATTCACGGTTGAAGTAGAGAAAGATAATGGGTTGTCATTCTTGGATGTACTAGTTATAAGAACGGGCACTGTACTAAAACTGATTGGTATCAAAAACCAACCTTTTCGGAAAGATTTTTGAATTTTAACTCCCACCACCCTTTTATACATAAAATTAATCTCATCAAAAATTTGAAATATCGAGCTTTGAAACTGGCTAGTCCAGAATTTCATAATAATAACTTTGAAAAAATTAAAACATTTCTAACCAAAAATAATTACCCTTTAGCACTTGTTACCGGAGTTCTTAATAAAAATCAACAACACCCAGAAATAATAACACAGGATACAATCAGACCTAGGTTTTTCAAAATTCCATATGTTCCTGGATTATCAGAAAAGATAGGTAAATTATTAAGTACTGAAACCATTAATATAGCCTATAAACCCTATAATACAATAAAAAAACAATTCTACACTTATTTAAAATCCAAGACGTCCTCACAATGGAGATCCAATGTAATTTATAAGATTCCGTGCAAAGATTGCAATAAAGTATACATAGGGCAGACTGGGAGATATTTAAAAACACGAATAACAGAGCACAAAAGAGACTGTGTCAATATTCATAACCCAGCCAAGGTAAAAGAAAACAACACCGCTCTGGCAGAACATTCCTTCAAAGAGCTTCACTCTTTTGATTTTGAAAAAGTTAGCATACTTGGACAACAAGATAATGTTAAAAAGATTATTTGGAGAAATGTTGGCAATTAAAAGGATGACAATTCTATTAATAAACGAACGGACATCGAGAATCTCAATACTTCCTATTTCAACATTATTAATAAAATTAGGAATCTACATATGATATAAATCAGATGAATTCATTATTACAGACTTTTGTTGTTTTCATGCCCACATATTGTTCATGACTCATCCTCTGCATCTTTTTGTTTGCATGTTGGTAAATTTTAGATTTTAACATTTGTTCTTAACCAGTGTATAGCGAGCTGTATCATGACAGGTTCATTTCATCCTTAAAGATTTACAAAATATCTAATGATATTTTTTCTTCAATCATTCAACACCCTACAATGTGAGTAACTTACTGTCTTATATGATATTTGTATTCATTATATTTGTTTTTATATGTTTGGTCATTTTAATATTAAAAGAAATCAAATCAATGTAATTTAAAATGAAATCGTTTTTTTCAGTGCCTTGATAAAGATTTTAAATAAATAAATTTTTTTGTTGAATGTGTTTCTCTATAACATTGATTGAAGGTCTCAAAATTAAGAATAATTGAACATATGATACAGGGTGAGACTGAGTGGAACTCTTACGAAATGTTCAATAAGTATCTCGTTTCTGATCCTTCTGAAAAAGAAACTGGTTTTGATCTTCCAAGAAAAATTTGGACTGTTTTTCGTTTGATTCAAGCCATGGTTACCAATGGAGTTATAAGCAGTTTTAAGTTTTCACATTGGGCAAATACCCTATGTAGTCCAGTTTAATTTGAATGAAAAAATTACTCTTCCATAGCATCCACTATTGAATATGAATTGTTTAATGCCTCTGAAGAAATGATACAATGGGTTATAAATTCCACGAATATGATACGTATTTTTATATTCAGTTTTAATCTGCATTTGTCTTTTTATATCTCAGAAAATGGAGCAATTTAGGAAAATAGATCATCAATGATCACTTTGAAGAAAGAACCTGAAATATAAGCTTACTTTTGATTCTAGGAAGAACAAGATACTGGATCTTTAGTTCAAGTGATATTTGTTTGACATGTGTCACTAACCCCAATCTATACAGCTTTATTGAGAAATCCACTAAAAACTGGAAGAAATCTATTGATACCTATATATATATTACTGTTATAAAATAACCTTCTACAAGAGATCTTTTCAATTCATGTTGTCGTTTGAATATTACAGGTGAAAATGAAATTTGAATGGGGCCAAATTTGGATAAATGTTATAGAAAGAAAATGTATCTTTTGACTTCAACAGTCAATCTTAAAATTAGCATAGTGGTCGAAGACTCAAAGACTAGATTCAATCAACTAGAAAACCAAATTTTAAATGAGGTACAAATAATGTTTTTTGAGATGATATATTTTTCCAATTTCAAAGCTCTCTTCATATCAGATCGGTATGTTTCAAGTTTATTTCAGACACGCATCCTATGATTTCGATTTCAATATATATAGATGAGATGATGAATTACGGTTATTAATTTTTAATCATTTCTACTTATAATATTTAATCTCTCTGGATCCCATTCATTCTTTTCTCACCGTAGAATCTTGTCTTGTAATAATTTTAATTAAATGTTCCCACCAAGCTACGAGAGATGCTAGGTCAGTTTTATGGTCGATATGGAACAATGAAATAATGATGAAGTGGTCAAAAGTAACGATTATTGTAGGTACATAACTTGTACTTTCGTAATTCGAATAACAATTCTAGTTTTTGATATCATTGTGCTTTGAACATCAAGGTCTCTTAGCACTGAGAAGATTGCATTGGGAAGAAGGTACAGTAATCGGTTCTTCATGCATTTATTCATCTGCTGAATGCTTACATCGTATTGTTGTTGAGTTTTATGGCTCATGAATCGAAAGAGGATTCCAACAATTTGTAGTTGAAGAATTTATTTAATGTGATTAAATACACTGATCAACAATTGCTAGGGATAACTTCTGTTCATTTGTATTTTTTATCTCGTGAATATCTGTACATTATATGTTCTCTAAGGAAAAATTAAGATGTTTTGAGTTGATTATATCAAATTTTTTCTCACCTCATCGGCTTCACAAAATCGATTATTATCTGTAGGCTGTTACAGGTGGAGTGAAAAGCAATGTGGTATTTGTTATTAAATCTGTTTTTTTCTCTCGTTCAAACACATAAGGTGACAATAATTGAAGAAATGAGAACAATATCAGCTTATCAGTCATGGCGAGAAGACGTTTGGCTCCTGTACGACTGGACCAAATCATACGGTGGATACAGGAAGGTTAGAAACCCCGATGCCGAAGATCTCGACCAATCAGGAAACGAAGCGCGCTTCTGTCAATGACAGAGAGGATTATAGAACCTCTTTGTCATATTTTCAACGGTTCGTTTTGACAATCAGTCATTTAATTCGAATTTATAATTTTGCTAGAATTATTGGATATTTTTGTTAGCGTTACCAACGTGTTGATATTTGAAAATTGCAGTAAGAGTAATTTTATTATCTTTCATCATGGACGGAGAAAAGTAAGTATTTATCTATTATTTTGTAGAAAATGCACTCAACCAATTTATTTGGAAACTTTAATTTTCAGGATAAACTGAGTTCTCAAATTTGTTCAAAACAATTATCTTCTGCTTCGACGAAATATCGTCATATGCGGAATATTCATCATCAAGATCTTATTCCAAAGCAATTAAAGCATTTAAAATGCCCAATTTGCCCAGAAGAAAAGAAAATTGCTCCTGAGTCCCATAATGCTTTGGATATTCATTTAGAGCAAATTCATTCCATTAACATCATAACATCACAGTTGATTTTTAAAAACGAAGAAGAATTTGAGGCTTGGCGAGCATTGGAGAATAGAAGTATCGATTACATAAAACGAAGATATCGGAAAAGCAGTGATGGATTAGTAATTTATTTTGAATGTATAATCACAGTAATTATTCAGGTTTGTTTCTTTATGTTTTCCACCAAATTGATATAATGAGTTCGTTTGAAATCATGGTGATATTAGGAAACCATTTAACTTCCAGGATATGTAAGTCAATGTAGCAAACGCAGCATGAAAACTGGAGGAAGTATCAGAATATCTGGGTTCTGCCTTTCTAGAATTCATGTAAAGATAAGTAGTACAGGTAAGTTTTTAGTTATTCATTTGTGTTAAACTAGAAATATGATCCAATATTTCATTTGTATGTTTTAGCTGTGAATGTAACATTCGTAGAAACACATGTAGGTCATGAGGATGAACTACACTCTAAACGTTTGAGTAAGGATGATCAGAAATTCATTGCTGATGAATTGGAAGTTGGAATTACAAAAGAGAGCATTTTACAGGATTCTAAACATGTTACAGAAGAAAAACTGCAAAGAATTAATGTACTCACAAGGCCAGATCTTTCTTATATTATGCGAAAATTCAATATTGAAGAAACGAAAACATGATGATGACATACTACGGCTTTAAAAGTTAAATTAGATTAATCTAATAAAATTTCTAATTTTGCCATAGATTCTGACAGTAAATTTCAAGTAAGTCTTTGTGATAAGTCAGACATGTGTTTTTCATAGTAGTTGATTGTAGATGGAGTTAAACCAAAGCATTATGAAACTTAAATCGTTGCATGAGAGTTATATTTGACGTATAATGAAATTGATTGATGAAGCACATGATTTGACATATGGTACTGGTGCAACTAGAAGAAAAAGAAAAATGGAGAAACAATTATATTTTCCAAAACATAGTAGTTGAATTTAATATTTTGTAATTTCTTTCTCTTCCAAGATAGTTTATTCATTAAATTTGATTCAAAGGTGTTGAGGTAGCAGTTCTGTAAGCTTATTCAGTGAAGCCTGTTTTTCAAGAACAAGAAAATTCTAATTAGATGCATGGTGAAGATCAGTTTAAAAAAAGGGAAATTGATCTCATTTGTGGGTTTTGCCGCTGCTTGATAGATGGAGGTGCTAGGATTTTGATGAAGCATGTTCAACTTAAAATTATCATTCACCATTTGACTAAGCAAAAATTGAATTTCCTCTCCAATCTAAGAATTATACTCCATTTTTATTTGAACAGAATGTAAATATCAATAAAAGCCATGAAATATATCAGCACCTTCGAAATAATGCATTTTCCAACAAACCTGATCCTGTAAAGAAACCAATGAGTGTAATATATTGATACTGACTTTTTAGTGTTGCTTCAAGTGCCTTATGGTCAATAAGATATTTCGATAAATTTAAAAAAATAGAAAATAGTATATGTGGTCATACTATTTGGTACGTTCACATATGCACCATTTATTTATCCTTGTTTGTAACTCACAACATATCATTTTATTTGAAATGCTGCAATGAGTAATGAAAGTTTGAGTGTTTTGTTCAAATATACTGTGAAACATTTCAATTTGTTTTATTGTAATGAATTGAAATGTGCATTAAATTAATTATACTACTGATACACTGTTGAGGTGATATCTTAGAGTAATTAAATTATTTTTATATTTTTGACCAATTTAAAGGATATTGGAACTTACATAAATGATCAAAAAAATTGATAATATTAATGTGCTTTCGCACCTACAAAATATTAACTTATATAATTGAAATGAAATAAGAATGTATTGATGCGACAAGTATTAGATTTTATTCATCAATCAAATATTTTGTGTTTACTTGTTTCAAAAAATTTTGATGATATAATTAACTTATTGCTGGTTTAAAAATATTTATCATCACTATAGAAACTGATATGGCTACTTGAACCTGTAGTTTTCATCAACAGATTCATGCTTATGCTGGAAATTCTGAAAAATTCAGTATAATCCAAGCGGCTGTTATCCATTTCTTCATTAGGAATGTATAAATGCAAAAAATAAATGCTATTAAACTGAAAACAAAGCACTATAAGATAGAAAGAGGAAAAAGTTTTGGCGTTGAAGCTAAGCGTATTGAAAACTGGAATCAATCATTTTTGATTATCTTTCTTACATCGACGAAGACGTGAAGCTAAACTTATGAACACACTGCATCTGAGTCATCCGGCATGGATAAAAGGAAGGTTAGAAGTGTCCCGGCGGTTGAATGTTTCGCAAAGTGTTGTGAGTCGGGCTTGGAATAGGTTCATCCAAAACGACTCAGTAGCTTATGTTCATGGGGAGGTCGGCAGCGCAGTACAACAGCTGCCCAAGATCGTTTTTTGATCCTCAATGCTAGGAGAAATCCCACTTACCCGGCGTCGCGGCTCAATAGGCCACTGAGAGTTGCAACAGGAGTTCTAATTTCGAACCAGACTGTAAGACGTCGACTACATGTTCGTACGTGGTTTGAGAGCACGTAGGAGGGTACATCATCCCCGTTTGAATAGGAAACACCGGGTTCATCGACGGCAATGGGCTGAGGAGCACCGCAATTTGACAGTTGAAGATTGGAGCCAATGTTTATTTACGGATGAGTCTAGATTTCGTTTGGTCATCTCCGATGGACGTATTCTTGCTTGGAGGGAAAGTGGTCGAAGGTATGCAGAACAGTTTATAGTACCCACAACAGCCTTTGGCGGAGGTTCTATATGTGTATGGGGAGGCATTTGTTTGAATCAACGCACAGAGTTGGTTGTTCTGCAGAACACCACAATGACCAGCCAGAGATATCACGATATGATTATTGAACCCATAATTGTTCCGTTTGTGGCTGCCTTGGGCGAGAATTTCATTTTAATTGACGATAATGCCTGTCCACACCATAGTCCTCTGGTTAATGAAGCGCTATTGATAGGATGGACTGGCCAGCTCGCTCTCCAGACATGAATTGCATCGAACCTGTCTGGTCTGAGATGTCTAGACAATTGTCAACCTTAGAACAACCGATCACTAACCTGGAGAACCTTTCTAACGCTTTACGGGATATTTGGACGAATTTGCCCCAAAATTTTATAAATCGTTTGATTGAAAGCATGCCTCGTAGGGTAGAATGCTTGAGATGAGCTCGTGGGGGACCAACTAGGTACTAGCTTAACCGAAACTTCAGCCTTCTTGTGGTTTCATCATAAAATTTTTATGTTATTCAAACACAGAATTTTGAGTGTTCCTAATAAAGTCTTTTTTTCTCTCCAACTTTCCATTTTTTCATTCTTTTCTCAAGTGAACCATATTATCAACTGAAAATACTCTGATATCTGACTAAATTTATAATCTTGGAGCAAATATTTCATAAAGAAATTTAGAAAAAGTAAGTGATCCCTATCAATTGTTGAGCAGTATACTTCCATGCGGATACATCTTTTCAAGACAGACATCTTGAATATTTAATTGAATAAGTCTATTCTTGAAAGTGTGAATAAACCAAAATATCTAAAATTGACAATTATTATACTTACACTTACACTTCTAAAAAAGTATCACCGATATCTCTTTATTCTAGAAAACACCGTTTTGATTGATGAATAAAAGTATCACTATTTCTTAGTTCTGTTTCTTGATATTTCTTAGTTGCATTTTTTATTATATTCTTTAGTTAGATAAGTTTATACATGTGTATATGTGTGTGTATTTAGTTTTTAACAGAACATTTATTAGAATGTAGATTTGATTGAATTTGAATTAATTTTGTTGTTGAACTTTGTTCTCTTTTTAGTATGGGTATAAATTTTTCATTGTATGAATACTTTTTTTGACATGAAAACCCGTTAGTATCAAACAATAAATAACATCAAACAATTCAAAAAAAAACAACGGAAAAAGTAATCAAAAAATGAAATAGAATGCGACACATGTGTTTCGTGACTTGTGTATAACACTTAGCCAATAGTTTCAGCAATAGAATTTAATGACGACACTGAATAATAAGAAATACTTCTATTTCTATGAAATTTTATGTTGTCAAACAAAAATAAAGAGACATATTTTGATATTTCAATTGATAAGTTGAATCACGATTTTCTTTTATTTTACGTAATTCATTATTTCCTAAAATACTGAATTCCCTAAATACTTTTCTCTATTTCAGTGCTGTAATGAACTCATTATAGCATTGTGTTTAGTTATATTTTTCGTTTTGTAGTTGACAACACTGGCATCCTATCCTTTCGAATGTCAACACGCGTCCATTGCATGTCAATTGTCAATATTAAACCATGTAGAGATTTGAACGCAATATTTAAGTTCTATTATCTGTTAATTTTCGTATCAGTTACACCAACTGCGAAAATAAAATACAAAAGGCACTAGGAGGTATAATTTTTCATTGAATTCCAATAAATTTCTCATAATTCTTGAGTGAAATAGAGAAAATATCGTCTAATACTCGTTGCAGAAAGCAATTCCAACACTTATGCGTTCAAAAATTCTCTCCTTCGTTTTCGAATTTCGCATTCGTGTTGGAATAGGTGCCCATTCTGCAACTTGTATTAGAATATACTATTCTGTACTTGGACTACATTATTAACGAAAACAACAATAGTGTTAATAAAAGAACAGACATAAAAGGTCTCAGTAACATTTATAGTTATCTCCTGCATCTAGACTTAAGAGATGGCCCCCGTACCTCGATAAACGCCACCGCCTCGTTTTCATAGATTTGAAATTGGTCTCTTTTGCCTTCTCTGCTCTCGTCTGTGGTCTCTCCTAACCTAAAACGACTGTTTATATCCGGTTTTGAATCTGTCGGTTTTTGAATGTCTCCATTTTTATCATTTGATATTATAGCCTCGTAGCTATTTTCTGAGGAATGTTTTCCATTCAGTTTGCCTCTTTTCTCTACAGCAACTGACGCATGTGAGTAACATTATGTTTTAGTTGTTGATGACTCCTTCTTATATTTGTTTTAAGTAGATATTTTTATTGTTAAGATTTTTATCCCCATACCTAGTATAAACTGGGTCCTTGTGTAAATTTATTAATAAAACTTTTCAGCATCCTGATGAAGGAACCAATATAGTAAGGCTACTCTCCTAAATAAAAAAACTAATCAGTGACATTTAAAGGAAAAATCAAGAAAACCTACACAAAATTGAGCACGATTTTTCTATTGCAAATATTGTCGATTCTATATTAGCCGAAGGATTTTCGTTCCTACCTGGTGTCCCACGACACCACGCCAATTTTTTTTAGATTATTTTTAATTAATTCACACTTTCAATTCATTAGTTGAATATGTATAAATAATTAATCCATCTTATATTTATCACCTCCTTGTCCCTTAATACATAAAATCTTATGTGCAACACATTCTTGCTCAATTTTCCTTTCAAAACATTCCAACTCAACCAAACATCTAACAATAAATAAACATAACTTTATACGCCAAACCAAACATCGTTAAATGGAATCAGTGGACCGAACCTGAAGGACCATCAGCATGAGCCAACATCAACCTACGATTGCCCTGGTCCACATCCTGACGAGAGAACAATCGAAAATGCAGTCATAGAAGAAATTGAGCTACACCTTCATCTCCTTACAAAGAGAGCATCTCGTTTATGCAACTCGGGGTTCTGCCAGCGCAAAACCAATTCCCCGGTGGCCTATTCAATTAATTATGATAATGGGTAGCGAGTGATCTCTATAAGAAGAGACATTACCGATACGTAATTGCTAATTATAATTACGAAGATGGAGCAAATGAATTTCTCTGTTTGCATCATCTGAGATCATCGTTGAGACAGCGACCTTGGGTGTTTGTTACACTTACCGAAAGACGTTTCTCAATATTACGTTAGGGAGAACTGCGTATACAGGATTTATCGAGAAAAATGTTTTCCACAGAAGGGTCATAAAAACGTCCAATTCGTCGTTCGCAGCCAGTGATTACCGTCGAATCGCTTATGAGGATCCCTAGATAATTGACCATGGAAAGGCCAGAAAGGTGCTGGAATTCATCTAAAATATTCTTAAAAAGAGAATTGACTGGAACAATTTATGGAACATAAATAAGTGCAAAGAAGCGACAGGACAGTTTCAATCAGAATTTAAGCTGTTATACTTCATAGTGTGATAACAAATATTGAGAATTTAAGTTGTGTGGTAATAGATTACTCAATCGTGTAAATAAATTAGTTATTGTCGATGGGACTTGTTATTGAGACACTTTACAATATGAAAAAATCATGGAACAAATTTCTTGAATTAATTATACTTTAGCATATCCCAACAGGGAAAATACTCTCCATCTTATAAGAGCATTACATTCTTTAATAATTTGCGAAATGAAATAAAGAGATTGAATGAGTTAAATTTAAAAATCATCATAAAACAAATATTAATTAAAAGATCTTATCATGGTATGGTGGAATAGTTAGACGATGATATTTCACATAATTTTTAAATCCTATTTTAGTAATAGATTCTTTTTGGCGCTCTTGTTCACCCGAACAGAGTGCCTATCATTTTGCCCGAATGTCTGTAATTTTGGAATATCGAGCCGAAAATGGTCTCAATCGATTGGGTTCGACTCCCTGATGAAGAATTCGTGGCGAAAGTTGAGCATCTGAAATTTTGTGTCCTCAATAACTGCTAGAATATCCATCCGAACAAGTTGATACTTGAAATATTGTTGAGGGAGGATGCAACAAATCGGCTCGCAAAATTTAGCAGAAATTGTCAAGCTAGAAAATTCTTAAAAAATTCCCAAAAAAATTTTCAATACTCAATATCTCATAAGATATTTTTCGGATTTCAATAAAAATTCGTGAATATATTGAGGTGATCAATATCTTACTTATCCTCAAATTTCATTGTCGTATTTCCATCTAAAGATATGATCATTTTTTTCATTTACTCAAAAGAAAAGAGAAATGACATGAAGTCTCGGTGATTTTCTCTGAACGATGACCATCACAAATCGATATTCGATTGACAAATGCCGGGCTCATTAATCGGTGTCAGTTGGCGTTATATTAATCAAAATTTTTCATAACCGGAAATCATAGAGATAGAATTCAATCTCGATGGCTAAAATAATATACGTTGTCAAAATTCAGAAAAGCACTAATGTAAGTTTTTAGGGGAAGGGAATTATAGCTTCGAACAAAACTTGGGGAAAGTTATGAGTAGTTATTTTTAATTTGAGGAATAGGTTTGTTAATTCATTAGGCGTTCATATTTGCATTACATTATCCCATAGTACGAGAAAAGACTATTGTTCACCTGATCAGAGTGCTTATAGATTTGTTATGGTTTGAATATTTACTCGCAAGTAGCTCAACAAGAGCGCCAAAGCAATCTGACCTCACGTCAGTGCTTTCTAAAATTTATCAATTTCGATTCGTTATGATTATTTTCTCTTTACTAGGAAGTTACCTATTTCAGTTGACCTGTCTTATACATTCGTATTGAAATGTCGAAAGGATTGATAAAGATTTATTTTTATCATACAAGGTGTGCGTTGAAATGTGGAAGATCTCTTTGACTCAGATAAAACATTAGAAAAATAAGATTCCCATAAATTTTTTCCTAGCGGTCCTCCCTATGGAGATACGGCCCCTAAAGAACGCCACTGGTAATCAATTTTTCTTGAATAACTCTTAAACTACTTAATATAATTTAATGAAAATTTAATATCAAAAACAGTAGTAAGGACCTCTTAAAATACTGCCTTAAAACATTAGCTTGTTTAGTTTATCAGGGGTGGATTATTGTAGATTGTACATTTTATTGATTACACATTTTTAACACCCTTTATGATAAGGATTTAATCAAAAATAAAAGTGAGTACTATCAGCATTAATTTTTTTCTCGAAAACTGTTGATTTTATCGACAATGAATACGGGTACCTTTTTTACAGCTTAATATTCAGAGTATTCAAATTTATTTTTTTCAACTCCTTATCATACAGGGTGTCAAAAATGTAAGCAATATAATGTAAAACCTAGTCCGCCCTTGATAAACTAAACAAGCTAATTATGTTTTAAGGTCAGTATTTCGAGAAGTCCTTACTATTGTTTATCGTATCAAATTTTCATTGAATTATATTAGGCAGTTTAAAAGTTACTGAAGAGAAATTGATTACCAAAGGAGTCATTTAGGAGGTAGGAGCGAGGGCCGCTAACCTTCAAAGTTGATGTAACTCCCATCTCAGTGCTCCCATATTTTCATATGATTTTTTCCAAGCATCACAACATTATCGACATTTCAGAAAACAATTCATGCGGATCTGTAGACATACCGAAGTTGTCAATATGCGAGTCATATAACCTTCAAAAATAACTCCTTTGCGTTCACCAATCACACCAGTCTGTCTACCGTTTCTTATCTGTCATCTGACATGTCTTCCTACCTTGAACTTTTTTATTGTTTCTCAATAAAGGGAGCATCATCTACGGGTGTGAATGGACTTCTTATTGAAAGAGGTGCAATGACTCCGCTATGGTAGCTACACAATCGAAGAATGCAAACTGTACAGCTCAGATGATTAGGTAAATCAGTTTTCCTAGCTATTTGTTCAGTATTTATTTAAAGGATTGTATAACACTATTTGATTTTAACAATAATAGTACATTGTTTACCGGGTAGGAAAAGCTTAACATTCCTGGACGACTGTGAAGATTGCTACACAGAGTCCAGGAATATGGCTTTTCCTACGAGATAAACATACCTACTATTTTTCCGCAAATCGTTTAAAATTCGACAGATATTGATTGATTTAAAAAAAACGCGATAATTTTATTCCCAAATAAATGGTGCTTTGAAATTCCTAATAAAATTACTTGGGTTACTATGGAAACGTATTGAGGTTGAATTGTCAAACTTGACGCTTATAAATTTAATTGCTGGTGTTCTCGAAAGTAAAATGATAAGTGATGATGAAATTTCCATTCCTGGGACTCCTCCAGAGCTGGTTGACGCAGTGAATATTGCTTCATTAGAATTATTGCCGAAGAAATCAAGAGAAAAGTACGAAAATGCATACAGACGTTTTATGGATTATCGCATGAGTAAAAATACGAGTTCTTTCTCAGAAAATGTTGTAATGGCATACTTCCTAGACCTTTGTTTAAAGATGAAATCTTCAACATTATGGGCCAATTATTCAATGCTGAAGTCAACCCTTGCACTTAAACACAATATAGATATATCTACATACTCAAAACTTCGTTCTTTATTGAAACGGCAAGCTCAAGGTTATAGGGCAAAGAAATATAAGATTTTAACGAAGGAAGAAATTGAAAAATTTATCCAGGAAGCTCCAGATAAAGAAAATTTAATGATTAAGCTAATTTACAAGTTTTTAATTTCTATTTAGATTAGCTTTATTTATTTTTTAGGTGGCTGTAATATTTGGTATTTCTGGGGCCTGTAGAATGGATGAGTTAGTCCGAATGACTGTACACGATATAGAAGACTTAGAATCTAAGCTTTTAATCAGCATACCTGATTCGAAAACCAACAAACCAAGATCATTTGTAATTAATCAGATCTACTTGAATGTTTATCGAAAGTATGTTTCGCTAAGACCAGAAAATATGAACAGTGACCGATTTTTCTTTAAATATCAAAGCGGAAAGGGTTGTAGACAAGTGGTAGGAATTCATCAATTTAGAAAAATGCCCAAAATAGTTGCTACTTATTTGAACTTGGTGAATCCGACAGAATATACTGGTCACTGCTTTCGTCGGTCTTCTGCAACAATATTGGTTGACTCTGGTGCCGACATAACTAGTTTAAAGAGGCATGGCGGATGGAAGTCATCAAACGTTGCTGAAGGATATATCGAAGAATCGCTTAACAATAAGGTTGAAGTGGAAAATAAAATTTTCACAGTACAAAATATTCAACAAAATGACCCTTCCACCCTGCATGTTGTCCAAAATGTTTCTCATAGTTCTAAGAGTGTTCCTCCAATGTTCAATAATTGTATAATACTAACTGTCAAATTACTGTAAATATAACAAATTGATCTCAAAAATGTATTCAGCAATGACAAAGTATTTTAATTTGGCAATGTTTCAAGCAGTGCCCTTTATCAAGACTGTAAAAGACATCGTACACAATATTACAACAATCAAAAACAAACAAACAATCTATTAGCATCGTAAACTGTAAAATATTCTGTTGAAAAAAGAATTTATTCTCATATTACCTTCGAAAATAATTTATTTCTATGTTCATAGAATAATCTCTTGATCTGTATTCGAAACTCAAACTCGCGTGTGCGTATCTCAATGGTTGTGGTCATATATATACTCGTCCTTCGGATTTTTCAAAATTATTACACACAAACAATTAAGAAGGTGAAGTTACGTTAAGTACATAAATAAAGAAGGAGCTCCAAGTCAATGTCCATTAGATTTTTTTGAGGAATCTGATATCTTCAGAATCTAGGAATTGAGATTATAAAATAATTCAAAATTGTCAACTCTGCAAGAATATTAAAGACGCACCTGATGAAACTATATAGGTTAGAACTGAGATGTCTGATATCATGATTTTAAGTTGGAGCATGATCTTTCGGAACGTATCCCAATCATCGAAAATTTTCATATAACAAGATTTTCTGTGACTATCAAATATACTCTGGATCTGTATTTGAAACCAGTGAATATCAAACTATTATGTGCATATCTCAGTGGTTGTATTCAGCTTTAAGATTTTCTCGAAAGTGTCCAAATTAAATTATGTGAAAGTAATTTATCCAACTTCGAATTGAGAAGATGAAGTTACGATAGCTTATCAAAGATCGAAAGCGTAGGTGTTCCACCATTTATTGGACATACAAATACAGGGTGCTTCAAGTTGAGGGAGGATTAGATTTTTTTTGGAGAACTAAACATATCGAGGTTAAGATATCTCTAAAAACTATTAACTAGGAGAGATCTGCTAGACAACAGAAATTTTCACCCCTTTCTGGGGTGATTTTGAAACAACGAAACACATTTTTTTCATGATAATGAAAAATATTGAATTGAAATCAAATGAAAAGAAATTGGTAAGAGAGGAATAACGCCATACATTTTTTTTGCTCGACAAAGTTTAAGATTCCTCTTGAACGTTATGAAACAGGTTTCCTTGAATACTTTGTTATTGAGCAGAGGAAATTGAACAACAATAGGTAAAATATTTATTATTAATATTAACAACGAAATCAAAAATCGGATTATACTTCACATTATTTGTTGAGAACACCTGAGTGTTCTCTTTCAAATCAAGCATTAAAATAGCTGAATCTTTAATATCTTCATAAATAAATGGTGATTTATAATTCTCTAGGCCGATAAACCGACAATAAAGATGGTGCGATTTATTAACAGCTCCACAAATGCCACTTTAAAGTTGTTTTGTATGGTAATAGCTACCTAGATTACATTGAGATGCTTATGTTTTGCGAAAACCTATAATTAAGTATTTTCTACGCATGAGTGGAATCTGTTGCGTTCGAAAAATCTTTAAAAAATATTATAAATCACTGACATGAGGTCAAAAGCTTGTTCTAAAATCTTCTACCAGATGTAGTCTGAAGTTATAGACTTTAGACATAATTCATACAAAATTCTTGTTTTTTCCCAACTTTTTTGTCGGATGACATTGTGGATTTAATTTCAATTGATTTTAGAGGTGTCACGTCAAATTTGATTTATTCTTCTTGGTCCTCATTGGTCTGTTCATTCAAGATTGTTCAAAAGAGTGGAATAGATGTTGTTGATGTTACTAATATGCGCTCTGTCATTAATGGAAATTTCATTTTGTTGAATAATCAATGAATTGAACAATTTTCATCATAAAATTCAATTCACTCTAGAAACGGAAAAAATGACTCAATAAAATTCCCAGGTATAATACTAAATAACTCGGTACAAATGAAACTACTGAAGCTATTATGATCGGGTATTTTCTCAAGGGTAATACCACTAGAGGTGAGAAGTTCTTGAGTACACTCTTGTTTTTTGGGAATTATGCGTTTAAATTTCACGAAACAAAGTTATCCTTTGTTGAGTAAAATTTGTATAATTTTCGAAAAACGACAGAGTGTTCTCAAAAAAAAATCGAATCTCGTGTGGTATTTGGAAAGATCATTCAACAATATAAATCAAACGAAATAAAGTATTTTATTCAAAAATAACCAGATAGAAGCATAACAACAAATTATTCATCTTTATTCTCAAAATAATAATTATTGATAGTACAATTATTATACACATTACGAGCATTATTTTGGAATGATGAAGTAGATACTGATGTTGTTTCTTGAAGGACATTTTTTTCATTCCTTATGGCTGTGATTATTTTTTTGGGATGTTGTTGGTCCAGTTGAAGTTACGGTTTCACTGACGCTGCAGAAGAATGGCCTGTTATCTTTATCAGCTGTTCCTCGCCAATCCCTGCTTTGGCTAATTGGCTGACAGCAGTAGCTCGATGCGAGTGGTTGGTTATCTTCGACTTGGTTGTGTTGATGCCAATGAGTTCTGCCGATTCTTTTGTCCATTTAGCTATCGTATTGGGACCGTCTGGGGAGTTTTTGAACCAAGAACCATATTTCCAAGTCTTATGTGGGTAAGGAATAGTCTTTCAGTGGTTATATTTGCAGTTCTTTTGGATACAAGTAGCTTATATAACCTCACCGGGCAAATATCTTCTTCAATATTGGGAGTCAGCCATTTCGTTTCCACACATTTTTGGGCACTACCTTGACTTGTTTTTAGAAAATATGGAATTGTAGGCAATTCGGCCCGTGGGATTACCATCGTTTGCGATTTCGAATTGGAAATGCGAAATTAGGCATGATGAACCCTCTCATCCGCGCCAAGCAAGCTTCAATGCAGCAATAAAATAAAATTTTATTTTGGATTATCTTCTTTACATAAGTTTACCATCTTTTTGTGTTGCTCCAAAGACAGCGCCTTGGCACTAACTTTTCTTTTCTCAGGGTCCACTTGTAAAATACGCCTCTTGGCATTTCGTGCATCCCGTTCCGTTTTTAAAGCCACGTCTGTGAATGGATCGAACCTAACGTCCCATTCGGAATAAAATTTTTCCTGCAGCTGTTTGGCAGTATTATTCCACAAGGTTTTTACGACACTTTCCTTGTAGTCTGATCCATCTCTTTTCTTCATATTGAAAGCCCAGTCTAGCATAATGTTATTGAGCTCTGACAAACTTGTTTTTTTATTTACAAGGTATTCCCGGGCAGCACAGAATTCTTCAAATTGTTTCCAAATGTAGGATCACTTTTCTTCACACTTTCGTCAATTGAAGTAATATTACAATTCCCAAAAAGTTTCATTTTCATCTACTTTATAGTAAAATACGAAAATAAACTGACAGAACTGCCAAATTTGCTGTTAAAGTTATCGCTAACAACTGCTTGTTTATCGTAACCATGACGACCGCTACTTCCACCAACGGCCAAAGCTATCCGGACGTATTAATATTCCTAGGCAAATAAGGCATTTGATAAAAACAGATTTCTAAAAGTGAAAACACTGTGAGATTGAGTGTTTTCAGATACAGTTTGTTTCTATTGGTACGTTTTCAAAAATTGAGCGATTTCATTGGACGATGTAGTATAGTGTTGAATGATCCTTGAGATATCCACGTATCAAGGTCTATGAAAAAAGCAAATTAAGCTGATTGTCGATATCAAAGAAACACTTTTATTTATGTAAACGAAATTGTCATCATTTGAAAATTCCAGGTGTTAATATTAAAGGTAAAAATTGCCCCTGAAGATGCAATGTATATGATACTATAAAGTAAAAATGAAAAAATCACAGCAATAAATGGGTCAAAATGGTATATATCGGGTTTTCCAATAGGGACTTGACAATTTTGAATTTAATTTGTGAACGCACCCTTAGACCAATCATCAAACAGTCAATGTCAATTTATTCAGTAAAGTGAACATTTTCATCATGGTGAAGTGCACGAATGAATAACGTTTGCAAGTTTTAAAAATTTACTACTGCAATTCGGAGTCGGTGACCTCAACTTCAAGAGCCTTAACTCCAATTTTCGGTAAGACAGGCAATCACAACTTTGGTGCAAACATTTGAGTTCGCTGTGGGATGTTGTCGTGCCAGTGAGACAAAGGATCAGTCGTAGTAACGAAAACATCGCTGCCATTCGGGCCTCTCTGCCGACGACCCAAATCAATCAATTCCACGGCGTTCTCAAGAATTGAAAAACCGTCAGACCACTCTATGGCGAATTTTGCGTAAGGATCTAGCTCATTTTTGGCTCAATGGTTTTGTCAATAAGCAAAATGAGCGTTATTGGACAGCCTGCAATCCACACGTGATTCACGAGACTCAATTGCATCCCCAAAAAATTACGGTTTGGTGCAGTCTTCACGCCGGCGGCATCATTGGACCGTATTTTTTCGTTGATGCCAACAATCATCACGTTACGGTCAATGGCGATCGCTACCGCGCCATGATAACGAATTTTTTTTGGTCCCAATTGCAAGGTATGGACTTGGCCAACATGTGGTTTCAACAGTCGGTGCCACTAGCCATAGAGCACACGTAACAATCAGTTTATTGGTGATTTGGTGAGCGTGTAATTTCGATAATCGGTCCCGTCTATTGGCCGCCTCGTTCAGTGCGATTTGACGCTTCTGGACTATTTTCTTTGGGGCTAAGTCAAGTCACTGGTCTATGCCAACATGCCGACGACATTGCTCGAGCTCTGAGACAACATTGAACGCGAAATAGCGGCCGTTTTGGCTGAAATGTGTGGCCGAGTCATCGAAAATTGGGTCCAGAGAATTGACCGCTGTAAACGGGCCCGTGGTGGCCATATGAACGAAGTCGAGCTCCATTCATAAATGTTATGTCTGTACTTCAAGCCAATAATAAAGTTTGTGAAATATCCCAAATGGTTTGTGTTTTATTTAGATTCAAAGTAGCCAAGTCCCTATTGGAAAACCCTTTATTAGTCCTAAAATGAAACCTAAAAAATCTGGAAATTTTTTTATCCCTGCTATTTCTAATATAACTCATGAAATTTTGAGGAAAGCAATTGGTCAAAAACTACATCCAACTAATGCCAACGTTTCGTAGATATATTTCTACTTCTTCAGGGCAAAGTCGAACTTATGTTTTACACACAAAGGATCTTAATATTAGTTCGTTGAGCAAATTGAAAGGAACTTATGGGGAAACTTTGGAAAACTCCGTCTAGAATGTTTTTTAGACAAATTGCAAAACATCACAATAACGTGTTACGGTCAATGAGTGTTCCGAAACTGAAATATTTATTTCTTATATCTTAACCTGTTCAACAACAGGTGGAGTCAATTTGCTCAACGAACTAATATTAAGATCCTTTGTGTGTAAAACATAAATTCGAAGAAGTAGAAATATATCTACGAAACGTTGGCATTAGTTAAATGTAGTTTTTGACTAATTGCTTTCCTCAAAATTCCATGAAAAATCAACCCAATATGTATCTACAAGGAAATGATCTATCAGAACATAATACTCATGAAATACTGACACTACAAAATTTGAAAGTTCTCATTCAAAACTAGACTAGTTGAGCTACAATTCCTTTTTTTTATAGTTTTCTACGATAATTCCCTTCGACAATCGTCCAAAAATTCGTATTTCTTTTACTTTAACTTTTTCCAGTAATGCACTTCAGTATTCACACTATTCATCTAAAATATAATTTAGAAATGTTAATAACAAATCCATTCGATTCATTACCGGACGATTTCGAAACAAGTCTTATGGCATACAAATAAGATGCATTTATATTTAATCTTCCTGGTTAATGCAATAGCCAATCTCGGACCCCTATACATCTTCGATACAGTTTCGCAAAATATCCAACGCTTGAACGGTTAATAACAACGAACGGTTATGATTTCGATATATTTTTATGGCCGTTCATCCTTGGTATTTCTCGAACGAAATGGAGAACTGTCATCTTCTGCGGTAGACTGGACCGAATTTATATAGCGATTCTGTCTTGAATTTGAGGCTGCCTGCACAGGAAATTGTGTCGATTTTTCACTTTCAGCGTGAAGACATGTGGAAATAGAGAGATATGGTCTTCAATGAGGTCGACCATTACAGGTTGTGATAAAATTGATATATTTATGGTGACTTTTTAGTTTTTTGCGCAAATGTCTATAATTTTCAGTGACTGGTAATATATAGTTCTTTATCTTTATCTTTTGAGATTTCATTGTCAATATTAACCATTTTAAATTGTGAATACATAAAAAATTCCCTCATTGCATACTCCTGAACGCATAGATTCCTTCAACAGTCAACGAATCCTAAGTTAGGTTAAAAGCTCTATGGTTCTATATTCTATGGTTTGCTAGGTGACATATATTCTCAATGACCAGGGTCGGGTTGGCTGTCGGGAAAAAGGGAATTGGTTTTTGAAAATATGAGATCCTGGAAGAATCATATGTATTCAAGATAGAGAAAATATTGAATTATGCATAAACAACATAGTGCTACCATTGAGAAATGGGAAGAAAAGCTTATAAACATCGTTATGTTATATTCATTATTAGTAGCATACTATACAGGGTGAACCACGACGAACTGCATCGATCGATATCTCAGAAACTGAATGTAGGAAAAATTTGAAATTTTGGGGATTAGCCAGATGTCTTGGGACCTATAGAGCTAAAATATTTTCATCTATTGGGCACTTCCGGTTTTCCCGGAAATAGACCCTAAGTCGCTTATTTTAAATGGGATACCCTATTTATTATTACCTTTTTGGATTTTACTTAACATTCTAGGCAGATTTCATGTATCATGTCCTATCCCTAAGTCTGAGCGTTTTTGACATATTCAGGTTTTTATGTCAAAAATTACGATTGCAAGCCCTAACTTAATTATCAATTGTTCCTATAAGGAAGCCCTTTTTACTTACTTTGGGTTAGATGCCTTGTTGAAAAGGACCTACTTCAATAGATTTTGTATAATACTTGGACAAATAATCATACAGAGTGTTAAAAAAAAAGATCTAGAATGAGATTGAGAAAACTGACAAAACTCGATTTTTTCAAATGGAAACCCCCCATTTTTATTATTTTGTAGCATTAATCATCAAAAATGAAGGTAACTTTGTATGAGGTTATCTATACCTAAAATTTGAAGTTTTCGAAATATTGCCAATTTAATATTTTTCTATGGCGGTTTTGCATTTAATGTGTAAATAATTAGATCTAGGATAGCCACGTTTATATTTGACATTTCAAGTAGCATTTGAATCAGGCTCAAAAAAATTATTTAAGTAACTATTCAAATTGGTGTCCTTGAACTTCTAAACATTTTTCGCATCTCAGCAGCAATTGTTCATGGGTGGCTTTTCTTATTGATTGGGGGTCCAGGTCTTCAAATGCTGTTCTAACACGTCTCATGCAGTCTTCCATGGTGGTCACTGATGTTTTATACACGTTATTTTTCACTGTTCCCCATACATAAAAATCGAGCACTGATAGGTTCGGGGAGCGAGGTGGCCAAAGATTTGGTCCATTGTTGGCTATCCATTGATCGTAAAATAAGTTTTCCAGATAATTATTGACCGAATGGCCATTATGTGGAGGTGCTCCATCATGTTGGTAGAAAAGTTTTCGAAGTTCAGCCAGGGGCAAGTTGTCTAAATAGTCAACTCTAAAATTCCGCAAGATGTTGAGGTATTGGTCTCCTATAAGTTGAATTATGTGTTTTATATTAAAACTATTCAAAAAGACCTAACTTACCATTCAAGTTGTCTTGATCAAATTATAAGCAAACAATGCCGTCATTTCTTACTGCACAATAAACGTTAAATGGCCAGGATTCTTGAAAATTGTGTTCCCTAAATGGGTGTACATTTCTATCACTCCAATGATGGCAATTACATTGATTAAAAACACCATTCTTTGTAAATTTGGCTTCGTCGGTCCAAATGATATTATCCAAAAAAGAAAAATCTTCTTGTGAACGAAGTATTATGAATTCACAGAATTCCATTCTTCTTGGAAAATCAGTTTCATTCAAATGCTGCACTTATGAAATTGCATAGGGATGATATTTGTGTTTATGTAAAATTCTTAGAACTGACGATTGAGATAATCCTGATTCTAATGCTACTTGCCTTGAAGATTTTGTTGGATATGCTTCAAAATATACCAAAATTGCTATTTCAATATTTTCATTGTCATCAACTGGTTTCTTTTTGTACATTTTTGCCTTTACGGATCCAAAATTCTTGAAGTTTTCTATAATTCGTTCAACCTTATTTGGTGATGGTTTTTGTTTATGAGGATATCGGGTAGCAAATGTATCACAGGTTCTTGAAATAACTTTTCCACATTGTCCATAAATAATAAATAAGTTTAAATAATCCTCGTTTGTATAATTTAACCGGGCTGGCATTACGATGATTTGAAATGTCAAATATAAACGTGGCTATCCTAGATCCAATTGTTTACACATTAAATGCAAAACCGCCATAGAAAAATATTAAAATTGCAATATTTCGAAAACTTCAAATTTTAAGCATAGATAACCTCATACAAAGTTACCTTCATTTTTGATAATTAATGCTACAAAATAAGGGGGGCTTTCATTTGAAAAAATCGAGTTTTGTCAGCTTTCTCAATCTCATTCTAGATCTTTTTTTTGAACACTCTGTATGATTATTTGTCCAAGTATTATACAAAATCTATTGAAGTAGGTCCTTTTCAACAACACATTAGGGCTTGCAATCGTAATTTATGACATAAAAACCTGAATATGTCAAAAACGCTCAGACTTAGGGATAGGACATGATACATGAAATCTGCCTAGAATGTTAAGTAGAATCCAAAAATGTAATTAATATATAAGGTATACCATTTAAAATAAGATACTCAGGGTCTATTTCCGGTATAACCGGAAGTGCCCAATAGATGAAATAATTTAGCTCTATAGGTCCCAAGACATCTGGCAAGTTCCCAAAATTTCAAATTTTTCCTACATTCAGTTTCTGAGATATCGATCGATGCAGTTCGTCGTGGTTCACCCTGTATTGTGTGATCAAATTTCTTTTTTAATTTCACATCGTTGATCAAAATCTTATCAACATAACAATAATGAATAACTTCAGTTCTTAACCATTTTATCATATTCGATGATGATATCGTCAGGTTTTTGAAGTGAATCAAGAAAACTAGTTCTGACTTCGTTCTTGAAACTTTCGAAAATCATGACGCACATAACACAGAAATTCAAAATCTGCAAAATCAAAAGTTAGGTTTTCCCTAGTATGACACGTGGAACTCACCTGCCATAACTTGTGAAAATCTATTCTGAATATATTTCCTGCGGTAAATTCAATCTCGATTTTAATCAATTTTGAATACAAAGATGCAACCTGAAATGAAAAAAATGAAAAAGTGTTTCCTAATAGAGTGTGATTCATTTAGAGGTACTCTTTGTGGTGGGGATTTAGTTGCAGATGCGTCGTGTAAACTGAAGTGGTAATCTTGTTCAGTAGTGTCCGACATTTCATAATGGAACTACTTAGCCCGGCACAACGTCTACAAATTGCTCAGCCTTAGAACGAAAATGGGCGTTCTCCAATTAATGTGTATCGGGCACTTAGAGCGACTTACAGTCCACATAATCGGCCTACCGAACGCACAATTCGCTTTACCATTTGAGACTCAATATTTATTATTGGATAATACTTGACCAAATAGAAAATATCCAGCTCGTAGTGAAGAGAATATAGCGGCGGTGGGGGAGAGTATACGTGATGACCCTGAAGTGTCGATTCGTTGCAGTTCTCTACAACTTGGCCTTTAGTATTCAACGACTTGGCGGATTTTTCGTAAGGATATTTCTTTGAAAGCTACATTTCAAGTTTGTTCACTGATGAGGCCCATTTATGTCTTAATGGGATCGTGAAAAAACAAAATCCCCGAATCTGGAGTGATAAACAACCCGAAGAGTCTCAAGAATTGCCGTTAAATCCAGAAAAAACAACTGTTTGGTGTGGTTTATGGGCCGTGAAATAATTTGTCCATATTTCTTCAAAACAGAGGAATGCTACTGTGAATGGTGACGGTTATCGCATCATGATAACAGACTATTTGTTGCCCGAAATTGAAGTTCGTGGTCTCCACGAAATATGGTTCCAACAAGATGGTACTACTTGCCATACAGCCTGTGAAACCATGGCTTTACTGCTAGAGCATTTCGGCGAGCAGATCATTTCACGATTAGGACCAGTGAATTGGCCGGCTAGATCATGTGACATCACACCTCTTGATTTCTTCGTTTGAGGCTATGTGAAGTCCAAAGTCCACATGGACAAGTCGGCTACGATTGAGATATTGGAGGCCAATATTACTCGAGTCATTGGAGAAATATCACCCGAAATACTCACACGCGTAATCGAAAATTGGAACTATCGAATGGATCTTGTTAACAGTAGTCGAGGTCAGCATTTGAGAGAAATTATAAAGAATGGCTCTTTTATTTGTTAATAAAGATTATAAAATAAAATTGTTTTTATTGTATTTTTTTTTATTTTAAAGAAAAAGTACCTCGAAATGAATCACCCTTCACAATTAATTTATATTTTTCGGATTATTTCTTTTTTTTTCAGTAACGAAGGAAAGATTAAATGCATAACTAATAAGTTTTTATTTATTTCGCTGTGACTTACCAATTTTTTGTCAGCATGGTTTGATGCCTTATAAAGATTTATTAAGCGATAAGTAGCTACTTTCTTGAATCGGTCCACAACTTCCTCTACGGATCCACAAACGTATGTCATTATACAAAGCAACAAAACATTATAAATATCCCAAGATAGCCAATAATACCACCAAATAAAAACCCTTGCATCCAATGATTCATCATGATTGATCATGAAAACGCCTAAATACACGTCATTCAATGTCCAACCAACCAGCACTGTAAAACTCAAAAGGAAGAACAAAGAATAAAGAAGCACAAATTTTCTACATAGTCGAATCAAAGTAACAAATTCCAAAGTGACAGAATAAACCCGAAGAAAAATACAATTCTCAGTCTGGACCTTTTCAGAAAGACAGTTGAAAGCATTTTTGAACATGATGAAAAGATGGACTTTTTCGAAAACCATCTTGGTGCTATATAATGAAAACAATATTTGGTTTACAGTTGTTAATAATGTGCGAAGATACAATGACATGTAGACCAGAAAAGAAAAATAGATAATGAATGATAACTCTACACAGAAATAGAAATAACCAAGGAGATGGTTATGATTACAACAAAACTTCGAATGAGTTTCGATAAATTTTTCCAGCATCTTCATAATCTTGTTTCCTTTCGCCAAATTCATGTATATGTTGTCGACTATTGTGTAGAATACAATTAATGTTAGTGTTAATATAACATACTGCGATGTGTTCAGTTCATAAAAATCCATGTCGAAGTCAATTATATGCAAACATGTAATCGAGGTACAAAGTGTTATTAATTTGATGTAGTAGAAGTAATTCTTTTTAATCATCACAAATCCTGTCAACCTCCCATCTTCCAACAAGGGTCTGTATGGTGATACAAGGTATATCCAGTTGATAAATAATGAGACCTTATGGAATAATCTCGTGCTAAGTTTCACTATTTTCTGACCATTCATTATAAATCCTGAGGTTACGAAAGTAATAATGCACTGAGTGTTTCCTCTGATTTGTAATCTGTTAAGTAGTTATTCAATATTTATCATTATTTCGTTTCCATAATGAGTCATTCATCATTTGTGGTTGTACATGTGAAAATTAATCCACTCTTAATCAATTAAGTGTAGTACAAGGTTTCCAAAAAGGGTATCGGGTATTTGTTCAATAAAACAAAAAATATTTGTCATTATTAACATATGAATCGGAGAATTATTCGGAAAAGATGATGTTATCCAAATTAAGACCGTTGCGTTGCTGGCACTCTTCTAAACGGGTACGAAGACTGACGATAACACGTTGACACATAGCTATTGATATTGCTGTCATTTCCGACCTGATGTTTTGCTTCAACTGGGTTAGATTCGTCGGATTATTTTGATAAACCTTACTTTTAAGTATCCCCATGCAAAATAGTCAAGCGGGCTAAGGTCGGGGCTTCAGAGAGGCCAGTTGATGTTACCCCGTCGCTAAATGACTTCATTAGGGAATAATTCAATAACAACTTCCATTGAATCATTTGAGGTATGGCAAGTGGCCCCATCTTGGTTCAACCACGTTCTTGAGTTGAAACCTGCAAACTCCTACAACTCTGGGACAAAAATATTTCACAACATATCTCAACATCAGTCTCTATGCACATTAATTGCTCGGCCTCGTTGATCTTGATGAAAAGATGCGGCAATTATGCCTTTAGCAGACATAGCAGCCCAAACCACGACCTTTGGGCTACACAGGTGTCGTTCATGCTTTCGTCTCGGATTCTCCACTGCCCAGTACCGACAATTCTGCATATTAACATGAGCATTCAGGTGAAAATTTGCTTCGTAACTAAACAGTATGTTGTTAAAACAATGCAGCATTTCGTTCGCAAAATTCTGTCGATTAGCATAGACCGCATCCTTCAATTCTTGAACCAATTGAATTCTATAGGCTTTTAGATGTAAGTCTTTCTTTAAAATCGAATGTAAAGACGATTTTTTTATGTTCAACGCTTGGCTACCCTGAAACCAATTAGCTGATTTGACTGGATAACGAACCCAGTCGTTTTTTCAAAACTCGAAAATTGGGGACATTTAGGCAAATTGATAAACAATGTGTTCAGGTGAGCAAGAAAATGTCTAAACTAACTTCGTCAAAACATAATTTATTTCACTTAGTGAACAATGATGTATCTTTAATTTGAGATCGAGAAAGATAGCACTGATATTTCAGATTACATCTTCATAATAATCTGTCTAAAATTGTTTGAAATATGATCACAGTACATAAAAATTTGACAAAGGGACGAAAGATTTCTTTCATCGTTTCAGTGACTAAAAGGGATTTTTTTTTATTTTATTTCATACCTGATTATCATAGAGCTCCCCACCCATACGTTTTTATAAGACCAATATCTGAGTGATTTTGAAATTTGTTTTTCTCTAAACGTCACAAACATACGTCTTCAAGCCATAAATGCTTATCCGACGAGATTTATAACGACATAGTTTTTCAGATTCCCGACTAATGACAGCTGCTTAACCTTTGTTAAACACCTCACGTAAAGACTATTGTGAGGTTGAAATGCTCTTGTATCAAGTTCAGACTGAATTCCTGGGATGACGTGTTTGTCTTTCTCAGATATCTGATTCGATATTTGGGCTTCCAGTCCAATAACGTTGCTCAAGTTACCAGTAATTAACACTAGAAATGGCCATTTTCCTTGGAGGTTTGGTGTCAATAAAATCGATATTGGTAATAAAAAGATCTTGATGAAGTTATGTTGTTTGTTCTTCAAGTGACGAATAGCATGAATGAGCTGTAAACGACTAGTTGGATTCTTTTAATTATTATATATTTTCAAGTAATGGACAATTCATTGTTTTCAAATCACGATTTATTATTGCGATTCAGGAATTCGCCTTGAGAGTCACACTTGAAATGAGTAATGGCAATTCTCACGAATGACGAGAAGCGACTCTCATTTTCATAATTGCACATGTCATCCATAAAAATTGATTTTTTTTGTGCCGGGAAAAAATTGACATTTCATCTCTGTTGACAGGTAACAAAATATAATTTTTCACGAAATTACTTTTTTCCATGGGAAAAAGTGAATACTTTTTTACAGAATATACATATAGATAAAGGAAGATATTTGATTTTAGAATATTTTATTGAATTATGTAACAATTATTAAATGTGCATTACGTGAATGACATGTTCCTTGAACTATTCGGTACAACAGACAAATTTTTTTGTGCAGAAATAATATTCTCGCTTATAAACGTGAAAATAGTAAACAATAGCAAACCTTGAGTTATTTGAAACTTGAAAAACAATTATTGTTAGATCCGAGAGAATGTCCAATTTTCAATCCTTCATTGAAAAAGATAATCAATAATCAAAACTTCATAAAACACAACAAGAAATTAATGAAATGAATGAAAATTCAGGTAGGAACGTAATTTGAGATTCATTCCAAAATAATTCAGCCATTATTGAGTTCACAGATTCAAAGGAAATTAATTTGTGGATAGAAAGAATTCAATGAACATGATTGGGAACCATAGACCATAAGATTCCTCCTGATTTCAAATAACGGGAAAATAGTCCTCTTGTCACAAAAAAAAACATGTAGCAATTGTGAATTAAAGTTCTTAGAATATGGAAATAGCTTGGGAATCAATAATGATGAAGTGACTCAGAAGAAATAAATGAGCAGATGGAAATTGCATCAGTCAGGAACTGAAGGTATATTTGAATAAAATAATTAAAACAAGATTCATTGAAATTGAAGTCACTGAGAGAATGTTCAACTTTATTTGACTTTTAGGATAACCCTGAATTGATTGAGGGGAAGAAGCAGTAATCTCAAATGATGTAAATGTCATTTGTGTGAAATAATAAAGAGGATAATGATTTAGAAACCACAGGAATCATCCTAAGATATAGGGATCATCAAACAACATTCAACAGGAATTAACTACTCTTAATGAAATTATTGAAAAAAAAACAGTTTCATAATTATCAAGACTTCTTCATATTGTAGTCAAAAATGATATTTGGTAATTGTAAATCAGACCTGTCATCATTTTGATCTGAAAACTGAAAGCACATTGAAATAAAAACTAAACTCACAAAGGGTTTATGTAATTAAAATCAAGTATGTTCCAGAAAAAGAGGATTAAACCGAGCAATTTCGAAAATTACATATCCTCTGTCCGACTCGAAAATAACATATATAACATATTTTTTCCACTGGCTGTTATTGTTTTTGATTCATAATTTTTATTGCCTCGCAAGTAAATTTTTGTGCTGGCATCTTTTTATATATACACAATTAATTTTTTAGCAATAAATATTTTTGACCAATTGAATGTTTCGTTATTTGGTGTACTGCATAAGGGCAGTATCAGTAAAACAATACATTCTTTTTTCATGAAGTTAGACATAATTATTACCGTCTGAGGGTGTGTTTCATCATAAAATGTTGAAAAGAAGAATTAATAGAACATGTTCAGGTATAGTAGCTTAAAAAGAGCGCCAAAGTCATCTGACCTCACGTCAGTGTTTCCTAATTTTTTTTTAATTCAGAGGACCATCACCTGCTTTCATTACCTCAATCTATGTATTAAAGGCCTACCTATATTAACGCCCTTTTTTTGCGCTCTTGTTCACCTTAATACAAAACCCAAAATGTCTGCAATTTTTGAGCAAAACTTAGTTTATTTCTTTGATAAAAATCCATACTCAAAATAGATTTTGCCCGTGAGCAAAGTAACTGTCGAACGGAATCAGAAACTTTCAGAGTGCTTTTGATAAATGAAAATTTTGTAAGTTTTTGGATAGAATCAAGTGATTTTGCAAAATTTAAGTTAATAGAATTCGGTATTATCGAGATTATTGAATATTCATATTATATAAATTTAGACTTTACTGGAACTCTGAGAATTCAGTGATATTGTTCAGCAAATTAATAGACGGTAAACTTTCACCATTTCTTAATTCTATCTTTTCGAAGCAGGTAATCCTTGTCAGTAAGCTGTTTCGCAATTGGGATAATCTCTAAATTTAAACGCAAAGTAATACGAACACGGATGACCAAAACCTCGGTAACGTGCATTCAAGCGATAATCTATGGATATTCGTCTTGGTCATCGAAGGTATAATCAAGGGCTGAACAGCAATGACCAGTATATGAGTAAGCATTTTCAAGTTGAAGAAAATTAGCTACTGTTTCAGGTACCTTATAAAACTGATTGATACCCACAACCTGATTGATACATTTTCCATTGCGATATGCATAAAACATGCGGCGATCTTTTGCTGCTGCTGGACGAAGGCTATGTACATTCTGTAATATTTAATATATTCTTCAGTAACTGCAAATATCCTGTTCACATCATTCTTTGTTCGCTTCAGTTTCACAATTAATAACTTTCCCGAGTCTTCAATATAATCTAATGTTACCTGGCTGATTTTACAAATTCGACAAGCTCCTGCAATCCCAAATACAACAACAACCTTGCCATTAAATAAACTTCATCGGGTGCATTATTTAAAAAATCACTAATTTGTGTACTCGTAAAAATCGCAGCTTTTTTGGGCGTGTAACCTTTCCCATTTTGTTTCAGAAATGTAATTAGTTAGAAATATTTTGAAATGTCTACATTATTATTGGATCGTAACATACTTTTAATCATTGAATAATTCGACCACACTGTTGATGGCTTTTGTTGTTGTGCCAGTTCCGAAAAAAAAGCCAATAACACTGTCTCCGAGAATGAACTGCATGTCTTTTTCATTTTCCATTCCATAAATCTTGATGTTTCGTAAATTTGTAATATAATATGTCTAGCGATGCTGGATAATGGGTCTTGATAAGCAAAAGACCATATCTAATCGAAATTCCCAGACATTCCAGACAGTAATAAACCTCTCAAAAATATCACACAAATAATCATAAAACCTAAGATTTAAATAAAATTTATTGATCTGCTACATTGAAATCTTGATGGATCTACGACGAAATGAAATTTGAGAATTTAACTAGTGGAGTTCGACATATGATATTTATTACCTTAAGGGCTTATGGTTTCGAATTAACGATGGGAAAAAGGTAGATCCTTAGAAAAAAATTAAAATTAAATCAGTGGACCAATCAGAGGTTTGTATCGAGAGACTCAGTTGACTAAAGCCAATGAAACTTAGATTTCTAATTAGTGGGGTAAATTTCGAACTATCGAAAAGAAGGGCACCAATTAGGAGAAATTAGGGGATTCCGGATTATGTTCGATAACGCCCACGGACAAAGGCATATTAGGAAAAATTAGGGAATGAAAAGTCAGTTCAACGTGATCCGTAACCAGGAAAACACTTAAATACTTAAAAGTAAGTCAGTCTATTAAATTCTAGAAAAGTACCTAGTTATTGTGTTGTAATTGAGTGACTTCGAAATTTCGCTAGTGAAGTTCCGTGTTAGAAGTCCAAGGAAAAAGGTCAGATATAAAATTTATAAACAGTAAAAAGTCCATAGTCCGAAAGTCTTAAGAACTGAGGACTCGTCCTTTCTAGCGAGGAGCCGAACCCTGAAGATTTCTCTCGTCAGGGGAAAGTCTAAAATAAACAATAATTTTTTTTAAATTTTCAATTTTTCTTTTGAACACCTCTTCGTCGGTGGAAAGCCGCTCTTCTACTAGGACGTTGGAAAGAGGTGTTCATTACAAATTGTCCGCGATTTAGCTGGCATTAATTTTCGTGACGCGCTCTGCTTCTATACACTTCGGTAGAGTCAGAGAAAACTCAGAATCGAGCATTTTTAACTTTATAGTATTCAAAATAACTACTAAACTATTACTAAGTTCGCAATTTTTGAATCAAATCACAGAATTAAATTGACAGATATTTGATTACTCTGAAATTGTCCTTAGCAAAGCAGGTCTAATAGCTTACTAGTTTAAAAATTCAAATTTCATATCGATAACATTATGACTTTAATATATTGTAATAATATGTTCTTTCACTATTAAATCGTCGTTTTTACTGTCACAGAAAAAAATAGTGTATTATAGACAGGAAAAATATTAGATTTCAGCTCTCGGACTAAAATCTAATACATTTTTCCTTGTATAATAAATAACTATTTCTTAGAACAAAATACAATTCCGGTTTTATTGATCAATGCCGACAAATTTGAGGATTTCTGTTAAATTTTCATTAATACTGTTCGAACATATGAATTTCAAGTCTCTAGATTTGTCTACCACAAATTAATTCAAACGTTTGACTGAATGGAAAGCATAATTATTCAATTCGAGCTGGATCGATGACATCAAAGAGTTGCTGCAATTGAAATTCGTACTCTTCCAAGTAAAGCAACATACAAGGCACTTGATAACTCAAGGAATCTACAAAGATAGTTAATTAATTCCTCTGATACTAATATCACGTAATATAATCTAATACTCTAAAATCTCCATATCCTCTTGATTATTTCCAGTGGCATTGCATTAATCTACCATCATTTATGATCAATCAATAGTGGGTGTTATTTCGATATACGATGTTACAAGCATGAGTTGATAAACGTGTAAACAAAGCCATCCTTAACGAAGTCTTCAACTCACAACAATAAAACTTCACTGAATCAAGAAATAGAGGGTGCCATGCTGCAATAACATTGATTCAGTTACAATGAATTCAAGTAAATGGATAACATTTGGTTCTTCTTTCACCAGATAATCCAAATAATGCATAATTAATAATAGAATCGAGAGCTTATCAGATTATACATCATTCACTCTTCAAACTATTTTCAAAGGAACTCTGAAATAATAGGTTGTCAAATATCTCCCTTCCCCCTTTTTGTCATATGAGTTTCGCGGCTACGTACAAAGCGCTACAGAGCTCGTAACAGGCAATACTATACATAAGGGTATTTCAAGCGAATAACCCAGAGTAACCAGGTTATTATTTTGGTCCATTTAGCGGTTATTGCTGGTTCTTCTTGGTGATTCCTTCGAAACCCAGAAAGAATAACTAGAAATTATCGCTTATCGAATGCTCGGGTTCGGTTATCCATGCTGTCATTCTTTTGATTCACGTTTATATATGCTCATAGTTTCATAGGTTATCTGCGCAAATTAGGAAATTCCCATATTGGGCTAGATATCAAGAAATTACGAATTTTTACTGTAGGGGCGTGCTTTGTCCAAAATTTTTGAGATAAATCACGCATTGGAGCACTTAACAAGAAATAACGAATTTTTACAATGAGAGTGTGCTTTCTTCGAAAATTCTCTTACCTAACCGAACATTTTTATTGCCTACCCCATTGTCTCAACAGTAGGTACACCCGAATAATCCCTATGCAAAGTGGCGGGTCAGAATTGAGAAATTGGTATTGCCGAACAAATGAAATAGATTAAAAATTGCTGAAAAAATCCGTTGCAAGATTTCAGGAGCAAAGCGTTAGAAAGAATATTTTACGATAATTATAAATTCAAGTATGAAATAATTCATGGACGCTTTCATTATGCATATTCAGGATTTTTTTATAAAGGCCCAGTCCCAAAGCTAATATAAACGAAATGACATTTTTATAGGCAATTTTTATTAGCCAAAATATCCTTATGATGGAATTACTGAAACTACAATAAATTTAACAAGGAAAAATACAAAATTATACTTATATATCTATACATATAAAACCAGTTGTATTACTGATCTGCAATTCACAATTTCCACATGATTTTCAGCAACATTATTCAGAAGCACGTGATTATATTAGATCCTGAGTATTTCCTTCTTTCAAGAACTGTATTTAATAATTGCTCTGTTTTTTATTATGTTAAAAAAACTCTACATTCTGCTACATTGAGGTCCTATTTTTGATGAGCTCTTTCAATCCAAACAACACAATTTTTCACCCACGTTCTTTAAGTTTTCTTTTGAACCTGTGAATTTAGGAAGAGCGTATTATTTTTAATTTTATCTTAAACTAGCTGACCCGACAGATTTCGTCCTGTCAAAAAGATTTGTAATGTGGCAGTTTTTGTGCCTACGTATTTTGAAAAATTATCCTGAACAGAAACGTCACCCTGGTGATAGGGCGTTGTGAATGAAAAATAATTAAATAAAACATATATAAGGATTTAAAAGTAAGAAAATTTTGTTCGCTAAAATAATTATGAGTAACTGCTGTAATACATACCTTGAAAGTTGGCATAAAATTTTCCCGAACTACATTTGTTGCCCCAAATGAAGTCATTTGAAAGCAATTGTTATATTGTTGGATATGTGTCAAAAAGTGTATAGAATCTGTTCCTATTCCTGAAACCAATGAGTACAATGGTTCTGGTGGTGGATCCAATGGTATCAAGTTCACTTTACCATTTGCGCAACAGATTCCATTGGCTTCGTTTTTGTATTTTAATGCCTTACAGTGTGAGCAAACCGAGTTCATAGAACCAATAACAACACATTGGTAGTTACTGTAGTCAATTGACACATCGTAACTGAAAGCAGCTCGATTCAAACTTGCGCGATTATTAGTTGAATGTCGCGCTAGCGCTTCACGTGTTTGTGATATCCGAATTCTGTCAAGTTCATTTCCGTCGTCACGTTCTTGTGCAGTACGATTAGATCGGTAATTAGCTTGGTTTGTAGCATTTCTGGTTCTTCTACCTAAATTGCTTCGTCTTATAGGAGGCATATCAAATATAAATTATTTTTTCACTAATCACGAACTAAACAAACACTAACTAACTAAACACTGTACAAAACACGATATACGAATTTGTTTCGTGTATCAGTTGACAAAAGCAAACTCAGTAGATTAGGTAACAGACAACTTTTTTGTTTTTAATTTGATATGACTTGAAGTCAAATCCTTTTTAGCCGTACGAATTGTTTTATTTATTTAAAATTTGGATATTAAAAATAATAAAACAATGTTGGTAACGCGATTTTTGTTTGACTGATGTAATGACGTGGAAACTAACGCATTTTATCTCGCGTGCTGAAACTAATACAAAAAAACGCGAGCTTCGGAACGCGACATTAAACTCCTCCAACTATGTATTCTGTGCTCCAAGGCACACACGCACATTGTTTCGATAGATATTGTTACGAACTTGGGGTTCAATAATATAAATACTACCTCTCTTGACCTACCTTGAACTACACTGAACTGAACAGGCCTCAACTCCCTCGAATATGCCCTTTTATACTCCCTCAGGTATAAGGATATTCTATGAACCCAGAGTTCAATACAATCATTTGTATGGGAAAAAGAAAAGGGCTATTTTTAGGGTTTTTACAGCAAAAATTCTAATTTTTCTCGCCGTAAAAACCATCCTTGAACTTCAACGAACATTTTAAAGAAAGATTTGGCCAAATTGGTCCAGGCGTTTGAGTTATGCGCTTACCAACACATTTTGCGATGCATTTTTATATCATAGATTGCCTTAGTTGCTACCTGGAGTTGAACTTCTATTTCATTAAATCGAATTCGTGTTGCTGTAGTTTGGATTATTAATTATCTGTGAAATATTCAATAGTCTTTCGGTTCTACCAAGATCAGTTTTTCAACTTCCAAATAATTCAAAGTCCTTGCTATTGTTTACTATTTTCATGTTTATACACATCTAACCCTACTTGCTCTAATAACCAGAATCGTTACGATTTTGGTTATTCTTGACATTTCTCGATCAAATTGAGGTTAACTCATGACGTCACGGATCTATAACCCAAACCGCTTGAATGCAAAAGACCAAAGATAACCGGTTACTCTTGGTTATTCGCTTGAAATACCTTATGATTTGAAAGGTCTTGACATAACCTACAAAACGACGCTATGCATGATTAGTTTGAATATTGCGTTCAACAGTTATAGACGTGTAAACATGGAGTTTACTAACGCCGAAATTCGCGCTATTTTAAAGTTTTCCTTCGTTAAAGGCAAATCCGCTAGAGAAACGTTCCGTGAGATTGATGGTGTTTTGGGGGATGGTACTCTATCAGTTCGAACCGCGGAGGAATGGTTTCGACGATTCAGAGCCGTTGAAAACGACACCATGGATAAGCCAGCCGGAGGAAGATCTGTGACGACAAATACTGATCAAATCGTGGAATACATCAAGTTAGTCCGGCATGTGGCATCTCGTGACATCGCCCAGGAGAACCATCTACAGAAGGCTGGATACAAAAAACAGTTTGATGTTTGGGTGCCGCATGATTTGACACAAAAAACCTTCTGGACCGAATCAATGCCTGCGATATGCTACTGAAACAGGAACGAACTCGACCCATTCTTGAAGCGGATGGCGACTGGCGACGAAAAATGGATCACATACGAAAATATCAAACGAAAACGGTCGTGGTCGAAGGCAGCTGAATCGTCTCAAACAGTGGCCAAGCAGGGATTGACGACCAGGAAGGTTTTGCTGTGTGTTTGGTGGGATTGGAAGGGAATCATCCACTATGAGCTGCTCCAATATGGCCAGACGCTTAATTCTACCATCTACTGCGAACAACTGGACCGCTTAAACAGGCGATCGACCAGAAGCGTCCAGAATTGGCCAACAGAAAGGGTGTAGTGTTCCACCAGAACAACACACTTCGTTGATGACTCGTCAGAAGCTACGGGAGCTCGGATGCGAGGTTTTATCGCATCTACCATATAGCCCGGACATAGCGCCAAGTGATTACCACCTGTTCCTGTCCATGGCGTGGTGTAAAGTCCTTTGTGGTGTAAAGTTGATCTCAAAAGAGGCTTGTGAAAACTGGAGTTCTTTGCAAATAAGGAGGGGGGCGTAATATGAAGTTACCGCCTAGATGGAAACTGATTATTGAACAAAAACGACGCATATTTGAACTAAATCCGATCAATGTAACACTTTTTCTAACGCATTGAATAAAGAGCAAAAAAGCGGAAGGGAGATATTTAACAACCTATTATATTTCCATTATCTAAAAACTGCCCAAACTCAACTAAACCTTTGTTATTCTATACCAACTCTTGAATAACCTCAAAAAGATGGCGCCAAACAACAACGGGCTTTCTCTTTCAGACCTGTTCTTCACAACCTGTGCGCAAGGATATTGAACATAGAACTTTTTATTCATGGTATCGAAAAATATTCGATAAATAAGACAGAGGCGTATCAAGGCGAAATTGAATTTGATTTTTGGAGCTTCAAAACCCTAGGATGTTACAAGTTATTAAGTGAGACAACCTGTATAAATATTCAAGTCTCCTTCCACAAGAACTGCGTCAGATCTCGATCGAACGCGCTGAAATGACTTATTGTTCAGCACACCATTGAGTAAGAACCATGCAATACAAATATTACAATGATCAATTCGATCATAATTCATCTGGAAATCTGCGCTCTGTAACCATGTGGGTATCAGTATTGCGCCTCTTCAGCGACCACCATATATTTAACTCACGATATATCACTTGTTAAAACGAGGCTGAAAGGAACACCGAGGAGGCCGTAGGAGTATCTGCGAAACGCTTTTCAACTCGGATTAATCGTTTTGTCTACTAGATTATTTTAATTGCAAGAGACGAGATGAACGAGGGGGCATGCTCCATTTTTCATAACGGCTCGAAAACAAAGGTCGGGATTTATGAGAAATTGCGAGATGAAGCACTCGGGGCATTTCATAACAAAGTATGCAGATATTCGGTTACACGGAAATAATTGATAGTTGCACCAAAAGTTTCAACTCTGTTGATTATACTCGGTAATGGGAGCGTCAAACTTCTCTTTTTATCCTGTAAAGGAAAAATATAATATTGTCCGGAAGGTTATTCCCTTTTTTTCTGAAAGAGGATTCAATTGTATTTATTTGCATCACACTCAAGTCGTATAATTTTCTATGCTTTGAGAGCTCATATACCATGACGTGAGAAGAAAATTCCTATTAATTTTTCGAACTAGATTTTGGTTGATGCCCTTTTAAATATGAACAGCGATAAGAAACTTCACGTTCTATGCTTTACCAAACATGGCTACCGGAAACAGTGTGACAATAAAGATACATATTTTGGTAGATTGACACCTTTGTTCATATACGAACGAAGAGATTTTTGGTATACTCAGATTCTGGGAAAAAGTACAATCTCTTCTGCCATATTTTTTTTTAATCTAGACGACAAATATGGAAAGAAAGAAAAGAAAAATTGTGTTCAGCGTTGAGGATCAGCTCCTACTGTTGGATTTGATTTTAGTGGAAAAGGAGATAATAGAAAATAAAACGACGAATAAAGTCACAAATGACGAAAAGGTAAATGGGGCATAAATTTTTGTTGATTGAAGTTCTTTTGAACATATATTTTTTCAGGAC
The DNA here is from genome assembly GCA_030674115.1 of Micraspis discolor. Taxonomy (NCBI): domain Eukaryota; kingdom Metazoa; phylum Arthropoda; class Insecta; order Coleoptera; family Coccinellidae; genus Micraspis; species Micraspis discolor. The sequence goes on from JARTUT010001740.1 coordinate 907,450, forward strand.
AAAGCATGGCAAAAAGTAACTGCGAAATTCAACTCGTCCACGCTCCATCCAAGGAGTGTTGATCAGTTAAAATCAAAATTCGATAATTTGAAAACGAAATCAAGGAAGGTGGCAGCTGCACAAAGAAATAGTTCAAGGGGGACTGGAGGTGGTGCTCCAATAAAAGATCAGTTCGATCCAGTCATTGAGAGCACATTGAAAATAATGAATTTGAAAACTGTGGTGGGGCTCTCATTGGAAGAGGAGTTACAAGAAGGGTCACATAAGGTAGATAAAAATCATTCTCAATTAAAATTGCTTGATTTTAACACTTAACATTATTATAGAAAGAACCACAGAATTGGTCATCGTACAATTCGAAGAAATTGAAGAAGCCGGTGACCAAGAAGCTGAGAACTCAAGTTCGAAACCCTGTGTCAGTTGCAAAGGAGAATTATTATAAGAAAAAGAAGAGAACTTTGGAAAATGAAGACACAAGGAAGCAGGAGGAACATACTATCAGATTAGAATTATTGAAGCTGCAAGTTTTAGAGTTGCAGACAAAACTTCTAGGAAATTCAAGAAAATCTAGGAAATAAATGAAATAAGGAAATAAATAAATTCAGAGGATTGGGATATTTAAAATATTTTCAGGGTACAATGTATATTGAAACATTAAATTAATGAAACAATCTATCCAATTATATATTGCCAAAATGTTCATTGATAATTAACTGTCTCGCTTGACGGGCAGATGTCAAATTATTCTCTTCACTTCGAAACCCCAATGGCTCCTCTTCCAGTGGTACATCATTTGACCATTCATCTGGAAATATGTCATTCATATCTAAAGAGATATTAGACAATACTGCTGTAGCAACTATTATTGCCATTGTGGTTGTCAACTTAACACTCATTCCAGATGAAATGATAGGAAACGGACGTTTCCATACACCTTACTGTCTCTCCACAACATTTCTTGTTCGTATGATTGATTCATTGTAGAAATTTTCAGCGTTGGTCCTTGCTTCCACTAGTTTGGTAATAAGATGGGGTTCAAGGGTGTAACCACTATCTCCAACTAGTAGGTATCGTCCAAATTTTCCACTATGAAAATCATTTTTCAAATTACTATTATTGAAAATAGTTTGATCATGTGTCTATCCAGGCCATTTTGCTACAATGTTTCTGATTCTCAGATCCGCATCTGAAACTGTTTGCACATTTAGAGCAAAATAATGCTTTCTGCATCTAAATATTTCTGCATCATAACCACCAGGGGAATTTATCTTGATGATGCTGCAATCTATTGCACCAATAGTTCTTGAAAATTTAGCGATTCTGTAAAACTTTGCAGCATCCTCCAGTATTTCATCATTACTTTCGCTCATCTTGATGTACTTTGGACGAAGTGAAGCAATGGCATAAGACACTCTTCGAACTATCCTTGAAGAAGATATTTTTGAAACTTCCATGAAGTCCCCTGACATAATCAGCATATTTCCAGTGGCATAAAACCTCAATGTCAGAAGAAGCTGTTGCAGTGGATCTATACACCCACCCCTAAAAAAGCATTTATATTATTAATCAATAACTATTGACATTCCTAAATTTCTCTTACCTGTTGGTTGGAAGTGATAGTGCAGTGGCAATTTCCTGCAGTAAACGAAGGACACTTGTTTTCGTTTAACGAAATCGATTGAACAAATTGATATCATCCAATGTTGTTAAATGTTGCTCCCTTCTTCTATAAATTTTCGTCCTTCTCAAAAATATGTCTTGTTCATCATCAGACTAGGAAGAACTCGAACTTGAACTTGAAGACATTTTCGATTTTTGTGGAGAAAACTAATTTTCACAAAGAGAACTCCTAAGCAAAACACTAGCACTATAGAATGAATTAACCATTGACCTTATATCTAGAGATCTTTGGAATTAACGAATACATTCGCATTCGAAATGACAGAACAAATTAAGGTTATGTTATATAGTCAAAGAGCATGCGTAAAAAAAAGGATACATTTTCTTCCGTAAAGGCCCAATATCCGGACTTTATGATAAAGGATACTTCAAAGCTTCATTTAACCTTAAAATTGGTTTATGGAACCCGTTTCACTTGTAAAGGAGACTTCTTACGAAAAAGGAGACTTCATTTTCGATTATGGAACTGGCCCTAAGACCATTTAACATCTAAACGGAGCGGGGAGGGGTTCGTGGCGTCCGCCATTTTGAGGAGTTTTAGTCACAATGGAACAGTACTCGTGGACGCAGCGCGCATTTTGCGCACGAGCGTATTATTATTATTTTCGGATTTGCATACTCTGGAAAACATACTGTCATCTGATTCGGAAATTTCAAAGAATTATTTTATTGAGTGGCGATTATGTCCAAATCCTAACAGAACAGAAGTATCTAGTTTCCATTTGAATAATCATGAAAATTATATGAAATTAGCAGTAACTTTCAATGATTCTTCTATCGCACATAATTTCTATCCAAAATACTTAGGAGTTAAATTAGATTCATCTCTCAATTACAAGGCTCATTTAAATGATCTGTGCCTAAAACTGAAGACTAGAAATAATATTCTTTAGAAATTAGCCTGATCATCCTGGGGTGCTGATGCTTCCACTCTTCGCACAGCATCTCTAGCCCTAGTCTTTTCTGCAGCTGAGTATTGTTGCTCTGTTTGGTATAATAGTGCACATACACAAAAAATCGATGCACAATTGAATACATCCATGAGAACAATTACTGGCACCATAAGATCTACACCGGTTCATTGGTTACCAGTTGTGTCTAACATTGTCCCTCCCCATATTCGCAGCCAGGATGCTGCTCTGAAATCTAGGAACAAATTTCATTCTTTCCCCAATTTATCCCCAATTATTTCATATATTCCAATATAGAATTCCCAGATTGAATGGAGTAAACCATTATGGCATAATACATTCTTCAATATGAACATAAACGATAAAGAATTATGGAAGACTGAGTGGAACTCTTACGAAATGTTCAATAAGTATCTCGTTTCTGATTTTTTTGAAAAAATTCCTGGTTTTGATCTTCCAAGAAAAATTTGGAGAGTTCTTAATCGCTTGAGAAAAGATCATGGTCATACCAATAGCATGCTATTCAGATAGAACTCAGTTAAAAGCGCAAGTTGTGAATGTAGAGAAGCAGAAGAAACACTACCTCATCTCATCGATAGTTGTCCCATTTATAAATTTCAAGATGGTTTTAGGGCTATATATGATATTTCCGATTCTTTCATGGAATGGGTTATGAATTTCAAACAAATTTGATACGTATTTTTGCTATTCATTTCTTTTTTGTGCTTTTGTCTTTTTATTTCCAGATTCGATGTAGGCAATTTGAAGAAGTCTCTGTCTCCATCAATAGAAGACCACTCTTGAAGTAAGAAGTCTCTCAAATATATTTCAGTTTATTTTAGTACTTTCTCACTTAGGCGGGAAGCCAGGGTTTTTTTTTACTGGGGTTATTTCCCTAGGCTTTTATGTCATACACCGAATTGTATGACACCCCTTCACTAACCCCTGATCTATATGCTTTATTGTATGCTAACTGAATATTGTAAGTCAAAAGTTCAAAAGAATAGATAAATGGAAGTTGTTAACGAATTATTCCCTAATAAAGTCATTTCACGAAGGGGTAACATCAACTGTAGTATTTTGCATGGGGATACCTTTAAAGTAAGGTTTATCAAAATAATCCGACGAATCTAACCCAGTTGAAGGCAAAACATCAGGTCAAAATTGGCAGCAATATCAATAGCTATGTGTCAACGTGTTAACGCCAATCTTCGTTCCCGTTTAGAAGAGTGCCAGCAACGCAATGATCATCATTTGAATAACATCATCTTTTCCAAATAATTCTCCAATTCATATGTTAATAAGAAACAATAAAATTTTCTACTGCTGATTAATATTTTTTGTTTTATTGAACTTACAAATACCTGATACCCTTTCTGGACATCTTGTACAAATATTTATTTTTACTTATATCTTCGTATTGGATAATCTAAATGAATTAAAATTTTCTCTTCGATAGAATTCATACAATTTGATTTCTTTTCTTGTGAGGTCGAAAGTTTTTTCGGAGGTTTTAATGAAACAGATCGTAAGCGACCCGATCAACATTATTTCACAACTTAAAACGGATAAGTTTCGAAACAATCATTGCCTCTCATGCCGAATACAAATATTCACATCAATACAAATAACTAGGATTGAAGAAACCCGTGCTCTTCAATGGGTAGTAAATCTCAATTCGAATAAGAACATAATTCGTATGAGAAAGGAAAGAATAATGCGTGATAAATAAGACGAAGATTAATTTATTTGGTGCATCCCAATTATTTGATCTAGTTTATGTGAAAGTATGCAACAATTGAGTTATGAAGGGTCTTTCGACACGAACTTTGTTTTTAAATTGTGGCCACCCCTACCACATGACCTACCACATAGATATTCATAGTAGATGCTTCGGCAATTGTTACAATGAATTCGATATCGCTTGAAAATCGCATTAAAATATTTAAATCCCACTATGAAAATGGTGGTTCTGTTAAAATCACATTCCGTAAAATTCGTGATATTTTCGGACAACATAATCGACCTTCTGAGACCGCTATTGAGAATTTGGCGGCTAAATTTGAGTCGACGGGCTCGGTACAAAATGTGTCGACACCAACGCGTTTTTCTACTTCTTAGTTGGATTCTTAACATAAGCGTGTTCTTTTAGTTTTTGGCGCTCTTGTTCACCCGAACAGAGTGCCTATTATTTTGCCCAAATGTCTGTAATTTTCGAATATCGAGCCGAAAATGGTCTCAATCGATTGGGTTCGACTCCCCGATGAGAAATCAGTGGCAAAAGTTGAGTCTGTCCGTCCGGCCGGTCGGCCGTATCCTCTCTAGCATCCAGACTAGATGAGCTAGAGTTTTCATATTTTCAGAATAGGTTAATTGTCCAAATATCTCGGTCAAGTTCGTTATTGGGCCAAATCCGTCGGATGGTTCAGTAGTTATGAGCAACTGAAATTTTGTTTCCTCAATAACTACTAGAATATCCATCCGATCAAGTTGATACTTGAAATATCGTTGAGGCAGGCTGAAACAAAACGGCTCGCAAAATTTCGCAGAAATCGTTGCGCAAGAAAATTTTATAAAATTCCCAAAAAAAATTTTTAATACTTACTATCTCATAAGACATTCTTCTCATTTCAATAAAAATTCGTGAATATATTGAGGCGATCGATACCTTACTCATCCTCCAATTTCATTGTCGTAGCTTTTTTCCATTTGAAGATATCATCATCAATCATCAATGATCAAGAGATCATTTTTTTCATTTACTCAAGAGAAAAGAGAAATGACATGGAGTACCGATGATTTTTTCAAACGATGGCCATCACAGATCGATATTCAATTGACAAATGCCGGGCTCATTAATCAGTGTCAGTAGGCGTAATATTAATCAAAATTTTCTCTATTTCAGTGTCGTAATGAGTTCATTACAGTACTGAAAACAGTACTGTAATGAACTCATTACAGCATTGTTTTTAGTTATATTTTTCGTTTTGTGGTTGACAACACTGACATCCTATCCTTTCGAATGTCAACACGCGTCCATTGCATGTCAATTGTCATTATTAAACCATGTAGAGATTTGAACACACTATTTAAATTCTATAATCTGTCAATTTTCGTATCAGTCACACCAACTGCAAAAATAAAATACAAAAGACACTAGGAGGTATAATCTGAATTTTTCATTGAATTCCATTAAATTTCTCACAATTCTTGACTGAAATAGAGAAAATATCGTCTAATAATCGTTGCAGAAGGCAATTCCAACACTCAAGCGTTCAAAAACTCGCTCCTTCGTAGCTCGATTTCGAATTTCGCATTCGTGTTGGAATAAGTGCCTATTCTGCAACTTGTTTTAGAATATACTATTTCATAACGGGAAATCATAGTGATAAAATTCAATCTCGATGGCTGAAATAATATACTGTTACGTTTTTCCTCAGCGAAATAGAAAAACCCTACAATTCTTCTTTAAACTAATTTATATTCACACTTAACTAACAATAATCAATAATTTATATATACAATTTATCTACAGAATTTCACTAGGAACACCTGTTCATTCGTCGGCAAGTTCTATCCATGAATGAATGAATGAATCGGCTTCAGTCATTTATATCCGGCGCTGTTTTTCTAGAAGTTACCAGAAAGATGCTTCACATTCCAGAGTGTTCGTAGCGGTCTCCTTTATGCCACATAAATATGCCACCATTAATCGTTTTTATGTGACAACTTTATGGCGAGCGGTCCCTTTCATGTTCTTAATCCCTTTGTCAGCGCATGAAGCGGGACTCCTCTGTTGACGTAGTAGTAATTAGACGGTTCATATTTGGTTTTGTTACAATACGTTGTCAAAATTCAGAAAAGCAGTGACGTAAGTTTTTAGGGGAAGGGAATTATAGCTTCGAACAAAACTTATGAGTAGTTATTTTTAATTTGATATATAGGTTTGTTCATTCATTAGGCGTTCATATTTGCATCACATTGTCCCATAGTACGGGAAACGACTATTTTGTTCACCTGATCAGAGTGCTTATAGATTTGGTTTAAATATTTACTCGCAAGTAGCTCAACAAGAGCGTCAAAGCAATCTGACCTCACGTCTGTGCTTCCTAAATATTTTTAAAACTATTATTTATTTATTTATGATAGAGGAAAGTTGTTCGTAATGAAAATATCAATAATCGACGTTGTAAATGGCCCAAAAATCATTGTGTACGAGTTTGTGAAATATAATTTTGGCAAAGACGTCACTCGTGAAATCATTCCACAAATCTGTCTTTGAATTCATACCTCAACTGAATTCTTAAAGAACCGACATATCGCCAAATTTCCATATTGTTATTAATATTATACATGACCTCACCAGACACCACCTCCTTTCAACTCAATATCGATACTCAAACTCCCTGTATAATTAACAACTTCTAAAAAAATTCCTACCATGATCCTTCTGCGGATAAAACCATAGAAAATTATGTTACGAATGCGCAAGAATCTCGAAACATCCTGTGTTGTCCAGTTTAATCATAATATTCAACAAATAGCATCATATTAACTAGGTAATAATCGATAACTACCTACAATTAATTTATTTTACTGTCCATTAGTTTCGTAACAAATGTCTCAAATATATCTTTGACTGCAAATTACAAGCAATCAATCGAATGTTTCATGTCTTCTTGAATTTCAGAGTCCTCGGCATCACAAGAAGTTGCCCAGTTTTAGTTATCTACCGATCCCACATCGCACCTTGATGGTGGATCTTTTTGTTCGTAGAACCTTGAACTTTGTCTAATAGTACAAAACCGTACAATACTTTTTCGGTGCATCATCAAGATTAATATGGAGTATCTCTTGTGGATCACTCCAATTTCAATGGAACAGTGACGCCACCTACGTGGATTTCGATCGATCTAATAGTAAGAGGTGTGCTTTTGATTATTATAATTGAACATTTTCGTTATGCTCCATTCATGTCTTGTACATGGATTCGGATTAATAGGTAGAGCGTGAGAATATTCGGAAATATTTAGTTCTGCTTGAGAAATATGTTGATCTTGCAATATCTCTTCCACTATTTCAATATCAGATCGGTTCGATGATTATTGACATCTGCCGTCGCAAAACAAAATTTGGTTGAAAAATTTCTTCTCATTCTGTATGATATCATCGATTTTTATCCGATCAAATCCAAATTACATAGATCATTCAACACTATACTACATCGTCCAATGAAATCGCTCAATTTTTGAAAACGGACCAATAGAAACAAACTGTATATGAAAACACTCAACCTCACAGTGTTTTCACTTTTAGAAATTTGTTTTTATCAAATGCCTAATTTGCAGAGGAATATTAATACGTCCGGATAGCTTTGGCCGTTGGTGGAAGTAGCGGTCGTCTTGGTTACGATAAACAAGCAGTTGTTAGCGATAACTTCAACAGCACATTTGGCAGTTTTGTCAGTTTATTTTCGTATTTTACCATAAAGTAGATAAAAATGAAACGTTTTGGGAATTGTACTATTACTTCAACTGAGGAAAGTGTGAAGAAAAGTGTGCCGCTTAATACAGTGAAGTCAAGATCCTACATTTGGAAACAATTTGAAGAATTCTGTGCTGCCCGGAAATACCTTGTAAATGAAAAAACAAGTTTGTCAGAGCTCAATAATATTATGCTAGACTGGGCTCTCAATATGAAGAAATGAGATGGATCAGACTACAAGGAAAGTGTCGTAAAAACCTTGTGGAATAATACTGCCAAACAGCGGCAGGAAAAATTCTATTCCGAATGGGACGTTTGGTTCGATCCATTCACAGACATGGCTTTTAAAACGGCGCGGGATGCACGAAATGCCAAGAGGCGTATTTTGCAAGTGGACCCTGACAAAAAAAAAGTTAGTGCCAAGGCGCTGTGTTTGGAGCAACACAAAAAGATGGTCAACTTATGTAAAGAAGATAATCCAGACGGTTTGAACAGAAAATTTCATTTTATTGCTGCATTGGAGCTTGCTTGGTGCGGAGGAGAGGGTTCATCATGCCTAATTTCGCATTTCCAATTCGAAATTGAAAACGATGGTAATCCCACGGGCCGAATTGCCTACAATCCGATATTTTCTAAAACAAGACAAGGTGGTGCCCAAAAATGTGAGGAAACGAAATGGCTGACTCCCAATATTGAAGAAGATATTTGCCCGGTGAGGTTATATAAGCTACTTGTATCCAAAAGAACTGCAAACATAACCACTGAAAGACTATTTCGAAATCTGTCATAGAATTTTTTCGAACAATTATCAATATCCTTAGGTTATTACTACTGATAACAACATCAAAGTGTTTTATCCTTCGAAAATTTCTCCAATAATCGTGTATGAAATATCATGTTTATTGAGGAACAAAATCACCTTTTGTTGTAGGACTGAAATTGATTAATATTTCATTCCATTTCAAAAAGTTCAAACTTATACTGCAACTCAAACAATGCACCGTAATCATGAAAGTCACATTACTCTGTAAATGATCGCTTGTAAAATTTGATTTTTTATGAGATTTGATTTGCTGTGATGATAAACGAAAATTGTATTGCTATTAGTATGTAAAGGGTCTTTCAACAAGAACTTTGTTCTTTAATTGCGGCCACACCTACCACATGGCAGCATTGACAGTTAGTTTTTTGACATATTCGTAGTAGATGCTTCAGCAATTTTTACAATGAATTCATTTTCGCTCCAAATCGCATTAAAATAATCAAAACCCACTATGAAAATGGTGGTTCTGTTAAAATTACATTCCGTAAAATTCGTTATATTTTCGGACAACATAATCGACCTTCTGAGACCGCTATCAAGAATTTGGTCGCTAAATGCGAGTCGACGGGTTCGTTAGAGAATGTACCAACACCAAGGCGTGTTCCACCGGACCGTTCAACTGAAAACATCGCAGCCATGGGCCACACTATTGATGAAGATCCAAATTTGTCAATATCTCGACGTTCTCAACAACTGGGATTATCCCAAACCGACCATTCATATCGCCGTAGATTCGCTCAATTTATTCTTGAACAACCAGCTGGTTTTTCTGAAAAAATCTTTTTTTCAGACGAAGCCCATTTTCACTTGTCAGGGTACGTCAACAAGCCAAATTCCAGTATTTGGGCTACTGAAAATCCCAGAGTGATTTTTGAGAAACCTTTGCATGCTCAACGTGTTACTGTATGGTGCGCTATGTGGTCTGAAGGCATGATTGGCAAATTTTTTCGAAGATGGGGCTAGAAATGCGGTAACGGTCAATGGATCACGCTATCGCGAGATGTTAACGACTCAATTTTGGCCTATCATTGATGAAATGAAAGTCAGCCATAGCCAGATGGTGTGACTTTACACCACTGAATTATTTTTTGTGGAGCTAACTGAAGGACAGAGTCTATGCAGAGCCAATTTAATCAATTGCAGCCTTTAAACTCAAAATCTGTGATGTGAAATAGGTCCAACATTTTGCCAAAAAGTGATGAGAAATTTCGATGAAAGAATGTACTTCTATCAGCGTGGTCGTAGTGGACATTATCTAGATATCATTTTTCATTCATAATCGCAGAACGTTTCTTTTTGTAAAACAAAAAAAATTTGAATCATCGTCTTCATCATTTTTTGTTTTATTTTGCTTTGAATAACAATGTTCTTATTGAAAGACCCTTTATATGGCCATAGATAAAGTTCACGCCTTTGTTCGCTTATAATTCTCGAATAAATAAAGAAGAATGGATCTTACATTGATTTACCGTCAACAACTATATTATGTATAAAATATAATATCAGATAAATGTACGCCTCTGACAACCTCAAAAAAGAAGCCCTTATGAGCCCATAATTCATTACATTCTCACACGTTTCATGCTGTTTTTCGTTAATTCCATCACGGATATTTAGTTGGAGCTTCTCTGTCATTTATGATTAATTTATTTGCATAAATCTTGCTGTTCAGATATCTCCACAAAAAGAAGTCCTGAGCAGCCAAATCAGGCGGTTGTGGACAAAGTTGTTCTTTGAAAACCAACGTCGACTTGTGGTTGATGGATTGTTTTGAACACTTTCTTAAACAGGTCTTTCTTCGAAATCATTCGCTACACGACAAATAGTACGTCTTGTTGATACGTTGTTTTTCCCAAAAATGTCACGTTACCTTGACATCATCACCGTAGTCCATGACTGATTTAGATAAAACGTTTAGTGAGGGAGCCCTAACAAATGAACATTTTACATGTAAAAGCTTGATCCATTTAATAGTATATAACATTACTAGCAAGGTGAGAGGGTTTTTACTGGCGAATGGAGGATATAACCAAAGAGTAGAAACAAGATGGTGCACTCTGTCAAATTAGTACTGAAAATTTTGTTCACGTATTTCGAAGCGAAACCACAGAATCGCATAAAACGATTCCTCCTTTGACTCAAAATCCCATAAGAGCAATGTAAATCGAGGCAACACCAATGAAATCACATTTCGTTATCACGTGCAATAAGATAGCCAATCGGTTCCTAGTTCCTGTAGCAAGAATCAAACAGAAAAGGATTTTAATCGACATGAAGATGAATTTGGAAAAATCATTTTTTATTTATTAAGAAATATGAAAGCACTTTTCTTTCATCACAAGTGTTTCTGAACGACTTACTTCAGGAACCAATACGCAATTTCGTGAGTAGCAATATTTCCACTGTTAATTTGTATTTTCATCATTTGCAATCTATTTTAATTTATTACTAAAATATTTTATAATTTAAAGCTACAAAAATTTAACTGAGAAAATTGTAAAAGTTCACACCTTTTAAAATTTTAGGTCATTGCCATACAACTTTGAGGAAGAGTTCAATAACAGAACATTTATTTCCTGTGGAATATGTGTGAAGACCAGAGAGAATTCATAAGAAACAAGAAAATATCATTTGACACAATGGATGAATTAAATAGTAATGTTACGCACATATAGTTCAACTAATACTGCAGTTTTGTAAACAAACGAATAAGAAATATCCTTTTTCAAAATCGTATGAGAAGAAGAAATTTTCTTTTAATTGATCTTATTATATGTGGATGAAAATTGTTGGATAAGCATTTCTTAAAAATTTTCAAGTATTTCCTAATACAAGAATGTAAGAATAATGTATAATATATTTTCATCAAAATTTTAATGGAACCATTATATTATGTTTGCAAGTTAGAAGTCCTTTGATTATTGATGACAAACTTCTTACGAAGAAGTTAATTTCTGTCTTATGAATTGTTTCACCAATTTCAAAGTTACACAAAATAAGCTGACGAATAATTGTAATCATAAAAGTTTGTGAATTTTGCTGATCAAATTTTTACCAATTCCAGACAATAATTTCACTTTCATGTATTGAATGTCTAAATAATGGACTAAAACAAGAGTGCAACAAATAAAAAGGAAATTTTCTTTATAATTCATTTAATATAGTTACATCAAAAGTTAAAGAAATTCATTAAAAATTTGTAGTAAAGTTTCCTTCAGCATTATCAATCTTTGTTATATAATTATCTCGGTTTCATCTTAAGCATTCTCAGAACATAAAAAAAACATAAAAGAGCAATTTCCTATTCTATAAAAATATTCATACATACAAAGGGATCAGATCCCTGAACTTGATATCCAGTTGAACGGTAACTTTTGGAAGAAAACACTGAGAAATATTAACTTAACATCATTTGTGCTGCAGTATATTAAGCTTTCTAATTTTTTATTTTTCCTTTTGTTACATTCATCACTCTGTACATTTTGATTTGCATACTTCATTATGTAAAAAATTCTGATTTTTAAAAATAAATTTAGCATATATTTGTAGGGAAACTAAGCAAGGATGATGAAAAGGGATAGTTCTCAGCTTTTGGATTAGCAATTGATAAGGAGATGTAGTGGCAGCGGCTTTCATGTTTTGTGATGTTTGCACATTGCAGTTTACCATTATTGTGGAACATGTTTGAGTTCCCTTATCAATTCCTATTCCATCGGTTTGTGTACCTATATCAAAGCTTTTCGGTCGCTTAATCAGGTTCAAAGTAGGAACAGCTGTTTTATTTAAGTAGCGGCCAGTCATTAAATAAGGTTCGAAGTGATCACTGCAAATCCTGTTTCCTCAGAATTGTCGCATCGCTGCAGGCCAATTTCCATTGCAGGGCTCGTTGAGGGTCATCTGAACTGGGAAACCTAAAGAATCTCACACCCGAAACATTCGAACAGTAGGTACTTAATTGAACATCTTTCCTTGGTTTCACTCATTTTATCTACAAACCAGACTTCTCTGCAGAGCTATGAAAAAGCTTAATCCAAATATGAAAACCCGTGCGGAATGAAATTCTAAATTTTCTATACAAAATCAGCGATAACTTTTACTCCATATATCACACTATATCATTAAAAATTTTCGAATGGAGGGAAAAGAATTCATAAACAAGTTATATAAAATATGCCATTTAATTCAAAGGTTTTGATTAAATTATGGATCTGCTATGATTTTCAGAAATACCCGGTGAATTGTTTCGCGGTTTAAATTCGAATTTGGAGAAGAGAGAGAGAGATATATCCTTCTCTTATTAGTCCCGCCCCTTTTTTCAACGATAGAATTCTCAAGGTCATTGAATCGTTGACGAGAAAAAGGCCGGAGTGCTCCATCTTTGTAAGTTAATCTTTGATATAACTAACGAGCCGCAGGCGAGTCAGTTACCCCATTGAGCCAGTAAAACCCGTTACCTTGCGTGTATTGTTTTATATTTTATTCGTTTCTCATTTGTAAAAAGGTTAGATAAATTGCAAAAAAATCTCAATAATTTGTCGCAAATGTCGTAAGCTATGAAAGCGTTGCCATGAACATATCTGTTTATTTTTCTATACATTTGTTTTGGCGAAAGAGAAAATGAATGTACAAAAAGAAATTATTGAGGCAGCCAGCAGTGTAGCTTCAAGTTTATTACCTGCAAAATCAGCTTCAAGGTAAGAGCGAGAATACGACGACTTCAAAAAGTGGCAAAACAAAAATGGTGTGATTGTGGTAACTGAAGATGTTTTGTTGGTATACTTGAATCAACTATCCGCTGATTCAGCCCTTATACTTTATGAGCAAAATGGTCTATGCTGAAAAGCTGCTTGGAAATTAAAGAAAATGCCCCTGTTCGCAGGTTTGTTTTCCATAAAAAATTTATTGGAAAATATGACGTAGTCATTTGCAGATTTCAAAAGGTAATAGCGTTTCTGAAACGAAAAAACGAGCGTTATACGCCAAAAAAGGCCAAGGTATTAAGTGATGAAGAGGCTGAACAATTTCTTTTACATGCTCCTGATGACCAGTGGTTGTTGGCGAAAATTGTAACAATATTTGGGATTTTTGGACTTTGTCGATGTGACGAAATTCTGGGAAATACGTTATTGTGATATTACGGCAAACAAAATATTTAACAACAAGAAGATTCACCATAACCGATGATGGCTGTAGCTTCAAGCCCTGCAGGTTATACAGAACATACTATATGTGTCCGAGGCCTCCTGGAACAGAAAGCCTATGATTTTTTTTGACATACCGACATGGAAAGAGCATTTCCCTAATGCTGGCCAGCATACTATGGGTGGTGACCCAAAGCAAATAGCGAAATATTTAGGTTTAAAAGACCCAGAGTTATACACCGGCCACTCTTTTCGTAGAACCACTTGCGGATTCGGGTGGAGATATTTTAGCACTAAAGCGTGCAGGAGGGTGGAAGAGCACCGAAATTGCGATGAGTTATGTCGATGATTCGGTCAACAAAAAAATCGAAATGTCTAGCAAATTATTTTGTAGTAAAGAGAGTACAAATGTTCTGCAGTCCTCGAGTTCAGCAGTTTCTGAGTCAACAGATGGTTCATCATCATCAGTATCAACTCTTTCATCATCAAAAATCTGTGTTACTGGAAATAACAATTGTACCATGAGTTTCAACATATATAACGATAAAACAAAACTTTCTAGTGTAAATAATACTACTAACTTGTAAAAATTTGGCCAGTTAACTGTCAGTTTTACAAGTCAGTGACTTGATAAAATAAACTTTCTTGATTAATATTGTGTTTTTGGAAACTGACGTTTACAAATGAGAAACAAATAAAAAAGTTATCATTATCACAATAAGCTGGCAACAATCGATTCCGTCATCCTTTCGTGAAAATGTATCATTATCTCTGAATGTTATTACGTCTCCTGCGAGATCCGAATCGGTAGCATCGTTTCGTGATCCTTATCGATAGATCTAAATTGCCTATTTCACCCGCCGATAATTTTATCGAAATAACCAGCAATGGATCCTTGATCAACCTTCTATTTCTTGAATTAAGCAATTAAGGCCATGTGTTGATTCGGAATTGAATAGTGTTTGCTCGGATTGGTCGGGACTAAAAGGTCCTTCTAGATATTGAAAGATAAGGAGGAACTGAATTATCATTTGATTAAGTCTATTATGATTATTGGTCTAGCTATGTTTCTTTGAACATTATTTGATTTGTATCTATTGATTGTCCTCCAAAATTGAATTTGGTTGGCTTATTGTGTCAATTATTTTTGCAAGAGCTGTTCTACATGCAATAATGAAGCAACATTTTTTACTTCTTATTTTATTCATTACAGTTATTATTACAACTAGGGAAATGTGAATAGTATATTTTCCGAGGTTGTCAAAGTTTCATCCCGAGGGCGGAGCCCGAGGGATGTATAGACAACCGAGGGAAATGTATTCATATTTTCCGTGGTATAATCAATAGTTGTTTTTTGATTGAAACAATCTGATATAGGAAAATTATTATTTGATTGTATATTTTTGTACTAATTAAATTTTTAACGTTGCTATGCGCCATGTTTCTGAGAAACTTGGTTGATTGGTTTCATTTTGACGTATTGTCAAAAATAAAATTATTGAAAAAAGTCGAACTACGCCGAAACTCAAGCGGTAAAGGCCCGTGAATCTTTGGTTCTGGACAAATCTCAAGCTGCCTACAGTAAAGAGTACGAATGCTTTCAGGAGTGGAAAAGAAAAAAATTTGGGGACGGTGTGAGCGATAATATTTTGTTAGCATATTTCCAAGATTTGGTATGTTGCCCTGATTTTTGTTATTCTTGATGAATGATTAATTCATTGTGGTTGGAAAGGTTCGTCTGTTGCAGAAGGCTCTCTGGCTGACAGTATGCTGCACAAAAATAAGGTAGCGAAGATGATGAACAGGTGTGGAGGCAGAGCCATTTGCAGCATCACAATATTTGAAGACCGTTTTGGGAGAATCGTCCGAGACTGCTGCTGCACCGAATGTTCTCAAGAAAACTGTAGTCTCGTCGACGAATAATTATGAACAAGATATTTCTTCTGTAGTTTTGTTGTTTTTTTCTTTTTCCAGGATAGAAAAGTTCTCAAAATCCATTTTATGTTTTTCTGTTTGTTCATGATTTTTAGTGTGGTCCTATTTTTACAAAATTTGTTCCCATTTATTCTTTCCTTTATATATTGTGTTGTCTGTCCTATATATACTTTTGGGCAATCCATACAATTTATTCGGTAGACACAATTCGAGATTTTATTAATTTGGATTTTTGATTTTAATTTTGTGTTTATGAATTTCAAATTATTTGTACTACATTTATTCCATAATGCTTCATTGATGCATTTAGTGCTTCTGATAAGCCCTGTATATATGGTAAGGATACATATTATTGGGTTTCGATTTCGGTTCTTCTAGTTTTTCGTTGTTCTGTATTATAAAGGCTAAAGATTTTGTTTTTGAAGGTCTTGTCTATTAGTTTTATAGGATAGTTATTAATGGCTAGTATTTCTTTTGCTTTTTTTATTGTTTGTTGTCTGAACTCTGGACTAGTGAGTTTTAGAGCTCTATCAGCGATTCCTGATACGACACTTTTTTATGAACCATTGGAACTGCGGCTTCAAATTTCAAATATCGTCCACTCCAGGTTGGTTTTGTGCACCAAATTGTCTTTACTTTTGTGTTTGTTCGTATGTTCGATTAAAATCAATAAACTTACTAATTGCTGACACTTAAAAAAATATCAGGAAATTAGAACAGAACATAATTGATACGATAAGTCAAATTCTAGAGAACAATACCGAGAATTGGATAACTACATCATTAGAATAACAAGATAGAAGAAATGAAGAAATTTTCAAGAAAATTCGAACTAAACAGAGAAATAAAATCCTAAGACTGAATAACACAATTGTAATCAAACAAACAGAAAAAAACTGGGTTGTGAACATCTCTGACGTAAACATTCCTTAAGAAGTTGAAGAAATTCTTAATTTGGGACCAAAATACTGCACACCAATAGAAAAACTAAAGCTCTAAAACTCACTAGTCCAGAGTTCAGACAAAAAACAATAAAAAAGCAAAAGGAATACTAGCCATTAATAACTATCCTCTAAAACTAATAGAACAACGAAAAACTAGAAGAACCGAAATCGGAACCCAAAAATATGTATCCTTACCATATATACAGGGCTTATCAGAAGCACTAAATGCATCAATGAAGCATTATGGAATAAATGTAGTACAAATAATTTGAAATTCATAAACACAAAATTAAAATCAAAAATCCAAAATAATAAAATCTCAAATTGTGTCTACCGAATAAATTGTATGGATTGCCCAAAAGTATATATAGGACAGACAACACAATATATAAAGGAAAGAATAAATGGGCACAAATTTTGCAAAAATAGGACCGCACTAAAAAAGCATGAACAAACAGAAAAACATAAAATGGATTTTGAGAACCATTCTATCCTGGAAAAAGAAAAAAACAACAAAACTAGAAACATACTAGAAATTATCCACATTAAAATAGAAAAAGAAGCTATGAACTATAAAACAGACATCAAAAACTTGGCCCAAATTTATTTCAATCTTATAACATAAATAAGGAAATACAAATTTTCAATCTTCTACTACCAACTTCATCTAGATTAAAAAGAACCAATTCAAACCCAGAGTTTTGGGATTATCACTTGTTGGTTAATTCATACAGGTGTCGCAGCATTAAACTGAAATAAGAAATTGGAAAAACAAAATCGTGACAGCGCATCATCGTCGCATTATTTCATTCATGGCTGACGAAAATATTTTAATGTTTGAAGATTTTTTAAAGTTTGATTTATAGGAGAAAATAATATCTTGACGGACGATTTGGAAGAAGTACGTAAAAGCTTTGTGTTGTTTGTTGATAAATTTGTGTATTTATTATTGTGTAATTTACAGGAAATTGTCGACTGTATTATATTCCTGAAAAAAAAGCCGTAGATATAATAATTTGAAACATATGTTGCTATACAAAATAAAATAAACAAAATAATAATTTAACAATTACCATTATTAGTATCGTTTCATCTGTGTTCATTTGTCTCTTGATAACACTTTGAAAGAATGAATGAGATAAGATACACCCAAAATTGATTGAGATTTTAGAATATGTTATGGAATATTACTGAACAAAAATTTATATCAAAGCACAAGAAATTCTAACAAAATATATATATACAATATATGGGGTAACATCCAAGTTCTGAGTTAGGCACCGGGATCATTCATTCATGGACGAGATTCTCTTGATGTCGAACGCTTTAAAACAGGATCAGACATTACAACGATACAGAAATAACAACTGGTCATCACCTGGTCCCGACAAAATTCATAATTACTGGTGGAAACAACTCACAAGTATACAGAATCTGCTAAGAATTGACAATATCGTTACCAAACAAGCTCGAAGAAAACTGAGGACATCTCTGTAGCATGGGTGGAATATCGGAAAGCCTTTGACTCGGTTACCCACACATGGCCTCTCAAAGTATTGAAAATGCATGGAATCGATGAAAATGTAACAATTCTTCTTGAACATCTGATAGGAAAATGGAGGACTCATGTGATCTCATGACTCATGTGACTATCTTGCGAGACATAATTCAATGGCGAAGATTTACCATCAGCAAATGGCGCTAGAACTCGGGCTTATCCGGGACGAACTCTAGCAGCACGAGCAGTTGCTCATAATAGGCCAGACATCACTCTATTCGAGAATGTGAGGAAAACATGTCCCGCGGACGATAATATCACAAGGGTCTACTCCAAGGAGATCACCAAGTACACAGATCTGGCGTTCCAACTACGGGGAATTTACGCTCTTGAGTCGGTCAGAGTCCTGCCTATGATCATCTCGGTGAATGGAATAGTAGAGACACTTGGTTGAGAATACCCAAAGACTCTGCCTGGAGAAGGACATAATCTCTGCTTCGCAGAAGCATGTCATCCTACACACTACCAGGATAATACGGACGGTTTTGCAAGGACCGTAGCAGCAGCCTCTGCCTTGACAATTTGTCCGCCAGTTACCGACTGTTCCCCGTTATTGAGGGGTGAGGAAGAAAAAACAATATATACATATATATATAATAATACCCCACATATACAGTGTGCTTCAAAATTATGAAACAAATACATTTTTGCAGAAGAAAAATATTTGGCCACAAAATCGTGAAACAGGTCAATATTTCACTTATCTCGTCTTTTTTTTTCCTAGGGATATAACTTTTCGAAACCCCTTACAAATTTGATCAATTACAAACATATTCCTTCATTACTCGTGAAATGAGCACTGAAGCTGTCTTAATATAAGGTAAACCAAATAAAACTGATAAAATTTCAATGTAACAAAATTTTCAAACTAATCCATTGTTAAAATTCTTCATCACCACAATGTAATGGAAGATTCTCATTAGCGTACCTACGTTGTTTTATGATCCCATTTCAAAGAAATAGTTTCCTTTATACAATAAACAAATGGTTTCTGACGAAATCTTGGATGAAATTTCATTCAGCCATTCGATCTAGTCTTCTTCGCATTCAGAACGATCTTCCTCGAGCATAATCAATTTAAATACTCTCTGGATGAGATAATAAATAAAATCTATTCATGCGTAGCCTGAAAATGTTGAAACTGTATCAGGTGCTGGGAGAAAGGTATCTTCTTGATGTTTGACGAAGAATTCACGGACACGATAATCATTTTAATTGGGCACATCTATGATTGATAATTATATAATGGTCGGCAGAAAAATAGACGATATTCCAATGAAATTCGTCCATGAAACGTCTAATAAACTTATGAAATTATTCAAGTTGCTTCTCTGAAATCATTCCCTCACCTTTCAGTCAAATCAATGCTGAATTTCTTGTTGAACAGAAGTGAAGAAAAAATGTTGAACAGTACTAGCGTGAGGTTAGGAACTTTTGCGCGCAACCGGCACGATGAATGATCAAACCTATATCTCAAATTAGAGGTAACTAGAGAGTTTTGTTCGAAGCTCAAATTCTCTTCTCCTAAAAACCAATCAAAAGTAGGCATATCAACTCCATCGAAAATCATTTAGAATACCTGTCTTTCCATATACTCTTGTCCTTTGAAATACATCATATATTCGAATCCGAATTACAAAATCTCGAATTAAAGATAACCAAACAAGCAGTTTTCCTTCAGTTTCATTCCAGCCACTATCCTATTCCACTTAAAACTGTACAACTTCAAAATACAGACTGGCCATTTGAAAACGAAACAGACGAGATTAAAGACGAAATAAATTTTTTCAATAGAAATGCTCGGACAGGTCGACTTCTATTTCGAGGGGGACAACTTAAGATGTAGGTTACGGACGCATAGCGCTTCAACCCTTGCTACTAAACCCTCACCCCCAAATTTTAAATGAGGAAGATGGGGTGACGGATACCTCATTTGAAAGGTATTTTTATACTGATTTCAGCACAGTAATTGTTTTTTCATTTTATGAATTAGTTCTTTAAATATTCTTAACTAAGTATTTGAAAATGAAGTGGTGTTTTTATCGCACTTGTAGTGTTTTTTTGTGAAAAATCGACATTTTGAGCTTCAAAACAACCATGACTGTGATTTTCTTCCTCCAATCTACTGACATAGAAATCTTTATTCAAGATGTCGAACAAACAAAGCGTATTGCGAAGGAGCTCAATCTTGCTGAAACTCAATCTAAATTATCTTCGATATAATTTGCAGTTTTTCCAATAACATGCGGTAACACTTCATCGATAGAAATCTCCAAAAAGTCCAAATACGTACATATCTCTAATCAGATTACCAGGTAAGAAAATCAACTCAACAACCAGAAAAACTCAATGTTTGGGATGGAATATTTGGTGACAACATTGTCGGCCCGTTCTTTTTACCTGGTAATCTTACTGGAGATATGTATTTGGACTTATTGGAAAATCACATTGATCCAATTTTGACGGAAATTATTGAAAACAATGCTGGAAATTATGTGGAATATCAGATTGTGTTTCAGCTTGATGGAGCTCCTCCACACTACGCCTTACCAGTTCGAGAATATCTGGATCAAAGAGTTCCAAATCGGTGGATTGGAAGAAGGGGTTCCACTGAGTGGCCAGCCAGATCTGTCACCACTAGATTTCTTTCTTTGGGGTCACTTGAAGAGTAAAATTTACTCTACATAGCCCGATTCCATAGAAGATTTAAGAAGACGTAGGTATAGTGAACAAATGTCGTCAAATCACTCCAGAAATGCTGCAAAATGTGCCTCATCGTTTGGAACAAAACTTATTTCATTGTATGGAAGCTAATCGTGAACAATTTGAATATTTAATTAATTGATGTGAGTTTTTGATAAATTATTTACTTGACTTTGAAAAATCTCATTTCTTAGATCAATACTTCAAATCGTTCTGATACCATACAGTTGGAGAATGATTTCAGTGAATAAAACAGCTAGTCGAACATCTGACCCTAGTAGCATTAACACGTACGGTATGACTTCATTTGCCCAGTGGTAGATGTTTTGCAATTTCAAATACAGGTACTGAAATTTTGGTGTTTCGGAAGCACGAAATGTCAATTATTCGCAAAAATTAATTTAAGTGATAAAATTAACTAACGCATAAATATTTCCAGAACCAATACATAAAATGAAAAAACAATTACTGTGCTGAAATCAGTATAAAAATACCTTTGAATTGAGGTATCACTCACCCCATCTTCCCTATTCAAAAATTGGGGGTGGGGGTTGTAGTAGCAAGGGTTGAAGCGCTATGTGTCCGTAACCTACATCTTAAGTTGTCCCCCTCGAAACAGAAATCGACCTGTCCGAGCATATTTATCGAAAAAACTTATTTCGTCTGTAATCTCGTCTGTTTCGTTTTCAAATGGCCTCCCTGTATAATAACTTGAATCACTTGAATGCATATGACACTATAATCAGTAATCGTAATCTAGGCTTTTCTATGAAATCAAAATGTTCAATCATTAAACGCTTTTATATATAAAGAACTCATAACTTCTCAAAAATATGGTATAATGCTATAATTCAGGGATGTTTCGAATATCAATTACCTCTATATAGATTAGAAATTTTGTAGTTTTCTGATTTATATACGACGACATAACAAGTATTAAAAAAAAGTTTTGAGAATTTATGTAAAAGCTAATTCTATATCCTCATGAAGATTTAACACAAAGATTGTTCAGTGGACAGGCTAAGGTCAATACTATTTGTTTACATTCAACCAAAAAACAGTTTAGGGGAGCATCCTAAATCGTTAGGACTGAAACTGGTGAAGACTCGATTTATAAACGAAGATTACGAGCAGCTCAAGACACTGACGCAAAAATTTAATCACCAAAATTAGAAAAAAGACAGTACTTTTGGAACGTAAATTCAATCTTGGTTTTTTCATTTGTTATTGGACGTTTACGTTATTTATTTCTTGGTCTTGAAAAACAATATTGTTCGAAATTCTCTAACATACTGAAATATTTCTGAACCCTGAGCACTTTCGTTATTAATTATTGTATAAACTAGTCCTGATTTCAAAAAATTTTTAAAAATTGAAAAATAATCAACTTCCTTAGCAAAACTAACGTCAAATCAGGAGAATATGGGAACGTCAGGCAGCCTTTGAGTTTCGTAAATATCAGCATAGAATGTATTAAAAATCGTGATCACAAATTGACTAAACTTCTGTTTTTCAAATTGGAACCCTATTTTTGTCGCTCTTGTTCATCCGAACAGAGTGCCTATCATTTTGCCCAAATGTCTGTAATTTTCGAATATCGAGCCAAAAATGGTCTCAATCGACTGGGTTCGACTCCCCGATGAAGAATCCGTGGCGAAAGTTGAGTCTGTGAGACCGGCCGTATCCTCTCTAGCATCCAAACGAGATGAGCTAGAGTTTTCATATTTTCAGAATAGGTTAATTGTCCAAATATCTCGGTCAAGTTCGTTATTGGGCCGAATCCTTCGGATGGTTCAGTAGTTATGAGCATTTGAAATTTTCTTTCCTCAATAACTACTAGAATATCTATCCGATCAACTTGATACTTGAAATATCGTTGAGGGAGGCTGAAACAAAACGGCTCGTAAAATTTTGCAGAGATCGTCGTGCTAGAAAATTTTCAAAAAATTCCCAAAAAAAACAATTTTTAATACTCAATATCTCATAAGACATTTTTCGGATTTCAATACAAATTCGTGAATATATTGAAGTGATCGATATCTTACTTATCCTCAAATTTCATTGTCGTAGCTTTTTTCCATCTAAAGATATGATCATTTTTTTCATTTACTCAAGAGAAAAGAGAAATGACATGAAATCCCGGTGATTTTCTTTGAACGATGGTCATCACAGATCGATATTCGATTGACAAATGCCGGGCTCATTAATCAGTGTCAGTTGGCGTAATATTAATCAAAATTTTTCATAACGGGAAAACATAGAGATAGAATTTAGCCTCGATGGCTGAAATAATATACGTTGTCAAAATTCAGAAAAGCACTGACGTAAGTTTTTAGGGAAAGCGAGTTATAGTTTCGAACAAAACTTGGGGAAAATTATGAGTACTTGTTTTTAATTTGAGATATAGTTTTGTTCATTCATTAGGCGTTCATATTTGCATCACATTGTCCAATTGTACGGGAAACGACTAGTGTTCACCTGATCAGAGTGCTTATAGATTTGGTTTAAATATTTACTCGCAAGTAGCTCAACAAGAGCGCCAAAGCAAACTGTCCTCACGTCAGTGCTTTCTAAATTTTTATGATTGTGTTGGATTCTGCGGAGGAAAAAAAGATTGTAATCTAAGATGATCTTGCTCCTGAATACAGAAATTTCCTCGTTATTCGAAGTTTTCCGGAATTATGTTGAACATAGAGACAAATTCATCGGATCTAAACAGATTCGATGAATATTTTGATGAAACCATTCTGTATACACGGTGGGCGCTGAACCTGGTCGAGAATTTAGATAACCTCACATTAATCTCTGCTCTTGACTAACTTCTCGAGAAATTACGAATTCCTCGTTACGACCTGTGATCATTACAATGTAACATCCTCTGGATCTCCTTGCGATTATTATAATACTCTATGTAACAGGTCATAAAATACCTCTTCTTCGCTGTATAATGGTCGCATTTTTTTCTTGATTATTGAATAGCTTTCGCGGATATCTGAGGTGCCCAGCTGTCTTCCATATTAGGTTGGAATGTTGAGCTATTCGATGCAATTATTTATCCTCCATGTGGATTACATTTACCTCTCAACTTATCTCGAATATTTGATACACAAGCAGGAATTGATCCACTGAATGTTTAAAGTTTGTAAGAGCTCATAATTTACTAAAGCGAGGGCGTATATTCCGAATATGTAATTAGTTTTTTCGTATATTCGGTGGTTTGGAAAAAAACAACTTTCATTGAAAAATTTGTCCAATATGGGTCAACATACCACAGCCAAGATGAAGCGAAAAAGTTGATCCTGAATTTTTGGTTATCCGATGGTTCTTCATCCATCAAATGATCTCAACTCTAGGTGGAAAGCTACAATTTTCATTCTCAATAAACAATTTTCTCTCGATAACCAGTTCTGATCACTTTGTTTATTTTTGTGTGTCTATATTTTCTGTGTCTCTATTCGTTTGGGAGATATGGGGAATTTTATGAATCCGGGAATTGATAAAAACGTTCCTCAAATTTTTCAGTAGAAGTGGATTATTTCCCAAACCACGGAAAGATTAATTACAGATTCGGAATCTACGCCCCCGATTCAGTCAATAACTAGACCCGCGTCGTTCTACTGTGAAAAAAAAATTTGGAGTCTACATTAAAAAAATTTCGGACACGAAAATTAGCGGAAAAACTTCTCAACCCTAGGAGGAAAGCTACAATTTTCATTTCTCGATGGAGAATTTTGACTCAATAACCAGTTCAGAGCACTTTGTTTATTTTTATGTGTCTAAATTTTCTCTATCTCGAGTTTCATGGAAATTTACAATTTTTTGATCCCGAAAACCAAGAAGCAAATAAAAAGTCCTGAAATGAGAATTCCATTAATGACAGAGCAGACATTAGGAACCTACACATCATCTATTTCACTCTTTTGAACAATCTAAAATAAAAAGAACAACAGAGACCAAGAAAAAAATCATAACCCCAATGGCATTCAACAAAATAAGTTGGGAAAAGACAAGAAATATGATATTTTTACAGGCTTGAAAAAGAACACTGCCCGGAACCTTTGGCTATTCTCTATAATAAACGCAAAACGGGTCAATAAATCTATTTGTTTTGGGAATTACGGATTATAATCATCACAAAAGTTGTCATGTTAAAAGATCACACAACTAAAAACATGTATGTGCTAAACAAATTTTGCATAATCAGTAACAAAATATTTGCCAAACATATTCATATATTTACCTCAAATTTTGTATGAATTATGTCCAAAGTTTATAACTTCAGACTACATCTGGTAAAATAATTTAGGACAAGCTTCTGACCTAACGTCAGTGCTTTTTAACATTTTTTTTTGGAGAATTTTCGAACGCAACAGTTTCAACTCAAGCGTATAAAATAATTAATTATAGGTTTTCGAAGAACATACGCATCTCAATGTAATCTAGGTAGCTATTACCATACAAAACAACTCAAAAGTGACATTTGTGGAGCTGTTAATAAATCGCACCATCTTTATTGTCGGTTTATCGGCCTAGAGAATCATAAATCACCATTTATTTATGAAGATATTAAAGATTTAGCTATTTTAATGCTTGATTTGAAAGAGAACACTCAGGTGTTCTCAACAAATAATGTGAAGTATAATCCGATTTTTGATTTCGTTGTTAATAATAATAATAAATATTTTACCTATTGTTTTTCAATTTCCTCTGCTCAATTACAAAGTATTCAAGAAGAGCTTAAACTTTGTTGAGCAGAAAAATTTCATGGTTTTATTCCTCTTCTACCAAAAAAATGTGTTTCGTTATTTCAAAATCACCCCAGGAAGAGGTGAAGATTTCTGGTGTCTAGTAGATCTCTTCCATTTAATAGTTTTGACCAATATCTTAAGCTCAATATGTGGAGTTCTCCATAAAAATCTTATCGTCCCTTCAACTTGAAGCAACCTGTACTTGTATGTCCAACTAATGATGGAACACCTACTCTTTAAATCTCTGATAAGCTATCGTAACTTCATATTCTCAATTCTAAGTTGGATAAAATACTTTTACATAATTCAATTTGAAGACTTTCGAGAAAGTCTGAGACTGAGCACAACCACTAGTTTAATATTCACTGGTTTCAAATACAGACCCAGAGCATATTTGATAGTCACAGAAAATCTTGTTCTATGATCGAAAATTTTCAATGATTGGAATACGTTCCGAAAGATCATGCTCCAACTTAGAATCATGATTTCAGACATCTCAGTTCTAACCTATACAGTTTCATCACGTGCGTCGTTAATATTCTTGTAGAGTTGACAATTTTGAATTATTTTATAAATTCAATTCCTAGATTCTGAAGATATCAGATTCCTCAAAAAAATCTAATGGGCATCGAACTTGGAGCACCTTTTTTATGTATGTAGTTATCGTAACTTCACCTTCCTAATTCGAATTTGTGTGTAATAATTTTGAAAAAATCTTAAGAACGAGTTGATATATGACCACAACCACTGAGATACGCACACGCGAGTTTGAATTCCACTGGTTTCAAATACAGATCCAGACATTATTCGATGATCATAAAAAATCTTGATCTATGATCAAAAATTTTCGATGATTGAGCTACGTTCCAACAGATCACGTTCCAACCTACAGCGGGATTTAATTCAAAGTGCGAAATTCCAATTCGTGACATACGTTGAACTAGATCGAGATACGCGTGACTCTTCTGCTGAACTGTAACAACTAAACCGTCGCAGATAATAAACCAAACGCCGTAAAAGGATGATTACTGCAGATGAACAAGGTAACATCTTCGCAAGCCTAACTCATAGTGAGAGGGGGTTCAAATCAACGATAGGATACGTTGTTTTGGGATGAAAGTAAAGCATTTAGCGAAATACACCCACTATTTTGGATTTTTGTATATAAGCTCACGGGTGGATCACAGAATCCAGATCAATCGCATCCTCATCTAGCATCAGTTACCTGATACACTGAACACAGTTCGGTTTTTGTGTGCAAAAAAACTAATCCAGTACATCATCATGAAGGTATGGATTGTAATTGTAAAGCTTCTAAAATCGGCGATCTCTTACAAGATATCAATCAATCATACTCGTATTCTCAAACGAATTGTTATCAACAAAACCACTTATTCTAGGACTTTCTTTTTCATCGTTGACTATTTTCAACCACAGAATATCGAGATCAAAAGAAATACCATTTTCCCAGTCTTTCGGAATTTCGCTCAATTGAAATGTTATAAGGCGTCGGAAAAGAAAATTAAAATTTCCCTTATATCTACGAAATGGCTGATACCATAAAATCGACATTTGGCTGCAATTTTTCTTCAACTTACTTCTGTATAACTATTGAATGCCGTATATTATATATATTATATAAGTTAGTCTTAAATCTCTGCATTTTTTTGGTTTTGATGATTTTATGAATCGCTATAATTCTTTTTTCTCATATTTGGAACGTTCAAATGAATTGTTAGTTATTGATTTTTCCAATTCCATCTCTGAGTTGAATCACAGATTTTTTTCGATGGTGACAGCATCTAGTTCAGAAAATTGAAATTTTTCTCAAACTGAACGCAGTTTCTGATACTTCAAACCCTTCGCAAATTTTACATCGGGCCTTAATGGAAGAATCGGAGTGAATTGTTTTTTTTTGACTATTTGAGTCAATAGTTAAAATATATCAAAAATTCATTATTTATACATCCAGTTATATTCAGGCAGAATAGGAATTCATCAACCATTTAATTAGTGACTTTACGTACATTTCACAAGACATTGTATTGTCTAGTTTTATGACCAATAACTTACTTACCGACTGAAGTTTTCAGTGCAAAATAATATTAATAATTAAATTCATTTCGGTGAATAAACAAATTACATCACTAAGGTATAACATAATTTTCCTGTATGTGATATAAACAAAATATTAATTTCTAAAGCTCTTACAAGCTCATTATTCATTAGAAAAGTCAAAACCCACCAATAATACAGGCAACCCCATGATAAGACAAAAATAAGTTAGAAAGACCAATGTGGCATAAAATTCATGCTCTAAAAAAATCATTTAATTTGATCCAAAAAAAATTAAACATGGAAAAATGTTACAACGCGAAATAGCAAGATACAAAATCTCAACCAAACTATTCCTTTGGTGGAAGAGCTATTAAGAAGTTTAATGATATTATAAATTCTAATACATTATGATACTATCTTATTTCATCCCATGTACCGCATCCCGACAGACAAGACGAAGGCGTGAGGTTTGATTAGCTAATAATACAGATTTTCGCTCATTACACAACGTAAACTAGTTATATTACGATAAGTAAAAGTGAATGATGTACATTTTTCATATTTATGCAAAACAACGTACACGATGAGTTCTCGATAATAAGTAAGTCGTAAAGACGACACTCTTTCCGCATAGTATTGATTGGTAATTTCGCAAGAAGTACGTTAACAAAATTAATCCGTTTCTTCGATCATTCAGTCATTAGTTTAAAAGATGTGATACGAGAGTTGCGTTCTATATTTCGATATTTTCATGGAAATTGGCTTTATTGCTTCTCAAAATACCCGCCTTCAAGATGTTTAGCTTATAGATGATTTTTTGCATGCGCTCAAACCATTTGACGAAGTCCTTTTGCAAGTCTAAATGAGATAAGTAGATCCAAATAATGACTTTTGAAGGCCTTCACTGCTTTTACAGGCGTCAAAATTCTTCTATGTCCGAACAATTAAGTGACATTTTCATCAATATGATCTGTCAGTTTGAAATATATCTTGTTATATCAGTTTGCCTTGTTAGCAATATCATTTTAATACTTGTTATCCCGTAACAAAGTTGAAAATGGCAGTGAAACCCTTGTTTTCACATTTCTTCCAAGTATTGGAAGAAGTATGTCAAATGATTAAAAGGGGTTAGCACAAATAGGTATCATGCATACGAATACTCACAGTTTTCCACTGTTCACTAGCTTCATCCCATTTCGTATCTAGTTCACCTGGATTCAATGGATGGCTTTTACCGGATATAAGAGTTGGGTTTTTTCTAAGACATTGAGCATCATTTCCATCTCACTTTTTAGGATCTTCTTGTTTTTATAATCGTAATAATCGATTTCTTATACAAAATACACCAGAACTAACACTAAAAACACAACTAACTTTAAATGTCAATTTATTCTCCTTTTCCACAGAACAATCATAAAATCGTGTGTTATGTTCTGAGAATTGGTTCAACCCTACCCTTCTATGAGTTCAAGACATTGTTGTCAGCTCAAACATTCGATGATTTTTCAGCTATGGCTAAAATTCATAACCAATCTTGCCGAAAAGGTTGATTTATCCTATGTGTTTTCGAATTCTTCATTTATTCTTCCAAATCAATTTCATTGCCTTCAAACTAATCCTCACCCAATTCAAATAGACAATTTCATGAATGGCCTTCAACTCCTTCGCAGAAGCAGCTTGAATATGCTCTGAAGTCTCGTTACTTGTGACTATGCTTTGAACAACATTTGAAGCATCATTGTTGATAATCGAGATGGGGCCGTTTTTGGGTGTCTTTCAAATAATGGGATTCATGGCCGCATAGCTTTCGTACACCCAAATTTCATACAAGTTTGTATGTTTGCTTTTTCTTCCAAGCATGCTGCGATTTCACAGGAAGTCACAGATTCCATAGAACATTGATGTATTCAGGGATAACCTTCGCCAGAAAAGTCTCTGATAGAACCGGAAACAGGATTGAACTCGATATACCAGTTTTTTACTATGCTATAAGTGGTATAAAATGATCTCACGAAATAATTCTTGACCAAGAGAAAAAACTTTCTGAGCACATCAACTATCAAAATTATCATAGTTCAAGATAGCAGCAACATATTTGGTCTTGCAACACTCAGTATTGCCATCAACGAAGAAAGCAACCCTCTCTTGAAGTTCGTCGTATGTAAATATTTTCTTTTTTGAAAATTCAGGTTACATTTGCTCTTTTGGCCGTTGTCGCCGTTGTCTTGGCTGAGCCTCCAGTACCTTCTAGCCAATATCTCCCATCCAATCAATACGGACCCCCTAGCAACCAATATGGCCCACCAAGCAGCTCATACGGTGCTCCAGCTCAAACCCAAGCAGTGATCAGACCAAACAACCAATACGGACCTCCTACCAACAACTACCTTCCTCCCAGCAACGGTGGATACAGCGGCAATGGTGGATACAGCAATGGAGGTTACGAAGACAGAACTGTGAGTATCAACTCATCAAAGAAAAAAGATATAAGACAGCTTTTTTATACGCAACTGTTCATATCAGCAATCTTTTACAACTTCACTTTGCTATTGACAATGATTTTCGATGGTTTCCGAAATAACAAACCATGATTTACAAATGTTTTCTTCCTCAGGAGCCAGCCAACTACGAATTCGAATACAAAGTAGAAGATGCTGCTTCTGGTAACGACTTCGGACATCAAGAACAACGTCAAGGAGATGTTGCCCAAGGCAGGTACTACGTTCTACTTCCCGATGGCAGAAGGCAGGTCGTTGAATACACCGCCGATACTGAAGGTTACAAACCTAAGATCACCTACGAGCAAGTCTTCACTCCCCAACAAAACGGATACGGAAGTGGACGTCCAAGCAACGGTGGATATCAATACTAAATACTAACTAGATCATCCAGATGATTCCACACATCGCCGTGTAGAAACCTATCGAAATAGCTCAACATCTTCAACTTCATTTCATCTTTTACTCTTCTTCTTCTTTGTTCATAGAATCGTATAGATATCTCCTAGTCACCGTTTACTACAATGGCGAGATGTATGGAATTATCGAAACTTTTTCAGTATTTTGTCCTTGTTCGGGCATTCGATGTATAGCTTTAATATTTGATAGTATTCACGACTCGATTGATCTTGATTATGGTACGAATTGGATTTAGAATAGGAATGAATAATGTGTATATTTTTCAATATCGCATTGTATGTTTTACGTTTTTGTATTATATTATATGCCATATTTATTTTATACAGAAAAGATTTATTATATATATAAGAATTGTGTGTATAATGTACATTATATTTTTTAATAAATAATCTGCAAGTCAAATCTCTCGCTTTTTAATCATCTCAAGAATCAAGTACTAGTACCACTTCATAATGATTTATTTTTATTGCAACAAAACCTATATCTCAGAATCAAAATAACTATTCACGGTTTTTCCTAAGTTTTGTTCTAAGCTCAATTTTCACCTCCTAAAAACCAATCAGAAGTAGGCACATTAACACCATCTAACATTCCCTAAGCTCCTTGAAATACATCATATATTCAAGTCCAAATTACAATTACAGTTTTCCTTCAGTTTAATTTCATCCATAACCCTATTCCACTTGAAACTGTACTACTTCAAAATATAATCAATTGAATCACTAGAATGCAGAGGGCAGCATAATCAGGAAAATGTATCTATCGGTAAACAAGATCTTTTTGGCGCTCTTGTTCACCTGAACAGAGTGCTTATCAATTTGCCCAATGTCTGTGACTTTCGAATTTTTGGGCAAAAGTGGTATCAATCGTTTTGTTTGGACCTACTGATGAATAATCCGTGGTCAAAATCGATTCTGTCCGTCCGTCCGATCCGTGAACACGATAACTCTCGAACGGATGAAGTTAGAGAGTTGAAACTTTCAGAATAGGTTTGAGATATAAATATCTCGGCTAAGTTCGTTATTCGGTCAAATCGGCCGAATAGGTTCGGAGTAACAAAAAAAAATTTTTTTTCAAATGACACTGTTCAAATAAAAATTTTTTTATGGTGCAGTTTTATCAGACGTACCTATACAAAAATACCACTCTCGACTTCGACAAGCTAATAGTTCTGGAGATATGATTTTTCAAAATTTAAATAATTGTAAGTGGTTTACAAGAGCGCCTAAGCCAACTGACCTCACGTCAGTGCTTTCTAAATTTTTTCATCATCATACCAGAATTTTACACAGGTAAACACTTGTACTTTGAATGTGATTAATTGATAAATGGACAATCACAGAGCAGTATTCAAAGAATAGATCTCCGAATGATATGATTTCTATGGTTCATCAACTTCTCTATCGATTGAGCACTTCGAAGATTTTAGCGCCACATAGTTTGAATCATAGATAAATATATTAGTCTATGGGTTTGATATCGAAGGTTGAAAACAGGAGCTGCTTTCATTGATTTATCTTCGGCATATGACATTGTGTGGAAAGATGGATTACCTAATTTTCAAACTCTACACCCATCTGAAGAGTGACAAAATGGTAAGATTATTAAAAATATGTTAACTGAGGTTTGTGTTTTTTACATTAAAAGTAGCAATTTCAAAACAATGAAAAACAGTCTTGCACAAGGATCAGTTCTAGCTCCTCAACTTTTCAATTTATATCTCAGTGATTTACCCACTACATTATCGCAGATATTGTTTTTGCTGATGACATTGCTATTGCTTACCAGCATTCGGATTTCCATACTCTGAAAAACATACTTGCATCTGATTTGGAAATTTTAAAGAATTATTTTGCTGAGTGGCGATTTTGCCCAACCCCAACAAAATAGAGGTAGATATCTTGTTTCCATCTGAATAATCATGAGAAATATAGGAAATAAGCTGTAACAATCAATGATTCTCCTATCGAACATAATTTATATCCTAATTACTTAGGAGTTAAATTAGATTCATCCCTCAATTACAAGACTCATTTAAAGAATCTGAGCCTGAAACTGAAAACTTTGAATCTCTACGCACAGCATCTCTAGTCTTAGTGTTTTCTGCAGCTGAGTATTGTTGCTCTATTTGGTTCAATAGTGCACATACACAAAAAATCGATGCACAATTGAATACATCGATGAAAATAACTACTGGCACCATAGAATAAAGAGAATATTTAATCTATGATCTACACATGTTCGTTAGTTACCAGCATATATATACTTTTTTTCATCTATGGTTACTAGTTTTGTCTAACATTGTGCCGCTCCATATTAGCAGATAGACTGCAGTTGGTTATGAAAATATGATGAAGTTATTTTTTTCATTGAAGCACATATGCAAGGTTGTTTCGTTCATAATTGTAATTACTTTATGGTTTCGTTGTCAAAATGGGTGCCAGTGAAGAAAACAACCAAAACAAACTAGGATTCTGTAAATTGTATTCGAAGCTTCGACTTGAAACCGATAGATGACGTTGCCAACCCAATATGCACAACATTTTAATAAATAAATTATTGTGGAACATGATGAAAAATAAAAACATGGAACTACAAACTTGAAATATAGACGGAATTCACTCTCATAGTTTTTGAACACTTAATCCGTAGAACCATAATGAGAAAATCAGAATAAGTTCAACAAAATCAATCGTTTTCATCAACCTACATCATTTTCAGAACTTTATCGAAAAATTACAGATAGAAACTGTATGAATAAGTCTCTATGAAAGATTTGAAGTGGCAATTTTAAGTATTATACAATAATAAACAATCATTTCGAATTTCGCGCGCAACGTCCCCTCATTGGTTATCCTTCGGGCTGGTCGAATTTGTCATACTTCAAGAAAAATGGCGTTTGTTGCTGTTCGGATGTGAAGTTGTTCGCGAGGAATATGTTGTGTTTTTAAATGAAACAACGATTATATGTGCTGATGAATAATGATACGATAGGTATCGGTATGGGTTCCATGTAGTTTAAGTGAATTTAGTGCTTGGAATGCAATATAACGATTAGATCAGGAAAATGAGGTACGTATTTGGATTCTTTCTTATGTTTCATGGTTTTATTCGATATTGTGTGGATAACAAATGAACAATTGTGTTCGAGAATTTGATTTATGTTTCGTTAGTATTGCTAGAGCTCATTTTCTGTTGGTTAATTCTATTTTGAAAGAGAATAACTCTCTCTTAG
Source organism: Micraspis discolor (assembly GCA_030674115.1). Taxonomy (NCBI): domain Eukaryota; kingdom Metazoa; phylum Arthropoda; class Insecta; order Coleoptera; family Coccinellidae; genus Micraspis; species Micraspis discolor. The sequence continues at coordinate 941,588 of JARTUT010001740.1, forward strand.
GGGTTGAAATATTAAGAAGTGACAGATCAGCTTCTTGACGTATTCCATAAATAAAATTATATACTTACCTCTTTTCAACATTCCTTTCTATCAATGTTAACATTTTTTTACACTTCTTTGTAATAATAATAAAGGGCTGTTTGACATAAACGTGTTGTCAGGTGGGGTTATATTATATCATATTATTTGTTTTGTTGTTTACAAAAGAAATCTTTTGATCTTCTCTACCCAATGGAAAGATCAATTGAAATGATATGTATCATATTAACTGGATTAACTATGAGATCCTGTCAGTGAAAATTGTTTCCATTTTTTCATGATAATATCTTTATCTCCTCAATAGGTGTGATTATTATTATTATATTACAAAATATTTTTACAAACTATATGCTGTGTAGTATACATTTAACTTACTGTTTATTATTACCTATAGTTGAATTTGTCTCAAATTCATAATTATTTAAGTTGTTTTTGTATATTTATGCAGAATTGATATTCTAATATAATTAAATGTCTAGCTGAAGATTTCATTTTAAAAATTTATCTCATTTTATGATTATCTATTCACTTCTCGAATTACTAATTTGCAATTACTAAAATGGCATAACTGGAAGCAGAAATATAAAAATTGAGCCATTCTGAAGGTTTCATTTCGTAGGTCAAAAGGGTGTTCCTCAAGTCAAAGATAACCAGGTATCGTGCTAGGGGCCAAGGTATATTATACACAGTAGTAGTCCAGTTTAGTTTGAATGAAAATTACCTTCCACAGCATCCACTATTGAATCTGAATTGTTTAAAAACATTATTTTCCCTCTAAGAAAGGATTCACTCACTCATGTTTCATCAGGTGATTATATCGATTTAATTCCTTTCAACTTCGAATATCTCAAAAATGGTACAATTTATGAAAAAGATGAGGAATGATTTTATCTGCAAAAAAAGACTAATGATTCTAGGAAGTACAAGATACGACCTTTAGTTCAAGTGATATTTGTTTTTCATGCAATTCAACTAATCTGTACAGTAGTAGTGAGAAACCCAACCCACAAGAAATGGAATTCTTTTGACGTCAAGAATCTATGTTTAAAATTAACGCAGTGGTCAAAGACTCGCACTGTATATAAATGAAATGAGAAAAAACATCATATCACTTGTGGAGCAATAGATATTTTTCGAATTAGTTCAAAATTTGACACACTTTTAAGTATGTAATTAAGAATTTCACAATTTTACTATAATTTTTTGTAATGATGTACAGGGTGGGCATATTTCGATGTTTTATTTAGCACTACAACTTCTGAACCAGAGGAGATGGACAAAATCTGAAACCCCACTCTCGTTCTCTTATTTTGAGCAACTAACAAGAGTATTATTCATTTTTGGCTACATTTTTTTGTTTTCGAGCTATAAGCGGAAATTGGAAAAATGGCGATATCAAAAAAAATTTATGTCTCTCCTAATTAGGATGATAGAGCTCTATCATTTAAACATTATACAGTCACTCATACACATAGAATGCAGTGGCGTGCTGGTCTTTTTTGCGCCAGTTTCAACTACGTACCATGACCTAAAGTTATGTTTTTTTTAATCGAAACACTTGATTTCTGCGCTCAACTTTTTCTAATTTCAAAAATATGCAACATCGTATGGTTTTTATCAATGTAAGTATTAGGAAATGCTCAAAAACCTATTTTCATCGGAGTCTCAATATTTTCTATGGTTTTAATTGTCCATAAACACAGAAATTAGCATCGTGTGATTACCGCAATCTCCTTCTAGGAGTTCTTTCATTTCTAAGTCCCTTTTTCAATTTCTCCAAGATCAAAGAATAATGGACTGCTGAAAATGACACAGAAATTCAGTACTGCCATATAAAATAAAACCTAACTTTTGGGCCATACCTTCGTAATTAAAAACGACAAGCACGGCACTGGATTCTAGGTGAAAAAGTGTCGTTATAAAGTTTTAATTTTATAGCTCTATCGACGTTATTAGCGGAGATATAAATTTTTTTCGATGGCCATTTTTCCAAATTTCGCTTATAACTCGAAAACAATAGATGGTAGCCAAAAATGAATATTTCTCAGAGGAATAGAACGAGGTTGTAAAGTATTGTTAGAACATCGTATATGCCCACCTGTATTACATCGGTCAATAAGTTCAGGGCCTAACTACTAGATGACACCACTAATAAATATCCATATAATTTTTCGAAAGTGGAGGATTACTTTTAAAATTTTATGACATTTGGTTCATCATTTATCGAGGTTTAAGTGATGCTATTTTTGTAATTTCTAAAAACTACGAATTCATAGAAATTTCGTGTGTTGATAGATCATTGCTTTTTGATAGAAAAATGTCGTTCAAGCCCAAGCTCGGTTTGAAAAATTTTTTGGGAAATCTGTCATATGGAAAACAACCTTCAAAACGATGGTTTGCCTATGATGCTGGTCTGCCAAATGAGTGAGTTTTTCCGGAAAACAAGGAAAAAACCTTGAAAATTATAATGGACAATCTCAAAGTGAAGCAAGCGACTCTGTTGTTACCAAAATATATTGTTTGCGCCATCATCTCCTCAATCTCCCTCGTACTTCGCTGTTGTACACACGGAAGCGGTCGCTTATCAATAAATTTTCAAGAGTCGCACATCGCATAACTCATTATCCCTAATTATATCTGACCTCCTGTTTTGGCGAAGCCCACGCGAGCTGTTCTTCTATCTTCCGTCCATGCTGACCAGGTCTCGTTTCCGGCTATTTTATTTATTCATCACGTTTACAGGGAGCATTATTGCCCATGCGAATACCCTATATTTCGGAATTACAGGGTTGCCAAACGAATTCAGAAATTCTATGACATTCCATGTCATAGAAATTCGTATATTTCGATGGACCTCAAACGAAGTACAGCCGATGTGTCAAAGCATAAAGTATATTTGTCACGGTCATTAAACTGTCAATGAATCTTAAAATTTTTTTTCTGAGAATACATATACAAGTTATTTCAAGAAATAGTGATGTTCGACTGCTCTGGACTTATTTTATTGGGGATATCTGAAAAGCAATGTTTATGCAAAAACAGAAACGCTTGAGCAACCCAAACAAAATATTTGTGCTTGAAATGTGCGAGTATGTAATGATGAATATGTTCAAAAAGGTTCGCATTTGTGAAGCTGACTGAGCCGGAAATTTAACTGAGATTGTATTCGGTAAGTTGAAGGAGTACAGGAAGTACAGAATCCCTCTCTTAATTTTGGGAAAACCCGTCGATCTGGCAACCCTGGGCCATACGATCTTTCGCTTGTACACATTATACGTGTGGGGCTTCATTGGATGGGAATAACCAATAATGGATTCGATAGTGTTATCATCTCGGTTTGTTTACTGAGGGAAGATAAAGGAACACAGTTTTTGTCACGTTTTCTGATACAGATTTTTTGCATTAGCACTTTTATAGGTCCTCTTCATTTTTCCAACCATATATCACTCAAACATATGAAATCAGGAAAACCAACCGCCGAAGACGGATCACCCTTCACCACGCAACAACTGCGTTTTTGAGCACTCAGAACATCGATTTGATGAGCCATCCGTCGTATAGTCCTGATTTGGCACCGAATGATTTCTTTTTATTTCCGTACGTAAAAATAAATAGAGAGGTCAACGTTTTTCGACACCTTGATGCGTTCTGAATGCATGTTTTGGAGATACCTCAATCAGAGTGTCAAAAGTGCTTCGAAAATTGGTTCAAACGCATGCAAAAGTGAATAAATCTTAATGAGGAATATTTTGAAAAACAATAATGCGTTTTTCGATGATGATTTGTTCTCTAATCCCGATATATAAAAGGCAACCCTCGTAGTCTTCAATACGTCTCTGACAATGAAATACACTGCGCAAAAAAATTAACGCACATTCTGAAAATCTCAATTTTATGAAAGTTAACTCTACATTGACTTTATAACTTATTTTTTATCTTCTCTCGGGAAGGTTTTGAAAGAAACAAGACACATTAAATGGGAAAAAATTCTGGATTTCACCGAATCTTTTGTGAAAGAAGAAAAATAAACAATTTTCAAAATACTGGAATGCTGATAAGTGATTCAATACTTGGTATTTCCACCCCTTGCGTTAATTACAGCTCGGCAATGACGGTTCATACTCAAAATGAGTGATGATGAGTTGGATTCATAAAGAGTAGCTGGATGATTTTCTGAACTTCTCAGCCTTCTATTGAGGTTGTCCCAAACCTGCTCAATCGGATTGAGATCTGAACTTCTTGCTGACCATTCCATTCGAGAGACTTCAACCTCTTCAAGGTACTCCCGAAAGATGCGCGCACGATGGGGTCTGGCATTATCGTCCATAAAAATGAAATTTTCAAATATTTTCACATGTATGAGGCAAATGGCACTACATGCTCTTCAAGAATGTTCCTTATATAGCTATCAGCATTCATAGCTCCATTATCAACGACCACTAGGTCTTTGCGACCAGTCCATACCATAATCGATCCTCCCCCGAAACCAGTAGTATTCAGGAAATTGCACTGAGCATATCTTTCATGTGTAGGTCTGTATACAGGGGAACGTCGATCACAATGGTAGAGGCAGAATCTAGACTCATCTGTGAAGAGAACTCTTTCCCAATCATCCTCTTCCCAATGGAATGCTCTCTCGCAAAATCCAAACGCACCCTTCGATGGGCTGGGGTAAGAGCTGGGCCTCTTGCCGCGACACGATGCCTCAAATCATATTCTCTGAGGCGATTTCTTATTGTCTGAGTGCTAATTTGCACCCCATGAGTTTGCTCAAGCTGATTTTGAAGAAACCGTTGTCTCAACGAAGAAACTCTCAAGTAACGTTCTTGAATGGCAGTTGTTACCCGTGGTCTACTCTGTCCTGGTCTTCGGATATTCATACCTGTCCCCCTGAATCGCTGCAACATTCTGGACACATTTGTATGGGAAACTCCAAACCTTTTTGCAATTCTTGTGTATGTCCACCCTTCTTCTCGCAAAAGTACCGCTTGGGCGCATTCCTCTTGGGTCAAATTGCGTGTTTCGTGTTGCATAGCGATCGAGTGTACAAAATTAAACGAAAGAAGAACTATTGATCACTAGAATTGATCGAGAACAACTGATTTCAGAATGGAGCCAATACATTCAAAATCTGATAATCTCATTTTTTTTTATTCCTGCTCGGAAAACACATCTGTATTGAAGAAAAACGTTGAAAGTGGATAGCATATGCATGCATACTTCTGATAAAAATAATTATCATTGAGAACACCTTCGGTTGTAGAATAAATTTGAGATTTCCATAATGTGAGTTAATTTTTTTGCGCAATGTATTGCGGACATCTGATTTTCCGAAGTGTAGACTAGTTTGACAAGAGCACCAAAAACATCTGACCTCTCGTCAGTGTTTTCCACTTGTTTTTCATTGTGTAAATCTCTTAATTCTAAAGGTATTAGGCTATTTTTATTTGCTCTAACTTCTTGCTCGGATCCCTGTTAAAACATCCGCTGTTCATCGAACGATCCCGATAAAATTCCCCGGATCTGTCGCGCTCTCAGGTGAATCACAAATCAAATATTTGTTTATTACCGACACGAGTCGATTACGACACGTTTTTATAAGTCGAAACGTAAATTATTCCAGAAAAGAACGGCACGCGGGACCTCGATTCCATTTCGTCAGATTCATTGACGTTAGTCATCCGCCTCTTGTCCCCAGGCGTTTTTGTTCCTTTCGATAGAAATATACGTTCACTTTCGGTCACGCGGATCGTCGGCGCTCGGAGCCGATATTGAAATTTCGGAAACCGTACATACCTTTAAGGTGATCTCGTTTATGATCACATCTATGAACTTTATTATTGTGCGCTTGTTCTGGTTTAATGTAAATTTTTCTATTTCTATCAATGTTCTTAGACGAATTCATTCGAAAACCTTAACAGAACCAATTATTTTAGGTTAGAATCTCGCCCTAAGTGGTCATGCATGAGCACTTAAATTTAAGGTCCGCTTTTGACATTTAAGCACCGCTTGACATTAAGTGCAACCTTACACTATATAAGAATACACCCCTTTATTTACATTGAAAAGTGTCGCATCTGAAACTTAGAGCTGGTCGATTGTAACGTATTGAGCTGGTCCACTCAGATCATAAAAAAATTTTCATGTTACCAAACTGAGCAAATTGTAGGTTTCTCTATTCCTCTATAATTGTGAATATTCTCCAATTCTCTATAATTATTGAATAAAACTTTTTTCTCAATTCTGTCGTTCGGATAATTATTGTATAAAATGACTTTTATCTTATTTTGAAAAAATTCAGATGAGAGTCAAGATGACGATGCTCCATTAGCTGCTTGACAATTTGAAGGTCCCATGTTCTACAAGAAACACGTTGCCACCTCTGTATCGAAAATAAATACGCAAATTGAAGAAAATTTGTGCTAGTCAGTATAAGGTTTTTCATATTTTTTATTGTTTATTATTTTTCATCGCACTAAAAATGGTTCGTAAGTGTGGAAATTGTAGTAAAGACAGGAATTTTAATCCGAATTTATCGTTCAATAGATAAGTGTATTGTTAGAACGAAGTATTTAGTTATTTACATGTTCAGTAGCGTAGAAAGTTTTCAACGAGATGATTATATGATAAAATGAGGTTTTCTTGAATTAAGGTTCCCAGATGACGATTGGAAAAAGATTTTATGCGGTGTTGCCGGGTGAGGTTTCACATGAGACTTTCAATGAGAGAGCCAAAGCAAATCGACATTTTACAATGGAATGGTTTGTCTATCTTATATAGTCTAAGGTGCTATCTATCATTTAGCCCAAATGTGAGTGAGAAGAAAAATGGACGCCAAATTTTGTGAAATTCCACGAGTTAGATATTTATTAAAAAATTTCGAAAATTTTATTTGGTAATATTCTACGTTTTGTCATGATCTATGAAACAAACATACGTCGATGCCTTATTTTGTTGGTACTCGTTTTGATTTGATTTTCTATCGACGATATTCTGTATAAAAATATTTAAATTTCAAATTTTTTGACAGTAAGTAGTATTTTCCTTTCTTTTTGGTCTGTCTCGTTTCACAGTTATCTTTCTTAATCCGCCTTGATTCTTGTCTTGGTTTAATTTTTTTTTTCGCTCTTGTTCACCCGAACAGAGTGCCTATCATTTTGCCCGAATGTCTGTAATTCAAATCATAGAGATAGAATTCAATCTCGAAGGCTGAAATAATATACGTTGTCAAAATTCAGAAAAGCACTGACGTAAGTTTTTAGGAAAAGGGAATTATAGCTTCAAACAAATCTTGGGGAAAATTATGAGTAGTTATTTTTAATTGAGATATAGGTTTGTTCATTCATTAGGCGTTCATATTTGCATCACATTGTCCCATAGTACTCGTACTATTGTTCACCTGATCAGAGTGCTTATAGATTTGTTATAGTTTGAATATTTACTCGCAAGTAACTCAACAAGAGCGCCAAAGCAATCTGACCTCACGTCAGTGCTTTCTAATTTTTTTTCTCACTGCATTGTATGAAATGATAATTGGTACAAATATTTATATATTTTTTTTTCAGAAAAAATAACGAACGAAAATTATTACATTGCTACGAACGATATAAGTAATTTCACTATACAGTGCGAGTCAAAATTATTGAACGAATTCATTTTCTCAGAAGAAAGTATTTGGCAACAAATTCATGAAACATGTTTTTGTGTCACTTTTAACAAATTAAATTGCCAAATAATTGCAGTTAGCACCCATTTTAAAAAAAAAAGAAAAAGTTTTTCTTGCAGGGGTTGGTAAGTCATTGAATTTTTATTTTGAGATATAGGTTTGTTCATTCATTAGACGTTCATATTTGCATCACATTGTCCCATAGTACGGGAAAAGACTATTGTTGACCTGATCAGAGTGCTTATAGATTTGTTATGGTTTGAATATTAACTCGTAAGTAGCTTAACAAGAGCGCCAAAGCAATCTGACCTCACGTCAGTGCTTTCTAAATTTTTGTTATTCATTTTTCATTTAAAATTTTTCTATTTGTAACGTGTTTTTATACTTACTGTATACGATGTGATTGATATTTATGATTTTTATATGAATGCTATTCGACTTCTCATCAACTTTTGTATTTGACATCTATAAAAGTTGTGAACTTTATGAAAGCTGCTTTTCCCTAAAAAAGAAGAGAAATGTTTTGAACATTTGTTACAAGAACAGAACTTACGAAAAGACTTCCATCCAATTGGCATCGAAATCTAATATCGAAAGGTCTCAGAGTAAAACTTCCAGCAGGATGTAGAAGGACAGATAGGATCTCTAACAGAGCCAGCGTTGAAAAGAGAAAGACTCAATCATCATCGATTCAACAAAGCAAGATAACTTAAATCCTGTGACAATCTAAAGTGTGAAATAGAATCAAAAACGAATACTGAAAACATTCTGGGTGCAGAAAACAGCTATGAAATAATTAATGAACAAAAACAAATTTAAAAAAGGAAACTCCTGAAACTCAATGAAGGATTCGAGAACATATGAACCTTTGCATCATTCAAAAACAGTATTCAATTCATCAAGTAAAGATCTAAGTGAAGATCAAATATAACTTCGGCCATTAAACGCTCCAATAACGGTTTATAATATTCACTGTTAATGGCATTTCGTTTCTCAAGATAGTCTATGAATATCTGGTAAAACATCGATTTGATGAGTCATCCGCCGTATAGTCCTGACTTAGTACCGAATGACTTCTTTTTATTCCCGTACGTAAATGAAATGAGAGATCAAGCGGTTGATGCGTTCAGAATGCATGTTTCGGAGATACCTCAATCAGAGTGGGAAAAGTGCTTCGACAATTGGTTCAAACGCATGCAAAACTGTGTAGATTTTAATGGAGAATATTCTGAAAAACAATAAAGCTACGTTCGGTAATATTTGTTCTCTAATCCCGAAATATAAAAGACAACCCTCGTATAAGTATGCGCCCGGCCTAACTGTCAACAACTTTCGCGAATACCTGAACCCTGGTCATAAACGAGGTAACCGTCACAACCTTCGAAGAAATGCGGATGACATCGTATTTCGACCAGAATTTTCAAATTCGATCTCGAGGGTTTCTTGCTCCCGTCGATCGTTCTATTACACACGGATTTCGGGCTCATCCTATACATGAAAATTCGCCGCTGCTGTTATCTTTTGCCGTGGATGCGGTCGCGGGTCTTTCCGTTTCCAAATTGAACAGTGATAGTCACTTCCTCCTTAGTGATATTGCATTTGCTGCGTGCGTATGTTTCGGATTCGCACCACGACGTCAAGGCAATTTTCCAGTGCGGCCAATCCTATAGGAATTTGTCGATGTTTGTGTTAATTAGTTATTGAGACCGTTCGAATATTAATAAACGAGGTGTCACGTGTCTAGGACGTCTTTGACGAAAAGTGTGTTTGATTTGATTGAGGACGAGTCCTATTACGGTTTCGAGGTTTGGTGTTGTTGAAAGTGTTAAGTTATGGATCCCACGGTGGAGGATATCTACCAGGAGATTAAGGAGCTCAATTTGAGTTTCCGGAAGTCGCTAGAGGACGAGTGGAAGGAATATTGGCAATGGTTTGTGATTTAATTATGCTTGTTACATTTTTTGATTGTTTCTTCGAAACAATAAATAAAGGTAAAGAATAAAATTTAGAAAGATTGACGTGAGGTCAGATGACTTTGGCGCTCTTGTGAGGATACAGGATATTCTTTGACCACTGCGTTAATTTTTACCATAGATTCTTGAGTCCAAACATCATACAATTTTTTGAAATTCGGTTCCGTTAAAATTATGCAGGGTGATGAAATTTCATTGAATAGATAGATTTTCGCTTATATCTTCATAGTGGATTATTCGAATTAATTCAAATTTTTTAGGAGGTTTCACTCAACTAGGTGATACATTTCAGATTAAACACACTTGAACAATGTCTTGAGTTTTCGAGTTAACCCATCACCAACTAGTGAAACCATGAATACTTGCTATAAAATAAGCACTTATTGAACACATCCTAGCATTTTCTATATGCTTAAACATTTAAGAAGAATTCATCATTCCACATTTATCTTCTTAAAGCGCACCAACGTTTCCAAGATATTCGATGTTGAATGATTTGAAATTCGGAATAAAATGAGAAAATTTTTTTCCTGGGTCCGACCCTGACGAATAAAACCACTTAACAGAAATAATTCCACGTTGCCATAGTTTTTCCCTCTTGAAATCATTATCATCGTTGAAAGTTTTGCTACTGAATTATATGAAAAATTTCTCTTATCTGCGAATCCAACAAAATTATAAATCCATACTTATGAAGTTTCTTGATAATGTTGAAAAACTTTCACATTTTGAGAATCAAATAAATCATATCGTAGGTTATAGAGGTTACCGTTTCCTAATAGATCATAGAACAAGAGAACTTCAACTTATCTATGGAGAATTTCGAACTACTATGTTTGAAAACGAAGTTTCAGGCTCAATTTTAAAAATAAATCCATATCACGTACTATTTGCTATGTTATTTGATCAGTTTATAATTCTTTAACATGCAATACTAAATCATTTATATCAAATTCTTATACATTTTCATCTATTCCAGTAACATCTTATACTCTATTTTATAACAGAAAACATTACCTTCAACTTACGGTGTTTGTTTTAAATAAACGGAAGAATTGAATATCGTAATGGAATTTTTCATGCAGCTTTTCCCTAAATTTAATGAGTGTTATAAATTACATGAAATATATCTTGAAGGTAATTAGTAAACTACTTTGAAGCGCTATTTTCAACAAAAAACGTACCTTTCGAAATTTATGTTCGAAGAGAAATTATAGCCAATATTATTGCCCTGATATTATGTACAGGTGAAATAAATAAACAACATATATACAGGGTGAATCTTTGACCACTGCGTTAATTTTAACCATAGAATATTGACGTCAAAAGAAACATTTCCTTCCTATAACATTTTTCCAAATTTGGCCCCGTTCAAAAGATATTGAGTGTTTTTTTCATTAAAAAATTGCATTTTAACCTGTAATATTCAAACGACAATATCAATTGAAATGATCTCTTGTAGAAGGTTTTTGATAACAGTTATGCATATTTTGGAATCCATAGATTTATTCCATTTCTTGTGGGTTTCTCACTACTACTGTACAGATTGGTTAAATTGCATGACAAACAAATATCACTTGAACTTAAGGTCCGTATCTTGTACTTCCTAGAATCATTAGTCTTTTTTGCAGATAAAATCTTTCATAACCTTTTTTTTCTAAATTGCACCATTATTAGCATATTTGAAGTTGATAGGAATTAAATCGATATTATTTTGTCCAAATTTTCTGATTTTCCCAAATCCAACTCTGTGCTGAAATGATTCAATAATCACATGTGTTCAATGTTGCCATATTTTATATCTTTATGAAATATTTCGGTATATTTTCATGATGACCGTTGAAATAGGTAATGTATTTTCTGTCAGGACCTGTTGAATTGAAGACTTGTTTTTATGAAGAGCTGGTTCTTTATAGCTTCAGACTTTCAGAGTTCACCAAATAATATCTATTCTAACATAGGAATGCTTCAAATAAAGCTCATATGAGTTTTAAAAACTTCGAACCTAGTCTCCTAGATCTTTATTCCATACACCGATTCAACCTGGTTCACAAACTTCGGAGATAATAGAATTTGACTTAGTTTTAATATTTCTGAATGTTTGTTATGATGCATGGTTAATTAAAATTCAATCAATATTGAAACTGGAAGCCATAGGCTCATAAACAAGAAAGATTATAATAGAATGAAAATTATCCTCACAATATTTTCCACATTTTTCTTAAGAAAGGTACAAATAACTGTTGACACTTTCAAACAGAATCAAAACAACAAGGAACCACAGAACGCAATTTTATTGGGAACTACCCACCACAGAGACGTTGTAATAACATTTTAATGTGAATAATTGACTCTAGTTATTCTTAGAAAAATTATAACTGAAGACCAATAATGGTTACAGATATTATCTTTCATTTAAAAAAATTTTGCAATTATTAATATTTTCTCTCCTGGGGTTCCGTAATAAATTAATATTCTATGGTAAGGTATTAAAATTTGACATAATCTATGAATAACCATTATTCAATATTTATGTTTTTGTTTACATAATTAAAACAAATACTCTGATTATAAAAACCAAAAATTTACGCATGTTCAGTAATTAATTATAGTCTAAACAGAATAGATTCTTATTAATGATCTAACAAATTTTTTTATTGAAGAACACCTAGTTGGTTTTTCAGAAACAAATTTAGATGATCAAACTCAATTTCTTCAAGCAAGTATAATTGCACACCTAAATCTGGGAATACTTGTTATCTATCCTAGTAAATTGTTATTGGGATTCAGTACAGAAAATAATCATCAAGCAAAGTAAAATCACTTTAAAATTGATATTCGTAGTGACATCATTCATTGATGTTGAAGATTTCGAAAAAGATTTTCATATTTTTAGCAGTATATCAAGGGACTTCATAGACCTGTTCACTGGTCTCTGTCAAGGAGAACAAGCTTCAGAAATATCAGTGTTTGGAAAATAGTAGCTGGTTTTTTATGGCTTTGAGTGAGAAAAAAAAAGCAATGTGACAACCTCATGCCTTGGAAGTTTTCATAGAAATGATGGTTTTCATGATTTGGAAATCTTAAGAAGAAAATTACAAATGTATAATGATAACATCAAATAATTTTAAGGTTTTTTTGGAAATTCTCACTAGAATGGAATGGTTTATAATCTTGAAGTAGAAATAAATTATGGTAGAACAACAAAAATCTATGTTTATGGTGTTGAATTTTTTTTACCAGAAAGTTAGTAATTTGTATCTTCCTTCTGAATATGGACGTCATCGGATGAAACATGAGTGAGTGAATCATTTTTTAGAGGGAAAATAATGCTTTTAAACAATTCAGATTCAATAGTGAATGCTGTGGAAGGTAATTTTCATTTAAACTAAACTGGACTACAGAGGGGTATTTGCCCAATGTGAAAACTTAAAATGCTCATAACTTCTTACGCAGCTGAATATGAAAAAACCGTAATGGAAAAATTGTTTCTTTTGATCTCAAGAACCTATGGTTAAAATTAACGCAGTGGTCAAAGACTCACCTTGTATAGAGTGCAAGTAGCTCAACAAGAGCGCCAAAGCTATCTGACCTCACGTCAGTACTTTCTAAATTTTTAATGAAATATTCAATTAAACTGAGATGAAAAAAATTTCAAAATATTCATCAATACTCTGTTGGAAAATGACTAACCTTGGAATTCTGTATGATTTTCACCTGGAATAATGATTTGGATGGGAAGTTAGCTATAATTTTTCGAAAAAAATGTCTTCATCATAAATATTACAAACATTACTTCAACATCTGGTTTTTACAGCGTGATGCTCGTAAATAGTAAGAAAGTGCCATGACAGCTGTCCTGACTACAATGATGTCATTTTACCGACAAATTCGCACCCTAATTGTATTTGGTGATTTATGGGTGGGTTCACAATTTCTCTGGAAACACATTTCTAAGTTCTCACTTTTCAGGAATCGATATTTGATAGTGAGGATTTATTTCTGAGAATGTATCCGAATGAATATAACAAGTTTGTATCGCATTTTTAACACCGATGAACTTTCGATAGATTGTATTATTTTTTTTTTTTTGTAAAATTCAATTTAAAATGTAGGATGAAACACATACAGGGTGAGTCTTTGACCAGTACAGATTTTTGAAACGATAAGGAACACTTTTTGGCGCTCTTGTTCACCCGAACAGAGTGCCTATCATTTTGCCCGAATGTCTGTAATTTTGGAATATCGATTGGGTTCGGCTCCCTGATGAAGAATTCGTGGCGAAAGTTGAGTCTGTCCGGCCGACCGTATCCTCTCTAGCATCCAAAAGAAATCAGCTAGAGTTTTCATATTTTCAGAATAGGTTAATTGTCCAAATATCTCGGTCAAGTTCGTTATTGTGCCAAATCCGTCGGATGGTCCGTAGTTATAAGCATCTGAAATTTTGTTTCCTCAATAACTACTAGAATATCACTCCGATCAAATTGATACTTGAAATATTGTTGAGGGAGGCTGCAACAAAACAGCTCGCAGAAATCGTAACGCTAGAAAATTTTTTTAATCCTCACTATCTCATAAGATATTTTTCGGATTTCAATAAAAATTCGTGAATATATCGAGGTGATCGATATCTTACTTATCCCCAAATTTCATTGTCGTAGCTCTTTTCCATTCAAAGATATAATCATTTTTTTAATTTATTTAAGATAAAAAAGAGAAATGGCATACGTCCCGATGATTTTCTTTGAACGATGGCCATCACAGATCGATATTCGATTGACAAATGCCGGGCTCATTAATCAGTGTCAGTTGGCGTAATATTAATCAAAATTTTTCATAACGGGAAATCATAGAGATAGAATTCAATCTCGGTGGCTGAAATAATATACGTTGTCAAAATTCAGAAAAGCACTGACATAAGTTTTTAGGAAAAGGGAATTATAGCTTCGAAAAAACTTGGAAAAAATTAAGAGTAGTTATTTTTAATTTGAGTTATAGGTTTGTTCATTCATTAGGCGTTCATATTTGCATCACATTGTCCCATAGTACGGGAAAAGACTATTGTTCACGTGATCAGAGTGCTTATAGATTTGTGGTGGTTTGAATATTTACTCGCAAGTAGCTCAACAAGAGCGCCAAAGCAATCTGACCTCACGTCAGGCTTTCTAAATTTTTTTCCTCCACCACTTTTCCAATTTTTTCCTGTTGTCTAGTTATGAGCGATTTTAAGTTTCAAATTGGGCTATGCCATCACTGGATGTCGAAATTGCCCATAAAAGATTCTCTAACTGCTACAGACTCTACTGTAACTTCGCAGAACTCCTTGGGAAGAGATTTGTCTCAGATGAGGAGGCGGTTGTTGAAACTGAAGCATATTTTGAGGGTGTCGATAAATCGTTCGATTGTATCACTCTGAAAGATCAATTGAATAAAATAATATAATATAATATTATATAATATAAGAATATATAATATTATACAGGGTGAGTCTTTGACTACTGCGTTAATTTTAACCATAGGTTCTTGAGATCAAAAGAAACAATTTTTCCATTACGGTTTTTCTATATTCAGCTGCGTTGAAAAGTTATAAGCATTTTAAGTTTTCACATTGGGCAAATACCCCTCTGTAGTCCAGTATAGTTTGAATGAAAAATACTTTCCACAACATCCACTATTAAATCTGAATTGTTTAAAAACATTATTTTCCCTATAAGAAATGATTCACTCACTCATGTTTCATCCGATTGAGTCCATATCCAGAAGGAAGATACAAAATACTAATTTTCTGGTAAAAAAAATTCAACACCATAAACATATTTTTGCTGTTTACTATTATTTCTTTCTACTTCAAGATTATAAACCATTCCTTCCCAGTGAGAAATTCCCAAAAAACCTCAGAATTATTGGATGTTATCATCATACATTTGTAATTTTCTTCTTAAGATTTCCAAATCATGAAAACCATCATTTCTATGAAAACTTCCAAGGCAAGAGGTTGTCACATTGCTTTTTTTTCACTCAAAGCCAGAAAATATCATCTATGATTTTCCAAACACTGATATTATTTAAGTTTCTTCTCCTTGACAGAGACCAGTGAACAGGTCTATGAGAATGTTGAAAATATGGCAATCTTTTACGAAATCAAACAACAATGAATAATGTCACTACGAATAATTATTTTACGGTGATGTTACTTTGCTTGATGATTATTTTCTTTACTGAATCCCAATAACAAATTACTTGAATAGATTACAAGTATCCTCAGATTTAGGTGTGCAATTATATTTGCTTGAAGGAATTAGGTTTGATCACCTACATTTGATTCTGAAAAACCAACTACGTGTTTTTTCGTTAGTAAGAATCTATTCCGTTTAGACTATAATTAATTACTGAACAAATTTTTGGTTTTTATAATCAGAATATCTGTTTTAATTATGTAAACAGAAACCGAAATATTGAATAATGGTTATTCATAGATTATGTCAAATTTTAATACCTTACCATAGAATATTAATTTATTACCGAACCCCAGGAGAGAAAAAAATTAATAATTGCAAAGTTTTTTTTAAATGAAAGATAATATCTGTAATCATTATCGATCTTCAGTTATAATTTTTCTCAGAATAACTAGAGTGAATTATTACCACATTGAAATGTTATAATAACGTCAACAAACTGTCAACAGTTATTTAAAAAATGTGGAAAATATTATAATAAAATAATAATAATAATTTCGATAGTTTGAAATTATTCAATTCAGTATGAAATGATTATGGTCAGAAAATACATTTCTATTCTAATCTTTCTTGTTTATGAACCTATAGCTTCCAGTTTCAATATTGATTGAATTTTAATTAACCATGCATCATAACAAACATTCAGAAATACTAAAACTAAGTCAAATTCTATTATCTCCTAAGTTCGTGTAGGTACCTGGTTGAATCGGTGTATGAAATAAATATGTGAAAAAACTATAAACCTACAAAATAAATCAAGGAGACTGGATTCGAAGATTTTAAAACTCATATGATTTTAATTTGAAGCATTCCTAAGTTAGAATAGATATAATTTGATGGACCCTGAAAGTCTGAAGCTATAAAGAACCAGCTCTTCATAAAGACAAGTCTTCAATTCAACAGGTCCTGACAGAAAATACATTACCTATTTCAACGGTCATGAGAATATACCGAAGTACCTATGTTAGTGAAGGAAATCTTTTTCTCTATTTCTTATGGAATATTACTCTGGATTAAATATTAAACAAGGTGCTAGACATCATTAATAATGAATACAGCAAATGGCAATTCAGATTTTGTAGTGAATGTAAGACAAAAATTGTTCAGTGGTTAATTTCATCTATTAGTTTTTAGTGGTGGAACCATAGACTGGAGAGATTTCCCCAACCTTTTGAAGAAATATTTAATATAGACATAAAATATGGCAACATTGAACAAATCTTGTTATTGAAACATTTCAGCACAGAGTTGGATTTGGGAAAATCAGAAAATTTGGACAAAATTATATCGATTCAATTCCTTTCAACTTCAAATATCTCAAGAATGGTGCAATTTAGGAGGAAAGATGGAGAATGATTTTATCTGCAAAAAAGACTAATGATTCCAGGAAGTACAAGATACGGACCTTTAGTTCAACGATATTTGTTTTCCATGCAATTTAACCAATCTGTAGAGTAGTAGTGAGAAACCCACAAGAAATGGAATGAATCTAACGATGCCAAAATATGCATGACTGTTATCAAAAACCTTCTACAGGAGATCATTTCAATTGATATTGTCGTTTGAATATTACAGGTGAAAATGCAATTTTTTATGAAATTTCAACACCCTATATCTTTTGAACGGGGCCAAATTTGGAAAAATGTTATAGGAAGAAAGTGTTTCTTTTGACGTAAAGAATCTATGGTTAAAATTAACGCAGTGGTCAAAGACTCACCCTGTATATTATATATATTATAATCTATATAATATAATAATAATGAATAAAAATAAATTTTGAAAAAAAAAACTGTTTCTCTTCCTAGACGAGACTTATTGACCGATGCGTTATGTCCCCCACAACTTCGCGTATGCCAAGTCATTCGGAAAACGAAGAACGGCGATAAAATTATCGTAGTCAAATTAGTACTCCATTATTTCAAATGTAGAATAGTCAAGATTAAGACCTCGTAAGGAAGTAAACAATGAACTCTGATGTTTCCTTTACAAAGTATATTCCAATGATTCACCGACTTTGACGACGCTGACTTCGCTTCGAAATTCAACAATTCCGCAATGTTGTGTTTGTCGTTACAATAATAATAATAAAAAATCGGTCATCGAACGCCTGCATCGATGGAAGAAAACACGTCCAGTGCTTTGTTAAGGTCGGTATTGTTTTCCGTTTATGACTGCAACCGTTGTTTGAATTTGACATACCTACGAGGATTGTGATTATCCGCTTCGAATGCTTAATTGTCCTTCTTACGACCGTTTTCAATAACCTATCATGCAGATATCGTGTTTTCGTAAATATTAAAACGTAAAGCTGGGTTCACATTCGTAGCATTTCCGTATCGTATCTCCGTTGCGTAGCCTCAGCGCGTATCGTGATGGCTAGTTTGGATACAAGATGATACACATCGTATCCGATACAGCCCGATCCGTACAAACGCGTATCTTGATACACCTCGTACCCGATATGCGCATCACTATCGGTGGTATAGACCTATTTTGATACTGTATTTGTGATACACCGTATGTATGTCCGTTTTTCACAGGTAGTCAAAGGGGATACACGTGTCGAAAAAGTTCGGACGCGATACATTTCAAATGTACTTCTCGCCATTTCGTGGTTTTTATGATATAAACATGGAAGATGAGCTAGGATAATGAAAGTGTCGTCTACGTCTGGATTCAACTTTTCTTAAAATAATGTCAATGACAGTATAACAGGCGCAAGTCACTGCTAAACTCTGAGCAATTGCGTATGAAGTCATGGTTGATCCGTTTCCCAACGAAACCATGTCTGAACCATTGGAGACAGGAAGGTGCACGAAAGAAACTCGTATCATGAACATATGAAGAACGGAAGAAAGATGAAGCGTCCATATATAATAGTTAAAGCTGATACACTAACATGATACAGCATGTCGATGTTGAGCTCTTTGATTAATTCAATGCATTTTCTGTGTTCCTTTTTTTCATTATGAACACTGATGACATCTTGGATGGTTGCATCAGCGCTGTATATCGATGTGGTCTGAGAAATAATAGTTGAACTCCATGGTGTTCATCATGGGCCAGTTCTAGCTCCGATACCCTAGCTGGTAACCTGATTTACTGAACAGAGAATATGTGTAGCGCTTTATACGAAAGCGCCCTATATCAAAGTACCTTTTGATAGCACTATTTATGAAACCCTTTATGAGAAGATTTCTTATTTAGACTTCAAACTTCTTGTCGTTGTTGAGAAACAACGAAAGAGTTCTAGTCATATCCTGCTGCGATTTAAAAAAAAATGAATCATATTATATATTTCAAACAAATTCCAATGTTTTTTCAGTGAGCAGTCAATTGCTAGCGCCCGAGCGAGTGTTATGATATACGATGATATAAACAAGAAATGGATTCCATCAGGGACCTCATCTGGCCTCTCCAAAGTTCATATATACCAGCACACAGTTCAACAGACGTTTCGGGTTGTCGGTAGAAAGTTACAAGATCATGAGGTAAGATACATGCATAAGATTATATACTTGACCTTGAAAATGCTGATGCCGCCATCTTCAACTATGACATTTTTGACAGTTCGCGTACTCAGAACGTTTGGACGTACGAGCGTTGGTTAACAGTCACTTTGAAAATCATCTCATTTTACTGTTTTTTGTTTATGAAGTCAATGATCCGTTTTCATTTACAGGTAGTTATAAATTGTGCCATTTTGAAGGGATTAAAATATAACCAAGCGACTGCAACGTTTCATCAATGGCGAGACAACAAACAGGTATATGGATTGAACTTCAGCTCGAAAGAAGATGCAGACCAATTTGCCAGGGCGATGTTTCATGCTCTGGAAGTAAGTTAAAATCTTAATCCTATCCAAACCCAAATTAAACCAAATACTTGTTTCTTTGAATATTCAAAGTAGCATAACTTCTCGGCGAACACCTGTTACAAGCATCATGTCTTCAAATATACCAAACAGCTAACTGTTCTAATAATTTCAGATTCTAAGTAACATAGTACGACAGCCAAACCCTCAGTATGCGCCTCCAATCCAACAACAGCAATACACCCCGCCCATACAGCCGCAACAGCACACACAGCCCCCTCAGCCACCCCAACACCAGTACGACGAAGACATCGGATACCGTACCATGACCCAAGAAGATGTCGCCGCCATGCAGGAACGTCGAATATCCTCCGCGTACGCCTCTCCCCAGCAACCGCCACAGCCGCCTCTTCCGCAAACGTCGCCGATGGCGCCACAGAACAGCGTACCACCAGCCGCCCCACAACTGCCGCCCTCGAACCACATGACGCCCAGCCCGGTGTCGCCGCCTTCGGTACAGACGGGCGGCGGCGGTCATCAAAGAACGGTCAGTGCGCCGCCTGCACCGCCGCCACCTCCGAGCAACGCGGCTCCGCCGCCTATGGGTGGCCCACCCGCCGGACCACCTGGATTAGCGCCACCCCCACCTCCGCCGTTGCCTAGTATGACGCGGTCGCAGAGTAGCGGCGACAGTGAGGTCAACTCGCTGGCGGCGCAGTTGCAGAACGCGAGATTAAAGAAGAATAAGGTGAGCCGCAAGGATCATCTCTAGGCCCGCTATAAAATATTTATTTGATTCAGGTTATTCTCATGTTGTTTATACAAAAAATCTGTCACGGTTTCAAGATCAATTTTTGAATTTGTCATAACATCTTGTTTCAGACTGCTCAACCCCCTCCACCTACGGAAAACAGTGGTTCTTCGACAAGCAGCGGGGGTAGTAGTAATTATGGAACTTTAGGAAGAGCGGCTGGAAATAGTATGGCATCCATGATGGATGAAATGGCAAAAACGCTGGCTAGGAGAAGAGCAGCAGTAAGTAATCCTTACGCGTCGCGATCATATACTTACCAAAATATCTGTAAAAGGATCAATTGCACTTGAAAACTAACACAGAATACTGATAAAACTATGCGAAAACCAACTGGCTGGTGACAGGCTATCGCAAACCCTATGCTGACTGTTCCTCGAATACCGTTGCCAAGGAAAATAAATTACGGAAATAACATAAGTTTCAAAATTAACGAACATTTAGTCTTTTTTTTTATGCAATCCTTTTTGTTTCGATCAAGTTTACTGTTGTTATTATTTATTTTCTCTTTGATTGACCTATAGACAAGCATGATCCATTTTGGAATCTTTTGCCAGGTGGAGAAAAAAGACAAGGTCGTGGACGACGAAGACAAGAAGGCCGCGATCTGGGAGAAGACGAACACCCTACCGGCCAGTTCTTCGAAACACGCGAACGCTGAATCGCCTAAAAGTATCAGAAAAAGATTCGGATCAGCCTCAGAAGAGACGATCAAGGTCAACGGTCTGAGCGACATGGCCCTGGGACCCACCGAATTAGAGAGTATCAAAGCCGAACTTATCAGGGAATTAAGGAAAGACATGAATAAGATGAAAGAAGAGATTGCGGAGGGATTAAGGAAGGATTTCAACAAAATGAAACAAGAAATTATAGAGGGTGAGTGCTATAGCATAACCTCATTGATTGGTATTGGAGATGAGTTCGTTTCATTTGAGATGAAGCCTTATGGAAGTAATCAATATTTTCTTTCAAATAATTTCGTTAGTAATATCGCTCTCAACATGATTTCTTTTTAAATTCTAATTTAAAATGTTCATTGAAGAGATAAAGGTGTGTCCAAACACAGCGCGCAAAGTGCGCGGCAGCTGCGCGCGGCGTAACTGGTAACAGACACTGCCGCTTGCGGCAGTCGTAATATTATTAATGTTTTATTAATTTTGCTAGCATCTAAAAGTAAAACCATTTCAGAACAATCGAAGGACCTTTGGTGTTCATATTGTCCTTATAATTTTTTCTAATTAAAGTGGGTCCACATCCTCAAAGAATTACTGCATGCTTAGCTATTTAGAATGTATTTGTGAAACAAATTTATTGAACAAATATGATAATTGAGTTTTTTTCTTTCAGCAATCAAATCCGAGCTGAACCGGAGGTAATTACAATTTTTGTTTATGGTCTAGAATAGTATTTATTTTTACTATAAGTTGTACGGCTCTCAACATGAATGCTTCTTGTAGATTCCAGCCTAGTTCTGAATAATTAACAAATAAAAGATCAATAATCATTTTCAGATCAGTCTCTGGCTGCAAGAAGTTTTCAAGTGCTCGAGTCATAAATGTATTTTTTATTGATTCCTATAAATATTTTTTGAAAATGTTATTATTTTTCTTCCACGATAATCCTTTAATTTATACCATTCTCTCAACCAAGTGTTGATATCGATCTTCGAATTTATACGCGAAAAAACATAAAATCATCCTTCGTCTAACATTGTTCGATGTTTTTCATTCCAAAATCAAAAAGGTGTAAAATGAATCATGTTACCTAAAACACACAACTTTGGTTGTTAGATAGGCTAGCCAAATATGAGAAAGGACTTCCAACTGTAAATTCCGTCTTGTTACCTTGCACGTTTTCCAAAGAATGGGCCTGTCAGGACTGATAGTTTTTTTTTTATTAATGTTTTTCGAAATTGGAACAGCCCCACCTATATTCGATTTTCTGCAAGGAACTACACAACATTGTATCATGTTTTATTAGTCTACCTAAGCCTAAATAATATTTTTATTTCTTCTTGAATTATACCAACTCTATTAGTTACTTATTATATTTCTTGACTTCTAATTTTTATTTATTATATAGTATTTTACTTTGTTATGTTTAAGACATTCAATAAAATGTTGCATAGTTCTTGCTGTATATATAAGCATTGTAACGACTCGGAATTGATAAAAGCCGTTTTTGTTAAACAGTGAGAATACGACCACATATATATAGAAACTGCTAGTTGCTTAAACTGAATAGATTAGTGTCAAATCATATATACATCGAAAATATGTCATTAATCCATCGTTCATGTTTTTTAGACTTAAATATGTAAGTATGATATTGAAGAAAAAGGTATTGTTATATTGGCATTTACAACTTGTCAATCTCAAACTAGTCTTTTTAATAAGTTTCCCAAAGAGAGTATAAAATTTATAATGTTAGTTTCTAAGTGAACATTCCAAATTTTGGAATTCAACTTTATTTCTTTTTTTAAATTGAGTATTTTCAAAACGATGTGCTTTGAATACATTTTTTTTTTAGTATTGACTTTTTTTTTGTTTATCCAATCATTTCATTTTTTATATGATTCAAGGTGGTAAGTATTTCAAATATTTATCAAATCGTTCCGCAACAGATTTTTCCCGAACAGAATGAATTGTCGGTCTGTACTTTCTTATCCATTGAGCGAAAATATTCCAATATCTTTTTCGGATATTGTTAGGCTGAAAGTTGTAATTTTTATTACAGAACTGGTTAAATTTAATGCGGTACCAAGCTGGATAGTTTGGAAATGAAATTTTTACATACTGATCTACATATGTAAAATGAGATCAGTAGTTTCGATTAATCTTAATATTCAATTAATTGATAATGAAGGTATGAAAATAACTTTGTGATATTGTATTTTAATTGTATTTCCGTTAATGCATTTATAAGAGATCCTGTTGCACAGGTTTCTCGTAAAGAATATTTCAATTGTGATCTCAAGTCAAAATTGCACATTTTATTCCTATTATTTTACATAATTAATATATCGATTTGTAACTTTATTTTATTTATATCCAGTATTTCAATAAACTTTTGAAATGTACGAAATAATGTTTATTTGAAATCGTCGAGTTGTGGTTTATACTATACTGTCCAAAAAAACTATGATGTTGGAGACTATTTTAATTATCTTATCGAGAGGAAAACAAGTAATTTCGAATTTTCGGCCAAAAATATTCCTGATTATTTAAATGAGCTGAAATTTCCAATAAAGTAACAACTCCTCTTCGAAGCTGATGTAACACGAGAGGAAATTCTCCTCTTTCCATTGAAAAAATTCTCATAAATTCATTCGAATTTAGCAAGCTGGCAGTTGGGCGGGGCTTAACGTCCGATTGACATAATTGACATGTGAGACTGCGTAAACGTAGCTATGGTTACTAATAAGGCAATGGCGGCAACAAAGGCTCAGCGTGCTGGTTGGTCAGCTTCTTTATCCTGGTGATTCCCTTGATTTCGTATCAAGTCCTCGTGTTTTCGATATATTTTGTCTTTGGATTGATATTTTAAAGTTTTGAATTATTTGTAAGAGCAATTTGGACATAGAAATCGAGACATTTTCTTCTTTGTATTCTTAAATACAAAAAAACGCTGCGTAAAAGTGGTCACCGAAATTTTTCAAAATTTTAGAAATTACTCGTTGGGATTTGAATCGATAAGTCCCACTATAACGAATTGTCTGGATTACTGCAGCGGTTATAAACATTGGCTATTACGCTTTAGGTCCTCAGTTCGAAACTGGACCGATCCAATTTTTAAACCTAACATTATGTGGGTAAGACATGAGACTGAAAGGAATAGGTTTTAATATCTCTGCTGATCAAGTAATTGGGTCGAATCGGCCCTGTAGTTTTGATGTTTTTCGAATTACTCTCGTCAATAAAAAATGTATCGATTCACGAAAGCTTTCCCACAACCACACACTTAAATATAAATCTGTCAGATTCGTTCTTCACTGACAATCGGTGTCATATCAACACTTTAATCAACTATTCCATAAGAGTGATTCCTCCTTATCTCTACCCTTCATACTTGAACTCAAGAAAGTGAATTACATGACATAATTGCAACTGATTTCGAATATCACAATGAAAAGATATTTCAGAAAAATCTCTTGAATAGATTCAAATTTAGCAAGAAGATGGCAGGTAGGCGGGGCCTAAGGTCCATTTCAATGGTGGTCTTATGGGAGTGAGGGTATAGATGATAATTAACACCCCTAGAACTGTGAAATGGAAATAAAAAAATTGTGGTCATATGAATGTGCATAATATTTTGATTTCAATTTTTTTCCTACCCATAAATTTTTCTAGGACCGACCTTGTTATCGACCAAATGGCAGATATGAGGGCAAAGTGATGCCAGAGTGTTCTCATTCAAGCAGGCTTAAATGTATGGTATTTTACTAATGTTTATTTTAAAAAATCGCCAAAAAATATTTTACAGGAAGTTATCTGATCCCTTTTAAATCCATCGATTCATCTTATCTCTTTTTCACAGCTTTCATCTCATAAAATATTCCGAGAACCACCCAATACCAGTAAATAGATTTCCTAACAATAGGGATTGAAAATTTGTAACTATATCAAATTTATCTTTAGAATATAACTTTGCAAATTATCAATGCTGACTTTCTAGACAGTCCGTGAAATGATAAAAAATCGTGTACTTTGATCAGATATATTCAACTGTTTGACAAAATCAGATTTCATGAATTAATATCCAAGGATTACACAGAGCCGACAATAAACAAGGTTATTGCTATAAATTCCTTAAGGTTTATCTTTAATCCAGGATTAAGGAATCACTTACAATAAGATATTTATTGTAATGGATCAAAGGGAAATTTTCAAACTCCTTTTTGCAGTGCTATCAATATGTTTGCCAAGTATTTCACAGTGATATTTCTTGTTAGCTGCTTAGTTGCCGCAGACAAAGACGAATTCCAAGATATATTTCAAAACATAACAACAGAAGGTAATTATACCATTATATTATCTGAAATATCGATT
The DNA here is from genome assembly GCA_030674115.1 of Micraspis discolor. Lineage (NCBI taxonomy): Eukaryota > Metazoa > Arthropoda > Insecta > Coleoptera > Coccinellidae > Micraspis > Micraspis discolor. The sequence continues at coordinate 967,175 of JARTUT010001740.1, forward strand.
CAGGTAAATAAATGAAATGTTTCAAATTTTTTTTTCCAAACATATAAGCAGTTAGTGGATAATCTCAGTTATAGCTTATTTGAACGAAAAGGTTGAACCGGTATGTAATCAATTGTTACAATTTTAGCTTTATATTGTCTCAACATAGCTCCCCCTTTTTCGGGGCTACTGAACTCCTAGAATATCCATCGTAGCGTTCTGTAACAAGAAGATATACCTAGCAGTGTTTTCATTTAAACTTTGGAAAGTCCCAGAAGTTCACAAAATGAAGAATGAATTGATATTTTTACCTAGTATTTTGATAACAGTTATGCATATTTTGGAATCAATAGATTTATTCAATTTCTTGTGGGTTTCTCACTACTACTGTACAGATTTGTTAAATTGCATGACAAACAAATATCACTTGAACTGAAGGTCCGTATCTTGCACTTTCTAGAATCATTAGTCTTTTTTGCAGATAAAATCATTCATCTGCTTTTTTTCTAAATTGCACCATTTTTGAGATATTTTAAGTAGAAAGGAATTAAATCGATATAATCATCTGATGAAACATGAGTGAGTAAATCATTTCTTAGAGGGAAAATAATGTTTATAAACAATTCAGATTCAATAGTGGATGCTGTGGAAGGTAATTTTCATTCAAACTAAACTGGACTACAGAGGGGTACTTGCGCCCAATGTGAAAACTTAAAATGCTTATAACTTTTTAACGCAGCTGAATATGGAAAAACGATATGGGAAAAAAGTGTTTCTTTTGATCTCAAGAACCTATGGTTAAAATTAACGCAGGGGTCAAAGACTCACCCTGTATACAATTAAAGCACTTGCCAAACAAGACCGCACTCCATTAATGTATAACAAATTGTTTTTTCAAGTCAAAGTTTCATTCCCAATAACTTCGCTATTTTTATTTTCAATTTCATTATTCTCAAAAATCTAAATGAAGAAACACCTGAATTATCTTGATACGAATCATTTTCCCAGATGAAGTTTTCCCCAATTTGAAATTCTGAACTGACATGGACGCTCCATTCCATGCAGGGGAAGTTGGACTCAGTTGAGCGCAATAATCACGAAAGTTAGACTTCAAAACAAGCTCCTGACCTCACGTCAGCATACATTATTTATGTTTTTCTTGGGTTTCAATAGTTTTAATGCAACGAGTTTATTCACTTATAATACCACAAGAGCTTCAAAATTATCGGGTATTTCCCGATAGGTTCGTTGCAAACAAATGAAAGTCAAGTTTTTCAGGTTGAAAATCACGAGCTCGAAGCGCAAGTGTTTTCCTGAAAAACTTGACGATTTTATTTGTTTGCAGGAACCTATCGGGAAATACCAGATAATTTTGAAGCTCGTGTGGTATTCGGGGGATAATTTTTCTGTCCCAAATGTCGGCCAATAGAATTGCACCATGAGACGAAATGTACAGTTAACAAATAAGAATTTCATAATGAATAAAACAACATTTAATTAAGAATCAGGGTAGTGCAATTAAAAATACAATTGTTGTAAACATTGGTGCATGTTTTCTTCAAGTCAGAGTTATCGGTAATGGTCCCAGAAGAGGTAGATGGCATGAGGTTTATGCTGTTGATGGCATTTTCTGCAGTAGGCTCACTCCTTCGCAGTTTCTTGACAATTAATTCGTGGTGTTCCTGGTCGAGTTGGAGATACGGCTTGATATGGAGTTACTGTTGGCATGTCCAGTTATTTTGATTATCTGCTGCTCTCCCAGGCCCGATTTCGCTAGATTGGAGACGGCTGTTGCACGACTGGAGTGATTGGTGATTTTTTTGTTACCAAGGTCAAGCCCAGCTTTTTGTGCTGACTCCTTAACCCACTTTGAAATCGTGTTCTGGCCTACTGGGGAATCCTTGTACCACCTAGCGCCTGGAACTTTATTACAGAATGGATTTTGGGTCAGGAATAGTCTGTCGCTCTTGATATTGACATCTCTCTTCTCTCTCAATTTCTGGAACAGTCTCACTGGGCACTTGTCAGGGAGATTCTCCACCAGCCACTTGCTGTCTGATAATTTTTATGACCACCTTGTGTGGTCTTGCTGAAAATTGGATTGTATTCAATTCTCCCAGTTGTTTCCCGTCATTTCGCTGTTCTGCCTTGAAGTGATGTATTGACGCCATGCTGCCCTCACCACGTCTCCAAGCCAATTCCACTGATATTATCATGAATAATTTTTTCTGGAGGCCATCAGGAGTTTCTTCGTCCCAAACAGTTGGTCATTGCATCCCAATCTTTTTCCTCCAACGCTGCTGCACTTGCCCTCCGTTTTTCCGGAATAGATTGTAAAGCCTTACGCTTGGCATCACGAGCTCCTCGAGCGGTCTTGAATGCAGCATCCGAAAATGGGTTGATTTTGATGTCGAAATCGTTCAAATACTTTTCTTGAAGTAATTTGGCAGTCTGATTCCACATTGTTTTTATTGTACCTTCCTTATAGTCTTCTCCATCCATTTTCTTCATATTGTAAGCGTAATCTTTCATAATGTTTGCCAATTGCGCTTCACTCGTTTCAGCACTCAGTACAAAAAGTAGTAAATTGGTTCCAAACTGTTTTTTTTGCCTTCTCCGTATTAATGGGAACATTTCCTTTGACTTTTTTATCGATGGTGGACAGAGAACAAACTCCAAATCGACTCATTTTCATGCAAAATCTCCAATTTTCACAATTGAATTCAACCTGTCAGTTTGACGTGTGCTTAATTTGACTGGATCATGTTTTGTTTATATATAGCAACTACCAGAGAAAATTTTCAAAAAATTATCAGTATAATACCATGTAGGTTGTACCACATGACGTCGAATGGTGCAATTCTATTGGTCGATATTTGGGTCGGAAAAATAATCAATTTTGTTTTATTTTTTTTCAGAGCAGTTACATTTCGTTCAATACCATGTGGCTAAGGGTTATTTCATATGGAACAATTATTCGACAGCGGGATTTGTAAGTTTTATTCTTTATATCTTTCATCGAATATTAATAAGTTAAAATTCAATGTCTAATCTATTTTGTGCTTTTTATTTCAGGAGAATGGTTTCTCAGACGATTTCAGTAGAGGCTTGTTCGATGCCTTCCTTAATATTGCCAAGAATGTGACATACAGATTGGATACAGCTGTAGCAACCTCCAAACTAGGAGACCAAATCTGCGCCCCCCATGGACCTTGTTTCGACCCATCTGACTCTGGACAACACCCATGATGCAAAAATCCAACACAATTAAGGAGTTTCAATAAACATTTCAATCTTAAATATATATATTTTTGGCGCTCTTGTTCACCCGAACAGAGTGCCTATCATTTTGCCCGAATGTCTGTAATTTTGGAATATCGAGCCGAAAATGGTCTCAATCGATTGGGTTCGACTCCCTGATGAAGAATTCGTGGTGAAAGTTGAGTCTGTCCGGCCGGCCGTCCGGCCGGCCGGCCGTATCCTCTCTAGCATCCAAACGAATTCAGCTAGAGTTTTCATATTTTCAGAATAGGTTAATTGTCCAAATATCTCGGTCAAGTTCGTTATTGGGCCAAATCCGTCGGATGGTTCAGTAGTTATGAGCATCTGAAATTTTGTTTCCTCAATAACTACTAGAATATCCATCCGATCAAGTTGATACTTGGAATGTTATTGAGGGAGGCTGAAGCGAAACGGCTTGCAAAATTTCGCAGAAATTGTCACGCTAGAAAATTTTTAAAAAATTCCCAAAAAAAAAATTTTCAATACTCAATATCTCCTAAGACTTCATTAAGATTTAAATAAAAATTCGTATATATATTGAGGTTACCGATATCTTACTCCTTCTCAAATTTCATTGTCGTAGCTTTCCCCCTTCTGAAGATATGATCATTTTTTTCATTTACTCAAGAGAAAAATAGAAATGTCATGAAGTCCGAGCTTTGTCATTGAAAGATTTGCAATCACAGATCGATATTCGTTTGACAACTTGCGGACCTAGATATCAGTGTCAGTTGGCGTAATATCAATCAAAATTTTCATAGAATTCATAGAGGTAGAATTCGATGTCGATGACGTTGTCAAAATTCAGAAAAGCACAGACGTAATATTAATCAAAAAATTTTTTATCATAGAGAAAGAATTTGATGGCGTTGTCAAAACTCAGAAAAGCAATGACGTATGTTTTTAGGAGAAGCATAGAACAAAATTTGGTGAAAATTATGAGTAGTTATTTTCAAATTGAGATAAAGGTTTGTTTATTCATTAAGCTTTCATATTTACATCACATTGTCCCATAGTATGGAAAAAGACTATTGTTCACCCGATCAAAGAGCTTATAGATTTGTTAAGGTTTGAATATTTACTCGCAAGTAGGTCAACAAGAGCGCCAAAGCAATCTGACCTCACGTCAGTGCTTACTAAATTTTTTTTAAATACCAATCGTTCAATATTTCACAATGTTGAGGTTTTTGTATTATCTGACTTTACTTCTTGAACAGTGTATATATCTTTCCTTCGAGAAAGAGAGAAAAATGAATCTCTGTGCGGAGCAATGGATTCATGCGCCCTAAGATAAGAGTTTCTATCCATCTCCAATAGCTACAATGAAAAAGACGCACAGTAAACAGGCCCGCCATAAGGTTTTTTATTTTTTTCCCACCATAATGAGGAAACCCTTTCTAGAGAACACTCAGCATATTTAGCGCAGGGGAGTATTTACAAGGGGAAGGGGGATACGGAGGTAATTGACACCCCCAGGAAAGAGTTTTTCACACTAAATCTTCGAATGGAAATGATCAACCCCCCTTTCCCAGCTTTTCACTCAAGATCAGTTCAGGTCCCTCGCCCCCACCCCCCGGGCGCTCAGACAGCTAGAGGCGGGCCTGACAGTAAACAAATACCGTCGACAGTTGGCGCAAATTTTGCTTGATTTGTTTACAAACTATCTATTGACAAAATCAAAAATATTTGAAAACCGGATGGTACAGATACATGACGCCATATTGCCGTAACGGACTTCCGTTGCATTGTATCCAATTACCTTCTAGTCACACCTGAAGAAGTTTTACTTCAAAAATTACTTATGTAAAATCAAACATCATTTATTGAACATTCATATTGGCAATTGATATGTTCATTAACAAAACTTATTGCCATCCCTAGTACATGAGATTTTCCACATCGAGCAAATGATTTTCTAACAGGGACACTTCGACTTACCTGAAAGGATAAAAGAGACTCATCAGAAAAATAATTCAAATGAAGGTCTTAACGTTTCTGTTTCATCTTTTCCGGTAAACAAAAACAAAGTACAAAATGGAATCCTAAATTTATTCATTTTCAACATACGGACGTACAAGCACATCAAATTTTGTAAATAGCTAAAGCAGGTGGTTCGCATCTTCCACAAGAAGTAATTGCATATAACATGATCTCTATCGATCTGCTCAAATCTAAAGAATCTATCACAGCGTTCGTTCTGTTCGGACTCAGAACTCTGTATTTGAGTTCGTCATTGACGAATATCTGGTAGCCAGTCAGACAGTTAATGATAGGAGGAGAGCGCCATTTCATGAGGATACTGTCTATTGTCACTCTTCTTATATCGATTATTTCCATACCAGAAGCATTCAACGTCTTAGGACAGACACCACAGTCGTTTTTTGCACCAGGTAGGTACCTATCGAGCTCTAGAATAGGCTCCAACTTGTTATTAAATCGGCTGAACGAACTACGTTTCTGCTGAATCCTAGTACCAGACCCGTGCCTTGGTTTTGGTAGAAAATCACACACATACGTTCGGGTGAAATCGGGATAGAACCTCTCTTTAGGATGCGCCAAATCGTGAAGAAGATCTGCGAAAACTCCAGACTGACTCCGCATCTTCAATTCATTCGTCATTGCATCGATGATCTGATCCTTATCCTTACATTTATTTTGCAAATTATTCAATTTCATCTTCATGGTGGAAACAGTGGACTCAAAATGGGATGCTTGTTTTACCAAAGGCTTTAAATTGATTTCTGCCTGGTCACAAGTGCATCCTATTTTATCCAGAACGTTTTTTATTTCATCCCTGGCCCTATCGGCGTCACCAACCATGTGAGGCATTGCAATTTTCGGATCTCCAACTGGGACACACGTACAGCAATCACAGGGCATTCTCATTTCTTCATTCTCCTCCTGCTTTTGATTTTTTTCTGGTGAAGAACATATATCGCAATCGTCACATTCTTCTGCTTCTTGGTTTATTGATTCTTGCATACAAGGACACTTTTTCCTTTTATCCATATCAGGTTTGTCACCCTTGTTGAGCTGATCGCTGTATATTTTATCAGGTTTTCCCATACATTTTGCACATTTACAGGTGATGCAATCGCAAGCCATTGTCTGGACTGCAATTACTTCCTCGATTTTATCCTTGTTGCGGGCCTCTGAAGATTGAAGGTTCAAACAAATTTCGCATTCACATTTAGCGCAATCGCATTTTATGTCACTTCCATCGCCAGTTTCTTTCACCTCCTGTGGAACATGCTCTTCTTTGTTCCTTGGGATGTTTTCTTCCATTTGCTCATTGAATGCTCGACAGGGATTACATAAACATTTTGGACGGCAAGAGCATGTTTTGATCTGGGAATCTGGAGAAGTTTCACCTTTTGCTTCTACAGCAGGATTAATTTCGTCTGGAGTTTTGGTTTCATCTTTCATTTGTCTCTCAGCTTCTCTCCATTTCCTTACTTTTGGATCCGAACAGAACAAACATTCGCATAACTTACAGTTGCAAATGATAGACTTATTCAAATCTATTATTGGATCTTTGTATTTCGAAACATCATGTTTCGCGTCTCCTATTTCAGAATCATCACATTTACATTTACCTGAGGATCCAGGCGTTGATCCTTTTTTTGAAGATTTCTTGCAATCGCACGGTTTTTTTGCTTTTTCAGAGAACCTGCATGGTTTACATTCACACTTATCGCAATCGCACTCTGCTTTTTCATTTTGTACGGGGACAGTGTAGGTGGATCCTACTACATTTTTCCACGTATCTGGTAGTGTTGGGATGGTACTCGTCGCGCCTGTCTTGGGTTGCGCTTTGATCTTGGACGAACCAACCTTCACTCCACTCGGTTCAACCTTGCCCGAACATTTTTTGCAAGGGGTTTCATCCCTCTCAGAGTCCATCATAATCTGACTTTGAAGTTTCTTGCTCTCGTCCATACAAGGGTTACAGGAGCATGTGCTTCCACAATCGCAAGGCGTGCTGACGTTCATCACTGTTATTTCTGGAGGCTTGCTTAGCTCGAAAGCTATGAAATTAGTGAAGTAATTATCTTTGCCGTAACATGAGTCACACTCGCATTTCTTGCAATTGCAATTAGTGCTTTTCTTGAAGTTGCTAGGGTTGCAGATGCAGTCGACACAAGTACAATTTTTTCCGTGTGGTAGGCTGTCGCCTCCTTGTTTTAAATTCTGGATGGTACCTTTCTCTCTTTCTGTTTCGCACTTGCACCTCTGTACAGGCTTTTTCGAGCAATTACATTTTTGGTCGCTGTTAGTGGTATTCTTGTAACTTTGGGCGTTGAGAACTAGGCAGTCAACGCATTGACAATCTACACCATGTTTCGTTGCCAATGGGTCTATCTCCAGAAGACGATCTATTCTTTGTTCTAAGCCAGGAGTTTTTCCAGAGTTTTGATCATTTTTATTTCCTTGATTTTCCTTACCTCCATTGTTGGAACAGTTGCAAACATAGCACTGGTAGGTTTGTTCGGCGATTGATTCGTAATTTTCAAAGAAGTCGTCTTTACCTGTAATCAAATAAAAGGTTGAGAAAATAATATCTATCTACTTAAAGTATTTAAGAACATTTTCGTAAGATTTTCACAAATTGTATTATATTGTTCTTCCCATCTATAGCCTCTGATATGCAATATAAAAGTAGCAGAATCAACTATTTTTTTCATTTACTTCTTGGTATATATACGACAAGACTTTATTTCAAAATACAAAACTTGATATGCTTCAAATCTAATTTACCTTCTTTTGGTCCCCCTGATATAACTTTCTGCTTTGCATCATTGCTTAGTCGATGATTCATATCATCTAAAGATATCGGCATACATTTAATGTCTTCCGTCAAAACTAAACTCCTATTCTGGACTGCAGTACCGAAATCCCCTATATTTGGATGTTTAGGGGGCATTTTCAACCTCTCCAAATCAATCTTTAAACTGCCTAGGGATAAGGTCGCGGATTTACAAATCCTTAAGTATTCTGACCTGTTTCCACTCTTTTCGTACATCGATTTCGATTGCTTCAAGGTCACTCTACCATTAAAGATATTCATGTTCCTGGACATCTTGTAGACAGACTCTGCGATATGACAGTTGGTAGTAATTCCTTCCATCGAAGCCGTGCTTCTGGCTTGAATCTCGTCATTAATTCTTTGGTGACAAATTATTTCACTTGAGTGCAATTTAGAATCTTTCAAGATGTTTTCGTCTGAAATGCTCAAACTCTGATTCTTCTCAAGTTGTCCAACGACCGGAAAGATACTCATATCTACATGAGCCATAGAGCTTGATACATTTACTACATCCGTTCCTTCCGATGGTTTGATATTACCAAACATTTCTTTCGATAAATTTTCGGCTTTTTCTGAATATATTTCTTCAATTTTCATTTCCTCCGAATCAAGCCTACTTGAATCGTTTAGTTCCTCATCTACTTCACTTATGGTATCAAGCAAATAGTCCCCTGAAGAACTTACCGGTCTCTCTTGCGTGGAGCACTTCTCTACATCAGTTAAAGATTGCTTCGATGACAATCTAAGCATCTCTTGTTGACTCAAAATGTCTTCATGAATCACACATTTCTCTTGACGCTTGCACTTGGATTTAGGTATGAGTTTAATATCTTTTGGTGAATCTTCATCTGTTTTATTGAAATTTGAATTTTTCCACTCTTTCGTCATAAAAATATCTTTTGCTTTGCATTCTAATATAGTGAAATTGTTGTTTATTACTGATTGTCCGTATGGTGATTCGTAATTTTTCATTAAAAGTTCTTCTTTTTCAATTTCATCGGTTGGTTCATCAATTTTCTCACTACATATTCCACAAGTTTTGCTATTATCGCAGTCCACTTCAGGGCAACCTGGAATATCTCCATCTTCGAACTGTCCTTGACTGTTTCCATTTTCCGACGAACCTGGTAACTGGATGAGAGTGCCGTCAAGAAAATCATCCATATGGTGACGGTCGACCAGTTTAGTCACAATTTCTATTTTACCGTCAGGCAGATAATTAACTTTGGTTTGAACTATGCCAGGAGGGCCTTCAGTAGTGATTTCAAGAGATCCAGTTTTTGCTATAGTTGTCACGAGATGTATATCCCTTGGAGGAACATCCAGAACATCGACTGTGGTATCGATTGCCAATTTTTGTCTTCTTGATTTAGTTAAATTTGGATCATGTGCTGAAGTCACTTCAGTAGTAGGCATACTCAGCGTTCCTAAGTTTTTCACAGCGATAACTTCTTCAGAAGGTCCAATTTTTTTATTGTCGACATCGGAAGAGCGACCTAATGTCGCAGATGATACTTGTTGAGCATTTGCTTGATCGCAATCATTTGCTGCCGGACAGCATGAGCAACCTTTAGATAATACCTTCTTTGGGTTAGATATCGGCGTAGAAGTATATTTAGGAACCCCCATATTCATTGTGGGTATCGATGCTAAAGTAGCTGATGATGAATCTCCAAACTGGTCTTCCGAGAAATCTTTCTTACCAATTCTAGGTTTAAGTCTCAATGAAGAATTGGAACAAGCACAACTCTCTACGTCCTGGGCCTTGTGTTGAATATCTGACTTAACCGGTTCAATAATATCGCTTCCGCAAGAACATGAAGTAGTGACGAGCTGCTGGACGATTCCTTTTCTTCTTTTTCTCTGTTGGGCTCCCTTCTCACCAACCAATTCAGTTAATTGCCTGATGTTTTCCGCAGTTTCTTTCAGTCCTGAAGGTACATCTGATACAAATGGGCAAACTTCTTTGAGGGTATCACCCAACTTCTTAGCAATATCGCCGAGATCTTGTTCGGATTCATCACCTTTGGCTTGTATCTTATTTTTTTGATTTCGTCTGCATATCGCTCTTTTGAATTTCATAATGTTCTCTGCTTCTTTCAGTTGTTGCCTCAATAGTTCATCTTCAAGACTAGTGCATTTGTTCTGGAGGGATGCCAAGTCATTTTTCAATTTTGAATTAACATTGTTCAAATCCACCAATGTGCAACAGGCTTGACATAGTTTCGCTTTCACTTCGTTTATCTCTTTCATGTAGGAATCTTCTTTTGATTTGGTTTTGGCTTGGAGATCTTTGAGCTCATTTTCCAAGTTGGTGCATTTATTTTTTTGGTCCTCCAAATTTCTTTTCAGAGGCCCTTCAATACGTTCAAAACAATGTTTTAGCTCCAGTCGTAGATCTTCCAGTTCATTCCTGAGTTTTTTGTTTTCTTCCTCTAATCCTTCGGTTAGTTTTTTAAAATCTTTACATTGTTTAGGTTGTTTTTTCATAGCTTCTTGCAAATCATGAATGCCTACTAAGTAAGAATGTTCTCTCTTTTCTAAATCTTCAATTTTATCTTGCATTTGTTTTTCCAATTTCACAAGTTCTGCAAGTCTGTCCATATAATACATATCAGTCGGCTTCAAGGAGAATAAACTAGGGTTTTCTGCCAAGTCTGCTAGTTTGGGATCATAAAAATCACATGTAGGGTTCAAACATCCCTCTGGTGCAGGATAAGGCTCTTGCTTTTGGCATAAATTCGAATCAACATTCAAGGGAGAGCTTTGATCTTCGATATGGCAAGCACATAAAAAGTTTTCACCAGCTTTTGGATCAACACATTTGCAACTACCAAGTATGAGACTCCTTCCTTTCTCTACCAAGCATTGCACCAAACTGGGTTTCTCTAGTTTTTCTGGAACACAATCGCAGTCATCACCAGCTTTCTGTTTCTCCATAATTTCTTTCAGCTGATCCAATCTTTTCCTCAAACATGCTTCCTGCTGTTTCAAACTTTCATTTCTTCTCTCATATTTTTGCTTCATTGCTTCCCAAAAGGCCATCTGGTTGTTAGTAGGTTCAGCCATTGTGGAGAAAGCGACTTTAATTTTGGATGGAACCGAGTTTCTTAAAACATTTCTTAAACCTAGAACGAAAATTTTCTACGTGACTTTACATACGGCAATTTTGATGTTTTGTCGCCTGATATTTCCAAGGTAAACGCGGTTGGTTTTCAATTTTGTGTGGCCGCTTTATCCGCAGTATACGCGGCAGGATCCGTCCGCTGATTTAGAACATAGATTAACTTAATTATATCACATCATAGAGAGCATTCTTTCTATGCTGTGATACACAATTAATTGATCTATGGCTTGAAACACAGTCCAGATCCGTTGTCCCGAACTCTGTACCATAAACTTAATAAATAAATAAATAAATACTCTTTGAATTTAGTCTAGGATCTGTAAGTAAGATGTCTTAAAATTATTTCAGACCACTTATCTTGTACCTAGTGAAACAGCTAGCTACATACGGTTTGTACATATATCGAGCCGAAAAAAATTGATTAAGTTAGGCATTATGATGACCTAGAGTTCCATATTTTCAAAGATTGTCCAGATATCTCGGTTAAGTTTGTTTTTCCTAACGATAATGATGTTACCATTTTTTTTTCCTAGTCCACATTGCAACGAATTTCAAGCACTTCGGATTTCAAATGCTACTAATTGAAATACTGAGAATTTCAAATAGTTGATAATTGAAAAAGATACTTGAAATATTAGATACTTTAAATTTCTAATGCCTTAAATTTCAGATACTTGAAATTTTAAATACTTGCTCTGAAGTACTCCATGGCCTGAAGTTTCTTTAACAAGGTCAGTGTTGGAATTTCTATGGTGCAACTAATGTAATCTGTCAGTCAGACAGACCTGCTCAACAATTAACAACTCAACTGTCAATTGCTATTATTTTCGTGGATATTTATGAATCTTAAATTTTAAAACTCCGATTAATACATGATTTAAAAATGCATTTATGATATAATCAGAAGACAGTTACTATATTTCCTCCATTATACACTATATAACTAAGAACAAGTGAAGATTGAGTTGTTTCTTTGAAATAGTATAATATGTCTGCAGGAACAACCCTTCAAAAAGCTATAGAATTAGTAACAAAAGCTACTGAAGAGGATAGAAATAAGAATTATGAAGAAGCACTTAAACTGTATGAGCATGGGGTAGAATATTTTTTGCATGCAATCAAATGTGAGTAGATTTTATTTATTTCAAGGTTATAAGATGAACTACTAGATACTAATTATGCCTTTCAACTTCAGATGAGGCACAAGGAGAAAAAGCGAAGGAAAGTATAAGGGCAAAATGCGCACAATATTTAGCAAGAGCTGAAAAACTGAAAGAGTCTCTGAAAAAGGGCACCAGAAAACCCATTAAGGATGGAGAAAATGGATCTAAGTATGTCACAATCATATTATTTCTTGAGAACATAGCATGGCATTGATTATCATTCTATATTTTGTTGCACAAGATACAAAACAATGAGCAATTCCCACAGTATTTGTAAATATCACTGTATTACCCAAATTATCATTAGGGAATTTAAGACTCCACTGGTTATTAAAATATGCTCTGTTTAAATGAAAATAACTTTTGTCGTCAAGTTCCTTTTAATTTTAGAGATGACAAGAAGAGTGACAGTGATGAAGAAGATGGTGATGATCCTGAAAAGAAAAAGTTAGAAGGAAGATTGGAAGGAGCGATAGTAGTTGAAAAACCAAATGTCAAATGGTCAGATGTTGCTGGTTTAGATGCTGCAAAAGATGCATTAAAAGAAGCTGTAATTTTGCCTATTAAATTTCCCCATCTTTTCAGTGGTAAACGAGCTCCATGGAAGGGCATACTTTTATTCGGGGTTAGTTAATTGTATTATTGACTATTACAGTGAATTGTTTGGATAATGAACAAAGATCAGCTGTTAAATATGTTAAGATTTGATTTGGATAGCTAAAAGTAATCATATATGGTCATTTATTATTTGAAAGCAAAGGTATATTTGAGATTTTCTTTTGGTAAATTTAAAAAAATTCAGATACGGTCAATATACTATTCTGTGGTTTATACTAACATATGGATCACAGAGCTGAAAAAGTTCGTGTTGAAATTTTTTATTTTGTGATTTCAACAATGTAAAATTTGTTCATAATTCAAATGGTCATGTGATTTGGAATACCTAATTATTTGAAAGCTTTAGTAATAAATGTGATTCTCCTTTCTGTTATATAAAATTATTCGATATTTATAGCCTCCTGGTACTGGTAAATCGTACTTGGCCAAGGCTGTAGCTACTGAAGCTAATAACTCTACCTTCTTCTCTGTATCCTCATCAGATCTGGTATCTAAATGGCTTGGAGAATCTGAGAAATTAGTGAAGAGTCTGTTTGAAATGGCTAGAAGTCAGAAACCTAGTATTATCTTCATAGATGAAATTGACTCATTATGCTCCTCTAGGTCGGACAACGAATCAGAATCAGCTCGTAGGATTAAGACAGAGTTTCTCATTCAGATGCAGGGTGAGTTAGATATTTCTGCAGAATTTTTTTTTCCAAAAAGCCTTTGAAAAATTGAATTCAGACAATAATTCGTATTGTAAGAGTGTTTGTGGTATGTATGGGGCGTTAATGTGGAGATCATGAACTTGGACAACTCAAAATCTTCAAATTAGAATCTATAATCTATATGCTTTTTTTGTGTTATGAATTGAGATACACTTTCCATCTCTTTAAATTAAACTCAAGCAGTCTTAATAAAATAGTTAACTGACTCAAAGAAATGTTTTACATTTTTTGTAAATTTCATCTATTTAGTATATTTAAATGAGGTTATCCATGATCAGAACCATAGATTGAAGGAAAATTTCTTTGATGCATGATCAGATTCTTTGATTGCTATATCAATGAAGCTCTGGAGTAATTGAGATTCCTAAAAATATTTTAATGTAACTACAGGTGTTGGACATGATACAGATGGTATCTTAGTACTGGGAGCCACCAATATACCTTGGGTACTGGATTCAGCTATACGTAGGAGATTTGAACGGAGGATATACATACCTCTTCCAGAAGAACACGCCCGTGTTACGATGTTCAAGATACATCTGGGAAACACACATACCACCTTGTCCGAAGACGATTTGAAAGAACTTGGACGAAGAACAGAAGGGTGAGTTATATCTATGCATAAAAATGAATTACTGTCTTACTCAAACTCTAGAACAACAAAAGCTTTTTGCTAATTTAAATCATGATCTACTTTGCCACCAGACATCTTTTAATTATTAATTTTGTCTCCTCTTATCTCCAGATATTCAGGAGCTGATATCAGCATAGTTGTGAAAGATGCTTTGATGCAACCTGTACGTAAGGTTCAGACGGCCACTCACTTCAAGAGAGTGAGGGGACCCAGTCCAAGGGATCCTAATTTAATCGTTGACGATTTGCTGACTCCATGCTCTCCCGGGGATCCCGGAGCAATCGAAATGTCATGGTCTGAAATGGAAGGAGATAAATTGGCAGAACCCCCAGTTACTATGGTAATTATAATTTATTTATTTTTGTTTTTTCCTATTTAGCATTGTTGATATTCCAGAGTGATATACTTAAATCTCTGGCCACTTCGAAACCGACCGTTAATGAAGAAGACCTTGTAAAGCTTCAGAAGTTTACTGCAGATTTTGGTCAAGAAGGATAAGGATATTATCTTACCGCACGTTATACGTTTTTAGGATAATAAAAAATTGCATACATAGATTTTCGAAGTCCATTTGAAGTATATATTTGAATATATTATAAAATACTTCTGAAATTATTGTTTTTAAGTGTTGCTTTATTTTCTTAATAAATATTTGCTCTAACTATATGAATTATTATAGTATGCCTTATTACTCTATTCTTTTAAGCATTTAATGTTTTATATTTCAAGAACTTCGAATAAATATATCAAAATGTTTATATGTGGAAATAATTATTTATTGATTGTTTGATTTGTAATTTTTCCCTTGTTCTGTTTATTGTTTGGATTATTCAAGGACATGGAAACGTTAGATTAAAATTATACTTGGTGGTGTATCACTAGAGAACTTTTCGGGGTTAGGTCCTTTTTCATATCAGTGAGTAAAAAATAATTTTGTTTTCCATTAATACATCAAATTAAAAAACAATTGGATGACTATTGAAGGGCAAATATGCATTGATAATATTTTGAACAAGGACGAGGAATTTTTATTAAAAATATGCAAAGAACAACATTTTTTATATAATAAAATGTACATTCGAAATTGTATAATCAGTTTGTGTGGAGATATATTTGCTCTGATATTTTTACACAGTGTTTCCTAATTGAATGCAATATTTATGGGGGTAATTTTTGGGCCCATTTTGAGAAAAAAAAATTCATATGAACATAGATTCTAAACGTCATACCTTATGAGATACAGGGTGGTAAAGTTTTCAAAATTATGTGTATTTCTACCATGCCGATCAAGGAGAAAGGAAAGATGTTGCTTGCTGGTACGAGTTTTTGTACACTGGCTTTATCTAGTCAATGCAGCCTTACCTATCATATGCGATGTCCCCGGCTTCATATCCTTTTTTACATAATATGGAGTCGAATCAAACGCTCTTGTAGAATAATAAATTAGAAAGACTTCATTACAAGAGCTCTTCAACAGCCTGGTTATCGTATTAAAAACAAGTCTGATGACTAAAAAATCAAGAGTAAGATTTTCACAGTAGTTGAAAGATTCTACGTCTTCTTTATTAGTTCTTTCAACCTCTCTAACCTAAAAATCACAAAAAAACAAATCGTTTTATAATAACTATAAAAATAGATTTTTAGTTTTCAAACTATGTGAAACCGATCGAACGTAAACTTATAATAACATAATCTCAATTTTTCAATTGAAAAATCAAATTAAAATGTCCTGCAAACGTGCTTCTTTTGTAAAACATTTTCCTAAAAGCCATAGCCTTGGACAGATCTTTTTTGATAAGTTTGTAAATGAGACAGTTCAAAGGAGAAGAAAATTCAATTTTAATCTAGGTGATCATAGGAATTATCATTCCTCTAGAGAACCAAGGTCGACTGTTGTAAAACTCACACCACAAGAAGTAAGAAGGTCCAAATCGAGACAACATAATATGAAAATTGTCTGTTATAGGTTGACAATATTTTACGTGCCAATGAATACACACATGACTTCAATAATGGATCTGTTAAATCTTATGATTCAAATCAGTTAGCGTCAAATAACCCTATAGAAGACACAAGATCAGAAGCTTCTTGTTTGCTTACTTCTGGTATGTTAGCAAACTGTTTCACACAATAAAAGTGCAAAAATCCAAGGTTAATACTGTGGATTACAATTATTGTCTTTTAGGTTTATTATTTGGCGTATTTGATGGTCATGGAGGCGGTGCTTGTGCTCAAGTTGTTGCGAAAAGACTGTACCAATATATAACAGCATGCCTTTTGCCACAAGATCAATTATTGAAATATATTTCCTCTCCTATGAAATTACTGAAGTCCTATAATAATAAGGTTCAATTAGTAGATGATGTTCGTGATATATATAAGAATAGTTTCAGAAAGTTTTTGGATATTCTAGTCAAGGTAAATACTTCAAAATTCTAAGTGAATATTTTCATCTCTCCGGTACTAAATAAATAACTATTCAAGATCCTAAAAAACTGTCTAGTTCTTCTATAGCTAAATGTGGGATTCAATTTGTCAAAAATCAACTTCTGAGGTAATGGAAAATATCAGTTCTTATCTTCCAGATATATTTTTTTTTAGAGTGATTATAGAAATGGATTTGAGATGGATTCTGCTTTAGTTAAAGCGTTCTTGAGTTTAGATGATGATCTTTCATGTGAAGGATTGCCTGATGAAGAATCTAAATTTAATAAAAAGATGCTTTCAGTAGCCATGTCTGGTTGTGTAGCATGTGTTGCGCATATAGATGGTCCTCATTTACATGTGGCTAATGTTGGAGATTGCAGTGCTGTTCTAGGTAACAGATATATTTTATTTAGTATCCATTAGTAGCCTAGAATCCAGTGTGTAGGTACCCACCTTGGTTTTCAGGCTCCTTATCGGAAACAAACACATGGACTGCGAAGAAATTAACTGATGAACATAATATTGAAAATCATGAAGAAGTTCAGAGAATACTTGCTGAACATCCTCCTAGTGAAAAGAGTACTGTGATAAGATTAGGAAGACTTTTAGGACAATTAGCTCCTCTAAGGGCTATGGGTGATTTCAGGTATTGACCATTATAGTTTCTGTCGATTGAGTGTTAGTTTGAATGATAAATAATATTTGTTGTGTGAATTTGTGGCACTCGAAACTCATGCGCTCAGTATACCTGTTAAAGTCCAGTATGAGTTAGTCAGTAGATCCCAATTACATGCTTGTGATATTCTTGCTATGCAGTATGAGCATCATGAAATTAGCTTAAATACATATTTGATGTTCTATTTCATTCATTTATTTATTAAAGGTCATAATAATTGTTTAATTTACTTTTTTTAGTTTGATTTGACACACAAATGACATTTTTTCAAATTTTGTGAAAAGAATTTTTTTGAATAAGTGGAAACAACCTCAAGGACAAAGCAGCGATTTTTTTTTCTATTCATAAAATTACGTCCCTGATGTCACAAATACATTCAATTTTGAAAACATAACTTGGTTTTGATTGCCTTATGAAAAAAATGGACTCAGATTTCATATTTAAACCGTTGACATATTTTACAGATTCAAATGGAGTAAACAAATAATGACACAATATGTAGCAAAACATTTTGGTCCCAGTGTGATACCTCAAAACTATTTTACACCACCTTACCTCACAGCAAAGCCAGATGTAGTACATCATCGTTTGACTCCCAGAGATAAGTTTCTTATCATTGCTACAGATGGTCTATGGGACATGGTATCTCCCATTCAAAGTGTACGATTAGTAGGTGAACATATGAAGGGAAAAGTGACTTTAAGCCCTCTCAAACTTCCCCGTAAAAATATGAAATTGGGGGAAATTAATGAAATAATTCTTCAGCGAAAAGAGGGTATGAAAACAAAACCTAGAGACTCAAATGCAGCTACTCATCTTATAAGAAATGCGCTTGGTGGTACTGATTACGGAATTGATCATAATAAATTATCACAGCTGTTGAGTTTGCCTGATGATGTTGTGAGAGTTTTTAGGGATGATATTACTATCACAGTTATCTATTTCGACTCAGAATTTTTGAGACACTGCCCAGCCTAAATAATAATAACAGATTTGTTTATTATGAGATGTTTGGTTTATTTTTATTCTTATTCATATTATATCTGTTTCAAGAAAAATTTTAATTCCAATTATGGCGGGATTTCGAATTCTTGAACATCTGGAGCAAATTGTTGTGAGGACAATTGTGAATTTTTGATCAAAACTTCTTGAACAATAAAACAAATGTTAGAGTTACTAAAGATTTAATCTATTATTCAGATATTTGTCAAATAAAACAGGAGGTTGAAACTTTGTTGTGTGCAAGAATAAACAAAAACGAAAGTTTTTGCAGGACAATACTTTAAAACAAAGAAAATAATTGTGATTTTTTATGTGCTTCCTGAAATTGCACAAAAATATCTGCCAAGTGAAACTTTGTTCGTTTGCACATTTTATTGTACATAGTCATAGAAAAAGCAGTTTTATTTATTTCCTACTCTATATTTATTGTTGTTGAATATAATAAAATGGCAATTTGCTGTGTGTTTGAATACCACTTGTGATAACATGTTCAGTGGTGGGCAGTATTGAGTTTTGAGAGATATTTAATGATCATTAATTTGCCAAATAAATGAAAGAAGGAAGGTTGATATCAACATCAACTCCCACCTGGTTGTGCCAGTGGTCCTAACATTTGATATTCAAACAGTGGTCACCATATTCTGCTCATCTCTAGTGATGTTGATTTTTTTCAGAATACAGTCAATCCATCTTCCTAGGGGTGCATTAATGAACTTATTCTTCAGAGTATAGTACGAGCATGAATATGTGATCAGAAATATACACTTACTACACTCTCTTCAAAGCATTCAATCTTACTCTGAAAGTGTTGTCAATTTTAAAACCATACACATGAACACAAACAGTAAAACTGTAGATTACAAAAACAACTTGTTAACAATTTCAAAATTCAAGGTTATTTTTCATTGTTGAACTGTGTGAAATCAATTTTCTGAAAAGGATAGTACATACAGACTATAACAGCTTCAGAATAATTCTAAGCTTACCTGTAGGAACTTTAATGACATATTAATTGGTTTGATATTTGCTTTCTTCAAAATGTTGACAATGAAAAGAAATTCCTCCAGTATGTGAAGAATATCAATGTCAAAAACCTTTGATTGATTGATACTAATCTCAACATGAATAAACTGAAATGGAGAACTTTAAACAGCAAGTTTTAGGACAAGAAACAGACCAACTTACCGCTGGGATTAAGTTTTTACAAGCTGCCCAATTAATTCAATCCAACTTTTTATTATTTTGCTATTTCTAACTTATTGAAATAGGATAAATCAAATCTTATTCGCCATAGTTTTAGTGTAATTCAAACACAATAAACTTCAAAGAAAAAGGTTACAGATACTGGAAAAATAAAAAGAATAGGAACACTTCAAATTTCGACTGCAAACATAGTTCTTAAAAGCAAATTTTGCTCAGAGTGAAATGGATTGATGTAATTTCATTTTAGTATTTCTCACTTTGGTTCTATCTAGACGCAGTTCATGGTCGGGGTATTTAAGAGTTCAATGTTTAGAAATGATTATTTACCTGAATATACAAAGCAAATTCAAACAAAAGATTTGTGCATATTTATTATACATTAAATTAGGCTATATTGTTTACAATCACTTTTTGCTTTGTATCAATATATTAAAACATTTTCTTCTGAAGTATTTATAGAGAAATTAAATACAGGCACTTACCAATTATACTAACAAAATATACAACCTCAACAATCTTCCTATACATAAAATTCAAAAATATAAATCTGGTATTAAAATAAAACTCAACTAATATAAAACGATTTTACATAAAAAATTAACAAAAATAGAGATTGTGAAAATGTTAATAATCAAGGAGAGTAAATATCATTGATAAATTAAATTAAGTAGATTGTTTCTAACAGTAGAGCTCAAAACTGTATAAATAGTCTAAATTGCAAAATTTTATAAAGAGTAAAATTGCTTGTAATGAAAAATAATGTTAACTTTCAACGCTGCTTTGTCATATTGGCTTATGCAATCTAGCATCCAATTTTTTAATTTTTGAAGGTAAATTTCATAACAATTTATAAATATGTGCTGTCACAACATTCGCAGGTTCTTGTCTGTGTATGGATTGGTTATGTAGGACCTGCAAAGGAAACAATCGGTGAAGTAATATACTAAAAAAATACAAATTTATCATGCTTTCAGGATAATGTAAAATTTCAAACGATGTATTTTTTTAATCCATTAATAAAAAATTTGAGAAGCATGAGCAAAGTCAAAAGTTGATTCCTCTTTTATTTTCATAAGGAAATAGTTTAATTTTATAAAGTTTTATCATGGTTTAAGCTATTTAACAGATGCACTTCTGGCTTATAGATTCTTCATTAATGAGTCTAGCCTACACAGCGGAAGCTATCTCAACTCATTTAATGTATTTGGATAACATACGGGTGGTCTTTTCCATAAATAAGCGCGAAAAAATTACCATGCTTCATACAAGAAAATACTAACTAACAGAACAAGAAAACAAACACAGAAAGAACACAACCCTTACCATTTTTATTCACTCAACACAGGAAGCATGGACCCATTGAAAGAAGAAAGATAATGAGTATAGAATAAGAAGAAAAAGATAATACAAATAAATTTCTTAAGAGTTGATATGATTCAAATTGTAAAAATAGATACTTACAACTCAATATTGTGTATCGTGGAGGTTGGACAATTATCATTCACTTTGACATGGCAGTGCTTGTGACATTTCATCTGACAGTCTCTGCATTCATAACCTTGCTTTCCAATCCTTCTGGCTATGCTTTTTAAGCATACTTGACATGTTGTGCTCCTAAGACCAAATTATTAAAGGTCAATTAATTCCAGATTTTTTTTTATAAAAAACTCACCCTGACAAATGTTTAGCTATAAATGTATGGTCATTGAAAATATGAAGCTTAATCCCTTTTTTTCGCCATTTTGATTTTTGTGCCAAGGATAAAGGGACTAAATAATGCTTTTTGATGCCATTCTCAATTGTTTCAAGAACAAGGGTACTTGCTTCATTTACGTAGGTTCTGCCTGAAGCTGTGCTCAAGCCAGAGGCTTCAGAAAGACTCGACCTTCTTGAAGATTCTTCAAGGGACCTGTGGCCAGGTATGTTCAATTGGTAGCCTAGAATCATAGTCACTTTTAGGATTATTTATTCAACTGAAGATTACGAAGGTCACTAACCATCGTTTCTACTCCTATCAGCAGATATTGACCTATTCAAAGAATCGTCCCTTCCAATCTCATTTTCAGGCCCAACTGACTTCGATCGATTTTTCGACTTTCCTAATCTACGTTTGATTGTTCCGAAGAAATCTCTTCGTTTTTTAGCCCTGCCTCTAAATTCTTGAGGAGGCGATTCGTCGGTGACACCAAATGATCCTCCTGTTACAGGAGATCTATCAGTGACGTGCTAAAAAATGATATTTCAATTTTAGAAATTATTATAAGAAGTTATTGAAGAATTAAGATAAAGTTTAATGTTGGTGGATTCATTGGAAATATGAGAGTTGCACAAAAAAATTAAAGTGTTAAATGAATGTAGTTTTATGAAGTGTTCGGTTTACAGAAAAAAATACATGATCATCACAAAATATACAAGATCAATCAAAAAGAAAAAACTTGGTGTGTAAAAAGACTCATTACAAAAATCTAATAACACTACACTCATATTATCAAAGAATCGATTGATCCCTGTAGAAAGAAATATATAAAGCTGATTCAAAGGCAACTGTTACAAAATGACAAATTGGACTTCATTAAAATAAATATATGAAAAAAAAAACTAAGCTCAAACCTCCGATTTCTCGGTTTCCGCACTAGTATTAGCATCAGTGGTATCAAGAGTAGAATCACTCAAAACGTTTCCATTCGAGGATGTATTTCCGTTGGAATAAACTCCACTGTCCTCTGAAATTTTAGGCTTCACTTCTTCTACTGCTTTTTCTCCAAGTTCTTTCCAAACTCCGTTTACTAGTTCTACCTGTAGGTTAGTGAAATTGCAAACCAAACTTTTCAAACAACTGTACTTCTCGTTAAAACTCAAGGTTAGATTTCAAAGTAACAAACTGATGTTATTTTGTCAAACATAAAACTCACCTTGACTATCCTTTGTGATGGTTGCTGAAACAACGAAACGAAATAAGAAAGTCAAGCATTTCACTTGAATCAAGTTATCGCAATCTTCTAAATTTTAGATAACATATTTTAATTACTGAAGTAATCTACCTAGTCTGGCGGACTTCAAAACAAATTATTAAAAGTAGAATGAAAGAAGTAAAAATATGATCAATTTACCTTTTGTATACTATGGATTGTGAGTGTATTGTTTTCCGTGTTATTCAGTCCATGATCTCTGTGTGCAAGGGTATCATTCATATTTCCATTAGTCAAATTATCTGAAAAAAGTAAAAACAATTACAAATTGTGATTATTGGAATAATAGATCTAATAATAAAACAATGCCGATAAGCACTGCCGCCAGGTCAATTCAACAATAAGCTCATAATACTGATGATAGCTCGATATGGAATAGAGGTAACTAACTAAGAAGAAATGACTACAAAGTAGAAATGAAAACAGATAAGGGCAAGCATAGATGGAAAAACCAAGAACACCATCGATTACATATGTAGTAACAGATATTGCCAGCGATCTAGATATTCTGAATAATAAATGAAGAAAAACACCATACTTGAGAATGACTATGTATATGAACAAGATATATCTGAAGTTTAAAATGTAGATAATATGAAGACCAATCAGATTTAATGAAATCATAACAAATAAAGAAAAAATGGCAATCAAAAAATGAGAACCAGAAATATAACCAATGAATCGAATGCTTAATAAATCAAAGAAGACAGGTTATAGACAATATTGAATTAGACAATTAGAAACAAAAATAAAAAAATTATGAAACACCGAAGAGAACAAAACGCTAAGTCTGCAACTGCTAGTTAGAAAGAAGCAAATAGAAGTCTTAAAGCTTGAACAAAAAAAACAGGTAAGAGCAATAAATACAAAGCAAAAACACAGATAGCAAAGTAGTGACAGAGAAAAGATAGTATAAACCAATTAATTAAAACATTATATGTATTTCACATCCAAAACAAAAAAGAAAAAATCTAACATTCTGATAGAAAAAACAAAGATTCAGAAGAAGAATTTAACAAATTCCAAAACTAAAACCCCTGGAGTAGATGGGATAGTAATAGAAAGAGGCGAGAAAACATCATCAAACCCCTTAAACCATATATGTATATTAAGTGCCTATCCAAAAACGAATTTTTCAGCTCTACTGTAATATTATTCTATTCATCTCAACTTACCGTTGTGCCTTGTAGAATGATTAGTGACACCCATATTAATGTTTCGAGGTATAGTAGGATTAGGTATGGTTTCTTTGATTTTGTAAGGTCTGCTTTCTCCAAGGAAAGGAATGTCCGCTCCTTCTATAAACATAAACTATAAAAAAAAATTAATGAAGAATATACAGAGTGCATTTCTGAAAAATATTCAATAAATCAAATATATAGTATCGTAAAATGTGATCTTGAAACTTGTTCAATTTACCTCTACAGTGAGAGTTCCTGTGATTGGATCTTTTTCATATGGACGGCCTTGTAGTGAAATTATCTGTCGTTGGGAAGGATTGATCAGCAGTTCTTCCACACCTACTATGCCTACACCTAAGAATCTATGAGGGCTTTCTACGTGATCATATACTTCAAAAAGAATTTCTGAAGTCTCATTGGTTACGTCTCTGAAATTAAAAAAAATTTAATTAAAGTACTTTTTCACAAAATATGAACTCACAATAAGAAGTGCTCATCCCAAGTGGGCGAATCTGTGTTTTTTTGTACTGATGTTTGGTTTTTCTGTGATGGTTCGTCCATTTCTATGACACAAAAAGGATCTTTGCATCCTTGAGGTCCTCCAAGTTGAGCTGCTCGTACTACCTTAACTAAGAGCCTTTTACTGCTAGGATTTACCATTGGGGAATCGGGAGTAACATGGTTAGGGGTTGAGGTGTATGCTTTATTCTGTAAAAGAAATTACTCAAATGTGAATGAATTCTAGCCTAGCATTTTCAAATGGTATATACTGCAAATTAACCAGTTGATCCTAAATTTTCTTCAAATGATTTCAATTTTTTCAAATTATACTTTTTTAATTTTCATTTCAACTAATTTCTCCTACTTTCATAGAAATACATTGAATATCAAACAAGCAACTTCCTAAAAAAAATTCTTGTGATAATTTAGCAATATAAATGATTTCGTTTCAATACCAATTCATTGAAAAACCAATTAAGCTTTTAAATTACTAGTATTTGCTCACTATGAGGTTGGATTGATAAGTCTAGGTTTAAGCTATAATTCAATATAACCACCATGTATTGTTGATTATATTTTTAATCATTGAATTTAAAGGTGATACAAAGTTCACTGGGTCATCTAGTACTAGTATATAACGTCAATAAAATCTCCTAATTTCGAATTCAAATCTGAACTGTAAGAGTATAACATTACACCACACGAAAAAGAGAATACATCAAGCTTACTTGGAGTAAGTTTATGAATACTCTGAGTAATCTGAGTTTACTCAGAGTAAGTTTCCGAACACACCTTTAAACCAGATCTAAAAACATTAGATTCAACTTACCATGCTATCATAATGTACAGGAAGGAATTGTCCAGGTGACATATCAATATGTCTTATTAATTTAGGGCACTGTGGGTATTGTGCTAAGTTCAGATGAACTTCAGTGTTCCTCAATGCATTTACGAAAATATCTCTGCAAACAAAAAGAAAATTACAGTGTACAACTAAAAAAAATATATTTTTTCAACATTAAGTAATTAAAAATGTAGTGAATATGCACTTTTGTTTTTATTGGAGAAAGTATGTGAAAATAATATAGCGTAGAAGCATTTTCATCATGGGAAAAATCATTGCTGGTAACATTGGATGATATAGTTATATATGTATAGCTCTTAGGATATTTTTGACATAATTGAAGTGTCAGTCTGCTCCTGAGGAATTGAGTTAATGTGCCTGGTTGATTTTCAAGATACAGTGGAAGTAACTCAGGATGAACTATTTAAGGATAGTTTCTTTCGAAGCCGTAATCTACTATGCGAACTAATAACCTTGTATTCTGTAGCAGTTTCTGTAATTTATAAAATGACTAGATAAGACACCTATGATTCGAAGTCAATAAACTTGAAAAGGTTTAACACTTCAAATAAGGGATTTATGTGAGTGTTGAATTGTATGACCTTGTGATGGGATAACATCTATTGTTTTGTGGATGGGCTGATGTCAATATTATTTAACAGCCAAACAAAAAACAGTTAGCATACATATGTTTATGGAAAAGGTATAAATTCTAACTAAAACATAAGGACGTGGAACCACTCTTAACTGGGCGCATACCATTCTAGACAGGCTCTCTGAGACAAGTGTAGATAGAAAACTATTGCACTTACGAAATTACTTCTTGCAGGTGGTTCTCATCGAGGCTGTTCTTGATGTTACCAACAGGAGCCAAGGCCACCTTAATCTCTGGCCATCCATCGCACTTGACATCAGTTTGTAATTTCTCAGTAACACAGAAAATATTCAGTCTTGCCCTAAATCTGTTGACATTGATCCTAAAATGAGAGGTTTCCGTTTTTTCGTCTTTCTGTCGAAGGCTTTTCAATTGGAATGCAGGAGTTGCTTCGCAGTCGCAAGTAATAGTCTGTAAAAAAACTCTCGTTAGAATTTATCACAACTGTAATGATACGTTGTAACATCCCAGGATTTGTAGTTCCCAAAAATCAATTCAAACTTCACCCCTCGCTTGATAAGCCACTGGTTTAATAATCGAAAATCATCAAGAGGGCAGTGTAGTTCTATGTTAAATATCCTTGTGCGCAGGTTGTAAAAAACAGCTGAGAAGGGGTTCCTTTGTTGTGGAAGTTAAAGCGCCCTGATGATTATTAAATGTGTGGGTAGAGGTGTTCATCGGTTTGTTTAGCTTGGGGAGTTTTTGGATTGTGAACAGATCTTTGAGAGTTCACATAAATAATTGTTATATCCATTTACTCAAATACTTCGTTAAACTTAAATTTTTTGTAAACAGTAATATATTATTGCAGCATGGCCATGGCAGCATCTGTTTCTTGATCCATTATGGTTGTACTCTTCACTGTGAGTTTGATATCGAATTTACCTTTTATAGGTAGAACATCGTTGATAAGGGATTTTTTGTTTCCACATTTATCAATTCATGCTTTAACATCGTATATTTGACACTCACTTTTATTTCACTGGTTGGTTTATCATAAATGATGGTAGAGGTCAACGCTATGCCTCTTAAAATATTCAAGAAGGTATGGGGATTTTAGAGTAGATTAGTTTAGATGATATTAGGACCTGGAATTGATTGAAGTACCCTTTTAGAAACTTTGAATTATCGAGTGTCTTCAAGTCTATTTCACAAATAATAATATCTAGCCATGCGGTGACCTTTCAGCTCCAGCAACCCTTAGACGTCATCGTTCCAGCTAGAATTAAATATGAATGCCCCCCTTTCAGCCAATCGTATAAATAAATTTGTGGTAGACAAATCTATTTATACTTCACATTACAGCTTAACCTGTTGAAGTCTCCAATGTTCAGGATGGACCCATCAATATATTCGGTTGCTAACCAGTAAAATTGCTAATATGCTTCAAATCATAGTAGTGTATCTAGCCAATAATTAATTAGTGGGAGGTTATTATTATATGAGGCATGTTTTTTAAGTAAGTACCGTTTTGGAATCACAAAAAGAGGTGCAAAGATATCGCAATAATTTTATTCTTACATGAAAGCCTGTATCTTAATCTACTTTTCAGAAACTCCACTAGCAATACTCCTTTTCTGTGCCAAAAAACTGTGCACATGATTTTCCGGGCAGAAATTGTTTGCTTAAACTTCACTCTTATGGGTGATGATGAATGTCGCCATTCCATGGATTGTTGTTTCGATTCTGGTGTGAAGTATGCCACACATGTTTTGTCACCAGTAACAATTTGGTCTAAAAAACCTTCACCTTCATTGTGGTACCGCTCAAGGAAAGTCAATGCACTGCCTAAACGTTGCGTTTTGTGCAAATCCGTCAACATTTTTGGAACCCAACGTGAACACAATTTCCGGTAATTCAAGTTCTCGGTCACAAGGCGATACAAAACACTACGAGAATATTGAGGAAAGCAGTCGGATAATGTGTGTTTTCTGTTTTCTCTCACCTTTTCGTCCACTTTCTGCACCTAATCTTCATTAACGACCGAAGGACGCCCACTCCGTTCTTCATCATGCACATTTGTGCGGCTATCTTTAAATGCTTTCACCTATTTCCTTACCATTCCATCACTCATAATGTTTTGTCCGTAAACTTCGCAGATCTCACGATGAATATCGATCGGTTAAACGCCTTTAGCACTAAGAAATTGTATAACAACCCGTACTTCACAATCAGCGGGACCCACGATTGTCGGAGGCATCTTAAACACTCAGTAAACAACGTATACAATGAATAATCAGACTGTAATGGCGTCAGTGCATAGACAAGAGATGTAGGTAACGAACGCGCATGCGCTGAACGCCGACCGTGGCGCTACGGCGGCGGAATCGCAAAACGGTATTTACTTAAAAAACATGCCTCGTATAAAGCGGTGAGAGTACTTTCGTTATTTATTTCTATTTTTTCGTACTGCTATCTATTTATCTATATGTTTATATTATATACTTAGTATTTTTGGGTTCTATTTGAGATTTCTTAGAAACCTGGATCGGAGGCCATAAATGCCGGTCAGGATCCGCTCCACTCATGTGCTATAAGGCATGAGAAAAAATACTTTTTTCTTTCTTTTCTCTCTAGAGCCACCGCTGGAACTCCATGACCTTCCCCATCTTCCTCATTCCTTGCCGCATAGAATATTTATAGGTGATGGCTCGCATACCACTGGTGGTATCGAAAATCTGAAGAAATGTTGGAATGATTGTATCCCACCAAAAAGAGATTATATCGATGAAAAAAATAAATTTTGCAGAAAAAAAAACAAGGTGTTTTCATGCCTAGGCTAGGATTTACTGACCGATGTGTTATGTCATCGATAAGTGGCATATTAATTTAAAACAAAAATTCATTTTGGACCAACAAACTTCTTTCAGATTGCTGGACACCTTGGATTGATACATCTCAAAAGAACTTAAATAATCGAAATTTTACGTATGTTCAAAATTGAAAAACGTAATCGTAAAGTGTGGATATTTTACAACTAGGAGATAACTGTAAAATGTAATCGATATGAAATTTAGCACTCCTTGAATGAAAATCAATAAAGAAATAACTTTCCATGATTCACATGTCGGCTATCCCTGAAATTCCCTATGTCGATGCCGCTTTATGATGTTTATGTTTTATCTATGTAGTCATAACCTGAAGTAGAGTCATTATCGTAGATATTTGAGGAAAGTTATTGCCGCAATTCCACAAGAATTATCGCTAACTGCAATGCAGAAAAAGTGAACCCATTTTCAATTCATTTACCACACTAGAAAGTTTTTATGATTGTCTTTTAATTTCCTAATTTAATTTGATATCATTAAAAAGCGGCATGCATTTCCGGTGGGAATGTACACGAGGTCGTAATGGATGGATTATTTATTCTGTGATTTGTACCTATCAGGTTGAAGTAAACATCATTATACGAGGGTAACGCTCTATTTTTCTGGCCTGACAATGAAAACAAAATATTGCTTTATTGATTTTCGAAATATCCACCTTTAAGATATACAGGGTGGCCCTTTGAAAACGAAACAGACGAGATTACAGACGAAATAAGTTTTTTCGATAGAAATGCTCGGACAGGTCGATTTCTGTTTCGAGGGGGACAACTTAAGATGTAGATTACGGACGCATAGCGCTTCAACCCTTGCTGCTACAACCCCCACCCCCAATTTTTGAATAGGGAAGATGGGGTGAGTGATAACTCAATTCAAAGGTATTTTGATACTGATTTCAGCACAGTAATTGTTTTTTCATTTTATGCATTAGTTCTCAAAATATTTATGCGTTAATTAATTTTATCACTTAAATTAATTGTTGCGAATAATTGACATTTCGTGCTTCCGAAACACAAAAATTTCCGTACTTGTATATGAAATTGCAAAACATCTACTACTGGGCAAATAAAGTCATACTGTACGTGTTAATGCTACCAGGATCAGATGTTCGTCTAGCTGTTTTATTCACTGAAATCATTCTCCAACTGTACGGTATCAGAACGATTTGAAGTATTGATCTAAGAAATAAGACTTTTCAAAGTAAAGTAAATAATTTATCAAAAACTCACATCAATTAATTGAATATTCAAATTGTTCACCATTAGCTCCCATACAATGAAATAAGTTTTGTTCGAAACGACGGCGCACATTTTGCAGCATTTCTGAAGTGATTTGACGACATTCGTTCACTATACGTCTTCTTAAATCTTCTATGGAATCGGGCTGTGTAGAGTAAATTTTACTCTTCAAGTGGCCCCATAGAAAGAAATCTAGTGGTGACAGATCTGGCAGACCATTCTTCACTTTTTGAGATTTCTATCGATCAAGTGTTACCGCATGTTATTGGAAATACTGCAAATTATATCGAAGATAATTTAGATTGAGTTTCAGCAAGATTGAGCTCCTTCGCAATACGCTTTGTTTGTTAGACATCTTGATTAAAGATCTCTATGTCAGTGGATTGGAGGAAGGAAGCCAAAGTCATGGTTGTTTTGAAGCTCAAAATGTCGATTTTTCACAAAAAAACACTACCATGAAAACACCACTTCATTTTCAAATACTTAGTTAAGAATATTTCGAGAACTAATGCATAAAATGAAAAAACAATTACTATGCTGAAATCAGTATAAAAATACCTTTCAATTGAGGTATCACTCATCCCATCTTCCCTATTCAAAATTCGGGGGTGAGGGTTGAAGTAGCAAGGGTTGAAGCGCTATGCGTCCGTAACCTACATCTTAAGTTGTCCCCCTCGAAACAGAAATCGACCTGTCCGAGCATTTCTATCAAAAAAATTTATTTGGTATGTAATCTCGTCTGTTTCGTTTTCAAATGGCCATCCTGTATATGGACATAACTTCCGTTAAAACCGGAAGTTCAAAATTGTTGAAAAATATGAAAACAAATTGGCAATCTACTGCAGTATCCATCTTCCAAATTTCCTTTTGATATCTCAAATAATTCCAGAGATATTGATTTGGATCCACACATCACTGTATGAACCATATATCGTTTTAATTTATATTGCTGTTTAGTTCCAGCAGATGTTACACAAAAAAATGCCAGTTTTAGGAATTGTAACAATAATTAACAACAAAAGGCTTGAACATTTCATCTCTGTAATCATGGTCAGGGTCGGTTGCCTTGCATGAAAAGCTATGAAGCATCATCAATACATGCTTTGTTGGAGCTAATAATTACAAATCCTTGGGTGTAGTTTGTGAACCATACGAAAAACTTGAAAAAAAAACACCGACGTGCAGTCAGTGAGGGTTAGTTCTCTATTTCTCCGAGTGAGTCAATCTTGACACAAATTTCTACAATAATTGAAGATTTGTAAATAAAAGAATGGCCATGTAATAGTGAGAAAAAAGGTCTTCATCATACAGTCGAGCTCAGTCGTCATTCGCTGCTCGTCATTCGATAATCACAGCTATTTGTGAAAATCGCTGTACGTTTTTAGGAACAAGCACGCAAAAATTCTAGTTTGCTTTCTTCGAATGCTATTGCATATACAGGTAACAGGACATATTAAATTTCGACCATGGATCAGAAAGTCGAACCCGATAGTTTGGTATTTTTGACTAGATTTTAGTAGTGAGGAAACTAGCTGACCCCTTTGTTTCGCCTTGAAAGCAATACATAAGGAGATTTTTCAATTTTTTTAAATAGAAAATACATAAAAAAATTTAGTACCTACATTAATCATTCATTATTTTTTCCTGATTTTAGTATATTGATTGCTCTTCACTCAAGTACCTTGGAATACACGAAATCTTTTGTTTTATTATCAGGCGCAAAAACAAACAACGCAGTTGGTCTTCCGACCCGTGAACATGCCACATATAATTGACCATGGGAAAAACATGAATGTTTTAAATTCAAACCACCAACCTTTAGGAATTGCATTGTGCATTCGTCCCAGATGATGATTTTCGATGCCGATAAAACTTTGGAGTGTTTAACAATATTACACGTTGGTTTTTTAATAGTTTGAAGATTTAACGGTAATTTTAATGCTGAATGAGCCGTACAGCATCCTTATAATGTGGCTGCTATTCCAGAAGAAGCAACATAATCAAGCTTAGATCAAGTTGAAGTTTCAAGTTTAGAACAAGCGCCTAAAAATTTGATTTCCATAACACAATCATGAGGAAGGTATGTGCTATTGAAGAACTGTAGTATCTACTTATTATTCAAACAGTTGGTTTAACATTGACGAAATTTATTCTAATCACGAATCAGTTATTGTATATTTCAACGGAATATAATGTGTACTCTATCTGAATGGGATATTGTCGATTTACGGTAATCTACTACGTTTCCGCGGAGATACAATGAAAATTGTCGAAAAACAAAGTTAGGTCCGGAGTTATTACCTATACAGTTTCTGAAGTTTATAAACTATACATACAATATATGCAATCTTACAAATTAAATTTAATTCAGCCTTACCACGTCATCTCTAGAGTCACATTCAGCAAATACGTTTCCTATAACCGGTGGGTTAGTTTCGGGAAGGATTCTGATCAGCTCCACAGCGATGCCTTGCTGAAAAAAAAATTAATAGTTATTTTCATCTACTTAGATAACAATCAAACATAGAGCATAAAATAGTAGGACCTTAAGCCACGCCCATCTGCCATCTTCTTGCTATATTAGAATCAATCAATTTAATTTTTATGTATAACAATAAAAACCGAATATGTTTGTTGATTTATTGAAATATTCTAACTCAATTGCAACTAACTTCACTTTAATGTCTACAAGAATGCTATAAACAGTTGTGGGGAACATAATGTCTGACTCCCATGGCGATATTGCCCCCGTAAAAAATTCTAAACTAAAATGAAAAAAAACCCCAAGTAAAAAAATATATTAAATCAGGTAAAATAATAAATCGATGAGAAGACACATTTCTTTTATATAGATTTTAATTTTTGTTGAAATTAAACAGAACAGAAAATATCACATATTAGCAGACACGTTCTAACTCTTATATATACGGGGGTTGCCTTTTATATTTCGGGATTAGAGAACAAGGACAAATATCAATCATCAAAAATCACTTTATTATTTTTCAAAATATTCCCCCATTAAGATCTATACACTTTTGCATGCGTGTGAACCAATTTTCGAAGCACCTTTGCCACTCTAATTGAGGTATCTCCAAAACATGCATTCTGAACGCATCAACCGCTTCTTCAGGTGTTTTATTTTTTACGTACGGGAATAAAGAGAAGTCATTCGGTGCTACGTCAGGCCTATACGGCCGATGACTCATCAAAACGATGTTTTGAGTGCTCAAAAATGCAGTTGTTTGAGCCGATGTGTGAGAGCCATAAAGTAATTACATAGAGATGTGTTCTGTGGTGAGAGCTCGCATTGGCGTGGTGAAAGGTGGTCTTCGGTGGTTGGTTTTCCTGATTTCTTGGAAGACAACTGGCAAACAAATGGTTGTGTACCACTCAGAATTGACTGTTCTGCAATGTTCTAATGGTACGATTGCGACATGTCCATTTAGTTGGAAGTGTTTCGTGCGCGAGCAACTTTTGTTGAATTTGGCTCATCCTAAAACACCCATACAGTCGACTACTGTTTAGTTTCGGGCTAATACGCATAAATCCACGATTCATCATTACCTGTCCCGATGTCACAGACGTGCTTCGAAGCACCGCGATCGTATTTTGGAGCATTTCTTTCGACCAATCTAAACCCTTTTATAAGCGATTGATAAATTATGTGGGATCTAACGCGAACAAATTTTTTTGACGGTCAAATGTTCATGCAATATTGAATGTATACTGGTCCCATTAATGCCCAAGATTGTCTCTATCTCACGATAGGTCACATGACGATCTTGCAGTATCACTTGGCGCACAGCATCAATGGTTTTCGAAACAACAACTGATTTTGGAGGCCTTCACGAAATTCGTCTTGGAGTGAACTAAGACCTCGGTTGAATTCACCATACCATTGATAAATACTGGTCCTTGATGAAGCCTCATCGCCAAAAATTGAATTAAGTTCATCGATGCACTGTTGTTGAGTTAATCCACATCGAAGGTTGTAAAAGTTAATCGCACGAAAATGTTCACGATTTGATTCCATTTTTTGGGCGAGATGAATCTTTCAAAACGTTCTTACTACGTTAAACCTCAAAAATGTCAAGCTTTACGATAGAGCTTGCCAAAAAAGTATCACATGACCCACTTTTCCTATTCACAATTCAGTCTCAGAATTTTGTTGCTATATTTTTTTTTTCTGAGAAAATGAATTTGTTCGATAGTTTTGACGCGCACTCTATATCTTAAATAGGCTCATTTCTTTTCAATATTCTCGTTAAATTGTTCTGGTTTTTGCATCGACACCCGGTTTTCTATCCGG
This sequence comes from Micraspis discolor, assembly GCA_030674115.1. Taxonomy (NCBI): domain Eukaryota; kingdom Metazoa; phylum Arthropoda; class Insecta; order Coleoptera; family Coccinellidae; genus Micraspis; species Micraspis discolor. The sequence goes on from JARTUT010001740.1 coordinate 1,001,325, forward strand.
TACATAATCGAAAGACCGTTCCGAGTGATGTAACCGATGAGATCATCGTTAGTTAACCTATGTTGAATCCTGCTACAGATAGTCACTTTCATTTATTTATAAACCTGACCGACATGACGTTGGTATGGACTTAGCAGGTGGAATGATTGGCCAGCAGGCGTCATGATAAGTTTACTAGAAGAAGGTGCCTGGCCGTGAACTCTACGATAGCGGTAGCGCACTCATCAAGTGTCCTTGTAATAAAGGTACAATGGTTTAATGACATCAGGTTCTATTCAAGTAAATATGAAATTGAATTAGGGTAATAGAAAATGGGTATTGAGGGGAGGAACATGATTTGATGGAATAATTTATGGTGAAAGAGGGTTATTCCGGATTGGGGTCGATATGTAGCATGTTTGAAAACATCAACGTGTATGAATTTACCTCTTTATTCAATGACAAAACGGATAAAAGCTTTATTATATAGTAGGTTCGTTCCAACAAGGGAAATATCACAGTTCACAATCAGTTATACAACATTTTTTAAAATTTTGCAGAAACTACTGGCAACAATGTAATGAAATTTTATACGAATATGTTTTCGAAGCTGATACATCCAATGAATTCGTTTGTATGTCTGACTCTCGTAGAGGGCGCTAGTTACACGGTTCGTACCAAGTAGTATCGAACATAACTTTTTTAATATTAGATTTATTGAGCAAAATTTCAAGCGTACTTAAACATCATTCAATTTCACACAAAAAAGGTACTTTTAGTAAAACTCGATACTGCGTACCGTTTTCGGAGTATTATCGGTGTATCACTCTGGGTCTTTTAAACCTGAATATTTCTTTATTTGCTTTGGGACACTACCAATGGTGTGCTGGCCAGCATTAAGGGAAATGCACTTTCCATGTCGGTATGTGAAGAAAAATCTTAGGCCTTCTGTTCCAGGAGACCGAAGATTTACATATTTTCTGTATAACATGCAGGGCTTGAAGCTGCAGCCATCATCGGTTATGGTGAATCTTCTTGTTGTAAAATTTTTTGTTTGCCGCAATGTCACAATAACGTATTTTCCCATATGTTCTACATCATTCATGTTTAAGTAGAGAATTTCGTCACATCGACAACATCCAAAAATTCCAAATATTTTTACAATTTTCGCCAGCAACCACTGGTCATCAGGAGCATGTAAAAGAAATTTTTCAGCCTTTTCTTCACTTAATACCTTGACCTTTTTTGGCGTATAACGCTCATTTTTTCGTTTCAGAAACGCTATTACCTTTTGAAATCTGCAAATGACAACTGAACGTCATATGTTTCAATCACTTTATTGAGGAAAACAAACCTGCGAACACGGGCATTTTCTTTAATTTTCAAGCAGCTTTTCGGCATAGATCATTTTGCCCATAAAGTATTAGGGCTGAATCTAGCTGATAGTTGATTCAAGTAGAACAACAAAACATCTTCAGTTACCCCAATCACACTATTTTTGTTTTGTCACTTTTGAAGTCGTATTTTCGCTCGTACCTTGAAGCTGATTTTGCAGGTAATAAACTTGAAGCCACACTACTGGCTGCCTCAATAATTTCTTTTGGTGCATTAATTTTCGCTTTCGCCAAAACAAATGTAAAGAAAAATAAACAAACATGTTCATGGCAACGCTTCCATAGCTTACGACATTTGCGACAAATTATTGAGATTTTTTTGAAATTTATCTAACCTTTTTACAAATGGACGGCTTTCAGCTGAAAGGAACCATCCCACAATTTTGTGATTTTTGCATTTACGCACAATATTACATTAATAGCCGTAACCTTTACTGCAAAAAAGATCCAAGCCACATTCTGGTACCTAGCGCCATCTGTTGACCAATGAACCGACCAACAAAATTTGTTGAGCAAGTAACCTACCTGCAGAAAAGATCCAAGCGGCTTGGTTCCTTTCTGCATAACAATAAAGAAGAGAGAAAAAATCAAAGAAGAACACGAAACCCATATAAAAAATTGGCAAGAAGCCCGAAACCAGATGAAGAATGATATGAAAATGGCAAAAGAAAACGAAGAAATAGAATGTTTAACATTCGATCTTGAAAAAACACTGCCACTACCACGATTAGCAACTGGAATATTGTTTTATAAGAGACAAATTTGGCTCTACAATTTGGGAGTTCATTCCGGCTCAACCAACAAGGGTCATTTTTATATATGGACTGAAAACGAGGCAGGTCGGGGAGCACAAGAAATTGGATCATGTTTATTAAAACATATTAAAGAAAACCTCTTTAACGTTACTGAGTTAATTTTGTGGTCGATTCCTGTGGCGGTCAAAACCGCAACATTAAGATGACACTCATGCTCAAAGCTGTTCTGCAGGCACACCCCTCTTTAAAAATAATTCGTATGCGTTTTCTTGTATCTGGGCATAGTTTTCTCCCGAACGATTCAGACTTTTCCGACGTCGAATGTGGACTTAAACATCAACAGCGCCTTTACCTGCCAGATGTTTATATGAAAAGACTGTCGAACGAAAAATAAATTCAAAGTTTCGCGAATGCTATCTATTGAATTTTATGGGACCACTGAGCTAGAAAAACAAATAGTAAATAGAAAAGTGGAAGTTGAGAATAAAAATTAGCTGGTTAAAAACACGTGAGATACTTCTTGATAAAGAAAAACCATTTTCAATTTTTCTGAAAACAAATTTTGAAGATAACTCGTATGCTGAAATAAATATCAGAAAAAAAACAAATAGGTCGTCCGGCATCATTAAAAGATTTGCTTTTACCAATGTGGGTGACCTGAAGGAAAAAAAAATCACATCCAAAGGTAGAAGACATAAAATCTGTGATGCACTGAATTCCGAACGATTGCAAGCAATTTTATGAAAATATAACCGGCACAGACATCGTAGACGATGTGGATGGATTCAGTGGAGCACCTGATTTTGAAGTGGAACCCATAATAGATGAATAAATAAAAAAACAATATGTATTTTTTACCTATTTGGTTAAGCAATAAAGTATCTTTAATCAAAAAGTGCTAACATTTATTTTACAGAAAAGAACCAACCCACAAAAACCAAAAAATTCTAGCGAAGTATGTAATTTTTTTAATTTTCAATAATTCATATCGTAATAATAATAATAATAATCTTTATTTGATCAATTATCAAAAGATGTAGATCACGTCAATACATACCAATACATATGAACACTACTTATAATGAAACAAAATCCCTTTCACTCAAAAAATCCCCAACACTATAATAACATTTTCTAAACAAAAACATTTTTAATCTTTTTTTTTTTGAATTGCAATAGGCATGCATTTAAAATTTTGAGGAAATTTATTCCATACTGTGATTATAAAATATACAGCATTCCTTTGTCTATAACTAAAATTTGTTTTTTCTCTACTGAGATAATTTTTTCCTCTGGTATTGTATTCATGACTTAACAGTAATTCTTTAAAATCATTGAAGTTGTTGCTTACATACATTACACATTCATAAATAAACAGACTGTACAATGTCAATAAGTTATTACCAATAAATATATTTCTCATTGTATTTCATTTTGAAGATAGTTCTCAAGCATCTCTTCTGCATGATGAATATTCTCTCAGCCTCAACAGAATGACCCCAGAAAATTATACCGTACCTGAGTTTGGATAGAACGTAGGCATAATAAGCTGTCAGGGCCGTCTCTTCACTAATTGTATTGGCCAATATCCTCAAAGCATAGCAATACCTCTAGACAGATTTTCAATTTGTGTTTTCCAACTCAAATCCCCATCGATATATATCCCCAGGAAAGGTACTGCATCCTCTGTCTTGATTGTGTTACCATGTTATGTCAAGCTTATGTCATCTTTATTTCTTTCTCTAAAGACAAGCAATTTTGTTTTATCGATGTTTATTACCAATTCGTTTCTTTTAAACCACTTTTCAAGATTTTCTAAGTCACATTCAAGCTGATCCTTGCATTCAGTCACAGTCTTACGAGACAAAAACATTGATACATCATCAGCAAACATAACCATATCATTAGATGTTACATGAATTAAATCAATCATTGGTATAGATTATGCAGAGTAGAGGACCCAATATTGAGCCTTGTGGTACACCTCTCTCAACATGTAAGGGATCTGATATTACCTGTTTGCCATTTCTTCCCCTCTCTGTGGTTCTTTGAGTTCTTCTTATTAAATATGATCTGAAGAGATCTAGTGCAACTCCTCTTATTCCATATTTTTCCATTTTTTCTAGTAGGATGTTGTGATTCACACTGTCAAATGCTTTCGTCAAATCAAGGCAAAGAGCTGCTGTCACTTGATTATTATTCAATGATTTTATGATGGAATTTAGTGCCTGATACATTGCATTTATTGTAGATTTTCCCTGCCTGAAACCACATTGCTGCTTAACCAAGATGTTCTTTATTTCAAAAAACCTTATCAAAAATTATTCTCTCGAAAATCTTGTTGGTATTAGATAATATTGATATAGGGCGATAGTTATCATAGATGTTTTTATTTCCCTTCTTGTGAATTGGTTTGACCAACGCTTCTTTGAGTGCCTGTGGATATTCACCTACTTGCAATATTCGATTGATTATATGAGGTAAGGGTTTCACAAGTACTGATGCACAGGTTTTTAATAGGTCAACAGGTATCTCATCATATCCAACTGATTTCTTGTTTTTTAAGCGCCTTATATAACCTAGCATTTCCTCTTCCAATACTGGCCTTAGAAAAATGCTACTATCGAGTGGTCTAACAGTCTCTGTGTCCGTCTTATTGCTCATATCAGGTCTTGGAGCAGACTTCAGAAAGAAAGCATTCATCATCGTATATACATATTTAAAGCCCAATTATGTTATCAATTAAATTTATCTTTATTGTGTAATGAATTTTTAATAATTGTCAAAACTATAACCCTTAAATACTCAATAACTTGTTTTTGGGGTTGGTTCCTTTCAGCTAAAAGCCGTCCAAATGAGAAACAAATAAAATATAAAACAATACACGCAAGGTAACGGGTTTCACTGGCTCAAGGAGGTAACTCGCCAGTAAAAACCCTCTTACCTTGCAAGTAATGTTATATACTATATCTAGTTTCCGTATACTATTTGACATTTATGAAAGTTGGAAACTTTTCTGAAATCACCAGTTTTTGTAAAAGCTAATTTTACCTTAAACGACAAAAGATGACTGTTCAAACGTCTGTTACAAAAAAAATGGAGCAATATTGTCAAAATGATCGCGGCAATTTTTTGACATTGCTCCAGATTGCTCAATTGGTGTTGCCGGGCGATTATTGCTCAAAAAATTGCTAGTATAAGTGTTCCCTTAATGAACCATTTTACTTACACGACAAATTAGTACATTCATTGTCAATTTCATCAGATTTAATCAGGTCAACTCCAATTCATAATAAATCAAATTAACCCAAACACTCCTAGACGATAGAAACTGATATTTGCCTTGAATATATTACGATTATTCCGAAGAGGATAGGAAAATGCAAATAAACTGGAGATATCGCTGGAGTTTATAAATAAAACTGATGTAATGAAGATACCAATTCTTTCTTCGCTCCATTTCGTTGTTTATAGAAACGTACATTCAGTAAACGCTTTGAAAAAACCTTTTTCCATTAGCGATCAAGTTCGCTCATTAATTTTCCCGGCCTTGCATTGAACGAGATCTGTTAGTTCTTTTTTATGTAGGTATATCGAACGAGATCTGTTAGTTCTTTTTTATGTAGGTATATCGAGGGCCAAAGTTCCTGTGAACTACGAATGAAACCAAAAAAAGTGGATACTGAATATGGCATTGAAGATGTTGTATAAGTATTATTGTTGGCGGAGGCTGAATTAATTGTTCGAGAGTTACGACTTCATGTGTTTTTATCATGAACTATCGAGAATGTGAGAGGGGCCTTTGGCTTAATTTCATATTATGTTGATATGGTTACCTTATAAGACATAATTCAAATTTAACAGAGGAATTTCCTCGAACTTTCTGCTGATTGGCTTCGTCATGGCAAGGGTATAAGGGGATGGTTAAAAGACAAAATAGATAATAGGGATTCACAATCAGCAGAAACACGTGTCGGCAAGTACTATCTTCGTTCATTTCCTTCTGCTACTTGTGGATTTCCCCGATATACCTTTTCTACATACAGGGTGGCCATTTGAAAACGAAACAGACGAGATTACAGACGAAATAAGTTTTTTCGATAGAAATGCTCGGACAGGTCGATTTCTGTTTCGAGGGGGACAACTTAAGATGTGGGTTGCGCTTCAACCCTTGCTACTACAACTCTCACCCCCGAATTTTGAATAGGGAAGATGGGGTGAGTGATACCTCATTTGAAAGGTATTTTTATACTGATTTCAGCACAGTAATTGTTTTTTCATTTTATGCATTAGTTCTCGGAATATTCTTAACTAAGTATTTGAAAATGAAGTGATGTTTTCATGGCACTTGTAGTGTTTTTTTTTGTGAAAAATCGACATTTTGAGCTTCAAAACATACTTCCTATTAACATGTTTATCTAAATGTCGTTGATTGAAGAATTCTGCGGTTCTATTCGTACATTGATTGTTTGCAAAAAAAGTGAAATTATTTCCACCCGCTCTGCAATTGAATAAACCATGTCGAACAATGAATTAAAACACATACAAGTCTCGATTCAAAACTAAGAATAATTCACATGTCAAAGAACCAGTAAGCCAACTTAATGATCTGTTCGTAATAAATAAAAAATTATCGATTCTCATTTTTTTGAAAAAGATATGAATTCAATAATCAACAAAATGAAAACATATTGAACCCAACTGAGAAAACACTTCATAATTAAGTCGGAAATCGTTTCACGAATTGGGACTGGAATATTTCTGTGGCATCATGTTTATGTTTATGTTTATACTGGCTTACCTAGGTATACATATATCAATGTACACCCCTCAGAAGCTAATTAAAGCTTGTGCGAGTAAGGTTAACCAGTGTGTGTTCTGTGTAGGCTTTGTTACTGTGTCCTTACGCCACCTTAGGCACAGCACTGTAAATTTTAGTCCCAACAGTGAATGGTGGCCGCATACCGAAAGAAAGCTAGAAAATTTCTTTCCCAGCTCCGGAGGACTTGAACCTACGACACGAGGGGTTTCCACGTCATAGGTCAAGGCTTTATTCCACTAAGCTATGCGACACGCATTAATGATTTGATTTTCTTACCTTGTAATCTGATTAGAGATATGTACGTATTTGGACTTTTTGGAGATTTCTATCGATCAAGTGTTACCGCATGTTATTGGAAATACTGCAAATTATATCGAAGATAATTTAGATTGAGTTTCAGCAAGATTGAGCTCCTTCGCAATACGCTTTGTTTGTTCGGCATCTTGATTAAAGATTTCTATGTCAGTGGAATGGAGGAAGGAAGCCACAGTCGTGGTTGTTTTGAAGCTCAAAACGTCGATTTTTCACAAGAAAACACTACAAGTGCCATGAAAACACCACTTCATTTTCAAATACTTAGTTAAGAATATTTCGAGAACTAATGCATAAAAAGAAAAAACAATTACTGTGCTGAAATCAGTATAAAAATACCTTTCAAATGAGTATCACTCACCCCATCTTCCCTATTCAAAATTCGGGTGTGAGGGTTGTAGTAGTAAGGGTTGAAGCGCCATGCGTCCGTAACCTATATCTTAAGTTGTCCCCCTCGAAACAGAAATCGACCTGTCCGAGCATTTCTATCGAAAAAATTTATTTCGTCTGTAATCTCGTCTGTTTCGTTTTCAAATGGCCTTCCTGTATATTCAATCTCCACGATGAATATAGTATGCTTCATCACTTGATTTAATTTTTTTTCGTCCTAATTTTCAACTGAGATCATTGTTTTCGTAATTTGTTCCTCCTCAGTTCTTTTTTGACGTAGTTATAAGTTATCAAGACGCTATGTTGCAATTTTTTTTCAAGTCTATTTATTTACTAATAAAAAGTTTTTAAGTCGTAAAAATTTTTGTATTCTCACTAACATCTTTCCAACCATTCCGCGAACTTAACAACTCCCCCTCGTAATCATAATGATGTCTTGAAATCTGTTTTCAAAATTTCAACAAAATATATGGATTTTCATTAAATGACATTGTCTTAATTCTCCGAAGGAGGATATAAAGTGATGGGCAGATGTGTAGAATCAAGCAAATATCTCTGGAATTATTGGATATATCAAAATAAAATTTGGAAGATGGATACTGCAGTAGATTGCCTATTTGTTTTCATATTTTTCAACAATTTTGAAATTTGCAATCGAACACCCTGTATTTTATTTTAGTTTCTGATTTTATTAAGAGAACAAAAATATCAGGTTCGATATTTTTTATTTCAATACCTACCGAGATATTGACAGAAAAGTATTTAAAGAAAGTAAAAATCTAATATCCATTGAACAAATAATGAATCATAATTATTGACTGAAAATAAAAGATTTTCAAAACATTGAAACTTAACTAAACTAAATTTACTATTCTGTTAATATCTCGATAGGTATTGAAATCTAAAATATCGAACCCGATATTTTTGTACTCGTTATAAAATGTTTTATCAGGAACTAAAATAATATACAGGGTGTTCCATTGCAAATTTTAAAAATTACAGTTCGAAATTGTTGAAAATATGAAAACAAATAGGCAATCTACTGCAATATCCATCTTCCAAATTTCATTTTGATATCTCTAATGATTCCAGAGATATCAACTTGGTTCCACATATTTGCCAATCACTGTATAGTATTAGGTGTACAAATAAGTTTCCGCGGTTTGTCAAAAGATGGCCCCACCAGAAGGTTATGGAGAAGTTGTCAGATGTAAAACGTAATATCCCAAGTTTAGTCATCTGGCAACACCATAACCTTAAAGTACTAGTGATTCCGTATCAGCATCACGTAATTTTTTTCGTGCAAAAATGTCAAGATTTATTCCGAATAAGCATCATTTGCGGGAACTTTTGATTTACTTCTTTAATGTGAAAAATCTGCAGCTAAGGCGCATCGATTGCTTCTAGAAGCATATGGTGAAGCTGCTTTAAGTGAGACAAGTTGTCAGGAATGGTTTCAAAAGTTTAAGAACGGTGAGTTTGACGTTAAAGACAAAGAACGTAGTGGAAGGCCGAAAGTGTACGAAGACATGGAATTAGAAGCACTATTGGAGGAAGATTCGTCCCAAACGCAAAAAGAACTTGCACTTACTCTACAAGTGACTCAACAAGCAATTTCACATCGTTTAAAATCGTTAGGAATTATTCAAAAACAAGGAAATTGGGTTCCATATGAACTAAAGCCGAGAGACGTTGAACGCCGATTATGCGTGAGTGAAATGATGCTTGCCAGGATTAAAATAAAGAGTTTTTTGCATCGTATAGTCACTGTTGACGAAAAATGGATTCGATAATCCAAAAAAGAGAAAGTCATGGGTTAAGCCCGGCGAACCATCAACATCGTCAGCTAAGCCGAATATTCATGGAAAAAAACTCATGCTGTGTATTTGGTGGGATCAGCTTGGTGTCGTGTATTATGAATTGCTGGAACCAAGCGAAACCATTACTGGAGCTCTCTACCGAACACAATGTATGAGATTGAGTCGGGCACTTAAGGAAAAACGCGCCCATTACTACTCCAATTATTCTTTTACACGATAATGCTCGTCCACATGTTGCGGCGCCGGTAAAAACATACTTGGAAACACTCAACTGGGAAGTTTTACCCCACCCGCCGTATTCACCAGACTTAGCCCCTTCTGATTATCATCTGTTCATGTCGATGGCACATGGTCTGTCTGAGCAGCGCTTCACATCATATGAAGACACCAAAAATTGGGTAGATTTGTGGATAGCGTCAAAAGATGAAGAGTTTTTTCGACGGGGTATCCGAATGTTGCCAGAAAGATGGGGAAAAGTAGTGGCAAATGATGGAAAATACTTTACCTTAACTTATTCAATAAGCCCCATATAATGAAATAATTTGTGACCCCGCGCTTCAATCAGAATTGCCCCCTGTAGAATTAAAAGATTCCAAATTCCTTAGCACGAGGAACTGAACGTTGCTGGCGATGTTTTGATGGAAATGGCATCCTTTATATCGTTGAATACCATCCATATGTTGAAATAATTTGTGACCCCGCGCTTCTATCAGAATTGCCCCCCTGTAGAATTAAAAGATTCCAAATTCCGTAGCACGAGGAACTGTGCGTTGCTGGCGATTTTTTGATGGAAATGGCATCCTTGTATATCGATGAATATCATCTATACGTTGAAATAATTTGTGACCCCTCGCCTACCCCCCGAATAGCCCCCATCGAATTCAAAATTTCGGCGGACACTGAAACTGCGCATTGCTGGCAATTTTGCGTTGAAAATAGTATCTTTGTATAATGTCGCATATATTCTATGGGGTGAAATAATTTGTGACCCCCGTAATCCCCCAAAGCACGACAGAAATAACCCCCAAATCTGACGATAGCAAAAACTAGATGGAAACGGCCGTTGCTGGATATTTTCTCTGCAAAATGGGTCTACCTTAACTCATTCAATAAGTCCCATATAATGAAATAATTTGTGACCCCGCGCTTCAATCAGAATTGCCCCCCTGTAGAAAAAAAAATTCCAAATTCCGTAGCATGAGGAACTGTGCGTTGCTGGCGATTTTTTGATGGAAATGGCATCCTTGTATACCGTTGAATACCATCTATATGTTGAAATAATTTGTGACCCCGCGCCTTCCCCCGAATAGCTCCCTCGAATTCAAAAATTTGGCGGACACTGAAACTGTGCATTGCTGGCGATTTTGCGATGAGAATAGTATCTTTGTATAACGTCGAATATAATCTATAAGGTGAAATAATTTTTGCCCCCCGTAATCCCCTAAAGCACGGCAGAAACAACCTCCAAAAACTTACGATCGCAAAACTAGATCAAAACGTCCGTTGCTCGATCGTTGCTGCAATGACACCCGTTATTTTAAGTTGTCCCCTCGAAACAGAAATCGACCTGTCCGAGCATTTCTATCGAGAAAATTTATTTCGTCTGTAATCTCGTCTGTTTCGTTTTCAAATGGCCTCCTGTATATTCAATCTCCACGATGAATATAGTATGCTTCATCACTTGATTTAATTTTTTTCGTCCTAATTTTCAACTGAGATCATTGTTTTCGTAATTTGTTCCTCCTCAATTCTTTTTTGACGTAGTTATAAGTTATGTTGCAATTTTTTTTTTCAAGTCTATTTATTTACTAATAAAAAGTTTTTTAAGTCGTAAAAATTTTTGTATTCTCACTAACATCTTTCCAACCATTACGCGAACTTAACAACTCCCCCTCGTAATCATAATGATGTCTTGAAATCTGGTTTCAAAATTAGACAAAATATATGGATTTTCAGTAAATGACATTGTCTTAATCCTCTGAATGAGGATGGGTGATGGGCAGATGTGTGGAATCAAGCAAATATCTCTGGAATTATTGCAGATATCAAAATAAAATTTGGAAGATGGATACTGCAGTAGATTGCCTATTTGTTTTCACATTTTTCAACAATTTTGAAATTTGCAATCGAACACCCTGTATTTTATTTTAGTTTCTGATGATACATTTTATTAAGAGAACAAAAATATCAGGTTCGATATTTTTTATTTCAATACCTACCGAGATATTGACAGAAAAGTATTTAAAGAAAGTAAAAATCTAATATCCATTGAACAAATAATGAATCATAATTATTAACTGAAAATAAAAGATTTTCAAAACATTGAAACTTAACTAAACTAAATTTACTTTTCTGTTAATATCTCGGTAGGTATTGAAATCTAAAATATCGAACCAGATATTTTTGTACTCGTTATAAAATGTTTTATCAGGAACTAAAATAATATACAGGGTGTTCCATTGCAAATTTTAAAAATGACAGTTCGAAATTGTTGAAAATATGAAAACAAATAGGCAACCTACTGCAATATCCATCTTCCAAATTTCATTTTGATATCTCTAATGATTCCAGAGATATCAACTTGGTTCCACATATTTGTCAATCACTGTATAGTATTAGGTGTACAAATAAGTTTCCGCGGTTTGTCAAAAGATGGCCCCACCAGAAGGTTATGGAGAAATTGTCAGATGTAAAACGTAATATCCCAAGTTTAGTCATCTGGCAACACCATAACCTTAAAGTACTAGTGATTCCGTATCAGCATCACGTAATTTTTTTCGTGCAAAAATGTCAAGTTTTATTCCGAATAAGCATCATTTGCGGGAACTTTTGATTTACTTCTTTAATGTGAAAAAATCTGCAGCTAAGGCGCATCGATTGCTTCTAGAAGCATATGGTGAAGCTGCTTTAAGTGAGACAAGTTGTCAGGAATGGTTTCAAAAGTTTAAGAACGGTGAGTTTGACGTTAAAGACAAAGAACGCAGTGGAAGGCCGAAAGTGTACGAAGACATGGAATTAGAAGCACTATTGGAGGAAGATTCGTCCCAAACGCAAAAAGAACTTGCACTTACTCTACAAGTGACTCAACAAGCAATTTCACATCGTTTAAAATCGTTAGGAATTATTCAAAAACAAGGAAATTGGGTTCCATATGAACTAAAGCCGAGAGACGTTGAACGCCGATTATGCATGAGTGAAATGCTGCTTGCCAGGATTAAAATAAAGAGTTTTTTGCATCGTATAGTCACTGTTGACGAAAAATGGATTCACTACGATAATCCAAAAAAGAGAAAGTCATGGGTTAAGCCCGGCGAACCATCAACATCGACAGCTAAGCCGAATATTCATGGAAAAAAACTCATGCTGTGTATTTGGTGGGATCAGCTTGGTGTCGTGTATTATGAATTGCTGAAACCAAGCGAAACCATTACTGGAGCTCTCTACCGAACACAATTGATGAGATTGAGTCGGGCACTTAAGGAAAAACGCGCCCATTACTACTCCAATTATTCTTTTACACGATAATGCTCGTCCACATGTTGCGGCGCCGGTAAAAACATACTTGGAAACACTCAACTGGGAAGTTTTACCCCACCCGCCGTATTCACCAGACTTAGCCCCTTCTGATTATCATCTGTTCCGGTCGATGGCACATGGTCTGTCTGAGCAGCGCTTCACATCATATGAAGACACCAAAAATTGGGTAGATTTGTGGATAGCGTCAAAAGATGAAGAGTTTTTTCGACGGGGTATCCGAATGTTGCCAGAAAGATGGGGAAAAGTAGTGGCAAATGATGGAAAATACTTTGAATATAACGTAATGTACTTTTCCTTTACAATAAATTCCTAATTTTTTATAAAAAACCGCGGAAACTTATTTGTACACCTAATAAGATATATTCAAAAGTTGGATAAAAATAAAGGAAACTTGTAAGTCTGATTATTTTTAATTGAATATATTTGTTCATTATTATCCATCTCCTTTTTTTTTGTATCGCACTATTTCCGAAGGAAAATACTTTAGAACAAGCGCTCAAATACTCCGGACCTCACGTGAGTGCCTTTCTACATTTTATAATTTTTTTACGCTCAACCTACTGTCTGCTTATTCGAAATCCCAAGCCAAAAAGAATATAATCTTCGGAAGAGGCACTGAACTTATTGCATTGAAATGCTATTTTGTTGAATAGTTGTTATTTCTTTCAAGGAGAAGGATTGAAAGCGTTCGCTTTACCACGAAAGCTATTGAATGAAGTGATATGAAACAATTACATATTGGCGCGCAATAAACAGGCTTTTTGAATAGACCTTGAGCTGATTCAACCTGAAAGGTGATATTATACAACGTCCTCTAACAATCTATAATTCAATGTTTATTTCAATCAGAAGTTCAGTTCATCTACGAGGGAGCATAAAAAAAATAAATATTCAATATATAAATTTACCATAAATTCCTTTCACACAAACAATTCAAACTAGGCCTCTATCACTGTAAGTTGGATTTATTGAATTTATAGATGGTCCAATTAGTGACGTCAACGATTTGTTTTATTTCCTTGCATCTGGAAGCAAAGGGGCGAAACTACATGTTCTATGCTCTACCAAACATGGCTACCGGAAACAGGAAACATGACATAATAGACAGAAATACTTTCGTAGATACCTTTGTGCAAAAGAGAGTAGGTAGACTCAGATTATAGATGATTGTGGAAATAATTTATTTCCAAGTAATTCAACAGAAGAGCATTCATACAGGGCGAGTCTTTGACCACTGCGTTTATCTAAACCATAGGTTTTGAGATCAACTTTTTTCCCATGCCGTTTTTTCATATTCAGCTGCGTTAAAAAGTTATAAGCATTTTAAGTTTTACATTGGGCAAATACCCCTCTGTAGTCCAATTTAGTTTGAATGAAAATTACCTTCCACAGCATCCACTATTGAATTTAAATTGCTTAAAAATATTATTTTCCTTCTAAGAAATGATTCACTCGCTCATATTTCATCAGATGATTATATCGATTTAATTCCTTTCAACTTCAAATATCTCAAAAGTTTAGGAAAAAAGATGATGAATGATTTTACTTGTAAAAAAGACTAATGATTCTAGGAAGTACAAGATACAGACCTTTAGTTCAAGTGATATATATTTTTCATGCAATTTAAACAATCTGTACAGTAGTAGTGAGAAACCCACAAGAAATGGAATAAATCTATTGATGACAAAATATGTTACCAAAAAAAAAACCTTCTACAATTTCTTTGATGTATGATCCGATTCTTTAGTTACTATGGTAAGAGATCTTGTTTGCTATCTTGTATTGGGTAGGTCCATTAGTTGGAAGTTTTCATTGTTTGTATATCATTGTTCTGTACCCTGAGGTTTTGATGTATTTTTAGTGATTTCTGGCAGCGAAGTTTCAAAAATTCAAATATTTTTTGGTACTAGATATTTTGAAGGCTTTTTTATTGTGACACTAGCTGACCCGGCGAACTTCGTACCGCCTCATCGTTGCTTTGAAGCACTCTTTATTTTGTATAGCTGACCTATCTTATGTATGAGTACCTACCTATGCAATTTGAACTGGAATCTATAATATGCTCCATATAAAAATAAATTCCTATTTCCCTGGTCTCGCCTTACTTGAGGACTGATTTTATTAAATAAAAACAAAATATATATTTTCATGATAGCGTTTATTTCATACGGTTCAATAATTTCACTTATATTTTTATAAATCGCTATTGAACAACTTGGCATTTTGAGGTAAACACTGAGCTCAACACCACGCGCGCGCTAGAAAGCAACTAATAGCCTCTATACCCTTCACTGCTTCTCTCTATTCTAATGCTTTTTGATAAACTATATTTTTAGTTTTACGTTCTGGCGCCTAAATAAATAATGTTGATGGTTTTCCGACACGGGAACAGGCGACATATAATTGATCATGTAAAAAACATGGATTTTCTAGGTTGATGCCACATACACTTAGCGACTGCCCTTGCGATTTATTTATTGACATTGCAAATGCAAGCCGCATTGGAAACTGTAAACGGTTAAAGCTGAATGGCATATCCTTCGGTATCATAGGGATGCGTGGGATTAAAACACCATCGCCTTTGTACTTCCCTTTCAAAATTGTTGCTTCGATGATCACAGAATATAATTACAATCTGTGCTTATTCACTTTTGGTTTCTGACATTTCCGAGAGATTTTCTTAATATTTTTTTCCGTAAGAACCATGTACAGCGTATTAGAAAAATACAAAAAAAAACCCAGCCAAATCGGTCAAGCCGTTTTCATGTTATGCCGTGACAACGAAAAACGGGTTTCATTTTTATATATAAAGATGATTGTATTGAATTTTGTTAAAAGCTTTCTGAAATAACTGAAAGATACTATAAAACGACTTGATAGTTGTAACTTTAGATTTTAGTAATACTCATTCGAACATTCAACTTCAATAAAACATACAAAAAGAAGTTTTTATGCTTATGGCTAAGTTTAGAAACTCCGCATGCATCTGAACTACCAAAATCATAATACGAGGGCCATTCAGAAACTAACCTCCGATTGGTCACAGTGCGGGTAGTGGGGGGTCAGTCGGCATCAAGCCGTAGTCGAGTGAACATCGTACCTGCGCTAGTTTAGTTTTTGTGGCAGTTTGAAATGTGTGCTGCAATAGAAAATCCCGCCAAATGTGAGGTGCGTGCTGTTATAAGGTTTTTTACAGCCAAAGGATCTCTGCAGCAGCTATTCATCGTGAGCTTTGTGCCGTGTACGGACCAAAATTTATAAGTGAAGGAGTTGTCCGTGAATGGGTAGGTTTATTTAAAAGTGGACGAGAAAACGTTCATGATGAAGAGAGGAGTGGTAGACCATCATTGGTGACTGACGAACTCGTTCAGACAGTTGATGCAAAAGTTCGTGAAAATCGAAGAAATGGCTCGGGTCCCAGCGGTTTGATGACGACGAAGAGCTCAAAGATGCGGTCACAGGCTGGCTCAAGGCACAAGCGGGTGATTTTTATGCAGAAGGAATTTCAAAGCTTGTGAAGAGATAAGATAAGTGCCTCAATCGTAATGGAGACTATGTCGAAAAATAGTGCAAAGATATAGTTGTAAGATGTATATATTAAAATATTTTTACTTAACTTGGTGTATTTTTTTCAATTAACCGGAGGTTAGTTTCTGAACGGCCCTCGTAAAATGGTACTTAATCAGTCTATTTTTTGTTGTAATCGGCCTTCGAAGGCGGATATTCTAAAAATCATTGAAACACGATTAAAGTCAACTCTTATTCACAGCTGCTTTCCGTCGTGTACATCGCCTCTTTGTAAAATCCCCAAATGAAAAAAATTGATATGTTGTTGACGTCTGGCGAACGCGCAGGTCGTTTGCGGAATTCATGCAAAAACTTACAGTAGTAGAGAGAAAAACACAGCAAGAATATTCGAGTAGCTTCAGACAATTGAAACAGAACTTTCAAGACGTTGTCAGGTTGGATAAGGAAGGATGTGTGAGATATCGAAGCAAAGTGTTCATAATCAATGATAAAAACAAATTCAAATCAATCAACAATTTCAACTTACATCAACAGCCGCCTTCTTCATATACTCGTTCAAGGATCCGATCCAGCAATCCAAAAGTTCGGACACGACCATATGATCATTGTACAACCACTGAAAAACGTCGTTAACCCACAGCACACAAACGTTGTCCGGTCCTGTACACTGAGGCGCGGGCACATACCTCGCCGGTTTCCTCAACTCCGGCCCTGGACTGGCCCTCGTAAGTCGCTTCCTTACAGGTGGCGTGGGAGGGACGTAGCCCCCTTTGGCGCTCGGCGAGGTCCTGAAGGAGGCGCTCTTCGTGATCGGGGCTGCCTTCTTGGCTTCAACGACCTCAACTGGCGTCTTTAGCGCATCCGACCTCTCGCTCAGCCTCTGCGACACTTTGGCGTAGACGAACTTGCCCACCCAGAGCACGAAAAGCGCCGCAAGGATCCAGCCGAAGACGAACATCGCCAGCGTGTCCATGGTGGTGTCGCCGTGTCCTTCGAAGGTGCAGATCAGGTCCTCCACAACCTCGGCTAGGTCCAAAGACATCGTTCGTACATGTTCGCTGGCTTACGACTAACCTGCAAAACGGAGGAGACGGTTTTGGGTAAACATTGCGACTGAATATTAGAAGGAGTTCGAACGCGTTTAAAAATAGGTTCGCCCAGATCGTCTGTTATTTTTGGAGCGTTCTAGTTCTTCTCTTCTCTGATAGAGCAACGTTGAAAGGTGAGGACCGTATATCGGTGTACTGGCAGTAAGGAGAGTTGTGGATCCTCATTTCTAATCAATTCAAGGGATAGAATTACCCTTACGAGGGGACGTTCTTCGGTTTGCGGAATGGGGGTAAGAAATGGAAAGAAAAATTCAATAGTTATTTATGATTAAAAGGGACATTTTATTCTGTGAGGGAAAAATAATTGTATATTCTAAAACAAGTTGCAGAATGGGCACCTATTCCAACACGAATGCGAAATTCGGAAACGAGAGACGAAGGAGCGAGTTGTTGAACGCATAAGTGTTGGAATTGCCTTCTGCAACGAGTATTAGACGATATTTTCTCTGTTTCAGTCAAAAATTGTGAGAAATTTATTGGAATTCAATGAAACATTCGATTTATTATACCTCCTAGTGCATTTTTGTATTTTATTTTCGCAGGAGCTTGGTGTGACTGATACGAAAATTGACAGATTATAGAATTTGAATAGTTATAGAATTTGAATAGTGCGCTCAAATCTCTACATGGTTTAATATTGACAATTGACATGCAATGGACGCCTGTTGACATTCGAAAGGATAGGATGTCAGTGTTGTCAACCACAAAACGAAAATATGACTAAAAACAATGCTGTAATGAGTTCATTACAGCACTGTTTTTAGTACTGTAATGAACCTATTACGACACCGGAATAGAGAAAATCAATTATAACACGAATATCATACAATGTTTTTTGTATAACTGCCTTATTTCGATAATGAAATAGGCAAGATTGGAACACTGAACTTCGAAATGCATTTTTATCACACAGTCTGCATCCGTCCATTTCGTTAATTACGTATATGAGAGTCTTGACAGCGGTTTTCATGTAGCAGAACTTTTCTTCGATCTTTCGAGGGCTTTCGATAGTCTATCATTCAAATTTATTTTGGACAAATGCTATACCTTAGGTTTTCGAGGAGTGTTATTGAAATGGCTTGGCAGCTACCTTGAGGGTAGGTGCATGCGTGTGAAGGTTGGAAATTCGTTCTCTTCAGATCATGGGGTTAACTTGGGTGTGCCACAGGGTTCTGTCCTTGGGCCAATTCTGTTTCTCCTCTTCATTAATGACCTTCCTGAAAATCTTCAAAAAATGTTCATCAGATCGTTGGACCTCCAGGGAATTTCTCTTATCAAGAACTTTTTGTTGAACCTGTTTGCTGACGATGCTGCTGTAGTAGTTTCAGCGATGTCTTTCGAGGTCTTTACAAGTATTATGTGAACTTCTTTTGGGTAATTTTGTGAATTGGTGCCATCACAACAACTTGATGATCAACATAGGAAAAACTGAGATAATTTATTTCACGTTAAGCCATAATAACCGGAAACTGATCCTTAACGCTCATGATCGTGACATTTCCTCTGGCGAGAATGCAAAGTTTCTTGGAGTCCACCTTGACAGAAATCTGAAATGGTCTGTGCATGTTGATTCGGTATGTCGGAAACTAAACAGTTCCTATTATGCAATAAGTAGGGTGAAAAGTATGATTCCCTCGAATTCTCTCAAGGATATCTATCACAGTCTTGTGTATAGTCATTTGTCATACAACATTCTGCTTTGGGGTAGCTCATCAGATAGTGGTAGGGCTTTCATTCTACAGAAACGCATTTTGCGCATGATGTACAATATATCCCCGCGTATGTCATGCAGACCTTTGTTTGTTGGAAATTGCATTCTTACTTTGTGTTGTATTTTCATCCTGAAATCCCTTTTGTATGTGAAGGAGAACGAAAAAAACATCATGCAATTATCCAGCTTTCATGATTATAACACAAGAAGTGAGGGAAAATTATATATCCCCCAGCACAAAACCGCTAAGTTCGAGATGTCCCCTACTTATAAATGTATCAAACTCTTTAATCATTTACCATTAGAAATAAGATCTCTCAATTATAATAAATTCAAGATGAAAGTTAAAAGCTTGTTATTGAGTAGATGTTATTATACTGTCAAAGAATACTATGATGATTGTATCACTGATTAACTGCACTATTGTTTATTTTTTGTTTATTTTTCTAAATTGACTTGTCCTACACATGTATGTACATGTCCTAAAGGATTAATAAATTATTATTATTATTATCTTAATCTATGTTCTATAATTTTAATATTCAAATAAATTAGAAGGCGTTGCCAATGCTATAGTTACCGACTAACAAATACTTCTTCAAAAAAGACGCTTTCATTCAAATTGCATTCTCGTCCATTTTTTGTCTGGTTATTGACTGCTCAATATGTTTGTCGATAGTGGAATAATAAATAAGAGTGTTGATTCGGTTTTTCCTGTGGAAATTGAAGAGTCTGCAAGAAGAGCAACTTTGGAACCTAAAAAACCAACTCAGCAGTACGATATTGCATATACCATTTTCCTGGCCGGTGTATTTTGAAAAATGTAGAAAGGAACTTCCGTGAATCTATTTTTCAAGCATACTTACAAGAAAAATCAAAAATTTGGAGCTCATCAATATTGAAGAGTACATTTTCAATGATCAAATCAAGCAGCGCCCTTTTATTTTACACATAAAGAAGTGGACAAGTTTATAGACGAGGTACCAGATGATAAATACTTGATGGTCTTTGACCACTGCGTAAATTTCAACTACTCATTCTTGAAGCCAAAAGAAACACTTTATTCTCCTATACCTATATTATTTTTCCAATTCTTCCCCGTTGCAAAGTTATAAGCGATTTAATTCATATTGGGCTAAGCCACAACTGGATTCTTTTCAAGATTACACAAAAATTCAGATCTTGTCTTATGACATTCCAAAAAGTTGTAGAGACATACTTGTAACAAGTTATGTTAATTCGTAAAAATTTTGGTTTCACTAAACACTCCGCGAACTTAAAAACTCACCCTCGTAGTTTTTTCGTAGGACTCTGTACAGCGTATTTCACGACGACCTTCTTTTAGTCTTATCTCTCAAATGTAATTTATCGAATTTTATATAAATTTTGAATACATATATTTTTTCCAATTTCCGGATTCATTTTTGTCAGAGAGTATTTTTTGTAACATCAAATAAGATTCACTGGGGAATTCGAAAATATATAAATAAACAGGTGTCCCATTTGAGAAAACAAAGTTGATGATTTCCAAATAATCTAAGAAATACTTTCGATACGCTTGAAATAATGTTAAATAGGTAGGTACCTGAAGAATGATTTTAGTTGTCCGAGTATGTCTGCTTCTATAATAAAAGAGAAAATATAACCTCAGGACCTCAGATCATCTTTCTTTGTATTTTTGGATTCCTAACACCTACCAGGATTCAAATCAAAAAGGAGTTTATTCAAAATTTTACATTTAGACATTTGTGTTAATGGAATGGCTCTTAATGTACCTGCATAAGAGTATATAGGTACATTATTTTTCATATGCAAACATTTTCTAGACAATTTATGTTTATTTCATTTGATGGTTTCTTGTATTTTCATTCTTCGGTTTTTTAACTGTAATTTTTCAGGAAAAATAAAACCTGGTTTCAAGGGAGAAGTGTCTACCTACAAGATTTTTTTTTATTTATGTAAGCAATGAAATAAATTAATTCGTATTCGATGAAAATAAGACGTCAGCACATAGTCAGATGGTCCAAAAAGAATTTTTTCGCAACTATCTCCGATTAACAATTTCTAAATTCAATAAATTTCTGCTTTCCATGATAATAAACATTTTATTTTTGACCTACCTTTGATAATCAATACATTCCAAATGGATTCTTTTCAAGTAACGAACTTTAATAAATGTGATGAATGAAATCACTCGTCAAAGTATTTCAGAATCAATTAAAAAAATCACCACTACCAAAAATCTAAATATTATGCGAAATATACTGCAGATAATCGATCACTTCAACTTTGGTAGGCTAACGAAAAGGAACTGATCGATCACAGAAGAGAAACAAAATATTGAATAGATTTTCAAAGGATACATAGAAAATAATCAGTTTTTGTTATCTGTCACTATGAGTGGCGTTACTAGGGCATCCTTCACTAAAATCCGAAGATACCCGAGATAGCCTTCTATACAGTGACGGAGGCGAGGTGACTCTTGTCCATTGTTTATCAACAGAGGCGAGTTTTTATCTGCCAAAACTTTTTAGATACCCGAAACGCGTCAAGATTTATGATAGTGACGAATGCCTTTTTTTTCAATTTCATCATTTATTTTACTGAATCGATATCAAATCATAATAATATCGACAATTATTGTGACATGAATAAAATTTTTCCAATATTCGGCAAACGAATATCAAAATGAAAATTGGGATTTCATGTTCGTTCACTCACCCCGAAGGCAGGCTAGTTCTCGGTTTGTTTTACTACAATGCGTGAAATTCCGCTTAAACAACGTAAAATCCCTACATTTAGGTAATCGTTTGCTGAGTAAGCGACAAAGTGCATGTCGCGTATTTGAAAAACTGGCATCAGGCAAATTTTCGCTCACAGTAAAACGATCAATGAAATGCCATAAAGTTCACCCCGCCACTGCAGTAAGCAGTTGCCTACGTCTCGAGATTCTTTGAAATTTAGCAGCTGGCGGTTTTCACACCGCTGTGGGTAATAGGCGTTAAATACCGTAGTTCTAATATGCCACAAAGACGATTAACATATGTCAATATTTCAGGTTATGATGTTTATTTTTAATTAATTGCAATATTTATTTATAATCTATATATTTTCCTTCGAATTGAAAAATGTCGAAATTAGGAACAGTACTTGTTGGTGAGTAATACCATAATAATATGGTGTTGTGATTATATTTTCTGTTCTTATTCAGCGGGTGGAACAGGGTTCATTGGATCTCATCTCTGCAAGTTTTTACGCACAAAAGGATATGGCATACAGATTGTATCAAGAATGCCTGGCCCCCTAAACATGTCCTGGAATGATCTCAAATCTAAAGGATTACCTGAAAACGTACACGCTGTGGTAAATGTATCGGGTCAAAATGTTTTAGATATGAAGCAACGGTGGTCTCCTGGTTTCAAGCAAAACGTTTATAATTCAAGAATAAACACGAATAAAGCTTTAGCTAATGCTATAAAAGAGGCCAATCATAAACCAAAAGTCTTTGTAACAATATCAGGTAGGCAGATGAATAAAAAAAATATAATTCTATTATCTTTCCATTGTTAAGGTGTTGGAATCTATAAACCTGATATTAAAAAAGAATATGATGAACATTCAGAAGTAGAAGGATATGATTTCCTTTCCAAATTGTGTGTTGATTGGGAGAGAGCTGCTTGCTTGGAAGGAGATTCTTGTAGGCAGGTTAATATCAGAAGTGGAGTTGTACTTGAAAGGGATGGAGGTATGATACAACAACTCTACATGCCATTTTTCTTTGGATTAGGAGGTCCTGTAATGCCTGGAACACAGTATTTACCCTGGATACATATGACAGATTTATGTAGAATGTTCTTATTTTCTATTGAAAATGAAAAAGTTAATGGGACCCTAAATGGAGTATCTCCTCAAATCATTACTAACTCTGACTTTAGTGCTGTAAGTTTATCTGGTTCTGAGTTATCATAAAATGTACCATTATTTTCATTTCAGTCTTTTGCAAAAGCTATGAGAAGACCCTGTTTTATACCAGTGCCAGAGTTGATATTGAATATAATGTTAGGGCGAGATAGAGCCAGTATGTTGACTAAAGGACAGAAAGTATATCCAAGAAGGGCATTAGACTTAGGATTTACCTTCAATTATTCGTCTATAGATGACAGCTGCAAGAATATCTTAGATAAGCCTATAAATTAATTCTCAGTATTGTTGGTAAAGTTATACTTTCAATATTTTCTTTTTGAGAATGGAGGTTGATCTGACTTATTTAATGAAACAATGTGATAATATTAGTTGAATCAACTATATATGTTATGAACGATTGAATACTTAATTAAAGATTGTTGATAATTCATAGTTTTATTGTTACTTTTTAGGGTTAGCTCGGGATATTTGGTAGATGTGGCAACACTGCTGAATTTTCAACGTTTGTCGGCTATCTTCAAGTCATGTGATTCTATGCTCAGAAAACCAAAACATAACCCTAATTTATTTGTAAAATTGTGCAACTTGAAACGAATTGTTAGTGTCCCAGTTTGAAGCTTTGTACATTGATATAATCACCGACAGAATGTCTGAAAAACCTGTGATTTTCAAGAAAATCAAGAAGAAACCTCGAAGGCAACGTCGTTCATCTGATGAAGATGATGATATTGAAGAAGTAAGGTGCTTTAAACACAATTAGGTTTCTTCAAATTAACTAAAAAGCCTTATTTATTTCAGTGCAAAACTTAATGAAATGAGGGAGCTCCAAGAATTAAGGAAAAAACCCCATGGTGTTAGTGTTATTGGTCTTGCGCTTGGTAAAAAAGTTACCGTTGAAGAGGAAGTAATCCATGTATGATGGTTAAAACAGTATGTCTAGAGTTCCTTAATGTCAAATAATTTATTTCAGAAAGATCCTTTCAAAATTCAAACAGGTGGATTGTTGAACATGAGTACCCTTAAAAGTGGAAAAATTAAACAAGTTGACGATGCATATGACACAGGCATTGGAACTCAGTTCTCTGTTGAAACCAACAAAAGAGATGAAGATGAGGAAATGATGAAGTTCATCGAAGAAAAACTGAATAAATCAAAGCAAACTACAGAGCAAGTCGAAGAGTGTGCAGAAAATATTAATAAATATACCACTCCAGAAGAAGCTGCTCTTCAAGCAGTTCCCACTCATTTGAGAGAATCCACTGCTAAGAAATCTGAAGAAATGTTATCCAATCAAATGCTTTGTGGGATACCAGAAATAGATTTAGGGATAGAAGCTAAAATTAGAAATATTGAAGCAACTGAAGAAGCAAAGTTAAAGTTATTGAAAGATAATAAAAATAAAAATGATGGACCATCCCAATTTGTCCCAACAAATATGGCAGTCAATTTCGTGCAACTTAATAAAAGTATGTATAATATTTCTTACAATCGGATTTTTAAACAGGAAATTATATTACAGCAAACGCAGAACAGAAAACAGCATTAATGAAAGCAAGGAAAGAAAGGTCTGAAATAGATGAACCAGAGAGCAAAAAAATTAAGAAGAAAGATGAGAAAGCTACAGATGATTATCATTTCGAAAGATTCAAGAAACAATTTAGGAGGCATTAACAAAGCAGCATTTACACCATTCTGAACAATTTCATATCTTTGTTCTGAAATGTACAAGAGCTGCTGACAGATAGAAGTAGCTGATTAGAATCATAAATTCATTACTTCATATTGGTGGACAATAAAACTTGTGAAAACATTTACAAAATAAGAATCAAATAAAAGAATACAAATCTGAATGTATGACTTGGGAAAGTTATGTTTTAATAATGTACATGAATGTAAATTCAAAAGAAAAAACCTAACAGACATCCACAAGAAACACACCTTGATGTTACCTTAAATTTTCTGTAAAACCGGTTCAACATAACCTTGTTGGGAGTCACATTAGAAGTTTAACTTCAAATAGTAAATGAAATCATAGACTACCTATGAATAATGAATATTATAAATGCATCAACCGACTGATTCTCTTTCTACCTTTGTGTATCTTCCTCTCTCCCTCTCACATAAAAAGTAACAGTGCTTTAACATTCCTTCCATGTTAGCTTTTAACATTTAACACAATCTTGTTGTAAGTCTTATTAGATTTGCCAATACTTATTGTCACCTATTTTTTTCATTCAGGATATTTTTGAAGAAATGAACAAATAAATAACTATATATATTAAAAAATCAATTTTCTCTTAAAATATGAAACATTAAGCCATAATTTATTATTTAAAACCATAATTCACCACCATCGTCTTCTCCTAAATTATCCTGTGGTGGCATCTCCTCATCACTATCGCTCACAGCCAAATCGTCGTGTATCTTTAAGTCTTGATCCTCCGGTTGTACCTGTGTAGCAGTTTTTTGCAAACCAGACATCAGGAAATCAGATGGATCATAGTTAGGATCCAAATCCATACTTTCATCTGAAAAATAATATTGAATTCATTAGTCGAGCTATTTGTGAACAGTACAACACAAAAATCGATAAGTTTTGGAAGGACATTCAAAGCATGTAGGTTTTTTGAAAATTAAATAGAAAAGGAGTTACGTACCTTTATACATAATATTATCTACTTCACCATCATTTTGATAATATGCCATACTGCCCAATTGGACCATTGCCTCTGCCACTTGCTGACTATCGTCATCTGCAGCATTACCATCTAACGGTAATTCTGCAGGAATGAGGAACCCTGCCTTGGAATCTTCAAATTCATGAAGAGGCACTTCGTCCAATTCCTCTTCACTTGAAAACTGTAAATCTGGAAATGGATTTTTTTCAAAATTAATAGTTCTTAGTCTGGTCAATTTAGACCAAAGTATGAGGTACATGAATTTCGATCAAGCCGAAAACTTTTGAATATTATTTATAATTTTACTGATTTTCAACTTGATCAGAATTCATATGCCTTCAAATGTAAAATGACAACATGATTCTCAAATAAGGATGTTCAATCATGCCATGAACACTGCATTCTTGCAGTACATATGCCAATTTGTGCCTTAAAGGTTATATTCCATACATAATTGTTGAAATTGAATCAAAAATTAATCAATATAAAATCCATTCTCTTTCATTTAATCAAAAATTATAAACAAAGTAGTATAACTCCCGGCACCTTGAGAACTGTTCTTGTATACCTCAAAACGTTCTGAATTGTGAAAAATAGCCAGAAATTTAGAGGAGAACTCTTGTATTGAGAAAGAATGTTGAAATTTTTTAAAAACATGTATGCTATTACCTTCTTCAAGTGTCGCAGATTCTTTTTTCACTTTCTTCCTAGATCTTTCCAGTGATGGGCTTGAAAAACCAGATGGGTTTTCACCTTCAACATCCACATAGTCCAATTCATCCATTGATGATTTCATGGCAAAGGTTCCACCCTCAGGGGAACTTGTTTGACTCTGGAAATTTCGAATTTTGTATTTATTTCATAAAAATTGTGGTGATCATAACATTTTATGTATAAATATTGGAATATAAAGATATAACTATTTTAATTTCTATTATACTATACTAATATAGTGCAGTATTTACCGTTCTATCTGGTTCAGCAATAGTATAATTCTCCTCTTCTGTGCCAAGCCATGCTTGATCGTCCTCTTGATAAGCTTTCTCTTTCACCAGATTGATTTTAGTTTCCAATTGAGTAAGATGGTCATTATACTGAAAAAAATTTTAGAACTCCTATAACCGATTCAAATGGTTGAACGAATATGGTGCTTTATATTGGGTTGTTTGGAAAGTAATTTAATTTTTTTTTGTGTCAATGAAAGACAGTTTTCGTCGAATAAACTAATACTTTGTTGAATTAAATATTGGCCGTTTTAGTCCAACACCTTTTGCCATCTTTCTGGTACCAGCATGATTCCAAGCTCATTGAATGTTTAGTCTGCTGGCAAAACACTGATCAAGGTAGATTTTGACCACGTTTCAGGTGAAGGTTTTACCGTCTAAATAATTCTGGGGTGACAATAATGTGGCAGGTCTGGAGAATATAGTGGGTGTGGCATTGTATCCCATTCAAGCTGTAAAAGCTTTTGGCCAGTGGCCAACACACCTTCTCCATACATATCGGTCAATGTTTTTCTGGCTTGAACAGCATTTTGACCCTTTCTGTAGTAAAACACTAAGATATGTCAAAAATTCTACTTATCTCTCTATATACCTGAAAAGTCACCAATAAAAAACTACTGTAAAGGATTGAATAGAATTTTTCAAACACAAGCTTTGTTCTATAAGCTCTAAAACCATATAAAACTTAAATAGCTCAAGTGTAAAATTGCGTTGGAAAAAGAAAATCGAAATTACTTTTCAAACAACCTATTATGAAGTCAGTATTAAAAAAATGCTGTACGAAATCATTTCTCCATTTATCTTACCTCTTCCAAAGATAATCGAGCTAGTTTAAGAAGATCTTCTGCCTGTTTGGTGAGGTTACACTCTTTACCATTGTATAATATGCAATTTTCCAAAATCTGTTGTATATCTTCCAAAAAATCATATCTACTGTGATATTTATGAGCTACAAAACAGAAATATTTGTATTACAGGTAATTTTAACTCAATAATATTTCAGTAATCAATTAACCACACAGTATATGAAAATTCTTACGAATTGACACATAATTACATGCTGTGTCATATTTTTGCGGCTGGATTTGTCAAAATTGTCAAAAATAAGGAATTTCAAAATCATGCAGTAAGAAGTGCGCAGAAGTAAAACATTGTTTTCATGTTCCTATCAGGAGAGCGATAGACAAATTTCACCCTCACTTGGGATCATCAGTATCACATAACCCAAACCACAGACAACAACCAATTGTAAAGCAACTATTATTGAACTCTGGCAATAACCTAAGAGTACTAAAAAGACTCACCTGATACTTTCTTTCCTATAGTTTCTAAGTCCATCGGTTTTTTGACAATGGTGTAATAATCCTTCACATTCTTCTTATTAACAGGTTTCAAGAAAGGCCAAGCGTCCACGAATATCTTCAATTTGGAATTCAATACATTCTCAAGAATGAAAGTCAAAGCTACTTGATCATTATCATCCAGTAAGGGATTTATTGCTTTCTCCAGTCTCATCAAACGATCTTCCTTTTCAGTAAGGCGCTCAATGCACTTGTTCAACATCCTTTGGGCAGTTATCGTGAAAGTATGATTCGGTCCTTAAATTAGAAATAGTTATTCGAATTGATTGATAAAACGACTTATTTATAGTTCGTTCGAGATATTTTGTCATCAAAGCAAACCTTGAAAGTGTAGTCGGTGCTTTATTTCTGGTTACAGAAAGTTACTACAATTTTAAAAATTGTACTAACCAGTTCTAAAAGTTTGCTGAACTCCTAGCGATTTGTAAGAAACGGAGTTCATAGGTTAAACTCATCATATCGGGATGTTTCTGAATTGATTCTAAAGATTCCAAAGGGTGATTCTTTAGGAAAAATTAAGGGGTGGTCTTTTGTATAACTTTTTGTTCAACATTTTTCCCCAAGTTACAAGTAATAAAGATGAATGCATCAAGATTTACAACTCACCATTATAGAGGCTAGAATTTTCAACAATCTGATTGACATCTGCTAAGAACTCTTCTCTGCTCTGGTATTTCTTCTGTCTCAAGTTTTCCCTGATTGTCTGTAAGTCCATAGGACGCGTAATAATGGTAGGATAATCAAGCACAAGCTGTCAAAGAAAAAGATACATATAGCTTTCTCACTAAATTAATTTTAAGTTCAGTTAGAGTGATATCTTGCATAAAATGCAAGTGCTATTACTGTTATTGTCATGTTCTGACCAATATATTATCTATAGTTTTATAGTTCAGGAAATCAGTAAGATTAACTGCGGTTCCAATCTGCCACATTTTAGGTGAAATCAACATAACAGTTTCATTCACAGTCCAATCCCACACTCTAGCTACAGTCCAGGTCGTCCAGGTCTGTAGTACCAAAGTGTTTGTGACAGTTGCTATTGACTTATCAAATTTTGACAGATTCGTACTTACCTTGACATTGACAGGAAACAGAAAAGGTTGAACATCAGGCATATCTCTCATTTCGTTCCATATGCTTTCTAGTATGGTTGATAAAACCACCACAGGATCAGTTCTTCTTCGATTGGCTGATTTGTTAGGTTTTTTCAAATAATCGCAATGTAGATCGTTTCCTCCCCTTCTTCTCTTCCTTGAACCCATAGAATCTTTAGATACCTTCATCATAAGACTCTTTCTTTTCATTTCTTCAGCATGCTGAAAAGGCATACAATTTTTTAATTTATATTTGACTTCAAGAATCATGCACTTTTCCACATTGGAATGTGCCATGTCTTTGGTCAATGAGTTGTAGACCTAACTACCAGATGGCGTCACTGACCAAATATCTATATGATTTTTCGAAACTGTTCAAAATATTACTGTCAAAATTTATTGACTTATTATTTATCAAATTACTGTGGTTTTTTAAAACGATTGATTCAAAGTAATTTCATGCTTTTAGATGAAAAAAGCGTCGTCAAAGACAAAAGTTGGCCGGCATTAAAATGTTGTTTTTCTACCTAGGCCAGGAAGTTATTGACCGACTTGTTAAAATAATTACCCGGACAATTTTTCCGGACAATTTCAATTTAGTTCCATCTACATTAACCAAATCTTCATCATCGGTGTTGATCATTTTTTCAGTTTCTTCTTCATGCTCCTCTGACAATGAGATATTCATAGAAGAATTTCCGGAAGCCGTTTGCTGATACAGAGGACACGCCTTGTTGGTTCTGAAAAAAAAAAAGATTTGTTACAGGCCTATTTCTTTGATTTTCAAAATTTCTCACCTCATGTGACCAACATTTCCACAAGCACCGCATTTGAGCTTCAAATCTGGTTTCAATCGAGTTTTTCTTCTAGATTTTGTTGGAGACGGAGTAAGTGGAGTTTTTCCAACATTCGTAGGTAGCATGGAAGGAGCTGCGGTGGAAACTGAAAACAAGAATGCAAATGAATGATATCGAACAGAAGCTTATTATGAAGCAAAAGACATATTAAACTATAAAAATGGTATCGAAATGTTGGAGGATCGCAATAATCAACCCTTGAAGGGAATTATGTTGAATAAACAAATTTTGCTAAACAAAGGTGTTATACTTGGTAGGCTGGCAACTTTTCAATTATCAAATAGCCTTCCTAGTTCGGGACGAATTCAAGCATGTACTCACCACTGCTGCTTGTATGTGGTTTTTCCGAACTGGACAAAGATACCGGCTGACCAAGGGCTAACCTCTCTTTTTCTTGATTTCTTTTTATCCGCCTCAACTGTTCTTGAATCCTTCTCTTTTCTCTTTTCATCTCTTCCTTCTGCGCTTCATCGAGCGTTGCAAACTGCCTTATGAAAGCTTCATCTTTCGTCCTTCGAATTTTGACATAAGCGTCTATAACCCCTGGTTTTCTCACCGTTTCGACTCTTGTGTATTCTTTACCATCCATGTCTCTAAACGTCCGTACTATTTTCAAAACACGCCCTAGAACATTGATTGTTATCAGATTGTGGTTTCAATGTCGTTGTTCATGAAAAGAGATAGAGCTTCAGTTTTAAAAAGACCGAGAAAAATTGAAAGCTTGAATGAAATTTTCAAATCTTCTCTTGAATGGGATTTTTTTTTGTTAGGCTTTGAACTTACCTTGCTGACCGTAATTGTTTTGGTCATCCTCTTCATCCTTACGACTTTTACCCTTATCTTTACTTTTGTCATCTCCTTCCATGATCATTTTTCTAAGCTCTTGTCTCTCTTGTTCCTCTCTTTCAAGGGAAAGCTTGAAAATTTGTTATATAGAATCAGGCAAGAAGCAGAATATAAATACTTACTTGTGTGCTAGTTTTCTTATTAGCCAACATGTTTTCGAGATTTTTACCCATTTCTTCGATATCTTCATCGCTCTCCTCATCGGAACTTTCACCTTCATCTGTACTGAGTACTTCTTCGCTGGCCAACACTTTGTTCTGAAGGTCGAATATGCGCTGGCATTCTTCCTTGTACCTTTCTTGGTGCTCTGCAATGGAGAAACGATTCCCACGAGAAAACTTATCCATTCCTTCTTCTCCTGCTTTAGCTTTCTCTGTTGATAGGGTCCTGACAACATCTATTACTTCCCAACGTGTCAATTTGTCAATCTGTTCAAATTAGATTAATGAATAATTTAAAATGGTCAAATATTGTTCGGTTTGCACAGTTATAGTAGATTACCCAACGAGCGGTAATGTAGGCGATAACACATGCAGATGAAGTGTTATGGCCATTACATTATGTCAGTCAAGTTCGTTATTGGACTAAATCCGTGCACTGTTCCAAATTTTCTTCATTGATTTAATTTTTAGAGTGGGTCATGGGTGTGATTTATTATAACACACTGTTGGGTCTTAGATACTATTACTGGTTGAAACAGTTGAGTAATGAATATGTTATTCTATGGGAGTAGATGAAATTACTTACATCTTCCTCTGGAACCCCAAATTTTCGCAATAAAGCCTTTGCATTGTTCAAGGATAATCGCCTCAAATCTGCGTCTGTTCCTGTAACAGTTCTTTTAGGCTGAGATTCTTGTTCTTCTTTACTTTGCTGAAAAAATAACCCAAAAATAAGTCAAGGATGGGCATTGCAAATATATCAGCGCGAGCGCCACCTCACTGTTCGTGTCAAGAACTAATAGTAAATAAGTGGCAAAGAGATTGACTTCCTACAAAAAAAATGTTGAAGTGCACAAAGACAGTTCAATCCAACTTATCTCTACTGGTCTATCAAGTTACTTCAGGAGTTGTCTTAATACTCTCATAAACCTTTT
Organism: Micraspis discolor; assembly: GCA_030674115.1. NCBI lineage: Eukaryota > Metazoa > Arthropoda > Insecta > Coleoptera > Coccinellidae > Micraspis > Micraspis discolor. The sequence goes on from JARTUT010001740.1 coordinate 1,033,542, forward strand.
CATCACGAAACGATCATGAATACTCACAGTTGGTTTATTCGGAACTCTGACATAACTGAAACCTTCTCCGCAACCTGTTGGATCAGCTGGTCCAGTCAACTGTAACAAACATTTTCCTCTCATGGCCTGGATATATGCTCTGGTGGTATTCCAAGGGGCGACCTTCACTTCATCGTCCATTTTCAACTGCATTTCTTCATCATCATCTTCTGCTGGGGTGAATAATGATTTCTCTCCGTAACCTGCATCCTAAAAAATTTTGTATATTTTTCTACAAGTTATGAAAAAAATTTAGACCCACCTTCAATCTTTGCTCAGCTGCAATCATGCTGAAATACGCGCAACATTGCTCTGGTGAGACCATAGCGCGAAGTTCTTCTTCCGAAGGCAACCTGAATTCGGGTTTCATAACCCAGAAGTTAGAATCCATTCCTGAAAGAACCAGAAAAAGGTCATTTGCTAAGTTCAGAGATAATCGTAACAGCTGTTTACGAGGGTTGCCTTTTATATCTCAGGATTGGACAACCCCAGTGTTGCAATCTGCCAACTGACAGCTCTATCGTAAATCTTGACATTTTTGAGATTATGTCGATTGGTCGAAAGAAATGCTCCATAAATACGATCGCGGTGCTTCGAAGCACGTCTATGATATCGTGACAGTTAATGAATCGTGGATTTACGTGTATGAGCCCGAAAGTAAACAGCAGTCGACTATATGGGTGTTTCAAGATCTGCCAAATCCAACAAAAGTTGCTCAGGCAGGAAGCACTTCCAAGAAAATGGTCACCTGTTTTTTTTAGGAAAAACTGGACAACCGCCGAAGACGGATCACCCTTCACCACGCAATGCGAGTTCTTACAAATCGGTTCGAACAACTGCATTTTTGAGCACTTAAAACATGGATTTGATGAGTCTTACTTGATTACTTGGCTCCGAATGACTTCTTTTATTCACGTAAAAAATTAAATGAGAGGTCAACGTTTTCGACACCTGCAGAAGCGGTTGATGCGTTCAAAATGCATGTTTTGAAGATACCCCAATGAGAGTGGCCAAAGTGCTTCGACAATTGGTTGAAACCTTAGACTATATAAGAATAGACCCTTTTATTTACACTGAAAAGTGTCGCATCTGAAACTTAGAGCTGTTCGATTGTAACGTATTGATCTGGTCCACTCAGGTCAAAAAAATAATTTCATGTTGCCAAATTGAGCAAATAGTAGGTTTCTCTATTCCCCTATAATTGTGGATAAAAACTTTTTCTCAAATTTGCATTCAAAACATTGTATAAAATTTTATATTTTGAATTGAAACTGTCTTATCGGATATATTAGCAAGAAGTAAAAGAAATACTTTAGTTGATTCTGCTACTTTATGTCAGAGACCACAGATGGAGAGAAATTCAGGTGAAAGTCAAGACAACTCTACTCCATTCTCTGCTTCACAATTTGAAGGTCCCATGTTCTAAGAGACATACGTTGCCACCTCTCTATCGAAAGTAAATACGCAAATTGAAGAAAATTTGTGAGAGTCAGTATTAGGTTTTGCATAGGTGGGTGTATTGTTAAAACCGAAGTATTTAGTTATTTACATGTTCAGTAGCGTAGAAAGTTTTAATAAGGAAGTTTTCAATGAGATTATTATATGATAAAATGAGGTTTTTTGAATTAAGGTTCCCAGATGACGATGAAAAAAGAAGAATTTGGGCTTCGCTGTTGGAATGGTCAAGTATTTGCCCAAAGAAAGCAATTTTCATTTGTTCAGATCATTTTGACCCTGAAGATAATGTGATCCGAGTAAATGGAAAAAGATTTTATGCGGTGTTGCCGGGTGAGGTTTCACAAGAGACTTTCAATCAGGGAGTCAAAACAAATCGACATTCTACAAAGGAATGCTTTGTCTATCTTATATAGTCTAAGGTTGAAACGCATGCAAAAGTGTATAGGTCTTAATGGGGAATATTTTGAAAAACAATACAGCGATTTTCGATGATAAATATCTGTTTTTGTTCTCTAATCTCGAAATGTGTATAAAGGCAACCCTCGTATATTGTCGAACACTGACTGTTGCCAAACCAAATCTCTTGCCGCCATGTTTAAATATAACATTTTTGACAGTTCACGTGCATATTGTGTTGTTTACAATTTGAAACATAGGGTGAGTTGTAAAACAGTTAGTTAACCTGAAGTTTACTCAAACAATTTGGTTAATTGAAATAGTTCGATTAATAAAACATCAGTTCTAATTCCTTGTTTATCCTGCGAAACCACTTAAAACCTGATCTCTTGGTTCGAAATCTCTAGTAATAACAATTTCTTTTTCGTTCAATTAACATAAATTGATGGAATTATTCATGAGTGTTATATGAATTATTAAGTAAATAAAATGATAATTTGAAACATTTTAGAAAATGTTTAAGGGTTCATAAACAATAGGACACAAATAGGTTATGATAGTGCTGATTTGAAAATGTTCTCATTCATTTTGACTATGATCATGTATGGTGATATGTTGAAGAATCAGTTCAATTTAATTCAATGTTCATTCATTATATTTTTTTAATACTATTCTAACTATAATGAAGCAATAGTAATTCTAATACAAGTTGCAGAATGGGCACCTATTCCAACACGAATGCGAAATTCGAAAACGAGCGACGACTCATGCGTTCATAAACTCGCTCCTTCGTCGCTCGATTTGGAATTTCGCATTCGTGATGGAATTGCCTTCTGCAACGAGAATTAGACGATATTTTCTCTATTTCAGTCAAGAATTGTGAGAAATTTCTTGGAATTCAATGAAAAATTCAGATTATACCTCCTAGTGCCTTTTGTATTTTATTTTCGCAGTTGGCGTGACTGATACGAAAATTGACAGATTATAGAATTTGAATAGTGCGTTCAAATCTCTACATGGTTTAATATTGACAATTGACATGCAATGGACGCGTGTTGATATCAGTGGCGGCTCGTGACAATATAGTATGGTGAGGCACATATGAAAAAAAATTTAATAATGTAATATATATTTCGTCCTCGATTTGTTTATTCACAACAAAAGCAACCGAAACAATTAATTCATTTTGAATGGTTTTAGATGTACCAGAAATTACCGATTTACTGTTGGTGTCATTTTCTAAAAAGGTTTTTAAATTCGTGTCAAATTTACTAACAAGAACTACCAATTCTTTGAAATTTCCGCGATTCAAAGACTCATTCGATTCATCGTGACCCCTAAAAGGTAACTCTTGCATACAGAGGTGCATCGTAATATCTATTAAACTTCTTAGAATTTGTCGATTTTCTTTGAATCTAGCATTGAAATTTTCAATTTCTATTTGACGCGCATCGTCTATTGCTGTGGAGATATTTTGTTTTTGCCTTCTCATAACGGTAAGCTTGCAATTAGATGAAATATGCTGAGCACTTTTATTGTGTAGCGATAGAACCCGAGATAAATTTTTCAAATCACTAAAACCACTTTTCGACCAAACTCGTGTCGGAATTTCCATTAGTTGCTGAGAATAAAATGCACGGTCAACAAAATATTTTTTCAAAGTAATACTTCCAGTAAGCCAGTCGTACTTGTCATACCACGTATTTTGGAATCCCCGATTTGATTTACCGACCCCACCACGAGACACTAGAGATTTACTCAAATTTGGAACAGGTCGCTTAACTTCCTTAATTAAATATAATTTATCATCATACGAATGAGTCGAAAATGTTGCTTATTTATTAAAAAATTAACAATATCACAAGTACACCGAATATGTTCCTTAGGAGTTTCAAAAGATTTACTATTACTAGGTCCCGCTGAATCCATTTCGCGATCTGTTAGTCACTTTCGATAAAAAAGATTAATATTTCAGAAAATATTCACCTGAAAAAGATTATAATCATACGCGATACACAGCAAACGCGATACCACTAAATAACGACAAAGTGAACTAACCCTATTTCTCTATTTACCGCTTCCCGATTAACTCGAATAAAAACCTGAGGCCAGCCTCTAATTCCTCGAGAAGCCGCCTTCAAAGCCGTAGATATGTTCTCACCGCTTCGACGCAGATAACCCTCTGGACATCGCAGAAACGAAACGATCTCAGATCGGCTAAGATCGCGCAGAGGCCAGCCTCAGATTAATCCTAGAACGGCTTTCCATTACGTTCTCGTAGGTCATCGAAGTAGATAACACGCTAATTCAGTCAAAGAAGACTGAGGTTTAGTCAAAGAGGATTTGATTTGTTATGAATATACAAGGAACGTGAGATTGGGAAAAATATTGAGGAAAAAAGTGATGATGAAAGTGAATGAAGAAATATACGGTTCAGTATTTTTTTGATGAGGCACTGCCTCACCTGCCTCATAGGACAAGCCGCCACTGGTTGATATTCGAAAGGATAGGATGTCAGTGTTGTCAACCACAAAACGAAAAATATAACTAAAAACAATGCTGTAATGAGTTCATTACAGCACTGTTTTCAGTACTGTAATGAAGTCATTACGACACTGAAATAGAGAAAAATAATTTTTAAGGTGGAAAAAAAATTTGAAATATCCTTAAAATCAGTAGAATATGAATATTAGGTTATTTTTATACTACGTTAAAATCAGTCACTTCAATTGTGTCAGAGTTGCCAATATCAAAATAATAGTATAGTGGTTTGGCTTATCTTTTTCTCATTTTCTATGTTACAATAAGAAGTAAGCAAGCTTTTAAACCGGTTTGTGTATCCCAAAAGTCCACCAGCTGACCTACAACCCGCCCATAGAGAGCAACCTTAGCATCTATATGAAAAGTTTCATTGTTAGGTTAGGACTTCACAGTTTTCATTACTCGATGACTGTCTTATTTTCCTGAAACATTCATACATTTAACGAAAGCCTTCATTCTTCTCTTGAATTCCAATCGTTCCAATTTACCACCCCCAGAGTGCAAAGGAAAAGCTTTTTCGAAATTATTCTTACCAGTTCTCTTGAAATCAGCGCATAGCTTCAACCGTTTTCGTATACTACTCTCAGAGTGGAAAGGAAACGCCCTCTTTATTTCATCCATCCTGATTTTCCTAGGAATATCTCGGCTTTTCCAGAATAGTCGATAAATGAATACCTATAAAACAAAATTATTCTCAAATCGAGCAGGAAAACATTTAAATTGAAAACAAAAATTCACCTGGAGGAAATCTCTGACAAAATTATTCGCTCGCTTAGAATTCAATCCAGGAACTTCGTAAAGAGGGCACTGCTGACCAGCTACGAAGAGCGCGTCGATTACCCTTATATAGTAAGCATGCCGAGTCCTAATAATAAGGAAATCTGTCTGTGGAATGGCATGTTCGTAAATCGGAGCCCTGAAAATAAAAAAAAATAAGTAGCTTGTTTTCTTTGTTAATATGGAGTTCTATTCATTTTTTAATAGAACGATCTCATGATATTTTGGAAGCTCAACATTAACATATTATGATTTCATAGTTTTTTGTATTATGACGAATATTCACGTTTATTGCAAAATATATATAGGAAAAGGTGGTGAACCCATGGTCATTCCAAATTCTGGTTGATAAAAAGTGTTTTAAATTGAAAATATGTTGTATCGAAACACTAAAAATACTTCAGAAGCTTTCTCAAGTGTTCAAAGCTGATAGATCCAAGTTGGTGTGAATGAGTATCATTTGATAAAATGGAATGATACATCTTTCATATCCATAAAAGAGAAACCTACAAGAAGAAAAATGAAAGGGATAGCATTTATGAAAATCGCTTTTGATCCCAGGAGTGCACCATCAATTGAATTGCAGGAAGTTTGGAGACCGACTGAACTTGAAGAAGTCTTCAAACCATACATAATTACAAATTTGATCTTGTTCTCAAAATTCTGAATCTTAACACTCATTGAAAATTGAAAGAGTTCCAAATATTTTCAGCGTTTTAACTGGCTAATCGAAGATGTTTGTCGAAACATTGGTTGCAAGAGTAATATAATGGGTTATTGCCTTGTTAACATAACCTTCTTATAGTATTTGTTTAGACTTACCTGTACATATTGTTCTCACAAGCCTGTATAGTCTCTCCAGGGTGTAATATTCCTAAGAACGGAGAAGTATGAGCATAAGCCATCTCTCCGTATTTATAATTTGTGGGCCCATTGTCCTTTCCAGCAGTTCTTTTGTAGTAATTTTTAATCTTCGAACACATTCCAACCTACATAGACATCAAAGTATTAATGCAAGTTTCAGAAAGGAGTGGATTAATGTGGCATACCTGATTTATTAAGGGTGGATGTTCTTCACAAAACTCAATCAATACAAGATCACCATCCTTTCCTGATAAATCCTCAGGCGTTCTCATGAAGAATACATCACCCCCTCCAGACGCCATTCTTTCTGCTTCTCTTTGCTGGAATCAGAAGATTCATACAATAAAAATGATATTTTGCGTTTTATTTCAAATTTCCAGATGCTTTTTTTTATTGTATGAACAATGATCTATAAATTTTAAAAGAATAGAAAGCTAAAACCTATACTTACCCGAGCCATCTTCTGGATGTGATCAATAAGTGGGGCCACGGGATGAGGTCCAGGTTTTGACAAAGGTCCACTAGAGTATTTCTTCAATGGAGGCCTATGGAAATACCTCAGTTTAAGCTCATTCATGTGCGTTTGGATAAATGGTACCCTCAGCTCAACAACCGGAGTAGAATGTTGAATCAAATTGGCACTACCCACTTTCATGCGTAATGTGGTTTCCGAAGATCTTGGCATGTAATATCTGGAGAATGAAAACATTAATGGAGTGTGCATATAAACGATAGCCTAGGATTAAATCAATGAATCATGGAGAAGGTTAAAATATGTGAAAATTTCAACCAACAGCCGTGAACAAAGTTAATAGCGGCAACGCTGCTCAATTATACTAATTGGAATGCCTATGTGCATTTTGAGTGGTTTGGTTGGAGTATTCTGTCAGAAAATGAGTTTCAAACAAAGAGCTGCAATTTATTTTTGTGTTAAACTTGGTAAAACTGACTGAAACGCAGCAAACGCTACAAAACGCATATTGTGATGATTGTCGATCCCGTACGCGAGTTTACGAGTGGAACTGAAAATCACTAACTGCTACTAAACCATCATTTGGTTCTTCAATTAACAGTAATCCAAAATTTCCACATGTTAACATGTTATTGATATTATTGACTTTGAGCAAATTATTGGAGAAGTTAACCTTAGACTATATAAGATAGACAAAGCATTCCTTTGTAAAATGTCGATTTGTTTTGGCTCTCTCATTGAAAGTCTTAACCTCATTGAAAGGTCTTTTGTGAAACCTCCCCCGGCAACACCGCATAAAAACTTTTTCCGTTTACTCGGGTCACAATAGCTTCAGGGTCACAATGATCTGAACAAATGAAACTTGGTTTCTTTGGGCAAATATTTGACCATCTCAACAGCGAAGCTCAAATTGTTCTTCTTTCATCGTCATCTGGGAAGCTTAATTCAAGAAAACCTCATTTTATATTGTAATAATCTCATTGAAAACTTCCTTATTAAAACTTTCTATGTTACTGAACATGTAAATAACTAAATACTTCGGTTCTAACGATACATCCACCTATGGAACGATAAATTCGGATTAAAATTCTTGTCTTTACTACAACTTTCACACTTACGAACCATTTTTAGTGTGATGAAAAGTAATAAACAATAAGAAATATGAAAAACCTAATACTGACTCTCACAAATTTTCTTCAATTTGCGTATTTATTTTCGATAGAGAGGTGGCAACGTGGGTCTTGTAGAACATGTGACCTTCAAATTATCAAGCAGAGAATGGAGCAGCGTTGTCTTGACTTTCATCTGAATTTCTTTCCATCTGCCGTTTCTGACATAAAATAGCAGAACCAACTAAAGTTTTTTTTTTACTTCTTGCTAATATATCCGATAAGACAGTTTCAATTCAAAATATAAAATTTTATACAATGTTTTGAATGCAAATTGCAGAAAAAGTTTTTATTCACAATTATAGGGGAATAGAGAAACCTACTATTTGCTCAGTTTGGCAACATGAAAATTTTTTTTACCTGAGTGGACTAGCTCAATACGTTACAATCGACCAGCTTTAAGTTTCAGATATGACAGTTTTTAATGTGAATAAACGGGTCTATTCTTATGCAATCTAAGATTTTAACCGCAAATAAAATGTTTATGAATACCCACACATCGTTGGAAATGTTGAAAGGATCTCTGTCCGGTGACTTTGGAGGTGGTGGCGGTGTATCTTCTTGCAATACATTGATAACACCAGCTTTTCCAAGAAGAATCTTGGACTTCTTGACATGTGGATGAGGAATTTTAACCTTGACTGGAGTCGCTTGTCCTGCAAGTATCCGAAAAAACATAGAGTAAATATTTTCAAGAACAAATAAAAAATACGAACCTGCTACTTGTTTAGATGGGTCTATGTCATCAGGTATACCAAGAATGATATTTTCATCATTCGGGTCCAGGGTTAATATTGATGGTTTCGGTATGGAGGACATATTTTCAGCATCCCAAATAACATCGTCTTCCCATCTTCCATAAACAAGGTCTTCGTTTTCAACAGGAAATATGGAATACCAAGTATCATCAAGGTCATCCTTTGGTTTGTTTATGAGACCTCTGAAGACATTGAAAGAAATTACTGATTTATTGTATGAAAATTAATTTTCTCTATTTCAGTGTCGTAATGAGTTCATTACAGTACTAAAAACAGTGCTGTAATGAACTCATTACAGCATTGTTTTTAGTTATATTTTTGGTTTTGTGGTTGACAACACTGACATCCTATCCTTTCGAATATCAACACGCGTCCATTGCATGTCAATTGTCAATATTAAACCATGTAGAGATTTGAGCGCACTATTCAAATTCTATAATCTGTAAATTTTCGTATCAGTCACACCAACTGCGAAAATAAAATACAAAAGGCACTAAGAGGTATAATCTGAAATTTTCATTGAATTCCAATAAATTTCTCACAATTCTTGACTGAAATAGAGAAAATATCGTCTAATACTCGTTGCAGAAGGCAATTCCAACACTCATGCGTTCGAATTTCGCATTCGTGTTGGAATAGGTGCCCATTCTGCAACTTGTTTCAGAATATACTATTACATATTAAATGAAACATGCATTTTGTCTAATTACCACTTTTCGTTCTTAAATCGGTTTACTCACATTGGTACTTTTGGTTTAACGACGGGCAAGGTGGCGGGTGGCATGCGTACGGTGGCGCCCCCTATGGCCTTGCCGGGTTGACTGAACGCCTGCGCTGTCCTATTGCCACTACTAGGTACCCATCCGGCAGCGTTGGTTTTCGAGTTGAGCTTCTGCAATACTTTGTGTTTGATGTCGTTACCGTCCCACACAACATCGTCTTCCCAATGGAGCTGGGTCACCATGAGAAATGCATCGTCGGGAAAATCGTCCCCTTCTTTAGGCTCTTGCGGTTCGGACACTTGTTCCTTCTAGAAGCGGAAATGATTTGTTAGGCTTTTTTAGTATATTTTGGCATAATTAGATACCTAATTTCATGACAATGCCAGCAACGTGTCATAACTTGGGCAAAACCTCAATAGTTTTTGAGTTATTGAATTTATGTGAAAAAAATTGAAAACCGAAACGTTGGTAAGATGATAATGAATGGTGATGGAAATAACCCCTGCAATAGGTTCGTCTCAACAACATGAAAATTACAGTAATATCACTGGTGAACCTGTGTTGATAGCTCAGAACTACAGACAACTTTTACCAGATGTCCCAACAAGTCATAAAAATGTAATTCGAACTGTAAATTACCATTAGATTCAGTTTATAGACCTAGCATGGTACAAATATTAAGGAAAAATAGAAACTTATAGCTCTGTCCCAACAAATCAATCAGTTATAGAACTAAATTAAACATTTTGCTATGCATAAATAAGTACTGCCTATAATAGTACACAGTAATATTACTGTTAACTGTTCGCTTAGTATGTCAATTCATTGCGTGAAAGTAAAGTTTCTTGTTTAATTATTTTAACTCAGTTTTCAGCAAAGTGTGCTTGCAGAAAGAATTTAATTTAGAAAATAATAAACTATTGGAATAACAAAACTTTAATATGACAGACATAGAAGCAGATAATAGAATTGCAGTGAGAATACGGAAAGAATTTTCAGCGAAGTTATCAGTATAATTTGTGACAATATAAATTCAATTAAATACATCATATGACAATTGGTCCATTTCATTATTAAAACTAAACTAATATTGATGTGAACTAATTAATGATGACAGGAATCCTAAATTTAAAATAAAAATAATAAATAAATACGAAGAGATTAAATAACAATAGAATCATAATCAAAGTAGTTGCATGGGCGTTATAGTATTGAAAATATTTAATTTTTAAATATTATATTTGACCAATGCACTTATTTTGATAAATATTCTATTGTTATTTGATTTTATCGCATTTAATTTGGAGTAATTTATTGATATTTTATATTGATTTCTTCAGGATCTTTAATCTTGATTTTTCATATCATTTGTAAAAAAAGTAGTTGATCAATATCAAATGTTTCTTTCTTTGTTCAGTTATACTAACGAACTTTGGTTCATTACTTTCTAAATAAGCTTCAACCTTCAAGCATCGGTTGCTGAAAACTGATTTGAACTGACCAAATAAAAAACTCAGTTTGTCACATTAATCGAAAGAATCACGATGTTTCAACAACAAATAAATAATATTACTGTAATTTACTGATAGCACTTGATCATATGTAGTAAAATGTTCAATCTAGCTCTATAACGGATTGTGACTTGCAATATTGTCGTTGTTGAAAATAACCTATGAATTCTATATAAGCTTATATTCAAAAAAATTTATTTTTTGTCATTAATATCAATGCAGTTGATAATTGAGTATAAGGCAACTCAAGACTCCACGAAATAGATGATGGTATAAATATAATTTTTTCATTAGCAGAGTACTGAAAACAACTAACCTGTTTCACTTGTCTATTACTCATTTTGAAACCATAATCGAAGCTCTCTGTATTTTCAGGTACTTCAAGCATGTCGTACCACATTTGTGCTGGCCCAAATCTCCAGTCCGCTGCTTTGGGCCCCGTATCATCCTTTGCCTGAGTTTCTTGTTTTTCGTCCACTTTGTTTTGTTCTACTGGCTTGAGAAACTTCTCCTAAAAATCAAATTAACAAATTAACCTTTCAAGTTCGTAATTATTCTTGAGTATTTTATTTCTTTTAGTTATTGGGATTTATATTTCAAACCCAAATGTGAAATTTTCCTCTCAAAATTCCGTCTAATAGGCCATGGCCCTAAATCACTCTCCTGTATCTCATTTAAGTCCCAAAAGTCGTTGAACTTAGAGGAAATCACTAAGAAATTAAATATGACTAATTTAAAAATTAACTTACTTCATCGTCACTTTTACACTGATCTGGTGTAGGGTCTGGTCCATATTCAATGAACCAACCTCTTTTATTTGGCTTCTCTTCTTCAGAATTCGAATCTGAATCGTTCTGCGGCTGATTCAACTCCCTATTCCTTCTTCTCAGCCTCTTTTTCCTTACATTTTTCCATAAATTTGGTAAACTGCTCGGTTTACCTGGACCAAATAATCTGGAGAACCTCAACACCTAACACAGACATAAACAAATCATATAAAATTCATTCACTTTCAATTTAAGAGGTTTGAGCAGGTAACATAAATAAATCGTCATAACATTACTTTTTATATACAAGGAGAGTAGTTCATATACATACACCTATAATAGAGTTGAAATTTCTCAACCATAGAATTTAATCAATAATGTGTATGCAATGGCAGAGAATCATCAGACTGACCATAAACATCTAATTATCCAGACCTGCATTCTTAGAGGACTTTGTTGCCTCAGAAAGCATCTGTTGTTAACAGGTTTATAAGACACTGACCAAAGTAGATTCAGTAGTGAGGTCGAAAACTCCAATTAATTTATTCACGGAATACTTTGTGGCATTGCGATTCAGAGGAGAGTGTTTTGGAATAGAAACTTGTAAGAGGAAAGAATTAGATTCCTTGATAATTAGATTATAGAAATGGAACATGAGCTGTATACAGCAAGGTGAGATCAGCTCTGTTATTAGGCACAACAGACTTCAAGCAGTAGATAAGTGCATTACCTATAACCCATACTCAACTACAAACTATATATAGAGTGTGCTTTAATATTTTCATAAAATTTGGAACTCACCTTTCCATGTCTGAAGTCAGGAAACAATTCTCGAACATCAACATTAATGTATTTGCTCGGTAACATAGCAGCAAGGGGAGTTTCCAATTTTTTTTTATCTGTTTCCGAGTATTCTGATGTATTTGACTCATTAGGAACAGGAGGAGGTGGCATAAGGAATCCATCATTTGGCTCTCTCTTCACTTCTTGATCACATTCAACCTATAAATAAAGTCTGTATTTAATAAAGAGAACAATTTTGGTTTAACATTCACTTACTTCGTCTTCCTCTGCTAATTCATTGATGTCCGAAAAATCTACTGCTGAAGGTGACTTACTTTGCTCTGTGAACCAGAAGTATTGAATAAAATATTCAATTATATTATCAGGAGAGCACAGACAATATTTGATAATACACCAAGTCACCAGATGTAATTGTCGTAATACATCGGGTAAAGAGATTTGTATTATCGAAAGATATGCACTATGCTCAAGTTGGAATTTGCTGCAATCATAAAGGGTGTCAAGAAAAAAAATAACCGTGCATAGTGCCACGCATCGGGACTATAAAATATGAAAAAAAGGTCCTATGAACAAAATGTGGTATGCTGGGGTTTTATATGATTGAGAATTCAAATATCCTATTCGTTTTTAGATTACTAATAGAAGGCGCTATATATAGGATTCCTCCACATTTAAATCAACCCTCACTTTTTTGCCTTACATTGTATGTCATTCTGGACTAGAAAAAGCACCTGGCACTATGCGTGGTACTTTTTTCCTTGACACCCTGTATAATGAATAATGATTTCAAATGATTTATTGATTAATATTTATATTAAAGGTAAAATTAATGTGATAAATATGTAATATATTGTCGTTTTGGGAATTTGTAGTGTTGGTGTATCAATACTTTGATTACATTACATTACATTTTTTCAATTATCTCTCTATGGTGATCCCCTGTGTGTTTTGAATACGGTTTCAGAGATTCAGATTATGATTAGACTAATAATTTAGTATGTTGGCAGCCGAGTGTGCAAAGATACTCTCATGGGTATCACTTATTTATAAGCAATAATCATGAATATGATTAGTTTTTGAAAACATGACTTATATAATCAAGTATATATTAAAAGAATACCTACCTTCATCGTAGTTATTTATGTTCTCAGATTCTATTGAATTTTCAAGAGGAGATTCCCCACTTGCATGAAATACCTCTTCCAAGAAAGAACCTAATCCAAGTCTGAAAATAGTACAGAACAAGTTAACAGTCTCATTAATCTTTGGAGCCAAGTTATAACATAAAGGAGATATAATAGAAAAGATAATTATAAGTTTCTCTTTTATAAACATTATGCAGCTCCTCAGAGTTATGAACTTAATTCAAAATCATTTTATTTAGTTTCTTATGAATTCATTTAGTTTCTTGATATTTGTTCAAACTTTCAATTGAACTTACTTTCCAAGGGAGGACAGGTATTTTTGTGACTCTGAATCAAGAATATCACTTTCGAGTTGTCCAGTCTCATCAATATTGCCAAATAAAAAACCTGTCAAATTCAAGGAATCATTATTATCTTCATCGCTGTCTGCCATACTGATATGAAAACTTTTTATTTATTTACGAAAGAAGCAAAACTTCCTGCAATCAAAATATAACCTCAATCAACAAGAGATCTTCTCTACCATAGTCTCAAATCCATCGAAGAGGTTAAAGAATTAATTTTTTCTCTTATTGTGCTTAGCAATAAAGTCACTCCTTCGAAATTATATAAAGTTAGATGTCGCTTGTGTTGTAATGTGACTGAAGGTCGCTCAAAATGGAATATAGAAATTCTATTTTTTCTCTACGCAAATGAAATTTCAGAATATGCAAGACATCAATAACCTCCAGATACACAAATACGAATATCTTGCATAATCTAATATTTACAAAAACTCTTTTATTGAAACAATTTTCAAGATTAGAATCCATCGGATGATAATTCTTGAAGTTATTGAGGAATGCAAATTTCAACGGATTCAGCCCGAAAATGAACACGACTGAAATGTATGTAGATTTATATATTCCGTAGATATGAAAACTCTGGCTTATCTCCTTCCGAAGATAGAGAGGATACTACGGCCGGATATACTAAAGTTTGAGAACGGATTCCTCATCAGAAAGTCGAACCCTTAGACTATATAAGATAGAAAAATCATTCCTTTGTAAAATGTCGATTTGTTTTGACTCCCTAATTGAAAGTTCCTTGTGAAACCTCACCCGGCAACACCGCATAAAATCCTTTTCCATTTACTCGGGTCACAATATCTTCAGAGTCAAAATGATCTGAACAAATGAAAATTGCTTTCTTTGGGCAAATACTTGACCATCCCAACAGCGAAGCCCAAATTCTTCTTTTTTCATCGTCATCTGGGAACCTTAATTCAAGAAAACCTCATTTTATATTATAATAATCTCATTGAAAACTTCCTTATTAAAACTTTCTACGTTACTGAACATGTAAATAACTAAATACTTCGGTTCTAACAATACACTTATCTATGGAACGATAAATTCGGATTAAAATTCTTGTCTTTACTACAACTTTCACACTTACGAACCATTTTTAGTGTGATGAAAAGTAATAAACAATAAGAAATATGAAAAACCTAATACTGACTCTCACAAATTTCTTCAATTTGCGTATTTATTTTCGATACAGAGGTGGCAACGTGTGTCTTTTAGAACATGGGACCTTCAAATTGTAAAGCAGAGAATGGAGCAGCGTTGTCTTTACTTTCATCTGAATTTCTTTCCATCTGCGGTCTCTGCCATAAAATAGCAGAATCAACTAACGTTTTTCTTTTACTTCTTGCTAATATATCCTTTAAGACAGTTTCAATTCAAAATATAAAATTTTATACAATTTTTTGAATGCAAATTGGAGAAAAAGTTTTTATTCATAATTATAGGGGAATAGAGAAACCTACTATTTGCTCAGTTTGGCAACATGAAAAGTTTTTATGACCCGAGTGGACCAGCTCAATACGTTACAATCGACCAGTTCTTAGTTTCAGATGCGATACTTTTCAATGTAAATAAAGGGGTCTATTCTTATATAGTCTGAGGTAGAACCCAATCGATTAAGAGTAATTTTGAAATTGCATTAAAAGAGAGATTGCTTGGTATCGAAAAAACTTCGAAGCATCTTCTCTAGATTGGAAGCTCACATTACAATGTTTTTTCATTTTCATTATGCTTCTAGAAATGATTTGGGAAGTCAAAAATAATATTAAATTTCATAAAACATTTAATGGATCATTTGGTTTATAAATAATAAAAGATTTCTCATTTGTTGAAATATAATAAAAGCAAAATTAAAAACTGTTAAATAAAATTGAAATTACAACAACACATGAATATCACTATAAAAGTACCAGAAAAAATAGTATTATGTTACAATCTACATACTAAACTAATGCAAAGCTGCTTTATACATACACAGAACAATATCAAAGTAGTCATTTCCAAATGTACATGGTAGTCCCAAGAACATACAAAATTCATCCTATCAATATGTATAACATACAAAAACATCATCCATGGAATATTTATTACCTATAAATCTTGGGACTTCTTAGACATTCGGCAAAACAGAAAAAAGTTTAACAAATCCATATATTCAAAATCGAATATTAAAAAAATAAAATAGCTGTAATTAAAAATATTTTTAGGTAATTATCTTTTTTATCATTATAATCTCCTAGGTAAAGCTTTATTTCATCTTTATGTTATATACATTTTCCACTTTATATATTTTTTAGTTGTAGGAGCTGCTTTTCTGTTATTCAAATTAGGCATTTCACAATTGAATTTTTATAAATTTATACCAGGCACACAAATATCCAGTATCAAACAAGAAAATTTCTATAATAATGAACAATTTTTAATAATTATGGTACTTCAACATTGTGATATGATTGGGTAGATTTATTTTGTACACTTATGGAATTCAACATTTATTAAAATATGGAATACTGAATACAGTGTGTGACTGAATTTGAAAAAAATGAAGTATCTTGCTCTGATTTGTACCATGACCCTCTTTCAAGATTAACGCATCGTACTATACATATCGAATGAAGTCGTGTTTCAATATAGAGATTCTGTTCCCAAATAAATATTAAACTATGTATTGAATTCGAATACTGAATACTATTAACGGCTCAGTGAAAGAAGATACTAATAAAAATCGAAAAACAACCTCCCCACATGTGTTTTAGAGTATCATACTGAAATATTTTTGGAACAACCACTTACGAGGGTCCTTCAATAAATAAACTGAAAAAGTGAGCTGGAGGGGAAACTATTTCTGGTATCGGCTTGTTGCCTATATTGTTGGGTTAGTATATGTCTTGGCTACATATGCGGTTTTTTGTCTGGTCTGTTACGTTTCAGTGAGCCTAAACCTGTGGTACCTCCACTGGAAGAGGAACATATAGTGAAGGAACAGCCGTGATTCGTTTTATTTTTCGCAGAATTAGACGCAAGCGTTGGAACAATACATAAAATTATTCATGACACATTGAAATTTCAAAAAACCTGCACCAGATGGGTTCCCAAAATATTGTCGCCAGTTCACAAAGAAAATCCCTAAAGATTCTAATCAGAGCATAAACAACGGTTCGACGAAGAAGGTGAGTCCTTGATTAATTAATTTGATCGAAATATTCATTTTCACAATATTTATGGCAGTTTTTCCGTTTACTTATTCAAGGACCTTTGTATATTTTTTTAACGTTTCATTAATTTCAATATCGATGAGATGAGAAAAGCTTGTCGAATAATCATAAAAGTTTACGAATTTGCAGTCTTCGTCGTCATGAAATCAAATATTTCCGGGAGAACAAAAATGAACAACTTTACCCAGATATTGGGTGAAGGGTTTGACATATGAAACTACCCCAAAAAGAACTGAATCTTGGATCACAGATAACAGAGCATATAAAGGCTCTAGAAAAATCAGGTCAAATTTATATCAACTAATCTTGTGGATCCCTAAATCGCCCAAAATTTTTCATTATTTTTTAAATTCGGCATAATCATTTTTGCATCGACTTTGAATAATAGCTAGTATTTTTTTTTAATACCGTTAAGGATAGAGTTAATCCGATAATGTTGGTTGTGTTTCTTCGCAGAAAAATAGGGATCCATAAGCGCAATATATTCTACAGGGTATTGTCTCGTACGTCCACCCTTCCCACGTCAATGGTACCCTTCAGAAAACAGCTGAGAAAAATCTGATAATATTGACTGCAAAAATAACTTATTGTATTACACAGCACTTGCACTTGGGTTTCTTTTTTATGGTTATATGTTCAACCTGGGAGGCATCTCCATCAGGTTTCACAGTTGCTCTTTTCACATCAACTGCACCAGGAGAATTGTCAGTTTTGGTCACGTTGCCATTAGCACTTTTGGGAGTCGCCTCCAGAGGTGACAGTTGCTCTTTCTTTTCGGGTGATCCCAAAACATTGTTACCTAAATGATTCTGATCCAAGTTTTGTTCAGCTTCAGGTAGGGAAGAATCAAGTTCCTCGTGATGTGGTTCGCCCGTTGTTGGGGTTATTGGTTTTCCGCCTTTTATCAATTCTACTATCTCGTCAGCTTCTCTGCTTAGGTCTCCTCCGGGACGAAAAGGGTTTTCCCAACCGCTTTCAACACTGAAAACAAAAATCGAGATTTTGAGAATTTGTCCATATTCACATAATTTTATGATATGAAAACACAAGCCGAAAAGAACTGATAATTCGAACAGAGTATGTATATTAAGGCTCTAAATAAAAGGGCAAATTTATATCATCTAAACTTGTGGATCTCTAAACCGTCTTTGTTAGTTGGGGACTGGGTAGCTTCATGAACAAAGATGCCCTTTTGACGAATATCGATTTAGAAAATGAGATCGTCTCCCATTGTCAAACCTTGTACTGCAGAGCCCCAAGTAGACTACTTATACAAAATCACCAATGGGCTACCACATTTCTAGCTCTGAAAGTTTCCGTTCGATTATGATAAACTAAACCATCTCCCACTTCAGCTTCAATTCACCCTCCGTGTAATTAGCAAAATCACTTTTGAGGTTAATTAATATAAGTATAAATCCAAAGTAATATTCAAACCTGTAGGTGTAAGCTTCTTCATCCTGGAAACGAGGGGCCTTAACTACGTAGTATAATATTCCTCCATGCGATGCTGCCATACTAGGCATTATTCAGTTTGAACACAATATTTTTTTTAATCACTATTTGTATTTGGTCAGTCTTGATTCACAACCTTCACAAGAAATTGGAAAAACTTCATGCATATTATATTGAAATGATAAATTGAAGCGAGTGCTCACGATAAGTACAAGGACGTCTTCAAATAGTAATACCCTAATTTTTATGATTCTTTATTTTGCGATATTGACTCATGATAACATTCGATAAAAGCAATAAAATACCAGATACATTTTTAAATCAAATTTTGATCAGCTTAGGTCACGTACGAATTCATTCATATCAGTAGAAATCATACGTTTTAAATACGTGTGGAATAGGTTTGTAACTTGAATAAAAACGAGTGAATTTCTATTAATTCATATAATTTTTTTAACGGATGATTTTATATCTTGCTAAGATCTGGATAAATATTTCAAATGAGCTACGTACCCAAATGCTTTGGTTATAAAGAATGCGCCTTAAGTCCCATCTAAACAAGTAATTTTGAAATCAACTTTTAACCCGTAACTAGTATTTCCTATACAATTTAATATCATCAGTTTTTTCCAAGTTATTTCTTAGACCCAATAGTTTACGACCTGTTTTTATTACTTTCAAAATATCTTCCTTTCGGCCCATAATTCTATGTTCTCATATGAAGCCATAGACTACAGAATTGTTATTTTATACTCTGTGTATGAAGCATCATCAGCACCATAGATAATAGTATTATTATATACTCTGCGGGCCGCACAGATCCTTAATTAAAGAAATGAAATATCCTAATTAATTAGTGGCATCCGAAATCACCAGTATTTAACATTTCAAATATAATATACATTGTTACTAAAGCGAATTGTGTTTTCAATCATCCACACATTTAATCCCTTGGTGAATATCCTTACTATTCGATTCTATGATCAGCGCACCACCGAGTTCAGAAGACACTCATCGAAATGTCGTAAGATCGTTCGAATTCGATGGAATTCCAAGAATAAAAATTGCTAACTCCGGCGCGATTCCTACTCGTTGAACTCGAGCGGATGGCATAATTTGAACTGAATGTTTGCAGCGCGGGGCTCCCGCGAATCGTCACGTGTGCACACAGAAACTAAAATTAGTAATTCAACAATGACGTAAGGCCCGCTCATATAAAAATCTACATATTCACCGCGGTCAAGATATTTTTGGAAATGAAAGCTCAGCGAAAAGGGAAGATGGCGGATAACTTTTTTCATCAAATCAGAATTAGCTGTTTGGGATACTGGATACCATAAGGCAGAGATCGATTGGAATTGTGAAAGGAATCTTGATTCGGTGTCGTTTTTTATCTGGTCCAGATAATCTGTTAGTTACGATCCAGTGAAGGTAATTATACTGGCTGACAAAGAAATTGCAACATCCAGATAGAGCTGTTTGAATTTCAATTTATTTTTTATAAGTAGAATCAGCCTTATTCTCAAAAACCGATAACAAAAAATGTATCGATTGTTAAGTACACGAAAATTTTCTTACAATCACATTTACGTCTGTATCACCGAAATAAGGAATAACTGAAACATTGCAGTTTTTATTCTTCACAATCAGTGTCACATAAACACACAAGTGACATCTATAGTCTGTTCAAGTTATATTGTTTTAAATGAAAGCCTTCAGAGTGAAGTCAGTGCTTTATTTCTGCTTACAAAACTAACTTAAATGTTCGGTTCTTGAACCATGGAAAAGAATTATTACCACTTTCTTTCCTGATTCAATCGTATAAATAATTAATTGAAGACTCAATTATGTTTAGGTATGTATTTCTGTTGGCAATTTGAAATTATTTTTATTTGTTTCTCATTTGCAAACGTCAGTTTCAAAAACACAATATTAATCAAGAAAGTTTATTTTATCAAGTAGCTAACTTGTAAAACTGACAGTCAACTTGCAAAATTTTTACAAGTTAGTAGTATTATTTACATTAGAACATATTGTTTTATCGTTATATATGTTGAAATCATGGTATAATTGTTATTTCCAGTAACACAGATTTTTGATGATGAAAGAGTTGATACTGATGATAAACTATATGTTGCCTCAGACTCTACTGATGTCGAGGACTGCAGAACATTTGTACTCCCCTTACTACCAAATAATTTGCTAGACATTTACATTTTTTTGTTGACCGAATCATCGACATAAGTCATCGCAATTTCGATGCTCTTCCACCCTCCTGCACGCTTTAGTGCTAAAATATCTCCACCCGAATCCGCAACCATAGTGGCTCCAGTTCTGCGAAAAGAGTGGTCGGTGTATAAGTCTGGGTCTTTTAAACCTAAATATTTCGCTATTTGCTTTGAGACACCACCAATAGTGTGCTGGCCAGCATTAAAGAAAATGAACTTTCCATGTCGGTATGTCAAGAAAAATCTTAGGCTTTCTGTTCCAGAAGGCAGAAGATTTATTTTATTTTCTGTATAACATGCACGGCTTGAAGCTGCAACCATCATCGGTTATGGTGAATCTTCTTGTAGTTAAACTTTTTGTTTGCAGCAATGTCACAATAATGTATTTTCCCATATCTTCTACATCATTCATGTTTAAGGAGAAAATTTCGTCACATTGACAACATCCAAAAATCCCAATTATTGTTACAATTTTCGCCAGCAACCACTGGTCATCAAGAGCATGTAAAAGAAATTGTTTAGCCTCTTCTTTACTTAATACCTTGGCCTTTTTTGGCGTATAATTTTGGAATAATCTGGAATGTTCTCAAATGAGTCATCATGATAAATACCAGATGTCTGGGTAGACGAGAGAGAGAGTGCTTCGAAGAATATATTCATAAAATTCTGTGTATATAAATTATGATTTCAAGTTGAGTAAATAAGTTAGTTATTGAAATAGGGCTTATTTTTGGTGTTATTGAGTGAAAAACGTAACAATATCTGGAACGGACTATACGCTTATGCAATTTCGATGGACACTTTTTGATCAGCTGTTCCATAAGAGTGATTCCTTTTCATCTCTGCCCTGAACGAAGCTATTCAATCTGAAGAATCCTTGCAAAAAAGGGACAACTCTTTGTATGCCATCGAATTCCATTAGGAGAAATTAAACGGTTCTGTAAAACGATCTCGTATTGAGATGGCTGTCAATTTACTGCAAGTCCGCAGCAATAAATGATTCCTTCAGTCGTTTATAAACCGTATTTGTCCCTGTGACCAATTAGAGACAATTACGTGGCACTTATGCAACAGACGAGAATCGGCCGGTGAAAAATTCGATCTTGACATAAATGAATCATTTGTGAACTTCATGGATTAATGGATATATTATTTCGTCGTCCTCTCGTTTCAAGTGGTAGGTATTGTATCTGAATATTGGATGTTGGATGGCGATTTCGAACCACTGATGGGCAAATGTGTTGAACCAAGTAAATATCTCTGGAATTATTAGAGATATCAAAATGAAATTTGGAAGATGAACTGCAGTAGATTGCCTATTTCATTTTGATATCTCTAATAATTCCAGAGATATTTACTTGGTTCCACATATTTGCCCATCACTGTATATTTATTGCAATGAATGGAATGAAACGAATCGTTCACCTTGTTGGTACTTAAAACTGAAAAACTGCACTATAAATGTCTGAGCCACAATGATAAAGAAATGAACCGTTAGCTGCCTGGAGATTAATGGAACGTATAAATTGTTGTTTTATTATTTGCAGCAATAAGGCTACGGAATGCATTAGTGGGACCAGCATACTTTCAATATTGCATGAACATTTGACCGTCAAAAGAATTTGTTCGCGTTGGATCCTACACAATTTGTCAATCGATCAAAAAAAAAAAAAGGCTCGTGTCGATTGGTCGAAAGAAATGCTCTAAAAATACGATCGCGGTGCTTCGAAGTACGTCTATGACATCGTGACAGGCGATGAATCATGGATTTATGTTCGAGAATCACCATGAGAAAAATTTAAAAACTGTTCTTCAAAGTGTTCTTTCCCATGTTCTCATTTAAATGTGTGTGCTAACCAAGCTATCAATACTCAATCCAGATCCTCACGGATGTCCGAAAAATTTTCAAACATCCAACAATCACCAAAAATCCCCATTCAACCCAAATTAGCATTTCGAATCACTTCAAAACGTCCTTGTACATCTGGAGCGCCCGAAGAAGAACAGAAATCACCCTCTTCAACTCTCTCCAACCTACCGGAGCACCCTCTTCAATTCAAACCCGGCCGATAGTCCTATAAGGACTTCGTCATCGGAAATTCTAACCGATTTCCCGCTGAGCCATTACCACAGACAACACGAGTTGGAAAAACTCGGAAAACTGAGAAGGATCGATAGGAACCGGCAGGCAGGCTGCTGCATTCCGGGAGTTTGCGCTCCCGCCCTTTGGTCCGACGGGGGGTGGAGCACGAGGAGGTCGTGACACGGTTTCCCTCGTGTCAACGCGACTGAATTCCTGGCCCAGTTGCGGGATTCCTATATTTCCTGTTATCCGGAAGAGCCGGCATCAAAGGAAGCCGGTTGTAGCAGTTGGCGGCTCCTTTGATGTCGCAGGGTTTCGTTGAAATGGTCGATTTGTTATTGTCGCTCGAGGAGATTCTCTTACCGTTTGGTCTCCTGACAGAATTAGCTTTGTCCTACATGATTTTCATTCATTATACGAGGGTTGCTCTCTTTATTTTTGTGATTTCGTAAATTGTTATTTCGCAACTGGTGATGAAATAGTGGATTAGTTGGCCTGACGCAGCTCAGTGCCAACACAGGCCTTTATTACTTGATTAAAAGGAGACAGTTACAATTTCAAAAAACTTTATTTTCACATAATATGGCAGGCTGTTATATTTAAATTGACTGATAGCATTAGGAAATGGATCAGGATGTTCACGAATTTTTTTGGTCCCAGAGTTGCAGAAGTTTGCAGGTTTCAACTCCAGAACGTGGTTGCAGCAAGTTGGGGCCACTTGCCATACTCCAAATGATCCAAAGGAAGTTGTTAACGAATTATTCCCCAATAAAGTCGTTTCACGAAGGGGTAACATTAACTGGCCTCCCAGAAGCCTATTTTGCATGGGGATACCTTAAAAGTAGGATTTATCAAAATAATCCGACGAATCTGACCCACTTGAAGCAAAACATGCAGAAATGGCAGCAATATCAAAAGCTATGTATCAACGTGTTATTGCGAATCTTCGTTCCCGTTTAGAAAAGTGCCAGCAACGCAACGATTATCAATTGGATAACAGCATCTTTTTCCAAATAATTCTCCAATTCATATGTTAATAATAAACAACAAACTTTTTTATTGCTCACAAATATTTTTTGTTTTATTGAACTTACAAATACCCTATACTCTTTCTAGGCACCTTGTAGATCAGCTGTAATAGTATATTCTAAAACAAGTTGCAGAATGGGCACCTATTCCAACACGAAGCGAGTTTTTGAACGCATGAGTATTGGAATTGCCTTCTGCAACGAGTATTAGACGATAATTTCTCTATTTCAGTCAAGAATTGTGAGAAATTTATTGGAATTCCATGAAAAATTCAGATTATACCTCCTAGTGCCTTTTGTATTTTATTTTCGCAGTTGGCGTGACTGATACGAAAATTGACAGATTATAGAATTTGAATAGTGCGTTCTAAGATGTCTAAAATACTGGTGTGTGCACTTGTCAAATTTTGAATGGAAACGTCATTTTGCTTTTTGGGACATTGCGACTGTTTAGTTTTATACTCATATGAGGAAGCCACAAGGCAATTCATTCATAACATTACATGGCAAACGCTTGACATTTGTTGAAATTTTAAATCAAATTAACCTCTAAAATGAAAGAAATTTATTTTATTCCCTGAAAAATTAACTAGACAAATATTTCATGTGTAGCACCATGATTTACCAATTTCAATTAACCGCAGAAATCCGCTTTAAAACTGTCTGTGAGCATTTCATTTGTCATTGGAATGATCTACTTAACGCGCCGAATCGGTCGATATCACATGGTCGATGTTCTGGATACAGTTTGTCTTTTTCACTGTCGAGAAGCTGCTGAAATAACACGTTTGAATTGTTTTCGTAGATTTTATATGCGAATTTTTCCTGGCGGAAGAGATTTTCCGGTAAGTTTTCATTTATGATCAGACAGGGTTTATTCGATCCTAAATGTCATGTTTATTTAATGCATTTAATTATTTTTTGTGTAGATGACAAAAAGATGTCGTATAATTCTGGTCGGATCGCCATTTTTTCACTTTTCCATTTGAGAATATCTGGTGGATGAGCTCACCTTCATTTACTTTGATATTGTACTTAACTTTATTAGGTTGATTTTTCATGGAATTTTTTAGGAAAGTAATTGGTCAAAAACTACATTCAACTAATGCCAACGTTTCGTAGATATATTTCTACTTCTTCAGGGCTACAAAAGAGATCGAATAAGGTATAAGTACATCTGATATAAAATTGAACAATGGATTAAGACATGGTTCCAAAATAAACATATACAACAAACGGTAACAAAATCGTACAATTGAAACTATATATTAAGATTACATTCATTCGAATTCATTTGTTATTTTTTTTTTCTCTATTTCTATTTTTTCTTTCGTCAATAATATAATTATCCTTTAATTCGTTGATTAGTTCATTCCCTCCCCTTTGGATGTTATTAGTAATATCTTTCTTAATTTTTTTATATGTGGTTTCATCAGATAACATGTTGGTCATATACTGTGAGTACTCGTTCTTAAACATAATTACTGTAGAATTGCCCTTATCTGCTCTCATAATAATAATTTCAGGATGATTTTTGATGAACGTTTTTGTACTAATAAATGATTTTAGCAGTGGATGTTTGTTTTTTCGATGTTGGGATTTATGCCAAAAATTTGTTATAATGTCTGTGCCTCTACTACGTAATAAATTTTTTCTATCTTCGCTTGAATGAACAAAATTAAGAAAGATATTACTAATAACATCCAAAGGGGAGGGAATGAACTAATCAACGAATTAAAGGATAATTATATTATTGACGAAAGAGAATCGTTGAAAATGAAAAAATACAACTCAACCCCACCTAAACTATATGGTCTCAGAAAAGTCCATAAGCCCTCTTTAAATTTAAGGCCGATAGTAAGCTGCATAAACTCGCCTTCATATAACATATCATGTTACGTACATAAAATAATGAGTCAAGTCACGTCAACCTCTCTATATAATGTGAAAAATTCATTTGAATTCGTATCCTCCATCGAATCAGTCTTGGTCCCGGAGGGTTATTCTCTAATTTCCCTAGATGTGGTCTCATTATACACCAACATTATACAGAGTGTAGTAGTGGAAACAGTGAAAAAATGGTGGAAATATATTTCGGCCTTCACAAACATTTCAAAAACACTTTTCATAAGAATGATTGAATTCATTTTTTCATCCAGTTATTTTAAGTTCAATAATGAATATTACAAACAAACATCTGGAATGGCAATGGGCAACCCAGCCAGCCCTTCATTAGCAAATTTAGTTATGACAGAACTCATTCATGAGTGTAAAAAAAAATTGCCTTTTAATATCTTATTTCTTAAATTGTACGTGGATGACATGTTTTTGATAATTCCGACCAACAAATGTGAAGAACTTTTAACTGTTTTCAACCAATTCCATCATCACCTCCAATTTACTTTGGAGATGGAAAGGGACAATTCTTTACCATTTTTAGATGTCACAGTTCACAAAAAAAATGATGGCTCTCTGATCACAAACTGGTATAGAAAATCTACTAGTTCTGGACGAATTTTAAATTACAATTCACACTGCAATTTTTCATATAAAGTAGCAGCAATTAAAAATCTTATGTACAGATCAAAAATCTTAGCGACAGCTCTTTTCACAAAGATAATTTGGTAATAATCAGAGACCTTTTAAAACTAAATGCCTACCCGAAATCATTTATTAATAAAATAATTGGGAACAACAATATCAAAATTAGACCGATAGTGGCAAGCGCGGAAAATGAGAATAACACTCAAGATATACATTATGTAAAATTTCCATACATCCCTGGACTCACTAACAAAATAAATATGCTCATAAAATCGCTTTCTCATAACATAAAAGTAGTTTCATACAACATTTCAACTTGTAGCACATTATTTTCTAAATTGAAGGACGTCGACCCTATGTTGGATCAGAGCGAATTGGTTTATAAACTCCCTTGCAGTAGTGATTGTTCGAAGAGTTACATTGGCCAAACTAAACAATATCTAAAAAATAGAATAAGTCAGCACAAATATGATTGTCAAGAAAAATATAGATCTAAAGATACTAAAACAGCCCTTGCAACCCATCACTTTGATAATGAACATAAATTTGATTTTCAAGCGGTGTCTATTTTGGACATAGAAAGAAATTATACAAAAAGAACCATCAGTGAGATGATATACATAAAATTAAATGATACCGTCAATTGCCGAACTGACACACAAAATTTGAGCTTGATATATAATAACATATTAGATCTTTTCAAAAACAAATATTCATAACAGCGAATTGAGGAATTCAACTTTTTTAACAACATATTTTAGACTCCACCTGTTGTTGAACAGGTTAAGATAGAAATAAATATTTCAGTTTCGGAACACTCATTGACCGTAACAAGTCATTGTGATGATTTGCAATTTGTTTAAAAAACATTCTAGACGGAGTTTTCCAAATTTTCCCAATAAGTTACCTTTCAATTTGCTCAACAAACTAATACTAAGATCCTTTGTGTGTAAAACATAAGTTCGACTTTGGTAAGGTTTTTTCGATTTTGAATATATGTTTCTGTCAAATCCAAATAGAAAAAGAAAAAAAAAATAACAAATGAATTCGAATGAATGTAATCTTAATATATAGTTTCAATTGTACGATTTTGTTACCGTTTGTTGTATATGTTTATTTTGGAACCATGTCTTAATCCATTGTTCAATTTTATATCAGATGTACTTATACCTTATTCGATCTCTTTTGTAGCCCTGAAGAAGTAGAAATATATCTACGAAACGTTGGCATTAGTTGAATGTAGTTTTTGACCAATTACTTTCCTAAAAAATTCCATGAAAAATCAACCTAATATGTATCTACAAGGAAATGATCGATCAGAACTTAACTTTATTATTCAATTTCAATTATTTAATTTTTTTGTTTTCTCGGTGTCCAGAGTTCTCTGAATTTTTAGTGTCGAACTATCTGCGCCATTGGGTTCTTTTCTGAACACGTGGTTATTTTTTCTTCTTTTAAAAGATTTTCGTTTGTAAAATGATGCATTTAGAGAACGATGGAAACTAAGAGATTTTTATCAAATCAAAACTTATAAACCCGATTTTCACAGCCAAACCCGTCGGGCTGTGGAATTTTGTCGTCGACCTGTCAAGTGCGGGATTCATTGAAGTTGAGAGCTTGTTGCCAACTTGCAGCAGTGGCGTGCGGAACGTTTCTTTGACTGAGAAACCACCAGAGAAGATGATTGTCGAACGTTTCTTCAACTGAGGAGCCACCAGAGAGGATGGTTATCGAACGTTTCTTCAACTGAAAAACCACCAGGGGAGATAATTTTCCTGGAATCTCAGTGTACAAGGATAAACAAGATAAGTTTCAGTGAAGGGGATGGTGATTACCTGTGAAACATACATGACCGAACATCTTGTCAATTCCACTCAATTTTGACTGTACATTTGTAAATAATTGATATTTGTAAAAGGTGGAATAAATGACGACTGTTCTATTTCGAACTTTCATTGATTAGGGTAGAGGCATCAAATCATTTTACCTGCTCTCCAGCTAGCCGGCCAAAATTATTCTATCTATATAATTAAATAAAGTTGCTTAGTTACACATGGATTTCGCCGATTAACTGGTTTTTAAATAAATATTCTTGTAATGCGAGTCCTGATCACGTTATGCTTTCAATTAGTATGGTTTATCCATTTTTCTCTAATACATTGAAGTATGATTTTTTTCACTAATACATGGTCTCTTGCTTGAACATGAATGTTTTCAATATTATTCTATAAAGATTTTACAAGCCTGATTTATGGCAAGTTGATGCTCATTTATGTATGTGTTTAATTAATTTATAAGAAAACAAACATTATTTGTCAACAGAATTCAACCTATAACTTATGAAGTTTTCATATCTGAAAACTTAAACAATGCTTATTGGAAGAAAATAATGATAAAGAAAGGTGCTGCTCCTTGCTGTGATGTGTTACACTGCAGTTGTTCAGTTTCAAATTTTCAAGATATATATATATTTTTGGCCCACTGAAAGTTCGTGAATTCTCATCCGCAGCACTAGACTGTCCATATAAAATAGAAAACGCGTTATAAAAAATGGATAATCACTTTTCACATACTTTTATACAAAAATTCCGAAGAACGCAATAAATAATTTATTCTAATCAGAAACCGACGTTCAAATAGACTTGAGTGGCGCTACCTGGCGGAGAGAAAATGAAAGAATCCCCATGTCGCCAAACCTGTAAAACAAAATCGGAGGAGTGCACCCACCAGTATTTTAGACATCTTAGTGCGTTCAAATCTCTACATGGTTTAATATTGACAATTGACATGCAATGGACGCGTGTTGACATTCGAAAGGATGCTGTAATGAGTTCATTACAGCACTGTTTTTAGTTATATTTTACGTTTTGTGGTTGACAACACTGACATCCTATCCTTTCGAAAGTCAATACGCGTCCATTGCATGTCAATTGTCAATATTAAACCATGTAGAGATTTGAACGCTCTATTCAAATTCAATAATCTGTCACTTTTCGTATCAGTCACACCAACTGCGAAAATAAAATACAAAAGGCACTAGGAGGTATAATCTGAATTTTTCATTGAATTCCAATAAATTTCTCATAATTCTTGACTGAAATAGAGAAAATATCGTCTAATACTCGTTGCAGAAGGCAATTCCAACACTCATGCGTTCAAAAACTCGCTTCTTCGTCGCTCGTTTTCGAACTTTCGCATTCGTGTTGGAATAGGTGCCCATTCTACAACTTGTTTTAGAATATACTATTACAACACTATTCGGTCGTGAACAGTGTAGATGTACAGATTCGTTTCATTCGAAATTGAATTCATATTTATTTAATTTTCGGCACTTTTCTTGTATACGATGCCATGTATTTTGAGTTTCCTACCTAACGGCGCTGGTGCGCGGTTGGCGAGCACGTGAACTAAAATCAATCGATATACGATCTCCAAAGTAACGATATTTAAATCAAAATCTTCTAAACTTAGATAAACGTTTAATTTGCCTTAATCATCTGATTTTTGTGCCGAAGGCACATAGAACGGGAGAAATCTGAGTGATATTTTTACCCGCTTTGCTATCCAGAAAAGGTTATCCCTATATCCTCTTCCTTTAAAACCCGTTATTTCTGGTGTAGTGCAAACTAAGATCCATCTAAAGCCCCCTTGGGTAAGTGAATTATTCATTTTACTATTCAAGGTTTTTCTTTGTTCGGTGTTCGCATTAAAATTTTCACCTGAAATCGATCGCCTATTATTCATTGGCGGCACTCATTTAACCATTTTTTTCCGTATATATAAATCTTTTCTCCCTCGCAAAAATCAGTGAGTTAACATGTAAAAACCTGCAGATGCCATATTATAGTGAAACAGCTGTCATTGTCAAAATAATGTTTTTGGAAATTGAAACTGTCTCCTTAAAATATGGATTATATAATATTGAAAAAAAATATAGACGACGTTCCAATGGCAAACAATACTTTTTGCGTCTCATACATTCGAGAGAATTCTCGAACGTCGCAGTTCGCTATTGACCGGGACATATGCAACTGCACGAGTCCATCGATTAGCTGCAACGTTTCCTACAGAAGAGGAAGTTACGTGACAATGGCTCGGTGATTTAATCCCAGATACACTCGGACAATAATTCCTATGCACATCGCCATTATGATAATTGCCACTACGACTACATTCCATATTTCACTGTTTACTTAACTTAATCGCGTGATTAAATTTTTTCTATTTTTACGACAAATCCGACCTTGACCATAGATATATTTTCACGATCAACTCACAGCATTCGCTAATAAGCGATTTTAAATGGTAAACGGTATACAGAGTGTTACATCGCGATAAAGTAGTCTAGTTTTTATTGTATCACACTTTACAACAGCTTCAAAACAGATTAAATTCGTAGAATAAATAAAAGGAATATCACATTCTTCCTGAAAATTACAGATCGATAAGTGTCCTGTTATATATACAGGGTGACTCTAACCACTGCGTGATTTTAACTACTGATTCGTGAAGCGAAAAGAAACACTTTTCTCCTATAAATTTCTTCCAATTCTGCCCCGTTTCGAAGTTATAAGCGATTCAAGGTTTCAAGTTGGCTAAGCCACCACTAGATTCCTTTGAAGATAACATAAAACATTCAGCTTTTGCCTTATGACATTCCATAAAATTGAATATATATACTTGTTTATACACCATAGACATTTTTAAGGCTCTAAAGTGTAATTAAGGATCTTTCAACAAGAACTTTAGTTTTTAAAACAAAAAATTTGATGACGATGATCCAAACTTTTATTGTATTATTGTACAAAGTAA
This sequence comes from Micraspis discolor, assembly GCA_030674115.1. NCBI lineage: Eukaryota > Metazoa > Arthropoda > Insecta > Coleoptera > Coccinellidae > Micraspis > Micraspis discolor. Next base: position 1,064,677 of record JARTUT010001740.1, read on the forward strand.
AAGTTCGGCAATTATGAATGAAATTGATAACTGACAAATGTCCACCACGACCACGCTGACAGAAGTAAAGTCTTTCATTGAAATTTTGAATCACTTTTTGGTAAAATATCGGGTCTATTTCACTTCACAGATTTTGAGTTTTGAGGCTGCAATCGATTCGACTGGCTCCGTATAGACTCTGTCCTTAAGATAGTCCCACGAAAAATAATCCAGTGGTGTTAAATCACACGATCTGGCTGGCTATTTCACAGCTGAATTTCGTGAAATTATGCGATCAGCAAATAAATCAGCAATAAATTGATCGTCTCATTGACTGTGTGACAAGTGGCAAGTCTTGTTGAAACCTCATGTCAGTGATATCCATGTCATCAATGATAGGCCAAAATTGAGTAGTCAACACATGGATCAATAAGTCCCGAGACTAACAATAAAAACCAAATTTTTTTGTAAAATTTTTTTTTATCCATCAACATAATCACCTTCTAGGGTGATACAAACGTTCTAACGCTTCTCCAATTTTTCAATACCATGTTTATATAAAAAATAATCATTCGCTTCAAAATAAGCTTCAGTTTCAGCGATGACCCTCTCATATGAGCCAAATCTCTTTCCCTGGAGCATTTTTTTAAGATCAGCAAAGAGCCAGTACTCACTGGGGGCTAAATCTGGCGAGTATGGGGGGTGAGGAAGCAGATCAAAGCCCAATTCGTTCAATTTTGCCATTGACTTGTGACAGGGTGCACTGTCTTGGTGGAAAAGGATTTTTTTTCTCTGCATGTCCGGTCGTTTTTTTGCGATTTCCTTCAAACGCACCAGCAAGTCACTGTTGATCGATTTACCTTTTTCGAGGTAGTTAATGAAAATCACGCCATGCGTATCCCAAAAAACTGACGCCATGACTTTGCCAACTGATGTATCTATGTTTCGTCCATGGTCACGTAACGACGCAAGAAATCTTAATGATAATGCTTAACTTATGATATTCAAGAAGTTTCTCATGTTTTGAAGTCTGAATAGATACCCAACATAAGAGCCAGTTCGATAAAATGCTTTATTGTCAAAACTTATTTTCATATAGGTCTCAATATTTTCTATGGTTTCAATTGTCGATAAGCACAGAAAAATTTAGCATCGTATAATTATTACCACAGAGTTTAGAATCATTAATTCTACACTATGGTTACCACAATCCTTCCTAATAGTCTTTCATGTCTATGCTCTTCACTCAATTTGCCCAAGATCAAAGAATAATAGACTGCTGTCATAGATATTCGAGCTTTTGACTGTGAAATCATTAGAAAGTTTGAAATCAAATCTTTCTATTATTGTTTCGAAATATGTAGTGTACGAATTATTCGAGAATAATGTTGGAAAAATTGGATATTCCTACCTTTCCAATCTTTGAAAGTGATGGTTGGTTTCACTAATTGCCACTGTAGCTGCCATTAAGAGGTTATTGTAGTCTTCTTCAAAAATATCAGGTTCATTCGAAGGTAAATCTACCTCTTGGGGTTTTAGCTGCTGGAAGAATTTCACTCTGACTTTCTCCCTTTCAGTCCTGTAAGAAAAAAAAATTGGGATAAAATTATCATTCGTTATTTTTGGTTTAAATTTCGTTTAATTTCAGATGTTTTACATTAAATTTCGACGTATTTGTTGACTTATTGAGTTTCTTTTTCCTTGTAACACATGGGACGAAGAGTCCCGGGCCTAACAAAGAAAACACAGTTTTTGGTTCAAAATTAGTTTTATTCATCAACTCCGAAATTACTGAACCGATTTGAAATGGTAACGACCTCATTCCTCAAACCTACCCTTAAAATTTCAACTCTCTAACTCATTCCGTTCGGAATTAATCGTGCCCAGGGACGGACGGACATATCTATAAGCACTGTTCGAAGAACAAAAAGCGCTAAAAATGAAAAGCACACTCCACTAATCAAATCTCACAGACATAATTTAAACATTGGAACCTTTTCTTCAACAGAATAAAAAAACAACCGATTCATCAAAATAAATCACAGAATGAAAATAGCAACGAACCATAGATCCCGGTTACTTTCGAAACGTATAGCTGTCACCATAGCACAAAATCTCGTAACACTGACCGAATAACTTCTATTCGGGGTCGATTACACGCTGCGTTGAATCGCGTATGGATAATAATAATAATAATCTTCATAAATCAGGATCCCGCGCAGTACGAATGTAGTGAGTGCTTCAATTAGTCATTATTTTTAGAAATAAACGGCGTTGAAACGGTTGTTTTTCATCTGCCAACAATCTTCATCAACTCGTCTCGAGTTTTACGAGATTCGACGACGGACTTCATCGAACATCCGTATTTTTGCGTGTCCATTACGGTTAGCATTAATTCTATTAATAATAGGAATATCTTTATATATACAGGGTGAGTCTTCGACCACTGCGTTAATTTTAACCATAGATTCTTTAAGTCAAAAGATAAATTTTCTTCCTATAACATTTTTCTAAATTTGGCCCCATTCAAAAGTAATGGGTGTTGAAATTTCATAAAAGAATTGCATTTTCACCTGTAGTATTCAAACGACAATATCAATTGAAATGATATCTTGTAGAAGGTTTTTGATAACAGTCATGCATATTTTGGCATCATTAGATTTATTCCATTTCTTGTGGGTTTCTCACTACTACTCTACAGATTGGTTAAATCACAAGAAAAACAAATATCGCTTGAACTAAAGGTCCGTATCTTGTACTTCCTGGAATCATTAGTCTTTTTTACAGATAAAATCATTCTTCATCTTTTCTCCTAAATTGCACCATTCTTGAGATATTTGAAGTTGAAAGGAATTGTCAAAATTTTGTGATTTTCCCAAATCTAACTCTGTGCTGAAATGATTCAATAATCAGATTTGTTCAATGTTGCCATATTCTATGTCTTGTTTATAAAATATTTCTACAAAAGATTGGGGAAATCTCTCCAGTCTGTGGTTCTACCACTGAACACAATAGATGAAATTAACCACCGAAAAATTTTTGTCTTACATTCACTACAAAATCTGAATTGCCATTTGCTGTATTCATTATTAATGATGTGTAACACCTTGTTTAATATTTAATCCAGAGTAATATTCCATAATAAATAGAGAAAAAGATTTCTATCACTCACATAGTTCCTTCGATATATTTTCATGATGACCCTTGAAATAGGTAATGTATTTTCTGTCAGGACCTGTTAAATTGAAGACTTATCTTTATGAAGAGCTGGTTCTTTATAGCTTCAGACTTTCAGGGTTCATCAAATTATATCTATTCTAACATAGGAATGCTTCAAGTTAAGCTCATATGAGTTTATGGTGTTGAATTTTTTTACCAGAAAATTAGTATTTTGTATCTTCCTTCTGAATATGGACCACATCTGATGAAACATGAGTGAGTGAATCATTTTTTAGAGGGAAAATAATGTTTTTAAACAATTCAGATTCAATAGTGGATGCTGTGGAAGGTAATTTTCATTCAAATTGAACTGGACTACAGAGGGGTATTTGCCCAATGTGAAAACTTAAAATGCTTATAACTTTTTAACGCAGCTGAATATGGAAAACCCGCAATGGAAAAGGTGTTTCTTTTGATCTCAAGAACCTATGGTTAAAATCAACGCAGTGGTCAAAGACTCACCCTGTATATTTATATTTCATCATAAATATTACGGTTTAGAGCCTCAAACAGAAACAGGGTGCATAAACAAATATGTCTCTACAATTTTATGGAATATCATAAGCTGCATTTTTTGTGTAACCTAAAGAATCCAGTGGTGGCTTAGCCCAGCTTGAAACCTCAAATCGCTTATAACCTTAGACTAAATAAGATAGACCAAGCATTCCTTTGTAAAATGTCGATTTGTTTTGACTCCCTCATTGAAAGTCTCTTGTGAAACCTCACCTGGCAACACCGCATAAAATCTTTTTCCATTTACTGGGGTCACAATATCTTCAGGGTCAAAATGATCTGAACAAATGATATTGCTTTCTTTGGGCAAATACTTGACCATCCCAACAGCGAAGCCCAAATTCTTCTTTTTTCATCGTCATCTGGGAACCTTAATTCAAGAAAACCTCATTTTATATTATAATAATCTCATTGAAAACTTCCCTATTAAAACTTTCTAAGCTACTGAACATGTAAATAACTAAATACTTCGATTCTAACAATACACACACCTATGGAACTATAAATTCGGATTAAAATTCCTGTCTCTACTACAACTTTCACACTTACGAACCATTTTTAGTGCGATGAAAAGTATTAAACAATAAAAAATATGAAAAACCTAATATGTACTAACTCTCACAAATTTTCTTTAATTTGCGTATTTATTTTCGATACAGAGGTGGCAACGTGTGTCTTATAAAACATGAGACGTTCAAATTGTCAAGCAGAGAATAGAGCAGCGTTGTCTTGACTTTCACCTGAATTTCTTTCCATCTGTGGTCTCTGACATAAAATAGCAGAATCAACAGAAGTTTTTCTTTTACTTCTTGCTAATATATCCGATGAGACAGCTTCAATTCAAAATATAAAATTTTATACAATGTTTTGAATACAAATTGGAGAAAAAGTTTTTATTCACAATTATAGGGGAATAGAGTAACATACTATTTGCTCAGTTTGGCAACATGAAAATTTTTTATGACCTGAGTGGACCAGCTCAATACGTTACAATCGACCAGCTCTAAGTTTCAGATGCGACACTTTTCAACGTAAATAAAGGGGTTTATTCTTATATAGTCTAAGCTTATAACTTTGAACAGAATCGGAAAAAGTGATATAGAAATAAATGTTTCTTTCAGCTTCAAGAATCAGTAGTTAATTAACGCAGTGTCAAAGACTGACCCTGCATTATCTGCAATTTTTACAATTTTTTTTATGAAGATAAGCAAGCGAACATATTGCTACAAATATTAAATCGGATAAATCCACCACCACAAAATAGAGAACGTAAAATCTATTTTTATGTGTTCGGAATTGCCTACCTGCAACATTAAACTCCTCATATTGCATATTAGATTGTTTTATAGGCGTAACCAATGGCTTTAAACTACGCTGAATCCTTGAACACGAAGAAAATGTTCGTTTCTCCCACCCATTTACCAGATTGCACGCGTACAACCCCAGCCTTTGTTTTCTCATATTCGTGTTCATTGCCTTTTAAATGTGAAGTCCATTAGAGTTTTCCCGATAGCCTTAAAGCGGAAAACTTTCATTATATTGAAATTCCATTATAGTCTGAAAGTTTACGATCTGTTTTCACGAGACCTCGACACACTTTCTGCAAAATTTTCCAACTATCTGTAAAATCGCTACGTTTTTATGGACACGAAGTGTTGGGTTACGTGAAAAGTTTATTTCGGGTTTTTAATCGACGAGCCACCTTGTATATTTCTCATCCAGTGTGATAAAAAAATGGTTTGTTTGCTTATACTATGTTTTTGAGATATCCCCACTAAAAGAAGTCCGGTGCAGTCAACATAGGCGACCGTTGAGGACAACAAACACCTTCTTGTTGATGTCACGTTTTAATAAAGCCAAAACCATACAGTTGTGGCGTTAAAAAGTTATCAATCACATCAGAATATCGTTCTCCATTGCCAAATACCGTTAGGCCATTTTCATTTTCAAAAAAGTAAGGTTCAATAATTCCTACTGACCAAATTTCACAACAGATTGTCACTTTCTTCAGTTCATTATATTTTCCAGAGTCTAATATTTTTCGTCAACTAACTGACGTAACCCGACGTCAGCACGAGTTTTGGAACAATATTTTTTCTACAAGCGATTATTTATATCGCCTATTTCAAAGCATTGATAAAATTCGATCCGATAAATTTATCTGCGTTCATATGAATGACCAACATCATTCCTACATTCCTATTTGTTATTTCGATTTTACACAATTTCATGAATCCCTAGACCTGGTAACCTTGAACTGATGTTACTAAAATGGCGATAAAAGAAGTTATTGTAGGAAATTCATCAATTTCACAAAGGAATTAAAATAATTTCCTCGAAATAATATTGAGAAATTCAATGATTTCAAACGAAGTAGAGTTATCTCAAATAGATACAGCGGAACAGAAATGTATTTAATATGCAGCTTTCCTTATTGGAAGAATTGAATTTGGATCGAAAAAGGATGAAAGGCCGAACCCATGAACCGAGATCATCAGTCACTTGGCTAAGATGCTCACAACTACAAGAATGCCATAATCGTCGATTTGCAGAACAAATCTCCAACAACAAAGGCCACTTCAAGTCGAGATATCCCAGGACAAACTCTACAGCTGTGCTACCTTCCGGAGGTACACAGACGACCCTCATAAAATTAGTTTTTCTCAAAACGGCATGAGATTTACAATGCATTGGGTGTACAAAAAAATCGTCTCAAGACTGCATGCATATAAGTTCCGTAATTTGTTGGGTCCAATAAATTAATTGTGTTTTGTTACAAACACCCCTTTTATTTTTCACACCCTTGCTCGAGATAATGGATGTTTTCAGGTCAAGCAAAATTGAAGGACCCAGAGTAATTCATAATGTTTTGTGAACACCAAATTGACAGTCACTACTAACATTCTGACCAATTTAAAAGAATGACATCCTCAAAAATTAGGTTCGATGATATGTTGCCGCTTCATTTCCACCGTCTACAAATGACGGCAAAGTAGGGATCAGGACAGTTCGCTGTATCGATTTTTCCGGCACTTTCAACCGAATTGCCTGCGATGCAACCGAACGAGAGCATTGGGAATAAATTACACACGTGGGGCGTCACGTAAAAAGCTGGATAAATTGGGACGACGTCGGTTGTGTTTCGAATTAACACGTGCCTATCTCCCGACGGGGTCGTTTGTGGCAATCATTGCCTTGCGGAAACCGGGTTGGTGTCGAAGGGAAAGGTCGTAGTCATAAAAGTCGACAGGGTTGAAGAAAAAGTGATGAATTAACTGTTGCTTTGAATGTGAGCGATATTTAAATCGTATTCGCCTTGCGGATGTCTTGATCAGAAGGAAAAAGAGTATCCAAAGCTCACATCCGATTAATTAAAGAGCTCAAAGCCGTTGTGTTGGGTACGCCTTAAAAGAAGGGGCTCTTCTGTCCCGTACACGACGGAGAAATGTAAGAGGGACTTATTCGTCTGCCACACCACGCTTCAGAATTGGTCTTTTGGGATATGTAAACAAGGTGTTATTTAGCAATATACGTAGGTTTCACTGGAAAAACTTTGTGACACGTGGACTGAACATTCAAAATCGCATTCACCGTATAAGAACAGTGTTAATTTAGCAATCTACGCCTTCAACGATGTTGGTGAACAAAGGAGGATGAATAAACCACAATATATCAATGACATATGCGATGCCAACAAAAGATGACCCAGTAGTTTCGCAGTAATGAGATAATTAGTTATTTACGATGAGTGTTAAAAGTGAAATTCCATTTTGTGAGTGAAAGAGTTCACGAAAATACATATTCCATTGCATTTCAATTGTCTCCATGCGATGTTTGGAGCAAAGAACACTGCGAGCAAAGAACACTGAAGATCGCTACCAGTGCTATTTGCAGGCTATTGCAAAGCAGCCTATACATTCATTGTTCAAGTTGGCTGCACTTCCCCCTACTTCAGCAGCTTCCAGGCAGCATTTATTTAGAACCTACCACCAGGTGCAGCAGTGGCTTAATGAGAAGAAGAATCCGTCCCAGTGGGGGTGGAAGAAGATTGGCGAACACTTGAGACCAATTACAACAGCACGTCCTGAAGCTCCCCAGGAATTACTTTCGCTCATAGTGTGCAATTGCAAAGACGAATGCGTCCGTAACTGCGAGTGCAGAAAGAGTGGTCTAAACTGCTCAAGCATATGCGGTAATTGCTCAGGCCTTGGATGTGATAACAGGGTCACGAACATCATAGACGAAGATCTAGAAGAGGAAGATGCTATGTTTGAAGAGGACTGAATAGTAATGAGTGGGTTTCTCCGTACCACAGGTTTATATGGCCTAGGCCTGTGGAAGCCTCTTCTCCCCAAAAAAAGTAGCGCCCCTTGATAAGGTGGTGAGGTTGACGTTTCTTCAAGGGCTAATCACTAACATACCACCGGCCACTAAAACCGCAATTTACCAAACAAAATCCCGTATTAAAAAATTTAGAAAGCACTGACGTGAGGTCAGATTGCTTGTTGACCTACTTGCGAGTAAATATTCAAACCTTAACAAATCTATAAGCTCTCTGATCGGGTGAACAATAGTCTTTTTCCGTACTATGGGACAATGTGATGTAAATATGAAAGCCTAATGAATAAACAAACCTTTATCTCAATTTGAAAATAACTACTCATAATTTTCACCAAATTTTGTTCTATGCTTCTCCTAAAAACTTACGTCATTGCTTTTCTGAGTTTTGACAACGCCATCAAATTCTTTCTCTATGATAAAAAATTTTTTGATTAATATTACGTCTGTGCTTTTCTGAATTTTGACAACGTCATCGACATCGAATTCTACCTCTGTGAATTCTATGAAAATTCTGATTGATATTACGCCAACTGACACTGATATCTAGGTCCGCAAGTTGTCAAACGAATATCGATCTGTGATGGCAAATCTTTCAATGACAAAGCTCGGACTTCATGACATTTCTATTTTTCTTGAGTAAATGAAAAAATGATCATATCTTCAGAAGGGGAAAGCTACGACAATGAAATTTGAGAATGAGTAAGATATCGGTAACCTCAATATATAAATGGATTTTTATTTAAATCTAAAATATATATATATTCTTTTTGAACTTTGGCTTACAATATTTCGTTAGCAAACAATAAAGCATACAGATCAGGGGTTAGTGACGGGTGTCATACAATTCGGCGTATCACATAAAAAAAATACATATTCACGAACAAAACAAAATCACGAATATCATACAATGTTATCTCTATTTCAGTGTCGTAATGAATTCATTACAGTATTAAAAACAGTGCTGTAATGAACTCATTACAGCATTGTTTTTAGTTATATTTTTTGTTTTGTGGTTGACAACACTGACATCCTATCCTTTCAAATGTCAACACGCGTCCATTGCATGTCAATTGTCAATATTAAACCATGTAGAGATTTGAACGCACTATTCAAATTCTATAATCTGTCAATTTTCGTATCAGTCCCACCAACTGCGAAAATAAAATACAAAAGGCACTAGGAGTTATAATCTGAATTTTTATTGAATTCCAATAAATTTCTCACAATTCTTGACTGAAATAGAGAAAATATCGTCTAATACTCGTTGTAGAAGGCAATTCCAATACTCATGCGTTCGAAAAACCACTCCTTCGTCGCTCGTTTTCGAATTTCGCATTCGTGTTGGAATAAGTGCCTATTCTGCAACTTGTTTTAGAATATACTATGTATTCTCTATTTCAGTGTCGTAGTGAGTTCATTACAGTACCAAAACCAGTGCTGTAATTAACTCATTACAGCATCGTTTTTAGTTATATTTTTCGTTTTGTGGTTGACAACACTGACATCCTATCCTTTCGAATGTCAACACGCGTCCATTGCATGTCAATTGTCAATATTAAACCATGTAGAGGTTTGAACGCACTGTAATGAAACTTGATTTTTTTTTGTATAGGAAAATCATTCTTCATTTTAAGTATTCCGATTATTTTATATATATTTTCCGTTCCCCTGTATACACCTTAAGATTCGAAGTCGTTGCTTCAGAGTTTTTCGGTGAGAAAAAAAGGCCTGAAAACATAAATTTCTCTTCGCTAGAATCCGATAAATCTGTTTTTACGCGATAAACCGAAATCGAAGATGATTTTAGGCAACAAATGCCACATCTGTGTGTGTCCGTTTCCTCTCCCCACCGGGAGAGTATAAAAGGGGGTGTTGCCTCCAGATTAGGATAATTCAGATTAGATTCAGTCAGATTAGCTGATTCAGATAATTCAGATTCAGATTAAGATTTGTGGTAGATTTTAAGATAGGTAATTTTGTTCAGTTTTCAGTTTTTAGTTCGATTCAGTATTTACAGGAGTTTATTTCATTTTTATTATTCAATAGTAGCGATTTTAGTTTATCTCATCAGTGCACAGAGTGTGGTTTTGCCGGACGTCAGTGTCCTGAGCGACGAAAGAAAAGAAAAAGTGAGTAAACGAATAACCCCATTGCCGAAACCCCTTTATTTCAATTTCATCAAAATCGCCTATTTTTCCGAGTTCGATTTCATTCCTTTTACGAGAATTCTGTGGACTTCCTGTCCACGTGGGCAGTTAGCAACCCTCCGTCTTTAGATAATAATTATTCTTAGCTCTTCTCGCGAGCCAGTAAAATTTTTATTCAGATTACCGTCAATCACAATTTGTTGCGTCCTATTTGCGAGAAAGTAGCGTTCGCAGCCAGATTGATTTTGATTTAGAATTAATTCATTTTTATGCATTTCACTTGTAATTGTTAATGTCCTTAGAAAGTGTTATTTTCACAAGTATAACTGAATTCTTGCGTTATGTTTAAATTTTTACAGTAGATTACCGAATTGATTTATTTTCACCTTCATACTTTCAGTTTAAATCTGTTATTTTGCTGAAAGATACTTGATTCCTTACCTTATTTGTATTCAACATACCGAGGTGATTTTCTGTACTTATATATCGAATTTATTTATTTACAACTTTCATACTGTCAGTTTAAATCTGTTATTTTGCTGAAATATAGTTGATTCCTTAAGTTATTTGTATTCAACATACCGAGGTGATTTTCTGTAATTATATACCGAATTAATATATTTTCACATTTCATGCTGTCAGTTTAAATCTATTATTTTGTTGAAATATAGCTGATTACTTACGTTATTTTTATTCAACATACTGAGGGAATTTTCTGTACATATATTCCGAATAAATTATATTAAATTTTTGCCTATTTGATTGCTCAAATTATCGCTAAAAGCTTAGATAAAACCGAACTCTGTCTTCGACTAGAAGCTACCTTGGTAGGTTTGCTATTCTCCCTGATAAGCAAAGAATAGCTGGCGCCTGAATAATATATAATAGGTAAAAAAGGGTGTTACAGCACTATTCAAATTCTATAATCTGTCAATTTTCGTATCAGTCACACCAACTGCGAAAATAAAATACAAAAGGCACTAGTAGGTATAATCTGAATTTTTCATTGAATTCCAATAAATTTCTCACAATTCTTGACTGAAATAGAGAAAATATCGTCTAATACCCGTTGCAGAAGGCAATTCCAACACTCATGCGTTCGAAAACCCGCTCCTTCGTCGCTCGTTTTCGAATTTCGCATTCGTGTTGGAATAGGTGCCCATTCTGCAACTTGTATTAGAATATACTATTGTACAACTGACTTATTTTTACTGGGGAAATTGAAGAGTCCGCAAGAAGAGCAACTTGGGAACCTAAAAAATCAACTCAGCAGTACGATATACCAATTTCCTGGCCTTTCGTAATTTGAAAAATGAAAAAGGGAACGTCAGTGAACCTGTTTTCCAAGCATACTTACAAGAAAAATCAAAAATTTGGAGCTCATCAATGTTGTGGAGTAACTAAATATTTCAAGGTAAATACATATTTAAAAGAGAAAAGTGAAGGATATCTCCCAAAAAAATAACGAATAAGAAATGGAACAATCTTCAAAAAATTTAGCGATAGTACTGTTAAGTTTATATCTTTCCTGAAAATTGATTATAAGTTAATATACACCAAGAACTATCATTGAATATCTGCTCATAACTCCATGTGCCTCATAATATTTCAACTACAGAAATTGACAAAATCATCGAACTTAGCGATTATGCCAGATTCACAATTCCTCAGCACGTTCTTCGACAAGCCGTTGCTTTTGACTGTACGGTGCAAGCAAATAGGAGGATAAGCCCAACTCAAATCTAAGGCAAGTCTCAGCTAAGTCTGTCTTAAGCATAAAACAGTTCAAGTGGGCATAAATAAAAATTTAAAAAGTATATGCACTTTCAATTTCAATTATGAATCGACCAATGTTATCGGATAAGCATAGTGTTTTTTCGCATTTTCAAAACTAGATCACCTTCATGGATGCCCTACAAATAAGTCAAAATCGTACGCAGCAAATTAAAGGACATAATAACCTATTTACCCGTTAGGTTTCATTGTCTCCATTCAGTTGAGGTCACATTATTGGTGTTTTATGAGATCACGTCACACTTATTTCGATCGAGAGAGGTCAAGCATTGTGAATAATTAAATAGATGAGATGATGATTAAGGTGGGTGCTAAATGCTGAAGATACGCAGTGTCTAAACCAAAGAGACCTATTGAATGCAGATGAGATTATCACTGAGGAAAATTTCTTCATCGTTTTAAATAGATATCTGAATATAAGACAAGCGATTGCGGCTTCGCACGGAATGGAAGTTAAGAAATACAAAAAATATTCGAAAGTAGAAGGTGTCCAGAAACTAACCAGAAACAAACGTTAGGAACTAGTTATTTCAAATTTGAAGATTTTTATCAATAAATAGATGGAGCTGCGATGGGTAGTCCCATTTCAATTATGATCGCTCAATTGGTGATGGAATATTTGAAGGAAAAGGTTTTGTCCTAATAAATATGTCAACGCAGCACAAATTGTTCAATTAGTATTGTTTATTTAACTACCCCGAATAATGCAGAATAAAAACTTAGAGATTTACGTACGTTGTACACTCGCAGAAGCACGATACAATTTGTGAAAACTGAACATACGTATAGCAAACAGTTGCTCATTTAATTCTTTTATTACTGAAAATGGAAACGATGGTTTGACGGACAAGGTCATCATACGACATAATAGGTACTACCGGATGAATCAATTATTCTTATTATATTTTGTTATATCCACCATGAACAATTTTGTATAATTATTGAACTAACAAACTGGTCGAAAGTAATTTTGGAATTTAGAATATCTACGATTCCCCCCAATTTAGAATTTTGATAAAAACAGCAATTGATGAACTTTGCATTACACAAATTAATACCAAACACAAGAAACCCGTAGGAATTTCATGATAGATCTCCATTTCATTTATTGTAGCAGCATTGGTAAAATTCCGTGATAAAAGTTGATCTTTTAGCTAATAATTGATAAAAAAATTGCAAAAAAGTGACACAAGATAAGTATACAGGGTGAGTCTTGGACCACTGCGTTAATTTTAGCAATAGGTTGTTAAGATCAAAAGAAACATTTTTTTCCCAAACCGTTTTTTCATATTCAGCTGCGTTAAAAAGTTATAATCATTTCAAGTTTTTACATTGGGCAAATACCCCTCTGTAATCCAGTTTAGTTTGAATGAAAATTACCTTCCACAGCATCCACTATTGAATTTGAATTGTTTAAAAACATTATTTTCCCTCTAAAAATAATTCACTCACTCATGTTTCAGCAGATGAGGTATACAGAAGGAATATACAAAAAACTAATTTTCTGGTAAAAAAAATTCAACATTATCAACATAGATTGTTCTACCATCATTTCTTTCTACTTCAAGATTATAAACCATCCCTTTCTAGTGATAAATTCCAAAAAACCTCAGAATTATTGGATGTTATCATCATACATTTCTAATTTTCTTCTTTTCCAAATCATGAAAACCATAATTTCTATGAAAACTTCCAAGGCATGAGGTTGTCACATTGCTTTTTTTTCACTCAAAGCCAGAAAAAATCATCTATGATTTTCCAAAGTTTGATCTGCTAAATTTGCTTCTGAAAAACTAACTAGGTGTTCTTTAATAAAAAATTTTGTTAGATCATTAATATGAATCTATTCTGTTCAGATTATAATTAATTACTGAACATTTTTTGGTTTTTATAATCAGAGTATTTGTTTTAATTATTTTTTTAAGGTTGTTTGTTTTCTTTATGGTATTCATTTCCTAAGTTATCCATGGAAGTGAGAAATTTTAAAATAATATCGCTGAAATATCAACTTGCTACGATTTGCCGACTTGCTTGTTTCATCTTTGTGAAATGAGAGTTGCTATGGAACTTTCTCACTAAAAATGGAAGGACGGAAATAGTCACTATGAAATTCCAGGATTCTACAAAACAATTTTATTATTATTATTGTAACGATCAAATTTTCTAATCGAATTTGCTGTAACTACCAGTCCCTCCATCAAATTAATTTCGAATGTCAGATTCTCCGAACTTTTCAAAAATACTTTAATACACACAACAATCGATGTAGAGATTTCATGTTAGATATCTTCACGCCAACTATTTTCCTATTTCAAAGCGTTAATAATAAAGAATGACTTCACGGAAACATCTCAAGGACACAAGTGTGAATTACTATAGAAATGAAACAAAGAATTTCACCTTCACTTACAAAATAAATAAAATAGGTACAAATTAGTAATTTATAGCAAGTTAATTCGTCTCAAGTTGTTAAAGATAACAATCCAAACAACGCCGAAGATATGGCAACAAAAGCTGGTTCGGCTACAGGTAATCGGTTAACCTGTTTTCTAGCGATTGATTGGCACACAGCACAACCGGTAAGGCATTTAATACCGACAAAAGGCAGATTGTAGATACGCACCTATCAAAAACTGCTAACGGGATGGATACTCTGGATTTCTATCAACAAATGACCATTCACAAGGTCAACCACCTGACACAATTGCGATTATCCAACCGGTACGAAACAGACACGAATATTTCTTGTCGATTTTTCTTCGAACAAATAGGTTATGATTTCACGCACAAAACTGACACAGTCTCATTCCCTCTCGAACCCTATTTTGCCTTCGTTTTCGTTTGTTGTCACACACTTGGCTTTCGCTTCAACTTGGATGCGGCGTTGCCACGTCGCGGCACGGGTTTTCCCCCAATTTCGTTGTGTACAGCAACCGATAATTACCTTGACATGATAATGGATATTTTATTATTATGTACATTTCTAATTTTAGATCTCGAGAATAATTTACATTTGTGAACAACAGAGCGTAACAAGACAATTGATTGAGAATTCTCATTTTTTTTGCGCGCTTAATCCTAGTGGAACGGCGTTATCGTTTTGCCAAATGTAGGTATTTAATTTTCAAATATCGAGTCGGAAATAATCGAAAAAAGCACTACTGTGAGGTCAGGAGCTTTTGCATTCTGCTCTAAAGTCCTTTCCAAGACTCTGGAACAGCCTCCACAAAGAATTTGGAAAAATCAACATACCTACGTCTTCAATTAAAAATAAGCACTCACAAATTTCCATGTTTTATTATTACGTTAAATGTGTAGAATAATGCTGTATACTATACTGATTAGATTTTGTTTCACAGGTTACGCGACAAGAGGACACATGTCATCTGACATCACACAATATTTACGTCGAATTGACAAAACTCAATCAACTAAACTTGTCAATTCAGTTTCACAAGAAAAATTGTTCATAATGAACTAAAATCGTGTGAAATATCCTGCAAGTTTCGAAATGAAGATTATATATTGCAAGATTGCAAATTGCAAAAAAAGGAATGAATGAAATTAACGATCTGTCAAATATTAATGAATGCTTTGCATATTACGTTCTCACGTGAACGTCATAGGAAACATTCCCCTTGTCCCAAGATTTGGAATCACGTTTCATTCAAATTATGCGAAGAGCATTTTGGACATCTTGATCGTACGTTTCTAAGGTGGATGCTTCCGAAATATCATCTCATGTTGACATTTGATTTGTATTTGAATTTGATAGGAATGCCAGAGTGCATAGAGTAAAAATACTCTATGCTCCAGTGCTGACTACCATAAAACGAAAAATATGACTAGAAAAAATACTATAATAGCTTCATTCGGGTTCGTATTTTTCTGACTGTTCTGGGACAGTCCTCAGGGTGCGCAGAACTGATGCGTAATAGCTGAGGATTTTTTGATCATTTTTGGACCATTCTTGGACAGTCAGAAAATTATCAGAGAAATGCAGAACCCGAACAGCAAAGTTAGGATTAAAAATGGAGAGAGATAGGTACAGTTTTGGAGGTTCTTTGTTTAATTGCGCCTGCCAGACAACAACTTTCAAGCACTTGGTTGTTTTTTCATTTGTGTTTACGAATTTTCGTCAGGAAATGTTTGACAAATAATATCTTGTTTGAAGGTAAGGAGTGATGTTTCTGTAATAAGCTGTATTAATACGTTAATTATATTGTTTCCAGGCTTTCACTAACTGTGTGAATAAATAAGAGAAGCATTAGGAATAAGTGACAAAACTAATTGTGGTTGGGAGTCGAGTTTTATTTTGGAGTTCTTAATCTTACGATCCATAAAAATGAATGACTAAATAAGATGGAAAGAAGAATTATTTGTACCTAGATGTTTAAAGAATATAAGACTAGGTGATATTTTCTTCCCTATTAAATGGAAAATTAATGCAATGGGTATTAGAAAGAATAGTGGCCAATTATCCTTAATGCTTACTTCAGGATAAACATCAGTATAACCTGCAACAAAATGGATATTCTCTTGTGGAGTGTACAGAAAAATATGCAGAGGGGTTGAACAGTTACTCAAAATTCTTAATACCAAAAATATCACCAAGTGTATCCATGTGTAAAATCTAGTAATTGTACTCCGTAGTGCTACTTTTTGCAATATTCAAACCTTTCAATTTTTTTCAAAGCTATTTTTGTAAGATATTGGAACTTATTAAAAAACAATGAAATAATGATTGCAAAGTATAATTCAGCAAATCAATTTTGATATTAGAAATAGTAGACAGCATGTATAGCAATATATGTGTTTATTTTTGTGATTCTATTTAATCAACTGATTTAAAAGTTTCAAATGCTCTCATTATAACAGAATTTCGATTTGTCATACTTGCAATTTCAGGATTGTCGATTCCTAAAATATATTTATTGGGGTATACCTAATTTTCAAGAATTGGATTCAAAACGAAAGAATGTTTATTTCAATCGACAAAAGTATTGAAGGTTGACATAGTAAATTATGTGAAGATATCTCAACATATATTATACGTATTTCAGGCAACAACTTAGTACAGGTAATGGAAATGAGAAATAATTTTCAATGTTCTATGAAACCCATCATTTCATGCTTTAAATGACCTTAGTGGCCAAACGCCTCGTTAGTTGGTAGATAAATCTCTTGGATAAACAACAAGATGGTTCAAAGACAACTCATTTCAACCCTGAAATCTGTTTGATAAATTACACAAGGGATCGAACACTAATGTAATGGATTTTGAAGAAACTGGTTGTTTGTATTTATTAGATGTAAACAATTGGTATATCAAGCTGGTAAAGGGATTGTGTTTGATCATCTATAAAGTTTTTAGCTTTTCATGTGAGTGTTTGACCTTGTCCAGACCTATGGGGAGTGCTGAAATTAATTCTTCAAATTCTTTTTGTATGTGTATGTGTTTATACGAATTTGTTATCCTAATCTATATAGTTTGGCATCAGTGCTTCAAATCAAGCATTGCTCTATAGTTTTTGTATCAGAAGGAAAATTCTTGTTTATATGATCTTTCTTGTTGATTATTCTGATAGTTTCTTGGTGTGTTGTTAAAAATTCAATTGAGCTGATACTGAATCTATATTTCCTAGAATTAATTTTTGTTGTAAATATTAGTCTATACATAATTGTGCTCTATTTGATAAAGAATCAATGAATAGTTTTGTATAGTATTCAGCCTCATGAAATCAGTTTATTGGATTTATGTATTTCAAGGTCAATCTCGTGACATTTAAATTTTTGTATTACCCAAAAATAAAAAGCTTCTTCATCTTTGCAGGAAATCTTATTTCATACCCACTATATCAAATCAATTTATACCTAAAATCTAAATTAATTCAATGATGTGATAATAACTAGTTATACAGATCTGAAAGTGAAAATATTTCCAAAACATTATTGAACGCAAAGTAAAATTGGTAAATCAGGTAACCATACAATTTACCTATATAGGTAAGGGATTGCTCTGAATTCTGAAGTAGTTTATATTTCAGTTTATACTATCAAAAATATTCATGTGCTAATGCAACCACTGTCTGAATATGGGTGATTCAACAAAGCTCAGAAACTAGATCTATCAAAATGTTTTGTCTGATACATATTCACTGTTCAGTATTTATCAGGTGGGATTATATATATTTTGAGAATTTTAATAATGATTAGTAATTTGAATTGCGCTATTATAGTACTCAACTGTTTCTATCAACATTAAATTTTTGCTTTGTCGATGAAAATTTGATAAAACATTATTCTAACTATGGAAAACAATTTCATGCAGACGAAACTCTCAAATAGAAAAAAATTCGCTAGGTATTTCATTGATAATCAGGTTGCTGATAAATAAACTGAGATTGTCATTTCGTTTCATCAAAAATTTGAATTTTGAAATATACCTAGTTACATGCGCACATTACCTTTTTGAATATAATGGTTTTCAATTGTTAATTTAAAAGAGCTTTTAATGCAGTTGGTAGCAAACTTTGATGTAAAGGAAATCTTGATTTATTTCTCGTCTAAAATTACGAATTTACCACGAATTGCGTTTTCAAGTGATTGTTGTTTAAGGGTTGGTAGCATTTTAGTCCGCAAAATATCCTGAACTGATACTTGCTCTCAGTAGGTACCGATTTTGACTGTACTGGAACTGTACTGGGATTGTACTGAAAAAACCCGAACAGCGAACCAATTTGAAGATTTGGTCCAAAATTTGTCAGAAAACCCGAACAAGTTGAATTTGGCAAAATGCGCAAACTCGTAGGACTATTTGAATTGGTTACAGCAGAAAATTTCAATTTAATTCTCCGGATCATATAAGCCATAAATTGAAATAAAAGCAAATAGATTAATGAATATGTCAATAAAAATAATAATGCACATTTTTAATATTGCCGATTTGTTGATCAGAGCCGAAAAA
Source organism: Micraspis discolor (assembly GCA_030674115.1). NCBI lineage: Eukaryota > Metazoa > Arthropoda > Insecta > Coleoptera > Coccinellidae > Micraspis > Micraspis discolor. The sequence goes on from JARTUT010001740.1 coordinate 1,083,637, forward strand.
TTTTTTTAATAAAGCTATTTTTCACATACTTAAAAATAGTTAAGGAATTCTAAATGATTATTTAGAAAACTTAAATCATTGTAATAAATAAAGTTGTACTAGTTCTTGCAATTTGAATTGGACAACTCAAGGAAAGTAAATAGAAAACTCATAATCCTGCCCTGAAAACGCTTTATAATATTAATTTATAATCATTTAACTTAATACCAATTTATGCACGATTTGAAACCATCTATGTTTAGATTTGTTTATATCTGTTAACGGATGTAGATAAAATTCAAACATTTCAAATTACGAAAAGAAATTGGTTAACTCCTCCCCCTCTAAGGCGGTTCTACAGGAAAATCCTAAAATGGTCCTGAGGATAGTCCCAGAATCGTCAGAAAATAATCAGAAATAAATCCTGTTATAACTTGAACATCGGACTACTCGGTTCGAAATTAGTCAGAAAACCCGAACACCGAACACTGAAATGCGCATGATTCTGATGGTTCTGGAACAGTCAGAATTTGAACCCGAATGAAGCTATTGAGTTCATTTCAGCAACGGTTTTAGTACTGTGAAGTACTCATTCCGATATTGAAATAGGGAAACTCATTTACCTGAATATAAATAATGCATAATGCATGCTGTGTAAGACGTTTGTCTTAGGTCGGGGTCATATAAAAATGTCATCACTAACATCAAAGATTAGATGCTAATATTGTCTAATGCGAGACTCATTAAATCGTTCCCACGCGTTGTTAAACTTGAGAATTGGAGATTATTGCAATAATGATGATGTAATAACAATAACCGAGACAAGTGTCCTAAAGATGCCCGCGTGGTGACTGTTATTTATTCACGACAAAAGGCAAATAGTGGGTACTATTTCACATCATACTTTCCCATTCTTAATTTTCATGGTTCATTTTGTCTCCACATGTTATAAGCATAGATTAACGTAACTGTTTATTTATTCTATGGTTATAACAACCTCGAGTATTATACACATAGATTCAAATGTTTTGCATCGCCTTGTTTTGGAATGTTAACATAATTTCGTTATAAAATTTCTTGTCTCTATGTTTATTTAACACTTGTCAGTTGTGAAGATGCCATTGGTGCAGCAAAAGAACGAAAAGGTAGACCAATATTTAAAGAACTACAGAGTATAGAATAATTCTGTAGTCTATGTGAATGACACAAAATCCGTGCACAGATCATAGAAGTATTATTTGATTATTAGATATAGTTTTCTATATCAGGAATTAACAGGAGTGAGCATATTGGGGCTTTCCTCTTTTTAACCTAGCCCACCATAGAGAGCAACTATTAAAACAAAATAGACATTTGGACGAAACCAAGCACGCTCTTTTACTAATTTAATGAATGATGAACTAGAACAAGCACTCAAAAATAGTTATATTTTTCGAAACTAATCTGTCAACTAACGCTAAGTATAGTTTGAATAATTCATTGCCTATTCCCAAAAAGCAAACGCCCTTGGCTTCCCCTGAGAACCTTCTTAATTTGGAAACCATTACAAAACCGCTTGTCATCGCTACCTACCACCTGTCACATCGTATGCAGGAGTTAATCACGTGCCTAATAGTGAATAATGCATCACATTCAGCGGTCTCATCAAACCCCCACGCTTGTAATTAGTGGAATTTATTCAACCATTTTGAATTCGAGAGCATCATTCCAGTTGGGCGGCAAAATCTACTGGGGCCATGTTAGACTATCCATAGAAGTCTATTCAATATTTCATAGAAAGTTAGGCGTGGCGCGAACGAGGAACATTCGCAACAATTACGAATTTTTCAACGGCTGGCAGGAAATAGCATATTGGCTAGATGCGCAAGCTCCTCCGATTATGAGGACGATGTTGTCAGTTTGTCGGAAAAATCGGGGATATCGGGAGAAGAGGATTATTCTGGTAGATACGAGGGTCGTTTGATAAACTGAGAACCATAATTGGTAAAATAAGCTTAAAAAACGCAGAGAAAATAGCATAGGAATAATAAATTATATTTTGTAGCATTTGAAATAGTTGGTCAAAATTAAATACATAATCACGTCAATTCATCATTCATTAAAGATAATAATAATAATAAAAATCACTCTGTGATGGGATGAACAAACGAGCACAAAAACTGGGACCAAGGACCCCCATTTCAAACGCCGTGTTTCCATACAATACAATTAAAAGAATTCTCCGAATTAATTTCTTTAAATAAACTCACAATGGCAATTCTTTTTCGTCATTTGATGCAGAGCAGATCCACTGATCGCGTTTCCAAAAATAAACCGAATAATTTCGTAAATATTCATTTGGGGAACATGTGGGTCATGCATACATTTATACTCGAATACGATTTTCTTGGCAGGTCTGACCTTCGAGATTATTTTCGTATTTTTATCCTTTCCGACGGTTCGATCGCAAATAAAGCAATTACCGACCGAGCAAATAAACTGATTCGATTTACAGACGGTCTGATATACGCGTAATTTGGAAAAGTATAGGAGGTGAGATCAAAGGATGCGATTTTATTAGAGATGTTTCACTCACTGGAAATCAGCAACATTAAAATTTGTTTATTGATATTGAGTTGGAGTTTTAGCATATCAGCCCTTCTTCTGGCATTATTAAGGCATTTTGCCTAATTTACTATATCGGTCGATGAGTACCAAGCCTAACTACCAGATGGCGCCACTAACAAAATATCGATATGATTATTCTAAAGTGCCAACTCACAAATGAATACTGTCAAAATTTCATGACGTTTAGGTTATTATTCATCGAGCTACAATAGATCAAGTGATATATAATTATTATTTGGGCAATGATCATCTATTATTTATTGTTATTCTTCCCAACGTTACAATAAACATTTCTATTGTTTACAAGCTTTTAATTCCATTTTGTTTATTAACAAGTACCTCAACAAATGAAAGTTGTTTATCTTTCTCGTTATCCATTGTGAATTTAATGGATTCTTCTTGAATGCTAAGATTTTGAAGTAATCCATTTATAGTGTTCATTCCATGTTGCCAAATGATGAAACTATCATCTTCATATCTCTTCCGTAATTTGGGTTTTAGTATATATTGGAAGACAGCTTTTTGTTAGAAATATAATATTTCAAATAATTTTCCTAGTAGATTCAAATTTATGCCTATGGATTGTACATTACTAGGTAAACTTATGAATACTATATTTAGGTTGTAATACCTGTTTGTATTCTTGTTTCAAAATAAATATGTAAATCATGAATTATGTGAATGACAACAAACATTGAATCTTTGATTCCATGTCAGTTTAGAACAATAAGATGTAATATCTTTAAATACAGAGTGCGGAAAAAGTCAGTTTACCGTTTTGTTCAGTTGAGAAAATAAGCAAAAATAAGCAATTTTCGAGAAAAATATAACATCAATAATTACTTGTGGCCTCAAATTTTATGTCGGAACTGAGTCCCACCTCTTCAACACAGATGCGGCATCGTTTAGTAATGGTAAAAAGAATTTACGAAAAAATTAGCAGGGCGACATGAACTCTCGCTACGTTTCAGCTGCCTCCTTCCGCCCTAGGTACGATACTGGCCCAGAATACGCGCATGCGTGATTTTTGCCGCACAGTGTATTATACTCAACTCAAGTTAAGAGAAATGAAAAATCGAAGTAAAGAATATAACACTAAATAAATTTATTACTCACTCTGTTTGATCGAGTTCCTCTTGGATTGGCAATGTAGTACATTCTCCATTCGGTTTTTGATCGATCTTTGTTCTCTCTTCTTGGACGGGACTTTCAAATATCAAAGTTTCAACCATAGATCCATGGGAACTACCGAAGGACACTCTGCAACAAGAATGTATTTAAAATGTATAAGCGACTGTAAAACACAACACATTTAAATATTCCAAATACATTGAAGGATAGAGTATATGAAAATACCAAAATAAAATTATTAAGGTGGTCTATTTTCAAAACTTGATAAGAATAATGGTTTTAGACATCTTGAAATAGGATATTGAACATTCTCCGAGATCAATAACTGATATGAACTTCTAATGTTTGTGTACAGAACATCATCGCATAAAATCCGTATAAGTATATATATCATTTCATGAGAAATTGTCACGTTTACATTTCCATTGTTATGAATTAATTTTTATTTGAATAAATTAAATACTCATTTTTTGGTCGATATCTGCACAGAATACGACGTCTTAAAAATGGCGCATATGCACTCCTCATTACACTGAAACTGGCCAATACACTTTTGCTTTTAGATATTGTTTTGGCACCACAATAGCAATTATTTTAATTTTTCCAAGGAACGATAAACCTACTAAATTCATTATTTGAGATATGGATAATGGCGAGTATTTATCTGCTTACATTAACTTTACTATTATACGAGTATTAATTCAAGACAGTGGCGACAACCATCCTATGGGTAAAAAAATTATGTTAGCATAATATTTTGTTTCGAATGGATTTTCCAGACTTGGTATCAATGGGGATCAATTACAATTTTGAAGTATTAATACAGAATTAATTATTTTCGACTTAAATTATAAAATTTACAAAATGTTAAAGAAAAGGCCATATCTTCGAAATCACAGATTTTCAGTCCATGGTTCACTAGATTTAATTCGTAGCAAATGACGTCTAGTAAATTCCATTTGAAGGATCACGTCGAATTTCAAACAGACTGTATGACCTGTAATTACCTTGAAATGAATCAGTTACTGTTAGAAAAGAATAATCTGGAACAATTTATGGCATATTAATTAGCGCAAACAAGGCATAGAGGACAGTTCCAAGAGTAAATTAAGCATAGATACCTCATAGTGATACAACAATTCTGAGCATAAATTATCTGCGAATAAAATATTCAATATTATATATTATAATAAATATATATTATAAATAAATGAATAACTGTTTAAAGATATTGAGTGAAAAATTATAATTCTTGAAATAGGATATTGAACATTCTCCGAGATCAATAACTGATATGAACTTCTAATGTTTGTGTACAGAACATCATAAAATCCGTATATATATCATTTCATGAGAAATTGTCACGTTTACATTTCCAATGTTATGAATTAATTTTTATTTGAATAAATTAAATACTCATTTTTTGGTCGATATCTGCACAGAATACGACGTCTTAAAAATGGCTCGTATGCACTCCTCATTACACTGAAACTGGCCAATACTCTTTTGCTGTTAGATATTGTTTTGGCACCACAATAGCAATTATTTTAATTTTTCCAAGGAACGATAAACCTACTAAATTCATTATTTGAGATATGGATAATGGCGAGTAGTTATCTGCTTACATTAACTTTACTATTATACGAGTATTAATTCAAGACAGTGGCGACAACCATCCTATGGGTAAAAAAATTATGTTAGCATAATATTTTGTTTCGAATGGATTTTCCAGACTTGGTATCAATGGGGATCAATTACAATTTTGAAGTATTAATACAGAATTAATTATTTTCGACATTAAATTATAAAATTTACAAAATGTTAAAGAAAAGGCCATATCTTCGAAATCACAGATTTTCAGTCCATGGTTCACTAGATTTAATTCGTAGCAAATGAAGTCTAGTAAATTCCATTTGAAGGATCACGTCGAATTTCAAACAGACTATATGACCTGTAATTACCTTGAAATGAATCAGTTACTGTTAGAAAAGAATAATCTGGAACAATTTATGACATATTAATTAGCGCAAACAAGGCATAGAGGACAGTTCCAAGAGTAAATTAAGCATAGATACCTCATAGTGATACAACAATTCTGAGCATAAATTATCTGCGAATAAAATATTCAATATTATATATTATAATAATTGACAAATAATTGACACATCCACAGAAAAATTATAAACAGATAAATAAAGAAACAACGAGAATAGTAAACTTGACACAGACAACACTACCTGAATTCGTGACAGAAACACTCAACTTGGGCCCCAAATATGCTATGGAAGTAGACAGAGAAAGAGAAATTCCAGTTTTCGATATAATTACAGAAATAGAAAATTCAATCGAAAAATTGCCTAAAGAAGATCAAGACAACATACGAACAAACATAACACAAGCTCTCAATGCACACAAAAAACAATTGAGAAGTAGAACACAAAAGAAAAATATTGTTAAATCAAACTTCATGAAAACAAAAACATTCTTGAAAATAACAGCGATTTACAAGTTATTAGAGCAGACAAAGGTAATAAAGTGGTAATAATATCCAAAGATGAATATAACAAAAAATGCAAGAACTCTTAGATGACAAGACAACATACAAAAAAATTAAACGAGATATGACTGTAACAATAGAAAAGGAGAACAACAAAATAGTCAAAGATTGGTTACAAGAGAAATACATCACAGCACAAGAAGCAAAAACGATGATTGTCCACAATAGTAAAATCCCAAAATATATGGATTACCAAAAGTCCATAAAGAGAACATACCATTAAGACCAATAGTCTCATTCATACAATCACCTCTATATAAGTTGTCGAAATATATAGCCAACACCCTCTCAAGAACAACAAACACCAATCCTTACTATATAAAAAACTCATTTCATCTCAAAGAAACATTAAAAACATCAAAATACAAAATAACCACCGATTATATTCATTAGATGTGCGATCACTTTATACAAACATTCCCATCGACTTAACGAAACAGGCAATTAGAAAAAATTGGGACAGAATATCACAGTTCACAACAATACCCGAAGAAAAATTTATTGAAACTGTTCAGTTCATCATGAACAACAGCTATTTTCAATACGAAAACAATTTTTACCAACAAACCAAAGGAGCTGCCATGGGTAACCCTATATCTAGCCCCATAGCCCAGTTAGTAATGGAATTGATTGAAGAGGAAATCATGAAACAATATGGAACAACATTCTACAAAAGATATGTTGATGACTGTATAATCGTTACAACACCAGACGAAATTACTAAGATCCTCCACCATTTCAATAATTTCCATGAATCATTAGAATTCACACTAGAAGAAGAAAACAACAACAACATAAACTTTCTGGATGTGACAATTATGAGAGAGAACGGAAAACTCCTAACACAGTGGTACAGGAAAGAGCAGAATTCTATTCACATTTTAGACTTCAATTCTAATCACCACCAGTCCCAGAAAAAGAGTACAGCTATAGGATATATTGACAGAGCACTAAAACTGACATCACCAGTGCTGCAGGAAAAGTCACTAACAGATGTGGAGGAACTTCTGCTTGCCAACAACTACCCTAAGATTATGGTTCAAAAACTTATAAAACAAAGAACACACAGACTATACAACACACAAAAAAAAGAAAAATCCACTACTGACAATACTAAATGGATACCCCTACCCTTCATCCAAGGTCTGTCACAGAAAATAAACAACATAATAAAACCTTTTAATAGAGAATTAGTTCACAAGCCACAAAATCAAATAGGCCAGATTTTCAGTAAAATAAAATCCTCAACACCGAAAACAAAAAAGTCACACGTGATATACAGCGTGCCATGCCGAGATTGTGACAGACAATACATAGGTCAGACTTCACAGAGACTTCAAGACCGATTAAACGCACATAAATACACCAAAAACGCAACCACAGCACTGAACAAACATAAGAGAACACAAAAACACGATTTTAATTACGAGGACACCAAAATCTTAGCAATCGAACCTCAACAAAATAAAAGAGAAATTTTAGAGATGATTCACATTCAAATGGCAAACGAAAACACAGTAAATGACAAATTAGACACTAAAAATCTGAGCCGTATTTATATGCCACTATTGAAGCGACCACCGAATTGAAGTAAAAGAACTGACAATCAATGACAACGGACTGAATTCTAGAACTATGACATAAAGATGACAGCACCCACTTGACAACATCAAAACAACAAAGATGACAATTTGTGAGATATTTTGCAATAATTTTTATATATTGATTAATGTATGCAATTTTTAGATTGTAATGTCCATTTTAATTCATAATTTACACTGAAGAAGGCGGATTGCCGAAACGTTTGTAAACAATAAACATCAAAATTAAACTTCAACCTAGATACCCAATGAATAAGTCCTTTACATGTAATAGAGAGCTAGGTAAAAACGAATTCAGATATTATAATAAATATATATTATAAATAAATGAATAACTGTTTAAAGATATTGAGTGAAAAATTATAATAAACTATTGCTTTTAATTATTCATTCAGTCCATCGAATCAAAAAGTATTTAAATGAATCTAAAGGAAAAATTTAAACAATTAATCATGAACAGGAATCAAATCAGTCAATCGATCTAGATAATTATTCTATTTTCATGATTTGACAAGGGGAGAGTGACAAATGTCAGATGAATGGCCCTTGTGTTGTCTGCAGCCATTCATTTCTTTTTATTCCCAGTCGATCACGTGGAACGCCCGGATGACTTTTGGGTGTGTCTTCAGTACCACAAATATGCATCACGTCATGATTATGTTGAACAGATAAGCCTTACGCAATAGAACGTTTGCATTGTTGAATTATATTTGAAAAATAATGAATTCCAAATGAAACAGCTCTTGACGAAAACATTGGTCTATTATAAATCACTGAGGATCAACAATCAAGATGAAACACGTCTCATAAAATACCGACTATTCATGTTATCCTCGAAAAATGAATGTTTGTAAGCTTTTCCACCTATTAGTATACAAAACTGGAGCTTAAAAATAGGTCATATCATAAGGTTCAAGGAGGCATATTACCCCAGAAATCTTCATATCAGCTTCATCTATCAAAAACCATAACATCTCGCCAGCCTGAAGAATCCCTCATCAAAAATTCATCCATCAGGCCTTGTCGGAAAGGAAACCAAAGGAATACGCAACTTCACTTCCATTCAGGCACAAATTGCTGTCGCCATGTTTGGTTTTCATTTCCTGGACAGCTCTTTCTTCCGTTTTCCGTAAAAGGAAAAGAAGGACCAGGTATATTGGAGGCCTAAGAATATTCGTCGCTTTTTTTTAATGAGCTGTTTCCAAAGGAAGATGGATATTTTGAAATTTACACTTGCTTATTCGGTAAAACCAATCACGTCTGATGTACACGTTGACAATTTCAAAACAATTGTTACAGGTGAACGGAAGTAGTTACTCGTTATTATTTATTGTTCGATAGATTGTTGCGACATCAGATTTGACTATGGATGGAGCTTCTCTGTTTCAAACTAGGTCGCATTTGTGTTCGCGGTTTCATTTATTTGTCGGATTATTGTGATTTATGACTGTAGGTGTTGGCAATTCAAATTTCCGGCATAAATAGGTTGGCTAAGTTACAGATTCGGGTTATATACATTCTGTGATAAGGCAGTAAAATTAAAATCATTTTTACTAGAACAAGCGCATAAAAATATTTAAATATATGCAACAAAATTTTTCCGCTTGGTGCAGCTCTCCTCGTATACCCATAATAAGATTTTTAATTTTAAATAGCCTGAATACTTTGTTTTTAATAATTTATTGAAGTTATTTAAGTTAACAAAATAAAAAATTCACCGTAAAAAAATGTTTTTCAATTTTCACTTATTTTCCAAGCAACAAAAGACATTTTTTAGCTACTAAACATTTGTTTATGAATTTTTTATGAACAAATGGGCTATTACAATATTTGAAAAAATTTCTTTCAACTTCTTAAAGAACTGTCATTTATGATTGAAAAAAATGTTTTCCTTAATAATAATTTTTTATTGTTTATGAAAGTTCAATTCTATTTCTATTGTTCAAATAATTAGTTCAGAATTTTTTCAATCATAATTGACAGTTTCTAACAAATTAACGAAAAAATTTTTTCATTAAAAATTTCATTGTTTATTATACTAATAATTCGTTAGAAAAAAGGATAAACTTCTTATTTATAAAAAATCCTGTGCATCAAATTGCCGAAATAAAATTATTTCGGGATCAGAAAAATAACGGAAGACTAGTTAAAAAGTTGTTTAGGGCAAATTGTTAATACAATAAACAATGGAATTGTCGATGAAAAAATGTTCTTTGTTAATTTGTAAAGAATTCCCAATTATGAATTCAAAAAGAATTCTTAATTAAGTATTTGAACAATAAAACATGAAAAAATCGTTTATAAACAATTAAAAATTATTAATATAGTTAATTGTTATTGATTAACTGAAATCTAGTTTTTTGAAAAATTGAAAGGGAATCAAATTTTTTGGAGTGTTAGGATTATGTAATTTTTTTGAAATTTTTAATTCACTATGTATACCATAAACATTTTCTTATTATAACTAGTGTTTTGTAAACTCAAATTTTATGATTTTAACTCCGGTAGGTTTTGAACCCACATTCACCGCTTTTCAGATATGGACTGGGTACCCTAACCAACCGGTCAGGAAGATGAATACGGCCCTTATAATGCTCTTTTATCCGGAACAGAATTCCTTAGATTTATTGATTTAATCCCGGCATTGAAAAAGCTGCCTTTCATATTCCAATATTGAAAGTATCTGCAGCGCTCCTTTCGCTTGGAAATAATACCTGACTCACTGATGGACATTACAGATGTGTACAACGCGTGAATTGCGTCAACTTTCTCCTACCACATCACAAAATGAGAGTGGTTCTGTAAGATATTACGTAATAACAATTTTTAAACGACTTGAAAATTCGACTTGTAGCTATTTCCGTTTTCACATGCTTGATCAGTAAAGTCGACAACCTTAACATACAGGGTGTTGCCGGATTGAATTGAAACGGACGTATAATATAATTTCAATGATGCAGGGGTCCGCCAGGAAGGTAAAATACATTCTCTATTTCAGTGTCGTAATGAGTTCATTACAGTACTAAAAACAGTGCTGTAATGATCTCATTACAGCATTGTTTTTAGTTATATTTTTTGTTTTGTGGTTGACAACACTGACATCCTATCCTTTCGAATGTTAACACGAGCCCATTGCATGTCAATTGTCAATAGTAAACCATGTAGAGATTTGAACGCACTATTCAAATTCTATAATCTGTCAATTTTCGTATCAGTCACACCAACTGCGAAAATAAAATACAAAAAGCACTAGGAGGTATAATATGAATTTTTCATTGAATTCCAATAAATTTCTCACAATTCTTGACTAAAATAGAGAAAATATCGTCTAATACTCGTTGCAGAAGGCAATTCCAACACTCATGCGTTCAAAAACTCGTGATAAGATTGGTGCCATAATCAGACCTTTTAGTTTCCAAATTTTTTTTCAGGGGAGGGACAAAAATGTAAACACGTATATCATGAATGCCATAAACTTAGTATTCTCCATATTAATGCACAATGTCTCCGTAATAAAATTGAACAGATTGAAGCTTTATATTTGGGTAATGATGTCTTATTGTTTAGTGAACATTGGTTGTCAAAAAATGAATTAGAGCAGGTTAAAATAAATAATTATAAATTAATTTCTCATTACTCCCGTAGTCATCATGTGCATGGTGGTGTGGCAGCCGCTGTTGAAAATTCTCATCTGTGGAAAAGGAGATTGAGGTATGTGCTATGCATTCGAAAAAATTTAAGCTAATAATAGTAACCATGTATCGTAATCCAAAGGGTAATATTGACACAATTTTCGATGAACTGCTAATGTGTTGGAGTGGGTCAATGTAGGTAATGGTGCTGTATTTTTTGGGAGATTTTAATGTGGACTTTTTAACAAACAGTCCAAACAGATCAGGAGTTGTTGATTTTTTCTCGGCTTACGGGCTCAGTCCTGTTATTAAGTCAGCAACTATAGGTAAGGCATGCTTAGACAATATCTTCACTAACGTTAAAAGCTGCTCGGCACTTGTTGATCTAGAATTCTCTGACCATAGTGCTGTAAAAACAGGTTTTGTTTTGGAGGGTAATTTGAAAATTGCGAGTAAGATCACATTGTGTCAACCTATCACTCAGCAGGGATTGTATGTGCTCAAGTTCTTAGTCCGAGATATATGTTGGGATTTCGTCGACTGTGAGGATATTGGTATTGATGAAAAATTCGAAATGTTACCTTGTTGAAAAACTGTGTAGATTTGGCATTTCCACAAAAGAGATATAAACATTTCATTGATACGTCACCAATTTCATGGTTCAATGATAGTTTGAAAAAAATGAGGATGTTGTTACAGTTTTATAGGGAAATGGCAACGATTGATAGGTCACCAAAAGTAATAAAAAGTTATAAGGATTATCAAAAGCTATATCAGTCTGAACTTAAAAAAGCTAAAATGAAACATAATGATAACTATCTCCAGAAACAAAACTACTGTCCTAAAGCGACTTGGAACTTAGTGCGAAAAAGTACTAGCCTATCGAATAAACGTGATAAGGGTGATAGCCGGTTGTCTCCTGATGAATTGAATGATTTTTTCATTAAGGTCCCTGAAAGGATTATAAACAATATTACGCCGACACAGAAATCTTCATCTGATTTCGTTTGTGATTAGAGTTCCGGGAGACCCATAAACTTTTTGCCTTTTCCCCTGTATCTGAGGTCAAAATAAGAGATACAGTTATGTCACTCAAAAATAAAAGTAGTCGAGACTTCCAAGGATTTAGCAGTAAAATAATCAAGCGACTATTTGGTTTACCGAGATGCCTGCAGAAATGATTTCAGAGAAAAAAAAATTCTTACTCTCCCTTGTTTGTATATATTTCAATGTTTGTTATATGTGCAGTCTCATGTGGGTGAATATGGGACCAACCAAGAAGTGCATGATTATTGTAGACGTCAAAGAGGGCAGATATATACCGACTTCCACAGGATCAAGAAAGGTAAATGCGGGATAACGTATTACGGGCCGAAATTTTATAATAAGCTGCCCACCACCGTGAAGATGGCTACATTTAAGAAATTTAAAATTATGGTGAAAGGTTTTCTCCTGCAAAAATGCTTTTACTCATTGGAGGAATTCATTTCTTGTGATTTTTCTGATTTTCAGGAGTAATATATTTTTTTGTCCAGTTGATTGTAGATGTATGCAAGCATCATTAGTATGTATTAGCACGAATAAACTATTAATATTATTATTATTATATTGACAAAGCCATTAATTAGACTGTCAAACTTCTAGTGGGTGTTCTATGCGATAGAATTTGACATTTACGTGATATATATTAACAATCAATATTCAAAAATAAGAGCCCAATAATGATTCTAATTACTTTTCTCATTCACTGTTACAGAAGAGTATACGTTGAGATAACCTTCATTATGAATATGGTTAACTTTTTGATTCAATCAAACCAAAGTTATCAGTTATCGCCGTAATTACTCAATTTTATTGTATTAGATTGAATCACGGTTTTATATCGCAATATTGACTTGGGATTCATAATCGAATTATTCAATATATGTATAATAAATGAACATACAGAAAATTTTGTAAAACCTTCAGTAAAATCTTAAAACTTTCTGCATCATTCAATACAAATGTTTGTAGATTTTTTTCACTAAGTTGGCAGCGGCCGATCTAGACATATCAAGCAGAGAATCATGAATAAAGAATTAATTTTTCTGGAAATTTAGGTTGGGGAAAAAGAAATCCATTGTTTCGTCGACACATTCCTTTACTGACCTATATCTTTGTTTGTATTTAATGAACAAATCTGGATATTCATAATTTCATTTTTTTTCTGTACCTACAGTTGTTTGTCTTGTATTGATTTTTTGTGTAAACTTCCACATCAAATTACAAATTATCACTGAACTTATACGGAAGGAAATGGATGTCTGTGGTTTTTCTATAAGCCGTTATATCATACGCTGAATTGTATAGTGCCTTCACAGGCGATATTTTTTGACAACTGAAATATTGTAATCTTAATTTTCATATGCTGATATAATATCCAAAATCCTCACCTCTTCAAGTGTTGCGGTCTTCCTCCATTGATGAATTTGGGCTTCGCCTTGTCGCTGATACTTGTATTAGTCATAGAACTATGACTGACAGTACCTGTTGTGGCGTCACTTAGGAAACTGTTGATGCTTGCGTCTTTGCCGATTGAGCCCAAAACCGAAGCATCTCCCTTCCTAGCATCTATCCCCTCCTTGATCAGTGCACGTTCGAACTTGCCAGCCTCTTCTTCATCGATGCCGTCTATTTCAGCCAATGGTTTCTCTTCTACCGCCGGTAACATGTAGGAGAGCATGGCTTACTATAGCGTTTTCTGGCATGGCGCTACATAGTCGAAGATCGAAGATGCTACAAAAACATAAAGAAAGTTGTAAAATATTCAGATGCTAAAAATATACAAATGTAGATAAATACTGGCGTGAGGTCAGAAGCTTTTGATTGTTCTACATTATTTACCTAGACTTAGTGTGATATTAAAACAACAGTCATAATCAATGCGTCTTGAAGCGTAAGCTGGCTAGAATTCGTCATATTCGGCCAGAGTATCGAGAAATCCGCAGACTCTGCACAATAATGTACCATCACATCGTTCCCGACTAATAACTGAATTTTTGGTCAAAAATAACGTTATTCCTTGGCACCATTCGCCCTATTCATCAGATCTGGCTCCGTGCGACTTCTATCTGTTCCCTAAACTGTATTTGGAGATGAAAAGAAAGTGACACGCATTAATTGAGGCCATTGAGAAGGTACAATCTTCAGCTGATAACTTTGTACTGCACGCAGGGACACCTAAATCAATGTTATGTTCATTTCTTACTGTATAAATATTGTTATTTTAAAGCATCCCCTATTCGTTGTTTTTATTTATTGTTTGCCGCTTCGACAACTAGACTATTCGATGTTACACATCGATTATGTGTACATTATAATCAATTCCAAGAGAAAGACCGATCATTATTGGTCATCGTTTTGGTCCTTCTAGCGCTCAAATCTTTACATCTTGTGCCAAAAGCAATGACCGCTAGAAAGACCAGAATAATGAGCAGTCTTTCGCTTGAAATAGGCTTATGTTTAGTATGATGTACATGTCATTGTATGTAATATAGAATAATCAACTGATGTTGAAGGCTCCTTTCAATTTGATGCTGTGTTGTGTTGTTTTCTTTGGTTTTCAAATAATTGGCATTCTACGATCAGATAACTTGTAGTGAGTTGTGAATTACACCTTTGGAACCATGGACGATATTCCATTCAGAGCAGATATTGATGTGTTTCTCTTGAATGGCCAATTCTGAGTCTTCTGAGGATTACCAGGTCTCGAAGTAAATGAGTGATTGAAGGATAGAATCAGTGCAAGCTCTGAACTTGAATTAGCAAATTAATTCGTTGTGGTTTTTAATATTCATAGGTAATCTGATGTTGAGTGGAGTAGGTTTTGAGGTAGACTTCGCTTGAATATGGACGATTTTTCTTCATTATTGAGATGATATAGAGTGTTTACTATCAATCAAAGAGAAATTCGCTGACACTCATCCTGAAGTGTATATTCCTTCAACCGAAGATATGAAATGCATATTCTCGGTTGCACCCGGTACATAGACGGTCTTCTATGTATCAAATCTCCCCAATTGCCCAATGTGCACTGTCTGTACATCCGCAAACTTATTGATCAATCATAGCGCGGCGCTATCCCCTCGTTTAAAAATAAACACAGCAGGCACCGGCACATGACAGCTAAGATGTTTACGTATTCAACTTCGCAAATAATTAGCAAAATAGCCAGTTTTGACAAACGAAATTCCACTCTTTGATTTAACGACCGATCATAAAAACTTTATGTGAATCTTTGACAAGTTCATAGAGAAACAATAGACTAATTCTATGCATTTTTTTAGCGGTCAATTCAAAGGTTATCTATGATTTCTTCAATAATTAGATTTTCTGTGATTCAGTCAAAGTAAATCGTATAAAACAGAGTTGAAGTTCGCAGTCAAATATGATTTTTCGCAATTACCTGGATGCAGTTATGTCCTTATCCACATCTTTATGCACTCCGGCACAATGTACCAAGTTCAAGACCGAGATAAATTCACAGAACGGAAACTGACAGTCTGGAATCTGAACACCGATCGAATGAGCGGATCACCCGGAACCCGTACCGCTTATTCCGGACGATTTTCGACGTTGCAACGCGGTGAAATTCGTCTAATGAAATCTCGATCGAATGCACACGACGTACAAGTTCACTTCCACGGTGATACGGTGAGTTTGTTTTCGGAATGGATTTTACTTCCTTGTACCAATGACGCATGCGCAAAGCATGGTTACGCGGAGGTACAGCGATATCTCTGGTCCCGCAGATGGAATCGGCGGATAACTTGTCATTTTTCGTCGTCCCCCGTAAAAGAGGGTGTTCGGAAAGGGCAAATATGAATTAAGTTTGACTTGTGGAGTTTTATATCCTGCAATGATATTCGTGAGAATAGAAATGATTGAATTTTTATGAAACATTAATAAAAATTTACTTTGCCTTATGCCAACAAATATTAACTTTATGAAGTAATAATTGATGGACACTGATTAATTTGAATAACTACTCATTAATTAATAAAAATAGGGCAGTGGCGGCTCGTGACAATATAGTATGGTGAGGCACATATGAAAAAAAAATTTAATAATGTAATATATATATATAGGGTTTACGTGGCGAACAAAGTTTATATAGTGAACTCTACTTCGTCAGCTGCATAATAAATATATTAAAAAATTTTCTTCACTAATGCTTGGAATTTTTCATGAATCCTCAAATTATTTATATACATATTACTTTATTTCATTCAGCAAAAAAAGCCATTAATTTAATTGCCCCAATATATTATGAGCTTATTTTTCGATATACTAAATTGCTCAAAACCACTATTATGCAGCTGTACAGCAAGAACCAACGCGGAGGTGTATAGCATTCCTGCCACGTGTGGGATGGGAATGAAAAAAATCGGATCAGATCAAGTTGGAAATTTTCAAAATAACGAAATAAACTCAAAATAAATCTGAAAAAAATTAACACTGAATAAAAAAATTAAAAAGGCAGTGTAAAATAGGATTTATTCTGAAAGTTATAAATGAAAATTATTCTAAATTGAGTTCTCAATATTAAAATTTTTTGTAAATCAATGGAATTCGACGATTTTTCTGATCATCGAAATGATCTATAACCTTGTCAATAAAAATATTTTCGTCCTGTGATTTTGTGAATCCTTTTTCGATCGAAATTTTAGCCATATTACTCAGCCTCGCCTGTCCAGTTGTACCTATACCTAATATAATTTTTAATCCTTTTCAAGGCCGAGAAACTTCTTTCTGTGGAAGCAGTTGTCGAATTTTCCGAATTTTGAAGATAAAAATTGAAATAGATCATCATCAGAACTAACATCATAAAATCCCATGAAGCGCTCAACAAGTTGGTCATCTATTAATTACATAACGAAAAATGACTGATAACTGGGAATGACAGCTTATGTCAGTTGTTTCATCAACTTGCCAAGAAAAAAACAATGATTGTGAAATTTCGTCCTCGATTTGTTTATTCACAACAAAAGCAACCGAATCAATAAATTCATTTTGAATGGTTTTAGATGTACCAGAAAATACCGATTTACTGTTGGTGTCATTTTCTAAAAAGGTTTTTAAATTCGTGACAAATTTACTAACAAGAACTACCAATTCTTTGAAATTTCCGCGATTTAAAGACTCATTAGATTCATCGTGCCCCCTAAAAGGTAACTTTTGAATACAGAGGTGCATCGTAATATCTATTAAACTTCTTAAAATTTGTCGATTTTCTTTGACTTTAGTATTGAAATTTTCAATTTCTATTTGACGCGCATTGTCTATTGCTGTGGCGATATTTTGTTTTTGCTTTCGCATAACGGTAAGCTTGCAATTAGATGAAATATGCTGAGCACTTTTATTGTGTAGCGATAGACCCCGAGATAAATTTTTCAAATCACTAAAACCACTTTTCGACCAAACTCTGTCGGAATTTCTATTAGTTGCTGAGAATAAAATGCACGGCCAACAAAATATTTTTTTGTATTTTTTATTTATTTGTACTTGTCATACCACGTATTTTGGAATCCCCGATTTGATTTACCGACCCCACCACTAGACACTAGAGATTTCCTCAAATCTGGAACAGGTCGCTTAACTTCCTTAATTAAATATAATTTATCATCATACGAATGAGTCGAAAAATGTTGCTTATTTATTAAAAAATTAACAATATCACAAGTACACTGAACATGTTCCTTAGGAATTTCAAAAGATTTACTATTACTAGGTCCCGCTGAATCCATTTCGCGATCTGGTAGTCACTTTCGATAAAAAAGATTTATATTTTAGAAAAAATTCACCTAAAAATGATTATAATCATACGCGATACACAGCAAACGCGATACCTCTAAATAACGACAAAGTGAACTAACCCTATTTCTCTATTTACCGCTTCCCGATTAACTCGAATAAAAACCTGAGGCCAGCCTCTAATTCCTCGAGAAGCCGCCTTCAAAGCCGTAGATATGTTCTCACCGCTTCGACGCAGATAACATCGCAGAAACGAAACGATCTCAGATCGGCTAAGATCGCGCAGAGGCCAGCCTCGGATTAATCCTAGAACGGCTTTCCATTACGTTATTACGTTCTCGTAGGTTATCGAAGTATGACACACTAATTCAGTCAAAAAAGCCTGCGTTAGGCATGCCTCCAACAGTTTATTCAAAGAGGATTTGATTTGTTATGAATATACAAGGAACGTGAGATTGGGAAAAATATTGAGGAAAAAAGTGATGATGAAAGGGAATGAAGAAATATACGGTCCAGAATTTTTTTGATGAGGCACTGCCTCATAGGACAAGCCGCCACTGAAATAGGGTCGAAATGTTCTCAAGGTTGCTGAGACAGTTTGACAGGGAAATTTTCAGCCAATAAGAATTCAATTGATTTGCTTTATTTTTCTCCTAGTCAAGTATGTCCATCGCACCATTGCAGCGATGGTTCTTCGGAATTGTCGTTCTTTTTTATTAAAATATATTTTGCTAGAACATAAATTATTTTTTTCAAAGAAACGAGTTTGACCAGACAAATATAAACAGAGATATAGGTCAGTAAAGCCATGTGTCGACAAAATAATGGATTTATTAGTTTCTCATTTGTGGATGTAAACGTCAGTTTCAAGGAGAAAAAAAACACAATATTAATCAGAAAGAAAAAAAGTTTATTTTATCAATGATTTTTTCGAACTATCGGTGTCCAAACTTCTGGCAGATCACTTATGGAATCACTAATGCTGCTTCATTTGTCGCTGTCTAGTACTGTAGAAGCTTCTGATGTTCTTTTATTCGTACATTCAGAGGGCGTTTAGTTTCTCCGATGTAAGATCTTCCGCACTGCAAGGTAATTCATATATGCAGTTCTTTGTCCTTTGTGTCTCATTATTAGGCTTAACTTTTGTAAGTTTAGCTCTGCTCTGATAGTGTCTTGAGTTTTGAATGCAGTCGTTATGTTGTATCTATTTCCAATTCTTCTCATTTTCTCCGACAAACCTTTTACATAAGGAATTATGGTTTTAATGGTCTGATTTATATCTGTTGGTTCAGGTTGACTTTTTCTTGTTCGTTTAGCTTTTTCTAATATCTTTTGGGGTAGCCATTGCTTCTAAGAGTTTTCGAGATGTTATTTATTTCTTCATTTTGGTCTTCTTCAGTGCAACAAATATTTATTGCTCTATCAAATAAACATTTTGCTACTCCCAATTTAGTGTTTAGTTGGTGGTTTGAATCAAAATGTAAGATATTGTCCTGTGTTCGTTGGCTTTTTATACACAGTGGTTCTTGGGATTACATTCTGTTTATGTACGAGTACATCTAAGAATGGAAGTTGTCTGTCCTTCTCGATTTCAATTGTGAATTTAATTGATTCCTCTTGATTGTTTAGATATTGAAGGAATCCATCTATAGTGTCTCTTCCATGTTGCCAAATAATGAAAGTATCATCTACATATCTTTTCCACAGTTTGGGTTCAAGTACATATTTTTCTAATGCCTTTTGTTCGAAAATTTCCATAAATAAATCAGCTAAAATTGGTGATAGTGGTGAACCCATGGCCATTCCGAATTCTTGTTGATAAAAGATGTCTTCAAATTGGAAATATGTTGTTTCAATACAAATAGAAAGCATTTCCATAATTGCATTCACGCTTAGTGTAGTTCTTTCACTAAGGGTTTGATCTTCTTCAAGCTTTTTCCTAACTATGATAAGTGTTTTATCTGTCGGAATATTAGTGATCAAACTGGTGATGTCGAAGCTGACCATAACGTCTTCTTCCATGATTTCTTGATGTTTCATTATTTCTATGAAGTGTTTTGTGTTTCTTATCATCGATGTTGAATTACTTTTTAATGGTGATATAATTTTCAGCAGAAATTTAGCCAATTGGTGGCATGCTGAATTTCTTGAACTCACAATTGGTCTTAGAGGAATATTTGCTTTGTGTATTTTTGGTAGACCATATAAATGTGGTGGTTTACTGAAGTGAGGTGTAAGTCTTGATCTAACTAATTGATCTGAAATTTATAAAGGATTTTGTAAATCTTGTTGTCAACTGTGGTGGTAGGGTCCTTTTTTAGTCTTTTGTATATATATTTTTGATAATTTTCAAAAGGTTTCTTACTTTTCTCCTTGATAAAGATAGAAGATGTCTATCGAAACGTCGGAAAACATTACATCCACAATAGATGATGGTAATAGCCCAAACAATCATTCAGCTCCATCAAACAATATCTCGTCATCAATCGTCATATAGGAACATGGTACAATTGTTATTTCCAATAACACAGATTTTTGATGATATTCTGAACCATCTGTTGACTCAGAAACTGCTGAACTCGAGGACTGCAGAACATTTGTATTCTCCTTACTACCAAATAATTTACTAGACATTTCGATTTTTTTGTTGACCGAATCATCGACATAACTCATCGCAATTTCGGTGCTCTTCAACCCTCCTGCACGGTTTAGTGCTAAAATATCTCCACCCGAATCCGCAACCATAGTGGCTACAGTTCTGCGAAAAGAGTGGCCGGTGTATAACTCTGGGTCTTTTAAAACTAAATATTTCGCTATTTGCTTTGGGACACCACCAATAGTGTACTGCGGATGACTCATCAACGCGATGTTTTTAGTGCTCAAAAATGCAGTTGTTTGAGCGGATTGTCATGGTGAAGGGTGCTCCGTCTTTGGCGGTTGGTTTTCCTGATTTCTTGCAAGACAACTGGTAAACAAATGGTTGTGTGCCGCTCAGAATTGACTGTTCTGCTTTGTTCTATCACCTATCACGAAGTCATAGACGTGGTTCGAAACACCGCGATCGTATTTTCGGAGCATTTCTTAGACCAATCGACTCGAGCCTTTTTTGAGCGATTAACAAATTGTGTGAGATCCAACTCGAACAAATTTTTTTGACGGTCAAATGTTCATGCAATATTGAATGTATGCTGGTACCACTAATGCCTAAGGTTGTCTCAATCTCAAGATAGGTCCCATGACGATCTTGCAATTTCAGTTAGCTCACAGCATCAATAGATTTTGGAAAACAACTGATTTTGGACGACTTTCACGAAATTCGTCTCGGAGTGACCTACGAACTCGGTTGATTTCACCATACCATCGATAAACACTAGTCCTTAATGGAGCTTCATCGCCAAAAATTGAATTAAGTTCATCGATGCACTGTCGTTGAGTTAATCCACGTCGAAAGTTGTAAAAAATAATCAAAATGTTCACGATTTAATTCAGTTTTTTGGGCAAGATGAATCTTTTAAGTTACTGTAAGCAACACAAATAGCGCTCGTATGTCAAAACGTTCTGACGACGTATAACCTCAAAAATGTCAAGCTCCTCGAAGAGCTGTCAGTTGGCAGATTGCAACACAAGGTTTGCCCAATCCCGAATTATAAAAGGCAAAATTCCCAAACCTCAAAATACAAATCTTCAGCTCAAAATTCCACAAGTAACATAAGTTTTCCATAAGCTTCTAAACGGTTTAATTGATATATGTTCAGAAAGGCTATTTCCAACAGCAGTCTTGGAAAATAATTGCCACGATATTTGATGGGAGTGGAGAATTTTGGAAACAGGAAATAAAAATTGGCTCTTGAAACTGACTATACGTTTGTGCGTCTTCAACATAAGAACGTAGATCGACATATTTCTTCTTATCCATACATTGTTACTATTCTTACATTCATTAGGCCATAAAAACACTGACAATGAATGCGAAAGAAGTCTTCCAATGGAAGATTTACTGCACCACTTCAGTTCTCCCATTATTCTCCTGATGTAATAACTGCAATTAAAGTGATTAACTTCTGTTATAGTTACAAGAAAGCGCCAATTAACGTAGTGTATCTGATAATTTACCATTGAATTAGGCTAAATATCCGAGATGTACTTCGATGAACGATGGAAATGGAATTGTAATGTTGGTATGAGAGCTATTCCTGGGAATTGAATGGATCACTGACAGAAACGGCAATGATATTTTTAGATTTCTTTGCAGATATCACATGTACAGAAATTTTTTCAT
This sequence comes from Micraspis discolor, assembly GCA_030674115.1. Lineage (NCBI taxonomy): Eukaryota > Metazoa > Arthropoda > Insecta > Coleoptera > Coccinellidae > Micraspis > Micraspis discolor. Next base: position 1,106,215 of record JARTUT010001740.1, read on the forward strand.
GCACTACTGCGTAATTTTTTTCAATTAATATTCTATATGATTAAATAATCTTGCCGCTATCGGTGAACACTTTCTTTTTTGGATGATAATGCAAGATCACACTGGTCGGCCTTGATCTTAGAAGCCCGCAACGAGCAAGGAATTCCGCTTTTATCCCTATTTCCGTCAGGTCAGATGAGCAGACAACATTCAAGAAGATGCCAAGCTAAATAATAATTCTATACAAGTTCCATCATCAACAAATTCTCGTCAGCGACTACTTCTATTTTGATGTGTGGAGATCTTTCATGGCAATTTACAGCGTGATCAATATCGGTCTCGGTATCTTAGTGGATAGAAATCCCGAGATTCGACCGGTGCCGGGTTCAAATCTCGGCGGCTTCCGTTCTCAAATATCAAAAAATAACAAATCCCCAGCGTCTATGACATGGCACACACAAGTCCAAATGTGTGAGCCAGGGACGAAACGCGTAGGGATAGAAAACCTACTGTTGCTATAAATTCACAACAAGGGACACTTCTTAGAATTTAGGGCCAAGGCGGTTACTTCCAAGAATGCTAGGTTATTGGACGGAATTTTGGAAATCATTTTTTTGTCACCTAAGCTCAGCAGGTACCTCAATTACCTCAAGTAATACTCGAAGTGCCCAAGATTGAGCAAAGAAGTTCAAATCCTTGGTTATTATAGACTCTGTGAATAATAATCTTATTATAATTGGAAACTTGTTTTAATCACATTGCAGACATTATTTCTACCAAAGATAATTTCTGGATCTTACCCATGGAGTATAACCAGCGACTCAGGAAGTGCGCTACTCTTCATTAAGCGGGTGAGAATTACTTACTCCTAATTTTGTGCCCACACACCTACAGATGTAATGTATGTACGGTTTGGCGTATTGTTAAAGATCTAACAGGTAAAAACGAAAGTAATTCAAATAAATTCACAATAAATTTGAATAATGTTGTGGATATCGACCAAAATAGAGTAGCGAATATTTTTTCTGAACATTTTTCCACAATCGCTGGTTCTAAATCGAGAAGTCGATATGGGGACGAACTCTCTATTTCATGTACGTTGCCACCCATGTTGAACACTAATTTTTATTCAATCCTGTCTCTAAAGCGGAAATTGAGAATGTAATTAGGACTTTGATAAATAAAAAAAGTGTTGGTGTCGACTCCATATCTGCTAAGCTACTGAAGATAACAAATGAAATCATTTAGCACATCTTATTAATGTATCTGTAACAACAGCGAGGTTCCCTAAAATTTTGAAAAAGTCAATAGTAATTCCGGTGTTTAAGGCTGGCAACGTGCATGAAATAACTAATTATAGGCCAATATCGATTTTAAGTGTTTTTTCCAAATTGTTTGAGAAAATAGTGTTAGCAATTAAAATCTATGCTCATCGAGCAACGGTGTACACAATCTGGCAACACCGCTAACGCTCGGGGTACCTGCGAGCCTGCCACCATTTTAGTCCCTCTTTATCAACTGAACAGTACAGTCCACACAAGCTCTACCAAGACAGAGCACAGTTTATCCGTTTCTACAACGATAATGCATTAAAGTTTTAAGGTAAATTAATGTGTTTCATTTGAAGGTTTAAACGAGCAGACAGCTCAACCATTTTGGTCCAATCGAACCGGATTGAATCCAGAGAAAAGGCAGAAAATCGATTCCCGATCGATAAACAAGAAGACAGTAAGCGACATACGGCACAGAAGAAGATTCCAAGTCATCAGCGACGACTGAAAAAGACGGAAGACCTAGAGTGGCGTAGCTTAACCCGGCAAACAAGACAGAGTGAGTGATTCCTATCCTTTTTTCCAAAAAATTGAGTATAGAATAAAATTAGAATTTCATTATGTTGGATTTAGCGGAATTAAGATTTAAACGTGGCATTTGTAAAGCGTCACTCACGAGATTGATAAATTACGCGGGTAATATAGATCACGACGCAGTTAACGGGAAAGAAATAATTCAGTTGAAATTGAGGTTAGAAGCCATCAGTAAAACGTTTACTCAGTTTGAAGAAATTCAAAACAACGTAGAATATTTAATGCGTGACGACGAAAACACGACCGTGGAGGATTTAACTATTGAAGAAAACGAAAGAACAAAATTTGAAGGAAATTATTTTGAAATAGTTGCCATTATTCAAGAAGTCATCAATAATTATGAACAGGAATTTTTTGGTCTAGAAAAAAAAGTAGTTAAACGTTCAGAAAGTATAAAAAACGTTAGTTCTAGTTATGTAAAGTTACCGGCATTGAAGTTACCAAATTTTGGCGGATTATATGAAAAATGGCTCGAATTCAGAGATTTATATTTATCTTTAGTTCACGACAACACACAATTAGACGAAATTCAAAAATTTTATTATCTGAAATCTTGCTTGAGTGGAGAAGCCGCTCAAAAAATAGAATCAATTCCGATTACAAGTGCAAATTATTCAGTAGCTTTTTCTATACTGAGGGAGGCTTACGAGAATAAAAGAATAATTATAGAGACTTACGTAAACAATTTATTCAAAATTCAAGGACTGACAAGAGAAAACGGTCCAGATTTAAAAAATCTTTACGATTCATTTACAAAAAATCTTCGTTCTTTAAAAATCTTGGTCAACCAGTAGAAAAATGGGATACACTCCTAATTCATGTCATAGTATCCAAATTTGATAATAGAACCAGGCGAGACTGGGAAGGTTACAAGATTAAAGGTGAGTTACCCACAATGGAAGAAATCAGCGAATTTCTGAAAGAAAAATATTTGTTATTAGAGAAGTTGGGAATGCACACAGAAAGGAAATATGAAAACAGTAAAGGTTCAAGGGATAAAAGAGTAAATGCGTTCACAGTGCAAAAAAAAAGTTTGCTTGCTATTTTTGCAAAAACGATCATTCAATTTTTAAATGTGACAAATTCTTAAGTCTTAGCATTGATGATAGAATTAAAAGGGTAAAAGAGCTTAAGCTATGCGCAAATTGTTTAAATCCTAATCATAGCACTAATTATTGCACAAAAGCAACTTGCAGAAAATGTAAAGGCCATCACAACACAATAATACATAAGGAAAAGGTAAAATTATGCACACGCAATTACATAGCGAAAGTGAACATGACACTTCCATGAAAAAGTTTGTGATAACTTGGCAGAAGTCAATATTGATGATAATGGTATTGCTCTTAAGTCTGTTTCAACGGCATCAAACGCAGCTACGGCGAGCAGCAGGGTAGTTTCGTTACTATCAACCGCTTTAGTCAATGTAAAGGATAAATACAATCAATTAATCAAGGCACGCATGTTACTTGATCCAGGTTCTCAAAGTAATTTTATTACCGAAAGGTTAGCTAAGCGACTAGGCTTGGATAAGTGCGCAGTAGAATACAGCATAGCAGGTATTGGCAATAATTTCAATACGTGTGCTAAGTACAAAATGTCAGTAAGCATAAATTCGTTGGTAAGTGAGTATTCTGAAACTATTTTTTGTTTAATATTACCAAAAATCACTCAATATTTACCAAATTATGACTTCAGTTCTACGATGTTAAATATCCCGGAAGATAAAGTATTAGCAGATCCAAGTTTCAATAAGAGCCAAGAAATCGATATTCTTTGCGGAGTAGGAATATTTTATAAATTGCTGCTTATGGAGCAGGTAAATTTGACTAGTAGCCTTATATTGCAAAACAGTAAACTCGGTTGGATATTGGGCGGAGAAATTAGACATTTTGGATTAAAAATTGTAATCGCGTATTTAGTAATTTAGCCATCGATAAAATTGAGTCAAACAAATTCTTAAGCGAGAGTTTAGAGAAATTTTGGCAAGTTGAAAATTGTTCAAGTCCTGAAATCAAAGATGAGTTTTGTGAAAATCATTTCATCTCAAACCTTTCAAGAGCTCAAGACAATAAATTCATAGTTAAAATTCCATTCAAAAATGATTCAGTTAAGTTAGGACGATCAAAGGAAATGGCATTGAAAAGATTTCATTATCTTGAACGGAAATTATCAAAAGATGTTAAATTAAGGCAACAGTATGTAGATTTCATTGATGAATATAAACGACTAGGACATCTAAGGGAAGTAGAGTTAGATGTAAATGAATCAGAAGATGACGGAACAGTTTATTATGTCCCTTATCATCCTGTGTTAAAGGAAAGCGATACTACACCTTGTAGGGTTGTGTTCGATTTCTCAGCTAAGACTGACAATAACGTTTCTTTAAATGACATACAAGTAGCAGGACCTACCATACAGTGTGAATTAATTGACATACTTTTTTAAGATTTAGATTACCTTATCATGTACTTACAGCTGACATATCTAAAATGTACAGACAGGTTTGGATTCATCCAAGTCAGACCAGATTCCAAAGAATATTCTGGCGAAAATCGGAAAATAAAAATTAAGGTGCTATGAGTTACTAACGGTTACATACGGAAGTAAGTCAGCCAGTTTTTAGCAACAAGGGCTTTGCAACAGATAGCTCATGAAAATGTTGACACCTATCCTGAAGCTTCTAAAGCAATTGAGAAAATTTTTATGTAGACGATTATTTAGACGGCAGAAACAATCAATCTGACATTATTAAGCTTCAATCAACGGTTACGCAGTTGTTGATGGAGTCAGGTTTCCAATTGAGAAAGTGGTTAACTAACTCTCCAAATCTCATTGAACACTTTAATATTGATAAGGAAGTTAAGTCTATCATACTAAACCTTAGCGAAAATCAAAATAGTAAGGCTTTGGGCGTATATTGGAATTCATCCTCTGACACAATAGAATATAACACAAGTTTAGGTGAATTAGAAGAGAATAAAAACATAACTAAAAGATCCATTCTTTCAACAATAAGTCAATTGTTCGACCCTATGGGCCTTGTTAGTCCCGTAGTGATGAAGGCCAAATTCATTCTTCAATTAGTTTGGAAGGAAAAGGGCGACTGGGATGACCCAGTATCCGATAATCTGAGAAAAAATTGGTTAGAGTTTGTAGTTGGTCTACAGGAGCTCAAAAATATCAGAATCCCAAGACATACTCTTTTACGAGATGCTCAATACTTAGAAATACATTTATTCGTGGATGCATCTGAAAAAGGTTATGGCGCATGCCTATATGTAAAATGTCAACTTTCTAGCGAATTCAGATGTAGTCTTATTTGTTCGAAGAGTAAGGTAGCACCCATTAAGAATTTAACATTGCCCAGATTGGAACTATGCGCAGCACTCTTAGGATCGAAACTATTAACTAAAGTCAAGTGCGCAATGAAAATAAATTTTCAAAAAACCTTTTGTTGGACAGATTCACTTGTCACCTATCATTGGATAAGGGGTTCTCCAGATAAATGGAAAACCTTCGTGGCAAACAGAGTGTCAAAGATACAATCGACAACCGATATTAAAGATTGGCATCATGTAAGATCAAAAGAAAATCCTGCTGATCTGATATCTAGAGGAGCTACTGTAAGCGACCTTACAAAATCAATATTTTGGTTTGAAGGGCCGCACTGGCTAAGGGGTAATGGTGATGAATATCCTTTAGGTGGAAATATCGATATATTGACTGAGATACCTGAAGTTAAGACAATTTCAAATATTGCCATGGAAAATTCTGATAGTATATTTGAACGATTTTCTAATTTAAAAAGATTATAAGAATTATGGCATATTCTTTGCGATTCATAAATAACGCAAGTAACAGAGGTAATAAAAGATTTGGCTATTTAGACGTATTAGAGATAGGAGACGCTTTTAATGTTTTGATAAAGTTAGCCCAGGTTAGAGCATTTAGCCAAGAGATTGCGGATTTAAAAGATCAAAAATACATTAGAGGTTCTAGTTCAATTTCGGGTTTAAATCCTTTTCTCGACACTAATAATATATTACGAGTTGGAGGTAGAATCTTGAACGCAGAGTTTGACTATGACAAAAAGCATCCAATTATTTTGCCAAAGAATCATTTATTAACTCTATACATAATGCGCGATGAGCACAAAACACTGCTCCACTGCGGACCACAGCAATTATTGTTCGCCATAAGAGAGAGATTTTGGCCTCTCGGAGGTAGGAATATTGCGCGTAAAATTGTTCATGAATGCATGGTTTGTTTTAAGGCAAAACCAAAGACATGCGAATACATTATGGGTAACTTACCTTCAGAACGGCTTTCCCAGGCATTTCCGTTTTCATACGTAGGTTGCGATTACGCTGGTCCCTTTTGTTGAAAGACAGTAAATCTCGTAAGCCAGGTATAGTAAAAGCGTGGATATGCATATTTGTCTGCATGCCTACAAAGGCAGTTCATATTGAGTTAGTATCTGAGTTAACTACACAAGCCTTTATTGCATGTTTGAGAAGATTTACTGCTCGAAGAGGAAAACCGAAAACCATTTTCAGACAATGGTACGCAATTCGTAGGTTCTAACAATGAACTTCTCAGTTTTTTGAAGAAAACACTGAAAAAATTACTAAACATTTTACCGATGAAGGGATAATTTGGAAATTCATTCCACCAAGAGCACCAAACTTTGGAGGAATATGGGAAGCGTGCGTTAAGAGTACTAAGCATCATTTGAAGCGTATTATAGGCCTCAATCAGCTGCGTTTTGAAGATTTTACTACGGTCTTGTGTCAGATAGAATCTATACTCAATTCGCGACCACTTACCCTCTTTCTTCCAGTCTAATGATTTATCCCCACTCACACCTGCACATTTTCTAATTGGACGGCCTCTCACAAGCTTACCCCAAGGCAGTTATATAGATATTCCAGATGGTCGACTAAAACTATATCAGCAGAGGCAAAAGATGGTGCAATTATTCTGGAAACGATGGAGCATTGAATACGTCAACGGCCTTCAAGTGAGGCTAAAATGGAAAAACAACGGCCCCAATCTGGTCAGCAAGGGAGCCTTGGTTATAATAAAGGAAGACAACTTACCTCCTCTGGCATGGAAGATGGGTAGAATAGAATCGCTCCACGCTGGTGCTGATGGCGTTATTCGAGTGGTCTCAGTGCGCTGCAGTGATGGTAGTGTTTTTAAAAGAGCGATAACTAAAATATGTATACTTCCTATTGAGAACGATGTGAATAATGTCTGAACAGTGTTTATTTATTATTTTTGTTGTTGAAATGTAGTCATTTCAAGGCCGGCAGTATGTTAGCAATTAAAATCTATGCTCATCGAGCAACGGTGTACACAATCTGGCAACACCGCTAACGCTCGGGGTACCTGCGAGCCTGCCACCATTTTAGTCCCTCTTTATCAACTGAACAGTACAGTCCACACAAGCTCTACCAAGACAGAGCACAGTTTATCCGTTTCTACAACGATAATGCATTAAAGTTTTAAGGTAAATTAATGTGTTTCATTTGAAAGTTTAAACGAGCAGACAGCTCAACCAAATAGTTTTCTCGAGAATGTTAAGTTATCTCGCAGATTTCATATAATTAATCCCGCACAACATGGCTTTATAGTCCAAGAGCCCGTGAGTGCCAGACCTTCGGATTTTTATAAAAGCTAAAAACTTTTCTATGTGTGCCCCTAGAACAGGTAAGAATTATCCCCACCCATGAAGCTGAGGCAGCGGTGGCTTTGGCAGGTAACAGGTGTATAAAATTCCATCTCAAATTTATCATAAAATAAAAATGGATTTTTTATATTTGATTCATAATAATATCAAATTAAATTTAAGTATAACTAAAAATTATAATAGTTTAAGGGTGTCCGGCAGAGGGCTGCAACCATACTAACTGTCTGGCAATGAGCAACGCGAGTTTTGATATTATTATGAATTAAATATAAAAAAATTCAGTTTTATTTTATGATAAATTTGAGATGGAATTTTATACACCTTTGTTACCTGTTATCTGCCAAAGCCACCGCTGCCTCAGCTTCATGGGTGGGGATAATTCTTACCTGTACTAGGGGCACACATAGAAAAATTTTCAGCTTTTATAAAAAACCGAAGGTCTGGCACTCAAGGGCTCTTGCTCTATTAGAAGTGGACATTCAACCCAGTAGGCAGCAGTTAAATTTTTCGAGTCTGTTTATAAATGTTTGGATGAAAATTTACTTGTGGCGGGTCTGTTCTTTGATTTATCTTCGGCATTTGATACACTGTCCTTTGAATTTATACTGGATAAGTGCTATAATCTAGGTTTCATAGGCATTTTCTCCATGGTTGCGCATTTACCTTACTGAAAGAACTATGTCGGTAAGGATTGCAAAGAGTTATTCTGAAGCTTGTCACCAAACCCACTCGGCTCCATAGAGTGCACAAAGTACCTCCTCGGCTAGCTGTAGAGCTGAGACTACTTATAAAGTAGTAAAGTATTTATGATAATACAAAAAAAAAAAGAAAGAGGAAAGTACACTAAAGATCTCAGGGTCGCAAAAGAGAGAAAATAACGAACGCACTCTCAGGATGCCAAACGAGCCCGATCACACAAGCGGGAGGTAGTGGCTGGTAGAAAGAATATAGAGCAATTATTTAATAATATAATGAGCCCAAATGAAATACACAAGGTCCCTCAAACGAGGATATATCTTACAGAAGGTAGATCAATAACTAGTTCTTACTTCACAACCCGAATATTCGATATAATGCTTTATCTCTTACTAAACAAACAGTAATATCACCCCAAGGTATATACTTAGAGCCTCGATGGTAATCGTTACAAATAGCTCTTTACTTATATCTAAGCGACCTTCTCGATAGGTCGGGTTTATGTACTAAACAGTATTCACTGAATTGGGCCTCTTTGATACTAATCAATCTTAACTAAACTCTACAGACTAACCTTCTATAACAGTCTAGGTCGTGGCTTGACTGAAGTACAAAAGGATATAGTTTCTTAATCCATAATTATTCTCACAGTCTCGTAGATGGAAACTGGGCTCAAATATATTCCTGGGCCAACGTAGTACAATTTCTCACAGTAATGCGCCCTGGGTAGACGACAGGTGTGGTATCTTAGATGGCGAAATCTGGTGGAGGTCCCCAAAGACAGCTCCCACGGCAGTAATTCAAAGACAGCCTATACAAACAGCTCGCAGACTTCAAAGACAGTTCAGGATCTGCGGTACCTCGCAACGGTACAATAATAATTCCCAATTCGAAGTAGAATGATGCTAAAAATACGAACAAAAATCTAAAATACCTCGTGACAAACATAGGTTAACTCACCAATCCCACGTCGTTTTTTCAAACAAATACGCCACTCCGCTAAAGCGCAAAAATCTCACCAACGAACAAACCAAACCAACATGATAAGATTTCTCTCAGGGCTTCAGTTAAAATCCTGTTCAGATCCGCAAAATTGCGATTAATTATTCCAGGATATTTCAACCAAATATATGCCGGAAGAACGACGTAATTGACAACCTACGTCACATGCACAGAACAGGACCACCGACAACCGTCCACTGAAACGTACGAGATCAGCTGGTAAACTACTGCAACTAACGCCACCAGTTCGGTTGGCAGGTACTAACTAGAGCGGGAATTTTGAAACCGTGACAAGTTCAAGGTATCGGCCTTGGAGTTCCTCAGGGGTCCGTGCTGGGACCACTTTTATTTATTTTGTTTATAAATGATCTTTCATCACATTTGAGTCGCTTCCTCTTAACGCTTTTTGCTGACGACATTTCAGTAGTAGTTTCTGGCAGGAGCCTTGGGGAGCTCCAGGAGACCTGTGAGTGTATTATGCGTGCGTTTGTGAGCTGGTGTCGAGCTAACAACTAAATGTTGAAAAGACTGTATGTGTTCATTTTGCTCTTAAAAATAAAGAATTATGCTCATTCACGTTTGGATGTGGAATTGATAACATTACATCATCAGAGTCCAATAAATTTCTGGAAATTTTTGTAGATAGGTATTTAAGGTGGACAACCCATGTTGATGCGCTATGTAAGAAATTGAATAGATCATTTTATGCAATTGTCAAAGTCAGGAAGCATTTGCCCATAGACTGTGTGCTACATGTTTAATATAGTTTAGTTTATATATCCTATAATATCTTGTTGTGGAGAAGTAGCCCTGATTTTCAAAGAGTATTTGTAGCACAGAAGCGTATTTTACGCGCTTTATTCAATCTGAAACCGTTAGAGTCATGCAGGGAAATTTTTCTGGAAAAACATGTTCTAACGTTACCCTGTATCTACATTCTAAAATGTTTAATATACGCCAAGGAAAATGAGGGCGAATGGTTGAAACTATCAAGTCAATATGAATATAATACTAGAAATCCACAACCAATGATGTTCCATATACATAAAACTTCCAAATTTGAATGCTCTCCCTTATATCGAGGTATAGAGTTTTTTAACCATCTGCCTTCATCTCTGAAATCCTTGAATTTGAGAAGGTTCAAGATAGAGGTCAAGAAGCTTCTGCTGAGAAAGGGTTTCTATTCAGCAGATGAATACTTTGTTGACTCATTGTCAATTTAATTGTTTTCACCTTTTCTTTATCATATTCATTGACTTGTCCTATACAAAATGTAGTATCTTAAATGATTAATAAAAATTATTATTATTATTATTACAATACAATTTGGATATTTCGTATCCTTTCCTGTAGACGGTTTCAGAAATATGTTGTTTCATTAATTTTTTCCTCAGAAGGTCAGAATCCAACAAATCAACATAAATAATCCTTCTTGGACACAAGATCTTGCATATACTTTGCTATCCCTTACTCTTGTAGAAAAGTGTAACTTAAATGCAGTATATGAGATGCAGCAAGGATTGATCCGTCCCTGTAGAATCACAAAGTGTAGTTCCGTTGTCACGAGTATAAGGCAAGTCATTGATTACGATGCAAAAATGAATCGTTTCAACGCTCGAACGGTTTGCTTATTAAAAAATTTCAATTCGAGGCACGTACAGTGTGGGAAATCTCGGATGAATATGTAGTGAGAAAAAGTTTTGTCGGTTTATATCGGTCAGATGACTATCCCCCGCGGTTCGTGTACGGAATGACTTATTATATAAAATTCAAAGACTTAAATATGAATTCCACAATAGGCTTATACATACTTAACTCCTTGTCTGTATATACTTGAAAACCCCTCAAGCTTCGAAGTGATCCGCTTTTGTCCGACCAAACTTGGCTGTACTATAGATTTCTTCTAATTTCAAGATTTTAAAAACGATCTGAACCTTCAATTCTAGAGACCCGAGTTCGAAGTTATACTTTGTGATTTGCAAAGGTGGTTGAAGGCAGCTTGCTATTGTATCTTGGATTCTGGAGCAGTACTGTTCTGCAATTGACTTGCTTTTGGGAATTTCCTCTCACTCTTTCGTGTAACAATCTGTAGTATTTCTGTGTTAGGTACTTGTAAATAGTCACTGCCTATAATGAACTAATTATTATTTTTGCGGTTGGGTTCTTCAGGTCATCAAAGATGTATGTGGTTTGGCGATATCATAGTTCAATACAGCTCCTTTTCTTTTGAACAATTCTGGATGCTTTTCTTAAGAGCTTGTTCTGATCTGGGTAATTGTTGAAAGTAGAGCTCAGAATTGATCTTTTCTCTAGGTTGTAGCAGCTCATAATGAGCAATTCCTACCATACAATCAGTATCACCTTGTTTGCCATCAATCGATGGGCTTCTTATCATGATTTTCTTCGTATTATATTTCCATATTTAACCCTTTTTGCAACTCTCCTGATGATTTGCTTCAATTTCATCGCGTTTCACCGGTGGACATTCGGTGAATCAAATTTTTTTTGCTTTAATTCATGTGGCACCCAAATTTATAGTTTTTTATTGTAGCCATTCTTTTTAAAATGACTACAAACCGTCATGTGAGTGATTCCTAATGCCTTCGCTTTGTTCTGACAGTTTGCATACCGATCTTGCTCTACCGGTTGCAGAATTTCATCGGGTTTTTCAGTGACTAGCCGACCAAAGCCAGGAGCATCTTTGACATCAAAATTTCCGGCACTAAATCAGGTAATTCACTCCTGGTCGACACAATCTGATAATTGTTGCCCTTAATATGACGATCAACACCATCTAGTGACAAAACACCGCGGAGACTTCTTTAATGACCAATTATAACAAAAATATTGATGAGTAAAAATCACGTGTCCATATAAATAATTTAATTTTCGTTTCTTTTTCAAAAATTTTATACCCTCTGTACTACAACATTTAGAAATAATTCTTCATTGATAAAAAATTCCAATTTAGTTGCTAATAGTACTAATATTGGGGTTATGGTGTAAAATCTTCAATTCCGTGCTCTCTATGAGCAATGGTACACTGTCTGACGATCCTTGCTTGCTTTCTGAAGAAGTTGGACTCAACTCGATGCTTTCTGTGCCGTTGCAACGTTTTGGCACTCCTTCCGATATCACTTCTTTGAGATTCGGCTTGTACATAGTGGGAAAGAACACTTTCAGATCGGCGAAGATATACCAATTCTGAAAATCAAGAGGAATTCATGATTATTGACTATTAATATTATACTATAAAGGGTATAAGCAACATTTACCAATAGAGCAGGACTGGATAATGAACTCACATCCCTCATTGTAACGATACCAAGTACACCCCCATGCCTTGCATGCGCCGACAAAGTATTAAAGCGGCTATAATAGTATATTCTAAAACAAGTTGCAGAATGGGCACCTATTCCAACACGAATGCGAAATTCGCATGAGTATTAAGACTATATTTTCTCTATTTCAGTCAAGAATTGTGAGAATTCATTTGGAATTCAAAAAAGTCAAATCATACCTCCTAGTGACATTCGTATTTTATTTTCGCAGTTGGTGTGACCGATACGAAAATTGACAGATTATAGAATTTGAATAGTGCGTTCAAATCTCTACATGGCTTAATATTGAGAATTGACATGCAATGGACGCGTGTTGACCTTTGAAAGTATAGGATGTCAGTGTTAACAACCACAAATCAAAAAATATAACTAAAAACAATGCTGTAATGCGTTCATTACAGCACTGATTTTAGTACTGTAATGAACTCATTACGACACTGAAATAGAGAAATTAAATTACAAATGAGGTCACCGTCTGTAATATGACAATCTAGTCGTAATAAACACAAAAACTTTCGTATTAAAGACAGGATGAAAGGGTGCAATTGTCTGGAACTTAAACAGGGAATAATATGGATGCTCTCGAATATCATAATAAATACCAGAGGTCTGTGTAGACAAGACAGAGTTGGAGGCACGTTTTCAGTGATAACTAGTGAAAATAAATTCTCTGTGTTAATAAATTATTATTTTAAGTGGTGTAAATATATGTTAGTTATTGAAACAGGACAACGTTAAGTTGAGGATTCGTAGCGAAAAGTTTGAAGAAGTCGAATTGTTTGATGCTGTGTGGACAAAATGGATGTGTCATAGTTAGAAGAATCACCGAATATTGCTTGTTTATATCTTTTACCGGGAAACTCGAAGAAAAGTGTAAAGTAGATATATATCCTTCAAAAATTGGAGCCTAAGCAAGATGGGTTCTGCATTATTTTTGGCGTATTTCCACGCGAAAGTGCTTTAATGAAGTCTCCATGAAGCTTATAGTGTGAGTATTCGATGTTAAAGTACACCTTTTTATCGTGGAAAATATAAAAATTTCCAAAGTATCCAAAACATAACAGGGTTAAACAGGGAGGAAGTGGATAAGTTCATGCTGGAAGATCTTTATTGATAAAGTTTTATGGTAATGGGTGTTACTGATGCGTGCCGTTATAATGGACTCTGTGAAATGTTAAACAAAGTCAAGACGTCATAATTGGGACAATTCCCGACTCCAAAAATGAAATGTCAGGAACATTCAGTGACGGAACTCAGGTTTGTTATTTCAAAATAATTCAAATGTACAGTGATATAAGATCCCACATAACTATTAATTCGCGCTTCTTTATGCGATTTTAAAATAGAAATACAACCCTTGATATTGTAGCATTCGATGATGATTTATAACAAGATTTCATGACTACTTTACATTGAGAAAATAACCGTGCAAGGGTCTAGCCAATTTATAGAGCATCATTATTAAGTTCCGCCATGCAAAAAACCGTATATCCGCTATGAAGACCGTTCGTTCGTGGTATCATAATATGATCATTAAAATAAATGGTTGCGATAATGGTACAAACAAACTGAATAATGCCAGTAAACTGACATTTACGCAACCTCTAGATCCATGCATTTTATCATTTGATGTCTTTATTGACAGGATGAGCGAATTAAAGAGAATATCATGGGGCGTCATGAGCACTAACTGTAATAAATCCCTAGGGGTGTAGAATTTCTACAGGTGCCAGCATTCCTTGTATCCTTGTATTAAGGCCCATTCACAATGATTCAAACACTATATTCATCGTGGAGATTGAATATAGATGATAGAATATGTGTAGAAAAGGTATATCAGGTGAATCCTCAAGTAGCAGAAGGAAATGAACGAAGATGGTACTTGCCGACATGTTTTTCTGCTGATTACCATTGTAAAAGGGCAGTTAAACGAGTCTGCAGGTAAATCGGCAGACCTGAATACATCATGTATTCTTGCGCGTTCAAGGTGAAGTCACTCTAATTGGATATGTTCAACATGGTATACTTACCAAGCAACAACTCGAAAAAGCATATATCACAGCCATTGTGGTTCCCATCTTTAAATATTCTAGAGCCAAAACCAAAAAGAACCACACTACCACGTAAACAGTCTGCATGGCGCATAACTTCTTGAGGCAAGTCTTGGAAGCTCGTAAGCTTATGGCATCTTTACTGGAATCCTGGTATCCCATCAGTACATTCATTAATGCTCTATACAGGGTGACTGTGTCGATGTTCGTATTTTCTTCTAAAGCAGTCAAATGTGAGTTGAATATATTGATGCCTTTTATGCAATAAACAGCAGTTAGGATCATCAAGATGAAGACTGGGATCATGTAGTTTATTATCATGCCTCTGTGGATAGACATGAAGCAGAACTTGCGAGTTTCATAGCTCTGTGGTGATAGCAACAAGGAAACCTGTGGGTCAACAATTTATATATAACAGACACAGATGCGCTGAAAATTGAAGCTACAATTACCATGAGGGATAGTCTCTACTAAGTATTCGCAAAAATTCAAGATCAAGATAGCCGCTATTCGAAATTTACAGTTACATAAGCTTTGATTTGCTTCATTTCCTTCAGGAGATTGAGCAATTCCGTTTTCGGAGCAAGACATTCATGAAGAATCATGTGCGCATGCGCAGTTTAGACTATGCCTCATGATCGAATGGTTAGAACCTACTATGCTTCTACTTCAAACTTTATATTGAATTCACAGAATTGCTCTTATAAGTGAGATCAATGGATTGTCAGCTTTGAGGTTAAAATTCCATAATTAGGCAGTATATTATGAAGAGATAGTAAGAGGGATTTCTCCATAACTGTTGAGCATATTATTATTATTAGAACTAGTTTATTCAATCTTTCGAGAGCTGAATGTTAGCCACCGATTGTTGAATTTTCCGAGGAAATACACCATCTACCAATTATTCACCTTATTCGAGAAACTTTGATACAAACTACAAAATTGGGAGCAACAAGAATTGCTCCATTAGAAGCAATGATTGTCGATTTCGACGAGAGACAATCTCGAGCAATTTACGACAACAGCAACAGTCATTAACTCAGTAGAATTATCAGCAACTACAAAATTGATCTATATGGAGCAACTTCAAAAAACCAGTTAACACTTTCATACATCGGCCACTTTATTTAACGTGATCGCAGTTTAGCCCTTAGGAAGCGAAAAGTGAAAGCCGAAGAATGAATGAGAGCATAAGAGATTGAAATTCAATATCCACTGGATATTCGGCAATTCGTATCATCAACATTGAGCAATAAAGGAACGCTTACATGAGCAAGTATTGTCGAAATTGATGAGAGAAAATCTCCAGCAATTTACGAGCATCAACTCGATATAATTGAGGAATCGAGCGATATGGAGCAACTCCAAAAAGATAGACAACGATCATCAGCACAAATTAGCAGTTCGGGAGCTGCTTGAACCGGGCAATTTTTTGAGGAATAATTGCCCAAGAACACGAATGGGTAGGTCTGAAGTAATCAATGGAGCGATACGGAGTAATTTCGAAAAATTGCGGCACTTATATTGCTCGAAACTGCACCATATTTTCCGTATTGCTCCATGTAGCTGATACTAATTGCCAAATATGTGACCTGTTTCGAAATTAGAGAGATTTGTTATTTGTCACGTTGCTCAATACCGTCGCTCCATTTGTGTTGCCTGGCGATTGTTGCTCAAAATATTGCCCGTATACGCGCACCTGAAGGAATATTCGAAACAATTTCAACATGAAACGTTGAAATTATTGACGTGATTTTCAGGAATTGCTCCTTTTATCGCTCCAGATATTTCCATTTGTGTTGCCGTGCAATTATTGCTCAGATTTCTCAAAAAATCATGGGGAAAGGCGATTTCAAGGTAAAAAGCTAGTAAGACCTAATGCCAAAGAATCAGTTGAAGATATATAAATATATGTATATATTGAATATACTTACCAAAGAAAACAACAAGGGCAACGCATATCCGATTGCAAAATAATATTTCCTTTTCAATCTCTGTGTCGTACAGAAAACTAAATAGATGTGGAAACAGTAAAGAAATATCCATACTGAAGACATCAGGTGAAAATAGGATAACAGCAAAGCGACCAATAGACATTCCACGAAATATTGTGTCTTCTAAAAAAAGAAAATGCATGATTGTATAGGTTAATTGTTGATAATAGAAACGTTATTCGACAAAAAGGTTCAGTCAATTCCTGAGACAGAAATACCTTCTTAGTACAATTCGGAACATTGTGGGTATTTTTGACCACACCCTTTATACTGTAACCAACGAAACAAAGGGCGAACAAGTTGATTTCGACAACCAGAGGTTGTTAAAACCTCCGATTTATGTTCCGAGACTATAGCCAATTAATTAATGTCAAATAATAATTATGGAAATATCGGGATATTTCGGTATTTATATAGAATTTTCTGGAAAAAGAATTCTTTGGAACAATTTATGGAATATACAGGTTGAACCACGACGAACTGCATCGATCGATATCTCAGAAACTGAATGTAGGAAAAATTTGAAATTTTGGGAACTTGCCAGATGTCTTGGGACCTATAGAGCTAAAATATTTTCATCTATTGGGCACTTCCGGTTATACCGGAAATAGACCCTAAGTCGCTTATTTTAAATGGGATATCCTATATATTATTACATTTTTGGATTCTACTTAACATTCTAGGCAGATTTCAGTCTGAGCGTTTTTGACATATTCAGGTTTTTATGTCAAAAATTACGATTGCAAGCCCTAATTTAATTATCAATTGTTTCTTTAAGGAAGCCCTTTTAACTTACTTTGGGTTAGATGTCTTGTTGAAAAGGACCTACTTCAATAGATTTTGTATAATACTTGGACAAATAATCATACAGAATGTTCAAAAAAAAAAGATCTAGAAAATGCAAAAGATTGAAACCCCCATTTTTATTAAGCATTAATCATCAAAAATGAAGGTAACTTTGTATGAGGTAAATACTCGATTTTTCTTTTTCAAATGTGAAACAATTAGATCCCACGTTTTATTATTTTCATGTAGCATTAATCATCAAACTTATTTATTATTAATGGAAATGTGAAAAAGAAGAACCTGTAACTGCCCGATATCCTCATAAACAAAACCATCGACTGTAATCTATAGAAAACCAAGAATTTTAAAATGTACAAAAAGAAACCAGTTTTCAATGAAAATATTGCAATATTTTTATAATGCAAGTGCATTAGAATTTAATCGAGTTCTAAGAATTTTAATAAACACAAATATAATCCCTATGCATCATTGCAGCATTTGAATGAAACTGATTTTCCAAGAAGAAAATTCTGTGAATTCATAATACTTCGTTCACAAGAAGATTTTCTTTTTGGATGATATCATTTGGACCGACGAAGCCAAATTTAGGGATACAAAGAATGGTGTTTTTAATTTTCAAGAATCCTGGCAATTAATCGTTTATTGTGCAGTCAGAAATGACGGCATTGTTTGCTTACAATTTTATCAAGAGAACTTGAATGGTAAGTTAGGTCTTTTTGAATAGTTCTAATATAAAACACATATTTCAACTTATAGGAGACCGATACTTCAACATCTTGCGGAATTTTGAAGTTGACTATTTAGACAACTTGCCCCTGGCTGAACTTCGAAAACTTTTCTACCAACATGATGGATCACCTCCACATAATGCCCATTTGGTCAATAATTATCTGGAAAACTCATTTTACGATCAATGGATAGCCAACAATGGACCATATCTTTGGCCACCTCGCTCCCCGGACCTATCAGTGCTCGATTTTTATGTATGGGGAACAGTGAAAAATAACGTATATAAAACATCAGTGACCACAATGGAAGACTGCATGAGACGTGTTAGCACAGCATTTGAAGACCTGGACCCCCAATCAATAAGAAAAGCCACCCATGAACAATTACTGCTGAGATGAGAAAAATGTTTAGAAGTTCAAGGACAGCAATTTGAATATTTACTTAAATAATTTTTTAAGCCTGATTCAAATGCTACTTGAAATGTCAAATATAAACGTGGCTATCCTAGATCTAATTGTTTACACATTAAATGCAAAACCGCCATAGAAAAATATTAAATTGGCAATATTTCGAAAACTTCAAATTTTAGGTATAGATAACCTCATACAAAGTTACCTTCATTTTTGATTAATTAATTAATAAATAAATATATATATATATATAATTAATAATAAATATGGGGGGTTTCCATTTGAAAAAATTGAGTTTTGTCAGTTTTCTCAATCTCATTCTAGATCTAGATAGACACATGTCAAAGTATTATACAAAATCTATTGAAATAGGTCCTTTTCAACAAGACATCTAACCCAAAGTAAGTAAAAAGGGCTTCCTTATAGGAACAATTGATAATTAAATTAGGGCTTGCAATCGTAATTTTTGACAGAAAAACCTGAATATGTCAAAAACGCTCAGACTTAGGGATAGGACATGATACATGAAATCTGCCTAGAATGTTAAGTAGAATTCAAAAATGTAATAATATATAGGGTATCCCATTTAAAATAAGCGACTTAGGGTCTATTTCCGGTATAACCGGAAGTGCCCAATAGATGAAAATATTTTAGCTCTATAGGTCCCAAGACATCTGGCAAGTTCCCAAAATTTCAAATTTTTCCCACATTCAGTTTCTGAGATATCGATCGATGCAGTTCGTCGTGGTTCACCCTGTATATGAGTGCAAGGAAATGATAAAGAACAAGCGTACGCAGTGTAGGTAGAGAGATGAGCAATTATTGGGAAAATTAATTGTATGTGAATACGTTGTTTAGTAGTAAATTTGATTGTTTTTCTACGGAATGTGGGTCAATATTCGATATTCAGATATTTCAAAGACTAATTGGCAAAATTCGGAAATTATACTCAGGGGATTTCAGTTCTTGAGTTAGTTGGATTTTTTAAGCCTTCAGATGAAGGTCATAATGCAAAATTCCTAAGCAGAGATCTGAGAATGGTTTACTTCTTGCCAGCGATGATAAATTGACAGGTTCGGATTGTCTCTTACACTCTGGCTTACACAAGCAATATTCTCTCGAGATCGGGTAACTAGACGACGTACCGAAGTTACCTTTTCTGCAACTGACCGAGTTCATTCGAATTTTTTAACGGGACGGTGAATATAATTTTTAGCTATTGAACTGTGCACTCCTACATGATTACTTGCGCACTACTGCTAAAAACAATCGTTGACATTTGATCTTCACATGTAACGCAGTGTTGCTGCTACTGAAATTAAAAGTTTTGACACACTTATTGGAACTCCTCATTTATATATCAAAGGGATGTAATAAAATGTAGTGTTATTAATAAATTACATATCTAATGAAAAATAAATACTTACAAAAATCCCTAGTATGAAAGCTACGTTCGTTATACTGAAGGAGAACATCATATGTAAAAAAACTTCCTTCAGTTCCTTCCTTGATTGGATTTCCTTTTTCATCAAAATCAACAAGATGGTGGAAACCTGAGCGACGGTGCTCAGAATACAACCAATGATGATGATTTCTGCAGTGTAGAGCCTGGCACCCTTATTCCCAGGTCCATAGTATATGTACATGAGGTTATCTATGAAATCGTGGTCTTTCAGATCTCCATCAACGATTTTGTCCATCTTGTCCGGCGTTTCGGTTGTGGTTGGGGATGCTTCATCATCAGGAATCGGTAGGATGAGAGAATCAGAGGAAAATTCTACGTCTAAGCTGTTATTGTTGAAAACTTCATAGTCGTAGTTTATTTGGTAATACTCCCCAGGGGATCTCTTTTTCGTTGAATTGGAGTTTCCTTTAAATGAGAAAACCCCTTAGTTAATCGTTCCATGATCAATATTAAATGAAATCAGTTATCATACAATTGCTGATTTTTGGAGATAAGTTTCAATTGAAACATCATTTTCTTTGGGCATCTATGAATGAAATATTTCATGTTTCAAGATTAATGTTTCTCTATTTAAGTGTCGTAATGAGTTCATTACAGTACTAAAAACAGTGCTGTAACGAACTCATTACTGCATTGTTTTTAGTTATATTTTTCGTTTTGTGATTGACAACACCGACATTCTATCCTTTCGAATGTCAACATGCGTCCATTGCATGTCAATTGTCAATATTAAACCATGTAGAGATTTGAACCTCAGAATAAAGAACCACAGGAAGGAGCATAAGATTTGAAATTGGGGACCGGGATGGTTCCCGCATATGGCCGACTTCTGTTTCCGTAAGCAGTGGCGTAGTACGTAGAAACTGGATGGGTTGATATGATATAAAGACTTGATTCAGTTCAAAAAAACAGTTGCATATAAAAGAACGCTATTTTGAAGTCGTTTATTCTTGTATACAAGTAGTATGGAAGGGCGATCAGTAAAACTTGTACTTAATTTTTGAAATGAACAAATGATAGTTCATACCTTGTTATTTTTAATGAAATTCCCATTTTTGGGCTGCATAAACCTTAAGGTAATTTATTGTTACAGAATGTAGTGAACAATAGTTCAATTACCAAATTAATTCCCAATTTTTTGGCATATATTTATTAGCATGCAGAAGAATGCTTTGAACTGGAAAAAATAAAACCAATAAAAATGCCTGTCAACAGGTTTTGTATGTGCTTATTACATTTTTGAAAAAAGATTCACTTCTACTTGTAGGTAAAATATTATAAGAATGATATTCTTTGCGAAAGCATATACTTTATTTTCATCAATGGAATCATTAGAATTCAGTTAAAATTCAAAAAAAAAAAAAATTATTTGATCAGAAAAAGGAAGGGATAAATAAATATCGATGGTGATGATTAATGAATGAAATAACAAGATTCACAACTAACCATTTTGAATTCACTTCTTCCACAACTTTGACAACAAATGTTAGGTTATTTATCAGGAATGTTGACAGAGAATAACTAATAGATGAGTCACACCTGGTTCCCTAAGATGGCCGTTTCCGTTCACAAGATTTTCAAAGAGAGAACCCGGTGTGCTCCTTCCTGGTATTTTATATTCTATGATTTGAACGCACTATTCAAATTCTATAATCTGTCACTTTTCGTATCAGTCAGGTATAATCTGAATTTTTCATTGAATTCCAATAAATTTCTGACAATTCTTGAGTGAAATAGAGAAAATATCTTCTACTACTCATTGCAGAAGGCAATTCCAACACTCATGCGTTCAAAAACTCGCTCCTTCGTCGGTCGTTTTCGAATTTCGCATTCGTGTTGGAATAGGTGCCCATTCTGCAACTTGTATTAGAATAAATTATTACGATAGGTTTCTGA
Source organism: Micraspis discolor (assembly GCA_030674115.1). NCBI lineage: Eukaryota > Metazoa > Arthropoda > Insecta > Coleoptera > Coccinellidae > Micraspis > Micraspis discolor. The sequence goes on from JARTUT010001740.1 coordinate 1,128,145, forward strand.
GATGTAAAAATTTTTACTGGAAAGGAAAAAATTGTTAATATAATTGATCCTTAGTCAGTTGGTATGTCCAACCTTTATATAATAAACCCTTGAGTATTTTCCATTTTGTTTTATTAGCCGAACCTACACCAAGTATCATTTGTAGTTTATGTTGTTTCTGTTTAATATTTTTATTACCTGCCCTGCAGTGCACAAAAAGGAACTTAAGTAGCTTAATATTTTTAAAGTATTTAGATATTTCATATTTTTATTTGATAAAAACAAATTAGTTAACATAGGAGGGGTGCCTCATTTTAAAATTTGCCCCACGGCTTTTGGTTACCCAACTACGCCACTGTACGTAAGACACTGGATCACGTATGCAACGGAGACGAGACTCGATAGTGCCGTAACCAAAAGACAATTAAGAATAACTTAAATGGAAACCTTCCTTGCCAAATCCGGTTACACATTATGGGACAGACAGAAAAATTCCTATATCAGAGAAAACGCGGGATTTATGACTTGATAAGGAGGATTAGAGGAAAGGGAGGATGTGGAATGAACATGTCAATAGTATGCTTTTTTCTACTACTACTACTAGGAAAAAACGCACAAAAAGCCTAATTCCGTATATACGATAACTCGCGAACATAGGATTTACTAATTTTTAGGATAGTGTGAGTATGCTAATATTTCAATTAAGTTTGTTACTGGTCAAAAATCCATCCAATGGTTCCTGAGTTGAAGGCATATGAAATTTAGGTTCTTCATTATCTGCAAAATATCCGAGTGATTTTAATTGAAAATAAATTCGTCATCCTCGTGAAATTTCAAAATTGTCCAGCTTGCATTTAATTTTTTCATCAGAATTCGTCGTGAAGATCTGTGAAGCTTTCCAAAAAAATGTATCAGGGTGGATAATGATAGTTCATATTGTTATCATCCTATTAAAGTCTATTTTCGTGGAAAAGAAACTACCCTTTCAAGATACCCGCTACATATATAAATTATATCATTTGTGTTGGAAACGATGCTTTGTTTCTGAATAATTACAATTATCAATAAAACTTTCAGAAAAAGCCTACCTTCGACATGGTGGCTGATGAAAGATATAAAACCAACAGCTGCAAATATCCAAGAAACTTTCATATTTGCTCATAAAATTTTTGGCACCTCATTATAATCACAATTTCATTTTTATCAATAGGGGATGTGCATTAGGATCACATCATATATTTTCACCGGTTGCCAAGGAAAATTCCAAGATACTGGACCAACACAATTGACCAGTTAAATCATGAGAGTAAACCACTGTTCATGAATTGAGTGTAACATGTTTCACCCCCTTTAGCTCCACGCATGCGTCCTATTCTTGCGATCAATATGGAGAACTTTTGAAAATGCCAACGTATGACTTCCTCCTTGGAAATCTCTGAGATAATATCGTAATTACTTTTCAAACAATTTGAATTACTATAAAGAGTGTTCTGAAACTGATATCCATGTACTTGCCGACGGGTCAAGATATAGGAACTTCAGTTATGAATAAAACAAGAAAAAAATTTAATCATTTGGTGATGCGATAATAGAAGACTTTCGAAAAAATTCAAAATCTGAAACCTTCAGTCACAACTTAAGGTTAATTTACGCGATTTCAAATAAGGGTGGTATCAATCGTAAGCAACAATTGAAGTAAAAAATTTAAAAAGCACTGACGTGAGGTCAGATTGCTTTAGCGCTCTTGTTGAGCTACTTGCGAGTAAATATTCAAACCATAACAAATCTATAAGCACTCTGATTAGGTGAACAATAGTCTTTTTTCGTACTATGGGACAATGTGATGCAAATATGAACGCCTAGTGAATGAACAAACCTATATATCAAATTAAAAATAACTACTCATAATTTTTCCCAAGTTTTGTTCGAAGCTATAATTTCCCATAAAAACTTACGTCAGTGCTTTTCTGAATTTTGACAATGTATATTATTTCAGCCACCGAGATTGAATTCTATCTCTATGATTTTCCGTTATGAAAAATTTTGATTAATATTACGCCAATTGACACTGATTAATGAGCCCGGCATTTGTCAATCGAATATCGATCTGTGATGGTCATCGTTCAGAGACCTGGACTTCATGTCATTTCTCTTTTCTTTTGAGTAAATGAAAAAAATGATCATATCTTTAGATGGAAAAGAGTTACGACAATGAAATTTGAGGATAAGTAAGATATCGATTATCGATCACCTATATATTCACGAATTTTTATTGAAATCCGAAAAATATCTTATGAGATAGTGAGTATTGAAAAAAATTTTTTTTGGGAACTTTAAAAAAATTTTCTAGAGTGTCGATTTTGCGAGCTGTTTTGTTTCAGCCTCCCTCAACGATATTTCAAGTGTCAACTTGATCGGATGGATATTCTAGTAGTTATTGAGGAAACAAAATCTCAGATGCTCATAACTACTGAACCATCTGACGGATTTGGCCCAATAACGAACTTGACCGAGATATTTGGACAATTAACCTATTCTGAAAATATGAAAACTCTAGCTCATCTCTTTTGGAGGCTAAAGAGGATACGACCTGCAAGCCGGACAGACTCAACTTTCGCCACGGATTCTTCATCAGGGAGTCGAACCCAATCGATTGAGACCATTTTCGGCTCGATATTCCAAAATTACTGACATTTGGGCAAAATGATAGGCACTCTGTTCGAGTGAACAAGAGCGCCAAAAAGGGTCTTTCACAAGAACAAAATAAAACAAAAAATGTTGATGACGATGATTCAAATTCTTATTGCATTACAAAAAGAAAACTTCGGCCATTATGAATGAAAAATAATATCTGGCAAATGTCCATCACGACCACGCTGACAGAAGTAAAGTCTTTCATCGAAATATTTAATCACTTTTTGACAAAATGTCGGATCTATTGCGCCTATCACATCACAGATTTTGAGTTTTAAGGCTGCAATCGATTCAATTGGCTCCGTATAGACTCTGTCCTTAAGATAGCCCCACAAAAAATAATCCAGTGGTGTTAAATCACACGATCTAGCTGGCCTTTTAACAGCTGAAGTACGTGAAATTATGCGATCAGCAAATTTGGTTTGCAATGAATTGATTATTGGTTGTGTGACAATTGGCACCGTGTTGTTGAAACCACATGTCAGTGATATCCATGTCATCAATGATAAGCCAAAATTGAGTTGTTAACATCTAGCGATAGCATGACTCATTGACCGTTACCGCATTTCCAGCCTCATCTTAGAAAAAAACGGCCGAATCACGCCTCCAGACCACATAGTGCACCATATAGTGACACGTTGAGCATGCAAAGGCTTCTCAATAATTGCTCTAGGATTTTCAGAAGCCCAAATGCGGCAATGCGGCTTCGTCGGAAAAAATGATTTTTTTCAGAAAAAGCAGCGGGTTGTTCCAGAATGATTTGAGCGTATCTACAGTGATGTGAATGGTCGGGCAGCTTCAATTCCTGCACTAGTTGAATCTTGTGAGGCTTCAAAGCCAAATCCTTATGCAAAATTCGCCATGTGGTGGTTTGGGATAACCCCAGTTGTTGAGGACGTCGAGAAATTGACAAATGTGGATCTTTTTCAACACTGCGGCTCACGGTTGCGATGTTTTCAGTTGAACGGCTAAACAAAACTTATGATTAGAATGATATAGGTTATACCACCAGCAAAGAAAGCAACCGTCACCCCTGGACGCACTCATTTTTTAAATTGCGGCTCATCTACAAGCACTGACATTCACATTTACTGTAGAATTATATGAAAGAAGAGCTTAGTCTTCGAATTCATACAAAATATTACTGTATCTTGAACGTATATTCTGATACATTGATCCTGAGTATTTGGGCAAATAGTTCAAAAAAGATACAGGTACAGTAGAGAAAAACATATATTATGTTACACACCTATTATATTTTTATATGAATCACATATAAATTTCATAAAGAACTCTAACAGCTTCTAAACACACTCATACATCTACTTTTTCAGCATTTAATTTTCTTTCTAGCTCTGAGCCTTCATATACGTTGGCTAAGGCAAGTGCTTCTTGCATCCTCATCATTTCAAATTTGGTTTTAGAATAAGTGTATCTACACTGAGTCCAATATCCCATTGTTATCAAAACAAAGCAGGCCATAGCAACATCACAAGAGGTTTTAACTCTACTGGTAAACATGAAGAAACCGAGTCCACATCCCATACCTCCCAAAATTCCATTCATTATAGAACTTCGAAAACATGGGATTTTAGAAACATCTCTGCCGAATATTATAAGAGACTAAAAAGATTTTATCATCAAGTTTGAAGGGTAAGATGGTTTGAAAATTTACTCTGTCTGCAATAGGCTCTTCTTTGTCCGACATGGCGAAAATTAGTGGTATATGGAAATGACCAGCTGCTTCCAAATGCTTGATTTTTAATTATTATTATCCTATTATATTATATTATTATTTGATTCAATCATTCGTTGAATAATAACAAGGTTATTATTACAGAACATAGAATCACACAATGCATTTGAATGCATAGATTGAGATTGTGTGAAGTTAACCACTCGTTTCAAGCAACGCTCCAGCGTTGCCAAACTTCCGAATCATTTCCATCACATTTTAAGCCCAATTAAACAAAATAATAAAGAGGAAAAATGTTCAGTAGAAGTTATTGTTTTATAGTATTAATTTGTAGAAATAATGTTAACCGAGATCTTTACTGAAATATAAAACTATAGTTGAAATTATTTCATGGTTATTAAATATATTATAATTTTTTAAAATATTTAAAAATTGTTTTTTCAATCATATAAAATATTTTGTTGACAGTTCATTTAATTTTGTGTATTCCCTTTTTTCATAACTTTGTATTGAATAATAGACATTTTTGTCGGTTTTAGATATACCTAAAGGAAAAAGGAATGAAAAACAAAATTGGGGGAAAATATTTATTTCAAAGATTTCAGGTTACAGAAAATCTAAGTATGTACAAGTAAAATAATCCTAATTTGTAATCCTAGTTTTTCTTGAAAAAAATATCCTCTAACAGCTTCTTTCCCTGTTTTAGGATGTTGAAATAAAAAGGGAACCTCTCAGAGAAAAAAACGTATGAAAAAAAAATACAATATCAAAATAAATATAAAATCTCTTGCAACTCCTTCTGTAATGCATCAAACCCAAGCGAGGCATTTTTTTAATTTGAGGTGAACAAAAACCAGATCCGATATGACTTATTGTATCAATTTAAAGCAACTGTAAAATGAAATTTATTTAATTTGAAAATCGACTGTTCGGTTTAATAAACACAAATTTAAATGTTGTATGCTATTAATACTGATTAATACATGATCCCATCTGCCAGTTTCTGGAGAGTGTCACTGACACAAAAAAATTCTCTAGAAAATTAGATAAAAAGAAGTTCAAAGGTCACTCAAAATCAAAGGGGCCTGTTTTTATGTTCACCCGTAAAATATTACCGCAAAACAAAAACACAAATTATTTTTCTGAATGTCTAAGAGTATAAAAAGGCCTTAATAATCAAACATAATTTTATATTTGGAGCTTAGTGTAAGGGCCGTAATATTTACAAAAAAAATTTTTTTTTAGCACACTGATTCACGTTCACAAATCCACATCTAGATCGAGTTGAACATTGCACGTTTGCGATAATATTCTACTTGTTTATCGCCACATTTACTTCCTGGTATAAAATTAAAATACGTACGTGAATTAGGTGCCATGTAGATACTCCAGATTGCCACCTAAAATATCTGAAAATTGAGGTATAGGTTATGTACACAAAAATTCACTGTTCTCTGCATCCAACAAATTCGGAAGCGAAATATTGTAAGGCACCAGCTCCCTGAATGAGGACATGCAATTAATATTTTCGATCGACACACTTTTCAATTGTGTCAATTGTACTAATTCAGTGTACTTCTAGCACCAAGAAGTGGATACAGTTTTCGATGAACAGTTCAATGTTAAGTTTTTTTTGTAAATGAATTTTGAGTAAACATTTTTCTCTTCTGAATGAATGAGGATGAACACCAAATTTTGCTGCTAAAACCTCAAAACGAATTTTCGTTCTTGATTCGTCAGACACAGACCATTTGCACTAGATAAGCAAACTTACAATTTAATCCTTCTGTCAAATTTTGCGTCAATGTTGTTATCAAGTACATATTGCTTCTATCGACGGTTTACTTTCTTTTGTGGTCGTTTTCTCCATCACAGTTGGTGTTACTCCATTTGACGTGTTTTTTACTTCTTCATTTGAACTGATATTGCTATTAGAGTCTTCATTACTCTGGAGTGTTGCTGAGGCATTTGAGCTGTCATCACACTGTAATACATAGAAAACAGATTAGTACGAGGGTTGCTTTTTATATTTCGGGATTGGACAACTCTAGTGTAGCAATTTGCCAATTGACAGCTCTATCGTAAAGCTTGAAATTTTTGAGGTTATACGTAGTCGGAACATATCGCCATACGAGCGTTATTTGTGTTGCTTATAGTAACTTAACAGATTCATCTAGCCCAAAAAAATAGATTAACTCAAAAACAGTGCATCAATGAACTTAAATCAATTTTTGGCGATGAAGCTCCATCAAGGACCAGTGATTATCTATGGTATAGTGAATTCAACCGAGGTTAAAGACGAATTTCGTGAAGGTCATCCAAAATCAGTTCATGTTTTGAAAACCATTGATGATATGCGGCAACTGATATTGTAAGATCGTCATGCAAAAGTGAATATATCTCAATGAGGAATATTTTGAAAAACAATAAAGCGATTTTCGATTATTGATATTTGCTTTTGTTCCCTTATCCCGAAATATAAACGGCAACCCTCGTAGTTTATTTAAATTAATTCTTATATATATTATACTGATAAGATGTTACTTAATGTTGAAAAGATTATTAAAAAAATTCAACTAACCGAAACTCCCTGAACGTCAGTAGATAATCTAGATTTTTTGCTCTCAACTTGCTCAATTTGCTGATCCGATAATCGTTTCCTGGATTCCCCATTGCTGCCTACTTTGTTGTTGATAATTTTTCTTTCTCTCCTCAAACAAGTCGTGGACAAATATTGTGGAAGTTGTTTTCTTCTCACACTTTTTGCTTCCAATGCCATTCCGTCTTTAAACATATTCGAATTTACAGCATTCTTAGTTACTGTTTCGATGAAGTTCTGGATGTCGATTGTTAAATCGAGATTTAAATGTTCTGATTTGGCGAACTCCAAACCAATAAACCATTGGATACATTGTTGATTAGGTTGCTTTTGTGCTTCCAACAAGCTGAAGCTCTCTGGATTGATATGAGCCAAAGTGATGAATTGATTCCTTTCTAAATTTGCTGCAAAAAAAACAATGAATTTAATATGTAATCAAATATTTTAGCTAGGTGAAACATTATGATAATATTGCTTGAATTGCATTACACAATGTTTATTTTAGTATTACTCACCGATCAACAGACGAATCTTGCTCTCTACCAACCCACACCATTCCAAGTGATCTTCAGGTGTGTTGGCACTAACCAATAAAACTATAAAATGTCTATATTTGTAGAAAAACGGTGATGGATCAAATAATTTCTCCCAATTTTCTTTATTTTGCATAATGTCCTCTGTAACTTGCAATCCTTGCTTGAATTCTTCCACCATAATAGATCTGGTGGAGGCCGAAACATTGAAAGTAGAATTTTGTTGTGGATATGCGGGCGTTATGATTGGCATCAAGTGGAATCTGTCTTGTACAAAAACCTGCAAAATAAATCTTGTATATCAATAAGACATTTTCAATTTCTCCTACAAATTAATGAACTGAGAACTGAGCATTTAAAAATGTGAGCCCATTATTTTTTATTAAATCCTCAATGCAATTTTTTCTTATATATAATATTTATTAATCCTGTAGGACATACAGGATGATATACACCCTGGTTTGTTGTTTTTTTAAGAAGTTTGGTTTCTAATGGGAAATTATGATTTTTATCTCCAAAATACATTCAGACTTCTATAGCTTCCATTTAAAAGAAACATTTTAGGCCATGAATCATTCTTGTAAATAATAAATATGATATTAAAATAATACGTACCCTTGGATCCCAAACTGTAAAGCCTAGATTTGCATTTGATGGTTGTTTCAACAGCACTGGTTGGGGCCATTTCCATTGAGAGAAAACAAGAAAGAATTTCTGTACCAAGGTTGCAGGAGTTGCATTTGGATAAAGCTGACAGGTTCGAGCTACCAACATAGCCCAAGAAACACCACCTAAGTATCCTAATACATTGCTGTAAATCCCATGCTCTAAATAAAAAATTCTAATTAAATTAATGCCTAATCATAATAATAAATATAAAAATTTCACTTTCAGTTAATTTTTTTTTAACCAGCTATGGAACTAACTGAAACAATTAATTGAAACTCCGAAGAATCGTTACTCTGTAATTGAGAGAAGTTGCTCACTTTTCGCCCATAGCTTGATTGTTCTTAGAGTCAATCTGAAATTCTCTATATTTGGAACTAATCTGAGGATTTCATCAGTTACTCTACATCCATTTAAACTTCGTACACATTTTTGATCCAACTTTCTCAGTAGATTGTCGTCTTGCAAATCCATTGTATCAGGAATCTCTTTGAGATCTAATCTTGCAAATAGCATATCTATTTCTATACCATCAAAATTCATTTTGATCACTGGTACATAAGCTTCTTCAACACTCTGAAAAATATAATATTATTACAATCATATATAGATTATTATTCATATAAAATAGGAAAAAAACTCACTCTTAAATCAGTAACTTCGGATTGTTGTTTGAGAAGTTCATAGAAAGTTGAGAAAAAATCTTCTCGATAAATATGCCTTGGAGCTACACATAATGCATCTATATCTGCCCCTTTGTTATGTACCCCAAGACGATAACTGCCGAATGTATATATTTTACCACCAACATTTTCAGCAATACTCTCAGGTATATTTTTTGAAACTGAGGTATCTTTAATCCATTCTTTCACCAACATATTCAATTTTCCTAAAATCACCAGTCTGTGATTAAGTTCTTGATCTGTTTCAAATAAATCAAAAGGTTTCAATGCTTGAATCAATTCCTTAGTTTTGATTACATCTGAAGGTTTAGGATATGCTAAGGATATAGCAGAAGTCATTCCCAAAGTTGGAGGTTGTTTAGTTGCTTCATTTTCTTTAGTTTGTTGATTACCATTTTGACTGGACCACATGATGCTAATTCTGAAAACGAATTGAATAAATATATACTTTCTGTAATTCTAGAAATTTTGTAGAGAAAAGTAGGAAAAACGGTTTATTTCATGTAAAACATCCTCATTGAACATCTTTTGTTGTCCATACTTACCACTAAACAAAAAAATTTGTAACGAACTAGTAGAATGTACTTTGAACAATTGAGTAGAAAAATGAACAGATGGTAATTACTTCCAGATATAATAACACATAAATAACAAATTCTATCAAATCACATAATTAGATCAAAATATTTCTCATTTCTCAAACAGTGTCCAGTCAGAGAAATAACCAGTGTTACCAAGACGTTTGTGTGAACTTAACAACGCGTTTCCAACAACGGTTTATGACGTGGGGACTGTCGAATATGGGCAAGCGCGAAATTGAGCTCCAGCGTTACCAAACTTCCGAATCATTTCCATCACGTTTTATGCTTAATTTAACAAGGATTATCGCGATTTGCTGTTGGAGTGAACGCTTCCCATAAACACTATTGGTGATTTGAACACATATATGAAAAAGAATTTGCACAAATCAGACTATTGCTGAGATGAATACCTACATAAAGCATATAGTTGACAAATTGACTCTTAATTTTTCATGTTTGGAGAGTAATTTCCATATAAGTACTCTTGTTTAACTGAATAAAATTTCTAAATACAACTAAATAACAAGGCATTTAAGCATTCGCGATTCACTTGAAGCAGAAAACACCAACCACGGTAGGAAATGCGTTGCTACGATTTGTCACCCTGTATTTTCTATACCATAGCGTGTTCGTTGATAAATTTTGCACTGGAATATTGAAAAATTGAATGGAGAATCGAAAAAACTATATTTCAGAATATGCACCACCATCGGAACAGGGGGGAAAGAGAATATTGAAAAATGCGTTGCTACGATTTGTCACCCTGTATATTTTCTATACCATAGCGTGTTCGTTGATAAATTTTGCACTGGAATATTGAAAATTGAATGGAGAATCGAAAAAACTATATTTCAGAATATGCACCACCGTCGGAACAGGGGGGAAAGAGAATATTGAAAAATGCGTTGCTACGATTTGTCACCCTGTATATTCTATACCATTGCGTGTTCGTTGATAAATTCTTTACTGGAAAATTGAAAATTGAATGGAGAATCGAAAAAACTATATTTCAGAATATGCACCACCGTCGGAACAGGGGGGAAAGAGAATATTGAAAAATGCGTTGCTACGATTTGTCACCCTGTATATTCTATACCATTGCGTGTTCGTTGATAAATTCTTTACTGGAAAATTGAAAATTGAATGGAGAATCGAAAAACTATATTTCAGAATATGCACCACCGTCGGAACAGGGAAAGAGAATATTGAAAAATGCGTTGCTACGATTTGTCACCCTGTATTTTCTATACCATAGCGTGTTCGTTGATAAATTTTGCACTGGAAAATTGAAAATTGAATGGTGCAAAGTGCAAAGTGGTGCAAATTCTGAAATATAGAAATATTTTTCGATTCTCCATTCAATTTTCAATTTTCCAGTAAAGAATTTATCAACGAACACGCAATGGTATAGAACGAATACAGACGGTGGTGACAAATCGTAACAACGCATTTTTCAATATTCTCTTTCCCCTCCTGTTCCGACGGTGGTACAAATTCTGTAATATAGTTTTTTCGAATCTTCATATCTGCAATTTCAGTCTGGTTTTTCTCATCAAATGACCAGAAGTGTTCAATCGAAGCATTCAAGCTGGAAAATATTTCTGGGAATTTCGGGGATGTTTGGCAACGCTGGGGCTCAATTTCGCGCTTGCCCTTATTCGACAGTCCCCACGTCATAAACCGTTGCTGGAAACGCGTTGTTAAGTTCACACAAACTACCAAGATTAGGTCGCAGAAATTTAAAAGAAAATCCGTCAGTTCATAGAACCATGTAAAAATTTAAAAATCTGTGACTATTTTATCTTCACCGAGGTAAAAACGAATTCTGATTAGTTCTATCTAGATTGAAATCAAAACATATAAAATTATTGGTTTTAGACTTAAAGTTATCCTGCAAAATACACAAGTGACCTTGAAAAGTGTTTGAAAGATAGATATATAAACATCTTTATCTTTATATATCTATGGTTTGAGACATTGCCTCCATAGATGTCTAACTCGAGGTCGAAAAGTGAGGCATTTAATTGAACTAACAAAATGGCGGCCGTCTATTGTTGTTGATATGTCTTCGAACGAATTGATTAAATTAAACTGTAATTACGGTGGTGTTGAAATATAAATTAGATAAGTAGCATTTTTCTTTTCGAACAGCATAAAGAAAAATAGGAATTCAATCTTTGGCACGTTGCTGAATACAGATAACCTCTAAATTTAAACCAGGGGTAGAAAGTCCCTTACTAAACAACGTGACACTGTTTTGGCCAATAATAACGTGTTCCAAAAACGTCAATCAGATCGACCAATCAGAAAATAGATTGGAAGGGAACAAAGGAATTTCTGACATAATGGCGGATAACAAACAAAGCATGAATAGAAGTGAAAGCTATTTGTACTATAAATACGAACTTTCACAAAATATCGGTCGTTTTGACTTCAGAGTTATTGCAGAGTGAATCATTTGAAACCTAAGCATTTAATTTCAAATTTTGAAATGGGTTACAAATGTGTTGTTCCAGGATGTTCAGCGAAATATGGGAAAAAGTGTAGGTTCCATTTCCGTAGATTTCCACTAAATAGGGAGGTGAGTGTAACAAATAATTTTAAACTACCACAAACTGTTTATCTTAATATAAACTTGTAGTTAGCGGAGAAGTGGATGGAAAAAATTGGAAGAGAAGATTTGAAGGCGAAATGCGAAATCCCAAAAGGATCTTTACGATAGTTGCAGGATTTGTGACAAATTTCAGGCCTGAGGATTTTGTCCGATTCAATAATAAAGCAGGCAGTCTTCTTGATGCTGATGCCGAACCATGCTTATTTCTTAATCATGATGTCGGGAAGTCAGGTACACTTCTTCTTTTATAATTTGCAAATTTTATTACTTGAAGATCTTACTTAGCTATATCATAAATAGTTTCAACCTCATTATATGACTATATTTTATAGATGAATTGTTGTAGAATTGTGAAACGTTCACTATGTTTCTCAAATCGTTATTCTTTTCAGAAGCTCCGGAATGTCTATCGGAAAAGGGAGTATCTCATACGGAAGAAGTGCCACGAGTAAGTTTTACATGAAAGATAATCAATTTGAAATATTATATTTTGAAATGAATTTTTGATTAGGTATAAACATTTTGTTCCAACCAAGCTAAATAAGATTATTATATATGATGATGAATTGCAATTTATTGTAAATTATATATCTACGTTGCAAATATTAGAGTCAACAATTCAATCTGTCTTATGAAATATATACCTATGTTTTTATGATTAGACGATATGCAATAATAATTCTTCAATTTTAATGTATTGATCTTGGTTTGAAGAAGACGATAAATAGACTTGAAAAGTAGCTCATCATTAAGAACGATACTTCTTAATATTCTAAGAAAATCTGATTGGTCAAGTAAATTTGAATGTAGTGAGGATAATATTATAGACATTTTCTAGATTTTTTGTTAAATTCTATTTGTTAATATGGATAAAAAATGTCTGTAATATTCTCACAGGAAAACAAATTTTGGGCCAGTCTAGAGATCCCATCAAACATATAGCTAGTAAAAAATTTGAAAAACATAAGAATGAAGTTTTAAGGATCTTGGGCCTACCAAAATTTGTTTTCGGTGTTTTAATTGTTTTCCTAATTCGTATATGAATTCTTCTTTTCATAATTCTTTGAGGTAGATATTTTTATTAGCAATTAGTGTTTTTCTAGCCAGGTTATTGTTTTATGTCTCATATCCTTGAAAGATCAAATTGAAAATCAATTTGAAATATTATATTTTGAAATGAATTTTTGATTAGGTATAAACATTTTGTTCCAACCAAGCTAAATAAGATTATTATATATGATGATGAATTGCAATTTATTGTAAATTATATATCTACGTTGCAAATATTAGAGTCAACAATTCAATCTGTCTTATGAAATATATACCTATATTTTTATGATTAGACGATATGCAATAATAATTCTTCAATTTTAATGTATTGATCTTGGCCTGAAGAAGACTATAAATAGACTTGAAAAGTAGCTCCAGATCGAAGCATTTTTTTCCTTCAACCGAAATTGTACTTTCAACATTGTAAATCATTCAATATCATTATTCAATATTATTCACTCTGATCCTATTGTGATTGTAATCCCAGAAATTTTGCTTAAACTAATTAAATACACAATTGTTATATTAACTAGTTTTCATTTCCTGTGACAAAATAATTTCAGAATCCATTCTAATTGCATTTTCTCTGATCTTGAATTATTGAAAACTTTCATTTCCAACTTGGTTAATTCCAATCAGGTTGGAAATGAATTGTTTTCATTAATTCACGTTCAGAGAAGAATGCAATTGGAATTTCTGGATTTCGAACAGCCTGTCGATACCCCTCATTTACCCCCACCTAAATTTCACCTCCCTACCCTTTTTTTCGGCTGGTACCAGAAATGTCAAAGTCTCGCATTGTCATCAAAATTGGCGAGAGTTTCCGATCTATATACTTTTATTTATCTATGATTTAAACGCAAAGTAATACGCACAGAATATCAAATATAAGAAATGCAACCGGTGCACGGTGCACGTATTCTCGCATAGACCTTATAACTATATATAACGTCTATGTATTCTCGCAAACACTGTTGACGTTTGAATTGACAATTGGGGTGGGGAAATTCCATTCCTGATTTAAGGGTGAGGGGGCTTCAACCTATTTTACAGAATTAGAGGTTAGGTTTTAAATATTCTGTGGTTTTAATAATTTATTTTATGGTTTCGATAGCGGCTCCTCTTAGCAGAAGCATATTGATTTGAAATAAATTAATATGAAAAACTCAAAAAGAAAACAAATATTTCGTAATCACTGTTTTATTCGATAGTTACATGTAATATCACAAAGTAAAAAAAAAATATTGTCTCACAATTTTACAAGTATTAATTCAATACAGGTATCATTTTCTGGAACAAAATAAATAAATTTGCTTCAAGGAAACAGAGACCATGAAAAATCAATCAATTGATAATAACTAAACATGCCGATAACACAAGGGTTCGTTTATACTGGCCGGTACCTTATGCCGTAAGTCCTTACCTTATTCCGTATGCCGTAAGAATTTCAGTAGGCGTTTATACTGGCTGTTAACTTAGGGCTCGTTTATACTGGCTGGTACCTTATACCGTAAGCCCTTACCTTATTCCGTATGCCGTAAGAATCATAGAGTAAAGATATCTTTACTCTATCTTTACTCTTTACTCTATCTTTACTCTATGGTAAGAATTTATACTGGCTGTTAACTTAACCTTAAACAGAACATAGAGTTTATGGATATTGCTCTATGCATATTAATAATTCGTCATTTTGAATATGTGTTTCTACGTTTTGATACGTGCTGCTCATCTTGAATTATAATTTATAATTATAATATTATTTGAAATTACCGCTATTAAAACAGAGATCCTTTCTGTATTCAATACTCTGAAATAAATAATTGACCCTCTATAGAATGCGCATGTGTCAAAAAAACTCGCTCACTATTATATTCCCTTAATTTGTCTTACTTATAAGATAGTCTTATGCACTTATAAGATAATCTAATCTAATTATCAAATATATATGTTAGGCCCGAAGACCGAAAACGCTCAGTGGCCGGAAAAAACGGCCACATCGCGTTCTGGCTGTCTTCGAACGCACAGAACGCGTTTTGGTTGTTGTTAAACGCTGGCAACGCGTTCTGGTAATTGTTAAATAGCCGGAACGCGTTTGTTTAACGGCAATTGGTCCAAATGTAAGACCCTGTAGTTTTTTACATTTTTAGAATAATAAAAATAAGTTGTTTCCGAACATGTTTGGTACTTGTGGTCTAGCATTTCTTTATGAACACTGAGCACATACAAAACTATTGTATATTTGTCGACCCTGTACCTATTGGAATCAACATGTGATACATTTTTGGAATCAGCTCAGCTAGAGTAATCCGGAAATGGAGACAGAGTAGTTCAATTTAAAAAAAATGACGGTGATGTCATTACTCGAAAATAATTCACGCTGTATATTAGATTATTATTTTAAAGTAAGGTAAATTAAAATAAAAATCGATGTGTTTCAGGATTATTTCTTAAAATGGTCTGATTAGCTAAAAATGAATTTGTTCCATACTTTACGGATACAATTTGAATGTACTATGTAATTCGAAATGTAATTCAAACAGTTCTTGTAAAAATAAGTAACGTACCTATGTAAAGTACACAAAAGTTCGGGAAAACCTGTCGTTTGTATTTAATTGTAGTTTTCAATAATTGAATTGTCTATATAATAAAGTAATTAAAAGAGTTATAAATTCAAGTTTGTTTTGTTCTCCAGAATAAGTTGGATGGAAATAAATTGAAATTCATTTGTTCAATAAAGAACTTTTCGCTTTTTCATTCATGCATTTATATGTTATAAGCTCGTAAATATAAGTTTATTAGTGTAACTTTCTTTCTAGAACTGAAAAACAATTATAAGAAATTTAATATTGTTGAAATGATTCGGCAAGAAAAACCGAACCCATCTTTGGTATCCAATTGTAGTTGATAATAATTGTATTGTATTTCAATTTTCAACTTTGTTTTATGAGGGACAATATAAATTTTATCCTACGCAGGTAGAAAGCGTCAAATAATACAAGTCGAACATTAAGAACTCGTTGTGAGCGTTGAACAATTGACAAAACGCGTTCCGGCTGTTTAACAATTACCAGAACGCGTTGCGAGCGTTTAAAAACAGCCAAAACGCGTTCTGTGCGTTGGAAGGCAGCCAGAACGCGATGTGGCTGTTTTTTCCGGCCACTGAGCGTTTTTTTCATATATATGGTCCTTCATTTCTATGAATTTGTTCCTCGAAGTTGGCCTAAGGGAATATATATGTAATTTGTCCAAATTATTTATGAATATACATTTTTCTGTGAATTTGTCCTCGAAGTTGAGCATTTTACCGGTATGGGAAAAAGGTTAGGGAATGAAGTATGAAGTGAAAGCATTGAATTCCTATGGTTCAACTTTTTAAGAGTTAAGGTTACAGCCAGTATCATCACTTTTAAAACTTTTCATCATGAAGGATGTTTTAATGAACCTCGTTTCCACATAATGCTGCCGACTTCTCAAGAGTTGCAATCCTATCATCTCTTCACTATCGATATCTGTCTGAACAGCTCTAATTCAAATCTTCATCAGGCAATGCTTTCAAAGTATCTTCTTCACAAGATGTTGAAGGTTGGTTATTGCTAGCACAATGTACCTATTCATTTAAAAACTATCAATACAAATTGATTAATACATAAACACTGCCCAATTACCTCTGAAAATTTGATTACGGACAGAAGACAAGAGATTAAATGATTAGAATTATTATAGTAATATACTGTAATATACAATGGTAACACTTTTATTTCAACCATATTATCTTACCTTAGCACTACTCGATTCATGCAATGATTCAATGCCTTACTCTCATCTTTTAACATATCTCTGGTCTTTCTTCGCTTAAAACGATTAAGCTTTCTTCAGCATCTTCTGAACATGTACTACCATGTTTTTCATATTCCAAATTCAGTGAGGGAACCCAGTCTGGGTTTAACATGTACATTAGATCTGCTGGAGCTCCTTAAATAAATTAAGCTTTCAGTGCATATAAAACAGTCAAACAATCAAGTTTTTACCTGAAATAAAATGCTTCGAGCATACTAATGAGTATTTGAGCTTTGTGAGTGTCAGATCACTTCGATGTATAGCATTTATCCAACGATCTCGTCTTAAAACCGACAGTTTGTTCATTTCAATCTTATGCTTAAAGTTCAAAATAGCAGGAATTCGGAAAAATCTAACACTGTCACGGGTCCCTACACTTCCACAGCAAACAATACAACAAAAATTAGGCATTTTGTATAAAAAACAATAAAGTATTTCACTAATTTTTACAAATAACACAACTATTTGTTGTAAACAAAGGCTTTGTTTTTCCTACAGCGGCCATTAAACAGCTGATCGTGACAGCAGGTTGGAAAGCCCTATAAGGTACCAGCTTTGAATAAAGAACCTCAGGAAGGAGCATACGTTTCGAAAATGTGCGTCCAAATGGGATTACCAATATGGCCGACGAAGGTTTCCGGAATCAGTGGCGTAGTGTAAAAAGAATAAGGGCATATCTCAAATCATAGGCAGTGAAATAATTCAATATTTGAATAGGGCAAAAAAGTTAATTAAAACCGGTTTCAACCTTTTGTTGGTTTTATCATTTTAGATGAGAAGTTAATCTATTACCGAATTAAGAGAAATTTAATTCCTTTGGAATTTTATTCGTAAAATTTAACGGTGCTTAATATTGAAAATGTACCTGCTTCCAAAAATGTAGAAAAGCACTGACGTAAAGTCAGGAGCTATTGCGGAGTTGTTCTTAAGTCTTTTACCCGGCAGTAACTTTAGTGGAAGGTTTATTTGTGAAGAGCATATTCAAAAGTCGTAGATATTTAATCTTTATTTCGGAAAACAATAAAACAAATAAACTTCAGATAATTATAATAATAAATTAGAATAAACAAAGAGTACACCAAAATTTTATCAACCATTTTGAAGACATATTGATTGCCAAATATTATCAATTTGGTATTAAGAAGTAATCGGATATGGGAATTTTGCACAATGATGTATACAAAAAATTCTTTCTTCTTAAAAGAAATTATATGGTATAATCAATTAATTAATTCTTTACAAGGATAATTAATATTTAAAAAGTTATAAAAAATTGATAGAAAAAGTGTAGTCTTCAAGGACAAAGTTTGAATTAAAAAAAAATTGGACATACATCTAGGCAAAATATTGATAACACAAAACCTAAAAAAAATTACTAAAACATAATCAGAAATATCAAATAATGATTTTATTTACAATTTTTTGAAGATTCAGTATAACTAGTTGTTTCCAAAAGCTAAATAAATATCCATGGTATAATAAGGTTTTCAACTGACTTTGCACCTACAACTGCGGACGGTTAAAATCCTATTAGATCAGGGCTAATAAGCCAATTTATTGGCCTTTGAATAAAATCAACTTGGTATATTTGTTGCGAATTGTTTCACCAGCAGTTTTCATTAAAATGATGAGAACATAGCACACTCGAACTTTTTGGAATAAAATCTGTTTTCTTCACAAATTGAATCAAGCTGCTCTCCTCTTTTCTTCTTTAGGAAATCTAAAATAATGTTAAAAACATATATATCATAAATGTGCTATGAACATACAAAATTAATCAATTATTGCAGAGCAATCTTTGAGTCGTCTTTAAAAATATTAATTTTTATGTAGGAAAATTTTTATACACTATGATAATATGTAATTTATGGTATATTTAATGTGAAGGAGATATCACAGCATAACAAAAAAAAAATGGTAATAATATGAACTAAACCTACTGTATTTCTCCATGTTACACCAATGGTTAACCTCAAAATTTCTACAGACTTTTGAATTCTTTGTATAACTGAATTTATCTTTCGAAACACTTACCTATGAAAACTTTTTTGTATTATCCTGTATCCTGTGTTTTTACACACAGATCGGCCACAAGATACACAACTAACCATTTTGAAGTCAAAATACCAAACTTGTTTACACGAATGCTACGTTTGTTTATCCACATCGGATGCATCTTTTACATCTCAAGCGTTTGTTTAACCACATTTTTCGGATCTTTTACATCTGAAGTAGCGTTTGTCATTACCAGATGGGATGCTTCAGATCACATTTTCACATCTGAATCTGAAACGAGATGTACGAGATTTAAAAAAATAGTTATATGATATTTTCGAATTTCTGTGGACATAACCAATATCTTTTGCTAGCGATCACGGTGTGTTGTGTCAGTTAAAACCAGGTTAGTTAAAACGCTTATATCAAACGATTAACTCGAGTAACAAATTTTCTGAAAATGTATTTCACAATTATGATCAATGGTAAAATTCTTGAAGTGGAAGAGATCCCAGAGATAGTAGATAGGCTGAATAATGGTAAGCTAATTTAGATATAATAATTTATGATATGATATTAACGTTGATTCCTCCTTGATGAATTGATTATGTTAATTTTGTTTTAGATGATAAATACCTTTTAAATTATTTGGAAGCAATGCTGGAACAGGGAGACCCTGAAATAATGACAGTATGTCTACCTGGCAGTTCCCTTGAAAGTCTTAAAATTGAGAGAATCTCATACAAACGAGCTGAAGAAAATTTTAACATGAGTGATAACTCACAAGCAGAAGGTAATGAATCTTTTTAAAGCTAAAAACATTAATTATTCTGTAAGTCTTGAATATTTACTCCTTCCTCTCCTAAAATATCAATATTGTCGTTGCAATCTTTAATTATTCATTTTATAGATATACAATTATTTGCAAATTTTTCATACAACTGTTCAATATATATTTGTTATTTCTTCCAGAACACCAAGAGAAGAAGGTCTGGTGTGATCAATCTGATCTCTATTTAATTAATGAGATCAAAACAAACTGGGACCGTCTGCAAACATTTAGAAAAAAAAAGTTTATGAAAATATCGCTTTAAAGCTTACTAATGTTTTTGAGCGAAAGATCACTGGACTGCAAGTCGAGACCAAATGGAAGTATTTGTTGAATAGGTATAAGAATTATAAAAAAACCATAGAAACAACAGGAACAGGAAGAGTGATATGGAAATACTTGATGCAATGAACGAGTTGTTGCACAAAAGCCGAAATAGTGGCGCCTGCCACATGCAGCAGCATTGAAGGGCTCAATATCAATAATAACCGAACAAAAGTAATTCTGATACTAACTTGAGTGCACCTAACATCGTGTCCTCAATGGAAAGAAAAAGAAAGAGGAAGGAAGATGGGATTGAGAGCTGACACCAACAAAAAATGCAGAAATTAGACAAGCTGCAGGGTAGTATCGATACTCTAATAGGCCTCTTGAAGGATTCAAGAAAATAACACATATATGTATAATATAAAACTAATTTATTATTATTAAAAATAAAGCTACTATTGAGACAATAGATTTGTTTTTTTTTGTATATTTTTCATAGCATTTATCGAGAATAATTGTTATCTCATTATAATTTGTGATATCATGAAGAAGATTAGAATTTGTTTTATTTTTTACCTCTCACGGAAAAAAAAACAAATATAAAGAAACAACTGTTTATTCAAGACTTCTCATATAAACAAATTCTTCAGATTGTCCCTCTTCAACCCAGCTTGCTCATCGTTATTTTTTTCTTCCAAGACTTCTTCTGAATCCCCTTCAGCTTGGTTTTCAACATTGATAATATCATTTTGATCAATAGCAAAGTTATGCAATATGCAGCAACTATATATTATTTGTGGTATCAAGTCCATTCTTTTTAGTTTCCAACATCTTCAGTCTTCTCCACCGACATTTCAGCAACCCAAAAGCGTTTTCAATGACAATTCTATTCTCACTAAGCATTTTATTGAAAAGCTTTTTGTGGATCAGTAAGCTGTCCGTTATCTTTGTACCCTACCATAAGTGATTTAGAAAGCTTGTAGGCTAAATCCCCAATCAAGTGAGAATTGTTTGGAAAGTCAATCTGGTTACTTAGAATCTTTCTATATATATCTGACTTTGTATAAAGGCGATAGTCATGAATGCTGCCTGGTTCTCCGGCATATACATGCAGAAACCTTTTTTGCCTATCGCAAATACCTTGAAGGAGTACTGATGGAAAACCTTTGCGATTAATGTATGAGTTTCCATGATCTTTAGGCTTCTCAATTCTTATGTGGCAACCATCAATTGCTCCAAGTATCCCTAAAAATTATTGATTTACCACAAATATAACTTACTGAAAAACTTACCGGAAAACCGTTGATAGTTTCAAATTCATTGATTATTTGAAGAGCTCTCGACCAGAGGGGAAGGATATGATTCCACTTTGACGATTAAGTTTGGAAAGTAAACTGAAAATTAAATTGCAGCTTGACCAACAAGTCCACTTGGAAACTCCAAATCGATCACTTACACCCCTGTGAAATGATTATCAAATTAGTTGAAATAAATGTCAGATGATTATCGACAACTTCACCTGTGACTTTCAACATTTGCCATATACCATAAGCAAATCAGAAGTTTCTTCTCAAGTGGTATTGAGGCTGTCCTAATTGAGATCCTTCTGTTTGATGTCTTTGGTGAATTTGACTCAAAAGTACATATAAGATTTCAAATGTGTCTGGTTTTATCACGAAAGTTTCTTCTGAACTGTTCATCACTAAAATTTGGAATGGTGATCTCGAAGAAATTCTCATTTTCTCAATAATTTCTCTTTCATCTTCATCTTCACTGGAATCAACTAGCAGTTGCAATGCTTCACCCACTACGGCTATAGCAACTGTCGCTATTTCTAATACTTGATCAGTTTCCATTTCTACAACAGAGAGAACTTTATAAGCTACTTAAGTATTTGGATGTCATGATCTGTTCAGTTTTTCTGAATAATATATAAAACAATTGCACTGTAGTAAACCATATATAAATACTTGATAATAATTTCAATATACTTTCAATATGATTAAAGCAATGGTAAATAGCTTCACGTGCTTACCTGGAGATACCTATGATATTTATAAACAGTATTTCAAAATAAGTATATATAACAAATAATATTTATAAATAATAACACTTTTGAACTTCAACTAGCCAAAGATATACAATTATTCAATATCTTTGAGGTTAGCAGAATACTAACCTCAAAAGTCTTGTTTTTGTTTACATCCAGTAACTGTCATGAGCGTTTGTTTAAAATGTTCTAGGATCACATCTGCGTCACGGCACCAAAAGATCTGAGACATCTCAAGATGCATCCGATGTGGATAAACAAACGTATACTCTATTCAAAGTTTATTTGTAACTCCGGTTGGCCATGGAAGTTTGACACATTTCACTCTGTATATTAAAAAGTTAGGTTGGGTTCGCTATTTTCCTGTCAGATTATTACGCACTGTTGTCTATATCACATAAAGGTCCTAGTAAACTTGGATTCACTCAAAATGCCAATTTACTTCTGAACCTTGGAAAGAGTTTCGAAAGGTTTGAAATTATTATGGCAGAAATTTCTAAAGGAGCTGCTCTTATTTTGATTGGGATGTTGTATGATAACCTCAAAAATATTAATTCTAATATTTAAGTTACCGTTCATCAGGGATGAACATATTTTAAGTGATTTTCAGGAATCTGAAGAAGTTTGAACATTAATCTGTTCATCATGATACATGAAACTTCCGATTGGAATTTGTTTGATATTCGAAAGGACATTGCTTTAATCGTTTGGAAGCTGGTTCAACATTTCAAAAAGAATTAAGGAAGGTATCACAAGGAAGTAATGTTGAATCTGAAGATGTAGCTAATAAAGGGAATGGTATATATTCTTGAATGCAGAATTGGAACAGAGCATCTCACTTCTATGAAACACTTGATTCAATTATCAACAAAATAAGATTCAATACAAGCTTGTATTCTGAACATGTTCTAGTTGATCAATGCATAAAAGTGATGGTAGGCACATTTAGTTTTTCAAATCTCTTATTTTTCCTCATAAAAATACCTTCATTGTGATCTTCTCGATGAGAGCTATACATGCTTCGTTCAGTAGGTATTCTCTGCAAATCTCTTGGTGATTATGTGAAATGAAGGTTTCATTTTGAGTCACTGACTAAAAGACTTAATTCTTCCATTCAATATATATTTTTATCGTGATTGTTTCATAGTTTTGTTGGTCTGGGATATACTCAGCTCTAATCACATCCTCAATATTCAAAATTGAAATAATAGCTTTTAACATAAAGAATCTAATAAATGTTGATTACTTCTAAAGTTCTTTCAATCGAATAATATCTCTTATAGGTATGTTATGTATACAACAGAATATTCTGAAGAATTCATAAACACATTCAGGAGCATTCACAATACTGGCGCTATGGATAGAACATCAATGATCTGAAAAGCGATGAAGAATAACGATCTACCATAATCAAATTAGAAATTCAATTATTAATATTCAATGTGTAGACTTTTACTATTATCAAATAACTTCCAATCATTATTGAAATCAAAATAGATATTTGAAAACTTAAATGAAATATCATATGATTGAAATTTGTCAAATTATTATTAGGGTTTTACAAATTACACAATAAGTATTTTTCGAATAGTGAAAAAATCTTTGTGAAAGAAAGAGAAGAGAGAAATTAACTTTATTGATAATAAAAATCATCAAATGGCTATCTAACCGAAGTCTTCCTGCCAATTTTACATTTATTGTATAAAAAAGTTATTCCAATGATATTAGATGTTCATAAATTGGTAGTGCTTGTAGTTTGGCCTTTGGTGGGCTCTCTGTGTCATATTGGTGCACTAGCGAAAAGCTCGGTATGGGGAAGGGCCTATTAGTCCAGGTTGAGCTATCCGATCGATGATTCTTAACAAACTTATCCACCTGTAGGAGAAAAATCTTCTTTTAATGCCAACAGATTGTGCTCCTTTTACTAAATGAAAATGAGTAGCATATCCTCCTAATAATAACTGTATATTAGCATGTAACAATAATTTACTTACATACATTTCAATTTATATCCTTAAATGAAGTGACAACTTGAGTTCTTCTCGACATTATTCCACATCCATTACTTCAGTGAGCGAATCAGACTCATCATCAGATAATTCTGGATCTGAATCACTTTCCTCAATGAAATAATAAATGGAGGAATATTATCTATAGGTAGAAGTTACCCATATGTTTTGTCCAGTCGTCTTCAATAAGTCGTTTCAGCAATGTAAATAAAAATTTTGCCACATTTCAGGTGTACATTTTGAAAGAGCCAGAGTCCATAAATTGAACACTCTATCCCTTGTGTAAGGATGAGAATTTATGTTCTTGTTGTAGAAGTTTTACAAAACGCCCATGCCATTTCAATAGGATTATATTGGCAATGGTATGGGGTAATCTAAGAACTTCATGTCCATGCTCTTTCAAAAGTTCATCAATAACGTATCGTCTCTGTCGGTCAGTTCTAAATGGTAATATTAAATTCCAAAGTCGTTTTTATTTAAATTCGATCGAAATCAATTTTGTTATTCACCAACCAATTCTGCATATCAATTTTCTTGCTTGAACTAGTTGGTGGCTTATCAACTGCACTGAATGATATGGTGCATTATCCATTATGATCACAAATTTACCAGCAAGCTTTGATAAAGCTGGAATTGGATTGATTAATAACCCAATTTTGAAAAAAATTTCACTGGTCATAGTCTTGTGATAGTCACGGTCATTATTCTTGAATCTAAAATGAAATCACAACCCTCCAAAAATCTAAAATTACTTCCTGCATGCAAAACAGTGAATCTTTTACCTTCAGATTTAATTTTTGATGGATTTCCTCTCATATCAGATTGGTGTGTCCATCGACGAACAGATGAACCATTTGGTAAATCCAAGTTTCATCAAGAAACACGAATCTTATATTTTCATCCATCGACTTAAATTGCAAAAAAATTTTCTCAGAAAGTAATTTTGGCTGCAACGACATGTTTTTGTTCACATAAAATTTTGCGTCCATTTACCTTTTTATATTTATAACCCATTGATTTAATCATATTGAATAATGAAGTGCGTTCTCCTTATAATCAAATGTTCCTTAGCGTAAGTCAGTAGTGTGTCGATAGAAAAGTGTTCATTTTTCAAATTGTAATTCCAAATTTATGTCGTTGCAGGTCCCTTTCTAAAATGAAATCGTCTACTTCTTGTGTTTTTTTTGGGCCTACCAATGAAGGAAACTCTTTATCGTCTTCTTCATTAAGAATTCCTCTGATTGAATTAATATGAACCTGTAATGAAATTTCTGATTAGGATAAAACATAATATTTACATCTCACTTACGTTGAAAATGTTTGATACACTTTGCTGTATCGTTGAGTCCATAACTTCCTGACCACTATGCACCAGATTTGGAGTGCAAGATAGCATTTTTTATGCTAAGTCTTTGTTCTTTAGTTATTACTCCAGGCATTTTGAAAAATTCTGAAATATTTTGATTCTCTTCAAAATCAAATGTGAAAGATGACAAGTGAAAATTGGCTTAACTGCTTGAGCATCAGCAACGTCGAAATCCGAAGAAACACTGATGCCAACTCAAAGAAACTTAAATCATAGCCACCCGCGATACAAATAAACTTTGAATGGAGTATAGCTGAAATTCCAACGTGATGAGTCACAATTGGATTAGTAATATGGCTGTTTCCGTCGCACGTTTATTCGTAGCAAAATGAACCATAAATGAACCTTTGTGCTCCTTCCTGTGGTTCTATATTTCTAAGGGTACCAGTATATTAGTGTTCTGTGCCAGTATAAACGCGAGCCCTAATAAGGCTCGTTTAATTATAAGTTGTAGATTTTCAAACGTTACGTCAAATTAGCCAGAAAGGCGTTGCCGGATCGAAATATTTTTCGAATTTCATTTCAAGAATGTCAAAGAACTTGTCCTTGACATCTAGAAGTTAATTTACATTCATATTTTCATTAAATTGTATTATATAGTATCATTAAATTGATTCTAAAATGAATATGTAATTTTGTTTGGATTTATGAAATTAATTCAATCAAAAATATATCTTTCTAAATAAAAAGACTTTTTTTTGGTAAATATGAAAACTTTGAATTGAAGGGTCTCAGTAAGCTTGACGTACACAAATACAGAATTAAGTACAAATACAATTGGCAATAGTACTTGCAAAAAAACTATCAAACTGAAAAAAACCTCTGTAAATTGATTCTGTAAAAGTTGAAAAAGGTACAGCGGTGGCCATAAATTCATTCGAAAAAGACAAATTTGACTCAGTAAAACATTTCAAAATCATCAAACCCACAATGACAATGTTTTATCTTTTATATAACTTAATCATAAACCTCAGGATGTATTATTGTAAATATTGTGTAGTTGGCAGCATTATTTGGAAACAAGGTTCATTAAAACATCCTTCACTATGGAAAGTTTCAAAAGTGATGATACTCGTACAAAGTATTATACGGGACTGTTGTCCCGATGTCTCCTTGAGCACACAAGATGAGCAACCGATTTTGGATGAAATTGTTCATGTTTCATGTGCTTTGAATAATTTATGCCCATCAGTTGTTCCTTTATAAATAAAAACATTTCAATAAATCATGTAGTTTCTTTATGAGATATATATTCATCAAAATAGTCACAATCAATTAGCATTCAGGTCTTATATTAAAGAACAATGATAAAGAATTACTACTTACTATAAAAAAATATTTATTTTGCACTCATTCCAAGATAAATATAATTAGAATTTTTATAACAGCATTATTGAAGAAATTATAACGATAAATGATCTGGGGTTGTATTCTCTAAATAATGTGCTGCAACATCAGGATACTCTTGCTGAAGTTTATGGAAATATTCACTCATTTTACGTATAACCACCGAAATTATATACGTTAGAAATTAGAGTATTAAGCACTCTATTTCAAATAATTCGCTTTATAAATTATCTATTCAACAATCGTCCACTATTCTTTAACAATCATTTCACCGAAAGAACAAACTTCGAAAGGAATATGCGATCGTTTTATCTTAAATCTTTCATTACAAAAATGATAAAACAACACAGCGTTCAATGCAAACAAACGTTTGTTTTTCCTAACAGCGGCCATTTTGACACATTTGAGGTTAGAACGTTGGAAAGCCCAATTCACAGCAAAGAACACTATAGCCTATTTCAAGCGAAAGACCGCTCATTATTCTGGTCTTTCTGGCGGTCATTGCTTATGGCACCAGATGTAATAAAATGACCGCTAGAAGGACCAAACCGATGACCAACAATGATCGGTCTTTCGCTTGGAATTGATTTATCACACACTCACCTGACAGCTGGCTGAAATGGTGACTGTTCTGTGAAAAAGTCAAGTTAACCGATAACCTAAAATTACTTTGTTGTGAAATAGTGAATCGAGTTCAATGTTGATTATTTCTAATGTTTTTGAGCGAAAGATCACTGGACTGCAAGTCGAGACCAAATGGAAGTATTTGTTGAATAGGTATAAGAAATAAAAAAAAACCATAGAAACAACAGGAACAGGAAGAGTGATATGGAAATACTTGATGCAATGAGCAGTTGTTGCACAAAAAGCCGAAATAGTGGCGCCTGCCACATGCAGCAGCATTGAAGGGCTCAATATCAATAATAACCGAACAAAAGTAATTCTGATACTAACTTGAGTGCACCTAACATCGTGTCCTCAATGGAAAGAAAAAGAAAGAGGAAGGAAGATGGGATTGAGGCGACACCAACAAAAAATGCAGAAATTAGACAAGCTGCAGGAGTAGTATCGATACCCTAATAGGCCTCTTGAAGGATTCAAGAAAATAACACATATATGTATAATATAAAACTAATTTATTATTATTAAAAAATAAAGCTACTATTGAGACAATAGATTTGTTTTTTTGTATATATTTTTCATAGCATTTATCGAGAATAATTGTTATCTCATTATAATTTGTGATATCATGAAGAAGATTAGAATTTGTTTTATTTTTTACCTCTCACGGAAAAAAAAACAAATATAAAGAAACAACTGTTTATTCAAGACTTCTCATATAAAACAAATTCTTCAGATTGTCCCTCTTCAACCCAGCTTGCTCATCGTTATTTTCTTCTTCCAAGACTTCTTCTGAATCCCCTTCAGCTTGGTTTTCAACATTGATAATATCATTTTGATCAATAGCAAAGTTATGCAATATGCAGCAACTATATATTATTTGTGGTATCAAGTCCATTCTTTTAGTTTCCAACATCTTCAGTCTTCTCCACCCGACATTTCAGCAACCAAAAGCGTTTTCAATGACAATTCTATTCTCACTAAGCATTTTATTGAAAAGCTTTTGTGGATCAATAAGCTATCCGTTATCTTTGTACCCTACCATAAGTGATTTAGAAAGCTTGTAGGCTAAATCCCCAATCAAGTGAGAATTGTTTGGAAAGTCAATCTGGTTACTTAGAATCTTTCTATATATATCTGACTTTGTATAAAGGCGATAGTCATGAATGCTGCCTGGTTCTCCGGCATATACATGCAGAAACCTTTTTGCCTATCGCAAATACCTTGAAGGAGTACTGATGGAAAACCTTTGCGATTAATGTATGAGTTTCCATGATCTTTAGGCTTCTCAATTCTTATGTGGCAACCATCAATTGCTCCAAGTATCCTAAAAATTATTGATTTACCACAAATATAACTTACTGAAAAACTTACCCGGAAAACCGTTGATAGTTTCAAATTCATTGATTATTTGAAGAGCTCTCCGACCAGAGGGAAGGATATGATTCCACTTTGGCGATTAAGTTTGGAAAGTAAACTGAAAATTAAATTGCAGCTTGACCAACAAGTCCACTTGGAAACTCCAAATCGATCACTTACACCCCTGTGAAATGATTATCAAATTAGTTGAAATAAATGTCAGATGATTATCGACAACTTCACCTGTGACTTTCAACATTTGCCATATACCATAAGCAAATCAGAAGTTTCTTCTCAAGTGGTATTGGAGGCTGTCCTAATTGAGATCCTTCTGTTTGATGTCTTTGGTGAATTTGACTCAAAAGTACATATAAGATTTCAAATGTGTCTGGTTTTATCTGAAAGTTTCTTCTGAACTGTTCATCACTAAAATTTGGAATGGTGATCTCGAAGAAATTCTCATTTTTCTCAATAATTTCTCTTTCATCTTCATCTTCACTGGAATCAACTAGCAGTTGCAATGCTTCACCCACTACGGCTATAGCAACTGTCGCTATTTCTAATACTTGATCAGTTTCCATTTCTACAACAGAGAGAACTTTATAAGCTACTTAAGTATTTGGATGTCATGATCTGTTCAGTTTTTCTGAATAATATATAAAACAATTGCACTGTAGTAAACCATATATAAATACTTGATAATAATTTCAATATACTTTCAATATGATTAAAGCAATGGTAAATAGCTTCACGTGCTTACCTGGAGATACCTATGATATTTATAAACAGTATTTCAAAATAAGTATATATAACAAATAATATTTATAAATAATAACACTTTTGAACTTCAACTAGCCAAAGATATACAATTATTCAATATCTTTGAGGTTAGCAGAATACTAACCTCAAAAAGTCTTGTTTTTGTTTACATCCAGTAACTGTCATGAGCGTTTGTTTAAAATGTTCTAGGATCACATCTGCGTCACGGCACCAAAAGATCTGAGACATCTCAAGATGCATCCGATGTGGATAAACAAACGTATACTCTATTCAAAGTTTATTTGTAACTCGGTTGGCCATGGAAGTTTGACACATTTCACTCTGTATATTAAAAAGTTAGGTTGGGTTCGCTATTTTCCTGTCAGATTATTACGCACTGTTGTCTATATCACATAAAGGTCCTAGTAAACTTGGATTCACTCAAAATGCCAATTTACTTCTGAACCTTGGAAGAGTTTCGAAAGGTTTGAAATTATTATGGCAGAAATTTCTAAAGGAGCTGCTCTTATTTTGATTGGGATGTTGTATGATAACCTCAAAAATATTAATTCTAATATTTAAGTTACCGTTCATCAGGGATGAACATATTTTTAAGTGATTTTCAGGAATCTGAAGAAGTTTGAACATTAATCTGTTCATCATGATACATGAAACTTCCGATTGGAATTTGTTTGATATTCGAAAGGACATTGCTTTAATCGTTTGGAAGCTGGTTCAACATTTCAAAAGAATTAAGGAAGGTATCACAAGGAAGTAATGTTGAATCTGAAGATGTAGCTAATAAGGGAATGGTATATATTCTTGAATGCAGAATTGGAACAGAGCATCTCACTTCTATGAAACACTTGATTCAATTATCAACAAAATAAGATTCAATACAAGCTTGTATTCTGAACATGTTCTAGTTGATCAATGCATAAAAGTGATGGTAGGCACATTTAGTTTTTCAAATCTCTTATTTTCCTCATAAAAATACCTTCATTGTGATCTTCTCGATGAGAGCTATACATGCTTCGTTCAGTAGGTATTCTCTGCAAATCTCTTGGTGATTATGTGAAATGAAGGTTTCATTTTGAGTCACTGAATGAAAAGACTTAATTCTTCCATTCAATATATATTTTTTTTATCGTGATTGTTTCATAGTTTTGTTGGTCTGGGATATACTCAGCTCTAATCACATCCTCAATATTCAAAATTGAAATAATAGCTTTTAACATAAAGAATCTAATAAATGTTGATTACTTCTAAAGTTCTTTCAATCGAATAATATCTCTTATAGGTATGTTATGTATACAACAGAATATTCTGAAGAATTCATAAACACATTCAGGAGCATTCACAATACTGAGCGCTATGGATAGAACATCAATGATCTGAAAGCGATGAAGAATAACGATCTACCATAATCAAATTAGAAATTCAATTATTAATATTCAATGTGTAGACTTTTACTATTATCAAATAACTTCCAATCATTATTGAAATCAAAATAGATATTTGAAAACTTAAATGAAATATCATATGATTGAAATTTGTCAAATTATTATTAGGGTTTACAAATTACACAATAAGTATTTTTCGAATAGTGAAAAAAATCTTTGTGAAAGAAAGAGAAGAGAGAAATTAACTTTATTGATAATAAAAAATCATCAAATGGCTATCGACCGAAGTCTTCCTGCCAATTTTACATTTATTGTATAAAAAAAAGTTATTCCAATGATATTAGATGTTCATAAATTGGTAGTGCTTGTAGTTTGGCCTTTGGTGGGCTCTCTGTGTCATATTGGTGCACTAGCGAAGAAGCTCGGTATGGGGGAAGGGCCTATTAGTCCAGGTTGAGCTATCCGATCGATGATTCTTAACAAACTTATCCACCTGTAGGAGAAAAATCTTCTTTTAATGCCAACAGATTGTGCTCCTTTTACTAAATGAAAATGAGTAGCATATCCTCCTAATAATAACTGTATATTAGCATGTAACAATAATTTACTTACATACATTTCAATTTATATCCTTAAATGAAGTGACAACTTGAGTTCTTCTCGACATTATTCCACATCCATTACTTCAGTGAACGAATCAGACTCATCATCAGATAATTCTGGATCTGAATCACTTTCCTCAATGAAATAATAAATGGAGGAATATTATCTATAGGTAGGTTACCCATATGTTTTGTCCAGTCGTCTTCAATAAGTCGTTCGCAATGTAAATAAAAATTTTGCCACATTTCAGGTGTACATTTTGAAAGAGCCAGAGTCCATAAATTGAACACTCTATCCCTTGTGTAAGGATGAGAATTTATGTTCTTGTTGTAGAAGTTTTACAAAACGCCCATGCCATTTCAATAGGATTATATTGGCAATGGTATGGGGGTAATCTAAGAACTTCATGTCCATGCTCTTTCAAAAGTTCATCAATAACGTATCGTCTCTGTCGGTCAGTTCTAAATGGTAATATTAAATTCCAAAGTCGTTTTTATTTAAATTCGATCGAAATCAATTTTGTTATTCACCAACCAATTCTGCATATCAATTTTCTTGCTTGAACTAGTTGGTGGCTTATCCAACTGCACTGAATGATATGGTGCATTATCCATTATGATCACAAATTTACCAGCAAGCTTTGATAAAGCTGGAATTAGTTGATTAATAACCCAATTTTGAAAAATTTCACTGGTCATAGTCTTGTGATAGTCACGGTCATTATTCTTGAATCTAAAATGAAATCACAACCCTCCAAAAATCTAAAATTACTTCCTGCATGCAAAACAGTGAATCTTTTACCTTCAGATTTAATTTTTGATGGATTTCCTCTCATATCAGATTGGTGTGTCCATCGACGAACAGATGAACCATTTTGGTAAATCCAAGTTTCATCAAGAAACACGAATCTTATATTTTCATCCATCGACTTAAATTGCAAAAATTTTCTCAGGAAAGTAATTTTGGCTGCAACGACATGTTTTTGTTCACATAAAATTTTGCGTCCATTTACCTTTTTATATATTTATAACCCATTGATTTAATCATATTGAATAATGAAGTGCGTTCTCCCTTATAATCCAAATGTTCCTTAGCGTAAGTCAGTAGTGTGTCGATAGAAAAGTGTTCATTTTCAAATTGTAATTCCAAATTTGTCGTTGCAGGTCTTTTCTAAAAATGAAATCGTCTACTTCTTGTGTTTTTGGGCCTACCAATAGAAGGAAACTCTTTATCGTCTTCTTCATTAAGAATTCCTCTGATTGAATTAATATGAACCTGTAATGAAATTTCGATTAGGATAAAACATAATATTTACATCTCACTTACGTTGAAAATGTTTGATACACTTTGCTGTATCGTTGAGTCCATAACTTCCTGACCACTATGCGCAGATTTGAGTGCAAGATAGCATTTTTTTATGCTAAGTCTTTGTTCTTTAGTTATTACTTCAGGCATTTTGAAAAAAATTCTGAAATATTTTGATTCTCTTCAAAATCAAATGTGAAAGATGACAAGTGAAAATTGGCTTAACTGCTTGACATCGGCAACGTCGAAATCCGAAGAAACACTGATGCCAACCCAAGAAACTTAAATCATAGCCACCCGCGATACAAATAAACTTTGAATGGAGTATAGCTGAAATTCCAACGTGATGAGTCACAATTGGATTAGTAATATGGCCGTTTCCGTCGCACGTTTATTCGTAGCAAATGAACCATAAATGAACCTTGTGCTCCTTCCTGTGGTTCTATGTTCTAAGGGTACCAGTATATTAGTGTTCTGTGCCAGTATAAACGAGCCCTAATAAGGGCTCGTTTAATTATAAGTTGTAAGATTTTTCAAACGTTACGTCAAATTGGTAGCTGCGTTGCCGGATCGAAATATTTTTCGTTCATTTCAAGAATGTCAAAGAATTTGTCCTTGACATCTGAAGTTAATTTACATTCATATTTTCATTAAATTGTATTATAGTATCATTAAATTGATTCTAAAATGAATATGTAATTTTGTTTGGATTTATGAAATTAATTCAATCAAAAAATATATCTTTCTAAATAAAAAAGACTTTTTTTTGGTAAATATGAAAACTTTGAATTGAAGGGTCTCAGTAAGCTGACGTACAAAATACAGAATTAAGTACAAATACAATTGGCAATAGTACTTGCAAAAAAACTATCAAACTGAAAAAAACCTCTGTAAATTGATTCTGTAAAAGTTGAAAAAGGTACAGCGGTGGCCATAAATTCATTCGAAAAAAGACAAATTTGACTCGGTAAAACATTTCAAATTCGTCAAACCACAATGACAATGTTTTATCTTTTATATAACTTAATCATAAACCTCAGGATGTATTATTGTAAATATTGTGTAATAAATACATTTTATGCCGAACAATTAAAATTTTTTATTGAAAAACCATAATACATCTGTTGCGATATTTTCGCAACAAAGGACAGTTCTTGGAATTTAGGGCAGCGGCCGTTACTTCCAAGAATGCCCTCTATCGGGCGGAATTTTGGGAATCCCTAAGCTCAGCTATCTGCACTCTGGATACTTTCTCCAATCTTTCTCAATTATATAATAATAATAATAATAATAAAGGTCTTTATTCATCAAAACGTAATTACAACTTAAACAATGATACATTTAAAGGGCGAGATTTAGCTCGCACAGTCTAATACAATTTAAAGTTTAGAGTGTAAATAAGTTAATTTAACTATGCGTCTATTCTTCCATCTAATCCGAAAATAATTCAGCAAACAAATGAAGAAAAAAAAACACAAGCAAACATGAGCGCAAAATCAAGACGAGGAAAAATGCAAACAATGTAAATGCCGCACGAAAAGAAGCAATGAAAAAATGCCGAGCCTCGAGACCACCCACCCCAGACAGCTCCCCCAGACAAGAGTGGCTATATAAACCATCCAAGTCTGAGTTGTTCTTGAGGAGACACTAGCCTAGTTATATAATGGGACATTACGGAAATTATTCAAAATATGCAATTTGAACTTATCAACGTTAAAATTTTTGTGTTCACATTTCAACTCATTCATGAGGTTTGGTACCTGATAAGAAAAAGATCTCGTGAACATTGCAGTACTATGAACAGAAATGGCGCCTCTCGAACGAACCTCAACGGAATGAACACTAGATCTCAAAATAATCCTATCGAAAAGATATGATGGTGATTTGTGCTTAATGATTTTGAAAAATAAAACCAGGGAAAGAAATCTTCTTCTATGCTCCATATTGAGCCACCCAGTGCTTTTAAGAGTGTATGTTATGGACTCGTATTTCCTGATACCGTGAATAAAACGAAGGCAAGAGTTCTGTAATACCTGGACTGTTTATATCGAAGACAGTCAAGCAAGGGTTGTAGATAACATCGCAGTAATTCATGTGCGAGAGTACCAAAGATTCACAAAGCACAATCTTGATTGATTTGTTCAAAAAACCTCTAAATGGGTATTGTTGGCGCCAGGGAATAATAATATAGTCTGGACACATTTTTCTGTCATATACCCCTAGCACCTCTTTGACCTTCGAGACAAAGAGATATCTGGGATATGTATTACATTTTCTTGTAAAATCTCTGGCGTCTATTCGAGACAAAGAGACATCTGGGGTATGTATTTCACATGTGGGGTAGACAAATATCTCATGGCACCAGTATTTGACTGTTTTTCGTCCCCGGTCAAGGGAACCTTTGTGGATATTGAATCCCTATTTATTTGACCTGAGAACAGTTCAGTTCCGTATAAAGCCTGTTAGAAGCAAGTAGTACTTCGGTTAGCCGTAATTAGACCGCGAAGTATTGTTCACAGCTTAGACTATAGTCTTTAGTCTAAGGTTCACAGATATTCGAATTGACGCGGTGTTCCTAATTCGGTTGAAGTCAGATATTTGTTTACCAGGCATCCATTGTAAATATTGTAATTTTTTTGTTATCGTACTTATTTAAAACTACGAATTGTTACGAGTGAAATAAAGAGGTGAATTTGTTAATTGTCTTTTTATTAATCGACACGCTTTGCGAGACGGGTAGTTTCGGGGCGTGAATGTGAATATTTCACAGACGGTTTTGAAAATAGGACTCTTCTTATTTACTTTAATGTTTAAATTTAAAAGTAAGAGTTCATGATCTGTATCAATGTCAGTGGAAACAACCTTAAAATCTAAAACTATATGAGGATCAGAAGCCAAAAAATAATCAAGCAGAGTAGAGGATGTGCTGGTGATTCTTGTTGGCTGGTCTACCAACTGGTGTAACCCAAGATTACTGATATTTTTCATCACATACCTCGCCTCGCAGTTCGAAACCAACAGATCAGTGTTGAACTTCCCCATGCATATTATTCTACTTGCATGTCACGTTATATATGCATATTCGTGTATGGACAACTCCCAAAAAACTTTACAATTGGTATCAGGTGGTCTGTATATGACACCCAACGCCAACTCACCTCCGAAAGAATCAATTTTCAACCAAATCTGTTCAACTGGACCTCCAACTCTGAGAACAGTATACCTCAAACCCAACCTAATGTACAACCCCACACCGCCACCACGCCTATCATCGGTTATTGTGCCGTCTGATCTAGTTTCATTCACCACCACAACATCCAAAGAATTTGACAATACCATATTTTTAAAATCCGCAAAGTGACCAATAAGTGTACTGACATTCAAATGAGCTAGTCTCAGTTTATCCATCTATAAAAGTTCAAAATCAAATCGTTCTTTATATCCAGAGAAGCCTATCCGGGCTGAACAATCCCATCATTGAAAAATTCATTCATAGGATATAATACATGAAAGGAAAGAAAATATGTCTGAAAGTATTAAACTTACAAAAAAATAAAAGATTTTGAGTTATGAAAGAATTAAAGCTGTAAGGAAAATTCAAATCGTCTTTGAAACCCCACAAATTCAATCAATCCCAGGCACGGCAAAATTAAATGCTCACAGCAAAAAAAGTGGTTTAGCACTTAACGATAACACCCCGTACACCCCAAAATCATCTACACCCGAAGATTAGCCTCGAATTGCTCAAAACGATTGAAGAAGTCGTCACAGTGATCAAAATACTTTAGCCCAAGTTATATTACAATGAAAATAAAACTAAGTACTCTTACAGGTTGAACTGTTCATAACTGTCAATCTGCAGAAATTTGTTGTTTACAAATAATTTGATGTTACCTTTTATAGTCCAACAGTTATTCTTATATTTTTCTCTCACTTTCTTGAAGAGATTCAACTTGCTCTTCGATAACATTTCCACTAAAACAACACCGCTACCTTTGAATTTAGATTTAATTGAAAACTGATGTTTATTTACATCTATATTCAATTTATTTTTGAATATATTAGAAACAGTAGTGTAAATATCTTCCTCTGGATTCTCTTTGACGCCATATATGAGGACGTTTTTGGAGATATCCTTTTGCGACACTACATCCACAAAATTTTCTAATTTTTGTGTTATCTCTAACTTAAATGTCCCAAACTCGGCTCTTAACGATGTTATTGAGCAGGCACTAGAGATTGATTCGCAAGTGATAGGTCCTGAATACTCTTAAGCTTCTCTTCGAATTCCCTCATTTGATTCAGAAAATTTTTCTCAAGATCAGCCAATGTTTTGTTCCTGGTACTCATTGTGGAAATGATAATGGACAATTTTTTGTACCGTTTCATAATCCACACTTTATAATCCAAATTGCAGAGGTTGAAACAATTCTTGACTTTATTGAACTGTAGAATTTAAAACTTTTTTGAGGAGCCGGGTAGAACACGTCTACAACACACGCATGCTCAAACTCACGGACTCTCTCAGAAAGTTCTAGTTTGACCACCAGCGTGGTCAGTTCTTCTTTACCAGTAAGTATATTTTTCACCTTTAATACATCATTCTAACTTCTAAAAGTTCATCGTCGAAACATAATCTCTCTCACATAAATTTTCTCCAGTTGGGTCAGTTAGTTACCCTAGTTTATTGTGAATCTGAGTTTTCCAGCTGCAATTCTCCTAAGTGAAACAACAAAGTTGTGATTTGTGAATCTGTGAAGCAATTGCATATCGACAAGCCACAATTTGTTAGTGAAATTCTCATCCGAAGTACCTGCACCTTATTCTGAGAAATCTACCCTCGACGATTGAAGCAGAGCTGTGGTGAATTAGAAAAATAAGGTCAGATCTCTTTATTGTTTAGTATTATCAGAAGTGCCCAAGATTGAACAAAGAAGTTCAAATCCTTGGATTTTGTAGACATTTAAAATTTCTTCTCTGTGAATATAAACTCTCAAGTGCCAAACATTGTTTATTCTTCTTCTCTGTGAATATAAACTCTCAAGTGCCAAACCTTGTTAATTCTTCTTATCTGTGAATACATACTTTTGTTATAACAACAAACTTGTTTTATTCACATTGCATTGCATCTTTTCTACCAAAGATAATTTTTAAATCTACTGTTAGAGTATAACCAGCGACTCAGGAAGTGCGCTTCTCTCCATTAAGCGGGTGATTATTATTTCGCCTAATTTTGTACCAGCACAACATCTGTAACTGTTGATTTACGAAACGCAACCATTAATTCAAAATTCTACGGATTCTGCAGATCCGATGTATGCACAATCTGGCAACAAAATCGTAAATGATACAGCACTGCTTATGAGTCAGAATATATTTTTTAGGTTACATGTGTATTCGGCATGATTCGGCAGGTTTACCGGCAATTGGGGTGGGGACGTACGTCTAGTGTGTTGCTCGATTTCCATTGTTCGTTGCACCCCCCTGTTAATACGAACACTGATGACCAAAACCTCGGTAACGTGCATTCAAGCGATAATGTATGGTCATTCGTTTTGGTCATCGAAGGTATGATCAAGGGCTGAACAGCAATGACCAGTAATGACCGCTAGAAAGACCAAAATAATGACCAAAGTGTCGCTTGAAATTGATTATAATTTAACTTATCAATGAGTAACGCGACGATACAAGCGACATCTAAACATGAACCACTTCGATGGACACTTTTTGATCAGCTTTTCCACCCTCATAATTCACAGCAAAGAACACTATAGCCTATTTCAAGCGAAAGACCGCTCATTATTCTGGTCTTTCTGGCGGTCATTGCTTATGGCACCAGATGTAATAAAATGACCACTAGAAGGACCAAAACGATGACCAACAATGATCGGTCTTTCGCTTGGAATTGATTTATCACACACTCACCTGACAGCTGGCTGAAATGGTGACTGTTCTGTGAAAAAGTCAAGTTAACCGATAACCTAAAATTACTTTGTTGTGAAATAGTGAATCGAGTTCAATGTTGATTATTTAAATAAAAAAAAATATATTTACGGTACGACACCACTATTATCTATGTATTTATCGACGTGTCCTCGTTTGTGATATGAAAACTTGATTAATTCCAACAGCAATGTCAAAATTTCAATCAAAATTTGGGCAGTAAACATGTTTGTTTTTTAGAAAATGCAGGCACGAAGAGGTAGAGGAAGAGGTCACCATAGGCACCCAAAACCAGAACCTAAGATTCCTGAGAATTATTCGAATACAACGATAGAAAAACAAATTATGACTCATGGGAATAAATGTTGCGAAGAAATAAAAATGAAATTGGATTTGAATGAATCTGACCGTTGTGTTTATGAATGAGCTGAAACAATTATGGTCACTGGGTAACATAATTATTTGTAGGTTGTTCATTTGAAACTAATTGTTAGGTTTTTTTAGTTAAGATGAGTTCACCAGTTGTCAATTTGTTAATGAAGTACTATCAAAATTACCAAGGAAATCCATATGAACAAGTTTTGAGATTAATGTGTAACTGCCATGATTTTTACAATTGTAAACCAAAGTCACTTCCATATTTTATAATAGAAAATTTCAAATCATTCAAGCGAGAACAACAAAATGAACTCAATCATTTCCTGACTAATGATGTCAAATTTACTGCCTACAAATTAATGTTGAAGCAGAGCGCAGCTTCTTTAACCAAGTTGGTGGCAGAGGTTTTTGAAATGAAAAAGAGTAATGTGATATTTATCGACCTTGTGAAATGTATGATTGATAAAAAACAATTTAAAGAGGTAAGATGTTAGTGATTGAAGTGATGATTTATGTATCAGAATATGAATATTTATCTTATATTTTGGCTCAAAGAACAATTCAACTCTATTTTTTTTTTTAGAAGAAATAATGATCAATCTGAAAATATAAAATAATTGAGCTCACTGATTTGAGTTATTTTTTTTAGGCCGGCCAGACTGTTATTTTATTCAGTTTACAAGAACATTTTCAATTAGA
Organism: Micraspis discolor; assembly: GCA_030674115.1. Lineage (NCBI taxonomy): Eukaryota > Metazoa > Arthropoda > Insecta > Coleoptera > Coccinellidae > Micraspis > Micraspis discolor. The sequence continues at coordinate 1,168,010 of JARTUT010001740.1, forward strand.
GGAACTGTTGATTCCACTGTTTTATCAAGATAAGTTGTATTTATTAGATGACTATTTAGCTATTAGTCCTAAAATTCAACAAGAATTTGTTGCATACTTAGATGATATGTTGGGAGAGACCCCGATCAGAGCTGCTGTTACGAAATTTGCTTCGTGAGTATAAATTGAATTTTTGGCACTCCAAAACTGACAACTGAATGTACTATTCACTCATGTGAAGGCCATAACTGACTTAGTCATTTCTTCAATAGAATAGACTTGTTCCATTCTCATGAAGTATTTTATCTCACAGTTATTCTAAATTTTATTTCTTCCTTTAATAAACCCCTTTGATAGATCGCGATATTATTTTCATCTAATATCTTCAATACCTTCTAATTAGTTGAAATTTTTTTAGCTATTTGATATTGTATGAAATGACTTGAACTCCATAAATCTTTTCTTAGCCGTGTTGAAAGAAATCTATGGAGAATATAGGCTGAAATATCCAAAAAGACATGACAATTATATTACAATGCCACATAAACATTTTTTTTTTACACATTTATTTTCTCTCCTTCTATAAACAAGCATGCTCAGGCTTCAGAAATATTAGAGCTCAATAGAGAATTCCAAACAATATCATAATCCCAATTTTCAGGTTTCAAATATATCCAGTTTTCCAAAAATAGGCACTCGAACTTGGTTACCCTATATTGTAATTGGTGTTAATTAACTCTAGGAATTTGTTATAACCAATTTTTGGGTCTGAAATATATTCACCAATTTCTTTTCTAACTTTTGTAGCATTCACAATATACAAGAAATTAAATGGGATAAGATGCAAGCGAAATCATTCAAGAATATCATTAGCAGACTTGTTAAAAAATTTGACCTATCCGCTCATCTTACTCCAAATCTCAATAAAAGAAGGAATGCTGGTGCTCTGAATTATCTGATGCAGAAAAAATATAGGGGAGATGGTTTCAGTGAGTATTGTAAATTAGATTGCTATGGGATAATGGGATACAAATTTTTCTAACACTCATTACATATAAATAAAAATCTTTGAATACATATCGAAGTATAAATGTTCATTTAGAGAATTATCTCTACATTGTATTATATTACCACCCTAGAATAATAAGTTACTGTAGATATACCCTGTCAGATGTAAACAAGAGACAAAATTGAGAAAAACAATTTAATTTGATAAGTTATGATCTCCTCAAGGTGAACTATTCCATTAAAATGAAAAGTCTCCAGGTTTTACTAGTAATAAAATCTACTCCTTTAAAGGCGATGAAAGTTGGAAAGAAATGGTCCAAGAAGCCATTGGTGATGACGAAGATTTACACAGAGAACTGTTACATCAATTGAATTTTTATGGAGACCTAGCAGAGGCGCTAAAGTGGGCACATTTGTATAAGATTGATAGGGAACATTGGCCACACAACCTCATAAACTTTGCCGATAATAGGTTAGTTCAGATCATCTCTTTTATACAATAAAATTAAGTGTTTCGGAATTTCAAGGATGTCCCACCCAACAGCCAGAGATTGCGAATATTGGGATGAGCCCCAACCATCCATAGAGTATCATAAATTGAACCTAGATCCAGATGCTATCCGTGTTGTAGATTCGGCTAGCACGTTTCAGGAATTCTTGGATCAAGGTCTCAGGGTAAATTTATTACTTAGTTTTATTATATAGATACATATTTATTATAAATGTTACCTGTAACACAAGAACAATACAATTAATGCTAGCGGTAGCTAGTATGTAGCAACTACATAATAATTGTAATAAATGAACAGGTATCGTGAATAATTTCAGACATTCAATAAGAGCTCAAAACTACTGAAATACTGAATCCAAAGATTTACATTTTCAAAAATTCGCTCAAAGTCAATAATAGTTATTAACAATATGTAAACATCTGAAAATGATCGATTTTGTTTAAATCAAAATTTAAATGACAGTTTGCAATATCTAGTGATTTTCAGTACAAACAACTAAAATCTCACAACTTGAAATGTGCCTAGATCGGCTGTTGCCAATATAATTTTCTTTTTTCATAGCCCCTCTTGATAACACAATTTCTGTGGACTCTACATTCAAGCAATATATGCCATATTTGATCACGTGTTCTGCAGTATCTAACAGGCAATGTTTATGATTCTATAATATTTATTTGACACTTTTCAGGATGTGGATATTGTAGGTATAGATTGTGAATGGAAACCTAGCTTTGGTGTACAGAAGTCCGAACTTGCTTTAATGCAAATTGCAACAAGACGTAACGTGTTCATTCTTGATGTACCTGCGTTGAATTCAAAAGCTCCATATGCTTGGAGTAATCTTGAGAATATGCTTTTCAAGAAGGATGATATTTTGAAGTTAGGTAGGTAATATTTTTCAATTATTAGCCTGGCATTATGCTCAGAAATTCTAACTGTTTTTCCCAACTAGGTTTTTCCTTGATGAATGATAAGGCTGTCATTGAAGATTCTATAATAGGATTGAAGTTTGGTTCAAAACAATTCGGTTTTCTAGATCTTTTATCGTTATGGAAATTACTTGGCAAATATCCACAGGTCGTTTTACCGTATGGTGAGTTTGTATAAGAGAATTTATCTATTATAACTATTTGATGTGAATCTTGAAAAAAAAGAACTGTGGCAATGGATCTCTATTGAACAGACCTCACGAACTGAAAGAGAATATAGTAATCTATTATATTTTCTCAAAAATGCTGACAATACTCAGAGTTTGAAGATATTTTATATTTCAGCTCCAGTGGAGGGATCTAGCCTTGGCACATTGGTTAATCAATGTTTGGGGTTTCCTCTGAACAAATCAGAGCAGTTTTCTAATTGGGATAAGCGACCACTGAGATTGAATCAATTGATGTATGCCGCTCTTGATGCCTATTGCCTCATCGAAGTCTATGATGTTATTAGGCAAAGTTGTGACTCAGTAAACTGCCCTTTTGATGAATTATGTTTAGACTTGATGACTAACAAAAGTTCTAAGAAGAAAAAATCCCACAAAAAGGTAATGTAAAGTCTAACTGCTCAAATAAAAACGATTCTCACATGAAGAAAATCATGTTTTTTCTGATAAACTAATTCTCTAAATAAATAAATATGTATCATCATTTCCTGCCAAAGCTCAATGTCAGTTTTATACAGGTGTTTAAAAAAAAAGTGACCCCCTCTCTAGGATAAGTAGAAAACTTAAAAATAATTGGGGTTTGCTCAGTAAAAAATTTTCGTACCGCGATCCGTATTCAAGATACGAAGAAAAAAAAATTATACACATTTCTTAAAATTCTGCAGAAACTACTGGCAACATTGTAATGAAATTTTATATGAATATGTTTTGGAAGCTGATACATCCAATGAATTTGTTTGTATGTCTGACTCTCGTAGATGGCGCTAGTTACACGTTTCGTACCAAGTAGTATTTAACATAACTTTCTTAATATTAGATTTATTGAGCAAAATTTCAAGCGTACTTAAACATCATTCAATTTCACACAAAAAAGGTACCTTTGGTAAAACTCGATACTATGTACCGTTTTCGGAGTATTTTGATTTGAAAATTATGAAGTAATAGCCAATGAATTTTACATGGCAATAGCATTTTCTCTGAAATTTCAGTTGCCATGGAAAACTGTCTTTCATTTAATAGTTTTGACGTTAAGTCAACAATAATTACATTTCTATTTGTTAAATTAGATATTGTTAATCAATATGTACTCAAATGTTATTAACCTTAGGAGAGTGTTTAGGAAACGCTACTGGAGTGATGAGAATCCACATGTCAAAAGGGTAGCACATTACCAACACATTTAAATTTAATGTTTGGGCAGCAACTTTAGGCAACAAATTAATAGGTTATCACATTCTACCTGGAAATTTAAATGGTGATATGTACCTGGACTTTTAAAGTAATCACTTAGTCGAGATATTAGAAAATTTAACGGTAAACGAGCGAAGATATTTATTTTTTTATGCACGATGGAGCTCCACCGCACTTTGATAGAAGGTGTCGTCGTAATTGGTTGAGTAAGCATTTTCCGAATCGATGGATTGGTAGAGGTGCAGAAGCTCCGATTCATTGACCTCCTCGGTCATGTGATTTTAATCCCTTGGATTACACAGTTTGATCGTATCTTGAAGAAAAAGTTTATGCTGCTGAGGTAAATTCACCGCAAGATTTGAAAGATAGAATACAACGTCACTTTAATGATCTCACAGCTGACTCCCAACCATTTAGAAGATTAATGGATTCTTTAGAAAAAAGGATAGCCTTGTGTATTCGTGAACGGATGGCATTTTGAACACCTACTCTAATTGAAATCATATTTATGTTATTAGTCTTTTTTTGAATATTTTGATTTTTTGTTTGATAAATACAATTTTTATCATTACTTCATACGAACATCGGTTATCACTTCATAATTTTTAAATCAATATACTCCGTAAACGGTACAAAGCACCGAGTTTTACCAAGAGTACCTCTTTTGTGTGAAATTGAATGATGTTTAAGTGCGCTTGAAATTTTGCTCAATAAATCTAACACTAAAAAAGTTATGTTTAATACTACTTGGTACTAACCGTGTAACTAGCGCCCTCTACGAGAGTCAGACATACAAACGAATTCATTGGATGTATCAGCTTCCAAAACATATTCGTATAAAATTTCATTACAAGTTGCCAGTAGTTTATGCAAAATTTTAAAAACGTCTATAATTTTTTTTTCTTCGTATCTTGAATACGAATGGCGTTAGGAAAATTTTTTACTGAGCAAACCCCAATTAATTTTCAGTTTTCTATCTATCCTAGAGAGGGGGTCACCTTTTTTTGAAACACCCTATATATATTCTAAAAGATTGTATTTATTTTGTGAAAATATTTGTCTCATTCAATATTTATATACAAAACCTAAGGAGCGCCTAATTTGGTTGAGCTGGGAAAATTTTTATTGTTTTACAACTCATTTTGATACCAAATGCATCATTATTTATAGATTTTATTTTTATTTTTTTATAGAATGGCCAGAAAGTGTCAAATGACATCCCGCAGCCTGTATGTCATTTTACAGAAGAAGTGACAGCTGATAGTATAAAATTTGTCTGTGATACAATGCTACAAGGTTTAGCTAAAAAACTGAGGAGATATGGCATAGATACAGCGTTTTTAGAAAATAATCAAGACCACATGGAATGTGTTAGATTGGCAACAGATGAGGAGAGATATATTTTGACTAAAGGCACTGTATTTAATAAGGTAAAATATTATTGTTTTATTTGGCGATGATATTTAATTTCTGATATTAGCACAACTGTTCGTTCATACAAATTGTCAATTTAAATTTTCTGATGACATTGACATTTATGAAGGCACCTGCTTTTGTAATAGTATATTCTAAAACAAGTTGCAGAATGGGCACCTATTGCAACACTAATGCGAAATTCGCAAACGAGCGACGAAGGAGCGAGTTTTTGAAGGCATGAGTGTTGGAATAGCCTTCTGCAACGAGTATTAGACGATATTTTCTCTATTTCAGTCAAGAATTGTGAGAAATTTATTGGAATTCAATGAAAAATTCAGATTATACCTCCTAGTGCATTTTGTATTTTATTTTCGCAGTTGGTGTGACTGATACGAAAATTGACAGATAATAAAATTTGAATAGTGCGTTCAAATCTCTACATGGTTTGGTATTGACAATTGACATGCCAATGGACGCGTGTTGACATTCGAAAGGATAGGATGTCAGTGTTGTCAACCACAAAACGAAAAATATAACTAAAAACAATGCTGTAATGAGTTCATTACTACACTGTTTTTAGTACTGTAATGAACTCATTACGACACTGAAATAGAGAAAAGCTAATTTTACCTTAAAATCTACAGAAAAAGAAAATCTCATCAGCAGCCTCTAATCTTGACCGATTCTATTCTAATATAATTTTCATTTAGTTGGTAGGTTGTGTTTGTCCAGGATATTGTTACAAGGTGATCAGTGATGACATAGAACTTCAGTTGAAAGAGGTACTGAATTATTATCACATAAAGGTAACGAAAGCCGATGTTTTCAGCAGATGCCAGGTGAGTTTAAGACAGTCAATTTATATTTTTATCCTAAACAACAAACTTTATGTATAGTTTTGCAACGACTCCTGCTTTGTTAAAGTAAGACCTTCCACAATGCAAATGATGGCTTCACAAAATAAACCTGCTCGATTTGCACCCCCACCACCTTGCTACATGGACGAAGCATCTGGTTTCTCAAGCGAAGATGACTTTGATTATGATGAAAATGAAACTAGCTATAGACCAGACAGAAAATGGGATCTAAGTAGGTCATTAGTTTAATGAACAAACCAATTAAATAAATTTAATTTTTTCAGTTCCCGATGAACATATCGATGTTGGTTTGCGTCAAACTAGACGTGGTGCGAGGATTCGAATGGATGACATTCCAGAAGATATATTGAATAAAGCTGAAGTATTTTATGTGTGCGAACAGTGTGGGAAGGTTTACTGGGATGGAAGTCACTTAGAGAGGGTACTTCACGGAACTCTTCATGATATTGTTCAGTGAAACCTCTTTCTACCAAGTTGATTTGACAATTCACTGATTAATGTTCTTATTTCCGGAATATGTGAAGTATTATAATATTTTAATATATATCCTTTTGAAATAAATAGGCAGATAATGAAGTTGAAGCTTAACTTGAATTTGTTAAACCCTTTCACATTGCGCACGCTGATTATAGTTTGAAAAATCAAGGAAATTGAATGCTTAATCCAACTTAACTTCAGCACTAGAGCAAGATTTTAGTAACATCATTTTGCCTGCGGAAATATTCAGAAAAATGTGGGTCCTACTCTGTTCTTTTTAGATGAATCCCAATAACTCCAGGACTACGGCATACTACTAAAATTGTCATCACAGAGGTATCTAATGATGCCATAATATACTCATTGTTAATTATTTTTTTGCTAAACAATATTGCGTGTTTGAATATAAGGTGGTAAACCTGCAGAATTGTCCTATGACCTTGGACTTTCTTAGACGTTACGTCAAGTTCGCAACTATGTTGCCAGATCAGAACATTCTTCTTGTATTCGAAGAAAGTCGCTGCTAATAAATACTAGCATTCATAGACAAAGTACCTTTTTATAGAGATATTTTGTCCATGCTAGCATTGTATAATAAATCTTTATACAATTATACTAACTAAAATAATGGCTGATGAATTATTTTGATTTGATTATCCCGAAACGGGTTTCGGCCAAATCTAGAGACAACCTATCGCAGTTATCTTTATACGCCAAACCGAGTTAAAGCAATACATATGAGTTTGATGGCAATGTTAATCTCGATATGACATCTCGAACACAACCAATTAATTCAACTGTGAAACAGCCTAAATATACATATGAGTTTGATAATGTTAATATCGATATTTCTATGGCAATTAATTTCTCCAACAAATCAGTAATATTTAAATTTCTATGGCTTTTCTCCAACAAATCAGTTGTCAAAATATGCCAAATACATGTGTCAAGCTGTCAGGCTCGTTCTCTCGTTTTTGTCATCGTCGTTCGTTCTGTAGCGAACAGAGGAATGTAGTTGCTAGAAATTTGGAAGTTTCCAATAATTGAAGGAATGTTTTTGTGTTCATGAAAAAGGAAAAAAAAATTCAACATGTTTGTCACGTATCTGGATTATTTATAGAATGAATTATTTCGAGTTTGTATGGTGTGTCCCTGGAATAACATATCTTTAGAGAGTTGTTGAAATTTTTCTTGGTTGAGTCATGAATGAAGAAGACTTAAACAGGTCCGCAGAGGAAGAAGCCTCTGCAGTATGTTCACCGAAACCTCTCGCGTTTACAATTGATTTTGGTGAGGGTAAAAGTATTGATACACAACGACACAAAACTCTAGTGGAAAAATATAAAAACAGGCATAAAAGAGGACAATCCTTAACCAAAATCGAAGCGAAAGTAGAAAATTTAGTCCAAAAAAAACATCCCTCTAGTGGAAATCTACCAAGGAAGACTAGTTTTCAGTCTGATGGTTATTTCTCCAGTGATGAAAAAAGTGATAGAAATAAAACCATTAAAGCATCTTTAAAAAGGGATCTTTCCCTTCAGCTCAAACATACAAGTACTAACAAAATGACTCAATCTTTTCCAAGCTCAATTTTGAGTGACATTGTTAGTCCTGATGTTGAAATCAAGGACACATCCTGTCCAGAGTTGGACTTGGTGAGTCCAATAAGTTCACAACGGAAAGAAGAGTTACCTTTAAGCTCAACAGATAAAAAAGTGAATTTTTCCCGGCAACATTCTAGTCCTGAAAGTGCAACCCAAAATGACATTAAAGTAGTTGATTTAGAAGAAGAAAATTTTGAAGATGGTACGGAGTTTGATTTTGATAGATCTGATACTGTAAGTGATACTGGTACATATACAGTAGATGCAGATAATTATTCCGAAGCTCAAAAATTGAGGATGAGTATAGATAGAGAATTTAAAATTGAGCATATGACAGGAATTGAAAAAACACAGGAGTATATCAGGAGTCTTACTAACTTTGACAATTACATGCAGAATTCACTGGCAAGTCCTGTTATTTTCACCCCAAATAGTTCCACCGATACGATAAAATTGGAGGAAACACCTCCTCGAGTGCAGTCTCCAGGCAAGGTGGATAAATTATCTCCTATTTTATCTCCTACTCAAAATTTATCAATCACAGAAAGCATTGCCTCTACAAAATTGAATGATATGGAACCAATTAATCAAACTTATTGTAGAAGGTTTAATCTGAGTGGTAAATCTGGGAAGAATGATTCTGGAAATATTTCAGATCGTGGCAGTGTTATTTCTGTAACTTCAAGTGGAGTATTCCGAACTAAACGTGAACCTGAGATGAAATGTAGGAGGATGAGTCTCACCAAGTCAGAGATTCAAGTGGAGAATTATATTGATAATAAGAGTAGTAGTGAATATACTCCAAAGCAATTTAGTTATGAGAAAGCAGTTACAGCTAAACTTTCAGCTAATATAATAAATGTTCAGAATATTTCAGTTAAAAGCAAAGATATGGACGATTCTTCAGATATAGAACCAGTGAAACCTGATAATATCCCATATCTTCCACCTGCTGTTGGGGGTTTATCAGGAAATTGTTCACCATCAAAGATACCATCGCCTATCCATACTTTATCAAGACCTAGAAGCAGAAATAGTTATAGTTCTCAGAACATCGATTTATCTGATAGTAGTATAGAAACTGAATCATACCTGAAATCCACTCAGAGCTGTATCAATTCACTACAGAAAAAACTTTCTTTAGATAGTGATCAAGACAGTGATATGGATAATAAATATGAAATTGCTTTAAATAACACTGCTCAGAGTTTGTTGAAGCAGAAAACATCACATACTCGTCATAACTCTCTTGAAGGAAGGGCTATTAAAATTTCCAACAAATTAGAGCATTTTCAATCTAAGAACTTGCAGAGCATTGATCAAACTTACATAAATAAATTTAATCAATGCAGTGTTGCCCAGGTGATGCATAAAATACAAAATTCTCCAAATAATAGTCCTATAAGGAGGTCAAGCAGCTTCTCTACCAAAAATCCAAGTTGTAAAAATACAAATATTCAGAATGAGTTGAATTATGAGCTGGCTCACAAAAATTCATCTCCTGTTTACTATAAATCAGGAATACAGCAGAGAAGTACGGTATTAGACCATCCTAAAATCGATAGAAATAAGTTTGGGGATACTGAATCCAGTTCTGAAGAAGATTTCGAGAAGAATTTGTCTAAAAAGAAAGATACTTCACTAACCAAAACCAGATATAACCGTGCTTTCAGTTTACGAAGGGGGCGGTTGGATTCGGAGCCCTCGAATTCTTCTATTAAATGTCCCAATACTCCGGAAGTTCGAAGGAAATTTATGCCAGATAGGACTGAACGTGCAATATCAGTAGATAGGAAACCGGTGAGAAACGAAGTACAGAGTAGGTTTATGTCAAATATTTCTAAGAAGGCTGGTTCTCCTAAGTTGAATTTACCGAAAAATGTGCCAAAAACACTGCCCCTAACTCCAAAACCAGCTTTACCCAAGGGTCAAGTCATGTCAAGGACTGATAGTGGTAGATTCAGTGCTAGGATGGGCAAAGGATCTGTTATGCAAAAGAATTCAAAAGATGGATCATCAGGTAATATGTTATAAACTGCTTCTTTAAATGATATCTTTACTATTTTATTTTTATTTTTTTGTTTGGAGTCTTCTCGTGTAAAAAAATTATATTTATGTCTGAATAACAACAACATTTGTTCTTAGTCCATTAGAAAAAGTTTTTGTATTGCCAATACACCAAATTTTGTCAAAGTTTGTGTTATATCAATTCATAATGTATGATTACGTTCTCGATTTGCTGTTTTGTTATTCCACACATGATGAAAATTACGACCATAGACTAACTTAATAATACTTTGTTTATTAAGTCTTTGAATATGTTGACATTGTTGACTTTTCCAAAAATTAGTTTAAATCAATGAAATTAATTTGATCAAATCAATTTTTTTTTGTGCAGCACTGTTCAACTTTTATAGATGGCGCCAAATGTGCGAGTAGCCTATTCACTATCTCTGGAGAGACCTATCTATTTTATTAAGTTAATCTACATGTGCAAACAGGCACCAATGTCGATAAACATAATTCAATCTCTTATTTTAAACCCACATTTTCAGGTAAAAAATCTGGTGGTCGAAGTACCTCATCCCTAACCAGTAGAGAAGTTGACTTTCAGAATTGGAAACGAAGGAAAAGTTATGATCCAATAAAGGCTGCTGCTGAAGGGAAAAGGAAGGAAATGGAAAAGCGCCAAAGCATCATGACCCAAAGTTACAACGAAAAGAATGCCTACGAGTGTGATAGCTCGCCATCACATTCCAGCTCTGTCCACAGATCTCAAGTAAGTACTGAAATTTTTTTGAACATAATTCTCTGTTTTAGCGTTTAAAGGCTTCTTCTCTATGTATTGAATAACGGAAATTAATTTTGTTTGTTTAATTCCTATGGATTTCTGTTATGAATTGGTATTAGCTTGATATGCATGCAATTTACTGCATGTAATCTTTCGTATATCTTTTGACACAGATATAAGAAATTAATTTCCTTATAAAAAATTTTTTTCCCCTGGTTTTTCATTTTCTATTTACCTACTTCAGGTGTCTTTCCTTAATAACAAGGTGGATGGAAACTTGTGACACATGAAGCTATATCAAAATATTTATAATAAATTATGTAAGTTAAAACCAAATCTCGATGAAAGAGAGATGTCTGTACTCATTTTGAATAATTTAATATCATGTAGAAATATGCCTATATACGATAGTGCCGTAAATATATAGTTTTATTGATAATCTTCTTTCATTGGCTATTTCATTACATTTTGCTTCTTATTTATTACTTGTTGATGCATAAGGATTTCTTTCTAAAATTTGTGTAGACATCTTTCATTCTGAGGTGAATTTTTATGTAATCACAAATTTTTCTAACACTTGCTTGAGATAGCACCATATCAACATATACTAACAAATCTTCGGATTCTTTATTTCGCACTATTTTTATCTCCTATGATCAAGGATTATTGAGAACCCAATCAACTTATCATTATGTTTAGTTTCTTAATACTTGACAAACCATCCTGCTGAAAATACAAAATATTCAAATATTAATGATCTTTTTATATAATTTGTAATATCTGAAGTCGGTTGTGAAATAATTGATTTTATAGAGATGAGTGCTCATAATTTATAACCAAAATTGCTTTGTGGTGCAGCAGTAGTGGGCACTTAATCTATTAATTATTCCATCGTTTTCATTATGAGTTTCTTTGCTTTAAATAATTCCTAATCAAGGAATTTTATTTGTTTTTGGTGATTCACTCGTTTGTTTCCAAATGAAGTAAGACAATAATCGAAAGTTGACAACAAATGGCTTATTTTTTTCTACATTTTGTCTCTTATCTTTCATTGAAGTATGCATGTTATTTTTTTTTAATTTCATCATATTTGCTGTAAAAACTTTTATGACCTGTTAGGTTCCTTTTTTGTTATTCTCTTTCAGGCTCATTCTTTGTTTTTGGAGTTTTCATCAGAGAGAGAGAGAGAGATAAACTTTATTGATAATAAGTACAATCAAAAGGCTATCGACCTAAGTCTTCCTGCCAGTTAAATACATTTTCATTTACAAAGATCTCTGTTTTTATTGTAATGATTTTAAGTATTCAAAAACTGGGAGTGCTGGTAGTTTTGCTTTTGGTGGTGTTGTACCTTGATAGCTGTGAATAAGTGGGTTAATAATATTTATGTTATTCTGGTTGGTGATGAATTTTCTGTTGAGGTGTTCAAGTCTTTCTAGTATCGGTTCCACTTCTGTAGTCTCGTAGAGTAGTTGATTAGAAGGGTTGTGGAGTGAATTGTTTGGGTGTCTCAGTTTTGTGACCTTTCTAAGGCATGTTCTTTCTGTAACTTCTATGTCTTTTGTTGTTGACTTTGGCGCATTCGAGAATACTGTGTGTCCATACTCCAATAAGGGCCTGCATATCATCTTGTATATAGTGGTCGCTGTTTTGGTACTGATTCCTAGTTTCCTATATGTGAGTGATCTAAAATGTCCTGCTCGAGTGATAGCTGCTTTCTTTTGTGTTTTTATGTGGGTTTTGAAATTTAATTTGTGATCTACTTTGATGCCAAGATATTTACACATGTTGGTGGGTGTAATTGTGCAGTTTCCAATTAGGATCGTTTTGGAGTTGGGTTTGATTTTGTGGTGAAAAATCAGAAGTCTTGTTTTTGTAGGGTTTGCTTGAATTCTCCAGCGTCTCATCCATGCCACAGTGACATCTGTTAGTCTTTGTAGTTTTTCCATACAGCTGTTAATAGTGGTACCATGTACAATAAGGGTTGTATCATCTGCAAACTGCAGCATATATGCTTGTTTGTCAGTTTTCACTTTAACTTGAAGAGTTCTTCTCGATAGAAATTTGGAAATGATTTTCAGGAGGTATATTGGGCATTGTAGTTGGTATAATTTGAATAGAAGTCCGCTGTGCCAGATACTGTCGAAAGCTTTTTGGATGTCAATAAATAGGGCTGCCGACTTTTTTCCATTTTTCTTATTACACTGAATATTTGATGTTATAATTGTAAGAGGGTGTGTAGTGGAGGTTTGGCTTTTAAATCCAAACTGGTATGAAGGGATATATTCTCCTACTGCTTTACGGATCCTTTCTGTAAGAATTTTTTCAAAATTTTTTCCCAACACTGGGAGTAACGTTATTGGTCTGTAATTTTCTATTTTTGAATGATCTGTATTGGCTTTTGGTATCGTTATAAGTATTCCTTTTTTCCATTCATTGAGGAAATAATAGTTGGTAATGCAGAAATTATATATTTTGTTTATATGGTTGTGTATAAGGGGGTCCAGTTTCCTCAGTATTTTTCTGGGAATATTGTCATATCCAGGTGTTGTATTTTTTCCGTGATGTAGGGCTTTGTAATATTCTTATTCCGTGATTGGTTCCATGTTTGCTTCTGCCTGTATTTGGGAAAAGGTGTACCGATACCAGTATTCTATCCTATCATACTGTTCATTGTCAAAGTCTGCGTTGGTAGTTTTTCTGTAGATTTCTTGATAATGTTTAGCAAATGCATTAGTGATCTCTTTATCATTTATAAGTGTTTTACCGTTGACCTGTATTGGATCTGTGAGATTATGTGATGTGTATTTGCTTAATTTCTTGATTGTCCTCCAGTATGTTCGTCCCTTCTGTTCCTCTATTTCTTTGCATGCTTCTAAATACTTATGGGACCTGTAGGTTAAAATGAGTTTGTGGATGTCCTTATTGAGATTGTTGTATTTTATTTTCAAATTGCTGTCGTTATTAATTTGAAATTCGCGATATAATTGTTTTTTCACCCGTATTAACTTTTGAATATATGGAGGTAGTGTTTGACTATAATATTTTTTCTTTGAGGTGGGTGTTTGCTTTATTATTATATTTGAGAGAGAATTTTGGAAGAATGTTATGTATTCTGTGGTGATTTCGATTTCTGGGTCTATTATTTCCAATATTTGTTTATCTACTTCCTCGATGTTGCATTTTTCAAATATGTACCATGTTTCTTGTGGGTATCTTACTGGGTTTCTGTTGGTATTTATAGTGAATTCGATTGCAAGGTGGTTGGATCCTAGATCAGGGTTAAGGTTTATGTTTTGGATATTGTTCCTTATATTTCTAGTACATAAAATGATATCAGGTGTAGAGTCTGGGTTTTTTCCCATAATGAATGTTGGAGGGGTGTCGATCTTGCTGAAATCAGAGTTCCTCAGGAAGTTGTGGAGTTGGTTTCTTCTTGGGGTATTCATGTTGAAATCTCCCAAAATAATGCAATATTTGTACTGTGAAGCTTTGACAAATAAATTTTCCTCAATCAGTCTGCTAGAGTGATGTATGTATACAAGAAATATGTGGAGCTTATCATTTTTGAAGGGGATAGTGAAGTGAAGGACGTCATTCCACTGGTTATTAAAATGTGGTGGGTTGCATTTTCCACTTTGGACTATTCTCTCAGCTAGTACCATTGTTCCCCCACGGACATTCTGGTTTAGTATAGTTCCATGCTTGCATATTGTTCTCCAGTCCTTGTAGCCGAAAATGTTTTTCTCATCCGTTTTGGTTTCTACAAACATTGCGCAGTTTACTTTATTTTTTTCTATATAATGACGTATCAGTTCTTTTTTGTTATTCAAACTGTTTATATTACAATAGACCATCTTAATCATTAACAGTTCCATGAAGTTGTGTTCCTTCGGAAGGTTCTGTGTCGACCTTTCTGGGTTCTTTTTCCATATCGAACATCAGCACATATAGCCGGTTTCCCACAAAAGTTGGTATTGTGTTTATTCGATAAGTTTCCATGAATCGTTTTTGCAGTTTTTGTATAAGCATTTGTCTGTCCGTATTCTTTGGCTTGTTAATTTTATTAATATATGTTTCAATAATGTGATCGTGGATTGTTATATTTTGGTGAATCCTACTTTTTTCTGTTTTGTCTTTGTCAATTTCCAGGGTTTTTTTATTTATTAAACGAATTTTCACATTAGGTATTCCTTCTATAGGTTTGAGTGGTCTTTTTGGACACTTCATTGTCCAAGGCACATGCTCTGTAGAGTTACATGCTGCACACTTTTGTGGAAGGTTTGTATCACACTGTGTATCTCTATGGTTGCCTCCACATTTGCTGCACTTCCGTTTTATGTGTGAATAGTGAGCATTTAGTACAAGGTATTGGAACAGGATCTGGTGGATGGCTTGGATTTACGATGTAATGTCTACATTTGTAGTAGATTCCTTCATTTATTAGCCTTTCATAAGATGCGATATCCCCTGTGATAATTCTAACAAAAAGTGATGGTCTGTTTGTTTTTCTGGATATGATTCGTTTGCAATATCGATGTTTAATTTGGTGTGTGTTTAGAATCGTAGCGATTTCTTGCTCTTCTATTTCTATCTCCACGTTAGAGATGACAGCAGAGTAAGATTCAATTGATCTTTTAGTTGGGTCAAATGTTTTGTTTTCTATTGTTTCAGAAAAATTCAATATCATGTTTTCTTTTTTAAGGTACTCGAGAGCCTTAGTTAAGTTGTTTTTGGTGTTGTCTGATTTAACTATGAATCCTTTCCTTGTTTGTATTATTATGTCCGTATTAGTTGGAAATATTTGAATCCAAGCATTCGCGATTTGTATTCTGTTTGTGTTGGGTAGTGTATTGAATTGAATGTTTTGTGCGTTGTATTCTGTTTTCCAGATGTGTTTTTATCTTTCGTTTCTTTATCAGTGTTTATGATTGGGGATTGGGTGTTTTGTTGATTAGTCTTTTGCATATTATTTGGTTCTTTGAAGGTGTAAGGATTACCTGTATTGATTTCTGGGGATGATTTTTCGTCTTTCTTTCTAGAAGATATTTCAGGTTCTATACCTTTCTTTTTCCGTTTTCTTCTTGTTACCATTTGGAATTGAGAATTAGTTTCCCCTTCCGTTGCCGACGTATCTTGTGTCGTTTCTTCGCCTGTTTGCGACATTTCTGAGACATAAAATGCCTCGAAGTCGTCGGCGTTGAAAGGGTGATTAGAAAAATCGTTTTCCGCAATTTTCAATTCAATTTGCTCGCTAATATATTCGATCTATATGCACAAGCACATGTGAACCGCATGAAAGTCAAACACAGACTGAGTTTTCATCACTCATTTTCGAATATTCGATATTTTGATTTATGTGACTTTCAGTGAAAATTGCAGTGGAAAGTGTTAACTGTTGTTCACTTTACTTTTTCACTTTGTCACTCATGAACAAACTAACATTCTAATTTTAATCGATCAGTGCTTCGATATCACGTTCATGAAGTTTGTTGTGCATAATCTCCAGGCTGTAACTAATGCACAATGGCTTCCACGGTATAACAGCATCCTTGAATTTTTTATCCTAAATCTTCGTAAAGATGATCACTGCAACTGGTACTTTACACTAAAATCGTTCAGATCAATATCTTGACGACCATAGAGTCCAATCCACTTTTTTTGCGCTGAAAAAGACAATATTACATGATTTTGTAAGCGTTCAATTAGATACTTACATATCCATGTTCCTTGATGAATTGAAGTATGTAAGCTCTGGCTTGGTATACAATATGGACCATTTACATGAACCATATTCAATTAAGAGGAAAATCAAATTCCAAAACATAAGTTTAACATATAGAAAACATTCAACATTTGAGGCAACAGATGGCGTTCAGATCGAGTTAGTCGCTCGGTTTCCTGCCTTATTCTCTTAAAACTATGCCTATGCGTATTTTAGATAAGAGAGAATAAAATTGCTTTTAAACAACCTCTTTATATATCTTTATATATTTCCTCTGCTATATTTTAAATGAAATAAGTATTATATCACAAACTTCCCCAACTATGGATGATGATTTCCCTTTGAATGGGTTCCATAGCAGACTTCAAACATCAGAAGATCTGAAAAATCGTCACTTGGAACGCAAGACCCGATTCGAAGAATCCTCCTTGCAGATTGGCGACAAATTTTGTGTATTGGATCTGAATATAGAGGGTATTTAAAAATTACAGATATTCAGGAGATCAGCTCCTACTTTAGAACATGTGTCACATCCATTCAATATAGATGAATTAAGGGCTGCAATCAAATCTACCAAATCTCGAAAGGCAGCAGGTTTTGACGGAATTTATCCAGAATTTATCAAGCATTTATGAAAAAAGGCCTTGTCTTGGTTATTGTCTTTCTATAACAATATTCTGAATTCAGGAAACTTTCCTTCCAATTTAAGTAAGGCTAAAGTAATAGGGATTTTGAAACGAGGAAAAAAAAATCCTTGTGATCCTAGTAGTTATCGACCCATCAGTTTATTGAGTGTTCCTTTCAAGATATTAGAAAGGCTAGTCCTTTTTAGAATTGAATCTTCTATAGAAAATGCTCTACAAAATTTCCAGGGAGGCTTTAGGAAAAACAGAAATTGTTCGGATCAGGTTCTCAGCCTTACAACTTTCATAGAATCAGGCTTCAATGATAGGTTGAAAACAGGAACTGCTTTCATCGATTTATCCTCGGCTTATGACACTGTGTGGAAAGATGGATTAATTTTCAAACTTTATACCCATCTGAAGTGTGGGAAAATGGTACGATTATTAGAAAATATGTTATCTGATAGAAGGTTTAGTGTTTTTATTGACAATAAGAGTAGCAACTTCAAAACATTGAAAAACGGCCTTCCCCAAGGATCAGTTTTAGCTCCTTTACTTTTCAATTTATATCTAAGTGATTTGCCCAATACATCATCTCAAAAATTTGTTTATGCTGACGACATTGCTATTGCTTACCAACATTCGGATTTCCATACTCTGGAAAACATACTGTCATCTGATTTGGAAATTTTAAAGAATTATTTTATTGAGTGGCGATTATGTCCAAATCCCAACAAAACAGAGGTATCTTGTTTCCATCTGAATAACCATGAAAAATATAGAAAATTAGCTGTAACTTTCAATGATTTTCCTATCGAAAATAATTTCTATCCAAAATACTTAGGAGTTAAATTAGATTCATCTCTCAATTACAAGGCTCATTTAAATGATCTGAGCCTAAAACTAAAAACTAGGAATAATATTGTTCAGAAATTAGCTGGATCCTCTTGGGGTGCTGATGCTTCCACTCTTCGTACAGCATCTCTAGCCCTAGTCTTTTCTGCAGCTGAGTATTGTTGCTCTGTTTGGTTTAATAGTGCACATACACAAAAATAGATGCACAATTGAATACATCCATGAGAATAATTACTGGCACCATAAGATCTACACCGGTTCATTGGTTACCAGTATTGTCTAATATTGTCCCTCCCCATATTCGCAGACAGACTGCAGCTCTGAATTCTTGGAATAAATATCATTCTTTTCCCAATTTATTCCCAATTATTTCATATTTTCCACAAAATAGAATTCCCAGATTGAAGTCACGTAAACCATTATGGCATAATACGTTCTTCAATATGAACATAAGTGATAAAGAATTATGGAAGACTGAGTGGAACTCTTACGAAATGTTCAATAAATATCTCGTTTCTGATCCTTCTGAAAAAGTTCCTGGTTTTGATCTTCCAAGAAAAATTTGGACAGTTCTTAATCGTTTGAGAACAGGTCATGGTCGTACCAATGGCATGCTATTTAAATGGAACTCAGTTCCTAGTGCAAGTTGTGAATGTGGAGAAGCAGAAGAAACAATACCTCATCTCATCGATAGTTGTCCCATATATAAATTTCAAGATGGTTTTAGGGCTATTCATGATGTTTCCAACTCTTTCTTGGAATGGGTTATAAATTTCAAACGAATATGATAGGTATTTTTGTTATTCAGTTCTTTTTTCTGCTTTTGTCTTTTTATTTCCAGATTCAATGTGAACACCTTGAAGAAGTCTCCGTCTCCACCAATAGAAGATCACTCTTGAAGAAAGAAGTCCCTGAAATATATTTCAGCTTATTTTTGTATTTTCACACTTAGACGGGGAGCCAGGGTTTTTTTTTTTCACAGGGTTTTTTCCTAGGCTTTTATGTCATACGCCGAATTGTATGACACCCCGTCACTAACCCCTGATCTATATGCTTTATTGTTTGCTAATTAAATATTGTCAGCCAAAAGTTCAAAAGAATATATATATATATATATCCAACATGCCCGTCCCCACTATTTCGGGATTATTCTTCCCGAGTACCGTTGACTCAGTCTAAAAGTCGTTCCGTCGAAAAGTAAATCCAGAGGAAGTTCATATTGGCGAAAGTACGATCCGCTTACACCTGATTGGCCATCTAGCCAGAGCGCCGTTGTCTCTCATCTGTGTCTAATCATTTTTGGATATTTTACATAGGCCAAGAAATTCATCGGGAGATTTTGAAGATGGGTAATACATCTTTCAGTTAATGAAACTGACTAAATATGTCGAAAATATCACTGAAGATTTAAAGATTATTAGTTTGTTGTTTCGACCAACGTTTAACCTTGTCTATTGTCATGGTCTAACCTTACAATATTCTAATTTCATCGGATTGCATTGAAATCCCACATTTTTCTTAGTCTATGCGAAATATTGAACAACCTTTGTATTAAAAGTGACCATACATCTTCCAAACTTCATAAATAATTATACGAAGATGAGAGACAACGGAGCTTCAGCTCGATGGCCAATCAAATCTAAGTGGGTGGAGTTTTCGCCAATATGAGCTTTGTTTGGATTAACTTTTCGACGGAACGACTCTTCTATTCAATGACTTTTCGACTATGTGAACCGCACCGCTCTCCCTATTTACTACCCTTTTCAAAAATATGCATTGTTTTCATTGTAAATTTTGAGAATGTAATTGGATGTTACCGTTTTAACTTTATCGCCAGAGTTTCCACGGAACGGCCGCTATGGAGCAGTTTATTAGTTCCGAGGAGGACGACATGACGCTATCCGCTGATGAGGGCTTCAGCCCACCCACACCAAGTCCGTGCGAACTCAGTCCGGCTAGGATGAGCTTGAGGAATACATGCAGAGAACGCATCCTCCACTGAGGTTGAGTTTCATTGGATTCATTTCGATTAACTGCCTATCATTTTTGGTCGCATGTCTACTTGAATACTGGGGAATGAAGTTGGGAACATTGGGAGCCACGGTGTAAAAGTGTCGAAAAATATGGACAACCTGATCAAGAGCTCTGATTTAATTTATTTTTTTATCACGATTTGTTGGATGGTAATCGAGAGACTGATTTTCAATGATTGTTTTGTTACAGGATAAGCGAAAGAGTTGATTGAAGATGATGAATACGAAATGTTAATTGCGGAATCCAAATAGGATATGTATTTTAGATTCAAGCTTCATTCCCTGTGATGTTATTGAATATTTCTTAGAAAATTCTGATACTCTTTGATTTGAAGCTTTATCATAGGTTTGAGATCGGTGATAATTTTGTGTCAATTAGTTGAAAATTCAATTTGGCAGCTTATATTTGTTCTATCATCAAAAGCCAGACTGCTTCAAGAACACAAGACGTGTGACATTTAGTGAGAAAGATCTTCTTTGAGGTAGCAACCATATAATTTCGGTTTTAAGCGTATTTTTTGAAATTATTACCTACTCAAATCTGTGCATGTTACGAAGTATTAATGTTGAAGATATCGTTATCATTATTTTTATTACCTGATGTACTATTTATATTCATTAAATTATTATTATTATTCTTTAAACGCACACAGCTCTATGTAACCAAAATTTATCACTTGTTTATGAAAATTTGAATAAAAAGTCAATTGCGACAAAAAATTTTGAGTTTTATATTATTTTTACTGAAAATTATCAAATATTGTGCAATGAAAGGCTCAGAACTTCTCGTCATTAATGTGATTATAAGAAACGAATTGGATTGTACTATTTAAGTATAGTTAAGATTCATAACAACTAAGGATGGTAAAACATGGGTGGGAAACTAGAAGGTAAAACGAGGAATACTCCTTCATTAAGGATTCGCGAATGAAAAGCAAAAAGCCAAAGGAACTTTATTGTATGACTTTACATGATTTCTCATATCAAAATGCTCCTTCCAACTTCCAGTGCTTTCACCCGTCTGAGAAGCTCTTGAACCTTTGAATCCTTCTGGTTGGACAATTGTTTCATATCTTCACGATATCTCAATTTAATTGTTTCTATTTGCTTCTTTAGAGAAGATATCGTTTTGTGGTGTTCAGCAATCAAACTGTCCCGCAGCTCAACTTTTCTTCTCCATTCATCAATCTTCAGATCTTCATTTGAGCCCATACTAGTGCTTTCTACTGTGTCAGTGTCAGGCTCTATATTTTCTTCGTCAGCATTAATAAGACATACTATTCCGTTATAAAAATTATCAGAATTTTTTATTGATAATTTTCGTGATTCCTTAGTATCCTGAAAATATAGATCTGTAGCACAAAATCTTAAAAATCGTGTACTAATTGGGCTATCAAAGTGATAATATTATTCTTTCAAAGCTAATTCTAGGTGTTTACGTTCAATGAAAATACCTTGACTTGCTTCACATTAGTCTTCAACAATTTTTTTTTCAACGCGTTCAATTTATATAGTATCTCTTCATTGCGTTCATCATAATTTTTGTTACAAACAGTATTTGTGCCATTCCTCATTATATCAATTTTCTTCATCGGATCTATTTCTCTAGAATCTAACTCAGAAATCGTTGTGACTCTGTTGTATTTTTCTATATCCATTTGCTTGTTACTATCTGACGATTTCAAAATGGTGGATAGGAATTGCTTGAAACTTTCATTCTTGACTGGTATTAAAGATGGACGTTCCACGATTACGATATCTTTGGCGACTGCAGAGAAATTCAAAACATGTTGAGTTTCCTCGAAGTGCTCTCGACATGGGTTTATGTTAACGATCATGCTGATATCCTCGTATCCAGACAATGCTTTTTGAAACAGCTGAGTCAATTTCGTTTCTCGAAAAGGAATAATTTGATGATCCGAACATTGCTGCGCTCGTCGTACTCCTAAAAACAATTATCAAACTCTTTAATACGAGGATGAATTGATATGTAACCGTGTTTTTGGAATTTTTATATTTATTTCTCAATATAGTCTCCTTTTAGCTCGATACAATATATAGTCCAGTAAAGGAAGGGCTGAAATCACTTTTTCTCGGAAAGAGCTGCATTTTTGATATGTTGATTGTTATAATGAGAGAAACATATGGTCAAAAATGCAGGTGTTAAAATTTTCAGGAACATTGAAAAATTCTTGAAAAAAGAGAAAAAAATTTAGAAAGCACTGACGTGAGGTCAGATTGCTTTGGCGCTCTTGTTGAGCTACCTGCGAGTATATATTCAAACCATAATAAATCTATAAGCAGTCTGATCAGGTGAACAATAATCTTTTTCCGTACAATGGGACAATGTGATGCAAATATGACCGCCTAATGAACCTACCTAATGAACAAACCTATATCTCAATTCAAAGATAACTAGTAATAATTTTCCCCAAGTTTTGTCCGCTGCTTCTCCTAAAAACTTACGTCAGTGCTTTTCTGAATCTTGACAACGTCATCGACATCGAATTCTCTCTCTGTCAAAAATTTTTTTTCCCTTGAGTAAATGAAAACAATTATTTAAATTTTGAAAAATCATATCTCCAGAACTATTAGCTTGTCGAAGTCGAGAGTGGTATTTTTGTATACGTCTGATAAAACTGCACCATAAAAAAATTTTTATTTGAACAGTGTCATTTGAAAAAAAAAAAATTTTTTTGTTACTCCGAACCTATTCGGCCGATTTGACCGAATAACGAACTTAGCCGAGATATTTATACCTCAAACCTATTCTGAAAGTTTCAACTCTCTAACTTCATCCGTTCGAGAGTTATCGTGTTCACGGAACGGACGGACGGACAGAATAGATTTTGACCAGGGATTATTCATCAGTAGGTCCAAACAAAACGATTGATACCACTTTTGCCCAAAAATTCGAAAGTCACAGACATTTGGGCAAATTGATAAGCACTCTGTTCAGGTGAACAAGAGCGCCAAAAATACGGGTTTTCTGATATTTTCGCACATGAGAAGGTTTGGTGAGAAAAAGTTTCAAACAAAAGTTGCAGAGCGGAAAAGTCTAGTCCAAATTATGTAGATTACCGTTCTCGAAAGTGATTTTGTATACTGATTATTACGGTATTACTCTAATGCGGCGATAACAGTGAATTGGAAATTTGGCGCCTAGTGCAAAACCGAGCGGTCGTAGAAGTCTGTAGTTCTACAACAGGGTAGGATTCAGCAAAAGTTGTCTGGAGAGTGTGATTTGAAATTCTTGGTCTATTAGAATGAATAACAGCTCGTTTGGGATATCATAACATGTAATTATTGGGTTTAAACTCATTAGTTTGAAATCGATATTTCAGTGACGCATTGAAATGAATAATTGCCCCACCAAAAGAAAATTTCATTTTCTCGAATAACTCGTTGACGGGATTTTGAATACTTACAAGAATAGATTATTATATAGTTAGTTATATGGGGAAAACTTTCTCAACAATAATACTTTCATAAAAAAATTGACAGAGAAATATAGTAATGACATTATCATCGAACAACATCGTGGGAAGCAACCGGTTTTCTTTTACAAATCTCCCAATATAATGGAGCTTAGTAAAGACTGGCTTTTAATCCTGATTCTCTCAGTAATTATCAAAAAAATTTAATTTTACGGATAGCTGGTCAAATCGTTGTAGCTGATATAAAAAAAAAACAAGATTATAACTATGAAAATTATCCCCTCTCAAGTAAATTTTTGGATAGCACTATATCTGAAATTCCGGAAAGTTTGAAAACTCTCCTATTCCATTTTCTAGATTCAAAATGTAGTACAAGGAAAGATGTGAAACGTGATACAATAGCACATTCCATAATTTCCATTGTTCGTCCAAGAACATTCATTTCCAAATTTCAGTTAGCTGTAGGAACTTATGTCTACAGAAAAATAGGTTCTCGTTTGATAATTGACATGATGAGTATATTAGGAGTATCTGCTTCATACCGCAATATTTTTCCGTTATTTTGCAACCTGTAAAATTAACGCATCCAAACTCTTTCATTCAATTCGTTTTTGATAACACAGATCACAATGCAAGTACGTTGGATGGTCATGAAACATTTCACTGTATTATTACACCAGAATATGATGTTGAATATGAAGGAGGTTTCAAAAGGCTGATGGAAATGCCACCTGCTTCTATTTTAGCTTCACAAAAGCAGATACAATTGATACCATTCAGTTACACGAATCCTGATGGATTGAAGAGTGTAGAGTTCGTTGATAAATCAAAACTTCATATAAAAGTACAACCTGAAGTTCCAAAATCATATGTTGCGTATGTGCGAAATCTCTCGAAATAGAAAATATTTCAACATGGAAGGGTTTTCATGAAATTTTATCATGAGACGTTACATATATGATGTCGCATGTTAATTGTCTCCCATTCATTAATGCACCACCATCCAGTTTAACCACATTACACACAGCTTTGCTCTATGCAGTTAAAGAAACGAAGAGAAATAAAAGTTGAAAACAAACAATACAACTGCGACCTATGAAAATGAGAAACAAGTGAAAATATTGTTCGAAAAATAGAAGGAAAATTCTCCTACTGCGACTGTAATATTGACCCAATAATAGTATGTTCAACTCGGAAATTCGAGGAAACACTTCAATATTTGAAGAGCGTGATTATTTTACTCCAGTTTGTCGAAACGTATTGGAGATTGAGATTTGCACTTGAGCAGTGTCACAAAAATGTTACCACTTTTTCATGCATTTCGCCTATGCAAAAAATGCTCAATGGTACTTACAGGATATGGTGCATTCAGAAACAACGATGGCTCCATTAAAATTCGTCAGCTTCACAAAAGATAGTTATTTCACTATTCGTAGGACAGACAAAGCTTGGAGAGGTGTCTGGAGTGATATGTGTATAGAACAAACACTAATTAGATTTTTCGGTACCGATTTAAAGCATGGTAGAGGAGTCACACCCAGTGTTGTTGCGCGTTACCTTCTGGGAATGCCATCGGCATTTGACGTCATGGAATGTTTGGAGGAATATGCTGATTTGAGAACAATCCTTTTGAGCAAAGAGATTGTCTGATGTCTCTTTCTACAGGAGTTATTGGTAGCGACCATATGTCATATGACATTTCAAGAAGGACGCAAAGGAATGGAAGCAATCGTTGGAAAAAAGTTGTGGGATATGCCTTTGTCATCAAAATTTAAATTTAAGAATTTATGCGATAGCCAGAATAAAATTCGTATTCCTGGAGGTACATCTTCTATAGACTCAGCTGCATTATTGCAGAGAATGTTCGTTCTTTATCAGAACGATGAATCAAGGAAAAAAGAGGCAATAACTTATGAATTGTCGCCATATCCATTATTTCTCTTTGACGAATATGGATTAATGAGAAAAACTGTTAACTCTGACCTCTATAAATTATTCTCAACGCATCTTCAATCACAATCTCTGCTTACTGGTATGATATATGTTATAGATGGTGGATGGTTATTACACCAAGTTGTATGGCCTTACAGTAAGAGATTCGTAGATGTATTAGAAATATATAGATCGTTCATACTGAAAAATCTTGGACAGAATTGTAAAATAGAATTTAACGGTTATTCGGATGAAATCATGAATATAATCGTATGAACGATTTCGCCGAAAAGAAAAAGTTGTTGCCCCTGATGTACAAATTGATGAAGACAAAATACTAACAATGAACCAAAAAAATTTTTTGTCAAATATTGGGAATAAATGTACATTTATCAAAATACTGTCCAATTATCTACAAAAATATAATATAGAAGTGAATGTAGCAGAAGAAGATGCCGAGGTACATATAGTAACGGCAGCAATATCTCTGAAAGAGAACATTCCAGAAGCGGTTGCTGTGGTTGGCAGTGACGTAGATCCCTTCGTACTTCTCATTGCTCTTATACCAGATTACAGCAATATATTTTTCTACAAAGTTGTTTCAGGATCGAAAGGAAATACTTTGTATTCAACATATCAGGACCGTGAATTGAAGCCATTTATTTTATTCGCCAATGCATTTGCTGGATGTGATTCTACTAGTGCTACGTACATTCAAGGAAAGAATAAAATAATACGAGAAATCCCGATCTTCAGGAATCAGTGCAGATTTTCTATCAAGAAGATGAAAGTATTAGAGAGCTTTATCCTATTGCGGAAAAAATAGTGAGATATCTGTACAACACAAGTGGGGAAAATTAGAGCATCGATGAACTGAGATATAAAATATTCACAACCCCGGTTTTAGGAACCAGGAAAACATCACCCTTAGTAATGCTTCCTCCAACAGAGTCAGCATTGATTTAACACATCAGACGAGTTTATTATCAAATTCAGGCTTGGCTAGGACGACCGTCGTTGAAACCTGAACATTGGGGTTGGCATAGATCACATTGTATGCTACTGCCTAAAATGATGACCACAGCAGTAGCTCCACAGGAATTATTGAAAAATGTGATCAAATTTCACACCCTAGTTTTATTAGTTTCAGAAATTCACTCTTATTCTTGTTTTTATTGATTCACATTTGTTAAAGGTATTGTGCAGCTGTAATGGAAAATGTGATACTTCTTGCTACAGTTGTAAAAAAAGCAGGACTGAAATGTACAAGGTTTTGCAAAATGTGTAACGGCATAACTTGTGAAAGTGGCTTTGACCTGATAAACAGAATATAAATGAACTCTGATGTCGATGAAGACGAAAGGGATCTAGATGACGCTAAGGGCGATGATACTGATGCATTTAATTGAAGAATTATTAGTAAAAATGAAAAAACAGTTTTTACTGATATTATTCGATGCAGGAACTTAATTTATTATTCATTAATGCTATTGCTCTTCAAATAATTACTACAGTTTTTTAATTCAACTCTTTTGTCCCATTACTCTGAATAAATTTCTTTCTTTCGAAGAATTGTTATTATTTTACTATCAGAAACAGCTACCTACGTCTAAATTATTATTCGTATATCGTATGCATCTTAAAGAAATTCAGCTAGGAATTTGTTCATAACTGCGGCTGAAAACTATTTTAGTTTTTGAATTAATAAAATTTCAATTTCGTCAAATTACAAAATTTCCTTTTTAAAATTTATCCAATTTTTGACATTTCGATTTTTCATATTACTTCTAGCTCCATAGAAGAATGTATATCGCCTTCGCTAGCACATCAGATTAAAAAACCGAACATCGTTTTACCCAAACTGTCCGTTTCCAACCAACTCAATGTAATAAATGCAATACAATAACACAACGAGACGAGAGTCCAACTCTGGCGAATATCTGCCAGATGTTCGGTTCAGCGTTCAGGTAGTCCTTTCATCGAGCGCCAAATTTGAAAGTCGTTGGTATTGCGCTACTAAAGAAATACGCTATTTATCAGTATATAAATTCACTTTGGAGAACGATAAAGTACATAATTTGGACTAAAATTTTCCGCTCTACAACTTTTGTCTAAAACTTTTTCTGACTAAACCTTCTAATTTGCGAAAATATCAGAAAACCCGTATTTTTCTCTATATTTTCAAGAATTTTTCAATGTTCCTGAAAATTTTAACACCTGCATTTTTGACCATATGTTTCTCTCGTTATTACAATCAACATATTGTTTGTTTTTCTGGATATGATTCGTTTGCAATATCGATGTTTAATTTGGTTTGTGTTTAGAATCGTAGCGATTTCTTGCTCTTCTATTTCTATCTCCACGTTAGAGATGACAGCAGAGTAAGATTCAATTGATCTTTTAGTTGGGTCAAATGTTTTGTTTTCTATTGTTTCAGAAAAATTCAATATCGTGTTTTCTTTTTTAAGGTACTCGAGAGCCTTAGTTAAGTTGTTTTTGGTGTTGTCTGATTTAACTATGAATCCTTTCCTTGTTTGTATTATTATGTCCGTATTAGTTGGAAATATTTGAATCCAAGCATTCGCGATTTGTATTCTGTTTGTGTTGGGTAGTGTATTCAAGAGAAACAGATTCTTGAATGTTTTGTGCGTTGTATTCTGTTTTCCAGATGTGTTTTTATCTCTCGTTTCTTTATCAGTGTTTATGATTGGGGATTGGGTGTTTTGTTGATTAGTCTTTTGCATATTATTTGGTTCTTTGAAGGTGTAAGGATTACCTGTATTGATTTCTGGGGATGATTTTTCGTCTTTCTTTCTAGAAGATATTTCAGGTTCTATACCTTTCTTTTTCCGTTTTCTTCTTGTTACCATTTGGAATTGAGAATTAGTTTCCCCTTCCGTTGCCGAGGTATCTTGTGTCGTTTCTTCGCCTGTTTGCGACATTTCTGAGACATAAAATGCCTCGAAGTCGTCGGCGTTGAAAGGGTGATTAGAAAAATCGTTTTCCGCAATTTTCAATTCAATTTGCTCGCTAATATATTCGATCTATATGCACAAGCACATGTGAACCGCATGAATGTCAAACACAGACTGAGTTTTCATCACTCATTTTCGAATATTCGATATTTTGATTTATGTGACTTTCAATGAAAATTGCAGTGGAAAGTGTTAACTATTGTTCACTTTACTTTTTCACTTTGTCACTCATGAACAAACTAACATTCTAATTTTAATCGATCAGTGCATAATCTCCAGGCTGTAACTAATGCACAATGGCTTCCACGGTATAACAGCATCCTTGAATTTTTTATCCTAAATCTTCGTAAAGATGATCACTGCAACTGGTACTTTACACTAAAATCGTTCAGATCAATATCTTGACGACCAGAGAGTCCAATCCACTTTTTTTGCGCTGAAAAAGACAATATTACATGATTTTGTAAGCGTTCAATTAGATACTTACATATCCATGTTCCTTGATGAATTGAAGTATGTAAGCTCTGGCTTGGTATACAATATGGACCATTTACATGAACCATATTCAATTAAGAGGAAAATCAAATTCCAAAACATAAGTTTAACATATAGAAAACATTCAACATTTGAGGCAACAGATGGCGTTCAGATCGAGTTAGTCGCTCGGTTTCCTGCCTTATTCTCTTAAAACTATGCCTATGCGTATTTTAGATAAGAGAGAATAAAATTGCTTTTAAACAACCTCTTTATATATCCAACATGCCCGTCCCCACTATTTCGGGATTATTCTTCCCGAGTACCGTTGACTCAGTCTAAAAAGTCGTTCCGTCGAAAAGTAAATCCAGAGGAAGTTCATATTGGCGAAAGTACGATCCGCTTACACCTGATTGGCCATCTAGCCAGAGCGCCGTTGTCTCTCATCCGTGTCTAATCATTTTTGGATATTTTACATAGGCCAAGAAATTCATCGGGAGATTTTGAAGATGGGTAATACATCTTTCAGTTAATGAAACTGACTAAATATGTCGAAAATATCACTGAAGATTTAAAGATTATTAGTTTGTTGTTTCGACCAACGTTTAACCTTGTCTATTGTCATGGTCTAACCTTACAATATTCTAATTTCATCGGATTGCATTGAAATCCCACATTTTTCTTAGTCTATGCGAAATATTGAACAACCTTTGTATTAAAAGTGACCATACATCTTCCAAACTTCATAAATAATTATACGAAGATGAGAGACAACGGAGCTTCAGCTCGATGGCCAATCAAATCTAAGTGGGTGGAGTTTTCGCCAATATGAGCTTTGTCTGGATTAACTTTTCGACGGAACGACTCTTCTATTCAATGACTTTTCGACTATGTGAACCGCACCGCTCTCCCTATTTACTACCCTTTTCAAAAATATGCATTGTTTTCATTGTAAATTTTGAGAATGTAATTGGATGTTACCGTTTTAACTTTATCGCCAGAGTTTCCACGGAACGGCCGCTATGGAGCAGTTTATTAGTTCCGAGGAGGACGACATGACGCTATCCGCTGATGAGGGCTTCAGCCCACCCACACCAAGTCCGTGCGAACTCAGTCCGGCTAGGATGAGCTTGAGGAATACATGCAGAGAACGCATCCTCCACTGAGGTTGAGTTTCATTGGATTCATTTCGATTAACTGCCTATCATTTTTGGTCGCATGTCTACTTGAATACTGGGGAATGAAGTTGGGAACATTGGGAGCCACGGTGTAAAAGTGTCGAAAAATATGGACAACCTGATCAAGAGCTCTGATTTAATTTATTTTTTTATCACGATTTGTTGGATGGTAATCGAGAGACTGATTTTCAATGATTGTTTTGTTACAGGATAAGCGAAAGAGTTGATTGAAGATGATGAATACGAAATGTTAATTGCGGAATCCAAATAGGATATGTATTTTAGATTCAAGCTTCATTCCCTGTGATGTTATTGAATGTTTCTTAGAAAATTCTGATACTCTTTGATTTGAAGCTTTATCATAGGTTTGAGATCGGTGATAATTTTGTGTCAATTAGTTGAAAATTCAATTTGGCAGCTTATATTTGTTCTATCATCAAAAGCCAGACTGCTTCAAGAACACAAGACGTGTGACATTTAGTGAGAAAGATCTTCTTTGAGGTAGCAACCATATAATTTCGGTTTTAAGCGTATTTTTTTGAAATTATTACCTACTCAAATCTGTGCATGTTACTTAAGTATTAATGTTGAAGATATCGTTATCATTATTTTTATTACCTGATGTACTATTTATATTCATTAAATTATTATTATTATTCTTTAAACGCACACAGCTCTATGTAACCAAAATTTATCACTTGTTTATGAAAATTTGAATAAAAAGTCAATTGCGACAAAAAATTTTGAGTTTTATATTATTTTTACTGAAAATTATCAAATATTGTGCAATGAAAGGCTCAGAACTTCTCGTCATTAATGTGATTATAAGAAACGAATTGGATTGTACTATTTAAGTATAATTAAGATTCATAACAACTAAGGATGGTAAAACATGGGTGGGAAACTAGAAGGTAAAACGAGGAATACTCCTTCATTAAGGATTCGCGAATGAAAAGGAAAAAGCCAAAGGAACTTTATTGTATGACTTTACATGATTTCTCATATCAAAATGCTCCTTCCAACTTCCAGTGCTTTCACCCGTCTGAGAAGCTCTTGAACCTTTGAATCCTTCTGGTTGGACAATTGTTTCATATCTTCACGATATCTCAATTTAATTGTTTCTATTTGCTTCTTTAGAGAAGATATCGTTTTGTGGTGTTCAGCAATCAAACTGTCCCGCAGCTCAACTTTTCTTCTCCATTCATCAATCTTCAGATCTTCATTTGAGCCCATACTAGTGCTTTCTACTGTGTCAGTGTCAGGCTCTATATTTTCTTCGTCAGCATTAATAAGACATACTATTCCGTTATGAAAATTATCAGAATTTTTTATTGATAATTTTCGTGATTCCTTAGTATCCTGAAAATATAGATCTGTAGCACAAAATCTTAAAAATCGTGTACTAATTGGGCTATCAAAGTGATAATATTATTCTTTCAAAGCTAATTCTAGGTGTTTACGTTCAATGAAAATACCTTGACTTGCTTCACATTAGTCTTCAACAATTTTTTTTTCAACGCGTTCAATTTATATAGTATCTCTTCATTGCGTTCATCATAATTTTTGTTACAAACAGTATTTATGCCATTCCTCATTATATCAATTTTCTTCATTGGATCTATTTCTCTAGAATCTAACTCAGAAATCGTTGTGACTCTGTTGTATTTTTCTATATCCATTTGCTTGTTACTATCTGACGATTTCAAAATGGTGGATAGGAATTGCTTGAAACTTTCATTCTTGACTGGTATTAAAGATGGACGTTCCACGATTACGATATCTTTGGCGACTGCAGAGAAATTCAAAACATGTTGAGTTTCCTCGAAGTGCTCTCGACATGGGTTTATGTTAACGATCATGCTGATATCCTCGTATCCAGACAATGCTTTTTGAAACAGCTGAGTCAATTTCGATTCTCGAAAAGGAATAATTTGATGATCCGAACATTGCTGCGCTCGTCGTACTCCTAAAAACAATTATCAAACTCTTTAATACGAGGATGAATTGATATGTAACCGTGTTTTTTGGAATTTTTTATATTTATTTCTCAATATAGTCTCCTTTTAGCTCGATACAATATATAGTCCAGTAAAGGAAGGGCTGAAATCACTTTTTCTCGGAAAGAGCTGCATTTTTGATATGTTGATTGTTATAATGAGAGAAACATATGGTCAAAAATGCAGGTGTTAAAATTTTCAGGAACATTGAAAAATTCTTGAAAAAAGAGAAAAAAATTTAGAAAGCACTGACGTGAGGTCAGATTGCTTTGGCGCTCTTGTTGAGCTACCTGCGAGTATATATTCAAACCATAATAAATCTATAAGCAGTCTGATCAGGTGAACAATAGCCTTTTTCCGTACAATGGGACAATGTGATGCAAATATGAACGCCTAATGAACCTACCTAATGAACAAACCTATATCTCAATTCAAAGATAACTAGTAATAATTTCCCCCAAGTTTTGTCCGCTGCTTCTCCTAAAAACTTACGTCAGTGCTTTTCTGAATCTTGACAACGTCATCGACATCGAATTCTCTCTCTGTGAAAAATTTTTTGATTAATATTACGCCAACTGACACTGATAGAAGACTCCGTATTATTAATAAAATTTCAATTTCGTCAAATTACAAAATTTCCTTTTTAAAATTTATCCAATTTTTGACATT
The DNA here is from genome assembly GCA_030674115.1 of Micraspis discolor. NCBI lineage: Eukaryota > Metazoa > Arthropoda > Insecta > Coleoptera > Coccinellidae > Micraspis > Micraspis discolor. Next base: position 1,200,920 of record JARTUT010001740.1, read on the forward strand.
TCGATTTTTCATATTACTTCTAGCTCCATAGAAGAATCTATATCGCCTTCGCTAGCACATCAGATTAAAAAACCGAACATCGTTTTACCCAAACTGTCCGTTTCCAACCAACTCAATGTAATAAATGCAATACAATAACACAACGAGACGAGAGTCCAACTCTGGCGAATATCTGCCAGATGTTCGGTTCAGCGTTCAGGTAGTCCTTTCATCGAGCGCCAAATTTGAAAGTCGTTGGTATTGCGCTACTAAAGAAATACGCTATTTATCAGTATATAAATTCACTTTGGAGAACGATAAAATACATAATTTGGACTAAAATTTTCCGCTCTACAACTTTTGTCTAAAACTTTTTCTGACTAAACCTTCTAATTTGCGAAAATATCAGAAATCCCGTATTTTTCTCTATATTTTCAAGAATTTTTCAATGTTCCTGAAAATTTTAACACCTGCATTTTTGACCATATGTTTCTCTCGTTATAACAATCAACATATCAAAAATGCAGCTCTTTCCGAGAAAAAGTGATTTCAGCCCTTCATAAACTGGACTAATACACTATGCCCAGCGATACATCATGCCTTCCAAAAAATAAAACATATTTACCTGCTATACACCTTCCCAAAACTAACAGCGAAGTGTTTATATTGTTTGACTCTTTCAATCTGGCACCAACATTCAAAGTCTTCTTTGAGCGCTCAGCACCAGCCAAATCGCAGAAATTAAAATGACTATTGCGGAACTCATCAGGCTTACTTCCTTTCTGTGTCATCCATATCGTGAAAATGGAATGAGATCTACTAGAGTGATTATTTATGTTGGTTTTGGCGTAGTTCAAATGGTGCAGTCCGTACTGTAGAACTTGATATGCTTCTAACCCAGAAATGACATGTACCAGATTCAAGTTTTTAACGTAAGTCTCGCCGTTTGAACGGCCCAATTTGAGTTTTTCTCTTTTCGGACTGCCTGTAGATTGAAGTAGATCGTATATATGTTCATTGTAAATCTCAGCGAAGGATATCCATATGCTCACTTCCGAATGTTGGCAATTCTCGAGCTGTATTACTCGGTCTTCAGCTAGATGGGACTGCATCTTGCTAAAAAAGAATCGCGAACATTGAATAAAATTCATAAGAAAACTCAGTGTTTACGTTGACGTGAACTCTTACAAATTACACTGAACTCGTAACTGGCAAGAGAAAGACGGAAATCTGTAGAATCTGATGCAGGGCATACACACTACAGTAGACCGGAGAGGAAAACTGTACAGGTCTGCCTCGTGTGTGGGGACGTTCCGTTAAACCGGACGGATCGTGTGTTAGTAAGCAGTTTCACAAAAACAATCGCTACGCACAACCAAATGACTCGAGCGAGGTCAAACTCGTACTGAAGGTGGATCACATGTTCCTCTACCGCCCCACTAAGCCCCGCGCTTCCAGTATTGCCAGATCAAAAGCACCGTTGCCAGCCTCATCACTTAATTTACAGACCTCGTATAATGATATAGTTGAATCTCACCCTCAACGGGATGGGATCCAACGTGAACAAATTTTTTTTTGTTGGTCAAATGTTCATGCAATATTGAATGTATGCTGGTCCCACTAATGCCTTAGGTTTTCTCAATCTCACGGTAGGCCACGTGACGATCTTGCAATATCAGTTGGCGCACAGCATCGATGGATTTCGGAGCAACAACTGATTTTGGAGGGCCTTCATGGCGAATTGTCTTGTAGTGAACTCCGACCTCGGTTGAATTTACCATATCATCGATAAACACTGGTGCTTGATGGAGCTTCATCGCCAAAAATTGAAAAGTTCATCGATGCTGTTGGCGCCAGGGAATGATATAGTCTGGCCACATTTTCCTGTCATATACTCCTAGCGCCTCTTTGGCCTTCGAGACAAAGAGATATCTGGAATATGTATTACATTTTCTTGTAAAATCTCTGGCATCTATTCGAGACAAAGAGACATCTGGGGTATGTATTTCACATGTGGGGTAAACAAATATCTCATGGCGCCAGTAGTTGACTGTTTTTCGTCTCCGGTCAAGGGAACCTTTTTGGATATTGAATCCCTATTTATTTGACCTGAGAACAGTTTAGTTCCGTATAAAGCCTGTTCGAAACAAGAAGTATTTCGGTTAGCCGTAATTAGACCGCAAAATATTGTTCACTGATATTCGAATTGACGCGGTGTTCCTAATTCGGTTGAAGTCAGATATTTGTTTACCAGGCATCCATTGTAAATATTGTCACTTTTTGTTGTCGTACTTATTTAAAACTACGAATTGTTACGAGTGAAATAAAGAGGTGAATTTGTTAATTGCCTGTTTATTAATCGACACGCTTTGCGATACGGGTAGTTTCGGGGCGTGAATTAGAATATTTCACAGATGCACTGTTGTTGAGTTTATCCACATCTAAAGTTGTAAAAAATAATGGCACGAAAATGTTTACGATTTAATTCCATTTTTCGGGCGAGATGAATCTTTTAAGTTACTGTAAACAACACAAATAGCGCCCGTATGTCAAAACGTTCTGACTACATATAACCTCAAAAATGTCAAGCTTTACGATAGATCTTTCAGTTGGCAAATTGCAACACTTGGTTCATATCCCGAAATATAAAAGGCAACCTAATCTATAAAGCCGGCCATATACGATAAAGCCAAATGGCCCGAGGCCGTTTGGACTGGAGCCAAATTAAAAAATACAACTGGCAATTGGTTTCGTACTTTCCCCCACTCTGGTTGAATTTGGACAGGCTCGGGGCCGTTTGGGGCAAAGATATTCAATATCTTTGGTTTGGCGCGATGGCTCCGTCGTGTGTGGCCGTTATATATTTTTTTTATTTATATATATATTTGAGATTCAATTGATACTTACCAATATGTGTTTATATGTTCGTTTCTGGTGTTGCTTGGCAAATAAGAATGAAAAATTTTTTCTCTCGCAAGCTTTTCTCTTTCCAGTTGTTTTTCGGTTAGTTTAATGACTTTTCCAAAAGGGAGAGGCTTGACAGTTGGTATATTTGCAGAAACTGGTAGGTTGCCAAATAGACATTCTAAAGATCGTGGAATAACACCAGGTTCAACAGCGGTCCCAATAATTGTATATGTTTTTCCTACAATTATTATGATTTTAAACAGAAAATTGTAGAACAGTACTGACGGGAGAACAAGAACATTTGCGCATTTTATACCTTACTGATACGGTCCTTATAAGAAATTGCACGAACATTGGAATCAAAAGCATTAAAAAAATACAGTTGAAGCAAAAACTTGGCATGATGTCGATTGTTAGATGCCGAAGGGTCGCTGAAAACAGTGTATCACACCTGACGGAAATGATGTTGAATATAAAAAACTAGTTTTGCTAAAAACATGTGTTTTAGTATGGTAGGCCGGGAAAACGCGAAAATTTGGTGTATTATTAAAACAACGATATCATGAAATAACATAAAAGAGCAACATTGAAAAGCATATAAGCTTGGCAAAATTACCAGAGCTCGACACCCCATAGGTCAATAAGGAAGAGTTATGACCATTTATGAATTTTAAAAGTTTAGGTTTAACCAGTTCGTTGAATATTTCCAACTGCTTGGTTTTGGGACCAAAAATTTTAGAAAAAGTGTATTTTCTCATTATCATATCATCTTTCGCATTTCTCATTACGTTGGGACTTTCTGGAACTTTAGAAATAACCGTTCTGGATTCTAAAATTTCGTACAAATCTTTATAGTTATGGCAAGAATCCTTCATTCTCAAGTAGACATGTAGATGGTCTTCATCCTTCAACAAAAACGGTTTTATATAATTTCAGAATACCTATACTATAGCTGAACTTACGATCAAATTTAAAGATTCAGAGTTGATACCGGTGTTCTCAATATCATTCATTATGTTTTCGTCGCAATGAAATGCTGTTGTGAATGGAATGAGGATATGAAAATGTGATGAAATGAAAAATGAAGAAAATGATTGGATTTATTTACACAGCGAATTTGACATAAGAATGAAATCGAATGACAGTTTTATACTATCCAAAAGAAATTACATTTTTTATCTGAACTGAATTTACTTCTATGTGTAAAGCTCATCCGTTAGGTATGATTTTAGCTCATTATATTTTTTACCAGTTGCTTCCACCGAATTTGTTTCATTATGATGAAATTATGCCTGAAAATATCTTCCTTCAGGTCACCCAATTGGTATATTTTCGTAATCTCATGTTCGAATTTTGGATTGCCTGTATATGGTTTGAAAAAAATGATTCACAGAGTATTCAACAGATTCGTCTGATTAGTTAATGTATTTTGGGCATAGAATCGCTAATAAACCAGTGGATCGAGCGACCGACGTATATGAACTAGACCATAGACTAAGTATCTTTGTCTATGAACTAGACCATAACTAGACTAATAAAAGTTTTAAGTCTATAGTCAAACGTAACTTTCATCTGTGGTATTCTTTTATCGATGGTATCAACTTAACCTATTTTTCCAAGTTTAACAATTCAAATAAATTTTTATGAACATAATTGTTTCTTATTTCCGTAAGAAATGAATTATATTTCCAAGTGAAACTTGAGCTGTTAGATTGATTGCTTATTGTGTTCCACGCCAATTTCAATACATGATTTTGTTCAGATATAAACAAAAACATTGCGATGGCTGGAAATTTTTGGCAAAGTTCCCATCAGTAAGTTGTTCTACGTTTTGGTAGAATTTTCAATACAGTATCATTTCCATATTTTGGCCTTTCTATCTTTAATATAGGGACAACTAACTTATCATGTTTTTCGGAGAGCCTGTTACATTATAGCTAAGGCTTCACCAGATTCGTCAAAATGTTTATTTTAAAAGGCTCAATGAACTCGATGAATTAAACGTACGTAATTTTTTAGTCAGCAATGGTTACTCGACAAGCAAGACTTGGTGAGAGAAAGAAGACATGATCTCTCGATCTTAACAGAGGAAGAGTACCAGAAAATTTTTATTTTTTTTGCAAGTGGTAGGAACAAACCTTCTTGATACAAATTGAAATTTTACCCTAAGCAATTTATTTCTAGTCATTCAAACTCTAGGAGAACAGTTGAAATTACGACAGCAAGTTATTGCAACAGCTACAGTTTATTTCAAGAGGTTTTATGCAAGAAACTCCCTGAAATGCATTGATCCCCTTCTTTTAGCTCCTACATGTATATTTTTAGCTTCGAAGGTTGAGGAATTTGGAGTAATTTCAAACACAAGGCTGATAACAACCTGCCAGACTGTTAGTAAGTAGCTTAAAATTTAGTTTAAAGGAAAATGCATGATTTTCAAGTTTTTTTCAGTAAAAAACAAATTCAACTATGCCTACCTACAAGAATTTCCTTATAGGACAAACCATATTTTGGAATGTGAATTCTATCTTTTAGAAAACTTGGATTGTTGCCTTATTGTTTATCAGCCTTACAGACCTTTACTCCAGTTCGTTCAAGACATGGGTCACGAGGAACAGCTTCTTACCCTTGCATGGAGAGTAGTCAATGATTCTCTAAGAACTGATGTTTGCCTTTTATATCCCCCATATCAAATAGCGATAGGAGCTCTTCAAATAGCTTGTGTGATATTACAAAAAGACCATAAAACATGGTTTGCAGAACTGAATGTAGACATTGAGAAAATTCAAGAAATAGCTAGGTATATAATGAATTTGTTCGACTTGTGGAAAACTTATGATGAGAAAAAGGAAATACAAGGTTTACTGAATAAGATGCCCAAACCCAAACCAGCACCACAAAGATGAATTTGAAAGTGATTTCTGGAATATTTTCAAGTATATCTAAAGGAACTCTTTGTAGTTGATGGAATTATAAAATGAAAACACTTAATAATCTGCCAATAGGTATTTTTATTTATCTAGATTAAATTATGTACACTTTTGCAATCAATAAACTCCATTAAGTATTTTGAGTTTACCCATTTTAGTCATATCTTCTTCATTTTTACTTACACTTGCTTGGTGCATAAGATTATGTTGAATTTATGATATATATCAGGATCTATGCCACCATTCATATCAACTAGACAGATTTTTTTTCTTTACATTTATTATAAAGTGTTTTAATATCAATTTACAAAATGAAAGAAGGTCCATAGGTAGTGGAATGTAACAATCAATTTTTACTACACGATGTTTGAAATGTTATGAACAGCTTATAGAATGACTAAGTTAACCAGATCAGGTGTTCAAGAAATTAGAGTCTATTCAAATTTGGTGATTTCAAAGATTGATCTTATCGAAACATAACTACAGGAAAGTTCATTCATCTAGGTTATGTATCTGAACAGTTTACTGAGAGGAGAATAAAATTGAATATAGTTGTCAAAATATACTGAGGACATATTACTTATCTATCCTATAAACTTCACCCCTGTGATCCCTATCATGTAGGTACTCTAAAAAAAAATTAAAAACTATTCATTTAAGTTGAAATATGGAAGTTCTAATCAGCTATTTTTGGAAGGTAACAAGTTATGTCTCCTCATATTGCTCAGTACCCCATCAAGAGAAGTTGTTTTTTTCTTAGCACTGCCTTTCAAAGTTTCTTCCCCTTTATTTCGTATTTTCAATTTTGGTGTTCCCATCTCATCCAAAAAATCGAAGTCTGACTTGTTTTCAGTTCTGCAATAAGTAAGATTAATCAGAATAGTCAACCTGAAATATCTACTTACTCTACAGTTTTACTTTCAGCATCCTCTTCCTTCACCTCTGGTGTAGGCATACGGTAACCTTGAAGTGAAAATGACTAACATTATGCTCAGTACATGAACCTGATTTTCCCCCATTTACTTAATTCTTGTAAATGGCAGATTAACAAATTATTGTAACCATGCTGAGCTAAGGAATATATTTCTAATTTCAAACATTGACAATGAATCCCAAAAATATGATGCCTGTTTTATTATTATCGTTAAAATAAGTAATAATGATAAAAAATAAATACAACTGACTGGTAGGAACTGTATTTTTTAATAATGTTTCATTTAAGAATAAACATTCCCGGGACCACATACCCACCAGGACTTTTCCAATTCAATTCAGGAAGTTCTCCTTTTCTATAATGCTGTATAGTAGGTCCAATTTTTCAGGTGATGGTTCCCAAGAATTCTGCACTTCTCTCAACTCGTCATCAGAACAATCTATATTCCAAGTTTCTTCATTCATGATTTCCGCTTACAGATTTGATTCTTCACTTATTTATATTTTACTCAAAAGAATTTACTATTTTTTAACCTATCATGATTTTAAGCATAGATATGTGGTTATTTTCTTCTCTTTGGTGTTCGTTTAAAAAATTATTAGCCTATTTCAAGCGAAAGACCGCTCGTTATTCTGGTCTTTCTAGCGGTCATTGCTTATGGCACAAGACGTAATGAAATGACCGCTAGAAGGACCAAAGCGATGACCAACAATGATCGGTCTTTCGCTTGGAATTGATTATTATTAGCCATCTTATTTACCTCTATAATAGTGTTCTGTGCTGCAGTAGAAGATAAAAATCTATGGAGGAATCACTGCTATGGAAAAGCTGATCAAAATTGCTGAAGTGAAGATGTCGCTTGTGACTTCGGATTACCTCAGTGTTGCCGATGCTTCCGATTTATCGGTACTTCTACTGAATTAAAGTCTAACCTACAGATTTTTTTTTTATTTTCATAAATGAAATTTTCTCCCAAAAAATTCGAAATAACATCGAAACGCATCCTTCTATAATAGTGTATTCTAAAACAAGTTGCAGAATGGGCACCTATTCCAACACGAATGCGAAATTCGCAAACGAGCGACGAAGGAGCGAGTTTTTGAACGCATGAATGTTGAAATAGCCTTCTGCAACGAGTATTAGACGATATTTTCTCTATTTCAGTCAAGAATTGTGAGAAATTTATTGGAATTCAATGAAAAATTCAGATTATACCTCCTAGTGCCTTTTGTATTTTATTTTCGCAGTTGGTGTGGCTGATACGAAAATTGACAGATTATAGAAATTGAATAGTGCGTTAAAATCTCTAAATGGTTTAAAATTGACGATTGACATGCAATGGACGCGTGTTGATATTCGAAAGGATAGGATGCCAGTGTTGTCAACTTCACTGAAGTTTATTTGGGTTCGTGGCAAAGGGGCTATTTGATTCAAACAACCATTTTGAAATGTGTCTATATTTCGTGGCAAAGCCCCTTTGCCACGAACCCAAATAAACTTCAGTTCACTTACACAAGTCGGCAAAATCTCCACAATCAAGTGTTGTCAGCCACAAAATGAAAAATATAACTAAAAACAATGCTCTAATGAGTTCATTAGAGCACTGTTGTTAGTACTGTAATGAACTCATTACGACATGAAATAGAGAAAATTCCTTTTGAGATCCGAATGACAGAGGAAGACGCCAATTCTCGTAAGAAAATGGATGCATAGCGATCTTGTTCGTTGATTAGATTCATGTAATGTTGAGTCGAGGCCTAATAATTATGTTGAAAACATGTTGTTATGAATGTAAATTTAAATTTTATGAACATACCCGGGTTCATTTCTGATGGATTTTTTTGGTATACCCAAATTAGCATTTTTTATCGCTGTCTAAAGTTAATATTTCATGCTCGTATTAGCTTTCTAGTTGAGGAAAATGAATCAATTGCTAGTAAGATGTAAGTCTAAGCAATGTTTCATAAAAAAATTAATGTTTATGAGAAATTCATACCGCTACCGTTTTCCCTCTATAATCTACAGATATTTCTACCGATATTGTGTTCGGTCTTTAGGCAACGATGGGTCACCTCATCGATTGTTAGCTGTAGTTTTGATAATAAAATTTCAAAAATTTCTTAAGGCCAAAGCATAGTAGAAATACATTGTAATAATGTAGAAATACATGAGAACATTTGTTAAGTTGATCATTCATTTTCTACATAAATTTCCATTATCCAGTTTGATCGATCTTCAATCGAATCATGACACAAGCGACGTCATATGAACATTTGCCACTTTTTCTTTCGAAAAGATTGACAAATATCATTATCAAAACTAACTACGACACTGGAGTCTGAAAGACTTGTTATGTTTACGTAATAATTCAAGTTCGTGATAATTGAGATCAGTGAAAATAATTGGGAAACAAAGATGGTAAATAAAACATAACGGTTAGACCCAAACAATCAGCTATTTATTAAGGGTCTAAAAAAATATAGGGGAAAGCCTCAGGCAGAAGACCCCTCTTGTTAGGCGATGTTAGGGCACTTGTTTAAAACTAAATAATCAATCATTAACAGCTAGCAAAGGCAAGTATAACAATGCTGAGAAACTATAACAATACAAAACAGATAGTAATCATAATAATCAGAGCAACTTCCATAATACAAAGAGAATAATAAGCATGGTAAAGATGTCAACTTCAATAATACAACAAGAATTAATAATCATTGCAAATATATACTCCAATTAGGCAATGGCACGACAAGGGCCTTTGAAAATTAAATGAAAACGAAATAGAAAATTAACAATGAAATTCTGATAAGAAAAAATGACTCGAAAGAGGATCGAATGCTGGAGCACTGCCTACCTGGTTTCACAGTACGGCTGAATTCCCTGTCTATGCACTCGCGAGCGATAATAGTCACTTTTTTCACCAGAGTTCTAATTTGTAGAAATTAACGAGAAAATTCATTCATTGCGAAGAAAGTGTTGCACTACGATGTGTGGATGAACGACGACTTCGTACTCTTTCCGACATAGGTCATATGCTCCAACATATGTTACGCGTCAATCGGGAAATAAATGAACATACGTGGGCCGCACGAAACGAGCAAGCAACTTGGAATAAAAATGAATGAATTTAACTAGTAACAATGAGTTGCAGTAACAGGCAACAAGGGTAATAATCATGGTAAATGTACACTTCAATAATGCAACAGGATAATAATCAGGGCAACTAGGTAAACGACTAATTATGACCATCGTCATGGTCACGGCCCCAGGGTATGTGAGCCATAACTATAATATTGTATGAGCTAAGGAATTGGGAACACTGGGAAGGTCATGGAGTTCCAGGGGCGGCTGAAAAAATGACAGAAAGTTTCGCGGTTGATAAAAAAGGTATATTCTCTCATGCACATGATGGTAATGGTCCTGCCTTAATCTCATACAAAAGTATAGGAATGGTCCACAATCTCGAGACCCTAAATGAAATATCATGTAATACAAGCATATAGATAAATAGATAACAGTACGAGATCATATCATAAATAAACAACAAATTTTGCTAGAATATCCATCACGAGTAAATAATAAGGACCAGAATGCATTATGGACATAAATGACAGAAACAGATATAGGTGAACGATAATAAGCAATATAAATAATGAAAGCAGATAATCTACATAATCAACCGAATGAAATATATATAACGACAACAAAAAGATACATCATAAGAAGAATAAGTTAACACAGTACGAAATATACACAACAACAACCGTGAATAGTAAGGCAAGTACATTATACAGTAAAATGACCAATTAAAACAGTACGAAATATACATAATGATTATTACATGAGACAGGGGTAACTTAACAACTTTAACCTTCGATATAACACCATGGTGCTACTTACTCTGGTTACATCCATTATTCCATATCAACCATACTAGTACTACCACTGCTGGAGGTCTCCATATGTTCCTGTTTAATCACAGGTCCAGACCCTCAGAACGATTGGCAATTACTATTGTACCATAGGGTACAGTAACTAAAATTGATCTGTTACCCTCCAGTAACACATTGTAGAATGCTGAAAAAGAAGGCATTCATTGTTATGGTAGGCACCTGAACTCCAAGAGTAGTAATATCTGAGACAATGGGATCACATGCTATAAGGGTGTTTGTTATGGCACAAGTAAAATTATATAAAGTGAACAAAACATGTGAATAAAGGAAATAGAGTTATATGAATCAAACAAAGCATTATGTGAACAAAGGAAATAGTTATATGAAATTAAACAAAGTATTATGTGAACAAAGGAAATAGTTATATGAAATTCAACAAAGCATAATGTGAACAAAGGAAATAGAGTTATATGAAATTAGACAAAGCATTATGTGAACAAAGGAATAGTTATATGAAATTAGACAAGACATTATGTGAACAAAGGAAATAAAGTTATATGAAATTAGACCAAACATTATGTGAACAAAGAATTACATTCACAAGACAACAGCATTAATGACAAAGCCCCAAACACCACCTAGTACACCATGAAACCAAATAATATTGCATAATAGCAGTATTAATTTAAAAACATAATAGAAAAATAATGAGTTCACTGAACCAATCCAGTTCTCAATGCTATTTATCAACAAAGGTTAATAAAATGGATAAGCAACTAATAACATTTAAAATAGTCTCAATTATACTTGCGAGATATATTCTAAGATCACTCAACGTAACGATGGCTTCGTTTTCGAACTCACACAAAGGCACCAACACTTCTTTTGGGTCTCAGTTACTCCTCTCATAACTCCACCGTTAATAATCCCACCATCTTGGATTCCTTCCTTTCTCTTGTTCTATTACGTACTCGCGCAGATCGACGCGGACACTTGACAGTGCGGTACGTTCTTCTTTTCTTTCTCCGATTTTAACCATTTTTATTCTGACCATGAACTCTCCTTCGAGGTGTGGAGAGAATAATCTTCGAGATGCGCGAAGTGGCTTATTTTTCGTCCGCCATTTTTATACTTTCGGTTCATTGGCGTAGAAAGCAGTGTATCTGAGGGATAGTTGGTATAAAATTAAAAGGAAAATGAAATGTATAGAGCATATCAATTTCTTAGATAAATCTTTAGCTTCAGAATCCATACTCAGAATATCAGTCCAAACTGTCCTCATATCAACTGATTTTGGAAAACTAAAATGAATAATATTACTGTGGAAAGTAAACAACACGCCACTGAGCAGATAAACAATGCCATACGGTATGATCAGTCGAATAATTTCAATAAAAACTCACGTATAAAATGATATTTCCTCGACCTTCTTTATTTTATAGTTTTTACACGTTTTAACAATACAAGACATGTTGAAAGTATCGAAGTATCTATCAGCACACTGTAAAATTCGAGCAATTTCTATTTCACCTGACAAGTATGTCAACCTAGAACAGCTGACTACGAAAGTATAAAAATGGTCGAAATTTGACATAAGAATTAGCCACCAATTTTGGATGCGCAGTGGTCGAAGTGTATTCTCCCCACTCTATATCTCTGTTCGAGGTACGTAAGTAGCAGTGGCGTCCCAACATAGGGTGAAATGAGACTACGATTTTTTGTATTGGAAAAACCTAGGATGTTACAATATTGGTACAATTTTGGTGGGTGCTTTTTACTCTCTTTTTGCTCCCTCGGAGGAGCCTGTAACCTCTAGAGAGCGCGTCCCCAAGGTGGCGGATAGGGGGTATCCTCACCGGTCAAACATCTAGTTTGGCCGGCGGATTGGTGGGAAATAAATTACCACCCGCGGACCAACAGGTAGGGTAGATGAGACTCTTAAGCTGTAGAGAAAGCAACTCATCTAAGAGAAGGAGCCTCTGATACAAAATCCTTGGTCCTCCAAGTTGGGAGTTGAGGCATCGGGCTAACTCCTCGATACTTGTAAAAAAACGAAATGTTAAAAAACCTAACCAAAGCCTCGGAAATATGGACTGGAAAAACGGACGACGAAAAAAGCGAAGATATAGGACTTTCAATTTTGGCACATGGAACGTACGAGGGATCTCTCGGAAAGCAAATGAAGTAGTGGCAGAGCTCAAACATGCAAAGTTAGACGTCGCGGTCATTACAGAAACGAAGAGGAAGGCCAGTGGCTCTGAAGGTTGGGGATATTACGATATGTTCTACAGTGGAGTGAGAAAAGACCAAATAGCTCAACAAGGGGTTGGTATTTTAATTCGAAAAACCTTAAGAAGGTGTATCACCTCTTGGGAACCGATTGACCAACCTTTAATAAAAATAAAAGAACATAAAATGACAATATTGGGAGTTTATGGAATTAACGATGATTCATTGGTTAACAACAAAAATGAATTTTTTGAACAACTTAATGATGAAATCATAAAAATAGGAACATCTAGAGAAATTTTCAACAGTAGAGTGGGAAGAGAACGTGATAGCAAAGTAGTAGGAATGCACGGCGAAAATACCCGGAACGATAATGGTGATAGACTAATAGCGATATGTTAACAAAACGGACTCTTCCCACACCGAGATATCCATAAGTACACATGGACACAGCAAACTCGAAACTTGAAGTCTATTATAGATTAAAGCATTGTTAGACAGAAAACCAAAATCATAACACAGGATGTCCGAGTGTCTAGGGGGCCATCTTGCGGCAGTGATCACTATGTATTGAAAATGAAGACAATACTTCCACAAAGATATGAAAAAAAACATGAAAGCTCAGAGCCAAATAAGGAAATAAAATCTATCAAATATAACTTAGATAGCTTGCACCATGAGAGCGTTATGTCATTATTCGGAAAACGATTGGATGAAAAATTGGACACCATATGCTTCAATAACACTGAAGAACATTATGACCACATTAAGAATGCTATCCATGCGGCGGCGGCAGAGGCACTAGGAGAGGTGGAAACAATTGTAGAAAGATCAAAACCATACTGGTGGGATGAACAGGTGGAAGAGGCAATCATTGATAAGAGACAGAACTATCACAAATTCTTGACATCTAGAGAACAAAACGATAAAATAATTTACAAAAGATCACAAGCTGTAGTAAGAAAATTGATTACCCAAAAAAAGAACGAAATGTGGGAAAAGAACTGCCAAAAAATAAACACCTACATCGGAGGAAGGAAAAGTGCAGAGAGCTGGAGACTAATTAAAAATATGAGAACAAATAGGAAAAAAGACCTTATATCACCTATAACAACAGAACAGTGGGAAAAGTACTTCAAGGACCTATTAACCGAACAAAGACCGGAGTTTTCCAACGAAGATAGCACAACAGAAATAAATATCATTTCATCACCCTTGAAAGTTACAATATCAGAAATTGAAGAAATAGTCAAGTCCCTGAATAATAGAAAATCCCCTGGCCCAGGTGATATCTACGCCGAATTAGTCAAAGCTGGAACGAAAAAACTATATGAACACCTTAGAAAACTATTTACTGACTGCATAAATGGTGCACAGGTACCAAGTGAATGGAAGACCTCTATTATGTCAGCTATCCACAAGAAGGGCAGCAAGGATCTTTGCGAGAACTACAGAGGAATTGCTGTAACCAGTACAGTCAGCAGAATGTATGGTAAACTCCTGAGAAATAAAATAGATCAAGAATACCAAGACTATGAGGCAGAAGAACAAGCTGGCTTCAGAGTAGGACGATCCACAGTTGACCATTTATATTGCATAACGCAAGTTAGAGAAGAAGACAGCAACCAACCAAGAAGTGCATTTGCTTTATGTGGACCTACAGAAGGCATTCGATAGTGTCCCTCACAGTAAGCTATGGCCAACATTACAGCAAACAAATATTCGATATGGACTTATCAAAGCAGTTCAAAATTTATACACGGGCGCAAGGACAAGGATCAAAGTGGGAAACAATTTCTCAGGGATTTACTGCTACCAAGGGACTAAAACAGGGTGCTGCCTGTCGCCGACTCTTTTTAGAATATACTTAGAGCAAGCTCTCAAAATGTGGAAGAAAAATGTAGTGGCATGGGAATCCCTCTTAATGATGAAACAACATTATACACGCTCTGCTTTGCAGACGATCAAATCCTGATAACACAAGATCATGACGACCTGAACTATATGACGAGAAAATTAGTAGAGGAATACAAGAAATGGGGCCTCGAAGTGAACGTTAAAAAGACGGAATCTATGTGTATTGGAGGGACACCACAGAACATCACATTAGAGGATGGAACACAAATTTCTCATTGCACTGAATATAGATACCTCGGTATGAAGCTGACGCGTGATGGTACACTGGACGCTGTTATAAAGGACAGAAATGCTCAAGGGAGAAAGGTGATATCCATGATGAATGGCATTCTGTGGGATCGATCAATATCTAAAAGCAACAAACATCGCATATACAATACCATACTAAAGAGCATAGTGACTTATGGTAGTGAGGTCTGGCAAATGAAACAAAGATCTGAAAATATGTTGCTGACAACAGAAATGGATTTCTGGCGACGATCTGCGGGCATATCTAGAAAGGATCGTGTGCGAAATGAAAGAGTCCGAGAGATAATGGGATCAAAACATACAATAACTGATGACATGAAGACGAAGCAATTGATATGGTATGGCCTATACAGAAGATGCCTGATAACAGATTACCCAAACAGATTTTAACATTGACGCCGCGAGGCAGAAGGAGAAGAGGTCGACCAAGGAAGAGCTGGAGAGAGGGGATCGAAAAGGAAATGGAGGACAGAGAGCTCCCCGAAAACCTATGGTTGAATAGAGAGGAATGGCGGTTAGGAGTCGGAAAGCGTCGGAGAACGCTCTAAAACCGATATACATACATACACTTTTTACATGCGGAGTCTTTTCTTCCATACACCGACCGATTAATTTCATATCATAATTAATATATCATAGAATCAACCAGGAGTGTTTCAACTTCAGAAAGGCTGATTTTTTTAAGCTTTATGACAGAATATTGAACACCAACTGGAATATCTTGGATGCATACGATAACGTTGATTTGGCATGTGATACATTGTATTGCATACTGAATTGCTTATTTTCCGAATGTGTACCCGTATAGGTCATATAGGTCATCAGGAAACATTAGTTTCCTAAAGGAGTATAAAGACCTTCGTAGAGATATGAAAAGGGAAATAGCTGCGGCTCGCGCTAATTTCACAAGAAAGGCTGAGGCCAACCTAACAGACAATCCATCTGATTTTTGGGCTTACTTGAGCAGCCTTCGTAACACTCCTTCCATTCCCGAATCGATGAACTATGGAGGTCACTCCATTACCGATCCCCAAAACATAGTCGATGCCTTTGCATCATTTTTTCACAGTTTATTCATTAATTCCACTGATTTTAACACACTGGATGGCTCACCTGATAGCTCCTTCGCACAAACTCTGACTATCCCGGAGATAACGAAAGATATTGTACTCAAGTACCCCAAAAGCTGCAAATCTAATATGACAGCAGGTCCTGACAAAATTCCATCTTTTCTGTTGAAGGACTATGGGGTTGTCCTCGTCAGACCTCTCACCATTATTTATAGACTGTCCCTTTCTACATATCATTTTCCTACTGTATGGAAAGAGGGTAGAGTAAGTCCAATATTCAAGAAAGGCAAAAGAAGCCATATTGAGAACTATAGACCAATCGTGATTCTGAACAACTTCTGCAAAGTTTTCGAAAAAATACTTTACGACATCATATATGTTCATGTGAAGAGCAAAATTTCTAATTGTCAGCACGGATTCATCAAAGATCGACCAACAGTAACCAACTTGGCTTGTTTAACCAGTGGCGGCTTGTCCTATGAGGCAGGTGAGGCAGTGCCTCATCAGAAAAATTCTGAACCGTATATTTCTTCATTCCCTTTCATCGTCACTTTTTTCCTCAATATTTTTCCCAATCTCACGTTCCTTGTATATTCATAACAAATCAAATCCTCTTTGAATAAACGGTTGGAGGCATGCCTAACGCAGGCTTCTTTGACTGAATTAGCGTGTTATCTACTTCGATGACCTACGAGAACGTAATGGAAAGCCGTTCTAGGATTAATCCGAGGCTAGCCTCTGCGCGATCTTAGCCGATCTGAGATCGTTTCGTTTCTGCGATGTCTAGCTGGTTATCTGCGTCGAAGCGGTGAGAACATATCTATGGCTTTGAAGGCGGCTTCTCGAGGAATTAGAGGCTGGCCTCAGGTTTTTATTCGAGTTTATCGGGAAGCGGGAAATAGAGAAATAGGGTTAGTTCACTTTGTCGTTATTTGGTGGTATCGCGTTTGCTGTGTACCGCGTATGATTATAATCTTTTTCAGGTGAATTTTTTCTGAAATATAAATCTTTTTTATCGAAAGTGACTACCAGATCGCGAAATGAATTTAGCGGGACCTAGTAATAGTAAATCTTTTGAAATTCCTAAGGAACATATTCGGTGTACTTGTGATATTGTTAATTTTTAATAAATAAGCAACATTTTCGATTCATTCGTATGATGATAAATTATATTTAATTAAGGAAGTTAAACGACCTGTTCCAGATTTGAGTAAATCTTAGTGTCTAGTGATGGGGTCAGTAAATCAAATCGGGGATTCCAAAATACGTGGTATGACAAGTACGACTGGCTTACTGGAAGTATTACTTTGAAAAAAATATTTTGTTGGCCGTGCATTTTATTCTCAGCAACTAATGGAAATTCCGACAGAGTTTGGTCAAAAGTGGTTTTAGTGATTTGAAAAATTTATCTCGGGGTCTATCGCTACACAATAAATGTGCTCAGCATATTTCATCTAATTGCAAGCTTATGAGAAAGCAAAAACAAAATATCGCCACAGCAATAGACAATGAGCGTCAAATAGAAATTCAAAATTTCAATGCTAGAGTCAAAGAAAATCGACAAATTCTAAGAAGTTTAATAGATATTACGATGCACCACTGTATGCAAGAGTTACCATTTAGGGGGTACGATGAATCGAATGAGTCTTTAAATCGCTGAAATTTCAAAGAATTGGTAGTTCTTGTTAGTAAATTTGACACGAATTTGAAAAACTTTTTATAAAATGACACCAACAGTAAATCGGTAATTTCTGGTATATCTAAAACCATTCAAAATGTGTGGAAAGGGAACAAGTTTTTCATTATTGTGTTCCGAAGCTCTGTAGAGAAAACCTCGCAGTACTGAGAGAATAAAGCTTTTGCTCACAAAAGTAGTTTTATTACAACCAAGTTGTAACAATATTTTTTTTGAATCTTATCTTTCCCGTAGAAATCTGTATTTTCAGTGTTTTGGTTAAAGGTCTTGTGCTTTTGAGGCTACCTCAGGTGTCTATATTGGGTCCACTCCTTTTCCTAATCTTCATCAATGACATCTGTTATTACCTGACCTGTTCCTTCCTTCTTTATGTTGATGACTTCAAACTGTATCGTCGCATTCTCTCTATTGAGGATTGTTGGGATCTCCAGGGTAACATTGATGGGCTAAACCGCTGGTGCAGGGACAACTTACTTCCCCTGAACGTTCAAAAATGTAGCGTAATGTCCTTCAGTCGTAAAAGAACTACAATAGATTTCCATTATAACATTAGTGGTTGCGTTCTTGGAAATGTTGTTGAATTTAAAGACCTAGGTATCTTATTCGATCATAAACTTAGTTTTGTTCCTCATATAAATTCAATCATGTCAGGAAGCATCAAAACACTTGGCTTCATTCTAAAGAACTCAAAGTGGTTACAGAACACCAGAACGCTACTTATACTATTCAATGCACTTGTGAGGTCAAGGCTCGAGTATGGGTGCCTAATTTGGAGCCCTGGTTATAGTGCACATGTCAATAGATTAGAGAATGTGCAGAGGCGATTTCTGAAGTATCTATGTTTCAAAATTGACGGTATTTATCCGAAGCGTGGTATACCTCACGAAAATTTCCTGAGAAGATTTCAGGTTAATTCTCTAGAACGTCGTCACACCTACTTAGGTGTTTTATTTCTGCGAAATATAATGTGCTCGTTAATCGATTGTCCTTACTTGCTGGGCCTAATCTGCGTACATGTACCTAGATTACCCGTGCGTACTATCAGAACATTTTATTTACCTTGTCCACGATCTAACGTTCTTCAGTTTTCGCCCATGTACAGAATATGTCATGACTAAACGTCTTAAGAAAATATCGTGGATATTTTTGCTTGCGAACCGGCAAGCATAAGGAGAGCTATTTTGGGCTCACAAAATGTGTGATAAATCTGGATGTGTTCTTTTTCATATTGACTTATTTTTTCTTCTTGTACTTGGTGTTAATTTTATTTTATTGTTTAATTTATTTTATTCAAGTTATTCAACTTTTTTTTTTGTAAACCCTTATAATTTCCCATTCTATAATAGGCCGCGGCTGTTGAATGGTATATTGCTAAATGAATAAATTAAATTGCGCCCTCTTTCCTCCACAATCGGACATCCATTCTGCATAGAATACTACTATTTTTCCGAAACTAAGAAGTTCATATAGTTACATTCCATCACAGACATCTTCACATTTCTGATTGGTTTGAATCTTATGTATTATTATGTTTAAGGAAAATAAACAAGTAGTAATTGAATTTATTATAACAACTTAAAAAAAAAGTTTTGAACTTACTCCTAGGCTAACAATTTAAAAAAAATAAGGTAACAACATTTTTGACAATTTGATATGAAACAAAAATTTGAAAATTAAACTTAAGAAAAATATCAAATGAATTTAAACATTATAACAGCCATAAAAAAACATGATTATGTATGTAGACAAGACTATTCGAACATTGAAATTTTCAAGCCGACCTACATTCTTATGAGCAATAAATTTATTTGGAAATATATCAAAATAACTCAACATGTCAGTCAAGTTACTTCATTAGAGAAATTTTTTGTAGTGTGTATGAATGAATTTTGATATATTTCCGAACAGGAAAAGATATAGTCTGATTACAAAAAAAGCAGAATAATGAAAGATTTTTTTTTCAGACTTGCCATCTCCATTACAGAGGGTACACAAGTATGAATAATGACGTAGATCACAAGCGGAAACCCGGTTACTGTATAGAATTTTGCGGTGTTTGCAATGACCGCTAGAAATATCAAATACGACCAGTATTCCGCCTGAAACTGATTTATATTATTGAGAAAACCCCATATACGTAACGCGTGTCAATTAATAATGATCTCACATTGCTCCTGCCTCTTTAGTAGATAATATACATAAGAGTTTCTTTCCCTGCCCTAGCTACTAACTCGAAATGAACAGTTAATGGAATGTCCAATATGGACACTTATCACCAACCCATAAGAGTGTTGTTTGCTTGACAAGACAATTCCTTTTCTTGTATGAGAAATGAGTTTTTGATTTAATACTTGGGTTAAGGAATTAAAATATCTTTGTCTACATACCATTAATAAAAACAATATTTGCAATTTCATTTGACCTTTGAAATATTCCGAACTGAGCACTGTTATTCCGCATATCTTAGTTTCTTCACATTAATGGTCCCTCCAGAAGCCAATGCCCTTTTCTTAGACAATAGCTTGGTATCCTTTTCCTTTGCTTCAGATGATGTTGGTGCCACAGTTAGAGCCTTGGGAATCGTCAACATCCTAGTACCGCCATTTGGAAGCCGGAACCTTTTCCTCAAGATTTTACTAGGGTTGTTAGCAGGTCTGAATTGTCGCAGCAAGTTCTGCAGTTCAGGACAGCCTGAGCAACAGTCGGGCTGTGACGCTAGATACAGTTCCACCTCATTCAATTCTTCTTTGTTTTCAACTTGTGGATCGCTGGCCGATGACGTTTTTTTGTTTATTTCTTCATGTCTTTCCGGAACTCTTTCTTGACAAGTAGATAATACCTTCTTACATAGAACAATTTTGTTTACAGCTGAATTAATCAATGGTTGGCTATATTCAGGTTTGATGTTTGTTTCTTCATTTTGATCATGACTTGGCAACTGGGATTTATTTATTCCGTCCTTATTTTCAAGTTGTTGACCATTAATTATTAACAATGCACCTGATGTAGTTATAGCCTGTTCCTCATTTTCTGTAATATTTTGTTCTTCCTGAGGACTTCCTTGAAGAGTAGAATTAGTATTTTCGATACCTTTACTATTCATTGACAGTGGAGTGTTATCTGTGTTTACAATAGGTTTTTCGTTGGTTTCAAGGCATCGAATGTGACACATTTTGGAAGAATTGTCCTCAATTTGTGTACCATTTACCGACATCGATGGTGTTGATGTGTACAACTCTTTATTCTTAACCATTTTGTTTTCATTCAGACTGTTATTTGAAGGTAGAAAAAGGTTCAAAATAAGTTCACCAATGGTTTGTTGAGTTTGGTCTTGACAAGATATTGAGGCAGATTTTATCACTTCTTCCTTCCAGAAATAAGTCTTATCTTCCAAGTTTTTCCCTTGTAGTTTTTGATCCGGATTAAGGTTGATAGTTGTAGAATTCGTTTTTTCAAACTTTTCGGACGCAATCACTTTCTCAGATTCTTTTACTTGGTTTTCCTGTTGCATAAATGTTGTATGTTCCACATTCTCAGTATCATTAATATTAGCGATTTTATCAGTTTCAAAGAATTTTTGCTGAGTTGTCTCTCCATTCAAATTATTTAAAGAAGTTGAATTTGAGTTTCTGCTTTCATTTGATTTCAACTCATTTTGTGGTTCAATTGTTTTAGTATTCATAATAGCAGAAGAATTTGGTGTTGACATTATCACAGGTGCATTGATGTTTTTGTTCGATTCCTCCAAAGAAGTGGATTCTTCAGTTTCAAGATTGATATTGTTTTGAAGAACATTTTCGTGTGTTTCAGTTGGTTCTAATGGGATTGATTCCTGTTTAACTTTCGTCGCGGGCGAATTCGATTCAATTTTGATCGTTTTATTGGTTACTGGACACTCAAAATTCCTACGTCGTTTAGAAGAGGAAGTAAAAATATGTGCGAATGCTGATTCAAACTCACACTTAGATTCTACCGTCACCCATTGTCCGTTTTCATCTTTTTTCACCAGATCCCAAATCTCATTAGTGACCCTTATGAAACCGAATATTATTTTCGTAGACGACACTGTTGCCCAAGTTTCGTCCTCATTTTGTTGCCAAAGGACCCATGCACCGCTGTCCTTAATGAACCCTAATTTGGGTGCAAGCTTCCCGATTCTTTTCTGTGTGAATGTTGTCAATTCTGGTGGCGCGGCCTCCGACCCGTCAAGGAAATCATAATGAAGAAGTGGTAAATTGTCATCTTTAATCTCCCAACTACCTCCTTCTAATTTAGTATATTTAGTCCATTTAGAATCATGAGTCTTAAAACCATATTGTGAACCCTCAGTGCTTTTGTACAAAATCCAATCATTATTGGATATTTTCTTCATCAGAACCCAAAATCCATCGGTTTTCAAGAATCCAAGACTACTCAAATCGTCTATATCTGTCCATTTAAGCTTGCCATCTTCTTCTAAGACTACTCTTCTAGGTGGTTTAGTTGCAGCCGAGCCTTCGGTTTCGAAATATATCCTAGGTGTTGTTTGAGGATTGAAAGTTGGTATCCACGAACCGTTTTTATCAAACCTCATACTTACCCAACGTTGATCAATCAGTTTGTAGGCAAGTGGAAGTCCAGACGAATTATGAAGAATTTTCCAGACTCCTGACAATTTCTCCAATAGGACCCAGACTCCATTATAATGTTCAAAACCTATTTTACAAGTCTTTGAATTTAATTGTATCCTCTTCGGTGCCCCTCGAATGTTGAGGCACACGTTTCTAGGGGGCCTTTCTTCAATAGGACGCTCTAAAAGTTGGTGATACAGAACTGGATTTATAATTTTTATATCACGAAGATTGTGCTTTAAGCTTTTTTCTCTGTCGGTTTCAATCCTTGCGACTTCATTCACTTCAGTCTTTATTTCTGCATTATGTTTGTCTAGTCCTTCATTTATTTTTTCACCGTTTTCATCAGTACATTCGTTCACTTCATTCTTAATGATTGTCGTAATATTTTGCTCATTATTGTTTTCTTCCTTCATTTCGATATCGTCTTTTATTTTAAACTGAATTTGAGAGTTATTAACATTTTCATGTTCCTTATCAGCAACCAATTCACTTTCTGTACTACTGGTAATACTTACTTCATTCTTTATTACCTCGACTATCTCATTGTCATTTATTTTTTGTCCATTCTTCCAAACATTCAATTCTGAATCATTTTCTTTCTCAACTAAATGTTCTTGAGGTTTCTTGAAGTCTACTTCTATAAGTTGCATAGTATTTGGTTCATTCAAGTTTCCAGTGTTGTGAGTGTTTGCATCCCTTTCTACCTCATCTGCGTTCTTTTCTTCGGTATGTTTCGAATTCTCTTTATTTCCGTCTTGCTTATTCTTGTCTTTTTCGGCTTTGTTATTCTTAACATTTTCAATGTTAACTGCTGATTTGAGTTTTTCTTCAACTATTTTATCTTGAATCCAATTTTTATTCAACTTTTTCATAAATTTCCAGCACTTATCTTCGTATTTATATCCGAATAAACCCTTCTGATTAGGATAAATTTTGTGTTCTGACCAATTACCCAGACTATCACATTCCATTAAGACCCAAATGTTATCACACTGATTATAAAAACCATACTTTGAATATAATTGAAGACACGAATCTACATCATGGGAAATAACTTGAGGATCTTTAATGGAAACAGAACTCAAAGATGGAGGCATCACATCACTAAATATTGAGAAATCGCAAGGCAAACATGGTAGGTTTGGCTCATCGCGTTTCCATTCCTTACCATCGATTTGCTTGAATCGACACCACTTCTGGTTGATCATTCTATAACCTACGTACTTTTCGCAGAAATCCTTGTAACGTTTCCAGGTGCCGTCACATTGTTTTTCCATAAGGACGTAAACACCATCAATTTTTTTCTTGGTGAAACCAAATCCAGAGTGTTGCAATATTATTTTCCACATATCAATCCCATTTTCATTCAGTACTATTCTAAGAGGCGGTTTATTTGAATTTGCAACTTCATAATATGTTATCGGTGTCGTATCTGGGTCATATGTTGGTTTCCATACTTCATGAAATTTCATTGTTACCCAACGGTCATTGAATCTTTTAAAAGCCACTAATCCACCGGCAATTTTCCATTTGCTTTGCTCAACACATTTCATGAGAACCCAAGCGTCTTTGTATTTACCGAAACCGTACATATCCTTGACATGCGCGAGGGGTATTCGTTTTGGGTTGGAATCTTCAAATAAAACTATCTCTTCTGGTGGTCTTTTATGCGGAAATAGCTTTTGGATTTCAGCTAGTTCTACAGGTTTATTGATCGGAGGAAGTTCGTGATTTTTAAAATGCCAATTACCAAATATAAGTGAAATGCATTTCCAAGATCCATCGATGTCTTCGGTTACAGTTTCCCAAACATTATCTACCAGCATAAAAGCGCAAGTTCCATTGATGTTCGGAAAATCAGCGAATTTTATCCATGTATTTCTCTGCTTTTCCATCAAGATCCAAGCCCCATTTTTTGCAATGAAACCTTTTAATGAAGAAGGACCCACATCGGTTAATTTGATGTTGTTGAAACATAATGAGCTTGGCGGAGCGTTTTTGTGTCCTGGTACGAAGTCACATGAAAGAACTGGCAAAATCGGTTTCTCCCAAACCGTCCAATCACTATTTCTCTTTTGATTGAAACAAGTCCATTTACCATCCACAATCTTAAAGCCTACCCTTCCCATTTCTCCTTGAAATGGTAGTTTAGTTTTCTTATTCATCAGAAGCCACATATCTTTTTTTTTAATAAACCCATGCACGCTATTACTAAGGACAATTTTCAATCTAGCATTCGAAGTCTTT
Organism: Micraspis discolor; assembly: GCA_030674115.1. Taxonomy (NCBI): domain Eukaryota; kingdom Metazoa; phylum Arthropoda; class Insecta; order Coleoptera; family Coccinellidae; genus Micraspis; species Micraspis discolor. Next base: position 1,225,581 of record JARTUT010001740.1, read on the forward strand.
ATCCGCAAAGGTGGCCTATCTTCAAATTTACCAAAAGTATCAAGATATGTTGGAAACGTGAGTGAAGGATCGAATTCTAACCTCCATTCTACATTGTCAATTAATTTCATGGTGGCCCAACGATCTTTAATCAATTTGTATCCAATGTATTCACCTTTAGGTTTGTGAAATTTCCATGTGTTACTTTCTTTTTTTATCACAATCCAAACATCTTTATATTTGACAAATCCGTAATTGCAATTACATTCCTGTGTTCCAATATTATGATTACTGTGAAAAAGAAGTAGCATATCCATTGGTGGTTTAGACTTTTCGTCCCAATCTTTGATATCTTTATATGTAACCAGATTTGAGATTGGTATTTTGAAAAGCATATCTGGATTCTCCCATTTGCCATTAATTTGTTGAAATACAGATACTTTACCATCAACTGATTTGAAACCATATTCACCGTAAATCCCTGGATAGTTTACCCATTCATCATCGATGAATTTCATAAGAACCCAACATCCATCTTTCATTAGAAAACCTTCATCAGAAAAAACGTTGAAATCCATTTGATCTTCTTTGTCGTAGATGCTCAAATGGGATGGTGGTTTAAGAGAATCTTCCCCTATAACATCGAAGTGAAGAATAGGCAGATGGAATTGTTTGGAACATGCAATCCATTCATTTGTAGTGGATTTTTTCATCCTTTGCCATTTGCAATTTATCAGTTTAAAAGCCATAAGGTCAGCTTCATCAAAATCGTCTTTCATTTCAACCCATTCAGTACCTTCTTTTTTCATAAGGATATATACACTTCGCTCTTCAACTTTAAACCCTAACGTGCAATCATTTGCTGTGGTTATATACTTAGGGTGTCCATCTTTGTAAGTGACAACCCTAATAGGAGCTAGTTCAACTACACTATCAAGACCACATCTGGGTGTTACTAGGGGATCAAAACCAGGTGACCAATTATTATCAACTTTTTTCATTAGTACCCACCTGTTATCGATAATATGATACGCTTCATTTTCATTTACAACAATCCACTTGTCATGATCTTGCTTGACTAAAGCCCAGAAAGTTCTTTTTATGAATCCAAAGCCAGTACTCAAATCTATTTCTTTCCAACGTAAAGTACCCCCTTCCAACATCTTAATATATCTTGGAGGTTTCGTGTTGTCATTTCCTGCAGTGTTAGCATAAGTTTTTATATCATCAATGTTATCAACTGTTTTATAGTTTGCGACGATACTAGCAAAAACTGATGTATTTGTAGGAGTCGACATAGCCCACTGATTATGATTGTGTTTGAATATAAAGCCATTGTTTAAGTATTCATACAAGATCAATTTTCCATTAGACATTTTTCTTACCAATACATATTCATCGAATAATTTCATATAACCTAAATTGCAATAAGGGGTAATAAGGATATGTGACTCGATCACACTGGTACTCATCGATATTCTATCAGGTAAATATGTCTCTGGAGATTTAATACAAAACTGTGGAACTATAGGAGTTGTTTTGGGATCAAAAAGTGGCACCCATGTGTTATTTTCCCTTTTCAGAGGTATCCATCTGTTATCTATAGCTTTATATCTATATTCAACTTCATCAGATGCCTCTTCCCAGTTTTTGTCAGATATCCATCTGACCAAAATCCAAGTGCTATTTTCTTGTATGAATCCATATCCCGAATGTTCGTCAATTAAACGCCAGTAAATTTTATTTCTGATTAAATCTTTCACCATGGCATATCTCGGTGGTTTAAGAAGCTCTGGTATATAAACTAGAATTCTATCATAAGTCAAAGGAATGACATTTTGGAATACTTTAATAACTGATTTGCTATTCGGTCCTAAATCCCTTTGAACATTCTTCGGTTTATCAATCCATTCCCCTCTTTCATCCATCTGAACTACAACGAATAGTTTTCCAATTCGTTTGAAACCGAAATTAGTTTGACCTTTTGAATTTTTCATAGGTATCATTTCACCATTTATTACCTGTTTCAGAATCCAAACTCCCTTATGTATCACAAACCCCATATTGGAATTTTCATCGATTACTTTTCGAATTTTCATTTTTCCTTTGATAAAGGTGATTTGCTTTGGAGGGGAGTGAGTTTTGATGCCATCGAAATTCATGTAGGTGTAGATTTTTTCCTGCGTAGGTTTCAACGACCATTTACCACCATCATGCTGCTCAATCATTCTCCACATACCATTTAACAATTTGTATATGTGGAGTTGTTGATTTTCCTTAAAAACCGCCCAGTTGTTATCTTTTCTTTCCATAAGTATCCATGCGTTTTCTCTTAATATAAAACCCATTTCGGAATTGTTGTGGATAGTTTTATAAGTTTTATTTATTAGTATTTGTTGAGGAGGTTTATTTTCTTCTAATCCGACATAATTCCAATAAGTGGTTGGATTATTTTGGTGATCAAAAATAGGAGTCCATTTCCCACCTAGTATTTCTTTTTTCATTGTAATCCACATATTATTAAAAAGGCGATAACCAACAATACATCCTCCGTAAGCATTGTATTGAGTGGCTTTCCATTCGCCAGACGTTGCCTTGACCACTTTTACCCAAACCCCATCTTCTTGAACAAAACCTTTTCCACAAGTAGGGGTAACACAGTACCATTGTTGCTTGCCGTTTATATCTGTTAAAGCCAATTTGGGCGGTCGCTCATACTCAGATCCTTGGGTATTCCAATAAGTTGCAGGTTTGAGTTGATTGGAACCAATGATCAACTCTAACAGAGTACCAGAAGCCAAAGATCTTTTATCAACTTCAATAAATTTTGTTGAAACCGCGGAGGCTGATGGCATATTTGTCAGTTTTTTGTTCACCGCAGTTTCATAAGTGGAATGGACCGCTTTCCACTTTTGCTCTTCGTTTTTCTTCACAGAAATCCATTGTCCCCTTACCGAAACAAAGGCATAGTCTGAATCTGGTGTCACGTTAATAATTTTATTACCATCGACAATTAATGATTTAGGAGGAAGTGCACTTGATGGGATGCTACTTGGAAAATCATGTATTGTAACCGGGGTAGGCAGATGATCAAAGACATTATTGCCTAAGATTTTAATTTTTTCCTCTTTTGTTGGAGCTTCTTTATCTGGACTGAAGTCGTCTTTTATTTGGCACCATTTGTTTTCAAAATTCTTTTCTAGCAACACCCAATCACCAGTTTTAGCTTTGTAAAGTTTTATATCGGACTTTTCCTGCAAAATTGTCCAATATCCTTCAATAAGAGCCAATTTAGGAATATAAGGGACAAACTCATAAATTCTCTTCCAATCTTCAATGACTTCACTCTTAGTTTTCTTGCATTCGGTATCTGCTGGTGCTTCATAATTTTTGTTTGTTGGAAGGTTTAATTTAAGATTAGATGTCGTGATTGTTTTCTCAGACTCAGTATCTTCTGTGTATATTGACTTCAGTTCTTCTAAATGCAATTTTTCAGTTAAGCCTAATTCTTCTGAATCTGTTACTAAATCTTCAACACTTACTAATAACTCACTATTAAGTATTTTATTTTTTTTCTTTTTTAATCGTTTAGAAATTTTCAATATATTGGCAATCTTTTTTCTGTTCTTTTTAATTGACTGGGATTTTCGCATCCTCACTTTTGAAGTAGTTGCTTTTTTATTATTCAAAGGAGACATCTTTTCGGCAGTTGCTTTCTCATCCGCTAATTTTTCTTCGTCTGTTAGAGGAATTACAATCCATCTGTTATAGTGCCATACAAATTTTGCTTCTTTTTTACTTGGAACCCACTGTCCCAAACTGTTTTTCGTAACGAAAATCCATCTGCGCTGGTTATGAAGGAAACCAAAACCACACCCTCTTGTTATATAAGTTCTTTGTTTTTTACTTCCCTTTAAAAAAACATATTTTGGAGGTCGTATAATATAAGGAACAGATGCAGGAAAATCCCAGTATGTTACAGGAAATGGGATAGTGTCGAAGGCATATTTAAAATTGGTTTTGAGGCATGAAGAATTCAAGGAATGGGTAAGGATCTCATTGGAATAAGTAGGGAAATGTTTTTTCCAGCAGATGAAATTCTTCTGGAAATCATCTTGTTTCGATGAAAATTTTCCATCTTTATCTTTTTGTACTAATATCCATTTCTTGAATGCCAGATGAAAATCGTACTCATCATGATTTTCAACGTCGATCCATTTTGAGTTCACGTAAGCAACTCTTGGCTGTGTTTTAATTTCAAATTCGTCACCTTCGCATGTTTCTTCTATAACATTAGATTGCTCTCTTGTTTCTATTCCATCAATCTCAGATTTGTGTAGCATGTTTACATTATTTGCCTGAGGAATGTCTTTACTTTCATTTGTATCTTTAACAATAAGACTATTTGAATCGGTCTTTGAAATTTTTGAATAATTTGTTTCGATCTCCAGAGGTCTTGTGTTGGCTACTTCAGTTGAATCTAACAAACTAGTCTTTTCTCTAGGATTTGCACTAGTTCCAATAAGACTCTCTTCAGACAGATTTAGTTGATCATAATATTTTTGTCTGAGAGATGGGGTTTTTCTAATAATATAATGAGCGTCTTTTTGTAAAATTTCTTGAAAATTTTCCAATCCAAATTCAACCATTTTAGGTATGAGCCATTCCATTAACCGGTTGTTATCAGTCCTTGAAAAAAATTTGTGTTATATGCTAATATAAAGTAACTTATATCTAAAACAAGTGACAACCTTAAAATCACAATTGAAAATATTTCTGAGATAAGTTGCATGCATGAGAATGACGAAGATTATACTTGGAATTCCAGGGTATAAAGGTTATAAATAAGATTGAAATAAACAATCAAAAATATTGAAAAAAACCTTGGTGAGTGGTAATAAGATATAAGTAATTGGGCAGAATTAGTATTTTCAATATTCCTACGATTAAACTACAGGATCACAAGGAATTACATATTTTAAGCAATATTTAAATGTTATTATGTAACATCTGTTACATATGAAATTGATGTTAACGTCTGTGTGTAAATTGCCGGTCTGGAGCTCTAAATCAACATGCCATTATCAATAGTATTAAAGCAATAAGGATTGTGGACCAGAGAAAATTATGAGAGGGGGTCCCATGAGGGACCCGAGAAGCGAAGCTGAGCGGGAGGCCCGAAGGGCCGACACGGGGGCAATCTTGACGAAAATCGAAATGGGGCGTATCCTCTTGTAGGAGAAGCGACGAGAGTTTAGATTGAGTAAATTATCCATGTTATTGAAATTTTTGACATTTAAAAAAACTGGTTGGTCTTTTCCCTAGACCTTTTTTACTGTGCTTTTATTTTATAGCAATATACGTTTTCTTCATCATGCCTAATAAAATTTTTAAGCATCTGTTGCTTCACAATCATTTGTAAATTCTTATGAATTTACATATAGTTATGATGGTCATGTGTTATTAGCTGGATTTGCCATCCAATAGTACCATTGTCAAAAGAGGGTATCTCAAAATAATACTTCAAACTTTGCGCAGAAGTAAAACATTGAGTTCGTGTTGCTATTGAGAGGAGTAGCGACAGGTTAGTTTCATCTTTATTAGTGGTCATCAGTATCACATAACCCAAACCCCCGACAATAACCAGTTCTGAAGCAAGTACTATTGAATACGCCACCTTTGAATACTAAGTAGAATTAAAATTCTTATGAATTCACATACACTGTTCAGTCTATGAAATTCACTTAGTTTGTTGCTGTTCAATGAAAATAACATTACATATTTTAAACTCATGGTTGCAGTTGGTTTTCAGATTTATTTCAGTATTTTTAATTTGTTCGTTATCTTTTGACCTTATATTTATTAAACATTATAGCAGATAATCCCTGTAACTTCACACTGACAATTTTTTCAGTGGTATATCAAAACCAATAAACCTTCATAATTTGAAACTCTCAAGATGATTGAAATGATCCATATCCATATTAAAAAATGTAAAATACATGATCCTATTTTTGATTAGAAATCACCCCCATATGATCCAAGAATAATCTTTGCCAAACCAAATTGTAGCTAGAATCAGTTACAATACAAAAATAGGCATCCATTCATAAAGAATTAACCAAAACAACAGCTGGATATGGGTCAGAGCATTCAAAATCAAATCTACCTTAGCCACTGGAATTGTAAGATAATATAATGACTTCCTTCTTTGTATCAATTGATAACGACATTGTTTATTGTCTTTGTGTTCCACAAATTCAAGTGGTTTTCTACATCGCAATTGATTAAAATTTAATATTATGTATACTCTGTTCATATTTATTCAGTAATTCCGTTCACCAAGACTACTTTAGCTCCTTACGTTGTTACTTTTGCTTTTGAACATTTCTTCAAAATTTTTTGGATCACAATGTTGATTCTAATATCGACATGGTGAAAGAAAATAACCCGAGAGGTCATGTGTCACATGAGGCTTGTTTTGAAATATTTGAGACCCAGAAACAATAGAAACTGAATATATATCAAAATAATATTCTCCATTATTTTATTTCACCGGAAAAAATTTAAAGTTTTTTTTTCCCATATTGTCGAAGGTTTTTAAGTCCCATCAATATCCAGACGTAAACTGACATTCTGAGAGATCTATCTTTAACAGGACCCTTTCGCGATATAAACAGTAAACACCATCTGACAGAATAATGGCGAACCTAACCTTGCTTTTCAATGGACCTATCCAGAGAAGCGTCAGATCAAAAATTGCATATGGCGCGTACCGACAAACAAAACTCAGCTGATTTGTGTTATTAATTGAGATGTACTCTACATTTCTTGAAATTCACTCAAGAAGTCTTAATAAAATATTTAATTACTGCAAAGGAACATTAACACTGTCACTGCTTTACATTTTTACAAATTTGATCCATTTAGTATAAATAAGTGAGGTTATCCATGATCAGAACCATAGTTCAAAGAAAATTTCTTTGATGTATGATCAGATTCTTTGTCTGCTATGGTGACAGATCTTGTTTGTCGGTAGACGCCATCTGGTATTGGATAGGTCCATATACATAGTGATATGTGACAATGGCAATTTCAATGGCAACTCCATTGATTAAATAGAATTGAACAGAGTATAAAAGAATAAGCTCTAGAACATCTGAAAATTGGTAAAATATAAATAACTTACCCAAAATAAGCCTGTTCTGGAATTTTATTTGCCTTCATTAGATTAATAAAAGTTGTCAAAAATGTTGTTATATTGTATTCAGCATCAAACAATAGCCTAATAAATAAAAAAAAATTATATTGAATTCAATTGAGTCTGTAATATCATTTACCTATGAATCCAGGATCTATGTAATCCTGTGAATTGTGACATTTGCACTGTTAATAATTTTTCACTCTTTTTTAAACTTCGGCCAATCATCATTTTCTTATTGCTAAGAATGCCAATATGAAAAACCTCGTTGCAGATTACATAATCGAACAACAGCTTCTTCAGGATGAAGGTTCGTTTGAAGCTAAATGCATGACGATCAGGTAGTTTCTTAGAAACATCATGAAAAGCGCCAGATACTGAAATGATTGCACAACTAGCCTAGAGAAAAAACAAAGAAAAAATTTTTGACATTAATAAATTTCATTTTTTGGAGATGAGTCTTTTAAGTTACTGTAAACAACAGAAATAGCGCTCGTATGTCAAAACGTCAAAACCTCAAAAATGTCAAGCTTTACGATAGAAGTGTCAGTTGGCAGATTGCAACACTAGGATTGTCCAATCCCGAAATATAAAAGGCAACCCTTGTATTCAATAGAGTTATAAAAAAGCTATCTCACCTGGGTTACAGATCATTTCAACAATATGTTTCCATAATAAACTCAATTTTCTTCATTATTCAACTCAACAAAAAAAATTTAAATCACACTAAATTCAGCACCAACGTGACAATAATTACGAAATTCATAATAACTTCTTTATATCAATTCCATAGTTCGTAGTCATAAAAAAATACACCAGATAGGGTGAACATAACGCCAAAATCAAAAATAATTTCATACTTACAGTGTAATGAATAAGATCTACTGATAATTCACTCAAATAATGTTTTGTTTTAGGTAATTCACATAAAATATTTGCTATTTTGGTGTTTCCAGTAGCAACACCACTAGCACCATGATTTCCATCTAATATATTCCTACTGAATGTTTTGTACACTTTCAACCTGAAAAAAAAAATCAATTTAACTCCATTACAATAAAAAAATAAAAAAATAATTGAAATGAAAAATGGATATACTAACCACTCATTTCCACTGACCTCTTGGGTCGTCATTGAAAATATGGCACAAGGGTGGTATAAATCTACTAACAATTTTCTCTCAGTATCATACAATGTGAAAAAATGCTTGATAAATTGATCCACTAAATCAAAACCTTCAATATCACAGATATATGTTTGCTGAGGAGCTGGTAGTTGCTTGGATTTTATTGAGATTCCATCCTGTTGAAATGAAACTGATTGAATAATATTCAAGAAAAAGGAAATTTGGAACAAGTAATGAAGTTTTTTTTTTATTAACAAAGACCATAAGAAATTATATATGCCGTGTAAGCCAATTTGCTCTTTGAAGGATTAACAAAAATGAAATAAACATTGAAAATGTCTGCATTAAGACTCCTTCAATTTATTAATAAGAGATGCCTATACTCTCACAAGTATGATAATAGAAACTTACCAATGTTTTCAACATCGGAAATATATTTTTGATGACTTTGACATAAGAAAATTCATCATATTTCCCACAAACTGGATTACCATCCAGCCACAATTCAGTTAGTTGGAAAATTTTTAAATAATTCAATTCCTCAATCTCAGCAATCTGAAATATATGAAATTAAGAAAACTATAAGAGTGAAATAACCATTTCTTACCGAATTATTCCTCAAATCCAACCTCTTAACAGAGTCTAAGCCACGCAGAACTTCAAATGGAGATAACGTTCTTATTTCATTATTATTAAGTTTGATGAAACTTGGTTTCATATCTTCAGAAAGATGTAGTACAAAGCATAGAAGTTTTGGTTGGGATAGCGGAGTAAACTCTGACAACTCTGAAAAAAAAAACATTTTACTACATGAACTTTCAAGATGATAATGAGACATACCTTCATTATTAGAAAAATTCTCTAAATGTAATGTTTTAGTATTTTTTTCGTAGAGTTGATCTAAAATCTTTGTAATATTGTTTGGAGGTAATGGTAACTCTTCAATTGTTGCATACTTAAGGATAATTTCACATTTATACTGAAAAATAAATACACAGAGGTTACCACATGAGAAGCAGATTATTTCAAAAACTACATACATTCAATGCTGCATCAGAAGGATCAGGAATCACCAATTTGTTTTTCAGTAATATGCTGATAGCACCAGAACAATTCCTAGCTAGAAACATGCACTCAGTTCCTTTACTTTGAAAGAGGATTGGTAAAAGTGCTTCGGGATAAACATAATCCAAAACTATCTTCAATATATGATTTCGTTCAGGCTTCGTAACGTTGTGAATCTGAAAATCATTCCCAATGAAAAACATGTCTATAAATTTACCGGATTTATATCAATCTACCCACCAAAAATGCATGCCAATAATTTCTGTTCTTTATCATCCATGAATGTTTTTCTAATACATTTTCCGAAACAGAATCAGAGATTAAAACTGTTGAATCTCCTAAGATTGAATTGAATAAATCTCGCCTTTCATCCATATCACCAAAAAAACGATCAAGCTTATACTTATTTCAACTTTTAAATATGCTGAATATCAAAAAAAATGTAAGCAACACATCGTTTATTTATATTCTGAAGTTCTCACATGTGTTTATTAAATAGTTCTGTGTAGGGATGGGACATCATCATCGATGTTTTTCAAACATCGATATTTCAGTATCGATATCGATGTTTTTACCATCGATGTTAATTGATTTCACCATCGATGCTGACATCGATGTTGCGGATAGAATACTCAACATCGGTTTCTCGATGTTTCATATATATATTTATGGAAATTCAGCGATTGAATCAGTTTTCAGTCAACTAGGTATATTTTTATACCAGGATGATATATATATTATTCAGAATCATGAATATGACTTATCAAAAATTGACGAAGAAAACAGCGCCGTACTCAAAATGAAGTGTACAATGAAAATATGAGAAAATATACCCATTTTACCATCAAATATTCAAAAAATAGTCCAATTTCTGTCTACCTGTAAATATTTGTGACCTATTCTTTGATTCAACTGATGCCCATCCAAAAATATTCCATACTGAAAAAATAGAATTTCATATCCTCAATGATATGCAAACATGAACATGATTCCATATTTTATTGTCACCCTGTATAGACAGATGGGTGAATATAGTCGTCACACTTTTGGTTCACGTCAGGAGAAAGTTATATTCGGGTTTTACCGCAATTTTGTGTTATTGAATATTTTGAAATCGGTCGTTTATTATACAGGGTGTCAATTAATTACTTGTATTAACTTTAAGGGGTTAAACGTTACGTAATTTTAAAATTAAAAAGTTCATATGAACGGCTTTATTTCAGAGATAGAGGGCGTCCAAAAATTAATTTTACTTAATTTTTTGTTCTCCAGTTCACACTGATTTGATGATAGTGATATGTGATGTACTAATTCAACATAAACATGACACAAGAAAAATATATTTTGTTGATGTGTTTAATCGTAGAAAATTCTTACTGAGTGTAAATTCTATAAAACGGTAAGAACTTTATTTACATTCAGTTTATTTTATTTATTTATTTCACCAGTTTGAATAACATACAAAAATAGATTTTAATATACATTTAATTTATTCGGATATTTGATTGATTTGGAAGATAATTTTTTTTTGTACTTTCATCCAATTTTATACTGTACTTATAATTGTTATTTCATCGTGCCCCTTTTTTTCAATATAAGAATTTTCAGTAGACATTGAAATTATTTCTGATATATTGGGAATATGGTTAATGGTTAAATCATTATGAATTATTGATATACGTAAGTATAATTAAAGTGTTAAAACACCGATGTTTACAAACATCGATGTTCACAAATATCGATGTTCAGTTAACATCGATGGTAGAGTTCGATGTTATCATCGATGTTAAACATCGACGAAAACCTATCGATGTCCCATCCCTAGTTCTGTGCATTATTTATATTCCATAGGTATCTTGTTTCTTCTTCTTTCTTTAGGCTCAACTCATATTTTTATGGGCTTTGTCGAATAAAACAAATAGTTTCGTCCAAAAGTTACCGCTCATAATTTCTGAATATTGAAAATCTAGTCAGGCAATTCAAATTCTTCATGTAGTTTTAAACAGCGTTGCTCTTTTATTTATTTATTTTTCTATGACATAGCCATTAAAAGAAGACGCAGCGCTGTTGCCACATTAGGAACTTCAACGCGTTTGTCAGCGCCAGGTTGGCGGAATTTTAAAACACTCTATGATAGTACAAATGTAAACAATCCTGTGTTCGATCCACTCTTCTAATACAGTTTCAATGCTGATTTTTATTTAGTATCTGATACATACTATTAGTTTACACTTAGTTCCCGATTTGCAGGACCATTTTGATTTGTTAGAAATTTAAAATATTATCGGTAATCTGTTGTGCAAATATGTGTCCCGGAGGTACTACGAAGGTTGGTAAATCTTTAACAGTCGAGAAATAAATAATTTGTTATAGTACAAGTTTATTTAATCACTTATTTGAAATTCACATCATTGAACAATTTGTAAGGCATTCTTGGACGACCAATATTCTTCTTACTGAACCGATATAAAGCGAAAATCACTCAATAATCTTGTTGCTGTCTATGGACCTTGGCATATAAAATAAGAAACTAAAGAATATAACCCTTATCCTCCTCCCACTCCAAGTTCTTCTTCATTCTGCTTCCTGAAGCAATCACCAACTGGGAAGAAATCCCAACACCTCTGTTGGTACATATTCCAAACATATGTTTCTTGACCCGTGAACTCGGTATCAGGCTTATTGATTAGATGCATAAGGAAAAACCTGTAACCACAAATTATATTATACCATCTATTGTTTCACTTTGAATCTACATTTAATGCTAGAGATTAGGATTATACATCTTAGTGACATTTTGTGTTGTATTACTGTTACGAAAATTGATAGATTACGGAAGCGTATGTTTCGAAATATTATGAGTCCATTCTGTAAATACTTGATTGTTCCGGTTATTAATTATCCATTGAATAAAGTCAAAGAAACGTTAAGTAGCTGCAATATAAGTTATAACTTGTCATTGCTAACAACTGACAAGTAACCACTGTCGAAAGCAAGTCTGGCTTTCAGTAGGGCTCGTTCATACTGGCCGGTACCTTATGCCGTAACCGGTACCGTAATAGTTGAACCATAGGAATTCAATGCTATCGTTCATACTCATTCCCAGGGGGTGGGAACTCGCCTACTACAAAGCTGGTCACGTTTTTCTTCGACGAGCGGTAGAGACATCTGTTGTTATCTTAGAAGCTCGGATCGGTAAATTAGTACTTCTCAGTAGTGATCGGTAAAAACGGATTTTATCAGACCTCACTCTTGGTGGACTTTATGAAGAGTAAGAAACTATTTTATGATGAGCATGAACTGGTTGACTGAAATGGTTTATTCATTTTCAACTTATTCAATTCAATTTAATTTAAATGGTTTATTGTTACTGTGTTTCCAATTGCTACAGTCATAGTAATGTCAAAAGGTATGTGTTGCATTCATATAAGTAGTAGTTTTGGATTAACTTATAACTCACTAAAAATGTACTGTGAATTAATATTTTCTGTAGCAATTTCATATTCCTGTAGTAATTTCTGATTAGTAAAAATTTGGGACAGTTTCTAACACTGTTTTCTTTCTAGGTTTTTCATTACACAAGTTGAGGGTGTTAGAAATGTTTGGTTGGAAAGAATCAGAAATCCATGTTTTCATTCATCCAAAAGTGTTATTTGCATAAAGCATTTTCATATGGATTGTATAGACCCTCTTGGGAAAGCTGAAAAGATTTGCTCTACCAACACTTAATTTGCCAAGTAATTCATTCTACTCCCTATGATTATCATTTTTGTAATTTCAATAATCTTTCAGATTATGTAAGCATATTTTGTCTACCCTCCAGAACTCCTGAAGAAACTTTGAGGCAACAAGGTATTTATATATAAGTGAACTGCTCATGGTCATTGATTATAGTTTTGGGTATTCCACTTATAGTAGGTTTCATAAAAATCGTCTATCAGAATTCCTAGAATACTTCAACGGATATGTGAGATTTACCGTTGAAACGCCAAATTCAAGGAATTTCAGTTAATAAGTTTATTGATTTTGCCATGATATTATTTCTGTACTTTTATGACAGAACTATTTATAAAATTTTATCGGAAAAAACAATAAGATCTTATGATCCAATAATGAAGATGTCATCCGAAAAAGTATCTAAAAGAAAATAGACTTTTAGAAATTGTTTCTGTCATAAAAGTACAAATCTAATGCATTTCATGCTTAAATTGATGTATCTGTCACTAATATTCTAATTTATTCTTTCAATGTATTTTCATAACTTGATGAGTAATTGTTGCATAATTATTCTTGGTTCGTTTATTCTTTCCCTCGATATTGAAATTTTTGTAAATTGATAATTTACTGCATTATATATATATTTCTAAAGTTTCTTTTTGTTTATTTCCTTTCATCCTCTAAAGATTAGTATGTTCTTTGATTTGAAAGACGGATATATTTGAAATGACCATAATTCTTTAATCTGCTGCAAATTGTCACAATTTTCTGATCAAATGATATTTTTTTATTGAAATTGTGACAATATACAGCAGATTAAAAGAATTATGGTCATTTCAAATATGTTTGTTTTCATTTCCAATAAAAATATGGGATTCAACCTGCGCTTGCGTGGAATCCTATGATAACTCTTAGAAAATGCACTAGAGGGCGCCACGAGACGGAACGTTGTGCGAATGGAATCTGTAATCAACTCTAAGATGACGAAAGATGGCGCTGTAAGTTGAGCTCTAAGCCGGGACCAATATTCATGCCAGAGTTGCCTATCTATAGGTAGTCTATGCTCATTCCGTAACCTTTGCCGGTACCGGTAAAGTGTTCAACTTCTAGGGACCAATTCATAGAAATATATATTCATATAATTATTTGGACAAATTACATATATATTAGATAATTAGATTAGATTATCTTATAAGGGTATAAGATTATCTTATAAGTAAGACAAAATAGGGAAATGAAATAGTGAGCGAGTTTTTCTGACACATGCGCATTCCATAGAGCGTCAATTATTTATATCAGAGTATTGAATACAGAATCAATCTCTGTTTTGATAGCGGTAATTTCAAATAATATAATAAAATATAATTCAAGATGGTCAGCACGTTTCAAAACATTGAAACTTAAATTCAAAATGACAATTATTTATTGTCATATAGAGCAAAATCCATAAACTCTATGTTCTGTTTACGGTTAAGTTAACGGCCAGTATAAACGCCTACTGAAATTATTAGGGAATACGGAATACGGTAACGGCTTACGGCATAAGGTACTGGCCAGTATAAACGAGCCCTTAATTTACGGAACGCCTCCTGATTTTGATGACAGTTGAAGGATCAAATGTCAGTGTTGACAACCACAAATAGCATTATATTGAACGTTATAACATATTTTAATAGAAGATAATTAAGGATAATTAAGCAAGAGCTTATTCAAATAGTGAGCATCTCTATTAATCGAGAATGGAATTTTTTAGGATCAATGAAGAATAAATATTGTCTATTGTATATTTCCCATTTTCCCTTTGCAATATAATGAAAAATACGTATCATATTTTATTTCAATTAAATTGGCAATGATTAATAGATTGGTACAAACGCTTGTGGATATTTTTTAAAGATTCAGTCCCTAATAGCAAATCGATTGGTGCAAACTTTTTTCTGATAACCATCCCGAAGAAATTAATTTTCGAAAATTCGAATTTTTCCTTGATGGGATGTAACTTTAGAATGACCCCAGTGATGAAAACTTATGTGAATTTTTAAAGATTCAGTCCACAATATTCAATCGATTAGTACAATTTTGTCTCTGATAACTGTCTTGTTCCGGAGAAATTAATTATTTTTAAAAATTGAAATCAACATGTTGGGTTATCGTCTTCCCTGACCTAATAGCTTCTATTCTCGGTCTCTCTGTATTATACTTCGTTTGGACGAATGAATGAAATAAGTATAAAAGACGAATTTGTAGTCTTTTAAAGTATGATTGGTTTAATCAGTATTACGAGGCATCAATTTCAGCGGCAGATGGTACACACACACAAAAGATTGAGGCGACTTGGTGGCCAGCCAAAGATTTCTTTAGAGGTCGCAGCCGATTTTGCGACTATAGCATAGCAAATCCGATTTTCCTTCACAATTCATCCTTGAAAAAGTATTCACTGTTTTGCGTTATAGTAAACAACCCATTGTATATCAATATGTGTCCCTGGGGATAAGGTAGTTCTACGAAGGTTGGTAAATCTTTAACAGTCGAGAAATAAATAATTTGTTATAGTACAAGTTTATTTAATCACTTATTTGAAATTCACATCATTGAACAATTTGTAAGGCATTCTTGGACGACCAATATTCTTCTTACTGAACCGATATAAAGCGAAAATCACTCAATAATCTTGTTGCTGTCTATGGACCTTGGCATATAAAATAAGAAACTAAAGAATATAACCCTTATCCTCCTCCCACTCCAAGTTCTTCCTCATTCTGCTTCCTGAAGCAATCACCAACTGGGAAGAAATCCCAACACCTCTGTTGGTACATATTCCAAACATATGTTTCTTGACCCGTGAACTCGGTATCAGGCTTATTGATTAGATGCATAAGGAAAAACCTGTAACCACAAATTATATTATACCATCTATTGTTTCACTTTGAATCTACATTTAATGCTAGAGATTAGGATTATACATCTTAGTGACATTTTGTGTTGTATTACTGTTACGAAAATTGATAGATTACGGAAGCGTATGTTTCGAAATATTATGAGTCCATTCTGTAAATACTTGATTGTTCCGGTTATTAATTATCCATTGAATAAAATCAAAGAAACGTTAAGTAGCTGCAATATAAGTTATAACTTGTCATTGCTAACAACTGACAAGTAACCACTATCGAAAGCAAGTCTGGCTTTCAGTAGGGCTCGTTTATACTGGCCGGTACCTTATGCCGTAACCGGTACCGTAATAGTTGAACCATAGGAATTCAATGCTATCGTTCATACTCATTCCGTAACCTTTTCCGGTACCGGTAAAGTGTTCAACTTCTAGGGACCAATTCATAGAAATATATATTCATATAATTATTTGGACAAATTACATATATATTAGATAATTAGATTAGATTATCTTATAAGGGTATAAGATTATCTTATAAGTAAGACAAAATAGGGAAATGAAATAGTGAGCGAGTTTTTCTGACACATGCGCATTCCATAGAGCGTCAATTATTTATATCAGAGTATTGAATACAGAATCAATCTCTGTTTTGATAGCGGTAATTTCAAATAATATAATAAAATATAATTCAAGATGGTCAGCACGTTTCAAAACATTGAAACTTAAATTCAAAATGACAATTATTTATCGTCATATAGAGCAAAATCCATAAACTCTATGTTCTGTTTACGGTTAAGTTAACGGCCAGTATAAACGCCTACTGAAATTATTAGGGAATACGGAATACGGTAACGGCTTACGGCATAAGGTACTGGCCAGTATAAACGAGCCCTTAATTTACGGAACGCCTCCTGATTTTGATGACAGTTGAAGGATCAAATGTCAGTGTTGACAACCACAAAACGATTAATATAACTAGAAATAATCACATCACTCTTTTCTCTATATTTCGACTGACTCTGGAATAACCGAATTTAGACTTACATGTAATTTGCTAGATTATGTTCTTGGGCCACGTGAGTATCAAAACCATGCGGCACCGCATCAAAGTAGTCTTTGCCCATGCCACAAATAAAACAGTTCGATTCCATGTCATTTTTAACGCTCTCAAGTTGGTCACGAAGTTCGCCGAAAGCGTCGATGATCAAACCTGCAAGCAATGAAAAATGCTTCATACTGAACATCTTTACTATTTATTATTATCTCAATTTAAGGTTCTGTCAAGCATTACAGCACTGTTTATAGTGCTGTAATGAACTCATTATGATACTGTAATAGAGAAATTTCTTTGACTAAATTTGCTGCATTTCAATTTGATTATCTACGTACGGAACCCAAGAATGCTCACCTTGAATGATGGCCAATAAAATAACAATAACGAAGAAGAAGAAGGTAATGTCGAACATGATACGGTACACTTCATAATCATCCCCATCTGGGGGTTCTATTTCATCTCCTATGCCTCCACCTGCTCTTACACCTTTATAAAGATGGAAAACGAAACACTAGAAAGAATGAAGAAATTATTGACTAATTTCAAACAAAAACAATTTGATTAACATTTCCTTTAGGTTTGTTCAGAGTACGGGAAAATACTCTAGAACAAGCGCGCAACAGCTACTGACCTCTCGTCAGTACTTTTCTTAATTTTTACTACTAATTCCTACTTACAGTCATCATGTCATGACACTTTTTATCAATAGCATCTTCTTCTTCCTGAACGTAAAACTTTCTGAAGAAATTGAAGGCGATCACAGTGTATATATACACAATGATTGTCAAAAGCATTACAGTCAGCACCAATTGTTTTCCATTGTGAGTAACAGATTGCAATATCGTTCTCAAGGCTTTTATTCCAACGGCTACATCTAATAGATGAGCGGCAAAGAAGAAATTGTTGAAGTTTCCCAATATCGAAAATACAAAATAGTATAGAGAATATAAGAAGGCATTGTCCGTTATGGTGACGCCAGATTTCCAAATTTGATAACGCCAGTCGATGGAACATATGCTGAAATAAAAAAAAAGTAGAGAACTGCCCAAAAATACCGGGTGTCCGCCGGGGAGGTATACTACTTTGTCTTGCCGCCATTTTGGTGAACATTAGTCTTGATAGTTCATATTTGACAGATTTAACTGCTCCGGATTTTCTTTGTGGGGGGGAGGTTCATGCAAACAGAAACGCTTAAGCAACTCAAGCTTCTCTAAATATATTAAATCTGCCAATCTCATATCGAGATGTCTCATCTACCCAGTATTATTTATCGAAAATGGCAAGAGAAGGCGCTGATGACCACTTGAATTTGGGGGTTTCTAAGTGAACATACAAAAAGTCTATACCGAAGAATATAATTATTATTATATCACGAAGTGACTCAGTTACTATCTGCAAAAACAATAAAAACTTTATTTTTGATAATAAATACTAATGTTTTGACCAAATACGGCGGAATAATCGACAGAGTCTGGTGGCCATTCGAAGCAGAATATTCGTGATGAAATCAATGAAATACTGTACGATATGTAATATGTGCTGAAAGGGCTCGCATTTGCAAAGTTAACATAAGCGGAAAGTGGAAAGTAGTATAACTTCTCGACAGATACCTTGTTTGATAATAATGAAACTAAGAAAAAATGATTGATCTGAAGATTTCAATGTAAAAAATACCGAATTCGTCATACTCACAAGTTTATAAGTCCTTTTCCTTCTTCGGTTTCTTGTTGCTGAAATGAAGTTTTCTCCATTCCTAGTAGATTGCTTATGGAATCGAAATCATATGTTTCGCTATACTTCTGACGCACCTTCTTTTTAACGAATTTGTCCCAATAATTTACAGGAAATGATCTGGAAAACCGTGGATGAGTGAAAGATTTCAAGTGATAATTTACATTTTATACTTGGCAGATATCACTAATTTGTCCCAGTGAGATTTGAGGTCATCATCTTCTGGTTGTTCTACAATGTAAAGACCTTCGAACTCTAATCGCCTAGCTATTTCTTTCTCCCTTTTGAATATAGCTAGAGGTACCTATAAAACCAGTCAAACTGATAAAACGACATTTCTGGATTTCATTAAACATAGTGAGTTTTATTCAAAAATTATTACATGAAGGAGTTATGAGAGTCTAATAACCGTTTGGTTTTTGCAAAGCGTTTTCTGTGATGCACAATATTTTAGAAAATGCGAGGTGATACAGGAAAGTTATTCAAGGTGGGAGAAACAGGACTAACGGTTTTAAAAAATCTATGAAATAGTCTTCTGTTGATCAGTTCACTCCGCCTCAAAGTGATTCAACCAAACGTAGAATGGTATTTCGAGAGGTAACAGCTCTAATCCGATAAATGTTGAAGTGGCGACGGAACTCACTGTACGACGAAACAATCTTTGGCGAAAACGCGGTGCTCAACCTCCGCTATGAATTCACGTGTCAACAGGTACCCTCCCCATCTCTCTTTGTCCGCACCCTGTACATATCCAAGTTATATCTCATCTGAAGGATCACGTCAAGTTAACAAACACCCTTTTAAGTTAGTAACCATATTCACTTAATTCTTACAAAATTAATATTCTTTACCTTAAGGTGGTAATAGGCAATCAACATAGCAAGAGAAACTAGCGAATGGAACATCGCAGCAAGCCTCATTACATGGGTCATGTAGTAAAAGTCTTCATCCACATGAACTAGTTCCAGAGGATCATCTTCTTCTTCTCCAGAACCTTCACCCCCACCACTTCCACTACCAGAGCCGCTGATTATATCATCATCTTCTTTGCTCCCACTTCCTTCAAGCCCCTCGGACAAATTGGATACCTTGAAATAAGCAAAATGACGAATATATGTACATTGCCAGTCATGCTTTTTAGTTTTATCTCTCACAATTTTTTATGATATCCATTTTACAACACATTCATTAATTAAAGAGCTCAACACCGATAACATCACCAAATTAAGATTCAATAAGAAGGTAATATCATAAGGAATCCGCTAGGGAGACAGCCAGTTGTTCAATATCATATTGTAGAAGATCATAAAAGACAACTCCGCCAGCAGCTGATACTGGATGGATCGACTAGGTCAGTGGAGGCTGCTGCCGGTCCCAAGCCAGGATGAAGGTGGAGGGTTCAGAGGTGAGGCTAGCACGCTGTCTCTGGTGAAAACATGACCTGCTCAAAGTACTGCTGAAGAAGCCTCGGAACACGGACGGATCAGAAAGGTTGACGACACGGCACGAAAAAGGAAAAAACGATTATGGAGAAGGAACAGACTGCGTCTCGCTTGTTGGAACGTTACATCATGAAATTCAAAAGACCAAGAAATAATCACAGAGATCACTAGTAGTGGTATAGACATTTGCGCGATATCGGAGACTAAAAAGAAGGGAAGGTGTACCACCAAATACAGAGACCATATTCTGTTTTACAGTGGAGTGGACAAGGACTGCAGAGCATAGGCGGGCGTGGGCATACTGTTGCATGTAAAGTTTGAAACGCTGGTAGATGATATTACTTATGTTAATCAAAACTTAATGTATATAAAACTAAATATTGGGAAAGAAAAACACCATTTCATTAGTATATACGCACCAGATATAACAAAACCACGAGAGGAACGAGAACGATTTTTTGATCAACTACAGGAGACACTCAGAATTCTGCCCAACAATGACAAGATCTTCATAGTGGGTGATTTCAATTCCCGAATTGGTAATCAGGTGATACCAGGGGTGATGCAGGGATATAATGAGGAAGTATTGAATGAGAATGGAAATATGCTGCTAGACATGCGCGCATAATGAGCTCAGAATTAACAACACATTCTTCGATCATAAGGAACAGCACAAATACACATTTCAAAATACAAGAGGACAGAAATCTATGATCGACTTTGTGATAACAAATAGGCGCGTACACCATAGTCAAATATTGGATGTTCGAACTTTGACTTCAGCTAATGTGGGCACACAACATGGACTGGTGCTCTGTGAATACCGCTTGAAACTAACAAAAATAAGGAAGAGATCACCCATCTACATCAATAAGTTCAACACGGAGTCGCTGAGAGACGATAGCACAAGAGTTTTGTACCAGCGCAGATTGAACGAGAAAATTTCCCAAAATATTATAACGTTGGAGAACAGAATATAATACACAGCGCAAAGGAAGCAATAGGACCGAGAACAATCAATGTCAATGGCAGGAAAAACACCAAACCTTGGTTTACCGATGAAGTGAAAGATCTGTCGAAGGAAAAGAAGATGGCATACATCAAGTATATAAATAATAGGTCACCCGAAGAGTACCAGAAATATAAGGTAATAAGGAATAAAACGAATGATGGGATTAAAAAACTGAAAAAAGAATATTGGGAGCGGTTTTCTGTCGAGATGGAACATGATTTATACGGATGCCAAAAGAGAATATGGAACATGCTTAGAAAAAGGAAGACGCCTATAACAGAGGAAGTACCGGTGAAAAATATAACACCGGAAACTTGGACAAAATACTATCAGAATCTATATGGCAATTGCACTGAGGACAGAGAGGAACAACTACAGGACTGTCAAGGAACACATAACGAGGGGGACACTGTAACTATGGAAGAAGTTCAGACAGCCATACAACAACTTAAAAATCGTAAATCACCCGGAACGGATAACATAACGAACGAAATGATTAAATATGGAGGAGGAGGAATACATCAGGAAATAACAAAACTTTTTCAAATTATCATCAAAACCAGTGAAGTGCCTTGCGAATGGAAAACCAGCTTATCTATACCTATATACAAGAAGGGCAAAAAAAAGGACCCCGATAATTATAGATATATAACTCTACTGAACTCCTCTCATAAACTGTTCACTAAGATACTGACTAATAAAATCTCCAGCCAAGTAAACATATCTGAGGAACAACAAGGATTTGGACACAACAGGTCAACGGTGGACGCGATTTTTATTTTGAGACAATCAATCGAGTTCAACAAACCCATGTTCACATGCTTTCTCGACTTGACAAAGGCCTTCGACAGAATAAGACTCCAAGATGTTCTTGAAACCCTACTGTAATATGATATGTCTAGCGATGCTGGATATTGGGTCTTGATAAGCAAAAGACCATATCCAATCGAAATTCCCAGACATTCCAGACAGTAATAAACCTCTCAAACATATCACCCCAATAATCATAAAACCTAAGATTTAAAACAAAATTTATTGATGCGCTACATGGAAATCTTGATGGATGTACGACGTAATAAAATTTGAGAATTAGCTAGGGGAGTTCGACATATGATACATTTACGTGACCCTCACGACCTTAGATTAATTTACGATGGGAAAAAGGTGGATCTTTAGTAAAAATTAAAATAAAATCAGTAGACCAATCAGAGGTTTGTACCGAGAGACTCAATTGACTAAAGCCAATGAAACTTAGATTTCGAAGTAGTTGGGGTAAATTTCGAACTATCGAAAGGAAGGGCACCAATTAAGAGAAATTAGGGAATTCCGGATTATGTTCGATAACGCCCACGGACAAAGGGATATTAGGAAAAATTAGGGAATGGAAAGTCAGTCCAACGTGATCGGTAACCAGGAAAACACTTAAATACTTAAAAGTAAATCTGTAAAAAAATCTGTAAAACTCTAGGAAAATAGTAATTGTGTTGTAATTGAGTGAGTTCGAAATTTCGCTAGTGAAGTTCCGTGTTAGAAGTCCAAGGAAAAAGGTCCGATATAAATTTTATAAACAGTCAAAAGTCCATAGTCCGAAACCTCCAAAAATATTTTGTCAAAAATTGTTTTAATTATTTTTGTGCTTGCTAAGAATTGTCATTTTGTTTTTTTATGTACTTCGAATAAATTTGTTTTTGTTATTCAGGAATTTCATTGAGTTCCCTAATCTTACAGAACTGAAGACTCGTCCTTTCTAGCGACGAGCCGAACCCTGAAGATTCCTCCAGTCAGGAGAAACTCTGAATAAACAATATTTTTTTTTAATTTTCAATTTTTCTTTTGAACACCTCTTCGTCGGTGGAAAGCCGTTCTTCTACTAGGACGTTGGAAAGAGGTGTTCATTACACTACAAGCTAAAAATGTATGTAAAAGGTATATAACAATAATCAAACATCTTAATACCGACAACACTACCAGGATAAAAACACAATGTGGATTATCTGAGGAGATCGGCATATCAACTGGCATACGACAAGGAAACAGCCTGAGTTCGCTACTATTCAATCTGGTAATGGACCGAATTGTTGAAACAGTGAAGATGATACGGGCAGGATATAGGATTGGGAGCCGCTCTTTGAATATTATGTGCTATGCAGACGACGCCTTTCTAGCAACTGAGGACGAATATAGTCTTCAGCGCCTTGTATTCGAGTTCGGGATAGCTGCAGAGGGGCTGAATATGGCTGTCTCCACTGAGAACTCCAAGACCATGGTAATCGCCAAGGAGCCTATCCGATGTAACATAATAATCAACGGAAAAATTTTAGAGCAAGTGTCAACATTCAACTACCTAGGACAGTATCCAGTGAACGATGCGTCGTAGAGTTTGAACACAGGCGCACAAAGCAGCAAAAATCGGAGGGTGCCTGAGAGATATAGTCTGGACCAACAAATCCTAAGTCACAAAGCGAAAACTCGCATATATAAAGCTTGTGTGAGACCAGTGCTCACATACACCGCCGAAACGAGGGCAGAAACGTCGACAACGAAGAGAATGGCGAGAACAACTGAAATGAGAACCTTAAGATCTATCAAAGGGGTAACACTAAGAGACCATGTGAGGAGTTCAGACATAAGGGAGGAACTGGAGGTGCAGGATGTCGTCAGGTAGGTGAGAGTACGCAGGAGGTTCTGGAGAGACCACGTGGAAAAGATGCCGGATGAAAGACTGGCCAAATGGGTGGAAACACAAAAACCTAATACACGCAGACCATTGGGGCGCCCCCAATGGGCTGGAAAGAGAGCTGGAACTTGACATCTTAGGAAACAATTCATTAACGGGCAGAAAGTGGAAAACACAGGACGTAGTCCTATTTAAAAATGGAAGAAGAAGAAGAATCATAAAAGACGTTATAGAGTGCGCCCCTGAATACAGACTGAAACAACACTGCATACACAGCCTGTAATACACCCTTCCCCATATCAGAGAACAATGCGGGGTCGAAAAAATTGAAAATTGCTTACCTTATAGAATAGCAACATAAAATTAATGCAAAACGCCAACACTAGTGCCACTAACTTCAGGTTGTAAAAGTTTCTTGCTAAGAAAGATACAGCACGTTTGCCATAAGCGCCAAAGTTTATCTGTGAAACAGCAGAGGGTTCTGTAGTTCCCTGTTGTTTGCTTTCTGATTCGACCGCTTGCATGGCAGCTTGTTGAGCTGCTTGAGCCTCTGCTTTCTCTTGCGCAGCCAATTTGGCCTGTTCTCCTCTAAACATAGGCAAGAAAAGGATTAATAATGATTTATCTGCCATTATCTTTCACTTACCCTAGAAGATCGGACAAAGACATCGGCATCTCTTGCGTTTCGGACTCACTATGCGTTTCAGCACCCTCTTCGGGAGTTGTTTCTCCGTCACCAGATGAAAGCTGACTACCGGTGGGTGATTCATGTGCATTCATTTTGTATCTGTAAACATATAATGGGTGAAATGCAGGGTATGAAGATGTTTTATTTGTTGAGATGATCCTATCATCACTCAAAAACACAAGGCCCTTGAAATAATCTTGGTTGTACTGTTTTAGACATTCTATCTTTCCACCCCACCCAAGCGAACATCCAACGACCGATTCAATGACATATGATCCAGAACCGGCCATAGATATACTACTATAGCGGAAGAATAATGTGCGAGAGAGAACTTATGAGTTTTTTCCATATTTCCTCTCTCAAGAACAATCTCCGGTTGAAAACCGTTCTTAATGTGTCCCGATAACAAATAAATAATATGACTGTAATTTATTGATAGCACTTGATCATGCTTGGTAATATGTTTAATATAGTTCTATTCCTGATTGTGAACTGTAATATCTTCTTTGTTGGGACAAATCTAGTATAATCACAAGATAAAATTTCATCTCTTTAGTTATATAGGATTTTTTAGTTGGAATATTGAAAAATACCATTTTCTGTTTCATCCTAGAATTTGTATTTTATTGTATTTTGATTTATGTGAATGAAACATGTATCTACTTACTGTCCATTGTCCTCCTTAACCACATCAACGCCAAACGCCTGCATTTGCGAGTTTTGCTCCTCGGCCGACGGTAAAGCCAACATCCTCAAATGTCCCGATTTCTCCTCTTCCTTAACCTCAACCACGGGTTCTTCAACGACAGGACCTCTCATCAGAGACATCAAGATGCCCATGAAGAACTGCAGTACGATGGCTACGCCATAACCGGAGTAATAAAATGTGTTGAATATCAGTTTCAAGAATGCTATGCAAAGTTCTGGAATGGTCATTTGTTGCATCTCTGTAATCTTGTGCTTTATATTGGACGGACTGAGGGAGGATAATCCATAAGAGATTCCATCTTTCACGGCTTGCAAACCTCTGCGGAATGGATCTCTCTTGGTTCTGCGGAATAAAATAGATGGATGGAGATTGCTGTAACTAACTTGTTTGTTGGAGCAGAATTGCATTATTGAATTTGATATTTTATTTCATATGCTACTACAATGTAGATATGCTGAAAGTTTTCATTACTTGGATTATTTCGCACTTATTTTTTATGATGTTTTCCCTTTCACATTTCAAATATTTTTCTGCAACATATGCCTGGGCCTTGAAATAATGAATCTCTTTATAGAGTTGATGAAAGGTTACCTTTCTTCCTCCTCATCAGTCATGTAGCTATAACTTGTAGCTCTCGTAGGTCCTCCATCGCCAGATTCCTCAGTTGACATAAGTCCGCTGGCGTGCTGCATTTCAAAGATGGCGTCCTCGCAAAAATTGATGAAGGCTTCAAGTTTTTCCTTATCACCACCTTCTGTTACGATGGAGTAGAAGAAGGCACGTTTGGATTCCTAAAGAAAAGATTAATTAATTGCAAAATCGACTGAAAAGAAATATTAGGTAACTTATGTGCATGCAATTACTTTTGATTACTTTATCAAGACAACAGTTAATTGATGAACTTAAAACTTAACACTATTCTATAGCACTGTAAAAAAGTTGTATGACGAGTTCAATCGTAAATATGTACCTTGATTTGTGGTTTTTCCCATTGTTCGATGTTGGACTCTTTGATTTCAAAATATACTCTCTCAATCCTCTTGCTGCTGCCTAAGATTTCTATACGTCCCAAGAAGGGTTCAAAGTAATTCAAAACAGATCCTGCTGTTTCTAGGAACTTGGCTAACCTAAAACACAGAAAAAAATTATAAGCTTCGTCTGGAACACGTCGTGATTTATTTCCTGGTTCTTGATAGCTTTGTTGGGTAAATGTGACTCATTGGCGCTGAGGGACGTACTGGCGAAGCCGTTGCTAGTAGGGAGTCAAGTGGTAAGCAAGTGCGTGTTCTTATTTCGCGTAGTTATTTGAAGGTGAAAGTGAGTAGAAATTCTCCATGATAAGGTGTGTTGTCGAACGGCGGCTACGAGCTTGTAACCTCGCTTCTATTACAAGGTCGGGTTTTCCAAGGTGGTCGTGGTGTGTAGAGGTGTGCGCCGCTTGTTGCCATCTGACACGAATCGTCGGTTTTTATGTATAAGAAGGAGAATAGTTTTACTCTTATAGAAGTTTTAAACTATTTAAATAATGATTGACTCTCAGTCGTGCTCAATATCGATGCATATTATTAAACTACGATAGTAGTCAAATGAAGATACATATAGATATAAAGAAATTTTATTCATTTGAATGTTTTTTTGCATTTATATACACTCACCTAGGTTCGTTCGGCATATGTTCTGAGAGGTTGGTCAACAGAACCGCCAAGTTGAAACCAATCTCTTTGGCTGGCTCATGGAAACGATCGATGAAGCCCACATAATCTATTTTGCCATCATGATTTTTTTCACAGCACGCCAAAAGAAATTCAATTTCTTCCCTTAAAATATAGTTAAATTAACAACTATCTCAAGTAATGACGATGCATTACTTCAGAATCACAAGAAACGCTTAAAATCTACTGTGAATATCATGAAGCGTTGATAAATTTAAATTTTGTACAATATTATTTTGGATATTCACAACTTACGGTGTATAACTCTTTTGTTGGTCCATTTTCTCCTTGAAATCTTTCGGATAGACCCACCCGTCATTGTTGAAATCGATCTCTTGGAAACTGGCGCTCGAAGTGAGTTCTTTGAGTTTGAGGAACATATCGAAGTATTTTAAAATAAGCTCTACATTGGAAGCACTTTCAACTAACGTGTCTACCATCTGTTTTCCTATGGTACCGTTTACAACGTTACCCTCAAGCATGGACAGCATCATTGTTATCATGTCTTTTTGAAGATTGAGCAGTTCCTTGAGCAAATCCACCTGGCTGGAATGTTTGGAGAGTTTTTCTTGCATGTGAGAGAAAAGGAAGAGGAAACCGCCTACTGCGTCCCACAGCCTGTAAAGAGAAATTAGCTATATAGGGTGAGCCATTGATCACTCAATAAATTTAATATATTTCTGCACTTTAAACATTTTGAAATACAAACTTCTGCTTAAATCAAGTTTTATTCGATAACTACGATTGCATTAAATTTAGGAAGTGAATTATTTACCTGGAATGTGCCAATGCCTGTTGGTTAAGGGTACAAGGACCTTGAATGACTTCAGTAAGGGTGTTGAACACTTGACTGGCAACGCCTATAGCCTTGAAGAAATTGGCTTTACCTGCCGCATCTATGAGCTCCTTGCTTGAATAATGCCAGTAGAAGTCCATTATGGACTCTTGAAGCCTTAGAAGGTAATCGACGGTGCAAATGACAACATTTACAGTAGTTGTATTTCCAGCTTGGGTACGAAGATAATTCTGCCATTCTGAAATGTTGAATTGTTGGCTGACGTTGAAAATTCTATATACCGGGTATCCGGGAAATGTGTGGAATCTCTCGGATTCAAATAAAACATGAAGAAATAAGATGACAAGTTCCCATCACTTTTTTTCCTAGCGGCCCTCTCTAGGAAGATACGGCCTCGTAAGTGAAGTCATTGAAAATTATACAGCAAGAGAAGTTTTTGCTTCAACTACATTTTTAATCTTCAAAAAGCAATATTATATCAAGACGCAAAATTCTTTTTATTCATTTTTTCACAATCATAAAAGTTGATCCGCTCAAAATGCTAATGACCCGACAGCTGCCAAATTAATACAAGCATCTTTTGAACCCTAACTTAAAAACATTAGGAATTAATTCCAGTAGCGCCATCTATGTCTTACGTTGGGGACTCATGAATTGACCTACTATCGTAGTTAGGGACCTTTATTTTGTAGCGGCAAATACAATTGCGATTTGCGCTTTACAGACTCAGGTATTTACTTACCAAGATTGTGACCCTCACAAGTCAACTGTATGAACCTGAAAAGAGCACAAGTGAACTCAGCATCGTGCATGTTCTTCTCGCCGGCCGCTCCTTCAGATCCAACTCCTAGTCCTTCAGCTTTCGTATTCCTCTCAAACGCGTCCAGGTCCAAAACGCTACAGCTGTTCATAAGACCCGCTATGCTCGTGAAGAAACCAACGTCCTTCTTGTCCTTGAGGTGGTTCAACATGCCCATTTGGATGTCGAAGTTACCGCCCCTCAGTATAGATATACCGAGTTCTAGAGTTTTCATAACCATATCGGACGGAATGCCCTTGCAGGCTGATATATGGAGAAGGACCATCTCGGCAACGCCGCGATTGGCCAACCTGGCCTGATTGAAGAGCAGCTTTTGTTTTTCCATTTCTTGTTCCTATTTAATGGTAGTTGGTTATTAAGTAGAATTAGGAAGATTGATAGAGATAACATGAATATAAGTAGGAATACTCAAGTTTTGGATGATAACATGGTTCAATCACCCATAACATATCATTGTTTCTACTAACCAAATGACTGTTCACACGGTAAGTTATAACTCGAAACACCAGTGCATTATATTCATAGGCTTGGGAGTAAAAGCATCGAAATGTATACATGCTATGTACTTTCAATCCTAAGCCATAAAAAAAATCAAAAAAGGAGGTTCATCACGATTCAATTCTGAGTTTGCTTTGAAAATGGGTATGACTGTGAACTGCTTAATATTTGAATTATCTCAGACAATTTTTTGGCATTTTTCCTATTATTTTAATTCATTGATATGAATATATTTCAGCTATGGCAATATGAATCTATTTAAATTTCTTACCATCAAATCAGACATTGTCCTCTTTGCAAAGTGAACATAAAATAGTTGTATTCGTTGTGTTTTTTTTGGGATACTTAAAATGGATTTAAATGAAACACTCACATGAATGGAAGAATTCCCCTCTTCTCCTTCCCCACCACCTTCTCCTCCAGCCTCTTCCTCACCTCCCTCTTCTTCTTCTTCTCCACAAGATTTGCCCATAATTTCTGCATAGCTCATGTACAGTGGATCTTCCTACAAGAGAACCAGGCCATAATCATTCAACAATTCTCCTTCAGAAACACAACAAAAAAATATAATGGTAACAATATAGGCAAGCATATCACCATGGCAATTTTCTGATATCTACAGGGTGTCCGCCGAGAAGGTATACTACCTTGTTTATTGATAATTTTTGATTTAATGAAATAGTCTTATATCTTATATAGATAATTCTGTATGGATTACTCGTACAATATCAGGAAAATGACCGCCTCCGTTAACCTTACATATTCGAGCCCTTTTGAGCACATTTTTCATTACATTTATGCATTGCACTCGGATATTTCATTAACAATATTTTCATTTTCAAAAGATTAAGTTCCAATGATTCCTTCTGATCAAATTGCACATCAAACTGTAACTTTTAAGGATGCAAAAGCGACTGGTGAATAATTTGAGGGGGTTCCCTTGCCAGAACTGCCTATTCTATTTATTAACATAATATTCGTTTCAATGAAAGTGAGCCTTGTCACTTATTATGATCTTTTCATGAACATCAGGGTTATCATTGGCGAGCTGCAACATACTATTTGTATATGTACAGCGGCGTAAATGTCTTATGTCTTGTGTTAACTGAATCTTAAAGGAATACAAATGCAACCCTTGTACAAAATTGTGGCCAAAATTATTCTTTAAAGACCAGCTGAACACTGATTGTATTGAATACTTTCTTGAACAGCCGATCTTGCTGTACATTGGTCTCTTTTTCTTCGAAATCATTCAATACAATATAAATAGTACGTCTTGTTGACACGTTGCTTCTCCTATAAATGTCACGTAGCTTTCTAATCATCACAATGATTGATTTTGATAAAATGATTAAAACACATTGCTTTACCTAACATTTTTCCATAATAAATATTCCACGTCTCTACGTTACGACTACGTAATAACTGTCAAGACTAATGTTTACCAAAATGGCGGCAAGTCAATGTAGTATACCTTCCTGGAGGACCTCTGGTATTTAATAAAATCACAGAAAACTAAGAGCTTGGTATCAATTCTTTAACAGTAAAATTTACCTGTAGAGCTCCAGAGCGTTCCGTCATGGCACCTCTACAGAATGTTGTAACCAACTGAGTGAGAGGATCATGCGTTTCACCTTCCTCTTGTTCGTCTTGTTTTTTCAACTCAGCATCCTCAAAACTTTGGGTGAGGTCTTCAATCATTACCTCCTGGCCCACATTCTCATCTTGAAGCCACAGTTCACAATACGACCGTATGAAGATATTGATTGCCCGGTGCCTAAAGAACAAAATTAATAAAGTATGCACATAAGGTCGATCAGAATTGATTTTATTAGTTAGTTCACGCTGAAAGGCTTCACAACGTCTAAAAACTTAGGTCCTTCTTCATAACCTGCACAGATAATTTATCGGCCTTGAAATATCACAGATCCGGAGTTGAAATACAACCAAGGGCAAAATAAGAAAGATTCTTCAGAACAAGGACCCAGTATTGAACTAAATTACACAAACCTGGTCATCTTGTACAGTGGTTGACAAGTCAGACATGCCAAAGCTGCCCTCTTTCTGGCAGCTCCAAGAACTTTTCGCCATCCGTTGTTATTTACTTTCGGCCTAGTTGCCTGGTTATTAGAACAAACCAACACATAATGAGTTTAGGCTTAGTGAAAATTGATTAAGAAGAAGCAAGCTTCGGCAAAAAATAAAACGATAAACATCACACGAAAATTGTGACGAACCTCGGTAAACTGTGCAGAGAGGCTTGTCTGAAGCACGATAAAACTGCCCTTTTTCTTTGAGTGGAAACCACACTGCGGTAAACGCCCTTTTGCTGTTGTTGAGGATGGTCGATCTGAATTGCAACGAAAGGATAATGCAACTTAAGAGAACGCAATAAAAAGAGAACATTGAAAATTATACTTAGAAAGAGATTGATTAATCATGCAAAGATTGGAGTTGGTATGCTATTCTTATTTCAAATAATGAAGACAAAAATGAAATTTGTTTTACGCAATTTTTTCACACCTACTGATTCAAAAACTCACCATATGCAACCCAAATAGCACTTTACTCATAGCCACTATTCTATCCACAGTTTCTTCTAATTGATTCTTTCCATTATTATCCATATCAATGGTAACACTCTTCTTACTACCCAATTGACTATAAAGATAATGCTGCCATGACATTTCATCTGCTGGATCTATCTTATCTGGTAGTGTAAGCTGAGTCTTTGCAAAATCTATAATGTCATATTCTGGCATTTTCTGTGAATATCAGGATCATATTGAGTTAAAATTATAGGTCCACTTATTTTAAACTCACCTTCAAGAAACGATCCTTGCAGTGTTGTACTAATTCTTGTTCCCTACCAGCAAATAGATTCAAACCAACGGGAAGCAATCTTTTCAAACAGGCTACCATCAGAGATGCTTGAATTTCTTTATCCTTATTTCGTTTCTTATCTCTGTTTTTCTTCTTTTTCTGAAATCACATGGAAAATAGCTTAGTCTTGATGAATTTGCTAATGGAATTTTAAAGTTGCTACAATCAGACATTCTTCACCTACTTTTCCACCCCCACTCTGTCCACCTTCTGGAACAACACTTCTTCTAGTAGCAGTTGGCATTATTAAAACCATGTTATCGATCTCGTTAGCAGAAATGAAGTTCTGCTCTTCACGAAGGAAATACTGAGATTTTGACCAGATGTTGAATATATCAGCTACATGGTTATAAAGATCTTCCGCTTCAGCTATGTTATGTCTTAACCAATGGTTCCTCTGAAGGTCAACATATTTTATGAGCAAGGGATAAAACGAATAAATATCTCTCACTAATAACTGCCAGTCTTCTTGTATTTGAGCTTCAATCTGTAAATATAGGCCAATTAAACAATATATCGTTTTTAATCAACAATCATAATAATACTTGAGAAGTGTCGTCTGAACTGCTTTTGATGAAACCTCTCATACTCTCTTCTTTATGATACATAGCCTCCGTTCTCTTCTTCACCCTTTCTGCTAGGGGCAAGAATGGATCCTTGAGCAATTCCTCACTACTATTAATGATTATCTGTTGAGTGTAAGCGGCTATCCTGGTCATCCAAGGAGCCGACTCATTACCAATATTCTTCTTGATCAATTTGAGGACGTTTTTGAGCAACTGGTTCATATGCTCTGCTGTTACCATAGACACATGGGTTCTAAAAATTAATACAATTGTTATAATTATAATAAATGGAAATGAAGGTTATGGTATGTATGAGTATTCCCTAGTTTAGACGAATTAGCTCTAAAATTTGGGAACTTTTTGGATATAAACATTGGTTAAATCAAATTACATTAAACATTAGATCGGCTACGAACACCGGTATCCTATTTCGGTGGAACATACCTTTAATAATCTCAAAAGAGGGTTTCATAAAGATCGTTGATGTAAGGATTTGTCAGATTGGCCAATGGAATGCCGAATGCGCGGAATTTCAGGCATAGAATCGCTAATAAATAGTGAACCTGACTATGAGTGTTATTTTTGTCACTTACCCTCCCGTTGGACTAACGTTATCTGGACCCTGAGCCCACCAAAAAGGTAAATAAGAACAAAGCATCGGCATGATGACATCAATTACATGGGGTGCATCGGCATAGGTTTTCTCACTGTCTACGAACTGGTCCACTTCAGTCAAAATTGCTTCCAGAGTAGGCATAGAACCCTCCATTCGAGCCATTATATCTATAATAGTTCAAATACTGTATTAAATCATCATTGACCTTTATTTAATGACATTCATTATATTAACCTTGTGCTTCTAGAGAGTGATCTGCAATTCTGTTTGCCAATGAGAAGGGGTTATTTTTATTCAAGTGAGGTTCGAGGAAAGCAACTGGAAACGTAGAACTGAAAGCTCCAAGGCAAGAGCCTGTGAAAATAAAAATAAATTGTCAGAAAGTAACAATTCAAACTGAAATTCCAAACCTAATGCTGGTTTATGTCGTTCAATCTCAGTTTTCAAATATTTCCTATCATGAGTAAGCGTTGCATCAATGCCTAGGGTATAGAGCGCCTGTAGGATTTTATAGGAAGCCACTTGTATTTCATCCACTACAAAAAATAGAGGTATCAAAATGATATGAGAACAATAAGTAATGTATCACTCACATAATAAATCACTTCCATATTCACAGTTTGCCAGATGGTCAAACAAAGCAGTCAAAATTGGCAAGCAAACAGTATTAACATAAAATAATGAAGTTGAGGTTTTCAAGTGGGTTCCACGAAGATGACTATATTTACCCTAGAAAAAACACATTATTTATAATTGAAGAAACAAAAAAGGACACTCACCTCTTGCAAATTAATTATTGTATGCATCAAATCATCGGCAGTGTTATTGAAAAACGTGAGCATAGATGTTCTGATGAACTCTGGACAATTTTTCACTAATGACTTGGCATCAATGCCTTTTACTAATACTTGTAAACACCGCACAGTTATCCTCACATCGGCACCAAAAGCAGCCAATCTAGACCTCAAAAGGCTAGCCAGTTTACAGAAAAGAGATGCAACCATTTCCTTCTCTTTCAAACTTGCTGCTCCTATGTTGTTCGTAGCAGTAGCTACAGCAATGAAATAGTTTCTGTGAGTAGAAAAGTATTTTTCCATGAGAGGCAACACAACTTTGGAAAAGAATTTGATATCTCTAGAAGAGGTCTTGTATGAGTTTCTTCTGCTGAAGGTTTGTGAAGGCTTCAGGAGCTTCATGTTGATGGTAGCTCTATCAGCGTATTGGATCAGCTTTTCCAACAAGCTGTAGGCGAAGCGAAGTTCAACAGCAGGGCCACCACCAGCTTGCTCATTTTCTTGAGCTGCTCCTCTGTTGGGCCTGAAATATTCAATTTTGTGAATCGTTGAAGAAAATTCTTTAACGAAAAAGAATAGGTTAGAAATAGTTATCCCCTAGGATATAACGAGATTTTCGGTTAAATCTTCAGATATGTTTGAAGAGGAAACTCACCTATGCAACTTGTACCCTTGATACTGCAAATATTTCAAAAACTCCTGAGATCTTTCTCTGTCCTTCTTCTTCTCTTTATCTGTTAACAAATCGTAAGGCACTAACTGCGGATGTACACCACCTCCACATGTATTAAGTTCTTCCTTCTTCTTTTTGGCCCAGATGTCATGCGCATTCTCTGCAAGTCTCTCGGCCATATTCTGCATCTCCCTAGACAGATTCAGGTTAGTCATATCGACTGGGTGTGGGTTGTAGCTGCCATCACCGGATACTGGCCGTGGACTATTGTTCCTGCTGGTTGGAAGATCCACTTCAGTATGTTCTACAGTCCAACCGATAGCTAGCAAAGCCTTGAGAGAATCCCTAACTGGCTCCTTATATCGTTCCTTTTCCTGAAAACACATTCCTATGTTCACATTTATAGGTGTTTGAATGAATAGAAATGGTAGCACTTAACATATCAGATAGTATAGTTTAATTTATTATATTGCTGCACAGTTATGCCTAAAGGAACCGATAGATCTCTTAATTCTTAAGCGATGAATTTTATCATCTTCTTCAGGATAAAGAACAACTAACAGCTGAAGAAGTCAGCCACGTTAAACTCTTCATTATGTGAAAGAATATCAAACAATAAACAATCAACAAATGTGTAGGGAGGCAACATCGATGGATATACATCCTTTGGTTCGAGTTCAGAGCCAATTGCGCAGTTATGATTACTCATAAATTCAAACGAAAAAATGAAAAATTTTAAAAATTAATAGGCATGACACTCACATAATCATTGAGCATAGAATAAGGTTTCAGCCTTGGATGTATCCTCTGTTCCCAAGAATAAGGTTCGCCATACTGCCAGCTGTTTTCTAGCTTCCTCGAAGCCCAGGCGTCGTGGTAATGCTCTGAGAACTGTTGTACGATACTATTCAAGTCATTATTCAACTGAACAGACGAAGTATTAATCGGTTGTGGGTTATAAGGACCGTTACCACCTCCGTCCTTTGCGTACCATTCATCATCGTAGTTTTTAGATAGAGAATAATCAGGAGGTAGAGCGCAACCTATAGCTGTTAAACAGGGCAGAGCTTTACCGAATAACTCAGGATCGTAATCCATCTTGCTGAGAGAATCGAATATGTTCGAGAATAACATCATGGTAAGCCTTTTCTCCTCGTCACTCGCAGCTCCATAGGCGCCTTGTCCGGTGCTGGAACCGTAATATTTGGCACATCTATCATAATGCAGGGTCAGAAGACGCAAAGCCACAGTTGTATATTCTGAAAGGTTGGATACGTCGACAGTGAGCTTGCGCAGTAATTTGAGCAGCATGTAAGGGTGAAGTTGGCTGGTTAAGGCCACTAAAAAGTCGGAAACGGCTTCCCTCTGTCCCTTGGTGAGCATACGATTCTTTGATAACCTATAAACTGTATGCAACGTGGCATCCAACAAAGAGGAATAATTTTCTGCCTCGCTGTAAAATTTGCTGTGCTGGATGAGGAGTGGTAATATCGAATTACCCATATATCGGTTCATACTCAAAGCCATATCTGATTCGCTTCCATCATTCTAGAAATTAAAAGAATTACTCTCCCTCCACAAAAATCTTTTCATAGCACTCACCCTGTCCAGCATTGTAGCGCATCGAAGATCTGGAAGAAAGGCTTCCTCTAACAGTCTGAAGAAGAGTTCCTGCGTTTCAATTCCATAAACTCTCTCCAAGAACAAAACAACAGATTGCTTGTGGCCAGGAATGAGACCAGAAGGCATATCAGATTTTGGCCTTTCCTCGCCCGCTGCTGGATTATGCAGAGAAAATTTCAAGCTCAAAACTCCCTGAAGATCTTCAAGTGGCACCAGAGATCTCAAGATGGCGCGAGCTCTCAAGGACTCATTTTTACCCTAAAAAGATATTGTTACTCCATTGGATTTTGGAATTGAGCATTTCAACTCACCAGTGCTATGACAGAGACATCTGGGGCACATCGTCCAAGTAGATCTACTAGTGTACAGTAGAAATTTAGGATCGCAGCGCCGGTGTCTATGTAATCTTCATCATCGTCACTTTCTGGAAGTGGATGTGTGAATAGACCATTTTCTTGTTGGCCTTCTGCTTCATCCATCATTTTCCGTCTGTTGGCTATCTTTTCGGACATCTGTGTGAAAATATTAAAAATAATGTAGAAACTCGCTTCCATTAATTATTGCTATCGTATAATCGTATGGAAGATTCAAGAGATGAAATCAACTTTTCCATAGCCAGGCAATTGCAATTGATACATAATGAATGATATCTATTTTGTTTTTGTAAAGAGAGTAAATATATTTCTTCTAAACAACTTCTTACTGTTTTCAATCTGGTTCCAAGAAACTGATACAGATATCATGCAACAACGAGAATGTCAAGTATAATGAATAAAATAAATACCTTATTAGCATCAATGATAGCCCTCAAGAGACCTTCCCCTTCTCCCCTAAGTGCTGGACCCAAACATTCAGGTCTTCTTATCAACAACCTAATCACCAGATTTGCATTTTCTTCTACACTTTCACCGTTCACCCAAACGCAGAACCTCAAGAAATCTAAATATCTTTCTCCTTCTACGGGATCCCAACCTAGATCTGGATAGCCCTTCTCGACCAATTCAGAATTTGACTGTAGACCGCAACGCGAAAGATATACAGCTATTTTTTCGAGGTAATGTTCTCTGAGGGCCAACGCCAACTCTGTATTCTCCATCAAGGAGGAGTAGGCGACATCTAGTGGCGTCGATCCTCTAAGACTAGGTCTTGATAGCAGAATGTTGGAGTTATCTAACAGGAAGTCGAAATGTTCGAACATGGCTTTCTGGTTCTGTCGACCGGTTCTGCAGAAGTAACATAAAAATCTGCAGCAAGCTACCACCATCTCGTGCGAAGTATCCTGAAAATAACAAAAACGTCATAGAGATAATTCTTAGTATTTTTGTTATATCATATAAAAATTTCTTCCTGACAATATATTGCTTGAGAGTGTCTTCAAATCAACCAAGTTGTATTGCACAAAAAGCAATAGAAAGATCTAAGCTGGGCGTTTCGCCGATGCGATTAAACGGATAATAACCCCAAAGTGAAATTAGGCGGACCACGTGACTAGGTTGACAGATTGACATTGGACAAGGAAGACTCGGGAGTGAAGGTCCAGACAGGACCGACCTTAGACTATATAAGATAGACAAAGCATTCCTCTGCAAAATGTCGATTTGTTTTAGCTCTCTCATTGAAAATCTTAACCCCATTGAAAGACTCATGTGAAACCTCACCCGGCAACACCGCATAAAATCTTTTTCCATTTACTCGGGGATCACATTATCTTTAGGGTCAAAATGATATGAACAAAAAAAAAATTGTTTTTTAGGGCAAATACTTGACCATCCCAACAGCGAAGTCTAAATTCTTCTTCTTTCATCGTCATCTGGGAACCTTAATTCAAGAAAACCTCATTTTATCTTTTAATAATCTCATTGAAAACTTCCCTATTAAAACTTTCTACGTTACAGAACATGTTGTGACGCCCTTAGTCCGGGATCGGTCAATCTTGCTCGGGCGCCAGACTATTTTACCTCCCAGGGTGCCACCCTTACATCGAGCTCTTCCGTATAATGAAATGGAAATCCCTGAGCTCGAGCCTAGGCAGTCTTCAGTGGAAAATGGGGTGGGTGTTTATTGGAGATGGAGGTCATACAAACAATAAAACACAGAATTAACTAATAATACTCTCTATTAATCATTATTTACAAACACTTCCTTATCAACAATACAAATGCGTACACTCCTATGGTCTTTAACTACAATGCTCAATAATTCAGTAGGTCAAACAGTCAAACTCCCCAATTACCAACCCAACGCCAGAACTCTACTCTATCTATTCACCACGGCAAGCAAACCCCAACTGAAACTAACTACACGCATTATAGAATGGGTTAGGGTGCAACTAGCAATGACTGGAACAGCAGTGCAAAGCAAGCAATCAATAGGCGAGCGTAAGCAAATGAGGCGGATGGCAACACAAAAATAAATGTAAGCCAGCGGGTGACAGACCGACATACACTGAAGGACAATCCAGGCCGAGTGACAAGTACTGCTAAGGCACGGCCACAAACGGCGCAGAGAATGGCTAGGTGTGCTTATGAGAGGCCCAACTGCACACCAGACCACACCCGCGCGCGAAGGCGACAGAACTCCAAAGTCTGAACTGAGGACGCACAGCCACAAACGGCGCAGACAGCGGCAAGGTGCAACTATGAGAGGCCCAACTGTACACCAAACCGCACCAACGCACGTGAGCGACAAAGCTCCCGTGGAACCAGGTGCACCCGAAGTGCAGCAGCACACGGTACGGCCAACGGAACGGTGCGATTATGAGAGACCCAACTGCGCACCAAACCGACGATCCGCACACGTAGGCAGCAGAACTCCGCCAACACCCGTGACCAACCCGC
This sequence comes from Micraspis discolor, assembly GCA_030674115.1. Classification (NCBI taxonomy): domain Eukaryota; kingdom Metazoa; phylum Arthropoda; class Insecta; order Coleoptera; family Coccinellidae; genus Micraspis; species Micraspis discolor. The sequence goes on from JARTUT010001740.1 coordinate 1,264,690, forward strand.
CTGGAGAGCTACCTCCAGTCGTGTTAAAAGTCAGAATGCAACCAGTGGCGTACACCCCAACACACCACAACCACTTGGAGAGGCCCGACAGGGCAGTAGGAGTGGGATACTAAGCACCATCCCTAGCACCCGTTCAGTCGGTTCAAGCCAGCCACTGCCTGGACCCTGGTCCAACTAATTCTTACCGGCTCTCCTGTCACCCCACCAGACTCTTTCCTACCTTGTACTATTGTTGGCAGCACTGAAGAGTCACTTGAGGCTTTGGAGCACTTCAATTGATCTTGAAAGGCCGAGAACTTATCCCAGCCTGCCGAATTTGATCACGACATGCGCTTTTATTCACTTCTCAGGCCCCCCACCAGTCGTACCACAGGAGTGGGGCATTGCCGGCCAGCGGTCTTCTCAGTACCGTGAATCATTGCAAATTAATAACTGTAAATAACTAAATTTCTAAGAATACACTTACCTATGGAACGATAAATTCGGATTAAAATTCCTGTCTTCACCACAACTTTCACACTTACGAAACATTTTTAGTGCGATGGAAAGTAATAAACAATAAAAAATATGAAAAACCTAATACTGACTCTCACAAATTCTCTTCAATTTGCGTTTTTATTTTCGATACAGAGGTGGCAACGTGTGTCTTCTAAACATCTTTTGACCTTCAAACTGTCAAGCCGAGAATGCGGCAGAGTTGTCTTGACTTTCATCTGAATTTCTTTCCATCTGCGGTCTCTGACATAAAATAGCAGAATCAACTAAAGTTTTTCTTTTACTTCTTGTTAATATATCCGATAACAGTTCAATTCAAAATCTAAAATTTTATACGATGTTTTGAATCCAAATTGGTGAAAAAGTTTTTATTCACAATTATATAGGGGAATAGAGAAACCTACTATTTGCTCAGTTTGGCAACATGAAAATTTTTTTATGACCTGAGTGGACCAGCTCATTACGTTACAATCGACCAGCTCTAAGTTTCAGATGCGACACTTTTCAGTGTAAATAAAGGGTCTATTCTTATATAGTCTAAGGTCTATTCTTATATAGTCTAAGGGATCGACCAAGATAGGTTGGTTTGCAGGAGGTCTATGTCCAGTAGTCTCTTACATTGCAAGAAATCTTTTTCTCTGATGAAATAAGAACTCAAACTTTTCTTTAAAACAATTTTGTAATTCGTTACCTTTTCTTTAGTTGTAACCTCTCCCTCTGCAGCCTGGGCTTGCGCGCTAGCGTCGGACTGAGCCTGAGATCTTCTACCCAAAGTATTTATCATAACGGCCATTACATTTTCGTGAATACGCAGAATCCTGATGAGATCTGGATGCTGGAAAAATGTATGGTTATTGACTAGTTTCCATAGTCTCTGTCTCATGAGCTCTTCTTCTTCTTGTGACATCTGAACTGGTAGTAGGGAGCGGATTTTGCTTAGACCAACCCACATTTCCGCCACATCTGACTTAGTTTTTGCGTTGATGATATAGGTTTTTTGCAGAGCCCTTATAAGTTCACCAACAGAATCGTATTGTCTCACGAAAAGACTGGAATAAAAGCAACAGTTGAAGTTCAAGAGAAATTGTCGAAAACGAATGCAATATGTGATAATTATTCATAATACATACCTAAACATTTGCTGAACAAGTTGGGGAGTTTCAATTTGTGATTCTTCAGCCCATTTCACTATAGTTGCTATAAGAACTTTCCTGAATATTTCCTCTGGAGTTTTCTTCTCAGGTTCAGGTTCTGGCTTAGGTTCTTCTTCAAGTTCCTTGACAGCATTTATTAAATTATACAATTTTTTGATGGGACCAGGCTTAACGACTTCCTCAGGTATCTATACAACCAAAATAAAGTATGTTATCATCGAATAATGAACGAATATAATGAAAGATTCGTGAATTCAAATATATACATGAAATAATCATTTCAGTGCAATATATAATACTGAAAAAGAGAAACATTTATAAAAAATGTGAAATAATCTCACCTCTTCAATGGCTTCTGCTTGCAATGCCTGTAGCGATACATGAGCCATGAGAACATCATGGAATTCTTTCATTTTGTCTGATAACTCGTCTCCCAAAGGACAATTCTCCTTATCTTCTTCCTCAACGTTCTTAAAACCTTGAAAACGTAACAGTTTCGTTTTCACATAACCTCATAAGAAAATGTTTCATTACCTAATATGGCATTCATCTGTTCTTTTGGAGGACATCTGAATTCCTTAGTTTTCTTAGCAGCTATAGCCGAAGGTAAATCAGACTGTTTGATCTCAATGTAGCGCCTGAGCTGATCACTCTGCAACTCTCCAACGAAATCAGTGCTGAAAGCTATTATCGCCTCAACCCTGTGCCTCAGCTGGACGTCACAGAGATGGTGTAATAGATAACACATTTGTAGTTTAGCCCCTTCGGCCATTTTCATCGAAAGCAAACCTTTGGAATGTTCATTTTTGCCTTCTCTATCGAAGGTTGGATCCCAGGTTTCTGGATCAATCATAACAAGAAGCTTGTCAACGTCCTCGTCTCTGAGCATGCCCACCAATAGGAGACGATCCACTAACTTCAGAAGAGGCCTGAAAAATTAGATGAGACTGAACTCAAGAAAGCCAGTAGACAGAATGATAACCACAAAAGGCGAATCTTTCCATTAATAGTTACAGTTAAGTCTTGCAACTTCTTTGAGAGCACTGAATGAATCATGTTTCTGTTATTTAACCAAAATGGATAAAAATGTGCAAATAATTGTTTTAAAGGAGGAATGCAATTGTAAAGCATGTGGATACCCAGTATGGGGAACTATTTTCATTCTCTACTTACAAGAATAGATTTTCATTAGAACCCCCTATAGGATCCCTGTTATGCACTTGATTTATATCGACTGCTTCAGCTAGAGCAGCCATCACGTAATCTCTCACGATGTCCAACGGGAAAAATGGCGAATATAGGTTCTTTATATCTTCTATAATATTCCTACAAAAATTAAGAGCACTAAAGATGTGGTATACAAATAATGACGAATGAAAAAGAGGTCTTTATCTATTATTCACCAAGCCTTTGTGTTTCGTTCAATTTGATGCACTGAACAGAGATGAAACAATTCTAAAATTCCATAATAGATTTAATGGTTTACAAGACAATTTATAAAATTACAGCAAATAATACAGTACTCATGAAATCCATTTATGTACTTGAGTAGTGAAGTAGATTTATGTTACGAATAATTCTAATATGAAATTGATATCAAGTTCAGTCAAGTAAAAGACAAATTAATTCTGATGACCTCCATAACAGTAATGGTTATATATTACTCACGTTATATTCGTCATATTCATTATTGGTTGCACTGACTCCATTTTCAACTTGCACAAACTATTACCCATCTCACCGCCGTCATATAGGTCTTTTAGATCCTGGCCAATCGGAATGACATACTCGTTTTTGCAGACTTCCCTAGAAACACAAATTTCGTATTCGAGTTAAAATTAATATCATTGTAGAGTGAGCTACTGACATAGTAGTTGCTGCTGACTCTAAATGCACAGCAATCAATAGATCATAGAATCCTTGTCTTAGAGGCCCGCTCATGTATTCCGCCTTGATAGCATAAAGCAACTGCTTTTGATCGACATGTTTGCAAAGAACATGCGCAGCCCTGTAGTTACTTTGGTAACACAATGCCGCATATAGGGTAAGTGTATGTGCATGAAAACTGAGCAATTTGTCGACCTCAATCAGTTCCAAAATGTCTATACACCTATCTTCTTCAGGGATGTGCAAGGCTAACATAGATATGGCATCCTCGCACAACATTGACCAACCACGAATATCAGATAATTTCAGCGCGTGGACTTGAAGACTTTGATTTGGCACCTAAAAATGTTTCAATAGAAACACCATTAAGATTAAAACAGCTTTAGAATCTATCAAAGAAACTAATTAATTACCCGAGCCCACTGATGAGGTTTAAGACACTGAACTTTCAATCTTGGAGGAAATTGCGGGGTAACATGTTTTCCGCTGTTCTGCAAAACAGCCGCTGAAAGTGGTAGAGTAGTGGGAGTCCTGCCTAATTCAATTTGTAGTACCTCTTTGCTTGTTGCTTCTACAAAAATGGCTGGGAACAGCTTTGTTTCTGGTTCCATCTATATTATATTTGAACTTATTAATTGCGCGAAAGCTTAACCTAATATTATCTTACTCTGAAAACGTGAGATGTGGGTTTTCCTTCGCAGGTATATGTTATAACGCCGGTGGCGACATCTAGGAAGCAACCTACGAACATACCTTGAGAAGCGCCCTTGCCAGAGGCATCTTGAGCCACTTCGTTGTAAAGCTCGTCAGCCCGAACCATGTAACAAGAATGACGATCAACACTAAAAAGTTGTACAGAAATTTTAATCTTATATTATTGTAGACAAATGACACAAATAAATTGTCCACGCCTATTTAACATGAAAATATCACAATTGACTTAATAAAAATTTTGAATAATATACATACAACATGAAAAAGAAAACAATAATGAGCTGCACAATGAACAAGTGATATAAAATAAGGAAATCTCATCAACAAATCTATTGTTCCTCAACACACAAACTCTTTTTCATTCTACCTTGGATCCATTCACATAGTTCAAACAACATAATATACTTAATTCTTGTGGAGCAGTTTATTGTTTTAAATCATGTACTTACCAATCGATCACTCTGTTGAAATCATCAGTTAAAACTACAGATGACCTCAACACCTGGCTCTGATTAAAATCCAAAGAGTGGAGATGATATTGAGTAGTAACCCAACCGACGTAAATGTGTGATGGGTCTTGTCCAGGAAATATTCTCACACCTTGAAAAGATAAATGAATGTTTCCAAATCGTTTATACCATTTAGGTTAGAGATATTTACCGTAGAAATATTCATTCATGAGCTTCAAGCAGTCAGCATCGTATATGTCGTTGCCATAGACTTCTATACCCGAGGTCTGGGGTATTGACAGCTGCTTCTGTTGTCCTCCGGTTGAATGAAGATCACTCTGAGACTATTAAAAAGCCAAACTTCATTTTTATAATTTTCCTAATAACACTGCCAACAATGAATAAAATATAAAGAGACCTTACCTGAGCGTTTTTAATTGTTGGACTTCTTTGCAATTGAGGTGATGCGTTCAGCTGACTAGGTGAGTGTCCGCCTTGGGGAGACCTCATGGGAGGGGACAAATTATTTGTGATACCATTTATCTCCAAGTCAGGAGTTTTAGATTTCTTCCTTTCATTTCGATCACCGCTGGAAGCTCCACGTTTTTTAGAGAAAAACCTGAATGGAGACCTTCCACGTTTTTTTCTATCGTCGAGCTTTTCTTGATTTGTCGGCGATATGTCATTGTAACGCTGGAGATCCAACTCACTACCGATTCTTCTTGAATCCACTGAAATTGTAAGGTAATGAGCAAACACCAGGTTGAAGTGCAGATCAAGATCAATAGTATCAAAGTTCTTCAATTAAATATATTGTGAGAAATACGATCCTATACACTGGACCTCGTAGACTTATTTAATAACGAAAGTATCCCAAAGTGGAGCAAAAAAATTTTTTTTTTGGTGAATTCCACTGAATTTATAACATACATCCTGTACCTATACTTAAATCTCATTCACTTACATCCATTTTCTGGTCCATTTCTAGTCAGAGATGTTCGTCGAGGCGGCCTTGAAGGAGATTTTATCGATTTGTTGGTGTTTCCCGATTTCATAACCTCATCGGATTCTACAGCATCTTCATAGTTTCGGTGAAGACCCTTGAGATCACTAATTGAAAAACCGCTCTTCATTATCTGCTCTATATGTGCTGGAGTTATTTGCTGCTCTGCTTCAGTTCGCAATTTGTGTTGCCTCATCTTTATCTCTTGCCATCTTCTTTTCTTCTCCTCATCTCTATAATATGAGATTATAAAGAATAATGAAGATGAAGACCACATATTTTTGATTAAAATGATTTTTTGGGTTATGAGAACATAGATTATGGAAATGGATCCAATACTCATTTTACAATGGTGAGGTAACTTACGTTATAAATTCTGAGTGACAGGTAACAGGTAAACTCAGCCTAAGGAACTCCCAATTCGCTTTTTCCATGGTTTCGAAAGTATTGTGGCTTATTTTGAGTCCTGGAGGACTGTCGGACCCAGCGAGAATTCTTGTTACGTCAATTTTAGTGTCCTGGTAGTCCTCAGTATTTTCGAAAATTGGTTGATCTTTGGTGTACCAATAAGTAACTTTACGATTCATATTGCTACATAGAAAGTATATTCTCTTAGTCGATCAAAATAATGAATGATTTTTCCTCAATCAATCAAGTATATTTTGAGATATATCAAGAAAGAAGATTCAATTCGTACTTACACGCAAAAAGGTTCATAGCCCTCCTGCAATCCACACATGGTGAAGTATTTCAACTGAGTTACATCTTGACCAAAGCATAATTTAGCCTTTTGACCAACTCCAAGTGTGAATGCTGGTACAAAGTTCTCACCTTGTACATCTGCAAATGTAGTTTCTCCGCCCAAAGTATCCATCAATAATTCCCCATTAAGTGAAAAACCTATCAATAATAAGAGTTAAGTTTTGAGGAATTATCACAAAATATCCAAAAATCAAGCTTGAAACTTCTCTCATTGAATAATATTGTGAAGAAAAACTTATTTTATATAACATGCAAAAAAGTAGATCTGAGCATGCCTATAAGTATTTATTGAAGAAGACTTCATGCTATAAATTTCAATTCTTCTGAAATAACTCACAGTTATGGGGTGAATTTTGGCAAAACGTATAAAATCCTTTATTTACACTTATATAGGTAATATATGTATAGAAAACTATGTATGTATAGATAAAAATTCACTGATATGAGTGAAGATATAAATAAGACAAAGAAGTGCAAGGAAGCAAGTCACAGATCATAGTTTAGCAGAAATTAACTTCTTCAACTGAAGTTATATAGAAATAATTATCGAATGCTTGCTCCAAATGGAGTTCCTTCCAGTATACCTTCTTTGAATTGAAGATGGATACAAATCAATTCAATCTCTGAAGCAATGTTGAAACAGGATTGTACTTTGAATAGAAATAAAACACAATTTAATCAAGATTAAAGCCATTTTTTTCGAGTAATTTGACCTTATTCTACCAGTGTATGTATGCTTCCAAAGCGTTTGTTTCTAGTTTATCAGGTTAACCACACCGTAGAGTGCATTTTTTTTGGAAATTCATGAAATCTTTATAACTTTTTTGAGATTCATCTTCACTTCATATAAAGAAAGTCCGGTTTGAATTATATTATTAACTAAACAGATTTTTTTTTATAAAAATGTGGATAAACTTCAATCTGTTCTAGGGCACAATCAGCAAACATATCAGGCCTACAAATAAAAAACCGTCGTTTTACCATAGGTTGCACTAGCATTGCAAATCGGTCGATAAGTACCAACAGAAACTTTACATAGTCAGCTGATGCATCAGTCAACTACTGTACAAAATCTTGCTTGCCTATTTTTACTGCGCTTTGTCTTGTTTGTATGCGAAAATGGCGAAATTCGAGCCGAGCAAGCGTCATTTGCGGGAAGTGTTGCTTTTTGCATTTCATTCAAAAAAATGCAGCTCAGGCGCGTCAAATGATTGTAGAAACTTATGACGAATGTTGTATTAGTGAAAGAACGTGTCGGGAATGGTTTCATAAGTTCAAAAATGGCGAATATGACGTGGACGACAAGAAACGTCCTGGACCCTTGAAAAAGTTCGAGGATGCAGATTTGGAGACTTTGCTAGATGAAGATTCTTGTAGAACGCAACAGGAACTTTCAAATTTCTTAGGCGTGACTCAGCAAGCGGTTTCTCAACGCTTAAAATGCTTAGGAATGATCCAGAAACTGGGACATTGGGTACCGTACGAGTTGAAGCCGAAGGACATCGAACGGCGCCTTTTCACGTGCGAACAACTCCTCCAACGGCCAAGCAGAAAGGGTTTTTTGCATCGTATCGTGACCGGAGATGAAAAGTGGATACACTATGACAACCCGAAGCGGAAAAAATCGTGGCGCCTCCCTGGCCATGCATCAACTTCGACAGCGAAACCAAACATTCATGGCTCGAAGTTGGTGCTGTGTATTTGGTGGGATCAGCTTGGCGTAGTATACTATGAACTCTTGCAACCAGGCGAAACCATTACAGGAACCCTCTATCGGACGCAACTAATACGTTTGAGGAAAAACGCCCGCAATAGGCGGAAAGACACGACAAAATAATACTTCTGCATGACAACGCTCGGCCACATGTTTCCAAGGTCGTGAAAACATATCTGAAAACATTGAAATGGGACATCCTCCACCACCCGCCGTACTCTCCTGCCATCGCCCCTTCTGATTTCTACCTATGCCGATTGATGGCACATGACCTCGCCGACCAGCATTTTCGTTCTTACGAAGAAGCCAAAAATTGGATCGATTCGTGGATCGCGTCAAAAGACGAACAATTTTTTCGACGAGGAATTCAGAAGCTGCCACAAAGATGAGAGAAAGTTGTGGCTAGCGATGGAAAATATTTTGAAAAATGAGTATGTAACGAGTTTTTTATAATAAATCCTCAAATTATGAAGTAAAACGGCGGTTTTCTATTCGTACGGCTATGTAGAATCCAAATTATGGACAGGTAGCTTTAGTTCTTGAACCAGTTGGATCCTGCATGGGTGTAGAGCAAGATCTTTAGTAAAATTTTCCATATGGTAAATGCACAGACTTGTTATCAACGTCGACGAATATACAACCCTGGATCTTCATTAAAAATATCATTACCTGACGTTTTTTTCTGTACGTACAATTCTTTGTCTGTTGTTGTATCACGTACAGAAAATGTCCGAAATCTATTGATAGTAGAATTGACCATATTGATATCATCAAATGAAACAATGGTTTTGTATCCACCTTTAAACAACTGAAGGCAATCTTAAAGGTCTCCATAAAGATATTCGATGTCATGCTCACTCCCTGTAAACCACGCATACTTGATATTCAATATTTCCAGTTTATTGGAATTTTTTTATTGATAAAACTGAAGCTAAAGCGATCAAAATTACAAAAGCGACTTCAAAACCTCCATAAAAAATTCTTACTGATAGTGTGATCTATAAGATCGAGAAAAACCCCTACGACATCACCCACTTGCCACTGTTTTCCGAAAGATTCAGCTGCGTTACAATAGACCTTTTCTTCCTGTTGAAACAAGTAATCAAACGATGAAAAACGCACCAAACTCAAGCTTAATACATGATGTTAAGTCAAAAGCAAATCAATCCTTGGACAATAACATGGAATCAGATGTTACCATATTACGAAGTCACAGTTTTATTAAAGTTCTATGTTCCTAAGGACCTTTTTCTGTTCTTATGGTAAAATCTGACCCATTGAATCCATTGCCAAACAACTTACTGATGTTGTTATCAAATAAATCTAAAAAGCACCCCACTACATCACCAACTGTATATTTAACGCCAAATGGTTCGCACAGTCCACCATGCCATTTTTTCATCTGGTAACAGACGAAACAAGCGTAGAAGCGAATTTCAAAATAACTAAAAAGAGCTCCATTTCAAGAAAAACATAGTCTTTGTTTCACTAATTATTGAGCACTTCCGGGGGTCATAGAAACGAAAAAAAAAATGTAACAAAATGTGCAACACTCGACCCCTTTTCGATAGTAGGATATCCAGGTGTTGAGACGAAAGACTCGCTCTAATAATGGATGTTAAATTTTCTTTATTTACGATTGATATTTTGATGAATATATTTTTTGACTACCCCTGTGCTAATACTGACATAAGGATGCTTTATATACAGAAACTGCAAATGTGTCAAAAATAAACTTTCTAATTTGAGGTTAGTCGCGAATCGATGTCTAAAGATGATGGCAAAGCACCAAAACATGAATAAATTCTTAAACAAAGACTACGTGATTTTCTGATAAGGATATTCTTATATTATTACATCTAGACACAACCGCAAAGCATTTATTTTAGTAATTTACAATTCTTCATGGCTAAGTATGACTCTAAACAACCTTTATTGATATCAAGAAATCTTAGAGCTAATTATACCTATATTCTGGGCAGAAACTTTCAATTATCACTCAGACCTGTCAATATATTCTCCACAGTCTTTAAAAAAATTTAAAAGCTATAACTAATGCTGGTCCCACATATAACGTTATATCGGGTGCATTTTTTATGGTGATAGAACTTTGAATTAAAATGAAACACATTTAAATTGATTTAGTTAATTTGCATTGAATATACTAATTTTGGATCCTAATGTGACTGAAACCGCTCGAGCGATCTGATCTTCACGACTGGATCCACCCGACTTGAAGTTCAAGTTCTCAACGGGTCCCTCATGTTGAATAATTCAGCCTTTCGAGTTGAGACTAGATACTGGAGTGGAGTGGTTCGGTTTGTTGTAATCGGACCTTTCAAATCAAACATGATGGAGGTGAATTTGTCTGGCGGCCGCGAAAGGGCGTCACAAGCGGCTTTAGTTCTCTAAAAAGTTGAACCAATTTGATATTGTATGGGTCTTTAGGACTATAGTATGGGTAAAAACCAAAATCATTACGCAAAGATTTTCCTATGGTGATTGTATAGACCCTAACTATATGTGAGCGTCGAGGAATAGTAAAATCTGGATCTTCATAAACACTATCACTTACATGAGCGATATTTTCTTTTGTTCATACAGTTCTTTGTCATATTGTTGTTATTGCATCTGCCAGAGAAAATGTTTTCTCTATTTCAGTGTCGTAATGAGTTCATTACAGTACTAAAAACAGTGCTGTAATGAACTCATTACAGCATTGTTTTTAGTTATATTTTTCGTTTTGTGGTTGACAACACTTACATCCTATCCTTTCGAATGTCAACACGCGTCCATTGCATGTCAATTGTCAATATTTAACCATGTAGAGATTTGAACGCACTATTCAAATTCTTTAATCTGTCAATTTTCGTATCAGTCACACCAACTGCGAACATAAAATACAAAAGGAACTAGGAGGTATAAACTGAACTTTTCATTGAATTCCAATAAATTTCTCACAATTCTTGACTGAAATAGAGAAAATATCGTCTAATATTCGTTGTAGAAGGCAATTTCAACACTCATGCGTTCAAAAACGCATTCGCATTCGTGTTGGAATAGGTGCCCATTCTGCAACTTGTTTTAGAATAAACTATTAATTGATAAGTGCTGTGAGGGCGCTTATGTACACAATAAGATGAACTTTATAAGGCGAATAGAACACTGATTTTGAAAATAAATTTTAACAATTTATAAACGTTGTTGCTGAGTGAATCTTCCCATAATTTGTTAATGCTTACTAAAACAAACTTAGCTTCTACTCAAAGTTATACATATTGAATCTTATATAAAAGAAACACCCGATATAACCGCAATGTGAAAGCATCTTAAAAAATTACCTTTCAGTCAATTGGTGAAGAAAATTTTCAATACAAATCATCAATAATCTCAATCTATAGAATCTAAAATAATATTTCATTCATGATGTTACTTATATTCTTCATTATATACAAGATAATGTATGAATTTATTTTGTGGCGATTAACTCAAAACAGGTTACAAAGTTAAGATTGAAAATTCTCACCCATTCCACCTATATAAGCCCAACTTACATTATATCCGTCAAATGCCCATGTGTTCTCATCAGAACCAATCATATTGCCGGGCGCGCAGTCAGCTTTGGCCCAGCCAACTCTCATAGGTCCAGTGGTGAGAATCTCGAACTCGAAATACCATTTACCCACTGACACTCCGTAAGTCCGTTCAACCCTATACGTTCTGAAAGCCGAATGTCGCAAACGACTTGCCTCAGCCAATAGCGTCTCTTGTTGCTCTCCTGTAGGTGGATCTAAATTATAACCATATACCAGCAGAGTTCTCACAGTTTCGGAGGCAGTATCTCTGTTAGCTTTTTTAATGGCATCATCTACTTTGCTGTATGGTACGAGATGGGGACTACGCATCATATCGGAGTCCTTGGGTCGAATGTATAAAAAATGGTTTTATGAACTCAAATTATCATTTACATCAGAGATGACTCTCACCTCATTTAGACCATAAGTCCATCCATCCGATATTCTTTCTTTGGCCCAAAGGTTATGGGTGTTTTCAGCTAATTGATCAACTAGTTCTTCCAACTTTGGTGTTAATGTAATAGCACTTAAGTCCAATGGAGCTGGTTTGTATCCATTGGCCTGCATGAAGGGTTCATTTGGAAGACGAACAGTTTTGATTCTTGAAGGGGGTTTATCCATGGTTATGTAATAACCTAAAGCCATTATAGTTCTGGAAATACGAAAGTTATCTAAAGCTTAGAAAATTATTGGGGGGATTTTACTTTAATGTTTGAATAGCCAATTGACAGTCATAACGTTTCTCTGCAGGTGGCAGTTTGTCGAAAGGAATCAAACAAGGATGCATGTGCCTATTGTCATCTCTATATTCACCCCACTGCCAGCCAGCTTCGATTTTATTCATACCCCACATTTCATGGATGTTTTCGGCAAGCTTGTCCTTGATAGAGTCAACATAACTAGTAAGAGATACCATAGACGTATCTACTGGATTTGGAACAAATGCAGTATCATCTTCAACTAAGAGTGGTCCAGCCAATATAGTTTTGTTCATATTTCCGAAATAGAAGCAAGGTTCTAACATGAGTACTTGTTGGGGTAGAAGACTTTCTACAAGAGGTGAGAACTCATCTGGAGGTGAATATTTCAATTTTCCTTGATCTCCACCAAGAAGAAATCGACAACTGAAATAAAAAAACATTTTTATGAACAACAAGTTTCATAATTTATCATATACGGTTGGAAGTGCTCATTTTCCAATTATATCCAATACTCTATAATTAGAAAGATTAGATGTTACTAGTATTATTAAATAATTTACCTCAGTTTAGATGAACAACTTATTACAGGAAAGAACATTCCATCCAAGTTGAAATTTCTAAAGCTACCCCTAACTGCAGCACCATTGAATGTGAACGTTATGATGGGCACTGTCAAATCAAGGGCACATCCCACTACATCATCTACGGAAAATGAACAAATCATTAGTCGATGAATTATAAATTAAATTTTAAATTATTTATGCCTGATTAAAATCATAATAATATACTTTATTTCAGGTAAAGTGTATACATGTAATACAGTGAACACTCGAGAAGAAACAGCGTCATAAACAATTTTACTCTCATTATATCATGTAGGCTGGTAAGTCTTCTACACTATATGGTTCAATTTTAAGTAGCAGCCTGAAAATGAATTTCTTGTATTGTTGTAGGGAACATACTCTTCCCAATTTATGTGCTATCTTGTTATAATATCGAATGCACCTATATGCAGGTTTTTTCGGTGAGGCTAAGTCTGTGTTGCGGGAATTTTATTGCTGTTGTTCTTGTATTATAATTACTTGGTGTTTTCTCTTCAAATTAATGCCTATTTTTAAAAGTGAAAATCAAGCATTCCTGAATATGTATAGCTGGTGCGGTTAATAAATCTTTTTTTTTTTAAATATTCCCTACACCACTCCATTCTCTTCATCTTCCAGATTATACGTATTGCTCTCTTTTGCATCTTCAGCACTCTGTCCAAGTTATGTGAGCTAGCATTGAACATGATGCCATATCTCATCTTCGATTCCAATACTGCTTGGTAAATGGTTTTCATTGACATAGAGTCCAGGTATTTACTGAGTACCCCAAGTGAGTAGCAAATAGAACTCAATTGAGCACAAAGGTTGGTGATGTGTTCACTCCAATCAAGAGTTTCCTCCAGTTTGAGACCCAGGAAATTACAACACCTAATCAGACTCAGAGAGGAGTTGCAAAGTTGAATATTTGCTGGTGTTTGAAAACCTGAATGAGCTGTTTTGAATAGCACTGCATTTGTTTTTTCAGCATTCATGCATAAACCATTTGCTTCAAACCATTCGCCTGCTTGCAGTAGGGTTGATTTTACCAGTTTACACGTTTCTGGGAATGTCTTGGCCATGACTGTGAAGTTTGTGTCATCTGCATAATTCAACATTTTGATACTTGTTTCATCAAATATGGTATATAGATCATTTAAAAATATGATGAATATGATGGGACCTAAAATGCTTCCTTGTGGTACTCCTAGTTCTGTGAATTCTGCCTGCGATATTATGTGGTTCTCATTCTGAGAGATCATTACTCTTTGTCTACGGTTGGTTAGGTACGATTTGAACCACTTTAGTTCTCTTTCCTTTATTCCATAGGCTTGTGATGTTTCTAGGATGAAATCATGGGACAGGGTGTTGAATGCCTTCGATAAGTCCAACATCAACCCAACCGTCACATTTGAATCTTCCTGAGATAAACTCAAAGATTGCTGTCTGTGTGGACTTCCCTTTGACGTATCCATGTTGTGCAGGTAATACAAATTTTTCTCGTACTAGGTATGATACAAGCTGAGTTGAAATAGTTAGTTCTAGTATTTTGGAGAATGTTGGTAGGAGACTTATTGGTCTATAGCTCTGTTGTTTGTCTGGTTCGCCTTTCTTGTACGCCGGTTTTATCAATGCTTCCTTAAGCAGGTCTGGGACAACACCATATTTTATGGAAACATTTATAAGGAAAGTTAGGGGTTTCACTATTTGTTCTGCACACACTTTTACTAATTTCATCAAAGGCAAGCTACTCTGAATTCTATGCTATGAACCCCGAATTAGTTTTCTTCAACTGGAAAACTGATGTAGAAAGAAATTAAATCTTTAGGTTTAAATTAAAAAATGCTTATTTAGATATATCAAAAAAAAAGGGCTCAAAATAATGAAACTGGACACAAAAAATTATGATACAACGCTTCTCAACATTACTTTAATGAGAGCAACGAACAAGAATGCGATGAATTCCCATTTGATCACAAGAGTTCGCGTCTTCGGGAGTCATTATGATCAAGAAATGGGTATAAGAAAATACATTTTAATGTCGATTCGAAATTGGTAGCATAATTAACACTGTGTGATAAGTCCATGTTCATTATGGATTATAAAATTTGAAATAGTCTATGCGTATGAAACTTTCCTTTGCTCTCCCCTGTTACTTTTTACTTGTTACACCTACTCACTTTTTCTGATATATGGCTCAGTGTTTTGGTTTCTGACTTGAGTACTTCTTCCACCCGTCCATAAAAACGCTCCATCAAATCCAAACGAGTACAGGTCATCACCTACTCCGTTTCCTCCCCATTTTTCGCCTCCTCCAGGGTAAGGCACATACCTGCGAGATCCCTTACGTAAATAATCCAACATCAATATTAAAGTCATTATTACCCTTTGGAATTAGCCCATCCTATACGCAAATGTGGTAACATATGACTTGTTTGTTCCAGATGGTCCACGGTCACCTCGAAATACCATTTTTGGTATATGGCACTACCCTCCACCCGTCCAACAAAGATATTAGGTCGAACACTGAAAAGTTAATAATTACTCTTGTGAACCATTGATGTCAACTCAGATTCACCTTGCTACATGGTCAACCAATTGTGTTTGTAAAAGTAGATTTTTTCCAGGAAGCAGATAATCACAGATGTTGTTTTGTGAACTTCTCACAGCCACTCCATTACCTACGCAAAGTGAACAGAGAACATCCAGAACTTTAGGATCTCTTCCATGTTTTTCCAAGAGAGATATGATGACTTTAATATGTTCATCCTACGGATAAAAAATTATTTTCAGCATCCTTCAATTTGAAGAAGATACTTTATAAATGATTGTATCATCGAGGTAGCTTTGTAATTTTCTATTCTACCTTATTATTGTTTTCTTACCCGCATCATATTCAGAGCTTCTGGAGAATCTATGAGGACACAGTGAAGTACATCCAACATTCCAGTTCCTTCACCAGATGCCTGTGACCCTAATCTAGAGAAAAGCCAGTTCAGCCTATTTGAATTCGCAAACTGCGCGCAATTTGTGTGGTTTCCTTTTATAATGGCCGCTGAAATGAATCAAACAAATAAATAAAAAATTATCCACTGAGAAATTTATCCTTTACCTAAAAGTTGATACAGATAACCTGAAATCATCTCCCAGTTATGATCCCCAGCCAATGCAGACAGGAAGCCTTGAGAGGTTATAATATTTATTTTATCAATAGCTTCTAATATTAAATTCAGAATGCCTTCCTCTTGAAATAAGTCCTGACGATTTCTCAAGGCTCTCAATTTGTTTTGCTTTTCTTCATGCTCTATAGAAAAAATCATGTGAAAATGAAGGCATCCAGCAGAAAGATGTAATTTATTATACAACATTTTCAAATACCTATATCATCGTCGGGTTGCGCAAAATAGTTGATAAGATCCTCAAGGCACATAACCATTTCATTCAGGTTAACTGTTTGGAAGAACAAGGAATGTCGTCTGTTCATTTGTAAAGTTTCCAACCCACTGAAAATTTAAATAATTAATCTCTAATATCTGACATTTTATAACTTACATACTTTATGAACTGGGTGAAGAGAGAGCTACACTTCCTTATCACTCTGGCTGTTCTGGATTCTTCTTCTTGACTTCTACTGAAATCAAGACCGTCATCCATTTTACCCTCTTCATGGAGGACTGCCTGCTTTTCTTCAACCTTTCCAACGCCCTTTTTTTTGGTTTCATAGCTCTTGTAAGATAGCCATAAACCACTCTCTGAATGTTGAACTATTACAGTCGAGTCTCCATACTTTATGATTGGGGATCCTATTACCTCCAAATCCTTGTCTTCCAGAACAATTTTCTGGTCGTCTTTTTCCTGTCGTAGACAGAAAGCTGTCAGAGCTGTTGTGGCTTCTTCACTAAAATATAATTTTTGTTAATTCATTCACGTTTAACCCAGAGATGAAGCGTAGACTTACCGACTAACAAGGCAGAGCTCATTATTCTCCTTCACTGATAGGTAACGCCCTGTTGTCAAATGCCTTATTCTCATTGGATGATACCAGTTGATGAAACCACCCGCCCATTTCGTCCTCGCAAGTTCTAACCTCCAAAGTGACCTAGCTTGTGACATTACGCTACCCCCTTCATATACAACAATACTGAAAAATTCATCATTCAAATATTTAATCCCTTTGAGTTAAAAAATAATTACTTTTGCTCAGTATTCCATGTAGATGGAATTGTGAGACATTCATCGCCACCATGAAAGAATCTTAATACATCACCACCAAACACGTAGCCCACACATTTCATCTTCGATATTCCAGTTCCATAAGGTTGTACAGACCAATGCGTTACGTGAAAGCTAGCATTCACAACAGATTTGTCGTTTTCTTTTGTTGTATGCTGGAAATTTACATGACATACATTTCAAATCGTATATCAGTTAAGTGATAGTGATAAACTGAAAGAACACACATCCTTCAATAGAGCATTATACTTTGGAAAAGAAGTAAAATATTTTGGAGTGACATCAACTCACAAACTGAATTAGAACAGAAGGAGAACTGGGCAAAACACAAGGTTTTGATCTTCAAATGGTATTAAGGCAGTATGAAAGCATAGTAAGACCTATAGTAGCCTATGGTTCACTGGTTTGGTGACCTGAGATGCAAAAGATTGAAGTAAACAAATTTCAGAGACTTGCTTGCATCTGTATAAAAAATGCTATGAAATTGACCCCATCAACTTCTATAGGGATCATGTTTGATCTACCTCCTCAAGACATTTTGTTTGAGAAGACTGAGTATTAAAGATTAATTAAAATGTAACAACTGGCGTTCCACTTGTACAGATAGACATACCAGGTTCGACAACATTATTTCAAAACCTCGAAATGGAAATGAGAGAGATAGCATGATAAAGAACACCATCCAGTTCAAACATTCATTTGTAAACTTACTCACCAAATATCTTTCAGTTGCAACAGAAACCAAGATGACATCATCACCAACCCTTACTTTTTCACCTTCAGATCTGAAAAAGAATTGCTCTAGAAATTGTTTTGAGATTTTACAAGTAAAGTCACCTTTGTTTGCTTGCAGGATGAACAGTCCACCAACAGGCTTCACCTTGACTATGTTCCTGTAAACCAACATCGAAGGCAAGCTTGTCATTGCTCGAGCTTGTTGACAAGCATGCAAGATACTGGAACGATACAAATTTTTGATTTACAATTAAAGACAGTGATATTACCATAAACAAGGTACAGCAGGGTAATATGTAGATTTATGAATTAGGTAAAAATTAATTTATATTGAATAAATTACTGAGTTTAAACAATTTATCAACACACATACCATATCACTGTTTTGATGCCTGAGCAGAATTGCATTGCCATAAAGCAAGGTTCTATGCCCAGATCCTGTCCCTTTACCCTGAAAAATTAATGTTGATTTGATTATACTACAAACAACGCCAGTCTTATGATGAAAATTCACAATTACAGATTTGTGCTTTATCAAAATTTTCAAACATGTTAAATTTTCTCAATAGCGATCTACTGTCATTTTTGTATGTGGGCCCAATCCATACGAAGCTTTTCAAAATCATCAAGTCAATGTATCTAATTCAATATTCACAAGAAAAGGATTTTTGTTATACTACAATCAGTACCAAGTGAGTTAACCTCACTTTTGGACAATATATTTTGTCATAATTACCCTATTTGATCAGAAATAATTAATGGAGTCTCCACATTACCCAATATGATCAAGGCTCACCCCCGTTTTGGTGTAGCTGTATCGGCCGATAGAGGTCGCTCAACTGATAATTTCTAGTTGAGCTGCGATCTTACGCAACAGCTAATCTGAAGGTTAACTCATACATTGGTCTCGGCTCAACTTTACCAAAATAGCTCTCAATATTGTTTATATACACTACTTCACATTTTCAGACTAGTGCATTCACTTTTTTATGCTACCGAGAGGAGGAAAAAGTTTCCACAAATATTTGCAGTTTGGCTGAGGAGGTGTCTTCTAACGGAGCCGATCGTTATAGAATGCAATATTTGTATAAGACTAATGGTCTTTCCATAGGTTGAACTGAACGAAATTGAGAATATAAATAAAAAAAGAGCCGACCACATGAAGCAGTGTGGAGGCCCATTAGACTTCAGTCTAAGGGAGTCTCCAATATGGTTCACTCACTTTGGACTGCATAAGTTATTTGCAACAAATAATATATAGCTGTGTAGTCCAAAGAAGCACTATATTTACAATAGTTTTACACAGTAAAGTGTGCTATTAGATGGTTAGATTAAAATACAATAAATGATACAACATATTTCGGATAAAGTCTACTTACTACATTCTCCTGTGCCTGAAATGCAAAAATTAAGCAGGTGAAACATAGGACAAACAAGAGGAAATTGAATCTTTTGTACGAGAAAATAATATTAACAAGCATACAGGCTGTACCAGAAGTTGACGTCAAGTTGGAATCAGAAAAATTTAGGTCATGTATTCTTCGACTCTTCTCTTCAAAATTTCAGTTCACCTCAATTTGTTATTGAAATTCATATTGTTTGATCAAATTCTGATTTTCTTCGTGACAAGTGTTCATATTATGTTGCCGAAAAAAAAATCCATTATTTTTACTTTAATTTTGGGGCTTTATTCAACATAGTCACAATTATTCGTTAATACTCAACTATGCATCAATTTTTTCAGTTACTTGTTACCATTTAGAAGGTAATTTCATTATGCATCCACAATCTTCTCTTGAGAAAAATTTTACATCACCAAGAGCGTTAGACATGGGCAAAATGAATGATAATCGCATGGTGCCAGATCTAGACTATGAGGTGGATGCATAAGAACCTCCCAACCAATGTCCCGAAGCTTTTGGCAGGTCATCAAAGATGTGTGCGGCCTGGAGTCGTCCTAATTGAATACGACACCTCTCGTATTTGTTAATTCTGGTCTTTTCTGATCAATTGCTGCTTTCAATCGGTCTAATTGCTGGCAAGAGATCCAAATTAAGCGTCTGGCCATTGGGCTCAAAGTAGATGATCCCTGTCCAATCCCAAAAAATAGACAGTAAAACTTTCCGGGCCGACAATCATTCATTGGCCACCGTTTGAACTGCTTCACCTTCCTTCGACCATGAACGTTTTTGCTTGAAATTGTCGTATGGGACCCATAAAATCATCGGCAAAACCAAAACTGCACGTGAATTGCTGTTACATATTGGGACCATCTTACATTTACAGACTTGTATTCTCTCCTTTATCAAAGCAAAATTATAAAATGTACCGAATTTTTCTTTGTTCACCTCCATCCTGTTTTATCGAAAACCCAAGTGTACGAATGGTACAAAGCCTTTAAAAACGATCATTGAAGATTTTCCGGATGCAGCTAACTGCAGACATGCTGGATCATCTGAATTCTGATCCAACGTTCATGGGGTGGATCATAGCTAGTGACGAGAGATGGGTCAATGAACACGACACACAAAACGTTGGTATATCATGTATCGCTTCAAATAGAGCATATTTTGAAGGATATTCATTAAATATTGAAGAAGTACCATATTTTTTTTAATTTCCGGATATTTTTTTGTCAGAAAGTGTACCATAATAAGAGTAAGACTTCTCTTCTGATCACTATGACTGTTATCCAATCTTGGCTTGAGCCGACTTCATGGACATCCTGTACATGATAGTTTTCCAACAGAGGTTTTCATCAAAATGCTTTATCTCAACTTTTCCTGTGCATTATAATAATTTGTTGTTAATTAACCGAAATTAGTTGATATATTTTCCATTTTATTTTGGATTCAATAATTAAGACAATTATTGAAGTTTTTGCAATTGCGGTTTGAGAAAAACCTATGTTTCTCATTATACTTGAAAGAAAAATGCGTTGGTTGTGTCATTTATTTTGCAGGTGAGAAGTGACAAATAAAATAAAAAAATGATTACTTCAAAGAAGACAATATTGTTGTTAAGAATGACTTTAACTGCATTAAGGTGTGAGTATACAATGACTGAAGTAAATCAATGAAAGTATTTTCAGTAATTTCAGGTTAGTTGTACATGAATGCATTGTGTAAATTGTGTTCAAGATACACTTTACCAACTGCAATTTAAAATGCGTAATTTGTCATAAGAGTTTCATCAAAAGTTGGGCTTTCCTATCAAAATTCGTTATTATAACATAAATATTCATCAAAGGTTTTTGAATAACTATGTACTTGGAATTGCGACATAAACATCTCTTTAATCTTACCGTTTCATTGGCTGCAGCTGTAACCAATTCTTGTAAAGCACGAACTGATAAGGCTTGCTCAATCACACATACACACTGAGAAAGATCTGGAGGAATATTCTGAAACAAAATTAATTTGACTCAGACCAAGTTTAATGAAAACAAGATTACTGAAGTAGGCTTGGGTTCAAAGAAAAAACATCTAGATCTTCCTACCAACGTTCCAATTCATTCACAGTGAATGCTAGAGATTGTTGCATATCCATTGAGAAGCATCCTTTAAAACTTTAGAAATTTCGAATTTTTCGAAAGCTATTAAAGAATACGACAGAGTGGACTTATGAATGAGAAATCATCAATTTCATGTAAACCACATAAAATTTATTCATTGTCAATTATGAAAATAAAATTTGCTTGGAAGTGTTTCGTGGGCGAGCAAATTTTGTTGGATTTAGCTCATACAGTCGACTGCTGTTAATATCGGGTCTATACTCGTGAATCCTAGTTTCCTCACCTGTCACGATGTCATAGACGTGCTTCGAAACATCGCGATCGTATTTTTGGAGCATTTCTTTCGACCAATCGACACCAGCCTTTTTTTGAGCGATTGATAAATTATGTGGGATCCAACGCGAACAAATTTTTTTGACGGTGAAATGCTCATGCAATATTGAATGTATGCTGGTACCAATAATGCCTAAGGTTGTCACACTTGTCCTTGATGGAGCTTCATCGCCAAAAATTAAATTAAATTCATCGATGATGCACTGTTGTTGATTTAATCCACGTTGAAAGTTGTAAGAAATAATCGCACGAAAATGTTCACGATTTAATTCCATCCGATCTTTCATGTTACTGTGAACAATACAAATAGCGCTCGTATGTCAAAACGTTCTGACTACGTATAACCTCAAAAATGTCAAGCTTTACGATAGAGCTGTCAGTTGGCAGATTACAACCCTAGGGTTGTTCAATCTCGAAATATAAAAGGCAACAGAGTAACAAACATTTGCTTTACCCAACAACACAATAAAAGCAGATATTAATAACATCATGAAAACTCTCAAAAGTAATGGCAATTCCAAAAAGATATTGGTAAAAAAGAAACAAACAAGACAAAACTAACTGAAACCCCATAATTATACAACACAAACAGACATAAAACAAACAATAACTCATCCCCAATTACGAACATCCCCATATGAGTACAAATCACTTTCCAATTTCATAGTTCTGTCAACTTGAAAAGTTTCATACATTTCCTTTATCAAAAGCTGATCTACCTTAACAACAATAGAAGACGTCTATCGAAACGTTAGTAGGAAACACTATTACAGACGGTTGATGTAGCTCAAATAATTATTATACACGAAATCCGTCATAAACTTGAAATTATTTGAAATTGAAAACCTTGATTCTGAAATTTAAAATCCGGTAAAATCCCATTTATAACCCTTGAGTTCAAACATTTCTACGCCTATGGAATTCTAAAATATTGGCAAGTGGACTTACTTTGTCTGCTATATTTTCCAAAAAACAGTGACGGTTGCCAAATCCATCAGCAGCCAAGCAAACACGTTCTCCGGTGGCAGTACAAGAGAGACATACCATATCTTCCTATAATTTAATTTTTTATTTTCATCAACTAACCTTAAAATATAAGAATAACTCACGGTTCTAAGAAATGAAACATCATCTTGTTCGGAGCCTCCTTCTGCCTCTGCCATTTCTGGACCTCAAAATGGATTCTCCTGAATATTATCAGAAAATTACACTTTACAATTTTTTAAGAATAATAGAGCGACATAATGCGCCAATATTTGAAAATTTATTATCATTCACGTGACTTGATGTTGCCACATCTCTTTTCTAAAATTGTAAATGAATATTGAATACCGAACTTAAAATTGATAACATTGAAATATTGAGGTAATTAATTCAATTTATAGCTTCACTTTTTTTAATATTACATCGAAATATCTGTTTGCACTTTCTGTACCTACGATATTTCGCGCATGTGGCAACAGCTATCACAAGGCACTTCGCGGTTTCTATTGATTTCCTTCTCACTACAGTTATTTCATCGAATGTTAATTTGATGGATATGAATCTTGTTTTGTTTACTTACTTCGATCTTTTCCTAAATCAAAAACCTTCACGCAACATTTGGCCGCTGCATAACTTAAATATGTATCACGGCTGTCTTACGCTGGTATATGAAATAAAACACACGCTTTTTTTCGTTGTAGAACTTTTTTCGAAGATTCTCGTTAAATTTTACATTATCCACACACAGCGACCATATTTCGTTAATCAAGCTTCGGAAATATTCTAAATATATATCTAACTACCGGATTTCGACAGGTTATTAATAGGGACAAGCCGAAATAAAATTAGACTCAAGTTAGCTCTTACTCGTGTAGCGATTTTTTTGCGAGGTATTGAAACTGTTTTATGTAGGAGCACCCAATACACAGGGTGATAATCTATGGTTGGCAGTAATTTGTGACATTCTTTCTAGACAAATTTTAATATGATTAAAAACATCTTGTTGTCAAGCTTTAGGAAAAATTTGTTTGATAATAATTCGTATTGGAACGAAGACATCTACTCTCTGACAAAAAACAATTCGGAAATACAAAATAAAATGCAAAAATATTAAACTTATTAAATTTTTATTGAATATCCCTCAAAATATAATCCATTCGAAAGGATACACAGGTAACAAAGTTTTTCCCAATCATAGAAACATTTTTATAGACGCTTTCAGAAATGCATGTTTAGTGGTCATTTCAAGCCAAATATGCAGTTTATACTAAGAAATTTGCAGCAATTTCAGATGAAGCCAACGCTAGGGCTACCTCATATGTTGCTTACTACTTAAGCAAACAACTATCATTATACAGTCAGTATTCTAACTGTTGTAAATTAAAATTTGTACCCCAACTTTTATCATAATATCACATATCTCCGACAACATTAGGTGAGATTTTACCATCCATTTAACCCTGCGTGTTCGCCATTTTGCAACTAGAACAACCATAGGTGTGTTTTTTTACATTTTGAAATAATGGTGACGGCTTGTCAGGCCAGGCCCATGGAAAAGAGAGAATATGAATATTTTATTGCTAAAAACTTATTTCGAATGATTGATTGAATATGTTCAAATATTCAGAAATTCCTTATACAGGGCGAGTCTTTGACGACTGCGTTAATTTTTACCATAGGTTCTTGAGATCAAAGGAAACACTTTTTCCCATACCGTTTTTCCATATTCAGCTGCATTAAAAGGTTATAAGCTTTTTAAGTTTTCACATTGGGCAAATACCTCTCTATAGTCTAGTTAGTTTGAATGAAAATTACCTTCCACATCATCCATTATTGATCTGAATTATTTAAAAACATTATTTTTCCTCTGAGAAATGATTCACTCATGTTTCATCAGATGATTATATCGATTTAATTCCTTTCAACTTCAAATATCTCAAAAATGGTGCAATTTAGGAAATGAGATCGAAGTTTAGCGAACCAGTTCTGGCACTGACATACTGTCAACACACCTCCATACACATCGGGCAATTTTTTTGGCTTGAATAGCATTTCAACGAAATTTTTTTCCGAGCAACATCATAGTAAATATAAAAATTACTCATGTTGTGTGGATAAATGACAACGATATCAATTGGGTTAGAATTATGGATAACACTAAATTGATTCAGACTTGAGGATTGGATAAACTTAAACACAATTCGAAATTTACAACTTTTATTTACAAAATATATAAATAAAAAATATTATAATGAAGATGAAATTACATAAAGATATGATTTCTAAGTTACTCGGTGGAGAATAAAAAACATTCAACGATTAAATTAAATTAATAAAGAAACATCTTCTATTCCGCAATTTACGTAACTAGTCTACTACAGCCTTGGTCACGTCAGATAATTCCTTCAATCTAATAATAATTTATTTTTGGTATATTCATTATTTCTTATGATTTACAATATTTACAAGGATAACATTATTTTTCAAACAATAATAACACAGCCAAGTAATGCTGCTGACTATACCAAATTCAAAAGAGAAAAGTGGTTGGATTACACTAAGAGGTAATGTTAATTTCATAATTACTGCAGTC
The DNA here is from genome assembly GCA_030674115.1 of Micraspis discolor. Taxonomy (NCBI): domain Eukaryota; kingdom Metazoa; phylum Arthropoda; class Insecta; order Coleoptera; family Coccinellidae; genus Micraspis; species Micraspis discolor. The sequence goes on from JARTUT010001740.1 coordinate 1,290,117, forward strand.
TTGCAACCAATCAATGCAAAATTAGGAAATAGATTACTTAAAATTATATTTATTTTTTCACATTGTCATATTATTCATAAGGGCTCTGCACCAAGAATAAAAAATCGTTAATTTCCTAATTTTACTAGAGATTTTTTGATAATCTATAAAACTTCCTTCCTAACTATAAGTGAAACTCCTATAAAAAGTTTACAACAAAATATGATAACTTCCCAAAAAACGCATCATGAATTATTTTTAAAAACTCTGAATTAATAACAGATCATTCTTTTACATAAATTTAAAAAAAGTTAAGCTAAGTGACATGCAACATTCACAAGAAATGCTTTTTCTCTCAGTTGAATTTAGGAGAATCAAATAAAAATACTGAAAATATAATATACCGATATAAATTGCAATTGTAATCCCTTTTTATTACTAGAATTTAACAATTTCCATTCTGATAAGAAATTGAAATTTTTCGAACCTACTCATTATAAGAAAAATTTAGAAAAAATTATTCGCCTCAAAATTTTTATTTTTGATTTCAGACATTCTGATTTCATCTTGAAAGCAATTCCGTTCGAAGATTTTTCTACAGAAATCCATAGGAACTGAGTTTTTAAAAAATCAATTCCATAAAATTTACAGTAGTTCAATTAAATGGAAGCTCTCCTACTTTGATTAATAAAGGTTTGATGAATAGTAGTGCGTTATAAATTTATGTTATCGACGATTCAATACGTATATATTAAAAACATTTATAAAAGAGAATAGCAAATGACAGTGGAATGCTCGAAGAGCGTAAGCAAATTTCTAGAAAATTTTTTGGGCCATTCAGTTATACACAAATCTTCACTTTTGGTTGACCAATAATTTTAATTTAAAATGTTTTTGGTGTTGATCTATATGAGCAAATTATTCAATCTTATCACTTTAATAGTCTATTAATTAATAATTAATTATTATTTTTAACATCGTTACTTCAGAACTGACAAAGAAAATCAAATTTGGCGGGAAATTTACTTGATGCTTTTAAATAACAAATAAAACTATTTTTTTTTCGCAACTTTGATTCTGTAATAATTTGATATATTCTCACTATACATTGAAAAATAAAGTTTTACACCTATAGAATTACTTTGAAAAATATATAACTGTACAATAAAACTTTTGAATTCAGGTTCAGAATTTTAGCTTTTATATTATCATTATACATTCGATTAAACTTGATCTATTGTAGTAATATTAATTCTTTCTCAAACCAAAGAGCAAAATAGTTGACTACATTCGAAGTCTAATGAGGTATGTTCAGTGATCCTCGATGGGAAGAAAACTTTAACTTTTTTTTCATTGTGACAAATTGTGATTTCATTTTGATTTATTTATATATCCTACAACTAGAAGTTTCGAATAGTTCTATACCTTCTGAAGAAACACAGGTTATTTTCATTGTTTTTCCTGAAAGAAAACATTATTAAAATAATTGGAATAACTAATAAATTCAATGATGACGTTTATTATGCATCAAAGAAATTTTTTTTTGCAGGAAAAATTCATAAAACAATAGACAAATACTCGAACCTATGCTGTTTCTTCATTGTGTGAATGGTGGCCAAATTCGGGCATAATTGCACAATGATGTACACAATATTCAGGCTGGTGATAAATTAACACACTATAGATCATATTTATATTATTACTCAAAAACTTCAGGTCCCTGAATTAGTCTTGGTGATGAGTCATAATCCTAGTGATTTAGACTACCACATCTCTCAACCCCGCCCAAGACCGATATACAGTGTGGAACAGCCAAATGGAATAAATTCGATAACGGATAAATGAGAGCGTGTTTGGAAAAACGCTTGGACACGTCGATTTGTATTTTTAACTGAGCATGAAAAAAAAAGTATATAGGGTGCGTCATGTGACAGTGGCCAATACCCACTTTCTTATTTTAAATGCAAGCCCCTATATATTATTAATTTTTTGGATTCTTCAGAAAATTCTAGACATAAATCGTGTACAATGTCCTATACTTATCTTCAACTGTTTCGGAAATATTAAGTGTTTTCAGATTTATTACAAAAATTAACATTACAAAAAGAAAATTATTTCATTTCACAAATTCGCTACATAACACTAAAAACCTAATAATTAATACTGATTATTTCTTGATAATTTGAAAAAAAAAAAAAACAAAAAATATTGATGTCAATGTAGTAAATGTTCAAAATGCTCGCCGCGAACGTCTTGGCAACATGCTAATCTGGTATAGAAATGTCTTCTAACATTACTCAACATCTCAGGTGTAACTGATCTAATCGCAAGCGTGATTCGTCTTTTTAAGTCATCTAAGTTGAGGGGTTTAGTTTTGTATACAATACCTTTGATATATCCCCACAAAAAGTAGTCTAACAGCGACAGATCAGGAGATCGTTCTGGCTTAATATTTCTGAAACAGTTGAAGATAGGTATAGGACATTGTACATGATTTATGTCTAGAATTCTCTGAAGAATCCAAAAAATTAATAATATACAGGGGCTTGCATTTAAAATAAGAAAGTGGGTATTGGCCACTGTCACATGACGCACCCTATATAATTTTTTTTTTGAAAAAAATGCTCAGTTAAAAATACAAATCGCCGTGTCCAAGAGTTTTTCCAAACACGCTCTCATTTATTCGTTATCGAATTTATTCCATTTGGCTGTTCCACACTGTATGGTTATATGGTCCAGAACCGGCCCTAGATATACTACTATAGCGAAAGCATAACGTGCGAGACTTAACGCAGAACATTCCTCTTATATTTCTCTCTCATTTATGATCTTCAGTTGGAAACAAAGAAAATTAAAATAGAAATGTTTTTTATGAGTTTGATCTTAATCTATCAGAATTTCACTGATTGGATTATTATTTCTAAAGAATTATTTTATTTCGTAGCGTATTCTGGAATGACAGCGACGGTTCACCGTGAACTGATTCATCATCGAGTCCATTTCTGTTCATAAGAAAACTTTTTACATAAAAGTGGGAGAAATTGTTGTAGAATTTTGTCTTAATTTATCTGATAAAATTTGTTTCAATTTTCTTCTCTCTGCCTTCATTTAGAAATTCCACTTACCAAAGGCGAGTATCATATCGTGAAAAAGATTTTCTTTAATTTCTCCAACAAGTAGCAATATAGCTAATAGATTATGACTTCCCATTTTTTTTCATTGAAGCTCATAACATGAAAAAAAGATGGAGTCCAAGATTTATACTCTTATAGTTTGAAAGTTGTAATCCTAAACTTCAAAATGGTTCTATATACCTATACCATAGATAGATTTAGGTACCAAGATTATTCAGAGAAATGTATCTTTTCAAATCCTTTAAAACATTTCTTCTCCAAGAATTGACAATTCGGCTTTGATTCAGTGATTATTTTACTACTGGATGCTTTATGTAGAATACTTACTGTGATCTAGTAACTGGCCTCATGTCCTGCCAAAATGTACAAGTCATGACCTTCGTCGACAGTCAGTGTACTACCCCTAATCAAATTACTTTCCAACATCACAACCCTATAAAATCATAAACTAACTAATTACAAAATTTGAACACAATTTTGTGGAACCTACTTATCTGAACCTAACAATCGGTATGACCTAGATGGGTCATTAATTTCTTGAGTAATTTCTCCGTTCCTCAAGGATCTTCCTTGCATTCCATGCTTATGAAATGCTAACACACTATCGGGTAGCACAACTAGAAAAACAAGCCAATTAGACTGAAAATCCTAATGTATACATGGGTTTTCAAATATTTGGTTGGAAAAACTTTAAAGTTATATTCTAGAAGTAGAAAAAAAGATCATCCTAAGATCATGAATTCAGACTGTTTCAAGTTAATTATAATCTCAATACAATATTGAAGAAATATCATTTCAAACAATGAATTCATTGAAAAAATTGTTATCTGCCTAAGTAAAAATATAAAAAATTATAATATTTGTGAGAACAATAAATTATTTCAACAACAGTTTGTAAACAAACAATTAACAATATTTCAAATAAACACAATATTTAATCATATTGAAGTAATAAATGAAGCTTGCGTTTTATTTTTTGGAGATAGAAAACAGAAACAATTATTAGTATTCGAAAATTCACAAAATTCCTAACCTAATTACAGGAAAACCTGTACAATCAACATTGACATTTCTTTATACTCACTTATACTTTCAATTCCAAAGTCAAATATCAATTCAGACACCTGTTTCTTGTTCATTTTGAGTTTACCCTGAGGAGTTACTACTTTAACTACATTATCATAACTGAATAGTACAGAATCCTTATCAAGTTGTGTAACATTTATAATATTCAAGTTTTCACGTTTGGGAACTACTGTTGCCATACCGTCCATATCCTGAAGTTCATCTGAATGAAACCAACTTGCTCCTTTAAAAATTATTAAGTTAAGGAAAATGTCTTACGGTTTTAACTTTAAGCGAATTACCTGAATTCATGTTGATTAGGTCCAGTTTGTACCTATTGGGTTGGTATGCTTGTTTTATCGATACGCAAACCATTGGATATTCTAACTCCGGCGTTATTATCATTTCAAATACGTTCAAAGGACTAGGAAGAACACATTCGACATGCTGGAAATTTTTTTAAATGAATAATATAAAGAATCATCGATTGATGTACTCACCTTCAACAGCATGAATTTATTCAGGGGATCATACCACTGCATCAAAAAAATACCCGTTGATGACGCACCACAGAGATATTTGTACCCGTTGTATGGATTTCTCGACACACAACACTTCTGAGTGCCCTTCGTATCTGGAACCCGTGTGGTCAGGGCGAACTTCCTGGGTACCAGTCTTTCAGGTATGCGGTTCATGTGCAGGCTGAACCTGTGCGACTGTTTGCTTTGCAAAGCTAACAGATCGTGTCGATAAAGCTGAGGAGTCTTACCTAAAAAAATTTTCAACTTCCATTGTAAACTTGATTTCGGGGTGAATTGAATTGATATGATAAAGAATTTGAGACAAAAAATAATTTTCTCTATTTCAGTTTCGTAATGAGTTCATTACAGTACTAAAAACAGTGCTGTAATGAACTCATTACAGCATTGTTTTCAGTTATATTTTTCGTTTTGTGGTTGACAACACTGACATCCTATCCTTTCGAATGTCAACACGCGTCCATTGCATGTCAATTGTCAATATTCAACCATGTAGAGATTTGAACGCACTATTCAAATTCTTTAATCTGTCAATTTTTGCATCAGTCACACCAACTGCGAAAATAAAATACAAAAGGCACTAGGAGGTATAATCTGAATTTTTCATTTAATTCCAATAAATTTCTCACAATTCTTGACTGAAATAGAGAAAATATCGTCTAATACTCGTTGCAGAAGGCAATTCCAACACGAATGCGAAATTTCGCATCATATGCATACTGTCAATTTTAAAATCTTCACAGATGCGAGAAAGCCCTAAAACTAAATTTACTGGAATCGACAAAAGTGAGAAATCTGTATAAGCACCCCAATCTTTCACCACTTAATACACAAATAAAGATAAGCCATTCACCATCATTGAAAACCCCATAGGTGTGAGAACTGAAAATTATTTCAGTATATATCCAGCACCTAAAGATGATTTGATAACCCTAACCGTATCTTATGTCTTTCGATATTTATGATGAATTTTCACAAAATAAATAAGTCATCAATACAATTTACAAGTATATTCGAAGTCATACCTGATAAAGTCATTAGGATATCTTTGATGACATACATCCAAATAGTCCTCCTGTTATATAACTGATCAATACATGTCTCATGTAACTCATTCAAATTGAGGTTATATATTCCTTCTTCGGCACCTATAAGGATGTGTTGGTCCCTGGTTTCGGGATGGATCCAAGAAGCTGTGCAATGAATCCTCAAAGGACAACCATTAAATATCTATAAAACAAACGTTCAAACAAACTGCTAAGTATTGTTAATGCTTGTTTTACTTTTGAGAAACATGCACCCATATGCACCTTCGGAGTGGGTGGAAGCCCGTTACTTGGGGGCCTAGGTGGAGTGTGTCTTCTGCGATGTTTACGAGGAGGTACTGGGGGATATGCTACCAAATCAGGTGGACTATTGTTGTGATGATCATTTTCTGCATCAGCACCTATTGAGATAGATAAGAAAGTAAAGGAGAAAGAAGATTCATATCACAGAATCATACCATTCAGTTTTCTTTCATTTCTACTACTATCGCTAAGTGATCTTTGGCGCTGCCCTTGAATATTCATAGAATTAACCATTGGAAATATTTCATCTACGGAGGAGTGCCTTCTTGGAGATCCATTCAACAATCCTTCGTTATTGTGAGTGGATACATTATTGTGGAGATCGCATTTGGAATCGGTATCTTGAACTGGTAGAGTCGCCCTAAATATAACAAAACCCTTGAAATATCTATAACCTTTGGCTAGCTGATAAGCTAATTAAAAAAAAAATGCTTGGCGTATTCGACATTGGAGTAAAATGCTTAGATTGAGTATTTCGCAAACTCATTATGTAATCCCAAACTCGACAAATCACTTAATGAAATAGCGAGCAGAAGTGCATATCTTTACATGGAAAAAATGCTATTCATTGAATAGAAGGGATTTCAAATTACAATTTGGATCGACTAATCAATATATATCATTAATTAATTAACATATATCAATGATAAACAACATAAAACTGATCAGTTCATATTTTGTAATTTTCCATGTAAATAGTAAATTGCATTAAAAAAAACTAAGCCATAAAGCCAAAATAATCTGACAGCAAGCAATAAAGATTGGACAAAAAGACCTTATGGCTAAATAAAACGTTTGAAACATTCCATGCCATTTATTACACATCGATATTTTTGAACTCATTGAAACAATTATTAAATAAAAAATGCTTGAAAAGAGATCTAACATTTCATAGAGGATGAAAACATCTACCATATACATTTTTCACTTACTGTTGATCATATGAGTCAGCCACTTGATATTTGTAGGTTCCCCTAAAATAAATATTGCACATATGAAATCAAAGCGGAAAAGACGTGATTTGTGCTGTCCTCAAACAAAAAACTTAAAAATCCCAAATCCCAATTAGTAAAGAGGTTTTAAAGCGTTGGAAAGGAGAGGTAGCAAGAGCACAAACGAAAAATAAATAAATAAGCGATTGGGTTAGTAAGCTTTTCGTATGTACGTTGCAATTACCTCATCATTAACTCTTCGTCAATGTACTGCAATAGACTCCTAAATAACAATACAATACATTAAAATAAGGGACAAACTCAAAAGAAAAAAAAAGGTTTAAAATAAAATTAGTGGGAAACAAATTCAAACCAGATAAGTGGAATTATATTATTTTAACTATTTTAAATCATATGAACAAAATAGAACTTGATTAGAATATATATTTATCATTATTATTGGAGCAATAAAGAAGCATTAATGTTTGTTTTACAAACAACATTTAGCTTCCAGTAACTACTAGTTGATTAATCTACTTTTGAAAACTATTCTCTTGGATTATAACTTGAAGTGTATTATGAAATTTCTTTAACATCAGCTTCATCTCGGTTGATGGTTTAATCAGAGTTGGGTAATCTTGAAGATAAGCAATCATAAAATAAAATGAACTATCTGTATGTTGAAGCAAAACGTGTCATCAATAAACTTGAGCAGGAAGACCAATTTCTGACTTCTCAGACGTTATCAGTACCGCATAATTCGATCGATGATAATGACAAAAATTAAAACTGCAAAGATGAAATTAAATACTATCTGGTCCAAATTACCACCCGTAAAAAAAATCGAGTAAAGCACTAACGTGAAGAAAAACCTTTTGTGCGCCTGTTCGTGTCGGAATATTCATTCCTATATTTTTTCAAAAGCAAAATTTCACATAATGAAAAGATTTCAGTTTTTAGAAGATTAAAAAACTTTGGGTAGATATTGAAAATACAATGTATTGTTGAAGAATAGCGATTATTGGTAAAAGTAAATGGTATGGCCATTCCCCAGAACAAACGCCAAAAATATTATTTCAAAAATTAAAATGATCAAAATAAGTTACTGAATTAGTTGTGTAAACCAAGCTGATAACTAATTTGTTATTTCTAAGCATGAATAATAGTGCAAATTGACATGAGTAGATGAAAATTGAAAACTGATTGTACAAATCCATTATAAACATTTCTTAGGAAAGCTGATTTCTCCACTTATTAATTACTTAATTTCATTTGTTGTAAGAGTTCGTTTTACACATAATCACTTTAATTTGAAAAACATAGATATGGAAACATAATTTCACAAATTGAAATTTTTTGGATTTAAAAATTTGAATCAATTGATTTTCAGAAGGCTCAGCTTACATTTAAATATTGTGAAATCAATTTTCAAGTATCACAAGTTTTATGGAAAAGATCAAAACAAAAATTTGATGACAAATCACTACAAAACAAACCATCTGGTCTAACCTCAGGGACATTTTCAAAATTTGGGAACCAGTCATAGCTTTTCTTTCTAAACTAAATGAGATAAATACTTTAACTACTAATGACATCTATACTGATAATCTAATATTTGGATTTCATTGGTGCCCAAATACATCAGAATAAATGTGGTTCCTATGATATTACAAATATTTCTTCAGCAGATAAGTTTCGTTATCATAATTATTCAAATATTTTGAGGGAGTTGTTGAGTTTTCAAATGACTATTGTAACTGTATTTAAATGAGATAATTGCAACTATCACGAGTTGGTTATCAATGATTATATCAAATAAAAACAAAAAATTTGGAATAAGTGAACATTAAATTTTTGTACAGATCAACTTTTGTTCATATAATTTTTTGAACGTCACATAAGTTATATTCTTCTATTGCTTGTTTTTTTGTATGACAGGCTTACTGTGGAATGCAACACTGTGTATGATATCCACACTACCCCTTTTCAATCATTTCAGCTACAATCTTTTCACTCGTCTTTTATCATCATTTAAAACACATTATATTTTTCCTTTCTTCAAGATTTATTTCTTGGTCTTTATATGGGAATTTACTCTCATTGTTTTTGGCGTGTTTTCTCTGTACTTCTATTGAATTCTGGAAAGATTCATATTTCGTTTTTGCGTATTTAATAGGTATCTTTTACATTCTTCATTTTTCTTTGATTTTATTGCTAAATGATGGCCACTGTAGATTACTGCCCTTATTTTAAATCTATCGTCAATTTGATAGAAAGCTTTCAATTCAAGTGGTAAAATTTTAGGTGAATTTTTCCATTATTATTACATATTTTTATTTATGTATTCATTTCCTCTTTTCTTAAAACCGCCTGCAAGGTATATTGTTCCTTTTTCTTCTGCTACTTATCTTGTTAGATTTTCTCAAAATTTGTTTTCATCAGCTAGTTTGTAGTTTTGCGATGTGTTGAAGTACTGAGTTTTAAATAAGAAACTGGAAGTTGAGGGGGTCTGAAAATATTTTAGAGACAAAGATCATAGTTCCAAACCCCAGTTTCAGATGATAATTTCGATAAATTTTCCATAAAAATTGGCCATTGCTATGACTCCCACTATACAGGATGAGTCTTTGACCACTGCGTTAATTTTAACCATAAATTCTTGACGTCAAAAGAAACATTTTCTTCCTATAACATTCTTCCAAATTTGGTCCCGTTCAAAGAATATAGGGTGTTGAAATTTCATAAAAAAATTGCATTTTCACCTGTAATATTCAAATGACAATATCAATTGAAATGATCTCTTGTAGAAGGTTTTTGATAACAGTCATGCATATTTTGGCATCAATAGATTTGTTCCATTTCTTGTGGGTTTCTCACCTATACTGTACAGATTGGTTAAATTGCATGAAAAACAAATATCACTTGAATTAAAGATCTGTATGTTGTACTTCCTAGAATCATTAGTCTTTTCTACAGATAAAATAATTCTTCATCTTTTTTCCTAAATTGCACCATTTTTGAGATATTTGAAGTTGAAAGGAATCAAATCGATATAATCATCTGATGAAACATGAATGAGTATATAATTTCTTAGATTCAGATTCAATAGTTGATGCTGTGGAAGGTAATTTTCATTCAAACTAAACTGGACTACAGAGAGGTATTTGGCCAGTGTAAAAACTTAAAATGCTTATATCTTTTTAATGCAGCTGAATATGGAAAAACGGTATGGGAAAAAGTGTTTCTTCTGATCTCAAGAATGTATGGTTGAAATTAACACACAGTAGTCAAAGACGCACCCAGAATATTGTTTACAAAAATAACTTAAACCTTAGTTTGACATAGTCTATGTTAATTAGCAACAAGAAGTTTTTTTTTATGTATCAGGGCACCAATGAAATAGACCAAGGTATACTCTAAACAGTACTTACTTTTCACGGTTCAAAGAGTCGAAAGCCACTCCTAAACCACATTTTTTATTTTGATGTTCCATACAATTGTGAACAGTGGTGACATTGTTCATAATATCCATGACATCCCAGTTTTCAGGTTTATCACCATTGGAACTGATGCACGGTGCTAAAAAGAGATATTTCATAGCAAAAAATTCTCAATTACCAATTTGGTATAATTCTTAACACTCATTGAAGAATATTTCTGATGCACCATCTGGTAGAGCAATATTTTATTCATTTTTTTACTAGTAACTAGTAACCTTTATAAAATATTCATCATGCTCACCTTGTCTCTGTAATGTATTATTAGCTTCGTCTATATTCTCTATATCTACATCGACAGTTTGAACAAGATTTTGTCCTCTCGGTCTTGAGGTGAGTCGTGATGCTATGCGTTGTGGTACATTTGGTACAGCCTGAAGCAGGAAAGAATTAAAATTCAAGATTTTTTTTCCCAACAAACATGGAAACAAATTTGATGTCATAGGTTTTTCTTACCCCATCCTCATCTGCTTCCATATCTGTGAACATGTGCGAGGGATTATTAACTTTTTGCAATAGTTCCAAAGCCAACCTTCTGCTCATTTCACCTTGAAAAATTGCATGCTGAAAAGAAATGAAACTAAATCTTGACTTTCCCCCAATAAGGTAAAATTTACCTGTAAAAGCTTTTCTGCAGTAGGTCTTTTCTTTGGGTTTTTGGTCAAAGCAACCTTTACGAAATTATGAAATGTAGGACTCCTGGAATAAATTAATAAATGAACGAAACATCTGTGAAGGAGTTCTCAAATATCTTGTGATGGAATCTCTTATTACCATTTATCCTTATCCTTTAGGGTAGGAGGTTTAAATCCACTTTTCGACATGAGAAACAGCGCCCTCATTGGGTGTAAATCAAACATGGGAGGTTGAAGTTCTGCTAGTTCGATAGCTGTAATACCAATAGCCCAAATATCACAGAGTTGATTGTAGCCACCTTTTCTTTCCACTGCAGCAACCTTTATAAACAATAATGATTACTAATATCTAATTAAAAGATGTCAGCTTGAGTAATATGATAATGGTGTGTAAATAAAAAAAAACAAATCCTTGTGAAATATTTAAGAAGGATTTGGTTGATGGCGCCCTCTTGTGTCACAGAAAAGAGTTATCTGGTCCCAGGATTTAGAATTAAGGTCAAGGGAAGTTCATACACCATAATTAAGGACACCTTGGATTGATGACAACAAAAATGTGCAAAGAAAAGGTGTTCCAAGATTTAGAATAAGTTTAAATTCAACTAATCAGATGTGCATACACCTTACATTACACATCCCAACCTTTACTTTGTGATTTGATTATTCAGACTGTCAACTGCCACAAGCATTTCGCGATAAGTAAACGATAAGTAATCTCATTTTCTCAAAGTATCATTACTGAATATTATATTGAAAACATTAGTATCGAACTATACCTCAGGTGCCATCCAATAGGGAGTACCAATAAAAGACTTCCTCTTATTGATAGTTGCAGTAATCTGTGCAGATACACCAAAATCAGCCAATTTGACATCTCCACTTTCCGTAAGCAAAATGTTAGCCCCTTTTATATCTCTGTGCATCTTTCCCATACCGTGAAGGTAAGATAATCCAAGCAATGTCTCTCTGCACATATATGTTATTTGATTCTCTGTCAGTGGTCCAGTGACTACAAAACAAATATAGAATAACTGAACAAATTTAGTTAACAAGATGAAATTTTAAAGAAATATATTCGGCACAGATTCTCAGTTCATTGCCAATAATAGAAGTCTCATAGTTAATTAGCTTGCAAACATGTACTCACTATGATAAATATCCTGCAAAGATCCTCCACCGCAATATTCCATACAAATCCAAAGTTTATCTCTTCTAAGATAACTACCATAGTATGCTATTATATTAGGGTGTCTGCAGTCTCTCATCATGAGTATTTCTTGTTGAATAACAGCAAAATCATCTCCTACAAAATAAAAAGTAATGTTAATATAATTGTGTCTTTATGACATTGCATTAAAACATACCTGGTTCTAATTTTATAACCTTTATTGCAGCTAAATCATTTGTAGAGATACGTTTTGCCTGAAAACATATATTACACACAGTATCAGTACAAATAAATTCTCAATTTTTCAATTGTTAAGGAATTCATTAAGTTTTGTATACTTGTTTAAACCTTTTCCCCCTATCATAAAGTGAATAAAAACAATACCCCAAAGGAATTTATGGATGGAAATATTTTACTTTCGATACTACTATCCATACTGATACAGTCTTATCAGACTGTATTTACTCACCTAGTTATTGAATTATTGGCATAACAATGGAAATACCTGTTACTATTAGGAAAAACGTAATTATATATTAATATAAACTATCAATTATCCAATCAATTTGTAATATGTAGTCCACAATTCATTATATGTTGGTTATTGGATATGTATCTGAATATACTAACATATATTTACTTGGGAAGAATAAATTAAGGAATCAGAAAATGCTGGTTAATTTCGTTCTATTGAATACTTTAATTTGTGAATGATGGAACAGATTAAATAAGAGTGCATAACTGCATAGATTTGTAAATATAATAAATTCCTTAGAGATAATCATATGCAGTAATGAATTGTTTGGAACCCGAAAGATTATGTAAAACCTTTAGTGTCTTCAAAACTGATACTATAATGGAATTATTCTTCTCAAAAAGTTCAAAATTACCTTATACACATCACCATAGGTCCCACTTCCAATCCGTTGAATCAGCTCATATTCGTCTTGAGGATTTCTCCTCGAGATATCCGAGCTCAATACACCCTGAGCCATTATTGATTTGTACACAATTATCACATTTCAAAAGCCTAAAAACCCAAAATAAAGGAAATACGAATGTTTATTTGAATATTTTGACAGTTTCACTCCGACATTCTCGCAAGACAACCTTCCTTCATCGACGAGCGGTGTTGTCGTTTACGCAAACGTTGTCAGGCTACGTTTCCATGAGATTCTATGTTCTTATTGGTTCTCTGTCTAAATTTTTTTTAACAAGATCTATTTTTAGAACATCAACATTTTTTCACAATTTTTAACTTGAGATTTTATACTGTTTTATCCACCTTACATAGAGTGATAGTTCTATGGCTGGAATTCTTTTGTGTTCATTTTGCAGAGGAAGCAGCAAAATGAGTACCTAAATTCTAGCGATCTGCGTAAATAACTGGTCTGTGCATAAATCCTCTGTATCTCCCTACTTAGGACTGAACATACGCTCTGGTGAACGTATCGTAAAAATCTCTCTGTGGTACGCACACTTAAGAAGCCACATTGACGAGTACAGTGTAGGCAACTTAAAATCTAAAATCCTATATTGGTGATCCCTACGAAAAGAGACTTTTTTGTTCGAAGCTCAAATTCTCTTCTCTTGAAAACCAATCAAACGTAGAAATCTGCTCCATCGAAATAACGTCCATACATGCACAAATTTTTGTTTGAATACGACTGATATCTTATGAGCAAAGGTTAAAAATATATGAATGCTTCAATAATTTTTTTGAACAAATCAGTGTCTACCTGCTTAGAGCAGGTGCTGAAAAAATTTATTTATATACACGGCTAAGTAGATATTGAAAGGAAAAATAATCCTGAAGAATTACCGTTCCAGAGGTGCGAGCAAGTCATGATTGACGTAGGATGACACAGATAATCAAGATCTCAAGTGCAACTGTGGGTCGGTTTCGTGGTTGCTGCCCCTTGATATTTTCATACCTACTTCTGTTGATAAGTCTAAATATAATTTGAATAATAATTGATCTCAATATTTGACATTTTCAGTCTACAGTTCTGATAAAAACTGCTTTATATGCTTAAGTAAAAATCTGAAATACCTTATTTACTGGGAATAAATGAAACCTGTGACAGATTGGTTTAAAAACCTATTTATGTGTACATATTTTAGGGAAGTTATGCATATGATGTTTGTCATCTAATATTGAAATTTTGCATGATATTAAACAAATGTGAAACAAGTATAGGTTTTATGAGTCGATTACGTTACATTTTAATATTTCGATTATTTAGCACTATAGGTATATAATTAATTCCTTTCTAGCAATTTAAAATATTTTTAGCACAGCAATCTAGCGGCTTATACCAATATATAGGATCTTTTACGATGTTTGAGATGGCCTTCTGCCTATAGTAGCATTTTTACATCTGTATTTTGTGAACCTTTTTACTAACATTTTTCGAGTTTATAAGTATTTTCAAAAATTTTTTAGTACAAACATCTACATAATTATTATTTACTGCTATATCAGCCTTTTTAATGATTTGAAATATTACAGCTTCTCGAAATTCTCTGAATTTATAACCCAATTTTATAAGTACCTAATCCAATGTCATGTTCTGTGAACATTTAACATACCATTGATCAAGATACATGCTATGTAAAAATAAAAACATCCTTTGTATACCTTTTAAAATTGTATATAATAAATAATATTTACAACTCAATATTTCAATGGTAATGATAAACATCCAATTCGTATTGAATCAAAAACCATACTTTGCTCTGGATTGCATTCTGTTGTGTTTACTGGTAGACCATTGTTTCTTCAATTCAAGTTCATTTGCTTTTGCCTTTTGCGCCAAGTAAGTGATATGATGTTTCTTTCTCTTAGTTGGATCTATTGAATCATCATCTTCAGACGGTTTTGGTATATATTCTGGGTCGGTTAGTGATTTTGTCATCCATAAATTCTTCTCAGCTACCAATTCATCTTCGTTTATATCTATAAGTTTGATATTATGAGGCATTCCTCTATTCTTTCCAACAAGTTCTTTGAAAGCTGCATTATCTAAACCTTGGTACGGAGCAACTGTTTCTGGAGCGGGATCTATTTTTGGTTTTTCAACAGAGGATTCTTCTTGAACAATTATTGGTTTGACAACTTTTTTACCACATACTTTCTGCCATAAATTCTCATCGTATGTTTCTGGCATATCAACATCACTATCATCACTTTCATTATCCTTAGATTTAGATTCAATATTCTTCTTTTTCAAAGCTTCGGTTTTTTGGATTCTAACACTATTGGGTACAAGGGGTTGGTTAGGTTTCTTGACTTGATCATTAGTTTTGCTCTTCTGTGTCAACACATTAGGTACAAAACTTTTATTTGTCAAAGGAACACATTTCACAGGTGGTAGTAAAGACAAAAGACCTGTTCCTTTTGCATTATGTTTGAATTTTTTTGCTGCAGGTTCATTCTCATCAATATTTTCAAATTCGGTGAGAGAAGGAGCATAAATTTTCACTTTAGATTTTTGTTTACTAACTTCAGCTTTGGGAATGAAGTCTTCAACTACATCATCAAAATCTGGAGTGCCACTTTCGATTTGTGCATCCTTCTTTTGAGGTAATTTTGCAAACATATTTGAAACGGATTCGTTAGACACAGGAATTGCTTCGTCATCATCAGATATGTTAGATGCTGATAGTGACACATGATTCTCATCAGATTTAATCGCCCCACTGGTTCCATTCGGTACTCCTTCTTTTGAAGATGCATTTTTGCTCAGTTGTTGATTTTCAGGTTCTGAGTCTTCACCTTCCTCACTGTCACTGCCGTAATCATAAGCAACAAGAGCCATTTTATTCAACTATTTTGAACAAATTGAATTAGTAGAGTTATTTAGAAATCGACCTGGTTTGGCTGAAAATTAATTTATTTCTGACCCAATATTTGGTTCTGTTATAAACATTGCTTGTATTATAATTAATCACTGAGAATCTGTATCATATACTTTTGTTTATGTATGATCTGAATTTAGGTTAACTGGAAGTGACAGCCTTTTTATTCTTGCTTCTATGTTCATGGAGATTACTTTTGTTTAGGGATGGGGCATTAATATCGATGTTTCTCAAACATTTACATTTCATTATCGATCAAATGAAATGAAAATAACGAAAATTACAATGACATTTGTCATAATTGAATGTGAATGTTATTTTAAATATTTGATATTTGTTTGTTGTAGCATTAAATCGTGAAGAGACGTAGTAGGTTTTCTCATCTGAACAGATTACTTAACCCGGAGATTCTTTTTTGGTCCGTCTTATAGAGGGACTTATTTTTAAATAGTCAGCTTCATGAACGGCTGATTTTCTTTGTTTCATTATTGTATCCTCGTGTTTTTGGTATACAGGGTCTTTCACGAGGAACCTCACCCATATTTATACGGGAAACTACTGAAAGTATTTTCATGAAATTCAGCACTTATAAGTATTTCACGATGCTGATGAAATCTAAAATATTTTCAAGGCATGAGCACCTCCGGTTTTTCCGGAAATGACGTCAACTTCCGTTTTTCAAATTACAACACCATTTTTTTATTGCAGAAATAGATTCCTTAGAAAATTTCAAGTTATTTTGATGTAACATTTTTCAGTTTTGGTTAGAAAATTCTCTCTGAGCGGGAAAATTCGAAAAAAAATCGAAAATAGAGCTCCGCTGAAACAAGAATAACTTTGAGGTTTTTGGATGGAAAATTTTCATTTTTGGATTTTTCAAGATGTAAGATTGATGTATCCACTTTAAAAATCTAAATCGCGATTCATGATACAGGGGGTGAAAAATCGCTTTCAAAGTTAGGGATGACAAAATCGTGAAAAATAAATAATTCCTTATGAACCATATGCAAAAACTTACCATGTTTTACATTCTTTTTTTTTAATGATAGATATCATTAATTACATCTGCCAAATTCCTCTTTATTCAGTAGCATTTTGTGTTTACTATTAATTTGGTGATAATTCGTATTATTAGTAGAAGATGAGAGCAACGAAATTACAGTTCTTGCATATTTTCGTGTGAATCCTCAAAATTCTCTCAAAGATGCCGAGATTGCTCTGGGATAATCTTAATCGAGTGTTTGGAGAATATTAAAAAAACATAAAATGCACCCATATAAATTCAATAGGGTACAGCATTTGAAGGAAACTGATTTCGTCAGGAGAACAGAGTTTTGCGAAGCTATGATGATTCGATTTCAAGAGAATGAAAGCTTTTTGGACTGTATAATTTGGACAGATGAATCTAAATTCACAAAGAATGGTTCTTTCAATAGGCATAACAGTCATAATTGGGATGAAGAGAACAACCACCACTTCAGACAATGGAACTTTCAAGAGACCTGGAGTTTCAATGTTTTTTGCTCCATCAAAAATAATGCAATTCTCGATGTTCACATTTATGATGGGACTGGTAAGATAGAACACTACACATGTTTGCATTATTTAAAGAATGTTCTCCCTTAGGAGATAGATATTCTGACATATTGACTCAAATAATTGAGCCGCTAGTACAGAACCATAATGACTTATGGTATCAACAAGATGGCGCGCCTCCACACAATTCACTCGATGTGTCAAATATTCTATACAGGCTATTTGAAGATCGATGGTTGGCGAACAATGGTCCACATCTTTGGCCCCCACGTTCTCCCGATTTAACCCCTTTAGACTATTATGTTTGGGGTAGGATAAAAAATATTGTCTACTCAACTCCCCTGACTGATAAAGAGGACTGCATAGAACGAGTCAGAAATGCGTTCAGGTTTGTTTAGATTTTTAGGTTCATAGTTTTGAAACTCAATTTGGGTTTTAAACACTTTTGCAGATCTCTTCCTCCCGATGAAATAAGAAGAGCAACGCACGAATCATTCCTGAGACGTATAAATAAATGTCTAGAAATTAACGGTCAATACTTTGAGCATCTTCTCTAGTTATAACTGCGAGAGTTTTCCATGGTTCTCCTAATAGTAACTTGAAGTCGGTTTCAAGAAGGGGTGAAAAATCTACAGCATGGTTTAAATAACAGTTCCTGAAAATTTCATCTTTTTTGGCGTGAAGGGAAAAGAAATAGCTGAAAATTCAAGACGAAAAACAGTTTTTTGTGAATAACTCAGAAAATATCCACTTTAGGGCAAGGGTGTGATGCATACACTCACATTATTTTTAACGTAGATTCAATATCTGCCATAAAAAATGGGGTTCTAATTTGAAAAAATTGATTTTTTACGATTTTGTCATCCCTAACTTTGAAAGCGATTTTTTCACCCCCTGTATCATGAATCGCGATTTCGATTTTTAAAGTGGATACGTCAATCTTACATCTTGAAAAATCCCAAAAATGAAAATTTTCCATCCAAAAACCTCGAAGTTATTCTTGTTTCAGCGGAGCTCTATTTTCGATTTTTTTTTCGAATTTTCCCGCTCAGAGAATTTTCCAACCAAAACTGAAAAATGTTACATCAAAATAACTTGAAATTTTCTAAGGAATCTATTTCTGCAATAAAAAAATGGTGTTGTAATTTGAAAAACGGAAGTTGACGTCATTTCCGCAAAAACCGAAGATGCTAATGCCTTGAAAATATTTTAGATTTCATCAGCATCGTGAAATACTTATAAGTGCTGAATTTCATGAAAATACGTTCAGTAGTTTCCCGTATAAATATGAGTTGATCTTGATTGTTGACGTTTTTGATATGTCAGCACCATATTTGATTTTTTCTTGTTTTAGTACCGACTTATTTGTGAGGGCAGTTTCGACTCAGAAATTAAATATTTTCTTCCCCTCAACTGTTTTGCATTCATAAGTCATGAAAGTGATGTACATTGCTTCAACTGATTTCGAATATCACAATAAATCATCAAACATATTCAGATATCGCTGTTTTTCGTAAGAATTTCATAGATAGATTCAATATAGCAAGAAGATGGCAGATGGGCGGGGCTTAAGCTCCAATTCAATTCCATGGTTGTAGGTAGAATGGATAATTATCCCTTCCAGAACACTGAAACCGTTTTATTTATATTCATCTATCTATGAAATGAAAAAAAAACGAACAGAAGAGAAAAAATTTACGCTCATATGAATGTGTATGTGTATATGTATAGTCATGAAAGTGAAGTGCATAGTTGCAATTGATTTCTCATATCACAATAAATCAATAAACATATTCAAGTATTATTGTTTTTAGTGAGAACCTCAAAAATTGATTCGAATTTAGTAAGCCGATTGCAGATGGGCGGGGCTTATTGTCGAATTGTCATCATTGATATATTTGAGTCCCTGTATACATAACTACAGTCAATAATAAGACACTAGCGGTAGTTTTTGGTTGGTTAGTACCATTAAATGGCTAATTTTCTTTGTTTCAGTACTGAATCTTCTTAATTTCTTTCGGTATTTTATGCTTGTCATATATGGGCATTTTACATCAGAATAATTTCAATACGAATAGATGTTAAGAAATCTACAGGAGCTCAGCTTATTGAAATGATACCGGGTATGCACCTTGCTTGCTTGCGCCGACAAAGGATTGAAGCAGTATAAAATTTAGTTACGGATGGTATCACTGTCCGTATCATGACAATCATGCCGTAATAGAGACAATAACTGTTACATAAACAGACAATAAAAGGGATCGCATAAGAACATTCGGGAATTAGAGGGGTTTTATCGAACAATATCGAACTCGAAGGCTCTGGAATATTCTAGAATCATCAGGTTAAATGAAATAGCTGTCTGGGTAAAAGAGGCAGAGTTGTTTGAGAAACTTTGAAGGTACGAGTAAACTAGTGAATATAATTTCTCTGGCTAAATAAATTATTATTTTAGGTGGTGTAAGTAAATTCGTTATTGAAATAGGACTTGTTATTTTGTGTTATTCACTGAAAAACGTTACATTATTTTATCGATACCATCCATCAATGTAGAGTGTCGCTCTAAAATCACATTTATTACAAAGGCTAGCCATCCATTTTATGAGGGCCTTTTTCGTGATACACCCGTCTTACCCCGTCACCATATCATTAGAACAAATACTTTAAGTGGCTTTCAACCTGATTAGTAACACGCAAACGTAATTCTAGAGGTTTTAGAGTCCACCTTTTTGCAGGAATCTTTCCCCTTAGGGAATTAGTGTTACGCAAACTAACTTTTTCATCGTCCCGTGATGTATTGGATAGAGCCAGAAGGAAATACAAGGCACGAGAGGTTTTCTTTTTGTGTTGTTCTAAATCTTTATTAATATGGAAACAGGTGTTTGGACACGTGTTGATTTTTTCTGGGGCGAGATGGTTTACTGGGGCGAGATGGTTTACTGGGGCAATTATACTAAGATTTGTCATGCAGCAATTGAAAGAGGTAAGGTATCACAATATTCTCACTCGAAGTGTAGTAAAAAATATTTGATATTTGAATTCCCGCCAGAAGGTCTCACACGCCCTCTGTGAACTGTCATTCCTAAGTGAGGACGTCATTATTGAATAAAGAGCCGTTGTCCAAAATGTCCTCGCAATGATCGGTAAGTCAGGAGCAAATCCCCTCTCTCGCGTCGATCGCGGAAGCTGGTTAGTTTGAATATCTCCAGTCGACGCGTATAAGATGGTCTATCAGGTCCATAGGAAAACGAGTCATCCACCTCTGAACAGACTCAAGCATGGATGCATCGCGCACCGTGGATGGCGACCAGACCGGACCGACATACTCCAGGATGGGCCTCACATATGTGGTAAGAAGGGTCCGAATAGTATTAACATCACCGCCCTTGAACATTTTGTAAATACAGTATGCTGATCGCTTAGCCTTTGCACATACATAAGAAATATGTTCGGACCACTGCAGATCCTCGGTGATCACCAGGCCCAGATCACAGTGACTGGCCACCACCTTCATGGGTTCACCATCAAGGTAATATGTCAAACGCGGATTTCTTCTCCCAATATGAAGGACGCAGCACTTTTCCATACTCAGGGTAACCCCACTCATTACACCACTCACAGATAACATCCAGATCACACTGCAGACTGCCAGCCCCGGAGATGGGATAGTTATAGATCTTGGTGTCATCGGCGAACATTGAGCATGTAGAGCGAAGGAGACTAGGCAGGTCAGAAGTGAATAGCAAAAACAATAAAGGGCCCAGTATGGATCCCTGTGGCACCCCAGAAGTAACCGGCACATCTGCCGAAAAAGATTCACCGACTCTAACCTTATATGATCGATTTGATAGGAAAGCTCCTATCCAAGACAGAATCTCACCTCGGATGCCCAGATGTTGCAGTTTGTGTAGTAGTCTCCGATGAGGAACCTTGTCGAAGGCTCTAGTGAAGTCCAAGTACAACACATCAATCGGCAATCCCAAATCCCAAGCTTTTGTCCATTCATTAACACAGCTCAACAAGTTCGTCAGAGTTGATCGTCCAGTGAGAAAACCATGTTGAACTACAGGAATAAGTTCGTGTACAGAAGCAAATTGCACAATATGATCGTAGACTATCCTTTCAAGCACCTTAGACACGGTAGAGAGGAGGCTAATTGGCCTATAATTTTTGGCGGACAACTTATCTCCTTTTTTAAAAACAGGGGTCACCGAAGCCACCAGCCAGTCACCAGGAATCCTCGAAGTTTTCATAGAACAGGAAAAATCTCCGCCAAGGGTGGAGCCAAGGCGTCGGCACACTGCACCAGCAATGAACCAGATAAACCATCCAGACCAGGAGCAGCATCAACCCTCACTCGCTTCAGATGATCTCGGACTAGCTCTACGTTTATCTGAACACTGGTAATACCAGATTCACAACGCGGCAATCGAATGTCTGGCAGAGCACCTCCAGGCTCAAGGGAAAAGGAAGAGGCAAATTCCTCGGCCAAAACACCAGCGGCCTCAACAGCATTATCGCACAGCTTATTGAGCTTATTACGAATCATGGGTACATCGACTTTTCCAGTCATAAAGGATCTCACGTATTTAAAAACCTCTTTCTGTTCCCCGAAGCTACAACACTCTTCTCATAGCTGTCCTTTGAGCGCCTTATTTCACGTGTAACCTCAGTCGAAAAGGTACGATGCGTTCTATAATCTTCATCAGATCTAGTGCGTAGATATCTCTGCCACAAGGCTTTTTCTCCTCACCATCCTCAGAACACAACTGTTAATCCACGGTCTCACTTTATTATATTTGGACGTATATGTTGCTGTGCAGCATTCAACCACGCCGTGAAGTATGCCCAGGAAACTCCTCCACTTCCTCTCCACATCATCGCCACCGCAGACAGCAGACCAATCGGCAGTCAACAGCATATCAGACACTTTGTTGTAATCTACGCGCTTGATGACCTTGGTAGAGCTTGTGTTAGTTGGAAGATTGAACTGAAATTCTGTGGCAAGAGTGAGATGGTCAGAACGTCCGAAGGGTGGTAGGTACTCGACATCCGAGATAAGGTCACGATCGGAGACAATAAACAGGTCAAGCAATGACGGTACCTGGCCAGATCGAAACCTTGTGGGACGATCGATAACCTGCTGGAAGGCCGAACTTGAAAAAAGCTCCGCAAACGAAAAGGAAGGAGAATTAACAGAAGGCATACTAGTTAGAGGCCATTTTAAATCAGGGCAGTTGAAGTCCCCCGCGATGAAGATGTTTCCGGTTTCAGTCATCAAATCTGATAAAAATCGAACGAGCTCAAGGTCGTCCAGACGGGGGCGTGGGCGATAGATACAACCAAGACATAGGGAAAGTTGTGCACTGGAAATATTGATGAAAAGATTACCAATGTTAGGCCATGAGTTGCGAGTCACCTTTATTCGAAACGATTGAGTAATGGAGCTATGTACATAAATGCAGACACCACCGTACCCCACGGTCTCGCTGCTATCATCTCTATACAAGGTGTAATTTGGTATGGAGAAGGTGTGGTCGCCGACAGCTGGTTTAAGCCAAGTTTCAGTGAACAAAAGAAAACAAGGTTTGCGATCCTGAACATACGTTAGTATTTCCGAAAACTTGGATGAAAAAGACTGAACATTGCTATAGACTACCGGCCATGTGACGAACTTATTTAGTTTTTTTGACTAGTACTCGACCTAGAGGTTGCTCTTGGTACAATCTTGGGGGCTCCCCGCACATACTTTATGGTCAGGGTATCATCACCGCCCGATTGTCTCCTCCTCAGCTCTCCTCGAAGATCATTAATCTCCATCAACTGAGCTTTAGTCTGATCACTCTGAATAATGACCTTTCTAAATCTTGTGTTCGCATGTAACCGAGATTTATTTCTCAAGATGTTCTTCACAATTTCTGGACTAGAAAAACTCATCTTCAACCAGCGTGGGCGCGTTTTGTCTCTCGAGGGCAACCTTACAACATCAACCAGACATCGACTAGCAGAGCCAATAATACAGTCAGCCAGCTCAGCTCCCACAGCTTCATCACAAGATTCATCCTCCCCCTCCGGAAGGTTCAGTTATGTTATGTTTTATGGCAACCGTTAAGAATAAAATGAATTTAAGAATAACTGTTATTAATTAATTATTACTAATTTTACCAAGATCCAATTATTACTTAGGGTGTCTGTAAATAAATGCGCAGTCCTTTGAAGAAATCAGTGGCGTATCCAGAGATTGAGTTTGGGGGTAAGTTTTTGGGAGTTGACCTGAACTATCAATGACAAGATAATGAGCTTGAGCGAAAGCGCGCTAGGAGGGGATTTATTGTAGCTCATCTATAATTTGACAGTTTTTATTCTACATTGAGAACATATAAAACAAACAATTGCGATAACAGTGCATACAATAATCATCATAAAATTTGAAGAAATAAAATATAGGTTTATAAAAGTCAAGAAATAAAATATATATAGGTAAAATAATATATAAAAACTCAAGAAATAAATCATTCGAAATTTAAAGGGAAAAATATCAGAAATATTAGTGAATGTTATATTAATTAAAACATACCCGCTCCTTTTAGCATCAAACATGATTCAAAAATTACAAAACGAAATCAATCCGCCTCTTTTTATTATTAGCAAATCTACTTATAATATTGCCCACCTTTATTGAAATATCTCTATGTATAAATTGCAATGATAGCCCAACTAATCTATCCTGATATGACCCATTGTTGAACGAAGCCAGGTTTTAAGACGGAGAAACTCCTCTCAGCAGAGGCTACACTAACGGGCAGAGTGACCACAACTTTAAGACATTTTTTTATAAGTGGAAAGATACTTTCATCGCAGGACGAATATAACGCCATACCATCTGTTATGTGTTCTGTCATGATTTTCCAAATACTGAATTCTGCTTTCAATTTCAAAAGCATCAAGTCTTTATTTTTGACATTCTAAAGGTTATTTATATACTCCACGACTATTCCAAGTGAAAGATTGATTTCTGTGTCCGTTTTCGTATTGAAATTGAAGAAAAAAAAATATTAAACTCGTAAGCTTTCAGAGATTCTTCGTTAAATCGATATTGTAGATCTTTTAAGATATAATCTAACATAGGAATATAAACATTGATTCTGAAAAAACATTCATCATTTTCAGTAGATATATTTGAGCGATGTGATTGTCTCTGTGTTATCCTAGGTTTAGTAATTTCTATATTTAATTTTTTATGAATATCGGCTATCAAAGCGAATACATTACTAAAATGAGTTTCGGAGTTTTGACGTATTTCTTTTAAAACTGTGATAACATTAATTATTAGCATATTTGCATACTGTTTATCAACTGACTTGGCTTGCAATATCTTACTCAAATTGATGGTTAACGCTAAGATATCAGACAGAGAGCATAATTATACTATAAAAACGGAAAAACTTATTGCATTTTTTAAGCATTCTGCTTTTGAGGACGAGTTTCGATCTTTCCAATGAGAAATAATGTCAAGAAGTTTTATAATGGTTTCAATCGAACTCTGAAAGTGAAGCACTGATTCGTGACGTTCAACCCATCTTGTCTCACAAAGAAATTTTCATTCGAGGATTTAGTGTTGGAAACTCTTTTCTGGGGGGGTTAATTACCCCCAGTACCCCCCGTGAATACGCCCATGGAAGAAATGATTCCTTAGTGAAAATTAATAGGGACTATTCCTTTAAAATGTTTTCGGAATCATTCTTCTTTCAGAACTGCATAGCTGGTTTTTTCAGAGATTTTTTTTAACCCCTCAACATTATTATTATTAGAAGTTGAAAACAGCCACCCCTATATATTTAGTTATCACGAGATTTTGAATATTTTTTCTTCCCTTTAATTCATGCTCAATTTTGAAAAAAAAAGTTCTTTGAAAGTTTTGATATAATCGATACTATTCCCGGAAAAAATTAAAATTTGGAATAAGTCTCATCCGATATACATTCAGGTTCACAGAATAATTGGCGATTCATTTGAGTTGTCTCTGATTTCGTACATAAATGTAATACATATTCTATGATACCTTTTTGTCAATTCCTTTATTTGAAGAGTTTAATTGTGCTTAGATTTTTCTCTATTTCAGTGTCGCAATGAGTTCATTACAGTACTAAAAACAGTGCTGTAATGAACTAATTACAGCATAGTTTTTAGTTATATTTTTCGTTTTGTTGTTGACTAACATCCTATCCTTTCGAATGTCAACACGCGTCCATTGCATGTCAATTGTCAATATACGTGATAAACGTAATAAACCATGTAGATATTTGAAAGCACTATTCAAATTCTATAATCTGTCAATTTTCGTATCAGTCACACCAACTGCGAAAATGAAATACAAAAGGCACTAGGAGGTATAATCTGAAACTTTCATTGAATTCCAATAAATTTCTCACAATTCTTGACTGAAACAGAGAAAATATCGTCTAATACTCGTTGCAGAAGGCAATTCCAATACTCATGCGTTCAAAAACTCGCTCCTTCGTCGCTCGATTTCGAATTTCGCATTCGTGTTGGAATAGGTGCTCATTCTGCAATTTGTATTAGAATATACTATTGTTTCATGAATAGAATAGAAAAGCATAGTTTTTATTGATCCATTTAGACACAATACAGTGTATAGGACAAGTCAACATAGAGAGGAATTAAAATTACAAATCATGGTTTAGATACGAGGCTTGCCTTTGATATTTCGGGATTAAAGAACAAAAACAAATACTCATCGCTTTATTCTTTTTCTAAGTATTCTCCATTAAGATCTGTACACTTTTGCATGCTTTTGAACCAATTGTCGAAGCACTTTTGCCACTCTGATTGAGGTATCTCCATCTCCATCAACCGCTTCTTCAGGTCGAAAAACGTTGACCTCTCGTTTTATTTTTTACATACGGGAATAAAAAGAATTCATTTGGTGCAAAGTCAGGACTATACGGTGGATGACTCATCAAATCGATGTTTTGAGTGCTCTAAAATGCAGTTGTTTGAGCCGATGTGTGAGATCTCGCATTGTCGTGGTGAAGGGTGATCCGTCTTCGGCGATTGGTTTTCCTGATTTCTTAAGAGACAACTGAATTGACTGTTCTGCGTTATTTTAGTGGTACGATTGCGACATGTCCAGTTTTCCCGAAAAAACAGGCGACTTTATCGTTGGTTGAAAAGGTTGACCGTCGTCCATATTGGGGCAAAAAAAAACGATCTCTCGACCGTTTATAGAGGCTTTGTCCTATTTGTACTCTTGGGATTTCCATAAAACAAATTCTCCATAAGCCTTCATAGACTACCACTGAAGTCGATTGGTTTCAACAGCTCTTGTAAACAAATTAGTTGACCGACAGTAATCACGGACAGTCCAACTAACATATAATAATATATTTATTAATCCTTTTAGCTAGCTCTGCTAGATAGGACGAGTCGACAAGAAATTACAATATAATATCACTCAATCATAATATGCAATTGAATATGAACAAAAAGTACAATAAAAATACATAATTTAAACAGATTAACTATAAATTACTAAATACAATATACCAACTATACATATCGCGGTCGCTAAGAAAGTCAGATGTGCTGTAGTAACATCTAGACAATAGGAGTTTTTAATGTCTTTTCTGAACTGGCTTTTTGTTAAGTTCTTAAATCTGATAGGAAGATGGTTATATAACGTAATACCCCGATAAAAAGGCGACGACGGATATTTTGATGTTCTGTGCCCCGGTATACATAGCCTTTCTCCATGTCTGGTGTTATAGTCATGGTAACTAGACAGTTTATTCATCTTGTGTATATTTTCTCTGGCGTTAATTAAGCACCTATAAATGTATATACAAGGGACTGCGAGAATATTGTGTTGAGAAATAAAGGTCTACAAGAGTCCCTTGGTTTCAGATGGAATATCAGTCTCAGAATTCTCTTTTGGCTAACAAAGACTCTCTGGATTTCAGCAGAACAGCCCCATCGAACTATATTATAGTTTATATGAGAGTACGCCAGACCATAATAGATGTCTAATAGAGTGGGTACCGGGAAGCAATCTCTAACTCTACTGATCGCAAAATAGGATTTGCCCAATTTACCGCAAACTGAATCAATATGTTTGGTCCAAGTCAAGCTGTCATCTACGTGGAGTCCCAAGAACTTAACGTCACTCTCAGAAGTGACCTATTCATCAAGATGGAAGAATTTTATTTTCTCATCCGCCCTGCTATACCCAATTCTGAAATACAAACATTCCGTTTTTCGAACGTTCACCATCAGACCATTTGTACGGCACCAGTCCACAAAGCAGTACATCACAGCTTCACATCTTCTCGACAATTCTGATAGGTCGTGAGCTGATATAGCTATTGAAGTGTCATCAACGAAATTTATGACGATAGAAGCTTTTAAATATTCCGGAAGATCGTTGATGAAGATGATAAAAATCAGGGGTCCCAGTACAGAGCCCTGCGGCACACCCAGATTTGTTTCGAACACGCTTGAACAGGAATTTGATACCTTCACGCTCATCAGTCTGTTTGACAGATAGCTAGACACCCAGTCCAGAAAATTGCCCCGAAAGCCGAGACTATACAGCTTATCCAGTATAAATGGTATTTTCAAACAATCGAAAGCGCGCGATAAGTCAAAAAATAGACCTGCTACATGTAGGCCGTCATCTAAACATTTATACACAATATTTATAAAGTCGTATGCTGCTGACTGTGTTGAGCGCCCCTCACGAAATCCGTGCTGGCTTTCACTCAGAATGTGGCATTTTTCCAAGTAAATTATCATTCTATCGTGGACAATGCGCTCAAAAACCTTAGAGAACGTACTCAACATAGAAATCGGGCCATAGTTTGCGATATTTTCAGGATCACCTTTCTTATAAATTGGAAAAACTGAAGCTATTTTGAACGATGAAGGAAACACACCAGTCTCTATAGACATATTAAATAAATAAACAAGATGTTGAATCAAATAGGGAGCAAGGAACCTCAATATTTTCGTCGTAGAAACTTGAAATAGCTAAAAATACTCAACGCAGGTGACTTAAATGAGAATTTTCTGATACATTTTTATCAGGGTGTATGCAGTCTTTCGGAATTCCACTTGATAAAAAGCACAGCTTATTGTTGCGTTCACAAGTATTATCGGAAGCATCAAAAATAAATCAACAATTCTCAGTCAGGTGTCGAGTTGATAGCATCAAATTCATTTCCGAATATCATTTCCTTTAACAACCCTATCTGAATTCTCGAAAGAATGAATACATCAAGGTCTTAATTAGAGAGAAATACGTGTTAACTTACCCCTAAATCACCGATGACAACCTACAATCAGACGCGGTATGAAATTTGGGGGAGTCCGAATCAACCATAAGGCAACCCTAAGTGTTAATAATGTCTTTCTTATGCAAGTAGATGTAGTGTATAACACGCTCTCCGTAAAGCATGCTGGAATTGGAAAAGGACCGTAGCTATAGCAACGTCCCTCCATATGGTATCGATATGGGGTGGAGACAAGGAAAGAATATGTGTATGAGGCAGGAATAAATAAAATGAGTTTTGAGTGAGTGTTGAATACCTACGTCAATTCAATTGAAGCAGCCACGATTTCAAGGAATTCAACTGAGTGATCCTACAATTACGATAGACTGTTTCAACGTTTTAGGAAAGATTGGTTAGGACTTTTAGCCAAAGCAATGTTGCTGGACATTCATCGAATGTTTAAGCTGATAACACTGTAGAGTTTAAACAATTTATAGAGCATAATAGAGAATTCTATGATATTTCTGTCGAAAACAAAAGTAAGCCGACGTTCAAGGTTAGTTTGTAGTTGTTGTTTTAACGCTTCATATGAGGTGAAGATATAGAATTGTTATTTGGGCAAAAAACCATAATCTATAATTGTTATTGTAACCAACGTTTCAACAGACATCTTCTGCCGTTTTCAACGTGAAATTAGCTTTTACAAAAGCTGCTCTTTCAGAAAAGTGTTCAACTTTCATAAAAGTCAAATGGACAGACTACGTAAACAAGATTAAAAGTTAGTAATTACCTGGGATTTGAAGACTTCTTTAAGTTACATCGAACAATCGGCATCCATTATTAAATTCACAATGGAAATCGAGAAAGATAAATAACTTCCATTTTTAGATGTACTTGTTCATAAACAAAATGGAATCCTAAGAACAAGTGTATACAAAAACCCAACAAACACAGGTATTACAAAATTTGAAACATTTGATCTGAATAGTTTCCAAAATAATTCAATAGATTCAAAGAGAAGATAATGCGGTGAAATTAGATATTGAAGAAGGATAATGGGTTAAACCGCAGGAATGCAGAAAATATGGGAAATGGATGGAAGGTACTTGCCGACACGTGTTTCTGCTTATTGGCTTCTTCAGGGCAAGGCAACCAAGAAACCTGGCTATGGATGGAAATGAATAATATAAAAAAATATATAAATGACAATAGGTGACCACAACAGGAGCGAGCATCCAATTTGTGGCTTCAACCCTAGATACCTCCGGTTTTGGAGGCTAAACCGAGCACCGCCACGATGGAAGCATAATCAACACGTGTGATGCGACCAAAACCCAAGGATACAATGAAATTCAAAGAGAAGATAATGCGGTGAAATTAGATATTGAAGAAGGATAATGGGTTAAACCGCAGGAATGCATAAAATATGGGAAATGGATGGAAGATACTTGCCGACACGTGTTTCTGCTCGGTTTAGCCTATTGGCTTCTTCAGGGCAAGGCAACCAAGAAACCTGGATATGGATGGATATGAATATAATTCAAAAGTGCGATGCAGTTTACACTGTTGATATTCACGCATGTGCGTATTCTCGGCCAGTATCGTACCTAGGGTGGAAGGAGGCAGATGAAACGTAGCGAGTTGAGTTGTCCGCGTGGTGTGTTGTCGTTGCCATGGCTGCGCGTGTAAAGTACACGAAGGAAGAACGTGTTTGTTTGCTCACTTCTTACCTTTAACTTGACGGAGATTATGCGGAAATTTTCGAAGAATTTCCTCAGCGCTTTCCAAATAAGCAAGTTCCCACCAAACAAATGGTGCATAAACTGTATCGTAAATTCGTAAGTACTGGCTCCGTAGTTGTTCAAGTTGTTTTTTACCGTGACTAAAGGACGCCGCATGTGTGTTGAAAAGGGGGGAAACAATTTCGAACATAAAATGTGAGGCCACAAGTAATTACTGATGATATAATTTTCTCGAAAATAAATTTATTTGCGATTATTTCTGCTTTTTCATCTCTCAGATGCAAAACGGTAAACTGACTTTTGCCGCTTCCTGTATATAGATATTTTATCATTGTCATCCGAATATAAAATCATTTTCAGTTCGAATTGGGTATCGTGTCGTCGAAGAATGGTGGCTGCAGCCAAAGAATGCAGTACAGATTCGTGGGTTCTCCAGTTTTCCTGAAAAAGCAATAAATCATCCCCATTATGAGTGCTGACGTGCCCCTCTGCGAGTTTGGGATATTTCTTTGTGCATTGAGAATGTATATGGGTGCCACTTTGATGCCGCTTTGTGGTAATTATGTCTCGCTTGGTATTTCCCCGAGGACTTGTGTTCAGGCGCCAAAATGCTTAATTGAATCAATCGAATTATAATGATTACTATTATGATGGTTATAAAAGTCTATACATACAGTCCACCGAGAGCTTACTGTCTTTTATAATCCATAACCATAGAAAAAGCAAATAATTTTATTATTTATACTTCTATGAGATCATTTATACTTATATGAAACAAAGTATATGCATAAGATCTCTAATGGATGTCTAAGACGTAGACAAAAGATATCTCAAATAATGGCGTATTTACTGATTAGATTTTGTTTTACAGATAAGGCGATAAGAGGACCCTTCCCTTTGCTTTTCGTTAGATCTATTCACGTCAAGTTGGTAAGCCATATATCAGTTTCGCGCTTTCAATTTAAAAATATTGGGCGAAATACAGTAATGTAGTTAATCTTTCAATGCAGTTCTACAAGAAATATTATTGGTAGCCCACATTAGACATCCTGCAAGTTTCGAAATGTAGAATTCTGTAATGCAAAATGTCAAACATTCTTTGACGACTTTGAAATGAATGAATGAAATCAAAGAGCTGTCAATTCTTTATGAATGATATGCATTAGGCGCCCTCATGTGAATGCCATAGGAAACATTCCCTTTGTTCTAATATTTGGAATGACGTTTCCATTGAAATTATGTCTAATGCATACATTATTTAGACATCTTGTATATGCACTTCGCATATGATCAGAGAGTAAAAAACATACAATTCCGTCCAAAATACTCACTTTGTGTGCTCCAAATGCTAAAAAAAATTGATTACTTTAGCCTTTACATAAATTCTTGCTGATGAATTCTGAACAGCGGCTGCAATTTTATCATCTGCTCATCAATATCCGTTTGAAAAGCTTTTAATGTAAATCTGAATTAGGAAATATTCTAAATCAGTTTCTTGTACATTGGTCATCTCTTCAAAAGATCTACCGAGTGCCTTACCTCATATGTTACTATAGATCTTTTGTCTTACTTCGTATATATCGATTCAGCTTTTTTGAGCATCCCTTAAAGATGAACTAACATTTTTTATACCTATGCCATATTCAGCAATGGAACCCAACCTGCATTTAAGATGTCCATTGAATCTGTTTAAATAAATTAAGTTTTTAATTCATATAAAACATTTAAGTATTTACCTGAAATTAAATGCTTAGAGCGTACTGGTGCGTATTTAAGCATTTTACCAATGATTTCGTCTCATAACACACAGCTCATTAATTTCAGTCTTATGTTAAAAATTCAATATAGCACGAATTTGGAAGAATCGAAGAGTGTCACGTATTCATGCATTTTGGTAATCTACTCTGATACTTCGTTTTTGAAATTTGGTAGATCGCCTCGTAGTTAGTAGTTCTCATGTTCTAAAATGAGCAAGCTTATAAACACAACAAAAGTTTGGCATTTTTAACAAAAAACAATTAAGTAATTCACTGATTTGCACAATTAAAATAACTGTTTACTTTTTAATGAATGCTTTGTTTTTCCTTCAGAGGCCATTGAACAGGTGATCATGACAGCAGGTCATTATCCAAGTGTGTTTTGAAAATGGCAAACAAAGCATAGAAAAAGATTTCATTGCATTACTATTCTGTGATTTTTGGGAGCACATCTAGCTGTCCAATGTCCCATTTTGGCAACTTGTGCTCGAACATTCAGTGAAAGAGTTGACAGGGCCTGATTCTTCTGTTGAATACTTTCTGCAGGTTTCATTAGGGGTTCACTACATTAAATTCCACTGTCAGCTCTCGGACAATCGGGTTGCTTCCCCTTGCACTGTCCTGTTCATGTCGCACAATCCTGCGTGGTATGGACCCGGCACGTTTAGAAGGGAAGAACTGCCAGTTCGTTTTCGCCCTTAGCGCGCATCTGACGTTCCGGGATTCTGTAGTTCCGACATTCCGCGATCTTCATTCCGACGAAAATAATTGTGCTTGGATTGAAATCTTATCGTGTGTTTGTGGCATTGCTTCTGGATAAAATTTGAAATATTCAGGTGAGATTCCATGAAAGGAGGGTCTCAGAAAAAATTTAAAAGGATATCGGAGGGACATGAAGATGGGCTCCTATTTTATGGCAACAAAGGGAACTGAAGCGTTTTGCCGTATAGTTTTTTTGTAGAAACAGAAACAGTAACTCTAATTGACTGAGAGCCATATCTTCAATTTGTACATTAAGTGAGCAGGAATGATAATCTTATTTTGTTTGAATAAACACATAGATAACTAGGATGAAGAAGGTTCCCTGGATTTGCAATATATAACTTTGGTCTGATTGTTGTTTCTTCATCCAATTGGTGGAGTCGGAAGAAGCTAGATCTTTTGTTGTATGAAACCTTATGTTGTACATATTAAATAAATTATTTCGACCTTTGTCTGAATATATAAATGAAAATGGCATAGCCCAGATGAAAAATGATTGGATGGTGCTTGCTTGATTTGTCGATTTCGCTAAGAATGTTTGTGTACGATTCAAGATTGATCCTTCTAACTAGCTTCAGCAGCTCTGTCATAACTTAGCTGGCAATTCCGAAAAACAGGCAATCACTCCATTAATATTGAAGTTATTTAAGTGGTCTTTCCAGGGAAAAACTTTAACTGCATTCTACTCATCTACGAGGGCGATTGTTGTTCTGTTTCAGGATTATTAGCATTCATGATTCATGAACCTGTGTTGAAGTACGCCTGGTTTCCAACAAACGGAAATTAGAGCCTTTTTATCTTCTAAACCTTGAAAAACGAAAATTACACTGAAAAAAATACAGAATCTGCAAGCATGGAGAAATCCTCGAGTTGTTGTACAGTGTTGGATTCCCGAAAATTGTTCGATGCACTAGTCTACAAAACTTTGGTGTATTTTCGTAAAGCAGTGTTTCTAAATGTGCATAGTAGGTATTAAAGAC
Source organism: Micraspis discolor (assembly GCA_030674115.1). Taxonomy (NCBI): domain Eukaryota; kingdom Metazoa; phylum Arthropoda; class Insecta; order Coleoptera; family Coccinellidae; genus Micraspis; species Micraspis discolor. Next base: position 1,324,341 of record JARTUT010001740.1, read on the forward strand.
CGTCCTCAGATTCTGCGACCAAGAGGGCGTCATCCACGTGGTACAGGCTGTGTATTCGATGTTGACCCAGTCTGTATCCAGGGTCGACCTTCCTAAATGATTGTGATCTTCTCCATTACTATATTGAACAACAATGGAACTCGGCGGATTCTTTATTGATGATGTTGCCTTCTCACTGACTGTCAATTTGATGGTGTTGTCAGTGTTGATTTCTTCAATTAATACAATAGACTCTCTCTGTCCCCTTTTTTTCTTTGAGAATACTTGAGACTTTATTAGGTCCACAAATTGAAGGAATACGGGCTTGTACTCTAAAATTTTTTTAGATTTGTTTGAGAATAAATATGGCATCCACTGTAGTAGCCTTGCGCTCTTAGCTGATTGTAATTGTGTGTGACAAAGGTGTGCCTATGATATTAGTGAGTAACTTCAATACGCAGGTTATTCCTCTATAGTTGGATTGTTTTTATTATATCTCTTTTTTTTAAAGGTTGAATAGTTATGCTTTGCTTCCATTCTTTTGGTACTCTACCTGCGCTTTCAATATTTTCCTAACCAATGTTGTCTTTTTTGCAGTGGAGCTTCAGCCCCATACTTTATTAATTTATTGCTTATCTGATCCTCGTTTGGTGTTTTTAGCGTTATCACCGCATCACTTATTTGCTCGTATTTGTTCTTATTTCTGTTTCTCCCTTGTATTTACCAGTATCAGCGTTCACGTGACCAGCACCGTACAGCCCTTGAAGATATTGCTTCATTTTATTCCCATTCATGATGTTTATTTCAACACTTTTTTATTAGTTTTTTCGAACCTCTCCAGAATTTCTATACCTTTTTTGCGAATCATATATCTCAGATTTCATGTTCAACTTCCGCAAATATTCCTTTTCAATAAAAAGTAAATGAGAAAAATAGATAAAATGATTGCATTTAAAAACATAAAAGGCAACATCAGATGTCTTTTGAGTTTTTTTGATGACTTGCTTCTAGTTATGTTCTTTCTATGGCTATTGACTGCCCACTAAAATTTCCAGTTATAATGCTTCGTCTTCTTCAAACTCCAATTCAGAATCATTATTCAAAGGGTAGCTGGCTGCGACAAACATAATGGCTTCTGATAGACACTTGGATAAAGAAACCAATTATTCAAATAGGATGCCAGCCGACAACCTGGAATTAAACGTCACTTAGAGAACATAGAATCCAAGAATATCTGTCGAGAAGAAGATAAGTTGAATGCAATGAAAACAAGTCGTATGTCATTAAGATACAAAGAATAATGGAGAGAACGACCTGAGAAATCGGTAAAATAAAAAAAGCGATGAGAATGAGGGTTGAAATTGCATTTGAAAATTCTATATTCAGCTGTCAAAGATGAGAAATGCTAAATTTTTTGAAAAAAAAAAATGTAACCAGAACGTACGTGGGCCACATACAGGGTGAGATTCTTGACTTGTTGTCCCGGGAGCAGCTCAAGACATTCTTGAGTGAAGCTCCTAATGACGTTTTTTCGATGTATAAGGTGAAAGTTTCATTTTGATTTCCTCTGTTGATAAGATTTTTACATTTATAATTTTGAAGGTTGTTTTAATGATGGAAATCTTTGGCGCCTGCAGAACACAAGAGTTGGTGAATATGCTATCTTCAGATATCGAAGATCGTGGGTCGCTAATCATAATCAAAGTCTCAAAGACTAAGAATGATGTAAACAGAATATTCACTATAATTGATGAAGAAGATCTGGGTGCAGCTCGTTTGGTGAGGTAGTATTCGGCGTTGCGTCCGCAAGGAGTTATTAGGTTCTTCGTAGCTTATAGGAATAAGAAGTGTACTCTTCAGCCTGTCAGCAAAAATACCTTCGGAAAAATTTGGAGTAAGGTTTCTGAATGATTGGGTTTAGATAATCCGAAAACGTATACATGCCATTGTGGAAGATGAACACCCGCGACATTGGTTGCCGATGCGGGAGCCTCAATGACAACACTCAAGAGACATGGAGGTGGGAAAAGTTCGTCTGTTGCAGAAGGCTATCTGATTGACAGTATGCTGCACAAAAATAAGTTAGCGAAGATGATAGCAGGTGTGGAGGGAGAGCCATCTGCAGCATCATAAGCGTTGGAGGCTGTTTTGGGAGAATCGTCCAACACTGCTGCTGCACGGAATGTTCTCAAGAAAAGCCTCGTCTTCCTTTGTATCTGGTGGAAATACTTTTAGTGGAAATTTCAACAATTGCAGTTTCCATTATGTTACTAAATAAAGAAATAAAATATGATTTGACATTTTGAAAGAAATATGATTTGACGTTTCATATTTCCCTTGGAAAATATGAGGCGATATAGCTCAATATTGGTTCGAAAAAGAGACGTTTTGTCAAACCTTTCTGCTGCTTTCTCTATGGTTCTCACGGCAATTGGTCAAGCTGATCGCATTATTATCGACACACGACGCATATTCTTGATGTTCGAATTCATTATGAACGTATTCGACCGAGAATGAAAGCGATAAATCCTGTCCGAAATCTAAAATTCACAAATATTATTGTTTACACTCCACATAACATTCAATTTTTCCCCATCGCGTGCTTACTCGGCGGAAACCAACGTCTATTCAATTTATGACCCCCAAATATGGAAAAATACCAATAGAAATCCATCCACGACACATCAAAAGAAAAGAACCATTCGCCGTCCTTGTTGACAAATACTAACCCCTCCATCAATTCCCGCGATACTCAGAGATCCAAGCAAGAGCAGAATAAACATCGAGCGGAGGGATGAAAACAGTCCAGGAAACACGTCGAACGCGGGGGTAAACAACCCCTAGTCGTAGTCGACCAGCCAGAACGGGGTTCGGAGCCTGGCTCGTGTCTCTGACACAATAACCTCCACCTAAAAATTGATATTCTCGTCGGAAAAAGCACAATGCGTCTGCCTTGTTGCGGGATGCAATGGAGGTGAGGACAATGCCTATGTTGCACAACAGGAACAAAAGGTCTTTGCCGTAAGCGCGCGCCACTGTGACGCTGGAGGTCGGCAAAAACGGAAGTGACAATGACAGCGTTAGATTTGATGTGAATCTTGATAATATGAGGAAAGGTCGGGATTTGGGGAAGCGAAAGTTTAATTGAATTAGATTGTGGGATTCAGATGGAAAGGTCGTTTATTCAAGGAATATGTAGGGCTGCCTTTTATATTTCGGTATTAGAGAACAAAAACCAATATCAATAATAGAAAATCGCTTTATTGTTTTTCAAAATATTCCCTATTAAGATCTGTACACTTTTGCATGCGCTTGAACCAATTGTCGAAGTACTTTTGCCACTCTGATTGAGGTGTCTCCAAAACATGCATTCTGAACGCATCAACCACTTCTTCAGGTGTCAAAAAACGTTAACTTCTTCTTTTATTTTTTATGTAAGGGAATAAAAAGAAGTTATTCGGTGCCAAGTAAGGACTATACGGCAGATGATTCATCAAATCGATGTTTTGAGTGCTCAAAAATGCAGTTGTTTGAGCCGAAGTGTGAGAACTCGCATTGTCGTGGTGAAGGGCGATCCGTCTTCGGCGGTTGGTTTTCCTGATTTCTTGGAAGACCACTGGCAAACAAATGGTTGTGTATCACTCATAATTGACTGTTTTGCGTTATTTTTGTGGTATTTTTGCGACACGTCCAGTTTTCCCGGAAAAACAGGAGCCTATTTGCTTGGAAGTGCTTCGTGCGCGAGCAACTTTTGCTGGATTTGGCTCATCTTGAAACAACAATACAGTCGATTGCTGTTTACTTTCGGGCTCATACGCGTAGGTCCACGATTCATCATCTGTCACGATGTCATAGACGTGCGTCGAAACACCGCGATCGTATTTTAGGAGCATTTCTTCCAACTAATCGATACCCTGACAAATTGTGTGGGCTCCAACGCGAACAAATTTTCTTGATGATGAAATGTTCATGAAATTCTGAATATATGCTGGTCCCACTAATGTCTAAGGTTGTCTTAACTTCACGATAGGTCACATGACGATCTTGCAATAATTCTGCATCCTGAAGTAGAACTGCTGGAGGTTCGAAATATAGATGTTGATGATGCTTGCTTGTTGATACCTGCCAGATATTGCCTTGCACCCAAATTTATCCTATTCTATTTCTCTCTATATATATACTCTCTTGAACTTTTATACAATAATACAAATACAAATAATTGAAATAGTAAAATTTCCAGTTTGTTCGTGATCATATATATATATATATGAGGAAGGTTATTTCTTTGGGTTCTCGGAATTTCGAGGGTAATCATCAAGTTGAAAACATATATATGTCTATACGCGGTTTTTCGTCCGTATGCTGTAATTATAACGTTTAGATTGTGAACACATTAATGAAATATCTTACATTCAGAGATTATTCGAAAAAATTGACAAGAATTATTTGGGAATTTTTTGACTTAACAAAATATCAAATAAGTCAGTATTGAATATGAAGATAACATGATTAAAAATAAAGGCATAGAGAAACTAGGTAATATCTAAAGAGTATGGTATTCAAAGATCACACTTAGATATTTTACATCTGTTTTTTTTATTAAGTATTTAGAATATAAATTATTGTAGGCTTTTTTATCAATTGTCTAGGGGATATGATAGATTTCGCCTACAGATAACGTCTAACGTCGAAATAAACACGGCTTTCGTATTTACAAGTTTATTTACACTACTAAGAAATAAATAAGATTATCGACTAATATATAAATACAAAGGCCGATACTGAGTTCTTCGTCTAAATTCTACAACGATCGTTAAGTTCTTAATTTCGGCTAAAAGTTCTAAACTCGCGAAACGTCTATTCGTCTTTCGTCTAACGTCTTTTCTCCGCGTCTAAACTTAGAGTTTGCGTCTAGAGTTTGACTTGGCGTCTCAAGTTCGACTGTTGCACTTTTTCTTTCTCTGGATAGTCCCCAATTCCGTCTTTTCTTATTCGACCACACTTGTATACACCCCTAAAGTATTTATTGGTTCACTTTAAACGAATCGGGTTCACCATAGTTCCCACCACTATACTCAGGGTACTTCGTCATAATTTATCACAACGCTTGAGGGGCATGTCAACCTTTTCACATAACACATCCGAGTCTCACTTGGTACTCCATAAATATTCAAAAATGTCAACTCAAAACATGTCCCTTCAATGTGGGAATGTCAAGAGGGTTAGTCTACCCGGCGTCGAATAAATAAACGGGAATAGTTCTTTATCTTTAGAATTATCGATACACGAAGAAAATATCGGATTTCACATTTTCAACACAGGTCCGCACTGGTACCATTCCGTCCAAAAATGCCAAATCCAACATTATGTTCGAAAGAAGAATCATTGAAAAATAAGGCTAATTTCATATATTCCTCATGATTATTCAGGTGGAAACAAGATACCTCTGATTTGTTATGGTTGGGACATAATCGCCACTCACCAAAATAATTCTTTAAAATCTCCAAATCAGATGGTTGTATGTTCTCCAGAGTATGGAACTCCGAATGGTGGTAAGCAATAGCAATGTCATCAGCATGAACAAATTTCTGAGTTGATGTTTTGGGTAAATTACTGAGATGAGAATTGAAGGGTGAATGGTCTAGAACTGATCCTTGTGGAAGAACGTTTTTCAGTGTTTTGAAATTGTTACTGTTATTGTCAACAAAAACACGGAACCTTCTATCAGATAACATATTTTCTGATAATCTTACTAGTTTCACACACTTCAGATGGGTATAGAGTTTGAAAATTAATGTGTGAACGCACAAGATTCCGAATTCTGTCGACATTTTCATCGGTTCTTGAAGATGCAGGCCTTCCGCCTCGTGGTTCATCTTCAATCGACTCTCTTCCTTCTGGAAATGCCTTAAACCACCGAAAAACCTGGGCCCGTGACACAACATGATCTCCAGAGGCCTGTTGAAATTTAAGAAGAGTTTCCGTTGCACTGTGCCCAAGTCTGAAGCAAAACCTAATAGCACACCGTTGCTCGAAATGATGTCATTCATTTTTAGAGCACAATTGAAAGAACTGTTTCTCAAAACAATCGCTACGCCCAACCAAATAACTTGAGCGAGGACAAACTCGTACTGAAGGTGTTCCTTTACCGCCCCACTAAACCCCGCGCTTCCAGTGTTGCCAGATCAAACGCAACGTGTTCCAAAGATACGAGCATTAATCGAAGATTACTTCATCCAAGAATAGCCGCAGTAACTGTGGTATGCAACACAGAACTCTTAATGAATTATGCTACAAAAATTCCAGAGGTTTATGTCGATTTCACATCGGGATCATTGTACCAATAATCGAATTTCCCGTGAGAAATGATGAATATGAATGAGTTGTAATAAATTGTAATATTGACTTCGGTCCGAAAAACCCATAGTAGTTGTTCATTTTCACGAATTATTATATGGGCTGTATCCTCATCTATTATACAGTGTTGAATTGGTCACGTTGATTGAACACGTCGGAGCTATCGATACAGATTAATTTTATGAAGAGAAAAATGACATGCCACCAGGGGTTGGCCATGGTATCTCACATCATTAGTTCACCAGTCTGATCAGATAATGAAAATGTCAGTTTTAATTCATTGGCTCCACCGCGAACAGGAGGGTGTGATTTTGTGGGGAGGGGCTGAAGCTCGTTTATCCGATTTTTCCATGAATCAGTCATGAGGGTCATTTATAGAATTCCCCAGTACAGAATGATATTTTCTTTCTATAGTCCATTGTAATCTAGAAAGAAATTGCGTTTATAAAGGATGTGTTACTCGGACTGCACTTTATATTGAACTAATTTATTTCTCTGTTCTTTTGATCTAAAGCTTACGATATTTCAGTTGTCGAACACTATTGTCTGTATGAACATCGGTTAATGTAACAGACTACCATACAATTCAGCATATGATATACATTTGTAAATATGTGTGCGGCAAAAATCAGTTTACACTGTCTGATATTCACGCATGCGCATATTCTCAGCCAGTATCGTACCTAGAGCGGAAGGTGGCAGCTGAAACGTAGCGAGCTAAGTTGTCGTTGCCATGGCAGAGCGTGTAAAGTACACGAAGGAAGAACGTGTTTGTTTGCTCACTTTTTACCTTTAACTTGACGGATTATGCTGAAATTTTCGAAGAATTTCGCCAGCGCCTTCCAAATAAGCATGTCCCCATCAGACAAATGGTGCATAAACTGTATTGTAAATTCGTAATGGCTTCGTAGTCGACGCGCCGCGTCGCAATTATTCTTGCTTTTTTTATCTCGTAGTCAATGTTCGAAACTGAATTACCCAAAATTCACCCTTCCACATCAATTTAAATTTCCAGCTCCAGAATCAACAGAATGTTCTGAAATAAAATAAGCCTGAAAGTTAGGAACTCTTCTCGAACTTGAAACGAGCAGAAACAAGAAAGAAAAAGTAACATTGGCGGTATGCACACTCAACGAATTCAAGCCTGCCGCAACCTTTAATCACTCTAGCAACGAGAACGGTTAGCTGGAGTTAAAAATACCGAACTTCATTATGTTACATGTCTGCTGGCGATATTCTATTATACGTAAAAAGTGATTATTTGCTGCGAAGGGTTGAATTCATATAGGCAATTTTTTGTATAACTTGTTTACTTTGGTATACGCTGAACCGTGGGAGATACGAGTTCTTAGTATTCGGGGTGAAAGCTGGTTGTGTGCGAATTTGAATATTTTAAAAATATGGCATTTAATGAGAAGTTCTTGATAACACTTACGGTTTTAATTTTCATTCAGTATTATTCGAGAAGGAACATAACATTAATTCGTAAAAGCCTTAAGGATAATAACTCCCCTTTTTTAATTTGTTTAGCAACATTAATATTATACAGGGTGAGTCTTTGACCACTGCGTTAATTTCAACCATAGATTCTTGACGTCAAAAGAAACATTTTCTTCCTATAACATTTTTCCAAATTTGGTCCCGTTCAAAAGATATAGGGTGTTGAAATTTCATAAAAAAAATTGCATTTTCACCTGTAATATTCAATCGACAATATCAATTGAAATGATCTCTTGTAGAAGATTTTTGATAACAGTCATGCATATTTTGGCCTCAATAGATTTATTCCATTTCTTGTGGGTTTCTCACTACTACTGTACAGATTGGTTAAATTGCATGAAAAACAAATATCACTTGAATTAAAGATCTGTATGTTGTACTTCTTAGAATCATTAGTCTTTTCTACAGATAAAATCATTCTTCATCTTTTTTCCTAAATTGCACCATTCTTGAGATTTTGTCCAAATTTTCTGATTTTCCTAAATCCAACTCTGTGCTGAAATGATTCAATAATCAGATTTGTTCAATGTTGCCATATTTTATGTCTTTATTAAATATTTCTACAAAAGGTTGGGAAATCTCTCCAGTCTATGGTTCCACCACTCAACACTATAGATGAAATTAACCACTGAACAATTTTTGTCTTACATTCAACACAAAATCTAAATTGCCATTTGCTGTATTCATTATTAATGATGTCTAGCACCTTGTTTAATATTTAATCCAGAGTAATATTCCCTAATAAATAGAGAAAAAGTTTTCCATCACTCACATAGGTACTTCATTATATTGACCGTTGAAATAGGTAATGAATTTTCTGTCAGGACCTGTTAAATTGAAGACTTGTCTTTATGAAGAGCTGGTTCTTTATAGCTTCAGACTTTCAAGGTTCATCAAATATATCTATATATCTATTCTTGTTAGGTTCATCAAATATATCTATATATCTATTCTTGTTAGGAATGCTTCAAATTAAGCTCATATGAGTTTTAAAAACTTCGAATCCAGTTTCCTAGATTTGTTTTGTACCTTTATAGAAGTTTTTTCACATCTGTATTTCATACACCGATTGAACCTGGTTTACGAACTTAGGAGATAATAGAATTTGACTTAGTTTTAATATTTCTAAATGTTTGTTATGATGCATGGTTAATTAAAATTCAATCAATATTGACACTGGAAGCTATAAGCTCATAAACAAGAAAGATTAGCATAGAATGCATTTTCTGACCATAATCATTTCATACTGAATTGAATAATTTCAAACTATCGAAATTATCCTTACAATATTTCCCACATTTTTTTAAAGAAAGCTACAAATAACTGTTGACAGTTTCAAACAGAATCAAAACAAGGAACCACAGAACACTTTTTTATTGGGAACTACCCCCTCAGAGACGTTATAATATTTTGATGTGATAATGATCCACTCTAGTTATTCTGAGGAAAATTATAACTAAAGATCAATAATGGTTACAGATATTATCTTCCATTTAAAAAAACTTTCAATTATTAATTTTTTCTCTCCTGTGGTTCGGCAATAAATTAATATTCTATGGTAAGGTATTAAAATTTGACATAATCTATGAATAACCATTATTCAATATTTATGTTTTTGTTTACTTAATTAAAACAGATACTCTGATTATAAAATCCAAAAATTTACGCATCTTCAGTAATCAGTAATTATAGTCTAAAGAGAATAGATTCATATTGATGATTTAACAAAATATTTTTTATTAAAGAACACCTAGTTGATTTTTCAGAATCAAATTTAGGTGATCAAACTCTTCAAGCAAGTATAATTGCACACCTAGATCTGGGAATACTTGTAATCTATCCAGATAAATTGTTATTGGGATTCAGTACAGAAAATAATCATCAAGCAAAGTAACATCACTTTAAAATGATTATTCGTAGTGACATCATTCATTGTTGTTGAAGATTTCGAGAAAGATTTTCATATTTTTAACAGTATGATATCAAGAGACCCCATAGACCTGTTCACTGGTCTCTGTCAAGGAGAAGGAACTACAGAAATATCAGTGTTTGGAAAAACATGGATGATTTTTTCTGGGTTTGAGTGAAAAAAAAGCACAGTGACAACCTCATGCCTTGGAAGTTTTCATAGAAATGATGGTTTTCATGATTTGGAAATCTTAAGAAGAAAATTACAAATGTATGATGATAACATCAAATAATTTTGAGGTTTTTTGGAATTTCTCACTAGAAAGGGATGATTTATAATCTTGAAGTAGAAAGAAATTATAGTAGTACAACAAAAATCTATGTTTATGGTGTTGAATTTTTTTTACCAGAAAATTAGTGTTTTGTATCTTCCTTCTGGATATTGACCTCATCGGATGAAACATGAGTGAGTGATTCATTTTTTAGAGGAAAATAATGTTTTTAAACAATTCAGAATCATTAGTGGATGCTGTGGAAGGTATTTTTCATTCAAACTAAACTGGACTACAGAGAGGTATTTGCCCAATATGAAAACTTAAAATGCTTATATCTTTTTAACGCTGCTGAATATGGAAAAACCCTAATGGAAAAAGTGTTTCTTTTGATCTCAAGAACCTATGGTTAAAATTAACGCAATGGTCAAAGACTCACCCTGTATATTTCTGGTATTATAAATAATGGTTCAGTTCAGCCCCTCTGGCTGCTCTACTGACTTCAAGGGTAGACTTGCATACAACTTATCTTGTTCCTTTCTGAAGTTTGCAACAGTAATACTTTCTTAACTGAAATGAATTCCTGAATTTAAAAATGTTTTTATTACAGCTAGTGATGTGTCTTCACATTTTTGGATATCAGTGAAAGAATCCAGCGCTATGGATTAATTACCTCCTACCTGAAGAGATGGTATCTCAAGCGACATGAAACTGACATCTATTCTTCTTCTTTCATGGATAAAGTTCTTCCTGTTCTATTCAGCAGCTTCATTATCAGGTAAATTTACAGTATATATAGTATAATTATTATTATAAAATGAATTTCAAACAAATAAAGTGGCGCTTCAGAAAATGCAACAAAAGGAACCATTGTCACTAGAAAAAAATAGTCTATTCTATTGTTAATGAGTCCAATCTCTCCTTTAAGGAGCTTACACTTCGAGCACAATTCACAGAATTTCGCAGAATATCAATTTGATTCGCAAAAATAGTTATTTGTGTAAACTAGCGGGAAAAGCATTATTTTTCGTAACTAGTAAAGAATAATATTTCCAATGGTGCGATCTGGCCACGATTGACGTAAGATGTCCCAGAGAATTAAGACCTCAAATGCAACTTCGGTTTCGGGGTGAGTGGAATCTTGAAAGAGGCCACCAGTCTTGATGAAGAATGAGACGAAACTTCTATTTACAGTGTAAACAAAAAAGGATTACTCATTTGAAAATATTATTTACAATTCGAATTATTCGAAACTTAAATGTTATATCCGATTGAAATTTCGTGTTTCATGAAATGAACAGCAAAACAGCTTGTTATTGAATCTGCCTATATTGATACTCAATCTTAAATCTCTCAACAACTGCTATTCAAACATAATCCTGGATATTATGTGGTAACTTGAAATCGTATGATCGAGGTACCTCCAGAGTTGGCTGAGGAGTTACAAGTATGTTCAGTTCCAAATAATTATAAAGTTTCGTTCGAGGGATATGAGCCAATTAAACTTCTCTCCACTTGAATCAATATATGGCTGTAGTTTGTCAGGACAGATGTTGGACTTAACCTCTCAGATAACAAGCAAGCTTTTGTCAATTAAGACGAGGATTGAATTATAACAACGTAAACTTGAATGATATCTTCTAGAAATCAATTTAGAACCTTGATTCTCTACGAAAGAAAACCTTGATATCCACATAAACGAAATTTCTCATTTATAATCAGAACAACATCGAACTTTGATGTACACCAAAGGTGAGTGAATAGTACCACTTTAGTCACTAGTGGGAAAAAATGAAGAAAAGCACCAACGTGTGGTCAGGAGCTTTTGCACGCTGTGTGAAAGATAATTAGCGTTGAATTATTTTTATTGTAGATTTCAGAGAAGGTAGTATTCATAAATTTGAATAATTTCTTTATGGATAAGCGAAAAGTTTATAAAAGACGTGGTGACCACATGACTGCAATTTTGGTTGATCTCACTCATAATTTCCTGAAATTCATTTTGACTACAACTATTCTTAATAAAAAATGACGCAAGAAAACATATATCACTATTATCTAATTGGGAATAATAAAATTTATCGTCGTTTAATTTAGGCATCCTATTACTTCTTGATTCTATATCTGCCAACCACTACTGATAATGCAATATTAAAATTTAACACTTAACAAGTTATTATTATAATAAACAAAATTCCACTACTATAAAAAATATTATTCAATAACGATCCATATTATCTCATGGAACAGTGTCTGAAAACTGACTTGAGGAAAAAATTGTGCATATTTTTATAACTTAAACCTAAAAATTTACTCAATGTCATTATTATTCAATTTGTTCATATATTTCATTAACCTAAATCACGTACTCCAAGCAATTCTCCCATTGATAAACCCCAAATTATCGATAATCATGATATTCGCCAAATCTTCAACTCCTCAAAATTACTATAAACCAAAAGAGACTAAGATAATGACTTAAATTAATCATCTAACCTTGAATCACATAAACCCATTTCATCGATAAATAATTATGAAACACTCAGACGTTGGCCACACAAAAATGTATGTTTTCCTTGGCTGGCCTCGACCCTACGGATGATCAGCACAGAGAATTGCATTCTTGTTGAAAGTAGATTCAATTTATCGCACATAGATCCACTGAAATTGGGCTATCTAAATCTATCATCTTCCATGGATACGTACGGTTAAATCATGTTTGTAAAATGCTGAGAGATAGCGACAAAGATAGATAGACAGACAAATTAGAGGTAGTTATCTATCCGTAATCTTCAATAAGTTATTGAAAACGGCACTTACAATACAAGGGTATAAGCACGTGTTTTATTATGTTTCACTTTGTTATTGCAAATAAATGACAATCCAATTGTTCGCTCGGTCCCCCCGATTCACTCATTCCTTTGTGAAAATAGCTTGAGAGTTCCTGAGTAAATAACTCAGAGCATTCATTCATTCGGTTCTTGATGAAATATCTAAACGTAAATCTCGAATATTCGACAAAACATCCTCGAATCACGCCGTTTCCGTCTCGTTGGAATGATTTTTCTCGGGGTATTACATTCGGAAAACAGAATCCTGTCTCTTTCATCGCTCCAGACTTCCGACCCATTTTCCATCATTCTCTTCATCCAGAATACTCGGTTCGTTCCGGGAATGGAAACGGGAATTGCGAGCGGGAGGGCGGGCTAATTTTTTCACCGAAAAGGGCCTTAACGGCTTATTTTACTGAAAAGGTGTTTGAAGTCTGTTTTGAGATTTTTCGTATGATGGAAGTTGGCACTGCACTGGTTGAGAGAAGACGCTGTTCTATCGAAGTTCTGAACTTTCATTTATTGGGTTGTTTTTGCACGTTTATTCTAGTAGAACAGCGTGCTATCGTTTCGACCTAATGTATGTTATTTAGGAATATCTAGTTGAAAATGGTCTCAATCGATTGGGTTTGACTTACTGATGAAGAGAACAAACTTGAGTAAGTCCGTCCGGCAGTGTACACTCCATCTTTCGAATGATATTTTCAGTTTGCTCAAGGTCCCAGAAACAAATTGCTGAATATCAAATCGGGATAGTTTTCTAGTTTCATATCGCAATGTTGTTGAACATTCTGTATAATTGATGATTTTTACCGTTGTTGTCAATTGCTTAATATTTTCTCATATCTATATCGACAATCATTGCTCATGATGGAGCAATTATTGTTGCCCATGTGGGTAAACCTGTGAAAAGAGAGCAATTTTCCCTGTAGGTAACGACAGATCCTCTGAATGATGTAGGTTATATTGAGGGTATAATTAATGAATCCAGGAAAGTAGGTATATAAATAGTTATTATTATTATTATTTGACAGATGAGAGTTGAGGCCACGCCTATAAACTCACAAAAAATTTAACATATAAGAAAAAAAAAGTGCTCGATTATACAATAAGAGATAAATTCCAAAACAAAAATACAAAATAAGCAGTCCTTCAAAATCATCCACGAAGAAGCCAACCATCGTAGTTGTTCTTGAATGAATTCATAGATGACGACCCAACCACAGATGAAGTCAAGGAGTTCCACACACCAAACACCCGATTCGACAAGAAGTGCTGCCTCTGAACCGTCCTGAAGTTCTCTCTTCTCAGTTTTAAACAGTGACCCCGCAAACGGCAATCCGTATTCATCGTGAACAAGCGACGCAAGCTTACACCAAAGAGATCGTGCAAAGCACGGAAAGTTGTTAAAAGGTCACCACGAGTTCTCCGGTCAGCGAACCAAGGCAGGCTCATTATGGATAGTCTTTCATCATAAGAAGGGCGCGAGATTCCGTAAAGAATACGTGTGGCACGACGTTGGAGGTTTTCGAGCAGGGACATATCGCGAGACAGAACCGGACACCACACAGGACCAGCGAACTCGAGGATGGGTCGCGCATAAGTTCGGTAAACCAGCGCACATGTACGTGGGTCACACTTGCCAAATGACTTCTGCAGCAGAAACAAGGATCTTTTGGCCTTGCTTACAGTCTGAGAGATGTGCTCAGACCAACTCAAAGTATTCGTCACTATTACACCCAGATCACTATGGCTGCTTGAAACAGGAATGGGGATGCCATTAAGTAAGTATTGATGTCGCAGATTCCGAGCAACCATATGAAGAACCACACACTTATCACTGTTGAGCGGCAGCTGTCAGTCCTGGCACCACCTCGAGATAGAGTCAAGATCGTCCTGAACAATGCCGGCACTAGTGGGATTACCAAATAATTTGGTGTCATCTGCACATTGGGAGATATTCGAGACAACGCAAGAGGGTAAGTCGGATATATACAACAGAAACAAAAGTGGACCCAAAACAGACCACTGGGGTACTCCACTCAAAACATCTCTGGGAGAAGACAACGAATCTCCAACACGAACCTTAAAAGATCGGTTTGAAAGAAATGCCTCAATCCAAGAAAGCAGGCGCTCAAGTTTGTATAGGAGGCATCTGTGGGGCACACGGTCGAATGCACGAGAAAAGTCAAGGTAAATCACATCAACAGGATTACCCCTGTCGTGGGACATCGACCAGGCATCAACACAGTCGAGCAGATTAGTGATTACCGAGCGACCCGGTAGAAAACCATGTTGGCATCGGGGGATAAGGTTATGGCCCAGCGCAAACTGCAGCACCTGTCCATGGATAATTCTTTCTCAAACCTTCGCAACAATTGGTACCAGGCTGATAGGACGGTAGTTAGCGGCACAACGCTTGTTTCCCTTCTTGAAAATAGGTGTCACACGTGCACTTCTCCAGTCAGACGGCAGCGATGAAGTCGCAAATGAGCGGGCAAATATAAGAGATAGAGGAAGCGAAATGGAGTGGGCACACTCTTTCAGAAGTCTGGATGAGATTCCGTCAGAACCAGGTGAGAAGTCAACTTTGAGAGCAGACAAATGGGTCTCCACGATGGATGGAGAGAAAATTACATCACCAAGTTCAGCAGATAAGCGAGGATTATTCATCCTAGGTGGATGGCCAGTTTCATGCGTGAAGGATGCCGCAAAGGAATCAGCTAAAACGTTAGCAGACTCTTCCGGACCCGAACACAGTTTGTTGTTCTGGTCGTAGACCAATGGAGTATCTACTTTAGAGTTCAAAGTTGATCTGACATATTTGAAAAATATCTTGCGGTCTTTAGATCTGGCTATTTTAAGTTCGTACTCCCTTTTGGCATTTTTTATTGTGGCTGATAGGTAACCAGAAAATGCTCGGTGAGCATCATAATCTCTTCGTTTTCTGTCACGAACATACCTCTGTCAGATTGACCTCTTATGACGAATCTGCCTGAGGATTTCGGCATTGATCCAAGGTTTAGTTGGAATGAAAGAAACATCCCTCGTGACGGTGCAGCGGTCATACAAACCCAGTACAGTCTCAGTAAAAGAGTTCCACAGCACCTCCACATCAGCAGCAGGGCCAAACTACATCCGGCATGTTAAAATCACCAGCTATGTAGAGGTTCTTCTTTTTAGCTGAAAGACTTGCGAGCAAAGCGGCGAGTGGTCCATCAGAAACAGAGGGGCGGGGACGATAGATGCAACCAATCGAGAAACAGCAGGAATTGCCCTTGAAGAGATCAATGAATAAAGAGTCGATTATTTAATCAACTAGTTTATTAATGATAGCGGTTAATGGCCGCTCACGTGTTAATCACTAGATTAATAAACGAGTTGATTATAAGATTTTTCCGTCGACCTCATAATTTTATTTCTACCAATATAAAATCTGACAATGAAAATCTCGATGCTCACTTTGACATATTTATATGATTTTACCATTCTTTCTTACCTTCTTTTCTTCAATGGGAGGAGTTTGGTGAAGAATTCTGGTAGATCTCTTTGAAAGCACATCAAATAGCGATGCTATAAAGTAAATTTTCTTCCCATTCCTTCCACACTAGATTTTCAGCTCCATAGATCAAACATACGATTTTTTGTTTTATGGATGATCCCATTATAATTTTTTTTTCTCTGTTCAGGATCTCCCGCCAAGATCTCGAGTGTATTTTTTGGAAAGCATATCAAATCGGTGATACTAAAACAAATTTTAATTCAGTCAATCCAAGATCCGCAGCTTCATAGATAAAACATATTTTTTGTTGTTTTTTTAGGATTCGATCATATAATATTCCTTTCCACATTTTGAGAAGTCTGACCAAGAATTCTAGTCAATGTGTCTGAAGGCATACCAAATCAGTGATGCTAAAGAAATTTTTCATTCAATTCTGTTCAAGCTAGATCCCTAGCTCCATAGATCAAACATAATTTTTAATGATTATATTGTAATATGATATGTCTAGCGATGCTGAATAATGGGTCTTGATAAGCAAAAGACCATATCTAATCGAAATTCCCAGACATTCCAGACAGTAATAAACCTCTCAAAAATATCACCCCAATAATCATAAAACCTAAGATTTAAAACAAAATTTATTGATCCGATACATGGAAATCTTGGATGTACGACGTAATAAAATTTGAGAATTAGCTAGGGGAGTTCGACATATGATACATTTACGTGACCCTCAAGACCTTAGATTAAATTAACGATGGGAAAAAGGTGGATCTGTAGTAAAAAATTAAAATGAAATCAGTGGACCAATCAGAGGTTTGTATCGAGAGACTCAATTGACTAAAGCCAATGAAACTTAGGTTTCGAAGTAGTTGGGGTAAATTTCGAACTATCGAAAAGAAGAACACCAATTAAGAGAAATTAGGGAATTCCGTATTATGTTCGATAACGCCCAAGGACAAAGGGATATTAGGAAAAATTAGGGAATGGAAAGGTAGTTCAACGTGATCCGTAACCAGGAAAAAAGTATAGAAGAAATTCAGTATATTAAATTCTAGAAAAATAGTAATTGTGTTTTAATTGAGTGAGTTCAAAATTTCGCTAGTGAAGTTCCGTGTTAGAAGTCCAAGGAAAAAGGTCAGATTTTAAACTTTATAAACAGTCAGAAGTCCATAGTCCGAAACCTCCAATAATATTTTGTCAGAAATTGTTTTAATTATTTTTTGTGCTTGCAAAAATTGTCATTTTATTTTTTTGTGTGCTTCGAATAAATTAGTTTTTGTTATTCAGGAATTTTATTGAGTTCCCTAATCTTAAGAACTGAAGACTCGTCCTTTCTAGCGACGAGCCGAACCCTGAAGATTTCTCCCGTCAGGAGAAACTCTAAATAAACAATATATTTTTAAATTTTCAAGTTTTCTTTCGAACACCTCTTCGTCGGTGGAAAACCGCACTTCTACTAGGACGTTGGAAAGAGGTGTTCATTACAATATCATATAATATATTACATTCCTTTTGTAAACAACATCCGGCAAAAAACTTGAGTAAATATTTTGGATAACACATCAAATCAGTGATACTATAAAAACTTTTTGTTTAATTCATTCGATTCCCCAGCTACATAGATAAAACATTAGTTTTCTATGTATAACCCATGAATTGATCATGTTTCATCTATGGAGCTGCAGTGCTAGGATTGACTGATTTGAACAATTTTTTTAGCATCAATTGATGGGCACTCCAACACATATACCAACCAATACAAGTAAATGAAAAGATGATGAATCATAATAATATTATAATTTTAAAAATGTTCTGGAAGTTGCATTGCCAACAGGGATACGATGGAATACATTCAATCTTCAGTCTTCCCTGATTGAAGTGAAGATGCATGCCAGCCATCATATAACAGATACAAGTTTCCTCATTAATCACCCATCTTGAGCGTCGATAAGGCCTTTAAGCCAGCCTTATCAGCAGCCTCAAACAACTTCCGAGAACAACCACCGCCTTTATTGTGTCGCCCCGCCGTGTAATTCCTTATTCCTGTTCTCTAGCCCGTCGCCGTCACAATCAGCCAGGTCTTCCCTTCGGGATCAGGAATTAAGGAACGCCAAACTTCAAAAACGTCCTTTGAATAACAATGGCGGACTGCGAACAACGTTGTCGATCGTGACACGTGTACCACAACACACTTGATGAAGGAGTGTGTTGCTCTGTTATCCAAGAGACTCGGTTAATGAAAAACAGATACATGTTAGATTTATTGAAAGACTATTTGTTTTGGAAAATATTTTCACAGATAACTTATACCTTCGTACCCTTGTTAACTAAGCAACCGTTTTCATAAAAAAAAACAAATTAACCTTTCTCAGATCGGCTCTGTGTTAGACCACAGTTTCTACAATCATACTGCCATTTCCTAAAGGGCTCAGTTTTCTGGTCTAAGCATGTAAGTATTTTTTCGTACTTCCGGGCCTAAAGTGACAACTTCACTCCCTTGTGACAGGTACTAAAGTGTCACATTTAATCCCTCCGGGATTAAATATTGACGAAACTCCCGGAACGATTAAATCACAAACAAACGAATTTAAGGGATATTTTATTGAAAAATACAATTAATTAGAATGGTAATTAACGTTAATATTCAAATTAATATTGTGACAGTTCGTCATATTGACCAGTCTTTCCTGGGTTAATGCAGCAGGTAACTGACGAGTAACAGATAGGTCCTTATCATATTGAACTGGTGTTTGTTTCGAAGATCCTGCGGAAACAGGAAGCGACAATGAGGACTGTGACATAACTATAGTGGACGAATCGGCGACTTGACCAAATATTTTATCTGAAATTTTTTGTTTATTTTTAATAGACGATTCAATATATCCAATATTCAAAAAATTTTGAATGAGGTGTCCCTGTCTTTCGCATAACCACATATTTTCGAAATATCGCCACAAAACTGATGGCACTGTTTTCTGAATTTTTGATCACAAAATTTCGGTCAATTTTATTTTTGGTGTTTCTAATCGCAATTAGGAAGGAATCGCCCAAATCTCTCACATCGTCGATTTCTAAATCAACCAACTCTTTTCCACGACAAGCTCCCGCAACGCCCAAAATAAATGCAACACTACAAAAAAATTGATTTCTTAAAATTTCTGAATATAAACACATTTCCAAATTTACCTTAAGCATTAAATATTTATCATCCGGAGCCTCCCGTAAGAACTGATCTACCTGCTCGGACGTGAGAATTCTTGACTTCTTTGGCTTAAATCCCTCATTTCTTCTCTTCAAAAAAGCTAATAATTTTGGAAATTTACTTATATCAATATCTTATCTAATGTTAATAACCCATTTCAGCATTGAGTAATGTGCCCAGAGAGTTGAGGCACAAACCGCTTTTGATTTATCATTGAAGTAGACTAACAGCGCATTTTCAGTAGGTTGTCTCACATTTTTTAAGCGGCACCACTTTTTAAATGCATCGTACTGCTGCTCATATAGTTTTCTAGATTTCAGTGGTAATAATTCTTCATCTACTTCGGCTTCTCTTTTATCAATATCAGATACACCTTCTTCACTCATGATACCAATTATTATCAATAACAATGTTTCTTTACAATGACACTAGTAATGACAATGTTTCTAAATTATAATTGTCACAACGCAATGTTACTATGGTAACTTATTTTAAAGACAGTTTATTAAATGAGTTGAAGAGAGAAAAACTGATTGAAATTATTGAAATAATTAATAAAATCATACCGGAAGTACGAAAAGTATCGTATATACCTTGCGACTGAAGTACATTTAATGTACTACTTCAGTCCCGCGGTATATAATATACTATTTCCGTCGACCTCCCAATAAAAGATCTGTTTAACGTTCACAAAATCATGCATTAATGACCCGATTTTTTCTATTTTAATGCAAGAATGCAACCGATTAGAGTATTCAGAAGTAATATAAGTAACGTCACAACTCGACAAGATTGTCATGTGACTCTCACTCTTTAAACAGAATAGTCACGTATTTTTATCTGGTTCCATTGTTATTCCACAGGGAAAAGAAATAATGATACAAATCCAAACCTAATCGATCTGTCAAATTACTAGTAATATAGCTGATTTCAATCTTAATCTAAACGCAACTTTGACCACAACTCTAGGAGAAGAACGATATTCTGAAACAGTTTTGTTGTATTGTATTGGCATACTTGAAGAGTGTTGCAGAAAAGTGATACTTAGCAAGTTTGACGAGCCCGTAGGTCGAGTGGGTTAATTTCTTCGAGTGAATAAACATTTTTAACTCAAGTGTCGTATACAAAATTTTATCCCATTTTGATAAAATTTCAAATAATGAATACTTTTTAGAGTAAATATTATGAGGTATAATTCAAATTCATAACGAGATTTCCCTTCGAGCGATGGTTGCTCGGGCACTATGTAATAAATTGTTTGGAAGTGTCAATGAAAATTATAGAACCGTCGAAGAATTTTTATTTCGAAAAAATGTTGAGCGGTGACGACGAGGTTGTAGTTCCTGAGTGCATTATACAAGAAGCAAATGAGGCAGCAGAAGCAGTAATTCCATTGAAATCAAAAATATTGTACGAGAAGCAATATACGGTATTTTGTGCCTGGAGAAATAATAAAAACCCAAAGGTGTCAACGAAAAAATAATTTTGGTGTATATTTCCGAACAATCCTAGAAATTTAAGTCGTCTTCTTTATGGCCCTACTACTCGCAACTTAAGAAAATGTTGGCTCTGAAAGAAAAAATAGACATCGGCAGATTTCAACAAGTCACCGCCTTCTTGAAGGAACATTCCAATGGATACGTAGCAAAGAAGTTGATGGTATCCACAAGAGAGGAGTTTGAATACTTTTTAGATGCCGCCCTGATGAGCAATGTTTATTGATAAAGGTAGTTTTTATTATGGGTGTTGCTGAAGGGTGTAGAATCGGAGAGCTGGTGGCTATGACCGTATATGACATGGAAGATCGGGGCAGCGTATTGGTTATTCAGATTCCAGATACGAAATCTTATAAGAAAAGAGTGTTCACTGTGGTCAATGGTACTAATAAGGTTGTTGCACTCGATATATTCCGCAAGTATAGGAACTTGAGGCCAAGCAAAGTTGATCACAAGCGACTAGTTATAAATTATAAAAATGAAAAATGTACCGTCCAGCCAGTAGGTGTGAATACATTTTCGAAAATGCCCGTTACTATTGCAAAGTATTTGGGCCTTTCTGATGCTGAACAATATACAGGACACAGTTTCAGGCGTTCTTCTGCAACCCTACTCGCAAATTCTGGGGCAGATTTGACAGTTTTGGAAAGACATGGTGGATGGCGCTCAAGTTCTGTTGCAGAAGGATATATTGAAGATTACCTATAAAACAAAATAAATATTTCTGAACAAATACTTGGTGGGGTCACAAAAACCGGAGTTCCTGATGCAGAAATGGATATTCCTAGCAGGGCCTGAGAAGTCCTTGGAGGAGATGCAGGTTTCCAGTTCCATTATCAAAATCTTAATAATTATAATTTTTACTTTAATGATAGAAATGACTGTTAATGTAGAATTTTTGATAAATTTTAATAAACATACTTTGCAATGAGTTTTACGTGCATTGTGTGTGGAAGGAATAATTCCCAGAAAGTGAGTGGTGAACATTTTATTCCACTAGTGAATTAAAAAAATTTTAATTCACTCAGTGGATAAACGTCAACTTACCCTTGTTACCATGGGTTGAATATTGTCGTCTTTAAACGTCAAAATGGGATAAAGAAACATAATTTCCAGAAACACCGAAAGACTCTACCAAGACATGAAACTCATCCCTAATCCCTTTAGGGAATCCAGCAACATTCTACATACATTTTCACCCCTCTACTTCTGAGAGCATCGCCAAACCCCTATCCCTAAAAGAATAAATAAAATTTCCCGAATATATCGCTACATGATGTTGAGTGTGGTATATGAAATTCAAATCCATCACGCTCCGTTGCTCTGAGTAAAAAATCTTGCATAATCTCGTCGACCGGAATACGACATCTTCGCCGCAGAAATATACATTCCCTCAGGACGCGTTCCTGTGAAGCTGAGGAGGCAGAAATTCTTCTCGTTTATGATAATTTTACCGTAATACTTTTTGTCGGATTTGTCGCCTACGGCCCTTGAGAGTCGTGCGGAAACCCAAGGTAGGTGAATTTGGATTTCCGAAGCCAATGTAAATTATTGTTGAATATTTGAATGGGGCAATATTTTGCTGGAGGAATTTTCGTGCCCAATACAAGGGCTACTCTGCTTTGTATATTTCTGATCATAGACAAAGTACCTTTATAGACTGCCAACGCAAGTGTTAAGGACTTGTCACGCTATCAAAGCGACATCATGCGTCTGGTCGCTCGAACTAATTTCCTCATTTGGCGGGAAAGCGGTTCATTTAAATTCATACCTTTCATGAGCTATTATTTTCAAGCTAATTCGAGTCAAATCTGAAGTCGAGTAAATGATATCTGATTTGGGTCATTTACTCAACTTCAAAATGGTTCGAATTAACTAATGCTTATTTTATAGAGGAGGTAATTTGGTGGAGAAAAACAGAAACTTTTAACAAATTTTTATTTAAAGAACTAAAATTGTTCAGGAGATGGATTCAGTCAAAATATCTGTAGATGTTCGAGATTCGAGGTAAGCAAAACCTATAGAAGATTAGATTGAATTAATTTCATTAAAATCGGACTAATAAACTACATCTTGAAAGATTTCTTTCGAACTGAACAAAGTCACTGTGTAATGTTTTCAATCTTTTCTTCCTTCAATGACATAATAGTGATCAGTTGAATCAGAACGAACGAACACTGCTAATACGTTCATTATATTCTAATGTCACAACTCACTATGTTCTAATATTATTTGAGAAGATGATTCATCAACATCGTGAAATGTCGAGGAGTTTGCTTCTGGATGCATCGAGAGGTTAGATTCCTCTAGTTCTGAAACTAAAGAATATATATTAAGAAAATTTTAATTATGAGAAAGTAAGGAAATTTAAGTGGTATGATTAATAATTTATATTTTACATCTTTCATCTGGGACCTCAAATCCAGAATGAGCTTCACTCAGATCTACTCATTCCATATCCTCACTACCTGCAAAATAAATTGATAATAAGACTATTAAATAGTCAGCATCCAACTTATTAATGTGAAATTCAGAATTTTATAGCATTTATGATATTATTAAAAGTTTAAAATAGAGAAATCACCACAAACCTGTTGCATCAGTCTCATTTCTAAAAAGAGTTGGTAATGCATTAGGCGTCAGCCTTCTGGTATCAGGTAAGATGTATTTCTCATCAAAATGATAGTGGCAGACTCTTTTCTTATAAACGTATTCCCATGGCATGAAATTCAGTTCTAAACTCTGCAGTATATCTAGCCACATATGAAATTTCACCAATTCTATTTTGAAATTTAGGAAACGATGTCATCGGGGAGTGCAACCAGGAACTGCACATTTAATAAGACCCATATTTGATGATTACCACTTATCGAAAATACGAGGGCCATTCAGAAACTAACCTCCGATTGGTCACAGTGCGGGTAGTGGGGGGGAGTAGCGCGCCATCTGTGCATTCACGCGCTCAGCAGGTCAGTCGGCATCAAGCCGTAGTCGAGTGAACATCGTACCTGCGCTAGTTTAGTTTTTGTGGCAGTTTGAAATGTGTGCTGCAATAGAAAATCCCGCCAAATGTGAGGTGCGTGCTGTTATAAGGTTTTTTACAGCCAAAGGATACTCTGCAGCAGCTATTCATCGTGAGCTTTGTGCCGTGTACGGACCAAAATTTATGAGTGAAGGAGTTGTCCGTGAATGGGTAGGTTTATTTAAAAGTGGACGAGAAAACGTTCATGATGAAGAGGGGAGTTAGTCCTTCAAGTGGGACGTTTTCAACCATCCACCTTACAGCCCAGATCTGGCGCCAAGCGATTATCACCTCTTCATGCATATGAAGAAATGGCTCGGGTCCCAGCGGTTTGATGACGACGAAGAGCTCAAAGATGCGGTCACAGGCTGGCTCAAGGCACAAGCGGGTGATTTTTATGCAGAAGGAATTTCAAAGCTTGTGAAGAGATACGATAAGTGCCTCAATCGTTATGGAGACTATGTCGAAAAATAGTGCAAAGATGTAGTTGCAAGATGTATATATTAAAATATTTTTACTTAACTTGGTGTATTTTTTTCAATTAACCGGAGGTTAGTTTCTGAACAGCCCTCGTACTTTAACTCACGTCAAAAATTTAGCTCAACTTGCAACTAACACTGAACAACACGAAAAGAATTATTATACCTGTGCTGTTCTCTTATATTAGTGATTCCCAATCACGTGACGGATGTTGATGTTGAACGAAAATACTTTTATTTTTAAACATAAAAATTAAGTTCCATTGTCTGTTTACTATAATAATTTACGATTATAATAAAAAATTATAATTTCTAGAGTTTTCTAACCAAACAAGTCAAGATGGTAAAAACATGATGAACAGTTAAATATATGGTTAAGAGATTGCAGTTTTCTTCAGAAATAGCGACTGACCTGACAAAAATTGATAGCCTTTGGTCGCTCGAACTAAAAGGGCGGTGACCAGTACGTTCTATTAAGTTGACGGTCTAGAGAGATACTTTGTCTATGTTTCTGATCTATCAGTGTGAACATCGAAAATCTTCATCAAAGTTGAATTGTTGACCAGAAATTCTTCATGATGAAATTCGTGTGGGTTTATTATTTGGGCAATAATCATCATTCTTCTTTCCAATGTTTTGCTCCTTGAAAGTGAGAATAAAAGAATAACTGAAGCTCTCTCAAGCGATAGATTCAAGTTTGCATTCCAAAGCGGCGTTGCAAGACTGTCTTCCAGGGTATGGAAGGCTGTGACATAAACCACGCAACCATATTATTCCACTCATCTGAAAACGCCCCTCGCTCATCAGAAAATTCCAGTTCATGAAAGACAGTATTTTCTTGCACATGTTTTGTATCTGTAACTCACATTACGAATTCTCCCCCAGGAACTTCCAGTATTCGTTACACACATCCCTCAATCGAAATCCTCGTCTTCTTTTCTCCAGTATCGTCTTCCAAGGGTGTCAGTCCTCTTTGTCATTCTAATCCCCCAAGAAGTAATCCCATCTTCTGCGAATCCAGAGTCGAATTCTCGACATAATATCCAATATAAAAACTATACATTCTGACCGGGTTCTTTCATCTCTGTGTTCGTTTCTCCGACCGCCGAAGATGCAATACCAATATCGGGATATATTACACTTCTTACAGGCAAGAAAGCGAAAAGTTCCTGATATTTTATCGGGAATGGGCTCTACGCCAGCAGAAAGAAGATTATGAGTTAACGTTCCTTAGAGGAGATATTGAAATTGAACCCACAGGGATCCAGATTCGTTGTATTTTTTTCCGTAGGTTGTTGAAAGGTGAGCATCTGAATTGAATTATTTAACAATAATGTGAAGGAAGCGAATACGACTGTATAAAAGGCGACGGGTTTCCGAACCCCTGGGCAATAACTCTAGGAATCAATATTTTATATTTCACCAAACCTTATCGTATTCCCAGTTTTGAATATTCACTGCTCGAAGTAGAAAAAATACAAAACTTTGAACTTTCATTCAATTCAATCAACCTCAGAGCCCAAGCTCCATAAACCAAACAATAGTTTTGTTTTGTCATGACTCGAACATATGATATTATTTCTCTTCCTCTCAGTAGTCCGGACAAACATTCTAGTGGACTTGCTCGATACCACATCAAATCCATAGTGATAGAAAATATGTTCGTTCAATTCCGTCCACACTAAATACCTAGCTCCATAGATCGTGCATAACATTTTTTTTTGTTCTACTCATAATCCTATCATCTGTTCAGAATCTCCGGCCAAGAATTCCAGTATATGTGTTGGATTGCACAGCAAATCCGTAATGGTAGAAAAATTTTTGTTTGTTTCAGTCAATCCTAAATCCGCAGCTCCATAGATAAAACCTTAATTTATATATTTTTGTTTCTAAAAAGTCGATCATAAAATATTTTCTCTATTTCAGTATAGTAATGATGATCTATCAGGACCCTCAATAACAAAAACAGAAATAGAAAGGACCATCCGCACACTGAAAAATAACAAAGCACCTGATCCCGATGAGATAACTGCAGAGCTTATTAAACTGCTTGACGACAAAGGGGTAACAATTCGTCACAAACTCTTCAATAGAATATATGAAACCGGTCAATATCCCGCTCAATGGTTGTCATCTACCTTCATACCTTTGCCAAAAAAGAATAACGCTAGGAAATGCGAGGATCATAGACTTATCAGCCTTATGTGCCACTCCTTAAAACTGTTCCTCAAGATAATTCATCAGAGAATATTCAGAAAATGTGAGCAAAACATCAGCGACTCGCAATTCGGATTCAGACAAGGCATGGCCAAACTCGAGAAGCATTAGTAGCAACACAAGTACTGATACAAAACTGCCACGATCAGCGGAAAGATGTATACCTATTCTTCATAGACTTCGAGAAGGCCTTTGACAGAGTTCAACATCATAAATTACTAACAATTCTGAGACAAATGGATATAGACGGCAAAGATATTCGCTGCATTGAAAATCTCTATCTGAAACAATCTGCTCACATAAAGATCGATGGAGAACAAAGCAATAATGTTGAAATCTGCAGAGGAGTCCGGCAAGGGTGTGTTCTCTCACCTCTGTTATTCAATTTGTATTCTGAGAACATCTTCCAAGGGGCACTTGAGGACGTTGAGAGGGGTATTAAAGTCAACGGAACATGGATTAATAACATTCGCTACGCGGACGACACGGTCTTGATTGCTGACAATATGAATGATCTTCAATACCTTGTCGACGTAGTAGGACAACACAGCGAGAGAATGGGCCTTAAAATAAATGCCAAAAAAACAAAATATATGGTCATTACTCGTCAACCAGACAGACTCAATAATGCAAAACTAACATCTGATGGGTCATTAATTGAGCGTGTAAATATGTTTAAATATCTTGGAGTATGGCTCACTGAAGACTGGACATCTGACCTGGAAATAAAATGTCGTATAGAAAATGCCCGCAACACATTCATGAAATTTAAATGTATTCTTACCAATGCGGACTTTAACCTAAACCTGAGAGTGAGATTTGTGAGGTGTTACATTTGGTCGGTGTTACTGTACGGTGTGGAGAGCTGGACACTAAAGGTGGTCACAATGAATAAAATAGAAGCCTTCGAGATGTGGGTATATCGCAGAGTACTAAAAATCCCATGGACGGCCCGAGTGACCAACGAAAATGTCCTAAGAAGAATAAATAAAGAACGTGAATTGCTGCTGACGATCAAAAAAAGAAAAACTGCATACCTAGGGCATATAATGCGAAACCCGAAATACCAGCTTCTACAATTGATTATCGAGGGAAAGATTGAAGGAAGGAGAGGAATGGGAAGAAAGAGGATGTCATGGCTACGTAACATAAGACAATGGACAGGCTTGCGAACAATGGAAAGCCTAATACATACAGCTAGAGACGGAATAGAAATGAATCGTGTGGTCGCAAACATTCATTAGTGAATATGCATTAGAATAAGAAGAAGAAGAATGAGTTCATTACAGTACTAAAAACAGTGCTGCAATGAACTCATTACAGCATAGTTTTTAGTAATATTTTTCGTTTTGTGGTTGACAACACCGACATCTTATCCTTTCGAATGTCAACACGCGACCATTGCATGTCAATTGTCAATATTAAACCATGTAGAGATTTGAACGCACTATTCAAATTCTATAATCTGTCAATTTTCGTCACATCAGTCACATCAACTGCGAAAATAAAATACAAAAGGCACTAGGAGGTATAATCTGAATTTTTCATTGAATTCCAATAAATTTCTCACAATTCTTGACTGAAATAGAGAAAATATCGTCTAATACTCGTTGCAGACAGCAATTCCAACACTCATGCGTTCAAAAACTCGCTCCTTCGTCGCATTTTTGTTAAAATAGGTGCCCATTCTGCAACTTGTATTAGAATATACTATCACTACAATTTAAGAAGTTCATCAGAAAATTGATACTATAGCACATCATATCAGTTATGATAGGAAAAAAATTTAGTTCAGTCAATCCAAAATCCGCAGCTCCATAGTCAAACTTTAATTTTTTGTTTTTTCATGATTCTACCATTTAATATCCTTCTCTTCAATTTGAGGAGTTCGGCCAAGAATTCTAGTGAATGTGTTTGAATGCATTCCAAATCAGTGATGTCATAAAGAAAATTTTCTTCGAATTCCGTCCACAATAGTTCTCCCGCTCCATACATCGAACATAACATTTTCTGTTTTATCTATGATCTATGAATCTCCGGTCAAGAACTCGAGTATATGTTTTGGAAAGTACAGCAAATCAGTGATACTGGCGGAAAATTTCATTTAACTCAGTTGATCTAAGATCCACAGCTCCATAGATCAAATATTGATTTTTTCGTTTAACTTATTATCCCATCACATAAAATTGTGTTCAAATTCTCCGGCTAAGAATTTCAGTATGTGCGTTGAATTGCATAGATTATTGGTAATAATAAAAAAAATTTTGTTTGATTCAGGCAATCCTGAATCCGCAGTCTTTGTTACAGCTTGTCTTGTGTGATGTAATATTTCTTCAATTCAATCAATGATTTTTGTTATTATTATTATTATTATAAAAACAATTTTGATATGAGATAGTGTTTGAATTATAAAATATAGTCTTCGAAATGAAGACTCATCCTGACAGGTCATAATTCAAACTGACGCGTGCATCCTCCATTTACGATAG
Source organism: Micraspis discolor (assembly GCA_030674115.1). Classification (NCBI taxonomy): domain Eukaryota; kingdom Metazoa; phylum Arthropoda; class Insecta; order Coleoptera; family Coccinellidae; genus Micraspis; species Micraspis discolor. The sequence goes on from JARTUT010001740.1 coordinate 1,353,598, forward strand.
TGTGTTATCAATGTCACGGATGAATAATCCTTTCATCCCCTGAATCGATTAACGAAACCCTTTCCACGTGGTTTCAACCGATAATTTCCATCGGCATCCAAGCTCCCTAGGAACGTCAGACCTTGCGAGAGTAGAATCTATCGAGTTTGCATCCCAATATTTCCAGCATCTCGATGGCGAGAGGCGAGCTGCACCCGACAGATTTGAAATTCATATTTTCCCTTCGGACCATCTTCCGATTTCATTTATGGACGCCGGGCCATATTATGGACCGGTGATCGAATTTTGTTTACGGATTGGGGCGCTCTCCGGATTAAATATTCATAGAAACATGTGCAACGGAATCGTTCACGCCTGACAGATTGCGTCGGATGGTTTTCTGTGTGGCCTTGGAGCTTTCCGATGATTCAATTTAGGATCACGTTTCGAGTTTGATTCAATGCATGTTGGACAATCGCCTTTTCAAATAGATGCTCCTTTTGAATAACGAGAATCTGATACGTGGTTGAAATTGAACATCTTATGCTCTAAACTAAAATAAATATAAGCTCTGTTTAACATTCACAAAATCATGCATTAATGACCCATTTTAATGCATGATTTCTTTCTATTTTATAATGCACGATTGTCATGGGCAACCGAACATTGAGTATTCAGAAGTAATATGAGTAACGTCACAACTCAACTAATATTATTTCATTTTTAGGTATGAGACCTGTGGCTCTCAGTCTTCAATCACAGAATAGTCGCGTATTTATCTCTGGTTCAATTGTTATTCACAGAGAAAAGAAATAATGAAACAAATTCAAACATAATCGATCTTTCAAATTCCGAGTAATATAGCTGCTTTCAATCTTAATCTTAATCTAATATCTTCAGTTACTTTAATTACAATGAGTCACGAATAAATATCCCCTTAACTCCCCCGGATGTTGTAGAAATGGGTAAAGCAGCAACTTCGACCCTGCTACCAGAAAAAAACAGACATTTGTATGACAAAACCTGCGCAGAATTCATGTCATGGTGCGAGGAGAAGAACGTTTTCAATTATTCTGAAACAGTTTTGTTGGCATACTTAGTGTTGCAGAAAAGGGACACTTAGCAAGTTTATGGCCAAAGTATTCTATGCTGAAAGCAACATTGAACTTTAAAAGGAATATTGATATAAGCAGATATCACAAACTGGTGGTGTTCGTTAAGTGACAAAAAGTGGGTTATATTCCTCAGAAATCGAGAAAGATCATGTAAAAGTTTATCTGATGGCATGTCATAATGACAACGTTATGTCACTCAATTTTGATGACATAAGGAAGCTCATTATGGTACTAAGTACCATAATGAAATTCTATAAGGAAAACATGTAATGGTTTGATCAAAAAAGTTTATTCAAAATGAATAACTATGTACAAAACTATTCTTTATAAATAGTAAAAGAACAATTACTACAATTTGTAATATTAATTCCGATGGATTCTACAATTTTTACATCAGTAGTTGATGATTGTTGGTAAACTTGTGATCCTGTTTGGTTGTTGGCACCAAAAATTGATTCTGAAATTTTTTTTGCTCTTTCGAATTTTCGATGTAACCTTCAGCGACAGCATTGCTTTTCCATCCGCCATGGCGTTTCACGGTACATAGATCAGCTCCAGAATCAGCCAAAAATGAAGCAGACGAACGCCGAAAACAATGTCCGGTATATTTTTCAGGGCGAAGTAAATTCAAGAAAGTGGCAATAACTTTTGGCATTTTACCAAAGGCATGTATTCCAACGGGTTGTTTATTGCATTTCTTATTTCTATAAGTGACAAAAAAACGTAGATGGTTTGTGTTGCAAGGTCGTATTTTCACATATTGTTTGACAAGTTCTACCATATTCAATCCTGGGATATTTCCCGAAGTTACAAAAAATTCTCGCATTACCTTTGTTTTTGTATTCGGTAACGTAATTCTAAAAACGGATCCTTCATCTATTACATTTTCAACAAGCATATTTGTCAATTCCTCTCTTCTGCATGCTCCACTTAGTTTAATTATCATGGCAACTTTATTAAATAAGTATGTATAATCTGATGCTTCCGTTAAAAACTTTGTAACATCTTGTTTAGTAAAAATTTTGGATTTTTTAGCTCTGTAAGCTTCTGATTTACGTTTTAGTAATGCAATCAGCTGCAGGTACTTACTACTAGCGATGTTTTTTCTTGTTGATAAAATACTTCTTATCATCGAATAATACGACCAAAGAGAAGATGGTTTTCTTTCCTCAGATAAGCATTCAAAGTTAGCCAACAATACTTTTTCATGAGTGATATTTTTAATTTTTTTTTAGCAGAACCCCATTCTTCGTACCGATTAAACACCATTTCATACACACTCCGTGATTTTTCCGGCAAAAGGGGAGTCCACGATATTTCTCAACATTTCTTCCAAATCAGAAGGTAAACTATCAGCTTCAGAATCACTCATTTTTAAATTATATTAAATTCTACCTGACAATAATTATTGAGTTTGACAGCCATAAATAAATATTGCCGTTACAACCTGATGACGTTTTCAAGGAAATGGCAAAGCACAGCTCACTCACCTACTCATATTTGAAACTACACAATGCTTACTCCTTTAAAAATAGTTGTCATTGTGACATGTCGAAAATGCAGTTTTTAAATTTTCGAAAATGTATTGATATAAATGCCATCAGATAAAATTTTGTATGTAATACGAATCATAAACAATCATTATGGCACACGCCGTGTTATCGACACGACTTGTACCATAATGATCGTCTTTATGATCCTTATTACATAAATAACTATTATAGCAAATGCTCCAGACAGTATTTTCTTTATGTCAAAAGTAAATATAAAACTCAATTAAATTAATTGTCTAAATTTTTCTTATTGTCACGTGGATATGAAATATTCAACTTTAAATATTTTATTTGAAGGTCGCTTTGATATTTGGAGTATCCGGGGCATTGCGAAAAGATGAGTTGTATAAGTTTGCAGATAAACGATTTGCAGGATATGGACTCGAAATTTGAATAACAGTGAATTCATCCAAAACGCAGTCGAAAAGGATATTCACTGTGGTGGATAATGAGGAGCGTATACTTTTGAATCCAATCAAGAGATATATATCCTCGAGACCAATTCTCACTCCGCACGAAAAGTTTTTCATCTTTTACAAGAACTTTAAATGCTCAATACAGCCAATAGATCAATACGTTTTCGAAATTACCATGGTTAATTGCAAAATTTCTCAAATTAAAACAAACTAATCTGTAAATTGAAATTGAAATCAACATCTGTTGCAGAAGCGTACATCGAAAACTCGATGAAGAATAGATTAGAAACTGCCGAAAAAATTTTATGCGATAATCGTTCGCCAGTAACCAATACATCAGCTCCCACCTGTTTCACACATTCCTTATCGCAAATCGTCAGTAACGATCTAAATGTGGACTATTCAGAATGTCACATCTCGAAAATTCCGTCTATTAATTTTACGAATTGTTCAATTTGAACCATAAATATAAATATGTCAAAGTGAGCATCGAGATTTTCATTGTCAAATTTTATATTGTGAGAAATAGAATTTATTTGAATAAATAATTCATTTCCAATTCATAATGAGGTCTACGGAAAAATCTTGTTATCAACTCGTTTATTAATCTAGCGATTAATTCATTAATAAACTATAGTTGATTAAATAACTCAGCTCAAACCTATATCTATTATGATTCAATCTGTTTTCGTGTTATGAAGAATATTCATGTTTTCTGTGTAATGCAACATTTTAACTGTTATTATTTTAATCAAATTCCTTTACACATCATCCTTCATACATCTAGATTTGGGTTTATATTGATGTTTAGTTTGAAGTTTGCCGGTTGACATAACCTTTGAGTTTCTATCCTCTCTGATTGAGATGTCTAAAATACTGGTGTGTGCACTTGTCAAATTTTGAATGAAAACGTCATTTTACTTTTTGGGACATGGTGACTGTTTAGTTTTATACTCACATGAGGGAGCCACAAGGCAATTCATTCATAAATTTACATTACAAACGCTTGACATTTGTTGAAATTTTAAATCAAATTAACCTCAAAAATAAAAGAAATTTATTTCATTCCTCTGAAAAATTTACTAGACAAATATTTCATGGATTTCACCGATTAACTGGTTTTCAAATAAAGATTCTTGTGATGCGAGTTCTGAACACATAATGCTTTCAATTAGTAAGGTTTATCCATTTTTTTTCTAATACATTGAAGTATGATTTTTTCACTAATACATGGTCTCTTGCTCAAACATAAATGTTTTCAGTATTATTCTATAAAGATTTTACAAGCCTGATTTATGGTTAGTTGATGCTCATTTATGTATGTTTTATTAATTTCTGATCTCATCATTTTGGATAAGCAGGAAAAGGTTTGTAATATCAGTAGGAATGTTTTCTATTGGACTGGGAAGGAATTATATGGGAGGTCCGGTTCAAAATAGTTACTACAGGATGGCATGGGTTATTTGGGAGCTCTCTTTCTGTAATGATGAAAAATATGTATTCTCATTCTCAAAAGTTTTAATTCAACATATAAAGTAAATAATTTCAATATATGTATATATAATATTCTTTTGAACTTTTGGCTCACAATATTTGGTTAGCAAACAATAAAGCATATAGAGCAAGGGTTAGTGACGGGGTGCCATACAATTCGGCGTATGACATAAAAGCCTACGGAAAAAACCTCAGTAAAAAAACCTGGCTCCCGCCAATGTGTGAAAGTACAAAAATAAGCTGAAATATAATTGAGGGACCTCTTTCTTCAAGAGTGGTCTTCTATTGATGGACACAGAACCTTCTTCAAGTTGTCCACATCGAATCTGGAAATAAAAAGACAAAAGCAGAAAAAAGAACTGATTTGATCAATTATACCTATGAAAATAAGTGTTTGAAATGCGTATATCTTTTGAGGATTCTTGAAACACACGCATAATATTTGGTTGTTACTTGATATAGAACAATTTCACATGAGTCATTAAAAAAATCATTTCTACTCACATTTGGCACACTGAAAGTTCGTGAATTTTCATCCGCAGCACTAGACTGTCCACATAAAATACAAAAACGCATTATACAAAATGGATAATCACTTTTCACACATTTTTATACAAAAATTCCGAATAAATAATTCCCAATAAATAATTTATTCTAATCAGAAACTGACATTCGAATAAATTTGAGTGGCGCTATCTGGCGGAGAGAAAATGAAAGAATCCCCATGTCGCCAAACCTGTAAAACAAAATCGGAGGAGTGCACACACCAGTATTTTAGACATCTTATCTCTGATACTAATTATTCGATGGTCGTTAGGAGTGTCAAAAATTTTCTATGTTTTTTTTCTAGGTTAGGGCGAACGTTCCCTTTCGCCCTCAGTAGACTTCTACGTTCTTATGACCCCGAACCGAAAGAGAGAAACCGTCCCCACATCAGTATCTCAGAAATCTCTTTCCGTACGAAAAACATCAATCACCCGCCACATCCCATAACTTCCTCCACCGCAACACTTGTCGGCGCCCCAAACACAGGACGTGTTTCTTTTCTGCCGGAACGGAAACAATATTTTCCGTCTCCTCCCGAAACTTTTCCAAAATTAAGTTATATCGCGACGCTTTCGGGACTGCAAAATGCGCATAATTTGTAAGTGTCTCTGTAGCCTTGTACAATTATCAAGTACGGATGAAAGGCGTCCCTGTGCGGCCTTAGTTGAAACGCGAAAAACGTCGCCTGCAATATCTTGATGAGCGTCGGAACGTCGACGCTTATGGAGTGTTTGAAATATGAAGGACGTCTATGGAGAACGCCTGGGATACGCTTCATGTCTTGTTCGTTGTCAGGCTGTTAATCAGCAGAACTCTGTGTGTGTGTAGATTCAGATTTAACGTGCATCGCATTACCAAGTTTTGTTCACTGTTCGTTCGGGATGTTCGAAGGCATGAACAGAAGTTGGAATTAACTTTACTGAAATGGTGAGTAATATGGCGGAATAGCCGAACAAGGGAATTTGAATACTTCTTTCTTGGATGCCATTGTCGGTGTTTAAATTTGAGGATGCTTGTAGAATTGTTAATAATTAATTAAAAGAGCCTTAGCGGATTTTTGTTAATAGTGTAGGATTTAGCATTTTTGGACGGAATGGTGCCAGTGCGGACCTGTGTTGAAAATTTGAAATCCGATATTTTCTTCGTGTATCGATAATTCTAAAGATAAAGAACTATTTCCTTTTATTTGTTAGGCGCCGTCTAGACAACCCAATTGAAGGGATATCACAGTATAGGGACCAAGCAGTAGTCGCACTCCGTCGATTTTGAACTGAAATCGCTTACACCAAAGGAACTCGCGATTTCGATGACCTCATAAAAATGGACCCAAAAACACTGAGGCAATGCAAATTAAAGATACTGCAAGCTATAGATGAGTGTTCCGATTAATTGTTATTGTTCAAATTATATATGTGATAAATAAATTTATTATGAACTTGATAAACTATTTATTTTATTAATATATTCCCAATATAATGTTTCAATAAACAAAACTCAGTTGTCTTCATTCGGTTTAGATCTTCGTGTCACATAATCTAACTGCCAAGGTACTGCTCCTTCGTTGTTCAGATACTGTTTCAATTTATCTCTCACATTGATATTCGTTCTGCTTGAAGAATTCGAACCAATGCTTCCTATTCTACCAAAATCTGATTCTAAATCTAGTCTCCATGAACCTGGTATCACCAGCCCATCATTAATGCACATATCTGCATAATTTTGAGGACAATATGTTTTGGTTGACGTATTATTACTTTTGCCAAGATCTTCAGTACACAGAAAGTTATGGAGACAAATGCTTGCACCTATTATCAGTTCAGCTAATTCTATGTCCGTATTAATATGATTACGAAAAATTCGCCATGGAGAAGCTAATATTCCAAAAGCATTCTCTATTGTTCTCCGTGCTCTTGATAGACGATAATTATATATTTTTTTGGATATATCCAAGTTGTTTCCTGGATAAGGACGAAGCAAATATCCCTTCAGTGGGAATGCTTCATCCCCAACAAAAAAATGAGTGCATTCAACATTGGAACCTGGCAATTTGTTTTCTTCCGGTAGCTTGATACTGCCTGAATCTAAAGCTTTTCCAAATGCTGATTCACGAAATATTCCTCCATCACTTTGAGATCCACATGCTCCAATATCTACAAGAGTAAACCGGTAGTGAGCATCACAAACAGCCATCAAGACAATACTGAATGTTCTCTTATAATTGAAATATTCAGAACCTGAGTTTTTTGGTGCTTGAATATGTACGTGCTTTCCATCAATAGCACCACAACAGTGTGGCAAGTTCCATTTTTCATCGAACTCCTTTGAAATTTTCTGCCAGTCCTTTTCAGTTGGACATTTGAGGTACATTTCATTCAAAACATCCCAAATGGCTCTGCATGTCTCTTGTATGACAGCAGAGACAGTTGTCTTGCCTAAAAGGAATGTTACATACTACATCCGTGTGCCAAATAACTGAAAATATAAAATGTTGAAATACAACGACCAATTGCTTAAGAAAATTTACTTACTATAAAGTTAAAACTAGTCGATGTTCTGGGGTCAAGGTAGTCTTCGTAATACGTTTAAGTAATTTATGTTTTAATAAACTTAACAGTTTATAGAACGTTTGTATATCCATTCTGGTGAAATGAAGGAACTGATCAGGTTCAAGCCTCTTCATGTTTCTGAATATATTATTGAAAAGGCCTTCTTTTTGTCTAAGACGGAATATTGGCCTAACACTCCAACGGCGCTTTCTTCGAACATTTTTCACACTTCTGTTTGCTTCCATACTAGCAATTATCATAATTAATAATGTGGCTGTTAATTCGCTAGTGGGCGTCATATTTGAGTGTACCTGCCAAAAAAGTTAAATATGATGGTCAGCACGTATCAAAACGTAGAAATACAAATTCAAAATGACGAATTATTAATAAGCATAGAGCAAAATCCATAAACTCTATGTTCTGTTTAAGGTTAAGTTAACAGCCAGTATAAACGCCTACTGAAATTCTTAGGGCATACGGAATAAGGTAAGGGCTTACGGCATAAAGTACCAGCCAGTATAAACGAGCCATTAATGTTATTGACAGCTCAAACCTATATCTATTATGATTCAATCTGTTTTCGTGTTATGAAGAATATTCATGTTTTCTGTGTAATGCAGCATTTTAACTGTTATTATTTTAATCAAATTCCTTTACACATCATCCTTCATACATCTAGATTTGGGTTTATATTAATGTTTAGTTTGAAGTTTGCCGGTTGACATAACCTTTGAGTTTCTATCCTCTCTGATACTAATAATTCGATGGTCGTTAGGAGTGTCAAAAATTTTCTATGTATTTTGTCTAGGTTAGGGCGAACGTTCCCTTTCGCCCTCAGTAGACTTCTACGTTCTTATGACCCCGAACCGAAAGAGAGAAACCGTCCCCACATCAGTATCTCAGAAATCTCTTTCCGTACGAAAAACATCAATCACCCGCCACATCCCATAACTTCCTCCACCGCAACACTTGTCGGCGCCCCAAACACAGGACGTGTTTCTTTCCTGCCGGAACGGAAACAATATTTTCCGTCTCCTCCCGAAACTTTTCCAAAATTAAGTTATATCGCGACGCTTTCGGGACTGCAAAATGCGCATAATTTGTAAGTGTCTCTGTGGCCTTGTACAATTATCAAGTACGGATGAAAGGCGTCCCTGTGCGGCCTTAGTTGTAACGCGAAAAACGTCGCCTGCAATATCTTGATGAGCGTCGGAACGTCGACGCTTATGGAGTATTTGAAATATGAAGGACGTCTATGGAGAACGCCTGGGATACGCTTCATGTCTTGTTCGTTGTCAGGCTGTTAATCAGCAGAACTCTGTGTGTGTGTAGATTCAGATTTAACGTGCATCGCATTACCAAGTTTTGTTCACTGTTCGTTCGGGATGTTCGAAGGCATGAACAGAAGTTGGAATTAACTTTACTGAAATGGTGAGTAATATGGCGGAATAGCCGAACAAGGGAATTTGAATACTTCTTTCTTGGATGCCATTTTCAGTGTTTAAATTTGAGGATGCTTGTAGAATTGTTAATAATTAATTAAAAGAGCCTTAGCGGATTTTTGTTACTAGTGTAGGATTTAGTATTTATGGACGGAATGGTGCCAGTGCGGACCTGTGTTGAAAATTTGAAATCCGATATTTTCTTCGTGTATCGATAATTCGAAAGATAAAGAACTATTCCCTTTTATTTGTTAGGCGCCGTCTAGACAACCCAATTGAAGGGATATGTTCGAGTTGACATTTTTGAATATTTATGTAGTACCAAGTGAGACTCGGATGTGTTATGTTAAAAGGTTGACATGCCTCTCAAGAGTTGTGATAAATATTGGGAAAAGGACGCTGAGTGCAGTGGTGGGAACTATGTTAAACCCCATTCGTTTAAAGGGGACTGTCGGGACAGAGTGACGATTCGTCCGATGCCGCGGTTTAATCAGGCCTCAATCTGCCTACTCCTGATTAAACCAAAAATAGCACGAAAGTGAACATGGCTGACTAGGCCTCAATCTGCCTACTCCTAGTCAGCGGAAATAAAAAATACAGTTTTCTAACTAGGCCTCAATCTGTCTACTCCTAGTTAGAAATAAAATGAAACTTAGAAAACATTAACTACGTATATAATAATACAACACATTAGAATACTTGAGCACTACAATATTTGTAACTGTTCTTGTTGTTCTTTTGGTTTGCGTCCTCGATTATATGTTCCAGATTGGAACTCTGTGTTGAGTGGTATCCATTTCGCGGAGCCATCTATCCGTTGCCGTTAGTAGTTGGACCCCCTGGTGGTGTATATCTGCATCAAGGGCGGAACGAAAAGTTTGGCTGCGCCACCGTGACCGTAACGCCACAGATGCGCCACCTTGACGGTGAGGGAGGAAGTAATCCCCACAGGACCAATGAGAGTGTTTAGGGATGTACCTTGAAAATTACGAAAGTTCCTGGAGAATGAAGGTTTCCATCGAAAGGGATTCTAAGTTTAGTCGCTGTTAAGAATGGTAACCTTGGAGAAAAGACGTTAGACGAAAAACGAATAGACGTTTCGCGAGTTTAGAACTTTTAGTTGAAATTAAGAACGTAACGATTGTTGTAGAATTTAGGCGAAGAACTCAGTATCGACCTTTGTTTTTATATTATAGTCGATAATCTTATTTATTTCTTAGTAGTGTAAATAAACTTGTAAAGTACGAAAGCCGTGTTTATTTCGACGTAAGACGTTATCTGTAGGCGAAAATCTATCATATCCCCTAGACAATTGATAAAAAAGCCTACACTAGTAAGTGTTTATATTCATGTAGGATTTAGCATTTTCGGACAGAGATGAGTACTAAAAGTATTTCCACCAGATACAAAGGAAGAAGAAATATCTTGTTCATAATTATTCGTCGACGAGACTATAGTTTTCCGTGCAGCAGCAGTCTCGGACGCTTCTCCTAAAACGGTCTCCAAAGATTGTGATGCTGTAGATGGCTCTCCTTCCACACCTGCTATCATCTTCGCTACCTTATTTTTGTGCAGCATACTGTCAGCCAAATAGCCTTCTGCAACAGACGAACTTTTCCAACCACCATGTCTCTTGAGTGTTGTCATTGAGGCTCCCGCATCGGCAACCAATGTCGCGGATGTTCGTCTTCCACAATAGCCTGTATACGTTTTTGGATTATCTAAACCCAAACATTCAGCAACCTTACTCGGAATTTTTGCCGACAGGCTGAAGAGTACACTTCTTATTCCTGTAAGCTACGAAGAACCTAAGAACGCCTTGCGGACGCAACGCTGACTACTCCCTCACCAAACGAGTAGGACCTAGATCTTCTTCATCAATTACAGTGATTATTTTTCCGACCCAAATATCGACAATAGAATTGCACCATTCGACGTCACGTGGTACAACCTACATGGTATTATACTGATAATTTTTTGAAAATTTTCTCTGGTAGTTGCTATATATAAACAAAACATGATCCAGTCAAATTAAGCACACGTCAAACTTACAGGTTGAATTCAATTGTGAAAATTGGAGATTTTGCATGAAAATGAGTCGATTTGGAGTTTGTTCTCTGTCCACCATCGATGAAAAAGTCAAAGGAAATGTTCCCATTAATACGGAGAAGGCAAAGAAAACAGTTTGGAACCAATTTACTACTTTTTGTACTGAGAGGGAATACACATTGAGTGCTGAAACGAGTGAAGCGCAATTGGCAAACATTTGAAAGATTACGCTTACAATATGAAGAAAAGGAATGGAGAAAACTATAAGGAAGGTACAATAAAAACAATGTGGAATCAGACTGCCAAATTACTTCAAGAAAAGTATTTGAACGATTTCGACATCAAAATCAACCCATTTTCGGATGCTGCATTCAAGACCGCTCGAGGAGCTCGTGTTGCCAAGCGTAAGGCTTTACAATCTATTCCGGAAAAACGGAGGGCAAGTGCAGCAGCGTTGGAGGAAAAAGATTGGGATGCAATGACCACTGTTTGGGACGAGGAAACTCCTGATGGCCTCCAGAAAAAATTATTCATGATAATATCAGTGGAATTGGCTTGGAGAGGTGGTGAGGGCAGCATGGCGTCAATACATCACTTCAAGGCAGAACAGCGAAATGACGGGGAAACAACTGGGAGAATTGAATACAATCCAATTTTCAGCAAGACCACACAAGGTGGTGCTAAAAAATTATCAGACAGCAAGTGGCTGGTGGAGAATCGGGAAATCCCTGACAAGTGCCAAGTGAGACTGTTCCAGAAATTGAGAGAGAAGAGAGATGTCAGTATCAAGAGCGACAGACTATTCCTGACCCAAAATCCATTCTTGAATAAAGTTCCAGGCGCTAGGTGGTACAAGGATTCCCCAGTAGGCCAAAACACGATTTCAAAGTGGGTTAAGGAGTCAGCACAAAAAGCTGGACTTGACCTTGGTAACAAAAAAATCACCAATCACTCCAGTCGTGCAACAGCCGTCTCTAATCTAGCGAAATCGGGACTGGGAGAGCAGCAGATAATCAAAATAACTGGACATGCCAACAGTAACTCCATCAACCCGTATCTCCAACTCGACCAGGAACACCACGAATTAATTGTCAAGAAACTGCGAAGGAGTGAGCCTACTGCAGAAAATGCCATTAACAGCATAAACCTCATGCCATCTACCGCTTCTGGGACCATTACCGATAACTCTGACTTGAAGAAAACATGCACCAATGTTTACAACAATTGTATTTTTAATTGCACTACCCTGATTCTTAATTAAATGTTGTTTTATTCATTATGAAATTCTTATTTGTTAACTGTACATTTCGTCTCATGGTGCAATTCTATTGGCCGACATTTGGGACAGAAAAATAATCCCCCGAATACCACACGAGCTTCAAAATTATCTGGTATTTCCCGATAGGTTCCCTGCAAACAAATAAAATCGTCAAGTTTTTCAGGAAAAATCACTCGCGCTTCGCGCTCGTGATTTTTTAACCTGAAAAACTTGACTCCTTCATTTGTTTGCAACGAACCTATCGGGAAATACCCGATAATTTTGAAGCTCTTGTGGTATTATAAGTGAATATTCTGTTTGTATCATACTTAGTCTGTGAGACTTTGATTATGATTACCGACCCACGATCTTCGATATCAAAAGATAACATATACGCCAACTCTTGTGTTCTGCAGTCGCCAAAGATTTCCATTATCAAATCAACCTTCAAAATTATGAATGTAAAAGTCTTAATCAAAAATACGTCATTAGGAGCTCAAGAACGTCTTGGACTGCTCCGGGCAATACTGCTGATTTTTTAGGAACGTGTCCTTTATTTTTGTTCTTAACACTTCATCGAATAATTTGACATCAGTTTTTTTCTTCAAATGTAGCATAGATCTTAACATCGATAGTTTCGGCCATAACGTTTTTGAAAAATATTTCTGCGACTGGGGATCGAATGACATAATCATACATTAAAAATAACAAGAATCATAGCAACATACCAAATCTTGGAAACATGCTAACCAAATATTATCGCTCACACCGTCCACCAAATTTTTTTTTTCACTCCTGAAAGCATTCGTACTCTATACTGTAGTCAGCTTGATATTTGACCGGAACCAAAGATTTACGGGCCCTTGCCGCTTGAGTTTCGACGTAGTTCGACATTTTTTCAATAATTTTATTTTTGACAAGAAATTAAAATGAAACCAGTCAACCAAGATTCCCAGAAACATGGCCCATAGCAACGTTAAAAATTGAATTATTACAGTAATATACAATGAAATCAGTCAGAAAATTTGAAAAAAAATGCATATGAGACACTCAGTATACAATTGATTAGCAGTGAAAAATAAAACCAAAAGAATATCGTTGTAACTCCATCTATTCGAGTTCAGTAATTACCACGAAGGAAGTATCAAAATTATTCTACAGAGCTCCTATGTAACACCCCGTATATGTTTCGAAAATAATTTTTCCGTAAAAAACCCGAAGGAACACAAAAACTTGAAAAACTCGAGAGCGCCCAAAAAACAGAAGAACTTATAAAGTGCTCACCCCGTTTATCACCCGATCGCAAATTCATTGTAAATCGCACACCCTGTATGACATTATACCGAAATCAGCTCCCATTCGCGAGAAAACTCGAAGAAAAAATGCATATGGGACACCCTGTATATAATTGATTCGCAGTGGGTGCTTTCATCATAAAAAACAAACCGAACGAATATCGTTTATAACTCTATCGTTTCAAGTTCAGTGCATTCCACCAAGAAAGGACCAGACCAAATACGAAAAAACGCGAAAAAACATGATAGAACCCAAAGTAACACGAAAGAACGAAAAAATCCAAAGAAATCAAAAAACCCCGAAGGAGCACAAAATCAACTTAAGCGCGCAAAAAAACTCGAAGGAAAGCTTAAAACCCCGAGGGAGCACACAAAAAATCGAAAGCGTGCAAAAAATAATGAAAAAACTTTTAAATTGCACGCCCTGTATGAGATTTCATTGAATCCCTCCCTTACGCGGGAAAGCATGAAAATTTGAGAAAAACTCTGGTGAATGTCAGCGCTACTCGGATCTGACACCCTGTATATGAATCGAAAATATTTTATCGAATTAAGAACCCGTAAGTCGAACAGCCGAAATAACTCGATGGAAAGTATTTGTTAATAATAGATTACGCACATGGGACACCCTGTATACAATTGAATCACATTGGGTGCTTTTTCCAATAAAAAAAAACCAAAGTAATATCCTTTCAATTCGATCGATTCGCGATTGGTGAATTTCACAAAGATAAAATAAAAATTATTCGATAATGGTCCGAAGATGTAACAGGAACTTGGAATTTCGTGAACCGAGTAGATCCGATCGTCGATCGGAAGTTTTGCGTTTCCAACTATTTATTCTGTGATTCTATACAATTGCCTCAAGGTCTATGATTTCAAGACGATTGAATCGCGAAACCCGTTCGGGTTTCTCCGTGGGGAATTTGTGATAGAATGGAATGAAGGAATATTAGCAAATTCAAAACGTAAAATCTCGGTCTATCCGTGATTTCTGAGGCCGTTTGAACTGAATTAAAAGAAGGGTTACACTTTATGAGAGGAAAATCCTACCTGCTTGAAGGTTCTTTTGAGAATATCCGTTGTTTACATATATGAACAATATATTCATATTTCGCTTATTCGTTCATTCTTGAGAGATAACTGAAATGAATCGATACGCTTGATTGATTTATCTTTGATTTATAATCGAATAAATACCTGAGAACCTCTCTTTGAACCAATTTCGAGCTAATTTTTCAACTCCAGATCGTGTTTACAAAATATGTAGTATTGACATCCATTTTATTATTCCTTGATATTCCTGATATTATTTACTGAAAATAAAGGGAATAAATCGTTATGAGACACGAATATAATGCATAATATTACCTATAACGGTCCAATTCCACCAATTTTATACTTGAAATGATCTATTCCTCGTTCGTCGTTTGACGTTTTATGATAACTGACCGGGCTCGAACGAACATCGAAATATATCACTTCAAGATGGAAAAAATGAATTAGCGCGAAAATGGACTGAAAAGGACGATTTTCAAACGCTTATTTGAGGTGTTTTTCTTTCGATTCGTGAATCGCAGGTGCTGTCTAGAGATTCGTAATCTCCTGTAGATTCTTATCCGAGTACTTGGAAAACGCAAATAATCTTCCACCGCCCATATCGAGCGAAAAATTGATGCCGTATTTTCAAATTTGGAGCTCGCGTTCGGCTATCATCGGAATCGTATGATAAAATATGACACTTCTCCTCGAATTATCGAGAAAATTGCCGAATTTGGAATGAATATTCCCGGCCTTGACTTGCTACTTGGATGTGGAAATTGGTACCCAGAGATGGCAAATTTCACGTAGATTCGTTTTCTACCGATCGCGGGGCGATTTATATCGTTTTCGACCGGCACGGAGGAAAACGTAGGTGTTTTTTTGACGTTTCAGGAAGTCGCGAGTCTAAAAATTGCCGTTTTATATGCATAATTTTCGTATAGATTCCGGGGCTCCGCGGCTGAGCTCGTAGCCACGTATGGGGACGTTCTTCGTCCAGAAAAAGCGACCCCCCCTCCCGCGAGATGCTCCGGCTTCATAGAGTACTTTCGCCCGTTTTTCGCCTTTGGGCGATTTCGCGAAAAACGTCATTTTCGCGATTTTCTTTCGAAAATTTCGGGCACTTTAAGAGCGCCCGGGGGTGGTTTCGGGGTCGCTTCTCCTAGAACAGGATACGCCTTTTCGATCTGTTTTAAGATTCCCTCTCGAGCGGCCCTGCGGGCTGCTCTGAAAGCTACGCTTTCCGGGTCCCTAACAGGACCACCTGTCAAAATTTTCTCTGGTCCCCGATCTTATTACTTTATTATATAGATAATAATAATTTTTCCATATCGGATTGTTTCAATCAGAAAAAACTATTACATACACCACGGGAAATATGAATACATTTCCCTCGGTTGTCTATACATGTATGATGTAACTTTGGCAACCTCGGGAAATATACTATTCATATTTATCTAGTTGTAATATTAGCTATAAAATTGCCAAGACCGATCAAAAATCATCTTATGAAAACAACCGATGTGAAACGGAAACTTTGCCCTCTTGTTCTTGCTTCAACAGAAATAATTCAAATATACCAGGCATCCCAAACAAATTGTTTCCTTCCAATATTAGTAATTGCTCGAATTTGAATTTTAATATAAATAAGACTTAAAATGTATATAAAAGAAATGTGTCTCTCCATTGATTTGTTAATCTACACGGTGCCAAAAAAATATTGTACGCAACACGCCCGAAAATGGTTATTTTGGACTTACAGACATCCAGGTCTTGATTACGCTTGTCCTGGAATTTCGTCTATTTTATTTCCCTACGCCACTGGCACTATTCCTGGGTCAGAAAGAAAAGACTATGAAACAAGCGAGTAAAAGCTATTGACCTCACGTGAGTGCATTTCTACATTGTATCATCAGCTCTGGCAAGATTTTCTCTTCAAAAACTTCAACTGTATTTTCATCTAACGCATGTTATTGATTCAACCACCGAACCGTAAACAAAAAAGCCTCGCGTACGGACGATAAATCATAGAAATCCGAACGTGAATTCTAGACAATTCCTCAATGAGTTTTGTGAATTTATAGCCGACATTTCTATGGTGTAATGACTTTTTGAATACAGCCAACATTTTCACAGCACGCCGGGACTGAATTTGAAATTAAGGACGATTTATAGCTGCAGGTTGTTTTATAGTACAAAAACGAAATTGTGTGTCGCTCGCAGCCGATTTGGATATTGAAAACATGTTAATATTCCATCGAGAGATGGTAGTATTGGTGAAATAGTGTTTTTAGATTACTTTAATTATACGATAGGGATATTCAGAGTCGTTGTTAGGGATTGTGGAGCAGTGTAGTTGTAATAAAGTGTGTTCTCGTTTATCTGTTCATCCAGTTTTATATGTTCGGAGAATATTTTGAGGAAAAATAAATTCAAACAGGTCACATGATCTTCGTCTATTGATTATGAAGGGTGATTCATTTAGAGGTTTTTTTTAAAAAAAAAATAAAAACAATTTTATATTATAATCTTTAGAAAAAAAAAAAAAGAGCCATTCTTTACAATTATTTTTTAAAGATAATTTCTTTCAAATGCTGACTTCGACTACGATTAACAAGATCCATTAGATCCAATTTTCGATGGCGCGTGTGAGTATTTCGGGTGATATTTCTCCAATGATTCGAGTAATAATGGCCTCCAATTCCTCAATCGTAGCCGGTTTGTGCATGTAGACTTTGGACTTCACATAGCCCAAAGGAAAAAATCAAGAGGTGTGATGTCACATGATCTAGCCGGTCAATTCACTGGTCCGAAGCGTGAAATAATCTGCTCGCCGAAATGCTCTCGCAGTAAAGCCCTGGTTTCATGGGTTGTACGGCAAGTGGCACCGACGTGACCACGGGTTTTAATTTCGGGTAACAAATAGTCTGTTATCATGGTGCGATAATGATCACCATTCCCACTAGCATTCTGGTCGTCTTCTGTTTTGAAGAAATATGGACCGATTATTCCACCGGCCCATAACCCACACCAAACAGTTGTTTTGTCTGGATTTAACGGCAAGTCTTGAGACTCTTCGGGTTGTTCACTTCCAGATTCGGGCATTTTGTTTTTTCACGAACCTGTTAAGTCAAAAATGAGCCTCATCAGTGAACAAAAAATCAAAATATTATCAATCATTTTCAAGTGAATACAAATTACAAATATAACTCAGAGAATGAAAATGCAGATCACATCTGTCTGATATACTATTAACAACGGTGCAAGCGTATCTCATTGGTGACTGTAGAAGCAAATTAGTTCTAGGTGTATTTATATAAAAAGACACTTTGTTCTGGCACCCCGGCGAGGCACGAGAAAATCGAGTTTACTCAGCAACTCAACACAGTCAAGTCCGCCAACCAAAAGACCATGCAGGAACTTGATGGCATGCAATCCTCTTCTGCATTCAAGGCTTTTCGAGTTGAATCTGGTTAACAAAATCTTATGATCATATCCTCTAGGAGGATATTGTCCATCCTCGCGAAATGAAAGCCACTTCAAAAGCCTTCTCTGAATAGTCTCTAGACGGCGAACGTGACAGTCATATATAGGGCGCCAAATAAGGCACGCATACTCGAGCTTACTTCTCACCAAGGCATTGATCAGACGAATTATAGACTTCTATCGAAAAGAGTGGATCTTCTGCTAGCTTATCAAGAGCCCAGCGACTAAAACTTGAACGATTCGAAAGGTCGGTCAGCTTCAGTTCTTGAATTAATTGAATTTTGTAAGCTTCAAAGAAATATCCTTACGTAAAATCCGCCAAGTCGTTGAATTCGAAAGGCCAAGCTGATGAGAACGGCGACGAATCGACACTTCAGGGCATCATATACACTCTCCCCCACCGCCGCTATATTCACTTCACTACAAGCTGGATGTTGCTCGAGTATTATCCAATAACGAATATTGAGTCGCAAACTTAGTGATGGCAGAGCGAATTGTGCTTTCGGTAGGCCGATTATGTGGACCGTAAGTCGCTTGAAGTGCCTGATACACATTAAACGGAGAACGCCCAATTTTGTAATAAAGCTGAACAATTTGTAGACGCTGTGCCGGGCTAAGTCGTTCCATTATGATATGCCAGACACTACTGAACAAGAATACCACTTCAGTTTCACGACGCATGCGTGATTACAACTAAATCCCCACCACAAAGAGTACCTCTAAATGAAACAGCCTTAATATTTTTATTAAAATTCGAGCCAATACTAATATTGAAAGGAAAAAATTTGTTTGAAATGTCTGTAATATTTAAATTCCTTTTGTTGGAATGAACATTTTTTGACAGTTCCAACAACCAATCAAATTTCTTCATTTTGTATCATATGAACAATTTAACCCAATCATGTCAACATTACATCGATAACAGACCATGGGCTGTTTTCACGTTGCTATGGACACATATTGATTTATTTCGATTTTGAAGTTTCAAATATTTAATATTTCGAAATGTCACGATTTGGTTGTAATACTGACGATAATATTAATGAAATTATAGAATCGAACATACCCAAAAAACACCGTTTACAGTAAGAAATTTGTATGGAAAGCATTTATTGACTTTTGCAACTATAGAAAGTATCAATTAGATGGAAATCGTGTAACATTTTGAATCGGACGAAGCGGAAGAATTGGCAGAGTTGACTTTTCAAAAGGATTGGGCTGTTTATTAGAACGAATGAGGAGAAAAGATGGTACAGAGTTCAAATGAAAGCCCATAAACGGTCAAAACCATGTGGAATATGACAAACGGCAAGTAAAGAACTGTTACAAGTCAAAAAAATATTATACAAGAAAAATATTATAAAGAAATGAAAGTTATTTTAGACTCATTCAAAAGTGTTGTTTTTCAACAAGCGCGAGCTCCCGTGATTCTATACGACGAAAACTGCAGTCAGATCCAAGTAAAAGGAAACAAAGTTCGGCAGCATTAAGTTCTGTCGAAATAAAGAAAATGGTAAATTTATGGAATGAAAATACTCCTGAAGGGCTACAACGGAAATTCTATCACATAGCCGCGGTAAAATTAGCTAGGCCAGGTGGGGAAGCTGCTGCTTGCTTGACTGAATTTTTTTGTATCGAATCAAACAACGATGGTTCTGTAACAAACCGAGTGGAATATAACCCTGTATTCAGCAAGACTTACCAGGGTGGTTCAAGAATGTGTACTGGAAGCAAGTTTTTAATACAAAACGATGACATTAACGTCTGTCCCGTCCAATTATTCAAAAAATTGATGTCGAAAAGGGGCCAAATCGTCAATGGAAATCCGAAAATGATCACTGGTTTGATAATATGCTCATTGGAAGAGATACGATTCGAAATTGGACAAGATCGTCTGCCAAAGCGATTGGATTGAATACAAAGGAAAAAAAATTACTAATCATTCCAATAGATCGACCGCGGTTAGTAGATAAGCCAAAAGTGGTGTACAAGAACAACAGCTTATAAAAATTACGGGTCATAACAATGCCAACTCAATAAAACCCTACTTGAATATTGACGAAGAACATCATAATCAAATTATTAATAGCATGCGTAGTGAAAATGCATCTTCAACAGTTACAGAAACTAACACGTGTGGATCTTAATTTAACTTTTCCAATTGTTCTTTTGTTAATTGCACCTTTAAATAAATTATTTTACATCTGTATTTTTTCTATAATTAGCAAAAAATTTTCTATCCGAATAACCCTCGGGCATTGATAAATGCTCAAAAATTTTATGACAACATTCCCAAGCTTGTTGCTTGGGGTAGCCTTCGCCTACGGCGTCGGTCTGTTTCCAAGCAACGAGCTTTCGAAATCTGTCATAGAATTTTTTCGAACAATTATCAATGTCCTTGGGTTATTACTACTGATAATAGGTGTCCAATATTAACTTTGTAACTATCAAAATAAGCAACCAAGGTATAAAGGAACATATAACTAAACTTTTTCATCTGTCCCAGCATGAAATTTCCTTTTTCATAACGTATTTCAATGATCGGCAAGGAAATTATTTTCGCCATGCCGGTTCGACGCAAACAGATAAGTGGATCGGCTCTGCTCGATCGGAAGAGCCTAATCCGAGTTCAAACGGCATTTCTCGGAGCTCTATGAACCGCAACTTTTAATTACGGAAATGGGATCAGTGATTAAACGAAAACTTTCGATTCGGCGTCCTGGCTGCGAACTGCGGGGGAGGTGGTACAGGTTTTTGGGGTTGATAAGGCTATTTTTCCGGGAATAGGGAAGTTCCCTGATAGGATTTTTTATGTGTTAGCTCAGGGATGTAATTACTTTTATGGATCTGGGGTTTCTTGGATGATTTCATTAGTCGCAAGAGAGGAATTCCTACTAGAATTGAGGGAACAAGAAGGTTCTTTAAGTAGATTCTGAATATTTATTCGTGATTAAAGAAAAGGCTTTACTTGTTCTTCGTGATGTGAATTATAATAGGTTGCCAAATATCTCCCTTCCGTCCTTTTTGTCTTTTGAATTACGCGGTTATGTACAAAGCGCTACAGAGCTCGTAACTGGCAATACTATACATAATTTGAAAGGTATTGACCTAACCTACAAAACGACGCTATGCATGATTAGTTTGGATATTGGATTCAACAGTTATCGACGTGTAAACATAGAGTTCACTAACGCCGAAATTTGCGCTATTTTAAAGATTTCCTTCGTCAAAGGCAAATCCGCTGGAGAAACGTTTCGTGAGATTAGTGGTGCTTTGGGGGATGGTACTCTATCAGTTCGAACCGCGGAGGAATGGTGTCGACGATTCAGAGCCGGTGAAAACGACACCATGGATAAGCCAGCCGGCGGAAGATCTGTGACGACAAATACCGATCAAATCATGGAATACATCGAGTAAGACCGGCATGTGGCATTTTGTGACATCGCCCAGGAGATGTGAGTTACTCACCAAACCATTTAAAACCATTTGCAGAAAGCTGGATACAAAAAAAAGCTTGATGTTTGGGTGCTGCATGGTTTGACGCAAAAAAACCTTCTGGGCCGAATCAACGCCTGCGATATGCTGCTGAAACGGAACGAACTCGACCCATTATTGAAGCGGATGGTGACTGGCGACGAAAAATGGATCACATACGACAATATCAAGTGAAAACGGTCGTGGTCGAAGGCAGGTGAATCGTCCTAAACAGTGGCCAAGCCGGGATTAACAGCCAGGAAGGTTTTGCTGTGTGTTTGGTGGGATTGGAAGGTAATCATCCACTATGAGCTGCTCCCATATGGCCAGACGCTTAATTCTACCATCTACTGCGAACAACTGGACCGCTTAAAGCAGGCGATCGACCAGAAACGTCCAGAATTTACCAACAGGAAGGGTGTAGTCTCACCAGGACAACACACTTCGTTGATAAGTCGTCAGAAGCTACGGGAGCTCGGATGGGAGGTTTTATCGCATCTACCATATAGCCCGGACATAGCTCCAAGTGATTACCACCTGTTCCTCTTCATGGCGAACGCCCTTGGTGGTGTAAAGTTGAACTCAAAAAAGGCTTGTGAAA
Source organism: Micraspis discolor (assembly GCA_030674115.1). NCBI lineage: Eukaryota > Metazoa > Arthropoda > Insecta > Coleoptera > Coccinellidae > Micraspis > Micraspis discolor. Next base: position 1,375,893 of record JARTUT010001740.1, read on the forward strand.
ATTGGCTGTCCGAGTTCTTTGCAAATAAGGGGGGGCGGGGGGCTTCTACGAGGGAAGTATTATGAAGTTGCCGTCTAAATGGAAACAAATTATCGAACAAAATGGCGCATATTTGAACTAAATCAGATCACTATAACATTTTTTATAAAGCATTGTATAATGAGCAAAAAAGCGGAATGGAGATATTTGACAACCTATTATTAAGATCATTCAACACTATACTACATCGTCCAATAAAATCGCTCAATTTTTGAAAACGGACCAATAAAAACAAACTGTATCTGAAAACACTTAACCTCACAGTGTTTTCACTTTTAGAAATTTGTTTTTATCAAATGCCTAATTTGCATAGGAATATTAATACGTCCGGATAGCTTTGGCCGTTGGTGGAAGTAGCGGTCGTCATGGTTACGATAAACAAGCAGTTGTTAGCGATAACTTCAACAGCACATTTGGCAGTTCTGTCAGTTTATTTTCGTATTTTACCATAAAGTAGATAAAAATGAAACGTTTTGGGAATTGTAATATTACTTCAATTGAGGAAAGTGTGATGAAAAGTGTGCCGCTTAATACAGTGAAGTCAAGATCCTACATTTGGAAACAATTTGAAGAATTCTGTGCTGCCCGGGAATATTTTGTAAATGAAAAAACAAATTTGTCAGAGCTCTATAATATTATGCTAGACTGGGCTTTCAATATGAAGAAAAGAAATGGATCAGACTACAAGGAAAGTGTCGTAAAAACCTTGTGGAATAATACTGCCAAACAGCTGCAGGAAAAATTCTATTCCGAATGGGGCGTTAGGTTCGATCCATTCACAGACGTGGCTCTTGAAACGGCGCGGGATGCATGAAATGCCAAGAGGCGTATATTGCAAGTGGACCCTGAGATAAGTTAGTGCCAAGGCGCTGTCTTTGGAGCAACACAAAAAGATGGTCAACTTAAGAAAAGAAGATAATCCAGACGGTTTGAACAGAAAAATTTATTTTATTGCTGCATTAGAGCTTGCTTGGCGCGGAGGAGAGTGTTCATCATGCCTAATTTCGCATTTCCAATTCGAAATTGAAAACGATGGTAATCCCACGGGCCGAATTGCCTACAATCCGATATTTTATAAAACAAGACAAGGTGGTGCCAAAAATGTGCGGAAACGATATGGCTGACATGGTTCTAAAACTCCCCAGTCGGTCCCAATACGATAGCTAAATGGACAAAAGAATCGGCAGAACTCATTGGCATCAACACAACCAACCACTCGCATCGAGCTACTGCTGTCAGCCAATTACCCAAAGCAGGGATTGGCGAGGAACAGCTGATAAAGATAACAGGCCATTCTTCTGCAGCGTCAGTGAAACCGTATCTCCAACAACATCACAAAAAATAATCACAGCAATAAGGAATGAAAAAAATGTCCTTCAAGAAATAACATCAGTACCTACTTCATCATTCGAAAATAATGCTCGTAATGTATATAATAATTGTACTATCAATAATTATTATTTTGGGAATAAAGATGAATAATTTGTTGTTATGCTTCTATCTGGTTATTTTTGAATAAAAAACTATTTTTTATTTCGTTTGATTTATATTGTTGAATGATCTTTCCGAATACCATACGAGATTCGAATTTTTTTTGAGAACACTCTGTCGTTTTTCGAAAATTATACAAATTTCACTCAACAAAGTAATCCCTAAATTAAGGATAACTCTGTTTCGTGAAATTTAAACACATATTTCCCAAAAAACAAGAGTTTTCTCAAAAAATTCTCACCTCTAGTGGTATTACCCTTGATAATTATTGAATCTATATCAAAATGTATTCTCGTATATCATTTCAAGATCAGAATAACTCCGGAGACGTGAACTCTCATTATCAAATTGTGTGTCATCGTGTTCTTGTTCGTATCTCCGATTCGAATAATATTGAATCAAGTTGTAAATTATAATTTTATGTACCCACGTTCATTTGTGAGGGCTTTTTGGTATAGCTGAATCGGCATTCTTAATTCGTATCTATTGATTTTATTTCATTCATATATTAGGTTTTCAGTTGAAGAGAAGTAACCAGTTAGTAATTGAATACTACTATTTTCAAATTCCTCATTTTAGAATTCAAGTCAATTGAAATATCATTATGCTTCGGATTTTCTTCTTTAATCTACCGAATTTTGGTGAATAATAGGTTGTCAAATATCTCCCTTCCGCTTTTTTGCTCTTTACAATTCTTTATAAAAAGTGTCACAGTGATCGGATTTAGTTCAAATATGCGTTTTGTTCGATAATCTGTTTCCATCTAGACCAGTGGCGGCTTGTCCTATGAGGCAGTGCCTCATGAAAAAAATTCTGAACCGTATATTTCCTCATTCCCTTTCATCATCACTTTTTTCCTCAATATTTTGCATCATTTTTTCACAGTTCATTCATTAATTCCACTGATTTTAACACACTGGAGGGCTCACCTGATAGCTCCTTCGCACAAACTCTGACTATCCCGGAGATAACGAAAGTATTCGAGTACCCCAAAAGCTGCAAATCTAATATGACAGCAGGTCCTGACAAAATTCCATCTTTTCTGTTGAAGGACTATGGGGTTGTCCTCGTCAGACCTCTCACCATTATTTATAGACTGTCCCTTTCTACACATCATTTTCCTACTGTATGGAAAGAGGGTAGAGTAAGTCCAATATTCAAGAAAGGCAAAAGAAGCCATATTGAGAACTATAGACCAATCGTGATTCTGAACAACTTCTGCAAAGTTTTCGAAAAAATACTTTACGACATCATATATGTTCATGTGAAGAGCAAAATTTCTAATTGTCAGCACGGATTCATCAAAGATCGACCAACAGTAACCAACTTGGCTTGTTTAACCAGTGGCGGCTTGTCCTATGAGGCAGGTGAGGCAGTGCCTCATCAGAAAAATTTTGAACCGTTTATTTCTTCATTCCCTTTCATCGTCACTTTTTTCCTCAATATTTTTCCCAATCTCACGTTCCTTGTATATTCATAACAAATCAAATCCTCTTTGACTAAACGGTTGGAGGCATGCCTAACGCAGGCTTCTTTGACTGATTAGCGTGTTATCTACTTCGATGACCTACGAGAACGTAATGAAAAGCCGTTCTAGGATTAATCCTAGGCTGGCCTCTGCGCGATCTTAGCCGATCTGAGATCGTTTCGTTTCTGCGATGTCCAGAGGGTTATCTGCGTCGAAGCGGTGAGAACATACCTAAGGCTTTGAAGGCGGCTTCTGGAGAAATTAGAGGCTGGCCTCAGGTTTTTATTCGAGTTAATCGGGAAGCGGGAAATAGAGAAATAGGGTTAGTTCACTTTATCGATATTAAGTGGTATCGCGTTTGCTGTGTATCGCGTATGATTATGATATACCGTATCGCGTATGATTATGATTATAATCTTTTTCAGGTGAATTTTTTCTGAAATATAAATCTTTTTTATCGAAAGTGACTAACAGATCGCGAAATGGATTCAGCGGGACCTAGTAATAGTAAATCTTTTGAAATTCCTAAGGAACATATTCGGTGTACTTGTGATTGTGATTGTTAATTTTTTAATAAATAAGCATCATTTTCGTCTCATTCATATGATGATAAATTATATTTGATTAAGGAAGTTAAGCGACCTGTTCCAAATTTGAGTAAATCTCTAGTGTCTAGTGGTGGGGTCGGTAAATCTAATCGAGGATTCCAAAATACGTGGTATGACAAGTACGGCTGACTTACTGGAAGTATTACTTTGAAAAAAATATTTTGTTGGCCGTTCATTTTATTCTCAGCAACTAATGGAAATTCCGACAGAGTTTGGTCGAAAAGTGGTTTTAGTGATTTGAAAAATTTATCTCGGGGTCTATCGCTACACAATAAAAAAACTCAGCATATTTCATCTAATTGCAAGCTTACCGTTATGAGAAAGCAAAAACAAAATATCTCCACAGCAATAGACAATGCGCGTCAAATAGAAATTGAAAATTTCAATGCTAGATTCAAAGAAAAACCACAAATTCTAAGAAGTTTAATAGATATTACGATGCCCCTGTATGCAAGAGTTACCTTTTAGGGGTTACGATGAATCGAATGAGTTTTTAAATCGCGGAAATTTTAAAGAATTGGTAGTTCTTGTTAGTAAATTTGACACGAATTTAAAAACCCTTTTAGAAAATGGCACCAACAGTAAATCGGTAATTTCTGGTAGGTACATCTAAAAACATTTAAAATGAATTAATTGATTCGGTTGCTTTTGTTGTGAATAAACAAATCGAGGACGAAATATATATTACATTATTAAATTATTTTTCATATGTGCCTCACCATACTATATTGTCACGAGCCGCCACTGATCTAGACGGCAACTTCACAATACCTCCCTCGTAGAAGCCCCCCTCCTTATTTGCAAAGAACTCGAACAGCCAAATTCAAAAAACAAAAAGGCGGAAGGGAGATATTTGACAATCTATTATTTCTATCGATATAGTGTTAAGACTTCTGGCAACGCTTATCATAAGACATAGCACTCTTGGTAGATTTTGACGGAGAGTTGGCTGAAAATTCCTTACCGATAGTCATTCGAAGTTTATATCATAAAATCGAGAGCGGTTTGCGCTGGCTGGGTTGACTAAAGTAAAAGACCAATATGCTTCCTCCTGTTAATTCTATACTCTATGGTTCTTGTAATATTGCTAACCTCATGATGCGAATGGCAGTGACATTTAGCGCTCTCTTCAGTGACTATCCTATTAATCGATAAGAAGAAGAACATCTATCGTATGAATAGAAGATATATCTTATCTAAAATTATTGGCACTGAATATCATTTGTGTGAAACACAGAAATTAATCAAGCAGGAGTCTATATGCTCCATATATAAATGCAAAAAAAACTGAAAGCACGCCAAATATCCCGGAAAAACTCAAAACCGAAAGCACACAAACAATCCCGAAGAAACTCAAAAACCCGATGGTCGGCAAGAAACCTGAAAGCACGCAAAAATCTCGAAGAAACTTAACAAACCCTGAAAGAACTCGAAAAATCCCCAGGAACGCAAAAATCTGAATGCACAAAAAAAAGCCTCAACAAAACCAGCAGAAACGCAGAGAAATCTCGAAAAAAACGCGAATAAAACCTGAAAAAGTAAAGCATCCACAGAGAGCAATGCTCATAACAAATAATTCAACAAATACTCTTTAAAGTAATGAAAAATTTCGACAGCAATATTTTCTTGCTGAAGAGAATTGAGAGATAGCAAAAGTTCAGCAATTTTACAAAAAAAAAAAAACAATTAATCACTGTGTTCCTAAAAAGTTGTTATTTCAATTTGCCACAACATTTCAAAGAAGGAGAGTGAAAAAGCAAATAATATTAACTACGTTTTAATGACTAAGGGTTTCTGCAACTTTACCATAAAATATGCCATTTGGAGGAGTAAGAATAGAAATTCGTGATAATAAACAGAACATTTTTCGAGAAAACCTGTTTCTCAGATAGAAAATTGTAATTGCCAGCCAAAAAAACAAAAATATTCTTCCTACCCCTGTATATTCACACGGAACGCGACTTGCACAAACTTAACTGCACATTCTCTTAAATTCGCCTCACTTATAGCAAGGGATGTAGATAATTACTCTCTTCTATGGCGTGATCTGTCATCAGTATCAAAACAATGATCGCTTTTGACAGATTCTATAAAATCGATTTCTTAAGGAAAAGAATTAAGTAGTTTTTGAATGTACGGAATAATGATGATTATTTTCATCAGTGGTAGAACTTTACCTTATCCCCAGTGGGAAACGTTTTTCTGTTTGAATTCATGATCTGACATTTCGACAGAAATTGTGAGAGTTATATTTATCTCGCAAGAATTTAAATTATACTCGCAAAGTTAAAATTTTGCCGTGATTTATCGTACATTTTCTTTGTGATGACAATCGAAATTCATTGATGGATAGATATTCATCATTACTATGTTTCATTTCTTGAATTTATGCGTGTGTATGTCAACGGAATGAATGGAAATAGATATACAATGGGTTGTTTACTATAACGCAAAAATAGTGAATACTTTTTCAAGGATGAATTGTGAAGAAAAATCGGATTTGCGATGCTATAGTCGCAAAATCGGCTGCGACCTCTAAAGAAATCTTTGGCTGGCCACCAAGTCGCCTCAATCTTTTTGTGTGTGTGTACCATCTGCCGCTGAAATTGATGCCTCGTAATACTGACTAAACCAATCATACTTTGAAAGACTACAAATTCGTCTTTTATACTTATTTCATTCATTCGTCCAAACGAAATATAATACAGAGAGACCGAGAATAGAAGCTATTAGGTCAGGGAAGACGATAACCCAACATGTTGATTTCGATTTTTAAAAATAATTAATTTCTCCGGAACAAGACAGTTATCAGAGACAAAATTGTACTAATCGATTGAATATTGTGGACTGAATCTTTAAAAAATTCACATAAGTTTTCATCACTGGGGTCATTCTAAAGTTACATCCCATCAAGGAAAAATTCGAATTTTCGAAAATTAATTTCTTCGGGATGGTTATCAGAAAAAAGTTTGCACCAATCGATTCGCTATTAGGGACTGAATCTTTAAAAAATATCCACAAGCGTTTGTACCAATCTATTAATCATTGCCAATTTAATTGAAATAAAATATGATACGTATTTTTCATTATATTGCAAAGGGAAAATGGGAAATATACAATAGACAATATTTATTCTTCATTGATCCTAAAAAATTCCATTCTCGATTAATAGAGATGCTCACTATTTGAATAAGCTCTTGCTTAATTATCCTTAATTATCTTCTATTAAAATATGTTATAATGTTCAATATAATGCTATTCATTCTTCTTTAGTACTCGACACATCTGTTCTTCCTCAACTTTTTAATCTAGGCAACCCAAAATACCTTATTTTCGATGTAATATTGTTATAAATGAAAATTTGAGGATATTATACTACGTTATTCTTCCGAATGTTATTTTTGGTGTTAAATTCAGGTATAAAAACTGAAATCAACAATGTTTCTAATTCATTGATAAGCGAAAATAAACACATTTCTATGACATCTTTCCATTTTTCTGCAACAATGTCAAAAAGTCAACAGAAAATTCTCATCTGTGGGCGCCCACTGGGGATAAGGTAAAGTCCAGCCTTTTAGCTTGCATCGTTGCAAGATCATTTAATTATCAAGGGTATTATATATGAAAAAAAAGTATATGCTATCTACACTATTTTTTTCATATATAGTAAAGCTTTGTAGGATTGAAGATGCCATTTAGAGTATAGATAAGGTCACATAGTAATTTTTGTGCATGTAGATTATCGAAATAATAAGAGGAAATCTTAAGTGATAGTGAGAATCATGAGTGAAACAAAATTAGTGACTTCAGAAAGAGTATATAATGAAATGTGTGTAACAGTCTGAAAAATTGCAAAGCGATGGAATCTTTGAGCAACTGTTTTGCTTGATTATGGGAAGAATGTGATGACGTAAACTGCCAAAGGCAGAATTCTAAGCCTGGAACCAATGAGTCTAATGGCAAAAAAAAGATTTTCCCTTTTTTAAGATCATAATTAATTTCACAGGATCCTTGCTATGTTTCTTTCTGTAATGACAACTGAAATAACCTGAATGAATGATTATCTGCAAATCCAAGGACTATAAATTATGAAAAGTTGGTATGTGAGTAACATCAAATCCAGGTAAATGGATTTTTCATGCATATTGAGGATTTGTATGATATAAGAGTTCATTTAATATGTAAGGAAGTTAAATGTAAATAATGAAATATTACCTTCAGTTTTACAGAATATAAGAAGTCATATTTATCCTTGTAGGTTCTTTTTTTAGAAACCTTAGATAGTATAATATAGTTAGTTATAATGACCTTCATTTTTACAAATATTGGAGACAATATTAATCCTTGTATTTGTAAAAACTTGATGGAGAGACCAAACAGTCATCTATCATTCAATTGAAGTATAATGGGACATTTAGCGGATAGAAATATATAAAATATGATAGAAACAGCTTAGACTCTTGAGTATAAAAAAATCTTATATGATGGTGAGAATTAAATGAGTGAAACAAAATTAGTGTTTATGGAAGTGTAGATTAGTCCTTAAAATATCAGAAATTATGGAATACCACTATCTCAGATGTACCACCAATAAAAGTTATTAATTTGGTGAACCCCTTTATTGAAGTATTATGGAAGTTGGCATAGATTACCTAATGATCAGAGGAATATTTATTTCAAAGATCTAACCTAGTCTAAGTTTGATAGATAAAGATATTGAATTGCATATTCAAAATTTAAATTCTCTTGGAATTTGCAGAACCAACAAGAATAAAAAAAGAATTGCAAATATTTGATCAACTACTGTTACTATTTTGCTTGATTGTAGGAAGAACGTAATGAAATAATTGATGAAGATTTGAATACTTAGCGTGGATGGATATATCTGATGGTGAAAGAAGGATTTTTTGTTCTGAAGGCATGATGAATTTTACAGGGTCGTTCCTATGTTCCTTCCTGGAGTGGAAATTGAAATGTACAACCCGAATAAAATATCATCTGCTATATGCAAATCCCTACCTGCAGAAATATCCATTTGAATTAGTTTATTGTTTGAATTAACGATTACAATAATACATAAAAGAAAAGTATGATTACAATACATAAGATTAGAATGTCAATGACAATTGTCATTTCAGAGTAGGAATCGACAGGGGTGAAATGAATTTGCTAGGATTGTAAAACTGATTCTATGCTGGGTAAATTTTTGAATTTTCTTAAACACACATCGTAGACTGTTAACTATAAGAGAATACCTCACCAGGGTTCTTATGAATCGTATGAATTGAAGAATTTTCAAAATATTATACGGAGTATGGATTAAAATTGTAATTGAAAATATGTGACAATGTTCTGTGAACGTCGGACGTGACTGATGATCTGAAATTTGTGTTTGAGCCGAAGTAAGTATTATTTTCAGCAATTAATTTAAAATATTTTTACTTTGATTGGAAGATATGAATAGCTTTATCCAAAGGTCCGATTCTCGAGGAAGACACACATATGAAAACGGCTTTTCCTGATCGCGTCAGTGGAAAAAGCCTTTTTCAATTTTACCTGACCATCTTTCGCGAAAAACCGGGAAATCGGTGTTTTAGATAATTTTTTGAAAATGTTAGCGTGGTCGTATAGGCCTGTGAAATGCACCTAACGAAAGTCCGTCTCATGAACTTTACGGTGCTCGCTTCGCTCGCGAGATCGCCTTCCCCTTTCTACCTCGAAATATCGCATTTCTGAATCCCTCGCCGACCCAAAGTTTCGATCTCCTTCTGTGGATTACCACAGAAATATTTCTTATTGTTTTAATATATTGGGATTGGGATTAGGTTTTCAGTTGAAGAGAAGTAACCAGTTAGTAATTGAATACTACTATTTTCAAATTCCTCATTTTAGAATTCAAGTCAATTGAAATATCATTATGCTACGGATTTCCTTCTTTAATCTTCCGAATTTTGGTGAATAATAGGTTGTCAAATATCACCCTTCCGGTTTTTTGCTCTTTATACAATTCTTTATAAAAAGTGTCACAGTGATGGGATTTAGTTCAAATATGCGCCGTTTTGTTCGATAATCTGTTTCCATCTAGACGGCAACTTCATAATACCTCCCTCGTAGAAGCCCCCCTCCTTATTTGCAAAGAACTCGAACAGCCAAATTCAAAAAACAAAAAGGCGGAAGGGAGATATTTGACAATCTATTATTTCTATCGATATAGTGTTAAGACTTCTGGCAACGCTTATCATAAGACATAGCACTCTTGGTAGATTTTGACGGAGAGTTGGCTGAAACATTGCCAAGGCAATTTTGCGATGTAAATACAGAAAAACTACTGCTGTGTAAGCTGAACTCTTTTATTTTGGGGTGTGAACCTTATAATATTAAGGAATACTTTGATTTTTGTAAGGCTGAAAGGTTGATTTCTCTTTAATGTATCTTTGTTTGACGTTTTTTTCTTGTACATTTCATCATGTACTTCGAACAAAATAAATTATTATCTATCTACCTATCTATCTATCTATCTCTTCTTCTATAGGTTGCCAAAATACATGCCTTGATCATCCCCTCATGTTCATCACACATCAACCCCCACTCTCGTATTTGCTTTCTCCTCGAAATCAAAGCTTGTTCATCGACCTACTCTATACACATACGGTGAACTAATCTATATTCAAATTTGTTTTTCGGCGTGTAGCCCTGGAAAACACCAGCGAGTCCCTAATTAGAATGCCTTTGTACAAGAGTACTATCAAGAACAGGCTGAGAGCGTTCCTGCGGGATATGGAAACATCCAATTTTAATGGATCTTCGATATGGGGCGGTTGATGCGAAGTTGAACTTTGACGATATAATGGATGGCAAGCGATCTGGTTTTTCCAGAGGTGGCTGAAATTGAGATCATGCAGATTTTATCTACTCGAGGGTTTTTCCGAGGAGAAGGCGTTGATATTTATTCAGATATGACATTTATTATGTTTTCTCACGTTCATATAATCGAGAATATCCCTTATTTACGATCGATTGATTCAGCCGTTACAACTTAGTAGTTTATCATAATTAAAACTATTTTAGTTCTTTCTTACTATTTGTATATTTTATACCAACATTTTTTCATGATAAGAATGTAACTGAAGCTTCGAACTCATGTCAGACAGTACATAAAACTAATGATGCAGGTACTAGAAATACTCTATACAGGGTGAGTCTTTGACCACTGCGTTAATTTTAACCATAGATTCTTGACGTCAAAAGAAACATTTTCTTCCTATAACATTTTTCCAAATTTGGCCCCGTTCAAAAGATATAGGGTGTTGAAATTTCATGAAAAAATTGCATATTCACCTGTAATATTCAAACGACAATATTAATTGAAATGATCTCTTGTAGAAGGTTTTTGATAAGTCATGCATATTTTGGCATCATTAGATTTATTCCATTTCTTGTGGGTTTCTCACTACTACTCTACAGATTAATTAAATTGCATGAAAAACAAATATCGCTTGAACTAAAGGTCCGTATCTCGTACCTCCTGGAATCATTAGTCTTTTTTGCAGATAAAATCATTCCTCATCTTTTCTCCTAAATTGCACCATTCTTGAGATATTTGAAGTTGAAAGGAATTGAATCGATATAATTTTGTCCAAATTTTCTGATTTTCCCAAATCCAACTCTGTGCTGAAATGTTTCAAAAATCAGATTTGTTCAATGTTGCCATATTTTATGTCTTTATTAAATATTTCAACAAAAGGTTGGAGAAATCTCTCCAGTCTATGGTTCCACCACTAAACACTATTGATGAAATTAACCACTGAACAATTTTTGTCTTTCATTCACCACAAAATCTAAATTGCCATTTGCTGTATTCATTGTTAATGATGTCTAGCACCTTGTTTAATATTTAATCCAGAGTAATATTCCATAATAAAAAGAGAAAAAGTTTTCCATCACTCTTCAGTACTTCGTTATATTTTGACCGTTGAAATTGGTAATGTATTTTCTGTCAGGACCTGTTAAATTGAAGACTTGTCTTTATGAAGAGCTGGTTCTTTATAGCTTTAGACTTTCAGGGTTCATCAAATTATATCTATTCTAACATAGGAATGCTTCAAATTAAGCTCATATGAGTTTTGAAAACTTACAACCCAGTCTCCTAGATTTGTTTTGTATCTTTATTATCTTTATTTCATACACCAATTCAACCTGGTTCACAAACTTAGGAGATAATAGATTTTGACTTAGTTTTAATATTTCTGAATGTTTGTTATGATGCATGGTTGATTAAAATTCAATCATATTGAAACTGGAAGCTATAAGCTCATAAACAAGAAAGATTAGAATAGAATGCATTTTCTGACTATAATCATTCCATACTGAATTGAATAATTTCAAAAAATTTTTTTTGAAAGAAAGCTACAAATAACTGTTGACAGTTTCAAACAGAATCAAAACAACAAGGAACCACAGAACACTTTTTTATTGGGAACTACCCACCACAGAGACGTTATAATATTTTAATGTGATAATGATTCACTCTAGTTATTCTGAGGAAAATTATAACTAAAGATCAATAATGGTTATGGATATTATCTTTCATTTAAAAAAACATTGCAATTATTAATTTTTTCTCTCCTGGGGTTAGGTAATAAATTAATATTCTATGGTAAGGTATTAAAATTTGACATAATCTATGAATAACCATTATTCAATATTTATGTTCTTGTTTACGTAATTAAAACAGATACTCTGATTATAAAAACCAATAATTTACGCATGTTCAGTAATTAGTAATTATAGTGTAAACAGAATAGATTCATACTAATGTTTTAACAAAATTTTTTTTATTAAAGAACACCTAGTTGAGTTTTCATAATCAAATTTAGGTGATCAAACACAAGCAAGTATAATTGCACACTTCAATCTGGAAATAATCGTAATCTATCCAGGTAAATTGTTATTGGGTCAGTACAGAAAATAATCATCAAGCAAAGTAACATCACTTTAAAATAATTATTCGTAGTGACATCATTCATTGTTGTTGAAGATTTCGAAAAGGATTTTCATATTTAACAGTATGATATCAAGAGACCTCATAGACCTGTTCACTGGTCTCTGTCAAGGAGAAGAAACTTCAGAAATATCAGTGTTTGGAAAATCATAGATGATTTTTTTGGCTTTGAGTGAAAAATAAAGCACAGTGACAACCTCTTGCCTTGGAAGTTTTCATAGAAATGATGGTTTTCATGATTTGGAAATTTTAAGAAGAAAATTACAAATGTATGATGATAACATCCAATAATTCTGAGGTTTTTTTGGGATTTCTCACTAGAAAGGGATGGTTTATAATCTTGAAGTAGAAAGAAATTATAGTAGAACAACAAAAATCTATGTTTATGGTGTTGAATTTTTTACCAGAAAATTAGTATTTTGTATCTTCCTTCTGGATATGGATCTGGATATGGAGTGAATCATTTTGTAGAAGGAAAATAATGTTTTAAACAATTCAGATTCAATAGTGGATGCTGTGGAAGGTATTTTCCATTCAAACTAAACTGGACTACAGAGGAGTATTTGCCCAATGTGAAAACTTAAAATGCTTATAACTTTTTAACGCAGCTGAATATGGAAAAACCGTAATGGACAAAGTGTTTCTTTTGATCTCAAGAACCTATGGTTAAAATTAACGCAGTGGTCAAAGACTCACCCTGTATATAGATAAAATAGTGGTTACGGTTAGAATTGTTGCATTTGGGATTTACACTAGTTTCATTTCACAGAAAGGCAATGAATATTTTAGAATTACATAGGTGAGCAGGCCCTTCGTTTATTGGAATTGAATTAACTTCTTTGAAAATCTCTATGGTGATTACAAATAATTAAGTTTCTTGCCTCTTGAATTTATATGAATTATTTTTATACCTTCAATTTGTGGAAAACTATGTTTGCTCGTTTTGGGAATTTTTTGAAATTTTCTGACCCGAAGATTTCCACGTGATCCAACCTCATGCAAACATCTTCCAAGTAACAAATTAATCGGATATTCCATGAGTTATTAAAGAAACCACTAAATATCCATAAAAATGTATATCTGTCTCTGTTTTAATCAAGAAACTCCGATAAATTCGAAATCCAACAAAATTATCTGGATCTATGGCGTTGTAAGACAAGGCTCTTTTGTTCAGCATAAAAAGCACCTCGCCATCCATCGAGCTCAATATACATCCCTCCTTTTACTCGAATATTAGGCAGAGCTCTTTAATCCATTATAATTGAGCGCCATGAAGGAGAGTTGGGAAGATCTCGGGACGATGTTAGAAACTCCCTGAGTTGAAAATTTTCGAGAAATGCCTATGGAGAAATTTGATGAATGAGGTGTTGCGTCGAAAATGGGGAAACTTTGTATCATATCCTTAATTTTCATTAGATATTTCTTCGAAACAATGAACGAGACATTGAGAAATTACACTATGTTACTGAAAGCCATGATTCAATACTTCCAAAATCCAGGCAATTTCGAGTAGAAAATGGCAAGAAGGGGCTGCTTTGGAAACAAAGTTTGTAGTAATTCATTATGGAACACTGGTTGCTGCTCAATTATATGTTAAATTTTGTTATTTTGCGACAAATTTTTAATTGTAATAACCTAACTTCACTTCAAGGCCATATTAATTTTCTATGGTTTGGAAGTAGTTTTTGGTTAGTATCCTTTCAAATATGGAGAGCGTCATATCTCACTGTTTTACTACAGAAATGGTTCAAGCAAGAACTGAATAAACCGGCGAATAACTTCACGTGAGATCTGGTTGAGCTTGAATTCATCGACTTCATTAATTCATGACAATTGTAAAGGACTGGGATTATCCTCGAAGCTCGGTGTGAGTTTTACAAAGTCTTGCGTGATTACCAATAAGAGTTTGGACGTGTGGCACCGCCCGTTGAGGATAACGCGCCTTCTTGAAGTTTTGACAAATATTAAATTGGCACGTTGTATATTGCGAAGTTGTGATTTTTTGTCAGTTTGAATAATTACTCTCAACTACCTCAACAAGAGCGCTAGAAGCATTTGACCTAACTCCAATGCTTCCAATTTTTTTTTTCTTAAGATCAAATTGACAAATTACGTTTTATTCAAAGTCGAGAACAGCCCTGAAAATTGCTCGAATCAATAAGAGACCTATAGCAATTATGTTTGGAATTCATTGGGTCTCTCTACCAGCCCCTCATTTCCCTTTTGTGGTCCGGTTTCCGGTTCCGGTCGTATCCTGTTCGCTTCCGGGGTCCCAGAAAACTATTACTCTTCCTTCGTACTAACGTGAAACGGTATCGGAAAAAGAGATTCACCTCCAGGAATTTATTGCTATCTCGCAGTCTAGGTATGGCACAAAGAAAGGGAGGGTGACTTATGGAGATGGAAGGGGTGAGATAACGATCAACTCGATTGAGCCCTTGAATTGATTGTCTGGAATAATTGGTTTCATTTTTGAAGAAGAATTTTCTAGTTTTCCTTAGGTTACATTGATGGAAAATATTACAAAAGTACGTTTTTTTTTTCTGTGCATGTCTGGGTTAATTTTACATCTCGTATCAATAATATTTCCTTCAAAGTTCAGTCAATCTTTGTTATTTAATCGTTTGAGAATTAAATTTGTTTTTAACTATGTATCACAAGAATTGGCCAATCGTTATCAGAATGGGCGCAACTGAGAAGAAGCAGGGAAAGAAAAAACATTCGTATTTCATCTAGCCGTTTTATTTTTCCACAACTCGAGGTAATTATCAAGCTTCCATTCCACCCATTCTACCCACGAATTGCCCAATCTACTCTTAATACCCTCTTTTTTCTACATTTTCGAAGATGAACAACAGACTCAATGGAATCAAAACGAAAAAAAAAACCTGTACTCCTCTCCAACGATGAGCGAATGCTGATGCATCGCATTGTCCGTACAAGCTCGCGTGTCAACCCCCATTTCAGCGATTGTCGATTCACTTGCCCGAACGCGTTTGTCCGGACTCGTACCTGTTTGGACGGGTCATTATTTTCGGGATGGATGCCATTTCTCGACTAGGTGTTCGACGTACGCTACTCAGCTCTCAGCCATCCGGAACCCGTATTGTCTGCAGCGGCAAATAGTTCTTGATGGATTGCTTCGTTGTTGAGAGGCTGGGGAAGCTGACGATGTTATTTCCATTGTTGGGAGAGTGTTGTGGAAGTGCTTTTGACGGATAGAGATGCAGGGGGTCTCTCAGGTCAGTTGATAACTCGGTGAGGCGGGAATTTATTGCGGGGAAGAAAAGCTCGGCAGATGCGGGAAATTTAAAAAGAGATTATGGATTTGCGGGATGACATTTGACAAGGATATAGAAGTTCTCAGATGTTAATCTAACGGACGTTGATCATTCTGTCAGAAAATTCAATTTTGCACTGAATACTTTGGATATTGTCGAAGATAGAGTTGAAATATATCACCAGTGATTGAAAACATAAAATAAATATGTAATATTGGTTATTCTTCAATCAAAAAATTATTGGGAGTTAGAAATAAAAACTCAATCGCGTTTCATCTGTAAACAAAAGAAACAACATTTACAGCTTTTATTCACATATGATTCAATAAACAAAAACTATTTCAATAATCAACTTCTTTCATATAATGGCGAGGAGAAGGAAACTTCTCTGTCACAGAGTTCCGGCTGCTCAGTCGGTATCACAGAACACTATTATGTCGATATCACAGAACACTATTATGTCGATATGCTCGATCTATGTGCTCAGTCGTTAGGGCGGCAGAATTCAAAATTAAGGAAGGCAATGACTCACATATATGGTTGCCTTGTACATAGGCGAGCAGGCCCTTCGTTTATTGGAATTGAATTAACTTCTTTGAAAATCTCTATGGTGATTACAAATAATTAAGTTTCTTGCCTCTTGAATTTATATGAATTATTTTTATACCTTCAATTTGTGAAAACTATGTTTGCCCGTTTTGGAAATTTTGAAATTTTCTGACCCGAAGATTTCCACGTGATCCAACCTCATGCAAACATCTTCCAAGTAACAAATTAATCGGATATTCCATGAGTTATTAAAGAAACCACTAAATATCCATAAAAATGTATATCTGCCTCTGTTTTAATCAAGAAACTCCGATAAATTCGAAATCCAACAAAATTATCTGGATCTATGGCGTTGTAAGACAAGGCTCTTTTGTTCAGCATAAAAAGCACCTCGCCATCCATCGAGCTCAATATACATCCCTCCTTTTACTCGAATATTAGGCAGAGCTCTTTAATCCATTATAATTGAGCGCCATGAAGGAGAGTTGGGAAGATCTCGGGACGATGTTAGAAACTCCCTGAGTTGAAAATTTTCGAGAAATGCCTGGCGGAGAAATTTGATGAATGAGGTGTTGCGTCGAAAATGGGGGAAACTTTGTATCATATCCTTAATTTTCATTAGATATTTCTTCGAAACAATGAACGAGACATTGAGAAATTACACTATGTTACTGAAAGCCATGATTCAATACTTCCAAAATCCAGGCAATTTCGAGTAGAAAATGGCAAGAAGAGGCTGCTTTGGAAACAAAGTTTGTAGTAATTCATTATGGAACACTGGTTGCTGCTCAATTATATGTTAAATTTTGTTATTTTGCGACAAATTTTTAACTGTAATAACCTAACTTCACTTCAAGGCCATATTAATTTTCTATGGTTTGGAAGCTCATTCAGGAGGGTTTGTGTGTGAAAAAAACGCAGTAGTTTTTGGTTGGTATCCTCTCAAATATGGAGAGCGTCATATCTTACTGTTTTACTACAGAAATGGTTCAAGCAAGAACTGAATAAACCGGCGAATAACTTCACGTGAGATCTGGTTGAGCTTGAATTCATCGAATTCATTAATTCATGACAATTGTAAAGGACTGGGATTATCCTCGAAGCTCGGTGTGAGTTTTACAAAGTCTTGCGTGATTACCAATAAAAGTTTGGACGTGTGACACCGCCCGTTGAGGATAACGCGCCTTTCTTGAAGTTTTGACAAATATTAAATTGGCACGTTGTATATTGCGAAGTTGTGATTATTTTGTCAGTTTGAATAATTACTCGCAACTACCTTAAAAAGAGCGCTAGAACCATTTGACCTAACTTCAATGCTTCCAATTTTTTTTTCTTAAGATCAAATTGACAAATTACGTTTTATTCAAAGTCGAGAACATCCCTGAAAATTGCTCGAATCAATAAAAGACCTATAGCAATTATGTTTGGAATTCATTGGGTCTCTCTACCAGCCCCTCATTTCCCTTTTGTGGTCCGGTTTCCGGTTCCGGTCGTATCCTGTTCGCTTCCGGGGTCCCAGAAAACTATTACTCTTCCTTCGTACTAACGTGAAACGGTATCGGAAAAAGAGATTCACCTCCAGGAATTTATTGCTATCTCGCAGTCTAGGTATGGCACAAAGAAAGGGAGGGTGACTTATGGAGATGGAAGGGGTGAGATAACGATCAACTCGATTGAGCCCTTGAATTGATTGTCTGGAATAATTGGTTTCATTTTTGAAGAAGAATTTTCTAGTTTTCCTTAGGTCACATTGATGGAAAATATTACAAAAGTACTTAAATTTTTATCGTTTTTTTTTCTATGCATGTCTGGGTAAATTTTACATCTCGTATCAATAATATTTCCTTCAAAGTTCAGTCAATCTTTGTTATTTAATCATTTGGAGAATTAAATTTGTTTTTAACTATGTATCACAAGAATTGGCTAATCGTTATCAGAATGGGCGCAACTGAGAAGAAGCAGGGAAAGAAAAAACATTCGTATTTCATCTAGCCGTTTTATTTTTCCACAACTCGAGGTAATTATCAAGCTTCCATTCCACCCATTCTACCCACGAATTGCCCAATCTACTCTTAATACCCACTTTTTTCTACATTTTCGATGATGAACAACAGACTCAATGGAAGCAAAACGAAAAAAAAAACCTGTACTCCTCTCCAACGATGAGCGAATGCTGATGCATCGCATTGTCCGTACAAGCCCGCGTGTCAACCCCCATTTCAGCGATTGTCGATTCACTTGCCCGAACGCGTTTGTCCGGACTCGTACCTGTTTGGACGGGTCATTATTTTCGGGATGGATGCCATTTCTCGACTAGGTGTTCGACGTACGCTACTCAGCTCTCAGCCATCCGGAACCCGTATTGTCTGCAGCGGCAAATAGTTCTTGATAGTTATTGGTTATTCTTTACAAATATATAATATTCATTTAACTGGAATTTCTCCATATTTCTGTTTATTGAATTATAATTTTTGACTTTCCGATAACATTAATTTCCAAGCCTGTGGATATCTACAAATTGGCAGATTCCTTCTTCCAACCATTTTTTAAGTTTGAAATTGATTGGATGAAAATTCTTGTAGTTATTGAGGAAGCCAAATTTCTCGAGATATTTGAACAATTATCTATTTTGGAAATATGAAATTTTCAGGTCATCTCTTCGGACGAATGTTTTGATATAATGAATTGGAACATGCTGAAATAAATTCTTGAAGTAAAAGTTCTAATTTATATAGTTAATAATACGGGAATTGTTACTTTCGATTACAGCAGACGTAATCCTTCTGTTGAAAGATTTGATTCATTGAACCTTTTTTTTGCCAGTCATGATTATTTTTTTTATATTTTTATAAAAGTGTTTCTTTTCTTGCTTTCAGGTAATTCCCTTCGAATCAGCTATAATTGAACTTCGCATTCATTTCATGGTATAAACCATAAAAACTTCGATTCTTTGAGAAAATTTTCAGGTGAGTTTGAATGTTGAATTCATCTTTTCTATAGTTCTACTGTGCATTATATCGACTGATGGTACCGATACTATCAGTGAAAGAATTATGAATGTTAGGTTGCTTACCTACATCATAACCTCGAGTACAACTGTGAAGGCTAGTAGCTATATTGCTGCATTTATGGAATTCACCTAATAAGACCCAGTCGTTCAGAACTTCCATTCAAATGTGATTTCATTTTAATTATCAAATACGTAAATACAAGCAACAATTTTTTTTAGAAATATGCTGTAGTTTATCTTTCAATCAACGTTTCCGTAGACATCTATCGTTCACAAGGAAAGTTAGTTTTTGAAGAAATGAATCAAGAAAACCCTCAGAAGTATTGGCTGTCCTAAAAAGATATTGAAAAAAGCGAAATAAATAAAACAAAACCAGTTGTTGATGAAACATTTTTGACGATGGAACTCGTGTTAAATAATTATTTGGGCAATAACAACCATCTGTCATTGTTCTTGCTACCAACGTCGATATACATATTCGTGCTCAGGCTTTAGGTTCCTATACCGAGTTTTACAAAAGAATCCTGATTTTTATGGAAGGTAGTCCCTAAAGGGATCGGTAGGGTAGGGCTCTAATTGCACGAAATCCACCCTCTCACCCACTCTAGAAACCTTCGACATCCTTTCAGGTGCCACCCGGATACAAATTGAGTTTTCCGTCGAAATTCCATTAATGGCGCGCTATATTTCATCGGGAGAAGCGACAATTAAAAAGGTGCGAGCAATTACCTTTCCGCAATTACCTATCGAATCCGCGCATTATAATGAAAATTGACGTCGAAATAATTCGCCTAATTGATTTGGGCGCCGCGACGCGGTCTCCGCACGCGTCTGACGCCGTAATTAACATGGTTTCCGGCCTGATGACTTGCCGTATCGCCATGTATCGCTTGTTGGAATGTTCTGGTTGTGAAACAACTATATGAATTTCAATGTAAAGGCTAACCGTTCGAAAAGAAACTTGTCACAATTCTTATGCGAAAACACGAAGATGGTCGACGTTTCATTGTAACGCCACTAGATGAATTTCACTTCTCTGAAAATGTCTTCTTACTATCTCCCTACTCCTAAGGTTATCTTGCCTTGACGGAGCCAATCAACAGAAATATGTCTCGGTATGTACCATCTTTGTTCATTTCATTCTGATACTTGTGGATTCAACCCATATACCTTGTCAACAGTACTGAAAATTGATGTCAGAATGAAATGTAGGATCATTACTACTGCGCATACTGAAATTTGTCGCAAATTTCTCAGTCGAACTCGACAAATAATGCAATTCTTTCGGGGAGTAATGATGGTTGTACGCATGTATGTCTAGTATAATTTACACGTGCGAAATCCAATATACAAGGTGAGTTTTTGACCACTGCGTTAATTTTAACTATAGATTTTACGATCCATTTAACCCGGCGTGTTCGCCATTTTGCAACGGCTAGAACATTGATTCTCAAAGTGGTCCAGGTGAACCCCCAGGGGTCCACGGGAGCTCGACAGGGGTCTACGCTTGCGTGGAATAAAAATGGGTGTCCACAACTCATTAACGGGGGTCTACAAAAATGTATTAGGTGACCCGACTTGACTTCTCCTATGAATATAGGGAGACAATAATATAGGCAGACAATATTATAAGAAGCTTGACTTCTCCTATGAATATAGGAAGACAATATTATAAGAAGCTCAGCAATTGTTTTTGTAAGAACTTGCATATTCCATATTCAGAAAGAGCGTGTCAAGACTCGCCGATGCCGAAGAAACTGATGAGTACTTCCAACGATTGCTGCTACATACCGAAGTACGCTGGTTGTCGAAAGGTGCATGTCTATTAAGATTCTCTTTGCTTTTCAACTCTGTTTTAGAGTTTCCGAACACTAAAGATCCTGTTTTAAAAGAAACCTCATGAATTCCAAAGCAGACATTGCGTATTTGACAGATTTGTTCAAAACATTCAATGACCTCAACCGACAGTTACAAGGGGACAGCCTCAATTTGATAAAAACAAAGAGTGAAATTTCAGCTTTCCTTGTTAAACTGAAACTTATGAAGCAAAATATTGGCTGTTGTGAATTTTCCCAGTTTCCAAATTTATCGCAGGTAGAATGTCTCGACGAAGCTATTCAGACGTATGTTCAACATTTGATTGCCCTGTATGATGATTTTAGAATCAGATTTGAAGACATTCTGTCGATGGATATACCACCATGGATAATAAATCCATATGATGAAACTGAAGTGGAAAATGTGGTACTGAAAGCTTAGCAATGAGGAGCTCAAAAGAGCATTCAAAAGAGGGTATCAATCATTTCGGCTGCTGGCACAAATACCTGAAAAATATCCAGGACTGTGAGGAATTCTGCAAAAATTTCTCCTAGCGTTTCCTTCGTCATCTCTTGTCGAACGCAGTTTTAGTGCCGTTGACAAAAAAACGGAGCAGATTAAATAATACAGAGCGAGGAGATTTACGGTTATACTTAACTAAACTCAAGCCAAATATTGATAATTTGCTGTCAATTCACAAAGTACTTCCCTCCCATTAAAACATAAAAAAAATTAAAACATCAAAACTAATGATGATTATTATTTTAAAAACAGTTGCAATATAATCAAAATTTTGATTATATTGCGAATATTGTTTTCAAAATAATAATCATCATTAGTTTTGATGTTTAATTTTGATTCTACTAAGACTGTTATAACAACATAATTAAAAGTGTAGTAATTTTTGTGTTTGAATAAATAGCTACAAAACAAGAAAATATTTATTTTTACTTTTAACCACTCCGAAGTGGGACCTTATTGGTTTCTTGTACTGTGAGTACAATCTTAGAATACAAAAAAGTAAAGTAGGAATCCAACTGTTGGATGAAGACGCTTTTTAGACTGGCCTTGAAACATAGCTTAAATGACAATACTCACAGCATAATCACGGCAATATAAATTTTCAACTTTTTTTCGAAAACTTTTAACTCATAGTTGATTGAAAAATAGCCACAACACAGATTTACATAGACATATACTTTTTTCGGGTTTTGGAAGTAAGTTAGTAAAGTAATAGCTGCAGGGGGTCCACCAGATCCAGCAAAATGTTCAAAGTGGTCTATGAGAAAAAAAAAGTATGGGAACCTCTGGGCTAGAACAACCATATATTCTTGACGTCCAAAAAAATTTTTCTTACTATAACATTTTTCCAAATTTGGCCCCGTTCAAAAGATATTGGGTGTTGAAATTTCATAAAAAAATTGCATTTTCATCTGTAATATTCAAACGACTAATCAATTGAAATGATCTCTTGTAGAAGGTTTTTGATAACAGTCATGCATATTTTGGAATCAATAGATTTATTTAATTTCCTGTGGGTTTCTCACTACTGTACAGGTTGGTTAAATTGCATGAAAAACAAATATCACTTGAACTAAAGATCCGTATTTGTACTTCCTAGAATCATTATTTTTTTTGCAGATAAAATCATTCATCATCTTTTTTCCTAAATTGCATTATTTTTGAAATATTTGAAGTTGGGAGGAATTAAGTCGATAAAATTCTCTGATGAAACATGAGTGAGTGAATCATTTCTTAGAGGTAAAATAATGTTTAAAACAATTCAGATTCAATAGTAAATGCTATGGGAGGTAATTTTCATTAAAATGCTTCTAACTTTTTAACGCAGCTGAATATGGAAAAACAGTATGAGAAAAAAGTGTTTCCTTGATCTCAAGAACCTATGGTTAAAATTGACGCAGTGGTCAAAGACTCACCCTGTATATGACATTCCTTCCGAATTTCGAAATGAACGATTTTAGTTTTTGAACAGGGCGTTCGGGTAGACTCGTTTGCGCATGCGCAGTTTAGACTATCCTAGATATTCGAGGGCGTAAAAGTTTTGATTACATTCAAAGTATTGTTCTTGTAATGCAACATTCCAAAGACTACCCTTAAAATTAGCATGGAATAATTCTTCCGCTTCACCAAATTACTGAAAAATATAACTGCGATCTATAGTTTTCTGTAGAAATGACTTAATTATGAAACTGACATAAATTGGAAAACTTCCAATAATTTTGAATAATGAAATTGAACAAGTCATTCTTGAAAATATCCCCTCTTTTGTTCATCATGGATCTGTTTTCTGCCACGAAAAAATATAGGTATCGAAAGATATTTTAATCGAAAGTATTATGAGTTTTATAGTTACTTTAAGACTATGAATTTACCTTTTTTTAAACGAATAATGAACATGGCAATAGGATCAAGGTTCCAAGACTTCCCAAAATAGCATGAAATGGACAGACACTTGGCAGATGTTTCTAGATGGGTAATGAATCTGACAACCCAAAAAAATCTGGAAAACGCTTTCAAAACGAGGTAGAGAGAAGAAAAAGAATTCTCGTATCTTCCAAGCTTCGGTTAAATCATTAAAATGAAATAACCCGAGTATTCTGAATATCAAATTCGATGCATGGAATCAGTCTGTCGAAATCATAGACTCGTCTATCACACTAACGACGCCGAACATTCGACAGATCTAGGAAACCAGATAATTCTATGTTGAACCACTGAATATGAAAAAGTGAAACAGAATCCATTTGCATGAATTTGTATCATTTACACCCACCAACTTGGACGTGGCAGATTTCGGGGTTCGTTAGGGAAATGCAAAATATCTGCCGACACTCCTAAGGGTTGTTGTCCCCCCGCACAAGTATCCGGTTCCCTATTTTTAGTCCTCGTCTTCGGGAATAACTGGAATAAAAATCATCGGAGAGAATATGGCGCGCTTCTTGCCCCGGAAAATCGGTGTAGTGCTCTTATTTTATCCGGAATTGTGGAAATCAGGTGTGGTTTAGGATTTCGTCGAGGGTTTTTGTTCGTTTCCGCGTATCGTATTTTTTTTGGCCATTTTCAAGGTAATTTTTAGAAAGTAAGGATTGAAAATTCTTCAGAATGTAGGGTTTCTCAAGGGGCAGTTTCTTTTTTCGATGAAATATTTCATGGATAAGAGTGACTTCGTTGAAGATAGTAGTGGAGAAACTATTTGATAAATTGATGTGAAGTGCCACACACATCGACTGAAAAAAATTCGAGAAATGCTGACTAAAGGCTACCAATTCTATTAAAATTTTTTTTTAATGTATGTGATCTAGTTGACAGAAATGAACGGAGTCGAATATCAAAAAATAGTATAGAAAAAAGCGTTTTTTCTATGACGGGAAAAAATTAGACTTTTAATCTCTAACAAAATATAACTTTTCACGAAATTACTTTTTTCCCGGATATACAGTGTGGAACAGCCAAATGGAATAAATTCGATAACGGATAAATGAGAGCGTGTTTGGAAAAACACTTGAACACGACGATTTGTATTTTTAACTGAGCATTTAAAAAAAAAAAAAATTTATAGGGTGCGTCATGTGACAGTGGCCAATACCCACTTTCTCATTTAAAATACAAGCACCTGTATATTATTAATTTTTTGGATTCTTCAGAGAATTCTAGACATAAATCATGTACAATGTCCTATATCTATCTTCAACTGTTTCGGAAATATTAAGTGTTTTCAGATTTATTACAAAAATTAGCATTAAAAAAAGAAAATTGTTTTATTTCACAAATTCGCTACATTACACTAAAAACCTAATAATTAATACTGATTATTTCTTAATAATTAAAAAAAAACACAAAAAATATTAATGTCAATGTAGTTAATGTTCAAAATGCTAGCCGCGAACGTCTTGGCAACATGCTAATCTGGTATAGAAATGTCTTCTAACATTACTCAACATCTCAGGTGTAACTGATCTAATCGCAAGCGTGATTCGTATTTTTAAGTCATCTAAGTTGAGGGGTTTAGTTTTGTATACAATACTTTCGACATATCCCCACAAAAAGTAGTCTAACAGCGACAGATCAGGAGATCGTGCTGGCCATTATATCGATCCGCGCCTCCCTATCCATCGATTTGAAAAATTTGGTTCAGGTACTGCCGGACATTGATTCGGTAATGGGGCGGTGCTCCATCTTGCTGCAACCAATTGTATTGGCAGGAAATTGTGGGTTTGCTGGATCAGGATATAAGTTTGTCAAAGTTGGCTCGACATTATTTTGGAGCAGTTCTAAATATTTATCTCCATTCAAGTTGCCATCAATGAAAAAGGGACCTTTTTTTTGGAAATTTTTCGTGAAATAAGCGAGAAACTTCTATTTGTGTCCTTGTGTTATCTCCATAACCAATCATTTGTAGAATGGTTATTTTGTGCTTTTCTTTTAAATGAACCGTTTTTCTTGTATTATTACGTACGGTTAACGAAATTTAAACGACAATAGCACTGACAATGACCACTACTGTCATGCAGGCAGACAAGTTGCTATGGCTATCAGTTTTATACGAAAATAAACAATGTTTTTATATTTTTTTCATTTCATATCAGTAAAAAAAACGCAGGAATGGTTTTTATTTACTTTCTCATTATCAAGGGAAATAAGTATTGAATGTAATGTAGCGAATTTGTGAAATAAAATAATTTTGTTTTTTTAATGTTAATTTTTGTAATGACTCTGAACACACTTAATATTTCCGAAACAGTTGAAGACAGGTATAGGACATTGTACATGATTTATGTCTAGAATTCTCTGAAGAATCCAAAAAATTAATAATATACAGGGGCTTGCATTCAAAATAAGAAAGTGGGTATTGGCCACTGTCACATGACGCACTCTTTATAATTTTTTTTTTGAAAAAAATGGTCAGTTAAAATTACAAATCGCCGTGTCCAAGCGTTTTTCCAAACACGCTGTTCCACACTGTATATACATATAGATAATAGAAGATATTTGATGTTGATGACGAGATATTGTTGATGTGTGAATGATTGTTTGGGCTATTACCATCATCTATTGTGGATGTAATGTTTTCCGACGTTTCGATAGACATCTTCTATCTTTATCAAGGAGAAAAGTAAGAAACCTTTTGACAAATTATCAATTTTCAAAAAGTAATATTGACAGAAGTCATGAAAGAAAAATGAACGATGTTATATACTCATCTGTGATATGATGATCTTTTTAAGTTGGATCGAACTATCGGCGTCCAAACTTCTGGCAGATCTATAGATGGAGCACTTATGGAATCAGGTGTTATTTTCATAAATGCTGCTTCTTTGATTTTTCTTCTTGCAAGTTTTTCTTCTTTGGATATTATTGATGCTTCATTCCATTTTATACGATGATTCTCAGCTACAGCATGTTGGACCAACCTGGATTTGTCGCTGTCTAGTACTCGTAGAAGCTTCTGATGTTCTTTTATTCGTACATTCAGAGGGCGTTTAGTTTCTCCGATGTAAGATCTTCCGCACTCGCAAGGTAATTCATATATGCAGTTCTCTGTCCTTTGTGTCTCATTATTAGGCTTAACTTTTGTAAGTTTAGCTCTGATAGTGTCTTGAGTTTTGAATGCAGTCGTTTTGTTGTATCTATTTCCAATTCTTCTCATTTTCTCCGACAAACCTTTTACATAAGGAATTACGGTTTTAATGGTCTGATTTATATCTGTTGGTTCAGGTTGACTTTCTCTTGTTCGTTTAGCTTTTTCTAATATCTTTTTGGGGTAGCCATTGCTTCTAAGAGTTCTCGAGATGTTATTTATTTCTTCATTTTGGTCTTCTTCAGTGCAACAAATATTTATTGCTCTATCAAATAAACATTTTGCTACTCCCAATTTAGTGTTTAGTTGGTGGTTTGAATCAAAATGTAGATATTGTCCTGTGTTCGTTGGCTTTTTATACACAGTGGTTCTTGGGATTCCATTTTGTTTATGTACGAGTACATCTAAGAATGGAAGTTGTCTGTCCTCGATTTCAATTGTGAATTTAATTGATTCCTCTTGATTGTTTAGATATTGAAGGAATCCATCTATAGTGTCTCTTCCATGTTGCCAAATAATGAAAGTATCATCTACATATCTTTTCCACAGTTTGGGTTTAAGTACATATTTTTCTAATGCCTCCTGTTCGAAAATTTCCATATATAAATCAGCTAAAATTGGTGATAGTGGTGAACCCATGGCCATTCCGAATTCTTGTTGATAAAAGATGTCTTCAAATTGGAAATATGTTGTTTCAATACAAAGAGAAAGCATTTCCATAATTGCATTCACGCTTAGTGTAGTTCTTTCACTAAGGGTTTGATCTTCTTCAAGCTTTTTCCTAACTATGATAAGTGTTTTATCTGTCGGAATATTAGTGAACAAACTGGTGATGTCGAAGCTGACCATAACGTCTTCTTCCATGATTTCTTGATGTTTCATTATTTCTATGAAGTGTTTCGTGTTTTTTATCATCGATGTTGAATTACTTTTTAATGGTGATATAATTTTCAGCAGAAATTTAGCCAATTGGTGGCATGCTGAATTTCTTGAACTCACAATTGGTCTTAGAGGAATATTTGTTTTGTGTATTTTTGGTAGACCATATAAATGTGGGGGTTTACTGAAGTGAGGTGTAAGTCTTGATCTAACGAATTGATCTGGAAATTCATTTCGATATTTATAAAGGATTTTGTAAATCTTGTTTTCAACTGTGGTGGTAGGGTCCTTTTTTAGTCTTTTGTATTTTCCTGCTTCTAATAATTCATTGATTTTTTGATTATAAGAGCCAACATCTAGAATTACAGTGGCGTTTCCTTTGTCTGCTGGAAGTATCTTTATGGAATTATCCGATTCAAGATCTTTTAATGCCCTGTGTTCAGCTTTATTTATATTGGGTAGAGGTGTTTTGTTATTCCTGTCTAACAAGGTTCTGATTTTCCATCTGTACTCTTCGGCTTTTTCAGGTTCTCGAATTTTCTGTGCAGTTCCTTCTGCCGCCAACATGATTTCAATATCAATTTCATATCACTTTCATGACTTCTGTCAATATTACTTTTTGAAAATTGATAATTTTCAAAAGGTTTCTTACTTTTCTCCTTGATAAAGATAGAGGATGTCTATCGAAACGTCGGAAAACATTACATCCACAATAGATGATGGTAATAGCCCAAACAATCATTCAACAAGATATTTGATTTTAGAATATTTTATTGAATATAAGTTACATTTCCTTTATATCGAAAGTACAATTATTAAATGTGCCTTGCGTGAATGACATGTTCCTTGAACTATTCGGTACAACAGACGAATTTTCTTGTGTTGAAATAATATTCTCTGACATGGACACAACTGCTGTTGATGTACCTGGTCGCAAATCGGGTGTTATTTCAGAACTGCGTCACGTTCTGAACACTTTATTAGCAATTTCTATTTTGTGTACCACAGATTCATCAACATACCCTTCAGCGACCGTTGATGACTTCCAACCGCCATGTTTCTTTAGTGTCATAATGTCTCCCCCAGATTCAACTAAAAGTGTAGCAGACGATCTTCGAAATGAATGACCTGTATATGAGTTAGCATTTTCAAGTTGAAGAAAATTAGCTACTGTTTTAGGTACCTTAGAAAACTGATTTTCATCCACAACCTGATTGATACATTTTCCATTGCGATATGCATAAAACAGCGATCTTTTGCTGCTGCTGGTCGAAGGGCTATGTACATTCGGTAATATTTAATATATTCTTCAGTAACTACAAATCTCCAGTTTACGTAATTCTTTGTTTGCTTCAGTTTCACAATTAATAACTTTCCCGAACCTTCAATATCATCTAATGTTACCTGGCTGATTTCACAAATTCGACAAGCTCCTGCAATCCCAAATACAACAACAACTTTGACCATTAAATAATCTTCATCGGGTGCATTATTTATAAATTCACTTATTTGTGTACTCGTAAAAATCGTAGCTTTCTTCGGCGTGTAACCTTTTCCATTTTGTTTCAGAAATGTAATTAGTTTGAAATATTTTGAAATGTCTACATTATTATTGGATCGTAACTTACTTTTGGTCATTGAATAATTCGACCACACTGTTGATGGCTTTTGTTGTTGTGCCAGTTCCGAAAAATAAGCCGAGAAAGAACTGAATTTCTTTTTCATTTTCCATTTCATAAATCTTGAATACGCGGTTTCGTAAATTTTCCGCGATTTAGCTGGCAATAATTTTCGTGACGCTACTTTCGCGGATTCTATCAACTCCGGTAGAGACAGAGAAAACTCAGAATCAAGCATTTTTAACTTTATAGAATTCAAAATAACTCCTAAACAATTACTGAATTCGCAATTTTTGAATCAAATCACAAAATTAAATTGACAGATATTTGATTATACTGAAGTTTTCCTTAGGAAACTGTCTATTAGCTTACTAGTTTGAAAATTCAAATTTCATATCGATAACTTTCTGACTTTAATATATTGTCATAATATGTTATTTCACTATTAAATCGACGTTTTTCCTGCCACAGAAAAAAATAGTGTATTATACACAGGAAAAATATTAGATTTCAGCTCTCGGATTTTTGTCTCTCTCCGCTTCGCGTCGGGAGACATCATAATTTCGAGCTAAAATCTTATACTTTTTTCCCTTGTATAATAACTAACTATTCTGTAGTAGTTAAAGACACACCCTGTATATTCATAGTAATGAATTGAGGATCCTATCACGTAAACAGCAAATCGATGAATAATTTACTCATAATCGAAGTTATAAACGAACCCTTCCGCTTCCGGATGTTGATCTTTGAAACTCACCATCCTGTGCAACTTTCTCATTAACAGAAAATACAACATGAAGCCACTTTCAATAAACCCCGAAAGATGATTTCATTTCGGAAGGCACTCTATCTAGGGGAACTTCCGACACTAACCAACTTTCTAAAACGAAACAAACCGTTCAAACTCCTCCTAAACTTTTCCATCAATTAGATTTTTCTGCTTCGCCCCAGAGCCAGCATCCAACTTCACTTCACGCCGCTTAATGAACTGATACTAATGGATTAATTGAATCATCTCGTGTATCCTATCGTATGCAGATAAAGAGTCGCTGATTGGTCTTTGAAAGAAACGCCGCAAAGCTAATGGTGATCTCTCATACAGACCAGGATTCAGTTCCCTTATTGGACTTATTAGTAGGGTTACCTAGGAAGCAACTTTAGGATTTATTGGTGTTATAGGGATGCGAAAAAGATTGTTTTCGTTCATGTTTGATGTATGTAAGTTATGTATTCTATTTTATGTATTCTATTTGTTTCTCACTTGTAAACGTCAGTTTCCAAAAACACAATATTAATCAAGAAAGTTTATTTTATCGAGTAACTAACTTGTAAAACTGACAGTCAACTTGCAAAATTTTAGTTAATTAGTTAGTTGTGTTATTTACATTAGAAAATTTTGTTTTATCGTTATATATATGTTGAAAATCATGGTTCTATTGTTATTTCCAGTAACACAGATTTTTGATGATGAAAGAGTCGATACTGATGATGGACCATCTGTTCAGAAACTGCTGAACTCGAGGACTGCAGAACATTTGTACTGTCCTTACTACCAAATAATTTGCTAGACATTTCGATTTTTTTGTTTACCGAATCATCGACATAACTCATCACAATTTCGGTGCTTTTCCACCCTCCTGCACACTTTAGTGCTAAAATATCTCCACCCGAATACGCAACAATAGTGGCTAGTGTTCTGGGAAAAGAGTGGCCGGTGTATAACTCTGGATCCTCTGGAACCTAAATATTTCGCAATTTGCTTTGGGACACCACCAATAGTATGCTGGTCAGCATTAAGGGAAATGCACTTTCCATGTCGGTATGTCAAAAAAATTTAGGTTTTCTGTTCCAGGAGGTCCAAGATTTACATATCTTCTGTATAACAGGGCTTGAAGCTGCAGCCATCATCGGTTATGGTGAATCTTCTTGTTGTTAAATGTTTTGTTTGCCGCATTGTCATAATAACGTATTTTTCCATATCTTTTACATCCTTCATGTTTTAGGAGAGAATTGCGTCACATCGACAACATCCAAAAATCCCAAATATTGTGACAATTTTCGTCAGCAACCACTGGTCATCAGCAGCATGTAAAAGAAACTGTTCAGCCTCTTTTTTTCTTAATACCTTAGCCTTTTTGGCGTATAACGCTCATTTTTTCTTTTCAGAAACGCTATTACCTTTTGAAATCTGCAAATGACAACTAAACGTCATATTTTTCGATAAATTTTTTAAGGAAAACAAACCTGCGAACAGGGGCATTTTCTTTCATTTCCAAGCAGCTTTTCAGCATAGACCATTTTGCCCATGAAGGCTTAGGGCTGAATCTAGGTAACGCGTTTTACTGGCTCAAGGAGGTAACTGACTCGCCTGCGGCTCGTCAGTTATATCCTCCATGCTAATGCTAGTAATGTTATATACTATTTCATATTGGTTTTGTACAATTATGTATTCCCTAAGAAAAATGAACTGTTTCAAACTAGGAGAGTGTCTGTACACTCTGTAGCTCTGTAGCTGTGCCAAAGAATTGTGCATTATTATGCGAGTATTCTCGAGAAACCAATTCTAACATATTCGTGCTGTCAATCACATTGCTCTCGAGCACTGTTTCAAGCTTAGTACTAAGTGCTTGTTTGTCAGACGAAATGTTTATTAACCTGGCGAGACAATTTCAAGGTGGATGTATCTTCTACAAGCCTTAGGAGATGAGAATAGGGGCTTACGAACAGTCTGTCATTTGAAGGTACTCTGTATTTCATGCATGATATTTTTGGCATATATTTATATTTGATTATCTTCGTCATTACTAAACATAAATTTAATA
The DNA here is from genome assembly GCA_030674115.1 of Micraspis discolor. Taxonomy (NCBI): domain Eukaryota; kingdom Metazoa; phylum Arthropoda; class Insecta; order Coleoptera; family Coccinellidae; genus Micraspis; species Micraspis discolor. Next base: position 1,408,077 of record JARTUT010001740.1, read on the forward strand.
TACGTGTGTATGCTCTAGTTAAGAACAATTCTGGTAGATTTTTATGATTGATGGTTAGTGCAATAGATACCACTGTAAGTTCTTTCCATTTATTTGTTACCAACTCTTACTCACACCATAATCCCACTGAGCTGGCCAGTGCTGCTCTAAAGTTATAAAGAGCGGCGCTCAACGAAACAAACAATGTCTTTTGTGCATTACTTCAAAGAAACCTAGTTTGTCTGATTTTTGTCCAAACTGACTAACTCAACTATCACCATTTTTCCTCAAAGGCAGTTCTTGTCGAACCAGCAACGCAATAACTTCCGCCTCACATGATCCGCTGAAGAAGTTGCATACTTTCCTCACTGGAATGCGCTTTTGGAAGCAATAAAGCTCACTTCCCTTAATTTCGAATTTATCGATTCTACCCCGGTGGCAGAGAAGAATCGACTAGTCAGAGAGCAGCAGGAGGAAAAAATAAATATTTGTTTTTCCTGCGAGGAAAAGCGGGAAATCCAATTGTTCTTGTTTGCCATCGTCGTTAAAATATGAAACGAAAATGTAGCACGGAGAACGTCTCCGAGAAGCGGTTGACCCTTCGTGTAAACATATAATTCCTATTTCACCGTGGATATATTTTCATTGATTGACTGAAAGAATTTTTTTTAGTTGATTCGAGCAGAACGTGATTCTCAAGAGAGGAAACGGCAGGTTGAATGGGTGTCCTATAGGAGGTCATCAACTAATCGTTGTGTAGTTGTGATCATTCTTATGGATGAGACGCGAGACCAGAATGGCCACTATCCGAAACCAAACATTCCTTCAATCCAAGGGCTCGTGTCTAAGCGTTCGATTGAGTCGTAACAATACCTGAGCAGAAATGATTATTCGTTAGACGCTGGAGACAAGGCCTGGAAGCAAAATCCACGAAAGATTGTCACGAGGGTGCGTCGTAAATAATTAGGACTTTCTTGGTCCCCCTGAATCTACGGACATGGTGTAGACCCTGGGAGTAGTTTTAGTATCATATTCCAGGAACAACTATGACTCAATTGGCCCTCTGAGTCCTTCGACATAGAGTAGTTCCAAACTACTTCTGCTAGCTTAAACCGAGAACCAGGTGCGACGAGAAGGAGTCTATGTTATCTTCTCGATTCAACTTGGCTCGGTATAGATCTGGGGAGCACAGACGTGGTGATATCAGAGTAATAATAGATCACTTGGCCCCCTGAGTCGAAACTCTCGGTGAGGGGAAGAAAAAAGAAGTAACATCAATGTCTATCAGAAATTGCAACCTCAATCTCCGATTGACACTTTTCGATCTTAGAGAGTCTTGAAGATCTCCATATCTGGCCCATTAGAGTTGAGTAACCAGAGCTGACGTCCCTGGGTCTCTTATCCTTTTGCAGAAGGAGCTGTTTAATAAGCTTTGAAGTCTCATATGAGGTCATCACTTTGTTGTCGTGAACAGACTCAAGTAGTTGTGATGCAATGAAACCAAGAATGAAAACTATCTTGAACCCAATCTTCCGACAATCTAAGGGTTTGCGTCTAAGCGTGGTTAATTGGTGTCACATTTGCGGACACATCGGAGTAGAAATGATCTGGAAGATGCTGGATAACGTGCCAGCAAGAAGAGACTTCTGGCAATTAAGATGAGGCGTGGTTGACTATTGTTTTCTTATTCCCCTTTGGTGTTAGCCGAAGAAGTAACGTCAGTAAAACATGCAATCATGGCTCACCTGGCCCCAGGAATCCTTGGAGTCCAAGGAATAAAGTTTGGGTTTCCAACCAGAAGAAACCACGACCAGTAGGTGACCCCCACTGAAAACCGGATGCTGAGAGACAATTCCATTCTCTAATCGAAATCTAGAAGCTAAGATGCAAGGCACGCAGTCCTAGTCACTTCAGATCGACTTTCTGGATCTCCAGACTGGAGGAAGACCCGAGTGATAAGGTTGAACTGTCTGGAGCTATCTGCCACCTCATAGCATGAACTCTGAGGGATCAAGACCAAAATATTTCTGCTGGCAAGAGACGCCAAACGTCATCATGGAGGGGTCAAGATGACTAGCTCAAATAATCGTTTTGACACAAGTCTCGTCATTAACTTGAAATCTAAATTCAAAGAGTTGCGTTTTTGAAATACTATGTGGCAGATCCTACATTGGTGAAACTCGAAACCTTCTCGAAGTGAGAATGAAAGAACACCATATACAGGTAGGTCACTTCACTTATTCGATTCAGTTTTGATTCCGAATTGGATTTTGCTCATCGATAGAAGTTGCCATTCCAAATTTCATTAGTAGGTACTCCGGAAACTGCGAAATACTAAATTTCACGTCTTTATCATTGTCTTATAATCTAGATAATGCAATTTAGTCGAGAACATTATATTAGAGAAGGCGCAATATGTCTTAAATTACATCCATTATAGGCAATTGCAACTTTGACGCGGGGCTCCTGAATGATCCAATCAAGCTATTGCTTCGAAACTACGAATTGCACAGAATGATATTAAATGAAATTCTAAAAATTATTGAAGCGTGGCACGAATAGCTCCCTCTACTTCGCTTAACAGAATAGGAATATTAAATTGTGAAAATAATGAAGCGGAATTTGTAGTATACATGAACTTCTTTCAGCAAATCGCTAGGAAATTTTGATATTCTAGACTGTATTCCTCAGAGGAAAACTCCAGATTCACCAACTTGTTGTTAGTGTTCTACTTCAAGGATCGACAATATATTGTTTATAAGGAATTAACTCATATTTTAAAAATTTCGATGCACTGCAGCAGAATACATTGAAAATTCAATGATATATATTTGCAGTTCTTCCAATTTCACCTGTTATAGCTGCCTTCGTGATAAAATTGGATTTTACTTTAAAATTCCCGGTCCTCCAATCAAAACCGCAAATATGCGGCTAGCTTGGATAGTTGATTCTTTTGTTTCGATTGATTTTTATCTTAAATGTTCTTCCATCTTTACTCTTTTGAAACGCACTAATGAAGGTCTTCTTCGCGTTTATATTCCTTGATATTTGCCTCTCGTCCACTACCACCAGGTTATCACTGAGTTCAGCACACCCCGTAATCATCTGACACGCTCAAGCGAAACAAAACGTTACATTACTATAAAGAAAATTATAAATTTTATAATCTTGTGCAACTTTGATTTGTCTTTATTCCCAATTAATTACAGTTATTTAATTCGTGTAAAGTTTGTATGATAAATCTCCACCTCTCAAATAATACTTTGAGTAAAACAATATATTCACGAGCCTTCAGATGTTTCCCCAAACAACCATTTAATTAATCTTTATTAGTGTCGCCTCCTTCAAATCTGAGGTGTTACCCGTCACGTGATCGGAAGGAAGCAACACACACAATTGTAAATCACAGCCTCAAAATGTAATTAGCCGTGTAACCGTTCATCAAAGTGACTCCGATTATTATTGTTGTTACACGATGTGGAATCGAAATAGCTGAAACTGGTAATTCGGAAACTAATTACTTTGAAGTAACATTGTTTAAGTACAGGCTTCCGATTCCATGAATACAGTGTGTAACGGGCGAATTTAGCCGATCGGGAATCTCCACTGAAAATTTGCTCTAAGCCATCTCGCGCGCATGTTGCTGAGTGCATGGGGTGCACTAGACCGCCGACTCTCTCGGTCATTCTCGTGTAAAAATGCTAGAAGGTCCATGTATCTGTATTTCACGAAAAGGAATTAAGTTTTAAATAGAGAGTTTGTCGTGGAAAACAGTTTTTGTAGCTTTCACTAAATCTGTTGAAGTTAGAATTATACCGAATTTGAGATACCTTACCGAGGCCGGAAGAAATTTTCTGGAGCTGAAAATTTACCGAAGAACTCACAGGTGAACGTGTTCAAATGAGGATATACAGTGTGACACAAAAGTATCCGGAAAATAAATTGGGGAGAGAATAGTATTTGTTCCAATTGTTGTTTCAAGAACTTCTAGAATTCAGTGCTCCAGTGTGTAATGTTGAACTCCTCGTGTTTCAGCGGTATCCCTTAAATTATATTTCGAAGTTTATATAGGAATACCGCGATAGGAAGGATAAGGAACCGCTACTCAAAATAGATCTAATCCAGCAACAACTTTTCAACGAGTTGAGATCCAAATACTCTCAAGGAATTAAATCAGTACTTAAAGGACGTATTTATTATTCAGAGACTCCTCTATATTTCGCATCGTCGACCGACTTCATTACTCAGCCGGAATCAATCTGCTCCCTCATCTGAAAAGGGATTGAGGCGGGATCGAAGAAGTCTCTAATGGAAATTTCCAGTTCTATCTGAATTTTCATTTATTATAGACGCGAGGCCTCTACCGATAATGACGGTTTTTCTCCGTTAACGGAACGATTTCTGATTTGGCTACGAAACACGTGAATGGAGTGGCTAATGAATGTTCCTACAACGCGATCAGGGCTGCAGTAAAGCTGCTTTCGCTGGGACGAAGGAAAAGGCTGCCTATTATTGCTATCATCCTCTTTAAATGGCATTGAAAAGAGAATGGTTTCGTGTTTTGTTCTGATGGAGATGGCAGATAATGAAGAAAGTATACGTGTAGGAGTTCTAAAATTGAGAGTTTTTCATTTCAATATTGTTGAACAAATGCTCTAATGAACTCCTTCTCGCATTATTTCTAAGCATAGTTTTAGTTTTAAGGTTGTCTACACGATCCCATTAGAAATGACCTCTCGCCAATTATCTTTATTAATAACCCAAGGACATTGATAATTGTTCAAAAAAATTCGATGAGATTTCGAAAGCTTGTTGCTTGGAAACGGACCGACGCCGTAGGCGGAGATCTGTTGCCTACAAGTAATAAGGTTGAGAAAGTTGTCATAAAATTTTTGAGCATTTATCAGTGTCCGAGGGTTACTCGGATAAAAAATACAGAGCTAAAATAATTTATTTAAAGGTGCAATTAATATTCTTCTTCAATATTCTAGTAGGGTTTCATTGAGTTGGCATTGTTGTGACCCGTAATTTTTATAAGCTGTTGTTCTTGCACACCACTTCTGGTTAATCGCGGTAGATCTATTGGAATGATTAGTAATTTTTTTCTTTGTATTCAATCCAATCGCTTCGGCAGACGATCTTGTTCAATTTTGAATCGTATTTCTTCCAATGAGCATATTATCATACCAGTGATAATTTTCGGATTTCCATTGACGATTTGGTCTGACGAATAATCTGTTGGTTTTAACATTTGGGTCCCTTTTCGACATCAATTGTTTGAATAATTGGACGGGACAGACGTTGCTGTCATCGTTTTGTATTAAAAGCTTACTTCCAGTACACATTCTTGAACCAACCTAGTAATTGCTGAATGCAGGGTTATATTCCACATATTTCACTCGGTTTTTTACAGAACTATCGTTGTTTGATTCGATATAAAAAAATTCAGTCAAGCAAGCAGCAGCTTCCCCACCTGGCCTAGCTAATTCTACCGCGGCTATGTGATAGAATTTCCGTTGCAGCCCTTCAGGAGTATTTTCATTCCATAAGTTTACCATTTTCGTTATTTCGACAGAACTTAATGCTGCCGAACTTTGTTTCCTTTTACTTGGATCTGATTGCAGTTTTCGTCGTATAGAATTACGGGCAGTTCGCGCTTGTTGAAACAACACTTTTGAATGGGTCAATAATAACTTTCATTTCTTTATTATTTATAATTTTTCTTGTAACAGCTTACTTGACCTTAGTTTCTTTGAATTCTGTACCATCTTTTCTCCTCATGTTCACAGCCCAATCTTTTAAAATCAACGCCAATTCTTCCGCCGTCCAATTTCCATCTAATTGATACTTTCTGTAGTCAATAAGTCAATAAATGCTTTCCATACAAATTTCTTACTGTAAACGGTGTTTTTTCGATTCTATAATTTCATTAATATTATTCTACAACTATTCAACGTGTTTTTCAACTCCGGCATTGAAATTTCTATTTGTTGCTCACTGCGCTGATCCATATCAACACTTTGATGGCCGTTCTTGCACTGTGAAGTCATCATTATACAGGGTGAGTCTTTGACCACTGCGTTAATTTTAACCATAGATTCTTGACGTCAAAAGAAACATTTTCTTCCTATAACATTTTTCCAAATTTGGCCCCGTTCAAAAGATATAGGGTGTTGAAATTTCATAAAAAATTGCATTTTCACCTGTAATATTCAAACGACAATATCAATTGAAATGATCTCTTGTAGAAGGTTTTTGATAACACTCGTGCATATTTTGGCATCAATAGATTTATTCCACTTCTTGTGGGTTTCTCACTACTACTCTACAGATTGGTTAAATTGCATGAAAAACAAATATCGCTTGAACTAAAGGTCCGTATCTCGTACTTCCTGGAATCATTAGTCTTTTTTGCATACAAAATCATTCCTCATCTTTTCTCCTAAATTGCACCATTCTTGAGATATTTGAAGTTGAAAGGAATTGAATCGATATAATTTTGTCCAAATTTTCTGATTTTCCCAAATCCAACTCTGTGCTGAAATGATTCAATAATCAGATTTGTTCAATGTTGCCATATTTTATGTCTTTATTAAATATTTCTACAAAAGATTGGGGAAATTTCTCCAGTCTATGGTTCCACCACTAAACACTATAGATGAAATTAACCACTGAACAATATTTGTCTTACATTCACCACAAAATCTAAATTGCCATTTGCTGTATTCATTGTTAATGATGTCTAGCACCTTGTTTAATATTTAATCCAGAATAATATTCCATAATAAATAAAGAAAAAGTTTTCCATCACTCTTCGGTATATTTTGACCGTTGAAATAGATAAATTATTTTATGTCAGGACCTGTTAAATTGAAGACTTGTCTTTATGAACAGCTGGTTTTTATAGCTTCAGGCTTTCAGGGTTCATCAAATTATATCTATTCTAACATAGGAATGCTGCAAATTGAGCTCATATGAGTTTTAAAAATCTTCCTAGATTTTATACCTTTATTATCTTTATTTCATACACCGATTCAACCTTGTTCACAAACTTAAGAGATAATAGAATCTGACTTAGTTTTAATATTTCTGAATGTTTGTTATGATGCATGGTTAATTAAAATTCAATCAATATTGAATCTGGAAGCTATAAGCTCATAAACAAGAAAGATTAGAATAGAATGCAATTTCTGACCATAATCATTTCATACTGAATTGAATAATTTAAAACTATCGATATTATCCTAAAAAATTTTCTTTTTTTTTTTTGAAGATACAAATAACTTTTGACAGTTTCAAACAGAATCAAAACAACAAGGAACCACAGAACACTTTTTATTTGGAACTACCCACCACAGAGACGTAATAATATTTTAATGTGATAATAATTCACTCTAATTATTCTGAGGAAAATTATAACTTAAGATCAATAATAGTTACAGATATTATCTCTCATTTAAAAAAATGCAAATATTAATTTTTTCTCTCCTGGGGTTCGGTAATAAATTAATATTCTATGGTAAGGTATTAAAATTTGACATAATCTATGAATAACCATTATTCATTATTTATGTTTTTGTTCACGTAATTAAAACAGATACTTTGATTATACAAATCAGTAATCAATAATTATAGTCTAAACAGAATAGATTCATATTAATGATTTAACAAAAAATTTTTTATCAAAGAACACCTAGTTGATTTTTCAAAATCAAATTTAGGTATTTCTTCAAGAAAGTATAATTGCACACCTAAATCTGGAAATACTTGTAATCTATCCAGGTAAATTGTTATTGGGATTCAGTACAGAAAATACCTGTTCACTGGTCTCTGTCAAGGAGAAGAAACTTCAGAAATATCAGTGTTTGGAAAATCATAGATGATTTTTTCTGGCTTTGAGTGAAAAAAAAGCACAGTGACAACCTCTTGCCTTGGAAGTTTTCATAGAAATGATGGTTTTCATGATTTGGAAATTTTAAGAAGAAAATTACAAATGTATGATGATAACACCCAATAATTCTGAGGTTTTTTTGGAATTTCTCACTAGAAAGGCATGGTTTATAATCTTGAAGTAGAAAGAAAATATAATAGAACAACAAAAATCTATGTTTATGGTGTTGAATTTTTTTTACCAGAAAATTAGTATTTTGTATCTTCCTTCTGGATATGGACCTCATCGGATGAAACATGAGTGAGTGAATCATTTTTAGATAGAAAATAATGTTTTTAAACAATTCAGATTCAATAGTGGATGCAGTGGAAGGTATTTTTCATTCAAACTAAACTGGACTACAGAGGGGTATTCGCCCAATGTGAAAACTTAAAATGCTTATAACTTTTCAACGCAGCTGAATATAGAAAAACCGTAATGAAAAAAGTGTTTCCTTTGATCTCAAGAACCTATGGTTAAAATTAACGCAGTGGTCAAAGACTCACCCTGTATATATTTCACACGGTTTTACATTTTCTGTAATGAAAAATCTAATCACACCGCGCTGTTCGTCACATGTATTTTTTTCAGTGGAGGTACCACAGGTTTAAGCTCACGGCAAAGTTACCGACAAGGAATTTGGACAAAATAACCGCACTATTGTGTATCCAAACCATATACTTACCCAACAATACCATTATCAAGCAGCCACATGAAATAGTTCCTCTTCAGCTCACTTTTTCTGGATAGAATCTATCAATAACTTGAAATGAAATGTATATCAAATATTCAAGTATTGAAGGTCCCATCTCTCAAGCAGCATTACCTTGTACACCGGAAAGTGAACTATTCAGAACTTAATACAATACAGAAAAACAAAAAAATTTCACACAAATACACCTAGAACCATTTTCTTTCGAGAGAGATACTCACCATCCTTTCCTCCCAATAAATTAACCAAAAGCACGTTCTGCACCTCTGCCTTGGGGAAATAATACAGTTGCAGCATCGTCCAGGAAACGACTTCAAAATTTACATCCAGCCCCGAGCATTTGAAATAATCGTTAGTCTAATCGTTCTTCATAATTGATATAATAAATTTCATGCCCGGCAATGCTAATTCCCGAAGTAATAAAACTGAGATCATTCCAAAACTTCCGGAAATTGTCCAGGTTGTCGGGCTCCCGGATCCGAAGGAACTCAGAAATGCGGCAATTTTGTTGCTCTGGCGATGCACGAGATTGGTCGGGAAATAACAGCTTACAAGTGTTGCGGGTGGGGGGGGTTAGAAGTTTCTGTCTCTGTGGAATCAACTGCACTTGAATTTACTTCAGAGTAGGCGTGAGACCGCTTTGTTATGAATGAGAAAACGATGATTCTCAGCGAATATTTTTTTCATTTTTTCGCGTTTGTTTGTAGTGGGGTTTAGAAGTCCATAATGCTGAACTGACTGGTGGCACGCAATCGTTATCCCTCTATGCTGAATGTTCATTGTACACCGTTGCATAAAAATAAATTAAATTTATACATATTCTAGCAGAAACGATGTGTATATTGAATATACTAGTAATGATAATAATTGTTATCATATACTGAACGAATATTGAAATCTAAATGAAGGATGCAGAAAATGAATTGGGTCAAGAATTCCATTTTAAGTTAATTTCATTCTTTTATAATAAACCCGTTTCTTCAGAAAATCATAGAATGCAGTTGTAATTTTCTGACATTTGCTAGATATTTCGATTTTTTTGTTTACCGAATAACTCATCACAATTTCGGTGCTTTTCCACCCTCCTGCACGCTTTAGTGCTAAAATATCTCCACCCGAATCCGCAACCATAGTGGTTCCAGTTCTGCGAAAAGAGTGGCCGGTCTATAACTCTGGGTCTTTTAAGCCTAAATATTTGCTTTGGGACACCACCAATATTGTGCTGGCCAGCATTAAGGGAAATGCACTTTCCATGTCAGTATGTCAAAAAAAATCTTAGGCTTTCTGTTCCTCTGTAGGAACTTTTAAACGGCTCAATCGATTTTAATCAAACATGTCTAAGAACACTAGCCAGTAAAACTCCTGTAATACAAAAAAAATTGAGATCGGTTCATTTGTTCGGGTGCTATGATGCCACAGATAGACAGACAGACACGTCAAACTTATAACACCTCTCTTTTTGCGTCGGGAGTTAAAAATAGCAGCATGTACTAATCATAAGGTGGGGAAAGGCATGACTTAAAAATACCTACGCTATATGAACACAGGCAAAATAATGAGTGCTCAGAAAACATTGTGTTTGTTACATATTTTTTATTGCACTTAACAATTTAAAAACAATACAAACAATTTCTATTAAAATATAACATGATAACAATCAGTTAATGGTGACTGACAATGAGATCAAATAAGTTTTACATTATTTTCTTGCGAGATTTTAAATTTGCAAAATCATCAATTATATCGTCGTATGAAATCTTTTTCATAAGTCCTGACTCTATGCACAAAAGAGATAAAGCATAAAGCATTTCTTGACGTAAAGTAGATCGTAGATAGTTTTTAACCCGTTTCAAGCAAGAAAATATATCTCACCTGAACAAGTTGTCACCGCTGTTCACAGAGCCTTGCGAAGCGCTTTATTTAAGTTTGGATGAATTTGGTCCAAATTCTGTTTTCGCAGAAACAAAGATGAACTTTACTATTAATGCAAAGTTTGATCAAAATCGGTCTAGTAGTTTTGGTGTGATTGAGCAACAATCCAAACAACTAAAAATCCAAACGCACTTCCACATTTATGAAATATTAGTAAGATCATAATTATTTGAACCATCCAAAAATAGTGAAAAGTTCGCCCGCAAAATTCAATATTTGATACGACCATCAACAACGTCTGCCTTCACGCGTCTGCCGCGTTCCGGTTGCTCACTCGGGTATCTGCCACCGCTCCGCACCTCACCAGCGCTAAAGAGATTGGACCACGGAATCACGTAGGTCCATACAAACGTTGACCCCCTTAAGGGTACAATTTTGATAAATATTTTATGCTAAAAGTTAAACCGGACTTCAGACTACACAATACAAGGAGATTCATGTAAAAGTGCCCAGTAGTTTTTGCTTGATGTTCCTTCAAACAAACGGATAGACAGACAAACAAGAAATAAAAAACAAATCTAAATTTACTCAGTTACTCATCTTAAGCCATCCTAGCGAATTTTTTTTGAATATCTTTAATGTACAGACTATTTAAGGTTTATGATTTTATTATAGTATAGATTGTGTAAACGTATAATTATAAAAAAAAATTTGCTAAATTTGCCGCCCCTCTAAATCTGCCGCCCTAGGAACCGGCCTACTTGGCCTATTGGTAAATCCGCCACTGCATTCATGTTTAAGGAGAGAATTTCGTCACATCAACAACATCCAAAAATTTCAAATATTGTTACAATTTTCGCCAGCAACCACTGGTCATCTGGAGCATGTAAAAGAAATTGTTCAGCCTCTTCTTTACTTAATACCTTGGCCTTTTATGGCGTATAACTCTAATATTTTCGTTTCAGAAACGCTATTACATTTTTAAATCTGCAAATGACAACTAAACGTCATATTTTTCAATAAATTTTTCAAGGAAAAAAAACCTGCGAACAGGAGCATTTTCTTTCATTTCCAAGCAGCTGCTTTTTAGCATAGACCATTTTGCCCATAAAGTATTAGGGCTGAATCTAGCTGATAGTTGATCAAGCAGACCAACAAAACATCTTCAGTTACCCCAATTTTTAACACTATTTGTTGCGATATTCTCGCAACAATGGACAGTTCTTGGAATTTGGGCCAAGGGCCGTTACTTCCAAGATCGCCTTCTGTCGGACGGAATTATGGAAATCCCTAAACTCAGCTACCTGAACTTTGTACACGTCCGACCTCTTTTAATCAAGTCAATTCATTCTGTCTGCACCTCTCAAGGTGGTAAGTACTCCTACAAGTAAATTCTTTCTCAAGACGCTCTCGTGCACAGTTCAAATCTCTCAAAATAATCTGTTTTCGGGTCAGTTAGCTACCCTAGTTCATGTATGTGAATTACTCAGTTGAAATTCTCTACGTAAAAGAAAAAGGTTGTGAATTGTGAATCTGTGAAGCAATTACATATCGCCAAGGCACAATTCATCAGTGGAAGTTTGTGAAGCTTTATCCAAAGTGCCTGCACCTTATTCTGAGAAATCTACCCTCGACGATTGAAGCAGAGCTGTGGTGAACTCCAAACAACAAATAAGGTCAGATCTCTTTATCATATTATATTACCAGAAGTGCCTAGATTGAGCAAAGAGGTTCAAATCCTTGGTTATTATAGACACCTAAAAACTCTTTCTGTAAGTGTAAACTCAAGTGCCGAACATTGTGTACCTATTCTTATCTGTGAATACATCATTCTATTGTAACTACAAACTTGTTTTTGTTCACCTTGCAAACATCTTTTCTACCAAAGATAATTTTTGGATCTACTGTTTTAGTATAACCACCGACTCAGGAAGTCCGCTGCCCTTCATTAAGCGGGTGATTATTATTATTTCTAATTTTGTACCCGCACACTATTTTTAACACTTTTTTTCAACACTATTTTTGAGTTGCCACTTTTTGAAGTCGTCGTATTCTCGCTCGTACCTTGAAGCTGATTTCACAGGTAACAAACTTGAAGCTACTCTGCTGGTTGCCTCAATAATTTCTTTTGGTAGATTCATTTTCGCTTTTGCCAAAACAAATGTAAAGAAATAAACAGACATGTTCATGGCAACTCTTCCATAGCTTACGACATTTGCGACAAATTATTGAGATTTTGGAATTTATCTAATCTTGTTATAAATGAGAAACAAATAAAATATAAAACAATACACGCAAGGTAACGGGTTTTACTGGCTCAAGGGGGTAACTGACTTGCCTGCGGCTCGTCAGTTATATCCTCCATTCGCCAGTAAAAACCGTCTTACCTTGCTAGTGATGTTATTTACTATATGCTTTGATTTGAGGTTTGATTTTAGAATAACAACCGATTTCAAAGTAGCATGTGCATTTGTTCTGTCCCGGCATGTCACACGTAAGTTGTAACGAAGAATTATTGTTAATTGAATATGCATGACTGACGAGAGGAAAATGTTATACACAAATCTCGAAACACATGTGTCGTATCCTATTTCAATTTTTTACAGTTTTTTTTTAATTGTTTGATGTTATGATAAGATTGAAAAATGCTCTCTTATTCATAAAAGAAAACAGTGTTTTCTAGAATAAATAAATAAAAAGGTATCATTGATACTTTCAAGAAGCGTAAGACTAAAATTGTCAATTTTAGATATTTTTGATTAATTTACACTTTCAAGAATAGGTTTGTTTAATTAAATAATTCATTAGTTTTGATTTTATTTCAGTTAGGTAAATAGTCAAAATTCCGATTTCAAGGTATATAGGATATTCTTGATTTGCAATGAAAATAGTTAAGATATTGATATGACTTGTAACAATAGTTAATTTCCAAGAACGATGATATATATTTATATGTAGCACCACTTCATACGTGGTGAACCACAATATCTACATGAAAATAAGAATAGAGCATTCATTCAATAGTTTCACCCAACCAGAGTCAGTACAATTTATTTCAAGCCATAATTATTACACTATATTTATCGTGGAGATTCAATATATGTAGAAAAGATTTCCTTCGGAATAGGAGGTCCTAGTGTATCTATTTTGTCCTCTAACGAACTCTTTAATCCTAAGGTAACATTGCCACGACGAAGCCAATGAGCAGAAACACGTGTCGGCTAGTACTATCTTCTATAATTATCACATTTACTAATATGGACTATATATAAAGATATCATTTGTGGATAATCAACATTGCTACAAGGAAAGTATAATGCTTCGTTGCATCGTCGCATTTCCCAGACAATATTTCATGTTTCCAGTTCCGAGTCTTTGCCACCAACGCCTCCTACAGGGGGTATCGAACCAGGCAAACGTCCCGAATAAGTCACACTGTAAAATTTACGATTTCAATTATAAAAGACGATTATGCCCGAGATTAGTTCGCGGTCTTGGTCTGGATGCAAATGAGCAGTCCTTTTCCGGTTTTGTTTTGCAACGGCATTCAGTAACTCCTGAGGGGCTTTATTGCTTATTCCATTACGAAATTAACCGGAAAGTAACAGTTTTATGGGAGAGTTTTCAGCGGTATTAAATTATCCCGGAACGGAATTGAATGTGGATCTGGGAGTTCTCAGTGCGGCACGCGGGCGATCTGTTTATTTTCAACGTCTTCTGGACGGAGATTGAAATCATTCGATGCAGATATTTGTTTAGTATACGATTTCGTCCGCCTCTGGGTTTGCCGCTGTTACGCTTTGATATTTTTATTTCCCCAGGAACCGTGCACCATGGGAATTTGAGGACGAACGGGATACCGGATGTCCCAAAATGAATACGACTGCTGGAATAATAAGGGGGGTTGAGGTTGTGCTGAGACCAAATCGGTTAAAAAAGGACAGATATTTAGAAGGATATCGGTACCAAGAATGAAAACGGAAGGGTCGATATCACATGCCCAATAAACACTAGCAAGGTAACATTGTTTTTACTGGCGAATGGAGGATATACCTGAGGAGCCACGCGAGTCAGTTACCTCCTTGAGCCAGTAAAACCCGTTACCTTCATGTTCATCATAAAATAAATTAAGGAAATTTTATGAGTTTCAAATTAAGGATGCATAATTTAGCAAAATATTCTACTCCTTATAATATTTCAATAGATATTAATGAAGACCCTTTATTATCATTTTTATTTCTTCATGAATTTTTGATGGTTCCTCCAGGTGATCTGATAAGCATCGGATATTCGAAATTATTCAACATCCCTTTCTTCCTCCTATCAGTTTTTCATTCAGTTGGGGATTTCCTGGAATCGAATCTCTCTCAAAAGCAGTCCCTATACTCCGGAAATTAGACAGACATATTGCCCTCGGGGTGTCTTACCCCGTTTGATATTGTAAACCCCCTAGGGATGCTGTAAACAGGAATATTCAGTCGGATGATAACTACGATTTAGGGTGGTTTATAATTCCCATATACCGCCATACACATGGCTCAAACCGAAATCCCCTGAATTATGACTTGGGGATGAAAAAGACATTTATTCGAATGAGGCGTGAAAGTCGACGAAATTATATTTTTGGTTTATTCTAGGGTATGTGTTGACGGAAGACCGTAAACGTGAATTGTCGGAGATTTTCAGGAATTTGGGTAGTCGGCCGTTTTCAGGCTTATCCCCCGAATTTGAATGAGTTGCTACTTGGGTTAAATTGTTTCGGAAGATTATCTTGAATACTCGTCAAATTCATCCAAAAGCACACAGAGATATCACCACGAATGTGTTGTAATGTGACCAAATTAAATTCATGAAGTTCTGTGTTCGAGATTAAACTACGTGGTATGTGTCTGTGGAACATTCATTGCAGGTAAGTTGACTCTTCCGTACAGTTGAATTACGTCTATCCAACTAGGACGGGCGATGGTCATGCTTGACTTCCTGTTGGGTGCATAGAGTTCAGAGTGAAGACAAAATCATCTGGGGCGGAAGTAATATCTTTTGTTTTTAGCAAGATGCCATTTCTGGGTGTGATTCTTAGGGTATCTTGATGTGGTAGTTTTCTGAGAATCGATGTCATTCCGATGATTGAAATTGTATATTTCCCTTCATAAATCTGCAGTGTTTCCAGATTTACATTATTGCTACTTTAGCAGCTTCTAAAGTAGATTATATCATGGGAGATAGTACTAGATATACTACAGACTAAGATTAACGACGCTTTGGTGAGGCGAGGTCACGATAATTTGCCATTCTTCAAATAAGGCGATGCAAAAGGAGGGTAACGTCAGTAGAGTTGAAGCAATAAGAAAAACTCAAATTTAGGACGATGAACGGTCGAGGGCAATATCGGGTAATAAAGGGTCATCCAAAAAACGCGCCTACATGTTTCTTTGAAATAAAACACAAACTATTTGCAATTTTTTCAAGCTGTTTTTTTTTATTAAAAGTATGATCCATTACAATTATAAGTGGAATAAAATATCATTCAAATGTCCACCACGAATGCATCTGCAGGCATCGATCCGAATATCGAAATTTTCAATGACTTTCCGACATGTTGCTGGTGTTATTTCACAATTGCAACTTGAATGTTGTTCTTTAGATCATTAATTGTTTTTGGCTTGTTAGCATACACTCGACTTTTCAAAAAACTCATCCATCCATTATGAAATGAGCTTCCTCTCTAAACAAAATTTTATTTGAAAATAATGGATTTGTCGTTCGTTGTTCAATAATCCAACTAGCGAAATTACGACGTTGTAAATGGACTCTTTCTTTCAATTTCTGGGTTAATTGAATTTGAATGCAAAATCCTCCATAAGGAGCCATAAGATATGCCCAATTCTTGCGAACGACGCGAAATTGATGTTTTCGATTCATTTTTAACACTTTCACTAACAGCAGCAATATTTTCATTTGAACGTACAGTTTTTGGTCTTCCACTTTTTGGTTTATCAGTAACACAACCAGTTTCTTCGTATTTTTTCAGTAATCTTTGAATTGAATATTGATTTGGCCCATTATTTACACCAAAAAAATCACGAATTTTGCTATGGGTATTTTTCAAAGAACGCCCATTTTCATAATAACTTTGAATGATGTAAACGTGTTGTTGCAATGTGTACCTGTCCATGGTTAAAACTGTACTACCTTCTAATAAAACAAAATGGCTTATGTTATTTGAAAGATGGTGCTGACATCTAGGCGTCACATCTGGTTGACCTGTTATTTCTTTGATTAAGATTTTAATGAATATATGATATCATTCACAGCAAGTCTGTTTTAGGACAAACTGTGTTCTCAACGCTCGCCTCTTTGTCCTCATAGCATCGAGGTCCAAGGCGTAGTGAGACAACCAAATTGAGGTTGTAAATTTTAAAAGGGTGCTGTATTCAATACATACTGGTAACTTTTCCAATAGATAGGTTTTTTTTAATGGAATGATGCCAAGTTTCTAATAACACAATAAATGAATTGTCTTACAGTCAATCCACCAGAAATCGATTACGTGCAAAGTTCCAACGAGTTGGGGAATGATTTTCGATCTATTGAATTTTACCAGAAAACCAGGCGATGTCTCCCTCCCCAATTTTCCTAACGTACAATTAATACTACCCCAGGAACTATCATAAATCCCAGCCGTTCCCCAACCGCCATCGATCAATTTTTTTTCATGCAGAGAGGCTCGAATTCGCGAAGAATAAACTCCGCAGCTTTCTAATTTGAACGCTGTCAATTCGCAAACAAATATCTCTTCCAACCCCAAGCTATAACTCAGGGATGCTCGCCATACAGATCTGGTGACGCTTCGCGACTTTATTGTCGTTATCGGATGGCTGGTGGATGATTGCAGGATGAATGTTCACCCCTGCTGCTTCAAACGATGGAATATCATATTTTGGACTCGTGATGGGAAAAGCTGTTTGAACTACAACTGTCGATGGTGAGAGTTAGGGATTGATCAAAGAATCGAACAGAGAACATTCTTTATTTCCAGACGTGTGATCATATGATCACTGGTCCATTTATCATTATTATATTGTTTTATATTGTACGGAAAAAAAGTATGCTCAAGTCCTCTTTCTTCGTTCAGTTCATGAACAAGTGTCATTTTATCAGGATAGACCTTGGCCAGCTTCAATATTCATTGGATACTTGCCCTTGAATATCCAGTGTCCTTTGGTAAGTTTCTGACACTTCCAGATTATTCCCAGTTAGCCATTAATAGACCAATTATGGCGAAGTCATCATTTTCACCTGCAACCGTACGAATGCTATTACGAGTTTGTTTTTTGTTTGAATCTGCTCCTGTTTCCTCACATTATGTACCATCTGAATGACAAGTGAATGATAAACATTTTTAGCATGATGTGCCGTCAAAAATCGATCTGAGAGTGTTCACAAATTTTGATCCGTTTTGTGTCATTGAGGGGGACAATTTCGAATGAAACTCCCTGTTTATCTATAAATTTACGTGAAATTTGTGAATTAAATTTCATTACAGCGTTTCCAGGAATTGAAGTGTAGGAAAACAAAGAGTTCCTCTTCATGCCTCCCTAAGAAACCACTGCGTGAAGTTTTCCCTTTTGTCCTTAAAGTCCGCCTCAAAATACACTCTGCCCTTCTTGGCTGTCCATCACCCTAATATCCCGCGGAGCTTAATACACTTCACCTTTGTTCCAAGGAAAGTAGGCCATGCTGAAGAAGAAAAATGAGGTCACCTCCAGGAATCCGATACAGTCTGACAGGCCCTCGACTCGTACAACTGTCAGCGGCGTTCAACCTGCACGCTCCGTGCCCGAAAACAGGCCGGCCCGATCTCACGTGACGGACGAGTATGAGGACCCGTCGATAATCAGGGGGAAATCTTCCCGGAGGCCGGCTAACGAGATTATTTTCCAGGGAGTTTTTCGCCGACAATCAGGAACTGGAAGTTTTCTGAGGGGAAAAGAGACGTTACATTCTGACTTTCCCAGGCGGCAACGCTAGAACGACGTCTTTTGATTTCCTTCCAGGTTCTTATGGACGCAGTTTCGGTTTTATTGATCTTATGGAGAAGGTTGATTTTGGGAATTGAGGCGGAAGGAGTACATTGTATGAGATGTCTGTTAGTTAGCGCCGTCCGGAGCTTCGGTATTGGAAATTCGATCCGTGTGGACATGCCGAGAATTCAAGTGGCTCTCTTCATTGGTTTGTTGAGTGTTGGACTTCATTGTAGCGAAACTTTGAGTCTTAAATCGTTTCAACGGACATAAAAAAGAAGACTAAGTTGTTTGATTGTCTGTTGGAGTGAAGAGTAAAACATTTGACTCATCTGCAATGATGGACATAAAATCATGGTGAACGCGCTATTCCAATTCTGTTGCAGTCATTTTAGTTATTTTATTCAGTCAATTTTTGTTTATGGTGTAGCGCTTGACTTTGATGTACAGACATGCTGTGACGTACAGAAGTTGTTGTTCTAAGCTAGCCAGAAATAGATAGTCTGCTTGATTGTGCCTAGTTTCGTTGAAACACTTATTTTCATGGTTTGAAAGTCACTTCCTAAGGTTGTTCAGAAATTAATCAATCATCTTATTGTTGACGAAGAAAAATAAATTTCGTTTGAATGAAAACTTTTTTTGCTTGCTTGTTCCTCGTGAAATAGCGAACTATCGTTTCGCTAAAATATCCATAATATTGGAATATCGGGCCGAAATTTGCCTCAGACGATTTGGATCGACTCTGTGATCTTCGAGAATTGAGTACGTTAGTCTAAAAACCAATCCATCACCTTTTCCTATTCTGTTTTTAATTTGCAATCTTAGAAATTTTATATCATATGTGATTAGAAATTTCGATGAAAGACTTTATTTCTGTCAGCGTGGTCGTGGTGGACATTCGCCAGATATCATTTTTCATTCATAATTGCCGAACTTTTCGTTTTGCAATACAATCAAAATTTTATCATCTTCATCAATCTTTTTGTTTTATTTTGTTTTAAAAATCAAATTTCTTGTTGAAAGACCCTGTTATATTTCATGATTACTAATATCAACTCAATGATTCACAGATTCTGTGTGTCGTGTAATCAGGAGATCCTTAGACTGTTTGACAGCCAGTATGTGCTAGTTCATTCAGCGTTACCCAGGGTTTGAACTGAAATTCAACTACCTGAAGATGCCATATTATGGTGGAAATTGAAACTCTCCTTTCAATTAAGTAATTAAAATGAATTTCCAACAAGTAAAGACCGAATCCATCAAATATTTACTTTATTGATATGGTTAACAGGAAATCCGTGGAATGAGATGCTACATCAAGCATACCAGACAGACGCCCGGTCCATAAAACAACATTGCAACATCCGTCAATTGCCGATTTTCAAATCTGCCGAGAGTTTGGCGCCGTACGAATCTCCATAACCCTTAACTTTCGGTTCGATTGTTAAACCGCCCGGAAAGTAACATTTTTATTGACCATTATTCTCTGCAGCTACGCGTTGGTCGTGCAGCGGCAACGCGGCTGGATGCTGATGCGCTTTTTCCCCATGTTTTGTTTCGGATGTTCCAGGACATTGGCTGGCAAATGTTGGATGCGGTATGCCTGCGCCATAAATTACCTTCAGCGAGGCTTACTTCCACCAGAAGCTGACACATTTCGCGAGTTTTCTTATACGCTGCCTCTGGCCGAGCTTATCTTTCCTCGACGTCCGCGGAACTACGGAGTTCTTGGAGGATTCTGGGGGGATTTAATGAATTGTTTCAGTTCGGAGGTAATTTATTCCGAGATAGTTTAAAGTATGGGGATGTTTCTGGATATTTTTGTTCTATTCTAGTTCTGACGTTGCCTTCTCTCAAATTGTTTTGTTTGTTGCTTTGCAAGATAAAGCTTCAGTTTTCTTGGAAACATAGTAGTAATGTTCAACTCTGAACAAATAGATGGATATGAAGATATTCAGAGAGAAAGTAATATAAAATATTGCTGGTGGAAGATTCTGCGGAATGTACTTCAACAATTCGAAAATGTACTTCATTTTTATTCAGTCATCACAGGGTTCCTAAAGAATCAACACATTATACACCGTATTTCAGAAAATTAATGAGTATTTCTAAAACTGGGGATGCAAGTTTGAATGAGAATGGAATATACAGTGAAATAAATAACTCTGGAGTTATTAGAGATATCAAAATGAAATTTGGAAGATGGATGCTGCAGTAGATTGCCTATTTGTATTCATATTTTTTAACAATGTTGAACTTTTGGTTTTACCTGAAGTAATGTCCACTTTAAAATTTGCAACAGAACACCCTCTATATTATTGCAGTTTCTGATGTAACATTTTATTACGTGTACAGAAATATCGGGTTCGATATTTTTTATTTCAATACCTACCGAGATATTAACAGAAAAGTATTTAAGTATTAAAGAAAAATATAATATCTATTGAACAATAACTAATCATAATTACTCACTAAAACTAAACCATAGAAACTTAACTAAACTTAATATATTAGATGTTCAAACTGAGCACCGTTTACTTTTTGACAAAAAGCAAGTCGGTTTGTAAATTCTCTAGTAACATTAGCTATCACTTCTGATGGAATTATCTGTATCTAGTGAGTTATTCTTGCAGCTGATTCTTGCAAATTATTTAATATCCTTAGAGTTCAAATAACCCACAGAAATTAGTCTAGTGGATTAAGGTCGGGACTTACATATAGATAATGGAAGATATTTGATTTTTGAATATAAGTTACATTTCCTTTTTATCAATTATTGAATGTGCATTGCGTGAATGAGATGTTCCTTGAACTATTCGGTACAATAGACGAATTTTCTTGTGTTGAAATAATATTCTCTGACATGGACACAACTGCTGTTGATGTACCTGGTCGCAAATCGGGTATTATTTCAGAACTGTCACGCGTTCTGAACACTTTATTAGCAATTTCTGTTTTGTGTGCCACCGATTCATCAACATCACACACCCTTCAGCGACTGTTGATGACTTCCAACCGCCATGTTTCTTTAGTGTCATCAAGTATCCCCCAGATTTAACTAAAAGTGTAGCAGACGATCTTCGAAATGAATGAACTGTATATGAGTTAGCCTTTTCAATTGATGAAAATTAGCTACTGTTTCAGGTATCTTATAAAACTGATTTTTACCCACAACCTGATTGATACATTTTTCATTGCGATATGCATAAAACAGGCGGCGGTCTTTTGCTGATGCTGGACGAAGGGCTATTTACATTCGGTAATATTTAATATATAATAACATAACATCGAGCTAATATCTAATACTTTTTTGCCTTATATAATAAATAAATATTTACGTTCAAATTCAAGCACTAAATTATTTTGACATCTACTCTCACTTCTATAATGAATTTCCTGGACTACTAGATACCATTAAATTTTTGAATTTAAACTGAATTTAAGAACTTCAAACATCAAGTGGAGCTATATATTCCTCACAAGATGATATCACTGTACCGACGATTATTGATAGAGGTAATACACTATTCTCACTGCCCGAATCACATCGAAATCTGTATTCCCGATGTCGTGATTACAAATATGGCGTCAGGCACATCCATCCGCCTCTGGTTAGCAGCAATCTGCACCCCTCTTCAGCGTTAATTTGCTCGAAAACATTCGTCAACAGATCAAAGCCTCTTCGGCCCCGAACCCTCGAGTACATTTCACCCCTCCGTGATTGAGAGCCATCAAAATCCGCCAATTTGGCCGATCTCTTTTTACGAGCGGCCTTTCAGTCGAAGACAGATTGCCGATAGGCAGTTTGCACCCCCGCCGACAATTCTTTCGGGGGCACTTTCAGAAGAAACTAGGGCGGGATAATACTGATGCCAAAAAGGCGGAAGAAAATTACGTGGTTTCCTGGAGATGAGCATATATTTGGGCAAGTTTATTAGGCAGCTATTTTGTGGTTTGTTTCTTCAACAATGGTTGGCTCCAGAGAAGTGTCAAAACGAAAATTGCGAATGGCGTCCATAGACAAACAGGCGTCAGCTGATTTATGTGATTAATTAGGGATGTGTCGTTCATGAGCGAACGAATGGACCCATCGAATTTCTTGTTAGCATAAATAAATTAAATCTTTACATTTTTTCTTTCTGACTATTGTTTCATTGTCAAACTTTCATTCTCTTTCTACAATTGCGATAGCACTGTAAAGTTGATTTCTTTCCTAAATATTGATTATAAGTTGAAATATATCAGGAATTATCCTTAAATATCTGTTTAGTTCAAAAAAGTGCTCGTAGTTCCACGTATCTCGTAATATTTCAACTACAGAAATCAATAAAATCATCGAACTTAGCGACGTTGCAAGATTCATAATTTCTTGAGAGTACGATGCAAGCAAAGATGAGGGTTGGCCCAATTCAGATTTAAGGCACGTCTTAACTAATTCTATTTTATGCCAAAAACTATATAACGGCCCAAGTGGGCATTAAACTCTAAGCTCTGTGATACGTGTATGGTGGGTATAGCACATAATATATCACATAATATTTATATCCCATCTAGCGTTTCGAATTTGAACTATCGATAATTTGACATTGGAGACGTCAACTGTCATCGGAGAATGTCACATATTTAGTAATAAGTCTGACATTTGCGAAATGGGTTGCTATTCGCTAAAGGCAAGCTGGGAAATATTAAAAAATTATTTCCAAAGAGGTGAATCGCGAAAGCAAACTGTGCGAAATTTGAAAAAATATTCCCAAAAAAGATTTGTCATCGGAGGCATATGCGCGGTAATTTGTGAGTAGTATGCGCGAAACTGTATCAATGTTGAATAAAACAACATGTAAACGTCCATTTCCAGTAAGGTCAACTGAAAACATGGCTACGGTGGAACAAAGTGTTCGTGTACGGCCATCCACATCGATTCATCAACCAGCACAAGAGTTGGGCAATTCTTGGTCAACTACGCACTGAATTTTGCGCAAAGACCTTGCCCTGAAGCCATATAAAGTTCAACTGGTCCTACAGCTAAAGACAATTGATCATCCGAACCGTCTATGGTTCGCAAATTGGGCGAAAGATCGTTTGGCCGAAGATGGTAAATTTGAACGAGAAATATCTTTTCCGACGAGGCTCATTTCCACCTCGGCGGTTATGTTAATGAACAAAACTGCCGTATATGGGACACAGAAAACCCGCACGTCGTCGATGCATCCACAACGAGTGACTGTTTGGTGCGGATTTTGGTCCAAAGGCATCATGGGCCCATTTTTTTCGAGATTTACCATGGGACACCCTTTATAATCTTTCTACACTAGTCCCATCAACAAAAATTCTCGTCATCAAATAAAAATACTCACAAGAAGGAGGAATCATTGATTATTCTCGGTAGAAATGTAAACTGAAATACACATAATAAGCAGAATGATTGAAAAGATTCCGCGAAGGCATATCATCACAGAAGATTTTCTCTTCTTCGTTCTGCTGTTTTTTTTACTTATAACGTGAAAGGCAGTCTGCATGCAAGATTCGTTTCATTTCCACCCGATATTTTTCCCGACGCTAATTAAAATTCCATTTTCGGTATTTGCTCCGCTCATCCAGAATCCCAGACTGGCGTTTTTCAGGATGCAGTTCAAGTAAAGTAAGCCGTTTCATCTAAAATTCATACCGTCGAAATGAGTTACGAAAAGACTGGTGTAATTCGCATTATGATTTTTTGGCTACTGGGTTTAATGTCCTGCACAGAGATTTGGGAAAAACGAGCGAAATCCGAGCAAGTTAAGTTTACCCGGGATGGAAATTACCTTTTAAGTTGAGAGATTTTTTGGCTATGAGGGATCTTAGTCGATCTTAACGAACATTAACTGGAGCATTTCTTTGGGCGCCATTTTTATTTAGTGCTCAACCGATTCCTTATTCCTAGAACCAGGAATCTATTGTATAAAAACGTTTCTTTTGAATTCATTCGGATTTGAACAATTAAATGAATTATTAGCACATACAGTTTTCCTTCCGTTTATTTTGTATTGATTTGAAATTTCAATCATCTATTTCAGTTTTCTCTATAAGAATCAGGAAATGTTACAAAAGTGGATAGAAGCGATAAGAATCAAAGGCTGGGAACCAAAAACTCATAAGAGGATTTGAAGTGCTTATTTCACAGTTTATGACTACCAGATTAGACCTGGAACTTCCAGATTGCTTTAAAGAATGATTGCTGTACCGTCAGTACCAAAAAATTCGCAATCACAATATTGTGATGACTGAGAACGGCAGACCTTCGAAGAAACTGTGATTAGAAATTCTGCAACTCATTCAGATCTGGAAGTCATGAAAGAAAGAAAAAAATTGCCAGATAATGTTAGAATTGAATCATTATTGAAAAAGAATAAATGCCTTTGACAAAGAATATTGGGGAAAAAACGATATAAACACTCGGATCTCCAATTGCATCACTCAAAAATAAAGTATTATCGGACCCTAACCTGGAGCTCTTACTGATAGATAAATTCAGTTGAGTCTCAAAGGATTTGATTTTGAACCTCAATCAGAACCACATTAAAGCATTTCAATAACAATCTGAACGTTCAACAGTTCAAATGGGCTTTGCAACAATTTTTGTTGCACAATGAGATAAAAGCTTCTGCTGTTGGAAATAGCCTCTATGTGGATAATGACCCAGCGCAAAGTATTTTTGATTTAAAATGGAGAAAAAGTGATAAATTTGATATTGAGCTGAAAGATGTTTATGAAGACTAATTCCCTGATCGTGACAGTGAAGATGAGCATCTTGTACCTCCATGTAGTACAAGTATTATGTTAAAGTAGAACATGTTGTTCTATACAGGGTGATTCCGGAGGAGACCGTCAGATTTTAGGTGAAGTATACACTAGTCAAAGCAGTTTCGAAACAATGTTTGGTTTATGGTTGGGGGCCTTTAATGAGAGTCTATAGGGTGATTTTTCCGATTCGACCGATTTTTCTTTTATTCATAACTTTGGTATGGCTTGATCAATCTTGATGTAATTTTCAGTGTAGAACAATATGATTATCTTCTTTCAATAACTCCAACACATTCTCAAAAATACAGGGTGGGAATTATGATAAGTTCAGATTAAGTTTGCAGGTTGAAAAAACACCCTGTACATTCCGTTTTCAAAAATTTTTTACATACTTCAGATTCTATCATTAGTTATTATTACTGGAGCGTTTTTATTTTTTTTGGCACACATCCAGTTTTCCTAGAAAAATTTTTTCAAACTTGAACAATATCGTAATTTCGCTCCAAGGCAGTGAGGATATTCTGAACTAGAATGTAAACCAGTGTCGTCCGATGATACAAAGTTCTTCCCGAGTCCTTAAGTAGTTCTTCCAAATTCGAAATTCATTTTTGATCACTTATATTCTGATATAAAAAATCTTTTAATCCAGAAAATATCTTTACACCTACCTACTTAGACCAAAAAATCTACAACTTATACAGAATAAACATTCGAAACATATCATGAACGGCAAAACTAAGGATTAACACAAAATTTACATAGAATGTTCGAAATGATTTCCCCTTTTTTGAATACATATTCGAGACTTTTTTATTCAATTTCCAATTGACCTTCTAATGAGGGATTGATTTTGCTTCAAGATATTACATTCCTCGAAAATCCTTTCAACTAGGTGTTCTGTATTTCTAATTTCAACCTTATAAATTCTTGTTTTCAGATATCCCCACACAAAATAGTCTAAAGGGTTCAAATCAGGCGATCTTTGTTGCCAAGCAATAGGGCCTCCACGACCAATCCATTTGTTAGGATAATTTACATCCAGGTGATTTCTCACATTCAATGTAAAGTGAGGTGGTGCTCCGTCATGCCGAAAGTACATAGAGCGGATATGTACATTTTCCAATAGATTAGGTAAAATATTTTCCAAAAAATCTAGGTAAATTTCACCATTTAATCTTTCCGCAAAAATGTGAGGGCCAACTAAATTTCAGTCTATTGTTCCAAGCCAAATATTGGCAGAAAATCTGTGCTGTGTATTATGACTCTTCTTCAAATGCGGGTTGTCTCTTGCTCATTCGTGGGAATTGTGGATATTAAAAATTCCATTCTTAGTGAACATAGCCTCGTCGCTGAATAGAATACGAAAAATAGTTCGTTGGTGCATAATAACCCAGCGACAAAATTGTAATCGTTGGGGCAGATCTTGTGGCAACAGTTCTTGCACCTTTTGGTAGTGGTATGGGTTGAATTGTTCTTTCTTCAAAGCCTTGCTCACTTTGCTCTGCGAAATTCCTAATTCGGTACTAATTTGACGAGTACTAATAGACGGTTCCTCCTCCACCCGTTCAACAATTTGAATCGAAATTTCATTTTGAGTAGGCCTATCAATGTGCTCTGCCTTACTAGGATATTGCCTATGTTCTTTAGAATAATGGAATACTCGTCCGAAAGTACATTTATTTGGTTGACGTCGGTTGAGAAATCGTCTATGGTATTCCATTTTGGCTTCATTTCCATTTCCATTACAAAAACCATAAATAAAAATCATATCCGCATATTCTCCATGAGTAAATAATTGAGGCATGTTGAAATACACTTCTTGTGACAGATTATTTATTAAATATTCTCATTCTGTGGTTCACTGTGATGGTAACCATGGATCTTGAAGAACTTGATTTAAATAGAGATTTAATTTTCATGGAGAATTTTCAATTTCATTAAAACTATTTATCATACATTCGTGATTCAATATTTTACATACCATAAGGCCATAAGTGAGTACATATTTGAACGAAACTACTATGTTTTAGGAATATTCGCTTCATAGAAAACCGGAAGTTTGCCGAAAATCACCTGAATAATGACTCAATTTTATGTTAATCCATAATTTTGCCTTTCATATGTTTCGAATGTTTATTCTGTATTTGTAGTAGTGATATGTAGATTTTTTTGGTTCACGTACGTATAAAAAAATTTTTGAATTAAATGATTCTATACATCTGAATATGTGCGATCAAAAATGAATTTCGAATTTGGAAAATTTATTTTAGGACTCAGGAAAAGCTTTGTATTATTGGACGATACAGCTTTACCATCTAGTTCAGAATATTCTCAATGCCTTGAAGCGAAAAAACGATATTGTTCATCTTTGAAAAATTTTTCTAGGAAAAATGGATGTGTGCCAAAAATAATAAAAAGCTCCAGTAATGTAAACTTATGGTAGAATCTGAAGCAAGTAGAAAATTTCTGAAAACGGAATGTACAGGGTGTTTTTTCAACCTGCATACTTAATCTGAACTTATCCTAATTCCCATTCTGTATTTTTGGAAAAATGTTGGAATTTTTGAAAGAAAATAATCATATTGTTCTACACTGAAAATTTCATCAAGATTGATCAAGACATACCAAAGTTATGAATAAAAGAGGAATCGGTCGAATCGGACAAATCACCCTGTAGACTCTCAATGAAGGCCCCGAACCATAAACCTAACATTGTTCCGAAACTATATTGACTACTGTATACTTCACCTAAAATCTGACGGTCTCCTCCGGAATCACCCTGTATATCAGGCTTGTTCAGAAAATAATGCAAACAGTGGATTGCTTCAAATGCAAGTTAGGTTGGGTGGACAATACAAATGTACATCATTATTCAATGCCTGATAAACACACTCATCTTGTTCATATAAAAAATTTAGGTGGCTCGATCCATGTTTCGAAGGATGTGTTTCAGGTGTTTTCCCAATCTGAAAGGGCATTGTTTGCTTCAACCTTCAAAGTTTCTGATGCAAAATCACAAAATCAATTAATATATTCAGTTAAAAACAGACTGGCCGTGAATAACATATTTACCAGATGTCAAGAATATTCGGATATGAGGTGCCATGAATTGGAGATGATCAAAATTATTGCTAATGAATACTTTAATGTCAGACTATATGCAGAGCTGGGGCAGAATCAATGCCACGTCGAAAAGGCATTGGCACAATAAGTTGATATTGATTTCAAATTAATAAAAATGAATTTCAACATCCTAGGTACTGATGAAGTCATTTTACCGTCTTATTTGTAATTCCAATATTTATGTATACATTAATAATTAAAATTATTATTTTGATTATGAAGTCCTCCATTAACAAATCCTATCAGTGAAAAAAAATTTTACTAAAGAAAGAAACGTATCTTGTAATTTGCACAATAGAAAAAAATTGAAATAAATAAATAAGCGCTGAAAAAGTTACCATAATGGCCTAACAATTAAATCTTTTCATTCAACCCATTTCTCTACGTTAGATATCTAATTTACTATTGATAAGCTTAGGAAAGTCACATAGATATAGAAACCTTTTTTATCTATGGCAAAATCATCACTCAAACATAGATGTATTCATTTCTCTGTGACCAAAACTCGGCGGCCATTTTGTCAATTAAATGCCTCACTTTTCAGGGACGGTTAGTGAGAGAGTTAAACATCTAGTTTCTATATCTAAGGAGAGGCCCTACTGAACTACTGAACTCCTATTCATGTAGCTTGAATAGCCCCATCTATGCTTCCCTAGGTATGCGGATGTGGTTCTATGTTCCCAGCTATTGGCAGATTCGTAACACTATTTTAAAAATATATATATTTTTTTTCATTTTCATTATCCGCAATCTTCCACCAAGCAGAACATCGTGAAACATTTCATTTCCTGCCATCTCTTACGAAGAAATACCCTTCATGAAACATATTCGGAACGTTTCACGAACGAGGAAATGGGGTAACGAGCGGAATGAAACCGTTGTCATGCACCATCATCGTCCTGGGACCTACAGGGAAAATAAGATTTCTGCCAGCATTCCTGACGTGTCTATCCTGAACTAAAACTGTAATTCCTTTATCTCGACCAGTGTATTACCTCGGCTCCAATAGCAGACGAGAAGATCCAGATAAACGTAAACAAAAGCCGGAGTCATTTCGTTTTAATTCTCTCGGCAAGAGGGCCGTAACAAAGCGCATCATTGGCCTTATCGATTTTCCTCTTGCCGTAGAGCACTTGAAGTAGTCGGAAGGAAGTGACTCTTTGGAAAGTTCAAGTGTTGGAGTTTTCCGCGATGTTGGGTCAAGGGGAAGAAAGGATTCTCCCTGAGGGGATGTCGTATCTTGGTGATGGATGTACCGGAATCGAATCTATTTTAGGGTTTGCCGAACGAAAATGGCGAGGGGTACAGTCCAACGCGATTCAAAGGGGGTGGAATTGATATAATACTGGATTAGATTTTATCTACAATTCAATAATAACTCTGATTGTTAAACTACAAAATATACAAAGTACATCTTTCATCACTTCGTTAATTTTGACCATAGGTCTTTGAGATTGAAAGAACCAGTATTTTTCTTTACCCTGTTTCCAAATTCAGCTGGGTTAAACAGTTATTAACATTTTTCTTCTGATCGAACCAATATTGAGCTATATCGCCTAAGTTAATATGTGTCATAACACACTCATATTTCCCAAGGTAAATATGAAACGTCATATTTCCCAAGGTAAATATGAAACGTCATATTTCCCAAGGTAAATATAAAACGTCATATTCTCTCAAAACGTCATATCATGTTTCTCTCAAAATGTCAAATCATATTTTATTTCTTTATTTAGTAACAAAATGGAAACTGCAATTGTTGAAATTTCCACTAGATACAAAGGAAGAAGAAATATCTTGTTCATAATTTCGTCGATGAGACTACAGTTTTCTTGAGAACATTCCGTGTAGCAGCAGTCTCCCAAAACAGTCTTCAAAGATTGTGATGCTGCAGATGGCTCTGCCTTCACACCTGCTATTATCTTCGCTACCTTATTTTTGTGCAGCATGCTGTCAGCCAGATAGCTTTCTGCAACAGACAAACTTTTCCAACCACCATGTCTCTTGAGTGTTGTCATTTAGGCTCCCGCATCGGGAACCAATGTCGCGGATGTTCGTCTTCAACAATGGCCTGTATACGTTTTCGGATTATCTAAACCCAACCATTCAGCAACCCTTCTCGGAATTTTTCCGAAGGTATTTTTGCCGATAGGCTGAAGAGTACACTTCTTATTCCTATAAGCTACGAAGAATCTAAGAACGCCATGCGGACTCAACGCCGAGTTCTTCCTCACCAAACAAGCAGCACCCAGATCTTCTTCATCAATTATAGTGAATATTCTGTTTATTTCATTCTTAGTCTTTGAGACTTTGATTATGATTACCGACCCACGATCTTCGATATCTGAAGATAGTGTAGGGTCGAAAGTGTTATCCCTACTTATGCGTTTCGTCCCTGGCGCACACATTTGGACTCATCAGTATGGCTTGTGTGCACCATGCCATAGACGCAGGGGTTAATAGTTTTGAGGGAGCCGCCGGGAGTTGAACCCGGCACCTAGTACCTAGTCGGTGTGAAACTTGAGCGCTAACCTCTAGGCCACCGAAGCGCTGTGAATTAAGCTATGCGTGGCTATATAGAGTGCCGCCAAGAGATCCCTATACACTCCCCTGCCGCTGACAGAGTGCCGCTACAATAGCATATTCACCAACTCTTGTGTTCTGTAGGCGCCAAAGATTTCCATTATTAAAACGACCTTGAAAATAATGAATGTAAAAATCTTATCAACAGAGGAAATCAAAATGAAACTTTTACCTTTTACACTCTAGAATGCCTTGAGCTGCTCCCGGGACAACACTGCTGAGTTTTTAGGAACGTACCTATCCTTTATTTTTGTTCTTAACAAATGCTTCGACTTCATCGAATAATTTGACATCAGTTTTTTCTTTCAAATGTAGCATAGATCTTAACATCGATAGTTTCGGCAATAACGTATTTGGAGAATATTTCTGCGACTGGGGATCGAATGAATTGATCATACATCAAGAATAACAATAATCAGAGCAACATACCAAATCTTGGGAATATGCTAACAAAATATTATTGCCCACACCGTCCACCAAATTTTTTTCTTTTCCACTCGTGAAAGCAATCGTACTCTTTACTGTAGGCAGCTTGAAATTTGGCCGGAACCAAAGATTCACGGGCCTGTGCTGCTTGAGTTTCGACGTAGTTCGACTTTTTTTCAATAATTTTATTTTTGACAAGACGTCAAAATGAAACCA
Organism: Micraspis discolor; assembly: GCA_030674115.1. NCBI lineage: Eukaryota > Metazoa > Arthropoda > Insecta > Coleoptera > Coccinellidae > Micraspis > Micraspis discolor. The sequence goes on from JARTUT010001740.1 coordinate 1,439,722, forward strand.
AGATTCTTAGAAACATGGCCCATAGCAACGTTAAAAATTTAATTATTGCAAAAATATACGATCTAATAATAATTTATCCATATCAGATTGTTTCAATTAGAAAAAAACTATTGATTACACCATGGGAAATATGAATGCATTTCCCTCGGTTGTCTATACATCCCTCGGGCTCCGCCCTCGGGATGTAACTTTGACAACTATTATACTTTTTTTTTCATTTTTATCATAACATTGAACAATTCAAAAAAACCACAAAAAAATTAATGTGGTTTTTTTGAATTTTTTGAATTGTTTAATGTTATGATAAGAATGAAAAAAAATCTCTCTTATTCATCAAAGAAAACATTATTTTCTAGAATATATAATGGTATCATTGATATTTTCAAGAAGTGTAGGACTATAATTGTCAATTTTAGATATTTTTGGTTTATTTACACTTTCAAGAATAGACTTGTTCAATTTAATAATCAAAAGGTTGCTTTCTTTGATCTCAAGAATCTATGGTTAAAATTATTGTAAAGCAAAGAATCACCCTATATATTGATAACATGAAAAAGATAGTGTGATAGTAGAACTATTGATCTGTATGAAAATGCCTTGTTTATTCTATCTATTGAAATCGCTCCTCTATAACGCATTATCTGATTATGCATATCTGATGCATCTATTCATCACTTATCTATAGTTTTCAATAATTTACGTTTAGTATAATATTCACGATTTCTGTGAAAAGTATATTGAAAATTGTTGTATGAATAAGTGAAACTTCACAATTAATAGAACTATCCTGAAATAATTTTCCAATGCGAGTGTTTTCCATCAATATGCTGTACGATGAGAATTTTTTTCCTCAGTGTCAAGAAGTGAAAGTGTTTAGACAAGGCCCTATATATAATTTGATGCCACTGAATGTTGGTAGTAAAAAATATAACGATGTATGGAGACGAATGAATATGAGAGATATTGAAGTGAACAGTATAGAGAGAGTTGAAAACTCTTTTTTAAAAACAAGCTTTAATCTCAAGAGAGCAAAAAAACTTAAAGAAAATGTTCCAATCCATGAATTGATTTTATTTCACGGTACAGATCAAGAGTCTGCCAAAAATATCATTAAAGAAAATTTCAATTGGCGCTTACATGGAAGTAAAAGTCATCATTGTTATCATGGGAAGGGTGTGTATTTTTCACATGATGCCACTGTTTCAAGAAGATATCCAAAGAGAACGTTTGGGTTAAGATATATGATTCTGAGTGAGGTATTATTTACAATTGGTACCATTGGAAACGAATCAATAACTATTCCACCTTTGAATATTGATACAACATTTTCTATGAATCTTCATGAAGTGGTGAAATATGAAGACAATGAATTCTGTCCCACCCATCTCATTACTTTTAAGATAAAAAATAACCAACGTACAAAATCGCATATCACAATTGATGCTGATACTTCAGGAATTGTACTCGTGCCTGAGGCTCGTTATATTTCGGGTTATTCCTTTGTCAGTAAAACAAAACAATTAGATGAAGAAAATAAAAGAGAAAACATATCGAAGATGCTAGCTAATCTAGTGTATGAAAGCACCTCTAATATAAACTTTGAAACGGTGCATTCTAATTGTCATGGCACAACCTCCAAAGGGAACTGGTCGGATGAAGAGGATCTCTACAGTGATTCAAGTGATACAGAAAATTCGGACGAAAGCAGTGAATCTGAGGAAGATAGCGATGAGTGCAACGAAAACCTACATGTTAGCAAATTTTCTAATAACTTTGTATGGGATCTACTGCATTATTTGAAGTCGATTTTCATCAAACCATATTCCAATAATGATGACAGTGACAGCAGTGATGACTCAATGTAATAAATTGAGAAGTCTGAATTTAAATAGAAAATTTTTTCCAGAGAAGGTAGAATAAATAATTTTTTTATAATTTCATTATCATTTTTTTTTCTAATTTGAGACTCTTCACTATTAGAGGCACTATTGGCGAGGAATATTATCTGATAATTGTGAAATTACTTGCTCAAAGAACGTTCATAATATCAGCTGGCGTTGAAAAGGAGACCAACCTAATTTCGAGAAAATTGAAGAAATATTCCTAAATTTCCTTCATAGTCTAAATATTACATAAATTATTTAATGGAACAAGTCTATTCTTGGAACTGTAAATAAATCAAAAATATCTAAAATTGACAATTTTAGTCTTACACTTCTTGAAATGATCAATGATACCTATTTATTCTAGAAAGTATTGTTTTCTTTTATGAATAAGAGAGAATTTTTTATTCTAATCATACCATCAAACAATTCAAAAAACTACAAAAAATTAATTAAAAATCGAAATAGAATACGACACATTTGTTTCGAGATTTGTGTATAACACTTTTTTGTCGTCAGGCATTCACATTCGATTATCAATACATATAAGCTGTAACCAAGAATGGTTTAAATTATTGTTAATCGAATATGAAGAATACCTGGTTAGAGACCACATGTGTCGCATTCTTTTTTATTTTTTAATTAATTTTTTCGTAGTTTATTTGAATTGTTTTATGTTATTATAAGTATGAAAAATTATTTCTTATTCATTAAAGAAAACAGTGTTTTCTAGAATAAATAAAGGTATCATTGATACTTCCAAAAAGTGTGACAGTATAATTGTCAATTTTGGATATTTTTGATTAAATAAATGAATGAAACCTATTATTTTCAAAGAATAATTGCATGGTAAGGAGTTATATTCATATTATGTTAATTTATATTATATTATTGAATTTATTTTATAATATTATTTTATATTACATTATGTAAAACTTTTATTTGTGCAATATCTACCAATTGGTCTAGCTACCAACATTTTGATAGACATTTTTTATCATTTTCAAGGCCAATTACCTGTTTGAAAAGCTCAAAATGTTTTTTGAGAGAAGTTTGTGCTTCGAACAGAACTGAATATAAAACTGTAAGTGGTTATTTTCACAAATTGAAAAGAATTTGTGGTTGGCTCTAGATGAAACATTATAGTTATTTTATTATAAGAAATAACACAAGATATTAACTAATAATAAATATTTCAATCACACTGAGCATAGAGGGTTTTATAGTTGAAAAAACCTATACATATAGGTTTTCTATCCCTACGCGTTTTGTCGCTGGCGCACACATTTGAACTCTTCAGTATGGCTTGTGTGCACCATGCCATAAAAGCTGGAGATTTGTTATTTGTGATAATTGAGAATGTGAGCCGCCAGGATTCGAACCCAGCACCGGTCAAATTTCTGGAATTCAATCTAACCACTAAGATACCGAGACCGATGTTGATACACGCTATGTGGCGACTTATGAAGGATCGCCACATACATGATCCACCACAGGGAACGACGTTGGGTCCTATATTGTTTTTGATTTATTCGAATGATTTTAAAAAATCTTGAAAACTGTAAATTGAGACTATTCACTGATGATACTATGATTTATTTAGTTGGCGACAATATCAATGCTTTGTGTCTTTTATTAAATGAAGATTTCGAAATATTTACCGATAGGCTAACTGATGATCAGTTGAAAATTAATGTCAATAAATTATGTTAGATGATTTTTGGAAAATAATGTACATTGAGAATTTTAAACGAAGTTATAATGAATGTGGATAACCATGTATTGCAGAAACTTAACTCGATTAAGTATCTACGAATTACACTTGATGAAAACCTAAATTTTTGAAATAGAATCTCATGAGTGGACTACAATTAGTCCTGAAGAGAGTCATGAGAATGGTTATGAAACGTAAAAGAACACCAATCAAGGCAATGATAGAATCACTGAGGTTGATGACTGTCGGACACTGATTCTATTTCAAAACGTTATATTTAATTCATAAAATTGAACATAAAATGTTTTCAGATTATTTATCCAAGAGGATTGAGTATGTTTCTGAGATTCATCAGTATTATACCAGGAATCAGAATAGTTTTTCATTGAGACATTCATTATCGAATAAACAATGGTTTTACTTCAATCGGAGGTTTGATATGCTATAAAAAATTGCCCGATACGACAAATAATTGTAACAAATATGTATACTTCAAGGAAGCTGTTGATGCTACATGTTAAGGGGCACTATTTTTGAGAAATTGTTGTGAATTTAATTTATTGCTGTTAATTTAATTGTTTTTTTGTTATAACTGTAATCGAAGTGTGCACAGCCTATGTAAAAATTACTGAAAACGAGTGTGGTTGGACCAATTGTTTCAGGATAGCATTATGATGAGACTTCAATAAACTTTCTCAGATGCAAAGCTGTAAAAAGTCGTAACTACGGTATATGTTTCGCTAGAAATTAGTTATTTAATAAACTAGTTTATTAATGATATCGATTAATGGTCGAGATATTTTAACACGTGAACGGTGCAAGCGCGTTAATGTTCAAGGCCATTAAACGCTTGATTAATAAACGAGTTGATTACAAGATTTTTCCGTCGACCTTATTATGAATTAGACATAAATTATTTATTCAAATAAATTTTATTTCACTCAATATAAAATGCTCACTTTGACATATCCATAGTTATGGTTCCAATTGAACAATCCGTAAAATTCATAGACGGAATTTTCGAGATGTGACATTCTGAATAGTCCACATTTATATCGTTACTGACGATTTGCGATAAGGAATATGTGGAACTGGTGGGAGCTGATGTATTAATTACTGGCGAACGATAAATAATAATAATAATAATAAGAATAATAATAGGGTCTTTATTTACAAAAACCAGTAAAAAAATACATTGAAGGCGGAGTCTAGCATAAGCTACTCCACTCAACCCATGACAAATACAAAAAAAATCAAATTACAATATTTTCACGGAGCACCAAAAAAGAAAAATTACCATAACTTAAATTTAACTCTGGCTTATAAGCAACTTCATCTTCACTTCCCTCCTCAATGCCCCGACAGAAATTCCCCCACACAAAACCAAAAATTCATTATATAATTTCACCGCTCTGAAAGTAAAAGAACGCTGAAACATACCTGAACCAAATCGAGGCAACATCAGCCTTCCCCATGCCTTATAGCAACACTGTGAACATCACGTCTAAAAACTAACTTCGTTCTCAAATATGGAGGAATACCCGTACCTAAAATTCGATGAACCAGAACACACATATGGAACCGGAAAACATTTTCCACCCTGAGCCACCCCAACCTATTTATACCATCACTAATCCCTCTATCATATTTTCTCAAACCCAAAATAAAACGAACGCACGAATTTTGCATTTTTTGCAGCCTATATTTCTCTACGGAATCAAGACAAGGATAAAAAACTGTCAAACCGTAATTCAACCTTGACAACACAAGGGTCTCGCAGAGGTATTTACGTGATGCAAAATCTAAGGAGTGTCTTTGACGATACAAATATCGAAGCGCCAGGAAACAACTCCTCAACAGGAACGAAACATGCTCTCTGAATCTTAGCTGACAGTCGAAAAAAATACCAAGATTTCTGCAGCAGTTGGAGGATGGAATTTTATCATCGCCTATTTAATATGTAACTCCTCACTGAGCGATCTTGGGAAGAAAGGAATATAAAAACATTTATCGACATTTATTTTAAGGTTATTCCACGTGCAATAATCTATCACTCTAGACAAGTCCTCATTGAACCGCTCGACAGCTGCCGAGACAGTATATGGAGGGAAAGAGAGGCGAATCTGAGTGTCACCACAATAAAAATAGATGACAACAAATCTAACCACTCTATACATGTCGGCAATGTACATCAAGAAAAGTAGAGGGCCAAGAATGGAACCCTGCGGAACACCTGAAGTTATTGGGCAGTATTTGGAAAACACATGCCTCAATTTGACACATTGGTATCTTCCAATAAGGTAAGACCTGAAAAATCTCTCAGAAGATTCATCAAATTCAAAGTAGCTCAACTTAGCACAAAGCAGTTCATGGTCCAAAGTATCGAACGCTTTTGCGAAATTCAATAGAGCAAGAATCGAAGCATGCCCCTCATCCAGGGATTTGAGAATGTCATCAATTATATTTAAGAGAAGAGTGGTAGTGCTGTAACCCCTCCTGAAACCAGACTGATGATCGGTAAGAATTCCGTTATTGGTGGCATAGTCATAAATTTGGGTGAATAATACCTTCTCGAGAACTTTTGACAAAACGCAAAAGGCTTATAGGTCGAAAATCGGAAGGATCCTTAGGATCAGAATTTTTGGGCAATGGATTCACAATAGAGCACTTCCAAGCGTCCGGAAAACACCTCGACTCAATGCAAATATTAATTGTATGCGTTATAAATAGCAAAGTAACACTGATTGATAATTGGAGCATTTTGGCAGATATACCATCGCTTCCCAACGCGTTCGAGCCCAGGCCTAGTACAACAGACCTAACCTCCTCCACAGTTGCAAGTCTGAAAGAAAACCCTATATCCGGATTGAATTTATGAGAACTATAATAGCTAGTTGCATCAGGACAAGCATTTGGTGAGCTGAAAACTGAGTGGAAATAATCACCGAACTCCTGAGGGTCATCGAAACATTCGGGCACCTCCACCCTTGAATCAGCCTGCAATGATCTGAAGGATCTCCAGAAGAACCTTGAATCCCGAGATCGGGCCTGGGACATAAAACTCAACTTTTCTCTTCGCCCAGCTGATGTTACAGCATTACGAAGGCTAGTATAATACCTATAATCAGCTAAGTCCGATTATCACATAAAATTTTTTCAGCAGTTCCTAATCTATTTTTCATCGATTTTTCGATGTACCCTTCTGTTACAGATGTTGATTTCCATCCTCCAAGCCGTTTGATGGCTGCAAAATCTGTTCCACTGTCCGAAAGGATAGATGCAGAAGAAAGCCGAAAACAGTGACTTGTATACAGATTGGGTTGTTCTAATTTGAGAAATTTTGCAATTAACGATGGTAATTTCGAAAACGTATTGACTCCTACTGGCTGTATTGAGCATTTAAAGTTCTTTTAATAGAGGAAACATTTTTCGTGCGGAGTGTGAATTGGTCTCAAGGATATATATCTCTTGATTGGATTCAAAAGTGTTCGCTTCTCATTATACACCACAGTGAATATCCTTTTCGAGTGCGTTTTGGATGAATTCACTGTGATTAAAAATTTTGAGCCAATATCCAGCACATAGTTTATCTGCAACTTATACAGCTCATCTTTTCGCAATACTCCGAATACTCCAAATCTCAAAGCGACCTTCAAATAAAAAATTTAAAGTTACATATTTTATATCCACGTGACAACAAGAAAAATTTAGAAAATAAATTTAATTGAGTATTATATTTACCTTTGACATCAGAAAATACTGTCTGAAGCATTTGCTATAAACTCTTTTACATGATCTTTCTTGAGAACTTTCGATTTCTTAGGAATATAACCCACTTTTTGTCCCTTAATGAACATCACCAGTTTGTGATATCTGCTTATATCAATATTCCTTTTTTAACGTTCAATGTTGCTTTCCCAACATTGAATACTTGCTAAGCCATAAACTTCGAGCACTAAGTATCGAAAAAAAGGCTTCGAGTCTCGAGTTCTAAGCACCGCTTTCGACAGAAGGCTCCGGATTACCGAACACTCTTAAAGTATGCCAACAAAACTGTTTCAGAATAATTGAAAACGTTCTTTCTAAAATTATGATTTCGAGACTGGGAAAAACCAGGTCTGGCCCAATAACTAACTTGACTTATATTTGGATAATAAACTAATTCTATTAATATGGAATCTCTATCTCATCTCTTTCGGAAGATAGAGAATATTCAGCCAAACATTTTCAAATTGGACCACCGTTTCTTCATCACGAGTCAAATCCAACCGATGGCGATCATTTTCAGCTCGATATTCAGAAATACAGACATTTGAGAAAAAAATAGTCCTCTTGTCGCAAAATTCATAATGACATTTCCATTTAAAATATGACAACTGCACACACCAGTATTTTAGACATGTTTGTCATAAAAATGAACCCACAGAATTAGTTTCATTTTCGGCTCAATATTCACTCATTATGACAACTTGTCATAAAATTAAAACCATCCTCATAGAGATTTATAGTTGATGTGATGTGAATTCATAGATAGAAGATACAGAATATCGCTTCATCTTCAAAACCACTTTCTGAAATGTCTTACTTATTTTGAGGTCTTTAATCACAGACTAAAATATTGAAACTTTATTTTCAGCATTCGGTATTCTTTGGTACTGAACAAAATTGATTGCAAAACATTTGAGGATGAAATTTTCTTTATCACAGAGTGTTCAAATTGCATTCAATTATGATCTTTTCCTTGAGTGCTTGTTCAATATTATTTATTAGTCCAGTGGAATATTACCCAGAAGTATGGTTTCTCAGAAGATAATTTGGGTGAGCTTTTTGCTTGAAAATGTCAAAATGTCCTGGCAAATGAATTTTACTTCTCTAGAAGTGCTTTTAGTGCCCAAGAAATATGATGTTTTCAGTTTTTCTGGAGCACCAAAATTATGCATTTTCCTTATTAGTAAAAAATCTTGACACGCCAATGCTTTTTAATGCTTTAGATATTCTGATTGGGATTAGAGTGACAATACGTTAGTGCTTTTCGCATTCAATGTAGTTGAAAAATGTCACTTCGAATTGTTTATTGAAGTAGATTCATTTTTAAAATTTTCATTACTACCTAATATTAATGTTATTCCACCCTCCCGGGTTTGAATCTCACACAAGAACTGATTTGTTTTATTCAAAAACTCAGCTAAGACGGTAAAATTCTGGGGCATACAAATTATCAGTAATCTCGATTTATGTACGAATTCTTGTTGATTTCGAAGGAATATCTGATAAGATATCGAGTATTGAAAAAAATGTTTTTGGCAATGTTTTAAGAATTTTCTACCGTGTCGATTCCTTCGAAATTTGGCCAACCCTTTTATTTCAAAATCGTCCAAGGTACGAATTGATCGGATGAATATTTTAGGAATTATTGCGAAAATCAACTTTCAAATGCTAAACTATTCGATGGATTTGGCCCAATAACGAACTTGACCGAAATATTTGGACAATCCAGCTATTTTGAAATTATGAAAACTCTAGGACTCTAGGTCATCTACTTCGGAAGATAGAGAGTTAACAGCCGGAGGGCCCGCGTCCGGACATACTCAAATGTTCTTCATCAGGAAGTCGAACTCAATCGATTGAGACATTTGGGTAAAACGATAGCTCGCTGTTCCCCTAGAAACAAGAGCGCAAAAATGAGGGCTGTGTTTCAAGGATTGCCATAACTTTCGAATTTTACAACTACCGGTTACCCACCGAGTGCCACTGATAAGGTAGTTATTGAACCCTGGTTTTGTGTATTTAAATATCTCCGTGAGCTTAGGGCCCAATTAAACGTTTCACAAACTTTCCAAATAATCAACAAATTTGCCGACGGAAATTCCGAAGAGTGCTAAAATTCATGGGTCACAAAAAATATGCACAAGAACATCTGGCTTAAAATTCCCAATTGGGAACGGCAGTTTGGTCTAACGTTTTTGTGAAAATATTCGTTTGTTTACAATATTTTAAAAGAGCTTATCAATCTTCTTTTATTATGGTGTAATATCCATTTTAATCAGTGATATGATGTTGTGAAAAAGAGTACAGAAAATTTTGTGCAATAAATCATTCTAGTCTAGTTCGAATTTTCGTTTTATTTCACATCTATTCGAATTCCCACCATTTGAACCAGTAATGAATGAAGTTTATTTAAGAATATGGTTTTCCTCGTTTACCATTTTCAGTTGGAATCTACAGATTTGCTCAAAGTATTTCTACCATTTTCGCTCTCTGACGTTCGAGACTACTGATGTGATGCATTGTTCGCTTTAGTGTGGATGGAGCATATAAGTGAAAAATCTGAAAATGCTGCAAAGCAGTCTCAACGCGTTTGTTCTATAAGTTATACGATATAAACATGCATTTATACGAACACAATTTAGCCCTTAAACAACTTCAGACTCATGAAGTGTCATCAATGGAAACATAAATTATTGAAAAATAAGCATTTGACCTACAATGCACAAAACACATTTTGATGAATACCATATAATTTCATCCAGAAATCGTTATGAAATCAAATGTAGCTGATAATCAGATTGTTTATAGAAATTTTCCTATTTTGGATTCTTTTTTTGTGATGAGACACGAAGGCTTATAGTAACAAGGAATGAGAATTCAAAATTTCCAATCTATTCGCTTTCGGTTCCATAAAATTATAATATATTTTCAGGATTGATGAAATTTAATTATATTCAGGAAATCAATAACGTCCATAGAAACATCATAGATATCTGACGAATATCTTATAAAGAATCGGTTCTAATAAAAGATTTTTTTGGGAATTTTTAATAAATTTTCTAGAGTGGCGATTATCTCGAAATTTGGAAAACTTACATTACCGATATTTGGACAGAACGATAGCCCGCCTGTTCCCTAGTAACAAGCGCGCAAAAACAAAAAAATTTCTGGCCTTCATAACCATAAAGTCAAATCAATGGTGACTGAAGAAATACTGAATATTAATTCAAAACGATCATATTATCTTTGCGCACATAAAAAAATCAAATACCGTACCTGCTTATATTGACCCTACTTCAAGAATTCGGAAAGGCTTAGTGCTTAGCGGATTACTAAGCACTAAGATTTTCGAGAGTGCTCGAAAAACAAGCACTAAGCACTAGCCTTTGAAAAGTGCTCGCGAGCACAGTGCTCGGAAGCACTAAAGTGCTTAGAGTGCTTTCACGAGCACTAAGCACAATGCTTTGGCACAGCTCTGACCATGACATGAGTTCTGGGTAGCTTTTTTCTGGTAGCAGGGTTAAAGTTGCTGCTTTAGCCATATCTGCAACGTCCGAGGGAGTTAAGGGGATATTGACTTCGTTATTCATTGTAATTAAAGTAACAGGCGATATTAGATTAAGAATGAAAGCAGCTATATTACTCGTAATTTGACATGTCGATTATATTCGGATTTGTTTCATTATTTCTTTGCTCTGTGAAATAACAATGGAACCACAGATAAATACGCGACTATTCTGTGATTGAAGAGAGAGAGAGTTACAGGCCTCATACATAAAATGAAATATCAGTCGAGTTGTGACGTTTCTCATATTACTTCTGAATACTCTATGTTCGGTTGCCCATGACAATCATGCATTAAAATAGAAAGAAATCGTATATTAAAATGGGTCATTAATGCATGATTTTGTGAACGTTAAATTGAGCTTTTATTGGGAGGTCGACGGAAATTGTCATTTATCATGCTAACAAAAAATTTCAATATATCAATTGTTCATTACTCAAGTCATGTTCGGAATTGAGTTTTATTTGTACAGCAAGAGTTTGTTCCAAGCGTTCGTTTTCCATTAATACGATCTGTTTCGATATAAACTTCCCGGTTTATTCCCCCCCACGGTACCCGGACGATATATTACCGCCGATAGTATTGAAGACTTCAGCGAACCAAGTCGCCCGAGTGCAATTTTTCTTCCATTTGCACCTGCTCATCCTCCAATATTTCAAAATATTGCCCTCTTTTTCTTCCCGTTCAAGTTCTAGAAAGCTGTCACAATGTTATTTATTATGATTTATGGAATTGGGATTATCGTTATTTATCTTCGATAGTGATGTCTTATCCAGATAAATATAGAAATTTGAAATGAAGTAAACCTTTTTGTGTATACAATTATCATTTGTTCGTTAGGTACATGCAGAGGAAGTCCAAAGAACTGAAAATTTTGTTAAATATAGGGTGTTTATATCAATAAATATCTAAAAATGTTATTTGATGACGAGATATTAATTGACTTCTGTCAATTGACTTTTTGAAAATTGATAATTTTCAAAAGGTTTCTTACTTTTCTCCTTGATAAAGATAGAAGATGTCTATCGAAACGTCGGAAAACATTACATCCACAATAGATGATGGTAATAGCCCAAACAATCATTCAACATAAAAATATTTCATTTTTTTTTTTTTTTGTAGTCTTTTTGAATTATTAGATATTATGATAGAATTGAAATTATTTTCTTTTTTTCATCATGGTTTTGTATTTTCTGGAATGAAAAATTGTATGAATTGAAGATACCTCAATCGAAAGTGTATTTTTTGCACTTTTCAAGTATTCCTTGTCGAATTCAACTATTGGCAATTCGTGAAATATTTCCATTATAAGTCAAATTCGTTCTTTCATAATGAACTCAATTTTATAGAAATATAAAAAATATACAGGTTGTCTCAAGTTCGAGTGCATATTAGACGTTTTTGGAGAACTAGACATATTTGAAATCTGAAAATTAGGATTATGATATTGTTCGAATTTCTATACAGAGCTAAAATATTTTCGAAGCCCAAAAACTTCCGGTTATACAGGGAGTGAAAATAAATTCGACGAAAATTTTTTTTTCAAATTTTCCATTCCTGGTATGATCGAGTATTCAATAGTGAATACATTTCTGTTAAAACTATTGTATTAAATCGAATAGTTTTCAAAATATCCAAAAAAAAACTGGAAAAAAGTCAAATATGTTCAGTCAGTAATATGCTCATTATTCTTATTTTAAATATCCTGAGCGTAAACCGTTTTTACAACATCGAAGAGGAAGGATGTGAAAAGGTCATGCATCTTTTGGATTTCAAAAATATCATCACAGGGTGTTTCAAATTTTGTGTTGAAAATTGTGATCTTAAATTGGCCATAACTTCTGTTTTTCAAATTAGAACCCTATTTTTTTATAATTGTGTTGGATTCTGCAGTCAAAAATAATGATAGTTTTCTCACATGATTATGCTCCTAAATTCAATAATTTCTGAGTTATTTCAGATTTTCTGGATTTATGTGGTACGTAGAGTCAAATTCTTTGAATCATAAGGATATTCTGTGAGCATAGCAGATAAATCATCCCATTTATAATTCACAAGTGTCAGACATTTTTGAGGTTATACGTAGTCAGAACATTTTGACATACGAGCGCTATTTGTATTGTTCACAGTAATTTGAAAGATTCATTGAAAATTTTCGACGGATTATTTTTTTACAACTTTCGACGTGGATTAACTAAACAACAGTGCATCATTGAACTCAATTCAATTTTTGGCGATGAAGCTACATCAAGGACCGCTCTTTATCCATGGTATAGTGGATTCCACCGAGTCAAAATCACTTGTTGTTCCGAATACTATTGATGCTGTGAGCCAACTGATATTGAAAGATCGTCATGTGACCTATCGTGAGATTAAAAGAATTATGGTCATTTCAAATATATCTGCCCTTCAAATCGAAGAACATACTAATCTTTAGAGGATGAAAGGAAATTAACAGAAAATAAACTTTGGAAATATATATAATGCATTATATAATTAATTTACAAAAATTTCAATATCGAGGGAAAGAATAAACGAACCAACAATAACTCACCAAATAATGAAAAACATTTAAAGAATTAAATAGAATATTAGTGACAATTATATCAATTTAAGCATGAAATGCATTATATTTATGACAGAAACAATTTCTTTAAGTGTATTTTCTTTATTTTTACTTCTTGAACCTGAAATCCATACAGGAATTTAAATCAAAGAGAACTAGTGAAGGTAAACTAAGATTTAGAGCCAAACCTAAAATTTCATGACTTTGGCATTCCAATGATAAGTCTCACATATCCGTTGAAGTAATCTAGGAATCTTTTGATAAACGATTTTTATGAAACCCACTATTAGTGGAATACTCAAAACTATAATCAATGACCATGAGCAGTTCACTTACCTATATATAAATACCTTGTTGCCTCAAAGTTTCTTCAGGAGTTCTGAATGGTAGAAAAAAATATGTCATCATTTTGAGGTCGGTTGACATAATCTGAAAGAATATTGAAATTACAAATGTGATAATCATAGAGAGTAGAATGAATTACTTGGCAAATTAAGTGTTGGAAGAGCAAATCTTTTCAGCTCTCCATGTGGGTCTGTACAATCCATATGAAAATGCTTTATGCAAATAACGCTGTTGGATGAATGAAGACATGGATTTCCGATTCTTTCCAACCAAACATTTCTAACACCCTCAACTTGTGTGATGAAAAACCTAGAAAGAAAACAGTATTAGAAAGTGTCCCAAATTTTTACTAATCACAAATTACTACATGAATATGAAATTGCTACAGAAAATATTAATTCATAGTACATTTTTAATGAGTTATAAGTTAATCCAAAACCACTACTTAAATAAATGCAATAATACACATACCTTTCGACATTACTATCACTGAAGCAATTGGGAACACAGCAAGAATAAACCATTTCAATGAAATTAAATTGAATAAGTTGAAAATAAATACCTCTCTAGCTGAATAACACTACTTTTTGAATGAACAATGAGTAGTCTATGTATGGAATAAACTATAGAATAAACCTAGAATACGACATGGGAGAAAAGAAATGTGCTCGTCGTAGAATAGTTTCTTACGCGTCATAAAGTCCATCAAGACCAAGATCCGATAAAATCCGTTTTTACCGATCACTACTGAGAATTCCTAATTTACCGATCCGAGCTTTGGGAATAACTAAAGATGTCTCTGCCGTTCGTCGAAGAAAAACGTGACCACCTTTGTAGTAGGCCAGTTCCCACCCCCTGATCCGCCGTATAGTCCTGACTTCATCAATTTCTTTTTATTCCCGTAGGTAAAAAATAAAATGAGAAGTCAACGATTTTCGACACCTGAAGAAGCGGTTGATGCGTTCAGAATGTATGTTATGGAAATACCTCAAGCTAAGTGACAAAAGTGCTTCGACAATCGGTTCAAACGCATTCAAAAAGATATAGGTCTTAATGGGGAATATTTTGAAAAATAATAAAGCGATTTTCGATGATTAATATTTGTATTTGTTCTCTAATCTCGAAATGTAAAAGGCGATCCTCGTATTGATGGGTATGACAATCGTGACTAATTATATCTATTTTGAAGTTTTTCCTTTGTATAAGCTTATCTGATTATGCATATTCAATGCATTGGCTTAATCAGATATTTCTTATTCATATCGTTTTCGTATTTATGAACCATCATGTCTCATTAGTGATAGTATATCGGAATTAGTAGTTCCTATAAGTGAAAATCGAAATTCTCTTCCATCTTGAAATGTTTTTAATCCCAAATGTATTTTTCATAAATCGTATATTCGATGTGTACTATTTTCCTCGATGTAAAAAAGTTGAAGTATGGAAGGGCCCTTTGAACAGTTCAATGGAATTGAAAGCTGAAAGTAAAGAGTACAATGATATATCGAACCGACTGTACATGAGTGATATCGAAGTGAAAAAAATATGCAAAGTTTACAACTATTATTTGAAGAGAAGTTTTGAACTGAAAAAAGAAAAAAAATTTAAGGAAAATAGTTGTATTGAACCTGAAGAATTGATTCTGTATCATGGTACCGAGGAAAATTCAACCGAAAATATTCTCAAACAGAACTTCAATTGGCGTTTGAGTGGAAGTCGAAGCCATCATTCTTATTATGGAAAGGGCGTGTATTTCACTCAAAATGCTTCCATTTGTAGAAGATATCCTAAGAGAGCTATAGGAGTCCGGTATATGATTTTGAGTAAGGTGTTATTCACTTCTGGGATGATCGGAAATGATTTAATGAAAATTCCACCATTTGGTTTCGATACTACCTTTTCTAGAAATCTATATGAAGTGGTGAAATATGAGGATAATGAGTTCTATCCCACCTATCTAATCTCTTTCATCATAAAAAATGATGAGGCAGAAAACTCGAGTATCACAATGGATTCTGGTGCTTCACAAACGAAGTTTGTTCTTCAGTGTTGTGCTCTCCCAAGTTTTCAACCATCAATAAATGAAACGAAAGAATTAGAAGAAGATAGAAAAAGACAACACAGCCTAACATTCCAAGAAACTGGGGTTGATGAAAAAGCATCAAATGTTGAAACGACGAGATACAGTTTGTCATGTACCTCTCACTCGCAATATGATCGGTCATATGATGAGGATCGCTACAGTGATTCAAGTGAAGCAAGTAATTCTCACTCTCAATCAGTCTGAAGAAGATACTCAGGATAGAAATTAAAACAGATTTGGTTATTGGTTTTCACTGAATCCATTGAATATTTTAAAATCATTTCCTATCAAAACAGAAACGTAGGATATGAACAGTAATATTTCAACAGACGAGTAATTCTTAGATTAAATCTGGTGAATTGTGATGAAGTTTCGTTCTTCATAATGGTTGAAAAGATTGTTCTCTTTTTCTTTCTTAAATTAGCAACATTCTTTCATATACAGGGTGAGTCTTTGACCACTGCTTTAATTTTAACCATAGGTTCTTGAGATCAGAAGAAACACTTTTTCCATTACGGTTTTTCTATATTCAGCTGCGTTGAAAAGTTATAAGCATTTTAAGTTTTCACATTGGGCAAATAACCCTCTGTAGTCCAGTTTAGTTTGAATGAAAAATACCTTCCACAGCATCCACTATTGAATCTAAATTATTTAAAAACATTATTTGCCCTCTAAGAAATGATTCACTCACTCATGTTTCATCCGATGAGGTCCATATCCAGAAGGAAGATACAAAATACTAATTTTCTGGTAAAAAAAATTCAACACCATAAACATAGATTTTTGTTGTTCTACTATATTTTCTTTCTACTTCAAGATTATAAACCATGCCTTTCTAGTGAGAAATTCCAAAAAAACCTCAGAATTATTGGGTGTTATCATCATACATTTGTAATTTTCTTCTTAAAATTTCCAAATCATGAAAACCATCATTTCTATGAAAACTTCCAAGGCAAGAGGTTGTCACTGTGCTTCTTTTTTCTCTCAAAGCCAGTAAAAATCATCTATGATTTTCCAAACACTGATATTTCTGAAGTTTCTTCTCCTTGACAGAGATCAGTGAACAGGTCTATGAGGTCTCATACTTTTAAAAATATGAAAATCTTTTTCGAAATCTTCAACAACAATGAATGATGTCACTACGAATAATCATTTTAAAGTGATGTTACTTTGCTTGATGATTATTTTCTGTACTGAATCCCAATAACAATTTACCTGGATAGATTATAAGTATTTCCAGATTTAGGTGTGCAATTATACTTTCTTGAAGAAATAACTAAATTTGATTTTGAAAAATCAACTAGGTGTTCTTCAATAAAATTTTTTGTTAAATCATTAATATGAATCTATTCTGTTTAGACTATAATTACTGATTACTGATTTTTATAATCAGAGTATCTGTTTTAATTACGTAAACAAGAACATAAATATTGAATAATGGTTATTCATAGATTATGTCAAATTTTAATACCTAGATTTATAACTATAGAATATTAATTTATTACCGAACCCCAGAAGAGAAAAAATTAATATTTGCAATGTTTTTTTAAATGAAAGATAATATCTGTAACTATTATTGATCTTTAGTTATAATTTTCCTCAGAATAATTAGAGTGAATTATTATCAAATTAAAATATTATAACGTCTCTGTGGTGGGTAGTTCCCAATACGAAAGTGTTCTGTGGTTTCTTGTTGTTTTGATTCTGTTTGAAACTATCAACAGTTGTTTGTAGCTTTCTTTCAAAATAATGTGGAAAATATGGGAAGGATAGTTTTAAAATATTCAATTCAGTATGAAATAATTATGGTCAGAAAATGCATTATATTCTAATCTTTCTTGTTTATGAGCTTATAGTTTCCAGTTTCAATATTGATTGAATTTTAATTAACCATGCATCATAACAAACATTCAGAAATATTAAAACTAAGTCAAATTCTATTATCTCCTAAGTTTGTGAACAAGGTTGAATCAGTGTATGAAATAAAGATAATAAAGGTATAAAACAAATCTAGGAGACTGGGTTCGAAGTTTTTAAAACTCATATGAGCTCAATTTGCAGCATTCCTATGTTAGAATAGATATAATTTGATGAACCCTGAAAGTCTGAAGCTATAAAAAACCAGCTCTTCATAAAGACAAGTCTTCAATTTAACAGGTCCTGACAGAAAATACTTTACCTATTTCAACGGTCAAAATATACCGAAGTACCGAAGAGTGATGGAAAACTTTTTCTCTATTTATTATGGAATATTATTCTGGATTAAATATTAAACAAGGTGCTAGACATCATTAACAATGAATACAGCAAATGGCAATTTAGATTTTGTGGTGAATGTAAGACAAAAATTGTTCAGTGGTTAATTTCATCTATAGTGTTTAGTGGTGGAACCATAGACTGGAGAGATTTCCCCAACCTTTTGTAGAAATATTTAACAAAGACATAAAATATGGCAACATTGAACAAATCTGATTATTGAATCATTTCAGCACAGAGTTGGATTTGAGAAAATCAGAAAATTTGGACCTTTCAACTTCAAATATCTTAAGAATGGTGCAATTTAGAAGAAAAGATGAGGAATGATTTTTTATATGCAAAAAAGACTAATGATTCCAGGAAGTACGAGATACGGACCTTTAGTTCAAGCGATATTTGTTTTTCATGCAATTTAACCAATCTGTAGAGTAGTAGTGAGAAACCCACAAGAAGTGGAATAAATCTATTGATGCCAAAATATGCACGAGTGTTATCAAAAACCTTCTACAAGAGATCATTTCAATTGATATTGTCGTTTGAATATTACAGGTGAAAATGCAAATTTTTTATGAAATTTCAACACCCTATATCTTTTGAACGGGGCCAAATTTGGAAAAATGTTATAGGAAGAAAATGTTTCTTTTGACGTCAAGAATCTATGGTTAAAATTAACGCAGTGGTTAAAGACTCACCCTGTATACTCAGTATTTTATAATTTATATAACTACTCACTACTCAAAACAACTCATATTAATTCAAACAAGTGCAGAGATGTCATAAATCGATGTAATTAAATTTGGGAGCTTTATTACTTGTTAAATTATCGAAAGAAAAATTATGGTACTACCCCTACTCCTCCATCTCCTTTTGTTCTTCGGTTATATGCTAAGTCTTAATTTCGGCATTCAAAGAAACAAAGGAACAATCAGAAGAAAAATATTTGGCTACAAAATCCTGAAACACCTTAATTTTGTTTCACTTTTATCAAATTTCATGGATTTTTGAAAGATTTTGTTGTACCCTCTGCCTTCCCCAGTAACCTTCTAAATTATTTGAATAGGTAAAGTGTGTCATGTGGTACTTTAAGGGGGCAAAACGGTTACTTCCCAAAAAATTCGAAATTTACACTTCTTCTGAACCGATCTCGTATTCTCAAAGTGTTAGATAAAGTTCAGAGGCAATTCTCTACGGTATCACACATAATTTTTAACGAGAGATGGTGATAAATGAACGATAAAATTGTCACAAGACGTGCATCGTTAACAGCCGTCTTGATTAAAACGATAATGAGCAAACTTTGAAGTGGAATTCGGTTTCAAATACATACTAAAGGAAATTCGAAACTTCCTAGAGGGCTTACAATCCTTAATACGCGTGCCTGCATTAGGATACAAAAACAATCCGGCCTCGGGAAACGGAGAGTTGGGGAATTGGAGCTATTTCACGTGGAGTTGACATGTTCATAGTTTGTGTCCTGAAGATCTGAGAATCCGTAAGAAAAACGTTTCGGCCTGATTAATATCCATTTCGTTGAATCCTTTGAGACACCGCCCCTTTAGGCGGTCTGGGGAAATTAATTTTTTTATATATGGAGGGTTATATTTAGGAATGATCCATTTCGAGTGGCCATTTCAGTAGATTAGCTGGTTTTGCAGCCATTACTAAAGAGACAGTTTTAAATAATTGCAGTACTTGAACTGACCAGATGAACTCATGTTTACTATGTATGCATCTGTGCATATTTTGATCATAAAATTGCTGTTCCATTCTTTATATACTATTAATTGAATAGATCAAGTACTCTCACTCCTCATTTTATATTATAGGAATTGAATTTTTCAACAAAATTTCGTGAATGTATATGTGGATTCATTCTGGGCTTTAAGAAATCGGCAACTAACTCTCCTTCTTTGATCCCTATATGGTATTGTGAATCTTTCTAATAGGAATTTTTCTATTGAAGTGTGGTCAACAATTTTTGAAATGAACTAAATAAAAACACGTCGAGTTTCATCTTAATTTGTTATCAGATTTATATACTTCTGAAAAGTATTTTTTGAGGGCACAATAGTTCATCTGAAATATATTCAAGTAGACTTGATTTTTGTCCAAAAGTTTCTCACTATTCATCAAGAGGAATATCATAATTTCGTTTTTCTTTCATTATTCATGATAGTTGCTTCAAATTTTTCAGTTAATTTCAGGGTTTCAACAATAATGGTTATGATTTTTTAACTAATTGAACCATAAAATTCATCCCTCCAAATTTTTGGATGAAATACATTCATTACTTTGGGGATATAATTTCCAATATCAAAGAGGAATGCATCAGTGTAACTAACATAGTGTGTGTTACGGATTTTCGTTTCCGCACATAAAAGCGTATTTACTTTGAAACTTTATTCCTTCTTCTCAGTTACAATAAACTGCAGACTTGAGAGAGATGGATGAGAGATCTTCTTATCTTCATTTGATGAATTTTATTTTTGTGAGCGAACAACTTATATATGTTTTAACTTGACAGAGAGTGTTTTGGGATTCGTTAAAAATGTGTTTACTTTCGGCGCCTGCACTCGACAGGGAAAGTGGGGGTCAAGTGCATGCGCTGATATGTTTGAATAAGTCTTACTAAAATGAATAATAAAGTGAAATTCGAACATCGTGTTAGTCTTTCTAGCGACAATTGTCTACTTCAAACTAAAAATTTGGAGAAAAGGAAAAATTCTTAGTAATTGTCAAGAACCAAGATATTATATTGTATCAGACGATCAAGACAAGTTATATGAGGGTTGTCTATTATATTTCGGGATTAGAGAACAAATACAAATATTTATCATCGAAAGTCGCTTTTCAAAATATCGTCCATAAGATCTATAACACTTTTGCATGCGTTTGAACTAATTGTCGAACCACTTTGGCCACTCTGATTGAGGTATCTCCAAAATATGCATTCTGAACGTATTATGTATTATTATGCAAAGATCAAGAAATGTTCTATGTTCGTGGAGGTCATGTGAGTTCGGTCATGCGTAATGGGATGACGCATGACCGTTGTAAATATGTTAGGTTAGGTTGATTTTGTTGAGGAGAGAGAGATGAAGAAGCTGTTGAATCTGGAAGTGTCTGATTGAATTAATAATCAAATAATATATAAAATATTATTGAGGAACATCTTACACAAGTAATTATTAATATGATAGGATAGAAAAATACCTATCTGAATAATGATCAGGCCTCACTTTTTTCCGGGCAAAATAGTGATTCTAACACACAGTTGAGTATAAACCTTGGTGAATCATTTCGATGATTGTCAACCTCCTCGAAGAATTATTAAATTGAAACGAGCCTGTTCCTATCGATCGGTAGCTGGTGTTCATAGGGGTAACAGATGTTGGGGAGCAAACGTAGGTGTCTATGCATCGAAGTTGATATATTATTCAGCGCATTCTGTGCCAGTGAGCTGTATAGGCACGTGATGTTTCAATTTCAATAAACTACCGAAGTGGAAGCAAAGGCTGGGCTGCCCCAGAAATAATGGTCCTGCGACATGGATAGCTGGTGACACTCACGCTCTGGATATAGGTCATTTTTAGGATCAGAATGTAATATTGAACATACACCGAGCGAATTCAATGTTCAAATTCTTAATTTGTTCTCTCACACTTCCTTCGATCTTACCAAAGCGTTTGATACCGTCTCACATGAAATTTTGTTTGATAAACTAGGAAAAAACCCCAGTAAAAAAACCCTGGCTCCTCGCATAAGTATTGTTGTGTGTATAAAATAAGCTTGAATCTATCTGAAGGATTTCTTTCTTCAATAGTGGTCTTCTATTAATAAACACAGAGGCTTCTTCAAGTTGCACATATCGAATCTGAAAATAAAGAGACAAAAGCAGAAAAAAGAACTCAATACAAAAAATACGTATCAAATTTGTTTGAAATTTATAACCCATTCCAAGAAAGATTCGGAAACATCGTGAATAGCCCTAAAACCATCTTGAAATTTATATATGGGACAATTATTAATGAGATGAGGTATTGTTTCTTCTGCATACCACATTCACAACTTGCGGTTAGAACTGAGTTCCATCTGAATTGGTACGATCATTACCTGTGCTCAAATGATTGGGAACTGTCCAAATTTTTCTTGTAAGATTAGAATCCGGAATTTTTATCGAGATTTTTATTGAACATTTCATAAGAGTTCCACTCAATCTTCCCTAATTTTTTATCGCTTATGTTTATATTGAAGAACGTATTATACCAGAATAGTTTACATGATTTCAATCTTGGAATTCTATTCTCAGGAATTTATGAAATAATTGGAAATAAATAAGAAAAAGAATGATATTTGTTCCCAGAATTCAGAGCTGCAGTCTGTCTTCGAATATGGGGAGAGACAATGTTAGACAAAACTGGTAACCAATGAACCGGTGTAATCTTAAGGCGCCAGTAATTATTCTCATGGATGTATTCAATTGTGCATCGATTTTTTGTGTATGTGCACTATTAAACCAAACATAGCAACAATACTCAGCTGACGAAAAGACTAAGGCAAGAGATGCTGTGCGAAGAGTGGAAACATCAGCACCCCAAGATGATTCAGCCTATTTCTGAAGAAAATAATTCCTAGTTTTCAGTTTTGGACTCAGATCATTTAACTGAGCCTTGTAATTGAGAGATGAATCTAATTTAACAGTTAAAGTATTCAGGATAGAAATTATGTACGATAAGAGAATCATTGAAAATTGCAGCTAATTTCCTATATTTTTTATGATTATTCTGATGGAAACAAGATACCTCTGTTTTGTAGGGATTGGGATATATTCGCCAGTCAATGAAATACTTCTTTGAAATTTTCCAAATCACATGATAGTATGTTTTCAAGAGTATGGAAATGCGAATGCTAGTAAGCAATAGCAATGTCATCAGCATAAACAAATTTCTGAGATGATGTCGTGGGTAAATCACTTGGATATAAATTGAAAAGTAGAGGAGCTAAAACTGAACCTTGAGGAAGACCGGTTTTCAATGTTTTGATAACTCCTATTGTCAACAAATAAACGAAACCTTTTATCAGATAACATATTTTCTGATAATCTTACCCTTTCTCCACCCTTCAGACGGGTAGAGAGTTTGAAAATTAATCCATCTTTCCACACAGTGTCATATGCCGAAGATAAATCAATGAAAGCAGCTCCTGTTTTCAACCAATTATTGAAGCCTGATTCTATGAAAGTTGTGAGGCTGAGATCCTATTCTAAACAATTTCTATTTTTCCTAAAGCCTCCCTGCAAATTTTGTAGAGCATTTTCTGTAGAAGGTTCAATTCTAAAATGAATTAATTAACCCATCTAATATCTTGAAAAGAACATTCAATAAAGTGATTGGTCGATAACTACTAAGATCATCAGGATTTTTCCCTCGTTTCTAAATACCTATTACTTTAGCCTTACGGAATTCGGAAGGAAAATTTCCTGTATTCCGAATATTGTTATGAAAAGACAATAACCAAGACAAGGACTAAGATAAACTTGATTAATGTGGCTTGCGGGGTAAGATTCGTGAGTTGTTTGGAATTATCTATAGTTGATCGCAAAACAATTTATTGAAATCGGTAAGCGCAGAAGTGAAAATAAAGTGTTCCACAGGGTACGGCTCTGGGACCACTTCTGTTTATTATACATGTATATAAGAACAACTTATTTGAAGTTCCCTACGATGTGAATATTATTGGTTTTGCAGACGACACCTTTATTGAGGAATTAGATTCTTCTTCAAGAAATCAAACCTGATCTATTGAGACCATTATCGACTCGATATTCGAAACTTACAGACAATTGGACAAAACTTTAGCACGCTGTTCTGGTAGGATCAAGGGAGGAAAAAATGGGATGAACTAACAGACTTAAATAATTAAACAAGAAATTAAAACATAGAGGAAAACTGTTGATATTGTATGCAAGATGCCTATTTGTGTTAACTTCTTTATATTTTCTGACAACTAAATTTTCTAATACTTGAAAGAAATGTAAAATTAAGTGTTTCACTGCCATTTTCAACTTTGTTGCGGAATAACAGGTACTAAAATGATGATGCCAATATAGCAAACTGAAATATCATAATAAACTTCAAACTAACAGATCATATTGCTGAAAATCAATGACTGGGATACCAATTTTTCAAACATTGCCGTAATAGCGAAACTGTTGATATTGTATGCAAGATGCCTATTTGTGTTAACTTCTCTATATTTTCTGACAACTAAATTTTCTAATACTTGAAAGAAATATAAAATTAAGTGTTTCACTGCCATTTTCAACTTTGTTACGGAATAACAGGTACTAAAATGATGTTGCCAACCTAGCAAACTGAAATATCATGATAGACTTCAAACTAACAGATCATATTACTGAAAATCAATGACTGGAATACCAATCTTTCAAACATTGCCGTAATAGCAATTTATTTTTTATAACTATATTACTATTTCCTAACAGAATTGATCTGAATTTCTGCTTATAACGTTGCCTGTCGCTTGAAATGATTGTTTTTCAACTTGCATGTTCACCTTGTATCTCACTTTCCACACTACTATTACTAGTAGTATCTGAATATGCTCCCCACATGATTCTCTTCGAAAAAGTTTTCCATCCATGAGATGGATTATAAAGTTTGGACATTTCAACTGATTCAATAATGTTAATTAATTCGAAGCAAGATTGATAATTTCGCCGTTCGAACAGGTATCTCTAGTTCCAATTAGCCGGAACGTAAGAAATACCTCAGTCACTAACAGCTCTTAGTTAGCGTTGAAATTAAATTTTCCCTCTCGCCCAATTCCACGAGCCGTGGGGGGTGCACCCAGTGGGTGGTAATCCAGTGGCGGATGCCAAGATACATCGCTCCGACTAAACGACGTTTTATTCAGTTAGGATTGACGATCTCGTAAACAAAAATGAATTGGATACGGTGGATTTGGATTATACAGCGTGTTTCTGGATTGCTGTTCATATAATTTTCTATAGAATCATTGTTTGGGCAAATAATGGCGAATAGCCTATAAAAAAAATTTGCACACACAAGTTCACTCTACATTAACTTTATAACTTATTTTTTATGTTCTCTCGGGAAAGTTTTGAACGAAACAAGACACATTAAATGGAAGAAAAAGTCAGGGTTTCACCGAATCTTATGTGAAGAAGAGAATTAAACATTTGTGTGATTTAATACTTGGTATTTCCACCCCCTGCTTTAATTACAGCTCGGCAACGACGGTTCATACTCAAAATGAGTGATCTTAAAATGTTCTGATCTAATCGTTCCCAGATCCCCAGTTGGATTCCTAAGTCATTAAGAGTAGCTGGATGATTTTCTGAACTTCTCTGCCTTCTATTGAGGTTGTCCTAAACCTGCTCAATCGGATTGAGATCTGGACTTTTTGCTGGCCATTCTATTCAAGATACTTCAACATTTTCAAGGTGCTCCTGAACGATGCGCGCGCGATGGGGTCTGGCATTATCGTCCATAAAAATGAAATTTTCACCAATGTATGGGGCAAATGGCACTACATGATCTTCAAGAATGTTCTTTATATACCTATCAGCATTCATAGATCCATTATCAACGACCATTTGTTCTGTGCGAGCAGTGAAAGATATTCCACCCCATACCATAATCGATCCTCCCCCGAAATCAGTAGTATTCAGGAAATTGGACTGAGCATATCTTTCATGTGGAAGTCTGTATACAAGGGAACGTCGATCACAATAGTAGAGGCAGAATCTAGACTCATTTGTGAAGATAACTTTTTCCCAATCAGCTTCTTTCCAATGGATATGCTCTCTTGCAAAATCCAAACGCGCCCTTCGATGGGCTGGGGTAAGAGCTGGGCCTCTTGTCGCGACACGAGGCCTTAAATCATATTCTCTGAGGCGATTTCTTATTATCTGAGTGCTAATTTGCACCCCATGAGTTTGCTCAAGCTGATTTTGGAGGAGGCGAGCGGTTGCAAACCGTTGTCTCAACGAAGAAACTCTCAAGTAACATTCTTGAATGGCAGTTGTTATCTGTGGTCTATCCTGTCCTGGTCTTCGGACATTCATACCTGTCTCCCTGAATCGCTGCAACATTCTGGACACACTTGTATAGGAAATTCCAAATCTTTCTGCAATTCTTGTATATGTCCACCCTTCTTCTCGCAATACTACCTCTTGGGTCAAATTGCGTGTGCGGGTACAAAATTAGAAATAATAATAATCACCCGCTTAATGAAGGGCAGCGGACTTCCTGAGTCGCTGGTTATACTAAAACAGTAGATCCAAAAATTATCTTTGGTAGAAAAGATGTTTGCAAGGTGAATTAAAACAAGTTTGTAGTTATAATAGAATTATGTATTCACAGATAAAAATAGTTACACAATGTTCGGCACTTGAGTTTACACTCACAGAAAGAGTTTTTAGGTGTCTATAATAATCAAGGATTTGAAGTTCTCTGCTCAATCTAGGGCACTTCTGGTAATATAAAATGATAAAGAGATCTGACCTTATTTGTTGTTTGGAGTTCACCACAGCTCTGCTTCAATCGTCGATGGTAGATTTCTCAGAATAAGGTGCAGGCACTTTGGATAAAGCTTCACAAACTTCCACTGATGAATTGTGCCTTGGCGATATGTAATTGCTTCACAGATTCACAATTCACAACCTTTTTCTTTTACGTAGAAAATTTCAACTGAGTAATTCACATACACATGAACTAGGGTAGCTAACTGACCCGAAAACAGATTGTTTTGAGAGACTTTAAGAGGAACTTGTAGTTCTGAGTGCCGTTATGGACTCGTGAAAAGTAAATTGATAAAAGAGAGCTTACTTGAAGATACTGTGCACAAGAGCGTCTTGAGAGAGAATGAATTTACTTGTAGGAGTACTTACCACCTTGAGAGGTGTAGAGAGAATGAATTTACTTGATTAAAAGAGGTCGGACGTGAACAAAGTTCAGGTAGCTAAGTTTAGGGATTTCCAAAATTCCGTCCGACAGAAGGCGTTCTTGGAAGTAACGGCCGTTGGCCCAAATTCCAAGAACTGTCCATTGTTGCGAGAATATCGCAACATTGCCTGTTTCGCGTTGCATAGCGATCGAGTGTAGAAAATCAAACGAAAGAAAAACTATTGATCACTAGAATTGACCGAGAACAACTGATTTCAGAATGGAGCCAATACATTCAAAATCTGATAACCTCATCTTCTTTATTCCTGCTGGAAAAAAAAACCTTGAAAGTGGATAACATATGCATGCATAATTCTAATAAAATAATTATCATTGAGAATACCTTCAGTTGTAGAATAAATTTGAGAAACTTGTATATACCATTACGAACATCGAACAGTTTTGAAACGCACGTATATATTTATCTTTCCCTTCTAGTTCTATTAAATGAATTCCAAACTTCCAAGCTGCATATCCGCTTCATGAATGCTCCTTAATCAAGAAACCGATGCCATTATTTCGTAGGCGTATTACAGATCGTACAAACCCTTTGAATGGTTGGCCATTAAAACAACCTGAGCGAAACCGGGTGAATTGTAACAATTCGTAGTTACTTGAAGGCGGTTGAGGTCCATTCCAAAACTAATTCTAATTGCGATTTCAATGTCGCCCAAGACCACAACTAGAGTTTGGACGCTGCCATGCTATTTGACGCGGGCTTGCATTCGGATTGGCTCGGAATTCAATTCCAAGGGTCGGATGATGTTGAGGTATTTCTGAATGTGTAATTTAGTGTAAGAAGTTTTTGAAACTTCAACATTAAATTATAATTTAAATTCAGTATTCAATGGTATTAGGTGTGCGAGTTTTGGGAAAAACACTGTTGATTTTCCGAATCAATATTTAAGAAATGAATTGAGTATTGAATGATATGAGGGTGCTAGTTTCAAGAAAAACACTCTTGCTTATATCGACACTGTCGATTTTACGAGTCAATATTTGAGAATAACAAAAGCAATAGTGCATATTCTCAATGTGTCAAGAAAGTTAAAAATATGCACCATTTCTTCTGTTATTCTCAAATATTGACTAGTAAAATCACCAGTGTCGATATAAACAACAGTGTTTTTCTTGAAACTCGCACCTCTAATATCATTCAATACTCTAATAAATGAAAATAGCTCATCTCTTTTTGATGATAGAATGTATACGGCCGGATGTGCTCAAGTTTGATCCTGAATTGAGACCATTTCCGGCTCGATATTCGAAAATAACGGTCATTTGGGCAAAAGATAGCCCTCTATTCTACTACCAAACCGACAATGTGTTCCAGCTGGCACTGGGGATCCGCCTGCCTGATGAGGGCTATGGTGGGGTTCAAAGTCAGAGGGCAACCATCTCGGAGCTCCAATCTTGAGTAGTGGAAGTGGAGTTACAAGCACCCCTTGTAGCCACCGTTCGACGACCCCCCCCCTTTGTCCACATACCTGAATTCTGGCTCTCCTGTCCCATGCACTAGATTCTTTTTGTACATTTCAATATAGAGAAATGTTTCAATAAAATCGATAGACAAAGTTAGACGAAATAATAACAATATTGAATAAACTTCATTCAATTCACCAGTTAATAATGATGGCAGTTCAAAGAATGTAAAAACTGGAAGTGATAAGTAGACATTTCATTAGACAAAATTGTCTGTAATCCTTTTTACTTAATCAGAAACGTTTAATTGCATAGACTTATTCATATAGTTTAATCCGTTATGAATATAAACTTATCACACATATATCGAAAAGATATGGAAATCTACCAATTTTTTAGTTTATTAGATATTATGTCAAAATATCACCTTTTACCAAAATGATTGAATCTTCCACACAAAAAATTCGAATAGACATCAAAATGTATTCCCCTATACCATTTTAGGATCAGAATAAATCCCGAAGACGTGATTAAATGGAGATGCATCGCGTTAGTGTTCGTTGCTGTAAATTTGATTTATGTGCCCAGCTTCATTTCTTCTTTAGTATACCTAGATTAGCATTTTTTTATTTGTATCTTAAGATTTTATTCCAAATTACGAAATAACGATGTGACCAAACCTTAGACTATACAAGATTGACAAAGCATTCCTTTGTAAAATGTCGATTTGTTTTGGCTCCCACATTGAAAGTCTTAACCTCATGGCAAGTCTCTTGTGAAACCTCACCCGGCAACACCGCATAAAATCTTTTTCTATTTACTCGAATCACATTATCTTCAGGGTCAAAATGATCTGAACAAATGAAAATTGCTTTCTTTGGGCAAATACTTGACCATCCCAACAGCGAAGCCCAAATTCTTCTCTTTTCATCGTCATCTGGGAACCTTAATTCAAGAAAACCTCATTTTATCTTATAATAATCTCATTGAAAACTTCCTATTGAAACTTTCTACGCTACTGAACAAGTAAATAACTAAATACTTCGGTTCTAATAATACACTTACCTATGGAACGATAAATTCGGATTGAAATTCCTGTCTTTACTACAACTTTCACACTTACGAACCATTTTTAGTGCGATGAAAAGTAATAAACAATAAAAAATATGAAAAACCTTATATGGAGTCTCACAAAAACCGTATTTAATAAGGTGGCTTCTAAACATCAGTCTCGAGCAGAAAATTTTACACATTTACACATTCATTTCAACGTTTCTTCAGCTTTTCGATACAATCGGTGTAAAACGGTTTAATTTGACCTTATAAATATAGTTCAGTTTCGCCGATCTCATGAGCCATTGTTCAAGTTCTGCAAATAGCCAGAACTCCATGTGGATTAGATCTGGAGAATACCGTGGGTGTTGTAGCAATGCGTAAGGAGGAACAGTTCCAATTTTTGTACTGCACAACGCAAGGAGGCGCTCAAAATGAAGTCAATGTTAGTAAAGTACCTACTTATCTCCAATATTGGTATTTCTATGCCAGTAAACGTCACATCGCCAGATCATAATTCACATTTCTGATGGATCGCTCTACATCCATTGTTATCTCTGCAAGCCCAAGAGTTATGCTGTCCCGCTTGGTTTGAACGGAGATATCTCCTACAGATCGGACCTTTATGCAATCAGATCCCGCTCCACTAATTCACAAAACAGCTAGATGTCCACATAAATTCCAGAACGTTCCGCATAAATCGCGAGGGGGATCCGTTACGATTTAAGTATCCAGAAACGAGGACGTGAAGGATCGAATTACTGCACTGCTGTGATTCCCCCATTGTCCCTTGTTTCATCGAGGGCGTTATTATCGCCGATATATTAGACCGCCATCGGATACCGATAACTTATGGATGGGTCTCGTCGGGTTTCCTGCGGATTGATGGTCCCTAATACACGGTTATTTCGAATTCGTTACGTTGGATGGGTTTCGGCTTTCATTCATCGATGAATTGGATCTGAATATTTATTGAGTCGTCATTCAAGGTTATTTGAAGATTTTCCCATGCTGGGTAGCATCGGGAGCTCATTCAATGTCATGGGACACTACTGACCCGTAACACCATTCTGCGTGGGGTCGAAACGGTCAACACATGAAGTATGCGATGAAAAAAACATCGCAAGAGCATTATTGTTCTGCTAGGACCCCCGAAAATACATTAAGAATTAGAAATGATACTCCACGACGCCTCAATCACTCCTTTTGTTGATCCACAAGTTCTCTGCATGTTGCATTTTGAGAAAAGATCTGGTGTTTCATCCATACAAAATGCGTTATGACTCCTAGCCTTGGACAGTTGTCCTGTCAAGTGGCAAGCAGGAGTATTTAGGTCAGTTTTGTGTCATTATATATTATTAGGTCGCTTTTAATTTTACGGATTATAAAGGTAGAAAGGAAGAGACTCTAGTGATGGAAAAGGTGAGTAGAAATTCAGGTATGTGGACAGGAGGCGTTCTTGTAACCTCGCTTCCACTAAACAAGGTCGGATCTCACGAGGTGATGATGTTTCGAGAAGTTCGCCGCTAGTTGCTACCTGACCTTGAATAATACCAGAGCCTAAGTGTCGATCGCTAGCTTCGGCTGATACAGATCGTTGGTTTGGTACGCAGTTAGGTCTCTCATAGTCTCTTTGAGAGCGCTCGGTTTGACTGGGGTTCTGTTGCTCATGCGATTATTGATTGGTTTGGTATGTAGTTCTTTTCCTTATGTCAGTTTTTCTTTACATTTTTTTTTCAAGTTTTATCCTTCATTGAAGTTCACAGAAAATTTCTGGAAAAATCTGAAACAGTGAGTTATATATTTATCTCTCATAACGTCGAATCACATTTGAAAGTTTGATGTTGTTCAATAACTTCGACTAGTTCTGTGTGTAATATAGAGGTGTTATGCTTCATCAAGGTTGATCAGGTTGGCGAGATACATATTTTCAGACCGTGAGTATGATTTCACATCTATATTCTCTTCTATTTATTAAGAATTCTTTCATATTTGATGGTACTTGAAGAACATATTATATTTCTTGTGCCATCCCCATGTCAAGCTTGTGATATCAATTTTCCAATCAAAAATCACTCGAATGCCTCCGTTGTTTTTGGAATGTATACATCAAAAGCTACACCAACAAAAGACTCATGCATAACTCAATATGCCTTAATGTCAAACTCCCCAGACATGTCAGACATCATGTAAGTATCCCATCCATAAAGTCTGATATTATTTCGAGCTATATTGTGATCGTGACCCAAATCTTTTGTGGACGAAATTAGGATGTCAGTTATTCATGAGGACTTCGATACACCTGCCTAATAATATATTTGAGTACACATTGGGAAACTGTGAATTATGCAGTGGATATCAAACCGTTCCAGGCATGATATGACCACATCGAGTGACATGCGGGGTTCGAACTCCATCGAATCAATTAGGATTCTAACACCTGATGCTTCTACTTCTGATGTATCATGCGATTGATGAAAGTTTGAAGGGGTTCTATTGGTATTGAATTATGCAAGAATATCGGTGTAGATGGACAGGTTTATTGTGTATGCGTAGTAGATAATTCCTTTACAATAAAGGTAATTACGATAAACTTTGATCAAATTATGTTAGAATAACACCTGATGAAGATAATCAAGATCTGGCGATGATGGCGATATTCAATAAAACACTCATAGTAGTTCTTGTAGGATGTAGGATTCTTTAGGCAGAGTTTGAGGCTAGTCGGTCCTTAAAAATGGAATTTTTGCCT
The DNA here is from genome assembly GCA_030674115.1 of Micraspis discolor. Taxonomy (NCBI): domain Eukaryota; kingdom Metazoa; phylum Arthropoda; class Insecta; order Coleoptera; family Coccinellidae; genus Micraspis; species Micraspis discolor. The sequence goes on from JARTUT010001740.1 coordinate 1,472,116, forward strand.
GCGGTCGGAATTCAAGAAATGGCAGTTTCTCCGATACATAACTTTGTAACATGGTGATTGGATAACGTCGAAATTGATTTCGTGGTTCATGATTACTGGAGAAGGAGCGAATTGCCTGTCCCATTGGCGCTGGATTGCATACTGGTGGGGTCCACGCCCTTCTACTGGAGCTCTGTGGTGGTAAGCAGAAGTGTCAGTTTATGCTATTATAGAATATTATTTTACGTAGTTGATTGAAGGTGAGAGTTAGTAGAAGCCTCAAATTTTCCATTTAACAGGGGGAAAGAGAGTTAAGAGCAGGGGATAGGTGATCTTGTTAAACAATGAGGTGTCATCGAACGGCGGCGTTGAGGAGTGCCTATAACCTCGTTTCAACTACCCAAAGTAGGACTTTTCAAGTTGCAGACTGTCATGGTCGTACCGAACCGTTATCCAAGCCGATGCTGCGGTACTTTAAGAACGCTTGGTTTGACTTGGGCTCTGTTGTTTCCGAGAATACGGATTGGTTTGGTGTGTAGTTCGGTTTTTCATAGATGCATCTTACTATTGTACTCGGATGGACCTTCACGATACTTGTAATTATGCTTGGATTTTACGCCATTTTGACTGTGTATACGAATGTTGCTCGTGTTATTGCTGACTAGCCTCTTTTCGTTAATTTTCCTGGCCATTCCTTGTTTGCCTTATTTATTCATGCCCGCACTTATTGTTTGGTTCTGCAATGTCACTAATGGTCGTTTATGATTCCACCCTGAACTTGCTTGGTGTAGATCTACTTTAATTCAGTAGTTTCCTGATACGAACTAGCATAGACAAAGAATTTCTACAACCCGAGTTCACAATTCTAAAGACAGTGACAGCCACACATTCTCCAGATTATCAGTTATGAAGACAGCTTAGTGTGGGTGACAAGAGTGCCGGAATTCATATAGGTGCACATGAGGTGTTGTTGAACGGCAGCTACGAGGGCTGCTTCCACTACCCAAGGTTGGGCCTCCTGGGGTGGTTGTGGTATGTAGACATGGACTGTATGGTATGGAATTCATGCGGTGAACAGACAGAACAGAGTTTTGGTGGAAGAATTTATTGGAATGTGAAATATACTTGGTTCTGAATATAAATGCAGTAATAGATCAATGCGGATATTTGAATATTATCAAGGAAGCAGTTCCGCAAAAAGTTATTTTTAACTTGAGAAGTAGATTTGTTCATTCATTGTGGCGGTTGTTATTGTATTACACCTTGAAAATATTCGAATCAGTATACAAATTGTATAAAGACGCGACCTGTCGTAAGTAAGCTCGCTGCATAAAGAACGAAATCGATCAAAGTAATGACTCACAAGAAGACCCTCGAATGCGGTAAACACCATTAACGTAGGGCAGTTAAGCGGACCTTGCGTGCCGCAAACTGATAAGTAATGACATAGAACGGTGTGCCTAGAATGGACACTCGAACCGTCGACAATCAATTCATCAGCAGACGTTTGACGGTGCATGTTCAGCGGTTGGCGTGCAAGAAACTTTGTATACCGCGATGAATAAATACATTTCACCCTAATAGCCATTACTGCGAAGTCGATTCTACGAGCCACTCTTCGTACAGTAATTCCAAAACAAATATGGAGATTCCACGGAATGTTGTCATAGAAATAAATTATATGTTACGTTGAATGATATCGGCTCCATAACGTTTCATTAGTTGAAACGACGTAGCCCACAATCGTTTAGCAAGGAAAATGATGGGTGTTATCAGCGGACAAGAGCAGAATTTTTTTACAGCACGTCACACACATATTCAGAACATGAGACTAAGAAAACGTATGGAATGGACACTGAAAAATAGCTTTGTTTTCACAATGTGTGAATGTTACAACGGATAAAAATATTGAAAAAGAGTTTGTCTCAAATTTTGTGTTTTGAACGGAATTCTGTTGTGAATGCTGCGAAACTCTCATGGAGACTCTGTTTTATCGAAAACCTAAATGAACCAAAACAGTTCCGGTTGCAGGAAACTGCATCCTTTCCCTCATTTTATTTCACATGGATATTCCATGAAAAAATTTCATAATGGTCGGATACACCTCAGACTGTATAAGATAGACAAAGCAGTCCTTTGTAAAATGTCGATTTGTTTTGACTCTCTCATTGAAAGTCTCTTGTGAAGCCTCACCTGGCAACACCGCATAAAATCTTTTTCCATTCATTCGGGTCACAATATCTTCAGGGCCAAAATGATCTGAACAAATGGAAATTGCTTTCTTTGGGCAAATACTTGACCATCCCAATAGCGAAGCCCAATCATCGTCATCTGGGAAACTTAATTCAAAAAAACCTCATTTTATCTTATAATAATCTAATTGAAAACTTCTCTATTGAAACTTTCTACGTAACTGAACATGTAAATAACTAAATACTTCGGTTCTAACAATACACTTATCTATAGAACGATAAATTCGGATTAAAATTCCTGTCTTTACTATAACTTTCACACTTACGAACCATTTTTAGTGCGATTAAAAGTAATGATTGATTTTTCATGGGATTTTGAGGAAAGCAGTCAAAAACTACATTCAACTAATGCCAACGTTTCGTAGATATATTTCTACTTCTTCAGGGCTACAAAAGAGAAATTTTTTTTCACAGAGATCAAATATGATACAAGTACACCTGATATAAAAATTGAACAATGGATTAAAAATGGTTCCAAAATAAACATATACAACAATCGGTAACAAAATCGTACAATTGAAACTATATATTAAAATTACATTGATTCGAATTTATTGGTTTTTTACTTTTCTATTTGGGTTTGACAGAAACACATATTTAAAATCGAAAAAACCTTACCAAAGTCGAACTTATGTTTTACACACAAAGGATCTTAATACTAGTTCGTTGAGCAAATTGAAAAAGAACTCATGGGAAACTTTGGAAAACTCCGTCTAAAATGCTTTTGAGACAAATTGCAAAACATTGACCGTAACACGTTGTTGTGATGTTTTGCAATTTGTCTCAAAAGCATTTTAGACGGAGTTTTCCAAAGTTTCCCCATAAGTTCTTTTTCAATTTGCTCAACGAACTGATATTAAGATCCTTTGTGTGTAAAACATAAGTTCGACTTTGGTAAGGTTTTTTCGATTTTAAATATGTGTTTCTGTCAAATCCAAATAGAAAAGTAAAAAACCAATAAATTCGAATCAATGTAATTTTAATATATAGTTTCAATTGTACGATTTTGTTACCGATTGTTGTATATGTTTATTTTGGAACCATTTTTAATCTATTGTTCAATTTTTATATCAGGTGTACTTGTATCATATTTGATCTCTGTGAAAAAAAATTTCTCTTTTGTAGCCCTGAAGAAGTAGAAATATATCTACGAAACGTTGGCATTAGTTGAATGTAGTTTTTGACTAACTGCTTTCTTCAAAATTCCATGAAAAATCAATCATAACATGTATCTACAAGGAAATTATCTATCAGAACATAGTTAAAAGTAATAAACAATACAAAATATGAAAAATCTAATACTGACTCTCATAAATTTTCCTTAATTTGCGTATTTACTTTCGATACAGAGGTGGCAACGTGAGTCTTTTAGAACATGCGACCTTCAAATTGTCAAGCAGAGAATGAAGCAGCATTGTCTTGACGTTCACCTGTGGTCTCTGACATAAGATAGCAGAATCAACTAAAGTCTTTCTTTCACTTCTTTCTAATATATCCGATAAGACAATTTCAATTCAAAATATAAAATTTCATACAATAATTTGAATGCAAATTGGAGAAAAAGATTTTATTCACAATTACAGGGGAATAGAGAAACCTACTTTTTGCTTAGTTTGGCAACATGAAAAATTTTTATGACCTGAGTACAATCGACCAGCTCTAAGTTTCAGATGCGACACTTTTCAATGTAAATAAAGGGGTCTGTTCTTATTCAGGGTGGCCATTTGAAAACGAAACAGACGAGATTACAGACGAAATAAATTTTTTCGATAGAAATGCTCGGACAGGTCGATTTCTGTTTCGAGGGGGACAACTTAAGATATAGGTTACGGACGCATAGCGCTTCAATCCTTACTACTACAATCCTCACCCCCAAATTTTGAATAGGGAAGATGGGGTGAGTGATACCTCATTTGAAAGGTATTTTTATACTGAATTCAGCACAGTAATTGTTTTTTCATTTTATGCATTAGTTCTCGAAATATTCTTAACTAAGTATTTGAGAATGAAGTGGTGTTTTCATGGCACTTGTAGGGTTTTTTTGTGAAAAATCGACATTTTGAGCTTCAAAACAACCATGACTGTGGATTGCTTCCTCCAATCCACTGACATAGAAATCTTTAATCAAGATGTCGAACAAAGCGTATTGCGAAGGAGCTCAATCTTGCTGAAACTCAATCTAAATTATTTTCGATATAATTTGCAGAATTTACAATAACATGCGGTAATACTTGATCGATAGAAATCTCCAAAAAGACCAAATATGTACATATCTCTAATCAGATTACCAGGTAAGAATATCAAATCATTAATGATGCCACAGAAATATTCCAGTCCCAATTCGTGAAACGATTTCCGACTTAATTATGAAGTGTTTTCGCAGTTGGCTTCAATATGTTTTCATTTTGTTGATTATTGAATTCATATCTTTTTCAAAAAAATGAGAATCGATAACTTTTTATTTATTACGAACAGACCATTAAGTTGGCTTGCTGGTTCTTTGACATGTGAATTTTTCTTAGTTTTGAATCGAGACTTGTATGTGTTCTAATTCATTGTTCGATATGATTTATTCAATTGCAGAGCGGGTGGAAAAAATTTCATTTTTTTTGCAAACAATCAATGTGCGAATAGAACCGCAGAATTCTTCAATCAACGACATTAAGACAAACATGTTAATAGGAAGTATGTTTTGGAATTAGTGTCAAAGTTTCAAGAAACCGGGTCCGTGGCTAATAAAAAACGAAACATGGAAAGTAATGAAGCAGCTGAAGTAGCTGTTCTTGGACAGATTTCTCTGAATCCAATGACGAGTACGAGGCAGCTAGCACATGAATCTGGTTTTATACGAACTCGAATTGCAAATATTTTGAAGCATCATGAATTCCATCCTTAGAAAATCCATCTTTCACACGCACTAAACGAAGATGATTTTGACCGTCGTGTTGAATTTTGTGATATATAATATATATAATAATGAGTGAACGAGTAACTGCTAATCCCAATTATCTGTACAATGTTTGTTTCTCCGATGAGTGTTCGTTCTTTCGAAACGGCACAGTAAATCGACACAATTGTCGTTACTGGGCCGATGCTAATCCGAGATTGTTCCACGAAGTTTATACTCAACAACCAGAAAAACTCAATGATTGGGCTGGAATATTTGGAGACAACATTGTCGGCCCGTTCTTTTTACCTGGTAATCTTACTGGAGATATGTATTTGGACTTATTGGAAAATCACATTGATCCAATTTTGACGGAAATTATTGAAAACAATGCTGGAAATTAAAATTTACTCTACACAGCCCGTTTAAGATTTAAGAAGACGTATAGTGAACGAATATCGTCAAATCACTCCAGAAATGCTGCAAAAAACTTATTTAATTGTATAGAAGCTAATGGTGAACAATTTGAATATTTAATTAATTGATGTGAGTTTTTGATAAATTATTTACTTTACTTTGAAATGTCTGATTTCTTAGATCAATACTTCAAATCGTTTTGATACCGTACAGATTTCAGTGAATAAAACAGCTAGTCGAACATCTGACCCTAGTAGCATTAACACGTACGGTATGACTTAATTTGCCCAGTGGTAGATGTTTTGCAATTTCAAATACAAGTACGGAAATTTTGGTGTTTCGGAAGCACGAAATGTCAATTATTCGCAAAAAATTAATTTAAGTGATAAAATTAACTAACGCATGAATATTTCGAGAACTAATGCATAAAATGAAAAAACAATTGCTGTGCTGAAATTAGTATAAAAATTTCAAATGAGGTATCACTCACCCCATCTTCCCTATTCAAAATTTGCGTAACCTACATCTTGAGTTGTCCCCCTCTAAACAGAAATCGACCTGTCCGAGCATTTCTATTGAAAAAACTTATTTCGTCTGTAATCTCGTCTGTTTCGTTTTCAAATGGTCACCCTGTATAGTCTAAGGATACACCGCATTGTACCTACTATACTCAAAAACGATTCGAAAGAGTGAGTAGCCTGAAATTTTCACCAATATTTTATATTGGTGAAAATATCGATTTCAAACTAGTCAAAGTACAATACAAGAAAGTAACATGTGTACACTCATGGACCTTACAAGACAGAGAACGACAAATCGTAATCTGATGTCCCTATAAATTTTTATATTCGAAAGAACCATATGTGTCTTCCTCCTTCACATAAACAATCCCAGCATATCCCGAAATTCCTTGTAAATCCTCTGGATGGCATATCATAACCTCCTTTTTCGGCTTACCTATTCTGTATGGTGCAAAGTGTTCAAATAATCATTTCCTCCATTGCTGAACGAATTGCAGAAACTTCCTCAACCACTCTCAGACTGGAAATGAGGATAAGGAGGCCAATAATGGAGGGCATTATCATTTCCTTCGAAAATCCATTCCACGGATGTGGAAGCCAGAGAGGCGTTCTTCTCGAATAACGACTCCGCGTTTTACTTGTTTGAGTTGCCAAAACATAGACATTTCGGCGTAGCAGGAATGGATAGCTCTCCGTTTTTTTCGAGGTGAGGTGTGAGATATTGATGTGTGTGCTATTCGCAAAAGTAGAAAAAGGGGGTAATCGCAAGTGCAAATAGAGGAGGTTTCCATCAAAGTTTTTATATCCGAGTTTCAGCAACGACGTAACACACCGGTCGATGAGTTCTAGGCCTATGAGGGGAACCAACAATTTTTTTTACGAAATCCAAAGCAAAAACCGATGATCTCCCAATATTTCAGAAAATTAAACTCGAAGCCCCTCTCAAAATTCCACCAGGAGTATATTAATTTCATTGATTCATTAACAAATATTAAAATTCAAATTCTCCGGGTTCAGGAACCACGATCGAATTCTCCCGAAGGAGTTGCCTCCCCCTAAAGCTTTCTCGTTGTGTGAATTGAACGAAGAAGCATCCGGAAAGAAAGATGCTCCGGGTCAGCGGTCCCGATCCGATCGATGGCAAAACGGGTCCGCACGAATATACTTTCATTGTTTTACGATGCAAGTTATTTGCCGATATCGAATGGGAGAAAGGCTCTGAAGATATTATCATTTTCGGGGAATGGAGGACCATCTCGATTTCCTCCGTGAAATATGATTTCGGGAGCCGCAGTCCGGGAATCTTTGTATTTGGATATTTTACGGCTGGTTTCTTTCATTGTCTGGAAATCAAATTGGAAAGGATATCGACTTGATTCTGGAGAGTTTCTCAGGTGATATCAACTACTAACTGACACTACAAAAAGCAATTAAAAAGATTTAGCATTCTCATTACGCAAACATAATGATTGGATGCCTTTTAGTTTTCGGCATTGGACATCACTAGTGTTGCAATCTTCCAACTGACAGCTCTATGGTAAAGCTTGACATTTTTGAGGTTATACGTAGTCACAAAATTTTGACAAACGAGCGCTGTTTATGTTGTTTACAGTAATTTAAAAGATTCATCTCTCCCAAAAAATGGAATTAAATCGTGAACAAATTCGTGCGATTCTTTTTTACAACAACCATCAGTGGTCAAAGACTCACTCTGTATATATAGATATAGAATCATGTTTCAACCGTTGATCAGATTTTATTTTCCTATTTTAGGTACATCGCTAAAGTTTCGTGTTTTCTGTATTGAGAAAATTGATCACGATTTTAGTCAGTTATTTTTAATATTAAATCGCACGTAGAATTTCTGCCATATGTGACGTGTTTTTTTCTACTTCCGTGAGGAAGGAATTAAAAAACTATCCAATTCCTCACTTCATATGCCTTGTAGGTATACGGTTGATCGCCTACGTTACAAATGAAAAGACCAAAAAAATAATAATTTTTTCATGAATATTACGAATCACTTTACTTTCATTGCCCATAGTGTGGAACCGAGTTGTTTTCATTCAAATATTGATTTTATTGCTGCAGGATATGGAAGTCTGTTTATACTTTTCTTTACATAAACATCGCAATCGATATACACGAGGGAATCGAATCAGGAAGTCCATAAATGGAATTAAAAACTCCCTATCTAATAACATCCATAAAAGAGGCATAATGCAAATGGCGTGTAGTAACGAAAGGCGATTAATTCCTTTCATTATTGAATACCATTCCAGAGCAATCATGTACAATAACGGTGTTTCCCGGCACTCAACCCCATGTAATTTGCCACAGGAAGGTCTGTTTCCCACAACACTTTCGGATCATAAAATATGAAAACAATGTGACTTAAAAAGGTGTCGCGTAGTTTACACAGAATTTTCAGATGTTACTACACTTGGGACTATATGAGGATTATATTAACAGTTTTTTCTAAAAAAAAATATACCGTATAATTGGAAAATATCAACCATTAATATAAAACAGTAGTAGGTACTCATCAAACAAACATTCTGTAAGAGGATAAATTGCACTTGAAAACTAACACTGATTACTCCTACAAATTTCGTGATTTTGACGAACATAAAAAGTAGCGAAAGCCAACTGACTTATAGCAGGCTATTGCAACATCTATGTTGACTTTTCATCGTGCACCGTTGCCAAGAAAAATATATTACAGAAATTTTATAAGTTTCAATATAAAGGATTCGTATTCAGATTCTAGCAGAAACGATGTATGTCACGAATATATTAGTGCTAATAATAATCGGTTTGAAGTTGAATTGAACTAGTAATTTTCATGTAGTTTTAGAAGCAAACCATAGATCTCAATGGGGCGACATAGATTTTTCTCTGTCAGAACACTAGGTAACCTTAACATCGAAATTCGGCGATAATCCCATACCTTTCAAATCATCAAAACCTGTTGAATACGATGAATTTAACTTCAACGCGAACTCATGTGTTGTAATCAGCGGTTCACTTCAACTTATTCCTTTGTAGCGTCATCATCAGCTTCAACCGAAGGTGATGTATCTTCGACATCAAATTCGCCTGATCCAAATTTAGAAAGCTAGTTCTGGTATTATCTTAGACTATTTAAGAATAGACCCCTCCCTTTATTCACATTGAAAAATGTCGCATCTGAAACTTAGAGCTGGTCAATTGTAACGTATTGAGCTGGTCCACTCAGGTCATAAAAAATTGTCATGTTGCCAAACTGAGCAAAAAGTAGGTTTCTCTATTCCCCTATAATGAGTAAATAAAAACTTTTTCTCCAATTTGCATTCAAATTATTGTATAAAATTTTATATTTTGAATTGAAACTGTCTCATCGGATATATTAGCAAGAAGTAAAAGAAAAACTTTAGTTGATTCTGCTATTTTATGTCAGAAACCACAGATGGACAGAAATTCAGGTGAAAGTCAAGACAACGCTGCTTCAATTCTCTGCTTGACAATTTGAAGGTCACATGTTGTAAAAGACACATGTTGCCACCTCTGTATCGAAAATAAATACTGTAATGAATAACAAAAACTAATTTATTCGACACAAAAAAACAAAATGTCAATTTTTTTGCAAGCACAAAAAATAATTAAAATAATCTCTGACAAAATATTTTTGGAGGTTTCGGACTATGGACTGTTGAATGTTTATAAATTTTATAGCTGACCTTTTTTCTTGGACTTCTAACACGGAACTTCACTAGCGAAATTTCGACCTCACTCAATTACAACACAATTACTATTGTTGATGACGAGATATTGTTGATGATGGAGCTCGTGTTGAATGATTGTTTGGGCTATTACCATCATCTATTGTGGATGTAATGATTTCCGACGTTTCGATAGACATCTTCTATCTTTATCAAGGAGAAAAGTAAGAAACCTTTTGAAAATTATCAATTTTCAAAAAGTCAATTGACAGAAGTCATGAAAGAAAATGAACGATGTTATATACTCATCTGTGATATGATGATCTTTTTAAGTTGGATCGAACTATCGGCGTCCAAACTTCTGGCAGATCTATAGATGGAGCACTTATGGAATCAGGTGTTATTTTCATAAATGCTGCTTCTTTGATTTTTCTTCTTGCAAGTTTTTCTTCTTTGGATATTATTGATGCTTCATCCCACTTTATACGATGATTCTCATCTACAGCATGTTGGACCAACCTGGATTTTTCGCTGTCTAGTACTCGTAGAAGCTTCTGATGTTCTTTTATTCGTACATTCAGGTTCACCACTATCACCAATTTTAGCTGATTTATATATGGAAATTTTCGAACAGAAGGCATTAGAAAAATATGCACTTAAACCCAAACTGTGGAAAAGATATTTAGATGATTTTTTCATTATTTGGCAACATGGAAGAGACACTATAGATGGATTCCTTCAATATCTTAACAATCAAGAGGAATCAATTAAATTCACAATTGAAATCGAGAAAGACAGACAACTTCCATTCTTAGATGTACTCGTACATAAACAAAATGGAATCCCAAGAACCACTGTGTATAAAAAGCCAACGAACACAGGACAATATCTACATTTTCATTCAAACCACCAGCTGAACACTAAATTGGGAGTAGCAAAATGTTTATTTGATAGAGCAATAAATATTTGTTGCACTGAAGAAGACCAAAATGAAGAAATAAATAACATCTCGAAAACTCTTAGAAGCAATGGCTACCCCAAAAAGATATTAGAAAAAGCTAGACGAACAAGAGAAAGTCAACCTGAACCAACAGATATAAATCAGGCCATTAAAACCGTAATTCCTTATGTAAAAGGTTTGTCGGAGAAAATGAGAAGAATTGGAAATAGATACAACATAACGACTGCATTCAAAACTCAAGACACTATCAGAGCTAAACTTACAAAAGTTAAGTCTAATAATGAGACACAAAGGACAAAGAACTGCATATATGAATTACCTTGCGAGTGCGGAAGATCTTACATCGGAGAAACTAAACGCCCTCTGAATGTACGAATAAAAGAACATCAGAAGCTTCTACGAGTACTAGACAGCGACAAATCCAGGTTGGTCCAACATGCTGTAGATGAGAATCATCGTATAAAGTGGGATGAAGCATCAATAATATCCAAAGAAGAAAAACTTGCAAGAAGAAAAATCAAAGAAGCAGCATTTATGAAAATAACACCTGATTCCATAAGTGCTCCATCTATAGATCTGCCAGAAGTTTGGACGCCGATAGTTCGATCCAACTTAAAAAGATCATCATATCACAGATGAGTATATAACATCGTTCATTTTCTTTCATGACTTCTGTCAATTGACTTTTTGAAAATTGATAATTTTCAAAAGGTTTCTTACTTTTCTCCTTGATAAAGATAGAAGATGTCTATCGAAACGTCGGAAATCATTACATCCACAATAGATGATGGTAATAGCCCAAACAATCATTCAACACAATTACTATTTTTCTAGAATTTAAAAGACTAATTTCTTCTGTATTTTTCTTAAAAGTTTTTCTGGTTACCGCTCACGTTGAACTGACTTTCCATTCCCTAATTTTTCCTAATATCCCTTTGTCCGTGGGCGTTATCGAACATAATCCTGAATCCCCTAATTTCTCTTAATTGGTGCCCCTCTTTTCGATAGTTCGAAATTTACCCCAACTACTTCGAAATCTAAGTTTCATTGGCTTTAGTCAATTGAGTCTCTCGATACAAACCTCTGATTGGTCTACTGATTTAATTTTAATTTTTACTAAAGATCCATCTTATTCCCATCGTTAATTAGAAACCATAAGCCCTTAAGGTAATAAATATATCATATGTCGAACTCCCTTAGCTAAGTCTCAAATTTCATCACGTCGTACATCCATCAAGATTTCCATGTAGCTGATCAATAAATTTTGTTTTAAATCTTAGGTTTTATGATTATTGGTGTGATATTTTTGAGAGGTTTATTACTGTCTGGAATGTCTGGGAATTTCGATTAGATATGGTCTTTCGCTTATCAAGACCCATTATCCAGCATCGCTAGACATATCATATTACAATACGCAAATTGAAGAAAATTTGTGATAGTCAGTATTAGGTTTTTCATATTTCTTATTGTTTATTACTTTTCATCGCACTAAAAATGTTTCGTAAGTGTGAAAGTTGAAGTAAAGACAGGAATTTCAATCCGAATTTATCGTTCCATAGATAAGTGTATTGTTAGAACCGAAGTATTTAGTTATTTACATGTTCAGTAGCGTAGAAAGTTTCAATAGGAAAGTTTTCAATTTGATTATCATAAGATAAAATGAGCTTTTCGTAAATTAAAGATTTAATGCGGTGTTGCCGGGTGAGGTTTCACAAGAGACTTTCAATGAGGTTAAGACTTTCAATGAGGGAGTCAAAACAAATCGACATTTTACAAAGGAATGCTTTGTCTATCTTATATAGTCTAAGGGTACTATTGTACTGTCAACACACCTTATCGATACACAATTTCTTTGTGGCTTGAGCAGTAAGACAGTAAGATATGTCGAAAATACTGCTTATCACTCTCATCATTTAGAATGGCATCGACAAAAAGCTACTGCTTAGAATTAACTAGAATTTTACATACAAACCTTGCTATTTGAGCTCTTTGAGTATAGAAGAATATACAACAAAATGGCGAAAAAATCCTGTCCAGGAGAGATATCGTTACTATGAGCTGCACCTACGCAGAGTTCAGCTGCAAGTCTTTATGTAAGCCAACAAATTGGGTCAACATCTCTATTAGTGATCAGAGATTACAGAGCAGAAATAAGTCCATGCTGATGATTTCTGGGACACATTGTATACTAGTGATCAGAGATTACAGAGCAAAATAAGTCCATCGCTGATGCCTCAGATATTATGAATTGTTGAATATCACTCAGGAGTACTAGTGAGGCATCGAACAGAACAAACGACATGCTCATCAGAAATCAGACAGAAAAAGAAGCTTAACCGTCTTTCCATGACATCCCATCAAGAAATTCCATTAATTTTTTCCAATTGGATCTCCTAAACATCAGATCAACTAGCATCTTTATCTTCGAGAAAACAATCTCCCCAACAAATAAATTTAATAAACCGACTGCTCCAATCTCAAAATGGCGACGAAAATCCCTTCCACGAGAGACATTGTGACGAACGCTATCTCGATGTGAGTGGCATTCAGCCAGTAATAAAGAAACTTCCTGAAGTATCTGCTTTCAGCAGAAAACAGATATCTCTTTGTGGCAGTTCCGTGACCCCAACGTCTAACGGATGTGTTTTGCCGGTATTGAATTCGTGATCCATGAAACATCGCTAAGCCTCCATAAATCTGATATAGCACACCATTATGATAGTAAAATCGATCTGATATGGTCGTCAACAAATTATAATTTATCGCTCAATGTACACTAACAATGTTAAGCCGAATGGTCGATTCTACGGTGTTCGGATATCATGTGTATGTTGGTGGGATCATGATTGAACATCTTGAACTGTCATATGTTCTCATTAGGGATGAGAGCATTATTGGGTTGTGTATTTGTAGTTAATGAAGCGTAACATGCTTCAACATAGTATGTTTGCTAGTAAACCGATAAGTAGAATTGCCTATATGTATGTTTTAGATTATCCAACTTTTCCAGTAAAATAGCTTTTATGAACAGATGTACGCATAACATACAATGAATAAATCAAAAAAATCAGCAAATATTGATTGTCTGTCAACCTATAAAGGAATATTTCAAGAGGGTATCAAACAGACACTATTATTGCAGTTTCAGAAACGGGACTTTAGTTGTTCATAAGAAAAACATCAGTACAGTCGGTTTACTGACGATAGTTGAGCATCGTGACGTCTTAAAAAATACTGATAGAATGGTCCCATTTTTCATAGAATTCTTCGTTCAGATTCACAAAATACTTAATAAAATTTATTGTTTAAATTTCTACTCGACTCTTGAAATTTAATTATTGATATTATTAATTTTCAATAATAAAAATTGCAGAAAGTAAACTGAATTGAATTTGTTATTCATTAGCTTAATTATTTTTGCGAAAATACTTGTAATTTGTTGTAAAAAGTAAAAATTTTGAAGAAATTATTCTAAGAATAAACTGTAATTAAATATTGGCCATAAATCTTGAATTTGAAATTTGGAAAAATCATTGAAATTTCTACCATATTGGCCAACATATGCAGGTATGCAATCTTACCAACTGATTTCCTAAATACCTGAAGTTTTGTATTTTTGATTTTGAGTTTTATATTTTTTTTCCTAAGTTCTGAAAATATTGTTTTAGAATCAAATTTAGAAAAATAATCTTGGATTTGTGTTGATAGTTCGCCGAAATAAATTTTTTACTCTTCCAAAAAAAACCGAACTTTAAAAAATATTCTGAAATTTTAAACGTCACCTATGTATAGTGGCATAAAAATTTTTAACCATCTACCTGATAGATTAAAGGTCTTGGAGTACAGTAAGTTCAAGAGAGAGATCAAAGCTTTGCTGGTTGATAAGTGCTTTTACAACTTGAATGAATATTTTCAGGCAATTATTGAGTAGAGTGCATTTTCTTTTGCGTCATTGTATTGCATACCTTTTGTAGGGTTTTCAATTTTTCATTTAATTGTTTCAATACTATTGCATTCTATTTTTTTTGACATGTTCCATACAAATGTATTTTGTCTACAGGATGAATAAATTATTATTATTATTATTATATACAGGGTGAGTCTTTGACCACTGCGTTAATTTTAACTATAGATTCTTGAGATCAAAAGAAAAACTTTTTTCCCATACTGTTTTTTCATATTCAGCTGCGTTAAAAAGTTGTAAGCATTTTAATTTGGGCAAATAACCCCCTGTAGTCCTGTTTAGTTTGAATGAAAATTACCTTCCACAGCATCCACTATTGAATCTGAATTGTTTAAAAACATTATTTTTCCTCTAAGAAATGATTCACTCACTCATGTTTCATCCGATTAGGTCCATATCCAGAAGGAAGATACAAAATACTAATTTTCTGGTAAAAAAAATTCAACACCATAAACAAATTTGGAAAAATGTTATAGGAAGAAAATTTTTCTTTTAACGTCAAGAATCTATGGTAAAAATTAACGCAGTGGTCAAAGACTCACCTTGTATATAATGCCAATCAATTTTATATCTATCACCCTCTAGGTCATAACAAATATTCCTCGGGATATACCTAAAGGAATCATAGACTCATATATCACTCGTATCTGCAATCAGGACCAATTTCAATAGAACCAGAATATCCCTCTTGAAAATTATTCACGTGGTAAGTCGACGCGATCCAAATATATGGCACCTTTCATCTTTATGACCGCGCAAACCAACCAAACAAGTTAATATGAGGGTAAGGGCGAACCGTGGACATAAGATAAACCGAAACGGTGTTGAGAATTATCGTCAAAGGGTGAAATTGAAAGCATAAATTGCGACCGGTCGAGACGATAGCTATCCGCTTTTATTGCTTTGGTCCTTCGTGCTTGGATTACGGAGGAATGCTAGCACCCGAACATATTAGACAGAAGGTTGGGTTTCATATCCCGTGGTGGAAAATTCATGAGGAAAATGTATGTAGGAATCAATGGATGATTTCCATTGTACGCAAGGCGTCTAACGTTGTAAGACGAAAACTCTTCAGCTTTTCAGCAAATCGTTGCCTTCACTTCTCACTTGCTTTGGGCAAATCGAAATTGAGCAGAAAAAACTTTTGGCCTACTATGCAAAACCCCCCTACTGCTTTAATATGGATCAACTATATAACTATATTGTACTCGACGAGTTCTCAATAGCACTACTTGTTGGACCTGCTCACAGTTGCTGAATATCAGCCATAATTATTCCTCACGAATTTCATTATCTGAAATTTCATCTAGTTTCGTCTGATCCCAAAATATTTCAGCAATTTTAAAACGATCCGTTCCTGTACTCTGAAGCGAGGCATCCAGAGTGCGCACCAATTTGCATACGAGATTATAGCGGATCAGGTCTTCATATCTAATGAACATATTGTCGATGGGCGGGGTGATTAAAACTTCCAGAGACACGGAGGAGATTCTTCCGCATATATATGAGGAAGAATGTTCCGGGCTGAGTGTAGTTAATGCTCTGGTGCAGAACATACGGGGTTCCAACCCCGGCAATATCTCGTCTTGCTGCCTCGCCTACCAATTAGTGACTGGAACGGAGAGAGTGAGACGGCAGTTTCTAAATGAATCATCCGATGCTATCATTCAGTTAAATCAAGAATGAATTGCCGTGCTGTAATTGACGATGTAATTCGATGGATGGAACTAAAAATTAATTATTGAATAGTGAATCATAAGAAATACTCGTAAAGTGTATTTCAGCTTTGGCTGAGCTTATAGATATGGAATTTACGGATCCTTAGATAATGAGACGATAGCATTTGATCTCAGTAAAGTCGAAATGCTCGAGGCCGTTTAAACTAAAGCCTAATCAAGATGCAACTGATAACTGGCTTCGGATATCATTAACTTCCGCCACACTGCTTGAATTTGGACTGGCTCGGGGCCGTTTGGCGTCATGGGCTCTGTCGAGTATGGCAGTTTTGAAGCCCTCGTTTGTGTGAAACCAAATATATTTGACATTGTTCCAAACCGCCACGAACCAGTCCAAATCAAACCAGTGTACATGAACGTTAATGAGGCCCAAGGCCAGTTGTCAGTTGCATTTTGATTTGACTCCAGTCCTAACGGTGCGGGGCCACTCGGCTATTTCATGTATGACACTAATGAAGTAAGATGGTAGGGTGTTTATGGAAACGGCACTTGATGAATTCAATGCCTATTTAACCTATAGGGGACAAATAGTGAGTCGGTAAAGCAGCAACTCAAAATCTAGAATAGTTTTGCCGTTGTCAAGTTATGTGAGACTAACATGTGGAATCATATAGGCCCATAAATCTTCTGCTAATCTTGGATAAACTGTTTGAGAATTTGCTTCTCAAAAAGCTGAAAGATGACATGATCTGGAGATCCAGTTTAGGGGTTGTCCAAAGAGTACAATCCAAAATACTACGTTCATTGGTTTATGTCCCTTGGTATGTCTTCAACCACTCCATCCATGATTTAAGAGTCCCATATATTAGCACAGAAATAGGAAGCTAGAAGGACATGCCAACCAACTGACAGAAGATCCATTCAACTAACGAAGATTGAAAAGGACCTGGCCAAACGAACTAACACATTTACTGAATACTTTTTGAAAGTAGATTGTAAATTTCAATTAACACTATACAAAAAACATGAAATCTATCAAGGGGTAGGTATGAATTTTGATCGAATATCTCTATAATTTTTTCTCCAAAGGCCTCTAGTTGTAACCGAATCTTCGAACGAGGGATCAGAAAAGTTCCCTGTTGATCCACGCAGTTAAAATTTCCGGAATTCAGCATGAGATAAGCATTGTGAACTGGAGATATAAACTAAATAGCTGGGGTCAAATCAGAGGTTTGCGACTGAAAACCCCGGAGTTATTATCGCGACCCCAGAATTTGAGTAATAAAAAGATAACAAACCGGAATAAACCGGCAGACCTCATTATTCTCACATCGAATATAGCCTGCCTTTCGAGTGACGCTGTCGGTTTCAACGCGTCTCATGAAATGAAATTGGAAGAGTGGAGATTTCTTTTCGAGATTTGACAAGTCTGCTCGAGAATGGGCCCACGTTTTGACGTTCTTCAAGAATCAAAATTGATTTAACGCTGAAGGGTGTTGGAAAACTGTTTACTTACATCCTGGATATGAATATTCCCTTTTCAAAATATGTATGAGGTCTGTGACTCTCACTCTTCAATCACAGAATAGTCGCTTATTTATCTCTGGTTCCATTGTTATTCTACAGAGAAAAGAAATAATGAAACAAATCCAAACATAATCGATCTGTCAAATTACGAGTAATACAGCTGCTTTCAATCTTAATCTTGATATAAAATCGCCAGTTACTGTCATCACAATGAGTAATGAAGTCAATATTCCCTTAACTCCCCGGACGTTGCAGCTAAAGCAGCAACTTTGACCCTGCTACCTGAAAAAAGCCGACATTTGTATGACAAAACCCACGCAGAATTCATGTCATGGTGCGAGGAGAAGAACGTTTTCAATTATTCTAAAGCAGTTTTGTCGGCATAGTTTAAGAGTGTTGCAGAAAAGGGAATCTTAGCAAGTTTACGGCCAAAGTATTCAATGCTGAAAGCAACATTGAACGTTAAAAGGAATATTGATATAAACAGATATCACAAATTGGTTGTGTTCATTAAGGAATAAAAAATTGGTTATATTCCTGAGAAATCGAAAGTTCTCGAGAAAGATCATTTAAAAGAGTTTATAGCAAATGGTCCAGATAGTATTTTCTTGATGTCAAGGGTAAATATAAAACTCAATTGAATTAATTTTCTAAATTTTTCTTATTGTCACGTGGATATAAAATATGTAATTGTTGCCGAAATTTGATGTCCAGGATATGGGCTCGAAATTTTTAATAACAGTGAATTCATCCAAAACGCACTCGAAAAGAATATTCACTGTGGTGGATAATGAGGACGGTACACTTTTGAATCCAATCAAGAGATATACAGGGTGAGTCTTTGACCACTGCGTTAATTTTAACCATAGGTTCTTGAGATCAAAAGAAACACTTTTTCCATTACGGTTTTTCCAAATTCAGCTTCGTTGAAAAGTTATAAGCATTTTAAGTTTTCACATTGGGCAAATACCCCTCTGTAGTCCAGTTTAGTTTGAATTAAAAATACCTTCCACAGCATCCACTATTGAATCTGAATTGTTTATAAACATTATTTTCCCTCTATGAAATTATTCACTCACTCATATTTCATCCGATCAAGTCCATATCCAGAAGGAAGATACAAAATACTAATTTTCTGGTAAAAAAAATTCAACACCATAATCATAGATTTTTGTTGTTCTACCATATTTTCTTTCTACTTCAAGATTATAAACCATGCCTTTCTAGTGAGAAATTCCAAAAAAACCTCAGAATTATTGGGTGTTATCATCATACATTTGTAATTTTCTTCTTAAAATTTCCAAATCATGAAAACCATCATTTCTATGAAAACTTCCAAGGCAAGAGGTTGTCACTGTGCTTTTTTTTTCACTCAAAGCCAGAAAAAATCATCTATGATTTTCCAAACACTGATATTTCTGAAGTTTCTTCTATGAGGTCTCTTGATAACATACTGTTAAAAATATGACAATCTTTTTCGGAATCTTCAACGACAATGAATGATGTCTCTACGAATAATCATGTTACTTTGCTTGATGATTATTTTTTGTACTGAATCCCAATAACAATTTACCTGGATAGATTACAAGTATTTCCAGATTCAGGTGTGCAATTATACTTTCTTGAAGAAATACCTAAATTTGATTTTGAAAAATCAACTGGTTCTTTAATAAAAAATTTTTTGTTAAATCATTAATATGAATCTATTCTGTTTAGGCTATAATTACTGATTACTGATTTTATTTTTATAATCAGAGTATGTTTTAATTACGTAAACAAGAACATAAATATTGAATAATGGTTATTCATAGATTATGTCAAATTTTAATACCTTACCATAGAATATTAATTTATTACCAAACACAAGGAGAGAAAAAATTAATATTTGCAATGTTTTTTTTTTAATGAAAGATAACATCTGTAACCATTATTGATCTTTAGTTATAATTTTCCGCAGAATAATTAGAGTGAATTATTATCACATTAAAATATTATAACGTCTCTGTGATGGGTAGTTCCAAATAAAAAAGTGTTCTGCGGTTCCTTATTGTTTTGATTCTGTTTGAAACTGTCAACAGTTATTTGTAGCTTTCTTTCAAAAAAATGTGGAAAATATCGAATATCGATAGTTTTGAATTATTCAATTCAGTATGAAATGATTATGGTCAGAAAATGCATTCTATTCTAATCTTTCTTGTTTATGAGCTTATAGCTTCCAGTTTCAATATTGATTGAATTATAATTAACTATGCATCATAACAAACATTCAGAAATATCAAAACTAAGTCAAATTCTATTATCTCTTAAGTTTGTGAACAAGGTTGAATCGGTGTATGAAATAAAGATAATAAAGGTATAAAACAAATCTAGGAGATTGGGTTCGAAGTTTTTAAAACTCATATGAGCTCAATTTGCAGCATTCCTATGTTAGAATAGATATAATTTGATGAACCCGGAATGCCTGAAGCTATAAAAAACCAGCTCTTCATAAAGACAAGTCTTCAATTTAACAGGTCCTGACAGAAAATACTTTACCTATTTCAACGGTCAAAATATACCGAAGAGTGATGGAAAACTTTCTCTATTTATTATGGAATATTATTCTGGATTAAATATTAAATAAGGTGCTAGACATCATTAACAATGAATACAGCAAATGGCAATTTAGATTTTGTGGTGAATGTAAGACAAAAATTGTTCAGTGATTAATTTCATCTATAGTGTTTAGTGGTGGAACCATAGACTGGGGAGATTTCCCCCAACCTTTTGTAGAAACATTTAATAAAGACATAAAATATGGCAACATTGAACAAATCTGATTATTGAATCATTTCAGCACAGAGTTGGATTTGGGAAAATCAGAAAATTTGGACAAAATTATATCGATTCAATTCCTTTCAACTTCAAATATCTCAAGAATGGTGCAATTTAGGAGAAAAGATGAGGAATGATTTTATATGCAAAAAAGACTAATGATTCCAAGAAGTACGAGATACGGACCTTCGGTTCAAGCGATATTTGTTTTTCATGCAATTTAACCAATCTGTAGAGTAGTAGTGAGAAACCCACAAGAAGTGGAATGAATCTATTGATGCCAAAATATGCACGAGTGTTATCAGAAACCTTCTACAAGAGATCATTTCAATTGATATTGTCGTTTGAATGTTACAGGTGAAAATGCAATTTTTTTTATGAAATTTCAACACCCTATATCTTTTGAACAGGGCCAAATTTGGAAAAATGTTATAGGAAGAAAATGTTTCTTTTGACGTCAAGAATCTATGGTTAAAATTAGCGCAGTGGTCAAAGACTCACCCTGTATATCCTTGAGACCACTTCACACTCCGCACGAGAAGGTTTTCGTCTTTTACAAGAACTTTAAATGCCCAATACAGCCAGTAGGAATCAATACGTTTTCGAAATTACCATCGTTATAAATGCAAAATTTCTCAAATTTTGGCGTTTTTCTGGATCTATCCTTTCGGACAGTGGAGCAGATTTTGAAGCCATCAAACGGCTTGGAGGATGGAAATCAACATCTGTTGCAGAAAATCGATGAAAAATAGATTAGAAACTGCTGAAAAAATATTGTGCGATAATCGTTCGCCTGTAATTAATACATCAGCTCCCACCAGTTCCACACATTCCTTATTGCAAATCGTCAGTAACGATGTAAATGTGGACTATTCAGAATGTCACATCTCGAGAATTCCGTCTATGAATTTTATGAATTGTGAAATTTTATATTGTGAGAAATAAAATTTATTTGAATACATAATTTATTTCTAATTCATAATGAGGTCGACGGAAAAATCTTGTAATCAACTTGTTTATTAATCTAGCGATTAATGGTCTCGAACATTAACACGCTTGCTCCGCTCACGATTAATCGCTATCATAAATAAACTAAATGATCAAATAACTATTATGAATTGAATTAATGATATTTTTTCCATATTCATCCTCGCTACATCAACAAGAATTTTTCCTTAGCATAAGTAAGCATAATACACGTATGGTTACGATTTTGGCAGAACATCGATCAGATACTCGTTTTGCCTATCGAATTTTAAATGACACGACAAGGGATGACATCGCAGCATCGGTGACAGGACTAAATTGAGGGTTATGATGCGTATACGGTTCTTTCCACCTCGAATCGAACAAGTGACAAAAACAGAAATATTTTCTCTGCATTCTCGTTGGTAAGTGGTTAGTATCATATCGCTGATTTGGAAGAGTGATTTTATTTCCCTAAGGCAATTAGTTTATTACACTGAAAAATCAAGCTTTTTGTTAAGAGAGTTGAAGTTGGTTTGAAATATTGAATCCTGGCATTCTCACATTGGAGGTGCGATTAACTATTTACTCGAAATATACGCTTCATATCCAAATGGATTATGTGAATTCTGAGTATTTGATGATTCATGAAGTGCACTAAATAACAAAATCCATCTTGTAATTATTATCAACAAGAAGTACCTAAGTACCAGACAATTATTAACAATTCGAATAAATAAGGAAATTAGGACAAAAAAATCGATTTGAAAAATCTTCAACGCAAATCTCTATGTACTAACAATTAATGAAATGATTTCGGGTTCTTATGTAATCTCAATTGTCACTCATACTTTTACTTCATTGAAGCTACGATATGTGTGTTCATATAGCGAGAATACTCTCTGACAAAAATGATCCGGAAATAAATAATTCAAATTATTTAATAGAACAAGTCTATTCTTGAAAGTGTAAATAAATCAAAAATACCTAAAATTGACAATTATAGTCTTAAACTTCTTGAAAGTATCAATGTTACCTTTATTGATTCTAGAAAACACTGTTTTCTTTGATGAATAAAAGATAATTTTTCATTCATTATGATGGGACATAATCGCCACTCAATAAAATAATTATTTTAAATTTCCAAATCAGAAGATAGTAAGTTTTCCATAGTATGGAAATCCGAATATTGGTAAGCAATAGCAATGTCGTCAGCATAAGTAAATTCCTAAGATGATGTCGTGGGCAAATCACTGAGTTATAAATTGAAAAGTAAAGGTGCTAGAACTGATCCTTGAGGAAGACCGTTTTTCAATGTTTTGAAATTGCGACTCTTATTGTCAATAAAAACACGTAACCTTCTATCAGATAACATATTTTCTAATAATCGTACCATTTTCCCACACTTCAGATCGGTATAGAGTTTGAAAATTAATCCATCTTTTCACACAGTGTCATATGCCGAAGATAAATCAATGAAAGCAGCTCCTGTTTTCAAACTATCATTGAAGCATGATTCTATGAAAGTTGTAAGGCTGAGACCCTGATCTGAACAATTTTTCCTAAAGCCTCACTGGAAATTTTTGTAGAGCATTTACTATAGAAGATTCAATTCTAAAATGAATTAACCTTCTTAATATCTTGAAAGGAACACTCAATAAACCGATTGGTCGATAACTACTAGGATCACAAGGATTTTTCCTCGTTTCAAAATACCCATCACTTTTTTTTACATTTAAGTTTCCTGAATTCAGATTATTGTAAAAGAAAGACAATAACCAAGACAAGGTCTTTTTTCCTAAATGTTTGATGAATTCAGGATAAATTCCGTCAAAATCTGCTGCTTTTCGAGATTTGGTAGACCTGATTGCAGCCCTCAATTCATTCGTATTGAATTGATGTGACACATGCTCTAAAGTTGGAGCTGATCTCCTGAATATGTGTAATAATAATAATATACCTACAAGATAAAGAATCAAGGAGGCAGCATATGTGAATAACACTTTTAATCCCAAAAGCACCTTCAATTGAGTTGCCGAAAGTTTGGAAACCACACATAACTTCAAATTTGTTCTAGTTTTCAGTGTTTCGTCAATTAGACACTCAATGAAAATTGAATAATTTCCAAATATTGCCAGCTCTCTTGAAGGATATTTTTTTCCTTGAAAACGACAGAATATGTCTGTAGAAACTTTGGTAGCATAAACAATAAAAGATGGTTGTAATAGCCCAAATGATAATTCTACATGTTTCAGGTCCTCTGCAACGTTGATACCTCACGATATTTTAAACACAGGATACGCATGCGTTTCATAACAAATAGCGTACACTTATAGCACTTTACGTTATTCCATCTTTCATAAGCCTCTATAGTAAACCTGAGCGTAAAATCAAGACGAAAAACAATTTTGTGACGATCACGAGAAATAATAATTCATCCTCTACTTATCGATCTTCAAGAACGACCTGCTCTGCCGGAAAAGACGGGACCCATTCATATTCGAACAGGTAGTAAAAAGAGATTGTCGGAGAACTAATCTGGCCGTTCGAGAGGCAGCCTTCTGTAGACGACGTGAAGATCCCGTTTTTAGCGCTTTCCTCCTCTGTTCGCACTTTGTCAGCCCGACCAATAAATCAACGTGGCGCTAATATCGAGCCCTAAAAAAAGCGAACTCGGGAAATATACCGCCATATATCTGGGAAATATTGCTATAAAGATATATATTTAAAATAGACCGCCGTTGAAAGTGCCTCATATTTTAGGAATTTGCAATAATGAGAACTGGATCGTCCCAGACTCGAAATATGAATTGCAATTATTCCTAGGAAGGAACGTCAAGTATTCTAACCCACGCAGATGCTAAATGGGAAATTTATTTCAATTTCTTTATGAATAAGACATTATGTCAGTTTCTGAGTTCATCTCAAACTGCAATTTTTCATTTTGAGCATTTTGAATAACCACAAAGTACGCAATTGGGAACTTCTGGGGTTTATATTAATCAAGGTTTGTTCATTCATCGTGGTGTTTGTAATAGTATAATACTACTCCAGAGTACTGCAAGTCACTCTAGAACAAGCACGCAAAAACACCTGACCTAACATCAGTGCTTCTGCTAAATTCTTCTCTCTAAAATTCAATACAACAAACTTGTTACTAACCAACAGTTGCTTCTATAGCGACAAACTCGAGTGCTTAACAACGGAACAACGAAGTTGACAGTATTTGATCGATTCTGTGTGAATACAAACATCAAGTTTCAAATCATCGTTGACTGCTGTGTTTCAAAGAGCCTCGATAAGGAAAGTATCTATTTCGATTGAATTTCCCTCAAGATGGTCAATGATGATGGTAACGATGATCTCATCGAAGTGAAAGATCTCGAGGTATCTGCCATAATCGGTTTCGATGGCTCAACTCCAAGAGGTCTTATTATACATCCAAACGGAAAACATATCCTGTATCCCATTGGCAACAAAATTTCTATTCAAGATTGGGAGACGAAACAACAAAGTTTTTTAACTGGACACACTAACATAATATCGGCTATGGATGTTTCAAGATCTGGAAAATATGTTGCAAGCGGTCAGATAAATCATATTGGTTTCAAGGCATCTGTCATCATTTGGGATTTCGAGAAACGTGTTAGGATGTCGCATTATGAGCTGCATAAAGTGAGAGTGGAGGCGGTGATGTTTTCTTTCGATGATCAGTTTTTAATATCATTGGGTGGAAGAGATTGTGGTTCTGTGGTGGTTTGGAGTGTTCCCACATGTAGTGCCTTGTGCGGAGGACAAGTGTCTAGAGGTATTCAGGGAACAGTTACTTGTTTACTCACAATGAACCGTCGTGGACCCTGCTATGTTACCGGAGGTGAAAATCATCTAGCTTCCTGGCAGATCAATGCAGATGCCAGAAATACTCACTGCGTCGACATTAGTATGCTCAAGATAAAAAGAACGATTATATGCCTAGATGCTGATGACAGAGATGAAGTTTTATACTGTGGAACAACCACTGGTGACATTTTGAAAGTACGTTTGAATTTTCATCATAACATCGACATCTTAGAGCCACTCAAGACTCCTGCTCTGGTTGGATGCTTTGGAAAGATATCTAAAAATGCAAAAAAACTTCCTGCTGGAACAGTTGAAATGTATGGGCAGGGTGTCACTGCTATAAAAAGGCTTTTCGATGGACCTCTTATTGTTGGAGCTGGTGATGGAACAGTAGAAATGGTGGAAGAGGTAAATGTTGAAAGAAAGAAATCATATGTGACTAGTTTAGGGCTCAAAGTACCAACTGTACCTGCTTTGAAAGTAAAATTATCAACTTGTGTGCAATCTTCTGTTAATGCAATACAATCGATGGGAGAGAAAACTATTTTAGTATCTACGATAAATAGTGAAATATTCGTCATCGATATAATAACATTCCAAGCTAATTTAGTGGTTACATGTCACACTTCAGCTATTCATCACGTAAGTTTTCCATATGATTTCTCTGAAGTATTTGCTACGGCTTGCAAGAACACTGTAAGACTTTGGTCAGCGATCACAATGCAAGAGCTACTTAGAATAAGAGTTAAAAATTTTAGTTGCTCCAATGTCATTTTTGCCAAAGATGGAAAGTCAATTTTAACTAGTTGGAACGATGGTGTCATCAGAGCTTTCACTCCACTCACAGGAAGATTGATTTATGAAATTTATAATGCCCATAATAAAGGAGTTTCAGCTTTGGGCATGACAAAACATGGCAAACTCCTAGTTAGTGGAGGATGTGAAGGTCAAGTCCGGCTATGGAAAATAACACCCCATTCACAGACTCTGGAGTGTACCTTGAAGGAGCACAAAGGACCAATTTCGGCAATTCATCTAAACAACAATGATACAGAAGCTGTAAGTGCTAGCACAGATGGTTCATGCATCATTTGGGATATCGTAAGATATTGTCGCCGACAAATTCTTTTTGCGAATACCCTGTTTATGTGTGCTCGATATTATCCAAGCAGTGTTCAAATACTTACTGGCGGTTCTGACAGAAAAATCTCCTACTGGGAAGTACTCGATGGAACTCTAGTACGAGAATTAGATGCTTCTAGATCTGGAACAGTGAATGCAGTAGACATCTCACCAAACGGTGACACGTTTGTGACCGGAGGAAATGATCAGATCGTGAAGTTGTGGAAATACCAAGAGGGTATCACAACTCATGTCGGTGTAGGTCACTCAGGAGTGGTAACCTCTGTTTGTTTCAGTCCTGATGGCAAATCTATTGTGAGTACTGATGCATCTGGAGGTATTTTCATTTGGAAATTTCCTGAAGAACTCAAGAAAGAGTTTCAACAAGAAGTTCCTCCCTTATTAACTCAAGCGAAAGTTGAAGAAGTACAGGTGAATCAGAAAGATGAGGGAAAAAATGAAGATATAAAAGATCTCCCTAGTACCGACCGGAAGATTGTGAGCGAACATGGTGACCATGGTGCATGTTGCCCGTGTACTTGTTATTGTAAGAATCCAGTCAAGAAAACTGTGAAGTAATTCATAGATATTGTATTTTTTATTCAATTTTTACAAGAGTGTATTTATTTTTGAAGGAATATATAATACGATGATTTCTGTATCAGGGTTACTGAAAAAAAAATTTATTCCAGAATGAAATGTATTTGTGGAATTTTTAAATGAATAAATTTTAAATAAAGGACGTTTAAGGAACATATACAAGAAAACCTTCAAGTTCTTACTGTTGTTTACCTCCGAGACCGCATTATTCAGAAGGAAAAAACTAACCTCTGTTCATTCCAAGACCATAGTTTCGACAATCACAGACTGCCATTACAATCGGGGCTAATATTTTGGATATATTTGTTCCAAGTATAATGCATAAATTCATGTATTTACGATACTCTTTCAAAGTCATCATCAAATAATGAGAAGTGACGCCTTGTGTGTAATTTTAGATGTTTTTGACCTCCTTTATGTAGTTCCAACAGATATACAGGGACGTCTCAAGGGTAGGGAAAAAGATAATTGATTTTTCAGGAAACGAAATCCTGGGATGTTAGAACACAAACCCTTTTTTCATTTGACGGTCGCGTTAACCTCAACTCTATCATGATAAATAAATTGAAGTTACCCCCATCTGCATCTAAAAATCCATTAAAAATTCCGATTGCAAAATTTTTTCCATCGAATTCTACACCAACTCTTCTGGAGAATAATAATTTTTGACGTCCCAATTTTTAATAATTCGATCTCGAGCAAATCAACGCTCCTAACCTCAACGCATCGTGTCCTGATTGAAATTCGACATGATGGAAATGAAATCAGCGCTAAATTTCCTGCTGAAAGATTGCCTCGACCTGGCAACAATAACAAGCCGTCGGAACGCACACACAATCCATCACGTGACCGAACAGACGGACGCTTCTCTTGTTATCAAAAAGGGGGTTTTGGGGACGTCCAGTTGTTGACCCCATCGTTATGGAGCGGAGGCACCACCGCCCCTAGCCTTTCATTGGGATGACGTACGTCGAAATTGACGATTCCGTTATGATTTTTCGGCCTTATGTATCGTTTCGGACGATTGATTTGTGAAAAGAAAGATGGGGGTGAGATAACAAGGGATAATTTTTCTCCGTAGGTCTCCGTCTGTTTCGGATGAGTTATCTTCTGTGACATCTATAGCGGATGTTTTTTCAGCAATTGTTATCTGCGTCGAAGAAGGAAAAGCTGTAAAAGGATTTGAAAAACTCATCGTTGTAGATAAAATTGTAGTGAAGCTCTGATATGGGTCCAGAGCTTGTTTTAAGGTATGTTTCTGTACTCTGGAATTGTGTGATACTAATAATAAGAATATACCTATGTCTCAAGTTAAAAATAACTATTCACAGTTTTCCTAAATATTTGTTCGAAACTCATATTCGGTGCTTTTTCTGTGAATTCCTGGCAAATGGGGGTGCAGGAGATTGGAAATTTCCCATAGTTTTGTTTTTAACGGCCATTCCAGAGTTTCCATGAACCAAGATTCGATGGGATTAACTTCTATGATTGCTAAGCCTTGAGTTAATGAAAAAATAATTATATTTTCTTGTGGAAGAAACCAACGACATTGAAATTTGAGGATATATAATTTTTGTTGAAATACGTCGGAAAACTTATGAGGTATAAAGAAGTGAAACATTCTTTGGGAATTTAGTATATATATATATATATATATAATAACTATTGTTTTCAGAGCCAAAATAAAAAAATAATCTTGACCATCAAGTGAATTTTGAGGATGTTGAGGTACTCAAATTAGAGAAGAATTATCAAAAAAGATTGATCCATGAGATGATAAACATAAACAAAGAAGAAAAAAACCATAAACAAGAAGACAGATACAAACAACAGATACATTTATTTGTTGGAAATGATAAAGATGAAACCTTTTTATGACGGCCCAGTAGATGAATGAAGAAGATCAAGAACACAGAGAAGTGAGAGACTAGTTTTCCAGTAAAACATAACCTTAAAAAATAAATTGACATTGTGTTACCTTAGAGTTTTTAATTGATTGTGAATTTGAGAATAAGAGCATCAACAAAAAGAATTTTTCGAAATTTCATAATAGATTCAGATGACGTGTTTTGTGAGGAATTCCTATGGAATCAAAAATTAACTTTCCATTGTTTTTATTAATTATAACGTTTGTGTCAGATGTGATCCATGTAAAACCTCACATTCAGTGAGTTGATTTGTTTTAAAATTTGTTGTTTATAAATTATATATTGTTGTTCTTTTGTAGAAGCCCTGAAGAAGCATTAAATTAATGCGAAAGCTTGGCATAGAATAAAGAGTATTCGAATCATTTACTCCCAAATCCGAGCCTAAAGACCCTTAAAATTCATTCTATATATATATATATATATATATATTCTTTTGAACTTTTGGCTCACAATATTTAGTTAGCAAACAATAAAGCATATAGATCAGGGGTTAGTGACGGGGTGTCATACAATTCGGCGTATTACATAAAAACCTAGGGAAAAAACTTCAGTAAAAAAACCCTGGCTCCCTGCCTAAGTGTGAAAGTACAAAAATAAGCTGAAATTATTTTAGGGATTTCTTACTTCAATTGATTGAGGCAGAGACTTCTTCAAGTCGAATCTGGAAATAAAAACACAAAAGCAGAAAAAAGAACTGAATAACAAAAATACGTATCATATTCGTTTGAAATTCATGACCCATTCCAATAAAGAATCGGAATCATCATGAATAGCCCTAAAACCATCTTGAAATTTATATATGGGACAACTATTGATGAGATGAGGTATTGTTTCTTCTGCTTCCTCACATTCACAACTTGCGCTTGGAACTGAGTTCCATCTGAAAAGCATGCTATTGGTACGACCATAACCTATTCTCAAACGACTAAGAACTGTCCAAATTTTTCTTGGAAGATCAAAACCAGGAATTTTTTCAGAAGGATCAGAAACGAGATACTTATTGAACATTTCGCAATAGTTCCACTCAGTCTTCCATAATTCTTTATCGCTTATGTTCATATTGGGAATTTAGTGTAGTGGGTTTAACGAATTTCTGTTATTATTTCATAAAGTTATTTTGCTTTCCTCAATGCTGTTTTTATCTTTCATTCACAACTTGTTAGATGTAAGTAGAACAATGTTTATTGTAGTCAGTCCTGGACTAATTATATGATTTTTCATGGCTTTTGTTTTATTCCACTGTGGGAGCCCACAAGGATGTCTTTTTTGATATTTTTTAGGATCCTGAAGGGGCCAAGACAAGTACCGAAATATGGGAGTATCAATGTTTGTTTTAATAAAGTAGCCCTTTATGCCGAGTTATCAAACACCAAATTTTGATATGGACAGTGTCACCATTCAGACATCACAATATTTTCCAAATAATTTTTCATTTAATCGTGGGATACCAATAAGGATGATTTTTCATTTTCGAGTATTTTCTGTTTAATTGAACCTTAAATTCTTTTTGGGCACCTCGTATATTCGAAAACTCAAATGTTCTAAAATGCTGGTATTGTGTGTTTCTCGAATCCCCATTTTTATGACTGAATTGTCCGAACGTTTGCATAAAAATCAGGTTATAAAGAGCGGGAAATATCCACTCGAAAAAAGCCAGTAACTCCATACAAACATCGCAATTAAGCCATTAACTTTCACCCAGTTCAACCCTTCACGTACATTCAACCCAAAATGGGCCCGAGCAGGCTGCGCAGGACGTTTAAAATGGGAGTAAATCCCTAATTTGCATTTCGTTGATAACTGCGAAATATCTCGACTATTTCGTGCCTGTAAATAAGCGTCTGCGAAACATGTTACGTCTGCGGTAGTGAAAAAGCTCTCACCGCAATGCAAATTTAATTCTCATCGCATTCAGACCCCACATTTTCGTACTTCAAATACCTGAGTGCCGGCCCGGAGTGTGACTGTTGTGTGAACTCCACCGGAATCTGGGTTATTTCGTATATCCCACAATAAAGAACTCCAGATTGTACTCTGTTTAATGAACTCCTCGCAAAAACGTGAAAAACCCGACGATTACCCTAACTTTTGAACTTTATTTCGACAATGGGAAGCCGCCGAAGGAAGCGGAGCAGCATCTTTCGGAGTGCTCTTTAAAAGTTGGGAATAGGGTTAGATATTTGGTTCTTAATACTTTGGCGAACTATATTGGATACTTCATCCAGAATAAAGTCGATATGAAAGCGTTTTCAGGGATATAACAAACAATTGAAGTAAATAAACTTCAAAGGGTATGAGTGAAAATTGTATTCTGCTAAAACAAACAGCTGTAAGCACATACCATTTGAAATCTCTACTTATTCTAATACAAACCTCAAATATCAAGAGAGGTTAGTGTGCAATTATATACAAGCGATCGTAGCAGTGCCAAGTGCATTCATTGTGGTAAGCATAAATAAATGAGGAGAGAAAGTAAAGGACAGGAAAATAATGAAACGAGCTAGCGGCGGACACACATTCGAGGCAACACTCGTCCATACAGGTGAAACGGCAGACAATTCTGTCCATCTACCTGAATTCCAGTTCCCACTGGACTCTCTTCCTGCCTTAAAACCTAAAGAATACACCACTGCTACTTTCTTTGCCATTCTGAAAACATCGCCAAGTCATGCTCTCGATCAACACAAGACAATCTTGCACTGTAGATCTCGTTTTCGAGGTTCACTACCCTCAACTGACTGCCAACTCCCGCGCCCTGTCTTTCGTCTCCGATCACAGCGCGTCTAGTGGGGAGGCGTAGAAAGGACATGCGAGAGATTATGTTTTACCGGGCGTACCATTGCGTTATCGTCCAGTACATCCATAGACTACCTATAGATAGGCAACTCTGGCATGAATTTTGGTCCCGATTTCGAGAGCTGAACTTACAGCGCCATCTTTAGTCATTCCCTAGTTGATTACAGATTCCTTTCGCACAACGTTCCCTCTGGTGGCGCCCTCTAGTGCATTTTATATGAGTTATCATAGGATTTCACGCAAGCGCAGGTTGAATCCCATATTTTTATTGGATTTTAAAACAAATACATTTGAAATGACCATTATTTTAATCTGCTGAAGATTGTCACAATTTCAATAAAAAAATATCATTTGATCAGAAAATTGTGACAATTTGCAGCAGATTAAAAGAATTATGGTCATTTCAAATTTATCTGCCCTTCAAATCGAAGAACATACTAATCTTTAGAGGATGAAAGGAAATAAACAAAAAAGAAACTTTAGAAATATATATATAATGCAGTAAATAATCAATTTACAAAAAATTCAATATCGAGGGAAAGAATAAACGAACCAACAATAATTATGCAACAATGACTCATCAAGTTATGAAGAATACATAAAAAAAATAGAATATTAATGACAAATATATCAACGTGACCACCTTTGTAGTAGGCGAGTTCCCACCCCCTGAGTACATCTTTCAACGCCAATGCGGGGAGCAACCCACTCATTTTTCTAACATCACAATTATGAAACGCTCCCAGAAAAATGCTCCATTACAAAGGCAGAAGAGCTGGAAAGCGAAATTTTTCAATGTTAATGGAGGTATTGAGACGAGGTATTAGTATACCAAGAGATCTCAAATGTGAAGGAAGTTGAAAACTGTTATCTTAACATTGAGTTAATTAACAACACCTTAAATTAAGATGGATAGTACAAGATGAACTTATGTCAGATCCAATTGAAATTTCAATTTTTCCACTTTTCTCTGAATTGATCTCATGAACAATCTATTGCGATTCGACGACCAAAAGGGGATGTCATAACTCCCCTATTTCAATTCTTTCATCTGCTAATACCATCGTCTTCTCCTTGTTTGTTTGCTGTCTGAAGCAGCAAACATCAATTAAAGTGACCGCGGTGAGAGGAAGCAACTTGACTAAACAACAAACAACTTTATCTCCGAAGTCTATTTGTCGAAGTGTTGGATAAATAGTGGGGACCTACAGGGTTCGCAAGCAGGTCGATGGAAGTAATAATTATATACATAGCTATGCAACCCTTGGGGTTATTGTGTTTGCTTCTGAGATGTATCTAGTATTCTGGACGTTTCCAACATTTAATGATTCCGTTAAGTAGCTGTTTGAACTCGTTGATTGTGTATAGTTTACATAGAAACCAATTAAATTGATAGATTTAGTTCTAAGGATATTGATGAGGATTATATCTTGAAAGTATTTGAAAAACATATCGTATATATGCAAGAAATGAATAGTCATGCATTAGGGTGCTCTAAAATTTCAGAATGTTTTTCAAGAATCTTGAAATTATGGTTATATTGCAAATTTGATTGATGCTCCTAGTGGTTAGAGATTTTGTCAAGATTAAACATGAATTGGAAAATCAGATGCCAATTTTATTCTAATATGACATCTACTGGGTTAGTTGATGGATCTACATTATTTTATTTTCAAATTTTCAATTTTGCTTAATATCCCTTCACATAGTGACATCGATGGAAATGAAAAATCTGATCAGGCAGCAAAAGAGGCAATCTCTACAGGAGAAGAAATGGATATATTGACAAATTACGATTTGAGCACCACCTACAAATCAATTATAAAGAAAAAGTGGGAAAATATTTGTCAACATCAAAGATCCGAACTTGTTCTCATCGACCCAACAATATCCTATCCAAATCCTATTACCCAACACAGAAGAGACTTAGTAACCCTGAGACGACCACGAATAGGACACATCAACACCTACTAGCAAAGCAAAATTACCCAATATGTACTACATGCAACACCAATATTACTATCCGACACATTATAACAGAATTCAGCATGTACCAGACCCAAAGAAGCCAGTTCAATGTGAACCCCAGAATGGAAGATGCTCTCAAGATCAACACAACGGATATCCTCAATACTTTAGCTTTCATAAAGTCTATTAAAGTCAAAATTTAGTTGTAAATAGTCTCTTAAGTCATACATGTAACAGTACCAATACCGCTAATGACCTTGGTGTCGAAGCGGCAAACTTATATATTTTTTTAAATTGCTAAATGGCGAAAGCGCTAGTTGCTGAAAACTTATGCGAATATGGTGTTTCATGATGAGAGAGTGCTTGATTTTGTTTCTTACCTGAAGATCAAGCTCCTGATATCAATATGATATTATTTTTGCCAATTGATTTAATCTGATTATGAAACCTGATTGAAATTTTGTTTTGAAAAACAGCATGGTGCTAAATGGTGAATGTGCCGGTCCTTGGCATATTCCCAGCAAACAATTTTGGTCGGTATTATGCTGGCCCAATATATGGTTGCCAGAAGAGGCCAGAACGGCAAAACTCCTATAACCGGTGAAGGGCCAGTAGAAATAGAGGACTCTGGCCAGCAGCAGGGCCAATGTATGTATACCACTACTATAGTAACGGCATACATACATTGACCCTGATGAAAGCCATTATCGTTTTTTTTAGTGGCCCATCAAAATGAATACAGGAATTCCACCAAACTGATATTTTTTTTTAAACCTAATTAAAAACTGAAACAATCATAGTAAACTTTGTTAATTATTTTTTATTAGAATTCTGCTATAAAATTAACATTCAAATAGAAAAGCAATTTAAAAAAAATAAACTTTCAAATTAAAAAACAATTTTTAAGAAATTTCAAACATCTTCTTGTTTTCTCCTCCTATTCCTCCCACCTTGTCTGTCTGGTGCTGTTCGTAGCCACACTTTAATCACAGTTGAAATCTCCTGTTCTGTAGCATTTCTTGTATTAGGGTTTTTTCGGAGACAAACTAAAATAGGAATGTTAGTAATAACATAAACTATTTAGGTTTTATAATGAAAACTCACCTAAGATTTAGATAAAAACATACCACATTTAAAAAAAAATCCTCAATATTGAATTGATATCATGAAAAAACTAGAAGGAAAATCATCGTCACTGATCAGCTAAAAATGGAAATATTGAAGTTGTACATACTATAATAAATAGAAAACATGAAAAAACTGAAAAATCGTTGATCACATTTCAGAAAATGTTTGCATTTCAGTGGGACATATTATGCAATATTCTCGAATGTTGTGGGCATAAAGGATCAAGGATCAGAAGAAGCATTTGTATACAGTGCATTATATCTAACTATTAAGCCAAAAGTTCAAAAAATATATATATTTATATGCAGGGTAAGTCTTTGACCTAGAATCTTTTTGCAGATAAAATCATTATTCATCTCTATTCCTAAATTGCACCGTTTTTGAGATATTTGAAGTTGAAAGGAATTAAATCGATATAATCGTCTGATGAAACATGAGTGAGTGAATCATTTCTTAGAGGAAAAATAGTGTTTTTAAACAATTCAGTTCAAATAAATCTAACGGTGATAAATCTGGTGAACGAGCCCGGTCATCTTATGGGACCATGCCAAAATTTTTGTCTAATTTTTCACTTATATTTCTGCTATTGTAAAGTGGAGCACCATCTCGCTGAAAGTATATATTTTATCTCTTGATAAGAGTAATTGTCGAAATAATTCAATAATGTGCAGCTCACATATTTCTCCATAGCGTTGACTGTTTCCATCGTGAATGCGATAGGTCCACACATGGTTTTTTTTAAAATCACACCATACATTAAACAAATTTCAATTCAAACTTTCGAATGATTTGACAGTCAAAATCTTGAATCTCTATGACAGCAGCTCATTAATCTTTGATCTTGGAGATATTGAGAAAGGATCATAGAAATTAAAAGACTACTAGAACGAGACTAGTAATTAAACGATGCTGAATTTCTCTGTGTTTATCGGCATTTGAAACTATGGAAAATTTTGAGACTCAGGTGAAAATAGGTTTTTGACCATTTTCTATCACTTATGTTCATGCAAACCATACGATGTTGCACATTCTTGAAATCAGAAAAAATTTAACTTTCAAAAAAAGGGACAGAAATGTAATGTTCCTATTTAAAAAAAAAACATAGCTCTGGGTCATTGCTTCGTAATTAAAAATAGTGCAAATAGGAGAAGCATGCCACTGGATTCTACGTGAAAACGTGCCATATTAGCGGAGATATAACACTTTTTCGATATCGCCATTTTTCCAATTTTCGCTTATAACTTGAAAACAAAGAAGGAAGCTAAAAATGAATACTAGTCTTGTTATTTTCTCAGAAAAAAAAAACGTGAATGGGGTATCGGATTTGAAAGTTGTAGTGCTAAAATATCGAAATAGGCCCACCTTGTAATTTGCTGTAATCTGCAGTTAATTCCATTTGCAAACTTATTATGATATGGGAAAATCTGAATACTGTATCAAAATGCCATTTTATATTGATTTCTAAAATTATGAAGTATCTTCCTCACACCCTGTATTTTGCTACACCATTTACTGTTTTCAACCAGTTAGCAGTCAATTTCCTACGTAGATTAATTCCATTTAGGTACACAAAATGAAAAAAAATACACAAGTGTATAATTCAAGTTTTTTTTCTGGCCCTGAAGGAACTTAGCATGCAGTTCTAATTTAGTCCCCACGCGAAGCGAATGAGTTAATTTTATTATGCATATGTCGAACCAAATTTAATCAAGTACTCAGCGTAACTTAATGAAAACAGCTTTGAAGGAGGAAAATATTTAAATGACCCTTCGTAAGACTAAAAGGGACCTATTCGTTATTTTGTAATCATAGAACAGCCTTGCAAGTTGCATCAGAATGAGCTGATTAGGATGGCTTCTGTGTTCCCGGAGGATACTAGAATAATTTTAATAAATAAATAAGGGAACCGGAGTTGGACGGACGTTTATCCTATGTAATGAAATACAGTTGCGGTCAAGGTCTTTGACGGCGTTCAGTATGAATAATATTTTCTTTATAAAAAAATGAGTATAAGCTATTGGATTAGCTACCTCAAATGGATCAGTTCCTGAAAATTTCATCTTTTTGGCGTAAAGACAAAAGAAATAGCTGAAAATTCAAGACGACAAACAGTTTTTTGTGAATAACTCAGAAAATATCCACTTTAGGTCGAGGGTGTGATGCATACACTCACATTATTTTTTAACGTAGATTCAATATCTGCCATAAAAAAATGGGGTTCTAATTTGAAAAAATTGATTTTTCACGATTTTGTCATCCCTAACTTTGAAAGCGATTTTTTCACCCCCTGTATCATGAATCGCGATTTCGATTTTTAAAGTGGATACATCAATCTTACATCTTGAAAAATCCCAAAAATGAAAATTTTCCATCCAAAAACCTCGAAGTTATTCTTGTTTCAGCGGAGCTCTATTTTCGATTTTTTTTCGAATTTTCCCGCTCAGAGAGAATTTTCCAACCAAAACTGATGAATGTTACATCAAAATAACTTGAAATTTTCTAAGGAATCTATTTCTGCATAAAAAAAATGGTGTTCTAATTTGAAAAACGGAAGTTGACGTTATTTCCGCAAAAACCGAAGGTGCTCATGCCTTGAAAATATTCTAGATTTCATCAGCATCGTGAAATACTTATAAGTGCTGAATTTCATGAAAATACGTTCAGTAGTTTTCCGTATACATATGGGTGAGTTTCCTCGTGAAAGACCCTGTATAACCTCACCGGGCAAATATCTTCTTCAATATTGAGAGTCAGCCATTTCGTTTCCGCACATTTTTGGGCACCACCTTGTCTTGTTTTAAAAAATATCGGATTGTAGACAATTCGGCTCGTGGG
This sequence comes from Micraspis discolor, assembly GCA_030674115.1. NCBI lineage: Eukaryota > Metazoa > Arthropoda > Insecta > Coleoptera > Coccinellidae > Micraspis > Micraspis discolor. The sequence continues at coordinate 1,509,998 of JARTUT010001740.1, forward strand.
ATTACCATCGTTTTGAATTTCAAATTGGAAATGCGAAATTAGGCATGATGAACCCTCTCCTCCGCGCCAAGCAAGCTCCAATGCAGCAATAAAATAAAATTTTCTGTTCAAACCGTCTGGATTATCTTCTTTACATAAGTTGACCATCTTTTTGTGTTGCTCCAAAGACAGCGCCTTGGCACTAACTTTTCTTTTCTCAGGGTCCACTTGCAAAATACGCCTCTTGGCATTTCGTGCATCCCGCGTCGTTTTAAACGCCACGTCTGTGAATGGATCGAACCTAACGCCCCATTCGGAATAGAATTTTTCCTGCAGCTGTTTGGCAGTATTATTCCACATGGTTTTTATGACATTTTCCTTGTAGTCTGATCCATCTCTTTTCTTCATATTGAAAGCCTAGTCTAGCATAATATTATTGAGCTCTGACAAAGTTGTCTTTTCATTTACAAGGTGTTCCCAGGCAGCACAGAATTCTTCAAATTGTTTCCAAATGTAGGATTTTGACTTCACTGTATTGAACGGCACACTTTTCTTCACACATTCCTCAACTGAAGAAATATTACAATTCCCAAAACGTTTCATTTTTATCTACTTTATGGTTAAATACGAAAATAAACTGACAGAACTGCCAAATGTGCTGTTGAAGTTATCGCTAACAACTGCTTGTTTATCGTAACCATAACGACCGCTACTTCCACCAACGGCCAAAGCTATCCGGACGTATTAATATTCCTATGCAAATTAGGCATTTGATAAAAACTAAAAGTGAAAACACTGTGAGGTTGAGTGTTTTCAGATACAGTTTGTTTCTATTGGTCCGTTTTCAAAAATTGAGCGATTTCATTGGACGATGTAGTATAGTGTTGAATGATCAGTCATATTTTCCAAATTCTCAAATATTCTACCTCCAACCATGTGCCTAATTTCAACTATATTTTTCATATCTATTCTCTTACAAATCACCCCCCTTCGTTAACACTGAACTCCTCAATTTACTACCAAGTTCACCTGTTTTTCACATTTTTCATCTATCTTTTACATTTTTAGATATTTTCGCCTCTTCACGATTAGAATTGTCAGACCTTATAAGTTTCAAATATCTCTACATGCCAGTTGGACTCATTTATGGGATTCTGCAACCAGGATGTTCTCAATATCCATTCAAGACTTCTCAATATGAAATATAGTTCCCGAAAACTTGGTTAGACCTGTTTGGAGATATCGCCTGATGGTTCCAAATTGATTGCACCCCGAAAACTTAAGTGTAAATTCTAATTATTCCTGGTTCAACTTCTCACGACTTATATTGCCTGATATTATTATCTTCCTCAACGAATCATATTATATCATCTCAAATAAACGTGTTGTCAATTAGTTCAAGATAATTATAGTTTCTCTTCATCCTACATCACTTGTACCAATATTTAATTTCAATTTTTGAATTATAATAGAAATTCTTCTGCTTTTCTAATAGATTTACTATTACTGTGAGTGTTGATCATTCTATGATAAATTTCTCAATTAAGTAGTATAATACAGATAATTTCTTAAAAACACATCAACTTATCAACTGCTTTATATTTTATATATATTTATCTTCTCTCAAGCCTCTTTCCATACAATTCTAATCGATCAACTCTTCACACATAATTATGAATTTCAACTTTTGTTTTTCTGATAGATAAGACAGGCTTTCACTGTAAACGTTGTGAATCATAATTATTTTTTTTTTCAATCTCTCTGAAAGTTTTTCTTGTTGCATTGAAAACCTCAACAATTTAGTTTATCAATAAAACCTCTTGTTTTTCTAATTAGACACAGTTTGAAATAAATTCAAACTCTATCACTGTAAACTTTATGTTTGTTTGATAGATGGCGCCCCTACTCTCAATATTCTTGACTTGAATAATTAGGCAACAACATTACTCGATCTAGTGAAATTATTGCGCTCTTTCTCAAGTAATCACAACGTTCAGACTTTTCTATTGTGATATAAGATTCTAGATTATCTCAAGATAAATTCTCGATTATTATCACACTCAATGTTCTCTATACAGGATGGTAGGAAGATTGACGTTTAAAAAAAAATTGATTCCTCGTGTCATGGGGTATTCGAAATTCCCCATGTATGTTCCGCGATTACTCACGGTTTTCGAGTTAAAATTATTTTTAGAAAAATTCAGAACTGTTGTCCTCAATCACGTTAAGAAATTCTAAAAAAAGTAGGTATATAACTATTTTCACTTTTTTTTTGCAATGAAATCTCCATAAGTTGTACTTTGATACATGAAATAATCAACTTTGTAATAATACGTCAAGTGAATTAAGACCAAAATTATCAAACATGGATAAAAAATGTAAATGGATACTTTTTTGCTTACTGAATATACCTATAAAATGCGCTTAACTATTAGCAGTCAGGATCATTTAGAAGAAGTATTTTTATGATTATTAGGGCTAATTTTACTCGTTCACGACCTTTTGAATTGACTTTATGAAGAGCTGGTTCTTTATAGCTTCAGACTTTCAGGATTCATCAAATTATATCCATTCTAACATATGAATGCTTCAAATAAAACTCATGAGTTTAAAAACTTCGAACCCAGTCCCCTAGATTTGTTTTGTGAGTTTATAGAAGTTTTTTCACATCTTTATTTCATACACCGATTCAATTTGGTTCACAAAGTTAGGAGATAATGTAATTTGAATTTGTTATAATATTTCTGAATGTTTGTTATGATGCATGTATACATAATTTGAATTCCATCAATATTGAAAATATTTATGTTTTTGTTTACATAATTAAAACAAATAGTCTGATTATAAAAACCAAAAATATCAGTGTTTGGAAAATCATAGATGATTTTTTCTGGCTTTGAGTAGAAAAAGCAATGTGACAATGGGAAGTTTTCATAGAAATGATAGTTTTCATGATTAGGAAATCTAAAGAAGAAAATTACAAATGTATGATGATAACATCCAATAATTATGAAATTTTTTTGGAATTTCTCACTAGAAAGAGATGGTTTATAATCTTGTAGTAGAAAGAAATTATTTATTATTATTTTTTATTAGAACAATAAGAATCTTTGTTTACAGTGTTGAGTTTTTCTTCAGCAGAAAATTAGTATTTTTTATCTTCCTTATGAGTATGGACCTCATCTGATGAAACATGAGTGAGTGATTCATTTCTTAGAAGGATAATGTTTTAAACAATTCAGACGCAATAGTGGATGCTGTGGAAGGTAATTTTCATTTCAACTAAACTGAACTACAGAGGGGTATTTTCCCAATGTGAAAACTTAAAAGGCTTATAACTTATTAACGCTGCTGAATATGAATCTCAAGAACCTATGGTTAAAATTAACGCAGCGTTCAAAGACTCACCCTGTATAGTAAGGATATAACAACATCGCAACTCCAAAGTAACCTAGTTACCATTTGAGAAGAGAACCGTTTATGCCAAAAAACGAAAATCATCAAAACGATTCCTTTCAACGACAGATCGACCGATATTCCAACAGCCCGAAGGCTCATTGTTCGCACACAGGTCCGACTCCCATCAAAATCCCACAAATTGCCAATCAACCGTTCCCCAATACTCATCGTTCAGAAACTCCCGAATCCGCATAGGACAAACCCTTTTACCAATCGAGCACCCTTCATGCGAGACATCGGAAAATCCGAAGAATCCGAACCAAAGGGTGATAATTGTGCCCCGCAAAAACCACCCATTCAGCTCAAGCGGCCTGGAAAGTAGAGTCCTCAGACGGAAATTGGACTTTCTTTCAACACGTTGTAATTGCGTCTGGTCCACTGTCAGGATTAAATGGCAATCGATACACGTAGCTTTACCTCGACCACTCGAGTACGAGTCCAAATTGGAAAGCCGGTCCCAGGGCCGGCCGTTTTTCAGGTGCTGATTTCAATTATACAGAAAGCGCTGAGTTGTTTGAGAGTTCCTCGTATTGAGACCTTCCTACGTTGCGGATACTTGAGGTGAAAGCAATCTGGGGATGGGCTTGATTCAAGTCAGGACTTATATCTTCCAACGCAGGATGACGTCTTGGACACTTTTTATGTGATGTTTTTGTCGATCCCTTGAGTAAATTGATCGAAAAGATACATTTGTGAATACGTGAAGTTAGCGGAATTTTCAGAGCACTACTTCTGATACAACGCCGAATATTTCTGCCTAATTAGTGCCTATAAGTGCTTCAATAAACTTTCATATACCCTTTGTAGTTTTTGAAAAATTGACAATTAAAGTTTTCAGTACTCACTTCAAGCTACGCACAAATATTTTCACCTTACCATGAAACTCACTCATATATATATATTCTTTTGAACTTTTGGCTTACAAAACTTTTGGCGACGGGGTGCCATACAATTCGGTGTATGACATGAAAGCATAGGGAAAAAACCCTGGCTCCCCGCATAAATATTGTTGTGTGTACAAAATAAGCTGAAATATATATTATTTGAGGGACTTCTTTCTTCAAGAGTGGTCTTCTATTAATAAACACAGAGGCTTCTTCACAGAGGAGTTATCGAATATACTATATATCGAATCTGAAAATGAAAAGACAAAAGCCGAAGAAAGAACTAAATACAAAAAACACGTATCTAATTTGTTTGAAATTCATATCCCATTCCAAGAAATAATCGGAAACATCATGAAGAGTCCTAAAACCATCTTGAAATTTATATATGGGATAATTATTATTGATGAGATGAGGTATTGTTTCTTCTGGATACCCTCATTCACAACTTGCGCTTGGAACTGGGTTCCATCTGAATTGCATGCTATTGGTATGGCCATGATCTGTTCTCAAACGATTAAGAACTGTCCAAATTTTTCTTGGAAGATTAAAATCCGGAAATAATTCTTTAAAATTTCCAAATCAGATGACAGTATGTTTTCCACAGTATGGAAATCCGAATGCTGGTATGCAATAGCAATGTCATCAGCATAAACAAATTTCTGAGATAATGTCGTGGGTAAATCACTCAGATATAATTTGAAAAGTAAAGGAGCTAGAACTGATCCTTGTGGAAGACTGCTTTTCAATGAGTGTGAAGTCAGAACCAATAATTTGAATTGCTAATTTTGATATTATTTCAGAATAACTGCAGATATCACTTAGTTACTATATATTGGTGTACGAATTGCATGGTAATTTAAAAATGTTGCTGCTGAGGAAGTCAACATTAAAAACTTTACGTCTCAATTTTTCAAAAACTAGGTGCAATTGATGTTTAATGAAGCACGAATAGGAGCTGAATATTTTACATTGTTCCAGAATTAGTGCTTCACACTTTTCGAAAACTTCACAGAACCCTAATAGACAGTTTAACTTTCACAACATCGGATAGAGTTTTATAAGGTGGCATTTCACCTATAGTGCTCTTGAATTGAAACGTGTAGTTTAAAATTTCCTGTAGAGCTATGAATGCCATGGTCTAGTATTTTCCTCTTCAGATACAGAATTTCTGAAGATAACATATGGATAAATAAGTCCCGAGACTAACAAAATTTTTTTTGTAAATTTTTTTTTGTAATTTTTTTTTTATTCATCAACATAATCACCTTCTAAGGTGATACAATCGTTCCTACGCTTTTCCTATTTTTCAGTGCCATGTTTATAAAAAAAAATATCTTTCGCTTCAAAATAAGCTTCAGTTTCAACGATGACCTCCTCATTTGAGCCAAATCTTTTTCCCTGGAGCATTTTTTTAAGATCAGCAAAGAGCCAGTAGTCACTGGGGGCTAAATCTGCTGAGTATGGGGATGGGGATGCAGATCAAAGCCCAAGTCGTTCAATTTTGACATTGTTTTCATCGACTTGTGACAGGGTGGAAAAGGATTTTTTTCTCTGCATGTGCGGTCGTTTTTTTGCGATTTCCTCCTTCAAACGCACCCGCAAGTCAATATAATAATCACTGTTGATCGATTTACCTTCATCGAGGTAGTCAATGAAAATCACGCCATGCGTATCCCAAAAAACTGACGCCATGACTTTGCCAGCTGACTGCTGCGTTTTCGGACGCTTCGGACGGCTTTCGCCAGCTGTGCGCCACTCAGATGACTGCCGCTTCAACTCTGGAGTGTAGTGATGTATCAACTCGTTGCTATTTTTGTGCCATCGAAAACAATTGCGGCACCCACTTGGAAAAAACCTTTTTCATGCTCAATTTTTTATGAAGGATAGTAAATACACTTCCATATGATATCTGTGTCATCTCGGCAATCTCACAAAGCTTCACTTTACGATCTTTCATTATAATGTTTGTCACTTCACTCACATTTTCCTGTGTAACGGCTTCCACAGGTCTACCCGAGCGTTCCGCGTTATTGGTGTCGGTACGAACACGTTTAAACTCGGCAAACCACCGACAAATCGTTGCATTTGATGGACAAGAGTCCGGGTAACATTTTTCAATCCATTGTTTCGCTTGCACGGTGTTTTTACCCATTAAAAAACAATGTTTTATCAGAACACGAAACTCGGTTTTTTCCATTTTTAAACAAACTACAAAACGACTTAACTCCAACCTCGATAACTCAGCTGTTTCTGGTTCGATCGATTTAAAATTTTGACACGTTTCAAGCAAAGGTTAGAACTCTAGAAAGACGTAGTTACTGGTTTACTATGATCGCCATTTCTGGGTTAGTCTTGGGACTTATTGATCCATGTAGTATTTCAATAAAAACTACATCTATACAAACACTATCAGCCATATATTTATATTCATGATTAACTCCAGCTTCATTTCAGATGCAACGTAGTCGTTCAGTATTGTGCTGTGTCCATGATTATTCATACGAGTCCTTTGCTCTTCCCAGTCCGACTAATCAAGTCAGGACGCAGATGGGCCGAGATAATTCGATCGGAAGAGCTTGTAATTAATGGATCTCTCATACGAGTGGGACGGTCCTTTCCACAAATCACTAAGACATATACACGGCGTGCACTGCGCCAATTGTTAATTCTCGGGAATCATTAACATATTGATTCAGCGGAAATGGACATCCTGGGATATATATTACTGCAGATATTGCATTTAGGCGAGATCAAGTCATGTCTTACGCAGATCAGTTTAATACTACCTATTATGTGAATGAGAATGTGTACAATAAACATGCTCTAGTACAGATTTCTTCTAATACCTCATAATTGATAACGAATAATGAATTTATGTACATGAGCATATGCACTCGTGTGTTGTGCTTCCTAGGTCACCTGGGAATATTTTGGCGTGACTTATTCTCAACATATTACACTAGTGACATCCATAACTAATAATGAACATAAGGATCTGTTCATGCATTACTCCAAGAAGTTCTCGAGGAGCAATAACAATTTACTCCAACTCAACGAGCAAACTCACTCCTGAAAATATCAGACGGTACTTCTGATGCTCTTCTAAGGTCAGAAATACCTCAACATCTACGAAAAAATACCGAGCACTCTCATAAACGTGAGCCCATTATTAAGTTTGCGTAGTTGACGCTTCTAGCATCTCTCCAACCCCCATAATTCGATAATGTCTCGTGCCAAATACATTCGAAGGTTACGTGCACCAGACTATGACGCAAATGAAGTAACGGGGATAATTGAGCCTCTTAAAGAGCATATTGTTCCTCGGAAACCCTTCCCTCCTGGCTCCTCAGACGCCGCTGTTAGTCGGGAACAATTAATTAGGACTTTATGGGTGTTTCACTGCGGTTCAACATCACCTGTAGTGATAACGTCTGCGAAAGTCGTTTAGGAGCGATCTGCATAAATAAGTAATTTAAAGTAGGGCGCCGACACACCACTGCGAACTATCAGATTGCATTGAGGCTTAGATGCTGACTAGATTAAATGGTAAATTCATCAGTAATGGCAGAATGGGGAGAAAAAATTCAGGCATAAATAAAAAATTTGATTTGGTATAAACAAGAGCAGCCAAAACGACTAGTTAAAGGCTGACAGTTCAAACTAGCCTTCCTACAGAACTTATTTTCAGTTTTCTTTGTTTGACTACCATATTAAAAGTCAATAAGAAGCTAGCATCATCAATAAAGAAGAGAAATACAGTCTGCCAGGGAAATACATCTGTGCCATATCCGGTTACACATTATTAGATAGACAGACAAATACCCATATTACTGAATAGCAGCGATGGTGATATGCTAAGGTGGATTTGAGGAACAAGTAGCGCCAAAAATCTTGAAAGACAGTTGGCAGTCAATTTTAGGAAAGTAAATCAGATGGCTTAGACAAAACAGTCGAAATGCCACCCTGAACGCAGAGAGCCATCAGTATTACAGAAATCGACTTCAATTAGAGAAGGGACAGTATTTCGATAACGCGATTTTGGAATGGTATATAAAATGGATTTGTTGAAAATTATTTTGAGCAAATACAGCGAATTGCATTTTGCCTGTTGCATGGAAAAAACAATTTTTGTCGGCATTATATCAGTGTTGAGGTTTCTGCCTACAGCAGTATTTATTTGTTTATCTATTCTGTAATTAAAATTTGAATTGTATCCGCCATTAATAGGAACTAACTAATACTAACTGATGGGACACCTACACTTCTCCAATCTCCTTATATTATGACGTCAATTTATATCGTTTCCAGTTTTGTTCGCGCTCTTTATTCCAGTCTATCCTAGTTTCAATAAACTACGTCATGCATTCCATGTGATTACCGGAATATATCGGTAGCTTCAAAGAAGTCAGTAGTTTTCTGATACTCTTCCCCATTGACAAATAATTTTTAAATCCGAGTTTACGATTTTAAAGACTTGACAACGACAGCGGCACATTCTCTACACTATAACTATATTAGTGTGGGGAATAGGAGTGCTGGAATTGAGATAAGTGCTCAAGGGGTGTTGTCGAACGGCGGCTACGAGGGGGTGCTTCTATCCTAGCTTCCACTACCCAGGGTTGAGTCTAATTACAAGTCAGTCATATAATCGAAAAGATTTCAAATTCAGTTAACACACAGAAATCGGAACATAGACGTGTAAGAGCATTAATTAAATCACATAAAAATCATCATTAAATGTGTGTATTCAAACAACACAAAAACTCCAATGCCAAAACTCAATCAACGCCGCCCGAAAACTGACAAGCGGTAAATAAACGACGAGAGCACATCGTGTCCAAAAAAAATCAAATCCTCCCTCTCTGGATTTATTTTTATAGACTGAACATTTCCGAAAGGCGTGCACTCACTGGCATTATTGCAATAACGGCAGCCGACCGATACGCGTTGTTTTGGCAACATGTTTATGGAGCCATTTTTCCGAATAATGTCGCCGCCCAGCGTAACCGAACCCCTGCAGGTCTGATTCATACAGACAGATTTAATTAGAACATCCTGGCCGTTCATTCGATGCGGCCGGTCGCGGTATCCTGGAAATGAAACCGTAAAATAAAGGATCCTTTGACGCGTGTATCGGAAATATTCTACCATTGAGCTTCTGTGAACTGATGTCGGTCCAATTTGGAAACTGCTTCTATTCCCCTTTTAGCAGATGCTTCAATGGGTGTCTGTTTTGTGACCTATGCGAAAATGCCGATAGATATATGTGCCTCTGACGTTCGGATTGAATGGAATTCTTCCAGATGAATGTGTCTGTTTGAAAGAGATGGGGAACTGTAGTAGAACCAGGAAGTTCTGAATGAAGACCCCGAAGTTCTGTACTGTTAGAAGATTCCATTCGCTCAAAGCAGTAGCGATGTTTCACATTGACTCAACAATGAATCTGGAAAACTGGAAACTCAAAGATGTGGAGCATATGCACATGCGATGTGAAAACACTTGAGTTCTCTTTAATGTTGGTTTCATCATCAGCGTTTTTGTTCTATCATTTTTTTCGAGAAGCAAAAAGCATAACGTGCCTTTTCCAAAAAAAGGACCACGAATTCAACTCGGTGAATTCAACCAGAAAAAAAAAATTGCAAATTGCAGACAACTTGATGAGCACTCTGTGTAGCGCCCAAAGGCCATGAAATGCAGTCTGTAGTTTAATTGTACATGGACCATTTGCTCGAAACATGAAGCACACAATAGACGCCACATAATGAAAACAGTGCGAACCAGAAAGAATATAGGTACCAGTTAATTTCCAGAGAGCAAAACCTTCGAAAGTGCTTTTGAGGTATGCGAAGCAGAAATAATGACAATAATTGTATCACACATCACCTCAAAAGGCTGACGTGTAGTGCATCTAATGATAGCTATACAAAGCGCCTCTTGCATGCATCAAAAATGGATAATACAACAGACAATTTATACTCATCGCGAAACTTTCAAGTGTAAATGTACGAGTTTTCAACTTGTTGTATTCTCCACGGTCAAAAAACGCATGATGGAAAGCCATGAAAGTAATTTCCATTTTCCAGCATGTCATGGAGTTTAGTTAATTCACCTCTGTAACGAAAAATATCCCAACAAATGAATTCCTTTCTGTTCTGTTCAACTGTGTATTCATTTTATAGCAAAAAAAGTAATCCAGGTATACAGGGTGGCTTTTGCCAAACGAAAGAGGTTGTCACCAAACCCACTCGGCTCCAGAGAGTGCACAAAGTACCTCCTCGGCTAGCTCTAGAGCTGAGACTACTTATAAAGGGGCGCCACTCTCTTTTATGATAATACAAAGAAAAAAAAAGAGAAAGTACACTAAAGATCTCAGGGTCGCAAAAGAGAGAAAATAACGAACGCACTCTCAGGATGCCAAACGAGCCCGATCACACAAGCGGGAGGTAGTGGCTGGTAGAAAGAATATAGAGCAATTATTTAATAATATAATGAGCCCAAATGAAATACACAAGGTCCCTCAAACGAGGATATATCTTACAGAAGGTAGATCACTAACTAGTTCTCACTTCACAACCCGAATACTCGATATAATGCTTTATATCTTGCTAAACAAACAGTAATATGTCCCCAAGGTATATACTTAGAGCCTCGATGGTAATCGTTATAAATAGCTCTTTACTTATGTCTAAGCTTTATCTCCTACTAAACAAACAGTAATATCCCCCAAGGTATATACTTAGAGCCTCGATGGTAATCGTTATAAATAGCTCTTTACTTATATCTAAGCGACCTTCTCGATAGGTCGAGTTTTAGGTACTAAACAGTATTCACTGAATTGGGCCTCTTTGATACTAATCCATCTTAACTAAATTCTACAGACTAACCTTCTATAACAGTCTAGGTCGTGGCTTGACTGAAGTACAAAAGGATATTATTCTCACAGTCTCGTAGATGGAAACTGGGCTCAAATATATTCCTGGGCCAACGTAGTACAATTTCTCACAGTAATGCACCCTGGATAGACGACAGGTGTGGTATCTTAGATGGCAAAATCTGGTGGAAGTCCCCAAAGACAGCTCCGACGGCAGTTCGACGGTAATTCAAAATCAGCCTAGACAAACAGCTCGAAGACTTCAAAGACAGTTCAGAATCTGCGGTACCTCGCAACGGTACAATAATAATTCCCAATTCGAAGCAGAATGATGCTAAAATACGAACAAAAATCTAAAATACCTTGTGACAAACATAGGTTAACTCACCAATCCCACGTCCCATCTCACCAACGAACAAACCAAACCAACATGATAAGATTTCTCTCAGGGCTTCAGTTAAAATCCTGTTCAGATCCGCAAAATTGCGATTAATTATTCCAGGATATTTCAACCAAAAATGCGGAAAGAACGATGTAATTGACAACCTACGTCACAGGCACAGCATGACAGACTAAGACCACCGACAACGGCGTTCATTGAAACGTACGAGATAAGCTGGTAAACTACTGCGACCAACGCCACCAGTTCGGTTGGCAGGTACTCACTGGAGCGGGATTTTTGAAACCGTGACAAGGTCAACTCTTGTTTGGAGGGAATACTTAGCGAAATTAAATTATGAAAAATCCACCCCCTGTGTTACATGTTGTAAAAAGGACCCAAGAAGAAAATGACCCGTTAAAAGACCAATACTTTCTGTATCTAAATACCATGATGATATGGGTCTAGAAATCGATGCTACTTTAAGAGCGTTAACTAGGGGCAGTAAAAAGTTTAATGCAAAAATTTAAGTCAAGCTATTTGTTCTGTGACGGATTTTTTTACATTTCTCTTTTCCGATCTTACGTATTATTCATATTTTCAGATGGATAATTAAAGGAAATGCAATAAGAGTACACGTTTTCTTTTTGGAATATTCATAAATAGCTTCAGCTCATACACAAAATCTCCCAATTGTAAACTATCAATTAGTACCAATTTTAACATCTATTGCTTGATAACAATATGTGTACTGTATGAACCAATATTATATTTTATTCCATTTTGACATTTAAAGACGACAATATTAAACCCATGGTAACAAGGGTAACTTGACGTTTATCCACTGAGTGAATTGAATTTTTTTTAATTCACTAGTGGAATGAAATGTTCACCACTCACTTTCTGGAAATTATTCTTTCCACACACAATGCACGTAAAACTCATTTTAAAGTATGTTTCTTAAAATTTATCAAAAATTCTACATTAACAGTCATTTCTATCATTTAAGTAAAAATTATAATTATTGAGATTTCGAAAATGGAACTGGAAACCTGCACCTCCTTCAAAGGAAACACGCTCAGTCGTTATAGCACATGTGTTTGAGGACTTCTCAGGCCCTGCTGGAATATCCAATTCTGCATCAGGAACTCCGGTTTTTGTGACCCCACCAAGTATTTGTTCAGAAATATTTATTTTCTTTTGTAGTGAATCTTCAATATATCCTTCTGCAACAGAACTTGAGCGCCATCCACCATGTCTTTTCAAAACTGTCAAATCTGCCCCAGAATTTGCAAGTAGGTTTGCAGAAGAACGCCTGAAATTGTGTCCTGTAGATTGTTCAGCATCAGAAAGGCCCAAATACTTTGCAATAGTAACGGGCATTTTCGAAAATGTATTCACACCTACTGGCTGGACGGTACATTTTTCATTTTTATAATTTATAAATAGTCGCTTGTGATCAACTTTGATTGGCCTCAAGTTCCTATACTTGCGGAATATATCGAGTGCAGCAACCTTATTAGTACCATTGACCACAGTGAACACTCTTTTCCAATAAGTTTTCGTATCTGGAATCTGAATAACTAATACACAGACCCGATTATTTCTCCAGGCACGAAATGCCGTATATTGCTTTTCGTACAATATTTTTGATTTTAATGGAATTACTGCTTCTGCTGCCTCATTTGCTTCTGGTATAATGCACTTAGGAACCTCAACCTCGTCGTCACCGCTCAACATTTGTTTGAAATAAAAATTCTTTGACGGTTCTATAATTTTCATTGACAATTGCAAACAATTAATTACATAGTGCCCTAGCAACCATCTATCGAAGCGAAATCTCGTTATGAATTTGAATTATACCTAATATTTCCTCTAAAAAGTATTCATTATTTGAAATTTCATCAAAATAGGATAAAATTTTGTATACGACACGTGAGTTGAAAAAGTTTATTTTCAAACGTACAATAATAACGTCATTTCTTGATTGACAGGATCATCGAAAAATTCTATTTCTCCGCCAAGGAGGAGAAGTGTTGCTATGCAACACTTTTCCGGCCGGCGACAGGAAAAATGTTACTATGCAAAAGATGAATTGGTCACCATGAACAAAAAATTCTCCAATTCAAACGTCATTTTTATTCATTGAAGTTACATTGAATGTACAAGTGGTCAATGTTGCATTTTGAAAATTAAAACTATGTAGTAATGAACTAGTAGGATTCTGTCTCATATTCTGTTCAAATGCTGATGACTCAATAGAGTAATTTGAGTTGCTGGTTTCAGGGAGTTCGTTGACGCTCAATATCCTACCAGCAATCTCATTCTTATTTCGCAGCGAATACTCGATATAGCCTTCTGCTACACTACTTGACTTCCCACCTCCGTGTCGTTTCAAAGACTCAATGTTGGCTCCTCCATCTATAAATAGTGTAGCATAAGTTCACCTCAATGAATGACCTGTGGTTTGGATGACTCAATTGCAAAAAAGAAGCGACCTTTCTTGGAACATTTCCTATAGTATGTATTCCCATCACAGCCCTGTAGCATTTTCCCGATTGATATTTAAAAAAAAAATCTATTTCCAACGAAATCTGTTGTTCTTAACGCAGTGTATCTCCGATAGGTCTTTAGATTATTCTCCCCAATAACTATGAATGATTGAACTTTTCTCGTTTTGCTATCAGCAATATTGACTATTATAATATTCCCTTGTCCTCGATATCCATAGCTTTCATTTTCACCATTTCATCACATCTGCAGGCACCAGCTACTCAGAATAATAAAACAATCTGAAACAACCACGAGATCAAAAATACAAAATTAAAATTACTTGAAATATGATAGTTACCTTCAATCCTGAATATGAATCATCCGGTGCTTTGAAGAGAAAACGATCGAACTCTTCCGTAGAAAAAACTCTTGATTTTTTTGCAGAATACCCTTCATTGGATTTTTTCAAAAATGCGCGCACTTCAGGTATTTATCAATATCTATTCCATGTTTGATCGCTAGTTGCGACTTCATCATTGAATATCGGGCCCACAAAGTAGATGATTTCCATTTTTTATCTCTAGCCATTGAGTTGAAATATGCGAGAAGCACATTCTCTTCATAAACTGTCACATTTTTCGAATTGCACCAATTCACAAAGTGGTCATATGCTGCAGAATATTTTTCAATAGATTTCGATGGTCCAAGATGAGAGAGTGCTTCATTGGCCAAAACTTCAATTTCTGAAGACATTTTTACTTTCAACCACTGCTTACCAGCTTGCAAATTATAACTATCAATTATTTTACTTCTTATCTACGAGTATCAGAATCAATTTTGCGTGGCAACCGTAACTAGGCTGATGTTCCATAATTCATTCAATTATAACAATCGTAAATAATGTAATTCAATCCAAAAGTGACTATTCAGATATTTATGAATTTCGAAACGTTTGAAAATAAAATAACATATTTAATTCGTAGTAGAAGTGACTATTCATGGATCGCTTTCAATTACTCGCATCACTGCGTTCGGCGGGTAAACTCAAGCTTGTCCTGAAAAGTGACACTTCTCCTCCTTATGAAATAATATACTATTATTCACTCGAAAAAATGAACTTTCTTCTCATGAATAAACATTCATTTAACTCACTTGTATAAATAGCTAGTATTCAGTTTTTAGAATGGGATAAAAAACGAAACATCCATGTCAACAATTATATTTGAAATAAATTTGTGAGAACGTACAGTCTAGTGTTTGATTTGGGTCAATTTTCGTTTATTAATATTGAAATCATGTTTCATCAAGGAATGAGCGAGAAATCAATTTCGATTATCACTTTGCTGTTTATATGAAAACATTAGCTCATGTCTTTCGGAAGATAGAGAGTATACGGTCGGTCTGACAGACATACTCAAGTTTGATCCTGTATGCTTCACCAGGAAGTGAAACCCAATCGATGGAGACAATTTTCGATTCGATTAAAAAATTAGAAACACGCTGTTCTACTAGATCAAGTTTCAAAATCTCCGATTTATTCCAACCCTTGAAGATCAACCCCCCCTAAAAACATCGATATCTTCCCCATATAATTTTATATTCGAAAGATCACAGGCTCGGCGCCAAATTATTTATGCAATGAAGGAAGTCATCCTGAAATCCAAGACGTTCACAATCAAACCTTCGCTGATTACTCAAACAAAACGGGAGCGAAATTGAAACCCCGAGGGATAGAAGGTCTCAGAGGCGGCCTTGAGGCCTTGGAGGTTCACCGTTTTTAAATTAACGTCTCGAATAATGCGAAAAACGCACCCAGATTGTAAGAGAGGAAAATATGCGGAGATTGAACATGAAAGTGTTCGTTCATGATGAAAGGCGTCTCAGATTGGGGTGGTGGATAAGGGTGTGTGGGGTGCTTTTGGTGCCCCTGGGGTCTTGGGAATACGATGGATATCCTTATTTTCCATTCGGGATGTTCCGTTCTTATGTTCTTGGAATTACTTGATGAAACCGATCGTTTTTCATAAATGCTGATTGCTTTATTTCCCTTCTTGTAGGATTTCTCTTTCTTGGGTGTCAAAGATCACTTCATTTTGTCTGATTCTCAATCATAGATGTTTGGAATTCACATGACATTCCATATATGCAATTTTTGGTCCTTTAGTTTTCTTTATCAGGTTTAACAACTGTCAGGTTAGTTCGGCTTTTTGAAAGCTGACGTGCCTCGAGGACGATAGAAGTTGTTTATCGAAACGTTGTTAGCAAGAACGTAAGAGATGATGGATGTAACCCAAATTAGAATTATACATCATCATCGAAAATTTTATGCCAACAAGATCAAAGAAAGCAACCAGGAACAAGAAAAAAACAGTTCTTCTACACGTAAAACATTAAGTATCCGAGAGCACATAATCATTTGGCGTCGTACAGCCATCTTGTTCTCGATTTCCATATACAGAATTTCCTTCTTTTCATATCATACTGCATTTCCAGGTTCTGCCCTCATACCGTATTCCCAGAGAACCAAGCCAGGCCGATACATATCTTCCCTCCTTCCTAACTCATAAAAATGCTAAACGAAATACGTCTCGTCCCTACAAACGACCTCATTACAGATTGCCGTGGATATTTCAGCATCCACGGCGCGACTCGTTCTCCTAATAAAGATACGGCAAGAATAAATTGCGTCCGAGTCTTTATTGCCCGCGGGACGCTACTGGAAACCTTTAAATTTCCGATGGATCTCGATTGGAACGTCTGCTACCGAATAACGGTGGGGACGTGGATGAGGATATTTTTCCATTAAGCCCACTCATTATCTTTTCAAGTTTATGGCACATGCAGAAGTACGACAAATAACTGTGTGTTACAGTGGCGTCGCTGAGAAGTGGGCCGGGGAAAGAATTACATAAGGTACCATGATATCTAGGAAACATTTAGCGAACGAAGGAATTTCCATGCCAACTCTTATTTCTCAAAGATAAAACATAGAAACCCGCAAAATTTAGCTAAATTTTCAGCAATAATATTGACTAAGTAAAAGAACTACAATTAGTGTGAATGTAATACTTTTTATCAACCAGTTAAGGAAATTTCCTCTAGATAGAGAATTGACTCCAGAAATATAAGAGAACATTCAAAAACAGAAAAAAGATATAATGATCAGGTACATTGACAGAGTCCAAAAACTAACATCACCAATATACAGGCCTACCATCATACGGAATATTACCTGACCTTGAATTAAAAACAACTATCCTCTATCACAAACAAAAAAGGTAATAAAACACAAATTTTACCACAGAAAATATCAAATATAAAAAAATTACATTCATACCGATTCCGTACGCACCCTCTCTATATTTTTCAAACTGTAACACCCTGTATCTCGGAAACAAAGCATTTCCGGACCCATGTTTGTAGGAACTTTTTTGCTTCAAATGATATGATTTATCACCCATTTCAGTTTGTCGGAAACAAATCAGAACACTATGTAGAATAAGTATTTTTTATAGCAATATATATATATGTTTTTTGTTGACGATAAGTGTTGTATATGTAGCAAAAGGTCTTTCATGTGAAATTACTGTTTTTCTAATATGTTTCTTAAATTTTTTTGTAGTTTATTAATTCATTTCTTACGAAGTCTGAAAGTTCATTGGATTTATCCATTTCACATGAATTTCATTTATTTTTTCATACTATTTTTCGATTGCTTTGTAATTTCAAAGAATGCTAATCGAAAACCTTATATCCTCTAAATAATTTTTATTCTTTTTATTGTTTACTTGCTAAGAATACTGAAGACTCATGTTTTCTTTTCATTTTGATCATTATTTTCATATCATTCAATAACTTCGCTTTCATTCATATTAATTTAATTATCCCTGAGTTTTGGAATTAATTTCATATGATATAATACTCTGTAATCATATTCCTAAATATCCACTAGAATAACAATAATAGTTATTTATACACCAAGTTATTTAAATGAATGTTTATTCATGAAAAAAGTAATTTCTTAAGGGTGAATAAACATTTTTAACTAACGTGTCGTATACAAAATTTTATCCCATTTTGATGAAATTTCAAATAATGAATACTTTTTAGAAGAAATATTAGGTATTATTCAAATTCATAAAGAGATTTTCCTTCGATCGATGATTGCTAGGGCACTATGTAATTAACTGTTTAAAGTGTTAATGAAAATTATAGAACTGTCAAAGAATTTTTATTTCGAAAAAATATTGAGCGGTGACGATGAGGTTGTAGTTCCTGAGTGCATTTTACAAGAAGTAAATGAGGCAGCAGAAGTAAAAATTCCATCAAAATCAAAAATATTGTACGAAAAGCAATATCGGCATTTTGTGCCTGAAGAAATAATAAAAAAGCCAAAGGTGTCAACGAAAAAATAATTTTGGCGTATATTTCCGAACAATCCAAGTTAAATCGTCGTCTTTATGGTTCTACTACACTAGCAACTCAAGAAAATGTTGGCTCTGAAAGAAAAAGTAGACATCGGCAGATTTCACCAAGACGCCTTTTTGAATCAACATTCCAGCGGATACGAAGTTATTCACAAGAGAGGAGTTTGAATACTTTTTAGATGCCTCTCCTGATGAGCAATATTTGAGCCGCTCAGTGCACACATCGATTAACTCCACTTTTTGAAAAATATTAAATTTAAGTGTCAAAGCCCTTCGTATAGTCATAACTTTTTATATTTATAATAACTTTCCTGAATAATAAAAATTAGCACCGTTAAATGGCAAAATTTTTTTGGCCATTGAATAATAAGTAATTTATTTCAGAAGCCATTTCTATTAACTCCATACTCTAATGCAGGGGTTCCCTAAGTGTGCGCCGTAGAAAGTAAAGAGGGGCGCCGTGACTCGATCCTCTTATTTTGGACACCAAAAATATTGGCGGGTACCTTTTTGAGTGTTCACATAGGAAACGAACATACCGTAGTAGAATTTTTTTTCGTCGTCGCGTTGCGTTCGTTCGCTCGCTAAAGTGCCTTCTCGCTTGAAACCGTTGAAGCCATAAACGCACTGTTAGCATCATTCAAGGTGGAACACAGGGTGGCAAAATGCAAAAAACCTCATACTATTGCAGAAGAGCTTATTTTACCGGCTGCTCGCGACATGGTGAATATTATGATGGGAGAATCAGCTGAAAAATTAATTTCCAAGATACCCTTATCTAACAATACCATCAGTCGAAGAATCCATGACATTGCCGAGGATCTCAATCACCAATTAATAGAAAAAATTAAAAGCAGGGATTTTGGTTTGCAACTTGACGAGGCCACTGACAGTAATGATGATGCACATCTTTTTGCTACGTACGCTTTCTGGCTGACAATATCATCGTCGAAGACCTTTTTATTCTGCAAAAGCATTACGGGAAGTGCAAAAGCCCAAGACTTGTATGAAATTTTAGACAAGTTTTTACAGAATTTACAGAAATTGTTATGATATGATTTATCACCCATTTCAGTTTGTCGGCAACAAATCAGAACACTCTGTAGAATAAGTATTTTTTATAGCAATAAATGTTTTTTGTTGACGATAAGTGTTGTATATGTAGCAAAAGGTCTTTCATGTGAAATTACTGTTTTTCTAATATGTTTCTTAAAGTTTTTTGTTGTTTATTAATTCATTTCTTATGAAGTCTGAAAGTTCATTAGATTTATCCATTTCACATGAATTCCATTTATTTTTTCATACTATTTTTCGATTGCATTGTAATTTCAAAGAATGCTAATCGAAAACCTTAAATCCCCTTAAATCCTCTAAATAATTTTTATTTTTTTTATTGTTTACTTGCTAAGAATACTGAAGACTCATGTTTTTTTTTATCATTATTTTCATATCATTTGATAACTACGCTTTTATTCATATTAATTTAATTATCCCTGATCTGAATTCAATGAATTTTGTAGTGTGTTCAGTTCTGGAATTAATCCCATATGATATAATACTCTGTAATCATATTCCTAAATATCCACTAGAATAACAATAATAGTTATTTATACAACAAGTTAGTTCAATGAATGTTTATTCATGGGAAAAAAATTTAACCCACGAGTCCGTAGGGCGAAGTGGGTTAATTTCTTCGAGTGAATAAACATTTTCAACTCACGTGTCGTATACAGAATTTTATCCTATTTTGATGAAATTTCAAATAATGAATACTTTTTAGAGGAAATATTAGGTATAATTCAAATTCATAAGGAGATTTCCCTTCGATCGATGATTGCTAGGGCACTGTAATTAACTGTTGCAAGTGTCAATAGAAATTATAGAACCGTCAAAGGAATTTACTATTTCAGAAAAATGTTGAGCTAAGACGATGAGGTTGTAGTTCCCTGAATGCATTTTACAAAAGAAACAAATGAGGCAGCAGAAGCAAAAATTCCATCAAAATCATAAATATAGTACAAAAAGCAATATACGGCATTTTGTGCCTGGAAAAATAATAAAAAATTTAGAAAGCACTGACGTGAGGTCAGATTGCTTTGGCGCTCTTGTTGAGCTACTTGCGAGTAAATATTCAAACCTTAACAAATCTATAAGCTCTCTGATCAGAGTGAACAATAGTCTTTTTCCGTACTATGGGACAATGTGATGTAAATATGAAAGCCTAATGAATAAACAAACCTTTATCTCAATTTGAAAATAACTACTCATAATTTTCACCAAATTTTTGTTCTATACTTCTCCCTAAAACTTACGTCATTGCTTTTTCTGAGTTTGGCTAATGTATCAAATTCTTTCTCTATGATAAAAAATTTTTTTGATTAATATTACGTCTGTGCTTTTCTTGACAACGTCATCGACATCGAATTCTACCTCTATGAATTCTATGAAAATTTTAATTGATATTACCCCAACTGACACTGATATCTAGGTCCTGGGATTTGTCAAACGTATATCGATCTGTGATGGCAAATCTTTCAATTAAAATAAGCTCGGACTTCATGACATTTCTATTTTTTCTCTTGAGTAAATGAAAAAAAAATTATCATATCTTCAGAAGGGGAGAGCTACGACAATAATGAAATTTGAGGATGAGTAAGATATCAGTAACCTCAATTAATATACGGATTTTTATTTGAATCTAAATGAAGTCTTAGGAATGTTGAGTATTGAAAATTTTTTTTTTTGAGAATTTTTAAAAATTTTCTAGCATGACGATTTCTGCGAAATTTCGCAAGCCGTTTCGTTTCAGCGTCCCTCAATAACATTCCCAAGTATCAACTTGATCGGATGGATATTCTAGTAGTTATTGAAACAAAATTTCAGATGCTCATAACTACTGAACCATCCGACGGATTTGGCCCAATAACGAACTTGACCGAGATATTTGGACATTTAACCTATTCTGAAAATCATGAAAACTCTAGCTGATTCTTTTGGATGCTAGAGGAGGATACGGCAAAGCCGGACAGCCAAGCGGATCCAACTCAACTTTCGCCACCATTTATTGATAAAGGTAGTTTTTATTATGGGTGTTGCTGAATGGTGTAGAATCGGCGAGCTGGTGGTTATAACCGTAGATGACGTGGAATATCGAGGCAGCGTATTGGTTATTCAGATTCCAGATACGAAAACTTATAAGAAAAGAGTGTTCTCTGTGGTCAATGGTACTAATAAGGTAGTTGCACTCTATATATTCCGCGAGTATAGGAACTTGAGGCCAATCAAAGTTGATCACAAGCGACTATTTATAAATTATAAAAATGAAAAATGTACCGTCCAGCCAGTAGGTGTGAATACATTTTGGAAAATGCCCGTTACTATGGCAAAGTATTTGGGCCTTTCTGATGCTGAACCATATACAGGGCACAGTTTCAGGCGTTCTTCTGCAACCCTACTCGCAAATTCTGGGGCAGATTTAACAGTTTTGAAAAGACATGGTGGATTTCTGAACAAATACTTGGTGGGGTCACAAAAACCGGAGTTCCTGATGCAGAATTGAATATTCCAGCAGAGCTTGAGAAGTCCTCAAACACATGTGCTATAACGACTGAGCGTGTTTTCTTTGAAGGAGGTGCAGGTTTCCAGTTCTTTTTTCAAAATCTTAATAATTGTAATTTTTACTTTAATGATAGAAATTACTGTTAATATAGAATTTTTGATAAATTTTAAGGAACATACTTTAGAATGAGTTTTACGTACATTGTCTGTGGAAAGAATAATTTCCAGAAAGAGAGTGGTGAACATTTTATTCCACTAGTGAATTAAAAAAATTTTAATTCACTCAGTGGATAAACGTCAACTTACCCTTGTTACCATGGGTTGAATATTGTCGTTTTTAAACGTCAAAATGGTATAAAATGATGAAAATTTAAAGCAGCTTTTTTCTTTATCTCAATAATCTAGCATATGCCTGAATTTTGACATGAGCAGCACATTTCAGTGTATATTTACCATGCATGTTTGAGAAAATTCAAAATTCCCGTTGCTTTGGTAATTAAAATTTCCCGCTGCTTCGTTCCTGCACTACCAAATATGGCGGCTGAATTGTGTTAGTTCAAAATTGAACCCTGCACATCAAATAACATTGTACAATCATACATCAACTTTTTGCTAATCTGATCTCTGGAAAAGTTTCATGATTTTTATGATGACAGTTTTCAAACAAAATTCAAAAGCTCATAATGCTCTCGTTTGAACGAAACAATCCTTTACATTTTTAATAACATCAAGAAAAAACGAGATAGTCATTATTCTTTTTACTCATTCCCCTGTCGAACACTCCATCCCTAGCTGACGCTCACAATACCTCGAGCAATCTGTAATGAGGGCGTTTGTAAAGAAAGGAGGTATTTCGTTTTGCATTTTTATAAGGCAGGAAGAAGAACAGATATGGATCGCTATGGTCTTGTCGGACGCATAAGGTTCCCTGGAATAGATATGAGGGATAAAAACCGGAATATATTGCATAAATGTGAAGCGGTCTGCCTTATGTCTAGAGTAATATCCGGATAGTGGGCTGTTTTAGGTGAAAATCGCATGTAGTCCTAGCGGGGACAAGCCTTTCGATGTAGTTTTTATTACATCCATTTTTGTGGGTTCCATTCGACGGCTTCTCTTTGGGTTTTTATATTCTGACGGTGACGCCTTGAAATTTTCCTACCGTAATCCGGGTATAATAGAATTTTTCGACGCGTTTTACTAACGTGATTCTTTTGAGACAGGTTCCTCCTGAATCGGCTATGCAAGGTTTCTGAGCAGGGAAGGAATTACTCGTAATATATGCGAAAAGAAGTCTTATGAACTTAAAAGTAAAATGTGGGAGCAACCATATACAGAGTGAGTCTTTGTCCACTGCGTTAATTTTAACCTTTGGTTCTTGAGATCAAAAGAAACACTTTTTTTTCTATATTCAGCTGCTTTAAAAAGTTATATAGCAGGAAAGACAATGAAAATTGTCTTCCTGTAGTGCGAGTTGGTCACATTTGACATATAATATCCCGGAGTTTCAAGACCTCAAGTGCAACTGTTGACCGGTTTCGAGGTGTTTTGCCTCTCATCAGCACAGTGCAGCACTGAACTCCTGAAAGGGGCTGCCAGTACTCAAAGAATATTGTGAGGCACTTCCAACTATTCTACTCAAAGCGCGCCATCTACATCTCAAAGACTGAAACAGTCCCGTTTCCTCTATGGATTCATACGACATTCTTTCCTGCTATACAGTTTTAACGTTGTAAGCCCGCATATAGGCAATAAAATCTCACGGTTGTTAAAAAGGTATAGGCATTTTAAGTTTTCATATAGGGCAAATATCCCTCTGTAGTCCAGTTTAGTTTGAATGAAAATTATCTTCCACAGCATCCACTATTGAATCTGCATTTTTTAAAAACATTGGTGAGTCGTTGACCACTGCGTTATAAATATTATATAACATTTTCCCAAATCTGGCCCCGTTCAAAAGATATAGGGTGTTGAGATTTCATAAGAAAATTGCATTTTCACCTGTAATATTCAAACGACAATATCAATTGAAATGATCTCTTGTAGATGTAGTAATAGTAGTAGTTTATTAATCCTGTAAGACATATTGTTACATGTATAGGACAAGTCAATGATGGTTTTTGATAACAGTCATGCGTATTTTGGCATCAATAGATTTATTCCATTTCTTTTGGGTTTCTCACTACTACTGTACAGATTGGTTAAATTGCATGAAAACAAATATAACTTGGACTAAAGGTCCGTATCTTGTACTTCCTAGAATCATTAGTCTTTTTGCAGATAAAATCATTCCTCGTGTTTTTTCCTGAATTGCACCATTTTTGAGATATTCGTAGTTGAAAGGAATTAAATCGATATAATCATCTGATGAAACATGAGTGAGTGAATCATTTATAGAGGGAAAATAATGTTTTTAAACAATTCAGATTCAATAGTGGATGCTGTGGAAGGTAATTTTCATTCGAACTAAACTGGATTCAGTGAAAACTTAAAATGCTTATAACTTTTCAACGCAGCTGAATATAGAAAAACGGTATGGGAAAAAAATGTTTCTTCGATTTCAAGAACCTAAGGTTAAAATTAACGCAGTAGTCTGTATTTATTTAAATGTTTGGAATAAAAGGGAGAATTTTTTTAATTATTCAAAACAATAATCAATAAACTTTTCTAATATTTTAAATACTTTCATTAGTTCAGAGGATATCTTTGCTTTATATCGTGCCTCTGCTTATTTTAATTTTTTTTAGCTTTTTCGTGTTTCCCTCACGATTTTCAATACTCTGTTTTGATTTTTGATGGTTTTGCAGTACTAAAAATGATTAAATATATATAGAACACACACATACACATATATATTTGTCCCAATATATTTAGGTCCTCCATCAACACCCGATTTACATATCATAGGTCCTCCGGGGTCGATAGGTCTTCCGTATATGGAGGACCTAACACAATCAATGCTAAACGCTTACAAACATCACCCTGAGTCTACCATAAAATTTTCAGATGGACGACTGAAAACTGGAATTTCGCATTTTTATATAATTTAGTTCAGCGCTTTGCACACTCGCTCATTGGTGGCGCTCTCGCTCGCGTATACCCTTATGAGTATATGCAATTTACATTTTACGGTGGATCACTCCTCCATGTATACGTCAGAACTAACTTACAGTGGATAGGTCCTCCGTAGAATTGACAACGTTGCATTCACCAAGAATGAATCAAATTAAATGAGAATATCGCCTATTCTGCAAGTTTGGCGTGAGATTGGAGAGATCGCCGAGTAGAAAGAAGTGCGTTCACGATATTTGTCCGACTTTCTTCTTCATAAGCGTAAAGATACTTTACTCTATTGAATAAATAATAAATAATTGAATAAATGTATAGTTGTATAGGGTTATGTTGGTCGCATGTGTTTTTGTTAGGTCGCAAGAGGGTTATAAGAATGATTCATTTCGTCATAATTCCTAATCTACTGATGATACATAAAACTAATAACAGATTAGGAATCCACGCCCTCGATCTGGTAAATAACGAGATCCACGTTTTCTTGAACAAAACATTGTAGTTTTCAATTGGTAGTGAAACTCGAGAAACGTTTTGTCAATTGACAAATTATCTAATTTCCCCATATCTCTCAAAAAAGATAGGGATGCAGAAAACCTAAACACATAAAAATCAACAACGGGCTCTGACTAGTAGTCAAGGAAAAATCGTTAATCGAGAAATATAAATTGTAGATTTCCGTCTAGGGAGTTTTTCGCTAATTTTCGGGTCCGAAGTGTCGAGTCGAAAAAATTTTTCACTTTATATCGATGCAGGTCTCGTCATTTACTAAATCGAGGGCGTAGATTTCGAATATAGTTTTTCGTGTTTTCAGCAATTTGGGAAATAATCCACTTTTAGTGAAAAATTGGTCAAAAATTGGTCAAATTTGATCAAACACACAGCTCAGATGAAGCTAAGTAGAAAGATGCTGATTTTTTGGATTCACATCGTTTCTTCATCTATCAAATAATTCTGAAAACGACACCTCTGGTCAGTACCTACCGTTCGAAAGTTACGGTTTTTCCCAAAGGTCTTTTTCTCGGATAATTCAGATCGCGATAATTTCCTGGATTAATTATTGAAAAAATTAGAAAAGCACTGACTTGAGGTCAGGACTACCGATTAAACGAGAGTAATTTTGCTCTGAGTTCAGTTCAGTACCCATAAATATTTGCTAAATAATAACAATAATATTTATCTTTATTGATCCATTAAGACTACAAAAGTATAGGACAGATCGGCAAACCAAGGTATAAAGAGATACAGATAAAATAATCTCATATCACAAATCCAACATGGCGTCATTCGTGAATTCCGCCACCGAATTTTAACATCCATCATACAATAGGTGCTTTATTGCCTTCTTGAAATGAAGTTCACCCAATATCTTAATTTTGTTGGAAGATGATTGAAAAGACGTATGCTCTGATATAAAGGAGAGCGCTCTTATTTAGATTTTGCATGAACTGGCACTTCCGAAACACTGTTATGTCTTGTAGAATAATGATGACGACTCGATAATTTGTGCATAAAGCTTTCATTATTCTTAACATAAAGAGATACTTAAATATACAGGGTGTTCATAAATTGAACGTACAAACGAAAAGGGGAGATTCCTTAAGTGATTTTAAGAAAAAGAGTCCCATAAACATGGGGTCGCAAACGTTTCGTTTTCGAGATACAGAGTGTTGAAGTTTGAATTTTTTTTCAAGTTTTTTTCTCATAGTATCTACACTTCACGAGATATTCAACTGAAATTTGGCATAGATATTACATTTGAGAGTTCTCACCACGTGAGATTGCAATTTCGATAGATAATCTACAGGGTGATATTTATTCTGGAACACTGCCACCTGTTCTTCTGCAGAACTTTTTTTTGGTGAGCAACTGTTAATTTGAAAAAATGTTGAAAGAAGCTTTGTTCTTATACTAAACTTTTCGGTCTCATGTAGTTTTGTCGTATCTACCAACGATTTCGAGAAAAAATGTTTGATCGATTCTCTCGAAATCCTCGTGAAAATCAAATTATGATCGAAAGGTCAGTTTGTAAGCTGTGGTCAATGAATTCAGTGTCAGTTTTATGGAAATTTTCTGATCTGTATCGATGATTCATAAAGATTCGATAAACTCGTATAATCAACACAAGAAATGTATTACAACAGGAAACGTAAAACTAAAAAATCATAACAAGACACCTCATCAAGTAACCGCAAAAGACTGAACTACAGCAATTGTTGAAAATGTCATCTCCCAACTGTTATACAAATTTCTGATCTTCGTCTCATAGACGACCGAACTCTTTCAAACACTCCCGGGAATATTCCTAACTGTATCAAATGCGCCTATTTTCTCAGTTCTTCTACGGTGTTCACGGGTGTCGAGTATAGTAGAGATTTCAGGTGGCCCCATAAAAAGTAATCTAAACATTTAAGTCTGGGGATCTGGCGGGCCATGACTGAGGACTACCCCGTCCAATCCACCTGTTTTCATAATTTTCGTCCAAATACTTTCTTGCCAAAATTGAAAAATGAGCAGGAGCACCGTCATGCATGAACCACATTTCTCGTCGTAGCATAAGAGGTATCTTCCAATAACAAGGCCAAATCGTTTTCTAAAAATGTCTTTTTGATTGACCTGTTAGTCGACCTGGCAAGAAGAAAGGACCAATCAAATCATCACCAATATTACCACCCCACACATTTTGTGAAAATTGCTCTTGAAAAAGGGTTTCTACTTATCCATGCGGATTCTCCTCAGCTCATACGTATTCATTATGAAAATTGATAATTGAAGTCCTTGAGAAACAGGCTTCATCAGTGAAAAGAATTTGGCAATCAAAATAAGGATTTATGAATAGTCTACTGACGTACCACTGACAAAAACTAACCCTCGGATGAAAATCTCGAGGCAGAAGAGCTTGCACCCTCTGAATGTGATAAGGATATAGCAGAGAATCCAGCAAGATCCGCCAAACAACTTGATGACGTGCATTCAAAAAGTGCACCAATTTTTCTTTGTACTAGTTCTTGGATGTTGTTCTATTTCGTTCATAACTGCCTCGAGTTGTGGTGTTCTCACACTGCGTGGTCTCCCAGCATTAATTCTTTCCGTGGAAAAAGATCCAGCTTCTGAAAGACGCCTATGAATATCAGAGAACATTCGATGATTTGGTATCACTCTATTGGGATAGCGTTCCATGTAAAGACGCCTAGCTTCTCTTGCATTTCCATTTGCAAAACCATACATGAAATGCATATCAGTCATTTCGGAATTCGTGATATTCGGCATGTTTTGGTATTGAAATGTGTAAGGTTCTAATTTCTGATCAAATTATTGTTGTAACAGTCATAAAAGTCGTAATGAAAATAGTAGTCTAACTACATTCAAAAAATAAATAGCTACAAATGCAACCACCTTCACTTTAAAAAAAAACAAACGCTCAATAATTTGATGTGTCAAAGCTGGCACTGAATTCATTCACCACAGACTACAAACTGGCCTACCAATCATAGTTACGAGAATTTCGATGGAATCGTTCAACATTTTTTTCTCAAAATCGTTGGTAGATACGACAAAACTAAATGAAACCGAAAAGTTTAGTATAAGAACAAAGCTTCTATTCACATCTTTTAAAGTTAACAGTTTTTCACAAAAAAAAGTTCTGCAGAAGAACAGGTGGCAGTGTTCCAGAAAGATTTCACCCTGTAGATCTTCTATCGAAATTGCCATGTCACGTAGTGAGAACTCTCAAATGTAATATGTATGCCAAATTTCAATTGAATATCTCGTGAAGTGTAAATACTATGAGAAAAAAATTGAATAAAATTCAAACTTCAACACTCTGTATCTCGAAAACGAAACGTTTGCGACCCCATGTTCATGGGACTTTTTTCTTAAACTCACTTAAGGAATCTTCCCTTTTCGTTTGTACGTTCAATTTAGGAACGCCCTGTATAAATACATGACATGTCAGAATATTATTTGCTATATAATATGGTCGACAAGAAGGTAAATGTGACAAATTGAAAATTACTGGGATTATCCTCTTTTGACAAATCAACACCCTTTCCAGTTCGGTAGATCCTCCCCAGATAAGAACATTATATGCCATGTGTGGATAAGCTATACAATAATACACATTCAAGAGTGAATGCAGGAAAACAAATTTTTGATCTTATTTATGGCAAAATATGAGTTGTTCAGTTATTTACAAACCGAATCAATATGGTGGTTCCATCGTAAGTATTCGTCAATTTGTACTCCAAGAAATCTAGGGAGCCACTTGTAGTTACTGACGAGTTTTCACAAGTGAAGACAGATCGTTTTCCACCGAAATTTGTCAGTTTGAAGTGAATGCATACTATTTTTTCTGTGTTAACAATCAAATTATTCCTACGCCACCAAGTGGTAAACGTTTGAAGTAGTAGGGCTATCAGGTCCTCAAGCTCCCCAAAGCTCCTGCAGTTACCAAAAATGATGAATCATCCGCGAAAAGTATGATCAAATGAGCAAGAACATAATCCGGCAAATCATTTATAAACATAAACGTGCCTAAAGAAGTTTTCACTTCAAAAAGAGTTCACAACTCCCAATTCAATAGTATGCTGATCATCTAATGAACGAGTGGGACTCCACGTCAGTGCATGTGGCATTCAAATGATATTCGAAGTTGAAAAATTTGTCTTGGTTCATGTGATTTCTGATTGCCTTTTGGACGAGAGCTATTGGCTTCAAGTGTCAACAATTTTCAATCAATTCAAGTTCCAGTGATTTATCAGTGATTTAGATATTGGGATGGGGATCAGAGTGACAATATGTTGGCGCTTTTCATATTGAAATAGAGGTGAAAAATATCAGTTGAAACCGTTTATTGAAGTAGATTGTTTTTGACAGTACGTCATTTCTATCGAATTTTAATATTTTCCCACTCTTCCGGGTTCGAACCTCACTCTCGAACTGAATTTTTTCATTCAATAAATAACCAATAATCTATTATTATTTGTAACTGGAAATATTTTTTCAACTCTTCTTTATTTGCTGCCAAACTTCTTGCATCTTCCTGCGGCGTAGCACTCTCGCCTTCAAATCTGCCTATCAGCTCTCTTCCTCCATTCTACGGTTCCTCTTAGATATTGCTTTCTGTATAACTCTCATCAAGGTCAATTTTGGTGGAAAAAGACACTTCACTGTAGCTGTTGGGTACATGGTTTTAACAGAAACGTTCATAATCACCTGTGATGGGTCCTACGATGACTGAAAAGAGCTTTGCCACATTCTGAACATTCGAAATTAGTGCTGAAGGGTTTCTACGTCTGATTGATATAGCTAAAAGAAGCACGCCCTTCCCGCAGCATTGGCTACAGGCGTGACATTTGGTTTATCCATGGCACAGAAGGTCTGCGACGATGAGCCTCTTGTCAGGCCTTGGGTAGCCTGGAGTCTTATTACTTATACTCCCTTCATGAGCTCTTGGGTTTGTTCACGGCAGAGCCTCGTTTTTGGATAAATGTGCACCACTTGAATGTGAAGTTAGTATTTCGGTAGCAGGGGCTTGAGTTCGTATATTTACCCCTTGCTCTGGCAAAGTAGAAATTTAAATTCTCAGTGGACAATTAATAACTTCACTCATTATAAAAACTTAGCTTAAAATTAATACTACCATCACAGATACTTATAGATGATCACAGTGGTGTGAATCCATGGAGAAATATAATCTGTAACATCATTTTTAGAAAATCTCTTATATCTTCTGGAAATTGAACGCTATGATGATGAAACTTCAACATATGCTAAGTACCTATTTTGTTCATAAAACCCAAAATTTTGTTGTCTGTTCTGACTAATAACTGATGAGGTAACGAGTATTGAGAAAAATATTTTGGGATTTTTAAAAAATGTTCTATCGAGCCGATTCCTTCGAAACTCAACACACTCCTTTCTGCCAACGTTATGTAAACATTTTTTGAGTTTGAAATTGATTAGAGGAATATTCAAGGAATTATTACATGAACCAAATTTCAACGAACTCAACCGAGATATTTAGACAATCAACCTATTTTGAAAATATAAAAACTCCAGGTCCCTTCGTTCGGAAGATAGAAAGTACGCGACCGGCCGGAGGACCAGGAACACTCAAATTTTATCATGGATTCTTCATAAGGAAGTCAAACCCAATCGATTGAGAATATTTTCAACTCGATATTCGAAAATTAAAGACATTTGGACAAAACGATAGCTCGCTGTTTCACTAGAAACAATGTAACCAAAAATGTAACCTGGTACCATATTTCACGATGTTTCTTCATAACTCAAATCTGCATAAAACATTTAACAACATTTGAAAGTAATTTCCTACTTGGAATCTTTCAGAGCTGCACCATACACTGACCATAGTTAACTGAATGATGTTTATAGGGCGACTATCAAGAGCCGAAACGTAGAATAACGATAAAATAGCGCGCCAAATTGTCGTGATCACAACATCATATGATTGAAAAGATGGCAACCATGTCGGTTGACCTAACCACTGTAAGGTGGATAATATTTACCCTCCGGAGGACCAACGGTTTGCAGTGTAGTAATGGAAGTATACTCGAGGTGGACCTACATACTGTAGTTTGAATGGTTGACCTATGGATAGGAATTCTGAAGGAAAATGAATAAAAAAAGTCACTGATATTTCGTTGGATTCGTATTAAGGACATCAAATTATGTAATATACTTTGAGAATATTCTGCCTATACGCTTTCTTTCTGGTGGAGGATATATGTCTGCGTTTTAGGATGAGGACCTAAATATAGCGGGATGTAAATATATATATGTATATATGTATATGAATCGGTCTTTTAGGGGACGTTTATGAGCACGAATTGGTTCTTTCAGGGACATTTGGCCTGTTTGCGGACGGTCCGCAATTAGCCCAGGCAAGGATCGGTCTTTTTTGAGAACGCTCCCTCCGCAAATTGCCCACAAGCAAGGATCGGTTTTTTTTGCGGACGGTTCAAAAATGGGATGGCTTTTGAGGATGTTTGAAGAAATTGGATAATATGATTTTAATTTTTTTATGAGGTAAAAATATTTTGTGATTGATTTTCATTAAAATATAGTATCTTGAGTTTTGATTGTTCGCATATTCGAAATATAATAATGAAGCAGCCAGCGATCTTTTCGATCAAATCTCTGTATTTTTTTGAGTATCGAGCCTTAAATAGCCTCAATCGATTTGGTTTGACTTCCTGATGAAGAATGTAGGGTCATACTTGATTATGTCCGGCCAGTCGTATATTCTCTATCTCCCAAGAGGTTATCTAGAAATACCATATATGCGGAATTAGTTCATTGTTCAAATATCTGGGCTAGTTCATTTTTGAGAAAATCTGTCGAATGGTTCAGGACTTATGAGAATCTGAAATTTCTCAATGACTGCTAGAGTATCTATTGGATCGAGTTGCAACTTGTGAGATATCTGAATGAGATCGGAGCAAATATGCTTGCAGAATTTCGTATAGAAATCGTCAAGCCAGAAGAATTTTGAAAATATTATGTGAACATTGAGAATTCACATCTTTGTAATTACTGTAATTTTGGCCGAGTTGAGAATAATATCAGTGATAACAGCAATAATCTAGAAAAAAATTAGAAAGTACTGACGTGATGTCAGACTGCTTTGGCGCTCTTGTTGAGCTACTTGAGTAAATATTCAAACCATAACAAATCTATAAGCATTCTGATTAGGTTAACCATAGTCTTTTTCCGGACTATGGGACAATGTGATGCGAATATGAACGCCTAATGAATGAACAATCCTATGCCTCAAATTAAAAAAAAAATACTCATAGTTTTCCCCTAGTTTTGTTCGAAACTATAATTTCCTTCTCCTAAAAACTTAAGTCAGTGCTTTTCTGAATGTTGACAACGTCATCGACACTGAATTTTATCTTTATGATTTCCCATTATGAAAAATTTTGATTAATATTACGCCAACTGACACTGATCAATGAGCCCGGCATTTGTTAACCGAAATCAATCTGTGGTGGCCATCGTTCAATGACAATTATGGGGATTTCATGAAATTTCTCTTCTTATCTTGAGTAAATGAAAAAAATATCTTCAGAAGAAGAAAAGTTACGACAATAAAATTTGAGGATGAGTAAGATATCGATCACCTCAACATATACACAAATTTTCATTGAAATCCCAAAAACGTCTTAGGAGATATCGAGTATTAAAAAATTTTCTTTGAGAATTTTAAAACATTTTCTATCGTGACGATTTCTGCGAAATTCTGCGAGCCGTTTTGTTTTAGCCTCCTCGACAATATTTCAAGTATAAAATTGATCGGATGGATATTCTAATAGTTATTGAGGAAACAAAATTTCAGATGCTCATAACTACTGAACCATCCGACGGATTTAACCCAATAACGAACTTGACCGAGATATTTGGGCAATTAACTTATTCTGAAGATATGAGTCGAACCCAATCGATTGAGACCATTTTCGTCTCGATATTCCAAAACAACAGACATTTGGGCAAAATGATAGGCACTCTGTTCTGGTGAACAAGAGCGCCAAAAATACTCCAAAGTAGTTTTTAAAAAAAAAATTTTCTTTCGTTATTTTGGAATTACTGAATCATATTGTTATATTTTATAGATATTACAATGTTGTAGATTAAGCAATATTATAACAAGATGCTATCAGAATCGACCCGATAGTGTAACAATCGTCTAGAGATGGAACAAGTTTTTTTGGCAATATTATCGGCAAAGTAGCATAGCTGTGAAAAACTATAGATTTTTTATTTTCACCTAAAGAATAAATTTTCCACACCAAAAAATGCTAATCAACATCAATATGATGTACCTTTTTCTGATCCTAATGCCATTAAAAGTCAGAAATTCTCTTAATTAAATGGATTTCTAACGATCATGTTAACGATCAATCAACGGATTGGATTCATGTTATGTTGAGTCTAGTCTAAATAACTTTGTTGATGACATGTTGTTATGTTTGTCCTCCCAATATGAATAAACTCGTGATAAAATTTTTCAACACGCTAAAGTCAAATTTTTTTTCTTTCTTACTGAGATATCACCAGATGACCAACAAACAAATTTCAGAAAGTTGTCATCAGTTACAGAAAAATTCAGCTTTTTTGAGAAAAACATGGAACATTCTTCGTACATATCCTTAATCGATATTTTACAATATAATTCAAAACATATGAATTTTTGATGAATTCTCAGAAGATAAGGATAAGGAAATGAGTTGAATAGAGTATAGTATAGTTTATCGATGTTTTAACGAAACGGAAATAAGTCACAGAATAGATTAAATTGATTTTGTTATTCATTTAATATCTTTTGATTTTTCAAACATAGTTTCTTGGGTTGTAATGTTTCAGACTGTAATATATAGGGTGTCTGAAGTTTGATTTACTATAAGACGTTTCTGGAATAATGAAGATATTTGAGATCTTAAAATATTCTTCGATATTCTCGATTCAGCTGAAATATTGAAGCATAAGCACTTTCATTTATAAAAGTAATGTGAATTGATCGAATAAATGTAGAAGAATATCTCTTAGACAAACTTTAATGAACTTATTATAAATAAAACACTAGGCTTTCTATTTCATGAATATAATCAAATTCCTGACACGTATTTACTTTTTGATCATTTTATCAATAATGTCAGTCTTATATCTATTATTTATTGCTATAGTTTTTATTACGTTAACATCTTTTCGGAAGTTATCTTCATGGGATATTCAAAAGTCTGTCCACAGAGCTATGGAAGGAGGACGTTTTGATTTGTCAAAACTGGTTTGATTTCGAATGTATTAATGTATCTGTAGTGGTTGGTTTTCTGAATATTGTTATGTCAAAAACAGAATACGACGATAAAATGGAAGAATTAATAAAATTAAAGAACTTCATTGACCTGAAATCAGACCTAACCAACGTTTTCTAAAAGGCAGTCAAAAATATATCTGATAATTATAAAAATATCTTCAATGTCCAAAACCAAAAAACATTAAATGCCCGATTAAATGTAATGAACCATTCAGCACCAATTCTCTATGGCATGCCAAAATTACATAAAACATATATACCTTTAAGGCCAGTTCTTTCATATGTGAATGCACATTCTTAAAACTTTTGTAAAGATTTAGCAAGAAATCTACCATCCATTACAGATTGAAATTTCCCATATAATTCCAAAAATTCTTCAGATCTCATAGATATATTAAAATCGAATATCCTACCAGACAAATGCAGATTTATATCATTTGACGTTAACAGTCTATTTACAATTCCTACTGAACAACTCAGAAATCAACTCTAAACTCTGACCAGTAATAGCATTCTGTCACCAGATAAGAAAGAAATTCTATTAGAAATACTCAACACATGCTTAGAACGGAATTATTTTAAATTCAATAATAGTTTTTTCAAAAGGTCTAATGGCCTATCCATGAGATCGACGAACACTGTATCGATAAATTAAAATTTTTTTCATGAAAAAGATGAAAAATTACTTCACAATGTTAGAAAGGGCCAAATTATAGATTATTCAGAAGAATTCTCCATTAAAAAAATCCATATTAATATTATGAAAGGGAACGTGACCAAAACTCAGGTATCCTTTGCGTCAACCCCTGTACTGGACGCTGTAATAAAAATGCAGAAAAGGGAACAGATGTTGTAAACCGAATGATAACGAAACGTTCATTCATGTTTAGGTACTTTCTTTATGAATTCCTTTGAAAATGGTGGCAAGACCGAAACACGTGTCAAGAATCTGATTATATTCATCGAACAGAAAGCTTAGTGTTTTATTTTATAATAAAAATAAATATACAATTCAAACTTTGAAGAAAGTGAGAAATTTTTGAAAACAAGAAACTTGAACGCCGGAAAATTATTGGAGGATCTGAGAATTTTTGCTCTTGAAATTCTGGATGAATTGCCGTTGAGTTTATCTGTTACATTTTCAATTGGGTAGAGAGAGCTTCGTTCGAGGTTTTTGATAAACACAATACGATGTTTGGTATTCGTCGGATTGGAAGCCGATATTTACTTTCTTGACCCCAGTATCTCCTGATTTTCATTTATAATGATCAATTGAAAATAGACTTTATGAAAGACATATAGATTTCAAAGAATATTCAAAACACCGTATCGAGAATGCATTCCAATCAATAAAGGGGGACGAATCGAACGCACCAGAAATTTTGGTGTATGAAGATATTTACAAAAGTTTGTGGAACAATCATATCAAGTATTTGACCTGATCTTTTATTGTATTGATCTCAGTTTTTAAATGTATTTTCATTAATTCGTTTTCACAATTCACTATCATAATTGCAGATGAAAAAACCAATTTAATGTGTTTCACATGCCATGATAAGTCAATCTACCTTCTACTTTATATTTAAGGACGCTTCTCAACATTTCAGATGAATAATATACAGTTTAAACATTGGAAATTGTTTTCGAAAATTAATTTGGTTAATTGAACGTTTACAATATGATAATTATTATCCTAGTCTCATTATTTAAATAGGCATGGTTGATTCCGTGGAATAGAAAAAGAAAAAATAACGAATAATAATTAAATCTGTCACTTGTGTCATCCACATATTTTAATCAATAATGCGTTAGATCATTTTTATCTAAACACAACCCTCATTTTTGACGCTCTTATTAACATGAATAGAATGATCATCAATTCGACCAAATATCTGTTACTTTTTGGACAAATTGGTATAATCTGTTTTGGTTGATCTCAATGATGGAATAATAATTCATTGTTTAAATCATTTTTATAAATTCGGTTTTCCGACCATATGGTCATGAGCACGATTACTTTCGAATGAAATAGCATAAAATTTCTCATTGAGTTTGACAAGAGAATGACCCGGTTGTAATTGATATTGAGTTGAATAAACTAGGCAATAATCATAAAGAAAGAGTGAACCTTTTAATTCAATATGAAATTATATACAGCGTCTTTCACGAGGAACCTAACCAATATTTATACGGAAAACTACTGAACGTATTTTCATGAAATTCAGCACTTATAAGTATTTCACGATGCTGATGAAATCTAAAATATTTTCAAGGCATGAACACCTCCAGTTTTTCCGGAAATGACATCAACTTCCGTTTTTCAAATTACAACACCATTTTTTTATTGCAGAAATAGATTCCTTAGAAAATTTCAAGTTATTTTGATGTAACATTTTTCAGTTTTGGTTGGAAAATTCTGTCTGAGCGGGAAAATTCTAAAAAAATCGAAAATAGAGCTCCGCTGAAACAAGAATAACTTGAGGTTTTTGGATGGAAAATTTTCATTTTGGAATTTTTCAAGATGTAAGATTGATGTATCCACTTTAAAAACCGAAATCGCGATTCATGATACAGGGGTGAAAAAATCGCTTTCAAAGTTAGGGATGACAAAATCGTGAAAAATCAATTTTTTCAAATTAGAACCCCATTTTTTTATTGGCAGATATTGAATCTACGTTGAAAAATAATGTGAGCGTATGCTTCACACCCTTGCCCTAAAGTGGATATTTTCTGAGTTATTCACAAAAACTGTTTTCGTCTTGAAATTTCAGCTATTTCTTTTCCCTTCACGGCAAAAAGATGAAATTTTAAGGAACTGTTACTTAAACCATGTTTTAGATTTTACTACCCTAATATGCAAGAGAAAAAAGTTAGAGGTTGTACCTAAATAGATGGCGAATTTGGATTCGAATTTGTATCGGAAACCTCTTTATTTCAACTAATCGGTAATCGGTTTTCTCTCCAGTGATAAATAAATAATTCCTTATGAACCATAAGCAAAAACTTAGCATGTTTTACATTCTTTTTTTTTTAATGATAGATATCATAAATTACATTCAAAGAGAAGATAATGCGGTGAAATTAGATATTGAATATGGGAACTTGATGGAAGGTACTTGAATTAGGGTTGAAGCCACAACTTGGATGCTCGCTCCTGCTGTGGTCACCTATTGTCGTTTATATATATTTTTTTATTATTCATTTCCATCCATATCCAGGTTTCTTGGTTGCCTTGCCCTGAAGAAGCCAATAAGCAGAAACACGTGTCGGCAAGTACCTTCCATCCAGTTCCCATATTTTCTGCATTCTTGCTGTTTAACCCATTATCCTTCTCCAATATCATTAATTACATCTGCCAAATTCCTCTTTATTCAGTAGCATTTTGTGTTTACTATTAATTTGGTGATAATTCGTATTATAAAATTGATCACTATGCCTAATTTTACCAATGAAGATTATTTAAATCTCATTCCACTTCAGGAGAATGTAATAATGTTGTAGATAGAACGATTCGACTGTTCATTGAGAGGTTTCTGACCGACCCAGACCAACGAGAGATACCATTAACAGAACCATGACAAACTTGAGAAATGTCCGATCTTTCGTTAAGAAAATTCAAGACGAAAAACTGTTTTTGTGAATAACTCAGAAAATATCCACGTTAGGGCAAGGTGTGATGCATACACTCACATTATTTTTTAACGTAGATTCAATATCTGCTATAAAAATGGGGTTCTTGAAAAATCCCAAAAATGAAAATTTTCCATCCAAAACCTCGAAGTTATTCTTGTTTCAGCGGAGCTCTATTTACGATTTTTTCGAATTTTCCCGCTCAGAGAGAATTTTCCAACCAAAACTGAAAAATGTTACATCAAAATAACTTGAAATTTTCTAAGGAATCTATTTCTGCAATAAAAAATGGTGTTGTAATTTGAAAACGGAAGTTGACGTCATTTCCGGAAAAACCGGAGGTGCTCATGCCTTGAAAATATTTTATATTTCATCAGCATCGTGAAATACTTATAAGTGCCGAATTTCATGAAAATACGTTCAGTAGTTTCCGTATAAATATGGGTGAGGTTCCTCGTGAAAGACCCTGTATAAAATAATCAAGAACACTTACGATCTCGGGGTTCAATTTTGGGTTACATCATATCAAGCTAAGATTCGAATATTCAAAAAATGAATTTCCACGAAACAGGACAGTTATCGGAAAAAATATTGCAATAATTTATTTGATATTAAAAATTGAATCATTGAAAAAATTGGCAACACTTTCATCACTGGGTGCATTTTAATGTTACATACCAGCACGCCGAAATTCAAATTTTTAAAAATCATTATCTTCAGATGATGGGGTGGGTTATCTGATGAAAACTTCTCGATCAATATACTCTATGCATAAATGCATTTTCATTCCAGTCCCACTAACAGAAAAAATTGACACAGATATAATCAAGTTTTTCAGTCCAGAATTCCTTCAGAGGGAAAATCGAAAAGTTTGTCAATATTCATTCGCCATTATACCTAAAAAGGTGAGAGGTGTCTAGGGACATCCGAATGGAACGAAGTTCCTTTCGATTAATTAGTGAAGGAATTGTAAAAATTACCATTTATCAACAAGCAGATATCTGAAAAATCTCGCAGCCAATATGTTTCCTCATTTCCAGAGATAACAAAGCATCATAAATTTTTCCATGAGATTCCCAATAAACTGACCTACCTGGGTTTCGATTCGACTGTATTAATTCGAAAAACGAAATATAGATTATAAGTTACGCGAACGGGCATGGAATATAATGTGACTCCTACAATTTTCAACTGACGGAGTAGCGTCAATATACCGCTGTCGGCTCACCAAAGTCAAGCAGCGTCGAGAGCAAATAGTACTTGGATGGGTGACCGCCTGGGAACAACTCGTGCCGCATTCTTTTAATTTAGCTTACTATAGCAAAAAGTGTCGACAACTTTTCGTAAGAATTCCTTCCGTCTGGTCCCCTTACACAACGCGCGATAAGGAACTTCGTTCCAAAAAGTTCCTGAACCTGAAGTACATAAAACTTTTTTGGGAGCAAAGCATAGTGTTCCAAACTTTACGCCTACAAAACTCGATTAACCTCTACACTTTTAATTATTTTAATTCAGGAAATGGAAAAAATGAATACCTTTCCATCAATATAATTCTTACTCTCCCTTCTGTTTTGACAACCAAATATTCTACCCATATTTCCTATTGCTCATTAAATTACTCATTTTAAAATCAATAACAAATCAACTGAAGACTAAGTCTCAGCAACATGATTATGAATGAACTATGGGCTCTTCATTATATCCATTTTTAAACGCTTTCATTCAACTCCATCTTCTTTTTTTTTTTAATTAAATTTGGTTATTGGCATTTTAAAAACTCACAGTTGATATATTGATCTGGTGCAAAACTTTAGCACTGATGATATTTTTGGCGCTCTTGTTCACCTGAACAGAGAGCCTATCGTTTTGTCCAAATGTCTGTAATTTTCGAATATCGAGCCAAAAATGGTCTCAATCGATTGGTTTTGACTCCCCGAAGAAAATTGATTCTGTCTGACCGAACGTCCACATACTCTCTAGCATACAACGAGATGGGCTAGAGTTTCCATATTCTCAGGATAGGTTGATTATCCAAATATCTCTGTCAAGTTAATGAAAATTCATGAATATATTGAGGTGATCGATACATTTGCACTTGAGGTATTGATTCTCTATGATATTATATTTCGACCTTGGCTCGCACCAGGGAGACAATAATTCTTATGAATTGTTGTTCCTCTTTCTACAATCCAGCCTATATCTGCTTTTAGGCATAAAAACTCATTTTCAAGGGAATTATAGCTTCGAACAAAACTGGGTGAATATTATCAGTAGTTATTTTCAATTTTAGGTTTATCGTTCATATTTGCATGACATTGTCCCATAGTAAGGAAAAAGACTATTGTTCACCTGATCACAGTGCTTATAGATTTGTTATGGTTTGAATATTTACTGCAAGTAGCTCAACAAGAGCGCCAAAGCAATCTGACCTCAAGTGCAGTGCTTTTTCATAGTCCTCAAATGCACCTATCCATGCATTTTCTCCTATAGATAGCACAGTTATTCACATATGGGCAAACTGATGAATTATCCGACTCGGGGGAAAGCTTTTTCTATATGAAGTTTCGTAGTTTTTTCTCAATTTTTCCGCATAATTCTCAAAACATCAAGAAAAATAACCTAGAAAACCTCACAAAGA
Organism: Micraspis discolor; assembly: GCA_030674115.1. NCBI lineage: Eukaryota > Metazoa > Arthropoda > Insecta > Coleoptera > Coccinellidae > Micraspis > Micraspis discolor. Next base: position 1,551,223 of record JARTUT010001740.1, read on the forward strand.
TTTCAATATGTACACACAATATTAACCAATGTAAAATATTTCTTATTCATAAAAATATACTAATACTTACGTATTCAATTCTTTTCTACTGAATAATTTCCCACTATTATTACTGTCAATTGCATTCAAGTCACTTGTTAGTTCACTTGCCATTCTTACTATATTTTTTATTGTTTTGACGATTTGAAATCACATGAAAATAAACGTGACTACTCACGAGTAAAATGTATCTATATTGTGAGTATTCGCCACGTGCTTGTCCAGGAGTATATACTATGCATTGGCGGGGTGGAGTGGTAATTGAGAGAGAAAGGGTGAGAGAACCAAAAGAAAGCAGGATAAAGCGAAAGGTATTATACCGTACTCGCTTCTGTATACGTCTGTAGCGCCTGCGCACGTCTTCTTCCACGATTTTATTCCACGGACTTTTTATTACGGTTTTACTATCACTTTTTTTTCAGTTCAGCCACGCTGCAAAATCGCTATCTCCTCCAAGCCTGCCGTAAGTAACTCCGTTCCAAAATATGGACAGATTGTGTCATAATAGTTATTTATGATTTGAGAGTTAGAAGTGACATTTTACTCTGTTAGTGATAAAGTTTGTGAAATGCAAGGAGTCAATCGAACAATTTCACGAACTGAAATGGAACAAAATATCACAACACAATCATGATTCACGAAGAAATCGAGAATACTGAAAACGATGTCCTCGAAGTTTTGCTCCTGAACTTTGTACCATAAAAAGCCATATCGCTGTAAAGTGGCTTGTTTGAGTTTCACCCGCAACCATCCGGAACTTCTCACAATGTCCTGAAATACAAATGAATTCCGGCATTTCATTTATGTTTATCGCTTCTTTCCAGCCCTCGACCACGGAACAGGGGGATTACACGAACACAGAACTCAATTATCAAAAATAACAATTCATAATTCCGAGCTGGCGAATATTTCCGAATCGAAAGCCTGAAAATCCGGGTAATTTACGACCGGAATCGGCACCGGACTCGTTCGTTCTCCCGGTCCCGAGTTAATTAAAACGACTGAAAAATGGTTGTCCCGTTTTGAGTCATCAGAAAGATACACTATATTCAATTACAAGGGAAATCCCGCTTGGGAAAGGCCAGCCTCGGGTGTCCACAAGGAATAAACATTATTTTTCGCATGGGCGAACGAGAATAGAATTAGAAAGTTTTATTCAGTTAAGCGTTTGCTCCTCTTTATTAATATCATCGAAGGTTTCTTCACTTTTTCAATGTAGAATAGATGTTATCGGCTGGATTTGCCATCCAACAGCATCATTGCCAAAAAGAGAATCTTAGAATCATACAACAAACGTTATGCAGGACCTCTCTCTTTTTTAATGTTTTTGTAAACAATATATCATCCTGTTTCCGTCACACTCAATTTTTAGTATATGCGGATATATCTGAGAAAAAAGTGTTGAGGACTGTATTCCGTTTCAAGAGGATCCAGATAGACTATGTGATTTATAAAGAAAATTTTCTTTTTTCAAATATAAATAAATATTTTAAAATAACTTTTCAAAGGAATACAAACATCATTAATTTCTTCTTCAGCTGCAGCAAGTTAGTAATATCCAAGATTTAGGGTAACGCTGTATAGTAAAATTTCATTGAGTACATAGAAAACATCATCTCGTCATCGAACAGGATGCTGGGATTTGTGCTTCGAGCTGGTAGGTCATCGAGTTAGCAATAAGAATAAGAAAAATAAAACCCATGCACTATGCTCAAGAGTTGTACAGAAGATTACAGAATGTTGAGGAAAACCCAAGTTAATAATTCCTTTGTTACACTTTGGAATTCTACAAACGTGATTGAAGCGTGCGAGGTCTCAGAAAAAAAAGTGAATTTTTTTATACTGTATTTATTATTTATATATATATATATTTATGTAATTTTTATGTAATATTTATGTAATAAGATGGCGGCTGAGAAGGATCGTTTGAATGATCTCCCAGTTAAAAAGTGCAAAAAGTGCCATAGTATGCCTACTAGCGGATTTCAGTGTGTGAATTGTGGAACACTAATGCATCCGGGGTGTTTAAAATATTATAAAGGCATAGAACAAATCAATGCGAAATATATTAAGTGCTGCGAACCTCGATATAAAGAAGGTAACCTCAAACATAGCAACGAGGATGAAATCGACGATCTTAACAGTTCATTTAGAACAATTGTAGACATGAATGATGTTATAAAGACCACTGAAAATGTTGTTTTAGAACTAACAAAAGAAAACGAAAAACTTTCGTCAGAAAATTCGCTTCTACGCAAACTTATAAAAGAAATGGAAGACAAGAACAATTTGTTATTGTTCAAACTCAATATTCTGGAAAGAGACAGAAATAGTGACGTGAGTCGATTCAAATCGACACAAGAGAACTAAAACATAAACAATACATCGAATAAACCGAGGAACAGAGATAAATCTACACATGTAAGGGGTCAACAGATTGATCAAACTACATCAGCGTCAAATGTTGTGGACTCGAAGGGTCAACGAACTCTCGGCACGAGAAATGTTGACAATTCGTTGGAGATGCAATTAGTTTACGCCAGAGAGAATAGCAACGGACGGAAAATTAGTGAAAACCGATACAAAACAAATAATAGGAACTTGATAAAAGGTACTCGATCGAGAGAAATTCAAGAAACTTTTTCATGCGTTGAACAGAGAGCTTGGATACATTTTGGTCGAGTAAAATTGGATACTACAGAGAAAAACATAGAGAATCATTTATGTGGTGTATTTCCGGGAAGAATTTTTTTGGTGGAAGCGCTCCGGGTAAGGAAAGATGCAAAGAGCAAATCATTCAAAATAGGAGGAGATATAGAGCTTCTGGATGATCTCTACAAGCCTGAAAATTGACCTAGCGGAGTAACTATTAGACGCTTTCGGTTTTTTCGAAAATACAGGAGCTCAGATTGCGACAAGGATCTCGAAACAAACCAGTGAAAATTTTACTGTAGCAAATTTGAACATGCAATCACTGGGTAATAAATTGGATGAATTGACGGCTTTCTTGAATAAAAATAACATCGATTTTATTTGTATTACGGAACATTGGGTCAGTAAAGATTTGATGGACAGAATAAATATTGATAATTATACATATGGTTGTGAATTCTTATTGTCGACAAACAACAAGACACGGTGGAGCGGCAGTGATTATGAAACAGGGGGTTTCAAACTGTGAAATGAACGAGCTGAGAGACTTGACAGTGGAATCGGTAGCTGAGGTTGCTGCGGTGATGTTACCCAAATTAGAAGTGATAGTGGTATCCATCTATAGACCACCAACAGGTAATTTTGGGCAGTTTTTATCCATAATCGGTGAAGTGATGGAAATCTCCGCTGAAAGCTATTAGGAGTACAAAATCTTATTAGCGGCTGATTTCAATGTTGATTTTCTCGTTGAATCGAATGAAAAGCAGCTACTGAATAAAATTTTACTCTCGTACAACCTCGTTCATACATTTAATGAACCTTCGCGAGGAAAGAAATGCCTAGACAACATATTCATTGATTCAACATTCGAAATTTCCACAAAGAGAACTTTCAAACCATATAGGTCGGACCATCGAGCGTAGATGCTGAAAATAAATCGCCTATGTAATATAGCTGATAACAGGGGATATAAAACCGTCCGACAACTGAATGAAGTCAATACTCATCGATTCATCGGGCTTATTAATAAAGAAAATTGGAGTGATTTGTATTGTGATGATGCATCAAGACAATACAGTGATTTTCACAGTAAATTGTTAATACTATTTGACCAGTCGTTTTCTGAAAAAAAAAATAAAAATTAGAAAAAGAAAAAAGTATAAACTCGATGGACATATTGAGCAATTAAGGATGAGAGTAGAGGCCAGCCATACAATCGCTATGGTAAAAAAGGACGAAAACAGCTACAATCTATACAACTCTTTGAGAAACTTGCTGAAAGAATATATTAAGAAATCAGTTAAAACAAGAACCTTGAGAAAGCTGAATCAGGCAACGAACAGAACACATGCTACTTGGAAGCTGATGAATCAGGAAACCCGCCGAAAAGACAAATTGATGACTCCCGATGATAATATAACTGCAGGTGATTTGAACGCCTATTTCATCTCGGCTGGAGAACAGGTGCAAGAGAAGTTGCAATCAACAACCACCACACCTTTAGAACTTCTCAAAAAAAATAATTTGAATGTTTTGCATGCTTTGTATATGTATCCTGTCACAGAAAATGAAGTCCTGATTTTGTCATCTAGTTTGAAAAACAAATATTCGAAGGACATTTATGGCATGTCAACCACACTGTTCAAACAAATAATTCCACATATAACGAGGCCACTATGCAGGATAATAAATGACTGCATTTCTCACGGGATTTTTCCTGACGAGCTGAAAGTTGCCGTTGTTTGTCCAGTTTACAAAAAAGGAGATAAACAATACTGTGATAATTACAGACCTGTATCCATGTTACCTGCTATATTAAAGATCTTTGAACTGGTTTTGAAAAACCGGTTGGTGAATTTCCTTGAGGAAAAACTCAATCTCAATACGGCACAGCATGGATATAGATAAGGCAAGTCAACCATCTCAGCTATGATCGATATACTCGAGGCTATAATAGAAGCGTATAATAACGATGAGGACGTAGAAATGGTCAGCATAGACCTGAGCAAAGCTTTTGACTGTGTGAGCCATAGAATTCTCCTGGAAAAGCTTAAAGAGTACGGAGTGCGATGAAAAGCTCATGATGTGATCTCTTCTTATCTATCTAATAGAAAGCAAGCCTTGAAATGGAATGGCACCGTGTCAGATATGAGACATTTGACAGTGGGAGTACCCCAGGGGTCTATCCTTGGTCCTCTGCTCTTCATTATCTTCACGAACGATCTCTTTGACAATGTGGAGGCGAGTGGGGCATGTGGCTACGCAGATGATACCGTATTTCTGAACAGCTCTAAGGAAAAGGATCAACTACACGAATTGTCACGAGCGAGCCAGTTACAGGCTCTAGATTGGTTCACTACCAATGGTTTACTCATGAACCCGGATAAAACACAAAAGCTTATCTTTACTAATAGAGAGCACAATAACTCATCTCTAAAATATCTAGGAGTAGAATTTCAGTCATCTCTAACTTGGCAGAAACACATAAATGCTTTGTGTAATAGGCTATCCACAGCAATCTATCTGATAAGAAGGATGAGACAAATATCTAATGTTGAAACTGCGAAACTAACGTATTATACAGATTTTCACAGTCCAGCAGTGTATGGAATTATGATGTGGGGACAATCATGTGACGCCCAGCGGGTTTTAATACATCAAAAAAGAGCATTGAGAGCACTATGTGGCCTGAAGAAAAGAGAAAGCTTTAGAGAAATTTTCAGGAATGAAAAATTACTCACCATAACATCTGTTTTTATTCTCGAGTGTGTAAGTTATATCCACCAACATCCGGAAAAATGTTCCAAAAATTCTCATTTCCATAAATATGACACTAGACACAAAGAAAAGATATCTGTCCCGCTCATGCGAATAAAAAAGGCACAGCAGGGTCCCAACTATACCTGCATTAAACTCTATAACAAAATCCCCGATAGCTTGAAGAATCTTGAACCCAAAGCTTTCGAGCATAAAGTTAAACATCTGTTACTCGAAAAATCTATATACATAATTGATGAGTTCCTGGAACATAAGTCTCTTTCCTGAGTCAAATCTGTTGGTGTATATGTTCAGTGATTTTGCGTATTTTACAAATTTTAGATTATATGTGTACCTATAAATATTTATATTTTTAAATATCTGTATTTTTGACAAGCCATGTAGGTGTTGATGTCGAAATTTGTACATATGAATTGTTGAATTTGCTGTCTGCAAGCATATGTATGAATAAATTATCATTATTATTATTATTATTACTCTCTATTAGATTTTCCTAAATTGTTTTTTCATTTTATTATGGTAATTAACTATTAATTTACACTTTAGTTGTAAACAAATAATTAAATATAATTATATATACGTGGTGAGCCTTTGACCACATCATAGGTTATTGAGATCAAAAGAAACACTTTTTTCCCATACCGTTATTCCATATTCAGCTGCGTTAAAATGTCATATGCATTGTTTTAAGTTTTCACACTAGGCAAATATCCCTCTGTAGTCCAGTTTAGTGTAAATGAAAATTACCTTCCACTTCGTAGAAATAATTTTACAAACATAAATGAAATCAGATAAAATTTTCTAAGCTATTAGAACACAGTTATTCAAATATTCATTATTCATATTGATTATCTTCTTTGAAATTTGATCCTCATTCTAAGTTAATACCTAATAACTAATTGTAATCTTTATTGGGTTCAAAAAATAATTTTCCTTTGTTGTTTTTCTAAATGAATTGATGAGTTGAGTTACATCCATATACGTAATTTCATATGCGAAATAGACTTTGCGTGAATTCGGGAGACCAACAAAATATTCTGATGCATCCATCTCATTATAACTATATGATTTGAATGGTGGATCATGTGAATCTTTTCTTTATTTCGTGATCCATTTTGAGTTAGAAAAGGTTAAATATTATAAAATAATATATATATCCATGTTCGAGTTTTGTAGAGACTAATTAAAAGCATGGAAATAATGATATTGACTGAAGGAGACTACTGTTGTTTTATGAATCTACATTTTTCTGTGCCCATCAACAGTTGAAACCATAGATTAACTGAGACACAAGTAAAAAAAGGTTTTTGACCATTTTCTATCATTTGTTTATTATACAAACCTTACGATGTTGCACATTTAAATCAGAAAAAATTAAGCTTTCAGATAAAGGCAGAGAAATACAGTGTTCCTATTTCCTGCATAATTTAAGCGAAGAATATCGATAGTGCAGATGGAAATCGCATTTCAATAAATCTCAGAAATCCTCACCAGAGGGGAAATAAAATCCGAGGTATAAATCGCTCGTCTCTTGCCAGAGACAACGCCGAAAATATTCGGTAATAGGAAAAACAGGCTTTGAAGTTGGCCCCGAGCTGTGAAATTCAGAGATTAAGTGCCTTCAAGACCAGATTTTTTTAAATTGCAGAACTAATTCATCTCGAGAAATGCTGAAGTTTTCTCATTTCGGGCAGTCAATTAAAAGTGGAAAGTTGATATTCTGCTGATGCAATTATAATTCCATTATGCCGGACGCGTTTGGCCAAGACGATCAAGATACGTACTTTATCATTTCTTATGTTGTTTGTTTAGCAGATCGTCCTGAAGGTTGCCAAGACCTTAGTTCGGGGAATTCTGCCAAATCTGCGCTGAACCCTGGGGAAATGTCAGCTTCAGATTGAAATCAACTGGGGCGCGGGTTATGAGATGTCTATTTTTGAAAGTAATCAAAATCTGACTTAAAGTTTTTTTCCTTGTGACGATTTCAACTTATTTCATTTTTAATGGAGAAATTTTCATAGCAACTCTCGTTTCACAGGGATAAAACATACAGGGTGAGTCTTTAACCACTGCGTTAATTCTAACCATAGATTCTAGACGTCAAAAGTAATATTTTCTTCCTATAACATTCCTTCAAATTTGGCCTTGTACAAAAGATATAAGGTGTTGAAATTTGATAAAAAAAATTGCATTTTCACCTGTAATATTCAAACGACAATATCAATTGAAATGATCTCTTGAAGGTTTTAGATAACAGACATGCATATTTTGGCATCAATAGATTCATTCTTCTTGTGGGTTTCTCACTACTACTGTACAGATTGGTTAAATTGCATGACAAACGAATATCACTTGAACTAAAGCTCCGTATCTAATACTTCCTAGAATCATTAGTCTTTTTTGCAGATAAAATCATTCATCGTGTTTCCTAAATTGCACCATTATTGAGATATTCGAAGTTGAAAGGAATTAAATCGATATAATCATCTGATGAAACATGAGTGAGTGAATCATTTCTTAGAGGGAAAATAATGTTTTCAAACAATTCAGATTCAATAGTGGATGCTGTGGAAGGTAATTTCATTCAAACCAAACTGGACCACAGAGGGGTATTTGCCCAATGTGAAAACTTGAAATGCTTATAACTTTTTAACGCAGCTGAATATGCAAAAACGGTATGGGAAAAAAGTGTTTCTTTTGATCTCAAGATGGTTAAAATTGACGCAGTGGTCAAAGACTCACCCTGTATATGATAATTTTACAATTCACTGTCCTTGTATAAAATGATGGAGTTAATGTACGTGATTCGAAACATTGGTGGTCAACTTAATGAATGCCACATTGATTCATCCCGATAAGGATCTTTGATAATTGGTCTGCTAGACTAAAAACCCAAAATGATCGAACCCCAGAGATTCATTCAGTTCGTATTCTTTATGTAATTCTCATTTACACACAGACCTAGGGACTTCTTTAATCATCAAAAAGATAGTTAATTAGAAGCCTCGCCAATTATCCAGAATTTTTTAACTTCAACTCAGTGTCTAGAAAATGATTCGAGACAATTATTGGTTGAGCTCCTCTTGAACTGGAAGTCATTTTTAATTTGCCGACGAAGTTCAACGCCAGTTCGTTTGCTTCAGAATTCTGAATGATGAAATTAGCATAAGTGAGAAGTTTTGGATGAACCATCTGACTTTTAATGAGAACTCATGATTGGAAGTGAATGTAGACCATCTTATTCTGTAATATGATTGAATTCAATCAACTTCATGAACTCGATACAGCGAGCGCGAAGAACAATGTCAAAAAATCTTGAGTACTGACGTGAGGTCAGGATGTTGCTCAAATCTTGTTGGTGAATCCAAGCTTACATGGATCCGTGGGATTTTATTAGCCTAGGTAAGTCGAGTGATTGAAGAAAAATTAAATCCTTACACTGATCCTTGAGGAACAACAACCGGTTTTGGGGAGGAAAAGGTTCATCTCTACGCACATTATACTGGTGTTTAGACAAGTCTTTAATCCATGAGTATTTTAATTTGGCGAGAGTCTGCTCGTACTTGCTCATTGTATTCAATGTTGAAGCAAATTCGAGTTGGAGTCATATAACGCGCAGAGAAGAACCTCAAATCTTCTCGATTGTACACTGTAAAAAATAAAATTCTGCGCTCAAACTCCTCAGGAGTTTGAGAATTTTTTTTTCAATCAAACCATTTTAATTTGAATTAATCTAAAATTGATTACGCCAAATGAACTATTTTTCTTGATTAAAACAACCTAGTTGATTATAGAGAACAGCTAAAACATTCGCCTGAAACTTTTTACATTTCAGCGAAATGAAAGAAACAACTGATTCAACATAAAACATACAATTACAAGAAATTGTTTATGCACTTGTCTCAATATCCATAATTGATTGATACAAATACATTATTCTAAATAGGTTTTAACGAAACCATTCGTTCGTTTCATTTTTATTTGTTCAATAGAACGAAGGTACGGTTGTCGTAAATTCTGTCAGTTGATGCAACGACTACAGTTTCTTGAGACAAGAATCTTGTGAGATTATATTATTCGCCTCATTTACTTGAAGAAAACTATAAATATTTGAATAAAATTGAACATATAATTGTTGCAATATGAAGTGACATTTGTAAAAAAAATATTGCGTAATTGATTTAATAAAACGAATTAATTGTAGCAATTTTTTTATATTGGCTGCAATTAAATCAAAACTCTATCTCTTTTATATTAAATATAACCCATTTAAATGCAATTATTTGTGCATTTTACTCACAATATTGTTGTATCCGGTGATAAAGATGACATGGAATACATGATGCGCAAGCTAATTAAAGAATACGAGAAGTGGGGCTTAAATGTCAACTTAGAGAAAACCAAATATCTTTGTGTTGGTGGAGAACCGGGTGATCTGGTATTGGATGATGACAGGGATGAGATGATAACCCACTGCCTGGACTATAGCTTTTGTAGCGGCACTCTGTCAGCGGCAGGGGAGTGTATAGGGATCTCTTGGCGGCTCTCTATATAGCCACGCATAGCTTAGTTCACAGCGCTTCGGTGGCCTAGAAGTTGCTCTCAAGTTTCACACCGACTAGGTACTAGGTGCCGGGTTCAACTCCCTTAAAACTTCTGACCCCTGCGTCTATGGCATGGCGCACACAAGCCATACTGATGAGTCCAAATGTGTGCGCCAGGGACGAAACGCATAAGTAGGGATAAATTCCTTCGATTCTACATTGGTGACCCCGACGTGATGGGAACGGTTGTCTTTACGACGTGTCTTGGAAAAGCAGACGGTTGACGCTTGAGGTATACTCGCTCCCTCTCTGCAACTACCAACGAAACTCTAGACGCCTTTCCCATTCCTTACAATATTCATGGTCTGCCGCGGTATTGCGGTATTTATTAATATAAAAGACAAATTATTGTTCTGTGAAGAAAAATAATGATTACATACAAATGTTTTTTTTTTGTTTTATCAAATTATTCCTTTGCTAGTGTCAAAAACCCTTCAATTTAGCTCAAATCAAGCAGTTTCTTAAGCCAAGAAACTTTCACTTGTCATAAGATATATTATCATTTTTATCGACTGAATTCTCGACCCATTCAACTAAGATCCTTTAAATCAACTACAAATCGAGTTTCAGTGAAATGTAATATTTATTTACATGAAACCAAAATTTTTATTCTACGAAAAGTATCAATAGTTACATACTAATTAATATTACCGTTGGATCAAATTTTTTTACCACCTGAGTCAAAAACTCTGAGCTTGGTTGAAACTAATCAGTTTCTTAACTCAAGAAACTTTTATTTAGGGTAGACGCCATTCTGAACCGTAGAGGGCGGTAGGGTCAAGTACTTTATGCATTTGGCTGTATTCAAACGTACGGAGTACTTGAGACAAATTAATATGGTTTGAGATGAGGAACTATTTTTTACAGTGTACTTGTGCTGATCCCGAAGTAATTACAATGAGGTAATTTTAGAACGTATTGGAACCTAAAAAAAATTTTTTTATTGCTCATAAATTGACCAGATACGCCTAAAAATATTGAACGATAGTGCGAATTTCTAAGTAAGTTCGAAATGCGATTTCCACTTAATCAATATAGCGATTTACCGCACATTCAGCGATCACTATGATTACTATTATTGCGGGGTTCTCGTTCGATTTTTCTCATCAATTTTATCATTGTCTGCTGATTTGCTGGTACTTCTAAATTCTAGTGTTGTAACCTTCTAATTCGCTAAAAGTAAAAAAATGAACTATTTTTCTAACTCTAACTACGGTGTATTATCTCGATTAACATTACTTTTGGATCACCCCTCGTATATAACATTGATTTTGACTCTTATCCATACGAAAATTCTGAAGGAAAAACACTGATAATCAAGACGTAGGAGGTAGATATTGAATCGGGTGTAACGCTATTGGCCCTTCGATCAAGCCTAACATCTAACGATCCTGACAAAGCGTCTGAGATAAGAACAGAATCGGTAATGTCTCTCATGAAATATTCGATAGGGGTACACACTTATCTAGGAGACAACGTTTCGACGTCGTATCTCACCTTGCTGCTTTTTCTGGAACAGAATTAGTATTCTCTCTCACACACTCAGGTTGTAGAATTTCAGTAGGTGATTTATCTGTGGAAATAAGATAACATCTATTCGATATTGGTCCAATTAATAACCTCATTTGATCTTTAAGGGGTGTAATTTTTTAATATCTATTGGATTTGACTGCCAGATGAAGAATCCGGAGTCAAACTTGAGTATTTCTGGCCGGCCGGTCGTATACTTTCAAACATCCAAAGGGGATGAGTTAGAGAATAGGTTTGGTGTTCAAATAGCTCCATCAAGTTTGTTACTGGGCCAATGGTTCAGAAGTTATGAGCATCTAAAATTTGGTTACCTTGATAAATCCTGGAATAGCCATCAGATCAATTTGTAACTTGAATGATGTTTGAATAAGGTTGAAATGAATAGGTTTACGAATTTTTGTAGAAAGCGCTATTGTAAAAATTTTTGAAAATAATTCCTAAAATAACCTTTAGGAATATTTGTTACCTTAGACTATATAAGATAGACAAAGCATTCCTTTGTAAAATGTCGATTTGTTTTGACTCCCTCATTGGAAGTTTTAACCTCATTGAAAGTCTCTTGTGAAACCTCACCCGGCAACACCGCATCAATTTTTTTTCCATTTACTCGGGTCACAATATCTTCAGGGTCAAAATGATCTGAGCAAATGAAAATTGCTTTCTTTGTGCAAATACTTGAGCATCCCAACAGCGAAGCCCAACTTCTTCTTTTTTTCATCGTCATCTGGGAATCTTAATTCAAGAAAACCTCATTTTATCTTATAATAATCGCATTGAAGACTTCCCTATTAAAACTTTCTACGCTACTGAACATGTTAATAACTAAATACTTCGGTGTTAATAATTCACTTACCCATGTAACGATAAATTCGGATTGAAATTCCTGTCTTTACAACAACTTTCATACTCACGAACCATTTTTAGTGCGATGAAATGTAATAAACGATAAAAAATATGAGAAACCTAATACTGACTCTCACAAACTTTCTTCAATTTACGTATTTATTTTCGATACAGTGGTGACAACTTGTAACTTCTAGAATATGTGATCTTCAAATTGTCAAGCAGAGAATGGAGCAGCGTTGTCTTGACTTCCACCTGAATTTCTTTTCATCTGTGGTCTCTGACATAAAATAGCAGAATCAACTAAAGTTTTTCTTTTACTTCTTGCTTATATATCCGATAAGACAGTTTCAATTCAAAATATGAAATTTTATACAATGTTATGCATGCAAATTGGAGAAAAATTTTTATTCACAATTATAGGGGAATAGAGAAATCTACTATTTGCTCAGTTTGGCAACATGAAAATTTTTTATCACCTGAGTGGTCCAGCTCAATACGTTACAATCGACCAGCTTTAAGTTTCAGATGCGACACTTTTCAATGTAAATAAGGGGGTCTATTCTCACACAGTTCAAGCTTGTTACCATTACCAAATGGCGAACGCGCCAGGTTTGTAGAATAAATAAATTTCAATTCGTAATTGCTTAATATTTTTAAGAGAAAATGAGGGGGGGAAATTCAGGTTTGAAACTGTTGAAATGATGATTACTGGTATACTCCATTCAAAGTTTATTTGTATCGCGGGTGGCCATGATTTAAGTTTCTTGGGTTGGCATCAGTGTTTCTTCGGATTTCGACGTTGCCGATGTCAAGCAGTTAAGCCAATTTTCACTTGTCATCTGTCACATTTGATTTTGAGTGAGATGTAAATATTATGTTTTATCCTAATCGAAATTTCATTACAGGTTCATATTAATTCAATCAGAGGAATTCTTAATGAAGACGACGATAAAGATTTTCCTTTTATTGGTAGGCCCAAAAAAACACAAGAAGTAGACGATTTCATTTTTAGAAAAGACCTGCAACGACAAATTTGGAATTACAATTTGAAAAATGAACATTTTTCTATCGACACACTACTGACTTACGCTAAGGAACATTTGGATTATAAGGGAAAACGCACTTCATTATTCAATATTATTAAATCAATGGGTTATAAATATAAAAAGGTAAATGGACGCAAAATTTTATGTGAACAAAAACATGTCGTTGCAGCCAAAATTACTTTCCTGAGAAAATTTTTGCAATTTAAGTCGATGGATGAAAATATAAGATTCGTGTTTCTTGATGAAACTTGGATTTACCAAAATGGTTCATCTGTTCGTCGATGGACACACGAATCTGATATGAGAGGAAATCCATCAAAAATTAAATCTGAAGGTGAAAGATTCACTGGTCTGCATGCAGTAAGTAATTTTGGATTTGGAGGGTTGTGATTTCATTTTAGATTCGAAGAATAATGACCGTGACTATCACAAGACTATGACCAGTGAAATTTTTCAAAATTGGGTTATTAATCAACTAATTCCAGCTTTATCAAAGCTTGCTGCTAAATTTGTGATCATAACGGACAATGCACCATATCATTCAATGCAGTTGGATAAGCTACCAACTAGTTCAAGCAAGAAAATTGATATGCAGAATTGGTTGGTGAATAACAAAATTGATTTCGATCGGAATTTAAATAAAAAACAACTTTGGAATTTAATATTACCATTTAGAACTGACCGACAGAGACGATACGTTATTGATGAACTTTTGAAAGAGCATGGACATGAAGTTCTTAGATTGCCCCCATACCATTGCCAATATAATCCTATTGAAATGGCATGGGCGTTTTGTAAAAACTTCTACAACAAGAACATAAATTCTCATCCTTACACAAGGGATAGAGTGTTCAATTTATGGACTCTGGCTCTTTCAAAATGTACACCTGAAATGTGGCAAAATTTTTATTTACATTGCGAACGACTTATTGAAGACGTCTGGATGAAACATATGGGTAACCTACCTATAGATAATATTCCTCCATTTATTATTCATTGGAGGAAAGTAATTCAGATCCAGAATTATCTGATGATGAGTCTGATTCGTTCACTGAAGTAATGGATGTGGAATAATGTCGAGAAGAACTCAAGTTGTCACTTCATTTAAGGATATAATTTGAAATGTATGTAAGTAAATTATTATTACATGCTAATATACAGTTATTATTAGGAGGATATGCTACTCATTTTCATTTAGTAAAAGGAGCACAATCTGTTGGCATTAAAAGAAGATTTTTCTCCTACAGGTGGATAAGTTTGTTAAGAATCATCAATCGGATAGCTCAACCTGGACTAATAGGCCCTTCCCCCATACCGAGCTTCTTCACTATTGCACCAATATGACACAGAGAGCCCACCAAAGGCCAAACTACAAGCACTACCAATATAAGAACATCTAATATCATTGGAATAACTTTTTTTTATACAATAAATACAATTAATAAATTATAAATGTAAAATTGGCAGGAAGACTTCGGTCGATAGCCATTTGATGATTTTTTATTATCAATAAAGTTAATTTCTCTCTTCTCTTTCTTTCACAAAGATTTTTTCACTTTTCGAAAAATACTTATTGAGTAATTTGTAAAACCCTAATAATAATTTGACAAATTTCAATCATATGATATTTCATTTAAGTTTTCAAATATCTATTTTGATTTCAATAATGATTGGAAGTTATTTGATAATAGTAAAAGTCTACACATTGAATATTAATAATTGAATTATATCTAATTTGATTATGGTAGATCGATATTCTTCATCGTTTTCAGATCATTGGTGTTCTATCCTTATTTGTATAATTCAAGTTTATTGAAATTTATTCGTTAGAGAAATAAAAAGCATTTTCAATATTTTTTTATTATATGTGAATAAGTATTGTATAATTTTTCGTAATTGTGCTTTATGCTTCCACTTCAGTCAAGTATGATCAATTCACAATCTCTACTGAATTGTTGACTAACTCAGTGATCAAGGGTTGAGTAAATCAAATTTATTCATCTCTCAGTTCTTATTTGAAAAAAAAGGCAAACGAAGAAATGAACACATACATCACTTTCCATAGCGTTCAGTATTGTGAATGTTCCTGAATGTGTTTATGAATTCTTCAAAATATTCTGTTGTATACATAACATACCTGTAAGAGATATTATTCGGATTGAAAGAACTTTAGAAGTAATCAACATTTATTCGATTCTTTATGTTGAAAGCTATTATTTCAATTTTGAATATTGAGGATGTGATTAGAGCTGAGTATATCCCAGACCAATAAAACTATGTAACAATCACGATAAAAAATATATATTGAATGGAAGAATTAACTCTTTTCGTCAGTGACTCAAAATGAAACCTTCATTTCACATAATCACCAAGAGATTTGCAGAGAATACCTACTGAACGAAGCATGTATAGCTCTCATCGAGAAGATCACAATGGAGGTATTTTTATGAGGAAGAATAAGAGATTTGAAAAACTAAATGTGCCTACCATCACTTTTATGCATTGATCAACTAGAACATGTTCAGAATACAAGCTTGTATTGAATCTTATTTTGTTGATAATTAAATCGAAGTGTTTCATAGAAGTGAGATGCTCTGTTCCAATTCTGCATTCAAGAATATATACCATTCCCTTATTAGCTACATCTTCAGATTCAACATTACTTCTTTGTGATACCTTCCTTAATTCTTTTGAAATGTTGAACCAGCTTCCAAACGATTAAAGCAATGTCCTTTCGAATATCAAACAAATTCCAATCGGAAGTTTCATATATCATGATGAACAGATTAATGTTCAAACTTCTTCAGATTCCCGAAAATCACTTAAAATATGTTCATCCCTGATGAACGGTAACTTAAATATTATAATTAATATTTTTGAGGTTATCATACCACATCCCAATCAAAATAAGAGCAGCTCCTTTAGAAATTTCTGCCATAATAATTTCAAACCTTTCGAAACTCTTCCAAGGTTCAGAAGTAAATTGGCATTTTGAGTGAATCCAAGTTTACTAGGACCTTTATGTGATATAGACAACAGTGTGTAATAATCTGACAGGAAAATAGCGAAACCAACTTAACTTTTTAATATACAGAGTGAAATGTGTCAAACTTCCATGGCCAACCGAGTTACAAATAAACTTTGAATAGAGTATAGTTGTAATGGGTACTAGGGATTTATTCCATCACAAAATGAGGAAGCCCATGCCTCGATTTAATCTGGAATAACTGTCATTTGTTAGAAAGCCGACCAACGGCACTTTCTGTCTTGAAATTACTAAATATACAAATCAACAAAATGCCAGTTTACAATACTCCAAAAATAGCGCTATGTCGGAGATTCTTCTAAGTTGCAAATTACTGATTTGAGACACAATTCAACAGGTTTTTGAAGGCGTTGACCCAAAACATTTTTGTGGAGCCACGGTTCTCTTGTCATTCAAACCCTAGACCCTGAATTATATTCTCGATTTGCTACCCTGTATCCAATTTTCTTTTCAATGTCAATCCTAACCATCCAATAAACTTCAGATTTCGATGCTTCGGTTACTGTTCGACCAACAGCCTATTCGTTCATTACCCAGACCACAAACTGCCCACAACAAGGAAATCAACGTCACTCCGGAGCCAAATCATCGGGAGAATTAGAGAGTGATAGTGACAACAAAGACCCAGAGAATGCGAAATCAAAACCAGACCGACCGTCCGTCCTCATTGTGGCGCTGTCGATCTTCTTGTTCCTCGCAAAATGATCCAGATCATCTAGTTCGACGTCCGGTTGTCATCTGATTGAGTGCTCTTGGATTGAGTGAATAGATTAATGGCACTCGACCAGAAAGGGATCTGCTCTTGGGATGGCTAGTTCAGGTGTTTTATGAATGTGCTGCGCAAAGTTAGCATTTGTAGAAAATGGAGCATACCGTGCGTTAGTGGAGTATACTCTTAGGCTATATAAGAATAGACCCCTTTGTTTACATTTTAAAGTGTCGCATCTGAATCTGAGAGCTGGTCGATTATAACGTATTGAGCTGGTCCACTCAGGTCATAAAAACTTTTCATGTTGCCAAACTGAGCAAATAGTAGGTTCTCTACTCCACTATGATTGTGAATAAAAACTTTTTCTCCAATTTGCATTCAAAACATTGTATAAAATTTTATATTTTGAATTGAAACTATCTTATCGGATATATTAGCAAGAAGTAAAAGAAAAACTTTAGTTGATCTTATGTCAGAGACCACTCATGGAAAAAAATTCAGGTGAAAGTTAAGGTCACATGTTCTAAAAGACACACGTTGCCACCTCCGTATCGAAAATAAATACGCAAATTGAAGAAATATGTGAGAGTCAGTATTAGGTTTTTCATATTTTTTATCGTTTATTACTTTTCAACGCACTAAAAATGGTTCGTAAGTATGAAAGTTGTAGTAAAGACAGGAATTTTAATCCGAATTTATCGTTCCATGGGTAAGTGTATTATTAACACTGAAGTATTTAGTTATTAACATGTTCAGTGGCGTAGAAAGTTTTAATAGGGGAGTTTTCAATGAGATCATTATAAGAAAAAATGAGGTTTTCTTGAATTAAGGTTCCCAGATGACGATGAAAAAAAGAAGAATTTGGGCTTCGCTGTTGGGATGGTCAAGTATTTGCACAAAAAAGCAATTTTCATTTGTTCAGATCATTTTGACTCTGAAGATATTGTGACCCGAGTAAATGGAAAAAGTTTTGATGCGGTGTTGCCGGGTGAGGTTTCACAAGAGACTTTCAATGAGGAAGTCAAAACAAATCGACATTTTACAAAGGAATGCTTTGTCTATCTTATCAGTCTAAGAGTATACCATTGAATTATTATAAGTTTCAGGCGGTTTGCGATTATTTTAAAAGCTTCCTCAGTAACAATCAGAACTCGACTCATGTGAATGAAAGCCATATGTGTTTGAAATAAATAATAATTGTGTATGTTTGAGCGTAGCAGTTTATCTGCAATTCTGGCTGTACTTCTTTCGAGTCGGTCTGATATCTCAGAATGTAACAGTGTGCGTATCTTTTTTTCATGTATTATTATTTTGGTTACTTGCTCCAGCAGATAGCTTCTTCCTAGAACCCAATTAATGACGTATTTCTACTCTAGATGATATTTTTCTGCCAAAACGATTCATCTTCATAATATTCCTATAGCTGCGTCTGAGAACAGACGCAAATTCATACCTTACTCCCAGCTATAGTCAGAACGTTGATTCGTAAATGGCACAGATGGTCTGCGACGATGAGCATATTAATAGGGTTGTGAACGTAACAATTGAAACCACTGAATAGTACAGGGTGGGGCAAATCAAACAGTGCAGTTTTGAAAGGCTATTAAAAAAAAGTATGCAACTTACAGGAATTAAATTTATTTAAATTTTTCGTTACATCATGCCATTTATTTTATCATGTTCTAAAAATCAAATCAGAAAGATGATGGCCTTCAGCAGCGATGCATTGATGGAGACGATTTCGGAAGTTTTCTGCCGCATTACGACACATTTCGGTCGGTATAGCACCAATTTCCTCCCTAATTCTTTCGCAGGTTTTTTAGCTCTTCTAAAGTGTGAGGCCGATGTCTGAAAATCTTTTCCTTAAGGTAGCCCTACAAGAAAAAATCGCAAATGCTCAAATCCGTTGAGCGTGCGGTCCAACTCTGATCGCCCCTCAGAGAGACGAGGTGCGTAAGGAACATCTGACGCAATTTCGTCATTGAAATTCGAGTAGTATGAGCCGAAGCCTCGTCCTGTTGGAACCAGATCTCCCCCATATCTGTTTCTTCCATCAGCTCTTCCAATTGAGGCTCTAAAAACGGCACCTTAGATTTTTTTGACAATCCGACATGGAAAGTGCATTTCCCCTAATGCAGGCCAGCTCACTATTGGTGGTGTCCCAATGCAAATAGCGAAATATTTAGGTTTAAAAGACCCAAAGTTATACACCGGCCACTCTTTTCCTAGTACTGAATCCACTATCGTTGCGGATTCGGATGGAGATATTTTAGCACTAAAGCATGCAGGAGGGTGGAACAGCACCGAAATTGCTATGAGTTATGTCGATGATTCGGTCAACAAAAAAATCGAAATGTCTAGCAAATTATTTGGTAGTGAGTAAAGTACAAATGTTCTGCAGTCCTCGAGTTCAGCAGTTTCTGAGTCAACAGATGGTTCATCATCATCAGTATCAACTCTTTGATCATCAGAAATCAGTGTTTCTGGAAATAACAATTCTACCATAATTTTCAACATATATGACGATAAAACAAAATTTTCTAATGTGAATAATACTAATAACTTGCAAAAATTTTGCAAGTTGTCAGTTTCACAAGTTTGTGAGTTGATAAAATAAACTTTCTTGATTAATATTGTGTTTTTGGAAACTGACGTTCACAAATGAGAAACAAATAAAGATATTATTACTCTAGACATACGAGTATTGATTTGTATGTTATTATTATTATTATTATTATACAAAAAAATTGAGGCATTGCCTATAAACTCACACAACTAAATAAACAAATTTGAATTCAAAACCATAAGACGGGTTATTTCATAAAAAAAAAAAACAGTAGTAATATCATGACCCAATCAGAACTATGAAGAAGAACACCTTGAATATATAAAAAAAGAAAAAACACTATTGCATCTCCAGCCATCTGTCGTAGGAGTTCTTAAAAGCGTTCAGAGAGCTGGAACCGACAACACTTTCAGGCGAACCATTCCAAATGTCAAACACACGGTTGGACAGAAAATGCTGCCTGCGGAACGAAGTAGAAATTTCCTTTCTGAACTTCAGAGAGTGACCACGCAACCTGCCGTCCCGATTGAGCTCGGACAGGCCCCGCAACTCGACACCGAACAGACCACGGAGACACCGGAATGTGACAATGAGGTCACCGCGTGTGCGACGGGCAGTGAACGACGACAGACCCATTATCTCCAGCCGGGCCTCATAGTTGGGACGAACCACACCATATGGCAACCGCGTAACTCGCCTCTGAAATTTCTCCAGCATATCTCGCTCACCGCACAACACTGGGCTCCAAACCGGTCCGGCGAACTCCAGAATGGGCCTAATATAGGTCTTATACAGCACACTGCATGTAACTGGATCGCACATACCGAAGGTCTTCTGGATCAGGAAGAGGGACCTCCTCGCCTTACCCAGAGCAGATTTTATGTGCTCGGTCCAAGTAAGGTTCTCAGTTACAACAACCCCCAGATCAGAGTGCTCTCTGACTCACGATCACCAATTTTATACTGGAGACGGGGATTGTTGGTGCCCATATGCAATGTCAAACACTTCTCCAGGTTAAGTGGAAGATGCCAGTTCTCGCACCAGCGTGCTATGGAGATCAAATCCCGCTGTAAAGTTCCATCTCCAGGAACGCCGTACAACTTAGTGTCGTCCGCAAACTGAGAGCAGCGGGATACAATACGGGTAGGCAAGTCAGCTATATAAATAAGGAAAAGAAATGGCCCCAAAACTGAGCCCTGAGGCACACCACTGGTGACAGGCCTGGATGATGAGGAGGAGTTGCCCACCCTAACCCTAAATGATCGGTCCGAGAGAAATGCTCCCATCCAGGAAAGGAGGTCACCACGGAAACCAAAATGCTCCAGCACACGCAAGAGCCGCCGATGAGGAACACGATCGAAGGCACCTGAAAAGTCCAGGTAAACTACATCTATGGGAACCTTCCTGTCTAAGGCTCTAGACCAATCATCTACGCATTCCAGCAGGTTAGTTATAATGGAACGGCCGGGAAGAAAACCATGTTGGCAGTCAGGAATTAAATGGAATGTCGAAAGCCTTGTCTGAATAGGAAAGGAACGAAAGTAGGTGATATGAATCATTCAGGCTATATTAACCGATTTTTTCAGAATTTCCCTAAAATAAACCAGCATAAAATCATTATATGCATCCTATCCAAAACAACCTAAAGCACCCACGTGATATAACTTCCATATTTCAAATTTTCACCATGCAAACTAAACTTCATACAACCCGCATATGTGCAGCGCAGAAGGATAATGAAGAGATCGATGGCGTTGAATAAATTCAGCTTCACAAGTTTCCAACATCAAATAGAGCACATAGAACGGTAAATCTCTGAATCCTGCCTGTTCGAATGTAGACTCCCATACGACACCTGAGCCGTCCGACCCACATCAGACGAAAGCATCTTCCTTTCTGCTCGAGTGCCATTTATCTATTCAGTCAATACGAAGCCACTCGATCAAGCTACTAGATAATCTGGATATGTCAGAGAGAATCTGAAGTGCGAATCTATTGGAAGGATATTCTCGAAAATGTCATCACAAAGGGTCATTTTGCATTTACTTCACTTCATTTTATCTCGTTGGTTCAAACTTCTCATCACAGACATCGTATCAACAATTTCTTTTTGAAATTAACTGCCAGACACTCAACTGCGTACCAAACTAATGATCCGTGACCGACTCGGCTTGAAGAACACGCCGGTTTCGTTCACGATTAAACGTCAAAAAGCGGTATTGGGTAGTGAAAACGAGGTTACGGGCACCACTCATAGCCGTCGTTCGAGGACACCCCTTTTGCAGCTACCTTAATTCCGGTTTTCCTGTACCCAACTCTATTCCTATCTTATAATCTACAAAATATACGATTTCTTTCACATCCAATCAAATATTAAAACAACATGAACAGACCTAAAAAACTGCAACACGCTCCGCGGCGTATGTGGCCCATTTAAAAGTAGAAATTCATGGGGGAACAAATCATTCAGCAACTAGTCGATTAAAATTTTTTGGTTACTTATGAAGTGTATATGTTTGTAAATAAAAAAAGAGATGCTCTTGATACTATTATAAGATTTGTTTTGCAGGAAATGGAGACAGCAGGTTTCACACGAGACATCCACATAACGGTCTCCCTCATCGAAGGACCATTCGATCCGACAGAGGTACCAACTACAGCTATGACAATTCACAGAATACGGACAGCGCGGACTTTGTGCAGATGTACGCGAAACAGAACGTTCAGCTGATGTTAGAGTGCGCGGTGAACATTAATTTTAGTACGAGCATTTGGTTGAAAGACGGTCAGATAGTACAGACTCTATTGAAACAGAATACGAATGGTAAAAGAGTGCTTGAACATAGATTTTTAGTTGACGCGACTGGCAGTCTGTTCATAGACAACGTGAGGCTGGAGGACGACGGTAGATGGCAATGTGAGGCAGAAGATGCGTTTGGATTCGTGGTAACCGGGAAGCCCATACAGCTCACGGTATTAGGTGAGTTTTAAGAAAATTTTCAACTTTAATAGCTTGAAGTTTCATTGAATGTATGTCTTAATCCTGAGTTAGAGAATGATGAATTTCAATTCTTTGTTAGTTAAATGATACTTCACATTTCAAAGTGGAATACTTCAAGCTCAAAGTGGACAAGTTACAGTTTTACGTGAAATAGTTACAGTTTACTTTGAAATAATCTTGTGGCTTAAATGAAACTGAAGGAAAACTGTTTGGTTATCATCAATTCAAGGTATTCATTTCATTGGTTCTTTTATAATGTCTCTTTCCGTTGTTTCTGTGCAGAGACAGAAAAATACGAGAGTTCAAAATTTTCTTAATTCAACATCAATATTCCTCATTCAATATAATTTGTGCCTCAAATTTTTCGGTTTATTCCCTTATGAATAAAATTGAAACATATTTTCTCCATTGACATTCATTTCCATTCTGCCTCGACAAAGTTTGCTGCGGAGCCGAATTCCGTCTATAAATCAACAACAACATTAAGAGTCATTAAGAGGGACTTGTCAATACTCCAGAGAAAATAACTCCGGAACCGTATATTCGCTCAACGTCCTCTCCAGATATATATTACCTCAACAATAAAACTCCATCAAGCCTCTCTTCGATTCCATCTTTGATCGGAAAGTTTTAGATTGGGAGCAATCGGCAAGATTGAATTCAACGTTGGATCGCCCGGAAAAGCGAGCGGTGTTGCCAGGTTTTCCGAGAAAACGGGAAACTATCGGTTTAAACTTGGCCATTTCACAGTCTGCGCAGTGAACAGAAAGTGGCAAGGCACACTAAATGGATCATATTATAATTGAAATAATACAGCTTGAGTCTTTGAGTACTACATTCATTCCAACCATAGATTCTTGAGACAAAGATAAAGACTTTTCTCCTATAGGTACTATTTTTTGAAATTCAATTCAAAGAAGATGCAGATCTATCAAATTTCAAAACCGAAGTTTTAGAATCAATTCCCAATATGAATGAATACGTTTATTTGCTTTGATATCTGATCAGTTATAATTAATAATCAGTGCATTACTAAATATCTCATCCCAAATTCTGATAAAAATATTCATTTCTAGTGACAAACCGATGAAAAATGACAATATATACCCTATTATATGATGATATAACATTCAACTAAATGTGTTCTTTCTTAGAAACACTTTTTTTATTACCATTTTCTGAAATTCAACTCCGTTCAAATGATAGTCTGTTGAAATTTGATCAAAAAACTTTATCTTATCTATAGAGAATATAAAAATGTGTTTTAATCATAAATGTTACAATTTGAAGCCCTAAACAGGAACAAGGTGCGCATCAACAAGTATGTGTCTAAAATTTCATTAATTTCATAACGCAAAAGCTGAATTGTTTGTTACCTCGAAAGGAATCCAGTGGTGAATTAGCCTAATTTGAAACATTAATTCGCTCATAACTTTGAAACGAGACAAAATTGGAAAAAGTGGTATGGGATTGAAGTGTTTCTTTTCGCTTCACGAATCAGTAGTTAAAATTGACGCAGAGGTCAAAAACTCTCCATGTATACTGTATTTTCCGAATAGCTATGAACTAGTCTTCGGTAAAACTGGCAACGTTCACGATTGGAAATCGCCCTTCACATGTAGCCGATTTATATTAAAGTTGGAGCCAGAACGTGCTATTTACTGGGGTGAAAGACGCCGAAAGATCGGGAAAATGAGAGAGGTGGGATATTCCCAAGGGGCAGTTTTCGGGATGTATTGACCAAGTAAACAGATAACTCAACACGTGCTCCTCAGTTTTTTCTTGTATTGGGCTGGAATTCAGGAAGGTTGTTGACTCAGGCAGAGAGATGGATGAAGTCAAAAACGCTTAGCGTGTTTCCATAACTAAGATGAAAACGTTAAACATGTACCTATAACTACCGAGTGTTCAAAAGATGTGAGAAATTCAGGAGGCAGTTCTTTGGCCAAAAACGGGTCTAGTTTGTCCAGAAAAGTCTTATAGATTTCTTTATCCATTAGATTTTTTGCTTCACAATATATCAGGTGGCATATTGGAAATTCGTCATGCAAATTATTCCAGATCATAATAAGTTAGATAAGGTATATTTTAAATTACTTTCAAATTTCCAGTGTTGCCAGATGTATGCAAATTTAGAAAACAGCTTTGTTATTTTGAATGGGACACCCAGTATTTGTATTTTTTTATGATTTTTCCATAAAAAACTGTTAAATTCAGTCCACTTTTCTATATCTGTCCTCAACGGCTTTTGAGTTATGAATTATTTTAAAAAATATTGATTTCTAAGTCACTGAAAAGTATTCGAGATTTCAGTTCGAAATTCGGCCTGATCCTTGTTGATTTACCACTAAAAATTTGAAACGTAATATGATCGCTAATCAAAATTGGAGTTACACAGCTACCTTGTACTTTCAGCAGGCTTCACCGGGGTAGCAACCATCCGTTTCCTGGTTCGGTGAAGCGGACAGTAATTCATTTGGTTAGGTTAGTTCGAGTTGCTATGGAAACATCTACACTAAAAATAGAGTGAGTGGAATAGTCAGTTCAATACTGAAAATGCCTTTAGGTAATTACGGCAATTAGAATAAAGAATCCATTATTCGAATGAACTCAGAGGTTCAAACCATATAATCTCACATGAAACGATAGATCCACATCCTCTTAACTATTATGAATGCTCCTCCACCATCAACCAAGGATGACAGGAACATCCAATTAAAGGAATACTTCCGAAATTCAGTGAAACTTCACGCCCACATTTACGATTCGAGGAAACTACTCACTTTGTTCGATAACGCCGCAAATATGTAATGGCGTCGCTGAATTGTTTCCGTCGTTGCTAACTGGCTGCGGATATTTTCCTTTTACGAAACTACAAAAGAATTCGGAGAACTTCACTTGTGCTTTGAGTGGGTTCCGCAACTGCGCTCAGAGAGGGACAAAGTACCAACTGCCACATCCGAGAATCGAAGTTGTGGAGCGGGTCGTTAAAGGAACTTTTATGAAAGTGTGTTATGTAGTGGGGTTGTTGAAAAATAATAATAATACAATATAAAATGGCTTCTTCCCTTCAAACAATTGCTACGTTTGTTTATCCACATCGGATACATTTTGAGATGTCTAACGGTGGGTTTCATACAGCGTTGATCGGCCGATCAACCACGGTATTCTATGCTCCATTTCCCAATTTGATCAAAGATTTGACGGTCTGATCAAGTCATCGACAATCAACATCCCGTGATCGTAGATCAACGCTGCTTGATTGCCGATCAATAATGGTATCAATATAAGTTTCATAAAATATTTTGATGATTGATCAACTTCGAAAGAGGATAATGATCTACAATCAAGCTGATTGAAAGGATTGGGTGGTCGCGATAATTGGAAATAATATTTTTCCGATTGTATTTGTTGAAAATCGAAATAACATAAAATAGTACTCACTATATTGAGCAATAACATACTTTTTGTACAGCAAAAACTTCATAATATTAATGAGTGAGCCTTTAAGAGCAACACAATGTCCGCTTCCACATTCATTCTATGAATTACGACATAAAAATGTAATTATCAAAAAATAAGATGCTTCTAAGTCATTTTCGGAACATCCAACTTTAATTTATTGGTTTGCATATCCTCTAATTGCTTCTTGAAATAGAAGAGGGAAAATATTTATATGATTTATAACTTTGGATAAGTAGATAGATTTTACTTACTATTGAAAGGTTCAACGTCTATCCTCAAAGTTTTTGTTTTTCATTGTTGTTACTATTGTAAACCAAGTATCGAAACAACAGAATGGATGAATTAAATAGTAATGTTACTCACATATAATTCAACTAATACTGCAGTTTTGTAAACAAACGAATAAGAAATATCCTTTTTCAAAATCTTTTAATTGAACTTATTATATGTGGATGAAAATTGTTTTATAAGCATTTCTTAATAATTCTCAAGTATTTCCTAATACAAGAATGTAAGAATAATGTATAATATATTTTCATCAAAATTTTAATGGGACCATTATATTATGTTTGCAAGTTAGAAGTCCTTTGATTATTGATGACAAACTTCTTACGAAGAAGTTAATTCCTCTCTTATGAATTGTTTCACCAATTTCAAAATTACACAAAATAAGCTGACGAATAATTGTAATCATAAAAGTTTGTGAAATTTGCTGATCAAATTTTTTACCAATTCCAGACAATAATTTCACTTTCATGCATTGAATGTCTAAATAATGGGCTAAAACAAGAGGGCAACAAATAAAAAGGAAATTTCTTTATAATTCATTTAATAAAGTTACATCAAAAGTTAAAGAAATTCATTAAAAATTTGTAGTCAAGTTTCCTCCAGCATTATCAATCTTTGTTATATACTTATCTCGGTTCCATCTTAAGCATTCTCAGAACATAAAAGAGCAATTTCCTATTCTATAAAAATATTCATACATACAAAGGGATCAGATCCCTGAACTTGATATCCAGTTGAACGGTAACTTTTGGAAGAAAACACTGAGAAATATTAACTTAACATCATTCGTGCTGCAGTATATTGAACTTTCTAATTTTTTTATTTTGCCTCTTGTTACATTCATCACTCTGTAAATTTTGATTTGCATACTTCATTATGTAAAAAATTTAGCATATATTTGTAGGGAAACTGAGCAAGAATGATGAAAAGGGATAGTTCTCAGCTTTTAGATTGGGATGAGAAGATGTAGTGGCAGCGGCTTTCATGTTTTGTGATGTTTGCACATTGCAGTTTACCATTTGTGGAACATGTTTGAGTTCCCTTATCGAAAAAGCTACTCTAATGTCACTGCACTTCAAATAGAAAGTCACTTCTGTACCCGGAAGTTACAATGACAATGATATGGAGCATTTCTGTGTTCTAGATAATCGATCATCTTGAAATCGATGTTGTCAGATTGTATTCTCCACTCAACTGTTGGAGGTTTTGATCCCACAATTAAGCTCTATAAAACCCGAAAAAACCAAATACTTCAAGATCCAAACAAATACTCAGAATGGTTTTTACATGATTTGATTAAATTGAAAAATTCACAAGAATTGATGATGAATTTCAAGCAAATATTATTCAATATTTGGCCTACAATGACTAATTGACGGAACATTTAGAAGATCTGTTTTTACATTATACGGGGTGTAACTAGTTCATGTACCCATTAGACGTTTATGGGAGACTGAGTCTAATGTGTGAAAAATTTAAAATGATTTGTATTAGTGTAACCTCGCTTATTACTATCATGGATTGAATTTGCTAAGAAGGTAGACAGTGATATTAGATGGATTAAACCCACTCACGATAACTATCACAGATTCTTAGGTGTTGTGAAAGCTGCAGCAAAAAAGTTCGTTCCAAGAGGAGTACAAGGACTATAAAAAATCACTATCCGTTCATAAATGTGAAAGGCTTATGAATTCTATCAATACAAGCCGAAAAGAGAAATGGGATAGTGTTGTATCAAAAATGAATTTTACACATTCGAGTAGGAGTTCATGGGATATATTGAGGAAATTAGGTGAAGCTACTCCCCTTACCTCATCATCATCAAAAATTTATCCAAGTTTAATCGCTCGCTGCCTAGTTAATGTATCTGAATCAGTCAATATATCCCAATCTAAAATGAGGAATATGAAGAAAAAACTGCTGATATTCAGGACATCAGCTCCTACTTCAGAACATGTGTCACATTCATTCAATATAGATGAATTGAGGGCTGCAATCAAATCTACCAAATCTCGAAAGGCAGCAGGTTTTGACGGAATTTATCCAGAATTCATCAAACATTTAGGAAAAAAGGCCTTGTCTTGGTTATTGTCTTTCTATAACAATATTCTGAATTCGGGAAACTTTCCTTCCGAATTTCGTAAGGCTAAAGTAATAGGTATTTTGAAACGAGGAAATAATCCTTGTGATCCTAGTAGTTATCGACCCATCAGTTTATTGAGTGTTCCTTTCAAGATATTAGAAAGGCTCATTCTTTTTAGAATGGAATCTTCTATAGAAAATGCTCTACAAAATTTCCAGGGAGGCTTTAGGAAAAATAGAAATTATTCAGATCAGGTTCTCAACCTTACTTTCATAGAATCAGACTTCAATGATAGGTTGAAAACAGGAGCTGCTTTCATTGATTTATCTTCGGCATATGACACTGTGTGGAAAGATGGATTAATTTTCAAACTCTAT
This sequence comes from Micraspis discolor, assembly GCA_030674115.1. Taxonomy (NCBI): domain Eukaryota; kingdom Metazoa; phylum Arthropoda; class Insecta; order Coleoptera; family Coccinellidae; genus Micraspis; species Micraspis discolor. Next base: position 1,580,253 of record JARTUT010001740.1, read on the forward strand.
ACCCATCTGAAGTGTGGGGAAATGGTTCAATTATTAGAAAATATGTTATCTGATAGAAGGTTTCGTGTTTTTATTGACAATAAGAGTAGCAATTTCAAAATATTGAAAAACGGTCTTCCTCAAGGATCAGTTTTAGCACCTTTACTTTTCAATTTATATCTAAGTGATTTACCCACGACATCATCTCAAAAATTTGTTTGTGCTGACGACATTGCTATTGCTTACCAACATTCGAATATCCATACTCTGGAAAACATACTGTCATCTGATTTGGAAATTTTGAAAAATTATTCTATTGAGGGGCAATTATGTCCATATCCCAACAAAACAGAGGTATCTTGTTTCTGAATAATCATGAAAAATATAGGAAATTAGCTGTAACTTTCAATGATTCTATTATCGAACATAATTTCTATCCAAAATACTTAGGAGTTAAATTAGATTCATCTCTCAATTACAAGGCTCATTTAAATCATCTGAGCCTAAAACTGAAAACTAGGAATAATATTGTTCAGAAATTAGCTGGATCGTCTTGGGGTGCTGATGCTTCCACTCTTCGCACAGCATCTCTAGCCCTAGTTTTTTCTGCAGCTGAGTATTGTTGCTCTGTTTGGTTTAATAGTGTACATACACAAAAAATTGATACACAATTGAATACATCCATGAGAATAATTACTGGCACCATAAGATCAACACCGGTTCATTGGTTACCAGTTTTGTCTAATATTGTCCCTCCCCATATTCGCAGACAGACTGCATAGCTCTGAATTCTTGGAACAAATATCATTATTTTCCCAGTTTATTCCTTATTATTTCATATTTTCCACCAAATAGAATTTCCAGATTGAAGTCACGTAAACCATTATAGCATAATACGTTCTTCAATATGAACATAAGTGATAAAGAATTATGGAAGACTGAGTGGAACTCTTACGAAATGTTCAATAAGTATCTCGTTTCTGATCCTTCTGAAAAAGTTCCTGGTTTTGATCTTCCAAGAAAAATTTGGACAGTTCTTTATCGTTTAAGCATAGGTCATGGTCGTACCAATAGCATGCTATTTAGATGGAACTCTGTTCCTAGCGCAAGTTGTGAATGTGGAGAAGCAGAAGAAACAATACCTCATCTCATCAATAGTTGTCCCATATATAAATGTCAAGATGGTTATAGGGCTATTCATGATGTTTCCGACTCTTTCTTGGAATGGGTTATAAATTTCAAACGAATATGATACGTATTTTTGTTATTCAGTTCTTTTTTCTGCTTTTGTCTTTTTATTTCCAGATTCAATGTGTGTAACTTGAGGAAGTCTCTGTCTCCATCAATAGAAGACCACTCTTGAAGAAAGAAGTCTCTAAAATATATTTCAGCTCATTTTTGTATTCTCACACTTGGACGGGGTACCAGGGTTTTTTTACTGGGGTTTTTTTCCTAGGCTTTTATGTCATACGCCGAATTGTATGACACCCCGTCACTAACCCCTGATCTATATATTCATTGTTTGCTAACTAAATATTGTCAGCCAAAAGTTCACAAGAATATATATATATATACACTTGAAATGATTGTCGGGTATGTGGTCAACTTTCCAAAAATCAAACAGTCAAAACGATCTGTGATTATCTTTATTTCTCAATATTTCGTCGAGCTGTTGTCGACTCCATCAGGAGAAAATCAGGTAAAATATCTGATATGACTTATGCTTAACAAGAATAGAGATGACTTATACTTACAAGATTGCCAAAAGTCCATAAGGAGAACATTCCTATGCGTCCCATTGTAAGCTCTATAAATTCGGTAACATACAAAATTGCTAAGTATATCGCCGAAATTTTGAATGTGTCATTTCAAGGAAAGAATGTTTATAATGTCGAGGATACTTTCGCATTTGTTGATAAGGTTAAGGGCATTGCTCTGCCAGATGGATATATTCTGATATCATTGGATGTAACGTCTCTATTCACTAATATCCCATTGGACCTAACGCTAGAAGTCCTGCATGAGAATTGGGAGATAATAAAACCACACACAACCTAAAGGGAGGAGAATTTCTTTGAAATCGTTCAGTTCATATTTGAGAATACTTACTTCGTTTTTGACGGAAAGTTTCACAAACAGATTTTCGGTACACCAATGGGTTCACCATTGGGTCCAATTTTAGCCACTATTATTTTAGATCATTTATTTGACAAGGTTTTACCTAAGATTCCATTCCACATACCTTTTATTTACAAGTTTGTGGATGATATATTTTGTGCAATTCCAGCAGATAAAAAGACGTTTATTTTGGACACATTTAATGATTTTAAGCAAAATTTACAGTTCACAATGGAAATAGAAAACAATAACAGTCTACTTTTTTTGGATACTCGAGTTGTTAGGAATACAGACAATAGAGTTATTTTAGACTGGGACCAGAAACGCACGGCGTCAGGTAGATTCATAAGTTTTCACTCCCAACATCCCTATAATCAAAAATTGAACATAGTTAGAGAATTGAAAAACAGAGTTTGTTATGTTTCGGATTAAACCTTCCTAAAAAAGAACATACGGAAACTATTCGAAATTTTTCACAACAACGGGTATCCTAAACACATTCTTAATATAATAGAATACTTCATAATAGGGAAGTAACACCGCTGACATCTACGGTTCAAACAGTTGATTATAAATTTAGTAAGATTCCTTTTGTGAAAGAATGAACACCCAAACTGGCGGGAATTTTCCGCCAATTTCATAACATCAGACTCGCGAAATACAGTCTGGCAAAAATAAGAAATCTCTTTTCGAAAACTAAAGATAAAACACCGACAGAAATGTGCACTGATACATACAGTTTATAGGATTGCATGTCAACATTGCAATGGTTGCTACGTTGGACAAACGAAACAGTGGCTTAAACAAAGAATCACACAACATAAGAGTGATTATCGCACCGGAAAAAATTCTTGTGCTCTGGTAAAACACTGTCAGGAAACAGGACACAGCTTCAATTTCAAACTTGAAGACATAGGAATACTGGAGATCAATTCAAATTATAAGAACAGACTGTTCCTTGAGATGCTGCAAATTAGAAAACAGAAAAATACAGTGAACTTTTGGTCAGATACTGATCGAATGAGTGCAATCTATAGCAATATTTTAAAAATTTTGTAATAATAAAATTGTTAACACATAGAGGGCGTTGGCTACATCATTTCAAAGGGAATGTGCACTTACAGCACATGTGATCATTTTACTTTGAGATTTTGATGAGCGTGGCTGACATTATTGAAAATTACATGTTTAATTTCCTAAGCATCATATTGTAGTAGATGTTTATTGTGTTTTTAGGCGATTAATGTTCTGTACATCTTGTAACTATAAGTCATCTCTCTTCTTGTTAAGCATAAGTCATATCAGATATTTTACAGTTTCTCCTGATGAAGTCGACAACAGCTCGACGAAATATTGAGAAATAAAGATAATCACAGATCGTTTTGACTGTTTGATTTTTGGAAAGTTGACCACATACCCGACAATCATTTTAAGTGTTAATATTTTTGGTCGATAACTTCAATAGTGTTTATATATATATATATAAATATATGATAAACAGTCCTCTTGTCCTGTGTTCCTGAATGACTTTTCCTTTCAAATTATGACAATATTCATGACATCTGGCGATGGTCTCTCGAAATCTTCCAAAATATCAAAATGACATTCTTCAACCTAAGAAACACAAGTCAATGCTAACTGTATGACTAAATAAAAATGAACAGTGTATACACGCGTGTTCCCCTGATTTATAGATCCCCTAAACTCAGCAACAGACGTGAAACCCAATCACCAATCATCTCACAGCACGAACAAAGTTCTCCCACTTTTTGTTCACTCGGGCACCTCTCCGAGGAAAATTAAGAAGTCCCTACAGACGAAAAAAAAACGAAAATAACCAACTTCTACATCCCCGAGAATCGATTTTGAAGAGCCGTCTGGACTAAACTTCTGTAACACGTGATTCAACTCGTCTAATGAGTCGGGAAAAACTATTCGCAAGACGTTGAAACTCCTAAAACTTCTCCACGTATCCTGAAACTGGAATGAAGCCATTATCGTCTTCGGTCTATTGTCATCGCTGGATAAGTTCTTGTGTATCGTGTTTTTTCTGTTGGGAATTGCGTGCAGATGATCCAAGGATCCGTGAGTTAGGCTGTAGAAGTTTTTCAGTAAGGACAGAAGAAAGCTGCTAGCTTGTTAAATACCCAAACTGAAACTGGTAAGTCCATAGGATTCAGTATGTGGAAAAAAATGGCAACTTCGTGGCTGGTCAGACAATATGTATGTAGGCTTTTTTATCAATGGTCTAGGGGTTATGATAGATTTCCGCCTACAGATAACGTCTAACGTCGAAATAAACACTTTCGTTTTTACAAGTTTATTTACACCAAAAGAATAAATAAAATTATCGTTTAATATATAAATACAAAAAGCCCATACTGAATTTCGTCTAAGTTCCGAAACTACCGTCTAAGCTCTATATTCGTAATCGTCTTTGTCGTTTAACCGTCAACACTTCCGTCTTGATCTCTGCTTTTAATCGTCTTTAGAGTCTAGAGATAGAGTTGACGTCTATAGTTCGACTGTGCCTTCGATAGGACCATTCGATCTCGAGTCCCCTTCGTCATTTTAAGATTACACCCCAAACTGTCTATCGGTCGACTTCAAACGAATGGAGTTTAACATAGTTCCCACCAATCCACTTAGGGTACTTCGTCATAACTCTTATTTCGCTCAACTCTTGAGATGCACATGTTAATCTTTTAACATAACACATCCAAATCGCACTTGGTCCTCTAATAAATATTAGAAAACGTCATCTTTAATATATCCGTTCAATTGGCTCGACTAGACGGCGCCTAATAAATAAAAGGGAATAGTTCGTTATCTTAAGATTATCGATAAACGAAGACACGCTAAGAAAATATCTGATTTCACATTTTCAATTGCGAAGCACAGGTCCGCACTGGCACCCAACTCCGTCCAAAAATGCTAAATCCTACATGTATCTTTGGGTCCCAGATTTTCCCATACGTATTAACTGAGCTGTTCGAAGAAATTCCCTAGAAAGTGCCAAATATTCAAATTTGAATATTGCAAATTTATAAGCAGGATATTGTTTCAGAATAACTTCGGCAATATCTTGAACTGAGGTCGATGAATTGTATGAAGCAATGGGAAAACACGGAAAATGTAGAGCATCTGTGGCAGAAGCTTAAGGTGCTGAACAGAGCATTTTCATTAAAAATTAATTATCACGAAGAAATTATGATTATATATAATTTTTTTTCTTGTTTGTTAACAAAATATTTACTAGTAAGTAGGTAACTACCATTATCATCAAACATTTAGGAAAAAAGGCCTTGTCTTGGTTATTGTCTTCCTAAAACAATATTCTGAATTCAGGAAACTTTTCTTCCGAATTTCGTAAGGCTAAAGTAATATGTATTGTGAAACGAGGAAAATCCTTGTGATCCTAGTAGTTATCGACCGATCGAATTATTGAGTGTTCCTTTCAAGATATTAGAAAGGTGAATTCTTTGTAGAATTGAATCTTCTATAAAAAATGCTCTACAAAATTTCCAAGAAAGCTTTGTTCGGATCAGGTTCTCAGCCTTACAACTTTCATAGAATCAGGTTCAATGATAGGTTGAAAACAGGAGCTGCTTTCATTGATTTATCTTCGCCATATGAAACTGTGTGGAAAGATGGATTAATTTTCAAACTCCATACCCATCAGAATTGTAGGAAAATGGTACGATTAATAGAAAATATGTTATCTGATTCGTGTTTTTATTGACAATAAAAGTAGCAATTTCAAAACATTGAAAAATGGTCTTCCTCAAGGATCAGTTCTAGCTCCTTTACTTTTCAATTTATATCTCAGTGAGTTACCCACGACATCACCTCAGAGATTTATTTATGCTGACGACATTGCTATTGCTTACCAATTTTCGGATTTCCTTTTCTGGAAAACAAACTGTCATCTGATTTCGAAATTTTAAAAAAATTTTTATTGAGTGGTGGTTATGTCTCACTCCCAACAAAACGGAGGTATCTTGTTTCCATCTGAATAATTATGAAAAATATAGGAAATTAGCTGTAACTTGATGATTCTCCTATTGAACATAATTTCTATCCATAATACTTAGGAGTTAAATTAGATTCATATCTCAATTACAAGGCTCATGATCTGAGCCTAAAAGTGAAAATTAGGAATAATATTCTTGTTGATGAGGAGATATTGTTGATGATGTAGCTCGTGTTGAATGATTGTTTGGGCTATTACCATCATCTATTGTGGATGTAATGATTTCCGACGGTTCGATAGACATCTTCTATCTTTATCAAGGAGAAAAGTAAGAAACCTTTTGAGAATTATCAATTATCAAAAAGTCAAAATGACAGAAGTCATGAAAGAAAAATGAACGATGTTATATACTCATCTGTGATATGATGATCTTTTTAAGTTGGATCGAACTATCGGCGTCCAAACTTCTGGCAGATCAATAGATGGAGCACTTATGGAATCAGGTGTTATTTTCATAAATGCTGCTTCTTTGATTTTTCTTCTTGCAAGTTTTTCATCTTTGGATATTATTGATGCTTCATCCCATTTTATACGATGATTCTCATCTACAGCATGTTGGACCAACCTGGATTTGTCGCTGTCTAGTACTCGTAGAAGCTTCTGATGTTCTTTTATTCGTACATTCAGAGGGCGTTTAGTTTCTCCGATGTAAAATCTTCCGCACTCGCAAGGTAATTCATATATGCAGTTCTTTGTCCTTTGTGTCTCATTATTAGTACATAAACAAAATGGAATCCCAAGAACCACTGTGTATAAAAAGCCAACGAACACAGGACAATATCTACATTTTGATTCAAACCACCAACTAAACACTAAATTGGGAGTAGCAAAATGTTTATTTGATAGAGCAATAAATATTTGTTGCACTGAAGAAGACCAAAATGAAGAAATAAATAACATCTCGAAAACTCTTAGAAGCAATGGCTACCCCAAAAAGATATTAGAAAAAGCTAGACGAACAAGAGAAAGTCAACCAGAACCAACAGATATAAATCAGACCATTAAAACCGTAATTCCTTATGTAAAAGGTTTGTCGGAGAAAATGAGAAGAATTGGAAATAGATACAACATAACGACTGCATTCAAAACTCAAGACACTATCAGAGCTAAACTTACAAAGTTAAGCCTAATAATGAGACACAAAGGACAAAGAACTGCATATATGAATTACCTTGCATGAGTGCGGAAGATCTTACATCGGAGAAACTAAACGCCCTCTGAATGTACGAATAAAAGAACTTCAGAAGCTTCTACGAGTACTAGACAGCGACAAATCCAGGTTGTTCCAACAAGACTTTTTTATGAAAGCTTGTTGAATAAGGAAGAAGAAAAAAAAAGAAGCAGCATTTATGAAAATAACACCTGATTCCATAAGTGCTCCATCTATAGATCTGCCAGAAGTTTGGACGCCGATAGTTCGATCCAACTTAAAAAGATCATCATATCACAGATGAGTATATAACATCGTTCATTTTTCTTTCATGACTTCTGTCATATTGACTTTTTGAAAATTGATAATTCTAAAAAGGTTTCTTACTTTTCTCCTTGATAAAGATAGAAGATGTCTATCGAAACGTCGGAAATCATTACATCCACAATAGATGATGGTAATAGCCCAAACAATCATTCAATAATATTCTTCAGAAATTAGCTCGATCATTTGGGGTGCTGATGCTTCCACTCTTCGCACAACATCTCTAACCTTAGTCTTTTCTGCAGCTGAGGAGTATTGTTGCTCTGTTTGGTTTAATAGTGCACACACACAAAAAATTTATGCACAATTGAATCCATCCATGAGAATAATTACTGGCACCATAAGATCTACACCGGTTTATTGGTTACCAATTTTGTCTAACATTGTCCATCCCCATTTCGAAGACAGACTGCATCTCTGAATTCTTGGAGCAAATATTTTGTACACACAACAACACTTATGCGGGAGCAAGGTTTTTTTTCATGGGGTTTTTTCCCTAGGCTTTCATGTCATGCACCGAATTGTATGGCACCCTGTCACCAACCCCAGCTAACATTTGTTTGAAAACTATTAGTTCAAAAGAATATTTATATATATAACTACCATTTTGATTTGAATTAATTTTGAGCAAATGAAAGATTTTTCCTAATGCCTATTGAGCCGGCATGGTAATATGTTAAAATATAATAGTATAAATAACCATCGTTCTAGGGTGCGAGCTAGTCATTATTGACGCATGGTGATCTCAGAGAATCAAGTGCAACTGTGGACCGGTTTCGAGGTGACTGCCTCTCAATCAGCACAGTGTGGCACTGACAGTCTTGAAGGAGCGAATCCTCTCATTTCGCCAGTGGTACTTTGATGAATGTTACACATTCGATGGCCACTGGTAGTATTTGAATTAGGAAGTCATATGTTGTCGTATGGATCTGCAGAGAAAGTGAGTCTGGTTCCGGTCTTCAAGATGTAGATGGCGCTCTTTCTGGACATGTCTGGAAAGTTCATCACATTCTTTGTTAAGACTGGCAGCCTCCTTCAAGACAGTCAGTGCCACACTGTGCTGATGAGAGGCAGTCACCACGAAACCGGTCCACAGTTGCACTTGCGGTCTTGATTCTCTGAGATTACCATGCGTCAATAATGACTAGCTCGCACCCTAGAACGATGTGAATTAATTTTGTTGTATTTTTTTTATTTGTGCTGTAATATTTTAGTTTTCAATATGGATAATTGGGAATGATTTTTTATTGTTGAGCTGTGTATTGTATGATTAATTCAGTAACTCTGGTTTGGTTGAAATACCCTCGTCATCTAAACTTCGTCTGGTATACCCTATTACATGATTTTCAAGTGGCATATCGACAATCAACTCTTCATGAAACTCGCCATAAATGTGCTTCTATATTGAACGTTTGTCGACAGCAGCATCATGTTTCCATAATTTTCGAAAACAACTGTACAACAATTTCATTATTATATGCAGAATAGCCACTTCTGCATCCATTGAACCGACCCTCCGACAACGGAAGGAAATATTTACATGAATTGCCCGTAATCAAATGCAAATGGCGACAGAACTTTGGAATTATCCAATATACTTGATAACGCATGCCGGCTACGTTGGAAACTTGTTAGAAGTGGCTGCCAAACCATTATTTCCCATGCACGAGGGTGTCCCACCCTCACGTCGGCAGGCCCCCTCGAACCGTGCAAGAGGTAGTTACGGTTTATTTATAGATTCAGATAGTGTGCGACAGGCTGAACAAAAAATATCCGACACTTGAGGAAAACTCGGAAATTCTGCATTCGACCCCCCTGTTCCTGACTTCACAATTTGATAAATTGTGCCACTTTATTCAATCGCGTCGCAGATATTTTTTTTTTGGATAACGGGATTATTTGGGTCCGACAGTAGGGGATGAATGATGTAGTGAAGAAGGGTGAAAAGGACAGAACGTATTTCAATATCTATTTATATACGAATATCTGACCAGTGCTTAAATAATGAGTTATTTCAATCGGAAAACTATGATTGTTAAACGTTGTTGTACTTTCAAATTTTGTGGATTTTTGATGGATATCTTATGAAAAATCAAATTTAAAAAATGTAGTTAGTTATATTTGTTTTTTATATAGAGAAATAAAAAAATACCGCAAAATCTAATTGTTTATAACAAATTGTTTATTAATAAACAATGAAAATTAAGCAACGAACATTTTTTTAAGTTATTACGAAGAAAAATAAATTGTGATTTCAAAAAAGATGATTGCTCAATATTAATTGCAAGTGTTAAAAAATGGTTAATTAACAATACCGGTTTAAAGCAATATTTTTTTTTATACGGGACTTTTTTTAATCATAATGTGTATCAAAGATTACAAATCCAAAAAAAAATTAAAATCATTAAGAAATAATCCATCTGTTTATATCAATTTTGTAATAAATTGAAGACATGAATTATAAAAATAATTTTTAGGTAGCTTTTGTTAATATAAAAACGACTAAATGCATAAAAAATAACTGGATTTAAATTTTCACCGACATAAATTGTTAATAACAATGTATAAATTAATAAGTTGTTCTGTACCCTTTGAAAAATACCTCCACGAAGCGATAAATATTTGAGATTCATAGTTCAACAATTATCTCACTTGTTATTGTGAGTTGTTATGTTGCAATGTTAATATCCAAGCTTTATTAAATTGTCAATTAACTAATGCATAACTCAATGAATAATTGTGGTGAAAATTTTTTGCCGACGGAATATGATTCGTTATTTTATCCCTTAAGTCTAAATTTTTTTAAATGAAAATTTCAATATTTAATATGTTGAAATAACATTTTTCAGTAAAGTTATCGAAGATATTGGGAACCCGTTTTCGGACGGATCTTCAGCCCTTTGTAAAAATTATTAATATTTATCCTACATTTCCGGGAGTTGGTATTTTTTTTAGCAAATTTCCTCCTCTTTTTGAATATTTTTTCAAATCTGCAACTTCTCAAATAATTTCAGAAATATATGCAAAACTGAAACCCCCTTTTCTGGTTAACTGTTTATAACTTTCATAATCTTTGCGAGTGCATCTTGAATTTCGTCAAAAACTTTCTAAATGGACCCTCAATAGTATATTCTAAAACAACGGGCTTTATAATTATTAAAAAAATTCCGAAAGTTTTATTTTGGATATATTGTGCGTCGTGTCATGGCCTATGAAACAAACACACGTCGATGCCTAAATTTGTTGAAACTCCTTTTGATTTGATTTTCCATCGACGGTATTCTGTATAATAGTATATTCTAAAAAAGTTGAAGAATGGGCACCTATTCCAACACGAATGCGAAATTTTGAACGCATGAGTGTTAGAATTGCCTTGTGCAGCGAGTATTAGACGATATTTTCTCTATTTCAGTCAAGATTCGTGAGAAATTCATTGGAATTCAATGAAAAATTCAGATTATACCTCCTAATGCCTTTTGTATTTTATTTTCGCAGTTGGTGTGACTGATACGGAAATTGACAGACTACAGAATTTTAATAGGGCGTTCAAATTTCTGCAGGTTCAATATTGACAATTGATATGCAATGGACGCGTGTTGACATTCGAAAGGATAGGATGTCAGTGTTGTCAACCACAAAACGAAAAATATAACTAAACACAATGCTGTAATGAGTTCATTACAGCACTGTTTTTAGTACTGTAATGAACTCATTACGACACTGAAATAGAGAAACTTATTTTACCCACTCTCCGAAAATATTTTGACCTATAAAGGACTTTTTGACTAGACTAAGTAAGAAAATAATATTTATATGAAATTCGGTAAAGATAATGAAAAATTCTGTTAAATTACCCATCAAATGTTCATTATCTCTGACTGAAGTTGAATATGGCACAGTCTCATAATGCAAATTTGTTTGAAAGCATTCAAGCCATCCCAAACTCCCCTCTAAAATATATCGCTCGAACAAGGCCCGGATTTCTCACATTCTTCCGGAAACGTGTAACAAAATGGTTATAATTCAGAAATGCAATGAGCATAATATATCAAAACGATAAGACCGCAACCGTCAGACAGAGATAACCGGTTGGAAAATGATGTCGCTGAGTTGGGTCGACGGAGGACGAAAAGAACTCCGTAAAATTCTTCTGGAGTTATTCCGGAATGAACTTGGTGGTAGTTGGTCCGGAAATTATGGGAAAGAGTCAAAAGTGAAAAAGTTATGGTTGGACGTTGTGTTCCAACTTTCTGTTCAGCAGCGAATAATTACGGTGTTTTCTTGTCATTAACACATGGTTTTTCTCTATTTTGGTATGGTTAAGAGATCATCACAGCAGTGATTTTGAATATATTTTTCGTTTTATGCACACACGTTAATCGTCAACATTAAGCAGATTCCACAAGCGGTTTCACATAAGGTAATGTGGAATTTTTTTCTTGACCAATCAAGAAGTCAAAGATTAAGTGGTAGAGCATCTTTGGGTGAACTTTGTAACAAATTATATTTTGTGTCCCAAAGTTGGACGCCAATTGTGTAACAATTAAATTTAAATGTAATTGAAAAAAAATTTTGCTCCGGCTAGCAATAGAGCAGGTAAGAAAAATTTTGATGCCTCTACCCTAATCAATGAAAGTTCAAAATTGAACAGTCGTTATTTATTCCACTTTTTTACAAATATTAGTTATTTACAAATGTACAGTCAAAATTGAGTGGAATTGACAAGATGTTCGGTCATGTATGTTTCACAGGTAATCACTATCCCCCTCACTGAAACTTATCTTGTTTATCCTTGTATATTGAGATTCCAGGAAAATTATCTCCTCTGGTGGTTTTTCAGTTGATGAAACGTTCGGTAATTATCTTCTCTGGTGGTTTTTCAGTTGAAGAAATGTTCTGTACGCCACTGCTGCAAGTTGGCAACAAGCTCTCAACTTCAATGAATTTTGTACTTGATAGGTCGACGACAAAATTCCATAGCCCGACGGGTTTAGCTGTGAAAATCGGGTTTATCAGTTTTGACTTGATAAAAATCTCTTAGTTTCCATCGTTCTCTAAATGCATCATTTTACAAATGAAAATCTTTTAAAAGAAGAAAAAATAACCACGTGTTCAGAAAAGAACCCAATGGCGCAGATAGTTCGACACTAAAAATTCAGAGAACTCTGGACACCGAGAAAACAAAAAAAATCAAATAATTGAAATTGAAATTGAATAATAAAGTTAAGTACAATAACAAAATAAATGAAGGTGAGCTGATCCACCAGATATTCTCAAATGGAAAAGTGAAAAATGGCGGTCCGATCAGAATTATACGACATCTTTTTGTCATCTACACAAAAAATAATTAAATGCATTAAATAAACATGACATTTAGGATCGAATAAACCCTGTCTGATCATAAAATGAGGGACTTACCGGAATAATTCATTCCGCCATCGAAAATTTGCATTTAAAATTCACGGGAAGAAATATAACACCTCTGACGTGTTTCTCCCAGCAACTCTTGGACGGAAAAGAAATCGATTTAGATCTAAATTATCGGCCACGTCGCTACGATATCGATCCTGCGCACCGCGCAGCATTCCGAAATTCCTACGCCGACTTCCAGGCGAATTTACGCGATTAAACTGAACCGGGAAATCTTGCCGTTACAACTTCCCCTTAAGATTTTTGTGAAATGAAGAAAAATTTTTTCTGATCGAACCAATATTGAGCTAAATCGTCTTAGTTACCATCTGTCATAACACACTCATATTTCCCAAGGGAAATATGAAACATCAAATAATATTTCTTTCAAAACGTCAAATCATATTTTTTTCAAAACGTCAAATCATATTTTATTTCTTTATTGAGTAACAAAATGGAAACTGTAATTGTTGAAATTTCCACTAAAGTATTTCCACAAGATACAAAGGAAGAAGAAATATCTTGTTCATAATTATTCGTCGACGAGACTACAGTTTTCTTGAGAACATTCCGTGCAGCAGCAATCTCGGACGATTCTCCCAAAACGGTCTTCAAAATTGTGATGCTGCAGATGGCTCTCCCTCCACACCTGCTATCATCTTCACTACCTTATTTTTGTGCATCATACTGTCAGCCAGATAGCCTTCTGCTACAGACGAACTTTTCCAACCACCATGCCTCTTGAGTGTTGTCATTAGGTCTCCCGCATCGGCAACCAATGTTCATCTTGCACAATGGCCTGTATACATTTTCGGATTATCTAAACTCAACCATTCAGCAACCTCAATCGAAATTTTTCCAAAGGTATTTGTGCCGACAGGCTGAAAAGTACAGTTCTTATTCCTATCAGCCACGAAGAACCTAAGAACGCCTTGCGGACGCAACGCCTAATACTCCCTCGCCCCAGCACCCAGATCTTCTTCATCAATTATAGTGGATATTCTGTTTATATCATTATTTTTATTTGAGACTTTGATATGATTACCGACCTACGATCTTCGATATCTGAAGATAGCATATTCACCAACTGCAGGTGACAAAGATTTCTATTATTAAAACAACCTTCAAAATTATGAATGTAGAAATCTTATCAACAGAGGAAATCAAAATGAAACTTTTATTACCTTATACATCAAAAATACGTCATTAGGAACTTCACTCAAGAATTAGGAATAATAATAATCACCCGCTTAATGGAGGCCAGCGCACTTCCTGAGTCGCTGGTTATACTATAACAGTAGATCCAAAATTATCTTTGGTAGAAAAGATGTTTGCAATATGAATAAAACAAGTTTGTAGTTGTAACAAAATTATGTATTCACAGATAAGGAGAATTAAACATTGTTCAGCACTTGAGAGTTTATATTCACAGAAAGAGTTTTTAAATGTCTACAAAGTCCAAGTATTTGAACTTCTTTGCTCAATCTTGGGCACTTCTGGTAATTAAGTGATAAAGAGATCTGACCTTATTTTTCTAATTTGAAGTTCACCACAGCCCTGCTTCAATCATCCAGGGTAGATTTCTCAAAATAAGGTGCAGGTACTTCGGATGAGATTTTCACTAACGAATTGTAGTCTGGCGATATGCAATTGCCTTACAGATTCACAAATTACAACTTTGTTATTTTACTTGGGAGAATTGCAGCTGAATAACTCAAATTCACAATAAACTAGGGTAACTAACTGACCCAACTGCAGAAAATGTATATGAGAGAGATTATGTTAATCGACGAGGAACTTTTAGAGTTTAGAGTGATGTTTTCACTGGTGAAAAATAACTGGTAAAGTAGAACTTACTGGTAGAACTGAACTGGTAGAACTGACCACACTGGTGGTCAAACGAGAACTGTACTGAGAGAAGGTTCTTGAATAATTGAGAAGGTCGGACGTGTCGAAAGTACAGGTAGCTGAGCTATGGAAAGTACCTGTTCAACTTTAGGATTCCCAAAATTCCGTCCGATAGAAAGCATTCTTGGAAGTAACGGCCGCTGCCCTAAATTCCAAGAACTGTCCTTTGTTGCGAGAATATCACAACAACAACACTGTTGATTTTTTAGGAACGTATCCTTTATTTTTGTTCCTAACAAATGCGTCGACTTCATCGAATAATTTGACATCAGTTTTTTCTTTAAAATGTAGCATAGATCTTAACATCGATAGTTTCGGCCATAACGTGTTTGGAGAATATTTCTGCGACTGGGGATTGAATAAATTAATCATACATCTAGAATAACAATAATCAGAGCAACATACCAAATCTTGGAAATATGCTAACAAAATATTATCGTTCACACCGTCCACCAAATTTTTTCTTTTCCAATCTTTAAAGCATTCGTACTCTTTACTGTAGTCAGCTTGATATTCGACCGGAACCAAAGATTTACGGGCCTTTGCCGCTTGAGTTTCGACGTAGTTCGACATTTTTTTCAATAATTTTATTTTTGACAAGACGTCAAACCGTCAACCAAGATTCTCAGAAACATGGCCCATAGCTACGTTAAAAATTTAATTATTACAAAAATATACAACTCAATAATAATTTTTCCAAATCAGATTATTTCAATGAGAACTGGAAAACTATTGATTAAACCACTGGTGAAAGTCAGCGCTAGGAATGCGCAACTCAGATGTGACACCCTTATATGAATCGAAAATATTTTATCGAATTTCCAATCTTTAAAGGATTACTAAAAAAAAAAACGAAATAATATTAATTTAAGTCAGCTTGAATCGACCTGTGGAACATTTACAGGGCCCTCGGTTTTGTTCGACATTACACTTTTCAATAATTTTATTTTTGACAAGAGTGCAAAATGAAACTATCTGCAAATGCAAGAACCTAGATGATTTATGGAATGACCAATTAAATTTAATTGAAAACAAAAATATACAACTCAATAATAATTTTTCCAAATCAGATTGTTTCAATCAGGAAAAACTATTGATTAAACCACGGGAAATATGAATACATTTCCCTCGGTTGTCTATACATCGAGTGCTTTTAAATGAAAGAACCTAGATGATTTACGGAATGTACCGGTAATAATTGAAAACGTGCTTTTCTAATTTATAATCGATGTTCTATCAACTGTCATAATAGTCAGGTTAAGCAACTTTGTCGAACTTGATTGTGAAAGAATTTCCACGGCATTTGTTCTCATAGCGTGATTAGATGAAATTCCGACAATCCTCTTCTATTGAGCATTTTCGAAATACCTCCTAAGGAAATATAATTGGAGACTGCTAATAATAGAGGACCGTCTGCATAGAGAACAATATATCTTCACATTACCAGCAAATTAATATCGATTCTTGTGTTCCTCACTTTTCAAGCGAGTTGGGGTGCCATTCATGTTTAAAATACAATCTTCTGTCAATGAAAAGTTATTTCCGAGAGGAAGCACCACGAGTTTGTATTATGCAACGTTGAACGAAGGTCATTTTCACTGAATTTGAACTTGAGTAGGGGTTTATCGCGTCACCAATTCTCTTGGTGATGAGTTACGAGCCTCAAATCGGATTATAACATCTTCTCTAATGATTAATTGGGACCTTCGAGATATTATTTGTATAAATATGCTTCCTTTCGTTATATCGAAGAACTTCCTTCGTGTGTATTCTAGCGCACTTCATTTGTTTCAGTAATCTAATATTAGAGCGTGCTATTTTATCAAAACATTTTATTATTCGGAGATAATTTGTCAATTGTCAAAATTACACACCTAAAAATATCTTTTAGCTGAATAATCGTTTTTCAACAACCTAAGTAAAGTGCTCTTCCTCGCGACCTTCTGTGCCATTTGCAAATCTCTGCTGTCGCCACAGCTGAGAGTGAGGCGTTATACTTCCGACTATACTCGGCCAATTTGTCTATACTGGAGGTCCCCAAAACTTATGTTCTCATCTACAACCATCAAAGAACGTTAACTGCATTACTGGGTATGAGCGTGAATCCAGCAACGATTTCCAGCATCACTTTTATCGCTTAGCGGTCGGTGCCTTGCGCATGCTGTAACTATTGATCCCGGCTGAAAATTTGCTCTAAGGATTTATTCGCTTCTGAATTTCAACAGTAGACTCTTTGAGTTGTTTTTATAAGATAATAGAGGAAATATATGATTTAAAATGTTCGGCGTGATCCATTGCCATTCACTTGAGGTACTACAAATAGAATTTGAATCTTTGGAATGGGTTATTCGATAAAGTAAGACGAATTCCTGAAAAGACGTTGTCGCATGTGTTTAATGAATTTAAAGTGATATTAATGACTTGAATAATCATTAGAATCGATGAAATACAGTGTCACGCTTCAGGGAGGGTACAGAGGGATTGGAAAAGATGCAAAGTTCATCAAAAATAAAAAAAAGCGTTGTCCCACCATCTCACGATTTTGGAGTTGTTAATTTTGATATTCAGAATATTCTATTGTCAATGGAATTGATTGTCGGGCTTCAGGAAGGGCAGAACCGGACTTTTCCAATCCCTCCGTACCCTCCCTGAAGCTGAAGCGACATCAATTCCTGGATTTCATCGATTCTAATGATTATTCAAGTCATAAATATCACTTTAAATTCATTAAACATATGCGACAACGTCTTTTCAGGAATTCGTCTTACTCTATCGAATAGCCCATTCCAAAGATTCAAATTCTATTTGTAGCACCTCAAGCGCATGGCAATGGATCACGCCGAACATTTTAAATCATATATTTCCTCTATTATCTTATAAAAACAACTCAAAGAGTCTACTGTTGAAATTCAGAAGCGAATAATTCCTTAGAGCAAATTTTCAGCCGGGATCAATAGTTACAGCATGCGCAAGGCACCGTCCGCTAAGCGATAAAAGTGATGCTGGAAATCGTTGTTGGATTCACAGCCGTTTACTGGGTACTGTATTTTTCACTACTTATCGTTGCAATTTCTTATTTTACCTGTCAGAACTTCGCCATCTTGAAGTTATTGTTTTCATTTTGATGAAATACTTGTAATTGAGCTTCAGCCTGTTGAAAATATTTCTGATAAACGAATGACGAATCTCTAGTTACAAAAGCATGAACTTCCAATAAAATTGCGAGATATATTCTGATTAATTGAAAAATATTGAAATTCCCTTCCTTTATATTTCATCTAAAGAGTAATTAAAATCAATTTTCTTTCAGATCCTCCCAAGAAGGCCTACTTGATGATAGACAATAGGATCTTGGATCCCGGCAATCCATTCATCCCTGTGAAAGAAAACTCAGACCTGACAGTGTCTTGCGTAGTGGACGAAGGCAACCCCAAACCAGCTCTATCTTGGGAGCTTCGATTGGGTTCGCTCGCCCTCCTAGATGTCCCCGAAATTCCATTGGATGTTCTGAACATCACAGAGACGCAACGGGATCAGAATGTGGGCGCCAGATGCGACGCCAGCGTCGGTAGAGTCCTGAGGACACACCATAACGCCACACTCACCTGCTTCATTCATCATATAGCACTGGAGCAGGCGTTGAACGTTTCTGTTCTACTCAATGTCGAATGTGAGTATAATGATTCGTCTACAATCGTTATATATATGCAGTTCGTGCAATTTTGAGGAACCGGGTCGATACAGATCAATCGCTTTGAAGAACGGTCCAACTGTGGCAGCTCTGTTATTCTGGTCGTTGGGATTTTAGGATCGGTCAATACACTGTTGGGTCATACCAGGCCCGGGAAGTGTTGTAGGGAGTGGATTCGGTAAATTCATCTCTTTTCGATCAGCACCTGAATATCTATTCTCAGGTAAATACAGGTGTGCTGAGCCCGTTGTTTTAATTAAACATTATTTCATGGTGTAAAAAGTTATAATTCCCATCCTATTATTGAATACACATTTTATAATAATCAAATATCCAGCTCCCAAAACTGCATCATATTGCCAAATCCTAACGTTGCTTCTCATTCAATCTGCAATAAAAGCAATATAACACCATAGAAATCGCCACAGCGAGTAGAAAGAAATGTTTATACTGCAGATCTTTGGGTATCTCTCTCCTTCGCACCCTTCTATATCTTCTATAAGAAAACTTGGAGGCAGTATTCTGAGTTTCGATCTTGAAACTCACATCACTAGTTTCAACAGGATTCTCACATATTTCTTGGACTAAGGAATCCACTATTTGCCTTGCTGAAATGTAGGGCATCTCTGACACTGCTAACTGCATATCTCTACTTGTTACACTCTCAGACTCCATCAATTCTTTCAGTATTTCTCTACATTCGCCGCAGGAAATAGTGTGTTCAAAATGTATTGGATTCAAACCCATGGTGGATTGGTCAAGCTGGGATTTCCTGGGAATCATTTGGTTCTTTGACAATTGCTCGAACATATCTCTGATTTGCAATACATGCCTTGCCTTAATTTGATCCTTGAAAACAGGAGCAGTATATTTTGTAACTGGCATTTGGTATTGTTTTTTTTTCTGTTCATCTCTCGATGTTTCATCATAAAACGAATATGAAACAAAGTCTCTTTGTCCATATCCCACTTCAGATTTAGTTGGTCTGTAATCATTTCTTCCTTCATTATTTACGACAGCCAGTTGAGTTTTCTCACAAATATCGCTATATGACTTGATAGGATCCATCTTTTTGAGTGATTCCTTGGATCTCTCACTTTCATTCACTTCTTCGATAGTATTCAAAGGTTTATGAACTTTTTTCATTTTTTTCGATTTCTTCTTTGGAGAAATCAAGTGCTTCCCGAAAGTTTTTTCTTTTTCTTTGTTAAACAACCTGCTTTTAGGGATGTTAATATCTGTTACTGCTTTTTCTGTTCTTTCTCCTATTGTATTAGTACTTAATGCTTGGCGTATGTCGTTGAGGTTTTTTCCAGGAAAGTAAGTCACTTTAGTTTGAAAAATCCGTTCGTTGGCTCTCGAGAAAACCAAGTGATCTCTATTTCTTTCTCTGGCAATTCTTTCTGGATCGTCTGATAAAACTTTCGCGTTTTGTATCTTGTGATTTATAAGTTTCGCTTTACTAAAAATGTTTTGAATATGCTTATTCGCAGATACATTCCTAAAATTCGGATTTTGTGTAACTCCAGACTGTTCATCTCTTTCGCAGGGTGTGTTTGGTTGATCAGCACATGAAATACAGTCAGGTTTTTGTTTTGGCGTGCAGTATGTTCTCTTATTTTTTCGAGATGTTTCCATTAGAAGAAGAGATGCAATCGGTGTCGTTTTTGCGCATACTGCTAATTTTGGGGTCTCATGTCATTGGATGAGTCATTTTTGACAGTAACTCGAACTCAATCGATTCTGAAACTTTGATATTGATCTAGATCATAGAAATATCACTCTGTATGTAATTTCTATGAGTGAAGAGAAATTTTGGCACGTTTACATCATTTCTACAGACACAGAAATGATGATCTGCTATCTTCTATGACCTACTTTGGAATGTTTCAATAATTCATAGAATATAAATGTCAGATTTATGATATTCAAGAAGTTTCTCATCTTTCATAGTCTTAATAGATAGATAGAATAGAAACGAAGGAATCAGTTGGATAAAAGCCACTTGCGATTAATAGTTCAGAAGTATTATTAATATTTGCTATAATTTCTCTTTGAGAAGTGTGTATTCAAACATAAGCTATCAAGGAATAACTTGATACGAGGGTTAACAGTAAACAGAAAATGTTTTACACCTCATTTTTAAAATTATTGAATTTAACTAATTTATTAAGAGTAATTTTGAAGGTTTTTTGTGACCAAAAAAGACTCGTTTCACAAAAATTTCAGTAATTCACTTGGATATTTCCTTTCTGATAAAAATTAATTAAATTTCTATATTCAATCAAAATGCGCACTAGAACTTTTTATTTGACGATGGAAGTAATCCAAAAACAAATGCATGAGTTCATCAAAAAAAATTATAATAGCTGATTAAAAATAACTCACTTCAGAAATTCCCAGATTCAAAAGGTATTCTTGGTACTTTTTTTATATAACTAACTATATTTTGATACTACTACTGTCTAATAGGGTTTCGAACTCCATCAATCACCACTTTATGGATTTTCCACATACAATAATATCGGTTCCGCAAAAAAGGAGAGAAATCACTCAAAGAAACGCGGAACAAGCTAACGACAACAACACAACACATCGAAGTACTTCGATCAAATAAGGCGCTATCATAGACTACCTATAGATAGGCAACTCTGGCATGAATATTGGTCCCGGCTTAGAGCTCAACTTACAGCGCCATCTTTCGTCATCTTAGAGTTGATTACAGATTCCATTCGCACAACGTTCCGTCTCGTGGCGCCCTCTAGTGCATTTTCTAAGAGTTATCATAGGATTCCACGCAAGCGCAGGTTGAATCCCATATTTTTATTGGAAATGAAAACAAATACATTTGAAATGACCATAATTCTTTTAATCTGCTGTATATTGTCACAATTTCAATAAAAAAATATCATTTGATCAGAAAATTGTGACAATTTGCAGCAGATTAAAGAATTATGGTCATTTCAAATATATCTGCCTTTCAAATCAAAGAACATACTAATCTTTAGAGGATGAAAGGAAATAAACAAAAAGAAACTTTAGAAATATATATATAATGCAGTAAATAATCAATTTACAAAAATTTCAATATCGAGGGAAAGAATAAACGAACCAACAATAATTATGCAACAATTACTCATCAAGTTATGAAAATACATTGAAAGAATAAATTAGAATATTAGTGACAGATACATCAATTTAAGCATGAAATGCATTAGATTTATACTTTTATGACAGAAACAATTTCT
The DNA here is from genome assembly GCA_030674115.1 of Micraspis discolor. Lineage (NCBI taxonomy): Eukaryota > Metazoa > Arthropoda > Insecta > Coleoptera > Coccinellidae > Micraspis > Micraspis discolor. Next base: position 1,602,113 of record JARTUT010001740.1, read on the forward strand.
AAAAGTCTATTTTCTTTTAGATACTTTTTCGGATGACATCTTCATTATTGGATCATAAGATCTTATTGTTTTTTCCCGATAAAATTTTATAAATAGTTCTGTCATAAAAGTACAGAAATTATATCATGGCAAAATCAATAAACTTATTAACTGAAATTCCTTGAATTTGGCGTTTCAACGGTAAATCTCACATATCCGTTGAAGTATTCTAGAATCTTCTGATAGACGATTTTTATGAAACCTACTATAAGTGGAATACCCAAAACTATAATCAATGACCATGAGCAGTTCACTTATATATAAATACCTTGTTGCCTCAAAGTTTCTTCAGGAGTTCTGGAGGGTAGACAAAATATGCTTACATAATCTGAAAGATTATTGAAATTACAAAAATGATAATCATAGGGAGTAGAATGAATTACTTGGCAAATTAAGTGTTGGTAGAGCAAATCTTTTCAGCTTTCCATGAGGGTCTATACAATCCATATGAAAATGCTTTATGCAAATAACACTTTTGGATGAATGAAAACATGGATTTCTGATTCTTTCCAACCAAACATTTCTAACACCCTCAACTTGTGTAATGAAAAACCTAGAAAGAAAACAGTGTTAGAAACTGTCCCAAATTTTTATTAATCAGAAATTACTACAGGAATATGAAATTGCTACAGAAAATATTAATTCACAGTACATTTTTAGTGAGTTATAAGTTAATCCAAAACTACTACTTATATGAATGCAACACATACCTTTTGACATTACTATGACTGTAGCAATTGGGAACACAGTAACAATAAACCATTTAAATTAAATTAAATTGAATAAGTTGAAAATGAATAAACCATTTCAGTCAACCAGTTCATGCTCATCATTGCCTTTTATATTTCTCGATTGGACAACCCTAGTATTGCAATCTGCCAACTGACAGCTCTATCGTAAAGCTCGTGTCGATTGGTCGAAAGAAATGCTCAAAAATACGATCGCGGTGCTTCGAAGCACGTCTATGACATCGTGACAGACGATGAATCATGGATTTACACGTATGAGCCCGAAGGAAAACAGCAGTCGACTGTATAGGTGTTTCAAGATGAGCCAAAATCAATCAACAATTGGTCGCGCTGTATAGATTTTTCGGAAATTGTCGCGATCGTACTTTTTTAGTTTTTTCGGAAATGTCGCGATCGTACTTCTAGAACAATGCAGAACAGTCAATTCTGCGTGGTACATAACCATTTGTTTGCCATTTGTCTTCCAAGAAATCAGGAAAACCAACCGCCGAAGACGAATTACCCTTCACCAGGAATATGCGAGCTCTCACACATCGGATAAAACAACTGCATTTTTGAGCACTCAAAACATGATTTGATGAGTCATCGGCCGTATAGTCCTGACTTGGCACCGAATGACTTTTTTTTATTACCGTACGTAAGAATAAAATGGGAGGACAACGTTTTTCGACCTGAAGAAGCAGTTCGATGCGTTCAGAATGCATATTTTGGAGATACCTCAATCAGAGTGGCAAAAGTGCTTCGACAATTGGTTCAAACACAAGCAAAAGTGTATAGATCTTAATGGGGAATATTTTGAAAAAAAAAAGCGATTTTCGATTATTGATATTTGTTTTTATTCTCTAATCTCTAATAAGAATATAAAAGTTAACCCTCGTATAAGGAAAATCTGTAATTCCTGAGTGGAAGTAATCTGTGACTTCCGAAAACACAGAAGCTAATGAAATTCGGTGGTGCGGTAATTTAGATCGACATATTTAGAGTTCGATCTACAATCTATAAAATGTCAAATTGAATTATCGTATCCTTCTATGCTCTCGGAAGGATTAGACTACTTCCGTCAGTTAAGGGAATCCGAAATATGGATTTTATAATTACTTTTGCGGGTAAATAAACTTGAAACAGAAGAGTTCAAAGAATGTTTCCTTGAGGCTGTTAAATTTTATTCCATATTTCTATAAAAATCATAGAAAAAGCTCATATAAAATATCTTGCTCGTAAATAATGACCGTAGAAAAAATATTGTGAAGTGAGCACACCAATTAATTTCATTCCATTTCATGCTTCTGTTCCCTCAACCATTTCATATTCACTGAACCCGAATAGAATTTCATTTCTGAAAGAAAATCCATAAGAGTATTATAGTTTCCGGAACGCAGCCATTGAGAAAATTCTATGACGCCTCCGCGGCTTTCTGCGCCAACGTCTCTATTTGACCTTGTACAGAGACGGATGATTATGCTACAAGGAACACGTGCTGAATACCTTGGCAATCAACGCAGCCATATCATTTCTGGTTAATGGGATTCCAATTCAATGAGGAGTTGAACCAATAACGATATGCAAATGTTTATCGCATTTCATGAACGGTATGCGGAGACACCGAGTAGGGATGCAAATCATCCTCAATGGTTAGTTTGGGTAGGCCTGATGTTGCTGATGTTATAATTCTTGTAGGAGCCGGAGAGGAATTTGGTTAAGATAATAGCGGAATTATATTCGGTGGTTCCAGATTCAACTTGTATTGTGGTAATTCCTGATTCAGGTTTACATTTGCAGTCAGGTGAGTGATTTTTGTGGGAAAAAGAAATATTTCAGAGATTGCTCGCAACGGTGAGAAGCATAGACATGTATCCGTGGAGTTTCGATGATTTATCTTTGAACGAACGGAATTCACGGAGAAGGATAACCTCCTTTATCAATGTTGTTGGTGCATTGGATTTGGCAAGATGGTGCTGTTGTGAAATTGAGTTCAACTGAATGGGAACACACATGAAAAAACTCTTCACTACAATGTTGAACCGCATAAAAGCTCTATTAAAGTTCTCACTCGTATATCGTTCAAACTGTAGTGGAAAGCCGAAGATGATTCCTCTTAAAGTAAAGCAATTATTGGCCTCTCAAACATAGATTTACTTAAGGAACTCACCGCAAGAATCAGAGCGTTACTTGCATTTTCCGAGATTTAATTATTGAAATAAGTACTTCAGAAAAAGTTTCAGTGAATATAAGTTTTGTGTCTACTCATTGTGTCAAAAATTGAAATCTACTCGAAAGTAAAGAGCGCCAAAACGACATGAAATACTCTGATCGCTCGCACCAATTTCCTTCTAAAAACATATATTGAAGCATAGATCACGATATACACCCGAAATGAATCCAATTCTCTTGTTTCAGACACACCTTCATTTGCAATATCCAGAGAGCCTGGATTCGGCATTCCCATCAGAGAGGGTATACCGGTATCCTTGAAATGTGACGTTGATGCCAATCCCAGAGCAAGCCCCATCTGGCAGAAAGACGATGTCAGCCCTCCAGTTCAACAAAGTCCTGACGGTTACTTGAACTTTACGGAAATACGAAGGGAGCACAGCGGCTGGTACAAATGCATCGCCAGAAACAGACTGGGAAGGTTTTCCAGCATTGGATATTTCCTGAATGTTCGATGTGAGTTTTCAACTTTTTTGAATTCGATATACCGGGATGGTATACTGCCTTTTTGCCGCCATTTTTGTGAACATTAGTTTTCAATGTTCATGTATTTGGCAGTCGAAAAGTAGAGATAGTTATTTTTCACAACCGTCCGTTTTATCCACATTCCGCACACATTTTAGTTTAGAAACTGTCACTTTCTCGCACTAATTATTAAATGTACATTTCATTGATCTTACCTGTATATTACTATTCAAACGAATATAGGTTTTAAATTTCATGAATGGAGAAATTGCGATACTTTTATACAGGGTGAATCTTTGACCACTGCGTTGATTTGAAACGTAGATTCTTGACGTCAAAAGAAACATTTTCTTCCTATAAAATTTCTCTAAATTTGGCCCCGTTCAAAAGATATAGGGTGTAACATCCCAGGTTTTTCCAATACAAAAAAATCGTAGTCTCATTGCACCCTTTGCTGATACGCCCCTGGCAGTTACCAAACCGTAGAAATAAAATTCCATGGTCAGAATAAAAGAACACGGCTGTCACTGTCAAGGCGGACTTGCGCAAATGGTGACAGATCGAGAAAGGAAGGAATCCAAGGTGGTGTTGAGGATGATTAGTTTTAGTTTTGTTGGGACAGAAGTAAGAGAGACCCAAAAAGAAGTGTTTAGTGCCATTGTGTGTGTTCGAAAACGAAGCCATCTTACGTTGAGTGACCCAAGAATATATCTCGCAAGTATAATTGAGACTATTTTAAATGTTATTAGTTGCTTGTCTCCTTATAGCATGTGATTCCATCATTTTCGATATTATTGCCTTTGCAGTTCAGGTGTCTACCATAACAATGAATGCCTTATTTTCAGCTTTCTACAATGTGTTACTGGAGTGTAACCGATCAACTTTATTTACTGTACCCTATGGTGCAATAGGAATTGCCCATCGCTCTGTAGTTCTGAGCCTGTGATTAAGCAGGAACATATGGAGACCTCCACTAGTGGTAGTACTAGTATGGTCGATATGGAATAATGGATGTAACCAGTGTACGTAGCACTCTGGTGTTATATCGAAGGTTAACGTTAAGTTACCCCTGTCTCATGTAATCATTATGTATGTCTCGTACTGTTGTAATTGGTCATTTTACTGTGTAATGTAGCTGCCTTACTATTCATGGTTATTGTTGTGTTTATTTCGTACTGTGTTAACTTATTCTTCTTACTGTCGTGATGTATCTTCTTGTTGTCGTTATGTATATTTCCTTCGGTTGATTATGTAGATTCTCTGCTTTCATTATTTATATTGCTTATTATCGTTTACCTATACATGTCTCTGTTATTTATGTCCATAATACATTCTGGTTCTTATTATTTACTTGTGATTGATATTCTATGAAGATTTGTTGTTTATTTATGCCATGATCTCGTACTGCTATTTATTTATCTATATGCTCGTATTACATGATATTTCATTTAGGGGTCTCGAGATTGTGGACCATTCCTATACTGTTGTATGAGATTTCTTAGGTTCCTGGATCGAAGGCCTTGAAGGGCCGGTCCCAAACGCCTTAAGGTAGGGACCGTTACCATCATGTGCTATAAGGCATGAGAGAATAAACCTTTTTTTAATCAACCGCGAAACTTTCTGTCATTTTTTCAGAGCCGCCGCTGGAACTCCATGACCTTCCCCGTGTTCCCAATTCCTTAGCTCATACAATATTATAGTTATGGCTCACATACCCTGGGGCCGTGGCCATGACGATGGTCATAATTAGTCATTTACTTATTTGCCATGATTATTATCCTGTTGCATTATTGAAGTATACATTCGCCATGATTATTAATTCTTGTTGTACCATTGAAGTTGCCATATTTACCATGTTACTATACTCTTGTATTATGGAAGTTGCTCCGATTATCCTGATTATCGTCTGTGCTGTATTGTTATAGTTTCTTTCCTGGATTTTTATACTCACCTTTGCTATCTGTTAATATCTCATCATTTAGTTTTAAACAAGTGCCCTAACACCACCTAAAGGGGTTTTATGCCTGAGGCTTTTCCCTATATTTTTTAGACCCTTAATAAATAGCTGATTGTCTGGGTCTAACCGTTGTGTTTTATTTACCATCTTTGTTTCCCAATTATTTTCACTAATCTCAACTATCACGAACATGAATTATTACGTAAACATAACATAGAGTCCTACCCTTGCTAGACGATCACATTAAATGGCCAAGTCTTTGTATCTGGAGTCATTCAGACTCCAGTGCCGTAGTTAGTTTTAAAAATGATATTTGTCATTCCTTTCGAAAGAAAAAAGTGGCAAATGTTACAAGGGTGTTGAAATTTCATAAAAAAAATTGCATTTTCACCTGTAATATTCAAACGACAATATCAATTGAAATGATCTCTTGTAGAGGGTTTTTTTTATAACAGTCATGCATATTTTGGCATCAATAGATTTATTCAATTTTTGTGGGTTTCTCACTACTACTGTAGAGATTGGTAAAATAGCATGAAAAACAAATATCACTTGAACTAAAGGTCTGTATCTTGTACTTCCTAGAATCATTAGTCTTTTTTGCATAAAATCATTGATCATCTTTCTTCCTAAATTGCACTAATTGCATCTGATGAAACATGAGTGATTGAATCATTTCTCAGAGGGAAATTTAATGTTTTTAAACTATTCAGATCAATAGTGGATGCTGTGGAAGGTAATATTCATTCAAACTAAACTGGACTACAGAGGGGTATTTGCCCAATGTGAAAACTTAAAATGCTCCACAATCAATCAAACTAAGCTGAGTTAAGTGGTTTGGTGTGGTAACCAAAGATTTTTTTCAAATCCAAGCGTTGTCGATGTGTTCATCACTGGCATTTTTCAAATTATTTTCAATAAGAGCAATATGTTAATAGATTCTGCAGACGGAGAGTTCCCTGAAGTAAGATAAAAAGCCGCAGATAAGGTAAATCCAGTAGGGTCACCAATCAAGTCACGAGAAAGATACGAACAGCAAAACAACCAATTTTTAAACTGGTGTAAGGAAAAAGGGGTGAATAGCTTCAGAGAACAGTTTTTGTGGCATGTTTTTGCAAATTATTTTCAATAAGAGCAATATGTTAACAGATTCTGCAGACGGAGAGTTCCCTGAAGCAAGATAAAAAGCCGCAGATAAGGTAAATCCAGTAGGGTCACCAACCAAGTCACGAGAAAGATACAAACAGCAAAACAACCAATTTTTAAACTGGTGGAAGAAGGGGTGAATAGCTTCCGAGAAGAGTTTTTGTGGCGTGTTTTTGCAAGCTGAGTAAGGTACTGAAATCTAATACCCTATGGTCACTTTACTTGATGGTGAAGTGTTTAGTTGAAATAGAACAAAACCTAAAATAAGTTGACATCGTTCCTAAAAAAGCAAAATATTGGTTTCCGACCACAGAAAGCGCAGATTTTCAACAAAGACGTTTATGCAAGCACCTGATGAGATATATCTTATGATTAAAGTAGGTACAACTTATGCTTCAGCCGGTGCTTTTCGCAGAGCGGAGCTTGTGAGGATGACGATATTCAAGATAAAGGAAACCTAATTATTTTGAAAATGAAAAAAACCATACCTCAAGATCCTTAGTTATATCTGAAGATATAATTTTTGAGGCTCCATAGAAGCTCCGTCGTTTTTGTATCAGTTAGAAAAAAAGGCAAATCTTCTGTTCAGTGTGTAAGCGTATACACATTTGGTAAAATGCCGGCAGAGATGGCTGCCTACTTAGGCCTACCTAACCCGAACGTTACACAGGTCACAGTTTCAGACGATCCTCGGCAACGTTTCTACCAGATCAAGGCGAAAGGATAAACAACATAAAATGTCTTGGAGGCTGTAAGTCAACTGCTGTTGCTGAGAGTTATTTGGAGGACTCCGTAGAACACATGAAATAATCTCGCATAAAATTCTTTCATGTACTTTAATTCATTGACTTTTGATCTCGTTGAAAAAAAATTCAGTACGGACATATAACAAACTGCAAGCTGAGCTCTCAATTTCACTACTAATCCTTCTCCTCTCACCCTATTCATCAGGGTACCAATTCATTCAAATCAAATTACTGTTTCTTTCCCCCTTCACCGTTTCATCCCAGATACTCCCTTGAAAATCCAATTCGGCCATGCAATTTTCATATCTACGAAATTAAAATGGAGGAAGCTGTTAGCAGCGTCCATTACAAGGAAATGATGAAACCATTTGATGCTGATGAAGCAGTTAGGGGTCTTGTATTAAAATATTATGACCACGATAAATTATTCCACACTGTCCGTTACTGTACCGGCTTACGATTGTTACGATAATTAATTGCCTTTCTTCGCGGACTCTGTTCGATTCTGATGGTACGAATGCTGTTCGGTAAATACAGGGTTGAGAGAACGATATAAAACGACAATTTTTGAACTTTTTTGAAATACTTACTGATATACCCTCAATAAGGGACATTCTGTGTATCTTTGCAGATGTTTGAGGATCCTTGGACTTCAAATTGGTACATATTTGGTTCAGGGTACAAAATCTGTACACACTGTTTCATGGAATGCTGTCGAACAAATAATATTGATACAGAACAAAACTTGTGTTGTCCCATCAAAAGAACATACAATTTAGTACTAACACAGAACCCTTTTTCCGAATGTCAAACCTCTGCAAGTTTTTTGACTTCGCAACAAAATCTGAGCGTAAATGTCTTACATCGTCATTATGTAAATCACAGAAACTGCCAAGCCAAACAATATTATTAGTTTATCTATTTCAATGTCGTAATTAGTTCATTACAGTACATTACAGCATTGTTTTTAGTTATATTTTTCATTTTGGGGTTGACAACACTGACATCCTATCCTTTCGAATGTCCATTGTATGTCAATTGTCAGTATTAAACCGTGTAGATAGTGAAAAAAATTTTGATAGGAAAAATCTTATTTTCACTGAGAAAAATGGTATTAGAGATTTGCTTTTCTCAAATTTTCAATCATCCTGCTTATCAAATATAAAAAAATTTTTAAAGTCTGATCTATTGATTAGGTAGTTACATTCATATATAAACAAAAAAATTTTATGATGCAAGAGCAAAGATTAATACACATCCAAAGGAATTTTTTCAATCCTCAGATGAATACACATCGTACAATTAATTCTACAGGATAGCTAGTGAGATGCAATTTATATCCAGATACCAAGAATGATTAGTACTATGAGAAAATTTTCATGTATAGAATATATATTTCTGCGAATAAAGCTTTCGTTACTTGATGAGTAATGAGAAATAAATAGAATTGTTAATAACTTATCCTTAAATGGTGAATGTTTTTTTCGGTATGTGTGTTTATTTATATATTTTCTAAGTTGGTGTTACAGGTTATTTCTTAATGGTTTATTCCGAACGAACTTTGCAGCTATAAAAATGTATCAAATTTCACATTGCCAATGAAAATTAAATTACTAACAATTTCTTTGAGTTTGGATATATATCAAAATTTCAATAAGCTACTATGTATGGATGATTATAGTTTGAAAGTGAGTTTATTGATCTCTGCATTCAGCTGGTCATTCTTGAATTTTGAACACTGCATGAACTTTGAAATCTTGAATGAAGTGAACTTCAGCTTGTTGTGGAGTGCTAATAGGGATGCTATCAAAACATTTTCGGAAATTCTAATGACTGAATTCTCTTTCATAAGTTTCTCGTACTCTCTTTCATACAAGGATTTGGATTTTTGTGGTATAAGTTTATTTGCAACATTATTGGCAAATTCTCTCAATTCTGGTGGTCTTAAATCCATTCCTTCAGACATACTTAATTCACGAATTGAATAATTTTAAAATTCGAACGCACTATTCAAATTCTATAATCTAATTTTTGTCAAGCCAACTGCAAAAATAAAATACAAAAGGCACTAGATGGTAGGGTAGGGCGGGGCTAGTTGGGCATAGGGGCAAGTTGGGCAATCGAAATATCTCGCAAACTATTCACTATACGCATTGTCATCGTATGGCGGAAAGAAGGAGTCGCGGGAGAGGTAATCACCACGTGATCACTAGTGGCGGCTGGACGAACGAGTGAAGCGCCCGTGCGTTTTGTTTATTTTGTGCGCAAAAAGTAAAAAAGTTGTCTATCGCAAGTTTTCGTCTATATCAATCAATTGTTGTCTGTTTTCAATCAGTAAGTGTTAATCTTCCAGATAATTATTGTACTTTTGATATGTAGAGAGGTTCTGGGTATAATTCTTACGATTTTTTTATAACCTCACTTTGGTTTTAAAATGCCGGATTGGGGTTAGTTGAGCTATAGTTGCTCAACTTACCCCACGACTCAAACAAGTAAAGTAATTAATGTTTTATTTTTTTTAGGATGCGGACTTACAAGAGGAAGACTACAAGATGTTCTTACACTACTGAAGATTTAAAAAATGCTGCAAAGGCTATTAAGGATGAAGGAAAAAGTGTTAATGCCGCCGCTAAAGAATTTGGTATCAAACGGATGACTTTGACAAGATTTTTGAAGAAATTAAATGAAGGTGGTGATTCATCCATGGGCTATGCAACACCGAGACAAGTATTTTCTCCTACACAGATATTCAAGTCTGATTTTAAACAAAAGGACTGAATCTAATCCTGAAGTTAATCTTAAGATACGTTGATGTTTTCTTTATTCTATTTTTAGATAATTATCCAAAGAAAATTACATTAAGTTTTGTTTCTCTGTCACTAAGAATATATAAATTTAATTTCATTGATGACCATTAAGTTTCAAAGTTCTGATGCTGAGTTTTATCTTAAGATACGTTAATGTTTTGTTGATTCTAGTTTTGGTTAATTAGTAAAAGAAAATTACTTTAAGTTTTGTTGTTCTGTCACCAAAATATTATAAATAAAGAACTAATCGGCAAACACATACTTATTTTACTTCTCTAGTCAACATTGAACTCATGGTTTGGTTAGACATTCTTAGTTCTCAACTTGCCCCATACCCTTGCTCAACTTACCTCATCTATGGGGTACATTGAGCATACTTGACTTTCTGCATTTAAACAGCGGTAACTCTTAAATTCGACTTGTTACAAAAAATATACTATGGGCACTTTTGCTAAGGGATACATTACTAATCCATCAAGCCACATAACGGCTCATTGAGACTTTTTATTGAGTAGCTACATCCGCTCAAATAAAAAATTGCACAACTAGCCCCACCCTACCCTATAATCTGAATTTTTCATTGAATTCCAATAAATGTCTCACAATTCTTGACTGAAATAGAGAAAATATCGTCTAATACTCGTTGCAGAAGGCAATTCCAACAGTCATGCTTTCAAAAACTTGCTCTTTTTCGAATTTCGCATTCGTGTTGGAATAGGTGCCCATTCGGCAACTTGTTTCAGAATATCAAAAAATTTATTAGCCATAACCACATTTTCAATAAATAATACTAAATCCATAACTCCTAAATATTATACTGATTAATTCCTACACTATGTATTTTCTTTCTCATCTAATTTCTTGAATCTGTTTCCATACTGAATCTACTTAATTCAAGCTGATTCTTTCAACAATTCCTGGAGATATTCATATTCCAAACATAGCAGATTTACCGACAAAAACTTCTCGGACAACTCGTTAAACTCCCAAACTGAATCAACATTTTCCGTCGCGAAACTTATTCATTCATCGTCAACCTGATATTTCATTCGAATTTCAGATTTAGCATAAATCCTCGCAAAATTCTTGGTCTTATTCATCAAATCGCAACACTCCATTCAGTCGAGCCAACGGTATTTGAAGAGCGCCAATAGAAATTGCAGGTCCCTTTTTGAAAACTGTGCAAACGATGATTAAAGCCTTCTTTCATTTTGTACACCTCTGAAAACTTCTCGAGTATCATCCCGAGGGCAAATGAATAAGCCCAAATTGCGTTCTGTGTTTCAATGAAGACCTGAACGCCGGCCACATTCATTCAGAAATCGCTCATTCCCTTTGTGATTCGGTCTATGGGCGACAACGTCATCTGTTTCATATTTCATGAACGAGCAAACGAACCGGAAATCATTCCTTGAATCTGTCCGAGTAATGATTCCAGATAAGCAATGTTGCAGAGACTGATTTAAATCAGCCTCACTTCTTAAAAAGTGCCGGAAACGTCTCAAAAGTATTATTCGTGACTCAGAGAAAACACCACCAAATTATTTATCAATAAGGCGCTAACATCATCAATAAAGTCTTTCACAGGAAACCGCTAGAGAGTCAGCCGGTCCATAATTGTTCCATACTGTAATATCGTCCCTGAAAAGTGAGGCATTTAATTGACAAAACTGACAAAATGGCCGCCGAGTTTTGGTCATAGATAAATGAATACATCTATGTTTGAGTGATGACCATAGATAAAGAAGGTTTCTATAACTATACTCTATTCAAAGTTTATTTGTAACTCGGTTGGCCATGGAAGTTTGACACATTTCACTCTGTATATTAAAAAGTTAGGTTGGGTTCGCTATTTTCCTGTCAGATTATTACGCACTGTTGTCTATATCACATAAAGGTCCTAGTAAACTTGGATTCACTCAAAATGCCAATTTACTTCTGAACCTTGGAAGAGTTTCGAAAGGTTTGAAATTATTATGGCAGAAATTTCTAAAGGTGCTGCTCTTATTTTGATTGGGATGTTCTATGATAACCTCAAAAATATTAATTATAATATTTGAGTTACCGTTCATCAGGGATGAACATATTTTAAGTGATTTTCGGGAATCTGAAGAAGTTTGAACATTAATCTGTTCATCATGATACATGAAACTTCCGATTGGAATTTGTTTGATATTCGAAAGGACATTGCTTTAATCGTTTGGAAGCTGGTTCAACATTTCAAAAGAATTAAGGAAGGTATCACAAAGAAATAATGTTGAATCTGAAGATGTAGCTAATAAAGGAATGGTATATATTCTTGAATGCAGAATTGGAACAGAGCATCTCACTTCTATGAAACACTTCAATTTAATTATCAACAAAATAAGATTCAATACAAGCTTGTATTCTGAACATGTTCTAGTTGATCAATGCATAAAAGTGATGATAGGCACATTTAGTTTTTCAAATCTCTTATTTTTCCTTTTAAAAATACCTTCATTGTTGTCTTCTCGATGAGAGCTATACATGCTTCGTTCAGTAGGTATTCTCTGCAAATCTCTTGGTGATTATGTGAAATGAAGGTTTCATTTCGAGTCACTGACGAAAAGAGTTAATTCTTCCATTCAATATATATTTTTTATCGTGATTGTTTCATAGTTTTGTTGGTCTGGGATATACTCAGCTCTAATCACATCCTCGATATTCAAAATTGAAATAATATCTTTTAACATAAAGAATCGAATAAATGTTGATTACTTCTAAAGTTCTTTCAATCCGAATAATATCTCTTACAGGTATGTTATGTATACAACAGAATATTTTGAAAAATACATAAACACATTCAGGAGCATTCACAATACTGAACGCTATGGAAAGTGATGTATGTGTTCATTTCTTCATTTGCCTTTTTTTTCAAATAAGAACTGAGAGATGAATAAATTTCATTTACTCAACCCTTGATCACTGAGTTAGTCAACAATTCAGTAGAGATTCTGAGTTGATCACACTTGACTGAAGTAGAAGCATAAAGCACAATTACGAAAAATTACTTATTCACATATAATCTTATTCACCATAATCAAATTAGATATAATTCAATTATTAATATTCAATGTGTAGACTTTTACTATTATCAAATAACTTCCAATCATTATTGAAATCAAAATAGATATTTGAAAACTTAAATGAAATATCATATGATTGAAATTGGTCAAATTATTATTAGGGTTTTACAAATTACACAATAAGTATTTTTCGAAAAGTGAAAAAAATCTTTGTGAAAGAAAGAGAAGAGAGAAATTAACTTTATTGATAATAAAAAATCATCAAATGGCTATCGACCGAAGTCTTCCTGCCAATTTTACATTTATAATTTATTTATTGTATAAAAAAAGTTATTCCAATGATATTAGATGTTCATAAATTGGTAGTGCTTGTAGTTTGGCCTTTGGTGGGCTCTCTGTGTCATATTGGTGCACGCCTATTGGTGCATGCCTATTAGTTTTATCATCAGCCTATTGGTGCATGCCTATTAGTCCAGGTTGAGCTATCCGATTGATGATTCTTAACAAACTTATCCACCTGTAGGAGAAAAATCTTCTTTTAATGCCAACAGATTGTGCTCCTTTTACTAAAGGAAAATGAGTAGCATATCCTCCTAATAATAACTGTATATTAGCATGTAACAATAATTAACTTACATACATTTCAAATTATATCCTTAAAAGAAGTGACAACTTGAGTTCTTCCCGACATTATTTCACATCCATTACTTCAGTGAACGAATCAGACTCATCATCAGATAATTCTGGATCTGAATCATTTTCCTCCAATGAAATAATAAATGGAGGAATATTATCTATAGGTAGGTTACCCATATGTTTAGTCCAGTCGTCTTCAATAAGTCGTTCGCAATGTAAATAAAAATTTTGCCACATTTCAGGTGTACATTTTGAAAGAGCCAGAGTCCATAAATTGAACTCTCTTGTGTAAGGATGAGAATTTATGTTCTTGTTGTAGAAGTTTTTACAAAACGCCCATGCCATTTCAATAGGATTATATTGGCAATGGTATGGGGGTAATCTAAGAACTTCATGTCCATGCTCTTTCAAAAGTTCATCAATAACGTATCGTCTCTGTCGGTCAGTTCTAAATGGTAATATTAAATTCCGAAGTTGTTTTTTATTTAAATTCCGATCGAAATCATTTTGTTATTCACCAACCAATTCTGCATATCAATTTTCTTGTCATTGTAGCCTGAGGAAGGCGAAATATAACGCCGAAACGTCGCTCTAGGAATCCAAAGTGTTTTCATTCAGTTCCTTAAACCGAGAAGTTGTCAATTATCAATTTTCTTGCTTGAACTAGTTGGTGGCTTATCCAACTGCACTGAATGATATGGTGCATTGTCCATTATGATCACAAATTTACCAGCAAGCTTTGATAAAGCTGGAATTAGTTGATTAATAACCCAATTTTGAAAAATTTCACTGGTCATAGTCTTGTGATAGTCACGGTCATTATTCTTCGAATCTAAAATGAAATCACAACCCTCCAAAAATCCAAAATTACTTCCTGCATGCAAAACAGTGAATCTTTTACCTTCAGATTTAATTTTTGAAGGATTTCCTCTCATATCAGATTCGTGTGTCCATCGACGAACAGATGAACCATTTTGGTAAATCCAAGTTTCATCAAGAAACACGAATCTTATATTTTCATCCATCGACTTAAATTGCAAAAATTTTCTCAGGAAAGTAATTTTGGCTGCAACGACATGTTTTTGTTCACATAAAATTTTGCGTCCATTTACCTTTTTATATTTATAATCCATTTATTTAATAATATTGAATAATGAAGTGCGTTCTCCCTTATAATCCAAATGTTCCTTAGCGTAAGTCAGTAGTGTGTCGATAGAAAAGTGTTCATTTTTCAAATTGTAATTCCAAATTTGTCGTTGCAGGTCTTTTCTAAAAATGAAATCGTCTACTTCTTGTGTTTTTTTGGGCCTAACAATAGAAGGAAACTCTTTATCGTCGTCTTCATTAAGAATTCCTCTGATTGAATTAATATGAACCTGTAATGAAATTTCGATTAGGATAAAACATAATATTTACATCTCACTTACGTTGAAAATGTTTGATACACTTTGCTGTATCGTTGAGTCCATAACTTCCTGACCACTATGCGCAGATTTGGGTGCAAGATAGCATTTTTTGATGCTAAGTCTTTGTCCTTCCGTTATTACTTTAGGCATTTTGAAAAAAATTCTGAAATATTTTGATTCTCTTCAAAATCAAATGTGACAGATGACAAGTGAAAATTGGCTAAACTGCTTGACATCGGCAACGTCGAAATCCGAAGAAACACTGATGCCAACCCAAGAAACTTAAATCATGGCCACCCGCGATACAAATAAACTTTGAAAGGAGTATATGTGACTTTACTGAGCTAATCAATAGTAAATCAGATATCTTATTTATTTATTTATTTATTTATTATCCATATGGATCACATACAGGTAATCAAATACCTAAAAAATGTGTTCACAGCCTAGAAAAAACAAAATTCATCTACAGAAGTGTAAATTAAAATTTAAAGACAGATTTCTTATTTCCAACTAGAACTAAACAATTTCGACAACAGTATATAGCCAGTGCAGGTGCATGACATTGACAAAAAGAACAGTCTTAATTAGATGTACAAGGTGGTAGCTGATTATTAAGTCCCGAGGAAGTGATTTTTCATGATTTTCTTCAAGGAACTAGGACTATGAAAAAATAAATCAATCCTATCCTTGAATTCATTGCAGTGACCAAGCATTCTAAAGCAGATAGAGGATTTGAGTGCACTACTTGTGCGCTTGGTTGGTAGATAAAATGTATCAAACTGTCTAAATATCCTAGAGGGAGCATAATATTGTATTCTGTGAGTGATGTCGGGGCATTCTAGCTGATTACTGAGTAATTTTTTTATGAATAATACATCCCCGACAGTTCTTCTGTTTTTAAGATTGAGCAGTTTGAAGTATTTGAGTCTTAGGTTATAATTGTTTGGGTCTCCTCTGTTCAGCACGTAACCACATCTGAAGGCCAAAAAACGCAGGAATTTTCGCTGAATTTTTTCAAGACGATCAGCATAAGTTTTAAAATATGGAGTCCACACAATAGAAGCATAATTCAACCTACTGAACACATATACGTTGTACAATGAAATTATAGTTTCACAACGTGAAAAATGACGACCCTCTCTGATTATGAAACCTAGCGTCACATTACATGAGTTCGCCAAGCTATCTACATGTGTTGAGAATTTCAGCTCAGAGTCAATTATGACTCCTAAGTCCCTGACGCACTTAGATCTTTTCAACTCAACGTTTCGTAGTCCGTAGGCGAAATAAACGACATTTCTATTGCGGGTAAAAGAAGTTACTTGACATTTCTCGAGGTTTAAATAGAGAAAATTGGTTTGGCAGTATTCGACTAGTCTGTCAAGATCCTGTTGGAGACTTATGCAAACGCTCTCACACCCAATTCTGTAAAAGACTTTTAGATCGTCGGCGAAAAGAAGTATCCTACATATTGTAAAGCAAGTGGGTCCCAAAGTGGGAGCCTTGGGGAACCCTAGACGTTGACATAAAATATCTTGACTTGAATCCTTCGACCGACACGAACTGCGATCGGTTACATAGATATGACTCGAACCATCGCCGTACAGCATATGTAGAGAAATGGATTGAATGAAAAGATTCAATTGTTCGGCCATTATGTTGAAATTTTTAGCGCTTATTTATTTATTTCAATTTTTCTTTTTTCATGACATCCAGATCTGAATGAGTTGGAAAATCTCAAGTCATAGTTTCTTCGAAAGTCCGCCGTTCTCGGTCATCACAATATTGTGATTGAGAATCTTCAGAAAGTTTTCTTTTTTTTTTGTAGAAATCTGATAATCCTCTGAAACGGCTGGGAAAACTGACGGTACAGCAGTCATTCTTAAAAGCGATCTGGAAGTTTCAGGCCTAATCTGGTTGTCATTTTCTGTGAATTGAGCACTACAAATTCTGTTATGAGTTTTTGGTTCCCAGCCTTTCATTCTTATCGCTTTTATCCACTTTTGTGATAACTGAAATTTCAATACAATACAAAATAATGTGACCTTTCGACATTAAACTTACTGAAAGAAGGGAATGTCATATCCGTTTCTGTATTCATATGAGCAGTCGAATACAGAACAGCGCACCATCTTGAGAAGACCGTAATGAAAAAACACTACATAAAAACACCACCATTATTACAGTTTAATTTAATCAGTTCGTTCGAAGACATATCAACAGCAGACGGTCGCCATTTTGTCAGTTCAATTAAATGCCTCACGTTTTGACCTCGAGTTAGACATCTATGTTTTCTATATCTATGACTGTAATTGAGAAGATCATAGAAGCAAATAGGGAGTGTTGCCTGGGATTCAGGCTTGAAGAACATCGAATACTCAGCCTTTACTACACGGATGACGCCCACTTGGTCTCAGAATCTGAGGACGATCTGCATTGCATATTTAAAAACATCGCAGAGAGCTATAATATGAAAATCTCTATGTGCTTCGGCTGCCTAGCACTCAGAATTAATATCAATGAAGCAGTCAACAAAGCTGCCACAATATCCTATCATTATTCCATATAGTCGGAATCAATTCTTTATATCCGTTGATGAATTGACCGAAAATTCACTGGCAAACATCAAAAACCTAGAGATAAAAAATACAAACCCACAAAATAAATAACTTTTCCACGGACAACAGCCCTCGTAATACACCACTTAAACATCATAATGCCGGAAGAACTGTCAGTCCATTAGCAACCCTTTCCATTTTCAGCCCTATAATTCTGGTTTACAGGTGCTAAAAGCCAGGGCAGACATTATCGACAGGAAGCCAATAGCATTCCCTGTGCGGTCATCCGTTTCGAACTACCCCGATATTTTCGGGGTCAGTTAGCTCAACAAGTCGAGCTTGCAACCGTGTCAACTCTGAGGGTAATGAACCACTAATTGTGGCCGGCATTTAGACTGTCCGAGGGTTGATAAGCTTCATGCTCAAGAAGTTTAGTTCAATCAATATTGAGGTGGTGACATCTGAATCAGGGTCTGTCTTTTGAAATAAATTTCGACCATGTTTTAAGCATGTACAACGCATGGAAGTGACATGAGTAGTATCGCAGGAATCGTGATGGAATTGTATTGGTTTGTTCTGAGCCAATAATTATTCGATGGTGTTATGTCAGGAGAATAGTGTGGGTGCATCATTCAGTTCAAGCTGATGACAGTATACTTCCAAATTAAAAATTCTGAAAAGGCAGCTCGTTTGCCAGGCTGCTGTGATACATAAGCAAGTTCAGACGTTTCTTCCTAAAATCTAAAGTGTACGAAGACATTAGTTGGGCTCTTGTGGTTTCTAACCAGGGTCACTAGGTACTCCAGATCTTCGATTATCCTAATTTTCATATTTTTCCCTTCAAGTGTCCATTGAACCCTAACTCTGTACCAAATTTCAGCTCTCCAAAATTATGAGAAGTCGAAATGGTTCCAGTAAAGGATGGTACGGCAGTGTATGCTTCGCGTTCGATTTGGCGGGGCACTACCGAGCCCCCAGATATCCTCATTTAACTCTTCTCCATGTTCTTAGTTCCTATTCACCATTGCACTCATGTATCCAAATATTTCGATTTGCTCAGATATCTGACTTTTATTTTCTCAAATTTTTCAGCTGATCTGGAGGTAACACAAGAACCTGAATTTGACATCGGTGAATTGAGCTCAACAGGACGGCAGATTGAAGTATCTCTTGGAGGTGCAGTCCAATTAGCTTGTCCTCCAGGTGAGTCCAATGGTTTATATTGATTTTCCCTGCTAGATACAAATAATTTTTTAATATATTTTCATTGAAAAACTTGCGTCACTGACGTATTGTGAGTATAATAATGAAAAAAATTAGAAATCTGCCAATCATATTCTTTGAAATACTCTTCAAAGTAGCACGTTCATTTGTTCCGTTACCACATGTCACAAGTAAGTTGTAACCAAGAATTGTTTAAGTTATTGGTAATCGAATATGAATGCCTGACGAGAGGAAAGTATTATACACAAATCTCGAAACACATTCTCCATCTAATGTATAGTTTCTTTTAAGAGGAAATCCCTGAACTGGTTTCAAGCAGATGTCCTAGTTTTATTTGTGCTGAGAGGCACTAGTTTGGTAATTTCACTATGTGTTTACTTCGACGAAATATCTCCAAATCTCATTTTTGGAAATCCCAATCTACTTTTTGACGTGCAGTAAGTTTTCATATTGGATTAAATAAACGTTGTTTGTTTCCTTTATGGCATTCATTTCCTAGGGTATCTATTAATGTGAGAAATATCAAAGTATCATGCCGTCTTGCATGTTTCATCTCTGTGGAATGAGAGTTGCTATGGAAACTTCCCCACTAAAAATGGTATGAGTAAAATAGTCAATGAAAATTTTCGAAGTTTCCACTGTTTCTCCAGAAATATAGAGATCAACCCTTGTACCACGAATAATCGAAGTGATTTATGTGAACTGGAATTGTAAGGGCTCTACACTCTTCCAGGCATCTTCTGAAATAAGTGTTCTCGAAAAAGGAACTGACTTAAAAATTTACGACTCACGGGAAATATGAAACCCTAAGGATCATATTAAAATTCATTATGAATTTTCGAGACACTGTTTCATTAAAACAGGAAATATTGTCTACCAGTTGAAATTAATTGTATGTTCATAATGCCTTAATGAAATCGAATAACAAGGCAATTTTCGTTCATAAAGCTTTGTGAATGATCTCTTGCCAAGAGATAATTTCAAAGGTACTTCAATAAACTACATAAAATCTCTTTTTAATTTTTACTACCGTTCATTAAATTTTGTTTTCTAAAATTCATTCCATGAACTGAAAATAGGATTTCTCAACATGCGCAACTAATTTTAACATAATGAATTATATAAAAATCGTTTCAATTATGATAAACTACCAAGTAGTAACGGCTGAAACAATAGATCATCATATATAAACATCCCAAAAAATTTTATTCAGATTTTAATACGTTTCAGAAATACTTGATTATCTTCACCTTTGAATCGCCACTCGTCCCAAATTCTTCTCTTAAAATCCCTGACCGAATATTCACCTCATTTCTTGTCAGTTATATCAGTGAACTCAGGGTGAAACAATCCCTTATTTTATTAGAAGACACATCAAAACCACTGCGCGCTTCTTCATACAGTTATATTTTTATCGCTCACTATAAAACTGAAATGAGGTGTTAGAGTTATGGGTATGCCTTAATCAGGAAGTTTTATGCCACGATATAAAAATATACCCCGAACTTCAGGAGGTTTTGTGTTATATTGTTATTTTCAAAAAATACGGTTCTACGGTGCTATGAACATGGGGGCACTCACGACCAAAGGGTTTGTAAAATGTCGTAAGAGGATGCTTAGATCAACAAAGATTGTGAGTTTTCACTTGAGACTATAATCAGGATGTTCGTCTGGCGTCAATTCATAGAACTAGGGATTTTTATGCTTACAACCCTTGATCCATCATTACTTGTTTTATTGAGAAAGTTCACGGGATATCAAATATTCTTGTAGAAATTTTTATGGCATTTCCTGGACAGAAAAATATTTTCTTTTATGAAGGGTTCTCGAATACAAAAGATCTACTGCAAATCAAAGAAATGTTCATGTTTCTTATTCAGCATTTTTTTATTCACTAGTCATCTGATATTTTTATTTCGAACATTTGGCCTCACATCGTAAATCCTCGTCGTAGTTAATACCAATCTTCACATCGGAAGATTCGAGTTAACACTTTCGAAATTTACAGCTGCGCCTGGCATTAATTTTCTCTAGCGTAACTTACGAAAAGCGAATGCTGAAAAGTGAACTCGAACTTTTTGCCGAGGGGTGAATTCGCGAGTCTGGAGCTCATGCAAATCGGTTTTTTTCGTCGACATAACGAAAACACGAGTTCACCCAGTCTGAAACCATCACATGAATGTGACTACGGCAGCGAAATTCGTTTTCCGTCGACTTCCCTTCTGGATCCGCAGTGTCTGGAACGTATTCGTCAACAAAGTTGTAAAATATCCAGGAGTAAGAACGTCACCGTGCAAATATGTATCGATGGGGGTGAGATCCATCTCAATGTCGTTTCTCGGGCGAGGTATTCGTTTCCTTGAATAAGGCCGGCAGATTGAAGGCACGGAATGATTTTGTTATTCGCGTAGAAGAAAAATAGGATTGAAAATCCATCCATCAGTTTTATTCCTAGTGTGGACAAGATTAGGGTTGAAGCATATACTTCTTTTCTTATTCAGAATGAGATAAACACCATTTGACGAAAATAGATAGTTTTTTATACTTTAAGGGATATAGGTAACATTTACCAGTTGAGGACGAGTAGCATTTTCATTTATATTACGTCATCGCTCAACTATAAATAAGGACCCCAGTCCGAGTCCTCACACCAAAATATTTTCTTTAATATTACATCATCGATTCGCACCCCGACAGCCAAGGAGCCATTATTTTCGGGGTGGTTGGTCCAGAACACGCTTTGCTCTTACTACTACTGATAAAAATTTTCGATACTGGTTAGTATTTTTACATCCCATATAGTATATAACATTTTTCCCTCGCTGTATTTCATAAAGCTTTATCACTTAATCAACTGATTCTATGCACGAAATTTCAAATACAAAATTATATTTGCTAACCTGACAATTTCGTTGAAGTATTCTGTGAATCAATCAATCAATGATCATTATAAAACTGAAATATTTTCCCAAATCTCCGAAATCGACTAGCACACTCAAAAATTACATCTTTTCAAAAACATCTTTCAACTTCGGAACTCTATGTACACGACAGAAAGTCAAACATGATGTAAGTAATGAAAAGGTGCGGAATAGTCATACAGCCGACCATCGAAACAAACTTCATAACCTGTAAGATGTCTAAAATACTGGTGTGTGAACTTGTCAAATTTTGAATGGAAACGTCATTTTACTTTTTGGGACATGGCGACTGTTTAGTTTTATACTCACATGAGGGAGCCACAAGGCAATTCATTCATAAATTTACATCGCAAACGCTTGAAATTTGTTGAAATTTTAAATCATATTAACCTCAAATATGGAATAAATTTATTTTATTCCCCTGAAAAATTAACTAGACAAAAATGAGGGCGTATCGCTTCTCAGAAGCTCCCAATGGATTTCACCGATTAACTGGCTGTTAAATAAATATTCTTGTGATGCGAGTTCTGATCACGTAATGCTTTCAATTAGTATGGTTTATCCATATTTTTTCTAATACATTGAAGTATGATTTTTTTCACTAATATATGGTCTCTTGCTCAAACATAAATGTTTTTAGTATTATTTTATAAAGATTTTACAATCCTGATTTATGGTAAGTTGATGCTCATTTATGTATTATGTATGTGTTTTATTAGTTTCTGATCTGATCATTTTGGCTTAGCAGGAAAAGGTTTGTAATATCAGTAGGAATGTTTTCTATTGGGCTTGGGAAGGAATGATATGGGAGGTCCGGTTCAAAGTACTACAGTATGGATGGGTGATTTGGGGAGCCAAGGAGCTACTAAAGTTTTATGATGAAAATTGTGATTTCTTTCATCAAACCATTTATAAGTGAAAAGAATCTGAAAATTTAAAGAATTAATCTGTTCATCATGCATACAACTACACAAACTGAATACGTGAATTTCGTGAAGAAGATTGCAATTTTGTATTGAGGTTTGTAAATCAACATTGCTTTAATACGCTTCCACCATAAAAGGATCAGCTGGTTCAATCAATTTAAAACACAGGGAAATTACAGGTAAGGTATCAACATGTAGAAGATAAAGTAATACAAATATGAACCTCTGAAAATATATTGTTAATACAATTTCGAATTGAAGTTGAATCAATCAATCAATGATCATTATAAAACTGAAAATTTTCCACAATCTCCGAAATCGACACAAAAACATCTTTTCAAAAACACTTTCAACCGGAACTATATATCAACAGAAAGTCAAACATGATGTAAGTAATGAAAAGGTCGGTGAAGAATCAGTGTACATAAATCTCTTATTTTTCCTCATAGCAAAAATACCTTCATTGTGATCTTCTCCATGAGAGCTATACTTGCTTCTGTTCAGTAGGTATTCTCTGCAAATCTCTTGGTGATGATGTGAAATGAAGGTTTCATTTTGAGTCACTGACGAAAAGAGTTAATTCTTCCATTCAATATATATTTTTATCGTGATTGTTTCATAGTTTTGTTGGTCTGGGATATACTCAGCTCTAATCACATCCTCAATATTCAAATAATAGCTTTAATATAAAGAATCGAATAAATGTTGATTACTTCTAAAGTTCTTTCAATCCGAATAATATCTCTTACAGGTATGTTATGTATACAACAGAATATTTTGAAGAATTCATAAACACATACAAAATAAGAACTGAGAGATGAATAAATTTCATTTACTCAACCCTTGATCACTGAGTTAGTCAACAATTCAGTAGAGATTGTGAATTGACTATACTTGTCTGAATGGAAGCATAAAGCACACGCATTGTAAAAATTATACAATACTTATTCACATATAATAAAAAATATTGAAAATGCTTTTTATTTTCTAACAAATAAATTTCAATAAACTTGAATCATACAAATAAGGATAGAAAATCAATGATCTGAAAACGATGAAGAATAACGATCTAACATAATCAAATTAGATATAATTCAATTATTAATATTCAATGTGTAGAATCATTATTGAAATCAAAATAGATATTTGAAAACTTAAATGAAATATCATATGATTGAAATTTGTCAAATTATTATTAGGGTTTTACAAATTACACAATAACTTTGTGAAAGAAAGAGAAGAGAGAAATTAACTTAATTGATAATAAAAATCATCAAATGGCTATCAACCGAAGTCTTCCTGCCAATTTTACATTTATAATTTATTAATTGTATCTATTGTATAAAAAAAAGTTATTCCAATGATATTAGATGTTCATAAATTGGTAGTGCTGGTAGTTTGGCCTTTTGTGGGCTCTCTGTGTCATATTGGTGCACTAGTGAAGAAGCTCTGGTATGGGGAAAGGCCTATTAGTCCAGGTTCAGCTATCTGATTGATGATTCTTAACAAACTTATTCACCTGTAGGAGAAAAAATCTTTCTTTTAATGCCAACAGATTGTGCTCCTTTTTACTAAATGAAAATGAGTAGTATATCCTCCTAATAATAACTGTATATTAGCATGTAACAATAATTTACTTACATACATTTCAAATTATATCCTTAAAAGAAGTGACAACTTGAGTTCTTCTCGACATTATTCCACATCCATTACTTCAGTGAACGAATCAGACTCATCATCAGATAATTCTGATCTGAATCACTTTCCTCCAATGAAATAATAAATGGAGGAATATTATCTATAGGTAGGTTACCCATTAGTTTCGTCCAGTCGTCTTCAATAAGTCGTTCGCAATGTAAATAAAAATTTTGCCACATTTCAGGTGTACATTTTGAAAGAGCCAGAGTCCATAAATTGAACACTCTATCCCTTGTGTGAGGATGAGAATTTATGTTCTTGTTGTAGAAGTTTTTATAAAAACGCCCATGCCATTTCAATAGGATTATATTGGCAATGGTATGGGGGTAATCTAAGAACTTCATGTCCATGCTCTTTCAAAAGTTCATCGATAACGTATCGTCTCTATCGGTCAGTTCTAAATGGTAATATTAAATTCCAAAGTTGTTTTTATTGAAATTCCGATCGAAATCAATTTTGTTATTCACCAACCAATTCTGCATATCAATTTTCTTTGCTTGAACTAGTTGGTGGCTTATCCAACTGAACATATGGTGCATTGTCCATTATGATCACAAATTTACCAGCAAGCTTTGATAAAGCTGGAATTAGTTGATTAATAACCCAATTTTGAAAATTTCACTGGTCATAGTCTTGTGATAGTCACGGTCATTATTCTTCGAATCTAAAATGAAATCACAACCCTCCAAAAATCCAAAATTACTTCCTGCATGCAAAACAGTGAATCTTTTACCTTCAGATTTAATTTTTGATGGATTTCCTTCATATCAGATTCGTGTGTCCATCGACGAACAGATGAACCATTTTGGTAAATCCAAGTTTCATCAAGAAACACGAATCTTATATTTTCATCCATTGACTTAAATTGCAAAAATTTTCTCAGGAAAGTAATTTTGGCTGCAACGACATGTTTTTATTCACATAAAATTTTGCGTCCATTTACCTTTTTATATTTATAACCCATTGATTTAATAATATTGAATAATGAAGTGCGTTCTCCTTATAATCCAAATGTTCCTTGTCAGTAGTGTGTCGATAGAAAAGTGTTCATTTTTCAAATTGTAATTCCAAATTTGTCGTTGCAAGTCTTTTCTAAAAATGAAATCGTCTACTTCTTGTGTTTTTTGGGCCTACCAATAGAAGGAAACTCTTTATCGTCGTCTTCATTAAGAATTCCTCTGATTGAATTAATATGAACCTGTAATGAAATTTCTGATTAGATAAAACATAATATTTACATCTCACTTACGTTGAAAATGTTTGATACACTTTGCTGTATCGTTGAGTCCATAACTTCCTGACCACTATGCGCAGATTTGAGTGCAAGATAGCATTTTTTGATGCTAAGTCTTTGTTCTTTGGTTATTACTTTAGGCATTTTGAAAAAAATTCTGCAATATTTTGATTCTCTTCAGAATAAAATGTGACAGATGACAAGTGAAAATTGGCTTAACTGCTTGACATCGGCAACGTCGAAATCCGAAGAAACACTGATGCCAACCCAAGAAACTTAAATCATGGCCACCCGCGATACAAATAAACTTTGAATGGAGTATAAGTAATGAAAAGGTGCGGAATAGTCATATAGCCGACCATCGAAACAAACTTCATAACCTGCAACACGATATGACATACTAACGTAATTTGAAGAATCAGTGTACATACAGAATTCATCATAGTAGCAGCCGCCACTGGCTGAGATCGACCCGAACGTTGGCCCAAGTATCGTTTCCACATGGCATTAAATCCGGTAAATATTTATTCATAGCGACGCCTACGAATGAGACTTCCATTCTTCAAAAACAGATGACACGACGATAATAGCGACATCCATCCACCGTAGACCAAACGTATCGCGTCCCGTTTCCCCTTTCTATGCATATGTAAGCAGGCAAGACAATCTGAATGTTAATACAAAGAAAGAGTCTATTCGAACGCAGGAGGAGTTTTTACAAAGGCAACTGCCGTTATCTGTAGTCGAATAAGCCGGAAAGTTTATCTGAAGTTGTCATGTTTATTGCCGGACTTGTGTTAAGTTCTCAGTACGTGGCTGCCGGAGTTATTTCCATTCGTATGGTCCCGAAACCGAAAGGCTATCGAAAAAGCGCAAAGCCATTTTCTCGAGGACGGATTTATACACTCCGCAACTTTGCTGAATTGCCAATATTTTTGAATGTATTTACTGGAGATACGGAGTCTAAATAGGAAATGGTTTGGGTAATGTCCTTGGAGGTTGGATATTGGATTGTTCGGACTGGAAACGGAAAATGGGATCACCTAAAGTTTTGTTTGTTTCCTGATTGAGCTCGTTTTCCGCTGCCATTAGTATAGATTCGTCGGCGTCTGGAATTGGGCTTGATTCTGACCTCCTCAATAAGGTAGACAATAGAAGTTTTACTATACGAGTTGTTGTTTTTCTCTTGGTAACTTTCTTGTGGCCATTACGTTCGATTATGGAGTTGGCTTCAGTTCAGGAAAGTGACCAGGCAGTATGGTATTTTGAACGAATTTTTCATTCAGGCCTGTCTTATAAGAAGGACCTACTGAGAATCAGGCTGCAATGCCTCAGTTGTTCAATCTGTTTAAAGTTCCAAACCAATACGAAGGTTATATATTCTTTCAAACCTTTGGCTATCAGTTTGATCTCTACTACAGCTAGAAGTCAGAACTGTGATTGGTAAACTTTGTAGGTAGAAAAACGTTTACAACAGTTATACCCGCTTGTACACTTTTATGCATAAGATATACCTTATATTTTAGTTGGGCTTGCCCTCGTCTTTGCTTGCACCCTCAATAGCAACGGCTTATTAAAGAACGTGTTAAGGAATAGTGAACCTGGCAATGTCATTAAGTTCTATGATTTTGTCGATTTCTGTAGTTGAAATATTTTGAAGCACTTGAAGCTGCGAGCGCTATGTTGTAAGAAGAAAATTTTCAATGACAATTTTGATGTATTTTAACTTGAAACCAAGAGTTGAATTCAGAGTTGTTTGAATTTGTATGCAATCAATATGTGGACGTTATGTTTATGAATGTTCAAGACGGACTTAAGAGTTAAGTCGTTCGTAAGCCATGAACTATAGTTCAGTCTATTTGGAAATGACCCTCCGAAAAATAACATACCGGAATTTGACTTGATAAATCGTTAGGGGGGCATAAAATAATGTTAATGCTAGATTTCCGAAGTGATCCAAATTGCTGATTTTGAGAAAATCCAAAAATATTTTGAAACGCGTTTTTCTCACAATGTATGGGTTTTAGAGAAAAATTTATTGAACAAAAAATGTAGAGGACATCGTAAACTACATTTCATCTCATGGAAGTGAAGTCGTCCGACTCAAATTACAAAAAGTAGGTGGCGCTAAAGTATCAAAAAATTGGTTTTTTGGCATTTTCGTTGTAAATAAATAATTTTTTCATAAAGCTGTAAATGAGAAAGTTGTTTGTCTCAAAATTTGCCACATTTTATATTCAACCAATTTTTCTGTAAACCTTACCGTTCTCGAGCTAGAACGTGCCGAATTGTAAAAATGGTACATTATGTGCCGCGCCAATGCGCGTATTCCATAAACTTCATTTTATTTTTTATTTTTAGATTAATAGACCATAATATTTACTTGATATTAATTTTTTGAATCATAGTTCAGATAAACAATTATTAATAGTACCCTTTCATTGCAGCTTGTGTAAACGGTCAACATTGAGTTGCAATGAATGCCATGAATTATGCCCGTCTAAGGTATTGATGTTAAAATCTGCGTTATCAGCAACCCATTGAGAAAACGCAGAAGGTTAAGGAGTAGGCTGATTTTTTTCCAGATAACAAGCCTCCAAGAGCTGGACTTCGTGATAGGAACAGGAGAAACCAATGGCTGCTAAAGCTTCGATGAGTTCTCTCGATCTGTGATTTTTTTTCATGTAGCAACCAATAGCAAGAACAACTTTAGACCGAAAACATCTTGGACGAGCAAGTTGAATGATAGCATGTGCAATAGCTGTAATTTTCTTCTTGTAGGTAGGGATGGAAGATACTTTCTTACCAGGAAGTATTATTTCTTCAAGCATAATCCTCAGTAACATCGAGACGTCTCTTCCAACTTCGTTCATGAAGGTGGTAGTAGGAGGATAATCTTTTGGACCTGATTTGTAGTACTTGCAACGAATTTTTTCTCCGATAACGCGTGCTATTTCACGAGTGAGTCTTTCTTTTTCAGCTTTTGCATTTTTCTTTCGAGAGGCGTAAAATGCATCTGACAGTAATTTTTGTCCAGCTTCACTTTGAAAAAATATGACGTTTCCTACACCAGGTACGTTGGTCGTAATAATCTTATCCTTATATTTTGCCTGCAGTCTTATTGTGACAGTTTCTATATTAGGCTGATCATCTTCGGGAAGAAGTTGAATGAGATCCTTTACAGCGAATTGACATACATCCCGACTTTCCGCGATGAAGGAAAAGATAGTCTCCATGACTTTATCGACTTTTGTGGTTGGACGTCCAAGTTGTTCGCTACATTCGTTATTCCGTCTTTGAAGGGTTACGTAGCATTTCTTATGGTACCGAGCTTTTACTTGTACCAAATCAACATCTTTTATTCTATTTCTAATAATCTTACTTTGTACATCCTTTCGGGGTGTTAAAATGTGCATCAGGGTCTTCCGAACAGAAGATCCTTTCACTTCACTAGTGTCTTTCAAAAGATGTTTTTTCCTTTGAGGCCGCATAGAAAACATTCGTTTGAATTGAAGTCAAGGGACGGCTGGTTCAGACTCCGATGATGGGCCAAGCTCGGATCCATCGTTTTCCTCTGTATCCTTTGGAATTCTGGAAAAAATTACTCGCCGGATATATATTTATTTAGTCATTATCGTTTAAATAATAATTTATATAGCATAAAATACCTTTTCGATTCTTGTCGAGCAGCAGCAACCGCAGCACACCGTGCATCTGAATAACGCTTATGGCACTGGATGTGGACCACGACAGGATTGCTTTCATTTTCAAGCAATTCTTGGATGGCTGAATCACCTCTGATTATGCTTGATCTTATCAACGTATTTCGCGCTTTCGGCCGGTGCTCTTATTATTCACATCATCAACACTTTTCTCACAAACAAAACAGACATTCATTTTGAGAGAGCAAAGTTTGTACAACAATGCTCTTCAAAACTCACATAGCAACTGAAAAATGTACGCTAGTAGGGATTAAGCAGATGTTAGAAACCGGTCCTTTGTCCAAACTATGCCGACCGGCCCGGCGAAAGTAACAAATAACCGTTATGTATGCTGCGCAGCCTCTTTTCGCCTACAGCTCGAGGACGGTGAGTTTTACAAGAAATTGTTCAAATAAAAAATGTGGCAAATTTTGAGAGGAACAACTTTCTCATTTACAGTTTTATAAAATAATTATTTATTTACAACGAAAATGCCAAAAAAACAATTTTTTGATTCTTTAGCTCCACCTACTTTTTGTAATTTGAGTCGGACGACTTCACCTCCATGAGATGAAATGTAGTTTACGATATCCTCTACATTTTTTGTTCAATAAATTTTTCTCTAAAACCCATACATTGTGAGAAAAACGCGTTTCAAAATATTTTTGGATTTTCTCAAAATCGGCAATTTGGATCACTTCGAAAATCTATCATTAACATTATTTTATACCCCCCTAACGATTTATCAAGTCAAATTTCGGTATGTCATTTTTCGGAGACACCCTATTTTTACTAGCTA
Source organism: Micraspis discolor (assembly GCA_030674115.1). NCBI lineage: Eukaryota > Metazoa > Arthropoda > Insecta > Coleoptera > Coccinellidae > Micraspis > Micraspis discolor. The sequence goes on from JARTUT010001740.1 coordinate 1,632,386, forward strand.
AATATCCTGTACTACTATGACGGTTCGGAATAGGAACAATCTCACTTATCTACAATTAAAGATGGTGCTAAGCTTAGACTATATGAGATAGACAAAGCATTCCTTTGTAGAATGTCGATTTGTTTTGACTCCCTCATTGAAAGTCTTAACCTCATTGAAAGTCTCTTGTGAAACCTCACCCGGCAACACCGCAAAAAATCTTTTTCCATTTACTCGGGTCACAATATCTTCAGGGTCAAAATGATCTGAACAAATGAAAATTGCTTACTTGACCATCCCAACAGCGAAGCCCAAATTCTTCTTCTGTCATCGTCACCTGGGGACCTTAATTTAAGAACCTCATTTTCTCTTATAATAATATCATTGAAAACTTCCCTATTAAAACTTTCTACGCTACTGAACATGTAAATAACTAAATATTTCGGTTCTAAAAATAAACTTATCTATGGAACGATAAGTTTGGATTAAAATTCCTGTCTTTACTACAACTTTTAACACTTACGAACCATTTTTAGTGCGATGAAAAGTAATAAACAATAAAAAATTTGAAAAATCTAATACTAACTCTCACAAATTTTCTTCAATTTGCGTATTTATTTTCGATACAGAGGTGGCAACGTGTGTCTTTTAGAACATATGACCTTCAAATTGTCAAGCAGAGAATGAAGCAGCGTTGTCTTGACTTTCACCTGAATTTCTTTCCATCTGTGGTCTCTGACATAAAATAGCAGAATCAACTAAAGTTTTTCTTTTACTTCTTGCTAATATATCCGATAAGACAGTTTCAATTCAAAATATAAAATTTTATACAATAATTTAAATGCAAATTGGAGAAAAAGTTTTTATTCACGATTATAGGGGAATAGAGAAACCTACTATTCGCTCAGTTTGGCAACATGAATATTTTTTATGACTTGAATGGACCAGCTCAATACGATACAATCGACGATGTGACACTTTTCAATGTAAATAAAGGGGTCTACTCTTATATAGTCTAAGGCGCTAAGTCAGATTAAGATTCGACAGTGTCAGTGGGCATTCCAATAGCCGACATTCGGTGGTCTGGTTGTCGAGTTGTGCCCAATTTCCTGTGTAGTGCTACCAATCAATTCCCGAATGATAATCGATGGAGAAAATGATGGTACCTTCTTTCGGCGGTTATTTCAGTATCATACTGTTCCAGAATGCGCAAAACCACCTTACTTAACTTCGGTGCCTTTCTCATTTTCTGAGATAGTGGCGGAAACCTTAAAACACCCTCCTTTTGTTTGTGAAAACTGACGAAAACTGATAGACTCGTTAAACGAACTGACTATATCGTTGGAGCACATCCGAATTTTACGATATATTCTTCCGCTCCCACGCCCTTTTCCAAGAATACCTCATCAAACTCCTCGATCCCCCTTCCACAATCTTCAACAGGGATAAGGCTCCAATATGAAAGCTTTTCGATAGAAATCGCTCTCGTATCTTTTATGACAGCCATCAAGTCGGCGAGAATCAAAACTTATACCCAAAACTTGGCAGAACCGACAGACGTAGATTGTAAGAACAACTTCTGAGGTTCCGAACTTCCTGCAATATCATTATAATATGCACCCCTGCCCTCGAAGTTCGAATATAAAATAAATCCCGTCATAAACTTCCGCATATTTGATGAGAGCCGAACGCTTGATTGAGACATGGATACTTTAAACGTTGTTATGTCACAAGTTCGGAAATTGGTATGCGGTTAAAGATGGTATCATCGAAGTTTTCTGTGGAGACGGTTGATAGAATTGGCAGATGAAGCGTCCTGAAGATTATGTCAGGTTTAATTATTTCTTTGATACAATAAAAAAGACATATAAATGCAATCTTTATCGCTTATGAACTTGTATACAAGCTAAATTTATCGCCATATTGTATATTGTTGAACCCTTAGACTAAATAAGATAGACAAAGCATTCCTTTGTGAAATGTCTATTTGTTTTGGCTCTCTCATTGAAAGTCTTAACCTCATTGAAAGTCTCTTGTGAAACCTCACCCGGTAACACCGTATAAAATCTTTTTCTATTTACTCAGGGTTAAAATGATCTGAACAAATGAAAATTCCTTTCTTTGGGCAAATACTTGACCATCCCATTCTTCTTCTGTCATCGTCACCTGGGGACCTTAATTTAAGAACCTCATTTTATCTTATAATAATTTCATTGAAAACTTTCTTATTAAAACTTTCTACGCTACTGAACATGTAAATAACTAAATAATTCGTTTCTAACCATACATTTACCTATGGAACGATAAATTCGGATTAAAATTCCTGTCTTCACTACAACGTTCTCACTTACGAACCATTTTTAGTGCGATGTAAAGTGATAAACAATAAAATATATGAAAATCCTAATACTGACTCTCACAAATTTTCTTCAATTTGCGTATTTATTTTCGATACAGAGGTGGCAACATGTGTCTTTTAGAACATGTGACCTTCAAATTGTCAAGCAAAGAATGGATTAGCGTTGACTTGACTTTCACCTGAATTTCTTTCCATCTGTGATCTCTGACATAAAATAGCAGAATCAACTAAAGTTTTTCTTTTACTTCTTGCTAATATACCTGATGAGACAGTTTCAATTCAAAATATAAAATTTTATACAATAATTGAATCCAAATTGGAGAAAAAGTTTTTATTCACAATTATAGGGGAATAGAGAAACCTACTATTTGGTCAGTTTTGCAACATGTAAATTTTTTATGAACTGAGTGGACCAGCTCAATACGTTACAATCGACCAGCTCTAAATTTTAGATGCGACACTTTTCAATGTAAATAAAGGGGTCTATTCTTATACAGTCTAAGACTAGCACTCATTAACTCATGGAAACAACCGCAAAAAACTATAATTGGATAGTTACTATTTGCTTGTACAAGTTACACAGACCTCCAAAGCGTACGTGAAAGCACCAAAAGCAATGTCGTAAAGCCGTAAAACAGTTCTTATCCGGAACCATCGAACTATAAAGTATTTTCGGATCTTCAAAATGCAGCAAATTTTCAAGCATCCTTGATATTCTTAATGCAAAACATGTCTATATGCGTCTTGTATCGTTGTGTGATTTCTTTCTTCTTTACTCAGGGACAAGTGGTTGTTGGACGAGACTTGAACCTGGTTCCGGCCGTTTACAACCCATGGGAGCTTCACAGGAACTCAGGCTAGACCGAGTCATCTACCAAGAAGCTGGAGAATACAGATGCGTCGCTCCTAGTCGTGAAACGACCAAGAGGTTGGATTCTCTGAGAAATATGATCTCATTCGAAGTTGTTGTCAAAGGTAGGTTCAATCTTTCGATATTTTTTCGAATTTTTAGCTGAGATGAAGTGAAGGTGTATAAAAAGTCAACTGTTGCTGACAAACTAAACGTATTCCTAGAATAATCGTAAAAAACTTGAACTATCGACTTGCATGCAGGTGTTTTTGCATAATGATCAAACAACGATTGTGTTGCTAGATATTAGAAATGATTGTTCCCAGATGTCTCTCATTTCTGAGGCTCGGCAGAGAAATACGGATCTGATTCCTTCAGCGTCCTTAAATCTGTGCTTTTTGCATTCAGTTTACTTTTCTATCGTCAAGAAAGAAAGCACATAAGTAGATGCCGACATCATTCCATCTACTTCCATCAAGAACCAGATGCCAACTTCATCACTATCGAGTCTAAAGCACTCGAGGAGATAAACTTAACAGTTTTTGTCTGGCACATAAACGCCTTCATTGCCACGAACGAGATTTACGAGCTTGAGATCAGATCTTCGGTAGAATCGCAACCAAATGAGAATCACTCGAAGTCGCAATTCAGCCTAATGCAACCGCGCTTCGTGGTCCTCAGAGAAGTCATCAGATCCAAGGTCTGTTGCCTCACGACGTAGATCAAATGGCTCAGATTACGGAACAAACACCGTATAAATAAGCGGGAAGTGGTTCGTTGCATCAGGAGAGACGGGTTGAGGGGATTTTGTAAGTGTAATGTAATTTTCCGCGAAAGAGCACTTGGGCAGGGCTCTTAAACGCGTACGAGTTCGAGGTTCCCTACGAAGGGCAACTCCCGGAATAATTAAGCAGTTAAGAAAATCCGCACGGTCGTCTCATCCTGCAGAATGTGTTACCAGGAACGGACTGTTGGAATAGATAATTCCTGCTAGAGCTCAACTCTAAGCATTTACGTATAGTTATCAGTATTACCGGTAGTTCGTAATGGGTTCGTGGAGTTAGCGAAACTTTTGGAGAACTAATTCTCAAACTATATCAAATACTTTGCCTTATAAGTACTTAATTAGTACCTTTTAGTACTTCATGAAATCTCCATCGCAACTTCGTATTTCTTGAGAAATTGTCAATTCAAGTTTTTTGTACTAACACAGCACAGTAAAAATAGATAGCTAGATTTTGTAGAGTTGTTGACTGATGCCTCAGCTGACTATGTAACGTTTCTGTTGGTACTTATCGACCGATTTGCAATGCAAGTGCAGTAGTGTAGTAAAACGGCGGTTTTCTATTTGTAGGCCTGATAGTTTCAGCATTTGTACTTCTAAATTTTCGTTAAATTCACGAACAAATCACGGCCTGCCGGTAATACTTGTAACAGTGTAACGTTGGTTCTAAAGCTCTAATTGTAGCTTAACAGGTCCTTAATATTAATGTAACAAAACCGAATATAAACATTTTGAGAACTGCCGCAACAACAGAGAAGTTCCGCTTCATGCGCCGACAAAGGGATTAAGAACATGATGAAAGGGACCGCTCGCCATAAAGCTGTCACATAAAAAACGATTAATGGTGGCATATTTATGTGACATAAAAAAAGACCGCTACGATCATTCTGGAAGGTGAAGCATCTTTCTGGTAACTTCTAGAAAAACAGCGCCGGATATAAATGACTGAAGCCGATTCATGATTCATTCATGGATAGAACTTGTCGACGAATAAACAGGTGTTCCTAGTGAAATTCTGTATATAAATTATTGATTATTGTTAGTTAAGTGTGAATATAAATTAGTTTAAAGAAGACTTGTATTGTTTTTCTATTTCACTGAGGAAAAACGTAACATTAATATATTAGTCTCATGGTAATTTGTTTAAGCTGAGAGTGAAGTCAGAATAAAAAATTTTTTAACTTCTTGAAAACTACAATGGTGCAATGGAAATATAATAAGGCACTAATTAAGCACTTAATATTCGACATAGTTCCAAAATTTCTGTTTCTTCATGAAAGTCAATATAAGTTGTCATTTGTTTTGAATTAAATCTTCTCCACAATACAGAATTCCTCCCCTCGAATACAATTCTGCACGAGGTCCTGATGCCGATCCTTCCTGCTCCTTACTCATCCTTCTTTCCTGAACAGAAAACAATTCAGCCAATTCAGATAACTGATAGACGGCGGGACCCGTTTCTTCGGCAGGCGATAAAGTCCGGGATTCGAGATATCGGTTTTTAGGCCGGATTTATCGTTCCAGACTGGGCGTTTTGGAATATTATATTAGCACGTGTTCTAAAGTGGCAGTTAGCGGTTAACGAGCATATTCGTATTCATGTGCATAGCGCAAATTCGAGAAAGATTGCAGATAAGACTTGGATATCCGGAGGAATTTATGTTGAATCATGGGATATCGGTTCAATAGGATATTTGTCGTTATTGATCGGAATTTGCTCGGTATTGGATTATTACTGAATTTTTCAGAAGTTATTTGTTGTTGTATATAAGGCCAAGTATACATGGTGGCTGAGCGAAGAAGAAAACAAGCGAAGATAAAAGCATAGTCACTATTGATAGCATTTAATATTTGCTATTAACCGACTGTTATCCGAAGTGTAGCAAGTGGTTACAAGCAATGACGAGCGATGCCAAACGTTCTTAGAACAAATTGATGCTTCTATACATTCAAGCAACCATGCGAGCTCTGCAGAATGAATGTCAATATTATTTGTAGACAGAAGCTCATCTCTTTCGAATGATAGAGAGTATCTAATTATGCCACAATATACTGGGCGTGTCATTTGAAATTAGAGTAAACTAGAGCGACTAGAAATAGTTTTCCATAAACGTAGAGGGTCATCCAAAAAACTGGCCTACATGTTTCCTTGAAATAAAATACAAATTATTTGTCATTTCTTCAAGCTATTTTATGTTATTAAAAGTATAATCCATTACAATTATAAGTGGAATAAATGTCCACCCCGACTGCGTCTGCAGGTATCAATCTGAATATCGAAATTTTCAACGACTTTCCGACATGTTGCTGGTGTTATTTCACGAATTGTAACTTGAATGTTGTTCTTTAGATCATTAATTGTTTGTAGCTTGTTAGCATACACTAGACTTTTCAAAAAATTTTGCTTCTTGACGAATCCATCCATTATGAAATGAGCTTCGTCACTAAACAAAATTTTGCTTGAAAACAATGGATCTGTCGTTCGTTGTTCAATAATCCAACAGGCGAAATTACTACACTGTAAATGGTTTCTTTCGTTCAATTTCTGGGTTAATTGAATTTTATAAGCGTGTAAATAAAATTTTTTATGCAAAATCCTCCATAAGGAGCCATAAGATATGCCCAATTCTTGCGAACGACGGGAAATTGATGTTGTCGGTTCAATGTCAACAATTTCACTAACAGATGAGATATTTTCATTTGTGCGTACAGTTTTTGGTCTTCCACTTTTTGCTTTATCACTAACACAACCAGTTTCTTCGAGTTTTTTCACTAATCTTTGAATTGAAGATTGATTTGGCCGATTATTTATACCAAAAAAATCACGACTTTTGCGATACGTATTCTGCAAAGAACGCCCATTTTCATAATAACTTTGAATGATGAAAACGCGTTATTGCAATGTGTACCTGTCCAGGGTTAAAACTGTACTACCTTCTAATAAAACCAAATGGCTTATGTCATTCAAAAAGATGTCAGGTGCAAAAGTTATATAGTGCTGACATCTAGGAGTCACATTTGAATGACCCGTTATAATAGATAATCGCTGCGAATCGCCCTGTGGGTAGGTCTGGAATGATGGAAAAAAATACGATGATCTTCATTAAGATTTAAATGTGAGTTTTATAGGTTTTCAGCATGAATGTGGATATCAACGATTAGTCAACCGCTTTATCCTTCTAAAATATATATTTGGACCATCCAGACTTTCTCCCCAGATCCCTTTCATGCAAACTGCCTACACTGCGCTCCCATGAAAAGAAAGAACCAGACAATGGGTTAAATCAACCAGATTTCCCAACCCGCCGCCCGTGTCCCAAATCTCAATCTTTCCGAACAATCCCGGAAGACTCATATTTTTTTCACACCCGAAAGGTCCCGTAGCAGTTACTCATCGTTTAATCCTCATTTCCGGTCAGATAACGCAGAAATATTCGTCACAGATAAAGTTTCAAGGGTGAGGACTCCTTATCGCCAGGCAGGGGTGGCGGAATGGGGTTTCCACCATCCCTCCGAAATTTAACCGGGACCAGAACGATGGGATCAAAGGGCGCTGTAACTAGATCTCCCCCGGGGGGCATTCACGCGAAACTAGTTCACGTGATTTCTCCTTCTTGGGTTATCTCCTGCGTTCTGTTCTTCGTGCATTGCTTCGAGAGCGTTGCGTTACTTCATTCAAATTAATGTTCCATATCTAACCACTGCTTGACCGCATAATGCAAAAATTAATTGCATCTTTTATGAAGATACGCAAAGATTATCTCGATCTCCGTTCCTGATGGCGCCATTATTAAAATAACATTATAATTATTCTTAAACACCCACTTCAAAAAGATTGCTTTCAAAATTTCATGACGTTTGGTTTTTATTTATTGAGTTACATTGGTTCAAGTGACGGTGCATTCAAAGAAATATTTTAATACAGACTTGTCTTATAAGCCTCAACAACAATTATAAACGAATTGGGTACAATGTAGTATGTCCCTAACTTGTGTTTAGTTCGAAAGATCCGGTTAGGACAAACCGAACCCTTTTACTGGAGGATCCAATCTCGAAAAACTGAACAATTCCTCACAAAGAATCCAGACCCGTTTAGGACTTAAGGTGCTAGTAGGGTGTATCCAGTCGTGAAGACTCAATCGCCTGGGTGGATCCAGTCTCAAAAAAGGCTACAGGAGCTTGTGTTTTATACCTCTTTCTGAGCTTCCCACCTCTTGTCACTGCCATGCGCAACGAAGACCAAAAGTGGCTCATCGACACGTAGTTCTGCTGATGGTCGCTGACGTGGGTTCTTTAATGTACCAAGCCGAGTTACTTGGAGGGAAATATCGCCCAGTCATCGATGCAGTGCGAAATATCTACGATGCAGTAAAAATCCTTCTTTCAATAAAAGATTCGAACTATCTTCATACTTGAACTACAATCTGAGTAAATAGAAAACATAACCATGTAATATAGCCATTGTCGCATTACTCGTCCATCGCTTTTATCACACTTGATCCAGCCAACAGCACTATAGTTAAATAATAATGCCAGCTTGTCCTTTTAGAGAACGTAATAAGAATTTATTTCCTGCGACGAAGTAAATAAATGCACCTTTATCATTATTACGTCGGGCTTAAGCACCGTGTAATAAAAATGTGGGGTTCACTCAGTTGGGAATGCGACGTCCTTGGCAGAATATACTTTATTGTGAAATCGTAAAATAAATTCCCTTCAGTGGCAACCGAACATGTGGTTGTAAATTGGGGGATTATGGGCGAAACCGGTTCTACACGATATGCACACAAGACTGTCATTCAGGATAATGACTATGGCAACAAAATCTAACATTTCAATCTCTTTAATTCCGTAGAAAATTTTTCCTCCTAAGTTATCAAGGCTGAAATAGAAACTTGTATACCGATACATGAACTGTACTTTAGTGAATTTTTGGTAAAACTCTCAGTGTAGTCATGGGTACTCTCAGAATTAACGGCTTCGTTATAGAAAAAATTAACTTCTACCATTTTCAAGATGAATTGCCTTGAAATAAACAAACAGATATATTGTAACATTAGTCACTCATTCTTGAAAAATAAATTACAAATACAAATAAAACTAACTACAATCCTGGAGTCAGAATGACAACTGGTACAAGATTTGGCAATTTAAAGTGATCGTCTAGTAAAAGTTGGACTCCACGTTATGTTCAAGCAATAATTCAGATTCGTGATAATTGAGGTCAATGATGAATAGTTGGAAAACAAAAAAGGTAAATAAAATACATGGCGAGACCAGAACTATTAGCTCTTCATTAAGAGTCAAAAAGAAGAGGAAAAAGTCTACGAAAACACTTTAACGATGAATACAGTAATGCTGAAATAATTCAAGATGAAGCTATAAGAATCAATCTCCTTAATAAGAGCTGAATTATTGAACCATGCAATAATTGTATAGGTAATTCTTAGCTAATAAAAACACAAGGAAATAACTCAGAGCATAAGCGTGGCTTCAGTTTACTGGTGACTTGTTGGAAATCCATCATGGGAGCATACAACATTCTCCTACCACAGATAACAAGCATTGAGGTAGTTATCATTATGAGACATCGTCAAAACATTGTGATGACATAAAACTATCAATCCTACAAATAAATACAATGATCATACTCAACGGTAATATCTTCAATATTATAGAATAAGCAACAATAATGAGAGTCATCACCTATAAATATTGTATGAGTCAAGGATATAGGAATATGGAGAACGACATAGAGTTTCAGCCGCGCTCTAGTGAAACAACTTCAATAATATAGAGTACGCAACAATAATAGCTATTCAGCCAAGGGTATGCGAGCCATCACCTATAAATATTGTTTGAGTCAAGGTTATAGGAGGATGAAGAAGGACATGGAGTTCCAGTGGCGGCTCTATTGTAATAACTAAGACAAAAGTATATTCTTTCATGCCTTATAGCCATGAATTGTACGGACCCTGACCGGCATTCATGGCCTCCGATCCAGGTTTCTAAGAAATTTCATACGGTAATATAGGAATGGTGTCCACAATCCAAAGATTCCATAAATAGAAATATCATGTAATACACACATATAGATAAATAGATAGCAGAACGAAAACATAGAAATAAATGAATAAAAAGGCTCTCATCACTTATAAAACAGATTAATGAATAACAGTGATAAAACAGACACAAATAACTAAAAAACAACATACACAAAAAATTGCAGAAATAAATATCAGATATACATAAACAAAAAACTCCCACTTCTTGATATATGAATTATTAACCTTTCACGAAGTAATTATTGTGTGAAACATGTTGGGAAACATCAATAACTATTAAATTATAAATAACAAATTAAAGTTGATGAGGTAACCTGAGACTCGTTATATACAAATGAACAATAATTATTTAGTATCATTGAAAATGATATAATTCATTTTTGAGTATTGACTTACAGATTTCCATCAAACTGATACATTTCAATTAGGCTGAGTTCAATTCCATAAAAATCCAGTCGAAAAATAATCAATTGCTGACATCTATAATCTCAACAATCAAATTCGTGTCATCCAACCAATCACAAACGTCATAAATGAGAATCGACGATCATCAAACGATATTTCATGAATCCTGTTCATTATTTATACGGCAACATATGCAGTCCTACGCGGAACAATGATCCGTCAAATTCATTTTCCATTCGATCGATCAATAAATCCGCAGATTAATATATCATTTTCTCTAAATTGAGGTTTATGCATTTTCATTCGATTATTGTGCAAAATGTTTATCCTTCAATAACGATGGCTGATTGGATCCCGAATTCGGCTGATTATGCCTCAATAAATTGAATCTGAACGGATGTCGACGATGAACAGGACGTCTGCCCATTATTCATCCTGATGGGATATCGGGGATAATAGATGTCCTCGGACATTTAAAACTGATTTCGAATTGCTTCCGAAATTCGAATAAAGCGTCGGATTTTTTGTGTAGTATGGTTGTGAAGAATATTTTTAAAATTTTTACTCTTTTCAAAACATATTGACTTTAATTATATTCATACTTATAAAGGTAAAAAAAATGTATTTATTTTTGAAATATTGCTCACACTATCTAATCTCAAAACCATCTAACATTTACAGATTTTTCAGATAGTTTAAATAGATGCTTCCACCCCAGTCAATGATAGTCAATACTTGAACAATCGAAATTTAGTCCACTCTTTCACAAATACTAGATATTTACAGTAGGTACAAATATTAAATTGCCCAAACTGAAAGTTGCAAGTGAAAATGATTAATTTCTGGCCATAAAAATCAACAGGTAATGTCTACAATTGTTACTGGAACTTATCTTGTCTGTCTCGATTCCTGATTCATTAGATAACAGGACCATATAACCATCCTGGGTGTTCGGAATGAGTCTGGTGCGGAAAATGGGTCTTAAGTCTTCCACCCTGTAGACAAACTTTCCAACAAAAACTTTTTCCCTCTCAGTTCTCCAGTCCCTCAGGGAACATCTCTTATTACACCGCAAAATTCAACTTCAGCAAAATTGTTCAGCCTCGGCAAGGTATATCAAATTCGGCAATATTCTAACTATGTTTTAGTTCTTCGGTAAATTTTCAGTTCTGGCAAATTTTCAGCTCCGGCAAATTTGGCTGTGAAAATCAATTTCATAAGTACTTGAGCCGGTAATGTTCTACAGTTTCCAGCGATTCCGGAATCCATTGACTCACAATTCGATAATAATTCAAGAGAAGAAAAAGTAGACATGTATTAAAAAAAGATCACAATGGTACAGATAATTCTATAAAAAATTCATCAGGGAAATCTAGAAACTGAGAATAGAAAAAAAACTAATCATTGAGCAACAAAGTATAGCACAAATATTGAAACAATCAGGAAGGTAAGTTGATTCATCCGACATCTCTCTGAAAGACACGTGGAGAACTAAATATGGTGGTCTGAAAAAGAATTTACGACACCTCTGCCATCTCCTGTACATAAAACAATTGAACACGTCAATTTGAAATTGAATAAACCTTGTCTGATCAGAAACTAGACTTACCGAACGTTCGCCACGACAAACTTTATATTCAAAACTTAATTTCAATTCGTGAAAGATCATTACACAACATATACATGTACGTTTTAACATTTTATCACGAAAAATGATGTAGAATCGAAGAAGGTCGATCAAAGTCAACCCCACTTTTCTATCATGAGCGCCACACGAAAACCTAGAGATCGTACCATACAGGCCTCGATCTAAATTTCAGCGGGGACTTCCGAAGTAATCGCCAACGGGAAATTCGCCCGTTACACACTATAAGGGAAGTAAGTAATATACAGGGTCAGTCTTTGGCCACTGCGTTAATTTTATTTACTGATAAAGAAACACTCCATTCCTATACCACTTTTTCCAATTCTGCCCGTTGTAAAATTATAAGCGATTTGAGGTTTCAAGTTTCTAGATCACACCAAAAATTCAGCTTTTACTTTATGGCATTCAATTGTAGATATACTTGTTGATGTATCCTGTTCTTCCTTTTCTTCCTCAGATATAAGCATAGAGTAAAATTCTATCATAAAATGCAGTTCTAATTTTCTGTGTCGATTTCTTGAGCGAGAGAATACTCTATGCTTATATTTGGATTATTTTAGAATACGAGCAGATTTCAAAGTAGCATGTTCATTTTTTGTTCCGTCTGCGGAATCTCACAAAGTTGAAACCAAGAATTGTCTAAATTATTGTTAATCGATTATGAAATCCTGATGAGAGAAAAGTGTTATACACAAATCTCGAAACACATGTGTCGTATTCTATTTCATTTTTTGATTAATTCTTCTGTGTTTTTGGCGCTCTTGTTCACCCGAACAAGAGTGAACAAGAGAGAACAAAAGTGCCTATCATTTTGCCCGAATGTCTGTAATTTTGGAATATCGAGCCGAAAATGGTCTCAATCGATTGGGTTCGACTCCTGATGAAGAATTCGTGGCGAAAGTTGAGTCTGTCCGGCCGTATCCGGCTCTAGCATCCAGCATCCAAAAGGAATCAGATAGAAGTTTTCATATTTTCAGAATAGGTTAATTGTCCAAATATCTCGGTCAAGTTCGTTGGGACAAAACCGTCGGATGGTTCAGTAGTTATGAGCATCTGAAATGACAATGTAGTTCTTAATTTCATCTGGTGAATGTTTGTTATGAGGTGTGTATATTTTATTAGAATTTCCACATTTTAAATAAACAGTTTCAAACAGAAATTTTGTTTTCTCAATAACTACTAGAATATCACTCCGATAAATTGATACTTGAAATATTGTTGAGGGAGGCTGCAACAAAACAGTTCGCAAAATTTCGCAGAAATCGTCACGCTAGAAAATTTTTAAAAATTCCCAAAAAAAAATTTTTCAGTTTTCACTATCTCATAAGAAATTTTTCGGATTTCAATAAAAATTCGTGAATATATTGAGGTGATCGATATCTAACTTATCTCCAAATTTCATTGTCGTAGCTCTTTTCCATCTAAAGATATAATCATTTTTTTAATTTACTATCAAGATAAAAAAGAGAAATGACATAAGTCCCGATGATTTTCTTTGAACGATGGCCATCACAGATCGATATTCCATTGACAAATGCCGTGCTCATTATTCAGTGTCAGTTGGCGTTATATTAATCAAAATTTTTCATAACGGGAAATCATAGAGATAGAATTCAAACTCGGTGGCTGAAATAATATACGTTGTCAAAATTCAGAAAAGCACTGACAAAAGTTTTTAGGAAATGGGAATTATAGCTTCGAAAAAAACTTGGGGAAAATTATGAGTAGTTATTTTTAATTTGAGATATGGGTTTGTTCATTCATTAGGCGTTCATATTTGGATCACATTGTCCCATAGTACGGGAAAAGACTATTGTTCACGTGATCAGAGTGCTTATAGATCTGTTATGGTTTGAATATTTACTCGCAAGTAGCTCAACAAGAGCGCCAAAGCAATCTGACCTCACGTCAGTGCTTTCTAATTTTTTTTTTTTAATTGTTTGATGTTATGATAAGAATGAAAAATTCTCTTTTATTCCTCATAAATACGATGTTTTCTAGAATAATCAGGCATCGGTGATACTTTTTAGAAGTGTAAGACTATAAATGTCAATTTTAGATATTTACGTATATTTCAGGTGCACTATTCAATTAAATTCAGGGAAAATGAAAAATTCGATATCGATATTAGATATTCTATTTTTCTATTTGTGCCAAACGCGAGTACCTATCAATCCAACCTCGTATGATAAGATGAGATTTCGCACAGAGTATCACTTCCAATGTCTGCCTCGAACTCTTTTCCCATATTATTCGGATGGCGACTCAATTTTTGATTGATAATCATAATTGAAAACCCATTACATCGACCAAAATATCCTTTGATCTCAAAAGATGAAACCATCATTAAATCCCCTATACAAACCTTTCAAAATCTTTCGCTAGCTTAATCCAGGAAATTGAGGGTTAAAACTCGCCCCTTGTAGCCTAACCTGGAACCCCACTTTCAATTAGGCTATAAGCGTGCGCTCGGATAAACTAATTACCCTAAAATAACTATAAACTTAATTTCGGATACGTGTGCCATGAAATCAACGGTTTGGAAGTGTCGAATACTCAGACCCGGTCTGTAGCTTAATCCCTAACTGGTTCTGGGGGTTCGTTTCGCAGACTCCCAGATACATGAAAAGTATATAGAAGGAAATACTTGGGAATTGAAATGGAATTGGTCTGAGCTTTCTTGTATTTAAATTCTATATGTTATTTCGTGATGTAGATTTAGGATTGTGACGGGGTATGTAGAATTTAGGGATATCAGAAGCAAGTTATAGAGAATCGAAAGATTTGGATTCTTGAACAGATTTGTAACATAAATCGATTTCAGCAAATTTAGTTTCCATTAATTATTACCTGGGCACTAACCATCATCTTTTTTACCCAACAAGATGAAAATAAGGAAATAAATAACGTCACAAAAACACTCAAAAGTAATGGATATCTCGAAAAGATATTGGAAAGAGTAAAACAACTAACAGAAAAACAACTTTAACCCCATACAACACAAAAAAATATGCAACAAACTATAAAAGCCACATTCCTTATATGAAAGGTTCGTCAGAAAAAATGAAAATAAAGGGTGATTCATTTAGAGGTACTTTTTGTGGTGGGGATTTAGTTGCAGATCGCGCATGCGTCGTGTAAACTGAAGTGGTATTCTTGTTCAGTAGTTTCTGGCATTTCGTAATGGAACGACTCAGCCGGCACAGCGTCTACAAATTGTTCAGCTTTATTACGAAAATGAGCGACTTACGGTCCACATAATCGGCCTACCGAACGAACAATTAGGTCTAAGTTTGTAAATCAATATTTGTTATTGGATAATACTCGACTAAATAGACCAAATAGGGCTATTCAAGACGTTTCCGATACTTTCTTGGAATGGGTTATGAATTTCAATTTATTTGATGCGCATTTTTGTATTCAGTTCTTTCTTCTGCTTTTGTGTTTTTATTTTCAGATTCGATATATGAAACTTGAAGAGGCCTCTGTGTTTATTAATAGAAGACCACTCTTGGAAAAAGAAATCCCTCAAATATATTCAAGCTTATTTTGTACACACAACAATACTTATTCGGGAAGCCAGGGTTTTTTTTACTGGGGTTTTTTCCCTAGGCTTTTATATCATGCAACAAATTGTATGGCACCCCGTCACCAATCCCAGCTATCATTTATTTTGTAAGCCAAAAGTTCAAAAGAATATATATATATATAGGGTGAGTCTTTGACTACTGCGAAACATTTTCTTCCTATAACATTCCTCCAAATTTGGCCCCGTTCAAAAGATATAGCGTGTTGAAATTTCATAAAAAAAATTGCATTTTCACCTGTAATATTCAAACGACAATATCAATTGAAAAGATCTCGTGTAGAAGGTTTTTGATAATAGTTGTGCATATTTTCGCATCAATAGATTTATTGCATTTCTTGTGGATTTCTCACTACTACTGTACAGATTGGTTGAATTGCATAAAAAACAAATATCACTTGAAAAAAAGTGTTTCTTTTGATCTCAAGGACCTATGGTTAAAATTAACGCAATGGCCAATGACTTAACTGTATATATATCCAAAAATTCGAAATAATTTATTTTTATATCATAATAATCCATAGATTTGACGTTCCTTGACTTCTATTCGGATTCCTGAAATTTGCCAAACGACCGTTTCTCCGGAAGGGAGAAATTATGCTAAACTATTTTCATAAAAATCTCACTGTAGAATCATCATTTTGCACTAGGGTTGTGCATCAATTTCATTCTAAATTCAAGTGTAATCATTTTTATGTGACTCACCTTTTGATTCCGTCTGGGATCGAACCTAGGATTTGACAATCATCTGTCTTTTAAAAGGTTGCGTATTCACTGAAATAATGAGACAAAATTAAAATGTGGCAATTATTCGGGAATACCATTCATTATTGAAACCCATCAACACCAACGAAAAGCAAAAAAAGGTTTGTACATCATATCCAAACAGTCCTGCCGGAATAGTGCCCAGAAAATCGCTCGATCATCACTCATTTTTCATCGGACGCATTCCAGCGGGTGTTGGTGATTCCACCATCCCCCAGCGTCGTTTTCGACCTTTTTTTTTTTTTCAGTTGCTGTCCGGCCGAAAAGTGTCGTAGAAAAGCGCCGATAGCACGAAATCGAAACTGTCATAGGATGTTGTTTGTCCATCGATCATTCGATATTAATTATTTGGGCGGGACGATTGAGTTATTGTCAGGGGAAGGACCCGGCAAAACGCTGAGTTTTGACAGGAACTGCCTATGGATAATTGATCATTGGTTCTCGCGTGTTCAATTTTTCTTGTTATTGTTTTCAGTGTAAATGATCGAGTTTCCTCTGCCACCTATATCCAGGGTCATATCACTTGTATTTTTATGCCTAAGATTTCTATTGGGGTGTTAGTATTCATTGTGATAGCTGAATGTATGATAAAACGCTATGTTGATGAAGTGTGGAACCGTATTTTGAACTTGCCTTAAAACAAGTAGGTTCACGAAATTTCTATAATTTCTGTAATTCTAATTTTCTTTTTCAAATACTATTTATTATTCACAAAATTGTGTTGTTTTAGTATCCTACTATTTCAGAATTAAGGAAAACGCTTTAGAACAAGCATGCAAAAACTCCTGGCTATAGGTCCGTGCTCTTCTATGGTTTCTTTTATAAAATAGGATTAAATTTCTTGTAAATCGCCATTTGATTCCCAATCAATAAATTTCTATTCAATATCTCTTTCTCTCTCTATTTCTCTATTATTCGAAGTGAGCTACTCATCAGAAAAGGTTTGTGAATTTGTGCTGACTCATTTTCCAACACAATTATTGTACTTCGAATTTAATTGTTTTTGGAAACTAAGTGTTATTTTTTGAACGAATACCTTCTAATTCAGTCAGGTGAATTTGAGGAAATTATAATTAATTAAAGCGATGAATTTTTCAATTGAATTCTATAATTATGGAGTGAAATGTGGAAGTTTTTTTATATTTCAAATAATAAATGAATATCCTAAACACAAAAATGCCACATTTTGTTGTGCATAGTAATTTTCACTTTAATCAACCTGCTCAAGTTCAAGCGTCCGTTTTGTTCTCAAATTCATTCGCCATAATGATGAAAAGTTTTAACTTCAGCCACTATTTCATACATATGCACTAACGTTCCACCAGTTGTCTAATGAAAGTTCTTTTTGTGGCCACATTTCATTGAACATTTGGTCAGTATTGTTAGGCTGAAAGGTGGATGCGCGGGTTGTGCAAAAAGGTGGATGTGTCGGTATTCATAAATAAGTTTTTATATCTTCGGGCTACGTCATTGATTTATTCAACTAGATCCAATTGCTTACCATATTCAATCGAGTATTCAAAATTCAATGAAAAATTCAACGTGGTAAGAAAAAAATTCACGATATTTATACATCGAAAATTGTTATAAGAAACGTCTGAATGGTAGCCGGATTCTAAGAAAATCAGGGCAATTTTTCGGAAGCCTCCTTCACCTCGAGCATCGACTGACGTCCAACGATGCACTCAAAACCGGAATCATCCCTCGTTACTCAAGTCAGCGCTCTTTATTCCCGAAATCTTTACGACCATCTGAATCACAAGCCGGCGTCTGGGAAAAATCTCGCATCCCGGATAATTACAATGGAGCCCGTGGGTTTGAACGCTGCCGCGCCGATTCAAACTTTCTCCCGAAGTATTTGACGTTTCAACCTCTTCCCTCTCCTGAAAAGCGAACATTCACGGAAAGAGTTGTCCAGAATATAAATTGACTGTTTTGCATAATGGGATTCGACAGTAAATTCGGATTGCTTATTGTGCTGAAAATCTTCGCCATTTTTATCCCGGCGTCATTGTTCGGAAAGTATTTAAATTCCCGAACGCCATATATCTGCATTTCAGATGCGAATCTATGCCTCGGAACGGACGATTCTGTTATAAATTATCGGAGGGGAGAAGAATGGCCGAGTGGAAATTCGATTGGTTTTTTTTTGGTCAACGGATGGGACGGAGTGAATTAGGAATCAGGAGGTCTGAAGGAATTTCCAATTGACTGTTAATGTCAAAACTTGTTTTTTCGTATATTTTATTATTTCGACTTCATTTCAGTGGCTCTTGTATGTTGCACAATCCAATACTTCATTTGGGTATGTGAAGTAAGCGAAAAGTTGGAAACACTCGTTCCAAAGTAATGTCGAATATTTAGTGCCTAATAAGTGCCTTTTAGTGTTTCCTTATAAAGGGTTTTCCAATAGGGACTTGACAACTTTGAATCTAAATAAAACATAAACCATTTGAGATATTTCAAAAACTTTATTATTGGCTTGAAGTAGAAACATAACATCCATGAATGGAACTCGTCTTCGGCCACCACGGGCCCATTTGCAGCGGTCAATTCTCTGGACCCAATTTTCGATGACTCGGCCACACATTTCAGCCGAAACGGCCGCTATTTCGCGTTCGTTGTTGTCTCTGAGCTCTTGCAATGTCGTCGGCAGTGACTTCACGTAGCCCCAAATAAAATAGTCCAGATGGCATACGAACCAGACCAATCGACGTTTCACGAAATTACATGCATAGACTACCTATAGATAGGCAACCCAGAGCTCAACTTACAGCGCCATCTTTCGTCATCTTAGAGTTGATTACAGATTCATTCGCACAACGTTCCGTCTCGTGGCGCCCTCTAGTCATTTTCTAGAGTTATCACCAACAAGCGCAGGTTGAATCCCAATTGGAAATGAAAACAAACATATTTGAAATGACCATAATTCTTTTAATCTGCTGTATATTGTCACAATTTCAATAAAAAAATATCATTTGATCAGAAAATTGTGACAATTTGCAGCAGATTAAAGAATTATGGTCATTTCAAATATATCTGCCTTTCAAATCAAAGAACATACTAATCTTTAGAGGATGAAAGGAAATAAACAAAAAAGAAACTTTAGAAATATATATATAATGCAGTAAATTATCAATTTACAAAAATTTCAATATCGAGGGAAAGAATAAACGAACCAAGAATAATTATGCAACAATTACTCATCAAGTTATGAAAATACATTGAAAGAATAAATTAGAATATTAGTGACAGATACATCAATTTAAGCATGAAATGCATTAGATTTGTACTTTTATGACAGAAACAATTTCTAAAAGTCTATTTTCTTTTAGATACTTTTTCGGATGACATCTTCATTATTGGATCATAAGATCTTATTGTTTTTTTTTCCCGATAAAATTTTATAAATAGTTCTGTCATAAAAGTACAGAAATAATATCATGGCAAAATCAATAAACTTATTAACTGAAATTCCTTGAATTTGGCGTTTCAACGGTAAATCTCACATATCCGTTGAAGTATTCTAGGAATCTTCTGATAGACGATTTTTATGAAACCTACTATAAGTGGAATACCCAAAACTATAATCAATGACCATGAGCAGTTCACTTATATATAAATACCTTGTTGCCTCAAAGTTTCTTCAGGAGTTCTGGAGGGTAGACAAAATATGCTTACATAATCTGAAAGATTATTGAAATTACAAAAATGATAATCATAGGGAGTAGAATGAATTACTTGGCAAATTAAGTGTTGGTAGAGCAAATCTTTTCAGCTTTCCATGAGGGTCTATACAATCCATATGAAAATGCTTTATGCAAATAACACTTTTGGATGAATGAAAACATGGATTTCTGATTCTTTCCAACCAAACATTTCTAACACCCTCAACTTGTGTAATGAAAAACCTAGAAAGAAAACAGTGTTAGAAACTGTCCCAAATTTTTACTAATCAGAAATTACTACAGGAATATGAAATTGCTACAGAAAATATTAATTCACAGTACATTTTTAGTGAGTTATAAGTTAATCCAAAACTACTACTTATATGAATGCAACACATACCTTTTGACATTACTATGACTGTAGCAATTGGAACACAGTAACAATAAACCATTTAAATTAAATTAAATTGAATAAGTTGAAAATGAATAAACCATTTCAGTCAACCAGTTCATGCTCATCATAAAATAGTTTCTTACTCTTCATAAAGTCCACCAAGAGTGAGGTCTGATAAAATCCGTTTTTACCGATCACTACTGAGAAGTACTAATTTACCGATCCGAGCTTCTAAGATAACAACAGATGTCTCTACCGCTCGTCGAAGAAAAAACGTGACCAGCTTTGTAGTAGGCGAGTTCCCACCCCTGATTACATGCTCACCAAATGTCTGGTTCAATAAACCGATTGTTACGTGTGCTGTGTTGGTAGTGGCACGGTCCTGTTGAAACCACATGTTGGCCAAGTCCATACCTTACAATTGGGGCCAAAAAAAATTCGTTATCGTGGCTCGGTAGCGTGTAACGTGGCGATTGTTGGCATCAACGAAAAAATACGGTCCAATGATGCCGTCTGCTTGAAGACCGCACCAAACCGTAATTTTTTGGGGATGCAGTTGAGTCTCGTGAATCACGTGTGGATTACTGCTTGTCCAATAACGCATATTTTGCTTATTGACAAAGCCATTGAGCCAAAAATGAGCTTCATCGCTGAAGATGATTTTTCTATGAAAATCATGATCGTGGCGCAGCTTTTCAAGAGCCCAATCGAAGAACGTACGTCGCTTCAAATGGTCCAACGGCTTCAATTCTTGAGTCAGACTGATCTTGTACGAGTGTAAATCAAGATCCTTTCGCAAAATTCGCCATAGAGTGGTCTGACGGATCCCCAATTCTTGAGAACGCCTTGGAATTGACTGATTTGGGTCGTCGGCTACGGAGGCCCGAACGGCAGAGAAGTTGACTTTAAATTTCTGTAGTAAATTTGTATAATTTGCAAACGTTGTTCGTTCGCGTACTTCACCATGATGAAAATGTTCACTTTACTTATTAAATTGACTTTGACAGTTCGATGATTGATGTAAGGATACGTTCAGAAATTACATTCAAAGTTGTCAAGTCCCCATTGGAAAACCCGATATTAAAAATGTAACCCGTGCGCTCATCGTACCTATGTTTTAGTGAGTTTCAAATTATACTATTCGGTGGAGAGGTCATATTACCAAAATTATAAAAATAAAAGTTTCGTTCTTAAACAAAGTGTTTTTGTGTATAAACTATATAATAATGATGGTAAAATACATTACAGTAGCATTGTAATTTTCGAAAAATTTACAATCAAGTATTTGGTGTTGACTTCTACCTCAGCAAGTAGGATGATGTAATTACACTTTTTAGTAAAATAGTATTCTAGTTGAGGTGAAGCTGTAAGTTTGGTTGTTTTTATTTAAAGAGAGTTCTCCGTTGGTTCTTTTATATTATCTTTATCAGTTGTTTTTGTATAGTACTTGTCACGGTTCTAAGTCGTGAATAGGAGGACTGGTTCAGTTTCAGTGCGACGCCACTGGATATTTTTCATCTGACTCGAGAAGCGAAATATTATGCGGTTTTAGTTTGGTTATTTAACTTTTTTTCTTTCGCGCCTGCGATGGGCTAACATATGTGTGGGACATCGGAATATTATTCTTTCGTGTGTCATTCAGAAATGGTTTTTCAACTTTGAAAGAGATATATGTGTACCTTACCTTTTGAATCTTCGTTTTAACGGATCAAGTTTTCAAAGTTGATATCATCTAAGTTTTGGAAAAAGAAAATTACAGTGTTTTATTACCGTACCTGCCTGTAATTTTATCGACATTCTGTCGGATCGAAACCATACTTAGTGGAAAACCATACTTAGTGGAAAACCATACATTAAGCCTGCATTTCATCATGTAAGTTGAAACATTTCAGTTATTAATTATTATTTGTGCCAATTTTATATACAATGTAAAACTTTCTTATGTCTCACACATTGCGTTTTGCTTATTTGCAGAAGGCCTTCTTCTTTTTCTTCTTTCTTTTTACCACCGTTCCGAGAGCTGTTCCTGAGAATCAGGAATAAAACCTTATTCTTTCTTTTTGCGCTGTACTGGAGTTCGTGATTTTGGCAACATCCAAGTTGATGGTCGTCCTGTTTGAAATTATCTACCTTCGAAACATTCAGGTCAGATCTAAACATTTATTGTTTTTAATGACTGAAATTTTGATGCTGCTCACTGCCCTTCCATAATAATTGTATCGAAAAATTATTACCATCCATCTGAATTAGTTTTAATCAAATCTATTCCTTAATTTTACTGCTAATTCGAACACAATTTGTTCGATAGGTGTTATTTTGTTATATCTATATAGTTGAACAAGTAATAACGTATATGGTAAATTTTGTTGAACATCCCCCATTATATTTTATGAATGTTGTAAACCATTTATAACGTTATAAAAGGCTCCTTTAATTTGATATATTTTATATAGGAAAATTCCTTCTATTTTCAATCTTACGTATTTATAAGATCTCTTACGAATTTGAGTTAACATTTGTTATTTGGATGATTATAGAAAATTTACCCAATTTTCGTGATTTTCTTTCACTTTTTCTGAGTGTCCATCTAGTTTAAGGAAGTTTTTTTTTATAAATCACGTGGCGCCCCAAATAAAGAAAATATATAAATTAAAATCTAACCCCTGACCCTCACCGAACGTAGAGCTAGCGGCCTTCCTACATACTAAATAAATTTTCTAGTAATTATCTCAGTTGAAACGTGATATACTGTTCCAAAGTTTGCAAAAATACTTCACAACCAGCTCACAAAAGTTGACTCCACGTTATCATTTTCTACATTTTTCAAATTTAAATCAAAGAAGCTATCGAATTTAATATATTTGATATAAACAGTGTGGAACAGCCAAATGGAATAAATTCTATAACGAATAAATGAGAGCGTGTTTTGAAGAACGCTTGGATACGGCGATTTGTATTTTTAACTGAGCATTTTTCAAAAAAAAAAAAATTATATAGGGTGCGTCATGTGACAGTGGCCAATACCCACTTTCTTATTTTAAATGCAAGCCCCTGTATATTATTAATTTTTTGGATTCTTCAGAGAATTCTAGACATAAATCATGTACAATGTCCTATACCTATCTTCAACTGTTTCGGAAATATTAAGTGTTTTCAGATTTATTACGAAAACTAACATTAAACATTATGGAGATAACACAAGGACACAAATGGAAGTTTCTCGCTTATTTCACGAAAAATTTCCAAATTTGCCGCCTGTATCCCAAGGAACAATTATCAAAATAGAAAAGGAGTTTCGCAAGCTTGGTCATGTGAGACAGATAAAAAAAGTAACTGCCAATGCAGTGAGTAATGATACGAAATTGGATATTATGCTTGAGTTTCAAGAAAACCCACATTTTTTCAGTAAAAAGAAACGCAGGAATGGTTTTTGTTTACTTTCTCATTATCAAAAGCTAAATGGGAAATAAGTATTGAATGTAATGTAGCGAATTTGTGAAATAAAATAATTTTCTTTTTTTAATGTTAATTTTTGTAATAAATCTGAAAACACTTAATATTTCCGAAACAGTTGAAGATAGGTATAGGACATTGTACATGATTTATGTCTAGAATTCTCTGAAGAATCCAAAAAATTAATAATATACAGGGGCTTGCATTTAAAATAAGAAAGTGGGTATTGGCCATTGTCACATGACGCACCCTATATAGTTTTTTTTTTTTTTTTGAAAAAAATTCCCAGTTAAAAATACAAATCGCCGTGTCCAAGCGTTCTTCCAAACACGCTCTCATTTATCCGTTATCGAATTTATTCTATTTGGCTGTTCCACACTGTATAACCGTTTGCAACATTCTCTATTGTCTCACAACAATATCAATCCGAGCGAGTCGACTCTATTCATAATTTGAATGAACGCATCAAGAGACACAACAACGGAAATCTTAACAAACCCTAACACAACATCCGCAATATCTACATCTGATGCAATCTAACCAAAACCATCAAATTAACCCTATTTCCATCCGCCGCCGCTGTTAGGTTCGTCTCTCGGTCAAACCCTCGCAAATATCCGACCCGTTGAACGTTCAAATTCAACGTCTCTCGGTCAAACCCTCGCAAATATCCGACCCGTTGAACGTTCAAATTCAACGGGGCAATCTCTCTATCGCATTAATCCATTATCTAAATCTCACGTAACCTAGTGTGCCAGTAATAGCCATGTGCGAAGGGTTAAACAAACTGTGTTTAACCTTTATGTTATTGTGTAATATCGGTCTTTCTTTTTTTTTTGATCCCTTATTCTAGATAGAAGAAAAGAAACCAGCTATCAGCTTTTATGCTGCATAAAAAGTTATGTATTCACCTCTTGAGATGTTTTATATATATATGTTTTATATTTTGTATACTGAATGGTTTCATGTAATGAATTTATGTACTAGGATATGATGTTCAAAGAAATACATTATATCCCAATCTTAGCTTTCAAATCCTAAACACTTATTTTATTGTCGTAATTGATTCCTCGCTTATCCCATGGTGAAACATAGTTTGATATTAATTAACAAAAATTGAATAAAAACACTTGACACTTGAAGTCCAAGTCGCGTAGATCCAGTCCTGAAGACTGAATGGTCTGGTTGGAACCAGCCTCGAAGACTGGCTCGCTTCGTGCTGCAGAAACGCGCAATATGTAGCCCTGTCTGGGTCTCCCACCTCTAGACAGTGAGACACCGATAAGTAGCACTGCTGACGGTGGCTGGCGTGAGCTCTTTTCAGTGCTTTTAGGGGACAGAAATATTGCCTGGTCATCGACTCAGAGCAATGTAAAAATCAAGCAGAACTTTTGCAGTGATAGAAATCTGTGGAAAATGTTACCAATATGATGGAGGTGTCAGCTGAGACCCAATCTTTTGGTGCACTTGAACGCTCGATCAATATACTCAGATAAACAACATTTAATTCAAAGAAAGATCACAGTTTTTTTGTTTGGTTTTCATGGATAAGCGACAAAAGCTCAACTTGAGCCCATGATTTTTACTATTCTTTTTAATGAAATATTATTATTATCACGTTTTCGCGTCACGAAGTTTTGGTTATATGAAGTTAATTGTTATTTTCTGTTATTATTTATAATAACTCGATGATTCTTTTAAAAAATCCCATTGCAACAAATCAATATTTTCTTCTCCGTGTAACTACAAATACCTATGTGGATATTTCGTCTCCCGGAAGAACGTTCAGAGTGCGTTCAGAATCAACGTCGGGTAAAGAATGTACGTCCGGCGTAGAACGCACTTGGTTGTCAAAATCTTGTCGAACGTTTTAGAACGATTTGGAGCGACATCTCTCCTCTCTTTCTATGTTAGTCTCTGTCTATTTGAAGTGGGCACGCGCAGTTCATTTATTTATTTGATATTTGAGGTTAAGTTGCGTTTGTGGAATAATTTCATTATTTGACTTCTTCGAACATAATATTACGGTTTTCTGAATTGGAATTTTGAACATACAAAAAATGGATAGTGTATTAAATTGCGATGAATTGAATATTAATATTCTGTCTTATATGTTGAATGTCGTTATTCACTGTATAAATGAAACAATTCAGCTCGTCCATTCACGAAATAATAAATCCGAGCACTATAACGATCCTATCGCCCGAAATCTCACCCCATTCCACCCCAGACCTGTGGCGAGACCCGGAAACAAGCTCCTGAGTCGCATTAACAACTTGTGCAGGTATAATAACAATTCTCAAGACGACGCGCGTTCACGAACAACAAACTCTTCCGACCCCGGCGGAATTTTCCACCCCAAACCTGTCGACGGCGTCGGCAGGTGAGGACAATTCTCAAGACGCGCCGGGACGAACAACAAACTCTTGGAGTTTTCTTCGACGGCGCGCGGCTCCGGTCCAGATACCGCGTTTCACCTGAATTATAAATGTTCGGGAGAGCTACCAAGGGAATGCTGATGGTTATGATATCGTTAAGGCGAAGATACGCGGATTAACGGTATAGTTGTGGAGTAGGTTTCGCTAGATTTTGGAGGAGATATTAATGCGATAGAGGTTCCCCCGGATGAATTTGAAACATCAAAGGGTTGGGGTTAGAGGATATTGCTTTCTAGCGAACGTGGACGCGAGATGAATAGGGTGCGTTTATGATGTTTCCACGTCGATTCATGAAACCGAGGACCAACCTTTTAGCAGATTTAAAGATAGTTATTCAATCTAGCAGTTTATTTATTAATGCTTGCGATTAATGGTTGAGATATTTCAACACGCGAGTGGAGCGACTTGTCTCGATTCTACTTCGGAAAATCGACATTTCATTGACAAAAGGGCAAAGTAACGGAAAGTCAAAATAATAAGGTTGAATCGTATTTCCGTATCCCAGCATTGAATCTTTTTTTTTCGTCGAAGGGACAGTTCATGTAAATCAACTTTTGCACAGAGCGTTTCTATGTCTACTAGTAGAAAAATACTGACGTACAGAACGCAACCTGAGTTATTTATCAATAATTATAATTAGTTCATCTCGAGGATCTAGTCTGAAAAGACTGAACTAGTCACCTTGAGGCTCCAGATCCTTTTAGGACTTGATCTCTTTCCGTGCTGCAGAAACTCGCAATTTATAGCCCTGTCTGGGTTTCCCACCTTCAGTCACCGTTATGCGTGACCAAGAGTGGGACATTGGTAAGTAGCACTGCCGATGTTTGCTGGTGTGAGCGCCTTTTATTTATTTATTTATTTAAACATACAATTTTTCTGCAATGTTGAAAAATATATCTTACATGTTGTCTATTGTCTGGGAAATCTCTCGATTAGATACTCTTTCGAATTTTAGAATTGAGAGAAATCTGTGGAAAATGTTATCAAGCTTATCGAGGTGTCAACTGATAACCAATCTTTGTAGTTTAAAATTTGGCATAACGGAAATTTCGATGCTCACTTTGACATATTTATATTTGTGCTTCCAATAGAACAATTGCTACCTCACCTACCATATTTACTCGATCTGGCACCGTGTGACATATTTTAGTCTCCAAACGAGAAGAAAAAGCTCAGCGGAAAGCAGTTCATGTTAAACGAGGAGATCATGGCTGAAAAGGTGACCGATTTTGCAGAGTTCAAGAAATCATATTTCTCGGAATGCATGAATAATATTTGGCTCTATGCTAATTGCATCGAGCTAAAAGGAAAATATGTTGAGAATTAAATATGAAAAATAAAAAAAAATTACTTTTCTATCCAATGACAGGTATTTATCAATCCATCTGTACTTGTTACATAAATAGCTTTTATAGCTGCGCAGACTCGTTGACCCACGCTATAGCGAACATATGATTCTCCTACGTCAATCAGCTGATGAATGTCACGAATTATGTGAATCTATGACTGTCCCGGATTAGCAACCGCGCCCAGAGGGGAACATAGACCTGCCGAAACGATAATAAATCCCGACTAAATCCAATGCCGTAGCAAACCTACGGTCGATCGGCCCCCACCGGATTATCGGCGTAGATCGATCCGCGTAATTAAATTAAATCTCACTGTATATTCCTGTCCTTTTTAATTCCGCTCTGCCGAAGCGATTAAGTTCGTTTTTGACGTGATGCGTAGCATGACGGCTACCTTTGGCGAATCACAACCTGACAAGGATTCGTTTACATTTTTCATTAGGGCACACGGTAACCGATACTGTTGTGCGTGAGGATTTGTGGATATCGGATATTTCGGTATAGCCTTCACAATGACAATGTCGGGATTAGAAGGACTTTAAAGGACCAAAAATATGTTAGCTTTTTTAATGAGCCTTATCTCGCTGAGTGAAAAAAGTTGAATTACCTACATCAAGGTACATTAATGTATGTCCAAAAACATACCAGGTATACTGGTATGAAGTGAGCGTTGAGATACAAATGTCTCGATAGGAAACGAGCCTTTATTTTTTTGTGTTTGTTTGCTATGACATCTGTAAAACATATTAAGTATACATCAAGTCATTGAAAAGACAACATTATATTTTTACATCGTGTTAAAAATGTCGAATTTTGTACCAGAAAGTGTGATTTGCAGAAAGCATCAATTTTTTTTTCATTTGAAGAAAAGTGCTGCAGAGTCGCATCGAATGCTTGTCGAGGCATATGGTAATCATGCTCTATCAGAAACAACATGCAAAAGATGGTTTCAACGATTCAGAAATAATGATTTTGATGTGAGAAAAGAAAAACGTGGTAGACCACCAAAAAAATTTGAAGACGTCGAATTGCAAACGATATTGGATTTGAATCAAAAGCAAATGGCAGAAATGTTAAATGTTGTACAACAAACAATTTCTAACCGTTTAAAAGCTATGAGAAAGATCCAAAAGTGTGGGAAATAGGTGCCACATGAATTGCATGAAAGACAGATGGAAAAACACTAGTGAAATTTTCTTCAAAGACACGAAAGAAAATCGATTTTGCATCTTATTGTTACTAGCAATGAAAAATGGATTTATTGTAAGAATCCTAAATGGAAAAAATCATGGGTTAATCCGGGACGACCATCAACATCGACTGCAAAACAAGATCGATTCGGTAAGAAGACAATGCTGTGTGTTTGGTGGGACCAGAAAGGTGTGGTGTACCACGAGCTTCTTAAACCTGGTGAATTCCTTAATACTGATCGCTACCGACAACAAACGATCAATTTGAACAATGCATTGATCGAAAAACGACCAAAATGGGCCAGAAGACACGGCAAAGTAATTTTAATCCATGACAATGCACACAAAGCAAAACCGGTTCAGGATAAAATCAAAACACTTAGCTGGAAGCTGCTACCCCTCCTGCCGTATTTACTTGGCTTGGTTCCTTTCGACTACCATTTGTTTTCATCAATGGGACACGCATTGGCTGAGCAGCACTTTGAGTCCTACGACGAGGTCGAAAATTGGGTGTCTGGTTGGTCTGCTTCAAAAAACGAACAATTTTGTTGGCATGGTATCCACAAATTGCCCGAAAGGTGGTCAAAATGTGTAGAAATGGGGCCAATACTTTGAATGAAATTATTTTTTAATTTTCTATTAATAATTAGTGTTTTATATTCACAAAAAACGCTGATTTCATACCGATATACCTGATAGATGTGTTTTGTCCTATTAAAATTGTTATCACAATTTTTTTTCAGTTTATTATTTATTGTTTTACAAGAGCCAGCAGGCATATTTGAAAGGAAGAGGAACTCACACTGCCATTTTTTAATTTACGGAGAAAATGTTATGTTATGGAGGAAAAAGATCATGTGGTGGGACTTTTTCTGGATCTTACAAAGGCGGATGATTGTGTAAATCATAGGATATTGTTGAAAAAACTGAAGAGGTATCGTATAGATGGTGTTTTGCTTGCATGGTTGGAGTCATACTTTTCGGGGAGGTTTCAGCAGATGATTATTACAAGGGAAGGAATCTTCTATAGATCAAATCGAGAGCCTGTGGAAATAGGTATTCAACAGGGTAGTATAATTGGACCTATATTGTATTGTTCATAATTTATGTAAATGATGCTCCTATATCCGTTGCCAGTTTAAATTGTTTTTTTTTGTGATTATGCAGATGATAAAAATATTTTAGTAGCTGCGAAAGACCTTAACACCTTATTTGTAAAATTAAACGAAATTTATGAAGCTTTATCAGCCTGGATTTCGAATGCGGGGCTCCTACTGAACCACAGAAAAACTGATTGTGTTTTTTTCAAAACTAAGAGAAGCAACGTTAACTATCCCGACAAGATAAGCCTGAATGGGGTAAATGTTGGTGTGAGCACTGATGTGAGACTTCTAAGATTGATAATTGATGAAACCTTATTATGGCAGGTTCACATTGATAAACTCAACAAGAAATTGAATTCAGTATGCTACACTTTAAGGGTGATGTCGCAGTATTTGGGCGAATGTGGTTTAAAGATGATATATTCATCATGTTTCGAATCACTTCTCAGATATGTAGTTGTTTTTTCGGAAATGTCAAAGCTTGAGATGATATTTTCAGAACTCAAAAAAGGGCCATAAGAATTATAAATAACTAGAGCTACAGAGCAAGTTGTAGGGGTTCCTTTAGAGGTTGTGGTTTGTTGACATTTGCTGCACTGCATATTGAGGAATGTCTCATGTTTCTGTTCAAGAATCGAGAATATTTTAGGGAAAATTTACCATCTTATTCTTACAATAGCAGATGCTGTGGTTTTGTGTACCCTATCCATAGACTTTCAGCTACAGAGAGGGGTGCCAAGTATATTTGCATGAAGTTGTTCAATAAACTTCCTCGAATATTCAAACAAATGGACAACAGATATGTTTTCAAAAGAGAATTACATAAACTATTAGTTCAGCTGGAGCCTTACACAGTGCTAGAGTACCTGAATGCCTCTTTTTAATTACCGAGTGTAATTTTTGTTTCTTTTTTGACTGTATTTCGTTTCTGACGGTGTATATGGTACATTTGTATATATTGGACTTTTCGAAATAAACATTATTGTTATTATTATTCTCTTCGAAGGACTGTAAAATCATATTTCTCTGTAGATAATTTCTTCTTTGTATTTATTAATAAGCTATTAACTTAGTTAACTCTAATTATAATTAATTACATCTAAACCTAACACACTTTAAATCTGTCATTGTGTAGGGCAATTTTAAATCTATGTTGCGTACCACAGTTAGCTGGGTTAGCTCAAAGTACTGTAAAGTGCTGTCAGTCTACGACTCTTCAAATACATCTGTTTTGAACCAAGAGCTTGAGCTCTCTTGGAAAGATATACGTCGATACCAAAACGGTGTATCGAAATTTCACTTTATACTGCTGGGTTAGCTCAAAGTAAAACACTATTTAATTACAATAGTAAAGTGACTTTAGTCAGTGCTTTTTTGTTCAACAAAACGGCAGCATTAATCAAAAGTAACCTCACGTCATTGATTTGACAACAGTTTTTTTCTGACTCTAACGACTGAGTTTGATGTTTACAGTACGGAGGTACATTGCCTGATTCTCTTCAAATACATCTGTTTTAGAACTGACCTTCGTTTTGAAGACCCTCTTAAGTATATATTCTCATCCTTCTGGTGCCAAAGTGGGGTACAAACATTCTGTGGAGAATCATTCTAATGGGAAAAGATTTCCATGAGCTGTCTTGGAAGATCGCAATTTATGATGAATTTTGAGCGAACATAAAGTGATGATGAAAGTAAAACTATCGCCAGCTGAATATAAGTTGGGACTCACACATGTTCCAAATTCATTAAAAAGTTCATTTGCACTAAAAATGTTCAAAACTTTTATTTTCATTCTACACCTGACAAATGAAATGGTCATAACCACTTTCTTGAATAGTGAAACTGAAGCAACTGACCTTGAAGGTTCCTTCATATATGATTTGAATAGCCCTGAATGGGACCACATGTTCCCCGTTCAAAGTATTACATTCCTGACAAATAAAATGGTTAAAAAGGTTCCTTCAATATATTTGTTATCCCTGAAAATACCCTGAAAATGTATCTGTTTTAAATGATCTGCATTCCTCAAGCGGCCAAATATCCTGTTGGTCAATGGTTGAACAGATGTATCTGTTCAATGAGTAACCAATTTTAATACAATTGTTTGGGGGATCGAATACAACTCTTTTTGTTACATTTCAACCCTGCTGCATTGCGGCCTCAATGACCTGTTGAAACCAAACACCACTTGAAAGCAATTATCTTCTTTGGAAATAAGTTTTTAATATTTCCCAACTTTCTTCAAGCGAATAAGATTGTTTATGTCAAATAATCGGTAGTTAACACCACCCGTTATATCTGTTCGATGAATTATACAATGGATTATATTATGGTATTATGTTATTTTGTTTTGTTTTAAATTGTTACTTCTAAAAAATATTTAATTTTAAATTATTACAAATTTGTTTCTACATGTTTTAGAAATTACAATTATATGGATTTGGCTTTAAATGCGTGTTTTTCTGAAACGGTTGCTCCTTCGATGAGGTATACCTTTTTAACTAGAAAAGTCGGGGGAATCGATTTTTGTAAGATGTTATAGGGGTTTGGAAAATAGATTATTTTTTAAATAACACTTCCAAGTTTAAAAACTATTATCTACTATTTCATTCAAAATAGTGTGTAATGTAAAAAAAATTGAAGAATAAAATCGTCAAAAGAAAATTTTGAAAAATTTGAAAATTCACTATGAAAATTGGTATGAATCATAAGCTTCTTTCTCAGAAACCGTTGGTTCTAACGACCTAAATGACCTTTTTTAACTAGAAAAGCTAGGGGAATCGATTTTTCTAGTCCAAAATGACCTACGGGGTAGCACGAAAAAGTTACAATGGTTTAGAGAGGACGAAATGATTGCCAGTGGCGCCCTCTAGAAAATACAACCAAATCGGTCACAAATTTGAATTTCTCACCTCAAAAAAAACACTGTATACGAAATTTCATGAAAGGATTTCGAAACAGTCAAAAGATATTGAAGAAAACGCGAATTATTTTTTCAACTTCAACACCCTGTATCTCGGAAACAAAGCATTTCCGGACACATATTCATAAAAACTTTTTTGCTTAAGATGATGTGATCTATCACCCATTTCAGTTTGTCGGAAACAAATTAGAATACCCTGTATGTTAATATTGTTGATATTTTCATCCTATGGTTCGTTATTTTCTAAACAAAAACATTAATTTAAAACATATTAAACGAACAATTGTCTATGTGTCCCAACAACAAATGAATAATATTAGCTAGATTTTACTGTACTTCACGTGTAATAAAATGTTCAATCCAGTTTCTATTACTGATTGCGAACTGTAATATTTAATGGACAAAAATGCAATCGTTTCCGCACCACCGTTGAGGTAGATTGCTCAGTGCGTTTTATTTTTACATGGTATCCCCAAGTAGGCCTAATCCATGATATTGGTTGGCAGTCGTTAAGTAGGTAGGAAATTTACATTTAGAAATTAGATTCATTCATGTTGCGATGGTCCGATGATTAAAGAGAGCCCTATTAGTGGCAACTCTAATCACCCCGAGTCCCTGAGAGTATCGCCTTTACGGCTATCTCTCAACAACTCGGCCAGGATTCGAACCCGGTGAGCACGGAGTAGCTTGACAAGGGGTGATTTTAGCATCCCTCTAGACTACTCACGTGCCTGTCTAAGGGGTAATTTCTATATAATATAGGCATGTGCTGCAAAAAAACCGTTTCATTTCGTGTCATTTATTTTGCACACTTTTGCACAAATCGTAATATTTTTTTCAGTGAAATTCACCTTTTCGATTTAAATTTTCTTTTCTGTTAAGTAAAGACGGTTTTTTTTCGAAGTAGTCCCATCCTACAGCTAGAAGGGTTCACTTGTTATAAAAATTAAAGGAAGCTATGATTTCGAGTGGAAAATTAAAAAAATTTAGAAAGCACTGACGTGAGGTCAGATTGCTTTGGCGCTCTTGTTGAGCTACTTGCGAGTAAATATTCAAACCTTAACAAATCTATAAGCTCTCTGATCGGGTGAACAATAGTCTTTTTCCGTACTATGGGGCAATGTGATGTAAATATGAAAGCCTAATGAATAAACAAACCTTTATCTCAATTTGAAAATAACTACTCATAATTTTCACCAAATTTTGTTCTATACTTCTCCTAAAAACTTGCGTCATTGCTTTTCTGAGTTTTGAAAACGCCATCAAATTCTTTCTCTATGATAAAAAATTTTTTGATTAATATTACGTCTGTGCTTTCCCGAAGTTTGACAACGTCATCGACATCGAATTCTACCTCTATGAATTCTATGAAAATTTTGATTGATATTACGCCAACTGACACTGATATCTAGGTCCGCAAGTTGTCAAACGAATATCGATCTGTGATGGCAAATCTTTCAATGACAAAGCTCGGACTTCATGACATTTCTATTTTTCTCTTGAGTAAATGAAAAAAATGATCATATCTTCAGAAGGGGGAATGCTACGACAATGAAATTTGAGGATGAGTAAGATATCGGTAACTTCAATATATATACGGATTTTTATTTAAATCTAAATGAAGTCTAAGGAGATATTGAGTATTGAAAATTATTTTTTTGGGAATTTTTTTAAAATTTTCCAGCGTGACGATTTCTGCGAAATTTTGCAAGCCGTTTCGTTTCAGCCTCTCTCAATAACATTTTAAGTATCAACTTGATCGGATGGATATTCTAGTAGTTATTGAGGAAACAAAATTTCAGATGCTCATAACTACTGAACCATCCGACGGATTTGGCCCAATAACGAACTTGACCGAGATATTTGGACAATTAACCTATTCTGAAAATATGAAAACTCTAGATGATTCCTTTTGGATGCTAGAGAGGATACGGCCGGCCGGACGGCCGGATAGACTCAACTTTCGCCACGAATTCTTCATCAGGGAGTCGAACCCAATCGATTGAAACCATTTTCGGCTCGATATTCCAAAATTACAGACATTCGGGCAAAATGATAGGCACTCTGTTCGGGTGAACAAGAGCGCCAAAAAATATATATATAAGATATTTTTTTATTTTTCACTTACTATTGGATATAAAAATATTAAATTTTTGGATTGCGGTAACTGTTACCATGTTTATTTAAACTACCTACATGATGTACTCAACAAGATCTTCACAATAACATGAATGGTATCGCTTTTCGTTTTTGAAATAATAAACATCAAAAAATGCCATCGCATTTTTGTGCTGAGATAAGTTCTTTGAGTGATTGTCTTTAACAACGACAAGAGATAAAACTCATGTTTTTAAAGAGAACTTGTAGAGTAAACTATGATGTCTGATTAAAGATGCCTCATTGTTCCAATTTTGATGTTTCAAATCAAAAATATAAAGAAAAATTATTTTTTAACCAAAAAATTACCTCATATTTTTTAAAACTATACTACTCGAAATCATAGATTTCTTTAAATTTTTATTACTTGTGAATCTATCTAGCTTACAAATAAGACAACTTGAAAAGGAACACCGATTAGTCATAAAAAACTTTAATCAAATCATGGAAATTTTACTGATTAATTAATTCAAATATCTTGATTTTTTAAATTGCTCACATTTTTTTTTAATTTTTCATTAGTATCAGAATATTTCGTTTGATCAAGTGTGAAATTAATACATTAAATATAACAGCAACAGTACAAAGCTGAAGATTAAATATTTTTATTACTAAATTGTTTGACCAACGCAATAACTTTGACTATAAATGCAATACTTTGAATACAGCTCAATATATATTTGATTTCTTTCGATTTATTTTGCAGTGATCTCTTTATTGGTAAGGGATCTATCAACAACAACTTTGTTTTATAATTGTACCCACAACTACCACATGACAACATTGACAGTCATTTTTTTGACATACTCGTAGTAGATGCTTTGGCAATTGTTACAATTAATTCAATTTCGAGCGAAAATAATTAAAAGTAAAAAAGTAAAATTCGTGACAACATAATCGATCTTCTGAGACCGCTATTAAGAATTTGGACACTAAATTCGAGTCAATTCAATTTTTTACTGTTTAGTGTCCCCATCATTATTAATGCTGTTGAATTTTCTCGTTATCAAAATTGGATTTATTTTTGGCGCTCTTGTTCACCCGAACAGAGTGCCTAACATTTTGCCCGAATGTCTGTAATTTTGGAATATCGAGCCGAAAATGGTCTCAATCGATTGGGTTCGACTCCCTGATAAAGAATTCGTGGCGAAAGTTGAGTCTGTCCGGCCGGCCGTATCCTCTCTAGCATCCAAAAGGAATCAGCTAGAGTTTTCATATTTTCAGAATAGGTTAATTGTCCAAATATCTCGGCCAAGTTCGTTATTGGGCCAAATCCGTCGGATGGTTCAGTAGTTATGAGCATCTGAAATTTTGTTTCCTCAATAACTACTACAATATCCATCCGATCAAGTTGATACTTGGAATGTTATTGAGGGAGGCTGAAACGAAACGGCTTGCAAAATTTCGCAGAAATCGTCACGCTAGAAAATTTTTAAAAATTCCCAAAAAAAAAATTTTCAATACTCAATATCTCCTAAGACTTCATTTAGATTTAAATAAAAATCCATATATATATTGAGGTTACCGATATCTTACTCATCCTCAAATTTCATTGTCGTCGCTTTCCCCCTTCTGAAGATATGATCATTTTTTTCATTTACTCAAGAGAAAAATAGAAATGTCATGAAGTCCGAGCTTTGTCATTGAAAGATTTGCCATCACAGATCGATATTCGTTTGACAACTTGCGGACCTAGATATCAGTGTCAGTTGGCGTAATATCAATTAAAATTTTCATAAAATTCATAGAGGTATAATTCGATGTCGATGACGTTGTCAAAATTCAGAAAAGCACAGACGTAATATTAATCAAAAAATTTTTTATCATAGAGAAAGAATTTGATGGCGCTGTCAAAACACAGAAAAGCAATGATGTAAGTTTTTAGGAGAAGCATAGAACAAAATTTGGTGAAAATTATGAGTAGCTATTTTCAAATTGAGATAAAGGTTTGTTTATTCATTAGGCTTTCATATTTACATCACATTGTCCCTTAGTACGTAAAAAGACTATTGTTCACCCGATCAGAGAGCTTATAGATTTGTTAAGGTTTGAATATTTACTCGCAAGTAGGTCAACAAGAGCGCCAAAGCAATCTGACCTCACGTCAGTGCTTTCTAAATTTTTTTTTATTTTAAACTTTCACTTGTTGCATGAAAATTGTAAATCAATATTAGTTGTTCACATTTCTTCACTCATGGAAAATGAATAATATTAATGAAATTTTAGTGATAGTATTTGATCCCGTGTAGAAAAATAATCCATCTTGTTTTATTACCAATTGCGAACTGTAATATTTCTTTACTTGGGACGAACCATTTATGATTGGGGCGTTTAAATGGGCAAAATAGATTGCAATCGTTTCCGCACCACCAATGAGGTAGATTGCTCAGTGCGTTTTATTTTTACATGGTATCCCCAAGTAGGCCTAATCCATGCGGTTTGACAAGAAGCTTTCGAATATAGGACATGATCATACCAGGTAACGTAAGACATATTTCTCCGTGTCGCTGAGAGTATCTCATTTACGGCAATCTCTCACACAACACGGTTAGGATTCGAACCTAGTGAGCACGGAGTAGCTTAACAAGAGGAGGTGTCAGCAACCCTCTAGACTACTCTCGTGCCTGTCCGATTAGCAATTTATATATGATATAAGTTAGTACCTCAAAAGCACAGAACCATTTCAAAATCATCTACAATCACTGCAGCCATTATCTGATATATCTAGCGAACAAAACAAAAACTTTTCGAATATTTCAAACAATCGATCAACCCGATCGAATTATCCTGTATTTGTTCGGTCGAAGGTCATAAACAACGAGGTATCGTTAATTATTATTGCCGGCGTAACGTACACGGACAAATAAACCCGTAACGACTATAGATTGGATGTCCAACAGACCAATATGTAGAATAGAAATCCCAGGGTGGAACTCTATCATTATCATTGTTCCACAAAGGGATGGTTTATCTGCGCTCACAATCTGTGCCGAACGGGCGCGATTTACGGTTGGATATGCAGCACTCTGTCGACGAACGGGTTCCCGAATTGTTGAAATATCATTTATTGAAGGGTATGACTACAGCCGGAAATTGACTGCTTGTCGGAAACTTTATTCGGTGTAGATCGATCTTGCTTGGTATAGAAATCCCAATTGGAAGAAATTCAAATCCTTTATTAAAATCGTTTGTAACGTGTTCAATTTAAATTGTCGGAGTTCTGTGCTCAAGATGAAATTGCGTTGTTCTGTCACTGGAACATTGTAGGTTAGGGATTATTTTGGTCATCGGTTAGTTGCTCTTTGGCGCAATTGAACTACATATGTCGAACTATACAGGTGTCTCAAGTTCAAGTGCCTATTAGACGTTTCTGGAGAACTAGACATATTTGAAATCTGAAAATTGGGATTATTATATTGTTCAAAGTTCTCTACAGAGCTAAAATATTTTCGAAGCCCAAAAACTCCCGGTTATACAGGGAGTAAAAATAAATTCGACGAAAAAATGTTTTTTTCAAGTTTTCCATTCCTGGTATGATCGAGTATTCAATAGTGAATACATTTCTGTTAAAACCATTGTATTACATCTACTAGTTTTCAAAATATCCAAAAAACTGGAAAAGAGTCAAATATGTTCAGTCAGTAATATGTTCATTATTCTTATTTTCAATATCCTGAGGTAAACCGTTTTCACAACATCGAAGAGGAAGAATGTGAATGTGCATCTTTTGGATTTCAAAATATCATCACAGGGTGTTTCAAATTTTGTGTTGAAAATTGTGATCTTAAATTGGCCATAACTTCTGTTTTTCAAATTAGAACCCTCTTTTTTTATAATTGTGTTGGATTCTGCGGTCAAAAATAATGATAGTTTTTTCACGTGATTATGCTCCTAAATTCAATAATTTCTAAGTTATTTGAGATTTTCTGGATTTATGGTGTACGTAGTCAAATTAATTGCATCTAAAAAAATTCAATGAATATTCCTTCGAAACTATGGCAACACTCTGTACCCATAGAAGATAAAGTATCTGTTAATAATTCACAAGTGTCAGGTGTTATTGTTATTCGTTATCTTCATTTCTCTATTCAACAAAATCAACCGTTATTCTAATTACGAAATTCTGGATCTATTTTATATACATGGTGAATGTGACAGAATTATTAGTAAAACCTGCCGGGCCTTCAACGAGAAGTATCCTCATTTACCTTTCATGACGGAGAAGATCTTTAGAAAATATGTTTCAAACTTTTAAAGTTTTAGATGCGTAAGAGCCCCTAAAGAATACAAAAGAAGGGTAGTTGATGATGAGGAAAATGAAATTAGTGTTTTGACTTAATTCGAAGCGAATGAAAATGCATCTATTCGAAGTGCAGCTCATGAAATCGATTTAGACAGAAATTCAGTGCACCGAATTTTGAAAAAACACAACATGCATGACTACAAATATGAGAAAGTTCATGCATTAGAACCAGGTGACTACATAAAAATGATGAAAATTTTTTGAAAAAGATCATTTGGACAGACGAAGCATTTCAATAATGAAGGACTATTTAATAGAAAGAATTGCCTGATTTGGAGAAGTGAAAATCCTTATAGAAAAAGACAAGGAAACCCCCAGAACAAATTTTGTTTTAATGTGTTTGCTCTTTTGATGAACAATAAAGTGCGGTACTACATTTATGAAGAAAATTTAAATATAGAAAAATTTTTGGAAATCCTAAGAAATTTTGTTTCTGAATTTTTGGATGAACTGCCGTTGAGTATGTCGACTACCGCGTATTATCAATTGGATGGGGCTCCGGCACATAGTTCGCACGAGGTGTCTGAAGAGCTGAATGCAATGTTTGGTAATCGGTGGATCGAACGCCGTTCTTCACTGTTTTGGTCCCCACGGTCTCCCGATCTTACTCCCTTAGATTTTTATTTATGGGGTAGAATAAAAACATAGACTATGAATCTCCTATTGAAAGCAAAGAAGATTTGAAAACGGCGTGTGGATTATGCTTTCCACTCACTAAAGGGGGAGGAAATTGAGCGAGCGACTAACCCAGGTGTTTCAATACGTATTAGAAAGTGTGTGGAACAAAATGGTTACCATATTGAAACTCTTACCTGATCATTTAGTTTGTTAATTTGAGTTTTGAAACGTATTTTTATTTTTATTAT
Organism: Micraspis discolor; assembly: GCA_030674115.1. Taxonomy (NCBI): domain Eukaryota; kingdom Metazoa; phylum Arthropoda; class Insecta; order Coleoptera; family Coccinellidae; genus Micraspis; species Micraspis discolor. The sequence goes on from JARTUT010001740.1 coordinate 1,672,668, forward strand.
CATAATTTATTTATAATCATAATTCGGTGTACTGAAGTAGCGAATCTATTTAATGTGTTTCCTGTTGAAGTGATGAATTCTCATTCGCTTCGAAATAAGTCGAAATACTAATTTCATCAACTGCCCTTTTTTGTATTCTTTAGGGGCTCTTACATTCTCCAAAATTTATAGAGTTTGAAACATCTTTTCAGAAATTGTAAAAAAAAATGGGGATACTTCTCATTGGATACTCAACATTTTGTGTCATCCACCATGGATTTGAAATAAACAGTATCATTAAGTGCATTTGAATGTGTATTGCGTATATAATTGAAAATATACAATATAAGGAATAAATCCAAAATCTCATTATTAGAATAGCAACGATTCATTTTGTGAATTCGAAAAATTTCATAACGACTTACAATAAGACCTGTCTGACACTTGTGAATTATAAATGGGATGATTTATCTTCTATGCTCACAGAATATCCTTATGAATCAGATTCGAAGAATTTGACTCTACGTACTACATAAATCGAGAAAATCTCAAATAACTCAGAAATGTTTGAATTTAGGAGCATAATCATGTGAAAAAACTATCATTATTTTTGACCGCAGAATCCAACACAATTATAAAAAAAATAAGGTTCTAATTTTAAAAACAGAAGTTATGGCCAATTTAAGATCACAATTTTCAACACAAAATTTGAAACACCCTGTAATGATATTTTTGACATCCAAAAGATGCATGACCTTTTCTCATCCTTCCTCTTCGATGTTGTAAAAACGGTTTACGCTCGGGATATTTAAAATAAGAGTAATGAACATATTACTGACTGAACATATTTGACTTTTTTCCAGTATTTTTGGATATTTTGAAAACTGTTCGATTAAATACAATGGTTTAAACAGAAATGTATTCACTATTGAATACTCGATCATACCAGGAATGGAAAACTTGAAAAAGAATTTCTTCGGCGAATTTATTTTTACTCCCTGTATAACCGGAAGTTTTTGGGCTTCGAAAGTATTTCAGCTCTGTAGAGAACTTCGAACAATATCATAATCCCAATGTTCAGATTTCAAATATGTCTAGTTCTCCAGAAACGTCTAATAGGCACTCGAACTTGAGACACCCTGTAGTTGCCATTGGGTTGGGTGAAGGTCATGTTTGACTTCCTGTCGGGTGAATTCGTGATTGTGATCTGAAATTGTGATTACTAGCAAGTATAACGGTTACACAGTAAAGTGGTTCTAGATTTTTCAAAAATAATTTTCGAGAAACACTATTTTTCGTGAATTGTATTCAAGGGATATGTGTTCTACAAGTAGTAGGCGAGCATAAATGAAAATAGCAAGATTTCTGACTCTAGAAGACTACAAAAATTATACTGGTCATACGTTCGAAGAACTTCCGGTAATCTGTTAACAGTGGAGTGGCAAAATGATACGTAGGGTATTCGATATATGGAGCATGCAGTTAGAAATGTCGGTATTTCGTGTTTTATTAATAATTTAGGTTTAGTTCTGTACTTCAGTATTTTTCGATTATTAATGTCGATAATGTTAATGATAATGTTAAGATAAAAACGCTCTGTGCGAAAGCTGATTTGTGTGCAATTTGACATCGCGCGGGAAGTCATTTCGACGAAAAGTGGATATTCGCGGAAAAAAATTCAATGCTGGGATACGGTAGTACGATTCAATTTGCTTTGTGACCTAGTTATTTTGATTTTCCGTTACTGTCGCCCTTTTGTCAATTCTGTCACCAGCTCTTACCCTTAAATTCGCAACCAATCTCTCAGGAACTTAAGTACGTCTGGGTTTTCGTCTGGGGCTGTTTTTCAGTCTACCTAGAATTTCGAAGCAATCTGTTCAAATTCGAAGGGCTGCTCGTGAACGAGGTCCGCGAACAAACACCCCATTTGTCATTAGTTGTTTGGCACAGACAGATTAATCAGAGCTGCGGCGTGCAACACCGAGCAAAACAATATCCGTGCAGGAAGAGCGCTAGCGGATTGTGGCCAATTCCGTAATCATACTTGGCCAATGTTGAGCTTGGATGCGGACCCGACGTCTGCACAATTTGTCCTCGGAATGCCGAATTGCGGGCATTAAGAAAACCCCTGATGTGGGTAGAACGTCTTAAGGGATCCGTTTCCAATTTTGGATCGGATCGTTGGAATCTGCATCGGAGACGCAGATATATATGCTGTAGAGTCTTCAACTTTGTGGGGAAGGACAAGTTTGCTATCGGTCCCGATGGGTTTCAAGGAGGAAGATAATACCGTTCTGGTAGTTAGGTTAGAATGATTTGGGGAGACGTTAGTTGGGTTTTCGATTGAACGAAGAGGAAAATGAAATGAGGGAGCATTTTTCATATTATGGGGATATTTTAAGTTTTACCATCTATTTACGTTTTGTAAAGTATGTCAACTAATGTCATTTAAGTGAAAGATAATTTTAGACATCTAAAGTGATGACGTCACAAGTCGAGTGCGAAGCAAACACATTACGATACTTTACTGGAACCATTTCGCCGCATTTTCTGGCCCCTTTTTGAGAACCTCTGGATAAGACCAGAAGACAGAAATTTTCATCATCGAGGAAAAAATTGTCACATGCTTAAAATCCAAAATTTCAAGTCTGTAGGTCGTTTAGTTCCAAAGTTATGCAAAGTTTCGCATTTATGACACTCACTCATGATCATCAAAATAGAACTGGTACTTCCCAAAATTTCAGAGTGCTGAAATTTGGTACAGAGTTCGGGTTTAGTGGCACATAAAGAGAAAACTATAAGCACTAGGATAATCGAAAATCTGGAGTATCTGGTGACCCTGGTTACAAACCACAAGAACCCAACCAATTATTAGAGATTGACATGTACTTAAACCATCTAACCCGCCGACAAGAATAAATAATGAACGCGAATAGACAATACGAAAAGCTGTTGTTACTGTACAAGAATCAGAACCGGAAAAGAAGAAAATAAAAATTAGTAATAATAACAAAAGTTCTCCTAAAAAAATTTCAAATTAGAAAATAAACATGTAATTTAATAAATTAATATGCTCAATTTTCTCTAGAAAGAAGTGAAATCCACCAAAAACATTCAGTAAAATCATATACAGAGTTGATTTAATGAATTGTTTCGATATGAATGTTTCCTCAAATGATCCAACCAGGATCTTTACGGATGTCACAGGCCATACATCAATCTCCAAAGTTGACTATGTTTTAACAGATGCAAGTTTACTTGATTGTAATGTTACAGTTCACGAACCTCATATAAGTGATCATCGGGCTATTACACTTGAGTTACAAATCAATTTGCCCCAAAAAAATCATAATGTATCAAAGTTATTTAGAGACTTAGGTCCCCAAAATCTGAATGATTTTGAATATTGTATTTCAAATTGTGATTTCCAGGAAATGTATAAATATCCACATGTTGACGAATGCTTTGAAGTATTTGTTAGTTTGACTCAGATATCTTTTGAAACTTGTTGTCCCCTCATAAGATATGCTAACAATGCCAATATTGTCAAAAAAATTATTTCTCCAGAAATTATCTCGGCGAAATGTGACCTGAAAAATCTTTACTGGTTACATATCAATCTCAATAGTGAATCTACCAATAATTTGTACAAAAAAGCCAAACATTCTTATAATAATCTGTTAAGAAATGCTAAATTAGATTTCCACCATAATCTTATTGATAAATCTACTAACAAAAATAGAACTGTTTGGAATCTGGTCAATACTATGACTGGACGAAAAAACACTGATCAAAGAACCATTGAGCTTGTTGTTAACGGTGTTTTGTGCGATGAGCCCAGAAATGTAGCTGAGATGTTTGCCAACCATTTTACAACGTTTGCCAGGATAAGCCTCAACCGTTACTATAACAATGCATTGTCTATTTCATGTACTACTTCATGTATGCTAAATAATAACTTTTTCTTTCATCCAATTATGGATCATGAGGTGGCTGACGTATTGAAATCTCTTAAGAATGACTCAGGTGTCGATTTTATCTCTGCGCGAATCTTGAAGATGATAGGTCCTGATATCAGTCGACATTTCAGGAGTTTATCCTAATCTCCTAAAAAAGGCCACTATTATTCCAGTTCATAAAAAAGGTGATGTAACAAATATTGGTAATTATAGACCTATTTCTGTTCTCAGCTGTCTTTCCAAACTGTTTGAACGATTGGTGTTCAATTGAATGATGAAATTCCTTGATAGGTTTCAACTGCTTGCTTCTGCACAGCACGGTTTCAGATCAGGTCGCTCATCTCAAACTGGGACTCTGGAATTCGTCGATTTTGTATACGACTATAGATTGGATGTCCAACAGACCAATATGTAGAATAGAAATCCCAGGGTGGAACTCTATCATTATCATTGTTCCACAAAGGGATGGTTTATCTGCGCTCACAATCTGTGCCGAACGGGCGCGATTTACGGTTGGATATGCAGCACTCTGTCGACGAACGGGTTCCCGAATTGTTGAAATATCATTTATTGAAGGGTATGACTACAGCCGGAAATTGACTGCTTGTCGGAAACTTTATTCGGTGTAGATCGATCTTGCTTGGTATAGAAATCCCAATTGGAAGAAATTCAAATCCTTTATTAAAATCGTTTGTAACGTGTTCAATTTAAATTGTCGGAGTTCTGTGCTCAAGATGAAATTGCGTTGTTCTGTCACTGGAACATTGTAGGTTAGGGATTATTTTGGTCATCGGTTAGTTGCTCTTTGGCGCAATTGAACTACATATGTCGAACTATACAGGTGTCTCAAGTTCAAGTGCCTATTAGACGTTTCTGGAGAACTAGACATATTTGAAATCTGAAAATTGGGATTATGATATTGTTCAAAGTTCTCTACAGAGCTAAAATATTTTCGAAGCCCAAAAACTCCCGGTTATACAGGGAGTAAAAATAAATTCGACGAAAAAATGTTTTTTTCAAGTTTTCCATTCCTGGTATGATCGAGTATTCAATAGTGAATACATTTCAGTAAAAACCATTGTATTACATCTACTAGTTTTCAAAATATCCAAAAAAACTGGAAAAAAGTCAAATATGTTCAGTCAGTAATATGTTCATTATTCTTATTTTCAATATCCTGAGGTAAACCGTTTTCACAACATCGAAGAGGAAGAATGTGAATGTGCATCTTTTGGATTTCAAAAATATCATCACAGGGTGTTTCAAATTTTGTGTTGAAAATTGTGATCTTAAATTGGCCACAACTTCTGTTTTTCAAATTAGAACCCTCTTTTTTTATAATTGTGTTGGATTCTGCGGTCAAAAATAATGATAGTTTTTTCACGTGATTATGCTCCTAAATTCAATAATTTCTAAGTTATTTGAGATTTTCTGGATTTATGGTGTACGTAGTCAAATTAATTGCATCTAAAAAAATTCAATGAATATTCCTTCGAAACTATGGCAACACTCTGTACCCATAGAAGATAAAGTATCTGTTAATAATTCACAAGTGTCAGGTGTTATTGTTATTCGTTATCTTCATTTCTCTATTCAACAAAATCAACCGTTATTCTAATTACGAAATTCTGGACCTATTTTATATACATGGTGAATGTGACAGAATTATTAGTAAAACCTGCCGGGCCTTCAACGAGAAGTATCCTCATTTACCTTTCATGACGGAGAAGATCTGTAGAAAATATGTTTCAAACTTTTAAAGTTTTAGATGCGTAAGAGCCCTAAAGAATACAAAAGAAGGGTAGTTGATGATGAGGAAAATGAAATTAGTGTTTTGACTTATTTCGAAGCGAATGAAAATGCATCTATTCGAAGTGCAGCTCATGAAATCGATTTAGACAGAAATTCAGTGCACCGAATTTTGAAAAAACACAACATGCATGACTACAAATATGAGAAAGTTCATGCATTAGAACCAGGTGACTACATAAAAAGGTTAAATTTTTGTATTGTTGTTGTAAGAGGAAAATTAGAAAAACTTGAAAATGATGAAAAAGATCATTTGGACAGACGAAGCAATAATGAAAGACTATTTAATAGAAAGAATTGCCCTATTTGGAGAAGTGAAAATCCTTATAGAAAAAGACGAAGAAACCCCCAGAACAAATTTTGTTTTGATGTGTTTGCTCTTTTGATGAACAATAAAGTGCGGTACTACATTTATGAAGAAAATTTAAATACAGAAACATTTTTGGAAATCCTGAGAAATTTTGTTTCTGAGTTTTTGGATGAACTGCCGTTGAGTATGTCGACTACCGCATATTATCAATTGGATGGGGCTCCGGCACATAGTTCGAACGAGGTGTCTGAAGAACTGAATGCAATGTTTGGTAATCGGTGGATCGAACGCCGTTCTTCACTGTTTTGGCCCCCACGGTCTCCCGATCTTACTCCCTTAGATTTTTATTTATGGGTAGAATAAAAAACATAGACTATGAATCTCCTATTGAAAGCAAAGAAGATTCCACTCACTAAAGGGGGAGGAAATTGAGCGAGCGACTAACCCAGGTGTTTCAAGACGTATGTGTAAAAAAATGGTTACCATATTGAAACTCTTACCTGATCATTTAGTTTGTTAATTTGAGTTTTGAAACGTATTTTTATTTTTATTATCATAATTTATTTATAATCATAATTCGGTGTACTGAAGTAGCGAATCTATTTAATGTGTTTCCTGTTGAAGTGATGAATTCTCATTCGCTTCGAAATAAGTCGAAATACTAATTTCATCAACTGCCCTTTTTTTGTATTCTTTAGGGGCTCTTACATTCTCCAAAATTTATAGAGTTTGAAACATCTTTTCAGAAATTGTAAAAAAAAATGGGGATACTTCTCATTGGATACTCAACATTTTGTGTCATCCACCATGGATTTGAAATAAACAGTATCATTAAGTGCATTTGAATGTGTATTGCGTATATAATTGAAAATATACAATATAAGGAATAAATCCAAAATCTCATTATTAGAATAGCAACGATTCATTTTGTGAATTCGAAAAATTTCATAACGACTTACAATAAGACCTGTCTGACACTTGTGAATTATAAATGGGATGATTTATCTTCTATGCTCACAGAATATCCTTATGAATCAGATTCGAAGAATTTGACTCTACGTACTACATAAATCGAGAAAATCTCAAATAACTCAGAAATGTTTGAATTTAGGAGCATAATCATGTGAAAAAACTATCATTATTTTTGACCGCAGAATCCAACACAATTATAAAAAAATAGGGTTCTAATTTTAAAAACAGAAGTTATGGCCAATTTAAGATCACAATTTTCAACACAAAATTTGAAACACCCTGTAATGATATTTTTGACATCCAAAAGATGCATGACCTTTTCTCATCCTTCCTCTTCGATGTTGTAAAAACGGTTTACGCTCAGGATATTTAAAATAAGAGTAATGAACATATTACTGACTGAACATATTTGACTTTTTTCCAGTGTTTTTGGATATTTTGAAAACTATTCGATTAAATACAATGGTTTTAATAGAAATGTATTCACTATTGAATACTCGATCATACCAGGGATGGAAAACTTGAAAAAAAATTTTTTCGGCGAATTTATTTTTACTCCCTGTATAACCGGAAGTTTTTGGGCTTCGAAAATATTTTAGCTCTGTAGAGAACTTCGAACAATATCATAATCCCAATGTTCAGATTTCAAATATGTCTAGTTCTCCAGAAACGTCTAATAGGCACTCGAACTTGAGACACCCTGTAGTTGCCATTGGGTTGGGTGAAGGTCATGTTTGACTTCCTGTCGGGTGAATTCGTGATTGTGATCTGAAATTGTGATTACTAGAAAGCATAACGGTTACACAGTAAAGTGGTTCTAGATTTTTCAAAAATAATTTTCGAGAAACACTATTTTTCGTGAATTGTATTCAAGGGATATGTGTTCTACAAGTAGTAGGCGAGCATAAAAGAAAATAGCAAGATTTCTGACTCTAGAAGACTACAAAAATTATACTGGTCATATGTTCGAAGAACTTTCGGTAATCTGTTAGTAGTGGAGTGGCAAAAGGATACGTAGGCTATTCGATATATGGAGCATGCAGTCAGAAATGTTGGTATTTCGTTTTTTATTATTAATTTAGGTTTAGTTCTGTACTTCAGTATTTTTCGATTATTAATGTAGATAATGTTAATGATAATGTTAAGATAAAAACGCTCTGTGCGAAAGCTGATTTGTGTGAAATTTGACATCGCGCGGGAAGTCATTTCGACGGAAAGTGGATATTCGCGGAAAAAAATTCAATGCTGGGATACGGTAGTACGATTCAATTTGCTTTGTGACCTAGTTATTTTGATTTTCCGTTACTGTCGCCCTTTTGTCAATTCTGTCACCAGCTCTTACCCTTAAATTCGCAACCAATCTCTCAGGAACTTAAGTACGTCTGGGTTTTCGTCTGGGGCTGTTTTTCAGTCTACCTAGAATTTCGAAGCAATCTGTTCAAATTCGAAGGGCTGCTCGTGAACGAGGTCCGCGAACAAACACCCCCATTTGTCATTAGTTGTTTGGCACAGACAGATTAATCAGAGCTGCGGCGTGCAACACCGAGCAAAACAATATCCGTGCAGGAAGAGCGCTAGCGGATTGTGGCCAATTCCGTAATCATACTTGGCCAATGTTGAGCTTGGATGCGGACCCGACGTCTGCACAATTTGTCCTCGGAATGCCGAATTGCGGGCATTAAGAAAACCCCTGATGTGGGTAGAACGTCTTAAGGGATCCGTTTCCAATTTTGGATCGGATCGTTGGAATCTGCATCGGAGACGCAGATATATATGCTGTAGAGTCTTCAACTTTGTGGGGAAGGACAAGTTTGCTATCGGTCCCGATGGGTTTCAAGGAGGAAGATAATACCGTTCTGGTAGTTAGGTTAGAATGATTTGGGGAGACGTTAGTTGGGTTTTCGATTGAACGAAGAGGAAAATGAAATGAGGGAGCATTTTTCATATTATGGGGATATTTTAAGTTTTACCATCTATTTACGTTTTGTAAAGTATGTCAACTAATGTCATTTAAGTGAAAGATAATTTTAGACATCTAAAGTGATGACGTCACAAGTCGAGTGCGAAGCAAACACATTACGATACTTTACTGGAACCATTTCGCCGCATTTTCAGGCCCCTTTTTGAGAACCTCTGGATAAGACCAGAAGACAGAAATTTTCATCATCGAGGAAAAAATTGTCACATACTTAAAATCCAAAATTTCAAGTCTGTAGGTCATTTAGTTCCAAAGTTATGCAAAGTTTCGCATTTATGACACTCACTCATGATCATCAAAATAGAACTGGTACTTCCCAAAATTTCAGAGAGCTGAAATTTGGTACAGAGTTCGGGTTTAGTGGCCACATAAAGAGAAAACTATAAACACTAGGATAATCGAAAATCTGGAGTATCTGGTGACCCTGGTTACAAACCACAAGAACCCAACCAATTATTAGAGATTGACATGTACTTAAATCATCTAACCCTCCGACAAGAATAAATAATGAACGCGAATAGACAATACGAAAAGCTGTTGTTACTGTACAAGAATCAGAACCGGAAAAGAAGAAAATAAAGATTAGTAATAATAACAAAAGTTCTCCTAAAAAAATGTCAAATTAGAAAATAAAAATGTAATGTAATAAATTAATATGCTCAATTTTCTCTAGAAAGAAGTGAAATCCACCAAAAACATTCAGTAAAATCATATACAGAGTTGATTTAATGAATTGTTTCGATATGAATGTTTCCTCAAATGATCCAACCAGGATCTTTACGGATGTCACAGGCCATACATCAATCTCCAAAGTTGACTATGTTTTAACAGATGCAAGTTTACTTGATTGTAATGTTACAGTTCACGAACCTCATATTAGTGATCATCGGGCTATTACACTTGAGTTACAAATCAATTTGCCCCAAAAAAATCATAATGTATCAAAGTTAGTTAGAGACTTAGGTCTCCAAAATCTGAATGATTTTGAATATTGTATTTCAAATTGTGATTTCCAGGAAATGTATAAATATCCACATGTTGACGAATGCTTTGAAGTATTTGTTAGTTTGATTCAGAATTCTTTTGAAACTTGTTGTCCTCTCATAAGATATGCTAACAATGCCAATATTGTCAAAAAATTTATTTCTCCAGAAATTATCTCGGCGAAACGTGACCTGAAAAATCTTTACTGGTTACATATCAATCTCAATAGTGAATCTACCAATAATTTGTACAAAAAAGCCAAACATTCTTATAATAATCTGTTAAGAAATGCTAAATTAGATTTCCACCATAATCTTATTGATAAATCTACTAACAAAAATAGAACTGTTTGGAATCTGGTCAATACTATGACTGGACGAAAAAACACTGATCAAAGAACCATTGAGCTTGTTTTTAACGGTGTTTTGTGCGATGAGCCCAGAAATGTAGCTGATATGTTTGCCAACCATTTTACAACGGTTGCGAGGATAAGCCTCAACCGTTACTATAACAATGCATTGTCCATTTCATGTACTACTTCATGTATGCTAAATAATAAATTTTTCTTTCATCCAGTTATGGATCATGAGGTGGCTAAATCTCTTAAGAATGACTCAGGTGTCGATTTTATCTCTGCGCGAATCTTGAAGATGATAGGTCCTGATATCAGTCGACATTTCGCCTATTTGGTTAACATGTCGGTTACCACAGGAGTTTATCCTGATCTCCTAAAAAAGGCCACTATTATTCCAGTTCATAAAAAAGGTGATGTAACAGATATTGGTAATTATAGGCCTATTTCTGTTCTCAGCTGTCTTTCCAAACTGTTTGAACGATTGGTGTTCAATAGAATGATGAAATTCCTTGATAGGTTTCAACTGCTTGCTTCTGCACAGCACGGTTTCAGATCAGGTCGCTCAACTCAAACTGGGACTCTGGAATTCGTCGATTTTGTATACGACTGCCTCGATAAGGGCTCATATGTTGCCGGATTATTTTTTGATCTGTCTAAAGCATTTGATAGTATCTCCTTTCAGTTCATATTAGACAAATGTTACAATCTTGGATTCAGGGGAATATTTCATGACTGGATTCGAAGTTATCTTGAAGGTAGAGTTGCATCTGTTAGAGTTCAGAATTATTCATCCAGTAAACATAATTTGAATTTGGGTGTACCTCAGGGCTCTGTCTTGGGACTGCTTTTGTTTTTGATATTTATCAACGATCTGCCTGAGAATTTGGTGAAGTTGTTTGTTAATAAGTCTAAAACTCGTCGAGAACTGTGGAAAATACTAAGAGCAATCATGTTTGCTGATGATTTTTCATTAGCCGTTACTGCGGATACTTTGGAGGAACTCCTTTGGAGAAAGTGTTGTGCGATTTGTTGGTTCATTGCTTCGTTGAATGGTGCCATGTTAATGCTATCATGATAAATGTGAACAAGACCGAATGCATTTACTTCTCCATTGCGAATAATGATAGTACCCTTGTAGTTCGACATTCAGATTCTGTCATTACATCAAAGGACTGCACGAAGTTCCTAGGTATCAATATCGATAGACACTTGAAGTGGGATTCACACGTTGATGAAGTATGTAAAAAGCTTTATAGTTCTTATTATGCTTTAAGTCGAGTCAGGTATCTGCTTCCCTTGTGTTCACTTATGAATGTATACTATAGTTTAGTATTTAGTCACCTATCGTATAATATCATGTTATGGGGTATTTCGACAGATATTGGTAGAGTCTTTATTATTCAAAAGAGAAGTTTGCGTATGATATTCAACGTGTCTCCATGAACCTCTTGTAGACCAATTTTCCTAGAAAATAGGATATTGACACTGGCTTCCATTTTCATATTTAGATGTTTGGGTTTTTGCCAAGGAAAATGAGGATAGTTTTGTAAAATTGTCAAGCTTTCATTCCCATAACACTTGGAATAAGAAAATATTGTCAATTCCCAAACATAGAACATCAAAATTCGAAATATCACCTAAGTATCAGTGCATTAAGATGTTTAACCATCTACCTAGTAACATTAAGTCGCTCAACTCCATTAAATTTAAAAAAGTTGTTAAGTCTTTACTTCTAAAGAAGTGTTTTTATGGTGTTAATGAGTACTATAATGATAGTTTTGAAAATGTCTGAATTTTTATTATTTTTGCATTTGTGACTTGTCCTATACATACCTTGTTATGTCTAAAAGGATCAATAAATTATTATTATTATTATTATTATCTAAATAAGTGTAAATTATTTAAGGCAGTGATTCTTCATCGAAAACAAGATAGGATCTTTCATATGAAGAAACTTCATTGGAGCATCCCTTGTTAAGATACAGCCCCTCAAAGGGAGTATATACATAAAATTTATATAACAACTTTTTGCACAAGCACCAAAAAAGTTACAGTATTGAAATTAACCTAACGTCTCCTACTAGCAAAAAGACACTTATCCAGTTATTTATTTGGTTTACCCCATGGTTGTAAGGGTGGAAACGCAACCCCTAAAGTTTATTTCCAATGAAACTTTTTGTCTTATTATTTGTTTACCATTTAAAAATTTATTACCGATAGCCTGTTTCATTCTAAACAAAAATGTCTCTTGAGTTTTTTGCCCAAAATAAACCAGATCGCAGCAAAAAATTATTTTACGAACAACTACAGAGATAGGTACATCGTCATGAATGCGAACTGGATTTATTATTATTCTGTAGTTAGTACCTGCATTAAACGACTAAATAGTAAAAAACAAAACTAATTTATTTATAACAAAACACAGAACACGTAGAAATCATATTAAATGTAAAATACATATGTCTACCTTCGGACATCAAGCATGCGTCTAGACGATAATGCGATAGTGACAATTATATTGGTATAACGCTGTCAGTTTATAAATTTTTGAAATAGACTTAATACTTATTTTGTGTGGTTGTTCTGTTCTTTAATTCACTTGTTATTAAAATGACATACACAAATGAGGAAATGGCTGATATGCATTACGTTTACGGTCTGTCGCAGGGGAAAGAGCTTCTAGAAGATATGCTGAAATGTTTCCTCAACAGCAGCATCCTTCATATAGAATATTTGCTCGACTTCATCAACGATTACGACAATATGGTTCATTCGACAAAAGAACGTAGGATTGTGGTCGCCATCGAGTACGAACACCACAGCTTGAGGAAGCAGTACTTAATTTAATTGAAGAACAACCGACCACTAGTACTAGAAAGATTGCTTTCCAGCTAAATATGGATCATATGACGGTATTTCGAATCCTTTGTTCCTTGTTGTTTTTAAAGGAACAACCAGTGAACATAAATATCAACACCTGAAATGCATTGTTACAAAAGACATAGCGAAACTTGAAGGGTGCTCCTCCTTCAGTGTACTCAACAACGCAGTTATAGATCAAAAAGAACATGAACTCAAGGAAAAAATTTCACGATTTCATATGAAACGTCACATTTCCGATACGACCTTAAAGAAATACAGACAATTATCAGATAATACGAAAACTTATTCAAGCTGTTTCCAGAACATCCGAGAACATAATGGAATCAGAAATAACGGTCCATGAATCATTTGGACAGTGAGTAGGTACAGCGTTCCTGCTAAAACTGTAATTACGAACCCAAAAGGACATTTTAATAAGGGAAAGTTTGCGAGGAACCACCGCTACATATGTAGTGCTGTTTAATGGCAACCCCTCGAAACGAAAATTTAGTAAATGCGAACATATCCTCATCCAGTTCTGAATAGGGATAAAAAAGTGGAACGGACCTGATGTCAGAACAAAATTTTTACTTTAATCATGAGGATTCCATGCGTTTTTTCCTAGAGGAACGGTTAAACTATCTATCGTATTGCCCGAATATCGAGATGAAAGTGGACCAATCAAGTGAAATATCCACAGGATCATAATTCTGATTTTTTTTTATCAAATAGATATATTTTGTTTCATCTAAGGTTCAAATACAATCAAACCCTTTAGTAATGATTTCTACACTTTCCAATATTTTATTCCAACAAATCCTCGAGAAGGATTGAAAAATATTTTTACTATAATTGAATCTTCTCTCATCGAACTTTGAAATATTTTTGTAAACAACAAACGAAAGTACTACGAACAGTAATTTATCATGTGGTTCGATACTTTTGCTGCTCAGTATGCGGAGCATTCTTCACGGTCTACCTCAAAACAGATTGATCTTGCGAGAAGATAAAGTTTGAACAAAAGTTATGAGAATTTCACACAACTTTTTTAATAGGTACAGATCAATTGAAGCAATAAAAACGGCCTTTGACCTTCTTTATCTTGAGATGCGGACACGATAGCACTGGTAACTTTTGAGACAATTTTAAAAACGACAAAACAAAGATTTATACCCATGTACATATTATTATCTTCCATTCCGAGGTTAACCCCTTTTGTCCTAATATGACTGGACTATAAGGTTTTTGTTATTATTCAGAAAGCCCATCATTTATCTCTAAATCCGAGACTATCGATGCCTTGCACCATTTTGACCCCGTTTGGTTCGGCTAAACTCGACTGAAAATCCCCAAATCCTGAATGGCGTGTGAAACCTTCACAGAAGACCGGAAAAGCCTTTCGTGCGATTAAAAAGTAATTAGCAATGAAAAAAAGCGTCATCTCCAGCGACTGTCTGTCATCCGGGTGACGGGACGTCGACGTGTGTTTTTGTTTGTCGCCCGGCTCACATAAATTAGCTTTTTGTGTTTAATTTTCTGGCTCGGAATTTAATTTCGGGCTATCCTGTTTGCCTCGATATCCAGTTAAGCGACTGCTCAAACCCCCAGGCTCAAGATTTACGGACTTCCAGATAGAAAAGGTTAGTTTGTTTTCCGCTCATCTCGAGAAAGACGAAAGTTTCCTGGGAACAGGACAGGCTTCGTTTCATCTGGAAAATGGATAGGAAAGATTTCATTACTTCTGGTAAAATCAGAGAATGCATTCTTGAATTCTATTTCCGAAGATTCCGGGAAAATATAGAGGATTTTCTCTTCTCATGAAATCTGTGATGACTCGTGCCCTTTAGAAGTGAACTATAAACGATGTGCATATTATGATGAAATATGATTGTTGAAACATATTTCGGATTTGTGAAGATCAACTTCAATAATTTCCCTAAGAAAATGTAGTAAAGTGAACTGGGATGAAGGCAGATCATGTATTCAATATTCATCACTTTTTAATTATTGATAAAATTTTCCATTTATTTGATTTATTATGCAGTAGGCGTAAACCACCTGAAATTCCATTGGTTCCTGATATCTCAACTAATAGTAAAGATATAACGACTGTACATACGCATACAGTAGGCGTAAACCTCCTGAAATTCCATTGGTTCCTGATATCTCAACTAATCGTAAAAAAATGACGACTATACTAAGCCTGCTGTAGGCGTAAATCTGCTAAAATTCCATTGGTTCCTGATATCTCAACTAATAGTAAAGATATAACGACTGTACATACGGATACAGTAGGCGTAAACCTCCTGAAATTCTATTGGTTCCTGATATCTCAACTAATAGTAAAGATATGACGACTGTACATACGCATACAGTAGGCGTAAACCTCCTGAAATTCCATTGGTTCCTGATATCGCAGCTAATAGTAAAGATATGACGACTGTACATACGCATACAGTAGGCGTAAACCTCCTGAAATTCCATTGGTTCCTGATATCTCAACTAATCGTAAAGAAATGACGACTGTACATACGCCTACAGTAGGCGTAAACCTCCTGAAATTCCATTGGTTCCTGATATCTCAACTAATCGTAAATAAATGACGACTGTACATACGCATGCAGTAAACATAAACCTCCTGAAATTTTCAGTAGATTGCTGCATAACCATCAATTATCACACATATTGATCCTCTTATACTTATTATATATATTTTAAGAAGCGTGGTCTATAAGAAATATTACAATGGAAAACGAAAAATGCCTCAAGAATATGTTCAAATAAACAAGGTATATTCATAAAAAAAACAAGTGGGGGATTGGGTCAGAAATGCCCAAAATTGAAAAACACCTTGTATCCTTCGGGCAAGTCGAGATATCAATGTACTGTTTTCGGCATTCATTTTTTCACAAAAATCGACCTCGTAGCATGTAGCCTAGTTTTTCTCTAACTCCTTCAGAAATTGGTGTTTTCCATTAAAAGTGTCCAATTTGGACCTTTCTGTGCATATTGTAGCTGACGCGTTAGAAAGCAATTGAACATCCTTAATTCTTGTGGAGCAGTTTATTTGGCCGTAAAAGGAATTCAAAAAAGCAATTTTTGAAGAAAATGATGAGTTTTTTCTGTAAGGATAGAAATGTAGAGTGAAACCTTCGTAAATGCTCCATGTTCCTTCTCTAATCTCAATATTATAACGATTTAGTGAAGGAGAGTCAAAAAGATCGAACCAACGGCATAACAACATAATTCCTAGGAACCCAGAGGAGTAATTATCACCTCTTCCATTACCATCCTGGAATCCCAGCTCGATTATAATCACAAGTTCTAAGCATATTGTATCCTGATATTATAACCGATTCAAACCCATTACAAGTCTAGAGGACTATATCGGCTGTAGCCTGTTATATAACGTCCATGTAATTCGAATGTTATTTACAGTGGTGAGATAAATTATGCATGTTCATCCTTGTTAGCCATATACATCCAGGTATAATGGAGCAGAACGCTGATGAATACACCCCAGGTTCTAATAAAACAAAAAACATCGGATCGGTCATTCAAGTAATGAAACTTTGGATTGATTGTTTATCGATGATGATTATACCAGTTTGAATTGTACTTACCCGAATAATTTTTCTTTGCTTGATATGCTCGTTAATTTTAATCGAGTGGATTGGTCAGTCATTAGGGTCTTATGGATTTGTAGTAGGTACGTTCATATCAATTGATTGAGTTATTATTTGTCGATAATCGTTGACACTCTATTTTACGTAACTTCTCAGACTGTCGCTTTCACAAGAACATCGAAGTACTGACTACTCTCTATCCTGAAGAAAACAATAGTTATTTATTATACAAGGGAAAAAAGTATTAGATTTTAGCTCGAGGTTATGTTGTCTCCCGACGTGAAGCGGAGGAAGACAAACAACCGAGAGCTGAAATCTAACATTTTTCCCGTGTATAATACACTATTTATTTCTGTGACAGGAAAAACGACGATTAAATAGTGAAAGAACAGATTATTACAATATATTAAAGTCAGAATGTTATCGATATGAAATTTGAATTTTTAATCTAGTAAGCTATTAGACCTGCGTTGCTAAGGAAAACTACAGTGTAATCAAATATCTGTCAATTTAATTTTGTGATTTGATTCAAAAATTACGAACTCAATAATTGTTTGGTAGTCATTTTGAATACTATAAAGTTAAAAATGCTTGATTCTGAGTTTTCTCTGTCTCAACCGGAGTTGATAGAAGCAGCGCAAGTAGTGTCACGAAAATTATTGCCAGCTAAATCGCGAAAAATTTACGAAACCGCGTATTCAAGATTTATGCAATGGAAAATGAAAACGACGTGCAGTGTTATTGGCTTATTTTTTGGAACTGGCACAACAACAAAAGCCATCAACAGTGTGGTCGAATTATTCAATGATTAAAAGTAAGTTACGATCCAATAATAATGTAGACATTTCAAAATATTTCAAACTAATTACATTTCTGAAAAAAAATGGGAAAGGTTACACGCCCAAGAAACCTGCGATTTTTACGAGTACACAAATTAGTTTTGTTTTAAATTATGCACCCGATGAAGTTTATTTAATGGCTAAGGTTGTTGTTGTATTTGGGATTGCAGCTTGTCGAATTTGTGAAATCAGCCAGGTAACATTAGATGATATTGAAGATTCGGGAAAATTATTAATTGTGAAACTGAAGCAAACAAAGAATGATGTAAACAGAAGATTTGTAGTTACTGAAGAAAATATTAAATATTACCGAATGTACATAGCCCTTCGTCCGCCTGTTTTATGCATATCGCAATAGAAAATGTATCAGGTTGTGGGTAAAAATCAGTTTTATAAGGTACCTGAAACAGTAGCTAAACAGAAAGAACACTAAAGAACCATGGCGGTTGGAAGTCATCAACAGTCGCTGAAGGGTATGTTGATGAATCGGTGGCACACAGAACAGAAATTGCTAATATCTTCGAATTTCATTCTGATATCTACAAGAATTCCAGAAATATTGGTTCCACACATTTGACCATCACTGTATGGCTATAAGAAATAAAAAATGACATGTGAGGTATATTAGCACATACAATAATTATGAAATTGGAAGAATAAGGGCAAGATCCATGAGTCCTATATGTCGATTCGTTGTACTGGTGACATATGACATATGACTTCCTGTATGCTTTCTTTTTGAAGAACTGCTGTTCCTCAATTACACTTTCACTCAGGATATTGTTCAACAGGTCCTTATCAACTGGTGTTTTTCCTACCAAGTGGAAGTGTAGTACGGTTAAGCCATTGTTTAAGTCTGGGAGTCGGTATAATATTGCTGATTACAGGCCTATAAGCATTATAAGCGCCATTCCTAAAATTCTTGAGACATTGATACTGGATCGTATACAGAAGGATATATCGTCCAGATTGGTCGAGCAACGGCTTTACTAAGGGTAGGGGTGTTGAGTCCAATCTATTGATTTTCGCCCAGTATGTCTTCGATGTCTTGGAAAGTGGAGGTAAGGTTGATGTTGTATATACTGACTTTTCTAAGGCCTTCGATAAGGTAGATCATTTCATTTTGAGTGAGAAACTGTCGTCTTTTGGAATAACTGGCATCTTGAGGAAGTGGTTTGTATCATATTTTACCCGCCGTACTCAATCAGTTAAAGTTCGTGATTCCTTCTCCCCGACATACATTGTTGATTCAGGTGTACCTCAGGGTAGTCATTTGGGCCCTCTGTTGTTTCTAATTTATATAAACGACATTACCACTTGCTTTAGATTTGCACGTTTCCTCTTGTTCGCCGACGACCTCAAGGTTTATTTAAGAGTTAACACTCTAATCGATATGCTAGATCTTCAATCTGATCTGAATCGATTGGAACAATGATGTAAAGATAATAAAGTCATCATTAACCTTGGTAAGTGCAAACATATGAGTATAGTTAAGCGTGGGCAGCGGTTTGTATCGTACTACTATCTGAGTGTGCAATCAATACTTTCTGCGGACATCGTTAAAGACTTAGGTGTTTTTTACGACAATAGGATGCGTTTCAGGGCGTATATTGACCATATAGTTAGTGCGGGGTTTCGTATGCTGGGGTTCATTTGGCGGCACTTGTTTGAGTTCAAGGATGTCAATACTTTGAAACACCTTTATGTCAGTCATGTTAGGCCGCATCTTGAGTATGCCTCCTGTGTATGGTCTCCATACACTTATGAAGATTGTGACAGGATAGAACGAGTCCAAAATAGGTTTCTTCTCTCTATGTCGTGCAGGATGGGAATATCGCGAGTAAATTTTTCCGCAACTCATATGAGATCAGTTCTTCACCTTTCTGCTTTACGTACTCGTAGGATAAGGGCGGATGTATTGTTGTTTGCTAGATTGGTCGGGGGGCTTCTATCTCTGTTTGGTTTTCACGTTCCATCTAGAAATGTTAGAGGTACCGCGCTGCTAGCTTTCAGGACTTATAGGTACGATTATACTAGAGCTTCGCCAATTCCAAGAATCTCGCAACATGTAAACACTGCCAGTAGAACAGGCATAGACTTCTTTAATCTCAGTTATCCCTTGATTGTGCGTTATTGATTGTTTGTTGTTTGTTGTTTGTATTGATCCGTTAGTTGATTTCTGGAATTTTTGTATTGTTTTCTTTTTTTCTATCAATCTGTATTAAGTTGTATTATATATTGCAATTATAATTATGTATTAATTTGGATTTGTGAAATTGGGTTTATCCCGTTAATAAATAAATAAATAAATATGTAGGTACTGCGGAACTACATCGTAAAGGAATGTTCCTTCGAACATAAAACAATATTCTATGTTCGAAGAATGTTCCATTGTTTAACCTACGTTATTCAGAAGCAGAAACCTTCTTCCAAAATGAATCCTATTTTCACTACAATGAAACTGAAAGCAGTCCTGTCCATTCCGATTGAATAACGGTAGAGTATTCTTTCGGAAGAAGGAATATTGAAGTAGCCGCATCCAAAAGAATTCTATAAACGAGCTGACTCGGCTCTGACTCTGGTAAACTTTTATCTGCCTCACGCTCTATTAGTTCGAGTACAATATAGAACCGTGTGTTATAAGCCGCAGATTCGTTTACCCTTCTTATTTATCGTTCCGAAGATGCCCAGCGAATGTCTCGGGAGAAAAATGGTCAGGGTTTGAAAGGAAAATTTGACATTATTGCGTTCTCGTGGGTTCCTCACTATTTGTGAGTATTCGAGGTTTTATTTATAACCATAGACAAAGTACCTTCATAGATTGCCAACGCACGTGTTAAGGACGCTAACAAAGTGACACCATGCGTTTGGTCGCTCGAACTAATTTCCTCATTTGGCGGGAAAGCGGCTCTTTTAAATTCATACCTTATATGATCTATTATTATCAATCTAATTCGAACCAAAACTGAAGTCGAGTAAATGATATATGATTTGGATCATTTACTCAACTCCAAAATGGTACGAATTACTAATGCTTATTTTATACAGAAGGGAATTTGGTGGAGAAAAACAGAAACTTTTAACAAATTTTTATTAAAAACACTAAAATTATTCAGGAGATGAATTCAGTCAAAATATCTGTAGATGTTGGAGATAAATTATCCTACTTATCACACATAAAGATTATTCAGGGACATTATCAATACTACTTACAGATTCGAGGTAAGCATAACCTACAGAAGATTAGATTGAATTAATTTCATTAGAATCGAACTAATAAACTACATCTTGAAAGCATTCATTCGAACTGAACAACGTCACTGTGTAATGTTTTCAATATTTTCTTCCTTCAATGACACAATAGTGATCAGTTGAATCAGAACGAACGAACACTGCTAATATGTTCATTATATTCTAATGTCACAACTCACTGTGTTCTAATATTATTTGAGAAGGTGATTCATCAACATCGTGAAATGTCGAGGAGTTTGCTTCTGGATGCATTGAGAGGTTAGATTCCCCTAGTTCTGAAACAAAAGAATGGGACCTGAAATCCAGATTGAGCTTCACTCAGATCCACTCATTCCATATCCTCACTACCTGTAAAATAAATAGATAATAAGACTATTAAATAGTCAACATCCAACTTATTAATGTGAAATTCAGAATTTTATAGCATTTATGACATAATTAAAAGTTTAAAATAGAGAAATCACCACAAACCTGTTACATCAGTCTCATTTCTAAAAAGAGTTGGTAATGCATTAGGCGTCACCCTTCTGGTACCAGGTAAGATATATTTCTCATCAAAATGATAGTGGCAGACTCTTTTCCTATAAACGTCTTCCCGTGGAATGTCTTTCAGTTCTGGAATCTGCAGTATATCTAGCCACATATGAAATTTGACCAATTCTGTTTTAAAATTTGGGAAATTATGTCATCGGGGAATACTTCAACTCACGTCAAAAAGCTCAACTTGCAACTAACACTTCCCAATCACCTGACGGATGTTGATGTTGAACGAAAATCATTTTATTTCAAACATAAAAATTAAGTTCCGTTGTCTGTTTACTATAATAATTTTCGACGACAAACGATTATTATAAAAAATTATAATTTCTAGAGTTTTTTAACCAAACAATTCAAGATGGTAAAAACATGATAAACAGTTAAATATATGGTTATGAGTTTGCATTTTTCTTCATAAATAGCGACTGACCTGGCAAAAATTGATAGCGTTTGGTCGCTCGAACTAAAAGGGCCGTGACCAGTATGTTCTATTAAGTTGACGGTCTAGAGAGTAAGGGCTCGTTTATACTGGCTGGTACCTTATGCCCTAAGCCCTTACCTTATTCCGTATGCCGTAAGAATTTCAGTAGGTGTTTATACTGGCTGTTAACTTAACCTTAAGCAGAACATAGAGTTTATGCATTTTGCTCTATGCTAATTAATAATTTGTCATTTTGAATTTGTGTTTCTACGTTTTGATACGTGCTGATCATCTTGTATTATAATTTATGATATTATTTGAAATTACCGCTATTAAAACAGAGATCCTTTCTGCATTCAATACTCTGATATAAATAATTGACCCTCTATAGAATGCGCATGTGTCAAAAAAACTAGCCCAATATTACATTCCCTTAATTTGTCTTACTTCTAAGATAGTCTTAAACACTTATAAGATAATCTAATCTAATTATCTAATATATATATGTAATTTGTCCAAATAATTTATGAATATATATTTCTATGAATTTGTCCCTAGAAGTTGAACATTTTACAGGTAAGGGAAAAGGTTAGGGAATGAGTATGAACGAAAGCATTGAATTCCTATGGTTCAACTTTTAAGGTTAAGGTTACGGCATAAGGTACCAGCCAGTATAAACGAGCCTATACTTTGTCTATGATAACGCGCACTCGCTGTTTTGATCTCGTAATTGATGAATAAATAGTTTGTACAGTTCAGCATCTATGACTTGTTTAAAAAGAAGAAACAGTACTCTGACAGAAAGGCACACTGTGTGGTAAGTCTATGTTCATAGCGGATTATATCATTTGAATTAATCTATGCACATGAACCTTTCCGATTCTCTCTTTTAGAGCTTATCCCCCCTCCTCTTATTCTATACTCTATGGCTGTGTGGCAACTGTCAGCCATCATTGCCATCATTATTTTCTATAACCTCCTAGCTGGAACATCGAATAAATACGATATCTGCTTGTACCGAAATAACTCCCCAGTATTATTTTATTACGGCCATAACGGCTGACAAAGGATCCAGAACGGATGTTAATACATCTGGAACAAATGCACTTTATGTATTGTATTGTGACCCGACAAAGGCGATAATTTCGGTGTAATGTTACTGGCTGCTCGTTACGGCTTCGCGGCCATCGTGCCGCTTCCGGAACGACGCATGTAATGTTCCGTGTTTCTCATCGATGTTTACATTGTCGCGCGACCATAGAGCGGAGGTTGAATCAGAATCGCGATTCATTACGCTCCGATTATAGTAGGGCTTCGAATTAACCGTTGATGCTCGATGGTTCTTGTGTCCGCGTGGGTGTGTTCCAGTTCAAGAGGTAGACAAGATTCAGTACGCGGTAGGTGGTTTTGTTGTTTCAGGTAGATGAACTGGAATGGACGTTAAGGAAGCGATTTGTCATTGCGAATGCAAGCTATTGTTCCGCGACAGGACATCCGCAGTACGTTATGGTGTTGATGGTTATATCTTAATAAATAGAGAAATTTGGATACGAACTGAGTGAAGGTAAATCAAACAGGACATTTTCATATCCTTGAACTAAAAATAACAGGAAAATCGTTTCGAGTTCGCTGTAGTATTCATGCGGAGTTAGGAACATGGCTGTTAAATGTATTGAATTCATTTGAAATTTGGAATTCATTTGGAGGATAGAGGACGAAGCTTCCGTGAAGTAGTCGAAAAAATCCCTGTGTTTAATTTGAATTATGTCACACACGGTGACCATAGCAAAATATGAAACCAAGCCCGAGCCCCCCTTACATTCGCGAGAGTTCACGACGCATGCGCGTAGCTCCTGAGAGGTCCAAAGTATTTTTCAATCTTTGGTACTTATTTCAACAACGTGCGCGTTCTATTTTCATACTATGATCATACAGTGTTGCCGATGCTATCGGTATTTCTACCTAGTCTAGCGATATACTGAAATGTTATGGAAATATACGGATTTTTCAGTTTCTTAGGTGTTATGTCAAAAGAAGAATCTTGACAGAGATTTTGACGGAGAGTTGACTGAAAATTCCTAACCGATGAGTCACCTCATATCATAGAATCGAGAGTGATTTGCGTTTGCTAGGTTAGGTTAAGTTAAACCCAATATACTCATTCTGGTTAATTCTATACGTTATGCTAATAACAATATATCTTCTTCTTCGATCAATTATTCTGAGCGGTGCGATGCAGATTCAGTAAATCACCTAGTGGCAGAGGCGTCTTAAGGCTAGGCTAAAAGGGAAATTGATTATCTGAAATATAAAATCTAGTGGTGTTACAAACCGAAAAGCAGTAGCATCCTCAAGAAAGTTCTAGCTCGTCACGAATTGAAATGCGTGCGGAAAACGGATTCATCCTGTAAGCTTGTGCTGGGAAAAAAAGTTCTTTAGAAACTAAATCAACGCAAAAATACGTCCTTCAGCTCTCAGGATCACCAACTGAACTACAAGTCGTACGTGTGCTTCCCGAGGGACTGCAGGAATGTGAAATATTACACGTGCAGCTTCGCCCTGACCAAGACACACCAACTTGGGTAACTTATTTATCTGGGACTATTCCCATGGCTCTAAAAACGCTACTCAGCGTCGGGAGTAAATTAAAGAAATAATGTTTTTTTCTCGACGTTATTAAACCCCAATCCTGTCGTACGAATTTTTCGGTGAGGGTATCCCGAGGGACTTGCGGGGCGTGTACGGACGAAGTTCTCCGCTAATAGGTGTGTTACTGCGAGAATTAATGTGGTCCTTCATATAACCCTTGGGAAAATCTGGGACTAATAGCATTTCCTTTTGTTGAAAAGTATTCATTCTGTCGTATTGAACGTGGATTTTAGATTTCTCCAAGATGCAGACTTGTACAGTTAGAATCGTTTGAGTGCGCTTTTTCAAGATTATTTAAACAGTAGAAAAGCGTGCTATCGTTTCGCCCACATGTCAGTAATTTTAGGATATCGTGCCAAAATGGTTTCAACCCGGGGAGGTGAGGTCAAACTTGAGTATGCCCGACCGTATACTCTCTGTTTTTCGAAGGAGATGAGCTAGAGTTTCCATATTTTCAGAATATATTGTTATTAGTCCATATCCGTCGAATAATTCAGCAGTTTTTAGATATGGTTTCCTCGATAACTCCTGGAATAACATTTTTATCGATTTCAAACTTGAAAAACAATCTGGGACATGAACAGCAAAAATACAATCAGCTGAACATCTTCCGATTGCCAAATATTTTCCAATTGAGAAAACTCGAAACGACTCGAATCAAACGTAAATTAAAAAGCAAATTGGACCCAACGGATCATTTATTCCTCTACCGTCTCAAATCTGGAGCGCCTACAGCTCGTAACCTATTCATCGGACAGATTTCATCCGTGGAACCGTATTTTTCGTCCCTTCTTAATTCGTCCGACATCCTCCTCCTAGGAGAAAACCGGTCCCTTTGCCTCCTTGCCATCCCCGCCAATCAAAAAGGAATCCAAACGGTCCCCTAATATGATTCAGATCAGGACCTCAATCAGGATTTCTAATTTGATTTTGTTCTCGCTCGATATTACTTCTCGGTGATTGACGGATTTGAATTTGATTTGGTGGTCCGACCAGTTCTGTGATGGGAATATTAATGGGCTCGTTCCTCGAACACTCAC
This sequence comes from Micraspis discolor, assembly GCA_030674115.1. Taxonomy (NCBI): domain Eukaryota; kingdom Metazoa; phylum Arthropoda; class Insecta; order Coleoptera; family Coccinellidae; genus Micraspis; species Micraspis discolor. The sequence continues at coordinate 1,698,240 of JARTUT010001740.1, forward strand.
GGGAACTTTATGTCGTCTAGGGAGATGTCTGTAGTCTCCAACGAGTAAGCGGCAACCATGTTTGTCACTGGAGGAAATATTAGATTCGTCCCAACAGCATGGAACAATAGGGAACACTGTCAAATTAGTACCTTTTGAAAATTTTGTTTCGCGCTTTTCGATACGAAATCACAGAATCGTGAATAATGATCCCGTAAGAGCAATGTAAATCTAGGCAGCAGCAATGAAATCCCTGTTTGTGATCACATGCTTCAAGATAACCAATCGGTTCTTCTAGCACGAATGTAAACAGATATAAATGTTCATCTCACAAAACACTAATACAGGAAGAGAAGATTTTGACAACTTAGGCCGCCATTTTATCAGTTTACAGGGAATGGAGTGTTGGCGGGAATTTTAAATGTTCCATAAGTCAGAAATATAACGTGTACAATTCTCACTTCTCACAAGTTTGGTACGCTCTACCTGACTCACCCTGTATTTCTCAATCAATAACTCACTGTATGTATGTGATAGGTATGTGGAGTGCACTGCGAAGCACTCATTTTACTCTCTCTAACAGCGGTATTCGAAACCGAACGTTATTCGGTGGCATCATAAAGTCTGTTATTTCCGAATGTGTTGACACAAGCGAATATGCTTTCCACATTACATTCAGCTTTGACCTGGCACGAAATCCAATAAAAATAATAATTCCGAAAATTAACAAGCGCATTCGCTTTAACGTTGAAATCCCACCAATTTGCCCGGCATTCCAATAATTACCAAGCTGACGTGGCATCACGAAAAAAATGGAAACCGATTCGGGAAATACCGATATAATCAAATCACGTACATTGCATCTCTCCTCTTCTACGTGCGTTTGTTATGGTTTGTGCAATATTCGCATAGTTACCAACATATCTAGTACTCAGTTTTTTCCTTCAGTGTATGATCCATTTGGAAAATAATGCAACAGCAGCTTCCACATTGAAATCTAGTAACTAAAAGTAGCTGAGTAAGTTACGGAAATTAAAAAAATACTGCTATTTATGAAAATATAAAAGGTGCAATGAAGACCTTGAATTTCGAATTACGCGCCATTTTCTCAACTTCCAATAGCTGAGTCGGTTATATTATTCGTCTAATCCCATCCCAGTATCACAGAACATTAATATACAGGAAATGAAAAGTCCTGTTAGCTCAAAGCAGCCGTCATATTTCGCATAGGAACGAACCGGCGGGAAATTTGAATTACGAAAGCAGCGTGAATTTGAAATTTTTTCGAGTATATGCATACTCGAACCATGCGGTTGGTAAACTTCTTAGACTATCGAAAGAGGAGACCGCTATCAATTTCGAAAAGATCTGTTTATCATTTAATCCTTGGACCTTTGCCTGAGATTGAACCAAAACTCTGCCGACAATATTGCTCTGTCATACTGTTGTCTAACATTTCTCCTTTCATTAGAATAGAAATTAAACGATTATGTTTCTTATTCTGTACTATAATATAAGGGTTCTGTGATGCATTCCCACAAAAAACAGTATTCACGACGAATCACAGTGATCTTCCCCCATTCGACATTTCCGCCTTGATACCAGATACAGTGTTGCAGTCTTGATACCCTCTATGTTCGACTATCGAAAAAGCATTTCTTATTTATTTACTTGAAGTTCCATGTAGATACATACAACAGAGATTATTCTTTGGAAAATATGACATAGAAGAATCGTCTACTTATCAGTATGAATTGATTTCAAGATGAAATGTAAGTCTAGTAACATCTGCTGAATTTTCATATTACAAGTGCTCAGTTTTCCTAAGAATTGAGAACAAAATAAAAAGAGAACATCAAATGAATACGAGAAGAACAACGGAAACCGAAATCATACCAAAATAAATGAAAGAGAAATATTTTAATTTTAATTGCAATAAAAAATACTGAAAAAATTTTGAAAATCATAACATGACAAACACGAATTATCTAATTTTCAGAACCAGATGATAAAGAATAGATAGGAAGAGTTGAGTCTTTGGTATTGCTAGCATGTAAGCGATAGAAACAATTGAAAGTTTCTAGAGGATTCAAGATTGATTAGCATACTAATTCCAATGCTATGGATAAACAGTATGAAAAATAAATAAAATTCATGTGAAATGAATGAACCTAATGAACTTTCAAACCTTATAAGAAATGAATTAATAAAATAAACTTTAGGATCACAACAAAAAGAATTAAAGAAACATAATAGAAAAACAGTCATGCTCCATTTAAAACACTCGGGAACAACAAAAATATTTTTCAATAAAAAAAATACTTATTCTAAATGAAAAACAGACATACTGAATAGACATGAAAAAAAAACGATAAAATATCACAGTGAAAAAAAAAATAATCGAGAAGAAACATTACAACGATTCACGGGATATCACATATTGTCAGTTACAGTACATAACAGAAATTGTGGATGTATTTGTGGCACTCGCATCTGCTTCGCAGGGGGTTGTATCATCCAGGTATCCACGGGTGTCATTGCAGCAACGCGTTTCAGCAACGGATTTCGAAAGCTGAATTATATTTACGATTGCGTGTCATTTGTAATCGGTTGAATGAAATGACCTGATTTTTTTCGGGAAGTATTATATTTTTTGTACTTCATTAGTGGGGGGAACCACCTACATGAAAAAGACCCCCCAACAACCCCCCACGAAACCTCCAACATCAAAAAACAATTTATTTTGCATTATAATAATGTCGGTTTATTAAATACAATCTACTCAATCCAGCACATATACTGAAATAATTTGTGACCCCCCGCTTACCACCGTATAGCCCCCTCGAATTCAAAAATTCGGCGGACAGTGAAACTGCGCATTGATGGCGATTTTTCGATGAAAATAGTATCTTTGTATAAGGTCGAATATAATCTATAGGATGAAATAATTTGTAACCCCCGTAATCTCCCAGAGCACGACAGAAACAACCCCTAAAGCTGACGATCGCAAAAACTAGATGGAAACGGCCGTTGCTGGATATTTTTTCTGCAAAATAGGTCTACCTTAACTTATTCAATAAGCCCCATATAATGAAATAATTTGTGACCCCGCGCTTCAATCAGAATTGCCCCCCTGTGGAATTGAAAGATTCCAAATTCCGTAGCACGAGGAACTGTGCGTTGCTGGCGATTTTTTTTATGGAAATGGCATCCTTGTATATCGTTGAATACCATCTATATGTTGAAATAATTTGTGACCCCCCGCCTACTCGGGAATAGCCCCCTCGAATTCAAAAATTCGGCGGACAGTGAAACTGCGCATTGATGGCGATTTTTCGATGAAAATAGTATCTTCGTATAAGGTCGAATATAATCTATAGGATGAAATAATTTGTGACCCCGTAATCTCTCCCAGAGCACGACAGAAACAACCCCTAAAGCTGACGATCGCAAAAACTAGATGGAAACGGCCGTTGCTGGATATTTTTCTGCAAAATGGGTCTACCTTAACTTATTCAATAAGCCCCATATAATGAAATAATTTGTGACCCCGCGCTTCAATCAGAATTGCCCCCCTGTGGAATTGAAAGATTCCAAATTCCGTAGCACGAGGAACTGTGCGTTGCTGGCGATTTTTTTATGGAAATGGCATCCTTGTATATCGTTGAATACCATCTATATGTTGAAATAATTTGTGACCCCCCGCCTACTCGGGAATAGCCCCCTCGAATTCAAAAATTCGGCGGACAGTGAAACTGCGCATTGCTGGCGATTTTTCGATGAAAATAGTATCTTTGTATAAGGTCGAATATAATCTATAGGATGAAATAATTTGTGACCCCCGTAATCTCCCCAGAGCACGACAGAAACAACCCCCTAAAGCTGACGATCGCAAAAACTAGATGGAAACGGCCGTTGCTGGATATTTTTTCTGCAAAATGGGTCTACCTTAACTTATTCAATAAGCCCCATATAATGAAATAATTTGTGACCCCGCGCTTCAATCAGAATTGCCCCCTTGTGGAATTAAAAGATTCCAAATTCCGTAGCACGAGGAACTGTGCGTTGCTGGCGATTTTTTTATGGAAATGGCATCCTTGTATATCGTTGAATACCATCTATATGTTGAAATAATTTGTGACCCCCGCCTACTCGAGAATAGCCCCCTCGAATTCAAAAATTCGGCGGACACTGAAACTGCGCATTGCTGGCGATTTTTCGATGAAAATAGTATCTTTGTATAAGGTCGAATATAATCTATGGGATGAAATAATTTGTGACCCCCCATAATCCCCCAAAGCACGACAGAAACAATCCCCCAAAACTGACGATCGCAAAAACTTGATGGAAACGGCCGTTGCTCGTTATTTTTTTTGCAAAATGGGTCTACCTTAACTTATTCAATAAGCCCCATATAATTAAATTATTTGTGACCCCGCGCTTCAATCAGAATTGCCCCCCTCTATATTTCAAAAATTTTCATTTCGCGAATCAAATATCCAGCAACGGACGTTTTGATCTAGTTTTTGCGATCGTAAGTTTTTGGAGGTTGTTTTTGTCGTGCTTTAGGGGGATTACGGGGGGTCACAAATTATTTCACCTTATGGATTATATTCGACATTATACAAAGATACTATTCTCATCGCAAAATCGCCAGCAATGCGGAGTTTCAGTGTCCGCCGAATTTTTGAATTCGAGGGGGCTATTCCAGGGTAGGCGGGGGGTCACAAATTATTTCAACATATGGATGGTATTAAATGATTTAAAAGGATGCCATTTCCATTAAAAAATCGCCAGCAACGCACAGTTCCTCGTGCTACGGAATTTGGAATCTTTTAATTCCACAGGGGGGCAATTCTGATTAAAGCGCGGGGTCACAAATTATTTCATTATATGGGGCCTATTAAATAAGTTAAGGTAGACCCATTTTGCAGAAAAAATATCCAGCAACGGCCGTTTCCATCTAGTTTTTGCGATCGTCAGCTTTAGGGGTTGTTTCTGTCGTGCTCTGGGAGATTACGGGGGTCACAAATTATTTCATCCTATAGATTATATTCGACCTTATACAAAGATACTATTTTCATCGAAAAATCGCCAGCAATGCGCAGTTTCACTGTCCGCCGAATTTTTGAATTCGAGGGGACTATGCGGTGGTAAGCGGGGGTCACAAATTATTTCAGTATATGTGCTGGATTGAGTAGATTGTATTCAATGAACCGACATTATTATAATGCAAAATAAATATTTATGTTGGAGGTTTCGTGGGGGGTTGTTGGGGGGTCTTTTTCATGTAGGTGGTTCCCCCCACTAATGAAGTACAAAAATATAATACTTCCCGAAAAAATCAGGTCATTTCATTCAACCGATTACAAATGACACGCAATCGTAAATATAATTCAGCTTTCGAAATCCGTTGCTGAAACGCGTTGCTGCAATGACACCCGTCAGGTATCCTACAAAAAAGAAATCTGTATCAAACTTACGGAGATTTTACACGAAGACATAACCAAGTTCCGGATACATTGCACTGTTACTTATTCTAAGTTTAATTAGAATTATCTCGATTGTTTCGTGATTTACTTGCTTCCTAAATCCGATACTTCTTGAAAAACCTTATATTTCGCACACTGTTTCATATGTTGATAATACCATGTTGGTATTTGTTCCAGGCAAACCCGTCGTAACGCCAATACATAAGAACGTAACGGCTGTATTTGGGCAACCTCTAACACTCACCATGGAATTCTGCGCGAATCCACCATACAATAAAGCATTCTGGATTGCCAAAAATAAGATCTACAAGCCAGGAGATGCTGATACTACTGTGATAGCATATAGAATAACGGTTGGTTGGGAAATTGAACGGAATTAATAAAAAATTACGTTAAATTTTTTAAGTAAACAACTTACAAATTTTTTAATATAACGATAGATTATTCTTTTTTTTCAGAATTCTTCGGCTCCCCACTGCCACCAAGCTGTACTATTCCTAACCAAAGTGTCGGTTATCGATGTTGGAGAGTACACATTCATGGTACGTTCACCAAATGGAATATCAGAAGGAAACTTTTTTGTAAATATGACGTATGCCAGCGGATACATAATCCATACAGAAGCCACAGTATCGTTTAATGAATCACCCAGAACCTATGCCAAATTATACTTTATAAGTGTTATATTTTTATTACTGAATTGTTACTGACTGACATAGGCAAAAACGCACAATTTGGTATTTAAGTATTGTACAGAGACTGGATAGTCTTTATACAATACCTGAAATGATAACAATATTGATAAATGATTTTTAGTCCATTTCATTTGTCGATATTGGACATGATGTTCATTCAGAATTGTTACATTTTTATTGATTCGATAAATGAAATTAGAAATCAATAGTTTGAATGTACCTAGGCTCAAGTATCAAGATGTCTAAAGTAATCGTGTATGCACCTTTCTTGATACGAATAGACCGTTTTCTATGACACGCCGCTGAGGGGGCGTCAAGCGAATCGAAATTTTAGTGATTCAATGACCGCTAGATCGACCTAAGTACCTGAAGTACTCATCAGGTGATAAAACAAAACACAATCTGAGTATTTTCTTCAATTTCAAATATTTATGCAATCATTTAACGAACCTTCTCTCTATTACTTCAGTTTGACATCTCAAATGAATACTGTTTTTCCTCGTATCAGATTAATTATCTTCTATCCAATGGTGTACTTTGGGAGGAGTAGAGAGGGTAATTACCACACCCAGAACACTATCGAATAAATCAACAAACATATTCAGTTATTGCTGTTTTCGTTGAAATCTCATAAATTTATTCGAATTTAGCAATACGATGGCAGATGGGAGGGGTTTAAAGTCCAATTGTCATCATTGACATGTTTGAGTCAGAGATATAGAGTGGGGAGAATGATCTTCGAGATGCGCGGAGTGGCTAATTTTTCGTCCGCCATTTTTATACTTTCGGTTCATTGGCGTAGAAAGCAGTGTATCTGGGGGATAGTTGGTATAAAATTAAAAAGAAACGTATAGAGCATATGAATTTCTTAGATAAATCTATAGCTTCAGAATCTATTCTCAGAATATCAGTCCAAACTGTCCTCACATCAACTGATTTTGGGAAACTAAAAAGAATCATTTTACTGTGGAAAGTAAACAACACGCCACTGAGCAGATAAACAATGCCATGCGGTATGATCAGTCGGATAATTTCAATAAATACTAACATATAAAATGAAATTCCCTCGACCTTCTTTGTTTTATAGTTTCTACAAGTTTTAACAACACAAGAGATGTTGAAAGTATCGAAGTATCTATCAGCACAATGTAAAATTAGAGCAATTTCTAATTCACCTGACAAGTATGTCAACCTAGAACAGCTGACTACGAAAGTATAAAAATGGTCGAAATTTAACGTAAGAATTTAGCCACCAATTTTGGATGCGCAGTGGTCGAAGCGTATTCTCCCCACTCTATATCTCTGGTTTGAGTACATGTAGACGTAGCTATTATTACTAATTAGAAGATCAGGTTTCTCATTGATCCTCAACATTATCTTGCTATTTCACATTTTTCAGTACAAAATCCTTCTATTTTCGGTACATTTTATCTTAGACTTGACTTTTTAAATTTTCTTATTTGTGTTGGTAATTTTGACATACGAATCATATATGTATTTTCTTCCTCATAACTGTTTTGCATTTGTGAAATCATGATAGTGGGGTAAATAATTGCAATTTATTTCGAATATTAAAATAAATAAATAAACATTTTCAGTTATTGTTATTCAAAAAAATCTCATGAATTGATTAAAATTTAACAGGATGGCAAATGGGCGGAGCTTAAGTTCCAATTCATTGGTTGTCCTACGGAAGAAGGAGGGGTTAAATATCCCCAAGAACACTGAAAGCGCTTTTTTTTTCGTTCATCTATGAAATGAAAATAACCAAAGAATTTCGTGATTTATCAATGTGGACGTTGTTTTGAATATTTAAGCTCTTTTTATAGCATAACATCTTCAAAGTTTTTTTATTCAGTCCGATATTCAATAATTTGAAATAAATACTGTATCATCTTGAGGAAAGAGGATGATAAGAGCCCCATAACCCCAGACATTCAAAACAAAATCTAGTAGGTGCAAACACCACTATTTCAGACAGCTTTATGCTATCAAGTAGACGAATTGATAAGTCAATTTATTCATTGCAGCAAACTCCACAAATTATTGCCAAAAATACACAATTTTGAATGATTATCTTCAGTATACTACTTCAACACAAATAAAATTGAAAAGATCAATTTCCTTGTATATTTCAGATAATATAAATGTATAGTTTTATATTGGTTCCAGTTTTTACATGTATAAATCTGTTGATAGGTCAAGCTTAAATGTTAAGATGAATGTAAGTATTAATAATAAAATATACGTCCAACAATAAAAAAATTGTAATTTCTCATTTCATTTTTAACAGCTTTAAGACACAACTCAAAGCTGCAAAAATAAAATAAGTACAACTAACAAGAAACTTTACAATAAAAAAATAAATCCTCCTTTGGTTTTTTTCTAAATATAATAATAAAAAGGCAAATTTAAGGAACTAGATTGGTTGTATTGTAACAAGACTTTGCTAGCATTCTGATGTGGTTCCCTTCCTCTTCCTCAATTCGGTCTCCTCAGCACCAATAATTGAAACATCTTCATCAGATGAAGAAGTTTCTGAAAAGTGAAGATTTTAATGCATAAAATATACAATTATAGCATGAGAAATAAAATAATTATATAATATGAAATAATCATCAATTTCAAGAGGGCCTATCAACTGTGGTTTTTGGAGTAAATGACTATTGATGTGAAACTTCTAATGAACTTTTAACAAAATTACATTAAACCTTTGGCACTACCATGGAGAGGGAATATGAAGAGGCAGAGCCGGAGTGCATGCTAATGATGGAGTTATCACTTAATAAAATTATCAATATTCATTATACCTTCTGATGATTTGATTAATTTATTATGAAATAACAATTTTTTACCCACCTTGGTTGAAAGAATATTGCCTCTGACTTTTCTTTCTATCGTCTCCTTTCTCTTGGGACTTCAGAAACTCCAAGTATTCTTCAGAATTAATGATTTGATACCAACTGATCATGCTGACAATTGCAATAAAGAATAAATTACAGGTGATTCCTATAAATTGGAAAATATAAAACAAAATAGCCATTTCTACAAGGAATTAAGCAAACCATTACTAACCAATAGCTGCAGACAATAAGGGCCAGTGAAACATTACGTATCTAAGGCCTGAAAAATTTGCACTGATGGTAAACTTGGCTGAGTAAATTTCTATATGTTTAGTTTGTATTTCAATATGAATATCAGATACTTTTAGGTCCTAAAATAAGAACTGCTGAATTCTACAACATTGACAAGATTTTGTAAACTCACATCTGGTTCCAAATAGCTAGAGAATAGTTCTACGTAAACTTTTTGTTTTTCTTCAAAATGCTTTACAAAATAGAAAGGACTCATAACTATTTTGAACAGAACATCCACCAATACACTTCGATAAGAAAGCATAGCAGATCTGCAGGAGTTTGTGATTAAGCGACCATCAACACTATAAAAGTTAGCACAAACCATAAACATCCCTAAAAAATCATTTTCATATTTTAGTGAGATACCATTCATTGAAAATTTTTCACAGAATATTAATCTTGTACATCACTTAAAAAAAGGAATGGTCTTGTTTATCAAAAATAACAATTTGTCATTTCATTATTTTGAGGAGTTGGTTTACTCAGCATCTTCAAAATTAAACAACATAAATGCATCAGATTCTCTTTCATTCCTTTTCTAATTCAGCTTATCTTATCTTTTGTCCTAACCATCGTTCATTAGACCTGGGGTCAATTAATATCTACATGAAGTTACAAATTCATAAAGAATAAACAATTGGGCAATACTTTTGAAAATTAGATTGTTTTGAATACCATTCCTATGAAAGCAAAATTTACATATGGAGCCTGGCCATATAATCAATATTAAGATGGCAGATCTTAGAAATATTAAGTTAAGTCTGATAAAAACTAACCAAGATCTTTATTAGTAGGAGATTCTGGCATTTCAAGCTCTAGGAAAACTTTATATGGTTGGCCTCCCATAAGAGATTGTTGCTTATGATTGAAATGAACACTTCCAGATGGAAAACTACATATACCCTTTTGGTCATCCCACTTTTCACAAGGTCTTAAAAAAATGTATGTCAATGAGAAACTTTAAAATCATAAATCTTATATCTTACCTGAACTGGAGGTATACAGGTTTTTCATGTGTGATGGTAGGTACATAAACATAATAAAATGCCACATACATGAATATTGATAGCCATACTATTAATGCTGTTAGCAAAGCTACAACCGATCCCCTAAATAATATTTCCCTGAGATTATTAACTCCTGTTTTTGTTCGTGATTTATATAAATCCACTGTTTCATAAATAAATTTCGCAAAGGGTAATTTTATGCGTTCTCTGAAAACTCGTCGAGGAGAACAAACACACGAAAAAATTGAAGATAGTAAACGCTTCATAGTATCAAAACTATTACATTTGCCTTACTAAAATTGGCCGTGGATAATGATAATTATAATATATCTTTGTAAGATAGATAACCCGATAATTCAAATCATCATCATTAATTTGAATACAAAACGTAATCATAGAAATACCGATGGTTTAAAAGTTTATTGACAACCAGTACACATCGAACAAAGCATCGAGTAATATATATTACGATGTGAACTTATCTACGTAATTCAACAGAGGCATTTTAATAGAGGAGGATTGTCCAGTGGTGTTGCACATCATATTTCTATGACCAGAGAAGAGCTTGTTTGAAGTAATAGGAGATTTGGCAACGCTGGAAATATATTTGGCGCTGGTCCTCATGTTGCCAGTCCCCACGTCATAAATAGTCCTGGAAACACGTTGCTAACTTCACACATAAGTTAGTCTATCGTGCTACTATTGCAAGCGAAAGACTGGACATTAGCAATTTCAAGCGAAAGACCGCTCATTATTCTGGTCTTTCTAGCGGTCATTGCTTATGGCACAAGATGTAATGAAATGACCGCTAGAAGGACCAAAACGATGATCAACAATGATCGGTCTTTCGCTTGGAATTGATTATTATTTTGGGTTTTCTAGCGGTCATTGCTAATTGTCAAAGATACAATAAAATTATCACCAGAAAACCAAAATAATGACCGATGTTCCGCTTGAAATAACTGTAAGCTCAGTTTTAATCGCATAACCTCAATTTTAGCGGTTAAAATTCGAATAAATAAATTATTCAAATTAAAAAATTTTGGTGGAATGGAGCCAAAAATAATTTATATGGGCATTCGGGACGCTGTTAAGTTCAAAAGTTACGAACCATTTGCATCAGGTTTGTTTGGAATTAAAGATGGACCAGAATGGTTGCACATAAAGAAAAGTTTTCCTATTTTTAACGAGGATTTTTCTCTAGACACCGATATAAATGTTAATAGACACGAATTCCAAAACACCTGTAAACTCATCAAGGAAACATGGAATATATTTAAATTCATACATTTTTATTTCAACCATTCGTTTGAAAAATTTGTAAGATCACAAGTTATTCCAGAATTTTGTAAAATTCTTGCAGATAAAGAATCCAACAGGTTTTTCGAAGCAGTATCTTTTTTATATCATCACTACTTGAGGTCAATAGCGATTGTTAGTGATATATTTGTATTAGCTGGAAACGAGAGAATAATTGTATGTGACTCTAATAATCTAGAAGGTGCAGTTCAAACAAAATTTTCAGGTTCTTTAATGCGTCTACTGAAATCACAACATAGTGAAGTTATTAAAACATGTTACAAGTATGATCTATTATTAAGTGATAATAGTTCCAATAAAAGTTTAATGTGTCCTGTTTGTCGAAAAGAGTCCTGTGTTCAATGTTCACGATTATTGGAGGAAAGTTCAAGGTGTGTTTAATTTCAAATAAATATGTATTACATGGCTGCAAGATTAAATATTTTTTATGCTTCATTTCAGACAACTCAGAAAAATGCTAGTTACTAAATATATTCTACATCAACTGTTTTTAGATATAGCCCATGAATATATGGATGAACATATTCTTAAAATTTGTGAAGAAGGATTGAAAAAGTCTTGTATCAGTGATTTAGACAGGGTAGGTTTATTTTCAATATTGTTTTATGTCCTGTATTAGGTATAGGATTACTTTCTTTTCAATATGTATATATATATATATATATATCTAAATGATGACACCTGTTTGAAAACCTTACGATCTTACTTTACATCTTAGTGGTGGCCCTAATTTGGTCATATAATACATAACTTCTTTATGTTTTTATCATTTATTATTACTGATTCTTTTTTTTTTCAATTTAAGTGGCTTCATGAAGTCATTTTGAAGTGGATGGGAAAAGCTTGTTCTTTACAGAATGATGAGTTTAGTTCAGAAACACGAAAATATCATAAAGAACGTTTATCCAGACATTTATATATTTCTTATACTACACAACGAATTAATCAAATTTTCAAGATCATTATAGGTAATTGTATATCAAGTGAGTCTATAAACAACCATTTTTTTGCAAATATTCTGCAGAGTATCCAGATTCATTACCTGTCCTACAAGATATAAAGGAGTGGTTACCACGCACGGACTTGAGAGATCATCTTGTAAAAACACTGAAGAGTGAAATAAAAAATCGTCTATTACACCCAGGTGTTAATACTTCTGATATATTAACAGCTTACATCGCAGCAATAAGAACTATGAGAGTTCTAGATCCCTCCAGTCAGTTATTAGATTCAGTTACAGGGCCTTTCCATGAGTATCTAAAAACTCGACCAAACACTATAAAGTGAGTATAAAAATGTTTCTATTAACTCAACCGATATTTTGTCATAAGGTGTGTTGTAACGAGTTTAACTGAAGAAGGACCTAATGATCTTGCTGAGGAACTTGTTAGTGGAGAAGCCATACAGCCTGTAGAGGAGGAGGAAGATGATTGGATGAATTGGGTACCTCCGCCAAGAAACCCTATTCCTAGTAAGTTTGTATTCATGTCACCATTAAATAAATGTTCAGTGGTTTGATCATGTGGCAAAAACATTCGCATGTTTTCAGCTGAAACCAAAACAATTTCCAAATCTGCTGACATTATAACAATGCTCATCAATGTGTATGGAAGCAAGGAATTGTTTGTGAACGAGTATCGATCATTGTTGGCCGACCGCCTACTGTCTAAACTCACATGCAACACAGAAACCGAAATAAGAAACATGGAATTGTTGAAATTGAGATTTGGCGACGCTCAACTAAACTTCTGCGAAGTTATGGTAAAGGACATTGTCGATTCGAAAAGAATCAATCATCGCATCAGAGAGAATCCAAATTACAATCAAGAGGAAAATTTCGTATCAGCAATGATAGTCTCCGCACAGTTCTGGCCGCCTTTCAAGGACGAGAGATTGGAACTGCACCCTACAGTTGTGAAACACATGAAAGAGTTCACTACCAGTTTTGAGACCTTGAAAGGGAACAGAACCTTGCTGTGGAAGAATCATCTGGGACTCGTAGATTTGGAGATTGAAATTGGGAAGAAGAAGTTATCGTTGTCTGTTGCTCCTATCCTGGCTAATATTTTGTTGTTTTTCGAGCAAAACAGTGAGTAATTTTGTGATATATTTTGTTCATTCATTTAGGAATGAAAAAGGTATGTTGTTCTCACAGATTTCCCATTACGATTGAAAAACTGATTATTACAATAATTGATCAGGAAATGTTCATTATGGAATGTTTTGAATGCGGCACTGATCTGATATTCTTCTTTTTCTCCGTACATTACAAAAAATGAATAAATATGAATAAAAATAGAATTCTGTTATTAAATATTATAATTATCTGAATTTCACAGATTATCCTAGACCGCGTTCCACAGTAGGAAAACCATAGAAACTTGACAACATTTTCACAAAGCCTATTTCAAGTGAAAGATTGGACATTTTTTTTGGTTTTCCTAGCAGTCATTGCTATAGCGCAGTATGTTATGAAATAACAATTGGAAAGACCAAAACAATTACCGGTCTTGCTCTCGAAATAGATAAGAAATTCATAGACTTGTTACAAAGTTCAAGAAATTTAGCATTCAATGTAGGTTCTCACAGGTGCTTCCATACAGTATGTTTCCTAATAGGCTGCCTAACATATCTTTCAAATTCAAGGGGAATGGTCATTGAAGAATCTCAGTAAGGAGATGTCCGTTCCTGTAACTATCCTAAAAAAAAAGATATCCTACTGGCAGAACCATGGATTAATTTCTGAAACAGAACCAGACGTTTATGTGTTGGACGAGGATGAAAATGCAGAAGCAAGCGATGTTGAAGCAGAAGTAGAAGATTATGAAGCAGAATCAGTCATGGCTAGTACTAGAGACCAAAGAAATGAGGAATTACAGGTACTAAGTACATATTAGTATTCATAAGTTCAGCCCTTGACTTGTCTTTTATTTTCAGACTTTCTGGTCATATATTGTGGGGATGTTGACAAATTTAGAATCGCTATCTTTAGAGAGAATTAATGGAATGTTGAAAATGTTTGTAACGTCAAGTGTAGATTACAGCCTGGAGGAGTTACAAAATATTCTTGATAAAAAAGTACGAGAACATGAGCTTATACTGGTAAATGGACTGTATAAGTTACCTAAATAATCGAATGTGAATTATCTCACCCTTCAAGACTGATAGATAATACTTCTTTTTTGTTATTCAATGAATATATTGTTAAAAAATAATTTTCATTCTTTTATTTTGATACCAAGTGGATATTCTGGAGTCACAAGGAAACTAAATTACCAATGCCCATAGCGGCTAAAAAATTGGTCAGAGTTGGTACAAGATCAAAGGCAATTGAATATGGAATATATAAAGATGTTGGAAACACTGATGTGAGGTCTGATTGCTTTA
The DNA here is from genome assembly GCA_030674115.1 of Micraspis discolor. Lineage (NCBI taxonomy): Eukaryota > Metazoa > Arthropoda > Insecta > Coleoptera > Coccinellidae > Micraspis > Micraspis discolor. The sequence goes on from JARTUT010001740.1 coordinate 1,713,257, forward strand.
GAACTCAATCAAATTGAGTTTTGTATGATGCTCTTAAAAGTTTCAGAGATGTGCTTTTCCAAAGTTTGACTAACTACAACAACCCAGTAAGTATGATACATCAAAGAAACATATCGTAAACATTTAAATAGAACATAGCTTTGTGTCGTCCTAGTGAAATATCACTCATTAACGAGATAAGTCCCTGGCCAATCAGAAACCTGATCATCTATTGTAGCCTCCCTCTTTTAACACTGACGACAATTAGATCTTAAGCCCCTCCCATCTGTAAATCTAAATTCTCATCATTTCCTGAAATTACTACTAAATAATGATGGTTCAGTACTAAAACTAGAGCATTCAGCAAGATAAGACGCTGGCCAATCAGAAACCTGATCATCTATTGTCGCCTCCCCTTTATATAGTGCCAAAAATGAGATCTCAAGTCCCGCCTATCTGTTGTTTAATTATTAAATTCTGATAATTTCCTGAGATTTTAATATGTATGTGCCGCCGGATATCCCATTGCGTGTTACTTTTCTTGAGCAGCTGGCAGTATTGACCGGAAGGAAGTCTCTTATACTGGGTGATTTCAATGCGCTGAATCCTTAGTGGGGATCATGTGCTTTGAACCATACTGGTAGGGTGGTTTAAGCCTTCTTGACAAACAGCGATCTTATTCTCCTTAATGATGGTACACTAACTAGACGTGCCTCAGCTCGTGAGGGTCCTATTGCTAAATTGTCGTCAATAGCATGTTAAGTCATGAGGCTATGAGATCAAAACATTGTAAATAACATTATGTTAATGTTTCACTGATAAGTTACTGAAATGTTTTTGGAGATACGTCTCTGGATCTATAAATGAAATGTTTCATATTTCAAGAGGATGTTTAGGATATGTTTCTGAGATGTAAAAATATTTACAGGGAAGAACTTCAGAGCAACCTAAAGATTTGGAGAATAAGTGTGGCAACGCCGTTCGACGACTCCTTCATAGTCAATTTAAAGCGAATAACCGATCGGTAACTCACATTCAAATACTATTACGAATGACCGACATTTTAAAAGACCGAAATAAAAACCGGTCTTTCGCTTGAAATAAAGGTATTTCAAGCGACGAACCAAGAGTAACCGGTTATCTTTGGTCTTTTGTGGTACATACCTTTTGCATTCAAGCGGTTTGGGTTATAGATCCGTGACGTCATGAATTAACCTCAATTTGATCGAGAAATGTCAAATCAAACCAAAATCGTAACCCTGCTCGAGAGCAGGGTTACGATTACAATTATTAGAGCAAGTAGGGTTAGATGTGTATAAACATGAAAATAGTAAACAATAGCAAAGACTTTGAATTATTTGGAAGTTGAAAAACTGATCTTGGTAGAACCGAAAGACTATTGAATATTTCACAGAGATAATTAATAATCCAAACTACAGCAACACGAATTCTATTTAATGAAATGGAAGTTCAACTCCAGGTAGGAACTAAGGCAATTTAAGATAAAATTAAAAATAATACGCTCTTCCTAAATTCACAGGTTCAAAAGAAAACTTAAAGAACGTGGGTGAAAAGTTGTATTGTTTGGATGGAAAGAACTCATCAAAAATGGGACCACAATGTAGAGTTTCTTTAACATAATAAAAAACAGAGCAATTATGAAATACAGTTCTTGAAAGAAGGAAATACTCAGGATCTAATATAATCATGTGCTTCTGAATAATGTTGCTGAAAATCATGTGGAAATCGTAAATTACAGTTCAGTAATACAACTGGTCTGTCAACTGAAGGTGCGTTGAAATGAAACTTATAAATCCAATGATTTTCTTGAATTTTAACTTTGAAGGCTGTAGGTATTTGATCACAATTTAAATTTTAGGAAAACTCAAAAATAAAATTGAAGCAAAAACTTCAATGGAGAAAAATTCCATTTCTATAAATCACCTAGTTAAAAAATTATTTGGAAACCATTAGAAGCATTGTAGAATGTACAGATTAGATTTGCTTTTCATTAGAGAAAAATAGAATTCCTTGTGTATTTTGTTAGCTGCAGTAATCAAAAATTTTATCAGCAGCTGCAAACATTGAATGTAAAGAGAAACTTAACCAGTCATCAACTGAAAGTATGTTGAAGTAACACAGGAAAACCATCTATTCTTATTGAATTTGTTATAAAGATAATATTCAATTCTATTTTAAATTTCAGGATAACTCTAAGAGAAGAAATAAAAGGCTCAAGAGAAAATGTCATTTGTGTGAAGCAATCTATATTGATAATAATTTGAAAATTACAAGAAAAACCTAAAAATTAAAGCCACATCAATAAAAATCCTTTGAGAATTCTGTTAATGAAACTATGAAAAGTTGCTTCAAATTTATGTCATGTGTGCAATACTGAGTATCTGTAAAGCATCGTATCGATAGTTTGGGTGTTATGATGTTCTGAGAATGAACAATATGGTAGAAATAAGGATAAAATTTAAGGAAGATCATTAAATTGAAAGAAGAACCAGTAGCAGTGACCAAATAACTCTTTTTTTTTTTAAATTGGAATAAACTGAAATTTACAAATTCAAAATATTGTTTGTTAAAACCATCATGAGATTTGTCATTGCTGTTCCTAAAGTTAAGAGATTAAGAAGTTCTTTCATTGCCTTTTTGTGTTTGTTTCAAATTTTCATCAAGTATAATCTCGAAATAATGGAAAAATAGATTTAATTTTCTTCGTTTTACTAGCTGTTAATATTGATATTTTTCATTTTAATCATTTCTTGTCCTTTTCTTCATTCCTAGTTAGGTACTCACAAAATAGTTTTTTATGATCATTTCTTTAAATGTATAGATATTATATGAGTCTAATTTAGTATTTTTTCCTTGTTAAATTTATTGTAGTTTCAGTAATTCCATTATAAGGATATATTGGCTAATAAAATATTGCTTATAAAAATGTCTTTTTGTTTATATAAGCTTCGGGAATGGGCCCTTTTTATCTGAATCAGATAAATGCTCAGATAACGTGTTATGCAGATAACCTATGAGCATAAATAAATAAAGCGAAGCAAAAGAATGACAGCACGGATAACCAAACCCGAGCATTCAAGCGATAATTTCTGGTTATTCTTTCTGGATTTCGAAGGAATAACCAATAGTCTCATCTCATTTCTCACAAAAGTGAGATGAGAAACTAAAGAAAATAAATTCAAAGTACTGTAGTTCCAATGAACCAAATTCATAGGGGGTTAGTTTTCTGTTAACCTCACTCCTTTTGGTTCTCTTCAGTAATGCCGCTTTCCCGCCGTGGTTTAACATAAATAATTTAATCGATTTGCTTGAGTTAAAGTAACTTTTAACAACCTATACTTCTAGGGAGAATTCAATACTCACAAATAAAGTTACAATAAAAAGAAACAACGAAAGTACACAGCCAAGATGCCAGCCAAAAGGAAACTACAGAATAATACAAATGACAAAAGAGTTAAAAGGAGCAAATGTAAGTTGGTTAAAAAAGTCCTCCGTATTCAAAAATATAATATTTAATCAATTCCTGATTTAGTCATTCTTGAGGACGAAATTTTCACTCCATCAACAAAAGAGGGGACTGTGTTAGTAACAGGACAAAATGACGTCGGCCAACTAGGTCTTGGAGAGGACGTGATGGAAAAAGTAGATTAGCCTTACTTCAGTTGGAGAATAATGAAATTGTTGATATTTGCGCTGGTGGCATGCATACTGTTTGCCTAACCAAGGATGGCAAAGTGAGTTAACAGTTTGTCATAAACTTTCAGTTTTGCTGTTTCTAATTTTATTTATCTGATTTAATTCATTGTAGGTATACACTTTCGGATGTAATGATGAAGGAGCACTTGGAAGAAAAACAGACGACGGAGAAATTGCAGAAGGTCTACCTGGACTTGTAGAATTACCGGAAAAAGTTATACAAATTTCAGCTGGAGACTCCCATACTGTTGCTCTGTTAGAGAATGGAAAAGTGTATGCTTGGGGAACATTCAGGGTAAGAGTTTATTCAACCTTTTTTCCTCACTGAATTGCATTCAAGCTATTGGGAACTTTTGACAAATTATATGCTCTCTCTCAAGAAAATAGAATCTGTGATAGCACCATTGCCTTTTCTTCTGATGTAGATACTGTAATTGCATCTTTTTAAATAACACACTTCCTATCATGATGATTTTTGGCTTGATATTCAAATACTTTAGCTTTTTAGCAAATATTAGTGTTTCTAGAACACCAAATCTTCCTCTTTAACTCCATAAAATGTTTGTATTTTCCTTCAGGATACTCATGGTAATATGGGCTTAACAATGTCAGGTAACGAGAGGTTTCCCTTTGAAATAATAAAAAATATCCCAGTAGTGAAGGTTGCATCAGGAGAAAATCACATTGCGTTTCTGACTCGTACTGGACAAGTTTTTACTTGTGGGAATGGTGAACAAGGCCAACTTGGTCGAACAACTGAAAGGCATAGTGGGCGTGACGGTAGAGGAGGAATGAGCAATGCTCAAAGGGGTAATTTAAAAAAATCAAATTTTCCAACAGGTTGTTTATCATTCTTTTTTTTTTAGAGAAACTACTTCTACCAGCTCTTATTAACGTTAAACCATCCCTTAGGCTTCACTTTAACAATATATGGTGTGGATCATGTGGTACTTATGTCAAAGTTGCAGGCACCGATGATATTTATGTGTTTGGTCTCAATAATTATGGGCAACTAGGTAATGTTTTATAAATTCATTTGAATCCTTGAGTTTCAGTGTGAATAACTTAATTTTTTTATGCAGGATTGAGTCATAGTGGACAGCAATATGTTCCAGCACTTAGTAAAATATTTTCTAATCAAAATTTAGTGGAGATAAGCGGAGGGGTACATCATACATTAGCTCTGAATAGCGATGGAGAAACATTCGCTATTGGAAGACATGAGTATGGAAGATTAGGTTTAGGAGAAGATGCGAAAGATGCTACCGAACTAGTAAAGATTCCCAAATTGAAAGATCACAAAGTGACTGCTATTTCAGCTGGTTCTTGTACATCATTTGCTGTCACTGACAAAGGTATGTGCTCCATCACAATCAGAAACGTGACCATCTATATTGCTCAGAAAACATTGGAAATTGCCTTATTGAGGTTGAGCACATGGCATAGGTGATCTAAAATAATCTTTTAAGATATATATAGAACACTTCCAAGAACCGATTCTCATTGAAATTTTTTATTAAAGTTAATTTTCCAATAAATTAGACCTTTGTCAATTTACAACTTTTTTTGGGGCTTTCTTAATCATTTTAAATTAAAAAAGCATTTGGATAGATACTATAAAAATTACTTTGCTGTGCTGAGCCTTTATTTGTATCACCATAAAATAAGATACTGTCATAAAGGTTTTAATAAATTTAATATTTCGTTTATAATCATTTCATTAATTCAACAAAAATAAGGACCGGTAATGTGATAATAGTATATTCTAATACAAGTTGCAGAATGGGCACTTATTCCAACACGAATGCGAAATTGATGAATGTGTTGGAATTGCCTTCTGCAACGAGTATTAGGCGATATTTTCTCTATTTCAGTCAAGAATTATGAGAAATTTATTGGAATTCAAAGATTAATTCAGATTATACCTCCTAGTGCCTTTTGTATTTTATTTTTGCAGTTGGTGTGACTAATACGAAAATTAACAGATTATAGAATTTGAATAGTGTGTTCAAATCTCTACATGGTTTGATATTGACAATTGACATGCAATGGACGCGTGTTGATATTCGAAAGGATAGGATGTCAGTGTTGTCAACCACAAAATGAAAAATATAACTAAAAACAATGCTGTAATGAGTTCATTACGAAACTGAAATAGAGAAAATATTTTTATTCATTTGTAACTTTTATTGTTTATTGACATTTATTAATTGAAGAAAAAAATTTATCTACGTTTGTTCATAATTTTTTTAAAAATTGTATTCATAAAAAAATTCCCTTTTTATCGATTTTCAACGGTTTTTTTTTAATTTCTCTATTGTCTAAATCAGATATGTTGTGAAATTTTTTTCAAACATAATCATAATTCACACTTCTTTACAAATTAACTAAAAAAATTTTTTTCACTCATAATTTTATTGTTCATTAAATTAACAGTTGCTTATGAACAAATCAGTACTTATCTAAAATTTTCTTCTGATAGTTTTCTAAAAGAGTAAAAACTAAACACAACTTTTTTATTATCTGTAATTAATAATTATCCTCTGTAATTTTCAATGTACTAATGCAATTTTTTCGCACAATGATGTAGACAAACTCATTAACAACACAAAATTGTATGAAGTTATTTTCAACATTGTCAATTTTCAGGGGAGATATACTGCTGGGGTATGGGAACATCTGGTCAACTAGGAACAGGAGGTGATGAAGATTGTTTAGAACCAACCCTTGTTAAAGGTAAACAGTTGGAGAATCGTTCAGTATTCAAGGTATCAAGTGGTGGACAGCATACAATAGTACTAGCTTCTACCAATAACAACAATTAAAATAAAATATATCAGATGAAAATATTTGAACATTAAACAACTGCAATGTTAACAAATGAATTTGATCTTGGATTCCAGAAGTGACCTAACTAGTGAAAGTGAATGAACATGTTATGTTTTACCGTAATTCTTCATCTTTTACCTCTAAAATTATTTTATAGGTATGCTATTCTTGTTGGTAACAAGATAACTACTGAAATGTTTTAACTTCATTGAATCTATTGTGACAAATCACTATACATTGATCTTTAAGTTTGAGTTGATCTTGAACTGATGAAATTGCTGGCCTAAAATTGAGAAATTTTGACTACAGTTCTTATGGGTTTTCTTGAAATTTTACCCTTTTACACATTTATGTTTTGAAAGGTTGTTTTGTATTAATAATTAGTGAGTTAAGCAATTGAACAATTTTCTATTGATTTAAGTTCTGTTTATCAATATTTGTATAATTTGTTTGAAAGTGTATTTATTGAATGAAAAATTAATAAACAATTGATCGAACAAATTCCATTTAACAGCGATATCCCTGGAATACATTTTATTTGTATAACCAAATATTCAGTGACACCCAGATAGAAAGTATGAGCAGTTTAATGGCCTGTTATCAGCTAGGGTTGCCTTTGATATTTCGGGATTGGACAATCCTAGTCTTGCAATCTGCCAACTGAGCTCTATCCTGAAGCTTCACATTTTTGAGGTTATACGCAGTCAGAACCTTCTAACATATGAGAGCTATTTGTGTTGTTTACGTTAACTTAGAAGATTCATCTCGCCCAAAAAATGGAATTAAATCGTGAACATTTTTGTGAAATTATTTCTTACAACTTTCGACGTGAATTAACTCAACAATGCATCGATCAACTTAATTCAATTTTTTGGTCCATCAAGGACCAGTGTTTATCGATGGTATGGTGAATTCAATCGAGGTCGTAAGTCAGTCCAAGACGAAATTCCAGACGGTCGTCCAAAATCAGTTGTTGCTCCGAAAACCATTCATGCGGTGCGCCAACTGATATTGCAAGATCGTCATGTGATATCGTGAGTTTGAGACTACCTTAGGCATCGGTGGGACCAGCATACATTCAATATTGCATAAACATATGACCGTCAAAAAATTCGCGTTGAATCCCACACAATTTCTCAATCGCTCAAAAAAATCGTGTCGATTGGTCGAAATAAATGCTCCAAAAATACGATCGCGGTGCGTCAAAGTACGTTTACGACATCGTGACAGTTACTCATGGTCAATTTTTTGCAGTTCAAACTTCAAAATCAGGTTTAATAAGTAAAGAGATTCCAAACAGACAATGATAATTATCATGAAAAAAAAATTTTTATTCATCTTTTAGAGAAACAAATAACAATCTATAAATAGTTTATTTTTTATTCATCTCTACAACATAAATAATTGAAAAATTTCCCCTTCTATTTAAATATAAAAAAAATTAATCTTCCAATTCTGTATAGAATAATAAACCATAACTCTAGCAATTTATGTAATGGGTCCCAGTTTTAATAAAATATAAAGTGATCAAGTTATCCTTTCTCATTTTTGCAATAGTATAGCTGTATGGAAAATAAATTTTTGAGAACAATGGAAAATATTCATCAAAGAGAAAGATGAAAATAAAAGAATATATATAACAATACTTTCAACATGAACGGAGTACTTTTTCAGTCCCCAATTGAACACAAATGATTTCGAGACTAGAAGTATAGAGTGCACAACAAATTAAACAATTCTGACTTACTAATAAGACATATCCTAATTGGACTGATTTTACTCATTTAAGTAAATGCTTAGGTGAAAGATGTAAATATTGAAAAACAAAGAAGATCTAACTAACTGAAACGAAGTAAAAACAACAAACATTTCCAATTTTTTTCTTTTCAATCAAAATATCCGAATTTAATACTTAATTATATTAAAAAATGAGAGATTACAAAAACATTTTTACATTGGAAATGCTTAGGCTCAAGAAAAGGTAATTCAGGCCTGTAGAGAAAATTAGAGATTCCAGTTCTCCAGAAACGTTTAATAGGAACTAGAACTTAAAACACCCAGTATATGAAAGATTTCGATTAGTGACATCTCAAATAACCACATATCAACAGCTTCTTTATATTTTTGCTATATATCGGGTGGCCTATTAAATTATGGGAATTATTCATGCAAAATATTTCAAATTTTGTAGATCATGTCAATTTTTGTAATTCTTTTAAATTTCCAATGTTTTGAATGAGATATCTTGTATTTCTTTTTTTTTATGATTCTCCATAAGAAATTAAATGTATTTACTTCCACATCCCTATAACTATCTTCAACGGTTTTTGAGTTATAAGTTATTTTTAGAAATTTTAGGTCAAATTTGGGAGTTAAGATAATTGCTTCTTTCAATTACAATTTGAGATTTCAGTTGGAAATTTGGCATGACTCTAGGTAATAGTTGGATCTAGGGCAATGCTTTCAAAACTTAGTTGTCAGTTTACAGAGTGGTCAAAAAAAAAAAATTATCATACAATTTAAGATCCAAATAAGATAGGTACTAGGAAAGGCTTGATCTCATTCTGAAAATGAAAAAACACACTGGGTATCTAATTGAAAAAAAAGTTTTTTACGATTTTGTGAGTTGACAAATACTAATTTTTTATACCACTTTGTATTATTTACTTAAGATTCACAAACGATGTTGCAGATCGAACTATCATCTAAGTTTATGCCAAATGTTAAAGTGAAATCTCGAATATTGAGCGGAATATAGTCATTCTCGTAACTCTCAAATTCAATCTACAATTTAAAGAAAAAATTCGTGACTCGAAAACCGTTAATATGGTAGTAAAATAGATTATTTAAATTTTTTATGGAGAATCATAAGAAAATAGAAATACGAAATCTCACATTTAAAATAACGAAGCTTCTGCCAAGTCTGCATACATCCGGCAACACTGGATATTTGAAAGTATTTCTGAAACGTACGTTACATAATATAATATTAATCTACAAAATTCTAAATATTTTGCATCAATAGTCTTTAAAATAATATCATGGGCTACTGATATGAGATGCGCCCAGTCCTTGATTCCAAAAAACTAATAAAATAAATATATCACAAACCTTTGAAGCATAAGTCTTCAAGCAGCAATGAATGAAAGAAATAAATAATTCTATAATGACCACATGTATCTGAATCTAATTTAGCAATTTTTTGTCATAAATTTAAGAACTTTCAAGTAGTAAGGCGTGCATGCATAAATATTCTCAATTTGCAGCATCTAAAAATTAAATACTCCCCTTGAATAACTGAATCATTACTTGCAGGAAGAATGCATGAAATGAATAAACTAATAAATTGGTCAGAAAAATAATGATGTTTTAATTTGCAGGATCTCTGAAACCCAGATTCGATTTTGTTCAACAAGTTCTCATAATTTAAAATTGCTAGAATTCTAAAAAAAAACAAATTTATGAAAAGAAACTGAAACCAATGTACCCCAAAAAGTTTAATTGAGATTTCAAGACCATGTTTGTTAATTAAAATGTCTGAAGGGCCACATATGAGCAATATTTCACTTTTCAGGGAACACTCGATATAGGCAATCATCTTCATTCACTATACAACCACCAGTCTTTCTCATAACCTTCATGAACATGTACCAGAAGTGCCTTCCTTCTGCCATCACAATATCTGTATTTGTCCTGCACCTTTTGTTTTATGTCAACCAAATTTTCTTGAGTTATGTCTCTTTCTAGATACTCACTCAATAATTCTGTTGCTCTTTCTAGATCTTTTTGATTATCCTCAAAAATCACTGATTGATTATTTTTCTTCAAATAGTATGCAAACACATAAGTATACATTAATGTTTGTCTGCATTGGCATAAAATGTCTACGGCTTTTTTCAAGAATTGAACCTCTATCCAACTCATGTTGTGCTGTTGCATTTCTTCCATTTTATCTTTTATTGCAGCATAAAGTTTATGCTCAAATTTCAAAGACTGCATATGGTTCATATACCTGAAAAACAATTTGCGTTATCTACCATTATACAGGGTGTCCGGTAAAATGTGGGATATCTCTCAGATTCAGATAGAACATTAAAAAATAAGATGACAACTTAGCATAAATTTTTTCCCTTGTGGCCCTCCCTACAGAGGTACAGCCTCCTAAAGGACGCCACTGGCAATCAGTTTTTCTTGAATAACCTTTAAACTACTCAATATAATTCAATGAAAATTTAATACGATAAACAGTATTAGGGACCTCTCAAAATACTGAAAAAATCTCGCAAAAAGTCAAGACAATGCTTATTGTTTTATTCTATATTCGTGGTTCATAATGAATTCGTTCAGCAAGGTCAAATGGTCAATAAGTACTCCTATTTAACTGTTTTGGAAAGTTTGACGGAACAATTAATGGATTTTGCATTACGATAACTCACCATCTCATTGAGCCTACGATTATTAACAATTTTAATAACAAAAACTCAATAAATAATTTTGCGTTTCATTTCTAATATTCGAATACTTTTTTGTCAGAGAGTTTGTCTTATATCTACATTATTATCCTGAGAACACTCACCTATTACAATAAAATAAGTATCTTTGCAGAGCTGCACGAGATTTCTCTTGAGCATCCCTAGCAGCTTTTGCTTCATCTTCATCGTACCTATTACAGTTATACCATGAACTGCCATGAGGTTCCCAAGGTCCAAGACAAACCCAGCAGAAATCTGCTTTACAGTTCTGATTTTTACACACCATATGGTTGCAACCACCATCTTTTTCGATTGTAGCATTACATTTAGGACATTCCTTAGTATTAGCTGCTATCCAGTTTGAAGTTTCCGAATCATCATCACACTTTTTGATCCATTTTTTGAGCAATTGACATCTGACTGGATCATGCCAACTCTCACCGCAAGTAAAGCAGAAGACATGTCCGCAACGACAGGCCACTGGTTTAGAGTCCACATAAGCAACCTATTAATATTTTTCATTATCCATTGAACAGAAGTGACTCATGAAATTTTATTATTTTAGTGTGAAGCCTAAAATTCCTGATTATAAGAAAACTTACCTTTATAGCATATGTACAATCTGGGCTGGGACACCAACGTAGTAACCTGTTACATTCAACGAAACTATTGGTGATTAGATGCTGATATTTCAGTTTCACTCTTGGTTCTTTTAACAATCTCATTGCAGTTTCATCATCTACCAAAATAGGACAGTTGTGTGCTGCACAGGCAATAGTTTGTCCGACTCCCTCTTCCATTATTTTTGTTGTCAAGTACTGGTTCCAGCAGTGACAGCAAAATCTATGCCCACATTCAATACCTGTCATGTCTGATGTTGGATAGGTCATAAAACAGATATCACATTCTTCATTGCCTAAAAATTTTCTTGATACTTTCGGCTTAGGAGCAACAGATAGTTTCTTAAATGGATTCACTACATGAGCTTCTTTGAATAAATCATCTTGATTACCATCAAAGAATCTTTCCATCAGTTTTTCTTTGTCCCAATTGAAATAATTCAACAATATTCTTGTTGATGTTGAGGGTATTTGAACTACATTGTTAACCTACAATTAAAAAAAGATTGCTCTATTTGTTTACCAAATAAGCCACTAATTTAGAGCATCGTAAAATGTTGATAAACATAAAAATACACCTCTTTGATGGAATCAACCATATGTTGAACAATATCTTCTGTTGATAGAACCTCATACTGATAATCGTCATCATCATAACTTTGCAGTTCTTTGTTGGCTGAACTCTCACCATCTATTACGAAATCAACATCATCTCCACTAGTTTCGTTTCCTGAGTCCTCATAATCATCATAGTCATCAATATTCATTCTAGTGTTTGTTAGATGTGCGGACCTGGATGTATCAAGACACTTTAATAGTTAGATTAAATGTCACTATTATGATTTTGACATGGATCACATGAAATAAGAAATTTCGACTGTTTCATTCATTACATAGAGGTAATCAGTTTTTACAGAAGTTTTAATGAATAAACTCTAATGAAGTGTTATCTTATTCAACTACAGCTAGTTTCCTAGCATTTACATAGGAAGTAACTAATTTTCAACTCTTGAATATTCCAATTATCTACCTTGAAAGTGAAACCTTTCTTCTACACTTATATTCCAATTTTGAAAAATCGTTAATCTTGTTATTTACATTTTCTTAAATTCATTGTGATAAATATTATTGTTTTTGTTATAAATCTGTGATCTGTAATTTTTGACTTTTGGCAGTTTCGACCACAGAACATAAGAGCAACGTGAACTGTTACTAAATGCCACCCTATTTGAAGCGAAAGACCGGTCATTATTTTGGTCTTCATAGCGGTCCTTACTTAAGATGACGCAATATGCTATAATCTATTTCAATCAAAAGACCGGTCATTATTACGGGTAAATGCTCACGATAATGAAAAACTGCTAGAAAGACCAAAACAATGACCAGTCTTCTGCTAGAAATGAGCATATGTAGGATCCATTAGAAAAACCAAAAGGTAGAATTTAATCTTTGCTATAACCGTTCTTCCACTTGAAATTGATTTATGTCATTCGTCTGCTTTTTTTAGTTGTTTCTGTGATTCTTGTTCTGTCATTCTGTTGTCTGTTTTTGCTGCTTTCAGCTAGTCATCTCGATTCTACGGGAACTCTGAATTTTATTTTCTTCATCATTTAAGTTCCATATATCAAATAAAAATGACTCAAGCAGACGTTGATAGGCAAAAAAATCTTCAGGATTATCGAAAGAAACTTTTGGAGCATAAAGAAGTCGAATCTCGTCTGAAAGAAAGTAAAAGAATTCGTGAAGAATTTTTTTTCCAAACACTAATTGAATGATATTTGCAGTGAGAGAACAACTCAAGGATCTTACTAAACAGTATGATAAGTCAGAAAATGACTTGAAAGCTTTACAAAGTATGGGACAGATAGTTGGGGAAGTCCTTAAGCAATTAACAGAAGAAAAGTGTAAGTGCATTATGGAAACCTCTTTCTTTCAATAAAATTTGAAATCCTTTTGAATTCCAGTCATTGTCAAGGCGACAAATGGTCCAAGATATGTTGTTGGTTGTCGTAGACAGTTAGATAAAGCAAAACTGAAAGCTGGAACTAGAGTTGCTCTAGATATGACAACTTTAACAATTATGAGGTATCTACCTAGGGAAGTAGATCCTTTAGTCTACAATATGAGCCATGAAGATCCTGGAGATGTAACTTATTCTGCTATTGGTGGGTTATCTGATCAAATAAGGGAATTGCGAGAAGTTATTGAGTTGCCCTTGCTGAATCCTGAATTATTCATGAGGGTTGGTATAACTCCACCAAAAGGTTGTTTACTCTATGGGCCTCCTGGAACAGGAAAGACTCTGTTAGCTAGAGCTGTAGCATCCCAACTTGATGCAAATTTCTTGAAAGTTGTGTCCAGTGCAATTGTAGATAAATATATAGGAGAATCTGCCAGACTGATTCGTGAAATGTTCAATTATGCAAAGGATCATCAGCCTTGTATTATATTTATGGATGAAATTGATGCTATAGGCAAGTTTGAAAATCTCATTCGAAATTTCATATGAATTTAAAATACTGTTTAAGGTGGTAGGAGGTTCTCTGAAGGAACATCAGCTGATAGAGAAATCCAGCGTACTCTGATGGAACTTTTGAACCAAATGGATGGTTTCGACTCACTTGGACAGGTGAATTGAAGTTGAAAAACTTTTTCTCTAATTTCATTTCATACTTGATTAATATAATTCCTTTTTTAATTCTAACAAAAAATTTTGAGTGAAAATGATTTAATGTAGTTGATTTTTGTACTTTCAGGTTAAAATGATTATGGCCACCAACAGACCTGATACTTTAGATCCTGCATTATTACGTCCAGGACGTCTTGATAGAAAAATAGAAATTCCATTGCCAAATGAACAAGCTCGTCTTGAAATCTTGAAAATTCATGCTCAACCGATTGCTAAACATGGGGAAATTGATTATGAAGCTATAGTTAAACTATCAGACTCTTTTAATGGTGCTGATTTGAGGTAATTTGGGATCACATCTCATTTTCGATTTTATTGAAATTTTTTAATCATTCAGGAATGTCTGCACTGAAGCTGGACTATTTGCAATCAGAACTGAGAGAGAATATGTTATACAAGAAGATTTCATGAAAGCAGTCAGAAAAGTTGCAGATAATAAGAAACTTGAGAGCAAACTTGATTACAAACCTGTATGATAAACATTTTTGTACTACTATTAAGGATATAAGTAATTTGTAACTAAAAATTATTATTAATTTGTGTAAAACATAATCAGGATTATGTTTTTCAAAATACTTCAATAAATTTGAATAAAACCGTTTTGTTTTGTACCATGAATTGATATTCATCTTGGTTCTGTATATGACCAGGTTTTTTTACTACAGTTGAGTACCTACTAGAACGACTTGACATTGAAGAGTACCCTTAAAGGTGCGCTTGCAGTGGAAATTTTTCGTGCCATAATCGCCCGACAACGCAAAAGCAATGTGGAAAGATGTGTAGCAATTTCAAGAATTCTTTCGTTAATATTACTTCACGTCGCTGGTACCAATTGCTGAGTATCCAGCTGGATATGCCCAGGTAGAATTTCTAGTAAGGACCAAAATCAGCTGGTTCGAAACCCGATCAGGTCACAAATTTTTAAATTTATTTGATCATGGTAATGTCTAGCTCATTGTTCAAAAATTAAAGAAACTGACATGAAGTCAGAAAAGTTTGCGCTCTTGTTCTAAACTCTTTCTCTTGTACAAGCCGAATTCTGAAGATTTCTTCCGTCAGGGGAAATTTTGAATCATTTTTTTAAATCTCTTTGTCGGCGGATAATTTACTAATACGTTGTAGTTCTCAACCAATTATAAATAAAATTCAAGAAAATTGTTTAATTTTTAGATAAATTTCCACTATGATCGACGGTTCAGTCTAAATACCTGGAACGGCCCCATCACAAACTCAAGCGACATCTATATTTGTTACTCTTTTACGTGATAGTCTATATATATATATTGAAATATTGAAACAGACAAAGTCGATTCTTTTTTTTCTACCCTCCATGACAAGGAGAGACCGTTTTTGTTTTCTCTGAATTGTGGGAAGTGTTTGGCTAAATGAGCTTGCAACGTTGTTCCAGGTATTCATATAGAGTTCAATGCTTTTTACATACGAGTGTTTCCTTTTGTTCATACCTCATTATATACTTTTTGTTCTGAAGAATGAATCATGCCAACGTTCCAGGGGGTAATATTTGACGTACGAAGGTAATTTGACGTATGGTAAAGGTCTTGAACTGACTGTAGGTATTTAATTTTGGAAAACGTTGATATCAGTTACCCAATTTTCAATATAAAGCTATGTATTGAATTTAGTCACTTAACTAACCAGTATCTACCTAATTATTCATATTAATTTTATATTGCATTGCCTTCAAGTAGTATTGAAAAAATGAACCCGGGTTATAAAAAGGTGTTACCCCCTCTCCCGAGTTCATAACCCAGTTATAAATTTTCATTCATATTTTACATAAGTATTCTGTTTCAATTATGTGTTATTTTCAAATTAATTCAAAATGGTTAACAAGGTAGCGTATTCAATGGTCTCAATATCCAAACTTTCTTATAATATATGGTCAATAAAGAATTTGAAGAGGAGAAAGATTTCAATGAAGGAGAAAGAAACTGTAGAAATTGAGGATGAAAGTTTCATTCGATTCTGCAGGAATAATTTTCGAACATGGCTGATTTCATGTTAGCCCAAAAGAACAAATCCCCATGGAGTACTCCATGTTTACTATCTATTTTTTTGGGACCTAAAGTTTAAGAAGTTCTCTTACCTCCAAGGCTACTTATGCAGAATAACTACCAAATGGACGTTGGTTTTTGTATTTTGAGCAACTCTGTGACAGAAAGAGCAGAGGGCATATTGTGTGTGTTGATGAGATGTCTATCAAAACTCATTTTTTTTATGATATATCTTCTTGTTTAAAATGAGCATTAGCTTTAATGTATTTTCAGCAATTTATTTATAGTTGCAAATTTTGAGGTGGAGCAAATATACGATTTTCATTCATATTTTACATAAGCACTGGAGCAAATATACGAGTTTTTTTAATAGGTTCACTTTAAATAATTTACACAGTACATAGAAGGGGAAATCCATTTGAGTAAAATTAAGACATAAATGTGATTAATAAGTTATTCTTCTTGGTTGGATCCATTTTCACTGTTATTTTCGTCATCAATATTTTCACCTTCTTCTGGTATACTATCAAGTGTAGTCTGATCTTTTCCCGCCTCAATTTCTCCATAAATTTCATCCAAAATTTTTTCAACTTCCAAAATTGTTTCTTCATTGTCTTTCACCTAAAATTAGAAGATAATTTATTATGTACCCGGTGACATAGGATTGAGGAGGGCCTGTGAGATATACAAAAGATTGTTTTTGTCACAGAACTAGGTATATATTCATGTAATTTCCTACTATGGAATGAAAAATGTGTCACTGTCATTCTTTCCATTGATGGTGCCGATTTCGATAAATTAGGGGCTCTACATTTGGGCCCCTTTTATTCATAACTGACTTAACTGAAAATTGCACTTGTATCGCGCTTTTTGAAGAAATCAAAATTTTTTTCTGTATGAAAATTACTCAATTCAAGTGAATAATTGAAATGATGATTGAGTAAAAGCTTATATTTAGATATAGGAAAGGTATATTTGATCTCCACGATGAATATAGTGTTTGAATTTTATTAATCCTGGGTTCGAGTTACATCATCCAGGTTGCTTATGCTTCCTTCATGTCAATGCCTTAGATTTTCCTCCTAAATGAGAGGTCCTAGTGTTGAAGACATAAATTGGTCGCTCGCTCCTGTTTGTGTACTCCTATTGTCTATTTTGTCTTCTAACCATCTCCTTATTCCTAAGGTTACCTTGCCTCGACGAAGCCAATCAGCAGAAACACGTGTCGGCAAGTACCATCGTCATTTATTTCCTTCTGCTCTTGTGGATTCACCCGATATACCTTTCCTATATATATTTGATCTCCACGATGAATATAGTGTTTGAATCTTATATTTAGAAATATTTGAATATTTTTGTGGTTGTTTTTTGTTATATTGGTTTCGTGTGTGAATTATTTGCATTTGATTTAATTTTGTTCTTTTTTCATTGTTATGATTAACTTGTGCTATATTTTATTGTCAATATATTTCATCATCACTTTTTCTTATTGTAATTATACTGCTATTGGCATTCAGTGATATTTGGACTCAATTTTCTGATCTTATTGCCAAATTACAGCTAGAAATAAAAAAAGTAAAATTTTTTCTGAATTCTCCAGCCGCCAATTTAGGTACATTCGACCAGAGTAATATACAGTGTGCAGCAAAAGTCAGTTTTTACTGTCTGATATTCACGCATGCGTGTATTCTCGGCCAGGGCGGAAGGAGGCAGTTGAAACGTAGCGAGTTGAGATGTTGCCACGGAGCTCTGATTTTAATTGTTTAAAACGGCTGTTCTCGGGGGTTAATTTGAGATAAGTGAAAATTAAAATATATTTATTAAAGGGCGCCACGTGATTTGAACTCTTCTATATCCTAGATGATATTTGAAACATTAAGTGAAAAAGAAAATCACGAAATCTTTATGAATTCCTATATTTAACAATTCTCCCAAAAAAAAAAAGCTCAATCTTTTATAAAATGATTTTTTATGAGTGAAAGGTACCTTTTATGACCTCATAATCAGTTCACACCTCTTGGTACATGTAAATCTCAATGGATTTGATGAATTGTAAATTAATAATGTACATAAAAGAAATTTGAAGGCGTTATTAATATTCGGTCTAATGAATGGATATATCCGGTGGTAGTTCGGCAATAGCTGGATGATTTCGTCAAACAGAACGTTACAAATATGGAAAGATCTGACCTTATAATTTTTGATCTCGGAATCCTGGATAATCGGAACTGGTAGCAATTTGGTCGGTACTTGTAGGGTCGTCTGAACAAACCTGGAAGCTGGATACTCCAGAATTAATTCTCGATCTCCATAAACTCACAAAGCATAAATAAAAATCCGTCGACGTAGAATTCAAGTTGTTTTAAAAGTATAAAAGAAGATGACGAAGAAGAAAAGGAAGGAGCAGGTCTTATGATGGAGTGCAGCCCTCTAATGAAGTTTCCCAAAAGTGGCAATTATCCGACAAATCAGTCGTGAGAAATCACAGGATGGTACAGCAAAACGATTATGTGACCTCAGAACCAAAATTCAGGTAACTTCAAATACCTCTGGATCGTAATGCGTTCCTCAGAAGTAATTTCAGGCAGAGTGAAAGAATATGTGAAAAATCTCACACATGTGTTCCTTATCGCAGGCATTAAAAGAGAATCGAACCAATGCATTATATGCGAGAATCGCGAACGACACAGTGGCGAACGCAAAAATGGTTATCAAAATTTATAACCGTGACAATGTCCGCGTGTAGTAGTGCTGTTGTGTGCCTTTTTATAGTGCGTTCGTTGGCCAGAATGTTGATACTTCTAAATTTGTTCTATATCTGTAATTTTCGCATTTTTCACATATCTCCCGTTCAAAAAAGTCAGATAGATATTGGGTTTAGAGAAAATCCGTTCTCCATTTTTCGAATATAAAAATTTCATTATTCAACTAATTGAATTCCCCATTCAATCAAATAAAAATATACAGTGTGCTCCATTTGAAAATAGAAATATTTCTGGTCGAATAGGAATCGATATTGACATATTTTTTGAGCCAGATTAAGCATATCATAGGTATGCTAATTTGGCTGTGGAAAATCTTATGATTCTCAGTAGCATATTGCAGATTTCACAGACTGTCTAACAGTATGAATTTTTCACACAAATTCATATGACCTATATCCATGTTCACCTTTTCAGAATCTTCTGAACTATTTTGAATATCTACACTATCCGCCGGGGAGTTAGAAACGGATCCTTGTACTTCCGATTGTCTTTCAAGTTCCTCTGATTTCTCTTCATCTTGAACTGTTGAAACGGTTCCACTAACGAAGGTTTGATTATCTTCGTCTTTCCACAGCGTTTCTATCAGTTCTTTGAAAATAAATTTTAATTAAATAATTTTTTCACTGTAGCGGGAGTTTAAGTATCGAAATCAGGAATAAGATCTGCCAACTCACCTCGTTCAGTTTTATATTGGTACTTGAAACCAGTTGATACGACGTCATCTTCTCTAATTTGTTTTTCTGTAATAACAAATAATTAAGTTTCATCTAATTTATATATACCAAGGAAACTGAGGAATAGCAGGAAAGTAAGTAATAGCTCTGAGGATTAATTTAAATTAATATTATTTATATTATTGCTCACTATATTACTCTTAGACTACATAAGAATATTTTCGTACTTCCGGGCCTAAAGTGACAACTTCACTCCCTTGTGACAGGTACTAAAATGTCACATTTAATCCCTCCGGGATTAAATATTGACGAAACTCCCGGAACGATTAAATCACAAACAAACGAATTTAAGGGATATTTTATTGAAAAATACAATTAATTAGAATTAGAGTAACAGATAGGTCCTTATCATATTGAACTGGTGTTTGTTTCGAAGATCCTGCGGAAACAGGAAGCGAGAATGAGGGCTGTGGCATAACTATAGTGGACGAATCGGCGACTTGACCAAATATTTTATCTGAAATTTTTTGTTTATTTTTAATAGACGATTCAATATATCCCTCGGCCAGGTTGGAGGATTTCCATCCTCCATGTCTCTTCCAGCACGTCTATTGTTGCTCCCGAATCAGCTAACAAAGACGCAGATGTGCGTCTAAAACAATGTCCCGTATAAGACGTCGCATTTTCTAATTTCAAGAAAGCTGCTATTTGCCGTGGAAATGTACCAAACATGTTTTTTCCTACTACTCGCGTAGTACATTCTTTGTTGATGTATTGAACAAAAAATTTTGAATGAGGTGTCCCTGTCTTTCGTAATGCCACATATTTTCGAAATATCGCCACAAAACTGATGGCACTGTTTTCTGAATTTTTGATCACAAAATTTCGGTCAATTTTATTTTTGGTGTTTCTAATCGCAATTAGGAAGGAATCGCCCAAATCTCTCACATCGTCGATTTCTAAATCAACCAACTCTTTTCCACGACAAGCTCCCGCAACGCCCAAAATAAGTGCAACCTACAAAAAAATTGATTTCTTAAAATTTCTGAATATAAACACATTTCCAAATTTACCTTAAGCATTAAATATTTATCATCCGGAGCCTCCCGTAAGAACTGATCTACCTGCTCAGACGGGAGAATTCTTGACTTCTTTGGCTTAAATCCCTCATTTCTTCTCTTCAAAACAGCTAATAATTGTGGAAATTTACTTATATCAATATCTTCTCTAATGTTAATAACCGATTTCAGCATTGAGTAATGTGCCCAGAGAGTTGAGGCACAAACCGCTTTTGATTTATCATTGAAGTAGACTAACAGCGCATTTTCAGTAGGCTGTCTCACATTTTTTAAGCGGCACCACTTTTTAAAAGCATCGTACTGCTGCTCGATAGTTTTCTAGATTTCGGTGGTAACAATTCTTCACCTACTTCGGCTGCTCTTTTATCAATATCAGATACACCTTCTTCACTCATGATCCCAATAATTATCAATAACAATGTTTCTTTACAATGACACTAGTAATGACAATGTTTCTAAATTATAATTGTCACAACGCAATGTTACTATGGTAACTTATTTTAAAGACAGTTTATTAAATGAGTTGAAGAGAGAAAAAACTGATTGAAATTATTGAAATAATTAATAAAATCATACCGGAAGTACGAAAAGTATCGTATATACCTTGCGACTGAAGTACATTTAATCCTTCAGGTAAATTATGGCCCTCCCTGCGGTCGGGCCATAAACTTCACCTTCAGGATTAAATGTACTACTTCAGTCCCGCGGTATATAATATACTATATTATTATATAGTCTAAGATACTACTCTATTTACTGTACAAAGTAGTGAACCTCAGATAGACAAAGTTTTCTTCTGTAAAATGTTGATTAGTTTTGGTTTTTAGTCTCAATTATGAGTGGAACAAAAATAAAAGATCGGATTTCTTTGTTATGCCTTCTTATGTGGCAACATTGCATAAATAACCCGGTAACTCAATTCTAACAATATAAATACCTATGGCACAATAAATTTGGACTAAAATTCCGTTCTTTAGTGAAGCTTTCACACTTACGAACCATTTTTAGCGCAATAAAAATTAATTTACAATGAAAAATATGAAAAACCTAATACGGACTCACAAATTTTTTCATTTTGAATATTTTTCTAATAATGTTGTTAGAGACGTGTTGCTTGAGGAACATGTGATGATAAAGAAGAGCTCTGTGTTCTCCCTGCTCGCTTCAAATTATCAAGTAGATAAAAGAGCGGCATTGTCATAACTTTCACCTGAACTTCTATCCATCTATGTTTTTGATATAAAATAGCAGAATCAACTATTTTTCCTCATTTGCTTCTTGCTGATATACCGGACAAGACAGTTTAAAAAAATTATTCATTCACCTTTTGTCCCTGGTGGTAAAATCTCTATTAGATCATCCATCAGAGTATCATGCACTCGTTTCAATTTCTGAGTTTGTTTTTGTTTAATCCTGTCCCTAACCATCTGCTTTTGAACTTCTGGAAGTACGAAGTGATGCACGAGGTCTGCTATTGTCTCTTCTTGCTCGCTGACTTCAATGGTACTGTAAAATAATTTTTATGTAAAATGTTGTAGTTATTGATTTAAGTAGTCAAGTCTACGTATATTTAATTGCGAAGTGTAAAAAAATTAGGGATATACTTCATAATCTCTTCTAGATCTACGTTCTTTTGAGCATTATTTAAATGATCAAACTCAAAGATAGAGCCCAAGACACAAATGGAGACGGAAATGGGTAAAAAAGTAAGCTGTCAAGAAATGGTTGCGCAAGATGAAATGAACGGAATTGAGGACGCAAGAAAAATGTTTGTACCAACTTCTCTATTTGAGACGCCATATCCGTTTCAATTTTATCTGTTAATCTTTGGATGTAAGTAGTCGCCTCTTCATTCGAAGCAAAGTCCATTCCTTCGGTGATGATATCTTGCAGATAAAGATCGACAGTATCCTGATGTACTTTCACTATTTGTTTGAATATTTCGTCATGCTCTCTTCTTCTGCGCAACTCTTGCTGTCTCCTATAAACAAACGTTTAATTTTTCTCCAAATACCACTACTTCAAAAAACCTGTAAACAACTACTGATTAACTTCATTCGGACATCGAGGAGATTGTCCAAATAAGACCTATACAAAAAAATCTATGATGATGAATTATACTTTCGTTAAGTTGTCCAATTTATTTGACATCAAGATTATGTGAATCATAAACTTTTGACGGGTAGGGCAGGAAATTAATAGTATATTCTGAAACAAGTTGCAGAATAGGGACCTATTCCAACTCGAATGAGAAAGTCGAAAACGAGCGACGAAGGAGTGTTAGGATTGCCTTCTACAACAAGTATTAGACGATATTTTCTCTATTTCGGTCAAGAATTGTTAGAAATATATTGGAATTCAATGAAAAATTCAGATTATACCTCTTAGTGCCTTTTGTATTTTATTTTCGCAGTTGTTGTGACTGATACGAAAATTGACAGATTATAGAATTTGAATAAGGGTTCGTTTATACTGGCCGGTACCTTATGCCGTAAGCCGTTACCTTATTCCGTATTCCCTGAGAATTTCAGTAGGCGTTTATACTGGCTGTTAACTTAACCGTAAACAGAACATAGAGTTTATGGATTTTGCTGTATGCTTGTCAATAATTGTCATTTTGAATTTGAGTTTCAATGTTTTGAAACGTGCTGACCATCTTGAATTATAATTTATTATATTATTTGAAATTACCGTTATTAAAACAGAGATCGATTCTGTATTCAATACTCTGATATAAATAATTGACGCTCTATGGAAAAAAAACTCGCCCACTATTACATTCCCTTAATTTGTCTTACTTATAAGATAGTCTTATACACTTATAAGATAATCTTATCTAATATATATATGTAATTTGTCCAAATTATTCATGAATATATATTTCTATGAATTTGTCCCTAGAAGTTGAACATTTTACCGGTACGGGAAAAGGTTAGGGAATGAGTATGAATGAAAGCATTGTTCAACTATTAAGGTTAAGGTTACGGCATAAGGTACCGGCCAGTATAAACGAGCCCTAACGCGTTCAAATCTCTACATGGTTCAATATTGACAATTGATATGCAATGGACGCATGTTGACATTCGAAAGGATAGGATGTCAGTATTGTCAACCACTAAACGAAAAATATAACTAAAATCAATACTGTAATGAGTTCATTACAGCACTGTTTTTAGTACTGTAATGAATTCATTACGACACTGAAATAGAGAAAATTCATTACAAACCTTCCAGCTTCAGCAGCTTCTCTATCATTCCTCTCCCTCTCATTCAAAAAGCAGATGGCATGAGCTCTTCTTTCGTCTAGAAGGCGTCTGAGTTCCTTATTCAAGAAGTCCAGAAGGGATCCGACAACACTACCCTCTAGTTTCTGCAGAGATTTCTGTAGTTTCAATATCTGTAAGGAGAATTGGCGCTGATGAAAAAATCCTTCATTGCTAAAGAAACCGAACTTAAAAAAAATAGCACCACTAGTGCGTCAGAAAGAATTATATGGAATACAAACGTTAACCAATAAAAAACTAAAATGATGATTACATTTTCGTTATAAAAATAAACAACCCTCAACAGTAAAAATTACAGGAAAAATAACTAGATTTCATAAATTGTATATTTGCCCTTCAAAAAGCAATATTCCTCAATACGCAAATCATTTTTTGTTCACAATTAAAAACTTATGATTTGACAGATGTCAAATTTATGCACTCATCTTTTGAGGGAAAACTTAAAACATATGGATTTATTTTAAGTAGCGACATCTATCAGGTGTACCGGTATGAAATCAGCGTTTTTTTTTGTGAAAATAAAACACTAATTATTAATCGGAAAGTAAAAAATATTTAATTAAAAGTATTGCCCATTGTTTTCTACACATTTTGACCACCTTTCTGGCAATTTGTGGATACCACGCCAATAAAATTGTTCGTTTTTTAAAGCAAACCAACCAGAAACCCAATTTTCGACCTGCTCGTAGGAATCAAAGTGCTGCTCAGCCAATGTGTGTCCCATTGATGAAAACAAATGGTAATCGGAAGGTGAACATGGCGAGTGGGGTAGCAGCTCCCAGCCAAGTGTTTTGATTGTATTTTCAACTGGCGCACTATCATGGAGCAAAATTACCTTGCCGTATCTTCTGGCCCATGCTGGTCGTTTCTCGATCAATGCATGGTTTAAAGTGTTCATTTGTTGTTGGTAGCTATCAGTATTAACGATTTCATCAGGTTTTAGGAGCTCTTGGTACCCCACACCTTTCTGGTACTACCAAACACACAGCATTGTGTTCTTGCCGAATCGATCTGCTTTTGCAGTCGATGTTGATGGTTGTCCCGGATGAACCCATGATATTTTCCGTTTAGGATTCTTAAAATAAATCCATTTTTCATCGCAAGTGACAATCCGATGCAAAACCGATTTTCTTTCGTGTCTTTGAAGCAAAATTTCGGTTTTCCATCTGTCTTTCATTCAATTCATGTGGCACCCATTTTCCACACTTTTGGATCTTTCCCATAGCTTTTAAACGGTCAGAAATTGTTTGTTGTACAACATTTAACATTTCTGCCATTTGCTTCTGATTCAAAGTGTCATCTCCATCCAATATCGTTTGCAATTCGGAGTCTTCAAACTTTTTTGGTGGTTTTCTACGTTTTTCATTTCTCACATCAATATCATTATTTCTGATCCGTTGAAACATCTTTTACATGTTGCTTCTGATAGAGCATGATCACCATATGCCTCGACAAGCATTCGATGCGACTCTGCAGCACTTTTCTTCAATCACTTTCTGGTACAAAATTCGACATATTTAACAAGATGAAAATATATGATGTTGTATGTTCAATGACTTGATGTATACTAAATATGTTTCACAGATGTCATAGCAAACAAAAGAAATAAAGGCTTGTTCACAACAGATGTTTCCTATCTAGCCACTTGTATCTTGACGCTCACTTCAGACCGGTATACCTGGTATGTGTCAGACCAGGGACTTTTCAAATGACCTAATATTCCATGATAAGAAGAAAATGAATCCATTATTTCATACCGTTGAACAACTATGTTTTAACTCATTACCTTGTTGCGTTGTATGGCATCTTCCCTTTGCTCTTGTTTAATTTTTCTTCTCGTTTCTCCTATCTGACCTCTCTGCTCATCCAATAGACCTGTGCTATATTTTAACTCTTTTATCAATTCGCGACATTTGTCCCTACCCTCGTAAATCTGGGGAAATAAAAAATAATTTAATAATTGTTTGTAATTGGGTTAATGTGGAACACTATAGGAATATGATAACCAACTATAGCTTCAACTGATACCTAAATACAGACATAAATTTTTGTTTCAATTTAATGGTGCCACATGCCCCACAAAATAATGTAGGCACATCTCCCTTTTTATCAGGTACACTAACCAACATTTGAGAAGCACGACCCTTCAATATACTCTGCAGATGGATCAGTGCCTGATACTTGTCTTCTTCCAAGTCTGGGAACTCGTCAGATTCAGTAGTTGAGACTTCAGAAATAGTCTTATCTATTCTCACACGAAGAGTGCATCGTTTCCTTGTTGTTTTGTGTAGATCTGCGAATCATTACTTTAAACGGGGCATTTCTTGAATTCCTCAAACTTACTCTTGAGCTCTTCGTGAAGTTCTTTCAGAACAGGAGTCGTCCATTTTGTCTCCCTCATGCATATCTGAGTTCCTGGTAGTTTTGTTGTATTATAGTCATCCTTTAGGATTGTTGCGTTGTTGATCCACCTTGGCAGGGTGCTAAAATCTTCCACTCCTGTTGAGGTAAATGTTGTAAATGTTTCTTTTGATTGTCTAATATGGTTAGAAAGGAGAGCGATGTATTCATTATTGCAGTTTCAGAGAAAAAAGAGCTATAATTCTACTAAGAAACAAAACTATATTTTAACTAACTAAACATATTTACAAAATTCTTGTCAAATATAAAAATTTCAATAGAACCTCCTGAAAAAAAAGAGGTATCATACAATGTACTACATGTCAAGAATACAGCCACATGAAAACCTAATGCAACAGTCCATTTTTGTGCGTTAAATGCCACAGACAGCACGATTCAAAAATATGCTACAAGCCAAAAGCAACACCAGCCACTTGTGCATTATGAGAAGGTAGTCACCCAGCAAACTACAGAGGTTGTCAAGTCTACAAACAAATCGTTCAAAGCAAAAATCAAAGTGTTCGAAGAAGTGGAAGACAATATAATACATCTGAACCTACGATGGTATCTACATCGCCCAAATCCAAGCTACAACCAGAATACCAAAGATGCTGACCTGTCCTATACATTTTCATGTCGAACTGGATCAATAAATTATTATTATTATTATTGTCCAACGCTGAAGCAAGAAGTAACAACCACCCACAACCAGAACTACCTACTCAAAATCAAAATCCAAATTATTCAGAAACGATGATATCAACTTTCCTATCAGATCTCAAATCCATGATGGCAACTTATTAACCAGAACCATATACATACTGAATCTACTAACATCAAATGTTAAAAATGTCTAAGTTTATACGTATAGCTACTTGGAAAGCAAATGGGCTTCCAAACCGCAAACATGAATTGAAAATATTGATGAGCCTCAATAAAATAGCTGTGATGCTGATATCAGAAACCCATTTCATCGACAATAAAGTATGTCACCTCATCTACTCCACTGAACCCCCAGACAGTACTGCTCACGAGTTTGAAACATGATCCACTACCCAAATACGTTACTCACGAAATATAACTACTGTTTTATTTCCAATTTCCGGTTATTATTTTCTCAGAAAGTCTACCTATAAATTGTGCCTTGTAATATTTGAGTCTCTCATCCATGACTTGATGCCACCTCATTGGATGTTCTCCATGTCTCATCAACGGTGCATACAGCTCAGATTTAGGATGAGCATGTTCATCCACAATGTCTTTTGGTTGATACTTCATGCTAACACCTCTGTGTTTCAATTCCAATTTTCTAAGCTCTGAAAAAAAAAAAAAAAAAGGAAATTGATGATGTTCGACCTCATGTAGGTGGTCTGTACCGACCTCTCTCGGTTTTCTTCCTTAAGTTTCGAATCTTTTCTTCTGTTAGGGCCTTTTTTATTTTTGTTATGTTTCTTAACTTTAATTCGTTTCTATCTTTACTCTTGCGATGAAGTTCTGCCAGCATTTGCTCGAGGAGTTTCATACGGAGGTCTTGAATCTCTTGGATTTCCTAGGTTGAATTAAGGATGTTAAAAGTTTTACTAGTGAAGGTTTTTCATTGATAACATTGTTCTTGGAAATTTGTTCGAATGTCCATCATAACTAGATGGTTTTCATCTCTTTCAATGTATTGCACTGGATAACCTAGTTTGAATATTTTTAAGTTAATTCATTTTCATTCTTTTATATATTTTTTGAAAAGAAATATAACACATGGGTTGAACATTCCCGGGCGTAAGAAAGAAAACATAGTTTTTTGGTTCAAAATTTGCTTTATTTATCAACGTAATCTTCATCAAGACCAACGCAAACATTCCAGCGCCGCTCTAACATTCCAATACCTTTTTGGTAAAACGAATCATCTTTCGCCTCAAAATAGGTATCAAATTCAGTGATAACCTCTTCATTCGTATGAAATTTCTTGCCAGCGAGCATTTTTTCAGGTCTGCGAACAGCCAGTAGTCGCTGAGAGCCAAATCTGGCGAATATGATGGATGTGGGAGCAATTCGAAGTTTAATTCATGTAATTTTTGCCCCTTTTCTGATTGACTTGTGACACGGCGCGTTATCTTGATGAAACAAATTTTTTTTCTTTGCTATATGCGGTCGTTTCTTTGCAATTACAATCGATGTCAAGACCTATGTCTACCAAAATGGCGGCAAAACAAAGTAGCATGCCTTCCCGGGGAACACCGGGCATATTACCTGTTCCCTAAAGGCCCATTCATCTCTTTCTATTGCTTCTATGATGTCTCTCCTTTTCTTCATCGAGGTTTCGTCAGTCGGAGGAGGTAAATACTTCTCCCAAGCTCTTTTCAATCTGGCTCTCTCGACAAGAACAACTTCATTTTTTCCAGCTGGCAGTCCACTTCCTGCAAACATCATTCAACTTTTGTGTCGTCATCTAGGCAAAATAAAAAAGGAAGAGCTAGCATTTTCGGAGGTTATCGGAAGGTTTTTTAGACCTATGGGTATTGTAACGTTTTTCAATAGTTAAAAAGTCTTATGGAAAACTAATTTGTTAACATCACTGAATTATTTACATTATTTGAAATAACGTTTTGATTCCGGAGGAAAGTGATGGATCCATGTTTCATCTATTGTCATATATCGACGAAAATTGCAGTTTGTTACGTTTAAACCAGAGATATAGAATCTATATATCTGATGTGACCTCGGCGCCTTTTGACTTGATTGTTTATGGTATTGCAAATGAATCTGGCAATCGAAAGATAGCAGGGCCATATTAAGCCCTTTGATTCATATGAAACAATAAGATAACGTGTTGTCCGAAAGAACTTCAGGCTGCTCAAAGTGGTTAGGAATATCCAATTATTCAAAATGAAAATTATTCTGCATTGTAGAGATTTGACAAAAAGAACTCCTGTGCTTTGCTATGAGAAGCATTCTTTGCATGAAAATGTCGTATAAAGAAAAGTGAAAAACTGCTTACCCCATTTTAAAAAGTCCAACTTCAGAAGTTGCGGACTTGTACTGCCGTCGTTATTCAGCAGCTTGTAGTCAGGTTGCCACGGCGAGGTCTGCGCTTCCGATTCACGGAAATCAGTCTGTATATTTTCGTTTACCTTGCCATCAGCAGCCCAGTCTTTCATTTCGCCGTAAATTTTCGCCATCTTCTTCAGCTTGAACACGGGAAAATGAAGATACGGAATGACGTCACTAGGGTAATTGATCACGGGAAAACTGAAAAAATTTATATATGTTTTGATTTCAACCAGATTCAAAAGGTATATAACCATTCATTTTTCTTGTATCGTGTGGTAATTAGTCGAAAAGAGACTCTGGAATTTCTGTAGAGTATTTACTCTACAAATACCACAGGTGATCCAAAAGTTAAAGGGATAATCAGGTATTTCTAGAGTGTCTTCAAGTATTATTTTTTTTATTTATCTCTGTGCACCAACTGATATTGCAAGATCGTCATGTGACCTATCGTGAGATTGAGACAACCTTAGGCATTATGGGATCAGCATACAGTATATTGCATGAACATTTGACCGTCAAAAATAATACAGTTGTTTATCATTACTGTTGGATCACCTCTGATAGTGCGATTGTACAGTGTCTCAGGTTTTAACAAGTTGAAGTCCCCTTGTTACACTAATTGAGGTATAGTATACCAACCAAGGTTATTACCTGAAATACTTTGGTCGATCTGGACCTTGAACGGGGTTAGGCTTATTATGGATTTGACGAAAGTATTCGTCGCTTTTTTTCTTCTGTTCCCTGTAGCTTGGTATCTCTTTTGGTCTTCGCAAGACCAGTTGTTTACTTGGATACCTGGGGACATCCGAAAACATAGTGGAAAATACTGGGCATACTTGCTGGAAGGGAAATCCTGGACATGAGGTAATATTTCAGAAAGGAATTGAGCTGATGAGGATTATTGAAATGGTGTCTCATGTTCTAAACTGATCAATCAGATCAGTGCAGAGCAACAACCTCGCGCTTCTGAGTAGTCGAGTTACTTAGGAAGAATTGGCGACGAGAAAGGGATATGGTCAGTTCACCCCAATGATCGCAAATTTTACAAGTTTTGAACATCATACCAGAAAAAGTTTGTGACGTCAATACCGACTGAGTGTTTGAACAGTGGTGGATTAAGAGTTGATAAGAAAGAAACAGTTATCATAGACTCAGGACTGATTTGCAAATTATGGGATGAATGATTTGCTGAAAACAAATTTTTGGGTTGTAATTCACGTATCTGCATAGAAAAAGAATCCACGGTTTATCCCATGTATGCATATGATTTCTTATATAACGTTATGTGATAAATATTTTGTCCTTTATTTTCCTAACTTAATGATTTCTGGCTATTTTCTTCTTCTTTTTCACACAGTTGTTTGGTACCTCCCCATTCATAAGAATACTCACGTATTTTGCCATCTTCATTTTGGCTATCAGTTCTGCTTTCATGTGATCTCTTGGACCAGAAACAACAAATAAAGGATCTGAAAAACCATTTCATAATTTTCTATTTCAAATTATCAAGGAATGCAATCAACATGAAATCATTTCAGTTTTTTTTCAATATATTAGGGTACTCACCATAAACAAGATCTTGGGGCCTGTAGGAGAGATTTTTTATTTGTTTTATCGTCATTTTGAGCTCGAAAATTCTACTATATTAACATTTATACTCGAATTCCTTTACTTCGAATCACTGACAATGATGTCTCTCTCATCTTAAAGTTTGATCGATATTTCATAGATTCACTTATAAAACTCTGTTTATTAATCTATGGTATATTTAATGAGAAAACGGAATTTGTTAATTTAGTCTATGGTTAAATTTTTCGATGTATTTGTTTTTATGAATATGTTCTATGATGTTCCTCGATAACATTTTGGGTATTCTAGAGCACGTGATGAAAAAAGCATACCTGTAGACTCATGGCAGATTTCATTGATCTTATATCAGTGCGTGAGAAGAAAGCTCAGAAAATTTAGTAGGAACTATTGTAAAAACTTCAGGCAATTTAAGAAAGCAAACCCCACAATTTTAACGCTTCATTAGGAACCAATCGAATTTTAGCAGATTCACGCCTACAGAGCATGCTTAGTATAGTCGTCATTTCTTTACGATTAGTTGAGATATCAGGAACCAATGGAATTTCAGGAGGGCCTACTGTATGCGTTGAACAGTCGTCATTTCTTTACGATTAGTTGAGATATGAACAGTCGTTATTCAGGAGGTTTTTGCATGCGTATGTCCAGTCATTATTTCTTTAGGATTAGTTGAGATATCAGGAACCAATGGAATTTTAGCAGATTTACGCCTACAGCAAGCTTAGTATAGTCGTCATTTCTTTATTGAGATTAATTGAGATATCATGCGTAAGAACCAATGGACGATTTTGAGATATCAGGAACCAATGGAATTTCAGGAGGTTTGCGCCTACTGCATGCGTATGTATAGTCCTCATTTCTTTACGATTAGTTGAGATATCAGGAACCAATGGAATTTCAGGAGCCTACAGTTTACGTCGTCCTACTGAGATATGCATGCGTATGAACAGTCGTCATTTCTTTACGATTAGTTGAGATATCAGGAACCAATGGAATTTCAGGAGGTTTACGCCTACTGCATGCGTATGTCCAGTCGCTATTTCTTTAGGATTAGTTGAGATATCAGGAACCAATGGAATTTTAGCAGATTTACGCCTACAGCAAGCTTAGCATAGTCGTCATTTCTTTAAGATTAATTGAGATATCAGGAACCAATGGAATTTCAGGAGGTTTACACCTACTGCATGCGTATGAACAGTAGTCATTTCTTTACGATTAGTTGAAATATCAGGAGCTACATTACATGAAACATTATCATTACATTTGAAAAAAGATAATACCCATACGTGAAATTTCCATATTTTTTGTGAAACCTCTCAAAATTGCTCAATTAAACAATTTTTCCAAAACTAATCCGTTTTCACTGAAAAAAAATTTTCTAATTTTTTTCTTTTTTGAAAATTTAATCACTGTTTTCAGTAAAAATGTGGTGAATGTTCGTAAATTTTGTTTCTTATTTCGCTGAAGATTATGAGCTTTCAGTGTAAAAAACGTGATCCTTTATTTTTTTCACAAATTTGTTCGAGTGAAACAAAAGAAATGGCTGAATGGATTAATTTGGACCTTCTTAGAGTTTTTGTGGACATATTGAGCTATAAAAGGCATACTTAGCGTTATTAGTTTTCTCAATATTTTCGATCCAGGAGTTGATTCCAAAAAAAACACCATTGGGCTATTTTTGTTGAATTTTTAAGTTCGTGTGACGAAAGGAAAAACTTTTTTTGAAAAACTTTCCTGACCTCAGTAGTTTTCTACATTCCAAATGCAAGGATTGGAAGTTTCATAACTTTAATGAACTGTGTTGGATTTCATCAGTTCCCCTAGAAATCACAGCCCCAATAATAAATTGAAAAATATTTGTTAGACTTTATTATTTACAATATATTGTTTGATATAGATACATTAGCTTTGCTTTCGGAATATGAATATTCTATTTATTTTACAACACGCAACTCTCACGGAAATTGTACAAGTTAATGGCACAGCTCGAATATTATCAGTGGAATAATGTTCTTATCAAAATTCAAAAGAGAAAACGAAGACAATATATAAACTGAAAAGTTGATTTTTATTGATATTAGATGCAACTATACAAAAATTATTTCAAACCCGTCGGAAGAGTTGTAGAAGTATTTCAAGCTTATACTACTAGTAGAAAAATATACTTAGACAGTTTTTCGAATTGTCATGCAATGATACACAAAAAATTAAAATGAATTAAAAAAATCTTGGAAATTTAAAGAAGGCCCAACTAACCTGACAATCATATTTTCCATAAATTCTCAGAAAGCCATCAGAGATACAATGTTTTGAAGGTTCTGTTCAAGGTTAGATTGAAAAGCAATTTTTTATCCCATTTGATTAAGAATCTTTCATTCTGCTTGGGTCTTTCAACAAGAACTTTGTTTTTTAATTGTGGCCACACATACCACATCACAGCATTGATATTGACAGTTAGTTTATTGACATATTCGTAGAAGATGATTTGGCAATTGTTACAATGAATTCAATTCCGCTCGAAAATCGCAGTAAAATAACTAAAATCCACTATGAAAATGGGGGTTCTATTAAAATTACATTCCGTAAAATTCGTGATATTTTAGGACAACATAATCGACCTTCTGAGTCCGCTATTAAGAATTTGGTCGCTAAATTTGAGTCGATGGGCTCGGTACAACATGTGCCTACACCAACTTGTGTTCGACCGGGTCTTTCAACTGAAAACATCGCAGTCGTGAGCCACAGTTGATTTATCAATTTCTCGACGTTCTTAATGACTGGGGATATCCCAAACCACCACATGGTGAATTTTGCATTAGGATTTGGCTTTGAAGCCATACAAGATTCAACTAGCGCAGGAATTGAATACCATTCACATCGCGGTAGATTCGCTTAATACATTCTGGAATAACCCGCTGGTTTTTTCTGAAAAAACAAGCAAAATTGCCTAATTTGGACTTCTGAAAATCCTAGAGCTATTATTGAGAGCCTTTGCATGCTCAACGTGTCACTGAATGGTGCGTTATGTGGTGTGGAGGCGTGATTGGGCCGTTTTTTTTCGAAGATGAGGCTGGAAATGCGGTAACGGTCAATGAATCACGCTATCGCGAGATGTTAACACCTTAATTCTGGTCTATCATTGATGACATGTATATCACTAACATGTGGTTTCAACAAGACGGTGCCACTTGTCACACAGCCAATGAGACGAACAATTTATTAAAAACCACATTTGCTGATCGCATAATTTCACGATATTCAGGTGTTAAATGGCCAGCCAGATCGTGTGATTACCACCACTGGATTATTTTTTGTGGGGGTTATCTAGAAGGACAGAGTCTATACGGAGCCAATCGAATCGATTGCAGCCTTAAAACTCAAAATCTGTGATGTTATAGCCGAAATAGACCCGATATTTTGCCAAAAAGTGATTAAAACTTTTGATAAAAGACTTTACTTCTGTCAGCATGGTCGTGGTGGACATTCATCAGATATCATTTTTCATTCATAATTGCCGAACTTTTCTTCTTGTAATACAATAAAAATTTGAATCATCGTCATCAACATTTTTTGTTTTAAAGAACAAAGTTCTTGTTGAAAGACCCTATAGTTTATATTTCTCTGTTAAATCAATTTAAGATTGGACACGATTAATTATCTGCGCAAATCCTGAAACACACACTGAAAAACAGTTCTGTAACGGATTTTTCCTGGATATTTCCCTCGCATTTGAAAAGGTATGGCATGGGGATTATTATTAATATTACATCAAGAAAAAACTACCCGATCCTAAAATCATGCCTATCTGACAGAAACTTCTCAGTAAGATACAGTGACTCATTATCAATTATTATTGTATCAAATCCGGTGTACCACAAGGTAATGTACTGGGGCCATACTTGTATTTACTTGACACTGCTGATATATCAGAAGATCAGGATACAACCGTTGCAGCATTTGCAGATGACGTCGCAACATAAGCTTCTGATGAAAAGTAGAAAAGTCCAAGAGCACCTTGACAAACTGAACCTGGAGGATGACATTAAATCACAACAAATCGAAGTTGTCCAATCGCATCAACACCTGTCCCAGCTTAACACTGAACGGCGTTACTATACCTTGGACTGCACCTGGACCAGCGACTCACATGGCAAAAGCATATAGAAGCTAAAAGAAAACAGCTGGACATGAAAGTTCGGAAAATGCACTGGCTTATTGGAAAGAGCTCAAAGTTGACCAACCAGAAAAAACTGGTGCTGTATAAGATAGTGCTTAAACCTGTCTGGACTTACGGTAAAGGTGTGCAAAATCATCTCTA
Organism: Micraspis discolor; assembly: GCA_030674115.1. NCBI lineage: Eukaryota > Metazoa > Arthropoda > Insecta > Coleoptera > Coccinellidae > Micraspis > Micraspis discolor. The sequence continues at coordinate 1,748,730 of JARTUT010001740.1, forward strand.
AGAAACTCCGTCCAAAGTACAAAATACTTCGGTTGATAGTGAATGCTCCGTGGTATGTAACAAACCAAAAAATTCATGAAAACCTTCAAATACAAGTCATACATTCCAACTACACCATCTAACAGGAAGGACTACAAAATCACTTGACGTTAAGAGAAAAAAGTTAAGAGAAAACCTTTGTAAGACTGGACCAAACATCAGACTCCTGAAAAAACGTAGCCTGAAGAAGTGTCACTGGACATTTCATTCTCATTTTTTTTTAAGTTTGTCCCCCTTTTCATTATAGCCACCACAGTTACTACTATTTTCGCAAGAATTCAGATGCAGTAAGCTGTCCTACTGGAAAATGTTGAAGAATATTTGGACTTTAAAGATTATTTGCTCATAATATGATATTCCAGCATGTTTGAAGAGACAGTTTCTTTACCAATGTGTATTGCCGGTGCTCACTTACGGTTCCTAAACTCCCACGCATTGCACAAAGAGGATGGGTCGACTTTGGCTGCTCTTCTCGTAGACAGGATATCTAATAATCAACTAAGGAAGATACTGGGTGTTTCCGATGCGATTGAAAGGATAACTACCTTGAAGTGGAAATGAGTGGGCTACGTGGCTAGGTTGATGGACAAGGAAGATTCTGGAGTGGAGGTCTAGATGGAATGGATTGGAGGAGGCCTATATCCAGAAGAGAACTCAGACGATGATAATGATTAACATGATTACACCAAATTGAATTTAACAGAGAAATATGATGATAATTTTCAAAACCTATACCGATTGGTGTTTCAATACTAATACATCGAAAGTGAACCATGATACTTTTTTTCATCTCTTCCTCTGCCAAATGAAAAAATAATTCTTTCGAAAAGATTTAAAAAGAAAAATATACTGGAATAAAAATTAGGCACCCCTTCTACCTGAATACCACAGCAACAACAAATTGAAATAAATCTTAAAGAAATAATCAATATTTTTAAGTTGGAAATTTTCGATTTCTCGCAAAGAACGACCCATCGCCCTTCCTGCCTAGATATGAAGGCCAACTCTGCTCTGAATCGGGTAAAAATTTGGCACATTTCTCGTTCTTCTCGACGAGATTACATTGACATTCTACTCTCAGCCTGTAAACTGTCATCTGTCCCAGATTTAATTTGTATATATCGTTGTAGTATGGAAAATCTCGTTTGAAGTTACTCTGTTCCATGATGCACTCATTGAAAAAGAGCTTCCTCTTTTCCTCTTCTGTGGTCTTATGATGTATATGATGTTGCCCTGAAATTCACATGATGATGAATACTGGGTAGTTCTGTGATCATTGCTGCTATTCTTGAAAACATCGAATTTAAAGTCAGAAGATTATTAAAAAAATCATTCAATACCTTCATGGAGCAACAAATGTATTGTTTAATAAAAATTTGCTAATAACTGAGAAACGGTCGGAATAATTACATCTGCTTTGTAGGTAAGTACTAAAGATTAGCCTGTTTTACTCATTGAATAATGTTTTACCAGACTATAAGCCAGTTTAATTTTTTTTTGTGATTGCATGGATGTTTGTTTTATGCAGAATATTTATGTTTTCGTGATTTAACAAAAAATTTCATCGCTAACCATTTTTAAGTGAAAATCCTCAAATTATTGATAATCAATTTATTACCTTCCGATTCCAGCTTTTCTTCTACACATTCATCAAGTTCTTCCTCTAAATTCTTCCTTGGTTCATATTTTGTAGGCTGCCAATATGTTAAGAATATAATATCTATCGAATTAGATTCATTGCTTTTCTGTATTGATTCTGTGATTGCACCTGCAAAAAAATTTTTCAATGGAGTGCACGGAAAATGGAAAATAAAGATTTCAAGTTTCTGAAAAAATATCAGGCCTACTAATAGAAAACCGCCGTTTTACCATAGGTTGCACTAGCATTGCAAATCGGTCGATAAGTACCAACAGAAACGTTACATAGTCAGCTGACACATCAGTCAACCACTCTACAAAATCTTGCTTTACTATTTTCACTGTGCTTTGTTTTGTTCATGCGCGAAAATACCGAAATTCGAGCCGAGCAAGCGTCATTTGCGGGAAGTGTTGCTTTTTGCATTTCATTCGAAAAAATGCAACTCAGACGCGTCAAATGATTGTAGAAACTTCTGGTCAATGTTGTATTAGTGAAAGAACGTGTCGGGAATGGTTTCATAAGTTCAAAAATGGCGAATATGACGTGGAAGACAAGGAAAGTCCTGGACCCGTGAAAAAGTTTGAGGATGCAGATTTGGAGACTTTGCTGGATGAAGATTCTTGTAGATTTATTAGGCGCGACTCAGCAAGCGGTTTCTCATCGCTTAAAATGCTTAGGAATGATCCAGAAACTGGGACATTGGGGGTTGAATCCGAGGGACATCGAACGGCGCCTTTTCACGTGCGAACAACTCCTCCAACGACAAAAGAGAACGAGTTTTTTGCATCGTATCGTGACCGGAGACGAAAAGTGGATACACTATTGGACAACGGTTTTAAGAAGAGTAGTGGAAGTAATTAAGTTTTTGGCCGAAAGGGGACTAGCGTCTAGAGGCGATAATGAAATACACGGTAATCCTAGTAATGGCAATTTACTTGGGTGTATCGATCTCTTAGCCAAATATGATCCGTTTCTAGAAGAACATGTAAGAAGATACGGTAATCCAGGCCGCGGAAAAGTATCATATTTATCCTCCACAACGTATGAAGAACTAATGATTTTACTGGGGTCAAAAGTATTGGAAAAAATAGTTACAGAAATCAAAGAAGCCAAGTATTATGGAATCACTGTGGATTCTACACCTGACGTTAGCCATACGGATCAACTCTCCATAGTTATTAGATATGTCTCAAAAACTGGAGATATATATGAAAGATTTTTGATTTTTGTTAAAATAGAAAAACATGATGCCAAGTATCTTTTTGACACTCTAATTTCAGTTTTAGAAAATCAGTGTATTCGGGAGTACAAACTAGATTTAGGGAAATCAACAGCGCAGCCACTTGGGTACCATGTGGAGCTCATAGTCTTAATCTAGTTGGCACAGCGGCGGCAGAAAGCTGCTTAGAAGCTGTAACATTTTTTTGAAATTTGCAATCGCTCTACAATTTCTTTGCAGCGTCCCCTCAAAGATGATCTAAACTAAGGTCTTTGGGACGTAAAATTTCTGTAAAAAGACTTTCAGAGACCAGATGGTCAGCACGTTATGAGACTGTAAAAACATTATGTGCCCATTATGATATACGTGGTATTTTTACAAATATTTCAACTAGTGAAGGTATGAAACCTACAACAGTGATTGAGGCACAAACCTTAATCCATCAAATGAATACTTTGGAGATGGTATTACTCACAGTTATTTGGAAAGATCTACTAAAACACGTCGATTATGTAAATAAATCTCTTCAAGAACCTGGCATCGAGTTTAACACGATGGTGCGACTTTACGACAGTTACACCTTTCCCGAAGCGGAAAAAATCGAGAGAACTTCTCTGGCCATGCATCAACTTCGACAGCGAAACCAAACATTCATGGCTCAAAGTTGATGCTGTGTATTTGGTGGGACCAGCTTAGCGTAGTCAACTATGAACTCTTGCAACCAGGCAAACCATTACAGGAGCCCTCTATCGGACGCAACTAATACGTTTGAGTCGAGCGTTGAAGGAAGAACGCCCACAATACGCGGAAAGACACGACAATATAATACTTCTGAATGACAACGCTCGGCAATATGTTTCCAAGGTCGTGAAAACATACCTGGAAACCTGGGACATCCTACCCCACCCGCTGTACTCTCCTGATATCGCCCCTTCTGATTTCTACCTATTCCGATTGATGACGCATGACTTCACCGACCAGTACTTTCGTTCTTACTAAGAAGCCAAAAATTGGATTGATTCGTGGATCGCGTCAAAAGACGAACAATTTTTTTTGACGAGGAATTCAGAAGCTGCCACAAAGATGGGAGAAAGTTGTGACTAGCGATGGCAAATATTTTTAAGATTGAGTATGTAAGGAGTTTTTTATAATAAAACCTCAAATTATGAAGTAAAACGCCGTTTTTCTATTTGTGCTTTTTTCCAATGACCCATTATAATATAGTTAATACAACTCAATAACTCAACAACAAATCAGAGTTTGTGAAATTACTCATACAGGTAAAGTTATGATGATAGAGGGACAAGATCATTACCCTCTGGAGAAGATTGCAACCCCATCAGAAATTTAAATAGGGAAAGTGGATAGTTTTGTAGAACAAATGTATGCAAGGATTCAAATTTGTATGAACCCGCAGTTTGCGTTCATAAAGCAGTGACGGCTCGTCAGGGTAGGCAGGGTCGGCCGGGCCGACCCAAATGCAACCGAAAAAGAGAAGGTGAAAATAAATATTTTTTTAATCGAAACTTATTTGAAAAATTAATAGCAATATTTAAATCTCGAGAAATTTCCTTAGTATATTTTCATCTGCCCTCTATATATCTCATATTTCCAGTCAACACATCGAAGTAGATACACATTATTTCGGTCAAACACCTCAATTAATTTTTATTCCAAGTTCCTGCATCTGTCCTTATACGTAATAACACTAATAACGCAGCTCAGCCAGCCGTGGTCGTCGGCCGTCCCTATGTGAAACGGCAGGCGGGTGAAATTGTTTATTATTATCGATGTTTATTGCTATTATCAAATTAGAAATTGTAATTTAATATCCGACATCTTCATATGTTTATCCTAAATTTAAGATAGATAGAGAAATCATTATGTATTTAAATACATACATACATACATACATACAAATTTTAAAATTTTGTCACGTATCCTGTTAATAATTGAAATTTTCACCCTCAAATCTCAAATGACTATTATCATAAGTACTTGAATATTATTTCAATTTCAGAAAAAAGTGTATTCGTACTGTATGGAATAAATTTTGTGATTTTCTGACCATAAAAATTCATTTTTAGTAACTGTAAATAGCAAAACAGCAACCCACGACTTGTTCATTTTTCAAAGACTAGGTCGGCCAGATACCCTTGGGGAGGGGGTATATGAGAATTGCATTGCGTGTGTTTACACTTTGATTACCAGAGTTCAGTAGCTTGGAGTAAGATGTTAGTGTGTAGGGTTTAGGGTTTTACGAGTTTTCGTTCGTTTTCGGTTACAAGTCGAATGTGAGCGATCCAGATGGCAAGTGTAAGAGAGGTAGTATCAAATTGCGGTGATTTGATTAGTTTTTTAGTAGATAACAGGTTTTCCATTATTAGAATAATTCTAATTGACAGCGTTCACAACATGATGAATATGATTTTAATTTTACTAAATTTTAAGATGAAATCCTAATTTCAATCCAGTGCTCTAATCCCAAGAAAATTGCTTCTTAATTATATATATACATATATATATATATATATGCTTGGTCTGGCCGACCCACTCCTAGAGGGCACGAGCCGTTACTGTCAAAAAGCGAATTATTCACAAAGTTACAGGGTGTATTTTTATGTAATTATGGTACCGATGAAACTAAATGGAAGAAAGATGTTCTAAATGATCGTCTAATTTATATTGAACAGTATAAGTTAAAATTTACCGCAAATGTTCAAAATACTGGCCATTGTGAGGATGGAACTTTGTAAGCTTCAATATTCTGTGGACACTTGCCTTGAATAGCCTGTTTTCTGTGATAACTTTTCAACACTTCCACATTGTTACCGTTCAGCCATTAGTTGACCAATTACGGAGACTTTATAATTTTCACCCGTTACCTCAATTTATGTACTAATTAAATGATAAATGAACGATAAATATACTGTAGCTCAGACAAAACAGGTCAAAATGTCCTTCTAAAGCAGAAGAAGGAGAATAAAAGTCCACCTACCCACAGAAGTAACTTTCCTCAAATTTCCATACCCCATATTACTAACATCTCTCTTCTTTCTTCGACTCCTCCAATAGTTTCCCTTTCGTTCAGCATCTTCCTTCTCAGATTCCAGATTCCATAAATTTAATGTTGCATTTTTCTGCATATTTTTATGCTCTCGTATATACCTATTGATGCTCTCTTCCTCTGCCATCTTGTTACTGTGTGCACTTAAGTCTCTTTGTTCGAATTTGGAGGTTCTTAATCTGTTTTCCAGATTCTTGTAGAAAATATCGCTGAGTATCTCATCTGGGGAGTTACTAAGATCGTGAAAAAGTCTATTTCTAGCCAAACGTACATTTCTGTAGTCATAAATGCTACCTGTCCTTACGCCTTCGGTGGTTTTATCTTCGTTTCTCTCTGTGTTTGATATTTCGATGGTTTCATTTTCTGCGTCTTTATGTTCAGGTTTGCTGCGTGGATCTCTGTTTGATTTCTTTTTTGGGTCTATCAAAATCAGGTTCCGTTCTTTATTGATATCTTCGTCGGTGTTATAGTCTTCTATATCTTCAGGTACATTGGCTTCTGGTTCATAGTATGGATTATATTGTTTTGGATGGTCCTGAAATTTGGGATTAATGATTTAACTAGTGAACTGTGGAACAGATTATGAAGTGGGGCTCAGTTTATCCGCAGACAGAACGAAATTCATAACCAACCTCGTCATAAGCAAGGATCTACATGTAAATAACAGATTATTTTAACAATCTAGCTCTCTGCATGATAAATGCAGAATTGGCCGTACGGAGGCGCCTTTGGCAAGCTTAAAGGTGTGTCCAATCACAGCGTGGTATTCGATCGCGGCACGCCGCGCTGTGATTGGACGACTGCCGCGCGCGAATGTTTTTATTGTTCGTTCGTCGGTAATTGTGTGTGGACGTATTTTAATGTGGATAACGAAACTGCTGTTCGGTTAATTGAAATATATGGCTCCCATGGTCCATTATGGGATACTAGGTGCAAAGAATATCAAATAATAATATAAGAGACGATATATGGGACGAAATTGCAAAAAAATTCGTACAACCAAAGGCTGTTTTAAAAACGAAAATGAAAAGTCTTTTAAGTTCCTACAGAAGGGTGAGAAATCGGGAAAAAACATCGAATGTCACTGGTTGTGTTAAGTTTAATCTTGTATTTTATTAACAAGTACTTAGTATAAAAAGTTAAACTTAATTGTAGAATTGTAGGCTAGAATAAGAGTCTCCTGTGGCCAAATATCATAAAGTTATTGCAAGTCTCTCTTTCGTCGATATTGCTGTGCGCCAGTGACTATCCATTATTTTAAATAAATGGATCTACCAAAGTATGTATGTGTTCGAATTCTTCCAAAGTTAATCTTAAAAAATTTGTCGTACGGTAGTTGATTTCGTAATTAATCACTTCCAGATTCTGTATCCTCTGTTGACAGAGTGGTCGCATCCAACATTGCCTTGTTTTAATGCAGTTTGTTCTCTTCCTTCTACGTAATTTACGAATAATATGCAGAGTTACAACACACACGGCCGCTTTCATTGTGTCTTCAATACGAAATAAAGAGCGCGGTGTGTCTCGGACGTCCGCTCAGTACTGCCGCGCAAAAGGTCTAAACTAGTTACGCGGCAAATTACGGGAGTGATCTTAGCCACAACCACAAAACCGATAAAGGTCGCACACACGATCCGAGTTATATATGTCAGGGTTCGAATATATAATAAATCTATTCGAAATGTTACTTGAATTAGGGTTGATCACTGTGGAACTAAAGTGGAATATGCTTTCAATATACCAGAAAGCTTATCGAATGAATTAAAGTGAGGAAACTCGGAAATTCATCTATCTCGAGATACAAGGGGAGAAGAAAATCGATATATTCGAAATTTTCACAGAATGTGGGTGTTATAACGAGCTCAAATTATATTTTCATCAATGAGATAACCTTAAGGACGAAGTAAGATAAAATGGACATCCGTCAGTGACGTGCTACGGGGGGAGGCAAATAGATTAATGAATATAAAAAAAGTTCAGAATTTTCGATGAAATCGGTTTTGTCAGGCAAAAAACGCTATTGAATTATGTTTTTATCGTCGAAACAAGCTAACAGACGGAATTAGAAAAAATGGACATCCGTCAGTGACGTGCTACAGGGGTCGAAAGTTCTGTTATAAGTATTCAAAAAGTTCAAAATTTTCGATGAAATCGGATTTGTCAGGCAAAAAACGCTATTGGAATATGTTTCTATCGTAGAAACAAGCTAATAGACGGAATAAGAAAAAATGGACATCCGTCAGTGACGTGCTACAGGGGTCGAAATATCTGTTATGACTATTCAAAAAGTTCAAAATTTTCGATGAAATCGGTTTTGTCAGGCAAAAAACGCTATTGAATTATGTTTCTATCGTAGAAACAAGCTAATAGACAGAATAAGAAAAAATGGACATCCGTCAGTGACGTGCTACATGGGTCGAAAGTTCTGTTATAAGTATTCAAAAAGTTCGAAATTTTCGATGAAATCGGTTTTGTCAGGCACAAAACGCTATTGGAATATGTTTCTATCGTAGAAACAAGCTAATACACGAAATAAGAAAAAATGGACATCCGTCAGTGACGTGCTACAGGGGTCGAAATATCTGTTATGACTATTCAAAAAGTTCGAAATTTTCGATGAAATCGGTTTTGTCAGGCAAAAAACGCTATTGGAATATGTTTCTATCGTAGAAACAAGCTAATAGACGGAATAAGAAAAAATGGACATCCGTCAGTGACGTGCTACAGGGGTCGAAATATCTGTTATGACTATTCAAAAAGTTCAAAATTTTCGATGAAATCAGTTTTGTCAGGCAAAAAACGCTATTGGAATATGTTTCTATCGTAGAAACAAGCTAATAGATAGAATAAGAAATAAATTTAGAAAGCACTGACGTGAGGTCAGATTGCTTTGGCGCTCTTGTTGACCTACTTGCGAGTAAATATTCAAACCTTAACAAATCTATAAGCTCTCTGATCGAGTGCTTTTCTGAGTTTTGACAACGCCATCAAATTCTTTCTCTATGATAAAAAATTTTTTGATTAATATTACGTCTGTGCTTTTCTGAATTTTGACAACGTCATCGACATCGAATTCTACCTCTATGAATTCTATGAAAATTTTGATTGATATTACGCCAACTGACACTGATATCTAGGTCCGCAAGTTGTCAAACGAATAGCGATCTGTGATGGCAAATCTTTTAATGACAAAGCTCGGACTTCATGACATTTCTATTTTCTCTTGAGTAAATGAAAAAATGATCATATCTTCAGAAGGGGAAAGCTACGACAATGAAATTTGAGGATGAGTAAGATATCGGTAACCTCAATTAATATACGGATTTTTATTTGAATCTAAATATAGTCTTAGGAGATATTGAGTATTGAACTTTTTTTTTTGGGGAATTTTTTAAAAATTTTCTAGCGTGACGATTTCTGCGAAATTTAGCAAGCCGTTTCGTTTCAGCGTCCCTCAATAACATTCCAAGTATCAACTTGATCGGATGGATATTCTAGTAGTTATTGAGGAAACAAAATTTCAGATGCTCATAACTACTGAACCATCCGACGGATTTGGCCCAATAACGAACTTGACCGAGATATTTGGACAATTAACCTATTCTGAAAATATGAAAACTCTAGCTGATTCCTTTTGGATGCTAGAGAGGATACGGCCGGCCGGACAGACTCAACTTTCGCCACGAATTCTTCAACAGGGAGTCGAACCCAATCGATTGAGACCATTTTCGGCTCGATATTCCAAAATTACAGACATTCGGGCAAAATGATAGGCACTCTGTTCGGGTGAACAAGAGCGCCAAAAATGGACATCCGTCAGTGACGTGCTACAGGGGTCGAAAGTTCTGTTATAAGTATTAAAAAAGTTCGAAATTTTCGATGAAATCGGTTTTGTCAGGCAAAAAACGCTATTGAATTATGATTTTATCGACGAAACAAGCTAACAGACGGAATTAGAAAAAATTGACATCCGTCAGTGACGTGCTACAGGGGTCGAAAGTTCTGTAATGAGTATTCAAAAAGTTCGAAATTTTCGATGAAATCGGTTTTGTCAGGCACAAAACGCTATTGGAATATGTTTCTATCGTAGAAACAAGCTAATAGACGGAATAAGAAAAAATGGACATCCGTCAGTGACGTGCTACAGGGGTCGAAATATCTGTTATGACTATTCAAAAAGTTCAAAATTTTCGATGAAATCAGTTTTGTCAGGCAAAAAACGCTATTGGAATATGTTTCTATCGTAGAAACAAGCTAATAGACAGAATAAGAAAAAATGGACATCCGTCAGTGACGTGCTACAGGGGTCGAAAGTTCTGTTATAAGTATTCAAAAAGTTCGAAATTTTCGATGAAATCGGTTTTGCCAGGCAAAAAACGCTATTGAATTATGATTTTATCGACGAAACAAGCTAACAGACGGAATTAGAAAAAATGGACATCCGTCAGTGACGTGCTACAGGGGTCGAAAGTTCTGTTATGAGAATTCAAAAAGTTCAAAATTTTCGATGAAATCGGTTTTGTCAGGCAAAAAACGCTATTGGAATATGTTTCTATCGTAGAAACAAGCTAATAAACAGAATAAGAAAAAATGGACATCCGTCAGTGACGTGCTACAGGGGTCGAAAGTTCTGTTATAAGTATTCAAAAAGTTCGAAATTTTCGATGAAATCGGTTTTGTCAGGCAAAAAACGCTATTGGAATATGTTTCTATCGTAGAAACAAGCTAATAGACGGAATAAGAAAAAATGGACATCCGTCAGTGACGTACTACAGGGGTCGAAATTTCTGTTAAGAGTATTCAAAAGTTCGAAATTTTCGATGAAATCGGTTTTGTCAGGCACAAAACGCTATTGGAATATGAATTTTTTTGCTTTTTTTGCCTGACAAAACCGATTTCATCGAAAATTTTGAACTTTTTGAATACTTATAACAAAACTTTCGACCCCTGTAGCACGTCACTGACGGATATCCATTTTTTCTTATTCTGTCTATTAGCTTGTTCCTACGATAGAAACATATTCCAATAGCGTTTTTTGCCTGACAAAACTGATTTCATCGAAAATTTTGAACTTTTTGAATAGTCATAACAGATATTTCGACCCCTGTAGCACGTCACTGACGGATGTCCATTTTTTCTTATTCCGTCTATTAGCTTGTTTCTACGATAGAAACATATTCCAATAGCGTTTTTTGCCTGACAAAACCGATTTCATCGAAAATTTTGAACTTTTTGAATAGTCATAACCGATATTTCGACCCCTGTAGCACGTCACTGACGGATGTCCATTTTTTCTTATTCCGTCTATTAGCTTGTTTCTACGATAGAAACATATTCCAATAGCGTTTTGTGCCTGACAAAACCGATTTCATCGAAAATTTCGAACTTTTTTAATACTTATAACAGAACTTTCGACCCCTGTAGCACGTCACTGACGGATGTCCGTTTTTTCTTATTCTGTCTATTAGCTTGTTTCTACGATAGAAACATAATTCAATAGCGTTTTATGCCTGACAAAACCGATTTCATCGAAAATTTTGAACTTTTTGAATAGTCATAACAGATATTTCGACCCCTGTAGCACGTCACTGACGGATGTCCATTTTTTCTTATTCCGTCTATTAGCTTGTTTCTACGATAGAAACATATTCCAATAGCGTTTTTTGCCTGACAAATCCGATTTCATCGAAAATTTTGAACTTTTTGAATACTTATAACAGAACTTTCGACCCCTGTAGCACGTCACTGACGGATGTCCATTTTTTCTAATTCCGTCTGTTAGCTTGTTTTGACGATAAAAACATAATTCAATAGCGTTTTTTGCCTGACAAAACCGATTTCATCGAAAATTCTGAACGTTTTGAATAGTCATAACAGATATTTCGACCCCTGTAGCACGTCACTGACGGATGTCCATTTTTTCTTATTCCGTCTATTAGCTTGCTTCTACGATAGAAACATATTCCAATAGCGTTTTTTGCCTGACAAAACTGATTTCATCGAAAATTTTGAACTTTTTGAATAGTCATAACAGATATTTCGACCCCTGTAGCACGTCACTGACGGATGTCCATTTTTTCTTATTCCGTCTATCAGCTTGTTTCTACGATAGAAACATATTCCAATAGCGTTTTTTGCCTGACAAAACCGATTTCATCGAAAATTTCGAACTTTTTGAATACTTATAACAGAACTTTCGACCCTGTATCACGTCACTGACGGATGTCCATTTTTTCTTATTCTGTCTATTAGCTTGTTTCTACGATAGGAACATATTCCAATAGGGTTTTTTGCCTGACAAAACTGATTTCATCGAAAATTTTGAACTTTTTGAATAGTCATTACAGAACTTTCGACCCCTGTAGCACGTAACTGACGGATGTCCATTTTTTCTAATTCCGTCTGTTATCTTGTTTCGACGATAAAAACATAATTCAATAGCGTTTTTTGCCTGACAAAAACGATTTCATCGAAAATTTTGAACGTTTTTTATATTCATTAAACTATTTGCCTCCCCCCGTAGCACGTCACTGACGGATGTCCATTTTATCTTACTTCGTCCTTAAGGTTATCTCATTGATGAAAATATAATTTGAGCTCGTTATAACACCCACATTCTGTGAAAATTTCGAATATATCGATTTTTTCTCCCTTGTATCTCGAGATAGATGAATTTCCGAGTTTCTCACTTTAATTCATTCGATAAGCTTTCTGGTATATTGAAAGCATATTCCACTTTAGTTCCACAGTGATCAACCCTAATTCAAGTAACATTTCGAATAGATTTATTATATATTCGCACCCTGACAGATATAAGTCGGATCGTGTGTGCGACCTTTATCGGTTTTGTGGTTGTGGCTAAGATCACTCCCGTCGGCAAATTTGCGTCCAGCGAATGTCGCGCACTTTGCGCGCTGTGTTTGGACACACCTTTAGAGTGTCTTCAAATAGGACATCTCAACATGCTAGAAGGGACAGGTTTTTGACCAATGTATGATATATTGCCGGTACCTTACGGAGCCGAAACTCTCGCCGTCACAAGGAAATTGGCGAATAAAATATTCATTGCACAAAAGGCAACAGTTAGTTTAAATCTTAGACTATATAAGATAAACAAAGCATTCCTTTGTAAAATGTCGATTTGTTTTGACTCCCTCATTGAAAGTCTTTACCTCATTGAAAGTCTCTTGTGACCTGGGTGGACCAGCTCAATACGTTACAATCGACCAGCTCTAAGTTTCAGATGCGACACTTTTCAATGTAAATAAAGGGGTCTATTCTTATAAAGTCTAAGGTTTAAATTCAATCGCTGTTACTCACTTGCAGATTCTGATAATTAACGTAATTATCTGGGGTGGAGAAGTCTTTGAGCAGCCCCTTCTTGTTGTCTTTATGCCTAAAATTTGAGTTGCCATATTTATGGATTCCTATTTTTCCGTCATTATTGTTATCGTAACCTTCTCCAATTTCTTCCTGGCCTCTAAATCTCGGCGTCAACTTTGGATGATTCTTGAAATATTCTTTTATGATTTGCATTGGTGATTTTGTATTATTGAATTCCAAAGTGCTTCGATTCACTGCAGAATAAGAGAAAAACCCCACTTAAGTACTTTGCAGAAAGTTTATTAGAATTTAATATATATATAGTCAACTGCGTTGACCATAGATTCTTGACGTCAAAAGAAACATTTTCTTCCTATAACATTTTTTCCAAATTTGGCCCCGTTCGAAAGATAACGGTGTTGAAATTTCATAAAAAGATGGCAATTGCAATTTCTTTTCTTTCCATTAAAACGTTAAAACATCTTTGGTTAATTCACAGAAAATTTTCTAATCTTCAATATATTTAATTTTTTGTATCCTTCGATGTTATTTATTACTTCATTAATTTTAATAAATTCCGGATAAAACAATTTGGGAGTCCAGGAAAAGATTTTAGACAATTTTCTCCATAACTCAAAGAGCTGGGATAGTTCCCAAACATGTTTAGTCCTTCGCACCGGATTATTGCCTTTTTTGTTTCTCACGAAGATTGTCAAAAATATGCCGAAGAATATTAGAGGTACAAATATATAATATTATTTTCTCTGTTCATCATTGAAATTATAACTTATAAAAATTAAAATAGAGACACTTACATGAGTTGTAAATTTCTACTCCTGGTGGTTGATCGAACTGATTCAATATATTGAGTTTCAACACAGCTGTAGTATTTTCCTGATTGTTGCAATTTTCATATAGTGGATGAACATTAATACCTTGAAAAAATTTCATCAATACGACTGCAATGCAAAATCTAAACAAAATAAATTACCCATTATAGGAATGTCCAATTTTTTGAATATATCGATGTCTTTGCATTCAGAAGTCCAAAAGGCGAATATATCATATCCATATGAATCCATGCTGAGAGATATTCCTCCAATCAGAGAACGTACGCTATCGCTTATAGGTTTCTCGTAAATGGGTTTGCCAGTGGTTCCATTTAAAATAAATGTCTAAGGAAATATTGGTTCAGATAGTTGAATTCTTATCTAATATATTAAAACGATAAGATCGGGAACCAGAGAAAATTTTGACAGGTGGTCCCGTTAGGGACCCGGAAAGCGAAGCTTTCCTTGCACCCGCAGGGCCGCTCGAGAGGGAATCTTAAAAAATCGAAAAAGCGAATCCTCCTCAGGAGAAGCGACCAAGAAAAACCCCCGGGCGCTCTTAAAGTGCCCGAAATTTTCAAACGAAAATCGCGAAATCGGCCATTTTCGCGAAATCGCCAAAACTGTCCCCAAGGGGAAGATCTCACGGACGAACGGGGCCATTTCTCCGGCCGAGATCGGTCGCTTTTTCAAGAAAAAGACATTCCTCATAATGTGGTACCGGTACGGACCGCGGAGCCCCTCGAAATCTATACGAAAATTATGCATGTAAAACGGCAATTTTTCAACCCGCGAGTACCGAGAAACGTCAAAAACCGCACCTACGTTTTCCCTCCGTGCCGGTCGAAAAGGATATAAATCGCCCCGCGATGGGTAGAAAACGAATCTACGTGAAATTTCCCATCTCTGGGTACCAATTTCCACATCCAAGTAGCGAGTCAAGGCCGGGGATTTTCATTCCAAATTCGGCAATTTTCTCGATAATTCGAGGACAAGTGTCATATTTTATCATACGATTCCGATGATAGCCGAACGCGAGCTCCAAATTTGAAAATACGGCATCAATTTTTCGCTGGATATGGGCGATGGAAGATTCTTTGCGTTTTCCAAGCACTCGAATAAGAATCTACAGGAGATTACGAATCTCTAGATACCACTCATCTTACACGACTCTCAAGAAAAACATCTCAAATATGCGTTTGAAAATCGTCATTTTTCAGTCTATTTTCGCGCGAATTCATTGCCCTCTCCGAACTCGGACCCAACTTATGATACTCTATGTCAAAATCCGACACACTTAGTTTATTCAGGAAAGCACTCTGTTCATGAATACACGTTCAGACCTTTTTCGAATAATTTTCATTTTACCTTTGTGAAATTGATGGAGTTGAAACGATATTCTTTGGGTTTATTTTTATGGAAAAATTATTTTCGATTCATATACAAGGTTGTACATGGAAGCTTTATCGAATAATGCTTATACTACCTTTGTGGAATGCACCGATTGCGATCGATTGATATACGTGCTGTGCACTTTGGAAGCACTGACTTTCACCAGAGTCTTTCTTCGAGAGATTTTCCGTCTGAATTTCTTAGGGAAAAAGCACCCACTGCGAATCGATTATATAGTGGGTGTCCCAAATGCATTTTTCTTCATGGTTTTTCGCGTATGGGATCTAATTACGATAAAATGTCATACAGGGTGTGCGATTTACAATGAATTTGCGATCGGGTGATATACGGGGTGAGCACTTTACACACTGTCATACAGGGTGTGCAATTTACAAAGAGTTTACGATCGGGTGATATACGGGGTGTGCAATTTATAAGTTCTTTTGTTTCTTTGCGTGCTTTCGTTGTTTTTATTTCTCTGGGGTGTTTCGCGTGACTTCGAGTAGCGCTTTCAAGTTATATGTATTCTTTCGGGTTTTTTCAGGTTCCTCTGGATTTTTTGTGTTACTTGGGGTTCTTTCGTGTTTTCTCGCGTTGTTTCGTGTAATTTCGGTTTCTTTCGTGTAACTTCGGTTTCTTTCGTGTTTCTTCGGATTCTTTCGTGTTTTTTCGCGTTTCTTCGTGTTTTTTCCAGTTCTTTCTAGCTTTTTCGCTTTCAACGGGTAATTTGACGTGTTTCGTGTTTCTGCACGCTTCATTGATGTATGGGCCCTATTGATCTGTGGTCTATATTGATCTATGGTCTATATTGATCTATGGTCCCTTATGATCTATGGTCTATATTGATCCATGGGCCTATTGATCTACCCGCTTACTAGTCTAATATATTAAAACGATAAGATCGGGAACCAGAGAAAATTTTGACAGGTGGTCCCGTCGGGGACCCGGAAAGCGCAGCTTTCCTCGCGGCCCGCAGGGCCGCTCGAGAGGGAATCTTAAAACAGATCGAAAAGGCGTATCCTCCTCTAGGAGAAGCGACCCCGAAACCCCCCCGGGCGCTCTTAAAACGCCCGAAATTTTCGAAAGAAAATCGCGAAATCGGCGATTTTCGCGAAATCGCCGAAAGTGTCCCCAAGGGGGAAGATCTCACGGACGAACGGGGCCATTTCTCCGGCCGAGATCGGTCGCTTTTTCGAGAAAAAGACATTCCTCATAATGTGGTACCGGTACGGACCGCGGAGCCCCTCGAAATCTATACGAAAATTATGCATATAAAACGGCAATTTTTAGACTCGCGACTTCCCTGAAACGTCAAAAACCACACCTACGTTTTCCCTCCGTGCCGGTCGAAAACGATATAAATCGCCCCGCGATCGGTAGAAAACGAATCTACGTGAAATTCCCCATCTCTGGGTACCAATTTTCATATCCAAGTAGCGATATAAGGCCGCGAATTCTTCATTCCAAATTCGGCAATTTATACGGTGAAATGAGGCAAAATGTCAGAATTTCTCATACGATTCCGATGATAGCCGAACGCGAGCTCCAAATTTGAAAATACGGCATCAATTTTTCGCTCGATATGGGCGGTCGAAGATTTTTCAGGGCTTCCAAATGCTCGATTAAGAATCTACAGGAGATTCCGAATCTCTAGAGACCACTCACGTTTCACGAATCGCGAGAGAAACACCTCAAATATGCGTTTGAAAATCGTCATTTCAGGCTCTATTTTCGCGCTAATTCATTTTCGTCCTTGAAGAATGCACACAGATCGCGATGAATCGCTATACAGGCTGTGCTATCTCGAAAAAATCGCTATACAGGCTGTGCTTATGGAAAGCACTGATTTTCACCAGATTCTTTCTTCGAGAGATTTCGTGTTACTTAGGGTTCTATCATGTTTTCCGCGTTTTTTCGTATTTGGTCGGTTTCTTTCTTGGTGGAATGCACTAACTCGAAACGATAGAGTTATAAACGATATTCTTTCGGTTTGTTTTTTATGATGAAAGCACCCACTGCGAATCAATTATATACAGGGTGTCCCATATGCATTTTTCTTCAAGTTCTCTCGCGAATGGGAGCTGATTTCGGTATAATGTCATACAGGGTGTGCGATTCACAATGAATTTGCGATCGGGTGATATACGGGGTGTGCAATTTACAAGTTAACTTGATTTTTTTTGCGCAAATTCGAGTTTTTGTGTTGTTTCGGGTGTTTTGGATCTTAATTCGATAAAATATATTCGATTCATATACAGGGTGTCAGATCTGAGTAGCGCTGACATTCACCAGAGTTTTTCTCCAGCTTTCGTGCTTTTCCGCGTAAGGGAGCTAAATTCAATGAAATCTCATACAGGGTGTGCCATTAACAATGATTTCGCGATCGATTGATATACAGGGTGTGCAATTTAAAAGTTCTTTCATTATTTTTTGCACGCTTTCGGTTTTTTGCTGCCCTCGGGGTTTTAAGCTTTCCTTCGAGTTTTTGCGCGCTTTCGGTGATTTTGTGCTCCTTCGGGGTTTTTTCGGTTCCTTTGGATATTTTTCGTTCTTTCGTGGTACTTCGGGTTCTTTCAAGTTTTTCCGTGTTTCGTCGGGTTCTTTCTTCGTGGAATGCACCGAACTTGAAACGTAGAGTTAAAACGATATTCTTTCCGTTTGTTTCTTATGATGAAAGCACCCACTGCAAATCAATTATATACTGGGTGTCCCATATGCATTTTTCATCATGTTTTTTCACGTGTGAAAGCTAATTTCGGTAAAATATCATACAGGGTGTGCGATTTACAATGAATTTGCGATCGGGTGATATACGGGGTGAGCACTTTACAAGTTCTTCTGTTTTTTTGCGCGCTCTCAAGTTTTTTGTGTTAATTCGGCTTTTTTTACGGAAAAATTATCTTCGAAACATATACGGGATGTTACATAGGAGCTCCATAGAATAATTTTGATACTTCCTTCGTGGTGATTACTGAACTCGAATAGATGGAGTTACAACGATATTCTTTTGGTTTATTTTTCACTGCTAATCAATTGTATACTGAGTGTCTCATATGCATTCTCCTTCAAGTTTTCTCGCGAATGGGAGCGGATTTCGATAAAATGTCATACAGGGTGTGCAATTTACAATAAGTTTACGATCGGGTGATATACGGGGTGTGCAATTTACAAGTACTTTTGTGTTTCGGGTTTTTTTCAGGTTCCTTTAGATTTTTTGTGTTACTTGGTGTTCTTTCGTGTTTTCTCGCGATGTTTCGTGTAATTTCGGTTTCTTTCGTATAACTTCGGTTTCTTTCGTGTTTCTTCGGATTCCTTCGTGTTTTTCGCGTTTCTCCGTGTTTTTTTCCAGTTCTTCCTAGCTTTTTCGCTTTCAACGGGTAATTTGACGTGTTTCGTGTTTCTGCGCGCTTCATTGATGTATGGGTCCTATTGATCTGCGGTCTATATTAATCTATGGTCTATATTGATCCATGGGCCAATTGAACTACTGGCCTATTGAACTACTGGCCTATGGATCTACGGGCCTATTGATCTACCCGCTTACTAGTCTATTATATTAAAATGATAAGATCGGGGACCAGAGAAAATTTTGACAGGTGGTCCCGTTAGGGACCCGGAAAGCGTAGCTTTCGAGCACCCGCAGGGCCGCTCGAGAGGGAATCTTAAAAAAAATCGAAAAAGCGAATCCTCCTCTAGGAGAAGCGACCCCGAAACCCCCCCCGGGCGCTCTTAAAGTGCCCGAAATTTTCGAAAGAAAATCGCGAAATCGACGATTTTCGCGAAATCGCCGAAAGTGTCCCCAAGGGGGAAGATCTCACGGACGAACGGGGCCATTTCTCCGGCCGAGATCGGTCGCTTTTTCAAGAAAAAGACATTCCTCATAATGTGGTACCGGTACGGACCGCGGAGCCCCTCGAAATCTATACGAAAATTATGCATGTAAAACGGCAATTTTTCGACCCGCGAGTACCGAGAAACGTCAAAAAACCGCACCTACGTTTTCCCTCCGTGCCGGTCGAAAACGATATAAATCGCCCCGCGATGGGTAGAAAACGAATCTACGTGAAATTTCCCATCTCTGGGTACCAATTTCCACATCCAAGTAGCGAGTCAAGGCCGGGTATATTCATTCCAAATTCGGCAATTTTCTCGATAATTCGAGGACAAGTGTCATATTTAATCATACGATTCCGATGATAGCCGAACGCGAGCTCCAAATTTGAAAATACGGCATCAATTTTTCGCTCGATATGGGCGGTGCAAGATTTCTTGCGTTTTCCAAGCACTCGAATAAGAATCTACAGGAGATTCCGAATCTTTAGACAGCACCCGCGGTTCACGAATCGCAAGAAAAACACCTCAAATATGCGTTTGAAAATCGTCATTTCAGGCTCTATTTTCGCGCTAATTCATTTTCGTCCTTGAAGAATGCACACAGATCGCGATGAATCGCTATACAGGCTGTGCTATCTCGAAAAAATCGCTATACAGGCTGTGCTTATGGAAAGCACTGATTTTCACCAGATTCTTTCTTCGAGAGATTTCGTGTTACTTAGGGTTCTATCATGTTTTCCGCGTTTTTTCGTATTTGGTCGGTTTCTTTCTTGGTGGAATGCACTAACTCGAAACGATAGAGTTATAAACGATATTCTTTCGGTTTGTTTTTTATGATGAAAGCACCCACTGCGAATCAATTATATACGGGGTGTCCCATATGCATTTTTCATCATGTTTTTTCACGTGTGAAAGCTAATTTCGGTAAAATATCATACAGGGTGTGCGATTTACAATGAATTTGCGATCGGGTGATATACGGGGTGAGCACTTTACAAGTTCTTCTGTTTTTTTGCGCGCTCTCAAGTTTTTTGTGTTAATTCGTCTTTTTTTACGGAAAAATTATCTTCGAAACATATACGGGGTGTTACATAGGAGCTCCATAGAATAATTTTTATACTTCCTTCGTGGTGATTACTGAACTGGAATAGATGGAGTTACAACGATATTCTTTTGGTTTATTTTTCACTGCTAATCAATTGTATACTGAGTGTCTCATATGCATTCTCCTTCAAGTTTTCTCGCGAATGGGAGCGGATTTCGATAAAATGTCATACAGGGTGTGCAATTTACAATAAGTTTACGATCGGGTGATATACGGGGTGTGCAATTTACAAGTACTTTTGTTTTTCGGGTTTTTTTCAGGTTCCTTTAGATTTTTTGTGTTACTTGGTGTTCTTTCGTGTTTTCTCGCGTTGTTTCGTGTAATTTCGGTTTCTTTCGTATAACTTCGGTTTCTTTCGTGTTTCTTCGGATTCCTTCGTGTTTTTTCGCGTTTCTCCGTGTTTTTTCCAGTTCTTCCTAGCTTTTTCGCTTTCAACGGGTAATTTGACGTGTTTCGTGTTTCTGCGCGCTTCATTGATGTATGGGCCCTATTGATCTGCGGTCTATATTGATCTATGGTCTATATTGATCCATGGGCCAATTGAACTACTGGCCTATTGAACTACTGGCCTATGGATCTACGGGCCTATTGATCTACCCGCTTACTAGTCTAATATATTAAAATGATAAGATCGGGAACCAGAGAAAATTTTGACAGGTGGTCCCGTCGGGGACCCGCGAGGCGTAGCCGAGCGTGAGACCTGCAGGGCCGAACCAGGGCAATCTTAAAACAGATCGAAAAGGCGTATCCTCTTCTAGGAGAAGCGACCCCGAAAACCCCTCCGGGCGCTCTTAAAGTGCCCGAAATTTTCGAAAGAAAATCGCGAAAATGACGTTTTTCGCGAAATCGCCCAAAGTGCCTCAGAAAAAAGGAAATAGGCTCCGAAGCCGAAACGCCCAGCGTCCCGGGCTCGCCACATATTCCGAGAGCGAGGACGTCCGGTTTCCTTAGAACCCATTAGAACTCCGGAGCCTCCCTATTTCTAGGCTAAAATCCCGTAAGTAAAACGGCAATTTTAGTTTCGCCAGCCCCGCGAAACGTCAAAATGACCCATGATGCTTTCGATTCGTGCATGCGCTACAAGCCTCTAAACGCATTTTCGGCGGTAGAAAATGAAACTTGAGAAATTCCCCTTCTCCAGGTACCAATTTTCATATCCAAGTAGCGATATAAGGCCGCGAATTCTTCATTCCAAATTCGGCAATTTACTCGATATTTCGATCAGAAGTGTCACAGTTTCTCATACGATTCCGATGATAGCCGAACGCGAGCTCCAAATTTGAAAATACGGCATCGATTTTTCGCTGGATATGGGCGGTGGAAGTTTTTTTCCACCTTCCGAGCACTCGAATAAGAATCTACAGGAGATTCCGAATCTCTAGATACCACCCGCGATTCAAGACTCTTAAGAAAAACACCTCAAATATGCGTTTGAAAATCGTCATTTCAGGCTCTATTTTCGCGCCAATTCATTTTCGTCCTTGAAGAATGAACACAGATCGCGATGAATCGCTATACAGGCTGTGCTATCTCGAAAAAATCGCTATACAGGCTGTGCTTATGGAAAGCACTGATTTTCACCAGATTCTTTCTTCGAGAGATTTTCCGTCTGAATTTTTTATGGAAAAAGCACCCACTGCGAATCAATTATAGAGTGGGTGTCCCAAATGCATTTTTCTTCAGGTTTTTTCGCGTATGGGCTCTAATTTCGATAAAATGGCATACAGGGTGTGCGATTTACAATTAATTTACGATCATGTGATATACGGGGTGTGCAATTTACAAGTTATTTTGCTGATTTCGATAAAACGTCATACAGGGTGTGCAATTTACAATGAGTTTACGATCGGGTGATATACGGGGTGTGCAATTTACAAGTACTTTTGTTTTTTTGCGCGCTTTCGATTTTTTTATATTTCTCCGGGGTGTTTCGCGTGACTTCGAGTTTTTTTGCGCGCTTTCAAGTTATATGTATTCTCTCGGGATTTTTTCAGGTTCCTTTGGATTATTTGTGTTGCTTGGGGTTCTTTCGTGTTTTCTCGCGTTGTTTCGTGTAATTTCGGTTTCTTTCGTGTAACTTCGGTTTCTTTCGTGTTTCTTCGGATTCTTTCGTGTTTTTTCGCGTTTCTTCGTGTTTTTCCAGTTCTTTCAAGTTTTTTCGCTTTCAACGGGTATTTTGACGTATTTAGTGTTTCTGCGCGCTTCATTGATGTATGGGCCCTATTGATCTGTGGTCTATATTGATCTATGGTCCCTTATGATCTATGGTCTATATTGATCCATGGGCCTATTGATCTACCCGTTTACTAGTCTAATATATTAAAATGATAAGATCGGGAACCAGAGAAAATTTTGACAGGTGGTCCCGTCGGGGACCCGCGAGGCGTAGCCGAGCGTGAGGCCCGCAGGGCCGAACCCGGGGCAATCTTAAAACAGATCGAAAAGGCGTATCCTCTTCTAGGAGAAGCGACCCCGAAAACCCCTCCGGGCGCTCTTAAAGTGCCCGAAATTTTCGAAAGAAAATCGCGAAAATGACGTTTTTCGCGAAATCGCCCAAAGTGCCTCAGAAAAAAGGAAATAGGCTCCGAAGCCGAAACGCCCAGCGTCCCGGGCTCGCCACATATTCCGAGAGCGAGGACGTCCGGTTTTCTTAGAACCCATTAGAACTCCGGAGCCTCCCTATTTCTAGGCTAAAATCCCGTAAGTAAAACGGCAATTTTAGTTTCGCCAGCCCCGCGAAACGTCAAAATGACCCATGATGCTTTCGATTCGTGCATGCGCTACAAGCCTCTAAACGCATTTTCGGCGGTAGAAAATGAAACTTGAGGAAATTCCCCTTCTCCAGGTACCAATTTTCATATCCAAGTAGCGATATAAGGCCGCGAATTCTTCATTCCAAATTCGGCAATTTACTCGATATTTCGATCAGAAGTGTCACAGTTTCTCATACGATTCCGATGATAGCCGAACGCGAGCTCCAAATTTGAAAATACGGCATCGATTTTTCGCTGGATATGGGCGGTGGAAGTTTTTTTCCACCTTCCGAGCACTCGAATAAGAATCTACAGGAGATTCCGAATCTCTAGATACCACCCGCGATTCAAGACTCTTAAGAAAAACACCTCAAATATGCGTTTGAAAATCGTCATTTCAGGCTCTATTTTCGCGCCAATTCATTTTCGTCCTTGAAGAATGAACACAGATCGCGATGAATCGCTATACAGGCTGTGCTATCTCGAAAAAATCGCTATACAGGCTGTGCTTATGGAAAGCACTGATTTTCACCAGATTCTTTCTTCGAGAGATTTTCCGTCTGAATTTTTTATGGAAAAAGCACCCACTGCGAATCAATTATAGAGTGGGTGTCCCAAATGCATTTTTCTTCAGGTTTTTTCGCGTATGGGCTCTAATTTCGATAAAATGGCATACAGGGTGTGCGATTTACAATTAATTTACGATCATGTGATATACGGGGTGTGCAATTTACAAGTTATTTTGCTGATTTCGATAAAACGTCATACAGGGTGTGCAATTTACAATGAGTTTACGATCGGGTGATATACGGGGTGTGCAATTTACAAGTACTTTTGTTTTTTTGCGCGCTTTCGATTTTTTTATATTTCTCCGGGGTGTTTCGCGTGACTTCGAGTTTTTTTGCGCGCTTTCAAGTTATATGTATTCTCTCGGGATTTTTTCAGGTTCCTTTGGATTATTTGTGTTGCTTGGGGTTCTTTCGTGTTTTCTCGCGTTGTTTCGTGTAATTTCGGTTTCTTTCGTGTAACTTCGGTTTCTTTCGTGTTTCTTCGGATTCTTTCGTGTTTTTTCGCGTTTCTTCGTGTTTTTTCCAGTTCTTTCAAGTTTTTTCGCTTTCAACGGGTATTTTGACGTATTTAGTGTTTCTGCGCGCTTCATTGATGTATGGGCCCTATTGATCTGTGGTCTATATTGATCTATGGTCCCTTATGATCTATGGTCTATATTGATCCATGGGCCTATTGATCTACCCGTTTACTATACTCTATTCAAAGTTTATTTGTAACTCGGTTGGCCATGGAAGTTTGACACATTTCACTCTGTATATTAAAAAGTTAGGTTGGGTTCGCTATTTTCCTGTCAGATTATTACGCACTGTTGTCTATATCACATAAAGGTCCTAGTAAACTTGGATTCACTCAAAATGCCAATTTACTTCTGAACCTTGGAAGAGTTTCGAAAGGTTTGAAATTATTATGGCAGAAATTTCTAAAGGAGCTGCTCTTATTTTGATTGGGATGTTGTATGATAACCTCAAAAATAAATATTAATTCTAATATTTAAGTTACCGTTCATCAGGGATGAACATATTTTAAGTGATTTTCGGGAATCTGAAGAAGTTTGAACATTAATCTGTTCATCATGATACATGAAACTTCCGATTGGAATTTGTTTGATATTCGAAAGGACATTGCTTTAATCGTTTGGAAGCTGGTTCAACATTTCAAAAGAATTAAGGAAGGTATCACAAGGAAGTAATGTTGAATCTGAAGATGTAGCTAATAAGGGAATGGTATATATTCTTGAATGCAGAATTGGAACAGAGCATCTCACTTCTATGAAACACTTGATTCAATTATCAACAAAATAAGATTCAATACAAGCTTGTATTCTGAACATGTTCTAGTTGATCAATGCATAAAAGTGATGGTAGGCACATTTAGTTTTTCAAATCTCTTATTTTTCCTCATAAAAATACCTTCATTGTGATCTTCTCGATGAGAGCTATACATGCTTCGTTCAGTAGGTATTCTCTGCAAATCTCTTGGTGATTATGTGAAATGAAGGTTTCATTTTGAGTCACTGACTAAAAGACTTAATTCTTCCATTCAATATATATTTTTTATCGTGATTGTTTCATAGTTTTGTTGGTCTGGGATATACTCAGCTCTAATCACATCCTCAATATTCAAAATTGAAATAATAGCTTTTAACATAAAGAATCTAATAAATGTTGATTACTTCTAAAGTTCTTTCAATCCGAATAATATCTCTTATAGGTATGTTATGTATACAACAGAATATTCTGAAGAATTCATAAACACATTCAGGAGCATTCACAATACTGAACGCTATGGATAGAACATCAATGATCTGAAAACGATGAAGAATAACGATCTACCATAATCAAATTAGAAATTCAATTATTAATATTCAATGTGTAGACTTTTACTATTATCAAATAACTTCCAATCATTATTGAAATCAAAATAGATATTTGAAAACTTAAATGAAATATCATATGATTGAAATTTGTCAAATTATTATTAGGGTTTTACAAATTACACAATAAGTATTTTTCGAATAGTGAAAAAAATCTTTGTGAAAGAAAGAGAAGAGAGAAATTAACTTTATTGATAATAAAAATCATCAAATGGCTATCGATCAAGTCTTCCTGCCAATTTTACATTTATTGTATAAAAAAAGTTATTCCAATGATATTAGATGTTCATAAATTGGTAGTGCTTGTAGTTTGGCCTTTGGTGGGCTCTCTGTGTCATATTGGTGCACTAGTGAAGAAGCTCGGTATGGGGGAAGGGCCTATTAGTCCAGGTTGAGCTATCCGATTGATGATTCTTAACAAACTTATCCACCTGTAGGAGAAAAATCTTCTTTTATGCCAACAGATTGTGCTCCTTTTACTAAATGAAAATGAGTAGCATATCCTCCTAATAATAACTGTATATTAGCATGTAACAATAATTTACTTACATACATTTCAATTTATATCCTTAAATGAAGTGACAACTTGAGTTCTTCTCGACATTATTCCACATCCATTACTTCAGTGAACGAATCAGACTCATCATCAGATAATTCTGGATCTGAATCACTTTCCTCCAATGAAATAATAAATGGAGGAATATTATCTATAGGTAGGTTACCCATATGTTTTGTCCAGTCGTCTTCAATAAGTCGCTTACTTAATGTAAATAAAAATTTTGCCACATTTCAGGTGTACATTTTGAAAGAGCCAGAGTCCATAAATTGAACACTCTATCCCTTGTGTAAGGATGAGAATTTATGTTCTTGTTGTAGAAGTTTTTACAAAACGCCCATGCCATTTCAATAGGATTATATTGGCAATGGTATGGGGTTAATCTAAGAACTTCATGTCCATGCTCTTTCAAAAGTTCATCAATAACGTATCGTCTCTGTCGGTCAGTTCTAAATGGTAATATTAAATTCCAAAGTCGTTTTTATTTAAATTCGATCGAAATCAATTTTGTTATTCACCAACCAATTCTGCATATCAATTTTCTTGCTTGAACTAGTTGGTGGCTTATCCAACTGCACTGAATGATATGGTGCATTATCCATTATGATCACAAATTTACCAGCAAGCTTTGATAAAGCTGGAATTAGTTGATTAATAACCCAATTTTGAAAAATTTCACTGGTCATAGTCTTGTGATAGTCACGGTCATTATTCTTGAATCTAAAATGAAATCACAACCCTCCAAAATCTAAAATTACTTCCTGCATGCAAAACAGTGAATCTTTTACCTTCAGATTTAATTTTTGATGGATTTCCTCTCATATCAGATTGGTGTGTCCATCGACGAACAGATGAACCATTTTGGTAAATCCAAGTTTCATCAAGAAACACGAATCTTATATTTTCATCCATCGACTTAAATTGCAAAAATTTTCTCAGGAAAGTAATTTTGGCTGCAACGACATGTTTTTGTTCACATAAAATTTTGCGTCCATTTACCTTTTTATATTTATAACCCATTGATTTAATCATATTGAATAATGAAGTGCGTTCTCCTTATAATCCAAATGTTCCTTAGCGTAAGTCAGTAGTGTGTCGATAGAAAAGTGTTCATTTTTCAAATTGTAATTCCAAATTTGTCGTTGCAGGTCTTTTCTAAAAATGAAATCGTCTACTTCTTGTGTTTTTTTGGGCCTACCAATAGAAGGAAACTCTTTATCGTCTTCTTCATTAAGAATTCCTCTGATTGAATTAATATGAACCTGTAATGAAATTTCGATTAGGATAAAACATAATATTTACATCTCACTTACGTTGAAAATGTTTGATACACTTTGCTGTATCGTTGAGTCCATAACTTCCTGACCACTATGCGCAGATTTGAGTGCAAGATAGCATTTTTTTATGCTAAGTCTTTGTTCTTTAGTTATTACTTCAGGCATTTTGAAAAAAATTCTGAAATATTTTGATTCTCTTCAAAATCAAATGTGAAAGATGACAAGTGAAAATTGGCTTAACTGCTTGACATCGGCAACGTCGAAATCCGAAGAAACACTGATGCCAACCCAAGAAACTTAAATCATAGCCACCCGCGATACAAATAAACTTTGAATGGAGTATAGTCTATATAATAATAAAGTAATAAGATCGGGGACCACAGAAAATTTTGACAGGTGGTCCTGTTAGGGACCCGGAAAGCGAAGCTTTCCTTGCAGCACCCGCAGGGCCGCTCGAGAGGGAATCTTAAAACAGATCGAAAAGGCGTATCCTCTTCTAGGAGAAGCGACCCCGAAACCCGCCCCGGGCGCTCTTAAAGTGCCCGAAATTTTCGAAAGAAAATCGCGAAAATAACGTTTTTCGCGAAATCGCCTAAAGTGCCTCAGAAAAATGGAAATAGGCTCCGAAGCCGAAACGCCCAGCGTCCCGGACTCGCCACATATTCCGAGAGCGAGGACGTCCGGTTTCCTTAGAACCCATTAGAACTCCGGAGCCCCCCTATTTCTAGGCTAAAATCCCGTAAGTAAAACGGCAATTTTTAGTTTCGCCAGCCCCGCGAAAAGTCAAAATCACCCATGATGCTTTTGCTCAGTGCGGGCCTCTCGAGCATCTAAACGCATTTTCGGCGGTAGAAAATGAAACTTGAGGAAATTCCCCATCTCTGGGTACCAATTTTCATATCCAAGTAGCGATATAAGGCCGCGAATTCTTCATTCGAAATTCGGCAATTTCTACGGTGAAATGAGGCAAAATGTCAGAATTTCTCATACGATTCCGATGATAGCCGAACGCGAGCTCCAAATTTGAAAATACGGCATCAATTTTTCGCTCGATATGGGCGGTCGAAGATTTTTTGCGCCGTCCTAGCACTCGAATAAGAATCTACAGGAGATTCCGAATCTCTAGATACCTACCACTTTTCGTGAATCGCAAGAAAAACACCTCAAATATGCGTTTGAAAATCGTCATTTCAGGCTCTATTTTCGCGCTAATTCATTTTCGTCCTTGAAGAATGCACACAGATCGCGATGAATCGCTATACAGGCTGTGCTATCTCGAAAAAATCGCTATACAGGCTGTGCTTATGGAAAGCACTGATTTTCACCAGATTCTTTCTTCGAGAGATTTCGTGTTACTTAGGGTTCTATCATGTTTTCCGCGTTTTTTCATATTTGGTCGGTTTCTTTCTTGGTGGAATGCACTGAACTCGAAACGATAGAGTTATAAACGATATTCTTTCGGTTTGTTTTTTATGAAGAAAGCACCCACTGCGAATCAATTATATACGGGGTGTCCCATATGCATTTTTCTTCAAGTTCTCTCGCGAGTGGGAGCTGATTTCGGTATAATGTCATACAGGGTGTGCGATTCACAATGAATTTGCGATCGGGTGATATACGGGGTGTGCAATTTACAAGTTAATTTGATTTTTTTTTGCGCAAATTCGAGTTTTTGTGTTGTTTCGGGGAGTTTTGGATCTTAATTCGCTAAAAAATATTCGATTCATATACAGGGTGTCAGATCTGAGTAGCGCTGACATTCACCAGAGTTTTTCTCCAGCTTTTGTGCTTTTCCGCGTAAGGGAGCTTAATTCAATGAAATCCCATACAGGGTGTGCTATTAACAATGATTTCGCGATCGATTGATATACAGGGTGTGCAATTTAAAAGTTCTTTCATTATTTTTTGCACGCTTTCGGTTTTTTGTGCTCCCTCGGGGTTTTAAGCTTTCCTTCGAGTTTTTTTGCGCGCTTTCGTTGATTTTGTGCTCCTTCGGGGTTTTTTCGGTTCCTTTGGATATTTTTCGTTCATTCGTGGTACTTCGGGTTCTTTCAAGTTTTTCCGTGTTTCGTCGGGTTCTTTCTTCGTGGAATGCACCGAACTTGAAACGATAGAGTTAAAACGATATTCTTTCGGTTTGTTTCTTATGATGAAAGCACCCACTGCAAATCAATTATATACTGGGTGTCCCATATGCATTTTTCATCATGTTTTTCACGTGTGAAAGCTAATTTCGGTAAAATGTCATACAGGGTGTGCGATTTACAATGAATTTGCGATCGGGTGATATACGGGGTGAGCACTTTACAAGTTCTTCTGTTTTTTTGCGCGCTCTCAAGTTTTTTCAAGTTTTTGTGTTCCTTCGGGTTTTTTTACGGAAAATTATCTTCGAAACATATACGGGGTGTTACATAGGAGCTCCATAGAATAATTTTGATACTTCCTTCGTGGTAATTACTGAACTCGAATAGATGGAGTTACAACGATATTCTATTGGTTTTTTTTTTCACTGCTAATCAATTGTATACTGAGTGTCTCATATGCATTCTCCTTCAAGTTTTCTCGCGAATGGGAGCGGATTTCGACAAAATGTCATACAGGGTGTGCAATTTACAATAAGTTTACGGTCGGGTGATATACGGGGTGTGCAATTTACAAGTACTTTTGTGTTTCGGGTTTTTTTCAGGTTCCTTTAGATTTTTTGTGTTACTTGGTGTTCTTTCGTGTTTTCTCGCGATGTTTCGTGTAATTTCGGTTTCTTTCGTATAACTTCGGTTTCTTTCGTGTTTCTTCGGATTCCTTCGTGTTTTTTCGCGTTTCTCCGTGTTTTTTCCAGTTCTTTCTAGCTCTTTCGCTTTCAACGGGTAATTTGACGTGTTTCGTGTTTCTGCGCGCTTCATTGATGTATGGGCCCTATTGATCTGCGGTCTATATTGATCTATGGTCTATATTGATCCATGGGCCAATTGAACTACTGGCCTATTGAACTACTGGCCTATGGATCTACGGGTCTATGGATCTACGGGCCTATTGATCTACCCGCTTACTAGTTATTATATACAATATTAAATAATAGAATATAGCACTAGATTATAATAGACCAGTTTGAATCTTGTTAATAACATAAGTTTCAGATTGCAAATCTTAAAAAACTTATATATTTCGATAGGAGAAAACAATTAAAACGGTCATACTGACTTAGCTGAAAATAGTAATCTGGTCTGAAATATTGATCTATGGGCGCTAATTAATTTACGATTAAGATCGAAGTGTAAGATTGCAAATATTTATATTCACGCCAATCCCTCAAAATTTGTTTATTTTGGCTGAAGATGGGAGAACAAAAAAGGGTCACTCTGAAGGATTTCGAATGGAAAACCCATTGCAATATATACATAAAATTTTTTACCTCCGCATACATTAGATATTGAAAGTGCGCTGAAACCTCCTGCAACGTTGCCAAATTTTTGGACGAGAGAAGGTTAAATAGGTTTTAAATGATCATATATGAAGAACATTTTCCTTCCGATTCGCTCAGGGGTATCCATCTTAGTTAATATGAATAATAAGAGATCAATTCCTATTTTGGCGGTGGTTGTCACACTTTTATGAATATATTTCACTAAACAACTATGACAAATACTACAAGAAACGGACTTGAATAAGTCAATAAAATACTTTATGCTCTATCTTCAATATTGGTATTCATATGTGTCGAATAATAAAAAAATGCTACCAACAGTCACTATTTCAATGGGAATTCAGGAAGTCGTGGATGCAGCTAGTTCCGAGATACAGATAAAAAAGTTCAACTCACCTGTGTATAGTTATACTTCAGTATGCTATCATAGGTCTCGTATATCACCAAAAAATCCGTAATATTGTCAAAGTTGAAGAAGCAAGGTATCGGCACAGTGTTCGTCTGTCCTTTGGGAACAGTGAAATTCCAAATTTGCGAGAAATTTTTTCCATCTATTGCAACAACTGTCGAATTGTACATGGCCGATACTATATCAGGAATCTGGTCACCATTGATGTCTACAAGGATTGATGGTATGAATACACCATTGCTGTGGTCTTCATATAATGTCACATTCTTCTGAAAATTTTGAAGAAACCGTTGGCATTCATAATTGAATAAATTTATACAGAAATACAGAGATTTTATGAACTAAATCAAGGAATTCAGCTTCCAACAAGCATTCTTGAAATTCAAATTTTCAAAGTGTGACAGGTGAAAAAAATGAGCGAATGATTTGGATAACATAAAATATACTCCAGATTTATTAGATATTTAAGAGGAATTAAGAGGATTGACAGTAATTTTCGAATTTGTAATATAGTTTTTAACAGCGCCACCTGCATAATAAGAAAGAAAACATCACGGATATTCATACAATGGCACAACAAAATTGCTCATACAATGTTTTAATTCACATGTAGGTAGGTATGCAATCGAATCAACTTACGCTTGTTTCTAGTGAAGAGAGATGCGAATTCAGACTTATTGCACTCAAATTACCAGCTGTTGAAGGACCGCCATTGCCTATAATTACAAAATTTTCCCCAGGTCTATGAAGGATCTGAGGCATATAAAATGATTTTTCACCAAGAGCAACTTTTGATATGAGTTCTCCGTTCTTTCCAGATAGTAATAATAAATGTCCTTCGTCTTCTGAAAACATATTATTTTATTATTTATTGATAAACTGAGTATTGAAACCAGTCAAGGTACTAACATAAAGGAGCGAAAATTACTAAACAAGTAGCATACCTAACGAATTTGTATGTACAGCTAATACGTCAGATATCAAATCATTATTCTGGTCATTAATAAAACTTCCAGCCGTTATATCTTCTTGCGTTTCATAATTTACTTTCCATAAAACTGTTCCATTTTTAGTGTTCACTAAACTTATTGACTGAAAAATAAGACAATGTTCAATAAAATCAATCTTACATTTTCGAAATCCATAAAGCCAATAATATAATACTAAAGAAAAACTAAAAAAATATTAAGAAACACGCACACAATTACAGTATATTGAGAATTCTAGATTCAAGAGATGTTGATAGTTCTTCAGCGTAGGATTGGAAGCGTGATCGTGTAGCTGTGAATTGATTGGCAATTCCCATACTAATAACGAAGTCCTGTAGAGCTTGGTGTGTCACCATTCGCTCACACCTAATTCTCAAACGAGCATAGTAGTCAGGCCTGAGCTTTCCTTAAGGAACTCTAGTTTTCCAACATAGTATAGATTCAAGAGATGTTGATAGTTCTTCAGCATAGGACATATTCCATTAAATGCAGAACATATTAGCAATCCTGTGTCCTACTTGCTGCCAAACTGCGTCTTCTAAATAATCTCAGAAACAAGTATGTGATTCACAGAGCTTTTGAAGGAACAGTAGCCGCGTGATGAGCTGATCAAAAGTATACAACGAGAAGTGAACCGACCCAAGGACTGATCGGTGCGGAACACCATCTGAAGTGAAATTATCTTATTGTAGATGGGCGCATGATAGGCCCTGCTTCATGCAAGCATTTCTTCCACATTCACATCCTGAATCAATCATTAGAATAGGTTTGGTAGCATTAGTTAATTGGTAAATGCAGAATAATCAGCAATTATCCCATATTATCCATTGGGTGGCAAAGCAAATTGGGAAGATGTTTTGAGGTAATGCTTTATCAGCTTTTTGACACGGTCAATGTCAGGTTAATGTCTCAACAATTGTTGTTAGTCGAGAGTTCGTCATAGTCTTCATGGATATGAATTAATGATGAGGTATTCAACCAATCCATCGGAGAGCATCATCATCAAACTTCTTCAAAGTATATGAAAAAAGGCCTTCAGGTTCAAGTAGAGATGTTAAGCAGATGCTGGCACCCTATATCATAACCTCTATCAAACTGCTCACAAGTAGAGGTCAGAAAACCATCTGGAATCATAAACCTCGGCCAGGATATATGTGGATTCTTAGGCATCTCTAGAAATATCTACAACAGAACATCTCGCCAACAAAACAGACAAACATTAACTTTCAGTTAATGTTTGAAGCAAATAAGAACTCCAAACATTTTTATCCTCGTTGATTGCAGTAAAAACGAAGTTGCAATTGAAACTATGACTAGGGTGATCTTCAGCATATATACTGAAAAAATATTTTTTACATATGATCATCTCAACCTAATCCATAACTTGAGTGGATCTAGCTGAACAGTGGGAATTCGAGGGACATAAAATACTATTCGCGAAGTAGATTCAACTCTTGAACTTCTCAAATGTAAATGAAGCATCTAAAAGACCAAACCTCTGATAAATGAGCGGGTATTGCAAGTCGAGGGTTGACTCATTTAAAATGTACAGGTCTCTAACGTAAAACAGTAGAACCTTGTGAGATCAGAGTTGAAGAATAAAAGCAAAATGTTGCAAAAACGAAGAAAGGGTAGAAAGGAATGGCTCAAATTGTTTGATATGTTTCCACCTGTTTCTCGCCTATTAAACATAAAATAAATATGCAATATATATCGTGTAAACATTTCTTACTCCTTTTGTGCCAAAAAGTAAGCAATCATCGACCCCATCATTATTGATGTCTTCAGAGCAGTGGATCAGATAAATTGTATCATTAGTCCAAAATCTCCACAATATTTCTCCAGTAAATCCATTGAGAGCTATTATACCGCCCTCACAAGGGGGTGAAACTCCCATGAAAATGGAACAAAATATATCTGGAGGGAGTATATCGTAATTTGCACCTGAAAAAAAAATTAAGCGTAAATTATATTATTAGCAAACATATATATATCGTGATATAATCCTGACTTGGATTTTTTGTTGAACTGTTGATATAGTAGGATCACGAAAAAGTTTAGAAACATTAGTCATGGGTCACCAAAACTAAAAAATTATTGAGAATCTGCTTAGGAATCAAAGGGCAAATTGAAAATTGTATCTTTCAGTTTGGATCTTTTATAGCGAAATGTTTTTATACTCTAAATGTAAAAATTGGAAATTTTTCATCTTATAAGGCTAAAGTGTTTCTGGGGGTTCCACAAGGCTCTGTTTTGGGACCGCTATTGTTTCTTCTCTTCATAAATGATCTACCAGAGCATATCATTCCCAGTTTGCTAGTGAATTTAATTATATTCGCTGATGACACATCTATCGCTGTCTCAGCACAGAGTCCTGAGAAGCTCATGGCGTTGTGTAATGAGCTAATTAGTAGGATTGAGAATTGGTGTCGCTCTAATGGTCTGATACTCAATGTAGATAAAACGGAATGTTTATACTTCCGTGTAAGAAACTCAACTGGGGATCAACTTACAGTTGAATGTTTGGGAAACCAGATAAAATCTAGTGAGTCTGTTAAATTTCTGGGAGTTCACTTGGACTGCTCACTTAGATGGGTTCGGCAGGTTGATGGAGTCTGCAAGAGGTTGGGTAGCTCATTTTATGCAATTGGCAGGGTGAAGGATTCGCTTCCTTTCAATTCTTTGATGAGTATTTATTATAGTCTGGTGTACAGTACTTTATGTTATAATGTTTTGCTTTGGGGTAATTCTGTAGAGTCCAATAGAGTATTTGTTGTCCAAAAAAGAATAATTCGTTTAATTTTCAACTTGAATTCTCTTGATTCATGTAGGCCTATTTTTAGAAAACATCAAATTTTTACCCTGAGTGGTTTATTTATTTATAAATGTTTACTTTTTGTGAAAGAGAATGAACACTTAATGATTAAATTATCTGACTTTCATGGTTATTCAACAAGAAATTCGGATTCACTGTGTATTCCTTCTCATGCAACTGCTAAATTCGAAACATCTCCTGGTTACCGGGCAATTATCCTGTATAATCATCTACCAGCAGTTGTGAAATCCTTGGGAGAAAAGGAATTCAAAAAATTGGTTAAGGGTGAATTGATGTTGAAAGGTTACTATAGTGTCAAAGAATATTTGGCTGATAGTTTCTTGGTTACATAGTAAATTTTTGTATCAATAGGTTTAATTTTTGTATTCTAGACTTGTCTCACACATATTCTGTTATGTCTTATGGGATCAATAAATTATTATTATTATTAATATTATTATTATTATTATTATTTCTTTATTTTTGTTTTTCTCCATCGTATCGATGGGTTATTATTAGCTAATCTACGGGTCAGTACCAAGTAGATTAGCGTTCACGATTGTGACAAAAATGATCGGGTAATGTGACATGTGTTAAGAATAACTGCTTTCTGCATGAGTGGTAATGTTCGTTCTATGTGTAGAAGGGTCAGATGGTGTTCCAGCTTGTCGTGAACCATGCCATGAACTTTCATTTCTTCAGCGAGATCAGAGTATTTGTTAATTTTCTGACCATATGCATTTTGAATATTGTGGTCGTGGGGTACAGTAACATCAATCAAATGAATTGTTTTTCGTTCCTTGTCCATCAAGATGAGGTCCGGTCTGTTTGCTCTGATAGTTCGGTCAGTCTGCACAGGTCGATTCCAGTATAATCTAGTGTTTTCATTATCAAGGACTTCTTCTGGCTGATACCTGTAATATGGAGGCAAGGGATCTTCCAAGAGTAACGTGTTTCGGGCTAGTTGCTGATGAGCAATCTTCGCTATGTCATCATGTCTTTTTGTGTATTCTCGATTTGCAAGTGTGGTGCATTATTATTATTATTATTATTATTATTATTATTATTATTATTATTAGTTACAAATCGATTAGACAGATATTTATGTGTGACGTCGGTGTCTTTTGACTTTGCTGTTTATGGTGTTGCGAATGACTCTGGATCTCGGTAGATAGCAGGACGGTACTAAGCCCTTTGACTAATTCGTTACCAAATATTTTAATTTTAGCGATAAATACTTTACAACATGTGAAATTTGTGATGATTTTTGTGCACAAAAAGTTAACATACCTGTACCGAATCCAAATAAAACATCTTTCACGCCATCATTATCAACGTCTATCAAATACATGGGGGAGTCTGTTGTCAATTTGGGCAAGTTGACAGTCCATACATCCGTTACTTTATAATCACTACAAGGTAACAACTTGATGTAATCGTATGGATCAGTGGCTGTGAATTTGGACACAATCCAGTTGTGTATTCGGTCCAAAGGCAGAGGAAATATGGAAACTAGTATTATTACAAGAACAATGAGACCTGTAGAAAACATGGAATAATTAGAATAAAAATTGAGTTCCCTTTCTTTGATTTTTCTTCTGTGTTTAGAAGATACATACGTAATTAAAGAGAAAAATTGATTTCAACTAATGCCTTCAAGCTGGCACGGCAAAGCGATATATCAAAAAGAAATGACAATTTCGAGGTGCGAGCTAGTCATTAATGACGCATGGTAATCCCAGAGAATCACCTCATCTCGCCAGTGAGTCTGGTTACAGTCTTCAAGATGTAGATGCCGCTTTTTTTGGACATGCCTGAAAAGTTCATAACATTCTTTATTAAAACTGAGAGCCTCCTTCAAGACTGTCAGTGCCACACTGTGCTGATGAGATGCAGTCACCTCGAAACCGGTCCACAGTTGCACTTGAGATCTTCATTCTCTCTGTGACCATGCGTCAATAATGCGATTGTTCATCGTAATTGTTGTTCCTTTTCAATACACACATAATTAGTTGAGAAATAATATTACTAAAAATATTTAAAACATAAAAACAAATTCATACACCACTAGAAGATCAGTCTGAACATTTTATATAATCGTGAAAAAGTGTCCAAAATATCGGAAACTCACCTATAAGTACGCTCAGAGCTGCCAAAAAGTAACAGCAAGGCTTACAAAACGCTTTGAAAGGAGGTTTATTTCGGATCTTCCTACTGAGATTGTGTCTTACTGTTTTTCGTCTAGGTGCCATCAACGGTCTTTTGACATATATCTCTTCTGCTGTCTAAAATGATATTTAAATTTTTATAGCCTTCCAACTTTAAAGGCATAACAATTCAGTCTCAATGCTCATAATAGAGACACGAGAGGAGCAAATAATGGAGAGATATGCAACAACTTGAGAAAATTGCTGAAGTAATCATTTCGATGATAATGCTCGAAATTGCTTCATATAGGTATTCCATATTGCTTTATGTCGCTGACAAAAACTGCACAATATCAAACTGGTTTAAAAATAATTTGAGTCAGTTTTTTTTCCTATCACCAGTGCTCTCGTTTGTGCTGCGAGTTCTAGGTCTCACTTTCTAGTCGATTTCTACAATCATTGCTCATAATTGAGCAATTTTTGTTTCCCATGTAAGCGCTAATAAAAGCGAGCTGAAACGGGATATTTTTTGAGCAATAATTTTTCAGCCACACGAAAAGGGCGATCTGTAGCATTTAATAGAGCGATATTGAGCAATTTAAAAAATTGCGGCAATCATTTCGACGATATGGCTCAAAATTGCTACATATATACCATAATGCTTTATGTTGCTGATACAAATTGCCGAATATCAAATCGATTTGAAAATTTTAGTCTGCGGGTTCTACGTCTCACTTCCCTAGTCGATTTTGACAATCATTGCTCATATTAAAGCAATTTTTGTTTCCCATGTAAGCGTACATCAAAGCGCGCTCAAATGGGATATTTTTTGATCAATAATTTCTCAGCAACACGAAAAGGGCGATCTGTAGCATTTAATAGAGCGATATTGAGCAATTTCAAACAATTGCGGCAATCATTTCGACGATATGGCTCGAAATTGCTACATACATGCCATAATGCTTTATGTTGCTGATACAAATTGCCGAATATCAAATCGATTTGAAGATTTTAGTCTGCGGGTTCTACGTCTCACTTCCCTGGTCGATTTTGACAATCATTGCTCATATTAAAGCAATTTTCGTTTCCCATGTAAGCGCTAATAAAAGCGCGCTCAAATGGGAGATTTTTTGATCAATAATTTCTCAGCAACACGAAAAGGGCGAATGTAGCATTTAAAAGAGCGATATTGAGCAATTTCAAAAAATTGCGGCAATCATTTCGATGATATGGCTCGAAATTGCTACATACATACCATAATGCTTTATGTTGCTGATAGAAATTGCCGAATATCAAATCGATTTGAAAATTTTAGTCTGCGGGTTCTACGTCTTACTTCCCTAGTTGATTTTGACAATCGTTGCTCATAGTGAAGCAATTTTTGTTTCCCATGTAAGCGTACATTAAAGCGCGTTCAAATGGGATATTTCTTGATCAATAATTTCTCAGCAACACGGAAAGGGCGATCTGTAGCATTTAATAGAGCGATATTGAGCAATTTCAAAAAATTTCGGCAAATATTTCGACGATATGGCTCGAAATTGCTTCATATATACCATATTGCTTTATGTTGCTGATGCAAATTGCCGAATATGAAATCTATTTGAAAATTTTAGTCTGCGGGTTCTACGTCTCACTTCCCTAGTCGATTTCGACAACCATTGCTCATATTAAAGCAATTTTTGTTTTCCATGTAAGCGTACATCAAAGCGCGCTCAAACGGGCTATTTTTTTGAGCAATAATTTTTAAGTAACATGAAAAAACACGATCTGTAGGAATAAATAGAGCGATATGGAGCAATTAAAAAAATATGCAGCAATTATTTCGACGATATAGCTCTAAATTGCTCTATATTGCTGATTCAAATTGCTGAATATCAAATAGATTTGAAAATTTTAGTAAATTTTTTTATATCCATTGCTGCCGTTTGTTCTACGAGTTCTACGTCTCACTTCTCTGGTCGATTTCGACAATCATTGCTCATAAAAGAACTGTTTTTGTTTCCCAATTAAGCGTACCTAAAGGTACGCTCATATGGGTTATTTTTTGAGCAATAATTTCTCAGAGCGATCTGTAGTAATCAATAGAGCGATATGGAGAATTTTCAAAAAATTACGCAATTATTTCGACGATATAGCTCGAAATTGCAACAAATTTTCCATATTGCTCTATATCGCTGATGCGAATTGCCGAATATCAAGCCGGTTTGGAAATTAAAGTCAATTCGTTTTCTATATCGCATGCTTTCATTAATTCTGCATATTCTTCGTCTCGCTTCTCCTTTTAACTTCGAAAATTATTACACATAATGGAGTATTTTAGTTGCCCATGTATGAGCACTTTGAAATGCTCATCTGTTACGACACTATGTTAACAATTTTCATATAAAATTATACTATAGAATCAAGAGGAACAATGCATATGTTATTACGAATATTCACCAGATAATTTTCTTGAGAAAATATCGAAGGAATATTCATTTAAGTAATCACGCCAAGATCACCTGCACTTACCTTATAACTATTTTTTCCATCTCGAATGAATACTTCATCTTCTACGTCACTCAAATCATCTTCTTCTAAACTTTCTCTTACTTCGTTATTCAGAGTCATACCTGGATAATTTGCCATTTCAAACTTAATATTATTGGAATTCGAGAATATCCTTCGAAATATATCGAACTTCATAAAAAAGCTTTTTCTCCCAACTTTTATAGAAACTGTACAAATATGTTTTAATCACATAGTAACACCTGATTCTTGAGCTTTTATTTGTTTTTATTGTTGGAATTATTTTATAGTTTATGTTGTATATATTAAATTTGAGATCTGACAGACCGACCATATGCTGTAACGCTCCTCAGGCTCATGCCTACATATATTGATTTTTTCCTTGAACCCATTCAAGAGAAGCGTGTCGTGAGTTTTGTTCGACTATTGAGGAAAATCAACCGTCAGTTTAGTGTTTGCATTCGTTTTTTCGAAGTTTTGAAGATATTTCATTGATATTTTCGAATCACCAAAAAAGTCACTGAGACCAATTTTTTTTTTAACTTAAGACAGAGTAGATATTCCTTTTTTATGTATTGCTGTGAATGATTGATGGAACACATCGAACAGGAGTACATTAAAGTTTTTGAATCGTTATTCCTGATTACAATAAGTCATCTGATCTTTCAAAAAAAATAAATAACATTCACTGACATTTCAATCGAGACTCTTATGATTTTAATTTCATTCGAATAAGCTATCTGGTTTGAAATCTATCTAAATATGTGGATTTTTTATGATTAGATTCATAATCATGAGTACTCTCTATTTTCCGAAGGAGATGAGTAGAGTTTTCATATTTTTTCACAGTCTGTTTCACAGTCCGGTAAAAGAAAATAACAAGCGCGCAGAAGCTCCTGACCTCCCCTCAGTGCAATTCTTTATTTAATTTGAGCCAATTATATAATTTTTGCGTTCATTGAAAAGTGATCTCAATCGATTAGGTTCGACTTCCTGATGAACAATCCGGGGTAAACGTACACGAACGTGTACTGTTCATCTTCCAAAAGAGAGGAGCTAGAGCTTTCATATTTTCAGAACAGATATGTTGTCCAAACATCTCTGTAAAGCACGTTATTGAGCCGAAACTCTCGAATAATTCATCAGTTGTGAGCATCTGTTATTTGGTTTCCTCAATAACTTCTAGAATATCCATCCGATCGATTTGGAACTTCAAATCGTTTGGATAACGTTATCTGAAAGGGATGTGCCCAATTTCGTCAAAACTATCCTGTTGAAATTTTTTTGAAATATTAAATTACTCGCATATAATATTCGTCAGATCTCAGCAAAAATTTCTGCATTTACGGAGGTTATTGATATATTGCATATTCTGAGATTTTATCTCCGTAGGGTAATCCCACGAGACGTTTTTTTTATAACAAACGCTCAAAAGCTCCTGACGTCATGTCACTTACCATGATATTATCAGGATTATTTTAAAATTTACTTGATTGAATGTCTTATCAGCGAGTTGAGCATGCATATATGCAATTTCCGCCAATATTCCATCCTTTGCAAACCTGAAACATGGTGGCAAAAGAAATAGATTAATCAATTCCAAGCGAAAGACCGGTTATTGTTGGTCATCGTTTTGGTCTTTCTATCGGTCATTTCATTAGATTTTGGGCCACCAGCAATCATAGCCAGCAATAACCGTAAAAAATACCAAAATAGTGACCGGTCTTTCGCTTGAAATAGGCTTTTAAACATAGAAATTACAACTATTTAAATATCTATGACAATAAACAAACATAACCAAACAAAAGACCAAAACAAATAAAAATCAAAGATTAATATGAACTGAAATTATTTTATGGCATAGTTGAAAGATAAGAGAGTTTAATGGGTAGGGGGTGTTTTAAAACATCAAATCAAAATGAACAAAAATAAGATTACTTTTGGCAAAATTAGTGCCAATTTTGGCCAGAATTCAGAGATCATAAAGGCCAGTGGCTCCATTGGACAGGTTTCATCATTTAATGTCCAAGAAATTCACAATCTTGATGATGAAGCGGAAAAGGAAAAGGACAAAATACAAAATTTGATTGGTATAACTTCCTTTGGAAAAAAAGCAAAGAGTTTTGATGTCCAGGTACTTGTCGACATGAAATGTTGAATTATTTTATGGAGGTATTTTTCACTGGCGCTCGAACTGAATTAACACAGTTTGACCTTATGTTGAATATCTTTTGAAGATGTCTAATCAAAATATGGGTCTACGTAAAAAAAATTCTGAAATAAGCTGCTGTTTTCATTAATTTTCCAATAATTTTTTTATTTTTGACAGGAAATGATGCAACAAGTCATAAAATCAAGCAAGGAAATTCCTAAAGCAACTGAAGTGACCTCAGATGAATATGAGAGTGATGATGAGGATTTAATTGGACCTCCAGTACCTACTAGTTTTGGTGAGAAATGCTTACTAAGTATTAGAGGCTTTTGAAAACTTGATCAGAGTGATTCCATAGTTCAGTTACTTTAAATTGTTTATAAAGGATGTCAGTACAATTTAGTGGTCTGGACAAATCATCAATTTTGTTTCAGCAAATGAAATTCCTGAAAGTAAAGTAAGTAGGACTAAAAATAGCGATGAAGAAAGTGAATCAGATAGTGAAAATGAAGATACAGATTCTAAAACATTTATTCCTTGCTCTCAAGAAGCGACTATGGTTCATGGGAATAAAGCAGTTACTGCACTGAATCTTGACCCAAGTGGAGCACGTCTTGCTTCAGGTTGGTTTTTCAACAATATATAATTAAGTCAACTAATATTGTTTGAAATTTCCAGGTTCTGTTGATTACGATGTTAGTTTCTGGGATTTTGCTGGTATGGATTCAAATTTGAGAAGTTTTCGTACATTGCAACCAGCAGAAAATCATCCCATTAGAGGATTATATTATTCCGGTACAGGTGATTTGCTTTTAGTTATATCTGGAGCATCACAAGCAAAGGTAATAGAATTTATTCCATAATTCAATCTTGTGTATTAATGTTTTTCCTATAAAGTATTGCATTAGTCTCTTTTGAATTTGTAAAATCATTATTTATTTTTAAACAGCTGGACTTCTGATAAGATTCTTCAATTGATGAATCTAAAATAATTCCTTTATATTTTACAGGTATTAGACAGGGATGGTTTCGAAAAATTAGAAACCGTAAAAGGGGATATGTATATAACAGATCAGGCAAGAACCAAAGGTCATACTGCTGGACTACTCAGTGGTGGATGGAACCCTGTTACCAGAGAAGAATTTATGACCAGTAGTGCAGATGGTACTGTACGAACTTGGGACTTCTATGCTGGAGGAAAAACCCATAAGGCTGTTATTAAGTGTAGAGCTCAAAATGGACTGAAGGTTACACCTACTTCTGTGACATATAATCGTGAGGGCAAAGTGATAGGTTAGTATTGAGCACATACAAGGCGATTTACCAAGGTGGCCTATTAGATTTTATATGAAATTTTATGAAAAGAGGCATCTAATGATGACTGAGTGTGCCATATGAAAGAAGTAGTCAGTTTACGGTATGGCTATAGAGATCTGAAAACATTTTAGGAAAAAAGATCATAACCTCAAACATTTAATAGGCCATCGCCGATAATCATTATAAATCATGTCAAATTTTAATGTAGAAATATTGTAGGTTGTGGTTGTGTAGATGGCTCAATTCAAATTTGGGATCTTCGAAAAAGCTCCATAGCTCCAGCCACTCAAGTCCGTAAAGCTCATATGCCAATGGAAGTGTCTAGCATCAAGTTTTCCCATATTGGAAATCATTTATTGACGAGAAGTTTGGATTCCACCATGAAATTATGGGATTTAAGAGCTATGAAAACGTGCCTGCATGAAGTGGGAGATCTGTTCACTCGATATGATACTACAGACGCCATTTTCAGTCCAAACGATGAAATGGCAGTTACTAGTCACTCACTTGATAAAGGTTCGTACTTCACTAATTTATGTTGAATATCAAGTTAAATACAACATTGATTTTATTTCACAGGTGATAAGGTTGGAAATATATTGTTCTATTCCATATCAGATATGACTCTGATCAAAAAGATACCAGTTACAAGTTCACATACAATCAAGTTGGCATGGCATCCCAAACTAAACCAGATATTTGTTGGCACTGGTAATGGCTTAGTTAAATGTTACTTTGACGACAAAGTATCACTCAGAGGTGCAACGCTGTGTGCCACCAAAATTCATAAGAAAACTCAACATTCCGAAATTGTGAGTACTCAGCAAGTATTGACCCCGCATGCGCTCCCCTTGTTTCGACAGGAGAGAAGGAAGACGAGCCGTAAGCAAATGGAAAAGGATAGACTGGATCCTATCAAATCTCGTAGACCCGATCTGCCTATAACATCAGGTCAAGGCGGAAGGGTAGCTTCAAGCGGTAGTACGTTGAGTAGTTTTGTTATAAGAAACCTTGGATTGAGTAAGAGAGTCAATGATGATCAGGATCCAAGAGAGGCAATTCTGAAATATGCCAAAGAAGCTGAAGAGAATCCGTATTGGATAACACCTGCTTACGCTAAAACACAACCAAAAAATATATTGGATACCTCAGGTACAAGTGAAGAACCTCCAACAAAAAAGAATAAACCCGATTGAAGTAGTGGTAGTAAGTTATAATTTTATATAGAGAAAGTAATCTTAGATACTAGTTAATTATATTGCAAAAATTTTTTTCTCCTAACAATTCTGATAAATAGATTAAATTACATTGTACATACATTCAATTCTTTCAAATATATAATTGAACAACTTAACCCTAAAATTTCTATTATCACCCCATGTTTTCATTAAATTAATATTTCCTCTTAAATAGCAGAAAATATGTCTCCAAGTATCACACACAATTTATCTAAAGGGTCTTTCAACAAGAACTTTGTTTTTAATTTTGGCAACTACTACCACATCACAGTTTTTTGACATATTCGTAGTAGATGCTTTGGCAATTGTTACAATGAATTCAA
Organism: Micraspis discolor; assembly: GCA_030674115.1. NCBI lineage: Eukaryota > Metazoa > Arthropoda > Insecta > Coleoptera > Coccinellidae > Micraspis > Micraspis discolor. Next base: position 1,793,529 of record JARTUT010001740.1, read on the forward strand.
TTTCGCTCGAAAATCGCATTGAGATAATTAAAACCCACTATGAAAATGGTGGTTCTGTTAAAATTACATTCCGTAAAATTCCTGATATTTTCGGACAACCTAATCGACCTTCTGAGACCGCTATTAAGAATTTGGTCGCTAAATTTGAGTCGACGGGCTTAGTACAAAATGTGCCAACACCAACGCGTGATCGACCGGGCCTTCAACTGAAAACATTGCAGCTGTGAGGCCCAGTGTTGAAGAAGATCCAAATTTATCAATTTCTCGACGTTCTCAACAACTGGGGTTATCCCAAACCACCACATTGCGAATCTATATATATATAATCTATCGGAAAGGACTGTAGGTGAAATTTTAGCATATTCTCAATGATGAACCTTTCACTAACAGTTTGAATGTAGTCATTGTTTGATGTTCATTATGATTAGTTTTTGCCACTTATATGATCAATGAGTTTTACTTCTGAATATCTATAAGGTTTTTTTTTGATATTTCAATAAATACAATTCCAATGAGGTGCTACTCATCAATTCCAATTTTCAAATGATCTTGTTCAATATGCTCTAGAACACTAAAGTATCCTAAATCACATGATTAATTGGAATAACATGAGAGTTCGGGGAACATGAGCTGATGAATTGAAATAAAACATCAAGAAGTTTAACTGATTTATTTGATCGTAAAATTAAAACTTTATAATATTAAACTAAGAGTTCTTAGAAATAATCTTCTTGAATATATCTTTAAAATGTGAGAGTTATAAAAATCCATCTTTTCTTCATTCCAAGCATAAAGTTATTAGTTGATCACATAGCTAATGATTGTAGCAGCATTGATCTCAAAAGGTGACCATAAATTTACATAATTTTGGTATCTCAACCAAAAGTTCTTCCTCCTCGCTATTGTAATCTGAACTTGGATAAAAAAGTTCCGAACTTCTTATGCTGTTCTCCCACTCATCAAAGCTACCGTCTGAATCTCCTTGTGAATCTTCTGAAGCATTATGCAATTCAATTCCAGGTAAAATTAAATTAGGAAATAACTGAAATGAAGAATGTCATTCCCTATTTATGATCAAATTTCTTGGCCTAAGGATATAAACAAACTTAGGTTGTCCCAAAAATATAATACAACGTTGCCATTTGAAATGAAGATAGGCAATCTGAATCCTAGGTTTACATTTACATGAACATAAATGGTCTGCTCTAATCCTGCAGTCAAGAAATTCTTCAACATATACTTTGATAATACAGGTTCTAAACCAATAATAAAATAATAATCTGATGCCATCAAAGAGAATATTATCATTAGCTTACCCTTTTAAGCTCTTCTGGGTAGGATAAAGGATTCTGCAATAAATTAATTTTAACATGAACAATTTTACTTAAAACTGTATCCGTCAATGTATAAATTTCATTACTTTGAAAGTACAAATATCTTAAATTCTTCAATTTTGTGAGCTCTATGGGTATATAACTGAAATTGTTTTTGTTCAAGTTTAAATGTATCAACTGTTGTAACTTTCCGAATTTATTTGGTAACAATTGAATTCTATTATCGTCAAGTGTTAGCCACCTAAAAAGAAATGTTTTAAATCTTAGGATCAATTGTATATATGAACCATTAAGAACCTCAAGTTACCCAAATTACAAATAGATTCTGGTAAATATGAAAGCTGATTGTATCTGGCTCCCAATGTATGAAGATTTACTAAATTTCCTATTTCTTCTGGTAACGATTTCAAGCAGCAACTGTTACACCACAAAGTTTCTAACTTAATAAGCATCCCTACAGAATCAAGAGAGTTTATTGGATTATGACTAATATTCAAAGTGGCAATATGAGGGAGGTTTTTCAGCACTTCTGGAAACTTATCTAGGGAATTATACTCAAGATTCAATTTATGGATATTTTTCAGTTGAATTAATTGTCCAGGTAAGGAAGTCAATCTATTGTGTCCTAAATTCAAACATGTTAGGCGAAAACAGTTCAGCAAAGCTTCTGGAAAGTAATCAAGATCAAAATCATCCAATTCCAAATGAAGAGATTCAGACTGATGAGCTTTTTCAATTTTGGCAAGAACTCTGTTTCGTTGCATAAAATCATACATTGGGTTCATATAAACTGGATTCATCATATTTTAGGGCCAATCTAGGCTGTTCTCTCGTTAATAGATAGTTATTCAGGAGTCTGTTTAAAGACTCCCTCATTTTGACAGATGCACCTGCGCATAAATAACATCTTTCAAGATATCTTTTAATAAAATAAAGAATTCCTTAATCTTTCTCTATAATACAATGAATTATCTACTTAAAAATTTAAATAAACCTCAATTTGTGCGATATTCTATGATGCGAATACATTTATTTGCATTTCTGAAATTGTTTTTGAAGGAAATTTCTTCATTTCGGAGTTCAAATTGATTGATAAGGTTATAAAATGCTCATGTGCTATCTTACAATTTTATGTTGTTGAGTCGAAGGAAGTGTGCTTCCCAGATCAATGCAATTACGACTTTGTACTTTCATTTAATTTTGATTCCTCCGAGAAGGGAGATCATCATAAATTTCGCTTATTGAAAATGTCTCATAGAATTTCATTCAAGATATTAACGAATGAAGGGTACATTCCGTAAATCAGCCCCTTGGTTCTGAAGACTGTAATACCATCAATCGTTTGTTAATTATTGATCATATAATTATAGTAACCATGTAAAACATTATTGCAATCAAACCAGAACAGCTCGATTTATGGAATGCATCGAAAACAAACACAAATTCATAACCTAAAAGCAGCCATTTTCAAAATTAACCAAAGTAATAAAGAATAATTATATAGAAACGATAGTTTATAATGGTTAAAAGGCGATATCAGAGAAAAAATGTTACGGAATCTAGTGATGAAAGCGATAGCGACGACCATTATGAGGAAGAGTCTAGATCCTCTTTTGACGCAAAAAAATATAGTCTTAGGAAAAGAAAAAGGGCGAATCTTGCAGAAGATTTTGATTATGATGTGGGAGATGGAAAAGATAATAATGTCTTTGCCGGAACTGAAGTGTTGCGTTCTGATGATGAAGATTTTGAACTGAATGATGCCCTTAAACATGAGAGCTCTATTGTTGAACCACAAACTTCTGTACAAAACACTGCCATCAGCGAGAATCAACTACGTGCGGCCAATTGCACAATAACAAAATATAAAGAGAGAGAAATTGTACCAGATATTCCAAAAATTGAGCAAAGTTCTGGGGATATGATTGATTTCGAAGATGTAATTAGAGCTGATATATTGGTGAATCAAAACAAAATCGATTATGATTGCATCATAGAAAAATCTGAAATAAAAGTCATGAAACAGGAAACGGATCAAAATAAAAAAAAAGTTGAAAAGAAAATGAAAAATAAAGAACCTCCTAAGAAGAGAGGTCGTAAACCAAAACAATACTTTTATGAAGATGAACATTCCTATGAACATGGTTATAAGAATAATGATTGCAGCACAGGTCTGCCAATCCATACAGTCCTTGGAGTTACTGAGTCGCTATATGAATTAGCTGAGAGATACCACTTACAAGAAGGTATAATGGCAGGTGAAATGGTTCAGCTACCTCTTGAACCAATTCTGACCGAAAGTATTTCACCTACCCAACCCAAAACTACCATACTCGAGAGTACTAATGAAGTTACACTCAATCAGTCAGATGCTACAACAGAAGCCATACCGATATGTTGATTAGCCTAAAATAATTTTGACACATAGCTTTAAGAGTACCAATGTGAGTTTTATATGTGATAATGACTCCTAAATTATTTATGATTTGTTAAATTTTTAATGAGTTGAATTTAAGCAGAATGTATCAAGAAATTTGTTTTTAATTGGAATTTTAGAGTGCAATTTAAAGTAAATAGTTACTTTTATTTGATCTTGTTATTCAGTTCAAAGAATTTTTTTTAATATTATGATTCTAATATTTGCATAAGGAAAAACTAGTGGATGATTCATATATAATGTTGTATAGAAGCTATATTTTTTCATTATTGTCACCAAATCTTTACTGTTAGGTTATGGGCGCAGTTTCATAGATCTGTTTCTAATGAGAAGGGTGCAACATGTTAATGGCTATTTACATTAGTTGAATATGTTGGAGCCTGGTGTAGGTAACACAATGCCTATATGTTGAATGAAACATCCAAATTACATGTTTAAGGTATCCTAATATTGTGGCGGCTTTGTTTACTTGATGTTCTTTGATATCACTGTTGTGAATTTTGACTGTGAGGTATATGCACATCGAGCATATACCTGGTGTTGTACCAGTCTGTTTCCTGGACTGCACATCCTCACTGCTTTTATGGTTTTCTTCATTACGTTACTGGGACCTCAGTTTATCAAACAAAGAGAATAAACATTATTGAGTAAAAATTTATTAAAAAACTCAACAATCCAAACTGGCATTCAATACACTGAGGTAACTCCTTAAATTATCATCATATCCAATTCCCCTTATTCTTTCAATATTCCTAATTTTTTCAACTATGCTTTCCTTCAAAATCGAAATTTCACTAGGTATAGTTTTGGCCAAAATGTTCATCAAGCTGAAATAAGCTTTCGAATTGAATGCTAAATGTTTTTCGGTTAAAAGGAGGAGTCCCTTAATTATTTCTTCCTTTAATTGATCATAAAATTGACAAGTTACAATGAATATGATAATACTCAAAGCCAAGTTTTTCTGATTATGAAATATATAAATTTCGCACAATCCAAATAGAGTTTCCTGAACAACGATATTCAGCAGTGTTGCTGAAGTACTGGATTTCACATATTCGTTCAATATTTTAAGGGCCTTTGTTACATTCTGTTCATTTTCTCGTGTAGGATGCTTGAAGTAAATTAAACTGAACTTTTCTAAGATAACCCTAGCACTAGTCTCCCTTGTTAAACACAAATATATTGGGGATTCGGACACGGAATAAAATGGAATGTATTTGGAAATCAAGTCTCTAAGAGTCCTTTGTACGTAAGTATCATTATCTTGACCTAACTTAAGCAATGCTTCAAAATATAAATGCCAAGTTTTTCTGATGGAATCCAAAAAAGGATGAGCGATTTTTCCCATTACAAATTCAGTGGGAAATAACAAGGCCGATATCAATTTTGTTGCCGGACTGGAGGCTTTATGCCTGTCATATAATAATGTATTACATTGTAATAATGCAATAGATAAACAAGTGTATATCCTAAGAATAACCATTTCGTTTTTGATTTGAGGGAGATGTAAAATCAGACTTTGATCAAGATTATCAAAACACATCTCACAAAATCGGCACAGAGATTTTGAATTCAAGAATAAATTCTTATTTGAACCCAAAATTTCTATAAAATTCACTAAAGGATCTGAAAAATTGGTTATACCTTTTTTTATACATAAAGGCAAACTTTCTAATTTCAACACAAGTGATGTTATTTCTTCATAATTGTGCGTAGAGTATAAACATATTCTCAGCCAACACTGTATAGCAGTGTTTTCTTGAAGTTCAGTTAGCAAAACTTCTGTTGGGTAATATTTGAGAATTGAACGAAGGTAAATTTCAGTCACTTTGTGGTTTATAGCTTCTGCTGTAAAAAATCTAAATGTATCGTTCAGTATATCTGGTGATAATTTACTCATTACTGCTGCCAATTCCCCTATCGCTGGGGGACATGTGGAGCATATACCAATTTGTTTAAGAACAGGATATATGTATGTTTTGAAGGTGTCTTCCCAACATGCCCAAGTATCTTCTGAATGTACCTTTCTTAATAGAGAAAGTATTGTTCTCAACGCTGATTCCAAATCAGGATGATAACAGGTCGCTAAATATTTGATAACCCACTTATCGATAAGTGTCCACTGGTGAAGTTGCATACTTCTGCTGAATTTTACGATATGGTTCAATCCTCTAAGGAACTCTTTTATCACAAAGAAATTTTTCTGATTCGTTGATGCCTCCAGTAGTGCTTTCACAAGTGGAATAGATGTTTTCTCTATACTTCTATTTTCTCGCACCATTCTTATCAGCTGAAATTACAGATAGAGTAATGATACAGACATTATAACATCTGACTTTAAACATATATCAACTTACAAAGGAAACATAAATATTGATCACTGCAGAACTCATCATACCACCTTTCAAACTTTCACAAATAGATATGATTTTTTTACTCAATTCATCATAGTTCACTTGCATTAAACCAATGAGCAATTGAAAAACTCTGTACACGCCAACTTCATCTAAATTTCCTATTTTGAATGGACTTAGTTGGGAAAATATTCTTGACTTTACTTTTCCCCAATGGTTTGGCTGTTGTGCTAGATACTTATAGAGTAAACCAATAAATATTTCAAACTCATCATAACAATCTCTGGGGCTTAATATAATGATATCCAAAAGTTCTGTGAATTCAACACAATCAACAATCATCCCTGACTTATATTTCGTAGATATATTCAAACGTTTACTGAAATGATCCCAAACTATCAATAAGAATTCAAGTTTTTTATCATTCGGCAACTTTTCAATAATTGTATAGAGCATTTTTAAGTGTTCGGAAATGTCACCGCCTGTCTTTAAGGATTGAACAAATTTTTCTTTCAAAAATTCAAAATTAGGTATGACTCCTTGTTTCATATCTCCTTTTTTTGAATGCTCGAGATTGACTAGATCTTTAATAACCCAGAATGTAAATAGGGAATCATCATCCTTGAAGACCACTCTCATCTTCTCCCAAAACATATCACAGTTAAGTTTTTCAAGAAATATGTCACAAATCTCTGTCCATAGATTTCCAACACAAGGACAAATGAAAGAAATATTTTGCACAGCAGAGTCTTTACTGAAGTGCTTTCTTGATAAGAGAATTAAATCATTAATTATTTGTCTTGTACTTTCTGCAACAGCATCTCTGGTAATATCACAATTCAATTTTATCAATAATATATATAAATGTATATCTAAAAAACAATGCAAGTACTCATGTACTGGACAGTTTGATTCTTTCTTCGAAGAGTAGCATATCTTAATCAAATTTTTTTCTTCAAGTGATTCAAGAGGTAGAACTGCACATGCTATTGAGTTAATGGTATCCAAAAGCATTTTCTTTCTGATAGGTTGTGTTGAATTTTGTGTCAATTGATATATTGCTGCTAATCCTCTACTGACTTCTAATCTAGCTTCAACGATATCTCTAAATGGAGGGTTGCTATCTAACAATACCAAATTCTGAATAAATATCCATTGCTTTCGTATGTGAGTTGAAACAAATTTTAGCTCTTCAAAGAGAATGTTCTTCGAAAATTTTCTTTTGTTCAATAAAAGGACGTCATCATTTTCTTCATAAACAGCACTTGTATAATTCGATAAATTGATGTTACGGCATGAAAACGGTCGCTTTCGAGAATCATCCAACATATTCAGAGGCTTTAGGCATCACTTTTAAAAGCTCAGTGTAAGAAAATAAATCCTGTGTTTGAAATTTTATTGTGTATTGCGGGAAATTTAAAAACAAGTTATACATAACCTAACATTATGATTAAAAAAATATTTATATAAAATTCTATGACAGAACAGTTGCAAAAATTTAAAAAGTATCCGTTAGATCAAATCTTAGGAAGAATAAGACTTCCATGAGATCAAGTATCAGGAAAATTAATTTACTTGTCTATTTTATTTCCCTAAAGATTAAATACTCCTTTTAATCTGAAAAGATTATGCACTGAATGAATGTTTTGTCAGGCTTCCACTGTATCACATATATCACTATACTACATCATACATATAAATTAATATCTTACAATCTAACTTGAATATTCACTGAAAAGAAATAAAATTTTAGGAAATTAATTAAGTGAAGATGATGAATAAAATTTCAATTTCATCAAGTTAAGGCATTGTCCCAAGTCTTTTATAGTCTACTTTTTCCAACTGTACCAAAGGTTTAAGCTGCTCTGCAAATACCCTCATATCCTCAGCAATAGCGTCTTGACCAGTAGGTGCCAAAACAGACAATTCCACCAAGTAGCTTTGAGATATAGGTTCAACTCCTTCTCCTGGTTTACTATTCATATTACCCATTTTGAATATCTTCGAAACAGTTATTTTCATTCGTCCCTTACGGAACATATAACCTCTAGCAATATATTCAAAATCCATACGACACCCCAATTCAGTTAAAAACTCAACAACTGAAGAACTACAGGCCATATCTATACTTGATCTCACTACAGTGGGTCTGTTTTTATCACCAAGTTCCTGTTGTCCTACATATCGTAATTGCCAAGGTGAATCTGGTAAATCCAGAGCTCTTCTGACTCGCAGAGGCAATACCATTGGTGCAGAACCCGTTCCTTGAGCTCTCAGAGCGAAACTTAGCTCGTGATCGTGAAAGGATTCAGGACCACTGTCAACGTTATCACACAGCCCTCGTAATCTATGAAGCAAGATTTCAACAAATTGGTCTAAAACTGAACCTTGGAGGAGATATTCTTGATTGGGTATTATGTTGCATTTTAATGCAGCACTCAAAGAGTCCATAGCAGATCCTGGAGCCGTAGCCATTTTCAATTGCTGTTTATTTGGTAAATAAGTAAACTACTTTTTAATCAATGTTCTATCACCATACTAAACTCGAAAAATAGTAAATAAGTTTTCCTAACAAAAAACTAAGGTTAGTCAAAGAGATAAAAAATAAATTTTGAAATCTTCTGTAGATAATTGACATAAACCATAGACATACGTCTATTCCAAGCGAAAGACCGGTCATTATTTTGGTCTTTCTAGCTATCATTGTTTATGGCACAAAATGCAATGAAATGACCGCTTGAAGGACCAAAACGATAGGCGGTTTTGCTTGCAATTCATTTTAAATGTCATCACACACGTGTGTGATCCATTCTTTTCTATCGACAACGGTTGACTGTTAGATGGCGCTGAATATTGTAATATTTCAGTTGCAAAATGTCAATATTAAATAGAAATGCCTTCGTTTGAACGTAGAAATAGAGTTGTTTATTGTGTCACTCATTTAATATTGCTTTGGAATTCGGAAGAAGGTGTGTAGGAGATTCCATACAAATTCCTTAACATCAATGCTTTTTCCCTTTCCGATCTTTTGAAATAAATAAAATAGTTACGCTTTTGTATAATACTGCGATTTTATTTTGCTTACAATATAGCCAGGTTCCTGTTCACTATTTGGACTTTCATGTTTTGGAGTTGTTCTCATGGGATGAAAAAATTCATCTTCTGTATTCTTCAGATGCCAGTTAAATTAATAATCTAAATTCATACAACCACAAATCACCTGTAGTAGGAGCCTGAATAATGTGTATTTGGCTGAAAAACATGTTTTATTCTTTTCATACAGTTGATTTAAGAAAAATATAAGAAATAAAATTTAATTAACAAATACATAAAAACAATCCTAGCGCAAAGTTTTCAATGAAGTTCTTCTAATTCAGTTTCATCTTCTTTGACATTAGCTTCCATTCCATCGTATATACCCCATTCCTGTGCAAAAGAGATTCCTTGCAAATAGTTTTCATGGAATTTCGATGCAGCGTCAATTGAGGGAAAGATTGCTCTAAGTTCTCTCCAAAATTCTTCATCTCTTGCTAGCTCTTTAGTCTTCCAGGTGCAAGTATTTCCTTCCATCTGTAAATCAAGTCAACGCTTAAGAAACATATTACCAAATGCGTTACAAATATGCAAAGTTTGACCTTCCTCAGGTGCGAGTCCTTTGTATGTTGCATTTCGAAGAGATTCAGTGTTCAATCCTTACAAAATCCAATTTCCACAATTTTTGATCGAATTTAGGAAAGTTATTAGAAAAGGCTGAATTCTGTTTACCTGCATGTTGGTATTGACTCCTATAATACTGCTACTGAGTTCTTCCCCTTCTTCAGATATAAAGGTTATTCTGCATGCATATAGCATTATGTCATAGTAAATTTCAATCAGCCCCGAGCCCACATCTGTCCATTCTCCAGAGTTTTCTTGTAGAATACAATTTTGGCTGAACATAAGAGATCTAGAAAAAATATTTTAGTAGGCAGACAAAGGACTATTAATCTGAAACTTACTGTTTAAAAATATCACCAAAAAAAAACCCTACCCTTACAACATTTAACTACTTTAGTATGTAACATTACGAAAAAAAATGCAGTCAGGCTATAGTGCTGGGATATATATAAAATTAGAGAAGAATGCTGTTGAGATATTCTAAATAAGCTATTCAAGATTGTTTTTTAAATTTTTTTTTTCGTACTGAGAATAAAATTCGAACATGCAAACATACAGTGGTGCCGCGGCAAGGATCTAAAAATATTATCCACATAAAATTCAGATTGCTACTTGTATGAAATTACCAGAACTGCGTTATCAGTACCTGTGTTAATGAACTTCTAGAAATTGAATACCTCTAAATTATTTTATAAAATTTGAAAAAATCAGTGGACTCTTTGATATCACAGATGTCTGAAAACTTTTTGAAAATATACCTATCCAATATCAATGCTGTATCGTCTTTTCAGAGGTATACAACTTCGTAAACAACTATGAATCTCACATTCTTGAGCCATCTGGCGGACTTTGTCTATATTGAAGTTACCCCATACGGTTAGCTATTTGATGTAACCACAAATTATAAGCATTTCGTTTCATAAAGGATTGAAATTAGGATGAGAGTTGCGCATCTCCAGGTATTTGTTATAAGCTTTCTTGTTCAGTGGGGATCTACTATAGCTCTCCAGGTGTACTCGGATAAAAAAAATTGATGAAGTGTAAATACAAATGAGACAAAGAAATGTTTATTTTTTAATCCATTCCATATTGTACGAGATCAATGGCGATTTCAACGAATTGATTTTTGTGTTAAACTTGGTGCTCAGAAGGATCATAGGCTCAAGACAAAAAGGGTCGACAAATTAAATTATGCAGTATCAATTTGTCAATTTGTTCACTCAAATTATCGTGATATTCAAACAAGGCGTAATCAGTTGATATTTATTGTAATAATGATAAAAAACAACATTCATTAGAACACTAGGCATGCACTGAATTGATAGAAAAATAAAATAGATTTGAAAATACAACTCACAAATATTAAATAATTCATGTGCTCAACAGTTTGGAAAAATAAGATTTTTTCGACACAATATGCAACTACTAACTACTAAGATATTCTTAAGAACCTACCGCCCTTCTAATTCAGGTTCATCATAATCGTTAACATCTTGTGTCTCCGAATCTGTACTTCTTTCTGAATAATCTTGGTCATTCGGGGAGATCATGGATATCAGTTCAATTTTCTTCAAACAATCTTGTACAACTTCATAAAATTTTTTAGCTTCCTCTTCGTATTTGAACCTCACGGCCAGTTTTTCTACCTTCATTTCGTTTTCCACAAAGTTGTGGCCAGCCCACATCCAGGCTTTTTCTGATGTTGACATTGGCTGAATGTCTAAACTGGTATTAATTAATTGGTTCAAAACCACTTTATGAACCTGTTCTCTTCTCAATAGGAAACGATAAGTTTCTGGAAAAAAAAAATCATTATTCAATTTGGTTCAAGAATTTACTCTGAGTGAGCTCAGATTACTGTTCTGAGTTAGCTCTATGCACACTTCTTTCCTGAATAGTTATCTGAGTGTCACTCACCCACTTTAGCTCGGTCTCTTTCTAACCCCTCTCCGAGGAGCGTTGAACATTTAACGCAACCTTGTTGGAAATCGCATAAGACGTTTCATTTCAGAGTAGTGAAAGAAACGATTGAACAAGTGTATATATAGTTTATAGAGATTACATCAAAATTGATTTGATGGTCTACTTACGACTGATTTGGTGGTGTAAAATCTTGAGCTGTCCCACGCCCCTTTCCTTCCATTCTTTCAAGTCCGTATCGAACCTGTACAGTTTGCACCTTTGATTGAAAACGGCTGTTTCCTCTTCTTCTCCAGTCGTTACAACGATTTTATCAGGCATAGGTATTATGGGCTCGTAATGGGGATCGTACTCTTCATCAGCGCCATCTTCGCCGCCTTCTTCTTCCCTCGACTTGTCGGGTGTTGCCAACTGCTTCTTCTGAGAACTGAAGACGGGGGCGCCCACTCCCAGGTGTGCAAACGGTTGCGTCGGATCAGAGACTGAAAATATTTGACTTGTAGTGTATGCGCAACGAAAGATTGAAAACATCATTGAAAAGCATTAAAGTGATGTTGGAAATCCTTTAAATTATGAGTAAAGGCATTACATCTGTATCTCTTCCCTATAGGGAATAGGGTGGTATATAGGGTGGATTCTCACAATCCAAAATGGACGACTAGACCACACCCTACCCGACGAATCAATACACTCCTTCTGAGAAAAACACGACTCCCCACTTCCCGGTACCTCCATTGATCATACCTTTCACAGAAGACCAAACTATCAAATCATGAATGACGTTTCACTTCCGGTCCCAAACCGTCGTATCTCATACTACTCATGAAGCTAAAAATAAATAATCAAAGGAATAACAACTAACGTTTGAATGCAGTGGAATTTAGCAACCGAAAATATTAAAAAGAAAATGGCGCGTCACATGCATTCGGCCCCATTGCACTTACCTGCAAAAAATTTTTAAATATCGTCATTAATCTTCATCCGAATTTAAATATTTTTCTTTTGAAATTTCTTAGGTGATTCTAGCTAGAATATTTGCAATTTTCATATACTGTATGGAAAATCAGGGAATAATCATGTTCTATGCTTAATCTGTATACTTAGATGTACACTTATTCAATTTATATTTGTGCTCATATATAAAGAGACTGAGTTGATAAATTCACTTCTTTTTATTAATAATAATTTATGTGAAGACCTTCAGCTTGTTAAAGATAGGAAATAATTCGAGTGAAAAGTTTAGAACATAAATGGTTTTTTATAACGAAGGTTTCTTTGAATACAGAATGAAGTTCCTGATTTTTCTTCAGATAAACATTTATTTATGTGTAAAACCTTCTTTGTTTTATTGTTAGAAATTTCTTCAACAGAAAGTAAGTATTTATTTCACTCCATATAAAGGAATTGAAAGGAAAGGTTGGATTATGTCAGCAAATTAATAAGAACATAGGTATATTAGTAGGAATGTATTGTAATAAAGGACAAATATACAAAAAGATTAACATTTTCATAGAAAATACACGTAAGGAAAAGAATATAACATAATGTCATTACCAACTTCGAGGCTTATTGCACAGAACCCAAACTTGAGTTAACAATACCCGTAAATAGGTGCTCTTCAACAGAGAACAATATGTTACATCTGAGTCCAAATGAACAAAATGTTTTCATTTTCAATGCAATGTAAATGAAATGATTGAGTTACGCTAAGTACATTTTGAAACTTATTCAGAAAATAATAAATATCTTCTTACATCAGACAGAACAATAAACGTCTTATAGAAAGACAAAACAAATATTTCCTCAATGAAATAAACAAGTGTATCGGAACAGGGTGGATGCATATCAAGTTTTAGTACTACAACTATCAACCTACGTATAAGCGAGAGAGGATGAAGCATCATCTATCCAGAATGTCATAAAAAAATCCTCATAGATACAAATTGGTACTATGTCTTTTGGTAACAGCAGTAATTGCATTTCAAATGTCAATGTGTTTTGTACATCGGTCGGAAAATGAGTTTGACACGAAAAGATGCAATTGATTTTTTGTGTTAAACATGGTGAATTAGTGAAACCCACCAAATGCTACAAAATGCATATGGTGATGATTGCCTATCCCAAACGCAAGTTTACGAGTGGTTCGGGCTATTCAAATCGGGTACAGAGACGCTGGATGATAATGAAAGATTAGGCTGTCCCAGAAAAGGATCATCGGAAGAAAACATCGAAAAAGTGCTGAAATCATAAAAAATAACAAAAAATAGTCGGTGAAAGTTATTGAAATGGAATTAGGCATTCCTCAAACCTTTGACCAAAGTTTTGAGCCTTAAGAAGGTTAATTCGCGGTTTGTGCCTCACAAACTCACCTAAGACCAAAAAGTTGATCGAATTAAGCATTGCAAAGAAATTGTTAAAAGTGCTCGGAAGGATCGAAACTTCTTGAAATCGATTGTAGCTGGTGACGAGACGTGGTGTTTTAAATGTGAGGCCGAAACAAGGCGGCAAAGTTTTGAATGGAGCGCGCCAGATGAAGAACACCTCAAAAAAAGGCGCTTGGTGAAGTCAAAAATTAAGGTTACGCTGATTTGTTTTTACGATTCAAAAGGAATTATCCACAAAGGATTTGTTACACCCGGCCTTACAGTCACTGGAGAGTTTTACTTGGGCGTCATGAAACGTTTGCTGTCCAGAATATCGAGAAATCGGCAGTTGGACTCTTTTGCACGATAATGCACCATCACATCGTTCACGACTTGTATATGGATTTTTGGTGAAAATCAAGTTATTCCTTTGCATTATTCGCCCTATTCACCAGATCTGGCTCCGTGCTACTTCTACCTGTTCCTTGCATTTGGCGATGAAAGAAAAGGGTACCTATCCATTGAGAAGGCATTGACTGATGTCCTAAAGACCATTCCAATAAAGGACATGGACATGGAGAAGTAGTTTGACAACTTGTTGGGGGTGCATCGATGCAGAAAGGGAATACATTGATTAATAAAATGATTTGTTCCAAAATGTACATTGGTTTTTTTTTTTTTTGGAATAGAGCTTGTACAAGTAGTGTTGGGTACCTCTTACAAGAGGCGGCTCAGTTGTCCCGTACACGACGAGGAAATGTAAGAGCGGCTCATTTGTCCCGTACACGACTAGGAAATGTAAGAGCGGCTCATTTTTATACAATGTACCACCTCAATTCAAACGTCCCACTTCTCCTAGATGAGGACCAGGTAGCGATGGAGGCACGCGATAAATACAATGAGGGAGAGGGGATAAGTCTTGGTCCTGGTCACCGGTACAAAAACGACAGAGGTAAATGAGGGCTGAGGGGATGTACTGATTCATAGTAGACAGTACACAGATGCCGTAAATTATGTAATTACGGAGGGTTTTATGGCGCGGCGGCGTCTTTGTCACTTCTTACCAAATATGGTGGGATTTTATTAGAGTTTCTTTGAACTCAATAGAAAAACAATTTTAATTACAATGATTGTATGAAAATATTGATTCATCAGAGAAGGAATAAAACGCTAACAATTGAAATCGAGAAGGACAGACAACTTCCATTCTTAGATGTACTGTGACATAAACAAAATGGAATCCCAAGAACCACTGTGTATAATAAGCCAACGAACACAGGACAATATCTACATTTTGAGTCAAACCACCAACTAAACACTAAATTGGGAGTAGCAAAATGTTTATTTGATAGAGCAATAAATATTTGTTGCACTGAAGAAGACCAAAACGAAGAAATAAATAACATCTCGAAAACTCTTAGAAGCAATGGCTACCCCAAAAGATATTAGAAAAAGCTAAACTAACAAGAGAAAGTCAACCTGAACCAACAGATATAAATCAGACCATTAAAACCGTAATTCCTTATGTAAAAGGTTTGTCGGAGAAAATGAGAAGAATTGGAAATAGATACAACATAACGACTGCATTCAAAACTCAAGACACTATCAGAGCTAAACTTACAAAAGTTAAGTTTCAATAATGAGACACAAAGGACAAAGAACTGCATATATGAAGCTCTTGATTACTACCTGCAATTTTTGTACCAGTATCTCATGACGTTATGGTGTTAATTTTTCCGATTTAAAGATATTAATTATTATTAGAAATTCTGTTCGTCATAGATAAATAAAAATTAGAAGACATGAAAAGTCGATTTGACGAAAAATTGAACGAGTTGTTATTATTATCAAAGGGCGAAATATTCAGTTTCTATCAACCAAATCAACACAAATGATAAATTACAAAGATGAAATTGTCAGAATAGTAATACTCGATAAATAACCCTAATAAATGTTAAAATTGCGAATTGCGATGAGCCATAAATAAGCAATATATCTTTTCGGCATAGTCTCACAAAAAGAATTCAGCCCGAAATTACTAGTATTTGGATACATTTTTATAAAATCTGTTTGTTTTAAAACGAACAGGAAAACTGTGTGTGATGTTACAGGAAACTTGAAATTTTTTAATTACATGAGAATATATAATCACGGTTCGCTTCGATTATTTTGAATAACAAAACCTTCATATTCAGTAAAATCTTCCCCGCACTAGCTCACCGTCTTTAAAATTCAAAATCCAACAATTAATTTGCATTCTAAATGTTGCCTCTTTTATTACTTCAATTCTGTCGACAGTTAACGTTACCCTTCTATTGCATCAACATATTCAAAGTGAGACTGACTATCAACGTTCGTAGTTCTTACCTACCTCGCCCTCGCTACGCTACATCACCTCAACAACCCGTCGTCTATACTAGTACAAACTTAATATAATGAATAAAATTAAGAGTGGCAACGCTGCTCGGTCATACTAATTGGAATGGTGTTTGTTTTTTTGTTTTGTCTTTATAAGATGTCTGAAACCATCTTAGTTAATATTGATGTTTGAGTAGTGAAACTAAAGTTGATCTTATTTTAGTGCAAACGAAGAAAAGCGAAGTGAATGAATCTGGCCAATAAAAACTTCGCAACATGTTTCCATTTAAAGGATCCATGCGCATGTTGGACTATCTCTTCATGCTAGCTTCAAACTTGTTGTGATAAGTATATGAGTTCAAAAATTGTAGTACTGAGAAATGCAAATGCTTCCACCCTGTACCTACAGCCAGTAACCATCAAAATTCAATCAGGTATTCCTTCTCACGTAAATTTATTTTTCCTAAACCAGCCACCCAACTTCCTACTAGATCGAAAGATACCCGACTTTTTAGTCGCGCAAACTACCGCTGCGCCAAATAAAAGAGAGTAAAAACACAACTCACCGTTATTTTTCTGTTTTCCAAAGGCCATGCCCTCGTTCTGCTGCGCCAGGCTGGAAAAGCTGATATTGGACGTGCACTTCAAGACGACCTCATCGTCTTCCTTCAGGTTGGTAGTCTTGAGTTGAGCGGCATTCCCTCCAAACAGCGTTTTAACAACAGCCGGCTGCTCGACTTTATTCTCGGCGGCGTCTTTTCCTTTACCGAACTGGAAGCTGGCCCCGGAACCGAACATTGTGGCGCTGTTGCTTCCGAAAAGACTTCCGGTGCTCGCGGCTCCAAAACTGATAGACTTGGCGTCGTTTTTGGGAGTGCCAAAGATGCTGGCTGTAGTAGAGGTGTTTCCGTCGAATATCGATGAAGCTGTTGTCGTAATTGAAGTATTACGACCAAACAGAACAGTCGGAGTCACAGAAGTTACTGATGCTGACTTGGGCGTACCGAAAATGTTCACAGGGTTAGAAGAACCAAACATTTTACTTGAATCGCCGATTTTGACGTCTGATTTAGTAGTGGGCGTGTTGAATATACCAGACGAATTCAAGTTCTCCTTTTGTTCCGTTTTCTCCTTTTCTGATATAAGTTTCGGAGGTGTTGCAAAAATGCTCTTTTTCATGTCGCCGATGGCATTTGCATTTCCAAACGTGATGGTTTTGTTTTCTGCGGATGCGCTATTGAATTTATTCGGATTCTCTGCCCCAGCACCACCAAACATACTTTTGTTCTCCATACATGAGCTGTCAAAAACATTCTTTGATTCAAACAAACTATTGGTACTGCTAACTCCAGAGCTCCCGAAAATATTAATCTTGGCGGCCGAAGCCGGTTTACCGAAAACGCTCTGTGTATTTGATGAGATGCCTCCGAAAACTGGAGGACCTCCAAATAGAGATTTTTCCGATGATGGTCCAAATATGCTGAACTTCTTCTCTGTATCTGAATTACCTCTGAACAAGCTGATCGGTTCATCTGTACTTGACTTATTTGCAAAGATGTTGCTCTTTATTTCAACTTTATTGTTTTCGGTAGTACCAGTGATAGAAATCGGCTTAGAGACAGTGTCTGCAGTAGAAACCCCAAAGATGTTAGCGGGTACAGAACTCTTGCTGCCAAACCAACAGCCAGCAGAGGTGACGGTAGAAGAAGTGGCCAGAGTAGGCGTGGCCAACGCGCTTTCCGAGGAAGAAGTTTGTGGAGGGAGTGGTGGCTTAGAAAGCAGATTCTTCAAAACGCCAAGTTGGGGAGGGGCGAATATATTGAAGCCTGCGCTGACCGCGTCTTCAGATTTCTTTTCCGCGGTCGTTGAAGGCGTACGAGAAGCATTAGCGGCTAATTTTTCCTGCAAGATCGTACCCTTGAAATAGGCGTCATCTTTTGCGCATTGCGCACAGTTGCACAGCGGCAGCTTCCTATAAGCAAAGAATTTGGCAGGGAGTTTGAGTTTCTGCGCCTCTTTGAGCTCTTCGTCAGTAACTTTGGTTTCAGAAACGAATTCGACATCGGAGTTTTCTTCTTCTTCTTCAGCTACTGCAAAAAAAAAGTTTTGTTAATAACATTAATACATTTTGACATCAGTGAGTCCAAAGAATATGATTGATAGTAGTTTTGTTGAAACACTATGTTTAAGCGAACAAAAGCGCCAAAAATGTGGTGGTATAATTTAAAAAAATAAATATTACATCACCATATTTTTAGACATGTGATAGATAGAAAACAAGAAATATATGGAAAGGAATTTTTGTCGAGTCCTTCACAAAGTTGGGAATTTTTCACTAACCTTCATTTGTTTCTCCGACATTCTTGTCTACAGCAACTTTAAATTCTTTGGCAATCTCGGGTGTTTTGAAACGAAGGCAAAATTGATCATAGCTCACTTCACCCTCTGAGAAATCAGGAGCTACAAAATACCATGACTTGTCATCTTTGGGGAGGTATTCAATGTCTGAGGTTAGAGTGTGATTCAGACATATCTTGAGGACTTGATCTCTTCTCATTAGAACCCTGGAAAAAAACTGTGTCAAACCAGGAGTGTCCTACCAACATACAGAAACTTCAAATACTTAAAAATACTCAATGGGAATTTTGGGATACTTTTTTGTCAGAAAGTATACAGGTCTGAAAAACGTAGTCGGAAACATAGCGGTTTACGTGTATTAGTCGACTTCACTTCTAGTCCAGTGGAACAGTGGAAGAATCGAAAGCTCAGTGCGATTTGATATCAAATGAGCGGCTGGTCTAGTTTAAAGGCAGTTTGTAGTGGGGATCTACAGGAATTAATTTGCCTCAATGAATGACGCAAATAATTTCCTGTGAAAATTAGTTTCTACGAAAAACCAAAAACATTCTAAGTAATAAGAAATTGAAAAAACAAAAATATTCTATGAAAATAAAAAATAACAAATTCGAAATTGAAGATCAACAAATTCAAATTAAATGTTCAAATAATCCACCTTGTTGTGCTAAACAGTAGCCAAATCTATTATAAAGAGATAATCTCATATCTCTAAGAAGGTTGCCATCAATGAAGAATGGTCCTATCATGTAATTCCCTAGCATTCCTGTCCAAACATTAAGTTTTTCAGGATACTGGGTACGCACAGGAATATTCAGGTGCTTATTTTTCCTAGACTAATATCTTACTACGGATGGGCTATGTTTTCTATGCAAGGAAAACGATGACTCATCTGTGAATAAGATATTGCTTAGAAATGAACTACTCTCATTCCCTTTTTCCATCATCTTTTCGCAAAATTCCATTCTTTTGAAATGGTCTTCTGGAAAAATTTCTTGAGAGGTTTGCACCTCATAACATCTGTAACCATTTCTCTTCAAAATATTCTGAACAGTTCTATCGCCGAAATCGACCTGTTCAGCAATTTTCCTACTACTACAAGGTGAACTGGTCTCAACAGCAGCACACACATTTATTTCTTTTGCCTTTTGAGTCTCACTGATTGTCTTTGGTGGTTTATGAACCCTGCAATGACGGCACGTTCGTAAGCACCCACATTGCTCAAATTTTTTTACTATTTTATTAGGTGTACAAATAAGTTTCCGCGGTTTTTTATAAAAAATTAGGAATTTATTGTAAAGGAAAAGTACATTACGTTTTATTCAAAGTATTTTCCATCATTTGCCACTACTTTTCCCCATCTTTCTGGCAACATTCGGATACCCCGTCGAAAAAACTCTTCATCTTTTGACGCTATCCACAAATCTACCCAAATTTTGGTGTCTTCATATGATGTGAAGCGCTGCTCAGACAGACCATGTGCCATCGACCGGAACATATGATAATCAGAAGGGGCTAAGTCTGGTGAATACGGCGGGTGGGGTAAAACTTTCCAGTTGAGTGTTTCCAAGTATGTTTTTACCGGCGCTGCAACATGTGGACGAACATTATCGTGGAAAAGAATAATTTTGTCGTGTCTGGAGTAGTAATGGGCGCGTTTTTCCTTAAGTGCCCGACTCAATCTCATCAATTGTGTTCGGTAGAGAGCTCCAGTAATGGTTTCGCTTGGTTTCAGCAATTCATAATACACGACACCAAGCTGATCCCACCAAATACACAGCATGAGTTTTTTTCCATGAATATTCGGCTTAGCTGTCGATGTTGATGGTTCGCCGGGCTTAACCCATGACTTTCTCTTCTTTGGATTATCGTAGTGAATCCATTTTTCGTCACCAGTGACTATACGATGCAAAAATTTTTTTTTTATTCCTGGCAAGCAGCATTTCACTCATGCATAATCGGCGTTCAACGTCTCTCGGCTTTAGTTCATATGGAACCCAATTTCCTTGTTTTTGAATCATTCCTAACGATTTTAAACGATGTGAAATTGCTTGTTGAGTCACTTGTAGAGTAAGTGCAAGTTCTTTTTGCGTTTGGGACGAATCTTCCTCCAATAGTGCTTCTAATTCCATGTCTTCGTACACTTTCGGCCTTCCACTGCGTTCTTTGTCTTTAACGTCAAACTCACCGTTCTTAAACTTTTGAAACCATTCCTGACAACTTCTCTCACTTAAAGCAGCTTCACCATATGCTTCTAGAAGTAATCGATGCGCCTCAGCTGCAGATTTTTTCACATTAAAGAAGTAAATCAAAAGTTCCCGCAAATGATGCTTATTCGGAATAAAACTTGACATTTTTGCACGAAAAAAATTAGGTGATGCTGATACGGAACCACTAGTACTTTAAGGTTATGGTGTTGCCAGATGACTAAACTTGGGATATTACGTTTTACATCTGACAATTTCTCCATAACCTTCTGGTGGGGCCATTTTTGACAAACCGCGGGAACTTATTTGTACACCTAATACAAATAGGGAAAGTGAAGGTATCAGCCTATCTTCAAAGGCAATAATAAACGAATTTATTATCTCCGAAACTGATTGACCACCGAAATACCATTTTATTATTTGAATTCTTTCTTGAACAGTAAACATTTGTATTCATGCGGAACCTAATTTATTTTCAAACAGTATGGTGTCATCGCATCCAAGCTCAGATTGCGACTGACTTCGATTTTATCTTCGATTCGCGAAAAGCATGGAAACTGCCATTAAGCTAGACCAGCCGCTCATACGATATCAAATCGCACTGAGCTTTTGATTCTTCCACTGTTCCACTGGACTAGAAGTGAAGTAGAATAATACACGTAAACCGCTATGTTTCCGACTACGATTTCCAGACCTGTATTTAATAATCTATCTATTTACCTCAACTTTTCGGTAGTTTTGTTCTTCAGGATCTTCAAATCGCCGATTCCTCTTTCCTTCCATTCGCCACCAGTAAACCTGAACAATTTAGCCCGGTGACAGTACATCACCTCTTCTCCCTCTTCACCCGTCTTAACTTCCACCTTGTCCGGAAGCGGTATCACGGGCTTGAAATAGATGTTGTCGCATTCTTCTTCAACGTAGCTACCGTCCGACTCGTCACCAGGACCCGAAGACTTCCTCGGCGACCTTGGTTTAAATTCGAACTTATGGTCGTCCGGCGAACCGAACACGAAGCTGTTGGCGGTCACAGATTGGGGCGGTGTCGATTTCAAATTGGGCGGGGTAACGGTTTCTAACTTGGGCGGTTGGAACGAGAAGGTGGAACTGCCAAAGATGGATTTGGTGGGAGTCTCCCCGAATTTGAAAGTACTCGTTGGTTCGGGCTTGGTCGTTTCCAGTTTTGCGGGCTCCGGTTGTGATTGGTTAGCGTTGTTGGCGGCGACTCCGATGCCGAAAGTGAATTTGAAGGGTGATTCTAGGTTTACTCCTGAAATATACATTATTCGTGTTCAAAATTCAATAATACGGATACTTCTGTAAATAAAATTTATTTTGAATTTCCCGCCACTGCCAGAGGGCAGCACTCGATATCTGTCATTGCTAAGGTTACCTAAACTAAGAACACATTACATTGGGTGAAAACATGAAAAAAGGTAACTATAGTATCGTCAGATGCTTACCTTTAATACCCAAAGAAGATTCTTTCTTCGGCACAGTATGATCCTTAGGAGACTCACATGACACGCAATAGAGGGTGTTGGCTTCATTTCTGACCATACAGCATTCGCATTCCCAAGATCCAGCCTTAGGTTTAAACGTATCACCCCAACCAGTAGATGGTTGTGGCTGCACGCTTTTGGAGTCTTTTTGTTCCTGTTTACCAGACGAGGGTCTAGCTGTATCGCAAGCTACGCATTTTTGGGCTTTAGCATCATTGGTTATGTAACAAGCTTTACATTCCCAACTGTTTTTGGCCGGTTTGAATTTGTCACCGAATCCTTGTGCTGGTATCGGCACATCTTTTTCTTTAACTGGCTCATCTTTGCCCAGTGAATTGTTCTCATTCAGGGATTCCTGAGCTTTAAGTATACATTTCAAGAAGTCATTGGCTTGTTCTTCAGTTTTGAACCGAATGGAGAAAGTTTCAGATTTCAATATTTCATCAGCAAAATCCTGAGCACACCATGTGAGAGCTTTCAAATTGTTAGGCATGTATTGGAAGTTCATAGACTTGAGGAGCTGATGGTTGCAACACACCTTATGAACTTGTTCTCTCCTCATCAAAAGACGAACGAGTTTTTCATCTTTCAATATTTTCATAATACCCAGACCTCTTTCTTTCCATTCCTTCTTTTCATTATCGTAACGGTACAGTTTGGCCCTGCAATCGAAAAGAACTTCTGAGTTTTCCTCTCCAGTTTTAACCTCGACCATATCCGGAAGAGGAATAACTGGCTGGAATTCAGCAGTTGGTACAAATTCTTCAGTCATCGAATTATCTCTTGATTCCCGTTTAGGTGTATTACTTGATTCCTTTTTAGGTATATTACTTGATTCTTCTAATTTAGAGGGTGGGGTACTTATGTTAGACAATAAACTGTGGTTAGGTTTGCTTATTTCTCCCCATGTAGAACTTGTGTTACTTGAATTTCTGGAACCAAAAGTGAAATTAGCAAATGGACTCTGTTTTTTTTCATCGGCAATCACTTCTGTTACTACTGGAGGGGTCTCGCTCTCTTTAGTTTTAAATATTGGACTTCCAGTGAAAACAAAACCTCCCAACTTGTTTGTAGTAGGTTTTTCTATATTTTCAATAGTCTTCGGAGGTTGAACAGCCTTGGTGGCATTATTCCCCAACAAACAATCTTTATAAAGACAGAAGAACTTCTGACCATCTTCCTTGTTCTTAGGTAGGAATCTGAATTTTTCCATTGTTTCCTTTCCAGTAGATACATCAGCACCAGACCAGATGAATGAGCCCTCTTTGTTAGGAAGCAGTGTTACATCATACTGGATACGATGATGGGCTATAACTTGTCCATTATCTTTTTTCATGTATAATGTACTAGTATTATCAATCTCATTTTTGAAAATTTTGAGGTTACCGAATCCTCCATCCACAAATTGTTTGGACTCTTTATTATACTTGTACAGGTTACCATAGTTTTCAAACAAACATTTTCCTTTGGGTGCTGGATATTCCTTCGTAGGTTTGGTAAGATTAACAGCATTAGTTACAGAAAAAGTGCTATCCAAGGTACTCTCAATTTGCACACCAAGCTTTTTCGAGTTCATTTTCGTATCAGATACTGCAGAATAAATTGGAGGCGCCACATTTGATAAAATCCCTTCGGTACTGATAGATGGAGTAGGTTTACAAAGGACAGAAGGGGTAGAAGTCACAGTAGTGGCAGGTAAAGGTATCTGATAGTTGTGTGGTTGTGTTTTTTGTATGTTTCCTTTGATATGCTGAGGAGGAATAGTGACTGATAGAACTGGTTGTGAAACAGTTGATTGCATCGTTGGGAGAGGGTCAGATGAAGTAATCACAACATTTACAGGCGGCGCTTTGGATGTCACCGTTGGGTTATAAGTTGATGGTGCTACTGAAGCAAGAGTTGTTGCTGCCAACACCTTCGTATCCTTAAGTTGTGGTACACTTTGAGAGCTGGCCACTGGTGGTAAACCACTTGGACCACCCAAGCTCAGATTTGTTGAAATGGCAGGTTGACTAATCGATTGAGCGGCAGAGTACATGGGGTTAGTTTGGGCCATCGGATTTGTCAATCTGAGATCAGGAGTAAGCTGTTGATCAGCTCCGTATGCCAATGCTGCAGCTGGAAATAAAATGTAGTTATTTACAATACACAACAAGTGTTTCTGCAAGCAACATTTGGTGATCGGGTTATATCTGCGAATGATATTCAGAAACAAAAAATTCAAATCAATTCGTTGAAATTATGTAACTTAAAGTCTCTTCCCCTCTTCTAGTTCTTGTTCTTATTAAAAGGCTAAATGAGAATTATTATTATTATTGAAGTTGATTACCTGACTGAGCCAGTTGATTCAATCCAGGGTAATAAGGCGGAAGGAACATAGGAGGATAATGCCCAGGCGGATAAAGAGCCGGAGCAGGCTGCATTCTGCTCGGGTAGTTCTGATAAGGATTAGATCCAAAACCAAGATTATTCCTAAGGTTATAATCAGCATAATCATCCACCAAATTATAGATATCATCATGGATCGGCGGTACGGGCTTAGCACTGTCCTTCTTCATGTTCTGTATCTCTTTCTTCAGTTCATATACCATGTCAGAAACATTTCTGAAGTTTTGCAGATCGTCAACTGAACGTTTGAGCTCATCAACAGACCTCTTGATGTCTTTCACTTCGTCAAGACCAGTTCTCATCGTTTTGAGGTTCTCCACTTGTCCAGACAGGCTGTAAACGACATCTTTGAAATTCCGTAATTCATCCACCATGTTGCGCTGGGATTCCACCATTATTCTGCTTTGTTCCAGCACTTGGTTCAACGTTGTATCTTTAGTCGCTATCAATTGTCGAATTTGTGCATCTAACCTACAGAATTACAACAGTTATTTAGTTTTTGTTGATGAAGTCATGCAAAGAATTCTTTTGAAATATCATTTGTCATTCTTATCACTACAATTTTAACAGTATATTCTAAAACAAGTTGTAGAATGGGCCCCTATTCCAACACGAATGCGAAATTCGAAAACGAGCGACGAAGGAGCCAGTTTTTGAACGAATGAGTGTTGGAATTGCCTTCTGCAACGATATTAGACGATATTTTCCCTATTTCAATCAAGAATTGTGAGAAATTTATTGGAATTCAATGAAAAATTCAGATTATACCTCCTAGTGCCTTTTGTATTTTATTTTCGCAGTTGGTGTGACTGATACGAAAATTGACAGATTATATAATTTGAATAGTGCGTTCAAATCTCTACATGGTTTAATATTGACAATTGACATGCAATGGACCCGTGTTGACATTCGAAAGGATAGGATGTCAGTGTTGATAACCACAAAACGAAAAATATAACTAAAAACAATGCTGTAATGAGTTCATTACAGCACTGTTTTTAGTACTGTAATGAACCCATTACGACACTGAAATAGAGAAAAATAATTTCATATGTTAAAAACAGAAAACAGCTTTTATGTATAAGGAGATTTTAAATCAAGCAATTAAAAAAAATTATTTTCGGCTCTATTGCGCATTAGCAAAAATTCAAGGTCAAAATGACTGCTTTTCAAAATTGACAGTTGGATAACCCTTGATATGTTAAATTTTCTTCAGAATCTTTTGTGATGGGAGAGCCTATTTGTGACTTAAAACATTCTATTACATTTACAGTATTGTTCTTATGAGTACATGACAGTACTGCATTTATAACCTAATTCACTGGCGGTGAGGCTGAAGAACCTCTGGGTGATGTCCATTTGTACATTGTTAACAATAAAGAACTGTTACAGATTCACCCATTAACAGAAGTACAAATTATGGATAAGATTGAGAATAAACTAATCAAAACAACGCGGTCTCAAGTATTAATTGAGTTGTTCAAATTCTGATTTAATAAACACCCTGTATATTTCAGATCCGTGTCGGGAACAGTCCTCTAATATTATTTTTTGGCAGAACTGGTAGTACCATTTGAAGTTGTTGTCATTTTCTGATAAAATTGGAAGTTGTTAAGGAATGACAATTGTGATATTTTTATTCAAACATCGGCTTGAATCACCCAATCACTTACCTTTCTGGACTTGGCCTTGCTTCCTTCTTGGAAACATTCAATCGTAAAGGTGTCGACTGATTTATCCTCGTTTCATTCCTTGACACATAGGGGGAGCTGTAAACATTCGAAAATTGAGATGTGTAATGCGCTGAAGTATAATGCTCTGTGTGATCAGTGCTGCCTGCAGATGACACATTTTCATCAGAGAGTGCCTCACATTCATTCCTATGGGAATCGGGATCGATTCTTGACAGTAGCCTCTCGATTTTCTCAATTTCATTTCCTAATTGAAGATTTAAAGGGTGGTTCTTATCGCTGGAAGGTTCTCTGAGTCTATCTAGGGTGAGATAGAAACAGTCCCGGGCCTTAGACAACAAAATAATATTTTGACTTCTCATTTCCGAAGTAACACTTTCTTTCGACTGGTTTATTTTGAGATCTGCCATTTTTTTGTAGATTTGTGCCTGGTGGAAGCTTGCGTAAGGGTCCTTTAATTCTTCAAATATCGCTAGAGCTTTCTCATTTTCTTTACGTTTCATAGCTAGTACGCCAAGAAACAATTTCCCTTTATCGATTTGGGATAGAATTTCAGTAAGAGGCATATCTTTGGTTTTGTATTCAAACATCCTGTTAGTACCATACGTGATAGCCTGATTGTTTTTCATTTTTTCTAAGAGAGGAAGTGCTGCTTTCCAATATATTTCTGCTCTGGCATCGTTAAACTCAATTTCAGATTGTTTCTTTGAGTGTTCAGCTTTTTCGGCAAAAATATTACCGAGCTGAATAAGAAGGTTTACATCTAGACCATGGCGACCGACACATCTAACAGTCTCAATTCCTCTAATGAGAGTTAATCTCATTTCGCCCGAATTATAACCAGACTCGTTTTTATAAACTTTATAAGCAGCTTTTAAAAATTTGGTTTGTTCGATTGAGCACAGTTGACTAGTGACAGCCTCTGGTAAAACGTCTGGACTATCAAGATTAAAATAGAGCATGTGCCTCAAATTTTTTAGATGGGCTTTAGCGCACAAGGTGCAAGCATACAAAAACGCTTGTACATCTAAAAGATTCAAAGTTTCCGCCCCGCAATTACTCAAATTTTTAATGGAATATTGTAGTCCTTGGAAAGGAAGATATTTGATATTTTCCAATTCATTGTTGAGAGATACCCAAACATAATGTTGTAGAGAATCTGGTAAAACATAAAAGGATTCTTCATCATATTCTAAAACTTCTTCCTTGAAAGGCAGTCTCAAATTGACATCGATATGATTAGAAACAAAATAGCTGGTATTCATTTTAACACGTTGTTCTTGTGTAACAAAGACTTTCTTGAAGATTTGTTCTTGCCACGGTCCTGAAGAATATTTCTCAGCTTTACCGATAATAATGGATTTTCTATCTGTAGCAGCAGAAAGAAGAGTGTGTCCTGCTTGAGAACACCGGAAAGCGGCTTCTTGATGCCAGCGTTTTACAAACTTTTTCTGGGATTCCTGCAAATGGTTAATCCACGTAGCATGAATATCTATTGGTTTTATATGGTATGAAGAAAAAAGTAGGGGTAAAGTTATAGAGGCTGCTTCTTTAAATGGTATCAAATCCTTTTTGGCCTGTTTGTAAATTATAGTTGCAAAATGTAAATAAAGCTGTCCTCTATAATGATTCAAAAATTCATTTGCAAGCTGCTTATCTGGACAATCGGTATTATTGGATGCTTCATAGAGTGACTGGTCAAGGAGAAATAGCTGATTGATGTATTCAGAGCATTCTTTTATAAATTCACTCCTTTCATCTAACCTCAGCCATAAGAACTTATCCAAAACAGAAATCAATAAACACCAAAATGACCAATTCAATTGTGTCGGTGTTGCTTGTACTTTGTATCGAAGAAGGACATCTACTACAATCTCGTACCATGAAAGATCGTTGGAAAAAACAAGAAGATTTTTTTCTTCAATGTCATGAACATGTTTGTACGCCTCATTGATTTTGTTGTTTTGGACAAAATTCCTAAGCAAACGAACTCTCAGGGTGATGTCTGTTGGCCTGCTTTCCAATTCCTTCAACAACAACTTGATTACACTCTCAGGATCATTTTGTTCACTCATTATAAGTTTTTCTTTCAGATTGTAAATGGAGGGATTAGAAGGATCTACATTTTCAGCTAGTTCCAGGAAATATTTGGCACTTGCGATGTCTAAGTTTGCTTCATCGTTGCCTAACAGTTCACAAACTGAAATATGAAAAAAACTGCTATTTAGTTGATAAAGATATTGAAAATTTACGTAGTAATCTATAGTTTCGTACTATGTGTAAATTCATCATTACTGATAAGCAAAGGGGAAAATATTTAAATTTTCTAATTTACACCATTTATTGAAGCTTTTGCATACAATTTTTTGATACACAGTATCAGCTTCAATGAATAGTGTAAATCGGAAATTTCAATTTAAAATTTACATGTTGGGGTTTCATATAAGGTTCCTATTTCCAAAATAAAATCTTATACACCTACAACTTTCTGTTAAACAGAAAAATATAGAACAGCATTGACGCGAGGTTAGGAGCTTTTGTGCGCTTGTTCTGAATCTTTTCAGTACTCTGGAATAGTGAAATACTGATGCAATGAAGGAATAAATCTATATCCCAAATTGCAAAAATCATTCACAATTTTTCCTTCAGTTTTGTATGAAACTCAAATTCCTTTCTCTTAAAAACCAAGTTTCTTTGGGTTTTTCTCCAGCAAAATATTGAAACATCTAAATAAGAAATTCTCTCAGAAATGATAATTTTGTTCTGTAGTCTAAACTGACTGATAGATCACAGAACTGCTAAAAATTAATGTCGAAAATTATTTATTCTATAGTCCCACTGACATGATTGCACTGAAATTTTGATCAAATCAAATCAGATTTTTAAAGATGCCATAATACTGGGCTCACAAATTGAAATAAAGAAATAACAGTTGGTTTCTGGTAGTTATAAGAGGTCTACATATATTATAGGAAGAGTGATAATTGTCTTGAACCCCAACATGCAACTTGTCATCCCTAATTATTCTCCATAAATATTTAATATGTGTATAACACTTGATAATATGAAAAAATTGTTTGGATGGAAAACTGCAGTCCATTAGTAAAAAAAATTGGCGATGAGATATAAATCAAACTGAAAAATGGTATTAATACGGACAAAACTCAAAATATGATGATAATGAAAATTTGAACAGGTTGTGATTTTCATTGCTGGAATATTATTGATTTTATTTAACTTTCAAAAATGATTTTTTGAGCTACGAAAAGTATAATCAGAACATAATTGAAAGCCTACAATTATCAATTAGGTGCTTAGGTTTTCAATATTGATTTCATGAAATTGAAATGAGGATTACCTTTTAATAACAGGTTATTTTGTTTAGGATCAATTTGTAAACTAGTTCTGTAAGCTTCCAATGCCGCATCCCTTTTCCCAAGTTTTTCTAAAGCTAATCCCAACAAATAATGCGCTTCAGCGGATTTTGGTTTAACGCTTAGATAAGACGTCACAAAACGGCGGGTCTGCTCATATTCTCCAACATTGTAATAAAGCTTGGCGAATGTGTAACTTCTGCTGTTTCTCTAGAAAACAAAACAACAAATTAGAATTGATGATATCGTTGATATCAAAAAACCGGTCAAAGAACAGGAAAAACAATCTCAGCATCAGAAATAATTATGAATGTTCTAAAACTCACTTCTTTTTCATTGGTTATTTTCTTAAAACAATTTTCCACATGCTTATCCACCTCAAATTTGTTACGGAACATATTATTTTGTAAATCACAAACTATCACACCAAGATTACCTACAACAAGCCGTTAGATTTTTATTCTTAACTTAAATCAGAAAATTTGATCTTATTAATTGACTTTTGACATGCTTTTGACTTTGACATTCAGTTTTCCACCTCTGTGTCATCATCTTATGTGAACATATCCACGGTTTTCTGCTTTCCTCTTGACGTAATGTCATCCGGGCAGCATTGGCGTTGCCAAGTCTACTCATCTTTCCCTCAGATAACGTCTGAGATTCAGTTCACAGACCAGATTACTGGTCTGCGATTCAGTTATGTCACAGCTACCGCAATTTCGGTAGATCTATCGATTTTTGATTATTTCAATCGATAAACCGATCTCTATTACATTACTAATTAATATTAGGAGAAGTTTCGGACAGAAATTTCTTTTCAGTTTCATGCGAAAATAGTCCTTATTACCATTGCTCACTTCACAAGTGACCACCTAATTGTTTTATTTATATTGTAACCTAATTACTTTAATTTCAGCAAATTTCAATATGGCTAGAGTTAAAAGAGGGACTGAATTTTTCTGTTAACAACACTAGTTGGTAAATGCGGTTGTAGGTAATTACTGTAATTTAAGCAAAATATTGAAGTTGGCCCCGCACTTTTCGATTTCCGAAAAAAATTTTGTTGTGCTAGGTTTGTGCTGCTTTGTGTTGTTCGAATTTTCTCGTTATTTCAAGTAGTTTTCGAGATATTTCACTAAATGCATAAAATGGGCCAGCCCCGCACTTTTTGAAAATTTGAGTTTTAACCACTGAAATGAATTGTGCTAGACGTATACTGAGTTGTGCCGTTCGAATTTTTGAGATGGATCTCTGAATTTCCCAGAAAATGGAAAATCAACAAAAAAGTTAGCCCCGCACTTTTGTTTTTTCTTATCGGAAATGAGTGTAGAAAGCTGTGCTAGGCTTGTGCTGCGTTGTGCCGTAAAAATTTTCATGGAAATACGTCACATTTTCCGGAAAATTCCGAAAATCCATTACAAGGCTAACCCGCACTTTCGTTTTTTTTCAATCGGAATATATGGAAAAAATTGTGCTACGCGTGTATGAAGTTGTGCCGTTAATATTTTTGAAAAATCGAGTTTTTTTCCGAAAAAACTGGAAAATTCGAAAAAAGATAGCCCCGCACTTTCTCTTTTTTTCCATAAAAATCATCTCATAGAGTTGTGCTACATTTGTGCTGACTTGTGCTGATAATTTTTTCAGAAAAAACTTCAATTTGTCTTTTTAAACGGTGAAGTTAGTCCCGCACTTTTTGATTTTCGATAAAATGTTTGTGGTGCTGAATTGTGCAAGGTTTGTGCTGCTTTGTGCCGTAAAAGTTTTTTTTTTCAAATGGTACGATTAATAAGATATTTCACTAAGTGAGTAAAAGCGAATAATGTAAATTTTCAGTTTTTCTTTCCGTTTAACGGTCATTTGATAACTGAATCTCATTCAACAGTGAATACACTGATTTGTGCTTTTCGAACTTCCTCGAAAAAAACTCTGATATCCGGAAAATCGAGTTTAAAAAATTTTCAATATTCTTTTTGTGTTCTTTCTTCCGAATCGAAATCACCAAAACTTGTGCTACTTTCGTACAAACTCGTTCAAACCTAATTTTCAAAATTCGCATGAAATTTTTTCTCAAAAGGTGGAAAAATTGGAGAAATCAGTACATTCCTGAAAAATCTTGATAGAAGGCAACGTAGTAGCAGTTCATGGAATTAGATGCTACCCCGTGGTGCGACCGTGTAAACAAAATCGTATGACTCATCTAGAATTTTATTACTTCCAGGTGGATAGGAGAAGTTGCCAGATTGTGATTTTGAGAAGAAAATATTGATACTAAAGTTTCATTTCCTTCATAATGAAATTTCCACTGAAGTAAGAATAAAGTCTTAAATGTTTCTCAATTAGAAAATTTTTATTTATACTGAATTGTGCTAAGGTTTTCTGAAGTTTTTCAGACTTTCCATAAAATGTAGAAAGTTAGACAGCTCAACGACTGAAGATTGTTCCAGAATTCTATTCTTAGTTGTGCCGTTGAAATTTTCGAGATAGTACTTTTAATTACGTTGAAAATGGAAAATTCAAAAGAAGTTAACACAACCCTTTTGTTTTTGCGTGCTTGTTCTTAGTGAAACAGCGTTTTGCCCAAATGTCTGTAATTTTCGAATATTGAGCCGAAAATGGTCTCAATCGATTGGGTTCGACTTCCTGATGAAGAATCTTTTGTCAATTTGAGTATGTTTGGCCGACCGGCCGTATACTCTTTATCTTCCGAAGGAGATCACCTAGAGTTTTCATTTTTTCAGAATAGGTTGATTGTCCAAATATCTCGGACAAGTTCGTTATTTGTCCAAATCCATCGAATAGATTAGATGTCTGAATCTGAAATTTGATTTTCGCAATAATTCCTAGAATATTCATTCGATCAATTTGTAACTCGGAAGATATTTGCATGACGTTGAAATAAAAAACCCTCACCCAACTATCTCATTTAAATAAATGGTCCGAATTTACACTGTTGCAAAAATTATTAGCAGCGAGTTTCCGAAATGATATTCCAAAAATATGATTTCGGCAGAATTCAAGAAAGATTCCTATGAATATTGAATCGTTTATTCAGGAAAAAAAGTTGTTCCAACGGTTTTGTCTCGCGCAAAAATTCATGTAGTAAGGCATAAAATTGAATATTCACAACTCTTTAGGATTCTCAAGTAATTTGAATTAGTTTAACTTGATTCTTACGTTCGGGAGATATAAAAACTCCCGAACAGTACTTCATAGGCAGCAATATTACGTTGACAAATACTTCCGAATGCTAAGTTCTTACATTCACTCTCTGAAGATTTGAATATTTTCTGAGAAAAATGAAAACATAGATAATAAAATAAAATTTAATGAGAACAAAAAATATAATTGACATTAAGTGAAAAAAAAAAAACACTCCTTCTATTCGTGCAGAATTCAGTCTTTTGCTACATATATTATTAAATGAGGCTCTACTTGAAAAGAATACTCCCTTTTTCACACATTTTTTTTTATATCGTCAAATTCCATCCACATTGTGCCTTGAAAGGAGTAGCCAACATAATGACCCATTTCCATTGAACCGTATCGGACACAATTCCTGCGAGGATTAAAATTTTGGAATTCAAATGTATTTGATGCGGGAATTCTGACAGTTTTGTATAAGACCTTTTACACGGTCGCACCACGGGGTAGCATCTAATTCGATGAACTGCTACTACGTTGCCTTCTATCAAGATTTTCCAGGAATATACTGATTTCTCCAATTTTTCACCTTATGGGAACAAAATTTTAAGTGAATTTTGAAAATTAGGCTTGGAAGAGTTTGTACGAAAGTAGCACAAGTTTTGGTGATTTCGATTCGGAAGAAAGAACACAAAAAGAATATTGAAAATTTTTAAACTCGATTTTCCGGTATATCAGGGTTTTTTTCGAGGAAGTTCGAAAAGCACAAATCAGTGTATTCACTGTTGAATGAGATTCAGTTATCAAATGACCGTTAAACGGAAAGAAAAAATGAAAATTTACATTATTCGCTTTTACTCACTTAGTGAAATATCTTATCAATCGTACCATTTGAAAAAAAAACTTTTACGGCACAAAGCAGCACAAACCTTGCACAATTCAGCACCACAAACATTTTATCGAAAATCAAAAAGTGCGGGACTAACTTCACCGTTTAAAAAAAAACAAATTGAAGTTTTTTCTGGAAAAATTATCAGCACAAGTCAGCACAAATGTAGCACAACTCTATGAGATGATTTTTATGGAAAAAAAGAGAAAGTGCGGGGCTATCTTTTTTCGAATTTTCCAGTTTTTTCGGAAAAAAACTCGATTTTTCAAAAATATTAACGGCACAACTTCATACACGCGTAGCACAATTTTTTCCACATATTCCGATTGAAAAAACGAAAGTGCGGGGCTAGCCTTGTAATGGATTTTCGGAATTTTCCGGAAAATGTGAGGTATTTCCATGAAAATTTTTACGGCACAACGCTAGCACAAGCCTAGCACAACTTTTTACACTCATTTCCGATAAGAAAAAACAAAAGTGCGGGGCTAACTTTTTTGTTGATTTTCCATTTTCTGGGAAATTCAGAGATCCATCTCAAAAATTCGAACGGCACAACTCAGTATACGTCTAGCACAATTCATTTCAGTGGTTAAAACTCAAATTTTCAAAAAGTGCGGGGCTGGCCCATTTTATGCATTTAGTGAAATATCTCGAAAACTACTTGAAATAACGAGAAAATTCGAACAACACAAAGCAGCACAAACCTAGCACAACAAAATTTTTTTCGGACATCAAAAAGTGCGGGGCCAACTTCACACACATAAAATATTATGGTTCCGCCCGGGATCGAACCGGGGACCTTCTGCGTGTAAAGCAGACGTGATAACCGCTACACTACGGAACCTTGTTGATAGGAGACGCTATTCACAATTCTTTTCTATTTTCATCTAAAATCCAAAACAAACATTGAATCCAATATAAAGATGACTTCACAATTAAATGTTTTCATCAGAGTAAGTTTTTGGCGTCGTTGTTCACCTGAATGAATTAGCTCAAAAGTTATAAGAATAAATAGATACCAGTCGTAACTTAAACTGATACTTTCATAGGTATAATATTTCCAAAATTGAAAACCACCCGTCAGGAGTTATTAAAAGCACCAAATCTAGTCGACCTAACTGCAGTGCTTTTCACCACTTTTTTCACATCAATGAAAATAAACAATATTATGCACTGCTCCTGTGCTGATTAATTCAAATAAGTAACGCTTTTGACGCACTTCTTAAATAGAACATTGTTTTTTTTCAAAATTACTAAAGTAAGGAAAACAAAAATTTATATTTCTTTAGATAGGAATTGAGAAAAATCTTATAAGGGGGATATTATTTTGAGAAATATCGATAAGAAGACGTTTTCTGTAGAAGATATATTATTCATACAAAATGTACATATTTTTTTGTATTGTGTAGGATTTCCATATATTCTGATATTCCTACAGATTCCTTTCATTTATGGCATACACACTAGACTGTGTGGAGTTAGTGTGTGTGACAATTCTATGCCCATTATTTGAATTAACGAGCATATTTTCACTGAGGTCTTATACCACATTACTTATTAACAAATGTGTCCTTATAACATTGTATAAGCTTGGTGCTCAATTTAGTTTCTGATGATCTTAACACACTGGAAAATGTATTAAATACTTTGATAGTCATAGTATTCTGTTCTCAAAATGATAAATCATTTTCCACTTTTGTTAATGAAAATTTTACTGATCTTAACACTTCAAATTTGTCACAAAGCTGTCTCAGATGATTTTGTATATTAATAGCTTGTACAGCCATTTCCAACGATTTTTTGTAGTATTTTTGAGAATTTAGCAAGTTCTGTTGAGTGAAAAAACCAAACCACTTGATTGGGTTTGTTGGTGAGCTTTCCTTATCTTCAACCGAAACCAATTCATATTTCTTCACTTCAGGAAAAATTTCACAGGAAGAAGGCTTTATTGTTGTCGACGGAAGAATAGCTTCTTCTGGATTCAAAGGTATATTTACAGCTGATACAGAATTTGATCCCATTACATATCGACACTTAGCAAGGTTATCTTCACCTTCTATCATTGCTTTTTCCATATTTATTTTGATGTGAATTTCTTCTTCCATTAAACATAATGCATCCAAACAGAGTTTATCTAACAATTCACAAGTATCCTCATAATCTTTGGAACCCATATTTAACTTGAAATTATATCAAACACCCAGGTTACAGAGTCAGCTGATTTTGATTTGAAATTTAGATGTCCGAATCATAGATAAAAGTAGATACAATTCTCTGGATGAAAGCAGAAGACTCATTTCACTCGCTTCAGTGCTCATCAATATCATATATCTTCATGGTTCTGATGAAAGAAGGTAAAAACTAACCTCTAATTTGACATGCTTGACGTCAGTTGACAAAGTAAAATTTTTATTATTATTATATTTTTCTTAATCCTACTGATGCCAAAGAAAGATCCTTGTAAAACCTTTGCATGTAATATACAGAAGTGTTTGCAAGGTTTGTAAAAAAATCGTTGATCCTTTGAAACTTCATGATTACATAATTTCAGAAAATAACTTCCAGGAATCTGCTTGTGAAAAAGCCCTCGAAGAAATGCGACAATGCTGCTTGAAATGGGGTACTGCTAGCTTTGTTTGTGGTGGAATTGATACCGAAATAAACAAAAGATATAAGAAATGAAGTCTTATCGGGAGGAACAACGAAAAGCGCTTCTTAAAGACAGGGGTTTCATTTATAGGTATCCCAGATTTTCTGTTTGGACTTTGACGATAGCAGGAACTCTTGTATTTTTCTCTAAACCTATTTATGATTTTTTTATCCGGGATCCTAGCACATATACAATTGATTTTGAAGAAATTCGTAGAACCCATAAGTCTCGATTTGCTAAAGATTGAAATGGAATCAGTAAAAGCTGCCAAAAAAAGACTCCGGCAATATCCTCTGTTACTAGCCAGTTGTGGAGTTGAAGCAGCTTCATATGCGAATTGTGTTCTAGGTAAAGATAGTGTTACGATAAATGCTTGTGACAAGGAGTTCAAGTTATTCAAAAATTGTTTAGAGGTAGCTGCAAAAAAATTGAAAACTCGTATGTGAAATTGGACATAAAAATTGAAGGAGTATGTGGGAAATTGCTCAATGGATTAAACTTTTCTTAAGTTTGGATTATAAGGTTCATATATTTGTTTCTTTGGTTTTAAGAACTATATTGATTTTATATAGTATATATCATGATGCTGTATTTAAAGTTCCATATACTGATGTTGATTACAAGGTATTTACAGATGCTTCGAGATACATTCTTGATGGGAAATCTCCATATGAAAGATATACCTATAGGTATTCTCCTTTACTAGCTATAATATTGACTCCCAACTTAATAATTTCACCGTTATTTGGGAAATTTCTGTTTTCTTTTATTGATATATTTGTTGCTATATTGATCAGGAAAATTATCATATGTAATATTGTGGAATATATGGAGTTTTCCCAATCGAATAAGCTTTACCTGCAAGTAAATAAATACATTGAGAATGTTTCTGAAAATAAGCAAACATCTAGAGATGAAATGAATTCTATAACCTTAAGTCTAGCAGCTAATATTGGTATGTTTGTATGGCTGTATAATCCACTAACTGTTGCTATAGCAACAAGAGGGAATTGTGACTCAATTGCTGGGTTTCTGGTTTTGTTTACAATTTTTTGCATTCAGTGTAAAAAGAACTACTTTTTAGCAGGTCTAGTACATGGTTTAGCAATTCATTTCCGGTTGTACCCCATTTTTTATAGTCTTACTTTCTTCATGTACTTGAGTAACTATTCTAAGTATGTAGGAGCAAATAAGATGCATCACCATGATACCAAAAAGACAATTTTCAAAAAGAAGTATTTGTTATATCTGGTACCAAACAGAAATCAACTTTCCTTGATTACTGGATGTTTATTTTCACTATCATTCTTTATAGCAATCTTTTATTATTCTTATGGTTATAAATTCATTTATGAAACCTATTTGTATCATTTCATTCGTAAAGATACTCGTCATAATTTTTCGTTATATTTTTATCTCCAATACTTGACTGCCTACATTAAGAATACTCCTTTTTGGCAGACAGTTCTGATAAGTTTACCGCAATTGGTGTTACTTGTAGTAATATCTGTGAGGTACGGATTGAATAGGGTTAGTATGAATTTTGGGATTTTAATTCAAACAATTGTTATTGTTTCTTTCAATACTGTTTTAACATCTCAATATTTTGTTTGGATTATGGTTATATTGCCAATTTGTCTTTGGCAAATTAAGGCTTCCCTTTTCAATGCAGTATCTTGGG
This sequence comes from Micraspis discolor, assembly GCA_030674115.1. Lineage (NCBI taxonomy): Eukaryota > Metazoa > Arthropoda > Insecta > Coleoptera > Coccinellidae > Micraspis > Micraspis discolor. The sequence goes on from JARTUT010001740.1 coordinate 1,831,830, forward strand.
TAATTATTTGGTTTTTGGCACAGGGAGCTTGGTTGTTACCAGCTTATTTGTTGGAGTTCCGAGGGCAGAACACTTTCATTTTTATTTGGCTCCAAGGTGTGGCATTTTTCTGTGCAAACATTGCTATATTAGGTAGATTGATTATGCATCATAAGCCCTACGATGTTTCATTATTTAGATGATTTCATCAAAAATAATAATGTTTAGTATTGTGATAATCATGTAGAGATTGTAGCATTTTTGAAATAAAATAGTTCATGAGGATTTTTGCCAATTGTTTTTTTTTCTCCTTTTGTTCCATACCAATTCAGAAATTTTTGTATTACTTCAAATTTCAGGTCATTGATTTTTTTTTCAGATGGAAATCTATGATAATTTGTAATAGTGTTTTTCAGAAAATAAAAATATAAAATAAAATTTCAAGATTACTCGAGTAGGCTTTTATTTGCTCCCTTGGAAACTATGACACACTCACATTTTGATACCATTTATTGTTCGTAATGAACTTCAATTGAGGATCATCAACATCCTTACATCGTTCTCTTTCAACTCTTTTTCTATTGAATAATGAATTTCAGGAATAATTTCAATTTTCAGAAAAAGCAGGTTTTATGTCATTTTTTCATCAATATTTAATTCGATTACACTCAGTGTCTCCGCCACTGATTGTCACAAATAACTTAAAAAAATATTCAATTATCTAATGAGCACAGAGCTGTGCTAAGCACCGAAAAAAAGTGCTTCGAGCACTAAGCCCTAAGCACTCGAAAAAAAAGGCTTCGAGTCTGGAGTTCTAAGCACCGCCTTCGACAGAAGGCTCCGGATTACCGAGCACTTTTGCAAAAGTAATTGAATATTTCGAGCACTAAGTACTTTAGTGGGAACTATTTTATGTAATGTTGTTTGATTGAAATGAGAACTCTTAAGCTTCATCGATATATCTAAAATTATGATTTCGAGACTGGGAAAAACTCAAAAGCCATTTTATTTGTTTTGTGAAACGCATGCATTCAATTTACATTCTGGTACTAGTTAATCTTATTCGTCGATCTGAATCTGAATGGCTGTTCCTAATCAATGCATAAAGTTGAATTAATAATCGAGGACCAATTATTTTATAAGCGAGAACACATTACTGAAAAAATGTGGAAAACACTGACGTGAGATCAGGAGCTTTTACGCGCTTGTTCTAAAGTCTTTTCTCAGACTTAAAAAGAAGTGCGATTCCAAATCAGCCAGCACAATGAGTGTCAAAGAATCAATAAACATATATCTTAAATGGAAGTTGAGGGAACTTACAGTTCAGCAAATTCTTCGATCTGGCATTCTTTCCACATTTCTATACCATATATAAGTTGTTGTAGTTGAGTGTCATCAATTATAACCGAATTTAAGACTCATAATTGCTGAGCTATCGGACAGGTCTGACCCAATAACTAACTTGACTTATATTTGGATAATAAACTAATTCTATTAATATGGAATCTTTATCTCATCTCTTTCGGAAGATAGAGAATATTCAGCCAAACATTTTCAAATTGGACCACCGTTTCTTCATCACGAGTCAAATCCAACCGATGGCGATCATTTTCAGCTCGATATTCAGAAATTACAAACATTTGGGAAAAAAATAGCCCCCTTGTCGCAAAATTCATAATGACATTTCCATTCAAAATATGACAACTGCACACACCAGTATTTTAGACATGTTTGTCATAAAAATGAACCCACAGAATTAGTTTCATTTTCGGCTCAATATTCACTCATTATGACAATTTGTCATAAAATTAAAACCACCCTCATAGAGATTTATAGTTGATGTGATGTGAATTCATAGATAGAAATATAATCTGTGACTTAATTTTCAGAAAAACTCTTATATCTTCTGGAGATATAATGATGATAAAATTTTAAAATATTTTAGGTACCTATACCCTGCATAAATGCCCTAAATTGTTGTGATCTGACGAATAACTTATGAGATATCGTGTATTGAAAAAAAACATTTTGGGAATTTTTAAAAAATTTTCTCTCGTCACGATTTTCTCGAAATTTGACACACTCCTTCCTTTTAACGCTATCTAGACATTCTCTAAGTTACGAATTGATAGGATGAATATTCAAGAAATTAATGTTATTAACTGCTAAACTATTCGATGGATTTGGCCCATTAACGAACTTGACCGAGATATTTGGACACTCGACCTATTCTGAAAAAAATGAAAACTCTAGGTCCCTTCCTTCGGAAGATAGAGAGTATACGACCGGAGGGCCAAGTACTTGATAGATTATTTTGAGAGAATTGTATTTTCGAAAAGAATTCAGTTTCAATTTCGTTAATGAAACTGCACTAATTTCGAATGAAAACACTTCTTACACCTGTCGTTTATGGAATTATTGGATAGTTGGTTTCGTATGAAGAACTGAATCTTATTTGGTGATTCTCCAGGAAGAGTGATAATTTTAATGAATTAACTTGAAAGTTATCATCTAGAAAATTTTGCTAGGGAAAATTAAATCTCGAAGATTAATACCCATGAAAGCAATCCAGATTAGAAAAAAAAATTTAAAATTGCTTTTGCTTAATCATCAATGCAGTCCCTTCCAATAACCCCAAGGCAGCTCAACAAATTGGTTGATGGTAATTCAATCAAGATCAAATAATATGTACTTACAATGCACCGAGTCCTCGATCGAATTGGCCCGAGAGTAGGTCATTGTTTCATTTACACGAAGGGCCATCTCCCGAATTCGATCACTTCTATTCATTTCTTCAAGGAGCCCGATATCTCTTAGTCTGCAATCTAATGAAAAAATGAAGAAGGAGATTTTGGAAGTCATTCAACTCTTCAGAAATACTTGTTATGTTAAATAAAACTTACCTTAACTATTTTTTATTGATGAAAAAGGGGAATATATAAAATAAAATTTTTCAATTTACACTATTCATTGAAGTAATCGTTTCGATACACAGTATTATCTTCAGAGCAAATTTTGAACTGATTGTGTCAAAAAAAAATGGTTCTTTAAATAGTGTGGCACGTGGCAGGTAGGTTTCATAAATGCACAATTTTAATGGTTGGTTGGGCCTCTCTGAATAATAAAATTTATTATGGATGAATTGTGTAGGTCCGCCATATTGTTTGAAACTAAACAGTTGGTGTTAAATCTCTGATAAAATGTTCTGCCAGTCTGACCAATACAGGGTGTCTGTACCTAAACAGAATTATTTCTCAAAGTCCTTCGCATTTATTCTAGACAGCCTGTTTTTACGGTATCGCAATCTTCACAACCTAGTTTGTAAACGCCAGACTTGTAGAATTTGTCCTGTAAAGATTTTTTTATAAGCAAAGTTCATTAAATGGTGTAAATTGAATTCAATTTAATATATTCCCATTTATTTATCAGTATCAGAATTTACACATAGTAAATTAATTAATAAGATTTTTTTGGGAATTTTTAATAAATTTTCTAGAGTGGCGATTATCTCGAAATTTGGAAAACCATTTAATTTAACATCATTAAAACACCTTCTAAATTATAAATTGATCAGATGAATATTCTAGGCGAAAATCAAATTTTGAATGCTAATAACTAACGATGGATTTGGCCCAATAACGAACTTGACCGAGATATTTGAACGATCAACCTATTCTGAAAAATGAAAACTCTGGGTCATCTCCTTCGGAAGATAGAGAGTATACGATCGGAGGGCCCGGCCAGCCTGACCTACTTAAATTTGACCAAGGTTTCTCCATCAAGAAGTCGAACCCAATGGATTGAAACCATTTTCGGCTCGATATTCAGAAATTACAGACATTTGGACAGAACGATAGCCCGCCTGTTCCACTAGTAACAAGCGCGCAAAAACAAAAAAATTTTCTGGCCTTCATAACCATAAAGTCAAATCAATGGTGACTGAAGAAATACTGAATATTAATTCAAAACGATCATATTATCTTTGCGCACATAAAAAAATCAAATACCGTACCTGCTTATATTGACCCTACTTCAAGAATTCGGAAAGGCTTAGTGCTGAGCGGATTACTAAGCACTAAGATTTTCGCGAGAGTGCTCCGAAAAACAAGCACTAAGCACTAGCCTTTGAAAAGTGCTCGCGAGCACAGTGCTCGGAAGCACTAAAGTGCTTAGAGTGCTTTCACGAGCACTAAGCACAATGCTTTGGCACAGCTCTGAATGAGCATTTACAGAAATTGAACAAGGATTCTTCATCAGTGAGCTCAAACAAATTACTTTGACCACCGATTTTTCATCAGTAAGTTTAAATAAAGAGATTGATACCACTTTTACCAAAATATTTATTATAGACACTTCGGCAAACCTAGAAGCACTTTTTTCGAGAGCGCTAAAATGGCAGTATTTTGATGTTACCAAAAAAATTTTTTTTGAACTTGTTTTGACTTTCCTACCGATTTGAGAAACAAGCGTTTTTTATGACTGACATTTTTTCTGGAGTTGATTTAATTATCAAGATATATACCTATGTTTCAAGATGAAGAATAATATTGAAAATCAGTCTAGCCATTAAAAAAATTCAATAGTAATTCTTTTAATTGATATTTGGATACATGTGTTTTCTCAATCTCGATATACTACATTGAAGAACTTCAATGTTGATGGAATAATCCAATATTGAATATTTCTTAGGGATAGAAATTAGAAACCGTGATAAAATAAAACTTTATAAAAGTAAATTTTAGAGTAAAAACAAATGACAACACATTGTAAACCAATCAACTATTGACTCCAATTCGATATGAAAATTCAATTTCTTTTAACACAAGCTATATGTGATGACAGTGTTCTTTTCAATAGTTGATTGGGTCACATTTCAATATTGATATCTGTTCATTTATAAATAGAAATAAATTGACAGTACAAAAAATAATGTTAGGTGATAAAAATTTGCGATATACTACACAGTAAAGAATAAAATATAAATACACTAGATATATTCACTTTCTATTTAGCTCTAATTTAAATAATTACAAATTTTCAGAGAAAAATTGACTAGTTCCTAGCCAATACTTATAATGCAAATCTCTATACAATTTAATTAGGTATATTCAGTTAACATATTTGGTAACTTACTGAACATTGTGTACATTCATTTCATGTATACTCCATTAAAATCATAATATCTAAGAAATCACAAGTGGTAAAAAATGGCAATGCAATTTACTAACATCAAAAACCTACATAAATAGATAATTGAATACATTTCAGCTTGCAAACATCGAATATTTACACAAAATATAGATGCATATTTTTACAGCAGATATTTGAATCCACTTTATTGCGTATTTTATATTTGAATTAAAAAAACGGGATGAAATTACGTATTTAACAAGTAAATAATGAAAAATTTTTAACATTCAATATTTCTGGTGATAACTAAATAGGTTTGTTTGGAGATCTATCATGTTACAAAATGTCTTAAGAGATATTTGTTATTATTTTTCAAACCGATTTTGACAACCATAATGATCAATTTTGAAGTGGAATACCTACTATACCAACACTTCAATTATTTTAGCAAACAATAGTAAAATCAATCTAGTGAAGTCCTATTGTAAAAAACAATATTATTTGTGTTGAAATTATTTTAAATTCAGTTTTCGAATAGCTATCACAAAATTGATGCGGATAAAAATTTGTTTTCAAAGAGAATGAGGCCAAAACCAGTTTGAAATTATGATTTAATCTCAAAACAAACCTTTAATTTTTTTCTCATTCATCAAAATGGTGTTTTCCACATTGAACTCTTAGTTTAGATATTTGCTATTTTGCTATTGAAAATTCTAAAAAATAAGAAAATCTCAAGTAGTAAATGATTTTTCAGAATAACAAATATTTGCGGTTTCAATATACTTCATAAAACATATCTCTACTTGATACATGACAGTAAATTTAGGACGGAATGCCTTATAGGGTCTGGAAATATTAATAAAAAATAAATACACTAAATTTAATTTTTCATTGTTCAAACGTATGATGAAACAATCGGAGATAAAATTTTTTCTTAAAATCAACGAAGTTGGTAAAATAATTATTTTTATTTTTTAAACGTGACAGAACGAAACAAAGAGGGAATTTCTCAGGTTAAAATTTTATACATTCAGGCAATACTTCATATAAAAAATGACTTATTTCTTCTGTACTGAACCGCTAAACCTAAGTGGTCAATTTCTTAGGACAGCATAAACTTCATATAATCCTTTGGCTGTCTCTAGGAAAAATAACGCCCTATATTTGGAGGAAAATATTCTCAATATTTAATCTTGATGGTTGAGAAAAAATGTGACAATAAAATGCTAACAAAGAGATGTGGCTTGCATATATTCAAACTCTAAATAAGAAGGAAGAATAATACAATCTGATCATAAATATAATGCGTGATAATCAATGAGTTTCTTATCTACCTGAAGGGGGAAGAGTTCAAGATTGAAGCAAAAAATTGTGTTCAAGTACATTCCATCTATTTTCCATATTCCTGCGGTTTAACCCATTATTCCCTTTCAATATCTAATTTCACTGCATTATCTCCTCTCTTTAAACTAACATTGTCATTTCGTGAATTGGATCGTTAAACTTATTAGATTTTAGGTACGCCCTTTGTGTAAAAGGTGAATGGTACAGGTAGAATTTTATTTATGCCATACCTACATTTATTGGATTCTACAGGGTGAACATTTTTTCATGTTTAAGCACTACAACTTTTGAACCAGAGGAGATATGGGGTATCAGATTTTGTCTATCTCCTCTGGTTTAAAAGTTGTAGTACTAAAACATCGAAATATGCCCACCCTGAGGTTTTTTATACGAGGCAGATTTCAATATTGAATTTTCTCCCAATATACAGTGCGTCATTTCTGTAGAGGATATTTCGGAATACACCCTAAGTCAGTTGAAAATTAGCAAGGGGCCGTTTTAAATCGATGTGGCCTCATAAATCTGGAATGCATTTCTGAATTAAAAATCGGATTTGAAGAAAATAGACACATGTCTAAAAATTCCGATAGATGGATACATTTCTGTGGTTTTTCATCCCTGAAAGGTGTCAGTATGAAAGACAAATTAATGCCTAGTTTATGGATATGTTGATAAAAAAATTCAATTAATCCAAATTAACGACGAGTTAATAATTTTTCGATATAACGGTTTTTTTCAAGGTGGGTAGCTTATTGCAAACTATTAATGCCAAAAATTTAAGATTTTGTAGATCCTCATTAAGTTATATCAAGTATATTTTTGAAATACTTTAGAAATTCCGGTGTTGTCAAATGTAGGCAAATTCAACAACAGGTTCAATATTTTAAATGGAACACCCCATATTGAATTCAGAAAGACATCCCGGATGTATAATATAAGGTTTGTCTCAATTTTGAGGCTTTCTAACTATAACCAACATTTGGAATATGGTTAATTAGACACATATTGTATCCACAACATCAATCCACAATAAGAAATAGAAAACGAAATAAATTGATTCAGGATATTACTCAGTGCTTGGTATAACAGCAATTAATTTAATGAGTGTATTCACAATTGTCATATTTCGGAGGATTAGATTTTAACCCCTAACAAATACCTGAAAGTACCTTTGTCTCCGAGATCTACGAAAGCCTCAGATTTCATGAAATTAAGGCATTAAATAAGGCGTGTAATTCATCGTCTTTAGAAGTGAAGAGATCACAGTTAATATGAAGAAAGGAATTGCAAATAAAACATCTGTATACTTAATTATAACAGATAAACGGTAGGTGCATTAATTTGCGATATGACGTTTTTACCAATTCATCTGCATGTTTGAATGTCTTTAAATAAAAACAAATATGTCAAAACAGGATATTCCCCAAATCAGGGTCTAATTCTAGCTATTTGGAAGTCTTGGGCAGGTGACGTTTCATGTGAAGGGCTAGGTGATCTGATCTTGCGAAAGATCGTTCACATACATTACACTTGAAGGGCTTTGCTCCGGTATGTTTTCTGTAATGACGTGTTAACTCATCGGATCTGGCGAATCTCCACTCGCAATCAGGCCATTGACACTGATATGGCTTTTCACCTGAAAAAAAAAACAATGTTCAACATAGAAAATCACAAAAAGTTTGCGAATTTTCCGTGATCAGTGTTACTAAGACTAGGTCCACATTTAGAAAAAAAGTTCGTGCATATAACCATGTGAAAATTGAAGAACTTTTGGTTATCTTTTTGAAGGTAACAAGGAATTCTGACCGATTTATATATAGGTTAGATGAAAAAATACACTTTGACAAAAAAGTATTCAGAAATTCTGATTTAAATTGCTGAACTTTCGAGGATAATACCTCAAAAATTTACGAATGCTATTTGGGGAGAATATTTCACGAATGAGAAAAATGTTACATATATATAGAATATTGGTTAGCAAAAAGTCAAATAACACAAACAAATTAACATTAAAAATTTTTATTATTGTTATTAAATAGGCATAAAAAGAAACTGTCTAGAATATTTACTAAAATATTATTTTTATTTATTATTATTGATCGTATAAAAATCTTAATTGGAATAAATATGTTGAGTACACGAAGGGGAACATCAAATCATCAGTATATGGAATTAGAGGAATCTCAAAATATATCAACCGAGATGTATCATATTAAAGATAGTTTATCAGGCAACAATTGAATCCAAATTAAGGTTTGGAATAATTTTCTATGGAACATCGAACATCTATCGAGAATCTATTTATTTAAAAAAAAAAGTAGTGAGAATAATAAATGGCCTGGACACATACAGACCTGCAGAGGCGCTTTTAGAAGTATCGGTCTATTAACTAAATATGCAATATACAGGGTGTTTCAAAAAAGGACGACCCTATCTCTAGGATAGATAAAAAAGTGAAAAATAATTGGGGTTTGCTCAGTAAAAAATTTTTGTAACGCCATCCGTATTCAAGATACAGGGCCTTGAAGAAAAAAAAATTATACACATTTTTTAAAATTTTGTAGAAACTACTGGCAACATTGTAATGAAATTTTATACGAATATGTTTCGGAGGCTGATACATCCAATGAATTCGTTTTTATGTCTGACTCTCGTAGAGACGCTAGTTAGAAGGTTCGTACCAAGTGGTATTGAACATAACTTTTTTAGTATTATATTCACTGAGCAAAATTTCAAGCGTACTTAAACATCATTCTACTCTAATTGAAATCATATTTATGTTATGAGCCTTTTTTAGAATTTTCTGATTTATTGTTTGGTAAATACAATTTTTATTATTACTTCATACGAACATCGGTTATTACTCCGTAATTTTCAAATCAAAATACTCCGAAAACGGTACACAGTATCGATTTTTACCAAGAGTACCCGTTTAGAAGATAGAAAATTTAAAATACTTTAAACGGAGCATATAAAAAGAAGTTCTTTGAAAGAATATAAAACAGAAAATGTTGATGACCATGATTCAAATTTTTATTGTATTATAAAAAGAAAGCTTGCTTTAGAAACTAAAGTCAGATGCGGTTGAAGTGGTTATATTTAGTTGTGTATCTGGATCTATTTGTAAATAGCCTGATAATGATTTTGCATTCGAATGACCCGTCGTTTCCACCAAATTTTGATGTGTTACTCTGCTCTTGGCCAGCGGTTGCACGAAGGGAATGAATTGTGATATTTTTTCTGGTGTCAGTGCCTTTTAAATGTGGTAGATTTTTCGTCCAAGATGAGATTCTGTTTACTCCAACTAGACTGTTATTGTACCAGTTCCCGGATTTTTCCAACTGAGGGTAATCGTTTGTTAATTACGTTCTTTGTCTTGTCTTGTAGTGTAAGTATATTCTTAATGGGCAAAAACTAAGAGTTCTATTGTGCTTTAATAAAGATTTTAAATTAGCGATTTGGATTTTATGGGTAGAGAAGGATGTGATCTATATGCACGAGACGTTTCGTATAATTAGGGTCGATGTTCATTTACAGGTAAGTTCGTTTAATCCATAAATTATACAGTACGTCCTCTAGATCAGATACTTGAGTGTCTTTATTAAGTATGCTATTTTTTTCATCGTAAAATTCTTTTTAGACGTTGCTGCGTTTTACTGGTTTAGTAGATTTTAGTATATTATCTTTTATGGATTGTAATCTTATTAGTACAATTTCCCTAATAGTATATTCTAAAACAAGTTGCAGCATGGGCACCTACTCCAACACGAATGCGAAATTTTGAACTCAAAAGTTTTTGAGACATTCATTGGAATTCAATGAAAAATTCAGATTATACCTCCAAGTGCCTTTTGTATTTTATTTTCGCAGTTGGTGTGACCTACAGAATTACAACAGTTATTTAGTTTTTGTTGATGAAGTCATGCAAAGAATTCTTTTGAAATATCATTTGTCATTCTTATCACTACAATTTTAACAGTATATTCTAAAACAAGTTGTAGAATGGGCCCCTATTCCAACACGAATGCGAAATTTGAAAACGAGCGACGAAGCAGCGAGTTTTTGAACTCAAAAGTTTTTGAGACATTTATTGGAATTCAATGAAAAATTCAGATTATACCTCCAAGTGCTTTTTGTATTTTATTTTCGCAGTTGGTGTGACCTACAGAATTACAACAGTTATTTAGTTTTTGTTGATGAAGTCATGCAAAGAATTCTTTTGAAATATCATTTGTCATTCTTATCACTACAATTTTAACAGTATATTCTAAAACAAGTTGTAGAATGGGCCCCTATTCCAACACGAATGCGAAATTTGAAAACGAGCGACGAAGCAGCGAGTTTCTGAACTCAAAAGTTTTTGAGACATTTATTGGAATTCAATGAAAAATTCAGATTATACCTCCAAGTGCTTTTTGTATTTTATTTTCGCAGTTGGTGTGACCTACAGAATTACAACAGTTATTTAGTTTTTGTTGATGAAGTCATGCAAAGAATTCTTTTGAAATATCATTTGTCATTCTCTTCACTACAATTTTAATAGTATATTCTAAAACAAGTTGCAGAATGGGCACCTATTCCAACACGAATGCGAAATTCGAAAACAAGCGACAAAGGAGCGAGTTTTTGAATGAATGAGTGTTGGAATTGCCTTCGGCAACGAGTATTAGACGATATTTTCTCTATTTCAGTCAAGAATTGTGAGAAATTTATTGGAATTCAATGAAAAATTCAGATTATACCTCCTAGTGCCTTTTGTATTTTATTTTCGCAGTTGGTGTGACTGATACGAAAATCGACATATTATAGAATTTGAACAGTGCGTTCAAATCTCTACATGGTTTAATATTGACAATTGACATTCAATGGACGCGTGTTGACATTCGAAAGGATAGGATGTCAGTGTTGACAACCACAAAACGAAAAATATAACTAAAAACAATGCTGTAATGAGTTCATTACAGCACTGTTTTTAGTACTGCAATGAACTCATTACTACACTGAAATAGAGAAAATATGTTATTTGAATCTGTTATGCTAATGGTCTATTATACCTCTTAGGCCCGTTTGCACCAACGCCTCTTAAAATGCCGCTTAAAGTTAAGGGTCGCTTAAATTCATCTCCAGTTGCACGACTGTCACTTAGGGCTCGTTTATACTGGCCCACCAGTGCATTTGCGTATTTTACAAATTTTATTTTATATGGGTATTAATACAGTGGAACTCCCCTAACTCGAACTTCCCTATCCCGAAGAATTCTTCAAGTCGAATTTTCTTCAGAAGCAAAAACGTTTTGACAACATCGCCATGTATTTCTTCCCCTATAAGTCGAATTTCCATAACTCGAATATTTCTGAAACTCGAACTGAAATTCAGCAGTAAACGAGGCGGCAACCAAGCATAACTCGATTTTTTTGGGGCAACACTCACTGCAACTTTGGGGAATAACCGAGCGGGGAGTCGCCGACAGATCCAAACTTGTTTTTCTTAGTTTTCTTAAGAACGTTGAATTGCGCGCGCGCTCTATAAAATATCAGTTCTGATTAGTTACGTTGTGAAATTTAAAAAGGCTTTGTGTTGTAGTAGACTAAAATGACATCAAAGCGAAACTTGAAGTGTTTGACGCTGAAGGAGAAATTAAAATCAATTACTGAAGTAGAAAGAGGCGAAATGAAAAAGAAAATCATTGCTCAACAATTTGGGATTCCCCCAAACACAGTATCAACCATTTTGAAAAATAGAGTTAAACTTTTAGGAAAACAGGGTTGTAGCTATGATTCTAACTCTGAACGGAAAGGGCTTACTACTTGTGTGAATATTGGTGTTGATGAAGCTATCTTAAGTGGGTTACTACCGCGCGTGCTAAAAATCTTCCTCTTTCTTGAGAGAAAGCTCTAGAATATGCCGCTGCTTTGGGTCACGAAGATTTTTCAGCTAGTGTAGGGTGGCTAGATAAAGATAAAAAACAAAATGATAGGCACTCTGTTCGGGTGAACAAGAGCGCCAAAAAAAAAGGCATAATATCGCCCAGTGTCAGTTTGTGGTGAAAGTGCTTCTGCAGATACAAAATCCAGTGAAAATTAGAAAAACAACGTTTTGCCAGATTTAATCAGACAATTCCTCGAAAACGATATTTTTAACGCTGATGAAACGGGTATTTTCTTTAAATGATTACCCAACAAAACATTAGCTTTTAAAGGTCAAAAATGCTTTAGTGGCAAACACAGCAAGGAGAGAATCACAGTTATGGTTGCCAGCAATATGAGTGGTTCAGAAAAGTTGAAGTTGCTCGTTATTGGCAAGTCAAAAAACCCACGTTGTTTTAGGGGCATAAAATCACTTGATGTTGATTACGAGCATAATAAAAAGGCGTGGCTGACAAGTGAAATTTACGCTAAGTGGCTAAAAAGTCTAGATAGAATCTTTGTTGCCCAGAATAGGAAGATTCTACTCTTTGTGGACAATTGTCCTGCACATCCTAAAAATGTAGAAGCAAGTCTAAAAAATATTAAACTGGAATATTTTCCTCCTAATCTGACGTCTGTACTACAACCAATGGACCAAGGGATTATCAAAAATCTTAAGCAGCATTATAGAAAACGAATGGTAATGAATGTCTTGGCACACTGTGTCGTTACTTGATGCAATCAGGGATCTGAATAAAATTGGAATTGCGATGTGAAACAACAAACAATCCGTCATTGTTTTAGAAAGGCAAATTTTGTTAAAGATGAATTAATGCAGAATGCTGCTACAGCTGACTGGAATGAAGGCGACCATCTTCCATTGTCTGAATTAAAACAAATTTGGACAACATGCAGAGGGGCAATGGGAAGCGCCGATGTTTCTTTTGAAGATTACGTCGATATTGATGATGGTGTGCTAACAATGGGATTACCAACAGACGAAGAAATTTCAGAAGACGTTCTACAAAATCTAGTTTCTTCTGAAAAAGATGAGTTTGAAGTGATGTGTAGCATTAATATTAAACACACATGTCATAATCTATTGTTTCAGACTCAGAAAAAGAGGAATTTTCTAGTGAGGGCGAGGTTGGAAAAACTACTGATGTCACAACCACCTTCAACCAAACGTATTCTGCTATTCAGACCCTGAGAAATTTTGCTTCGTCAAAAGAAAATGTTCCGCTTGCAGTACATGCGTCGTTACATTTAGTGGAGGATTTTATAGATAAAAATAAGTGGTCCATATTTAAACAAACGAAAATAACAGATTTCATTAAGTAAGAATACATGTGTATTTGAAATAAATGTACAAGTTTCGTTTTTTTGTATCTGTTTTTTTGTGTGTTTTTATTAAATAATGTACATACATAGGACCTTGTTTTCGTAATACATCTGCAATACATTTGTATTGCATGTGTGTGTGTTTTGTTTATCTGGTCACCCTTAATCCAGTCCAATTTTCAGTATTTCGAATTTTCCGTAACTCGAAGTGAAACTACTGGCCCTTGGAGATTCGAGTTAGGGAAGTTTCACTGTATATATATTAGATAATTAGATTAGATTATCTTATAAGTGTATAAGACTATCTTATAAGTAAGACAAATTAAAGGGAATGTAATAGTGGGCGAGTTTTTTTTTGACACATGCGCATTCTATAGAGCGTCAATTATTTATATCAGAGTATTGAATACAGAATCGATCTCTGTTTTAATAGCGGTAATTTCAAATAATATAATAAATTATAATTCAAGATGGTCAGCACGTTTCAAACATTGAAACTCAAATTCAAAATGACAATTATTAACAAGCATAGAGCAAAATCCATAAACTCTATGTTCTGTTTACGGTTAAGTTAACAGCCAGTATAAACGTCTACTGAAATTCTTACTGCATACGCATTAGTTGCGTTTCATTCGTACTGCATACAGAATAAGGTAAGGGCTTACGGCATAAGGTGCCGGCCAGTATAAACGAGCCCTTAACGTTAATAGCGTTGTTCGAAGTATATATTACAATTACAATTAATATTATTTTAGACACATCACATTTGTTCGAAAATCACAGAGAAATACTAGACAAATATTTGGAAAACCAAACAGATTTGTTTGGTGTACATTTATATACATTTATTTTGGTATTTATCTATGATTCTAACCTAAAATAATTTGATTAAATTATTTTAGGTTAGAATCATAGATAAATACCAAAATAAATGTACATTTACCTTTGTTCTATGGGTAGAATCCGCCCTTATAAATAGTTAAGTGGCCATGAATACGCATCGAAATTTAAGGCTCGCTTAAGGGATTTAAGTGCCGCTTAACAGTTGGTGTAAGGGGCACGTTTATACTGGCCGGTACCTTATGCCGTAACCTTAACCTTAAAAGTTGAACCATAGGAATTCAATGCTTTCGTTCATACTCATTCCCTAACCTTTTCCCTTACCGGTAAAATGTTCAACTTCTAGGGACAAATTCATAGAAATATATATTCATAAATAATTTCGACAAATTACATATACAGTGGAACTCCCCTAACTCGAACTTCTCTATCTCGAAGAATTCTTTAAGTCGAATTTTCTTCAGAAGCAAAAACGTTTTGACAACATCGCCATGTATTTCTTCCCCTATAAGTCGAATTTCCATAACTCGAATATTTCTGAAACTCGAACTGAAATTCAGCAGTAAACGAGGCGGAACCAAGCATAACTCGATTTTTTTGGGGCAACACTCACTGCAACTTTGGGGAATAACCGAGCGGAGAGTCGCCGACAGATCCAAACTTGTTTTTCTTAGTTTTCTTAAGAACGTTGAATTGCGCGCGCGCTCTATAAAATATCAGTTCTGATTAGTTACGTTGTGAAATTTAAAAAGGCTTTGTGTTGTAGTAGACTAAAATGACATCAAAGCGAAACTTGAAGTGTTTGACGCTGAAGGAGAAATTAAAATCAATTACTGAAGTAGAAAGAGGCGAAATGAAAAAGAAAATCATTGCTCAACAATTTGGGATTCCCCCAAACACATTATCAACCATTTTGAAAAACAGAGTTAAACTTTTAGGAAAACAGGGTTGTAGCTATGATTCTAACTCTGAACGGAAAGGGCTTACTACTTGTGTGAATATTGGTGTTGATGAAGCTATCTTAAGTGGGTTACTACCGCGCGTGCTAAAAATCTTCCTCTTTCTTGAGAGAAAGCTCTAGAATATGCCGCTGCTTTGGGTCACGAAGATTTTTCAGCTAGTGTAGGGTGGCTAGATAAAGATAAAAAAAAGGCATAATATCGCCCAGTGTCAGTGGCGGGGGGGAAGTGCTTCTGCAGATACAAAATCCAGTGAAAATTAGAAAAACAACGTTTTGCCAGATTTAATCAGACAATTCCTCGAAAACGATATTTTTAACGCTGATGAAACGGGTATTTTCTTTAAATGATTACCCAACAAAACATTAGCTTTTAAAGGTCAAAAATGCTTTGGTGGCAAACACAGCAAGGAGAGAATCACAGTTATGGTTGCCAGCAATATGAGTGGTTCAGAAAAGTTGAAGTTGCTCGTTATTGGCAAGTCAAAAACCCACGTTGTTTTAGGGGCATAAAATCACTTGATGTTGATTACGAGCATAATAAAAAGGCGTGGCTGACAAGTGAAATTTACGCTAAGTGGCTAAAAAGTCTAGATAGAATCTTTGTTGCCCAGAATAGGAAGATTCTACTCTTTGTGGACAATTGTCCTGCACATCCTAAAAATGTAGAAGCAAGTCTAAAAAATATTAAACTGGAATATTTTCCTCCTAATCTGACGTCTGTACTACAACCAATGGACCAAGGGATTATCAAAAATCTTAAGCAGCATTATAGAAAACGAATGGTAATGAATGTCTTGGCACATATGGAAGAATCAAGTCCTGTCACTGTGTCGTTACTTGATGCAATCAGGGATCTGAATAAAATTGGAATTGCGATGTGAAACAACAAACAATCCGTCATTGTTTTAGAAAGGCAAATTTTGTTAAAGATGAATTAATGCAGAATGCTGCTACAGCTGACTGGAATGAAGGCGACCATCTTCCATTGTCTGAATTAAAACAAATTTGGACAACATGCAGAGGGGCAATGGGAAGCGCCGATGTTTCTTTTGAAGATTACGTCGATATTGATGATGGTGTGCTAACAATGGGATTACCAACAGACGAAGAAATTTTAGAAGACGTTCTACAAAATCTAATTTCTTCTGAAAAAGATGAGTTTGAAGTGATGTGTAGCATTAATATTAAACATACATGTCATAATCTATTGTTTCAGACTCAGAAAAAGAGGAATTTTCTAGTGAGGGCGAGGTTGGAAAAACTACTGATGTCACAACCACCTTCAACCAAACGTATTCTGCTATTCAGACCCTGAGAAATTTTGCTTCGTCAAAAGAAAATGTTCCGCTTGCAGTACATGCGTCGTTACATTTAGTGGAGGATTTTATAGATAAAAATAAGTGGTCCATATTTAAACAAACGAAAATAACAGATTTCATTAAGTAAGAATACATGTGTATTTGAAATAAATGTACAAGTTTCGTTTTTTTTTGTATCTGTTTTTTTGTGTGTTTTTATTAAATAATGTACATACATAGGACCTTGTTTTCGTAATACATTTGCAATACATTTGTATTGCATGTGTGTGTGTTTTGTTTATCTGGTCACCCTTAATCCAGTCCAATTTTCAGTATTTTGAATTTTCCGTAACTCGAAGTGAAACTACTGGCCCTTGGAGATTCGAGTTAGGGAAGTTTCACTGTATATATATTAGATAATTAGATTAGATTATCTTATAAGTGTATAAGACTATCTTATAAGTAAGACAAATTAAGGGAATGTAATAGTGGGCGAGTTTTTTTGACACATGCGCATTCTATAGAGCGTCAATTATTTATATCAGAGTATTGAATACAGAATCGATCTCTGTTTTAATAGCGGTAATTTCAAATAATATAATAAATTATAATTCAAGATGGTCAGCACGTTTCAAACATTGCAACTCAAATTCAAAATGACAATTATTAACAAGCATAGAGCAAAATCCATAAACTCTATGTTCTGTTTACGGTTAAGTTAACAGCCAGTATAAACGTCTACTGAAATTCTTACTGCATACGCATTAGTTGCGTTTCATTCGTACTGCATACAGAATAAGGTAAGGGCTTACGGCATAAGGTGCCGGCCAGTATAAACGAGCCCTAACGCAATTGAAGTTTGAAGTTAAGAATTCATTTTAAGGGATGCTTAACGCTAAGTTGGTGGTTGGTGCAAACGGACCTTAATTACATAATCATTAAGTTATTGTAAGCAGTAAGAGGAAACCAGTTAGCCACTTATTTCAGTTGTGATGTACTTGTATACGTGATAGAATATAGTAAAATGCAGAGTAGTTTAAATCAACTCAAAGTGCAGAAATTCAACGATTTCCTGTTGGAATTAACACTGGACATATTCAGTATTTACTTGGACCTTACGGATTTCAATCAAAAGATACATTTTCACAGAAAAATCAGAATGTCAGTGAAACAAATCATTTTAGCCGACGAAAAAAGGCAATCTTCAGCAGACGGGCGATTACAGCTTCTACTTAGACAACACAGAATTGCTAGAAGGATTGGTTTGAGTAAAGAAGAAATTTGCATAAGCATGGTTATATATCTTGGCAGTTGTTTCGTGCCACAAGACGCTACAAATTTCAAAAAATTCTTTGCGGATTTGCAACTGGTAAAAATACGATTGAAGAAGGAATTATCGAATCTAGAACTGGTTCGTGTATCTTTGAGGGCGCTGTGTCACGAAATTTTAGATACAGACAAGGTGAGTTTTATCCAGTAGTAAGTATTTTATCTGGTATAAAATGGGGATTTTCAGTTTCGGAAAAATTAATTTTTTTGTAATAATTAAATGACCCCTTAAAATTTTTTTTTGGATTGAAATATACTTGTATTTGTTTACCGAATTTCATCGTTACAGTTATGAGGGAGAAATCAAAGGTAATGATAATCCAAATAATACACAGTGGAAAAATTCTGATTTCTGCAAGTAAAAAAGTGCAATCGTGATTTTTTTGTGAATAATCGAATAAAATGTGTGGGCTAATGAAGTTTAGATATAAAACTATAAATTGCATATATAAATGAGTATTATGAGTACATAGCTTTTTTTAAATTAATTTTCTATTAGATTGTATTAATGACTCATTTGATTTGTGAAAATTGATCTTAATTATTAAAGGAAACAAGTATTTGTCTAATTTCACATTCATTAAAACTATTATTATTTATTTATAAAGTGAAAGTTAAACAAAATACTGGTTTCTTTTAATAACTAAGCATAAATCTTGAAAATGTCTGTGGGTTTAATTACCTTCGATTGTATTGTACGACTGTTTCCTTTATATATCGGGATTAGAGAACAATATCGTTATCATTAAGATCTATAAACTGGGGGTATTTAAACCGGTGACCATTTACAATTTTGCTTGGATTTGGCTTATCTTCAAACACTCATACAGTCGACTGCTGTTTACTTTCGGGCACGATGTCATAGACGTGCTTCGAATCACCGTAATCATATTTTTGGAGCATGAATATTTTAAATTACTGTAAATAATACAAATAGCGCTCGTATGTCAAAACGTTCTGACTACGTATAAAACGTATAAAAAATGTCAAGTTTTACGATAGAAATGTGAGTTGGCGGATTGCAACATTAGGGTTGTCTAATCCCGAAATATAAAAGGCTACACTCGTACGACTAAAAACTCACTTGGTTGAATTTAGAAGTTTCATCCTCCCAAGAAAATGTTAAAATATAAAAAAAAATTTGTTTAATGTTAAACATCTAATTTTAATTTTTTTTTTCAGACTAGGCCATTATCCCCTGCCATGTCAACAGTTCTCCGTGTGATACCACGAAAAATGATTTCTTATGCGGTGAAATGGATTATGACATACGGTTGTAAATCAGCTAGGCTTGAAAGAGCGTTAACACATTTGATACAGTGGCTGTCACAATGGTCTTTAACACCAAACCTTAGAATCCTAGCCATTATGCTCATTATGGTAAGTATTTCATTTGTATTTCACTTTGAATATCCAATAGGCTTTTGGAATGGCGAATTTCGAAAGAGCACAATCTAAAATAAATCGAAATTTAGAAAGGACGTATCTTTAATTAATTTTGAATCTCTCGCATTGTCCATGAGATTGATTCAACTCATTCTTTATAATAATAAAATTATCCAATGAATTTAAATAAAATTACCACTCTATTAATACACAGTTGAGTTGTCCGCGTGTAGTTGTGTTGTTGTGTACATTTACAGTGCGTTCGTTGCCATGGCTGCGCGTGTAAAATACATGAAAGAAGAACGTGTTTGTTTGCTCACTTCCTACCTAAAACTCGGCGAGGTTATACTGAAATTTTCGAAAAATTTCGCCAGCGCTTTCCAAACAAGCAAGTTCCCAACAGACAAATGTTGCATAAACTATATCGTAAATTCGTCAGTAGCCGTAGTCGAATGTTAGAAACTTCCTTCCAATACCGAATACTTTCGTAAAATTTATTTTACCGCGATTAAACGATGCCACATGTGTGATGACGAGGGAGGGGAAACAATTCGAACATAAAATGTGAAGCCACAAGTCAATATTGATGTTATATTTTTGTCGAAATTAAATTTATTTGCAATTATTTTTGTTTTTTCTCTCATATGCAAAACGGTTAACTGACTTTTGCCGCACCCTGTATATAATAGGTTGTCAATTATCTCCCTTCCGCTCTTTTGCTCTTTATTCAATGCTTTATAAAAAGTGTTACAGTGATCGGATTTAGTTCAAATAATTGTTCGATAATCTGGGTCCATCTAGATGGCAAATTCATAATACGACCCTCGTAGAAGCCCCTCTCCTTATTTGCACAGAACTCGGACAGCCACTTTTCACAAGCCTTTTTTGAGTTCAACTTTACACCACCAAGGGCATTCGCCATGGACAGGAACAGGTGGTAATCACTTGGCGCTATACCCGGGCTATATATATATGGTGGATGCGATAAAATCTCCCATGATTCGAGCTCCTGTAGCTTCTGGCGATTTATCAACGAAGTGTTGGTCTGGCGTTGTCCTGGTGGAACACTACACCCTTCCTGTTGGCCATTTCTGGACGCTTCTGGTCGATCGCCTGCTTCAAGCGCTCCAGTTGTTCGTAGTAGATGGTAGAATTAAGAGTCTGGCAATATGGCAGCAGCTCATAGTGGATGATTCCCTTCCAATCCCACCAAACACACAACAAAACCTTTCTGGCCGTCAATCCCGGCTTGGCCACTGTTTGGGACGATTCACCTGCCTTCGACCACAACCGTTTTCACTTGATATTGTCGTATAAGATTCATTTTTCGTCGCCAGTCACCATCCGCTTCAAGAATGAGTCGAGTTGGTTCCATTTCAGCAGCATATCGCGGGCGTTGATTCGTTCCAGAAGGTATTTTTGCGTCAAATCATGCGGCACCCAAACATCAAGCTTTTTTTTGTATCCAGCCTTCTGCAGATGGTTTAAAATGGTTTGGTGACTAACTCCCATCTCCTAGGCGATGTCACATACCGGTCTAACTCGATGTATTCCATGATTTTATCGCTATTTGTCGTCACAGGTCTTCCGCCGGCTGGTTTATCCATGGTGTCGTTTTCACCGGCTCTGAATCGTCGAAACCATTCCTCCGCGGTTCGAACTGATAGAGTACCATCCCCCAAAACACCATTAATCTCACGGAACGTTTCTCTAGCGGATTTGCCTTTAACGAAGGAAAAGTTTAAAATAGCGCGAATTTCGGCGTTAGTGAACACCATGTTTACACGTCTATAACTGTTGAACGCAATATCCAAACTAATCATGCATAGCGTCGTTTTGTAGGTTATGTCAAGACCTTTGAAATTATGTATAGTATTGCCAGTTACGAACTCTGTAGCGCTTTGTACATAGCAGCGAAATTCAAAAGACATAAAGGCAGAATGAAGATATTTGGCAACCTTTTATAGAATATTTAATAGAGTAGTATTTTTTATTCTCGAATTTAATGGTTGAGCATTGTAAAGAATGAATAAAATCAATCCCATGGACAATGCGACTAATTTAAGGTTGTAAATATCGACTGATTATTAGATTGTGCTATTTGGAAATAACACTATAATAAAATATAGCTTTAATTTCGATTCCATTTTCATCTACGGTCTTTTTTATTTAGCATTGCTCGATGTTATATTTTGAAGTGAAAACTTCTTTAGCGGCGCTGAGCACTCTCTTGTATGGGTAAAAACATCCAAACCCGCGTCAGGGTCACGTGATTGTCATCGAAAAAGCGTAAGATCGAGGAGTAGGAGAGGGAATAATATCCCACACTCTTTCTACCGTGCCTGCGTGTCCTGTTTCGTTTAGGCGGTGCAGGGCGCTTGTGCGAATGTTTGTGTATGTTAATGTAATATGAATTAGGTTTGTTCGCGTGGCAGTTCGGAACTGTAATTTTTGGTAATTTGTGGTTCCCACCCGTTCTGGGACGGAACAGGAGTTCCTTGTCGTTCGTGTGGTCGGAACACTTGATTTCGGAACTGTTCGTTACTGTTCTTACGGTTCCTGATCTAGAGATGGTACAAGGTACAACAGAAGAAGCGGTAAATTGAAATCATCGGTGATTCAAATTTTCAGTAGTTCTAATTGGCAATTAAGTTATATATTTGGTGACTAGGATATTCGCATAGCTGTTTTTGAGTATATTTGATGTTGTGGGAGTATGAATTTTTAATCAATTCGTTATAATAGCTTCTCAAAATTTTTGTTATCTCAAAGAAGAGGAAGGATCATTTGCAATAGATGAATAAAACAATTGCATAGTTGTTGATCAAAGTATGTAAGATAATTATTTTATATTATTTATATATACGATATTTCGTATTTATATACTATATATTTATTTTTGTTATTTCGTGATTGTAGTATCTTTATTTTTTAACCACTCAAAATGTATTGAAAATTTAGGAAGGAAACGGAGGAATGACCTCTTTCAAGAACACAACGACTTGTTAAAACAATTGTTATCTAAAAAATAATTACAAAGCTATGAAAATTGTTAGAAAATATTTTTATGCCACCAGTTCCATATACAATTACCTAATTCTATTATATAAAATTTTCTGTACACAGTTTCCACCAAAATTACAATGAAATAACAGAAAAATTCACAGTTTATCCAGATATGAACTAACAAAAATAATTTCTCCACTGATGACACCACTACTACATGTATTGAAATTTCAAATTATAATTAAATTGAATCATTTCTTTAAATATTTCATTACATATAAATTATATTTACAGTTATTTATATGGATATGTCTATGTTCATTTATTTATGACAAAAAAAAATTGTTCAATTTTAATATTTGTAATTTCTAAAGTATTTCCACCGTATTAATAACACAATAACTTATTCAATATCTTTTTAACACTATCCATGATATGATCCATGATCATTGAACTCTATATGAATACCTATATGGTATTTAGAGTTCAATGTCCATGATGTTGTACAACATAACCTTACTTTCACTTATCTATGCACTTAACGAAATCGTTTTGAAATTATCTGTTCCCACCTGTTCTCACCCGTTCGTGTCATAGAACAACTTGCGACGATTCCAAGAGTTACAGAACCTGGTTCTCTGTGACCCCAGTACAATTCGGAACTCCCACCCGAACAAACCTATTGTCATTTTTGTGTACGATAGCGCAATAAATGAATATTGTATTCCACCACATAAATAATAGCACTTTTATACTGATAATGAAAGCAATTCATACAAAATTATTCTCTAACCATTCCAAAATATCAAAAATGCACAACGTTAATATTGAAGTTTTCACTTCTGCCGGCACTCCCGGAGTGCTACCGGTGTTTTTTTTGTGATTCATCATTATTGAATATTTTTTCTAGGAATTGTTGAAAAATAACTATGATGTCGTTTTGAAAGTGACACTTAATTATATTGAATCTTTGTTCAAACTACTAATTATACCGCACTACAGAAAAAACGTGGGTCAAGTGGTGTTCATATTATTATACCGTGTGCAAGAGAAAGAAATATACGAAGCAATATTCTATGATATTCCTGAGGTCGTTGAGTTTTTACAAAGGGAAAACTCTAGAGATAGCTGGCACTTCATTAAAAATATCATAGAAGTGTGCTTTTATATCAAGGACGTTTGCCCTGAGTATATCGAACTTGAGGGTGAGTTGAGAACTTTCATTAGTTTAAAAGTATATAATAATGAAATACAGCCTAAGCCACGCAACCACCAGAAAAGAAAAATCCAAGAGACTACAGATTTATCACACAATAAAGTCGGATTGGAAAATTTAGGAAACACGTGCTATATGAACAGCGTACTCCAAGCTTTATATATGACAAAGCAGTTTAGGAACTATATTATTGGATACGAACATAGTGGTATGCCATTATACCAAGACATGCAAGATCTGTTTGGAATACTCCAATATTCCATTAGAGGATCTGTTGCCCCACACAACATTCTTAGGAATGCCAATCCTTCGAGTTTCATTATTGAAGAGCAGCAGGACAGTTCGGAGTTTTTGCTACATCTTTTCGATGTTTTGCATGAACAAGAAGTGGGAAAACAAGATCCGCCTTCCACTCCCGATGGTAAGTATTTCTTCAGTTAACATTAACACACATGTCAATAAGTCCCAGGCCTTAATTCAACAATATAATCTCCTTTTAGAGTGAGTACGATTCACTCTGTCGAAAAGAAGAAAATTCGTTCCATCGAAAAGTTAATCCAGAGAAAGTTTATATTGGCGAAAACTCAACCCACTTACACCTGATTGGTTATCTAGCCAGAGATCTGTTGTATCTCATCTTCGACTGATCTCAAATGATTAAGATGAGAGACAACGGAGTTCTTGCTCGATGGCCAATCAGGTGTAAGTGGGTGGAGTTTTCGGCAATGTGAACGTTCTCTGCTGTAACTTTTCGACGTAATGACATTTACTAATATTTGAATTCTTTTTTTCAGTTTTAAATACCGATCGGACTACAATGATAGAACAATTGTTTGGAGGAAGATCAATGACTAGGTTCACATGTACTGTGTGCAGTGGCTCCAGTGAGAAAACAGACAATTTCAGGGAACTACCTCTATGTTTTCCTGATGAGACCGAAGATTCGTACACGATAAATCCTTCTGTTTCTAGGTTATTGGAACAGTATCTCAAACCTGAGAAATTATGTGGCGATAATAAATATCATTGTCAGCAATGTGGTTTAGTAGATGGAGAGAAAGTGACACGTATCATAGAGACACCCAGTAGAGTAATAATGACCCTTAAATATTTCAAGTATGATGTTGAAAAATTCGAGATGACGAAAATTTCATCCAGGTAAGGAAAACCCTCGTCTTGTCTTTGTTAATGTATAAATATCTCGGTTAACTTCGTTACTGGGCCAAATCAGTTCTCTGATTCATTAATTTTAAGTATCTGAAATTTTATTTCCTCAATAACTGCTATAACATCCATCGGATAAAGTTTTAACTTGAAAAAGATGTTTGGAAGAGATTGAAAGATAGTGTGAAATTTCGTAGAAAACACGCATAAAAAAATTTTTTTTTATTTTTATAAATTCCCAAAAAAAATTGTTCATGTATGGACGGTACTGATATCTTATATATTCTCAAATTTCATTGTTGTAGCTTTCGTCCGCCAGAAGATAAAATTATTTTTTCATTTACTTAATTTCAATATCGTAGCTTTCTGTTACCAGATAATCTAATATTTTACAATTAATTACAATTAATTTGAAGTTATCAGAATGAACATCTCGAAATCGTGCTCGGAAAAAATTTAATGTTCCGTTCCCTTGGGGCCTATAGAAGTTTCGAAAGATTAAATTCCGAAAAATTATCGCTTTTGTGTTATATCTTTGAAATTATGTCATAATTCTTTCCGGACAAAACCTTTTCCTCTAAATATTCCATCACCGATTGAGCGATCGTACTCAAAATGGGACTACCCATCGCAATTCCATCTATTTGTTGATAAAAATATTCACCTAATTTAAAATAAAATGTTCCTAACGTTAGTTGGACTGCCTCACTGAATTCGCTTTTAGGAATCGATTTATATAGGTATATGGTTCTATTAAATCTCAGTTTTCATCTAAAATTTGATTTACTAGAACGGTCGAAAAACGTTGATATCTATATAATAAAAGTTATTCGGTGCTCAAAAATGCAGTTGTTTAAGTCGATGTGTGAGGGCTCGCATTGTCGTGGTGAAGGGTGATCCGTCTTCGGCGGTTGGTTTTCCTGATTTCTTGGAAGACAATTGGCAAACAAATGGTTGTGTACCACTCAGAATTAACTATTCTGCGTTGTTCTAGTGGTAGGATTGCGACATGTCCAGTTTTTTCGAAAAAACATGTGAACATTTGCTTGGAAGTGCTTCGTACGCAAGAAACTTTTGTTGGATTTGGCTCATCTTGAAACACCCATATAGTCGACCGCTGTTTATTTTCGGGCTCATACGCGTAAATCCACGATTCATCACCTATCACGATGACATAGACGTGCTTCGAAGCACCGCGATCGCATTTTCGGGGTATTTCGAAATTTGAAACCATCTCTTCAACTTTATTAAAATTTGTGACTTTCTGAAAAAGAACAGTGCGAGGAGTGCGTTCAGGAGACATCCTTGATCGACATCCATTGGTTTATTGGTTTAGGCTACTGATTTTTCAATCAAAGCAAGCCGTGCTGGTAAGAGTAAAAAATTGTTTTTTTATCACCACACACTTTTAATTATTAATTTCTTACTTTTACAGAGTCCAGTTGGATGAATGTATAACTTTGAATGATATAAGTTATGAACTATATGCAATCATAGTACACCGTGGAAAAAAATTAAATTATGGTCATTACTTCACTGTCGCCAAAGAAGGCGACCAATGGTTCAAATTTGATGATGACGAAGTCACTGAAATATGCCACAGCCAAGTATATAATATGCAGTCACTAGAAAGTCCTTATGTGCTTTTTTATAGGTAAGTTATTTATGATTTTTGATACTTTAAATCTGAATTTTTGACTGTTACAAGGATGAATGTACTTTTTCTATTCATTTGTGTGTACAGGATGGACATACTTCGATTTTAGTACTACAAATTACAATAAACTAGAGGATATTTTGTCTATCTCCCCCGGTTTAAAATTTGTAGTACTAAAACATCAAAATATGTCCAATCTGCATATCTGGGCATAGATAAGATCGAAAATCGCTTCATTGTTCTTCAGAATATTCCCCGTTAAGATTTATACACTTTTGTATGCGTTTGAACCATTTGTTGAAGCACTTTTCCCACTCTGAGTTATCTCCAAAACATGCATTGTGAACGCATCAACCGCTTCTTCAGGTGTCAAAAAACGTTGGCCTCTCATTTTATTGTTTACGTACGGGAATAAAAAGAAGTCATTCGGTGCCAAGTCAGGATTATACGGCAGCTGACTCATCAAATCGATGTTTTAAGTGCTCAAAAATGCAGTTGTTTGAGCTGATGCGTGAGAGCTCGTCGTGGTGAAGGATGATCACTATACCATCGATAAACACTGGTCCTTGATGGAGCTTCATCGCCAAAAATTGAATTAAGTTCATCGATGTACTGTTCTTGAGTTAATCCACGTCGAAAGTTGTAAAAAATAATTGCATTCCATTTTTTCGGCGAGATGATTCTTTTAAGTTACTGTAAACAACAATAGCGCTCGTATGTCAAAACGTTGACTACTTATAACCTCAAAAATGTCAAGCTTCACTATAGAGCTGTCAGTTGGCCGGTTGCAACACTAGGGCTATCCAATCTCGAAATATGTATAAAAGGCAACCATCATAAAAAATGACCTTTTGAAAATTTTGAAACACTAATTTTTTACCTTGAAAACTTTGTTAATGAATCTATATGATCTTAAATTGTCCTCTTATCTCAAAATTTTATTTTAATTTCTTGAATAAATATCCAACTACGTTTTGTGATTTCAGAAATCAGAATACCGGGAACCAGAGGATCTTCAGCTGTATGGTTTACCGTATAGGGTTCAACAAATTGTGTACAACGATTTGAGAGAGATTGCGGAAGGAGGAAAGAACTAATAGGAGATGATAGTAAGTCACCGAGCATGACCTGGTTGCGCAATGTCTTGAGTACCATAGTTTCCATCCACTTTTTTAATAATCCGGTAAGAAATAAAGCATCTAATGTCGAAGAAAAAAAAAGATCTTAATTGAAGAAAAAAATGATTAAATTGAAGAAAAACCATTGAATATATCTTAATTTAAACAAGCTGTTGATAAGTATCAAATGAATTTCAATCTATGATATTTTTATTCATAATCGTTCATTTTTGGTGCTTATAGATTTGCCTATAAGATTGTTTTTTGTGAATATTAGATTGAAAGTGTTATAAATCTTTTTGTATAGACTCATTTGTAAAATTTTATGTTTATGATGTTTATGTTATTAAAATATTTAAAAAAATGTTAACTATTGCATTTACTAAATAAATAATCGATTTGTAATTCTTTATTTTTATATGAGGACCAATATAAGCCCGTCAAAATGATGAAACAAATTCAGTTTCTCAGAAGAAAAAAATTCGGCAACAATATCCTGGAACAGGTCATTTTTTGTTTCGAATTTACCGAATTTTATATATCAGAAAAATCTATGGTGCTAATCAAAATTAAAAAAGAAGGTTCAGAAGCCTTTCTCATTAATGGTTAAAAATATTCAGCAAAAGAAGTGGAACAGAACAAGAAAATAAACAAATTAATAATTTTCTATTCTCTCAGTTTAGCTCTTTTTTTTTAAAAATTTTTTCCGAAACAGTTATAATGTAATTTACCTGTGTGAATCCTCTGATGCGCTTTCAGGTGTGAGCTCTTTGTGTATACTTTTGTACAACCTGTGAAAGAAAAAATATTAAAAATTAAGTTACTCTAGTACCCATTAAATAGAGTTTGTACCACCCGATTAATTATATCCACGAATATATGATTAAGAAACTGACACACCTATAGAGGCTATTTGAATTTGAAAATGTAGTACTACATTCTTGTAGTACTACAAATGATCAAAATTTGGAGGAAGAAATTTTGGTTTTTTCATATAAACATGTTTTGTTACTTGAATGTTGTAGTCGTTCGTAAATTTCCCAAATTTTACAACAAACCTGCTGTTCGAGGAGATCCAAAGTCGATGTTGAAATCCGTAAAATCTCTGTCAAAGAGAGAAATCGGAAAAATTTGAAAATAATATTATTTAATGACTGAATTTAATAACTGATTCGTTTTTTCGAATTGGAAATATTAGGTTCCAATGAATGTACTTCAGATACAAATTTAAAAATGCTAATTTAGGTATACCAAAGAAGTCCTCAGAAATGAAACTAGTCACATAAAATAATAACTTACATCCTCACTCATAATTACTTGAATCGGAGCAACGAACAAGAACGCGATAAGTCTTTAATAACGAGAACTCTGGTCTTCGAGATTCATTCTGATCTTAAATGCCATTTGCAGATGAATTACCGAACTAGTCAGCATTAAGAGAATTCTATACAAGAGCTCAATCCCCCAATCATTCATTTGGCTCAAGTAATTGTATACTGAATTCATCGTTTTTTTTTAATAATTTGAAGTTTTAATATTCCTTTGGAATAAACCGCATACCCGCACCTTTTATATAGTGTACTAGCTGACCTGACAGACTTCGTCCTGTCAAAAAGATTTGTAATGTGGCAGTTTTTGTGTCTAAGTATTTTGAAAAATTCTCCTGAACAGAACCGTCACCCTAGTGATAGGGCGTTGTGAATAAAAAATAATTAAATAAAACATATATAAGGATTTAAAAGTAAGTAATCGCTTTATTGTTAATCATGTGAATCATAATTATTTTTATTATCATTGTAGTGCTTTGTGGTATACGATGTTTTTTGTTTGATTACCTGGCGCATAGATAAACAAATCTGATGATTTTCCAACACGGGAACAGGCAACATACAATTGACCATGTGAGAAACATGGGTTTTCTAGATTAATACCACAAACACTTAATGATTGCCCCTGGGACTTGTTTATAGGCATAGCAAAAGCAAGCCGCACTGGAAACTGTAGTCGTTTAAACTCAAATGGCACATCAGTCGGAATCATTGGGATGCGCGGTATGAGAACATCTTCTCCTTTATACTTTCCTTTGAGTATAGTCACATTGTTTAGTAATTTTTTTATCGCTAACCGTGTACCGTTGCAAAGACGCGGTTGGTTGATATTTCGCAACATTATAACCACCCTTCCAACCTTTAATTGAAGATTGTGAGGTGGCAATCCTGGCAAATCCAGCGAGTTTAAAAATTCCGGTGGATAGTTGACTACATCATCTTGATTAGTAGCCGAATCAACTGATTTATATATCCTCAATTCGCCTATAATTTGTTCTTGAATTTTGAAATTTAATTCATTTACATCTATGTTTTTGCAGCCAGTATAGCTCGTTCGCTCAACCAATCATGGTTTCTGTAATTTTGAGAAACATCTGGAAACACCTTCTGAATAAGTTCATCTTTTGATCGAGTTAACTGACAAAAACTTTGAGGAAAGTTAATGCAGCAAGTCAACATGTCTATAGGAAATTTGCCATTACCTATGTCAATGAGTTGTTTAGAGAATATGTTTCCAGATTGGTCATTTTGCAACTCGACACGCATATTCTTGCTTAAATGAAGTACATTGACATGTTTCTACAAATTGGAGGACTTTAGACATGCATTGAGTTCATCAGCTGGCGTTGATCGTGGAATCACTGGCAATGTTTGACGAAAATCTCTTGCTAATAAAATCATTGCACCACCAAATCGGTTATTATGGTTCCGTAGATCTTTTAAGGTTCTGTCTAAAGCCTGCAAAGATTTTTTATGTGCCATCGTGCATTCATCCCAAACAATCAATTTACATTGCTGCAAAACCTTTGCCATTGCAGAGTTCTTCGAAACGTTGCAGGTTGGAGTTTCATTGCTTTGCATATTTAATGGCAATTTTAGTGCTGAATGGGCTGTTCGACCACCTTCAAGCAAAGTTGCTGCGATTCCCGACGAAGCGAGTGCAAGTGCAATTTTATTTTGTGAGCGAGTTGTTGCTAATATTAATGAAATCAAAAAAGTTTTACCTGTACCACCAGGTGCATCTAAGAAGTAAATCCCTCCAGTTTCATCATTTGTTACTTTCATAAGAGTTTCAAATACATACTTCTGTTGTTCATTTAACAGTGGAAGATTTGTTTGAATT
Source organism: Micraspis discolor (assembly GCA_030674115.1). Lineage (NCBI taxonomy): Eukaryota > Metazoa > Arthropoda > Insecta > Coleoptera > Coccinellidae > Micraspis > Micraspis discolor. Next base: position 1,862,676 of record JARTUT010001740.1, read on the forward strand.
AATTCTTTTAAAGCGTTGAGATCATACAGTTTTTCTCGATGCAACTCTTGGTTAAAAGCGTCATGCATTGGACGATTGGGCGCGGTCAGGCCTGATTGAATTAATAGTTTGTTTGACATTATCAAGCACATGTCCTCAATTTAAATCAATGCTTCATTGTAAATTTCTTCACTGATTTGTATATTTGGATTTCCCATTCTATTCCGTATTTGATACAAAATATCATCACACATATATTCTTTGTACTTGATCCACAAATCAGTTGGGTTTGATGGGAAGCATGTAGATATGATTATAGAAAACAATGTTCGTATTTGATGAGCGTGTGATGAACACACCTACATTGCTTAGACAACAGTGAGTGCTTGTAATTTAATATGAACTTTATACCATAGCAATAAATGCTCAAATTGACTACGTTTTAGTTACAAATCATTTGTATGGGAAAAAGAAAAGGGCTATTTTTAGGGTTTTTCCAGCAATAATTCTAATTTTTCTCACGGTAAAAACCATCCTTGAACTTCAACGAACATTTTTAAAAAAGATTTGGCCAAATTGGTCCAGGCGTTGTTGAGTTATGCGCTTACCAACACATTTTGCGATTCATTTTTATATTATAGATAACATTACTAGCAAGGTAACAGGGTTTTTACTGGCGAATGGAGGATATAACTGAGGAGCCGCAGGTGAGACAGTTACCTCCTTGAGCTAGTAAAACCTGTTACCTTGCGTGTATTGTTTTATATTTCATTTGTTTCTCATTTGTAAAAAAGTTAGATAAATTCCAAAAAAATCTCAAAAATTTCTCGCAAATGGCGTGAGCTATGGAAGCGTAGCCAAGATATTAAGTAAAGAAGAGGCTGAACAATTTCTTCTACATGCTCCTGATGACTAGTGGTTGCTGGCGAAAATTGTAACAATATTTGGGATTTTTGGATGTTGTCGATGTGACGAAATATTCTTCTTAAATATGAATGATGTAGAAGATATGGGAAAACACGTTATTGTGACATTGCGGCAAACAAAGAATTTTACAACAAGAAGATTCACCATAACCGATGATGGCTGCAGCTTCAAGCCCTGCATGTTATACAGAAAATATGTAAATCTTCGGCCTCCTGGAACAGAAAGCCTAAGATTTTTTTTTGACATACCGACATGGAAAGTGCATTTCCCTTAATGCTGGCCAGCACACTATTGGTGGTGTCCCAAAGCAAATAGCGAAATATTTAGGTCTAAATGACCCAGAGTTATACACCGGCCACTCTTTTCGCAGAACTGGAGCCACTATGGTTGCGGATTCGGGTGGAGATATTTTAGCACTAAAGTGTGCAGGAGGGTGGAATAGCACCGAAATTGCGATGAGTTATGTCGATGATTCGACCAACAAAAAAATCGAAATTTCTAGCAAATTATTTGGTAGTAAGGAGAGTACAAATGTTCACCAGTCCTCGAGTTCAGCAGTTTCTGAGTCGAGAGATGGTTCATCATCATCAGTATCAACTCTTTCATCATCAAAAATCTGTGTTACTGGAAATAACAATTGTACCATGATTTTCAACATATATGACGATAAAACAAAATTTTCTAATGTTAATAATACTACTAACTTGTAAAAATTTTGCAAGTTAACTGTCAGTTTTACAAGTTAGTGACTTGATAAAATAAACTTGCTTGATTAATATTGTGTTTTTGGAAACTGACGTTTACAAATGAGAAACAAATAAACATATTTCCATGTCAAAAATGTCTTATTGAATCAACTGGTATTATATTAAACTTTTAAATATAAAACTTGCTAAAATATTCTCCTTTAATTTATTTTTGTATAACTTCAGTAACCTTTGTTTTTTCGTCTTTATTTCATGATTTATTTTTATTATGTTCATTACTTTCGAATGATTTAATAACTTCTCTTTCATTCATATTAATTTAATCATTCCTGATCTGAATTCAATTAATTTTGTAGTCTTTTCAGTTTTGGAATTAATTTCATATGATTCAATACTCTGTAATTATATTCCTAAATATCCACCAGAATAACAATAAAATGATGAAAATCTATAATGGCTTTTTCACATGAGCGCCATAATTCAGTGCATGCTTGAGAAAATTTTAAATTCCCACTTCTTCGTTCATGTACTACCAAATATGGCGGCCGATTTGTGTTACAAAAATTTAGTTAGCAGTTTTCATTTCTGGCGTATTAGTGTTCTATGCTCCCACCTGTTAGTCTATATTCTGTGGTTATATAAAGAATTACATACGTTTTTCTTCGCAATCACAATCAATTGATCCTCACCTAAAAAATCACAATGATGTATCCTCCTCTTCTCCAGCTCCGGATTATTCCTCCTGTTGTATTTCACCCCTGTCCCGCCTATCCTAGGTATCGATCCGCCCGTGCTCCCTTGACACGGAACTGGATAGGGTGGTGGGGGGGTGCGCCTTGGCAACGCCCCACCCGGCGATCCCGGATCGGAGCTGGGAGGCGTTAGGGGTGAAACGTACATCAGCCTGGACATGGGGGGATAGAGGGCGTTTGTGGGTGGGGATGATGCGTTTATATTATTATTGTTGTTGTACTTATATTGTGGCTGATTGTTATTGTTATTGTGTAGAGTGGGGGGCAGGTGGAGAGGTGTCTGTTGTTGATATTGGGGCTCATGGAGTTCTGGTGGTGATTGTAGGGTGAAGTTGAGTCGCTGAGTAGGTGGAGCGTGGGTGAGGGATGCATTATCTGAAAAGATGAAGAAATTAGTCATTTCATTCATTTTTTAATAGGGAGTATAAGGCATTATATGAGTGTCCCAAGGTGGGTGGCCCATTGAATTATTATGGAAACTACTTATATAAAATGAACCAAATTTTGTAAATCGATATAAGATTATCTAAGGTACGTTTCTTGAAATACTTCAAATTTTCAGTGTTGCCAGATATCCGTAGACTATGTGACAAGGGTCCCAACTCAGGTCAAAAATATGCATAAAAATATTATTGTGCGATTCGTGTCTAAAATAACTCGCGACAATTTTCTTGCTGCATACCCGAAAAAGCGACTTTCCGAGAAGACAGCACATACAGGGTTGGCTGTAATTGGTGTAGCGGACAGACTTTATATCAACGAGCACTTGACTATTGCGAACAAGAAAATATTGAAGGAAGCCCGTACGATCGCAAGAGATAAGGGATATAAATTTGTTTGGACTCAAAATGGCAACGTTCTGGTTCGGGAGAGTGAAACCTCTAGGATTCTGCACATCTCTTCTGTGGACGACTTGAGTCGATTGTGAGGAACTGTCTCATTGATTTTTTTCCATTTCTCTTTTAAATCATAGTTTAGTATATAAGTTATGTTAGCAATGGCGTCGATGTTGAATATTTATTACCAGAATGTGCGAGGTCTGAGAACTAAACTTAATGACTTTAAATTGAATCTAGGTGCGAACTACCATGATTTAGTTTTTATAGCTGAAACCTGGTTGAATGGTGGTATTTTTGATGGGGAGGTCGTGGATGAGATGCGATACTCAATCTTTCGGAGGGATCGCTCTACAACAGCTAGCACAAAAAAGAATGGAGGCGGTGTCTTCATTGCGGTCCGAAAGGATCTAAAACCATCACGGGTCCAAGATTTTGAGAGCGAATCGGAGGATATCTGGGTAAAAATTACCTTCATAAATGTTAAATTACTTTTATGTTGTGCGTATATTCCGCCTAACGATTCGAGTGCATTACTATATTTCACAAATAAATTGAATTACATCAAGCAGAGGTCGAGCGACTGTACAATTGTCATAGTTGGAGATTTCAATTTACCGGAAATATCATGGGTAAAGAGTCAGTCAGATGGTGTACTTGAGCCGTTAAATGTTTTAACTAAATACGAAGATTTAATTGAAAACCTCTCTTTTCTAGAGCTGTCTCAATTTAATTCTATCTCTAATTGTAATGGTAAAACACTTGATCTTGTTTTGTCAAACAGTGAACAGATGGGTGAGGTTATAAGATGTGATAGTCCTCTAGTTTTCGAAGACAAATATCATCCAGCAATTGAATTCTTTCTTGCATTTCAGAACTTCAGATGTTTAAAAAATAATGCAGCTTATGCCACTTACAATTATAAATGTGCAGACTATGATCTTATTAACCGATCCCTCAACGAGATTTCCTGGCCTCATGTTTTGGACAGTTTTGGAAAATGTGAATCTAGATGTAGATATTTTTTATGAAATATTATATGACATTGTTGAAGCCTGTGTGCCCAAGGTGAAAAAAAGATCGAACTTTCCAGCTTATTTCTCTTACGAGACTAGAAAACTGATTCACCGTAAAATCAAAATTCATAGAAAATGGAAAACTTATAAAAACTTGTCGGATCACATTGAGTTCAAATCATTACGTGCCATATGTAAACAATATATTCGGCGGGACTATGTAGAATACAGGAGATCGGTAGAAGCTGAGATGTCGGAAAATCCGAGTAGGTTTTTTCAATTTGTATCAGCTAAACGTAAAAACTTAGGATGTCCTAACGAGATGTCATTTGAGGGCAGAACAGCTAAGGGAGGGGAGCATATAAGTGATCTTTTCGCGGATTTTTTTGAGAAGGTTTATGTTCCATCTAACCATGTTATTTGTGAAGTCGAAACGATGAACGAAAATAATCCCTTCAACTTAAGTAGCATTCGATTCGAAAATGATGAAGTTGAACGTGCTCTCTATGGCTTGGATCGTAGGAAGGGTTCCGGTCCTGATTTGATTTCAAGCTTTTTTGTTCAATCATGCAGTGCCTCTCTTTCGGCTCCCTTGACGATTATTTTCAATAAGTCATTGAAAAGTGGGATATTTCCGGTTCGCTGGAAAGAATCGTGTATAACTCCAGTTCATAAATCAGGAAGCAAAGATAAAATTGAAAACTATAGACCGATAAGTAAGCTCTGTATTTTTGAGAAAGTTTTTGAGTCCCTCCTCTACTCCCATCTGTTTCATCTAGTAAAGGCTCAAATAATTCCTGAACAGCACGGTTTCTTCAAGGGCCGCTCAGTTGACACTAACTTGGTCACCTTCATTGAATATCTTCAGGATCATTTAGATAATGGAATCCAAATAGATGTGGTGTTCACCGACTTCAGCAAGGCATTCGATAAGATTCATATTCCTAAGCTGATTGTTAAACTACACAGGGTCGGGGTATGCGGTTCACTACTGCGATGGTTCGAGTCACATCTATGTAACCGATCGCAGTTCGTGTCGGTCAAGGGATTCAAGTCAAGATATTTTATGTCAACGTCTGGGGTTCCTCAAGGCTCCCACTTGGAACCGTTGCTCTTTATAATCTATATAAACGATATAATAAAATGCTTTACAATATGTAGGATACTTCTTTTCGCCGACGATCTGAAAGTCTTTTACAGAATTGGGTGTGAGAGCGATTGCACAAGTCTCCAACAGAATCTTGACAGACTAGTGGAATACTGCCAAACCAATTTTCTCTATTTAAACCTCGAGAAATGTCAAGTAACTTCTTTTACCCGCAACAGAAATGCCATTTATTTCGCCTACGGACTACGAAACGTTGAAAAGATCTAAGTGCGTCAGGGACTTAGGAGTCCTAATTGACTCGGAGCTGAAATTCTCAACAGTAGGTTGAATTTTGCTTCTATTGTGTGGACTCCATATTTTAAAACTTATGCTGATGGTCTTGAAAAAATTCAGCGAAAATTCCTGCGTTTTTTGGCCTTCAGATGTGGTTACATGCTGAACAGAGGAGACCCAAACAATTATAACCTAAGACTTAAATACTTCAAAATGCTCAATCTTAAAGACAGTAATCAGCTAGAATGCCCCGACATCACTCACAGAATACAATATTATGCTCCCTCTAGGATATTTAGACGGTTTGATACATTTTATCTATCAACCAAGCGCACAAGTAGTGCACTCAACTCCCCTATTTATAGAATGCCTGATCACTGCAATGAATTCAAGGATAGAATTGATTTATTTTTTCATAGTCCTAGTTCCTTGAAGAAAATCATGAAAAATCACTTCCTCGGGACTTATTAATCAGCTACCACCTTGTACATCTAATTAAGTCTGTTCTTTTTGTCAATGTCATGCACCTGCACTGACTGTATACTGTTGTCGAAATTGTTTAGTTCTAGTTGGAAATAAGAAATATGTTTTTAATTTTAATTTACACTTCTGTAGATGAATTTTGTTTTTTCTAATCTGTGAACACATTTTTTTGGGTATTTGATTACCTGTATGTGATCCATATGTATAATAAATAAATAATAAATAAATATATGGAAATTTGGCAACAGATTTCTTTCTTTAAATGGGACACCTTGTATTTCAATTTTTTCATGATTCTCTAGAAAACAGTTTATATGCAATGCATAATAACCCACCTTTTCAGTTTTTATCTCCAAAGGCGACAGTAGAGGTGAAGGGGTGGGAACGCAATTGGCCATATCCTCCACCGCCTCCAGCTTGACTTGGCCTTGTCCCACCCCCAGCATGTTCGCATTTTCAGGATCTATATTCTGTATACTGCTCGCTATGTCTTCCCATAGCGGTGGACGAAGAAACACATCGTCTTCCGTACCTGGCAAGGACCTCATGGACACATAGGTCATGGTGTGGGGCTGATGGGTCCTGTGGGGATGCTGGTCGAAGAAGTCCTCGATCTGGGGCACGGACTCGCGTCTGGGCTTCTCCAGCTCCTCCTCCAGATGTTGCTCCCATTCCGATTTGGGTAGGAATGTGTCCAGGTCACTGGTCTAGAAAAGAATTGAATATTTAGTGTATTTATTTTACTTTCAGTATCGTAAAATCTTTTTCCGTCGACCTCCCAATAAAAGCTCTGTTTAACGTTCACAAAATCATGCATTAATGAACCATTTTAATGCACGATTTCTTTCTATTTTAATTCATGATTGTCATGGGCAACCGAACATAGGGTATTCAGAAGTAATATGAGTAACGTCACAACTCGACTGATATTTCATTTTTATGTATGAGGCCTGTGACTCTCACTCTTCAATCACAGAATAGTCGCGTATTTATCTCAGATTCCATTGTTAGTCCACAGAAGAAAGAAATAATGAAACAAATCCAAACATAATCGATCTGTGAAATTACGAGTTATATAGCTGCTTTCAATCTTGATCTTAATTTAATATCGCCAGTTACTTCAATAACAATGAGTTACGAAGTCAATATCCCCTTAACTCTCCCGGACGTTGCAGAAATGGCTAAAACAGCAACTTTGATCCTGCTACTTAAAAAAAGCCGACATTTGTATGACAAAATCTACGCAGAATTCATGTTATGGTGCAAGAAGAAGAACGTTTTCAATTATTCTAAAATAGTTTTGTTGGCATACTTTAAGAGTGTTAAGACCATTGAAAGGACATCTTAATCCTAAGTACACTGATCAACAATTGCTAGGGATCACTTATGAACTTCTCTTCATTTGTATTTTTTTCAAGTTATCTCGTGAATATCGGTACATTATATGTTCTCTAAGGAAAAATTAAGATGTTTTGAGTTGATCATATCAAATTTTTCCTCACTTCATCGGTTCTTGTTCACAAAATCGATTATTATCTGTAGGCTGTTACAGGTGGAGTGGAAAGCAATGGGGTATTCATTATTAAATCTGTTTTTTTTCTCTCGTTCAAACACATAAGGTGACGATAATTGAAGAAATGAGAACAATATCAGCTTATCAGTCATGCCGAGAAGACGTTTGGCTCCTGTGCAACTCGACCAAATCATACGGTGGATACAGGAAGGTTTGTCCCAGCGAAAAGTGTCCCGGCGGTTGAATGTTTCGCAAAGTGTCGTGAGTCGGGCTTGGAATAGGTTCATCCAAAACGACTCAGTAGCTTATGTTCATGGGGGTGGTCGGCAGCGCAGTAAAACAGTTGCCCAAGATCGTCTTTTGATCCTCAATCCTAGGAGAAATCCCACTTACCCGGCGTCGCGGCTCAATAGATCACTGAGAGTTGCAACAGAAGTTCTAATTTCGAACCAGACTGTAAGACGACGACTACATGTTCGTGGTTTGAGAGCACGTAGGAGGGTACAACATCCCCGTTTGAATAGGGAACACCGGGTTCATCGACGGCAATGGGCTGAGGAGCACCGCCATTGGACAGTTGAAGATTGGAGCCGATGTTTATTTACGGATGAGTCTAGATTTCGTTTGGTCAACTTCGATGGACGTATTCTTGCTTGGAGGGAAAGAGGTCGAAAGTATGCAAAACAGTTTATGGTACCCACAACAGCATTTGGCGGAGGTTCTATGTGTGTATGGGGAGGCATTTGTTTGAAGCAACGCACAGAGTTGGTTGTTCTGCAGAACACCACAATGACCAGCCAGAGATATCACGATATGATTATTGAACCCATAATTGTTCCGTTTGCGGCTGCCTTAGGCGAGAATTTCATTTTAATTGACGATAATGCCCGTCCACACCGTAGTCGTCTGGTTAATGAAGCGCTAAAATCTCATGCTATTGATAGGATGAACTGATCAGCTCGCTCTCCAGACATGAATTGCATCAAACATGGCTGGTCTGAGATGTCTAGACAATTGTCAACCTTAGAACAACCGATCAATAACCTGAAGAACCTTTCTAACGCTTTACGGGATATTTGGACGAATGCCCCAAAATTTTATAAATCGTTTGATTGAAAGTATGCCTCGTAGGGTAGAATGCTTGAGACGAGCTCGTGGGGGACCAACTAGGTACTACCTTAACCGAAACTTTAGCCTTCTTGTGGTTTCCTCATAAAATTTTTATGTTATTCAAACACAGAATTTTGAGCGTTCCTAATAAAGTCTTTTTTCTCTCCAACTTTCCATTTTTTCATTCTTTTCTCAAGTGAACCATATTATCAACTGAAAATACTCATATATCTGACTAAATTTATAATCTTGGAGAGAATATTTCAGAAATAAATTTAGAAAAACTAAGTGATCCCTATCAATTGCTGAGTAGTGTATTTCGAAGAAATGTCGAACAGCCAGCGTACCAACGCAAGAAACTTAAGCTGTATGACTTAATAAATATGAATTGAGTATATTTGAGGATATCGAATCAGCATATACTCGATTTGTCAAAATTGTGGCTTGTGTCCTTGGTCCTTTAAGCTCTTCAATTGTGAAATGAAGGATAATCACTCCTCTTGCCAACAGTTTAGCATTAAATTCATTTCGATTACGCCCTACCATCCACCCAGCCGGTCGACTGTCTGAAAAAACTCACTGACAGAAGAACAACCAGCAGGATACCATTCGACTTTCATCTAGTTCTAATTACCATACAATGCGGCAGGAGGTGCTGCCCCCTGTCGGGCATCTCGTGTCGCGGTTGGATATTCATCATCTTATAATTAGATTTAATTGATTCCTGTTCTCTAGATTTTTCATCGACATGGAACACAATATCGGGCCATGACTGGTCGTTATTCGGGGTTCTTGGAGCGTGAAAACTTTATTTCTATTGGCCGCAGCATTCAGATGTTGAAAGAGCTGTTGTTTGATGTTGGTATGCGTCGTTCGAAGAAAAAAATGCAAATTTAACATTATGGATTGTTTATGTTTGTAGACAATAAACATGGTTCTTGGAAAAATGGATCAATATGGTTCGGCGCCTGCAGGCTTCTGTAGTAGAATCATCGGGCTTTTACGCGTTTGTTTCGAACTATTTTCTCGGATTCTGGAACAGTGTCTTACCAAATACAACCAAAAGAATCAACAAACTTGTTTCAGAATCAACGCAAGATTTGAATGAGCCGCCATTTCTGCAGTACAGTGTTGACAACCCTTAAAACAAAATATAGTCGAAAAAGTGTTTTAACTTCGTCAACTGTGAAGAGGTTAATTTAAAAATTCCGTAAGACAGGATCCGTGGGAGACGCCAAACACTGTTCGTGCAAAAACAAGCCGTTCAAATATCAATATAGAGGCAGTGCGTGCGAGTGTCGGGTACAATCTAGGAACCTCAATTTGGCGACGTGGACAAGAATTGCAAATTTCAAAAAGCTCTCTACAGCGTATTCTCACTGAAGATCAGTGTCTCTATGCTTACAAAATTCAACAACTGAAGTCCAATGACCATGCACAGCCAAGAGAGTTTGTTGAAAGGCTTATTTAGAAACAACAAATAAATGATTTTTCGAGCAAAATTATCGTAAGAGACGAAGCAAATTTTCACTTTGATGGTTGATTGCCAAAATTGCCGCTTTTGGGCTCTGAAAACCCACATGTGATTGACGAAAATAAATGCATCCACATCGTGTCACTGTTTAGTGTGCATTTTGGGCTGGAGGCATAATTGGACCATGCCTTTTTGACCATGAGTCTGGTCAAGGAGTTATGTTACTGGTGCACGATATCGCGATATAAGACAGTTCTTTTTGCTGAAATTGGTTGATATTGATGTAGCCAATATGTGGTTTCAACAAGACAGTGCTACATGCCATACAGCCCGTGAAACAATTCAATTACAGCATGATACGTTTCCAGGTCGAATACCATCTTGGTGGTCAGATTTTGCCCTCTAGATCGTGTGATTTAACACCACTAGATTTCGTTTTATGGGGTTTTTTAAAATCACAAGTCAACGTATACCGGAATGAAGTGAGCGTCAATATACAAATGTCTCGATAGGGAATATTTATTGTGAATGAGCCTTTATTTATTTTTGATTGTTTGCTATGATATCTGTGAAACATATTTAGTATACGTCAAGTCATTGAACAGACAACATCATATTTTTTCATCCTGTTAAAAATGTCGAGTTTTGTACCAGAAAGTGGTGATTTGCGGAAAGCATTAATTTTTTGTTTTCATTTGAAGAAAAGTGCTGTAGAGTAGCATCGAATGCTTGTCGAGGCATATTGTGATCATTCTCTATCAGAAGCAACATACAAAAGATGCTTTCAACGGTTCAGAAATAATGATTTTGATGTGAGAAATGAAGAACGTGAAAGATCGCCAAAAAAGTTTGAAGACGCCGAATTGCAAACGATATTGGATGTAGATGACACTTTGAATCAAAAGCAAATTGCAGAAATGTTGTTGCACAACAAACAATTTCTGACCGTTCAAAAGTTATGGGAAAGTTCCAAAATCCAATGAGTGCCACATGAATTGGATGAAAGACAGATGGAAAACCGAAAAAACACTTGTGAAATTTTCAAGGGTAATACCACTAGAGGTGAGAATTTTTTGAGAACACTCTTATCCTTAAAATATACGGGATCACTTTGTTGAGTGAAATTTGCATAATTTTCAAAAAACGACAGAGTGTTCTCAAAAAAAATTCGAATCTCGTGTGGTATTTGGAAAGATCATTCAACAATATAAATCAAACGAAATAAAAAATAGTTTTTTATTCAAAAATAACCAGATGAAAGCATAACAACAAATTATTCATCTTTATTCTCAAAATAATAATTATTGATAGTACAATTATTTAAGGCTTAAATGGTGGTACCAGGATCAAAGAAACGGGAAAATAATACTATGTCAGTTCGCCGACGTTTCGGAAATATATTTTTCCATCTTCAGGGCTCTACAAAAGAATATGGAGCATATAATGAAAAATTCCAAAAAACAAACATGTAAATATATAAACAGCAGGAATGACAAACCAAGACAACACCTCATAATTACAGTCTAAAATGTGTAACATCAAACAATTAAACATGGATACAGCTCAAAAAGTGAAAACAACATAAACAATCAGCAATAATGTTGAAGATTTTCGTGAAAAAAAAAAAATTAAGATGTACTTAGTATTATTTTCCCGTTTCTTTGATCCTGGTACCACCATTTAAGCCTTTAAAAACACAATTTTGGATCACCAATTTGAATTCAAGTACAATTATTATACACATTACGAGAATTATTTTCGAATGATGAAGTAGATATTGATGTTGTTTCATGAAGGGCATTTTTTTCATTCCTTATGGCTGTGATTATTTTTTGTGATGTTGTTGGTCCAGTTGGAGATACGGTTTCACTGACGCTGCAGAAGAATGGCCTGTTATCTTTACCACCTGCTTTGGCTAATTGGCTGACAGCAGTAGCTCGATGCGAGTGGTTGGTTGTCTTCGACTTGGTTGTGTTGATGCCAATGAGTTCTGTCTATTCTTTTGTCCATTTAGTTATCGTATTGGGACCGACTGGGTAGTTTTTGAACCATGAACGATATTTCCAATTCTTATGTGGAGTAAGGAATAGTCTTTCAGTGGTTATGTTCGCAGTTCTTTTGGATACAAGTAGGTTATATAACTTCACCGGGCAAATATCTTCTTCAATATTGGGAGTCAGCCATTTCGTTTCCGCACATTTTTGGTCACCACCTTGTCTTGTTTTAGAAAATATCGGATTGCAGGCAATTCGGCCCGTGGAATTACCATCGTTTTCAATTTCGAATTGGAAATGCGAAATTAGGCATGATGAACCCTCTCCTCCGCGCCAAGCAAGCTCCAATGCAGCAATAAAATAAAATTTTCTGTTCAAACCATCTGGATTATCTTCTTTACATAAGTTGGCCATCTTTTTGTGTTGCTCCAAAGACAGCGCTTTGGCACTAACTTTTCTTTTCTCAGGGTCCACTTGCAAAGTACGCCTCTTGGCATTTCATTGCATCCGCGCCGTTTTAAAAGCCACGTCTGTGAATGAATCGAACCTAACGCCCCATTCGGAATAGAATTTTTCCTGCAGCTGTTTGGCAGTATTATTCCACAAGGTTTTTACGACACTTTCCTTGTAATCTGATCCATCTCTTTCCTTCATATTGAAAGCCCAGTCTAGCATAATATTATTGAGCTCTGACAAACTTGTTTTTTCATTTACAAGGTATTCCCGAGCAGCACACAATTCTTCAAATTGTTTCCAAATGTAGGATCTTGACTTCACTGTATTAAGCGGCATACTTTTCTTCACACTTTCCTCAATTGAAGTAATATTATAATTCCCAAAACGTTTAATTTTTATTTACTTTATGGTAAAATACGAAAATAAACTGACAGAACTGCCAAATGTGCTGTTGAAGTTATCGCTAACAACTGCTTGTTTATCGTAACCATGACGACCGCTACTTCCACCAACGGCCAAAGCTATCCGGATATATTAATATTCCTATGCAAATTAGGCATTTGATAAAAACAAATTTCTAAAAGTGAAAACACTGTGAGGTTCAGTATTTTCAGATACAGTTTGTTTCTATTGGCCTGTTTCAAAAATTTAGCGATTTCATTGGACGATGTAGTAAAGTGTTGAATGATGCTTCAAATACACGAAAGGAAATCGGTTTTGCATCGGATTGTTACTGGCGATGACAAATGGATTTATTTTAAGAATCCTAAACGGAAAAAATCATGGATTCATGGATTCAGATCAAGATCGACTGCAAAACCAGATCGATTCGGCAAGAAGACAATGGTGGTGTACCACAAGCTCCTAAAACCTAGTGAAACCGTCAATACTGATCGCTACCGACGACAAGTGATCAATTTGAACAATGCATTGATCGAGAAACGACCAGAATGGACCATAAGACACGGTAAATTAATTTTACTCCATGACAATGCACACAAAGCAGAACCGGTTCTGGATACAATCAAAACACTTGACTGGGAGCTGCTACCCCACCCGCCGTATTCACCAGACTTGGCTCCTTCCGAATCCATTTTTTTTCATCGATGGGACACGCATTTCTGAGCAGCACTTTGTTTCCTACGTGAGGTTGAAAATTGGGTGTCTGGTTGATTTGCTTTAAAAAACGATAAATTTTGTTGGCGTGGAATCCACAAATTGCCAGAAAGGTGGTCGAATTGTGTAGAAAACAATGGCCAATACTTAGAATTAAATGTTTTCACTTTCCCCTTAAAATTAGTGTTTTATTTTCACAAAAAAAACCCTCATTTCATACCGGTATACCTGATAAATAACAAAATGACAATTAACGAATCATTCTCCAAATTTTAATGTTTTATTCTTTGTCAGTTAGTTTATAAGAACAAAAAAGCAAAACCATTAAACATTATCCTCAGATATTAAAACACACCACAAGTCCCCCGCTCGGGAAAATATCTGGATTCAACAATGATATCAGCAACATGGTACAACAATATTTCTCTGTACAAAAATGCAACGCACCATCCGAGCAACTTCCTTGGTCATCTACGTCCCTGAATTATTTGCTTTGGACATATCTATCCCACACAACTCTTGTATCGAGAAAGCAGCAAACAAACTCGTTTCATCTATTGATTTTTTTCACACCAACTTATCTCATCAATTATTCCAATAGCTTTTCGAGTCTCTTAATCTTTAGATAACCTGTAAAAGCTAAACGTTCAGGTGGGAAAATACCGTGAACCTTACATTAGAGAATGAAGGAGGCGTTTTGTTAGGTTTCGAGATACGGACGGTGTTATAAGAAGCTATGGATTTCCAATTAGTCGGATATTTCTTCAGAAAGGTCATTATAGATAACGGGTTCGTATGCCTTTCGATGGAACATGAAGGGTGATGATTTGAGATGGGTTCATTTAAAGTTTGTTAAGAAAATGGTGACTCTATTCCATTTCGCAACACCATCTGTGAATGTATAGAAAAAATTTAGTCAGCACTGACGTGAGGTCAGATTGCTTTGGCGCTCTTGTTGACCTACTTGCGAGTAAATATTCAAACCTTAACAAATCTATAAGCTCTCTGATCGAGTGAACAATAGTCTTTTTCCGTACTATGGGACAATGTGATGTAAATATGAAAGCCTAATGAAAAAACAAACCTTTATCTCAATTTGAAAATAACTACTCATAATTTTCACCAAATTTTGTTCTATGCTTCTCCTAAAACATACGTCATTGCTTTTCTGAGTTTTGACAACGCCATCAAATTCTTTCTCTATGATAAAAAATTTTTTGATTAATATTACGTCTGTGCTTTTCTGAATTTTGACAACGTCATCGACATCGAATTCTACCTCTATGAATTCTATGAAAATTTTGATTGATATTACGCCAACTGACACTGATATCTAGGTCCCCAAGTTGTCAAACGAATATCGATCTGTGATGGCAAATCTTTCAATGACAAAGCTCGGACTTCATGACATTTCTATTTTTCTCTTGAGTAAATGAAAAAAATGATCATATCTTCAGAAGGGGAAAGCTACGACAATGAAATTTGAGAAGGAGTAAGATATCGGTAACCTCAATATATATACGGATTTTTATTTAAATCTTAATGAAGTCTTAGGAGATATTGAGTATTGAAAATTTTTTTTGGGAATTTTTAAAAATTTTCTAGCGTGACAATTTCTGCGAAATTTTGCAAGCCGTTTCGCTTAAGCCTCCTCAATAACATTCCAAGTATCAACTTGATCGGATGGATATTCTAGTAGTTATTGAGGAAACAAAATTTCAGATGCTCATAACTACTGAACCATCCGACGGATTTGGCCCAATAACGAACTTGACCGAGATATTTGGACAATTAACCTATTCTGAAAATATGAAAACTCTAGCTGATTCCTTTTGGATGCTAGAGAGGATACGGCCGGCCGGACAGACTCAACTTTCGCCACGAATTCTTCATCAGGGAGTCGAACCCAATCGATTGAGACCATTTTCGGCTCGATATTCCAAAATTACAGACATTCGGGCAAAATGATAGGCACTCTGTTCGGGTGAACAAGAGCGCCAATAAAATGATTTTTTTCTGATCGAACCAATATTGAGCTATATCGCCTTAGTTACCATGTGTCATAACACACTTATATTTTCCAAGGGAAATATGAAACGTCAAATCATATTTCTTTCAAAACATCAAATCATATTTTATTTCTTTATTTAGTAACAAAATGGAAACTGTAATTGATGAAATTTCCCTAAAAGTATTTCCACCAGATACAAAGGAAGAAGAAATATCTTGTTCATAATTATTCGTCGACGTGACTATAGTTTTCTTGAGAACATTCCGTGCAGCAGCAGTCTCGGACAATTATCCCAAAACGGTCTTCAAAGATTGTGATGCTGTAGATGGCTCTCCCTCCACACCTGCCATCATCTTCGCTAACTTATTTTTGTGCAGCATACTGTCAGCCAGATAGCTTTCTGCAACAGACGAACTTTTCCAACCACCATGTCTCTTGAGTGTTTGCATTGAGGCTCCCGCATCGGCAACCAATGTCAACCATTTAGCAACCTTACCCGGAATTTTTCCGAAGGTATTTTTGCCGACAGGCTGAAGAGTACACTTCTTATTCCTATAAGCTACGAAGAACCTAAGAACGCCTTGCAGACGCATCGCCGAATACTCCCTCACCAAACGAGCAGCACCCAGGTCTTCTTCATCAATTATAGTGAATATTCTGTTTATATCATTCTTAGTCCTTGAGACTTCGATTATGATTACCGACCCACGATCTTCGATATACACCAACTCCTGTGTTCTGCAGGCGCCAAAGGTTTCCATTATTAAAACAACCTTCAAAATTATGAATGTAAAAATCTTATCAACAGAGGAAATCAAAATGAAGCTTTAACCTTATACATCAAAAAAACGTCAGGAGCTTCCCTCTAGAATGTCTTGAGCTGCTCCCGGGACAACACTGCTGTTTTTTAGGAATGTATCCATCATTTTTGTTCTTAACAAATGCTTCGGTTTCATCGAATAATTTAATATCAGTTTTTTCCTTCAAATGTTGCATATATCTTAACATCGATAGTTTCGGCCATAACGTGTTTGGAGAATATTTCTTCGACTACGGATCGAATGAATTAATCATACATCAAGAATAACAAAAATCAGAGCAACATACCAAATCTTGGAAATATGCTAACACTATAACACCCTCCACCAAATGTTTTTTTCCACTCCTGAAAGCATTCGTACTCTTTACTGTAGACAGCTTGAGATTTGACCGGAACCAAAGATTCACGATCCTTTGCCGCTTTTGTTTCGACGTAGTTCGACATTTTTTCAATAATTTTATTTATGACAAGACGTCAAAATGAAACCAGTCAACCAAGAGTCTCAGAAACATGGCAACGTTACGAATTTAATTATTACAAAAATATACAATGTAATAATAATTTTTCAATATCAGATTGTTTCGATCAGAAAAAAACAATTGATAACACCACGGGATATATGAATACACTTCCCTCGGTTGTCTATACATCCCTAGGGCTCCGCCCTCGGGGTGTAACTTTGACAACCTCGGGAAATAAGTATATTCATATTTCCCTAGTTGTAATATTAGCTATAAACGATTGCATTAAAGCTATTGGCTATATTTCAAGGATATATCTTACGACTAATACACCCTGTAATTCAATTTATATCTGACTCGCGTAGAGGGCGCTAGGGAAACCTTGGAATAATTGTATCACTCTAGAAGGATTATATTGATGAATAATACGCCGTATTAGTGGTGACGTCACATCTGCACGTAACTATGGTTACGGGATCCAAACAGCTCAGTTTTAATTTGGATTGCCCAGTATTTTCCATGTGACAGGCAATTCTAAGAATGAAAAATTGTTTTGAGGATAAGTTACATACACAATTTCAATTAAATATCAATTACAGACCAATTGCCATCCTGAGTACCTTCTCCAAAGTATTTGAGAAGATGGTATGTAACAGAATGATGGGTTATCTCGACAAGTTCCAAATTATTTATAGTGCTCAGCATGGATTCAGAGCTGGCCACTCCACTCAAACTGGAGCGCTGAATTTTGTTGAGTTTATCTATGAGCATCTGACATGTTGCTGCCCTGTTTTTCGATTTGTCACGAGCATTCGATACTCTCTCACATCAGTTTATTATAGATAAACTTTATAACCCGGGATTCAGAGGTATCTTTCATGATTGGATTCGGAGCTACCTCATTAATAGAGTTGTGTCCGTACGAGTTGACGATTTTCATTCAAGTGAGCGAAATTTGAAATTGGGAGTTCCACAGGGCTCAGTCCTGGGACCATTCTTATTCCTATTGTTTATAAACGATTTACCTTGAAACTTGAACGAAGTTTTCACCAAATTATCCAACTACAATAAATTCGTCCATCTGATTGTAAGGATAATATTGTTTGCTGATGATTCCTCAATATCGCTTTCAGCAGAGACGTCCGACGAATTAAAATATTTGTGTGAGCTTATTATTCCGGGTTTTGTTGTATGGTGTCACAAAAACAGAATCAAAATGAATGTCAGTAAGACGGAGTGCATTCGATTTAGTTTTTTTAACGTTGGGGGTGACACATTTTTTGTTCGGTCTTCAGATACAGTTATCCGATCAAAAGACCACGTTAAGTTTTTGGGCATACATATTGACAAAAATACAAAATGGCATTCGCATATTGATGCTCTTTGTAAGAAATTCAATAGCTCCTTTTACGCCTTGAGTCGTGTTAAAAGTTCACTTCCTTTCAGATCTCTGATTGATGTCTACTATTCTTTAGTATATTATCCTACAACATTCTCCTTTGGGGTAATACTTCAGATGTGAACAGAGTTTTCATTATTCAAAAGAGAATTATTCGCTTAATATTTAATTGCCATAGGGAAAATAATATTCTTACTTTGGCCTCCTTATTCATACTTAAATGCCTTATATATGTGAGAGAAAATGAGGATAGTAACGTGAAACTTTCTAGTTTTCATTCACAGGATATTAGAAATAAAAATGAATTGTATTTCCCCATACATAACACCTCAAAAATCGAAATGTCACCACATTATCAATGTATAAAAATATTTAATCATCTTCCCGTAGCATACAATGTCTCCATAGGAATGAATTCAAGAAAGTTGTGAAAGATTATTTAGTTAAGGAATGTTTTTATAGCGTTAGGGAATATTACAGCAATAACTTTGGTGTAAACAACTTAATGTAAATTCTAGTTTTTAAGTATTATATATCACTTGACTTGTCCTATACATTTATTTATTTATTTATTTATTAGAGATTTGGTAAGAGTTGAGGGATAACCCTGTAAAACTCAAAGAAACAAATTTACAGTAAATGCAAGTACACACTATTAAATGAAAAACAGCAAGCACACAACAGGAAAAATGAGAATGAAACAAAAATACAAAGAAAGATTGAAATCAAGGAAATCTAGTAAATTGTGCAGACCACCATTTGTCGTAGCTGTTCTTGAACTGATTCACCGAGGAAGACACAACGACTCGATCAGGAAGACGGTTCCAGTTGTTGAATACTCTGTTCGTCAGAAAGTTCTGACGCTGAGATGTCTTGAATTTCTCTCTGTTCAATTTGTAACTGTGGCCACGCAGGTTATTAGTGTTCAAAGGAAACATCGCACAGATTTTGTCACCGAAGTGGCCCTGCATGGCTCGGTAAGAAAAGATTAGATCTCCGCGCGTACGTCGATCCTCAAAGTAGGTCAATCCCATAATGGAGAGTCGTTCTTCATAAGTAGGTCTGGGAAAGCCGTAACGAACACGAGTTGACCACCTCTGCGTAGACTCAAGCATATCAATGTCACCCCTAGTAGTACACCACCAGACTGGGCCAGCATACTCCAAAACTGGGCGTACATACGTTTTGTAAATCAAGCCAAACGTTCGGTCGTCACAGCCCTTAAAGGATTTATAAAACATGTAGGTCGTTTGTTTGGCTTTAGAGGAAATGCGTTCGATATGGGCACGCCAGCTTAAGTCATTTGTAATAGTGATACCGAGGTCGACAAGCTGATCAACCGGGGTCAGACCCTCCCCACCAATATTGTATGGTAGCCGTGGGTTGTTCCTCCTATGTGAAGGACCGAACACTTACTAGTGTTGAGGGAAGCAGCCAGGTCGCACACCAACTATTAAGGCTATCCAGGTCCTCTTGGAGAGTGGCGTAGTTAGTTGTTGGACTGTTATACAGCTTCACATCATCGGCGTAGAGAGAGATAGAAGATTTAACTTGAAAAGGCAGGTCAGAGGTATATAAGAGGAAAAGAAGAGGGCCCAAAACCGAACCCTGAGGCACCCCAGATAGCACTGGCCAGGAGGTAGAGGAGAAGGTGCCACCGACCCGAACACGATAGGAACGGTTTGACAGAAGTGCCCTGATCCAGTCGAGCAGGATGCCTGTGACCCCTAAGTATTTCAACTTGACTAATAAACGGCCAAGTGGGACTCTGTCGAACGCTTTGGAAAAATCTAAGTAGATGACGTCGACGGGCTGACTAGAGTCCCATGCTTTGGTCCAGTCGGCCAGACAGGAAAGTAGATTTGTAGTGGTGGAGCGCCCCGGTACAAAACCATGCTGCTCCTCTGGTAGTATTCTGTTCGCGAGAGAGAATTCGAGAAGTTGCCCACAGACAATTCTCTCCAGAACTTTAGAAGCAGAGGAAAGCAGACTGATGGGCCGATAATTCTGGGGAGAAAGTTTATCCCCCTTCTTGAATATGTAACAATATGTCTTACAGTTACAGTATTAATAAACTACTACTACTACTACTAATTGAAATATATTATAAACTCAAGAATGATTTGTTTGGATCCCGTCACTATGGTTACGAGCATGATGTGACGTCACACTAATACGGCGTATAACGAAATTTGATTAAGACAATATGGTGTTTTCCTACCTGGGCTATATTTATAATTATTTGCTCTCCTAGTGAGTAAAATGTACTTTTACAGTCGGCTCCGCCTCAGCGCCATTGTTTAATCAATAATAATAAATTTCAAATAACACAATAAGAGAATCCGGGGAAAGACTTCAGAACAAAAGCTAGTGATCTCACGTGTGTGATTTCTTACATTTTTGAATTACTCGATCCGACCCTGAGCAAAACCATGGAATATGTGCAGATCTAAAAACGCGGATACTGAAGTCGTAAATGATTAAATATCTTTTCTATAACTCGTCTCCATTTTATCTCTTTAAACATACTGGTACTTTTAGTTATGCTTGGAGCGATAAGAGATGAAAATCAATTAATGATTTCAGCCACGAAGGCGTACGTCAATGCCCGAGTCCAGAAGATATATATCAAACTATCGTGGCCTTCCTCTCCAACTCTAGACAGTGTGGTATTTAAGCTCGTAAATACTGTTAAATATAAGTCGCAAAATAATGGCTCAGGAGTAAGTTCGAGCTATACCTTCCAGTAAATATTCTATGACATTTATGGTCAATAAATAATTAGAATTAGCTCCATTTTCACGTGAGGCTCTTATAACTCTGATGGCTTACATAGATTAAATCGATTTAGTGGAAGGTTGCATTTTTTGTATTTCTTTTCCTTCAATATATAATGCAATTGAAGAATGATTACCACCGACTGCAGAAATTGAGGCTAGACGAAAGGAGGAATCACTCTGTATGTAAAAAAGAAGGTGTGGTATCATGGGACACCAGGTAGGAACGAAATTCCTTCGGCTAATGTAAAATCGACACAATTTGCAAAAGTAACTCAATGCTGAATTTTATGTAGGTTTTCTTGATTTCTCTTTAAAATTTTACAGATTAGTTTTCATTTAGAAAGTATTCAGGAAATTCAGTAATTTATGAAATAATAAATTACGTTAAATACAAAAAATCTTAATTCGAATTATCAATTGAAATATCAAAATATGTCCCTTTTTTTGTTTGACAACATTAAATTACATAGAAATAGAAATAATTATAAAAAAAGTTTATTATTATTATTATAAGTAATTATTATTAATCAGTCTCGTCATTAAATTCTATTGCTAAAACTATTGTGGTAACTAAAATATGATACATATGTTTGTGATTCTATTTTATGCAAATACCTCGAGAAAACAGCATCAATAGCAGTACTATATCTCGTTGTCGATTCTTTTGGATTGTTATTTATATATAATTTAAATTTTTCGAAAAGACATGTTCTTAGTGATTCTAATTTTTCATTTGCAAAATTGATATTGAAATCTCCAGATACAACTATCGAAAGCTGATGGAAGTTTCCGCCAAGTATTTCAGAATCAGATATTCTATCAGCGTTTGATAGAACAATCTTTGTATTTGGTGGAATGTAGACTATACCATGACACTTCCAACTCCTGTACGTCTAACATTCACATCGCCAGTATTTTTTAAGATTATGTCCATATTTGGTGTTAAAATATTAGTAGTGTCATTGCTATTTTGATAGATAGTAACTCCACCTGTACGTATGTATTTTTGTATTGTACCTTTCTCATTTACTTTTAATTTTCTTCATTTTTTGGCGTTCCCTGAATGCCTTTTGCATTTGTTCTTGGCTGTTTTGCGGTACTGAAAATGATTAAAATAGATTTTTTTTAACTTGAAACATAAAAAAAAATTCAATATACTTTTTAAATATTTTCATTAGTTTACTAGATATTTTTGCTTTATATTGTACCTTTCATGTTTATCCTCATTTTCTTCAGCTTTTTGACGTTTCCTATACTCCTTTTGATACTTTGGTTTTAGGGGGTTTTGCAGTAAAAAATATGTATTGCTTAATAAAAATAAAATTATCAGAATTTATATATATTTAAATGTTTGTTGGAATTGAAGGGAGAATTTTTTTTAATTATTAAAAAAAACAATAAACTTTTTGAATATTTTAAATGATTCCATTAGTTCAGACGATAACTTTGTTTTATATCGTACCCTTGTGGTTTATTTTCATTTTTTTTTAGTTGTTTGCGTTCCCTGTACGCTTTTTGATAATGCTTTGATTTTTGGTGGTTTTGCAGTAATAAAAAAAGAAATAGTCAGACACACTCACACACATATATATAATTTCTATGAAGTTTCGTAAACTTCACTTTTCGACCATTCAAAACGATTTTGTGGATTTTTTTAAATGAACTTTTCTAAATTTTTTGTAAATCATAGTACCTAACTTTTTGTCTGTCTAATCGGAATAGCACTCAGCTACGGCCCAGTAAATAAAAAAAAAATTGTGAACTAAATTTTCGTCATATGAATGACACTGATCTAACGAACGACGCCACTGGCTATCGTACGGAATGGCCACAGACCAGTCCGGCAAGATTCCACTCGATGCGTCCGTTTCCTGTTCATCTGATCTGGGTTCAGTTATAATCTCGGACACGGAGTAAGTTGTCCCATTCATAAACCGGCCATTCATGGATGGCCCAGATGATGAACCGATCTCGGTCCGTTTGTTTTGACGAATTGCCGAAGCATTAATGAGACGAGTACTGTTAGATGAAGATTGAACAGGGGCCTGCGGTTCGGTCGATGCAGGGCATGCCTCGCTCTTGAGCACGGTGTCATAGGTGTCAACGTCAAGGACATACAGAAAAGGTTCCAATTGAGATTCGTTGAGACAGTTGAAAATTTTCATGTAATACACTTTAATTTAAGGTTTGTAAGAAGTTGCCTACTCTCATTAAGCTCATAATTCTTTCATAAACAAAAAGAGAAAAGTACTGAAGTGGGGTAAGGAGCTTTTGCCCGCTTGATCCATAGTCATCGTCCCGAACTCGGGAACAATGTGATATAAATAAAACCGTCTGAAAATATTTTAGGGATGAAGATCGTTATCTCAAACGTACAAATTTTCATCACAAAATTCCGATTAGTTTACCAAAAACCTCTAATACGCCATGAATCTATGTTCTGCGCAATGTTCTATGATCGCGGGTGAGTTCCGTCCGGCAATCAATTCACTTGTCCGAATTCACGGCCCACGGCCTGCAATCGTAACAACCAATTTTCATCTCGCCGAACTGTTCATTTTCGGCGATGGGACCGTTTAATTTTTTTTTTAATCGGAACTCGTCCCCTCAGGATCTCTTATTTAGAGACGCTAGGCGTTCTCGTTTAATACGAATATGTGTGTTCCTATAATCGCATGAACTTTCTAATTGGTAGGTTAAGAAAGCGATCGGCCCGCGGCCATCCGATCCGACGGATTCGTCGTCGGTACATCTGAGCGAACGAGTGGGAAAGAGAGAAGAAACAACCGAAAATTTACGTATCGATCGTGGAAATTTAATTACAGGTGAGAAACGGGAAGGTACGTTTTTATTTATGATCGCGCGAAAAGTTTTAATTGTGGTTTCGCGAGAGTAGTTACATGGAATTTTTTTTTATATCATATTTACGATCATGAGTTTCATTATGATAAAGAGGAATGTTGCTGTTTATCATTGGGATCTTGAAAGTGTGCAACGTAATCAGTGTTGATCATTTCAATGTCAAAATTTCAATTGATTATACCGGATGTTTAGGATAAAGATTGAATATCATTGGTATACAAAGTAAGTTTTTTTTTCATCTCAAAGATCCAAATTCAGCGTGTGAAAGTTATTGATGAATACTGAATCACTGTGTATAATATTGAGTCTGTTATGTGTGGTAGAGATTTCTTTGTACGCTTTTATTCTGCCGCCTATTGTGTTAGTTCATTTAGCGTTACTAGTTTATAAAATGGCCCACCATATCTATCTGTATTTGTACTTCTTTAATTGTGTTATTGTTAAGTACTGTCCGATATACAATTTTGTATATTTGTATGTACCCTATTGTTATTAATGTGAACTGTGATGTAAGCCATACGCTAAATGAATAAATAACTGTGTATAATAATAAAACGATGAAAAACAAATACACTCATGCAGGAAATTGCCTTTCCAACAAAGCGCTGCTCGACCCCTTTTCACTATTCAGAAACGAGAGCTGTTAGGAGTTGTGGCAAGAGGAGTAGTGAAATCAAACTCATTTTAACACCGCCTTATTTGTCCCCTTTTCCACAAAATTCGACCTGTTAGAGCGTTTTTTCGTTATTCCATTACAAAGCTCAAATTCGGGGTGGAAAGTTATGGATGGCCCACCCCGTATACCAATGATAGGGTGGGCTCTGCATGTATCAATATTGAAGAAATCGCATGTATGATCAAAGGTAAATTATTATCTTCAATATTTCATTAATTAAATTATAATTCCACAAATTTTAAGGTCCGTTG
Source organism: Micraspis discolor (assembly GCA_030674115.1). NCBI lineage: Eukaryota > Metazoa > Arthropoda > Insecta > Coleoptera > Coccinellidae > Micraspis > Micraspis discolor. The sequence continues at coordinate 1,887,680 of JARTUT010001740.1, forward strand.
GTAGATATGTTGGTGTCAAATTTTTCGAGCCATGTTTGTTCAGTTCAATAAAGGTTTAGGTATTCAAAGATGTTTAAAATTTTTAATTCATTGTATAGGAAATTGAACTCATTAGTTCGTCTCTTCATGCCCTGAATGAAGTATTAGGTTTATTCGGAGATAAATCGGGTCAAATTTATTTGAAATGGTCATTTTTCATTCAAATTTATTTTCACTTTTTTCGAATTATATCATATTTGGATCATTACTTTCAACAGTGACAGATGTTTCTTAAATGACGTAATTGAAAGGTATACTACAAGGTGTCCAGAAAGGGTATCGGGTATTTGTAAGTTCAATAAAACAAAAAATAATTGTGAGCAATAAAAAAGTTTATTGTTTATTCATAACATATGAAGTGGAGAGCTAGTTGGAAAAGATGAAGTTATCCAAATGATAATCGTGACGAAGACTCCACAAAATGGCGAACGCCACGAACCCCTCCTCATTTTAGATGCCCCGTTCCTAATATGGCGCGAAAACAAATACCCGATACCCTTTCTGGACATCTTTTATTTGTTCCTCACGAAAAAGTATTGAATTTTTGTGGGTTCTAATATGTTTTTTGGAGCATATTAGCTATTATGAAGGTTTTAGTTTAGTTAATTTTATTTTATACGATATACTTTTCACTTGTTTCAATTAATTTCATTATTCTTTATTATTAACTCGATCAGCCCAAATCCATTTCAGATTGCTCTCCTCTTCGGTCTTTGCTTCTTCGGTAGCGTTTACATACGTACCAAACGCTCATCAACTATAGCAATTAAGGTTGCAACCATTGACGGTAACATCGTTAATTACGAAGGATTACCTGTTAACTCATTGGCCGACAGAACAGCTTTTCATTAAGTGCCAACTTGATCGGTCGTTCGGCGAAGCGTGTACGCGCGAAAAAGTCAATTTAACGTAGACAAACAAATATGCGGTACTTTTATTGATGAAATGACTGGACGAGAAAGTGAGCAAATACACTCGAAATATAATGAACGATGTTTAAGATACTGATATCTCAAGATAACGAACTGAAAGAGGATATTTACGAGTGCTCTATTCCGGTTTCGTGGTATTTGGGATAAGTTTTTTTTATGGATCAATATTTACTTTGGTTTGTACGTAAATGGGAATATTTGTGTTATGTGCAGTTATATTCATGCAACAAGTGGAAAGATGAGACTTTTCGGGAATAAGAAATTATGACAATGAAATAACAATTCGTCTTATGTCATTATAGCTTTGTTCGAAAATATGCTCAGATGCTATAATTCAAAAAAACGAGGGTTGCTTTTAATATTTCGGGATTATTGAACAAAATCATCGAAAATCGCTTTATTGTTCTTCAAAATATTCCCCATTCTATAACACTTTTGCATGCCTTTGAAACGATTGTCGAAGCATTTTGCCACTCTGATCGGGGTATCTCTAAAACATGCATTCTGAACGCATCAACCGCTTCTTCAAGTATCGAAAATCGTTGACCTCTCATTTTATTTTTTACGTACGGGAATAAAAAGAATCATTCGGTGTCAGGACTATACAGCGGATGACTCATTAAACCGATGTTTTGAGTGCTAAAAATGCAGTTGTTTGAGCCGATGTGTTCAGGCACATACGCGTAAATCCACGATTCATCACATGTCACGATGTAATAGAATTGCCTCGAAGCACCGCGATCGTATTTTTGGAGCATTTCTTTCGACCAATCGGCACGAGCCATTCTTTGAGCAATAGACAAATTGTGTGAAATCCTACGTGAACAAATTTTTTTGACGGTCAAATAATCACGCAATATTGAATGTATGCTGAATCCACTAATGCTTAAGGTTGTCTCAATCTCACGATATGTCACATGACGATCTTGCAATATCAGTTGGCGCACATCATCAATGGTTTTCAGCACAACTGATTATGGACTATCTTCACGAAATTCGTCTTGAAATGATCTACGAGCATGTTTAAATTCACCATCGATAAACATGGGTTCTGATGGAGCTTCATCGCCAAAAATTGAATTAAGTTCATCGAAAGTTGTATAAAACAATCGCACGAAAATGTTCACGATTTAATTCCATTATTTTGGGCGAGATGAATCTTTCAAGTTAGTTAGTTTCAATCAGGGTATGGACCACTCTACTACACGGAGTTGCTTCTCCTTCCCTCTACCCTCCTTACCCGAAATATAAAAGGCAACCCTCGGATCATGTTCTGCTTTACAATATCTGTCAGGTTTTTCATAACATTTACTTCAAAGTTTTGATAGTTTAGCATTTTATTGAAAACATTTTCAAGGGTAATACCACTAGAGGTGAGAATTTTTTGAGAACACTCTTGTCTTTTGGAAATTATGCGTTTAAATTTCACGAAACAAAGTTATCCTTAAAATACCACGAGCCGAAGGTGAGTGGTATTTCGGGATCACTTTGTTGAGTGAAATTTAAAAGCAATAATTCCCAAAAAACAAGAGTGTTCTCAAAAAAAATTCGAATATCGTGTGGTATTTGGAAAGATCATTCAACAATATAAATCAAACGGAATAAAAATAGTTTTTTATTCAAAAATAACCAGATAGAAGCATAACAACAAATTATTCATCTTTATTCTCAAAATAATAATTATTGATAGTACAATTATTATACACATTACGAGCATTATTTTCGAATGATGAAGTAGATACTGATGTTGTTTCTTGAAGGACATTTTTTTCATTCCTTATGGCTGTGATTATTTTTTTGCGATGTTGTTGGTCCAGTAGGAGATACGGTTTCACTGACGCTGCAGAAGAATGGCCTGTTATCTTTAACAGCTGTTCCTCTCCAATCCCTGCTTTGGCTAATTGGCTGACAGCAGTAGCTCGATGCGAGTGGTTGGTTATCTTCGAATTGGTTGTGTTGATGCCAATGAGTTCATCTTCTTCTTTTGTCCATTTAGCTAACGTATTTGGACCGACTGGGGAGTTTTTGAACCATGAACCATATTTCCAATTCTTATGTGGAGTAAGGAATAGTCTTTCAGTGGTTACGTTTGCAGTTCTTTTGGATACAAGTAGCTTATATAACCTCACCGGGCAAATATCTTCTTCAATATTGGGAGTCAGCCATTTCGTTTCCGCACATTTTTGGGCACCACCTTGTCTTGTTTTAGAAAATATCGGATTGTAGGCAATTCGGCCCGTGGGATTACCATCGTTTTCAATTTAGGCGAAATTAGGCATTATGAACCCTCTCCTCCGCGCCAAGCAAGCTCCAATGCAGCAATAAAATAAAATTTTCTGTTGAAACTGTCTGGATTATCTTCTTTACATAAGTTTACCATCTTTTTGTGTTGCTCCAAAGACAGCGCCTTGGCACTAAATACTTGCAAAATACGCCTCTTGGCATTTCGTGCATCCCGCGCCGTTTTAAAAGCCACGTCTGTGAATCGTCTGTGGATTGAACCTAACGCCCCATTCGAAATAGAAATTTTCCTGCAGCTGTTTGGCAGTATTATTCCACATTTCCATGTAGTCTTATCCATCTCTTTTCTTCATATTGAAAGCCAAGTCTAGCATAATATTATTGAGCTCTGACAAACTTGTTTTTTCATTTACAAGGTATTTCCGGGCAGCACAGAATTCTTCAAATTGTTTCCAAATGTAGGATCTTGACTTCACTGTATTAAGTGGCACACTTTTCTTCACACTTTCCTCAATTGAAGTAATATCACAATTCCCAAAACGTTTCATTTTTATCTACTTTATGGTAAAATACGAAAATAAACTGACAGAACTGTCAAATGTGCTGTTGAAGTTATCGCTAATAACTGCTTGTTTATCGTAACCATGATGACCGCTACTTCCACCAACGGCCAAAGCTATCCGGACGTATTAATATTCCTATGCAAATTAGGCATTTGATAAAAACAAATTTGTAAAAGTGAAAACACTGTGAGGTTGAGTGTTTTCAGATACAGTTTGTTTCTATTGGTCCGTTTTCAAAAATTGTGCGATTTCATTGGACGATGTAGTATAGTGTTGAATGATCGTACTTATTTCTTATTTATAAGTGAATTTAGACTTCAATAAGAAAAAAAATCATCAAAATATTCTGATATTTAATTATATCGTCGCTCACTTGATGGAAATTTTGAACTAAATAATAAGATTAAAATTTCTACATATTTTTATTGTTTCACAAAACAATTGTTTCGTCAAACTCTGTGGCTTCTTCAGGTGTTACATTTTGAATGAAAGTTCAAAATTTTATGAAAGGTTTTCACTACTAAGAAACGTTCTTCCAAGCAATGTCTCAATATTTCCTCAAATTTAAACGTTCTAATTATAAAGGGTCATCTAAAAAACGCTATACATGTTTCTTTGAAATAAAACAAAAACTATTTGCAATTTTTTCCAGCTGTTTTTTTTTATTAAAAGTATGAACCAACACGATTATAAGTGGAATATAATATCATTCAAATGTCCACCACGACTGCGTGTGCAGGCATCAATCCGAATATCGAAATTTTCAATGACTTTTCGTCATGTTGCTGGTGTTATTTCACGATTTGCAACTTGAATGTTGTTCTTTAGATCATTAATTGTTTGTGGCTTGTTAGCATACACTCGACTTTTCAAAAAATTTTGCTTGAAAACAATGGATCTGTCATTCGTTGTTCAATAATCCAACTAGCGAAATTACGACGCTGTAAATGGTCTCTTTCTTTCAATTTCTGGGTCAATTGAATTTCGTAAGCGTGTAAATGCAAAACTTTATGCAAAATCCTCTATAAGGAGCCATAAGATATGCCTAATTCTTGCGAACGACGCGAAATTGATGTTGTCGGTTCATTTTCAACACTTTCACTAACAGCAGCAATATTTTCATTTGTGCGTACAGTTTTTGGCCTTCCACTTTTTGGTTTATCAGTAACACCAAAAAATAACGAATTTTGGAATGGGTATTTTTCAAAGAACGCCCATTTTCATAATGACTTTGAATGATGTAAACGCGTTGTTATGTGTACCTGTCCATGGTTAAAACTGTACTACCTTCTAACAAAACAAAATGGCTTATGTTATTTGAAAAGATGTCACGTGTAAAAATTATATAGTGCTGACATCTAGGCGTCACATTTGGATGACCCGTTACAGACAACAAAAATGGCTGACTCAACCACTGCCGGTTGAAAATGGCGCGAAATTCAAAATTCAAGTTTTTGCTAATACACCATTCAGTTTGAATTCTAAGACCATGGAATCATCATCTCCGCCCACAATACAACAATCTCGTACGAAAAATCGACGTTAGCACCAATTAAACTCAGAAGACTGGCCGCTTCCTAAAAATGCGTGCTCCATTCTAGCAGGGCCGGTTTGCCAATTTGGACCGAATTCTTCCCGCTTCTCCTGGCTGAAACAGGTGTTTTTTTCCACGATCGACGGTTGGCTTGCAGGAAATCACTACGGCTCGGCTACCCACGTACAAATAAGGAAAGTGGTTATTCTGGATTTTTGGGTATTTTCGTATATGGAGTTCAAGGTCCTGTGTACGAGGCCGATGACGGTCACTTATGGATTATTATCTGCCATATTATTCGATTTAGTGTTGAAACGATGGAAAGATATTTGACGAGTGAGTGGTAACTGTTTTTTTTAAATCGGAAGATAAGTGAATTAAATATATGCCTATAATCCTGCATAACGGGAGTGGAATATGCAATCATAAAGAGTATCGAAGTGAGAGTACCAAAATTAATAAAATAATTAAAATAAACATATGTAAAAATAATAAAATGTATTTCTATAATCCTTCATTACGAGAGTGGAACTAAGTGAACATGAAGAATATCGAAATTACGAGAATGAGTGTGGCTAAATTAAAAAAATAAGTATAATATACAATTGATAAAATATATTTCTAAAATTTTTAATCTCGAAAGAAAGAAGTATTTTGTCTTATTTTCACTTTATTTATCTTACGTGACGACTGGTTCTTAAACCTATGAGATGTTCATAATTGGTAAATGGCTTATCATTATTTAGGTATAAAGTGGTGAAAGATTGGGATTCTTGTACAGATTCGTAACTATCGATTCCAGCAAATTTAGTTCCAGGCCTTTCTCACATCTGGAAGTATTTTAAAATTCCCGGTGTATTTATATGAACTTTTTCAGCGCTAAAACGTTTACAAACTGATATGATTTTATAAATATAAAATTTATATCATATATAAAATAAACAGGGTGAGTCTTTGACCACTGCATTAGATTTAATCACAATTTTCACCATAGGTTCTTGAGATCAAAAGAAACACTTTTTTCCCATACCGTTTCTCCACATTCAGCTGCGTTAAAAAGTTATAAGCATTTTTAGTTTTCACATTGGGCAAATACCCCTCTGTTGTCCAGTTTGGTTTGAATGATAATTAGCTTCCACTGCATTCACTATTGAATTTGATTTATTTAAAAACCATATTTTCCCTCTAAGAAATGATTTACTCACTCATGTTTCATCAGATGATTATATCGTTTTAATTCCTTTCAACTTCAAATACACTGATCAACAATTGCTAGGGATCACTTATGAACTTCTCTTCATTTGTATTTTTTTCAAGTTATCTCGTGAATATCGGTACATTATATGTTCTCTAAGGAAAAATTAAGATGTTTTGAGTTGATTATACCAAATTTTTTCTCACTTCATCGGCTCTTGTTCACAAAATCGATTATTATCTGAAGGCTGTTACAGGTGGAGTGAGAAGCAATGTAATATTTGTTATTAAATCTGTTTTTTTCTCTTGTTCAAACACATAAGGTGACAATAATTGAAGAAATGAGAACAATATTAGCTTATCGGTCATGCCAAGAAGACGTTTGGCTCCTGTGCAACTGGACCAAATCATACGGTGGATAGGGGAAGGTTTGTCCCAGCGAGAAGTGTCCCGGCGATTGAATGTTTCGCGAAGTGTCGTGAGTCGGGCTTGGAATAGGTTCATCCAAATCGACTCAGTAGCTTATGTTCATGGGGGAGGTCGGCAGCGCAGTACAACAGCTGCCCAAGATCGTCTTTTGATCCTCAATGGTAGGAGAAATCCCACTTACCCGGCGTCGCGGCTCAATAGATCACTGAGAGTTGTAATAGGAGTTCTAATTTCGAACCAGACTGTAAGACGACGACTACATGTTCGTGGTTTGAGAGCTCATAGGAGGGTACAACATCCCCGTTTGAATAAGGAACACCGGGTTCATCGACGGCTATGAGCTGAGGAGCACCGCAATTGGACAGTTGAAGATTGGAGCCGATGTTTATTTACGGATGAGTCTAGATTTCGTTTGGTCAACTCCGATGGACGTATTCTTACTTAAAGGGAAAGAGGTCGAAGGTATGCAGAACAGTTTATGGTACCCACAACAGCTTTTGGCGAAGGTTCTAGATGTGTATGGGGAGGAATTTGTTTGAACCAATGCACAGAGTTGGTTGTTCTGCAGAACACCACAATGACCAGCCAGAGATATCACTTGGGGAGAATTTCATTTTAATTGACGATAATGCCCGTCCACACCGTAGTCGTCTGGTTAATGAAGCGCTAGAAACTCATGCTATTGATAGTATGGACTGGCCAGCTTGCTCTCCAGACATGAATTGCATCGAACATGTCTGGTCTGAGATGTCTAGACAATTGTCAACCTTAGAACAACCGATCAACAACCTGGAGGACCTTTCTAACGCTTTACGGGATATTTGGACGAATTTGCCCCAAAATTTTATAAATCGTTTGATTGAAAGTATGCCTCGTAGGGTAGAATGCTTGAGACGAGCTCGTGGGGGACCAACTAGGTACTAGCTTAACCGAAACTTCAGCCTTCTTGTGGTTTCATCATAAAATTTTTATGTTATTCAAACACAGAATTTTGAGTGTTCCTAATAAAGTCTTTTTTCTCTCCAACTTTCCATTTTTTCATTCTTTTCTGAAGTGAACCATATTATCAACTGAAAATACTCAGATATCTGACTAAATTTATAATCATGGAGCGAATATTTCAGAAATAAATTCAGAAAAAGTAAGTGATCCCTATCAATTGTTGAGCAGTGTATCTCAAAAATGGTACAATTTAGGGAAAAAGATGACGAATGATTTTATCTGCAAAAAAGACGAATGATTCTAGGAAGTACAAGATACGGACCTTTAGTCCAAGTGATATTTGTTTTTTATGCGATTTAACCAATTTGTACAGTAGTAGTGACAAACCCACAAGAAATGGAACACATCTATTGATGCCAAAATATGCATGACTGTTATCAAAAATCTTCTTCAAGAGATCATTTCAATTGATATTGTCGTTTGAATATTACAGGTGAAAACGCAATTTTTTTATGAAATTTCAATATCCTACATCTTTCGAACGGGGCCAAATTTGGAAAAATGTTATGGGAAGAAAATGTTTCTTTTTACGTCAATAATCAATGGTTAAAATTAACGCAGTCGGTTTACCGTTTTGCATATGAGAAAAACAAACAGAAATAATTGCAAATAAATTTATTTTCGAGAAAAATGTCAGACCGATAACAACGAAATTTCATCTTCTTTAAAATGCGACGCAAAATTCGCTCAGATATCTCCAATGCTGTGGCTGTGCGACGTGCAGATTGACTTGGATGTTCGACAAAAGACTGAGTCACGATGTTCATGATTTCCTCCTTCATAAGGGTAGCAGGGCGACCTGAACGCGGCGCGTCGACTACGGAACCAATACTCACGATACAGTTTATGCACCATTTGTCTGGTGGGAATTTGCTTATTTGGAAAGCGCTGGCGAAATTCTCCGAAAATTTCAGCATAATCTCCGTCAAGTTTTGGGTAAGAAGTGAGCAAACAAACACGTTTTTCTTTCGGGTACTTTACACGCGCAGCCATGGCAACGTGCCCAACAAACAAACTACTACACGCGGACAACTCAACTCGCTACGTTTCAGCTGCCTTCTTCCGCCCTGGGCGAGAATGCCATGCGTGAATACCAGACAGTATAAACTGACTTTTGCCACACTCTGTAAATATCACATCTCATTATGTTATTTCACAACTATTAATTTTCAAGATTTCATTAGAACCTCTCAAATTTCTATGAGTTTTTTTTTCAAAATATCTTAGCCTTTTCTATATTTATTAGTTTTCGTGAAATTTTCCAAGCATGCCTTATTTTTTTATCAGTTTTATTGCATGAGATGTCGATAAGTACTCATCATAAACTTTCAAAAACAGAAATTAATATTTGAAATCAAAATTGTCGTATTAATAGAACCAATTAATCGGTCAATTAAAAGTTGAAGTTGAAAACATTTATTTCAAATTAATATTTTTTTAATCTGTGAAAAATTTCAGGTAAAAAAAGGAATAAATACATAGAGATCGCATTAGTTGATATATTTAAATAATCTTCTCCATATCAGGATATTTGTAAATTACTGATTTATCGCAACAGTTTGTCAAAATATTCACTTTTAGTTTGTATCTATCGCTTTCATTTTCATTGATAACATCTCAAAATAACGGTAAATATATTCAAAGATGTTTTCATAAATTATAGAACATTGAAAAAACAAATGTTAATTTTGAGTAAAACAAAATCATAATTTTTATTTCTGAGGTAGAATAATCTAGCAAATAGTCTCGCAAATAGTTACCGGTGAAGTGATAATTCATAATCCAATTCATTTTTTGTTTATACAGGGTGAATATTTGACCACTGCGTTAATTTTAACCATAGATTCTTGACGTCAAAAAAACATTTTCTCCCTATAACATTTTTCCAAATTTTCAAAAGATATAGGGTGTTGAAATTTCATAAAAAAATTGCATTTTCACCTGTAATATTCAAACGACAATATCAATTGAAATGATCTCTTGTAGAAGGTTTTTGATAACAGTCATGCATATTTTGGCATCAATAGATTGATTCCATTTCTTGTAGGTTTCTCAGTACTACTGTATAGATTGGTTAAATTGCACGGAAAATAAATAATAATAATAATAATTTTTATTAATCTTTTAAGACACTACATCTTGTATAGGACAAGTCAATGAATATGATAAAGAAAAAGTGAAAACAATTAAATTGATAATGAGTCAACAAAGTATTCATCTGCTGAATAGAAACCCTTTCTCAGCAGAAGCTTCTTGACCTCCATCTTAAACCTTCTCAAATTCAAGGATTTCAGAGATGAAGGCAATTGTTTAAAAAACTTTATACCTCGATATAAGGGAGCGCATTCAAATTTGGAAGTTTTATGTTTAGGGAACATCATTGTTTGTAGATTTTGTAGTTTGTAGTATTATATTTATGTTGACTTGATAGTTTCAACCATTCGCCCTCATTTTCCTTGGCGTATATTAAACATTTTAGAATGTAGATACAGGGTAACGTTAGAACATGTTTTTCCAGAAAAATTTCCCTGCATGACTCTAACGGTTTCAGATTGAATATAGCGCGTAAAATACGCTTCTGTGTTACAAATACTCTTTGAAAATCAGGGCTATTTCCCCACAGCAAGATATTATAGGATATATGGCTATCAACTAAACTATAATAAACATTGAGCACACAGTCTATGGGCGAATTCTTCCTGACATTGACAATTGCATAAAATGATCTATTCAATTTCTCACATAGCGCATCAACATGGGTTGTCCACCTTAAATACCTATCTACATAAATTCCTAGAAATTTATTGGACTCTGATGATGTAATGTTATCTATCCCACAACCAAACGTGAATGAGCATAATTCTTTATTTTTAAGAGCAAAATGAACACATACAGTCTTTTCAACATTTACCATTAAGTTGTTAGCTCGACACCAGCTCACAAACGCACGCATAATACACTCACACGTCCCCTGGAGCTCCCAAAGGCTCCTGCCAGAAACCACTACTGAAGTGTCGTCAGCAAAAAGCGTTAAGAGGAAGCGAATCAAATGTGAAGGAAGATCATTTATAAACAAAATAAATAAAAGTGGTCCCAGCACGGACCCCTGAGGAACTCCAAGGCCGATATCTTGAGCTTCAGAATAACTCTTTCCAATCCTTACCGACATAGTTCTTTCAGTAAGGTAACTGCGCAACCATTCGAGAAAAATGCCTCTGAAACCTAGATTATAGCACTTATCCAGTATAAATTCAAAGGAGAGTGTATCAAATGCCGAAGATAAATCAAAGAACAGACCCGCCACAAGTAAGATTTCATCCAAACATTTATAAACAGACTCGAAAAATCAATATCACTTGAACTAAAGGTCCGTATCTTGTACTTCCTAGAATCATTAGTCTTTTTTGCAGATAAAATCATTCATTATCTTTTTTCCTATATTGCACCATTCTTGAGATATTTGAAGTTGAAAGGAATTAAATCGATATAATCATCTGATGAAACATGAGTGAGTAAATCATTTCTTAGAGGGAAAATAATGTTTTTAAACAATTCAGATTCAATAGTGGATGCTGTGGAAGGTAATTTTCATTCAAACCAAACTGGACAACAGAGGGGTAGTTGCCCAATGTGAAAACTCAAAATGCTTGTACTTTTTAACGCAGCTGAATATGGAAAAATGGAAAACGGTATCGAGGAAAAAAGTGTTTCTTTTGATCTCAAGAACCTATGGTTAAAATTAATGCAGTGGTCAAAGACTCACACTGTATACATCTCGATACAGCTAATTTCATTAGTAAGTAATATTCATAAATTGAAGTAAAGTAAAAGGATAACAAAAAAAACAGCATATAATTTTATCGCCTGTTGATGACAATGAAATAACAACACTTTCTAGGACCTTTAATCTCGATGATATAAGGAAAACCGTAACTGATAATTAACTTAGGAACAGTTAGGTATAGGTACATTTATAATGTCTAAGAATTGTAAATATTTTAATTAATGTTATGCAAATTGATTCATTCATGAATATATGCATACCAATTGAAATCTCATATTTTAAAAATACAAATTTATTCATTTTTTGCTGTAGTCATCAAATCACAATATGCCCAGAGCAAACAAACTGAGTTATCACCTATTGCAGAAAATAAATATATATCTGGCTAAAATTAGAATTGAAATAGCACGTTTTCGGTTATATTTGTAATCGGATGAGTTACTTTAATGGTTCGTGGCAGATTTTGGTTATTTATCGTATAAAAACTTTCGTCAATTTATAATTCTTGTATAAGTATCTTGCTTCAGGTCAGTTATGAATAAATATTAAATCGCACTTTTAATTTCTAACGTAAATATGAATATAAATAATACAGACGAATTCAATAAATTTTATTGAAGGATTTATATGGGAATATACGAATATACGAAGAGACTTGAACGGTGGACTAAGACGGAAAACCAGCAGAAAAAGTAAATCGATGTTCAGTAAAGAGGTAGGTATAGGCTCAGGTATGGACTATGTATGCTTAACTTAATAATTACATATCTATAACTCTTCAATGAGTTTTTTCAGGAAATTTGAAAGCGAATCCAGGGTATCTGATTCGAGATAAATGATGAGCTACTCATTACTGGCAAGAATACCAAGGTAGCTTGGTTGTTTTTTCCGAAAATGATTACCTATCTATATTTTTCTTGTGGCCACATTCAAGTAAATTACCTATTAAATTTGTTTTGAAAAGGAAACTCTGCGTAATGTATTAGAGAGTAGGAAATGAAAGGTAATTTTGTTAATCAGTAAAGTTTTAAAGGAAATTAGGTACCTAGATGATTGGGACTATTCAATTTTCTCACATACTTATAAAAACGTATACTTAATATGTGGTAGGGGTAACTAATTATATACAACCAACTTATGTATATTTACCGCGTATAGGTACATGCCTAGTTTAAAAGTTGTTGACGTTCCTAAAATTTTCAGGGAAAACTCTTGAAACTATGTACACCAAATAGTTAGGTACCTACGAAGGATATTAAGTATGTTGTTTAATAAAAAGGACTCAAAATTTCAATTTCGTTATAAAGACGTTTATGCTGTGAATTACATTTTTTCAAGATAAATGAAGACGATTCGAAGAATAGGTACTCAAACGAGTGAATATTCAGAGTGCGACCTGATTTTCAACAGTCCCTAATCAATTTTAGCTTTATTATTGGCGACGTCAGTGTTTGTTATTAGTTTTTGAAAATAATCGAAGATATGACAACAAACATTCGAACCCCGGACGAAAACACACACATAAAACTCACCAATAACATTTCTTCCTCATAACACATCCAAAAATTAAAACTCACTTCCAAATAAATCAAAATATATCCACAGAGAAAATCACCTCTCACTCAAAACAACATCCATAGAGTGCGACCGTGTCCGTCGGATCCAGAGAGTTCGTGACACTGTCTCAGGTACGTTCGGGAAACCGTGGTCTCGCGGAGGAGTCACAGAAGTTCGCGCAGTCCGCTCGGACTCTAAAAAGGTTATGTTCGGTTCGCGTCACTCGCTCGCGGTCGCGGTTCCGACACCTGAATGAATGGAGCTCGATTGGTCGGCGATTTCGGATCGAGTTGACGCGGAACCCCCCCACCACCGCCAAAATCGGGGATCTAGCGTGCCTCGGGGGCGAGATCGAAGTCGATATCTTCGATCTCTAGATGTTATCTGTTGTTTGGATCGTTCTTTCGACGTTTTATTATTACGTTCAACGATGATCCGAATCGATCGGCTTGAGGGGATGTTTGACGCTTTTTAGGGTGGATGGGCGTTTGAAGTAGGTATAAATGGTGATCGGGAGAAAGTGGGTAAAGATTTTCTATAGTTTTATCAAAGAAGAGAAACAAGAGGGTGCACTCTGTCAAATTAGTACTGAACACGCATTTCGAAGCGAAACCACAGAATCGTGAATAATGATCACGTGCTTCAAGATAACTAATCGGTTTTTCTAGCACAGATATAAACACAAAACGAATTTTATTTCATCTCAACTCCAAGATAATTAATTTGGATAAATACATATTTTCATATTGATGAGGCATGAGGAAACATAATAGCACAGTTTCTTCAGAAGATGTAAGTATAAGTTGACACCTTTTTTTCCCAATTAGAAATACAGACCTGTTATAAATTTTGTATTTACCACTATCTGCTTTCGATGATTTAGATAGGCTAAATGAGGAAGATACTATTAAAAATAATATTGAATATGTTAATTTCAAATTGTGTAGATAATACATTCAGTAGATAATGTAACGGTAACTACTGAAATGAATAGAACTTTTAGGTTATTCATGATCCGAGATCTTAAAAAGTGAGGTAAACTCAAAGTTTCTTAAAATAATATGGTAAAATGCTAAATCTCAACAACTGAACATCAATGCATTCAATAATACCTACATTCAACATCGATATAAGTACATACATTCAAAATATGGGAATTTTTTAAAGATTTGTTTCAACCCCTTTCAAATAACTTCCAAGTGAAAAGTAACATTGCTCGTATATAATATAGCGAGTATATGGCCGATCGGACCTACTCAATTTTTTTGTCTTGCTTTCGATATGAGAAAAAAAATTCCAGAGGCAGTCACTGACTTATTTGTTGTTGTATTATTCAAGATATGTTTCTCGCATGACCAATCGTATGTTGTCTGTTCCCGTGTTGGAAAACTGTCTGCTCTACGCGCCAGGTAATCGAACAAGAAATATTTTGTACCGCGAGGTATAACATTTAAAATAAAACATTAAATCTCGATTTTGTACAAGTAAAAATAAAATCAAATATACTAGGTACCGATAAAAATGTGACATTGTTATTTTAATTGGTACTTTTCTATTGAGAACTAAGGGAATTTAAGATGTTTTATAATTTTAATTTTTTTATTACGTATTTGTTGACTTATTGAGTTTCTTTTATCTTACTGGCTGACAGAATTACTGTGAGGCGATTCTGCTAGCTATTAAATATTTGATGATCGTATGATACGAAGTTCTCCATAATACAATGATGCTCTTTCAGAATCCATTCATGGAAGAACAACCCTGAATCTGAACTATTATTCATTCCAAGCTTAACCTAACACCAAACAAGCATGATTGATTATGCAGGTAGGTAACAATTTAGACCACATGCGGAATAGCTTTATAGAAACCGTAAATTCCCTTGATGGTTCAAACCAGATAAACGACAGCACCACAATTCTGAACCCAGATAAAAACGAAATAATGGAACCGAGAAAATTGCCCAACCACAATATTCCAATAAGGATATACAATCGATAATATCTCTAAATCGTCAAAAGGGTATTATTACCCTGTTTTTGAGTGGTTTTCTAAGAGAATTTCTGGACTTACATAGGTATATATTTAGGATGTGAATGTGCAAAAAAATTATGTCTCGGTATGACAACATTCTTTACCGTGCGATACAGAAACAAGGAAGATATACAGGGTGAGTCTTTGACCACTCCGCTAATTTTAACCATAGATTCTTGACGTCATAAGAATCATTTCCTTTCTATTACATTTTTCCAAATTTGGTTCCGTTCAAAAGATATATGGTGTTGACATTTCACAAAAAAATTGCATTTTCACCTGTAATATTCAAATGACAATATCAATTGAAATTGATGACGAGATATTGTTGATGATGGAGCTCGTGTTGAATGATTATTTGGGCTATTACCATCATCTATTGTGGATGTAATGTTTTCCGACGTTTCGATAGACATCTTCTATCTTTATCAAGGATGAAAAGTAAAAAACCTTTCGAAAATTATCAATTTTCAAAAAAGTCAATATGACAGAAGTCATGAAAGAAAAATGAACAATGTTTATACTCATCTGTGATATGATGATCTTTTTAAGTTGGATCGAACTATCGGCGTCCAAACTTCTGGCAGATCTATAGATGGAGCACTTATGGAATCTGGTGTTATTTTCATAAATGCTGCTTCTTTGATTTTTCTTCTTGCAAGTTTTTCTTCTTTGGATATTATTGATGCTTCATCCCATTTTATACGATGATTCTCATCTACAGCATGTTGGACTAACCTGGATTTGTCGCTGTCTAGTACTCGTAGAAGCTTCTGATGTTCTTTTATTCGTACATTCAGAGGGCGTTTAGTTTCTCCGATGAAAGATCTTCCGCACTCGCAAGGTAATTCATATATGCAGTTCTTTGTCCTTTGTGTCTCATTATTAGGCTTAACTTTTGTAAGTTTAGCTCTGATAGTGTCTTGAGTTTTGAATGCAGTCGTTATGTTGTATCTATTTCCAATTCTTCTCATTTTCTCCGACAAACCTTTTACATAAGGAATTACGGTTTTAATGGTCTGATTTATATCTGTTGGTTCAACCTAAACTTACAAAAGTTAAGCCTAATAATGAGACACAAAGGACAAAGAACTGCATATATGAATTACCTTGCGAGTGCGGAAGATCTTTCATCGGAGAAACTAAACGCCCTCTGAATGTACGAATAAAAGAACATCAGAAGCTTCTACGAGTACTAGACAGCGACAAATCCAGGTTGGTCCAACATGCTGTAGATGAGAATCATCGTATAAAGTGGGATGAAGCATCAATAATATCCAAAGAAGAAAAACTTGCAAGAAGAAAAATCAAAGAAGCAGCATTTATGAAAATAACACCAGATTCCATAAGTGCTCCATCTATAGATCTGCCAGAAGTTTGGACGCCGATAGTTCGATCCAACTTAAAAAGATCATCATATCACAGATGAGTATAAAACATTGTTCATTTTTCTTTCATGACTTCTGTCATATTGACTTTTTGAAAATTGATAATTTTCGAAAGGTTTTTTACTTTTCATCCTTGATAAAGATAGAAGATGTCTATCGAAACGTCGGAAAACATTACATCCACAATAGATGATGGTAATAGCCCAAATAATCATTCAACATCAATTGAAATGATCTCATGTAGATTGTTTTTGATAAAAGTCATGCATATTTTGGCATCATTAGATTTATTCCATTTCTTGTGGGTTTCTCACTATTACTCTACAGATTGGTTAAATCGCATGAAAAACAAATATCATTGAACTAAAGGTCCGTATCTTGTAGTTCCTGGAATTATTAGTCTTTTCTGCAGATAAAATCATTCATCATCTTTTCTCCTAAATTGCACCGTTCTTGAGATATTTGAAGTTGAAAGGAATTAAATCGATATAATTTTGTCCAAATTTTCTGATTTTCCCAAATCCAACTCTGTGCTGAAATGATTCAATTATCAGATTTGTTCAATGTTGCCATATTTTATGTCTTTATTAAATATTTCTACAAAAGGTTGGGGAAATCTCTTCAGTCTATGGTTCCACCACTAAACACTATAGATGAAATTAACCACTGAACAATTTTTGTCTTACATTCACTACAAAATCTAAATTGCCATTTGCTGTATTCATTATTAATGATGTCTAGCACCTTGTTCAATATTGAATCCAGAGTAATATGCCATAATAAATAGAGAAAAATATTTCCATCACTCACATAGGTACTTCGGTATATTTTCATGATGACCGTTGAAATAGGTAATATATTTTCTGTCAGGACCTGTTAAATTGAAGACTTGTCTTTATGAAGAGCTGGTTGTTTATAGCTTCAGACTTTCAGGATTCATCAAATTTTATCTATTCCAACATAGGAATGCTTCAAATTGAGCTCATATGAGTTTTAAAAACTTCGAACCCAGTCTCCTAGATTTGATTTGTAGCTTTAAAGAAATTTTTTCACATTTTTATTTCATACATCGATTCAACCTGGTTCACAAACTTAGAAGATAATAAAATTTGACTTAGTTTTAATAATTCTGAATGTTTGTTATGATGCATGATTAATTAAAATTCTATCAATATTGAAACTGGAAGCTATAGGCTCATAAACAAAAAATATTAGAATAAAATGCATTTTCTGACCATAATCATTTCATACTGAATTGAATAATTTCAAACTATCGAAATTATCCCTAGAATATTTTCCACTTTTTTCTTGAAGATACAAATAACTGTTGACAGTTTCAAACAGAATCAAAATAACAAGCAAGGAACCACAGAACACTATTTTATTGGGAACTACCCACCACAGAGACGTTATAACATTTTAATTTGATAATAACGCACTCTCGTTATTCTGAGAAAAATTACTTATAACTAAAGATCAAAAATTTTCAATGATTAATTTTTTTCTCTCTTGGGGTTCTTTAATAAATTGATATTCTATGGTAAGGTATTGAAATTTGACATAATCTATGAATTACCATTATTTAATATTTATGTTTTTGTTTACATGATTAAAACAGATACTCTTATTATAAAATCCAAAAATTTACGCATCTTCAGTAATTAATTATAGTCTAAACAGAATAGATTCATATTAATGATCTAACAAACATTTTTTTAATATAGAACACCTAGTTGGTTTTTTTCAGAAACAAATTTAGGTGATCAAACTCAATTTCTTCAAGCAAGAATAATTGCACACATAAATCTGGAAATACTTGTAATCTATCCAAGTAAATTGTTATTGGGATTCAGTACAGAAAAAAATCATCACTTTAAAATAATTAGTCATAGTGACATCATTCATTGTTGTTGAAGATTTCGAAAAAGATTTTCATATTTTTAACAGTACGATATCAAGAGACTTCATAGACCTGTTCACTGGTCTCTGTCAAGGAGAAGAAACTTCAGAAATATCAGTGTTTGGAAAATCATGGATGATTTTTTCTGGCTTTGAGTGAAAAAAAAAGCAAAGTGATAACCTTGGAAGTTTTCATAAAAATGATGGTTTTCATGATTTGGAAATTTTAAGAAGAAAATTACAAATGTATGATGATAATATCCAATAATTCTGAGGTTTTTTGGAATTTCTCACTAGAAAGGTATGTTTTATAATCTTGAAGTAGAAAGAAATTATAGTAGAACAACAAAAATCTATGTTTATGGTGTTGAATTTTTTTTACCGGAAAAGTAGTATTTTTAGAGGAAAATAATGTTTTTAACTCGGTTTTTAAACAAATCAGATTCATTAGTGGATCCTGTGGAAGGTATTTTTCATTCAAACTAAACTGGACTACAGAGCGATATTTGCCCAATGTGAAAACTTAAAATGCTTATAAGTTTTTAACGCAGCTGAATAGGGAAAAACCGTAATGGAAAAACTATTTCTTTTGATTTCAAGAACCTATGGTTGAAATTAACGCAGTGTTCAAAGACTCACCCTGTATATATATGCCTATGTGATCATAGACATAGGAATACCAAACGGCTCCGTCGATTGGCCGCCTCGTTCGTGCGATTTGATGCCTCTGGACTATTTTCTTTGAAGCTACGTCAAGTCTATGCAAACAAGTCGACGACATTGTAAGAGCTTAGATACAACGTGTTGAAATGTGTGGCCGAATCATCTAAAATTGGGTACAGAGAATTGACCGCTGCACACGGGCCCGTGTTGGCCATATGAACGAAGTCGAGTTCCATTCATAAACATTATGTTCGTACTTCAAACCAATAATAAAGTTTTTGAAATATTTCAAATAGTTTGTGTTTTATTTAGATTCAAAATTGTCAAGTCCTTATTGGAAAACCCTTTACTTCCAAAGTTCTTAAAATTCAAAAAAATATTGACGTGGTGAATCCATGTCTCCTCCATTGTGATGTTCCAACGCAAAAATCCCTTCTGGTTTCGTGTAAATATCTCCCAATAGCTCCTCGAATCATCTACCCATTGTTGTTTTGGCTCTGGTGTGAGCAAATACAGCACCCATTTAGAAAACAGCTTCATTAATTGTAGCGGTTGCATTAGTGTCACTATGTTCCAGAGTTCGGGTGACGATTTTGGAACAAGTGCGCAAAAGCTCTTGACTCCACTTCTGTACTTTTCTAAATTTATTCTACTTATATTTCAATAATGAAAAAGAAGACTGATTAGCTTCATCGCGGGGTGCAGAAACAGTCCGATTCATAACCCCGCCTCCGTGCTCTTACTTGCGACCGAAATGACAGGAAAAGTAATTAAAAACAAAAATGATTGATGTTTCTGCATATTATGCAGTCATTAAGCAATTGTACTGCATGGTATCGTAATAATTAAATCCGTCTGAGACAATAAAATATTATTGTGTCAAAGGTCGTCTAACTGTGATTCGGTCGCCATTTTATTGATGGTTCGATTAATAATCCGCGCATTGCGTTCTTAACTGCTAATTTATTAATTGATTCCGTGAATTGGATTGAATTAACATGAGATGAGATGATGAAATAAGGAAAACTGTACGGATTCGGATAAAAGTAGTGGTTCATGGCTACTTTATAGGATTTATGAAGAGGAATTATTTGTAAAGAGTCTTTCAACATAAACTTTGTTTTTAAAAACAAAGTGAAACGAAAACTACTGATGATGATGATTCAAATTTTTTTTGTATTACAAAAAAAAGTTTGGCAATTATGAATGAAAAATGATATCTGGCAATTGCCCACCACGATCATGCTGACAGAAATAAAGTCTTTCATTTCATCACAGTTTTCGAGTTTCAAAGCTGCAAACGATTCGATTGGATCCGTATAGATTCAATCCTTAAGATAGCCCCACAAAAATTAAACCAGTGGTGTTAAATCACACGATTTGGCTGACCATTTAACAACTGAATTTCGTGAAATTCTGCAAATTTGGTTTACAATAAATTGATCGTCTCATTGGCTGTGTGACAAGTGGCACCGTTTTGTTGAACCAACACTGTGAAAAATAGTTCCTCATCTCAAACCATATTAATTTGTCTCAAGTACTCCGTACGTTTGAATACAGCCAAATGCATAAAGTACTTGACCCTACCGCCCTCTACGGTTGAGAATGGCCTTTACCCTAAATAAAAGTTTCTTGAGCTAAGAAACTGATTAGTTTCAACCAAGCTCAGAGTTATTGACTCAGGTGGTAAAAAAATTTGATCCAACGGTAATATTAATTAGTATGTAACTATTGATACTTTTCGTAGAATAAAAATTTTGGTTTCATGTAAATAAATATTACATTTCACTGAAACTCGATTTGTAGTTGATTTAAAGGATCTTAGTTGAATGGGTCGAAAATTCAGTCGATAAAAATGATAGTATCTCTTATGTCAAGTGAAAGTTTCTTGGGTTAAGAAACTGATTTGAAAAACATAAAAAAAAAAACATTTGTATGTAATCATTATTTTTCTTCACAGAACAATAATTTCTCTTTTATATTAATAAATACCGGAATACCGCGGCAGACCATGAATATTGTACGGAATGGGAAAGGCGTCTAGAGTTTCGTTGGAAGTTGCAGAGAGGGAGCGAGTATACCTCAAGCGTCAACCGTCTGCTTTTCAAGACACGTCGTAAAGACAACCGTTCCCATCACGTCGGGGTCACCTATGTAGAATCGAAGGAATTTATCCCTACTTATGCGTTTCGTCCCTGGCGCACACATTTGGACTCATCAGTAAGGCTTGTGTGCGCCATGCCATAGACGCAGTGGTTAGAAGTTTTGAGGGAGTACCTTAATCGGTGTGAAACTTGAGCGCAAACCTCTAGGCTACCGAAGCGCTGTGAACTAAGCTATGCGTGGCTATATAGAGTGCCGCCAAGAGATCCCTATACACTCCCCTACCGCTACAATAGCTATAGTCCAGGCAGTGGGTTATCATCTCATCCCTGTCATCATCCAATACCAGATCACCCGGTTCTCCACCAACACAAAGATATTTGGTTTTCTCTAAGTTGACATTTAAGCCCCACTTCTCGTATTCTTTAATTAGCTTGCGCATCATGTATTCCATGTCATCTTTATCACCGAATACAACAATATTGTGAGTAAAATGAACAAATAATTGCATTTAAATGGGATATATTTAATATAAAAGAGATAGAGTTTTGATTTAATTGCAGCCAATATAAAAAAATGCTACAATTAATTCGTTTTATTAAATCAATTACGCAATATTTTTTTTACAAATGTCACTTCATATTGCAACAATTATATGTTCAATTTTATTAAAATATTTATAGTTTTCTTCAAGTAAATGAGGCGAATAATATAATCTCACGAGATTCTTGTCTCAAGAAACTGTAGTCGTTGCATCAACTGACAGAATTTACGACAACCGTACCTTCGTTCTATTGAACAAATAAAAATGAAACGAACGAATGGTTTCGTTAAAACCTATTTAGAATGATGTATTTGTATCAATCAATTATGGATATTGAGACAAGTGCATAAACAATTTCTTGTAATTGTATGTTTATGTTGAATCAGTTGTTTCTTTCATTTCGCTGAAATGTGAAAAGTTTCAAGCGAATGTTTTAGCTGTTCTCTATAATCAACTAGGTTGTTTTAATCAAGAAAAATAGTTCATTTGGAGTAATCAATTTTAGATTAATTCAAATTAAAATGGTTTGATTGAAAAAAAAATTCTCAAACTCCTGAGGAGTTTGAGCGCAGAATTTTATTTTTTACAGTGAACATGTCAGTGATATCCATGTCATCAATGATAGGCTAAAATAGTGTGATCCATTGACCGTTAGCGGCTTTCCAGCCTCTTCTTCCAGAAAAAGTTTCTCAATAATCGCTCTAGGATTTTCAGAAGTCCAAATGTGGCAATTTTGCCAGTTGACGAACCCAGACAAGTGAAAATGGGCTGATAAAACGATTTTTTCAGAAAAACCAGCGGGTTGTCCAGAATGAATTGAGTGAATCTACGGTGACGTGAATGATTGTTGGGCATCAACTGCACTAGTTGAATCTTCAGAGACATGAATCCCATCTTCAAAGCCAAATCAATAAAACAAAAAAAAGCTTACAATATATATTGATGCTGATGACCGTTGCGTTGCTGGCACTCATTGACCGATTTTGAGTAACCTTATTTTGTAGCCTGATGAAAAAGTCAGCGGGAGACATGAATCCCATCTAAATGCATTGAATAATTTAAATGGGGTCCATCTTGCTGAAAGAGTTATTGGGTATTTGCAAAAGTTCAATAAAACGTTGATATTTATGAAAATAAAAATATTTGCCCAAACCACGACCTTTGAGCAATCAGTAAAAGTTTATTGTTTATTATCAATATATGTTTAAATTTGGCAAAAAGATGATATCCGCATCCTTCAATTCAAATGATGACCGATTTTTTGGTGTTGCTGGCACTCTTCTGACCTGATGTTTTGCTTCAATTACACAAAATGCATGATGCGTCCCCGAGTGCTGTTTCTTCGTGACTAAAACTATACAAAATGGCGGACGCCACGAACCCCTCCCCACTCCTTTTAGACGCTCCGTTCCGAATATTGCGCGAAAACAAATCCCCGATAACCTTTCTGGACACCTTGTATTACAGTCATTAAATTTTATTGTAGTCAAGCCGTCTCCAATTTCAGTTTCAAGTGATTACAAATTGTTTTCTTTGAAGCTTAGTCACCTGTGGACGGGGGCATTTATTTACTCGAGAAGCAAACTGAGCAGGAAATTGCTGTATGTGCGACCTAATAACATACCTATTATTAGTAACCCCAGGAAAATGATATTGGATATGAACAAAGGGTAACTAATTGCTTACGAAAACGAAGATTATAATTAATGATACTGTTGTTGTGACCGGAAACAATATGAACTGCCTGTCAGAGCATTGAATGAATTTGGATACACGCTACTGATTGAAGAATAACAATACAGAGTTGATTAATTTCGTTATTGATAAATCCGAACCAGAAGATTTGATTAACATTGTTTGGAAGGATTTCAGTCAGAAAGAATAATCATTTTGATTTATTGTCTGATCAGTCTTACAGTGAATGTACAGAGGCCTCCTCAAAAAAATTAATTTATGATTTTTTTTGAAAGTATTTTTCTTACTCATAAATATCCATTTTGTCCCCCTTAAAGTAATGTCTTTCAGATATAAGGTACTAATTATTCGTTTCTGACTTTATCTTTATCTTTTATTATGGCAAAGGGCATTCCATTCAGTGGTCTTTCTTCATAAATATAACTAGCCTGGTCACAGCACCACTGTAACATTCGGTACTTTTTTGAAAACGTCGACAAACACGAATGAAACTAACTACAACATTGGTGTCTGAAGGACTCCAGATACAAAGATTTGACAATTTATTATGATCATCTAGCAGGAGTAGGACTTTTCGTTATACGAGGGATTGGACCTCCCTAGTGCTGCAATCTGCCATGATAGCTCTATCGTAAAGCTTGATATTTTTGAGTTATACGTAGTCTGAACGCTATTGTGTTATTTACAGTTACTTAAAAGATACTTTTCAACAACTTTCGACTCAGAGTTGCCTTCAGGCCAGAAATATAGAGAACAACCCTCGTATATCGAATTAATCAGCAAAAAATTCCAGCACGCTCTGGCGTCAACAAAACAACACATCCACTTCTTTAGGGACATCTATCGGCTGCTATTGTGGCCAACATAATGCTGAATAAAACATGTCAGGTTCTCAACATGAACTCCGGTGAGTTCGGATCTCTTAACCCCATATATTATTTACGGGATGATGTCATTGAACGATGGCGAATTTGTTATTCTAAAACGGCATGTATTTTATCATGTTCATTTCTGAAATATCTGCACGTATTAGTACTGGCAATAATATTGAATATATTAGCTTGTCATGTTGCTCGAGTTGATGTTTGTAGAACTTCAGGTGCTTACTAGTAAAGCTCGCACGTCTTTGATTTCGTGAAATACAATTCGATGCTTGTGCTATCTTAAGGGATGTTGCCATAAGAACAGTACTTGAATTTTAATTGCTAATGATAAGTATTAGGTAGTTCTAAAACGGTTTGAGTACTACCTATACACTGTTCTTTTAAATTATTCATATAGTTTTGTAAATCAGTACAAAATGACTATAATAGGACACACCTTTACTAAAATTATGTGATATAGCTCATTCAATTCGGTATGATGTAGAGATCATTATGCGAAAAGATTGCATTAGTATACTGACAATTTCAAAAGGTATAAACAATTAAAGATGATAAAAATGTGGTTTTTAATTTTTACTTATAATAAGTAAAATAATTTTTTGGATTTTGGAAAAGAGATCCTGAAAGAGAAGGAAACATAATAAAAAAATTTTGAGTTAACGTTGAAAATTGCCCTCCGTGCGCCATATTGAGGTTGAGCGCAAAGCGTCGCAAGTAAGTGAGTTACAATAATTTTTTATATATATATATATTTATTATATTTGTAATCTAAATATGTATTTCAAAGAACTGAGTCCTGTTGGAATTTTTTATTCAAGTTCATTCTCAAATAAACTCAATCTTGGACAATTAACAACTCAATTAACTTTCTTAATCATCGTAAATTGAAAAATATTTGACCTACCAAATAAGAAAATTCTGAATGAATTCATCATTGTTTAAAATATTTTTTCAATTTGACAAAAAAAATCACCCCTATGTTGTGAAAATTCTATTTTTCATTGATAACTTACTTACCACTTCTATCTTAACAAGACATTTTTCAACAAAAAAAATTACTCTGTTTTTTTATAAACTTTTTATAAACAAATAGTCCATTTCAATATTTTTTTACATTTTTTCAAACTGTTATTTATGATACGAAAAAAAAATTCCATAATAATAATTTTCAATAGTTCATAAATGTTTTCTCCATATTTGTATTGTTTAAATAATTAGTTTCAAAGTTTTTCAAATCTTAATTGACATATCTCTACAAATTAAGAAATATTTTTTTTTATTAACAATTTCATTGTTCATCATATCATAAATTCTCATAAACAAATATCATCTCTTTCAAATTTTTTCTGATAGTTACAAGAATTAAAAAAAACGTCGCTGTGCAACATGATAACGAAAAAGACGTGATTCGATAATAATGAATAAAAAAAGTTTATAAAACTATCAAAAATAAAGAGAAGTAAATTATTGTTTATAACAATTTGTTGGTGAGAACAATGAAATTCCTTATTCAAAAATTTTTCTATTTGTTGGGATATTTTTGTAATTTCTAGAACTCTCAGAAAAAATTAAGTAAAGTTAATAATTAATTAATATATAATAATGAAATGAAAATGGAATTGTTGATGAACAAAAATTTTGTTTGTAGAGAACTGTCAATTATGATTAAAATAAATACTCAATCAATTCTTTGAAAAATAGAAATGTTTCAAAACTATTATTAAGGAAAATCGTATACAGGGTGTTCCAGAAAAAGGTGACCCCTCTCTAGGATAGGTAGAAAACTGAAAAATAATTGGGGTTTGCTCAGTAAAAAATTTTCGTAACGCCATCCATATTCAAGATAGTGTTGAAGAAAAAAAATTATGCACATTTTTTAAAATTTTGCAGAAACTACTGGCAACATTGTAATGAAATTTTATACGAATATGTTTTGGAAGCTGATACATCCAATGAATTCGTTTTTATGTCTGACTCTCATAGAGGGCGCTAGTTATGGTTCGTACCAAGTAGTATTGAACATAACTTTTTTAATATTAGATTTATTGAGCAAAATTTTAAGCGTACATCATTCAATTTCACACAAAACAGGTTCTCTTGGTAAAACTCAATACTATGTACCGTTTTCGGAGTATTCAGATTTCAAAATTTGATACGAAAATTTTTACTGAGCAAACCCCAATTATTTTTCAGTTTTCTATCTATCCTAAAGAGGGGGTCCTTTTTTTGAAACACCCTGTATAACAGTTCCTTAAAAAAACAAATTTTCTTCAAAAATTGGAATTATTAAAAAAAATTGTTAAGGGTAGTTAGAGACAATGAAAAAAGAAATGTCTCCAACACCTTACGTTGAAGTTTTTTGTTAAATTAACACCGTAATCCCCTTTATCTTAAGGAGTGGGTGAATCTTGGCTATGCTGATGTTATAGGTCTTTGTCAAACCGAACTCCTTCTGATGAAGGTATATTTGTTACATAAACTGTATTGCAATACATGACAAACCTGTCTTCTTCAATGTTGCCACCATCCGGTAGCCCTTTGTGATTTAGCTTATCGCTCTTTGGAGAATATCGTGAATCGTTAAAACAAGCTTTCGCCTTTTAAGTCGCAAGTATGCTCTGCCGAAAAAAGAAGACATCGACCGTGGTGAAATCAAAATGAATGCCGATTTGTAGGTCAAGCAGGTTCTATAATGGCTGATAAATCGGCCGACCTGCCACTTAGTCCCGATAAAAAATTATGATGTCTTGTATTGTCCGTCAAAAGTTTAATGAATTGCCCCTTGTTGGGCAACGGCTGCAGCAGGAACGTACTGACTGAAATGTTCATATTCTATACAATGTAATGAAAGAGTCGAACGTCCCCCATACAGTGAAAAAAACGTAGAAAAGCAAGGTCAGAAGCTTGTTATATGCGGTTTGCATATTTGTATGTGGCAAAATTAAGCAATATTTAATTGTATCGGTGTTCATTTTGAATAAATAATAAGATTCAAATTTCCACAAATTTTTATTGTTTTTTACAACAATTTTGTCGCAAACACTGTGGCTTCATCAGGTTTCACATTTTGATCTGTAGTTTCACTGAAGTAATTCTGTATTTACGGCTGTAAAATTTTTTCGGAATGTCGTCTCAAATAGGGTAATAAATATTGAGGTATGTTACGATTTTTTTAGGAAGATGTTTAACAACATCTGTTTGTTCATCCAAATAATATTTTGTGAGTTATATATGTTTATTTCGAAGGCTACTAAATATGTTAATCTTGAACTTTTACTTTCTGTATGGAGGATTTCAAAATTATGGTTAAAATTATGTCTGTATTCTTTTAAATGTTCAGCATATCCTTATGCTGGAAGCTGTTAATATAATCGGGATCGTCCAAATAGTAAAAATTGTTTCTTTTCACCTCAAAAATATCTAGTTAATATTAATGTAGTAATAATAAACAAAGATCATCCTGTATGATGATACCTACATGTTTTATTGCTCAAATCACACCTAATATTGAAGCATTTTAGTTGCAGCTACAATAAAAGCTAGTAACGATTCGCCACATCCATAATAAAGTTACGGTAATTCACATGTTTTCGTGTACGTGCGTAATTAATATAATATTGATGTCGGATATAGGTAGAATTAAGTTAGGTTAGGTAGCGTACTTACAGTTATGGCCGCTGAAAACCAGCCATAGAATAAGGGTCAAGGGGCACAGAGTCGACACGCATCGATGATCGCCTCGGTCTCTGATCACGAGTAGCTCGGCGACTCTGTGACCCCGGTTTTAGCATGCCAATTTGAGCGTTGCCAGAAAAATAAAGATGTTTCCACGTATTTTAATTATACGGTATGTGGGTTGTGATTAGTGGTACAAGGTGTAGCTGATTGGCTGTTTCCTGGTCATTTGAGGCAAAGAAGTTTGATGAGAAGTAATGGAATTGCTATGAATGCACATATTCCGATATTGAAAGAAACGAGTTTTTTGTCACATTTTCAGTAAAAAGATGTTACGACACGACCGGTTTCGGCTATCAAACCATCGTCAGGTGCTGGATACACTGTACCCTTATAGCAAATGAGTGGTTTACCCCTAGTCAGTAAGTCACTTCGTAAAAATGAGTTAACCCTCCTCTTAGCATCAAAATATTTTCAGTTTATCTATCCCAGAATTACTTTAACTTCGAGTCTAAATTAAATGTTCAAAATTCAGCTTCAATTTCGGTGCTTACCTACATTTTTTGCAAAAGTATATAAAAGAATGATTTAAATGAAGTAAAGAAAACAAAAGGTCAGAATGAATTTCGCGTCGAAATTCAATATCCCCATGAAATATGACAGGTAGCAGTTCCCAATTAATTGCTTAATTAGATGTCGATTAGAGAAATTGAAGAATCGTTTCCGGCAATTAACAGAGTCAACACTTTCAACCCCTTTGGCGCTTTGGTACACCTGAAGGGACCGGTCATATATTTCCCGAAGGATATCTTCATTAGCTTTCGTCCGGTACACGATAACAAAGGTTCAACATTAATTATCGGCTGGATATACGCTAATTATTCCCCGATTAATGTTCTCTTAGTTAAATAATCAATTACAGGTTAAATTCTCGTTGGTCACTTGAGATTGGATAAAGCGTTTGAATGCCTGCACTGAATTTTTTTAATTTATGGAGAAGCTTGCATCTATTTCTTGATAATACGAAGTATCATGAAATTCTTGTAATTAATTGCACAAGTGCATCAAAACTACCGATAATTCTTCATTACAGTACGTTGTCAAAGAGACTGCGTGAGTTCGACACCGAAGGCGGATGTCTCTTTCTGTAATAATGAAAATAAAAAAGTGAAGGGACAAGAACTGACCCTTGTGGAACACCGTTATTTAATGTCTCAAATTACATTTTTATTGTCGATAAAAACATTCATGGTACAGTTCTATAAACACACAATAATCCTACTTTCCGAACTCTAATAATACACAATCAACTGCATAAAATGGATACCTTTCGCAAAATGTCTAACCACCACATAAATCTTTAATCACGAATGCAAAAACGATAGTCCTCGAAAGATGAAAAATAACCTCCCTTGCCGCCATGTCTCAACTCATCGATATTCAACTTCGGCCTACCTAAACCATTGTTTATGACGTTCGTTTGACGTTTGCAACGATTGCTTCGCAATACCTCCACGCCGGGCCAAACGCATAAGAAACGTCTCGAGCCGAAGGATATTTAGCATGCAGGACAGATTTAATTACGGAGCGGAAAAGAATTGCAGATTTACATACATAATTGTTGAAAAGACGAGCAACATACCACCCAAGTGGTCGACTATGTGGAACATCGTGATTTACCGTCATTTTGAATATCGGCAAAATGGACATTGGTGTTGACATTGGGTGCGTGAAGGTAGTGAAAAATAGAAGCAAGCATTTTGAAACTATGTCTATACTAAGTGCCTAATAAGTGTCTATTAGTGCTTTATTGAACTTCCATTGCAGCATTTTATTTTTTGAAAAATGGACGAGTATAGCTTTTTGTACTGACTTCAGGCTTAGCACCAATATTTTTTGTTTCCAAAAATTTAATATACCGTTATAAAGTGACTTATTAGTGACTATTAGTACTCCAGGAATGAAGCACTAATAGGCACAACCTAAGTGATCGACGATGTGGAACATCGTGATTTACAGTCATTTTACCTATAGGCAAAATGGACAGTGGTGTTGACATTGGGTGCGTGAGGCTAGTGAAAAATTGGGAGCAAGCATTTTGAAGCTGTTTCTATATTTAATGCCTAATTAGTACTTATTAGTGCTGTATTGAACCTCCATTGCATCATTTTATTTTTTGAAAAATTGACAAGTATAGCTTTCGATGCTGACTTCAGGCTTAGCACCAATATTTTTTATTACTATAAATTTAATATAATCATATAAAGTGACTTATGAGTCACTATAAGTACTCCAGGAATGAATCACTTATAGTCACAACCTAAGTGATCGACGATATGAAACATGGTGATTCACCGTCATTTTAAGTATCAGCGAAATGGACAGTGGTGTTGATATTGGGTCCGTAGGAATGGAAAAATTGAAAGTAAGCATTTTGTAACTATGCCTATATTTAGCACTAACAGACATAAACGAGGTGGTCTATGATTTGGAACAACATGAATATCGGCGAAATGGACAATGGTGTTGACATTGGGTGGGTGAGGGTAGTGCAAAATAGAAGCAAGCAATTTGAAACTATGTCTATATTTAGTGTCTAATAAGTGCCTATTAGTACTGTATTGAACCTCCATTGCATCATTTTATTTTTTGAAAAATGGACAAGTATAGCTGTCAGTGCTGAGTTCAGGCTTAGCACCAATATTTTTTATTACCATAAATTTAATATACTGATATAAAGTGACTTATGAGTCACTATAAGTACTCCAGGAATGTATCACTTATAGTCACAACCTAATTGATCTACGGTATGAAACATGGTGATTCACCGTCATTTTAAGTATCAGCGAAATGGACAGTGGTGTTGATATTGGGTCCGTAGGCATGTGAAAAATTGAAAGCAAGCATTTTGTAACTATGCCTATATTTAGCACTAACAGACATAAACCAGGTGGTCTATGATTTGGAACAACATGAATATCGGCAAAATGGACAATGGTGTTGACATTGGGTGTGTGAGGGTAGTACAAAATAGAAGCAAGCAATTTGAAACTATGTCTATATTTAGTGCCTAATTAGTGCTTATTAGTGCTGTATTGAACTTCCATTGCATCATTTTATTTTTTGAAAAATGGACAAGTATAGCTTTCGGTGCTGACTTCAGGCTTAGCACCAATATTTTTTATTACCATAAATTTAATATACTGATATAAAGTGACTTATGAATCACTATAAGTACTCCAGGAGTGAATCACTTATAGTTACAACCTAAGTGATCGACGATATGGAACATGGTGATTCACCGTCATTTTAAGTATCAGCGAAATGGACAGTGGTGTTGATATTGAGTCCGTAGGCATGTGAAAAATTTGAATCAAGCATTTTGTAACTATGCTTATATTTAGCACTAACAGACATAAACTAGGTGGCCTACGATTTGGAACAACGTAAACATCGTCATATTAAATATCGGCAAAATGTACAGTGGTGTTGACATTCGGTTCGTGAGGGTAGTGGAAAATTGGGAGCAAGCATTTTGAAACTATGTCTATATTTAGTGTCTAATAAGTGCCTATTAGTACTGTATTGAACTTCCATTGCATCATTTTATTTTTTGAAAAATTGACAAGTATAGCTTTCGGTGCTGACTTCAGGCTTAGCACCAATATTTTTTATTACCATAAATTTGATATACTCATATAAAGTGACTTATGAGTCACTATAAGTACTCCAGGAATGAATCACTTATAGTCACAACCTAAGTGATCGACGATATGGAACATGGTGATTCACCGTCATTTTAAGTATCAGCGAAATGGACAGTGGTGTTGATATTGGGTTCGTAGGCATGTGAAAAATTTGAATCAAGCATTTTGAAACTATGCTTATATTTAGCACTAACAGACATAAACTAGGTGGCCTACGATTTGGAACAACGTAAACATCGTCATATTAAATATCGGCAAAATGCACAGTGGTGTTGACATTCGGTTCGTGAGGGTAGTGGAAAATTGGGAGCAAGCATTTTGAAACTATGTCTATATTTACTGCCAAATAAGTGCCTATTAGTGCTGTATTGAACTTCCATTTCTTCAATTCATATTTTGGGAAATTGACAAGTAAAGTTTTTGGTGCGGACTTCAATAATGAACTTGACCGTCATATCTGGACAACTAAGGTATACTGCAAACATGAAAACTCTGGCTTCTCGGAAGATAAAGAATTTATGGCCGGCCGGACGGACATACTCAAGTTTAACCCTAAATCCTTCATCAACAAGTCAACTCAATTGATTGAGAAGATTTTCGACTCTATATTAAAGAATAACGGGTGTTCGTTTAGGTCATGTTACCTGCTTCTACGCAGAAATCCTCGGTTCGACCCGGCAGAACTTAACTCACAATCCTCCTTGAGGTGTTCTACATAGAAATGAATTTGTGTTGACTTAGTGAGTGTTTTTCAACATTTCACAGCGAATCTAAGAATCAAGAATCGACGCAATTATCTCAATTCAAGACGATCAACCAGCACAAATCTCTCGATTTGTACGGGAAGTTCAACGAGGAATTATCGCATGAACTTAATGAACGTCGATGAGCATGGTACGGCAAAAACATACAATTTAAGTGGCATTGAAATAACTCACTTTGTAGTGCAATAATTTACATCTCTAATGAGGTATCTTGTTTGTTGGGTAAATCGAACATTGGCTAACGTTTCAATCATCGATCTTTCGCCATTAGCAGAGAAAAGATGACAGATATATTGAACGGAAAGGGATGGTTCCCATTCTGTTGAGGTCAATTCTGATGACAGATTATTTTAATTTGAGATACGATTCGAACAAAAATTATTAAAAATATACGAGATAAATACAAGGTGAGCCTTTGAGTATCACGTTA
Source organism: Micraspis discolor (assembly GCA_030674115.1). Lineage (NCBI taxonomy): Eukaryota > Metazoa > Arthropoda > Insecta > Coleoptera > Coccinellidae > Micraspis > Micraspis discolor. Next base: position 1,920,741 of record JARTUT010001740.1, read on the forward strand.
ACTTTAACGATTGATTCTTAGGACGAAAAGAAACAATTTTTCCCATATTATTTTCTTAATGATTCGGCGCCGTTCGAAAGATGAAGACTGTTGAAATCTCCTTGAAAAATTATTTTTTGCTTATATTTTTGTAATCAATAACCCAAATGAATTCAAATTTTGTAGGGGGTTTCAAACAATTGGGGAACATTATCCAGATCAGTTATACTTTCTCTACCATTTAAGGTCTTGGAGTTATTGCATCGCCAACTCGTTTTTACGAGTTGGAAAATTTGGAATAGTAGAATAATATAAAAAATTCCACTTTTTCTATGGATTGATGAAAATTAAGAAGAAATACTTGAAATATTCCTTTTTAATAGCGAATCAACCGGGAATATTTGTCCCGTTTTTAATTCGATAACATAATACTCACTTTGTGTATTTGAACATTAATTTGAAAACTTTCATTTTTGGCGCTCTTGTTCACCCGAACAGAGTGCCTATCATTTTGCACAAATGTCTGTAATTTTGGAATATCGAGCCGAAATGGTTTCAATCGATTGGGTTTGACTCCCTGATGAAGAATCGGTGCAGAAAGTTGAGTCTGTCCGGCCGTCCGTCCGGCCGGCCGTATCCTCTCTAGCATCCAAAAGAGATGAGCTAGAGTTGTCATATTTTCAAAAGAGGTTAGTTGTCCAAATATCTCGATCAAGTTCGTTATTGGGCCAAATCCGTCGGATGGTTCAGTAGATATGAGCATCTGAAATTTAGTTTCCTCAATAACTACTAGATTATTCATCCGATCAAGTTGATACTTGAAATATTGTTGAGGGAGGCTGCAACAAAACGGCTCGCAAAATTTAGCAGAAATTGTCTCGCTAGAAAATTTTTAAAAAATTCCCAGAAAACTATTTTTCAATACTCACTATCTCGTAAGATATTTCTAGGATTTCAATAAAAATTCGTGAATATATTGAGGTGACCGATATCTTACTCATCCTCAAATTTCATTGTCGTAGCTCTTTTCCATCTAAAGATATGATCATTTTTTTCATTTACTCAAGAGAAAAGAGAAATGACATGAAGTACCGATGATTTTCTTTGAACTATGGTCATCACAGATCGATATTCGATTGACAAATGCCGGGCTCATTAATCAGTGTCAGTTGGCGTAGTATTAATCAAAACTTTTCATAACGGGAAATCATAGAGATAGAATTCAATCTCGTTGGCTGAAATAATATACGTTGTCAAAATTCAGAAAAGCACTGACATAAGTTTTTAGGGGAAGGGATTTATAGCTTCGAACAAAACTTGGTGAAAATTATGAGTAGTTATTTTTAATTTGAGATATAGGTTTGTTCATCCATTAGGCTTTCATATTTGCATCGCATTGTCTCATAGTACGAGGAAAGACTTGTTCACCTTATCGGAGTGCTTATAGATTTGTTATGGTTTGAATATTTTCTCGCAAGTAGCTCAACAAGAGCGCCAAAGCAATCTGACCTCACGTCAGTGCTTTCAATTTTTTTTTTGTAATTAAAATAGATCGTTGCTTAGGTTATGTTAGAAAGTTGTACGTTACCGTTTCTTAAAAGAATTAATAACCACGATACGAACTTAGATCTACCAAATATTACAAACGGAGCTTCAGAATAAATTCAGAATGAATTCTTACGTACTTTTTATAGTTAGTAGCATATCTTCTTATGTTGTATTGTATTCAAGTTGATTTTCTGTTATTTATTTCGAAATTTCCAATATCTTTTCGGAATAACCGTTTCTTTTGAATGTTTGTGTGATGTTATTTTTTTCCTCATTATCTTGTTGCGTGGAGCATATATTAGTTGCTTTGTCATATAAACATTTTCCACTCCCAATTGAGTATTTAGTTGAAGTTCTTTATCTTGAGTGAGTGAATCATTTCATAGAGGGGAAATAATGTTTTTAAACAATTCACATTCAATAGTGGATGCTGTGGAAGGTAATCTTCATTCAAACTAAACTGGACTACAGGGGTATTTGCCCAATGTGAAAACTTAAAATGCTTATATAACTTTTTATCGCAGCTAAATATGGAAAAACGGCATGGGAAAAATTCTTTTGATCTCAAGAACCTATAGTTAAAATTAACGCAGTGGTCAAAGATTCACAGCGATTTTTGAAGATTAATATTTGTTTGTTGTTGTTATCTAATCCCGAAATATAGAAGACAACTATCGTATGTATGCATGTGGATTAAAATTCTTTTTGACTCTGAACCGGTTCACATCAGTATTATGTTGTATTTATTTAGATTCATCTGTCAAACTAATTTACAGAATATCAAAAGAAAAATCCATCTTTAATGTGAGTAGCTTATTATCGTATATTTGTAATTTTATGTTTTGTTTTTTGTTTTAAAATACTTAATTAAATATGTCTTGAGTTTTGTGGATATTTCAATCTGTACATTTAGACTACTAGTTATTCTCTCGAAAAAGTGATTTTTTTTTGTTTATTCTACATTTCATTGTTCTTTAGTTTGCTCTTTATTTTACTATGGTGTCTTCAAGTATCCTTAGGAAAATTTTAAATAAATCGTAAGGTCGTCCTTTCATTAACTGTGTTTCTTTCAAAACTAGTCCTGCGATCCTCTCAACAACACAGTAAGGTGGTTAAAACAAATTTTCTTCTCTAAATTTTTGTTGTTTACCAGGCTCTTTCATCTTTAAGTCTTGAATGTGGTCGAACAGTCGGCGAATCTAGAATCTAGCCTTGCTCACTATAAATTCATATTTCTTATCTATCTCTCGTCTGGCTCAACATACAACTCAGTATTCCACGTGGGATGGATTTCAATAATTTTCAATATATCCTCCATTACTCAGCATTCAAATGTCAAGTCGACATATTTGCCAGTTCGTATTAGAGGAATTGCGAGACTTATAATTTCCATCAAGATTTATACTTGCGATGAAATAAGGTAGAAATTACATACTCGTTGCGCCCGAAGGACGATTTCATCCGTCTCTGACTTCACTTCAATGAAGAAATTCTGATTTCATTGGCGTATCGTGAACATTTGATTCTATGTATCGAAGTCTTTTTAAAGATGTTAAATTAAAGATAAAAATGTAGAAAAGGATTGGCGTGAGAACAGAAACTTTTGCGCGCTAGTTCTAAAGTATTTTGCCAGACTCTGAAACCAAACTCCACCATTATTAATAAATAAAGCTATATCACAAATAAAAAGTAACCACTAACATTTTCTCTTTAATAATTTTAGAAGATCAAATTCCGTTCTCTTTTTTCTGTAGTTCCATTTTATTGACCATCCTGTTGCACTTAAAACTGTAGATCAACAATTGCTAGGGATCAACAATTGCTAGGGATCACTTATGAACTTCTCTTCATTTGTATTTTTTTCAAGTTATCTCGTGAATATCTCTACATTATATGTTCTCTAAGGAAAAATTAAGATGTTTTGAGTTGATTATATCAATTTTTTCCTCACTTCATCGGCTCTTGTTCACAAAATCGATTATTATCTTCAGGCTGTTACAGGTGGAGTGAAAAGCAATGTGGTATTTGTTATTAAATCTGCTTTTTCTCTCGTTCAAACACATAAGGTGACAATAATTGAAGAAATGAGAACAATATCAGCTTATCAGTCATGCCGAGAAGACGTTTGGCTCCTGTGCAACTGGACCAAATCATACGGTGGATATAGGAAGGTTTGTCCCAGCGAGAAGTGTCCCGGCGGTTGAATGTTTCGCAAAGTGTCGTGAGTCGGGCTTGGAATAGGTTCATTCAAAACGACTCAGTAGCTTATGTTCATGGGGGAGGTCGGCAGCGCAGTACAACAGCTGCCCAATATCGTCTTTTGATCCTCAATGCTAGGAGAAATCCCAGTTACCCGGCGTCGCGGCTCAATAGATCACTGAGAGTTGCAACAGGAGTTCTAATTTCGAACCAGACTGTAAGACGACGACTTCATGTTCGTGGTTTGAGAGCACGTAGGAGGGTACAACAGCCCCGTTTGAATAGGGAACACCGGGATCATCGACGGCAATGGGCTGAGGAGCACCGCAATTGGACAGTTGAAGATTGGAGCCGATGTTTATTTACGGATGAGTCTAGATTTCGTTTGGTCAACTCCGATGGACGTATTCTTGCTTGGAGGGAAAGAGGACGAAGGTATGCAGAACAGTTTATGGTACCCACAACAGCTTTTGGCGGAGGTTCTATTTGTATATGGGGAGGCATATTCGAAAGAGATTATCGATGGCGGGTGGTTCGTCTTCGGATCCTCCTGACAAGAAATGTCGCTTTTGTGGAAAGTTTACGTGTTCGAGCGATATAAAGTGTGGCGGTTGTGAGTCTAAAATCCACAGTAAGTGTTTTGATGCCATTGCAAGGGTTGTTTATATGGAAAGGGAAGGCTTCATGTGCCGGGGATGTTCCGAGGCGGAAAAGAAAAACTCTCCGCAGTCTTCTCCAGTCGGCGAAATCAATGTCAGTGAAATTATTATGAAGAGGGAAATCGAATGCCTAAATAGGGAAAAATGTCTTTTAGAAAGGTATAATTCCGAATTAGAATTTTCGAATAAATTAATGAAACTGAAATTAAATATCGATATTCCAATACCTCATGCCGATAAGTTCTTATCTCAGTCGACGGAAGTAAACAAGACATATGCTTCAGTCGTGAAAAAGGATGGGAATTCCCATGTTTTGTTGGTGAAATCTACAGGCGAAAATGTAAACAATATTGACATTGAGAGTGAAATAAAGTCGAAGTTCAACCCAATTTCAGATGATGTTTTAGTTTTGGGAACTCGGAAAATAAAAGATGGTATCCTGATATCCTGTGGTGACAAGGGTTCTCTTGAGAGGTTGAAACACAAAATATATAGTGAAACAAAGGGTTCATATGACGTTTCAACTCCCAAAAACGCAATCCACGTTTGATTGTTTATAATGTTGATTCATTTTCTCTCGATAAAGTTGACTTTCTGTCTGAAATGATACGTGTGAATGACCTGAATTGTTCCTTAGATGATGTAAAATTTGTAACTAAGATGAAATATAAGACCAAATTTAATATTGTGTTGGAGACAAGTCCTATTTTATTCAAGAATATCATGAATAAAGGTTTTCTATATATGGGCTGGTCTAGATGTTATGTTAAGGAGCATTTTAGTATGATTGAATGTTTTAATTGCAGGAAGTTCGGTCACTATAAAAAAAATTGTAAAAACGCTACTGCTGTCTGTTCCGGCTGTTCTGGAGCGCATGAAAGAAAATTTTGTGATTCGGCTGAAATAATGTGTTCAAATTGTATAAATTCTAATTCTAGTTTCAAAACAAATTATGATATACGACATACTGCTAACAGTCTCGAATGTCCCTTTTATCTCAGTCAAATCGAAAAGTTAAAGTCTAGAATTAATTATGAATGATTCCACTAAATTTATAAAAATTGCTCATTTTAATGTTTGCTCTCTGTTTCCAAAATTGGACCAGTTGTTTGATGTTGTTTCGCGGGAAGGAATCGATATTGTAGGATTGTCTGAAACTTGGCTGAATGAGTATGTTGATGATGATAATTTATACCTCCCTGATTTCAGGATTCACAGGAGGGATCGTGTTGGACGTACAGGTGGGGGGTAGGATTTTATATAAAAAGTTTATTTCATCTAAAATTGTCCTCGATGATTTTATTGCCCCGGGGGGAGTAGAGGATATATGGGTTTCTTTAGAGGTGAGAGGTGGCAGGATCCTTGTGGGTTCGTTATATCGCACATCGGCGTGTAACTTGTCTAACTTCGTCAATTATCTGGACGATGTGTTATCATTCATTACTCCGCAGTACGATCACATTATTCTAACGGGTGATGTCAATATCGATCAACTATCTGAAAATGCCTTTCCGGATTGTGTTGGTGCTTACGGCTTCGAACAGTTGATATCCGAGCCAACACGTATTACCCCTTCGTCGCAATCGTTACTGGACGTTATTTGCACAAATATGGCTGACAAGATAGTCAGTTCTGGGGTACTGGATCATTCTATGTCTGATCATCGGGGCGTTTATTGCGAGATCAATTTGAAGAAAGAGCAGAGTACTGTTCCCAGGTTGATTGTGTACAGGGATTATCGTGGTTTTTCGTTGGCGGATTTCAAATCTGATTTGTCGGAGGCTAACTTTCAAGACATCCTATATGAAAATAATATTGAATCTAAAATCTCCATGTTCAACAAAAAATTGATTGATGTGTTCGATAAGCATGCTCCCTTTATTGAGTCTAAGATTACTAAGCCTTTCTCTCCTTGGATCACTCCTACTGTTAGAGAGATGATGAAGCTGAGGGATAAAGCCTTGACCAGGTACAAGCGAACCAGAAAAATTGGTGATTATGTCAGCTATAAGAAGCTCCGAAACATCGTAACGGATGCTGTGAGGAAGGAGAAGGCCTCTTTCTTGAGTCGTGCGGGATCTCTGGGGTCTAAAGATTATTGGAGGGCATTCAAGTCGGTTAGTGGTAGAGATCAGGTAAATATTCCCGATCGTTTCAATAATCCGGATGAGCTAAATAATTATTTTGGTTCCGTATTCAGTCAACCAAACTCTTGCCCTGGAACGGCCGATTATTATAATTCTAATGTCTTCAATCCACGTGCTGTCTTCGGGTTCAGACTTGCTTCTCCGGAGGAGGTGAAGATGATTGTTTTTGGTCTCGGGTCGAATGCTGTTGGATGTGATGGTATCTCTTCAAGGATGTTGAAGCTCTCAGTTGACACCACTTTACCTTACATTACACATATTGTTAATGTTTGTTTAGAATCTGGGTACTTCCCTATAGCTTGGAAGTGTTCCATTATCAGGCCTCTGCCTAAGTTGAAGAATCCTGAGGAGCTAAGCGATTTCCGACCAATAAGCATTCTCCCTTGTATGTCAAAGGTCCTCGAGAAAATATTTTATAGGCAAATATACGAGTTCATCACTCAATCTGATATTGTCACGGCTCATCAATCTGGTTTTAGAGCGGGTTTTGGTACAACTTCCCTTTTGTTGAATGTTACTGATGACATCTTCAGGGCAATGGATGAGGGAAATACAACAATATTGACCCTATTAGATTTTGCTAAAGCCTTTGACACCCTCGACCACGAGCTCTTATGTGCCAAGTTGTCTTTTTATGGATTTGATGAGAATGCCTTGAGGTTTTTTAGATCATATCTTTTTGGTAGGTTTCAGAGGGTTCGGGTGGGTGACGGTTGTGACGGATTTTGCTTCTGTCACTTCTGGTGTTCCACAGGGTTCGATCCTGGGACCTTTACTTTTTTTGATATATATTGCCGACATGTATAAAGTCGTTATGCACGTAATAATGTATTTTTATGCCGACGATGTGCAGTTGCGGTTATCTTTTCATTCCTCTGACGTCGATAATGCGGTCTTGAGGATAAATGAGGATTTATCCAGGATAGCTGAGTACTCTAACGCCAACAACCTTAAGCTGAGTACACGGAAGTGCATTTCAATGCTCTTTAATCAGGGGAGTCGGGTCAGATCTGATCAGATTATACTTAAAGTTGGAGATGAATCAATTCCATTTGCTGAGAGCTGTAGAAATCTAGGTATTATCTTTGACTGTAGGATGAGATTTGTTGAACATGTTTCGATGTTGATAAGGAGGTCGTTTCTTGCTCTTAGACATCTATACAAGTATCGACGCATTTTGCGTTTTAGTTCGCGCAAATACCTCTGCGAGTCCCTCGTTATGTCATCCTTAAGTTATGGATTCGTTGTGTTTTATCCTTGCCTGGATTCGATCACTAAGTACAGACTGCAGAAAGTCCAGAATGCGTGTTGTCGATTCATCTTTGGTCTACGAAAATTTGAAAGAATTTCAAGTAGAATAAATCAACTCAAGTGGTTGAGAGTTGATGTTTTATTTGTCTTGCAGTTGGCTGCTTTGGTCTGTAGGATTTTGTCAACATCTGGCCCTTCATATTTGCGTGAGAAGTTGGTATTTCGAGGTGATGCCCATGGTGTATCTGTGAGACATAGGGATCGGCTTATGTTGCCAAGGTTCAGGTCGGCCGTGTTTCAGCGATCTTTCACATATCAGGCGGTTAGTGTTTATAACAGCTTTCATAACTTTTTAAATGTTATTCGGTGAATGGTCTGAGGAAGCATTTGAGAGCTTTTTATTATTACGCCAATAATGTTAATTTGCTTGCATATAAAATGTATCTTGTTTTTGAGTAAAAATCTCTTTTTCATTTTTGTACATGATTTGTTTATTTTTACTGATTGCTTTATATCTATGTTGTATTTTTTTTTATGGTCTTCATCGTCAAATTGAGGTTGAGTGGAATAGCGTAAGCTAAACTCCGCCTCTGAATTGTATTTTATAAAATACATAATAAAGGCCCTTTATTATTATTATTATTATTATTATATTTGTTTGAACCAACGCACAGAGTTGGTTGTTCTGCAGAACACCACAATGACCAGCTAGAGATATCACGATATGATTATTGAATCCATAATTGTTCCGTCTGCGGCTGCCTTGGGCGAGAATTTCATATTAATTGACGATAATGCCCGTCCACACCGTAGTCGTCTGGTTAATGAAGCGCTAGAAACTCATGCTATTGATAGGATGGACTGGCCAGCTCGCTCTCCAGACATGAATTTCATCGAACATGTCTGGTCTGAGATGTCTAGAAAATTGTCAACTTTAGAACAACCGATCAATAACCTGGAGGACCTTTCTAACGCTTTAGGGGATATTTGGACGAATTAGCCCCAAAATTTTATAAATCGTTTGATTGAAAGTATGCCTCGTAGGATAGAATGCTTGAGACGAGCTCGTAGGGAACCAATTAGGTACTAGCTTAACCGAAACTTCAGCCTTCTTGTGGTTTCATCATAAAATTTTTATGGTATTCAAACACAGAATTTTGAGTGTTCCTAATAAAGTCTGTTTTTCTCTCCAACTTTCTTGTTTTTCATTCTTTTCTCAAGTGAACCATATTATCAACTGAAAATACTCTGATATCTGACTGAATATATAATCTTGGATCGAATATTTCAGAAATAAATTTAGAAAAAGTAAGTGATCCCTATCAATTGTTGAGCAGTGTACTTCTAGATATAATCACTTGAATGCATATTCAGATAATCAGAAAAAATGATCTGTTGGCAAACAAGCTCTTTTTTCATCATCATACCAAGATTAAGAACTAGCAAACACTTGAAACACCAAATACCAGGTATGCTGGTATGAAGTAAGCGTCATGATACAAATGTCTCGATAGGGAACATTTGTAGTGAAGGAGCCTTTATTTTCTGTTTGTTTGTTTGCTATGAAATCTGTGAAACATATTTAGTATACAACAAACTTGAATAAACACCATTTTATTTTTTCATCGTGTAAAAATGTCGAATTTGCGGAAAGCATTAATTTTTTGTTTTCGTTTGAACAAAAGTGCTGCAGAGTCGCATCGAATGCTTCTCGAAGCATATGGTGATCATGCTCTATCTGGAGCAACATACAAAAGATGGTTTCATCAGATCAGAAATAAAGATTTTGATATGAGAAATGAAGAACGTGAACGTGAAGACCACCAAAAAAGTTTGAAGACGCCGAATTGCAAACGATATTGGATGGAGATGACACTTTGAATCAAAAGCAAATGGCAGAAATATTAAATGTGAAACAAACAATTCCTGACCATTTAAAAGCTATGGGAAAGATCCAAAAGTGTGAAAAATGGGTGTCACATGAATTTAATGAAAGACAGATAGAAAACTGAAAAAACACTCTTGAAATTTTGCTTCAAAGACACGAAAGAAAATCGATTTTGCATCGGATTATTACTGGTGATGAAAAATTGATTTATTTGAAGAATCCTTAAAGGAAAAAATCTTGGATTAATCCGGGACAACCATCAACATAGACTGCAAAACCAGATCGATTAAGCAAGAAGACAATGCTGTGTGATCGGGAAATGACAAAGCACTCAAAGCAAAACCGGTTCAGGATACATTCAAAACACTTGGCTGGGAGCTTCTACCCCACCCGCCGTATTCACCAGACTTGGCTCATTCCGACTACCATTTGTTTTCATCGATGGGACACGCATTGTCTGAGCAGCACTTTGATTCCTAAAAGAGGGTCGAAAATTCTGTGTCTGGTTGGTTTGCTTTAAATTTTATTGGCGTGGTGTCCACAAATTGCATGATAGGTGGTCAAAATGTGTAGAAAACAATGGCCAATACTTTTTCCCATTAATAATTAGTGTTTTATTTTCCCCAGAAAAAGGTCATTTCATTCCGGTATTCCTGATATATCCAAATCCAAATTACACAAAACAGATAATTTTTTGGAACACTCTACATGTTTTAACGAGCATTACATTAAACTTTTTTAGACCACGAAATTTGCTTGTCAGTTTTGATAATCCCATTAACTTTTACTTCTGTGATTGCTTGCTCTTAAGTTAATTTTAAAAAAATGCATATCTTCTGATGAACAAAAGCGATTACAATGAAATTTGAGAATATACAGGGTGAGTCTTTGACCACTGCGTTAATTTTAACCATAGATTCTTGACGTCAAAAGAAACATTTTCTTCCTATAACATTTTTCCAAATTTGGCCCCGTTCAAAAGATATAGGGTGTTGAAATTTCATTAAAAAAATTGCATTTTCACCTGTAATATTCAAACGACAATATCAATTGAAATGATCTCTTGTAGAAGGTTTTTGATAACACTCGTGCATATTTTGGCATCAATAGATTTATTCCACTTCTTGTGGGTTTCTCACTACTACTCTACAGATTGGTTAAATTGCATGAAAAACAAATATCGTTGAACTAAAGGTCCGTATCTCGTACTTCTTGGAATCATTAGTCTTTTTATGCAGATAAAATCATTCTTCATCTTTTCTCCTAAATTGCACCATTCTTGAGATATTTGAAGTTGAAAGGAATTGAATCGATATAATTTTGTCCAAATTTTCTGATTTTCGCAAATCCAACTCTGTGCTGAAATGATTCAATAATCAGATTTGTTCAATGTTGCCATATTTTATGTCTTTATTAAATATTTCTACAAAAGATTGGGAAATCTCTCCAGTCTATGGTTCCACCACTAAACACTATAGATGAAATTAACCACTGAACAATTTTTGTCTTACATTCACCACAAAATCTAAATTGCCATTTGCTGTATTCATTGTTAATGATATTCCGGTATGCCTGATATATCCAAATCCAAATTACACAAAAGAGATAATTTTTTGGAATACTCTACATGTTTTAACGAGAATTACATTAAACTTTTTTAGACCACGAAATTTGCTTGTCAGTTTTGATAATCCCATTAACTTTTACTTCTGTGATTGCTTGCCCTTAGGTTAATTAAAATAAAAAATGCATATCTGCTGATGACGGAAAGCTATGACAATGAAATTTGAGAATATACAGGGTGGCCATTTGAAAACGAAACACACGTGATTACAGACGACGTAAGTTTTTTCGATAGAAATGCTGGGACAGGTCGATTTCTGTTTCGAGGGGGACAACTTAAGATGTAGGTTACGGACGCATAGCGCTTCAACCCTTGCTGCTACAACCCCACCCCAATTTTTGAATAGGGAAGATGGGGTGAGTGATACCTCAATTCAAAGGTATTTTTATACTTATTTCAGCACAGTAATTGTTTTTTCATTTTATGCATCAGTTCTCGAAATATTCATGCGTTAGTTAATTTTATCACTTAAATTAATTTTTTGCGAATAATTGACATTTTGTGCTTCTGAAACACCAAAATTTCCGTACTTGTATTTGAAATTGTAAAATATCTATCACTGGGCAAATGAAGTCGTACCGTACGTGTTAATGCAACTAGGGTCAGATGTTCGACTAGCTGTTTTATTAACTGAAATCATTCTCCAACTGTACCGTATCAGAACGATTTGAAGTTTTGATCTAAGAAATAAGACTTTTCAAAGTAAAGTAAATAATTTATCAAAAACTCACATCAATTAATGAAATATTCAAATTGTTCACCATTAGCTTCCATACAACGAAATAAGTTTTGTTCGAAACGATGGCGCACATTTTGCAGCATTTCTGGAGTGATTTGACGACATTCGTTCACTATACGTCTTCTTAAATCTTCTATGGAATCGGGCTGTGTTGAGTAAATTTTACTCTTCAAGTGGCCCCAAAGAAAGAAATCTAGTGGTGACAGATCTTGCGATCTGGCTGGCCATTCAGTGGGACCCCTTCTTCCAATCCACCGATTTGGAAATCTTTGATCCAGATATTCTCGAACTGGTAAGGCGTAGTGTGGAGGAGCTCCATCCTGCTGAAACACAATCTGATCTTCCACATAATTTCCAGCATTGTTTTCAATACTTTCCGTCAAAATTGGATCAATTGGTTCTCTTGAAGCTCAAAATGTCGATTTTTTACAAAAAAACACTACAAGTGCCATGAAAACACCACTTCATTTTCAAATACTTAGTTAAGAATATTTCGAGAACTAATGCATAAAATGAAAGAAGCAATTACTGTGCTGAAATCAGTATAAAAATACCTTTCAAATGAGGTATCACTCACCCCATCTTCCCTATTCAAAATTTGGGGGTGAGGGTTGTAGTAGCAAGGGTTGAAGCGCTATGCGTCCGTAACCTACATCTTAAGTTGTCCCCTTCGAAGCAGAAATCGACCTGTCCGAGCATTTCTATCGAAAAAATTTATTTCGTCTGTAATCTCATCAGTTTCGTTTTCAAATGGCCACCCTGTATAAAATATCAATATGTCCAATTTTTTCCAATACGAAGGAAATGTTACGAGTTAAAAAAATCTAGACAATTCCCAAAATATTCCCTAAACTTTATTTGAGATCACAAGATATCTTTCAGAATGATCGTCACCTATCCATCAAATTTGATGATCAAGATATTTCGAATTTGAAGGGTAATATGATGTAACGTCTGACATAAAATAATTATACAAAAGTTTAGTAAGCTGTTTTCGATAGCCTTCAATATATTTACTCAGAACCAAAAAAAATGCGTCCACATCTCACAAGCCAGTAGGTACACCTGTTTGAGATTACGACGAGAGCAGATGATCAAGGTCCTTGTGCCCCCAAGTTATCTTCGCGTCGCCTCACTGATACATTTATTCTAACCTCGAGTTACATTCGCATTTCTCGACAGAAAAAAAATCTCTCTCAATTCGAGGCCAAACGTAAAATGCAGAAATTCCACGGCAAGTGAACTGACTTTATTAGTATTCAAATCATTCGCCAATGCATGCTATATACACTGTCCCGTCCATAACTCAGGTCATATGTCTCCGTTGAGATTGACATTCTTGACAGTGTTGCCAATACTATTTCAGCGAAAAATTCCATATATAAAAAAATTGGTAAACGTATATTAATCCTAAAAAATAACACGATTTCAAGTTAAAAAACAATAACTTTATGTTGGCTTAAAGTTTAAAGAAATCAGAGAGCACTGATGTGTGACAGCTGAAATATTGTAAGCTCCTCGACAAATGAAGAGATGAATAATCGAGCATATCATTGTGTTTTAGCCTCATCTCTTGAGCACCTGAAAAAATGGATAAAAACGGGGCAGCTGAATCGACTTCAGGTCGATCAACCGCAACCTATTATCTTAATGAGACTGCAAGTCAACCGACATTAAAAGGCCATTTTCAAATTACCCGGCTGCGCGTGTCTCGTGTTAACCCCCGTTTAAGGGTGCAAAACACGGCGCCCGTTACCCTTAAAATGTGCGATAATTTTGTAATGACCTGGGGGAAAAATGCCTTGTGTCTTCTCGGCAGAACCGACAGGGGGTTGTTATCAAGTCACGAATATTTGTCGAAATAATTGAATTAGGATTTGGTCTTGGGGTAGATTTTATCAGGTGACTTTTGTTGCATTAGAAATTATCAAAAATGTTACAAACAGTGTGTTTGTGATTTGGGAGTTTGATTAAGTTTACTTATTTTCTTAAGTAATGTCTGGAAATCGAATTGTTTGTTATCACCCAAAGCCTAAAAGTGACATTTGAATGAACTGAAATAGTGCAGAAGATTTAAGACAGACGTGACATACTATTCAGATTTAACACACTCTATCCTCTAAGGTCTTCGAGTTAAGGCACCACCAACTTGTAATATTTTCAAAACTTGCTATAAAATGGGCAGTTACGAAACATATCATAGCATTTTTGTGCGCTCGAACAATGGAAAAATTTATTATTCCACATTTAGCTTCCTAAAATGTTTCGTTTTCAAGATATTCGATATTGAATGGTTAGAAATTAAAAAAAAATGGGGTTTTGCTGGATCCAACCCTGACCGAAGAAACCACTTAGTCGAAATGATTCCACGTTGCCACAGTTCTTTTTTTCCAAAATCATTATCATCATTCAGCATTTTGAATTTGAATAATATGAAAAATTTCACCTCGTCTATGGATCGATGAGAATAAAGAAGGTATACTCAAAAGTTTCTTCTTAATACCGAGTTAAATGTATATATTTCTTTCGTTTTGATTTCGATACCATAACTTTGTTTTCTCGAACGAATAGAAACTCATTTTTGACATAGAAGATGGAATAAAAACTTTTTCTCGTTGCAGTTTCATAATAAAACAGGTGAACTACTAACTACGATGCCAACTTTGGTTTACCAAATGTCAAAACATTCCAGAATCAATTCTTATACAAAAAAATATTTATTTCCAGTTACAGATTTTATATTATTCCATGTAAGGAAACATAACCTTCAGCTTAAGAGTATTTTTTTTCCCAAAACAGCTTTAATTTGATAATTACAAATGAATAACATAAAATATCTGATAAACTTGAAGGTCATTCAAAAAGACAGTCGTATGATCCATATAACCTTGATCTTATGTACAGGACCATGTTCCTACACTGTAATGAATACTTAATATGCAAAATGACATTTCTTCGAGTATTTAGGGGGCTTCAAACAGCTTCAAGAAAATTAATCATCTTATTGAAGAATGATGATCAAAAATTTTCCGAATTTCATGAGCTTTCAGTTAAATCGAAATTTTTTTCCGAATAGTCTTCGAAAATACCGCCTTTCATCGGACTGATTTCTCTGTTGGGAAATTATTTCGATTTCAAAATATGAGAAACTTCTTCAGTATTTTCATACCTTTGGCATGTATATTCTATGAATTATTAAATCACTTCGGAATTAACAGGTTCAAAATAAGACCGAAGATCAAAGAGATGGAAATATTTGATTGAAGAAAATAAAAAAAACGAAGCAATAGTGTTAATTGATGATCGAAAGAATAGGAAAGTCATAGAAGTCAGAGTATTGCAAAAGTTGATGTTAGGTATGAGTGTTTTCTTATAAAATGTTCAATTAAAATGTGAATAAAATCTAGAAATGCCAATATATTCACCAATATTCTGATGAAAAAGGGTTAAGCGAGGAATTCAGTATGATTTTGAGCAGAAATATTGTTTTGAATGGAAAATAATATACCAATCTCCAAAGAGCAACAATTATGTGTTTTTATCGTGAATATTACATTTTGAAGCCTTAAATATAAACAGGGTGCGCGACAGTGGCGGCTCGTGACAATATAGTATGGTGAGGCACATATGAAAAAAAATTTAATAATGTAATATATATATATAATAACTATTGTTTTCAGAGCCAAAATAAATATATTGAATGAATTTCAAGGGTCTTTAGGCTCGGATTTGGGAGTAAATGATTCGAATACTCGAATACTCTTTTTCTATGCCAAGCTTTCGCATTAATTTAATGCTTCTTCAGGGCTTCTACAAAAGAACAATAATATATAATTTATAGACAACCAATTTCAAAACAAATCAACTCACTGAATGTGAGGTTTTACATGGATGACATCTGACACAAACGTTATAATTAATAAAAACAATGGAAAGTTAATTTTTGATTCCATAGGAATTCCTCACAAAACACGTCATCTAAATCTATTTAAAAATTTCGAAAAATTCTTTTTGTTAATGCTCTTATTCTCAAATTCACAATCAATTAAAAACTCTAAGGTAACACAATGTCATTTTATTTTTTTAAGGTTATGTTTTTTTTTTTCTTGGAAAATTATTCTCTAACTCTTCTGTGTTCTTAATCTTCTTCATTCATCTACTGGGCCGTCATAAAAGGTTTCATCTTTATTATTTCCAACAAATAACTGTATATCGAGCTTAATTTGTTTGTATCTGTCTTCTTGTTTATGGTTTTTTCTTCTTTGTTTAGAAATGTTAAATAAATTGTGAGACTTGCGACAAATGTTATGTAGGACATACCTCCCAATGGGTGAAAAGTAGAGTGACACTGCATAGATCGGACATAAGAAAATACCCAGAGAGATGTGCATTGGCTGCTCATGCACATAATCTTGACCATCAAGTGAATTTTGAGGATGTTGAGGTACTCAAATTAGAGAAAAATTATCAAAAAAGATTGATCCATGAGATGATAAACATAAACAAAGAAGAAAAAACCATAAACAAGTAGACAGATACAAACAAATTAAGCTCGATATACAGTTATTTGTTGGAAATAATAAAGATGAAACCTTTTTATGACGGCCCAGTAGATGAATGAAGAAGATCAAGAACACAGAGAAGTGAGAGACTAGTTTTCCAGGAAAGAAAAAACATAACCTTAAAAAAATAAAATGACATTGTGTTACCTTAGAGTTTTTAATTGATTGTGAATTTGAGAATAAGAGCATCAACAAAAAGAATTTTTCGAAATTTTTAAATAGATTTAGATGACGTGTTTTGTGAGGAATTCCTATGGAATCAAAAATTAACTTTCCATTGTTTTTATTAATTATAACGTTTGTGTCAGATGTCATCCATGTAAAACCTCACATTCACAATCAGGATGATGATCTTCAGAATTCACATGATTGGTAAGAGCACAGGAATTTTTAAGAGTTCTGATATTGCTTTTGTGTAGTGTTATCCTTTGTTGAAGTTTGGTGGAAGTCTGACCTATGTATATTTGATCGCAATCCTTCAACAAAGGATAACACTACACAAAAGCAATATCAGAACTCTTAAAAATTCCTGTGCTCTTACCAATCATGTGAATTCTGAAGATCATCATCCTGATTATGAAAATATAAAAATATTAGATTCAGAACCTAATTTCAAAAAAAGAACATTTATGGAAATGGTGAGAATATCACAATATGATAACTCCATGAACTCTAGGAAGGATATTAACTCTTTGAGCACAATGTATTCTTACTTGATTTCTATAGAAAAAACAAGAAATGTGACTAACGTTTCAAACTTAGATATAAGTGAATAACAAAATCTTTTAACACCTAACATATGATCTTATTCTAAGTAATCTGATTCTAAATTAAAGCTTGTATTGTATATCACATATGCCTAGCTCTCAAGATTCCACTTCGATGTTCACGTCTTTAAATGACATCCAAAAATTGTCAATCATTATTATATTTTTTGAGCTATCATAATTTAAGGTCTTGAATTCATGTTAATTAGATTAAGATTTAATGAACATCATTTCATAATCAATCTCGCTATCGTAAGTACTGAAGATCTGTAACCTGTTCATCAATTGATTTTTAATAATTTGCAGCACTCTTGAAAAAGAAACAAATTGTTTTGAAAGCTCGAGTAAAGGATAAAAGAGTCTTCTACTTTTTATTTGACTGCTAACCCACGAGAATCATCTATATATATATATATATATAGGGTTTACGTGGCGAAAAAAGTTTATATAGCGAACTCTACTTCGTCAGTTGCATAATAAATATATTAAAAAAATTTTCTTCACTAATGCTTGGAATTTTTGATAAATCCTCAAATTATTTATAAACATATTACTTTATTTTATTCAGCAAAAAAAGCCATTAATTTAATTGTCCCAATATATTATGAGCTTATTTTTCGATATATTAAATTGCTCTAAAATATGAAAACCATTATTATGCAGCTGTACAGCAAGAACCAACGTGGAGGTGTAGGGCATTCCTGCCACGTGTGGGATGGGAATGAAGGAAATCGGATCAGATCAAGTTGGAAATTTTTAAAATAACGAAATAAACTCTAATTAAATAAAATAAACTCTGAAAAAAATTAACACTGAATAAAAAATTAAAAAGGCAGTGTAAAATAGGATTTATTCTGAAAGTTATGAATGAAAATTATTCTTAATTGAATTCTTAATATTGAAATTTTTTGTGAATCAATGGAATTGTACGATTTTTCTGATCAGCAAAATGATCTATAACCTTGTCAATAAAAATATTTTCGTCCTGTGATTTTATGAATCCTTTTTCGATCGAAATCTTAGCCATATTACTCAGCCGCGCTTGTCCAGTTGTATTCCTGATATAATTAGGAATTTTAATCCTTTTCAACGCAGAGAAACTTCTTTTTGTGGAAGCAGTTGTCAAATTTTCCGAATTTTGAAGATAAAAATTGAAATAGATCATCAGCAGAACGCCCAGAACTAACATCATAAAATCCCATGAAGCGCCCAACAAGTTGGTCATCTATTACATAACGAAAAATGACTGATAACTGGGAATGACAGCTTATGTCAGTTGTTTCATCAACTTGCCAAGAAAAAAACAATGATTGTGAAATTTCGTCCTCGATTTGTTTATTCACAATAAAAGCAACCGAATCAATTAATTCATTTTGAATGATTTTAGATGTACCAGAAAATACCGATTTACTGTTGGTGTCATTTTCTAAAAAGGTTTTTAAATTCGTGTCAAATTTACTAATTTACCAATTCTTTGAAATTTCCGCGATTTAAAGACTCATTCGATTCATCGTGCCCCCTTAAAGGTAACTAGAGGTGCATCGTAATATCTATTAAACTTCTTAGAATTTGTCGATTTTCTTCGACTATAGCATTGAAATTTTCAATTTCTATTTGACGCGCATTGTCTATTGCTGTGGCGATATTTTGTTTTTGCTTTCTCATAACGGTAAGCTTGAAATTAGATGAAATATGCTGAGCACTTTTATTGTGTAGCGATAGACCCCGAGATAAATTTTTCAAATCACTAAAACCACTTTTCGACCAAACTCTGTCGGAATTTCTATTAGTTGCTGAGAATAAAATGCACGGCCAACAAAATATTTTTTTCAAAGTAATACTTCCAGTAAGCCAGTCGTACTTGTCATACCACGTATTTTGCAATCCCCGATTTGATTTACCGACCCCACCACTAGACACTAGAGAGTTCCTCAAATCTGGAACAGGTCGCTTAACTTCCTTAATTAAATATAATTTATAATCATACGAATGAGTCGAAAAATATTGCTTATTTATTAAAAAATTAACAATATCACAAGTACACTGAACACGTTCCTTAGGAATTTCAAAAGATTTACTATTAAGAGGTCCCGCCGAATCCATTTCGCGATCTGGTAGTCACTTTCGGTAAAAAACATTTATAGTTCAGAAAAAATTCACCTAAAAATGATTATAATCATACGCGATACACAGCAAACGCGATACCTCTAAATAACGACAAAGTGAACTAACCCTATTTCTCTATTTACCGCTTCCCGTTTAACTCGAATAAAAACCTGAGGCCAGCCTCTAATTCCGTAGATATGTTCTCACCGCTTCGACGCAGATCACCCGCTGGACATCGCAGAAACGAAACGATCTCAGATCGGCTAAGATCGCGCAGAGGCCAGCTTCGGATTAATCCTAGAACAGCTTTCCATTACGTTCTCGTATGTCATCGAAGTATGACACGCTAATTCAGTCAAAGAAGCCTGCGTTAGGCATGCCTCCAACCGTTTATTAAGAGGATTTCATTTGTTATGAATATACAAGGAACGTGAGATTGGGAAAAATATTGAGGAAAAAAGTGATGATGAAAGGGAATGAAGAAATATACGGTTCAGAATTTTTTTGATGAGGCACTGCCTCACCTGCCACATAGGACAAGCCGCCAGTGGTGCGCGATCAAGTCTGTCTTTACAATCTTATGTTTTATCGTAAAGCAAACGCTGTATTTTTCGTATAATCTCAAGAGGTATCCAGTGAAGGCATAACCCAATTTGAAACACTAAATCGCCTATAACTTTGCAAAGGAGCAGAATTGGAAAAAATGGTGAAGGAAAAAAGTATTCCTTATCCCTTCAAAAATCTGTAGTTAAAATTAACGCAGTGGTCTAAGACAAGCCCTGTAAATGTGATATGAACGTTTTGAGAATTTTAGGTTTGGTGAATTGAATATGACAGCTCTACTTTCATTTAAAATCTCAGTTTGAGTTTCTAATTTAAAAACTTTATTTATTAACACTTCAGATTCGTATGTAAAATGTTTGGTGGTAAAATTGATAAATTGTATGACAAATATGTGTTTAATATTATATATCTAAAACAAGTATCATGAATAAACCGAAAAAACCTGTTCGAAACCTAGTCGTTTTCTTCCCGTGCAAAAGTAACAATTTTCTTATCTCTTGGCTTTTCTTTTTGATCTGTTCCATAGTGCCATATCGTCACCATGTAAAATTTGAAGTCAATGATCAGATATATCCTTAAGCAGGTCCAAAAAGCGTTGCACGCCCAAGCTATAAATCCTACGTACCCTCCAAATTTTGTCACTAAGAAAAAAACATATAGCTTGAAGCCATCTTTGCCAAAGAAGTTGCTATATGATTCTATCGAGGTTCCGAAGCACATTTCTGTAGTACCATTATCATCATCCACAAAAGCGCAGAAACTGATAAATCCACTATCGACAGTTGTGTTGGTCAGAAGAATTATGACGCAGCATAAGGAGCACCAGGCTAAGAAAGGGTATACTAGCCTGTGGAACCAAACATAAATCAAATTAATATATAAATACTACAGCCATAAGGTGTCACCTGTTTACATTCTAGTACAATAGGAGGTGTACTATACAGGGTGTTCCTAAATCGAACGTACAAACGAAAAGGGGAGATTCCTTAAGTGAGTTTAAGAAAAAAAAGTCCCATAAACACGGGGTCGCAATCGTTTCGTTTTCGAGATACAGAGTGTTGAAGTTTGAATTTTTTTCAAGTTTTTTTCTCATAGTATCTACACTTCCTAAAATATTCAACTGAAATTTGGCATATATATTACATTTGAGAGTTCTCACAACGTGACATGGCAATTTTGATAGATGATCTACAGGGTGATATTTTTTCTGGAACACTGCTACCAATTCTTCTGCAGAACTTTTTTTTGGTGAGCAACTGTTAATTTGAAAAAATGTAAAAAGAAGCTTTGTTCTTATACTAAACTTTTTGGTCTCCTGTAGTTTTATCGTATCTACCAACGATTTTAAAAAAATTGGAACGATTCTCTCGAAATCCTCTTGAAAATCCAAATTATGATAAGAAGGCCACTTTGTAAGCTGTGGTGAATGAATTCAGTGTCAGTTTTTATGGAAATTTTCCTGATCTGTATCGATGATTCATAAAGATTCGATAAACTCGTATAATCAACATAAAAAATGTATTACAACAAAAAAAGTAAAACTAAAAAAAAAATCATAACAAGAAATCTACGTAACCGCAAAGGAATGAACTACAGCAAATGTTGAAAATTTCCTCTACCAACTCTTATACAAGCTTCTGTTCTTCGTCTCATAGACGATCGAACTCTTTCAAACACTCCCGGAGTATTCCTAACTATATCAAATGCGCCAATTATACGATTTCTCAGTTCTTTTACGGTGTTCACGTGTGTCGAGTATACTGGATTTTAGGTGGCCCCATGAAAAGAATTCTAAACTATGTAAGTCTGGGGATCTGGCGGGCCATGACTGAGGATCCCCCCGTCCAATCCACCTGTTTTCATAATTTTCTTCCTAATACTTCCTTGCCAAAACTGAAAAATGAACAGGAGCACCGTCTTGCATGAACCACATTTCTCGTCGTAGCATAAGAGGTATATCTTCCAATAACAAGGGCAAATCGTTTTCGAAAAAATGTCTGTATGATTGACCTGTTAGTCGACCTGGCAAGAAAAAAGGACCAATCAAATCATCACCAATATTACCACCCCATACATTTAGTGAAAATTGCTCTTGAAAATGAGTTACTACATATCCATGCGGATTCTCCTCAGCCCATACGTGTTCATTATGAAAATTGATAATTGAAGTCCTTGAGAAGCAGGCTTCATCAGTGAATAGAATTTGGCAATCAAAATAAGGATTCATCAATAGTCTACTGAGGTACCACTGACAAAAACTAACCCTCGGAAGACAATCTCGAGGCAGAAGAGCTTGCACCCTCTGAATGTGATAAGGATATAGCCGAGAATCCAGCAAGATCCGCCAAACAACTTGATGACTTGCATTCAAGAGTACACTAATTTTTCTTGTAGTGGTTCTTGGATGTTGTTCTATTTCGTTCATAACTGCCTCTTCAAGTTGTGGTGTTCTCACACTGCGTGGTCTCCCAGCATTAATTCTTTTCGTGGAAAAAGATCCAGCTTCTGAAAGACGCCTATGAATATCAGAGAACATTCGATGATTTGGTATCACTCTATTGGGATAGCGTTCCATGTTCGTGAAATTCGGCATGTTTTGGTATTGAAATGTGTAGAGGTTCTAATTTCTGATCAAATTAATGTTGTGACAGTCATAAAAATCGTAATGAATATAGTAGTCTAACTACATTCAAAAAAATAAATAGCCACAAATGCAACCACCTTCAATTTAAAAAAAAACAAACTTTCAATAATTTGATGTGTCAAAATTGGCACTGAATTCATTCATCACAGGTTACAAAGTGGCCTTCCCATCATAATTTGGATTTTCACGAGGATTTCGAGAAAATCGTTCGAAATATTAGGTGTACAAATAAGTTTCCGCGGTTTTTTATAAAAAATTAGGAATTTATTGCAAAGGAAAAGTACATTACGTTTTATTCAAAGTATTTTCCATCATTTGCCACTACTTTTCCCCATCTTTCTGGAAACATTCGGATACCCCGTCGAAAAAACTCTTCATCTTTTGACGCTATCCACAAATCTACCCAATTTTTGGTGTCCTCATATGATATGAAGCGCTGCTCAGACAGACCATGTGCCATCGACCGGAACAGATGATAATCAGAAGGGGCTAAGTCTGGTGAATACGGCGGATGGGGTAAAACTTCCCAGTTGAGTGTTTCCAAGTATGTTTTTACCGGCGCCGCAACATGTGGACGAGCATTATCGTGTAAAAGAATAATTTTGTCGTGTCTGGAGTAGTAATGGGCGCGTTTTTCCTTAAGTGCCCGACTCAATCTCATCAATTGTGTTCGGTAGAGAGCTCCAGTAATGGTTTCGCTTGGTTTCAGCAATTCATAATACACGACACCAAGCTGATCCCACCAAATACACAGCATGAGTTTTTTTCCATGAATATTCGGCTTAGCTGTCGATGTTGATGGTTCGCCGGGCTTAACCCATGACTTTCTCTTCTTTGGATTAACGTAGTGAATCCATTTTTCGTCACCAGTGACTATACGATGCAAAAACTCTTTTTTTATTCCTGGCAAGCAGCATTTCACTCATGCATAATCGGCGTTCAACGTCTCTCGGCTTTAGTTCATATGGAACCCAATTTACTTGTTTTTGAATCATTCCTAACGATTTTAAACGATGTGAAATTGTTTGTTGAGTAACTTGTAGAGTAAGTGCAAGTTCTTTTTGCGTTTGGGACGAATCTTCCTCCAATAGTGCTTCTAATTCCATGTCTTCGTACACTTTCGGCCTTCCATTGCGTTCTTTGTCTTTAACGTCAAACTCACCGTTCTTAAACTTTTGAAACCATTCCTGACAATTTCTCCCACTTAAAGCAGCTTCACCATATGCTTCTAGAAGCAATCGATGCTCCTCAGCTGCAGATTTTTTCACATTAAAGAAGTAAATCAAGAATTCCCGCAAATGATGCTTATTCGGAATAAAACTTGACATTTTTGCACGAAAAAAATTACGTGATGCTGATACGGAATCACTAGTACTTTAAGGTTATGGTGTTGCCAGATGACTAAACTTGGGATATTACGTTTTACATCTGACAATTTCTCCATAACCTTCTGGTGGGGCCATCTTTTGATAAACCGCGGAAACTTATTTGTACACTTAATATTTTTTCTCGAAATCGTTGGTAGATACCCCAAAACTACATGAGACCGAAAAGTTTAGTATAAGAACAAAGCTTTTTTCAAATTAACAGTTGCTCACCAAAAAAGAGTTCTGCAGAAGAACAGGTGGCAGTGTTCCAGAAAAAATATCACCCTGTAGATCATCTATCGAAATTGCCATGTCACGTGGTGAGAACTCTCAAATGTGATATCTATGCCAAATTTCAGCTGAATATCTTGTGAAGTGATTTGACCGCTGCGTTAATTTTAACCATAAGTTCTTGAGATCAAAAGAAACACTTTTTTCCCATACCTTTTTCCATATCCAGCTGCGTTTAAAAGTTATAAGCATTTTAAGTTTTCACATTGGGCAAATACCCCTCTGTAGTCCAGTTAAGTTTGAATTTCCCTGTAAGAAATGATTCACTCACTCATGTTTGATCGGATGATTCTTCTTCTTCTTCTGATGCGTATCCATTAATGGATGTTAGCGATCACATTTTCCATTTCATCTCTGTTTCTTGCTGTTTGTATCAGAGATTGAATATTTTGTATTCCGGTCCACTGCCTAATGTTTGACATCTTTTTACGTCCGATTCCTCTCTTGCCTTCGATTTTACCCTGGATCATTAGTTGTAGAAACTGATATTTTTCATTCCGCATGATGTGACCTAGATATGCCGTCTTTCGCTTCTTAATTGTGTTAAAGAGTTCGCGTTCTTTATTGACTCTTCTGAGGACTTCGGCGTTTGTCATTTTCGCCGTCCATGGTATTTTTAAGATTCGACGATACAGCCACATCTCGAAAGCTTCCAACCGATTGATGTCATTAGTTTTAAGTGTCCACCCTTCCACGCCATAGAGCAACACCGACCATACGTAACATTTTGTAAATCTTAGTCTTAATTTGAGATCGAAGTCTGAACATGTAAATATGTTCTTCAACTTTAAAAATGCCTGTCGAGCTTGCTCAATTCTGCATTTAACTTCTTTGTCCGATGTCCAATCCTCAAAAAGCCAGGCACCCAGGTATTTAAATTTGCTTACTCTCTCAATAGGGTTGGCATTAAACGTTAGGCTGGAATTTTGGAACGGATGATTAGATCGATTTAATTCCTTTCGTCTTCAAATATCTCAAAACTGGTGAAATTTGGAAAATAGATGATGAATGATTTTATCTGCAAATAAGACTAATGATTCTAGGAAGTACAAGATACGGACCTTTAGTTCAAGAGATATCTGTTTTTCATGCAATTTAACCAATCTGTACAGTAATAGTGAGAAACCCACAAGAAATGGAATATATTTATTGATGCCAAAATATGCAGGACTGTTATCAAAAACCTTCTACAATAGATCATCTCAATTAATACAGTCGTTTGAATATAACAGGTGAAAATGCAATTTTTATATGAATTTTCAACACCCTATATCTTTTGAACGAGGCCAAATTTTGAAAAAATGTTTCTCTTGACGTCTAGAATCTATGATTAAAATTAACGCAGTGGTCAAAGACTCACCCTGTATAAGTACATAAGAAAACTAGCTTCAGTAAGCAGATAGTACTAAAATAAACATTTAATTGATGAAGTATAGGGTTGAAGCACTACTGTATAAGATGCCAACACTGTTTAGGAAAATATTTCAAAAAAGGCGAAGTACCAAAGAATCAAGCATAAAGATTGAAATTTTTAAAAAGAGACCCGGAAAAGAACCAGGCATCGAGAAAAAGCCTTACTAAAATGACTAACTGAAGAAGAGGAACTGGATATCTATCTGAGAAAACCATTAATGTCTTTAGGTGTAGATTCAAATAAAATTGAGGTTTTTCATAAGACGAACCTGTGAGGTCTACCGATGATTTGCCTAGTGTATACGTGTGCTCTGTGTCCTTTACCAGAAACGATAAAAAAAACCATCCATATCAAGGAACAGATCATGGATGTAACATGGAGAAACTGAACGAACTGACATAGTTTATGGTTACCCCATTTGCTCTCCTGGAGGTCTATCTCCTCATCTGTGCCTGCTTTCGTGAGTTTCTCCCAGACAGAATGATTGGAGTAAATAGTCTGGTTGCTAGCCATGGTTTGGTTGGTGGATACCATTATATTCGCAAAAAGAACGCATTCGAAATTAAATTCTTTGAGGTATGAGCCGAATGCAGTCGCTGTTAACCAGCCAGTGAAGGCTGTGATGGCCAGGCAGAGGACGTGGATGAAATTCCATATTAATCTTACTTCATGCGGTTGTTTTGGTTGCACCTCTAGGAATTGCTTGAGAATGACAGCGCTTGGCATATTAGAGCTGAGATTGACTTTTAAGTATCTACCATAGATGAATGAAGTATATGTATATGTTTTATAGTCTATGCTTCATGCTTTGTTATCCGCCATTATGCCAGACATTCCTCTGTTCCCTTCCACAATTTTTCATTCTATTTTCTGATTGGTTGATCTCGATTGACACCTTCGGGACATGTAATTATTGGCCAAAACAGTTTAGTAAGGGACTCTCCAGCCCTTGGTATCTACTTGACATTCGAAAAGAGAGAAAATTGAATGGGCTTGTATCTCGATGATTTTGTGTTTATAGAACGAATTTTAATTATGCTTGTACTTCGCAAACACATGGAGGCGATAGTTAACTTTTTGTTGTACAATAATCCTGTCTACCGTCTCATAATCCTGTTACTGCTTTCCATTGAAAGGAAGCTAGCACTTTTCTTTAAATTCATCTACAGGGTGTCTCAAGTTCGAGTGCTTATTAGACGGTTTTGGAGAACTAGACATATTTGAAATCTGAAAATTGGGATTATGATATTGTTCGAAATTTTCTACAGAGCTTAAATATTTTCGAAGCCCAAAAACTTCCGGTTATACAGGGAGTAAAAATAAATTCGACGAAAAAAATTTTTTTCAAGTTTTTCATTCCTGGTATGATCGAGAATAGTGAATACATTTCTGTTAAAACCATTGTATTAAATCGAATATTTTTCGAAATATTAAAAAAACTGGAAAAAAAGTAAAATATGTTCAGTCAGTAATATCCTCATTATTCTTATTTTAAATATCCTGAGCGTAAACCGTTTTTACAACATCGAAGAGGAAGGATGTGAAAAGGTCATGCATCTTTTGGATTTCAAAAATATCATCACAGGGTGTTTCAAATATTGTGTTGAAAATTGTGATCTTAAATTGGCCATAACTTCTGTTTTTCAAATTAGAACCCTATTTTTTTATAATTGTGTTGGATTCTGCGGTCAAAAATAATGATAGTTTTCTCACCTGATTATGCTCCTAAATTCAATAATTTCTGAGTTATTTGAGATTTTCTGGATTTATGGTGTACAAAGAGTCAAATTCTTCATATCTGATTCATAAGAATATTCTGTGAGCATAGTAGATAAATCATCCCATTTGTAATTCACAAGTGTCAGACAGGTCTTATTGTTAGTGGATATGAAATTTTTTGATGTCACAAAATGAATTGTTGCTATTCAAATAATGAGATTCTGGGTTTATTTCTTATATAGTATTTTTTCAATTGTATACGCAATATACATTCAAATGCACTTAATGATATTGTTTATTTCAAATCCATGGTGGATGACATAAAATGTTGAGGATCCAATGAGAAGTGTCCCCATTTTTTTTACAATTTCTGAAAAGATGTTTTATGTTTTATGTTTTTTATGTTTTTATGTTTATACTGGCTTACCTAGGTATACATAATGTACACCCCTCAGAAGCTAATTAAAGCTTGTGCGAGTTAGGTTAACCAGTGTGTGTTCTGTGTAGGTGTAGATGTTTCAAACTTTCCCAATTTTGGAATGTAAGAGACCCTAAAGAATACAAAAAAAAAGGCAGTTGATGACTTATTTCGAAGCGAATGAGAATTCATCTCTTCAATAGGAAACACATTAAATAGATTCGCTACTTCAGTACACCGAATTATGATTATAAATAAATTATGATAATAAAAATAAAAATACGTTTCAAAACTCAAATTAACAAAACAAATTATCAGGTAAGAGTTTCAATATGGTAACCATTTTGTTCCACACACTTTCTAATACGTCTTGAAACACCTCGGTTAGTCGCTCGCTCAATTTCCTCCCCCTTTAGTGAGTGGAAAGCATCCTCCACACGCCGTTTCAAATCTTCTTTGCTTTCAATAGGAGATTCATAGACTATGTTTTTTATTCTACCCATAAATAAAAATCTAAGGGAGTAGGATCGGGAGATCGTGGGGCCAACAGTGAAGATCGGCGTCCGGTCCACCGATTACCAAACATTGCATTCAGTTCTTCAGACACCTCGTGCGAACTATGTGCCGAAGCCCCATTCAATATCAATAATCAATAATATGCGGTAGTCGACATACTCAACGGCAGTTCATCCAAAAACTCAGTAACAAAATCTCTCACAATTTCCAAAAACTTTTTATTTATTTAAATTTTCTTCATAAATGTACCGCACTTTATTGTTCATCAAAAGAGCAAACACATTAAAACTAAATTTGTTCTGGGGGTTTCTTTGTCTTTTTCTATGAGGATTTTCACTTCTCCAAATGTGGCAATTCTTTCTATTAAATAGTCCTTCATTATTGAATTTTGCTTCGTCTGTCCAAATGATCTTTTTCAAAAAATTTTCATCATTTTCACGTTTTTCTAATAAACCTCTACAAAAATTTAACCTTTTTATGTAGTCACCTGGTTCTAATGCATGAACTTTCTCATATTTGTTGTCATGCATGTTGTGTTTTTTCAAAATTCGGTGCACTGAATTTCTGTCTAAATCGATTTCATGAGCTGCACTTCGAATAGATGCATTTTCATTCGCTTCGAAATAATTCAAAACACTAATTTCAGTTTCCTCATCATCAAGTACCCTTCTTTTGTAATCTTTAGGGGCTCTTACACATCCAAAAGTTTGAAACATATTTTCTAAAGATCTTCTCCGTCATGGAAGGTAAATGGGGATACTTCTCGTTAAAAGCCCGGCAGGTTCTACTAATAATTCTGTCATATTCCCCATGTATATAAAATAGATCCAGAATTTCGTAATTAGAATAACGGTTCATTTTGTTAAATCGAGAAATGAAGATAACGAATAACAATTACACCTGATACTTGTGAATTATTAACATATATAATTTATCTTCTTTGGGTACAGAGTGTTCCCATGGTTTCGAAAGAATATTCATTGAATTTTTTTAGATGCAATCAATTTGACTCTACGTACATCATAAATCCAGAAAATCTCAAATAACTCAGAAATTATTGAATTTAGGAGCATAATTATGTGAGAAAACTATCATTATTTTTGACTGCAGAATCCAATACAATTATAAAAAAATAGGGTCCTATTTTGAAAAACAGAAGTTATTGCCAATTTAAGATCACAGTTTTCAACACAAAATTTGAAACACCCTGTGATGATATTTTTGAAATCCAAAAGATGCATGACCTTTTCACATGTTGTAAAAACGGTTTACGCTCAGGATATTTAAAATAAGAATAATGAGGATATTACTGACTGAACATATTTGACTTTTTTTCCAGTTTTTTTAATATTTCGAAAAATATTCGATTTAATACAATGGTTTTAACAGAAATGTATTCACTATTGAATACTCGATCATACCAGGAATGAAAAACTTGAAAAAAAATTTTTTCGTCGAATTTATTTTCACTCCCTGTATAACCGGAAGTTTTTGGGCTTCGAAAATATTTTAGCTCTGTAGAGAATTTCGAACAATTTCATAATCCCAATTTTCAGATTTCAAATATGTCTAGTTTTCCAGAACCGTCTAATAGGCACTCGAACTTGAGACACCCTGTATATATAAAAGCCATAACTTGCACTCTATAGGGTATAATATACAGGGTGATTCTTTGAGCACTGCGTTAATTTTAACCATAGATTCTTGACGTCAAAAGAAACAATTTCTTCTAATAACATTTTTCCAAATTTGACCCCGTTCAAGAGATATAGGTTGTTGAAATTTCACAAAAAAATTTCATCACCTGTTATATTCAAACGACAATATCAATTGAAATGATTTCTTGTAGAAGGTTTTTGATAACAGCCATGCATATTTTGGTATCAATAGATTTATTCCATTTCTTGTGGGTTTCTCACTACTACTGTACAGATTGGTTAAATTTCATGAAAAACAAATATCACTTGAACTGAAGGTATCTTGTACTTTCTCGGACCATTAGTCTTATTTACAGATAAAATCATTCATCATGTTTTTTCCTAAATTGCACCTGTTGTGAACTGGGTTACTCCCTTATTTTCATTTATTCGTCAGTTTGAATTTCGGGTTTATTATTTGTACATATGCGAAATGGTTTTCTTTTTTTTTGTGGACCGAACAGGTGTTTCGATACGCAAGGACAAGGAACGGGTAGTATGCTTCGAGATTTTGAGTACGCACTTATATACAGCTATCGACGGCTTAACGATTACAAATTTTCGAGAAATAATTTTCTTTTCGTTAATCGCTCAACGAATTGGATGTGGATTTTAGCAGTGTATGGTGAGAGCGCTCTCAAGGATTACGACACCACAAGCTGGGTAAGTCCATAAAATAAGAGGGTATTTCGCTGTTTCGCTGTTCGAAATCTTTTTTGGTAATTATAATATATTTACGGTCCTTCGAGAAAGTCTGTTCACGACAGCACCATTTTCGAGATATTTGAAGTTGAAAGGAATTAAATCGATATAATAATCTGATGAAACATTAGTGAGTGAATCATTTTTAGAGGGAATATAATGTTTTTAAACAATTCAGATTCGATAGTGGATGCTGTGCTAGGTAATTTTCATTCCAACTAAACTTTTTATAACATTTTAACACAGCTGAATATAGAAAAACGGTATGGGAGAAGAGTGTTTCTTTTGATCTCAAGAACCTATGGTTAAAATTAACGCGTGGTCAAAGACTCACCCTGTATATCGATTTCGTATCATACGCTAAATTGTATGGTACCCCATTACATTAACCTCTGCTCAACCTTTTATCATTTCAGGCGATATTGTTTGACAATTGTAAGTCCCTGATCAAAACAATAAATGCATATCTCGGTGTAACAATTTAAGTTAGATTTTCAGGCACATATCTACAGAAGAAAAGATAAGCACATACCTAATATTTATGCAAATCCGATCGGAATGTTCTAATTCTCGGCACAAAGCATTGCGCAACTCGTCGATTTTCTGCTTGACGAATACAAAATGTGATAATCTTGAACTTTATAGCATTTAATTGAACAGACCTCGAAGGTTACGGTTACAGAAATTGCATTATGTTATGCTTCAAAACGGGAAAGGTCGAGATACTTCGGTAAATGCCAGATCGCCGTGTCTCGGTTACAGGCCTATGAAATTGCCGTATCCAATATCTTCGAGATCAATTCAGTATGATTATGTTAGGATGTTTGGCAAGATCCTGTGCTGGAATCCATGAGGAAATGAATCCTTGGAATATGCGTTCTCTTCTATTTTCTGGGATCGAATTTTTCAGAAAAAAGTAATGAATTCAAATATTGGGCTATTATCACCATTTATCACACAGCCCAACGCAAATTTTGGTGCCTCGAGTTCATTAACTGTTTCAAGGTACGGTTTGGTTACAAAATTCAAAAATTCCAATCAGTTTCTTCCTTAGACTATATAAGATAGACAAGGAATTCCTTTGTAAAATGTCGATTTGTTTTGGCTCTCTCATTGAAAGTCTTAACCTCATTGAGAGTCTCTTGTGAAATCTCATCCGGCAACACCGCATAAAATTTTTTTCAATTTAATCGGGTCACAATATCTTCAGGGTCAAAATGATCTGAACAAATGAAAATTGCTTTCTTTGGGCAAATACTTGACTATTCCAACAGCGAAGCTAAAATTCTTCTTTATTCATCGTCATCTGGGTACTTTAATTCAAGAAAACCACATTTTATCTTATAATAATCCATTGAAAATTAAACATTAAAACTTTCTACGCTACTGAATATGTAAATAACTAAATATTCGGTTCTAACAATACACTTACCTATGGAACGATAAACTCGGATTGAAATTCCTCTCTTTACTACAACTTTCACACTTATCAACCATTTTTAGTGAGATGGAAAGTAATAAACAGTAAAAAAAAAAAACCTACTACTGACTCTCACAAATTTTCTTCAATTTGCGTATTTATTTTCGATACAGTGGTGGCAACGTGTGTCCTCTAGGACATGTGACCTTCAAATTGTAAAGCAGAGAATGGAGCAATGTTGTCTTGACTTTCACCTGAATTTCTTTCCATCTTCGGTCTCTGACATAAAATAGCAGAATCAACTAAAGTGTATCTTTTACTTCTTGCTTATATATCCGATAAGTCAGTTTAAATTCAAAATATAAAATTTTATACAATGATTTGAATGCAAATTGAAGAAAAAGTTTCTATTCACAATTATAGGGAATAGAGTAACCTTCTTTTTGCTCAGTTTGGCAACATAAAAATTTTTTATGACCTGAGTGGACCAGCTCGATACGTTAAAATCGACCAGCTCTAAGTTTCAGATGCAACACTTTTCAATGTGAATAAAGGGGTTTATTCTTATATAGTCTAAGGTTTCTTCAGATATATTTTTTGTGATATTCAGTATCAACTTTTTTCCAGACAAAATTACCAATTTTTTTACTATTTTTCTCCGTTGACGTCGAAGAAAACAACAACTTGGAAATATACACTTATTTATCTAATAGTTTTATACAATAAACCTTCGAATATTCCTTTAATTGAAACTCAAAAATTTTTCGTTTATTCGACACTCTTGCATATTTATTCCTATGACTATTTTACTCACTCCATTTTTTTACATTTATAATTAGCTTGGGAAATTCATCTACGATGAATACTAATTGGTCAAAGAGCGCAATACGTTTCAAAAACTAGATTGGAGAATTTCAAAAATGGGTAAACCTGTTAAATTTGGAAGTAATCGTAGAAAGATATATGTATCCTGTGAAATTGTCAAACTAGTTCCTTTCAACATAAGAAAAACTAGGAAATCTGCTTGGAATCAGTTCACGGCAACTCTTCTCAAAATAAAACAATAAGATCTAGAAGCGACTACAGAAAGATTAACAGAAAAAACACATGGGCTGGAAAGTCCCGGCCCTAACAATGAAAACACAATTGTTTTGCTCAAAAATGCAGTTGTTTGAGCCGATGTGTGAGAAAACTCAATGTCGTGGTGAAGGGTGTTCCGTCTTCGGCGGTTGTTTTTACTGATTTCTTGGAATACAATTGACAAACAAATGGTTGTGTACCACTCAGAATTGACTGTTATGTGCTGATCTATTGGTACGATTGCAACTTGTCCAGTTTTTCCAAAAAACAGGCGACCATTTGCTTGGAAGTGCTTCGTGCGCAAGCTTTGGACTTGACTCATCTTGAAATACCCATACAGACGACTGCTGATTACTTTCGGGCTCATACGCGTAAATCCACGATTCATTTCCTGTCACGATGTCATAGACGTGCTTCGAAGCATCGCGATCGTATTTTTGAGCATTTCTTTCGACCAATTGACACGAGCTTTTTTAAGCGATGGACAAATTGTGTGGGATCCAATGCGAACAAGTTTGCTTGACGGTCATATGTTTATGCAATATTGAATGTATGCTGGTCCCACTAATGCCCAAGGTTGTCTCAATCTCCCGATAGGTCACATGACGATCTTGCAATATCAGTGGACGCACAGCATCAACGGTTTTCGTAAACACAACGGATTTTGGACGATCTTCACGAAGTTCGTCTTGGAGTGACCTACGACCTCGGTTGAATTCACCATACCATCGATAAACACTGGTCCTTGATGGAGCTCCATTGCCAAAAATTGATGCACTGCTGTTGAGTTAATCCACGTCGAAAGTTTTAAAAAATAATCGCACGAAAATGTTCACGATTTAATTCCATTTTTTTGAAGGTGAATCTTTTAAATTACTGTAAACAACACAAATAGCGCTCGTATGTAAAAACCAGAGATATAGAGTGAGGAGAATGATCTTCGAGATGCGCGAAGTGGCTAATTTTTCTTCCGCCATTTTTATACTTTCGGTTCATTGGCGTAGAAAGCAGTGTATCTGAGGGAGAGTTGGTATAAATGTTAAAATGAAAATGAAATGTATAGAGCATATCAATTTCTTAGATAAATCTATAGCTTCAGAATCTATACTCAGAATATCAGACCAAACTGTCCTCATATCAACTGATTTTGGGAAACTAAAAAGAATCATATTACTGTGGAAAGTGAACAACACGCCACTGAGCAGATAAACAATGCCATGCGATATAATCAGTCGGACAATTTCAATAAAAACTTACGTATAAAATGATATTCCCTCGACCTTCTTTGTTTTATAGTTTTTATACGTTTTAACAATACAAGACATGTTGAAAGTATGATAGTATCTATAAGCACAATGTAAAATTCGAGCAATTTCTAACTTTCCTGACAAGTATGTCAATCTAGAACAGCTGACTACGAAAGTATAAAAATGGTGGAAATTTGACATAAGAATTTAGCCACCAATTTTGGATGCGCAGTGGTCGAAGCGTATTCTCCCCACTCTATATCTCTGGTCAAAACGTTCTAACTACGCATAACCTCAAAAATATCAGGCTTTACGATAGAGCTGTCAGTTGGCAGATTGCAATACAACGGTTGTCCAATCCCGAAAGGCAACCCTCATATGTTGTTGAGGAACTCTTACTTACGCATGTCAAAGCAGCATCAAAATAGGTTGCTTACAATACATGGAATATTTTTTGTTTGTCTATGTATTATTGATCTTCTTTTTACTATCGTTTCGGTAGAGTACCTACTATAATATTATCCAATCTGCTTTGCAAGTAATGCTAAGAATCAGAACTTTGGTGTCTTAAACAATAAATCTTCAACTAATTTGATTGATTAATATTTGATATCTATTTCTATCATCCTTTATCTCATTAATATTCATTAGGGAAATTAACGATCACCGAATTCCTGATGCTAGACTTACGGACGGACGTCACACGGTAATTCGCTGTCCACATAAACTAGTAATATAATAAAATGGCACCCCACGAGCAGAAAGATTTATGAACACCAACACTCGAATGTTATCGGAGTTATTCATTAAATTAACATTCTTAAACTATAACTTAACGCCGTTTCTTATTATAATTTGACAATTATATGATACCGTGTCAAAAGAACCAATTATTGTATGAAGCGCGCTGGTTTTCGTTGCATTCAGTCTGAACATGATAGAAAAATATACGATGGCTACCAAATGCAACTTTGACAATCACAATTCAGCACTTGAGAAGGCTTCTGAGAATCTTTAATTAATATTTTCAAAAGCGATTTTTTTGCGATAAGATCTTCCGCATCCGCATGACATGTAATATATGCCATTCTTCTTTTTTGGTTTTCATGATCAGGTTTAACTTTTATTGCCGTATACTCTTTATTTTTCCAAAGGAGATCAGTTTAAGCCTTTATCTTTTTTGAATAAGTTTATTGTTCTAATATCTCGGTCATGTTCGTTATCGGGCCAAATTCGTCTAATAGTAACTCCTACAATATCCTTCTGATCGAATAAAACTTGAAAATCGTTCACCCTGTACGTACGAAGGTATACATTATTATCTTTTCGCATGGCACCCCAACGACTTACGACCAATGGAAAGCTGTACGTTCGCCAGAAACCAAGACAAAGTAAACAAGACGGACAGCCCTTCGAAAGGACGAACCACACGCAAACCCGCAATCTGGATCTGTCCGTCCATAAATGAGTACCACTTTCATTAAATTAAAATTCATTTATTCCGGTAGATACCCGTCTAGGGTAGAGACTCCTGATACATTAGTTAATTAATAGGTATTGATGATGAGCCGTCGGGTTTTAGGAGAAAACGAATAGTTATGCTTTGGGAGGTCTTTGAAAGATGAAGACGAAAAATGCGAATAACGATGGGTAATGTGCGGAAGGTTTACCATTAGATATTTCCAAGATGGCTTCTTAAAGCTAAAATCTGACATAGTTGAATTAAATTGGGAGGTTCCTCAAGGCAGCGTACTGGGTCCAGTTTTATTTTTGATTTTCTTAATTAATGTTTGCGATTGAATGAGGAAATCTTGGGCGGTTAATCTCATTTGTTGATGACACTAACGCGATCATTGGAGGTGTTGATTTTGATGATCTTGAAACTAAAGCAGAGTTCATGTTAGAACAAATAAAAGTATCGTTGGGAATTAACAAATTTTTGGCATTTTTAGAGTAAGTCTCTTAACAGCAGATAAGTGCTTATTTTATCCAGTTTCGTAGTCTGTCTATTTGCCATTATAGAAAATCGAAAAATTTTCTGAAATCGTCAGCTTTTGTTAAAGCTAATCTTTAGCTTGAAAACGACAGAAGATATCTGTTGACCCGTTGGGAAGAACAACCATCTTAGATAAAAGTTATTGCCCAAATAAAAATTCCATATCAACAAGTCCTTTTGTGAGCGTAAAGAGGCTCTAAATCGAGCATCGACCGCACCACCTCATAAAGATGTTGGGTGTATCTTGACAGATTCCCATCTTATATACAGCAACTCTCAGGAACTTCTTGCGAAACCCTTCTAAACTCTCCCTATATAGGTCGTATTGAGGGTACCAAATAAGAGTACAATAGGCGGTTTGCGTAAATCTGAAAAGAGACATCTGGTGGCGACTTTCGGCATATTTGTTGTGAAAGAATTGTCAATAGATTAGTAATAACATTAGATATCCTAGAACTTTTCAGTTGTTTTGGAAAGTATTTTTGTGAGTTTACCCAGAAAAAGGATGGATATTGAGAGATCATTTGGATCTTTGAAAATAAATTTTGTTCATTTCTCCAAAGGAAATGCACAAAAAGGACTAGCTTTGAAGAAAGCTGGTCATGTTTACAACATTATAGAGCGGACTAGTTTCATTACTTCCAAAGTAACGAGACAAACTTCGATAAATTTACTACCTTACAATGTTGAAATAACCGTAAGCCCACTTCTCGACTATGCCAAAATATGAAAATTTTTGTTTTTTGTACTTGTTCTTCCAAAAGAGAAGAAAAAAATTGTTTGGCAACTCGTTGAATATAGTTGAAATAAAACTCCTAGTGACACAAATGATAAGCCAAGTTTAATTTTCATCAAAAAAAGTAACAATCTATTTTCAACATTGAGTTTACAATTTCCATGGCCGCTGTAAGCTAAAATTGAATCTATCGAAGACAATACCAGCAATACACTTCAACTCTTCATCACATTTTAAAGATTTAATAGATCCTTCCTTTGACTCATCCTTTCTTCTTGATCTTGCTGTTCTTCTTTCAAATCTCTCCACTCCCATAGTGGAATTATCCACTTTTTTATACTTACATCTGAAATAAGTAAAATGAGATCGCACATAGATAACTGAAACTGAACTAACCTTTGGAAAAATCGTTGGGTTATAAGACGGGCAGTCAGGTATATTACTTTTAGCATTTCCTACGAAATGAGCACTACATATGTTGTGGAATTTTGTCGGTTGCCATTGCTTGGAAGTACCATCATTACTAAAGTTTTGAATGAGTGTAATTATGATAACATCTACAATCAATCAGATATCCTTACCAAACTCTTCTAACTCTATTAATCCATCTGCTTATTTCTCAAACCATTTATTAGGAAAAGAATAAAATTTAATAGAATTGTCTGTGTTATAATAAGCATTGTTGCAACCAACTACACAACACTGAATACGTGAATTTCGTAGAAGATTGTACTCCTAGGCCTTCAGCATTCATTTTCGATATTGAGGTTTGTAAATCAACAATTGCATAAACTCTTAAGTACGCTTCCACCACAAAAGAATCAGAAATTATGCCCCAAATCAATATGTAAAACACAGGGAAATGACAGCGAATTTGAATTCTTTCACAACAAAAATGTCGAATTCCGCCACCGAGGTCGCCACATACAAATATGCAAACCGCCTATAGCCCAAGATAGGTCTGACCAGAGTAAAAATAATAGTTTCAGCATATTGAAAGAGAAGTCCCAAAATGCTTTCTGGAAAAATCCCAGACCCTGGTAAATATAAGCTCAAATGTCAGTGCCCTATCAACACACCCCTTCAACATCGTCCAAAGGGGAGCCAAAGATGCTATATCAAAACACCAATGTTTGACTGCCACGACTGAAAGAAATCTTCACACATTTCTGAACATTCGTATCCATACTGTCCAGACACCAGCGATGAAAACTGCCCAAACCCTTTTGCAATGCAATGCAATCCTACATCGATCGAATGGTCTTGAAGACCTTCACATCATCTGCAAATTCCAACAGAGAACTATGAGCCATGTACTTCCCAATGTCGCTCAACAAGAGAATAAACAAAAGAGGACCACAGTGTGATCCCTGGGCACACCCGATGAGACTGAAGATATCTCAGAAATGCATTTGCGGTATATGACTGTCAGTTAGAAGTTAGGTCTTTCACATAATGAATCATTTGGCGGAGGTTCTAAAAGAACAAACCCACCAATATAAATATTCGTTGCCAGTTAATTTCCGTGAATTGTGAAACATGATGGATGTTCCTGTATCGACCTAGTTATGACATCAACAAATCAGAAGTCTCGGGCATTAATCAAAGAAGTCCAGTGATATACCATTATTCCTAGACAGCTGATAGATGTCGGTCAGTACGTAGCTCACGCGAACCCCAATAAATCATGGCACTTGCACGCACGTACGCACTTTCATCTGTTTCCGAGATGGACATCGGCTGACAGATAAAGCCGATGGCTCCCCGACTTTCCGAATCAGATGATAAAGTAGTTGCGTGACCTGAACACGTGGTAAAAATCGAGGTGACGTGACTAAAAAAACGACGGACTCTATTATTTCGTTAACGGCAAGAGGTATTGTACGGGGTGGCTCATTTAGAATTGTACACACTCATTTACTCAACAGCGAATCAGAATTTGTAAAATTAATCAGACTGGCCGATTTTTGATGTTGCACCCCATTAGGAATTTCAATCTTTGTTGTGAAAACTTTATTTTTCCTCTCAGAAATGATTCACTCGTGTTTCATCTGATGAGGTCCATATTGAGGGGCAGGACAGTACACTAATTTTTTTCTGGTTGAAAAAATTTTATAAAAAGTTTATAACATCCAATTTCAATATTGATGAATTTTAATTGGTATACATGCATCATAACAATCATTCTGGAGCTGATCTGAAATATTACAACAAAGTAGACTAATAGCGATATGCGAACAAAATAACCTTAGAATTATGAATGGATTTTATCAACATAAAGACATACACAAGTACACGTGGACACAAACAACAAAAAATCAAAAATCCATAATAGACTACCTTATAATAAAGCAGAAGACTAGAATAAAAGTACAGGATGTGAGAGTACAGAGAGGAGCGACTTGCGGCAGCGACCACCATTTACTTAGAACAAAAATAATTTTTCAGGGAAGATATACAAGGGAGGTGCACAATAATAGATAGGACGAGACAGAAATACCTGAACGAAGATATAATCTGGACAGCTTAGAATATGAAAGTACCAGAGGATTATACCAAAAAAGACTAAACGAGAAACTTACAGGTCAAAAGACGTTCTCGGACATAAATGATATGTATGAAGAGATTTGTAAACAGATCCATGAAGCAGCTTTAGAAGCTTTGGGGTGCAGAGATAAGACAAAAACATTTAAACCCTATTGGTGGGATACAGAAACTGAACAACTAATTGCGGATAAAAGAGAGAAATACCTAAAATATATCTGTACTAGAGGTGATATTGACAAAATTAATTACAAAGAGGCACAGGCTAAAGTTCGCAGAAAGATAGTCCAAAGAAAAAATGAGACATGGAGAGGAAATGTAACCAACTAAACACCCATATAGGAGGAACCAGAAGTACAGAAAGCTGGAGATTCATTAAAAACCTGAGGCAAAACAAAAAGAATGACTTAATAACATCAATTGATATGAAAACTTGGGAAGACTATTTTAAAAATCTCTTAACGGAGACTAGAAACGAATTTATAAACAGAAGTGAAAACCCAGAAAACATCGTTACTATCGGGTCCCCTATAAAATAGAACCAAAAGAAGTAAAGGAAATATGCAAAGGTTTAAAAATAAGAAAGCACCTGGCCCTGGAGATATTCCACCTGAACTTCTTAAACATGGAACAGATATGTTGTTTACTCTGCTAGCACGACTCTTCAACAAATGTATAAATGGAGGAAAAGTCCCAGAAGAATGGAAGACATCATATCTTTCAACAATACATAAAAAGGGGACAAAACACATGCGACAACTACTGAGGAATAGCCGTTAGCAGCACCATTAGTAGAGTGTATGGAAAATAATAAGAAATAAAGTTGAAAGCGAGTATAGAGACATAGACGCGGAAGAACAAGCGGGCTTCAGAGCAGGACGATCGACCGTGGATCACATCTACGCTGTTACACAGATAATAGAAAAGAAAATGGCCTACAACCAAGAATTACATTTGTTATTTATAGACTTGAAGAAGGCATATGATACTGTACCACAAACAAAACTATGGAAAGCACTTGAAGAAACGAATATAAACGTAAACTTGATAAAGCTATTCAACAATTATACAAGAACAATCACATAAAGATAAAAATGGGAAATAAAATATCTAATGGAATCCAGGTTAGTAAAGGTCTAAAACAGGGATGTTGTTTGTCTCCAACTCTGTTCAAACAAATAATATTATCTCCTTAGTTTGTAAACCAGGCTATACCTATAGGTGTTTGAAATAGAGATGTGAAAAAAGCTCCTATGAACTTCCAAATCAAATCAAGGAGACTGGCTTTCAAGGTTTTGAAAATCATATGAGCTTAAATTGAAGCCTTCTTATGTTGGAATAGATATAAATTGATGAACCCTGAAAGTCTGTAGCTATAAAGAATCAGCTCTTCATAAAGACAAATCATGAATTTAACAGGTCCTGACAGAGAATACGTTACCTATTTCAACGTTCATCACGAAAATACACCTAAGTGCCAATGTGAGTGATGGAAATCTTTTACTTTATTCATTATGGGATTTTACTCTGGGTTAGATATCAAACAAGGTGCATCAGACATCATCGATAATGAATATAGCAAATGACAATTCAGATTTTCTGGTGAATGTAAGCCAAAAATTGTCCCAATATATTAAAAACAGTAAGGAATATTTCTGTGGTAATCGATGGTTCGATACAAGTAACCACCGAAGGAGATCGAAAAACTTTGGGTCGGCGAGGGGTTTAGAAATGCGATATTTCGAGGTAGAAAGGGGAAGGCGATCTCGCGAGCGAAGCGAGCACCGTCAAGTTCATACGACGGACTTTCTTTAGGTGCATTTCACACGCCTTTACGACCACGCTAACATTTTCAAAAAAATTATCTAAAACACCGATTTCCTGGTTTTTTGCGAAAGATGGTCCGGTAAAATTGAAAAAGGCTTTTTCCACGGACACGATCAGGAAAAGCCGTTTTCATACGTGTACTCCCCGAGAATCGGACGTTTGGATAGGGCTATTCGTATCTTCCAATCGCAATTAAAAATATTTTAAATTAATTGCTGAAAATAGCTTACTTCGGCTCAAACACAAATTTCCAGATCATCAGTCACGTCC
This sequence comes from Micraspis discolor, assembly GCA_030674115.1. Lineage (NCBI taxonomy): Eukaryota > Metazoa > Arthropoda > Insecta > Coleoptera > Coccinellidae > Micraspis > Micraspis discolor. The sequence continues at coordinate 1,962,662 of JARTUT010001740.1, forward strand.
GACGTTCACAGAACATTGTCACATAATTTCAATTACAATTTTAATCCATACTCCGTATAATATTTTGAAAATTCTTGAATTCATACGATTCGTAAGAACCCTGGTGAGGTATCCTCTTATAGTTTAACAGTCTACGATGTTTATTTAAGAAATTCAAAAATTTACCCAGCATAGAATCAGTTTTACAATCCCTCGCCAATTCATTTCACCCCTGTCAATTCCTACTCTAAATGACAATTGTCGTTGACATTCTAATCTTATGTAGATTCATATGTCATATTCTAGACGTAAAAAGTTTATGCGTGTACGAATGGAACGAAATTCGAAGTAATCGGCGTGGCACCCTGTTCATGGTTACACCTTTAGACCTTTATCGAATAATTTTTATTTTACCTTTGTAAAATTAACCAAGCGCTAATCGATGGAGTTAAAACGATATTCTTTTGGTTTTTTTTGGTGGAAAAAGCACCCACTGCGAATCAATTATATACAGGGTGTCTCATATGCGTTGCCTATTTCTAACAGCTACCTTCCACCGAGTTATTTCGGCTGTTTCTGCTTACGGCTTCTCAATTAGATGAAATATTTTCGATTCATACACAGGGTGTCACATCTGAGTTGCACATTCGTAGCGCTGACTTTCACCAGAGTTTTCTCAAGTTTTCGTGTTTTTCCGCGTACGGGAGCTAATTTCAATAAAATGTCGTACAGGGTATGCAATTTACAATGAATTTACGATCGATTAATATACAGGGTGTGCAATTTACAAGTTCTTTCGGGATTTTTGGCGCTCTTTTGGTTTCTTTGTGCTCCTTCGTGGTATTTAGCTTTCCTTCGAGTTTTTTTGCTCGCTCTCGGTTTTTTGTGCTCCTTCGGGGTTTTTTGGGTTTCTTTGGATTTTTTGCGTTCTTTCGGGTTCCTTCGTGTTACTTCGGGTTCTTTCATGTTTTTTCGTGTTTCATCGGGTTCTTTCGTGTTTCGTTCATGTTTTTTCGCTTTCAACGGGGTTTTTTTTGCGTTCCTTCGGGTTTTTTCGGGTTCCTTTTTTGCTTTCCTTTGAGTTTTTTTGCATTACTTTGGGCTTTTTGCGGTTAAGTTTTTCATTTTTTTATAGTGTTCTTTCGTTTACTTTCGTGTTTCTTCGGTTCTTTCGAGTTTCTTTGCTTTCAACGGGTTTCGCTGCTCTGTTTCGTGTTTCTGTGAAACCATAGACTTATTGAAGAGACATAAAGATCTATGGCAGACATTTAACAAACCTGATTATTGCTCGGTGGTAGTTGAAACCATAGACTCAGCATAAAGAGTTAACCTGATTTTGCGTGGAAATTTCAACTTCGAATATCTCAAAAATGGTGCAATTTAGAAGAAATTGTAAGGAATGATTTTATTTGCTGAAATGACATACAATTCTAGAGAGTACAAGATATTAACTTTCAGTTCAAGTGATATTTATTTTTCATGCAATTCAACCAGCCGATAGACTAATATTGAGCAAACCAGGGGAAATGTAAAAATCAATCCCATAATGATAATTTTCAATGAAAACGGGTAAAATACTCAAAGTTTACTGTATCAACCGACCAATACGAAATCCGTACAACCTTTGAATCATTATATTCAAGAAATCCGATTTTCGCGTCATACAGTAAACATGATGGCAAACACCGATAGTGGAAACATCTCAATAACTTCTTAACCTCAAAATAAAACAACCTAATCTCGAAAATTCGTAAAACCAACAACGGCTTCGGCGACTGGGCGCCTTCCTTCTACTTCCGAAGGACCAACAGTTCGAATTAACACCTGAAGCGTGAGAAATACAGTCCTTTTATTTGAACTCCGAGCCAGAGGTCCTTACGGGTTTCGGATCAGTTTTAACACGTAAGTGCGACTTCTTTCTTTCCATAAAAGGCCTGTTATTGTTGTTTTGTTGTTCGGTCAGAGACGGCCTTGACCAAAATTGATGAAAAATATGGTTTGCAGCATACAAAAGATCTGCTGTTCTTGAAATCTAAGTGATCGATAATGGATCAAATTTATGTCTAGTATAAGAATGAGAGCTTAGGAATTTTGATTTGATGAAAAGAATGTGTAGATTCGACGTTACTGAAGAAGGGGATCATTCAGGGTCATAGTTTACATTTTAGACATAACAAAACACATTTTATAACTAACTTATACTATAGGAGACATAAAAAGGAGAGAAGGCACATTTACCCTGCCGATGCGTGAACTACTTGCTCTGAAATTTCGCGTCACTGACTATATGAGCCCAAATCTTCTTCACTTTATGTACTAAATCTCAGCTCTCTTAAATTATGGGTAGTTACAGTTCTAATTGGATGATCATGAGATTGCTTCTGCATAACTTTGGAAGTAAATGACCTACAGATTTGAAATTTTGGATTTTAAGTATGTGACAATAGCTTACTGGATGATGGAAATTTTTGCGTTTTAGTCTTATCCATAGGTTCTCGAATAGGGGCCTCAAATGCGATGAAATAGTTCCAGTAAAGGATGGTACGGCAGTGTTTATTTCGCGGTTGACTTGGCGGGGGCACGGTAGTGCTTGGATTGCGAGACACGATTCCAAGAATCTTCCTTACAGAAATCGAAATTGAATTAGAGATCAGCGTGACCACTTAAGAGCAGAACAAAATTTAACTACAATAAACTGACAAAGAAACTGGAACACCCAGAAGAAGCTGATTGGTTTCTAAATTTGTTAGGTGAAGCATAGATAGTATAGTAAGGAGTAAATGATTAAAATTCGAAAAAACAGCGATATAATAAGGGGTTTCAGACTAAATCCATGCTCAGAATTGGATGAATTCTAAATACTGCCCTGTATATTTTCTCGCGAATGATTGTCTAATGTAAACGTCATCTTCGAAAAAACCAAATTAATGGTGTCCTTAGGCCTTCCACAGATTTAAGAGAGAAGATAATCTCATGAGTGCCAATGTACCCGGTTTCATACAATCATTAATTTATATGATGTTCTACCGTTATTGTTTCTGTTTGAAAGATGCCAAAAGGCCTATTAAGAAAGATCTTATGTGCTCTTATCTCAGTTGGAACTAACGCACCTGTTTGTTTTTTCCTCAGCAGAGACGCCCACTCGGTTTGGAAAAAAATCGATAAACGTTTAGATGTTAGAACTTTTATTTTCCTCATAAAACATAAGGAAGTAAAATACTAATGCCATTCAATCATGCAATCAAAAATTGAAGATGATGAACTCGTTAATCTTTGAATTCTTGAAATCATATAACAATTTAGAATTCAAGACTTCCTGACTTTTCAGTGATACTCGAACGTTCAGTCAGCCTGTTTGCTCTAAGTTTTATTTTTGATTACTATACAGGCAGAGTCTTTGACCATCTAATTAATTTCATCAATATGTTTATGAGACCAAAAGGAACACATTTTTTATAGCATTTTTAAAATCCTGCTCAGTTAAAAAATACAGGATGTTGAAACTTCATTAAAAAATTTTTGTTCATATTCGTGGTGGATCATCCAAATTTTGTTGAAGTTCTCAAACGAATGGGTCACACATTTTGGAGATCTGTAGGTCGCCCGGGGCCATGGTCCAATTCAATTCGAAGAAATCTGCTTATATAGTATACAGAAGTCCGAATGCAAGGTCTTTAAAGCGTATACCACATAGGACATCAGTTAATTAATTGATGCTGTAAGGTTTTCTGGTCTTGACCTGAAGCACCTGCACTGCCAAGGAGTTGGTACCTTGGTGGTCGATTCCTTAATTACCTAAACGAGGGTTCTGCCGGATGTTATCTGAAATAATTTTGACAATAATAATGATTCGGTCAAAATCTTGGGCATTTTCCTAAGAAGAATTCTGCAGAAGGTACTCCTGATAATTAGGATGAAGATGGCAGACTGATGGATACGGTTCGCTGACCTGAATTTCATCGAAATATAACAGAGGCCTACAAAAAAAAAATTATTTTGGTGCCTAGAATTTTTGAGCTGATTTTAACTATATTTTTATTGCCGAATCTAAATATGATTTTTCTGTAGTTTTTCTGTATCAGCTCTAGATTTTTAGATAAATTCACTTATCTATCAATGCTTTTTCCTATTTAATACTTTCAAGTATGAGTGTTGTGAAATTTATACAAGTGATAGATTGTTGTATATTTTCCTTATTGTCAGTCTTTATTTGTAACAAATTGAACTTTTAATAATAATATTCATTATAATTATTATTTTAATTCATTTATTACAAATAGAAGACTAACAATATGAGATATATATCTGATTGGTTGACAAACTGTTTACAAGTGGGATTTAATCCTATTTAGTGTCTTCCAGTTAGTTCCATAGAAATCCGATATATGGAGCTGTCCAGTCTGAAGTGAACTTCAACTGCAGTTGAGAGTTGAGGTTAGTTTGTGAATTCCCGCCCTGCAGATAGATAGAACTTAGCGTCATATGAAATTTCTCTTTAGTAACGAGTAAATCTAAAAGTTGATTGTTAATGTGAATTGTTGTATTTGTGTTGTTGAATAGAAATGAGTTCAAGTAGAAGAAGCTGTGTACATCATCCTGATATTTTTTGCTACATATGCGGAGAATACACGTTCTTGGAAAACAGAAAAACTATTAGTGACTTTGTAAAGAGGGCTTATCTTGGATATTTTGGTGTTAAGCTTGGTGATCAGGATAAAACCTAGACACCACATATTGTCTGTAAAACTTATACAGAGCATTTGCGACAGTGGACTACCGGGAAAAGGAAAAGTCTGAAATTCGGAGTACCAATGGTTTGGAGAGAACCAAAAAATCACTTCGATGACTGTTTATTTCTGCCTAAATAAATATTACTGGAATCAATCGAAATATCCGTAACAAGTGGACTTATGCAGATTTAGTCTCTGCAAGATGCCCTATCCCTCACTCAGAAGAAGTGCCAATTCCAACTTATCAGCAGCTACCAGAACTCTGTGAGGACACATGTCTCTCTGATCAGAATTCTGACACTACTGAAGGTGACAGTGATTTTGAAACGATGTCATCAATTACCCAATATTTCAACCAAGATGAGTTAAATGACCTCAATAGAGATCTCAACCTGTCGAAAGAAGCTTCTGAATTACTAGCTTCCAGGTTGAAGGAAAAAAATTTACTTGAACCAGGAACGAAAATTACATTTTATCGCACAAGGGAGAAAGATCTGTTACCTTTTTTCTCTGAAGAACAAAATTTTGTATTTTGCCATGCTATTAGAGAACTCCTGGGAAAAATGGGTCTTCCTAAATATTTGCCGGATGATTGGCGCCTATTTATTCACAGCTCAAAGCGAAGTTTGAAATGTGTTCTTCTACATAATGGGAACAAATATGTCTCAATACCAATTGCTCACTCAACGAAAATGAAAGAGAAATATGACAACATAGCTTTCGTTTTGGAAAAAATAAAGTATCATGAACACCAATGGGTGATTTGTGTAGACTTAAAAATGGTAAACTTTCTCCTTGGACAGCAAAGTGGCCACACCAAGTATCCTTGTTTCTTGTGCCTCTGGGATAGCAGAGACGGAATGCAACACTGGGTTAGAAAAGATAATAAAAATTCCTTTATTAATTTGTTTCTTTAAACCATGGTTTTTCTTTTAAAATAGTGTAATGTATAATTCACAAAAATGTTGATATCTTAAAAATTCGGGCTGAGAGGCAAAAGTTAATAGCATATTTGAATTCAGGGCATCAAATTCATATGAAATCACCTCCAAAATCTTCGCAACCAAAACCACTGTTGACCAGTGTAATACGTCAGATAAAACCCGGACCTAACCACCAGATGGCGCCACAAATAAAATATCTATATGAATCTTCGAAAGTGCAAACCTTCTAAAGATCACTGTCAAATTTTCATTTATTTTTTATCGAGTTACAGTGCTGTGAGTAACGCCATTTTTGTGATTTTGTTGATATTTTATTTCTGCTTCCGGAAAAGTTGGAAAAAAGGTGTGAAGTGGAATATAAATCCTTAAACAATTGGTGCCAGAGCAGAACGGCTACTGCCGCCTCAGGAACCTTATTTTTGGCGTATTTTCTTGAGAAAAATGCTTCATTGAAGTCCCCATTAAGGTTATGGTGTGAGTATTCGATGTAAAAGTGACATCATGTTAATGTTCTTTCACATTTAAACTCTGCTTTATCCAGATTTCTACTTACGTAACATAAAGTTAGCAATAAATCTTGAAACAATTAGTCAAGAATGTCGAGCATTGTCTCTCCAATTTCGGCACTCTATACTAGAAACGTAGATCCTAGGCATGAAGCAACACCATCCTCACCTGAAAATGTAAAATAATCTGCATTAATCGTCAGCCAATACTTCATTGTTGTTATGTTAATTCGAGATTAATGATTTCGTACGATATAATAATGTGAGTGTGCATGTATGTGAAAGGATCGGCACGCAGCCAAAAGATCTTGAATGGATTTGCATGGTACCGTTAGATTCTATTAGAAAATACTTTATTGTGACATAGAGATCGCTTATTCTACACCACGACATTATCCATATATTACAGAGGAATGAACCAGCATGCTTGGCCTTGAATTCCTGTATATTGAAGGTGACTTCAAGAGAAGAAACTAATTTAATTATATGTTGTCCTGTCGATATCAAATTACTAATTTGAAATGCTTTTTTTCAAATTATCGGAAGCAGCTTGTCAACCAGTTGAAAAACTAGTTCAATTTGGTACTTTTGGATCAGTTTGAACGCGTGCGTAATGCAGTGGCGTGGTGCAACATTTGGAATATCCTTAGGTAGGTATATCTAATTCATGTGAATAAATAGGAGGAACCAGCTGATTAGATTAGCGAGATATATTACTCCAGTGCTTTGAGGAAATAGGTTCAATATTTAACACTTATGCATGAATCTATCTATAATTTTTATAAAATTTTTTTAAACACTGTGTAGAAAGATAGATCAATTTTCACACTCTATACCCATCTGAAATGTGGGAAAACGGTAAGATTATTAGAAAATATGTTATCTGATAGAAGGTTTGGTGTATTTGTTGACAATAAGAGTAGCAATTACATAATATTGAAAAACGGTCTTCCACAAGGATCAGTTCTAGCTCCTTTACTTCTCAATTTATGTCTCAGTGATTTACCCACGATATATATAATATCATCTCAGAAATTTGTTATTTCTTACCACCATTTGGATTCCATATTCTGGAGAACATACTAACACCTGATTTGGAGGTTTTAAAGAATTGTTTCATTAAGTGGTGATTATGTACCAATAACAACAAAACATAGGTATCTTGTTTCCATCGGAATAATTCTTCTATTGAACATAATTTTTATCCTAAATACTTTGGAGTTAAATTCTTCAGAAATAAGCTGGATCATCTTGGGGTGCTGATGCTTCCACTCTTCGCACAGCATCTCCAGCCTTACTCTGTTTTGCAGCTGAGTATTGGTGCTTTGTTTGGATTAATAGTGCACATACACTAAAAATCGATGCACAATTGAATACATTTATGAGAATAATTACTGGCACCATAAGATCTACATCGCTTTATTGGTTACCAGTTTTGTCTAACATTGTCCCACCCCATATTCGCTGACAGACTGCAGCTCTGAATTCTTCGAGCAAATATCGTTCTTTTCCTAATTTATTTTCAATTTTTTCATACATACCACAAAATAGAATTCCCAAATTGAAGTCTCAAAAACCATTCTGGTATAATACACCCTTCAATATGAACATAAGCGATAAAGAATTATGGAAGAGTGGAACTCTTCCATGTTCCTATGAACATGGGTCCGGAAATGCTTCGCCTCCCTTTTTTTCTTAGAATTTCTCCTAGGAATCTCATAAAGGCAATACATATTTGTTTGTCTCTGAAAAACTCATAGTAGCACCTAATGAGCGAGATATAATGAAACCTCACGTCAGTGCTTTCCAATGTTAGTTTCAGGCGCAAGAGTTTATCAATCATTTCAGTTTTTAAAGCGGCTGCATCGAAGAAGCAGAAAGAATTTGCGTTTATTGCCTAATCAATAATGAATCGAAATTAATGGAAACGCCTAGCTAATTGGTATCACGAATATTTTGGTGGAGTTAAGAAAATTATATCGTTTCTCCAGTAAATTGCCGGGAAGTATAACCTACTTCTGATTCACGATTCTCGAAATTCATAAATCTACTGGCCAGTTTCAGCTGTTTATCAATGTCGAATAGAAACAGTAGCGGCACTATTCTTTAAGGTTTCCGCATATTTATGATGGTACTCTTGAAGAGTTATTATTTGGGCAATACTCACCATTTCCCATTTTTTAGCTCCTAACCATTAGATAAACATCTTCATCATATTATGATGACCTCTTTTAAACTTGAAAACTATACAAGATGTCTATCGATTCGTTGGTAGCAGAAGCAATGAGTGATGTTGGATATTGATCAAATAATAAATCTATAGAAGGCAGTCTGCCAAATTTCGTCTTTATAATATAACTTTTTCAATTTCAGTACAATTTCGTAATGAAATAGTATCATTTAAAGAGCAAGAAAGCAAAAACGAATGAGCTTATATCCTCTTTTGCGAATTCTTTCATGAATGGATGCCTCGTTGCACATCAAGACTTTAAATTGAGACGCCACTGAGCGATATTCATTCAATATTACTTCCACTCATTAGGGATTGAGTTATTCAACAATAATTTCCAGTTTAAATTTAGAATTGTTTATATTCTCTACCTATGTGTTATTGGGCACTGTTCGAGAGATTTACATAATTATATAGATCCTTTACTCAGACATTAATTCTGTACGACCTTTGTGGAAGTTTTATGGCTAATCCATTCGATTTTTTCTAATAAAAACCGTGTCTTGCCACAACCGAAGTGGTTAATTTCGAAACAAGTTCTAGTTTTTGTTGGCACTTTATGATTATTATTATCATCATCAAGTTGTTTTCGGCAGTTGGCAAGAAATGGTTTTGTTATATTTTTAACAGTAAGTGTCGATAATTGATTCGTTATTTCAATGAATTTCCTTCTTCTTGTCGATGTGCCAAAAATCCAAACACAAGAAAAATGATTTTTCATGTGATATCAGGTATACCAGTATGAAATGAGGGTATTTTTTATGAAAATAAAACACTAAATATTAATGGAAAAGTAAAAACATTTAATTCAAAGTATTGGCCATAGTTTTCTACACATTTTGACCACCTTTCTGGCAATTTGTAGATACCATGTCAATAAAATTGTTCGTTTTTTAAAGCAAACCAATTTTCACTTCCTCGTAGGAATCAAAGTGCTGCTCAGCAAATGCATGTCCCATCGATGAAAACAAATGGTAGTTGGAAGAACCAAGTCATGGTGAATACGGCGGGTGGGGTAGCAGCTCCCAGCCAAGTGTTTTGATTGTATCCTGAACCGGTCTTGCCCTGTGTTCAGGTGGATTGTCATGGAGCAAAATTATCTTGCCTATTCTGGTCGTTTCTGAATCAATGCATGGTTCAAATTGATCATTTGTTGTTGGTAGCGATCAGTATTAACAGTTTCACCAGGTATTAAGAGCTCGTGGTACACCACACCACAGCATTGTCTTCTTGCCGAATCGATCTGGTTTTGCTGTCGATGGTTCTTAAAATAAATCCATTTTTCATCACCAGTAACAATCCGATGTTAAACCGATTTTCTTTCGTGTCTTTGAAGCAAAATTGAAGTGTTTTTTCGATTTTCCATCTGTCTTTAATTCAATTCCTGTGGCACCTATTTTCCACATTTTTTGATCTTTCCCATATCTTTTAAACGGGCAGAAAATGTTTGTTGTGCAACATTCAACATTTCTGCCAGTTGCTTTTGATTCAAAGTGTCATCTTCATCCAATATCGTTTGTAATTCGGCGTCTCCAAACTTTTTTGGTGGTCTTCCACGTTCTTCATTTCCTACATCAAATTCATTATTTCTACGTTTATATACGATGAAAAAATGTGATGTTGTCTATTCAATGACTTAATGTATACTAAATATGTTTCAGATGTCATAGAAAAAAAATAAAGAAAGGCTCGTCCACAACAAATGTTCCCTATAGAGACATTTGTATCTTGACGCTCACTTCATGCCGGTATACCTGGTATATATTTAAAACGCTCTCCACAGGCCATTTTCAGTTCGATTTTCGAAAACTACAGCACTAATGAACTAAGTATTACTCAAGGCTGGGGGCTGGGATCGCTATTTTTATAAAAATGAATGATCGTTTGTATTCAAGCCATATTGCTTAGCTCAAAGGCTGTAAGAATTCATTTTGGTGTTTTTTATCATATGACTTGTTGGCCAGAATCTCTGATGTACCATGCCATTGTAATCGTAGAAAACTGTGATCAAAATCTTCACATTTAATCAAACTATCCTATTTGGCATACCTGTACCGTCGTTGACAGTATTGGAGCGATACTTAATTGCTTTCGATCGAAAATTGCATGACATGAGTTGATTGATTCGCCAACATCCTCTGCAACTTTCCAAATAGTGATTCAACACTTTCATAAACAATTTTGTCATCTGTTCCGATGTTTTCTTGTTTTTGTTGACATGGTTGCAATTCTAGGACGCTCATCGTCATCAACATATTTTCGGCCTTCTGTAAAGCGTTTGTTAGTAATAAACTTGTAATCCAAATTGACTGAAAATGCTCAACAAGAGCGCCAAATAGTATATGTCGACCTTTCTTAACTGGCATATTACAGAGATTTCTAATTTATTAAAACGTACATAGTTAGAGGCACAGAAATAAATTATATAACAGCAATATCAACGTCAGTTATCTATACATGTACAAAATGGTTTTTACCATGTAATAAACTTAGTCGCAAAATTTACATTATATCTTTAAATGCGTAGATATCCAAGTATCGATTGCACCAACTATCACAAATTATTCGATCACGAACTCATGATCAGATAAAATCCCCATGGTCGCTTATAATTCGGGTATCGAATTTCTCTGACCGCGTACCGACCCATGGGGAACCCCTCGAGCCATCCCTGCGGTCTATGATTCATCGGAGGTGGTTTTAATGGCGGTAGAAGTAGGAATTCTAAGCCCCACACGTGCACTTATTGATTCTCTATCTTGCACAGTCAATTAGCTGAAATATCGCTGCGTGGGATGTTTATTATTTATAGATCCATTTCTCCGTTGTCTTGGATGTGCCTCTTTCTCTATTTGCATTTCTCATTACCATTGAAAATTGAGAATATCGCCAGATGATGCGTGGGTGGAGTATTGTTGAAATTGTTGATGTTAATTAACATAACGTAACGTAATTAAATGCCAAATCGACATCGTTTTTATCTCGCCGTTACATCGCCTTTTGTTTCGAGACCAGTTGGCCGTGGGGGAATGGTCGATTAGGATCGCATAACTATGGGGTCTGGAGAAAAAGTTTAGTTTCACCACGATCATTCGTACGATGGAACCTTAGACCCCTTTATTTACATTGAAAAGTGTCTCATCTGAAATTTAGAGCTGGTCGATTGTAACGTATTGAGCTGGTCCACTCAGGTCATAAAAATTTTCATGTTGCCAAACTGAGCAAAAGTAGGTCTATTCCCATATAATTGTGAATAAAACTTAGAGCCAATTTGCATTCAAATTAATGTATAGAATTTTATATTTTGAATTGAAACTGTCTTATCGGATATATTAGCAAGAAGTAAAAGAAAAACTTTAGTCGATTCTGCTATTTTATGTCAGAGACCCCAGATGGAAAGAAATTCAGGTGAAATTCAAGACAACATTGCTTCATTCTCTGCTTGACAATTTGAAGGTCACATGTTCTAAAAGACACACGTTGCCACCTCTGTATCGAAAATTAATACACAGATTGAAGAAAATTTGTGAGAGTCTATATTGGGTTTTTCATATTTTTTATTGTTTATTATCTTTCGCACTAAAAATGGTTCGTAAGTGTGAAAGTTGTAGTAAAGAGAGGAATTTTAATCCGAATTTATCGTTTCATAGATAAGTGTATTGTTAGAACCGAAGTATTTAGTTATTTACATGTTCAGTAGCGTAGAAAGTTTTAATAGGGAAGTTTTCAATGGGATTATTATAAGATAAACTGAGGTTTTCTTGAATTAAGGTTCCCAGATGACGATGAAAAAAGAAGAATTTGGGCTTCGCTGTTGGGATCGTCAAGTAGAATGAAGATATTGGTTAAGACTGTCAATGAGGGAGCCAAAACAAATCGACATTTTACAATGGAATGCTTTGTCTATCTTATATAGCCTAAGGATGGAACACATTTTTGAAGTCCTAGTAGAATTAATGAACCAGGGTCTTTCAAGATTATGTACTTATACTCCTTTTCTTCAACTTTTCTTTCTATGTTTTTATCTTTTACTTTGTTAAATTTTTTATTTTTTTCATAAACGTCAAATAGACAGACTACCAAAATCAGATGAAATTAGCACTTATATTTTGTTTGAAGTCTTCATCAAGTTACTTCGAACAATTGGCCTCGAAACTTCCGGCAACTCAATTGATGAATAACCTTATGGGATTGGAAGCTCCATCATCAACAATTTTTGGCCAACAATAATCCTGTGTTTATAATATCAGGTGAACAGGTATGAAACGTTTTCATGTGAAAATAAAATATCTATTATTAATGGGAAAGTACAAAACATTTCATTCAAAGAATTGGTCATTGTTTTCTACATATTTTGACCCCCTTTCCTGCAATTTGTGGATACCACGCCAATAAAATTGTTTCGTCTTTCATAGCAAACCAACCAGACCCAATTTTCGACCTCCTCGAAGGAATCGAAGTGATGCTCAGCCAATGAGTGTTCCATCGATGAAGACAAATGATAGTCGGAAGGAGCCAAGTCTGGAGAATACGGCGGTTGGGGTAGCAGCTCCCAGCCAAGTGCTTTGATTGTATTCTGAGCCGGTTTCGTTTTGTGTGCAGGTGCATTTTCATGGAGCAAAATTACCTTGCCGTGTCTTCTGGTCCATTCTGGTGGTTTCCTTACGTGTCTTTGAAGAAAAATGTCACAAGTGGTTTTTCGATTTTCTATCTGTCTTTCAATCAATTCATGTGGCACCCATTTTCCACACTTTTGGATGTTCCCCATAGCTTTTAAACAGTCAGAAATTGTTTGTTGTGCAACATTTAACATTTCTGCCATTTGCTTTTGATTCAAAGTGTCATCTCCTTCCAATATCGTTTGCAATTCAGCGTCTTCAAACTTTTTTGGTGGTCTTCCACGTTCTTTATTGCTCACATCAAAATCATTATTTCTGAACTGTTGAAACTATCTTTTGCATGTTGCTTCTGATAGAGCATGATCACCATATGCCTCGCCAAGCATTCGATGCAACTCTGCAGCACTTTTCTTCAAATGGGATTAAACAATTAATGCTTTCCGCAAATCACTTTCTACTATAAATTCGACATTTTCAACAAGATGAAAAAATTTGTGGTGGTCTGTTCAATGACTTGCTGCATACTAAATATGTTTCACAGAAATAATAGCAAACAAACAAAAAAAATAAAGGCTCGTTCACAACAAATGCTCCTATCTAGACATTTGTATCTTGACGCTTACTTCATACCGTTATACCTGGTATATCTGGTGTTGAATTATTTTTATCTTTTGAGCAGTTTATTTCGAATTTATACAATTTGAAAATATGTCGTGGACTGTGGTTCTAACCTAGACTACCTACATCAATAAGATAAATAGCTTGATAAAAATCACTAACTACTTATAAAAATACTTTGGCGAATATCGGGTGAAATATTGTACAATTCTGACTCAGTTATTCTTGAAAATTTTTTTCTATATGAATTTGTTTCTGTAATTGTGCTATTCTGCGGATGTTTCTCGAGATTAATATATCATAGAAATACTTTCTACGAAATGATATACAATGGAAACAATATAAATCTGATTCGATCTTCTAATTTTTGGACACAAAGGTGTCCATTGTCATTTCAGCGGAAATGCAATTTCATCTTGAATATCAGGCTTCGTATCAATTTGAAAGTCACCCCGATCAGAAAAATAAGATAACTGTTGGTGCTATTCACGGTAGCGATGCTCGATTTACATCAGAAATTTATTCATTAAGTTCGAGAAATCGGCATACAGGCCGCAATTTATCATCTAGTTGTTATTAAGTTGTAACTTAATATGGATATTCCATTTGGCTACGTTCGGAGATAATGGTTTGGGGACAGCTAAAGAGAGGAGTTGATGGACAACGACTACTTTATTTGAGAGCACTCTTTCGACATTTGCAATATTTAACCATTTTACATGGGTGAGCTGCGATTAATAAAATCAAAACTGTAGAATTGAACATTTTTTTCTGTTGACAGGTAACAAAATATAACTTTTCATGGAATTACTTTTTTCCCCGAAAAAGAAGTGAATACTGTTTTCCCGGATATATATACATATAGATAATGGAAGATATTTGATTTTAGAATATTTTATTGAATATAAGTTATATTTTCTTTATATCAAAAGTACAATAATTAAATGTGCATTGCGTGAATGACATGTTCGTTGAACTGTTCGGTACATCAGACGAATTTTCTTGTGTTGAAAGAATATTCTCTGACATGGACACAACTGCTGATGATGAGCCTGGTCGCAAATCGGGTGTTATTTCAGAACTGCCACACGTTCTGAACACTTTATTAGCAATTTCTGTTCTGTGTGCCACCGATTCATCAACATACCCTTCAGCGACCGTTGATGACTTCCAACCGCTATGTTTCTTTAGTGTCCTCAAGTCTCCTCCAGATTGAACTAAAAGTGTAGCACGCGAACTTCGAAATGAATGACCTTTGTATGAGTTAGCATTTTTAAGTTGAAGAAAATCAGCTACTGTTTCTAGTACCTTATAAAACTGATTTTTACCCACAACCTGATTGATATTTTTTTCATTGCGATAAAACAGGCGGCGATCTTTTGCTGCTGCTGCACGAAGGGGCTATGTACATTCGGTAATATTTAATATATTCTTCAGCAACTACAAATCTCCTGTTTATATCATTCTCTGATTGCTTCAGTTTAACAATTAATAACTTTCCCGAATCTTCAATATCATCTAATGTTACCTGGCTGAATTCACAAATTTGTCAAGTTCCTGCAATCCCAAATACAACAACAACCTTGGAGCCAGAGAAAACTCAGAATCAAGCATTTTTAACTTTATAGTATTCAAAATAACTACTAAAAAATTACTGAGTTCGTAATTTTTGATTCAAATCACAAAATTAAATTGGCAGATATTTGATTACACTGAAGTTTTCTAAGTTGCTAAGGCAACGCAGGTCTAATAGCTTACTAGTTTAAAAATTTCATATCGATAACATTCTAACTTTAATATATTGTAATAATATGTTCTTTTACTATTAAATCGTCGTTTTTCCTGTCACAGAAAAAGATTGTGTATTATACACGGGAAAAATATTAGATTTCAGCTCTCGGTTTTTTTGTCTCATAACGCTTCGCGTCGGGAGACAACATAACCTCGAGTTGAAATCTAATACTTATTTCCCTTGTTTAATAAATATCTATTTTTTTACAACTGCCATTAAAAGTGACAGGAAATGGTGTTGAAAGTGATTGTTCACGTGAAAGTGCGTTAAAAAAGTTTTCAACACCGTATTAAAAGCATTTTCTTATATTGAAATCAGAATTTTGCAAATTTTTATTTTCAATATCTAACAATCATTACTTATGATTGATATTATTGATAATGATTAATATCAATCATACAACTAAAACAATTGCTAACATCAATGCCATATTGCATTATCGTCCAGTTACCTCCTAGCCAAAAGAAGTTTCACTTCAAAAATCAAAATATCTTAATTTTGAATGTAAAGTTCAATATAAGTTGTTTATATCATATCGAAAATGTTCTGGTTTTGTCATATAATTTTATTCGGAATGATGTAATTATAAATTTAACCCTGGTAGTTCGAGATAAAGTTTACTTTGAATAGGCGTGATATGAAATATACCCAAACAACTTTATTAAAAATAGGACGGCACAAAGAAGTCATTGGTTTACTGTAGAGTCATCTGTTGACTGAATCTTCAAATAAACATTTAAGTAATACCACGTCGAAAGAGGGCGCTGAATCTCGATTCCAGGTGTTAGCAAGGCAGCTTCCAATATTTATTTATCTATGGACACTGCACCCTCTTAAGAAGTCAAATACCTCCTGAAGAGTGCGCTTAGTCATCGGCAAACTGCAAAGTATAGAGGGTCATGTTATCAAGTTCTATGCCCATGCCATGAACTTTCTTTTTCCATAGCTTTAAGGCTGCAGCCACGTATAATTTAAACAATGTTGGAGACAAACAGCACCCCTGTCTCAGACCCTTATTAACAAGGAATTCATCAGTTATATATTTTCCGATTCTGATTCTTGATTTTGTCCCCGTGTATAGGCCTTTTATAGCTTCTATGAGGGTGTGGTTGATGTTCGTGCTCTCTAATACTTTCCAGAGTTTCACTATTGGAACCGTATCGTAAGCTTTGTGCAAGTCCACAAATGTGATATGGACTTCCCGGTTAATTGCCGTCTTTTTCTCAATAATCTGTTTGAGGCAGAATACATTGTCGCTGCATGTTCTACTAGCACGAAAACCGCTCTGCTCTTCCTCCTCCTGATCCTTAATTTCCTCCTCTATAAGATCTCTCAGTACTCTTCCATACAGTCTACTGAATGTGCTTGTTATCGATAGTCCTCTGTAGTTATTACATCGTTTCCTTTCACCTTTTTTATAAACTGATATTATATAGGCGGATTTCCATACCTCGGGAACAGGATATCCATTCACGCACAAGTTGAATAGGTAAGTGATCACATTGTACAGTTTTTCAGTTCCATATTTCAGAAACTCAGCGTGTATACCCCCAGGTCCACAGGCTCTACCATTTTTCAGTCCCCTTATAGCCTTCTTGACCATATCTTCAGTTATCTCAACGGTTTCGCCCTGTATACCAATTCTTTCCGTCGTTGGTTCCCTCAAATATTCTTGTCTGCCTTCAGTAAGTAACTTCTTGTAGTAATTCAACCAAGTTTCAGCTTCTATTATCTGTATGTTCTCTCTTTCTTTATGGGATGTTCGAACAGACTTTATGAACTTCCAAGCCTCCGTACTCTTCCGTCCGCCAATGTATGTATTCACCTCATGACATTTCTTATCCCAAAGTTCATTCTTTTTTTTCTGTATCAACTTTCTCCCATCACGCCTAATAATCCTGTATCGTTGAAGGTCATTTGGATCCTTTGTGCTTAACCATCGCAAATATAATTTTTTCTTTTGTTTCACCAAAGTTTCTATCTCATCATTCCACCATAGATTTTTACCCATATGTTGTTTCTTCATACCTAACGCTTCTTTAGCCGCCCTTTGTATACTCGAAATGATATTATCATAGGTTTCTTGGAATGTGAGGTCTCGAAAATTCTGTAACAGGCTATTATCAAGTCTTTTGCTGGTATAATCCCTCTGTATTGTCATGCATAAAGCTATCTAGATTATACTCGATGTGCTCCAGTTTCCGTAAGCCCATACTCTGATAATCTGTATTTTTCACCTGATATTTTGGTGGAAAAAATACTTTGGCCCGTATTAGGAAATGATCTGATCCACCACCAAAAGCTCCTCTTAACGCTCTCACATCATTCACTTTAATGCTTGGCTTTTGTTTAATAATGAAATAATCTATTATTGACCTGAGATTACGAGTTGGCTGCATCCAGGTGTATCGATGTATGTCCCTATGTTGGAAGAATCCATTGGTGATTTTTAAGTTGTTGGTTTCACACAATTGTATAAGTCTGTTGCCATTATCATTAACTTGTTCTTCTCCATACGGACCTATAATATCATTGTTAGGCGATCTTCCTGTTCGGCTGTTTCACTATTAAATCGTCGTTTTTCCTGTCACAGAAAAAGATTGTGTATTATACACGGGAAAAATATTAGATTTCAGCTCTCGGTTTTTTTGTCTCATAACGCTTCGCGTCGGGAGACAACATAACCTCGAGTTGAAATCTAAAACTTATTTCCCTTGTTTAATAAATATCTATTTTTTTACAACTGCCATTAAAAGTGACAGGAAATGGTGTTGAAAGTGATTGTTGACGTGAAAGCGCGTTAAAAATCTTTTCAACACCGTATTAAAAGCATTTTCTTATATTGAAATCAGAATTTTGCAAATTTTTATTTCCAGTATCTAACAATCATTACTTATGATTGATATTATTGATAATGATTAATATCAATCATACAAATAAAACAATTGCTAACATCAATGCCATATTGCATTATCGTCCAGTTACCTCCTAGCCCAAAGAAGTTTCACTTCAAAAATCAAAATATCTTAATTTTGAATGTAAAGTTAAATATAAGTTGTTTATATCATATCGAAAATGTTCTGATTTTGTCATATAATTTTATTCGGAATGATGTAATTATAAATTTAACCCTGGTAGTTCGAGAGAAAGTTTACTTTGAATAGGCGTGATATGAAATATACCCAAACAACTTTATTAAAAATAGGACGGCACAAAGAAGTCATTGGTTTACTGTAGAGTCATCTGTTGACTGAATCTTCAAATAAACATTTAAGTAATACCACGTCGAAAGAGGGCGCTGAAGCTCGATTCCAGGAGTTAGCAAGGCAGCTTCCAATATTTATTTATCTATGGACACTGCACCCTCTTAAGAAGTCAAATACCTCCTGAAGAGTGCGCTTAAACGAGCAAACCGTCGTTTATGAATAATTTCGCGCAAAGACGGATGACCCCATCATTCTTATTCATTGAGTCGAAGATGAGTCCGGTGGCTGCATCAGATTACCTTAATGCAGCTCTCGAGGTGGTAGCTGATACGGTTGGCGTCCGGTGTGCGGTAGGCTTCATCTGATAATGCAAATCGTTCTTTTCTGTTCTCGTTGTAGTGAATAATCGGTGGTCAGAACCCGATTAGGCGACGTGCAGGTGGTGCGATTCTGACATTGAAAAGCGTATCTCGTCTCAGTCAGATGAGAGGAAAAAAAGGACGTTCTTTTTCACTTTCGATAGCTTCTGGTTTCGATTTCGTTCAAGAATGTCGTCAAGCAATTCCTTGAATTGAAGAAGATGCTTTTGGGAGTCGATACAGAGAGTAACCTGGAAAAATACAACACTCAATTCAGGAGTTTGAATAATTTTTAATACTTCAGCGACGATTATCAAATGGCGTGAAAGGTCTGCGACTATGAACATTTCACTAAAGTAGTAACTTTATTTAGCTGAAAGATATTTTGAGGACCCCACGAATTCATGACAGGAGCTCTGACAATTCTCAAAACAAAATGTCGGTACCATTAGTATTTGCATCTGTTCTACTAATTTATGACATTAGATCAAGCTCGCAAAAAAATATTATATCTTCTTGTGGGTTTACTTTATAAAAATGAAATTTTGAAATATACAAGGTGAGTCTTTGACTACTACTTCATTTTTAACGATAGATTCTTGGGACCAAAAAAACAACACTTTTTCTTATAATATTTTTTGAAATTCAGCTCCGTTAAATTGAAATTTCCTTAATGAAATTGTATTTTGCTTATATCTTTGTATTGACTTATTGAATGAAATCAAATTTCGTAAGAGGTTTCAAACAATTGGGATACACATTACAGATTAAACACAACTGCTCTATCCTCTGAGGTCTTCTAGTTAACTCATCAGCAACTTGTAAAACTATCAAAAACTACTGCAAAATAGGAAGTTTCACAACAATCCTAGCATTTTATGTATGCTTGAACATTTTAGAAAATTTTATCGTTCATCTTCCTAACTTGCACCGTTTCCAAGGTATTCGGTGATGAATAATTTGAAATTGGGAGAAAAATTGGGAAAATTTCTCTTTTTCCTGGATCCGACCCTGACTGAAATGACTCCACGTTGCCACAGTTTTCCTTTTTGGAAATTACTATCATCATTGAATAGCTATTGAATGTAAAAAATTTCAACTTCTCTGTGGTTCGATGGACAATATGAAGTCATACTTAAAAAGTTTCTTGTATAACAACAGTCTACCCTGCACTTTTGTAAGGAATCCACGACCGCACTCAACTCAACAGTATCAAAGGCCTTGTGGAAGTCCACAAAAGCAATGACTAGAGACCTATTATATTCTATGGATTTCTCGATCACAGATTTGATGCTCGAAAGATGGTCACTGGTTCCAAACTCTCCGCGGAACCCAGCTTGTTCTATGGGTTGATAAAAATTTAATTTGTTCTCAAAGCGTGCAGTAATAATTCTCGTGAAGAGTTTATGAAGATGGCTGAGTAGGCTTATTGGTCGATAGTTTTCTAGTTCCGCTGAATTTCCTTTTTTGTGAATCAATATAACAATGATTTTCATCAATACTATGCTGGAAAATCAGCACGGAATTCAGTAACATTGTGACACTTTCCGGAGAGCATTAAAAATGTGTTTTTATCAAAAATATTTCACTTTGAAGCCTTAAAGAGCAACATGATGCATCAGCAAGTGTGTCTCTACAATTTTATGGAATATTATTTGCAAAAGATGAATTTCTTGTAAAATCTCGAGAGGAATCCAGTGGTGGCTTAGCCCAACTTGAAACCTTAAATTGCTTATAACTTTGCAACGGGACAGAATTGGAAAAAGTGGTACAGGAATAAAGTATTTCTTCTTGCTTCAAGAATCAGCAGTTAAAATGATCAGAGACTCACCCTGTATAATATATCATTAAACCCCATTAATGCATATTGTCGAATATCGAATATTCGAAAGAAAATTGGAACATCAGCAGCAATAAAGAGTTCCAATAATAATAATAATAACTTTTAAAATTATATAGCAAGAGAGAGAGTATACGGTTGGCTCTAATAGATCCACTACCAGCTCTTCTCTTTCAATTTGAATGACACCAAACGATGATCTATCAAAACAACTCCAATAGGTTTCAATGCCGCATTTACGTTCAGTTTCAACATAGGACATAAAGCAACAAGGAATTCCTTGTAAGGAAATAACTGCAAGTTTGTCAAGAGATTGATAAATAGCCGTAGCAGGTGATGAAAAATCAGATTCAGAATATAAATGTGCTTTGGAATACAAACGGGATGAATATAAACTCGTTGCTTCAAGCGAAAAAATTGTAATTCAATTAGGAGTAACAAACAGGCAAATAATTAAAATGGTGTGTCAAGGGAAACTGGAAATGGATTAGCGTAATGATGAATGAAATATTTTATTAGATTTCCTTGAATAGGGATTTTCTCACGGAATTTGTTGAATCAATTGAAATGACTTTGAATATGGTCAAGCATTTGTATTACATTTGGTTTTTGCGTCCTAATTATTTTTCATCATTGAATTCATTGGAATTCTTTGGAAGAATGTATATAATATGGATCTCATCTAATAGTATAGAATTATTGTTGGGGTAATAACCATAATCTATTTTCACTTAAAATATGGCACACACTGCACACACAATGAGATGTGTAGAGCCTCTACAAATTCCCTTCAGTCAATTGACGATCTTGCAAAACTATATCATGTGTTTTGGCTATGATTTTTGGAGTTGATGCCCTTTTTGGACATCCTGCACGTAGATCGTCTTGAAGCTTGTACGACCACGTTTAAATTTATCAACCCACCTTTCTACTGTTCTAATTGAAGGTGAACAATCATTTATAGCTATTATTACAACTAGGGAAATATGAATAGTATATCTAAGTATAGAAATGTATTCATATTTTCCGTGGTGTATTAAATAGTTTTTTCTGATTGAAACAATCTGATATGGAAAAATTTATATTAGATTGTATATTTTTGTAATAATTAAATTTTTAACGTTGCTATGGGCCCTGTATCTGAGAATCTTAGTTGACTGCTTTCATGAATTTCTTTTAGTGCTATGCCTTCCAAAAACAAGAATTTTATCACTTCATTGTAAAAAATCTGTACTGTGACACGGTGACAATAAATGGCTCATAATCAAATAGTGAGTAGACAGATTGAAAGAAAACTTCACATACGTTCAGATGAAGAATGTACCAACCAAACAAAATTTGGACTAATAGCAGTGCCCTCTTTTTTTTCGAACGACAAAACTTTTCGAACAACCTGATAAAAAGATCAGTAACTAAAGGCTTTGCACAGATGCTGGCCGAAGCAATGAACTAATTTCAGGAAAGGCTTGATTCCTGCCTTTCAGCTCAAGGGAGTAGTTATATTATAACTGGATCTTTTGATGCCATAAAAATTTTTGCCACACTAACGGACCATATTTATTAACCTCTACCATCAACTTAAGGAAAGCAAGTACTACAATATCAAATTTGGAAGATTCCACATATGTTCAGTAATCTGTTCTGAATTTTATAATTCTGATCAATTCTTAACCAGACTAAGAGGCCCTACAGCAATAATAAAAGCGAAATATTGCAATACGGACGGTTCAGGAAGAACTACAGCTTCCCATACTCGACGAGAGCGATTAAATTGATGCATGAAAATTGCCTTGTCTGACCCACAACTCGAGGGCAACTGCAGCGAATCATAACTATAGACTTACTCGCAAGACGTCCATCTTGGGACAAAGTGACGTGCACGCGATTTCTGCTCAGATGCCTAAAATCACAAATGAGTTTTTGATTAATTTCTATCATGAACGTTTCTTGAATTTTACTTTGGATGAAGACGAGATGAAACGGTTGATACGTCTTGCAATTATCGAATTATGTTCGTGCCAGATGTTATAAACACGAGGCACTGTTTCTCTTTTAATAAGTTATTAACGTTTCTCTTCGACATCACTCATGAACTAACATCAAGAAATTGTTTATATAGAATTATTATTTGGGCTAAAACCTTCATCTATTGTTGTTCTTCTTTACAAAGTTTCAGCAGACATCTTCTGTCGTTTTCAAGGTGAATATTAGCTTTTGTAAAAGCTGATAATTAAACAAAATGTTTCAATTGAAAGTATAAATAGTATATAACATTACTAGCAAGGTAAGAGGGTTACCTCCTTGAGCCAGTAAAACCCGATACCTTGCGTGTATTGTTTTATATTTTATTTGTTTCTCATTTGTAAAAAGGTTAGATAATTGAACATGTCTTTATAATTCTTTACATTTATTTTGGCGAAAGCGATAATGAATGTACCAAAAGAAATTATTGAGGCAGCCAGCCGTGTAGCTTCAAGATTATTACCTGTAAAATCAGCTTCAAGGTACGAGCGAGAATACGACGACGTCAAAAAGTGGCAAAACAAAAATAATGTGATTAGGGTAACTGAAGATGTTTTGTTGGTCTACTTAAATCAACTATCAGCTAGATTCAGCCCTAATACTTTACGGGCAAAATGGTCTATGCTGAAAAGCTGCTTGGAAATGAAAGAAAATGCCCCTGTTCGTAGGTTTGTTTTCCTTAAAAAATGTATTGAAAAATATCACGTTTAGTTATCATTTGCAGATTTCAAAAGGTAATACTGTTTTTGAAACGAAAAAATGAGCGTTATACGCCAAAAAAGGCCAAGCTTTTAAGTAAAGAAAAGGCTGAACAATTTCTTTTACATGCTCCAATATTTGGGATTTTGGATGTTGTCGATGTGATGAAATTCTCTCCTTAAACGTGAATGATGTAGAAGATATGGGCAAATGCTTTATTGTGACATTGCGGCAAACAAAAAATTTAACTACAAGAAGATTCACCATAACCAATGATGGCTGCAGCTTCAAGCCCTGCATGTTATACAGAAAATATGTAAATCTTCGGCCTCCTGGAACAGAAAGTTTTTTACCGACATGGAAAGTGCATGTCCCTTAATGCTGGCTAGCACACTATTGGTGGTATCTCACAGCAAATAGCGAAATATTTAGGTTTAAAAGACCCAGAGTTATACACAGGCCACACTTTTCGCAGAACTGGAGCCATTATCGTTGCCGATTCGGGTGGAGATATTTTATCACTAAAGCATGCAGGAGGGAGGAAGAGCACCGAAATTGCGATGAGTTATGTCGATGATTCGACCAGCAAAAACATCGAAATTTCTAGCAAATTATTTGGTAGTAAGGAGAGTACAAATGTTTTGCAGTCCTCGAGTTCAGCAGTTTCTGAGTCATCATCATCAGTATCAACTCTTTCATCATTAAAAATCTGTGTTACTGGAAATAACAATTGTACCATGATTTTCAACATAATTGAGGATAAAACAAAATTTTCTAATGTAAATAATAACGGGTGGTACATCTAGTGTTTGGAATTTGAACTACCGATTATTTGACATTATAAACGTCAACTATTCTTTTTGACGTGACTAATATTTAGTTGAAAGTTTGAAGTTTACGAAATGGGACGCTATTCGCTTGAAGAAAGTTGGGAAATATTAAAAACTTATTTCCAAAGTGGTGAGTCTTCTACTCAAACCGTCAATGCCGAGCGCTACCGCGCAATGTTGAACGATTGGTTCTTTCAAGAAATTGAAGCTAACGACTTGGACGATGTTTGGTTTCAACAGGACGGTGCAACGAGCCATACAGCACACGCCACAATCGATGTTTTACGCCGCATTTTCGGAAATCGAATAATCAGCAGAAATGCTGATGTGAATTGGCCACCAAGAAGCTGTGATCTGACGCCATTGGATTATTATCTTTGGGGAGCGGTGAAAGATAAGTGTTACGCCAACAATCCAGAAACAATTCAAGACCTCAAGACCGACATTCTAGCTGCTATTGGTGAAATAGAGCCCCAAACAATCGAAAATGTATTAAAAAATTGGGTGGAACGAATAGGCTACTGCCAAGTCAGCCGTGGTGGTCATTTGGCCGAAATTATTTTTCATAAATAAATGTCATGAACCAACCTTTTAAATAAATGTTCAACCATTGGAAAATATTGAGCAGTTTTTTTTTATAGCAAAATTAAATTCCAATTTTTAAATGGGCCACCCATTACTAGTAACTTATACAGTGTGAGTCTTTGACCATTGCGTTAATTTTAACTATAGATTCTTGACGTCAAAAGAAACATTTTCTTCCTATAACATTTCACCAAATTTGGCCCCGTTCAAAAGATATAGGGTGTTGAAATTTCATAAAAAAATTGCATTTTCACGTGTAATATTCAAACGACAATATCAATTGAAATGATCTCTTGTAGAAGGTTTTTAATAACACTCGTGCATATTTTGGCATCAATAGATTTATTCCACTTCTTGTGGGTTTCTCATTACAACTGCACAGATTGGTTAAATTGCATGAAAAACAAATATCGCTTGAACTAAAGGTCCGTATCTCGTACTTCCTGAAATCATTAGTCTTTTTTGCATATAAAATCATTCCTCATATTTTCTCCTAAATTGCACCATTCTTGAGATATTTGAAGTTGAAAGGAATTGAATCGATATAATTTTGTCCAAATTTTCTGATTTTCCCAAATCCAACTCTGTGCTGAAATGATTCAATAATCAGATTTGTTCAATGTTGCCATATTTTATGTCTTTATTAAATATTTCTACAAAAGGTTGGGGAAATCTCTCCAGTCTATGGTTCCACCACAAAACACTATAGATGAAATTAACCACTGAACAATTTTTGTCTTATATTCACCACAAAATCTAAATTGCCATTTGCTGTATTTATTGTAAATGATGTCTAGCACCTTGTTCAATATTTAATCCAGAATAATATTCCCTAATAAATAGAGAAAAAGTTTTCCATCACTCTTCAGTACTTCGTTATATTTTGACCGTTGAAATAGGTAAAGTATTTTCTGCAAGGACCTGTTAAATTGAAGTCTTCATGAAGAGCTGGTTTTTTATAGCTTCAGACTTTCAGGGTTCATCAAATTATATCTATTGTAACATAGGAATGCTGCAAATTGAATTCAGATGAGTTTTAAAAACTTCGAACCCAGTCTCCTAGATTTGTTTTATACCTTTATTATCTTTATTTCATACACCGATTCAACCTTGTTCACAAACTTAAGAGATAATAGAATTTGACTTAGTTTTAATATTTCTGAATGTTTATGATGCATGGTTAATTAAAATTCAATCAATATTGAAACTGGAAGCTATAAGCTCATAAACAAGAAAGATTAGAATAGAATGCATTTTCTGACCATAATCATTTCATACTGAATTGAATAATTCAAAGCTATCGATATTATCCTTCCAATATTTTCCACATTTTTTGAAAGAAAGCTAGAAACAACTGTTGACAGTTTCAAACAATCAAAACAACAAGGAACCACACCACACTTTTTTATTGGGAACTACCCACCACAGAGACGTTATAATATTTTAATGTGATGATAATTCACTCTAATTATTCTGAGGAAAATTATAACTAAGGATCAATAATAGTTACAGTTATTATCTTTCATTCAAAAAAACATTGCAAATATTAATTTTGTCTCTCCTGGGGTTCGGTAATAAATTAATATTCTATGGTAAGGTATTGAAATTTGACATAATCTATGAATAACCATTATTCAATATTTTTATGTTCTTGTTAACGTAATTAAAACAGACACTCTGATTATAAAAATCAGTAATCGGCAATTATGATCTAAACAGAATAGATTCATATTAATGATTTAACAAAAAATTTTTTATTGAAGAACACCTAGATGATTTTTCAAAATCAAATTTAGGTATTTCTTCAAGAAAGTATAATTGCACACCTAAATCTGGAAATACTTGTAATCTATCCAGGTAAATTGTTATTGGGATTCAGTACAGAAAATAATCATCAAGCAAAGTAACATCACTTTAAAATGATTATTCGTAGTGATATCATTCATTGTTGTTGGAGATTTCGAAAAAGATTTTCATATTTAAAACAGTATGATATCAAGAGACCTCATAGACCTGTTAACTGATCTCTGTCAAGGAGAAGAAACTTCAGAAATATCAGTGTTTGGAAAATCATAGATGATTTTTTCTGGCTTTGAGTGAAAAAAAAGCACAGTGACAACCTCTTGCCTTGGAAGTTTTCATAGAAATGATGGTTATCATGATTTGGAAATTTTAAGAAGAAAATTACAAATGTATGATGATAACACCCAATAATTCTCAGGTTTTTTTGGAATTTCTCACTAGAAAGGCATGGTTTATAATCTTGAAATAGAAAGAAAATACAGTAGAACAACAAAAATCTATGTTTATGGTGTTGAATTTTTTTTACCAGAAAATTTGTATTTTGTATCTTCCTTCTGGATATGGACCTCATCTGATGAAACATGAGTGAGTGAATCATTTCTTAGAGGGAAAATAATGTTTTTAAACAATTCAGATTCAATAGTGGATGCTGTGCAAGGTATTTTTCATTCAAACTAAACTGGACTACAGAGGGGTATTTGCCCAATGTGAAAACTTAAAATGCTTATAACTTTTCAACGCAGCTGAATATAGAAAAACCGTAATGGAAAAAGTGTTTCTTTTGATCTCAATAACCTATGGTTAAAATTAACGCAGTGGTCAAGGACTTACCCTGTGTATATTTTGCAAGGTAACTTACAAATTAGTGATAAAATAAGCTTGATTAATATTGTGTTTTTGGAAACTGACGTTTACAAATGAGAAACAAATGAAAGAAATGTTCCTAAGAAAGCTGAAGCTCTGGTCACTATATTATAGGACAATAATTATCCACTGTCGTCCAGAAACATGCCTGCTTAATTCAGTATGTTCTTCGATTTGTTTCAGTGTTGAGTTAGGCACTGTGTTCAGGGTAATCAAAATTTCAATCTTTCCAATGTTGGTTCAATTCACCCGCCAGCGATGTCTCAATGGTAGGGATAAGCAGTAATTGTTTTTGAAAGTTCTGAATATTGGGATGTAACAACATTCCGTAAAATCACTCAGATATCAAATGAAATCAATTAAATACTCTTTTCCATTTTCTCATCTAAATCTTCCATATATATATAACCAATGAGCAATAACCCTATTAAACGCCCATTCATGTGGGTTTAATTGTTCTCGGGTCCGTTAGCAATGTAATTATTTATTTAGAAACTTTTCGTAATTTAAATTAGCGATTAAAACTATTAGATTAATGATCACGGTTTATCGTCGGCCTTAAACGATCGCATTATTGTAATGCGCCTTCTCGAGATGATTCAGAACTAAGGATGGACGAGATCTTTTATGTGGGGCGTTACGATTAACGCCGTTGCATAAGTGCTCGTAAACAGTTTATACGATTTGTTGTTCTATGGTTCTTCATTATCGCAGGAAACAAGGTGATATTAGACATGATTTACGCGCGCGACGTATAGAACTTGCGTTTCCGAATCGTATATACGAGGGGGAGTTTTTATGTTGTTTCAAGTGGGTTTCGCAATTTTTGGCTCACCCACCTTACAGTCCTGATCTGGCTCCCAGCGATTATTTTCTATTCCCAAACTTGAAAAAAGAACTTCGTAGTAAGATCAATTTTTTTTCAAAGGGATAAATATGTTAATTGAGAGATCTGAAAAATGTATAAGGGTTGATGGTTAATATATTGAAAAGGAAAAATAATTCTGTATTTTATTTCTTTTTCTGACTCCCAGTCCACGAACTTAAAAACGTCCCCTCGTAGTTAGAATAACGTTGACAGAAAGGAATCTGCCACATTTTGTAGAAAACCTCATGCTAGAACTTTATTTCGAAATATTCCTTCACTCATGAGATATTCATGGGATCTCAACAAAAAATTTGCATTCATGGAGGTTATCGATATATTGCGTAAATGTCATCTTCCTAGAGTAAACCCACTAGAGAAATAGACGTTTCTCTCTATACAAGCTTGCTTTAGTTAGTAGGAAATTAGTAGACCAGTTTTTTGCCTTAGTATCTGTTATTTTAGAATATCGACTTCCTGATAAAAATTCGTTGTCAAACTTTAGGGTATCCTGAACTCACGTTAGTGATTTTAGTGATTTTACATCTTACTCTGATAGTAATCATTGGATTATTTTTCTCGCATAAAAATTCTTTTAAAACGTTCTTCTAGAGATAATTCTGAACGCAATGGGCTGCTCATGGTCATACAAGGATGTATCAGAATATAACGAGATTGGTGCTATAAACGAAACATTTATTTAAATTAATTCAACAACTATCAGAGTAGAATAGAAATTTCGGACAACAAAATGAAGTGTGCATGGGGGTTGGTTCGCCAAATGTCTGGAAGTCAGAATAAATGTGGATATTTCAAAGCAAAAAATCCTTATGATAATGAGATTGTTGATGATCCCGTCAAGGTGGCAAATATTTTTAACGATTTCTTTGTCAGGGCACCACGGGATATTGTTGATGGCATCCCACCTACTAACTAAATAATTTTATATTAGACAAGGCCTATTATCACATAGATGAGTATCTCTGTGATCAGATAGTTAAAAAGCGAAAAGTATGTACGTAGTGTTTTGCTTGAGAGTCTTCACATCTTGGTGTTGTTTCTCACATTTGTGTGTGTTTTCTTTTTATTGTTGTATTTATATTGACCATTCCGATATCATGTATATGATCGATGGAAATAAAGAGATGATTTGATTTGATATCCTTCAATGTACACTGCATTTGGTTCAAGACACTTATCCCATTGCTTTATCCGCTTATCACCTCTCATAAACAATTTTTTGATAATCTACTTAGTATACACACCATAGCGTTGTTGAGCTCTGAATTATACTCGAAACTTCTACCTCTCAATTCATTTTTTAAATTCAGGAAACGAATCGAAGATCAGGAGATAAACCACAATTTCAACCCCTAATTCTTCAATTGTTCTTGATAAATCGTTTATCTATGAGCCGGAGCTTTGTCGTGATGCATCGTACAGCCAAAGTCCTGATGAAACGACCTTCATTTCTTTAATCTTGCCTTCAAGGGTCCTTGAATTACATTAGAATAGTATTTCCCTGTTCTTTTACGCCCTATATGTTCAATGTGATAGTAAATAATGCCAAACTTATCAAAAAAAAATCAGGTGCATCACTTTATCAGTGCTTTAAGCTGCTGAAGAATTTTTAATCGATTCCTTTTTGTCAATCGGTCATCACTTTTGGAATCAACCATCCGTCACTCTAAATCTTCATGAATCATTTTTTCAGTAGACCGTAAGACAAATTAACATTGTCACAAATTCGTTTTATGGCAATCCGGCGATTATTTTGTCTCCGCATGTGTGAAATGCCCTTCATTGAAATGTCAGCCAGCCGATTACCGAGTAAAAATGATCAGATATCATAAGAAATGAAATCTATCACGGAAAACCAGAAAAGGAAATCGCAATCAACCAAATTGATTTTATATGTTTCCGTTATCTCCAATCTGGCGGGCATAGAAGGTATAACTCTCAACTTTCCAGATGATGGCTCAAAAAAGGAGCTAAACGGTCAACAACAACTACCGAGTTCTCCTTGAATGGAGCCCGATCGATCGTGGGTGGTTTACTTTGTTTTAGAAAGTCATTTTTTATAGCCGTCCGTCCATGCATCTGTGGTATCTGGACCGAGCAGTACCTCAAATAGACATCGTTTCTCGGTTTCAATATGCGGATATTCATCATAGATGGAAGGAATAGTTTCAGCCATTTGTTTAATTAGTCGATATTTCCACATCATCTGAATTTGCTCTCTCAATGTGAGGTTATTTGAAAGACTTTCTCAATCGGTCAGTCTGACAAATTCGTTGAGTGATTCAATCAACAATCTTTATGTAATCCTATATCAGTAACAATCATTAAACGTGTTCGAATATTGAAAACACAACCATAGAGTAGAGAGAGAATTAATAATAGGTTGTCAAATATCTCCCTTTCGCCTTTTTGTCTTTTGAATTTCGCGGCTATGTACGAAGCGCTACAGAGCTCGTAACGGGCAATACTACACATAATTTGGAAGGTCTTGACATAACCTACAAAACGACGCTATGTATGATCAGTTTGGATATTGCGTCCAACAGTTATAGACGTGTAAACATGGAGTTCACTAACGCCGAAATTCGCGCTATTTTAAAGTTTTCCTTCGTTAAAGGCAAATCCGCTAGAGAAACGTTCCTTGAGATTAATGGTATTTTGAGGGATGGTACTCTATCAGTTCGAACCGCGGAGGAATGGTTTTGATGATTCAGAGCCGGTGAAAACGACAACATGGATAAGACAGCTGACGGAAGACCTGTGACCACAAATACCGGTCGAATCAAGGAATACATCAAGTTAGACCGGCATGTGGCATCTCGTGACATCGCCCAGGAGATGGGGGTTAGTCACCAAACCATTTAAAACCAACTGCCGAAGGCTGGATACAAAAAAAAGCTTGATGTTTGGGTTCCGCATGATTTGACGCAAAAAAACCTTCTGGACCGAATCAACGCCTGCGATATGTTGCTGAAACGGAACTAGCTCGATACATTCTTGAAGCGGATGGTGACTGGCGACGAAGAATGAATCACATATGACAATATCAAGCGAAAACGTGGTCGAAGGCAGGTGAATCGTCGCAAGCAGTGGCCAAGCCGGGATTGACGGCCAGGAAGGTTTTGCTGTGTGTTTGGTGGGATTGGAAGGGAATCATCCACTATGAGCTGCTCCCATATGGCCACACGCTTAATTCTACCATCTACTACGAACAACTGGACCGCTTGAAGCAGGCGATCGACCAGAAGCGTCCAGAATTGGCCAACAGGAAGGGTGTAGTGTTCCACCAGAACAACGCCAGGCCACACACTTCGTTGATGACTCGTCAGAAGCCACAGGAGCTCGGATGGGAGGTTTTATCGTATCCACCAAATAGCCCGGACATAGCGCCAAGTGATTACCACCTGTTCCTGTCCATGGCGAACGCCCTTGCTGGTGTAAAGTTGAACTCAAAAGAGGCTTGTGAACAGTGGCTGTCCGAGTTCTTTGCAAATAAGGAGGGGGCTTCTACGAGGGAGGTGTTATGAAGTTGCGTCTAGATGGAAACAGATTATCGAACAAAATATTTGAAGTAAATCCGATCACTGTAACACTTTTTATAAAGCATTGAATAAAGAGCAAAAAAGCGGAAGGGAGATAATTCACAACCTATTATAAAAGGCAACCCTCTTATATCCTCGTTATATTCTCCGAAATTATGAAAACTCCAGCTTTTCTTCATCAAGAACTTATTCTTTTTTTTTAATCTTCAATGTGCAACTTCTTACTGAGGCAACCTTTGTTTGAGGAATAGAGGATTTTCATGTAATGAATATTCGGCACCATGAAAGTGCATCATTCTAACGCCATATCACCCAACCGTTGTTATCTTCTATCGTCCATACCAGGACGGCCACACTATATAAGAAAAGATCGTGAACTTTTCAAAAAATGATATATAATCAAGCTCATTCTCAGAATTTAACAATCATATATTTCACGCCCACACAATGCTGGCGCCTGGAGTTATTTAACCTATTGTTGTGATATTCTCTCATTGTGCAACACCCCCTCTGTATCAGAACCACTCATTATTTCACCCAGAGGAATTATCCAAGACAAAGAAAGTTAATAGGTGAATGCATCCCGAGATATTGGCTTTTTTACTGATTCTCACTTCCATGTATAATTGCCACAATCCTCGAACAGTGCAATAGACAATTATTTGTTATTATTTTCTCGATAATTCTTCGCTGTTTGAACTGCTTAGATTGAGAATTATTCCATTCAGCATGTCATTATAACAAATTTTTAAGGACAATTGTTAATGTATGCAGATTAAATGCGAAAATGAAATATGGCCGGGAGATGTTTCGGATTTTCTTCAATTTGTAATGAGCACTCTTGGGAAGAGGTATTTGATGTTGACTTCAATGATTTATGAAACTGAGGGCACTGATGACTGGGTTCGATCTGAAATAATGAGGATCCTTCAAGAAATATTGACGTTATAGACGGCTGCGAAAATTCGGTATAAAACTGATCACAGTTAATTTAGTAATTATCGTGTCGTTTCAATAAGTTCATATACGAAAAGAAACACTTTTTACTATTCTTTCCTGTTGCAAGTTACAAGTGATCAAGGTTTTGAATTGAGCTAAGCCACCACTGCATTTCTTTCGAGAATACAAAAGAAAAACAGCTTTTGCCTTGTGATAGTGATAGATATACTCGTAATAGTAGAAACATACTCGTTTATTCAAAGTATTATATTTATGATGAAAACATATATTTATTGCTCTTCGGAGAATGAAACATAATTTTCTATACAAAACGTCATTTCATATAACATTGATTTACTAGGTAACTGATTTTCCAGCAGTGTTATGATGAAAACCTGCATTTTATTCACAAATTGTTTCCATTTCTTTAGATCATCAAATATAGATGTATCATTTGATTTATTTGTAATTATTGAATTTAAAAAAGCTATATCAAAAATTTAATTACGAATCCTGAAGATTTTATTTGTTAGGTTGTAGTTCATGTTGTCTATCCTATAATAAAGTAAAGGGCTTTCCAATAAGGACTTGACAACACTGGTGTGAAAACAGCAAACCGAGATAGCAAACTTTGACCTTGAAATCCCCGAGAGCGCTCGTAAGATTGCGCGGAGAAAGATGCAAAAAATTTTATTCTTGCCGAAACATTTAATCGATTTCAATTCTTTTATCTGTATTGAGGACAAAAAGGATACTCTCAGAGTATATAGGGCATTATCCTACACTTACGGGAGGTCGAAGGGGGGCACAAAAAGTGACAATTTTGCGATTTCTAAAAAACTGTACATAGAATCGCGATCAAATTTTGTAGTAATATTGAGGACCCATAGCAACCAGCTTCTGCACATACGGCATGTACTTACACCTAAAGGGGGTCGAAGGGGGGCATAAAAAGTGACAATTTTGCGATTTCTCAAAAACTGTACATAGGATCGCGATCAAATTTTGTAGTATTATTTAAGACCCATAACAACCATCCTTTCGCAAAATTTGCCTCAGAGTGGTTTGACGGATGCCCAATTTTTGAGAATTCGTGGAATTGACTGATTTGGGTCGTCGGCTACGGTGGGCCGAACGGCATAGATTTTTTCGTTACTACAGCCGGTCCTTTACTCACTGGCACGACAACATCCAATAGCGAATATGTAGACTCAAATTTTTGCACCAAACTTGTGATTGTCTCTCTACTAGGGTGCGAATTACGACCTAAAATTGGAGTTAAGGCTCTTAAAGTTGCTCCGAATTTCGGTAGTAAATTTTTATAACTTGCAAACGTTGTTCGTTCGTATACTTTCACCCTGATAAAAATGTTCACTTTACTGAATCATATTGACGTTGACAGTTCGATGATTGGTCTAAGGGTGCGTTGACAAATCAAATTCAAAATTGTGAAGTCCCCATTGGAAAACCCGTTCATAAGACCACTTCATCAAATTAGGAGTATCCTCGAACATCGTGTGAATGCCGGAAGAAGAGAATACTTCAAGTACATATTTGAAATAAACCAACTACTTAACTACAGATTCTAACACTCAACATCGCAAGATGGCAGATTTCCAACACACAACCCATTACCGACAAAGTTTCTTTAATCACCGAACCAAATCCAATATCCTCGCGAAATTGCCGGCACATCGACTAATATGTCGATAAATTCCCGGAGTCAAAACGTTCGACCGGTCGTTGAAAAAAAGACACATAGATATTTTATGGCACTTTCCCACATTACAGTCCATATTATTCCGACGTACGTATGCATGTCCATTATTGCGATTGTTTTCAATTAACATATATAATTGTAAATTACAAGAGGTGACATGCTCTTCGACAGATTTACATAGAGAAGTCATAATGTCCGTTCGCGATCTACATTATCGACCTATCGGTGAATGTGTGGGCAGGGGTGTACTTCGGACCACCAATAACCATGCGACTTGAACCATCCTCTTGAGCAAAGGTGATCATATGTTTTCTAGAAATCGACTACCACCTTTCTGGTATGGTCTTCTTCCCATCGGCGTCTCAATTTAGAAATTAAGTTAATTAATTTAGAAATAAAAAAACTAAGAGGAGGAAATTTACTAAAAAAATTACTGATCTCAGAAACTATACCCTCAATATTAATAATTTTAATTTAACATTGAAAATTACTTTCCGAATTGTAGTTCACCTTATGGCGTCGCAAATAAGCAAGTTAAAATAAAAATTTTGTTTATGGTAGACATAGATCTAAAATTGAAAAAAATTTATTATGTAATCTAAATACTTCAAAGAACTGATTTCAATTGGAATTTTTTATTAAAGTTAATTTACCCATAAAATAAGATCGTGTGATAAAAGTTTAAATTACTCCAATACTTTCTTTGAAATAATTATTTGAATTTGACAAAAAAATATAATTTACCGTGATGCTGTGAAGAAATATATTCATTTGTTATTTTCTTACCTACAAAGACCTATTAACCAGTTAACCGGAAATAAAAAAAATTATTGCCATTCGTATAAATTTTTTATGAAGAAATAGAACATTAGATCATTATGGAGAATTTTTTTCATAACTTCTTAAAGAACTTTTATTTATGATTAAAAAGAATTTCCTTTAATGATATTTTTAACCATTTATTGTCGCTTTTTTCATATTTCAATTATTCCAATATTTAATTAGCAATTGCTAGTTTACTACAACAGACTACAACAAACAAAAAATTTTTTCATTGACCATTTCATCGTTTATTATAAACATATAATTAATTTTTCTTTAGTTTATTTTGATAGTTTTAAAAATTACAAGAACGTCTATGTACATCGATATACTGAAATGAGTGAGAAAATATTATAATAAATTTTTTTACATATTTTAATGCACAAGGACGTTTTTGTAACTAACAAAATAAAAATAGAGAAAAGTTTATAATTTGTTTATTTTAAATTATTAATAAAAAAATTTTTTATTTGTTTTTTAATAGTGAAGTGTCAATTATGATTTTGAAAAAATTTTCAACTGATTTTTCGAACAATAGGTGTACAGATGTGAAAAACGTTTATAAACGATTACATATAATTATCAGGAAATTTTTTTAAATTTCGAAATATTCCGTTTGTTTAAAAAAACACAAATTCAAATCAATTAATTTTTTTTTGTTTAGTCTTTTGTAAACATAAAAACGATAAGTATGTGGCAAATGACACAAAATTCACATTTTGGTGAATTTTCTTTTTGTTTGTTGACCGGAAATAATGATTTATCTAAATTTTTAACACACTATAAAGATAAATAAGTTTGATGTTCAACAAGAACAAAGAAAAAACTTCAAAACAATAATTAAAATATTTTTTAATTTACCATCATTAAGGAAGTCCCGGAAAGAGTTATTGATTAACAAAGGCCTAGTTTATTGGAAATTTAAATTCAATGAAAAATTCCAACAGGAATCAGTTCTTCGAAGTGTTTACATTATATTATAATTTTTTCAGAATTTAAATCTACACTAGGTATATATCCTACAAAATTACTGTAACTCACTAATTTGCGATGCGTTGCCCTCAATTTCAATATTGCGAACGGACGGCAATTTTCTACATTGAATTAAATTTATTATATTAATAATGGCAGTAAAGTATTGGAGTTCGGAACTTTTATTATTTAATTTCCTCTTCGTTCAGGATTTACTTTCCAATATCCAAAAAATTTTAATACAATAAATTATAGTTCTATTTGTTTGGTGATTGCAATTAAAGATCTAAACAACACTCTTTTACCATCTATAAATGTTGTCAACTTCTGAAATATTTAATATATTAATGTAATTTTTTTTCACAATGATCTAGATATACTCCCGAATCGAATGAGCCATATCACATAGCTTTAGAAAAAACATGTTTATTTTTCGAGTTCAAGAAAGCTTTTTTTTTATTTTTCTGCTTGCCTTTACTTCTTCAACGAACCATGGTTTGGTGTTTGGTTTTGGCTTTACTCTTTACTATTGCTTTTTCGTATACTTCCTATGCTGTTGTCAGAAAAGTTATATTTATTTTACATTTTGTATATGATTAAAAAAGAACTCTGCTAGCATCTCTCCTCGCTAGTTCAGAATGTCTTCGCTGAATACTTGCGTTTTGACCTTGTTTCCAATTCTGGAGTTAAGATAGCTCAGTACGTATAAGTTGCTCGCTCTTGGGATCTCATCAATTTGTTTGAGTGTAATAGTGATTTATTCCTTAAATCGACAAAATTTCTAAAGTCTCATTCAATCAAACAAGAAAATAAAAAAGTATTACCACTAGTCTGTTAGTAGAAAAAATAATCATCACCCCACAAAATTTGTATTATATTTCACTCCCAATATATCAATCGCTATTCAAAAATTTTCGATAATAAATAACTGATTCCGCCTCTGCTTAGACCTCCAATGAAACTGTATCTTTTTCAGGTTCGATCCGTGGATATACGCAGTCGATAAAATGCCAATTGTAGAATTGGTTCTAATGCCACACTCGTGTGACACGTAAACACCATCAGGCAGACTTTGGATTATCATATTTAACGATAATGAAGATAATACCTAAGAATTCCATACAAGGTAGACGCAATTCAATGAATATGTCCGAGGAAAAAGGTGAATATACGGGAGAAAATCTCTGTTCGAATCTTACCCAACTCAGGGTGTTAGAAATGACATTAATAATGGGATATCTGGAGAAAACATTCTCTATGTAGTACCAGGAAGTCATAAAATTGGAATAAATTACATACCTTTATTGTGATGGAAATCCAGAATTTGTTGTGAAATAGAGTTAATCAAATTCTCATTCATTTATTTATTTTTCCACTTGACACAAAATTTCCCCATGTCGCCCAGCACTTCACCTTTTTGTAAATTGGACCCAAAATCCATTCGTTTCAACCTTCACATGAAACAAAATCGATCCGTTTCTGAAGAAGCTGGTTACTGGTAATGAGAAATGGATCACATACAACAACGTCAAGTGAAAACGTTCATTGTCGAAGGTCAGTGAAGCAGCTCAAACAGTGGCCAAACAAGGATTGACGGTCCGGAAAGTTTTGCTGTGTATTTGGTGGTATTTGAAAGAGTTCATCTTTGAGCTACTGCCTAATGGCCGGACGCTTAATTCGGATCTCTACAGCCAGGAATTAGACCGATTGAAAGCAGCAAGTGACCAGAATTAACAGTCGTATTCCATCAGAACTTCACCAGGCCTCACACGTCTTTGATGACCCTCCAAAAGCTTCGAGACCTTGGTTGGGAGGTTTTTATGCATCCTCCTTCTAGTCCAGATCTGGCACCAAGCGATTGTCATATTTTTTGTCAATATCTAACGCTGTTGGTGGTGTAAAATTGTCCTCAAGAAAAGATTGTTATCTCATTTTTCACTAATAGGGATAAGACGTTTTGGAACGAAGCATAATGAAATTACCTTCTAAATGGCAATGAGCAACTGATTTTAACTATGTTAAATAGAGCCGCAAAATTAAAATAAAAAAAAATGGATTTCTTTTTCCCCAAACCTGATACTTATTTGTAAGAGATCCAGAATAAATTATTGTTGACAAACAAGCTAGAATCCGACACAAGTCTCCACAGATGACCTTCGACAGAGTTGAGGAAGTCTGGCGATTCTCCATGCTGACCTAATATTTCATACATTCAAATAAGCCTTGTCGCCCAGGTCCAAGAACACAGGACCTCAACATTTCAATAACAATAAAGCTGTCATTGTCATGAATAATGCAGATTAACTCGAAGCGCAAGAGAACCGAATCTCTTAAATTAATACCTTACGAAATAGCCCCGTGGGTCATATCAACACAATATTTTTGCCCATCTATTGTTGATTCATTTCTAATTATGTTATGCTTAATGTGAGTCATACCGTTGTGTTCATTAGATGATTTGATGTTTCTTTAATGAGTTTTATGGTAATACTGGTGGATTTGCATAGGGATTGATGGGAGAATGTGGATTAGCTCTTTTGGTGTTGTAGTTCTTCGACCCACATTCGTATCAATGAACATTTAATTATTGACGAAGTGAATGTGAATTGTTTCAGAGATTGATTGACTAAGAAATTTTCAGCTAAAACTATTGAACAGTTTGTCCAATTCAAAGCCACTTTTTATCAGTAAAAATTTGGAATGGCCATGGTTCATCACTGTCTCCTATTTCAGCTGGCTACGTATGGAGAATATCAAACAAAAAGCTCTCGACTAATTTGTACTGGAACCCAAATTATGAAAGGATTATATAGATGTTACTATCATGACAACATGGACATAAGTGGATTTTTCAACATCTCAACAATAAAATAATAAAAATAGAAAACTTGTTCATAATCAAAATGGAATCCCAAGAACCAGTGTGTACAAGAAACTAACAAACACAGGTCAATATCTACATTTTAAAACCAAACATCAATTAAATTCTAAATTGGGAGTAGCGAAATCTATGTATGATAAAACCACAAATATATAGAAAAATCAAAATGAGCAAATAAATAATGTAACGAAAGCACTCAGAAGTAATCGCTATCCCAAAAAGATATTGAAAAGAGCGAGATGGATAACACAAAATACCAGGTATACCGGTATGAAGTGAGCGTCAAGATACAAATGTTTCAATACGGAACATTTGTTGTGAACGAGTCTTTACTTTTTTTTGTTTGTTAGCAATGACATCTGTGAAACATATTTAGTATACATCAAGTCATTGAACAGACAACATCATATATTTTCATCGTGTTAAAAATGTCGAATTTTGTACCAGAAAGTAATGATTTGCGGAAAGCATTAATTTTTTGATTTCATTTTAAGAAAAGTGCTACTGAGTCGCATTGAATGCTTATCGAGACATATGATGATCATGCTCTATCAGAAGCAACATGCAAAAGATGGTTTCAACGGTTCAGAAATAACCATTTTGATGTGAGAAATGAAGAATGTGGAAGACCACCAAAAAGACGCCGAATTGCACACGATATTGGATGGAGATGACACTTTGATTCAAAAGCAGATGGCACAAATTTTAAATGTTGCACAACAAACGATTTCTGACCGTTTAAAAGATATGGAAAAGATCCAAAAGTGTGAAAAATGGGTGCCACATGAATTGAATGAAAATCGGTTTTGCTTCGGATTATTACTGGCGATGAAAAATTGACTTATTTTAAGAATCCTAAAGGGAAAAAATCATGGGTTAATCCGGGACAACTATCAACATTGACTCCAAAACCAGATCGATTCGGCAAGAAGACAACGCTGTGTGGTTGGTGGAACCAGAAAGGTGGGGTGTACCACGAGCTCCTAAATCCTGATGAAACCGTTAATACTGATCGCTACCGACAACAAATGATCAATTTGAACAATGCATTGATCGAGAATCGTCCAGAATGGGCCAGAAGACACGGCAAGCTAATTTTGCTATTTTAAGAGCTTATACAGGGTGATTCCGGAGGAGACCGTCAGATTTTAGGTGAAGTATACAGTAGTCAATATAGCTTCGGAACAATGTTGGGTTTATGGTTCGGGACCTTCATTGAGAGTCTACAGGGTGGTTTGTCCGATTCGACCGATTTTTATTTTATTCATAACTTTGGTATGGCTTGATCAATCTTGATGAAATTTTCAGTGTAGAACAATATGATTATCTTCTTTCAATAATTCCAACATTTTTTCAAAAATACAGAATGGGAATTATGATAAGTTCAGATTAAGTATGCAGGTTGAAAAAACACCCTGTACATTCCGTTTTCAGAAATTTTCTACTTGCTTCTGATTCTACCATAAGTTTACATTACTGAAGCGTTTTTATTTTTTTGGCACACGTCCATTTTTCCTAGAAAAATATGACCAATATCGTTTTTTCGCTCCAAGGCATTGAAAATATTCTGAACTAGATGGTAAAGCTGTATCGTCCAATAATACAAAGCTCTTCCTGAGTCCTAAAATAAATTTTCCAAATTCGAAATTCATTTTTGATCGATCATATTCAGATGTATAAAATCATTTAATTCAAAAAAATCTTTATACGTAAGTGAACCAAAAATCTAAATACTACTACTACAAATACAGAATAAACATTCGAAATGGATTAACATAAAATTGAGTCATTACTCAGGTGATTTTCGGCACACTTCCGGTTTTCTATGAAGCGAATATTCCTGAAACATAGTAGTTTCGTTCAAAAATGTACTCACTTATGGCCTTATGGTATATGAAATATTGAATCACGAATGTATGATAAATAGTTTTAATGAAATTGAAAATTCTCCATGAATTATATATTATATGAAATTTGGCACTCAATAGAAAGATTTTCAAATTTTCGAGAAATTATATCACCGGAAGAACGATTGGCTGTCACAATAAGGTAAGAAATAACAAATAATTCTCCAAGAAAAAAACTAAAAAACTCTAAAATTTTATTTAAAAATGACAATAATCTGATATTAAAAGGAATTGAAGTACGTTTGGACAGGGTTACAATCCATTTGTGTTTCTTGATTGTACTCAAAAGAATTGCCCTGCTGTGGACATACAGGGGAAGTTGTAGAGCTGTAAGCAGGGGAAGTAGAGTTGTACGAAGACAGAGGAGAAAGAGAAGCCAAGGGACATGTCACTGACGTGTAATTTGTTTGCCTGGATTGTTCGTCAATCAGAACGTTTTGTAATTCATTTCTTACTTCCAGTTTCCTCTCCGGAATCTTCATTAAATAAGGAAGCAGACTTGGCAGAAACAAATAATCTGGGTTTTGTTTCAACGCAGAATTTTCTTGAAGCAGTTTAATTTTTTCTTTTTCTATATAAAGAAAAGGAACCTCTGATGAACTTTCAAATTTTCTCTTAGACTTGGTTCTAGAAGCTCTTCCACATGCTGGAGGAGGCTGATTCCTTTGAACATCTCGACGATGATATCTTTTGTCTCGCATATCCCACAATGGAACATGTTCTTCGACCAAACTTATCAACTTTTCACTGTCCCTAGTAAGAACTTCATAAAACAGCACAACTTTAAAAAACAGGAACAA
The DNA here is from genome assembly GCA_030674115.1 of Micraspis discolor. NCBI lineage: Eukaryota > Metazoa > Arthropoda > Insecta > Coleoptera > Coccinellidae > Micraspis > Micraspis discolor. The sequence goes on from JARTUT010001740.1 coordinate 2,004,757, forward strand.
ACAAGAGTGTGGAACAATTTTAGATTAGGAACACTACACTAGGTTGTCTGGGCTTGACTAGTTAGTTCGGCCGAATAGGACCGAAAAATCCCATTTATTTCGGATCGAGAAATTCATCGGCCGTACACGGCCGAACACGACTATATGAATCTGTCGCAAAGGACGCGCATCTATTCCTTGCTTTGTTGGGGGATCGTTCGGTCGAGTTCTGTCGTGTTCGGCCGATGCTAGTTCGGACGAAAACGGCTCCAGTGGACGACCCACCTTATACCAGGTATACCGGTATGAAGTGAGCGTCAAGATACAAATGCCTCGATAGGAAACATTTGTTGTGATCGAGTCTTTATTTTTTTTTGTTTGTTTGCCATGACATCTTTAGTATACATCAAGTCATTGAATAGAAACATCATATTTTTACATCGTGTTAAAAGTGTAGAATTTTGAACCAGAAAGTGATGATTTGCGGAAAGCATTAATTTTTGTTTTCATTTGAATACTGCTGCAGAGTCGCATTGAATGCTTGTCGAGGCATATGGTGATCATGCTCTATCAGAAGCAACATGCAAAAGATGGTTCTAACGGTTCAAAAATAATGATTTTGATGTGAGAAATGAAGAACGTGGAAGACCACCAAAAAGTTTGAAGACGCCGAATTGCATACGAAATTGGATGGAGATGACACTTTGAATCAAAACCAAAAGCAGAAATGCTAAATGTTGCACAACAAATAATTTCAAACCATTTAAAAGTTATGGGAAAGATCCAAAAGAGTGGAAAAGGGGTGTCACATGAATTGAATGAAAGACAGATGGAAAACCGAAAAAACACTCTTGAAATTTTGCTTCAAAGACACGAAAGAAAGTCGGTTCTGCATTGGATTGTTACTGGCGATGAAAAATGGATTTATTTTAAGAATACTTAACGGAAAAAATCATTGGTTAATCCTGGACAACCATCAACATTGACTGCAAAACCAGATCGATTTGGCAAGAAGACAACGCTAAGTGTTTGGTGGGACTAAAAAGGTGTGGTGTACCATTAGCTCCTAAACTCTGGTGAAACCGTTAATACTAATAGCTACCGATAACAAATGTACAATTTGAACCATGCATTGATCGAGAAACTAGCAGAATGGGCCAGAAGACACGGCAAGCTAATTTTGTTATTATAAGAGCTTATACAGGGTGATTCCGGAGGAGACCGTCAGATTTTAGGTGAAGTATACAGTAGTCAATATAGCTTCGGAACAATGTTGGGTTTATGGTTCGGGACCTTCATTGAGAGTCTACAGGGTGGTTTGTCCGATTCGACCGATTTTTATTTTATTCATAACTTTGGTATGGCTTGATCAATCTTGATGAAATTTTCAGTGTAGAACAATATGATTATCTTCTTTCAATAATTCCAACATTTTTTCAAAAATACAGAATGGGAATTATGATAAGTTCAGATTAAGTATGCAGGTTGAAAAAACACCCTGTACATTCCGTTTTCAGAAATTTTCTACTTGCTTCTGATTCTACCATAAGTTTACATTACTGAAGCGTTTTTATTTTTTTTGGCACACGTCCATTTTTCCTAGAAAAATATGACCAATATCGTTTTTTCGCTCCAAGGCATTGAAAATATTCTGAACTAGATGGTAAAGCTGTATCGTCCAATAATACAAAGCTCTTCCTGAGTCCTAAAATAAATTTTCCAAATTCGAAATTCATTTTTGATCGATCATATTCAGATGTATAAAATCATTTAATTCAAAAAAAATCTTTATACGTAAGTGAACCAAAAAATCTAAATACTACTACTACAAATACAGAATAAACATTCGAAATGGATTAACATAAAATTGAGTCATTACTCAGGTGATTTTCGGCACACTTCCGGTTTTCTATGAAGCGAATATTCCTGAAACATAGTAGTTTCGTTCAAAAATGTACTCACTTATGGCCTTATGGTATATGAAATATTGAATCACGAATGTATGATAAATAGTTTTAATGAAATTGAAAATTCTCCATGAAAATTAAATCTCCATTTAAATCAAGTTCTTTAAGATCCATGGTTACCATCACAGTGAACCACAGAATGAGAATATTTAATAAATAATCTGTCACAAGAAGTGTATTTCAACATGCCTCAATTATTTACGGGATATGATATGCGGATATGATTTTTGTTTATGGTTTTTGTAACAGAAATGGAAATGAAGCCAAAATGGAATACCATAGACGATTTCCCAACCGACGTCAACCAAATAAATGTACTTTCGGACGAGTATTCCATTATTCTAAAGAACATGGACAATATCCTAGTAAGGCAGAGCACATTGATAGGCCTACTCAAAATGAAATTTCGATTCAAATTGTTGAACGGGTGAAGGAGGAACCGTCTATTAGTACTCGTCAAATTAGTACCGAATTAGGAATTTCGCAGAGCAAAGTGAGCAAGACTTTGAAGAAAAAACAATTCCACCCACATCACTACCAAAAGGTGCAAGAACTGTTGCCACAAGATCAGCCTTAACGATTACAATTTTGTCGCTGGGTTATTAGTCACCAACGAACTATTTTTCGTATTCTATTCAGAGACGAAGTCATGTTCACTAAGATTGAAATTTTTAATAGCCACAATTCCCACCAATGGGCAAGAGACAACCCGCATTTGAAGAAGAGTCATAATACACAACACAGATTTTCTGCCAATATCTGGCTTGGAACAATAGAAGGAAATTTAATCGGCCCTCACATTTTTGCGAAAAGATTAAATGGTGAAATTTACCTAGATTTTTTGGGAAATATTTCACCAAATCTATTAGAAAATGTACATATCCGCTCTATGTACTTTCAGCATGACGGAGCACCACCTAACGTTGCATTGAATGTGAGAAATCACCTGGATGTAAATTATCCGAACAGATGGATTGGTCGTGGAGGCCCTATTGCTTGGCCACAAAGATCGCCTGATTTGAACCCTTTAGACTATTTTGTGAGGGGATATCTGAAAACAAGAGTTTATAAGGTTGAAATTAGAAGTAGAGAACACCTAGTTGAAAAGATTTTCGAGGAATGTAATATCTTGAAGCAAAATCAATCCCTCATTAGAAGGTCAATTGGAAATTTGATAAAAAGGTCTCGAATATGTATTCAAAAAAGGGGAAATCATTTCGAACATTCTATTTAAATTTTGTGTTAATCCTTAGTTTTGCCGTTCATGATATGTTTCGAATGTTTATTCTGTATAAGTTGTAGATTTTTTGGTTTAAGTAGGTAGGTATAAAGATATTTTCTTGATTAAATGATTTTATACATCAGAATATGAGTGATTAAATATGAATTTCGAATTTGGAAGAACTACATTAGGACTCATGAAGAGCTTTGTATCATTGGACGACACCGATTTACATTCAAGTTCAGAATATCCTCACTGCCTTGGAGCGAAATAACGATATTGTTCATCCTTGAAAAATTTTTCTAGGAAAACTGGATGTGTGCCAAAAAAAATAAAAACGCTCCGGTAATGCAAACTTATGATAGAATCTGGAGCATGTAGAAAAATTTTGAAAATGGAATGTACAGGGTGTTTTTTCAACCTGCAAACTTAATCCGAACTTATCATAATTCCCACCCTGTATTTTTGAGAAAGTGTTGGAATTATTGAAAGAAGATAACCATATAATTCTACACTGAAAATTTCATCAAGATTGATCAAGCTATACCAAAGTTATGAATAAAAGAAAAATCGGTCGAATCGGATAAATCACCCTATAGACTCTCATTAGAGGCCCCCAACCATAAACCAAACATTGTTTCGAAACTGCCTTGACTAGTGTATACTTCACCTAAAATCAGACGGTCTCCTCCGGAATCACCCTGTATATATTTTTTAGTTTGAACTTTCATTTAATTTAATGATTATGACTATGCCTAAAAGTTTATACTTTGAGTTATTCTGCCATTTCGGCCCAACATTCGAAATTTGGGTGAAACGCTCAAAAATGTGGATATTGTTAATTCAAGATATATATTTATTGATATTTTTTACAATCTGCATAGCGTTTGATTCTGTTTCTTGATGTCGCAAGTCCGTGAAACGACTTTGCAACAAGCACGCAAAACTTTCTCACCTCACGTCAATGCTCATCCATGTTTTTTCTTCTGGGATGATCCATATTGAAAATGTTACTACCAGAAGAAATTTCCCAAGGAAACTAACAAACCAGTTTGTTTAATCAACTCGAATAAAAGTGTGTAAATTTCAATTAACCACTGTTTATCTTGTTCTTCCCTATGTACTAGGTTCCGGTCAGTAATTCTCCTTGTACCAGTTCTTTTCGATACAGCACCGTTGCTTACATACGACCACAATGGCATTAATATTTCATCGACTTCATGAACGCTGCATGAATCGCCAATTATTCTTACCTATTCGTGTACGTGTCGAACCATCAAAAGTTCCAGTTCTGCTGAAAGGGAAGAAAACGAAATCTTTCAGCAAAAGATACATCGGAAATGTTATAAGTCATTCTCCTTTCGATTTTTCTTAACAATAATTAACGCATTACGGTATAAAAACTTTAGAAAAACAATAGTTTGGTCCGGAGATTTTGCTTGTTTCTTCTAGTATTTCCCCACACTCTGGAAGAGTGTGATACAAAAGTGTCTTTTATATTTCGGGATAACAAAAACTTTGTGTTTCATTGATAGATGGCGCCTCTACTCTCAATATTCTTGACTTGAATAATTTCGGCAACACACATTACTCGATCTAGTCTTGCAGACAACGCTGTTTCTCAAGTAAACACAACGTTATAGCTCTTTTATTGTGAAATATGATTCTACATTTTCTCAAGATAACTTCTCAATTTTTCTCAAACTCAATATTCTCTCTATAACTACTCCATAATTGTAAATAAGTCAACTCTGTTTAGATGTAGTTAATTTGTAAATATTTTAACTTTGTGCGAGTATCTACCTATTTATTATGTGATTGTGAACATTGTACAATAAACATTTTATTTTGCCACCTCTAGCTCAATCATTTAGTAACAGTCCTCTTTTAAGTAATAGCCAAAAATCTCAACACCCAGATTTTTGAACATGCCATTTCGGCCCAACATTCGAAATTTGGGTTAAACGCTCAAAAATGTGGATATTGTTAGCTTGAGATATATCTTTATTGATCTTTTTTACAATCTGCATAGCGTTTGATTCTGTTTCTTGATATCGTAAGTTCGGGAAATAACTTTGTAACAAGCACTCAAAACTTTCTCACCTCACGTCAATGCTTATCCATGGTTTTTATTCTAGGATGATCCATATTGAAAATTTTACTACCAGAAGAAATTTCCCAAGGAAACTAACAAACCAGTTTGTTTAATCAACTCGAATAAAAGTGTGTAAATTTCAATTAACCACTGTTTATCTTGTTCTTCCCTATGTACTAGGTTCCGGTCAGTAATTCTCCTTGTACCGAACACAACACCGACACTTAGCAGAGCAAACAACTATTATCGCACGTTCATGAGTCAGTTCTTTTCGATACAGCACCGTTGCTTACATACGACCACAATGGCATCAATATTTCATCGACTTCATGAACGCTGCATGAATCGCCAATTATTCTTACCTATTCGTGTACGTGTCGAACCATCAAAAGTTCCAGTTCTGCTGAATGGGAAGAAAACGAAATCTTTCAGCAATTATTACACCGGAAATGTTATAAGTCATTCTCCTTTCGTTTTTTTAATAACAACAATTAACGCATTACGGTATAAAAACTTTAGAAAAACAATAGTTTGGTCCGGAGATTTTGCTTGTTTCTTCTAGTCTTTCCCCACACTCTGGAAGAGTGTGATACAAGGGGTGTCTTTTATATTTCGGGATAACAAAAACAATGTTTATCATCGAAAATCGCTTTGTTTTTTATATATATTCCCCATTAAGATCTATGCACTTTTACATGCGTTTGAACCAATCGAAGCACATTTGCCACTTTGATTGAGGTATCTCCAAAACTGAACGCAACAATCGCTTCTTCAGGTGTCCTCTCATTATATTATGTACGTACGGGAATAAAAAGAAGTCATTCAGTGCCAAGTCAGGACTATACGGTGGATGACTCATCAAAACGATGTTTTGAGTGCTCAAAAATGCAGTTGTTGGAGCCAATATGTGAGAGCTCGCATTGTCGTGGTGAAGGGTGATCCGTCTTCGGCGGTTACTTGTCCTGATTTCTTGGAAGACAACTGGCAAACAAATGCAATAGAAATAGAAATATATTTATTCATTTCAATATTACAGACTTGTCGTTATAACAATTAACCACTAGGTAGATAAAAACCAATATTATAAAGGATATACAGTACTCAGAAGGACAATGACACAATAAAATAATCCTCAAGATTCGAAAATCAAAGTCCCTTCCCCCTAAAACCAATCAAAAGCAGGCATATCAAGAAAAACTGTGACCACTCGACACTTTCAAATATTTTAAGTGTTGCAATAGTTTCATTCGGGTTCAAATTCTGACTGTTCCAGAACCATCAGAATCATGCGCATTTCAGAGTTCGGTGTTCGGGTTTTCTCTGACTAATTTCGAACCGAGTAGTCCGATGTTCGGGTTATATCAGGATTTTTTTCTGATTATTTTCTGACGGTTCTGGGACTATCCTCAGGACCATTTTAGGATTTTACCGTAGAACCGCCTTAGGAGGGAGGAGTTAACCAATTTCTTTCGTAATTTGAAATGCAAACAGATATAAACAAATCTAAACATAGATGGTTTCAAATCGCGCATAAATTGGTATTAAGTTAAATGATTATAAATTAATATTATAAAGGGTTTTCAGGGGCAGGATTATGAGTTTTCTTTCTTTCCTTGAGTTGTCCAATTCAAATTGCAAGAACTAGTACAACTTTATTTATTACAATGATTTAAGTTTTCTAAATAATCATTTAGAATTCCTTAACTATTTTTAAGTATGTGAAAAATAGCTTTATTAAAAAAATTTTTTCAGCTCTCGTCAACAAATCGGCAATATTAAAAATGTGCATTATGATTCATCATTGACATATTCATTAATCTATTTGCTTTTCTTTCAATTTATGGCTTATATGATCAGGAGAATTAAATTGAAATTTTCTGCTGTAACCGATTCAAATAGTCCTACGAGTTTGCGCATTTTGCCAAATTCAACTTGTTCGGGTTTTTCTCTGACAAATTTTGGACCAAATCTTCAAATTAGTTCGCTGTTCGATCACTTGAAAATGCAATTTGTGGTAAATTCGTAATTTTAGACGAGAAATAAATCAAGATTTAAATTAACAATTGAAAACCATTATATTCAAAAAGGTGATGTGCGCATGTATCTAAGTATATTTCAAAAATTCAAATTTTTGATGAAACGAAATGAGAATCTCAGTTAATTTATCAGTAACCTGATTATCAATGAAATTCCTAGCGAATTTTTTCTGTTTGAGAGTTTCGTCTGCATGGAATTGTTTTCCATAGTTAGAATAATGTATTATCAAATTTTCATCGACAAACCAAAAATTTAATGTTGATAAAAACAGTTGAGTACTATAATAGCGCAATTCAAATTACTAATCAATATTAAAATTCTCAAAATATATATAATCCCACCTGATAAATACTGAACAGTGAATCTGTGTAAAAAAAACATTTTGATAGATTTTGATAGTTTGTGTGCTTTGTTGCATCACCCATATTCAGACACATGAATATTATTGATAGTATAAACTGAAATATAAACTACTTCAGAATTCAGAGCAATCCCTTATCTATATAGGTAAATTGTATGGTGAACTGAATTACCAATTTTACTTTGCGTTCAATAATGTTTTGGAAATATTTTCAGGTTCAGATCTGTATAACTAGTTATTATCACATCATTGAATTAATTAAGATTTCAGGTATAAATTGATTTGATATAGTGGGTATGAAATAAGATTTCTGCAAAGACGAAGAAGCTTTTTTATTTATGGGTAATATGTACAGCAAATTTAAATCTCGCGAGATTCACCTTGAAATACATAAATCCAATGAACTGATTTCATGAGGCTGAATACAATGCAAAGTTATTCATTGATTCTTTATCAAATAGAGCACAATTATGTATAGACTAATATTCACAATAAAAAATTAATTCTAGGAAATATAGATTCAGTATCAGCTCGATTGAATTTTTAACAACACATATCTAAGTTTCAAAGAAAACCAACTCTGTGATGATAGATCACTAGTGTACTTATGCCAAAACAGAGCAGATATTAGTTCTATAAACAATTTTTCTTATATAAGGCACCAAGAAACTATCAGAATAATCAAAGAGAAGAATTTTCCTTCCGATACAAAAACTATAGAGCAATGCTTGATTTCAAGCACTGATGCCAAACTATATAGATTACCATAACAGATTCATATAAACACATACACACATAAAAGAATTTGAAGAATTAATTTCAGCACTCCCCCATAGGTCTCGACAAGGTCAAACACTCACATGAAAAGCTAAAAACTTTAGAGATGATCAAACACAATCGCTTTACCAGCTTGATATACCAATTTTTTACATCTAATAAATACAAACAACCAGTTTCTTCAAAATCCATTACATTAGTGTTCGATCCCTTGTGTAATTTATCAAACAGATTTCAGGGTTGAAATGAGTTGTCTTTGAACCATCTTGTTGTTTATCCAAGAGATTTATCTACCAACTAACGAGGCGTTTGGCCACTCAGGTCATTTAAAGCATAAAATGATGGGGTTCCACAAAACATTGAAAATTATTTCTCATTTCCATTACCTGTACTAAGTTGTTGCCTGAAATACATATAATATATGTTCAGATATCTTCAACCAATTTACTATGATCGTCAACCTTCAATACTTTTTTCGATTGAAATAAACATTCTTTCGTTTTGAATCCAATTCTTGAAAATTAGGTATACCCCAATAAACATATTTTAGGAATCTACCATCCTGAAACTGCAAATATGACGAATCAAAATTCTGTTATAATGTAATTAAAAGAGCATTTGATTAAATAGAATCACAAAAATAACCCATATAATGCTATACATGCTGTCTACTATTTCTAATATCACAATCGATTTGCTAAATTATACTTTGCAATCATAATTTCATTATTTTTTAATAAGTTCCAGTATCTTACAAAAAATAGCTCTGAAAAAAATGGGAATGGTTTGATTATTGCAAAAAGTAGTACTACGAAGTACAATGACTAGATTTTACACATGGATACATTTGGTGATATTTTGGCATTATGAATTTTGAGTAACTGTTCAACCTCTCTGCATATTTTTCTGTACACTCCACAAGAGAATATCCATTTTGTTGCAGGTTATACCGATGTTTATCCTGAAGTAAGCATTAACGATAATTGGCCACTATTCTTTCTAATACCCATTGTATTAATTTTCCATTTGATGGGGAAGAAAATATCACCTAGTCTTATATTCTCTTAACATCTAGGTACAAATAAATCTTCTTTCCATCTTATTTAGTCATTCATTTTTATGGATTGTATGATTAAGAACTCCAAAATAAAACTCGACTCCCAACCACAATTAGTTTTGTCTCTTATTCCTAATGCTGCTTTTATTTATTCACACAGTTAGTGAAAGCCTGGAAGCAATATACCTAATTAACGTATTTACAGCTTATTACAGAAACATCAGTACTTACCTTCATACAAGATATTATTTGTCAAATATTTCCTGACGAATATTCGTAAACAGAAATGAAAAAACAACAAAGTGCTTGAAAGTTGTTGTCTGGCAGGCGCAATTAAACAAAGAACCTCCAAAACTGTACCTATCTCTCTCCATTTTTAATCCTCATTTTGCTGTTCGGGTTCTGCATTTCTCTGATAATTTTCTGACAGTCCAAGAATGGTTCCAAAATGATCCAAAAATCCTCAGCTATTACGCATCAGTTCTGCGCACCCTGAGGACTGTCCCAGAACAGTCAGAAAAATACGAACCCGAATGAAGCTAATAACTACAGGTGAAATATGAACCTTCATAATCACGAAGTCAGTATGAATCACGCTTAATTTTGAATTGATGATTATTTGAACGCTGTTCAAAGAAATTTATGTATCCGAAATCGGATCACTCGACTGCGTACTGAATCTTGATTGACCACCAAAAATGGAAGATACTTTCCAGTGATCCACGCTATGAGATCGAGGTCTGAAACAAATGGAACCTGGGAAAATACCTCCAAATTAAATTTCATTTGTCCGTCAGTCCGCCACGTAAGGCTGGCTAGTCGGAAACTTATATGGCCAAGATCGATATAAATAAGAGTTATTCGCGTTTAAAGTGTTATTATCTTTTCTCTCACATCTTAAATAGGAACCGATCACTCGTGAACATTGAATGTCACAGTTCATTTTTATTGCAGCTGAGTTGCAACTTCAATTAGAGAATGATTTTCGATTGTGATTGTGGTACCATTGGGTATTTATTGTTTCTGAGTATTTGTCCTTAATCGGTTCTGTCCAGTTGGGAGAAATTTATGAGGTATTTAATTAATACGCGTTTATTAGATTCACTTGTATGTATGTCAGTTTGTAACTCTCCTTCTTTAAGCGTGAGTGGCTCATTACTGTGAAAAGATCCAATGCGTTCGTTGGCCGAGCGGTCTAAGGCGCGCGTCTTCTGTGACGTCAGCTCTTGGATTCATCGATCGTGGGTTCGATTTCCGCCATATTCTAAGATTGTAGTATATAAGAATTTATGGCTTCATTTGATGCGTGAGCTGTGCATGTGTGAATCATCGGCCTATTTTCCGACGTGCAATCATAAGTTAATGATTACCATTACTATTTTTATGACAGTCACTAAAAGTAAAGAATAAATATAGTTTTGAAAAAATTGAAAACACATGCTTATAAAGAATGTCGGGCTAAGAAAGTTAGAGATAATTTTAAAAATCAATTTATAACAATAGTATATAAAACATACTAGTAAAATTGTGAAAGAAGAGTGGGGCGCTTTGTGCTATAATTTTCGTATATCAATCGTCCCACTCTCTTCTTTTCAATTCAACTAGTATGTTTTATATACTATTGTCATAAATTGATTTTTAAAATTATCTCTAACTTTTTAACCCGATATTCTTTATAAGCGTTTTTTTTGTTTTTTTAAACTATATTTATTTTTTTCTGAATGAGAGAGAGAGAGAATGAGAAACATTACTGTTTGAGGAGATTTCTCATGTAAAAAATCACATGAAAGTCTTGTAAATTTGGTTGCAAAAAACTATGAATGTAACGAACGTGTTTTACTTAAAATATCCGGTAATTCTAGGATGAGTTCTTGGATATACAGGATGAGTATTTTATTTCTGAATTTATATAATGACGACAATATCTTAATATAAATTACAACCACCAACTCAACACTAAATTCGTTTGATACAGTAAAAAATTTCTCAATTGACAAAGAATCTACAACACCCAGAGCTGTTCAAATTTTTTTTGTGAAACATGGATAGTGTAGCAAGAAGTAAATGATTAAAATCGTGCATTTATTTTTCTTGAATATTGTAGGTAGTGGTGTTCTGCAAGTTTTTTAAATTTTATAATAAACCAGCCAATCCAGGTGATCCAAAGTCAAAGTGGTTAGAAGAACAAGGCCACGTCTAACTTACAACGATGCATTTTTTCACATCGCGCTGAGTTTATGACCAGGCGATATTTCCCTTCTTGGAAAGCTACTAAAGAGAGATGACAGCAACAGCGCTTCGTGTGGATGCCCCACTCTTAGTCGCACATGACGGTGACAAGTGGACCCAGCCACAGTTATAAAATGCGATTTTCTGCATCAAGCAGATGATTCGTTCTTCGAGACTGGTTCCACTTGGACAATTTGGCTTTCAGGACTGGACCCACGCGACTTGCAGTTCAAGTCTTAGTCTGAATCCTTCGAGGTGACTAGTTCAGTCTCTTGAGACTGGATCCTTGAGATGAACTGGTTCGGTAGGTAGTAACCGGGCCTTGCAGAGCAAACACAATAGAATTAGTTGGGATTAATTATTAGGATTTTTTTACAGCTATGCGTAATTGAATTTGCTCAGTAAATAGGTATAAGATTTGATTGGATTGCAGAATATAATAATCTTCTCTTGGACTGACCAAATTGTTGCAGATTTTTAGATTTTTGCCTAACCTAGGCTCTGAGACATGATCTTCAGGTAACTTTAAATAGTTACCATCAAGAATAAATAGACCAACTTATTCCATCAATGCCAGTTGTTGGGGAGTGTATAGATAATCGTGGTGAACAACACAGTATTAACAAATTTTGAAAAATGAATGTAAATTCTTCTTTTTTTTCATTTCAAGTTTCAATCATTTAGATACTCTTTGATATTTTATTTATGTTCTACAAAAAAAATATTGATGGCATCTCCTGGGTGTTGTAGTTTCTTTTAAAAGATGGTTATCCCAAAAAGATAAGCAAATAAGACAAAATCAACTTGGAACCCCTAATAATACAATTTAAATTGATGTAAAACAAACCACAAAACCCATTATTCTATATGTGAGAGTTTTTAAATGAAATTGGATATAAATACGATATTACAATGATTTTTACATAGAAAGAATTTTTCTTTGAATATTTAAATTTTTCATGTTATATTACGTTATCAAACTATGAGTGCTGTATTGGGATATTACCCCTTTGTACTCCTTTCCTCTTAAATAAAGAAATAAATAAATTCTCCCCATGACAGATATACTAATGTTGCAAGTATACATCTTAATTTACTATCTTGTTATGCATGTATATTTCCAATGAACCAATGTTCCCTGATCTCAGCTCATCTATATCCAAGATGTAATTCATTCAACAAGAAAAGAACTAGAATCTAGTTTTAATTGAACACGAGCTAGAAAATAAGAATGCAAACAAGGCGAATCTTGGGTTACAAAGGAAAATAAAAGGTGTTTTACAAGACATCGTGAGTGTGTTTTAAACAGTACAGTCACGTTTAGGTGAATCATTTTAGATTTATGAGAATAAGATCCAAGAAGTTCAAAGTGATATATTGAGATGTAATGGACTTTTATCTTACTAGCAGGTTAAAAACAAAACTAAAAAATTAATTAATCGAGTGTGAGGCGGTAAGAAGTTGGCAACGGTCCTAAACTAAAATATAAGGTTGTTCGGAACGTTGTTTTATTTTTTCCTGACAGATGATTTAATTGTTTTTTCACACCCAACTTCACATTACAGCAGTATAATTTCCTATACTTTGGGGGCTCATATAGTAAGGCTTATTTGGTACCTTCATGAACATTTTTCTTCATTTCAAAAAAGTGGCACAATACTGATTTTATTATACTACTGCAGTTGTGTTATTAGGCACAATTTACGAGAATAATCGAAAATGTTATAAAATTTGAAATTGAAGCTTTTCATAGAACTTACATAGATATGTTATCGGGTCGAATAAATCGTCTCGACTAAAGATCGAATATCTGTGAATGAACCCGCCGAAGTCCAATTTTCACTTGTCCATTGACCAGGACGAGACGCCAGCCAGCATCTTCGGATCGTGGCACATGGGCGTTTTAATATCATACAGTAAAACGTCGGTAATTGCCGTGGCCGGGTACAACCATTGTTCTACGGGCCAATTTGCATCCCTTGCACTCCAGATCGGTGTTGCCCATTCAGACACCCACCGTCGCCATTGTATCTCGGCCGGTAATAACAAGTTCCGAGCGGCACAATTGATTCTGCGGCCAGCACGTGTCCCGGTCTGCATTTCAATACAAACACGCATAATGACATACTAACGGTCGGTCGGACCCCCTTTTTTTGTGAACTCGAGTGGGCCATCGCGGACCATTACTTGGTTCTCGGAAGATGTGGTTACGCCGGAAGGAGATGACTTCTAGGACCACCTGAATGCTGATACCGAAAAAAATTCGACTCATGAGGCAACGATCAAGTCTTTCAATTGATGATTTAAGTTTGTTCACTTTCGATATCTTTTTAACAATTGCTAATATTAATGCCTTGCGACGTTAGGGAACTTCGCAACACATTACTAAAAGTTTCATTACCATCAATAATACTAGAAACCGATCCAATATCGGCTACTGTAATAGTCTTCATAATAAATACTTGCTCCTGATTCTACGAGCAATGACGCAGAAGATTTCTGAAAACAGTGGCCTGTTGTATTGCTTTGGTTCAGGCAGTTTGAAAAATTCGACAACAATAGAGGGCGTTCTCGCAAATGTAAGTATTTATACCTTAGACTACATAAGATAGACAAAGCATTCCTTTGTAAAATGTCGATTTGTTTTGGCTCTCTCATTGAAAGTCTTAACCACATTGAAAGTCTCTTGTGAAACCTCACCCGGCAACACCGCATAAAATCTTTTTCTATTTACTCGGGTCACAATATCTTCAAGGTCAAAATAATCTGAACAAATGAAAATTACTCTCTTTGGGCAAATACTTGACTATCCCAACAGCGAAGCTCAAATTCTTCTTTTTTCATCGTCATCTGGGAACATTAATTCAAGAAAACCTCATTGAAAACTTCCCTATTAAAGCTTTCTACGCTACTGAATATATAAATAACTAAACTTCGGTTCTAACAATACACTTACCTATGGAACGATAAATTCGGATTAAAATTACTGTGTTTACTACAACTTTCACACTTACGAACCATTTTTAGTGAGATGAAAAGCATTTAACAATGAAGAATATGAAAAACCTAATACTGACTCTTACAATTTTTTTTCAAATTGTGTATTTATTTTCGATACAGAGGTGGCAACGTGTGTCTTCTGGAACATGTGACCTTCAAATTGTCAAGCAGAGCATGGAGCAGCGTTGTCTTGACTTTCACCTGAATTTCTTTCTCTCAGGGGTCTATTCTAATATAGTCTAAGATTTATACCAACTAGATTGGCAGTGCATTTATTATTCATCTATTTCAGGAAAAACGACGATATTTAATAAGGGCGCAGTGCAATGTACTTGGGGCAATAGTCCATATGCTTCCCAATCATACAGAAAGAACGACTTAATTTCGTTTTTGTATTTGGGAGTTATATGACCAACGATTTATTGCTTCAAAATCATTTACTAATAAATTGCCTAATTTTTCACGCCAACAGGCTCCAAATAATTTGAAAAGAGTAGCCAACTTAACCATCAAGTATTTCTCATCTGGTGCCTCGTCTATAAATTTGTCCATTTGTTTATCTGTAAGAATCTTTGATTTCTTGAGGCGATATCCTTCATTTTTATTTTTTAAATATGCCTTTACCTTTACTAACATCAACACCATTTTAATTAAGGGCGCTTGAATAGACCATGAAAATTTACTCCACAAAGTTAAATGCTCCAAATTTTTTATTTTTTGGAACGAAGTTCCTTACGGCAGGCTTGGAGGAGATAGGGATTTTGCTGCGCGATCAAACTGAAAAAAAAGTGATATTAAAACCGTAAGAGAAAGTCTGTGGAATAAAACCGTTAAATGAGACGTGCGCAGGCGCGACAGTCGTATCAACAAGCGATTGGTGTATAATACCTTTCTCTTTCTCCTTCTTTCTTTTTGTTCTCTCATCCCTTCTCTCTCTTACCACCCCACCCCGCCAATGCATAGTATATACTCATGATTTCATGGACAAGCACGTGGCGAATACTCACATCATAGATACATTTTACTCATGAGTTGCCACGTTTATTCTCATATAATTTCAAATCGTCAAAACAATAATAAATATAGTGGGAAATTATGATTAATATATATTAATTATTCAGTGCAAAAGAATTGAATAGGTACGTAAGTATTAGTTTAATAATCAGAAAACGTAAAACGTTGTGCCCAAACGATCTTGGATTTTCTTCAAAATAAAAATGGCATTTAAATAATCAAATTAAATTGTAAAAGTCTACAAAGCCATAGATTGGATTTGTCGGATTCTGTAATTCAAAAAACTAATTTCTTACATCTTTCCGAAAGGTGGATGAGCAATGACCAACAGTTTGATATTCTTAATTTCAACTGCATTGTTCATTTCAAGCGAGATTACGTACGTACAGGTGGAGTTGCTGTCTATCAAAATAGCAATGGCACTTCTAATATTTCAACACCAAATATGGACATAATCTTGAAAAATACCGGCGATGTGAATGTTAGACGTACAGGAGTTGGAGACATTTTTTCAGCTATATGTAAAACGAAGAACGGAGTTGAAACTGTCATGATAGTAGTCTACATTTCACCAAATACAAAAATTGAAGATGGGGAGAGACAGACAAATACATGTATCAGAGAAAAATGCGGTGTCATTTACTTGGTAAGATAGATGGGAGAAAAAAGGAGGGTATGGATTGAACTTGTCAATAGGATGATGATGAAACGACTAGCCAGAATAGCACGAAATGGAATATCGATAGGAAGAAAACCACCAGCCACATCTCCAACAGAGCTGACAGGAGAGCAATAATTCTTATATTCCAGAGAAATAATGGTAAATGTCTCACTTAAGGAGAAGAATATTCGGATTTTCAATAGGAAATTGAACTTTTATCACAAAATATTGAATTTCACGCAGAAGCCTACCAATATTTCATTCAATTTAAAGAAGCGGCAAAGTAGCTACTGCCGCAGATATTGTGAATTCATAATTTAAATCTAGTAGAAACACGTGGAAGCCGCCGAGAAATCAATAGAAGCCGACTGGGAAACAAAATGGCTCTGAGGACGAACTGAGCATGCTCCATTTCTCTATAACCCTTAGACCGTATCTGGATCGAAATTGTAATAGCCATTAGGATGATTATTCTCTGGTTCCTGCGTGATGCCATCTATATTTGCGCATGTGATATCGTATTGACGGAGACGTCTGTTGTTGACCAATCAACTTAATGCAATTCTTCCACAGAATGGCTGAGTGTTGAGGATCTGAAGTACGGGAAACGTACTAATAATTTTTTCGTGAAAGATCGATTTATTCGAAAATTAGAGAATAAAAAGAGAATAGGCCATGTTTAACGATGCTTTCACCCTAAGAGTAGTTGAATTATATATACATATATATTATATTTCGTATATGCTACTATCACTCTCATTATTTAAAAATTAATTAGACCTTTAACACACAACCTTTCTATGTGAGCTCTCAAACCATACAAATATCAAACGGCTTAAGTGTGAAGTTTGATGCAAAGAGTGCAATTAAATTCTCTGACGAGAAAAGCCGAAATTTCTTATGTTAAAGATACAACAATCTTCGAAATCAATATATTTCATAACATTCTTGTTCTTGCTGAATATAAGAGTAACGTACAACTAGGACCTAAATAAGATCTTCGTCGGCGTCTATATAATCAATGATTGATTGATCCGAAACGTAATGATAGGTTAGAAACGATGGCTGCGTTCCGAACAGTTTTAGAAATATTAATGATAACCTATCATCTGCCTTCGGGTCTTATTAATTCAATTATTCGATGTTTGCGGGCAACGCCGTATAGCGAAATGGGTATCAGATGTTTCAACTCTATTTGGATTCGGGAAAGGATACTACTACGTTTCTAGTAGATAAATATGCAGGAACGTACCGAGGAAGATTTCCATTTTCATCTAATAGCAATTTTATGTTATTAACAATAGTCTGGATTGCTTTTTCTAGATTGGTATGTTTGTACTTTCAAGTCGCCAGTTATTAGAAATCGAAAATAAGAACCTTGAAGCAAATATTACAAATTTCGATGGTTAGTTACTACAGAACAGTTCAACACCGAGAACATAAATATAGGCGTTCCTACGAGATGAAAATTTTTTTAGCCGCAAAAATTCTATTCTTTAATATACTGGGAGACTCTTTTAACTACAGATTCTTGACGGTAATGAAAACACTTTTTTCCTGGAGCATTTTATCCAATTCAGCCTCGTTTCAAAGTTATAGGCGATTATGAGTTCGTGATGTATCAAATAGACGACCTAAGAGATTAGAGCAAGTGTGTTTAATCTGAAATATGTATTATATTCGACTAAAAAATCCTACAAAATTTGAATTCATTTGGATTATCCACTACGAAGATATGAGCAAAAATCAATTTTTTTATTAAAATTTCAATAACCTGTATATCTTGGGCGGAGCCGAATTTTCAAAAATAGTATAGAATAGAAGTGTTTCTTTTAGTCTCAAGAATCTATAGTTAAAATCAATGCATTAGTCGAAGACCACCCTGTGTATAAATTTTTCAACCCTGTATATATCATAATATGATTAGAAACATTAATCTTGTTCCACCCCTGTCCTCACGGCGAATGCTTCAATTTGAATTATGTCGGCAAACATGTTATTTTCAATGAGAGAAGTTGAGCCAGCATTTCTTCTTATTTATTGGATTCAGCAGAAGTTGATTGGTCTGACCAGTGACTTCGAAATGCGGATCCGCTGCAAAATTTATGATTATGTTTTATTTGAGTAATGTTCGTCTATTTTAATTAAATGGAAACGTTTATAGGGGAACACGGGTGTATGTTCGTGCTCTTCTTACTCTTGATTAGACTTCATGTAGAGAAGTAGATGTCTGATCGCTTCGAAATTACACGTTTAAGTATTTTTCAACGACCGTCTGTCATTTTCGAAGCGCCTCGTATAAACTGGAAATGTTGGTTGCTATCTTTGAATGGAGCTGTGGGAGATGTCGATTTATTGGGAGATAATGATGGCACCTATAGGATCTTTCATCAAGAACCTACCACATGACAGCATTGACAGTTAGTTTTTTGACATATTCGTAGTAGGTGCTTAGGAAATTGTTACAATGAATTCAATTTCGCTCAAAAATCGCATTAAAATAATTGAAAGCCACGATGAAAATGGTTCTGTTAAAATTACATTGCGAAAATTCGTGATATTTTCGGACATAATTGACCTTCTGAGACCGCTATTGAGAATTTGGTCGCTAAATTTGAGTCGACGGCACATTATGTACCAACATTAATTAACATTCTCATCAAATAATCGAGAAAGACATTCTCTGACAATATTAGCTTTTTCAATGCCATTCAAAGATTTGATTAGGAAATATGCTATTGGTAACTTCCAATGACTCTGGTGAGCTACAACCATTACCACTAATGCTTCAGTAGCAGGTTCTACAGTGTCATTGTCCGAAGATACACCAATATCTACATATCCCCATGTTCTCTCTCCATCAAATTCTACTTGTTTTTAATAGATATCTCATCTAATAGAAGTGAACACAAAACTTGATGACCATTCAAGACTGCTTCTTTAACTTTCAATTTCAAGGTGTTAAAAGCTGGAACGATATAACCTGGTTCACAATTAATATTACTGGTCCATTTTCTAATTGTTGATTGGTGAGGAAGTGCCAGTGGAAATTCTGAACGCACATGTTCATATGCCTTCAGGGAATAAAATTGTAGCATAGCAGCAAACTTTCTTAGAGGTGGAGGATAATTTTCATGTGTGACTGTCTGGTTCCTTGTATTTTTCAAATATCTGGACATCAAAATACTGGGTACATTTTCGTAACTCTTCTCTATATGTTCACATTGATCATTTGAATAATACTGCTCTTTCTTCAAGTGATCCAAAACGACATTTAGGGAAGTTACATTCCTATGGAGGCGTTTAACTTTTTTATTTGCACCATATAGTTTTCCTTGTAATAACCTATAGCTTCTTTGTAATTCCGAGTATTTAGATTTCAAAGTTTTTGGGGACATGCTGTAAAAATTACCTGTCTTTAATTAAATATATAACATTCACCATTTCAAGAATTCATCAAAATTTAAGATTCAGATTGAGAAAATTCAAATTATGTAAAATTCAATATACCTATAGCTACGAAACATTTTTATTTGTTGATTAACACGTCTCAATTTTTTACTACTATCAGTACTAGTACTAGTTCCAGAGCTCTCCAGTTTTCGACTAGATTTACGGTTAAAATAATTTATGAAGGTCCATTTTATAATATCTTTAATTCAACACTTATAAAGGAAACAAACTCTTACCATAATTCCCTTTTGGCACCTTGTTGAATACGACGTACAGTTGAAGATTGAGTTGTTTCCTCAAAAGTGCATGATGGTCCAGCGTCTGCCGATGGCTCATCTGATTCATTTTTACCCAAAAATAAGCTAGGAACAGCATCTGGTCTCAATATACTTCGACCTTTTCGCTTATTTTTAAATCTTTGGAAAATAATATCTTTGTCAGTGAAATATATAGGGCATATCAATTTCTTAGATAAATCTATAGCATCACAATCTATACTCAGAATATCAGTCCAAACTGTCCTCATATAAACTGATTTTGGGAAACTAAAAAGAATCATATTACTGTGGAAAGTAAACAACACGCCACTGAGCAAATAAACAATGCCATGCGGTATGATCAGTCGGATAATTTCAATAAAAACTTACGTATAAAATGATATTCCCTCGACCTTCTTTGTTTTATAGTTTTACACGTATTAACAATACAAGACATATTGAAAGTATCGAAGTATCTATCAGCACAATGTAAAATTCGAGCAATTTCTTACTCACCTGACAAGTATGTCAACCTCGAATAGCTGACTACGAAAGTATAAAAATGGTCGAAATTTGACATAAGAATTTAGCCACGAATTTTGCTTGCGCAGTGGTCGAAGCGTATTCTCCCACTCTATATCTCTGGTGCGACCGGGCCTTTCAACTGAAAACATCGCAATCATGAGGCACAGTTTGAAGAAGATCCAAATTTGTCAATCCCTCGACGTTTTCAACAACTGGGGTTATCCCAAACCACCACATGGCGAATTTTGCATAAGGATTTGGCTTTGAAGCCTCACAAGATTCAACTAGTGCAAAATTGGAGCCGACCGACCATTCACATCGCCGTAGATTCGCTCAATTCATTCTTGAATAACCCGCTGGTTTTTCTGAAAAAATCATTTTTTCAGACGAAACCTATTTTCACTTGTCAGGTTACGTCAATAAGCAAAATTGCCGCATTCGGTATTCTGAAAATCCTAGAGCGATTATTAAGAAGCCCTTGCAAGCTCAACATGTCACTATATGGTGCGTTAAGTAGTCTGGAGGCGTGATTGGGCCTTTTTTGCCAACTGACTGCTTTATCGTAAAATAGAACACAAGGCCCGTGTCGATTGGTCGAAAGAAATGCTCCAAAAATACGATCGCGGTGCTTCGAAGCAACAAACGTTGCTCGAGCACGAAGCACTTCCAAACAAATCGTCGCCTGTTTTTTCGGAAAAACTGGACATGTCGCAATCGTTCCACTAGAACAACGCAGAACAGTCAATTCTGATTGGTCCACAACCATTTGTTTGCCAGTCTTTCAAGAAATCCGGAAAGCCAACCGTCAAATCGGCTCATACAACTGCATTTATATAACATCAATTTTATGAGTCCAGACTTGGCACCAAATGACTTATTTTTATTCTCGTACGTTAAATATAAAATGAGCGGTGACCTGAAGAAGCGGTTGATGCATTCAGAATGAATGTTTTGGATAAACCTCGGTCAAAGTGGTAAAATTGCTTTGACAATTGGTTCCAACGCATTGAAAAGTGTATAGATATTAATGGGGAATATGTTGAAAAACATTAAAGCGATTTTCGATGATTAATGTTGTTTTTGATCCCTAATCTCGAACTATAAAAGGCAATCTTTTTATGGAGAAATCCTGTATGAGGTGCCCTCTATTAGTAATCTGAAAACTAAAATAATAATTGGATATTGCATTATACAAAACCCCCGCATACCACATTATTTCGATTTGTACCTCTTCGCTCAAAGTAAAAAAAAGAAAAAAAATAAAAATATAAACTTTAACACCCGGTATTTCTTAAAGGAAACAGTTTCGAACATATTTTCATAAGACTTTTTTTTCATATTTTATGGCCCCCTATGCATGATACTCTTTTCTTGACACTCTGTATATCTAGTAAAAAATGAAATGAAATGAAATGCAGTACTTCAGCGTGGAGTTCGATTTTCAGAAGGAACTAAGCGTTCCCGACTATTGTGTCATCATCAGGGTTCTCTGGAAGGGTAGAAGTCGATCCATACCTGTGCGTACCGTGACGTGACGTGACGTACCGTACCGTGACTTTCAGTGAAAAGAAAATATCGGCAGACGAAAATGATTCCCTTTTAAATACTTTCTATTTCACCTCATTTTATTAATATGAACGACAGACAGTAACTGTACTGCGTTTCAGAAATATCATGTGAACGTGGCAAATTCTTTATCTGCTGAATATCACATTGAGATCACTCTTAAATATCTTCAGATGAAGGATCTGTCTCCAATGAAAAGCGCAAGAGACGAACCCGAAGCGTTTGAAATATATTGAGACATTTATTCCCAATGGTTTCGTAGTTTCGCAATAATAATCAGGTAGAACTGTTAGCTAATTACGAGCAACCGATTTCTGAGTGAAATCAAATTGTGGGTGGAGTAGCTACATGCCCGAATTATTTCAGAACAAAAATCGTTCGGAACTGGTAGAAGCGACTTCGGGTCGCTGATTGCGGTCAGTGAGTGCACGATTCTAATGTGGGCTATCTCGAACATGGTTCCGCGGGTCACGATTCTCCATCCGTCAAATTTTTAATGGGAGTTTACCCAACAGGATGGTGACACAATCCAATTTATTTATTAATTAGACCTTCGGCATCTATCGCGTCTGTGTTACGGAAGAGCTTGGAATGTTTTTTTCTGACCTGAGGATTTGTTAACTAGGAGATGATTCATTCATGAATTCCAAAAGACCGTATCCTTCCGCTACGATGTCTAGAATTATAGAATTATTATTTGGGCACTAACCATAATCTGTTATTATTCTTTTTCCCAAGGTTTCAACAGACATCATCTGTCATTTTCAAGGTAAAAAGCTTTTCTGAAAATTTGTCTTCTTCCATGAACTAGATGAAAAATTAGTACTCATCTATGGTTCGAAGAATTCTTCAGGTTACATCGAACAATCGGCCTCCAAACCTACGGCAGCTCAATTGATGGTGCACTTGTGGATTGAGAGCCATGTACATGAATGTTGTCTCCATGATTTTTCTTTTTGTAGGTCTCTCCCTTGGATCTTATAGATGTCTCGTTCTACTTCATCATGTTTAGTTTCTGATATTCCTTTATTCTTATTTTTAAGGGGCGCTTCGTTTCTCTGATATAAGATCTGTCGCACTCGCATGGAATCTCATATACAGAGTGTCCGGGAGATCTCCCGGATTCAGATAGAATATTAAAAAATAGAAGATAAGTTCCCATAACTTTTTTCCTAGCGGTCCTCCCTACGGAGGTACGGCCTTCTAAGCGACGCCACTGGTCATCAAATTTTCTTGAATAACTTTAGTACTACTTAATATAATTTAATGAAAATTTAATACGATAAAGAGTTGTAAGGACCTCTCAAAATACTGTATTTAAAACATAATTAGTTTGTTTACTTTATCAGGGGCGGACTAGGTTGTACATTTTATTGCTTAATAACGAATATGAATATTTCAACATTAAGCTAAAGAAACGGTACTCATGTTCATTTTCGATAAAATTATTCGTTTTCGAGAAAAATAAATTAAAAGAATTGATGTTTTTATTAGAGAAACCATGATTTCTAATTCTTTTGTCTGCATCACAATGAAATGTGATTCTCTGTTAAAGTTCTTCCCTAGCATCCACCAAAGAGGAATACACCAACGTTCTGAGATGACCCCACAGGTGAAAATCCATTGGCGTTAGGTCGGGAGACCATGGAGGCTATGCAATGGGACCTCCTCTGCCTATCCAAGGATTTCGATAGACGTTATTCAAGTGGTCCCGTACAGCAACGCTAAAGTGAGGTGGGGCTCCATCATGCATAAAATACATGCTTTGGCGGGTTTCAAGTGACAATTGCTCTATAGCCTCCAGAGAAGCGTTCTGAAGGAACTGTAAATAAAGTTCACCATTCAATCGTGGCGGCTATACGCATGGTCGAATCAAAAAATTGCCGATTATTCCTGCCCAAATATTAATTGATTGTAACTGATATGTTGTTAATGATAAATAATAGTGGCATGAGGGTTTTCTTCAACCCATATATGCGAGTTATGTAAATTTACAATACCATTTTTGGTAAACCTTACTTCATCGGTAAAAATAACACAAATAAAAGTTTGGGTATGTTCGTTGCTGATCTAACAGCCAGTTTTTCCAATAATTGCAAACGATACACTTTGAATCAAAAGCAAATGGCAGATATGTTAAATGTTTCACAACAAACTATTTCTGACCGTTTAAAAGCTTTGGAAAAGATCCAAAAGTGTGGAAAACGGGAGCCACATGAATTGAATGAAAGACAGGTGGAAAATCGAAATTTCACTTGTGACATTTTGCTTCAAAAACACGAAAGAAAATCGCTTTTGCATCGGATTGTTACCCGGCGATGAAAAATGGATTTATTCTGAGAATCCTAAATGGAAAAAATTATGGGTTAATCCGGGACAACCATCAACATCGACTGCAAAACCAGATCCATTCGGCAAGAAGACAATGCTGTGTGTTTGGTGGGACCAGTAAAGTGTGGTGTACCACGAGCTTCTAAAACCTGGTGAAACCGTTAATATTGATCGCTACCGACAAAAAATGATCAATTGGAATAATGCATTGATCAAAAAACGACCAGAATGGGCCAAAAGACACGGCAAGGTAATTTTGCTCCACGACAATGCACCTTCACACAAAGCAAAACCGGTTCAGGATACAATCGAAACACTTGGCTGGGAGCTGCTACCCCACCCGCCGTGTTCACCAGACTTGATTCCTACGAGGAGGTCGAAAATTAGATGTCTGGTTGGTTTGCTTTAAAAGACGAACAATTTTATTGGCGTGGTATCCACAAATTGCCAGAAAGGTGGTCAAAATGTGTAGAAAAAATGGCCAATACTTGAAAGAAATATTTTTACTTTCCCATTAATAATTAGTGTTTTATTTTCACAAAAAAAAACGCTCATTTCATACTGGTATCTATAATATAAAAATGAATCGCAAAATGTGTTGGTAAGCGCATAACTCAACAACGCCTGGACCAATTTGGCCAAATCTTTTTTTAAAATGTTCGTTGAAGTTCAAGGATGGTTTTTACTGCGAGAAAAATTAGAATTATTACTGGAAAAACCCTAAAAATAGCTCTTTTTTCCCATACAAATGATTTGTAACTAAAACGTAGTCAATTTGAGCTTTGAAACTCTTATGAAAGTAACAAATGATGAAACTGGAGGGATTTACTTCTTAGATGCACCTGGTGGTACAGGAAAAACTTCTTTGATTTCATTAATATTAGCAACAATTCGCTCACAAAATAAAATTGCACTTGCACTCGCTTCGTCGGGAATCGCAGCAACTTTGCTTGAAGGTGGTCGAACAGCCCATTCAGCACTAAAATTGCCATTAAATATGCAAAGCAATGAAACTCCAACCTGCAACGTTTCGAAGAACATTGCAATGGCATAGGTTTTGCAGCAATGTAAATTGATTGTTTGGGATGAATGCACGATGGCACATAAAAAATCTTTGGAGGCTTTAGACAGAACCTTAAAAGATCTACGGAGCAATAATAACCGATTTGGTGGTGCAATGATTTTATTAGCAGGAGATTTTCGTTTCATTGCCAGTGATTCCACGATCAACGCCAGCTGATGAACTCAATGCATGTCTAAAGTCCTCCAATTTGTGGAAAGATGTCAAAGTACTTCATTTAAGCAAGAATATGCGTGTCGAGTAGCAAAATGACCAATCTGGAAACATATTCTCTAAACAACTCATTTACATTGGTAATGGCAAATTTCCTATAGACATGTTGACTGGCTGAATTAACTTTCCTCAAAGTTTTTGTCAGTTAACTCGATCAAAAGATGAACTTATTCAGAAGGTGTTTCCAGATGTTTCTCAAAATTACAGAAACCATGATTAGTTGAGCGAACGAGCTATACTGGCTGCAAAAAACATAGATGTAAATGAATTAAATTTCAAAATTCAAGAACAAATTACAGGCGAATTGAGGATATATAAATCAGTTGATTCGGCCACTAATCAAGATGATGTAGTCAACTATCCACCGGAATTTTTAAACTCGCTGGATTTGCCAGGATTGCCACCTCACAATCTTCAATTAAGGGTTGGATCGGTGGTTATAATGTTGCGAAATATCAACCAACCGCGTCTTTGCAACGATACACGGTTAGCGATAAAAAAATTACTAAACAATGTGATAGAAGCAACTATACTCAAAGGAAAGTATAAAGGAGAAGATGTTCTCATACTGCGTATCCCAATGATTCAGACTGATGTGCCATTTGAGTTTAAACGACTACAGTTTCCAGTGCGGCTTGCTTTTGCTATGACTATAAACAAGTCCCAGGGGCAATCATTAAGTGTTTGTGGTATTAATCTAGAAAACCCATGTTTCTTACATGGTCAATTGTATATTGCCTGTTCCCGTGTTGGAAAACCATCAGATTTGTTTATCTATGCGCAGGTTATCAAACAAAAAACATCGTATACCACAAAGCACTACAATGATAATAATAATAATAATAATGATTCACATGATTAACAATAAAGCGATTACTTACTTTTAAATCCTTATATATGTTTTATTTAATTATTTTTTATTCACAATGCCCTATCACCAAGGTGACGGTTCTGTTGAGGAGAATTTTTAAAATACGTAGGCACAAAAACTGCCACATTACTAATCTTTTTGACAGGACGAAGTCTGTCGAGTCAGCTAGTACCTAATAGATATTGGAAAAAGTGAAACGAATACCAGAAAATCAACTTGAACAATACAGCTCAGGAAGATGTTCAACAAACTATAAAAAGCGTCATTCCTTATCTGAAAGGTTTATCAGAATAATGAGAAGAATTGGAAATAGGTACGACACAACAACCACCTTCAAGACACAAGATACCATCAGGGCTAATCTAAAAAAAGTTTTACGCGATAACGAGAATCAAAGAACGAAGGACTGTGCATATGAGATATCATTAAAGTGCGGAAGATAAACTAACTATTCTATGATTAAATATGAGAGTAAACGTTGAACGCAGAGCAGAGGTCGACGGAAAAAGTCATTGAAATACCCCTTTTCGCAGCAAATCATCCCCTGTGATACTCCTTGTGACCCATCTCGACCCAACAAGTCTACCATGAACTGAACCATCAAACAACTCTATTGTCGCCGTCAATTAGAAAAGAGATATATATTCTCTTTCCGGTCGTCTTAAATTTCTAAGTGCGATTCGTCTGTATCTGGAAACGATCTAGTCGCTTTAAATTTCGAATCGACACTTCTAACAGGCCTCGTTAATCTGTCCCTTAAGTATGGTTTTTATCGAGGTGGGATTTTAGTTTTATGGCTCTCCGCGTATACTTTAAACTATCTACGTCAGTGGTGGCTGTCACATAAAATGTGTTCGGATGTCTTGTTATCAACGCTATTCCGCTGACTGTAAAACTGTAATCGGTCTGTCTGTAATGATTCGAGTGAAATCTCGCAATATCAGGTTAGAAGTCGATGGTTCGATGTCGTTGGATGTTGGAGTTATTCTTAGATATAGGAAAAACAGGATCCTTTTGCTCATGAAGAAATAATTGTTCTTTAGATATTTTTTGGGTTGTTTCTAAAATGTAGGCTGTGTTCCCGGAAAGTAAGTATTAACAAATTTATGTGAAAAAAATTGTAAGCCCTTCGTTTAATCTTTGCTATACGAGGGTTCCTTTTATATTTCGGGTTGGACAACCCTAGTGTTGCAATCTGCGAACTGACAGCTCTATATATGGTAAAGCTCGACATTTTTGACGTTATACTTCGTCAGAACGTTTGACATAAGAGCACTATTTGTGTTATTTACAGTAACTTAAAAGATTCATCTCGCCCAAGAACGGAATTAAATTGTGAACATTTTCGTGCGATTATTTTCTACAAATTTCGTCATGAATTAACTCAACAACAGTGCATCGATGAACTTACTTCAAGTTTTGGCGATGAAGCTCCATCAAGGACCAGTGTTTATCGATGGTATGGTGAATTCAACCGAGTTTGTAGCTCACTCCAAGACGAATTTCGGGAAGGTCGTCCAAAAGCAGTTGTTTCGAAATCCATTAATGCTCTGCGCCGACTGATAATGCAAGATCGTCATGTGACCTATCGTGAGATTAAGAGAACCTTAAACATTAGTGGGACCAGCATTCATACAATATTGCATAAGCATTGGTCATGGTCAGCATACAATTGGTCAATCGCTCAGAAAATAGGCTCGTGTCGATTGGTCGAAAGAAATTCTCCAAAAATACGATCCTGGTGCTTGGAAGCACGGCTATGACATCCTGAGAGGTGATGAATTGTGCATTTACGCGCATGAGCCCGAAAGTAAACAGCAGTCGACTGTATGGGTGAATCAAAATGAGCCGAATCCAACAAAAGTTGCTCGCGCACGAAGTACGTTCATACATATTTTACAAAAACAAATTGAACAGCCTTCTGGATGGATCTAGTAAAATTCGTTCAATCAAACCAATCGAAGTCCCACAGATACAATGAAAACTTGTCCATTTCCACAGAACCAATGGAGGAGAACGTAAACCAGTGATGACCAAATATTTCAGCAGATCCTCTCAAAGTCCATACCCAATTTATATGCACGGAAAGCATATCAGCCGATGCCGCTACGTTGAATCACGAAATGGAACTTTACAAAGTATACGTTTGACATTTCATTCGGTAGTCGGTTCCGAACAATGAAACGATAAATCCTTTTGTACTTTCACGGGATTTTATAAATGTTGCCTTAAATGCCATCAATCACATTACAAACAAATCTGGTACGGCTCATAGGACATCTGATAGTGATGTTGTTGCGGTAATTTCTTGGAAAAAGTCAAACCGCATCGGGTCGTGTCTGCGTGATGAACGGTTGAGATAAAGCCGTTTTTTATGCTCGATCATTTGCCATTTTCAGCTCAGAATGATTTTTATGGAAAATGTATTGTTTTGAGGAGTTTATACCTAGGTAACTTCAGCATTGGGTTATTGAGGCCAAAGTTTGAAGAACTTGGAATAAGTACTTATAGGTTTGTTTGGAAAGTAATTTTTCTTTTTCCCGACAGAGGATTTGATTGTATTTTTTCCACCCAACTTCACACTTATGCCCTTTGATTTTTCTATGCTTAGAGAGCTTAAATGGAAAGGTTTTTTTTGTGAAAAATTTAATTAATTCTACGGAGTAGTTGGTTGGTGTCCTTTTGAATATGGAGAGCGATAAGCAGCATTTACGTTATATCTTACTATTTTATTACGGAATTGATAAAAATGTGGTTCATGTTAGAAAGATGTTGACCATTGTGTATTCAATTGTCGAAGCACTTTTGGCACTCTGATTGAGGTATTGCGTACCACCCAGAATTGACTATTCTGCGTTGTTCTAGTGGTACGATTGCGATATGTCCAGTTTTTCCATAAAAACAGGCGACCATTCGCTTGGAAGTACTTTGTGCGCAATCAACTTTTGTTGACCCATACAGTCGACTGCTGTTTACTTCAGAGCTCATACGCGTAAATCTATGATTCATCACCTGTCTCGATGTCATATACTTACTTCGAAGCACCGCGATCGTATTATTGGAGCATTTCTTTCGACCAACTAGTACGAGTTTTTTTGAGCGATTGACAAATTATGTGGGATCCAACGAGAACAAATTTTTTTGACGGTCAAATGCAATATTTAATGTATGATGGTCCCACTAATGTCTAAGGTTGTCTCGATATCACGATAGGCCACATGACGATCTTGCAATATCAGTTGGCGCACAGCACCAATTCAACAACAACCACAATCACTTATAAAAACGCTAATTTTCAACATTGGATTCGAAGATCAGGAGTATTATTCAGAAGTCCGGAAAAAGCAAGCAATTCCTTGCTAATAGAATCCAAAAGACGGGTGTCACGTAGCCGAACCGATTCCTCGTATTCAATTACTAAGCACAATAGGTCCGTTCTCCATCGACACCTAACTGTATACTCAACCGACCCGACTTATACAATATGGATAATTTTCTGCCATGAAGTTTTGATTTAACCGTCGACAGGCGATGGTCAAGCTTCCTTATTGAGAGTGTGCCAGCTATTTCTTGCTTCATGAAATTCCAATAATCGATTATACCCTCTGCAGGAAAGTACGGATGCAGTTCTTAGATAGATAATGAAAAAGCAAATCGTCTCACAATCGAAATTTTGAAAAACGTTTCAAAAACTCATATCTTTTTTCGTACCAGGTATTTTAGTCTTGTGTTGTTTTAATAAAACATTAACTCAGCCATCTGATTAATTAAACTTCTGTGAATTTAAATCTAGAATTCAGGTAAACGACATTTAGACGAAATTCGACATTTGAAATTTCAAAAAAAAAGTATAAGCACCAGACTGGCAATGTTGATATGCTGGTTCGAGTCCCGTCAAAGGATGAATTATATATATTATTCTTCTTCTTTCATAATTTTTCAAACCACGAATTTCAAGATTTACTCATGATAAATATGGAGTGAATCTTTTACGCTCATGTTACAAACGTGACATATCGTTATCATGATGAATCCACAAGGTGATTAATTCGAAGAGTGAGAGACATCTCTGAGAATTTTCAATTAGTATTCAACAGTGCATGTTCGAGCTTGTTAACTGAATATATCTGTGTCTCATCTTTTTCATCACGCTTTTTGACTTACCGCTACTCTACTTTATTGTTGTGTAGGCTGCCATTACTCTCTGTCATTGGAATCTTGAAATTATTTATTTATTTTCATATATGGTCACTCAATAGACGACAGTGCATGTAATTTTGAGGCTCACGAAATTTTCCAATTGATCACTAACTTCAAGAGTGAATTAAGGACCGGATGGAATACCAAACTAACATAGTGTTAAAAAGATGACGGGAGTGATCTTAGCCACAACCACAAAACCGATAAAGGTCGCACACATGATCCGACTTATGTATGTCAGGATGCGAATATATAATAAATCTATTCGAAATAGTACTTGAATTATTGTTAATCACTGTGGAACTAATGTGGAATATGCCTTGAATAAACCAGAAAGCTTATCGAATAAATTAAAGAGAAGAAACTTGGAAATTCATCTATCTCGAGATACTAGGGGGGAAGAAAATGGATATATTCGAAATTTTCACTGAATGTCGATGATATAACGAGCTCAAATTATATTTTCATTAGTGAGACTACCTTAAAGACGAAGTAAGCAAAAATGGACATCCGTCAGTTACGTGCTACAGGGGTAGTAAGTGGTGTTATGAATATTCAAAAAGTTGAAAATTCTCGATGAAATCGGTTTTGAAAGGCAAAAAACGCAAATGAATATTCATAACTCCACTTACTACCCCCGTAGAACGTCACTGCCGGATGCCCATTTTTTGGCGGTCTTGTTCACCCAAACAGAGTGCCTATCATTTTGCCCGAATGTGTGTAATTTTGGAATATCGGGCCGAAAATGGTCTCAATCGATTGGGTTCGACTCCCTGATGAAGAATTCGTGGCGAAAGTTGAGTCTGTCCGACGGCCGGCCGTATCCTCTCTATCATCCAAAAGGAATCAGCTAGAGTTTTCATATTTTCAGAATAGGTTAATTGTCCAAATATCTCGGTCAAGTTCGTTATTGGGCCAAATCCGCCGGATGGTTCAGTAGTTATGAGCATCTGAAATTTTGTTTCCTCAATAACTACTAGAATATCTATCCATCCGATCGAGTTGATACTTGGAATTGAGGAGGCTGAAACGAAACGGCTTGCAAAATTTAGCAGAAATCGTCACGATAGAAAATTTTTAAAAAATCCCCAAAAAAAAATTTTTCAATACTCAATATCTCCTAAGACTTCATTTAGATTTAAATACAAATCCGTATATATATTGAGCTTACCGATATCTTACTAATCCTCAAATTTCATTGTCGTAGCTTTCCCCCTTCTGAAGATATGATCATTTTTTTCATTTACTCAAGAGAAAAATAGAAATGTCATGAAGTCCGAGCTTTGTGATTGAAAGATTTGCCATCACAGATCGATATTCGTTTGACAACTTGTGGACCTAGATATCAGTGTCGGTGTAATATCAATCAAAATTTTTATAGAATTGATAGAGGTAGAATTCGATGTCGATGACGTTGTCAAAATTCAGAAAAGCACAGACGTAATATTAATCAAAAAATTTTTTATCATAGAGAAAGAATTGGATGGCGTCAAAAATCAGAAAAGCAATGACGTGAGTTTTTAGGAGAAGCATAGAACAAAATTTGGTGAAAATTATGAGTAGTTATTTTCAAATTGAGGTAAAGGTTTGTTTATTCACTAGGCTTTCATATTTGCATCACATCACGGAAAAAGACTATTGTTCACCCGATCAGAGAGCTTATAGATTTGTTAAGGTTTGAATATTTACTCGCAAGTAGCTCAACAAGAGCGCCAAAGCAATCTGACCTCACGTCAGTGCTTTCTAAATTTTTTAAATTCCGTCTGTTAGCTTGTTTCAACGATAGAAACATAATCCAGTTGCGTTTTATGCCTGACAAAACCGATTTCATCGATAATTTTGAACTTTTTGAATATTCATAACAGTATTTTCGACCCCTGTAACACGTCACTGACGGGTGTCCATTTTTTCTAATTCCATCTGTTAGCTTGTTTCCATGATAGAAACATAATTCAATTGCGTTTTCTGCCTGACAAAACCGATTTCATCGAAAATTTTCAACTTTTTGAATATTCATGACACCATTTACTACACCCGTAGCACGTCACTGACGGATGTCCATTTTTTCTAACTTCGTCTGTTAGCTTGTTTCAACGATAGAAACATAATCCAATTGCTTCTTCTGCCTGACAAAACCGATTTCATCGAAAATTTTGAACTTTTTGAATATTCATAACAGTACTTTCGACCCCTGTAACACGTCACTGACGGCTGTCAATTTTTTCTAATTCCATCTGTTAGCTTGTTTCCATGATAGAAACATAATTCAATTGCGTTTTCTGCCTGACAAAACCGATTTCATCGAAAATTTTTAACTTTTTGAAATTTCAATAAACTATTTGCCACCCCTCCCTAGCACGTCACTGACGGATTTCCTTTTTTTCTAATTTCGTCTGTTAGCTTGTTTCAACGATAGAAACATAATCAAATTGCGTTTTTTGCCTGACAAAACCGATTTCATCGAAAATTTTCAACTTTTTGAATATTCATGACACCATTTACTACACCCGTAGCACGTCACTGACGGATGTCCATTTTTTCTAATTTCGTCTGTTAGCTTGTTTCAACGATAGAAACATAATCCAATTGCTTCTTCTGCCTGACAAAACCGATTTCATCGATAATTTTGAACTTTTTGAATATTCATAACAGTACTTTCGACCCCTGTAACACGTCACTGACGGCTGTCCATTTTTTCTAATTCCATCTGTTAGCTTATTTCCATGATAGAAACATAATTCAATTGCGTTTTCTGCCTGACAAAACCGATTTCATCGAAAATTTTTAACCTTTTGAAATTTCAATAAACTATTTGCCACCCCTCCCTAGCACGTCACTGACGGATTTCCTTTTTTTCTAATTTCGTCTGTTAGCTTGTTTCAACGATAGAAACATAATCAAATTGCGTTTTTGCCTGACAAAACCGATTTCATCGAAAATTTTCAACTTTTTGAATATTCATGACACCATTTACTACACCCGTAGCACGTCACTGACGGATGTCCATTTTTTCTAATTTCGTCTGTTAGCTTGTTTCAACGATAGAAACATAATCCAATTGTTTCTTCTGCCTGACAAAACCGATTTCATCGAAAATTTTGAACTTTTTGAATTTTCAATAAACTATTTGCCACCCCCTAGCACGTCACAGACGGATGTCCATTTTTTTGACATTTCATTCGGTAGTCGGTTCCGAACAATGAAACGATAAATCCTTTTGTACTTTCACGGATTTTATAAATGTTGCCTTAAATGCCATCAATCACATTACAAACAAATCTGGTACGGCTCATAGGACATCTGATAGTGATGTTGTTGCGGTAATTTCTTGGAAAAAGTCAAACCGCATCGGGTCGTGTCTGCGTGATGAACGGTTGAGATAAAGCCGTTTTTTATGCTCGATCATTTGCCATTTCAGCTCAGAATGATTTTTATGGAAAATGTATTGTTTTGAGGAGTTTATACCTAGATAACTTCAGCATTGGGTTATTGAGGCCAAAGTTTGAAGAAGTTGGAATAAGTACTTATAGGTTTGTTTGGAAAGTAATTTTTCTTTTTCCCGACAGAGGATTTGATTGTATTTTTTTTTGCACCCAACTTCACACTTAAGCTCCTTTGATTTTTCTATGTTTAGAGAGCTTAAATGGAAAGGTTTTTTTGTGGAAATATGATTCATCACCTGTCTCGATGTCATATACTTACATCGAAGCACCGCGATCGTATTATTGGAGCATTTCTTTCGACCAACCAATACGAGTTTTTTTTGAGCGATTGACAAATTATGTGGGATCTAACGAGAACAAATTTTTCTGACGGTCAAATGCAATATTTAATGTATGATGGTCCCACTAATGTCTAAGGTTGTCTCGATATCACGATAGGCCACATGACGATCTTGCAATATCAGTTGGTGCACAGCACCAATTCTACAACAACCACAATCTCTTTTAAAAACGCTAATTTTCAACATTGGATTCGAAGATCAGGAGTATTATTCAGAAGTCCGGAAAAAGCAAGCAATTCCTTGCTAATAGAATCCAAAAGACGGGTGTCACGTAGCCGAACCGATTCCTCGTATTCAATTACTAAGCACAATAGGTCCGTTCTCCATCGACACCTAACTGTATACTCAACCGACCCGACTTATACAATATGGATAATTTTCTGCCATGAAGTTTTGATTTAACCGTCGACAGGCGATGGTC
Organism: Micraspis discolor; assembly: GCA_030674115.1. NCBI lineage: Eukaryota > Metazoa > Arthropoda > Insecta > Coleoptera > Coccinellidae > Micraspis > Micraspis discolor. Next base: position 2,039,858 of record JARTUT010001740.1, read on the forward strand.
AAGCTTCCTTATTGAGAGTGTGCCAGCTATTTCTTGCTTCATGAAATTCCAATAATCGATTATACCCTCTGCGGGAAAGTACGGATGCAGTTCTTAGATAGATAATGAAAAAGCAAATCGTCTCACAATCGAAATTTTGAAAAACGTTTCAAAAACTCATATCTTTTTTCGTACCAGGTATTTTAGTCTTTTTTTTTGTGAAATAATTGTCTTAAGTGTTGTTTTAATAAAACATTAACTCAGCCATCTGATTAATTAAACTTCTGTGAATTTAAATCTAGAATTCAGGTAAACGACATTTAGACGAAATTCGACATTTGAAATTTCAAAAAAAAAGTATAAGCACCAGACTGGCAATGTTGATATGCTGGTTCGAGTCCCGTCAAAGGATGAATTATATATATATATTCTTCTTCTTTCATAATTTTTCAAACCACGAATTTCAAGATTTACTCATGATAAATATGGAGTGAATCTTTTACGCTCATGTTACAAACGTGACATATCGTTATCATGATGAATCCACAAGGTGATTAATTCGAAGAGTGAGAGACATCTCTGAGAATTTTCAATTAGTATTCAACAGTGCATGTTCGAGCTTGTTAACTGAAGATATCTGTGTCTCATCTTTTTCATCACGCTTTTTGGACTTACCGCTAGTCTACTTTATTGTTGTGTAGGCTGCCATTACTCTCTGTCATTTGAATCTTGAAATTATTTATTTATTTTGATATATGGTCACTCAATAGACGCCAGTTCATGTAATTTTGCTGCTCACGAAATTTTCCAATTGATCACTAACTTCAAGAGTTAATTAAGGACCGGATGGAATACCTAACTAACATAGTGTTAAAAAGATGACGGGAGTGATCTTAGCCTAAATTTTGAACTTTTTGAATTTCCAATAAACTATTTGCCACCCCCCCCCTAGCACGTCACTGACGGATTTCCATTTTTTCTTACTTCGTCTTTAAGGTAGTCTCACTAATGAAAATATAATTTGAGCTCGTTATATCATCGACATTCAGTGAAAATTTCGAATATATCGATTTTCTTGGCCCCTTGTATCTCGAGATAGATGAATTTCCAAGTTTCTTCTCTTTAATTCATTCGATAAGCTATCTGGTATATTGAAAGCATATTCCACATCTTTCTCTTGGTAATGGGGTTTTCCCTTCATTTTGGAATCATAGTTTTGTTGTTCCCACATTCAAATCGGGCGATAGAGGTGTGGTTCACAACTACAGGGGAATATCTATCCGATCTGCTATCCCAAAAATGCTCGATTTTTTCGGTCTGTAACCTATTATCTTGGAAAATTGCCCACATTGATATTGAAAACTGATATGTCTCGTGCAATCAAACGCTTTGTGGACATTTACAAAGCGTTAAATTAAATTAAAAATCATGTTACACAATGGAGAAAACACAAGTAATCTTCATACCCCCAGGATGTTCAAATTGAAAACCTAGCTAAGATAGAAAAATGATGATTACATAAGAGCCTATGTTCTAAATCAATGTAACCGAAAAAGATTCACCCTGTATGATTATAATTGGAACCATACAGTCATCAAGGTTGTCCTTTTTCATGCTATGTCACTGTTATTCACTTATCAATTATATATTAATCATTTCCATTCTCTTTTACAGCCCAATTTGAGCACAAACTTTTCTAAAAAGGCTGCAGTCAAACCAGTTGGGTATTTGTGTTATCGTTCCAAAAATGACATTGCCTTTTTTGACTAATTTATTTCTGTATTCCAGACGTGAAACTAGTTACCTATCTATTTTTTTTTGTCGTCCTGGAAATGTCAGTCTCGAAGAGTTATGTTGTTTCGTGTAACCTTAACCTTTAATTGGTGGAAATTTTTATCTAGTCACGATTATTGAACGATTATGAAGGAATTTATTTCCAGATAGTCTATTGATAATAATCAGAATCAGTTGAAGCCAATAACGTGGCAATAGTTATTAATTTATGCTATAAGGGATGTAAGTAACTTTCACTGGTAGAGGACAAGAACGCCCTCGAGAGTTAGCCAGGGATGGCAAAAAAATTCGAGATTGATTAATGCACTCAAATCCCATATAGGGCATAACATTTTTCCCCTCGCTGTATCGTATGTTAACAACAAAATGCTGGATATACACGGTGAGTCTTTCACCACTACGTTAATTTTAAGCACTAATTCTTGAATCGTAAAGAAACACTATACAGGGGAGTCTTTGAACACTGCGTTAATTTTAACCATAGATTGTTGACGTCAAAGGAAACATTTTCTTCTTATAACATTTTTCCAAATTTGGCCCCGTTCAAAAGATATAGGGTGTTGAAATTTCATAAAAAATTTGCATTTTCACCTGTAATATTCAAACGACAATATCAATTGAAATGATCTCTTGTAGAAGGTTTTTGGCATCAATAGATTTATTCCATTTCTTGTGGGTTTCTCACTAATACTGTACAGATTGGTTAAATTGCATGAAAAACTAATATCAGTTGAACTAAAGGTCCGTATTTCCTAGAATCCAACTCTGTGCTGAAATGATTCAATAATCAGATTTGTTCAATGTTGCCATATTTTTTCCTTTTTTTAAGAAATATTACTACAAAAGGAAAGGTTGTGGAAATCTCTCCATTCTATGGTTCCACCACTAAACTCTATAGATGAAATTAACCACTGAACAATTCTTATCTAACATTCATCACAAAATTTAAATTGCCATTTGTTGTATTAATTATTATTGATGGTGTCTAGCATCTTGTTTAATATTTAATCCAGAGTAATATTCCATAATAAATAAAGAAAAAGATTTCCATCACTCACATATATAAGTGAGTTATATAATTGTATATTCTAAAACAAGTTGCAGAATGGGCACCTATTCCAACACGAATGCGAAATTCGAACGCATGAGTGTTTGAATTGCCTTCTGCAACGAGTATTAGACGATATTTTCTCTATTTCAGTCAAGAATTGTGAGAAATTCATTGGATTTCAATGAAAAATTCAGATAATACCTCCTAGTGCCTTTTGTATTTTATTTTCGCAGTTGGCGTGACTGATACGAAAATTGACAGATTATAAAATTTGAATAGTGCGTTCGAATTTTAAAATAATTCAATTCGTGAATTAAGTATGTCTGAAGAAATGGATTTAACGCCACCAGAATTGAGAGAAATTGCCAATAATGTTGCAAATAAACTTATACTACAAAAATCCAAATTCTTGTATGAAAGAGAATACGAGAAACGAAAATGTTTTGATAGCGTATTTTGAACATTAATAATAATAATAATAATAATATATATTTCCACTGACTGAAATATGTACAGTATGGGAAAATGTCATCAAAATAGTATAAAATAGTAAAACACAGACTTGACAGTAAATACAAACCAACATCAGAAACATAGTTCAGACTCAAATTCAACTACAAGGAAAACTGAAATTAAAATACTCATGCAAGGAATAAAATGCATTTTGCCTTAACATTACGATAAAAGATTTCTTGAACAATGAGAATCTTCCAATATTACGAATGCTACCAGGTAAGTGATTGAATATTCTGCAGCCCATCACTCGAAAGCTTTTCTGAACCTGAGTTAGGCGCGTGTAAGCAATATTCACTCTTTTATCTGTCATACTTCTTGTGCTATAGATATTGTTTACGCCCTGTGCGAAAGTAGAGCCAAAATTTTTTTTTACATAGACAGCACAGTGCAAAATAAAGAGAGATGGAACGGTCAAAAAACAGTCCCGAAAATATTCACGGCAGGAGGTCCGTCTACTGAGGCCATATATTGACCGAATAATACGTTTTTGCATCTTGAAAACCATGTTCACATCCGTGCCGTTAGCCCAACAAAGAATTCCATTCTCGAGTAATGAGCGAATCGAAGAATTATAGTACATTTTAAGCACATCAGTTTCACATGTTCTCTTCAGCTGACGTATCGCAAAATTCTTCGAGGCTAATTGAGTAAAACATACAAAAAAATTCTACGTTATGGAGAACTTATTCGATGTTACACAGTATGCTTAACATTAGACAAAGCATGGGTATTTCAGAATTCTCAAAATTACAATGTTTATTGAAAACCTATTCGAAAGAATATAAACCGAAAAAATCCAAAAGTTCTCGATTTTGAACAAATCGACAAATTCTTGAAGGAAGCATTAAATGAGACTTATTTAGATATGAAGGTAACAATATATTCCTTTTCAACCATGTAAGCATAATATAACTACTTTCAGGTAGTACTAATAATGGGATACGCTGGGGCATGCAGAAGGGTAGAGCTCTGCAATATGAGAACTCAAGACATTGAATACAAAAATGATTGTATCTTAATCACCATCCCGAATACCAAAACTTATAGTCCCAGACCCATTCCGGTTGAATCTTATTAGAACATATTATGAATTGAGACCATCACATACACATCAGGATAGATTTTTTATTTTAGAGCAGGAAAATGTAAAATGTATTGTATAAACCTATTGGTATAAATAAAATATGAAATTGCCAAACCCAGAACTCTATTCTGGCCATTGCTTCCGTAGAAGCTCAGCTTCTCATCTAGCAAATAGCGGAGAGAATTTAATGACATTAAAGAGGCATGGAGGATGGAAGAGTTCAGCAGTTGCTGAAGGATATGTTGATGCGTCTCTTTTAAAAAAAATCAATTATTCAAAAACTCTCTCAACACAATTAAACAAAATATCTGAAGACACGAATAAACCTTGTACTTCAAGAATAAATATAACACCGGAAATCGCAATTGTAACAGAGGAAGGTAATATTACTACTCAAGTACCAACGCATGATAATATCACACAGCATAACATACCAGGTATATCAACCTTGAATACTGGTTCAAATTGTACCATATCTGTAAAAATATTCAACAATTGCACAATTGCAAAAATTGAATGACTTACCTGATTTTGTTATACACTTATACTAATATATCATTCTTGTTCAATGTTTAATTTCTACCAGTCCCCACCAATTAACATGAACACTTTCGAAGTGTTTCTTCAAACAGGTAATGTAGATTGGTATTTGATTCCAATTTCGCTTACTAAACCTTGAAATTAAGTGAACAATAAAGATTTAAGTTCACATAGAAAACAACCCTCGTATTTTGAACGAAAGGGAGTTTTTGGTTTGAACAAAACTGAAGATAACCTGTGAGTTTCGTTGTTTTCAATCAAAATATGAATTTGTTGATTCTTTTATATTCAACACGTTGGTTGTTTTTTGTTGATCTATTCTAAAGTTGAATCAACCGCGGTAAATCATCTAATTTCACATCAATGCTTTCAATTTTTTTAAACTGACATCCCCGTTACTTATGATTGCCACCCATCTAGAAGCCTGAAAACCTCCAGGGACAAACATAAAGACCATCATCCAAACAAGAAATATAATATTCGGTAAACACTTCCACAACTCTCGGCATCAAATTGCAGGTCTTCTGTGGAAGGCATCCGCAAATAGAAAAAGAACCGAGGCAATCATGTGATCATTGCTGACTTACGGACGGACCGACAAGTGGTTTTTACGTTCGTCTCATACCATGGTAATTTGTACCTCAGCAATCTTATTTAGTTCTACTTATTACGCCGCACGCCTAACTTGGTGAATGAAGTAATTGTAAAATTGAAGCGTTTTTCTACGACTCACTTTACCGTTTAAGCTGTTTTTAATTGTTTCTTCGGGTCGTATAGGCATGACGGTATTTCGAACTAGAGGCGAAATATTTCATCTCAATTAGGATAAACGATGGAGTGATTACTGGAACGGCCATTTTTTCTACGTGAAATTGATGCTTGTCACACGTTTGATGCGGTGATGCTTATGGGATGTTTCCTGGTTGGTTGAAATGGTATTTGGTGCACTTTCGCGTTCGTTAGATATTGATGTATGTTTCTTTTTGAATATGCACTTGGTTTCCTTTCAAGCGAAGAGAAGCTTCGAATTCCGTTCAGTTTGTTCAACCAGGAATTCACTTTTGGAAGTTGTAATGCAATTTTTCAAATATTTCGGAAAAATAAGTGTAACCGATAATAATATAATATATCCCAACCAGCGCATTCAGAAATCGATGGAAGGGAGTCTATTATGTGTCTTACATACCATAAATAGTTATCTTCACTGAAAGGAAGGTATCAAGTATACCGGTATGAAATGAGCGTTTTTTTGTAAAAATAAAACAGTAATTATTAATGGGAAATTAAAAATCATTTCATTCAATGTCTTGGCCGTTGTTTTCTACACATTTTGATCACCTTTCTGGCAATTTGTGAATACTACGCTAATAAAATTGTTCGTCTTTCAAAGCAAAGTAACCAGACACCAATTTTTCGACCTCCTCGTAGGAACCAAAGTGCTGCTCTGCCAATGCGTGTCCCATCGATGAAAACAAATGGTAGTCGGATGAAACCAAGTCTGGTGAATACGGCTGGGGTGGCAGCTCCCAACCAAGTGTTTCGATTGTATCCTTAACCGGTTTTGCTTTGTGTGCAGGTGGATTGTCATGGAGCAAAGTAATCATGCCGTGTCTATTGGCACATTCTGGTTGTTCCCCGATCAATGCATGGTTCAAATTGATCATTTGTTGTCGGTAGCGATCAGTTTTAACGGTTTCACCAGGTTTTAGAAGCTCGTGGTACACCACACCTTTCTGGTCTCACCAAACACACAGCATTGTCTTCTTGCCGAATCGATCTGGTTTTGCAGTCGATGTTGATGGTTGTCCCGGATTAGCCCATGATTTTTTCCGTTGAGGATTCTTAAAATAAATATATTTTTCATCTCCAGCAACAATTAGATATTTTTTTTCGAGTCCTTGAAGAAAAATTTCACAAGTATTATTTCAGTTTTCAATCTGTCTTTTATTCAATTCATGCGGCACTCATTTTCCACACTTTTCGATCTTTCCCATAGCTTTCAAACGGTCAGAAGTTGTTTTTTGTGCAACATCTCTGCCAATTGCTTTTAATTCAAAGTGTCATCTTCATCCAATATCGTTTGCAATTCTTCGTCTTCAAACTTTTTTGGTAGTCTTCCACGTTCTTCATTTCACACATCAAAATCATTAATTCTGAACCGTTGAAACCATCTTTTGCATGTTGCTTCTGATACAGCATATACCTCGACAAGCATTCGACGCGACTCTGCAGCATTTTTCTTCAAATGAAAACAAAAAATTAACGCTGTAACATCCTAGGTTTCCTTTCATACAAAAAATCGTAGTCTCATGTTGAGACCCCACTGCCCTCATATAGCGCGAAAGAGAGATGATGGTCAAAATAAATTCTATGGTTAGAAGTGTGAAGTTTCCACGTCAACCTATGCGACTGCGTGGCCGGGGAACCGGAGAAAGGAAGGAATCGAAGATGTGTTGATGATTATTATCAGTTCAGTTATGAGCTAATTAAGTTCTTTTTTCGAAAGTTTTTAGTGAGTGCTTGTGTGAGTGCTAAACCGAAGCCATTGCTACCTTGAGTGCCGCTCGAATCTATTTTTCAGGTAGAATTCAGATTAATTTAATTATTATGAAAGATCCATCCAGTTTACTAACCTTTTTGTTGGTAAACAACATTGGAATTCTCATTGTTTCAGGAAATCTAGTGTTTTCGTATCTATGCCATTATTATAGAGTATTTCTTAATTATTGTTTAATTCAATGATGTATTAGGTGGTGTTTGGGCATTTGTCATTAATACTGTTGTCTTGTGAATGTTATTCCTTTGTTCACATAATGCTTTGTTTGATTTCATATAACTATTTCCTTTGTTCACATAATGCTTTGTTTAACTTCATATAACTATTTCCTTTGTTCACATAATGCTTTGTCTAATTTCATATAACTCTATTTCCTTTGTGCACTTTATGCTTTGTTTGATTCATGTAACTCCTTATAGCATGTGATTCCATCATTTTCGATATTATTGCCTTTGAAGTTCAGGTGTCTACCATAACAATGAATGCCTTATTTTCAGCTTTCTACAATGTGTTACTGGAGTGTAACCGATCAACTTTATTTACTGTACCCTATGGTGCAATAGGAATTGCCAATCGCTCTGGGGTTTTGAGCCTGTGATTAAGCAGGAACATATGTAGACCTCCACTAGTGGTAGTACTAGTATGGTCGATATGGAATAATGGATGTAACCAGTGTACGTAGCACCATGGTGTTATATCGAAGGTTAACGTTGTTAAGTTACCCCTGTCTCATGTAATCATTATGTATGTCTCGTACTGTTGTAATTGGTCATTTTACTGTGTAATGTACTTGCCTTACTATTCATGGTTATTGTTGTGTATATTTCGTACTTACTGTGTTAACTTATTCTTCTTACTGTCGTGATGTATCTTCTTGTTGTCGTTATGTATATTTCCTTCGTTTGATTATGTAGAGTCTCTGCTTTCATTATTTATATTGCTTATTATCGTTTACCTATACCTGTCTCTGTTATATATGTCCATAATGCATTCTGGTTCTTATTATTTACTTGTGATGGATATTCTATGAAGATTTGTTGTTTATTTATGCTATGATCTCGTACTGCTATCTATTTATCTATATGCTCGTATTACATGATATTTCATTTAGGTGTTGTATGAGATTCCTTAGGTTCCTGGAGCGAAGGCCTTGAAGGGCCGGTTCCAAACGCCTTAAGGCAGGGACCGTTACCATCATGTGCTATAAGGCATGAGAGAATATACTTTTTTTAATCAACCGCGAAACTTTCTGTCATTTTTCCAGAGCCGCCGCTGGAACTCCATGACCTTCCCCGTGTTCCCAATTCCTTAGCTCATACAATATTATAGTTATGGCTCACATACCCTGGGGCCGTGACCATGACGATGGTCATAATTAGTCATTGACCTCTTGACCTTGATTATTAACCTTGTTGCCTTATTGAAGTATATGATTGCAATGATTATTAATTCTTGTTGTACTATTGAGGTTGTCCTATTTACCATGTCTACTATACTCTTGTATTATGGAAGTTGCTCTGATTATCCTGATTATCGTCTGTGCTGTATTGTTATAGTTTCTTTTCCTGGATTGTTATACTCATCTTCGCTAACTGTTAACCTCTCATCATTTAGTTTAAACAAGTGCCCTAACATCACCTAACCAAAGGGGTTTTATGCCTGAGGCTTTCCCCTATACTTGTTTAGACCCTCAATAAATAGCTGATTGTTTGGGTCTAACCGTTTTGTTTTATTTACCATCTTTGTTTCCCAATTATTTTCACTAATCTCAATTATCACGAACTTGAATTATTACGTAAACATAAGGTAGAGTCCTACCCTTGCTAGACGATCACATTAAATGGCCAAGTCTTTGTATCTGTTAGTCATTCAGATTCCAGGGCCGTAGTTAGTTTAGAAAATGATATTTGTCATTCTTTTCGAAAGAAAAAGTGGCAAATGTTACAACGCTTTCCGCAAATCATCACTTTCTGAAACAAAATTTGGCATTTTTAACACGATGAAAAAATATGATGTCTTTCAATGACTTGATGTATTCTAAATATGTTTCACAGATGTCATAGCAAAAAAAAAACATTTGTATCTTGACGTTCACTTCATACCGGTATACCTAGTAAATACCATATATAATAAGTTCAAGACAGTTTAATGAACTCAACACATGGGCTGAAAACTCCTGGGCCTAACAAAGAACACACAGCTTTTTGGTTCAAAATTAGTTTTAATCCCCAAGTTCTTGTATTACTATGTATTAGCATGGTGATAACCAATCTCTTTTCATAACCGTTTTTATATTGTGGACCTTTCACTATTTTATATTGTATAGATGACCTTCATAGTTTAATTATTAATATAGTTTTCGACCACTTTGAACTTTTCTTCGTTGATTTTTATTCCTCTTCTATACCTCATGTTGTTTTACACTTTTACGCTTGATTTTTGTACTTTGTCTCTTATTCTCAAGCTTTTTACTTTTTCTTCAGGAATTTTATTATATTCAGCTTAAATCACACTAGTATTTATATCTGGAATAGTGTTTTCATTTTTATACTATGGATCGCTCAGATATAAAGACATTCAATTCTAAAACATAAATAATGAAAAACCTAACTCAGATGACTTACAAATTGCTTAATGAATGAAGATTACAATATCAAAGAGCATTATTTGCACTTTTGAAATCAATCAGTAGGTTGAGGAGTGTATTATTTCGAAGTGAATGATAGGAATTATAATTGCTCTGGCTAGTGCAGAGCCATTCTTCCTTTAGAAGAATTCGACCTATTCTTACATACCTAACCTTTAAAAGCGACGACAAGAGATAACCCATCATTAAGCTTCGAAGTATCGCAGTTACACGAATGCTATTTCGATATTTCGAATGAAATCTCTTTTGAATCTGTAATGGACCATTGTCAGCGCCATAGAGAAATTAGTCCAATTGTTCTGAATTGGTGAATAGTTATTGATTTCACGGATAACAGCCTTGCTCAATAATTCGTCTATTGTGAGATGCGTGTGGCATTTTCAAGACCCATTTCACTTCTATTAATCATTCACTAAGTACAGGTTTCAGGAGAACGGTATATTCGTCGATAAAATAATCTATTTTCGTGTCACGTCTCTTTTAAATTTGTAAGATGGTCCGTGACAGCATCACTGTTTAAATTTTGCGTTATGGCAATAGAAACAAAATTTATCATCGGCAATGTCTGTAGCGTTTTTCAAAATTCTCCTCATGATGAACTAACAATGTACCGAACCGAAAAACTATATCGACATTTGAAAACACTCTTCCAGATATCAAGCGATTGGAGAATATAAAATATTTCGATTATATCAAAGAAAGGAAATAAACAGAATTGCTCAAAATACAGAGGACAAGCAGTGACAAGTAGGGGAGGATGTTTTGACTTTACTAACTATAAAGAACTTTTAAAAAGGTACAAATTTGCTCCCAATGAAATCTGGAACCTCCATAAACCTCCAAAAATTCTGACAGGCAGAAATAAAAAATAAGTGGGTGGGATAACTTCGGGTGAGAAAGGGACAATGGTTACGATGATTTGTGCGGCTAGTGCAACAGGTAACATCATACCACCACTATTTGTTTTCCCAAGGGTTAATTTTAAACCCTTTATACTGCATGGTGCTCCAACAGATTCAGTAGGGGACTCTAATCCGTCTGGTTGGTCAACAGAGGCCATATTCGTAAAATTTCTTAATCATGTCAAGCCAACTAGAGAAAAACCAGTACTCCTGCTCCTTGATAATCACGAAACGCATGTAAATATTCCTGTTATTGATCTGGCAAGGGCTAATGGTATTGTTCTTATGACTTTTCATCCTCATACCAGCCATAAGATGCAACCATTGGACAGGGGAATATTCGGCCCCTGGATGCTCAGTCCGGGCAATGCTGGAATTGTATATAATATTACTAGCAAGGTAAGAGGGTTTTTACTGGCGAATGGAGGATATAACTGACGAGCCGTAGGCGAGTTAGTCACCTCCTTGAGCCAGTAAAACCCGTTCCTTGCGTGTATTGTTTTATATTTTATTTGTTCCTCATTTGTAAAAAGGTTAGATAAACTCCAAAAAAATCTCAATAATTTGTGGCAAATGTCGTAAGCTATGGAAGCGTTGCCATGAACATGTCTGTTTATTTTTCTTTACATTTGTTTTGGCGAAAGCGAAAATGAATATACCTAAAGAAATTATTGAGGCAGTCAGCAGTGTAGCTGACTGCCTCGCAGGTTTGTTTTCCTTAAAAAATTTATTGAAAAATATGACGTTTAGTTGTCATTTGAAGATTTCAAAAGGTAATAGCGTTTCTGAAACGAAAAAATGAGCGTTATACTCCAAAAAAGCCAAGGTATTAAGTAAAGAAGAGGCTGAACAATTTTTTTACATGCTCCTGATGACCAGTGGTTGCTGGCGAAAATTGTAACAATATTTGGGATTTCTGGATGTTATCGATGTGACGAAATTCTCTCCTTAGACATGAACGGTGTAGAAGTTATGGGAAAATATGTTATTGTGACATTGCGGCAAACAAAAAATTTAACATCAAGAAGATTCACCATAACCGATGATAGCTGTAGCTTCAAGCCCTGCATGTTATACAGAAAATAGTAATAATATAATAATAATATAATTTATTGATCCTTTAATACATAACAATTTTATGTGTAGGACAAGTCATTTACAAAAATAATCTATAAATGTTCTAAATCATCAATTAAATATTCATCGATGGTATAATAACATTTTCTTAATAGTAAGGACTTAATTACTTTCTTAAAACTAATGAGATCTGACGACCTCAAACTGACAGGCAAATGGTTGAAAAGTTTGATACCCCGATATATCGGGGACATTTCAAATCTAGATGTTTTGTGTACGGGAAACGATAATATTCCCTTGCTTCTAGTATTATGGGTGTGAAAACTAGAAAGACTCTGAATGTCGTTTTCATTCTCCCCTTTATATATATAAGGCATTTCAAGATGTAAATGGAGGCCAATGAGAGAATACCATTTTTAATGAACAGCGGTCTGCATGAGGACCGTGGTGCTAAGTTGAATATCAGGCGAAGTATTCTCTTTTGGAGTATGAAGACCCTATGACAATCTACAGAATTTCCTCAAAGCAGGACGTTATATGACAAATGGCAGTGAACTAAACTGAAGTAAATATTTACCAGGTACCTTATTGAAAACGAGCACTTTATTCTTGCTATTGCATAATAGGAGTTGCAAAGCTTTTTGCACTCCGCATCAACATGTTGGGTCCACCTTAAATTTTATGTAAATCTATGGCCTCCTGGAACAGAAAGTCTAAGATATTTTTAAAGTGAAAACTTCTTTAGCGGCGCTGAGCACTCTCTTGTATGGGTAAAAACATCCAAACTCGCGTCAGGGTCACGTGATTGTGATCGAAAAAGCGTAAGATCGAGGAGTAGGAGAGGGAATAATATCCCCCACTCTTTCTACCGTGCCTGCGTGTGCTGTTTCGTTTAGGCGGTGCAGGGCGCTTGTGCGAATGTTTGTGTATGTTAATGTAATATAAATTAGGTTTGTTCGCGTGGCAGTTCGGAACTGTAATTTTTGGTAATTTGTGGTTCCCACCCGTTCGTCTGGGACGGAACAGGAGTTCCTTGTCGTTCGTGTGGTCGGAACACTTGATTTCGGAACTGTTCGTTACTGTTCTTACGGTTCCTGATCTAGAGATGGTACAAGGTACAACAGAAGAAGCGGTAAATTCAAATCATCGGTGATTCAAATTTTCAGTAGTTCTAATTGGCAATTAAGTTATATATTTGGTGACTAGGATATTTGGATAGCTGTTTTTGAGTATATTTGATATTGTGGGAGTATAAATTTTTAATCAATTCGTTATAATAGCTTCTCAAAATTTTTGTTATCTCAAAGAAGAGGAAGGATCATTTGCAATAGATGAATAAAACAATTGCATAGTTGTTGATCAAAGTATGTAAGATAATTATTTTATATTATTTATATATACGATATTTCGTATTTATATACTATATATTTATTTTTGTTATTTCGTGATTGTAGTATCTTTATTTTTAACCACTCAAAATGTATTGAAAATTTAGGAAGGAAACGGAGGAATGACCTCTTTCAAGAACACAACGACTTGTTAAAACAATTCTTATCTAAAAAATAATTACAAAGCTATGAAAATTGTTAGAAAATATTTTCATTTATTTCCCAAATGCCACCAGTTCCATATACAATTACCTAATTCTATTATATAAAATTTTCTGTACACAGTTTCCACCAAAATTACAATGAAATAACAGAAAAATTCACAGTTTATCCAGATATGAACTAACAAAAATAATTTCTCCACTGATGACCACTACTACATGTATTGAAATTTCAAATTATAATTAAATTAAATAATTTCTTTAAATATTTCATTACATATAAATTATATTTACAGTTATTTATATGGATATGTTTATGTTCATTTATTTATGACAAAAAAATTGTTCAATTTTAATATTTGTAATTTCTAAAGTTTTTCCACCGTATTGATAACACAATAACTTATTCAATATCTTTTTAACACTATCCATGATATGATCCATGATCATTGAACTCTATATGAATACCTATATGGTATTTAGAGTTCCATGATGTACAACATAACCTTACTTTCACTTATCTATGCACTTAACGAAATCGTTTTGAAATTATCTGTTTCCACCTGTTCTCACCCGTTCGTGTCATAGAACAACTTGCGACGATTCCAAGAGTTACAGAACCTGGTTCTCTGTGACCCCAGTACAACTGGGAAATGCCACCCGAACAAACCTAATGTCATTTTTGTGTACGATAGCGCAATAAATGAATATTGTATTCCACCACATAAATAATAGCACTTTTATACTGATAATGAAAGCAATTCATACAAAATTATTCTCTAACCATTCCAAAATATCAAAAATGCACAACGTTAATATTGAAGTTTTCACTTCTGCCGGCACTCCCGGAGTGCTACCGGTGTTTTTTTTTGACATACCGACATGGAAAGTGCATTTCCCTTAATGCTGGCCAGAACACTATTGGTGGTGTCCCAAAGCAAATCGCGAAATATTTAGGTTTGAAAGACCCAGAGTTATAAACCGGCCACTCTTTTCGCAGAACTGGAGCCAGTATGGTTACGGATTCGGGTGGAGATATTTTAGCACTAAAGTGTGCAGGTGGGTGGAAGAGCACCGAAATTGCGATGAGTTATGTTGATGATTCGATCAACAAAAAAATCGAAATGTCTAGCAAATTATCTTGTAGTAAGGAGAGTACAAATGTTCTGCAGTCCTAGAGTTCAGCAGTTTCTGAGTCAACAGATGGTTCATCATCAGTATCAATTTTTTCATCATCAAAAATCTGAGTTACCGGAAATAACAATTGTACCATGATTTTCAACATATATGACGATAAAACAAAATTTTCTAATGTAAATAGTACTACTAAATTTTGCAAGTTAACTGTCAGTTTTGCAAGTTAGTAACTTAATAAAATAAACTTTCTTGATTAATATTGTGTTTTTGGAAACTGACGTTCACAAATGAGAAACAAATAAAACCTCTAACTATATACAACATTGCTAGCTTATTAAATGAATTCTAAATTCAAGTTTGTTTTATGCTTTTATATAAAAATATTTTTCATGTAAGACATATTTGTTTTATTTAACCTGTTTTGGTCTGAAATCCAACAACAGTATGAAAAAAAATATTAGTATATAATTAGTATTTGAAACATTTTAATTCTCCAGTCATCTCAAAAAACTTCAAAGTAAAACCTGGTCAAAGGTACACCACCTTCCCTTATTCACAGTAGATTATATGTGAAACTATTAAAAAAGATAGTAAAAGCAATGGCGAAAAAATTTCTTGCATACAAAGTATTCCTATGAAACCGTAATCCATCATATCTACAGATCGAAAGAAGTTTTCTTGTGTCCTTGCTTTCAAAACAATGAGCCGGAACCCGTTGTCGTCAACAATTTTCCTTGAATTTTTCGTAGACTGAAACATCGGTCGTTAAAAAAGCTGACAGACTCGGCAAGTATAGACACACGTTCACTGTATTATTAATTGGAAACAGAATTGCTGAAATATCAATGAGCGGTTGACATTCTACTTTGCCGTCAGTTGTTTCGCTGCAAAACCTCTTAAAAGGTATCGATTCGTTCATTTTATTTAATGGCTTCGAATCTTCGTGAGAACATGTACACGTTTGCTGGTTTTTGCAAGAATCGAACAACTAAATGACCTAGCATGAGGGAAATTATCTGTTTAAATTTCGAAACGACGTTTTTATTGCTCGGGTCGTGTGTTCCTTATCTATTGATCGAATAGCTGGCTCGAAGATTGAGAATATTCATTGGTAACAACACCGTGTTGTACGTCCAACTATGTCAAATCTTCTGTAAGAGGAAGACATTTACTGAAAATAACTCCACACTTCAAATCCCTGGAACTGTATCTCCATTATTAATACTTTTAATTGAATGTCGAAAAAATTGTCATATTTCCACCATATTGAGTGTTGAACGAATAGCGTAGCAAGTTAGTAACTTACATAAAAATTTTTTTGGGTATATACAGGGTGAGTCTTTGACCACTGGGTTAATTGTAACTACGTTTTCTTGAAGCAAAAAAAAATTATTTCCATACCACTTTTTCTAATTCTCCCCCATCGCAAAATTATAAACGATTCAAGGTCTCGAATTGGGCTAAACCACCATTCGATACCTTTCGAGATTACACAAAATATTCAGCTTTGGCCTTGTGACATTCCCAGGGCCGGATTAACGGTGTCGTAGGCCCTAGGCACTCCAGCAGCGTAGGCCCCGAAATAATAAATATTTTTTAACTGAAATTGACCGCTAATATTAAGTAATAATTTTGTTGTAGATATAAATCCGAAAATGTGATGATGCGGTATAATTATTTTATTTTGGGATTTTAATGTTTTTATTTTTCATAGAGCTATTTTCAATAGCCATAATTCCAGAATTGAGTTTCTCTGCAACAATGCAACTTTTATATCTACCAAATTCCATGCAGAATCCCAGGGTTTTAGTACATGAACATGACAAGACATTAGCCGCCGGGAAAACCTCTCGGACGGGCACATGCGTTTGACACAGTTGGCCATGTTTCCATGCCCACTACCAAACGCTTGCGCGCGATCGAGAGGTTCTCCCTGCTGCTAAGGTCTTTTGTTTTAGTAGCTCAGTTGTGTAATAAGTTAATATGTAAACACTACGATAGAGCGTGTATGCTTGTGCTTGTATTTAATCACGCTCAACCCCAAGTCAATCTCTAGTTTAAAAACTGGAAGTTAAATTTATTATAAGTAAGGTAAGTAAAGGAAAGTTGTTTTTATACTCTACTTATTTCAACTATTTCTTATTTTACTCATTTCTACTTTTTTTTTAGCGGAAAATGTCTGATGGATATAAAAGAAAACACCAAAGTGGACATAAAAAACGCAAAAAGAAAGAGAAAGTGAGTGAGTCGCTTAGTAAAATTAAAGGTTCTTTATTGAAATATGTTAACATTTCTAAGGAGACAGAAGATAATGCAGATGCGGTAGATATTTCCTCGATCGAGGTTAGACCTAAAGAAACTGAGGCTTATTGGGACTCGCAAGAATGTTCAACCAATAAAACTGAAAATGTCACAGAAGACGAGGCTGACGGGGGTTTACGAAATTTTAACGACGCTTCCAAGCAGGTGCTGCCTGAATCACTACCAACAACATCAGCCTCAAGTATTTTCAGTTCTGATCCAGCACGGTGGACAACCATAAGCGCAGATCTTATCGATTACTTCTCTCGTAATCACCCTGTGCAGAAATTGGATATAAATTTTAAGTTACGCCACTAAATTTGGCGAAAAAATGAGATGTCCATCACAAGATTATTTTTTCAGAAAACTGAACAACAATGATATTATAAAAAGGGACTGATTGATATTTTCCGAATCTACTGTCAAGTTTTTTTGTTATAAATGTATTTTTTTCAAATCGGACCTACCTGGAAATCCAAACCTGTGTAACCAATTCCTTACAGGCTTTAATGACTGGAAAAACGCACATTCGAGAATTTCAAGTCATGAAGTGTCAAAAGAACATTTTGCATCTATTTCTGCTTTAGTGAACTCCCAACAAACTAGAAAAATTGATGAGACGTTTGATATTGTCAAGGAAAAAGAAAGCACATATTGGACAACGGTTTTAAGAAGAGTAGTGGAAGTTATTAAGTTTTTGGCCGAAAGGGGACTAGCGTTTAGAGGCGATAATGAAATACATGGTAATCCTAGTAATGGCAATTTTCTTGGGTGTATCGATCTCTTAGCCAAATTTGATCCGTTTCTAGAAGAACATGTAAGAAGATACGGTAATCCAGGCCGCGGAAAAGTATCATATTTATCCTCCACAACGTATGAAGAACTAATAATTTTACTGTGGATTCTACACCTGACGTTAGCCATACGGATCAACTCTCCATAGTTATTAGATATGTCTCAAAAACTGGAGATATATATGAAAGATTTTTGATGTTTGTTAAAATAGAAAAACATGATGCCAAGTATCTTTGACACTCTAATTTCAATTTTAGAAAATCAGGGAATAGACCCAAAATTTTGCAGATGTCAGTCTTATGACAATGCGGCTAATATGAGCGGAGTGTATTCGGGAGTACAAACTAGATTTAGGGAAATCAACAGCGCAGCCACTTGGGTACCATGTGGAGCTCATAGTCTTAATCTAGTTGGCACAGCGGTGGCAGAAAGCTGCTTAGAAGCTGTAAAATTTTTTGAAATTTTGCAATCGCTCTACAATTTCTTTGCAGCGTCCCCTCAAAGATGGTCTAAACTAAGGTCTTTGGGAAGTAAAATCTCTGTAAAAAGACTTTCAGATTACAGATGGTCAGCACGTTATGAGGCTGTAAAAACATGTGCCCATTATGATGATATACGTGGTATTCTTACAAATATTTCAACTAGTGAATGTATGAAACCTACAACAGTGATTGAGGCACAAACCTTAATCCATTAAATGAATACTTTGGAGATGGTATTACTCACAGTTATTTGGGAAGATCTACTAAAACACGTCGATATTGTAAATAAATCTCTTCAAGAACCTGGCATCGAGTTTAACACGATGGTGCGACTTTACGACAGTTTAATTCAATATTTATCTCACTGCAGAACTGAGGACATGTATAATAGCTATTATCTTGAGGCAAAAGCCCTTGCACCAGATTCAGAATTTAAAGAATCCGAAACTAGAGTTCGTAAGAGAAAACGACAGTTCGATGAAGGGCCAGATGAGACTCCCTCTCGCAGTGCCAAAGATTCCTTTAAGATTAATGTTTTTTTTATTGTTCTGGATGTGCTTTGCGCTGAAATGACAAAGAGACGCACTGCGTATACCAGCCTTTATGACACATTTAGTTTTCTTACGGATAATACACTGACCGAGGACATTATCAAGGTTAAGGCTCAAGCTCTGGTAAAATGTATCCGCCTGACTTAGAAGAAAACCTTGTTGATGAGTATTTGATTTTTTCAAATTTGTACCCCAAAACCACCTCTAAAACGGATCTCATCAAATTACAAATAAAAGATAAACTTGTGTCAAGTTTCCCAAATGTTAATAATGCATTGCGCATATACCTTTCGATATTGGGTTCGAATGCAGAAGGAGAAAGATCATTCTCCAAGTTGAAGCTGATAAAAAATGTTATGCGTTCAACTATGGGTCAAGAGATAACTTCGTCACTGGGCCTTCTGTGTATTGAAAGTGATGTCGCTCGCGGCATTAATTTTGAAGATATAATACACGAATTCGCTGTGTCAAAATCCCGAAAAAGGAGTTATTTTATGATCTACTTAGTGAACCAAACGTTTTGTATTCGTATTTTTTGTGTATTTGTATTTAGATATATTATTTTGACCTTCACTATATAATAATATAAAAATGTTTATAAGTTTTTGGGGTATTTTATTTCAATATATTTTTTTTCAAAGCCCTAAGACCTTTGGCCTTCGTAGGCCCTAGGCACGTGCCTACTGTGCCTAATTGATAATTTGGCCCTGGACATTCCATAAAATTGTAGGGACATACTTTTTGAAGCACTCTGTTACTTTCAAAGATCCCAAGGATAGTCTTCATGAAAAATGTTTTATTTGTTTCTCATTTGTAAACGTCAGTTTCCAAAAACACAATATCAATCAATTTACATTAGAAAATTTTGTTTTATTGTCATATATGTTGAAAATCATGGTACAATTGTTATTTCCAGTAACACAGATTTTTGATGATGAAAGAGTTGATACTGATGATGATGACTCAGAAACTGCTGAACTAGAGGACTGCAGAACATTTGTATTCTCCTTACTACCAAATAATTTGCTAAATTTTTCAATTTTTTTATTGACCGAATCATCGACATAACTCATCGCAATTTCGGTGCTCTTCCACCCTCCTGCACGCTTAAGTGCTAAAATATCTCCACCCGAATCCGCAACCATAAAGGCTCTACTTCTGCGAAAAGAGTGGCCAGTGTATAACTCAGGGTCTCTTAAACCTAAATATTTCGCTATTTGCTTTGGGAGACCACCAATAGTCAGCATTAAGAGAAATACACTTTCCATGTCGGTATGTCAAAGAAAATCTTAGGCTTTCTGTGAAAAACTTAGCAACACTTTTTAACATTTAATTGTTTATAACTTTGAAATATTTAATGTACTAATGCCACAATGATCTAGACATAACCGGTATCAAATGAGCTATATCGCATAATTTCTATATTTCCAATTAACGTCATTTCAAACTCATTAACTAGACTGATACCTAATGAAGTATTTTGAGACAATACGTTCTGATGACTTATCACTTTTATATAACGAAACATGATAGCTCTCAAAGTTCACAAGAAACCGATACAGCACAGTATTAATGAATGCACGATCGTTGTTCGTAACTTATTCGTTTCTAATTGAAAACTGTGCCTTCTTGTTCGCAACACAACATTAAACCAATGCCTAGATCCGAAATGAAGCGTACGCTTGAACTTTCACACTTCAATTGCTCCAATACGTTGGGCAATACGGCATTATACACAGATATAGATCTTATCTGACCATTGTTCGGTACGGGAGGCCCTTAGGGTGAACCGTCTTGTCCACTTCGATTACTCTTTATTCATAACAAAGGGAATATTTCAGCGAATATGATCCACAATGGCGAATTTCGAAATCTCCGTCTGGCGCTCTAATGAATTCAGAAGGGTAAATTGATTTATTAAACGGAGGTGTGGCGCTGTCTATCGCTCTGTGTGCACGCGATTGTGGCTTAAATTGAACATAAAGAAGACAGGTGAAGAAATCCCTTTCGATTTAATAATTGCAAGGCACTAGGGGGTCTCAGAATTGACTATGCGTTTTTTTTTTTCATGTTACAAAAGAGTCTTCTTGTACGGTCATCACTCAAACACAAGGCTATTCATTGTGAACACGCGAGTTCTTATTACGAGTATTTGAAGATCTTATAGAAAACCTTCATTTTGAAATTCAAATAAACTGTATCGTAGGTTATACCAAAGAGTAGAAACAAGAGGGTGCACTCTGTCAAATTAGTACCGAAAATTTTGTTCACTTATTTCGAAGCGAAACCACAGAATCGCATAAAACGATTCCTGCCTTGACTCAAAATCCCATAAGAGCAATATGTAAATCGAGGCAACACCAATGGAATCACATTTCGTTATCACGTGCAATAAGATAACTAATCGGTTCCTAGTTCCTGTAGCAAGAATCTAAAAATGATTTTAATCCACATGAAGATGAGTTTGGAAAAATCATTTTTTTTTTATTCATTAGGAAATATGAAAGCACTTTTCTTTCATCACAAGTGTTTCTGAACGACTTCCTTCAGGAACCAATACGCAATTTCGTGAGTAGCAATATTTCCACTGTTAATTTGTATTTTCATCATTTGCAATCTATTTTAATTTATTACTGAAATATCTTATAATTTAGAGCTACAATAATTCAACTGAGAAAATTGTAAAAGTTCACATCTTCTAAAATTTTAGGTCCTTGCCATACAACTTTGAGGAAAAGTTCAATAACAGAACATTTATTTCCTGTGGAATATGTGTGAAGACCAGAGAGAATTCATAAGAAACAAGAAACTATCATTTGACACAATGGATGAATTAAATCGTAATGTTACTCACATATAGTTCAACTAATACTGCAGTTTTGTAAACAAACGAATAAGAAATATCCTTTTTCAAAATCGTATGAGAAGAAGAAATTTTCTTTTAATTGATCTTATTATATGTGGATGAAAATTGTTTTATAAGCATTTCTTAAAAATTTTCAAGTATTTCCTAATACAAGAATGTGAGAATAATGTATAATATATTATCATCAAAATTTTAATGGAACCATTATATTATGTTTGCAAGATAGAAGTCCTTTGATTATTGATGACAAACTTCTTACGAAGAAGTTAATTCCTGTCTTATGAATGTTTCACCAATTACCAATTTTAAAGTTACACAAAATAAGCTGACGAATAACTGTAATCATAAAAGTTTGTGAATTTTGCTGATCAACTTTTTTACCAATTCCAGACAATAATTTCACTTTCATGTATTGAATGTCTAAATAATGGGCTAAAACAAGAGGGCAACAAATAAAAAGGAAATTTTCTTTATAATTCATTTACTATAGTTACATCAAAAGTTAAAGAAATTCATTAAAAATTTGTAGACAAGTTTCCTTCAGCATTATCAATCTTCGTTATATAATTATCTCGGTTCCATCTTAAGCATTCTCAGAACATAAAAAAAAATATAAAAGAGCAATTTCCTATTCTATAAAAATATTCATACATACAAAGGGATCAGATCCCTGAACTTGATATCCAGTTGAACGGTAACTTTTGGAAGAAAACACTGAGAAATATTAACTTAACATCATTTGTGCTGCAGTATATTGAACTTTCTAATTTTTTTATTTTGCCTCTTGTTACATTCATCACTCTGTAAATTTTGATTTGCATACTTCATTATGTAAAAAATTCTCATTTTTAAAAACAAATTAAGCATATATTTGTAGGGAAACTGAGCAAGAATGATGAAAAGTGATAGTTCTCAGCTTTTGGATTAGCAGTTGATGAGGAGATGTAGTGGCAGCGGCTTTCATGTTTTGTGATGTTTGCACATTGCAGTTTACCATTTGTGGAACATGTTTGAGTTCCCTTATCGATTCCTATTCTATCGGTTTGTGTACCTATATCAAAGCTTTTCGGTCTCTTAAACAGGTTCAAAGTAGGAACAGCCGTTTTGTTTAAGTAGCGGCCAGTCATTAAATAAGGTTCGAAGTGATCACTGAAAATCCTGTTTCTTCAGAATTGTCGCATCGCTGCAGGCCAATTTCCATTGCGGGGCTCGTTGAGGGTCATCTGAACTGGGAAATCTAAAGAATCTCACATCCGAAACATTCGAATCGTACTTAACTGAACATCATCCCTTGGTTTCACTCATTTTATCTACAAACCAGACTTCTCTGCAGAGCTATGAAAAAGCTTAATCCAAATATGAAAACCCGTGCGGAATGAAATTCTAAATTTTCTATACAAAATCAGCGATAACTTTTACTCCATATATCACACACATCATTCAAAATTTTCGAATGGAGGGAAAAGAATTCATAGACAAGTTATATAAAATATGCCATTTAATTCAAAGGTTTTGATTAAATTAAGGATCTGCTATGATTTTCAGAAATACCCGGTGAATTGTTTCGCGGTTTAAATTCGAATTTGGAGAAGAGAGAGATATATATCCTTCTCTTGTTAGTGCCGCCCCTTTTTTCAACGATAGAATTCTCAAGGTCATTGAATTGTTGACGAGAAAAAGGCCGGAGTGCTCCATTTTTGTAAGTTAATCTTTGGTTATACTAAGTTTCCGTTTCATAATGGAACATCTAACAAGAGAACTCTAACTTATAACTTTGAATCTAAATAAAACTTAAACCATTTGAGATATTTCAAAAACTTTATTATTGACAAACATAACATTTATGAATGGAACTCGATTTTGTTCATATGGCCACCACGGGCCCGTTTGCAGCGGACCCAATTTTCGATGACTCGGCCACACAATTCAGCAGAAACGGCCGTTATTTCACGTTCAATGCTGTCTCTGAACTTTTGCAATGTCGTCGGCTTGTTGGTATAGACCAGTGACTTGACGTAGCCCCAAAGAAAATGGTCCAGAGGCGTTAAATCGCACGAACGAGGCGGCCAATCGAAGGGACCGTTTCTCGAAATTACACGCTCACCAAATGTCCAATGATGACGCTGGCGTGAAGACCGCACCAAACCGTGATTTTTTGGGGATGCAATTGAGTCTCGTGAATCACGTGTGGATTGCTGCCTGTCCAATAACGCACATTTTGCATTGACAAAGACATTGAGCCAAAAATGAACTTCATCGCTGAAGATGATTTTTCAATGAAAATCATGATCGTGGCACAGCTTTTCCAGAGCCTAATCGGAGAACGTACGTCGCTTCAAATAGTCCAACGGCTTCAGTTCTTGGGTAAACTTGACTTTGTACGGGTGTAAATCACGCAAAATTCGCCATAGAGTGGTCTAACGGGTGCCCAATTCTTGAGAACGCCATGGAATTGACTGATTTGTGTCGTCGGCTACGGAGGCCCGAACGGCAGGGATGTTTTCGTTACTGCGACCGGAACTTTGTCTCACTGACACGACAACATCGAACAGCGAATATGTAGACTCAAATTTTTACACCAAAGTTGTGATTGCCTGTCTACTAGGGCGCAAACTACGACCTAAAATTGGAGTTAAGGCTCCTGAAGTTGCTGTCGCCGACTCCGAATTTCGGTAGTAAATTTTTATAACTTGCAAACGTTGTTCGTTCGTGTATTTCACCATGATGAAAATGTTTACTTTACTGAATAAATTGACGTTGATAGTTCGATTATTGATCTAAGGGTGCGTTCACAAATTAAATTCAAAGTTGTCAAGTCCCTATTGGAAAATCCGATATGTGGAGACTTTCGAACTACCACATTTGAAAACGATGTTTCAGGGTCAATTTTAAAAATGAACCAATACGTATTATTTGCATTGTTGTTTGACAAGATTCAATTCCTTAATATGCAATAGGAAGATTTATGTTTATGCCAATCAGAAAAAATAGAAGCTTTGGTAACTAGAGTTATTGATTATCCAAGGAAAAAAAACCAGTAGACTTATGTCATCTGATTTTAAAGGTCAATTTATAAGACAGTTTCTCGAAATAATGTCATCGTCAAAATTTTCTTTTATTGCATTTGAATCGATCAGAGAATCGGCAGAGACATCTTTAGTTATTCCCAAAGCTCGGATCGGTAAATTAGGAATTCTCAGTACCTAGTGATCGGTAAAAACGGATTTTATCGGATCTCGGTCTTGATGGACTTTCTGACTAATAAGAAACTATTCTTTGACGAGCATGAACTTTCATGTTATCTATGCCAACGCCATTTTTTCTCCCATGCCGTGTTTTAGGTTTATTCCATACATAGACTACTTCTCTTCTATTCAAAAAGTAGTGTTATTCAGCTAGAGAGGTATTCATTTTTAACTTATTCAATTTAATTTAATTGAAATGGTTCATTCTTGCTGTGTTTCCAATAGCTACAGTGATAGTAATATCAAAAGGTTTGTGTTGCATTCATATATGTACCTAGTGGTTCTGGATTAACTTATAACTCACTAAAATGTACTGTGAATTAATATTTTCTGTAGCAATTTCATATTCGTGTAGTAATTTCTGATTAGTAAAAATTTGGGACAGTTTTTAATACTGTTTTCTTTTTAGGTTTTTCGTTACACAAGTTGAGGGTGTTAGAGATGTTTGGTTGGAAAGAATCGGATATCCATGTCTTCATTCATCCAAAAGCGTTATTTGCATAAAGCATTTTCTTATGGATTGTATAGAACCACATGGAAAGCTGAAAAGATTTGCTCTACCAACACTTAATTTGCCAAGTAATTCATTATACTCCCTATGATTATCATTTTTGTAATTTCAATAATCTTTCAGATTATGTAAGCCGCCCTCAAAATGATGACATATTTTTTCTACCATCCAGAACTCCTGAAGAAACTTTGAGGCAACAAGGTATTTATATATAAGTGAACTGCTCATGGTCATTGATTATAGTTTTGGGTATTCTACTAATAGTGGGTTTCATAAAAATCGTCTATCAGAAGATTCCTAGAATACTTCAACGGATATGTGGGATTTACCGTTGGAATGCCAAATTCATGGAATTTTAGCTTTGGCTCTAAATCTTAGTATACCTTCACTATTTCTCTTTGATTTAAATTTCTGTATTACTTTCTGGTTCAAAAAGTAAAAAAAGAAAATAGACTTTAAGAAATTGTTTCTGTCATAAAAGTATAAATATAATGCATTTCATGCTTAAATTGATATATTTGTCACAAATATTCTAATTTATTTTTTTAATGTATTTTTCATAATTTGATGAATTATTGTTGGTTCGTTTATTCTTTCTCTCGATATTGAAATTGTTGTAAATTGATTATATACTTCATTATGTATATTTCCAAAGTTTATTTTCTTTCATTCTCTAAAGATTAGTCTGTTCTTTGATTTGAAGGGCAGATATATTTGAAATGACCATAATTCTTTCAATCTGCTGCAAATTGTCACAATTTTCTGATCAAATGATATTTTTTTATTGAAATTGTGACAATCTACAGCAGATTGAAATAATGGTCATTTCAAATGTATTTGTTTTCAAATCCAATTAAAATATTGGATTCAACCTGCGCTTGCGTGGAATCTGTTGCACCATGATTAACCAATTTTAATTAACCGCAGAAATCCGCTTTAAAACTGTCTGTGACCATTTCATTTGTCATTGGAATGATCTACTTAACGCGCCGAATCGGTCGATACCACATGATCGATGTCCCTCGATCTCGTCGGTTTCTTTCACTGTCGAGAAGCTGCTGAAATAACACGTTTGCAGTGTTTTCGTAGATTTATGTGCGAATTTTTCCTGGCGGAAGAGATATTCCGGTAAGTCCCTCATTTTATGATCAGACAGGGTTTATTCGATCCTAAATGTCATGTTTATTTAATGCATTTAATTATTTTTTGTGTAGATGACAAAAAGATGTCGTATAATTCTGGTCGGACCGCCATTTTTCACTTTTCCATTTGAGAATATCTGGTGGATCAGCTCACCTTCATTTACTTTGATATTTTACTTAACTTTATTATCCAATTTCAATTTCAATTATTTAATTTTTTTTGTTTTCTCGGTGTCCAGAGTTCTCTGAATTTTTGGTGTCGAACTATCTGCGCCATTGGGTTCTTGTCTGAACACGTGGTTGTTTTTTCTTCTTTCAAAAGATTTTCGTTTGTAAAATGATGCATTTAGAGAACGATGGAAACTAAGAGATTTTTATCAAGTCAAAACTGATAAACCCGATTTTCATAGCTAAACCCGTCGGGCTATGGGATTTTGTCGTCGACCTATCAAGTACAAAATTCATTGAAGTTGAGAGCTTGCTGCCAACTTGCAGCAGTAGCGTACAGAATATTTTTTCAACTGAAAAACCACCAGAGAAGATAATTATCGAACGTTTCTTCAACTGAAAAACCACCAGAGGAGATAATTTTCCTGGAATCTCAGTATACGAGGATAAACAAGATAAGTTTCAGTGAGGGGGATGGTGATTACCTGTGAAACATACATGACCGAACATCTTGTCAATTCCACTCAATTTTGACTGTACATTTGTAAATAACTGATATTTGTAAAAAGTGGAATAAGTAACGACTGTTCTATTCCGAACTTTCATTGATTAGGGTAGAGGCATCAAAATTTCTTATCTGCTCTGTTGCTAGCCGGAGCAAAAATTTTTTTTTCAATTACATCAAAATTCAAATTGTTACAAATCCTATGATAACTCATATAAAATGCCCTAGAGGCCGCCACAAGTCTAAACGTTGTGTGAATGGAATCTGTAATAAAGTAGGGAATCACTAAAGATGGCGCTGTAAGTTGAGCTCTCGAAATCGGGACCAAAATTCGTGCCACAGTTGCCTATCTATAGGTAGTCTATGGAATCGATTGTCGCGATAGCAGCATGAGGCGTGGCATCATTTTGTTGAACAAAAGTGCATTTTACAATTGAAATCACTGGCTGCGCCAGTGAATTCACTTAATTCCTTCATCTGAGTGTTTCACTATTTTTATCTGGATTAGATATTGAATTTGAAAGATCCGTAACCTATAAATGATAATTAATATTGCTACTCGAATGAAACATTTCATTGTATCTTATCATAAATAAACCAGGTGCGCCTAGCGTTACTCGAGCAGGTCCATGATGGACGCTCCGAAAAAACGCTCTGTTGCTTTATGAAATACACCGAGAGAATCATGCACGCGAAGAATGCGGAAAGTCCTCGACTTCTTCTGTGATGGTCTTTCACGCCGCATCATCGGCATTTGCTATTTTTCATTTTTTGTGCTGGATTGTCCGTGAAATCTAAGCCGAGCACCTGACTAATATAATGGTTTGCAGATCTATGTCATTAAGATTTGATTAACAACTCGGTACACTTAAGTGGAATAAATCTGTTTTTGCAACTAAATCCGTCATTATTAACTTCTTCTCTCTTATGAAAATATTAGAGGTTGATCATCCTGTATAATTAACAGAGAAGATTTCTCCAAATTTTTGATGCTCGGTGCCGCTTACGCTAAAGGGTCGCTTAAATTTATTTCCATTGCCTGACTGTCACTAAACAGTAGGTTAAGTTAAGCGAAGACATATATGAGGACGATTTCGATATAGTGGAAATAATTGGTTAAGTTTTCCACATTTGCAATATAACAGACCTGATCACGATCGTGATATGGACAAATAGACATTTTTTACGAGATATCGGTTGAATAAACAGAGCACCCAGATTCTGTTATGTTTATTTGAAAGTTATTTATTCCTCCACATAATATTTTAACTTCATCTACAGAAATGGACAAAATCAACTAACTTAGTGACGTTGCCAGATCCAATATTCCTTAACACGTTCTTTAATAAGCCGTTGCTTTGGAGGGTACAGTGCAAGTTAAGAAAGGGTGAGGTCAACTCAAATTTAGGGCACGTCTTACCTAAGTCTAAGTCTTATATTTCAAACGATGCAAGAGTGCCCTAATGCTTAGATTTGCAATGATTATTGAATTGGCAAAAAACAGAATTTCGTGTAGATATCACACCTTGAAAAACAAAAAATATATACACGGCACTTGGAAATTACCTTGTAAATAAGAATTTTGTTGCAATTTTGACAAATGATATCAAGTTGTGTTCTCAGGATCTTAAACATAACAATTTTTTTATAAAATATGGGATAGTATGCCAAAAGTTATTGCACAATTTCAAGGTCTTACAAATCCTGTTATTTGATGACGAGATATTGTTGATGATGGAGCTCGTGTTGAATGATTGTTTGTGCTATTACCATCATCTATTGTGGATGTAATGTTTTCCGACGTTTCGATAGACATCTTCTATCTTTATCAAGGAGGAGAAAAAAACCACTATGTATAAAAAGCCAACGAACACAGGACAATATCTACATTTTGATTCAAACCAGCGACTAAACACTAAATTGGGAGTAGCAAAATGTTTATTTGATAGAGCAATAAATATTTGTTGCACTGAAGAAGACCAAAATGAAGAAATAAATAACATCTCGAGAACTCTTAGAAGCAATGGCTACCCCAAAAAGATATTAGAAAAAGCTAGACGAACAAGAGAAAGTCAACCTGAACCAACAGATATAAATCAGACCATTAAAACCGTAATTCCTTATGTAAAACGTTTGTCGGAGAAAATGAGAAGAATTGGAAATAGATACAACATAACGACTGCATTCAAAACTCAAGACACTATCAGAGTTAAACTTACAAAAGTTAAGCCTAATAATGAGACACAAAGGACAAAGAACTGCATATATGAATTACCTTTATGAGTGCAGAAGATCTTACATCGGAGAAACTAAACGCCCTCTGAATGTACGAATAAAAGAACATCAGAAGCTTCTACGAGTACTAGACAGCGACAAATCCAGGTTGGTCCAACATGCTGTAGATGAGAATCATCGTATAAAGTGGGATGAAGCATCAATAATATCCAAAGAAGAAAAACTTGCAAGAAGAAAAATCAAAGAAGCAGTATTTATGAAAATAACACCTGATTCCATAAGTGCTCCATCTATAGATCTGCCAGAAGTTTGGACGCCGATAGTTCGATCCAAGTTAAAAAGATCATCATATCACAGATGAGTATATAATATCGTTCATTTTCTTTTATGACTTCTATCAATATTGACTTTTTGAAAATTGATAATTTTCAAAAGGTTTCTTACTTTCCTCCTTGATAAAGATAGAAGATGTCTATCGAAACGTCGGAAAACATTACAACCACAATAGATGATGGTAATAGCCCAAAAAATCATTCAAATCCTGTTATATACAGGGTGAGTCTTTGACCACTTCGTTAATTTTAACAATAAATTCTTAATGTCAGAAGAAACATTTTCTTCCTATAACATTTTTCCAAATTTGACCCCGTTCAAAAGAATTTCATAAAAAAATTGCATTTTCACCTGTAATATTCAAACGACAATATCAATTGAAATGATCTCTTGTAGAAGGTTTTTGATAAGTCATGCATATTTTGGTATCAAAAGATTTATTTCATTTCTTGTGAGTTTCTCAATACCTACTACTGTATAGATTGGTTAAATTGCATGAAAACAAATATTACTTGAACTAAATGTCCGTATCTTGTACTTCCTAGAATCATTAGTCTTTTTTGCAGATTTTTTGCAGGAATT
Source organism: Micraspis discolor (assembly GCA_030674115.1). Lineage (NCBI taxonomy): Eukaryota > Metazoa > Arthropoda > Insecta > Coleoptera > Coccinellidae > Micraspis > Micraspis discolor. Next base: position 2,070,407 of record JARTUT010001740.1, read on the forward strand.
AAATCGATATAATCATCTGATGAAGCATGAGTGAGTGAATCATTTCATAGAGGTATTTTATTGTATTTAAACAATTCAGATTCAATAGTGGATGCTGTGGAAGGTAATTTTCATTCAAACTAAACTAGGCTACAGAGGGGTATTTGCCCTTTGTAAAAACAAATTTTTAACGCAGCTAATATGAAAAAACGGTATGGGAAATAGGTGTATCTTTTGATCTCAACAACCTATGGCTAAAATTAACGCAGTGATCAAAGACTCACCCTGTATACTGGCCACTACTGTAATAATACTGACTAATTAATTAATCCTTTTTCTGTGATTAATCGTTAAATAATAGTATATTCTAAAACGAGTTGCAGAATGGGCACCTATTACAACACGAATGCGGAATTAAAATTGCCTTCTGCAACGAGTATTAGACGATATTTTCTCTATTTCAGTCAAGAAATGTGAGGAATTTAGTGGAATTCAATAAAAAAAAAAACTAAGATTATACCTCCTAGTGCCTTTTGCATTTTATTTTCGCAATTGGCGTGGCTGATATGAAAATTGACAGATTCTAGAATTTGAATAGTGCGTTCGTATTTTAAAATTATTCAATTGGTGAATTAAGTATGTCTGAAGAAATGGATTCAACACCACCAGAAGTGAGAGAAATTGCCAATAATACAAATCTCTAATACCATTTTTATCAATGAAAATAAGATTTTTCCTCTCAAAATTTTTTCACTATCTACATGGTTTAATATTGACAATTGACATGCAATGGACGCGTGTTGAAATTCGAAAGGATAGAATGTCGATGTTGTCAACCACGAAACGAAAAATATAACTAAATACAATGTTGTAATGAGTTCATTACTGTAATGTTATTAGTACTGTAATGACCTCATTACGACATTGAAATAGAGAAATAGAATTCCTTTTGTTCTAGTAGTAAGACGTTTCATGACGTCAATCTGTTTTGAAAAGTATCACTTTATATGTCAGAATACGCAAAACAAAATCTTTATTATGAGAGTTTGACATGCCAGATGACAGATTATCAACGACTCATTTTATCTGTAATTTGTAATTTCTCCTTGAAGGTATTGGAGGCGGCGAACATCAATGAAACCCCCTGCTTGGGAGACAAATGAGCCCATTTCAAGGCTAGGAGTTCTCCTTCTCAATCATCATTAAGAGTTTACAGGCGGTACGACGTACGTCTAACGGTACCCACAAGTATTGATTTTAGCAATATATGAATTATGCCATGATATGATTACATTAACATTTACAACGTACCGGTTATGAGAACACAACATACTTGATGGACTTATTCCAAGCGGTAATCTATACGTAATCTCTTTGAATTTACTGCGGAAGAAAAAGAGGCTTATGCGGCAAACTGAGTTACAAGGTGTGGTCCACAAACTTAAGTGGAAAGATCTATGTGTAAGATCGTTATCTAGAGATGAATCTGTGAAATACGATGTAACGGTCTGTGGTTCAGGAAGTAATCACGATAACCCATGTACATATGAACCAAATCGTTTATGAGGCCAAAAGGTTGGCTCGAAAAAGAATAATTGTATGTTGATAATTTCACGAAGCGTTATTGAACATCCTGTTGTCCATAATTCAATGATGAGAATCAGACCACTCTTCAAAGATAACACAAAACTACAAGATCTTGAAAAATGAGAAACGCTACTTAGCAGCCCATGGGGATAACTTCGCATCTTTAGGAAAGAATTGATACATATGCTCCACAATGAAAAGCGAGTATCAAAAATAAAGCAAATAAAGATAACCAAAGAATTTTACATGGTTTATACTTCAGTCTTACATATATTTTGAAATCGAACAGACATACTTTTGCGCTTCGTAGTAAGATAGAAGTCCTTATGGACCACTTCATCTTGCGGAATGAATTAATGATGAACCATACCACGAATATTAAGAAAAAAAATAAGTATTGTCCGGTTCCGGTTTCAGTTCATTTTTTTCCACCCATTTCGATGATTGTTCCGTTTGTTTCAGTTCGGACGATGCAGCATGTCTTTCCACCCATTTCGATTATTGCTGAGCCTCGTAATATTTTTCGTAGCTTTCCGTCATTGGCCTGGTATAAAGTGATATTCAATAATAATAATAATCTTTTCACTCGCTTGTGGCAGGTACTGACAGGTAGTGTGACATTTAATCCCTCCGGGATTAAATATTGACGAAACTCCCGGAACGATTAAATCACAAACAAACGAATTTAAGGGATATTTTATTGAAAAATACAATTAATTAGAATGGTAATTAACGTTAATATTCAAATTAATATTGTGACAGTTCGTCATATTGACCAGTCTTTCCTGGGTTAATGCAGCAGGTAACTGACGAGTAACAGATAGGTCCTTATCATATTGAACTGGTGTTTGTTTCGAAGATCCTGCGGAAACAGGAAGCGAGAATGAGGACTGTGGACGAATCGGCGACTTGACCAAATATTTTATCTGAAATTTTTTGTTTATTTTCAATAGACGATGCAATATATCCCTCGGCCACGTTGGAGGATTTCCATCCTCCATGTCTCTTCACCACGTCTATTGTTGCTCCCGAATCAGCTAACAAAGACGCAGAGGTGCGTCTAAAACAATGTCCCTTATAAGACGTCGCATTTTCTAATTTCAAGAGAGCTGCTATTTGCCGTGGAAATGTACCAAACATGTTTTTTGCTACTACTCGCGTAGTACATTCTTTGTTGATGTATTGAACAAAAAATTTTGAATGAGGTGTCCCTGTCTTCCGCAATGCCACATATTTTCGAAATATCGCCACAAAACTAATGGCACTGTTTTCTGAATTTTTGATCACAAAATTTCGGTCAATTTTATTTTGGGTGTTTCTAATCGCAATTAGGAAGGAATCGCCCAAATCTCTCACATCGTCGATTTCTAAATCAACCAACTCTTTTTCACAAGTTTCCGCAACGCCCAAAATAAGTGCAACCTACAAAAAAATTGATTTCTTAAAATTTCTGAATATAAACACATTTCCAAATTTACCTTAAGCATTAAATATTTATCATCCGGAGCCTCCCGTAAGAAAAGATCTACCTTCTTTGGCTTAAATCCCTCATTTCTTCTCTTCAAAAAAGCTAATAATTTTGGAAATTTACTTATATCAATATATTCTCTAATGTTAATTTTTTTTTGATTTATCATTGAAGTAGACTAACAGCGCATTTTCAGTAGGTAGACTAACAGCATTTTTAAGTAGGTTGTCTCACTTTTTAAAAGCATCGTACTGCTGCTAGTATAGATTTTCTAGATTTCGGTGGTAACAATTCAGATACATCTTCTTCCTCATGATACCAATAATTATCAATAACAATATTTCTTTACAATGACACTAGTAATGACAATGTTTCTAAATTATAATTGTCACAACGCAATGTTACTATGGTAACTTATTTTAAAGATAGTTTATTAAATGAGTTGAAGAGAGAAAAAAACTGATTGAAATTATTGAAATAATTAATAAAATCATACCGGAAGTACGAAAAGTATCGTATATACCTTGCGACTAAAGTACATTTAATCCTTCAGGTAAATTAAACTTTACCTTCAGGATTAAATGTACTACTTCAGTCCCGCGGTATATAATATACTATTATTCATCCCCTTAGACATTAATTGTATGAGACAGATAAAAAAAAACAGGAAGAAGTATATATTAACAAATTTTGATCTGAAAGATCGACTTGAAGAGATAAAAAAATTGATATCAAATTACAAATGATCAACCATATATTCATTTAGACTATAATAGCCTTTTTTACATAACATGGATTTAGTCTCCTTCTTGAAACAAGCAAAACTCATATTTTTAAAACATTCTGGTAATTTATTGTAAATTTTAATACCTTGGTGAGTAGGTGAATGTTCGAACTTCGTCGTTCTGCGCTTAGGCAAAGACAGGATTTTGTCATTTCTCGTTGTATAGGAGTGATGACTGGACAATCTTTCTAGAGTTCTTGAATTTTGCTTGATCAAAAGCAATGACTTATAAATATATATACAAGGGACTGTCAATATTTTATTCTCCACAAAGAGTGGCCTGCAGGAGGACCTCGAGTCTTTACCAAAGATCAAGCGCAGGACCCTCTTCTGAGCAACAAAAACTCTATCTACATCAGTGGAATTTCCCCATAGTAAAATATTATACGAAATGTGGCTGTAAACCAAACAATAGTATAAATCAAGCAAACATTTAAGTGAAAAAAAATTTTTTACTCGGTTTATTGCATAATATGATGAATTCAACTTTTTACTCAGTATGTCTATGTGATTAGTCCACCTTAGATATTCGTCAATGTATATACCTAAAAACTTTATATATTCTTCAGATTTTATTGAAGTATTAGAACAGCTGATACTCAAAATATCACGGTTCAAGTTTTTCAGACCAAAGTAAATACATTTAGTTTTCTCGACATTTAACAGTAATGCATTCCTTTGGCTCCAATCCATAAGACTTTGAATAATACCTTTACAGGCATTAACAAGTTCAGTATCACTCGAGGCTGTAACGGCAACAGAAAAATCCTCTTCAAAAATGAACACTAACACCGATCTCAGGTAAACAGGTAAATCATTGATGAAAATTATGAATAAAAGTGGACCCAAGACAGAACCTTGGGGCACTCCAGACGTGGTGTCTTATTTATTACTGAAAACGTTGTAAACCTATACCTTCATGGTTCTACCAGTGATGAAACTGTATAACCAGTCAAGGAACACACCTCTAAATCCCAAACTATACAATTTCTCCATTATGAACTCGAACGATATAACATCAAATGCACAGGACAAGTCGAAAAATAACCCTGCTACAAATCGGCCCTCATCCAGACCTTTATGGAAACATTCAATGAACTTATAAGCTGCTGTCTCAGTAGAACGACCAGGCCTAAACCATTCTGAGAATCAGAAATTATACTGTATGTATCTAGAAAGTGTGTGATTCTCTTTAGAACAATACTTTCAATCACCTTTGAAATAACACTCAGCACAGATACAGGACGGTAGTTGGAAATGTTTTGAATGTCATTGTTATTCTTTGGAACCGGAATAACTTTTGTAGCCTTAAGAAGATTCGGAAATACACCACTAGTGACAGATAAATTTATGAGATATGCTAGGTGACCGGATATAAACTCTCCTGATGCTCTTCGGATGCATACAAGAAAAGTTGTTAATATTAATAATAATAATAAGGTTTATTTCGACGAATAAACAAATTACATCACTGAGGTATAACATAATTATCCTCTATGTGATACAAACAAAATATTAACTCACGTAGCTGTTCTGAGCACACACTTATAAGAAACACCATAAGTCCTAAGTGGTAAACCACTAAAACAAAATTTATAAAATGAGAAAGAAGAACTCAAAACAAGATTCATGCTGTAACAAATCCAAATCAACCGGTTTAATTGAGAAGCACTTCCAAGCAAATGGACACCTGTTTTTTCGGAAAAACTGGACATATAGTCCTGATTTGGCACAGAATGACTTCTTTTTGTTCCCGCACGTAAAAAATAAACTGAGAGGTCAACGTTTTTTGACACTTGAAGAAGCGGTTGATGCGTTCAGAATGCATGTAATGGAGATACTTCAGAGTGGCAAAAGTGCTTCGACAATTGGTTCAAACACATGCAAAAGTGTATAGTTCATAATGGGCAATATTTTGAAAAACAATAAAGCGATTTTTGATGATTAATATTAGTTTTTGTTTTCGAATCCCGAAATATAAAAAGCAACCATCGTTTAAAATGATATAAAATCTCATCTCCAGATCTGAATTCTCGCATTTAATATGTTAATCTTAAACGAACTTGATTTACTTTGGATATTAGTTACTTTGATAAGTAGAGAACATTGAATTATCGATTAAATACAAGTGAAGTTTATTTCGATCGGAGGTAGTTATCTTATTGAATTATTGTTTGGGCTATTACCATCATCTATTGTGAATGTAATGTTTTCCGACGTTTCGATAGACATCTTCTATCTTTATCAAGGAGAAAAGTAAGAAACCTTTTGAAAATTATCAATTTTCAAAAAGTAATATTGACAGAAGTCATGAAAGAAAAATGAACGATGTTATATACTCATCTGTGATATGATGATCTTCTTAAGTTGGATCGAACTATCGGCGTCCAAACTTCTGGCAGATCTATAGATGGAGCACTTATGGAATCAGGTGTTATTTTCATAAATGCTGCTTCTTTGATTTTTCTTCTTGCAAGTTTTTCTTCTTTGGATATTATTGATGCTTCATCCCATTTTATACGATGATTCTCATCTACAGCATGTTGGATCAACCTGGATTTGTCGCTGTCTAGTACTCGTAGAAGCTTCTGATGTTCTTTTATTCGTACATTCAGAGGGCGTTTAGTTTCTCCGATGTAAGATCTTTCGCACTCGCAAGGTAATTCATATATGCAGTTCTTTGTCCTTTGTGTCTCATTATTAGGCTTAACTTTTGTAAGTTTAGCTCTGATAGTGTCTTGAGTTTTGAATGCAGTCGTTATGTTGTATCTATTTCCAATTCTTCTCATTTTCTCCGACAAACCTTTTACATAAGGAATTGCGGTTTTAATGGTCTGATTTATATCTGTTGGTTCAGGTTGACTTTCTCTTGTTCGTTTAGCTTTTTCTAATATCTTTTTGGGGTAGCCATTGCTTCTAAGAGTTCTCGAGATGTTATTTATTTCTTCATTTTGGTCTTCTTCAGTGCAACAAATATTTATTGCTCTATCAAATAAACATTTTGCTACTCCCAATTTAGTGTTTAGTTGGTGGTTTGAATCAAAATGTAGATATTGTCCTGTGTTCGTTGGCTTTTATACACAGTGGTTCTTGAGGATTCCAATTTGTTTATGTACGAGTACATCTAAGAATGGAAGTTGTCTGACCTTCTCGATTTCAATTGTGAATTTAATTGATTGAAAACAAGATTTACAAAATCCTTTATAAATATCGAAATGAATTTCCAGATCTCTTGATTGTTTAGATATTGAAGGACATATTTCAATTTGAAGACATCTATAGTGTCTCTTCTATGTTGCCATTAGAAAAATAAGTACTTAAACCCAAATGGAAGTATCATCTACATATCTTTTTCCACAGTTTCACATCATATCACAGATGAGTATAAAACATCGTTCATTTTTCTTTCATGACTTCTGTCAATATTACTTTTTGAAAATTGATAATTTTCAAAAGGTTTCTTATTTTTCTCCTTGATGAAGATAGAAGATGTCTATCGAAACGTCGGAAAACACTACATCCACAATAGATGATGGTAATAGCCCAAACAATCATTCAACACGAGCTCCATCATCAACAATATCTCGTCATCAAGTAGTTATCTTATTTCAATGTTCTTCCTGTCTCCTTAGAAGTTAACCGATTCGACCCAAATCGATTGTGATTGATGCGTTATGAAGAAAATTCATGATCTCCAAATTCCATTTTTCAATTTCGTCTGTGTCAATTTAAATTTTCAACATACGAATTGTAAACAGCTTACAAGAGACACATCATAGCTCCCCTCCTTTGATCAATAAACGTAAAAAATGCCGCGCTGCCGCTGGACGTACCGTACGGATACTCGCGTTTCACGATCCTTACCTCTCGTCTTATTTATCGGCATAATTTTTCGAAATGTGCTACCCATCGGAGCATAACTTCTTTTCAGGAATCTCGCATAGCGGAAATGCTTTTGCGGTGCTTGTTTATGAAGTAGACGCGGGGCATCTATTCAGATATGTGCGCTAATTGAATGCGCCTATGCTTTATAGTAGACTTTCGTGTTAAATGAGGAATACCTGAGGAGTACAGAAATCCAAACCGGTAAATGCTAAATCTCGTTCCCTGGGAACTCTTGAATAATGAGTCGTTCTCGAGAATCGTGCGATATGGAGAGATTCACACGAAAATTGATTGATTGTATTTCGAATCGTTCTGTATTGCGACAAATAATCGCTGTTTACTGGCTGCAAAATGAAGAGAAATGGCTCTCAAAATTACAGATGCTGTCTATTTTCGAAAGCCTTTGCTATAACACCCCAGGATTCATTATTTCAATACCCTTCAACCTGATTTTAAGCAGGACCCTTATGTGCTAAGAATCATCGATCCAGTACCAAACTTCATATTCGATAACTGTCAAGGAATTCTTGGGTTAGGGTTGTTGTTCACCCATATACTTGGAAGAACAATGTTATAAAAACTTTGATGCCAACATAGTTGTAAGCTTTGACACCTTCAAATATGTAAGATTGTCTAATCTGCGCATGCGCAAACGAGTCTACCCGAATGCCGTGCTCGGAAATCTCACATAATCAAGAGAATTCAGTAAAAGTGGAATATCAGTTTAATCATCGTAAAGAAATAGATCGAAATAAAACCACTTTCAACGTCAGTCTTTACCAACTACCTCCGTCGTTCCTTACGCATTTCATCATCTTCATAAGCTCGTCATTTGTAACCAATTGACTGCATAACTCTGAGACGCAACCCGTGTTCAGTTTTTCTCTGCATACATCATAAATCATCCAATTTGCTTCTCAATACACATACCGATCTTCACATCCGCAATGCACAAATTGAAGCGGCCATCTTGTCATCAATCAAATCGTGCCTTTCATGGAATTCATTCCAGATGCGTATCGGATAAAAAGCGGTTGCAATGGAAAACTCGCCATGAAAAATGGCGTCAGAGATACGAATTCGGGGTCTTTGAGGATGCTGGGTAGTTAGTTTCATATAGGTTTCCTGCTGAATGGAATGCTTGGTGGAGAGCCCATGCTCAAATTTAGAGTTCGTCCGGAGGGTCCTTCTACAGGTCCTACGTGGACCGTCACCTTGTGGTGGTGTAGAATTTAAGTACCTGCTTGCAGGTATATCAAGATGGTCTAAGAGGTCAGCCCCAAGTTCGCTCCTGCAGGCGTGGGGGGCCACCTAGTTCGCAAGGAATCTTAAGTTTTGAGCCAGTAGAGGAAGCGATGCATTCGTGAGGAATCCTAAGCTCCAAAACTGGAGGGAGACGAGATCGGCTAGGAATGATCTTATTGCGGAGCTGTGACTGTGTGAGGAGGGAATGCGATTCCATAGCATGTCCGATTCCAATGACGTTATGATTGATGCCATGGGGGTCCAGTCCACGCCCTCAGTCGGACGAGCTTCGATCTTGTAAAATGGATACTGCCCCTAATGAGGTACGCAATGGTTGAAAGCTTTTGCTAGACCAGAGGGTGAAACCACGACGGGTGAACTGCGTTCTTAGCTCGGGCGCTAGTCTGCATAGCTAGAAGTGACTGGGATAGGGATGTGACTTGACTAGTAGTGGTTAGGCTTGGGTTCTCCGACACCAAGCTAGTAGTTAAGCCCGAGGAATAACGTGCTGGAGTTGACTTTTCCGGCCCAATGCTCGCATGTGGGATACGTGTGGTAATAAGCTCGATCGTATAAAATATACTACACGATAAACTACATGCATTGGTAACCATGGCATATATGAGATATCCTTCTCGTGATAACCTGGTTCCATCAGAGAGGCGAAGGTACATAAGATATAGAACTATGGCAACTGTAGTTGCTGTTTTAATTTAAATTTAATGATACACTGTTCAGTTCTAAGAGCATAAACTATTAATTATATCATTTTATAAATTTCTTAGACAAAGAGTATTAGGTGGTTGTAGCTCTTCGATAAAACGCGAAAGTAGTTTTATAACCAAGAAAAGTGTAATGAATGAGTCATGAGTTTCAAGTAGTTGACGAGAAATTGATGATGGAACTCAAATTTTGTCACTTGCAAGGTGAAGATCAGCTTTTAAAAAAGCTAGCAAAAAAAGAAAATTTTTCAACTTTCATTCTTGACTTTTTTTTGAGGATGTTTGTCTGTAATGTCATAATTTCCTTGTTTAAAAATAATTTTTTGATTAAGTGATTTTCTAGTAAAACAACAAGCTTCACATTAGCACTCGGCAAATATAATCCTATCACGTAATTTAGCGGCCTGACATGCGTGAGCCATCGAATCACATCACATTGTATGTATCGAAACGCATATCAAAGCAGTAATGATACCGTTTGTCGTAGACCGCCGGGGGGCAATCGATGATGTAAAGAGATGATATCTCGGCCCCCCTGGGGGTCCCAGCTAGACAGTTACCGTTACTTTCGGGGGGCTTGTATAGTGAAAGCGATCTCTCTTACGGGATGAATTAAATGGATCCGCAAACGCGTGATATGCGATCGTAAACAATGCGTTTAGCACATTCGTTTTGGTTCGTGAGAGAACGCTCGGGTGTGGTTTGCGAAAGATGGGTATGCAGCTTATATAAAAATGCTTAACTTATTTTTCTTTTCTCTTTTGACGTATATGGAAAATAAGCATGTTTTTTTTAATTTTTTTTAATTCTTTTATTTTTCTGAATAATGGTAATCCAAAGAATATTCCCAATAGATATTTTCGTTCGACAAGAATTAATCATAATTGAATAAATAAAAATAATCCAATCACAATACAAAAAAATGTGATCAAGTATCACATAACAATTTTAAATATGTTTTACTGCTCTTCATTCTAAGTTGAACAAGAAAACTAACTTAAATATTCAAAGTTATCGATAATAAAAAAAAATTGCCAAATAATTTGAAAGATAAAAACAATAAACAATTTATTTATGACTATATTTGTGAAATATAATTTCATTTTTGTATTTTAGTTCATATACCTGTCACTCTTTTTGAAGACTCTTTCTGGACTTAATATTGTGTTATTCGAATTTAAAAATATTAATAAAATGATAAATAATATTGGAGAACACATAAAATTTAAATATATTGAAGAGAAATTAATTTACTACTGATTACTACTAATTAACTATCCAGGATAAAAAATGTATTAATGGAAACAAAAGAAATAGTTAATTTCAATTCGACTAAAAATTATTGATCACATCAATTTTGAACTATGACTTACGTTGTAAAGAAGAAACAGGAGGCACAGTAGAAGAAATTATGTAATTTCAAACCTACCTATAAAAGCGGCTTTATCAATGAAACAGATCAAAAGATAAAAAAGAATACTTCACCAAATATTTTATAGAATAACAAAGGATATTTGTCTGAAAAATCACGGTGTTATCAACAAGAGAAATGTTGAATGCATTGTGTTGGCCAATGAGGACAAATTAATCCCCGCCCAGGTGTCACGTGATTACTAGAACCAGTTTGTAAGATAATCAAGAAAAATCAATGAATATAATCGAGATTTATTGTGTTGAGTATACGAATTATATTGTAACCCTACAAATTATTTTCAGTTGCGATGATTTAAACAAACTAACAAGCAAGTTTGTTTTATAACTTCTATTACTTCTCAAAATAATTGCGAATAGATAAGAAATCAATAGCTTCTATACATGCACAAATTTTGTCAGAATTCGACTAAAATCCTATAAAACAGACTGTGGCAAAAGTCAGTTTACACTGTCTGGCATGCGCGTATTCTCGACCAGTATCGTACCTAGGGCGGAAGGAGGCAGCTGAATGGTAGCGAGTTGAGTTATCCGCGAGTAGTAGTGTTGTTGTGTACGTTTGCAATGCGTTCGTTGCCATAGATGCGCGTGTAAAGTACACGAAAGAAGAACGTGTTTGTTTGCTCACTTCTTACTTAAAACTTGACGGAGATTATGCTGAAATTTTCGAAGAATTTCGCTAGTGCTTTCCAAATAGCAAGTTCCCTCCAGTTAAATGGTGCATGAAGTGTATCGTAAATTCGTAAGTACTAACTCCGTAGTCGACGCGTCGCGTTCAGGTCGCCCTGCTAATTTTTTTGTAAAATTTGTTTTACCGTGACTAAAAGATGCCGCATGCTTGTTGAAGAGGGGGGAAACAATTCGAACATAAAATATGAGGCCACAAGTAAATATTGATGTTATATTTTTCTCGGAAATAAATTCATTTCCAATTATTTTTGCTGTTTTTTCTCTCATATGCCAAACGGTGAACTGACTTTGCCGCACCTTGTATATCAGTGAATTTTTTAAAAATTTCTCTAGCACGATTACTTCTACCAAATCTTGTAAGCCTAATTGGGTTCAACCCTTAGACTACAGGGTGTCTCATGTTCGAGTGCCTATTAGACGTTTCTGGAGAACTAGACATATTTGAAATCTGAAAATTAGGATTATGATATTGTTCGAAGTTCTCTACAGAGCTAAAATATTTTTGAAGCCCAAAAACTTCCGGTTATACAGGGAGTGAAAATAAATTCGACGAAAAAATTTTTTTTCAAGGTTTTCATTCCTGGTATGATCGAGTATTCAATAGTGAATACATTTCTGTTAAAACCATTGTATTAAATCGAATAGTTTTCAAAATATCTAAAAAAAACTGGTTTTAACAGAAATGTATTCACTATTGAATACTCGATCGTACCAGAAATGAAAAACTTGAAGAAAAATTTTTTAGTCGAATTTATTTTCACTCTCTGTATAACCGGAAGTTTTTGGGCTTCGAAAATATTTTAGGTCTGTAGAGAACTTCGAACAATATCATAATCCCAATTTTCAGATTTCAAATATGTCTAGTTCTCCAGAAACGTCTAATAGGCACTCGAACTTGAGACACCCTGTATATAAGAATAGACCCCTTTATTTACATTGAAAAGTGTCGCATCTGAAACATAGAGCTGGTCGATTGTATCGTATTGAGCTGGTCCACTGAGGTCATAAAAAATTTTCATGTTGCCAAACTGAGCAAAAGGTAGGTTTTTCTATTCCTCTAAAATTGAGAATAAAAACTTCTTCTCCAATTTGCATTCAAAATATTGTATAAAATTTTATATTTTGAATTGAAACTGTCTTATCGGATATATTAGCAAGAAGTAAAAGCAAAACTTTAGTTGATTCTGCTATTTTAAGTCAGAGACCACGGATGGAAAGAAATTCAGGTGAAAGTCAAGACAACGCTGCTCCATTCTCTGCTTGGAAGGTCATATGTTCTAAAAGACAGACGTTGCCACCTCTGTATCGAAAATAAATACGCAAATTGAAGAAAATTTGTGAGAGTCAGTATTAGGATTTTTCATATTTTTTATTGTTTATCACTTTTTATCGCACTAAAAATGCTTTGTAAGTGTGAAAGTTGCAGTTAAGACAGAAATTTCAATCCGAATTTATCGTTCCATAGGTAAGTAGTGTATTGTTAGAACCGAAGTATTTAGTAATTTACATATTCAGTAGCGTAGAAAGTTTTAATAGGGAAGTGTTCAATAAGATTATTACAAAATAAAATGAGGTTTTCTTGAATTAAGGTTCCCAGATGACGATGAAAAAAAAAGAATTTGGGCTTCGCTGTTGGGATGGTCAAGTATTTGCCCAAAGAAAGCAATTTCCATTTGTTCAGATCATTTTGACCCTGAAGATATTGTGACCCGAGTAAATGGAAAAAGATTTTATGCGGTGTTGCCGGGTGAGGTTTCACAAGAGACTTTCAATGAGGTTAAGACTTTCAGTGAGGGAGTCGAAACAAATCGACATTTTACAAAGAAATGCTTTGTCTATCTTATATAGTCTAAGGTTCAACCACATTCGAACATCTTTCAAGTTTGACTTTATCGGATGGATATTCCAGGAGTTATTGAGTATATAAAATTTTAGTTGCTCATAACTGCTGATCCATTGGACAGATTCAGCCCAATAACGAACTTGACTGAGATATTTAGACAAAATATATTCTGAAAATATTAAAACTTTAGTTCATCTTTTGTTGATCCTTTGGGTGTAGAGTTCTTGCACATACTTACAAAAGGCTCCTTGCATCTAGGATGAAGGTGTCCTATTAATTTCGGAGTCCATCCTCCACTGAAAATTACCTGAAAAAAATAGAATTCGTATAGTAACAAACCGAATCATTCCATCCTACTGAAAGAATTAGTTCTCAGAGAAACTTCAACCGTTGACCAATTTGTTAAGCCAACCGGAAAACCAGATTCTGTCCGGTAGACTGAAAAAGTCAGCGTGTGTCTAAGTGCGTAATACTTAGATACAGATGGGTTTGCATATATGGCAAGAGCGGATCTAATGGGTTGCAAATGTATTCACTAACGATCTGAATTATTTCTTGCATCATTTCCTTATAGGAGGTATCTCATCGTTTGAGCATATCGCATAGCCCGTTTTCGACATGTTGAATAAACTCAATTCTGGATAAAAGAAAATGATTTATCGCTATCAGAGTACTGAAGTGATACCATGTTTAAGTAGTTGTCGACTGCGAGAGAGCTGGTATGCGACTTTTAATTTTTCATGGGAAATGCAACTGGAACCAAAGAGTTGAATAATTTATGATTAGATCGGATATCTTTCTAGAAACCGGTACTGTGATTGGTTGATTATAACAGCAGGAAATTCTTATTTCTGTCACTTCGTCATAAGTCCCGGGCCTAGGTAGGGAAACAATATTTCAAGGCCAAAATCTGTTTCTATTCATCAATATCATCCCTGTTTTGAGTGTTTTCTGTGTTGTTTTTTTATTTAAATTCATTCGCCTGTCCTCTTCATTTTTTTGTGTTCTTAATTAATATTTTGATTTGATTCCTTGCTATTTTTTCAAATTGCTTTAACAATGCTTGTTATTGTAAGTAGGTTCACTTAGGCGCTTCTGTATCATTTGTGCATCATAATTTTTCTAAGCGTTTATACCGGAAACGTTGGTCCTAGCGACTTCAACAAGTATACCTTTTTGAAGGAAAAAAGATAGAGGAATTCCATTTACTAGTCCAGAATGACATGCAATATAAGACAAAAATGTAAGGGTTGATTAAAATGTGGAGGAATCGTGTATGTGGCACCCTTTATTAGTAATCTGAAAACTACTAGTGGAAAAGCCCGTGTCGCCACGGGCGCAAGTAAGGAAGCGCGCGGTCGTTATTAGCAAATGCCCCCCTATAAGCAGCCGTTCATGTCATTTTGTAACTAGCTTTCATCAATTGAACCAACCGTGAATTCAAGATTTCATCTAGTCGAAGCATTGTCACTGGATTGCATATTTGGTTAGCTAGGTGTTGGAATCTATGTTGCAGAGCTTCATTAGTATCAAGTGTGTAAAGTTGACAGAATCTGGGCGTGTTTCCAGGTTGCGGAATAATGGAACCAATTCTGCTGTATGATGTTCCATGCAGACAAAATGAATAAGGGCCAGTTGATGCAAATTCTCTTGAGCTAACTTTTTCGGAAGCAAACGCAAAGGCACTGTTATACTGGCGTATATTGTTTTGGAAATTCTTCGATTCTTTATCTGTTCTTGTGTAAAGTTCTCTGAGCAAAGCTGGTACTTCTTTCAATTGCATCTTCAGGCTCATTACAACTTTGTCTTTTTGGCAGCAATTGCTGAATCCATCTCGCCCTTTTTCACCCCTAAAATGCAGAGCATTGCAAAATTGACACGATTCGCTCATTTCGCCGACAGAAAACGCGGGAATTTCGTCTTCAACCGGAGCCCTTGTCGCTACAAATACTGATCGCATTGCGTTATGAGCGCGGCGTCGGTTTCTTTCAGTTCGGGTTGTCCGGGTAGCGTTTCGAGAATCCATTGGTCTGCCTCGTCGTCGTGTCTCCATTGTAAATTAAAATTTTAAAATTTTACACTGGACCTAACTCAAAATTGAAAAATCAAACGTGACCCGTTTTCAATTTTTACCCAAAAACGGAGAATAACCATCCAAATTTGGGTTTTCAATATCTTTCTCAATTATAATTTTCTAAATTAACTTTAACTGGGTAGGTTTGGAAATTAAAATAAGCTTAAAATCGAACTTAAAATCAAGTTCGTCAAAACACGTCTTTCCTCTTTGAAAGTCAAAGCTGAAATTGCAGAAGCATGGGCGGAAGTCAATTTTGATTTGTTGAGCGGTGGCGCCATCTACAGCGAAATCATGCCAAACACCCTTAATTTTTAAGTTTTTTGTGTTTTTTAGAGAAATTATATATATCGTGAACATTATCGTGCGATTATTTTTTACAACTTTCGACGTGGATTAACTCAACAACACCATTGGTGGACTTAATTCAATTTTTGGCGATGAAGCTCCATCAAGGACCAGTGTTTATCGATGGTTTGGTGAATTCAACTGAGGTCGTAGTTGGTTCCAAGAAGAATTTCGTGAAGGTCGTTCAAAATCAGTTGTTGTTTCGAAAACCCTTGATGTTGTGCGCCAACTGATATTGCAAGATCCTCATGTGATCTATCGTGAGATTGAGACAACCTTAGGCATTAGTGGGACCAGCATGCATTCAATATTGCATGAACATTCGACCGTCAAAAAAAATTGTTCGCGTTGGATCCCATACAATTTGTCAAGCGCTCAAAAAAAAGGCTCGTATCGGTTGGTCGAAATTAATGCTCCAAAAATACGATCGCGGTGCTTCGAAACACGTCTATGACATCATGACAGGTATATGAGCCCGAAAGTAAAGAGCAGTTGACTGTATGGGTATTTCAAGATGAGCCAAATCCAACAGAAGTTGGTCGCGCACGAAGCACTTCCAAGCAAATGTTGGCCTGTTTTTTCGGAAAAACTGGACATGTCGCATTCGTACCACGAGAATAACGCAGAATAGTCAATTCTGAAAGGTACACAACCATTTATTCGCCAGTTGCCTTCGACAATTGGTACAAACGCATGCAAAAGTGTACCTATAGATCTTAAAGGGGAATATTTTGCAAAACAATAGCCCGAAATATAAAAAGCAACCCACATATGGAAGGATTATTACTGATCAAATAACATTTGCCTATTTCAAATCAAGCTATAAAGTGAAAAAGTGATTTTTTGTTCTCAAAAGTCTATGGTTAAAATTAGTGTTGTAGCTAGAGACTCTCCCTGTAAAATTTTCTGAATGGTTTTAGAGATATTCATGAAGTTTCAGATTACTTCATGAAACCGATCTTAAATTTCAAACGAGTTTGTTATGTTATTTTTTCAATCATTCGTAATATAAAAGGCAACTCTCGTAATAGGATATTTTGATTTTGCATCATATTGCTTACTAGACGTTTATGGGGTGTTGAATCACAAATATTCCCGAAGTTTTCAAATATGCGTTGTGTTTTTGCAGAGTTTTATATTTCTTAAACCTTTGTTTCAATTATTTCAATGAAATTTTACAATTTCTCAAAAGTTGGGTATTCAATAGTAGGTATTTTAAGAGCGGCAAAGCCATTTGATCTCACGCCAGTGATAAAAAATGTTAGGATGAGTAGATAAACAATAAAACCACATCCAAATCAACTCAATGATCTATCACCATCGAGTGTTGTATTTTTCCACTATGTCGTTCTGTATGTGAGATGTCAAGAGCTCCGTCCACATTTTCATTAAAACGGACATTTGAAAATTGGAATTCGTGTTCTTAAGAAACTTATCACACATAAACCCGATGAAAACATGGATTCACAACACCTCGACTCGATACAAGCTCACATTTGCATCCCACACGAACCGGCACTTTTGAGAAACCTATACCGAAACTCAATCCACATATCGGTTACAAAATGATGGAAGTAATAATGTAAGTCAACAACCATCAATGGTCTAACACGATGTAAATTTACAGCGTGATCGCTCGTTGCGCATATTACAAATGTGTCGGCCATTAGTTTGGGCCGTTCCATTAGCATTTCACCTTTTTGACGTGTTTTCCAATGGAAAAGAGCAATTTGTAGCCTATTCTCGATAGATTTTTACGCATACGAATTGGCTCATATCGATAGGCCAAGGATAGATGGGAATAAAAGTTTGTCATTCGAGCAGCTCGGATTACTTCATTGGCTCGTATGATAGACATCTTCAGTATCAAGTTATTACCTTGTAGTTGAACTGAACCAGTCATTTCTTGAAAAGTGCAAATA
Organism: Micraspis discolor; assembly: GCA_030674115.1. Classification (NCBI taxonomy): domain Eukaryota; kingdom Metazoa; phylum Arthropoda; class Insecta; order Coleoptera; family Coccinellidae; genus Micraspis; species Micraspis discolor. Next base: position 2,088,385 of record JARTUT010001740.1, read on the forward strand.
ACTTGATAAAAATCAAAAAGATTACATAGGCGAACAAATGAAAAACCGCCGTTTCACTTCATAATTTGAGGTTTTATTATAAAAAACTCGTTACATACATATTCTTCAAAATATTTTCCATCGCTAACCACAAATTTCTCTCTCTTTGTGACAGCTTCTGAATTCCTCGTCGAAAAAATTGTTATCTTTTGACGCGATCCACGAATCGATCCAATTTTTGGTTTCTTCGTAAGAACGAAAGTGCTGGTCGGCGAGGTCATGCCTTATTAATCGGAATATAGTCCAGTCAAAATGATGGTGAAATCGGGTTTTTCGCCTATACGGCTGATTTTATATGGAAATAATCAGAAAAAAGCGTAGAAAACTATGAGCAAAGTAAAAAAATTTCCAAACACCGGGAAGGGGGTGAAGAAAATGAAAAAATACCCCAAAATACGTTTTTTCGGTTAAATTTCGGAAATATCAAAAAAAGTTCCAAACAAAAATTGTAGAGCGGAAAATTCTAGTCCAAATTATGTCCTTCATCGTTCTCGAAAGTGAATTTGTATACTGATAAACAGCGTATTTCTTTATTTGCGCAATAACAACAAATTTTAAATTAAGGCGCTCGATGAAATGACTACCTGAACGCTGAACCGAACTTCTGGCAGATATTTGCCAGGGTTGGACTCTCGTCTCGTTTTGTATTGTATTTGTTACATCGAACCCTAGAATATAATTTTGAGTTGTATCGGAAACCGACAGTTTGGGTAAAACGATGTTTGGTTTTCTAATCTGATGTGCTAGCGAAAGCGATATAGATTCTTCAATGGAGGCTAGAAGTAATATAAAAAATAGAAAAGTCAAAAATTGGATAAATTTTTGAAATGAAATTTTGTAATTTGACGAAATTGAAATTGAAATTTTATTAATTCAAAAACTAAAATAGTTTTCAGCCGCAATTATGAACAAATTCCTAGCGGAATTTCCTTAAGATGCATACGATATACGAATAATAATTTAGATGTAGGTAGGTATGTTTCTGATAGTAAAATAATAGTAATTCTTCGAAGGAAAGAAATTTATTCAGAGTAATGGGACAAAAAAGGTTAATTTGAAATAGGTGTTATTATTTGAAGAGCAATAGCATTATTAATTTAATATATTAATACTTCCCTGCGCTTAATATGCTGAGTGTTCTCTAGAAAGGGTTCCCTCATTATGGTGGGAAAAAAATAATAAAACCTATTCAATTATTGTTATATATATATTATATTATTGTTATTTCTATTTATAAAATTGAAAATCATATAGATACACACTCATATATTTATCTAAAAAAATTTCACTCTTCTACATACGCATGCAGTAGGCGTAAACCTTTTGAAATTCTATTGGTTCCTGATATCTCAACTAATCGTAAAGAAATGATGACTATACTAAGCCTGCTGTAGGCGTAAATCTCCTGAAATTCCATTGGTTTCTGATATATCAACTAATCGTAAAGAAATGACGACTATACTAAGCCTGCTGTAGGCGTAAATCTGCTAAAATTCCATTGATTCCTGATATCTCAACTTATCGTAAAGAAATGACGAAGTAGACGTAAACCTCCTGAAATTCCATTGGTTCCTGATATCTCAACTGATCGTAAAGAAATTACGACAGTAAGCGTAAACCTCCTGAAATTCTATTGGTTCCTGATATCTCAACTAATCGTAAAGAAATGACGACAGTTGGCGTAAACCTCCTGAAATTCCATTAGTTCCTGATATCTCAACTAATCTCAACTAATTGAATGAAGCACTACTCAAATAACGGAGCTTTTAATAAACAACATTTTCTACAATACTATATGTATCATTCACCTGCCGGCGTCTAATGGTATTGAGAAAAAAGAAAGTTTGGGATTATTGAAACTATTGTTTTCGCAGTTGTATACGCTACAATTGTTAATTATTTTGGAATTAATTTGAAAATAACACAAATTGAAACAGAATACTTACTGGAATGAAAATAAATGATTAAATAAATGGTTCATGGTAGATTTTGACTCAAAGATATTCTACTGAATTATAGGTTAGGTTGTATTTTTTTCTTCAACTTCTTGTTTGAATTTTAAATAGACCTCAAAAAAATTATATTCTTCTGAATATTAAACGAATTAATTATACAAAGGAATTATTTCAGATTCAAAGTACACTACCCCAAGCTGGTCCCACCAAATACACAGCATCAACTTCGAGCCATGAATGTTTGGTTTCGCTGTCGAAGTTGATGCATGGCCAGGGAGGCTCCACGTTTTTATCCGCTTCAGGTTGTCATAGTGTATCCACTTTTCATCTCCGGTCACGATACGATGCAAAAAACCCTTACTGTTTTGCCATTGGAGGAGTTGTTCGCACGTGAGAAGGCGCCGTTCTGGATCATTCCTAAGCATTTTAAGTGATGAGAATTTGCTTGCTGAGTCACGCCTAATAAATTTGCCAGTTCATGTTGCGTTTTACAAGAATCTTCATCAAGCAAAGCCTCCGAATCTGCATCCTCGAACTTTTTCACGGGTCCAGGACGTTCCTTGTCTGCCACGTCATATTCGCCATTTTTGAACTTATAAAACCATTCCCGACACGTGCACTAATAAAACATTCACTATAAGTTTCTACAATGATTTTACCCGCCAGAGCTGCATTTTTCTTCGGATGAAATGCAAAAAGCAACACCCGTAAATGACGCTTGCTCGGTTCGAATTTCGCCATTTTCGCGCACAAACAAAGGTGTGTATTTGTAAGTTCAATAAAACAAAAAATATTTGTGAGCTATAAAAAAGTTTATTGTTTATTATTATGATATATGAATATATTATGATATATAAATATATAAATTGGATAATTATTTGGAAAAGATTATGTTATCCAAATTATGACCGTTGCGTTGCTGACACTCTTCTGACCTGATGTTTTGCCTCAACTGAGTTAGATTCGTCGGATTATTTTGATAAACCTCACTTTTAAGGCTCCTGGGACGTCAGTTGATGACCCCTTCCCGTAATGACTTTATTAGAGAATAATTCGTTAACAACTTTCATTAAATCATTTGAGGTATGGTAAGTGCCTCCATCTTGCTGAAACCACGTTCTTGAGTTGAAACCTACAAACTCCTGCAACTCTGGGACCAGAAAATTTCCCAACATTTCGCAATAACGGTCACTATTCACATTAATTGCTCGGACTCGTTGATCATCATGAAAATAAGGAATAATTATGCTTTTAGCAAACATAGCGGCCCGAACCACGACCTTTGGGCTATGCAGGGATCGTTCATGCTGTCGATATATAAGTCTTTTGAGCTAAATTGAAGCTTTTTTTGAGAGTTCATCTATGACCTGTCATCTGTTTCATCCTTCTTGTTACATGCGAATAATAGCTGCTTTCCAGTCACCATATAAGGCTCTCGGGAGCGCTCCTGGGGCTCTCCACTCTTCCCATCATGGTGCGAGAAGTACCAGAATTTCAAGCTTTCAGTAAGCACCTTACTGAAAAGTAACTTATTTAACTAAAAGTATCATATAGTATTATAACAGAAGGAAGCATAAAGATAGAAGCGAGAAGCTGAAAGATTCATACGCATAGATCTATTGAAATTGGATAATGCGTTATGGGCACAGATTTTTCATAAGACACTGACGGAAAATTCTTAACTGATGAGTCACTCGAAGTTCATGGCATAGAATCGAGAGCGGTTTGCTTTCGATAAGTTCAAAAAAGGAAAACTCCTACCTGTTAATTCTGTATTCAATGGTCATTATCTACCTCTAACCTCAATACGAAATTATGTCGTCTATGTTAAACATAATTATCCACCATAGAAATAAATCAGAAGTGCCGTTGCATCCACAGAGCCCAATCTGCAAGCACAGAAAGAATTCGCAGTAGTTCAAATTTTATCACCGGTCGGTATAATGGCCCAAACGGTAGCCTCTCGCAATTTGATCGCTTGACGGCCAAAGAACGTGCAAGAAGTGGCGGTCGTAAATCTACAACGAGGAATAAATTCGACTTCAAAATGCGCTTTATGAAAGGAGTAAACAATGTTATTATGTACCTTCTCGCATTTTATATGAGTCTTTCCACCAACAAGACAACTATTAACTATAATTTATAAACTTGCCACAATGGCCTGTGTGCACTCTGGTGCATACTAAGCTTTGTTAATTTGCAATTTGAATACTGTTAAATGGAGACGCTTGCTAGTTTTTCAGCTCTTCATCATGTATCCATATACTTGTGATTGATGCATGACAAGAGTTTAATGGATGACCGACGGTTATTGCAAGTGTTACAATTTTTTTTCTTTTCATAGTTCATTACTATTGTCTGTACTATGTGCTATCGTTCTGTACAAATACATTGAGTGTTTCATGTCAGACGAGCCACCCCATATATTTGATGCTTGAATGAGCATACACTTGGGGAGGCGCTTAAAATTGATTAGGGGAGAGAGCTTGAGTGACACCTAATTTGGAAGGTTCTGGAAGTCTCTTCACAGCGTTATTTTGATGAACCGTCGATGAGGATAATAATAATAATAAATTTATTGATACTGTTAGACATACAATATCTATAAGATAAGTCAAAGACAAGAAAAATGTTGAATTGAATATCAAAATCAGGCAAATACTCATCAACACTATAATAAGCCTTAGACAACATTACTACACGCGGACAACTCAACTCGCTACGTTTCAGCTGCCTCCTTCCGCCCTAGGTACGATACTAGCCGAGAATACGCGCGTTGCGTGAATACCAATGTAAACTGACTTTTGCTTATTTTGAATGAATTTAAAAGAATAAAATTCGGCAGATAACTACTGCTATATATAACTGCAGTTTTTGAGTATTTTTGTTACCTCGAGATATTAACACAAGGAGCAGAAAAATGAACTCCTATGATATTCTGCATCAGAATTTTTCAATACGCTTAGTTCAATATTTAAAACATTGATTTGAAAAGAGAGACTAAATCTACAACTTTTTATATCTTGGCCTCATTATGAAATTTTTAGTTTGGTCACAAGAAACCAAACTCTTTTCCCATCAATTCATGGAGAGGTAAACAATCATCAAAAAAACAAGTACGCTGTCAAATAAAGTCATTGGATCAGTTATCTCTTTTCATTCTTTTGAAATTTTTCAAAGTGGATATGTTAGGCCCGAAGACCGAAAACGCTCAGTGGCCGGAAAAAACGGCCACATCGCGTTCTGGCTGTCTTCGAACGCACAGAACGCGTTTTGGTTGTTTTTAAACGCTCGCAACGCGTTCTGGTAATTGTTAAACAGCCGGAACGCGTTTGTCTAACGGCAATTGGTTCAAATGTAAGACCCTGTAGTTTTTTACATTTTTAGAATAATAAAAATGAGTTGTTTCCGAACATGTTTGGTACTTGTGGTCTAGCATTTCTTTATGAACACTGAACACATACAGAACTATTGTATATTTGTCGACCCTGTACCTATTGGAATCAACATGTGATACATTTTTGGAATCAGCTCAGCTAGAGTAATCCGGAAATGGGGACAAAATAGTTCAATTTAAAAAAAATGACGGTGATGTCGTTACTCGAAAATAATTCACGCTGTATATTAGATTATTATTTTAAAATAAGGTAAATTAAAATAAAAATCGATGTGTTTCAGGATTATTTCTTGAAATGATCTGATTAGCTAAAAATGAATTTGTTCCATACTTTACGGATACAATTTAAATGTACTATGTAATTCGAAATTTCATTCAAACAGTTATTTTAAAAATAAGTAACGTACCTATGTAAAGTACACAAAAGTTCGGAAAAACCCGTCGTTTGTATTCAATTGTATTTTTCAATAATTGAATTGTTTCTAATAAAGTAATTAAAAGAGTTATAAATTCAAGTTTGTTTTGTTCTCCACAATAAGTAGGATTTGTAGAAAATAAATTGAAATTCATTTTTTCAATAAAGAACTTTTCGCTTTTTCATTCATGCATTTATATATTATATGCTCGACAATATATGTTTATTAGTGTAACTTTCTTCCTAGAACTGAAAAATAATTATAAGAAATTTAATATTGTTGAAATGATTCGACAAGAAAAACCGAACCCATTTTTGGTAACCAATTGTAGTTGTCAATAATTGAATTGTATTTCAATTTTCAACTTTGTTTTATGAGGGACAAAATAAATTTTATCCTACGTAGGTAGAAAGCGGTAAATAATACAAGTCGAACATTAAGAACGCGTTGTGAACGTTGAACAATTGACAAAATGTGTTCCGGCTATTTAACAATTACCAGAACGCGTTGCGAGCGTTTAAAAACAGCCAAAACGCGTTCTGTGCGTTCGAAGGCAGCCAGAACGCGATGTGGCCGTTTTTTCCGGCCACTGAGCGTTTTTGGTCTTCGGGCCTAAAAGATATATTAAAAGAAAACTAATTTTTTTACCTAATCTTGGAAGAATTTTTAACTTGGAGGCAAAAGGGTGCTGAACAAAAATTTTTTTGAAAGAAGAGCGCCCTTAATTTTGCTTCATTCTACAACTCAATTCGTGGTTGTAACCTTAGACTATATAAGAATAGACCCATTTATTTACATTGAAAAGTGTCGCATCTGAAACTTAGAGCTGGTCGATTGTTACGTATTGTGCTGGTCCACTCAGGTCATAAAAAATTTTCATGTTGCCAAACTGAGCAAATAGGTTTCTCTATTCCCCCATAATTGTGAATAAAACCTTTTTCTCCGATTTGCATTCAAAACATTGTATAAAATTTCATATTTTGAATTGGAACTGTATTATCGGATATATTAGCAAGAAGTAAAAGAAAAACTTTAGTTGATTCTGTTATTTTATGTCAGAGACCGCAGATGGAAACAAATTCAGGTGAAACTCAAGACAACGCTGTTTCCTTCTCTGCTTGACAATTTAAAGGTCACATGTTCTAGAAGACACGCGTTGCCACCTCTGTATCGAAAATAAATACGCAAATTGAAAAAAATTTGTAAGAGTCAGTATTGGGTTTTTCATATTTTTTATTGTTCATTTCCTTTCATCGCGCTAAAAATGGTTCGTAATTGTGAAAGTTGCAGTAAAGACAGGAATTTTAATCCGAAGTTATCGTTCCATAGGTAAGTGTATTGTTAGAACCGAAGTATTTAGTTATTTACATGTTCAGTAGCGTAGAAAGTTTTAATAGGGAAGTTTTCAATGAGATTATTATAAGATAAAATGAGGTTTTCTTGTATTAAGGTTCCCAGATGACGATGAAAAAAGAAGAATTTGGGCTTCGCTGTTGGGATGGTCAAGTATTTGCCCAAAGAAAGCAATTTTCATTTGTTCAGATCATTTTGACCCTGAAGATATTGTGACCCGAGTAAATGGAAAAAGATTTTATGCGGTGTTGTCGGATGAGGTTTCACAAGAGACTTTCAATGAGGTTAAGACTTTCAATGAGAGAGCCAAAACAAATCGACATTTTACAAAGGAATGCTTTGTCTATCTTATATAGTCTAAGGTTGTAACAGATCGAAAACATAATGATTCAGTACTGATTTTGTGTATTTTTTATTATATTAGGTTTTTTTAGAATTCTCTAGGCGTTTTCCTTCTAGGATTTCAAATATTTCAATCTTTTCCGGGACAGCCTTGTTGGAAATCGGATACTCAATACAGTTGTTGCAAATGACAGATCATCCAAACATTGAACCGGAAAAAAATTTTTTACACCCAACAAACAAAACCTCCATTGTTACCGTCAACTACCTTGCCTGAGGATCAACAATAGCAATAATGAGGGCTCAGTTGCAGAGGTGTAAATTTTTCTCGACTCCCTATGGACATTAACAAATGCTATGATTATCATTTCATTAGAATGGGGCATCCTCGCATAACCGGGCAGTTCAAATGGCAATGTACCGTGTGAATTAAATGATTCATCATATTCATTTGAGAAACTGTTGCATAATCGGCAAAGATTTATTCAGACGTTTTCCTAGTCAGGATCGAGGAATAGGGCGTGAATTTATAGTAGCCCATTTACATAACACATACCTACGTGAGGTATTGCTAGAACTTCTGGTGTCTTCACTGAAAAAATCTGACCAGGAAATGCACAATGAATAGATTTCGAGGATATAATCTGCAATTCTGTATTGTTAGCTTACGATCACAGTCATACCGTGGAAATAACAGAAATTTCATTATAAACACCGTCACAGAAATTTTCAGTTGGTTTATTACTTTTTTACGCTAAAAATCTCATGTGGGCCCACGCGCCATTTGTGTTCTATTGTGGGTCAAAAGACTAGATGAGACACAGTTATTGTTATAGTTCTAACCTCCCAAGAGATAGATATCTCCCTAGACAGGTTTTGTCCATTGAAACCTTGTAACATTCTGAAGCTCCAATATTCAAATTCAATTTCACCCTACGCATGATTCGCCTCTGCCTTATTAATCAAGCATTCCTTTACACCATGAATCAAGCCGGGTAGTCATGTTGGGAGGAGCCTCTGCGCAAGCTGACGTACACGTCAGAAAAAGGGATATTTTTATTGTGAAGCGTCATTGTTAGATGATACAAAGCGTTGGTAAAGAGAAGAACAAACTTTTTCAGTTTTAGGTGTCCAAAGGATCTTTTAGAGTTCACTTGAAAATAGTTTGAATAGTGAATGATATTAAATCTAGTAACAGCTTTTTTATACCCAAATATTGGTGTTTGATTACTTAGAGTATCAGCTATCTCTTGTAACTTCACTTTGCGATTGCCCATAGCCATTGTTGAAGCACAGAAAGTAAACAGTAACTTGTAAAAATAAAAAGAGCACCGACTATACTTTCGATGCCATTGTATATATATATATACATAATGACTTTATTCAGGTATAAGAATCCAAGTCGACCTTTCAATTTATTAATGAATTTTATAATGATAGTCTACTCACCAAGTTTCTCAACAATAACACACCTAACCCAGAAATTAATCATTTTTCTCATTTTCTTATTTTTGTTTACTATCAACATAATTCATATATATAATAACGGGTTCGCTGCAACCTAATAACCAATTGAATGTAATTTTGTAGTTAATTCTAGGATTTAGTCAGTAACGTAATATATCTCAACTCAGAAGAAAGAGCCTATCTCGTTTGCAGTATGTAATCACTGAACAGTGGCCGATAATTATATCAGCTCGAATAACTATGGTTCGAGATGGGTTGACTTTACCAGAAAAGAGATCGTTAGATACAACCAAGGTTTGCGATAATTCAACAGTCACAACTAAAACTTTCAGTAAGATATTAAGGGCAATAACTGATCTGGTGATATTTCCTGGCTATCAACATTGGAATATAAAATGGCATCAGGTCGTCTTTCCTTTCAGGTAGACGACGTCGGGGAGAAAGATGTCAACCTCAGTTTGATAACATAACAAAAGCATTATTTCCTGAATCTTGTGAAGAATTACATAAAAAAATGAAAAAACAGTCAAGAGCGCAGAAAAGAGATACTTGTAAACTTAGTTCAAACATTTTTAAAGCGACCCATGTGAATCTTATGCCATGGCCGCCCAGATCCTCCGATATTTCGCGCATAAAGCATGTTTGGAACATCATGGGTAGAAAGCTTGGAAATTTATTCCAGCCCCCACGGATTTTGGCGGTTCAGAGGCATGAACTACAGGTACCTTTGGATAGTATCCCTCAACAAGAGAAAGACCATCTTATTACATCAATGCGAAGACGTGTCATTCACTCCCTGTTCTTGAAAATGGAGGCACTGAATAACAGAAAGCTTAAATTCGTGTTAAAATCACAAGTTAGTGCTTCCTAACAGTCATCTTTGGTAAACTCTGCTGAATCTACGAAAGTCGGTGCGGATCTGTAATAGCTATATAATCTGATCATAAATCAAGGTCTTCTCTCTATGTTCCATATGTATAAATCTAATATTCTAGTTTCTCCCTGACAGTTTCGCATTTCTAAAGACCGTAATATTGTAGATTCTTATCTTGTTTTCATTTAATAATTGGCCCGTGTCAGTCAATTAAGATAATGATTTTTCTGTGAACAAACAAGATTGAGGGTGGAGCTGATAATATCTCGATGATATTTTGGTGATGCAACGTGGAACACTGTCTTGAAATTGGTTATTATTTATTGATTACATGAGGATAACACATCTGGCATACTTAAATGAAGCACATATGATGCAAACGTATACCGTGTTGCAAGTATGTAAATTAGTTCGTCTGATTTGGTAGCTGATGAACATCACGCTTGAAAATTACCACAATTGAAACAAGACAAATCACATAGTTACATTTATATGAAGGTGGAAAATGATTAACTTTAATCAAATAGTTCAGAAACAAATTAATTTTCTCCGGATTAAAAATTCAATTCTTTTTTCATTGCAATAAAGAATATAATGAGAATAAAAATGAATGAAATAAAAAAAATAAATATTCACACACTGGGCGCTTTTGTGGGCCTAGGTAAATTTATAGATCTGCACGGTATATTGATCTATTAAATGTATTCATCTACCAGATACATAGGTCCACCGGTTCATTGATCTGCTGGCTTATTGATCTACCGGCTTATTGGTCTGCTATCTTATTTGTCTTCATGCTTATTGGTTTATGAGTTTATTATTTAATCGATACTAGCTTATCTATCTACTGATCTATAGATCTACTGCTCTATTGATCCACTAGGCTATCGATCTACTCAACAATCTACTGGTGTCAGTAATACCAATTGAACTGAATTGTTTAAAGCATTCATTTTTTTCGGAGTTAGAATGGACTAACTGTTTTAAATTCCACATGGAAATTTACGATTTAGTTGAATTTGGGTTTCGGAGGTAACACTGATAAATTCAATGTGTAAAGTCGAATAAACTCGCGATACGTCCATATACAAACCATCATGTTTAATAGACAAAACTACACTGTCTCAATTAAAATGCAAAAGTCTGACTGTAATGTGACCATTATATTTGTTGGGGGTATTACGAATGACTGATTATTTTATTTGTTCCCGAGTTCACAATTCGAATCCATCAGTATGACAATCACATAACCCACAAATACGTTCCTGGTAACATCTTTAATAGTGTAGAATCCCCGTCGAGTAACTGTTAACAAGAAAAGGAAGTGTAAACGAACCTGAAAGTCGTATAAACCGATGTCAAAAATTCCACGTGATCGAATGAAACGCGATCAGAATTTATGTATGCGAAGTTCAAGTTAAATATTAGAAATTTAGTCATTGAGTGTACTGTGAAGTTTTCATGGACTTTAATCCTTACATGATAATTTTTTCCTATGATGTCAGTGAAATGAATCGAGAATTATAATTGATAATATTCAGACAAAATCTGATAATTGAAATTTCGGGAAAATAACCTTCTTGGGCGGGAATCGAACTCGAGGAACCAGATTGCCTGTTAGGCGCTCTACCACTGAACCGCCAGGAATATCGCATGCGGCTTGATGGTTCTATTGGAATTCAATGGTGAAAACTATACCTTACGAAAACCTGGACAGTTATTGGAAGACGTGAACTTATTCTCTTACTGTGATCAATACGAATCACCTAAAGAAGAAAAGATTCTATTCAGCAGATATCAACAGGTATCAGATTTTTTATGCCATGTAATCCTACTTTAAGAAAATATAGTATATGCACATATAGATAATAATTCATAAAGATTGTATATTTTTATCAACGTCCGTAACTGATATGGAAACCGAGCTTCCATTGTGAATATGTTTGACCTTGATTTTATCAGATATATCGATAAGATATACCAGCTGAACAAAAGACTTAAGAGAAACACAAAACGTTCAGCCAAGGGGTGTTTTTTGTTGATAGATTGTTTTAATGAATCATTAAAGAGCAATGCGATATTATTAAAGAAATTGGGTACAAAGCAAGATATTTCCTGTATCCATTGTAATTTCATACTCTCACCTTGAACTATCGATTGATTCCAAGCGATCTAATTAATCTTTATATCAAGGTTGAGCTCATTGTTCGAGTGTCAAAAAAGACCAACGTTACTTATGTTCAATGAACCGTGGGATACTGGCAAAAATTAATAGACATCGGAAATTGCACTATGAAAATGATGTGCTCAATATTGATTTCAACGGTTATGTAATTATTGTATTTATATTGTGATTGGTTAAATTGCATGAAAAACAAATATCGCTTGAACTAAAGTTCCGTATCTTGTACTTCCTGGAATCATTAGTCTTTTTTGCAGATAAAATCATTCTTCATCTTTTCTTCTAAATTGCATTTCGATGTGGGCAACTTGGTGAAGCCTCTATTTTCATTATTGAGAGACAAGGTACTTAAAATGGGGAGTTCCCCTAAGCTCTTGCATTATAGGCTGAATTGTATGGTGTGAACGAATTAGCAAATGTTCAAAAGAATATTTTTTTATATTCATGTTTATTTCAAAAATGCATTCTATAATAACCTTCGTTGAACGCATGAATAGCAGAAAATACGACTGAAGAAATCTGTTCACTCAGTGAGCATTTCTATTACTCTTGGAGCCGAGAAAGATTTATCAATGTTCATGGAAACAGCACTTATACCAATACGTACTCATCAATTATCCGAGTCTTGCATGTAAGATGCCATATTGGAATTGTCTGTTGTCCATTCTCATAAAACCTGGGTGAAAAATGTTGCCGTCTTTTCCATGAGACGAAGGAACCAGGTCAGATTCTGACAAAAATATTGACAGGCGACATGCCCTGAACAAACGACGTGACTATAATGGTCATTCAAGCCTGAAAAACAAGATCATAGAGTTTTAATTCTGGGAACATTAAATATATTGATGTTGACTGAACTTTGTATGCTAATTGTACACATGGCTTGTCATGTTCTCTGGTTGTAAGTTAGTCAATGGCTGCATTAAAATCGTGTTCTATTGTTTTAAAATAAATTATAATCTAAGGAGATAGTGTGGGTGATGCTGTGTACGCACTGTACAATCAAGACGTTGAAAAACTTATTAATTTATTATTCTTATTCGGAGAACTCTAAGGATAAACAATGGATGCTGAATTGTTATGACATATGTCAATTCGTAAAAGGAGAGTAGAAAGTTAAGGTTATTTCTCAATTTGTTTCTTTGAAGGTTGAACAATCGATTTCTAACTGTTTCGGGTATTTTTTATTTGTTCGATAATTCTTGCCGTAGTATTTGACTGACACTCTCTGAATGAAGTTGAAGAAGCGACTCAGACAAAGGGTAAATTCAAGCTTTGATGATTAGCAACAGTAAACGACGTCTGTTCAAATATTAACGTGTATTTGATTTTTATTCTGCGTTATAATAGTAGTCCTTACTTATGCTGACAAGCTCCAACATTAAAACTGCGCAGTTAATTGTTTAAAATATCGTGGACGCCATAGAAATTAAAAATTAAGAAAGCACTGACTTGAGGTCAGATAGCTTTAGCGCTCTTGTTGAGCTACTTGCGAGTAAATATTCAAACCATAACAAATCTATAAGCACTCTGATCAGGTGAACAATAGTCTTTTCCCGTACTATGGGACAATGTGATGCAAATATGAACGCCTAATGAATGAACAAACCTATATCTCAAATTAAAAATAACTATTCATAATTTTCCCCAAGTTTTGTTCTAAGTTATAATTCCCTTTTCCTAAAAACTTACTTCAGTGCTTTTCTGAATTTTGACAACGTATATTATTTCAGCCATCGAGATTGAATTCTATCTCTATGATTTTCCGTTAGGAAAAATTTTGATTAACATTACGCCAACTGATTAATGAGCCCGGCATTTGTCAATCGAATATCGATCTGTGATGGCTATCGTTCAAAGAAAATCATCGGGACGTATGTCATTTCTCTTTTCTCTTGAGTAAATGAAAAAAATGATCATATCTTTAGATGGAAAAGAGCTACGACAATGAAATTTGAGGATAAGTAAGATATCGATCACCTCAATATATTCACGAATTTTTATTGAAATCCGAAAAATATCTTATGAGATAGTGAGGATTAAAACATTTTTTTTTGGGAATTTTTTAAAAATTTTTTAGCGTGACGATTTCTACGAAATTTTGCGAGCTCTTTTGTTGCAGCCTCCCTCAACAATATTTCAAGTATCAATCGGATGGATATTCTAATAGTTATTGAGGAAACAAAATTTCAGATGCTCATAACTACTGAACCATCTGACGGATTTGGACAGACCAATTAACGAACTTGACCGAGATATTTGGACAATTAACCTATTCTGAAAATCCAAAAACAAGCCATTCAAATGTTAATAAACTCTAGCTGATTCCAGGAACCTCAATTTGGATGCTAGAGAGGATACTAAAGATCTGTGTGCCTGGTTTTCTATTCAATTGAAATCTTCAGACTCAACATCAGATTGGCCACGAAACTGCTCTTCATCTGAGATCAATTTTCAAAGTAGTCTCATTTGAAAGGGAGAGATTCACTAGTTATCAAAATTAAAGTGCAAACTATGATTGCCAGCAGTAAAATTGTTTAAAAAATATCAGGCCCTCAAATAGAAAACCGTCATTTTACCATATTGCACTAGCATTGCAAATCGGTCGATAAGTACCAACAGAAATGTTACATAGTCAGCTGAGGAATCAGTCAACAACTCTACAAAATCTTGCTCGTCTATTTTTACTGTGCTTTGTTTTGTTTGTGTGCGAAAATTCCGAAATTCGAGCCGAGCAAGCGTCATTTGCGGGAAGTGTCGGAAAAAATCGTGGGGCGTTCCTGGCCATGCATCAACTTCGACAGTCAAACCAATCATTCATGGCTCGAAGTTGATGCTGTGTATTTGGTGGATCCAGCTTGGCGTAGTGTACTATGAAATGTTGCAACCAGGCGAAACCATTACAGGAGCCCTCTATCGGACGCAACTAATACGTTTGAGTGGAGCGTTGAAGGAAAAACGTCCGCAATACGCGGAAAAACACGACAAGATAATACTTCTGCATGACAACGCTCCGCTACATGTTTCAAGTTCGTGGAAACATACCTGGAAACATTGAAATGGGACATCCTACCTCACCGGCCGTACTCTCCTGACATCGCCCCTTGTGATTTCTACCTATTCCGATTGATGATGCATGACCTCGCCAACCAGCACTTTTGTTCTTACGAAGAAGCCAAAAATTGGATTCGTGGATCGCGTCAAAAGACGAAATAATTTTTTCGACGAAGAATTCAGAAGCTGCCACAAAGATGGAAGAAAGTTGTGGGTAGCGATGGATAATATTTTGAAGAATGAATATGAAATGAGTTTTTCATTATAAAACCTCAAATTATAAAGTAAAACAGTGGTGTTCTATATGTAAGCTTATGTAGTTAGGTTATCTTTTTGTTGCAAAGGTGCTTTCGTCAAAATTTTTGGATATTTTGTTAGTGACTCCATCTGGAATTTAGGCCCGGGACTGTTCAAGTGCAAAAATTCGTGATTATTCTTGATGCGAAATGAAAGTCAACCCAATTTCAGTAAAAATGATTTCATCTATTAATCTTAAACAACATAACTTCCACATTCATCAACCATAGTAGCACGAGATCATTCAATGTCTAAATCGTGATATTCGATAACTATTATCCAAAAAAAAATTCAGGTGCCTAATCAAACCTATTTATCTCTCATTCATCTCCTTTAACCTTCTAGAAACCATACACAATGGCATTTCAAAATTCCCCTTCGATACCTCGACCGGCTCCGGTAAAAATAATTTATTGCCGGTCTATCTTTATGGGCATAAATTATCGAAATGTCATCGGCCGTTTCTAATCGCTTATCAGAAAAAAATAACAGAATTCTTTCGGTCCCGTGGTTTCGGTACACGAGAAGAATCAAAGTATCAATCATTTGTTAGACGATCGTTGCGAGTGGGCGCTGATGGGCCATTCCACCAGCAAGTTCGCACAATAATGTCAGTGGGCGTAAAAAGATCCATTGTACGTACGTCTTGGTGGTTTGATTGAAATGTTAAAATTATTGGTTTTCATTCATGCCAGCGCCGTACAATGGAACCGTAATGAAAAATGAAAGTTACCACGATCTAATGGTTCGACTATGTTGCCTTGAACGGGTCCGGTAATATGTCAGAATTTTTTTTTTATTCGCTTGTTGGAACTGTTCGAAATTTCGGAGATCAACATATTTATGCGTTGAGACCTTAGACTATATAAAATAGACAAAACTTTGTAAAATGTCGATTTGTTTCGACTCCCTCATTGAAAGTCTTAACTTCATTGAAAGTCTCTTGTGAAACCTCACCCGGCAACACCGCATAAAATCTTTTTCCATTTACTCGGGTCACAATATCTTCAGAGTCAAAATGATCTGAACAAATGAAAATTGCTTTCTTAGGGCAAATACTTGGCCATGCCAACAGCGAAGCCCAAATTCTTCATTTTTCATCGTCATCTGGGAACCTTAATTCAAAAAATCTCATTTTATCCTATAATAATCTCATTGAAAACTTCCCTATTAAAACTTTCTACGCTACTGAACATGCAAATAACTTAATACTTAACAATACACTTATCTATGGAACGATAACTTCGGATTAAAATTCCTGTCTTTACTACAACTTTCACACTTACGAATCATTTTTAGTGCGATGAAAAGTAACAAACAATAAAAAATATGAAAAACCTAATACCCTCACAAATTTTCTTCAATTTGCGTATTTATTTTCGATACAGAGATGACAACGTGTGTCTTCTAGAACATGTGACTTTCAAATTGTCAAGCAGAGAATGAAGCAGCGTTGTCTTGAGTTTCACCTAAATTTCTGTGGTCTCTGGCATAAAATAGCAGAATCAACTAAAGTTTTTCTTTTACTTCTTGCTAATATATCCGATAAGACAGTTTCAATTCAAAATATAAAATTTTATACAATGTTTTGAATGCAGATTGGAAAAAAGTTTATATTCACAATTATAGGGGAATAGAGAGACACCTACTATTTGCTCAGTTTGGCAACATGAAAAGTTTTGATGACCTGAGTGGACCAGCTTTAAGTTTCAGATGCGACACTTTTCAATGTAAATAAAGGGGTCTATTCTTATTAAATTTAAGGTTGAGACCCATTTAATACAATTTATATAATCTCAAATTCCCTTCTCTCTTTTCTTTAGTTTCATTTTTGCCACAATCCTATTTCCCTTAAAACATTTTTTTTATACCATTCTTTTAAATATGCCCCCTTTAAAAGATGGTTAAGGTTTTGAAATTTCATAAAAAAATTGCATTATCCCTTGTATGGTTCAAAAAGCAGTATCAATGGGAATGATCTCTTGTAAGAGGTTTCTGATAACAGTCATGCATATTTTGGCATCAACAGATTAATTCCATTTTTCCTGGTTATCTCACTATCACTCTGTAGATTGGTTAAATTGCACGAAAAACTGATATCTCTTGAACTAAAGGTTAATATCTTGTGATTTCTAAAATCGTTTGTCATTTTAGCAGATAAAATCATTTGAGTTGAAAGGAATTATATCGATATAATTTTGTCTAAATTTTCTGATCTCCCCAAATCCAACTCAGTGCTGAAATGGCCCAATGATCAGATTTGTTCAATGTTTCCATACTTCATGTCTTTTGAAATAAAATATTATTTTTACAAAGGATATGGGAAACCTCTTCAGTCTTCACCACAAAACACTATAGATGAAATGTTCACTGAACAATTTTTGTCTTTTATATACCACAACATCTAAATTGTTATTTGTTGTATTCATCTCATCATTGATGATGTACAGCACCTTGTTTGATTCCAGAATAATATTCCATAATAAACAGAGAAACATTTCCATCATTCACATGGGTATATTTTCAAGATGAGCGTTGAAATAGGTTATGTATGTTATGTCAGGACCTGTTTAATTCAAGACTTGTCTTTATGAAGAACTGATTTTTATAGCTTCAGATTCTCAGGGTTCATCAGGTTAATTCTTCAAATTAAGAGTGTATGATTCTTGAAATCTATGAAATCATTGTCTTAGATTTGTTTTGGAAGTTTATTGGTGTTTTTTCACATCTTTATTTCATACACCGATACAACCTGGTTTACAAATTAAGGTGATAATGCAATTAGACGTTATACCAGGTATACTGATATGAAGTGAGCGTCAAGATACAAATGTTTCGATAGGGGACCTTTATTGTGAACGAGCGTTTATTTTTTGTTTATTTGTTTGCAATGACATCTGTGATACATATTTAGTATACATCAAGTTATTAAACAGACAACATCATATTTTTTTAATCGTGTTAAGTTGCCGAATTTTGTACTAGAAAGGGATGATATGCAGATTTGTTTTTCTACGAACAAAAGTGCTGCAGAGTCGCATCGAATGCTTGTCGAGGCATATATTGAACATGCTTCATCAGAAGCAACGTGCAAAAGATGGTTTCAACAGTTCAGAAATAACGATTTTGATGTGAGAAATGAAGAACGTGGAAGACCACCACACCGAATTGCTTACGATATTGGATGGAGATGACACTTTGAATCAAAAGCAAATAGCAGGAATGTTAGTTTTGCACAACAAACAATTTCTGACCGTTTAAAAGCTATGAGAAAGATCCAAAAGTGTGGAATTTGAGTGCCACAAGAATTTAATGAAAGACAAATGGAAAACCGAAAATTCACTTGTGAAATTTTGCTTCAAAGACACGAAATAAAATCGGTTTTGCATCGGATTGTTACTAGGGATGAAAAATGGATTTCTTTTAAGAATCTTAAACAGAAAAAATCATGGGTTAATCCGGAATAACCATCAACATTGACTGCAAATGCAATGCTGTGTGGTTGGCCACGAGCACATAAAATCTGGTGAAACCGTTAAAACTGATCGCTACCGCCAACAAATGATCAATTTGAACCATGTATTGATCGAGAAACGACCAGAAGGGGCCAGAAGACAGGGCAAGGTAATTTTGCTCCATGACAATGAACCTGCACACAGAGCTAAATCGGTTCAGGATGCAATCAAAACACTTGGCTGGAAGCTGCTACCCACCCGTCGTATTCACCAGACTTGGCTCCTTCCGACTACCATTTGTTTTCATATTGGGACAAGCATTGGCTGAGCCGCACTTTAATTCCTACGAGGAGGTCGAAAATGGAGTGTCTGGTTGGTTTCCTTTAAAAAATGAAGCGGTGAGGAGAATGAATGTTGCGTTGGAGCAGATTGGCAGGTATCTTATGTTGAACAACCTCAAATTGAATACCAGTAAAACAAGAGCTATGGTATTCACTAGTAGATTAAAGTATAGTCTCATTGATGTTGATTCTGTGAGTTTGAGAGTAGGTGGGGAGGGGGTGGATGTGGTGGAGTCTTTGAGGTATTTGGGTTTTCTATCTTGATAATACATTGTCCTTTGAAAAGCACTTCGATTATGTTCGTGGAAGTATTTCAAGGAAACTCGGTTTCTTTACAAGGCTGGCGGCTGATTTAACTCCTTATTCTAGAATATTGGTGTACAATACCATAGTACAGCCACATTTCGATTACTGTTCGACTATTATGTTTTTGTTTAATGATGGCAGAATAGAGCAACTTCAGAAACTTCAGAATAGGGGAATGCGGGCCATGCTGGGAGTGAACAGACGTACTCCAATTTTGTCAATGTTGGATGCTCTTCAGTGGCTATCAGTGAAGCAGAGATTATATTATTTCACAATGATTTTTATATATAAGATTTTGATAGGTTCTGCACCTGATTATTTTTGGGCGTATGTTGATTTCACCGACAGCATACATGGGTACCAGACTAGGACTGCTGGCAGTTTTTATTTGAGTAGAGTGAATCATTCTGGAAGCATGAAATCGTTGATTTATAAGGGATTTCAGTACAATGCTTTGCCAGGCAATATTAAGGAATGTTCTAATTTGAGAGATTTTAAGTGTAAAATTAGAAAATATGCTAGGATTAAGCATAGTAATAGTGTTGTATATGTATATTTATATATGTGTATAATTTTTTTTCTCTATTTGCTTGTTTAATGTTGTAGTGTGTTGGCAGTTTGGATGGCTGTATCTATATATTATGTATTATTCTTTGTATTTATATTAGGCTTTCTAATTGAAATTTATCTATCTATCAGTATTTTACTTAAAAAAAAATCGCTCATTTTATTCCGGTATACCTGATATTTCAGATCAGCGCCTGTTTGTTTGTTATGATGCAAATGTACCAACTAAAATCTCATCAATATTGAAACTAGAAGGTATTCTTTAACTTCAATCCAATTTAATGTGTTTATTGTTGACAAGAAACATTAAATCGCATTTTCTGATCATTCTCAATTCATATTGAATTCAATAATGATAATTTCAAATTATTGAAATTATCCCTGAAATCTTTTGCACACTTTTTTGGAGAATTCAACAAATAACATTTGTCAAAAGTGCCATTCGAAATTAAAACTATATTACACTATTTATATTAGAAACTACCCACTATAGAGGCGTTATAATTCAATTTTTATGTGCCATATGGAATTTAAATGATTCACTGTACTTATTCTGAAAACAATTATAATTGAATGTATCGGTTACAAGTGTTTTCTTTCATATCAAAAAAGTTGATCAACTATTATCTCCTGGGGTTCTGTAAGAAATCTAATGTTCTGTGGTTCTATGGATTAAATTTTACTTCATCTATGAATTAATCTTTTTCTGTAATAATGTGTTTGTTTTCTGAATTATAATAACTAAAAACCTTCGCACTTTTAGTGTGTTATTAATTAAATAAAAAGAGAACAGATTCATCATACCACGTGGTCAGCACGTTTCAAAACATTGAAACTCAAATTCAAAATGACAATTATTAACAAGCATACAGCAAAATCCATAAACTCTATGTTCTGTTTAAGGTTAACAGCCAGAATAAACACCTACTGAAATTCTTACGGCATACGGAATAACGTAAGGGCTTACGGCATAAGGTACCAACCAGTATAAACGAGCCCTTACATGTGGATATATTATCACCTAAACTGTATGGTTCTAGCTCAATAAGATATTCGAATAATCTCATATGTGGATGCCCAAAAATTTTGTTGTTTCTTGTATCTGGTATATTTCCTGACTCAAATTGATTGTTAAATCACCCTCAATTTTTGTTTGTGTTGGTGTGAAAAGTATGAATTTTGTTTTTTCCTTGTTGAGTATTAAATTATTATTTTTGAACCATTCGTCAGTTTTATCTAGGGTGATTTCAGTTAATATTTCCAACATTGAAAACAGTTTTTCAACTAGAAGTAAATTTGTATCATCGGCATAATTAACTGTATTTACTTTTTGGGACATACTTCCATAACTAGTTCGTAGTCATTGATATATACCAGGACGAACAAGGGCCCAGGAAAACTTCCTTGTGGTATGCCTAACAGTAGTTCCTTCAAATTTGATCTCACAGTTTCCTCATTGATTTCGATTTCTACCATTTGTTTTCTGTTCAAAAAATATGACTTAACCCTTTCCAGTTTTTGAAAGAGTTTATACTTATCCAAACAATCAAGAAAAGTCAAGTGGTTAAGTCTAGAAAAATTCCCATGGATAAATCTTTGTTTTCAAAAGATTCTATTACTTTATTAATGAACTCATAAATTGCTGTTTTAATTGATTTTCCTTCAATGTACCCATGTTGGTTGCTTCTTAATATTTTATTCATTAGTAAAAATTCCATTATTTGTCAGCAGTAGGACATCTCTATAATCTTGGAACAGCTCGGTAGAATATTTATTGGCCTATAGTTGTTGTAGATATTGATATCACCTTTTTTATGAATTGGTTTTACGATGGCTATCTTGAGTTTGTCTGGGAAGATTCCATATTTAATGGAGTTGTAAATGATGTATGTCATTTGAGCCGTTATTTCTTCACATGTTTGTTTTATAATATGGTTAGATACTTCATCATACCCACTTGAATGTTTATTTTTTAGTAACTTTATGATCTCTTGTGTTTCAGATTGGGTGATCTTTTTCAAGCGTATAGATTTATCTACTTGTTGTAAATTGTTAACTTTTCCTGCTTCTTGAATATTTTTCGTTAAGTTAGTTCCCGCTCTTATAAAGAAGTTGTTCATCTCATTTGCAATTTTCAATGGATCTCCAGCTAATTCTGTTTTCTTTGAGTTCCTATTTTTCAGTGAATTTATCAGGTTCCATACTGTCTTGCTCTTGTTGTCAGAATTTTTAATTAGAGTATCATATTTTTCCTTCTTTTGGTTCAAAAGTAACCAATCATATTCCATTTTTGTTTCCGGATAAGTCTCTTTATATTTTTCGTTACAAGTACTTAGGACGAGAAATATATCTAATGAGCTTTTGACCTCTCTAATTATGGGATCAGTTTTGATGAAACATGAGTGAATTATTACTAAGATGGAAAATAAAGTTTCCAAACAATTCAGATTCAATTAGGGATGCTACGGAAGGCAATTTTCATACAGACTAAACTAAACGTCAGAGGAGTATTGACCCAATTTAAAATTTATGCTTAAAATTAACGCAGTGATCAAAAACTCACCCAGTATAGTAGAAACAAATTATAGAAGGTGGCCATTTGAAAACGAAACAGACAAGATAACAGACGAAATAAGTTTTTTCGATAGAAATGCTCGGACAGGTAAATTTCTGTTTCGAGGGGGACAACTTAAGATGTAGGTTACGGACGCGCTTCAACCCCTGCTGTTACTACCCCCACCCCCAATTTTTGAATAGGGAAGATGGGGTGAGTGATACCTCAATTCAAAGGTATTTTTATACTAATTTCAGCACAGTAACTGTTTTTTCATTTTATGCATTAGTTCTCGAAATATTCATGCATTAGTAAATTTCATCACTTAAATTAATTTTTTGCGAATAATTGACATTTTGTGCTTCCGAAACACCAAAATTTCCGTACTTGTATTTGAAATTGCAAAACATCTACTACTGGGCAAATGAAGTCATACCGTACGTGTTAATGCTACTAGGGTCAGATGTTCGATTAGCTGTTTTATTCACTGAAATCATTCTTCAACTGTACGGTATCAGAACGATTTGAAGTATTGATCTAAGAAATAAAACTTTACAAAGTAAAGTAAATGATTTATCAAAAACTCACATCAAGTAATTAAATATTCAAATTGTTCACCATTATCTTCCATACAATGAAATAAGTTTTGTTCGAAACCATGGCGCACATTTTGCAGCATTTCTGGAGTGATTTGACGACATTCGTTCACTATACGTCTTCTTAAATCTTCTATGGAATCGGGCTGTGTAGAGTAAATTTTACTCTTCAAGTGGCCCCAAAGAAAGAAATCTAGTGGTGACAGATCTGGCGATCTGGCTGGCCATTCAGTGGTACCCCTTCTTCGAGTCCACCGATTTGGAAATCTTTGATCCAGATATTCTCGAACTGGTAAGGCGTAGTGTGGAGGAACTCCATCCTGCTGAAACACAATCTGATCTTCCACATAATTTCCAGCATTGTTTTCAATAATTGGATCAATGTGATTTTCCAATAAGTCCAAATATATATTTTCAGTAAGATTACCAGGTAAAAAGAACGGACCGACAATGTTGTCACCAAATATTCCAGCCCAAAGTTTTTCTGGTTGTTGAGTATAATAATTAGATTTTACCTGGTAATCTGATTAGAGATATGTACGTATTTGGACTCTTTAGAGATCTCTATCGATCAAGTGTTACCGCATGTTATTGGAAATACTGCAAATTATATCGAAGATAATTTAGATTGAGTTTCAGCAAGATTGATCTCCTTCGCAATACGCTTTGTTCGTTCGACATCTTGATTAAAAATTTCTATGTCAGTGGATTGGAGGAAGGAAGCTACAGTCATGGTTGTTTTGAAGCTCAAAATGTCGATTTTTCACAAAAAAACACTACAAGTGCAATGAAAACACCACTTCATTTTCAAATACTTAGTTAAGAATCTTTCAAGATACAATGCATAAAATGAATAAACAATTACTGTGCTGAAATCAGTTTAAAAATACCTTTCAAATGAGGTACCACTCACCTCATCTTCTCGATTCAAAATTTGGGGGTGAGGGTTGTAGTAGCAAGGGTTGAAGCGCTATGCGTCCGTAACCTACATCTTAAGTTGTCCCCCTCGAAACAGGAATTGACCTGTCCGAGCATTTCTATCGAAAAAATCCATTTCGTCTGTAATCTCGTCTGTTTCGTTTGCAAATGGCCACCCTGTATAAAAAAGATGACTCTTCGCAATCGAATCTTCTAAAACATCTAAATGACTTTTACGAGTATTACATTAAACTGAAACTGAATTAAGTAGTTCGACCGTTGTCAATCGAATATATATCTGTGACAGCATCGAGCATTGAAATTTCTGACAAACTTCATGACATTTCTTTTATCCAATTTTACGAAAGATTCGTATTTTCGTTCGAACGATTTGGGGTTATTTCTATAATTCTGAAGCGATTGGGGAGTACCGGGTGATCGGGCATTTGGGCTAAGCGATGGCACGGTGTTTACTAAAACAAGAGCGCAATGAAATTAAATACAGTATAGGACACAGAAACTTCATTTTGACGTACAAATCAGTTGTGACATAAAATAGTGCTAGTAACTTCTCTTATGAAAAGATTTTTTCAACTGTTGTAAGATATCCAATTCACTGCATGAGATTAAAATACCATGAAATCCATTCAATCGCATATAAATCAGTGAAAAATTACGCCTGTACTCTATTAAAGCAGCGTACTCATACGTACCGGTAATGCCATACATCAAACTTATTGCATTTTTTGCATCCTTCCAGATATAAATGATCTCATTCATACTTAGCCTAATTACTCCGCAGAAACTGCAATTATCCTCCAGAAAATTTCTCATTCCCACATCGAGTGCCAATTATTTGATTGACACGGGTGAATTGGAACCTTGGTTGGTAGTTTTATAGATCTTTTGACATTTCAATTATTGGTATAACATACTCGCGTATGCCGATAAAATCAGTGGAACAATCTAAACCCAATTAATCAGAACATCAATCAGGATAGTGCGCTAGGTTCATGTTTATATCGGTTTGATTATAATTTTAATTGTTCGACTTTTTTGCGCGCCAAAGTAGACGTTGAGAAAGGATTTCGTGGTGCTTTGTTTCGCGATAGATTAACTATGCAAGGTCGATTAATTGATTTAGCTCATGATATACAATTCGTAGTACAGGAATTTGATTTGGTATTAGAGCAATATATTGTAATGAGCGAAACAAAGGACGTGGTACGGCCCTGCTTGTTTTGCGTAGAAGGGTAAATAAAAACTCGCCTGGAATATAGATGAAAAGGATTCTCTAGAAAAATGTATAGAGTATTAATAAGTGGCAGCTCCAAATAGTAGTTAAGAGGAGATTTTCAGAGTGAAGTAACAATTATTGTGAAGAGTAATTGTGAGTAAATAAATTAATCATTGTTGATAGGACTGCAATGTTCTTCAGTTGAAATCAACCTGCCTTTGAGCTTCTGTAGTTGAACTGCGTTGGTGAACTTACATAAATGTGAAAAAGAGTTTAATATTGAACGTCATGTAAGTACATCTGACAGTAGGCGTTTCGGTATGGGGTGCTATTGCACTTGTACGAGGGTTGCCTTTTATATATCGGGATTGAACAACCCTAGTGTTGCATATTAATTATTATTATTATTATTACTTATTAAAGAATAATTTTTAAATCCTTTATTTTTCAAATTCTGATCATTTAATAGTAGCTATACTATCTATATTTATGAAAAAAACTCAGCAGCTCCTTCTGGGTGTTGCAGTTGGTTTGTAAGTTAGTATGAAATAATGCAAGAGTTCAGAAACCTATTAACATTGTTAACTAAGAATTGAGAGCAAGGTGCCTCATCTATATAGACTTGTGCTTGTTAAAAAACGATATATGAAGCTGAATGAAGATGAGATACTGGCAGCTCTCTTCAGCAGCTTCACATTGTTGCTTGAGAATTGTGAAAGTGGTCTCCTGAATGAATAACTCCCTTTTGAATCAACTCGAATCATACTCATACGGCCAATTGAAAGAGATCTGAACATAAATTATGGGCAACATTGTGCAAGTTTGTGAAATGGATGTCAATTATAATTTATTCCGTTGATCTTTCATGGGCTACAGAGGACGACTGAATGGATATAATAAGTATGGTACTTAATTGTTGAATACGGTTTGTTCAACCGGACTGAATGTTGTTTTGTTGATTGCGTGGAGTGTGTGGCTATTCGAGATGATATAATTGTTCTGATTATAGCGAAACGATTATGTCCGGCATGTATAGAAAGTGAGAGTTACTTCAAGACTGTAGCAGTATTCTATAAATCATCAATCTATCATAAACATTTCTGTTTGGAATTTGCGGAAGAGTGTTTCATATTGTTTCAAAATTCATTGGATTATATTGAAAGCATTCAGTGGATAGAAGAATTAAAAGTTTTTCTATGAAGTCACAGAAGTTCATAAAATAACCATATTAGGTCTTTAATGCGAATTCCAAATGATCGAACACCAAATCGGTAGAAATGTCTACCAAACATTCGTAAATTTGAAGGTAAATACAGTATGATTTTTATCATTAGAATGATAAATTTTAAATTCGATTATTTAATTATTAAATGATTTGTTTTCTTCAACTGGAAACCTATTAAAAGAAAGAAATGTAATTTTTTTATTGAAATTGAAAAATGTTAACTTTTCGAAATCTTGCAGAAATTAACCTGTGCACATAAAATTATAATTTACAATTCGATTCAATATTACTTGAATTACGAAGAAGAACGCGATACACCTCCATTTAATCCCGAGAGTTCACGTCTTTTGGAGTCATTCTCATCTTAAAACTGGTATAGGAGAACACATTTTAATATCGATTCGAATTTTCTGTGTGAAAGATTCAATTATTGTGGTTGAAGGTTTCATTTTGACGTTATATCTAAAAAACTCAAAAATCGGTAGAATTCTATAACATAAGATGGCTCTGAATCAGTAGAAATACAGATAAATCGGTGGCATCGGCAACACTGTGATATGGGTCTGTTCATAGAGGATTATTCAATTTCAAATAGTCTATGAGCATGAACCTTTCCGATTCTCGCTTTTAGAATTTATGCTCCCTCCTGGTATTCTATAGTCTGTGCATATAATAATATACAGAAGGAATATTACTGGCCTTTTCGATTGTGCTGAGTCCATCTATGTAAAAATTGAATGTCATTAACTTTCTGTCTGTCAATGTCATGTTTATGTGAGCCTCGATTAAATGATAGATGTTACATGATGAATGATTAATTTTTTATCATCATTTTATTAACAGTATAAAAATATCGGGTTAGGCATTTTTATTCCAATAAGCAAGTCGGTTTATAAATTCTCTAGTAATATTAGCTATTATTTGTAGCGGAATTCTCTGTATCTCGTGAGTTATTCCTGTAGCTAATTATTAGGTCTATCAACATAAACCATAGACTTCAAATAACCCCACAGAAAATAGTCCAGTGGATTAAGGTCGGGACTTGGTGGAGGCCATTCATAAGTACCCCTTCTTCCAATCCATCTGTTATGAATCCTACTGAAACCAGATGTTATTTAGTAATTGTCCATTTGCCTCCAATACCGGAATCACTTTTGTTTCTTACAGCTGAAATACCTATCTCCGTTTGAAGTTTCTTGTAGGAGGAAGGGTCCCACAAGTCTGTAGTTATAAATGCCGGCCCAAACGCTCAATTTTTGGGGATGTTGTGGATGAGATCCTTGAACCCAATGAAGATTAGTTTGTGACCAGTAGTGGCAGTTATATCGATTAACTGTACCGTTAAAACAAAATGTAGCTTCGCCTGAAAACACCCTTTTTCTTATAAAATTCTTATCAAGGTTACAAATATCCATCATCGTTTATATCATCAATATCACTCAATATTGGTATAAGAATTTCAAAGAATTTGAAAATGTTTGTGCCATGCTTGAAGTCAGCACTAAAAACATGAATTGTCAATTTCTTAAAAACTACTGTATTGCAACGGAAGTTTAATGAACAGTAACAGGCACTTATTAAGCATTAATACTTTGACATTGTTCCAAAATTAGTGTTTCAAACTTTTCTCTAACTTCACGAAACCTTGATATGAGATCAGAAGTGGTTTTCATAAATACTGCAACGATGGTTTTCTTTTCGAATTTTTTTTTCTTTAGTACTCTTTAAGGCTTCTTTCCATTTTATCTTCTTTTACAGCATATTGGACATAGATCTACCAGTGTCAAGCATATGGGAAAGCTTCTGATGTTCCTTTTCTCCTACTTTCAAACGGTGATTTGTTTCTCTAATACATGTTTTCCACATCTGCATGGTATTTCATGTATGCCATTCATCGATTTTATTATCAGGTTAACCCTTTGTTTAGTGGCCTTTTCGATTATGCTGAGTCAATATATGAAAAAGTTAAATGTCATTACCTTGCGCTCTGTCAATGTCATGTTTATGTGAGCCTCGATGAAATGATAGATGTTACATGCTGAATGTTTGATTTCCTTACGATATTATGCTACCGTGATGGATTAATTACTTTTCATCTAATTTTTTTTGTACCTTCCGTATTTATATATTTATTTTCCTCCCTATGGAAGAAACGAACTGTTTCGGAACGATGACAATTCTCACATTAAAAAATTAATATATATATATGTATCGGTTTTAAAACGTTCTACGACGTCTTCCGATCCCTAATCTCCATTCTCTTCTATCGTTCCATTGTTCCTCTTCCTAAAAATTAATAAAGTATCCAAAATTCTCGATATAATTATTTCGTATCTTCTATTTTAAATTATATTTCCCAGCAATCTCAGATACAGAGAACTCCAGAAATATTCAGGCAATCATCTCATCCGTCTTATTAAATCAGATCTGAGGTCAAATCAACACCTTTTCCAAGTTACGTGTCAATGCATATTTTCCGGTCGGGTCAAACCATAAATCAATTCATATAAGGAAGAATGGTGTGTATCAGCTCGATCTACAGTTTCGAATCGCGCGATGACCATAAACCGTAGACAAATTATTGTACCGAGAGGGCGTTGAACGCGAGACCTGCCTCCATTTTCCGTGCAATTCCGCCTCATCATAAGGCACATACAGTAGATACCTGGTGGTTCGAAACGAATTTTACAAGGTACCAGAGGTTGCGAAAGCACTCGGAATCGAGAGAGTCGGAAGATCTCTTGCTCAGATAAAACAAATCAATCATATTAACCATTATACAAGGTACGACTCTTATCAGAGTCGTGCATTTCATTAGCATATTGATTATGTTAGTGCTATATGTTATTATAACACCGTTCGACGGACGTTTTAATTAAAATAAATTGACCGAATTGTGGTGTCGGTGAACGGGTTTTGGATAAGGAAAAAAGATTTACTTTAAATAGAAGCGATGTCGTAGGAGGCACATCCATAAGATGGCAGAGCGACGATGTTGTCAGTTTAAAGCTAAGGTACTCGTATATGAATCAGTTTATCTGACAGTACGATGATAGGTGGAGCCAGGGGATGAAATACACGTTCTATGCTCTATCAAACATGGCTACCGGAAACAGTAAACATTACGTAATATAGAGAACAACGTGGTAGATTGACATTGAATTCGGATTTGCTTGGGTAAACATAGATGGATGATATAATACAAATAAGATGTCTAAAATACTGGTGTGTGCACTCCTCCGATTTTGTTTTACAGGTTTGGCGACATGGGGATTCTTTCATTTTCTCTCCGCCAGGTAGCGCCACTCAAATCTATTTGAATGTCAGTTTCTGATTAGAATAATATTTATTGCGTTATTCGGAATTTTCGTATAAAAGTGTGTGAAAAGTGATTATCCATTTTTATAATGCGTTTTTGTATTTTATGTGGACAATCTAGTGCTGCAGATAAAAATTCACAAACTTTCAGTGTGCCAAAGGTGAGTAGAAATGATTTTTTTAATGATTCAAATGAAGTTGTTCTATATCAAGTAACAACTAAATATTATGTGTGCGTTTCAAGAATCCTCAAAAGATATACGCATTTCAAACACTTATTTTCATAGATATAATTGATCAAATCAGTTCTTTTTTCTGCTTTTGTCTTTTTATTTCCAGATTCGATGTGGACAATTTGAAGAAGCCTCTGTGTCCATCAATAGAAGACTACTCTTGAAGAAAGAAGTCCCTCAATTATATTTCAGCTTATTTTTGGAATTTCACACTTAGGCAGGAGCCAGGTTTTTTTATTGGGATTTTTTCGTAGGCTTTTATGTCACACGCCGAATTGTATGGCACCCCGTCACTAACCCCTGCTCTATATGCTTTATTGTTTGCTAACCAAATATTGTGAGCTAAAAGTTCAAAAGAATATATATATCTATATAAAATGAAATTATTTATTTTATATGTTGAATTAAAACTTTTTGAGAATAAGAATACATATTTATTCATCATTACAGAAAGAGAGCTCCCAAATCACCCATGCCATCCTGTAGTAACTACTTTGAACCGGACCTGCCGTATCATTCCTTTCCAAGCTCAATAGAAAACATTTCTACTGATATTACAAACCTTTTCCTGCTTATCCAAATGTTCAGATCAGAAATTAATAACACATACATAAATGAGCATCAACTTACCATAAATCAGGCTTGTAAAATCTTTATAGAATAATATTGAAAACATTTATGTTTGAGCAAGAGACATTTATTAGTGAAAAAAATCATACTTCAATGTATTAGAAAAAAATGGATAAACCATACTAATTGAAAGCATTACGTGATCAGAACTCGCATCACAAGATTATTTATTTAAAATCCAGTGAAATCGGTGAAATCCATGAAATATTATTCTGATTAATTTTTCAGGGAAATAAAATAAATTTCTTTCATTTTTGGGGTTAATTTGATTTAAAATTTCAACGAATGTCAAGCGTTTGCGATGTGACTAGAATATATGAACAGCCTGTATATATGTTGGTGAATATTGCATCCTCTCAATGATAAATAAAGAACCAAAACAATATGACGAGAGTCTGATTGAGTAAAATCTCAACATTATCCAACTGGCCCATTAGCTCAGTTGGTTAGAGCGTCGTGCTAATAACGCGAAGGTCGCGGGTTCGATCCCCTCATGGGCCATAAAGTTTTTTATCAAATTGTCGATATATATTTGAGTACTTCTCCTTTCCGTAGAGAAACGGTGTGACTCTGATTTTTTTCAGGAAATGAGTATATAAAAGTTTTGGATTTTAAATAGCGCTAATGAAGTTATAAAAATTTGCAATACAGGGTGAGTCTTTGACCACTGCGTTAAATTTGACCATAGATTCTTGACGTCAAGAGAAACATTTTCTTTTTATAACATTTTTCCAAATTTGGCCCCGTTCAGAAGATATAGGGTGTTGAAATTGCATAAAAAAATTGCATTTCCACCTGTAATATTCAAACGGCAATTTCAATTGAAATGATCTCTTGTAGAATTTTTTTGATAACAGTCAAGCATATTTTGGCATTTATTCCATTTCTTGTGGGTTTCTCACTACTACTGTACAGATTGGTTAAATTGCATAAAAAACAAGTATCACTTGAACTAATGGTCCGTATCTTCTAATTCCTAGAATCATAAGTCTTTTTTGCAGATGAAATCATTCTTCATCTTTTTCCTAAATTGCACCATTTATGAGATATTTTAAGTTGAATGGAATTAAATCGATATAATCATCTGATGAAACATGACTAGGTGAATCATTTCTTAGAGGGGAAATAATCAAGCGTCCCATGCTTCTTTCTCAATTTTACTGGTATGTTTTATATACTATTCTCATAAATTGATTTTTAAAATTTAAAATTAAACTTCTTTTAGCTCGAAATTTTTTATGAGTGTGTTTTTTTAGTGTTTTTAAACTATACTTTTCTTTTACTTTTTAGTGACTGTCATAAAAATATTAATGGTAATCTTTAAGTTATGATTGCAAGTGGGAAAGTAGGCCAATGTTTCACACATGCACAGCTCACGCATCAAGGTTTTGAAATGAAGCCCTGAATTCTAATAATCTACAATTTTAGATGATGGTGGAAAAATCAATATATTTTCGGCGTGGACGAAAATCGAATCCACGATCGATGAATCCAAGAAGTGACGTCACAGAAGACGCGCGGCTTTGACCGCTCGGCCAACGACCGCTTTGGAAGAAGTGGGTTATTTTCACAGTAAGGAGCCACTCTCGCTTAAAGTAGGAGAGTTACAAACTGACATACATACAAGTAAAGCTAATATAAGCGTGTTAAAAATAGTGTTAGAAACAGGATTTATTCGATTGAAAGTATCTACTGGCAATATTAAGATTGTAAAAGATTGAATAAAATCATAAAACTCAATAATAGCTCGAGAAACAATAAAATAACCGGCTTAAGACTTCCTCATATCCTGCAATTGTCGATCAGAAAATCTACACGTTAAAAACCAATAAAACTCCCAACACCGATGACCTCAAGAACGCTATAAAAATCGATTGACGATGAATACGATCGATTTCGGTCGTAACTCAGCTGAAATAGCCCAGAAAAACCACCAAGAAAGCTCGAGGAAGTGCATGAATATGCATTCTGAACGCACATAAAATTGAATTATTCTTTTTAAGCTGGCAGAAAAAATTAAAATTACCGTTGTAAATACTTCTTATAACGTTCATGAAAGTCTTCGATATTTAACCTTGTCCGTACGCTGTTTCTTTTGTCTATCGAGCATTTCATAGCTCTGATAATCTTTAATAAAAATTGGATAATTTTCCATTATTTTGTGCTTTTTCAGAAGCTAATTTACCTTGAGAAAAGTAGAAGGTTTTTATCGAAACTTTGATGGAAAGAAGAATTATAAGAGATGGTAGATATAGCACAAATTTGCCAAGAGTTCCATCAAGTAACAATTTATGTTGTATATTTTTAGTATTATTCTAATGAAAAATAGGAGAGTAACTACTCTCACAATTGTATTAGTCATAGTGTATTAGATGGTAATCACTGTTAAATCTAAAGAGTTGTTTTAGGAACAGTTTAGCTCATTTGCGATGAAAAAAAATAACTACATAATCATGACACTCCAGTTAAGAATATGAAGAGTGCAATGTTAAAATTATACGGAATGTTACGGCGAAATTGCTAATGAAGAAGTATTTCAAAGATTAAAATATTAAAATAAATCTCTTTGAACAAATTGAGCTTAAAGCAGCCATAGACCCAAGAAATGCAAGAGCAGATACAAAATATCGACTGCAAACGCAAAAAGTCGGCGGCTTTTTTGACGTATAATTTAAAAACAACGCAAAGGGGGATCGAAAACTCGCAAATTCAAAATGGTTAGTAAAAAATCAATAAATCCCACTTTTTGCCCGGTAAGAATATACTTGAAACTTCAAGACAAAAGAAAGAACCTTACCAAGAAACCTCTAACCCTTAATAGGAAAGATCCGGAAACTGGTAAAAAAAAAACAATACAATAGGAATAAAAAAAATCTTATCTTCGACGAAAAATATAGCACAAAAAAAGGCCCCTCTCTACACCAGAAAAAAACAACAAATCAAACTGGCCAAGAGCGGAGAGTATCAGACAAATAGTAGTATTTGACTCTTTGGTAATCAATATGTAACATTTTTCTCATTCATAAATGATTCTCCCCAAATACCACTCGTGCTTTAAAATCATTCGGAAAATTTTTAAGCTCTCGTGGTCCGCGCAAGGCCTGGAACTCATTAATCGATGTTAGTTACCAACAAGTAGAATTTATTGAGTAGTGGATATAACCAATAGTTAACACGTGGAATAAATAGGATATTATCTGTAACTTGGTAGTAATTTATATTTTTTAACTGGATGAAGAGGGCATGCAAGCGCCCATACTACTTTGACGTCCAGCGTCAGCACTGGTGTTGTAGAGATTGCAGGATTATTGTAGAGCAGTAACGCCGTTGCAGTAACGCAATCCCCCTAGGGATTGCCTCCCTACCCGGATCTGATTTTATATCGAATCAATCGATATAATGTCAAAACCTTGATGGCAACCATTGCTTAGATGCTCTGCTCAATTCCACAGGCAGTTCCCGTACACCGTAACCTTCCGCAAAATGCCAAAAGCGCCGCAATTTCTGCATTACAAAGCGCTAATGCGACATTAATAAAACGTGTGAGAATGCAACCTTGTTTTCGATCGAATCCGTTACTTTATCCTTATTTTCATGGGATCTTTCTCGGAGAATTACTTTTATCGTGTCCCGGCTTTTACTCTTACTCCCGCCTGCTCCGTTAATTTTCGCATTTTTTCCGCGAGCGCCGACGGGGGTGACGTAAGCCTCGTCTTTGGTTTTCTGGTTGGCACCAAGCATTCCACGTCGTACGATAATGGACAATATTATTATTATTACCGGAGATTTATCTTGTGCTTATGAAATGTCACACAACGGTTGAGAATGAGTGATATAGATGGATGATGACTTTGGCTCACGCAACTGTATCAGATGCATTAGTAGAGATACGGTTTTATGAAACCTTGAAGCTTTTGAAGGTGACTTTTTCAGCTTATCTAGTGAAAGTGTTTCGCAAGATGGTGGACTGCGGTATGCTTCACTCTGCGGGTATGCGAGAGAAGTTGAGCAACGTCTAGCATAGTTTCTCTCAGAATATACTGCATACAGCATTGAAGTTGGCATACTCGAGTTATTCTCGTCTTATTTGGCAGATACAAAGATCACACTGTTTCTCAGGTGTGTCACAAGGTTCCATTCTTGAGCCTATCCAGTTTTTCATTCATATCAACAACAAAACATGATGAATAGTACCAAATACTATGAATCATTGAAAATCGAAGAGATTTCTAATGACAAAAGTGATCATATTTCTAAATTAACATACAGATATGGTGTAGTGATGATTTCATCTTTAAAATATTAATTACAGCAATGTAGGTGCAGTTCAACACCTATGACATAGGTTAAAAAGAAGAAACAGTTAATTGACAAAAAGACACAGTAGAAGAAATTTTCATTTTTCAAAATCTATTTATGAAAGCAATTATATTGAAGCAACAGATGAAAAGATAAACATAATTCAAGAGTATAACAATCCCAGAAGATCTGATAATGGTGATTTTCACCACGTGATCTAGTGTGCACTGATAACTGCAGTTATGACAATTAAACTTAAGCCCCACCTATCCGCCATGTGATTCCTATAGTGGAAATATTTTGCTGAATAATCACCAAAAAATGGATGAATATGTTCCAGATTTATTGTGTTAATCGAAATATATTGCAACTCTGCACATTATATTCATTTGTGATGAATTAAAAAAAAACATAATTTACATAGGAATAGAAATAGTAAGTTTTACTTTATAATTTGAGCTTTTATTATAAAAAAATCGTTACATACTCATTGTTCGAAATATTTTCCATCGCTAGCCACAAATTTCTCCCATCTTTGTGGCAGCTTCTGAATTCCTCGTCGAAAAAATTGTACGTCTTTTGACGCGATACACGAATCGATCCATTTTTTGGCTTCTTCGTAAGAACGAAAGTGCTGGTCGGCGGGGTCATGCGTCATCAATCGGAATAGGTAAAAATCAGGAGGGGCGATGTCAGGAGAGTACGGCGGGTGGGGTAGGATGTCCCATTTCAATGTTTCCAGGTATGTTGCCACGACCTTGGAAACATGTAGCCAAGCGTAGTCATGCAAAAGTATTATCTTGTCGTGTCTTTCCGCGTATTGCGGTCGTTTTTCCTTCAATGCTCGACTCAAACGTATTAGTTGCGTCCGATAGAGGGCTCCTGTAATGGTTTCGCCTGGTTGCAAGAGTTCATGTACACTACGCCAAGCTGTTCCCATCAAATACACAGCATCAACTTCGAGCCATGAATGTTTGGTTTCACTGTCGAAGTTGAAGCATGGCCAGGGAGGCCCCACGATTTTTTCCGACTCGGGTAATCATACTTGCAAATTTTGTTACTCAGAGAAGGGATGTAGTCTATGTATGTATATTTCTTCCTTTCTTCTTTGTTGTGAGGTGGGTATATTGAATGAAATAACATCTTCTGTTGCTTTTTGAATAGTAATTGGTCTATCACATATGGGGCGTATCCGTTATTTTCAGCTAAACGTCTTAGGGTATGAAGTTCTTTGTCAAAGTTTATTTTTGATAATGAAATAGAGACCAATTTGTGGGTAAGTGCGTGAAATGCCGACATTTTAATCTTATAAGGGTGTGAACTACTATTATGTATTAGAATATCAGAGAGGGTGGATGATAAAAGATGTTTGAGTTTTTTGGATATACAGGTTAAAAGAATAAATGAACACCTTGAATTTGATATACACAGAAAATCCACCTTCTCTGATATTCTAATACATAATAGTAGTTCACACCCTTATAAGATTAAAATGTCGGCTTTTCACGCACTTATCCACAGATTGGTCTCCATTCCATTATCAAAAATAAACTTTGACAAAGAACTTCATACCCTAAGACGTTTAGCTGAAAATAACAGATACGTCCATATGTAATAGACCAATTACTATTCAAAAAGCAACAGAAGATGTTATTACATTCAATATACCCACCTCACAACAAAGAAGAAAGGAAGAAATTTACATACATAGACTACATCCCTTCTCTGAGTAACAAAATTTGAAATAGAATTAGACATTATAATATTGACTTTATATGTACCAACAAGAAAAATCTAAAATCATTGATTTTCAATGGTAAAAATCGACTGAACAACACACAATTAAGTGGTGTATATAAACTTTACTGTAATGAATGCCCTGCATTTTACATAGGTCAAAGTGGACGTTCCTTGGCAATACGAATCGATGAACATAAAAAACAATCCTCCAAAATAAGTCAACGGATGGTTTCTCAAGCCATTGTATCTCCTCTAACCACTTTATTGATTTTGAAAAATCTAGAATGATACACAAATGCAACAAAAGTACGTATGGACCTTTTGGAATATTTAGAAATAGCTTCAGCTTATAAACAAAATCTCCCAATTGTGAACGATCAATTAGAATTCCGCCTATCACCAATTTTAACATCTGTACTTGATACGAATATGTGCACTGTATGAACCGTTATTGTTTTGAATTCAGTTTTGAGAATGGGATAAAACCCGAAACATGCATGTCAACAAATATGTTTGAATTAAATTTGTGAAACATACAGTCAAATGTTTGATTTTTGTCAATTTTCGTTTATAAATATAAAAAAAATAATAAAAAACAATGAATATGCTATATTGAATATGTTCGAGATTTATTTTTGTTGGAGAAAATTTCTAACGTGAAGATTTTTCGGTAATTTAGCAATTAGTTAGGAAACCAATGCCAGATGCTAATGACTGCCGATACATTTGACGGATTTGGCCCAGTGACGATCCGTTAAAATCTCACATTTGAAAAATGTCGTCATTAATGATTGGAATTCTTGCCCTTCTTGTGGTTCTAAAAATGAAATTATGCCAGTATTCTTCAACTCAACTTGTAAATCGTAGAGTATCAGTTGACTAGGTCACAAAAATCTTATTTCATTGATGAACATAATTGGAATTGCCACTCTGCAATCTCATCATATATTAGGAAGCCAATTACCGCACCCCTCATTTCTCATTAATCCAACAACTATCAATGAACACGTTTTACCATGAATGATCTATCCATTCCTGCTTTCCGAAGCGTATACACAACATGGTACCTTATTCCTTCTCATTCAGAAGAGTAGCGATCAGACGTTGTACACAGTGAAGACCGAAAAATTGCATTATAACCAGAAGTACCGGTTCTGGATCCGATAATGCATTTTGTTGCATTCGAAATCGAGTAACAGGACATGCAGCTTCCATTTACGTACTTCACGGTGACAATGAAGCCTTAATACGATCGCCTTTTCTGAACACGGCGGATGTCTACATGGTATCTGGATGTACGTTAGGTGAGAATAGTGATGCGTTTTTCTCGCATTCTAGAATGGTATGTATATGGTTTACGGTGAAACATTTCTGTGATAGATAATTAGAGATGTTCAAGAATGGCAGCACAGCATTGTTGAACAGCTTCATCGGACTGTATTTCCTATTTTAATAAGATATCTAAGTTCG
The DNA here is from genome assembly GCA_030674115.1 of Micraspis discolor. Classification (NCBI taxonomy): domain Eukaryota; kingdom Metazoa; phylum Arthropoda; class Insecta; order Coleoptera; family Coccinellidae; genus Micraspis; species Micraspis discolor. The sequence goes on from JARTUT010001740.1 coordinate 2,126,650, forward strand.
AACTAAGCCGACAATATTTAACAGCCAAAATACAAAATCGTTCAAACTTGCACTTTGTGATCTTCAGCGGTGATTGAAGGATGTCTGCTTAGATGCCCTGGGTTTCAGAACAGTACTGTTTGGCACTAGTCTTGCTCCAAGGCAATGCAGTCAGTTACAATGTTAAGGGATAAAACAAACTTTATTCCCTCTTATCTGAAAAGATCTATGTTATCATCCGTCTATTATATCTATAGTTGAGTTGTCAGTCGTCGTGTGATTTCATTTTCATACCAACCTTGTGGCCAATAGTAGGAAATAAAATAATCAAAATTTGAACAAAACAAAGGGGAAAGAATCCTTATGGAACGTGGAACTAAATAAGATCACTTATTTTTCTCAACTTCATACTTTCATATTTCATTCTGATAGACGAATAGATACCCTATGTGCGGATTATTGAATGTCAGAAGAATTTTCTGCAAATACAGTATTTAGTTTTGGAATATTCTATTTTCATTCGAAACGTCTCCATTAGGGGACTCATTCTGTTTTTCCATAACACTTCATAACATAAGGTGTAGGTAGGTGTTTCTTTCATTAACTGACATGTCTTCGCTCTGATCCATTACGTTACCATCATCCGACCATACCATTATTAACCGTTCGAGTGACTCGAAGAGGAAGGACCCTAAAACACATTTATCTGTCCTTACTGATATTGATTTTCACGCTTGATACTAAACTGTAAGTACTTGTAGACGTCTATAAATACAACTGGCATAATGAATTTGTTCATTTATCGAGGTAGTTGTATTAATATTATTAATTAATATATTCTGAAGGGTGAATAATTTAGAGGTACTCTTTGTACAGCTCAACAGCTTGGCTTTTCGTATTCAACGATTTGGCGGCCTTTACCTATGGATCTTTCTTTGAAGCTCACAAAGTTCAATTAGTTCAGGAATGTTACTATGAATGGTGACCGTTATCGCTCCATGATAACAGACTATTTGTTGCCCGAAATTAAAGACCGTGGTCTCGATGAAATGTGGTTCAACACTTGCCATACAGCCCCTGAAACCATGGCTTTACTGCAAGAGCATTTCGGCGAGCAGATTATTTCACGCTTCGGACCAGTGAATTGGCCGGCTAGATCATGTGACATCACACCTCTTGATTTTTTCCTTTGGGGCTATGTGAAGTCCAAAGTCTACATGGACAAGCCGGCTACAATTGAGGTATTGGAGGTCAATACTACACAGGTCATTGGAGAAATATCACCCGAAATACCCACACGCGTCATCGAAAATTGGAACTATCGAATGGATCTTGTTAACCGTAGTCGAGGTCAGCATTTGAAAGAAATTATCTTTATAAAATGATTGTAAAGAATGGATCTTTAATTTGTTTATTAAGATTATAGAATAAAATTGTTTTTATTAATTTTTTTAGTATCTCTAAATGAATCACCCTTTAGAATACGGAAATAGACTTTGGCGCTCAAAGTTCCTGACCTTACGTCAGTTCTTTTCTGAGTTTTTGATATCTTCAAGTTGCTCAAGATCTAAACTGTAGAAGAAAATTTTAATAGATCTATACTCGTATTGCTTTTTGCCATTTGACCATTTCTATGATCGTATACAATTTCTGAGATACTGAGACATAATGTGGAAAGTAAAGGCTCTAGAACTGGAGGACTGTTTTTCAAGGTCTTAAAGTTGATACCCTTATTGACAACATAGTTTCTAATGAACTTACAATTTTCCACACTTCAGGTGGGTTAAGAATTTGATAAATAACTTATCTTTCCACACAGGTCATATGCCGAATATAAATCCATGAAAGCAGCTCCTGTTATTAACCTATTTTAAGTTTAATGATCTAGAACACTAACAAGCATGCAAAAAGCAAACAAATAGTATTTTCCAAACAACATACCTACTTCTGTTTCCTTCCACATGGAATCGATTTATACTCTAGAGACAAGTTCCATACCTTAAGCAAAACGCCTTCACCATTCCACAATTCCAAGAACCAGAGAAATGATAACATCAACCATTAGGTGTCATAGAGCACCTCGCTTATTTTTTCCAACAAATCGACCTCGTTCGATTTGTTTATTTATGCCTTATCTAAATGAAACAATCGACCCACTGGCGGCCGGAGGAAATAAATATGAGTTTAAGGCGAAAGCAAAACGGTCGCTAAATCATTTCCGCGATATTTCGTACATAACTCTTCTATAGTCGGTATGGCGGATGGTGTTCTTTTTTCCTGCCTACGCCTTTCAACGCTGGATCCGATGTGCCTCACACCTCACGCTTCGTGAGCTGCGGGGGTGGGCAGTTTTATTTATCAGAGATTCGCCGAGAGTTATTGGAAGAAAAGTTGATATTTTGCGATCGAGGCGGCGAAAGAAACCATCCATTGAAGTTGTAGATTGATTGAGAGATGGCGCGACGGAGTTTCGATGAGGTGACGTACTACTCTGGGGCGCGTCATTATCGAGGCCTGTTGGTCTAGGGGTATGATTCTCGCTTCGGGTGCGAGAGGTCCCGGGTTCAAATCCCGGACAGGCCCACCTAGTTTTTAGACGTTTGTTGTTCAAATATACTGGCTCAAGATCTTCATGACTATTTCTGAGGAAATGCTGCTAAATGAAACATGAATATGTATTTTTTGTAAATCCGGTAGAAATAGATTCGTTGCATTGTAATTCTGAAAATTAAGTACTCTTCGCTTTCATTCTGATGTTTTCTGATTTATATGACTTTGCAGAATCAAAATCTGTAATTAGTTTTGAGCTGCAATGAATATTTTGGCTGCTAGAGCTGCTTTCATGTCCGAGAGTTTTCTCTTGAAAACTGAAGACGCCGAAGTCTCAGAAAGAAACTGAGATCAAATTCCAGAGGAGCACAAAAAGCTCCAGAAAAATGAGTTTCACTAAGATCCGACTGAAATTGTCATATAGTTTTGCCCAAAGATCTGTAATTTTCGAATATTAAGACGAAAATGGTCCTCTAGAACATGGCTCAAAAACTCCTGACCTTCCGTCTGTGATTTTCTGAATTTGTTTTAATTTGTTCTATTTGGACTCACGCTTAATCAAAATCAATTATGTTCATCCGTCAGCAAAATGAATCTCAAACGAAATGAGCTAGAGCTAGCTGGTGCAGTAACAAACATTCGTGTCATGTTGGTAGCCAATCAAATCGTTTTTCTTTATTCCTTCAACTCCTTGATGGATAAACAATGATTTATATCCAAGAATTCGAGACGTAAACTATCATAACTTGAGTACCGATAAAGATTATTATTATCCTGGAAAAATGTATACGCCTGTAATTTAAATAACGCTAGCATTATCATTATTTATGGAACGTTAAAACTACTATTATTCCACAAGAAAAAAATAAATTGTAATCCATAATTAATTGCCTGTTGATCTGTAATACACGTTATAGATATTTCTGGAACACGTGATTTACTGAACAGTTATATGTCCATGAGAATTGTGAATACGCTGCTCAACTAAGTCAAACATTGATTCGTTTCCTTTTAATAGACAATAAGAAATACTTATATCGGGTTTTCCAATGGGTACTTGACACTTGAATTTTATTTGTGAACGCACCCTTAGACCAATCATCGAACTGTCAACGTCAATTCATTTAGTAAAGTGAACATTTTCGTCATGGTGAAGTACACGAACGAACAACGTTTGCATGTTATAAAAATTTACTACCGAAATTCGGAGTCGGTGACCGCAAGTTTAAGAGCCTTAACGCCAATTTTAGGTCGTAATTAGAGCCCTAGTAGACAGGCAATCACAAGTTTGGTGCAAAAATTTAAGTCTACATATTTGCTGTTGGATGTTGTCGTGCCAGTGAGACAAAGGACCGGTCGCAGTAATGAAAACATCCCTGCCGTTCGGGCCCCCGTAGCCGACGACCCAAATAAGTCAATTCCACGGCGTTCTCGAGAATTGGGCATCCGTCAGACCACTCTATGGCGAATATTGCGTAAGGATCTTGGTTTACGCCCGTACAAGATCAAGCTGACTCAAAAATTCAAGCATTGGACCATTTGAAACGACGTACGTTCTCCGATTGTGCTCTGGAAAAGCTGAGCTAATAACATGAATTTCATCGAAAAATCATCTTCAGCGATGAAGCTCATGTTTGGGTCAATGGCTTTGTCAATAAGCAAAATATGCATTGTTAGACAGGCAGCGATCCACACGTGATTCACGAGACTCAATTGCGTCCCCAAAAAATCACGGTTTGGTGCGGTCTTCACGCCGGCGGCATTATTGGACCGTATTTTTTCGTTGATGCCAATAATCGTCACGTTACGATCAATGGCGATAGCTACCGCGTCATGATAATGACTCTTTTTGGCCCCAATTTCAAGGTATGGACTTGGCCAACATGTGGTTTCAACAGGACGGTGCCACTAGCCACACAGCACACGTAAAAATCGGTTTATTGAAGCAGACATTTGGTGAGCGAGTAATTTCGGGAAACAGCCCCGTCGATTGGCTGCCTTGTTCGTGCGATTTGATGCCTCTGGACTATTTTCTTTGGGGCTACGTCAAGTCACTGGTCAATGCCAATAAGCCGACGACATTGCAAGAGCTCAGAGACAACATTGAACGCGAAATAGCGGCCGTTTTGGCTGAAATGTGTGGTCGAGTCATCGATGATTGGGCCCAGAGAATTGACCGCTGCAAACGGTCCGTGGTGACCATATGAACAAAGTCGAGTTCCATTCATAAATGTTATGTTTGTGCTTCAAGCCAATAATAAAGTTTTTGAAATATCTCAAATGGTTTGTGTTTTATTTAGATTTAAAATTGTCAAGTCCTTATTGGAAATCCCTTTACGAGGTATGTTCAAAAGAAGAGGAGCACAACCTCCTGAACTTACATTATAACTTTCCTTCAGTTTTTATCTTTCTTATGGATATTCAGGTACCAATGGGTTATCTTCGTTTTGTATGAATTAAAGTCTGCATTCTTGAATTCAAATCATCTTCAAGATGATTTACATTTTATGGCTGAGAATTCCATCAAGGAATGAACTCGTGCATAACACTTTCATCATATGTTACGAAAATAATCAGCAGGTACCAGATATACGTAGGAGCATAACACATATCAACAAGAATCTATCAATCCTGAGCATTTTTGCAAAACGCCCATCAATATTTTTATTCAACACCGCTTTATGTAAATCACTTTTGTACCGTAATAATCGATGGATGGAAAAAAGTGAATGTCGGCTTGAAAATTGAAATGTCTCGTTCATCACGAGTTATTTGCCAGCATGGCAAGTTTTTAATCTATTCATGAAAGGCTATCATTATGAAAATTTTATTTAGAATATTTTAATCAACTTTGTAAATGCACCACATAGATAAGTCTTTAATTTTTTAATCAAATATCCTGAGTGATTTGTCACCAATTTATACACATTTGTATGCTGGATGTGTCTTAAATATTTGTCGAGATAATCAGAGACTATGTAATTAACAATCATTGAGGGTGTTGAAAATAACGGCGATTAATTTCAAGATGTGATTTTATGGCCAAAAAGAAGACACTACCTTTTATCAGTTCTAACCCCTCAATTTTTTTTGGTATTCACATATACGTGGTGGAATCACATTTTCTCCAAATTTTTCAAATACAATAAACACAGTTTAATATCTGCATTTCAAGTCTAACCATTTAGTAAATAACAAATTGGGAGATTTTTTGTACACCAATATAATGTTCTGACCTTTAGCAATGCTGATCATAAGACATTGTACATAATAAAATTATTGTGTCAACTCACTACCATGTTTATGCCTTCTTAGAAAAGAAATTCTGCGTAACAATTGGACTACCTTTGATTTTCGAAAGATGATGGAGTATTTCATTAATAATCCGATTACTTACTTGTACCCCCAGGGTACTCTCATTTCTTGCTTGATTAAACAGCATAAAATAATAGCAACTTAATAAATACTTAAACGGTCGTAATTCTCTCTCATTATTTCGTTCAAGGCAACAAATTGTTGTTTTCGATGCTGTGGGCTATTTGATGCAGATTAAAAGAAATTCCTACTATGAGTGTGTGAGATGATGGAATATCATCTTAATGTGTTTTCAAGGTCACTTTTTTCAATCCAATCTTAATTCATCAAGGTTTTCGTTATTTAAATGAAAAGCAATGATACACTTAATAGCTATACTGAAAATTTGAGAGGCTCTGATGTGGGGTCAAGAACTTCAGCACTCTTCTCTAATGTCCACTTGCACGTTTTATGCATAAGTCGTCTTTGCTTGCCTAGTAAAGAACGTGTTAGAAATGGTGAATTCGATGATTTTGTCGATTTCTGTCATTGAAATATTATGAGGCACATGGAGCTGCGAGTATAATGTTGGAAAAAGAAGATATTTAAATATAGTTCTTCATGTATTTTAGTTTAAAACCATTATTAGGAAAGAAATAAACTTTAAAGTGGTAATACTTGTTTTGTGTTTCATTTTTTTATTCCTAGAAGGAAATTGAAGAAAAATAAAATCAATCGACTTTTCAAAAGCCTATATACAGGGTGAGTCTTTGTCTACTGCATTAATTTTAACCATAGGTTTTTGTGACCAAAAGAAACATCCTATACCACATTAGATATGAGTATTTTCTTATAAATGGTTTAGTAAAATTGTGAATAATTTCAGAAATTTCAATATTTTCACCAATGCTCTGCTGGATAATCATTAAGCCAGGGATTCAGTATGATTTTCAGCCTGAATAATAATTTGGATGGAAAATTACGTGTAAACTGCTAAAATCAACCGTACTGCAAGCAGGCGAATGGTTTAAAGCAAATGGTTTATGCATGAATGCTGAAAAAACAAATGCAGTGCAATTCAAAACAGCTCTTTCAGGTTTTCAAACACCAGCAAATATTCAACTTTGCAAGTCCTCTCTGAGTCTGATTAGGTGTTGTAATTTCCTGGGTGTCAAACTGGATGAAACTCTTGATTGGAGTGAACACATCACCAACATTTGTGCTCAATTGAGTTCTATTTGCTACTCACTTGAGGTACTCAGTAAATACCTGGATTCATTGTCAATGAAAATTATTTACCAAGCAGTATTGGAATCGAAGATGAGGTATGGCATCATGTTCTATGGTAGCTCACATAACTTGGACAGAGTACGTATAATCTGGAAGATGAAGAGAATGGAATTGTGTAGGGGAATATTTAAAAAAAAAATGATTTATTAACCGCACCAGCTATACATATTTCAAAAATATGCATTACTTTGAAGAGAAAACACCAAGTAAATATAATACAAGAACAACAGCAATAAAATTTCCGCAGCACAGACTTAGCCTCACCGAAAAAGGACCTGCACATGCAGGTCCTATATAGATCTATATAGATGCATTCGATATTATAACAAGAAAGCACATAAATTAGGAAGAGAATGTACTCTACAACAATACAAGAAATACATTCTCAAACTGCTACTTACAATTGAACCATATAGTGTAGAAGAATTCCTATCCTACATGATATAATGAGAGTAAAATTGTTTATTTTTCACTTGTACATTATATGTTTATTTTACCTTAGAAAGGGTTGCTATAAATATACTCATTATGCCCGTGGGCATTTTAGCGGGCATTATGGATCATAACGCCCGCTCGTTGTGCGAGAAGCAAAATAAGCTAGAAAGAAATTATTTATTTCGCAGAATTTCAATACTAAAACAACGACAACTCAACAAACGAAAACAAAGTCTTTCTTAATAAAAATTAAAAGTGCAGTTTTCGAATTTCCCGGAAAAATTCTTCAATCGTGAATCTTGGGATGTTTTCGAAACCTGAGGAGCGAAAACTTGACCACAAGTACTTGGAAGTTCGTTCACAAGAGAACCACTAGAGAATTCATGAGAATCTGTTACCGAATTCACAATCATCGTCGATATTTTGTTTTTGGAAAAATGCTCTGCTCTATGTAACCTTCCGCCACAGATGCACTGTGTCTTCCGTGTATTTTCAGCGATTCATATGATGCACCAGCCTCAGTTAAAAGAGTTGCTGAAGTCCATCTCAAACAACGTCCTGTATATTCATTTGCATTATCCAATTTTAAGTATTTGGCAATCATCGAAGGCACACTTCCTATGGTATTTTTGCCAACAGGTTGGATGGTGCACCGACCATTTCGGAACGTGAGGAAAAATCTAGGATTCTTCACTCCACTGGGTCTCAAGGATATATATTTTCTGACCAGCCCCAAAGCTCCTATTTTTTCTTCCTTTACAATGCTAAATCCTTTTGACATACCGGTTTTAGTTTCGGGTATTTTAACAAGTAAACAGCTACCCTTATCTTTTATATCTTTGATAGACATTTTCACTAATTCATCTCTCCTTAGTCCTCCAAAAACACCCATTATTAGAACTACTTTATGAAGAAGATGAATTTCATCAGGAGCTTCATTGATGAATGTATGAACTTGTTCTGCTGTCAAAACTTTGGATTTCTTCGGAATATATCCTTTAGTTTTCATTTTTAAAAACGCTACTAGCCGGGATAATTGTGAAATATTGATATTTCATTGACAATCAGTGTAGATTTCAAAATAGAATATTTCGTCCACAATGACGCAGGACAAAATTTTTCAGACTGAAATAAAAAAAATTACCCACACATGAACAAAATGAAAAATAAAATAGCATACCAATTCTTGAAAGTACGCCAATAACACTGTTTCATCTATAGCAATTATTTCATTTTTCAACTTCCATTGATGGAATGTTTCATAATCCTTATCGTAGACGAGTCTGTATGTCTGGATTTTTCTGGTAATAAATTATTTGCAGCTTTGGCTGCATTTTCAATTATATTATTTGGCAAATTGCTATTCATTTCTGTTATTTCTTTAAATCTTCACAACGAAGACAGTAATGACATTCACTTAATAAAATGATGACAGCAATAACGAACTTCAAAATATTAACAAATGTCATGGTTATTACTGAAAGTTAAATGGACAAAAAATCATAGGAGCAATCGAATTTTATTGTAATTAAATGATATATTCGTGAAAAATAAAATCTTGTATGCACCACGTGCGTTATTAGATCCTAACGCCCATCGGGCAACATTCATCCCTCGGGCCGAATGTTTCCCTCCGGGCGTTAGGATCCATATAACGCACTAGGTACATAAATAACTATTATGACCCTGTTTCATCTCGAGTGTTCACTGTATTACATGTATACACTTCACTTGAAATAAAGTATATTATTATTATTATTATTATATTATCTTATTCCACCGTTATGATTCGCTATTCCTCTTCTACAGTTACGTGATGGCTATTTTCATTCTTTTTCATAAAATTAAATCACATAACGAAATTGTCTAGATTCGAAGGAACATTCCGAGATCTACAAGTGATACGACGTATCAGCATCTCCCGGTGTGGTGAAATTGATTTCGAATTGTGTTGCATCATTATTGTGAAAATGTCAAGCTCGTGATGGCGTGAACGGCCCGCCGGAGGCCCTTCGGCATCGGAGATGTAACGGGAATTGGCGCAATGAGGGCTCCGTAGTTGCTCCACATATCGTAGACCGCAGGTGCTTCTGGCGATTCACCGGAGAAAGTGATCAGATTCGTGAACCAGGGGCGTGGTACAGGGGGCTTAAATGAAGAGATTTCAATGAAAATTCACAAATCGGAATTGAGACATCGGCCGAATAGTCCAGCGACTCTTATAGAAGAACTGACCTTAATCATCTACATACATCCCTTCAAAAGCGACCAGAGAATACATACAACCAAGAGTTTCCATGTTTATGTTAGCACCGCAACCCATTGTCAACGTTGGAACTAACAATTGGCGGGAAATTCTAATCCACTAGGACATTCAAACCCAAAATTACCATCAGCGTTATAATGCCAAAATTCAATAATTTTAACCAGTTCGAAATACTGTCGCGTGAAGTCACTATTCAAACAATAAAAGAATGATTAAAAACTTGACAGCTGTAGGAATCAAAATTACTTCAAAAATGACCAGAGAATACATACAATCAAGAGCTCCTGTGCTTCTTGACCATGTTCTATGCTAGAGCCGCAACGTAGGTACCAACTATTGGCGGGAGATTCAAATCCACTAGGAAATTCTAACCCCAAAATACCATCAGTGTAATAACGACAAGATTCAATTATTTCAACCAGTTAAAAATACTGTCGTGTGAAGTTATTATCAAAAAAATACATGATTAAAAAATTGACAGCTGTAGGAAATAAAATCACTTTTCATTAGGACAGAGAACGCAATATTCCCTTACATTACATTATGACATAAGTCATAATAAATGTCAGTCGATAATTTTCCTCTGTTATTCTTCAAAAGAAATAAGTGTTATATTGCAACATTCCCCAACTATGGATGATGATTTCACTTTGAATGGGTTCCATACCAGATTTCAAACATCAGAAGATTTGAAAAATCGTCACTGGGATCGCAAGACCCGATTCGCAGAATACGCCTTGCAGATTGGCGACAAATTTTGTGTAATGGATTTGAATATATTGAATATTTCTAATGACAAGACTGATTATCTTTCTAAATTAGTAGAGGATTATGGTGCAGAGATTATTCTCCTTCCAGAGACATATGCGGATACTGAAAAAAATCTTCGTGAAAGAGGAACTATTAAAGGATTTGTATTCTTCATTGATTATCTCCTGAGTAAAATCTACGGTTTAGCTTGATATGTTAAAAAATCCTTAATTCACAATATCGAGTTAATCCAAAAGGCGAATTTGAGGGTGTTTTCTTCATCTCTTTCAAATTTTGTAATATTTCTCTCGTTAATGTTTATAAACCTCCGAATACTATTTGGCCCAAGATTTTAGAAATAAATCTTCCTCATCCTTCAATTTATTGCGATGATTTTAATTCTCACCACGTAATGTGGGGTTATAAAAATAATGATAGAAGTGGAATAGCTTTAGCTGACTGGATAGAAGATAATAATTTATATTTGATTTTTGATGGAAAAGATGTACCTTCTTTTCATTCTTCTCGATGGAATAGAGGCCATAATCCTGATCTCTGCATAGTGTCTTGTGATAATACTTGCAAACCGCTTCCTATAATACGTAAAATTGTACAAGTTTTTCCTCATAGCCAACATAGGCCTATTCTGTTGACTAAAGGAATCAAACACATCAATTTGATAGCGGTTTTCTTGTAATCCATTTCGGATTCTTTTGAAACAGTTCTTGAGGACAAAGACAAGGGTATTTCAATATTTATTGAAAGTTTAGGAGCTACTAATTCATAAAAATTTTCGTTCCTCTGGATATCACGAGGATTGCCTTTTATAATTCGGGATTAGAGAACAAAATCAAATATTAATAATCGAAAATCGAAAAATTATTGTTTCTCAAAATATTTCCCATTAAGATCTATACACTTTTGCATGCGTTTGAACCAATTGTTGAAGCACTTTTGCTACTCTGATTGAGGTATCTCCAAAACATGCATTCTGAACGCATCAACCGCTTCTTCCGATGTAGAAAAACGTTAACCTCTCATTTTATTTTTTACGTACGGGAATAAAAAAAAGTCAATCGGTGTCAAGTCAGGACTATACGGAGGATGACTCATCAAATCGATGGGTGATCTGTCATCGGCGGTTGGTTTTCCTAATTTCTTGGCAACTGGCAAACAAATGGTTGTGTTCCACTCAGAATTAACTGTTTTGGGTTGTTCTAGTTGTACGATTGTCCAGTTTTTCCAAAAAAACAGATAAAAGATGGCTCTAGTGGTCGGTTTTCTTGTGGAAGGTAGGGTGTATTTCGATAGAAATTATTGACGAAACATTTAATTATTCCAAATATTTCTGACAATCTTGTCATCATTTGAGTTCCACAGCTTTGCCAGTACTCTAATGTAAATGCTTTAAACAGATTGAAAAATATTGCTAGTGGCTGAAATATTTTTGTTTTCTAGTTTTCGCGACTGAAAATCATTAAACTCCTAGTAGAACTACGCCACTGCTCTTAGGCCTTGCATTTATCAATGAAATTCACCTTCGGTTCAATAAATCGGCCATTTTATTACTCTCTTTTTACCTGTCCTTGTCGGCATACGCTCTACAAGGGCCGCTTCCATGTTCATCGAGTTGTTTTCTCTTCTGCGGTTGTTTCGACAAGTCCACAAAAGTAGGACGAACACCCAAATTCACCTGATGTCATCGCCGGTATTTAATTTTTTTTTAATTTCGGCCAGAATCAATCATTATGTCGAATTGTCATAATATCACCGATAATTTCAGATGCTGATAAACTTCTGAACTATTCGACGCATTTCGCCCTATAACGACCCTCATATTTGAACATATAACCATTCCTGAAAAAACGAAAACACTAGCTCATCTCTAGATTGAGAGTGTACGGCCGGGCATACATACATAATCGATCAAGGATTCTTTCAAATTTTACAGACATTTGAATAAAATATAGCGCGCCTTTCTAGAATTTTTCTAAACTAGATTGAGCTCGCAATGAATGAAAATCTGCGATATTCTGCAACTACCGCCTAACTTGCCAGACCTATTCAGGGTATTTCTGAATTGATACGAAATATTCCTAAAGGTGATTTTTAAGCACAAATTGAGGCGTTTCGTTTATACAACTTTTTGTTTAACACCCTTTTCTCTTCAAGTTGTAGCCATTTAAGATGAGGTTAATTGAATTGTATTCAATCAATTCATCTATTTCAGAAAAAATTAGGAATTAGAGAAAAATCAGAATAGTAGAACTATTTAGCGATATTTGCGATTTTATGGTAAAGAACTAAATCTCTTTCTTATTTATTTTTTTTAGTCAATATGTGTCTTTCTATTTATACAGGGTGTCCCGTAACTCAACGTCAAGCGATTACTGGGCGATATGATAGGTTCTACCAGTTCTAGCAAAAAAAAATAAAAATAAAACAAAGACTGAATCAACATCGATTCAACAAAGCCAAATTACTTACAACATGCGAGAACCTTAGATGTAGCATTCAATCAAAAACTAATGCTGAAGATTATGAAAATATTCTGGGAGCTATTAAACATAGCTATGAAAGAATATATGAACAACAAAAACAAGTCCAAAAAAGGAAAATGGAGAAACTTATGAAGGAGTCAAGAAAATATGAACCCTTAGATCATTCAAAAACCGTGATCAATTTATCTAATAAGAACTTAAGTGAAGATCAGATATCTCTCCTCAACGAGGGTCTCAAGTTCTCTATAGCCCCTAAGACGATACCAAAAATTGAAATCATGTTGGCGGCAGAAGAAACTGCACAGAAAATTCGAGAACCTGAAAAAGCCGAAGAATACAGATGGAAAATCAGAACCTTGTTAGACAGGAATAACAAGACACCCCTACCCAATATAAATAAAGCTGAACAGAGGGCATTAAAAGATCTTAAATCGGATAGTTCCATAAAGATACTTCCAGCAGATAAAGGAAACGCCACTGTAATTCTAGATGTTGGCTCTTATAATAAAAAAATCAATGAATTATTAGAAGCAGGAAAATATAAAAGACTAAAAAAGGACCCTACCACCACAGTTGAAAACAAGATTTACAAAATCCTTTATAAATATCGAAATGAATTTCCAGATCAATTCGTTAGATCAAGACTTACACCTCACTTCAGTAAACCACCACATTTATATGGTCTACCAAAAATACAAAAAGCAAATATTCCTCTAAGACCAATTGTGAGTTCAAGAAATTCAGCATGCCACCAATTGGCTAAATTTCTGCTGAAAATTATATCGCCATTAAAAAGTAATTCAACATCGATGATAAGAAACACGAAACATTTCATAGAAATAATAAAACATCAAGAAATCATGGAAGAAGACGTTATGGTCAGCTTCGACATCACCAGTTTGTTCACTAATATTCCGACAGATAAAACACTTATCATAGCTAGGAAAAAGCTTGAAGAAGATCAAACCCTTAGTGAAAGAACTACACTAAGCGTCAATGCAATTATGGAAATGCTTTCTCTTTGTATTGAAACAACATATTTCCAATTCGAAGACATCTTTTATCAACAAGAATTCGGAATGGCCATGGGTTCACCACTATCACCAATTTTAGCAGATTTATATATGGAAATTTTCGAACAGAAGGCATTAGAAAAATATGTACTTAAACCCAAACTGTGGAAAAGATATGTAGATGATACTTTCATTATTTGGCAACATGGAAGAGAAACTATAGATGGATTCCTTCAATATCTAAACAATCAAGAGGAATCAATTAAATTCACAATTGAAATCGAGAAGGACAGACAACTTCCATTCTTAGATGTACTCGTACATAAACAAAATGGAATCCCAAGAACCACTGTGTATAAAAAGCCAACGAACACAGGACAATATCTACATTTTGAGTCAAACCACCAACTAAACACTAAATTGGGAGTAGCAAAATTGTTACTGCAACTCGTTATTGTTAGTTAAGTTCATTTATTTTCTGTTCCAAAATGCTTGTTCGTTTCGTGCGGCCCACGTATGTTCATTTCTTTCTCTATGGACGTATATTTACGTATGGACATATGTTGGAGATATATGACAGTGCCAGACGAAAGCAGTAGTAATTCGAATACAGACATCGACGCTCGTTCGGTGCAGTGCAAGACTTTTTCTTCGTTTCTGTCGAATTTTCTCGTTAATTTCTACAAGTTCGAACACCAGTGAAAAGGTGACTATTTCTCGCTCGTGAGTGACACATTGATGTGCTGTAAAACCAACAGGTACGCAATCGTCGATACTCCAACATTCGCCTTTCTTTCGAGTCATTTTTTCAGAATTTCATTATTAATTTCTTTTGCTTTCATTTCATTTCAAAGGCCGTGTCGTGCCATTTTGGTCCTTCGAGCCGGATATTTTCGAACCGCGTTTTCAAAATTATTGCGATCAAGCATTTTGGAATTTTTTCATTTCGTTTTTTTCATTTGCATTTATTTCAATCTGTCATTATTCACGTGACCTCGAAAACTTGATAAGATATCGAACACATTCATAAATCCTTTAATATCTGCGCATGTTAAAAGAATTTAGCTTTCATTACCTTTCATTTGTTTTTCTCATCTATGCTCATAACCTTGATTCAAAACATAAACAAAGATTGACATTCTTGTTTTTGTTTATTTACATTTCATTATTTTCATTTGTTTATTTTCAATTCGATTTTCAATTTAATAGATTCAATCTTAATTATTTGCTTTATTAATTAATTTAGTTCTTTTCAATCGGTTAGACTATTTACTCTTTTTTCGAAATTACTCAAAACGAAATTCATATTGTTTTCTGCAGTATACCTTGAATAATAATAATGGCGACAAAATTGAAACAACTCAAAGCTCGTCGTCAAATTGTTATTGATGATCTCGAGGAAATTCTCAATTTAGCACAATTCGCTGTCACTGATGAGAGTTTACACGTTAGATTCAAATTAAGATGTGAAATACTTGACGATATTCTCGTGGACTTTCAAAATTTACATACGTCTATTGTCTCTATGATAGTATCTTCCGAAGAACCCGAATTGGACACTGAGAAGGTTATTCGAACAGCCTTTATGGATAATTATTACACCATCAGAACAACTTATGTTAATTTATTTCCTGTAGTAAACATTCCAGTAAAAACCAAGACAGTTGCTCTATTAGTTCGCCAAATGTTAAACTTCCAAAGATAGTATTGCCCATTTTCAATGGGAATTATAAAGAGTGGCCTACTTTTTTTCGATATGTTCCAAAGTTTGGTACATGAAAATTCTAACTTGAGTCAAATAGAAAAGTTTCAATACCTCCTTAGTTCACTTTCTTCTCATGCTTTAAATTTAGTTAAAGGATTTCCATTGACTGCTGAAAATTATGAAAGCGCTTTTCAGACATTGGCGGAAAGATATCAAAATAAAAGACTTCTCGCTAATACGTGTTGGAAGGAAATCTGTAATGTTCCAAAGCTACAGGGTGATTCAGCTAAAGACCTTAGGCGAATTCTAGAAGTTTTTGCGGAAAACTTATCGGTATTAAGGAATTTAGGTTTACTCGTTGACCAGTGGGACTTCGTTTTATTTCACATTCTCATTCAGAAATTAGATTCAGCAACGATCAAACGTTTTGAATTGCAAGAATGTTCAACCGATATTCCGTCGTTTGTCAATTTGCGAAATTTCCTGACAAATCAGTGTATAGCCTTGGAGGCAGTAGCTCTTTCTCTTCCGTCGAAAACTCATTCAGTTTCAAATTCTCAAGTTTTGAAATCTAGTTCTCTCTCAACGAATAAAAGAAATTCGACTTATCTCGTTCAAACGGAAACTGAATCATTCAAGAAACGTATAACCTGTAATTATTGCAAGTTAGCTCATAGTATTTACAAATGTCCATCATTTTGGAACAAACTGTTCAAGATCGGTTCAAGATTGTGAAGAACAAAAATTGGTGTATCAATTGCCTCCATTCTGGACATAAGATTAACAATTGTTCTTCAAGGTCAAATTGTCGTACTTGCCACGGAAAGCATCATACCCTGTTGCACATGCGCAATAATGCTGATAATAATTCTTCAACAGAGACGTTTCATTTCAATGCTGCAAATTCATCGGATTCAGGCTCAGCTCAGGTTTTAACCAATGTTTCTTCAAATTCTACCGTTCTCTTAGCAACCGCTGAGGTCGAAATTCGTGATGCTTGGGGTAGATATCGGAAGGTCCGAGTTCTGTTGGATGGAGGCTCTCAAATAAATATTATAACTCAATCGTGTGTAAATAGATTAGGCTTGAAAATTTGTGATGCTTCATTTTCGATAAATGGAATTTGTGAAAGCTCATCTTCTGCTAATTGCAGCACTGAATGTACTATTCGCCCATCAGGTCAAATAAATCCATCTTTTACATTCGATGCCGTCGTGATTCCGAAGATTTGTGCGAAAATGCCGAGTTCTTTCGTAAATTATTCGTTTTGGAATTGTGTCCATAACAAGAAGTTAGCAGATCCGAACTTTTCCATTCCGAAATCAATAGACCTTCTCCTCGGAGCGGATATATTCTCTTTAATAATTCGACCGGGTCGTATCGAGGGTAACGGTTTAGAACCAATAGCACTTGAGACAGTGTTTGGTTGGGTTTTCATGGGAAAGATTCAATCACCTAACACATCAGTTAACAATTTTCATTTGTCATTGTCTGAATCAGGTTTGAACTCCTCGTTGAAAAGATTTTGGGAACTTGAAGAAGTTTCAGAGAATGTCATTGTATCACCAGAAGATCAATTTTGTGAGAACTTATACACTCAGAACTATTCTAGAAATACATCTGGACGGTACACTGTGGCATTACCATTTAAACCTAATCAGTCAACACTTTCTTTCGGTGACACATATTCTCTCGCACTACGTCGTTTTTTATCCCTTGAACGTAAACTTATTAAAAACCAGAATATATACAGGGAATACTCTACTTTCATGCAGGAATATTTAGAAAAAGATCATATGTCATTAATTTCTACGAGTTCGGATTATGAAAATACTTTGTATATCCCTCACCATTGTATAATCAAACCAAACAGTCCATCTACAAAGTTGAGGGTTGTTTTCGATGCGTCAGCTCATGTACCCGGTCATTTATCTTTAAATGATGCTCTATTGATAGGTCCTAAATTACAAAAGGATATTATTGCCATTTTGATGAACTTTCGTGTTCATCGGTTCGTTTTCACAGTTGATATCAAACAACTGTATCGTCAAATATTAGTCAAAATTCTCGGTTTGAAGTGGTTTCCTTCGTCGGACGAATTTTCTTATTTTGCGGAAACTACTGTTCAGGTATGTACCAAACGTACCATACTTTCAGAACTTTCTCGAATTTTCGACCCTTTGGGGTTCCTTTCTCCATTTGCTTTTCTTGCTAAACATTTGATCCAGCATCTTTGGACATTAGGTTTGCAGTGGGATGATACACTTCCAGACGATGTCAGCCGTCGCTGGAATCAGTGTAAATCCGAATTAACCGAATTGGGTAAATTAAAGATACCTCGAAACTTGCATCGAAACCATTTTATCGTTGCGAACTTCATGGTTTCGGAGATAGTAGTGAGCGTGGTTGCGCAGCCGCGGTATATTTCAGGTTTTTCAATTATGACGGCTCCATTGACATCTCTTTCGTAGGTGGTAAATCAAAGGTCTCCCCATTGAAGAGAATTTCACTTCCACGACTGGAATTGTGTGCTTGTCTCTTATTATCAAAACTCATTAATGTGGTTTCTCTGTTTACCAATCAGCCTTTACAATAGATGACATTTTTGCTTGGTCTGATTCTATGGTAGCTTACATTTTCAGATTTGTTCACTTCATGAAAAACTCTAAAGCTCCTGGAATATATAGATTTTCCGCAGTTCATCTCAAAGATGCGCTTTTCTTCATTATAAAGCAAGTTCAACGGGTTGTGTTCAGGGAACAGATCGATGGTCTCATCTCGGGAGGTCCCATATCTAGGTTACTTCGAAAATTGAGTCCATTTGTTGGAGAAGATGGTGTTCTCAGGGTGGGCGGTCGTCTGTCTTTTTCTGGTCTGGCCTATGATCACAAACACCCAGCTTTGCTTCCTTCATCTCATCGTCTTACTGGGCTCCTTATTCAGCATTTCCACAAAATATGTCTGCATCCAGGTGCCCAGACTTTACAGTTCCTTCTGTCTCAACAGGTCATACAGGAGTTTTATACAGTCCACTTAGAGATTGAGTCTGTGCTCATTTCTCGCCCTCTATGTCCGCTTGGTAATGGTCCGAATGACATGTCTGCACTGACACCAGGACATTTTCTTACTCTGGCTCCATTAACTGCTATTCCTGAACCAGATTTGTCTCACCTATCTATCGGTCGATTATCGCGTTGTCAGCTTTTATTAACTCGTATCCATCAGGATTTTTGGAAAAGATGGAATTTAGAATATCTGAACACACTGCAACAACGAAAAAGGTGGTTCAATAGCGACTCGCCACCTTATTCAATAGGTGCACTAGTCTTGATAAAAGATGATCAACTCCCTCCATTGCGCTGGCGACTTGGACGCATTGAGAAATTGCATCCTGGCGCTGATAAAATAGCTAGAGTAGCTACTGTTCGGACTACTCAAGGTGTACTGCAGAGATCAGTGGTTAAATTATGTCCATTACCTCTTCAATAGTTATGACATATGTTGATGTATATATATATATATTTTTTTTCGCTTTATGTTCGATATCTTCTCAATTTTTTATTTGCTTTGTTTCATAAAATATTCTATTTTAGGTGGGCGGTTATGTTACTGCAACTCGTTATTGTTAGTTAAGTTCATTTATTTTCTGTTCCAAAATGCTTGTTCGTTTCGTGCGGCCCACGTATGTTCATTTCTTTCTCTATGGACGTATATTTACGTATGGACATATGTTGGAGATATATGACAGTGCCAGACGAAAGCAGTAGTAATTCGAATACAGACATCGACGCTCGTTCGGTGCAGTGCAAGACTTTTTCTTCGTTTCTGTCGAATTTTCTCGTTAATTTCTACAAGTTCGAACACCAGTGAAAAGGTGACTATTTCTCGCTCGTGAGTGACACATTGATGTGCTGTAAAACCAACAGGTACGCAATCGTCGATACTCCAACATTCGCCTTTCTTTCGAGTCATTTTTTCAGAATTTCATTATTAATTTCTTTTGCTTTCATTTCATTTCAAAGGCCGTGTCGTGCCAAAAATGTTTATTTGATAGAGCAATAAATATTTGTTGCACTGAAGAAGACCAAAATGAAGAAATAAATAACATCTCGAAAACTCTTAGAAGCAATGGCTAAACCAAAAGATATTAGAAAAAGCTAAACGAACAAGAGAAAGTCAACCTGAACCAACAGATATAAATCAGACCATTAAAACCGTAATTCCTTATGTAAAAGGTTTGTCGGAGAAAATGAGAAGAATTGGAAATAGATACAACATAACGACTGCATTCAAAACTCAAGACACTATCAGAGCTAAACTTACAAAAGTTAAGCCTAATAATGAGACACAAAGGACAAAGAACTGCATATATGAATTACCTTGCGAGTGCGGAAGATCTTACATCGGAGAAACTAAACGCCCTCTGAATGTACGAATAAAAGAACATCAGAAGCTTCTACGAATACTAGACAGCGACAAATCCAGGTTAGTCCAACATGCTGTAGATGAGAATCATCGTATAAAATGGAATGAAGCATCAATAATATCCAAAGAAGAAAAGCTTGCAAGAAGAAAAATCAAAGAAGCAGCATTTATGAAAATAACACCAGATTCCATAAGTGCTCCATCTATAGATCTGCCAGAAGTTTGGACGCCGATAGTTCGATCCAACTTAAAAAGATCATCATATCACAGATGAGTATATAACATTGTTCATTTTTCTTTCATGACTTCTGTCATATTGACTTTTTTGAAAAATTGATAATTTTTCAAAAGGTCTTTTACTTTTCCTCCTTGATAAAGATAGAAGATGTCTATCGAAACGTCGGAAAACATTACATCCACAATAGATGATGGTAATAGTCAAATAATCATTCAACACGAGCTCCATCATCAACAATATCTCGTCATCAACTAAAAATAAAACAATTGTAGCTAACAATGGATTTGTGACTGTAATCAATAGCATGGTTATTTAAAAAAACAAGAAATAAAAAAATAATAAAAATAAAACAATTGTACCTAACAATGGATTTATGACTGTAATCATCAATAGCATGGTTATTTAAAAAAACAAAAATAAAAAAAAAATTAAGATAAAACAATTGTACCTAACAATGGATGTTCGGGCGTGTTGCCTACGTGGTACGCTTCCGGGGTTTTATTATCCAACTGCTGGCGACTTCGCGGATATTGGCGAAAGCATTTTCTCGCTTGGATATGCGCGTATCTAAGTACCATGACGTCACTTTTTGTTTATGAAGCGGCCATCTTAAGATAATTCGCCGGAAAGTGAGGAAAGTTGTATTTTTAAAAGTTTTTTGAGAATTGTTGTCGCCTTCAAGATTACATCAGTTCACCGAGGAAAGTGATATTCATCTGTTTAATTTCATCTGTTCATCTGTTTAATTGCCGAAAGAGGGGTTGAGCAACCACCGGAGAGAGGCCCCTTTGGAGCCCTATTACAAACTTTGATTCATCATCACAACGTCAGTGCAAGTGAGGGGTATCCCTGACCTCATCCCTTAAAACCCCATTTTCAGTTGCCGATTCATCGTTGACAGCTGTGAGCTGTGAGCTACACCACTCTGGGGTAAGTGCTTTCCTTTAGCTGGTTGCTCAATCTTATAAATCATTTCATCTGAAATCGATTAGCCGCAATTTAATTGCAGCGGTCGACTAATGGATTTGTGACTGTAATCAATAGCATAATTATTTAAAAAAACAAAAAATACTAAAAATTAAACAATTGTGCCCAACAATGGATTTGTGACTGTAATCAATAGCATGGTTATTTAGGATTACGTTTGAATAAAATGCAAAATTGGAAAATTTGGGACTACAAAAATATCCTATTACCACTCAACCAAGTGACATGAAGTAAGTAAGTGAAGTAAGTAAGTATACAGGTGTTGCCTTTTATATTTCGGGATCGGACAATCCTAGTGTTGCAATCTACAAACTGACAGCTCTATCGTAAAGCTTGACATTTTACAGTTTATACGTGTCAGAACGTTTTGAAACGAGCACTATTTGTGTTTATTTCAGTAACTTAAAAGATTCAAAAAATGGAATTAAATCGTAAACATTATCATGCAATTATTTTTTACAAATTTTCGAGGTGGATTAACTCAACAACAGTGCATCGATGAACTCAATTAAAGTTCACTCCGCGAAGAATTTCGTGAAGGTCCTTCAAAATCAGTTGAGGTTCCGTAAACCGTTGATGCTGTGCGCCACCTAATATTACAAGATCGGTATATGACCTATCGGGATATTGAGATTTCATTCTGACGCCGATATATCAAATTGAATTTTTTTTTACCTAATATTAAAGGGTTGTGACCTGAAGGTAAACGGGATACCCCCTTAAATTTTGCTGAAGAAACTCCTTGTGGAGTCTTACACCTCAATTCAGAAACACCGTGTATTAAATAGCAGAAATCTATTCTTCATGATTTTCTAGACGTCTCGAAATTGAGTTTGAACGTCTGCGAAAATACAAATAAAATATTTTATAGCCTTTATTGTTCGCCATTCGTGACGAAACTGTAAATTGCATTCTTTCTTTCGCCTTCCCATGTCGCTTAGCCGTTTTCGAGTTCTCGCGTAAATTGCTCAATAGGTGACCGACCCGATAATTGGCTGAGATAAATTAGACATCTTGGCATATTAGCCGCCATATGAGGTTATTTATATTGTCTTAAGTTGGCAGTATTGTTGTTATTATTTCCTGAAAGGGTCGTGTGGGAGGACGTAGTAAATGCCCTCGTATTTCGCAATTGCAATCAAGATTGTGACTGAACGTTTACAAATGGTCGTGGATAATGAAATATACGATCCGATAGGCTAATTGTTAGGGATTTTTCTAAATTCGAGGCTCCTTTGAAGCTATGTTGATTTTCTCCTTGTTCGGTTTTTAGGTCACAGGACTTTCTCATTAATGTTGCTTCTGACATACTCCTCGCTTTTATTTTCACATTTGATTTAGAAATTTAAACTGGAAATGGTGACTGATAACACCAGCGTACCAGTTGATTTTTTCAGATGATTCTGATTCTGTCCGAAATTTCGTGCCCACAGATCTTAAAGAAACTTAAATTCTTGCAACTCAAGATATTCGGTTAATATTCCACTTTGTCGCCGTGAATATTTCCAGATATGCCCATAAAAGCTGTATAAAAGTATTGAGGTGCAGTAGAGAGCTTCTGCGCGCTTATTGTAAAGTCTGATAGCAATTTTGATAATCTGATAACTCACTCGAGAATATTCCAGAGGCTTCGGGTTCGATATTGTTCTAGAAAATCATTTTTCCCTCCCTTTCTATGTGACAATAATTGTGTTTATTGCAGCCAGATTGTTCTGATACGAACGGAGTCATCATTTGTAATTTAATTGATGCTGCTTTAATCCTTTATTGGCCAACGCAAGGCAAGCGCTGTACTCGCTATCGTTACATTATTAATATAAAATTTCAGGAAAAAATTGAAAATAAAAATCATACATTACGAATATAGAGTGCGGGCCCAAATCATGAAATAAGTAAATATTCCTAGCAATATTTTCCATATTTAAAAAAAAAAAAAGAAATATCTGTTGAAATAGGTGGCAGCTCCTCTGATTGGGTGACCACGTTTTCAGGTGTTCCGCACGGGAGCGTGTTGGGTCCTCTTTTGTTCTCTGTTTACGTCTCTTCACTGACTGATTTCTTGGACATTAAATTTCACCTTTTCGCGGATGACCTTCAAATATATGTCCACACTTCCGTTGAGGACTTCTCGGCTACTATCGAAAACTTGAACCGGAATCTCTTACGACTATCTGTCCTCGCTGAGAGTATAGGTCTGACTCTAAATGCTACCAAAACTAAATCGATCATTACCGGTACTAAAAGAAACTTGGGTTTAATCGACAAAGTAGATAATACAATTGTCCTCAACGATTCTATTGTTCCTTACTCCAATGAGGTTAGAAACCTTGGTATCTTATTAGACGAAACTCTATCCTGGAATAATCAGATTGCTTCTATGAGTTCAAGAGTCTTTCATGTCTTGCATCAACTCCGACTTTTAAAGAAGTTCTTGCCCTTCGGTACCAAGAAAACATTATTCTTTTCTCTCGTGCTTCCTATACTCGATTATGCTGACGTAGCCTATATGGGTCTCACAACTACACAGCTGATGAAACTGGAGCGTTTACAAAATGCAGGTGTACGATTTGTCTACAACTTAAGGAAATTCGATCATATAAGTCAACACAGGCAAAATATGGGACTGCTACCCATCAAACTACGTCGAATTTGGCATCTGCTTTTACTAGGGTTTAAGGTGCTGAGCTCCCGCGAGCATAAATACCTGTATGATACCTGTCTTCTGGGGGATGGGGTCCGTCATACAAGGCCACTCTTTAACCTTACCTTGAGGATACCACTCCACTCTACTAGAGCTTGCTCTAATAGCTTCACACTTGTGTTTCCCCTGCTCTGAAATCGCCTCCCCCCGGATATCGTTCGGAAGGTAACTTACCTTTCATTTAGGTTTTCCCTCAGGAGATATTTGAGTGCTTCAACGATCACACTTACTTGAGACCCATGTCTAAACATGGTCCCTTTCTTCGGCGACGTCTGTCATTCTCCCTCGCATATCCCTTTCTCCCTATTCTAGAGCAAGTTGAACTGAATTCAAGTTAAGTCAAGTTTTCTTGTTTTAATTGTAAATCTATATATATAATGTGATTGTATACTGATTAGGTATAAGTTTCCTTAATGGAATATGTTTGGTTGGCAGGAAGAAATTGCATGGCGATATGTCCACCATTTGCACAATCACTGTAAAAATGTATGAAACTTATTTTGAGGCAATAAAGAGTTCAATAATAATAATAATAATAATAATAATAAAACATGGCGTTCTTATTAAATGATATTTCTAATGACATCATTCTTTGTTGTTGAAGATTTCGAAAAAAGTTTTCATATATTTAACAGTATGATATCAAGAGACCTCATAGACCTATTCACCGGTCAATACTCAAGAAAGTCTGTCAAGGAAAAGAAACTTCAGAAATATAAGTGTTTGAAAAATCATAGATGATTTTTTTTTTGCTTTGAGAGGTAGAAAAAGCAATATGATAACCTCTTGCCTTGGAAGATAGAAATGATGGTTTTCATGATATGGAAATCTTAAGTAGAAAATAACAAATGTATGATGATAACATCTAACATCCAATAATTCTGAGGTTTTTTTGGAATTTCTCACTAGACAGGGATGGCTTATAATCTTGAAGTAGAAAGAAATTATGGTAAAACAACAAAAATCTATGTTAACAGTGTTAAATTTTGTTTACCAGAAAATTAGTAGAATTAATAACCCCCAGTAATGGACCGGTGTAGATCGTATGGTTCGAGTGAATACTCTCACGGATGTATTGAACTGTGCATCAATTTTTTGTGTATGTTAATTTAACATCAATCTATTTAAATTATCCAACGTCAAACTAATTTAATTGAAAATTTTCATATTAAAAATAACGACATAGTGGCGCGCAATTTTCATCATATGGTAAACAGAACTGGTCCTCCGTCACAAACCAGTTCTGATTGTTTTGAGAGTATATCTCCGCGTTCCAAGGTTGCTCAATCCTTTTATCGAAAATAGCTGGCGCGTTTTACTATGTGTTGCAAATTCCGAATGGAGATCAATAGATTTGTCATTTCGCTATCGCAACATACATACATTAACACCACCCACTTTGTCTCAGAAACTGCACAGCCTCAACACCTGGATTTGTGGAGGTTTCTGTTGATGTTTATGAGGGACCTCGTTAAAACCATCAATAATTCGAAATGGTACACCTATTATTTTGCCATTTTTAGTGTAGTTTTTCTATCCAATTTGTCAGAGAAGGTATTGCGACAAATTACATATTTATTGGTCAATCAGAAGTGAGTTTATGGTTTGATTGTTGCAGGGTTGGTTCAAGATCAGGACGTTTGTTACGTGCTGGATTTGCTTGAGAAAATGAGGCCTGATCGATTACTGGGATCCTGATAAGGAAAAAGTTACCAGAAACTATATATAGAAGGTTACAGGAGAATTCGATCCGTTAATGGCGTAGAATACCCATCATTTCTGACTTATTCCGCTTTGAAACACACTACCCTAAGCTCACCCCTTTTCCAGATATTCGAATTGAAATTTTTTTATTGAAAACTAGCTGACCCGACAGACTTCGTCCTGTCAAAAAGATTTGTAATGTGGCAGTTTTTGTGCCTATGTATTTTAAAAAATTCTCCTGAACAGAACCGTCACCCTGGTGATAGGGCGTTGTGAATAAAAAATAATTAAATAAAACATATATAAGGATTTAAAAGTAAGTAATCGCTTTATTGGTAAAAATGTGAATCATAATTATTATTATTACCATTGTAGTGCTTTGTGGTATACGATGTTTTTGTTTGATTACCTGGCGCATAGATAAACAAATCTGATGGTTTTCCAATACGGAAACAGGGAACATACAATTGACCATGTGAGAAACATGGGTTTTCTAGATTAATACCACAAACACTTAATGATTGCCCCTGGGACTTGTTTATAGTCATAGCAAAAGCAAGCCGCACTGGAAACTGTAGTCGTTTAAACTCAAGTGGCACATCAGTCGGAATCATTGGGATGCGCGGTATGAGAACATCTTCTCCTTTATACTTTCCTTTGAGTATAGTTGCTTCTATCACATTGTTTAGTATTTTTTTTTATCGCTAACCGTGTACCGTTGTAAAGACGCGGTTGGTTGATATTTCGTAACATTATAACCACCGATCCAACCCTTAATTGAAGATTGTGAGGTGGCAATCCTGGCAAATCCAGCGAGTTTAAAAATTCCGGTGGATAGTTGACTACATCATCTTGATTAGTAGCCGAATCAACTGATTTATATATCCTCAATTCGACTGTAATTTGTTCTTGAATTTTGAGAAACATCTGGAAACACCTTCTGAAAAAGTTCATCATTTGATCGAGTTAACTGACAAAAACTTTGAGGAAAGTTAATGCAGCCAGTCAACATGTCTATAGGAAATTTGCCATTACCAATGTCAATGAGTTGTTTAGAGAATATGTTTCCAGATTGGTCATTTTGCAACTTGACACGCATATTCTTGCTTAAATGAAGTACTTTGACATGTTTCCACAAATTGGAGGACTTTTGACATGCATTGAGTTCATGAGCTGGCGTTGATCGTGGAATCACTGGCAATGTTTGACGAAAATCTCCTGCTAATAAAATCATTGCACCACCAAATCGGTTATTATTGCTCCGTAGATCTTTTAAGGTTCTGTCTAAAGCCTCCAAAGATTTTTTATGTGCCATCGTGCATTCATCCCAAACAATCAATTTACATTGCTGCAAAACTTTTGCCATTGCAGAGTTCTTCGAAACGTCGCAGGTTGGAGTTTCATTGCTTTGCATATTTAATGGCAATTTTAGTGATGAATGGGCTGCTCGACTACCTTCAAGCAGAGTTGATGCGATTTCCAACGAAGCGAGTGCAAGTGCAATTTTATTTTGCGAGTGAATTGTTGCTAATATTAATGAAATCAAAAAAGTTTTTCCTGTACCACCAGGTGCATCTAAGAAGTAAATCCCTCCAGTTTCATCATTTGTTACTTTCATAGGAGTTTCAAACACATACTTCTGTTGTTCATTAACCAGTGGAAGATTTGTTTGAATTAATTCTTTCAAAGCGTTGAGATCATACAGTTTTTCTCGAAGCAACTCTTGGTTAAAAGCGTCATGCATTGGACGATTGGGCGCGGTCAGGCCTAATTGAATTAATAGTTTGTTTGACATTATCAAGCACATGTCCTCAATTGAAATCAATGCTTCATTGTAAATTTCTTCACTGATTTGTATATTTGCATTTCCCATTCTATTCCGTATTTGATACAAAATATCATCACACATATAATCTTTGTACTTGATCCACAAATCAATTGGGTTTGATGGGAAGCATGTAGATATGATTATAGAAAACAATGTTCGTATTTGATGAGCGTGTGATGATATTACAGCATCACTGAGAGTTTGATCCCAATGAGCGTCATTTTCAAGCAATTGCAAACATAAATATGATCTTTGACGTTAGGAACACACCTACATTGCTTAGACAACAGTGAGTGCTTGTAATTTAATATGAACTTTATACGATAGCAATATAGCTCAAATTGACTACGTTTTAGTTACAAATTATTTGTATGGGAAAAAGAAAGGGCTATTTTTAGGGTTTTTCCAGCAATAATTCTAATTTTTCTCGCCGCAAAAACCATCCTTGAACTTCAACGAACATTTTAAAAAAAGATTTGGCCAACTTGGTCCAGGCGTTGTTGAGTTATGCGTTTACCAACACATTTTGCGATTTATTTTTATATTATAGATGTTGATTCTCAGGTTATGAAATTCAATTTTGTATGTTTTATATGTCTCATTATAATTATTATTGTTTTGTTCTTAGAAAAAAGAATAGTTTTTAATATAATTTGCGTGCCGGGAGAGATTTAAAGAGGACTGTATATGCGCTTTCTTTTCTAATGTAAGACTCTTACGAAACAAAAATCTAACTGAATGAGAGCCAACGAACCAACGAATTAAACTCACCCTCTTGGTCTTCTTAATTTTCCTGATGTTGGCGAAGGGCTTTTCTGGGATCCTGACTTGACAGCGGCCAGGTTATCCAAGTCACTTCACACAAAGATGTCCTGTTCTTTTGTTTGCGATTGCAATTTGCGATAAAGTTCCAATAGTATACGGTTTTAACAAAGAAGTTCTTGCGATGGCGATAAAATTCAAAAAATTATGCGTTTTTAACATGGAAGTACCTGCGGTCATTTCTTTAGTCGAACTGAACTACTTTAGAATTTTCCCCACATACACATGCGCACGATAATGATGCAATTAGCGCAACTCGTTGGCTACAACTTTAGTATTATGAGTAAACTTAAGAGTCGTACATTAATTTGAATGGAAATAAAATAATTAACAAAGAAAAATACCCAAATTTTAAATTTACCAAATTAAATGAAGCGTGAATACGGAACAATTACATTTTCTCATGTGTAATAAGATGCTTTAGGAAATCAATCAATAAAATAGTGCATACCTACGTTGATTGAATAGGCCATAGGAGAATAAACAATAATCTTTTTTATTGCTCACAAACATTTTTTGTTTTATTGAACTTTATACTTTACCCGTTACCCTTTCTGGACACCTTGTAGTTTTCCTTACGTTTTGTTCAAACCTCAAATTCCCTTCTCCACAAAACTCACGTCACTGCTTTTCTGAATTCTTACAAAGTACCTGTCAATGGAGGGTGATATCGTGGTATGATTGATAAATTGTTTAAAATTCAGATTTTCTCCACAAATTTACGTCTTAGCATAATTATTTTTTGCAGGTATGAAATGAAATCTCTGAAGAATTTTCTGGAGATATGCAAACGCCAACTTCATCATTGATATCTAAAAACCTCATAAGGATCATATTCCATTTCAACCGTCATAGCACATGTGTGATTATTTTATGGGAATCGTATTTGTGTATTTGAATGCTGAACAAGGTAAGTTCAGATTCATTAGCGTCCATATAAAATTTACATTTGAGTTGGTGTACTTGAGGTTGTTCACCTCAAAAAATGATCATTGATCATTGAACATGGTAATATTGTCTCTGTCTTTAAATCAAAGATTGATGAATAATATTTTGTTGATCTTGAATTGAGTTTTTGTGTATGAGGCCTGTGACTCTCACTGTTCAATCAATAATAATAGTAATATTTATCGGTTTTTACTTTATTCCACAGAGAAATCATTCATGAATCGAATCGTAGCACTCTGGCTCTGTCAAATTATTATAGGTGCTTTCGATCAAAATCTTATTTCGCCAGTTACGTGTTACGTGAATGCTGCAAAAGTTTCATGGGGAATCTGTTATATTCATTTAGTTTGAATATGATTAAATAAAAACTTATTTAATAAAGTTTCCACATTTATTGTGTTTTAACAATATGTAACACTACATTTGCAACAATTGTTTCGCCAAATTCTTGGCTTCTTCAGTCGAGTTCGATGTTAAACTACTCCAAAAAATTTTTGAGTCTTCCTTATATATTTCTCAAGATGGAAGAGGGGGGACCGGTATTCTAAATGCTTCTGGGATTTTTTATGGCATGTTCATCAATGGTGATCTGTTGACATCCGTTTGGTCATTGAGTAAGATATTTTGCTTGTTATATCTGTTAATTTCCATTGTTTCTAGGATATTAAGCCTTCTGCTTTTTGTTTTCTATGTGCAGAATTTTATAGTTTGGATCAAACATATGTCCCTCGTCTAAAAGATGGGTCGCATAAGTTGAGTTCTGTTTTTATTCAGGAAACTACTCAAATGTTCTTTAATCCTCTTCTCGAAGTTCCTTCCTGTTTGTCCAATATATACTTTCTGGCATGAACCACAATTCAACTTATACACTCCTGATTTTTTGTTTTTATCTAATTTATCTTTATTATTTTTGATTAAATTACTTAAAGTATTATTGGTTTTGAATGCTATATTGATATTCCTTTTGTTTTTAAAAATTTGCTACTTCTATTGATTTTTACCTGTGAAATTTAATGTTATATATCTATTCTGTTCTATTTTGTCGTTTTTGGGGTATATTAATGTTAAAGCTTGATTTAATAGGAATTTATTCAATATTTGGTCCACAAGGTCTGGTTTGAAACCATTATTAACAGAGATTTGTTTTATAGTATTGAGCTCACAATCAAAATTCTGTTTCTTCATAGGTGTTTTGATTAGTCTATATACCATGCTATTGAATGCTGCTAGTTTTTGTGAATATGGATGATGTGACTTTGAATGGATTGTTATGTCGATGTAGGTTGGTTTGCGATAAATTGCAAAATCGTGTTTACTATTGATTTTTGATATTGTTAAATCTAAAAAATTTATTTTACCATTTTTTTCTTCTTCATACGTGAAATTTATATGAGGTGAAAGTTTATTGATGAAGTCTAAAAACATGGTCAACTGTCTAATTGTTCCTATGAACAAACATAAAATATCATCTACATAGCGGTACCAATATATGAAATATTTAAAATATTTGCTTTTTTCTATTGCTTGTTCCAGGTAGTTCATAAAAAATTCGGCTAGTAGAAAATGGATTTCCATCAAGTGAAGACCTCAACCATTCAAAATCTGTTATATCGAAAACAAAAGTATACGGTAGTACAAGATTTGCCTGGAAGGCGCTCAAATTCATTAGTGGTGTTGAAGACTCATAAGCATCATTCGGGTTCGTATTTTCCTGACTGTTCTGGGACAGTCCTAAGCGTGCGCAGAACTGATGCGTGATAGCTGAGGATTTTTGGATAATTTTTGGACCATTCTTGGACTGTCGGAAAATTATCAGAGAAATGCAGAACCCGAACAGCAAAATGAGGATTAAAAATGGAGGGAGATATGTACAGTTTTGGAGGTTCTTTGTATAATTGCGCCTGCCAGACAACAACTTTCAAGCACTTTGTTGTTTTTGGCGCTCTTGTTCACCCGAACAGAGTGCCTCTCATTTTGCCCGAATGTCTGTAATTTTGGAATATCGAGCCGAAAATGGTCTCAATCGATTGGGTTCGACTACCCGATGAAGAATTCGTGGCGAAAATTGAGACTGTCCGGCAGGCCGTATCCTCTCTAGCATCCAAAAGAGATGAGCTAAAGTTTTCATATTTTCAGAATAGGTTAATTGTCCAAATATCTCGGTCAAGTTCGTTATTGGGCCAAATCCGTCGGATGGTTCAGTAGTTATGAGCAAACAAATTTTGTTTCCTCAATAACTACTAGAATATCCATCCGATCAAGTTGATACATGAAATATTGTTGAGGGAGGTTGCAACAAAACGGCTCGCAAAATTTCGCAGAAATCGTCGCGCTAGAAAATTTTTAAAAAATTCCCAAAAAAAAATTTTTTAATCCGTACTATCTTATAAGATATTTTTCGGATTTCAATAAAAATTCGTGAATATGTTGAGGTGATCGATATCTTACTTATACTCAAATTTCATTGCCGTAGCTCTTTTCCATCTAAAGATATGATCATTTCTTTCATTTACTTAAGAGAAAAGAGAAATGACATACGTCATGATTTTCTTTGAACGATGGCCATCACAGATCGATATTCGATTGACAAACGCCGGGCTCATTAATCAGTGTCAGTTGGCTTAATATTAATCAAAATTTTTCATAACGGGAAATAATAGAGATAGAATTCAATTTCGGTGGCTGAAATAATATACGTTGTCAAAATTTTGAAAAGCACTGACGTAAGTTTTTAGGAAAAGGGAATTATAGCTTCGAACAAAACTTGGGGAAAATTATGAGTAGTTATTTTTAATTTGAGATATAGGTTTGTTCATTCATTAGGCGTTCATATTTGCATCACATTGTCCCTCAGTACGGGAAAAGACTATTGTTCACCTGATCAGAGTGCTTATAGATTTGTTATGGTTTGACTATTTACTCGCAAGTAGCTCAACAAGAGCGCCAAAGTAATCTGACCTCACGTCAGTGCTTTCTAAATTTTTTCATTTGTGTTTACGAATATTCGTCAGGAAATGTTTGACAAATAATATCTTGTATGAAGGTAAGTAATTATGTTTCTGTAATAAGCTGTATTAATACGTTAATTATATTGTTTCCAGGCTTTCACTAACTGTGTGAATAAATAAGAGAAGCATTGAGAATAAGAGACAAAACTAATTGTGGTTGGGAGTCGAGTTTTATTTTGGAGTTCTTAATCTTACAATCCATAAAAATGAATGACTAAATAAGATGGAAAGAAGAATTATTTGTACCTAGATGTTTAGAGAATATAAGACTAGGTGATATTTTCTTCCCCATTAAATGGAAAATTAATACAATGGGTATTAGAAAGAATAGTGACCAATTATCCTTAATGCTTACTTCAGGATAAACATCGGTATAACCTGCAACAAAATGGATATTCTCTTGTGGAGTGTACAGAAAAATATGCAGAGAGGTTGAACAGTTACTCAAAATTCATAATGCCAAAATATCACCAATTGTATCCATGTGTGAAATCTAGTCATTGTACTCGTAGTAGTGCTACTTTTTGCAATAATGAAACCTTTCCAATTTTTTTTCAGAGCTATTTTTTGTAAGATACTGGAACTTATTAAAACACAATGAAATAATGATTGCAAAGTATATCTCAGCGAATCAATTTTGATATTAAAAATAGTAGACAGCATGTATAGGAATATATGTGTTTATTTTTGTAAATCTATTTAATCAACTGATTTAAAAGTTTCAAATGCTCTTTTTGGCGCTCTTGTTCACCCGAACAGAGTGCCTATCATTTTGCCCGAATGTCTGTAATTTTGGAATATCGAGCCGAAAATGGTCTCAATCGATTGGGTTCGACTCCCCGATGAAGAATTCGTGGCGAAAGTTGAGTCTGTCCGGCCAGCCGTCCGGCCGGCCGGTTGTATCCCTCTAGCATCCAAAAGGAATCAGCTAGAGTTTTCAAATTTTCAGAATAGGTTAATTGTCCAAATATCTCGGTCAAGTTCGTTATTGGGCCAAATCCGTCGGATGGTTCAGTAGTTATGAGCATCTGAAATTTTTTTCCTCAATAACTACTAGAATATCCATCCGATCAAGTTGATACTTGGAATGTTATTGAGGGAGGCTGAAACGAAATGGCTTGCAAAATTTCGCAGAAATCGTCACGCTAGAAAATTTTAAAAAATTCCAAAAAAAAAAATTTTCAATACTTAATATCTCCTAAGACTTCATTTAGATTTAAATAAAAATCCGTATATATATTGAGGTTACTGATATCTTACTCATCCTCAAATTTCATAGTCGTAGCTTTTCCCCTTCTGAAGATATGATCATTTTTTTCATTTACTCAAGAGAAAAATAGAAATGTCATGAAGTCCGAGATTTGTCATTGAAAGATTTGCCATCACAGATCGATATTCGTTTGACAACTTGCGGACCTAGATATCAGGGTCAGTTGGCGTAATATCCATCAAAATTTTCATAGAATTCATAGAGGTAGAATTCGATGTCGATGACGTTGTCAAAATTCAGAAAAGCACAGACGTAATATTAATCAAAAAATTTTTTATCATAGAGAAAGAATTTGATGGCGTTGTCAAAACTCAGAAAAGCAATGACGTAAGTTTTTAGGAGAAGCATAGAACAAAATTTGGTGAAAATTATGAGTAGTTATTTTCAAATTGAGATAAAGGTTTGTTTATTCATTAGGCTTTCATATTTACATCACATTGTCCCATAGTACGGAAAAAGACTATTGTTCACCCGATCAGAGAGCTTATAGATTTGTTAAGGTTTGAATATTTACTCGCAAATAGCTCAACAAGAGCGCCAAAGCAATCTGACTTCACGTCAGTGCTTTCTAAATTTTTATTACATTATAACAGAATTTTGATTTGTCATATTTGCAGTTTCAGGATTGTCGATTCCTAAAATATGTTTATTGAGGTATACCTCATTTTCAAGAATGGGATTCAAAACGAAAGAATGTTTATTTCAATCGACAAATGTATTGAAGGTTGACAATCATGGTAAATTGGGTGAAGATATCTCAATATATATTGTATGTTGAAAGATGGTTGAAAGACAACTCATTTCAACCCTGAAATCTGTTTGATAAATTACACAAGGGATCGAACACTAATGTAATGGATTTTGAAGAAACTGGTTATTTGTATTCATTATATGTAAATAATTGGTATATCAAGCTGGTAAAGGGATTGTGTTTGATCATCTGTAAAGTTTTTAGCTTTTCATGGGAGTGTTTGACCTTGTCGAGACCTATGGGGGAGTGCTGAAATTAATTCTTCAAATTCTTTTTTGTATGTGTATGTGTCAGAGCTGTGCCAAAGCATTGTGCTTAGTGCTCGTGAAAGCACTCTAAGCACTTTAGTGCTTCCGAGCACTGTGCTCGCGAGCACTTTTCAAAGGCTAGTGCTTAGTGCTTGTTTTTCGGAGCACTCTCGCGAAAATCTTAGTGCTTAGTAATCCGCTAAGCACTAAGCCTTTCCGAATTCTTGAAGTAGGGTCAATATAAGCAGGTATTTGATTTTTTTATGTGCGCAAAGATAATATGATCGTTTTGAATTAATATTCAGTATTTCTTCAGTCACCATTGATTTGACTTTATGGTTATGAAGGCCAGAAAATTTTTTGTTTTTACGCGCTTTACTGTTACTAGTGGAACAGGTGGGCTATCGTTCTGTCCAAATGTCTGTAATTTCCGAATATCGAGCCGAAAATGGTTTCAATCCATTGGGTTCGACTTCTTGATGGAGAAACCTTGGTCAAATTTAAGTAGGTCAGGCTGGCCGGCCCTCCGATTGTATACTCTTTATCTTCCGAAGGAGATAACCTAGAGTTTTCATTTTTCAGAATAGGTTGATCGTTCAAATATCTCGGTCAAGTTCGTTATTGGGCCAAATCCATCGTTAGTTATTAGCATTCAAAATTTGATTTTCGCCTAGAATATTCATCTGATTAATTTATAATTTAGAAGGTGTTTTAATGATGTTAAATTAAATGGTTTTCCAAATTTCGAGATAACCGCCAGTCTAGAAAATTTATTAAAAATTCCCAAAAAAATCTTATTAATTAATTTACTTTGTGTAAATTCTGATACTGATAAATAAATGGGAATTAGAACGTCAGAGAGCGAAAACGGTAGAAATACTTTGAGCAAATCTGTAGATTCCAACTGAAAAATGGTAAACGAGGAAAACCATATTCTTAAATAAACTTCATTCATTACTGGTTCAAATGGTGGGAATTCGAATAGATGTGAAATAAAACGAAAATTCGAACTGGACTAGAATGATTTATTGCACAAAATTTTTCACAACATCATATCTTGATTAAAATGGATATTACACCATAATAAAAGAAGATTGATAAGCTCTTTTAAAATATTGTAAACAAACGAATATTTTCACAAAAACGTTAGACCAAACTGTCGTTCCCAATTGGGAATTTTTAAGCCAGATGTTCTTGTGCATATTTTTTATGACCCATCAATTTTAGCACTCTTCGGAATTTCCGTCGGCAAATTTGTTGATTATTTGGAAAGTTTGTGAAACGTTCAATTGGGCCCTAAGCTCACGGAGATATTTAAATACACAAAACCAGGGTTCAATAACTACCTTATCAGTGGCACTCGGTGGGTAACCGGTAGTTGTAAAATTCGAAAGTTATGGCAATCCTTGAAAAACAGCCCTCATTTTTGCGCGCTTGTTTCTAGTGGAACAGCGAGCTATCGTTTTACCCAAATGTCTCAATCGATTGGGTTCGACTTCCTGATGAAGAACATTTGAGTATGTCCGGACGCGGGCCCTCCGGCTGTTTACTCTCTATCTTCCGAAGTAGAATGGAAATATCTGAATGGTTTATTGTTACAGTTATAATATTTCAATTTTATCAAATATATAAATAAAAATTTATATCAATCCTTTATTGTTTATTTCTGGTACGTTCTAGTTCTATGAATAATTTAATTAATATTTAGGTGTTATAGGTTTCTTGATGAGCATTCGAGTTTTTTGAAATTTCGATTTCAATTCATTATCAACTATTTGAAGTGGATCAGCTATTGAATTATGTCATATTCAAATAGCATATTTGATCATTATTTCATTAATATGCCATATCTCGACGAAAATGTTTTTGACTAATGGGGAATCACATGAATGCAAAGGTAAAGACGTGACATACATTACTTTGAATATTTCCAATGCAAAAATTTTTTCCGGACAACATATTTCATTTTTGGTTATATCGATATGTAGTATTTTGAAACAGTTTTCGGAATGAACCTAAAATCTACAGTTGTTAAGCAGAAGATCATGAGCTAGGTCAGCTCGATTCATGAAAACAACCTTTAAATCACATCCGTTCCTTTCATTATTTCTGTCAATTCTACGTGGAAATAGGGGAATACTCTAGAAAACCGTTCACTCAAAATGAGAAGAAACATCTACAACACTGTGGCTTCAAAAAAATACAGCAGATAAACTGGAATTCGTTATATCGATAGCTAAATCTGACTTTCATTAATTGTAATTTATTTTTCTTTGGGGTTGTTCAGAACGCCGAAACCAATAAAAATCGTCAATTAATAATGAAAACTACATAAATTGAAATAATTTCAATCCATTGAATAAACATGGTAAGAAAAAACAAGGAAGCTGAACAAGTAATATTTCAAAATGATTCAGTATTCAAATAATTCATATTGATTAATATTCTGGGAATTATTGCAAAAACCTCGGCGAAAACCCAATTTCAGAACCTCGTCACTGCTGAACTACTCGATAGATTTGGCCAAATAACGAACCCAACCGAGATATTTAGAAAATTAACCTATTCTGAAAATTTGAGAAGCCTATGTCATCTCCTTCGAAAGATAGAGAGTATATGGCTGTACGGCTTCAAATTTCACAAGGGATTCTTCATCAGGAAGTCGAACCCAATAGATTGAAACCATTTTCGGCTCGATATTCGAAAAATCCAAACATTTCAAGCTATAGCTCACTGTTCCACTAGGGACAAGCACGCAAATAACTTCGAATTCTTCTCGAGATTATACGCCACGATTATAAAATTTCAAGATATGTGGGATATAAACAACCTTCATATAATGCCCAAATTTTTGTTTAGTTATGACGAATATCTAATAAGATAATGAGGATTGAAAAAACCGTTTTTGGAAATTTAAAAAAAATTTCTATCTTGAAGATTCCCTGGAAATAAGACACACTCATTTCTTTTAACGTTATCCAAACATTTTAAGAGTTCGAAATTGATCGAATGGATATTCTAGAAATTATTGCGAAAACCAAATTCCAGATGCTCATAACTGCTGAACTATCCAACGGATTTGGCCCAATTACGAACTTGATCGAGATATTTGAGATATTTTGACAATCAACATATTGTGTAAATATGAAAACTCAAGGTCATCTCCTTCGGAAGATAGAGAGTAAACGGCTGGCCGGCCGGCAGAGTACTCAAGTTTGAGCACGGCTTCTTTAACAGGAAGTCGAACCCAATCCTCAATTGAGACCATTTTCAAAAATTACAACCGTTTTGGCTAAACCATAGCATGCTGGTCCACTTGGAATAAGTGCGCAAAAAGAATCATTGTCTCAATACTAAACATGCAAATTTTAACCTGATCCCTTTTCCAAAAACGACTACCAAATAGGCCATTCCCGTGAATCGCCTTTCTATGCTTGATTAGGAAAATATAAATATATACATCTAATTTTTTTCAGTACCTTTTGGCGCGCTTATTCCTAGTGGAACAGCGTGCTATCGTTTTGCCCAGAGGTCTGTAATTTTCGAATATCGAGCCGAAAATGGCCTCAATCGATTGGGTTTGACTTCCTGATGAAGAATTCGAGGTCAAACTTGAATATGTCCGGCCCGCTGGCCCTCCGGCCGTATACTCTCTATCTTCCGAAGGAAGGGACCTAGAGTTTTCATTGTTTCAGAATTGGTCGAGTGTTCAAATATCTCGGTCAAGTTCGTTATTGGGCCAAATCCATCGAATAGTTTAGCAGTTAATAACATTAATTTCTTGAATATTCATCCTATCAATTCTTAACTTAGAGAATGTCTAGATAGCGTTCAAAGGAAGGAGTGTGCCAAATTTCGAGAAAATCGTCACGAGAGAATATTTCTTTAAAATTTCCAAAATGTTTTTTTTCAATACACGATATCTCATAAGTTATTCGTCAGATCACAACAATTTAGGGCATTTATGCAGGGTATAGGTACCTAAAATATTTTAAAATTTCATCATCATAGCGTACAATCTCCAGAAGATATAAGAGTTTTTTTGAAAACGAATTCACAGATTATATTTCTATCTATGAATTCACATCACATCAACTATAAATCTCTATGAGGGTGGTTTTAATTTTATGACAAGTTGTCATAATGAGTGAATATTGAGCCGAA
The DNA here is from genome assembly GCA_030674115.1 of Micraspis discolor. NCBI lineage: Eukaryota > Metazoa > Arthropoda > Insecta > Coleoptera > Coccinellidae > Micraspis > Micraspis discolor. The sequence goes on from JARTUT010001740.1 coordinate 2,165,527, forward strand.
AATGAAACTAATTCTGTGGGTTCATTTTTATGACAAACATGTCTAAAATAGTGGTGTGTGCAGTTGTCATATTTTGAATGGAAATGTCATTATGAATTTTGCGACAAGAGGACTATTTTTTTCCCAAATGTCTGTAATTTCTGAATATCGAGCTGAAAATGATCGCCATCGGTTGGATTTGACTCGTGATGAAGAAACGGTGGTCCAATTTGAAAATGTTTGGCTGAATATTCTCTATCTTCCGAAAGAGATGAGATAGAGATTTCATATTAATAGAATTAGTTTATTATCCAAATATAAGTCAAGTTAGTTATTGGGTCAGACCTGTCCTATAGCTCAGCAATTATGAATCTGAAATTCGGTTATAATTGATGACACTCAACTACAACAACTTATATATGGTATAGAAATGTGGAAAGAATGCCAGATCGAAGAATTTGCTGAACTGTAAGTTCACTCAACTTCCCTTTAAGATATATGTTTATTGATTCTTTCACACTCATTATGCAGGTTGATTTTGAATCGCACTCTTTTTAAGTCTGAGAAAAGACTTTAGAACAAGCGCGTAAAAGCTCCTGATCTCACGTCAGTGCTTTCCACATTTTTTCAGTAATGTGTTCTCGCTTATAAAATAATTGGTCCTTGATTATTAATTCAACTTTATGCATTGATTAGGAACAGCCATTCAGATTCAGATCGACGAATAAGATTAACAAGTACCAGAATGTAAATTGAATGCATGCGTTTCACAAAACAAATAAAATGGCTTTTGAGTTTTTCCCAGTCTCGAAATCATAATTTAAGATATGTCCATAAAGCTAAAGAGTTCTCATTTCAATCAAACAACATTACATAAAATAGTTCCCACTAAAGTGCTTAGTGCTTAGTGCTCGAAATATTCAATTACTTTTGCAAAAGTGCTCGGTAATCCGGAGCCTTTCGTCGAAAGCGGTGCTTAGAACTCGAGACTCGAAGCCTTTTTTTTCGAGTGCTTAGGGCTTAGTGCTCGAAGCACTTTTTTTCGGTGCTTAGCACAGCTCTGGTATGTGTTTATATGAATCTGTTATCTGTTTGGCATCAGTGCTTCAAATCAAGCATTGCTCTTCAGTTTTTGTATCGGAAGAAAAATTCTTGTTGATTATTCTGATAGTTTCTTGGTGCCTTATATAAGAAATATTGTTTATAGAACTAATATCTGTTCTGTTTTGGCACTAGTGATCTATCATCACAGAGTTGGTTTTCTTTGAAACTCAGATATGTGTTGTTGAAAATTCAGTCGAGCTGATACTGAATCTATATTTCCTAGAATTAATTTTTTATTGTGAATATTAGTCTATACATAATTGTGCTCTATTTGATAAAGAATCAATGAATAATTTTACATTGTATTCAGCCTCATGAAATCAGTTCATTGGATTTATTTCAAGGTGAATCTCGTGACATTTAAATTTGCAGTATTACCCATAAATAAAAAAGCTTCTTCGTCTTTGCAGGAAATCTTATTTCATACCCACTATATCAAATCAATTTATACCTGAAATCTAAATTAATTCAATGATGTGATAATAACTAGTTATACAGATCTGAACCTGAAAATATTTCCAAAACATTATTGAACCCAAAGTAAAATTGGTAAATTCTGAAGTAGTTTATATTTCAGTTTATACTATCAATAATATTTATGTGTTAATGCAACCACTGTCTGAATTTGGGTGATGCAACAAAACACAGAAACTAGATCTATCGAAATGTTTTGTTTGATACAGATTCACTGTTCAGTATTTATCAGGTGGGATTATATATATTTTGAGAATTTTAATAATGATTAGTAATTTGAACTGCACTATTATAGTACTCAACTGTTTCTATCAACATTAAATTTTTGGTTTGTAGATGAAAATTTGATAAAACATTATTCTAACTATGGAAAACAATTTCATGCAGACGAAACTCTCTCACAGAAAAAGTTCGCTAGGAATTTCATTGATAATCAGGTTGCTTAAATAAACTATACGTTTCATCAAAAATTTGAATTTGGAAATGTACTTTGATGCGCACATTAAGGGAAATAATGGATTTATTGTTTCTCGTTTAAAATTTAGTAAATTTATGTAAACAAATCTTGCGTGAATTTCAAGTGATAGTTGTTTTAAGGGTTGGTAGCATTTGTAGTCCGCAAAATATCCTGAACTGATACCTGCTCTCGATTACCGATTTACTGTACTGGGATTGTACTGAAAAAACCCGAACAGCGAACCAATTTGAAAATTTGGTCCAAAGTTTGTCAGAGAAAAACCCGAACAAGTTGAATTTGGCAAAATGCGCAAACTCGTAGGACTATTTGAATCGGTTAAAGCATAAAATTTCAATTTAATTCTCCTGATCATATAAGCAATAAATTGAAAGGAAAGCAAATAGATTATTGAATATGTCAATAATGAATCATAATGCATATTTTTAATATTGCCGATTTGTTGACGAGAACTGAAAAAAATTATTTTTAATAAAGCTATTTTTCACATATCTACTTAAAAATAGTTAAGGAATTCGAAATGATTATCTAGAAAACTTGAATCATTGTAATAAATAAAGTTGTACTAGTTTTTGCAATTTGAATTGGACAACTCAAGGAAATAAAGAAAACTCATAATCCTGCCCCTGAAAACCCTTTATAATATTAATTTATAATCATTTAACTTAATACCAATTTATTCACGATTTGAAATCATCTATGTTTAGATTTGTTTATATCGGATGCAGATAAAATTCAAACATTTCAAATAACGAAAGAAATTGGTTAACTCCTCCCTCCTAAGGCGGTTCTACGGTAAAATCCTAAAATGGTCCTGAGGATAGTCCCAGAACCGTCAGAAAATAATCAGAAAAAAATCCTGATATAACACGAACATCGGACTACTCGGATCCAAATTAGTCAGAGAAAACCCGAACACCGAACACAGAAATGCGCATGATTCTGATGGTTCTGGAACAGTCAGAATTTGAACCCGAATGAAGCTCTTGAAAACAGGATCTGTACATACATACGACTTTCACTTACACCTGAAAGGGTTCGAAAGGGAGTATCTACTAAAAGTGACAATTTGGCGATTTCTCAAAAAATGTACATTTGGATGGCGAGCAAATTCTGTAGTAGTGTTGAAAACCCATAGAAAACAGGATCTGTACATACGCCATTCACTTACATTTGAAGGGTTTCGAAGGAGAGTACGTACTTTCCGGACTAGGCCGGGAAATGCTACTTCCTCAGAGAAAAAGCGTTCAGAAAGTGAGCATTTGCCAAAACACATTATTTTTGTTGAACTATGTGATATTTCCGTAGGTGTGATTAACAGTGTAAGATATAAAAGTCGAATTCCTTGTAAGAGTTAACCATTAAATTGTTTTATTGGTCATATATTTAATTTTTTTCATTACCGAACAACGACTACTAAAATTGCCACCTTTACGATAAATTTAATTAGCTAAGCTTCCATGAACCCGTCTACAACAGATTAAATGGAAATCCAATTCCAGTAATTCCAATCATATTTCAACATCGAAGGTAATTCTAATTTTCATTTTTACCCAGATGAAAATCTCCGTATCATTTCCTCCTATAGAAACAGCATTTTTGACGAGAAATAATTAAATTCACACGCGGTTAATCGACAGATAAATCCTTAAACTTACGAAAGAGCCGTTTGTAATCTCAAGCAGAATAATATTTAAGTAGTTACCTGGTGTAGGCGTGTAGGTCAAATGTTAGTTGCCAGCCAGGAATTTTTACGAAACGACCTATTATTTATGACCGGCTTCAACTTGTAGTTAAAAACGTCATTCATTACGTATAAATTGTTGTTTGGGTTCATTTTTTCTTTTATTTTTTCATTATGAAGTGAAGGATACAGTTGTTTGGTTGTGGCAGTTTTAAATGGCCGTATTTTGCACATACATTGTACAGGGTGGTCAGATATTGATGATGCCTTACAAATTAAAAAGAGAAATAGTTATTTATAATAAGAGTGTTGAAAGTGACATTTTATTCTGAGAGTGTTTTGTAAAATGAGCGGAGAGAATTGAACAATTTCACAAACACAATATGAACTGGCCTATTTAACACGCTTTATTAGCTTCACTTGTTTGTTTGATTGTTTGTATGTAACTCTGAAGTTGGCTGCAGAATGCGTCAATACAGAAAACTGTATGCAGATCTCAGAGAGACTGCCTTGTCCAACACCACTTCTTTCGTGTTTTTCGCATTCAATAAAATGGTATCGATGCATATACAGGGTGAGCCATGCGGCTTCATATTCCTAGCAGCTACTCATATCAGGATTGTTTCGTATTTTTTTGCAATTTTTCGGGTTTTTCTGCGTACCGGCGGAGATTATTTCAATAAATGTTATCGATTAATATACAGAGTGTCCCATATGTTTGCATATACATACTTTCATTTGAGTTCTTTTATGCTTTCCGCAAGTTTTCGGGGTTTTCTGCTTACAGAATGTCTCATTTGATTATACAACGTTATCAATTGATATACAGTGTGTGCAATTTACAAATCGTTATTTCTCAATTCTTCTTAGCTTCGAATGAAACCACAATAAACTAACAAAAAAATAAATAATAGATTTAAAAAACAAACTACTTGCGAGTAAATATTCAAACCATAACAAATCTATAAGCACTCTGATCACGTGAACAATAGTCTTTTCCCGTACTATGCGACAATGTGATGCAAATATGAACGCCTAATGAATGAACAAACCTATATCTCAAATTAAAAATAACTACTCATAATTTTCCCCAAGTTTTGTTCGAAGCTATAATTCCCTTTTCCTAAAAACTTATGTCAGTGCTTTTCTGAATTTTGACAACGTATATTATTTCAGCCACCGAGATTGAATTCTATCTCTATGATTTCCCGTTATAAAAAATTTAGATTAATATTACGACAACTGACACTGATTAATGAGCCCGGCATTTGTCAATTGAATATTGATCTATGATGGCTATCGCTCAAAGAAAATCATCGGGACGTATATCATTTCTCTTTTCTCTCGAGTAAATTAAAAAAAATGATCATATCTTTAGGTGGAAAAGAGCTACGACAATGAAATTTGAGGATAAGTAAGATATCAACTACCTCAATATATTCACGAATTTTTATTGAAATCAGGAAAATATCTTATGAAATAGCGAGGATTTAAAAATTTTTTTTTGGAAATTTTTTAACAATTTTCTATCGTGACGATTTCTGCAAAATTTTGCGAGCTATTTTGTTGCAGCCTCCCTCAACAATATTTCAAGTATCAATTTGATCGGATGGATATTCTAATAGTTATTGAGGAAACAAAATTTCAGATGCTCATAACTACTGAACCATCCGACGGATTTGGCCCAATAACGAACTAGACCGAGATATTTTGACAATTAACCTATTCTGAAAATATGACAACTCTAGCTTATTCCTTTTGGATGCTAGAGAGGATACGGCCGGCCGGCCGGACAGACTCAACTTTCGCCACGAATTCTTCATCAGGGAGTCGAACCAAATCGATTGAGACCATTTTCGGCTCGATATTCCAAAATTACAGACATTTGGACAAAATGATAGGCACTCTGTTCGGGTGAACAAGAGCGCCAAAAAACACGCTTTCGTCAAGAATATTTATGATAAATAGGTTTCATTTATTGTTGCAACATCAAAATAATAAGAAAATTCTATATAGGACTTAATTTCTGAAAAATTCCTAAATGTGCAGTTGTAGGTTTGTCAACAATTTCCCTAGAAAAATTACCAGACTGCCAAGTATAAATAAGGATGTGGACGTCACATTCACTTGTAAATGTAAATTTCAAACGTGTGGAAATGAGTGACACAGAGATCCGATGTGAATATACTGATCAACAATAAAGGACCAAACATTGCAGTGATCTCTGTTGGTGCTTTTTATTTAACTTGTGCCTTTATCAGGTATACCGGTATGAATTATGCGTTTTTTTGTGAAAATAAAACACTAATTATTAATGGGAAAGTAAAAAACATTTCATTCAAAGGATTGGCCATTGTTTTCAACACAGTTTGACCACCTTCCTGGCAATTTTTGGATACCATGCCAACAAAATTGTTCGTCTTTTAAAGAAAACCAACCAGACAATCAATTTTCGACATCCTCGTAGGAATCAAAGTGCTGCTCAGCCAATGCTTGTCCTATCGATGGAAACAAATAGTAGTCGGAAGGAGCCAAGTCTGGTGAAAAGGTGGATGGGGTAACAGCTCCCAGTCAAGTGTTTTGATTGTATCTTGAACCGGTTTTGCTTTGTGTGCAGGTGCATTGTCATGAAGCAAAATTACCTTGCCGTGTCTTCTGGCCCATTCTGGTCGTTTCTCGATCAGTGCACGGTTCAAATTGATCATTAGTTGTCGGTTGCGATCAGTATTAATGATTTCACCAGATTTTAGGAGCTCGTGGTACACCACACCTTTCTGGACCCACCAAACACACAGCATTGTCTTCTTGCCGAATCGATCTGGTTTTGCAGTCGATGCTGATGGTTGTTCCGGTTAACCCATGATTTTTTCCACTTAGGATTCTTAAAATAAATCTATTTTTCATCACCAGTAACAATCAGATGCAAAAACAATTTTCTTTCGTGTCTTTGAAGCAAAATTTTTTCGGTTTTCCATCTGTCTTTCATTCAATTCATGTGCCACCAATTTCCACTTTTTGGATATTTCCCAAAGCTTTTAAACCATAAGAAATTGTTTGTTGTGTAACATTTAACATTTCTGCCAGTTGCTTTTGATTCGAGTGTCATCTCCATCCAATATTTTGCAATTCGGCGTCTTCAAACTTTTTTGGTAGTCTTCCACGTTCTTCATTTCTCACATCGAAATCGTTATTTCTGAACAGTTGAAACCATCTTTTGCATGTTGTTTCTGATAGAACATGATCACCATATGCCTCGACAAGCATTCGATGCGACTCTGCAGCACTTTTCTTCAAATGAAAACAAAAAATTAATGCTTTCCACAAATCACCACATTCTGGTACAAAATTCCACATTCTCTGAAAAAATATGATATTGTCTGTTCAATGACTTGATAAATATGTTTCACAGATGTCATAGCAAACAACCAAAAAAAATAAATAAATAAAGGCTCGTTCACAACAAATGTTCCCTATCGAGACATTCGTATCTTGACGCTCACTTCATACCGGCATACCTGGTATTTAGCCATTTTAAATTAATTTAACGGTCTATCCATTTGAAATATTTTCAAAAAATTAGACGTTTCAAACTATTTTTCGCCTTTAATTGCTGATACTGATAATTGTATCGATGAAAAAATTTAAAGCTATTTGAGATTTTACAGTTGTTACAAAAGTTGGTATGTACTTTCCGCCACGTGTTTCTACTCTTTGGCTTATTCAGAGCAAGGCAACCGTGAAACATAGGTAAGCGGAGAAAGAATAAAAAACTATAAGACAGGGTGACCACAGCAGGGGAGAACTACAAATTGCTGCCTTTAACCCTAGAATCATAGGTTTGTTTCAGTATCACACTTATTCAGAAAAATACTAATTATATTATACATAAGTATAATATGTTGATATTTCAATTTTGAAATTCTCGTTATTTGCTTAAGAAAAAGATTTCTCAATCCTATCTAACAAAAATTCTTGCATCTTGCATTCCTCTCGTTCTATGCTGATTTTCCAACTTTTTTCCGACCACAAATTATGCTGATACCACAAAGGAATAATAGAACTTGAGTCAGATAAGGATCGCGAACAATAACACGGAATAAAACGAAAGTTTTCAGCGCTGGAACAACGCAACCTGGGGATCAGAGTCGTACATTTAGATATAATGTCCGAGATAACCTATAGGTACCTTTATATTACATAAAATTACCTTATAATAATTTACACTGCTACATTATTGCTTGTTTTCGATTTACCGGTACGGAATAGGATTCTGATGGTGAAATCGCACGGTATAAATGCCAGGGGAAATTGAATACTTCCTAGACGATCTTGATATTTCATCGATTATTTATCGGTCAACTGAAGTTATCTGCACTGGCATCGCTGATGCGAGTTTTCGAGCTATCATCATGAGAATAATCTGAAATTGCAACAGTACAAGAACCAAAACTAAATGATCCAAACGAATCAATCAGCAATTATGTTAGCATAACGGTGTTACAAATCGTCGATGGTATATACCTTAGACTATATAAGATAGACAAAGCATTCCTATGTAAAATGTCGATTTGTTTTGACTCTCTCATTGAAAGTCTTACCCTCATTGAAAGTCTCCTGTGAAACCTAACCCGGCAACACCGCATAAAATCTTTTTCCATTTACTCGGGTCACAATATCTTTAGGGTCAAAATGATCCGAACAAATGAAAATTCCTTTCTTTGGCAAATACTTGACCATCCCAACAGCAAAGCCCAAATTCTTCTCTTTTTCTTCGTCATCTGGGAACCTTAATTCAAGAAAACCTCATTTTATCTTATAATATCTCATTGAAAACTTCCCTATTTAAACTTTCTACGCTACTGAACATGTAAATAACTTAATACTTCGGTTCTAACAATACATTTACCTATGGAACGATAAATTCGAATTGAAATTCCTGTCTTTACTATAACTTTTACACTTACGAACCATTTTTAGTGCGATGAAAAGTAATAAACAATAAAAAATATGAAAAACCTAATACTGATTCTCACGAATTTTCTTAAATTTGCGTATTTATTTTCGATACAGAGATGGCAACGTGTGTCTTTTAGAACATGTGACCTTCAAATTGTCAAGCATAGCGTTGTCTTGACTTTCACCTGAATTTCTTCGCTGAAACTGAAGCTTATTTTGAAGCGAAATATAATTTTTTTTATTAACATGGTATTGAAAAATTGGAAAAGCGTTGGAACGATTGTATCACCCTAAAAGGTGATTATGTTGATGAATAAAAAAAAATTTTGTTTTCATTGTTAGTCTCGGGACTTATTGATCCATGTGTTATTATTTATTTGATATAAGGGTTTGTGGCGGTCGTACCTATTTGTATCATATTGTTCTAGAGTACTGGGACAGGGTCTAGCACGAGCGCTAAAAAGCTCCTGAACGAACGTATGTCCATGTGAATCCCTTTGTTGGACATCAAGACACTCGTATGCTGCCTGGAACTAGACCTGAGGATCTCTGCGCATAAATCTGTTATTGTATGTCCGTTTTAGGAAGAGGCAAATTCCTGCCACAAATCTCTCTGACAAATCCTCTAATAACTTACCGTGTGATTTGCATAATTATCGAAGACACCCAGGGGACATAATGAAGACTAACGGTAAGGACACCTGCTTCGGAATCGAAGGCGATTATTTTCACTAGATTATCGTTTTGACTCTTCGATATTATTTATATTGATTCTGTAATCGATTTTTCGGACACACGCGGCAATTTACGGTCTTAGCCAGTGCGAAATGGTGATGGGTGGTCGACGTCATTGATGATTCCCATGGTTCCATTTATAAAGTTTGCGAGAGTAGCTTTGATATATGTTATTTATTTGAATTCAATTTTCTACAATCGATTAACGTTAGGCTGACTATCTTACTCATTCCATTATTAGTGGAAAAGTTTCCATAGTAACAGATATAAAACATGCAAGATGGCAGAACTCAGCAAGTTTGTATTTCAGCGAAAATATTCTGACATTTCTTACCTTCATAGAAAACTTGGGAAATGAATACCATAAAGAAAACAAAGCACGTTTAGTTAATCTATAATAAATACTCATTAGTCAAATAACGCGATATGGGTCAAAAACTAGAGTGGACAATTCCAAAAACGAGTGAACTGAAATTGACAAACATATCATAATATCAAAACATTGTTCGTAGCGTGAATCGATATTTTATCGACTTCGTCAAATGTGACCATATTACTGTAGACATTTTCTCGTGAAATACCAGGTTCTTGTGTATTCTTACTCGTGTTGTCCATATAAGTCTATATATATCACCGTAAGGCATCGGTGGTTCAGTGGTGGAATGCTCGCCTGCCACGCGGGCGGCCCCCGGTTCGATTCCCGTCCAATGTAATAACTTTTTAAGAAACGAACAGAATCATCTGAACTAGGTTCTGTCGGCTCTTACTCGGGTTGATCGCAAAACCAACACTCATTACACAGCATCGGTGGTTCAGTGGTAGAATGCTCGCCTGCCACGCGGGCGGCCCGGGTTCGATTCCCGGCCGATGCAATAACTTTTTAAGGAACGAACAGAATCATCTGAACTAGGTTCTGTCGGCTCTTACTCGCGTTGATCGCAAATCCAAGGCTCATTCATTACACAGCATCGGTGGTTCAGTGGTAGAATGCTCGCCTGCCACGCGGGCGGCCCGGGTTCGATTCCCGGCCGATGCAATAACTTTTTAAGGAACGAACAGAATTATCTGAACTAGGTTCTGTCGGCTCTTACTCGGGTTGATCGCAAAACCAACACTCATTACACAGCATCGGTGGTTCAGTGGTAGAATGCTCGCCTGCCACGCGGGCGGCCCGGGTTCGATTCCCGGCCGATGCAATAACTTTTTAAGGAACGAACATAATTATCTGAACTAGGTTCTGTCGGCTCTTACACGCGTTGATCGCAAATCCAAGGCTCATTCATTATACAGCATCGGTGGTTCAGTGGTAGAATGCTCGCCTGCCACGCGGGCGGCCCGGGTTCGATTCCCGGCCGATGCAATAACTTTTTTAAGGAACAAACAGAATTATCTGAACTAGGTTCTGTCGGCTCTTACTCGGGTTGATCGCAAAACCAACACTTATCACACAGCATCGGTGGTTCAGTGGTAGAATGCTCGCCTGCCACGCGGGCGGCCCGGGTTCGATTCCCGGCCGATGCAATAACTTTTTAAGGAACGAACAGAATTATCTGAACTAGGTTCTGTCGGCTTTTACTAGGATTGATCGCAAAACCAACACTCATTATACAGCATCGGTGGTTCAGTGGTAGAATGCTCGCCTGCCACGCGGGCGGCCCGGGTTCGATTCCCGGCCGATGCAATAACTTTTTAAGGAACGAACAGAATCATCTGAACTAGGTTCTGTCGGCTATTACTCGGGTTGATCGCAAATCCAACACTTATCACACAGCATCGGTGGTTCAGTGGTAGAATGCTCGCCTGCCACGCGGGCGGCCCGGGTTCGATTCCCGGCCGATGCAATAACTTTTTAAGGAACGAACAGAATTATCTGAACTAGGTTCTGTCGGCTCTTACACGCGTTGATCGCAAATCCAAGGCTCATTCATTATACAGCATCGGTGGTTCAGTGGTAGAATGCTCGCCTGCCACGCGGGCGGCCCGGGTTCGATTCCCGGCCGATGCAATAACTTTTTAAGGAACGAACATAATTATCTGAACTAGGTTCTGTCGGCTCTTACACGCGTTGATCGCAAAACCAACACTCATTATACAGCATCGGTGGTTCAGTGGTAGAATGCTCGCCTGCCACGCGGGCGGCCCGGGTTCGATTCCCGGCCGATGCAATAACTTTTTAAGGAACGAACAGAATTATCTGAACTAGGTTCTGTCGGCTCTTACTCGGGTTGATCGCAAATCCAACACTCATCACACAGCATCGGTGGTTCAGTGGTAGAATGCTCGCCTGCCACGCGGGCGGCCCGGGTTCGATTCCCGGCCGATGCAATAACTTTTTAAGGAACGAACAGAATTATCTGAACTAGGTTCTGTCGGCTTTTACTCGGATTGATCGCAAAACCAACACTCCTTATACAGCATCGGTGGTTCAGTGGTAGAATGCTCGCCTGCCACGCGGGCGGCCCGGGTTCGATTCCCGGCCGATGCAACTTTGTTTTTGTTATCCCTACAGAATTTTCATAATCCCCTATTTCTCTATTCTTTCTGGTACGTATTTCGGCTGGAGCACGCATTTAATATAGGAATTACACTACTATTAACCATAGATAAAAAACAAATTCACTCCAATTTCCATACCGGTCGGATACTCGACAATTTGTATTAGCGATATAAGGCAATACGGAATGTATTTCGACCAAAATAGTTGAATTAATTGCCGAAATTTCTTTCAATTGCTCAAGGTCTTTCGAGTAATTGCTTGAGATACATACATTCGCGTTTTCTGACAATTACTGCTGAAACGATTGGCCGTATGAGCGCATGCATGGGCAACAAAAATTGCCCAATAATGAGCAATCATTCCCAAAGCCGACGATAGACATATCGGCAGAATTGAGAAATTCCTCCATTTTTTTTTTGGCTCAAGATCACTACATTCTTGTTGTCGGGAAATTATTGCCCATTATACTGCTCGTATAAGCAGATCTTTAAGATGCGTATACATTGGCAAAAAATTTTGCTCCATTATAAGCAATCATTGTCAAGGAGCAATATGAAATACATGGAGCAATTTCGAGAAATATCGTCGAAATAATTGCCAACATTTTCTGAAATTCGCTGAAAATTGCTTCAGAAGGCTACATAAGTGTGGCCGGGCAATTATTGAATGACATATATATTATGAGCAATCAGTTATCAAATTGCCATGGAGCAATATGGCATAAATGGATCAATTTCGAACAATATCGTCGAAATAATTGGCGAAATTTCATTAAATTTATGTTTATCGCTGCATTATTTGCATCAGAAGTAAACAATAGTGTTACCAAGCAATTAATGCTCAAAATATTGCCAATATAAACGCATACATGGCAACAAAAATTTCTCCATTATGAACAATCATTGTTGAAATGAAAGGAGCAATATCGTCGATATAATTGCCGAAATTTTTTTAAATTGTCGGATATTTTTTCATCAATGGCTTCAGATGTCGACATTATTATTGCCGGCCAAGTGTCGCTCAAAATATTGCCGCATAAGCGAGCCTATAAGATGCGTATATATGGACAGTAAGAAAATTATGGGCAATCATTGATGAAATCGCCATAGAGCTAAGTGGAATAAATTGTCTAATAACGTCTAAATATTTGCCGAACTTTTTTGAAATTGCCACAAATCACTTCATTCCTCCAGATACCGGGCAATTATAACCTAAAAATTTGCCTGAATAAGCGCACCTTTACTTTAAAATCTATTGCTGTTGGCTAGATAAACCGTACAAATGAAAATAAATAAACAGAATTTAGTGAAAGAGCTTGACCCTGTTTCAGAGTTTGATACAATTTTCAACGATCCTTGCTTCAGGAATTCATTCTGATAGAAAATAGTTAATCCTAACAGAAATCATATTTACGAGCGACTCATGCACGAGCTGGTACTCTTCTCAGCAAGAACATAAATCCTGACCATCCCGGACGTTTTCAACTTTCATCCGTATCGTCTTATCGGCAGCTTCATGTAGGTAAACTTATTAAGTAAGCAGATATCTAGAAACATTAATTCAAACATTATGCAGGTAGATAACTACAATTTTTAAGACCAATCGTTAATAAATCGATCCCCTTATCGCTCCGCTGTGTATTAATTACTTCATTCTCTATGTAACAAGTTTTATGAAAAGAATGTACCTTGAAGATACCGCGGTAATGATATTTTCATGACGTAGGGTCATGCACCAATATAAGAGTACTTATTTTTGTTGTCTTTGGTACTTTTCGTGAGCTTATTTCTTCATTTCATTGTAGTAAACTTTGATGTTATTACTTGAAGAATTCAGGTATAAAAGCGTTCACAATGATGTTAATAACAATGGTAATGTTGAAGCGGACAGAATAGGGCCAAACTAGACTGTTCACATCGATGTTAATGGTAACGTCAAAAATATTTCTTGAATTCTCATAATGAAAATATTTTTCACATATTCAGTAGATGACTGTCAAAATAAACTTGTGATTTTATGTTCATCTAGACGTCTTTCCGTTAAATTGTTATATGATTATCATTTGAAAAATTTGAAAACATTCATTGATAAGTATTTTTAAATGCTCTTCACTTACTGGAAATTTATATTATAAATAAATAAATATATCATTGTACAGAAGGGTATAAGCCATTTATTTCAATAAATATATAAATAGTTCGATAGTATCATAAATAATAATAATATTCATCAGATATTTAACACTGAATTAATCTCGAAATTCAACATCAAGTTACAAAAATCACAATTAAATTCAGGATATTCCATTTTTTATATTTGCTATTTTTTGTTTGTACTTTGAACATTCTTTGAAATCAACATTATAACAATATTAATATAAAACACAAATAAGTTTCAGCACAGACATAACACCAAGGGAAAAAGAAAATAAATATAATACTATGAGAATTTCTCAGTATGGAACTGAAGTAAGCAGAGAGAACTGCTAGTTTGCATTCGATTTTTTTAGCCCAGCGGGTTGGAATGAAACTCACGACTTTTTCGGCGGTGCATTGATGGATTCTTCTTTCAGTAATTGTGGGTAAAATGTTGATACACCTTTCGATTGAGTAATAATTTTTCAAGGCATATGTGAATTTTAGCCTCATCTTCGGCACATAAATAAAAAATCGCATTTAGTTTAATTCAAGCGGAGCCTTTCTGACTGACTCATAGCGGCAAAGTTCAACTAACCCTTTTTCAATTTTCACTAACAATGTCAACAATGAGATATTTCTTTGTTCAAATAACACTCTGAATTTGTGTATGGACACTTCTGTACTACACGGTGACCATATAGATATATGTATATTCATCTTCGAAGGCTATACGGAGGTTCCTCTCTTTTTACGTGCAACAATGTACTTGACGATGTGCAAGGCTTTTTGATAAACATGATTTTTCCCTATAACACCAACAAAATGCTTGCCAGAGGAGTTCAGTAAAGTTGCGTCGGCTCCCTGCCTTAGCAAAAACATCATTAAACCAATATCTTCAGACCACGCAGCTGCATCTTGTATGTTAATATCAACACCATACTCAATGAGAATCTTCGCGAACTTCAACTCATCTTCTAGGCTTTCTCTCTTTCCAGGATATGAAGGGGTGTACAATTATCTATATATAAATAATTTAGATCATATCCGTTATTCAGTAGTAGTTTACGAAGGTCTAAATTCACAGGACAAACAGTTGATACTTTCTAATATTGAGTGATATTTTTTCAAGGCATGTAAATTTCAGCCCCATCTTCTGTCCACAAAAGAAAAATCGCGTTTAGTTGAATTAATGCAAAGCCTTCCTGACTGACTCACAGCGATAAAGTTCAACTAATCTTTTTTCATCTTTCACGAACAATGTCAACAATGAGATATTTCTATGTTCTAATACCACTCTGAGTTTGAGCATGGACGCTTCTCTACTACACGGTGACCATATAGATATATATCCATCTTCGAAGACGATACGGAGGTTCCTCTCTTTTTCATGTACTTGACGATGTGCAAGGCTTTTTGATAAACATTATTTCTCCCTATAACCCCAACAAAATCCTTGCCAGAGGAGTTCAGTACAGTTTTGTCGGCTCCCTGCCTTAGCAACGACATCATTAAAGCAATACCTTCAGACCGCGCAGCTGCATGAAGTATACTGTTACCATCTTCATCTTGGCTGTTGATATCATGCCATACTCGAAGAGAATTTTCGCGAACTTCAACTTATCCCCTAGACGTTCTCTCCTTGCCAGGATATGAAGGGGTGTACAATTAGCTATATCTAAAGAATTTGGATCACATCCGTTATTCAGAAGTAGTTTGCTAAGGTGTAGATTCACAGGAGGCTCGTAGAAAATTAGATGAAGAGTTGTGCTGTCGTAGAAGTTCGTCTCGAATATATTCGTACCATGGTCAATCAATAGTTTAACTATCTCGAATCTGTTTTCACTAGCCGTAATTAGGAGTGTCCTATATCTATATTGTCTATATCTATATTGTACTTATATGTGTCATATGTAAGCACTGAACCAGTTGAATAAATACTTTGATACTGTACAATAATACGGATATTCAACAATTTGGGTCCAATCTTTGTCGCAAATTTGTGAAATATGTTGATTCATATTCCCGCTCAATTACCAGCTGCTGCCATTCGCATTAACAATTTGAATTTAAGTTAAAGCAATCCTTTTCAAGTACGCTTTCCAAAGCAGTTCTCTGTATTTTTGTGCCGCTTCCTGCCTATTCGTGCTTTGTGTAATTCCTCTTCCTACTACAGCAATATCACCTCCTTTTGAAATGATCACATTTTCTGCAGAATCATACTGTTAACCTAATTCATCTCCAGTAGTATTTAACTGAACTCCAGGTGTCAGTTGAAGAAATCCAGGTTCTTCTTTGAATAATGGCGACTGGCAAACTACGCCGGCAATTAATTCTTTTTGTTTAGAAGCAACCTTGATTGTTTCCAAGATGTAATTGTTATCTATCAAACAATTAGATGCACTAGCTTCTGCTAGTAAAAATATTCCTAGATTATCCAGATTGAAGGCATCTGAAATACTTTTTTCAAAGATAGAATGAGCCGTTACAAAATAAACCCAACTAATGATTTCGGAAACACCTTCGGTAAATAGCAATTGGACAGTTTTACCAATGTCTGCGAATTTTCAAATTTTCTTTGCAATCGACATCAATGTTTTAATAAAGTTTGGGTGCAAATTTTTTATGATGTCACAATGGGTTTGAGGCAACATATAAACGGGCCAACATCTTCAGCCAACTGAAGAGTCTCCGTTTCATCTGTTAAATCTGCAGCTACACATAGGTTTCTTTCCTTATCTGTCATTACCTCGAGTAACTTCCTAGCCAAAAGTTCAAAAGAATATATATATATATACTTCCTAGCATTTATATTAGCAAATTTTATCCTTTCTTGATAGAAAATTTTCAGTCTTCTTTCAACGTTATTAGTTTGTCAGGGGTAACTTTATTTTGAGTGATATATTCTTCTACAGATTCTCGAATTCCATCTGAAATTAAACCTTTCATATTCAAAATATTCACCAGCTCACTCATTGTTAAAAGAGAATGGCATTATGATTCCATTTCTCTGGAGAAAACCTTCTCCGTCTTGTTCTCTATCAAGAATAACAATCCTTTCAGTGCACATAATTTTGGATTCCCTTGAATCTTCAACGGTTTCGAGTATGCTACTTCCAGAAGTAACAACATCTTCGACAATAAGGCAATTTTCTCCTTCGTTAAAAACGCCTTCAATCAGTTTTTTAGTTCCATATGATTTTGCTTAGTTTCTTCTCATAACCATTGGGGCGTTGGTTTTAACAGATAAGATCGTAGCTATTGGTAAAGCTGTGTAAGGTACTCGACAAACAAGATTGAATTTGTGAATATTCAACTTTTCTATCATCACATCCATAATTTTGCCTGAAAATAAATATCCATAGCAGTCTATATTTTTTTTTTCATTAGCTCGAATTTCACAATGAGAAATATCAAATTAGACATATATATATTTTGGCGAGGGTCCTACAGTCTATGCCGCATCTACAAAACATAACTCCGTTAATCCTTTCCAATTCTTTCTGAGACCTTCTCTTATGGGGAAGTACTTAGATAGGTTCAACATATCAGAAAGCAATTTTATTGTTCTATTCCTAAGAATGCTAATTGAATGGGATGATTTGAAATGAATTTCTATATCGTTCTGTTCTTCCATATCGTTCTATTCTTTCATGTTGAGTTTTTCTAAATACATCAACAGATGATGTGATCTTTTTCAATTCTTCATTGTTATGATATAATGGCCATGTGGTGAAAAGTGGAAGTGCCTTTTAAATAAACTTCTCGAAAATTGAGAATTATAATCAAATTTTATATAACATTATTATGTATTAGCTGACAATATATCATTATATTATATATTCATCTTCGAAGGCGATACGGAGGTTCCTCTCTTTTTCATGTGCAACAATGAACTTGACGATGTGCAAGGTTTTTTGATAAATATTATATTGCCCTATAACACCAACAAAATCCTTGCCAGAGGAGTTCAGTAAAGTTTCGTCGGCTGCCTATCTTAGCAAAAAGATTATTAAACCAATATCTTCAGACCACGCAGCTGCATCTTGTATGTTAATATCAACGCCATACTCAATGAGAATCTTCGAGAACTTCAACTCATCTTCTAGGGTTTCTCTCTTTCCAGGATATGAAGGGGTGTACAATTATCTAAATATAAATAATTTAGATCATATCCATTATTCAGTAGTAGTTTACGAAGGTCTAGATTCAGAGGACAAACAGTTGATACTTTCTAATATTGAGTGATATTTTTTCAAGGCATGTGAATTTCAGCCTCATTTTCTGTCCACAAAAGAAAAATCGCGTTTAGTTGAATTAATGCAAAGCCTTTGACTGACTGACAGCGATAAAGTTCAACTAATCTTTTTTCACTTTTCACGAATAATGTCAACAATGAGATATTTCCATGTTCTAATACCACTCTGAGTTTGAGCATGGACGCTTCTCTACTACACGGTGACCATATATAGATATATATCCATCTTCGAAGACGATACGGAGGTTCCTCTCTTTTTCATGTGCAACAATGTACTTGATGATGTGCAAGGCTTTTTGATAAACATTATTTTGCCCTATAACACCAACAAAATCCTTGCCAGAGGAGTTCAGAAAAGTTTTGTCGGCTCCCTGCCTTAGCAACAACATCATTAAAAAATACCTTCAGACCGCGCAGCTGCATGAAGTATACTGTTGCCATCTTCATCTTGGCTGTTGATGACAGCGCCATACTCGAAGAGAATATTCACGAACTTTAGCTCATCATCTAGGCGTTCTCTCCTTTCCAGGTTATGAAGGGGTGTACAATTATCTATATCTTAAGAATTTTGATCACATGTGTTATTCAGTAGTAGTTTGCAAAGGTCTAGATTCACAGGAGGCTCGTAGAAAATTAGATGAAGAGCTGTGCTGTCATAGATGTTCGTATCGAATTCATTCGCACCATAGTCAATTAATAGTTTAACTATCTCGAATCTGTTTTCACTAGCCGCAACCAGGAGGAGTGTTCACCCTTCACCTCAATGTCTGCTCCGTGCATGATCAGTAATTTCACAATCTCCAAACCATTTTATGATCCTGCTGTGAAAAGCAATGGGGTTCTCCCTAACGATGTGAGTTTATTTACGTTTTGATATTTTGAAAAACGTTTTCAAATGTGGAAGAAGATAATTCCAGTTCAGCAGCTATTTGAAGCAGGACTAAATTATTTTCAAGTTGTTTATGGACTCGACTGATAATTCTATGTGGCCGTCGACATCATATATAAGACTGATGTAATTCACTTAATCACTTTGTTAAATTAGTTAATAAGTATAATATGTCGTACCTCTGTTTTGTCAGCTTCCTACCTTTGTAAAAACATTATTAAAGCAATTTCGCCAGAGAGCGCAGCTGCATGAAGTATTCTGTTGCCATCTTCATCTTGCTTGTTTATATCAGAGCCATACTCAATATGAATATTCACGAACTTTAACTGATCATCTAGGCGTTCTCTCCTTTCCAGGTTATGAAGGGGTGTTTTCAATTATCTATATCTTAAGAATTTTGATCACATCTGTTATTCAGTAGTAGTTTGCAAAGGTCTAGATTCACAGGAGGCTCGTAGAAAATTAGATGAAGAGCTGTTCTGTCATAGAATTTCGTCTCGAATACATTCGCACCATAGTCAATTAATCTATTTTCACTAGTCGCAACCATGAGTGGAGTGGCCTCATAGTTTTCACACTTCACTTTAATGTCTGCTCCTTGCATGATCTGTAATTTCACAATCTCCAAACTGTTTTCTGATCCTACTGCAAAGTACAATGGAGTTCTCCCTATCAATGACCATACATTTACATTTGGATATTTTGATAAAACGTATTCAAATGTGGAAGAAGATAATCCCAGTTTAGCAGCTATATGAAGCGGGACCACATGATTTTCAAGTCATTTTTGGATTCTGGTAATTTTATACGGCCGTCTACATCATATATGATGACTGATGTCTTTTACTTGACATAAAAGTCATACAATCAAGTCTAACTCTGAAAAGTAAAGCAATTCGTGAATAATAGTTGTTTTTAAATACAAATATAGTTAGTAAATTTAGAAATATGTCCCCCTATCAAAATATTTGAAAAGGAAATACCAGTGGACACCAAATCTTGGTAAACATTTATACCAGCGCCTAAACTAGAGACAACACATTAATGCCAAAAAGAATGTAATGAATCTGAAATTCCAACAAAGGTATTGGCTTATAGGCAGGAAGTCTAAGTTGAACCTTCAAAATAAAATGCTAATTTACAAGGCGATCATCAAACCACCAATATGGACGTACAGCATCCAATTCTGGGGTTGCGCTAAGCCATCAAATATTGAAATTATCCAAAGACTACTATCAAAAATACTACGTTCATTGGTTATTGCCCCTTGGTATTGTTGTAACCCGCTAAAATAAAAGAAGAATTAATCTTCTGTGATTACACTAATATGTTCATTTATCTGCGCATGTGACGTAGATAGAAAATGGTGTAAGCGCCATAACAAAAAAGATTGATTGTAGCGAGTTAGATAGATGTAAGTTGGTGATAATAATAATAAATCTTGTTTAATATTACAAAGAGTGTCAATATATAATTCCCAACCACAAGAGGTTATGGTCCCAGTGTATTTTCCAAGGAAGATTCAGTCGAAATAGGAAGATTAGAAATCAAGTACCAAACCAGAAGGATGGCGACGAAAAACAATTTCAATGTCGAATGATTAAATGGAGCTAATTATGCAGCTTGGAAGTTTAGGGTGAAAGTATTACTCGAAGAAAAAAGTATAGCTACTTGTGTTGAAAACCCATTCGTTCCACTGAACTACACTGATCTAACGAAGAGAGACCAGGATAAGAAGAGGGACAATTTGTGCCAGTCTATTATTGTACAATGCTTAGATGATGGTCAGTTGGATGTAGTTAGGAATAAAGAAAATGCCTTTCAGATGTGGAAAGCCCTAGAAGACAGATATGAAAAGAAAGGACTGCCAGGCCAGATATTTTTGAAGAAAAAACTTTCATCATTGAATATGAGAGAAAACGATAACTTGGAAAAGCATATTGGCGAGTTTGAAAACATTATAAGACAACTAAGCACTTCCGGATGTGACATGAAAGATTCCGATAAAATTGGTAGCCTATTACTGACGTTGCCAAAATCCTATGAAACCGTCAGTGCCATTATTGAAAATTCTAATGAATTAACTTATGAAGAAGCTAAAAATAAGCTGCTAGGAGAAAGTGAGAAAAGAGTACTCTTCACTGACAATCCAACAAGTAGCACACTGGGGCAGACAGCATTTTTGTCCACCAAAAATCAAAATTTTAAATGTTTCAGATGTGGTTTGCTAGGTCACATTCAACGATTCTGTCCACAAGGTAGATTGCAACATAATTCACAGGCAAGTCAATCTTCACATAGACAATTCAATGGTTCAAGAAGAGGATCTAGAGGTAATGGATTTATAAGAGGTGGCAGAGGTTTCCAGAGAGATAATTCACAAGGTTCTCGACCAGATAGCTTTCATCGAAATCAAAATGTGGATAGTAATCTAGTAGAACAAGGGACAGAAACAAACAGCCAAGTGGACAAAAGTGTATGTTTCCTTGGGGAAAGAAGAATGAAGAAAAATGAAGACCAACTAGGGGTAATTAAGTTTTTTGTTGATTCAGGTTGTACTGACCATATGGTTAGCAAAAAGGAATATTTTTCTAGTTTAATTTTATTGAAAGATCCTATAGAGATTGCTGTTGCAAAGAACAATGAATTTTTGTTGGCCATAGGTGTAGGTAATATTGAAGTTTCAAGTAAAGTAGGAAATAAAAAAGAAAATTTTTTAATAACAAATGTTTTATATGTACCAAATTTAAGAAGAAATTTATTGAGCGTTAAAAAGTTAGAGATATCTGATAAGAAAATACTATTTGAAAATGCTTGTGTTAAAATATTGAGTAGAGAAGGGCAAATATTATGTATGGGTACAAGAGAGAATTTATAAGAGATAAAGTTTTTCAGAGCAAGTGAGGAAGGTATGAATGTGGGAAAAGATGAAAATTATTTTATGAAATGGCATAGTAGGTATGGTCATATTGGGTTTTCAGGACTTAAAGAAATTATTAGAAAACAAATGGTTGAAGGATTAGGAAATGTGAGAATACAGGAAATTGAATTTTGTAAGTCATGTGTAAGTGGAAAAATGAGTAGATTTCCCTTTAAAGAAAGAACAAAAAGTAAAAGAATCTTCTAAATAATTCATTCAGATGTCTGTGGCCCTATAGCTCCTCTAAATCATGATGACAGCAAATATTTTGTAACTTTCATTGATGATTATTCAAATTTTTGTATAGTTTATTTGATAAAAGAAAAAAGGGAAGTTTACACAAAATTTAAAGAGTTTGCGAGTATGGTTGAGAATAAATTTAACAATAAAATTGCAATGATGAGATGTGACAATGGTGGAGAATATATTTCTAATGAGTTCAAACAATTTTGTGTTAAAAAAGGTTACATAATAGATTACACTGTACCATACACTCCTGAACAGAACGGAAAAGCCGAACGTAAAAATAGAAGTTTAGTTGAGAGGGCAAGGCCAATTTTAGAAGAGTCAAGGGTGCCGAAAAAATTCTGGGGAGAAGCTATTCTGACAGTAAATTATTTAATGAATAGGGGAACATCATCAAAACTCGATAAAACACCAGCAGAAATCTGGTACGGTAAGAAACCAGATGCTGGTAATCTTAAAATTTTTGGTTGTACAAGTTATTGTCATATACCTAAAGAGTGCAGAAGAAAATTTGATTCAAAAGTAAAAAAGTGTATAATGATGGGCTATGCTCAGACAGGATATAGACTGTGGGACTTAGAAAATCAAAAATTGATTGTTGCAAGAGATGTTGTGTTTGATGAAGATGAGTTTGGGTTTGAGAGAGATGAATGCATGAATAAGAGTCAGTGTTTCGATGAGAATGAAGTGAGTGAACAAATAAATGATGATGAACAAATATGTGAAAAGGTGGATGAAGGAAATATTATAGATAGACCAGGGAATAAGAGACAAGTTAAAATTCCTGAAAGGTTCAATGATTACGAACTATATATGGCGTTTGGTGCATGTAGTTTTATTGAGAATGTGCCTAAAAATTTTGATGAAATAGAAAATAGAACGGATAGGCATAATTGGATGAAAGCTGTTGTAAGAGAACTTGAGTCAATAGAAATAAATGACACATGGCAAATAGTTGATAAGCCAAAAGGTATTCAAATTTTGGACACAAAATGGGTGTTTTCATATAAATCAATGGAAGAGAATGAGATGGATAAATTTAAGGCACGAATGGTTGTGAGAGGTTTTGCACAGAAGGAATATGATGAAGTTTATTCACCTGTGGCAAGGATGACATCTATTCGAGCCCTGTTGATTTTGGGAAATCAATTTGGTTACATTATTCAGCAATTAGATGTAAAGACTGCGTTTTTGAATGGTATTTTGAAAGAAGATTTATACATTTATCCCCCAAAGGGAATAAACTTACCTGAAAATAAAGTGCTGAAATTAAAGAAATCGCTATATGGTCTTAAACAATCTTCCAAGTGTTGGAATGACGAAATTAATAGATTTTTATTGGACATCGGGTTTTGTCGTTCAGAAAATGTGTTTTGCCTATATACTGTATAAATCTAATCGACATAAGATTTATTTACTAATTTACGTGGATGATATAATTTTGTGTGGACCAAGTATAACTGAATTAGATTATATCAAGTCGAAATTAATGGATAGGTTTCGAATGAAAGATAAGGGATGTTTGAAGTATTTTCTAAGATTAGAAATAGATTATGACAAACAAAATGGAATTTTAAGGATTAGTCAAACGAATTATATCAAGAAACTTTTGAAGAAATTTAACATGGAGAATTGTAATGGTAGTTCAACACCTATTGAAAAAGATCTTAAAATTGAATTCTGTACTGATACAAATAAGACATCAAAACCCTTCAGTGAATTAGTAGGCTGTCTGGTGTACTTAATGTTGGGAACTAGAGTCGATATATGTTTTGCTGTAAATTATTTCAGTAGGTTTCAGGATAAGGCAACAGATGAAGCATATAATCATTTAAAACGAATTTTGAGATATTTAAAATCTACAATTTCTATTGGATTAGAATATGAGAGAAACAATTGTAATGAATTTTGTTGTTTTGTGGATGCAGATTGGGGAAGTGATAGGTTGGACAGAAAATCCTTCACTGGATATGTTTTTAAAATATTTGGTAACACTTTATGTTGGACAACAAAAAAGAAAACTAGCGTATCGCTTTCTACAACAGAAGCAGAGTTAGAAGAATTATGTTCATCTGTTTCTGAAGGATTATGGTTGAAGAAACTATTTTTGGATTTGGGTGTCGATTTCGGTTGTATAAGCTTTTATGAGGATAATCAAGGATGCTTAGCATTAAATAAAAACCCAGCAAATAATAGAAGTCAAACATATGGACTCAAAGTTTAATTTCGTATCTGAAAATGTAAAGAAGAGAACAATTAAAATGATTTATGTAGAATCAGCAAATCAGCAAGCTGATTTCCTCACGAAAGGTTTAACAACAAGCTTATTTGTTAAGTTTAGGAATATGTTGGCTTTGAAAGATAACAAAAGAGATTGATTGTAGCGAGTTAGATAGATGTAAGTTGGTGATAATAATAATAAATCTTGTTTAATATTACAAAGAGTGTCAATATATAATTCCCAACCACAAGAGGTATATCTCTTACCACACCTTCCATGAAGATTCAAGAGTCCCATATGTCGGCACAGAAATTGGAAACTGCTCGAAAATTAATCTTCAGAAGCTACAAGGACATGAAAACTAACCGATCGACCAATCGACAGAAGATCCATTCAACACACGAATATTGAAGAGGAACTGGCCAAACGACCTATCTGACTAATTATAACTAAGTATTCATCAATACGAAATAGTTTTTCTTAGTTTGTACAAATTTACTAAATACTTTTGAAAGTTAATTATAAATTTCAATAAATAGTAGTAGTAGTAGTTACTGTCCTTTATTGCAAGCAATTGGCCATCGACCTGAGGTCCTTCAGCCTTCAATAAATACTATACATAACTAAATTGTTTCTAAATAAAAACTTACCCTTAATATTGCACAGTTTAACGATAGGATGGTGATTACCATCATACTTGAGAATGACACCGGAGATAATGTTGCATATACCCTTCAATTTCCCTAGCCACAGAGCTAGATTTGACGCATAGATCTCCGATATAATTTCTATGGTTCATCAACTCCTTTATCGATTGAAGACTTTAGTTGAATCATTGACAAATATCCAAGGGTTGAATTTCGAAATTCAACAAATTGGTTCAATTAGCTTGTCTCAAAAAAAAATATTAAAGTTTGCTATATGTAAAAGAACTCAACTGAAAAGTTTACTACGCATGACCTACTACTGTCAGTAATATTAGATATTTGTTGTTGGAGTTGGGACACATCGAGAACTGCTCGCTACTGTGTCAAATTATTTATGTATTTTTATTTTAACTCAGTTTTAAGTAACATATGCTTCAAGGTAGAGTTTGATTTAGATGATAAAAAATCAGATTAATTAGAAAACTTTTCGACATAAAATCACTTGATGGAGTTGCAGTGAAAATAATTAAATGCATCATATGATACCTCTATTCTTCCATTTCTTCATTGAAACTCAACAAATGCCGATATATTTCAGATTGATAGTTTTTGTACCAAATCATTACATTTTGTCGAATGAACCCTTAATAGTTCATCAAAAGAAATTTAAATGTAGCTTCGATGTAAACCTGTTGTTTATTTGAAAACTACACCTTGAGTAATCATGGTAAAATAGTAAGAACCCCTTGTCATATGCGCAAGTTCGCGGCGAATGCGCACTGTTCCAACAGGTATAATATTTTCTTTCATTTTTGAGTACTTATTTTTTTCATATCCTCATTCTTTTATTCGTTCTATGCGTTCACTACAAATAATAGAAAATTTTATATTATATTATAATTGCAAAATATAAAGTCGTCAGGACTTCTCAATTTTAACTTGAAAAACTTTAATGGAGCGACCCCTAGCGTTAGGAAACGTAGAATAGCCTGCAGGCACGATCGCTGAGAGTTAGTACACATTGTCGTCGCGCACTAATTTAGAGGGCGCTCAACATTGTCAACGATTTTAGTAGGGGAGTTGGTATTCTATGTAATTTGATTTTCTATGGCTTTAGCATCGTTGCTCATAGATATAGAAAACAGATGTCTAATTCGAGGTCGAAAAGTAAGGCATTTAATTGAACTGACAAAATGGCGGCCGTCTGTTTTTGTTGATATGTCTTCGAACGAATTGATTAAGTTAAACTGTAATTACGGTGGTGTTTTCGTATAGTGTTCGTGTAGTATTTTTTTGATTACGCTTGTTACATCCACGAGCGATCAAAATAGAAATGACGAGGTTATGAAAGTATCAACAAACCAAAAATCAGAAAAGCCAGAGACACCATGCGGCGGCAAATTGAACTATTATTGTGAACCATTTTTCCTTTCTCAGTTTTCACTCTATATGTAATTACTTTATGTATCTGATTTACTATTGATGAGTTTAGCAGAGTCACATAGATATAGAAACCTTCTTTATTTATGGCAAAATCATCACTCAAACATAGATCTATTCATTTCTCTATGAGCAAAACTCGGCGGCTATTTTGTCAGATTTGTCAATTAAATGCCTCACTTTTCAAAGACGATTAGTGAGAGAGTTAGACATCTAGTTTCTTTATCTATGTCGTAGCTCAACACTAACATTATCATTATCATCATTGTGAATGAGCCTTTATGGAGAAACAAACAATGTAACTATTTGAAATTTTGTATATATATATATATAGTGGTTTAATACTGCCTGTCTAAAATAATTCAAATTATTTATGACTTCCGGCAAATTTATTGCTTTACCAAATGGAACCCTGTATATTCTTGTATTTTTAGATATTTTATTGAATTCTAAGACTTGTCTGGCATTTCCTACACCTATATCTAATGGTTTAATGGAGTACATCACTTTCATTTGGCCTAAGCCATTTCAATGCAAAAAAGAAACCCTTAGAATTCGATGACCGTAGATCGAATTCACTTCATATTTGTAGCGATCATTGATATATGGTTACCTTATCACCTGACATATCTCGTTTCTCGAAGAAATCCATAGTTTCTTATTTGTGTATATCTTAATTTATGATTACTCTATTTGGGTTTACACCTATTTTTATTCATGTCTTATTAAATAGTGCATGAATGACAATAGTGGTGATGCCAGTAGTTCAATTTCCAATAGGATGAATGTGAAAATGGAGCATGAAGTTAGATATGTCGGTATTCTATCTTTTAACAATAGTACGTCTTCCAATTGTAACATAAAGATTAATAAATAATTCCGGTTGCGTTCATTGAGTTAATAATTTTCGAATATTTCCGCGAACTTTGACCTCGCGAGGGATTTCCTCTTCAATTCAATTCAATATGTTTAGTGACATAGTGATTTTAACTTTCCGTACTGTCGCTCTTTTGTCAATTAATGTCGATTTTCCGAAGTGGTAGCGAGAAAGAATTAGATGTATTGATTAGAATTATCAATAACATCTATTGTTATCGATACAAATCTTGAGTTAATTTAGGTTACGCTTACTGACGTTCAACTTGATAAGTTTTCACAATCAATGCGTGAAATTATGACTATTAAAAACATGGGCAGAATGTGTGCTTCCCAATAAAACAATGAAAAATGTTTACTGGGCAATAAAAAGCAACGGTTTTTTACAGCTACATCATTTCCTTCAGGACGTACCTTATCACACGCAGGACAATCATGCTAGTAATCTGATATAACATAACAGAGTTATTTTCTAATTACTAATAGTGTTATATCGGGTTATTAGTTAATTGATCATTCACATAGAAATGGAAATATAAGAGTTCGAAATGAAAATTGATGAATATCTGGCTATGCCCCATTAAAGAAATGGAAAAATTATATATATACCGGCTCAGTTTGACCCATAAAACCAGAATGTGTATTTCAATGAACGTGAGCGAAGGGAGAGGTGGATGTGTATTTTATATTTATGTGCCAAATTTTTCGATATATGGAATATTACAGAGCTGTGCCAAAGCATTGTGCTTAGTGCTCGTGAAAGCACTCTAAGCACTTTAGTGCTTCCGAGCACTGTGCTCGCGAGCACTTTTCAAAGGCTAGTGCTTAGTGCTTGTTTTTCGGAGCACTCTCGCGAAAATCTTAGTGCTTAGTAATCCGCTAAGCACTAAGCCTTTCCGAATTTTTGAAGTAGGGTCAATATAAGCAGGTACGGTATTTGATTTTTTTATGTGCGCAAAGATAATATGATCGTTTTGAATTAATATTCAGTATTTCTTCAGTCACCATTGATTTGATTTTATGGTTATGAAGGCCAGAAAATTTTTTGTTTTTGCGCGCTTGTTACTAGTGGAATAGGCGGGCTATCGTTCTGTCCAAATGTCTGTAATTTCCGAATATCGAGCCGAAAATGGTTTCAATCCATTGGGTTCGACTTCTTGATGGAGAAACCTTTGTCAAATTCAAGTAGGTCAGGCTGGCCGGCCCTCCGATCGTATACTCTCTATCTTCCGAAGGAAATGACCTACCTAGAGTTTTCATTTTTCAGAATAGGTTGATCGTTCAAATATCTCGGTCAAGTTCGTTATTGGGCCAAATCCATCGTTAGTTATTAGCAGTCAAAATTTGATTTTCGCCTAGAATATTCATCTGATCAATTTATAATTTAGAAGGTGTTTTAATGATGTTAAATTAAATGGTTTTCCAAATTTCGAAATAATCGCCACTCTAGAAAATTTATTAAAAATTCCCAAAAAAATCTTCTTTTATTAGAACCGATTCTTTATAAGATATTCGTCAGATATCTATGATGTTTCTATGGACGTTGTTGATTTCCTTAATATAATTAAATTTCATCAATCCTGAAAATATATTATAATTTTATGGAACCGAAAGCGAATAGATTGGTAATTTTGAATTCTCATTCCTTGTTACTATAAGCCTTCGTGTCTCATCACAAAAAAGGGATCCAAAATAGGAAAATTTCTATAAACAATCTGATTATCAGCTACATTTGGTTTCATAACGATTTCTGGATGAAAGTGTATGGTATTCATCAAAATGTGTTTTGTGCATTGTAGGTCAAATGCTTATTTTTCAATAATTTATGTTTCCATTGATGACTCTTCATGAGTCTGAAGTTGTTTAAGGGCTAAATTGTGTTCGTATAAATGCATGTTTATATCGTATCACTTATAGAACAAACGCGTTGAGACGGCTTTGCAGCATTTTCAGATTTTTCACTTATATGCTCCATCCAAATATTGACAAGAATAATTGAGTAAAATGTTTGTAGCTCATAGTTCACATTAGTATTTCAAAACTACAAGTATTATACAAGGTGATTCATTGGTAAATGAACAAAAGCTAAAGGTAGTTGGAGGACACCGAGCTGAGTCAGAATAGCACTTATATTTAGGGTCTATCTCTCTTCATATTCAAGGTCAGACTGTTTTATTGATTTTGTCATCTTTTTCAATTACCCATAACTTTCGAACCACCTTAAATATTTTCATTATGTTTGGTCGTTTATTCTCTTCAACAACTTCTTCACACCGACATTAGGAATAAATTTTCTTTCAGGACCGGCTTGGGAAAAATTCAACCGTACTTGGGCATGCGATTTTAGCACACAGTAAACCTTGTCAATCCTGAATATTCAGACAACATGGAAACTAAAATTTCAGAAAACTCAATTTTATGCAGTGATTATTTCTTATCCGATTGAACTTTTCGGGTCATTTTTAGAGTGTTTCGTTCTCAGGACTCATTTTATCGTTTATTTTCAGTAGTCTGGAACGTCAGAGAGCGAAAACGGTAGAAATACTTTGAGCAAATCTGTAGATTCCAACTGAAAAATGGTAAACGAGGAAAACCATATTCTTAAATAAACTTCATTCATTTCTGGTTCAAATGGTGGGAATTCGAATAGATGTGAAATAAAACGAAAATTCGAACTAGACTTGAATGATTTATTGCACAAAATTTTCTGTAC
Organism: Micraspis discolor; assembly: GCA_030674115.1. Classification (NCBI taxonomy): domain Eukaryota; kingdom Metazoa; phylum Arthropoda; class Insecta; order Coleoptera; family Coccinellidae; genus Micraspis; species Micraspis discolor. The sequence goes on from JARTUT010001740.1 coordinate 2,195,776, forward strand.
TCTTTTTCACAACATCATATCACTGATTAAAATGGATATTACACCATAATAAAAGAAGATTGATAAGCTCTTTTAAAATATTGTGAACAAACGAATATTTTCACAAAAACGTTAGACCAAACTGCCGTTCCCAATTGGGAATTTTTAAGCCAGATGTTCTTGTGCATATTTTTTATGACCCATCAATTTTAGCACTCTTCGGAATTTCCGTCGGCAAATTTGTTGATTATTTGGAAAGTTTGTGAAACATTCAATTGGGCCCTAAGCTCACGGAGATATTTAAAGACACAAAACCAGGCTGCAATAACTACCTTATCAGTGGCACTCGGTGAGTAATCGGTAGTTGTAAAATTCGAAAAATATGGCAATCCTTGAAAAACAGCCCTCATTTTTGCGCCCTTGTTTCTAGGGGAACAGCGAACTATCGTTTTACCCAAATGTCTCAATCGATGGGGTTCGACTTCCTGATGAAGAACATTTTAGTATGTCCGGACGCGGGCCCTCCGGCTGTTTACTCTCTATCTTCCGAAGTAGATGACCTGGAGTCCTAGAGTTTGCATAATTTCAAAATAGGTTGATTGTCCAAATATTTCGGTCAAGTTCGTTATTGGGCCAAATCCATCGAATAGTTTAGCATTAGAAAGTTGATTTTCGCAATGATTCCTAAAATATTCATCCGATCAATTCGTACCTAGGACGATTTTGAAATAAAAGGGTTGGCCAAATTTCGAAGGAATCGACACTGTAGAAAATTCTTAAAACATTCCCAAAAACATTTTTTTCAATACTCGATATCTTATCAGATATTTCTTCGAAATCAACAAGAATTCGTACATAAATCGAGAGTCGTAGATGAGTTTTTGAATAAAACAAATCAGTTCTAGTGTGAGATTCAAACCCGGGAGGGTGGGAAAACATTAATATTAGGTAGTAATGCAAATGTCAAAAATGAATCTACTTCAATAAACAATTCGAAGTGACATTTTTCAACTACATTGGAATGCGAAAAGCACTAACGTATTGTCACTCTAATCCCAATCAGAATATCTAAAGCATTAAAAAGCATTGGCGTGTCAAGATTTTTTTACTAATAAGGAATAATGCATAATTTTGGTGCTCCAGAAAAACTGAAAACTTCATATTTCTTCGGCACTGAAAGCACTTCTAGAGAAGTAAAATTCATTTACCAGGACATTTTGACATTTTCAAGCAAAAAGCTCACCCAAATTATCTTCTGAGAAACCATACTTCTGGGTAATATTCCACTGGACTAATAAATAATATTGAACAAGCACTCAAGGAAAAGATCATAATTGAATGCAATTTGAACACTCTGTGATAAAGAAAATTTCATCCTAAAATGTTTTGCAATCAATTTTGTTCAGTACCAAAGAATAGCGAATGCTGAAAATAAAGCTTCAATATTTTAGTCTGTGATTAAAGACCTCAAAATAAGTAAGACATTTCAGAAAGTGGTTTTGAAGATGAAGCGATATTCTGTAGTCCAATTAACTACTAGCGTAACCAAATACAAAATTCGATTTGATTTAATTTGCCAGATGTCCTGTCAACATACAATTCAAATATTCCTCAATCAGTTCACTGGAAGAAATCTCAGCTGGTCACAGACAACATATCCCTTGTTTATTATGAAACTCATGTTTTGGTCTAAACTTAGGTGCTTAGTGCTTAGTGCTCGAAAAATTCAATTACTTTTGCAAAAGTGCTCGGTAATCCGGAGCCTTCTGTCGAAAGCGGTGCTTAGAACTCGAGACTCGAGGCCTTTTTTTTTCGAGTGCTTAGGGCTTAGTGCTCGAAGCACTTTTTTTCGGTGCTTAGCACAGCTCTGGAATATTACGAGTGGAGCATTCATCAGGAAATATACATTCATAAGTGTTTTTTCAATTGTATCAGTCTTCACCTGATGGAAATTTATATTATAAATAAAAAAATTTATCATTGTACAAAATGGTATTAGTAATTTATTTCGATAAATATATAAATAATAATAGTATTCATTAGATATATTACACTGAATTAATCTCGAAATTCAACTTAAAGTTAAAACATTCACAATTAAATTCAGAATATTATATTTTTTATATTTGTTATTTTTTGTTTGTACTTTGAACATCCTTTCAAATCAACATAATAATAATATTAATATAATATACAAATAAGTTACAGCACAGACATAACACCTAGGGAAAAAGAAAATAAATATAATACTATGAGTACTTCTCATAATGGAACTAGAAATGAGCCGAGAGATCTGTTAATTTGCATTCGATTTTTTTAGCCTTGCTGGTTGGAATAAAACTCATGATTTTTTCGGCGATGCCATAGTGGATTTTTCCTTCAGTAATTGTGGGTAAAATGTTGATACACCTTTCTATTGAGTAATATTTTTCTAAGGCATATGTGAATTTCAGCCTCATCTTCGGCCCATAAATATAATATCGCTTTTCGTTGAATTCTCGCAAAGCCTTCCTCACTAACTCATAGCGGCAAAGTTCAACTAATGTTTTTTCACTTTTCACGAACAATGTCAACAAAGAAATATTTCTGTGTTCTAATACCACTCTGAGTTTGAGCATGGACGCTTCTGTACTACACGGTGACCATATAGACATAAATTCATCTTCGAAGGCGATACGGAGGTTCCTCTCTTTTTCATGTGCAACAATGAACTTGATGATGTGCAAGGCTTTTTGATAAACATTATTTTGCCCTATAACACCAACAAAATCCTTGCCAGAGGAGTTCAGTAAAGTTTTGTCGGCTCCCTGCCTTAGCAAAAACATCATTAAAGTAATATCTTCAGACCACGCAGCTGCATGAAGGATACTATTGCCATCTTCATCTTGGCTGTTGATGTCAGCGCCATGCTCTATGAGAATTTTCACGTACTTCAACTTATCCCCTAGACGTTTTCTCCTTGCCAGGATATGAAGAGGTGTACAATTATATATATCTAAAGAATTTGGATCACATCCGTTATTCAGTAGTAGTTTGCATAGGTCCAGATTCGCTGAAGGCTCGTAGAAAATTAGATGGAGAGCTGTGCTGCCAAAGAAGTTCGTCTCGAATACACTCGCACCATAGTCAATTAATAGTTTGACTATCTCGAATCTGTTTTGACTAACCGCAACCAGGAGTGGAGTGGCCTTATCCTTTCGATCCTTCACCTCAATGTCTGCGCCATGCATGATCAGTAATTTTACAATCTCCAAACCGTTTTCTGATCCTGCTGCGAAGTGCAATGGGGTTCTTCCTAACGATGTGCGTTCATTTACATTTGGATATTTTGATAACACGTATTCGAATGTGGAGGAAGATAATCCCAGTTCGGCAGCTAGATGAAGCGGGATTAAATTATTTTCAACTCGTTTTCGGACCCCTGGTAATTCTATATGGCCGTCGACATCATATAGGTGACTGATGTCATTTACTTGACATAGAAGTCTTACAATCAAGTCGAACTCTGAAATGGAAAGGAATTCGTGAATAATAATATTTATTGGAAATAAGTATAGTTAGTAATCGTTAGAAATATATGACCCCCTTTCAAAATACCCAAAAAGAAAATACCAGTCGGCACCAAAGCAAAGTATCTAGGGATACATTTAGACCAGCGCCTTAACTGGAGACAACATGTTAATGCCAAAAAGGATGAAATGAATCTGAAATTCCGAAAAACGTATTTGCTTATAGGCAGGAAGGTCATATTGAATCTTCAAAATAAAATGCTAATTTACAAGGCGATCATCAAACCACTAATATGGACGTACAGCATACAATTATGGGGTTGCGCTAAGCCATCAAATTTGAACTTATTTAAAGAATACAATCAAAAATACTTCGTTCATTGGTTATTGCCCCCTGGTATATACCCATAAAGTAATAACATATAGGGTGGAAACTGAAATAGGTTCACAATAATAGTTCAATTTGCCGCCGCATGGCGTCTTTGACTTCTCTGATTTTTGTTTTTTTGATATTTTCATAACCTCGTGTTTTCGGTTTTGATCCTTTGCACAGAACACACCTTTGAGAATTTTGAGAACTCAGAAGCACTTTATATCCACAAAGGATCAAAACAGAAACTATTAATGTGAACCTATCTCAGTTTCTACTCTATATGTAATTTACTTTATGGTATATCTCCAACCATACCATCCATGAAGATTTAAGAATCCCATAAGAGTCCATCAATGTGAAATACATTCTCTTAGTTTGTACAAATTTACTGAATACTTTTGAAAGTAGATTATAAATCTCAATGAATACTATACAAAAAAAGATTTCTAAAATAAAAACTTACCCTTCATTTTGCCTAGTTTAATGATAGGACTGTCAATACTATCATATTTAAAAAAAAGATCAGAGCCGTACTCAACCAATAATTCAATCACCCTTCGATCACGCTCACTCAAGTTATTTCCCTGTTTTTTTATAAGAGCAACTAAAGCTGTGTCACCATTCCAATTCCATGAGTCCATATGGAACCATATTGGCATTTCATTTTTTAAAAAGTTTTCCACTTCGTCAATCGACCAGTTATGCACAATATTGTTTATAATTCTATCACTTTCAATAACATACCAGATTATTGGGGTAATAATTGCTACAGTTGTACCAGTTAACCAAAAGTTTCTAGGTGAAAACAAACGTAGTAAATTAACAGAAATTAAGTTTCTCATTTTTGAACAAGTACACGTCCGACCACTCAATAACTAAATAAAGCCTGGTAGAATTGCCTAGCACGATTCGACATTCGAAAATGTGTTAAGATAATATTATAGGCATAGATCTCCGAACGATATCATTTCTATGGTTCAACTTCTTCATCGCTTGAAAACTTTGGTTGAATCATAGACAAATATATTGGTCAAGGGTTGAATTTCGAAATTCAACAAATTGGTACAATTAGCTTTATTATTATTAACTTATTACAGTCTGCAATCTGTAAAAGAACTGAATTGAACATTTTACTACGCATGAGCTACTTCTGTCAGTAATATCACAGTAATAGTAAATATTTGTTGTTGGGGTAATGACACATCGAGAACTGTTCACAACTGTGTCAAATTGTTATTTTATTTTAACTCAGTTCACAGTAACATATGCTTCAAGGAAGAGTTTGATTTAGATGATAATAAACCAGATGAATTAGAAAACTTTAATATCAACAATGACGACATAAAAACACATGAAGGAATTGCAGGGGGAATAATTAAATGAATCATATGACACCTAAATTCTTTCATTTTTTAATTGAAACTTAACAAAAACATATATATTTAATATTGGTATACAACTGAAATGAAGAAAATGGCCTGAAACATGACAGGATTCCTAAACAATTGAAAATAACATAAGACTAAATAAAACTTGCAAAATGAATACGAATAAATTTAGTAATAACAGAATTATACACAGTGTTTGAAGTAGTTTCGTCCCAACAACATGAAAATAGCAGTAATATTATGGATGGGCTTGCGCCTTTGAAAATTAGTTTCAACAGCGTGTTTTGATAGCTCACAATAGCAACTCCATCATCTGCTCTTGTGTCATTATTGTTGATTTTAAAGTTTTCAAATTCCTGTTGTTTATTATTCTTTAATTTTAAACTCTTCAAGCGTATGTTGCCGAAAACAGAGTTGAATTTACCAAACAACAAATAAATAATATTACTTGATTGAATATACATAATTACCCTGTATAATTAGTAATTGTACAAAATTATTTGATGTGCAGGGTTAAGCATATATTAAAAAGAATAAAGATGGGAAACTGCCTTGTATTGGTACTAAAAAGCGACTACATTTTAGCAATAGTTTTGTGACATTTTATATGTATCAACTCATAGGGCTCGTTTATACTGGCTGGTACCTTATGCCGTAAGCCCTTACCTTATTCCGTATGCCGTAAGAATTTTAGTAGGCGTTTATACTGGCTTAACTTAACTTAAAGAACATAGAGTTTATGGATTTCGCTCTATGCTTATTAATAATTCGTCATTTTGAATTTGTGTTTCTACGTTTTGATACGTGCTGATCATCTTGAATTATAATTTATGATATTATTTGAAATTACCGCTATTAAAACAGAGATCCTTTCTGTATTCAATACTCTGATATAAATAATTGACCCTCTATAGAATGCGCATGTGTCAAAAAAACTCGCCCACTATTATATTCTTTTAATTTGTCTTACTTATAAGATAGTCTTATGCACTTATAAGATAATCTAATCTAATTATCTAATATATATATGTAATTTGTCCAAATTATTTATGAATATATATTTCTATGAATTTGTCCCTAGAAGTTGAGCATTTTACCGGTAAGGGAAAAGGTTAGGGAATGAGTATGAACGAAAGCATTGAATTCCTATGGTTCAACTTTTAAGGTTAAGGTTACGGCATAAGGTACCAGCCAGTATAAACGAGCCCTAATTGTGACATGTTTACATTCAAATTATAAATATTGGTGGGAGGCTCATTTAAAATTTTTACGTCTATTAGTTCAAAATAATGCCACCAGGAGGCGATGATCTTTCGAAATAAACTTCTTCAATAGCCTTCAAACCAAACATTGAAGGGGGAGTTTTCTATCTATAGGTTGTCTATGATCGGGAAGAACTGATTCTTCATTTAAGCTCACTTTTTGATAGTAATGAATTTAACATATATATTGCTATCCCCAATCCATAATTGTCGCAAAAATTACGTTTTGTGAACTTTTAAGTATTCACAATATTTCAGGTAATTTCAAAGTTCATTGTTTATTGACCTTAATAATTGTTGAGAAGTTCTGATTAAAAAGAATTTTCTTCCAGTTATATGTATTTATGTAAGTTTTGAAAACCCCTAAATAGAGATATTACATTTAAAAACTATCAGTTTACATATTTTGCTGAAATCAAATATGCAGTGGGTTGGGTAACAAAATATCAAGGAAGTATACATTTATACTTTATAATAGCATATACTAGGGGACGTTTTGGAGTTCGTTATGTTAGGAAAAAAATAGAAATAATAAGACAAAATTATATTTCCTTTCCAATACATTCACCCTTATAAATTAAACAGATATTTCAAGTAACATATTTATTCCGTTGAAAGAAGGTTGATCTTTGTTATACTGTACTTTTCTCCAGAGTTGATTTGAATAAATTTGCACTAGAATCTATCAAAATTTTATTTTCACTTTTCAGGAACAATGTCAGCAATGAGATATTTTGATGTTTCAAAACCAGTATTTTTTCAAGTAAGGAAGCTTCTTTATTACCAAGCGACCACTCCCAAACGTAGGGGGACACGAAGATTTCTCTCTTGTTGTACATGACTATATAAAAGTCTTTCTCATCATATCTTAATTCATAATAAAATCGAAAACATTCTCAAAGAGCATGTTCTGTAAAGTCATGTCGGTACTCTATTCCAGCATAAACATCATTAGAGCAATATCTTGAAACTGGGCTGCTGCATGAATTATATGTCATCATTTCTACTTTCTATGTTGATATTAGCACCATACTCAATAGAACCTTCGCAAACTTCAACTTATCTTTCAGGCCATTATTCTGTACCATTATATGTATGGTGTGTAATCATATGAATTCAAAGAATTTTTATCACATCCTTTTTGCTTGCAAAGTTTAGGGTAAACAGCAGACTCGTGGAAAATTAAATGAAGTACTGTTCTGTAATCCAGAGTTGACTTCAATAAATTTGCACCAGAATCTATAAAGAATTTAGTTATTTTGAACTTGTTGATTTTACCCGCAGTCAAAATTTGAGAGGCCTTAAATAGACTCCTGGTTTTTATTTTACATTTTAAAGATTATTCAGATTGTATCGGATTGTTTCGGCGTTGCGTGTTGAAATAAATTGCATGACTTTTTTGGCGATGGGAGGGTGGATTTTTCCGTCAGAAACTGAACTTAAAAGCTCGATACACTCACTTATTGAATTATGATTTTCTAAAGCCTTTCTGAATTTCAGTCCCATCTCGTATCCATAAACTGGGAAATCCCTTTGTCAAATTCTTGCATTGTCTTCCTGACTAATTCACTGGAGCAAAGTTCAGTTAATTTTTTTTCACTTTTCAGGAACAATGTCAACAATGAGATATTTTGATCTTTCAATACCACTATACTTTTAAGTAGGGAAGCTTCTTTATTACAGAGCGACCACTCCCAAACGTCTTCTAGAAAAATGGGTGGGATATGAAGGTTTCTCTCTACTTGCTGTGCAGCTAAGTACATGACGATATTAAAGCCTTTTTCATATCCATGGCAATTAATAATAACATCGAAAACATTCTCAAACAGCATGTTCTGTAAAGTCATATCGGCACCCTGTTCCAGCAAAAACATCAATAGAGCAATATCTTGAGATTGGGCAGCTGCATGCATTGTACTGTCGCCATTTTTACTTTGTAAATTAATATCAGCGCCATACTTAACGAGAATCTTCGCGAATTTCAACTTATTTTTTAAGCCTTTATTGAGTACCATTAAATGTAGGGGTGTAGATTCATATGAATTCAAAGAATTTGGATCACATCCTTTTTGCAGTAGAAGTTTGCAAAGTTCTAGGTTCACGGTAGGCTTGCAGAAAATCAAGTGAAGTATAGTATTGTTCTGCTGATCTGATTCGAATAAGTTTGCACCACAATCTAACAGTAGTTCTACTATTTGGAATCTGTTGTGTAAAGCCGCAAACAGAATTGGTGTGGACCTAAATATTGCATCTTTCGCCTCCAAGTTTGCTCCATGCTTGATCAATAAGTTCACCATGTCGAAACCGTTTTCATTTTGTGCGGCGAAATGCAGTGCGGTTCTTCCACAGAATGTTTTTTCTTCCAATTTTGGATATTTGACTAAAGTATATAGGAATGTGGAAGAAGATACTCCTATTACTGCAGCTAAATGGAGTGGATTCAATTTATTGTCAGTCCATTTGTGGATTCTTAATGGAAAGGTCTCGAATTGGAAATTCCAGCTATATGTGATATTTTTTATTTCACATAGAAGTCGTATCATCAAGTCTAATTCTGAAAATGAAGAAAATTCATAAATAATGTTATTTATAACAGATTCTTATAATATCATTTAAAAAAAAAAATATATATTTTCATTTCCCAAATCAGTTTCAGCCTGATAAAATAATCGGAATCTACCATAACACATAGCTTTTATCATCATCGAAACTCTCATTTCAAAATTCTGAAGGAATGTCATTTCTGTTAAAATGCACAGGTATAAATTAAACTTGACGCACTGATAACAATATTACAAAAATACACTTACAAAACCATCATTAGCTTATTCCCCGAAATAATTATGTTACTTGTCAGGCACGCCTGAAAAATGCGCGCCAAATTTTGAAATTTGCGCAGGTGTGATGATCTTACATATTCTCTATCAATTTTCAGTGCGTTTGAAATGACATTCACAATATATATATATATAAAATGATCATTTCAAAATCTTAAATCTTAAACTCTTTGATCGCAGAATATAAGTTTTTGACACAAAATCTGTGATTCGATAGTCTGGCAACACGCTCACGTCATGACAACCGAAAATGATCATAGATTACTTAATTATGCACTGAACATTCTTCCTACAACTCAAATTAATTTGACATCTCTGTTAGGATTATCGTTGTGTTAGTTGGCATGAGGTTTGATCAGCGTTTCAGAAACCGACCGTAAATCTTTCAAAGTAAATTGTTATTGGAATTCATAAACCATCAGTTCAGAGGAAGAAGCAAAAAGGTGTACTTATTTGATTTATATGCATTTTTACACTGACATCATTAAATGTTTTCGAAGATTTCATAAGGGATTTTCACATTTAATGGCATATCAAAAGATCAAACTCACATGATCACAGATGAGTTCTCAAGAAAGTGTACCAAAGAGAAAAAACTTAAGAAATATCAGTGTTCGGAAAAGTATAGATAATTTGTTCAGAGTTTGATTGAAGAAAAGGCAGTTCGACAACCTCAAGCGTTGGAAGTGTTCATAGAAGTGGTGACTTTCATGATTTGAAAATTTTGAGAAAAGCACAAATGTTTAATGCTTATATCCATTAATTCTGAGATTTTTAAGAGTTTATCACTACAAAGGGATGGCTTATTATCTTGTAGTAGAGATACATTATGATACAACATCAGAAATCAATATACAGGGTGTCTCAAGTTCGAGTGCCTATTAAACGTTTCTGGAGAACTAGACATATTTGAAATCTGAAAATTGGGACTATGATATTGCTCGGAGTTCTCTACAGAGCTAAAATATTTTCAAAGTCCAAAAACTTCCGGTTATACAGGGTGTGAAAATAAATTCGACGAAAAATTTTTTTTTCAAGTTTTCCATTCCTGGTATGATCGAGTATTCAATAGTGAATACATTTCTGTTAAAACCATTGTATTAAATCGAATAGTTTTCAAAATATCTAAAAAAAACTGGAAAAAAGGTCAAATATGTTCAGTCAGTAATATGTTCATTATTCTTATTTCAAATATCCTGAGCGTAAACCGTTTTTACAACATCGAGGAGGAAGGATGTGAAAAGGTCATGCATCTTTTGGATTTCAAAAATATCATCACAGGGTGTTTCAAATTTTGTGTTGAAAATTGTGATATGGAAGTGGCCATAACTTCTGTTTTTCAAATTAGAACCCTATTTTTTTTATAATTGTGTTGGATTCTGAGGTCAAAAGTAATGATAGTTTTCTCACATGATTATGCTCCTAAATTCAATAATTTCTGAGTTATTTGAGATTTTCTGGATTTATGTAGTACGTAGAGTCAAATTGATTGCATCTAAAAAAATTCAATGAATATTCTTTCGAAACCATGGGAACACTCTGTACCCATAGAAGATAAATTATCTGTTAATAATTCACAAGTGTCAGGTGTTATTGTTATTCGTTATCTTCATATCTCGATTTAACAAAATGAACCGTTATTCTAATTACGAAATTCTGGATCTATTTTATATACATGGTGAATGTGACCGAATTATTAGTAGAACCTGCCGGGCATTCAACGAGAAGTATCCCCATTTACCTTCCATGACGGAGAAGATCTTTAGAAAATATGTTTCAATCTTTCAAAGTTCTGGATGTGTAAGAGCCCCTAAAGAATACAAACGAAAATGAAAAGGAAAATGAAATTGGCGTTTTGACTTATTTCGAAGCGAATGAAAATGCATCTATTCGAAGTGCAGCTCATGATATCGATTTAGACAGAAATTCAGTGCACCGAATTTTGAAAAAACATAACATGCATGACTACAAATATGAGAAAGTTCATGCATTAGAACCAGATGATTACATAAAAATGTTAAATTTTTGTAGAGGAATATTAGAAAAACTTGAAAATGATGAAATATATTCGAAAAAGATCATTTTGACAGACGAAGCAAAATTCAATAATGAAGGACTATTTAATAGAAAGAATTGCCAAATTTGGAGAAGTGAAAATCCTCATAGAAGAAGACAAAGAAACCCCCAGAACAAATTAAGTTTTAATGTGTTTGCTCTTTTGATGAACAATAAAGTGCGGTACTACATTTATGAAAAAAATTTAAATACAGACAAATTTTTGGAAATCCTGAGAAATTTTGTTTCTGAGTTTTTGGGGATGAACTGCCGTTGAGTATGTCGACTACCGCATATTATCTATTGGATGGGGCTCCGGCACATAGTTCGCACGAGGTGTCTGAAGAACTGAATGCAATGTTTGGTAATCGGTGGATCGGACGCCGTTCTGCACTGTTTTGGCCCCCACGATCTCCCGATCTTACTCCCTTAGATTTTTATTTATGGGGTAGAATAAAAAACATAGTTCATGAATCTCCTATTGAAAGCAAAGAAGATTTGAAACGGCATGTGGAGGATGCTTTCCACTCACTAAAGGGGGTGGAAATTGAGCGAGCGACTAACCGAGGTGTTTCAAGACGTATTCGAAAGTCAGTGGAACAAAATGGTTACCATATTGAAACTCTTACCTAATCCTTTATTTTGTTAATTTGAGTTTTGAACGTATTTTCATTTTTATTATCATAATTTATTTATAATCATAATTCGGTGTACTGAAGTAGCGAATCTATTTAATGTGTTTCCTATTGAAGAGATGAATTCTCATTCGCTTCGAAATAAGTCGAAATACTAATTTCATCAACTGCCCTTTTTTGAATTCTTTAGGGGCTCTTACATTCCAAAATTTGGAAAGTTTGAAACATCTTTTCAGAAATTGTAAAAAAAAATGGGGATACTTTTCATTGGATACTCAACATTTTGTGTCATAAACCATGGATTTGAAATAAACAATACATTAAGTGCATTTGAATGTGTATTGCGTATACAATTGAAAAAATACAATATAAGAAATAAATCCAAAATCTCATTATAAGAATAGCAACGATTCATTTTGTTGAATCAAAAAAATTTCATAACGACTAACAATAAGACCTGTCTGACACTTGTGAATTATAAATGGGATGATTCATCTTCTATGCTCACAGAATATCCTCATGAATCATATTCGAAGAATTTAACTCAACGTACTACATAAATCCAGAAAATCTCAAATAATTCAGAAATTATTGAATTTAGGAGCATAATCAAGTGAGAAAATTATCATAATTTTTTACCGCAGAATCCAACACAATTATAAAAAAAAGGGTTCTAATTTGAAAAACAGAAGTTATGGCCAATTTAAGATCACAATTTTCAACACAAAATTTGAAACACCCTGTGATGATATTTTTGAAATCCAAAAAATGCATGACCTTTTCACATCCTTCCTCTTCGATATCGTAAAAACGCTTTACCCTCAGGATATTTAAAATAAGAATAATGAACATATTACTGACTGAACATATTTGAATTTTTTTTCATTTTTTTAGATATTTTGAAAACTATTCGATTTAATACAATGGGTTTAACAGAAATGTATTCACTATTGAATACTCGATCATACCAGGAATGGAAAACTATAAAAAGAACTACAACTTTTGTGAATATACATACTTTTTTCACCTAACCTCAAAATTTTTGTGGAAAATGTAAATATTCAAGTTAAATCATTTTTACTTTCATCTTAGGTATGCAAAAATTTGTTTTCTCACAAAATTTGGTAAATACTTACCTTTTTATGTTTTAAAAGTACTGTAATTTTTTTGACTCGAAATATTAATTTTTTCATCTTATTTTGACTTAATATCGAAAAAAAACCCATATTTTCTATCGAAAATTATCCAGTCAAAATATCAGCTTTTCAAAAAAAGTTCTTTGTTTGATTAACAGGAAAAAACTCAAATCAAAAATTTTATTCACACCATGTACAATTGAGTAAAATTGCCACTTTAGTTACTTGAAAAACGTAATCATGACATTCATTTTCTCAAACCAGACTCTGGAAATGTAAGAGTTCAATATAAGAGCATTGAGTATAAATCTAGATTTATACTCAATGATAAGAGTTATGAATAAAAAGATTAATGTATATTAAAAATATTGTTATGAATAATAATAATAATAATAATAAAAATCAGTATAAAGTTCCTAAATTGAATAGTACAAGTGACATTTTTGTTCATATATTATTAGATTTTTTATGAGATAAATATAATTATAATTTAATAAATCAACATTTTGGCTTAAAAAAATTGTAGCAATCATTTTGTAATTGAAATCCCGCCTTTAAATACTATCGTAAATATTTGTAACAACTATTTTCGCATGTTTCTTGTAATCTTTAGGATTTATGAATTTGAATTTTTTTTGTTCATCAATGTAACATAGAATCTTACGTTTTTCAAGTAACTTAAGTGTAAATTTTACTAAATAGCTGAAAATTGTATAGTGTTGAAAAAAAAGGTTTTTCTTTCTTTTCTTTGCATCTGAGAACATTTTTCATATTGATATTTTTTACATTATCACACAAAAAACTTCCTGACTTTTTTGGAAAAGCAGATATTTCGACGCGAGAATTTTCGACAGAAAATAAAGGTGTTTTCTCAATATTAAGTCAAAGTAAGGTGGTACAAAAAATATTTGGAATCAAAAAAATTACGATACCTTTAAAACATATAAAGATATTGGACAAATTTTGTGAAAAAAAAATTATTTCATAAGATAAAAGTAGAAAACCAATAACTTGAATATATACATTTTGCAGATAAACTTCAAGGTTATGTGAATAAAGTGTGATACAGCAGTTGTAGCTCTTTTTATTACATAAAACTCTGATTCAAATTTTTTCCTTAGGACTTGTAATTTTGCCGGAAATCGAGAGAAACGGTTTTCTACCCTTCAAAATTCCCCCCATTCTTTTCCCCGAAATCAGATCGCCCATGAATTATTTTTGTTATATTTTCATCCTTTTTCAACAGGTTTTATCTATCCTACTATAATTTTTGTTGGTTTCATAAATAATCGGCCCTGGTCTATAAATATGGACCTCATCTGATGAAACATGAGTGAGGGAATCATTTGTGAAAGGGAAAATAATGTTTTTAAACAATTAATATTCAAATGTGGATGCTGTGGAAGGTTATTTTTATAAAAACAAAACTGGACTAGGAAGGGGCATTTGTTCAATTTAAAACGTTCTCATAACTGAACGCAGCTGAATATGGCAAAACGGTTTAGAAAAGTGTTTCTTTTGATCTCAAAAACATATAGTGGTCAAAGACTGTCCCTGTATTTGAAATTTGTTGATTACGAATTTTCAAGTCACTTCAAATTTTTTGACGTGGATAATTGAACAACGACTAAAAACTCACCATTAGTTTCTCGTAATTTCAGGATCGTATATTGCAACCCGTCGTATATTTTGGTGCCGTGCTTGACCAATAGTTCCATTACTGCTCTATCACGTTGACTCAAGTTGTATCCTTTCTCTTCCACAAGAGCAGATAAAGCAGAGGAACTACTAAAAGGAATTTTGTGCACCTCATTATACAAAAAGTTTTCAACTTCTTCAATTGACCAATGATACAAAATTTGTTTCTTAATTTTTTTTTTAAATCTATTAATTTTTTCCGTTTGAATAATATGCATGACTAATGAAAATAAAAATGTAACTACTAGTAATGCCACCCAAAATATTCTAGATGGAAAAAGTATTTCTACAAAATAAGAAATGATTTCAATCATATTTGAACAATCGAGGAGTATAATAACGACGGACTATCTTACTCTTACAGAACACCACTTTTAAAAGCCTTTCGCCATTCAACTTTCGAAAATGACACATGCCTGTCATAGAATAAAGATATATTTACTCAATGATGCCTAGTTTATACCTATCAATGTTGCCAACTCGGATTTTGAAAAATGCGACCAAATGAAATGTCGTAGTTCTACGTATTTTTTTAGGGTAAAACAAGAAAGAATTCATCTAATCAATATCAAAGGTAATATGTCTAAAATAATGATGTTTGTACTGATTCGATTATTTTTACAGCTTTGGCAACAGGAGGATCTTTCCTTTAGTTTTCGTTAGATGTCGCCACGTGGTATTTACGTCGAATTGTCAAGCTTATATCAGTTTCACCCTTTATAACATAAACTATTTATAGAGGCGCAACTCTACTAGAAATTTAGGTCTCTTTTTGCAGCGACATCTATCGGTAAACTAAAATCTCACAATTTTGCCCTCGGGAAAAATATACATTTACAAATTAATGTCGCCTTGAATTCATATTGATCTTCTAGATATCATTTTACAACTGTGAAAGACACAATGAAGAATTTGAATAATAAAACTATCGACGTTTTCTTCGTTGATTCGGCGAGTTCTACCTTTGTTTACAACTTAAAAAATGTTGTTTTCATTGTAATCATATGATTCTTAATATTATCATAGCTAGATTTAAAACATTGATAGATCTACGAATACACAATATGATTAAGTTTTCCACATATATTTATTGTTTTTCACAACAACCACAGTGTTTGGTGAACGAGTGAAAAACAGAAAATATATGGAATTCTTGATCTTATTATTCATTCGTAGATCCAGTTCTTTTTTCATCCAAAAAATAACATCTGAAGAAGCCACAGTGTTTGGCGAAATAATTGTTGTGAATGTTCCAGGAACTTCTACATCTATTGAGAACTTCTTGGAAGATTCCAACGCCACGACGTTTGAATTTCAAATTTCCTCATGGTGGTACTGTAAAAAAACCTCACAGTTTTGGTAATTTTTCTATACACCACAGATAAATTCATATATTAATTCATACAAATTTTCGTTTCTCTGAATATTAATCTTGAAAGTAAAATCTCAGTTGAAGGAACTAATAAAAATTTAGAAAGCACTTACCTGAGGTCAGATTGCTTTGGCGCTCTTGTTGAGTTACTCGCGAGTAAATATTCAGTGCTTTTCTGAATTTTGACAACGTATATTATTTCAGCCATCGAGATTGAATTCTATCTCTATCATTTCCCGTGATGAAAAATTTTGATTAATATTACGCCAACTGACACTAATTAATGAGCCCGGCATTTGTCAATCGAATATCGATCTGTGATGGCCATCGTATGCGAGTAAATTAAAAAATGATCATATCTTTAGATGGAAAAAGCTACGACAATGAAATTTGAGGATAAGTAAGAATATCGATCTGTGATGGCCATCGTATGTCATTATTCTGGATTTCTCTTGAGTAAAAAATAAAATGATGAGATGGACATATCTTTAGATGGAGGAAAAGAGCTACGACAATGAAATTTGAGGATAAGTAAGATATCAAAAAGCTACGTCTTTTTCAGGCATCAAAATCATATACTT
Source organism: Micraspis discolor (assembly GCA_030674115.1). Taxonomy (NCBI): domain Eukaryota; kingdom Metazoa; phylum Arthropoda; class Insecta; order Coleoptera; family Coccinellidae; genus Micraspis; species Micraspis discolor. The sequence goes on from JARTUT010001740.1 coordinate 2,212,601, forward strand.
ACACGTAACTCTTGAAAGTGAAACTAACAAAAGCAAAAATACACAATATGAATTATACAACATACACAGCTGGAGAAAAGTTAAATATAAAAATAAAATATGTTACGAATTTCAGTTCACAACTGAAAGGACTGTCAATTAAATTGTCAAAACATCATAGAGAACTCAAAATGCTAATGTGACATGTAGAATGCTACGAACTCAATAATAATCAAGAAAATTACACTCACCTAAGATCTGTACATTAGAATTGTACAATTATTGTTGTCATATGGTCCAATGAATTAACAAAACCAAACAATATATTGGTTTGAATTTCTTGGAACCAGCTTAAATTGTTGACTCTCATATTTGGAACCTTCATATTCAAGAAACTCAGTAACACTAACCGCACATTTAGGCAGATGTACGTTATCATTTTTTTTTAGTCTACATGTTTTAATGATGGTCATACACCCCGCTTCCTAGGCATTCGTTTATAATTCTCTGATTTTATCCGACTAATTGAATTTATATAGATGTTATTCAAATTGAAGGTTTCTGTCTAAAGATTTACAGTTTCATTTGTGAAAATCAATTCTCTAATTACCAATTGCTGGATTGTTGAGACAATCCAGTTTTTCATTTTTACAATAATTTTAATGTTTATTTAAGAAAACGTTAAAGTTTATCAAATAATATATCCATGATCGAATTTCGTAGAAATTAATTGAAAGCATAGAAATAACGAGATTGATAGAAGGAGGAAGCTATATTTTTTTGTGGCCATCAACAGTTAAAACCATAGATAAACTGAGGCACAAGTAAAAAAAGTTTTTGACCATTTTCTATCATTTATTCATTTATATTTATACAAACCATACGATGTTGCACATTTTTAAATCAGAAAAAATTAAGCTTTCACAAAATGACACAGAAATATAGTGTTCCTATTTAAAGAAATGAAAAATAACTTTGCGTCATAGCTTCTTAATTAAAAATGATGCGAAAGGAAAAAGCACGTCTTTGGATTCTACGTAAAAAATATGCCGACCCTGTACAACTTCTGCTTAAAACATTTCTTTCATAAACCTATTATCTATTATAATCATATGATGCATAGTAAGGTCTAGCGCCTAAACCAATCAACCGATTTGCATAAAATTTTATTTAAATTAACGGTAGGCATCTAAACTGATGCAGAAAAATAATAATATAAATAAATAATAAGTGCCAAACATCTATAATTTCTCTAAAAACACAAAAAACTTAAAAATTAAGGGTGTCTGGCATGTTTTCGCTGTAGATGGCGCCACCGCTCAAGAAATTTTTACTGATATGGGCTTTAATTTCTTCTTCTTGCACTCCAAGTCACCATTACTGTCATATAACTCATTAAAAACATATGTAAATTTGATTAACTTTATTTGTATTTAAATTATAACATGTGACTTATAAATCATATGGTAACATTGCTACAAGAGGAAAAACACTTTATTTCAGTTGTTTTATGTAGGCTTTCAATTTAAAAGGGTGAAGTGAAGTTTAATTAAACCAGGGTATTTGAAGACTTTAAAAATCGATTCCATTTTTCTCAGTGGAACTCGATTTGTTTATTCAGACCCATTAAACAATCATACAAATCGATTTTTTTGGACAAATTATATTGCTGAAATAAACGAAGATGCCAAAAAAAGTCAAGATACATTTAAAAAAACAAATTGTTGAGAATAGTTTGGTAACTATGGTCTGCTCAATCAAGCATACAGATGATGATATTATTTATGTATTAGAGGTGTAAATTTGATTAACTTTATTTGTATTTAAATTATAACATGTGACATATAAATCATATGGTAACATTGCTAGAAGAGGAAAAACACTTTATTTCAGTTATTTTATGGAAAGCTTTCAATTTAAAAGGTTGAAGTGAATTTTTGTGGATAAAATAATTTCTGAATTTGCAATAGTTAGTAATTTCAAATTTTGTTATTTGAATAAAATTACCTTAAGTGAAAGTTGAACTGTTAGGGCGAGTTAAAAGAGGTTCAAGAAAAATTTTTATAACAATTTATATTTTATATAACGTGCTTGAAAATATAAGATGGAAACTGCGATTTTGAAAAAGTTTCATTTTAAAAGTAATTGTCAAACTTAATAACGTTTAATAATTATAATAAACATCTATAATTTCTCTAAAAAGCACAAAGAACTTGAAAATTAAAGGTTTTTGGCATGTTTTCGCTGTAGATGGCGCCAAGGCTCAACAAATCAAAATTGACTTCCGCCCATGCTTTTGCAATTTCAGCTTTGACTTTTAAAGAGGATAGACGTGTTTTGACGAGCTTGATTTTGAGTTTGATTTTAAGCTTATTTTAATTTACAAACCTACTGAGTAAATTAATTTAGAAAATTATAATTGAAAAAGATATTGAAAACCCAAATTTGGATGGTTATTCTACATTTTTGGGTAAAAATTGAAAACGGTCACGTCCGATTTCTCAATTTTGAGTTAGGTCCAGTGTAAAATTTTCAAATTTTAATTTACAATGGAGACACGACGACGAGGCAGACCAGTGGGTTCTCGATAGCTACCCCGACAACCCGAACTGAAAGAAACCGACGCCGCGTTCATAACAAGAAATACGCAATGCGATCAGTATTTGTAGTGAGAAGGGCTCCGGTTGAAGACGAAATTCCAGCGTTTTCTGTCTGAGCTGTAGTTGAGGAAGTTTTTAATTTATTATGCGGCAAAAACCGTTTTGGGCATTTTTTTAAACACGTCTTCACTCGATGAAGGCTAGACACAAAATGACATGAACGGCTGCTTATAGGGGGGCATTTGCTAATAACGACCGCGCGCTTCCTTACTTGCGCCCGTGGCGACACGGGCTTTTCCACTAGTTTTCTATGTTTTTACGAATTTTTCAATAGTCCTAATAGTTTTAACACCTGCATTTTCGACCAGATGTTTCTCTTTTCATAAAAATCATTATCTCAAGAATGCAGCTCTTTCCGAGAAAAAGTTATTTCAGCCCTTTCTCTATTTGAATAACAATGCTCAAAAAGATGTTCGGATTCGCCAAACAACTACCTGGTTAAAGGTACTGAGTAGCAGTGGCTGTAAAGTTCGAAAGTTATGGCAATCCTTGAAAAACAGCCCTCAATAAATACCTTTGTTTGAGTCATCTCTCTACAGCCATTTGCAAGACTATTGTAACATTGTACCAATCCTTAACAATGGCGCCCCGAGGCTCCCAAACCGTTCAACCGATCACACAATGATTTTTCAATAGTTCCACTGCATCGAAACAACATTAGATTTATCTATTACTTAATTAATTTACTTTTCAATTAAAATACCAGTATCACTGCATCTCGTCGTCCTACATGCATGGAATATCTCATATTACGCTAACAAGTATAAATTATAGTCCATTTTAACGATTTTGCTAACGTCTGGTGAGCATTAAATAATGGTTGGAATATCAATTAGGGGGAAATATCATTGGTTTTATTGCGAAATTGCCGGTAATGGAGTGGAGACGTTGTGATTAACCGATCTGTGCCCAGGGTTTGGACTCCGTTTATTAACTTCACTTCGGCTCAGATGAAATTTATCGTCGTCATAATATCGTACCGACAATGCGATATAAATTTTACGATGTCTTCTATGATTTTACCGTGAATGCGGAAGAAGATTGGCTTTATTGTTTCGAGATTCGTGGAGGTATCATCTTTGGACAATGTTTTCTGGTTTTTTATTACTATTTATTTTATACCATCATTTTTCATCATGAAAATGTGACTGCAGTTTGGAACTCACGTTCATCTTCAAACAGTACATCAAACTAAAGCTGCAGGTACAAGAAATTCTCTATACGAGATTGTATATAGATAAAAATAATCGTTACAGTTAGAATTTCGGTTTAGTGTTAGTTGAATTTGTGTTTTACCCCAGTTTCATTTCACAGAAAGTTATCGAATATTTTGTAATTCCACCTGGTATAAATTTACAAGGTATGCTACTATCGGAGCATATTTTCGTTCAATTGGCGCATGACATAAAACATCAAAACAAATAATTTTCATCGTTCAACGGCTTATTATAACGCCTTTAGCTTTAGTTTGTATTATATTTATTAAAAATTTAATATTTGAAGATGAAACCATACCAAATTGTGATGTATCGATTTGCAAAAATAACAATTGAAGAGTTGTCAAATATTTTAAATTTCCTCAAAAAACGAATCGCCAAAATTTCTTCAACTTAGCTTACATAGGACAATCTCCCCTCTAGTTGTCTTGTGGCAACAGCCTAAAGAAGCATTTTTTTTTTTTTATGGATTGAGTTGTATTTTCAAATAATTATTGTTAGTGTTCAGTTATAACTTTTGAAGCAAGGATGCGATATACAGGGTGAGTCTTTGACCACTGCGTTAATTTTAACTATAGGTTCTTGAAGAAACACTTTTTTCCCATACCGTTTTTCCACATTCAGCTGCGTTAAAAAGTTATAAGCATTTTAAGCTTTCGCATTGGAAAAATACTCCTCTGTAGTCCAGTTCAGTTTGAATGAAAATTATCTTCCACAGCATCCACTATTGAATCTGAATTGTTTGAAAACATTATTTTCTCTCAAAGAAATGATTCACTCACTCATGTTTCATCAGATGATTATATCAATTTTATTCCTTTCAATTTCAATTGAAATTTAGGAAAAAAGATGATGAATGATTTTATCTGCAAAAAAGACAAATGATTCTAGGAAGTACAAGATACGGACCTTTAGTTTAAGTGATATTTGTTTTTCATGCAATTTAACCAATCTGTATAGTAGTAGTGAGAAACCCACAAGAAATGGACAAAATCTATTGATTCCAAAATATGCATGACTCTCATCAAAAACCTTCTACAAGAGATCATTTCAATTGATATTGTCGTTTAAATATTACAGGTGAAAATGCAATTTTTTTATGAAATTTCAACACCCTATATCTTTTGAACAGGGCCAAATTTGGAAATTGGTATTGAGCGCTGTAATAATAACGTACTGACACTGAAAATGCCATATAACATCTACCTAGTGTATGCACATTTATACCATAGATCATTTAGAAGTTTGAAATAGAAAGTATAAAAATCCTGACTACTTATTTCAACTACAAAATCATATGGACCTACTTGGACTGAAATGTGCGGTTGCTGTAGCAACAAACTTTCAACAGTACTCAAAGAAGTAGTTTATTATTTGACCTCAAACGCAATCATCAATCAACTGAAATCGACTTGTCACAAACCTTTTTCTCCGCATCAAATGAAATAATCCCATTCCAAGGAACGTGGATTCGGAAAAAAAAGGACAACTCCATATAATTACTTTCTCTGCAAAATTGCGTGTCTCTCAGTCATCACATTAATTCAACGACGAGTGGCTTTAATTAATTTTTGCGACATACTCGGTGTATCCTTGCACATGACCCAATTGTTGGAAGGCATTTATTCAGTATTTAGTTTCTCCTACGCGGGCACACCTGGTATATCCTTGTCCCTTCCGAAAAGTTTCATTGATCTATCATTTTTCAATTAATGTTTTAACTGTCAAATAACAAACTAATTCTAAAAGGTATTCTGAAACGCAGGAACTGTATGATCGAAAAGTAGGTTGGTACTTTTGAAAATCGGGGTATTAGATGTTAGACTTTTACGAAAACTAAACAATATATTTCGGCGTTTACTCCTCAAGCGAGAGACAACCTCAAATAAATGGTAAGATTCAGATTTCCACAAATCTTTATTGTTTTTTTACAACAATTGTTTCGCCAACATTGCTGGTAGTATATAATATATAAAAATATAATAAATATAAAATAAATTTTTTCAAAAGATATGTGGACGACTGCATAGCTGCACTTCCTGAAACATATATAGCGTCAATGCTAAATGAGCTGAACAACTACCACCTAAAAATTAAATTCACAACAGGAATAGAAACTAACAATAAAATGAACTTTTTAGACATGACGCTCATACAGAACAGAAACTGCTCAAATATAGAAACCATATGGCACACAAAGGAAACATGGTCAGAAAGATACCTAAACTATAAATCAACAGCACCAATTCAATATAAAAAAAGTATCAGGAATTGCAGATAGATCAATAAAACTTGCATCACCAAAACATCGCATCGAAACATTAAAAAAGGCAAAGGAAATCTTGGAACAAAATAATTATCCAGAAAAACTGATAGAGAAAATATTTAAAAACAGAATATATGCAGCTTATAATTCCGATAAAAATGAAAGCTCAAAAAAGATAAAATATACATATCAATTCCATACGTGAAAAACCTATCCGAAAAAATCAACCATATTTTCAAAAACACAGACATCAAAATTACACATAAATCCACAAACAATCTCAGACCTCTCTACACCAAGCTAAAATCCAAAACTCCGAGAGAAAAAATATCAAATTGTGTTCACCAACTAAAATGCAAAGAGTGTCCTGGAATCTACATAGGCCAAACAACACAATACATCAAAGAAAGGATTAACGGCCATAAATATTAAAAAAATTCCACAGCCCTTAAAAAGCACGAACGAGAGAATGACCATAGATTTGACTTCGACAAATATTAAAATTCTGCATAAAGAAACCAACAGCAAAATAAGGACATTCCAAGAAATGATATACATTCAAAAAGAAAAACACTCAATAAATGATAGAACAGACCTGAAAAACCTATCCAAAATTTACCATAGCATTCTTGGATAATATTAAACTTATGTCGAAGTGGCATCTGTGAATGTATTCAGAAAACATCATCAAAATGAATTAATAAAAATAAAATATCTTGTTCAACAATGTTCATACATATACACAGATGGCATTTCAAATGATAAATTGGAAACCTGCATGATCAACGAAATAATTGCAAGAATAATTCTAATTGACAGCGTTCATAACATGATGAATATGATTTTAATTTTACTGAGTTTTAAGATAAATTGTTGGACAGGTAGGTTAGCATAAAATATTAAAAAACACTTAATAATCTAGTTATACATTTTAGATGTGATTGTCACTGTATTTGTAAGTTGAAAAAGGCTCAATGTACGCCGAAACATATGTAGTAAAGTATTAATATAATAATAAAAAGATGAAATTCTAATTTTAATCCAGTGTTCTAATCCCAAGAAAATTGCTTCTAAACTATATATACTAACTATAAAAGGGGGTTGTCGACTGAGAATTTTAAATTCAATAAGTTTATTTGGGTAAGCAGTCGATGTCAATTGAATAAGTACTCTCTTTTTTCCTTAAAACTCGAGCTTTCAGCTTTATTTTAAGCCTTCATCAGAAGAGCGCTACAATATGTATAAATCAGAAAGGTAAATGATAAAGCGATGATTAGGTATACTATATATAACTATATATAATAAATGTCTTTTGATAACATATAACAGTCAGTAAGTGATGAAAAATTATTTGACAATATAACGGCAGATTTTTTTGATGAATCAGAAAAATAATCATAAGCAAAGTGTTGAACTTATTCAATCTTTTATCGCACAATCTCATTTTATGGGTATACAAAAAAAGCTCCACTAATCAAAAAATTTTTATGGCAATTATTCAAATATTGTTCTAATTTACAGTAATTAAGAAACCCCGGAAAAAGTTATTGAATAAAAAAGGTCTTATTTATTATGTATTAATAAAAATTTCTAGCAGAAATCTGTTCTTTGAAGTATTTAGATAATATTATATTTTGTATTCGGTTTTTTAAATCTAATATATATATCCTGAAAAAATGTTATTCTAAATGACCTGTGATTCCATGCGATCAACCTCAATATGGCGTTCGGTCAGTTATTTTCAATGTTAAATTGAAATTTTTAATAATGTAAGTACCTTTTCGTGGATTTGGAACTTTATTTAAGTTCTTTTCGGATCTGAGATCTTTTTCGTAAATCCAAAATATTATTAATTTACTAATTATAAGTTGAAAACTAAATTCATCTTTTTCACCAGCTTTAATTGTTCAAATTTTTTTTTAATTTTGAATATACTGCTTCAATTTTTCATATCATAGTCAATCTTGACATAATTGAGCAATATCGCAAAATTGTAGTAAAAATATATTTTTTAACGTAATTTCGAAGTCATTAATATTTCTTTACAGTTAGAAAATGAATATTTACAAAGAGAAAGTATATTCTTCTGAATGTTGAAATTGACTAATGCTTTGCAAACAAAACTTTTCTTTGTTAAAATACAGTAAACACAGAAAAAATCCCCAATGGGTAGCTAAGGCATAAATAACAATCATTTTGAGTTCACTTAACATGAACTTTTTTCAGGTTCATCTAGAAAGCATGCTCAGCACATGAACAATCTCCTTTAAAAATACCTGATCTATAATTCACAACCAGCAAATCGCATTCCGTCATATTACCTAGATAAAACAAACTCGCAATTGACCTTAAATCGATTGAAATGATCCATCAATCATTCTCTAGAGCAACAATAAATTAACAGCAGAGATAAAAACCTCACCTTACCTTACATTGCATTAGCAATCCAACTCTAACTTTACAAGACACAAGAATCCTCCAGCTATACACGTCAGATGAAATCTTCGAATCATATATCACAATCTCACAATTGTTTTCAGTCTTCATATACAGGGTCATTCACGTCGATGGGCTATTAGATGTTTATGGGTAACTGAGCAAAATTTTGAGCTGGAGATTTTTGATTTGAAATTGGAAGTTATGAACTTTCTCACTAGAATTTGTTTCATGACAATTTTAATTATTATTATTATATATTATAATATATATATATAATATATAATATAATTATATATTTAATTATTTATTATTTTCCGCACGAAAAACAATGTTTTCGGAAAACCTTCACATTATTCGATTTAGCCTATAAGGAATTCTTTATAAGAACCCAGGTTCGATTTCCGGCCGATGCAATAACTTTTTAAAGAAAGAACAAGAATAACCTAACCTAGGTTGTGTCGGATCTAACTGGGGTTGGTCCCAAAACCAGCGTGTCACAAGGCATCGGTGGTTCAGTGGTAGAATGCTCGCCTGCCACGCGGGCGGCCCGGGTTCGATTCCCGGCCGATGCAATGTTATTTTTGAGAACCCTACAGAATTTTCATCATACGGTTTTTTCTATCTCTGATCGGGTTTTTACTAAAAGTGGGTGGCGCTAACCACAAGGCATCGGTGGTTCAGTGGTAGAATGCTCGCCTGCCACGCGGGCGGCCCGGGTTCGATTCCCGGCCGATGCAGTGTTATTTTTGAGTACCCTACAAAATTTTCATCATATCTCTGTTCAATTTCATCATAAAAGTTGACAATTATAGCAGATTCGTCGGTGCAATTATTTCTACTGCTAAGAAACATATCCCAAGGGGCTTCCGCAGAGAGTATATTCCGGGATGGTCTGAAAACAAAGTGAACAACTCTATCAGGATTTCGTTGATAGTGGTGACCCAGAGATAGCTGATGACCTTCTGAATTCTCTTGACGCGGCTCGAAGGCTAAAATGGCTAGAGACCACCTCAAATACTGACTTTGAGCATTCGAGTCGGAAAGCCTGGAGTCTTCTGAAAAAGCTTGGTGCCAGTAAACCTGTCGCCCAAAAGCAAACTACAGTCACAGCAGACAACGTGGCTACCCGAATAGTTGATTTGTCGAGAGCTCCTCAAGACCGCCAGCATACAAAAATTATAAAACACGATCTAAAAGCGTTAAAACAGTCAAGCTCAGAATTACCCGAACTCTCTGGAGAATTTAGTGTCGATGAGGTGGGTACTGCGACTCTGAGCCTAAAAGTAGGGAAGGCTCCAGGATTTGATGGAGTCCACAAAGAGTTCCTCATCAACTGTGGCCCTTATGCTAGACAGTGGTTAACGAAATTTCTCACTGACATCCTAAATACAGAGTAGACTGCCTAATGAATTTAAAAGAGCAAAAATAATTGCCGTACTAAAACCTGGAAAGCCGAATTCTCGAGCCGACAGCTATAGACCAATCTCTCTTCTTAGCTCCTGCTATAAACTCTTGGAAAGACTTATACTAAACAGACTCCAAGACAGATTAGTTGCGAACATCCCAATCGAACAAGCTGGATTTAGACCGGGCAGAAGCTGCACGGACCAAGTGATGAGTCTGACAACGTTCATAGAATCAGGATACCAGGAATGTCTCAAAACCACGGCTGTATTCATAGACTTAACAGCTGCCTACGATACAGTCTGGAGAGAAGGCCTGCTCTACAAATTCCTGAAAGTAATCCCTGTAGAAAGCTTGGTAGACTCTTGAACAACATGCTCTCTGGTCGAAGATTCCAGGTGATCATGAATGGCAAAGCCAGCAGGCAGAGAATCCTAAATAATGGCCTCCCTCAGGGCTCCGTAATTGCTCCTGCCCTGTTTAATCTGTACATTGCTGATCTCCTGCGACAACTGCTCATAAATTTGCGTACGCCGATGATCTGGCTATAGCTGTTAAACTTAAATCTTGTGATACAGCAGAGAGAGTATTGGAAAAAGATCTCGAAGCTTTAGATAGCTACTACAAAAAATGGAGATTAGTTCCAAGCCCCAGCAAAACAGAGTGCTCTTTCTTCCACTTGAATAATAAACTGGCCAACCACGAACCTGACATATTCTGGAAAGGTGAACGGCTTAGGTACAACCCGAACCCAAAATACCTGGGTATTACACTGGATAGAACGCTCTCCTTTAGAAAACATCTAGAGAACACGGCTGCAAAAATTCAAACGAGGAATAATATTCTGGATAAGTTATGCGGAACCTCATGGGGGGCGACTGCCGAAACTTTGCGATGTTCGGCAATGGGTCTCGTCTTTAGCGCGGCTGAATATGGGGCTCCGGTTTGGATGAACAGCCACCATGTCACTAGAGTGGATGTGCAGCTCAACAGGAGCATGCGTATCATAACAGGGTGCATAAAATCTACTCCAAACTATTGGCTTCCAACTCTCAGTCACATTATGCCGCCACGAATCCGCCGAAGAGAGGCTCTTTCGAGAATACAAGAAAATAATGGATAACCCAGAGTTGCCTATCCATGACTATATACCCACTGCTTGCCTAACCAGGTTAAAATCCAGACATCCACCAATCAAGACCGCTCAGACATTACATGAAAGCGATTTCAGGGGCCTCCAGGAATGGGAAGCAGGCTGGAGGGAGGACGCCCCCCCGGGGGTGCTCAATTGTGTGGAAGTCCAAACAGAGCCTGCGGGATTCGACTTGCCTCGCAAAGTATGGAAGACGGCAAACAGAATTAGAACGGGACACGGTATTTGCGCGGACATGTTGTATAGGTGGAATAGACAACCCTCGCGCAACTGTGAATGTGGAGCACCCTATCAAACTGTAAAACATATATATCAAGATTGCACACTTACGGCTTACCAGGGACCAGCTACGGACATATATTCTCTCCCTCCGACAGCGATTGAATGGATAATGAACTTGCGTGTTAGTTTGTGATAAATATGTGTGGACTTGTTGTTTACAAATGCTCTGCAAGTCTTTATCTTTGTATGTTTTTCTTGGGCTTGCTGTTGTGATTGTTGTTGTTTTAATCTGATTTTATATTGTAAAATCATATTATGTATACTGTTGCCATACGCTAAATAAATAAATAAATAAAAGTGGGTGGCTTTAACCGCAAGGCATCGGTGGTTCAGTGGTAGAATGCTCGCCTGCCACGCGGGCGGCCCGGGTTCGATTCCCGGCCGATGCATCAACTTTTTAAGGAACGAACGGAAAAAACTAAACCAGGTTCTGTGGGTTCATACTCCGGTTAATCGCAAATCTAGGTCTCCTTACGCAGCATCGGTGGTTCAGTGGTAGAATGCTCGCCTGCCACGCGGGCGGCCCGGGTTCGATTCCCGGCCGATGCAATAACTTTTTAAGGAACGAACAGAATCATCTGAACTAGGTTCTGTCGGCTATTACTCGGGTTGATCGCAAATCCAACACTCCTTATACAGCATCGGTGGTTCAGTGGTAGAATGCTCGCCTGCCACGCGGGCGGCCCGGGTTCGATTCCCGGCCGATGCAATAACTTTTTAAGGAACGAACAGAATTATCTGAACTAGATTCTCAAACGAAGAGCTTTTGACACCTGTGTACTCCCAGTAGCAACCTACGGTTTGGAGACGATGGCAATGATCAAAAAGACAGCGAATCAAATAAGAGTGATCCAAAGAGCAATGGAACGAGTTATGCTCGGGATTAGTCTCAGAGACAGGAAGAGGAACGAGAATATCCGACAGAAAACTAGGGTGAAGGATGTGATAGAGCGGATCGCGGAGCTGAAGTGGCAGTGGGTAGGACATGTGGCGCGGAAAGATGGAACACATTAGACTTATAGACTGGTACACTGGCGACCAAGGAGATCGAGGCGAAGCGCAGGAAGGCCACAGAAAAGATGGCTCGATGACATCAAAAAGCAAGCAGGTATAGGGTGGTTTCAAACAGCACAAGATAGGACAGCATGGAGAAATTTGAAAGAGGCCTACGTTCAGGAGTGGTCAAGATGTGGCTGATAAAGAAGAAGAAGAAGATTCTGTCGGCTCTTACTCGGGTTGATCGCAAAACCAACACTCATCACACAGCATCGGTGGTTCAGTGGTAGAAAGCTCGCCTGCCACGCGGGCGGCCCGGGTTCGATTCCCGGCCGATGCATCAAGTTTTTAGAGAATAAACGGGAAAACTAAACCAGGTTCTGTGGGTTCTTACTCGGGTTGATCTCTAAACTAGGTCTCATTACGCAGCATCGGTGGTTCAGTGGTAGAATGCTCGCCTGCCACGCGGGCGGCCCGGGTTCGATTCCCGGCCGATGCAAGTTTTTTATATTGATATTCTCCAAAATGTTCTATGTTCCAGGTCTCTTCTATAAAAATTGCAAAAATCACAAGGTATCTTTGGTTCATCAAATTGGGATCATGAAAATGAAATATAATATTAAAATTCAATATTAAATATATATTAAGACTGTGATTATTTGGAAAAACACTGTTGTAACTACCGACGTTACGATTTATTCCTGAATGATCTTCAGGGCTCTGAAATAAAAATGATGTTGATTTTTTATTTAAATATGCTATTTTTACGTAAAAAGAATAGAAATAAATTCTGTAACTTTTAAATTACATCCTATTTTCCTCTTCCCCTGTTATTACATAGTAAAATTGATCTGTGTTGATTCAAAAATCGAATAACTAGAGTGCGTTTAACTTCATAAACTAATTAATCTTATTTGACAAAACATTTTAAAATATCATGAAAATAATTAGTTTATATAGTAAAACACACTCTAGTCTTGTTATTCGAGTCTTTATATCCAAACAGATTAATATTTAATATGTAATAAAAAGTGAAGAGGAAAAAAGGATTAAGGACTAATTTAAGAGTTACAGAATTCATTTATACTGTTCTTGTGTAATTTTTCATTTGTTATACTTTTGTATAGTTGGTTTATTGTTGATACCATATTTAAATGAATAATCAACGTCGGCAGTTAAAACAGTGTTTTTCCCAATAATCACAGTTCAAATAACATTAAATATTGAATTAAATATAAAATAGGACTATCAGATTTAATAATACATAATACTTAATTTTTACACTTCAAATACCTACTGGCGATTGTTCCATCTTCACTTATATACGAGGGCCGTTCAGAAACTAACCTCCGGTTAATTGAAAAAAATACACCAAGTTAAGTAAAAATATTTTAATATATAGATCTTACAACTACATCTTTGCACTATTTTTCGACATAGTCTCCATAACGATTGAGGCACTTATCGTATCTCTTCACAAGCTTTGAAATTCCTTCTGCATAAAAATCACCCGCTTGTGCCTTGAGCCAGCCTGTGACCGCATCTTTGAGCTCTTCGTCGTCATCAAACCGCTGGGACCCGAGCCATTTCTTCTTCTGTTCTGTTTAACAATGGTTCTCCTTCGTCCTCATAACGTGACAGAAAGTCTAATGCAGAGGCCATTCTTTGAGTTTTGTGGTGGTCGGTAAGAATTTTCGGCACCCATCCTGCACAGAACTTACGGTAACCCAATCTTGCTGTCACTATCTCGTACAAAAGAGTCTTAGAAATCTGTGGAAAATTAGTAGACAACTCCGCCATTGTGAAACGTCGATTTTCACGAACTTTTGCATCAACTGTCTGAACGAGTTCGTCAGTCACCAATGATGGTCTACCACTACTCTCTTCATCATAAACGTTTTCTCGTCCACTTTTAAATAAACGTACCCATTCACGGACAACTCCTTCACTCATAAATTTTGGTCCGTACACGGCACAAAGCTCACGATGAATAGCTGCTGCAGAGTATCCTTTGGCTGTAAAAAACCTTATAACAGCACGCACCTCACATTTGGCGGGATTTTCTATTGCAGCACACATTTCAAACTGCCACAAAAACTAAACTAGCGCAGGTACGATGTTCACTCGACTACGGCTTGATGCCGACTGACCTGCTGAGCGCGTGAATGCACCGATGGCGCGCTACTCCCCCCCACTACCCGCACTGTGACCAATCGGAGGTTAGTTTCTGAATGGCCCTCGTATGTTTATGTATATATTAAAGAAACTTTTTTCTAGCATCTCATCATCAAAATCCGTTTTAATTTTTTCGACGCTCAAGTAACTGTCGTTTCAGCATCTCTGTTAACCGAAAAATAAAAGAGAGTAAAACGTCTTTGTAAGTTATTCTTCGTTACTACACAGCAGTCTAGAAAGCAGTAGATATCTATTGCTATGTACAGTCGGCGTACCAATCTCATCATATAACATTCGAAATGTATTGTTTGGAATGACAGATATACAGTCCGGTTCATGACAAATGCTTGTTCATTGAGAAAAAAAAGGAAATCGGGAGCCGTCCCACGCTGCTCACTTTCAAAGTGTATAATAATACATGCAATCGACAGCCACTGCTTGTAGATACATTTCATATTTATTAATTTCGATCGGTCAATCGCAGATAATTCATATGAATGCGAATGTGAAATTTACATATTCAATTCCAGGGCTGCAGCTTCCGATCAGTGGTGTGTCATGAATTTTGTGAAGGAGGATATCACTGACCAACATAAATCGAAGACCGTGGTAAAAATTCATTCTGATAGTTCGTTTACGAATTTTTTCCATTTGTTATTCGTCAAAGTGACCAAGTAATATTAATATTATTTGAAAAAAAAAGAAAAACAACGATAAGCTTTTGCGGGCTTGTTAGAATATCTTTCTTGGATATCAGGAAGTCAAACCCAATCTTGTAAGACTTCAAAGCAAAATACTTATGCAAAATTCGCCATGTGGTGGTTTGGGATAACCATTGTTGTTTAGAACGTCGCGAAATTGACGATAGATAGATAGATAGATAAATTTATTCGTCATCAACATTACATGACAGGTCAATACTAATACATAGCATTATATAAAACAAAGTTATACTAAAAATAACATCACTAACATGAGAATATTTAAAAACCGACGAAAAAACATATATTACTGAGTCTATACAGTTCAATATTTCACTACGGTTGCTGCAGTATTTTCACGCATTTTTGAAATTTATTCTATAGAAATCGACATATTCTTTCAAGCTATAGAAAGCTTCATTTGTCAAAATTGATTTGATTTTCTTTTTAAATTGTGTGTGATTCAACAGCGTGATCTCATTCGGCAGTAAATTGTACAAAACAGAACCAGCATGGTACGGAGATCTTTCATGAAACTTATGGTAGGGCTTCGGAAGATGAATTCTATGTCTTGCCCTTGTTTCGTATTTATGGAATTCTTGACGACAAACCAATTCTGATCTCTTCGAGTGTATTAAATTCAGCAATGTATACAAGTATATACATGGTAGAGTGAAAAGAGAATAGGTCCTGAAAATTATCCTACATGACGTCTTAGGTTCTAATCCAAAAAGGAGTCGTATTATTCTTTTCTGCAAGACAAACGGCCTGTGAGCATCAGTTGAGCTCCCCCACACCAAGATACTGTATCTCAAGATAGAACACATATTTGAATGATAATATGTAAGTGCGCCTTCCATGCCTATAAATCTCTTTATGTGGACCAGTGTATAAAAGCAGGTATTCACTCTCCTGCACAAAACATCAATCTCCCTGGACCATCCTAGATGGTGATCCAGAGTGGTGCCAAGAAGTCTGACTTCATCAGACAACAGCAAGACCACATCATTGAGCACAAGGTGAGGCTCCGTCGGTAGTTTAAGTGCATTGTGAAACTCAATTGCGGTAGTCTTTTTTTTTTTTTGCTAATTGGATCTTCTTCAATACTGTGGCCCACGGCTGCGATGTTTTCAGTTGAACATCCCAGTCGAACACGCGTTAGTGTTGGGACATTTTGTACCGAGCCCGTCGACTCAAATTTAGCGACCAAATTCTTAAAAGCGGTCTCAGAAAGTCGATTATGTTATCCGAAAATTTCACGAATTTTACGGAATGTAATTTTAACCGAACCACCATTTTCATAGTGGGTTTTAGTTATTTTAACGCGATTTTCCAATGAAATTGAATTCATTGTAACAATTGCCAAAGCATCAACAACGAATATTTCAAAAAATTTACTGTTAATATGTCATGTAGTAGGTGTGGTCACAATTAAAAACAAAGTTCTTGATGAACAACCCTTTACAAGAACAAGCGCCCAAAAATTAGTAGAAGTGATATTGGAAATCTACAACTCTCCGATTCTGATTCACAACCTCCGCTACTGCCTTTTCCAGATATAATAAGTCGATACCTTATTCCCCTTATAATACATAGAAGATAACGTCGGCTGGAATTTCAACTGGAGGTGGATACACAGACATAAACGTAACTTTCTGTGATTTCGAACCTGCGATCCTATTTTGTATACGAAATGTTTCACTCGTTTTATCTCGTTGATTTAAACTTCCACTCTGGTTTCTTTCCCCTGTATAGATGGACGAAGAAATGTGCAAAATCAGAATTTGAATCAATTGAATTTCATAAATTGATAAATTCGCTCGCTTCAAACTTTTAAGAAAGGCAATCACACCGGTGACGAATCTTTATGCTTCATCCGAAATCAAAATAGTGATTTAAAATGAATATGAAACTTGAAATCTTAAATTCATTTCGAAAAGCACAATAACAAACATATTCAGTTATTGATGTAAATGATTGGGTAAAAATCTCATATATTGATTCAAATTTACCAAGAAGATGGCAGATAGGCGGGGCTTAAGGTCCCATTCAATGGGGGTCTAATAACATTTAGACACTAGTTAGATTAAATTCACTTCCTCTATCATATGGGATCTTCGAGTTAATGCATGACCAACGCGAAAAATCGTCAAAACTCAATATAAAATAGGTAGTTACTAAACACATTCTAGCATTTTCTGTATGCTTGAACATTTCAGAATAATTTATTATTCTACATTTATCTTTCTAAAATGCACCGTTTTCAAAATGCTTGATGTTAAATGATTTGAAATTTGGAGTAAATTAAGAAAAGTAATCTTGCCACATCTTTTTTTTCGAAATCATTTTAATCATTGAAAATCTTGCTATTGAATGATATAAAAAATTTCACATTTTCTGTGGATCTATGAAAATTAAGATGACATACTTAAAAAGTTTTTTTTCAATGATGAATCGAACGTAAATATTTCTTCAAAATATCTACTGAATGCCCAAGCTCCAATACGGAATCGTGTCGTTGCTAAAGAACCATAAACAAAAGGCTAATTGCGAGCATTTTCCGTGCAGTCGATCTTCCTTTGTGAAACATCTTTTTATCGGTCTTCTCGTTAGGCTCATAGCCGTCCGCTCAGGTTCATAAATAGCTAGAATTATGTTTTCAGAGCCCGATCACCTGCAGAGTTTCGAGAAGTGATTTACTGAAAACCAGGAAATTCACCGCAAGTCGACTCGGAGGCGGTCCTTGGGAAAACGGGGTCTTCTTTTGCATACTTCGAGTAACTACGAGTTAATTAGGGATCTAGTGGCCGCCGTATCATCTTGATTTATCACCTTCAGTTATGAGTTTTCGTAATTAGATCCCAGGAAGTATCGCGATACGGTATTGGAATGTCTTTATTGTGACTTATCGCATTACCAACTTTGACCTTCCGTAAGTCGGTCAATTTATAGTAGGTATACTGGATGTTCTAAGAAAGAGTGCCTATTGGACGTTCTAATTGACTGGACCTGTTTGAATTTACAGGGAGTGCGCCTGGAAGGTATACTTGTTCGTTTCAAATTTTTGATTGAATGAAATTGAACGGATCTCATATTGATACTTTTTACTAACTATAGTAGCCAATTAAATAACTCAATTCAGAGTCATGCATCAAATTTCAACCTACCACCTATGAATTATAGCAATGATACCGTATGTGGTGTTTCCCGTTTGATGTTTTTGTCAAAGAAGTTTTTGATTAAAAATTAATTCACAGCAGGGTACAAAATAACCGAAAATGCAGATCAGTATACAGGGTGAGTCTTTGAACACTGCGTTATAGTAATAGTAATCTTTATTCATGCCTCACAATCGAATAACATTGTTTGCACCCGTCAATATAGAAAATTTATAGTAATTCATCGCATGTACACAATAAATATATACATACAAATATATATAAAATTCATGCAAATATATATATACAAACATATATAAAATCCAAAGACTGAATATTACAACAAACTTATTATAAGCAATATTCAAACATTTGAAAAATTCTCAAAATTGAGTAGAATAATAAATAAGAAACAGAAATAAAAACAATAAATACATAAAACAGACTGAGTGAAGGAGACAAACGTCCTCAGAGGTATCGGTTTAAATCACACTTCAAAAACTCATCAATGTCGTAAAATGCACCCTTAATCAGCATAACCCTTACTGCATTCCTGAATTTACTTAGGGTCATAGTTTTGAGGTGGGGAGGAAGCCTATTATATAATTTGATGGACATATATATAGGTCCCTTTTGGCTTAAGGTCAGTCTACGAAAATCTGGTTTCAACAGATCTCTACCTCTAGTACTATAGTCATGGGTGCTACCTACTGTAATGTTGTTACTCTTGTTTTTATGACAGTGTATTATTGATTCGAAAATATAGAGACAGGTAAAGGTCAAGATCTTATGCGTAACAAATGTGGATTTACAGTCCTCCCTGTATTTCAAACCAGCAATCAGCCTTATAGCCCTCCTTTGAAGAGCAAAAATACGGTTCCTAGAGGAGCAGTTTCCCCATGCCAAAATTCCATATCGCAGCACCGACTCAACCAAAGAAAAATAGGCTATTCTAAGCACTTCACCCGACAACCTACTCGACATTGACTTGAGCAAATATATATTCCTCGACAATCTCCCAGCCAGCTGCTCAACGTGGACATCCCATCGGAGACAGGTGTCAACAATCACACCCAAAAATTTTGTTGACCCTATAGGAGTCATATTTCCAGTTTTCTTCATGGAAAATATCAGCTCCACAGTCTTTTCTCTATTTGCAACCAGTTCATTTGAGCTGAATCATTCAAAGGCCTTGAACATCGCGGTCCTACTTTCCTCCAGAACCGCACCCAAATCCGTTGAACTCATCGAGACAGTTGTGTCATCCGCGTAAAGCAAGACGAAGAATACCTTCAAGAAATGCGGAAGGTCGTTTATAAAAACAAGAAAGAGTACAGGACCCAAAACCGATCCTTGCGGAATACCTAATGTGATATCTTTCCTGTCGGACCACATATCATTGAAAAAAACAGACTGGGTTCTACCTGAGATATAGGATGATAGAAAAGCACAACTGCTCTCGGAGCATCCATACGCTCGAAGCTTTCCGAGCAATATAGGGCCGGAAACACAGTCGAAGGCCTTCGCTAGATCTAAAAACAAGGAACACGACGTTTTCCCCTCCTCAAAACAACTCAAAACATGATCCACAAAAGCTAAAATTGCATCAGATGTGCTCCTACCCCTTCTAAATCCGAATTGCGCCTCACTGAACAAATTGTTGGATTCGAAATAGTGCACTAATTGCGAGCAAAGTAGTTTCTCAAAAACCTTGGACAGAATCGGCACTAGAGATATCGGCCTATAGTTATGTAATTGTTCAACATCACCTTTCTTAAATAAAGGGATGGCTTTGGAAATTTTTAGGCAACCAGGATAGGTATTGTTGGCAATACATAAGTTGAACAGTATTGTCAACGGAAAAACAAGATTATTTATATTTTTTTTATTAATATTGAGGACAATCCATAGTAATCTGTACTCCTACTATTTTTCAATGCACTTATAGCATCCCTTACATCGCAAAAAGAGACTTCGGAAAAAGAAAAGGGTTTTTTACCCTCATTCGCAACTAAGTTAACAGGATCATAAACTTTATTTGGCAGCCCCTCGATAGTTTTCTTCGCAATTGTTACAAAATAATTATTGAATTCCTGGGGAGATATAAAAGGGTTGCGATCCAACCGTGTAGAGTTTTTCATGTTATTAATAAGGTTCCACATTGTACGAGAGCGATTATTAGAGCTTTTTATAATTTTATCATTTGCTCCTATTTTAGCCTGCTTTATTTTACTCTTATAAATGTTTTTCAATTTCCTACGGGCAACCAGAAGATCATCAGTCTGGTATCTTGCATACACGTCATTCAACAAGCTCAAACGATTACGTACCTCCCGCAATTCTGAAGAAAACCACTTTACACCACCATCAGCCTTCCTGGCCGCAACCTTTCTCAAAGGGAAAGAAAATAAAAATGCGTTAGTTAATGTATCATTAAAAATGTTGAAACGCTCATCAACACTCAAACTACCATCCTTGACAAAGTTCCAAGAAATATTGCAGAGAATATCATGAAAACAGTTCAAACCTCTCTGTGTCAAAGGGCGTATTTGCCTCACCACCTTGTCCCCGGATTTTACATCAGTCACAACATCCACGCTAAGCACCTGAGCTCTGTGATCCGAACACTCAAAGTCAACAACCTGTGAAGTGAAATTATCGACAGAAAAATTCACGAATATATTGTCAATGCAATTTCTTCCTCTAGTAGGTAAAAAGATACAACGAACAAAGCCATATGAGGCCATTAAGTCACAAAACACGTTACATTTATGGTCAGGATTATTAAAACATAAATTAAAGTCACCCAATATAACAATAGGTTCAGTCAAAAAGTTCTCAAAATTAGCAAACAACTTCTCAAAAACATCCAAAAATTTTTGAAAGTCACCACTCGGTGATGTATACACAGAAATTACAGTCAATCTAAAATCTAATAGTCTAATTGACGAAATTTCACAATCAACTTCTATAGCAAAGTTTATTCAGATTATTACAGCAAACATAACTTACAGATGGGCGGCAAAGGGTCATTACGCCTCCCCTATTTGCTTTTTTTCTACTGAAATGGTGGTGTTGGTGTTGTTAATTTTATAGGTTCTTGAGATCAAATGAAACACTTTTTTCCCATACCGTTTTTTCCATATTCAGCTGCGTTAAAAAGTTATAATCATTTTAAGTTTTCACATTGGGCAAATACCCCTCTGTAGTCCAGTTCAGTTTGAATGAAAATTATCTTTCACAGCATCCACTATTGAATCTGAATTGTTTAAAAACAAATTTTCCCTCTAAGAAATGATTCACTCACTCATGTTTTATCAGATGATTACATCGATTTAATTCCATTCAGCTTTAAATATCTCAAAAATGGTGCAATTTAGGAAAAAAGATGACGAATGATTTTACCTGCAAAAAAGACTAATAATTCTAGGAAGTACAAGATACGGACCTTTAGTTTAAGTGATATTTGTTTTTCATGCAATTTAACCAATCTGTAGAGTAGTAGTGAGAAACCCACAAGAAATGGAATAAATCTATTGATGCCAAAATATGCATGACTGTTATCAAAAACCTTCTACACTAGATCATTTCAATTGATATTATGGTTTGAATATTGCAGGTGAAAATGCAATTTTTTTTATGAAATTGCAATACCGTAGGTCTTTTGAACTGGGCCAAACTTGGAAAAATGTTATAGGAATAATGTTTCCTTCGACATCAATAATCTATTGTTAAAATTAACGCAGTGGTCAAAGACTCACCCTGTATATACGTGCAGATGAATTGACTAGAATCATTGAATTATGGTATGAAAGTACACCAAAAACTTTTACCTTATAGTAGTATCACTTTCTATATCATTTTCGATAAGAAAGATGAATCATAACATTGTTCGTTTTTAAGAAAAGGGAATTTTAACTTCGAACAGAGAGTCTTGAAAAAGAGATTAAAACAAGCTCGCAAAAGCTGTTGACCTAATGTCAGTGCTGTTCTACATATATTTTTATGCTTTGACCCAAAGAGAATCAGATTCGCTCTTGAAAATTTTAGTAAAGTTATTCAAAATCATCATTCGACCAAATTTGAAAAAGCACTCCATTTTGCTGGATTATCCAGATAATTACCCCACCACAGTTTAATTCGACCAAACAAATCGGATGGTACGTAAACACGGATTAGCTGTTGCGTTTCTGACGTAATGGAAACCGACAAATCATCGCTTGTTGCTCAGGAACAATGGCGATATGTGGGCAATTGTAACATTAAGGACCGGAAATTTTACAATTAACTTAACGCATCGCTAATTCGCTACTCCATTGTCAGTTTTACTAAGCTTATAAGTGTGCACATACCGTGGCAACGTGGTCAATCATGTAATCCATGATGGGGTATTCATAAAATCAAGTGAAAACGTGATCATACATAACCCACAAAAGCCCTTTAGACATTCCAAATCACTTGACCTTTTGGATCATAAACAAAAATGATGTCATTGTAACTACAGAATAACTTTTTTTTTCTATGACGGGAAAACGATTTGACATTTCATCTCTGTTGACAGGTAACAAAATATAACTTTTCACGAGATTACTTTTTTCCCCCGGGAAAAAAGTGAATACTTTTTTCCCGGATATACAGGGTGAGTCTTTGACCACTGCGTTAATTTTAACCATAGGTTCTTGAGATCAAAAGAAACACTTTTTCCATTACGGTTTTTCTATATTCAGCTGCGTTGAAAAGTTATAAGCATTTTAAGTTTTCACATTGGGCAAATACCCCTCTGTAGTCCAGTATAGTTTGAATGAAAAATACTTTCCACAGCATCCACTATTGAATCTGAATTGTTTAAAAACATTATTTTCCCTCTAAGAAATGATTCACTCACTCATGTTTCATCCGATGAGGTCCATATCCAGAAGGAAGATACAAAATACTAATTTTCTAGTAAAAAAAATTCAACACCATAAACATAGATTTTTGTTGTTCTACTATATTTTCTTTCTACTTCAAGATTATAAACCATGCCTTTCTAGAGAGAAATTCCAAAAAAACCTCAGAATTATTGGGTGTTATCATCATACATTTGTAATTTTCTTCTTAAAATTTCCAAATCATGAAAACCATTATTTCTATGAAAACTTCCAAGGCAAGAGGTTGTCACTGTGCTTTTTTTTCACTCAAAGCCAGAAAAAATCATCTATGATTTTCCAAACACTGATATTTCTGAAGTTTCTTCTCCTTGACAGAGACCAGTGAACAGGTCTATGAGGTCTCTTGATATACTGTTAAAAATATGAAAATCTTTTTCAAAATCTTCAACAACAATGAATGATGTCACTACGAATAATCATTTTAAAGTGATGTTACTTTGCTTGATGATTATTTTCTGTACTGAATCCCAATAACAATTTACCTGGATAGATTACAAGTATTTCCAGATTTAGGTGTGCAATTATACTTTCTTGAAGAAATACCTAAATTTGATTTTGAAAAATCAACTAGGTGTTCTTTAATAAAAATTTTTTGTTAAATCATTAATATGAATCTATTCTGTCTAGACTATAATTACTGATTACTGATTTTTATAATCAGAGTATCTGTTTTAATTACGTAAACAAGAACATAAATATTGAATAATGGTTATTCATAGATTATGTCAAATTTTAATACCTTACCATAGAATATTAATTTATTACCGAACTCCAGGAGAGGAAAAATAAATATTTGCAATGTTTTTTTAAATGAAAGATAATATCTGTAACTATTATTGATCTTTAGTTATAATTTTCCTCAGAATAATTAGAGTGAATTATTATCACATTAAAATATTAGAACGTCTCTGTGGTAGGTAGTTCCAAATGAAAAAGTGTTCTGTGGTTCCGTGTTGTTTTGATTCTGTTTGAAACTGTCAACAGTTATTTGTAGCTTTCTTTCAGAAAAATGTGGAAAATATTAGAAGAATAATATCGATAGTTTTAAATTATTCAATTCAGTATGAAATGATTATGGTCAGAAAATGCATTCTATTCTAATATTTCTTGTTTATGAGCTTATAGCTTCCAGTTTCAATATTGATTGAATTTTAATTAACCATGCATCATAACAAACATTCAGAAATATTAAAACTAAGTCAAATTCTATTATCTCCTAAGTTTGTGAACAAGGTTGAATCGGTGTATGAAATAAAGATAATAAAGGTATAAAACAAATCTAGGAGACTGGGTTCGAAGTTTTTAAAACTCATATGAGCTCAATTTGCAGCATTCCTATGTTAGAATAGATATTATTTGATGAACCCTGAAAGTCTGAAGCTATAAAAAACCAGCTTTTCATAAAGACAAGTCTTCAATTTAACAGGTCCTGACAGAAAATACTTTACCTATTTCAACGGTCAAAATATACCGAAGAGTGATGGAAAACTTTTTCTCTATTTATTATGGAATATTATTCTGGATTAAATATTAAACAAGGTGCTAGACATCATTAACAATGAATACAGCAAATGGCAATTTAGATTTTGTGGTGAATGTAAGACAAAAATTGTTCAGTTGTTAATTTCATCTATAGTGTTTAGTGGTGGAACCATAGACTGGAGAGATTTCCCCAACCTTTTGTAGAAATATTTAATAAAGACATAAAATATGGCAACATTGAACAAATCTGATTATTGAATAATTTCAGCACAGAGTTGGATTTGGGAAAATCAGAAAATTTGGACAAAATTATATCGATTCAATTCCTTTCAACTTCAAATATCTCAAGAATGGTGCAATTTAGGAGAAAAGATGAGGAATGATTTTATATCCAAAAAAGACTAATGATTCCAGGAAGTACGAGATACGGACCTTTAGTTCAAGCGATATTTGTTTTTCATGCAATTTAACCAATCTGTAGAGTAGTAGTGAGAAACCCACAAGAAGTGGAATAAATCTATTGATGCCAAAATATGCATGAGTGTTATCAAAAACCTTCTACAAGAAATCATTTCAATTGATATTGTCGTTTGAATATTACAGGTGAAAATGCAATATTTTTAAGAAATTTCAACACCCTATATCTTTCGAACGGGGCCAAATTTGGAAAAATAATATAGGAAGAAAATGTTTCTTTTGACGTCAAGAATCTATGGTTAAAATTAACGCAGTGGTCAAAGACTCACCCTGTATATACATATAGATAATGGAAGATATTTGATTTTAGAATATTATATTGATTATAAGTTACATTTCCTTTATATCAACAGTACAATTATTAAATTTGCATTGCGTGAATGACATGTTTCTTGAACTATTCGGTACAACAGACGAATTATCTTGTGATGAAATAATATTCTCTGACATGGACACAACTGCTGTTGATGTACCTGGTCGCAAGTCGGGTGTTATTTTAGAACTGCCACACATTCTGAACATTTTATTAGCAATTTCTGTTCTGTGTACCACCAATTCATCAACATACCCTTCAGCGACCGTTGATGTGTTCCAGCCGCCATGTTTCTTTAGTGTCATAATGTCTCCCCCAGATTCAACTAAAAGTGTAGCAGACGATCTTCGAAATGAATGACCTGTATATGAGTTAGCATTTTCAAGTGGAAGAAAATTAGCTACTGATTTCTACCCACAACCTGATTGATACATTTTCCATTGCGATATGAATAAAACAGGCGGCGATCTTCTGCTGCAGCTAGACGAAGGGCTATGTACATTCAGTAATATTTAATATATTTTTCAGTACCTAAGAATCTCCTGTTTACATCATTCTTTGTTGGCTTCAGTTTCATAATTAATAACTTTCCTGAATCTTCAATGTCATCTAATGTTACCTGACTGATTTCACAAATTCGACAAGCTCCTGCAATCCCAAATACAACAACAACCTTGGACATTAAATAAACATCAGGTGCAAAATCGCAGCTAGCTTTCTTGGGCGTGTAACCTTTCCCATTTTATTTCAGAAATGTAATTAGTTCGAAATATTTGGAAATGCCTACATTATTATTGGATCGTTACATATTTTTAATCATTGAATAATTCGACCACACTGACCACACAAGTTCTGAAAAATAAGCTAATAACACTGTCTCCGAGAAAGAACTGCATGTCTTTTTCATTTTCCATTCCATAAATCTTGAATACGCGGTTTCGTAAATTTTCCGTGATTTAGCTGGCAATCATTTTCGTGACGCTACTTGCGCTGCTTCTATCAACTCCGGTGGAGTCAGAGAAAACTCAGAATCGATCATTTTTAACTTTATAGTATTCAAAATAACTACTCAACTGTTACTGAGTTCGCAATTTTTGAATCAAATCCCAAAATTAAATTGACAGATATTTGAATACACTGAAGTTTTTCTTTGCAACGCAGGTCTAATAGCTTACTAGTTTAAAAATTCAAATTTCATATCGATAACATTCTGATTTTAATATATTATCGGTTTTTTGTCTTCCTCCGCTTCGCCCAACATAACCTCGAGGTAATACTCTTATACTCTAATACTTTTTTGCCTTGTACCTATAATAAATAACTATAATTTTGTTGTGATCAATGAAACGAGCATGAAACTCATAATCATGAATGTACTAATAAAATGGAAATGAAAGGTTTTTGACAATGGTACAGTTGGATGGCAAATCCAGTTTTTAATTTCAATCAAACTCAAGAAAACCATTGTTCAGAAAAGATCATATAATATATCTCAAATGGACATAAGGACTAAATCAATCTAATCCTTCCGACCTCGTTCCAGATGTTAACAGGATTTTCTCACGAAATATATGGTGATTGAAATAATTGTCTAATTAGTCAATGAAACCACAAATGTCCAAATCAAAATTTCTTCGAAAAATTTCATCATTAGTGACGGAAATGGCCAAAAACATCTGAATCCTTGATATCCTCCATAAACGAGAGTTTAAACACAGCACATTTGTATTCACCTTCATCAAGCTATATTAATTAGTTCCTCATCTTTATTCATGACATTTTTATCCATCATAGATATTACACAATTTATGGCAAGGTTCTGGGAAATATATCAAATTGAAAGCCAGCTACTGTTCGCTCATGGGAATTTACTGAAAAGTCGATCTAACTCTACAGGGTGAGTCTTTGACCACTGCATTAATTTTAACCATAGGTTTTTGAGATTAAAAAAAAACACTTTTTCCCATACCGTTTTTCCATACTCAGCTGCGTTGAAAAGTTATAGGCATTTTGAGTTTTCACATTGGGCAAAAACCCCTCTGTAGTCTAGTTCAGTTTGAATGAAAATTACCTTCCACAGCATCTACTATTGAATCTGAATTGTTTAAATACATTATTTTCCCTCTAAGAAATGATTCACTCACTCATGTTTCATCAGATGATTATATTTAATTCCTTTCAACTTCAAATATCACAAAAATTATGCAATTTAGGAAAAAGATGAGGAATGATTTTATCTGCAAAAAAGACTAAAGATTTTAGGAAGTATAAGATACGGTCCATTAGTTCAAGTGATATTTGTTTTTCATGCAATTTAACCAATTTGTACAGTAGTAGTGAGAAACCCACAAGAAATGGAATAAATCTATTGATGTTAAAATATGCATGACTGTTATCAAAAACCTTCTACAAGAGATCATTTCAATTGATATTGTCGTTTGAATATAACAGGTGAAAACGCAATTTTTTAAAAAAATTCAACTATATCTTTTGAACGGGGCCACGATCCTTAAACATTCTCGAATAAATAAAAAACAATAATTCAAGAATTCGATAAAGGAAACTCTTGAGATCATTTACACAGATTTCCTTCATATATCGGGTGTCCCAAGGTGTGTGGCTTATTAAATTATTAACTATTCATGCAAAATATTTCAAAATATAAGGTTATCTAATTCTGAAATACTTTCAAATTTCAAGTATTGCCAGATTTATGAAAATTTGTTACCCGCTTTGTTATTTTGAATTGGGTTCACCGTATTTCTACTTTTTGTGATTCTCCAATAAATTTCGATTCACATAACTTTTAAGCGCTCTTGTTCACCCGAACAGAGTGCCTATCATTTTGCCCAAATGTATGTAATTTAGGAATATCGAACCGAAAATGGACTAAATCGATTGGGTTCGACTCCCTGATGAAGAATTCGTAGCGAAAGTTGTATTGTCCGGCCGACCATATCCTCTCTAGCATCCAAAAGAGATGAGCTAGAGTTTTCATATTTTCAGAATAGGTTAATTGTCCAAATATCTTGGTCAAGTTCGTTATTGTGCCAAATCCGTCGGATGGTTCAGTAGTTATGAGCATCTGAAATTTTGTTGCCTCAATAACTACTAGGATATCCATCCGATCAAGTTGATACGTGAAATATTGTTGAGGGAGGCTGTAACAAAACGGCTCGCAAAATTTCGCAGAAATGGTCACGCTAGAAAATTTTTAAAAATTCCCAAAAAAAATTTTTTAATACTCACTATCTCATAAGATAATCTTCGTATTTCAATAAAAATTCGTGAATATATTGAGGTGATCGATATCTTACTTATTCTCAAATTTCATTGTCGTAGCTTTTTTCCATCTAAAGATATGATCATTTTTTTCATTTACTCAAGAGAAAAGAGAAATGACATGAAGTCCCGGTGATTTTCTCTGAACGATGGCCATCACAGATCGATATTCGATTGACAAATACCGGGCTCATTAACCAATGTCAGTTGGAGTAATATCAATCAATCATTTCATAACGGGAAATCATATGGATAGAATTCAATCTCGGGGGCTGAAATAATGGACGTTGTCAAAATTCAGAAAAGCACTGACGTAAGTTTTTAGGGGAAGGGAATTATAGCTTCGAACAAAACTTGGGGAAAATTATGAGTAGTTATTTTTAATTTGAGATATAGGTTTGTTCATTCATTAGGCGTTCATATTTGCATCACATTGTCCCATAGTACGGGAAAAGACTATTGTTCACCTGATCAGAATGCATATAGATTTGTTATGGTTTGAATATTTACTGGCTAGTAGCTCAACAAGAGTGCCAAAGCAATCTGACCTCACGTCAGTGCTTTCTAAATTTTTTATATCTATCTTTAACGGTTTCTGAGTTATAAATTATTTCCAAAAATTCGAGAAATACGAAAAGAGATTTATTTCGCTCAATATTAAAGATTTCGGTTCGAAATTTGGCATGTCTTCAGATGAAAGTTTGATCCATGCCACCATACTCGTAATTAAACATATTTTTATTGCATAACACTACGTGAATATTTTACATTGTATGTATCACATGAAGAAACAATTGTTGTTCAAAACAATAAAAATCTTTGGAAATATCAATCTAATTATATAACAAAATTATAAAAAACTGTCATATAGACAAACAGCGATAATCAATCAAATGGCTAGATATTGTCTGATACGTACTATAATTCGAAAGGTCCTTTCTTTCTAATAGATAAGCGATAACAAATTTCAAAACATACTTAAAGGTTTTTTACATTCTCGTTTAAAATGAGATCATTAAATGCTTTCAAATTCGACGATTATTTATAAGGGCTCATCGTCCTTACGAGCTAATTTGATGGTATCCTGGATAGAATCCAGATGAACCGGAAATATATTTGACATTTTAGATCCCCCTTTCTCTCATACCCGCGTCCAAATTTAAGGCTGTATTAGGTTAGGTCAAGTGCCTTAATTTTAGGGCATGGAAAAGAGACCACTGGAAGTGATTTGACTAGATTTGACTAGTGAAAATCAAATACGTTTCATGTGAAACAAAGAAACTCAATGCGGAACATCTGAATTCAATCACTTCCATATCGAATAAACAAAAGCGTGTTGGGAAAACTCATTGACTCGGCCATTGGTATTTTCATATTTTCATAATTCCAAATCAAACAAAAAATATAGAGTATATCGAGTGACAGCAATCAGTACCGACTTTCCTGTTTCATATTCAATTTTTTTTATATCATAAATTTTTTAGAATACTCTGAAAATTCTGGCCATGTCCTATACTTATCTCTATAACGGTTTCGGATATAAAAAGCTTTCGATTTGAGCACCCAGTATGTTTTTCATTTTCAGGATGAGAACTACCCACTCTTCAATTTGTCTATCCAATTCCTTATACCTATTTTATTTGGATTCTGAGTTATCTACGTTTATTAAATTTCAGATTATTCATTCAGAAACTCTTGAAAAATAATAGGAAACCAAAGAAACAGTTTTTTCCCATACCGTTTTTCCATATTCAGCTGCGTTAAAAAGTTATAAGCATTTTAAAATTTTTTAAGATAAGATACGGTCCTTTAATTCAAATTATTTGTTTTTCATGCAATTTAACCAATCTGTACAGTACTAGTGAGAAACCCACATGAAATGGAATAAATCTATTGATGCCAAAATATGCAATACTATTCTCAAGAACCTTCTACTAGAGATCATTTTAATTGATAATGTCATTTGAATATTACACATAAAAATGCAATTTTTGTATGAAATTTCAACACCCTATATCTTTTGAACGGGGCCAAATTTGGAAAAATGTTATAGAAAAAAAAATGTTTCATTTGACTTCAAGAGTCTATGCTTAAAATTAACGCAGTGGCCAAAGACTCTCCCTGTAGGTATTTCGATCTATAGAAAACATAAAGAGAGCGCAGAGAAAAAAATATTAATAAAAAGAAATTAAGGCATATTAAATCAATCTGAAATTGAATAAACGCAGATAACTCAGAATCCAAACAAGATAGTTATAAGGAAACGTATGGAAAAATTGTAGAGTGACTTATTCTTATTCTGAAAAAGAAGAAACATACTGGGTGTCAAATTTGTTTTTTGCAATATTGTGAGTTGACAATTGCTTAATTGGCAATTTTTTGACCCATTTATATGTTTGAAGATGGATTTAGGGCTATTCATGATGTTTCTGATTCTTTCTTGGAATGGGTTTTTTTGCTTTTGCCTTTTTATTTTCTGATTCGATTTGAGCAACTTAAAGTAGCCTCTGTGTTTATCAATAGAAGACCGAATAAAATTTCAATTGAATGTTAATGTTTCTTGATAGATGTAGAATTAAAAGTAAAAAGATTTATTTATTACGTTGATCTACGAGATATATTAAATGAGCGAAATCTGTTAAAGAGTGTTAAATTGTCTGCAAATCTCTTTTAACAGAAGCCTAAATATTTCCTTATAGAAGGACAGTAGACATATCTGGGATAAAACAACAAAGCTGTTGCCAAAATGGCATACATCTGGCAACACTGGAACTTTGAAAGTATTGTACCTTATATAACCTCATGTTGATCTACAAAATTTGAAGTATTTTTCATGAAAAGATTCCATAATAATTGAATAGGCCATCCACCTTAGGGCA
Source organism: Micraspis discolor (assembly GCA_030674115.1). Lineage (NCBI taxonomy): Eukaryota > Metazoa > Arthropoda > Insecta > Coleoptera > Coccinellidae > Micraspis > Micraspis discolor. The sequence goes on from JARTUT010001740.1 coordinate 2,244,395, forward strand.
CTCGATATCCATAAGGGTACTCCTCAAGGCCAAGATCGATCCTATTCAATAGCCAATAAAAAATAACAAACAATGGATCCATATGGTTGATTACTTCTGAGACAAAGCAGCATATCTCATCCAGATAGGGATCAACCTCATAAATCCCACTGAAGGATAAACTACGAACCAACTTCCCCAAATATTGAAATTTATCGTACCGAACTCAAGAGTCCAGGAATTCGAAATGATCGTGTTATCACGCAACATTAACTTTAATTAAAAATAATAATAGCAGGCCATCATGGTGACTGATGGAAATGTCCGTGTAAACCCTGATATATGTCATCGGTCACGCCATACTGTTGCGTGGGCCGTTTTTCCACCTTGCTCCCGATAATGGGGCACTTCCCGTCCAGGATATGAGCTTCGAAAGGTGATAACGTAAACGCTTAGCGGACCTAATTACATATGTAAGTCGTAGTTTTGTTGTGCTAATTAGCTATATCGCTGGATTTATTAGGTAGAATAGAGATATCTCTGTTGGGATCTTGCATATTCAAGCTGGATTCAGTGAGGATCATCATTCCATAAGGTGATGCAAGACCAGGAGCTTTAAGATTGGTAAATTTGGGGATCCCAAGGGTCTAACTTGGGTTCCCCCAACTGTTTATTGAATTTGTAATCTCCACAAATGATCTTTATTTGTTTCTCATTTGTAGACGTCAGTTTACAAAAACAATATTAATCAAGAAAGTTTATTTTATCAAGTCACTAACTTGTAAAACTTACAGTTAACTTTTCACGAGTAAGTAGTATTATTTACATTAGAAAATTTTGTTTTATCGTCATATATGTTGAAAATAATGATACAATTGTTATTTCTAGGAACATAAATTTTTGATGATGAAAAAGTTGATATTGATGATGAACCATCTGTTGACTCAGAAACTGCTGAACTCGAGGACTGCAGAACATTTGTACTCTCCTTACTACCAAATAATTCGTTAGACATTTGGATTTTTTTGTTGACCGAATCATTGACATAACTCATCGCAATTTCGGTACTCTCAGTGGCGGCGTAAAAGGGGGGGCGGCCCGCCCCGGGTGCCAAGCATCAAGGGGTGACAACACGGTGACAAAGAAATAACAACTCTGTCACGCAGATAGTAGCCTCTTTCATGAGTGTTAGTTCAAGTGTAACATTTTTTGGAACAGTAGAAAGAGTTTACACGTTCTTTTCGTCATCCACACATAGATGGGAAATTCTAATGAAAAGTGTAGGCGTATCGGTCAAAAGACTAGTAGAGACAAGATGGAGTGCTCATCACGATGCTGTTAAGTCATTGAAGAATAATTTTGAGAAACTTGTATCAACACTCGAAGAGATGTGTGATCCCAGAAGCAGCAGAGAAAACGTCGATACAAGAGAAGCAGCATCCACACTCTTACCAGCTTTATGTGACTTCAGTTTTTTTGCTACCTCTCTTTTTGGTGTGAAATCCTAGAAGAAGTTAATCAGACACAAAAGTATATCCAAACATCTGGACTATCGCTGGAAAAGTGTGTTATAAAAATTAAAGCCCTAAAAATTTTTCTTCAAACTCAACGTATACAAATAGTGGAAAGAGCTATTTCCTACGCAACTGAGAAATGTGAGGACTTGGATATCTCCGTTGAAAGAAGAGGAAGGAGGAGATTCCGAAAACGAATGCCAGGAGAAATGTCCCAAGATGTTGGACTAACATTGCCAGAAGAGTTGCATAGAGCTATGTTAGAATCTCTTGATAGATTTTACGAAGACCTAGAGCATCGCTACAAAGCAATGGATGATATTCTCATAACATTTGGTGTTGTTCAGTCTGAAACTCTACTTACGTCAACAGAAGAAGAACTTCGTGATAAAGTTCCAAATCTTACAAAAATCTATGATGAATTTTCTGCAGAGGACATTATTTTGGAGATTTTACGACTGAGGCGCCACTTGGAAGCCGCCAGCATTTCTCTTCAAGAAGCGATCCAATGGACTACCTTGGATCTTCTGAAATTTATTGTAAAATAGGACTATTCTGAGTCTGTTCCAAGTCTAGCTCTATGTCTAAGATTTTTTTTAACTATTTGTGTTTCGGTGGCTACTTGTGAAAGAAGTTTCTCAAAATTAAAGTTAATAAAATCTTACTTAAGATCTACAATGAGCCAAACACGACTTTCCAGTCTATCCATATTGTCCATTGAAAAGGAGAGGAAAGTAAATTTTGATAATGTCATTGAGTATATTAGCAAAATACAGTCACGTAAACACGTTTAATATTTGGCGTTTTATTTTGAGGGTGCTCGATAGAAAGTCGCCCCGGGTGCCAACCTATGCTACGCCGCCACTGGGTACTCTTCCACCCTCCTGCACTCTTTAGTGCTAAAATATCTCCACCCGAATCAGCAACCATAGTGGCACCAGTTCTGCAAAAAAACGAGGGGCCGGTGTATGACTCTGGGTCTTTTAAACATAAATATTTCGCTATTTGCTTTGGGACACCACGAATAGTGTGCTGGCCAGCATAAAGGGAAATGCACTTTCCATGTCGGTATGTCAAAATAAAACTTAGGCTTTCTGCTCCAGGCGGCCGAAAATTTACATATTTTCTGTATAACATGCAGGGCTTCAAGCTGCAGCCATCATCGGTTATGGTGAATCTTCTTGTTGTTAAATTTGTTTGCCGCAATGACACAATAACGCATTTTCCCATATCTTCTGCATCATTCATGTTGAAGGAGAGAATTTCGTCACATCAATAACATCCAAAAATCCCAAATATTGGTACAATTTTCGCCAGCAACCACTGGTCATCAGAAGCATGTAAAAGAAATTGTTCGGCCTCTTCTTTACTTAATACCTTGGCCTTTTTTGGCGTATACCGCTCATTTTTTCGTTTCAAAAACGTTATCACCTTTTGAAATCTACAAATGACAACTAAACGTCATATTTTTCAATAGATTTTTTAAGGAAAACAAATCTGCGAACATTTCCAAGCAGCTTTTCAGCATAGACCATTTTGCTCATAAAGTATTAGGGCTGAATCTAGCTGATAATTGATTCAAGTAGACCAACAAAACATCTTCAGTTACCCCAATCACACTATTTTTGTTTTGCCACTTTTTGACGTCGTCGTATTCTCGCTCGTACCTTGAAGCTGATTTTACAGGTAATAAACTTGAACCTACACTGCTGGCTACCTCAAAAATTTCTTTTGGTACATTCATTTTCGCTTTCGCCTAAACAAATGTATAGAAAAATAAGCAGACATGTTCATGGCAAGGCTTTTATAGCTTACGACAATTATTGAGATTTTTTTGGAATTTTTCTAACCTTTTTACAAATGAGAAACAAATAAAATATAAAACAATACACGCAAGGTAACGGGTTTCACTGGCGTGAATTTTATTGCATAACACTACGTGAATATTTTACATTGTATGTAACACATGAAGAAACAATTGTTGTTCAAAACAATAAAAATCTTTGGAAATATCAATCTAATTATACAACAAAATTATAAAAAACTGTCATATAGACAAACAGCGATAATCAATCAAATGGCTAGATATTGTCTGATTGAACCGTACTATAATTCGAAAGGTTTCCTTTCTTTCTAATAGATAGGCGATAACAAATTTCAAAACGTACTTAAAGGTTTTTTACATTCTCATTTAAAATGAGATAATTAAATGCTTTCGAATTCGACGATTATTTATAAGGGCTCATCGTCCTTACGAGCTAATTTCATGGTATCCTGGATAGAATCCAGATGAACCGGAAATATATTTGACATTGTAGATCCCCCTTTCTCTGATACCCGCGTCCAAATTTAAGGATGTGTCGTATTCTCGCTCTTACCTTAAAGCTGATTTTGCAGGTAATAAACTTGAAGCTACACTGCTGGCTGCCGCAATGAATTCTTTTGGTACATTCATTTTCGCTTTCGCCTAAAAAAATGTATAGAAAAATAAGCAGACATGTTCATGGCAACGCTTCAATAGCTTATGACATTTGCGAAAAATTAATAAGATTTTTTTGGAATTTATCTAACCTTTTTACAAATGAGAAACAAATAAAATATAAAACAATACACGCAAGGTAACGGGTTTTACTGGCTCAAGGAGGTAACTGACTCGCCTGCGGCTCGTCAGTTATATCCTCCATTCGATGATTAATGTTTGTATTTGCACTCTAATCCCGAAATATAAAAGCAACCCTAGTATATTAGGTATTTCAATGGACAAAAGATATTCTAAACAATTTTCGATGAGTTGATGTGCCTAGTTTGAATTGGTTTTCTAGACAACGGAATTTGAGCTTCGAACAAAACTTAAGGAAAATTGTGAGTACTTATCAATTTGAGATGTAGGTTTGTTTTGTCATCTTGATGTTTCATAAATATACTGTTCCAGAAACTGGTGTGAAAACAGCAAACCGAGATAGCAAACTTTAATATGTATTTAATGTGTAAGTACATACCGTATGTGCTGATCCTGGTTGCTATGGGTCCTAAATAATACTACAAAATTTGATCGCGATCCTATGTACAGTTTATAAGAAATCGCAAATTTTGTCACCTTTTGTGCCCCCTTCGACATCCCGTAAGTGTAGGATAATGCCCTATATACTCTGAGAGTGTCCTTTTTGTCCTCAATACAGACAAAAGAATTGAAATCGAACAAATGTTTCGGCAAAAATAAAATTTTTTGCATCGTTCTCCGCGCAATCTTTCCAGCACTCTCGGGGATTTCAAGGTCAAAGTTTGCTATCTCAGTTTGCTGTTTTCATACCAGTGTTCCAGAAAAGGGGAAAAGACTTTAGAAAAGAGCCCAAAAGCTTCTGACCTCACGTCAGTGATTTTCAGAATTTTTATTCTAGAAATAGAACAATTATTAATAAAACTATCGATTTCAGTTGGTTCATTTTTATTGTTTGAATAAAATTTAGAATTTTTTTTTATTTTCCTCGACACTAATCAATCAACTAACGCTGAGTTTATTTCGATAACTGTATTGACGTCTTATGATAAGAATCTGAGTGATGCAAACCTTTCGAATCTATGTCTTTTATCTGAGGTTGTCATGATTCAAATTGAAAATCCGTTTGATGTTTTAAATTAACCACTAATAATAATTTTGTTTTATCTCATTCCATAATAACAAATCTCTGATAATTTATTATATTCAAGAGATATAAAATAAACCACCATGAAATTCGATGATTTTTTATCGTCCTGTAGACGCCACACTAATCGTTTAAACAAAATTTACGGCCACTCAACCCATTCAGATGCAATATGGGAGAAATTTTCACGCGAGCCCCGATTAAATTTCAATATATTAGAGATTTGGAAGTCTTCATTCTAAATGATCATATATTTGTTAATCAGCAGTTGGAAGATTTCGGATTAAACGAATTTGTGGACGATTAGAGAAATATTTTATTGAATCATTTAGGCACTCGATAGGAATTCCGTGAAACTGTATACTAGGTTACTTAATAAAAATTAAAAACATCGACTATACAAATTGTACACTTTCGATCGGAGTATCTCCGATACATAGGTTTTTTATTCCAGAAAACACAGTTCCGTGAATAATAAAAGAATATTTTTATTTTTATCATAGCATCGATTAATTCGAAATAACGACAAAAAAATTTATAAAACAATTAAATCGAACATGACACATGTTTTAAGCTTGGCCTTTTGGGCTTTACTCTCATTAGGTATTCCGATTCAATTAAAATTAAAATAACTGTAATAATTCTTGGTTACATACTCCCTGCGCGATATGTTGAAAGAAATGAATAATAAATTTGAGAATCTAAAAGAACACACTTTTGTTAGGAATCCAATTAAAAAGTAGAAAATGAATTTTAAAAAGTTTGAATCAGGAATTTATTTTATAAAAGCGTGAGGTGCATTTCAAGTCATTATAAAAATGATGATCCTTCTACCGATATCTGTCAATAAAATAATCATAATTATTAATACTATGCACCTCACACTATTTACAATTATATTCGATTATTTATTATTTACACTATTCTTAATTGAAACTTTTTAAATTTTATTTTCTACTTTTTAGTTGGAATCTTAATAAAAGCGTGTTTCTTTACTTTTCTGAAACTATTTTTTATTTTCAATTGTTTAGTTAGTTTTTTTAATTTAGAATATCAACATTGTAGATCTGCTACTTATAATTTATCGTGCTTTCATTCGGAGCTGGGAAGAATTGAGAAATAACAATTTGTAAATTGCACACCCTGTATATCAATCGATAACATTGTATTATCGAATGAGATATCCTGTAAGCAGCACAACCCGAAAATTTGCAAAAAGCGCGAAAGAGCGCAAATATAAGTAGGTAGTAGGAATATGCAACGCAAATGGGACAACCTGTATATAAGAATAGACCCCTTTATTTACATTGAAAAGTGTCTCATCTGAAACTTAGAGCTGGTCGATTGTAACGTATTGAGCTGGTCCACTCAGGTCACAAAAAATTTTCATGTTGCCAAACTGAGCAAATAGTAGGTTTCTCTATTCCCCTATAATTGTGAATAGAAATTTTTTCCCCAATTTGCATTCAGAACATTGTATAAAATTTTATATTTTGAATGGAAACTCTCTTATCGGATATATTAGCAAGAAGTAAAATAAAAACTTTAGTTGATTCTGCTATTTAATGTCAGAGACCACAGATGGAAAGAAATTCAGGTGAAAGTCAAGACAACGCTGCTCCATTCTCTGCTTGATAAGTTGAAAGTCACATGTTCTAGAAGACACACGTTGCCACCTCTGAATCGAAAATAAATAAACAAATTGAAGAAAATTTGTCAGAGTCAGTATCTGGTTTTTCATATTTTTTATTGTTTATTACTTTTCATCGCACTAAAAACGGTTCGTAAGTGTGAAAGTTGTGATAAAGTCAGGAATCTGAATTTATCGTTCCATAAGTAAGTGTATTGTTAGAACCGAAGTATTTAGTTATTAAAATGTTAGAAAGTTTTAATAGGGAAGTTTTCAATGAAATTATTAAAAGATAAAATAAGATTTTCTTGAATTAAGGATCCCAGATGACGATGAAAAAAAAAAGAATTTGGGCTTCGTTGTTGGGATGGTCAAGTATTTGCCCAAAGAAAGCAATTTTCATTTGTTCAGATCAAAAGAAACACTTTTTCCATTACGGTTTTTCTATATTCAGCTTCAAAGTTATAATCATTTTAAGTTTTCACATTGGGCAAATACCCCTCTGTAGTCCAGTTTAACTTTTAAAACTTCCAAGGCAAGAGGTTGTCACTGTGCTTTTTTTTTCACTCAAAGCCAGAAAAAATCATCTATGATTTTCCAAACACTGATATTTCTGAAGTTTCTTCTCCTTGACAGAGACCAGTGAACAGGTCTATAAGGTCAACAACAATGAATGATGTCACTACGAATAATCATTTTAAAGTGATGTTACTTTGCTTGATGATTATTTTCTGTACTGAATCCCAATAACAATTTACCTGGATAGATTACAAGTATTTACAGATTTAGGTGTGCAATTATACTTTCTTGAAGAAATACCTAAATTTGATTTTGAAAAATCAACTAGGTGTTCTTCAATAAAAAATTTTTTGTTAAATCATTAATATGAATCTATTCTGTTTAGACTATAATTACTCATTACTGATTTTTATAATCAGAGTATCTGTTTTAATTACGTAAACAAAAACATGAATATTGAATAATGGTTATTCATAGATTATGTCAAATTTTAATACCTTACCATAGAATATTAAATTATTACCAAACCCCAGGAGAGAAAAAATTAATATTTGCAATGTTTTTTTAAATGAAAGATAATATCTGTAACTATTATTGATCTTTAGTAATAATTTTCCTCAGAATAATTAGAGTGAATTATTATCACATTAAAATATTATAACGTCTCTGTGGTGGGTAGTTCCAAATAAAAAAGTGTTCTGTGGTTCCTTGTCGTTTTGATTCTGTTTGAAGCTGTCAATAGTTATTTGTAGCTTTCTTTCAAAAAATGGAAAATATTGGAAATATAATATCGATAGTTTTGAATTATTCAATTCAGTATGAAATGATTAGGGTCAGATAATGCATTCTATTCTAATCTTTCTTGTTTATGAGCTTATATCTTCCAGTTTCAATATTGATTGAATTTTAATTAACTATGCATCATAACAAACATTCAGAAATATCAAAACTAAGTCAAATTCTATTATCTCCTAAGTTTGTGAACAAGGTTGAATCGGTGTATGAAATAGAGATAATAAAGGTATAAAACAAATCTAGGAGACTGGGTTCGAAGTTTTTAAAACTCATATGAGCTCAATTTGCAGCATTCCTATGTTAGAATAGATATAATTTGATGAACCCTGAAAGCCTGAAGCTATAAAAAACCAGCTCTTCATAAAGACAAATCTTCAATTTAACAGGTCCTGACAGAAAATACTTTACCTATTTCAACTGTCAAATATACTGAAGAGTGATGGAAAACTTTCTCTATTCATTATGGAATATTATTCTGGATTAAATATTAAACAAGGTGCCAGACTTCATTAACAATGAATACAGCAAATGGCAATTTAGATTTTGTGGTGAAGGTAAGACAAAAATTGTTCAGTGATTAATTTTATCTATAGTGTTTAGTGGTGGAACCATAGACTGGAGAGATTTCCCCAACCTTTTGTAGAAATATTTAATAAAGACATAAAATATGGCAACATTGAACAAATCTGATTATTGAATCATTTCAGCACAGAGTTGGATTTGGGAAAATCAGAAAATTTGGACAAAATTATATCGATTCAATTCCTTTCAACTTCAAATATCTCAAGAATGGTGCAATTTAGGAGAAAAGATGAGGAATGATTTTATATGCAAAAAAGACTAATTATTCCAGGAAGTACAAGTTATGGACCTTCAGTTCAATTGATATTTGTTTTTCATGCAATTTAACCAATCTGTAGAGTAGTAGTGAGAAATCCACAAGAAGTGGAATAAATCTATTGATGCCAAAATATGCACGAGTGTTATCAAAAACCTTCTATAAGAGATCATTTCAATTGATATTGTCGTTTGAATATTACAGGTGAAAATGCAATTTTTTTATGAAATTTCAACATGTTATATCTTTTGAACGGGGCCAAATTTGGAAAAATGTTATACGAAGAAAATGTTTCTTTTGACGTCAAGAATCTATGGTTGAAATTAACGCAGTGGTCAAAGACTCACCCTGTATAGTCTAAGGGCAGGACATACCTACTCAAATTTTACCACGGATTCTTAATCAGGAAGTGGTACCCAATCGATTGAGATAAATATCGGCTTAAAAATTACAGACATTTGGACAAAACGATAGCACGTCGTTCTACTAGTTTTCTAAATTAAAACAAGCGCTCAAAAAACACAACAGTGATATGCCGCATCAGCTTGTTCTTTTATTTATTTCTTATACTCGTACCTTCAGGTCTCGTTTTCTCTTTCTGTAACTCATTGAATTGGTTGTTAACAACTCAATGACGATGGCCATCCTCGAGGTCAATAATTATTGGATGGACTATTTGCAATGTAGCAATCAAGGTTCTACCGTAGATACACCACACTAATATGTTCTAAGTATCAGAATTCGAAATTAAAATCTAGAAATTATACGACCATATTAAATTTATATCTCTAGGAATAATAATAATAGATTCAATACTGGTCTTTCCTAAATGTCAATTCGTTCGAACAGGAACAGTAAGCGCCATACCTTAACGACAACAATTAATCAATCATAACATTAACCTATGGAAAAATGACTTAGAAACCAATTAAAAAAATCCGAATAAAATGTATCACTTTACATGGGGGCCTTTAATAGACGCCATAAATTATGTACACAATGATAAAGTTGCGTAATATGTCCGACCACCCTGGATTCAAGATCGGTGCTGTAAATTACTCACAATTTATTTTCCATACATTCGGTTGACACTGTTTGAAACATAAACGCCTCGTGAGATTATATTGGTATAGCCCGAGGGTCGATGTCAGGTGTACCATCTTCGGATCCATAGCGTATAGATTTAACAGGAGGGAGCATATTGGGCTTTTTTTCCCTTTGTTCAACTTAGCGAACGCAAACCGCTCTCGATTCTATGTTATTAGCGTTTAGTGACTCTCCGTCAAAATTTCTTTCAGTAAGTTCAAAGCCAAAAGGTACATTATTTTGTATTGTATTGAAATTTCACTTATCTATTTCAGTTTTCCCCTTAAGAATCAGGAATTGTTACAAAAGTGGATAGAAGCGATAAAAAATTAAAGGCTGGGAACCAAAAACTCATAACAGGATTTGTAGTGCTCACAGAAAATAATTGCCAGATTAGGCCTGGAACCTCCAGATTGCTTTTAAGAATTACTGCTGTACCATCAGTTCTCCCAGCCTTTTCAGAGGATTATCAGATTTCTACAACAAAAAGAAGACTTTCTGAAGATTCCCAATCACAATATTGTGATGACCGAGAACGGCAAACCTTCGAAGAAACTATGACTAGAGATTCTGCAACACATTCAGATCCAGAAGTTATGAAAAAAGGGAGCAAAAAATTGCCACCAGATAATGTTAGGATTAAATCATTATTGAAAAAGAATAAATGCCTTAGACAAAGAATATTGATGGGGTAAAACGATAAAAACACTGGGATCTCTAATTGCATCACTTAAAAAAAAAGGATTTTCGACCCTAACCTGGAGCTCTTACTAGTACATAAATTCAGTGAAGTCTCAAAGGATTTGATTTTAAACCACACTAAAGCATTTTTCTCAAAAGTTCGGGCTAGCTATGGGTTCAACAAGAATTCGAACGGTCAACAGTTCAAATGGGCTTTGCAACAAATTTTATTGCACAATGAGATAAAGGCATCTGCTGTTGGAAATAGCCTTTATGTGTATAATGACCCAGCACAAAGTATTTTTGATTTAAAATGGACAAAAAAAAAAATAAATTTGATATTGAGCTGAAAGATGTTTATGAAGAGGAACTCCTTGATCGTGATAGTGAAGATGAGCATTTTGTACCTCCATGCAGTACAAGTATTATGTTAAGGAGAACATTTTATTCTATATATCAGTCTTTGTTGTACGGAAAAATAATGCAAAAAGTGGATTACTTCAACGGCAAGTTTGGTTTGGTGGACAATACAAATGAACATCATTATTCAATGCCTGATGACCACACTCATCTTGTTCATATAAACAATTTAGGTGGCTTGATCCATATTTCGAAGGAATCTTAAAGGACATTGGTTGGGTCAAACTCAAAACTCAAATTTTTGATGCAAAATCACAAAATCAATTATTATTTTCAGTTAAAAACATACTGGCCTTGAATAAAATATTTACTAGATGTCAAGAATATTCGGGTTTGAGGTGCCTTAAATTGGAAATGATCAAAATTATTGCTAATTAATGCTTTAAGGTCAGACTATATGCGGCAGCAGAATCAACAAGAATCAATGCCACGTCGAAAAGGCATTGGCACAATAAGTTGATATTGATTTGAAATTAATAAAAATGAATTTCAAAATCCTAGGTACTGGTGAAGTCATTTTATTGTCTTATTTATAATTCCATTATATATGTATACATTAATATTAAAAATTGTTATTTTGATTATGAAGTCCTTCATTAACAAATCTCATCTGTGAAAAAAAATTTTTACTAAAGAACGAAATGTATCTTGTAATTTGCACAGTAGAAAAACATTGAAATAAATAAATAAACGCTGAAAAAGTTAACAAAATGGCCGAACAAAATCTTTTCATTCAGCCCATTTCTCTACATTAGATATCTGATTTACTATTGATATGCTTTGTAAAGTCAAATGATATACAGGGTGAGTCTTTGACCACTGCGTTAATTTCAACCATAGATTCTTGACGTCAAAAGAAACATTTTCTTCATATAACATTTTTCCAAATTTGGTCCCGTTCAAAAGATATAGGGTGTTGAAATTTCATAAAAATAATGCGTTTTCACCTATAATATTCAAACGACAATATCAATTGAAATGATCTCTTGTAGAAGGTTTTTGATAACACTCGTGCATATTTTGGCATCAATAGATTTATTCCACTTCTTGTGGGTTTCTCACTACTACTCTACAGATTGGTTAAATTGCATGAAAAACAAATATCGCTTGAATTAAAGTTCCGTATCTCGTACTTCCTGGAATCATTAGTCTTTTTTGCATATAAAATCATTCCTCATCTTTTCTCCTAAATTGCAAATCTTGAGATATTTGAAGTTGAAAGGAATTGAATCGATATAATTTTGTCCAAATTTTCTGATTTTCCCAAATCCAACTCTGTGCTGAAATTATTCAATAATCAGATTTGTTCAATGTTGCCATATTTTATGTCTTTATTAAATATTTCTACAAAAGGTTGGGGAAATCTCTCCAGTCTATGGTTCCACCACTAAACACTATAGATGAAATTAACCACTGAACAATTTTTGTCTTACTTAATTCACCACAAAATCTAAATTGCCATTTGCTGTATTCATTGTTAATGATGTCTAGCAAGTTGTTTAATATTTAATCCAGAATAATATTCCATAATAAATAGAGAAAAAGTTTTCCATCACTCTTCAGTATATTTTGACCGTTGCAATAGGTAAAGTATTTTCTGTCAGGACCTGTTAAATTGAAGACTTGTCTTTATGAAGAGCTGGTTTTTTATAGCTTCAGACTTTCAGGGTTCATCAAATTATATCTATTCTAACATAGGAATGCTGCAAATTGAGCTCATATGAGTTTTAAAAACTTCGAACCCAGACTCCTAGATTTGTTTTATACCTTTATTATCTTTATTTCATACACCGATTCAACCTTGTTCACAAACTTAAGAGATAATAGAATTTGACTTAGTTTTAATATTTCTGAATGTTTGTTATGATGCATGGTTAATTAAAATTCAATCAATATTGAATCTGGAAACTATAAGCTCATAAACAAGAAAGATTAGAATAGAATGCATTTTCTGACCATAATCATTTCATACTGAATTGAATAATTTAAAACTATCGATATTATCCCTAAAAAATTTTCCACTTTTTTTTTGAAGATACAAATAACTTTTGACAGTTTCAAACAGAATCAAAACAACAAGGAACCACAGAACACTTTTTTATTTGGAACTACCCACCACAGAGACGTTATAATATTTTAATGTGATAATAATTCACTCTAATTATTCTGAGGAAAATTATAACTAAAGATCAATAATAGTTACAGATATTATCTTTCATTTAAAAAAACATTGCAAATATTAATTTTTTCTCTCCTGGGGTTCGGTAATAAATTAATATTCTATGGTAAGGTATTAAAATTTGACATAATCTATGAATAACCATTATTCAATATTTATGTTCTTGTTTACGTAATTAAAACAGATATTCTGATTATTCAAATCAGTAATTATAGTCTAAACAGAATAGATTCATATTAATGATTTTCAAAAATTTTTTATCAAAAAACACCTAGTTGATTTTTCTAAATCAAATTTAGGTATTTCTTCAAGAAAGTATAATTGCACACCTAAATCTGGAAATACTTGTAATCTATCCAGGTAAATTGTTATTGGGATTCAGTACAGAAAATACCTGTTCACTGGTCTCTGTCAAGGAGAAGAAACTTCAGAAATATCAGTGTTTGGAAAATCATAGATGATTTTTTCTGGCTTTGAGTGAAAAAAAAAGCACAGTGACAACCTCTTGCCTTGGAAGTTTTCATAGAAATGATGGTTATCATGATTTGGAAATTTTAAGAAGAAAATTACAAATGTATGATGATAACATCCAACAATTCTGAGGTTTTTTTGGAATTTCTCACTAGAAAGGCATGGTTTATAATCTTGAAGTAGAAAGAAAAATTAGTAGAACAACAAAAATCTATGTTTATGGTGTTGAATTTTTTTTACCAGAAAATAAGTATTTTGTATCTTTTTTCTGGATATGGACCTCATCGGATGAAACATGATTGAGTGAATCGTTTCTTAGAGGGAAAATAATGTTTTTAAACAATTCAGATTCAATAGTGGATGCTGTGGAAGGTATTTTTCATTCAAACTAAACTGGATTACAGAGGGGTATTTGCCCAATGTGAAAACTTAAAATGCTTATAACTTTTCAACGCAGCTGAATATAGGAAAACCGTAATGGAAAAAGTGTTTCTTTTGATCTCAAGAACCTATGGTTAAAATTAACGCAGTGGTCAAAGACTCACCCTGTATAGAAACCTTCTTTATCTATGGCAAAATTATCACTCAAACATATACTCCATTCAAAGTTTATTTGTATCGCGGGTGGCTATGATTTAAGTTTCTTGGGTTGGCATCAGTGTTTCTTCGGATTTCGACGTTGCCGATGTCAAGCAGTTAAGCCAATTTTCACTTGTCATCTTTGATTGTCACATTTGATTTTGAAGAGAATCAAAATATTTCAGAATATTTTTCAAAATGCCTAAAGTAATAACTAAAGAACAAAGACTTAGCATAAAAAAATGCTATCTTGCACTCAAATCTGCGCATAGTGGTCAGGAAGTTATGGACTCAACGATACAGCAAAGTGTATCAAACATTTTCAACGTAAGTGAGATGTAAATATTATGTTTTATCCTAATCGAAATTTCATTACAGGTTCATATTAATTCAATCAGAGGAATTCTTAATGAAGACGACGATAAAGAGTTTCCTTCTATTGGTAGGCCCAAAAAAACACAAGAAGTAGACAATTTCATTTTTAGAAAAGACCTGCAACGACAAATTTGGAATTACAATTTGAAAAATGAACACTTTTCTATCGACACACTACTGACTTACGCTAAGGAACATTTGGATTATAAGGGAGAACGCACTTCATTATTCAATATTATTAAATCAATGGGTTATAAATATAAAAAGGTAAATGGACGCAAAATTTTATGTGAACAAAAACATGTCGTTGCAGCCAAAATTACTTTCCTGAGAAAATTTTTGCAATTTAAGTCGATGAAAATATAAGATTCGTGTTTCTTGATGAAACTTAGATTTACCAAAATGGTTCATCTGTTCGTCGATGGACACACGAATCTGATATGAGAGGAAATCCATCAAAAATTAAATCTGAAGGTAAAAGATTCACTGTTTTGCATGCAGGAAGTAATTTTGGATTTTTGGAGGGTTGTGATTTCATTTTAGATTCGAAGAATAATGACCGTGACTATCACAAGACTATGACCAGTGAAATTTTTCAAAATTGGGTTATTAATCAACTAATTCCAGCTTTATCAAAGCTTGCTGGTAAATTTGTGATTATAATGGACAATGCACCATATCATTCAGTGCAGTTGGATAAGCCACCAACTAGTTCAAGCAAGAAAATTGATATGCAGAATTGGTTGGTGAATAACAAAATTGATTTCGATCGGAATTTAAATAAAAACAACTTTGGAATTTAATATTACCATTTAGAATTGACCGACAGAGACGATACGTTATTGATGAACTTTTGAAAGAGCATGGACATGAAGTTCTTAGATTACCCCATACCATTGCCAATATAATCCTATTGAAATGGCATGGGCGTTTTGTAAAACTTCTACAACAAGAACATAAATTCTCATCCTTACACAAGGGATAGAGTGTTCAATTTATGAACTCTGGCTCTTTCAAAATGTACACCTGAAATGTGGCAAAATTTTTATTTACATTGCGAACGACTTATTGAAGACGACTGGACAAAACATATGGGTAACCTACCTATAGATAATATTCCTCCATTTATTATTTCATTGGAGGAAAGTGATTCAGATCCAGAATTATCTGATGATGAGTCTGATTCGTTCACTGAAGTAATGGATGTGGAATAATGTCGAGAAGAACTCAAGTTGTCACTTCATTTAAGGATATAAATTGAAATGTATGTAAGTAAATTATTGTTACATGCTAATATACAGTTATTATTAGGAGGATATGCTACTCATTTTCATTTAGTAAAAGGAGCACAATCTGTTGGCATTAAAAGAAGATTTTTCTCCTACAGGTGGATAAGTTTGTTAAGAATCATCGATCGGATAGCTCAACCTGGACTAATAGGCCCTTCCCCCATACCGAGCTTCTTCACTAGTGCACTAATATGACACAGAGAGCCCACCAAAGGCCAAACTACAAGCACTACCAATTTATGAACATCTAATATCATTGGAATAACTTTTTTTTATACAATAAATGTAAAATTGGCAGGAAGACTTCGGTCGATAGCCATTTGATGATATTTTATTATCAATAAAGTTAATTTCTCTCTTCTCTTTCTTTCACAAAGATTTTTTTCACTATTCGAAAAATACTTATTGTGTAATTTGTAAAACCCTAGTAATAATTTGACAAATTTCAATCATATGATATTTTATTTAAGTTTTCAAATATCTATTTTGATTTCAATAATGATTGGAAGTTATTTGATAATAGTGAAAGTCTACACATTGAATATTAATAATTGAATTATATCTAATTTGATTATGGTAGATCGTTATTCTTCATCGTTTTCAGATCATTGATATTCTATCCATAGCGTTCAGTATTGTGAATGCTCCTGAATGTGTTTATGAATTCTTCAAAATATTCTGTTGTATACATAACATACCTGTAAGAGATATTATTCGGATTGAAAGAACTTTAGAAGTAATCAACATTTATTCGATTCTTTATGTTAAAAGCTATTATTTCAATTTTGAATATTGAGGATATGATTAGAGCTGAGTATATCCCAGACCAACAAAACTATGAAACAATCATGATAAAAAATATATATTGAATGGAAGAATTAAGTCTTTTCGTCAGTGACTCAAAATGAAACCTTCATTTCACATAATCACCAAGAGATTTGCAGAGAATACCTACTGAACGAAGCATGTATAGCTCTCATTGAGAAGATCACAATGAAGGTATTTTTATGAGGAAAAATAAGAGATTTGAAAAACTAAATGTGCCTACCATCACTTTTATGCATTGATCAACTAAAACATGTTCAGAATACAAGCTTGTATTGAATCTTATTTTGTTGATAATTGAATCGAAGTGTTTCATAGAAGTGAGATGCTCTGCTCCAATTCTGCATTCAAGAATATATACCATTCCCTTATTAGCTACATCTTCAGATTCAACATTACTTCTTTGTGATACCTTCCTGAATTCTTTTGAAAGGTTGAACCAGCTTCCAAACGATTAAAGCAATGTCCTTTCGAATATCAAACAAATTCCAATCGGAAGTTTCATGTATCATGATGAACAGATTAATGTTCAAACTTCTTCAGATTCCCGAAAATCACTTAAAAGATGTTCATCCCTGATGAACAGTAACTTAAATATTATAATTAATATTTTTGAGGTTATCATAAAACATCCCAATCAAAATAAGAGCAGCTCCTATAGAAATTTCTGCCATAATAATTTCAAACCTTTCGAAACTCTTCCAAGGTTCAGAACTAAATTGGCATTTTGAGTGAATCCAAGTTTACTAGGACCTTTATGTGATATAGACAACAGTGCGTAATAATCTGACAGGAAAATAGCGAACCCAACCTAACTTTTTAATATACAGAGTGAAATGTGTCAAACTTCCATGGCCAACCGAGTTACAAATAAACTTTGAATAGAGTATAGATGTATTAATTTCTCCATGACCAAAATTTGGAAGCCATTTTGTCAGTTTTGTCAATTAAATGTCTCACTTTTCAAGGACGATTAGAGAGAGAGTTAGACATCTAGTTTCTATATCTATGATTATTTTACACTCTGTGTTCGGATCGACTTTTAATTTTTATAATATTCTTATGTTCCTTAAAAAGATCTCCACATCATATAAAAAGATAAACTATAGGGTGTTTCTTTAAAAGAAATAGAAATTTAATGGATAAAACACAATTGAATTCATAACTTAGTCAAAAGGTACAAGCCATTTTATAATATAAAATTTACCAGGAAATAAGTAACATAGATCTACACTGAAATAAAACCTACAAATTATGATTATAAACCAAAAATAAAACTTCAATAAATATTGTTATATGTAAGCCGAAAGTTCAAAAGAATATATACAAGTTGAGTCTTTGAACACTGCGTTAATTTAAACTGCAGATTCTTGAAGCGAAAAGTAACACTTTTTCCTATACCACTTTTTTCAAATCTTCGTTTCAGAGTTATAAGCTATTTAAGGTTTCAAATTGAGTTATATCACCTCTACATGTGTTTGGAGTTTAGACAAATTTAGCTTTTTCTGTATGATACACCATAATGGTGTAGAGACATACTTGTTATTACATATTATTATCACATAATTTTCCATCCAAAACCTCAGTTAGTGATATTTTCTCAATTTGAATATTCATAAACAAATACTCATATCTATATATCAACTTTCCCAACATTATAATTTTAATTTCCATAAATATCATCAATATCAATATCGGAAGGTTCATAAGACTTATCACACAGTATTGCCGATGTTACCGGTTTATCGGTATTTCTACCGAAATAACGAAAAGTAATATATTTCTACTTACTATCTTATAAAATGTTCAATTAAATTGAAAACCAAATTCAGAATTTATAAGCATTGTATATATTTCATCGATACGAAAAGATTACCGTACTATGGTGATAGGATCATTCTCCATGTTAAATAATTCTGGGTGCATTTGCGTAACAAATGTCGAATGCCACCTGCAAAAATGTGCAAGTGTACCAACTTTGATAACCTTGCCCGCATCAAGATACCCTGTAAATCTTGGAAAAATGATATAACGTTGTGTAGTTACTACAATAAAATGTAAGATCTGTGTCATAATTTTATAACACATTAAAAATAAGATTTATGTCGCATTCAAACCAACTCTTTACAACCTGAAATATAAAGTTTGAAAAAATTTCCGTTTTGGGCATAAAAGTTTTATGTGAAGGTGAATGTAACCTTTTACTTCAGGGATGGATATTGGATTAATGATCATTTAAAAGGTTACCGACAAACATGTTGAGAATTTTGAATGTGATGCATACAGAATGTTACTTGTAATTAACACCAAAGTATACAGGATGATATATTGAACAAGTAACATTTTATGCTATGAAATGCAGCTATTTGAAAGAATGAATCATATACCTAATATAACCATTTCAAGGAATTCACATTCATTTTTCAAATTAAATTTTTTTATTGATAATGCAACTTCATGAAAGTAACTAAAACTTGTTTGTTTATTACATTTATGGCAAATTTACAGAATGTTCTCTTCGTACAAGAAATATTTTTATACATATGCATTCTAGGGTGATTCATTTAGAGGTACTCTTTGTGGCGATTTAGTAGTAGATCGCGCATGCGTTGTGTAAACTGAAGTGGTATTCTTGTTCAGTAGTGCTGAAATTTCAAAATGGAACGACTTAGCCCAGCACAGCGTCTACGAATTGTTCAGCTTTATTACGAAAATGGGCGTTCTCCAATTAATGTGTATCGGGCACTTAGAGCGACTTACGGTTCACATAATCTGCCTACATCAGTAAGTTTGAGACTCAATATTCGTTATTGGATAATACTCGACTTATTAGACAACATCCAGCTTGTAGTGAAGAGAATATAGAACCGCTGGGGAGCGTGTACGTGATGACCCTGAAGTGTCCATTAGTTGCCGTTCTCAACAGCTTGGCTTTTCGTATACTACGACTTAGCGGATTTTACGTAAGGATCTTTCTTTGAAAGCTTACAGAATTCAATTAGTTCAAGATCTGAAGCCGACCGACCTACCGAATCGTTGTAGTCATAAGGCCCATTTTTGGCCTAATGGGTTCGTGAACAAACAAAATACCCGAATCTGGGGTGATCAACAATCCGAAGAGTCTCAAGAATTGCCGTTAAATCCAGAAAAAACAACTGTTTGGTGTGGTTTATGGGCCGGTGGATTAATCAGTCCATATTTCTTTAAAACAGAGGACAGCCGGAATGCTACTGCGAATGATGGCCTTTATTCCACCATGATAACTATTTGTTGCCCGGAATTGAAGCCCGTGGTCTCGACGAAATGTGGTTGCAACAAGATGGTGACAATTGCTATACAGCCCGTGAAAACATGGCTTTACTGCGGAAGTATTTCGGCCAACGGATCATTTCACGCTTCGGACCAGTGAATTGGCCGGCTAGATCATGTGACATCACACCTCTTGATTTTTTCCTTTGAGGCTATGTGAAGTCCACAACCTACATGGACAAGCCGGCTATTGAGGTATTGGAGGCCCAATATTACTCGAATCATTGGAGAAATATCACCGAAAATACTCACACGCGTCATGGATACAATCGAATGGATCTTGTTAACCGTAGTCGAGGTCATCATTTGAAGGAAATTATCTTTCTCTATTTCAGTGTGGATCTTGTTGCCCAAAACAAAAGTGGTATCAATCGTTTTGTTTGGACCTACTGATGAATATCCGTGGTCAAAATCTATTCTGTCCGTCCGTCCGTCCGTCCGTCCGTCCGTTCCGTGAACACGATAACTCTCGAACGGATGTCATCATTTAGGTTCAGAATGACACTGAAATTTTTTTATGGTGCAGTTTTATATCTTTCTCTGGAGATATGATTTTTCAAAATTTAAATAATTGTCAGACATTGTCATGAAAGTAACTACGTTCGGTTGAGTAACGGTTCATTAGGAATAGTTACTTTCAAACAATTGAATAATTACAGTGGTTTACAAGAGCGCTTAAGCCAACTGAACTCATGCTTTCTAAATTTTTTTTAGTTATATTTTTCGTTTTGTGGTTGACAACAATGACATCCTATCCTTTCGAATGTCAACACGCGTCCCTTGCAGTTCATTTGTCAATATCAAACCATGTAGAGTAGTTCAGTCAATCTGTACATTTGGTGCGGGTATAATTACCCGCTCGATGAAATTTGGTACACTTGTTGAAAATGATGTAACTAAGCTACCTTTGCGATGGCCTCGCTGAAATGTTAGCGGTTTTTGAAAAACTCAAAAAAACTCAAAAAGTAAAAAATGCATTTTTTCGAATTGTATGCATCGTACAGAAAATTTTATTGAACAAAAATGTAGAGGACGTTGTGACATTTTTTGTCATTGGTGCAATGCTGCACGACTAAAAGCGCACAAAGTAGGTGGCGCTAAAGTATCTAAAAGCGAGTGAATATTCAAACCTTAACAAATCTATAAGCTC
Source organism: Micraspis discolor (assembly GCA_030674115.1). Lineage (NCBI taxonomy): Eukaryota > Metazoa > Arthropoda > Insecta > Coleoptera > Coccinellidae > Micraspis > Micraspis discolor. Next base: position 2,265,678 of record JARTUT010001740.1, read on the forward strand.
TCTGATCGGGTGAACAATAGTCTTTTTCCGTACTATGGGACAATGTGATCTAAATATGAAAGCCTAATGAATAAACAAACCTTTATCTCAATTTGAAAATAACTACTCATAATTTTCACCAAATTTTGTTCTATGCTTCTCCTAAAAACTTTCGTCATTGCTTTTCTGAGTTTTGACAACGCCATCAAATTCTTTCTCTATGATAAAAATTTTTGATTAATATTACATCTGTGCTTTTCTGAATTTTGACAACGTCATCGACATCGAATTCAACCTCTATGAATTCTATGAAAATTTTGATTGATATTACGCCAACTGACACTGATAACTAGGTCCGCAAGTTGTCAAACGAATATCGATCTGTGATGGCAAATCTTTCAATGACAAAGCTCGGACTTCATGACATTTCTATTTTTCTCTTGAGTAAATGAAAAAAATGATCATATCTTCAGAAGATGAAAAGCTACGACAATGAAATTTGGGGATGAGTAAGATATCGGTAACCTCAATATATATACGGATTTTTATTTAAATCTAAATGAAGTCTTAGGTGATATTAAGTATTGAAAATTTTTTTAAAGGGAATTTTTTTAAAATTTTCTAGCGTGACGATTTCTGCGAAATTTTGCAAGCCATTTCGTTTCAGTCTCCCTCAATAACATTCCAAGTATCAACTTGATCGGATGGATATTCTAGTAGTTATTGAGGAAACAAAATTTCAGATGCTCATAACTACTGAACCATCCGACGGATTTGGCCCAATAACGAACTTGACCGAGATATGTGGACAATTAACCTATTCTGAAAATTTGAAAACTCTAGCTGATTCCTTTTGGATGCTAGAGAGGATACGCAGCCAGCCGGCCGGCCGGCCGGACAGACTCAACTTTCGCCACGAATTCTTCATCAGGAGTCGAACCCAATCGATTGAGACCATTTTCGGCTCGATATTCCAAAATTACAGACGCCAAAAAGAGTGTTTTTCATGTTTTCCGCCCTGAAAATGTTGTTTTAATGCAAAAAATTAAATGTAAAAGTTGTTCCTTACATTATTATCAACAACTTTTATCTTAACATTTTTTTCGTACAACTTACCATTTACAAGTTATAGTAATACATAGCGCTGCATATACAGCACTGTTCTGCTAACGGTAGTTTTCTCGGTGCTATTGTGACTTTCTCCGACGAATCTGTTTAATTGATGACATTTTTCAAAAAATGAAAAACAAAACTGAAAAACATTAAAAATTGTCTTTGTTAATAACATTGAGAGTTCAACAAAATAATTCATAACAGAATGCGACTCAAAAAATCAAATAATGGATAATACTTGTCAAAAACAAATTAAAATTTTATTTATTAAAGTTTAATTGCTAAGAAAAATTAAATTAGTAAAATATTGATTTAAACGTGCACTACCGATGTGTACTCATACTGCGTACAACAGTATATTTGGATTTTTCATTCTTCTGCAAGGTGCAGCTTCAAAATGGTCAGTTGTACAAAAATAATGTTTAAATAAAAGTTGTTGATAATAATGTAAGGAACAACTCTTACATTCAAACTTTTGCAATAAAACAACATTTTCAGGGCGAAAAACATGAAAAACACTTTTTTTGATACTTTAGCGCCACCTACTTTGTGCGCTTTTAGTCGTGCAGCATTGCACCAATGACAAAAAATGTAGATCGCAACGTCCTCTACATTTTTTGTTCAATAAAATTTTCTTTACGATGCAAACAATTCGAGAAAAATGCATTTTTTTTACTTTTTTTTTGAGTTTTTTTGAGTTTTTTTGAGTTTTTCAAAAAACCGCTTCAGCGAGGCCATCGCAAAGGTAGCTTAGTTACACCATTTTCAACAAGTGTACCAAATTTCATCGAGCGGGTAATTATACCGTCAAAACGATTTATTTTTCGACAGATTGACTGAACTAGAGATTTGAACGCACTATTCAAATTCTATAATCTGTCAATTTTCGTATCAATCACACCAACTGCGAAAATAAAATGCAAAAGGAACTAGGAGGTATAATCTGAATTTTTCATTGAATTCCAATAAATTTCTTACAATTCTTGACTGAAATAGAGAAAATATCGTCTAATACTCGTTACAGAAGGCAATTCCAACACTCATGTGTTCATGTGTTTCAAATTTCGCATTCGTGTTGGAATGGGTTCCCATTCTGCAACTTGTTTTAGAATATACTATTAAAAAATAATTGTAAAGAACGGTTCCTTCATTTGTTAATAAAGATTATGGAATAATATTGTTTTTATTAATTTTTTTGATTCAAAAAAAGTACCTCTTAATGAATAACCCTTTATCTACATCGGCTGTTGCCAACTTGATTTCTTTTTTTCATAATTGAAATTTAAATAAACTTATAGACTCACATAGCCATCTCCTCGACATCAAGAAAGAACAATGCAAGTGAGGTATTCGAAAAAATCCATTCCAGAAGTCCTTCGTTCAGTGAGAGGATCGTTTCTCAATCGGCTGGTGTATCCATCAACATTTATATTTGTCGCATTTTGTCAGAAATATAAACCGTGGGGGGCTGCACCTAAAAAGTGAATCACCGAAGTTGAATTATATGTTTGCCTCCAATTACCTGAAGTTAATTACATTGTCATCCTCTCCGTTGGGTGTTTTCATTCAAATGAGATGCTCTTCACTCCTTACCCTCTTCTATTTATGCTGCATGTATCTGTAATGTCTACCCACAAAAGGGCAATAACAGGTGATCGATCATTTTAATATATATTAGCATTTGTTCGAAGCGGCTTCAGGAGAAATATTAACAATGTGAAAGTAGCCTAGAGTCGATAGGAATAACACACGATTTGTTTATGATAAAACGTTTGAAATAGGTAGGGTGGTGAGGTGAGCTACTGCAACAGACATTGTTAAGATTTCAAGAAGAGATTGGAATTCATGTCCTCCACCTTTCAACTCGTGCGAGAGATCAGAATCCTATTTCTGCATCCAAAAAAATTACACATATTCAGGAGATCAACTCCTACTTCAGAACATGTGTCACATCCTTTCAATATAAATGATTCGAGGGCTGCAATTAAGTTTACCAAATCTCGGAAGCAGCAGGTTTTGACGGAATTTATCCTGAATTCATCAGACATTTAGGAAAAAAGGCCTTGTCATGGTTATTGTCTTTCTATAACAATATTCGAAATTCAGGAAACTTTCCTTCTGAATTCCGTAAGGCTAAAGTAATATGTATGTATATTAAAACGGGGAAAAAATCCATATTGGTTCCACCTCCGTGTCTCGACGTATGTCTCTTAAATTACAATATTGTTTATTTTTCATTGCGGTCTGATAATTTCTTTTCATGCAAAATACATACCTGAGATTTGTAAACTATATTATTTATATACAGGATACAATTGTTAAGTCTAGCCCTGAAGATGGAAAAATATATATTGAAACGTCTAAACTGACAGGAATGCACCATTCAAACCTTTATGGGACAATTTTGGATCACCAATTTGAATTTACAAAAATCCTAGTGATCCTAATAGTTAATCAGTTTATTGAGTGTTCTTTCAAGATATTAGAAAGGTTTATTCTTTTTAGAATTGAATCTACTATAGTGAATGTTCTACAACATTTCCAGGGAGGCTTTAGGAAAAATAGAAATAGTTCAGATCAGAATCTCAGCCTTACAACGTTCATCAGGCTTCAGTAATAGGTTGGAAATAGGAGCAGCTTTCATTGATTTATCTTCGGCGTATGACACTGTGTGGCAAGATGGATTAATTTTCAAACTCTATACCCAAGTGTGGGAAAATGGTAACATTATTAGAAAATATGTTATTTGATAGAGGGTCTTGTGTTTTTGTTGACAATAAAAGTAGCAATTTCAAAACATTGAAAAACGTTCTTCCACAAGGATCAGTTCTAGCTCCTTTATTTTTCAATTTATATCTTAGTAATTTACCCATGACATCATCTCAGATATTTGTTTATGCTGATGACATTGCTATTGCTTACCAGCATTCAGGTATTACATTCTTTCAATCAAAGTAGGTTTGTTGGCGTCAGTTTCGAATGCGAGATAAACAAACTTATTGTTTCAAATGCATTATCCTATTTATTTTGATTTTCATACTCTGGATTTGTATTGCTAGTTTTTCCCCAACGTCTTCATTCTTAATTATTTCTTATCTCAAGCACTCTTGTTATTTTTGCATAATTTCATGTTTATTTTCTGTACAATATTGCTATCAAATCAATAGTGTGTTATAAATATTTTTAATTTTCAAGATGAAAATATCGATATGTAATTTTAAAAATATATTTTGTTAACATAATGAAAAAATTTTCATCTTTGATATTGCAAATGTTTGCCTGAATCATACATTGCATATCGAGGATCAAAGTTTTTTATTATTTTCGCAAAATTCATTTTTAAAATTCAGTGATCCTCTGCTATCCATTCAAATTTCCCGCCATTCTTTCATCTATATTCGCAGACAAACTGCAGCTCTAAATTTTGGAGCAAATATCATTATTTTCTAATTTATTTCCAAATTATTTTATTGAGTTGCGATTATGATTGAGTGGAACTCAATCCCTGATCCTTCCGAAAAAAACATCTTGTTTTCAGATCTGCAAATAATCATGAAACAAAATATAGAAAATTAGCTGTAACTTCCATTATTCTAGAAGACCCTCTTGAAGAAAGAAGACCCTCAAATATATTTGAGAAGATAATTTCTATTCTAAATATAGAAAATTAGCTGGAGTTAAATTAGAGTTAAATTAGATTCATCTCTCAATTACAAGGCACATTTAGATGATCTATGCCTAAAACGGAAAACTAGGAATAATATTCTTCAGAAATTAGCTGGATCATCTTGAGGTGTTGGTTTCTCCACTTAGTAGTCTTAGTAGTCTTTTCTGCAGCTGAATATTGTTGCTCTGTTTAGTTTTAATAGTCTCTTCCACATACTCAAAAAATCTTGGATGCATGTCGCACATTGATGATACATTAATGACCTAATATATTACTGGCACCATAAGATCTACAGTTGTAATTTGAGAAAAAGTTCAATTGTTAATCAGTTTTGTCTGCGGTGCTTTAGAGGACGAAGTCAATAATTTATTTTGTTTTCCTGCAATCTTGAGCGGTAAGAAGCAAAGTTATATTTATTTATTCTGATGCTTTATTTCCAATGGAAAGTATATTATTTAAGTTAAAAATAGATTTTGTAGGATGAATTTGTGGAAGAATGCTCTTGGTAATTCATTCTTGATAAGTAAACATGATATAGAATTTATGGAAGACATTTTAGTAAAATTCTTTTACAAATTCAAATCACTATAAATTAAACAGACATGTTATTCTATGCTTGGATCAACCCTTCATCAGGCATTAAAGTAATTGAAGTAATTTGGAATCACATGCAATGGTTGGGGAATAGCATGAAGTATTCAGATGAAACATCAGTAATTGAGGAATCACATGAAGTAATGTAGAAATCACGGGCTGAAGGATCAGTGAATCGTCAGGTATCATGAATTAATTGTTTGTATCTTATATAATTATTTTGTTGTCTTTCATCTTTTATTCACGATATTTCATTTTGCAAGAACATTTGAATTCAATTTACATGATTCCTTAAATATTCAAACCTTCATCATTGTTTTAGGTAACAATCAGGCAGTGAGAGGTCCTAAAAATAGCTGAGGAACAACAAAGTGCAAGTACTATAACAACTACAGGTATTACATTCTTTCAATCAAAGTAGGTTTGTTGGCGTCAGTTTCGAACTGCGAGATAAACAAACTTATTGTTTCAAATGCATTATTCTATTACAGTATTTTGATTAACTGAGGCTTTTGATTTATGAAATAATATTTCATTATTATTTTCATTACTTGCAGCTGATCAGTACATAGTATATTGCAGGAGTCGATGCTACTGGATCCATTGGAAGTTTAAAACTAAACTCCTTAATGGTTAATCCTTCAGGGCAGAATTGTGAGAATGATGAAAGTTCTCTCTGGAAGTCAGGAGAGGGTGGTTCCTGATCAACATTCATGTCACAATTGAAAAAATGCACCATGAGTAATTTTTGATTTATTTTTTGTTATTTCAGCAGTCTGTTCTGTTAATTCAACCACACAACAATACTTATGCTAGGAGCCATTTTTGCATAATTTCATGTTTTTCACTGCTATCAATTTGATAGCATAGAATAAGTGATAAAATGTTTTAAAAAGAGCTGTAATCAATAGTGTGTTATAAATATTTTTAATTTTCAAGAGGCTTTCATTTTATAAATAGAATTGTATGGCATCCCGTCACCAACCTAAACTAACATTTGGTTTGTAAGCCAAAAGTTCAGAAGAATATATATATACTGAACAACTCGCCATCATTTGGACCAAATGACTGACAAATGATACAAACATTTAATCGTTTTATTTTTCATAATCCTAATTACTTTCAGAAAATATAATGTATTATATCACCCTGCTGATTTTTCTGTTTATCATCACCTCTTATGTTGACTGTTTCAATCCATCTCAGAATTATGATACGGTCCGGTACTGTCTCACGCGATATACAAAAGAGAACGCGAAACAGTGAATTTTTACTAATACTGTTCGTTTGAAATTTTTATTGCAATAAAAATTATACAATCAATTACAACATCTCTGTTTCATTTAGGTCTATAAGTATATATTCTTTTGAACTTTTGGCTGACAATATTTAGTTAGCAAACAATAAAGCATATAGATCAGGGGTTAGTGACGGGGTGTCATACAATTCGGCGTATGACATAAAAGCCTAGGGAAAAAACCCCAGTAAAAAAACCCTGGCTCCCCGTCTAAGTGTGAAAATACAAAAATAAGCTGAAATATATTTCAGGACTTCTTTCTTCAAGAGTGATCTTCTATTGATAGAGAAAGATACTTCTTCAAGGTGCTCACATTGAATCTGGAAATAAAAAGACAAAAGCAGAAAAAAGAACTGAATAACAGAAATACGTATCATATTCGTTTGAAATTTATAACCCATTCCAAGAAAGAGTTGGAAACATCATGAATAGCCCTAAAACCATCTTGAAATTTATATATGGGACAACTATTGATGAGATGAGGTATTGTTTCTTCTGCTTCTCCACATTCACAAATTGCGCTAGGAACTGAGTTCCATTTGAATAGCATGCCATTGGTACGACCATGACCTGGTCTCAAACGATTAAGAACTGTCCAAATTTGTCTTGGAAGATCAAAACCAGGAACTTTTTCAGAAGGATCAGAAACGAGATACTTATTGAACATTTCGTAAGAGTTTCACTCAGTCTTCCATAATTCTTTATCACTTATGTTCATATTGAAGAACGTATTATGCCATAATGGTTTACGTGACTTCAATCTGGGAATTCTATTTTGTGGAAAATATGAAATAATTGGGAATAAATTGGGAAAAGAATGATATTTATTCCAAGAATTCAGAGCTGCAGTCTGTCTGCGAATATGGGGAGGGACAATGTTAGACAATACTGGTAACCAATGAACCGGTGTTGATCTTATGGTGCCAGTAATTATTCTCATGGATGTATTCCATTGTGCATCAATTTTTTGTGTATGTGCACTATTAAACCAAACAGAGCAACAATACTCAGCTGCAGAAAAGACTAGGGCTAGAGATGCTGTGCGAAGAGTGGAAGCATCAGCACCCCAAGACGATCCAGCTAATTTCTGAACAATATTATTCCTTGTTTTCAGTTTTAGGCTCAGATCATTTAAATGAGCCTTGTAATTGACAGATTAATCTAATTTAACTCCTAAGTATTTTGGATAGAAATTATGTTTGATAGGAGAATTATTGAAAGTTACAGCTAATGTCCTATATTTTTCATGATTATTCAGATGGAAACAAGATACCTCTGTTTTGTTGGGATTTGGACATAATCGCCACTCAATAAGATAATTCTTTAACATTTCCAAATCAGATGACAGTATGTTTTCCAGAGTATGGAAATCCGAATGTTGGTAAACAATAGCAATGTCGTCAGCATAAACAAATTTTTGAGATGAAGAAGTGGGTAAATCACTTAGATATAAATTGAAAAGTAAAGGAGCTAAAACTGATCCTTGAGGAAGACCGTTTTTCAATGTTTTGAAGTTGCTACTCTTATTATCAATAAAAACACGAAACCTTCTATCAGATAACATATTTTCTAATAATCGTACCATTTTCCCACATTTCAGATGGGTATAGAGTTTGAACATTAATCCATCTTTCCACACAGTGTCATATGCCGAAGATAAATCGATGAAAGCAGCTCCTGTTTTCAACCTATCATTGAAGGCTGATTCTATGAAAGTTGTAAGGCTGAGAACCTGATCCGAACAATTTCCGTTTTTCCTAAAGCCTCCCTGGAAATTTTGTAAAGCATTTTCTATAGAAGATTCAATTCTAAAAAGGATTAGCCTTTCTAATATCTTGAAAGAAACACTCAATAAACTGATGGGTCGATAACTATTAGGATCACAAGGATTTTTTCCTCGTTTCAAAATCCCTATTATTTTATCCTTACGAAATTCGGAAGGAAAGTTTCAATAAAAATATACTTTGTAACTTCGAGATTACTCACTTAATGAGCACTTTTTGCAGGTTCATACAAATTTGAATCCATGCATACATTTATATGGAATAATCAATATTTATTATTAGAGTACATAAGTCTTACCTTTTGTTAATAAAATTAATTGATTTATTAAATTGAAAACTTTTTTTTTATTTTAATTCAATGCGAAGCAAGAAACAGTTTTGTCACATAGGCAGAAAGGCTTCAGGCAAACAAATGCTCTCTTCTAGAGACACAATGTACTATTGTACCCCATATCATATCGCACTGTCAACAAAAATTGACGTGTCCGAGTGTTTTTACAAATTCTTTATCGTTGTTGAATTATTGACACTTTCAATTTCAAATGTGACACCCTCTAGAACAGAATAGAATATTGTCTCAAGAAGTGAGAGCAATCTGTCCGTTTGTTGAGATAGAACACATGTATAAATGGGACCAATTGCAGTGTAGACCCTTATAGCCGAAGCAGGTACCTAATTGCGACATCCTTACAAAGCTAAAAATTAAACTACTCAATTTCATGGAATCCTACACATTCTAATGGGAATTAATGAAACCAGGACGCGAGTAATTGCCCAATGAGTACTTTGTTTCTTCTATGCCCTCGCATTGTTACCAACCGATGAGATCGCCGATGCGTGAACGCGGGAGACTATCGGTTGTGTATCCACGGATATCCGAGTACCACGAGTGCCAACTGTTCAAAGCTAAACTGAAATTTCCGGTGTTGGAATTTATTGTCTCGATTTAATTCGATCGACCAGGAAATGAATCTATGGCGTCCTTATGAGTTTTCGTTATAATTCTAATTAGATTTATTGGCCGTTGCTTTGATTATCTGAAAAACGTTGAAGGGCTTCACGCTTGCGAGGATGAGAATTTAAAATTTTTTCAGAAGTTCAAGAGTTACAGTGTTTCTGATTTTAGGTTACTATTCGTTTTGTGGTTGACAACACCTACATCCTATCCTTTCGAATGTCAACACGCGTCCATTGTATGTCAATTGTCAATATTAAACCATGTAGAGATTTGAACGCACTATTCAAATTCTCAACCTGTCAATTTTCGTATCAGTCACACCACCTGCGAAAATAAAATACAAAAGGCACTAGGAGGTATAATCTGAATTTTTCATTGAATTCCAATAAATTTCTTACAGTTCTTGACTGAAATAGCAAAAATATCGTCTAATACTCGCTGCAGAAGTCAATTCCAACACTCATGCGTTCAAAAACTCGCTCCTTCTCGAATTTCGCATTCGTGTTGGAATAGGTACCCATTCTGCAACTTGTTTTAGAATCATCAAAAACTTTTCAATCTCTTCCGTTTTAATTCGATAGCATTACACTAACTTTGTGTATTTGATCATGTTATTAAAAGCATTAATTTTCTGAAATTCAATTAAATCGTAGCGTAGGTTAGGGAAGGTTACCGTTTCAACAAGAGAACTGAAAATTTAACTCATCTATGGAGAATTTTGAACTACCACATTTAAAAACGAAGTTTCAGAATCAATTTTAATAATGGATCAATACATACTATTTGCTATGTTATTATTCTTTAGTATGGAATCCTGAATATTTCATCTCGAATTCTTGAAAATGTTTTATCCATCGCAGTGACATCTCATACTCTATTGAATAGAGTCTATTCTATGAACACATAACTTTCAACTAAAGTAGTTATTCGTTCGAGATTAATAGAAAAATTTAATATTGTTATTGAATTTTTCATGCAGCTTTTCCATAAATTTAATGAGAACAAATAAATCACATCAAATACAGGGTGAGTCTTCGACCACTGCGTTAATTTTAACCAGAATTTTTACATTTACCCAGTCCTTACAATTACACAAGCCATAGCATTTGTCGAACTGTCGGTATTTGCTGACAGTTGTGGAAAAATCACAAATTTGAAGAGTGTCTGCAAGTCTACTAATGTAGCTGAAGAATATACAGGGTGAGTCTTTGAGAACTGCGTTAATTTTAACCATAGAATCTAGACGTCAAAAGAAACATTTTCTTCCTATAACGTTTTTCCAAATTTTGCCCCGTTCAAAAGATATAGGGTGTTAAAATTTCATGAAAAAATTGCATTTTCACCTGTAATATTCAAACGACAACATCAATTGAAATGATCTCTTGTAGAAGGTTTTTGATAACAGACATGCATATTTTTGCATCAATATATTTCTGTACCTCGGAGGGATACAACACTATGTCCATTTTCATAACTTTACAGGAGAGGAGTTTTAAACTTTTCTTCAACAAAAAGTGTTATTCGCACAGCTATTTATTGAGATGTTGAAACAATATTTCACCAGACCATTCTATTTATTGTTATTTACATCATGCAGTTGTTATAAAATAAAGAAAAACCTTCTTTACGGTTTTTTTTTCACTTTTTAATGGGCATGGTGTTGTATCCCTCTAATAAAGTTATTGTACTATAAGACCTAATGTGGGATACTATTTGACTTACACAATGTATTTAACTATTTTATTTATAATTCTCTTTACAATTAATAATACATCTATGTATTCAACTAAAATGGTATTTTAGATGCAAAAACTCAGTCATCATCAGGTAAGTCTCCTTCAGGGTACTCACTAGTGGTATTACTAGTATGCTTTAAGTTTTTATAAAAGTCATGGCAAACTGTAGGAACATATGCTAGTAATGCCAATAGTTTCATATTATGCTCAGTATATTTCATTGAGGTCTAACTGCTGCCAACCCCAGGACGTTAGAATTGTCATGTTGTTTTTTTTCTCTTCCGCTCTATCAGTGCATAGACAGTATCCGCCTCCATATGCGTGTGTCCCTTTAGTAGAAACTTTTGAGTGATGATTTTTACTTGAGGATACTTATTGAGTATCCAAAAGAAACACATAATTAGGCTAATATTCTTATTCTGGCCGTAACAATTATCCAACCACAGAATGATTTCTTCAATGTCACTGCCAAGAATGACGGTATTTGCCCATTTCAGTAATGCAGATCCGACTTCATTTCGGCCACGAGCTCCTTTGGATTCGTCCCACATAATACAATGGACTGACGAATCAGAAGAATAAAAAAGGGTGTAAGGTAAGTCCACATGTTGTTCTATCCCTCTAAATGAAAGTGGACTTGGTGTTGTTTTAAAACATGCTATATCCGGTTCTTACTGGTTTTGGATATAATGCTCTATTCCTCTAAGAAATATGAAAAAAGCTGATTTTAATTGATGACGAGATATTGTTGATGATGGAGCTCGTATTGAATGATTATTTGGGCTATTACCATCATCTATTGTGGAAAACATTACATCCACAATAGATGATGGTAATAGCCCAAATAATCATTCAATAATTAAAGCTGATTTTGTGTTGTATCCCTCCGGGGTACAGATTTATTCCATTTCTTGTAGGTTTCTCACTACTACCATTGAGTATAAATCTATATGTATACTACCAATGCTTCTACTGTGCAGATTGGTTGAATTGCATGAAAAACAAATATCACTTGAACTAAAGGTATCTTGTACTTCCTAGAATCATTTGTCTTTTTTGTAGATGAAATAATTCGTCATCTTTTTTGCTTAATTGCACCATTTTAGAGATATTTGAAGTTGAAAGGAATTAAATCGATATAATCATCTGATGAAACATGACAGAATTAATCATTCCTTAGAGGGAATAGTATATTCTAAACCAAGTTGCAGAATGGGAACCCATTACAACACGAATCCGAAATTCGAAACACATGAACACATGAGTGTTGGAATTGCCTTCTGGAACTAGTATTAGACGATATTTTCTCTATTTAAGTCAAGAATTGTGAGAAATTTATAGGAATTCAATAAAACATTCAGATTATACCTCCTAGTGCTTTTTGTATTTTATTTTCGCAGTTGGCGTGACTGATACGAAAATTGACAGATTATAGAATTTGAATAGTGCGTTCAAATTTCTACATGGTTTAATCAAATAATTCTATAGATATAATTTGATCCTTGAAATAAATCGTGAAGCATCTAGTAGGCTGTGCCGTGCCCTTTGAGAAGTTCTGCGCATGCGCGACGAAGGGGAAATTGCTTAGAGAAGGGAATCGAGGAGACTACAGTGTTTCGTTCAAATAATTCTATATTTATATTTTTGTGGTTTCGTTCTTCCGTCGGTTGAATAATGACATGAACGAGTTGTGAGGTTAAACGCTTGGGATTTATTTGGTTTCGATCATATAAAAAAGACCTTATTTGACGGTAAAGTTGTAAATTTTGAATGATTTCAATCTGCATGCTATTATTCTGCTTCATTAGGATCATATAACAGAAGAAAATATTTTGAATACACATTTTTACCTCTGTATTGGAAAATAAGCACCAGCATGGAAATAGTTTATTTCTAATAAAGAATATTTCAGGAAAACAATATTAGGTAGGTAAGGAGTTTGTCATAGGATCTTAATGTAGACTTTCGTTTTTGAAATTTCGATTTTGTATACTGATATCTTCAATAATAAGATAAATAGGAAATAATGATGAAAAAGTGACAAATTTCGTTTGAAAGAAGTCGAAGTAATTCTGTCGTTTAATTTGAATTATGTCACATTCGGTAACCATGGTAAAAAATCACAAACCCCTTCTAACAAGCGCAAGAGTTCGTGGCGCATGCGCATTACACCTTGATGGGAACAGGGTCAATGTTACACGTTTGAGTACTTATTTTCCACGATGCACGCATTCTATATATTTATATTTCTATGGGTTTAATAGTGACGATTAACATGCAATGGACGCGTGTTGATATTCGAAAGGATAGGATATCAGTGTTGTCAAGTACAAAACGAAAAATATAACTAAAAACAATGCTGTAATGAGTTCATTACAGCACTGTTTTTAGTACTGTAATGAACTTATTACGACACTGAAATAAAGAAAATGATCTTTGATAGCTATAGAAAATAAAAAACATGGCAACAGTGTTGATGATCCGAAGAAATGAAAATACTCATAGGTATTGGAAATGTAACTATTAAATATGAAATGTCTAATTAAAATGAGAAAAAAGTCAAATGAATCAATATTTCCACCAATAACTACCTGGAAAATCACTAGCCATAGACTTCAGTATGATTTTCAGCTGGAATAATGATTTGGATGGCATGCCATGTGACATTTCCGAAGAGCAATAAAAAGCTGTTTTTATAATAAATATTACACTTTATGTCTAAAATTGTATGGTATGTCATAAGGCAAAAGCTGAATCTTTTGTATTATTTCTTAAAAATCCAGTGGTGGCTTAGCCGAACTCGAAACCTTAAATCGCTTATAACTTTTAATCGAGGAAGAATAAAAGAAGTGGTATAGGAAGAAAGTATTTCTTTTCACTGCACGAATCAGTAGTTAAAATTAGCGCAGTGGTAAAAGGCTCACACTGTATATGTACAAGAAAGAAAAAAAATACTGTATATCATAAAGCATCAGAATAATAAATATATTTTTTTTATTATACCAATTCGAGTTAAATTAGTCATCGCTAAGACAGGACATAGTTTGTCGGTTTAGCTTCGAAGCATTAAAAATATAAAAAATTGAAGAATTGACTGTGAGAAGGGGGTAGTAAGTTTGCTACGTCAGCGAGCAAGTATATGAAAAAAGGCTCTTCTCCACCTCAAAGATAATGTTTGTCAAGTAGCTCCTATTAAGTAACCACATCATCAACAACCCGACTAATACAGAGATAACCGAGTTGACACCACAGGTGCCATAAGAATCGGTATAGCAGCATGGGGGCGGGGTAAGAACCATGTGCAATAAGCCGGAGTCGACATCTAATTTCAGTTATTTATCGTGCGGCGTTATTACCAGCACTCCTGCGGTCTCCTACAATATCTCAGCCATTCCTGCTGCATTTTAACTTCACCGCAACGGACTGGATGCCCTCTCCGAAAGCAGCCTCTTGAACTCTGCCAGCAATTTACGATAAGATTGCTGCACTGACATCATTTTGTGGGTTATTTTACCATTATTATTCACTGTTGTTACGACGTACCTATACACTGGTTTTTGCAGGGTGTTATTGGCGTTAAGGTTACTAGAAGACAGGTTTTTAAAAATGACGCGAAGCACGTCATGAGGTTTAACTGTTTCGGGAATTGCCGAAGCGTGATGCTCGCGTTGGATGTAATAGTTTCTGTGCTGTACATAATAGTTGGAAAAATAGGGTTATGTATTCAAATTATAGACGTTTTCACCCGGGCTATTTGCACTGGTCTGAGTACATCAATTTTACTGTCAGAACCCCTAGGTGAAGAAAGTGTGAAACACCGTCAGATTCACGTGATTTACACCCAGTCAAAGGTTTGATCACTTAAGACGAATTCTAACGCTGTATATACAGCTAACTTCAATCGTAGTTACGATGTTTATGTAACTATGAAGTCATACACGTAGTATTACTCGGGAGCAGCGTTACATGTGTTAGTTACTCGATCTATTTAATCTCATTAGTGCAAGAATAGTATATAACATTACTAGCAAGGTAAGAGGGATTTTACTGGCGAATGGAGGATATAACTGTTTATTGTTTATATTTTATTGTTTAAGTTTATTACTCAATAAAAAAGTAGCTTGGAAAGGTACATGAGCGAGAATACTGATGACGGTTTGTTTTCTTAAAAAAGTATGACGTTGTCATTTGCAAACAAAAATAGTTTGATATAGGTGACTGAAGATGTTTTGTTGGTCTATTTAAATCAACTATCTGCTAGATTCAGCTCTAATACTTTATGGGCAAATTGGTCTATGCTGAAAAGCAGCTTGGAAATGAAAGAAAATGCCTCTGTTCGCCGGTTTGTTTTCCTTAAAAATTTATTGACAAAATATGACTTGTCATTTGCAGATTTCAAAACAGGAGGGTGGAAGAGCAAAATATGCTAATGTCGGCCAACAAAAAATAATACTACTAATTTTGTAAGGAAAATTTTGCAATTTAACTGATCAGATTTTCAACATATTTACAAAATTAGTGACTTGATAAAATAAACTTTCTTGATTAATAAATGTGTTTTTGGAAACTGACGTTTACAAATGAGAATCAAATAAAAGTATTTTCGGCATTACAGTTTGTGGATTTTGTCCACAAAAGCGTTGATAAAGGTTATTATGTTGCAGTTGTTTTCTTTGATTTAACACAATACTATTGTACAATAGATATATAATAATCCAAACATCATGAAATTTTGACATTATGTAAAAATATTTCATTAGTGGCGCCATTTGGTAGTCAGGTCTGGAGTTTATTGACCTATGTAGTAATTCAGAAGTCAAGGTTACATTTAAACTATTAATTTCCTTCTTTCCTTCGGTCTGTATATACGAAAATGACATTTCAATTTCGTGAATGTTTGCCTTTCTTAGGAATTGTTGTTCTCCTTCACAGAGGCCGTAAATAAAAGAAGGAGAAATAATTAAAACTTTGCGACTTATTTCAACGCGATATTCAGAAACTACAGACATTAGGCAAAACATTTCTCACTTGTTCACTAAGACTAAAGGCTCAAAAATACGAGCGAAATTTCGCAAATTCCGGATGTGATCTGGCAGCATACCGGACTATCGAGTTGTAAATAAGTTTCCTTGACGTATCTGTGTACCGAACCGTAGATCAATAAAAAATTATCGCTGCCTGCAGCAAACGAAGTAAAAATGCGCGGGTCACCTCATTTTTAACCGGTCTGTAATACACGTCTTCTCATGATATATTAATTATTTATTCTAATGACGACCGCGTTAGAAAGCTTAGTGATTTCACGCGTGGAGATTGTATTCGGATGCTGGATTCTGATCTGGATCACATACCTTTCGGTTGTTGAGTTATCTGCAATAGCAGCATGTGGCGATTCAATAGAAGGTAGCGGATCTACTCTATGTAGCCATCTCACTGACAAGAATAAATTGTCATTATCGATCTCGTGAGTTATTCCTGCAGCTGATTCTTGAAAATCATTTGGTCTATCAACATAAACCTTAGACTTTAAATAAACCCACAGAAAATAGTCCAGTGTTTAAGGTCGGGACTTCCTGAAGGCCATTCAAAAGTACCCTTCTTCCAATCCGACTGTGATGAAAGGTCCTATCTAAATAATCTCGAACAATGCGAGGGTAATGGTGTAGTCCTCCATCCTGCTGCCAGATATTATTTGGTAATTGTCCATTTACCTCCAATGCCGGAATCACTTGTATATCTAACAGCTGTAAATACCTATCTCCGTTTAAAGTTTCTTGTAGGTCCCACGATTCTGTTATTATCAGAGGCTGGAAAGTTCCTTACTAAACAACGTGACAATGTTTTGGCCAATAATAAGGAGTAACAAAGCTACCAATCAATATCGACCAATCAGAAAATAGAATGAAAAATTATGGAAGGAAACAAAGGAATTTCTGACATAATGGCTAATGGCGGATAACAAAGCATGAAGCGGAAGCTATTGAACTTATTGTTAATAATCTGTGCATCATGGCTATAAATACGAACTTTCACAAAATATCGGTCTTTTTGGCTTCAGAGTAATTGCAGAGTGAATCTTTTGAAACTTCAGCACTGAATTTCAAATTTTGAAATGGGTTACAAATGTGTTCCAGGATGTTCATCGAAATATGAGAAAAAGTGTAGTTTCCATTTCCGTAGATTTCCACTAAGTAGGGAGGTGAGTGTAACAATTAATTACAAACTGTTTTTTTTAATAAACTTAAACTTGTAGTTATCGGAGAAGTGGTTGCAAAAAATTGGAAGAGAAGATTTGAAGGTGAAATCCCAAAGAAATATTTACGACAATTACAGGATTTGTGATAAACATTTCAGGCCTATGGATTTTGTCCCTTTCAATAATAAAGCAGGAAGTCTTCTTGAAGCTGATGCTGAACCATGGTTATTTCTGAACCATGATGTTGGGATGTTAGGTACGCTTCTTGTTTTATAATTTGCAAATTTTATTACTCAAAGATCTTACTTAGCTATATCATAAATAGTTTCAACCTCATTATATGAGAATAGTTTATAGATGAATTGTTGTAGAATTGTGAAACGTTCACAATGTTTCTTAAATCGTTGTAAGGTAACCTTACAGTTCTTGTTGTTGACAATTCTGTACTTTTGATGTTTTCCTTAATGTTTTACTGTATGTTTTGATTAAAGTGGAAACATGGGAGTTCTGACTTGGTTTATATTTTTAGGTCGAAGAAAATCTTTTGGTAATTTGGGCCTACCTGGAGTATGCAGAGTTAGAGATCTTTCGCCTACTACAGAAAACTGTTACGAAAAAGCTTGCAAACTTTCAAGGAAAGTACAGAGACTACAAAAACAGATAGCCAGTGAAAATTTTGAAAAACATGAGAAATATAGGTTAAGAAAATGAAGTTTTGGGGATCTTAGGCCTACCAAAATTTGTTTTCAGTGTTTTAATTTTTTTCCTAATTTGTACATGAATTCTTCTTTTCATAATTCTTTGAGGTATATATTTTTATTAGCAGTTAGTGTTTTATCCAGCCAGGTTATTGTTTTATGTCCCAGATCCTTGAAATATAATCAATTAATATGACGTATTATTTTTTGAAATGAATTTTTGATTCGGTAAAAACATTTTGTTCCAACCAAGCTAAATAAGATTATTTATATGATGATGATGAATTGCAATTTATTGTAAATTATTAATCCTTCCATTGTAACAGTTCGGAGGAAAGGTTTTTGTTATTTTACATTTGTATATGCCAATGTTTTTTTCATATTATGATAAATGTAAGGTAACCATATCATGATTTATTTATTTATTTACTGAACGGACATGCCAATATACAAATTACTATAAGGATGAAAGAATCATTTTTGGAATCTATAACATTCACTATGTTTTGAATACATTGTATATATTAGTTCATCTACTGGTTGAGTATATGACAACATAGGTTTTTTCAGTTTTCCTTGAATATCTACGTTGCAAATATTAGAGTCAACAATTCAATCGTATGAAATATATAACTATGTATTGTTTTATGTTTTTATTATTAGACGATATGACAATAACAATTGTTCAATTTTAATGTATTGATCTTTTCCCCAAGAAGACGATAAATAGACTTCGAAACATAGCTCCAGATCGAAGCATTTTTTATTGGTTCCTTCAACCGAAATTGTACTTTCAACATTGTATATCATTCATACTTTCAGAATTATTCACTCTAATCCTATTGTGATTGTAATCCCAGAAATTTCGCTTAAACTAATATATTCACAATTGTTATATTAACTTGTTTTCTTTTCCCTGTGACAAAATAATTTCAGGAAGCCATTCTAATTGCATTTTCTCTGATCTTGAATTATTGGAAACTTTTATTTCCAACTTGATTAATTCCAATCAGGTTGGAAATTAATTTGTTTCTATTAATTCACGTTCAGAGAAGATTGCAATTGGAATTTCTTAATTTCGAACAGCCTGTCAATACCCCTCATTTACCCCCACCTAAATTTCACCTCCCCTACGCTTTTACTTCGGCTGAGTCCAGAAATGTCACAGTGTCGCGTTGTCACAAAAATCGGCGAGAGTTTCCGATCTATATACTTTTATTTATCTATGGTTATTATAAATGCCAGCCCAAACGTTCAATTTTTGGGGATGTTGTGTATGAGCCTCTTGGACCTAATGAGGATTAGTTTGTGACCAGTACCGGCAGTTATGTCGATTAACTGAACCTTTTAAACAAAATGTATCTTCCTCTGAAAACACCACATTTCTTATAAAATTATTATCACGGTTGCAAATATCCATCGTCTTTTCACAAAATTGTAAATGTCTGTCGAAATTGTCCTTGGGCAAAATCGGCATAAAATAGAAGAAACCACAGAGAATATTCACTTTACATTTCTCTGATAATATACTGTCCAATTAATGCCTAAGGAAACTTCTCATGAGGCAATCCGTCACTGATTTTTACCCTTTCAAAAGCATACGCCTAGTAAGTTCACCTACCTATATTTTGCCGCAGTCAAAGGTCTACCGAGAAGGTATATCGGTGGGTGCTTTTCCGTGTGATAATTCGATGCAGCTACATCATCATTATCTCAGATTGCTCGGGTTAAAAGGTTTAACCTGCGATGATATATGGTGCCCCCAGTCATCCTGCAGAGTTATGGCATACCGCGGATATTCTTATTAGAGCTGCATGATCCCATAATTCACAACTCGACTCTCACCCAGATGTTGCTATGTATATAATGTCAATCAATTGCTAATCCGACGGATTTCTCAAAAGAGACGATGAATTCTCAAAATTTTCAAAATAATGTCACATTCAAATTAAATGAAAATGGATTTCCATCAAGTGAGGACCTCAACCATTCAAGATTTTCAAAATCTCAGTTCGTCAGATTTGAGCTGATGGAAAACGGTCCAATCAGTATCAATAAAGTTCGACCTGACAACAAAATTATAACCAATTCATCATTAAAACTATAGTTCGTTCAAGATATATTGTCATGAAAATCTCAAGTTGGCAACGGTCAGTACTGTTATGGTACGCCTATGATGTATCATATTTAAACAGAAAATTTCCTTTTAAATTAAAAGAAACATATTTGAGCGCCAGCTGAATCTCAGGGAGTATTCAATTATTCAATAAAAATTATGGAAATTAAAAATAAACAAACTTTATTAATATCTATAAAAATGATGATTATCTATGTTCTAACATCCTTAAATCCTGTAAATTCTTAACCTATGGTGAGGTAAACAACAACGTTGATCAATTTAATAATGAAAATGTGGAAATTTGAGCTCATATATCAGAAATTTCTGCCAATTAGTGACTGGAAGCTTCTTTGCACTTAATTTCACTTCCTTTTAATTCAGGATTTCTGCCATGATGGGTAACACAATATCAAGCTTTCGATTTGATTTAATACTTTGTTTTACTTTTCAGGTTCACTCTCGAATTGAATTTGATTTTTGTTGTGATTTTTCACAAAGCGACAAACTGACTCTCTGCTGGAGTTCCTATTTACAGGTTTAAAAAAAAATTGAAAACAAGAAAAACTTGACCTATAATAGTATATTCTAATACAAGTTGCAGAATGGGCACCTATTCCAACACGAATGCGAAATTCGAATCGAGCGACGAAGGAGCGAGTTTTTGAACGCATGAGTGTTGGAATTGACTTCTGGAACGAGTATTAGACGATATTTTCCCTATTTCAGTCAAGAATTGTGAGAAATTTATTGGAATTCAATGAAAAATGCAGATTATACATCCTAGTACCTTTTGTATTTTATTTTCGAAGTTGGTGTGACTGAGACGAAAATTGCCAGATTATAGAATTTGAAAAGTACGTTCTAATCCTACATGGTTTAATATTGACCATTAACATGCAATGGACGCGTGTCGACATTCGAAAGGATAGGATTTTAGTGTTGTCAGCCACAAAACGAAAAATATAACAAAAACAATGTGGTAATGAGTTCATTACAGCACTGTTTTTAGTACTGTAATGAACTCATTACGACACCGAAATAGAGAAAAATTTTTCCAAAATGATGCTTCCGCAAATATCTAGCTGGAAAAGGTTCCTCTTGCCTCTTTCATGCTTGAAAAAATTAGGCGACTTTTACTGCTACAGTTTGATACCACATATACCTGGTTACTTATAAGGTAAGTACAAAATTATTAAACCAAAAATCAAATTCTTCACAATATCTATTTGATTGAAATTATTCCCATTATAATATAATTTCTTTATATAAGTATGGAATACAATTTCTCTATTTCAGTGTCGTAATGCGTTCATTACAGTATTGTTTTTAGTTATATTTTTCGTTTTGTGGTTGACAATACTGACATCCTATTCCTTCGAATGTCAACACGAGTCCATTGCATGTCAATTGTCAATATCAAACCATGTAGAGATATTCAAATTCTATAATCTGTCAATTTTCGTATCAGTCACACCAACTGCGGAAATAAAATACAAAAGGCACTAGGAGTATAATCTGAAACTTTCATTGAATTCCAATAAATTTCTCACAATTCTTGACTGAAATAGAGAAAATATCGTCTAATACTCGTTGCAAAAGTCAATTCTAGCACTCATGCGTTCAAAATTTCGCATTCGTGTTGGAATAGGTGCCCATTCTGCAACTTGTTTTAGAATATGCTATTAAATACTTCGAAAATGATACTTTTTATATAAATGGAGATACAAATTACACCAAATGAATCTACATAAAGAGAGCTTTTTCATATCGAAATGGAAAATTGTTTCTTATAATCTGTATTTCTATATTTGCTCCCAATTATTCCCTCCTAAATATTCATACTGAATTTCAGAAACAATTTGGAAAAGATCATAACCGTACCTACATTTCAAGTTATAAATTTTAAAATGGACCTACTGAAAAGCACTACTCATCGGTATTTCTATTTATTTTCATCTACCGATCTAATGATTCTTTAGTTTCTTAGATATTATGTCATAATAATAAAGTAAAATGCATCGCATTTTTGTTCATTGCTCCGATTCAAGTAATATTGAGTCTAGTTGCAAATTATAATTTAGGTGCCCATATTCATTACAGAGGGCTTTTTGGGTAAGTGACGTTAATTAGCATTTTTCAATTTGTATCTAACGATTTTATTTCATTCATACCAGTTGGAAACGGATCAGTTAGTAATTAAAGAATGCTATTTTCAAATTTCTCATTTAAAATTAAGTTAATGATACAAATCAGACCGCTACAGAGATCCCTCTCTAATCTACCGAATCATGTTCGGACTTTTGGAAACTTGATCATAAGATATGACACTCTTTACAGAGATTTTGACGGAAAGTTGGCTGAAAATTCCTAATCTCTGAGTCACTCGAAGCATAGAATCAAGAGCGGTTGTCGTTCTCTAGCTTGAACAAAGAAAAAGCCCAATATGCTCCCTCCTGTTAATTCTATACGCTATGTCACGAACGGACTATAGCATGTTCCATTATTTTCACTGAACAAAATCTGTAACCATGTTTTCTCTATCATATTATGAAGTATTCAATTACTGTTTATGTCAACAATTGCTTCAAGTCAAAACTCCATTCCATCAAATTCAATAAATGCAACACTATCTCCACGAAACCGAGAATAATGTCAATCTTCATTCTGGAGCTGTCAACGGTCAATTCGAAAGAGCCATCATTTTCTGTGAAATGGAACGATTAACCCCTGATCGATATCAGATGCGCACAGAACTTAATTAGGCACTTATCTAATTGTGGTGTCATTATCGAGTTAACGGCTGTTACTGATCGCGATCTTACGATGAAAAAGACCTCAAATATCCTCGCTAGCCCGTTGTATTCGTGAACGAACGAGATGGAACGGTACGTAGTCGATTTATGAGCGTATTCTGGAGTTAATCCTGCGAGATATAATTGCGAGTTTGTTAGAGCCGGTACCGGAGTCTCGTAAAGAGGCTCGTAAAGCAATGACAGCGTGGGCAGTGTGAATGGCTCTCGTTAGATTCCACAACTCTTGATATTGTTTCCCGGTTTAAATTTGCTGTGAACTCTTATTTGCAGATGAACATTGAAATGACAAGAGTTTCTTTTCCCGTACGATTCACTAAAGGGTTATTACCTACGAACCGCTTTCGTATATGGTAACAACTACAATCTACTAATGCAGGGTTTCCGAAACTAACTCAGTGGAGAAGGGTGAATACGGTGGATACATCAATGGGCGCCAGGCAAATTTTTCCTATTTCGAAACCCCCAAGTTGGAAGTAATGGTCCCCAAATCCCCAAAAGAATAATTATATGAAATACTAACTAATCCCAGTAGATATGTATAAAGTTCCAAATATACAGTTACATAACGAAGAAAAGGAAAATAAACGATATTTCTAGGGTCTTATGAATCCAAAATATGGTGCTGATCGATGTTCAAGGCTACAAATAATCAAAATATGTAAATCGTGAATTGAACAATAAATCTACTCTGAACCAATAATTGAGACGAGTCGCATGAGCTCAGGCGCAGCACGTATATATACGAATATATTCAAAAACTAGGTCTAAAACCACGTTCAATTCTTATTGAACAATTCCAAAATGTACATCATAAAATATTACCTAACATTAGATTTGATCATGTAAAATCATTAGCATAAACATTTGATATTTCAAACCTTCCTAGTTCTCAAGGTGACCTTATCTAATGGAACCTAGTATTCGTTGTCTGTCTCGTTTACTCCCATCTTCATCCCAATATCTCCCACGACGTTCTCAACAGGGGGATGAAAGTTTGGGTTCTATGCTCTACCAAACATGGCTACCGGAAGGAAATACGACTGAGTGAGACAGAGATATTTTCGTAAAGAACAAAGGAGATTTTTGGTAGGGTAGACGGAAGACACATAGACAGATGTTGGTTGGGAAGCACGGAGTAAACTAAATATCTTTAGCCATTAAAATTTTTTTTAGTATCTTGACCTCATAGTGTTATTTCAACTAGTTGAAAATCCGCATATATTCATCTAGACAGAAGGTAGGATTAATTTGGTTTTCATATAAAACATTTTTAACTCTAGTTATATCGATGTATTCAGATGAATATTAAAAATTTTTGTCTTTAATTGATAATAACCTTGTAGATATTGCTGAATGGATTGGAGACTACTATGTAAACCACAGCGAAGAACCTGTGCAACGGCTAGATATGACCATACAGACGTTTTCTTCTATTCATCGGGTGAGTTCTACCTCTGTTTACAACTTGAAATTGTCGAAATTGGTTATTCATTTCATCATTTGATTTTTATTACTTAGGACCTAGACACTTCAATGATGCTGAAGATTGGTACCTACAACACAATTTGTTCAAATTAGGAGCAGTAGAGAAGTAAGACAAAGGATGGGGGATAAGAGTAGAGATATTTTATATGGAGGAAATATTATGAATGTTGAAAGAAGCTCAGTGTTCTGTTGATTCATATGATTGGGTGAGTTGTAACACAATATTTTAACTCAGATTTATCCATCTCACGTTCTCTATTTTGCATTTAAAATGTCTGAAATTTCAGTAGTACCTTTGGTCAAGTTGATAAAAACCTATAATTGCAAATTTCCTTCATGTACGAGTGCCTTTTATTTTCATGCTCCTTCTGGATTCAAGCAAAAAAAGTTTTTTTCATTTCCCAGAACTCTTTCTAAAAGAGAAGCTTGGAAACAAGCTTGTTCTTTTAGTCAAAACACAAACACTTCTTATTATAGAGTTTGTAGTGATCACTTTTCTTTATCTGATTACAATAACCCGAGGGTGCCTACTCGCCTTCGTGATGAGGCTATACCAAGATGTCAAACCAGTTTAATCAACCAGGATGATCAAAGTTATGCTGACGAATCTCTGCAATTCCTCCACCAAAATACCCCTACTTCTATTGAAATAAATTCCAGTATATCTTCTGTTATATTCTCAGAAAGTTCTTCGTCTAGCTCTGTAAGTTCATCTATTCTTTCTCAATGCTCACTTTCCTCCATTAACACCCAAAATAAAAATACTACGGAAGTATTATTACTGTCCAAAGAAAATAACTTCTGTAACCCTGTCTCATCTTCCAGTTGCCAAATATAAATACAATAAGTATAATAATTTCTTCGTTCTTCTTTTTTCTAGGATACCTGGATGATACAAACAACTGCAGGGCAGATACTAGTGCAATCAACACATTAAAAGTGATAAGGGCTAATAATGACAATATGTGATATCCTGTGATATGTAGTAATGTTTTTTCTACAATATTTTATGTCCACTGTGATATTCTAAAAATTTGTTGTTTTTCATGTTAATTTAGCATGAATGTTTTTATTTAGAAAAAGTATTTTTTATGTAACATAAGTGTTTTTCACGTTACATGACAGTTTTTTATTTAGAATAAGTATTTTTTATGTAGCATTAAGTGTTTTTTACATAGCAAGATTGTTTTTTATGCAGCATAAGTGTTTTTTACGTAACATTACTGTTTTTCATTTATAATAAGTGTTTTTTAAGTAGCATAAGTGTTATTTACATAGCATGACTGTTTTTTATTTCTAATAAGTATTTTTTTATTCAGCATAAGTGTTATATACATAGCAAGACTCTTTTTTATGCAGCATAAGTGTTATATACGTAAAATGACTGTTTTTTGTTTTTAATCAGTGTTTTTTATGTAGCATAAGTATTATTTACATAGCATCACTGTTTTTTTTATGTTCCTATAAATTTTGTTGAATTCTTGAAGTTTATTTTTATTCAATGTGATATTCGCTCTAGTGATTTTTTTTGTGAAGTCTTGAAATGATATTTATATTAAACACTAGTCTGTTAGTTTTGGAAATAAATTCATATTATACAATAATACTCCGTATATTATATTCCTGAATGAACAATAAAATGATGAAAATTTATTACTGCTTGTTTTTTCATCTCAATCATTTAGTATACCTCAAGGTAATGTGAACAGAATAGTAAGTGCATATTTACTATGCGTATATGAGAAGATTTGAAATTCCCGCTGCTACAGTAATTCAAATTTCCCGCCGTTCTAGTAATTCAAATTTGCCGCAGATTTGATTCCACTCTACCAAACATGGCGGCCGATATATGTTGCCAAAATTTAGTTAGGAGTTTTCATTTCTTGTATATTAGTGTTCTATGGTTCTCAACTCAATAATTCTAGATGCTCTCCCAATTAATTGTTCGAGTGCCCCGGTATATGCTGGCTGTCCCATATACCGCACTCCAGACTCCCCCGACGTTCTCAATTCAACCTATCTACCTGCTCTCCGTTACTCGATATTCCCAGTATGGATATCTCGGCTATTCCATACACCACACTATCTAATCCAACTATCGTGTGTACGTCAATCCTAACAATATCCAAGAGCCAAATATGAGCAGTTATCTCACACAATGTCAGGACGATATTCTATTCTAAAAACCCTGTTAAAGAAATACCCTCAATTACCATCATATAATATACAATTATGTACACAGAAAACATCTATAAGAATTAAGGATTCGATCCTATGTCTCTGTCTCTACCTACCCAAAATTTCTGGGGTTTCTTTCCTGGCGTTATCCTCTACTGAAAATCACCCAGGAAAACGATGTAAAAGCTCCCAACAATTGTGACGAAGGCTACGGAAAAAAGACAAATCGATTTCAGATTGGTTATTCACAATTAACCCATTCATCGAAATACCTGCCAAAAATGATGTTTAATCCTCTCAGGATCACAGGATATTTAAAATAAGAATAATGAACATATAATATAATATTACTGACTGAACATATTTTACTTTTTTTCCAGTTTTTTTTTAGATATTTTGAAAACTATTCGATTTAATACAATGGTTTTAACAGAAATGTATTTACTATTGAATACTCGATCATACCAGGAATGGAAAACTTGAAAAAAAAATTTTTCGTCGAATTCATTTTCACTTCCTGTATAACCGGAAGTTTTTGGGCTACGAAAATATTTTAGCTCTGTATAGAACTTCGAACAATATCATAATCCCAATTTTCAGTTTTCAAATATGTCTAGTTCTCCAGAAACGTCTAATAGGCACTCGAACTTGAGACACCCTGTATATAAAATTGAGAAAACCTGTATCCACAATCATTCAGCCGGCCTTGATAACTCTAACCTCCTTTTTTTGGTTTTCCGCCGAAACTGACAAAGACATAAGGGACATAGAATCGTGACAATGACATCACATATCGCCCGAAGTGGCAACCTGGTCCAGTGGCGGCGAGCGCGCCCTTGACCGCATTCAAATATCACACTACGCCAACGAAACGTTACAGGATGATTCATTTAGAGGTAGGTTTTTTTTAAATGAAATAAACTAATAAAAACAATTTTATTCTATCATTTTTATTATCAAATAAAAGAATCATTCTTTACAATTTCTTTTAAATGCTGACCTCGACTACGGTTAACAAGATCCATTCGATAGTTACAATTTTCGATGACGCGTGTGAGTATTTCGGATGACATTTCTCCAATGACTCGAGTAATATTAGCCTCCAATACCTCAATCGTAGCCGGCTTGTCCATGTAGACTTTGGACTTCACATAGCCTCAAAGGAAAAAATCAAGAGGTGTGATGTCACATGATCTAGCCGGCCAATTCACTGGTCGAAAGCGTGAAATGATCTGCTCACCGAAATACTTTCGCAGTAAAGCCATGGTTTCACGGGCTGTATAGCAAGTGGCACCATCTTGTTGCAACCATATTTCGCCGAGACCACAGGCTCCAATTTCGGCACCAAATAGTCATCATGGTCACCATTCACAAGTAGCATTCCGGCCGTCCTCTGTTTTGAAGAAATACGGGCCGATTATTCCACTGGCCCATAAACCACATCAACCAGTTGTTTTTTCTGGATTTACTGGCAATTCTTGAGACTCTTATGGCCAGTTGCACCGTCTAAGAAATAAACAGTGATTAATAAATCGATGTTTAATTTTAATCGATGTTTAAAATTTATTCGGGTTGCACCATTTGCGAATGACAGGCGTTTAGTTAATCAGAAGGTACGCTTGGCAACAGTGTAATATTTCCGCAGAAATCACAGAAAAAAGAATTTTGCAAATTGTCTTTGCCTCTATTACAGGTAAGAGGCTGTTAGAGGTTAGGAAATAATTTCATTTCGAATTCAAACAGTGTTGTGCTGTATGTTGTGTTTGTTAGCTCGTTCAGTTTGTTGCTATTTTAGTTAAAGGATTTTTGAGAGTATAGTGAATATAATTTGAACAATTAGGTGATTTTATCGAACCTAAAAAATGGAGAAAAGAAGTCGTTGTGTGAATTATTCCCCAGAGGAAAAAGTTTTGATTGCGAATGTTTGCCTTAAGTACAAAAATATATTGGAAAACAAAAAAACAGATCAAGTGACAACACAAGAAAAGAACAAAGTGTGGGGTCTTATAGCTGAGGAAGTGAATTGCATGTCTAATAATGTATATAGAAGTGCAGACATGTTAAAAGATTTTACGAAAATAGAAAACGAGAGGTTCGTAAGATTGCTGCCGAGGAAAAAGACAACTTATTGCAACAGGAGGAGGCCAAGCAAAATTAATCAAAATGGATGCCTGTCATGATGTTATCCTTTCTATAATGAATAAAAAAAACGGTGTATGGACTCTACAATGAATTAGATGCTGATGCACAAACGAATTTCGAAGTTTCGGCTCCAAGTCAAGCAACCAGCTCAAGTGCAGGTCCTAGAGTGAGTATATTTAGTTATCATAATATGATTTTGACTTTCATTGATTATTGTACTGTTTTCAGAATATCGAAGTAATTGATATTCAAGCAGTAAAGGATGCAAAGGGATTTACATGACATTGAGAGAGAAAATGATGCGAATTATTCAGAAAATGATATTGAAATCCAAGACTTGGAATATGATGGAAACGACGTCAGTGAGGTGAGTGTTGATAGATTTTAGGAATATTTAAATAAAAAAAAAAAATTTGTATGTCATGTCAATAAATGGAAGAGCTACAAACCTGCGGACCTGAAGAGGCCAATAACTTCGGCGTTATTGAATGATTCGCAGCAACCGGAACCATCTCGAAGCAAAGGTAGATATTAAATAAAGAAACAATCATCTCAATTACTTTTGAAATATTTTCTAGAATGCAGCACCCCAGAGCAGAAAAAAAAGGTCGCTCTGCCAACTTCAAGACGGCGCCCAACTGTTGTGAAGGCATTGACAAGCTCAGATTTGGGAGATAAATATGAAAAATTAGTTGATAAGAAACTTGAGCTGGCAAAAAAAAGATTAATCAAGGTAGAAGAAGAAATTGCAGCTATTAAAAGTGAGAGTGCACTAAAGAAAGAGTTGCTCAGGTTACAGATTATAGCGGAAAAGGTAAAGTTGAAAAAATTAGGAATTTCAATACCGCCTGAACCTAAATGAATTTTGTAATTATTAATATTACTTACCTGTTGCATATTTTATGAAGATATTAATTTTATTATATAATTTTATGTTATTCAAGGTTGTATAATTTTATATTTTGTAAAAATAATAAAAATACTATACTTCAAATCTATTTTTATTTCTTTGATCTCATAGATTAGCAAAATGATTGTTTATTATATTATCTCTAGTTGCAGTGGGATGTATATTTTCACCAATATCCTGGTGTATTTCAAAATTTGCACTCTCAATCAATTGTTCGAGTTCATCACTATCCATTTCTTCCGACAATGGTGGTTCCTCTTCGTTCATTTGTTTTGTCAAATTGTGGAGAACAGCAGTTGCAACAATAACATGCAGAGTTGTTTCTAATTTTAATCTTATTCCATATGCTAGTATGGGAAACCTTCGTTTCCATACTCCAAAACATCTTTCAACAACATTCCTCGTCCTAATGTGAGCTTCATTATACAATGCTTGTTGACGTCCAACAGGATTGAGCAAGGGCGTCAATAAATATTGCCTCAATGCATAGCCACTATCGCCTAAAAATTAACATTGTTAATATTTTTTAATATAAATATTACCATTTATATAGGTATAAAACAGAATAAAGATTATCATATCATACCTAACAGAATACAATTCGAAAATTCATTGTTCTCAAAACGTGTTCTCAATCTCGAATTATTGAAAATAGTAGCAACGTTTGCTGACCCAGGCCACCGAGCAACTACATCCATTATTTCTAGGTTGCTATCACATACAACCTGGACATTGATTGAGAAGTACCCTTTACGATTCCTGAAAACTTCAGGGTCTTGTCCACCTATTCAAAGTACAAAAAAAAAAATAATACATGAAAATCACACATAACAGAGGTATACCCATACTAACCAGGAGATTGTATTTTGATGTGAGTTCCATCCACACATCCAATCACTCTATGAACACGTTTTGAGTTTGCGCATATCCTTGTTCAAACTTAATCGGGCGTCTAAACGTCCAAAATTGCCTGTTTAGTGTAATCAATGTTTAGGCTTGCTAAAACGTTGTTTAGACGATGGTGCAAGAGAAATCACAAGTTAATCAACGATTAAAATTTTAATCAACGTTTAAACGAATGGTGCAAATGGCCATTAGGGTTGCTCATCACCCCATATTCGGTCATTTTGTTTGTTCACGAACCCATTAAGCCAAAGATGGGCCTCATCAGCGAAGAAAACATTTGTCGAATAGATTGGAACGACTAAAACTTAAACAATTTAGTAGGTCGGTCGGCTTCAGTTCTTGAACTGATTGAATTTTGTATGCTTTCAAAGAAAGATCCTTAAGTAAAATCCGCCAAGTCGTTGAATACGAAAGGCCAAACTGTTGAGAACGGCGACTAATCGACACTTCAGGGTCATCACGTTCACTCTCTCCCACCGCCGCTATATTCTCTTCACTACGAGCTGGATGTTGTCTATTTGGTTGTGCGTTCGGTAGGGCGATTATGTGAACCGTAAGTCGCTCTAAGTGCCCGATACACATTAATCGGAGAACGCCCATTTTCGTAATAAAGCTGAACAATTCTTAGACACTGTGCCAGGCTGAGTCGTTCCATTATGAAATGTCAGACACTACTGAACAAGAATACCACTTCAGTTTTCACGACGCATGCGCGATATGCAACTAAATCCCCACCACAAAGAGTACCTCTAAATGAATTACCCTTTACTACTTACAAAATATCCGTGTTAACTGTCAAAATTGGTTTCCGTCCCGATATTAAAAAATTACAGACATTTGGGCGGAACAATAGCACGCTGTTCTTCTAGAACAAGCATGCAAAGCTAATTTTATCTTCTGGTGGAAGTAAGCCACGACAATAAAATTTGAGAATATGTAAGTCATCAATAACGTGCTACATGCACAAATTTTTGTTAAATAAGTCTGATATCTTATAAGATATAAAGTATTAAAACAAATTTTTTTCGGAAATTTAAAAAACAATTTCTAGCGTGTCGATTTCTGAGAAATTTCGCAAATCTGTTTGTTTTTTACCTAAGTCAAATATCTTTTTAGTTACAACTTGAAACTATGGATATTCTAAGAGTTACAGAGGAAACTAGATTTTAGATGCTTATAACTGCT
This sequence comes from Micraspis discolor, assembly GCA_030674115.1. Classification (NCBI taxonomy): domain Eukaryota; kingdom Metazoa; phylum Arthropoda; class Insecta; order Coleoptera; family Coccinellidae; genus Micraspis; species Micraspis discolor. The sequence continues at coordinate 2,297,438 of JARTUT010001740.1, forward strand.
GAAGCATTTGGTCCCATAACGAACTTTACCGAGATATTTGGACAGTACACTTATTCTGAAAATATAAAAGCTATAGTTCGTTTTTTTCGGATAATAGACGGATGTGAACTTAACAGACCAAATGCCAGCAGACCGTTTGTCGGAAATACCTGAACTTCAAATTATTCAGTGACTAGGCGGAAATCTATGGAAATATCTACAAGAATTAATTGAAATTCAGCACTAGGAAAGGGAAGATAAGTAGGAATATAGTGCAAATTAAATTTTTGTCTTCCCTATTAAAATACGGCGTTTTTCCGACCTATATAGCAACTTTTAATATCTCGAAAACTACGACTTTAGGTGAAGTTAAAACACGCTGTTCTATCAGCACAAGCTGGCAAAAACACGAAAGCAACCTTATGAAAATCATATCTGGTCCCATTAGCGCTTCATCTATAGAACTACTTTTTCTTGGTAACGGATGAAGATGTGTACCGAAACTATGGATATAATAACAATGATAAAAGAGGGACATGCATTTTAATAATCTTATGCTTAAGCGAGGTTAATTTGACTACAAGGAATTAAAAGCACGCACACCGGCTTTGTGCGCCATACGGGTAATATATTTTTGCGAATGCGAGAAACTACAGATCGTAAAATTTACCGTAAGTCATCATCGGGCGATTATTGTTGACTAGCAAACGTTCATTTGTAATAAATATTTACACGCCGAAGCCAAATATGGGAAGCCGAGTAAGACAGTGTGAAAGCTTTGTCATGTTCTGCTGAGTTAAATCATAAGTAACAATTACCGAAGTACTTTTCCTATTTCCGTGGCGTCTTGAAGTCAGTCCGTGGTAGATGAGGATAAGAACCCTATACCGAGATATTTCATTACTGAAAGAAACAGCCTAACATACACAATCCCATAGGTAGGTAATGTGAAAGAAGATTTGATTATACACTATATTTTGATCCTCTTCATTATGATTTAATAACGCTGATTAATTTCAAGAATCTTAGTGTTATTAGTAACTGTACAACACCATTTGATGTGCAGGGTTTAGTTTTATCAACAAATTAATATAATCTGGCGATGTTTCAAGCCTGTAAATAGTATATAACATTACTAGCAAGGTAAGAGAGTTTTTACTGGCGAATTGAGGATGGAGCTGACGAGCCGAAGGCGAGTTAGCCACCTCCTTGAGCCAGTAAAATCCGTTACCTTGCGAGTATTGTTTTATATTTTATTTGTTTCTCATTTGTAAAAAGGTTAGATAAATTCCAAAAAATCTCAATAATTGTCGTAAGCTATAAAAGCCTTGCCATGAACATGTCTGTTTATTTTTCTTTACATTTGTTTTGGCGAAAGCGAAAATGAATGTCCCAAAAGAATTCATTGAGGCAGCCAGTTTATTACCTGCAAAATCAGCTTCAAGGTACGAGCGAGAATACGAATCTAGTGGTGACAGATCTGGCGATCTGGCTGGCCATTCAGTGGGACCCCTTCGTCTAATCCACCGATTTGGAAATCTTTGATCCAGATATTCTCGAACTGGTAAGGCGTAGTGTGGAGGAGCTCCGTCCTGCTGAAACACAATCTGATCTTCCACATAATTTCCAACATTGTTTTCAATAATTTCCGTCAAAATTGGATCAATGTGATTTTTCAATAAGTCCAAATACATATCTCTAGTAAGATTACCAGGTAAAAAGAACGGGCCGACAATGTTGTCACCAAATATTCCAGCCCAAACATTGAGTTTTTCTGGTTGTTGAGTATAAACTTCGTGGAACAATCTCGGATTAGCCTCGGCCCAATAACGACAATTGTGTCGATTTACTGTGCCGTTTCGAAAGAACGAACACTCGTCGGAGAAACAAACATTGTACAGATAATTGGGATTAGCAGTTACTCGTTCACTCATTGTATCACAAAATTCAACACGACGGTCAAAATCATCTTCGTTTAGTGCGTGTGAAAGATGGATTTTGTAAGGATGGAATTTATGATGCTTGAAAATATTTGCAATTCGAGTTCGTGTGAAACCAGATTCATGTGCTAGCTGCCTCGTACTCATCATTGGATTCAGAGCAATCTGTCCAAGAACAGCTACTTTAGCTGCTTCATTTCTTTCCATGTTTCGTTTTTTATTAGCCACGGACCCGGTTTCTTGAAACTTTGACACTAATTCCAAAACATACTTCCTATTAACATGTTTATCTAAATGTCGTTGATTGAAGAATTCTGCGGTTCTATTCGCACATTGATTGTTTGCAAAAAAAAAGTGAAATTATTTCCACCCGCTCTACAATTGAATAAACAGTGTCGAACAATGAATTAGAACACATACAAGTCTCGATTCAAAACTAAGAATAATTCACATGTCAAAGAACCAGTAAGGATCTGTTCGTAATAAATAAAAAATTATCGATTCTAATTTTTTTTTTTAAATATGAATTCAATAATCAACAAAATGAAAACAGAATGAAGCCAACTGAGAAAACACTTCATAATTAAGTCGGAAATCGTTTCACGAATTGGGACTGGAATATTTCTGTGGCATCATTAATGATTTGATTTTCTTACCTGGTAATCTGATTACAGATATGTACGTATTTGGACTTTTTGGAGATTCCTATCCATCAAGTGTTACCGCATGTTATTGGAAATACTGCAAATTATATCGAACATAGTTTAGATTGAGTTTTAGCAAGATTGAGCTCCTTCGCAATACGCTTTGTTTGTTCGACATCTTGATTAAAGATTTCTATGTCAGTGGATTGGAGGAAGGAAGCCACACTCATGGTTGTTTTGAAGCTCAAAATGTCGATTTTTCACACTACAAGTGCCATGAAAACACCATTTCATTTTCAAATACTTAGTTAAGAATATTTCGAGAACTAATGCATAAAATGAAAAAACAATTACTGTGCTGAAATCAGTATAAAAATACCCTTCAAATGAGGTATCACTCACCCTATCTTCCCTGTTCAAAATTTGGGGGTGAGGGTTGTAGTATCAAGGGTTGAAGCGCTATGCGTCCTATACATCTTAAGTTGAAACAGAAATCGACATGTCCGAGCATTTCTATCGAAAAAATTTATTTCGTTTATAATCTCGTCTGTTTCGTTTTCAAATGGCCACCCTGTATGTGACGATAAAACAAAGTTTTTTAATGTAAATAATACTACTAACTTGTAGAAATTTTGCAAGTTAACTGTCAGTTTTGCAAATTAGTGATAAAATAAACTTTCTTGATTAATATTGTGTTTTTGGCAACTGACGATCACAAATGAGAAACAAATAAAAACATCTTACACAATATAATAAAAACAAACGAACGAAAATAGTAATAAAAACAACTATCCCCTATCAAAAATAAAAATGGTTATAAAACAGGGAATACACAAATTATGCAACACCGAAAATTCGCCGATTAAAAAGAAAACCGACAATTGGTGATTAGTTTCGGTATTGTTGGAAGATTAAACTTTTTTTGGAGAGCTTGGTTGAATCGACAATTCTATATACCCAAAAATATAGATCGATCTTAAACTTTTTCCGGTCCTCCGGCTATAAATATCTTCTAATAACCTTTAAATATACCCTAAATATCACCACGTGAATCTATCAGGCATAAATCAAGACGTTAAACACGTGGGCATAGTAGTTAATTACATAAATACTCCACTATTCTAGTCTGCTCAATCAATGATAGACCACATATCTGCAAACGAACATCCCATTCAAAAACGAAACAAGATACCTACCTCTCGAAAAAGATACTCATTTCATTAGCGCCACATTTTTCCATCTGTCTACTCCATCTTATACTTTAAAATCAGTCATATCATTCGACTACCTTCAAAAAACCCCGAGAAAAATAAGCAGCAATCTCAAAACCCGAGATTAATGTAGACCACATACGTGGTCGCTGGTACCGACCATAGTTTCATGGTAGGCACAAAACCCACACAGAGGGATCCATGCAAGGACCCCCTTTGTTACCGGAGTGACGTGCAGCGAGGATTCTTTCATGAAGAAGTTTTCTAGTGTTTTTACAAGAAGTCAGCATCATTGTTTGTTCAAGTTAGAATTGGAGATTGGGTGAACAAATAATAAAGGTGGATTGAGAGGGCGAAATGAAAGATTGAGTTGATGTGAAAAATTTATTATGATTCCAAGAATTCTGGAGGTCTCTGCAGTCAGCTTAAACCAGCTCCATATTACAGAAAACAAGGAATATTGTTCACGAATAATAATGTTTTAATAGTCTTAAACGGTCACACCAGCTAAAGAAGTGCAGATTGAAATGGAAGGAACTAAAATATATATTGCTACACAAGTCAACAACTCAAATACTCATAGATCAGTAGTTACAACGCCTTTCCTACGATTAATATCCCATTACTTGAGCTAAAATATTGATAATAATAATTTTCTGGCATATGGTCTGGAGGAAATCCTCAAGTTTACATGATCAAAAATATTGTCTGCTACAAGGTTTCGTATTTTTGGGAGCGAAGCAATTTCATAACATTGAAAAACGGTATCCCACAAGGATCAGTTCAAGCCCTTTTACTCTTCAATTTATATCTCAGTAATGTACCTGAGACACCCCCTAGGAAGTTTGTAAATGCTATTGTTATTTCTTACAACTTTTGGATTCCCATACTTTGAAGAACATCCCATCAACTTCTTGGACATTTTGTGGAATTACTATATTGAATAATATTGTGTTTAAATCACAAACCCAATAAAACAGAAAAAAAATAATGTAACTCTGGATGATTCTCCACTCAAACATATTTTGTTGTAAGAGTACTTGGGAGACAAATTGGATTAATCTCTTAACTTCAAGGCTCATTTAGAGGATCAGCGCCTTGAATTGAATACTAGCTGAATTATGTTGAAGAGCAAATGATTTTTGTCAAAAAGTTTATCATTAGGCATCAAAACTAATAATCAGTTCTCTTTTTTTCTAATATCTATAATGATTTCCTCAACTTTTGCAATTGACGTCAGGGTATAAACAATAATAATAATGATTGTTTCACAAATTGAACTGAAAAATTTATCCCTCCAAAATTTTTGGTTAAAATACATTCCTCACTTGGCGGTTATAATTACTGATGCACAGTAGGAATGCATAAATATTTGAGTCTTCAATAAATTATTCTTGAGATTGGATTGGGAAAAATCGAGTTCAAAATTCATTTCGTTGGTTCGAACACAGAAAATTGTAGTAACTTTTTGTAACCAGAAATAAAACACCGACTGCAATTTCAAGACTGACTTTATTGACGATATATCTTGAACCGACTATAATTTCCTATAGTAGTACTAGTTGTTGAAGATACAATTTCGGTTGAAGGAACCGATAAAAATGCTCCGATCTGGAGCTACGTTTCGGCGACTATTTAGCGGCTTCTTCAGACTATAGAGAAAAATAATACATGTAATGTTTTGGAACTCAAATTAACAAAAGCAATAAATATACATTATGAATTACAGGATAAAAAAAAACAACAATACTATACGTTACCCGATCGTTTTAATTCTGAAGAAGAATTTTCATATTTACAACTTAATGGCCAGTTCTTTCAATTGTTGAACTATGTCGAAGTTTAGAAGTAAACTTGTTTTTATATTCAATTGTTCTCTAGTTGTATAAGTTTATTCTATGTGATCTCAGTATTACTTACTGTTGTGTTGTTTTTTTATCCTGTAATTTGTATTGTGTATTTATTGCCTTTGTTAATTTGAGGTCCAAAACATTACGTGTATTATGTTTCTTTATAGAATGAAGAAGACGATAAATAGACGTCGAAACGTAGCTCCAGATCGAAGCATTTTTATTGGTTCCTTCCTTAGACTATATAAGAATAGACCCCTTTATTTACATTGAAAAGTGTCGCATCTGAAACTTAGAGCTGGTCGATTGTTACGTATTGAGCTGGTCCACTCAGGTCATAAAAGATTTTTCATGTTGCCAAACTGAGCAAATTGTAGGTTTCTATATTCCCCTATAATTGTGAATAAAAACTTTCGCTCCAATTTGCATTCAAATTATTGTATAAAATTTTGTATTTTGAATATAAACTGTCTTCTCGGATATATTAGCAAGAAGTAAAAGAAAAACTTTAGTTGATTCTGCTACTTTATGTCAGAGAACACAGATGGAAAGACATTCAGGTGAAAGTCAAGACAACGCTGCACCATTCTCTGCTTTTGAAGGTTACATGTTCTAGAAGACACACGTTGCCACCTCTGTATCTAAAATAAATACGCAAATTGAAGAAAATTTGTGAGAGTCAGTATTAGGTTTTTCATATTTTTTATTGTTTATTACTTTTCATCGCACTGAAAATGATTCGTAAGTGTGAAAATTGTAGTTAAGACAGGAATTTTAATCCGAATTTATCGTTCCATAGGTGAGTGAATTGTAAGAACCGAAGTATTTAGTTATTTACAGGTTCAGTAGCGTAGAAAGTTTTCAATGAGATTATTATAAGATAATGAATTAAGGTTCCCAGATGACGATGAAAAAAGAAGAATTTGGGCTTCGCTGTTGGGATGATCAAGTATTTGCCCAAAGAAAGCAATTTTCATTTGTTCAGATCATTTTGACCCTGAAGATATTGTGACCCGAGTAAATAGAAAAAGATTTTATGCTGTGTTGTCGGGTGAGGTTTCACAAGAGACTTTCAATGAGGGAGACAGAACAAATCGACATTTTACAAAGGAATGCTTTATATGTATTTATTTATATAGTCTACGATTCAATTGTTCTCTAGTTGAATAAGTTTATTATATGTGATCTCAATATTACTTACTTTAATATTGTTTTTTTTATCGTGTTATTTATATTGTATATTTATTGCTTTTGTATTTTTAAGTTCCAAAACATTACGTGTAGTATGTTTCTTTATAGCCTGAAGAAGACGTTGAATAGACGTCGAAACGTAGCTACAGATCGAAGCATTTTCATTGGTTCTTTCAACCGAATTTATATCTTTTTTTATTTAATTCGAATGTGATTAAAAACTTATAATATCTAAAATTTCCACATTTATTGTGTTTCAACAATATTGTAACACTACATTATGCAACAATTGTTTCGCCAAATTCTTGTCTTCTTCTGGCAAGTTCGATGCACTGTTGTCATTTTTTGGGCGAGATGAATCTTTTAACTTACTGTAAACAACAATACAATCAAAAATGTCAAGCTTCACGATAGAGCTGGCAGATTGCAACACTAGGAATGTCCAATCCCGTAATATAAAAGAAAACCCTCGTAGCATGCAGACTGAACAATTCTTAAAAGTAAAAACAATATACAATAACGAAATCTAATTAAACAGATAAGCCGATGTAATTAAGTCGCGCGTGCGGTATAAATCGGATAGCAGAGGGAACGAATGAGCATGAAAACTGGGCATTACGAGAGGTCTTAACGCCTGTTTATCACCTCGGTCATGTCGGAAACCGAAGTTTAGCCAACTACGTGCCCATCGGTCCGTGAACGTCTCGCTGTTTACACAATTACCATTTTTTTTGTGAGCCAAACGGTCGTGAGCTTTGTTTTCGTCATCCGTGACGATTTTTTTAAACTGTTAGTCTGGAATGTGCAACTGAAAAACCTAGAGCGATTAAATATTGCCAGGTTTTTTTTGATCATCTGTGACGTTCACCACTTCGTCTTCGAAAAAGTGACAATCGTTATTGATATAAACCTATTTCCGATGAGAATATAGCTATTATTACAACTAGAGAAATATGAATAGTATATTTCCCGAGGATGTTCGAGATGGAAATGCATTCATATTTCCCGTGGTGTCATCAATAGTTTTTTTCTGATTGAAGCAATCTGATATGGAAAAATTATTATTAGATTGTATATTTTTGTGATAATTGAATTTTTATCGTTGCTATGGGCCATGTTTCTGAGAATCTTGGTTGACTGGTTTCATTTTGACGTCTTGTCAAAAATAAAATTATTGAAAAAATGTCGAACTACGTCGAAACTCAAACGGCAAGGCCTGTGAATCTTTGGTTCCGGCCAAATCTCAAGCTGCCTACAGTCAAGAGTACGAATGCTTTCAGGGGTGGAAAAAAAAAGATTTAGGGGTCGGTGTGAGCGATAATATTTTGTTAGCATATTTCCAAGATTTGGTATGTTGCTCTGATTCTTGTTATTTTTAATGTATGTTTAAGTCATTCGATCCCCAGTTGCAGAAATATTCTCCAAACACGTTATGGCCGAAACTATCGATGTTTATGCTACATTTGAAGGAAAAAACTGTGTCAAATTAATCGATGAAGTCGAAGCATTTTTTTAAAACAAAAATAAAGGATACCTTCCTAAAAAATCAGCAGTGTTATCCCGGGAGCAGCTCAAGACATTCTTGAGTTAAGCTCTAATAATGACATAATTTTGAAGGATGTTTTAATAATGAAATCTTTGACGCCTGCAGAACACAAGAATTTTTTTGATGTATAAGGTAAAAGTTTCATTTTGATTTCTTCTGTTGAAAAGATTTTTACATTCATAATTTTGAAGGTTGTTTTAATAATGGAAATCTTTGGCGCCTGCAGAACACAAGAATTGCTGAATATGTTATCTTCAGATATCGAAGATCGTGGGTCGGTAATCATAATCAAAGTTTCAAAGACTAAGAATGATATAAACAGAATATTCACTATAATTGATGAAGAAGACCTGGGTGCAGCTCGTTTGTTGAGGGAGTATTCTGCGTTGCGTCCGCAAGGCGTTCTTAGGTTCTTCGTAGCTTATAGGAATAAGAAGTGTACTCTTCAACCTGTCGGCAAAAATACCTTCGGAAAAATTCCGATTAAGGTTGCTGAATGGTTGGGTTTAGATAATCCGAAAACGTATTCAGGCCATTGTGGAAGCCTCAATGACAACACGCAAGAGACATGGTGATTGGAAAAGTTCGTCTGTTGCAGAAGGCTATCTGGCTGACAGTATGCTGCACAATATAAGATAGCGAAGATCATAGCAGGTGTGGAGATCCATCTGCAGCATCACAACATATGAACTGACATTTCATATTTCCCTTGGAAAATATGAGTGTGTTATGACACATGGTAACTAAGGCGATATAGCTCAATATTGGTTCGATCAGAAAAAAAAATAACAGTATCCTTGTATTTTTTAATGAGCTCTCACATGAAAAAAATTACCCCAGCTGTAAATTGGGAAAATTTGTTTACGCGTCTATAACTGTTGAACGCAATATCCAAACTAATCATGCATAGCGTCGTTTTGTAGGTTATGTCAGGACCTTTCACATTGTGTATACCTAGTATTGACAGTTACGAGCTCTGTAGCGGTTTGTACATAGCCGCGAAATTCAAAAGACAAAAAGGCGGAAGGAAGAGATATTTGGCAACCTATTACAAAGTGAAATAATCAAGCAAAAACTTCATTGAATAAATGTCTTACGGCAGATTACATATTATATTGCCAGGTTTATTTGGAAAGGTGTCGAGAGTATAGAGTGATTGTGATGTCGTCACTTAGGAAGTCTATCGAAAACAGTGGATAAAATAAGAATTCATTTCCACCATTTTCAATTTCAAAGCAAAGATATTCGATGTTCCCCACGAGATATCATCTTTAAATACCTGTACATATCTCCTCTCGAGGCGTAATCGCTACGTAATAAGATCCATCGGAAGCATCAGATAAAAAGTCACCATTTAAGGTACGGAACACAACCGACATAACCTCAAAGTGAACCCTGCATTTCCCATGGTCGCGTCTTCAATCTCACTCCCGTTTCTAGGAAGAGTAGCGGCTGAGATAAAACCATCAGATTGTTATCTGTCGGATACTTACGTACATATAAGCGAAATTGTAAAATCAGCAATTTGCCCAGACGCAAAAAGAGCGTAAGCTCGCCTTTAACGGTCGGGAATTTCAGTTTGCGGTTTCGGTTGAATTAAAATTCAAAAAGCGCATCGAGCCGATGTTGGGAACAATGTTTAATAAGATTATCGTTATTCTGTATTCTATTCTATTCTTACGGATGTTAACCTCAAAATGTGAATTATTGCGCTCTTGATGCATAGATCTCTATGATATGTAGGTTATGTGGCGTCATAGGAATCTCGGAATTATTAAGTGAAATTCAGGCCGATTAGTGGTTTTGAATACAGTTTCGTCTTGATGGTCTTACTCGTAAATTGATGTAACATACCTATTATTACTCATTTGCTGGTTATCTTGTGTTTAGTTGATGACGAGGTATTGTTGATGATGGAGCTCGTGTTGAATAATATAAATATAACATAAAATTGGCAAAGGAATGCAACCATCTGACATTCATCCATCTTGCAAGAGATCGAAACCTAATTCCTAAAGGTCTCAGAGTGAAACTTCCTGTCAAAAGTTATAGAGCAGATAGGATTTCAAAACGGACAAGTCAAGCCCTTATGAGAGAAAGACTGAATCAACATCGATTCAACAAAGCCAAATTACTTACAATATGCGAGAACCTTAGATGTAGCATTCAATCAAAAACTTATGCTGAAGATTATGAAAATATTCTGGGAACTATTAAAAATAGCTATGAAAGAATATATGAACAACAAAAACAAGTCCGAAAAAGGAAAATGGAGAAACTTATGAAGGAGTCAAGAAAATATGAACCCTTAGATCATTCAAAAACCGTGATCAATTTATCTAATAAGAACTTAAATGAAGATCAGATATCTCTCCTCAACAAGGGTCTCAAGTTCTCTATAGCCCCTAAGACGATACCAAAAATTGAAATCATGTTGGCGGCAGAAGAAACTGCACAGAAAATTCGAGAACCTGAAAAAGCCGAAGAGTACAGATGGAAAATCAGAACCTTGTTAGACAGGAATAACAAAACACCTCTACCCAATATAAATAAAGCTGAACAGAGGGCATTAAAAGATCTTAACTCGGATAGTTCCATAAAGATTCTTCCCGCAGACAAAGGAAATGCCACTGTAATTCTAGATGTTGGCTCTTATAATCAAAAAATCAATGAATTATTAGAAGCAGGAAAATACAAAAGACTAAAAAAGGACCCTACCACCACAGTTGAAAACAAGATTTACAAAATGCTTTATAAATATCGAAATGAATTTCCAGATCAATTAGTTAGATCAAGACTTACACCTCACTTCAGTAAACCACCACATTTATATGGTCTACCAAAAATACACAAAGCAAATATTCCTCTAAGACCAATTGTGAGTTTAAGAAATTCAGCATGCCACCAATTGGCTAAATTTCTGCTAAAAATTATATCACCATTAAAAAGTAATTCAACATCGATGATAAGAAACACGAAACACTTCATAGAAATAATGAAACATCAAGAAATCATGGAAGAAGACGTTATGGTCAGCTTCGACAATACCAGTTTATTCACTAATATTCCGACAGATAAAACACTTATCATAGTTAGGAAAAAGCTTGAAGAAGATCAAACCCTTAGTGAAAGAACTACACTAAGCGTGAATACAATTATGGAAATGCTTTCTATTTGTATTGAAACAACATATTTCCAATTTGAAGACAACTTTTATCAACAAGAATTTGGAATGGCCATGGGTTCACCACTATCACCAATTTTAGCTGATTTATATATGGAATTTTTCGAACAGAAGGCATTAGAAAAATATGTACTTAAACCCAAACTGTGGAAAAGATATGTAGATGATACTTTCATTATTTGGCAACATGGAAGAGACACTATAGATGGATTACTTCAATACCTAAACAATCAAGAGGAATCAATTAAATTCACAATTGAAATCGAGAAAGACAGACAACTTCCATTCTTAGATGTACTCTTACATAAACAAAATGGAATCCCAAGAACCACTGTGTATAAAAAGCCAACGAACACAGGACAGTATCTACATTTTGGTTCAAACCACCAACTAAACACTAAATTGGGAGTAGCAAAATGTTTTTTTGATAGAGCAATAAATATTTGTTGCACTGAAGAAGACCAAAATGAAGAAATAAATAACATCTCGAAAACTCTTAGAAGCAATGGCTACCCCAAAAAGATATTAGAAAAAGCTAGACGAACAAGAGAAAGTCAACCAGAACCAACAGATATAAATCAGACCATTAAAACCGTAATTCCTCATGTAAAAGGTTTGTCGGAGAAAATTAGAAGAATTGGAAATAGATACAACATAACGACTGCATTCAAAACTCAAGACACTATCAGAGCTAAGCTTACAAAAGTTAAGCCTAATAATGAGACACAAAGGACAAAGAACTGCATATATGAATTACCTTGCGAGTGCGGAAGATCTTACATCGGAGAAACTGAACGCCCTCTGAATGTACGAATAAAAGAACATCAGAAGCTTCTACGAGTACTAGACAGCGACAAATCCAGGTTGGTCCAACATGCTGTAGATGAGAATCATCGTATAAAGTGGGATGAAGCATCAATAATATCAAAAGAAAAAAACTTGCAAGAAGAAAAATCAAAGAAGCAGCATTTATGAAAATAACACCTGATTCCATTACTGCTCCATCTATAGATCTGCCAGAAGTTTGGACGCCGATAGTTCGATCCAACTTAAAAAGATCATCATATCACAGATGAGTATATAACATCGTTCATTTTCTTTCATGACTTCTGTCAATATTGACTTTTTGAAAATTGATAACTTTCAAAAGGTTTCTTACTTTTCTCCTTGATAAAGATAGAAGATGTCTATCGAAACGTCGGAAATCATTACATCCACAATAGATGATGGTAATAGCCCAAACAATTATCTTGTGTTGTCGTCAAATGTAGAAGGAGAGAAAATACGAGTAGATATGCTGCTAAACTCACTTTTCTAGATTTTCAGTATTTATGTTGAACGTAGAGGGCTGTAACTGTCCATCCCCTACGTGACCTGTTGTCTCTTTAGAGTTAGAGAACTTTATCTTGATTCTAATTGAAAAATCATGTCTTCAAATGCTGCAACAAAGATTGCTCGATTAAACGAAGATCCTTGCGCCATACCTCATTTACCAGAAAGATACCGAAGATTCCAATTCCCTTCAACGATCAGCAACAAGCGTACCAATCACAAACCCAAGCGATACCATCATAATTATTCGCAAAATACCCAACAACATATTCCAATTTCCAATCATAACTGTTTCTATGCGATATCAATTGACTGCGAACCACAGATATCAGACAGGTCTTACTCACACAGAAATATCTTCTTCCTATTACGGCATCAAATCAACTTTTATTGGCGGAGTGACATCGTATCTATATTTTCTTCTATGGACCTTCATAATTTATGGTCCCCGGACAACCTGTGTGCCTCATAAGTTATAATAATTTATGTATTGACGTGCGTATGTTGTGTTATGGCCAACTTAATTCGTTATTAGATTTCTAGCGAAAAGGCACAAGCGCAGGTTAGACGGTCTGTCTGTCGGTACGTTTAGGACGCGTCTTTTCCGATACGAATATGGCTATTTCAAGACTTAGGACGACGGATAAGTTATTCCAATTACTGAGGCCGTTTTGGATTACGTTACGGTAAATGTTGATTAGTCGGCGTTTCAGCGAGCTGGTGCTATGATAGAGATGATGGGAAAGAATTCCGGATGCCCATTCTGGATGTGGAAGTAGGGTAGATCCCTCGAAGGAAAGTAATAAATCACTGTTTCTTATCACTGCCAATTGATATATGGTATTATTATCACATTCTCCATTTCTGTTCTACTTGGAAATGAGCGTATTTGGTCATAGGAAGAAATAGAATTTTTTAGGATATTTCAAATATCGCAGCTTTTGTGAAACATTCGCAAAACTAAGAAATCACTTCGCTTACAGGGAAATAAGGATTTTTTTCTGATCGAACCAATATTGAGCTATATCGCCTTAGTTACCATGTGTCATAACACACTCATATTTCCAAAGGGAAATATGAAACGTCAAATCATATTTCTTTCAAAACGTCAAATCATATTTTATTTCTTTATTTAGTAACAAAATGGAAACTGCAATTGTTGAAATTTCCACTAAAATTATTTTCACCAGATACAGAGACGAGATTACAGTTTTCTTGAGAACATTCCGTGCAGCAGATGGCTCTCCCTCCACACCTGCTACCTTCGCTACCTTATTTTTGTGCAGCATACTGTCAGCCAGAAAGGCAACAGACGAACTTTTCCAACCACCATGTCTCTTGAGTGTTGTCATTGAGGATCCAGCATCGTCAACCAATGTGGCGGATGTTCGTCCTCCACAATGGCCTTGTATACGTTTTCGGATTATGTAAACCCAACCATTCAGCAACCTTACTCGGGATTTTTCCGAAGGTATTTTCGCCGACAGGCTGAAGAGTACACTTCTTATTCCTATAAGCAACGAAGAACCTAAGAACGCCCTGCGGACGCAACGCTGAATACTCCCTTACCAAACGAGCAGCACCCAGATCTTCTTGATCAATTATAGTGAATATTCTGTCTATATCATTCTTAGTCTTTGGTTCTTAGATTATGATTACCGACCCACGATCTTCGATATCTGAAGATAACATATTCACCAACTCTTGTGTTTAGCAGGCGCCAAAAATTTCCATTATTAAAACAACCTTCAAAATTATGAATGTAAAAATCTTATCAACAGAGGAAATCAAAATGAAACTTTTATTACCTTATACATCAAAAAAACGTCATTAGGACCTTCACTCAAGAATGTCTTGAGCTGCTCCCGGGACAACACTGCTGATTTTTAGGAACGTATCCTTTATTGTTGTTTTGAAAAATGCTTCGACTTCATTGAATAATTTGACATCAGTTTTTTCCTTCAAATGTAGCATAGATCTTACCATCGATGGTTTCGGCCATAACGTGTTTGGAGAATATTTCTGCGACTGGGTATCTACTGAATTAATCATACATCAAGAATAACAAGAATCAGAGCAACGTACTAAATCTTGGAAATATGCTAACAAAATATTATCGCCACACCGTCCACCAAATTTTTTTTTCCACGCCTGAAAGCATTCGTACTCTTTACTGTAGGCAGCTTGAGATTTGGTCGGAACCAAAGATTCAGGGGCCTTTGCCGCTTGAGTTTCGACGTAGTCCGACATTTTTTCAATAATTTTATTTTTGACAAGACGTCAAGACCGGAAATATGAATACATTTCCCTCGGTTGTAACTTGTAACTTTGACAACCTCGAGAAATATACTATTCATATTTCCCTAGTTGTAATAATAGCTAATTTCTGAGCTTGTCCTCTTAGGCCGGTCCTACATTGGAAGCGGAATTTCTCCAGACCAGACAGTCTGGAGGGTCTGGACTGGTCTGGAGGAAACAAAAACAAAGAAAACGTACTTTCCTCCTACATTGGAGGCAGTGTTCGATCTGGTCTGGACTGCTCTAAAGAAAATCAAATCGGGTCGGGTTGGCTGGCCAGACCAAATCCGCTTCCAATGTAGGACTGGCCTTAGTTTTATTCGACAGGCTCAATATAAGGTACGTATTCGCCACAGCTCACAGTTTTTATCTGAATATATGCATGTTTACACTGACAACATCAATTGACAATTCACATAGGATGTTCATATTTTTAATGGTATATCGAATTAATATCAAAATATCTCATCCACATGTTCATAGATCAGTACTCGAGAACTTATGTCACAGAGAAGAAATATTAGTGTTCGGAAATGCATAGATAATTTTTTCTGGGTCCGACTGAAGAAACAATATATTTGACAACCTCACGCTTGGAAGTGTCCATAAAAGTCCATAACTTCATTCATGATTTGAAAATCACCAATGAGCAATTACTCCTCGAAAACTTGCCTTCAAAACCTCTCATTTATATGACATAACAAAGATTGATCCAATAATAGCATATATAGTCGATTGTGACGAGGCAACAAGCTTGAAGTCGTCCCAATATTCAGAAACTACAACATTAGTTGCTATGTGCCATCTCATATGACAACACTTTCATACGCACAGGCGCAGAAGAGAGACGAAGTATCCCTTGAATGAATAAAATTAAATTGACTTGCATTTCTATCCCAACCAGATATCCGTCAAATCATATCTGCGACATTGAGCAAAAAAGAATAAAACGTATCGATTACAAGCAATATTGTAGGAATGATTACCGCACTTTTTATAGTTGCTCAATATGGAGCCATTCGTATTACCGAGCAACTAATACTCAAAAAATTGCTTGCTTTTAAAGCTGAGATATGTGGAGAACCTAGATATGTATCAGTTGATCGCCGTCTCTAGGCGAGATGAAAAGACAATATTAACTAAATTATGAGCGATGGAGCAAAACGCAGAAAACACTTATTTCACTTGCAGAAATGATTCGTAATCTCCAAGCGACAAGCATCTACAAGACACTGACCTGCATTTGAAGAAGCCAAGCGTCAACGAACGTCTGCTGATTGGATGGTACGGGATTCCAATATTCACCTGGATAAGCAGGTACAATCTGGTCGTCAGATATGGTATGTCCCGAAGGTGTCACACAACACTCTGCGGAATCCATAGCCCGTTGGGCTCTAACTACTGTCAACACCCTGTAATTCACTATAACCGGCACAGCTCACTTAATTTGACAGTTGAATCATAGAATGCATATATCCGGGTGACAGATGACAGCGATTTTTCACTGAAATCAATTAAACTAATGCGATTCTGGATTCGCGCGGTCTTCTTCAAAGACAGATAAGTCTAAATCTTTATATTCACGGAAAACGATCTTCAAATATTAGAGAAGTTATCAAGAGATTACATCAATCCAAAGTATCTGAAAGTTAGTGAAACCCTTATCTTTTCAAATGTCAATGAAAGCCAAGGTTCTTTGGATCACCTGTCGGAATTATTCTCAGAAATCAACTATTTACTCAATGGACTCAGCCAGTATGTATGCTATCAAGAAAAAAATTCTTCTGGGAAATACTCCAGTATTAAAGCAGCAGGTGATTGACTTTCATATCACTTGTTTTATTGAAGATTAGATAGGAAACACTAGCTTAAATGTGCGGTGAGCTGTTCTTATATTCACAACACAAGAAAGTGTTCCATCTCAATCAGAATCATCTTCACTGAAATGTCATAAGAGTGCATAGAATTTCGTAGGAAATCTGTGGTGCACCACCGAAGGCACTAGGGATGTCACCATTCAGATTTCCGCGAAAACGACAAACTGCACCATGTGGTGGGCGGGAGCTTGTGTCACTTGTTGCGTAGTCACCTTAGCAACGGTCGCACGCCAACTGCGCTCGCAAAAGTTCATGCGGTTATGTTCGGCCGGGAGATAGGAGTAGGACCGGCTAGGCTGATTAGCTGAGGTGAAGTCGATGTTCGCGCAAGCTCCTATTATGACACCCACGACACGGGACTCTGTGACCCTTCAGGTTTTTGGCGCTCTTCTTCTTCGAATAAAGTGCTTATAGGTTATAGTTTGAGAGCATTTCTAATTAACACCCTGAACAATTAGCTTTTTTTAGATTCCCCAGTAAATTCTGAGATGATTTTATGGAGAATACCTCATGTCTATATTGAATAGTTTTTTAGTTATAAGGACCTTCCCAAAAAAAATGGACACTCGAATGATGTCACAAGTAACCAAAATCTTCGGAATCTTATTCAGATTATTAAATGGGGATTTAAAAATCTTGGCTATAGAGCTCTTTCAGAAGTACTCTGTAAAAATTGATTCATAAAAAAAAAATTAAACTACTTAGCTAGAAGACTATGTACTGTACTAAATCTGCTTCGAAATCACCTGATCACTTTCAATCTCTACATCCCTTTTTCGAACACCTTGTATGATCGATGTTATTCAAAACTTTCTGGTACATAATTGTCTAAGTTAAATGAGGATTTGAATCGTGCATTCAGAAGATATCTAAAATGTACCTGACGAATTCTGAAAGTTTGAAGAAACCCTATCAACTTCTATTGTTATGAGATGATTCCTTCTACATGGTATTCTACCGACAATCTTGAATGAAAAAGGGTGCACTGCCTCTTCCACAATGAAACGAATGACTTCAAAATGAAATACAAAATAGATACTTAAGCATGTTTGTTGACACTTCACAATTCACGGATTAACCATGTCTCGTAAGTCATCATTATGCGATTTGGCCAGCCGTTACGGTGGTACGTTATGGTTATCACAAACAGGACCGGACTACTGCAATTGCTTAACACCATTCAGATTTTCATCAACTGATTTAGAGGTTGACTCGCAATAAAAGTTCTTGGGATATACAAAATCACTTGAACTAAAGGTGCGTATCTTGTACTTCCTAGAATCATATTAGTCTTTTTTGCAGATAAATTCATTCATCATCCTTTTTCCTAAATTGCGCCATTTTTGAGATATATCAAACTAAACTGGACTACAAAGGGGTATTTGCCCAATGTGAAAACTTAAAATGCTTTTAAAAAACTTTTTATCGCAGCTGAATATGGAAAAACGGTATGGGAAAAAGTGTTTCTTTTGATATCAAGAAATTATAGTTAAAATTAACGCATGGTCTGAGAATCACCCTGTATATTGTGAATCTCGAAGAGAATTATAATATCCAGTAACTTCCAAAATTCAAGGATTTGAAGTTTCATTTACTGTAAACCTAAATGTATTTGTAATTAACTGATTTTGAGATATTGGATTTTTTCATAACTTTATTTTGATTTTGAAAGAA
This sequence comes from Micraspis discolor, assembly GCA_030674115.1. NCBI lineage: Eukaryota > Metazoa > Arthropoda > Insecta > Coleoptera > Coccinellidae > Micraspis > Micraspis discolor. The sequence continues at coordinate 2,316,164 of JARTUT010001740.1, forward strand.
ATAAGTTTTTCCAAGGATAATTAGCGAAAAACTATGGATTTGTTTGAAAAACTAGAAATTACAAGAGATAGGATATCCGTAGGTCAATGAGTTCTGAAGTTTTTTTAGCATTGAAATGATATTGGCCAAATGAAAACCCTTAAGGCTGAAATTATATATACATCTCAATTTCATCCTCTAGATGGTCTACGCCTGGAATTACAAACTGTGAATAATATTTTTCAGGAATTAGCTGGATCATTCTGAGATGCTGATACTTCCACTATTCACCCACCATCCTTATCCTTAGCATTTTTCATCTGAGAACTGTTGATCCGTTTTGTTGAACAGTGTTTATAAATAAAAAATTGAATACAATCACGAAAATAATCACTGGAACGAAAAGATCCACACCGGTTCATTGTTTACCAATTTTGTTTAATTTTATCCCACCCCATATTCACAGACAAATTTCTAGTTTTTTTTTCTTTCTATTGCACAGTGTGGCACTGAAATGTTAAATGGGACCGCCAGTATTAAGGGAGATTGGGACGAACCTTAAAGGCAAGCCCAGAAAATGCGCCATCTATATCTCCAAGACTTAAACTGCCTCACGTTCTCTGTAGATTCATTCGACAATTCATGCCTTCCAGTTTCTCGATTTCCAGAGGTCACTGTGCTGACGAGGGGCAGTAGCCCGAAACTGGTCCACAGTTGCACTTGAGATCTTGATTATCTAACTTTCTTTTAGTGTATTTTGAATGAATATGAATAAGATGCGTCTGAATGTCCTGTATATTTATATATATATTCCTTTGAAACTTTGGCTTACAATATTTAGTAAGCAAACAATAAAGCATAAAGATCAGGGGTTTGTGACGGGGTGTCATACAATTCGACGTATCACATAAAAGCCTAGGGAAAAAAACCCAGTAAAAAAAACTCTGGCTCCCCGCCTAAGTGTGAAAGTACAAAAATAAGCTGAAATATATTTTGGGGACTTCTTTCTTCAAGAGTTGATGGAAACAAGTTGCCCACATCGAATCTGGAAATAAAAAGACAAAAGCAGAAAAATGAACTGAATAACAAGAATACAAAATTTGAAAGAGATAAAGAAAACAACCTCAAATTCCCTTTTTGGATTAACTCGATATTGTGAATCAAGGATTTTTCACATAACAAGCTAAACCGTGAATATTACTAAGGAGATAATCAATGAATACATAACCTTTCATGGTTCCTCTTTCACGAAGATTTTTTTTATCCGTATGTGTCTATTGAAGGAGTATAATCTCAGTACCAAAGTCTTTTGCTAGTTTAATTGTAATCACTCTTGTCCTTAGAAATACCATCTATATTCAAATCTAATACACAAAATTTGTCTGCAAGGAGGATTCTTCGAATCGGGTCTTGCGGTCCAAGTGATGATTTTTCAGATCTTCTGATATTTGAAGTCTGCTATGGAACCCATTTAAAGGAAAGTCATCATCCATAGTTGGGGAAGGTTGTGATATAACACTTATTTCATTGAAAAAAATGTCCTGTACTTTTCTGGAGCCGGTCCTGGATCTCATAGATGTTCCTTATTCTCCCCCGACAACATTCATGCCGGCATCTTCGACAAACAGGCCGAAAATAAAAAATAACAAGACTTCGCGCTGTATCGGAGAAAGCGGAACTTGAACAGTAGGAACGTCCATCATCTTACTATGGTCGTGTGTGCTGCCATGAGCCGGTTTCTGGAGATGCTGTATATAAATTCTAATTAATCCCCACGGCATCGAGGCCATCTTACATCTCCTGGACATAATGGATCGTTATTTGTTCTTAATTGTAAGAATTCAGAGAAATAATTCATGGGGATATTTCAGGGGTTTGAGGTGATAGGCGGCTCTATACAGGGTGAGTCTTTGACTACTGCGTTAATTTTAACCATAGGTTCTTGAGATCAAAACTTTTTTTTCCTATACCATTTTTCCATAGTCAACTGCGTTAAGAAGTTATAAGCATTTTACGTTTTCACTTTGGGCAAATTCCCCCTGTAGTCCAGTTTAGTTTGAATGAAAAATTACCTCCCACAGCATCCACTATTGAATCTGAATTGTTTAAAAACATTATTTTCCCTGTAAGAAATGATTCACTCACTGATGTTTCATCAGATGATTATATCGATTTAATTCCTTTCAACTTCAAATATTTCACATGGTGATGATGGTGATTGTTGATAGTCTTCGTACAAATTATCCGTTTCTTTCGACCAACCTGGAATATAATCGTTCCGGAAACTTATGGAACGAATTTTTTTGCTGCGGCTTTCACAACACCTATAAAGCTGTCATAGTTATCGTGAGAGGGTTTAATCCACCTAATACGAGAGTTGTTTTTTATAGTTCAGGGTTGGACAACCCTAGTGTTGCAATCTGCCAACTAGTCACAAGGTTTTGACCTACTTACCTAAAAGATTCATCTCGCCCAAAAATTAATTCGTGAACATTTTCGGGCGATTACTGAATTAATTTCAAAAGAGTACTGTAATTTTCTTTCGGATTCGCTAATTTCAATAGTTATTAATATTGAGACACTTTGTACTGATAAATACAAATCTAAAGCAAGCCCCTAATACTAAGGCTGACAAGTAAATAGAGAATCGAAAATGTCAAGACCCAACCGTATATGAACACGTGTTAGTACGATTCAGTTTGTTCTCCGAGGCAGCTATTTATTAAATCGCCTGTTGGTACTGAGCAAGTTGACTGTTACTGGTTGCTGGGTTACTGATCTTAATGGTCAGGTAGGTAGTCCCTCGGTGAAAAAAATGACCCATAGACTTCTATGTACCCGAAGTAGAGAGGGTCCCATAGATAGTTGTGCTAATTCTTCATTACCACGGTTGGCATGATTGATCTCAATGCGCAAGTCAGCAAGAGCAATGTAGGGACATAGGCCTGAATCATTAAGACTACTAGTGGAAAAGCCCGTGTCGCCACGTGCGCAAGTAATTTTCCATTCCGGTCGTATGTTATATTTGTATCTCTTCTTTTATATATTGGATAGCCATTATCAAAAACGACGGTTTCCTCTTGAAAGTCTTTTGGGAAATTCTTCTGATTACCATTCGACATACATGGAGAATTCGCATTAAGAGTACCGCACGGTCCGTGGATCATATGTAGCATTACACTATTATAAAGTCTGGAATATTCATTTGGGCCTGAGATTTCGGCCCAAACCGCTTCATCAATCTGATTTGGTTCCCGCATTTTATGTTCATTTTGAAGAATTAAAAGAAGATGAGCATGTGGAATTCCTCTTTTTGAAAATCTATAACATAAATATAAGCAACAACTTGTCCGAATATATTTTTCACAAATAGGTCATTTAACATTTCTTTCAACTTCAAGTTACCTAAACACACGCGCTGTTAAGTCCGGACGATGCTCGGCGCTTTCCCATGGTTTAAGATTTTGAACTATTTCAGGCCATTTCGGGTTACAGGTAAAGGTTATGAAAGGTCTGGTTTACCATATTTTCGCACAATTGCCATGGCATCTTGGTAATTTTGCTGCATGTTCCGTGGACTTCCTTTATAGTTTGATGGCAAGATAATAACTCTTCCTCGAGGAACATTTCTCTGCTGCGCTTCTTGTTCTACATAATCCATTAAACCTTGATACCTTCCTGTTCTTAATTTTGGCTGATTCTGTCTTATCCAATTCAAGTTATTACTTTCTTGATTGACGTATGAACAGCAAACGTACTGCTGAAACAATTTTCCCGCACTGTGTAAACACTAAACCCCGGTCTTACGGCAATTCGATAAGCGTAGTATTGAAGCATGGTCAAACGGTTACGCTGGGCTGTTGCACGTTCATTTCTGTGGCTTATGTTGAGGCTGATACCAAATTCGCCATTCGGAAAAAGTAGTAGGTACGCCATTGGATCCATACGTGGGCTAAGATTTGATATTGTTTGCAATGGTCCATTTTTTGCATTAACCGCAAATGTTCTGGCGGTTTTCGCCGAATAAGATTGTTGCAACACTGTCTCCTGTCGGCAAATTGTATCTTCTAGGATCGTTGTCTGTACGCGCAAAAATCATCGAAGCACGTCTATAACATCGTGACTGGTGATGGATCGTGGATTTACGCGTATGAGCCGAAAATCAAACAGAATTCGACTGTAAAGGTGTTTCAAGATGAGCCGAATCCAACAAAAGTTGCTCGTGCACGAAGCACTTCCAAGCAAATCATCGCCTTTTTTTTCTGAAAAACTGAACATGTCGCAATCGTACCACTAGAACAACAGAGAACAGTCCATTCTGTGTGGTCCACAACCATTTGTTTGCCAATTGTTTTTCAAGAAATCAGGAAAACCAACCGCTGGAGACGGATCACCCTTCACCACGACAATACGAGCTCTCACTCATCGGCTCAAACAACTGCATATAGTCCTGACTTGGCACCGAATAACTTCTTTTTATTCCCGTACGTAAAAAATCAAATGAGAGGTCAGCGTTTTTCGACAACTGATGAAGCGGTTGATGCGTGCAGAATGCATATTTTGGAAATATATAATCAGAGTAGCAAAATTGTTTCGATAATTGGTTCAAACGCATACGAAAGTGTATAGATATTGATGAGGAATATTTTGAGAAAAAATAAAGCGATTTTCGATGATTAATATTTGTAAGCTTAATTATATTAGCTACGAGAAAAAACATTGATACAATTAAAGCTTTTTTTTATTTGAATTAACAATAAAAATAAATAAATAAATTTTTGAGATTATATTTTTTTTTTCTAATTTGTTGACTAAGCGAATTGTTTACATTGAAAATCCTTAACATCAACTGCGTCATGTTTAAAAATCCACCGTTTCGTCATAAATCACGAATGGTCTGAAACTGTCAATTATCATTAGATTAATTCAATAGTTTTCCCCTTGACCTCCGTCAAGATTTATCATCGTGCAGTCGAGTATTTTTCTGGAAATTACAGCCATTATATTCCGTCACACCCCACAGATCTACGGTACCGCATTATTTTCAGCGTTTATCGGCGTAAATTTTGTAATCAACGCATGACAATCGTGTTTAAATATAACCATTATTTCCCAACTTGTAATTGCTACAAAGAATACCGACAGGCTCTCATATCTATCTATCTACATCGAGTGCTCCATGACTCACTGGGGCATTTCAGAATTTTTCAAGACAGATGGAAAGGTGGCAAGCTGAACGCGATGCATTCATCGATTTCGGATGAATCATAATATGGCGGCAGCACAATTAGATCGATTGATGTGTAATCTATCCCAATTATCGTGTAAGTAAACAGTGATCTAACTGTTCAAATTAAATAGGTTTTTTCCAATTTAATCAATTTATCATTAACTGATATGAAGACACGGAATTTTCAGGTATTCGAACTTCAATTTTGAAGAAAATATTTTGGAACTCCGGATACAATTGTGGAGATAACTCCGTTTCCTCGATTGATGATTAAATATTCAGTCCCTAATGCAGGGCATACACGCTACGGTCGACCGGAGAGGAAAACTGTACAGGTATACCTTCGCAGGTCTGCCTCGTGTGTGGGGACGATCCGGTATACCGAACGGGTCGTGTGTTCGTTAGCAGCGACCGTACGTACGGTGCCATTAGACCGAGTCGAATCTCGAATTTGCTCCGGCGACCTGTGCAGGCTTGAAAAACTACGACACACACGCTCCGATCGACCTGCGCAGTTATACCTGTACAGTTTTTCCTCTCCGGGTCTTTTAGAATTCTGGATCGTCGGGCTTAATGTTTTTCGGGTAATAGACTTATCCAGAAAATCCATTACTTCATCCAGGTTTTTGTTGATTTTTAATATTATTAAAAAAGATGGAAGATGCGTACCATAAAACCGTTCATCCAGTTAGATAATCTTGACTGTTCTGCGTTGTTCTAGTGGTACGATTGCGACATGTCCAGTTTTTCCGAAAAAACAGGTGAGCATTTGCTTGGAATTGCTTCGTACCCGAGAAAATTTTGTTGGATTTGGCTCGTCTTGAAACACCCATACAGTCGACTGCTGTTTACTTTCGGGCTCATACGCGTAAATCCACCATTCATCACCTGTCACGATGTCATAGACGTGCTCCAAAGCACCGCAATCATATTTTTGGAGCATTTCTTTCGACCAATCGAGCCATTTTTCGATCGATTGACAAATTATGTGGGATCAACGCGATTTGATTGATCACACATTGATTTGATTGCGTGATAAAAATCGCTATTTTCAGACAAATATCCTGTGTGATTTTATAACATATCAGGTGTTGAAGTATAATTCTCTTTTACCTGCTTCGGCAATATTGTTGCTTTCATATGTAGTTTTCAAATTAGAAAATTCTTCCTAATGTGTTTTTCTGTCAGTCGACTATATCATCTTTTAAACCTAAGTTATAGGTGTAGAACTGTAACTTCATTGATGTGTATAATATTTTAAAATAAAATAAAATAATTAATTTCTTAAGTTTTCATTATATATACAGGGTGTCTCAAGTTCGAGTGCCTATTAGACGTTTCTAGAGAACTAGACATATTTGAAATCTGAAAATTGGGATTATGATATTGTTCGATGTTCTCTACAGAGCTTAAATATTTTCGGAGCCCAAAAACTTCCGATTATACAGGGTGTGAAAATGAATTCGACGAAAAAATTTTTTTTCAAGTTTTCCATTCCTGGTACGAACGAGTATTCAATAGTGAATACATTTCTGTTAAAACCATTGTATCAAATCGAATATTTTTCAAATTATCCAAAAAGAAAACTAGAAAAAAGTAAAATATGTTTAGTCAGTAATATGTTCATTATTCTTATTTTAAATATCCTGAGTATAAACCGTTTTTACAACATCAAAGAGGAAGGATGTGAAAAGGTCATGCATTTTTTGGATTTCAAAAATATCATCACAGGGTGTTTCAAATTTTGTGTTGAATATTGTGATCTTAAATTGGTCATAACTTTTTTTAATTAACTGTTTTTCAAATTAGAACCCTATTTTTTTATAATTTTGTTGGATTCTGCGTTCAAAAATAATGATAGTTTTCTCACATGATTATGCTCCTAAATTCAATAATTTCTGAGTTATTTGAGATTCTCTGGATTTATGGTGTACGTAGAGTAAAATTGATTGCATCTAAAATAATTCAATGAATATTCTTTCGAAACTATGGGAACCCTCTGTACCCATAGCAGATAAATTATCTGTTAATTATTCACAAGTGTCAGGTGTTATTTTTATTCGTTATCTTCATTTCTCGATTTAACAAAATGAACCGTTATTCTAATTAGGAAATTCTGGATCAATTTTATATACATGCTGAATGTGACAGAATTATTAGTAGAACCTGCCAGGCCTTTAACGAGAATTATCCGTATTTACCTTCCATGACGGAGAAGATCTTTAGAAAATATGTTTTAAACTTTCAAAGTTTTGGATGTGTAAGAGCCCCTAAAGAATACAAAAGAAGGGTAGTTGATGATGAGGAAAATGAAATTAGTGTTTTGACTTATTTCGAAGCGAATGAAAATGCATCTATTCGAAGTGCAGTTCATGAAATCGATTTAGACAGAAATTCAGTACACCGAATTTTGAAAAAACACAACATGCATGACTACAAATATGAGAAAGTTCATGCATTAGAACCAGGTGACTACATAAAAAGGTTAAATTTTTGTAGAGGAATATTAGAAAAACTTGAAAATGATGAAAATTTTTTGAAAAAGATCATTTGGACAGACGAAGCAAGATTCAATAATGAAGGACTATTTAATAGAAAGAATTGCCACATTTGGAGAAGCGAACATCCTCATAGAAAAAGACAAAGAAACCCCCAGAACAAATTTAGTTTTAATGTTTTTGCTCTTTTGATGAACAATAAAGTGCGGTACTACATTTATGAAGAAAATTTAAATACAGAAAAATTTTTGGAAATCCTGAGAAATTTTGTTTCTGAGTTTTTGGATGAACTGCCGTTGAGTATGTCGACTACCGCATATTATCAATTGGATGGGGCTCCGGCACATAGTTCGCACGAGGTGTCTGAAGAACTGAATGCAATGTTTGGTAATCGGTGGATCGGACGCCGTCCTTCACTATTTTGGCCCCCAGGATCTCCCGATCTTACTCCCTTAGATTTTTATTTATGGGGTAAAATAAAAAACATAGTCTATAAATCTCCTATTGAAAGCAAAGAAGATTTGATACGGCGTGTGGAGGATGCTTTCCACTCTCTAAAGGGGGAGGAAATTGAGCGAGCGACTAACCGAGGTGTTTCAAGACGTATTCGAAAGTGTGTGGAACAAAATGGTTACCATATTGAGAATCTTGAGTTTGAAAACTATTCGATTTACTTCAATGGTTTTAACAGAAATGTATTCACTATTGAATACTCAATCATACCAGGAATGGAAAACTTGAAAAAAAATTTTTTCGTCGAATTTATTTTCACACCCTGTATAACCGGAAGTTTTTGGGCTTCGAAAATATTTTAGCTCTGTAGAGAACTTCGAACAATATCATAATCCCAATTTTCAGATTTCAAATATTGAACTTGAGACATCCTGTATATTCTTTTGAACTTTTGACTTACAAAACAAATATAAGCAGGGGTTGGTGACGGAGTGCTATTCAATTCTGTATATGACATTTATACATTATTTGTCCTTGATAGCATTAGGAGGATCTCTGGTTAATCAGCAGTTTCCTAGTCTTCAATATATCGAAATTTTTTGTGTCCTTCGATATTATTTATTATTTTATCATTTAATTAAATTTTGAATATAAAATGAGAAATTCCAGAAAAAACTTTATAACAATCTCAAAAGTTACTGACATCACGCCAGTGCTGTCTTATATTTAATATTCTTCCTCTGGATCTGAAGAAAATTACTCTCAACATAAAAAATTTTTGGATGAATCATTACATTTCTAGTGGACGAAAACTAATGCCATTTTCAGAGTTGTGATTAAGATGGTTTGAAATTCACTTATTTAATTCATTTAATGAGTTTTTTTTATATTTAACGCGTACATACTTCAATCCCTCCTAAAGGGGCGTTTTAAAAGTACATGCATTATTGTGTAATTGTATAAAATAATCGTTCGATTAAACTTCTTCTACTCAAATTAATTTCTGGTTCCTATTTTAAAACGTAAAAAAAATATCTAGTTCTAATATCGAACAATTCCCACGCAATATTTGTTCTTCTATGACTAATGATCCTCGAGTAACCAGAGAAACAATAAATGCTTAATGGTTCAAAAGCATTAAAACAAGAGAGACAGGTTAAATAGTTCATTTCTTACGGAAATAGACCTGCGTTACCGGATGGACAAATATTTGTAATTAAATAGGTTAAATAGAGATAGTTATTTAACGAGCTTTTCTTGAGGTAATATTTAATCAGTTTGGATTTTTTTCGGATGATTGAAATATGTTAGAAGAGAGATAAGATAAGTCGTTAGAAAAATTGGGGAGAAATGAACTTGGTGACTCAGTAATGTAGTCGATGTTCTACGTTTGCTCATACCAAGAAATATTAACAGTTGTACAAATTGATAGGTATTAACTATTTTCACCCTCAGTGAAATAAACTTAAGCTCCTGAAATATTGAATGAGATCGGATTTCAATCTCAAAATCTTTGGTATCTTGTTTTCATCTGAGTGGCTGACAAAAAAATTTTTAAGAATTTCCACCTTGGTGAATACGATGGTGGAGTTTAGGAAAAATAGCCAATTAAGTATGCTTCTTTTGAATGATCCTGATTGCCAAGAGTTAGGCGCATATTAGAGTTATATTCACTAATCTAGTAAATATACATTTACACTTTTTATTTATGTTTGAAAGTTGTGATCTTAATTCACTTGACGTATTTTTTTTCTCTTAATACCAATTTTTCTTAAACTTACATCAAAGTTACAAAGCTGATTATTTTATGTGCCACGTACAATTTATGGAAATTTCATTGCAAAAGAAAAAAGTCAAAATAGTTTTATACTTTTTTTTAGAATTTTTTACGTGATTGAGGACAAAAGTTCTGAAATTTTCTAAAAATAATTATAACTGGAAAACCGTGAGTAATCGCGGAACATACATGAGGTATTTCGGATACCCCATGACACGAGGAATCTAATTTTTTTAAACGTCAATCTCCCGGCCATCCTGTATATGGAGAATTTCGAACAAAAAGCTCTCAACCAATATTTACTAAAACCCAAATTATCAAAGAGATACGTGGATTTTGGCATTGTTGTCATTGTCTACTTTTAATGTAACGGTAAATTAATTTTCTTAATTGTGTAACGGTAAAAAAATTTATTTATTTAATTCAATTGAATTGAAAAATGCTCCGGCTAGCTAGAGCACAAAACCATCTCACATTTACCTTTAGTGAGTTTAAATAGATTCTTCCACCCCAGTCAACGATTGTCAATACTCAAATAATCGAAATTTTTCAACTCTTTTACAAATACTAGATATTTACAGTATGTAAAGATGTTAAATTGTCCAAATCAAATGTTTCCAGTGGATCTGACTATTTTCGGACTATAAAAACCAATGGGTGACGCCTACTATTCTTTCTGGAACTTATCTTGTCTGTCTTGAGTCCCAACTCATGAGATAAGAGGACCATACAGTTATCCTGGGTGTTCGGGATGAGTCTGGTGTCGAAAATAGTTCTTAAGTCTTCCAACCTGTAGACAAACAGTCCAACAAAAACTATTTCTTCTCTCAGTTCTCCTGTCCCTCAGGAAAACATCTGTTAGTACGCCATAACTTTCAACTTCGGTAAATTCGTTGAGTCTCAACAAGGTATGTGAACACAATGGTGTAGATAATTCGATGAAAAATTCATCAGGAAAATATAGAAACTGAGAAACGTAAAATCATTGAACAATAAAGTATAGAACGAATATTGTTGTTCTTATTGTGAAATATTTTGCATGAATAGTTTCCATCTTAATTCAATAGATCATATACCTTGGGACACACGAAATACATATATTGAAAATTATTCACCCCAATATAATTCAATTCATCCCTAAACTCACACATCATCCCCCATATTACACACTACTTTTTCATAAAAACTAAGTATCCCTTCAAATATACATTTCATCCAATTTCACCCCTTACTGGCAGCCGCCGACGTTTACATACCTGCCGCCCGCAGTTAGCTTTGATGATTCCTGTTCACCCCCACCCAATTACGGCACACATGTTTAGAGGTGATCGCGTGTCTGGCAGACGGGCGGCATCAATCTACATTAGGGTTAAAAGCTTTTCTAATGAAGTTTCCTTGGCCCCCACGACCTAACGACCTAACAACCACCGTTTTATTCGATGATAGACGTGACTGACCGCGATGACCCTTCCAAGAAAGAGGAGAGGGTTGATTATTTCGGGTGTTATATGTTATAAAATAGGGCGGTTAGGTAATAATCAGATGATGCGTGAGATATCTGGAATAATATTGAATGGTATTAGGAATGACTGATAAAAAATGTGGAAAAGGACTAATGTGTGGCGGGGATCTTTTGCGCGCTTGTTCTAAATTCTTTTCCGTACTCTGCAACAATGTCATACTAACACAACATTTATGAAAAAAATGGTAAAACGCTCCAGAATAAAAGACAATGTGCAAAAGTGTAAAACAATATAAGTGAAGATGAAAAACCATCGGATAAAAGTTCACAAGAGCCAAAAGCTAGTATTTAAAATAATTAAAATATGAAGGTCATCGATAAGATATATAATATATAGCTGACCCGACAGGCTTCGTCCTGTCAAAAAGATTTGTAATGTGGCAGTTTTTGTGCCTACGTATTTTAAAAAATTCTCCTGAACAGAACCGTCACCCTGGTGGTGGGGCGTTGTGAATAAAAAATAATTAAATAAATCATATATAAGGATTTAAAAGTAAGTAATCGCTTTATTGTTAATCATGTGAATCATGATTATTATTATTAGGATGCACGGTATGAGAACATCATCTCCTTTATACTTTCCTTTGAGTATAATTGCTTCTATCACATTGTTTAGTAATTTTTTATCGCTAACCGCGTACCGTTGCAAAGACGCGGTTGGTTGATATTTCGCAACATTATAACCACCGATCCAACCTTTAATTGAAGATTGTGAGGTTGCAATCCTGGCAAATCCAGCGAGTTTAAAAATTCCGGGGATAGTTGACTACATCATCTTGATTAGTAGCCGAATCAACTGATTTATATATCCTCAATTCGCCTTTAATTTGTTCTTGAATTTTGAAATTTAATTCATTTACATCTATGTTTTTTGCAGCCAGTACAGCTCGTTCGCTCAACCAATCATGGTTTCTGTAATTTTGAGAAACATCTGGAAACACCTTCTGAATAAGTTCATCTTTTGTTCGAGTTAACTGACAAAAACTTTGAGGAAAGTTAATGCAGCCAGTCAACATGTCTATAGGAAATTTGCCATTACCAATGTCAATGAGTTGTTTAGAGAATATGTTTCAAGATTGGTCATTTTGCAACTCGACACGCATATTCTTGCTTAAATGAAGTACTTTGACATGTTTCCACAAATTGGAGGACTTTAGACATGCATTGAGTTCATCAGCTGGCGTTGATCGTGGAGTCACTGGCAATGTTTGACGAAAATCTCCTGCTAATAAAATCATTGCACCACCAAATCGGTTATTATTGCTCCGTAGATCTTTTAAGGTTCTGTCTAAAGCCTCCAAAGATTTTTTATGTGCCATCGTGCATTCATCCCAAACAATCAATTTGCATTGCTGCAAAACCTTTGCCATTGCAGAGTTCTTCGAAACGTTGCAGGTTGGAGTTTCATTGCTTTGTATATTTAATGGCAATTTTAGTGCTGAATGGGCTGTTCGACCACCTTCAAGCAAAGTTGCTGCGATTCCCGACGAAGCGAGTGCAAGTGCAATTTTATTTTGTGAGCGAATTGTTGCTAATATTAATGAAATCAAAAAAGTTTTTCCTGTACCACCAGGTGCATCTAAGAAGTAAATCCCTCCAGTTTCATCATTTGTTACTTTCATAAGAGTTTCAAATACATACTTCTGTTGTTCATTTAACAGTGGAAGATTTGTTTGAATTAATTCTTTCAAAGCGTTGAGATAATACAGTTTTTCTCGATGCAACTCTGCAACACCTGACGAGCCGCAGGCAAGTCAGTTACCTCCTTGAGCCAGTAAAACCCGTTACCTTGCGTTTATTCTTTTATATTTTATTTGTTTCTCATTTGTAAAAAGGTTAGATAAATTCCAAAAAAATCTCAATAATTTGTCGCAAATGTTGTAAGCTATAGAAGCGTGGCCATGAAAATATCTGTTTATTTTTCTTTACATTTGTTTTGACGAAAGCGAAAATTAATGTACCAAAAGAATTCATTGAGGCAGCCAGCAGTGTAGCTTCAAGTTTATTACCTGCAAAATCAGTTTCAAGGTAGAAGCGAGAATACGACGACTTCAAAAAGGGGCAAAACAAAAATAGTGTGATTGGGGTAACTGAAGACGTTTTGTTGATCCACTTGAATCAACCATCAGCTAGATTCAGCCCTAATACTTTATGGGCAATGTTCTATGCTGAAAAGCTGCTAGGAAATGGAAGAAAATGCCCTATGCTCTCGAATTGATGACAACTATTGTACAGAAAATAAACATAAAATGATTCAAAAAATAACAAGGGTGCTTGAGATAAGGAATAATGAAGAATGTGGATGGAAAAACTAGCAATACAAATTTGAGATATGACTGGAGTAATTTATAATTTATGATCAACTTTCAACAAGAAGTTGACTTTACATGGAACTTAACAAAGGTTGAATTAACAGAACAGACTGCTGAAATAAAAAATAAATCAAAAATTACTCATGGCGCATTTTTTTCAAATGCTTTTTTTTAGCTTCGGATCTAATTTCTTCTAATTTTTTTTGCACCACCAAGGAATGCCAATCCTACAGATTTCAGAAGTCGTTATATCCCTTATGCGATCCCTGTGTTCCGAACAACCCAAGTCCTCAAATACAACGTCGGATCTAAGTATCTGAAGGACTGATCCACTAGCATGCGACTCCTGCAATATATTATGTACTTTACCATCAGCTGCAAATAATGAAAATAATAATGAAATAATATTTCATAAATCAAAAGCTTCAGTTAATCAACAATACTGTAATACGATAATGCAATTGAAATAATAGGTTTGTTCATCTCGCAGTTCGAAAGTGACGCCAACAAACCTACTTGATTGAAAGAATGTAATACCTGTAGTTGTTATAGTACTTGCACTTTGTTGTTCCTCAGCTATTTGGGATCTCTCACTGCCTGATATGTTACCTAAAACAATGATCAAGGTTTGAACATTTAAGGAATCATGTAACTTATTGAATTCAAATGTTCTCACATGCAAAAATGAAATATTACGCAAGTGAAAAGATGAAAGACAACAAAATAATTATATTGAAGATACAAACAATTAATTCACAATACCTGACGATTCAATAGATCCTACAGCCCGTGATTTCTCCATTACTTCATGTGATTCCTCCATTACTTCATATGATTCCTCAATTATTGCATGTGATTCCTCCATTACTTCAATTACTTCAATGTCTGATGAAGGGTTGACCCAAGCCATAGGAATAACATGGCTGTTCAACTTGTTGCAATTTGAATTTGTAAAAGAATTTTCACTAAAATGTCCATCACAAATTCTATGACGTTTTCTCTTATCACAGCACTAGAACGAAGACCAAGAGCATTCTTCCACAAATTCATTCTACAAAATAAATTTTCAACTTAAATAATATACTTTCCATCCAAAGCAAGCATCAGATGAAATAAATATAACTTTTATTCTTACCGCTCAGGATTGGAAGGAAAACAAAATAAATTATTGACTTCGTCCTCTACAGCACCGCATATAATACAATGATTATCACCCATCTTTTTGAGTAAATATTAACTCAGTTTTTCTCAAATTACAACTGTAGACGTTGGTGGTTGAAATTAAAAGAACCATGCCAAATGTTTTCAATACAAGTTTTAATATTTGTAGGTTAGGTCTATGCGAAAATTTTCTTCTTTTTATTTATCTTGCACATAAATATTTTCAATCATCCAGTCAATGTATACAGCGACATCTGAAAATAGGTTCGAAAAGTGGGACTAAGATAGACTTATGCTAGTTGAGATGGAACTGACAGTGACACAACATAATCCTTAACATCGGACAAAAATTGGCATGGAGTTGACCGTCTCGGTTGTCTCTGGAAAAATCTGTTTCACAAAAACAATCCCTACGCACAACCAAATGAATCGAGATTAAACTCGTATTGAAGGTGGATCACATGTTCCTCTACCGCCCCACTAAGCCCCGCGCTTCCAGTGTTGCCAGATCAAACGCAACGTTGCCAGTCTCATTACATAATTTGCAGATCTCGTAATCATCGAAGGTACACAGGAAATAAAGAAAAGTAACAAAACATACATTGGGTATTCTCGGATACCCTGGAACATAAGAATCTACAAAAATCTTGACTTGGACCACCTGTATAAAATTTACAGAGCGTTCAAATTTGTTGTTTGTGAACTCTTGAGAATGTCTCCGCATTATATGATAGATTAAATAAAACACAATTTTTCAAATCAAAAAGGTGAAATTGAACGCTTATAAATTCAAGTCAAACATAATCTCATAAACATGAACTGATAGAACAATCAAACAAACAGCCAAAACTCGATTCTTATCCTTCTTAATCGGCTACCTTACGGTCCAAACTGTCGATCAATCACCGAAATCAAAAACAAGAAGTCGATACATCTGTGGACGAACACAAATCCGCTTCCAAAGAAGCATAGAGATTTGGGTTCAAATTGCGTTGTCATTATCCTAAGCTGACATTGAAATATACACTCAGATTTATTTTTCTTGTTATACCGACGATGATCTCCTTCAAACCAAGGCAGTTTGAGAATTATGTACGACTGTTCGATGGGAAGATTGCCCCCTGTGTTGGATCAGAATCAAAGAGGTTTATCGTTTTGCGATCTGGATTTTGTTTGTGTAGAGTTATAATCGGGTCTTTGTTCGTATGCACGGAGTGACATTGAGGATTTCAGGGAATAAACCATGGAAATATTTAATTTTTCACTTCATCAAAAGAATGAATACATGGCCATTAGAAGTGGTAATAAAAATAGGCAGGGGGGCTTCTATAACCTGTAGCGTATTCGAGAGGGACGAAACTAATAATATATAGATCGTTCAAGTTGTATTTTCATCAAAATGTTATCAGTCTCTAGTCGATGATTTATTTATTCATGGTTACAGAAAGTTACTAAGTTACTTGAACCATAGAAATTAATTATACTCGTACCCTTGTTCTCCTCGATCCTGCTTATGAGCAATCAATTATTGAACACCCAAATATTTATGCATTTCTGTGGAGCATAGAAAATCATATCCGTTAAGTCCCGAATGTATTTCAATCAAAGATTTTGGTGGGAACTATTTTCAAGTTCTGTTATAAAAAAAAAGTTTATTTTTTAATATTCACAATAAGTAGATAAATTTAGCACCCCTATATCGGAAGAATGAATGAACCATTAAGTGAATTTATTTCTTCATATTTTCACACTCAATATATCAAATATTTTATCAATTCCTATGATAAGTATTATAGTGATGAATCTGTTTCAGCAACTTAGTGATGTGTTTGGTAGTATTCGATCTACAGTCTTCTTCTGCTGGGGGAATTCTGTGCACATTATACATTGCGCATCGCGACGTCAATGTTCTGATCTGCTGTTTCAATGCCAAAACCTCCTTGTACAACGCCATTACAATGTTAATTTCTCTTTCTTTCTTGTTCAGTTGAATTTCAAGCTCTTGCATTTCTTCTTTCATTTCATTCGGAGAGTCTTCTGTAGCCTGGCTCGACATGGTTTCATATTTTCTGTAAATTAGAGAATAATTGATAATGAACAATATTCTTGAATAAGAGTGATCAACATAGCCTTCATTTTATTACCATTCGCTTATAATCTGGTTTGATTACAGAGTTATCAATAAATTTGATCCTAATATAGACTTTATAAAATATGATTGAATAATAATCTAAATAAATAATGGTTTAAAAAACTAAAAAAACACGCTTTTGTTAAGAATACAACTAAAAAGTAGAAAATAAATTTTAAAAAGTTTGAATTAAGAATAATGTAAATAAGAAATAAATGTATATCATTGTAAAAAAGCGTGAGGTGCATAGTGTCAATAATTATAAATAACAGATAAATTGACAGATATCAGTAGAAGAATAATAATTTTTATAATGATTCAAAATGCATATCACGCTTTTTTACAATAATAAACATTCTTTCTTATTTAGGTACATTATTCTTGATTCAAACTTTTTGAAATTTATTTTCTACTTTTTAGTTGGATTCTAAACAAAAGAATGTTTTTGTTTAGTTTTTTTAACTACTATTTATTTCTAGTTCTAGTTTTTTAAATTCAAAACAATAAGATTGTAGATCTGCTACTTGAAGTTTATCGTGCTTTCATTCGAAGCTAAGAATTTAGTAATAACGATTTCTAAATTGCACACCCTGCATATAAATCGATAACATTGTATTATCAAATGAGACATGCTGTAAGCAACACAACCCGAAAACTTGCAAAAAGCACGAAAGAACACAAATAGAAGTAGGTAGTAGGCATATGCAACGCAAATGGGACCCCTGTATATAAAGTCATAAAGCATAAACTATTGACGCAATGTCAATGGTATCAATTCTACAATTCAATTAATCATCTTTAAATGTAAAATGAGGTATTATAAATTGCACACCCTGTATATTATTCAGAAATCTCCGTCTGGATGATTATTCCTTTAAATTGATAAAAATGAAAACGTACTCAGACCCCCTTTCATTCGAAGCTAAGAAGAATTGAGAGGTGTGCGACAAGGTTCTCTCTCCGAGGTTTGCATACAGTTTTCTGTACCTCTACACCCAACTTCAGAAAGTTACATACAAACAAGGAAACATACAAGTGATGCTAAATAAAAGCGTGTTAAAATGACAATAAAAGTGTGTTTTCCTGAATAGAAATATATGTATCAAGGTTACTACAATCGAAAGTTTAAACTACTATTATATTGTCATTTTTAAATTATTATTATTAATTTAGTCACACTCTTCAAGAAGGACTTGTTCAATTGAATTAATCGATATAGATAATATATAATATAAATAATACAGGAGCATCACTTCTTCGTCGATTCATCTCATAATATGAAACTACTGATTCAAAAACTAAATATGTCTGTGGGGTAACCTGAAATACTCGAGTTGAGGAAGAACTTACATGGAGAAAATGGTAGATGGTATCACGAAGTATTTTTCAGAATGAAGAAAGTGTTTAATCTGTAATATTCATTTATTTTATAAACTTCTACACTCAACTTACTTGTTCATAGCTTCGAAATCATCGTGCAGATTTATCAGCACCTCCTTCAGATTTTTTTCCTTTCCCGTAAAGGGGGTAGCAGCCACATTGTCCTGCACGAAGACAACATTGTCCTGCTGACAGCGTCCATCGGTATACAGAGTTATATGTTTGGATTTTCTTGCCGCTGCCTCTGGGTAGGGAAAAGACTTCATGGCCATGTTTGGTTGATGACGAAGGTACTATAAGAGAAAAACAGAGTCAATTTGAGAAAAATTCCCATTGTCAAGTGTTCGTTCAGCTGAGAGTTGGATGTATGGTGTCAATATGGTCGTATTTCTAGCACAAACTGGCGCATGACAATGAGAAATTCTCACTCGTCTCGATAAGGATCAGGTGATACTTACTCCGGTCAGTGCTCGAACTATGGAGAGGAAAAACTATGATATGTAAGATAATTTCAATAAAAAAAAAATTTGGAATATTGTAGCCGTTTTACTTCACCAAGTAACACACTGCTGAAGTTTTAGTGTGAGATCGTTTTTAAGGAAGTACCTTGAGGCAAACTATTGGAAAATATTCTGAAACTGGAATCAAGATGGTACTTTTGGTACTTGGATTAATTGTGACGCAAAACTCGAGTCGGCGATGTGAATGGGACGGAAACTCAGTACCAGCCATTAATTCTTTTCTAAGGGTGAATGATCTGTTAATAGAGAAGCCTGGTTTAAATCGATATGTGAAAATAACAGAAGGCAGAAATTATCATAAATTCTAGACCATTGATAAGAAAACCTACATATAAATTCCTAAAAATAAAACATGAACCACAAAATAGTAGCAGTAAAAGCAAAGACGACAAAAGGAAATACCTGAAGAAACGAAGGACAAAAATCAAGGAGTAAAACAAGAATCCCTAATGATGGGATGTCTCTTAGGATAGCTTTGCCTTGGAGGTTGATACTTCACAGCTCCAAGAAACTATAGATATGAGTATTCGATAAGAATTTCAGATCGATGTATTTTCGGGTTGCTGAGGAAGAGGTTCTTGTATAAGGTTTCGTATTATCCTTTCAAGGTCAAAGATCCTAAATATATCACTAATAAAAGGCCTGAGATGCTGTGCAAAATATGTATTCATAATGCAATTTAAGAACTCACGAAATTTTTTCGTGTTGGCTGATGGTTACGGTACTTATTGTAGACATGATGGAAATCTACTCCGGTAGTTGGAGCGCAAGTACAGCTGGCAGTATGATTGCTAGCTGTCCATTGATGAGGACCTGGTGGAACGGTCGTCTGCATGTCTCCAGAAGGACCCCCAACAGCATCGGGACTAACGCATTCACCTGCAGGTTCTTCTGGAACCGTTCGAGCCATCTCTTCCAGCTGACGGTAATTGAGACAGTATTTATTCAATGGACATCCGGATTTACCATACCTACAGAAATTCGAAATATATTAATTAAGGTTTATATTGGCTAATCTAGGTATACGCCTCAGAAGCTTAGGTGAGCAGTGTGTGTTCTCTTTAGTCTTTGTAACTCTGTCCTTATGCCATCTTAGGCACGGCACTGTTGATTTAAGACCCAACAGTGAATTGTGAACACATACTGTAAGTTAGAACATTTCTTTCCTAGTCCCGAACTTGAACCTACGACCTTAAGTCGCTGAGCTATGCGTCACGCATAAAAAGGAAAATATGAGATAATTTTTGCATAACAACTAAGAGGAGCACGAAGGAGTCTTTTGATTCAATATCAATCAATGGCAAATATTCGGGTTTAAACTTACCCCAACCTGGAGGTCATACTGGACACGAGCGAAGTTAGAGGATCGTTATTCAGTTTCTCTGCAGCTAGGTTGATATTGTGAGCTAGTGTAGGAGATATGCCTTGAACCGGTTGACGCGTCTTGA
The DNA here is from genome assembly GCA_030674115.1 of Micraspis discolor. NCBI lineage: Eukaryota > Metazoa > Arthropoda > Insecta > Coleoptera > Coccinellidae > Micraspis > Micraspis discolor. The sequence continues at coordinate 2,336,576 of JARTUT010001740.1, forward strand.
TGATGCTCATCACTTGCTGTATGTTGATACCAATGTTATGACTTGGCGTGGTGGAAGACGCGGGACAAAATGGGATGGCTTTGAAGTTGAACATGTTGAAGTCTAGTTTGACGGCCTGCTTCATCTTCGAAGATATTGTTGGTAACTCGTAGCTCTTGTTGTGGTAACAAGATCGCGGAGCTTCAGGTTCTTCGTAAGCAGCTTCATGCGAGTGATTGCAATTTCTTGCCTCCTTACAGTCTCCGCAGTCCTGGCATGGAATCTTGATATTTGGTACTTTGTCACATTTCGCCTTCATCTAAGAATATATTCATAACTGATGTAATTGTCAGAAGTATTTGTTGTTTCTCGTGGTGGGGTCGGTTAATCAATCAATGGAATCGGGGATTCCAAAATACGTGGTATGACAAGTACGACTGGCTTACTGGAAGTATTACTTTGAAAAAATATTTTGTTGCCGTGGATTTTATTCTCAGCAACTAATGGAAATTCCGACAGAGTTTGGTCGAAAAATGGTTTTAGTGATTTGAAAAATTTATATCGGGGTCTATCGCTACACAATAAAAGTGCTCAGCATATTTCATCTAATTGCAAGCTTACCGTTATGAGAAAGCAAAAACAAAATATTGCCACAGCAATAGACAATGCGCTTCAAATAGAAATTGAAAATTTCAATGCTAGATTCAAAGTAAATCGACAAATTCTAAGAAGTTTAATAGATATTACGATGCACCTCTGTATGCAAGAGTTACCTTTTAGGGGGCACGATGAATCGAATGAGTCTTTAAATCGCGGAAATTTCAAAGAATTGGTAGTTCTTGTTAGTAAATTTGACACGAATTTAAAAACCTTTTCAGAAAATGACACCAACAGTAAATCGGTAATTTCTGGTACATCTAAAACCATTCAAAATGAATTAATTGATTCGGTTGCTTTTGTTGTGAATAAACAAATCGAGGACGAAATATATATTACATTATTAAATTTTTTTCATATGTGCCTCACCATACTATATGGTCACGAGCCGCCACTGCTCTTAGGATAGCTTTGCCTTGGAGGTTGATACTTCACAGCTCCAAGAAACTATAGATATGAGTATTCGATAAGAATTTCAGATCGATGTATTTTCGGGTTGCTGAGGAAGAGGTTCTTGTATGAGGTTTGGTATTATCCTTTCAAGGTCAAAGATCCTAAATATATCACTAATAAAAGGCCTGAGATGCTGTGCAAAATATGTATTCATATTGCAATTTAAGAACTCACGAAATTTTTTCGTGTTGGATGATGGTTACGGTACTTATTGTAGACATGATGGAAATCTACTCCGGTAGTTGGAGCGCAAGTACAGCTGGCAGTATGATTGCTAGCTGTCCATTGATGAGGACCTGGTGGAACGGTCGTCTGCATGTCTCCAGAAGGACCCCCAACAGCATCGGGACTAACGCATTCACCTGCAGGTTCTTCTGGAACCGTTCGAGCCATCTCTTCCAGCTGACGGTAATTGAGACAGTATTTATTCAATGGACATCCGGATTTACCATACCTACAGAAATTCGAAATATATTAATTAAGGTTTATATTGGCTAATCTAGGTATACGCCTCAGAAGCTTAGGTGAGCAGTGTGTGTTCTCTTTAGTCTTTGTAACTCTGTCCTTATGCCATCTTAGGCACGGCACTGTTGATTTAAGACCCAACAGTGAATTGTGAACACATACTGTAAGTTAGAACATTTCTTTCCTAGTCCCGAACTTGAACCTACGACCTTAAGTTGCTGAGCTATGCGTCACGCATAAAAAGGAAACTATGAGATTATTTTTGCATAACAACTAAGAGGAGCATGAAGGATTCTTTTGATTCAACATCAATCAATGGCAAATATTCGGGTTTAAACTTACCCCAACCTGGAGGTCATACTGGATACGAGCGAAGTTAGAGGATCGTTATTCAGTTTCTCTGCAGCTAGGTTGATATTGTGAGCTAGTGTAGGAGATATGCCTTGAACCGGTTGACGCGTCTTGATGATGCTCATCACCTGCTGTATGTTGATACCAATGTTATGACTTGGCGTGGTGGAAGACGCGGGACAAAATGGGATGGCTTTGAAGTTGAACATGTTGAAGTCTAGTTTGACGGCCTGCTTCATCTTCGAAGATATTGTTGGTAACTCGTAGCTCTTGTTGTGGTAACAAGATCGCGGAGCTTCAGGTTCTTCGTAAGCAGCTTCATGCGAGTGATTGCAATTTCTTGCCTCCTTACAGTCTCCGCAGTCCTGGCATGGAATCTTGATATTTGGTACTTTATCACATTTCGCCTTCATCTAAGAATATATTCATAACTGATGTAATTGTCGAAGTGTTTGTTGTTTCTCGTTGTTGGGGAGAATGAAATTTTAATGATCAGTTTTATAACATTTATGTGTGTTCCAGAGAAATATCTGTTATGTCTATGTTTTGGTCAGATATATCGACATATTGGATGTTTGATTAATGAATAGTATGTATATGTGCTACGCTTGATATCCGTTTACCTCCAATAAAATTAGTCAAAAAATATTCAATATATCTGTCCAAACATAGAGAAACGAAACGAGATCTTGAAGAAACCTGCAAAAATCGGGATGAAATCATACATTTTGGAGGACATGCTTGCACTATCTGCATCAATATATTATTTTTGTTATCTTACTCTCGATTTATTTTTTTCCTCCTCCGAGTCGCTTTCCTTCACCGCGTTGTTATGATAGATCTCCACCAGCTTGTGAGGCGACATCTCAAAATGCTTCCTAGACGCTTCACTGTTACCATAATGACTCTCCACGTGGGTCTTGGTGTATGGTTTCAGTTTTTTCTTGACTGGTGCAGAGCTCGGAGGTTCTCTGGTATCTGTGTTCATTTTTTCAGTTGCTTTGTCTTTTTGGTTCTTTTTTTCGTTCACTTTTCCAGACATCCCGCTAATATTGGTACACGGGTTTGACCAAGTTGTGTTCAAGGGTGATAATTTGGCTGCCAAGGTCTGAACTTTTTTTCTCAAAGCTCTGATCTTCACCACGGGTGGTTCGGGGAGATTTTCCTCTCCTGGCGCGTTTCTGGCTTGTGTCGATGCTTGTTTCTTTTCTGTAGAATAAATTTATTTAACATCAGAATAGAAACGTTGCTTCGTGAGTTATAGATATACATTTTGAGGCTTTCTTAAAATCCCATACGTCCTGATGGTTTGATATCATGAATAAATTAATTTACCTGATGGGTACGTAGCGGATGCTGTCTTCGGCAATGACTGCTGCAGCTCAGTAAGTCGGTTTATGGACGCTGTTATACCGTTAAGTATGTTGTTGATGGTTTCTAAAGTTTTCCCTGTTTTCTCCTTACCAGTTGTGGACGAATTCGGCCGAATTTTAGTCCTCAGCTTCCCTGCGGACTTCGAGGTATGGAAGTGGGATGAATCTGAATCAAAAAAGACAAGGATATCGCTTTTCTTCAAATTTTAAATAAATTGAGTTGTGGAGGTGTCCCACGAAAATATACTTTCAATGACTACACGTATACTGAGCTAGAGTATCATGATGGGAATTGTTTGAACGTCCACCATGTTCATAAAGTTAGGCAACCAGCGAATTCTATCTCTTCAATGACAACAAAAGGTACTATCGATGCATTTATTCCTCATTTGAACAAGTAAGCAGACTCGATTGAATTCACAATTGAAATCTGACATATTTTCAATTCCCACTTTTAGATGTTCTTATACATAACCAAAATGAAATTCCAAGAGCAAAATCTATATCTCAATCCAAACCATCAACTCAACACTAAATTCGATGTAGATGGTAGAGCAACAAACATATGATGTACTCATGAAGACATGTGGAATAAAGAGATAAATATCATTACCAAAACTTCAGAAGTAATTGCTATCCCCAAATAAATATTGGAAAGAGCAAAAAAACTGAGACAATATAAACTTGAACCTCATAATGACATTACTCAAACAGATTTGAGAAAACCCATAAAATGTAGAAGTTGTCAGAAAAAATGGGATGAATGGAAAATGAATTGATGGGTAACATAGCAAACAGTCCTGTTGTTTTAAAAAATTCAACTCAAGTAATCATATGAACACCTCCTGATGGCCGGAAATCATAGTTATGTAGCACTCACCTGAAATATGTTTATCAATTTTGACGAAGAAATGATCCGTCCGATGGAATATGTCACGATTTCATGGAACACGATAATTTCAAGCCTTACTTATTATTTTCCTCACACAAATATAATTCTGAACTTGCACATGTCATATGACAGTTATGAAAAACAGAAATTGAAGGTGACACTTGATTGCTCGTTTATATTGGGAGTCGAACTTACTCGATTAATCGGACTAAGATAAATATTTGAAGTGTGTCTGAATCAGTTGATAGGCCCATTTGAAATGGAGAATATATGAAAAGATACACATTTCTAGGACATCAAATTCTTCTGTAACATCATGTGATGAGTCTATGCAATATAGACGAATTGAGGGCTGCAATTGAGTGAACCAAATCTCAGGAGCAGGTTTCAATGGAATTTATTCTGAATTCATCAAATACTTAGGAAAATATTCTTTTTGTGCGCTTGTTGTAATAGAACAGCGTGTGAATGTCATTTTCGAAAATTGAACCGCAAATGGTCCCATTCGACTTAGTTTGACTTCCTGCTGAAGCATACAGTGTCAAACCTGAATATTTCCGTCCAGCCGTCCGGTGAAATTATCAGGTATACCGGTATGAACGAAGCGTTTTTTCATGAAAATAAAACACTTATTATTCATGGGAAAGTAAAAATCATTTCATTCAAAGTTTGGCCCATTTTTTTTCTACACATTTTGACCACCTTTCTAGCCATTTGTGCATAACACGCCAATAAAATTGTTCGTCTTTTAAAGCAAACCAACCCGAGACCCAATTTACGACCTTCTCGTAGGAATCAAAGTGCTGCTCCGCCAATTCGTGTTTCATCGATGAAAACAAATGGTAGTCGGAAAGAGCCAAGTCTGTTGAATACGGCGGATGGTGTTTTTCCGCCGTATTCATCGGTTTTTCTTTGTGTGCAGGTGCATTGTCATGAAGCAAAATTACCTTGCCGTGTCTTCTGGCCCATTCTGGTCGTTTCTCGAACAATGCAAGGTTCAAATTGATCATTTGTTATCGGTAGCGGTCAGTTTTAACGGTTTCGCCAGGTTTTAGGAGCTCGTGGTACACCACACCTTTCTGGTCCCACCAAACACACAGCATTGTCTTCTTGCAGAATCGATCTGGTTTTGCAGTCAATGTTGATCGTTGTCCCGGATTAACCCATGATTTTTTCCATTTAGGGTTCTTGAGATAAATCCATCGCCAGTTACAATCCGATGCTAAACCGATTTTCTTTCGTGTCTTTGAAGCGAAATTTCACAAGTGTTTTTTCGGGTTTCCATCTGTCTTTCATTCAATTCATGTGGCACCCATTTTCCAAACTTTTGGATATTTCCCATAGCTTTTGAACGATCAGAAATTGTTTGTTGTGCAATATTTAACATTTCTTTGGTCGGGACTCGATCCCTCATATGCAAATTGCCGGTCTGGAGCTCTACCTCTTAGACAACAAGGATATGCGTCATGTCAACCAAAATCGAGCTAATTCCGTAAGGTTTAAATTATTGCTATTTTCAAACGGAATATTATAATTATTGACCAATTAGTTTATTGAGTAACCCCTTCAATTTGATTCGCTTGAGAAATGAATCTACTTTACAGAATGATCAATGAATTTCCAGGGAGTTTTTAGGAAAAAATAGTAATTATTCAGATCAGGTCTTATCGTTCTGTGAACATCGATTGCTGCAAATTCTCTGGTCGTAGACTCAATTAACACACGTCAAACATGTAAATTATTTGTATAAAATAGTTGAAATAATAAAAAAAATAAAAAATAAGTACTGTAGTGGTGATGACGGAATACCAGTCAATATTATGAAAAATTGTGCTGATGAGATAAAGTTTGTCATTTCATACGTAATAAACAACTCACTCAAATTTGGAATTTTTCCCAAACAGCTTAAACTAGCATTGATAAAACCTATTTACAAAAAGGGGATGAAACATCTTTGAAAGCTACAGGCCCATCAGTATATTGTCCAGTTTCTCCAAAATATTTGAGCACGTAATGCGTGAGAGAATCTCAGTTTTTATGAATGAGTGCAGTTTATTTAATAATTCTCAGCATGGCTATTTGGAAGGTCGATCAGTTCAAACTGCTTTATATCAGTTCACGGAAAGGATAATAGCGCTTTTGGAGGATGATAAACTTGGCTTAGGTTTGTTCGTTGATCTGGCGAGTGCGTATGACTGTTTGTCTAGGCATTTTTTATTGGAAAAACTTGAAAAACTGGGAATCAGAGGTAATGCGAAGGAGTGGATAGCTTCATACTTATCAGGGCGTTTACAGAGAGTTGCTATTAATAAAAATGGAAAAAGTGTTAAATCAGATATTATTGAAACAGTATTTGGGATTCCTCAGGGAAGTGTTCTAGGTCCCATACTTTTCATTGTTTTTATTGTTGATATATGTGATGGAATTGAAATGATTAGATTGTTGACTTCTTTGTTGATGACACGAATGTAATAATTAGAGGAGATAGTTTCGATGAAATCAAAGAAAGAGCACTCTCAATATATGATACATTGAAATCTTGGTTTACCAAGAACAAGTTAGTTGTGAACGAAAAGAAGACAGCGGCTGTATTGTTTAGCACTAATAGATCACAGAAAGCAAGGGAAGATGTTATACACCTAGTCGATTGCAATATCAAAATTGAGGAATCAGTTAAGTTTTTGGGAGTTTATCTATGATTTAATTTATTTAACAGGTTTTCATTTGGTCGGGACTCGATCCCTCATATGCAAATTGCCGGTCTGGAGCTCTACCTCTTAGACAACAAGGATATGCGTCATGTCAACCAAAATCGAGCTAATTCCGTAAGGTTTAAATTATTGCTATTTTCAAACGGAATATTATAATTATTGACCACTTAGTTTATTGAGTGACCCCTTCAATTTGATTCGTTTGAGAAATGAATCTACTTTACAGAATGATCAATGAATTTCCAGGGAGTTTTTAGGAAAAAATAGTAATTATTCAGATCAGGTCTTATCGTTCTGTGAACATCGATTGCTGCAAATTCTCTGGTCGTAAACTCGAATGACACACGTCAAACATGTAAATTATTTGTATAAATATTTTTCTTTATTTTTACGATGGATTTTAACGCTTTTCGTCAAGGGAATGGCGCGAACGAGTCTGAAAATTACGATATAATTATTTTACATGATCGGATCGCCAAAAGAAGAGAAGATAGGTACATAGTTAATTTTGCGCAATGCCTCGAGAGTTCTGGCTTCAAGGTCACGGTCATCACCTCAGAAGTAGACGAAAAGAACAACTGTTTGGACGATATCAAGGTAAACTTTTATTCGTTACTATTAAATAGGAATCCATGAACTCTTTTCATATCAGTATCCATCTATAAGCCTTTTCTGAAATAGATGTCATGCATTTTAAGATCAAATTGGTTCGTTGCTGTCTACATCTTTGATTATACGATAATCTGGCATTATTCTTTTATCTGCTGCTACAGTTTCTTCTCATTTCCACAATTTTTATGCAAAATCTATCTTGATCACCAAGTTCTTTGTTTCTCCCACTAGCCAGTCTGCTCACATGTTCCTCCTATAACCCTCGAGTATGGTGATAATACCGCCTATTTTCTCTGATACAGTATTAATTAAGGGCTTCCATAAGACATCAAAAAGAGGTTTACAACACATCAGTCAATAAGTCCGAGGCCTAAGAAGCAAAACAACATATTTTGTCCCAATTGATTTCTGTTTATTTATACCTTTAATCTCCATTCAGAGTTATACAATAATTTCCACCTTTCCCTCTCCACGGAGTATCTTTTTGAGTTCTGCAAAGAGTCAATAGTGAAGTGGTGAATTCATGTTTCATCCATTGTGATGTACCGATGCTAAAACTCCTTATTTCGGGTGAACATCTCCAAATATTTCTTTGAATCTTGTACTCGCTGTTTCTGCTCTGGTGTGAGCAAACGTTTCATTCCAGAATTTTCGAATATATCGATGTAAACGCTACCTTATGATTACTTCAACCTCTGCAAAATTGCCCATGATAACAGTTTTTTCAATTTTCAGTTGGCCGGTAAAATAAAAGTCGAGAAACGAGTATGGTGGATCCCCAGACACATATTGGGATTCCTCAAATCCTTCCTCTCCTTCTACCGCTGCCTTTGCCTAGCCTTGAGTCTCGTCTTGAATAAACCTTCCCAAAATTCCTGCGTAGTTCTCATGGACGTGGACCTCGTGGCCCTATTCGCTCTCAAAGTATTCACCAGGCACAAGGTTTTCTACATAGAGCAATTTCGCAGTCTACGTAATCAAGATGCTTGCTATGACCATGCTCAGTTGATTCCCAACATCTTCGAAGCAAAATGGGTTAAAATGGCTGATGAGGTGATTGTAGAATCGCCTGCGTTTGTCGACATATTCAAAAGGAGCTTTCCCTCGTCTGTAGAACCTAAAGTGATGATTCCATTGGTCGATTATGGACTTTGGATCGAGCCTGGTATCAATATCAACAGGATAATACCTGACCTGTCCGATAAATCAGTTCTTTTCGTTGCTTTGGGCAAGTTTAGAAGGAACTCTAATTTCAAATTGGTTCTGGATGCGTTTGAAGAAATGATCACTCAATCGGACGACACATATTTCAAGCAAAGAGCTCATTTGATCATTGCTGGACACTGCAGGCTAATTGATGAGAGGAAATACTACCAGATGTTCGTGGAAAAATTGAAAAAACGATGGTTCGCTGCCCAGGTCACTGTGCTCAGACAAATACCAACCATCCATACCAAAACTCTTCTGATAGAAGCTAGTGTGGTTCTTCATACATCAAGAAACGACATCTGCTCGGATTACCTCTTAGAAGCCATGAGTTTGGGAAAACCAATAGTAGCGGTGAATCAGGGAATAGCCACGAAAATATTGGAAAATAGGATCACAGGTGTTCTGGTAGAGCCTCAACCTCACCTTTTCGCTGCAGCCATGATGAAGGTCGCCTCCAGTCAGCACATAAAAAGTTTTTTGGGAGAGATGGCAAAGGATGCGTTCAACCATAGATATTCATTCGACAGTTTTACCAGGAGGATTTCTAACTTGGTTTTGAGGCATGTGCATCCCGTGGAGAAGATCATGGTTGGAGGGAACGGAAAGGCATAACGAGGAAAAGTTTTGTGACCATGGAAATTATAGTGATTTTCGACCTATATATTTCAAAATTATGGTTCTTTGAAGAAGATGAATAAAATGGGGGCTGAAATATTAATTTCATTTATTAGTAATAATATGATTGCAAGAGTTGAGTCGATTTTTATTTTATTCGTGTATGAACACGTTATGATCCACACAGGGTCAATTTGGTGCATTTTATGTTGAATGGATTTTATTATCGGTAACTAGTTGCTTTTATTTTTCGTTGAAATCACTATGTTATATTTACTCTTTGAACCGAGCCTCAAACAGTGTGATTAGCCTTATATCATAAATAATTACAGCCTAGGGCAGGCTTTCTCAAAGTGGGGTTCACCATTTGAAAGATGAAGGTTCGCTCGATAAGCAGCAGTATATTTTTAGGGATTAACTATTTAAGTCTTAAATATAAAGGTGTTCTCCATCATCAAGATATAGTCACAGGGGTTCGCGGAACCGAAAGATTGAGAAACCCTGGTCTAGGTAATTCATGGACAATACTACAGAAAGCAATAACCAGAAATAATGGTAGGTACTTGCTGACACGTCCTTTTGGCTTCATCAAGATAAAGAAGTCTTGAAACCAGGTAATTAAGAGCAAAAACTCCAACACAATAATATACAGAAAGTGAAAAAGACCAATTTATCTCTTCTACCCTAGAACCACCTAATATTGTTAAATCCTAGTTAGAAAACCCTTGTGAAACAATCTTTACCTAAGTGAATGTGGATATTTAAATATAATCAGGAAAGAATTGATGGACGACAATTCCGCAGAAACCTTTGAAACCCGAGGTTCTACTGTTGACGCACCAAATTGGTCAATAAAACCTGCTGTGGTCCCCTGTGCAGTAGTCGACTTTCTTTTAATTCCTTGGTTGCACGTTTGCCTTATCCTAAAGAAGCCAATGAGCAGAAACACATATCGAAAAGTGCATACTAATATTTCCTTTTTTCTGCTTAATTGTGCAAGAATTCTTTCTTCATTTTTTATGAAATTTATTAAATCATTCAGGTGTGATCTCGAATTACTGATTCTGAATTGAATTGATCACAATTTCTCAGGCTTCAACTCACCTGTAGATTTTTTCAAACCATCCCCTGGGCAAAATGCAGTTTGGGGTCTCTTCCTCATGTCTACAAAAATAAAATAAATTGAATTTTCTTATTCCAATATTTCAAAAACGTCAAAGTTATTCAAGAAAATTTTTCCTTCGATGAAACCAGTAATATTAAATCGGAAAATACATTGTTATACAGTCTGACAGAAAAGTATGCGGAAACTCTCATTTAAATTGCCCTGTTGAGTATTTCAAAGTATTTGAAGTTTCTGTATGTTGGAAGGACTGTACGTAATAACTGTGCCAAACATGGGAGCTGAATGTCACCTCGTTTGTTTACGACAGTTGAAACCAGTGGACCTCAGTGGTAATCTGCGAATCTTACAATGGAAAAAAATATTGAGCCAAAAGTTTGCCCCAAATTTTGTCTTTTTTTATGAGAATTTTTTTTTTTTTTGCTGTTAGATCAGAAATACTGAGAGCAACTCTCGTAGTTGCCTCCGAGTATCGACTATAATCTTAAACATCTACAATATTCTTTCAAAGAATTTCCTTTTAACTTACTTTTTCTTAATTTAGCCGAACATAGTTGTTGTTCATCGGCCATCATATCTCCCATAACTGCGGTCTTGAATTTCTATTCGAGTGCAACTGCATCAAAAACCACAAAAAGATAGAAAAAAATCAATTTTGAACTTTCACGTCAATTGAACTTTGTCGATCAGACAAATTATCATAGAATTGATAGAAAAAATAAGAGTTCAAGTCAAAGAAGCGTTTCATACTTCCAACTCTATGATCCAAAGTTCCCTTCGATGCAGAGTGGGCTGGAGAACTATATGTCACTCTATGGTCAAATTACTGCAAAACTTGTGGAGGTAAATCAGGTACATTCAATGGTATATAACATTACAAGCAAGGTAAGAGGGTTTTTACTGGCGAATGGAGTTACCTCCTTGAGCCAGTAAAACCCGTTACCTCGCGTGTATTGTTTAATATTTTATTTGTTTCTCATTTGTAAAAAGGTTAGATAAATTCCAAAAATATCTCAATAATTTGTCACAAATGTCGTAAGCTATGGAAGTGTTGCCATGCAGTGGCGGCTTGTCCTATGAGGCAGGTGAGGCAGTGCCTCATCAAAAAAAAATCTGAACCGTGTATTTCTTCATTCCCTTTCATCATCACTTTTTCCTCGATATTTTTCCCAATCTCACGTTCCTTGTTTATTCATAACAAATCAAATCCTCTTTGAATAAACGGTTGGAGGCATGCCTAACGCAAGCTTCTTTGACTGAATTACCGTGTCATACTTCGATGACCTACGAGAACGTAATGGAAAGCCGTTCTAGGATTAATCCGAGGCTGGCCTCTGCGCGATCTTAGCCGATCTGAGATCGTTTCGTTTCTGCGATGTCCAGAGGGTTATCTGCGTCGAAGCGGTGAGAACAAATCTACGGCTTCGAAGCCGGCTTCTCGAGGAATTAGAGGCTGGCCTCAGGTTTTTATTCGAGTTAATCGGGAAGCGGGAAATAGAGAAATAGGGTTAGTTCACTTTGTCGTTATTTAGAGGTATCGCGTTTGCTGTGTATCGCGTATGATTATAATCATTTTTAGGTGAATTTTTTCTGAAATATAAATCTTTTTTATCGAAAGTGACTACCAGATCGCGAAATGGATTCAGCGGAACCTAGTAATAGTAAATCTTTTGAAATTCCTAAGGAACATGTTCAGTGTACTTGTGATATTGTTAATTTTTTAATAAATAAGCAACATTTTTCGACTCATTCGTATGATGATAAATTATATTTAATTAAGGAAGTTAAGCGACCTGTTCCAGATTTGAGGAAATCTCTAGTGTCTAGTGGTGGGGTCGGTAAATCAAATCGGGGATTCCAAAATATGTGGTATGACAAGTACGACTGGCTTACTGGAAGTATTACTTTGAAAAAAATATTTTGTTGACCGTGGATTTTATTCTCAGCAACTAATAGAAATTCCGACAGAGTTTGGTCGAAAAGTGGTTTTAGTGATTTGAAAAATTTATCTCGGGGTCTATCGCTGCACAATAAAAGTGCTCAGCATATTTCATCTAATTGCAAGCTTATCGTTATGAGAAAGCAAAAACAAAATATCGCCACAGCAATAGACAATGCGAGTCAAATAGAAATTGAAAATTTCAATGCTAAAGTCAAAGAAAATCGACAAATTTTAAGAAGTTTAATAGATATTACGATGCTCCTCTGTATGCAAGAGTTACCTTTTGGGGGGCACGATGAATCGAATGAGTCTTTAAATCGCGGAAATTTCAAAGAATTGGTAGTTCTTGTTAGTAAATTTGACACGAATTTAAAAATCTTTTTAGAAAATGACACCAACAGTAAATCGGTATTTTCTGGTACATCTAAAACCATTCAAAATGAATTAATTGATTCGGTTGCTTTTGTTGTGAATAAAGAAATCGAGGACGAAATTTCACAATCATTGTTTTTTTCTTGGCAAGTTGATGAAACAACTGATATAAGCTGTCATTCCCAGTTATCAGTCTTTTTTCGTTATGTAATAGATGACCAACTTGTTGAGCGCTTCATGGGATTTTATGATGTTAGTTCTGGGCGTTCTGCTGATGATCTATTTCAATTTTTATCTTCAAAATTTAGTATATCGAAAAATAAGCTCATAATATATTGGGACAATTAAATTAATGGCTTTTTTGCTGAATGAAATAAAGTAATATGTATATAAATAATTTGAGGATTCATCAAAACTCCAAGCATTAGTGAAGAAAATTTTTCAAATATATTTGTTATGCAACTGACGAAGTAGAGTTCACTATATAAACTTTGTTCGCCACGCTTCAAGTTTAATGAAATTGTCCCTGTTCGCAGGTTTGTTTTCCTTAAAAAATTTATTGAAAAATAGGACGTTTAGTTGTCATTTGCATATTTCAAAAGGTAATAGAGTTTCTGAAACGAAAAAATGAGCGTTATACGCCAAAAAGACCAAGGTATCAAGTAAAGAAGAGGCTGAACAATTTCTTTTACATGCTCCTGATGGCCATTGGTTGCTGGCGAAAATTGTAACAATATTTGGGGTTTTTGGATGTTGTCGATGTGACGAAATTCTCTCCTTAAACATGAATGTTGTAGAAGATATGGGAAAATGCGTTATTGTGTCATTGCGGCAAACAAATTTAACAACAAGAAGATTCACCATAACCGATGATGGCTGCAGCTTCAAGCCCTGCATGTTATACAGAAAATATGTAAATCTTCGGCCTCCTGGAACAGAAAGCCTAATATTTTTTTTTTGACTTACCCACAAAGGGAAAGTGCATTTCCCTTAATGCTGGCCAGCACACTCTTGGTGGTGACCCAAAGCAAATAGCGAAATATTTAGGTTTAAAAGACCCAGAGTTATACACCAGCCACTCTTTTCGCAGAACTGGAGCCACTGTGGTTGCGGATTCGGATGGAGATATTTTAGCACTAAAGCGTGCAGGAGGGTTGAAGATCACCGAAACTGCGATGAGTTATGTCGATGATTCGGTCAACAAAAATATCGAAAGTCTAGCAAATTATTTGGTAGTAAGGAGAGTACAAATTTTCTGCAGTCCTCGAGTTCAGCAGTTTCTGAGTCAACAGATGGTTCATCTTCATCAGTATCAACTCTTTCATCATCAAAATCTGTTTTACTGTAAATAACAATTGTACCATGATTTACAACATATATGACAATATATACAGTGTGGAAACCACTTATGGAATAAAATTCTTTATGACATTATTTTAGAAAATTATAAAAAATGCTGAGACATGTCAACTTTTGAATTGAGTTGTGCGTTATATAAAACATAAATTTAAATTTACAGGGTGATACACGTAATTCTGCTATAGTCGGTGTGCATAGTGCATAGAAACGCCAATAATTAGACAAAATCGGTAAATAATGTGGATTGTTTTAATATTCTGTCGGTTGTTGATGTGTTGACAGTTTATACTGAAAAAGTAAAATCTTTGTTAAAAACTTTTTCCTTGTCGAAATAACAATGAAATATTTAACTGAGACTCACCGAATTGAGATTTTAATGATGATCGGGTACGGGGATAACTGGAGAAGTCAAGTTGAAGTGGCAAACTTATTTAATCAGAGGTATCCCGAATTGCCTAATATTTCACAAAGCATAGTGTCTAAAATTCATGCACAATTCAGAGAACTTGGACATTTCAAACCATTAAAAAGAAAACCAAACTTCGTTGAAGATGATGTGAAAGTGAATATTTTGTTAAGTGTCGAAAAGAATCCTACTTCAAGTACACGTCAAATTGCCCGTGAAAATAATGTTAGTCATACAACTGTTCTAAGGTGTCTTCATAAAGAAAAACTTCATCCCTACAAATTGACTTTTGTGCAGGAGTTAACAGAAGACGATCCAGATCGTAGAATGGATTTCTGCGAAAGATTGATGAATAAGCTGAACAGAAATGAGATAGCTCTTAGTACCATTCTTTTTTCTGATGAATCAACATTCACAATGAATGGGGAGGTAAACCGACAGAACTGTAGATATTGGTCAGCAGAGAATCCTAATTGGATGCGTGAAACACATACTCAGTACCCTCAAAAGGTGAACGTTTGGGCCGGTATCATAGGCGACCATATTATTGGTCCTATATTTATATATGGAAATTTGACAGCTGAAAAATATTTAAATATGCTTACAAATGAAGTTATTCCTGCGTTGGCAAACTTATATCCCAACGCAATAGATCCTAGCTTACCGAATGAAAATGTTTGGTACCAGTAAGACGGGGCAACACCCCATTATGCTTTAATGGTAAGAACTTATTTAGAGAAAATCTTCCCCAATAAATGGATTGGACGAAGAGGTACTATTGAGTGGCCAGCTAGATAGATCTGGATTTTTTTCTATGGGGTTATCCAGACAAAATATTACGCTGTCGTAACTGAGAGGTTTTTCAGGCACAGGGCGCAGACTCTGGGTCTTTATCTCAAGAACAAAGTATATGCAACACAACCAACTAGCATTGTAGACCTCAAAGACAGGATAACTACAGAAATACGGAATATTTCACCTCAAACTTTAAACAAAGTTAAGGAGGAGTTCTATAGGAGACTGTGCTATTACCAACAACTAGGTGGAGAACATTTTGAGCATTTATTTTAATGTGTTAAAATCAAATACATCAGCTATTTTATGTATGTGTTTAATAATTGTAAAAATAAAAATTTCACCCTGTACAATTCATAATTGACCATACATATTTAGTTTATTGAAATCGGTTCATTAAGGGATTTCAAAAATATACAAATATACAGGGTGTTTCATTAAAAAAAGAGAACACCGACTATAGCAGAATTACGTGTATCACCCTGTACATTTAAATTTATGTTTACATAACGCACAACTGAATTCAAAAGTTGACGTGTCTCAGCATTTTTTATAATTTTCTAAAATAATGTCATAAAGAATTTTATTCCATAAGTGGTTTCCACACTGTATGTAAATAATACTACTAACTTGTAAAAATTTTGCAAGTTAACTATCAGTTTTACAAGTTAATGACTTGATAAAATAAACCTTCTTGATTAATATTGTGTTTTTGGAAACTGACGTTTACAAATGAGAAACAAATAAAAAAATTTTCTCTATTTCATAGTCGTAATGAGTTCATTACAGTACTAAAAACAGTGCTGTAATGAATTCATTACAGCATTGTTTTTAGTTATATTTTTCGTTTTGTGGTTGACAACACTGACATCCTATCCTTTCAAATGTCAACACGCGTCCATTGCATGTCAATTGTCAATATTAAACCATGTAAAGATTTGAACACACTATTCAAATTCTATAATCTGTCATTTTTTGTATCAGTCACACCAACTGCTAAAATAAAATACAAAAGGCACTAGGGGGTATAATCTGAATTTTTCATTGAATTCCAATAAATTTCTCACAATTTTTGACTGAAATAGAGAAAATATCGTCTAATACTCGTTGCAGAAGGCAATTCCAACACTCATGCGTTCAAAAACTCCCTCTTCGTCGATCGTTTTCGAATTTCGCATTCGTGTTGGAATAGGTGCCCATTCTGCAACTTGTTTTAGAATATACTATTGCGTTCTCTATACTTCATGAAATATCAGACGTCATTGAACAAAATCCTGTGCGTGAATGGAGGTTATTTATATCTTACATATTCTCTAATTTCATTGTTGTAGTTTCCTTACACCAGAAGATATCATAATTTTTAACATACACCGGGTATTTTCGGATAGCCCCATACGCGAGGAATCTAAAAAAAAATTGTTGAGGTAACTATTTGGACCACCCTGTATAGTTATCCTATACAAACATTTCATCTCTGGAATCTCCCATTAGACTTGAAAGCGATATTCTAAAGTGGTTATGGCGACTCAGCAAATATTTCAATCATTAGACTTTATAATTATTGCCTCCAGCGTAATTTATGGCTATTTATTCAACTTAGCAAAATGTCACGTCTGGGATTGGACAGAAATCATGGCCTATCATTGGATGAGAACAACGCTTGCTGTGAGATACCGCCTGTGTGCAACTGCGTAACCTAGCAACGCCTAATAGAATGGGGGTCTGATAAGAGGCTAAGAGGGTACCAATTGAATGGACAGCTGATAATTAATACAATCAAAATGAATGAAGCAGCCAATGGTGGGGATTTACCTAATTCTTATCAATATGAAGGAGAGAAATTCATTTCATTTGAATATCTATGTAGGAATGAAATGTCTTGAAAGAATGCAGAAAAGCCGCTTCCTGAAATTACTTAATTAAGGGTTGAAAATAAATGATTAGTAGGATTCACTCAATCGTTCAACTTTGGTTTAAAAAAAAAATTTCGCAGCTTCTAGATAAGTTGAAAAACTTGACATGGTCCTAAACTATTAAAAGCATACGAAAATATACTCGTAATACATACTTATAACGCCTATTTGTTCGTAGGCAGATAGGCCAAATTTTTTGACCAGAATTTTTTCAAAGCTTGTTCGAATGATTCTATAGACTTTTCATCGTTGATATGGTAAATTAAACTGAAAAACGTAATTTTAAATTCAATTTAAAGGAAATAAGTGTATCTAGCGTAATTTTATAATTACGAATGTAGTTAAGAATTAAAATCAAAATGGCTAGTTGGTAAATCAATTTTTGATGTCAAAAAAAACACAAATTACTGAAAAATTTGAAATCAAATTCTGAATTGAGAAAACTATAGAAAGTGCTATTATTCGATGAATTTATGCAAATTAAAATTATACAATTTATCCAGTAACTCATAATATGTTCTTTAAATTTTGATTAATTTTTCAAAATACCTTGACATCTCTTTGTTAATTATTTCAGCCTTTTTATCTGTATTTGTTGTTTATTGTTGATTAGAGTTGACATATAATTCATATATGTTTATTTATACATATATACCATACTACCCTATCATCCATAAAAAGTCTCTTATTGTGTTATATAAAATTTATAAATACTAATAAAATAATAAGAAGGGACACACAAAATTTTAATACATACTTATATTCACTAAAACCTTTCTGTGAGTAACTTTTTAATGCTGTAAAGGATGATTAATTAGTATTAATCGAATAAAAGAAATTTGTTGAATTTATTTCATCCTAGAAATATCAATTACAACAATAAAGTTAAAAGTTAAAAATACAGAAATGCACATTAAAAAAATTCTCTAATCTCAAACCTTGATATAAAAGCAACTAGAAATATTAACGAAAAAGATAAAATACATACCACATATATTGTAAAATCCCAGAGGATATTTGTCTGAAAAAAGTGATTTTCATCACGTGATCCGGTGTGACCAATGGAAAATGATAACACACCTGTCTTATAATTGCTATAGTCGAAACAATTTGTCAGATAATGACAAAAACCAATGGAGATGTTTGAGATTTATTCCGTTATACGAAATGTATTGCTACTCTGCACTTTATTTCCAATTTTGATGTTATTTTCTTGAATCATATGGAGAAGGTATACATGTTGAAATCCCTGACATGAGGTCAAGTTGCTTTGGCACTTGTGGGAAGATTTTCAGAATTTGCAAAATCACATGTCCAGAAGTATCAATTTTTTCGAGATGAGTAACTAGTTTAAGTGAACAAACCAGCCTAAAAAGTTGATTTGATAATAGTTCTTATAGTTACCTATACATATCCATATGTACAACGAGTTAGTTTCATCACGTCTTCCCTAAATAAATATAAAGTGTAAAATCGATTCTGATTATGTAACTGAATAATAATTTTAAGGCAATATACTGATACTAAAAGAATTGCAATCACTATCACACGATAAAGGCACTTTTTAGCAAAAATGATATCGGTGTCGCCACCTAGATGAATATCAAGCAAACTGACTGCAATCATGAAAGAAATCTATAAATTATAAGCAATGCCATTCTTATTGTATAAAACCATCGAGTATAAATCTACTCAAACTGCCAATTAAAAGATTAAATATACCGAAAATACGTAGACTCAGTACTATAACAAAGAAATCTGGCTATTTAATGATCCTAACCAATGAAAAGACGTACCCAATCACGTTTTGCATTCTTGTAGTAATGAAAGTGAGATGTATAACTAAAACTGATTTCGAATATCACAATAAAACAACTTATATTCAGATATTGTTGATTTTCGTACCTATCCCCTGAATTGATTCGAATTCACCAAGATGTCAGATGGGCGGGGCTTAGGGTTCAATTGTCATAGATTTGTTTGAGTCACGTTCGGCGACTAACAAGAAAGTAGCAAAAATAGTGATTCCCGTCTTTGATTTTTTTCGGTATATTTTATCTTGATTGGGTAAGTCTTTTCATTGGTCAGGATCATTAAATAGCTGGATTTCTTTGTTATAGTCCTGAGTCTACATATTTTCGGTATATTTAATCCTTTAATTGGCATTTTGAGTAGATTTATACTCAATGATAAAACTCAATGTAATCCCGTACATTTACGGAAAACTGGATGTAAAATGTTTTTATTACATAATATATATATAATAATTGATATGGGTTTGTTGGAAATGTCCAGGCAGTTGATATTTTATTTTTTATTTATTCAGTTAATGTGGAATAATTTATAGAGAAAATACATAAATATAAGTTAAACTTTGGAATTTCAAAACATTCATATTATGTTATTTATCTTCAATCTTAAAATTATGGAAAATATTGGCAGGATAATGTAGTCGTTCGAACTTTTTATTTGATTCAACAATACAGTGTTGTTTCTATCCAATCTTCTTTAGCTAAGGTAATTACATCGTCTCGTTGCCGATTTTCAAATTTATCTGAAAAGAAATATTGATAGATAATCATAAAAAACCCATAATTTAAGAAATAAAAATGAGTTTACCTATCATTGTCTTGAGTCTTACTGCACAGAGCATGAATTCTTCTATACCAATTTCCCTTTTTTCATTTCCATATCTATGCATCAGTATGTTGAGCACATGATTGGTCAACTTGTATCCAGCCGCGGTTAGTGCATTTCTTAACTCGAAGCCAGACAAAGAACCTGAATTATCTGCATCATACAGTAGAAAGGCTTTCTGAAATTCATCATAAATTATACATTATTTTGCTAGTAAATAGGTATTACCCTCCATGTGGTCAGAAGGTCCCAAAGACGAATGAACTCTTCGCGGCCAAGTTTACCAGAAAAATCGCTATCCAACATGGCCACCATGCATCGACATACTTCTTTCGAGAATGTTCCCCCTTTCAGCTCTGAGAAAAAGTATTCATCATCATCATCACATCATTCAGTCCGTATTTCAGAGATTACACCTTGAACTATAGTATACAGCCTATAGTGTATAGACTATAGTCTACAGACTGTATCCTATAGTATAGAGCATAGTCTATAAACTATAGACCGTAGACTATATAGTCTATAAAACATAGTCTATAGACTATAGACTGTAGTCTGTATCGACTATATAGACCATATTCTATAGTGTATAGACTCTATAATCAATAGAATATAGCTCGTGTTCAAATCTTAGAGAATTCAGGAATTTTTTATAGTGTTTCTCAAGATTAGTTAGTTTTAACAGCTTTCGCTTTTGAATTCTCTTGCTTCCACAAAAACACAAAAAGCATCACCTCCCATATTTCTTTCATAAACATGCATTTTCACAGATTATCATGCAGTGTTGTTTTGTGGTGGGAGTTGTCTGGTATGTTAACATGAATTCAAGGTGAATAAATTATTCTGTACTGATTTTTAATTGGCTTATATAAAGTGCCTCGAATAGACTGTGCCTTCATCTGCAATAGCTGCAAAGTCCTCAGAAGACGGATGCACTGCACATTCGGTCTTGAAATTACCACTGAGCATGCAAATAAAAAATACACCAGTTTGCAACATCGTGAAAGTGATTGCTATGACGAAGATATACATGTTGGTAACTTGGGATGAATGAATAACGGCATACAAGAGGTCGCAGCAATCGTTGCATCTTTGTAGATGCAACTGAAGATAAGAAATTAAATAAAACTCAAAATTTCAGTTTTTATGAAGAAGATCTTTTTTAAGCTGATAGTCGTTGATTCAGATCAAATTTTTCTAGCTGTACAATCATGCATACAAGATGCCTAAGCATATACCACTTATTAATCGGGTCTTAGCCTTTTCAACCGCCTCTGAATTTTTGTTGATCAAACCGCAACACAAATTGTAAATATTGCAAAGGACTTCGCTGCCTGCGGTTGTAACATCTGCTGGATGGTCCTCTGATCCTAAATGGATAGCAATAGTATGTAGGTAGCTGTTCGACATTAATAATTTTATATGTTTGTGATTTCATTTAAATGTTTTTTTATTCGATTTCGGTAGGGAGGAGTAACTTTTACACCATTCTGTCATGTCGAATAATTTCAATATCGATATATCCATTCTGTTGTACAGGATGTTCCAAACTGCTTTTCTCATAAAAATTCAAAACAGCTGAAGGGCTTGTCGACAATAAATTTCGACTAAGTTCTATAAGATATATTAAATATCTACTCGTACGAACATTGCCGTTTATGACTTAAAGTGGCAATAGCGTGTATATTTCAAATGAGACACGACAATCCTATAACTTGTTTGCTCTCTGGCAAACAGTACCCGAACTTATGTACGCAAACAATTTGAAGCATCCTGCTTTTCTGAACTTATTAATTCAACTGCAAGATTAACTTTTTTTCAGTCACAAAGATTAAAAACATACCTTCGCCGAACGTTTTATCTAGCAACACTTTCAACTCCAAGTAGTCGATCTCTTCACCTTGTCGAGCTATCGAATCAAAGTCTACCAGACAAGACTCTCTGTTTTTCAACTCTTGCTCATCTGCTTTCTGTGATGATATCTTAAAAAAATTGTGATGTGATGGAAAATTTTCAATTTATCGATACGATCAGTGTCGCAAAAAATATGAATAAAGTTGCAATCCAATTGCTGAATAACGACTATTATACAAAGTTTTGATATGCGATTTTAAGATCCTAAGTTACTCAGTGTTAGTATTTGTTACTGTAAAATAAGTAAGGGAGTAAGAGTAATATGCGGACACCCACGATGCAGAACACCCTGGCCGGCCAAAAGAAGCAGTTATTCCGGAAAATATTGAAAAAAAACTTGGAAATGATCGAGGGTAATCAGAAAGTGATATTGTAAGAGATAGCCGACACTCTGAAGTTATCAGAAAGGAGTGTATACACCATCATACACGAACATTTGGGTATGACAAAGCTGTTTTTCAAGTGGGTACCGTGTTTGCTCACACCAGAACAAAAATAATAACGAGTGTATGTTTTAAAGAGGTGTGAAATAAAAAGGAGGTTTTGCTTCCATACATCGTAATTGATGAACATAGATTCACCACTTCACTTCGGAATCAAAGCAGACAAGCAGTCTTCATGAATTATACAAGTTAAATGACATTGACTTTTTAAGTCAAAACTCGTCAAAACACAATTAATTTTACCCAGTTCAATCACTGTGAAATTGTGATCACAGTACTTGAAGATGTTACTAAGAGTGTAGAATATTGAACTATTTCGATAATTTTCTATTCTATTATCGAATTATTACAAAGTGACTTGGATTTTTTTGAATATTCATAACGGATGTACCTTGGCCTGGTACCAGGTTATCACTGAGTTACTATAGTAAGTATACTAGATTTGTTGGCTAACCCAAAATTGTAAGCCAAAAGTAAAAAAATATATATATCGGGTGTCCCAAGTTGGGTAGGTCTATTAAATTATAATGGACTAATGGAAACTATCATGCAAAATATATCAAATTTTGTAGATCCAGTATTGCCAGATGTCTGGAAATTTGACAACAGCTTTGTTATTTCAAATGGGAAACCCTGTTTCACTATTTTTTATGATTATCCTTAAGAAATTGAATTAATTTATTTTGGTTGGCTTTGCCTATCTTCAACGAATTTTGAGTTTTTTTTTATTTCATTTATTCATTAGCAGTCAGAATACAATGAAATAATTCTATAAGCTAATCAGATGTCTGTAGAGCATGAGTCTCTGAAGTGGGTTTATAGGGTCTTCTCCAATGAAAAGACCCCTTCTGTCATACTTAAGGTCTGTTGGCCAATTCCTTTTGAGTCTTCGGGTGGTGGGTGGTTCTAGCAATGGCTGTAGAAGGTCGTTTATGTGTCCGTGTAGTTTTTCGTGGTGTTTCTGGCTCTTTTCCTTTATGACGTCCATAACATAAGGTATTTTTATATCTTCGTGCAATGTTTGATTGGTCACATACCATGGTGCATTTGCTATCATTCTTAGTATTTTCGATTGGCTTCTCTGTACTTAGAAGTACATCCCCACAGTTCAATACCATATGTCCAAATAGATTTTATGACTGCTTTGTATATGAGAAGTTTGTTTTCCATCGACAATTTAGATTTCCTGCCTATGAGCCAATAAAGCTCTTTAACTTTCAGGTCTATTTGCTTCCTTTTTTTAACCACGTGTTCCTTCCATGTTAATTTGTTATCTAAGTGAATTCCCAAATATTTTGTATTATTTGATACTGGTAACTGAATGTTATTTAACTGAACAGGAGGGCATTGTCCTTTTCGAAGCGTAAAATTGATTTGCATTGATTTTGTCTCATTGATCCTGATTTTCCATTTGTTGAGCCATTCTTGTATTTTATCAAGGTGCGTTTGTAAAATATTGCATTTTCGTCGGTTGCAAATATTGCAGCATCATCTGCGAATGTTCCGATTATTGTGTTAGCACATGTGGGCAGGTCTGCTGTGTATACCAAATATAGAAACGGACCAATAACACTCCCTTGAGGAACGCCTGATTGTATGGGATAAAGATCGGATACTTTATCGTTGACCCTTACTCTAAAGCTTCTTCCGGTAAGATAAGATTTCATCAGTAGGAAATAGTATAGCGGTAGACACTTTTTGATCTTGTATAACGGTCCTTTGTGCCAGACTTTATCAAAAGCCTGACTGACATCCAAAAAAGCAGATGTACAGTATTTTTTGCCTTCCAGGGCTTTGCTGATTTCACGGCTTATTCTGTGAATCTGTTGTGTGGTGGAGTGATGAGCTCTAAAGCCAAACTAGTGTTGAGGAATTATTTCTTGGTTGGTGGTATCTGACTTTATTCTCAGCAGCAATAACTTTTCCAATATTTTAGACAGAATCGGCTGTAAGCTGATTGGTCGATATGAGGAGACATCATTTGGATTTTTGCCTGGTTTTGGAAAGAGAATTATTTCAGCATTCTTCAGTTGATCAGGCCAATAGTTTTGTCTTAGAATAGCGTTGTATATTTGCGTCATTAAAGATACTCCAATCTTTGGGAGTTCTTTGATCATTTTTGATGTGATCTTATCCGTTCCTGCTGCTTTCCTTGGATTTAAATATTTGATTTCGTTTTGGACTTCTTTCAATATGAGTTTTTTGATGGTGTTGACATTGGATTTTGAGTTATAAATTATTTTTTAAAATTAGATCGAACTATCATCTAAAGACATGCCAAATTTCGAACTGAAATCTTGAATATTCAATCATAAAAAACACAAATACGGAGTGACCCAATCTAAATAACAAAGCTTTTGCCAAAATTCATGAATAAATTGTTGATTTTTCAAACCCATATGTTGATTCAGCCGATTTAGTGGTAACTCTGCAACTTTTAAATCACGTGGATAATAGGGGATTTTCTCTGCTATCGATCTTCGTTAAGCATGGGAATCTTTTAGGGAGAAATCAACCGCATCAATCCAAAAACCAAAATTATCAGGGCTAACCTTGGACTCCATTTTGCCAGGAGGCGCTGTTTTCAAGACTTTTACTTTGACAGGTTTCTTGATCTGAATTGGATCAAAAGGAATTAGGTGGTGGAATAACGAGGATATTTCACTACAGTGATCTTCTGTTGAAATATATTTTCTAATTGAAAAAAAAATTTTCATATAAAAGAATATATTACACAGGCCATCAAAGAAAATCGTTATTTTGGTGCCGAAAAGTGAAAACTCATCTGAAGTAATGTGAAAGTGGTGATTTCAAAAAATACATTTTTTCTGTATGAGTTCCACTTTTTATGTTACATACAAGTGAAGTCATTATGAATATAAAACTATATCCTTTTTATCATAAAAATTCGAATACAAAGATCGATTGTGATCCACTGGCGTCGATCTGAAAATAGTCAATCTACTTCTAGGCCAACAAAGTGGATAAACGAAATCCTCTTTATATGTATTTATATTAATATACCTTTAAAAAACTGATAAGCTTGAGGCAACCAAATATTTGTTGGGCTGTGTATAATTTCCAAAACTATTTCGAATAATTTGAATGACTGAAAGACAATTTTACTTACCCTCTCATCAATTTTTCCATATCCTATAATTTCATCATGCTCTCTGTAAAAAATTAAAAATGTAGAATATTTGTAAACATTTCTTCTCTTCTGAATCCAATAATAGGATGCTGAAACATGCTTAGAACAAAATATCGATTTTCAGTCAAGCTTTTATAAAAGCCTAACATAACAATATATTCTTGAATGAAAATTGATCTAGGAAAGGTGAATTGTTCTACCCTACTAATAAAAAAAAGTGATAATTTTGAATTTGAAATATTTATTCTTGACTACTTTCGGTTTAATGAAATTGGTTAGTTGGTGTTATTTCAAAAAAACAATTTTAGACTATTGAAAATCTCAATAAATACTTTTCGATGTGAAGAGATTAAAATATGTAATTTTAAACATTGCTATACATAGGTACAGACAAGCAAGGAATTGGTAAATATTAACTTCACAAAAATAGATTTCTGCCAAATACAGCGAAGCTTCCACTTTTAACTTGGGCATAACGTTTCATTCTTACAGTTAATATGATAAATTAAGTAAAAATATCGATATTCTACAAGTAAAGTATTAGTAATATTAAAATAATTCATAAAAATTAACAATCATTCTGACAGTTCAAATTTGTCGTTGTTTCACAGTTGAACAACTAAAAATACCATTGAGACTAAATCTAATGAGAAACGATAAAACCGGTAAAATAAAATACTTATAAAAAAGACTTCCAAATACTGTCAAAGTATGAAATATGTTAACCATTTCTTTTTATATATGTACATGTGAAACTTACATTATGTTCAACTTGTTCGTGAATCATATAGCTAATCGTTTGATGCTGCAAAGTGCAAGCGCTCATAGAAAAATATATCTCAGACAAAAAAAATTAAGCAAAATGAAAAAGCATATGAACATACAGCAGACTAAAGACAGAATTTCATCAAAAATTTCAATACAACGGGTACCCATGGGGATGAAATTCTCTCAGTATCTCATCCAACAGAAATTGAAACATAAACAAAAGCATTCTGGAAGATTATCAAGGCCTCAATTAAGAAATATTCAAATTTTCGGAAGAAATTCCCAACTTGAATTCAATTCAATACATATACATTTCAATTTCACTCAATTTCTCCAAAACCTCTTAGTTTATATACATGTATGTGATATAGTAATACTGTTAAAACTAAAACCTGCAGCTCAACTTAATCACTTGAATAAATTCTTAAACAAATTCGTTATTGGTTCTAATTCTTTTTCTTCTCTACCCCTATTAGAGGAATTCGATTGGGGTGTATAATGAGGTTGCTGGTAAGGATTTTGAGGATATTGAGGATATCCGCCTGGAGCTGGGTAAGCCCCTTGAGGATACCCAGCCGGTTGAGGAGGGTATCCTCCTTGTGGAGGAGGATAGCCACCTTGCGGATAACTTTGAGTAGAACCAGGATATCCTGGATAGCCAGTGGGTGCTCCAGATGGGTATCCTGGATTAGGATAACCATAAGGTTGCTGTTGGGGACCAGGAGATTGCCCAGGGGTGGGATAAGGTGGAGCATTCGAATAAGGAGGAGCACTAGGAGGACTAGTAGGTTGATGTGATGATTGCTGGTTACTATTGAATAAATCAGTGTGGAAAAATTGATTAATCAAGGAAGTAAAGGGCTGGCTGAACGGATCACTAGGATAACCGGTATTATGACGAGGAAAACCAGGGCTCGGGTATCCCGGATCACGTCCAGGATAACCTGGATGTGAAGGTTCATCTCTTCTAGTATCGTATCTTCCGTAATGCCTTCCGCTACCGAAACCCTGCCCTTCCTCGTCGCCAACCTCATTATCTTCCTGATTATACCCGCTATTTCTAATTGAATATGAGGGACCACCGTACTGCATGTTGTTCTGATGCTCGGAGAATACTCGGAGCAGAAACTCTCCCTCTTCGTTCGCCTCGTAGGTGGAAGGCACTATACAGTAGGTACCCGGAGGTAGCTTGAATCTGCAGCTTACTTCCCGAAGGTTTATAAATGACGGTGATCTAGCTACGGACGCGTTGTACT
Source organism: Micraspis discolor (assembly GCA_030674115.1). Classification (NCBI taxonomy): domain Eukaryota; kingdom Metazoa; phylum Arthropoda; class Insecta; order Coleoptera; family Coccinellidae; genus Micraspis; species Micraspis discolor. Next base: position 2,363,972 of record JARTUT010001740.1, read on the forward strand.
TGAAGAAGTTCATATCCAATGGCTTCGGTACACGATCTGGATTTGGTAGCTACAAAATTTTAAATGTTGCACAGAAAATAGAGATTTTAGAACCAATGAAAAAGTTCAGAGGCCGATTTTTCATATTACGGAAGCATATAAGATAAATTGTGAAAACCAAATGTCAGATGTTCTTGAACCGAAGTACACTGCGCAAAAAAATTAACGCACATTCTGAAAATCTCAATTTTAATGAAAGTTAACTCTACATTGACTTTATAACTTATTTTTTATGTTCTTACGGGAAGTTTTTGAACGAAACAAGACACATTAAATAGTCTAATACAGGATTTCACCGAATCTTATGTGAAAGAAGAGAAATAAACAATTTTCAAAATACTGGAATGCTGATAAATGATTTAATACTTGGTATTTCCACCCCTTGCGTTAATTATTACAGATCGGCAACAACTCAAAATGTGTGATTTTAAAATGTTCTGATCTAATCCTTCCAAGATTTCTCTGAGTTGGATTCCTAAGTCATAAAGAGTAGCTGTATGATTTTCTGAACTTCTCAGCCTTCTATTGAGGTTGTTCCAAACCTGCTCAATCGGATTGAGATCTGGACTTCTTGCTGGCCATTCCATTCGAGAGACTTCAACCTCCTCAAGGTACTCCTGAACGATGCGCGCACGATGGGGTCTGGCATTATCGTCCATAAAAATGAAATTTGCACCAATGTGTGGGGCAAATGGCACTACATGCTCTTCAAGAATGTTCCTTATATACCTATCAGCATTCATAGCTCCATTATCAACGACCACCCCATACCATAATCGATTCTCCCCCGAAACCAGTAGTATTCAGGAAATTACACTAAGCATATGTTTCATGTGGACGTCTGTATACTCCTCCCAATGGATATGCTCTTTCGCAAAATCCAAACGCGTCCTTCGATTGGCTGGGGTGAGAGCTGGGCCTCTTTTCGCGACACGAGGCTTTAAATCATATTCTCTAAGGCGATTTCTTAATGTCAGAGTGCTAATTTGCACCCCACGAGTTTGCTCAAGCTGATTTTAAAGGAGGCGAGCGGTTGCAAACCCTTGTCTCAACGAAGAAACTCTCAAGTAACGTTCTTGAATGGCAGTTGTTACCCGTGATCTACCCTGTCCAGGTCTTCGGACATTCATACCTGTGTCTCTGAATCGCTGCAACATTCTGGACACACTTTATGGGAAACTCCAAACTTTTCTGCAATTCTTCTGTATGTTCACCCTTCTTCTCGTAAAACTACCTCTTGGGAACATTCCTCTTGGGTCAAATTACGTGTTTCGCGTTGCATAACGATTGAGTGTAGAAAATCAAACAAAATAAAAACTATTGATCACTAGAATTGATCGAGAACAACTGATTACAGACTGGAGCCAATACATTCAAAATCTGATAATCTCATATTTTTTTATTCCTGTTGGGAAAAAACATCTGTATTGAAGAAAAACGTTGAAAGCGGATAACTTATGCTTGCATAATTCTGATAAAAATAATCATTATTGAGAACACCGTCAGTTGTATAATAAATTTGATATTTCCATAATGTGCGTTAATTTTTTTGCGCAGTGTATTTGGCCCAATAACGAACCTGAACGAATGAAATATCGACCAGTGAGATTTTTCAAACAATTTCAATCAAGTTATGAAACTTACATAATATATGGCGAAACCTATAGTTAATAACTCTTCTCCTGAAACGGTTTTAATTTGTCGTCGATTTTTCTGCATTAAGGCCACTATACAAGTACACTTATTTTCTTCATCGTCCTCGTCTACTTCCGTTAAGGTTATTCGATATTGTGGATTGTTCCAGAAAGTTTCTGAAATTGAATTTATATTTAGCAGAATCCAGAAAATCGAGAGTAACTTAGAAATTAGTGAGTTTAGGAGCAAGATCATCTTAGAGTACTATCCTTATTTTTCTTCGAAGAATCCAACGCAATCGTAAAACATAGGATTCTAATTTAAAAAACAGATGTTATAGCCAATTTGTGATCACGGTTTGTAGCTGTGTTTACCTTTTTTTCTGTTTCTTTTTTATTTGTGAAAACAAGTCGAGTTAATACAATGATTTTAAAAGAGAAGTATTCAGCATAGAATACCTAATCACATCAGAAACAGAAAGGTAAAAAAGTGCTCGGGCTCCAGAATTTCGAACAATATAATTTTCAAATATGTCCAGTTTTCCAGAAATCTCTGAATAAGTTTCATCTTACACTAATAGTGTTTCGTGTTGACTAACCTAAGAAATTCCTGCATCCTCCAGCGGTTACACCTCTAACCCAAGCACCCTCGAAAATGGACATTTCCCATTTCTTTTTATTCTGGGACTCTTTCTCCGTCAAAGAGTCCGGGTTTAGATTGCAAATCTCCAATCGATCGAAATGTTTTTCCCAATCCTTGTACGACATCCAGAATTCTCCATCACTGTCGAATATCAATCCTAGATTCCTTTTATCTTCCTCTTGAATATATTTCCATTCAGGAGCTCTAAAATAAATAGAATCACTATTACTGAACAAGGGAATGTCGTTGGTTCATCGTCTGTAGATTTCTGTCATTCGAATAAAGAATCAGTGTGTATGCAATTATCAAAGTCTTTTCTGCAATTAAAAGTAGGATAAGTTGTTAATCTAAATAGGTACTGACTAGGCGTAAGGAATAGCTGAATAAGCAATAAAAAACCTAAAAAATCAAAGAATCTACTGTGGGCTAACTTCAAATATACCAGTTGCCTATGTGAACAAAGCTTCGTATGGTTGTAGCCATCAGTCATAGCAACCCGACAGACATTTGAAAGAGTCTGTAAGCAGGTGGTTAGTAGGAGAAGACCTTTTATAATATGAGTAGTGCCATCTCATGGCCCTGAAGCAACCGACGCCTTCTACATATCCAGCTATACCGGAGTAAAACCAAAACACTCACCCATCGCTCCAAGGTCCGGTCCATTCGACCTCGTTGCCCCATGGATTCCTAAGCCTCAACAATGGAATCTTGCCAGTAACATTCGGTGTGGAAATGTTGAGATATACAACCTTCGTGATACTATAAGCGTGACCACGAATTAAGCCTTGGTCGGTTTGTGCTTCTAGAACGCTTGGATCTGGCTGAAATCGAATAATATACATTAGGTTTTCGAACATTTGAAGAGGAAATTGTTTATTGAACTTTCAGTCCATTCTTTTGCCTGCTTTGATTATTTGACCATAGAATATTCTCAATTTAAAGGGGTTAGAGCTCCCCCTCTTAGAGGATCGATTGTTCAGTTGATTTTTAAGTCTCAAATATAATTTTATAATAAATAAAATATATATTCAAATTCCTGGCACGTGTTTCGTTCTTGCGACCTTTGACTAAGGAGTAGATGAAGATAAAGTAGTAGCATAACGCTTTGTATTTTACTTATAATGAAATTGTTATACTGTTTCATCGCGAGCCAACGGCAAACTCAATACAACTCAACTATAAGTCCATAATGTTATAAATTTCAAACGAATTCGATACATATTTCTCACATAAAACTTTGACTTTTTTGGGTTGATGATTCCAATCATGTTTCTAATTATAAGGGGAGGGAGTCTGAAATGGAACCTCTGTAAGTTTTATTGAAAAAATCGGAGAATGGCATATCAATTTTCCACGATATCTCATTGTTCCATACTTGAAATAGTTAATTATCCAACATGTACGATCCAATTTTTTTAATTCAGAAATATTTCATTCTGTGTACGAAAGAGTTCATGACAATATTTCCCCTGAGTTATCATAACATGTCCACATATGGGCGTAGTTTATCGCGATAAAAACTGCAAGACCGAGTGATAAGGAAAAAAGCGAGTTTATGTAATAATTGTAATCGCTTGAATTAACATAGAATCGGCAACAATTCTGTAACATGAAAAATTCATTAACTCATTTCATTTACTTGAAAGCTCTGGAACCACCCAGATAAATAATGAAGAATTAGAAAATTTAATTATGTCAAATTACACCATATATGTGTTAGACCCGGGACTTCTCTGTAGTAAAGGATTTTCCAATAGGGACTTTGAACTTTGAATCTGAATAAAAACAAACCATTTAAGATATTTCAAAAACTTTTTTATTGGCTTGAAGTACAAACATAAAATTTATGAATGGAACTCGACATCGTTCATATGGCCACCACGTGCCCGTTTACAGCGGTCAATTCTCTGGACCCAATTTTCAATGACCCGGTAACGCATTTCAGCCGAAACGGCCGCTATTTCGCGTTCAATGTTTTCTCTGAGCTCTTGCAATATCGTCGGCTGGTTGGTATAGACCAGTGACTTGACGTAGCCCAAAAGAAAATAGTCCAGAGGCGTCAAATCGCACGAACGAGGCGGCCAATTGACGGAGCCGTTTCTCGAAATTACACGCTCACCATATGTGTGCTTCAATAAACCGATTGTTACGTGTGCTGTTGTTGGCATCAAGGAAAAATACGGTCCAATGATACCGCCGGCGTGAAGACCGCATTTTTGGGGATGCAATTGCGTATCGTTAATCACGTGTGGATTGCTGCCTGTCCAATAACGCACATTTTGCTTATTGACGAAGCCATCGAGCAAAAATGAGCTTCATCGCTGAAGATGATTTTTAGATGTAAATCATGATTGTGGCGCAGCTTTTCCAGAGCCCAATCGGAGAACGTACGTTGCTTCAAATGGACCAACGGCTTTAATTCTTGTGTCAGCTTGATCTTGTACGGGTGCGAACCAAGATCCTCACGCAAAATTCAGTATAGAGGGGTCTGATGGATGCCCAATTCTTGAGAACACCATGGAGTTGACTGATTTGGGTCGTCGGCTAGGTAGGCCCGAACGGCAGCGATGTTTTCGTTACTGCCACCGGTCCTTTGTCCTACTAGCACGACAATATCCAACAGCGAATATGTAGACTCAAATTTTTGCACCAAACTTGTGATTGCATGTCTACTAAGGTGGTAATTACGACCGAAAATTGGAGTTAAGGCTGTTAGAGTTGCGGTCACCGACTCCGAATTTCGGTAGTAAATTTTTATAACTTGCAAACGTTGTTCATTCGTGTACTTCACCATGATTGAAATGTTCACCTAACTGAATGAATTGACGTTGACAGTTAGATGCTTGCTGCGTTCACAAATTAAATTCAAAGTTGTCAAGTCCCAATTGGAAAACCCGATATATAAGTTTCACTTACCTCCAGTGAGCAACCCATCAGCGAAGCACGTTGGAATGCCTTCTCCAAAATTTTAAATAGATTCGGTGGGGTATTTTCCAGTTCGTACATCTCCGTAACCCCTCCAGTAAAATCTTCCATAGCTTCGCATGTTGAACCTCCTTTCAACGCCTCATAAGAACCGTGTAATCTGAAGCAAGACGAAACGAAAATTCAAGAAAAATTTAGTTTCCTCGATTGTTAGCAGAATCTATACACTCACTTAGCATAAGCTTTTTCAAGTAGAGCACTCCAGAATTCATTTTCCTCAGTTGAATGGAGGTAAACAAGCCTTCCTCCATCAGTTGGAAGCCTGTCGTCTATAACTATGTCAACCCATCGGCCATACTGCCAGAAGCTGAAAGAAAATGTCGAAAGTCAATGATTAAAATATAACAATTAGTATTTCTATGATGATGACACAAGATGTCCAGAAAGGTTATCGGGAAATGTTTTCAACACAAACAGTTCAAGAGCAAAGAAATGCATAAAATCAATTCAGATCTCAAAGTAAAACTGAATTTTGCTCACCGGAAGTGAAATATACCGGCGTAATCATCGCCGAATCCTTGATCATCTGGTACGATTTGGAAGAAGAGCCGTCTGTACATGGTGAGGTTAGCCACAGCTGCCAGAAGCCAACAATCTCCTAGTTCTCCTTGTTGCACGTCAAACCTGGAGAAACCTTCCACGAAAAGCTGGGGGTCATCACATATTTCCTGAAAACAAATGTTTAGTTTTGAGTTGATACTCTCCTTCATAAACTGAAATTTGAAGAATAAAAAGGTGCTTGTTTCTCTTCTGTATATACTATATATATCATGAAAAATTCATTAACTCATTTCATTTACTTGAAAGCTCTGGAACCACCCAGATAAATAATGAAGAATTAGAAAATTTAATTATGTCAAATTACACCATATATGTGTTAGACCAGGGACTTCTCTGTCCATGTAGTAAACGATTTTCCAATAGGGACTCTGAACTTTGAATCTAAATAAAACACAAACCATTTGACATATTTCAAAAACATTTTTATTGGCTTGAAGTACAAACATAAAATTTATGAATGGAACTCGACATCGTTTATATGGCCACCACGTGCCCGTTTACAGCGATCAATTCTCTGCACCCAATTTTCAATGAACCGGCAACACATTTCAGCCGAAACGGCCGCTATTTCGCGTTCAATGTTTTCTCTGAGCTCTTGCAATATCGTCGGCTGGTTGGTATAGACCAGTGACTTGACGTAGCCCAAAAGAAAATAGTCCAGAGGCGTCAAATCGCACGAACGAGGCGGCCAATTGACGGAGCCGTTTCTCGAAATTACACGCTCACCATATGTGTGCTTCAATAAACCGATTGTTACGTGTGCTGTTGTTGGCATCAAGGAAAAAATACGGTCCAATGATACCGCCGGCGTGAAGACCGCATTTTTTGGGGATGCAATTGCGTATCGTTAATCACGTGTGGATTGCTGCCTGTCCAATAACGCACATTTTGCTTATTGACGAAGCCATCGAGCCAAAAATGAGCTTCATCGCTGAAGATGATTTTTAGATGTAAATCATGATTGTGGCGCAGCTTTTCCAGAGCCCAATCGGAGAACGTACGTTGCTTCAAATGGACCAACGGCTTTAATTCTTGTGTCAGCTTGATCTTGTACGGGTGCGAACCAAGATCCTCACGCAAAATTCAGTATAGAGGGGTCTGATGGATGCCCAATTCTTGAGAACACCATGGAGTTGACTGATTTGGGTCGTCGGCTAGGTAGGCCCGAACGGTAGCGATGTTTTCGTTACTGCCACCGGTCGTTTGTCCTACTAGCACGACAATATCCAACAGCGAATATGTAGACTCAAATTTTTGCACCAAACTTGTGATTGCATGTCTACTAAGGTGGTAATTACGACCGAAAATTGGAGTTGCGGTCACCGACTCCGAATTTCGGTAGTAAATTTTTATAACTTGCAAACGTTGTTCGTTCGTGTACTTCACCATGATTAAAATGTTCACTTTACTGAATGAATTGACGTTGACAGTTAGATGCTTGCTGCGTTCACAAATTAAATTCAAAGTTGTCAAGTCCCAATTGAAAACCCGATATATAAGTTTCACTTACCTCCAGTGAGCAACCCATCAGCGAAGCACGTTGGAATGCCTTCTCCAAAATTTTAAATAGATTCGGTGGGGTATTTTCCAGTTCGTACATCTCCGTAACCCTCCAGTAAAATCTTCCATAGCTTCGCATGTTGAACCTCCTTTCAACGCCTCATAAGAACCGTGTAATCTGAAGCAAGACGAAACGAAAATTCAAGAAAATTTAGTTTCCTCGATTGTTAGCAGAATCTATACACTCACTTAGCATAAGCTTTTTCAAGTAGAGCACTCCAGAATTCATTTTCCTCAGTTGAATGGAGGTAAACAAGCCTTCCTCCATCAGTTGGAAGCCTGTCGTCTATAACTATGTCAACCCATCGGCCATACTGCCAGAAGCTGAAAGAAAATGTCGAAAGTCAATGATTAAAATATAACAATTAGTATTTCTATGATGATGACACAAGATGTCCAGAAAGGTTATCGGGAAATGTTTTCAACACAAACAGTTCAAGAGCAAAGAAATGCATAAAATCAATTCAGATCTCAAAGTAAAACTGAATTTTGCTCACCGGAAGTGAAATATACCGGCGTAATCATCGCCGAATCCTTGATCATCTGGTACGATTTGGAAGAAGAGCCGTCTGTACATGGTGAGGTTAGCCACAGCTGCCAGAAGCCAACAATCTCCTAGTTCTCCTTGTTGCACGTCAAACCTGGAGAAACCTTCCACGAAAAGCTGGGGGTCATCACATATTTCCTGAAAACAAATGTTTAGTTTTGAGTTGATACTCTCCCTTCATAAACTGAAATTTGAAGAATAAAAAGGTGCTTGTTTCTCTTCTGTATATACTATATATATATATTATTATCTTCTTAAGCCAATCAAAGAAATTTTCGTACTTACCCTTGGCCTTCTCCAGACGAAATGCCTATCTGAATAACCTGAGGCAAAGAGGGAGTAGTTGTTGGCAGGAAACTCTGGATCCTCAAAAAGGGTACCATCTTGTACATGCTGATCCCGCAACGCGTAAAAATCCTGAGGTCCTCCTGACTTGGTCTTGAAACCTGAGCCTTTTTCGCCATACTGAAAAATAAGAAATCGGGAGGTTAGTTGATTAAAGATCGAAAACTATAGGTTCTTCTTCATGATTTAAACATAGGAGAAACATAATTTTCCAATCAAACATAGCAAGATCTTGGATACTATTCGACAATCTAGACAAACTTAATTTGAAATACACTCTTGCATAAAAGTGAACGTTTAAAACACACGCATAATATCTAAGACATAAGTCAAGATTGTTGGTAATTCGAGTAATTTGTGCAGGGATCTCAAAACTATAGTGTTTGAGTCGACTTCTAAATAAACATATACACATACACCTGGTTCACTTCGTTCCAAACGTTTTTTCTCACCTTAAATACTTTTCTTGCTGTATCTTCGAACATCAATTTGGCAGGTTCATCGTCATCCTTCCTCAACTTAAATGAATATTTGTTTTTCGCTCCGTCGATTCTAGCAGAAGGTCTGACAGTCCTGAACTGGCTCTCAGAAGATTCTTCTGGTCTTTTTGCATTATAGGCGTTCATATCGAGGTCCGCGTCCCTTATTCTTTGACTTTTCCCCATAAATTCAGAGAAATTCCAAGACAAACGTTTATTCGATTCAAAAGATGATTTATATTCGTTCACGGATTTAAACATAACATGTTTGGAGTTTTGGTTTTTTCCGACAAAGTTTTTGACGATTATTTCTTCCTTAACCTCTTCTGATGCTAACTTGGAAGGATCCATTTCGAGGTTTTCTTCATTCATAACCATCTTAACTAATTAAAGGTTTTGATGGTCTGAGATTTAAAGATGGTTACAAAAAGAATCATGAGTAATATGTTACTGATCGTTGAAAGGAAATTCAAGAATTACTTTCAATTTGTCTGTCCCACAATTACTTCAAATTCGAGTCTAAATTATATGATCAAAATTCAGGTTCACCTATGGGATCACCTTTGAGCCCATTACTCTCAAATCTTTTATATTGATGGTATTATGGTAGGATCCAATGGAACAGACAGACAAATAAAAATATTTCTTGACTTCCTTAATTCTTCCTTTCATTTAATAGTTTTGACATTGAGTCAACAATAATTACATTTCTATTTGTTAAATTAGATATTGTTAATCAAAATGTACTCAAATTTTGAATACACTGACATGTTATTAACCTTAGGAGAGTGTTTAAGAAACGCTAGTGCAGCTGTTACGCGTTATGCAGAAAAGTTTCCTCGAAGAAACTTTCCAAGTAAAAATACATTTAGAGCAATTGAATGACGTTGTCGAGAAACTGGGAGTGTGAGACCTAAAAAAATATTCTGGTAGACCGAGAACAAAAAGAACCATCAATAAAGAAAATATGATTTTAAATTTAGTTGATCAAAATCCAACAGTTAGCGTAAGGGATGTGGCAAGACAAACAAATACGTCTTCTTCAATTACTTGGAGGATACTTAAATAGTAGCAGCTACATCCTTATCATTACAGACAAGTCCTAGAGCTCTTGCCAGACGATCTACCGGTTAGAATGGATTTTTGTCAAACATTACAAGAAAGGACAGCCCTCAATCCAAAAATGTATTCTTTTTATGGACGAGGCCACTTTTACGCGACAAGGTATGTTTAACTCCCATAATGCACACTACTGGAGTGATGAGAATCCACATGTCAAAAGGGTAGCACATTACCAACACTCATTTAAAGTTAATGTTTGGGCAGCAACTTTAGGCAACAAATTAATAGGTTATCACATTCTACCTGGAAATTTAAATGGTGATATGTACCTGGACTTTTTAAGTAATCACTTATTCGAGATATTAGAAAATTTAACGGTAAACGAGCGAAGATATCTATTTTTTATGCACGATGGATTTTAATCCCTTAGATTACACAGTTTGATCATATCTTAAAGAAAAAGTTTATGCTGCAGAGGTAAATTCACCGCAAGATTTGAAAGATAGAATACAACTTCACTTTAATGATCTCACAGCTGACTCCCAACCATTTAGAAGATTAATGTGTTCTTTAGAAAAAAGGATAGCCTTGTGTATTCGTGAAAACGGAGGACATTTTGTACACCTACTCTAATTGAAATCATATTTATGTTATTAGCCTTTTTTTGAATTTTCAGATTTTTTGTTTGATAAATACAATTTTTATCATTACTTCATACGAACATCGGTTATCACTTCATAATTTTTAAATCAAAATACCCCGAAAACGGTACTAAGTATCAAGTTTTACCATGAGTACCTTTTTTGTGTGAAATTGAATGATGTTTAAGTACGCTTGAAATTTTGCTCAATAAATCTAATACTAAAAAAGTTATGTTCAATATTACTTGGTACGAACCGTGTAACTAGCGCCCTCTACGAGAGTCAGACATAAAAACAAATTCATCGGATGTATCAGCTTCCAAAACATATTGGTATAAAATTTCATTATAATGTTGGTTTCTGAGTGTGTATATTTTTTTTCAGGCCCTGTATCTTGAATACGGATGGCGTTACGAAAAATTTTGTAGCAAACCCCAATTATTTTTCAGTTTTCTATCTATCCTAGAGAGTGGGTCACCTTTTTTTTAAATTTTGTATGATGGTCAAACTGTCCGAAACTTTGAGACTAGATCGAAAAACCACCTGAAAGAAGATGAGCAGTCCACGGTTTACAATCATATCAATGCTGAAAATCATATGGATATGGAGGTACGCCTGAAACTAAATTTGCTTAGATCGATAGAAGTGACAAATCTGAAGAAGAATCCCAATCTTTCACCACTTAATAATAACCAAATAGAGATAAGGTATTCATCATTACTGAACATTCCATAGGTTTAGGAACAGAAAAATATTTCAGTCAGTATCCAGCACCTGACGATGGTTTGATAACCGAAACCGGTCGTGTAGTAATATCAATAAAGTGAAAATTAGACAAAATCCTATTTGTCACAAAACAAACTACAGGTCATATAAATTTCAAATCATGAAATCGAACAAGACGCTGATACAATATATTTCCCAAGTACCCAGCATAAAGACATCGATTTAATTCATCTCTATCAGAATGGTTGAATCGTCGACCCTGTTAATAGAACCAAGCGTTGATTTGAACATTATATAAATGAATTGATTGATCGTAGATTTATTTGGGCCATTACCAGCCTCGTTTTGAAGTGTTCTGTCAACGCTACGTCTAGCATTGGATCGTGTTTCGCGAAATTAAACTGTTTTATCATAATTATATTAATTATTTTTGGTGAAGAGCACCTTGAAAATGTACATATATGTATTAAGTATAGTTATAGAAAAATAGATCAATTTGATCAACTCATTTCCTACACAAAATATTAAGAGCAAAGCTGCTACAGTTAATTGAAGTTCTGTGAATTTTAATTCGTTTGTTCAATGTCAAATCTCTGGAATTGTTGTGATAAGGATGGAAAATGCAAGAATTATGTTTCATTTCAACATGGAAGAGCTTCAGCAACAATCGTAAGTACGTTTATTATTGAAGTATTTTATGTTCTTGGTTCTAAGTTTTTTGCATGATACGTTAAGTGAAAGGATATTATTAAATTGAGATAAAAAAGAATGACAGAAGAAAAGGAATTATTCATAAAATGGTTTTTTTTTAATTACGACGAAATGTTCAATTTCATAAGACGATGGCAATAAGAGACAAGGATCTCCATCCAGAGCTTCATATAAAAGTAAAGAACTATTTACAAAACATGAAACATCCATTTTTATATCAAACATAACTTATTTCGAAGGAAGAGATTAAATTTTGATACGACAGTTGCTCATTATATTTCGGGCCTAAGCAACACTTAGTTTTGCCAAATCAAATCTGTTCCCGACATCTTGAACCATGAAAACCAGTCATGAAGCTACTGGAAAAAAAGGTTCTCTTCAAAATTTATGTCAAGCGAATCCTTAAGTACAATCAACAAGCTTAAGTTAAGGCACAGGTAAGCAACCAACTGAAGGCACTTTCAAAATCAGTGGGATCAAGGACGATTTTGAAATTTTCATCAATTTGAATAATTCTTATGGAATTAAGAGCAATTTTTGGAGGGTTCTAGCTCAAAAATCAGCATTTTTTGACATATTCATAAGAAAAAAATGGCTCATTTTGAAGAGATGAGCACGCTCCTGAAAGTTTTTCAACACCACGTATTATATGAAAAATTATTATCCAGGATAATGTTCTGAAGGAAAAATTCGGAAAATTCTTTAGACTCATAGGGATTTTCCGAGAAAAGTGTCAAGACTTAAGTTTCAAATAAAGAAGTAACAAATCATTAATCCTATACGTTCAAGTCGATGAAGTAGTTTTACTAAAAATGATGTATGCAATAGATGAGAAGACTAATAACAAACAAAAATTCATACTAGACACAAAAACAAGGTATAACGACGGAATAAAATTCTCACATCACTGTCTAAACCGATTATTTTCACGACAAACTATCAAATCACAAATGTCAGGTCAGTTAAGACGGCCATCGAACGAATCGAGGTCGACAATATCCCGAATCTCGACGAGAAGTTCCCTAGGGTTGAACCGACGCAAACACAGGTTGTTTAGCGTAAACGGCCGTAAATAAACTGAAGAATACCTGCGGAGCGCGCGAAACGCGATGTAAGCCGGATGACTTTATCGCAATTGCGATAAAAGAACTGTGTGGTGTAGGAAATTACCGAATTGAGAGTGGCATCGGGCGACTAGTTATTCAATTTTCAATTATGAAAATTGAAATGATGACAGCCATGGGCGCGCGACTGGGGAAATTAAGCGAAAAACAAGGGTTACAGCAGCATGTATGATAGAGATATTATGCAAATATTGTATTTAATTAGCGTTTTCTAAACGGATACTGAACAAAATCTTCATTAGAGAAGTACCACGAGGGTTGCCTTTCATAACGGGTCATTCAAAAAACGCGCCTACATGTTTCTTTGAAATAAAACACAAAGTATTTACAATTTTTTCAAGCTGTTTTTTTTTATTAAAAGTATGATCCATTACAATTATAAGTGGAATAGAATATCATTCAAATGTCCATCACGACTGCGTCTGCCGGCATCAATCCGAATATCGAAATTTTCAATGACTTTCCGACATGTTGCTGGTGTTATTTCACGAATTGCAACTTGTTGTTCTTTAGATCATTAATTGTTTGTGGGTTGTTAGCATACACTCGACTTTTCAAAAACCCCACAAAAAAAATCTAATGGAGGTAGATTACATGACCTTGGAGGCCAATTGAAATCTGCATTTCGTGAATTTACACATTTTTATCGCAACAACGTAATGTTTTCTCGAGTTGTGTGACATATAGCACCGTCTTGCCGGAAATAGACACATCAATATGACTCAACTGTGTCCATAAAAAGTCTCTCAACATTGATTGGTATCGCTCAGCATTCATAGTTTCAGCATTTCCAGCATATTCTTCATAAGCTCGTGTTTTTTAGTTTTTTTTTGGACTATATTTATTTTTACTTTTTAGTAACTGTCATAAAAATATTAATGGTAATCATTAAGTTATGATTGCACGATCGATGAATCCAAGAGCTGACGTCACAGAGGCGCGCCTCAGACCGCTCGGCCAACGAACGATTGGAAGAAGTGGAATTTTTTAGTTTTTTTAAACTATATTTGTTTTTCTCGAATATTCGAAAAATACAGACATTTGGGCAAATCTATGAGCACCCGGTTTGAAGAGCAAGGGCGCCAAAAATACATCTCAATTTGAGAGTATAATCTTAATACACTATCCTTAAAATTAATACCTATATTTTTATTCAGATAAAAGGTCGAGAATAGCGATGATTAATAGGATAAAGATAAGTAAATACCTACTACAAACTATGTGATCCCATTCAGTGAGATATGATCAGGTGAAACTAATTCAAACATAAATTGACGTGAACAGATTTGAGTCATTAGTCATACATTTCAATTTTACACATGTTTCGTTCAATTTTGATATTCATTTCATATAAAAGCTAAACTAAATGATTTTAATAATAACGGTTTGATAATATTTAGAGGGCTAACCTCATCATTCAAGATCAGGAAAGCAACAGGAACTTAGATAGTAATTTTTCTTTTTTATTTAATCGATCTGTGAATCAGATAAAAAATATTTTACATTAGAAGCCGAATTTGATTTCAACGTAGGTGTTTTGTACAATCGTATACTTAGACTTTGAAATTCGAAAAATATACTGATATCGTCATCAGGAAATTTGCTTAATTGTTTGCTTTCGAAAGGTGGGATATGATCTCGAAGAGGATGAAACTAGTACTAGTACCCTCTCCCGATGACAGCACAGGTGCGGATTCCGGCAAGACTTCTGGACGTAACTTTCAGAAATAAAAAAAAATACGTACTGGTATTTCAGAAGGATCGAATTCAGAAGCTCCCAATCAAAACAGCACTTGCAAAAATATTGAAATTACTTATATTTACTACAATTAAAATGATAACCATGAACTAAGTACAGTTACTCATCTTCTTCGAATATAGACTTGACCGAACTAATATCTGACCTTCACCGTAGAACCTATATTCCTCAACAAATGACCCATTCCTCACAAATATCAACTTCCACAGAACTGGACCACCAACCCGATAAACATTCACCTAAACTGAATCCCCCAAATTGAACAATTGAAAAGAGGGAAAAATCCTGACGCCAGACATATCGATTCAATTCCTCCCCTGCACCAGTTTTTGACAATAATTTAATGTTGAAGGGTGAAAGAATCCAACAAAATAAGAGTTGAGATAACAATCAACTATTTCTATAATTCATTCCTCAAGCCGAAGAGGACATCAAAGACGATAATTGTCTTTCTTATACGGGGTGAGTCTTTGACCACTGCGTTAATTTGGACCATAAGTTCTTGAGATCAAAAGAAACACTTTTTCCCATACCGTTTTTTCATATTCAGCTGCGTTAAAAAGTTATAAGCATTTTTAGTTTTCACATTGGTCCAAGACCCCTGTATAGTCTAGTTTAGTTTGAATGAAATTTCCACAACATCCACTATTGAATCTGAAATGCTTAAAAACATTATTTTTCCTCTAAGAAATGATTTACTCAGTCATGTTTCATCAGATGACTATATCGATTTAATTCCTTTCAACTTCAAATATCTCAAGAATGGTGCAATTTAGGAGGAAAGATGATTTTATCTGCAAAAAAGACTAATGATTCCAGGAAGTACAAGATACGGACCTTTAGTTCAACGATATTTGTAGTAGTAGTGAGAAACCCACAAGAAATGGAATGAATCTAACGATGCCAAAATATGCATGACTGTTATCAAAAACCTTCTACAGGAGATCATTTCAATTGATATTGTCGTTTGAATATTACAGGTGAAAATGCAATTTTTTTATGAAATTTCAACACCCTATATCTTTTGAACGGGGCTAAATTTGGAAAAATGTTATAGGAAGAAAATGTTTTTTTTGACGTCAAGAATCTATGGTTAAAATGTCAGGGTGGTCAAAGACTCACCCTGTATAGAGGAATCGCGCTCTCAGATAGTCCGAGGCTCCAGCTTTTTTTACATATGATTGGAAGAGTATTAACCATAGAATTAATGCAAAAACTGCTTCAATAACACCTTATGAGCAATGCTAAAATAAACCTCGTAAAGCTATGTCCAAGTTATCATAACAACAATCGCAAGAGTACAAATCTAGAATGAACAGAGGTAGAAAAGCACACGCTTAAAAAAGCAATTTCAGATTGAAAATATATGTAGAACGAAACTTCCATAGAAATGAATAATCACAGAAATACACACACGCAGAATTGAATAAATACAAAATAATAATGAACGCTGTTTCCAGTGACTGCTCGTCAGGGTAGGCAGCCGAAAAAAAGAAGGTGAAAATAACTATTTTTTTAATCGAAACTTATTTAAAAAATTAATAGCAATATTTAAATCTCGTGAAATTCCCTTAGTATCTTTTCCTCTGACCTCCATATATCTCATATTTCCAGTCAACACATCGAAGTACACATTATTTCGGTCAAACACCTCAAATAATTTTTATTCCAAGTTCCCGCATCTGTCCATCTGTCCTTATACGTGATAACGCAGCTCAGCCAGCCGAGCCACAGCTTTCAGTTTATGATTTCATCTAACACATACGTAGCTCGAAGTTCCTATTAATGGAACTCTACAATACCTCGACTGTGACACTTGCGAGGTCGGCCGAGAAGACTTGGCCGTCGGCCGTCCCTATGTGAAACGGCAGGCGGGTGAAATTGTTTATTATTATCGATGTTTATTTCAAATATCAAATTAAAAATTGTAATTTAATATCCGACATCTTCATATGTTTATCCTAAATTTGAGAAGAAAGGGAAATCATTATGTATTTAAAATTTTGTCACGTATCCTATTAATAATTGAAATTTTCTCGCTCAAATCTCAAATGACTATTATCATAAGTACTTGAATATTATTTCAATTTCAGAAAAAAGTGTATTCGTACTGTATGGAATAAATTTTGTGATTTTCTGACCATAAAAATTCATTCTTAGTAACTGTAAATAGCAAAACAGCAACCCACGACTTGTTTATTTTTCAAAGACTAGGTCGGCCAAGATGCCCATGGGGAGGGGGTATATGAGAATTGCATTGCGTGTGTTTACACTTTGATTATCAGAGTTCAGTTCACTAGGTCAGTAGTTTGGAGTAAGATGTTAGTGTGTAGGGCTTAGGGTTGTACGAGTTTTCGTTCGTTTTGGGTTACAAGTTGAATGTGGGTGATCCAGATGGCAAGTATAGGAGAAGTAGTATCAAATTGCGGTGATTTGATTAGTTTTTTAGTAGATAACAGGTTTTCCATCATTAGAATAACTCTAATTGACAGCGTTCACAACATGATGAATATGATTTTGATTCTACTAAGTTTTAAGATGAATTGTTGGACAGTTATACATTTTAGATATGAAATTCACTGTATTTGTAACATGTAAACTTGAAAAAGCCTCAATGTACGCCGAAACATATGTAGTAAAGTATTAATAAAAAAAAGATGAAATCCTAATTTTAATCCAGTGCTTTAATACCAAGAAAATTGCTTCTAAATTATATATATATATATATATATATATATTGGCCTGGCCGACCCACTCCTAGAAGGCACGAGCCGTAACTGGCGGTTTCCATGTTGACATAATCCTGGTGGAAACCCTGAATTAGATGAGAATCGATGAGACAAATGACAGATGAGGGCAACTGAAATGAAAACTGGTCGGGCCATATCCGGTAAGACATTATGGGATAGAAAGACAAACACCCATATCAGAGAAAATGCGGGGTCGGTATCGTGGTAAGGTGGGTAAGACAGGAAGAAGTTCGTTAGTAATGAACATGTCGATAGGATGATGGATACACGATTCTCCAAAGAAATGGAGCGCCAAAAAGATGGAGAGACAGGACAAAAATAAATCTGATAACCCATGTAAGAAAGTAAAGATCCTTACTATTGCAGAAGAAGACCAAGAACATTTCTCAAGTCCTTCGAGGAGTGCTGCCTGCCATCTAGACTATTTCTACACAAGAAATGGAACAAAAGAGAATAGTTCCACTAGTGCCATATGTTGTAACATTTCACCCGTAAATGGCTTAGCCCATCATTGTACAACTGGTATGAATTTCATGACATTTGGATTTATACAACTGAAGTTATTGCATTTCAAATGTCGGTGTGTTTCGTACATCGGTCGAAAAATGAGTTTGAAACAAAGAGATGCAATTGATTTTTGTGTTAAACTTGGTAAAACTTTTACTGAAACCCAGCAAATCCTACAAAATGCATATATTAATGATTGTCTATTCCGTAGGCAACTTTACAAGTGCTGCGGACGATACAAATCGGGTAGAGGGACGCTGACGCGTGAATTCATCCAAAATAACAAAAAATCGTCGGTGAAATTTATTGATATGGAATTAAGCAATCAACAAACAAGCTGCGTGCTATAGATGACTCCTAAGATGACTTGAATACTAGTGTATGCACTCATTCGATTTATTTTACAGATTTGGCAGAAGAGGGCTCTTTTCTTTGATTTTCGTTAGATGTCGCCACACAGTATTCACGTAATTTCGCCAGTTAGATTTGAAAATATCAGGTGACATACAACAATTTAGTGAATTTGTCAATTCATTCATTCCTAGTCAATTGCATAAAATATCCTGCAAGTTTTCTAATGAAGAATTCTATAATGCTTAATGTCATACATTCCTTGACAAAGTCAAAACGAATTAATGAAATCAAAGATTATGAATGATTATCATGGTTGCGCCCTCATTTTAATGTCACATTAGCTTACCCAGAATCGAACAGAGCAGTCGAAACCGTTGGGGTTGCTGATAGATCTTCCTCTGGGTCTTGGTTGAATCAAAAAAATTTCTTTTTTCCGTGAAGATTTACTTTTAGCATCAGCATCAACGGTCGTTACGTGTTTCCTGCTATATATTTCCTCATGAGGGTTGATAGGTTGATCGAAAGATGAATGAGGGAGGCCATTTTCACAATAACAGTCAAGATCTTTGGTGTCAACGCATGATGTAATCTTTTTCTCTTTCTTAATAGCACAATCGCAGTTATCTGTCAGTTTCACCTTTATATTGATTGGAGTTAGTGGCCTTTTATCTTTTCGTTTATCATTGTTTCCTCTGGAAGGCATTATGCCAGTGGTTTGCGTTTGGATCGAAGATTGTCTTGCGGATTTACAATAATTTTGGGATTCAACGCTAAGAATGTCGGTTCGTTTTCTACGAAAATTCGAGTCAACTTTGGTAATAGGGTGGATTGTCCATTTATTCAATAATGGGGGATAAAGGATCTCGAACATTTTTTGTTTGCCTTCAATACCATCTCGCCGAAATCGCGATTTCGAGAACTGAATAATGAGAGCGACTCATGAGAAATGTCAAAAATGTGACAATCAAAGGGTAAGTCATAGATAAAATATCCAAAATGAACAAATCGTTTCAGACAAAATGGGCATAGACATTTGATGAGAAAATATTGGATAGTTTTAAGATGTCTAAAATACTGGTATATGCATTCTCATAACTGTAATAGAAATATCATTCCAAATGTTGGGACAAGTGGATCTTTTAACGTGACGGCACAACCATGTAAACCATTCATAAATATTTGACAGATCTTTGATTTCATTCATTCATTTCAACGTAAAGGAATGTTTGACATTCTGCATTACATCATTTCGAAACTTGCAAGATATTTCAAGCAATTTTCATTGATTGTGAACAATATTTCTTCTCGAATTGAAAAATTCAGTACATTTCTCTATTTCATCTGATATATTCGAATCTAAAGCGCCAAACTGATATAAAACTTGTTAATTTGACGTAAATAATGTGACTTCTTCTCGTCAAACCTGTGAAACAAAATCTAATCAGCGCGAACACTATGTGTATTACAAGAATTTCAGACATTTTAGAATGCCATTTAAATGTGGTGACGCTATCCCCAAGTTTGGATAATATTAGCTCATTCAAATTGTGACAATTACACGCCATGTTTTAGGATCTTAATGCCACCCTCCAAACTGCCCTTATTGTTACTGGGTTAGCTTTTTACAAGAAACATTGACGAGAATGTTCTATGGTTTTTTTATTGATCAATCAAATTGACATTTCCATTACATCTAATATCTCTAAAAATACTCTAAATTCTTGTGTTAAATTCAAACGATGTAGGATATTATGAGTGTATGCTGTAGAAGTGGTTCCTGCAATATACCTTCCAGTCGGTGTACCTGCAGATCTTTCTGCTGCCCTTGCTGTTATTGCTGTTGCTTCAAGTGTACCCAATCCCCAGTCGTCAAGAAAAGATCTAGGTTTGGCGATATTTTCATAGGCCAAACTCCAAACTCAGAAAAGTTTAAGGCATATCGAAAAAAATTCAACAGTAAGGGTCGAAGAAAAAAAGGGAAGAAAGGAAAAGGTGGTGGTAGTGGAGATGTAGGCGACAGCGATAGTGAATATGAGAAAAGTGGTGGAAAATATAAAAATAAAAGAGGTGGAAAAGGTAAAAGGAAATCTAGTCTAGGAGGAGGTGGAGGTGGAGGAAAAAATAAAAATAAAAATGGTGCAGGAGGAAGTGCTGGAAGACCTGGTGTAGGAGCAGGCGGTGAAGGCCAAG
The DNA here is from genome assembly GCA_030674115.1 of Micraspis discolor. Classification (NCBI taxonomy): domain Eukaryota; kingdom Metazoa; phylum Arthropoda; class Insecta; order Coleoptera; family Coccinellidae; genus Micraspis; species Micraspis discolor. Next base: position 2,384,589 of record JARTUT010001740.1, read on the forward strand.
GTGTGGAAGGAGGTCCTGGAGGGTCAGCAGGAGCTGGTGGTCCTGGTTCTGCATGGGGAGGGGCTGGTGGAATTGGAGGAGGTGGTATTAATGCACTTGGAGGAGGTGGTATTAATGCATTTGGAGGAGGACCTGGTGGTGTCGGATGGGGTGGCAATCAAGGAGATGGTATAGGGATCAAGTGGAAGGCAGATAATGAATGCTGGCCAAATCAGTTAGTAAAATGTCCACATACTTGTACTCTCAGACCTAAGAAATGCATGCCGAACCAAATGGGACCATGCCATGCAGCTTGCCTGAAAGGTACGCCATATATTGATCCACAAACACAACAAGAAGTTTCCCCCGAGTACTGTTCCGGTGGAGATGTTTTCAAAGCTGAATCTCCACAATATTGCAATGGACAAGTAATGGCAGCGTTCTGTCGCAACAACATGGGAAATACACAGCAGTACTACTCCCAGCCTTCTTATAGTTATCCAGCCAATCAAAATTTCCAAACTTCACAACAGTACGCAAGATACGCAAACCAAGGATTCAGTGCGCAGGTTCTTCGAACTGCGCCTGAACAATATGGAGCAGATAATTCAAAAATATTCTGCTCGCTTAGAGAAATGAATGGATACAACCCTTACAATAATTTCACAGGTAATCCTCAAGCTTTTGCTTTTCCTCCAAATTATGGTGTTCCACCATTACCAGGACTACAGTCAAATTTGCTTGGCAGCCATTTACAAATGGGTCAATTTACGGGCAGTACAGCAGTGAGTTCATATAGATGCAAGACATGCGGAAGAGTACAGACAATGTACGCTCATCCAAACGTTCCAACAGCTAAAGGTGTAAAGACGCAGTGCTCACAAACTGCTGCTTGAACAAGAATATTAAACCAACCTTATTCCTGGTTACTCTAAACGGTGAATGATTTTTTCGGATTAAGAATCTATGACTTCAATGTACTTACCATAATTGTGCTATTGAAATTCTTTTCAATTCCAAGAAAGCATAAAATATAAAAGAGCATGAATGAAATAGTAAAAGAATATTTCAAAATAGTTTGCATATCTCAACCAACTTCCAGTGTCAGTGCATGTCTATCAGATTGGATGTGAAAATTTGTTAATTTGAAATCCAGGTTTTTTATAACTTCTATCATAATTTTATGTGAAATTCGAACTGTTTTCTTTGAATTTCTTTGTTTCTCATTTTCTGGAACCCAACCATCAGAAATGAATAAATATAGATTCAACCACTGCTTCATTTTATTGACTTTCATCAATTAACGGAATGAAATCTTGAACTAGATTTCAATGGTTTGTTGGCTATTTTTGGGACTATTGAATTAATGCATTAACAGTAACAGTTTTATTTGTTCTATACATAAGACTGAGAAGCTTGCAGTGGATAATCTAGTTATTATTTTATACAGATTCAACTCAAATCACACATAAAAGAAAAAAAATTCCGTAATATGAAACTCTATACTTTTAAAGATAACAAAAATCGCTTCGAGCGATTATGTTAAGTTAGATAAAAATGTGTTGATTTGGAGATATCATAAGAACTATAAATAAACACCATTCTTCAAGTACATAAAATTTATACAGCAGGCAGCTTGGTATAGTATCCCTCAAGAAAAATTATTCCAACTTATTGCATCAATGCCGAGACGTGTTGGGAGAGCATAGATAATCGCGATGGAAAAACATTATAAACAAATAACGGGTCATCCAAATGTGACGCCTAGATGTCAGCACTATATAATTTTTTCACATTTTCAAATGACATAAGCCATTTTGTTTTATTAGAAGGTAATACATTGTAACCTTGAACAGGAACACACTGCAACAACGCGTTTACATTATTCAAAGTCATTATGAAAATGGGCGTTCTTTAAAAAATACCCATCGCAAAATTCGTGATTTTTTGGTGTAAATAATCGGCCAAATCAATCTTCAATTAAAAGATTAGTGAAAAATTACGAAGAAACTAGTTGTGTTACTGATAAACCAAAAAGTGGAAGACCAAAAACTGTACGCACAAATGAAAATATTGCTCGTGTTAGTGAAAGTGTTGAAAATGAACCGACAACATCGATTTCGCGTAGCTCGCAAGAATTGAACATATCTTATGGCTCCTTATGGAGGATTTTGCATAAAGTTTTGCATTAACACGCTTATAAAATTCAATTAACACAGAAATTGAAAGGAAGAGACCATTTACAAAGTCTTAATTTTGTTAGTTGGATTATTGAACAACGAACGACAGATCCATTGTTTTCAAGCAAAATTTTGTTTAGTGACGAAGCACATTTCACAATGGATGGATTCGTCAATAAGCAAAATTTTTTGAAAAGTCAAGTGTATGCTAACAAGCCACAAATAATTACTGATCTAAAAAACAACATTCAAGTTGCAATTCGTGAAATAACACCAGGAACATGTCGGAAAGTCATTGAAAATTTCGATATTCGGATTGATGCCTGCAGACGCAGTCGTGGTGGACATTTGAATGATATTCTGTTCCACTTATAATTGTAATGAATCATACTTTTAATAAAAAAAAACAGTTTGAAAAAATTGCAAATAGTTTTTGTTTTATTTCAAAGAAACATGTAGGCGCGTTTTCTGGATGACCCTTTATAAATGCTTGCTGTAATATCTATGTTTTATAAAAAATAAATCAACATTTAAACAGCTCCTTCTCGGTGTTGCAGTTTCTATGTCAGCTGGTATAGTGATAGCTCCACTAATGAGAAATATGGGTAATTTATAAAGATCAAGTCAATATCTAAATAGCTCGAAAGCTTTTGAACTGATAGATTGTCGACATTCCTGTTTTTCTAGCAAAAATATGTTTACGAGATCTAATCTTTAGGCAGAGAATTGGAACACCCGGTACAATAAGAATAGTCCAAAGTGGTGATACTTACAACAGCATTCTGCTTGGACACTTTCTGCTCTACTATAACAGGTTCTTCTACTGGTGGCGGAGCAGCAGATGGTTCTTCGCTATCAACTGCATCTACCTTATCCAAACTTGGATAAACGGAGTTTGTTTTCCATTCGTCTGGACTTAGTTGCCATCCATAACCATTTCCGCTCCAACCATATCCATTTTGGGGACAAGGCGGTTGGTCGTAATGCAGTTGTGGATAGGCACTATTGTATTGTTCGATGGTTGGTATCCCTGCCATGATTGAAGCTGCCTCAGTTTTTTCCACAAGGTTCAATTGCTCATTTCAGTCTTAGGGTACTGCAATGGAAGAAAATGGATACATAGAGTTACCAATAGACAAACAAGTCATTTATGGAAACAGAAGAGGTCTCGATACAGAACCTTGGGAGACTCCTATATTATGACTCTCGAAATAATTTTCTCTCATATTCACTACCATCGACAACCAGTACAAGGAGCCCTTGCCTTGAATCCAATACAGGGAGTCTCGTAGCGATTACGTTTAGGGAAAGCTGATCACAATTTTTAGGTGAAACCCAAAATATTAGGTATGACAATAGGGGGAATATTCCATTACACTGAAAGCTCAACAGTTTTCGAGTACCTAAACATAATAAATATACCTAAAATATACGTCGAAGATGTCCGCCATATCCTTCGAACTCATCTCCAAACTTAATTTCGCTGAACGCTCAGAGACGATCACTTCTAATAATAAATATCGATTTAGAAAGTAATCTCTTAAATAAATGCATGACATCAACATAATTACATACTGATTAATCCACACATTTCGCGGAGCGAGCTTTTTCTTTTAAAAATTGTTGCGATTTTTCTAATTAGAATTCCTCAATGTCAGTTACCGTGAACAATTTTTGGCTCGATCATGTATTCTCGACACGAAACCAAAACATCATCTTTGCTCGTTTATGGATTTTTATTGTTTATTTACAGATATAAGATTTGATTGCAAATTTACTACATGCACGAACTACCAACTTTAATCAGCCATTTATAGGAAAAACTTTTTTTCATCTTTCAGAATATAGTGAGAACCCCTCGGACAACCTTCAAACTGAGAAAAAATAACTAATGAATTATAAGATGACAAATAGATGAATAAACCCCCAATTGGAGTATGTTGCTTAACAACATCTAATGTCCCAGAAATAGCATTCCATGAACGAAATAGATTTTTTTTATTCTTCAAACTATTTCTATATCAAAAACAAACTGAAGAATCAATTAATTCCGAATATATATGGCAAAAAACAATATAAAACACCATGTTTGGTCCTTTTTGGGATTAATCAGATATACGAGTCTTTTCACATAAATCTTTAAATGATTTGCCTTTTAAATTTCGGAATTGGACAACACTAGTGTTGCAATCTGCCAACTGATAGCTCTCTATCGTAAAGCTTGAAATTTTTGAGGTTATACGTAGTAACGTTTTGACATACCAGCACTATTTATGTTTTTTACAGTAATTCAAAATGTGTGTGAAGTTGGCCCCGCACTTTTTGATTTCCGAAAAAATTTTTGTTGTGCTGAATTGTGCTAGGTTTGTGCTGTGTGGTACCCCAGGGTGGTCACATTAATACACCTTTTAGCGATCCAATTTATTTATTTAACAATTATAATAATCCCAAAATAATAACTCAACTAACACTTATAAATTCAACTGTGAACTCAATGCATCTCCGCCCGCTGCTGTTATCATACTACTTTTTCTTGCACTGTTTAGATCTCTTTCCATACTTGTAGTGAGTCACAGCTTATGACTACTTCCTAATCGCCGGTCTCCACAACCCCTCCTTCCTTATTAGCTTCAACGGCTCAACCCTGGATTGATCGGGATGCCTTGGGGGCCCGGTTGGCGAGTTGGCGTCTGGGAAGATTGTGTTTTGGAAACCCTGGTCGGTCTCCGCTTGATCTATTTCCGATGTTGTCGATTCTTCTTCCCTAGTCGACGGTCTTTCGGGAGATTCTTCTTGCGATACTTTCTTGGTATGAGAAACATGGCGCTTAACTATTTTACTATCCCTTATAAGGGTTAACTCGTTACCTTCCCGTCTCAGCACTTCATACTCTCTCTTGTCAAATCTAGGAACAAGCTTATTTGCTACCACCATGTTCTTTACCAGTACTTTGTCTCCTGTCTGTATGTTGTCTTCAATTGCCCTTCTTGCTATGTCTTCCTTCTCTTTCCCTTTTTGCTTTTTGAGAATATCATTGTCTCTCGCTTCTTCGTTGACATTTTCTACATCTATGTCGGTGATTGACGGTATTTTGTCCGTGATGTTACGGCCAAACATCAGTTCCGACGGTGACTTTCCTGTTGTGCCGTGTGGTGTGACGTTATGCATCAACGTAAATTTATGTAACTCGTTCTGCAAATCCATTCCATTTGAATAACCAATCTGAAGCCGTTTCAGGATGGACCTGTTCATATTTTCCACCTCTCCATTCGCCTGCGGCCAATATGGGGGAGTTTGCGTCAAGGTGATGTTGTTATTTTTGCAGAATGTCTTGAATTCCTGGCTAACGAATTGACGCCCATTATCTGCTCGGATAGATTTTGGGAAACCCAATCTTGAAAATATTTCAGTTAAATGTTTGATTATTATATTGAAGTCGTTTGCTTCAGGAATTTTATTTCCTGGTATCTGGAGTAGTAGTCTATCACTACGAACACCATCTCTTGGTTTGGTAATGGTCCCATGAGATCGACAGCTAAGTACTGCCATGGGCCTTCTGGAAATTTGTGTCTGGACATAACCGGAGGTCTGTTGGGCTGTGCAACCATCAGACAGTCCCTACATCGTTTTACGAAATTTTCCGTTTCTCTGTCAATTCCTGGCCACCATACTTTGGCCCGCAGCCTTCGCTTCATCACGGTCTCCCCCGGATGGCCTTCGTGCGCTAGTTCGAGAGTCTGTTGTCGTAACGCCTGGGGAATTACGATTTTGTTCCCTCGTAGTATCATCGGTCCTAACGATGTCAGTTCCCAACGAAACGGAAAATATATGTTTTTTCTTTTGTTTCCCAAGAATCCTGGTTGATTTTTCCAACAGCCACTCTCACTTCATCGTCCTCCTTGCTGGCCGTTACGATGTCCGAAATGCTCAAAGCTTTTGGTATGCTTTTTTCGATTATTGTGAAAATATGTCCCTCACTATCTTGGTCGAACGATCCTTCTTTTGCTATCTGGCACAACCTGGACACTGAATCTGCGATGTTTGATTTTCCCGATTGATATATAATTTTGAATTTGAACGACTGCAGTCTCAACAGCCAACGTTCGATTCGAGCCGGGGGCTTGGACGTCGGTTTGAAAATTACTTCGAGGGGCTTATGATCTGTTACCAGCTCAAAGTCTAATCCGGCCAGGTAGAAATAAAATCTTTCTACGCCCCAAACAAGAGCCAGGCTCTCTTTTTCCGTTTGTGAGTATCTACGTTCCGTGTCAGAGAGACTCTTGCTAGCGAACGAGATAACATGGGGGCATTGTTGTTCATCGAATTGCAACAGCACTGCCCCTAACGCCACTGGACTTGCATCAGCAACTAATCGTGTACGAAGGTTTGGGTCGAAATAAGATAGAGTCGGGAGTTTGGCTAATGCATTCTTCAGTCTGTTGAAGGATGTCTGATGGGCTTCAGTCCACGTGAACTTTGTTTCATGTTTCATCAGTTGTCGAAGGGACTCCGTAGTTGTTCCCAGGTCGGAATAAATTTTCCCAAATAGGTCACCAGGCCTAAAAAGCTTCTCACTTCTTCTTTTGTCGTAGGTGGTCTGAAATTTATAATCGTTTCGATTTTACGTTCGTCTGCATCAATACCTTCAGCGGACAGCTTGTGCCCTAGAAACTTCACCTCTTTGACTTTCTTCAAGCATTTATTGTCGTTAAGCAGTATATTATGATTATGTAGTACGTCAAGCACATTCGCCAAACATCGGTCGTGTTCCTTTTCGGTACTGCCGAATACAATGATGTCATCTAAATAATTCAAGCAGTTTTCACAGGGGATAGGATTTCTTCCAAAGTTCGCTGAAATATCTCTGGCGCTGAGTTTACGCCGAACATGAGTCTTTTATATCTGAACATTCCCTTGTGGGTAATGAATGTGGTAATAGCTCGACTCTCTTTATGTAACTCTAGCTGGTGGTAAGCGCTGACAAGATCCAGTTTTGAAAAGAGTTTTGCGTTCTTCAATTTTGTCATGAATGACTCGAACGTCGGTAAAGGGTAGTTCTCTCTCAGTATTGCCTCGTTTGCTCTTCGCATGTCAACGCATAATCGGATGTCTCCTCCAGATTTGAAAATCACGACTATGGGAGATATCCATTCGCTTGGTCCTGTTACGTGTTCGATGATATCGTTTTGGAGGGCTTCTTTCAATTTTTCCTCCACTTGCGCTTCAACTGCAATCGGAATCCTTCTAAGTGGTTGTTTGACCGGCTTGATCGTATGATCGATCGATAGTTTTACACTGATGCCCTTTATTTTAGGGAAAGTGGTATACTTGGTGGTATTATTCACCATTGCCTGTAGACCTACTTTCAGCACCCCCAATTTCAGTGCTGATTCTTTACCTAGTAGTGAAACATCTCCGTGCTGCACTACGTAGAAGTTGGCAAGGATTCCTGTTTTCCTGGAATTGCCACAGTGCTTTGGAATCGATGACTTATTTCCAAGAGGCTCTCCTGCTCCATAAGGCTTCAATTGATCATTTCTTTTCGTGTCTACATTCCACACGCCAGCTTCTTGCTTTCTTAGCTTCTTCCAGTCTTGCATTTTGATAATGTTTACGCCACATCCTGAATCGATGAGAAGTATTAAGAGGCACCCCTCCTACTATACATTGAACAAGCTCTCTCTTGCTTCAGGGGTACTGTGTTGGCGAATCTCATCAATTTTGAAACAGTCGAAGCTTTTGATTGGGGTATTGGTTTCAGGTTCTTCCTCTTCGATCGCCTCCACGAAATGGACCCTTGAATTATATTTAGATCGCTTGGCCATTCCGCCAGTTGAAGAACTGGGCTTCCTTTTTATCAGATCTCGTTCGACAACATGACGAAAAATGTCCTTGTGCTCCACATTTATAGCATTTGGAATCTTTGGCTGGGCACTGGTTAGAGAAGGGTGGATGACCATGCCTTCCGCACCGAGTACAATAATTTCCTCCTGTTCGTCTGTTAGTCCAAGTTATTTTATTAACTGCCAATAGCGATGCTCCTTGGTCATTTGAAGTCATTGATTGAGATTGCTGTCTTGCTTGTTCATGTATCTTACATAATTCGATGGTTTCCTCTAACGACCGTTCTTTTTCTAGAAGCTTTGCCTTCAATTCCGCTGAAGCCCAACCGTCAATGAGTTTATCTTTTATGCTGATTTCCTTGGATTCTTGAGCTGTAGAACCAAAAACACATTTCGAAGCCTGTTGCCTAATCTTCAACAAAAATTTACTGAAGCTCTCTCCTTCCTCCTTTTTCAGGTTTCTAAAGATATGTCTTTCGAATGTGGAATTTTGAATCGGAGAAAAATACTCCGTTAGTTTTTCTATTAGAGTTTTGAAAACGTCGGTTTCTGTCTCTGGGTCATCTTCGTCAACTGCTCCTGGTAAGTTGAACGCGATTTCTTGAAGTTGTGTTCCCCCGATGTGTAACAATTTATTTCTTTTCTTAACTGGATCAACAATTTCTTCCGATGCCAAGTAAAGTTTGAGTGATCTCAGCCATTTTTCCCACTCATTTCGAATGAGTGCTTTATCAAATTCTCAGCGAGAAATGGTTTGATGCCTGAGGAGTCGCCCATTTTCTTCACACTTTTCTATTCACTCTCGGTACTGAAAAAGAAGAAAAGAAAAACCCAGAATATGTTTATAAGTAAATGTCCCAAACATGTATTTATCCACAATAAGAATTTTTTTTTAAATTACTATTATATTCAATTTCTATTAGGATATAATTATTTATATATAGGCTCTCAGCCTACCAACTTCTATTTCTAGGCTCCCAGCCTTCCTCTTTTTTTTTTATATATACATATTTATATGGCTCACAGCCCACTTCCTAATAGCCTTGGTTATTATTGGCTCACAGCCTACTTCATAATAGCCTTGGTTATTAATGGCTCACAGCCCACTTCATAATAGCCTTGGTTATTAGTGGCTCACAGTCAGCTTCTTAAGGCTTTTCCATTGATGGCTCCCAGCCCTCTTATGTTAGTTGTTTTTTACAGTTATTATTACCGTCTGTAAATGATATTATATTGTACTTACTTTATTGGTTTCGTTTCACCTCGTCGCCAGTCTGTGGTACCCCAGGGTGGTCACATTAATACACCTTTTAGCGATCCAATTTATTTATTTAACAATTATAATAATCCCAAAATAATAACTCAACTAACACTTATAAATTCAACTGTGAACTCAATGCATCTCCGCCCGCTGCTGTTATCATACTACTTTTTCTTGCACTGTTTAGATCTCTTTCCATACTTGTAGTGAGTCACAGCTTATGACTACTTCCTAATCGCCGGTCTCCACATGCTGCTTTGTGCTGTTCGGATTTTCTCGTTATTTCAAGTAGTTTTTGAGATATTTCACTAAATACATAAAATGGGCCAGCCCCGCACTTTTTGAAAATTTGAGTTTTAACCACTGAAATGAATTGTGCTAGACGTAAACTGAGTTGTGCCGTTCGAATTTTTGAGATGGATCTCTTAATTTCCCAGAAAATGGAAAATCAAAAAAAAAGTTAGCCCCGCACTTTTGTTTTTTCTTATCGGAAATGAGTGTAAAAAGTTGTGCTAGGTTTGTGCTGCGTTGTGCTGTAAAAATTTTTATGGAAATACCTCACGTTTTCCGGAAAATCCCGAAAATCCATTACAAGGCTAGCCCCGCACTTTCGTTTATTTTCGATCGGAATAAGTGGAAAAAATTGTGCTACGCATGTATGAAGTTGTGCCGTTAATATTTTTGAAAAATCGAGTTTTTTTCCGAAAAAACTGGAAAATTCGAAAAATGATAGCCCCGCACTTTCTTTTTTTTCCATAAAAATCATCTCATAGAGTTGTGCTACATTTGTGCTGACTTGTGCTGATAATTTTTTCAGAAAAAACTTCAAGTTGTCTTTTTAAACGGTGAAAAATCAAAATATCAGTAGATTCAGTTATCAAATGACCGTTAAACGGAAAGAAAAAATGAAAATTTACATTATTCGCTTTTACTCACTTAGTGAAATATCTTATTAATCGTACCATTTGAAAAAAAAAATTTACGGCACAAAGCAGCACAAACCTTGCACAATTCAGCATCACAAACATTTTATCGAAAATCAAAAAGGGGCTAACTTCACAACAGTGTTGCCATTCACAAAATTCATCATTCAATCTACTGATATTTTGATTTTTCACCGTTTAAAAAGACAACTTGAAGTTTTTTCTGAAAAAATTATCAGCACAAGTAAGCACAAATGTAGCACAACTCTATGAGATGATTTTTATGGAAAAAAAAAGAAAGTGCGGGGCTATCTTTTTTCGAATATTCCAGTTTTCGGAAAAAACTCGATTTTCAAAAATATTAACGGCACAACTTCATACATGCGTAGCACAATTTTTTCCACTTATTCCGATCGAAAAAAAAAGAAAGTGCGGGGCTAGCCTTGTAATGGATTTTCGTGATTTTCCGGAAAACGTGAGGTATTTCCATAAAAATTTTTACGGCACAACGCAGCACAAACCTAGCACAAATTTTTACACTCATTTCCGATAAGAAAAAACAAAAGTGCGGGGCTAACTTTTTTTTTTATTTTCCATTTTCTGGGAAATTAAGAGATCCATCTCAAAAATTCGAACGGCACAACTCAGTATACGTCTAGCACAATTCATTTCAGTGGTTAAAACTCAAATTTTCAAAAATGCGGGGCTGGCCCATTTTATGCATTTAGTGAAATATCTCAAAAACAACTTGAAATAACGAGAAAATTCGAACAGCACAAAGCAGCACAAACCTAGCACAATTCAGCACAACAAAAATTTTTTCGGAAATCAAAAAGTGCGGGGCCAACTTCACACACATTAATTCAAAAGATCATCTCGCCCGAAAAATGGAATTGTGAACATTTTCCTGCGATTATTTTTCACAACTTTCGACGTGGATTAACTCAACAACAGTGCATCGATGAACTTAATTCAATTTCTGGCGTTGAAGCTCCATGAAGGTCACGTGAGATTGAGACAACCTAAGGCATTAGTGGGACCAGCGTACATTTAATATTGCATGAACATTTGACCGTCAAAAAAATTTGTTCACGTTGTATCCCACACACTTCATCAATCGCTCAAAAAAGACTAGTGTCGATTGGTCGAAAGGAATGCTCCAAAAATACCATCGCGGTGCTTCGAAGCACGTCTATGACAACGTGACAGGTGATGAATCGTGGATTTACGCTTATGAGCTCGAAAGTAAACAGCAGTTTACTACTTGTTTTTGTTCTCTAATCCCGAAATATAAAAGGCAACCCTCGTAACTTACTAGTGCAAAATATTGAAGACAAATTCCAGTTTCCAAGTATGACTCGTCGAATTCTATCATTTCAATCAGTGTGGAATTTCCATTTTGAGTCAATTCCAATTATGACGAGAAATATTTGGATAATGGAACTTGTGTAGCATTATTAGTTGGAATTATCCATCATCTTTCATTGGTCTTCTTTCCAACGTTTCGACAGACATCTCCTGTCATTTCAAGGCAAAAAATTAGTTTTTAAAAATACTGCCAATATTAAAAATTTTAAAAACTAATTTTTTGTCTTGAACACGATAGAAGATGTCTGTCAAAGCGTTTGAAAGAAAAACAAGGTGATGGTTATTGTCCAAATAATATTTCTATTCGATTCTATATAAAACTACAAACAACTACAGTATTGTTTTTTCAAGAAGAGCCTTTTCCCTTGATCTTAGAGCCAATCACAGCCTTTTTAATTGTCTTGATACAGACATTGATAATATCAATGGGTTCATAAATCGATGCAAAATATACATATGAGGTTTAATCATAATGTTAGTATTGGGTAAGTCCCCAGAAAGATAGAGAAGCAGAAATGAGAATTGTTGGAAGGTACTCGCTTATTTATTCTATTGGAACGAAGTTCCTTACAGCAGGCTTGGAGGAGATAGGGGTTTTGCTGCGCGACAACTGAAAAAAAGTGATAGTAAAACCGTAAGAAAAAACAGTTAAATGAGACGTGCGCAGGCGCGACAGTCGTATAAACTAGCGAGTAGTGTATAATACCTTTCTCTTTCTCCTTCTTTCTATTCGTTCTCTCACCCCTTCTCTCTCTATTACCACTCCACCCCGCCAATGCATAGTATATACTCATGAATTCATGAACAAGCACCTGGCTAATACTCACATATATACATTTTACTCGTGAGTAGCCACGTTTATTATCATATAATTTCAAATCGTCAAAACAATAATAAATATAGTAACAATAAGAAGTAAACTAACAAGTGACTTGAATGCAAATGACAGTGATAATAGTGGGGAATTATTCAGTGCAAAAGAATTGAATACGTAAGTATTCGTTTATTTATAAATTGTCACGGTTTCAAAATTCCCGCTCCAGTTAGTACCTGCAAACCGAACTGGTGGCGTTAGTTGCAGTAGTTTGCCAGCTTATCTCGTACGTTTCGATGGACGCCGTTGTCGGTGGTCTTAGTCTGTCATCATGTGACGTAGGTTGTCAATGACATCGTTCTTCCGGCATATTTGGTTGAAATGTCCTGGAATAATTAATCGCAATTTTGCGGATCTGAGGGCTTTTAACTGAAGCCCTGAGAGAAATCTTATCATGTTGGTTTGGTTTGTTCGTTGGTGAGATTTTTGCGCTTTAGAGGAGTGGCGTATTTGTTTGGAAAAACGACGTGGGATTGGTGAGTTAACCTATGTTTGTCACAAGGTATTTTAGATTTTTGTTCGTATTTTAGCATTATTCTGCTTCGAATTGGGAATTATTATTGTACCGTTGCGAGGTACCACAGATTCTGAACTGTCTTTGAAGTCTTCGAGCTGTTTGTCTAGGCTGTCTTTAAATTACCGTCGAGCTGCCGTGGGAGCTGTCTTTGGGGACCTCCACCAGATTTCGCCATCTAAGATACCACATCTGTCGTCTACCCAGGGCGCATTACTGTGAGAAATTGTACTACGTTGGCCCAGGAATATATTTGAGCCCAGTTGCCATCTACGAGACTGTGAGAATAATTATGGGTTGAGAAACTGTATCCTTTTGTACTTCAATCAAGCCACGACCTAGACTGTTATAGAAGGTTAGTCTGTAGAATTTAGTTAAGATTGATTAGTATCAAAGAGGCCCAATTCAGTGAATACTGTTTAGTACATAAAACCCGATCTATCGAGAAGGTCGCTTAGATATAAGTAAAGAGCTATTTGTAACGATTACCATCGAGGCTCTTGGTATATACCTTGGGGTGATATTACTGTTTGTTTAGTAAGAGATAAAGCATTATATCGAATATTCGGGTTGTGAAGTAGGAACTGGTTGGTGATCTACCTTCTGTAGGATATATCCTCGTTTGAGGGACCTTGTGTATTTCATTTGGGCTCATTGTATTATTGAATAATTGCTCTATATTCTTTCTAGCAGTCACTACCTCCCGCTTGTGTGATCGGGCTCGTTTGGCATCCTGAGATTGCGTTCGTTGTTTTCTCTCTTTTGCGACCCTGAGATCTTTAGTGTACTTTCCTCTTTTTTTTTCTTTGTGTTATCATAAAAGAGAGTGGCGCCCCTTTATGAGTAGTCTCAGCTCTAGAGCTAGCCGAGGAGCTACTTTGTGCACTCTCTGGAGCCGAGTGGGTTTGGTGACAAAATATTAAATATTTTCCATTGGTTAATATTGTGTGTACATACTTAAATCTGATAAGGTTTTTGAAATACTTGATGGATACTTCCGATGGTTTTATCTGGAGACTTCAATATCACTTTTGCAGATGAAAAATCAGAACCACTAAGAACATCTCTTTTAGAGAAATTTTATATATATATAAATAACAATCCAAGACAATCGAAAACGAGATATGGTACTGCTATTAATGCTGTTTTTTCGAGGTATTTGCATAAAATAGAATCACAAACATATATATCATCTTTTAGTTACCACAAGCCAATAGTTTCAGCAATAGAATTTAATAACGAGACTGATTAATAAGAATTACTCAAAATAATAATGATAATAAACTTTTCTCTATTTCAGTGTCGTAATGAGTACATTACAGTAATAAAAACAGTGATGTAATGAACTCATTACAGCATTGTTTTTAGTTATATTTTTCGTTTTGTGGTTGACAACACTGCCATCGTATCCTTTGGAATGTCAACCCGTGTCTATTGCATGTCAATTGTCAATATTAAAGCATGTAGAGATTAGAACGCACTATTCAAATTCTATAATCTGTCAATTTTCGTGTCAGTCACGCCAACTGCGAAAATAAAATACAAAAAGCACTAGGAGGTATCATCTGAATTTCTTATTGCATTCCAATAAATTTTTCACAATTCTTGACTGAAATTAAGAAAATATCGTCTAATACTCGTTGCAGAAGGCAATTCCAACACTCATGCGTTCAAAAACTCGCTCCTTCGTCGCTCGTTTTCGAATTTCGCATTCGTGTTGGAATAGGTGCCCATTCCGCAACTTGTTTTAGAACATACTATTTTGTAATTATTTATATTCCTATGTAATTTTATGTTGTCAAACAAAAATAAAGAGACATACATTATTTTTTTTTATTTTACGTAATTTATTATATCCTAAAATACTAAATTTCCTAAATACTTTTCTGAACTCACAGATTTCTTACTGAATCATATTTTCATATTTAATTTCTACCAGAAGATATATTTTAAAAAAATGGAATTTTTATAGTATATATATATATATTCTTTTGAACTTTTGGCTGACAATATTTAGTTAGCAAATTTTTATAGTAATTAAACAACACTTTGATTAACCATCACTGTCTCTATCCAGTACTTTTGGTTCGTTTTCCGTTCAGTTAATATTGGCAACAGTACATGAAACAGGGGTCATCACTCTTGAGTTTATTTTTTGTTTGTCTGTGATCTTATGATTTATAAAAATCTAGAGTTGCTTCTCATAATAGGACGCTACGATCTTTTACATTTCAGAATTTACAGATGATCATTCACCTGCACATTTATATTTCATAAGAACAGAATTTTTCATTTTGGTCATACCTATCCATTTCCCAATGGAATAATTCTTAATTCAATTCAGCTATCGCCAATTTTTTTTTCAGCATCTAAATTGCACTTTTCCAACTCAAACTCTACATTAAAGATGTTCAGTTCTATGCGTGGGGTGATAATAAACAAGAAATACAAGATGAGCGCTCGTAAAATGGCTTGGGAGTATAGAAACACTGTTTGTATAACATATACAATTTGGATTGATTGAAAGCCAAGGTCGAAAATGATGCCAACAAACAAATAAATCAAATTAAATTGATGAATTGGAGATATCCTTCCAAAAACGATGATTCCTTAATGTTGATCACAGTTCATCATACGCAGGTTGTCTGGAAAAACTTTGAATTCTTCCTAGAAAACTTAGCATTCGAGGTGTTCAAAAAAGTTGAAGAGTGTACTCACTGAAATAATTGCTAAACAATACGTATAGTGATAACAGAGGATAACAGTGACCGTTCGTCAGGGTAGGCAAACGCAATCGAAAAAGAGAAGGAGAAAATAATTATTTTTTTAATCGAAACTTATTTGAAAAATTAATAGCAATATTTAAATCTTGAGAAATTCCCTTAGTATAGTTTCCTCTGCCCTCTATATATCTAATATTTCCACTCAACACATCGAAGTACACATTATTTCGGTCAAACACCTCAAATAATTTTTATTCCAAGTTCCCGCATCTGTCCTTATACGTAATAACGCAGGTCAGCCAGCCGAGCCACAGCTTTCAGTTTATGATTTCATCAAACACATACGTCGCTCGAAGTTCCTATTATGGAACTCCACAATACCTCGACTGTAACACTTACGAGGTCGGCCGAGAACCCTTGGCCGTCGGCCTCCCTATGTGAAACGGCAGGCGGGTGAAATTGTTTATTATTATCTATGTTTATTGCAAATATCATATTAAAAATTGTAATTTAAAATCCGACATCGTCATATGTTTATCCTAAATTTGAGATAGAAAGAGAAATCATTATGTATTTAAAATTTTGTCACGTATCCTGTTAATAATTGAAATTTTCACCCTCAAATCTCAAATGACTATTATCATAAGTACTTGAATATTATTTCAAATTCAGAAAAAAGTGTATTCGTACTGTATGGAATGAATTTTGTGATTTACTGACCATAAAAATTCATTCTTAGTAACTGTAAATAGCAAAACAGCAACCCACGACTTGTTTATTTTTCAAAGACTAGGTCGGCCAAGATACCCTTGGGGAGGGGTTATATGAGAATTGCATTGCGTGTGTTTAGACTTTGATTATCGGAGTTCAGTTCACTAGGTCAGTAGTTTGGAGTAAGATTTAAGTGTGTAGGGCTTAGGGTTGTACGAGTTTTCGTTCGTTTTCGGTTATAAGTTGAATGTGAGTGATCCAGATGGCAAGTGTAAGAGAGGTAGTATCAAATTGCTGAGTTGATTAGTGTTTTAGTAGATAACAGGTTTTCTATCATTAGAATAATTATAATTGACAGCGTTCACAACATGTTGAATATAATTTTAATTTTACTAAGTTTTAAGATGAATTGTTGGACAGTTATACATTTTAGATATGATTGTCACTGTATTTGTAACATGTAAACTTGAAAAAGGCTCAATGTACGCCGAATGTGTAGTAAAGTATTAATAAAAAAATCCTAATTTCAATCCAGTGCTCTAATCCCAAGAAAATTGCTTCTAAATTATATATATACATATATATATATGCTTGGTCTGGCCGACCCACTCGTAAAGTGCACGAGCCGTCACTGGAGGATAAACAATTTTCTTCATCAGAGGAGCCCGGTAACTCCTATAATCATCTTCATCATTACATATCTTTGAAATTGAGCTGAGCAATTGAGGGGATCTATTTTTCCGGATGTGATAAAGCTCAACAAACTTGTGTTCTGACATAAAAAAAAATATATAAACGTCAAATATGAGCGCTGGTTGGCTGCTTCGAGATCATTCAATATTGACGAATGAGAACACTGCCTTTAAAGGCGGCGACGCAACGAAACATCTCCCATAAACCCAGATCAAGTAATTTCATCCAGATTATGAAAAGTGCACACCCCAATCACACCTCATTTTTAGACATCTTTCCTATGGAGCGCCAAAATGGCAAGTTTCCACAGCCTTAGCAGTTAAAAACACACATATAGTTGAACAATACAGGGTAAGACTTTGACTACTTCGTTAATTTTAGCCATAGGTTTTTGAGATCAAAAGAAACACTTTTTTCTCATACCGTTTTTCCATATTCAGCTGCCTTAAAAAGTTATAAGCATTTTAAGTTTTCTCATTGGCAAATACCCCTGTGTAGCCCAGTTTAGTTTGAATGAAAATTACCTTCCACAGCATCCACTATTGAATCTGAATCGTTTTAAAACATTATTTTCCCTCTAAGAAATGATTCACTTACTCATGTTTCATCCGATGATTATATCGATTTAATTCCTTTCAACTTCAAATATCTCAAAAATGGTGCAATTTAGGAAAAAAAGATGATGAATGGTTTGAAGAAAATATTTCTTTTGATCGTCAAGAATCTATGCTTAAAATTATCGCAGTGGTCAAAGACTCACCCTGTATACCCGAAAAATAATAACAAAATTATTCTGAACTTCAAAGAAAACTAACCAGAATATCGTGGTAAAAACTGATTCTTCCCACATCGAACATACCTATACCGTCATGAGGTAGAAAAAGCAATTCAAAAGAGCGTCATTATTCAAAATGACGCATAGTTGATGATGGCATAACATTTTCCAGATTATCATTCTTCTCTAGTCTATAATTATTTCTATGAACTGATCATGTTAAACATAAAACACGATTTTCAAAATCGAATATGGAACAACAAGCATTCTCTTCTTCTTGATCAGATTTATAGATTAAGATGCATATTTGAATTGATTTCATTATTGTTGCCATTTACCAGTAGTGCAAAATTTAATGAACACCGTATTAATATAGGTGTAGACCTATATCAAGTTAAACAACATAAAAAGCAACCCAATGTTAACAGCCAAACAAGAAAACAAGGTCATTTATTTGAGCATTTCCATCTTTCAGCCACTAGGTCAATGTATCATGCAGAGAATGAATAGTGCCCTTGTGAGAATGAGGTTATGTTAATCGATCGAGCCTTAAATTACCTAGATATACTGGATGATGGTACTGAACACGAAAACCACGTGAAAATCGGACAATATTTATTAGACAATGTTATCAAAACACAATAATTTCACCACACGTTATACGCACTGTACACGCTTGACGGATTTATCTACTTCGAATTTATTCACAACAAATAAACGAAGAGGCAGACGCGTAGACAGATAGTTATGAACTGATCTGGAAGATGAAAATAAGAGTGGCCCCCTTGTATCGCGAGTTTATTTCTGTACCTTCTGTTCGACAAGAAGTAAGTGTGAGTAATGCGGAATATTGAATAGCGGCTATCAAGGTCAGTTAGGCCTATTACAATGCCAATGGCGGTACAGTTTGAAGTTTGAGCTTCCAAATTATCACCTTTTAACAGAAGTCATTAGTGTTTACTCGTTGGAATGTAATAAGTTATCATTCAAATCATTATCGGATATTAGAAAAGGGTAGCAGCTGATAAGTTTGTCACGAACTGACATTGTTTACATATTTGACAAATGACAGACCGGTAAGGTGAGGCGGAGAGAATATTAGCAGTGGCGTACCAGTAAGGATTATACGTTGCATATGTGTGAGGTTCTAAATTCCTTGAGTGCGTTCAGAATCAACGTCAGACGTCGCTCGGAGTGCACCCTGGCCGTTCGGAATCGACGTCGGATATAAAATACCCCCGTTCGTAATGAATCGGAACGTTTGCCCGGGTGTTAAACTTGGCATCTTGCAAAATACATCGGAAAGATATGCTCGTCCGGCGCAGTGACGAAAATTTCAAATTGAAATTCCCTTAGGCCTTAGACTATAATAGAAACTCCTTCTCTAGTCTAAGAGAATTTCCAATTACGAAAGTACTTTAAAAGTTGGGGATGAAGCTTTCTGTTGCATTTGTGTATGGTCTGTGTACTATCTCTCGGTTGTAGGGTTTCAATATATTACTTATTTTCTGTGACAGTCCTTGTATGTATGGTAATTGTATTCGTTTTGTGGTATTTGTTGGTATTTTCGTCTGTTGTGTGTTGTATAGTCGGTGCGTTCTTTGTTTTATTAGTTTTGTGATAAGGGTTTCAGGGTAGTGATTCTTCGTCAAATGTTCTTTCACCTCTTTTAAAGTTTTTTCTCGGAGTATTGGGGATGTTAATTTTAACGCTCTGTCTATGTATCCTATGGCCGTACTTTTTTTATGTGAGTGGTGGTGTTGGGAGTTATAATCTAATATATGTGTTGTGTTCTGCTCCTTTCTGTGCCATTTTGTCAATAAATTTCCGTTTTTTCTCATTAGTGTCATGTCCAAGAAGTTCAGGCAGTTGTTTTCTTCTTCCTCAAGTGTGAATTGTAGAAATTCGTGTGTGTTGTTGAATTCGTTCAAATCACCTGGATTCAATTTATCACCTGGAAACCTGCATATACAAGAGATAATTTGAAGAATGATTCTAGTTGACAGCGTTCACAACACAATGAACATGATTTTAATTTTCTGATTTTTAAGACGAATTGTTGGACAGGTAGGCTAGCATAAAATGTGGAAATGTTAAGAAACCCTAATAATCTGATTGTACATTTTAGATGTGATTGTCACTATGTTTGTAGCACGTAAACTTGAAAAAGGCTTAGTATACGCCGAAACATATGTAGTTAATTAATATAGAAGAAAAATAGATGAAGTCTAATTTTTGATCCCGTGCTCTAATCCCAAAAAGACTATTTCTAAATAATATATAATATAGCACAAAGAAAAATACATATTTTATATATATATATATATATATATGCTTGGTCTGGCCGACCCACTCCTAAAGTGCACGAGCCGTCACTGGAGGATAAACAATTTTCTTCATCAGAGGAGCCCGGTAAGGCCAGTCCTACATTGGAAGCGGAATTTCTCCAGACCAGACAGTCTGACTGGTCTGGCTGGAGTCTGGAGGAAACAAAAACAAAGAAAACGTACTTTCCACCTACATTGGAAGCAGTTTTCGATCTGGTCTGAACTGCTCTGAAGAGAATCAAATCGGGTCAGGACCAAATCCGCTTCCAATGTAGGACTGGCCTAACTCCTATAATCATATTCATCATTACATATCTTTGAAATTGAGCTGAGCAATTGAGGGGATCTGTTTTTCCGGATGTGATAAAATTCAACAAACTTGTGTTGTCACATAAAAAAATATATAAACGTCAAGCGCTGGTTGGCTGCTTCGGGATCATTCAATATTGACGAATGAGAACGCTCCCATAAACCCAGATTTGAATCAAGTAATTTCATCCATATTATGACAAGTGCAGACCCCAATCACACCTCGTTTTTAGACATCTTTCCTATGGAGCGCCAAAATGGCAAGTTTCCACAGCCTTAGCAGTTAAAAACACACATAAGTTGAACAATACAGGGTGAGACTTTTACTACTTCGTTAATTATAGCCATAGGTTTTTGAGATCAAAAGAAACACTTTTTTCTCATACCGTTTTTCCATATTCAGCTGCCTTAAAAAGTTATAAGCATTTTATGTTTTCTCATTGGCAAATACCCTTCTGTATTCCAGTTTAGTTTGAATGAAAATTACCTTCCACAGAATCCACTATTGAATCTGAATCGTTTTAAAACATTATTTTCCCTCTAAGAAATGATTCACTCACTCTTGTTTCATTAGATGATTATATCGATGTAATTCCTTTCAACTTCGAATATCTCAAAAATGGTGCAATTTAGGAAAAAAGATGATGAATGATTTGAAGAAAATGTTTCTTTTGATCGTCAAGAATCTATGCTTAAAATTATCGAAGTGGTCAAAGACTCACCCTGTATACCCGAAAAATAATAACAAAATTATTCTGAACTTCAAAGAAAACTAACCAGAATTCCGTGGTAAAAACTGATTCGTCCCACATCGAACATACCTATACCGTCATGAGGTAGAAAAAGCAATTCAAAAGAGCGTCATTATTCAAAATGACGCATAGTTGATGATGGCATAACATTTTCCAGATTATCATTCTTCTCTAGTCTATAATTATTTCTATGAACTGATCATGTTAAACATAAAACACGATTTTGAAAATCGAATATGGAACAACAAGCATTCCCTTCTTCTTGATCAGATTTATAGATTAAGATGCATATTTGAATTGATTTTATTATTGTTGCCATTTACCAGTAGTGCAAAATTTAATGAACACGTATTAATATAGGTGTAGACCCATATCAAGTTAAACAACATAAAAAGCAACCCAATGTTAACAGCCAAACAAGAAAACAAGGTCATTTATTTGAGCATTTCTTTCAGCCACTAGGTCAATGTATCATGCAGAGAATGAATAGTGCCCTTGTGAGAATGAGGTTATGTTAATCGATCGAGCCTTAAATTACCTAGATATACTGGATGTTGGTACTGAACACGAAAACCACGTGAAAATCGGACAATATTTATTAGACAATGTTATCAAAACACAATAATTTCACCACACGTTACGCACTGTACACGCTTGACGGATTTATCTACTTCGAATTTATTCACAACAAATAAACGAAGAGGCAGACGCGTAGACAGATAGTTATGAACTGATCTGGAAGATGAAAATAAGAGTGGCCCCCTTGTATCGCGAGTTTATTTCTGTACCTTCTGTTCGACAAGAAGTAAGTGTGAGTAATGCGGAATATTGAATAGCGGCTATCAAGGTCAGTTAGGCCTATTACAATGCCAATGGCGGTACAGTTTGAAGTTTGAGCTTCCAAATTATCACCTTTTAACAGAAGTCATTAGTGTTTACTCGTTGGAATGTAATAAGTTATCATTCAAATCATTATCGGCTATTAGAAAAGGGTAGCAGCTGATAAGTTTGTCACGAACTGACATTGTTTACATATTTGACAAATGACAGACCGGTAAGGTGAGGCGGAGAGAATATTAGCAGTGGCGTACCAGTAAGGATTATACGTTGCATATGTGTGAGGTTCTGAATTCCTTGTTTTCTCATGTTTTACTGAACCTGAGATTTATGAATCGATTAATAACAAGAATTTCAAATGAACCAGTAATTTATAAATAGAATTTTTCTTGCTGTCTGAGATGAGAATAAGTTAAGTATTTGGAAACTGCAGCTTATAATTATTGGATAGCTTTAATTGACTGAAATTCTGATTTTGGGATGTTAAGATATGATTTTACTGGCATAGGAAGCTAGAAATGCTCCCTGATGTTATTATATACCCTAAATGATTCTCATCAAAAGGAAAACAACATTATATTAGTAACACTTATATATTTTACGTAACATAACTTACATACAGTATGTTGAATATATTTTGACTCACAATGCAAAATACACGAAACAAACTCTATTGTCGAAATTTACATCGAAAGAAATAATTTTTTTGAAACAATATCACGAATAAAAGTAATATTCTCATCGAATCCAGTCTTATGAATAGTTTATCCATCTAACCTAACTTATTATTCCTTACCTCAAGAAAAAAAAATAATCGTGGACGTCCAGATTTTATCACAAGAAAACAATTCAACTTTCGAAATTTATCACATACTGATCTTTGTCTTTCACTTAACCACTTGTCAATTAAACATTTCCACAATGTTTTTAACATTTGCAATAAACTAACGTACACATTCAACGCTTAGGTTTCAAAATAACTATTTCTTGGTTGTACACCCTCTCGATTACATCATAATGGATTTTATGTACAATTCTTAAATTTACTAAAGCTTTTGATAATCCTTTCGATTTGGTATATTCTACATGAGATGACAGTCTCCAACAAAATTTAAAATTTTAGTACAACAGCAATCTAGTGTTTCAAAACCAGTGGAATTAACAAATCAATCGTTTCCCGCAACCTACAAAATTTTATTGAAAACGATTATAAAAAGATACTTCGATTACCGATTTTCAAACACTATCAAACAATATCTGATAAGTCAGTACTTTAAGACTTATTGTATAAATACATAAAGGTAAAATAAATAAGAACAAACTGACACAAAAGGAGTTACCATTACATAAATAATATAAATGTCTATAAAATCCTGGAAATATAAAAAAAAACTTGGTAACAGTGAGTATTTTAGCGACTATTCTACTCTCATTATACATATAAAGGTTTGCAAAAGAGTCTCTTATACATTGGCAAAACAAACTCACTTGAATTCGGATTTTTGAAGAGTGGATCATTTGAAAGCCTGTGTGCTTACATCTTCATAAGAACAAGCCATCTTTTTCAGTGAACCCATGAAAAGGGTTTTTTCAATATAATTGAATCTTTGAAGTATAAATTTTCAATAAATCTTTGTTTCAAGTCAGGCATCAAAAAAATTATTGATTCGTATAATTTTGCAGATTTACCGCAGTAGAGTTTCGTGAATATTATTGCTTTTTGCTCTAGGGTGTTGGAAAATTGTTCCACAACCTTGAAGGATCGTGTTTCACACGTCAAAAAATTACAAAAACTGATATAATTTTCATAAAGATAATTAATCTTGTTTGAAAATTTTATAATAGGGTTGATCCAACTGTTGTTGAATCCGTTTTCAATTCACAGTTCTCTTAACTATTCGCGCTTTGGTGTCATAATGGTTATATATCTACGCCTTGACTTCAAACTGGTTTATTGTACATTTTTAAGAAAACCCTAGTCTAAATAGCGAAAAAGTTACGGCCAAAGTTGGGCCTCCAGCACTTTAAAACTATAGAATTTTTTAAACCTCACACGCAGAAGAAACAGGTTAAGAAACCTTTAGACTCTAAATTTTAGACAAGTTGAATAATTCTCGTAATGATTTTTATGATGAACTTAGGTCCTAGCTCAAAATTTGAGCGCCTGATTTTGACGTGTTGAATACACCCTTAGTTGTGGAGCGAAAAAAGTTCGATATTAAATTTTCCAACAAGCACTTCATGAAACATAGAGAACACATTAAAAAAAGATGGCTGCTTCATCTAACATAAGTCACATTTATTTATTTGTATCGATTATTTCATGTTGTTCTTCGGATTAACCACAGTGTTTTTTCTATGCTCTTATTTCATGTCATCATAATTCCTCTCATATTATGTCGATGTTTTCCTTAAAAATAAAATAATAATACTCAAATAATAAAGAATTCACAACCTTAAAACTCAACATCAAGTTGAGGAATGAAAAAAACAACTCGTTGTTTAATCGCTGAAGAACATTTTCCGATGCAAATGATATTTGTAGAAAAATAAGAAAACTATTGCTCAAGACATTTCTTAACGAGAAAGATATTGGTGATAATTCGGCATTTATCCTTTCAACCAACTTAAGACCAACAGTTAAAATCTATGTTATCACATCTAGCTTAGTTATTTTCATTTTTGTCACTGAAAACACTCGGTGACTTGGTATTGTTCACATTGATTGTTATATTAGGACCGTTTGCCACAACTCCGTTTTCTGTTACCCCTCCACCTGCCGCCACATTCGCGTACTTTGCTTGAGACGAAGTTTGCTTGATTAGAGCTGCCGCGTCCAAAGATATTCCAGCTTTCAGAGATGCTGCCTCATTCTTTATGTTGTTGTTGTGGTTGCTGAGGATGCTACTAGGCAGAGAAATTGGTGAGACCTTCACGTTAGGCATGTTGTTGATCGCCAAAAGTATATCCAGCTGCAGTACAGATATGAGATTGTAAAAAAAGTAGTTTATCGTTTAGATTATAAGTCTTATTTGGTAGTGTCCACCCTCAATAACGCAACAACGATTCAGAATTTGTGAAAACACTCATACAGGTCTACTAGGAACCCCCTGGAAAAGGTTGCAACCTCATCGCGAATTTGAACAGGGAACGTGGGTAGTTTTGTAGCACAAATGTATGAATGAATTCAAATGACCCGGCAGTTTGTGTTTATAAACTGAATATTACAGGGTGTTTTTCAAGGAATAAATACATAAATCTTACTAACAGATTCCGTTGCATTTTCATCTTTGTTCTGTTCGTTCTCCGTTAAGAGAGGCTGAGTGGACTTTGAATTCGGCATAATGAAAGATGTCTCCCAACTGTCTGAATTGTCAGGCAGCAGCTTTTCCACTGACGAGGTGGAGCCTACTGGATTCGGAACTGTGGATTGATTGGGTATGAGGTAATCAGAAGATTGCGGTATGATCTGTTGGGAAATTCATCAATTTACAACTAATATTTCAAGGTGTACTTATACTACAAGGTGAGCTTGTAATAAAAACGGAATATAAGATCTTTAACAATAGGAAGAAGAAAATTCGAAAACCCTTCGCGGAGAGCAAAAAAATATATTCTAACTGTAAGACTGAAATAGCCATGTAACAACAAATAAAATGTTAATCTTGAACATAGTCATGGCTTTCTACTCTGTGTGAACTGAGAGTGCAAGCAACAAATACAATAACACTCAAAATTGAAAACCAACTGTCTCAAGATCTGCCAAAGATTCAGCAAAGCCAATTCAAAAAATTGTTCAATCAATGAGAAATAATAAGACCGAAGTTGAAGATGAAACCGAAATTGAAGCTATAAAGTATGGAGGTACAGCCTCAATTAGAGTTGTTTGCAAAAGCTTTAACACCAGCCTAATATATCACTTATTCAAGATGCAGAGTGAATTCAATATGAACGCCGAAGGCAGCTCTCATAAATATCTCGGGTACGAAATTTGCATTTGGAGGACCTTCAAGAAACAGATTCTTCACCAATGTGTGCTACCAGTGCTCACCAACGGAGCCAAAATAAGGAATAAAATACGCATTGCATAAAGATCAGTGCAAAGGTCGATGCTGAGTGTACCTCTCGTAGACAGGATTTCTAATGATTAACTACAGAAGATGACCGGTTATATATATATATATATTATAGTATAATTGAACGGGCCACGTGACTAGGTTGACGGATGAACAAGAAAGATCAAAATCTTCCACTCCGAAGAGCCAAAATCGCCACATTTGTGGAAAGATATCGAAACTACGAATTGTAAAATCCATCATTTTTCAAAATGAGTTTCTCAAGTGTCACTTATAGCTTAATACACGTTAGTATGTTACCTGTAAACAGTTATCGTCAGAATTTAAAGGTCTCATGACAGTACTATCCCTTTCTGCAGAGGGAGGACGGTAAAAAACTGGTAGGGGCGCATTCATTACATTTGGATCTTGAGCACAGTATCCCAACCTCTCCAGAATGGTGGAGAAAGATGGTCTTTGTTCTGGAGTTGGATTCCAACACTGGGTCATCAGTCCATAGATTGGTCCTGAAACCAAAGTAATATAATAACCAAATGAAGAGGCATCTGCTATAAAAGTATCTGCGCATTTCTGTCAAGGAATATTCAAAGTAACATTATAGTAATGGTCGTAATAAAAAAAAATTCTCTGAATAATTTTCGTAACCGCATTACACAAAACCAACCTGGACAATTAGCAGGGGAATCGAGCCTTCCTCCGCTCGTTACTAAATGCATAACCTCGCTGTTGGAACAGCCTGTATAAGGCATATAACCCATAGACATGATTTCCCATAGTAAGACGCCGTATGACCAGACATCTGTTTTGCTTGTGAATATACCGTCTAGAAATGCTTCAGGGGGCATCCACTTGATTGGCAACATGGCTTTTCCACCTTTCCTATAATATTCTGATCTGGAAGAAAGAATTTAGATGGTATTATAGCCCGTGACATTGTTTAATTTTGCCATCAAGAGAACTAAAGTAGAAAATGAGGAAACTGATATCAATTCTATTTCATTACCTGTCTGAATAAATTGTTATGAAAAGGTTTTCCTTACCTGTACACATCTCTAGACATGCCAAAATCTGCAAGTTTGACAACCCGTCCTGGTCCTTTCGTTGTTAATAAGCAATTTCTAGCTGCTATATCTCTATGAATGAATCTATTCTCCTCTAAAAACTTGCACCCTTTGCAAACATCTATTGCTATTAATATCAGATCCTTCATGGTCAAGGAACTACCCCTCTCCTAAAACACACCCATTAGACATTGATAAAGACATCTTCAAAAAATGAAGCACTCACAGCTTGAGGTCTTGATTCTCTCAAGAAATTTTTAAGGTCTCCCCCGGCCAATAGTTCTAATACTATGAATCTTGGATGCTTGTCGAAGCAAATACCGATAAAATGTACTATATTCGCATGATTGAATTTCGACATGATCAGGGCTTCCATCAAAAAGTCCATTTCTGCTTGAGCGGTTGACATTTCTGGAAGGGTTTTGACAGCTACTGGCATCTCAACCGTGTCGCACGGTCTCTGTCTGTAAAATCCTTGATAAACTTCTCCAAAGGCACCCTGACCCAAAGCCCTAAAAACAATATATTGTCATTTATTCCAAATCAACCTGGTGGCCAGAACCCTAGACTATACTCTTTCTGTAGTTTAAAGCCAGAACCAACACATTATTGAGCATTTTACTCACTTCACGAGTCTCAGTTGTGCCCTGGGGATATCCTTGAGATCTCTGATGGTATATACAACACCGCCAAATTCATAGTTTGGATTATATTCGATCATTCTGCCATCCGAATTCATTCTGAGACTATTGAGCTGTAAGTCAGGACCTGACAACTTTTTAGTTTGCAATAAACCAGAAGCTCTCATCTGGTATCGATTATCTATTTGGAAAAATGAAATTTAGGGATTATTTTGAAAACTATAAGATACGCTAACACTTACATAAGACAAAACAGAAGATGGCTAAAATGATAGTGAGAACAATCACTATTACTATCAAGAAGACCACTAAGCCAGCCTCATAAGGTATGGCGCTTGATAAGCTCGGACCCTCTGCAATTGTAAAATTATTTGATTCTAAGTATTATTATGTTTTCTTCGATACTTTCTTTGGTTAAATCTAACCTCTATTTGGTAAGACTCAAACTAGTATTCAGTAGAGTGCAAGATCTGTTAAAAATTAGTCTACTGCATATCAATGACTTAGGAATCAAGGTATATCGTATTTCGAACAATATAAATATACTCAAGAGTATTGCGAGGCTTGGTTTTGAGTGAGCTAAGATTCAGCAGACTACTCAAGCAAGATATCTATATCCCTTAAATATGAATTTTCCGTTAAAAAGCCTGATTCTTATTTGCAACAATTCATATATACGTACTCTTACATGTTATTATATAAACACTGGTTCATAATCAACTTTTCCTACACCTTGATAATGCTGTTGCAGAAATATTCATCGCAAATTTATGAATTGAATAAATAGGCATAAAGAAACACCATGCTGTTAGCTTCACCCCTCGCAACCACCTCCAGCAAACCACATACCTTCCTCCAAAGAATCAACATCATAACCAGGTCTAAACTTACGGACGCATATCTTGCCATCCGAATCCATCTTCCAGCCATCTGGACATATGCACGCCACCTGAGATCTTTTGGCATCGAGAGCGACACACCTGTAATCACAGTCGCAACCAGAGATGGCGCCAATGATCATGACGTACCCGGGACCTGCATTGTAACCGGCATAGGCATCAGAAAGTTGTCTTACGGACAAGGTGGGATCTAGAAATGAGTATCCTCCGCCTCCATTGCTCGTGTTGCCGGTTGGGGCATCGCCTCCTGCATAACCTCCTCCTCCTAAAATCGATACAGGTATTTCAATTGCATATATTCTAGTTCTGCAATTCCTCACCTCCTCCATTTCGACAGCCTCCACCTCCCCCACCAAAGCCTCCATCTCCACGGTGGTCAGTTGAGTTATAGCAAGCCTTTCCTCCTAATCCTCCTTCAAGAAGAGACTTTCCCATGACAGGAACTTCAAGGCCGAATTGACCTTGCCAGCCTCCACCACCACCTGATGACCTTGATGTGTACAAATTGAATTATA
The DNA here is from genome assembly GCA_030674115.1 of Micraspis discolor. Lineage (NCBI taxonomy): Eukaryota > Metazoa > Arthropoda > Insecta > Coleoptera > Coccinellidae > Micraspis > Micraspis discolor. The sequence goes on from JARTUT010001740.1 coordinate 2,413,850, forward strand.
CATATATCGAAGCCTTGGTATCAAAATGGCAGAAATTCTAGTTGAAGATTGTGAATCTGACTGTGAATAACCATAAATGTTTCTCGAATGTATGTTACTCAAAAACTGGTCTATTTTTTCGTTATTTTGCTTCACCAATGGTGTCATTTTAACTGATAAACATTGATTAAACATGTTCCTCATGGAGTCCTGGATATAAACTCTTTTAAATGAATGAGTAATTGCTATTGGTTAGATAAATGTTTTTTAAGTGGAGAATAATTAAAGTCAACTGTGCGCAGAGAATGCTGAACTTACTCTTTTCCATACATCCGACCTGGAACTGGAGCCTTCGAGGTATTGATGGCTTGGCCATGCTGGTTTCCTGTATAGATGAACCTTCCTAGGCCCAAACCACCCCCTCCAGCTGCTATTGCAATAGGTATTGTTTGCCTGCTTCCGTTCCGCTAAAAGATATTTTTCCATAATAAACCAGAGCATATATAAAATGTTAAAGCACACGAATTTGTATAAACAATGAAGATGTTATAGTTCAATCAATGGATTTTTAGTGGAAGAAGGTGTGAATTTTGAATAGAACTACTTTCTGTGACTTCATTCTACTCTTCTTCCGGGCTCTGAAGTAGACAGACAATACAACACAATGAGAGTTATTAGATCAGCAGACGTACATATATCGTTGTTCCACTAGCAACAAATAAAAACGAAGCAATATCTATTCAACTTCTTAACATACTTACCATAAATATATATGTACCACCTCCTCCACCCCCACCGCTATCAGTTATTGTGAAATTAATAATTAACCTATAATTCGCATTGTTCCTTTTTGGGGTGTTTTGGTTGCTACCACCATGATGATTGATCGTCTGTGGCAAATGGATAAATGAAAAAAAAATTATATTACTCGAAACCACGAACCTTCTCATAAGCATTTATCCCCTCTTGCCCCACCAGGAATATTAGTTCCTGCCTTCTCTTCAAATGAACAACTGTTCGAACCATAGCACCTCTAGATGATCCTATTGCACTGCTACCTTTGCCGCCACTGGCACCAAAAGCCAGTAGTCTGGAAATTCGTAATTTTTTTAGATAATTGGTGAATTGAAGGAAACCAAAACAGATTACCACGAAAGCTTCATTCGCATTACAAAGAGGTAACATAGTTATTCTACTAAAAGTAAAGTTAATAATTATCAAGGACTGAGAAACTAGTAGCACAATGGTAGGCTTAATTCAAACCTTTCAACTTACGTATAATAACCTTCTTGAGGCACAACCCATTTCTGCATTCCACCCAAGGTAGATTCGAGCACAGAAACTTCCACATTGGTATTGTTATAGGTTTTCTTACAATCTCCCGGCGTTGGGCCAAACCTACCAGTGGCTCCACAAGTTGTTATTTCATAATCTGCATAAAAAGAATGAAAAAGTAAACTCATTAACTTTTTTTCTACAAAGTGGACTCACAAGTCTTATTCATGAAATGTTTATGGGTTTCACGTCCGACCATATGGTTGTCTATTGGATCATAATAGTTATAACCTTTCAACTCTTCAACTGGTATATTTAAACCGAAGCATTCAGGACTCAATGAAACGTCGTCTATAGCTATATCACTTATATAACGGAGTCCTTTTTTAGCTTCGAAATTCAGGAAGTACCTGAAATGAAACAGTTGCAACTATATAACGAAGTTTCAAAAGTCAATACAAAAAAAATTGTAGAGATAAACATTGACAAAAACACAAAATTAGATGATAAAGAGAATGAATCGGTTTGTCTCAATCAAACATGTTAATTAGTTCTACCTACACAAAATATTGGATTATAATATGCGAGGTTGAAGTACCACAGGGTTCAGTTATCAGCCATTTATTATTCCCCGTCTATGTCCATTATACTAGTTATGGATTTGGAAAGAACATGTGTCTCTATGCGGAGGACGCATAATGGCAGGTGAATAAATTATCAGTAGAGAGAATATAAAAATGTTAACCGGAAGTGTAGACGAAAATCACCTGATAACAGAATCATGGCTCCACAATAAATGTTTTACTTATTACGTGAATCCAATATCAAGCATGGCGTGCTCGCCATTTTGTAACGGTAATAGCTATAACTATCACATATTTTAACATTTTCCTCTCAATTTTTTAAAAATTTTATCAGCTTTCCAACCTAAATTAGCGAAAACAGTGCTGCTGTTCTTAGTATTAGTAAAACTAACGAAGATAAGCTCATTTTTTATGATATAAAGATTTAAGAGATGTTCTCCACTATACCTTTCTTACTTTATAGTCGGAAGTACATGTTACTGTATCCAAGTTTTTTCGTTAAACTTTTTTTTATCAACGAATACTGTGGAAAGCATTATTGATTGAAAAGTTAATTACCTATGTGTTAAATTCGGCAAAATGAAAGATTTCCTGACCCATCTGTCACCATAATCGTAGAAACTCCATGTTATATCTATTGATGCGTTATAGTTTGGTCTCAACTCAGTTACCTGAAGCAACATTCCACTCTTATGTTTGCCTGTCTGATGTAAGTAGAAGCGCACCTGGAAAATAACAGACCAAAATTTTATCAACGAATAAATTAACACACAGAGCGGTCCTACGAAATGAAATTTTTGTGCATGATCGATTTTCAAGAAAAACTCGAAGCATCTTAGGACAAACTTGTAACAGCCTAATCATCCGACGGTGATCACTTCGGAAATCTCCGTGATGCGATATCTGTGTTTCTGTCTAACGCGCAAGGGGCAGAAGCGGGATTGACTTCGATCGACCTTCTTCGATTCTGCATCATTTTCTCCTGTTAAAATGTTGGAAAGTACATATGCCTATCTTGTGTGGTGATCTTTCTCGAATTGAAATTAAGTTTCAAATACAGACTTTGTTGTGGTGAACAGTTTTATAACTGATGAATTTCTTATCGAATTATCAGTACAATTGTGTTCTTTTTTTGAGCACATGGAATTTTTTTTTCTCTTAAATTATTATCGTTTTGTAAGTCGATATATTCAGGATCGCTGGAAACTGTGGAATATTATCGTTTCGAGAACTTATGAAATTGATTTTCACAGCCACCAACTACTGGAGTAGGAACTTTACGGAAGCGGTAAACAAAATTTGCCGGAGTTGGAAATTTACCGAAGAACTCAACCACGCCTGTCGGAGTTAGAATATTACCTAATTTGACATACCTTGCCGAGGGTGAACAAATTGGCCGAGGTTTAATTTTACGACGTACTAACAGATATTTCCCTGAGGACTGAAGATCTGAGAGAAGAAATAGTTTCTGTTGGAAAGTTACAGAGTGGAAGACTTAAGACCCATTTTCGACACCAGACTCATCCCGAACACCCAGTATGGTTGTATGGTCCTGTTATCACATGAATTAGGACTCAAGACAGACAAGATAAGTTCCACCAATAATTGTAGACATGACCTGTTAATTTTTGTAGTCAGAAATTCATCAGTTCCACTTGCAACTTTTAATTTGGACAATTTAACATTTGTACATACTAAAAATATGTTGTATTATAGAGCAGGATATATTTCCATTGTTCAAGTATTGACTATCATTGACTGGGGTGGTAGCATCTATTCAAACCCTCTAAAGGTAAATGTGAGATGGTTTTGGGATCTAGCTAGCCGGAGCAATTTCTCAAAAATAAATTAAATCTAAATAAATAAATAAAAATTTTTACCGTTACAAACTATCTAAAGATACTTTTTTTCGACGCCGTTAGCGATAAAATTGTTTCTCTACTTCAATATCGAAATCATTTCATTACAGTACTCTAAAAAGAGTGATGTAATGAGCTCATTACAGCAGTGACGGCTCGTCAGAGTAGGCAGGGTCGGCCGGGCCGACCCAAACGCAACCGAAAAAGAGAAGGTGAAAATAAATATTTTTTTAATCGAAACCTATTTGAAAAATTAATAGCAATATTTAAATCTGGAGAAATTCCCTTAGTATCTTTTCCTCTGCCCTCTATATATCTCATATTTCAACTCAACACAATTTTTATTTTTTTATTTTATTATTTATACAATACGTATAGTGATAACCGAGGATAACAGTGACGGCTCGTCAGGGTAGGCAGGGTCGGCTGGGCCGACCCCAACGCAACCGAAAGAGGGAAGGTGAAAATAAATATTTTTTTAATCGAAATTTATTTGATAAATTAATAGCAATATTTAAATCTCGAGAAATTCCCTTAGTATCTATTCCTCTGCCCTCTAGATATCTCATATTTCCACTCAACACATCGAAGTACACATTATTTCGGTCAAACACCTCAAATAATTTTTATTCCAAGTTCCCGCATCTGTCCTTATACGTAATAACGCAGCTCAGCCAGCCGAGCCACAGCTTTCAGTTTATGATTTCATCAAACACATACGTCGCTCGTAGTTCCTATTATGGAACTCTACAATACCTCGACTGTGACACTTGCAAGGTCGGCCGAGAACCCTTGGCCGTCGGCCGTCCCTATGTGAAACGGCAGGCGGGTGAAATTGTTTATTATTATCGATGTTTATTGCAAATATCAAATTAAAAATTGTAATTTAATATCCGACATCTTCATATGTTTATCCTAAATTTGAGATAGAAAGAGAAATCATTATGTATTTAAAATTTTGTCACGTATCCTGTAAATAATTGAAATTTTCACCCTCAAATCTCAAATGACTATTATCATAAGTACTTGAATATTAGTTCAATTTCAGAAAAAAGTATATTCCTACTGTATGGAATAAATTTTGTGATTTTCTGACCATAAAAATCCATTCTTAGTAACTGTAAATAGCGAAACAGCAACCCACGACTTGTTTATTTTTCAAAGACTAGGTCGGCCAAGATATCAAATGCAATGCATTGCATTGCATTTGATTATCAGAGTTCAGTTCACTAGGTCAGTAGTTTGGAGTAAGATGTTAGTGTGTAGGGCTTAGTGTTGTACGAGTTTTCGTTCGTTTTCGGTTACAAGTTGAATGTGAGTGATCCAGATGGCAAGTGTAAGAGAGGTAGTATCAAATTGCGGTGATTTGATTAGTATTTAAGTAGATAACAGGTTTTCCATTATTAGAATAATTCTAATTGACAGCGTCCACAACATGATGAATATGATTTTAATTATACTAAGTTTTAAGATGAATTGTTGGACAGTTATACATTTTAGATATGATTGTCACTGTATTTGTAACATGTAAACTTGAAAAAGGCTCAATGTACGCCGAAACATATGTACTAAAGTATTAATAAAAAAAATATGAAATCCTAATTTCAATCCAGTGCTCTAATCCCAAGAAAATTGCTTCTAAATTATATATCTTGTTTGTTGTTCACTACATTTTCATTGTTTACCTGTATGTGAATCATTTCCAATATTTCCCTTCGTCGTTGTTGGGGTTCTATTCCTAAAATTTTTGTGTCATCGTAATTAAAATCATGTTTTTGATCTTTTTTATGTTTATTAAGTGCTGTAGTTGCGTTTTTTGCATATTTATGTGCGTTTAGTCTGTCTTTTAGTCTTTGTGAAGTCTGTCCTATGTATTGTTTGTCACAGTCCTTGCAGGGTATACTATATATGACCTGTGATTTTTTTGTCTTGGGTGTTGGTGCTTTCAATTTACTGAAGATGTTTCCCACTTGATTGTATGGTCTGTGTGCTATCTCTCGGTTGTAGGGTTTCAATATATTACTTATTTTCTGTGACAGTCCTTGTATGTATGGTAATTGTATTCGTTTTGTGGTATTTGTTGGTATTTTCGTCTGTTGTGTGTTGTATAGTCGGTGAGTCCTTTGTTTTGTTAGTTTAGTGATAAGGGTTTCAGGGTAGTGATTCTTCGTCAAAAGTTCTTTCACCTCTTTTAAAGTTTTCTCTCGGAGTATTGGGGATGTTAATTTTAACGCCCTGTCTATGTATCCTATGGCTGTACTTTTTTATGTGAGTGGTGGTGTTGGGAGTTATAATCTAATATATGTGTTGTGTTCTGCTCCTTTCTGTGCCATTTTGTCAATAAATTTCCGTTTTTTCTCATTAGTGTCATGTCCAAGAAGTTCAGGCAGTTGTTTTCTTCTTCCTCAAGTGTGAATTGTAGAAATTCGTGTGTGTTGTTGAATTCGTTCAAAATCGACTGTATTTTGGTTGGTGTTGTTATAATTAAAATGTCGTCTACATATCGTTTGAAGAACGTAGTTTTGTGTTTTTCCATGATTTTCTTTTCTATCAACTCCATTACTTGGACATGACACTAATGAGAAAAAACGGAAATTTATTGACAAAATGGCACAGAAAGGAGCAGAACACAACACATATATTAGATTATAACTCCCAACACCACCACTCACATAAAAAAAGTACAGCCATAGGATACATAGACAGGGCGTTAAAATTAACATCCCCAATACTCCGAGAGAAAACTTTAAAAGAGGTGAAAGAACTTTTGACGAAGAATCACTACCCTGAAACCCTTATCACTAAACTAACAAAACAAAGGACTCACCGACTATACAACACACAACAGACGAAAATACCAACAAATACCACAAAACGAATACAATTACCATACATACAAGGACTGTCACAGAAAATAAGTAATATATTGAAACCCTACAACCGAGAGAGATAGCACACAGACCATACAATCAAGTGGGAAACATCTTCAGTAAATTGAAAGCACCAACACCCAAGACAAAAAATCACAGGTCATATATAGTATACCCTGCAAGGACTGTGACAAACAATACATAGGACAGACTTCACAAAGACTAAAAGACAGACTAAACGCACATAAATATGCAAAAACGCAACTACAGCACTTAATAAACATAAAAAGATCAAAAACATGATTTTAATTACGATGACACAAAAATTTTAGGAATAGAACCCCAACAACGACGAAGGGAAATATTGGAAATGATTCACATACAGGTAAACAATGAAAATGTAGTGAACAACAAACAAGACACGAAAAATCTCAGCCAAATATACATGCCAATATTGAGAAGACCACCGATAGAAAGAAGAAGACAAAAACAACCAACATTCCATTGACCCTGACATTGACATATATGACATTGACACGAATGACAGGACAATACCGACCAGAAGAGAGCAAAATGAACAGTGAGATATTTTAATGATTTTATTATTCTACTTTTATATTATATATGTTACTTTTTTAGATGTCGATTTATGATTTATGTATACTGAAGAAGGCGGATGCGCTGAAACGTTTATACAAAATAAAATTGTTTACAACTTTTTTAATAGACCTAGATGCCCAATCAATTCAAACTCAACATATTATATGCTAGGTAAAAAACAAAATTTTCACAATATACATATATATAAATGCTTGGTCTGGCCGACCCACTCCTAGAGGGCACGAGCCGTCACTGCATTACAGCATTCTTTGTTATATGTAAGCACTGGCATTCCTATCGAATTTAAACACACGTCAAATGTCAATATAAAATGATCATTCGAAACCATCGATGTTAAAGACGTGATATGTCAACTTTTGTATGTCACGCCAACTGCCAAGATACACTTCTAAAGTCACAAGGATGTACAATACGATTTTCTCATTAGATTTCAACAATTTTCTTGAAAACTCTACTGAAATAGAGACATTATCGTCCAAAATTCGTTGCAGAAGGCAATTCCAACACAACGTTCGAATTTCGCATTCTTGTAGGAATCTGATCCCATTCTGCAATTTTCTTTTATAATAGAGAGATTGTGTCATAAAACTTGCAATAGTTTGACATTTCGAATAAGGGATTTATGTGAGTGCTGATATGTATGTCCTTGTGATGGGATAATTTCAGAGCACTAATAGATCAGACTGAGAAGCTTAATTTTTTCGTTTTCTTGTTACACCAATGGTCGCGTTTTAACTGACATATATTTAATTAATACAAAGAAAAGAAACAAGGCGATGTAAAATTTTTTAATTTATGCGTAAATTAACTTTTAATACTTTTATAAATGATACCTGATGGCTGTAGCTTGAATTTTTCACTTACTGAGCAAGAATTGTAGTATTGCGAAGAAATGTTTCCATGAACTGGTGGTGGTGGATTGAAAATAACACTTCTGAGTTTAGCTACGCTGGCGAAACTGGCATGATCAGTAAGCATGTTGACAAAAACGTAGTATCCGCTGCTGTTCATGAAGGTATGATCGGTCTTAGGCCCTGTCATGTTGGTAGGCGTTTCTCCACGGTGCCTTTCCCATTTAAAAGCGTTGTTATGGTTATTCCAACCACATAAATCTTCTTCGAAATTACATCTAGATCCATACGGCATTTGATCTGAAAAAAAAGGTCATATTTCGAACTGACAGTACTGAACAAGAATACCACTTCAGTTTACACGACGCATGCGCGATCTGCAACTAAATCCACACCACAAAGAGTACCTCTAAATGAATCACCCTTTATTTTTGACCGCAACAATTACTTACCACAGTTCTGTCTTTCGTCTTCACCATCTTCGCAGTCCTTGTTGATGTCACAAATTTTGGTGTTGTTGATACAAGATGGACTCGAAGACTTACATCTGAACATATGTGGTGCTGTGCAGGTGTCATCATCTTCTGGATAACAGCTGACCAATGCCAAATTGTCAAATGCGAGGGTGGCGTTAATAGCTTGCTCTTTTGCAGGTACAACTTCCAAAAGTATTTTGAAATTTTCCGATATCCTACCGATGGATTTCGTGTGTTTTACCCATCTGGAATATGAAGAAAATATTCAGTAAAAGTTTCGAGTTGTATTTTCAGTATAGAATTACTATTTCTCATTAGCAACTAGAAATTGTATTTTCAGCATACAAATTACATCCCTAACAGTTGTTTCGATCTATATGCGAACTGATAAACTTGATTTGTGTGGCAGTTTATGTGATTTATAAACTCACGAGATAAGACACTAATGTTCGGATTTTGTTTCGAAGTCACAGAACTTGCAAATGCACTTCAAATAAGGGATAAAGTACACGAGTAGATGGAAGTGTACTGACTAGTAGACAAGAGTCTATCGAGTAACTTCCGAGTAAGGACTATTAAAACGGATTAATCAACATTACAATAAAGACGGTACATTCGGAAAATAGATAGAATTTTGACGGAAAACTCAAGCTGGCGTGGTGAATCGAGACTTGAGACGCAAACACAGTACCGGCCTTTTATGTGTCCTTAAGACGTTTTCTTTAGTGAAGTGTAGATAAACTATAAATAAAAAAACTGTGTTTAATTCGACGCGTGAAGATAACAGAATTTATTGTAATTCCTACATTGATGGCATTGCATTGATAAAAAAGCCTATATTTATAATTCGTTTCTATAGTTACACCACAGAATCTTCACATAAACTTCGTGGTTTCAATTTTTCCAAAGAGAACTTAACATATAATTTAACAAAAATATGTTCTCACCTTCTGTCATCAGTTCCATTGATATAATCAAGAACCCACTGAGTGTGATTGTTGCGAGACAGCTTATCTATTACTACCTTGATTACCGAATCCTTCATATGTTCTTGATAAACCCAAAATTGAAGTCTACAAGTTGGTTTCGTTGGTTTGAGCAGGGGGCTGGTTAGGTGGTATTCTGTTTCCGAATGTGGAGCTCGCAGAAGAAGGAAACTTCCTGAAAATAAATACAACGATTAAAATATAAATGATAATGGAATACCTACTCAACTTAGCCCGGCACAGCGTCTACAAATTGTTCAGCTTTATTACGAATATGGGCGTTCTCCGATTAATGTGTATCGGGCACTTAGAGCGACTTACGGTCCACATAATCGACCTAGGACTTATTGGTTAATACTCGACCAAATAGACAACATCCAGCTCGTAGTGAAGTGAATATAGGGGCGGTGGGGGAGAGTGTACGTGATGCAGTGGCGGCTCGTGACAATATAGTATGGTGAGGCACATATGAAAAAAAATTTGTATTGTAATATATATTTCGTCCTCGATTTGTTTATTCACAACAAAAGCAACCGAATCAATTAATTCATTTTGAATGGTTTTAGATGTACCAGAAATTACCGATTTACTGTTGGTGTCATTTTCTAAAAAGGTTTTTAAATTCGTGTCAAATTTACTAACAAGAACTACCAATTCTTTGAAATTTCCGCGATTTAAAGACTCATTCGATTCATCGTGCCCCCTAAAAGGTAACTCTTGCATACAGAGGAGCATTGTAATATCTATTAAAGTTCTTAGAATTTGTCGATTTTTTTAATCCAGCATTGAAATTTTCAATTTCTATTTGACGCGCATTGTCCATTGCTGTGGCGATATTTTGTTTTTGCTTTCTCATAACGGTAAGCTTGCAATTAGATGAAATATGCTGAGCACTTTTATTGTGTAGCGATAGAACCCGAGATAAATTTTTCAAATCACTAAAACTACTTTTCGACCAAACTCTATCGGAATTTCCATTAGTTGCTGAGAATAAAATGCACGGCCAACAAAATATTTTTTTCAAAGTAATACTTCCAGTAAGCCAGTCGTACTTGTCATACCACGTATTTTGGAATCCCCGATTTGATTTACCGACCCCACCACTAGACACTAGAGATTTACTCAAATTTGGAACAGGTCGCTTAACTTCCTTAATTAAATATAATTTATCATCATACGAATGAGTCGAAAATGTAGCTTATTTATTAAAAAATAAACAATATCACAAGTACACCGAATATGTTCCTTAGGAATTTCAAAAGATTTACTATTACTAGGTCCCGCTGAATCCATTTCGCGATATGTTAGTCACTTTCGATAAAAAAGATTTATATTTCAGACAAAATTCACCTAAAAAAGATTATAATCATACGCGATACACAGCAAACGCGATACCACTAAATAACGACAAAGTGAACTAACCCTATTTCTCTATTTCCCGCTTCCCGATTAACTCGAATAAAAACCTGAGGCCAGCCTCTAATACCTCGAGAAGCCGCCTTCAAAGCCGTAGATATGTTCTCACCGCTTCGACGCAGATAACCCTCTGGACATCGCAGAAACGAAACGATCTCAGATCGGCTATGATCGCGCAGAGGCAAGCCTCGGATTAATCCTAGAACGGCTTTCCATTACGTTCTCTTAGGTCATCGAAGTAGACAACACGCTAATTCAGTCAAAGAAGCCTGCGTTAGGCATGCCTCTAACCGTTTAGTCAAAGAGGATTTGATTTGTTATAATATACAAGGAACGTGAGATTGGGAAAAATATTGAGGAAAAAAGTGATGATGAAAGGGAATGAAGAAATATACGGTTCAGAATTTTTTTGATGAGGCACTGCCTCACCTGCCTCATAGGGCAAGCCGCCACTGACGTGATGACCATGAAGTGTCGATTCGTCGACGTTTTCAACAGCTTGGCATTTCGTTTTCAACGATTTGGCGGATTTTACGTAAGGATCATTCTTTGAAAGCTTACAAAATTCAATTAGTTCAAGAACTGAAGTCGACCGACCAACTGAACGTTTAAATTTTAGTCCTTGGGGTCTTGACAAGCTTGCAAAGTATCCACTCTTTTCGACAAAAGTTTTGGTCACTGATGAGACCCATTTTTGGCTTAATGGGTTGGTGAACAAACAAAATGCCCGAATCTGGGGTGATGAACAACCCGAAGAGTCTCAATATTTGCCGTTAAATCTAAAAGAAACAACTGTTTGGTATGGTGTGTTCGGTTCATATTTCTTCAAAACAGAGGACGGCCGGAATGCTACTGTGAATGCTGTCCGTTATCGCACCATGATAGCAGACTATTTTTTGCCCGAAATTGAATCCCGTGGTCTCGACGAAATGTGAAACCATGGCTTTACTGCGAGAGCATTTCGGCGAGCAATCATTTCACGCTTCGGACCAGTGAATTGGCGGGCTAGATCATGTGACCACACACCGGGTCGCAAATCGGGTTTTTTTTCAGAACTGCCACACGTTCTGAACCCTTTAGTAGCTATTTCTGTTCTGTGTGCCACCGATTCATCAACAAACCCTTCAGCGACCGTTGATGACTTCCAACCGCCATGTTTCTTTAGTGTCATCAAGTCTCCCCAGATTCAACTAAAAATGTAGCAGACGATCTTCGAAATGAATGACCTGTTTGTTGAAGAAAATTAGCTACTGTTTCAGGTACCTTATAAAACTGTTTTTTACCCACAACATGATTGATACATTTTCCATTGCGATATGCATAAAACAGGCGGCGATCTTTTGCAGCTGCTGGACGAAGGGCTATGTACATTCGGTATTATTTAATATATTCTTCAGTAAATACAAATCTCCTGTTTACATCATTCTTTGTTTGCTTCAGTTTCACAATTAATAACTTTCCCGAATCTTCAATATCATCTAATGTTACCTGGTTGATTTCACAATACAATACAACAACAACCTTGGCCATTAACTTCATCGGGTGCATTATGTAAAAAATCACTAATTTGTGTACTCGTAAAAATCGCTGCTTTCTTGGGTGTGTAACCTTTCTCATTTTGTTTCAGAAATGTAATTAGTTTGAAATATTTTGAAATATCTACATTATTATTGGATCGTAACATACTTTTAATCATTGAATAAATCGACCACTGTTGATGGCTTTTATTGTTGTGTCAGTTCCGAAAAATAAGTCAATAACACTGTCTCATTCCATAAATATTGAATAAGCGTAAATTTTCCGCGATATAGCAGGCAATAATTTTCGTGACGCTGCTTGCGCTGCTTCTATCAACTCCGGTGGAGCCAGAGAAAACTCAGAATCAAGCATTTTTAACTTTATAGTATTCAAAATAACTACTAAACAATTACTGAGTTCGCAATTTTTGAATCAAATCACAAAATTAAATTGACAGATATTTGATTACACTGAAGTTTTCCTTAGCAACGCAGGTCTAATAGCTTCCTAGTTTAAAAATTCAAATTTCATATCGATAACATTCTGACTTTGATATATTGTAATAAATGTTCTTTCTCTATTAAATAGTCGTTTTTCCTGTCACATAAAAAAATAGTGTATTATACATGGGAAAAATATTAGATTTCAGCTCTCGGTTTTTTGTCTCCAGACGAGAAGCTAAAATCTAATACTTTTTCCCTTGTTTAATAAATAACGTTTGTTCCGAGAAAGTACTCAATAATAATAATAATAATAAACAACAAAAGACTTCCAGAACAAATTATCGAGGAAATTTTTGAGCAAATCATGTCACATCCTTTCAGAAAGCATCTATTCTAACTAATGGGGTTGAATACGACATTTTTAAAACACGTATTCACCTAATAACGTTTTCAAAATATTCATCAAAACTCTCACCTCCGTCTCTTCCATTGGCGTCATTTTCAGGACCGCTTCCTTCCACCGAGTAACTACCCTTCGTTGCTATAAAGAAACCATTCTGGATGTCTTTCCTCCACGTCCAAGAGCAATCCTCTTCGAAGTTACAGTCCGTGTAGAATCCCGGATATATATCCTTCTTCATATCATATTTGCGCATCGTTGTGAACTTATTCGCAATCACTTTTTTCTTACCATCATCCACCTTCGTGATGATACTACCTACGCCATACGAAGGGTTATCGTTGAAACCAACCACCGAAGACGTATTGTAGCTCAACCTTGGTGTTGAGTTAGCTTGTAAGGGTTCTTCTCTTATCATTTCAGCTTTGAATCTCCTTCGCAAATCCGATATACCACTCTCTGTTGCTTTCCTCCTGAACCTAACGTGTTGGTCATCCTGGTTTGGTGGTTCCTCGGTCCTTTTGAAGGTGTTGAGAAGGCATGCGAACTTGGAAGTCGCATCAGGGTGTTCGCAGTCACAATATACGTTTTCTAGTGACACCAGGTGCAGCAAGATGAAGAGTAGGGTTGTTTTGGTCATTTTGACAGAGTTAAATCTCCATTATCCTCATATATTGTGATAACCCCCGTATGGAAAACATTTCCTGCTTAGAGTATCACTCTGTCCTTGGGTAAAAAACTTATGTTTCTCCTTGAATTGATCTCATTTTAACTGGATGTTAGGATATCGATTGCGAGGATATACCTGGAGAAAATCTATAACTACTATCTCAACCGTTTTCACATTTTTCCAGTCACTTATAAAATGCAGCAAAAGTCTAAACATGAAACTATCATTCACGTTTGCACTTCTCCAACCGCATATGGTATTCCTGGTAGTTACAGTCCACCTGAATGGAAAGTGAAGATCGTCTGAAAATCAACACCACACTCACATCGCCGAGTAGTTTATGCCACAACAAACTAACACGCCAATTTCCGTTTATGACTAAGTCTATTTCTATAATTTAAAAATTGCCGTCATTACACTTGTTTCGGATTAAAAATACTCTGGAACAGCCCAAGTAGAGATGCTGTGCTTCAGCCAGATTTCGGTGAGATAGACTTATGGAGATGATGGCATAGCGAGAGAGACGACACATATTGATTTTATCCCAGTTGTTTTCCATCTTGTACGGCGAGATGGCTCCCTGAGGCGACATCTTACGGGATGAAAAGAGAATCTGGGATGCATTTGGAGGAAATCCAGGACAAATGCGTTTTTCGCTATAACTTGGTACGGTGTGGTCGAGGGCAACGTTCTGCGCTGCGTATTTCTAATAATAAAAACTTTTGCTTTCCGGATAGTTTATCAAAGCAATTCCAAATAACTGCTGGATGTTGCTCAAAATACATGGAAGCGACATTGACCTTGAGTCATGAAAATCACGAACATTAATATGATCAAGGATTGTGTACATATCGGATGTATTTTTAGAGTGATAGAACTTCAAACTGAAATTAAGCACACTAAAATAAGGATTCAAGCCAATTTTTCTGTAAGAGAAAAAAATTTATGACATTTATCTTTCAAAAATAATTAGCGGCATTGTAGGGGGTATAAGTCGTTCGACAGCTGTGGTCGCGATAGTATCTTCGAGACCCCTTATCTCTGCGAACGTATAACATAATTTAATACTGTTTCATTGAAATGAAATAAATTTTATGACAGTAAGTACCCTTCATCAATCCAATAATTCCCCTGAAAACAATGTTTCATCAGTAAACAATAATTTATAGCAGACAGTCAAAAAAAATAAATTTCAATCTCTTTCGCCTGAAATTATTGAGAATCCATCAATAAGAATAGTTATGAATACAGGGTGAGTCTTTGACCACTGCGTTAATTTTAACCATAGGTTCCTGAGATCAAAAGAAACACTTTTTTCCCCATACCGTTTTTCCATATTCAGCTGCGTTAAAAAGTTATAAGCATTTTAAGTTTCCACATTGGGCAGATACCCCTCTGTGGTCCTGTTTAGTTTGAATGAAAATTACCTTCCACAGCATCCTCTATTGAATCTGAATTGTTTAAAAACATTATTTTTCCTCTTAGAAATGATTCACTCACTCATGTTTCATCAGATGATTATATCGATTTAATTCCTTTCACTTCAAATATCTCAAAAATGGTGGAATTAAGGAAAAAAGATGAGGAATGATTTTATCTGCAAAAAAGACTAATGATTCTAGGAAGTGCAAGATGCGGACCTTTAGTTCAAGTGATATTTGTTTTTCATGCAATTTAGCCAATCTGTACAGTAGTAATGAGAAACCCACAAGAAATGGAATAAATCTATTGATGCCAAAATATGCATGACTGTTATCAAGAACCTTCTACAAGAGATCATTTCAATTGATATTGTCATTACAATATACATTATTATATATACAATATACATATTACAGATGAAAATGCAATTTTTTTATGAAATTTCAACACCCTATATCTTTTGAAAGGGGCCAAATTTGGAAAAATGTTAAAGGAAGAAAATGTTTCTTTTAACGTCAAGAATCTATGGTTAAAATTAACGCAGTGGTCAAAGACTCACCCTGTATATGCACTCTATATACAAGAATGCATCCCTTTTTCTGGAATAACCTAACTCTATTTGAGAAGCATGAAAAGAGAAGAACTTTCTACGATACAAGAAATGGTGACTTCATCTATCCCAAGCATGCCCTGACAACATCTCAAAAGCAGGCAGAATAAAGATATTTGAAATTGTATAATTTTCTTCCAGGGAATATAAAATCAATTTCAAAAATTTCATGTTTTAAAAAAAGTTCATTCAAATATCTCCTGTACTTGGAGCCATATTCTTGAGGAGAATTCAGTTTGAATTTTATGAACCACTAATTCCAAGACTTGACATACCTCAAATGATTCAATGGAAGTTGTTAACGAATTATTCCCTAATAGTAATTTCGCGAAGGGGTAACATCAACTGGCCTCCCAGAAACCCCGACCTCAGCCCGCTTGACTATTTTACATGGAGATACCGTAAAAGTAAGGTTTACCAAAATAATCGGACGAATCTAACCCAGTTGAAGCTAAATATCAGTCAGAAATGACAGCAATATCAATAGCTATATGTCAACGTGTTATCGCCAATCTTCGTTCCCGTTTAGAAGAATGTCAGCAACGCAACGGTCATCATATGGATACAATCATCTTTTCCAAATAATTCTCCAATTCATATATTAATAATAAACAATAAACTTTTTTTTTCTCACAAATATTTTTTGTTTTATTGAACTTACAAATACCCGATACTTTTTCTGGATTATAAATAATAATGGTCCAGCAATACTTCCTTGTGGAATTCCTAGGATTCATTCTTCCAGATTCGATCTGATAATCTCTCCATATACAATAGTATACACTCTCGATATAGCCATACTTGCATCTGATGAAAACTCCTGCATCTTTTCACTATGAGTACTACTTTAAAAACAAATATAAAATAATATATATAACAAAATAAATATCCTCCCTCAAACCCACCATTGATATTCAGAAATATAAGGTTCTTCAGTATCTTCCGGGTTGGTGTTTCCATCTAGTGTTGCCTTGTGACTAACCTAGCCTAACCTATTTTATTGGTTTTTTTTCATTTTACCCTGATATTGGCGAAATATTTGTTATAAAAGATGTACTTGTTGAAAAAAAATGAAAACCGAATGAAAATATATTTTCTCTATTCTATAATCTGTCAATTTTCTTATCAGTCACACCAACTGCGAAAATAATAAACAAAAGGCACTAGGAGGTAGTATCTGAATTTTTCATTGAATTCCAATAAATTTCCCACAATTCTTGACTGAAATAGAGAAAATATCGTCTAATACTCGTTGCAGAAGGCAATTCCAACACTCATGCGTTCGTTCAACACGAATTTCGCATTCGTGTTGGAATAGGTGCCCATTCTGCAACTTGTTTTAGAATGTACTATTTATTTATTCATATTTTAAATTGATGTGAAATAAATCATTTTATTTTGAAGTATGAAGAATTCTGTTCATTGCTTTCAAATTGTTAAGGAACGACGTTTTTCCTCTTGGATGAAGTATGATACTTTCTCAATTTCATTAAGTATTATTACCCTAGTACGGCCACAACCAAAATCCACTCCTAGAAAAACTGACTAAGGTGAAGGTCATATCATAAGTGGGTTATGGGCTATGACCTATGAATAATAACAAGATAAATTTCGTAGCGATCGGGGAATTCCAATTTTTTTTAATCATCTGCTGAAATACAATTAATCATCCTTACCATATTGAGGTTAAATACCGAAAACAATATCTTATCTGTTCTTAATATTTATTTACATCAACAATTGATACTACATAACATTCGTGTCTGATGAAACGTTCTTGTGTATATATTAATAAATTTTCCCCAGTTGTTTCACCACAGACATATAATTCTAACAACAATAACATATCAACTAATCAACATAAAAATCTACAATAACTAATGAAATAAAAAATTTATATATTAATATATTAATAATTATATAACATAATATTTCCTACCACTCATAGTGATAATTGGCACGATGCAAAAAGTATTCTAAGCAAAACTAAATCAATAATTCCTGCCCAATAAAGGTTTATATAATAATATGAAAAAAATGTTCACACAAATATTTATTCCATTTATTCTGATTGTGGAATGTCAAAAATCGATAAAACAATATTTGAATTAGTAGTTCATAAAAAGTGTTTCTATTTTGATCATCTGCAAGGAGATAAAAAAATATCTCCATTCAAAACATTTTGTACAAAGTAATCTTTAAATAGCATCGATTCAATAAAATTTGTAAGATACCAACTCCGGCAATACAAAAATAATTGCATTCTAGGCAGTACATATATCTTAAAGTGGATAAAAAAAAATACTGGAATGATAAAAATATCAAATCACAACGCACTTCAGTATTTATTCTTCATTAAATCTTGATAATATCCAGATAAAATCTCCCAGGCTTTCGGTGCCATAAAACCATCGGGTGGTTGAGCACCCTGTCTCGCTAATGTCCTCATCTTAGTTCCCGAGATAAACTCGAATTCGTCCTTTCTGGATGGATCGAAGAAATCCATTCTCCTGTTCACAGTATCATATGCAGCAACTCTAAATGGTATGATCTCTAGATCGTTCAGACCTGGCGCCATCTTGAGTACTCTTCCTCCATGAGAAACATCGTATAAATTACCATCACTAGAAGCTTCTTTTCCTGACGGGTGCGGTACTCCTGCAGGATCTCTTCCAACTATATAGAAATTAGCTCCCGCGTTCATTCTTGCTTTTGCATGCCATTGGACCTCAGTTGGCCCAGCATACATCATTGGGCTCGGGAATATAGCCAACACTGTAGATGACTTGTCGAGAATTCCAGAATCTAATACGGCTTGGTGTTGTTGGATTCTCACATAAAGAGGAACGTCGTCGTCTTTAGTCCAGCCACCCAGAGGATGTAAAAGCAAAACAGGACGTCTATAACCTCTTTCTTCTAATTGTTTTTGCGTATCAGTCATCAAGAGAGCATGGCCGTTGTGAATTGGGTTTCTCAGTTGGAAAGCAAACACGGCATCTGCCCCCATATACTTAAACTTCTTCCTCAGCTCGTTTGGTGTTAATCTGTATTGGTCCAAACCATCTCCCCACTGAATCCTTTGTAACACTTCTAGTTCGCCACCTACAAGCCAATCTCCAGCTTCGTATATCAACCTGACATGAGGATGATCTTTGTGGGTTGTACCGAATTGTCTGGCTACCCTCTCCTCTTTTCGATGTGGGAAGAATTCTGGTTTTCTCAAAATGGCGTAGCATACGTCATTGTGGAATAAGCTTATAGAAGAGCAGCCTTCAAGGCGATCCTTATCGTATGTTGAAACAGGAAGAACAATAGGAACGCTTTGGTTAACAGCTTGGCCTTCGTTGAGCAGGCAATTGAAATGTAACGTTTGAAGGTATTGGTCTTCCCTCATGAAACCTTTCAATGGAGCTGCCCATCCTTCACTTAGTACCTGAAATAAGAAAAAGATTCAAGTAATCCAGATAGCGCAAAGGAAAAAGTCTACAAATACTCTTCGAGGTTAAAACAAAGTTGAATTTTACATTTTTTTGAAAATTATATTTATTCTTTGGCATTTCGTGATTCTTTTTTGATCAAACAGAAATGTTAAGACGTATAAAATATACCGAAAGATGACTCCACAGTATTGTACTATCAGGACTATCAGGAAGGAAGGAAGCGCAAAACCTTAATGCGCGTGGTAGGGGGTACAGTTACAATGGTGTGTGTATGGCGTTCCGCTGTCTGAAATTTGAAATGCGCAATCCGCATTGTCGGAATCAGGAGTCTTGATTTTTAGCGTGTGCAGTAAAAATCGTGTGGGGAAGAACGACAACCTATGGGCAACAAGTCTCTGCACATTTCGTACTTTTACCAGTACAGTATCGGGTTAATTTCTCGGCGTCATATCACGCTTGTCCCACATTCTCACTCAACAAGCAAAAGTGTCTGTGTGTGGGAAATATGAAAGTACACGTTTACAGCAAACTTGCAGATACTCAACTGCGCATTCTTCCTAATTTTACTCAGATTTTGTAACACCCTTAATAATTGGGATTTACACGAAGAACAGACAATTACATGCTCTATCGCTGAAGCAGAATATCATGCCTCAAGTGTCAAAAAGGCCGAATTCATTGAAAAATTTGTTTATGAACAAGTACATCTAGAAATAGAAGTCGTCTATCTTTCTCGATTTCCATTAGGAAGATGTTGAAGAAAACAATATATATACTGTTCATTCCGTGTTGCCAAATGAAGTATCATCTACATATCTCTTTCATAATTTGAGTTTTAATACATATTATTATTATACTACAGCCTATATAAAAAAAAGACACATAAGATTAAAGAAATTGGGAGTTTCAGACAGAAAAACAACTAAGGTAATCCTATGAAGATTCCATTGTTTTATTGATAAATGTCAGAATGCATAAAACTTGGTACAAAAGGATTTCAATCTTTTCAAAATAATTGCCTTTTGACATTTCCATCTGATTACATGAGATGCATATTCAGATAATATATTATTTTCCTTGACTTCGAGTACTTTGATAAGATGCACTTAAAGGTCGTTGAATCATAAGGAAACAAAGATTTTTTCTGAATTGCGCAATTTTTTTCATTTCATGATTCATCGTATCGACAAACAATTATTAATTGGCTAATCGTCGCAACGGGTGCATCAAATGAAGTTTCGAAATCATTGAAATAATTATTTTCAATTAAACCTAAAGATAATCAGATATTGAATGAATGAAAATAAGTGAAATTATGTGTTCACCCGATTGAATGTTACTTCCTAAGGATAAAACTTGGTTATTATTCTCAACTGGATATATTTAAAGCATTCAATGAGAATGTTTTTACTATTTATTTAAAGACTAGTGAATGACAATGCGAGTACGTTAGAAGCCTAAACAATCAGTTATATTTATTATGTGTAAACATGTACTATTATTCCTTCTTCACTAGAAATCTATAATAAACAGTTATAAAAGAGATCTTACTCAAATAAATCTTATCTATTGAAATGTTTCCTTCTACACAGGGATTCCCAATAAAAATGACTAGCAATCTTAGAAACATTTTCAAATTACAAAGTAATAGCATGAACTTAGGGGTGTCTGCACACCCCTTCCCCAAATTATACCTTACAACGAACTTATACTGAAGCAATTTATATATTTACGATTCCCAGTTTTTATAGCACCTTTCCGTCAGAAATGAAATTTTTAGCTCAAATTTTTATTATGGGTACCTACTTATTATATTTGATCCAATTTTTTACTGATTGTGAATTGTTTTCAGTGCCTTATGGCTCAATTTATTATTTTTGTTCGCTTACCTGGCGAATAAACAAATAAAGTAGATACGTTTACAACGCGGGAACAGGCAACATACAATGGAGCATGCGAGAAACACGGTTGTTCTAATCAATATCACAACTTAATGACTATCCCTGAGATTGTTGGTACTCTTGTTCAGCAGAACAGAGTGCATATACAGTGAAATTCCCCCTCACGGACACCCCCTTTAGACGGACACCTCCCTTGAACGGACAGTTTTACGTGGTCCCAATTGACTCCCATATAATTTACATTGTGTAAGTTGTCTGTTGAACGGACATTCCCTTGAACGGACGCGGACACTAAGGTATGTTCTATTAACCGGACAAAACCGAAACAAAAAATATCGGTTCTGTTTCAATTATCTGTGGAAAGTATCGCTGTTAGTTCATTGCATCAAATGGGGCGCAATGGAAAAGAAGAGGAGGTTTCTGTGTCGCGGGCCAACATTAGTACCAGCCTTCAGTTCGGAACTTCCCCGGTTGAACCAGGGATTCATCGATCCCAACTGCTGCACGAAACTCCTGAGAATTTAACTAGTGTTAGTTTGAATTCTGACGTTGTCTCAGAGAAAGAAATGTCCTTCTCTTATCAAAGAATATTCACCCAGGGATATCTTTAATGCTGATGAAACAGGTCTCTATTTCAGAGCTCTGCCTAATGAAACGCTAACATTCAAAAAAGAAAAATGTGTTGGTGGTAAATATCCCAAAGAGAGACTTACAATTTTGCATTGTGCAAATATGGCAGGGGAAGAAGAAAAACTTTAAGTCATCGGTAAAGCAGCTGAACCAAGAGCATTCAAAAATATAAACATAAACAATTTGCCTGTAACTTGGAAGTGGAATAAGAAAGTTTGGATGACCAGACAAATTATGACAGAGTGGTTGCTTGAACTAGATTGGAAAATGGCAAAACAAAATAGGAAGAGTTTGTCGTTTTTGGACAATGTTGGATCTCATCCAAAACATATTCACCTGAAAAATATTAAACTTTTGTTTCTACCCCCTAATTGTACATCAGCTTGTCAACCACTTGACCAGGGAATCATAAAACATTTCAAAACCCACTACCGAAGTCTCATACTGAAACACCTGCTAGTAAACATTGAGACTGCTTGTACAGCATTCGAATTGACAAAAAAATCTAGCCATTGGACGCAATTTACATTGCCAAAACCTCTTGGGAACAAGCAAAGGAAACCATCAAAATTGCTTCCGCAAAGCCGGTTTTAAACATGAAAATATGCAAGGTGCTGACCTATTGAGTCAGGCTCAGACTACTACATATGATCCTGAAGATGACTTTCCACTCAGTGTTATTGCAGAGATTCTCAAAAATAAGAATTTCTTGGATATGAGTTTCAATGAAAACCTCAACGATTTTTTGAACCTTGATGAAGATTTATTTTTTGAAGATCCTGATTCAGAGCATGAAATTGGGAACTCACATGACACTCAAGAACTTTCTGGAGATTCTGATAATGATGAAGTACCAGGACAAACAGATGCTGTCCAAAATTATGGGGAAGATATGACTTTAACCAAGCAGCTAAAAAGTTTTGCCCAGAATCACGGAGATTCAGAGAGTTTAGATATTCTGTCCAAATTAGAATTGAGATTTCTTGATTGTCTATTCAGGAAAAAAATGAGACCAACAAAAATTCAGGAATTTTTTCGTAATTAAAGTGTCTCTTTTTTATCAAAATTTTTGTTTATCCTAATGATTCATCACATTGATTTTTCAGTTATAGTTGAATTTAGAAAATGTCCACTTTCTTATACCTTTATATATATTGATTTTTATGTTCAATATTCTCCAATTATTATTTCTATGAAATTTTTTTTTGTACATATGTATTTCTTTTAAGCGGACATCCCTCTTAAACAGACACCATCAAGCGGTCCCGTGAGTGTCCGCCCATGGGAGATTTCACTGTATAGGTTTCTTTAATATTTGAGTGAAAAAGATATCAACCATAAGATAATAACAACTTCAAACCAAATCTTTTTCATTGTGCAGTTGCATCATACTCAGCACATCTGACCTCACGTTAATTTTTTATATTATAGTAGATATTATAGAAGTTACTTTAAACTTATCCGTTAAAAAATTTCACGATAGGGATATAAATTTCATGTAGTTTTTCACAAACTTTTATTTTGCGAAGACAATAAAACTTAACGTTCGCTAATGCTCCAGAAATAAGGTTAACGGCATGCAGATGAAATTCGACACCTGAAATTGCGAAAAAAAATACATCCTCAGGCTGGACTCGAACCCGTATATTCATATTGCCGGTCCTCTGAGCCACAAGAACATGCGTCTTTCCATTTCAATTCAATTTCGTCGATATGCTATCAACTTTAATTTTAGATTTAATTTCACGGAAGCAATTACATATTAAATTCGCAATTGCTCTTCTACTGATGAACTCTCCATTTCAAAAACAATTAGCAATGATAATAAAATTTAAAAATGTTGATGTTATCAAAGGACAACAACAAGATTGTTATACAAAATAATGACTATAATTAAGGAAGCACTTCCCGGAAACTACCGTACGTCTCGTAGGAAGTAAAAATTTAATTATATCGATACTATGTTCGACAAACCATTGAAAACGAAAGCAGCATCCAAAAATTTCCAAATTTTCCCTACACTGTGGTTATCCATTCGGATCAATTTAAAAGCAGCTTGATTTATCGAAAACTCTCTTTCCTGGTGTCTAAAAATGATTCAAATGATGAGTCTTTTCCCGTACTTTGAAACAGTGGATACTAAAACAACCGCCACAATGAATGTATAAGAATCAACAAACCTGCATCTTAAATCTCAAATTCTCTTCTCTTAAGAACCAACCAAAAGAAGGTACATCTTCCCTCCAGTAGCCTGTTGTTTTTTGAAATACCTTATTTATTCAAGTGCAAATTTAGAAGAAATCGCCTAGTAGCAACTATGCGTGTCGCATAGCTTAGTGGAATAAAGCCTTGACCTTTGACGTGGAATCCCGTCGTGTCGTAGGTTCAAGTCCGGGGCTAGGAAAGAAATTTCCTAGCTTTCGGTATGCGGCCACCATTCACTGTTGGGTCTAAAATTAACAGTGCTGTGCCTAAGGTGGCGTAAGGACACAGTAACAAAGCCTACACAGAACACACACTGGTTAACCGATCTCGCACAAGCTTTAATTAGCTTCTGAGGGGTGTACATTGATATATGTACACCTAGGTAAGCCAGTATAAACATAAATAAAATAAAATCTCTTATCGTTGAAGCGGTTATTATTTAAATTGAGGGAAGTTTTTGGAAAACTCTTCAGTGGAAATATTCTGTAACAAATCCTCGCTACTCCGCGACCTGTGTTTCGTCAAAGAATTAGAACAGTCGTGAATTAATCACGACTGATTTCATCCGTATCATGACAATCTGGCTGTAATAAAGACCATAACTGCCATATAAAAAAGACAGGACGAAAGTGTCTCGAATGATCTAAAAATAATAGCCCATATACAGTGCGCGTCCAAATAAACGACAAAAGTTAATTTTATCAGAAGAATTTGGCAACAAAATCTTGAAAAAACGTT
This sequence comes from Micraspis discolor, assembly GCA_030674115.1. NCBI lineage: Eukaryota > Metazoa > Arthropoda > Insecta > Coleoptera > Coccinellidae > Micraspis > Micraspis discolor. The sequence continues at coordinate 2,438,744 of JARTUT010001740.1, forward strand.
TATTTCCCTTTTTACAAATTTTTGTGCATTTTGAAGGATTTTTATTGCACCCTGTGCCATCCGCATCAACCCTCTAAATTTTGGAGAGTGGGTCATGCAATACTTCTTTGGCAAGGTCTTTGTATCTTCTTGACAGGCGTGCGGAAATTTTGAAGAAAATTTTTTTTTTTTAATATTTATTTACTTTTAGACGATAGTACATAGTGAAATTTGTCACCCAATGAAAGTCGAGCATTAAAGTTTTTGCACGAAGAGAGCGCCGCGTACAGTCGTAAATGGCGTAATGCAAGGTCAAGCGTGAGTTACTCATATGTTGTATGAAGTTAATAATTTACTGTATGAGTTGATAATTAATAAAGAATGCTCATTATTTATGTACTAATTATTAGTTATTTAATTGAAATAACAGTATTGTAATAGATGTCGAGACCGATTCTCGCTACGCCGTGGCCTGTGTTCCGTCCATTTTGTTTGTCTTTTGCGTCTTCCTGTATTTTAATTGTCATTGGCATTTTTCTCCATTTTCAATCTTAATTGGTTGAAGGTATGAAAAAAAGTTCAAACGAAAGTTGTAGAGAATATTGAACTCTACAACTTCAATAATGAAAGCAAATCTCATATTGCGAAAAACCGATGTTTATAACCTTTGACCTCAATATTCAATATCTTAAAAAGCGGACTAAAAATCTACTCATTATCTTTCATTCTTAGGTTGACCCCGTTTTTAACAAATATAACTGTGCTAATATCTTTCAACCAAAGAAGTAAACTCACCTGTACCCACTGCAAATCCAGTTCGCTCAATACCAACTTAGGTAAATCCCCAGCCTCTTTCCGAACCTCGGCAATTCTCGAACTGTCCACAAAAAGTTCTCTAATCGAATCAAACTCCTCAATTTCTGCATGCAAAACCCCTTTCTCTATCAACAAGTCCAAAACCTTGATTGTACACGCCTCAACCGTATTGCCCACAGTCTTCACGACAAGATCGGGCTTGTCCGGTCTCTCGTAAGCCTGGTCAATACCTGTAAACGCTTTTATAATTCCCTGTCTCGCTTTCTTGTACAGACCCTTGATGTCCCTCGACTCGCAGACATCCATAGGGGTGTCGATGAAGACTTCAAAAAAGGGAAGATCGCTTTCTGCGTGTATCCTCCTCGCCGTGTCTCTGTCTACTTTGAAAGGAGACACAAAGCTGCAGAGGCAGATCTGGCCTGCGTCAGCGAAGAGTTTAGCTACTTCTGCTACTCTTCGAATATTCTCTTCTCTTTCCCTGGCGGAGAAACCAAGATCTTTGTTGAGACCTGTACGGACATTATCACCGTCTAAAGAGTACGCTGGTATCCCGTGGTTGACGAGATAGGCCTCCAGCTCGAAAGCGACGGTGGTCTTTCCAGCCCCAGACAAACCAGTGAACCAAACCGTACAACCCTTAAATTTTCCGCCCATCACATGAGCCCTCGACGTCCTAGTCACGTGGTGTTTCTGCTCGAAAACGTTGGCGGGGCTACGAGTGCCGCCGTGATATTTTTTATCGCAGTTCATTTTTTGGAAGAGCGCGAGCAATTTCATGAAGGCACTGAAGAATTTTCTGAGAACCGTTCGTTTACGTAGTTGCGCTCCCACCCAAGAAGTGCGGAGATCTTAAATATTGAAACAAATACACAATTCAAGATAAGCAGATAATGAAAATTAAACACGAACGGTGTAATGCGTGAATTATATCAATTGAAAGTGGTCGGGTAATCGGAAGCGTTTAAGCACCAGGGAAAATTTTTGAAGAATGTTGGACATCGAAGTTTTAACAAATAATCAGATAAGGAGAAACTTCCCCAAAGTTGTGATATGATAAACTAGTGATAATGTTTTAATAATTCACGTGTTTCATACTTCAGCCTCGAAACAGTTTCAAGGCTGCAATTATTTTGAAGAAAAATTTAGGAAGAAATGACGTGAGGTCAGATGGCTCTGGCCACTTGCGAGTAATTATTCAAAACTTGAAAAATCAAACTCAAAATACTTGTGTATCTCACGAGACGAGCTCAAATTAAGAAACACGTCGAAACAGTTGGTTTAAAGAATTTAAAAAGCACTGACGTTAGGTCAGCTAATGTGAAATTACTAGTAATTATCCAATTCTTTAGCACAATAAGGAACATCTTGATTCCGATGATTGTTGGCTCATTTATGTGTCGAATTCATAGACCCCTTTTTCGTCACTAAATATGATCCGTCCCAGGAACGTGAGATCAAAATTCACATGATCCAGCATGTCTACAACTAACTGCATCCGGTAGTGTTATTGAAGAAAATTCAGCCCAATTTCTGTCAGAGCATAAGATGTTCAATACATCTAATGTAGACTTATGGAAATAATAATTTTATTTCCAAATAAAAAATGTAGCTACTAAGAAACGATTGACCTATTCAAAATTTCAAAAAACTAATTACTCAGGAGTAAATTAGAGAAGGGAGGAAATAAGCACATGCATAAATCAATTAATGTATCGATAATACACAATAACTGTGCATTTCATGAAATCTAATGGTTGAAACCACAAGATCATATTTCCTATTACTGATTTAATTATTTATTCTTCAAATAACTGACTCATCATCCTACCTGGAACATTGCTACTCATTTAACAGGCTGCTCCAACCTACATGACGAAAAATCAGGGGTACCTTTCATGGAAGTTCACAATCAGAAGGAGATTGAGAAAAAATCATTACCTGTATCCACTGCAAATCAATCAATCCAACATGAAGATGTGATAAAGAAGCAGCCTCTTCTTTAAACGCCAAAAGCTGATGCATGGGCACAAATAATTCTTCAACATCTTCTTTTTTATCCTCGATCAATGGAATTATCCCATTTTCCCTTAGCATTTCTATTACTTGCATAGTTGATTCCTCAACAGTAGCACTAACAGTTTTCAAGACCAACTCTGGATGCTCGGGCTTCTCATAAGCCTGATCAATTCCGGTGAAGCCCTTAATAACCCCTTGTCTTGCTTTCTTATATAACCCTTTGATATCTCTAGACTCACAAACTTCCAAAGGTGTATCAACAAAAACTTCAAAGAAGGGAAGGTCATTATCTTTATGAATTCGTCTAGCAAGTTCTCTGTCTTCTGTGAAAGGTGAAACAAAACTGCATAAACATATTTGCCCAGCATCTGCAAATAATTTGGCCACTTCTGCAACTCTTCGAATATTTTCTTCTCTATCCTCTTTACGGAATCCAAGATCTCTGTTCAATCCAGTTCTCATGTTATCACCATCCAAGCAATAAGAAGGAATTCCATGGGTAACCAAATATGCCTCGAGCTCAAAAGCTATGGAGGTTTTACCAGCACCAGACAATCCAGTGAACCAAATGGTGCAACCACGAAATCCTCGTAAATGTCCCAAAATTTGCCCCCTTTTGGCTCTAGAAACATGATGTTTTTGTTCCGTGACATTTGTTGCCACTTGAATAAAAGATGTTTTCTGTTTTTTAAAAATGTCTTGTGCTGAAGACATCTTTCCGGCAAGGAATTCACTTGAACACTAGGAAGTCAACCAATGCACAACTTTCACTGCATGTGGGTCAACGATTATATGCTTCCTCATTCGGTCGTTCAGATTTCTCCGAAACTCCGAATATTTAAAGCAATATTATCGCATTCTGTTACCACCAGAGATTACTCCCTTCCCTTAGAAAATGGAAATCTCGAAATCTGCACAAAATCGAAATCTTCGATTATTTGGACATTTGACATATGGGATATGTGAAATTCGAAATTTCTATTTGACATTTCATATTGACTAGTAGTTCAAAAATGTCGGTTTGAAGATAGATGCGTTGATTTCTGTGCTCATTCTCAAGTTGGAACAAGGCTGCCATATATATCAGCAATTATCCATAGAACAACGCAATTTGGAAAATTCCTTCGAAACCGGTTATGTTTTTGGCGCTCTTGTTCACCCGAACAGAGTGCCTATCATTTTGCCCGAATATCTGTAATTTTGGAATATCGAGCCGAAAATGGTCTCAATCGATTGGGTTCGACTCCCTGATGAAGAATTCGTGGCGAAAGTTGAGTCTGTCCGGCCGGCCGGCCGGCCGTATCCTCTCTAGCATCCAAAAGGAATCAGCTAGAGTTTTCATATTTTCAGAATAGGTTAATTGTCCAAATATCTCGGTCAAGTTCGTTATTGGCCCAAATCCGTCGGATGGTTCAGTAGTAATGAGCATCTGAAATTTTGTTTCGCAATAACTACTAGAATATCCATCCGATCAAATTGATACTTGAAATATTGTTGAGGGAGGCTGCAACAAAACAGCTCGCAAAATTTCGCTGAAATCGTCACGCTAGAAAATTTTTAAAAATTCCCAAAAAAAAATTTTTTTAATCCTCACTATCTCGTAAGATATTTTTCTGATTTCAATAAAAATTCGTGAATATATTGAGGTGATCGATATCTAACTTATCCCCAAATTTCATCGTCGTATCGCTTTTCCATCTAAAGATATAATCATTTTTTTAATATACTCAAGATAAAAAAGAGAAATGACATACGTCCCGATAATTTTCTTTGAACGATGGCCATCACAGATCGATATTCGATTGACAAATGCCGGGCTCATTAATCAGTGTCAGTTGGCGTTATATTAATCAAAATTTATCATAACGGGAAATCATAGGGATAGAATTCAATCTCGGTGGCTGAACTAATATACGTTGTCAAAATTCAGAAAAGCACTGACATAAGTTTTTAGGAAAAGGGAATTATAGCTTCGAACAAAACTTGGGGAAAATTATGAGTAGTTATTTTTAATTTGAGATATAGGTTTGTTCATTCATTACATTGCATTGCATCACATTGTCCCATAGTACGGGAAAAGACTATTGTTCACGTGATCAGAGTGCTTATAGATTTGTTATGGTTTGAATATTTACTCGCAAGTAGCTCAACAAGAGCGCCAAAGCAATCTGACCTCACGTCAGTGCTTTCTAAATTTTTATTTATTTTATCATCATCGTAATGGGGCATGGTGAGTGTCTACGAGCGTCAATAGTCCACTTCTCATCAAACAACACATGCCTCCAGTAATCCGCAGAAATCAGATACTGCGTTTTTAAGTGACTTGACGGCGACTATTCCATTAAAAGTTCTCTCTTTCGGCACTTTTTCGTCTCACTGAGGGCCAAAAGTACAAAACACTTGATTCGGATATGTCGATTTTGTTCGACAAACATATTATTCTTATGTATATGAACTGAATTTTAATTGGTTTTTTTTTGTATGCATTCAACTTTCGCTACATATTCATAAGTACAAAAATATTTAACAGATTTGTTTGAAATCATTCGTCAATGCTTAAATTCCAATCGCCAGAAGGCGTATAGCCTATAAGTGATGCAAAATGGCCAAAAAATTTCTTCTTCGGCATCGTTTAGGGCTCGTTTATACTGGTGTCAATTATTTATATCAGAGTATTGAATACAGAATCAATCTCTGTTTTGATAGCGGTAATTTCAAATAATATAATAAAATATAATTCAAGATGGTCAGCACGTTTCAAAACATTGAAACTCAAATTCAAAATGACAATTATTAACAAGCATGCAGCAAAATCCATAAACTCTATGTTCTGTTTACGGTTAAGTTAACGGCCAGTATAAATGCCTACTGAAATTCTTACGGAATACGGTAACGGCTTACGGCATAAGGTACCGGCCAGTATAATCGAGCCCGTAGACTTAAGCAATATGAAAATTGTATCAAAATTGGTAGAGAAAAAAATGGGAAATAGTAATTCATTCATTATTTTCAAACGGAAGATCAGTAATTGTTTGGGTGTTTTTAGTGCCTCTAGAAAAATAAAAATAATGATCAGTCTCCCGTTTGAGATTGATTTATAATTTTTCACTACCAAAAAGAGCGAAATAACGACCGGTCTTCCGCTTAAAATTGATTATCGACCACTGATAACTCAGTCACTGCTGTCACTCATTAATAGAAACATGTATAACTCTATGATCACAACAGATAACTTCTATGGATAATAACAAATAATAACAAATAAACATTACTCAAATTATTGGGGTAAAATTGAATCGCAGTTTTGTTTTTAAGTTTTATCAGTTTGTAACATCAAACGTACGTTATATGTGAACGGACAATTTTCAGGTTCAGGGACATTATAATTTATATGTATCTCAATAGAGTAATCTCAAAACTTCTGTAAATTTCATTATGGAAAACCCCAACTGTATCAGCAACATGAGGGAATGGGCTCCTCTAACTGATTTATTGAATCAAATACCATCAAAACCGAATCTCAACATATTTTCCGAAGATGTCAAACTAACATGTGTAGATATTTTACCAGAATTCATTGCTCTGGGAACAAATTATGGTATGGCCTATTGGTTTGATAGGAAAACTAAAGAACTCAAAAGACTCAGATGTGAGGTAGGTAATTTACAATTATAAAAATTTAAAATAATATATTCAATCAGATATTAGGTTCAAAGTTTCATACATATTATTTGTTCCAGAATTCAAATATACCGATTACATCTATAAAGGTATTGTCTACTGTCGATTATATGTTAGCTTGTGGAAGTTCATCAGGAAATATCAGTATCTTTCAAATTCCCAAGACACATCCAGATTGGATTCCAGAAAAACTAAAACCTAAGAATAAGAATGTTGAGAGATATACTGTGTCTGACTTGCACAAATCTGCAATAAGTTCATTAGAATGGTCTAAGAATGGAATGAAGTTATTTTCTGGGGATAAAGATGGAACTGTTGTTTTAACAGAAATTGACTTTCAAATGGTAAGAAACAAATTGAAAAATCAGGAACTGTTACATTAAATTTTTATTTTTAAGCACATATGCAAATCCTTGGAAATTCTCAATGAAACTTATGAAGTGGTTCAATTAAGTTACAGTAATCCTAAGTTAATAGTATCAACAACATACAGAAGTATCATTTGTGAACAAACTGATAAATGGACAGTGATGCAAATTGGTCGACAAGATAGAAAAATGTAGGCTATTTTTCAAAAAATTTACTTAATCATTAATTTTTTTATTCAGTTTAGGTAACTTTGGAGGCATTATTGAACAAAATAAATTGAAATCTGCAGAAACTGTAATTTACTGCACAAGACCTGGTCTCAGGATATGGCTATCTGATAACCGTGGTGTTGTTCAAAAAACGCTGATTTTCAAGGTGAGCTATGCGAATTATGAATAATTGTTAAATAATTTCAATATGATTTTAAGGATTTGTTGAAAAAAGAATGTGCAGAAGTGCCTCTACTGAACCCCGTCTCAAAAGAAGTTGAATCTAAATTTCCAAAAGATGTTAATTTTGGAGTTATATTGCTACTTGGGGAAAATTTTTTAGTCACATACAATAGCAGTTTGGTATACATTCTGGATTTGGAAAAGATGACAGTTGTATCGAAAATTGCTCATCTCAGAAGGTAGGCTAGCATTGATGCACTATGATTATTTTCTAACTTTTTCTCATTCAGAGTTATAGATGTAGCATGTCACAATGATGAATTATTCATTTTGGAGGAAGAACGGAGTCTCATTAGAATTTCAACAAGACCAGAAATCTCCTATGATGATAATACCATATTTTCTGAGGTAGGTGCATACCTTCCTAACTCAATCAAGGACATAACCTCAAAACTTCAACCTTCAAGTATACTGTCAGTCATTCCACCTATGATTGGGCAAACACTTACTAACATTAGTGAACATACTGACGATAAATTGATAATGAATGCTGAAGAAGCAGTTGAGGAGCTGTTAAATGATTCGAATGAAGAACCTCAAAGAAGGTTTGTTAATATCGAAGCAGAGGATTCCAGTGAAATCTTGTATAAACATAAAAAAATCAAGAAAAGAAAACCTGAAAAAGAACCTGTTGTGAACACTAACGATGATTTACAAGAAGATAACGTTTTTGTTACACAACCCACTTTGATGACTATGAGTGCAGTAGGCCCAATGCCAGATCTAAGAAGTCCAGAAAGCATTCTCAGCAGTATAAAACAAAAAGAAAAACTTTTAGCTGCATTTTTAACATATGATAAGCATTCCTGTGAAAAATCTACTGCTGGAAATGATTTTTCTGCTCAAATAAACAGAAAACCTGACCTGTGCAATCAAATTTCAAAGGAAAAAAGTCTCAATTTACAAAATACAGAAAATAAAGGGACACTTGAAGAAGTGCAGCTTCTTGATTACAGCACCAGTGCTGAAAAAACTAAAGAAGCGAACAATAAAATAGTCAAAGAAATACATGATATACATAATTCAGAAAAATCTATTGAAAAAGATAAGAACAGGAAAATTGAAAATATGAAAATTTCAGAAAATCTAAAAAAAAAAGGTAATGACACTACGGTGCAAGACAAAAAAACCGATTTGAGCGATGTGGATAAAATTGGATTTGGAGGCTTGATAGACATAGAAAAGATTTTGACTATTCAAGAAACCCGTACTTCAGAATTCCAAGACAATTTCAAAACTAAATTATCTAATGGTAAAGTTATGAAGAAAAGTCAGACCTCTGTCATAAATGACAATGTTTCTTTCTTTGGTTCCGAAGAAAAAAAGCAAATGACGAATAAGTTTAATAACTTCAGTATTAGTGATAATTCTGCTTCATCGAAATCAAAAAAAGAAAGTAGTTCAAAGCCTATTCCTATAATGTCGAAATCTACAGAAATTCCAGGTAAGAAAATTTTTATAAAGCTTAATAATTATTTTCTTGATTATAATGATACTTCCTCGCGAAAGTATCACAATATCAGTACATGAAAAGAAATTGAACATAATTCTTTATTTATCTCAGCTGAATAAAAGGTGCAATTTATTTATACATTAATCAGTTTGAAATGGCCAATTTGCAATTTCATCTTTAACATCCATTAAATCTTTCAACAGAGGCAACTTCAAAGCATTATTTTGTAAAATTTCTCAATTCATAAAATATAAATATCTAAAATTGTGATCATAGTACTTTTGGTGTCGAATTTACTTTTTAAAAATTTTCTCAGTAAGATAATTTTTTTTTCATTTGTTACTTATGTGCTTTTATCTAATTTTGCAATAATTCGTTCTATCCGTTAAAAGGAAGTATTGTTATAGCTTTTAAAGGTCCTATTAGGATTCAGACATTTAGTGATCCATTACTTATTGTTTTCTTCTTTTGTGCATTGGCTTCAGATTTTGTTTCCAGTGAAATTTTTCAAATTTTAGGTGCTACAATCTGGATCAGTGCAGTGTCACTTTGAAACAAGGTGCCTTGTTTCAGATATTATTTCGTTATTTTTTTTATTCATTTTTTTTTTATTTTCTTCAGCATGTGTCGATGTTCCAAGCGGATGCAAGTCATGTTCACGGGAGAGAAAATTAACATCTACTACTGATGATTTGCTTAAAGATTGGGTGATACTTTGAATATTATTTATTGTTGATTGTGTTGTTTTATATTTAATTATATATTTTATCTTTGCTAGTCATCTTATGCTATAGAATTTTATGTAAGTTATTTCAGTGAATTACACTTTGAAATTTTTTATGATTGTCTATTGTTAACTTGAAATTTCTGCCATATCAGAGGATTGATTACAGGTAACACAGCTGTACAAATTTTTTTTTTCGTTGTTGTCTATCTCTTCTTATTAAGTTTTCAAGTCAATTTTCAAATATGTTCATGAAACTACTGAATTAGCTGTAGTTTGAATGGTTTTGGCTAATTTTTCGTCGTGGAAGTACAAGATTGGTGCCTGTAACATCGCCAAAAATAGCCCTGTGCTCAGAAATTCTCCAGATAAGCAAATTGGGATTAATGCACAATACTAGAAAAGAGGTCACTAGTCGCACTGGACAGAACTTTTAGAATATTACGTAACAACCAAAACATTTTGTGCAGAGCCATGACTCTGTTGTCAGATTCTTGATTATTGGTGCAACAAGCTTGTGTCTTCGAAGGCGGTACTAGATATTGGAAATGACAATCGGACTTATAGCATTTCTTACAGATTTCTCTCACTTCACAGGTTCTAAAGTGGAGCTCATTCAGAGTGTTATTCCAGACAATAAACAAAAATATAATAATTATCATTGACTACATGAACAAGTAATATTGGTGTTTTGTTAAAATGACGTTTGTGCGCATGGATTTAACGCATACACTTATCACGTGACCTGGCTTTCCATCCCGCTCCCCTCTTTGGGATATGATAGCACATTATTGCTTGTTTTTGAAAATAGATTCTACTGAATACACATAGGAAGATCAGAGCCACTTGAAACTACTTTTATAGCAAGGGCACCAAAAGCACTGTTGACCAGTGCAATGAAGCACTGTTGACCAGTGCAATGCTTCTTGAAACTTGAAGGTTATTCTATCATGAGCAACATATACAATAAAAACATTTTATTCAAATTAAAAGTTCACAACACATTGTACTCGCAATTTGAAATACCCAGTGAAATATTAAAAAAAATTATACTTGATTGCTCGCAAAAACAGAAATATATTAGTATAAAGGTGTAAAAATACATCTACTTCAGTAAAACAGCTCAATAAATATATAATCACTAGTTCAGATACACTGCTCAGCAAAAACAATGTCAAATCAAAGTTTTGAAAACACGCCTGCAATGTATTCAAACATAAAATAAACACCCTCATGAGGATATTTATCGAATTCAACTGAGATCAATTTGAAATTAATAAGTTTCTTCATAATAAAGAGTATACTTTTAGAAAAAGAAGAAAATTTCACACAGAGAAAAATCATTGCTGGAATATTAACACCTCAACCAATTCACTCAGAAAACATGCGTAAAAACTATACTGACACACTTCAGATTGAAATACCCAAAAGCTAAAACCCTTAAAATTTAAAAAGTACTTGTTCAACATGATGTTTGATTGAAGTAAATCTCAAGTTATGTGCTTTACATTGGAGAAATTCAATAATTAATAATGTATAGATTTTTATTCCCTTAAATTTGATATATTTTGCGAAATGATCCTCTTGTAGATTCTACCTTTAAAAATTGATGATATAGGTAAACATATGGAACAATGCCATTCTTAAAAAAAAATCAAGGTTAGGATTGGAAAGTGGACTTTTTTTCGTCTGCAAATACCTTTTTGATTGGTAACTATCAAATGCTTTTCTAAATAAATAAAATTGATTTGGCAATCATTTGCTGTATATTCATTCACATTAAAAAATATATATGTACATAATAAGAATCTTAAATGACTAGTGACAATCAAAATAAATCGTTGCTGTCTTTTGTTATTGAAGCAAGGCCCAATACTGATATCCATAAGTAGAATCAAAGACATACCCAAAAATATCTAAGTAAAAATGTATACAATCGAGAAATTGATGGACAAAAACAGAACTCTTAAAAATATTTGACAAAAATTAAATATTAGATTCACTAGCAAAAAGTCTGCAATATTGTGTATTCAGTTCATGGGAAAAATGAAGAATTAATACATTGCAATAATCTCTTCAACTTTGATTATACTAGGTTATTCGAAATTTCAACAGATTTATGGAATATGAAAAGAAAATTCTAATAAGTTTTAATAGTGCATTAAATTAATTGAAATATATCATAACTATCCATGTACTGTAATGAAATTAACATTTTTATTTAAACAATACTATGCCAAAAAATGCATGGGTAGACTCCTATGGTTCAAGCAGAATTTTATGAGAAAAAGGCAAGCAGAACTGCGAATCATTCGAGTCTCCCACCACTTACTGAAGTAAATACAGAGTGATTCATGGCTACGACCTGTTAGCCATTTTTAGAGGTTTTATAATTAAGAGGTACTGGTCTATATCGCTAAAATATTAGGCCTCTACAGCTTCCAGTTATACTAGAAACTGACTACTACATTCTTATTTCTACTGGCACACTCAGTATTGGATTATTAAATACCTCATTTTACAACAATTTCAACAATATGCCATAACTTGGTGAAAACAAATCAAGGACCCATCAGCAGAAAAAAAAATTCCAAAAATCCAACACAATATTAAATTTTGCCAATACATAGTATATTGTAAGACTGTTTGCAGTGTGGACCTAAAATGTACAGGGTGTTCATGTCAATTTCATCAGACCACAAAATTGTCAAATTAGAACCTATATTTTTTTACAGTCAAATGTACATATGAAAAGAGGGGGGCCACTTAAGCAAACCCTATTCCTTCAAGAGTTATAGAGGCAGAATTTTAAATAAAGGAACATTCTGAGTGGAAGTAGTCTGATTTCTAAAAGCACAGGAAGAAGCAAATATTCGGTTTTACGTTAATATTTGACATTTTTACTTTTCTATCTCTTGTGAACACTTCTAACACACAATGGCAATTCATAACATATCAAATTTCACAGTCGTAGAACCACCGTTTTTTTCACATAAATGCCAATAAATGAATGAGGTATCTAATAAATCCATAATATTGTGGGTGTGCCATTTGTGATAAGGAAGTAGTAGTCAGTTTCTGGAAGAACCAGAAGCTATAAGTTTGAAAATATTTTAGAGATAAAAATCATTATCTCAAACCACAAAATTTCAGCTCAAATTTCCTATCGCCATGTATCACCTTGTATATGCATATTATGACATTGATTGATTAAAAATTTCTTTCAGTTCATATCAAATTTCAGTATTTCTACATTTTGAAGCACCTAGTATAAATCGATAACATTCATAACAGCACCCTGTAGAACAACAGTTCCTTAATAGCATCTATTAGAATATAAAAAATAGGTTTACTTTATATATGAAGAGTGGTTCAATTCGTCACATAAGTTTAAAATAGTGTATTTATTGAAATCGATTTTGCAACTTACAAATAAATAACAAATTATAACGTGTTAGTGTTTTCAAGGTACTTCTGATTGAAAATAAAATTTCGTACATCTAAAGCATGCTTTTCTGTGATGCATATGACAGAAAATAAAATGCCATAACCAATATATTGGATGAATTTAAGGAATTCCCACATTTTATCACAAAAAATGGCCAACAGGAACAAATGGATCATGTTATGGACATTGACGAGTCTCCAGAAGAAAGCAATTATAAAGAATAAGGGGCTTTTGAAAATTATCATTTGCCTGATAAATTCTTCTTCGGAGACATTATTATTTTCTAACATGTCCTGATAAAGTGCTATGTAACGATTCCAAAATAAAGAACTGAGAAGTAACTGCAAGGCAAAGCAAGAAATGACAAGAGCCGACTTCTGCAGTGTTACTTTCCCTTTGTACATTATCACATTACTATCTTTACTATCTATAACCGTCGGCAATTGTACATAGCCCCCACGTGGGGGATTATTCTTTAGGTAAAAGAAAGCACCAATCAACAATGCAATGCAACCTAAACCATCGCAAATTCCATCTATAAAATAACCGCTTGTACCAACTTCAGACCTCTCCCCTTTAATATGTTTTCTAGCCCTTGCAACATGACCGTCCAAGTCATCTAGAAATGTTCGTATCTCAAACAAAACCACCCCAATTCGTCTGTACGACAGACTATCACTTGCTATACATTTTCCACTAGCTATTGCAACAAAAACATGAAAAAAACTAATAGCGTTTGGAGTAATATAGGGAAATTCCGAAATATTCATCAAATTATCAAGAATGGTAACAAGTGGTGCAAAAAGATAATAATTAGTATGATCGAGCAGAACAGCCTTAACCGTTACATCTCCAAGAGGTGAAATATTGTATCCTAACCAGCTCACATCATTGTAACTAAAGTTATTGTTGTCATTAATTCCCCTATCAATGGGGTAATTGTGTATTCTTATATGGAGGTTATAATCCATAAACAAAAAGAATAGAATAACAAGAGTCAACAGTGCCATCAATATTTTACTCATTTGTGCCGGAGGTCCCAACATTTTGATGCTAATCTGTATATAAAAAAATTTTCTCAATGATAAATTCAAAACTGGAAGATAGGTTCGATCTGGATTAGGAACTAATTCAACCACATAGTTTGAGGGAAGTTGTTAAGGAATACCTGGAAAATAACAGCTTAGTGAGACGGATTTCAAGAAAATCAAGCAACATTATTTATTCTAATTATTTTTTTAGATGAAACTGGCTATTATATGTTTTTGGAAAATTATTGGGAATTTCCAGCTTAAAATTTGTACATTTTTGTTTGTTTTAGTTGGAGACAATAATCCTCATTCTTTAAATATAGTGAAAATAACTTCGAGTAAAGAACATAATCTCTAACCTTTTAGTTTTCCATAAACATCTAATATGCTATCACCTTGTATATCAAGAATACTTGTGACTTGAGTTATTCGAGATGATGCTAATTGATAATAAGCAAAAATACACTCATTAAAAAAATATTCACTATATTAATTTTTAAATAAATTGGCCTAGTTCACCCTGTTAACATCTGATTTCGATTCTGCAAGAATTAAAATTGGATTTGATGGTATAGAGAGTTGAACAAGTTTCAACTTCATCTATTTTTCTTAAAACCTTGTGGAAGTAAGTAATGACAAAATAATGGATCTTTATATTAGATATTCAAGCCTGATGGTCTCTCTTCTTTTTTTTATTCAAGTTGATAGCTATTTCGTAAAAGAAATAATATTTTTTTACTGAACAACTCAATTTACAATATTAGCACATTAAGAACAATGTTTTTATTCTTTTTGGCCCTCTTCTTTACGTAATCAGTGCTTATCAATTTGCCCAAATGTCTCTATTTTTTGTAATATTTGCCAAAAATATTCAATCATTTGGTTGGACTCAGACGGTCAAAATAAATTTATCATTAATCTCCTCCACAGGGTCATCAGAAATTCAATGCAAAAAACAACAATCCCTTCTATCTTAAATACTCTACTTGAATTTCTTGAAGACTCAAGATCAGCTGATAAATGAAATGAAATAGACAATGAAATTATCAAATTCGATGCACACAAGTTATTTCAATATGAAATGGGCAAAAAATTTTTTTTTCTGAAGAAGGTAAAAAGTGGATGTTCTGTTAAAACAAATATTATTACCCAGATTCACCAGAACATATCAATAGTGAACAAATATTTTCATCAAGTGTTTGGATTATGTTCACTTTATCTAAAAAACCCAAAATTGATAAAAATGATACCTATCATCAATTATGATAACAAAAATATTTATTCTGAATACATTACTGATCTAACATGTTATCTAAACAATATTGAATAAGGATTTTTTCCAGAAAATTCACAAAATTTCATGCATATTACAATTCACTTTGATGTTCATGTATGCAGAAACAATAAAATTCAGTCAAGGTTAATTAAAAATTCAATAATACCATCACCACTGTAATTAAGAAAGCTGATTATTACCTGAATTTGATACTGTACTGAAACACCCACTTTTTAAATATAAGGTGTTACTTTTCCTCATTATGAGAATACTCTCTTACTTTTACTAACAATCATCTCAAGAAATATTGATGGCATCTTGATTAAGAGTGCCAATTTCAATTAGACACTTTGTAATTGAGCTTCATGAAAATTTTGTCTTGATATTGCTATAATTCTGAAATTTCAAGCATTATTTTCACACAAAGTAACCATTATTATTGAATGTTGACAGTCACTACCTTTTGTTGACATACTTTAGTAAGAAACTCGAGTGAATGAATGATATTTTGAACGACCTTCTCAAGAAATTTTAATTATCAGAGAAATTAAAAACAGCAATAATCATCAATTTAATTGCTTCATCTTCATAATCATAATTGATCTTTAAAAAACTATGATGCTAGAACTACCATAAAATTCAAAGGTCAGCGCATAAGCATAGACAAGTTAATGGAAATGGGCAACTCTCAAAAAATGAGCCCTAAAATGAAGAAATCAGATGAAAGTATTCATTAGATTTCACATTTTATTTACTTATAGTGAAAATGTTTGAAATATGTTAATTAAAAACGTTCTGTAGTTATTAAAAAAGTAAAATTTATTTTGGCTTGAGTCCACAGAACTAGTGCGAATCATAGATAAGTGAATGTTACAGTGTAAATTGTTTTTGCAATGATTTTTTCAATATATAATAGAAAATACCTTCATGTGATCATTTATTGTTCAATATTAATTATTCATTATAAATACGATTATTTTTTTTTCAATATCTTCCCTTCTATGTAATCAATGTTGCCAATAATAGTTATGGACGCACTACTAACTGTGACGCAAGAGGAGAGTTATTTTTAATCGGGCTCCTCCATAAGTTAGGATAACGAAAATATAAAAACTTACGTTGATCTTTACGATATATTCAGGAATGCAGATGGTTAACTGTAAAGACACAAAATGGCTACAGTACTCGCTGCCATATCCTCAATCTTCGAAGCAGTCTCGGAAGTCCAGCAAAGTTGCAGAACTGAGATGCAACAAGATGCCGGGTTTGAATCAAACATCACAAAGAATGAATCTCCTCTTGCGCGCACACATCAATGACATGCACAAAGAATGAAATCTAGCATATGTAGTTTATATATCGTCAATTTGTGACGAGTTACTCTATTACTACTAAAAACATCGCAGTTTTCGAAAAACGGATCTCTGTCTTTTATCTTTAGGCTCAAACTCTCTTTTAGGGCTCGTTTATACTGGCCGGCACCTTATGCCGTAACCTTAACCTTAAAAGTTGAACCATACGAATTCAATGCTTTCGTTCCAAAGATATTGAATATCTTTGTTTCGTTCATACTCATTCCCTAACCTTTTCCTGTACCGGTAAAATGTTCAACTTCTAGGGACAAATTCATAGAAATATATATTCATAAATTATTTGGACAAATTACATATTGATATTAGATAATTAGATTAGATTATCTTATAAGTGTATAAGACTATCTTATAAGTAAGACAAATTAATGGAATATAATAGTGGGCGAGTTTTTTTAACACATGCGCATTCTATAGAGGGTCATTTATTTATATCAGAGCATTGAATACAGAATCGATCTCTGTTTTAATAGCGGTAATTTCAAATAATATAATAAATTATAATTCAAGATGGTCAGCACGTTTCAAAACATTGAAACTCAAATTCAAAATGACAATTATTAACAAGCATACAGCAAAATCCATAAACTCTATGTTCTGTTTACGGTTAAGTTAACGGCCAGTATAAACAAAGATTAACTTAACTCTTCTACTCTTTGGTATAAACGCCTACTGAAATTCTTACGGCATACGAAATAAGGTAGCGGCTTACGGCACAAGGTACCGGCCAGTATAAACGAGCCCTTAAGGTACAAAATAAGTTCTCCCTCGAATATTTTCGAACTATTGTTATTTTTTTGGTAGAATATAGTTCAAATGCATTGTAGAGTAGAGAAATAACAAAATTATGCATTCTCTCATTGTTGGATCAAAAACTTTTCAGATCATCCCTATACATCTGGAATTAAATAATAAGGGTTGTGTGGCAACACTGATAAGAACAACGCTATGAAACCATAGATCTTAATAATTTTTGTCGAACTCAAAACGTATAGGTTAGAAACCGAAAATATTGTTTATTTGGAAATCAACTGAAGATTTAAGATTTATATAAGCAATGCTGAATTAAAACATTCTTCAAGAAAACGTTTAGGTAATATAAAGTTGACACTTTTCAGCTGTATCAATTAACAATAAACTGACCAACTTGCGGTAGGAAGACTCTACTTCATTGTTCAAATTTTTGTATTATATTGCTGGCATGTTTCATTCTACAAATATGAGTAAATTAAGTTATTTATAGTTCGTACCAGTTCCTAGATGTTCAATTCGATATTTTTTATAGATTTCCATATGTAAAATGAAGAGGAAACGACGAGACCTTTGTCCTTCTCCACTGTTGGATGAAATACCCAAACGAACTAAGGTACATGCTCAAAGGAAGTTCGCACAAGGATCAAATATTAACAGTCCAGTGATAACACCAGTGCAGGAATTTGAAAGATCTGACAGATCTAATTTGAATCTTATACAGGAACCGGTAGAACTTCTTCCAATTAGAAGACAGAATACAGAAGATTTTTTGACTTTTCTGTGCTTTCGAGGAACTCCAATATTACCCCCTAATTTGAGTTTTTTCAATACTGCCTCTATTGTAGATACAAATGGACAAGTCCATGAAATCAAAAGTGAGTCTCCCAAAAATGGACCTATTGACACATCAGTTATTCCTAAAGGGGGTAGTTGTTCATCTGAGAGACCTTTCATTGCTTTTGGTGTTAGAAAACGAGCGGACCCTATTGTGATAAGTAGGCAAATGGAAAGGAAGAGAAGGCATGCACTTGCCCTTCAAGCTTTAAGGCGAAAATATCAAGAACAGAAAATGGCTAAGATAAGAGCAGTTACAATTAGTAAATTATCAGAAAAACCTTCTAATAGAGCTATAGCTAGAACAAACTCTCTCTTAAAATTAGAAAAAAATGCTCAAAATATTTCAGCTAAGTCAGTCACACCTAAAACTAAAGTGAAGATTATACCTTCTAAAACTGTAAATCCTCAAACAATAAGAAATTTTAGTACCAAAGTGAAACCACGTATGTGTTTACGCAGTTTTAGAGGACGTTTTGTGCAACAAGAACTACCATTTAGGGCAGTAAAGAAAAATAAACTGCCAGAGAAAAAGGCTCTTAAGGCTGCATTGAAACAAAAAAGAGAAATTAAAAAGAATGTGAAAACTCCTATAGAAATGAAACCTAAAAGAAAAGACACTGTTAGAGAGGTAGATCAGAGTAATGTTACTAAAAAAAGTATTACTTCCAAATCTGAAGAAAATGAAGTCAGAGTTACAAGATCTACTAAAGTTTCACTAAAACAAAAAATTAATGTTAAAAAAACTGTTATTAAAAATACTGTCAAGAGGCGAATATTAATCCCTAGTTCCACTCTTGTGAAGTCACGTGTCCTAAGGTCCCAAACTACGAAAAGTAATAGTGTATCGAAATCAAGATTAACTAAAAAATCTTTAAACAGAACTATTGACAAAATGCCAGAAAAAATGAAAAGGAAAACATGTATTGATCAAAGATCAAAGAAACCAATGAAAGCAGAGGATCTCAAGAGTAAAACTCCTGTAAGTGATATGAAAACAAACGAAAAATTAAAAAAAAAGAAACCCATAGTTGAAGAGGAGAAAAAAGAATCAGTTCAAGTCACAAAATCTGTTACTGGTATGCTGCATAAG
Source organism: Micraspis discolor (assembly GCA_030674115.1). Lineage (NCBI taxonomy): Eukaryota > Metazoa > Arthropoda > Insecta > Coleoptera > Coccinellidae > Micraspis > Micraspis discolor. The sequence continues at coordinate 2,458,039 of JARTUT010001740.1, forward strand.
GATAATGGCAAGTCAAGTGCGAAAAGCATTTCAGAAAAACCTGTATTATGTAAGGTCAGTATGATTCCTGATGATAAAACTTCGAAGCAAGAAATTAAAGCTGACAATAAAAAAGGTGTGGAAAAACAAAAAAATACTGGAACTAACAGAGATGCCGAAACAATTAATATACAACCAAACATTTTATTGAAAGATGCCAATAGAGAGAAGTCTGCAGTGAAGAAGAATACAGTAAGTCGTAATAATGATAAAGAAGTCGCAAATATTCAAGTGGAAAATATTAATGAATCCAAGTCTGTAGTAAAAAAAAATACATTACGCAAATTTAATAATGATACAGACAAATCAGATATTGCTTTGGAAGATGTTAATGAAGAAAAACCTGGAATAAAAAAGAATGCAGCAAATCGTAAGTGCATTATCAACAAAGAAAGCACAAATAGAAATATTAAATTAGCTCCTACTCAACTGGAACCAGCGTCTAAAGGAAGACCTTCTAGAAAAACTAAAGAAGCTGCAGCAATTTATATGGAAATATTGAGTCATAAATTAGTTGAAGGGAGTAAGGTAGATGATGACACAGTTTCTATAGATAGTTTTCCTGAATTACCAAATGTTAAAAGAACGGAACAGCGGGAAAATGAACTGAAAGCCAAAGCGAATATAAGTAAAACAGATAAATCAAATATTGTAGAGGAAAAATTACACAATATGGAAGACTCTGCCATAAGCAATGATCTAAGTAATATCAACTGCATTCAACAAATCGAATATAAGCCCTCATTTGTAGACATTGATTCAAAAGAAAAAGATAGAAAACAATCAGTGAAGAAGACTGATTCATTGGCTGATGAAATATCGTCTGTGAACACATTACAAGCTGTAACTGTGCAGAAGGGTAAAAATGAAAAGCAAATAGCAGAAATATCAAAAAAAATTGGGGGAAATGCTACATGTCTTGAAAAAATAAAAGTTGAATATAAGGCAGATTCTAAGAGTGATATAAAAGTTAAAGACGAAAAGAATCAAACAAATGTTACTGATTTGGGTCAAGAAATATCAAAAACTACGGAGCAAGAACAAAAGAAGCAAACTAATAAATTTGAAGAGAAGAATCAAGAAACTTGCCAAATTAAATCTAGTAAAGATTCTTTGAAACAGAAAGAAATCGAAATGAAAAAGTCTAAAGTAAAAGTAACTAAAGGTGATGCTACAAATGGAAAGAGTGATGAAATGAAGGTACTTCCAGTGTTGTCCAATAATATGCAAGTATTTGAACAAAAAATTTACAAAAAGCTCAATTCTAAAGATTCTTCCGATTCAGATGAATGTCTAGCCAAAATACCAAGAAAAACGAAATTAGCACATGCAACAAAAAATAAAGAATTATTCAACAAAAATGTCTCAGCAACTAAGGAAGATATAAAAAAGAATAATCAAATCAAAACAGAGGAACACTCTTCAGATTCTGAAAATGAGTGTTTAGCAAAGATAAAAGAAACTAAAAATACCATAGAAGGAGCAGGTCGAAAAAAATCAAGTGGGGAAAGTAAAACTATCAAATCTGGTAAATCTGAAAACTTTATGAATACGAATATAAGGAAAAAAGATTTGAGTTGTAAATCTCTGAAAGTATCTTCCACTACCAAAACTAACACTAATCTGGATAAAACTTGTGGTAAATCAGATGTATCTTCAAAGTCATTCAAACCTGTTTGTTTAAAATCAACAAAAAATAAAATTATAAGTAAAGAAGGAAATTTTAGTGATTCAGATGAGGAACCTCTTTCAAAACTTACAGTGAATAAATTGTGTGATAAAAAATCTACTGAGGAATTGAAAGAGGATATACTTAGGAAACAGAAAGCATTAATTGAATCTCCTCCAAGAAATAAGGGCAAAAAACTTCAAAAACATAAAGAAAAAGAAGTTTCTAACACAAATAAACATGAAGAACTGCCATCTAAACAAAAACGAGAGTGTGCTAAAATCCCTTCCAACTATCTTCCAATGTTTTCTTCTTCAGATGATGAAGAAAAATTCCATGGATTTTCTCCAAAAAATGAGAAGAAAAAGGGAAGTCTATATTCTCATTCATCGTTGGATTTTTTATCCAAAGGCTTGGGGAGACGTTTCGGCAAGGAGAAAGTCAATATGTCGAATGAGCAAATTGAAAAATGGCTTAAAGAATCTGCAATGGCAGGTGATGACAGCAAAAAGGTGGAGGAATTAAAATACTGCGATGAAATCACTCCAGAAACGTCCCTCAATAAAGATCTGAGTAGTTTAGAGCAAGCAAAAAGCCCTTTTTTAGAACCTACAGGTTCCGCAGATAATAAGGAATCAACCCCAAAGAAAAGACATAATACTTTGGAGGACCACTTGAAATCTTCTTTATATAAATCGCCTGATAGAAAACCAATTTTCAAGAAAGAAAAATCCAGAGTGGCTCCAACTGTTGGAGCATTTTCTGCTAACAACGAAAGTAGTATTTATGCTTTTGAAGAAGAAGTAGAAGAAGCAGTGAGTACACCTTTTCGCAGACCGTCAAGAAGACCTTCCTCTACAGCTACTTCGAAATCAGAGGATGAGCTACCTAAAATTGAAGACCAACCTAAGTTTGGTCAATTCAGAAAGCCTGTACTCAAAAATGAACTAAGCAAAAACGAGGATCAAAAATTGAAAGAAATTGAATCGAATTTGAAACAAAACCAAGGTTCTTCTAGTCAAAAGTCTTCACAAAAAATTCCTATTTCTCGCACTGCTTCAAGTAAAAACATCAAAAAAAACAGTGCTGATCAGTTTGATGATTTCAAATACAAAATTCCAAGTTCCCCAAGTGCAAGTTCATCATCCAGTGCAAAATTATATAAAAAACAAAATAAAAATAAACCAAAACCTGTTGAAAATTGTAATGCTGTGCATATGGCTGATTTTCCTTGCAACGGACCTGGAGATCTTGTAGAAGCGCCAACATTTTATCCATCTGAAAAAGAATTTCAAGATCCGTTAGAATATATTGAGAAAATTGGACGAACGGCAGAGCAATTTGGAATTTGCAAAATAGTTCCACCTAACACTTTCAAACCAGAATGTAAAGTTAGTGATGATATGAGGTTCACTTCATATAATCAGTATGTTCATAAAATGTTACATAGATGGGGTCCAAATTTCAAAGAGTTGATAGCAATAAAAAAATACCTTCACACACAGAATATAAATTTGAAGCAACCTCCTTGGATTGGGGGCATGGAGGTGGATTTACCTAGGCTTTACCAAACAGTGCAGAGCTTGGGAGGTTTGAAAGAAGTGATAGAAAAAGAAAAGTGGTCCAAGGTTTCTGATATCATGAGAATTCCTAAATCTGCACAAGACAGAGTAACAAAACTTGATGACATCTATTGCAAATATTTGCTTCCATATGATACATTATCTCCCGATGAAAGAGAAAAGCTGTTGGATGAAGTTGAAACTGCGTGGGCTAAAAAGGAATCAAAAACCCTGTCAAAAATGCAAAAATTGGAAAGTGCTGAAACAGAGAATGGATCTGATTCCGATTCGGATAATGAAGTTGAGGAATGCATAACAAAGGGACGCAATATGGCTCTGAATGCTTTCTACAGAATTGCCAGAAACACAATGAGTATGTGGTTTAAGAGTTCTGAACCTACAGTACAAGATATCGAACAAGAATTTTGGAAACATGTAGTGCATAGAGATAATCACATTTGTGTGCATTCTGGGTCAATAGACTCAGGAAGCTACGGTTATGGCTTTGCTGTTACGAAAAACAGTCCATTTGCCAGGCATAGTTGGAATTTGAAAGTCTTAACAAACAACAGTGGCTCCCTCTTGAGAGCTCTAGGCCCAGTTATGGGAGTGACTGTGCCAACACTACATGTTGGCATGGTGTTCAGTGCATGTTGCTGGTACAGAGATCCCCATAGCCTGCCTTGGATTGAGTATCTTCACACTGGAGGCAAAAAAATTTGGTATGGTATACCAAATTCAGTTGGTGACAAGTTCCAGAATGCTCTCACAAAGTTAGTTCCGAATTATTGTAGAAATCAAGGAATTTGGTTACCCTCTGACACTGTTATGTTACCACCTAGTCTTCTCACGGAATCTGGAGTTCCATTAAGTCGAATTGTGCAAGAACCTGGAGAATTCATTGTTGTTTTCCCTAAAGCATTCACGTCAAGCATCAGTACTGGTTATGTTGTGTCTGAAAGTGTGTTCTTTGCCCCATTATCTTGGCTGAAAACAGCTCAAATGACATTTGATTTGCTGAAAGAAAGCTGTGAGCCTTCAATGTTTTCATTGGAAAGACTATATCTTAGCATAATCAACGATCAAAGGACAAATATTGAAGTTTTGAAACAAATGATTCCCATAGTCAATTCTATACACTCTAAAGAGAAATTCAAAAGGGAGAAACTTCAATTATTAGGGGTGAATAAGGTTGAAAGTCTCCCTCCTCCTGAAGCATCAAACTCCAAAAGGAAGAAGAAAACTCAAGATGTTGGGGATTACGAGTGTGAAATATGTAGAACTAACCTTTTTATATCTTCAATCTTAGAAAAACAAGAAAACGTTAACTACTGTTTGGATCACGCTATTGATCAAATCGAAAAGAAACTTATTCAGCCAGATAATTGTAAACTTTTATACACATATAGTGAATCTGATTTGGAAGATTTGGTTTCCAAAATTAACAACACAATAGAGCAGAAATTGCAGAAAAAAGTTTTCAGTAAGTTCAGCGGAATGCCTACTCTACTTAAATGAAATTAATTATTAAGTCCAAAATATATTTTTATAGTAAGTCTTATTTATTTTTACTCGTTGTATACAATTAATTTAAGTATTTTATATTTTCTGTACATTATATTGATACAATTTTTTTTTATTGAAACGTGAATCCACAAATTAAAAGAATGTATATAAACATATCTATCCAATAAAAAATATTGTCTGTGTATATTTTATTTCTACAATGCCCACATGCACACCTCTTTGAATAGGTTCAATAATTTCATAAGCAAAATGTTAAGTAGTGATAGGATATTATAAATCACCCCTCATAACTTTGAAAATAACAAAAATTAGAATGAATACAAATAAAACAGCAAAAGCTAGTAAGAAATTCCCCCTATTCCCTTTATGTAAATTTTTCAGTAAATCATTATTTGTTGCTAATAATTTTTTAACTTCCTCAAGTTCAATTCTCATGGACTTCTTTTCTTCAATTGAATAATTTTTCGATCCTATTTTCTGCTCTATTCTTCGTATTCTTTCATTACAATCATTCATTGCCTCTTCGGTTTTTTTAATCTTAAAATCTCCATATTGAAAAGAATATCAATGAATTAACATGAACCTACTTCTTGCAATAAGGAGCATCCGAAATTTTCCATTTTATAATTATCTATAAAATTCAGAAATTATCCAATATAAATTAATAAATTTATAAAACGGGTACTCTACGGAACTGCCACCTCTAAATTCTAAATATTCATATTTGTTTGATGGCAGCGGATGAGCTCAGTAGAACCAGAGAAAAATGACAATGAACCAATTTCAAGCGGAAGACCAGTCATTTTACTATATCTTGAGACATTACATAGGTATATATTTCATAAGACAGATTGAATTGTTGACTCTAATATTTGCAACGTAGATATATAATTTACAATAAATTGCAATTCATCATCATATATAATAATCTTATTTAGCTTGGTTGGAACAAAATGTTTATACCTAATCAAAAATTCATTTCAAAATATAATATTTCAAATTGATTTTCAATTTGATCTTTCAAGGATATGAGACATAAAACAATAACCTGGCTAGAAAAAAACACTAATTGCTAATAAAAATATCTACCTCAAAGAATTATGAAAAGAAGAATTCATATACGAATTAGGAAAACAATTAAAACACCGAAAACAAATTTTGGTAGGCCCAAGATCCTTAAAACTTCATTTTCTTGACTTATATTTCTTATGTTTTTCAAATTTTTTACTAGCTATATGTTTGATGGGATCTCTAGACTGGCCCAAAATTTGTTTTCCTGTGAGAATATTACAGACATTTTTATCCATATTAACAAATAGAATTTAACAGCGATGACCGATCTTTCTCTTGAAATAGGCTATAATAAATAGAAAACATTTATGGTTTCTTTGATCACATCGTAGATGTCACTTGGGTAGTTACATGACTGAAGGTAAAGGAAGATTGAATAAAAACAAAAAGAAATTAATATGAAAATGTAACTCAGGTAGTCTATGATGTAACTTTCCACATGTATTGGTATTCGCAAGATTCGTAATTCATTGAAATCAACAAGGAAATTATTCCAAACCTAAAATAAATAATTTGAATCGGGACCAATTTTTTTTTTGAAGAACAGAATATCAGAAATAACTGATAATCCAAAATTGAATAATCTTTTTAAAATTTTTGAAATACTGAAAAATTAATAAAAATTATGATGAAGTAATGTTTCATAAAAATTCATTTTGGTACATATTAAACAATCAGTAAAAATTGATCAGATGATGGAATTAAATGTAAAACTAATGAAAATTTTTGAACTGAAATATTTGGCATGCTAAAATGTATAATAAGAAATCAACCAATATTTCTTCGAAAATAAAAATTCGTTTTGAATAATGTAACATATTTAATGTCGACATACTTGAACTTCAACGATAACAAGGAATCATAGATGAATCAAAAATATTAAGATTAAGAAAGGGAGTATATTTTCTATTCTACTATACAGAATGTCTTAAAGGAACTGCCGTTTAGTGAGTTTAAAGAGAAACAAAGATTGTATTTCCTTTTAAAATTCGATCATTTATGACTTCCAGTTAGAACGAAAATACCACAACAATATGAAAATTATTAAATTTAAAATATTTGGTTGAGCGTTACAGTGAAAAATTATTTGTACAAATAATACTCATATATTTAGGTTAAATAGATTTGCCAACTAACAAACTGTTAAAACCAAATAGAAAGTAACTAGCAGCTTTATTTATGCAAATAAAAGATTTTCAGTTTTCACATGTACATTTATTTCATGACATTAAGCAATGATTTCAGTGGGATCCAAATTGTGACAACAAGCAAAAGATAATCTATAGTGCTATTTCATTAGTCCACTGAATCAGAAATACAGCTATAAGCAACTTGCTAAATTTTATTTCCCCGCATACCAATGTGTGATATACCTAAATCGTTAAAGCAATCTCATGACCTCAACAATCATAAGGCAAACATATTCATAACACCTTTGTTTGCTTTTATAATATGATTTTGGTTTGCCAGGAATAATCATGGTAGGTATTACTTCCATGAACAAATCATAAAAATTCTTCTCGTACTAATGATCACAAAGTAGTACATTACACAATATGCTCCAAAACCTGAATAAATGTGATATTCATTCAAAACACATGATCCAATCATTTCAAAGTAGATATGACAAAACATTTCATTTCAATATGTTTCTGAAGCAGATAATCATATTAATGAGTTATCCCAGATGAACCAATATGGCGGCGAGTGGAACGCAAAATTCGTTTATGATTGGTTGATAAGTGTTTGTATTTGATTATCAATGAAATTTTTTCGGTTGCAACAAATCTCCATCTTTTATCATCTTCTAGAATACCAACACCGGATTATCTAATTACATCTTTCACCAAATCTAGTGGTTCTGATTTCACTCTATGATTTTCTTCTTTTGAGTGCAAAGTTTCTATGTGACCTTTGAGCGATTTCTCCCAAGAGGTGGCGAAGTCACATAAATGACAACTGTACCTTTTGATCTGCATGTGTATACTTTCTATGTGCCTTTCCAAATCTCGTTTTCTATTTGTACCATGTCCACAAACTTCACATTTGAGATTTTTAACATGCATATGCACATTTTTAATATGCTCCTTCAGATGACCTTTTTCTTTTGATACAAAAAAGCATAGATGACAATGATGTTTTCTCAATTTTAAATGGACACTTTCTATATGTCGCTTAAGCCCATTTTTTCTATAAGAACTGTAATCACATTCTGTACATTTATGATTTTTCAATTTCATATGAACTCCTTCTACATGTTCTTTAAGATGAGATCTATGATTAGCACTGAATCCACATAATTCACATTTATGTGTCCTCTCTTTCTTATCTTCAGTGATAACTCTCTTAGACTGAGCAACATTTTTGGAATTAAGTTCAATAAGAGAAGCTTCAAATAAAGTTTCCTGCGATGTATCTTGGCCTTCACTTAGAGCCTGTAGCAAAGGAAGTTGATTTTTAAGTTGTGAATGAGTGTTATCGATGTGGAGGTCCAATCTCTTTTTGCGATTTGTGCTGAACCCACACCAGAAACATCTGAAATTCTTTACTCCCATATGGACTGTTTCAAAATGTTCTCTTAGATGGCTCCTTTCATTAGAAGAATACTCACATGTGTCGCACTTGAATTTTCTCAACTTTAAATGAACACTTTCAATATGCCTTTTGAGTCCATATTTCCTATTTGATCTATAATCGCACGAATCACATTTATAACTTCTCAGTTGCATATGCACCCCTTCAATGTGTTCTTTCAAATGGGCCCTGTGATTACATGTATATTCACATAAATCACACTCGAGTGTTCGAAATTTTCCAGTACTGCTTAGATCAGTTATAAAAATTGGAGTGACATAATCTCCTTCAAAAGATTGAGTTGTACTTTCATTTTCTACACCATTGGGGTGCCTTTGACCATGTAGACTGATTAATTCATGTCCTCTTCTAGGAACCAGCTCCATTTTATCAAAGTTGCAGAGCATAGAGGAATCCCACAACTGCTATTTACTTCAGAAACTGAACCAACGACAATCAAGACCAGGAGGTAAAATTTCACTCAGAAGTAGAGCCAATTACCAGAAATTGAAAGCCAGATTCTTAAAATGCAGAATCGAAAAAAAGAAATCAACAATAGGCTCCAAGAAGTGGGTCACCAATAAACTAAACATCAGGTTCTTAAGAATGTAGAGCTATGATCAACATTCAAGATCTATCCTTTTGATTCATCTTAGATAATTTTCATCAAGAATACATGTTTTTGTACTACTCAATTATTTATTATTGAAAATGTCAAAATCCTCTTTATGTTTCGTTTTTTTCTAGGTTATTCAATAACTTTAATAAGTTTTATCTATGGTTTCTCTACGAAATAGTCTGAACTTATCCATGAACTTCATCAACGCACATAGATCTAGCAACCACAGAACACAATGTTATTTCTATGGCGACTTGGTATGACGTGTAGTGCGATAACTCTGGAATATTTCAGCTGTGTTGTTAAGATGCTAAGGGCCAGAGACAACCTCTGCTTAGGGCTGTTTTCCCAGATTCCCATCACGCAAAAAATTTTATCCTAACCAAGGCTATCTTGTCTTAAAAACTTAGTCTATCTGTTACTAGCGGATTTATAGTCAATACGTTCTTCAAGCTTATTCCTAGTTGAACATCGAACTATATCCTTTTCTCCAAATGACTTATTTCGAGAATATCAATTCCAGAATTCAAAGAGCATTGTAGATTCTCCAGTTCAACATACTTAAAGGAGTTCATATCTATCATGTTTCAGAATGATCCTGCTTGAATGCCAAAGGATACGTATGTAGGATTTTTCCGTTGTCTAGGATAACTACCAGTAATTACCACGAAGTTGGAATAAAACTTTATTCTCGAGGCAAGTAACAGCAAAAAAAATCGAAGGAAATACAGCCTCTCAACGAACAAAACTCGTCTCCGATCTGATTGACGTCTAAAACTCCATTCTTTTCTTTCTCGCCTCCTATATCTAAATTATTTATAACGTCATTAAAAAAAACATAGAACATTATAATACAATTCGGAATAAAAGTACGAATCCCACACTCGGCCATCCTACGTAGAATCCGACTCGGATTCAGTTCCGAATTGCACCCAAGGTTTCAAATACTCTGAACACGTTGATGTTCTGATGGGTCCTTCATGGTTTCCTACTTTTATTACATCATATCTATCATTCCGTTTCTCCTTGAGACCTCATGAGGACCAAGAAATTTTCTTGTCACTTTCAATCCAGAGCCAAACTGGGTTCGTTTAATAGCAACTAAGTCTCCCACTTTATACTTCTTGGCTTCTTTTCTTTTTTATTAAAACTTCTTCTATTTTCTTCCTGCATCTTAAGCAAATTCTTCTTGCTTTCTTCTCTGACGATTTCTCTTGCCTCATCAAATTGTTTTCTCGTCTCATCTTCTATAATTTCTAATAATTGAAAATCTTCTTTTCTTCTCATTTTAACACCAGTCAATACTTGGAAAGGCGTTGTTTTAATGCTTCTCTGATAAGTAGAGTTAATCGCTCTTTGCACCCTATCAACGTATTTATACCATTTAATAGGATCTTCCAAGCTTAATTTAGTTAATACTGAAATTATTATTCGATTTATCCTTTCAACTTGACCATTACTTCTAGGAACTCCTGTGATTATGGTCACGTGATGGATCCCTTCTTCATCACAGTAATCTTCAAATTCTTTAGCAGTAAAAGCTGCTCCTCTGTCTGTGATGATGCGACTAGGGTTACCAAAAGTTTTCTGTTGCTTGACTAAACAACTTACAGTCTCCTTGGCCTTCGTCGTTTTAGTTGGGAAAATCCATGTGAATTTGGTAAAATCATCTATAATTACCAATAAGTATTGATAATTTTTATTCGTCGATGGTATAGGACCCAAATGATCTGCGTGATAAGTATGTAAAGGACCTTCTAGTTTCGAGATCGGATGAAGTAGTCCTTCTTTTTTCCCTTCTTTCCTGTTGCTAAGAATACATGGAATACAGTGAGAAATAAAGGTCTGAATTTTCTCCTTTAATTTTGGAATAAAATATTCCTGCTCTATCAATTCTTCAGTTTTTTTTATCGCAAAATGTCCTTCCTCATGAGCTTTCTTTATTATTTCCGTCTGCATGGCTTTTGGTATCATCAAAAGTTCTTTACCATTGACAAACTTATAAACTATTCCATGTCTAGTGAAATAATCTTCATACTCGCCCTTCGTCTCCAAAATCTTCTCAATAAGCGTGATATTTTCGTCTTTTCCTTGTGCCATTCTTATTTTTTCTAGAAATCCATCTTCTTCGGAAATCACCATTACATGAGGACATCGACTAAGTGCATCTACATGAGACATCCTGCTTCCTTTTCGATGCTCTATTTCATAATCATATTCTTCTAACAAAAGAGCCCATCTAGCTACTCTAGTCGTTAAATCTTTTTCTGCATCGTCTTTTGGAATGCTGAACAGTCAGTTACTATTTTGAACTTCATTCCTAAGAGGTAGGTCCTAAATTTCTTCACAGCTGTTATGATGGCTAAAACTTCTAATTCATAGGAATTATATTTCTCTTCTGCTGGAGTCGTCTTCCTACTTAAGAAATAAACAGGATGTAGCATGGAATCTTCATTTGATTTCTGCATTAAACAAGCTCCATATCCATATTTACTTGCATCAGTATGTAATTCAGTCAGTAAACTTCTTTGATAAATATGTAATACAGGATAGCATGTCAGTAGTTCCTGCAACTTTCGAAAAGATTGCCTCTGTCTATCTCCGAATTTGAATAGCACATCTTTTCTTAATAAGTCACTCAACGGTTTTGCAATTGTAGAGTAAGACGGTACAAACTTTCTGAAGTATCCGGTCAGACCAAGAAAAGATTGAAGTTGTTTAAAAGTTGTAGGTTCAGGATAACGTTTGATTGCTAGCGTCTTTTCTTCTGAAGGCTGCACTTTGCCATCTTCAATAACATATCCTAAAAATTGTACTTTAGTCTTTAAAAATTGGCACTTCTTCTTCTTTATTTCTAGTCCATAATCTCTAGCAACTTGCAAAACTATCTTCAACCTTTCTATTCCTTCTTCTACGGTATTACTAGGAATGATAATATCATCAAGGTAGAATATTACAATTCCTTGTGCAGTGAGTTTCCTAAAAACATGAGTGACAAATCGCTGAAAAACTGGTGGGCTATTGCACAAACCGAATGGACATTTGAGGAACTCATATTGTCCATTGTGTGTGACGAACGAAGTATACTTTATGCTCTCTCTTCTACTTCAACATGAAAAAATCCATTTCTCAGATCGATTGTCGAAAAAAAAACTTTGCACCTTCAAGCCTGTCAAGTACATCCTCAATCAAGGGTAAAGGAAACCTATCCTTTAAGATATTCTTATTTAGTTTCCTGTAGTCACAACATATCCTTATGCTTCCATCTTTCTTACGTACTAAAACTATTGGACTAGCAAATTCAGACGAACTTTCTCTAATTATTCCCTCATTTAACCACTCTTCTATTTGTTTCTCGACTTCTTTTTCTCAGGAAAAGATAATCTTCTAGGTCCTTGATAAATTGGTTCCTCACTTCTCAAAATTATTTTCATTTTGATACCAGTAGTTAAAGTTTTCTCCGGCTTATAATTTTCCATCATATCTTTCACAATTTGCCTGTGTCTGACATCTTCTATGTTTTCTAAACAAATCTCATTTTCTAGTTTACTTTCATCTACAGCGATCCTCATCAGAAAGTTGTCATTCTTTTTTTTATGTACGATAATTCCATCATCCTTCAAGTACACATCAGCTATTTTCAGAATATCATTTCCTATTATCACCTCAAAGTCAGTTGCTTCCTTGGGTACAACATGGAATAGCATATCAAATAGTTCTCCACTTACTTCTATGTTCTTTTAAATGATCCCAATGTTTTCACCTTGTTTGATCCAATTCCTTTGAGTAATAGAATGTCGAGTGATAGCATTTCATCTACAAAAAATTTCTCATAAACATCTTGTCTCATCACACTTATATCACTTCCTGTGTCAAACAATGCTGATATTCTAACTCCTTCAATATACAATGTCATAATATTGCTCTGTATTACTTCAATTGTGTTCATATGATTTGAAGCATGCGAGTTTTGTACAGTTGAATTTTTCTCAGGACACTTCGATGCTACATGTCCAAATCCTTTGCAGCTAAAACATTTTACACCTTTACTTTTGTCTGGGCAATCGTTAGATTTATGTCCACGATTTCCACAGTTATAGCAATTTTGCTGCTTCCCATTCATCCTCTGATCTTTTGGACTACTTTCAACACCTTTCTTAGCCTCGTGCTTCACCTGATGCTTCACATTTTCTCTCTTGGATTTATAGAAATTACCTCCTCCTACATTCCTCTTCTTGGAGATAGTTTCGTAAAGCTTAGCCTTCTCTTTGAACTCATGAAAGTTTCTGGCACCATACAGTATGACTTTGTCTGCAGATTCATCTTGTATCCCATCAATAATATATTGAATGACTACTTCAGTTTCAATATTCCCTCGACTGGCAATCTCCTCATAGACAAAACATATTCTTGAACACTTTCATCATATTTCTTTCTTCTTGTCATCAGCAACTTATGGATCTGTGCACTGGTAACTTTGATTTCGAATTCATCAAGTAGTCTCTTTTTCAACACGCTCCAACTTCTTATACCTTTTTGCGATTGTATATACAGCTTCGCTAGTCCTATCAATGATTTTTTCCAAATATTAATTTTTGAAGCTCATTCCAACCAGTTATTTCTGCAATCTCTTCAAAATCCTCAATCCACCTTCTAATCGGAAAGTCATCTTTTCCATCGAATTGTCTTAGGTTTTCTTCTACATCTCTAAAAGTCAGTGAAAATCCTTCTCGTCTATAGTTCCTTCTCGCGTCGAACTCATATTTTCCTTGCTCTTCTACCTCATCTTCACTACCCTCTATACCTTCAAGATCATCTCCTTTCTCGAATTCTTGTCGATCTTCAGTAATATTATCAATATCATCACCATCAATATTTAATTCTTGGGCGTATTCAAATTTAAACAAAAATGAACATATGCGCTCAGCTATTTCATCTGAAGATCCACTATACTCCAAATCAAGAATATTGCATACCGCTATCATATCTGGAAGTGTCAACTGTTTGGTGATATCACATACTTTGGCCAAGTGTTGGTCCGTACCTAAATTCCAAGAAAATCCTGAAAAATTCCGCAAAGCTTTTCGACCTTTACGCGGCTCTCCCTCATCACCGTAACAAATAATATGTAACGCTTTCACAACAGATAATCTTGCATGAGTTATTTGATATGCAATTTTAGGTATAGCTCCTAAAATCAACATCTTTAAAAAGTATCAAACTGATAACTAATTTGAAAAATATGAAGAATACTCTAATTCACAACGAGACAACTAAAATCAGAATATCTACAAATGAAAACACTAAATACACAAAAGAAGTTTTTCGAAATAACGGAAAAGAGTTCGATGAACGATAAACCAAAAATTAATAATAATCAACTGATCAAAATTAAAAACTTGACAATTGTTTGTTGAGTGGCTGTACTCCTTTACAAAATGTCTCAATGACACAAAATGTCTCAAAAATACAGAATTAAAATAAATTCTTTTTGAACAGCCTTCCTCAGTGAGTGCTTCTAGAAAGGATATCTCCTACCTTGATACTTCAAAACTCTAGCACCAATTCCACCTGTCGTTCGGAACCCAGTTCTCGCCGTGGGTTTCCTCACTTCGTCTCTGTCTTTCAGTGGAAAAGGTACACCTTGTCCTGCAGCACTACTTCGTCTTCTTCTTCGTTCAGATCTTCGTCTAATTTGTCTTTTCTTTGTTCAGATCTTCGTCTACTTCGTCTTTTTCTTTGTTCAGATCTTCGTCTATTTCGTCTTCTTCTTCGTTCAGATCTTCGTCAATAATCCAAACTCAGTCAATAGTTCGTTCAGATCATCTGTTCATCCAAGTCTTCTTGTTCGTCTATGATTTGTTTCGTTATCCCAGTTGATTTGCTTCTTGATCCCGGACGAGCCCCCAAATGTAGGATTTTTCCGTTGTCTAGGATAACTACCAGTAATTACCACGAAGTTGGAATAAAACTTTATTCTCGAGGCAAGTAACAGCAAAAAAAAATCGAAGGAAAATACAGCCTCTCAACGAACAAAACTCGTCTCCGATCTGATTGACGTCTAAAACTCCATTCTTTTCTTTCTCGCCTCCTATACCTAAATTATTTATAACGTCATTAAAAAAAACATAGAACATTATAATACAATTCGGAATAAAAGTACGAATCCCACACGTATGCTAGTCGAAAATAATTTTTATTATACCAATTCTAGGCATAACTTTCAGAATTATTATTGTTTGTATTTGAAAAACAGGTTATTACATCAAAGCTCCTCGTGTCCGTGCTTTTCAACATTTTTTTAAAATTCCTGCTTCCCATCAAATTAAGTTTCATTTTACTAAAACTGGTCAATAAATTTCAGATTGGAATCAGTCTTTTTTACTAAACATTGATATCTTTTGAAGACTCGCAACAGTGCCGGATTAACCTTTGGGTAGAGTAGGCGACTGCCTAGGGGCCCCGCGTCAGCTGGGGGCCCCGCACCAGCAAGGGTTCCCACATAAGTTAAGGGCCCTAACAGATTTTTGGAATTACATTTTCAACAATAAATAAAATATTCATTGCAATGTAATATGTCTGGTTGTTACAGTGGTCTACAGGCTCATATTAAAAAAATAAATAATCTCGCTCATTATGTTCCATGTGCAGCGCACTCACTGAATTTGGTAGGAGTACGTGCTGTGGAGAGCTACAATAGAGCAATTTCATTTTTGGAATTTTTACAGGCACTACATAACTTTTTTTCGGCGTCAACTCATCGCTGGTCAGTTATGCTCAAACATATTGGAAAGGGTCTAGTGGTGAAGAAAGTGTCTGACACAAGGTGGTGCGCAAGAGTGGATGCAACTAAGGCTTTGTCAGAAGATTATAAAAATTTTCAGAAAGCTTTGCAATCTATTGTTGATGATAATACTCAACCACCACAAACGATTCACGAGGCTCTATGTCTAATAAAGTGTTCTGATAGAAAGGAACATGCAGTAATGGCAGTATTTTGGGCTACCATATTGGATAGAATCAATGGTGTCAGTATGTCTCTACAAAAACCTAGCATTGAGCTTCGAACTGCAATTGGTCTCTTAAAATCCCTCTTGGATTTTTCGCAATCACAAAGAGAATTATTTGATGATTATGAGATGAAGGCAAATGACACCGATACCGAATATAGTGATGAAAATCAGCGTTTTCGAGAAAGAAAGAGGCATCAGGATGAAAGATCAGCAGAAGAAATTGGGAACAGTGGAAAAAATAAGTTTAAGTTGGAAACATATTTACCTGTAGTAGATATGCTTTATTCAGAATTGATGCGTCGAATAGAATCTTATAGAGATATTGATTGTCTGTTCGGATTTCTTACAGTTCTCTTGAAAAGAACCGACGAAGAAATCAAAAGTGCTTCTAAAAAATTCAGGGAATACTATTCCGATGACATTGAGCCCGAGCTTAAGAACGAGATGGTGCAATTCAAAGATTTCGTATTGCAAGTAAACGATGCTAGGAGTACGGGAAACGATAAAATTATGCCTGCCGAAGAATCATACAAATTAATTTTTGATAATATGGTTCAATCAACTTTCCCTAACGTAATGATAGCATTACAAATATACAGGAGTTTGATGATATCAAATACAACAGGGGAACGGAACTTCTCAAAATTAAAATTAATACAAAATTGTATTCTTTCATCAATGAGTCAGAAGCGTTTGAATTCTTTATCGATAATGGCGATCGAAATTGATATATTGGAAAAGATCAGTTTTCAAGATGTGGTGAATGATTTTGTATCCTAAAAAGTTAGAAGAGTTGATTTCAAAATTGATCATAAATCATAATCAATGAAACAATTACCTATCTCCTTATTCATTTTTGTTTTGCATTTAATAACATAAAAGTTAAAGTGAAAACGCCAAAGTGGAAACTATATTCTCTTGACTAAAGTTGAAATTAGATAGTGCTGTCTTTTTTTTCTTTACTGTATGTCTGTATCCATATTACATCATACACACTACACGAATAAAAACCTTAATCATATCTTATAATATCCATTGAAAACTTTTCTGATAGACGAAACATAAAATTCATGTGAGTAAGAAATCAGAAAATCAGCGATATGATAATACTGATGTATACAGGGTGTCCCACCGGGAATGCCCATCAGAAATTTATGGATAAAACATTACTTCGAATACTTCCAAATTTTGTGTGAAGATATGAGTCGATAAGACCTTCATTCATGATACCTACCTATATTTTTAAATTTCAGTGACTTCCGGTTGCACCGGAAATGGTATCAAATTTCTTATTTATAATGGAACACCCTGTATATTACAACTTTTTCGGATATATCTTCGAATTCCACATTCATGTTATGTATCATTCCCTAACAGCATCTTCAACCATTTTCGAGTTATTCACTGTTTTATTATGCTCGTAGCTAACAGTTATTCCTGAATATCTTGAAAATGGTGCATTTTAGATATAGAGAATTCTTATAATATTACACTTATTTTTTTCTTGCAAATCTTTATTTGAATGAAAAAACTACTGTTTCCATTTGAAAAAATTGCAAATTCTAATGAGCACTCCCGGTGGGATACCCTGTATATAATGTATGTATGTTACTCCTATCCACTAATCAACTTGATAAAATGTGAGGATGGTTGAAAAGGGGCCCCGAAAATTGCACTGCCTAGGGGCCCCTCACATGATTAATCCGGCCCTGACTCGCAAACATTAGCGAATATGGGAAGATGAATGATATAATTAGGATATAATATAATATTTGGCATCACCGCTGAATAATCTCCCTTTATGCCAGCGTTATCGCACCACTCGTCATATGCGTTGCTAGAAAATAGTGGATAACTTCACACTGCTTCCGCAAGTTAAGAAAATCTATAGTCAGGGTCATTGCCTAATTCTAGATACCAAAATATTAAATTTTGAAATTGCTCATTTTCACAAATGAATGGATTTTGGATGCCAACGTGCTATTGAAAAATTGCTAAATCTTCGTTCATGTACTTATTGAATATATCGACTAATAAAATTAGTCTTATATCAAATTGGAGTCGCTTCAGACAAGGAAATCCTACATTGATTCCGAATCTATGCAAATTATCTGAATATTTGTGATATAAAATGGAAATACTCCGTGTGCTACATGGTTTGAAGCCATTGAAACCGAATTTATTCTATAAATTTCATGAACCATGCGGTTTACTAATTAAAAGAAATATTACAACAAATCTAAGTTTAGATTCGCAACAAAGTAGTTTCGAAGAATATTTCGAACAGCATCATATTCCTATTAATCAGTTTCAGAAAATGTTGCTCACTATTGGTTCTGCAGGTGTAGCTCTTGTTAATCCGTATCGGGCAGATATGGTTGCTTGCTTGGGAGAAACCACAGGTGAGGGGAACACAACATGAGTAAAAAAATTTGAAATTAAATACAGTATTTTTTAGGCGCATTTGCATTGACATACATGTTATCAAAGTTAGAAAATTCTGATGAAGGTTCACAAATACTTAAGGAAAGGCCACGAATAAATACACACACAATAGATGTAGCGAAACTGAGGCAATTTCCAGAAAATACTCTAGGAAAGGTTTATGTAGATTTCTTAGACAAAAACCAGGTGACTCCTGATTCAAGAGACCCTGTGAGATTTATTGAAGACATACAGCTGGCCTATGTCATTCAGAGGTATAGAGAAATTCATGATTTTGTTCATGCCATTCTTGGGATGAACATAAATATTTTGGGAGAGATTACAATTAAATGGGTTGAAGCAGTGCAGAATAAACTCCCTATGTGTTATGCTGGGGCACTATTTGGTGCAATAAACTTAAAAAATGAAGATAGGAAAAAATTGTTGAAGTACCACTTACCTTGGGCTTTAGATACAGGGAAAAATTGTGGATTCCTAATGAATGTTTATTTTGAAAAACGACTGGAGCAACCAATTGAGGAGCTGCACACTGAATTGAATATTAAGCCTTTGATTCTACCTACAAAAAAACAGTGATCTTGCTCTCTGTGATAGAAGTTCTAGTCTTTAAATATTGCAGATACAAGTGTACATACATTTATTTTTATTGTGTTCAATAAAAAATTATGTTTTCATTTTTTCTATAATCTTCAAATTCATTCATTTTTTCATTCAAAGCAAGTGAAATAAGATAGTTATTTTGGTTCAGCTAATACCCAATTTCAAATTGCACCAAAATTAATATTTGTAAACCAATTACTGTACAATTGGCAGTTTTATTTCTTTCTGTTTTTTGAATCAGCAAATATTACCTTGCCAAACAATCAAAAGTTCCTTAATCAAGAAATTTAGTATGAAATTAGGGACTGTTCCCATCTCATATTATTTCAACTGAGTTATCAAAATGGATAAATCGGATGAAACATCAATGTTTATTCCACTTTATTCTTATTTACAGATTATCATTTATTTAAAGATGTTGCATAGTAGTTGATGATTTCGTTTACAATTTCTCCTAAGAAATTAGTTTTCGCATAATACTTAAATAAATTAAATTTGGGGAATAAAACCTAATTTAACCAACAACTAGAGTATCATCATCTACAAAGTCATGATCTGGAACTTCTAAATTCAAAGGAGCTGGACCTTTCCTTATACGACCAGAGGCATCATAGTGAGACCCATGACATGGACAGTAGTAACCTCCGAAGTCCCCAGAGTTGGCAATAGGCACACAACCCAAGTGTGTACATACACCAAGGACCACCAACCATTCGGGTCTCTTAACTCTATCATTATCATGCTGTGGATCCCTTAGGGTGCTTACAGCTACACCTTGTTCTGCAGATATTTCAGAACCAGTCCTATGTCTAATGAAAAGTGGTTTACCTACACAACAATGTTGATAAGTACAGTTAGTTCAAAATTATCAGAGAGATTTTGGTGTTATAACCTACCTCTCCATTTGAAAGTGACAGATTTTCCTTCAGGTATCTCAGACAATTTGATTTCTATTTTTGCCAAAGCCAATACATCAGCCGAGGCACTCATTGAAGTCACAAATTGGGTCACTACAGCTTTGGCTGAATAGGCACCAGCAACAGCTGTAGCTCCAGTTAGTAAATAGGTAAAATTTTTTCGAGAAACTTCACTTTTGGCATTTTTTTTAGTTGGATCAACAGTTGATGGTCTCCTATAATGAGTAAAATCAGGTACTTTTAGGTCTGTATGTGCCCATCTAAGTTGGGAGGAAACGGCAGGACCACAAGTAACAGCAATATCTGCATTAACCAAAACGTTTCCCAAATTGAAACCTTTAGATGGTAACACTGCAGCTTTTTTGGAGACGACGGCATTGGGTCCTCCTTTTTTCAGATTGTTGGAGACCACCTGACTGGCACTTTTCAAATATGAGGATACGTTTGGTTTCAACATTTTGGCTAGAAAAAAAGATATGATTCTAAGATTATGTAATAAATTTCTTGGTAACTTAACTTACGTATACTCTATTCAAAGTTTATTTGTAACTCGGTTGGCCTATGGAAGTTTGACACATTTCACTCTGTATATTCCAGAACCAAAAAGTTAGGTTGGGTTCGCTATTTTCCTGTCAGATTATTACGCACTGTTGTCTATATCACATAGGAAGGTCAATTTCTTTCGTAATTTGAAATGTGAAAATCCGTTAACAGATCTCATATACTCTATTCAAAGTTTAAATGCCAAAGGTCCTCCTGTCAGACGCACTGAGTATATAGAAAGTCCTAGTAAACTTGGATTCACTCAAAATGCCAATTTACTTTGAACCTTGGAAGAGTTTAGAAAGGTTTGAAATTATTATGGCAGAAATTTCTAAAGGAGCTGCTCTTATTTTGATTGGGATGTTGTATGATAACCTCAAAAATATTAATTTTAATATTTAAGTTACCGTTCATCAGGGATGAACATATTTTAAGTGATTTTCGGGAATCTGAAGAAGTTTGAACATTAATCTGTTCATCATGATACATGAAACTTCCGATTGGAATTTGTTTGATATTCGAAAGGACATTGCTTTAATCGTTTGGAAGCTGGTTCAACATTTCAAAAGAATTAAGGAAGGTATCACAAAGAAGTAATGTTGAATCTGAAGATGTAGCTAAAAGGGAATGGTATATATTCTTGAATGCAGAATTGGAACAGAGCATCTCTCTTCTATGAAACACTTCGATTCAATTATCAACAAAATAAGATTCAATACAAGCTTGTATTCTGAACATGTTCTAGTTGATCAATGCATAAAAGTGATGGTAGACACATTTAGTTTTTCAAATCTCTTATTTTTCCTCATAAAAATACCTTCATTGTGATCTTCTCGATGAGAGCTATACATGCTTCGTTCAGTAGGTATTCTCTGCAAATCTCTTGGTGATTATGTAACATGAAGGTTTCATTTTGAGTCACTGACGAAAAGACTTAATTCTTCCATTCAATATATATTTTTTATCGTGATTGTTTCATAGTTTTGTTGGTCTCGGATATACTCAGCTCTAATCACATCCTCAATATTCAAAATTGAAATAATAGCTTTTAACATAAAGAATCGAATAAATGTTGATTACTTCGAAAGTTCTTTCAATCCGAATAATATCTCTTACAGGTATGTTATGTATGCAACAGAATATTTTGAAAAAAACACATTCAGGAGCATTCACAATACTAAACGCTATGGATAGAACATCAATGATCTGAAAACGATGAAGAATAACGATCTACCATAATCAAATTAGATATAATTCAATTATTAATATTCAATGTGTAGACTTTTACTATACTACTACTATATACTACTATACAAATAACTTCCAATCATTATTGAAATCAAAATAGATATTTGAAAACTTAAATGAAATATCATATGATTGAAATTTGTCAAATTATTATTAGGGTTTTACAAATTACACAATAAGTATTTTTCGAATAGTGAAAAAAATCTTTGTGAAAGAAAGAGAAGAGAGAAATTAACTTTATTGATAATAAAAAATCATCAAATGGCTATCGACCGAAGTCTTCCTGCCAATTTTACATTTATTGTATAAAAAAAAGTTATTCCAATGATATTAGATGTTCATAAATTGGTAGTGCTTGTAGTTTGGCCTTTGGTGGGCTCTCTGTGTCATATTGGTGCACTAGTGAAGAAGCTCGGTATGGGGGAAGGGCCTATTAGTCAAGGTTGAGCTATCCGATCGATGATTCTTAACAAACTTATCCACCTGTAGGAGAAAAATCTTCTTTTAATGCCAACAGATTGTGCTCCTTTTACTAAATGAAAATGAATAGCATATCCTCCTAATAATAACTGTATATTAGCATGTAACAATAATTTACTTACATACATTTCAATTTATATCCTTAAATGAAGTCACAACTTGAGTTCTTCTCGACATTATTCCACATCCATTACTTCAGTGAACGAATCAGACTCATCATCAGATAATTCTGGATCTGAATCACTTTCCTCCAATGAAATAATAAATGGAGGAATATTATCTATAGGTAGGTTACCCATATGTTTCGTCCAGTCGTCTTCAATAAGTCGTTCGCAATGTAAATAAAAATTTTGCCACATTTCAGGTGTACATTTTGAAAGAGCCAGAGTCCATAAATTGAACACTTTATCCCTTGTGTAAGGATGAGAATTTATGTTTTTGTTGTAGAAGTTTTTACAAAACGCCCATGCCATTTCAATAGGATTATATTGGCAATGGTATGGGGGTAATCTAAGAACTTCATGTCCATGCTCTTTCAAAAGTTCATCAATAACGTATCGTCTCTGTCGGTCAGTTCTACATGGTAATATTAAATTCCAAAGTTGTTTTTTATTTAAATTCCGATCGAAATCAATTTTGTTATTCACCAACCAATTCTCCATATCAATTTTCTTGCTTGAACTAGTTGGTGGCTTATCCAACTGCACTGAATGATATGGTGCATTGTCCTTTACGATCACAAATTTACCAGCAAGCTTTGATAAAGCTGAAATTAGTTGATTAATAACCCAATTTTGAAAAATTTCACTGGTCATAGTCTTGTGATAGTCACGGTCATTATTCTTCGAATCTAAAATGAAATCACAACCCTCCAAAAATCCAAAATTACTTCCTGCATGCAAAACAGTGAATCTTTTACCTTCAGATTTAATTTTTGATGGATTTCCTCTCATATCAGATTCGTGTGTCCATCGACGAACAGATGAACCATTTTGGTAAATCCAAGTTTCATCAAGAAACACGAATCTTATATTTTCATCCATCGACTTAAATTGCAAAAATTCTCTCAGGAAAGTAATTTTGGCTGCAACGACATGTTTTTGTTCACATAAAATTTTGCGTCCATTTACCTTTTTATATTTATAACCCATTGATTTAATAATATTGAATAATGAAGTGCGTTCTCCTTATAATCCAAATGTTCCTTAGCGTAAGTCAGTAGTGTGTCGATAGAAAAGTGTTCATTTTTCAAATTGTAATTCCAAATTTGTCGTTGCAGGTCTTTTCTAAAAATGAAATCGTCTACTTCTTGTGTTTTTTTGGGCCTACCAATAGAAGGAAACTCTTTATCGTCGTCTTCATTAAGAATTCCTCTGATTGAATTAATATGAACCTGTAATGAAATTTCGATTAGGATAAAACATAATATTTACATCTCACTTACGTTGAAAATGTTTGATACACTTTGCTGTATCGTTGAGTCCATAACTTCCTGACCACTATGCGCAGATTTGAGTGCAAGATAGCATTTTTTATGCTAAGTCTTTGTTCTTTAGTTATTACTTTAGGCATTTTGAAAAAAATTCTGAAATATTTTGATTCTCTTCAAAATCAAATGTGACAGATGACAAGTGAAAATTGGCTTAACTGCTTGACATCGGCAACGTCGAAATCCGAAGAAACACTGATGCCAACCCAAGAAACTTAAATCATAGCCACCCGCGATACAAATAAACTTTGAATGGAGTATAACCTATATAGGTAAATTGTATGGTTACCTGATTTACCAATTTTACTTTGCCTTCAATAATGTTTTGGAAATATTTTCACTTTCAGATCTGTATAACTAGTTATTATCACATCATTGAATTAATTTAGATTTTAGGTATAAATTGATTTGATATAGTGGGTATGAAATAAGATTTCCTGCAAAGATGAAGAAGCTTTTTTATTTTTGGGTAATACAAAAATTTAAATGTCACGAGATTGACCTTGAAATACATAAATCCAATAAACTGATTTCATGAGGCTGAATACTATACAAAACTATTCATTGATTCTTTATCAAATAGAGCACAATTATGTATAGACTAATATTCACAACAAAAAATTAATTCTAGGAAATATAGATTCAGTATCAGCTCAATTGAATTTTTAACAACACACCAAGAAACTATCCATTACCTGTACTAAGTTGTTGCCTGAAATACGTATAATATATGTTGAGATATCTTCACACAATTTACTATGATTGTCAACCTTCAATACTTTTGTCGATTGAAATAAACATTCTTTCGTTTTGAATCCAATTCTTGAAAATTAGGTATACCCCAATAAATATATTTTAGGAATCGACAATCCTGAAATTGCAAGTATGACAAATCGAAATTCTGTTATAATGAGAGCATTTGAAGCTTTTAAATCAGTTGATTAAATAGAATCACAAAAATAAACACATATATTGCTATACATGCTGTCTACTATTTCAAATATCAAAATTGATTTGCTGAATTATACTTTGCAATCATTATTTCATTGTTTTTAATAAGTTCCAATATCTTACAAAAATAGCTCTGAAAAAAAAAAATTGGAAAGGTTTGAATAATGCAAAAAGTAGCACTACGGAGTACAATTACTAGATTTTACACATGGATACACTTGGTGATATTTTGGCATTATGAATTTTGAGTAACTGTTCAACCTCTCTGCATATTTTTCTGTACACTCCACAAGAGAATATCCATTTTGTTGCAGGTTATACCGATGTTTATCCTGAAGTAAGCATTAAGGATAATTGGCCACTATTCTTTCTAATACCCATTGCATTAATTTTCCATTCAATAGGGAAGAAAATATCGCCTAGTCTTATATTCTCTAAACATCTAGGTACAAATAATTCTTCTTTCCATCTTATTTAGTCATTCATTTTTATGGATCGTAAGATTAAGAACTCCAAAATAAAACTAGACTCCCAACCACAATTAGTTTTGTCACTTATTCCTAATGCTTCTCTTATTTATTCACACAGTTAGTGAAAGCCTGGAAACAATATAATTAACGTATTAATACAGCTTATTACAGAAACATCACTCCTTACCTTCAAACAAGATATTATTTGTCAAACATTTCCTGACGAATATTCGTAAACACAAGTGAAAAAACAACCAAGTGCTTGAAAGTTGTTGTCTGGCAGGCGCAATTAAACAAAGAACCTCCAAAACTGTACCTATCTCTCTCCATTTTTAATCCTCACTTTGCTGTTCGGGTTCTGCATTTCTCTGATAATTTTCTGACTGTCCAAGAATGGTCCAAAAATGATCAAAAAATCCTCAGCTATTACGCATCAGTTCTGCGCACCCTGAGGACTGTCCCAGAACAGTCAGAAAAATACGAACCCGAATGAAGCTATTGTTATTCAATATCTTTGATACTGGCTGTTAACTTAACCTTAAGCAGAACATAGAGTTTATGGATTTTGCTGTATGCTTGTTAATAATTGTCATTTTGAATTTGAGTTTCAATGTTTTGAAACGTACTGACCATCTTGAATTGAAATTTATTATATTATTTGAAATTACCGCTATTAAAACAGAGATCGATTCTGTATTCAATACTCTGATATAAATATTTGACGCTCTATAGAATGCGCATGTGTCAAAAAAACTCGCCCACTATTACATTCCCTTAATTTGTATTACTTATAAGATAGTCTTATACACTTATAAGATAATCTAATCTAATTATGTAATATATATCTGTAATTTGTCCAAATTATTTATGAATATATATTTCTATGAATTTGTCCCTAGAAGTTGAACATTTTACCGGTAAGGGAAAAGGTTAGGGAATGAGTATGAACGAAAGCATTGAATTCCTATGGTTCAACTTTTAAGGTTAAGGTTACGGCATAAGGTACCAGCCAGTATAAACGAGCCTTTAACTGCCAAAAGATTTATTTCATTTCTGGAACAGGCTCCCACAGGGCATACTTATTACTTATGAATATAAATCTATGATTTTTCTCAAAAATGGCTTTATTGCGTAGTATAAATTCAATCGGGTTCGAATGTTATCATTGTCGACTAAATATGGTATATGGTTATGATAGCTAAGTGAATAATTGACTCAATTCATACAGTAAATGAACCGGACTAAGTTAATCTAGGATCAAAGATTAAATTACATATTCTATTGTTATTGTTATTACTGAGTTTTCTTTGAGCGCAAGTGAAAGGTGACGTTTGCAAAGAGAAAACATGCGTTCTTCTAACGGATTCGGTAATCTGAAAAAGCAGGAGCTTTCATTTATAGTAGGTATAACTTCATTTTAGCAGAAACTAATTGTTAACTTTCTGTATTTTACAATAATATTTTTATTGTTAAATAAAAGCATTTCTTGATTTTTTATTTTTATTAACAATCTTTATTATTATTTTATACATTGTTGACAATTATCATTGTGAATGTAATTGAAAACTTTATATAAGAAAATGATTATAGTCACGGTATCTAGTTTAAGCTCTATAAATAGGCAATATCTGGTTTTTCCTCACAATCTGAATCGATGGATCCAGAAAAGGGGGACACTCCTCCCGATAAACTTACTCTTGACGTCCTCTGTTCCTTCTGATTCTCCAAAAGCTCTATACGTTTCGATGTAAGAAAAACTTGAATTTTTTGCTGACATTCAAGCGCTGTCAGTAAAGGCAGTCTCTTCAACTGTGTAGAAACGAATTTACCAAATATATCGAACTCACTTTCTTCTGAATGAGTATTCTCAACCGATTGAGCATCAGCAAAACTGTGTAAATCATTGAGGGAATGCTTTCTTTTTTTGTCTATTTGTTCTGTGGTAAGATATGATCTAGATGTTTGCCTTTGATCTTCTATTTCTATATTTAAATTATCTTCCGTTGGATATTCTTCAATTTTCGGTTGTTGTAGATAAAAATTGTCATCACTGTCTTCATTAGCATCTGTAGTTTGAGAGGTTGTGTTGCATGGTCGGCATCCCTACAAACAAAAAAATTTCTGATTTTCGTTTAAACTGAGATGTACTTAAGTATGGTGTAATCACTCATTGGATTTTGTTATCAAATTTTTTCTCCTGCAGTTGTTCAGAGAATTTCTGACATGTCAATTATACATCATATTCGAGATTTGTTGTGAAAATAATGAGCCTGGTGCTCGTAGTATATCAACGAAATATTTATTTAAATAAATTCAACTACGTCGAAGAACTCTTCATTATGTTCAATACTCTTATCTATACTCGAGGAAGAAGCAGTTATGAATATAATTTTAGTCAGCTGAAGAAACATCTCCCTTATCTCCAGATTTGTTGGATTATGCGATTTCATTTAAAATCTGACAAGTGCACTTTTAGACATGTAGTTCAAACTGAAGGTAGTTAAACTCACCACATTTGAGGTAACCATTTTTGAAACTGCAATGGGTCTAAGAAATGCATCTATTTGTTGAAACCAAAATAATTTAGGTCTGTAGATGTATTTTTCGTTGGTCGCGGTAGAAGTAGATTTTATAACTTTGTTAAGTTCTCTTCTGTACATCGTTCTGATCGACTTAATCCTATCTCTTGCGATTGTAACAGTTAAACCTTCCATTCTCATTTCAACCACTATTTTATACAGTGCAGATTTCTTCAATTGGCAATTTTTATAGCCATCACTTTCGGGGTTCCATAAGCATTCATGTTGTCTGTACAAATTGATGAATTTGTCCATGTTCTCCATCGTCCATTGCCGTTTGAACGACTGTTCGTCCATTTTGTGGAAACGACTTATGTTGCACCGAAATCGAAATGAAAGATGAAAACGGAATAACTGCATGAATATTTAACTTATTACTAGATTAATCACAACATATTCGACAGGCAACAACAATGAATCGAATCGGAACCTAAAATTCTTCCTTTCAGGATGTTTTGTGTTGTCAACCTCTAGATCGGGCGACACGGAGTTGAACGAATTCCAAGTCGGGCCAGTTTAGTGACGTATCGTATCGATCGTTTGAGTAGGAGCGATATTTTATCAATGGAGTAGGATAAAGAACCAGAGATTCTATTAGAACAGGGTCGTCGCTAGCGGGCAGGCAGGATCGCCAGTTATTGCAAAAGTTGCAAAGACTCTGTGGGTCATCTTGATATTATCTGACTATTTGAGTACTTTCGAAAAGTGACTAATATATCAGAAAATATATCTTGAGTTTAATTCAGAAGTAATTCCAGTTCGAGTGGATAAGAATTATACGTGCTTTAATACAAGGGTTCCCTTTTATATTTCGGGATTGGACAACTCAAGTGTTGCAATCTGCCAACTGACAGCTCTATCGTAAAGCGTGACATATTTGAGTTCATACGTGGTCAGAACTTTTTGACATACGAACGCTATTTGTGTTGTTTACAGTAACTTAAAAGATTTATCTCGCCCAAAAATAGTTATTTATATTTTTTCCGTGTTGCAGTTCTTTCTCGGAGACAGTGTTATTAGCTTATTTTTCGGAACTGGCACAACAACAAAAGCCATCAACAGTGTGGTCGAATTATTCAATGATTAAAAGTGTGTTGCGATGCAATAATAATGTGGACATTTCAAAATATTTCAAACTAATTACATTTCTGAAACAAAATGGGAAAGGTTACACGGTTACATTTTTTAAATAATGCACCCGATGAAGTTAATTTAATGTCCAAGGTTGTTGTTGTATTTGGAATTGCAGGAGCTTGTCGAATTTGTAAAATCAGCCAGGTAACATTAGATGATATTGAAGATTCGGGAAAGTTATTAATTGTGAAACTGAAGCAAACAAAGAATGATGTAAACAGGTGATTTGTAGTTACTGAAGAATATATTAAATATTACCGAATGTACATAACCCTTCATACAGCAGCAGCCAAAGATTGCCGCCTGTTTTATACATATCGCCATGGAAAATGTATCAATCAGGTTGTGGGTAACAATCAGTTTTATAAGGTACCTGAAAGAGTAGCTAACTAACTCATATACAGGTCATTCATTTCGAAGATCATCTGCTACACTTTTAGTTGAATCTGGGGGATACTTAATGACACTAAAGAAACATGGCGGTTGCAGGTTATCAAAGGTCGCTGAAGAGTATATACCTTAGACTATATAAGATATACCGATTCAGGCGGTAAAAAAAAGTGACTATTATATATCATTCCCATATATCAAGTACCTGAAGACGACCTGATAGAATCAAAACATATTTCTGTTAAATGATACTATGCACCAAAAAGAGAATGGAACAAACTCTCATTTGCACATTTGCATTTGTGATTATACATTAGAATAAAAACAGATAGTCAACTCACTAATATTGCCTGTTGTGATCCCTCCGAGAGTCGATATTTTTCATTTGGTTTAGACACCAAATTCTTCAAGGTAGTGATTCTGATTTTTTGCCTTCGTACTTTTGCTGTTAAAGAACGTATTCTTTTTCTTTGTTGAGAAATCACCCTCTTTACATTTTGTAAACTCCTCCTCCTTTTCTCTGGTGTTGAGAAGTCACTACTGGACAAATCACCAATGTATTTCCTTTTTCTGTAATGAATTATGTAAGGCTGAATATTTTTCGAGAAATTTCTAAAACAAGTTGCCGAATGGGCACCTATTCCAACACGAATGCGAAATTCGAAAACGAGCGACGAAGGAGAGAGTTTTTGAACGCATGAGTGTTGGAATTGCCTTCTGCAACGAGTATTAGACAATATTTTCTCTATTTCAGTCAAGAATTGTGAGAAATTTATTGCAATTCAATGAAAAATTAAGATTTTACCTCCTAGTGCTTTTTGTATTTTATTTTCACAATTGGTGTGATTGATACAAAAATTGACACATTATAGAATTTGAATAGTGCGTTCAAATCTCTACATGATTTAATATTGACAATTGACATGCAATGGACTCGTGTTGACATTTGAAATGATAGGATGTCAGTTTTGTCAACCACAAAACGAAAAATATAACTAAAAAGCACTGTTTTTATTACTGTAATGAACTCATTACGACACTGAAATTGAGAAAGTAAATTGTCATTTTGATATATTATAATCTTGAATCTTACCTCTTTTTTGTGGGTAATTTATCAGTATTTGGTTCAACAAATTCCAACTTGCTGACTTCAGATTCTGATGCAGTGATTGTGGATGAAGAATTTCCTTCATGAGGTTTACTGCCATCAGGCTCATCACTAGACAACCATAATGATCTAGAAAATTCAGAATGATTATTGAATATTTTGAATAAAATGCTAAAATAATTCAATATTTTGTTTACTGCACACATATCTGAAAGAATGTTATACAGTTGATTGATAAATTTTCAATCGAGTATAATGAATTTGAAGTAAGATTAATCAGGAAATGTAAAAGATCGTATTATAACTTACTTCTCTTGTTCGCTTAGACTGCTTTCAGTTTTCGAGGAGTTATCACTGAAACATGTTGAATATATATAACTATGTAGGTATGTATGCATGATATATTTTTAAAGATTAATAATATTCATTGCAGCTAGATGGTTATGGTTGCTAGCCATTTAATTAGGTTTGTTGAAGAGAATTATTTTCTTTGCATTAACTAATGGCATTTGTGGCCCCAAAAATATATTTTTGAAAATTCAATTCACTTTATAGATTCAAGTGTTGTTTTTGGGACTACTGACAGAGTGTAAAGTATCTATATTAATATAATTGAAACAATGTAATTACCTTATACTAATATTTTCAAATATTGAATGTTGAGGTAGGGGATTGCACTCTTGTTTGAGACATCTTTTTCCATTTACTCGGGTCACAATATCTTCAGGGTCGAAATGATCCGAACAAATGAAAATTGCTTTCTTTGGGCAAATACTTGACCATCCCAAGAGCGAAGCCCAAATTCTTCTTTTTTCTTCGTCATCTGGGAACCTTAATTCAAGAAAACCTCATTTTATCTTATAATAATCTCATTGAAAACTTCCCTATTAAAACTTTCTACGCTACTGAACACGATAACTAAATACTTCGGTTCTAACAATACACTTACCTATGGAACGATAAATTCGGATTAAAATTCCTGTCTTTACTACAACTTGCACACTTACGAACCATTTTTAGTGCGATGAAAAATAATAAACAGTAAAAAATATGAAAAACCTAATACTGACTCACAAATTTTCTTCAATTCGCGTATTTATTTTCGATACAGAGGTGGCAACGTGCGACTTCTAGAACATGCGACCTTCAAATTATCAAGCAGAGAATGAACGGCGTTGTCTTGCCTTTCACCTGAATTTCTTTCCATCTGTGGTCTCTGACATAAAATAGCAGAATTAACTAAAGTTTTTCTTTTACTTTTTGCTAATATATCCGATAAGACAGTTTCAATTCGAAAAATAAAATTTTATACAATGTTTTGAATGCAAATTAGGAAAAAAGTTTTTATTCACAATTGTAGGGAAATAGAGAAACCTACTATTTGCTCAGTTTGGCAACATGAAAATTTTTTATGACCTGAATGGACCAGCTCAATACGTTACAACCGACCAGCTCTAAGTTTCAGATGAAACACTTTTCAATGTGAATAAAGGGGTCTATTCTTATATGTATAGTCTAAGGCTGTTACTAATGGTTTCCACGCTTAGTTGTTGCCATTTCAAGACTTTGTTTGGCTCCATCGATTCTTTAACAATTTTCTACTGTGTTGTTTTGTAGGTCACTGGATTTAACTGGAACAAAATACGCATTAAGGTCGTTGTATGTTGACAGTTATCTAGAAGGGATGTTCAAATCTCAATATTTTGGTTCCTGTTCATTTTTAGGGTAGAATATTTTATGATTTTTCTGTATTGTAGTTCTGAGAACTATTTTTCAACTAAATTATACGATGGTTGCCTTTTATATTTCGGGTTTAGAGAACAAAGACAAATATTAATAATCGAAAATCGCCGATCTCTCATTTTATTTTGTACTTACGGGAATGAGAAGAAGTCATTCGGTGCCAAGTCAGGACTATACGGCAGATGACTCATCAAATCGATGTTTTGAGTGCTAAAAATGTAGTTGTTTGAGCCGAGGTGTGAGAGCTCGCATTGTCGTGGTGAAGGGTGATCCGTCTTCGGCGGTTGGTTTTCCTGATTTCTTGGAAGACAACTGGCAAACAAATGGTTTTGTACCACTCAGAATTGACTCTTCTGCGTTGTTCTAGTGGTAAAATTGTGACATGTCCAGTTTTTTCGACAAAAACAGGCGACCATTTGCTTGGGAGTGATTCGTGAGCGAGCAACTTTGTTGTTGATGTACAGCATCAATGGTTTTCAAAACAACAACTGATTTTGGACGAGCTTCACGAAATTCGTCTTGGAGTCAAGTATGACCTCGGTTGAATTCACCATACCATCGATAAACACTGGTCCTTGATGGAGCTTCATCGCCATAAATTAAATTAAGTTCATCGATGCACTGTTGTTGAGTTAATTAACGTCGAAAGTTGTAAAAAATAATCGCACGAAAATGTTTACGATTTAAATTACATTTTGTAACGGCAAGATTTCCCGGTTCAGTTTAATCGCGTAAATTCGCCTGGAAGTCGGCGTAGGAATTTCGGTTATCTTCACCTTGGAATGCTGAGCGGTGCGCAGGATCGATATCGTAGCGACGTGGCCGATAATTTAGATCTAAATCGATTTCTTTTCCGTACCAGAGTTGCTGGGAGAAACACGTCAGAGGTGTTATATTTCTTCCCGTGAATTTTAAATGCAAATTTTCGATGGCGGAATGAATTATTCCGGTAAGTCCCTCGTTTTATGATCAGACAGGGTTTATTCGATCTTAAATGTCATGTTTGTTTGATGCATTTAATTATTTTGTGTAGATGACAAAAAGATGTCGTATAATTCTGGTCGGACCGCCATTTTTCACTTTTCCATTTGAGAATATCTGGTGGATCAGCTCACCTTCATTTACTTTGATATTGTACTTAACTTTATTATTCAATTTCAATTTCAATTATTTAATTTTTTTTGTTTTCTCGGTGTCCAGAGTTCTTTGAATTTTTAGTGTCGAACTATCTGCGCCATTGGGTTCTTTTCTGAACACGTGGTTATTTTTTCTTCTTTTAAAAAGATTTTCGTTTGTAAAATGATGCATTTAGAGAACGATGGAAACTAAGAGATTTTTATCAAGTCAAAACTGATAAACCCGATTTTCACAGCTAAACCCATCGGGCTATGGAATTTTGTCGTCGACCTATCAAGTACAAAATTCATTGAAGTTGAGAGCTTGTTGCCAACTTGCAGCAGTGGCGTACAGAACATTTCTTTGACTGAAAAACCACCTGAGAAGATAATTACCGAACGTTTCTTCAACTGAAAAACCACCAGAGAAGATAATTACCGAACACTTCTTCAACTGAGAAACCACCAGAGGAGATAATTTTCCTGGAATCTCAATATACAAGGATAAACAAGATAAGTTTCAGTGAGGGGGATAGTGATTACCTGTGAAACATACATGACCGAACATCTTGTCAATTCCACTCAATTT
This sequence comes from Micraspis discolor, assembly GCA_030674115.1. Taxonomy (NCBI): domain Eukaryota; kingdom Metazoa; phylum Arthropoda; class Insecta; order Coleoptera; family Coccinellidae; genus Micraspis; species Micraspis discolor. The sequence continues at coordinate 2,491,914 of JARTUT010001740.1, forward strand.
TGACTGTACATTTGTAAATAACTGATATTTGTAAAAAGTGGAATAAATAACGACTGTTCTATTTCGAACTTTCATTGATTAGGGTAGAGGCATCAAAATTTCTCTTACCTGCTCTATTGCTAGCCGGAGCAATATTTTTTCAAAACTATCTTACCTGCTCCCCAACGTGGGGCAAAAAAATATATCTTTGTTACACATTCAATTACACAAAATTTATAAATTGTTACAATTTTTTGGGCGAGATGAATCTTTTAAGTTTAAGTTTACTTTGAAAAACATAAATAGTCAAAATGTGGGTTGTAAGTCAGAAAGTCAAATTTTGGTTTACAAAAATTAGTTTAAAAGCTTGCAGGATAGTTAACTAATTTTGTGTTGTAAAATAGAAAATGAGAAAAAGTATAGCTAAAGCACTATATTAATATTCAGATGTTAGCATCTCCAAGATTTCTGAGAAAATTAACCTCTAAATTATGGATAAATTTGAAAAGACCTATTTCCACGAGGAATATAAATAATAGAATATTTATATTCTAGAAAAATTAATAATTTTAAAATTTTCTTTATTCTCATGTTTATTTATGCTTCCTTATAGTTCTACTGCCGGTCAGTATGGAAAATATGAAGATCTTTGATCAGTATTTAAAAAATTAAATAAACGAATAAATACCGAATTCACGGCCTTGAAGTAGTTATAAACAAAAATAAATGAAATTTTTTCTCTTAGCTAGAAATGGAAATAAACTAGGATTAGCGAGCGTATGTATCACATACTTTGGAACTGGAAAACTTGGGAATGAAAATTGAGATAACCGAGCATGACCAGCATATGGCTAGAATTAAAAAAAAACTAATTATGAAGAGCAATTCAACATGCATAATCATAATCAAAATTAATAGATCACTTAAAATATAAACATTTTCAAATAGCAATATCATTACATATTAGTCTCATATTGTTTATGAACCATTTTTTTGAGCGATTGACAAATTGTTTAAGATCCAACACGACTAAATTTTTGAAGTGAAAACTTCTTTAGCGGCGCTGAGCACTCTCTTGTATGGGTAAAAACATCCAAACTCGCGTCAGGGTCATGTGATGCTGATCGAAAAAGCGTAAGATCGAGGAGTAGGAGAGGGAATAATATCCCCCACTCTTTCTACCGTGCCTGCGTGTGCTGTTTCGTTTAGGCGGTGCAGGGCGCTTGTGCGAATGGTTGTGTATGTTAATGTAATATAAATTAGGTTTGTTCGCGTGGCAGTTCGGAACTGTAATTTTTGGTAATTTGTGGTTCCCACCCGTTCGTCTGGGACGGAACAGGAGTTCGTTGTCGTTCGTGTGGTCGGAACACTTGATTTCGGAACTGTTCGTTACTGTTCTTACGGTTCCTGATCTAGAGATGGTACAAGGTACAACAGAAGAAGCGGTAAATTCAAATCATCGGTGATTCAAATTTTCAGTAGTTCTAATTGGCAATTAAGTTATATATTTGGTGACTAGGATATTCGCATAGCTGTTTTTGAGTATATTTGATGTTGTGGTAGTATAAATTTTTAATCAATTCGTTATAATAGCTTCTCAAAATTTTTGTTATCTCAAAGAAGAGGAAGGATCATTTGCAATAGATGAATAAAACAATTGCATAGTTGTTGATCAAAGTATGTAAGATTATTATTTTATATTATTTATATATACGATATTTCGTATTTATATACTATATATTTAATTTTGTTATTTCGTGATTGTAGTATCTTTATTTTTTAACCACTCAAAATGTATTGAAAATTTAGGAAGGAAACGGAGGAATGATCTCTTTCAAGAACACAACGACTTGTTAAAACAACTCTTATCTAAAAAATAATTACAAAGCTATGAAAATTGTTAGAAAATATTTTTATTTATTTCCCAAATGCCACCAGTTCCATATACAATCACCTAATTCTATTATATAAAATTTTCTGTACACAGTTTCCACCAAAATTACAATGAAATAACAGAAAAATTCACAGTTTATCCAGATATGAACTAACAAAAATAATTTCTCCACTGATGACCACTACTACATGTATTGAAATTTCAAATTTTTTACGGTCAAATGTTCATGCAATATTGAATGTATGCTTGTCCCACTAAGGTTTTCTCAATCTCACGATAGGTCACATGACGATCTTGAAACACAGTTGGCATACAGCATCAATGGTTTCGGAACAACAACTGACTTTGGACGACTTTTACGAAATTCGTCCTGGAGTGAACTACAATCTCGGTTGAATTCACCATACCGTCAATAAACACTGGTCTTGGATGGAGCTTCATTGCCAAAAATTGAATTAGGTTCATGGATGCACTGTTGCTGAGTTAATCCACCGCGAAAGTTGTAAAAAATAATCGCAATAAAATGTTCACGATTTAATTACATTTTTTGAGAAACAGCTGTTAACAAAACAAATAGCGCTCGTATGTCAAAACGTTCCAACTACGTATAACCTTAAAAATATCAAACTTTACTATAGAGTTGTCAGTTTGCAACACTAGGGTTGTCCAATCCCGAAATATAAAATGCAACCCTCGTTGTTGATGATCCTTCCTTCTTAAGGGCAGTCAATTGAATGATACGTTGTACAGTTCAGTTGATATATCCCTTATTTCATTCATCTTCAATTTAAAATCATTTTGTAGTTTTTTTGTTTTTTCGTCGGTACCAACCTCTTTTGGGCGTCCACCGTCTTCGGTGCACATCTCACCACTTAGCATACCAATCCTTGATAGTTGATTTTCTTGGGGTAGTGTCCAGAATTTTTTTTTTTTTTGGTAACCGTCCGGGAAGTGCTTACTTTTTCTTTGAGAAAGTAGCCGGTCTAGTCCGGAAAGTGCGTACTTCCAGTACAAGGCCGGAAAAGAATCACGTCGTTTGTGTCATGGTGAATATGAAAATCATATTCACCATCATAGTCCTAAAACTATCAAGGAATAATCCTCATTGACTACTTGGAACAGGAAATAAAGAGATATTAACAGGCAAATGCTATACAGTGCATTATTGGATCGATTTGACTATGTTGAGAAATAAATACAAATAATTTACTTTTTTTCCAAACGCGGGTACGTTTGTCAATCCATTCTTGTAATAGATAAAATCTTGTACTTAGTTATAAAATAATGTATCAACGTACTCAATTTTCCTGTAAGGATCGCATAACTTTTACAAATCTTTTAAAGTGAGGGACTTAAATTTAAAATAACGGAGGTTTAATAATATAGCTTCAATTCAACCTTCCAAGTCAATATTCGGTTATTTCTGAATTTTATAACGTTCCACCATTATTAACAGGATAATAATCACTGACAATCGATATAATTTAATAACTAAAAATATTACATTTTCCAACGGTAATACTTGTAGGTCATACATAACAATAAACCGACTTTTAACGAATATTCACTTATCAGCTGAATAACTCCGATAATGAACATTTATCTATACCTCCCTAGCTATAATTACTGAAAATCTCACAGTTCCGAATAGAAAATCATCAAAAATAAACGTGCCATATCGATCCGGCTTGTGAACTTTAGAAGTGTAATCTGTGCTTTAGTGTTTCCTCCGTGCGTGTACTTTTCTGTTCAAGTGTTTGTTTGTCTCGAAAGTGGTTCTACAGGTTGTGAGTGTTAGTTATTGAAAAGGTCAGTTAATGTTTGAATGTCAGTCATATAGATTGTTTACAAAGATCTAGACATTAGTAAGATAAGGGACAATGGAAAGGAATTTTTGTTGGCAAGGTTCAAACTGACTACATTGAGTATATTTGATGTTGCGATAATTCTTATAAGTACTGACTTGCAGTGGTAGCGAATTGTTTTACATATATATAATCTTTTGACGTACAATTTTTGTACTAAGTGCCATACAATTTTGTGTATGACATAAAACTATAGGAAAAATATCCAAGTGAAAAAAACACTATTCAGCTGCAGAAAAGACTCAGGCTAGAGATGCTGTGCGTCGAGTAGATTATCCAGCTAATTTCTGAAGAATATTATTCCTAGTTTTCAGTTTCAGGCTCAGATTATCAAATTCTACAAAATCTCCAAGCAGTTGACGGAATGTTCTCCACAGTACGGGAATCCGAAAGCTGTAAGCAATAACAATAGAATATACCAATTTCTGAGGGGACGTCATAGGTACATTACTGAGATATAAATTGAAAAGTAAAGGGGCTAGAACTAATCTTTGTGGAATACCGTTTTTCAATGTTTTGAAAGCCTAGTAGAGTTGCTTTGCGTAGAATGAAAGCACCCCACGAATAGAACTTGAATTTAGAGATGTAAGAACTATGAGATGCGGAAACGGACTGACATGAGTTCAATTATTATATAGGCAATATCCACCATCTCTTATTGTTCTTGCTACCAACGTTTTTCCTATAATTTTCAAAGCAAATCAGCTATTAAAAAAGCTGAAAATGATTTTTACTTTTATTGAAATAATAAATAATAATTCTATAAGACTACCATGATAAAAAATTTCTCGTCAACGACTGACATCAGTTCAGGAGCTTTTGTTCTCAGATTCTACGAAGGAATTCAAAATATACTAATCCTGGCAAAAAAAGTAGAAAAGCACTGACCAGGACTGCCAGTTGTATGGAAATCTAGCAACAGCGTCGTTATTTTAAATGGGACCGTATCTTTATTGCTTTTATGATACTCCATGAAAATGTAATTTGATCTATTTTATTTTCCTGTATCTATCTTTAACAGTTTTCGAGTTACAAATTATTTTTAATTTTTCAAATCAATTTGAGTCACGAAAATGACTATATTCCGCTCAATGTTCGAGTATTCAGTTCGAAATGCAGCATGACCTTAGATAATAGTTTGATGTTAGCTGTCAGTTATACAGAATGGTGAAAAACTTTTTTCTAGTGTTACCAGGTATATGTAAATTTGGGAATTATGATGTTATTTTAAATGGGACACTCTGTATTTGTCGTTTCTTTATGATTTGCCATAAAAACTTCAATTAATTTGCTTCAATTCCATATATCTATTTTTAACGGTTTTTGAGTTATAAATCATTTTAAGATATTTCAAATCAACTTTGATACTCACGAAAAATACTTCATTTCGCTCAATATTCGAAATTTCAGTTCGAAATTTGGCATAACCTTCGATAATAGTTTGATCTGTGCCATCTTTTCGAATCTTAGGTGTTTCTACTCCCAAAATCTAAAAAAAAAACTGCACATCAAAATTTTTTTTTACATTTCCCTATACCTACCTTGTTTGGATTCCAAGTTACCTGCATTATTTGAATTTCAGACTATTTATACAAAAACTCCTTCGAAACACTTGGAATACTTATTGTTTGACCTGTAAACTTGAATAATGATTTCTATGGGTAGATTTGAGTCATAGAAATATTGATCTATTGACGACATAGAGGCCACAGAGAAAATATCAATACAAAAAAAAGAGGCATATTAAATCAATATGAAACTCAATGAACGCAGATAACTTAGAATCCAAACGAGATGGGTATAAGGAAATGTATAGAAAAATAGTAGCGCGAGTTGTTCTCATTCTGAAAATGTAATAATATACTGGGTGTCTGAAAAAAACAGTGTTTCTTTTACAGTTTTGCGAGTTGAAAAAAGGTATTTTTTCCTCTCTGTTTAACTGAAAACGATGATGAAGATCAAACTTTCATCTAACGTCATACCAAATACTTGAAAGTATTTCTTAACTCAAAAACCGATAAATATACATATAGGGAGGAAAATAAATTCATTGAAGTTGAAGGTATCAATATTACAACTTTCGATAAGTCATTGAATTTCCTAGCAATGAAGCCGTAATGTGATACCTCCCTCTAATAACCCCAACAAGTACTCAATACAGAAAAGCTCACAATTCCATCCGTTGACGCATCCATTCCAATTTAAATACAACCAGAACGGACTGTCATTGCCAGGAAGTCACATCGAAAGCAGGTATAACGAACACCACCTCCACCGCACCACCTGAAAGGTTCCCAACTCGACGACAAGAATTTGTAGCCTGCGAAGAAGAGACAGACAGTCGCGGAACGAAGCAACCGTGCTTCATCTATCTCTTGATGAAATTAACGTATTCAAACAAAGTTGATATCAAGATCCTATTACACCTTCCGTGAAGTCCGATTCTATGGTTCAGGAGGTTACCTTGAAAATCGCGTACGTAATGTTAATGCGAAGCGTTTTGTTCGTTATTTTCAAGAACGTTCGTTTTCGAGCTTATTGTTGAAGCCTTCCACCTGTCGTTTGTCCAACCGTCGGGTTTGGCGTGTGTGTGCTGTGCCTCGTGCTTTGTTTATATTCGTGATACAGTTGGGGGTCTAAAGTGATTTTCTCTGGATTTTGGATATTGTTTTCTGTGCCCGATTTTCATCATAGAAATTAAAAGGTAAGATCTTCACGTCGCAGTTACATCTCAATCTGTGTCAATGGTTTTATTCGGCAAACTGTTATAAAGAGATGACAGTAATTACAATTACGACAAACGGAAATCTGAAGATACTCGTCGCCAAGATGCATTCAAACGGTTATTGTGTGATGTGAATTGTTGAAAGTGTGGAAGTGATTGGAATATTGTTGAATAATGTGAGATTTCAGCAATTCAAGGATTTCAGGAATGAAAATTTCGAAGCAGAGAAGTGACGAAACCAAAATTGTAAGAAATGGTTCTGTGGAATATACTACAAGCTCTGGTAAATCAAGAAATGTAAAATGGCATTGGAGGGTAGCACGAGGTTGTTTCAAACAGGTGTTCAAGCTATTTGAAATTCAAATAATTTCCGTATTTACCTTCTTTTCTTCTGATATCTCTGTGTATGAATTATCATATGTATAAATATGGGAGAAGGTCTGAAAGAGACGTGGATATTTTTTTTTTAAGCGATTAAATGAAACAGGTACAAGGTGCTTTCGATTGATAAGAAATAACCTCATTACTGCTTTATTTGCAATACTCATCAATGAACTGTGCAAAGATTTTTGTTTGAGTTTAGGAGGCCAAATTTTTTGTATACGGTTTCACCTTGTGGTAGATAACCATTTTTGTTCATTTATTCCTTTGATTTCGAGCTTATAATATAATAAACAAATTCCTATTTGATTTCCCCATTAGTTTAATGCAAACCGAGATTGAAAAATACTGGTTGTGTATTTTGAAAGAATAATTTAATATTTGTGGGGATTATAAAAATGAAAATCGAGAATTAGATTTTTCCAAATATTCATTAATGAAACTCAGGTCAACTTTTAATCGGGTACTTCGTCTTGCTGAAACATGCCTCACTTTTAGCAAAGGTCGTTGAATTTTATTCAGTTTAAAAAAAACCACCGTACGATACCTGAAACAAGAGAAGAAATCTATATTACATGAATCGTTTATTTAAATGTTACAATCTATTTTTGGGATGTAATTGCAACGTAATCCAAAGCTTTTAAATAATGTGGTTACGTGTAACAAAACTTGATTTTATCATTACGATCCTGAGAAGTCTCAAAGGATGCAATAGAAGCATAAAGGCAGCCAAAGACCGCAGAAGGCCAAAACTGCTAAAAGTTCAGGTTTTTGATGAATTTGGCGTTGGTTACGATCACACATCGTACCCAGAGGACATACTGTAACAGGGGATTACTACTGTTATGTACTTCGAGGATCTTTAAAGGCAAAATCAAAGGAAAAGGCGGCTTCGTCAGGAGTTTGGCTGGATGCTGCATCACGGCATTTCTCCGCCTCTTACATCAACGATTTGTCAATGAACACTTAGGGGCGAGGGGGTAACCACTGGGAGATTTTCTGCTCCTAGCGGGGACATCCGAGGAGATCCAGGGAGATCCGAGGAAATCCAAGGAGATCCGGGGAGATCCAGGGAAATCCGGGGAGATCCAAGGAGATCTGAGAGGAGATCTAGGGAAATCCGAGGAGATACAAGGAGATCCGAGGAGATCAAAGTCAATTCGTGTATTTTTTTCGAGATCTTTTTCGCATGTTTCTGATGTTAATTTATACTTCAGAGCCCAATTCTATAGGTCTCTCAATAGCCCTAGATGTTCATACTTCGGTTTGCATCTTTTCACTAGAAAAAACCTTGCCGAAAAAGCTCTGAATAAGGATTTTATGCTCAGTGCTGAAGTAACCGATGAAATAATAGTTCTATGTGCACTATCTCTATCTCCAAGACTCACTCCCTCTTATATCTACATAGGTGTACTACGCGAGATATATCGGTTAATTTTAAGTTTCAGTGTAACGCTGTGTAGTGTGTAAGAAGATTTATTTAAAAATATAATATTCTGTGGGATTTTGAAGAAAGATGATTATCCGTTACAATGTAACAATGCAGGAAGCATTGTTCTTGAGTAAAGCTTATTTTTCTGAATTATTTTATTCATTAAAGCGAGGTTTGAATAAACCTTGGAGTGAAAGGGCATTCAAGAGAGCAATAGAATTAAAATGAAATCATTAATAGATTTGGGAAACACCAATAATTAAAATTATACCGGCTGTCCCGTAAAGACCACGTCAAACGAAAACGGAATGTAGTTCAGAATGTGCTCTATCTAATATGAGAAGATCGTTTTTATAAAAGTCCCATTGTATTCAAGATATTTGATATTTTATGAAAATGTTGAATTTTTTTCTCTCATGTCATAGATAAAATTGAATCGAGAATTGAATACTTATCGAATCGTTTTTTTCCACGAATATTGTTGAATGATAGCTTCCATTTATACGCTGAAAAAATAGCACAAACTATTATACAGGGAGGGATTCTTAAAAAATAATTAAAATTCATGTTTTGGAGAAAGTGAATTCGATCTGATGTGGTGTAAAAAAAATGGACCGGACCTCTTCTGCATATCATGTTGAAAAGTTGTACATTCTGTGAGAACTACAAAAGGGTAAAATACAGGTGATAACCTTCTTCAGAAAAAAATATATTCACATGTATAGCGAAAATGAAACATTTCTCTGAAAAACTGATTCTATCAACTTTTCCACAAAATTATTTAGGTATTTTGCACACCCTACTGTAAATAATCAATCAATTCATTAATAAAATGTTATTTAGGTGTCATTTCACTGCCGAGGTGATATAAGTTACTACTTGTTGAGCTGTCACGTCAAATACCTGGAAAAAGGCAATGGAGGTGATTAATCAAACAAAAAGTTACCTTTTATTTTGGACTGATTTGAGCTGGACCATACAGATTTCAAATAAACGGGACCCTATTTGGATTCTTTGAGAAAAATGAAGTCTTACTCTTGAAGATAATCTGAAATTGGTTTCAACACGACAGGTGCCCAGCACACTACAGCGAGCACTACAGTCGTCATGTTACGGAATATTTGGACCAAACATATCCTCACCGGTAGTTTGGAAGGGGTGGTGAAATATTCTGGCCTCCCCGTTCACCAGACTCAAATCCTTTGGATATTTTTTAACTAGTTAGTTAAAAAAATTAAATTTATTCGAAACGTATAAAAAATGAAGCCGAACTAAGGGACCGCATTCATATTTCTGCAGCCAAAATAGCGGAAAGAAATTTGAATACCTTTGAAAGATCATTTCTCAATCGATGCAGGGCGTGTATTCGCAAATGGAGTGGTCATTTTGAACATTTGCTGTAATTATAATTGTGAATAATCTTTCTCAATCGTTCTCAATACACTTTTCATTGTTCGATTTTTATATGTGACTTTACAATAAACTTGTTGATATTTAAGCTTTGGTGCGTATATCATTGCAATTAATGATTGATTATACTTTATAAGTAATTTAATGAGTAACTAACATTTTTCAATAGAATTATTCAATAATTTACAGCAGATTGTGACAAAATCAGTTTTTCAGAGAAATGTTCCATTTTCGCTATACATTTGAATTTTTTTTTTCTGAAGAAGGTTATAGCCTGTATTTTATGTTTTTGAAATCCTCACAGAATAGGCAACTTTTTAACATGTTATGCAGAAAAGTTCTAGTGCTTTTTTTTTCACCACATTAGATCGAATTCGGTCCAAAAAAACTTTCTCCAAAACGTGAATTAAAATTTTTTTAGGAGAATCTACTATTAAATATTGCTCTTGCTATTGCTTCATTTGTAAATTTTTCAAATTGAAATATTATCTTTTATACCAGCTGTGTTTTGTTGAGATTTTTCAGAATAAATATTGTTTTTTCATTATTATATGTTTTCGCTACCTAATACTACTAAGGTTCATGTGTCGCTATTGGAAAATTAGCATGATTTAATATATAAATCAACACTGCTTCAATCGTGACTGCTACTTCACACATACCTTTCATTATTGAATAATTACACTCAAAATATGGTACCTTGATATACAACAAACCCATTTATACGTAAATTTGAAGAGGATAGTTGAAATCTTTACAGGACGTTCTCTCCTAATAATTGAAAAAACTCAAAATAACAGAATAAAAAATATTTCATAAAAATCTTGCGAAAATATATTTCAATCGATAACGTGAGAAGGAACATCAAAAACAAGAAATTTCAAAACATTATATAGAATTCCATATATTTTAATATATGACTTTTCAACTGAATAATCTTGACTCGAACTATAAAATATATCTCAAAAAGATCCATAAATCATACTATGTTATAAGTGAATTTCAATATATTGTTTGGTGTTAATTAATCCCCTTGGTTCAGAAGAAATCCGACGAGATCTAAGGAAATTCGAAGGAGATCCGGGGAGATCCAAGGAAATCTGAAGGAGATCCGGGAAGATCCAAGGAAATCCAGAGGAGATCCACGAGGGTGGTTACCCCCTCGCTTAGGGGTTGAACATATGGTTTATCCCCCTACTCTCCCGACCTTGCTCCATGTAATTTCCATTTGTGTCCTGAAGTAAAAAAATAATTGGGAGGTAGAAGATATGAGTCGGACTTAAAGCTCAACAGCTCTGTGAGAGGTATACTAAGCAGATGGGTTCTCAGAAATTTATACTAAGTGTATAAAGCCACGGGATAAGTGTATTGAACAGAATGGAGAGTACTTCAAAGGATAGTTGAATTTATTTGAAAAAATGTTTCGTTTATATAATATATCACCAGTCTCGTCATTTTCTGATACATTGACATGAAATGGAATATGCTGACTACTGATTTAAAATGACAAATTACAGAGAACTTTTATCCATTACGGATATATTGATAGATTGGAATTGATGCTCATATTTGTTTGCATAATATTTTGGGAGGAAGTACTTCTATTTCTCCCGCAGAATAATAATCAGGAAGACCGTTATGATATTGTAAACACGTATCTACCGACGTAGATATACAGGGTGTTGAAAAATCCTAGGATTTCTTGAAATACTTATTTATATAAATATTAAAAAAATCAATTGGCTACGAGTTCCTCATCTGCGGTCAATCTTGAGTATGTCCGGCCGTATACATTCTATCTTCCAAAGGAGATGCGCTAGACTCTCCATATTTTCAGAATACAGTGGAACTTCCCTAATTCGAATCTCCAAGGGTCAGTAGTTTCACTTCGAGTTACGGAAAATTCGAAATACGAAAAATTGGACTGGGTTGAGGGTGACCAATTAAACAAATCACACACACATGCAATACAAATGTATTGCAGATGTATTACGAAAACAAGGTCCTATGTATGTACATTATTTAATAAAAACATACAAAAAAACAGATACAAAAAAAACGAAACTTGTACATTTATTTCAAATACACATGTATTCTTACTTAATGAAATCTGTAATTTTCGTTTGTTTAAATATGGACCACTTATTTTTATCTATAAAATCCTCCACTAAATTTAACGACGCATGTACTGCAATCGAAACATTTTCTTTTGACGAAGCAAAATTTCTCAGGGTCTAAATAGCAGAATACGCTTGGTTGTAGGTGGTTGTGACATCAGTAGTTTTTTCAACCTCGCCCTCACCAGAAAATTCCCTTTTTTTCTGAGTCTGAAACAATAGATTATGACATGTGTGTTTAATATTAATGCTAATATCACTTCAAACTCATCTTTTTCAGAAGAAACTAGATTTTGTATAACGTCTTCTAAAATTTTTTCGTCTGTTGGTAATCCCATTGTTAGCACACCATCATCAATATCGGCGTAATCTTCAAAAGAAATTCCCATTGCCCCTCTGCATGTTGTCCAAATTTGTTTCAATTCAGACAATGGAAGATCGTCGCCTTCATCCCAGTCAGCTGTAGCAGCATTCTGCATTAATTCATCTTTAACAAAATTTGCCTTTTTAAAACAATGACGGATTGTTTGTTGTTTCACATCGCAATTCCAGATCTTATTCAGATCCCTGATTGCATCAAGTAACGACACAGTGACAGGACTTGATTCTTCCATATGTGCCAAGACATTCATTACCATTCGTTTTCTATAATGCTGCTTAAGATTTTTGATAATCCCTTGGTAGGTTGATTGTCCAAACATCTCTGACAAGTTTTTTACTGGACCAAATCCATCGAATAGTTCATCAGTTGTGGGCATCTGAAATTTGGTTTCCTCAATAACTCCTAAAATTTCTATTCGATTGATTTCTTACTTGGAGTATGTTCGAGTTGAAATGGTGGGGCTAGAAGAATTTTAAAAATACCCTATGCTTTTTCAATACTTTATATCTCTTAAGATATACATCAGAGAATCACAATGTGTACCAAGGTGAGTGATAATCAGAACATCATTTAATTTCAGATTTGTAGCATCTTGCTGTGAGATGATTTTTCCATATATGAAGACATCCTAACATAAAAAACCTAAATAAAGAAGGGTTGATAAATTAATATAATAATAAATTATTTTTCCATTCACTTTAGGGCAGAGCAAAAAAATGCAAAAATCTTGACGTCACTTAATGGTTTGTATGATTTAATGAAAATTAATAACGCTAAATTAAAGGTTTCCTTATCAATACATATATATAGATTATAGATCAACAGCTTGACGAAATATTGCTAGCGTAGTTGAAATATTGGCAGTAATCCTCAATTGAGCCCATAAAAATATAGAACTGGACGTAATTAAGAAAGTTATTGCTTACGATTGGAAGTTTTTCATCAAAGAAACCCGATGGAAAATGTTTGTTTCACTTTTATTGGAAAAGGCAGGTTGATAATCTGGACTGATCGTGATACGAGGGTTGCCTTATATATTTTAGTGGCAAAACGGCTTCGACAATCGGTTCAAATGCATGCAAAAGTCTATAGATCTTAATGGAGAATATTTTGAAAAACAATAAAGCGATTTTCGATTATTAATATCTGTTTTTGCTCTCTAATCCCAAATTATAAAAGGCAACCCTCGTATTTAGTGTTATTTCGAACTCGCAGACAGATATAACTACTTCCTAATTGCGACAAAAATCAGGGTCGAATCTTGAAAACAATTAAAATTTTCATCAAAGCAGAACGCATGTAATTATAACCTCTAAAATCATCAGTAGGTAGAAACAGTGCCACCAACTGAAGTTCTAAAGAATCTGAGGTTAAATACTTATCAAAATATTTTTTCTTCTTACAATTCCAATTGCTTTTCTCAATTTTTTCAATGTCATTCGTTCTCTAAACAAGAATTCTGAAATACAGTCGGCTTCTTCAAGATGAACATAACCGAGTTTGAATGGCCAATTATTAACATAAACTCCATACGTAAAAATTTTCCTGTCTTTACCGCCCATTTCCTCTGTTTCCAACACTTGAGTGGAACCAGTTGCAGCAAAATTACCGACTGGTTCGGAATATAATTCCGTAGTCGAGTTTGTCGATGGTTTGTTTCTTGGTAAGGTTGATCTAATGTTTACCACACACTACCGCAATACTCTCTGGCGAAAAGTATCTGGAAATTTAAAATGAAACATAAAAGTATCATATTTCTTCAATGTTTATTGTATCTCCTTCGAAATACGCTCTATTTGAAGCTATACACATGTGTCTACCTTTTTTTTTTCAATCAGACAGGCGGCATGCCAAAATGGATCACCAAAATCATACGAGTGGTTGTACGAGAGATGTTGAGATCATATACCATCCCTCTAACACTGGTATGACGTTTTTGGATCACCATTTCCTTAATTTTTCAAATCGGGCATTTCAAATAAAAATTTTCGGAAACTTTTTTGCCAAAATGAAGAGTACTCAATTTTTTTCCTACTACATCATAGAGAAATCATGCAGCTTGGCCGATAACCTATGGACCACGTTTAAAAATGAACGATAGTGTGTGGAACCTTCAAGAATCACCTAGCCATGAGCGTTTCACCCAATTGCTGAGTGCGTGAGCGTCGCCATGTTATGATTCACCTGTGGGCGCCTGAGGAGGTTCCTTGGTTAGCGAAACTATCGCGTTGGTCTCTTTATGGATATTCGCAATGCTCCAAATTGAATTTTAGCCAGTTGGATATATTTAGATGAAGTCGAAGAAGGCCCACACGTTTTTTTTGTTTGATGTGGGGATAACAACCTTGAGTTTCAATTTGATCGTTTGTTGGTAGTTAATAATTTTATCTGTTTTATTATGTGGGTTGTTGAAAATAATAGGGAATATGCAAAGTAGGATTGATGCTGTTTTTAAGTTGCGTAAATGCTGTACATGTTGTTGAATCATTGAGTTCGAATCTTTTGTCTAGTCACGTTGTTCTATTGCCGAACGCTCTTACCCTAAACTATCAACTATCGATTTATTTTGTTTTTAAGGTTGTCAACACTGTACTGCATAAATGGCGGCAAATTCAAATCTTGCGTCAATTTTGAGACACCCTTAGTGGCACAGGGTGGGCATATTTCGATATTTAAGCACCACAACTTTTGAAGACAAAATCTGATCGTATCGGGTCTTCCAATGGGAACTTGACAACTTTGAATTTAATTTGTGAACGCACCCTTAGACCAATCATCGAACTGAGAACGTCAATTCATTCAGTAAAGTGAACATATTCATCATGGTGAAGTACACGAACGAACAACGTTTGCAAGTTATAAAAATTTAATACCGAAAGTCGAGTTTTATTCATAAATGTTATTTTTGTACTTCAAGCCAATAATAAAGTTTTTGAAATATCTCAAATGGTTTGTGCTTTATTCAGATTCAAAGTTCTCAAGTACCTATTGGAGAACCTATTACTTTTGGTTGGTTTTTAAGAAAATGAGATTCAAACGTCACTCACAACTGAAGGAAAACTGTGAATGGTTATTTTCAAATTGAAGTATAGGTTTGTTCATTAATAGTGACGGTGCCATTAGTATCACACTGTTCCAGAGTACGAAAAAATACTAGATCAAGCTCGCAAAAGGTCCTGTCCTCTCCTCAGTGCTTTTTTGAATTTTTTTCTCTACAGATTGAAATTTTCGAAAGATGCTTTGAAACTCCATCCAATCTGACCGGATATGCAAGAACGATATCTGTAAATTTACTGACCAGTTGAAATGATTTAAATATGCCGGTATAACTGTGCAATTCTAGCATCGTTCGACTGCACCGTTTTTAACTGAATTCCAATCTTCGTATCCAGCGCCAATGCAGGATGTCAGTAGGTCGTTGATATCTTGTCAATCGACTTTTTTTCTGGAACAAGTTGTGCTTCGGGCCACATGTGGCGTTCTGGATGTGGCCGAATTCGTAAGCAATCTGGTTGATTGAAACCAATATTTCTTATTCCAAGTATATTTCGAAATTATGTGGAAAGGCATTGTTGTTCTGAAGTCTTTACCGGAATCTAGTACAATGCAATACAAAAAATATGTAGAAAGCTGCATGAAACATTCAATAACGATATTAAATTTTTCTATTTAATTCAAATAAACCACTCCTCAAATTGAAGGTTATGTTTTCTGTCATAGAATAAAGTATAAGATGTCACTGGAATTGATAGAATATGTATAAGAATTTGAGATGAAATATTCAGTATTGCATATTAAAGAAATAAAACTGATCAAATAACATAGTAAATAGTACATATTTATTCATTTTTGAAATTGATTCTGAAACTTCGTTTTTAAATGTAGTAGTTCAAAATTCTTCATAGATGAGTTAATGTTCTCGTGTTCTATGTTCTATTATGAAACGGCAACCTTCTATAACCTACGATACGATTGATTTGAATTTAAAAAAATTTAGAAAGCACTGACGTGAGGTCAGATTGCTTTGGCGCTCTTGTTGGGGTACTTGCGAGTAAATATTCAAACCATAACCAATCTATAAGCACTCTGATCAGGTGAACAATAGTCTTTTCCCGTACTATGGGACATTGTGATGCAAATATGAACGCCTAATGAATGAACAAACCTATATCTCAAATTAAAAATAACTACTCATAATTTTCTCCAAGTTTTGTTCGAAGCTATAATTCCTTTCCCCTAAAAACTTACGTCAGTGTTTTTCTGAATTTTGACAACGTATATTTTTTCAGCCATAGAGATTTAATTCTATTTCTATGATTCCCCGTTATGAAAAATTTTGACTAATTTTACGCCAACTGCATTTGTTAATCGAATATCGATCTGTGATGGCCATCGTTCAAAGAAAATCATTGGTACTTCATGTCATTTCTCTTGATTAAATGAAAAAATGATCATATCTTCAGATGAAAAAAAGCTACGACAATGAAATTTGGGGATGAGTAAGATATCGATCACCTTAATATATTCACGAATTTTCATTGAAATCCGAAGAATGTCTTATGAGATATTGAGTATTAAAAAAATTTTTTTGGGAATATTTGAAAAATTTTCTAGCTTGATTTCAGAGAAATTTTGCGAGCCGTTTTGTTTCAGCCTCCCTCAACAATATTTCAAGTATCAATTTGATCGGATTGATATTCTAGTAGTTATTGAGGAAAAAAAAATTCAGATGCTCATAACTACTGAACCATCCGACGAATTTGGCCCAATAACTAATTGACCGAGATATTTGGACAATTAACCTATTCTGAAAATATGAAAACTCTAGCTCATCTCTTTTGGATGTTAGAGAGGATACGGCCGGCATAACGGCCGGACAGACTCAACTTTCGCCACGGATTCTTTATCGGAAAGTCGAACCCAATCGATTTTCGGCTCGATATTAGAAAATTACAGACATTTGGGCAAAATCATAGGCACTCTGTTCGGGTGAACAAGAGCGCCAAAAATTGGAGGTTTCATCTCATACATCTTCCTGTAGTAAATCATCTTGCAATTGGAATTTTATTTCATGAATAAATAAATAAATATTCTATATGATGAGAGAGTCATTTAGCATAATCGAACTTTCTCAGGTCATAAGTTAGTCCATTGGGATTTAAACTTGATGGTTGGACTTTTGGATAATTTGTCAATCGCTCAAAAAAAGGCTCGTATCGTTTGGTCGAAAGAAATCTTCAAAAATACGATCGCGATGCTTCGAAGCACGTCTGTGACATCGTGACAGATGATGAATAATGGATTTAGGCGTATGAGCCCAAGAGTAAACAGAAGTCGACTGTATGGGCGTTTCAAGATGAGCCAAATCCAACAAAAGTTGCTCGCACACGAAGCACTTCCAAGACAATGATCGCCTGTTTTTTCGGAAAAACTGGACATCTCGCAATCGTACCACTAGAACAACGCAGAACAGTCAATTATAAATGGTACACAAACATTTGTTTGCCAGTTGTCATCCAAAAAATCAGGAAAACCAACCGCCGAAGACACCCTTCACCTCGACAATGCGAGCTCTCACATATCGACTTAAACAACTGCATTTTTGAGCAATCAAAACATCGATTTGATGAGTCATCCGCTGTATAGTCCTGACTTGGCACCGAATGACTTATTTTTATTCCTGTACGTAAAAAATAAAATGAGAAGTCAACGTTTCTCGACACCTGAAGAAGCGGTTGATGCGTTCAGAATGCATGTTTTGGAGATACATCAATCAGAGTGGCAAAGGTGCCTCGACAATTGGTTCAAACGCATGCAAAATTGTATAGATCTTAATGGGAAATATTTTGAAAAACAAAAAGCGATTTTCGATGAATAATATCTGTTTTTGCTCTCTAATCCCGAAATATAAAAGGCAACCCTTGTAAAACCGTGGGAACGATCTTCAGGTATTTTTTTCTCTAAAAACGTGACTTATTGTGAGAAATTCTGTGTTTTTCAATCACCTAAACGTGTCTTATTGCAATATGACGCTCATGGACTTGTTGGGACTTGAAAGGATGAACTATTCGTTCACAATATTCATTCTTGCTCTCAAGAAGGTGTCAAATTAGAGAATTAAAGGACGGTCAATGTACCGATGAAGTAGTAAGATCACTGCTTTCTTTTAGTGAATAAAAAATTTTGGGTGAGTTGTTTTCATTTTGTAGGATCGGAATATATATATATTTTTTGAGTTTTTGATTCGTACTTTTCCTCGTTGTTGACAAAAAAAATTGCTGTGAATTCTGGCATTCATAACATCATGTTCCTAATACAGATTCACGGTGGTCGCCCATTTGAATTTGATAGAAATTTAAAGATTTTGAGATCATTATCTCTCTCCATCCCTAAAATATTTTCATACCTCAAAAACTTCCAGAAACTGTATATTACTTTCTTATTTCAAATGACACACCCAGTATATTAGGTCATCATCAGATACTTCTTTGGATGACATTTCAGTATTCAGTAACATAACAAAAAGTCAACAGTTTTCGACTTATTGGAATTTATGTAAAAATATGCTGGAAATGGGAATCCATATTTTTTTAATATTTTCGCAGAAAATTTCTTTCAAAAAGACCCTCACAATGTTCAATTGTTTCAATACGTGGTATCATTTCAAGATTTTTTGCGGTATGGACTTAAAATTAACAGTGTTTATGAGCATATCATAAATTAGACAACACAAATTCGTTATAACTGAAGTATTCTAAATAAGAAACTTTATTTTATTTCCTTCAGTCGATTCTTCCAAAAACATAGAAAGGAACAAAATTTAGATTATACATTAATCGAATTTTACATTTTAGGAGTTCATTCTTTTTCAACAACCTCAAGGTAAAATAAGTTAAATTTCATATTATGCCGAATTATCCTAAGAGAGAATTTTAGATCTGTTTGTGCTTCCTGAAGTCGTAAACTACTTCCACACACTTCAAAATTGCTGATTTCACTTACTCGAGTGTTCAATGTAGGTTTAGGGTTGACTTATGTGACTCCCCTCTTTTTGTACGTTGATCGACCGAAAGAATAAAAATAAAAATGAACAAAAAACTGAAAATTAAAAATCTTGAGTTAGATTTGAATTGTCCAAATTTATGATTTTCTCATGAGCAATGATACTACGCATTGGAGAAAACGAATATCATAATACTGAGAAAAAATATGAAGTGTTTCGTGTGATGAAGTTACATAACTTCATTAATTAAACTCAACAATGTATTTCTGTAAATAAAAAATATATATAAATAGAAAAAGTATCGGGAAGGAATACATTGAAGTTATTCCTTTTTACCATAGGTCATCCTATCTTGTAAGAAAAAATTTAAAACGTTTATTGACAATTTCGAAGTTACTCAAACAAATTTAATTTCATTCGAATTTGCTTTTTGGTTTAAATCCCTCAAAATAAATTATTTTCAACTTTTTTATAAATGGCTTTTTTTATGCATTTTTAGTTGAGGTAGCAACATACCTTGTTGTTATAGCTTTTCCAGTTTCTTGCCGCCATTATTTTCAGTACGTATATGCGTAATTGTAATATTTTAGTAACCACATCATTTTATTTATACAGGTGTAGAATTTCCACTATTTTATTAATGAATAATTCTCATCAGGTGCCATAGATGGAACACACATTCAATAGACAAACACATTGAAGATAAGGATTCATACATTAATAGGAAGCATTTCTTTTCCATTCACTTACAAGGCATTGTGAATCATGAACAAAAATTTATGAATGTATTTATTGGTTACCCTGGCTCGGTTCACGATGCAAGAGTTTTTAGGGAATCGCCAGTGTACCATA
The DNA here is from genome assembly GCA_030674115.1 of Micraspis discolor. Lineage (NCBI taxonomy): Eukaryota > Metazoa > Arthropoda > Insecta > Coleoptera > Coccinellidae > Micraspis > Micraspis discolor. Next base: position 2,511,954 of record JARTUT010001740.1, read on the forward strand.
GACTCCATGAAGTTTATGGAGGTTTGTAATCCATTTACATCATATCATATTTTTTAGATATAAATTACATCAAAATGTATATGCAGATTCTGCTGTAACAAATTATAATAGTATGCAACCTTTTACTAAGGCAATTTTCTAATTTGCAGAAGATGGATACCTGCTTGGAGATAGTGCGTATCCTTGTTTAAAACAATTGATTGTTCCATATAGGGATACCGGACATTTAACACGAGCTCAAATCAAATTTAATCAAAGATTGAGCTGCTGTCGAGTTATTATCGAAAATGCTTTTGGTAACCTGAAACAGAGATTTCGTCAATTATACCACTTCAACTTCAGAGATATTGTTCGAATGATTCAGGTTGTGCATGCATGCTGTGTTCTACACAATATAGCAAATGCTAATGACCTACAGTTATTCAACCTCCATCGGATGAAGATCACCCTGATCCTGATATCGTAACTGCATCAATCAGCATGACCGAAAGTTTTAATGACACAGCACAGGACAATCAGCAGGGACGAGAGCTTAGGGATAGATATGTCGACAATTCGCAACTCAACTAGAATAATAATTTTTTGTATTGTATCATTTATAAAATGGAAATAAAATATTGACTATTTAATAAAAAAATTTATTTAATAATGATTTAAACATATCAAAGATATGTATAAGTTTTACAATTTTATTTTTCTTTGTCTTTCAAAGTATTCAATAAATTTATGAAACATCTTCTTCGTGAAAGAGAAATTAATTCACCATGAACGTGAAATCAGATGAATTATTGAATTTTTTTCTCACGCCCACGAAAAAATCTCACCAACCAGCTGTTATGATTATGGCGGTATCCAGTCGATTTTACTTTGATTTACTCGGAGAAAGTTGAATGCAGAAAGAAGCCTGTCGAATAGACTTGTGACGGATGGAATTAAATTGCTTCACACAGATAATGCAGCTGATATCGGATCACAGAAATGAAAAAACAATATCAGTAATTGGTAATAATAAATTTGCATCACAATTCTGGGATATTCGCTCGATTTTCTGACTCGTGGGCTTCATTGTTCCTTCGGAATGTTATTGTTGGATTCGAGATGATATTTTTGGAACGTGTTATGTTGGAATATTCTTTACAGGATGATTCTTGTTATGTTTCAGAGAACAACTTATTTCGAATTTCTTTTATTTTATAACAAGCGATCAAGAATACAGAATTCGCGTTACTTTTCGGAAAGACCTGGTATAATCTTGAGTCAGACGACCATAGAGAAGTATCGGATTACCCCAGGTGAACCCGCAAACCCGTAAAAATGAATCGGCCAAGAGCCTAGCTCAACCTGAGTCAGCGTAAAAAAATCTCGGTGTACAGGATGTCCCCGGCAAAGGATGCAAGCCGTATTACACGACCTCACTCATTTGGTATGCTTATCATTGACGGATATAAATAATTATTTCGATCCGGCAAAAAGACGGCCTTTTTTGAATTGTTGATAAGTGGACAATTTACATCGGTTCGAGTGTTACATAATAATGTTGCTCTATGGTTCTTTATTGATGCAGTTCGTTGCACTTTAGTCTCGGAATTTGAGAGGAAACGGAAAAGGATTTTCGTTGTGATCGTGCACAGGGTGGTCGATTGAACAAAAACAGGCGATGTAATGAAATTCAGGTCGATTCTGATCGCATCAGGTTATAAGATTGCTAAATCGACACTATTGTTAAAATTATAAAATTTAACAATATGACTGAACAAATATTCTGTTTCAACGCTTTCGGCAAGATTGGTTATGACTTTTAAGCATAGAAATGTTCCTGGAAAATCATCGAATGTTTGAGTTGGCATCACTGTATTGAACTCATAGAAGGATAGGGTTTTACCATTTCATAGAACATAATAGAGAATTCTATGATAGTTCTTTGGAAAAGAAGAATAAATTGACGTTCAAACTTAGACGGTAGTGGTGTTTTTTTTTCGTTTCGTATTAGAACAATGAATCTAATTCTGTTTTTTGTTTTATTGAGATAAGAAATCGCCTATTTCGATGAGAAATAAAATAACCTTAAAAATTTAAATGGTCAATTTCCTAGAAAAGAACCCAATTATATTATCTCATGTACGACAAAAGCCACCCATTGAATCCAGGAGAACTAGATAAAAATATGGAAAAGCAGTGACGTGAAGTCAGGAACTTTTTCGCGCTTGTTCTGAAGAATCTACGTACTCTGGAACAGTGTGATTCTGATATAACCTCCACAATACGTGTACATACTCAAATTGGACTCCGGATTCTTGAAAAACGGTAATTTTTGACGTTTACTAATAAATTTTACTCCAAACCACATAGACCGCCCTAGTTGGCTCAAGGGGACAATCCATTACTGATATTGAGAGAAGTGAGCTCATCGAAATAACTTTAAATTTAATAAATAGTATTTAACCTTCGGTAATAAAAATTCATTTGCGTGTAGGTATTAGGAAAGACCAACTTGTTTCCCAATTTAACTAGATCTGCAAATTCAATTGGGTTGAAATAGAGTACCAATTTTCAATGAAATTGAATATAGATTGATAAATTAAACGAATGAAATGTTCGATGAGCGCCGGCTAATTTTATTTCTGATATTTTGTAACCACAGCATCACAAAGGATGTTGAATAAAAATATCGCAGCCCAGTCATAACACAATAGAATTGAGGGTTTGTTCGTCCTTTGGTCTGGATGGCTGAAATAGAACTCACAATCATAAATTCAATTGTTAACAGCTACGTTTCGAAACTCCAGACTTGAGATTATTTGGAGATGTGATGAAAACTTCTATTCTCCACGACTTGATCGTTCTAAATCATGCGTGTAATCTTTTTTTAAATCTTTTGAACCATATTGTGCTCGTGATTTACTATATTGGATCTAATGGTTTATACATTAAAGACAGATATATGGTGTCGCGGAACTTTTTGTCGGTTTATTTATACAGGGTGTTTTAAGTTCAAGTGTCTACTAGAAGTTTATTTGATTTGAATTGAGATTATGGTATTGTTCGTTTTACTCTACAGAGCTGAAATATTACGAAACCAAAGCATCTCAATAATAATAATGTTAATTTAAATTTAAAACCACAAATAAAATATAATAGGTACAATGTACATTTGAAATTTAAAATTGATGGTGCACTTATGGGATTGAGAGCGATATTCACGGATGCTACCTCTTTGATTTTTCTTCTTGTAGATTTCTCTTGTTTGGATATGATAGATATCCACAGAGTGTTGAACTAACTTGGATCTATCGATGTCTAACACTTGAGAGAGCTTCTGATGTTCTTATATTCTCAATTTCAAGGGACCCATTTTGTCTACTCAAAAAGAGGGTTGATGGCGATGGCACAGGGTGCTTCAAAATTTGGTAAAAGTGAAACAACAATTTATCTCTTTCAGGATTTTGTTGCCAAATATTTTTTTTCTGAGAAAACGAATTTCTTCTATAATTTTGACCCGCACTGTAGTAAGAAGCTGTTGGACCCAAAATTTGATCCGCATACTTGATTCTTCAAATGAAAAACTGGAACTAAAATCCCCAGTATCAGATTTTAGTATTTCCATGGCGCAAAAAAATTATCGAGCAACTAAATTTCAATTAGATATAACAATAGGATTTGTGTGAAGACGCTTCAGCTAGTTAATCATCTCCCTTGCCACTTTCCAATTTGTTGGATTCATTAAAGCAAGAAATTTCTAGCAAGTCATCATCAACAATGTCGAACCAAAGAGAACAATGAAAGAAATCCGTCTTACAATAACTCAACCCTGAATAGAAATGACGTCCTACATATGGAACAAATGTAACGCATCTGTCAACAGAGCGGAGACGCCATCTGTTACTCGTTCCACTTCATGATTAGCATAGCAGCGATATTAGATGGCAAAAATTGTTTCCGCTATTATTTGATGGATCTCGAGTGTTAACTATTGTTTTAAGCTGGAAAATATCCTATTCGTTTATGAACTGCAGCTGACAGCAGGTAATCATTGGTGTGCACAGAAATAAAACATCAAATTGTACAGAATAAGTGTCCATTCATGCAAATAATAATTGTGAAATACAAACATCGGCCAGTAAGTCCTGAGCCTGAAACCAGATGGCGCCACTAACAAAATATAAAATTGTAGGAGCGACCCACTTAGTGTATTTTAACCATTTTTTAGAAAGTTTAATTTTTTCATATTCAAAGGTGGGTTATACACTTCTTCATTACCGTCTCCTAATAAAACAAGTGAATTAATAATGACGATGCGAAATCAGATCTACCGAATTTCAAAAACGAAGATTCCGAATCAATTCTCATAATGAATGACCATGATAAGCTTTTTGATGACGAGATATTGTTGATGATGGAGTTCGTGTTGAATGATTGTTTGGGCTATTACCATCATCTATTGTGGATGTAATGTTTTCCGACGTTTCGATAGACATCTTCTATCTTTATCAAGGAGAAAAGTAAGAAACCTTTTGAAAATTATCAATTTTCAAAAAGTCAATATTGACAGAAGTCATGAAAGAAAAATGAACGATGTTATATACTCATCTGTGATATGATGATCTTTTTAAGTTGGATCGAACTATCGGCGTCCAAACTTCTGGCAGATCTATAGATGGAGCACTTATGGAATCAGGTGTTATTTTCATAAATGCTGCTTCTTTGATTTTTCTTCTTTGCAAGATGCTTTTTCTTTTTACGATGATTATTGATGACCAACCTTCATCCCATTTTATACGATGATTCTCATCTACACAGCATGTTGGAACAACCTGGATTTGTCGTTCTTTGTCTAGTACTCATTATTAGTAAGAAGCTTCTGATGTTATGGTTAAAAAGCTTCGACATTACCAGTTTGTTCACTAATATTCCAACAGATAAAACACTTATCAGAAAAAGTTAGGAAAAAGCTTGAAGAAGATCAAACCCTTAGTGAAAGAACTACACTAAGGGTGAATGCAATTATGGAAATGCTTTCTATTTGTAGTGAAACAACATATTTCCAATTTGAAGACATCTTTTATCAACAAGAATTCGGAATGGCCATGGGTTCACCACTATCACCAATTTTAGCTGATTTATATATGGAAATTTTCGAACAGAAGGCATTAGAAAAATATGTACTTAAACCCAAACTGTGGAAAAGATATGTAGATGATACTTTCATTATTTGGCAACATGGAAGAGACACTATAGATGGATTCCTTCAATATCTAAACAATCAAGAGGAATCAATTAAATTCACAATTGAAATCGAGAAGGACAGACAACTTCCATTCTTAGATGTACTCGTACATAAACAAAATGGAATCTCAAGAACCACTGTGTATAAAAAGCCAACGAACACAGGACAATATCTACATTTTGATTCAAACCACCAACTAAACACTAAATTGGGAGTAACAAAATGTTTATTTGATAGAGCAATAAATATTTTTTGCACTGAAGAAGACCAAAATGAAGAAATAAATAACATCTCGAAAACTCTTAGAAGCAATGGCTACCCCAAAAAGATATTAGAAAAAGCTAAACGAACAAGAGAAAGTCAACCTGAACCAACAGATAAAAATCAGACCATTAAAACCGTAATTCCTTATGTAAAAGGTTTGTCGGAGAAAATGAGAAGAATTGGAAATCGATACATCATAACGACTGCATTCAAAACTCAAGACACTATCAGAGCTAAACTTACAAAAGTTTAGCCTAATAATGAGACACAAAGGACAAAGAACTGCATATATGAATTACCTTGCGAGTGCGGAAGATCTTACATCGGAGAAACTAAACGCCCTCTGAATGTACGAATAAAAGAACATCAGAAGCTTCTACGAGTACTAGACAGCGACAAATCCAGGTTGGTCCAACATGCTGTAGATGAGAATCATCGTATAAAATGGGATGAAGCATCAATAATATCCAAAGAAGAAAAACTTGCAAGAAGAAAAATCAAAGAAGCAGCATTTATGAAAATAACACCTGATTCCATAAGTGCTCCATCTATAGATCTGCCAGAAGTTTGGACGCCGATAGTTCGATCCAACTTAAAAAGATCATCATATCACAGATGAGTATATAACATCGTTCATTTTTCTTTCATGACTTCTGTCAACATTGACTTTTTGAAAATTGATAATTTTCAAAAGGTTTCTTACTTTTCTCCTTGATAAAGATAGAAGATGTCTATCGAAACGTCGGAAAACATTACATCCACAATAGATGATGGTAACAGCCCAAACAATCATTCAACATGATAAGCTTTGTTATTTGATGGGTTATAATTCTTTATTGTGCAATACGAGGGCTGCCATATGTATTTGGTATTAGGGAACAAAAACAAATATTAATCATCGAAAATCGCTTCATTGTTCATCAAAATATTCCCCATTAAGATCTATTCACTTTTGGATGCGTTTGAACCAATTGTCAAAACACTTTTGCCACTCTGATTGAGGTATCTCCAAAACATGTATTCTGAACGCATACCCTGCTTATTGTTTACGTACGGGAATAAAAAGAAGTCATTCATTGCCAAGTCAAGACTATACGGTGGATGACTCATTAAATCTATGTTTTGAGTGCTAAAAATGCAGTTGTTTGAGCCGATGTGTGAGAGCTGGCATTGTCGTGGTGAAGGGTTACCCGCCTTCGGCGGTTGGTTTTCTGATTTTTTGGAAGACAACTGGCAAACAAATGGTTGCGTACCACTCAGAATTGACTGTGCTACGTTGTTCTAGTTGTACGATTGCGACATGTCCAGTTATTCCGAAAAAACGGGCGACCATTTGCTTCGTGCGCGAGCAACTTTTGTTGGATTTGGTTCATCTTGAAACACCCATACAGTCGACTGCTGTTTACTTTCGGGTTCATACGCGTTATTCCATGATTCATCACCTGTCGCGATCTCATACACGTGCTTCGAAACACCGCGTACGTATTTTTGGAGCATTTTTTTAGAACAATCGAAACGAGGCTTTTTTCGAGCGATCGACAAATTGTGTGGGATCCAACGCGAACAATTTTTTTCGAAAGTTGAGACACAATGTGCTATTAAAATTTTACAACGTAGAATCTTAAAACACATTACCCTCTTCCATTCAAAAACTCAAAAGGTATATCTTGCGAAAAGAAAGAAAATGAACATTAAAAGAAATAGGAGAATTTTATACATGACAGGATTATTATATTTTTATCGTGAAGAAACTTGGTCTTTTTTCAAATCACCACTTATTTTAGTTTTAAGGATAAGATCTCCTTGAAACGACAACAATTTGATATCTATGACAGTGGTCCTTATTTTTCAAGAAGACATTTATCTACCAAAATCTTTAACTACGCCTCTGATTCCCGCCATTTCAATAACTAAATCAGGTGATGAAATTACTAATGCTTCCTATTTGTGTCGAAGCAAATGGTGTTTAGTGTATTCGTTTAGAATACTAATTGATATCACGTTTGGAGCAATGGAAATAAATTTACCAAAAATAGGATTTTTACGCATGACAAATTCCATTAAACAGAGACGCCTAAATTATCTGATGATCCCACGTAACAGTGGCGGGGCTATTAACCGTGTCATGTACACTGGGAACAAAATCATCGTCATAGTGAAGGTTACTTCCGTCACTACTAATTTCGGTCCCTATTTCTGCACAGGTTATTCAAAATTCTCATCACTTAATTTTTAACTGAGAAAACAATACTTAAATCGAATCGATTTGTATCACGAATAACTTACGTAAACACAGACGTGTGGTCTCTTTGACTCATAGATATTTTGCAAATTGATCTGTTGAAACCACTAGCTTCATTCGCAGATGTATTCATACTGACATATTGACAGGTACATAGAATGGCCAATCTGTATCAGTCATATTAATTGAATAATATAATATTTGAAACCTGACTCCTCGTCTGTGGTTACGGCTAAAAAGTTTATTTAGTCTCTTGAAAGCAAGTTACGACAATGAACTTTGAAAATATGTAAGATATCACTTTCGTCCATACATGCACAAATTTTTGTTTGAATACGACGTATGTCTTATGATTTTTAACGTATTGAAAAAATGTTTTGGGAATTAAAAAAATTTCTAGCACATCAATTTGCCAGTCTATTTTTTCCTACCGCATTTAAATATCATTCAAGTGACAACTTGATCCGATGGATATTCTAGGAGTTATTGAGGAAATCAAATTCCAGATCAGAGACAACCGAGACGGTCAACTCCGAACTAAATTCGTGTCCGATTTAATTTTCTATCTCTCTCCGAAAAATGGGGCTGTTGTCAGATGGCGCTGACATCAGTGCCGGTGAAAGAATATCGGGAAATTTGAATCGATAGCAGAGGATCACTGAATTTTAAAAATGAATTTTGCGAAAATAATGAAAAAACTTTGATCCTCGATATGCAATGTATGATTTAGTCAAACATTTGCAATATCAAAGATGAAAATTTTTTCATTATGTTCACAAAATACATTTTTGAAATTACATATCGATATTTTCATCTGAAAATTAAAAATATTTATAACACACTATTGATTACAGCTCTTTTTATTGAACAATATGAACATTTTATCACTTATTCTATGCTATCAAATTGATAGCAATATTGTACAGAAAATAAACATAAAATGATGCAAAAAATAACAAGGGTACTTGAGATAAGAAATAATTAAGAATGAAGACGTTGGGGAAAAACTAGCAATACAAATTTGAGATATGCCTGGAGTAATTATCAATGATCAACTTTCAACAAAAAGTGGACTTTACATGGAACTTAACAAAGGTTGAATTAACAGAACAGACTGCTGAAATAACAAAAAATAAATCAAAAATTACTCATGGTGCATTTTTTTCAATTGTGACATGAATGTTGATCAGGAACTCCACTCTCCTGACTTTCAGGAGAGAAATTGAGGAATGATTTCAAATTACACAAAAGAGAACTTTCATCATTCTCACAATTCTGGCTTGGAAGGATTAACCATTAAGGAGTTGAGTTTTTAAACTTCCAATGGATCCACTAGCCTGCGACTCCTGCAATATATTATGTACTTCACCATCAGCTGCAAGTAATGAAAATAATAATGAAATATCATTTCATAAATCAAAAGCTTCAGTTAATCAACAATACTGTAATAGGATAATGCATTTGAAATAATAGGTTTGTTCATCTTGCAGTTCGAAACTGACGCCAACAAACCTACTTTGATTGAAAGAATGTAATACCTGTAGTTGTTATAGTACTTGCACTTTGTTGTTCCTCAGCTATTTGGGACCTCTCACTGCCTGATATGTTACCTAAAACAATGATCAAGGTTTGAACATTTAAGGAATCATGTAACTTATTGAATTCAAATGTTCTCACATGCAAAAATGAAATATTATGCAAGTGAAAAGATGAGAGACAATAAAATAATTATATTGAAGATACAAACAATTAATTCACAATACCTGAATGATTCAATAGATCCTACAGCCCGTGATTTCTCCATTACTTCATGTGATTCCTCAATTACTGCATGTGATTCCTCCATTATTTCATGTGATTCCTCAATTATTGCATGTGATTCCTCCATTACTTCAATGCCTGATGAAGGGTTGACCCAAGCCATAGGAATAACATGTCTGTTTAACTTGTTGCGATTTGAATTTGTAAAAGAATTTTCACTAAAATGTCCATCACAAATTCTCTGACGTTTACTTATCACAGCACTAGAAAGAAGACCAAGAGCATTCTTCCACAAATTCATCCTACAAAATAAATTTTTAACTTAAATAATATACTTTCCATCCAAAGCAAGCATCAGATGAAATAAATATAACTTTTATTCTTACCGCCCAGGATTGGAAGGAAAACAAAATAAATTATTGACTTCGTCCTCTAAAGCACCGCATATAATACAATGATGATCACCCATCTTTTTGAGTAAATATTAACTTACTTTTTCTCAAATTACAACTGTAGACATCGGAGGTTGAAATTAAAAGAACCATGCTAAATGTTTTCAATACAGGTTTAAATATTTGTAGGTTAGGTCTATGCGAAAATTTTCTTCTTTGTTATCATATTGCGCATAAATATTTTCAATCATCCAGTCAATGTATACATCGACATCTGAAAATAGGTTCCAAAAGTGGGACCAAGATAGACTTATGGTAGTTGAGATGGAAGAGACAGTGACACAACATAATCCTCAACATCGGACAAAAATTGGCATGGAGTTGACCGTCTCGGTTGTCTCTGTTCCAGATGCTCATAACTCCTGAACAATTCGATGATTTTTCCTCAACAACGTAATTGTTTGGACAATTAACCTATTTTGAAAATACTAAAACTCTGGCTCATCTATTTCAGACGGACATACTCAAGTTTGACCATGCATTCTTCATTAAGAAGTCAAACCAAATCGGTTGAGACTATTTTCTACTCGCTTTCCAAAAATTATAGACATTTGGGCAAAACTTGATTTGCAGTTCTACTAGAATAAGCACGCAATACCAAGATTTTATTTGTTTTTTTACATTGTTGTCAATTTCACGCGACGGTCAACTGTATTCGGCTTGTTTTAAAAAGACATTAAATAAATTCGAAGACATTTGTCTGCAGTTTTAGGTACCTAAAGATGAAATCATCTGAAATTTTGCACAATTTGGCAAATATGTTCTCTCGAAATGTCAAATGTAACCATAGAAAACTGGAAGCTTATGATACTCACTAAGATTGTAAATCTCATTGATATATCTTACAAACCATGTTTTTCTTTTTCAGATCCGTCAATAATTACTACTGAATCTGCATACTCTTCATTGCTCTGAAGGGGAACTGACAAGTCGTCAGTGACGACGCGATGACATTCCACAATGACGCAATGGGACCAAATGTTCGTTAGATCCCTCGTACGGGCTCCGCAGTACAGATCGCTTCAGGACTACCAGAACATCTACTATGGCCTCTGTGGTCTTGAAGCTTTGCAGACGCTAAGAGATTCAACTCTAAGGGCGCTCTGTAGAGTGGTCCGATATGAAAAACATTCCGCCGATGACGTCCTTTATTAGTAAGTAAAATGGATTTGATGTTATCTTTTTTAACTTATATGTAACCGGCGCGTTCGCCATTTTGTTCTACATGTAGATCTTTATCTATTATAGAATGATTATTTGGGCTATATCCAGCATCTGTTTCTCCTTACTAACGTTTCGTCCTAATTAATCAATAAAATAAAATATGAAAAATCGGTAAGAAGACCTCGGTCGCTATTTCTGAATATTTTCAATAATGCTTTTCTCCGTGTCAAGAACTTACGAGGGTTGTCTTTTATATTTCGGGATTGGACAACCCTAGTGTTGCAATCTGCCAACTGACAGCTCTTTCGTAAAGCTTGACATTTTTGAGGTTATGGAACTTTTGACATTCGAGAGCTATTTGTGTTGTTTACAGTAACTTAAAAGTTTAATGTCGCCCTAGAAATGGAATGAAATCATGAACATTTTCGTGCGATTATTTTTTACAACTTTCGGCGTGGATTAACTTCATTCAATTTTTGGCGATGAAGCTCCATCAAAAACCATTGTTTATCGATGGTATGGTGCTTTCAACCGAGGTCGTAGTTCACTCCAAGACGTGAAGGTCGTCCAAAATCAGTTGTTGTTGATGCTGTGCGCCAACTGATATTGCAAGATCACCATGTGACCTATCGTGAGATTGAGAAAACCTTAGGCGTTAATAGGACCAGCATACATTCAATATTGCATGAACATTTGACAGTAAAAAAATTTATTCGCGTTGGATCTTACACAATTTGTCAATCGCTCAAAAAAAAAATGGTTCATAAACAATATGAGACTAATATGTAATGATATTGCTATCGTGAGATTGAAACATCCTTAGGCATTAGTGAGACCAGCATACATTCAATATTGCATGAACGTCAAAAAAATTTGTTCGCGTTGGATCCCACAAAATTTTTCAATCGCTCAAAAAAAGGCTCGTGTCGATTGGTCGAAAGAAATGCTCCGTCAATACGATCGCGGCGCTTCGAAGCACGTCTATGTTACGAAAACTTGAACAGTATGGTATAGTTGGCTGTACTCTTGGCTGACTTGCTTCGTATCTGTCAGAGCGGTGCCAGTGGCTCAAGATAACAAAAAACAATGTAACGCACTTTTCTGGGTGGTTGTCGGACGACTTTGGTATCCCTCGATGGTATTTTGGGGGTTCTACTGTTTCTGATAATTTTGAATGATTTAGAAGAGGTAACAAATGCAATAGAAGATTCAGAACTTGCAAATCATGTTAATGATACCAATGCTTTGATAGCTGGGGTGGATGCTGGCTCGCTGAGGGAGAGATGTAGCTTGCTGCATGACCGCATTGCGAACTGGTTTATGAAAAACGATTTTACTATAAATAACAATAAAACAAGCGTAATAATATTCAGAGCAAGTACTACAAAGGAGAAACCTTCAGACGTTTACCTCGAAGGCCAGAGGATTGAAACCAAGCACCAAGTTCTTGGGAGTCATAATATATGAATTCTTGTAATGGAGTACACATACTGAATACCTCTTTAAAAAACTCAACAAATTATTTAATTATTTTAATTTAATATTTTTTTTATTATAGTTTAAGGCATCGACTGTTTCGGTCATTAGCCTTGTAAAAAATTCAACACTATTTACACTTAAGATCAATATAAATTATATGGCTATTCAAATTACTAAGGTATATCAACAGAATAAAAAAATTACTCAATACATAAATAAATAAATAAATAGATATATTATATGTGTAAATACGAGGGCCATTCAGAAACTAACCTCCGATTGGTCACAGTGCGGGTAGTGGGGGGGAGTAGCACGCCATCTGTGCATTCACGCGCTCAGCAGGTCAGTCGGCATCAAGCCGTAGTCGAGTGAACATCGTACTTGCGCTACTTTAGTTTTTGTGTGAGTTTGAAATGTGTGCTGCAATAGAAAATCCCGCCAAATGTGAGGTGCGTGCTGTTATAAGGTTTTTTACAGCCAAAGGATACTCTGCAGCAGCTATTCATCGTGAGCTTTGTGCCGTGTACGGACCAAAATTTGTGAGTGAAGGAGTTGTCCGTGAATGGGTACGTTTATTTAAAAGTGGACGAGAAAACGTTCATGATGAAGAGAGGAGTGGTAGACCATCATTGGTGACTGACGAACTCGTTCAGACAGTTGATGCAAAAGTTCGTGAAAATCGAAGAAATGGCTCGGGTCCCAGCTGTTTGATGACGACGAAGAGCTCAAAGATGCGGTCACAGGCTGGCTCAAGGCACAAGCGGGTGATTTTTATGCAGAAGGAATTTCAAAGCTTGTGAAGAGATACGATAAGTCCCTCAATCGTAATGGAGACTATGTCGAAAAATAGTGCAAAGATGTAGTTGTAAGATGTATATATTGAAATATTTTTACTTAACTTGGTGTATTTTTTTCAATTAACCGGAGGTTAGTTTCTGAACGGCCCTCGTATATGTGTATAAATATAAAGAGTATATGTATAAACAATTTTTTAATTATTTGCATTTAGAATAGATATGTAAAAAAAATTCTATACTATGCCAACTTCGAATCATCACTGAAATATAGAATAATATTCTGGGGCACAAGTACATCTGTGCAGTCCATATGTAGGAGCCAGAAGCGCATCCTCATGGTATTCTTGAAAATGAGGTTCATAGGCTCTTGCAGGGATAAATTCAGGGAGCTAGGGTTGCTTACGGTGCATGGCCTATACGTGCATGAATGCCTTCTCTACCTTCAGAAAAATAAAAATGACTTCCTTAGAAATAAGAGAAATTTCGCATATAACACAAGAACAGCTAATATTACTTATCCTCAGCATAAACTTACATTAACTGAAAAAATCCATTATACAGGCTGATTTTTTTAAGTGTTTCATTAGACGTTTTCGAAGAAGGAATTGTAATACATATTCATATTCCGGTGAAACCGGAAGTAGATTCCTCTTGAAAATATTTTACAATTAAAGTTCATGTACTCTTAAACGAAAATTCAAAATCTTGAATATGTATTACAATTACTCCCTAGAAAACGTCTAGTGAAACACTTAAAAAAATCACCCTGTATATGTGTATAAAGCTTTCAACAAATTACCGGATTATATGAAAAGAATAGAATATTATAAGATATTCAAGATGAAAACAAAGAAATTTTTAATAGATAAGGAACCATATAGCTTAGGAGATTATTTGATGTGATAGTATTTATGATTATGAGACAGACACTATTTCATTTTGTTATTTTTTTTGTATCATGAAATTTAATCAATTTGAAATAAAGAATCTACCTATCTATCTTCTATGACATCGTGACAGGTGATGAATCGTGGATTTACGCGTAGGAGCCCAAAAGTAAACAGCAGTCGACTGTATGGGTGTTTTAAGATGAGCCAAATCCAACAAAAGTTGCTTTTTTATTCCCGTAGGTAAAAATTAAATGAAAGATCAACGTTTTTCGACATCTGATGAAGCGGTTGACGTGTTCAGAATGTATCTTATCCCGAAATCAAAAATGCAACCCTCGTAGCAAAAGTTCACTTCTGATCTCATAAGTTCTCCATCAATTGTCGTGCCGGAATTTCGGTCAAGTCAAATAAATAACTTTACAGCAGTTCATTCAGAAAAAAGAAATGTTTTTCTCACGCACAACTGTAGGTGGCATGTTCAGGTGAATGAAATCCACAACATCGATATGTTCTGTTAGAATATAAGAACGCGAATTTTTTTCATTCAAACACGCTGTATCATCAGCGTAGGTATTATCTAATCTGCCTGGTGTTTCACTGGAAGTCTTGCATTCGAACAAGGAGGAAATTGTCAGCACGATTAGGCGCCAATGTGCCAATATGTAGGCGTTTTTCTTTCACGTTTCCCTCACATGAATGAATCAGAATGAATCCATGCTGACGCAGTTGACAATGAATGGAAATGAACTCCGTCTGCTATGAATTGCACACAGATTGTCTTATCGACATGGCGCCTGTGGAATTTGCGGGTTGATCAACATTTGTCGCTGTCGCAAAAGTCATAATTTTTTTTTAGTCATACTAAACAAAGTTCTGATATCACTGATTCTTGGAAAGTGCTTTGCTTCTCGCTGATACGAGGGTTGCCTTTTATATTTCGGGATTAGAGAACAGAAACAAATATTAATAATCTAAAATCGCTTTATTGTTTTTCATAATATTCATCATTAAGATCTATACACTGTTGCATGCGTTTGAACCAATTGTCGAAGCACTTTTGCCACTCTGATTGAGAAATCTCCAAAACATGCATTCTGAACGCATCAACCGCTTCTGCAGGTGTCGAAAAACGTTGAACTCTCATTTTATTTTCGATGTCAATATACCTAATTTTTGGGAAGACAACTGGCAAACAAGTGGTTGTGTACCACTCAGAATTGACTGTTCTGCGTTTTTCTAGTGGTACGATTGCGACATGTCCAGTTTTTCCAAAAAAACAGGCGATCGCTTGCTTGGAAGTGCTTCCGTACGCGAGCAACTTTTTTTGGATTTGGCTCATCTTGAAACACCCATACTGCTGTTTACTTTCGGGCTCATAGGCCTAAATCCACGATTCATCACCTGACACGATGTCATGGACGTGCTTCGTAGCACCGCGATCGTATTTTTGGAGCATTTATTTCGACCAATCGACACGAGCCTTTTTTTGAGCGATTGACAAATTGTGTGGGATCCAACGCTAACAAATTTTTGTGCGACCAAATGTTCACGCCATATGAATGCATGCTGGTCCTATTAATGCCTAAGGTTGTCTCAATTTTACGATAGGTCACAGCATCAATGGTTTTCGGAACAACAACTGATTTTGGAACACTGGTCCTTGATGAACTGATGAATTGAATTAAGTTCATAGATGCATTCTTGTTGAGTTTAATCCACGTCGAAAGTTGTAAAAAATAATCGCCCGAAAATGTTCACGATTCAATTCCATTTTGTAGGACGAGTTGAACTAAGTTAAGTCACACACACAGTTAATGTCAACAACACAAGTAGCGCTCGTATGTCAAAACGTTCTGACTACGTATAACCTCAAAAATGTAAAGCTTTACGATAGAGTTGTCTGATGGCAGGTTGCAACACTAGGGTTGTCCAATCACGAAATATAAAAGGCAACCCTGGTATTTTCTTGGAACACAAGGGCAACAAGATTCACAGTAGCACCTATACAGGATGACCCCAGTTTGAGTGCTTATTAGACGTTATTGGAAAACTGGACAAACTTAAAATCTGGAAATTGGGATCATGATATTGTTCGAAATTCTCTAACGAGCTAAAATATTGCTGGAGCCTGGGCTTCTTTCGTTTATACAAGGAGAGAAAATAAATTTGTAAAAAAAATTTCATCTGTCTGTTTCGGATATGATTCAATGCTGAATACATTTCGGTTAAAATCATTGTATTAACTGGACTTGTGCACAGAACACATCTCTATAGAATGGAAACTGCCATTATAAAATTTGGTCACTGCTTTCAGCGACCCCATGCGGCGGCAACATGAACTAAACGCCGAAAGGCGGGACGTTTAAAATGGATATTGGAACTGTTCCGAATTTTTTGTAAATGAAATAATGTAATACGGACATATTGTAATATATAGCTTGAAGAATCTTTCAAGTTATATATTACCATTGTATTACAGTAAGAGTTCTTTCATATTCACTATGTGTAATATTTATAACAGAATTGATGGATAAACACAAATATAGTAATTTATAATCTTTTATTTATATTTAATCTAAACATGAAAAAATAACAAATCAAAAGTGGAAAATGAAATACAGCCCCCTTCAATGGTCTTCCGCTTGGGGCCAACATATTATTGCTGTTCGGGCTATCGAACAGTTTGTCCAAAAACAAAATCAGTTCTGCAGTATGGCCAGCTTCCTGTGGTAACTGATTTTCGTCTTCAATATCTGTAATAAAAGAAAAAAACATTTATAAGTGAACCTGACTTACAATAGAAAAAAAAACATAAATTATTAGGAATTCAAATTGTTATAAGCAATTTCGCCTAGATAATAATAGATGTCTATTGAAAGATTGGCCAGAAGAACATCATTGACAGATGATAAAAATAACGCAAACAATCAATTTATAATTTCTTAATTTCTTGAGTTCTCTCTATATTATGTTTCGATATAATAATGTTCAAAAAATTGCTATCGGCTTTCTCAGCAGGTTTCTCAATGTTTTTCTGGATGGCAAAGCAAAAATTTTTGAAAGCAAATTCCACTAGCTTTCAAGAGCGATAATGCTAACACTTTGTCATCCAGATTAAACCTTCTTCCTTTTGGTTTAGAACGCTGATTTCTTATTTGTGACATTATAAAATTGAACGTTGGTTCAGAAACATATTTCAAAAGTTTCTTGAAGTTTTCAGATGAATTGAGTTCCTCTGCATTTGCCAAACGTTCCTTAAATAATGCCACTTTTTTCTGTGTTCTTTTTAACCGCCTACTCTCTTCAATTAATTTCTTAGCAAAAACACGTTCAGAATCATTCAACTTTGCTTGCCTTCTATAGTACCTGGAATGAAGCTTCCATCCAGAACGCGTAACAAATCGTGACGTTCCTACTACTGATCCACTACTTCCATCATCAGCTTGGACGGAAAAGTCTCGAATTGCATGGCTCTTTTCGGCATCTACTACAGCAGGGGTGTCTGGAAATTCATGTAGATCACTATCTGCACAAACTCCTTCAACACTTCGACTCAGGTCATAAGATCCTGTAATAAATGATTGAATGTTCTTACAATTACGATATCACATGTTTGAAATTATCAAAAACAAATCTTACCAGGAATAAACAATTGAGGAACAGCATTTTTCCAAATGCCTCTATGGCTTCTCAATTTCACCTCATCCGTGAAATGCCTGTCACAAACATAAAAGTTTCGGATTTGTTTGGATGTTTTACCATCCAACAAAGGTTTCTGAACATTCTCTAGCCAAAGTTTGAACAATTTTGGTTCCTTATCTGCTCTAGGAAAACGATGGCGTTTACTAAATTTATCGTCGCACTTTGGAACGCAACATTCGCGTTTTTCTTTAACTTCTTGGGACATATTGAAAGAAGAAATGTCGAAAAACTTGGAGAACTCAGAAGCACTTGTTATATCAACGAGGGATCAAAATAGAAACGAGGTTATGAAAGTATCAACAAAGCAAAAATCGGAGAAGCCAGAGACACCATACGGCGGCGCAAAGAACTATTATTGTGAACCACGTTGCCTATCTCAGTTTCCACTCTATATGTAATTACTTTATGGACTTGTGTTCAAAAAAAAAAAAAAACAGAGAAAAAACTCGAATGAATAGGGTACGGCAAAAGTCAGTTTACCGTTTTGCATATGAAAAAAAAAAAACAAATATACCTAATTGTGTTTGATGACGAGATATTGTTGATGATGGAGCTCGTGTTGAATGATTGTTTGGGCTATTACCATCATCTATATTGACAAAAGTCATGAAAGAAAAATGAACGATGTTATATACTCATCTGTGATATGATGATCTTTTTAAGTTGGATCGAACTATCGGCGTCCAAACTTCTGGCAGATCTATAGATGGAGCACTTATGGAATCAGGTGTTATTTTCATAAATGCTGCTTCTTTGATTTTTCTTCTTGCAAGTTTTTCTTCTTTGGATATTATTGATGCTTCATCCCATTTTATACGATGATTCTCATCTACAGCATGTTGGACCAACCTGGATTTGTCGCTGTCTAGTACTAGACAGCGACAAATCCAGATGAGTATATAACATCGTTCATTTTTCTTTCATGACTTCTGTCAATATTTACTTTTTGAAAATTGATAATTTTCAAAAGGTTTCTTACTTTTCTCCTTGATAAAGATAGAAGATGTCTATCGAAACGTCGGAAAACATTACATCCACAATAGATGATGGTAATAGCCCAAACAATCATTCAAAACAAATATAATTGTGGCCTCACATTTTATGTTCGAATTGTTCGCGAACTTAGAAACGCCCCCTCGTACAATGCTTTTCATGGTCATATTCAAAGATTCTAAAAAAGTATTTTGTTATTTCAGCACCGGCGAGTTGTCAACTTGCTGGTATATCTTGCTATCAGGATCAGTCTTTATCGATGGCTCCCTATTCTTGCCCCGATCCAGGTGAGTTCTTATTTTTTATTTATTCTATAAAAACCAAAGAATAGTATCCATTCAAATTCTTGTGGAGGTCCAACGAATATCTTCTGAGTAATTGAATATTACTTAAAATAATTTAGGATTTTTTTTTTTACTTCTCTGGATGACTCAATTCTTTAATCGTTATTGAATCTATTTTAAAATTTCAAATCATCATTATTTAAATAGATCACAATCATTTTATCTCCGTAAGGCTATGCGAAAGATATTTTCATTCATACGAAACATTCATTCACACCGGCAGCAGCCTGTATATGTTTTACTATCGGTCTCTGCTATTACCCGTGACCTCAAGCTAACGGTGTTGAATTAATCAGGAATTCAAGAGAAGACAAGATCGAAAAATTCCGTACGAACGCTGAGAGCAACCGAAAAGGCACGATCTTCAATCTCACGCTGGCCTACCTTCACAGTAATTCAATTCTATAGGCACTTTTAGAATTCTCCGTCAGAGCGCGCTTCGTTCTATTGTTATTTGCGCGCGCATGTTCCAGAGTTCTTCAGAATTAACAGTAGCGAGCGCGATTGCACGATTGTGAAATTTTCCCTGCTATTTCCGTATCGTATTTCTTATTTCGTTATTTTAACAAGTTATCTTATCAATAAAATGAGATTTTTGTCCATTTACTACGATCACTCTGTTAATTTTCGTGTAACCAAAAACTAGAGGAAGCATCCCATTTGTTTTTTTTTATGGTTATAGAATAATTTTCCTTCAAAGCTTCATATAATTATTTGTTGAACCAATATTTTCTATGAACGCGGATTATTGTTTAGGAGATTCAGTCATTGAAAACCATTTAGATTAAATAAAATTGCATGAATATTCAAACACGCCGTCACATGAAATCCAACACAAAGGGTAAATTCATGAATAATTAGCAATGATTTTTGCAAATTATATTTATTCTCCTAACGTCCTTTTCGGGGATAATCACAAAATTTCTTTATTATTTTTCTGATTGTCTATGTATTATTGAGATATAATGCCAAATACAATTCTATCTGATTATGAATTTTCCGTAATTACATTCAAATACCAATAAATCAATTCATCTTGAAAAAAATTTCAGATTTCTCCTAAGCAATTTGTCAGTTTTTTATTCAGTATTTTTGAAGATTACCCGAAGAATCAAGAAATCTTCGTCTGTTAGCCAACACCAAAAAGGATTATTATTGTGTCGATCCGGCAACGGCGCAACGTCTACAATTATTTGTTGAGAATGATGGGCGGTAGGCCTCTGACAGTGTCGTAAAAATCTGTTTTGTAACATAGCAGTATCAAAATAATAAAATGTGCAATTTATGCATAATAATAGTGACAAGGTTGAGTTAATTTTGAGAGTGTTATTTGCTGTGATTTGTGCGTTTCTGTAACCCTACTTGTGTTACGAACTTTCCTCTCGCTCTGTGAGAGATATCTAATCAAAATAGGAACAGGCATCGAGTTGGTGAATGCGAATCAATTTTGGAAATATCTGTGGTTTCGATTCATTTAAATAATGGGTATGTATTGTTCGTAGTTTTCTTAACATATTAGTCCTGATATCTTTGCTTCAGATCTATTGACACTTAACAAGATGCACATGTAGATTAGGATAATTATTGGCAAATTGAGCTTCCTCATTAGTCATTTAGTAATGGAATGTAGTCATATCTGTATCTTCATAACGAAATAGTATTTCCAGAGTTATTGATATGGAAATGCTAAGAAATCGTAGTGACTATTTGTAAAATTGCCGCAAGGTTTACATGACCTGCTGATGGAGTGAAAGTAACAAACATTCCTTTAGGCACATAAATGTAAAAATATTGAATATTACTGCCATACAGTGGAAAGAGAAGTCTTATATTGTGAATATTTATTGTTGTCACAAGCAACTGAAAGAGTTTGATTGTTCTGGAAGTGTGAAACTGTATGATTGTCCACTACTTATCTTGTTTAAAATCATTGTTTTGTTTCGATTAAATTGGATATCAGACTGGATAACCTTCACAGTAAATTGTACCTGCGTTATGAATTATTCTGGAGGGAATTAGGGTTTTCGAGAATGAACATCATATAATTTTTGGCAAAATAATACCATGGATCTATTATTAACTGGTGCTTAGTTTGAGCTATTATGGTTAGATACATTCTTTGTAATGTGTGGAGTACTTCCATTCAAGTACATTTATCTGAATAGTTATGTCTGGTTGCAATTTACTACTTCAACTCAATAGTCCTTATCATTAATAATTCTTCAGGAAGTAGGTAATTCATCACTGTTCTATAAATGGTCTTTGCCTTGCATCTGTATCATTTTTATTTTTGGACGTATCGGGAGTAATTCTATTGTATGCTACTTTGTGATCTCTATAAGGCAATAAAATCATATTAGTCTTTAATAGCAACATTATCATGGGTGAATGTTACCTTGCAATCAAACTAGAAAGTAAAATTCTTTGAAAATTATGCATTACTTGCATCATTTCTATGTAATTATTGAATTTCATATAATTAATAACATGTCTATGTATATGATTTCACATTTCGAAAGGCAAGATAGATATTTAAATTGCTTTTATATCATTCAAGTTTGAAATTTTTCGAATTTCAATCATTTTCTTTTCAAGGATTAGTCAATCTCGTTGATTTTTCATTCAGACTGGTTATTCTCTGTCTGTGAATTTAATGTACCCAATTGAATATGAACAACTTTTGGTTTCTTTCTGTCATCTAATTATTACTCTTAATATAATCGAATTTCTTCCCCTACAAAGTTTTGTCCTCTTGGAGTAGTTGTGCATTTTTTTAACTCAAATTGTAAACTAATTTTTTTATTTTACGTGAACTACTTTCTGACTAACCTCAATTGATATCATCTAGTTGATTTTGCCGTAATGTAATATTAATAAATGATATCATAATATATTACATAAAATGGCAACGTTGAAGTACATGGGTACTTGGCGTTTATTAAAAATATGAATTGATCAAGTTAAGCGATATCTGACAAATCATTAGACTTACTGTCTGAACTTTTGCAAATGGTGGGAAATTCAGTTCAGTAATTTCTTTTCTAGTAATTTGGTGTAAGTGTTGTGTCCAAAAAATGGTAGGTATTCATATAATGTAATATTCGTTCAAGTACCCTGAAGGAGCGGACTAACTCTTAACACATTCTCATTTTTCAGTTCTGGGCCAAGAAGCATCTACCCCATATGAGTTGGAAAGCCAATTCATCCTTAGATTACCTGCAGAACCAGCCAAATATCTGCGAGAAGCCGTCCAGACGAACAGCAACTTCAAGCTAAATATAAAAATTGAGAATGACTTGAGGCATGGTGAGGTGCGTGTTGGTAACTGGGTGCTCAACTCAAAAGTGGTAGATCTTCCTACCATTGTGGAATCGATGAAAACCATTGATAATAAGAATTTCTATAAAACTGCTGATATATGCCAAATGCTGTTATGTAGAGAAGAAGATTTTGCTACTTCTGACGAAGAGACACCTCAGAAAACAAAAAAAAAAGATTCTTTGAAAGTGGAAAAGAAGTATTTGTGGCCTCACGGTATCACACCACCCACTAAGAATGTAAGAAAACGGAGGTTCAGAAAGACCTTGAAAAAAAAATATGTCGAAGCTCCAGAGATCGAAAAAGAAGTTAAGAGGTTGTTGAGATTAGACAACGATGCTGTCAGTGTGAAATGGGAAGTCATCAACGAAGACGATGATAAAATCAATAGAGGAACAGTCATTAAGAAAGAACCAGTGGAGACTCCAAGTCAAAACTTAGGAGAACATGACATCTTCGGAGGTGAAGTGAGTGATTCCGAAGAGGAAGATGCACATATGAACGTTCTTACTGAAGTGGACGAAAACAGTCAGAATTCTGCAGAGGATAGCCAACTTACTGTTTCCAATCCCATGCTGAACAATTCCTCGGACAGTAAGATGCTTACCGAATTCACGAGTGATATGTTCAGACAAATCTCTCCGTCTATGATGCAGGAAATGGACTATTACCAACAGTCGTCATCTAACGTTTCATATTCAGATCAAAACCTTCCAAGGAACGCCATCGAAGTAAGAATGGACGAGCTAGATGTGGAACTCGCGGATCTTAAGGCAAAACGTCAACAGCAAGAGATGGAAATCGAAAGAATAGAGAATCAAGCTTTGAGACAACGTTTTCAAGAGACTCTGGATCGCTTGATGCAGGAACAAATCGAAAAGGAACAAGAGCAGTATGAGTTGCACGAGATGTTGATGAAAGTTAAAAAAGAAACTTGATATTGCTGATAGGTACCGATTAATTTGATTCATTGAATTGTAGTGTCGATTTTTTGAATTGATTTTAATTTTTTACACCATCGTCATGGTTCGTTGATGCTATGTAGATGCTGACTAGGTTATCCACATCACTGCAGAAAAAACATGACGTCATTGAGTTGTATTAATATGGAATCTTTTTAAATTTGAATTATTTCTTTTATAATCTAATCAATGATATACATTTTAAGTTTATAAAGTATTTTCTAAAAGTTGAAACAAATTTTTTTAGGCTATCAGCCATATTCAAACATTTAGCAACTTGAAATTGTTGATCGTCGTCTATTTGATAATATTAGTAACACTTATACATAATCATTTTTAATGATGCACTATTTCCTCAATTGTTTTTTGCATGATGGTTTGAATTGATTTTAATTTTTAACACCATCATCTTGCTTCGTTGTTGCTTTCCTAAGTAGATACTGACTAGGTTATCCACGTCTCTGCAGAATAAACATTATGTCATTGAATTTTATTAATATGGAATCTTTTTAAATTCGAATAATTTTATTTATAATCTAATAAATGATATATATACATTAGAAGTTTATAAAGTAATTTCCAAAAGTTGAATCGACTTTTTTTAGGCTATCAGCCATGTAATCGCATATTGAAATATTTAGCAACTTGAAATTGTTGATCCTTGTCTATTTGATAATATTAGTAATACTTATACACATTGATTATTAATGATGCACTATTTCCTCAATTGAATTATATACATGATATATCAGTCAGTAATTAAAGTTATCATATCTAATAAAATTACCATTTTCATTGGATTTCTATTATTTATCTCCTTCCTCCATGATGCCTGAAGCAGAATCTGATTTCACTGAAGAAAGTGTATTTGATGGTACTGTGACTGTGAGAAGAAATGTGTGCACATGGTATGTCTTTGTATTGTTTTGAATTATGGGAAGTTTTCAAAGAATATTGGGTATATAACGGGTGTAACAAAAATGAAACTATTTTTATCTAAATCAAAATTGGAATTAATTGGATAATCATCATCTTTGATGTGACTAATTTTATTTATTACTGTCTTCGCCTATTCTATATTTTTTTTATTGATCAATACTATTATTCGAATTTCTGAAAAAATTATTAATTACAAAATGGTTATTGTTATACCATTGTTCATTAACTTATACAGGGTGTTTCAAAAAAAGGTGACCCCCTCTCTAGGATAGGTAGAAAACTGAAAAATAATTGGGGTTTGCTCAGTAAAAAAATTTTGTAACGCCATTATCTCGATAGGTACTGAAATAAAAAATATTGAACTCCATATATTTACCTTCATAATAAAATGTTTCATCAAAAACTAAAATAATATACAGGGTGTCCCATTGCAAAATCAAAAATTGACATTACTTCCAGTAAAACCGGAAGTTCAAAATGGTTAAAAAATATGAAAACAAATAGGCAATCTACTGCAGTATCTATCTTACAAATTTTATTTTAATATCTTTAATAATTCCAGAGATATTTACTTGGATCTACACATTTGCCCATCACTGTATATGAAAAAAATTGGAGGATTTTTTTTTCATTTTTTTAGTCAGACTATTTTTACATTTACATTTTTTACTTTTGGTAGGCTCCTTTCTTTCAACGTGATATGATGGAATATAATGTTGGTAAAAGAAATCAGAATTTTCAGAATTGCTTCATTTAAAACAATATCAAAATTGATAATGAAAAAAGCACAAAAACATCAGGCAATTCAAGATGTACAGGGTGTTTCAAAAAAAGGTGACCCCCTCTCTAGGATAGATAAAAAATTGAAAAATAATTGGGGTTTGCTCAGTAAAAAATTTTCGTAACGCCATCCGTATTAAAGATACAGGGCCTTGAAGAAAAAATTATACACATTTTTTAAAATTTTGCAGAAACTACTGGCAACATTGTAATGAAATTTTATACGAATATTTTTTGGAAGCTGATACGTCCAATGAATTCGTTTTTATGTCTGACTCTCGTAGAGGGCGCTAGTTACACGGTTTTTACCAAGCAGTATTGAACATAACTTTTTTAGTATTAGATTTATTGAGCAAAATTTCAAGCGTACTTAAACAGCATTCCATTTCTCACAAAAAAGGTACTCATGGTAAAACTCTATACTTTGTACCGTTTTCGGAGTATGTATATTCATTTAAAAATTATGAAGTGATAACCGATGTTCATATGAAGTAATGATAAAAATTGTATTTATCAAACAAAAAATCAGAAAATTCAAAAAAAGGGTAATAACATAAATATGATTTCAATTAGAGTGGGTGTTCAAAATTCAAAAAGGTACTCTTGGTAAAACTCGATACAGTGTACCGTTTTCGGATTATTTTTATTTGACAATTATGAAGTAATAACCGATGAATTCTACACGGCAATAGCATTTTCTCTGAAATTTCAGTTGCCATGGAAAACTGTCGTTCATTTAATAGTTTTGACTTTGAGTCAACATTAATTACATTTCTATTTGTTAAATTAGATATTGTTAATCAAAATGTACTGAAATTTTGAATACACTGACTTTATTAACCTTAGAAGAGTGTTTAGGAAACGCTAGTGCAGCTGTTACGCGTTATGCAGAAAAGTTTCCTCGAAGAAACTTTCCAAGTAAAAATACATTTAGAGTAATTGAACGACGTTGTCGAGACGCTGGGAGTGTGAGACCTAAAAAAATAAATTCTGGTAGGCCAAGAACAACAAGAACCATTAATAAAGAAAATATGATTTTAAATTTAGTTGATCAAAATCCAACAGTTAGCGTAAGGGAAGTGGCAAGACAAACAAATACGTATTTTTCAAGTACTTGGAGGATACTTATAGAGCATCAGCTACATCCTTATCATTACAGACAAGTCCTAGAGCTCTTGCCAGACGATCTACCGGTTAGAATGGATTTTTGTCAAACATTACAAGAAAGAACAGCCCTCAATCCAAATTTTTCACGGACAAGGCCACTTTTACGCGACAAGGTATGTTCAACTCCCATAATGCACACTACTGGAGTGATGAGAACTCACATGTCAAAAGGGTAGCACACTCGGTAGCACATTACCAACACTCATTTAAAGTTAATGTTTGGGCAGCAACTTTAGGCAACAAATTAATAGGTTATCACATTCTACCTGGAAATTTAAATGGTGATATGTACCTGGACTTTTTAAGTAATCACTTATTCGAGATATTAGAAAATTTAACGGTAAACGAGCGAAGATATCTAGTTTTTATACACGATTGAGCTCCACTGCACTTTGATAGAAGGTGTCGTAATTGGTTGAGTAACCATTTTCCGAATCGATGGATTGGTAGAGGTGCAGAAGCTCCGATTCATTGGCCTCCCCGGTCATGTGATATTAATCCCTTAGATTACACAGTTTGGTCGTATCTTAAAGAAAAAGTTTATGCTGCAGAAGTAAATTCGCTCAAGATTTGAAAGATAGAATACAACGTCACTTTAATGATCTCACAGCTGACCATTTGGAAGATTAATGGATTCTGTAGAAAAAAAAGATATCCTTGTGTATTCGTGAAAACGGAGGACATTTTGAACACCTACTCTAATTGAAATCATATTTATAATATTAGCCTTTTTTTGAATTTCCTGATTTTTTGTTTGATAAATACAATTTTTATCATTACTTCATACGAACATCGGTTATCACTTCATAATTTTTAAATCAAAATATTCCGGAAACGGTACAAAGTATCGAGTTTTACCATGAGTACCTTTTTTGTGAGAAATGGAATGCTGTTTAAGTACGCTCGAAATTTTGCTCAATAAATCTAATACTAAAAAAGTTATGTTCAATACTTCTTGGTAAAAACCGTGTAACTAGCGCCCTCTACGAGAGTCAGACATAAAAACGAATTCATTGGACGTATCAGCATCCAAAAAATATTCGTATAAAATTTCATTACAATGTTGCCAGTAGTTTCTGCAAAATTTTAAAAAATGTGTATAATTTTTTTCTTCAAGACCCTGTATCTTTAATACGGATGGCGTTACGAAAATTTTTTACTGAGCAAACCCCAATTATTCTTCAATTTTTTATCTATCCTAGAGAGGGGGTCACCTTTTTTTGAAACACCCTGTACATCTTGAATTGCCTGATGTTTTTGTGCTTTTTCATTAGCGATTTTGATATTGTTTTAAATGAAGCAATTCTGAAAATTCTGATTTCTTTTACCAACATTATATTCCATCGTATCACGTTGAAAGAAAGGAGCCTACCAAAAGTAAAAAATGTAAATGTAAAAATAGTCGGACTAAAAAAATGAAAAAAAAATCCTCCAATTTTTTTCATATACAGTGATGGGCAAATGTGTAGATCCAAGTAAATATCTCTGGAATTATTAAAGATATTAAAATAAAATTTGTAAGATAGATACTGCAGTAGATTGCCTATTTGTTTTCATATTTTTTAACCATTTTGAACTTCCGGTTTTACCGGAAGTAATGTCAATTTTTGATTTTGCAATGGGACACCCTGTATATTATTTTAGTTTTTGATGAAACATTTTATTATGAGTGTAAATATATGGAGTTCGATATTTTTTATTTCAGTACCTATCGAGATAATAACAGAAGAGGAAAAATTTAATGGTATCTAGTAGTCCATGAAATTCATTGTAGAAGTGACAGTTGTGTGAAAATGAGTGATTAGTGTTTGAATTTGAACGTATAAGATTATATTGTTTCAATTTGATCGTAAAATGGCGGAATTAAAAAAATATATAAGAATTCGATGAAAGTGAAACAAAAATTGACCTGTACGAGGTTGCCAAATATTTATCTCCAGGGAAAATGAACTTGTTCCATAATTTCGACTTCTACTGTATATGGAGGTTATTGATATCTTCCATAATTTGAAATTTCATCTTTGTAGTAAAGCGACAAGATATAGTAGTTTCTTTATATGATGAAGTCACAGAGTAGAAGTCGAAAAAATTATTTTGAGTATTTATTGTTTCCCACCGTCTTATTTTTCAAAAAATGCCATTGATTTATAGTTAAATTCGATAAGGTGTCTGAAAAACATAAATCTTCTATCACTTAAATAATTGGGTCATAGTTTCATTTCCGAATAAATATAAAAATAATCTTTGGGCTAACCTAAAACCGTACATCCGGCACGCTGTGATAATATTGCATTTAAAGAGACGAAATAATAAATTAATTGAGATCATTTTAAAAAATGATGATATACTGCTGTTTGGTGGCACAATGATTTCTGCTTATCTTTCCAAAGTCGCTTAATGTGAGCTGCCTTAATGAAAACATTCCTTGTTAATTAACACAATTGAAAACAAGGTGGGAATTATATAACTAAATAGTAAGTAGACAAAATTAAATGTAAAATGAAAAAAAATCAACAACCAAAGCTCCTATCCAGTAGTCTACGACAGTAAAAGTATATACTTTGAGCTGATATTAATGTGTTGAAGATAGGTTCGATTATGCAAAAGTAATCTAAGAGAAATACATCACAGAGAAATTACAATAATTCCTAATGGTAAGCTGTCTCGATGAACTGATACACATATTTGTGGGATGCATCATTATGACAATACAATATTTTAAGTGATAAATTAACAGTATCGTCCTAATTATCACCAATAATTAAACTGACATAATTGATTATTTGATATTTACCGATTACTGAATATCTTTTTTGTACTCATTCACATATACATCTAAGAGTTGTAGTATTGAATTTATTTCAATTAAACAATTCTCTAAAGTATAGACTATGCTCCTGACATCACGTCAGTGCTTCCTGACATTTTTTTGGACTCTTAATCTATCCTATAAATATGAAAACTATATTCTTCTCTTTCGTAAGTTTTCGCATACGCAATCGGCAGAAATATTTCGAGAAAATCGGTAGATCCCAACTGAAAATCGGTAGACGAATAAAAACAATATTAATTGAAAGTCATTCAATTTACTATTTCAGAATTCGATGAATATAAAATAAAATTAATATTAGAACATATCAAAAATAATTTGAATTACTCCCCTTTCAAAGTATTTTTAACAAATAGAAATTTTCGTGTCGCTGAAGCAAAATTTCACAAGTGTTTTTTCGGTTTTCCATGTCTTTCATTCAATTCATGCGGCACCCATTTTCCACATTTTTGGATCTTTCCCATAGCTTTTAAACGGCCAGAAATTGTTTGTTGTGCAACATTTAACATTTCTGCCATTTGCTTCTGATTCAAAGTGTCATCTCCATCCAATATCGTTTGCAATTCGGCGTCTTCAAACTTTTTTGGTGATCTTCCACGTTCTTCATTTCTCACATCAAAATCATTATTTCTGAACCGTGAAAAGCATATTTGCATATTTGCATGTTGCTTTTGATAGAGCATGATCACCATATGCCTCGACAAGCATTCAGTGCGACGCGGCAGCACTTTTCTTCAAATGAAAACAAAAAATTAATGCTTTCCGCAAATCATCACTTTCTGGTACAAAATTCGACATTTTTAACACGATGAAAAAATATGATGTTGTCTGTTCGATGACATGATGTATACTAAATATGTTTCACAGATATCAGAGCAAACAAACAAACAAAAATTAAGGCTCGTTCACAACAAATGTTCCCTATCAAGACATTTGTATCTTGAAGCTCACTTCATACCGGTGTTCCTGGTACAACAATGACCAATGCATATTATGTGTCAAAACAATTCAAAAATGGAAAAATCAGGCGTAAGCCTGAAACTTTTAAAAACCGTGAAAAATCATTCTGTTTCTGTATTTCGGTAGAACATTCGGTATTCAAACCGAAAATTCGGTAAGTTCGAGACATTTCGGACATATTCGACTCTCGGATTATTAAACAGGTAGTCGACCCCGACCGTTTGAGATGATTTTGGGCTGAATATTTGAAAATTTGCTCATTCTTAGAAGAATCGTGCGGCGATGACAATTCTTCAGGAATTGAGTGAAATAAAAATGTTCAAGATTCACTGAAAGAAGCTCAAACTTGAAAAAAACAATATTGCACAACCAAAATGTTGGTGTTAATCTTTTTTGCTTTCCGAAATTTATTCCAAGCGGAAGTTACCGCCAAAGTCTTTCACAACCGAATATTTGGCTGAGAAATGCAACTTGAATAATTCATGCAATAACCAACACAAGAATTATAATAACACCCAATTAGCAGTGCATGCTCTTCTAAAGATTGCAGCATCTGAACAATCAGCAACGACCATTAATTACAAAATAGAGATAACGTAAAGTAAACAAACGTACAATTCATACGAACACGTTCTTCCGTTATCTGGATCTTTTTCCATTTCCAAATAGTATTTTATATTTTATTGTGTTTGTTCTTCAATGACAGCATTGGTATTAAGTGAATTTCGCGAATCCGATAAGAGACGTTGATGTCTTCAAATAGGTTAGATCCGTTGCGATCCTTAGCAGTCTTGTACCTGAGGAACTCGAAAGTTGAGTTTTAAAACGAAAAATAATTTTTGCCTGATGGTTTTCAGTTTTGGCAAGAGGACAGGAGGCAACGCTAGAAGGCAACATGAATGTTTCGTTTTGGAGCCATCGGAGATGATCGTGGTAAGTTCGTTTAATCTTTTTATTTTTTCAACTTCGTAACAACGTAACAAACCGAAATTTTTGCGTATATATAATCTGTTCAACGTTTTTTTCAACGCCGGAATTGTTCAGTCTAAACACTTGACAGTCGTTTTTGAACTGATCGACCAACGTATGGAAATTTGCAAATCCCAACACGAAGTCATCCTTCGGTATATTTCACACGGTATAAATTTTTCTGCGCGCAAAAACGAATCACGCCGCGCTGTTCGTCTTATGAACCACAGGTTTAAGCTCACTGAAATGTAACCTACGAGACATTACGACCGCAACGATGTGTAGCCAAGACATATACTAGCCCAACAACATCGTTACTTATTGAAGGACGCTCGAAAATTCCAAGTTTTTCAGTTCGGCAGTTGTTATGACTCTTTATATAAAAAATTTCTTCAAATAAACCAAAAGTGATTTCCTTCCAGATCGACTATCCCGACATCGAGAGAAGTCACAGAACATTCGCGCATCCGCTGCCGACGATACCCATGGACCATCATCAGGCTCCGCCGCCTCAAGTGACGCAGCAGCAGCATCGAAACGTCAACATAATGTTCGACGAGGTTTACGGGGGCGGGCCGAACGTCACCGCCGCCACCAGGCCGGCGCTATATTACAAGTGCAGCAGGGGCTCCCATTCATCGGACACGAGCTCTGCCTACAGCGGGTCCGACACCATGGCCTCCAACCACTCGGAGATGGACAACGCGGACGACGTCGATCTGACGGGTCTGATGGAGAGCGCTGTCGACAGCGACGAGGAGGACGATCTGGCGGAGAGCATGGACGTAAGAATTATTTATTTTATTCTTTAAGCCGCCCCCGCGTAGTGTTTGGTGTACGCCTTACAAGAGGCGGCACATTTGTCCCGTACTCGAGGAAGAAATGTAAGAGTGGATCATTTTTATAAAATGTACCACCTCAATTCGACTGTCACACTACTCCTCGGGCCTCAATGCGACGAGGCCCGAGAGTCAAACGGAGATCGAAGAGAACGCAGGATCAAAAAGAGATAGAGGGGATGAAAAATATAGCCACGGTTGGTTTCAATAATTTCGAACAACTTTTTAAACTCATATTCAGTAAAATCTTAGTCGAAGAAATATTACGCGACATTCTCCTCGCTCATCGTCCTTAAATTTAAAAATTTTTGTTTCTTTCGTTGGGTCAAACATCAAAATTTTTTTCTTAATACCCCCCCTTTTTTTAATTAATAAATTTACATATTGACCGTTGTGGCGTAATTTTTGAATTGCTAAAAATAAATTTTCAAAACAACCAAGAATTCTATTTATATCATATTCAAAATGAAACAGAAAACAATGGTTCATATAGCTAACATTTATGAAATGATAAGCAAACGCATATTATGATACCCGGAACCAGATGAAGTTCAGTCTGGAGTTCAAATTTCAGTGTTTATCAACCTGACGGAGCTTCCTCAAGGTGGCTGATATACATATGTTTGTAAGAAGGTATCTATTGTTTTAGGCAAGATCCCAACGGTTATCAATTAACTGAATTTCTGCAATTATAAAACTCGAGTGTCTGTAATTTGGAATATATCGATGTTTTTAGTTTTTACCTAATTATTAACAAGATTCGTCATTCGTTATTTGATCATTGAAATATAACTTGTAGGTCATCATGGTTTATACTAATTTTTTTGGAAAGCTTTAATCAACCAATAGGCGTATCGGCTCAGAGCAGCCTCTTAGCAGTAGGTTCACATATCCTCTTCTGAAGACAAAAAATCTTAAACATTTAGAATTTGGAATTGGGCATTTCTAAACAAACTTTATCAAAGGTTCCTTTCAAACATCTGAAGAAACTTAATCTAATCTCTAGCCTAATCTAAATTGAAATAGTTTAAAGCAGCCAAAGAAGCAAATAATAAAAATAATCGATACAAACCTAGACAGATTCCTATTGGAGAAGCTCTTCATGCTGGGATGGCTCTTTCAGATTAAGTCTAGCGATCATAAGGAACCTAAAGAGAGTGAAATATCTTCCATAGATGAAGCAGGAAAATTCCAAATGGAACTAAAAGATGGTATACAGATTTTTTACTTACGGCTCCTCCCTGGTCAAACACGGGTACTTATCAATCCAATCTTGTAGTTCAAGTAATAATTGCACGTCGAAAAGTAGGCCAATGTTTCACACATGCACAGCTCACGCGTCAAGGTTTTGAAATGAAGCACTAAATTCTAATATTCTACAATCTTAGAATATGGTGGAAAAAACATTTGTTTTTTAGCGTAGACGGGAACCGAACCCACGATCGATGAATCCAAGAGCTGACGTCACAGAAATAGCGCGCCTTAGACCGCTCGGCCAACGAACGCATTGGAAGAATTGGGATCTTTTCACAGTAATGAGCCACTCACGCTTAAAGAAGAAGAGCTACAAACTGACATACATACAAGTGAACCTAATATAAGCGTGTTAAAAATAGAGATATCGCAGTAATCTTTTTTGGTCTTTTTCTATGGAATCAAGATGTGTGGTCTGCAATGGCATCCAAATTTGTGTTGCTTATTCTAAGAGTGACCTCACCAAAGCATTATAATATACATTTCATTTTCATGTACAAGTAATTTGTGATGAATATGAACTGAAATAAAAAACTTTTTTCAATATTATTTTTTTCCTACAGAGTCTGACCGTCCGAGACAGGGTGCGTGACTGCCTGGAAAAAGACGCCTCGGAACGCACGGAAGAGGATATCGAGACCTTGCTAGAATTCACCCAGCACCTGACGGCGTTCACCAACATGACGTTGGCCGTCAGACGGGAGCTCTGCGCCGTGATGGTTTTCGCGGTGGTAGACAAGGCTGGCACCCTTGTCATAAACGACGGCGAAGAACTCGACTCATGGTCGGTGCTGATAAACGGCTGCGTAGAAGTCTTAATGGGCAACGGCGAAGAGAGCAGGATCCTCAATATGGGCGATTCTTTCGGCATCCTACCAACCATGGACAAGCTATATCATAAGGGTGTTATGAAGACTAGGACAGACGACTGTCAGTTCGTCTGTATCACTCAATCTGATTATTATAGGTGATTATGTCATAATTTAGGGGTGTAGTAAGCAATAGGGATCATTTGTTGAATTTATTGTTTTATATCATATCATAAATTTCACTTTCATCAACTTTTATCAACTGAGATCAACTTTATAACATAACTAATATAGAATTATTATTTGGTCAATAAGTTTTAAGAATTGAAATATCTCCTCAGAATATTACACCAAGGCGAGGAAAACATCAGAAGACACGAGGAGGACGGAAAAGTGGTCATGGTAACAGAACTCAGAGGTCCGATCGAGCCGAACTGCAACCGCGGCGGTCACGTGGTTATACGTGGTACCCCCGAACGCCTGATGCTTCAGCTGATCGAAGAGAACTCCCTGACAGATCCGACTTACGTCGAAGACTTCCTCCTGACCCATCGCACCTTCACCCCGAGCGCCCTGTACGTGGCGAACAAGCTTCTCCAATGGTTCCAGGACGCCGACGTCCGTGACAGGGTCACTCGCGTCGTGCTGTTGTGGGTCAACAACCATTTCACAGACTTCGAGACCGATCCCGAGATGATCGAGTTTCTGGAGACGTTCGAACAAAACCTGGAAACGGAGAAGATGGGCGGTCAGCTCAGGCTGTTGCACATCGCGTGCGCGGCCAAGGCGCGCATCCGGAACGTGGTGCTCGCACGTCCGAGCCGCGACGAACCGCTCAATTTTCAGATATTAGGTGGCTTCGAGCGGAATTTCGGTGTGTTTATATTCAAGGTGGACAAGAAGTCGAAGGCGGAAGACGTGGGTCTGAAACGGGGCGATCAGATCTTGGAGGTTAACGGACAGAGTTTCGATCACGTGAGCCTGGCGAGGGCACTGGAGATACTGAAGGGTACGACGCATCTGAGCATTACGGTCAAATCGAATCTTTTGCAGTTCAAGGAGATACTGAACACGCCTGACAATTCGCCCAGACCGAGGGGAAGGAAGGTGAGTAATGTGTCTTGGTCCTATCTTGATCAAAAACGCCATTTGGTGCAGCGTTGCCTGGTCAAATTTTTTTACCATGCCGAGAATAGTATTCTGAAAAATCCCTAGAATGTCCCTATACACCAAATACGCCTAAATATATATATATGTACATATAAACCTCAGGTTTATTTGATATAGTCGATATAATTTTATGTTTATTTATATTTCTTCGATCATGGTTATCAAGACAACACTAAAAACGGTCCAAAAGGACAGCTATCTTTGTCCAATACAGTTGAAAGTTTCTTTTTGTCATGTCTCTGTCAGTTGTTCAACCAGGGCCGGATTTAGGGGGGGGCAACAGGGGCAACTGCCCAGGGGCCTCCACAAAATAGGGGCCCCCACAAAAATGGGCCACCACTCAAGAAAATTCGGAAAAATTTTAAATTTCAACTAGGAAACACTAGTAAAAAAATTTTCCTTCAATATTTTTTATAATGTAATTAAATCATGATGAAAAAAAAGACGAAAGTCTTCTACTGGACAATAATTTCTGTTGTGGTATTCGATGAGTGAACGTGAACGAATTAAACGTGCCGCGCAAGCGCTCTCGCTCAGGCAGGCGTATGGCGGCCCACTGTTCAATTTTACGTAAGGGAAGCGTTAGGCATAATACGCGTGTCCGAGCTACATTCCCAAACATCGAAATCGCGTTGAGAATGTATTTGGTTCTTATGGTATCCAATTGCACTGGAGAGCGATCATTTTCGAAAATGAAAATCATCAAAAATAGACTCAGAACGACTATGGGACAAAATCGTCTCTCAAAGCTTACTCTCCTAAGCATTGAGAGCGATTTAATCCGTGAACTGGATTTTACTGAAATAATTGACGATTTTTCAGCCAAAAAAGCTAGGAAGGTTCCGTTCATTTAATGCCACTCAATTATTGTTTTTTCATACTATTTTTGTTAAATAATGAAAGAATCTTGGTTTCTCGATAAACTATGTATTGAAAACCCCTACTTTAAAAGATCATCCATTTTATTTTGAAAATAATTCGAGGCTAGGGGGCCCCCACACCTAAATCCGGCCCTGTGTTCAACTATTTTCAATTCTGAAACTGAACCAATTCTGTTTGTTCATCAATGTTTTGTTATAAAGAGTGCCAACAAGGTTTTTTGTAAAACTTGTTCTGTATTTTAACTGTAACTATAAATTTATCCAAAAGTAATTAAAGCACTCAGAGCAACTTGAAAAGTAACATCAACTCCGAAAGAAAACTAGGTCTTCCAAATTGCCTTATCGAATCGAACAGATGTTTTGTGCGCATGAATATTCATCGAGATTCATAAAGTGTCAATATAACGAACGAACTGCTCAAACGACTGAAACTCCATTCAGGTGAACGAGATCTCGAAATTACAGCCTGACCCGAGAGCTAGACTGTCCAGCGTAGACGGCATCCTGGCTGACGCGCCCGCAGCTCAACCTGTCACAATTAACAGTCCAATGAAGGACGGTAGGAAACCGAGCAGTTTCATGACGTTGGGGCCTAAGAAGCGACTCCACAAGGCTCTAATGAAGATGAATATCTTGCCTAAAAATATTATCAAGTGAGTACAAGTAGGATTTTTCTTGTTATTATAAAACCGGATAACTGGTGTTTTTGCTCTCAATTTTTCGATATTTTATCAACGTAAAATCATACAGAGTACGGTAAACGTCAGTTTACACTGTCTGGTATTCACGCATGCGCGTATTCTCGGTTGTCCGCCTGTAGTAGTGTTGTTATGTACGTTTATAGTGCGTTCTTTTCCATGGCTGTGCGTGTAAAGTAAACGAAAGAAGAACGTGTTTGTTAGCTCACTTCTTACCTAAAACTTGACTGAGATTATGCTGAATTTCAGCCCTTTCCAAATAAGCAAATTCCCACCAGACAAATGGTGCATAAACTGTATCGTAAATTCGTAATTACTGGCTCCGTAGTCGACACGCCGCGTTCAGGTCGCCCTGCTAATTTTTTCGTAAAATTTCTTTTACCGTGAATAAACAAAGAAGAGGGGGGGAACAATTCGAACATAAAATGTGAGGCCTCGAGTAATTATTGATGTTATATTTTTCTCGAAAATAAATTTATTTGCAATTATTTTTGCTTTTTTTTTCCTCATATGCAAAACGGTAAACTGACTTTTGCCGCACCCTGTATGATCCGTTTGAGATATATTGTCACCAAAGCAAGCCTTGAAAAAGTAGTCGGTGCTTTAAATAGTGAAAGAAACAAGTATTTTGTCTAATTTTCACTTTATGTGCTAGATAAGGACTTGGATTTTTTGTTCTTAAACCTATGGGATATTCAAAAGTTGTCTTATCTCTATTTGGGTATTAAGTAGAGAAAGATTGGGATTATTGTACAGATTTTTTGCTTTCATCGATTCCAGCAAATTTAGTTGCAGACCCCTCTCGCATCTGTGAAGGATTTCAAAATTGACAGTACCCATACTAGTAGTAAGAGCATTGTCTATTCTGGACCAACCACCCCAAAAAGGATGCAAATGTTGGCAAAACTGGCAGAAACTGCATATGTTGGCAAAACTCTCATAGCAAACAAACAAATTTTTTTTTTTTTCATTTCATTTATTCATTAGCAATCAGAATACAATAAAATAATTCTATAAGCTAATCAGATGTCTGTAGAGCATGAGGCTCTGAAGTGGGTTTATAGGGTCTTTTCCAATGAAAAAGACCCTTCTGTCCTACTAAGGTCTGCTGGCCAATTCCTTTTGAGTCTTCGGGTGGTGTGTGGTTCTAGCAATGGCTGTAGAAGGTCGTTTATGTGTCCGTGTAGTTTGTCGTGGTGTTTCTGGCTCTTTTCCTTTATGGCGTCCATAACATAAGGTATTTTTAGATCTTCGTGCAATGTTTGATTGGTCACATACCATGGTGCATTTGCTATCATTCTTAGTATTTTCGATTGGCTTCTCTGTACTATAGATACGTTGGGGTTCAATACCATATGTCCAAATAGGCTTTATGACTGCTTTGTGTATGAGAAGTTTGTTTTCCATCGACAATTTAGATTTCCTGCCTATGAGCCAATACAGCTCTTTAACTTTCAGGTGTATTTGCTTCCTTTTTTTAACCACGTATTACTTCCATGTTAAGTTATCTAAGTGAATTCCCAAATATTTTGTATTATTTGATACTGGTAACTGAATGTTATTTAACTGAACAGGAGGGCATTGTCCTTTTCAAAGCATAAAATTGATTTGCATTGATTTTGTCTCATTGATCCTGATTTTCCATTTGTTGAGCCATTCTTGTATTTTATCAAGGTGCGTTTGTAAAATATTGGATGCTTTTTCAGGATTTTCGTCGGTTGCAAATATTGCAGCATCATCTGCGAATGTTCCGATTATTGTGTTAGCACAAAAAATAAAGGCTCATTCACAACAAATGTCCCCTATCGAGACATCACACTTCATACCTGTATACCTGGTAGTTCATATTGTTTCTCTTTCAGACTCATTTCATTTTCAAGTATTAATTTGTGATGAATATGATCTGAAATAAAGAACTATAATTATTATTATTTTATAGCGTTGGAGTTGGTAGTGATCAAGTAGATAATTTTAACTCGTCTAACCAAGGATCTAACCTGTATGAATCTCAAAGTAATCCTGATTTGGTCTCCATGTGCTACGATGATGGTGGTCGTAATAACGATTATCCTGAACATGTCCTTAAGGTAAAAAAATTGTATTGAACTCAAAGAATTATTTGTTCTCGCTTCCTGTCATTTCGAAGTATAACCTATTTGTCATTTTGTGCAGGTTTACAAACCGGATCAAAGTTACAAATACCTGTTAGTTCATAAGGAAACCACCGCCCACGAGGTGGTTATGCTTGCCCTCCAAGAGTTCGGCATGACTGACCCGAGCAGCAATTTCTCGTTGTGCGAGGTGTCAGTAACAGATAACGAGACGCAAGCGATAAAACAGAGACGGCTGCCAGACCAGCTGCAGAACCTTGCCGAGAGGATAGGACTGAGCAGTAGATATTACCTGAAGACGAACGGAGTAACAGAAACCCTGGTGCCCGACGAGTTGGCGCCCGAGTTGCTCAGGGAGAACGCCTTCCACTTCCTACAGCTGAACGCCGTGGAGGTGGCCATCCAGCTTACGCTGCAGGATTTCGCGATATTCAGACAGATCGAATCCACAGAGTATATCGACGATCTGTTCAAGCTCAAGTCGAGATACGGCACTCCGATGCTGGACAAGTTTGCTGCGTTGGTCAACAAGGAGATGTTTTGGGTGGTTACAGAGGTGTGTTCGGAGACAAACCCGGTTAGGAGAATGAAGATTATAAAGCAGTTCATTAAAGTCGCAAGTGAGTTTCCTTTACTATATCTTCCTTATGCTGGATTTTTTAAAGTATCAGGTGTTTTTTTAGAGTGAAAGAACTTTGATAGGGATAACTGTGATTTGACAGTAGGAAGAAGACATGTCCTAATCTAAATGTGTTTTATTTCAATTTAAAGTTCTATCACTATGAGAAAACACCCGATTTTTCAATTTACTAACTTTTTTTTCTCTCATTTTAGGACAATGTAAAGAGTGTAAAAATTTCAATTCGATGTTTGCAATAATTAGTGGTTTAGGGCATGGGGCCGTATCAAGACTGAAGCAGTGCTGGGAAAAATTACCTTCTAAGTATCAGAGGATATTCCACGATTTACAACAATTG
The DNA here is from genome assembly GCA_030674115.1 of Micraspis discolor. Lineage (NCBI taxonomy): Eukaryota > Metazoa > Arthropoda > Insecta > Coleoptera > Coccinellidae > Micraspis > Micraspis discolor. The sequence goes on from JARTUT010001740.1 coordinate 2,551,930, forward strand.
ATGGACCCCTCAAGAAATATGAGTAAATATAGGCAAATGGTTTGCACCGAACAAAATCAACCACCTATTGTAAGTGTTTACATCATTTAAGTGTTTACATTATTTAATCTTGATGAATATTTCAGATACCCTTTTATCCTGTGGTCAGAAAAGATTTAACGTTCATCCATTTGGGCAACGATTCCCATATGGAGAATTTAGTCAATTTCGAAAAATTGAGGATGATAGCCAAAGAAGTTAGATCGTTAAGCAACATGTGTAGTAGTCCTTACGATTTACTCACAATGCTTGAACTTGGAGGCCAGCCTGCTAGTAATGCCATGATAAGCATGAACCAAATGACAACGACGAATTCACAACATGCCCAACAACAAGGTTTGTTAATTTATATCTTGATTGTAAATTAAAAAATGATATGTGTTGAAACTTTATTCCAAAGCATATGAGTGATTTTTTCATTATATAAATTCATGTAGAATTATTATTGTTCTTCACTTCAACTTTTCATCAGATCACTTATGGGATTGAGAGCAATATTCATGAATGCTGCCCGTTTGATTTTCCTTCTTGTAGGCTTCTCTTTGGATATGATAGATGTATCTCTCCATTTTATCAGATGATTTTCATCCACAGCATGTTGGACCAACTTGGATCTATCAGTGTCTTGAGAGAGTTTCTGATGATTTATTTCAGTGAAAATTTTTTTACTGTCTGATCTTATCAGCTTTTTTAAAAGCCTTGAAGACGACAGAAGATGCATGCTAAAAGGCTGGAAGAAGGAACAACACGAGGTCCATCATCGAAAATTTCTTTTCAACCTATAAATTCCTATAAATTTTTGTTGTTTATTCGCTATTTCACCAACTTATTACAGGTCAACAAACTGTGAAGAGACGAAAGAAATCCACCGCGGCACCCAACCCTAAGAAAATGTTCGAAGAATCTCAAATGGTGAGGAGGGTGAAGGCTTACCTCAACAATTTGAAAGTGATAACGAATGAGGACAGACTTCGTGAAATGTCGGTAGAATGCGAAGGAGCGGCCTCCGGCACGACGTCCAATCAGGGAAGTCAGAGACCTAGGCGGCACGCATCGCCCGCACCATCAACCACGAGCAGCACGAGTAGTGCAAGTGACGAGAGAAAACCTTCTGCCAAATTCGGTTAGTATATATATGTAGGGCTTTTTTATCAATGGTCTGGGGGTTATGATAAATTTCCGCCTACAGATAACGTCTAACGTCGAAATAAACAGGGCTTTCGTATTTACAAGTTTATTTACACCAGAAGAATAAATAAAATTATCGTCTAATATATAAATACAAATGGCCGATACTGAGTTTTTGTCAAAGTTGTAAAATGATCGATCAGTTCTTACTTTGGCTAATAGTTCTCAAACTCGCGAAACGTCTACCATCAACACTTTCGTCTTAATCGTCTTTAGAGTCTAGAGTTCGAGTGTCTCTTTGATGGTTCTTTTCGATCTCGAGTTCCTTTCGTCATTTCACGATTACACCCCCAACTGTCTAATGGTCGAATTTAAACAAATGGGGTTTAACCACGGCCGTCTTAACACATGGCCCGGCGTCTGAAGCGGCAACGCCGCAAAAGACGATGTCTGGGAGGTATACGCTTAGCTGAGAGATACGATGTTTCGAACGTACCATTTCATTTTCTTATGTCATTAAATGTGTTTTTCGATGAATATCTGAAAATAGGATGGAAGTATGCCCTACTCAGTCAATAAATTGAATACAAATACAAATCAAAATTGAGATTAAAGCAAATTGGATCATGTTTTATTCAATTTATTGTCCAGCAAGAACCACGGGGAGGTGTAGGACCATCTCTCGCCATAAAATGTTAATTCAAATATAACTTTCAAAATAAAATCAACTCAAATAAAACTCTCTATACATATATATAACAAATATTTCGACTTATTTGCCTCAATTGATCAGTAACAATTTCTAGCTGCCGTAGTTGGTCAAAATTTTCATTATTCTCATCTGATAAAAATGCTTCTAATGAGGTCAAGGAATCTCTGAATAAATCTGATGTAGATTTACTTGTTTTCTCATTAGACACATTTTTATAACGAGAGAGCAAATTTGTAATTTGAGACCATCTACTGAGAATCAGATCAGGACGAAGTATCCATTTTAGGTCATTTTCGGAAATTAGACAAATTTTATGAAATATTTTAATCTCGAGAGCTTCACTAATCTGTATAGAAATTTCAACCGATAATGATTTTTCATAATTTAAAATATAGAAATAGACTGCGTTATCGCATTTTTCAATTTCCCAACCAGATATATCAATTTTAGCCGAATATAATTTTCAAGAAAGTCTTTAAAATCTTTGATCAAATCAGAACTCAAAAAAGCTTCTACTTTATTATTATTCCTAGTTAAAATTGCGTTCCTTCTACATTGAAGATCGGTCCTTTTTATTTGATTTTGTTTCGAAAGGTATGACGGTAAATTTGGAAAATTTTTTTCTCGCGGAATGGCCCTCCTCCATAAAAGCTTAAGTTTTTCGTCTTTCGGGAAACTAAAACAACTAAAATATCCTTCTTTTTTGTAGACGGATGATTACTTTTACAGGATGAAATACAACACGTTTTGACCATTCTGGACGCAAATGATCTCAAGTCCAATTGAATATTTAGGTTAGATATTAGATACTTACCAAAAGACCAATTTAAAAAAGTTATTCCAATGTAGATTTACTGACACTGATATCACAAACACTTTCACTGTTTACGGCACTCGAATAATCGCGATAATTCGCTAATTTTTCACATAGATTACCCGAAAAATCAAACTAAACTAACATGACATTACAAACACGCGGGAACTAGACTGCTTGCCGTAATCATTTCGTGTGGGTAAGATACCCCAGTACAGTGTTGCCGTTGTTACCAATAGCCGGGCCATGTGTTAAGACGGCCGTGGTTTAACATTGTTCCCACCACTGCACTTAGGGTCCTTCGTCACAACCAATATTTCTCTGAACTCTTGAGATGCCCCCGCATAAGTATTGTTGTGTCTACAAAATAAGCTGAAATATATTTGAGACTTCTTCCTTTAATGGTGGTCTTCTATTAATAAGAATAGAGGCTTCTTCAAGTTGCACATATTGAATCTGAAAATAAAAAGGGAAAGCAGAAAAAAGAACTGAATACAAAAAATACGTATCAAATTTGTTAGAAATTTATAACCCATTCGAAGAAAGAATCAGATACTTCATGAATAGTCCTAAAACCAGTTTGAAATTTAGATATGGGACAATTATTGATAAGATAAGGTATTGTTTCTTCTGCATATCCACAGTCACAACATGTGCTTGGATCTGAGTTCCATCTGAAAAGCATGCTATTGGTATGACTATGAACTGTCCATATTTTTCTTGGGAAGATCAAAACCCGGTTAGTAGATTCACAGAAAGTTATCAAGTAAAGTCAAAATGACGGACTCTGAAACATGTTCATCCTGCAGTAAGATTACATCGAAGTAATACTATGGAGAACGCTGATTACTTTGTTAGCAGAGGTTGATGCTAGCATTCAACAATAACCATTTCAATTTGGTTGTCAGGGATGGGTTATGCAGTACTGATGATCCCCTAATAAAGGTGAAACTAGTGTATCGCTACCCATTCAATGAGGTTCTTCATTCATATCTTATTGCATAATCTTTGAGTTTCATAATTTTATCTCTTTCATGTTTCTAATGTATTCATATTCATTATTATATCAAAATAAATTTTTTATTTATCGTTTGTTTGGATATTTTATATAGGAGCTGCATCTCCACAGGCGGTTCGGAAGTTATTATCATTATCGGATGTGAATAAGAAGAAGCCATATCAGCATTCTCAAGTTTTAGCAGGGATCAATCAAACACAAGCAAGTCCGGCTGTGAGAAGAGCTCCAAGTGCGACAGGTAAAAAAATCTACCAACCTTTATGAATAACCATATTTTTTTAAATCTCTGATCCCTTTGAACTTCATTTTAATACCGTCTGTTATACGATAGTTTTTAATTTTTCCCTTTTAAAAAAAATGTCAGAGCCTTCTACAATTGTTGCAATAGAAAAAACATCTGACGATAATGCTATAACTTTTTAGTCGAAGACCCAAACCTTCATCGAGCTGATAATAGGGTAAAAGTTATTTTATAATAAATTAATTATAGTACACAAGGTAAGTCTTTGGCCACTGCGTTAATTTTAACTACTGATACTTGAAGTAAGTTTTATTTTGTGATCAGCTCAGTGAATTTTGGTTAATGTACATCTCAGACCATTTCATTCGTTCTTGGACTATTCACCGACATCAAATTATTACATCACTAAGAGATTGTCACTTTTTAGGAAGTTACTCAAGTTACTGCTCGCACAGCTCGACCAGCAGCTCGGGTATTGGCGGTAGGGCGATGCATGAAAGGTCTCACTCAGATACACCGACGCCTCTGCCTTCGGTTGCCCTCTCGGCCGAAAGCAGTAGCGTCACATCTCTCAGTAATATGCCGCTAAGAAAAACAGCGAACTCAGGTGAGCTTACCGCTTTTCTTGAACCAAGGCATAAATGCACCTTTCCTTCAAAATAGGCTTGTACATACCTTTATATCTCTTTAGTTTGGTACACCCATTGCTTGTTTTCAGCTCCTTTTTTTTTCCTCAGTTGTTTTTATAAAGTCACATTGCGTTATTTTTTAGCATGTGATTTTTTTGAATATTATTGCTGACTAGTTTGCTGAAGTTGTCTTATTGTATAATTGAACATTTTAGATGTTTCAATAATGTAATGAAGAGAAAAATTGTTTTAATTCAGTCGATTACCATTTGGGGATGAAATATCTGAATGTTGATCAATTTTTGCTTTGTGGTATCAAACGAGACATACTCCTAACAAATTTTCAAAGTGTGTCGAGCTAGGTTTAGTTGTGAGCTATGGGGAATTCATATGCTCTGTTCATCAAAATTTGGCACATTCCACTGCATATATTGAGTGAAGTTAGGTTTGTTATCTTCCTGTCAGATGAATATGCAGTGTTGACTATATCGCAAAAAGGCCCTGTTAAAAAGGCAATGTCAATTTACCTCTGGACATTGATGGTAGGTACTTCAAAAGTTTTGAAAATATGGTAAAAAAATATCTTTTTTAATTGACCTCATTCAGTGTATCAAATTGAAGAAAATAGAGTATAATTATTCATGAATAATATGCTTAGCCTCTTTGAAATAGTAAAAATGCTTAGACTTTCGACTGAATTATCACAAAGGTATCACTTGATAATATCATCACAAATATATGCTGTTTTTCTAAACGACTTCTTCAGAAAGCAAATGTCAGCCAGTTAATTGCATGCGGCGTTGCATCTAGCAGCCCCTTGGAGCACGTTTATTTGAATGGTGGCATGTTTACACAGGTTCTGTTACTTCTTCTGACTCGGGTCACAGCACAACCAGTCAATGTAGTACGGGGGAAGGGCTAGTACACCCCTATCAGAGATGTCCCAGCCCAACCAGACCCCCAATAGGTATGTACGATATTTTTTTTAATACTAGCTTAATTAGCTTTTAACGCGATAGACGTGACGTGTTTTAATTTTTTCATGTTGATTTTTCTATTTGTGTTGTCTGCTTTTTTCTGTACACCGGGATAATATTTCACCCTTGATACAGTTTTACTTTGTGTTGAAGAATTATATACTTATGAGGAGAGATTCATGAGTTCAGGGAATGGAGTGGGGATGGATGCACTCACTTGGTGTCATGCTCCTTGGTGACTCATAATTAATATATGAGCTTCAATAATTAACAAAAAGAGAGCAGAAACAAACTGAAAATATACAAAAGTCATCAGGCCCAGCATGACTCACGTAACAGCCTGCTGAATACAGACATCAGACATTAGTTTCAGAATGATCCAGACCATACAGAACCAATGACACAAAGTCACTCGGGCACCAACAATAATTGAATACATGAACAAACCGAATGAGAACTTTGATGAAAGATGCAGAGATAATAGCAAATGCAATCTGTTTATGAGGAACATTGCCCTAGGAAATCAACGTTTTACAAATGGCATAGTTTGTAGATTGTGAGGGGATACTATTGATTGATTACAAAGAAAAGAGAATGGTATTACCGGCGAATATTACGCCATGATGCTAGAAAAATGAATGGAAACCATCAAAGAATAACAACGAGGAAACTTGACCTGGGGTTCTTGCAAGAATGCACCAGTTAACAAGAGCTAAGTGGCAATGGCTGCTTTGCATGAGCATCGCTTTGAATCGCTAGTTCATCCACTAATCCAGATCTGGTCCCTTGTGATTTTTATCTGTTTCCCAATTTAAAAAACAAACAATGGGAATGAAAGTACAACGACAAATAGAAAAAAGAGGCAGTTTTGGCTCATTTATAGATCCAATAAATATATTCACCTCAAGAGAGATTATATTGGAAAGAAATAATAGATTTTTCATTCTATTGAAAACCCTGTCATTCCACGAACTTTTGGACCTCTCCTCGTTGAACTCTAGATATCAGAAATTGTCATATATGGTATTTTAATACAAATATGGCATGTGTTACTTGAATACTTTGTATTACCTTATTCAAAGTAAGTGAATTTATGAAATGCCTATTGGTTTTCTGAATCTGCTATTCTATTAGTACACATAGCTGTAATAAGAAAAATTGGTATTGTAACATACTTTTTTGTATTTCAAAAATTTATCATGAACATATTTCCCTTTATTTGGCTTGCATAGCTGTACATTTTTATTGTTTTCCTTTTATACACATCTCTTTCCAAATCTTATGCACTCTCTTTTTCCGCAAAACCTTTTCCAGACGGATTAGATCAAGGCACGCTTAGGCGGAACAATAAGAGCATTATAAGACGTTTCAAAATTAATCGGAACCCTATGAATTAGAAGAGACTAGTTTAGTCGACTGCCGTCCTTGTTTGGAAGAAACCCTGAAGATATTTTTTTTCTGAAAATTCAAATGTGAATGTTTGTACATAAATATTTTTATTACGAGTCAATTTTATTGCTGAAATAAATGTGAAATTTTTTATCAATTGATATTATTTTCATTTTGTTCTGTTTGAAATTTATGTCCTTTTTATTTTTATCCCTTTTTTGTTTTACTTGGAATGACTGTTGTAATTTTGTTTTGGAATGACAAGCTGTAAGAATCTGCTTTGCTCAAAACCCTGCTAGACTTACTAATTGCCTAAAACCTTGACAGATATATTTGATGACAGCTCTGATTTAGTTTATCCCCATTTTGATGCTGTCACTTCACTTGTCAGTATTCAAATGAATGTATCTCCCTGGAATCATGTCAAAAACAATTAGATTTTAATACGGTCAAGAAATATCTGATTTTGAAACACCCTTCATATATTGTTTCATTATATTTTGCATAATTAATGTTCAATTTGAAAGATTCGTGTTCTCATTGTTGGCCAAGACCATAGAAAGTTGTAGGAACCTTGACACCTTGATCCAAAAAAGCAGTATGCAATTTTGTACTCTCAGTTGGACTTCACGTAAAGTATGTCTTCAATTCCCCACCTATTTTAAAAGTGCACTAGGTACTAGAAAATTAGTCCTTTGTACAATTCAAACGATGAAATCTCTTCACTGTGATCGATTGGTACTACTAGGAAAAAAAAAAAAAAATGCGAATGTGATAATTGCCGCTATTTCAATTTAAACTTGAGGCGTGAATTGTTGACAATGGACGCATAAAAATGTGTTTATTCAGACACCATTTTGTCATATTTCCCATCATTCTGGCGAGTTTGATATGGCAGCTGACATTGATCAATAAGATCTAAAAAGAAAAACAAAATAACAATAGTCATTCTTCCAAATGAGTCATTCTCACCGCTGAAAAATCGGATGAAATGAAACAATTGAATTTTGACGAAAAGAAAATTTTCACCCAGGTCCAGGTGGTCGTCGGCAAGGGCCTCCGGCCTATAGTGTGGCCGCCCAAATGGCCCGTTTGCAGAGGCTTGGTCGGGCCCATTCCCATGAAGGTGTCGCACAGAGCTATCACTATCATACTGATCCTGATACTGATCAGGGTATGTATCGTCAATTGGCATCCTGAGCATGGACTCACGAAACAGTTTTTTGTTGATTTATTTATCCATCTTTCTATCTCGAATATTATTCAATCGTTTTGACAGCCTTTCTTGTTCTTTTTTGGCAACCGACGATGGATGATGTGTTTTCTTGGTCCTCCGTTGTTTGTTGGTTTCTTTTTGATGGTTTATGAATTACCGCGCTTACTATATGTTTCTTTGTTTCAATTCGGCGAAGATTCTGCCATCTGTATGTGTGATTTAGCAGATTGGTCTCACATCTGACACCAATATCTTTGGTATTGTTTTCTAGAACCATCAAAAATAAACCTCTACCAACATTGGACTATCTATTGTCAGCGTTGTAGAAAAAATTATTGATATTCTACTTTGTATGTAGGAGACTACGACAACGACATCTATGACTTAGACAAGGACACCGTCATAATAATGGTTTGACTGGTATGACATTTGACGTTTTTTGTGACTTAACAACTAACGACTGCTGAACGTACATACATACTTAATCTTACTACTTGAGAATGTACATGTTTTTTATTGCAAGGCAAAGCTTGCATGCTATCTCCCACTCTAGTACATACAGAAGAAGTTTCTTGAGCATTTTTGTAAAATTTGTACATAGTCATTTCCGTGTTCGATATTGCATTATTGAATTTGACAATAAATGTACGCTGTGTTTGCTAAATTTCCCTTTTTTCTTCCTAGACAGGGCGAAAAAATTTTTGCATTCTGAGTTGAAACACAAGAAAGATTTTATTTGAATGCTTTTTAAAGTTAATTTAAAAAAAAATCTTCCTACTTAAGGCACCATTCTTATAGTAGAAGATCAAACGTAAATCAACTTCCACTGAGCTGACGACAATATAAAACTCATTTAATATTAAATTTATTATATCAGGTGTCCCAAGGTGGATGGCCAAATTGTTATGGAAAATATTCATGCAAAATATTCCAAATTTTCTGGGTCAATGTTAGGTTATCTATGGTACATTTCTGAAACACTTTCGAATTTCCAGTGTTGCCAGATGTATAGAAATAAGCTTTATTATTTTAAATAAGACACCCCGTGTTTCTATTTTTTTTCTTCTAATATAGTAAAAATCTCTGTTTTTCCTTATTAGACACCCACTATGTTTTTTCATTTTCGAAAGGAGAACAACCCACTCTACAATTTTTCAATACATTTCCATATACCCATTGAATTTGAAGTTATCTTCGTTTATTTATACAAAATTTCTGCAAAACACTTGAAATAATGCTGTTTATCGTTTGAATTTTAATAATGGTTTTCTATGGATCGAGTTGGGTCATAGATATATCGATGTTTTGGTGGCATAGAGAGCACAGAGAAAATATCGAAACTAAGAAATTATAAGGCATATTGAAATTCAATTAACGTAAACTTGGAATCGAAACACGATAGGTATAGTGAAATATAAAAAAAAAATTGTAGTGAGTTCTGATGCAGAAAATAAATAAATACAGAGTGTCTAATTTGAAAAAAAAAAAAACAGTTCTTTACAATTTTGTAAACCGTTAAAGATAGATAGGGAAGTAAAATAAATTAATTGAAGTCATTTTATAGAGAATCATAAAACAATACCAATATGAGGTGTCCCATTTAAAATAATAAAGTTGTTGTCTAATTTGCATACATCTGGCAACACGGGAAATATACTCTAATATGCTTTAAATATTATAAAATGGTTTTTATTCTGTTATCTGCTCTGTGAATGTCATTTGGCTTCAAATTTCAAGCTATTAATACTTGCTTCTTACTGTAAGCAGTCCAACTTTTTGAAAATATTTTTGAGCTTCTTTATTCATCCGCAGTCTGAGCATTTTTCTTTCAGATGGTTTTGATGTATAATTATATAACGGTCAATTTGAAATGATTTTATTTTTCTTTAAATGGAAATGATTGAAAAATTATAGTTTCATAAAAGGAGGATGAAACATTTGCGAATAAAATAATTTTTGTTTTTCTTTATTATAAACGTTTTTCTGAAGTTTAGTAGAGTGCTGTATTTCTATAGGGTTAGTTTTCACTGTATCTGTTACCACTATTTTCAAACTTCATGGTTCATTAACACAGCGTATATTGATCTGAGCATGATTCGACCTCGAACATTAATGCATGCATCAGGAAACCCAGGCCCTGCATGAACAAAAGAGCACCTGTATTTCCCATAATATAACCGAATCAAGAAACTCCATAAAATTAAATTTTAATTAAAATGTTTATTTTCAATACAGATGACGAAGAGACTCAAGTATCTGCCGTTTGAACATAAATCCAGTGATTTTGAAAATTACACTTGAAAAGTATTCAGGCATTAATTTCAATACTCTTTTCCATCATTCTACCCTTGTTATTTCGATATGTACCACTCTAGTGAATTTTGGGTACAGAAGCATACATTGAAAGTATTCTAGGGTCCTTATAATGATCTTAAACGCCCTAGGTTGGATTCGATCACTGAGCATTAAATCAAAACATTCAGCATATACATATATCAATATTATATATACTGAGTATTTTTTGTTATCATGATCTCAACGAAAAATCTACTGAAATCTATATTAAATTTTTGATTCCAACCTTGTGCAACATTATTCTTGTTTGTATCTATTTTTTGTACCTGAATGTTAAAATCTTTATACATATTTCTCAGACATGTTTATAATGGATACATAAGTATATTTTATTTATATTTAGTTCATAAATTTTTTAATATATCTTTGGTCATTATTTGATTTATTCTGTATATAATGAATATTTTACAAGTATTTTATTCTCCTTTTCTCTCTCTATTCTCTATTTATGAGTGTATAAAAGAAATAAGTTTAAAATTGTGAATATCATTCCACTCAAATGTAAGATTTAAGAGTGTTTCAAACTCAATATTACCTTACTCAAATGTATCTTACGAACCAAGCGAGCTTTTCTCAAAAACAGTGATAAATATATCCTGATATATATCGATTCTGCTCATATTTTGAAGTCTTGTTAATCCCATACTAATGTATTTCCCGAGAAATGCATATTTCATTGGATTGAAGCCATTGAAGAAATATCGAAAAGTCCAAGGTTAACGAAACTAGAAGCTCAATATATTCCATTTCGACCAAATTATATTTTTATTGTGTATACTGTAGACAGACTGAATCTATTAAGTATTAATATCAATTTATATTTGAGTTTTACTATTACCTACGTGAATTTATTTCTTCGTTTTGGTGATTTGACTAGTCACTCGATTCAATTGTATGAAGTCAAGATTCTTTATACATTATTCAGAATATTATTATAAACTGCTCACTTCAAATTTTCAATATAACCCATTTTTTTCGGTATTCAGTATATTATTGATGCTTTGCAATCATCTTGATTTTGTACAATTTGATATGAAAATTAAGTTACTAAAATATCTATTAGTATTTATAAGTTGTATCATATCTGTTGTAATTAGTGTAAATTTATTTCATTCTTGAATGATTATTGTCTATGGACATGAACATTAATGTTAAATAAAGAGGAATTTCATAATATTAATTTTGTTTCATTGAAACCTAACCTTTTCGAACAATATCATGATCCCAATTTCCAGATTTCAAGTATGTCCAGTTTTCTAATAACGTCTAATAGGCACTCAAACTTTGGTCATCCTGTATTGGTGCTACTGTGAATCCTTCAGAGATTTTGCATCAATCTTGTTGCCTTTGTGTTCCAAGCAAATACGAGGGTTGCCTTTTATATTTCGTGATTGGACAAACCTAGTGTTGCAATCTCCTAACTGACAGCTTTATCGTAAAGCTTGACATTTTTGGGGTTATACGTAGTCAGAACGTTTTGATATTCGAGAGCTATTTGTGTTGTTTACAGTAACTTGAAAAATTCATCTCGCCCAAAAATTTGAATTATTTGCGTGAACATTTTCGTGTGATTATTTTTTACAACTTTCGAAGGGAATTAACAACAGTACATAGATGAACTAATTCAATTTTTAGCGATGAAGCTCCATCGAGGAATACATTTTCGATTATTGATATTTGTTCTCTAATCTCGAAAAATAAACGGCAACCCTCGTAGTCTCACGAAAATCACGACCCCTAGTTTCAAAATAATTGAAATCATCGCAAGATTCTACTTACTTTTATTATTTACAAAAATGGAGGAGTTTATTATTTATCCACAGCATTTCAAAATTGGTTTGCAAATTCGGTGTTTTCGAGTGTAAGGATAGTTGTGTTTATAGAATTTCCGTGAGATCATTTTAATGTATAATACCCAAAGATGTTGAGTAATTTAATACCTTCACATTTCGACATGAAAAACCAAGGGCGGCCCTAGAATGAATTTCTGGGAGTGGGTTATTGTCATCAGATAAGAAAAACTTTATTGTGATATTTGGAATCAATTGCAATTATGTATCTCATTTCCACGACTTCAAGAATGCAAATCGGTTTAGACGAAGAAAATGTCTGATTCCTATGTCGAAATTTCACTCACAGATAATTCTGAACTTTAAAATGTTTATTCAAAGATGGAATATATCGAAAACAGGAGGATTCAAAACCGAATCAAAGGAATTTGTAAGATAACAGCTCTGACCAATCAGAAGCGTGTTAAGTGACTTAAACATGTCAATGTTGTCAATTGGACCTCAAGCCCCGCCCATCTGCCATCTTATTGCTAAGTTAGAATTTATGATGTCTTAACGAGAAACAACAATAGCTGAATATGTTTGTTGATTCATTGTGATATTCGAAATCAATTGCAACTAGGCACCTCGTATCCATGACTTTGAGAATGCAAAACTGTTGAATGGGAAAAATATTGAAATTGCCCTCATAAATAATTGAAAAAAAATGCGTCAGTGCTTTTTTTACGTCACTGGATCCCACGCACCGCACTGTGTGGCTTTCCAATGTATTGTTTCATACGCTGGGGATTTAGTCATTGTAAAATTATTACCGTGGTTAAAGTTCACTTTACGAATATGCAACTTTCGAAAGATATGATCTATAGTTACAATATTTCTACTCAAGTTGATTGACTGAAGAAAAGAATTGGCAAAATTTCTTGAAAATTGCCCACCTAGGAAAATATTAAATGAAAGTATTGTGTGTATTGTAAACTGAACAATTATGAATGATGCCAGAAATATATGAAGGGTGCTGAACAAATAAGAAAAGATTGATATCCCTGGGTGGGGCTGCGACACCAAAGCGCCCCCCTCTTATTTTGTAATTTTGGACAGGATTAAATATAAATTATTTTGGTTGATTTCGACAGAAGTTGCTATCAGGCGATTTTTTCGTGATTCGGACTTCAATATATAAGGTATTTCAAGTAACAAGTGCTTACTGAAAAGAAGATATCCATTTCTATGATTTTCGATGGGAATACCTTCTTTTCGTTGGTTTTTAGGAAAAGAAAATTTGAGATGTGAATAAAATTGAAGGAAAATTGTGGTTAAGATGAGAGAATCAAATATTATTGAGAAAAAGTGACGTGATATTAGGAACTTTTGCTCAACTGTTCTCTGAAGTGATTTCAAGAAGCTAACACAAATTTTGTTCGGATACAGAAAAATTTTAATTTTGAATAAATACCTAGAAGATTCCGTCCTCAAAATATCATCTCAATAATGGGCTGACATCAATAGAATCATAAATCATTGACAAAACCTATTCATATATCTGTTAAACTGAAAAATTCACGTACACACTATAATTTCAATAAATATCGAGGGATATCCAGAATTTTACCAATTTTGAAGTCATTTTAGGGAAAAATGCTTGAAATCAACGAGCTGTTGTAGATAATATAGAAAACTCGAAAAACATATCTCAAATTAAGAATAATCAAAATCATGGTTTTCGTTCACTTTTCTTTGAACCACAAACCTTTCTTAAAAACCCATTCTTATGTAGATATAACATAATATGATCAAACACATGGAGAATTACATCACATGTCATAAAACCCAATGCTTTCGATTGAAAACGATACCTATATTTTTCATAGTGCAATATTATGAAGACGATTAATTAGGGAATTTCCATTATTTATCATATCATGATTATTATTGAACAACATTACTGTTTTGTAAACATTTTTCCATAGTTAAACAGTGAAAGAATTTTCACAAAAATTTGAGATTAATTTCAGGAAGGATTATTTTAAGACATCATTATAAATAATCGAATTTTCCTAAATATTCTCTAGCCCGTCTTCGAAATTTGTGTTATACGCGGTTGCATTCAGAACAAAATTCTGACTTTCCTTTAAATACGATTAATTGGGACCCAACATATTTCGCTCAATATTCGTGTTTGAGATATCTGGACAAAACAACAGCTCGTTATACCACTTGGAACAAACGTTTAAAAAATTTTTTTGATAATTTTTTATTCGATAAGCGCTTTATGTATCAAATATAAGATACTGAAAGAAATTCATTACTCTCATCGAAGTCGTCCATATTTTCTTCTTACCCGTGTATTTCGTATTTATCTATCAGCCCAGTCAAATAGATTTCATGAAACGTCATTTCCGTTAGGCGCAAGAATTCTTTCATCTCTTTCTTTCTTATGAGATTAGAGCGAAACGCTATGATGCTCAAACAAAACCTTCCATCCATGAATCACATGAAGAATATTTTCTTGTATCTCTTAACGATATATATAGAAAAAGATAGAAAGTGAAAGGTATTCTTGGATCATTTTATTAGTTCAAATATACGCCGCTAGGGACATCCTTCAGCAAGTACGTCAGCATCGATTTCCGCTTCATTTTGTGTTGTACCGAGTGTACGATTTGAGGCGGCTCTTCAATTTTCAACTGGATGGGAGGAATACAATGATCAATTCTACTGATATTTTGCAATTATGTAGACTGTGTTTAGTGGAAGAAGAAGTTATACATCCAATTTTTGAAGAGTCAGGTGACTTGAGGAGCATATCCCTCAAGATAACTTCCTGTTTGCCAGTTTCGGTAAGTTGGCGTCATTCGCCATTTTATATTTACCGTTCTGGGTTTTTATATTTTAAGTTTCGACAATCGACAGTTGATTTTTGACATTTTCATAGTTATTTTGCATTCGATAAGGTTCGGAATTGAAATACAATTATAATTTCAATTAAGATTAGTTCCCACTATTGATTTATAGGGTGAGCTCTATCTACGCCCAATTCATTTACGGATTCACTGTCCATTTTCTTGATAGACGTGTTGGGTTTTTACATTGTAAGTTATCACACTCTTGTTCTTATCAATATTATTTTCATTTGCCTTGAAATAATATACAATTATTCTCTCAAGGATATATGCGTACTAAATCGATTTCTAGATTGTTCCTATTATTGTCATATTGTATATCTCTTGCTAGATCAAAGAAATAATCTATAGCTTCTGAAAATTGAATTCAAGGCCTTTTCCTATGTAATTCGAATCTTTATAGTTGTGGCAGCCATCTTCTGAGCCGGTATTGATTATTGAAAAAATTTGTGATAATTTTTGATGCACAGTTTTTGGATGCATTCAGCTTAGCATTCTGATTTCTTTTACAGATCCAAAAAGATGACAGTCTACCCAAGAAAATATGCGACTCCTGCTCAACCAAACTGGATATATTCTATAAATTCTGGAGCGAAAGTGCTAATGCTGAAAAACAACTTCTGAATTGGCTGAGTGAAAACATAACATCGAAACAAAATAACGGAAACTCAAATAAAAAGATGGAGGCAACAGAAGTAAAAACAGAATTTGAGGATGCAACAGATCCAATTGATATGTCTGCAGAGGCTCAGTCATATATTTTGCAACAACAACAATTAGCATATTCATCAGCTAAAAGTGATTCAGCCAAAGTTTCAGAATCTGAAGAACCAGTATCAAAAAGGCCGAAAAGGGCTTCTGCTGTGAAAGCCTTACAGCATTTGGAGTCTGAGGAGGAAGATGATCCTGATCTTGAGGCTGACAATTATGCCAAAGTGAGTCAATATCTGTATTGACATTTTTTATGTGAACTTCTATTTCATCAAGTTATCAAACCTTTGGTTAACAGACTTATTGATCAAGAAAAGCTTATTTCATCTTTGTTTTATATACTTAAAGACTTTGATAGTCGGAGTTAGACAAAGGTTTACTATCGGGTTATAATTTGTACCAGATATTTATTTTATTTTACCCAATTTTTTGCTACTTTTATTATCTCAATATAATTGTAGTTATACGCTTGGGTTATATAAACTTGTGGTAGTTACTTGAATACAGTACTGACTTCTAGGTCGTATTATGTAGCACCACAAAACATTTTTTTAGAAAAAGCCTAACTAATGTTAGGAATTTCAATATAATTACGTGAATTTGATACAAAATTGAAATTCCTTTAGTATATACATCATGGTTATCACATTGTTCTGGATGTAGTGTTGTTTCAAAAATGATTTTGCTGTTTACACTGTCAATTTGTTTCATTAAAAAAAATTTACAATTACTTACCATCTGATGCTAAGTAAAATCTTTCCTAAGTGTATAGAAATGATTGAATAATTATCCAAATTTGTATTTTGTATTGAATAAGTTCCAACATGTTTTGTTAATTTTTTTTTTATCAGCTGTTTAAAATTCTTTGTTTGATTTGCTGTTATATCAGTTGGAAATGAAAGTACATGTGACCTGCTGCTTCAAGGTAGCATCTTGAAATGTTCATTTTTTTTTTCAGAGCGAGTCGGAGGAAGAAGATGAGAGTAACCTAGATAATCCTTCTGCTACCTCTGTAGAAGATCAACCTGGCCCATCTGGAATTACGCAGAAAAAATTGCTTCTTGATGACACACCGTGAGTAAACATAACCTATTAATTATTGTTTGTAATAGCACATGAAATGTGAGAATTTGAATTACGTATTTCATGTGACATTGACAAACTTTTTTCTATTCTGTCAAGCAGGTGGCATCCAATCTTTAACTGTAAGATTAAAACAGGATAAGTCTGATTAGTATATTCAAAATTGTTGTTTATTTGTAATTATTGTCATTTCTTGATTAGCATGTCACTTACTTGAAACTGCTTCTTAAGAAGATGGCAAAATAATTTTTTGTTAGTTTTATTCTTTGATTCAAATCAATTTTTGCCATCTTCACAGCTTGTCTAATATAATATTTTTCAAATTAGCCCAGTCAATTTCTCATATTTTTGTTTTTTCCATTTTAGTCTTATTATTACTCATTGAGTGATTGCGGAGTTGAATTTGACAAAAATTTTATAATTGAACTTTGCCTATTACTCGAAGTGTTTCAATTATGGTTCAGCTGATTTCAGTTGAACCTTTCCTCTATAAAGCATTATTGGGTTTTGGCAATTCTATAATAATCCTATATTGTTTATGAAAAATAAATTTGTGATGGAAAATTGATAGGAATTCCGAAATTTCAAAATGTCAATTGTTGAGTGCTTTTTTTGGAAGATTGTCACTTGGCATTTTTCCTATTTTTAAAGCAATCAAAGCAACTTAGGTTGGACATTTTGAGTTTTGGTTATACAGTCTTATTTTAGGTTCTCTTTAGCTTGTTTTGTTCCATATTTGAAATTAGCTGTTTTGCTATTTTCCTCAGGTTGGATATGGACAGTTTGAGCTTTTTGGAGACACCTAAGATTTTATTTCCATGACGATTTATCTTTTCATGAAGAAATCTATATTTCAGTGTGTATTTTGTTATTGAATATGTCTATTTTCAGAGTTGCCTAATATTTTTTATCAAGATAAGTATATATTTTTTTGTAGTTGTTGTTTTTATGAGAAATTGACTGTTTGATTTTGATTGTAAATTCATAACCAATCAATTGCACACTATTGTGGTGAATTTTCTCTTGATACCCTCAAATTATTTGTTCTTGTTGGTAATAATCGTCCTTTGCGATTGTTACATACTTTATTGCAATATAAGTGATGATCGTTTATACTTTTGAACGATTAAACAATTATGGAAGTGTTTTTTTTCAAGACCAGGTAAGTTTTCAAAGATAAAGAGGTCGCACCTCTAGTTTTTTATGTTATATAAAACTACTCTAATCAATATTGTTGCAACAATTTTTTTATTTTCTCTTTTCTGAACAGTATATTCGAATTCACATTTTCATGCTAATGTATTATTAAAAATCTGAAATCTTGTTATAAAATATATATATATATATATAAATACTGTATGATTATTTTATTCTAAATCATTCTTTTGTCTGTATTTATGATGATGTAAATTGTATGAAAGAATCAAGAACATGAAGAATTTGAATTGGCAGAATGGAGCCCAAGGATTTGTATCTCAAGTGAAGCCAGGGATGATGAATATGGAATATGCTTTCAGTTTGTATGATGATTAATCAAAGGCATATGTTTTAATCAAATAAATGAAATGCTTTAAGAAACTTATTTTTATCTTGATATTTCTTGAGGTTTGAAAAATAAATGAAGCACGTTTATTTCAATAATAGCATTTTTTTAAATTTGATTCTGATTGGTTGCTTCATTTTTTTTTTCATTCTGGAAGTTGCTCAATACCCACCTGAAATGTCCTGTCCATGTTTTTATCCCGAATTGAAATAATGAAAATAGGCATTTAAATTCCTATTTTGGAAAAAAGAAGTTCAAGATCTTTGCCATTGCCAATAAATCTCGACTATTTTCTTTTGAAATTATCACTAATATAATGTAGTGACTTATCAATTAATTCAGTAATGGCTATTTAAATTATTAAGAACTTTTGCTGATCTAAATTAAAAATAAGGGGATCGCTCTTTCAAACAGATTTATATTTTGCAAATTGAGTTTTTTTTATTTTGAATTGACTTAATGATCCATTGAATCGATCGAAATTTTCCTAAGGATTAATAACCAATGGCAACCAATCTTCCTCTTTTGAATATTCTAGCTAGAGTAATGGCGGCAAGTTCTCAATCACGAAAGTTGAACCAGCATAAAGAGATGAATGAATAAATGAACTTGATTTCTTGGAACTTAGTAGGGAGCTTTAAGAGTATTCATACGCTATGGGTTATCTTATGACTTCTTGTAAAGTGATTTCTCTGTCCTAAAATTGTCTGTCGTTGCATACATAATTTCTAAGAAATTCTATGCTTAAAATGACAGATGATCTGCGCAATGACCGAATTCCTACCTACTATTCCTTTGAAAATCTAAAGAATATGTAAAATTTTTCTTGCTCCTTATAGAAAAAGTTGATTGAATAAATGAATAGTACTCGGTAGTTAGGTGGAATTAGAAAATATATAGTATATATAGTAAATTCCATAGGAAAATCAGTGGAATACACACGATTCCAAGAATTTATTTACTCGGCAACAATGCAATCTAAGACAAAATTCCAATTCAAACGCACCAACGCATACGAAGAATTCCCTGTCAAATTATGAATCGTTACTTTCACTTCCGATGTCTAAATTTCGGTATTTTTCCCATTGTAATCCTCTAGGAATTCGGTCGATACAAGAGGGCTTTAGGAGAAACCAATCCAAAGATCAACAGTCTGATAAATCATTTTTCAATGCAACTGCTTATTTGCAATTTGTAATATAATTGTTTAAAAAGTCATTTAGCATATTCACCTACTGAAGACATGATGAAAGTTGTGATATCATAAGGTAAGTGTAAAAGGAAATGAGTCTGTAATAAAAGATAATATGGGTCAAAAGCTATAGCTTAAGACCTAGAACAAATGATAATAGTTGAGTATTTCTTTGTGATGATGTTCTATAAATGCCTCCTGAATTCCGTACATTGTCTGAGCCATCTATTACCCGAATACGATATTCTGCAGGTAGAAATACATCACTAGGACCATAAAAAAAATCGGACATTGAACGATGACGATTGCCCAATAATACACTCCGTTGAAAAATTTTATGTCCAATGACCCTCCAGCATGAAATCCATACTAGAGTATGGAGACGTTATAACCAAATATATGTATATATGAATGGGTTTTGAGAGGAAAGAGGTCCAAAAAACTTCTGAAAATTGCCACTCGATTTCGATTTTATTCTGAAGTCGAACGAAAATGTGATGAAAATGCGAGATTCAAACGAAAAGAATATCTGTAACTTTCAAATTTCCTTAAGTTTCTTCTGCAAACCTACTCAAAAAGTCTATTATACATTATTCGGTTATAAATAAATTGTAATAACATTTTATGAAAGCCATAACGAATTACGCCGTAATGTTCGTCATATTTATTTTTCTCCAGTGGAGGTAGCAAAGGCTCACTGAAACAAAATCGACGAGACATTTCGACGTAACAACTGCACACCAACGTGTAGCCAAGACATGTACTGACACTACAATACCGCTACCTAAAATAGTTCCAGCTCACTTCTCGTTTACTAATTGAATATGTGAATTTTGATTATCAAAGAAATCTGTTACAGATTATTATAGTTACCCGTAACTCGAGGATCTTCCGAAGACCTAGAGTGGGCTATGCTAGCGGTAAAGAAACGTAAGTGAGGAGACGTGTTATCTTCCACGATTGATTTTTTTTCATGTATAGGTTTGTTGATTCGTTTCCATTGATTGTCATATTTTTGTATTAAATTTCCCATTTGAGAGACAAAGAAGTTCAAAGTTGAACCTGTTATTCAGAAAGATTTCTTGTTGAAAACCTAAACTTCCTCTGAAAACTCATTTTTACATATTAGGTTATAACATAAAGCTTCAACGTCTTTATAGATTCTTCTGAAGATCGAATCACCAGAATATTGCTGACCTTACTTTTTCTTCTATGAGTTTTTGTTTCCACATTTACAAAATCTACACTTATTTGTCTTCAAATGATTGTATGAGAGCAAGGTAGGTATTTATTTTTGTACAAGGAATATAAGGTTATATTGTAAAAATACATTAGAACAAGATCATCATTTTCAAGCCTAAGAATTCGCTTGGGACAGCCAAGAAACAAGTGAAGCTAAATGTTGATCATTCATTCCTAATATCACTGAATGCACCGATGTTTTTCAAGATGGCTCTTGAAGGTTCTGAACTGCGCGAGGTATTTATCTAGGTGCATGTGATGTGCAGGTGCAGATCATGTGTGAAGCAGCCCAGTAATCATAGTATGCATTTCCCAGTTACTCGGGATATTGCCAATAGAAAAAGGAAATTCAATATTTATAACAGACAATATTTCCACAATTTTCTTTTAGTTCCACTATTTAACTCACTAATCTGTCAATTGTAAGTTATGCGGAAATATAAAGATATCATTGGATTGTTTGAATCATGAATTTCAATTTCCATCTCATATGAAGCGAAACCGTTGATGAACAGGGAAACATACAAGGGTCTCTACATCCTGATTTTCCAGAAAAATAATGAAATCTAAATAAAAAATATTAGGCAATGATCTGTAAGTCATACGACATTTTTGAAAATAAATAAAGAGAAATTGGCATAAACCAGTTTTTGTTGGATCTAATCAACCTGATAACCGGCGAATGGGGTAATATAACATTCAATCATGAGACTATAATGGAATAAAATGTAATATTGCCGACTCTTAAAAATTGATACATAAATTATCAAGCTGACTGTGAGTGAAATCTCATGAAAATATTGTATAAATAATGAAGAATGACAAATAACGGATATAGCCCTAGTAATTTCATCCGAAATATTCCATTATTAAGAATTACACGTTTTCAATATCATCTATTCACAAGATCTTGGTATTTTAGTAACTCCTGGTTTTAAAGAATACGCAATCATTATCGGGAGGAGGGGGTATTATAATTCTTTTAGTCATTTAATTATTAAAAATGATTAGTTGGATTGTGTAAGCAATATTTATTTGCGTTGTTTAATTAAGCTTTTTGCCTCGAAAATTAATTGTTAACAAAATGACATCTGCTGGAAAAATTCAGCTAACTTAAACTTTAAATCTATTGGATTTTGTTCTTCTACTGAAAAAAAAATGAATAATATGGATGTACTTTTGTATCAATGAAACATATTTTGATAATCTTGGAATGCGGAGAACCGATGATTTTTTAGAAATCGGTTGTTTGCATGTTACAAGAGGCATCTAGATGAAGAAAACTGAAAATATGATTCTTGATGATTTTTGTCCACAGTTTGACAGAGTTGTGCGTTTTAGAGCAGTTCGAAGGTAGTTTTTCAATTCTGGTTTAGTATATAGTAACTAAAAATTGATTTGGTTCTAGCATTTGATATTTCCAGATCCCTGGAACCTATATGTCAAGTTTATGTCGACGAGGACTACGACAATTCCTTCTGTTGCGGCAAAAAATTTTCATCTTCTAATGCTAAAAAGAAGCACTTGAAACAGCATCACGGCCCGAAAAAGTTCCAATGCTACGAATGCAATAAAAAGTTCTCTTGCAAATACCAATTGAAGGTACATGCGAAGACCCATCTTGCCACCAAAGAATACAAATGCTCTCTTTGCGAGAGGTCGTTTAAAACTGAAAAGTATATGGAGAATCACATGAATTTCAACCATATCAGAGGAAATTACAGACATCAATGTGCGATGTGCGACAAGAGTTACAGATCAGAAAAAGAACTTAGCCATCACATCGGCACCAAACATTTGGGAATCGTTCACAAATGTGAAATATGCTTCAAAGAGTTTTACAGCGATATGTACCTGAAGAAGCACATGTTGCAACATGACGACAGCTATGTTCCCCCTACCGTTCCTTGTGCACAATGCGACAAGGTGTTCTCTTGTAAGAGAAGCCTGACAGTACACGTAGAAAGTTTTCATAACGGTATAAGACACATATGTGAGGTGTGCGGGAAAAGTTTATCAACTCAATATTCACTAAGACTCCACATGCGCACACACTCGGATGAGAAACCGTTCGAATGCGAGATATGTGGCAAGAAATTCGCTAAGAGTAGCACGCGGCAAGATCACCTCAGGATCCACACCAAGCAGAGACCCCACGTGTGTCCGAAGTGCGGAAAGGGATTTACCCAAAGAACACCGCTGATCACTCACATCAAGTCTGTGCATGGAAGTGAGAGACCGTTCCAGTGTCTCATGTGCCCTAAAGCTTTTGCAACTAAGTCCCTTCTGAAAACCCATTCCAAGGTGCACGGGAAGCCAATAGGGTCTGAGTGAACTAAAAGTGCGGCTAATGAACTTATCAAACTAGAGGACATCAACAACAATTTTTCTTAGGTCATGCATTCTACAGTTTGAAAGAGACAACTGAAGATGAAATTGATACTTTGTTCACTTTTTTCTAACAACTCTGAAATTTAGCATTTATGAATAATAGGGTATATCTCAAAAACTATTAGGCTGTGTTATACTAAATGTTGTTTAAAATGTTCACACCTAATGATCTCACATAGTCCCTTTATCTTTTTTCCAAACAACCTTTATAATTGAATTTACTGATAATAATCTAAGAATGTCTTACACTTTCGATTGAAGTATCTTCAATACATAAATTTTCATTCTCTAGAAAACACTGTTATTCATATATTTTCATTCTTATCATAATATCAAACAATTGAAAAAAAAACTACAGAAAACACTGCATATGTGTTTCGACTTTTGTCTATTCAGCCTTGATCTTGTCAGGTTTTCATATTTTTATTTGAATAATGATACCTGACGAGACTGAAGCTGAATAGGCAAAAGTTGAAACACATGTGTCGTGTTCTGTTTCATTATTTAATTTTTTTTTTCTGTAGTTTTTTTGAATTGTTTGATAATATAAGAATTAAGATACTTCAATCGAATGTGTAAGACTATTATAGTCAATTTTGGATTATCATTGATTCAGTAACACTTTTCAAGAATGAGTTGTTCAATTTTATTATATCAAATTCCTTTTTTTATCATTAACTAACTGGACAGTTCAGAATTTTCATTCAGTAGGAGTTCAATAGTTTTGGTTAATTCTTTAATTGTTTCATTCTTTGCAGAGTACGCATGACATCCGAAATCGTTGATCGATGTTTTCTTGTTTTGTACGAATTTGTACGTTTTTCTTATAAATAAGTGTTTTGATATCGTGGGTTGAGTTCGAGATCGTGCAGAAAATGAACCTAATGGTGCACATTTCGTCTCAATTGAACTTGAGTGTGTGAAAAAAACATTAAACGGGAATGAAACGGACAATTGAAATTTCGAGGAAATGTTTGATAATACATTATTGTAAATCTGAAATGATGTAAATAAACGATTATTCATCTGCACATGTTCTTCTCATGACTTGAAAATTCGAATGGTAATCTCAATACTGATGAAATCCAACCAAGCAGGATATAGAGAATACAATCATTCAATGTTTATCTCTATTAAACATTTTCCTGGACGTAATCCACATTCGGAAAGATATTAAGCTGTAGTGTTTTGGTAAGTATCTTATTCTTCATTATGTAGGTTTGATTTTGATATTTCATTCGTGAAGTTTTATATAAACCAATATATCTATTCACTTTTTTTTATTGAAATTCTGCTCCTTCTTTTATTCGAATCACTCTCATAAAGACAATTCTCCTTATATACGCTAAAAAACAGTTTTCCTGCAGTTGTCGATCCTAATTTACCATATTTTTAGGAAGACAGTAGACTATAGGAAAAAAGACAAAAGAAAAGGAATCAAAAACAAGGAAAATCGGAATAAAGAGTCAAGGAAAGAGCGAATAGATGGCGAAGAAGGGGATATATCTGAAGACACTGGTGAATGTAATGGCAACTTCGAATTAACGATGTCTACTAAGCACAAAAGAAGAAAATATTATAAGCGGGATAACCCACGAAATATTCCCTGTAAAATTTGCAATAGGCGTTTCACGTTCAATCATTTACTGAAGATACATTTTCACAACGATATCGAAAAAGGCGTATACAATTGCAGCATCTGTGGGGACGTTTTCAGTACACAAACTGACTTGGAGTCCCATCTAATGAATAAGCACGCGAAAGAAGCTCTAAAAATGAAATGCGATCAATGTGGAAAAAGTTACACCTACGAAGGTGATCTTAGTAGGCATATTCGAACAAAACACGAAGGATTCGATCATAAATGTGAAGCATGTGGCAAAACCTTCAACAGGAACGAGGCGCTTCAAGAACATATCCACACAAAACATGATGAAACTTATGTGAAGCCGAAGTTTCCATGTGCTTACTGTGATAAAATATTCTCATGCAAAAAAACGTTAACTTTACATGTAAAGAACATACACTACGGGTTGAGGCATTTTTACGTTTGTGATATGTGCGGCAAGAGTCTGGCAACGCCGAACTCGTTCAGGAACCATTTAAGAACACATACCAAAGATAAGCCATTCGAGTGTTCTATTTGTGGAAAGAGATTCGGTAGAAATCACCATCTTCAAGACCATCTGGTTACTCATACGAAGGAAAAGCCTCACATATGTTCGAGATGTGGAAAAGCCTTCACTCAGAGGGCGCCCTTACTGAGGCATATGAAATGTGTTCACGAAACGGCGAGGCCTTACCAGTGTTTGATATGTTCAAAGTCTTTCGCTACAAAATCTTTGCTTAACTCGCACGCTAAATTGCACAATGTCATAAATTGATACTTCGTGAACCTAAAAAACAATGGGTTATTTGGAAGACTATTTTTTTGATGAGAAAAGATCTGAATTCCGAAGCAGAGAGAATCTCATGAACATGCAATATAGCGTTTTATGTTGTGAACGAAAATTCAAATTGTCGAATTTATTGATATTGATTCTTTCTACTTTCAAACATCGGCAGCCGTAGTCTTTTCCTTATGTTAGAAGTTAAACCTAACTAATCTTTCGGTAGTTGCTTTTAATTGCAAATATACTGGACGTCAATTCGAGAATTTGTGACGCCATTCATGTCATAATCGGTCATTTCTGAGAGAACATGCCGATACAAGTCATTCAGTAGGGGACCTATTTGTCAATTGAAAAAAATTTCTTTACATAATTTGTCAATGTCACTGATATACAAATTATCTCCTGTCCCTCAGTATTTAGGGGTGACAATCTCTATACTTACTTTTTTTTTGCTCATAATATATCACCCCTACTAATGAAAATTGATTTTTTCTCAGAATATTCCTGTCTTGAGATAATCGGCTTAACTGGTTTTCAAATCGATTCCTGGTAGATAATTCCAGAAAAATTATGTAGGAAGGTTGGTCTTAAGCTGAATCTCTGAGTAGAGATATTGCTTTGTCAATATAAATGTAACATAATATAAATTTTCAGATTTATTTGCTGAATGAAGTTGAAAATTTATATATATTAACTAATATAATTATATTGCAAATTACGTGATCAAATATATATTCTAATCCGAAGAGATTCAAGCCAAAGATAAACAATCTTGTTTCAACCGGTATTCAGGCAGCTGTATACGTTTTATTGAATTTTTTTAATAGGTGTAAGTGTATAGGTTGGATGGATTTTGATGTTCAGGCTAACTCGAAATCACAAGTACACCCACTACATTCCACTCTAGAAAGAGCCTGTTTATTGTTAAGTTTTTAAAGATGTTTCGATTTTTTTTCAAGAAAAAAATTGTACTAAAGAGAATGGCGAAAATTGGATAATTAAATTTGTCACTTCTGTGTAGAAATCACTTATCATATTTCTTCTTTTTTCTGATTCAAAAGTTTCAGTGTTTGTTATCCAACCTGTACAGTACGCCGTACTAATTTTGTCACTTGAAAGTATGAATGCAATCAACATCTTTGTCGTCTTATATCGAATACATATTTATATTTGTTACATAAATTTGTTAATATATTTCGATTTTAAAATTGTCGTTTTATTCAACCTTAAAATTGAAGCATCAAGTATGGACAACGATAAATACCTGTGAAAATTCAATAAGAAGGACGATTATAGAAACTGAAATTAATTTTATAGAGCAAATGAAAGATCTAGGTTCTACTGGAAATATTGATTATATGTTCTATAACATATATTTGAAAAGTAACCCACAGTCGAAAAAAAATTTGACAATGCCATTACACAGCAATTAAATTTGGCATTTAGGTGACTGAATTATTCAGAAATAAAGGAAATTTGCAAGTCGAAAGAACATAACTTTCTGAAAAATAATGTTTCTAGTTCTCGAATGCTATGGAAATATCTCTTGATTCCCTCAATTTAGGATCATAACATGTCTGGAGGTGGTGTGAGGACCCATTATAACATCAGGTACAGTTTCTTATCGAGTATAAATGAATGACAAAAAAACAAAATGTGAATTCATCATATCACATCAATAAGCAAAAATAAATTACAAAATTTCGAAATTAGGAGTCTGCAATACTCATAAAAATATATTTCCAATCGAAGTAAGTACACCGTGTGATTTCTAAACTTCGATATAGATGCTTAAGGGTACGGGGTGCAACTTGAACTTATTGGTATCGATACCATGTACTCATTCGACACATGACACACTAAGTATCAAATGTCCCTATGATATGAAATAGAATAGCGTAGAAGTTTCGGAAAAAAAAGTTCAGAATGTTAATGTAACACTCTGTTTTCATAGTAGCCGTTTGTCTATCAGCCAAAAGAAATCATGCGGCCCACCAAACTTACTCTCAGGTTACGCAGGAACTTCTCATGCAACTTTTTTCGGGGGGTGGGGGAGGTTACTGGGGACAGTATCGACAATTTTTTTTATTACCATACCCATTCAAATGGAAATGTACATCACCATTTATAAATTCATGTTTGCATCGTTATCTAACCCCTGCTAACAATTGGATGTTGTAAGCATAGAACAATAAAGTGCAAGCGAATGTAATGTTTAGTACTATCCCTTGACGTAGAATACGAAAGTAAACCTGGAACTCACGTAACGTTTGAGCAACAGAGATGCTTGACGTTTCAGACCATATTGCCAACAAAACTACACCTCTCCTTCTATCCAACACGCCTATCAGCAGCACCACGTGAAGTACTCCTCCCGATGTACTTTCCTTTCGAAAAACGTGCCCTGTACAATAGACAGTAACTTACAGATTTGTTGGATCCATTATAGGAGCAGTAAGCACCATTTCCTAAAAATGAAGAATGGTTACCAGATCTGTATTTCCACTAGCCTGGTGATTTGAAAATTTTCAATATTGTCAGTCTGGAATATATTAATTGAATATGCAAAAGTCCTTCAATAAGTAAACTGAAAACTGTCAGAAAATTCTTGAAAAATGTATATATTTGAATCAAATTAGAGTTACTTCTCGATATTATCCCCCTCTAAACGCATACACTTAGGCTAGTTACACACACATCGATTTTGGACGTACGATAAAAATTCGTACGACTAAATTCCAATAGTGGCGCAAAGAAATGATTGTGTCTTTACACACACATCGATTCTCAAAAGTTATCGTACGGACGCCGTGTTGCTGTCGTCCATTGTCTCGACTATACACGACCGCCGTCTAGTGGTCGTGAAAACAGTGGCGCATGTGATCAAAACGGCGTCTTCACACACATCGAATTTCGTTCGTACGACCGAAGTTCGCTTGGCTTTACTAGTTGCCGCCATCAGAGAAGGAAGTAATGCAGTGTGTTTGGTGAAATTATTTCGTTTTTTCTCATACAATTCATCAAAGCTTGCTATTGACATTCTAAAGTAATTAAAAAACTTTTCTTCGTCACTTCGAAATTGTTCATGAAGCGTGTGAAAAATCCCTGCATCTAGTCTTCTCTGATTAAAAGGATGAACCCACTGACTCCTGGTTATACGCCTTCATCTACGCCGACGGTACAACAACCACATAGCAAGAACACGAGTCTTGAAAGGGTTCATGCTGACAAGCAACTGAAGCGAATCATCAAAAATGTACGTCCACGATACAAAATCGACAGGTCTGAAAGCTACTTTAAATTTTGGACGTACGATAAATGTTCGTACGAACTTTTATCGAACGTCCAAAATTGATGTGTGTGTAACTAGCCTTACCATCGCGATGCCAACAAGCTCTGTATTACTTTGGCATAAAGTCGCATTACTGCCGAAGCCACAAAAGGACATGTTTCTTGGCGTTTTCTTCTTTCCGCGCAAACGCGTTTTCAGCGGTCCAAAAGGGTGAAAATAGCATGGGGCCAAATCGGGGCAGTTCGGGGGGTGTGTGTGGAAGTACTTTTCAGCCCAATTTTTCCAGAAGTTCCGTGGTAACGAATGCTATAGGAGAACGCTTTGTCATGATAAGTTCGTTCGTGATCAATCCCGGAAGTCTTTTGAGGATAGCCGGTCCCGATTCTTCCTCAATCAACTCAAAGCATTCACTGCTGGTCTGTCCCCCCGTCAGTAAATAAGCCTGTACATAACCCAGAACATCGTGACAAGACAAATTTTTCGCAGCAGGAGACTGGACCTCTCGACCATGCTCTGCCGTTTCGATTCAGACACATCACTGGTTATAATACGTTGTAACAAGGACTCACCCTCTTCGTCGAACCGTTGTTGTAAGCTCTGAACATATTATTGAACGATTTTTTTATTGTGAACTGGCAAAAAATTTTTGAGAACCTTGCTGGAGCATGTTTTTCAGAAATTTAACGTGTCATAAATAATTTCATGACCTAATTCGGTTGATGTTTTGTTCATAGTTATGTGTAAATCCGCCAAAACCAGCCGTTCAACGTTCATTTTTTCAACGTCGATCGACCATAGCGTTGAGATTCTGTTATTTTCAGATTTTATTCCGTAATATTCGACTAAATATGGTCAATCATGATTGTGTACGCGGTGTCGCAGGCAGAGACTGAATTGAAGTTGGAGAAAATTCACCTAATGCATTTGATATTTTTTAGGTGAAAGTTCGCTACGAGAATCGATTTATTAGTGTTGCCAGTTAAAAAGGAAATTGTGTCTCTTAGATCGCTTCTACTTTCTTGAGCTCAGCATGATTGTCTTGGTAGTCAAGTAGGTGTGTGTGAAACTTTTCAGTCCAGAACTTCAGTAGAAAATATTGTTTCAGATCCCGACGAAATCATTTTTCCATAAACGCCAATGAAGATGATGAAATTGAGGAGATTTTAGATTCTGAAGAAGAGAACGAATTTGATTCAAAGACTGAACAAGAAGACGACTGTTTGATAAAATTGAAATGCCCAGAATGCGAGGAGAGATTTTCTTATAACTGCGAGTTTTTGTACCATTTCAAATCTTGTCACGAAGTATCTGGTGATGCCGAAACGCCACAAGCTAAACCGGCAGTTGAACAAAATGGAAAGCATTTGAAAGATCCTGTTGGTCCGAATGAAGGTTACGGTTGTGAGTTTTGCGCAAGGAGATTTACCACTAGGAAGGGCTTAGGGAAGCATCGAAGCATCAGACATAGAGATAAGAAGTATACTTGCAACGTTTGCTCACAGGACCTTCCTTCTTCTTTGAGTCTTGAACAACACATGAAGAGCCACAGTGGCATCAGACCTTACCAATGTTTCGAATGTGGACGGAACTTTTCTGCCAGAAAGTTTTTAGCGGTCCACGAGAGAGTTCATACGAAGGATAAGCCTTACACTTGCCATTTGTGCTACAAAAGTTTTACACAGAAAAGCACGTTAACTGTTCATCTTAGATATCACTCAGGAGAAAGACCTTATATTTGCGACGTCTGCCAAAAAGGATTTGTTACGAGGACTCTAATGAAAAAGCATCTCAGGACACATGGAATCTCCCCTTAATATTATGTATCTTAACATAAAAGTAGGTAGTTTTTTAAAGCAGTCAGGAATAAAGAGTGTTTTTAAACCGTTTTTTTTACATTATTCCTTCAACAGGTTATTATAATTCGAGAAGACATGCTGCCAATAGTTTTTGACCATACCTACAAATCTAAAGACCCAATTATTCGTCCTCGTTCGACCTTACACTTTGTGATTTTCAACGAAGTTGAAAGCGGTCTGCGTCGATGTACTAGGTTCTAGTCCAATGGTGGGATTTTACAACTTTCGTTGTCATACCAAACGGAGTCGAAGCGAATCCAAGTGTGTAGAAGTAAGGTCGGTATTCTGTACCACGCTTTAGCGTTCCCGTTTCGTCATCTTTACGCTTTCGATTTCGTTTCTGAGGACATACGAAGAAATAATGGCAACGTTGCATATGATTAGACAATCATAAATAATACAAGGTCTTGGAACTTCATTCATGAAATTTTCAGTAGTTGACACAGTAACGTTTAAGAATAGTATGGCTCTAGGACTCAGTTTCTGTAGATTTCTGTCTTGTACTCAAATGTTACAAGTGGTTAGAAGTTCTGTGTATCTTGTACACGCAAAAAGTCACTACCCTGATTATAGTTTTTCCGGCCATTTCCATCAATTTATAGTTCATTAATAGCGTTGCGGGTTATTTTGTATCTTTAAGCGATAATACCAGTCACAACATGAAAATGCACTTAAACTGTCACAACATGGCAATCAATATTGTTCGTTATGCGGTGATGAATCTATCATAATCATAGTCAAAACAAATTTGAGTAATTTAAGTTCTGGAATATCCATCAAATCAATTTGTCTCTCGGAAGATGTTTGAATTAGGTTGAAATGAATAGGGAATTGAAAAAAAAAACCCAAAACTTTATTACCCAAAATATAGATCAGGGACCCACAAGTTTCGAATTTATATCTAGGTATATGTTTTTCAACATTTTTTATTGAATCCGAATTCCCACTCCTGACCCTTTCACGAATATAGCTTGAAGTTTTGTTAAGAGAATCACTTGATACAAATGGCACGAATTAGAAATATTTTCTTCAGTTCCAGCTTGCTCAATGTTCTTCGGCAAATCGAAGGGATAGATTTTGAAAGTCCCCAATAATCGATTAATATTTGAGACCGGTTTGTTTTGATTCGTTCGTTCACTAACCTCTCGTCCCTACTTGTATGCACTGCTTCATTCTTCGGTATTTTGGTCTGGCTTCCGCAGGAGTTGCAAGAGGTTGTATGAAAGCGATATCTAATTTCTTGGTGTTGCTCAATTCTGCTGAAATATTCCTTGTTGATATTAGATGTCGACAATGATTGCTCATAGTGGAACAATTTTGTCGCCCACGCAACCTCACCTTTGAATATGAATAATTAATTAGCTGATTAGTGAATTCTGATAATCGCATAATTCTAAAATAATATGAGTTCAAAGAGGCTCTTGGAGAAAACCATGAGGTAGATTTGTAAAGGGTTCAACATTTCAAGTTGATAATTAACATTCAAGCTGTTGAATTCTCAACAACAATTTCATAAA
The DNA here is from genome assembly GCA_030674115.1 of Micraspis discolor. Classification (NCBI taxonomy): domain Eukaryota; kingdom Metazoa; phylum Arthropoda; class Insecta; order Coleoptera; family Coccinellidae; genus Micraspis; species Micraspis discolor. The sequence continues at coordinate 2,584,358 of JARTUT010001740.1, forward strand.
TGGTGATATTTCTGGATTCTTTGATACTTTGGGTTATCCTTGGTATCAATATACTGTAAGTACCGAATTATGAGTTCCGAACGCTGGTTTAGTGTCAGTTTCTCAAATTTTAGGTTATTTATATTAAAATCTGAAGTACTTTAGTCAAGTGCTCTATAACTTTCAGTTTTATCTTAACAGTTGACGAAATCTAAGGAAATATATTTTGTGTTATTCTTTCTTAACCGATTCTCCTTTTCAGGAGCAGGTTCTCTTTTGATAACAATACTTATTTCCAGATACGAGTTGTACGAGTCCGCCTCCTACGATGATCAAGAATCAAATTATAAATGCGAAGCTTGTACCCGTTTTTTCGCAACAAAAGAGGCTTATTTCGGCCATCACATGAGCCCGTGCGGCAAGAAATTTTCATGCTGTATTTGCACAGAAAGCTTCAAAACGATCTCGAGTCTTTATGAGCATTCGGAGAGGTACCATATGCCGCAAGATGAAGATGAGGAGGAAATGGTACTGGATTACAACGGACAACTTGTGAAAATTCCCAATCCAAACATAGTGGAATCCAATGAACTTCTCTACGTCCTTGATGATAGCCAATGTGTCAATGAAATTGTGATCGAGGAACCACAGCCGGAACAAGAAAATGATATAGCAGAAACTGTTAGAATCGTTAGACTGGAACACGGATATATGTTACAAGACGATGATCAGAGTAAAGAAATCAGAACTCGTACTCGCAAAAATGTCGCTCCAAAACCACGATCCAATGCTTTGAAACGGAGGCACGAGTTGCCAGATTTCACGTCCACGAACTATTTATTTATACAACCAAATGAGGAAATTGATATACCTCATTTTAAATGTTTGAGGTGCGAGCAGTTGTTCATCAATAAATTCTCTTTCTTCAGACATATTGAAAAAGGAAATGTTACATTAATAACTGTGATGTTTGCACTGTGACATTTTCCAAAAACAGCGAATTCTACATGCACTACGTGGTGGAGCATACAGACAGAGCGATCTGTAATTTCTGTTTCCGAACCTTCATGTACGAGAAGAACGTAAAAGAACATATGCTGAGGCATTTGGATCAGTTCAGACACAGATGCGAGGAATGTAACAAAGGGTTTTATACTGTAAGAGAGTATAGGAACCATTATAAAAACAGACATATGGGTATCCGGCATAAATGTGATTACTGTTCTAGAACGTTCGCTGATGAATATTATTTTAAGAGACATATAGCCACACATCAGATGAAAGTTGAATTTAGCTTGAACCCAGTAGACTAACGATTGTTATTTTTTCATAATATATGTTTGATTTATCGTTTTTCAATTTTTTGTTCCAAACACACTGAAATAATTTTGATTCTTTCGGTTTCTCAGCTTTCAAAGAGAGCATGGTCTACTGACAGATGATGCCTGATTGGAACAATAACAAGAAAGTTATTTATATTTCAGAAAGGATTTTTATAATATCGAAATATCAATCAAGCGTGAAGGAAGAAAATGTTCTCTTTCATACCATTGATATTATTTATATCTCATCATAAAATGATTTATGCAGGGTGTCCCTAAACTGATATCTGGCGAGTCCAAGGTTTATACATGAATTATGAATGAAATAATTATTCATGTCGCTTAGTAAAGCGATAATAGAAAATTTAACAATTTGACACCCCTTATTGCATTTTTAATAATGTTATTACAATTTCGCATGTTTTGACGAGTATTGGTTCAAAAAATTATTGTCAATTAAATTTGACACTCTCATGTTGAAATAAAAATGTATCACAACCCCTTGGTAAGTTTTTTCAAAGGTAGGCAGGCCTATTCAGTATAGATTTAAAAATGGTTCATCACCTACCACTGCCAATTAAGTACTATTTCGTGGTTTTAGCGAAGATATTCCACTTGAAAAAAAATACCTGTGACTCTTTTCGGCGTCGCCATTGTAATGAACATGAGTCATAAAATGAGATAGATAGTAGTTTATGCTGTCAGAACGAGACAGTTTGTCATTCGACTTCAAGGATAAGTGAGGATTAGTGACGTCGTTTATCGCACATCTCTCATAATTTTGTTACTTTCTTACTATTGATTTTAGCTTATAACCTAGCGTTGATGTTCATCTGTACTTGACGAATATTCAAACGAAGATTATCCCGACAGATTGATCGAACGCTTTGGGCTAGTTTTACGTCCCGTTCGTTCCCCAAAGGTAAAGTCGAAACGTATGTTGTTGATTAAATAAACTGAATAATATGAACCGCTTAGCATATACTAATCCCTTTTCATTCTCACGATTTTTGCCAGTTATTTATAGGCCGCGGCTTTGGCCGCAGTGGAGCCATTAAATAAATATGAGTATGAATTAGATATTGTCGTCACCGTCGGTAATACAGTGGGACGGTATTACAGTATTCACAGTTGGAACGTCACTACTGTAATGCTAGATGGCGTTGAAGTAGCTAAATTTGCCGATTTTTTGACAAACAATTTCGTAAATTTTTTTTTATGAAAAGTATCTTATGTTACTTCTAATACCTTTAAGAGTGTATGTACAAAGTTGTATGATGATCGGTTAAGCAGTTTTTGCGTGAAAGCGTAACAAACTTACATTCGCATTTATAATAGTAGATCACCGGTGACGCTTCTGTTCTTTGGCTTAATCATGCGGAACACAACTTCTCTATTGTATCTCCGACCTTTCAAAAATCACAAAATTAAACTCAACTTCCAAATTTGCTTCGGTACAAAGTAAAAAAAAAATAAATAAAACCAATCCACAAAGAGAATAGCATCTTTCGAAAAAAACTTGCCTAAGATAGTTTGGTACATTTTTTCAGACATGCTCAGTCTCAAAGTTGACTGCTAATATTTTTGAACCAGAATCCGTCAAAATTTTATATGTTATACTTTCTCGACAATTCAATTACATTGATTTGTGATTGCTCATTTAAGATTGCATCATTATAAAAATCATTGTAAAATTTTGATCACAGTACTCGAAAATGAGACTAAGTGAAGCAAATTCGTGTAAAATTTCTTTTCTCTTTATTTATTTACGATCGAAGTACCGCCTCTCGCTCGATACCAGCTCATCATTGAGTTTCGGGACATCTATATGCATGTTTTTAACGGTAAGTAAAGAATAAATTATCCAAGCGACTATAAATAAACTAATTTTTTTAAATTTGATTTTCAGATGTTTCTATCGGGAAGATTCTTACGCCTACAATTTACAGGATGAATTTTGTTATATTCCCGAGCTGAAGCAAGACCACAATCTCCCTCAAGACCTTCTACAGACATCGGTTAATCATTTCAGTCCGACCGACACTGAATTACTAAGAATGCTTACGACTGAAGAAGAATGTACCGCCATCTTACAAAATATCGCTGCAAGTGAACAACTTGAAAGCTTAATAGCAAGCAGCACAACCTTCGATCAACCTATTCAGATACCGATTGAAAATTTCGAAAAAGAAAAGATTAAGAAAGAAGCGAACTTCAAATGTGAAATATGCGATAAATGTTATACCACGAAAAAAATATTGAAGAAGCATTTGGGCACACATTCTGGAATTAAATCTTTCATTTGCAGCGTTTGCGGAAAGAAATTTAGACATAATTGTGATCTTACTGCACACGAAAGGATACATAAAAAACCAGGTTTTCAATGCGACATTTGTTCAAGTATGTTCATACATAAATCACACTTGATAACTCATAGACGGAAACATTTAAGAGAATATGCTGCTTATTGTAAAGATTGCGGTGTAGGTTTCGTTAGGAAAAGCTTATATGACAATCATAGAAGAATACATCATGATGGTGAAAAATACATTTGTGATGTATGCGGACAATCGTTATCAACTTCTTCAGGACTGAGAGAACACAAAACTACCCACGACGAAAAGTACGGGGAACATCGGAAACACATTTGTGAAATTTGCGGTAACGGTTATTTAACAGCAAGAAACTTGAACGCTCACGTCAAAATACACAGCAGGTTGAGAAATCACATATGCAACATCTGTGGAAAATCCGTCAGCAGTAAGAAAATTCTGGAAACTCACACAAAAATGCATACTGGTGTTAGAGATTTCATTTGCAACATATGTAGTGCTTCGTTCGCTTCCAGTGAATATCTCAAAGTTCATCTAAGGATTCACAGCGTCAGTAAACCTTACAGTTGCCAGACTTGCGGCAAGAGTTTCACCCAGAAAACATCACTTACTGTCCATATTAGGACCCACACCGGTCAAAAACCATACAAATGTGAATGTGGAAAAAACTTTACTACTAAAAGCCATCTGATGGCACACTACAAAACACACGATGTTGGCGGAGTAGATTTAGAATTCATTTCGAACATCGAAAGGTTGAAATAAAAAACCGCTACATATTCTTGTAATAACTGAAACTTGGTTTTTATCGCAAATAGCACACCCAGCATCTCATGGCATCATACCGCATTTGATGGCTATTTCTACAATATTGATTTTACTTTCACCTTAAATTGTTTTTCACCAACACCAATAAAATTTTTAGGCAAGTGGTTATAAAGTTTGATTCCTGTGAAGGTATGATTTTTTCACTGGGCATTTTCCATTAGGATTTTATGTTTACACCAAATTTAATGACATTACGTCACTAACCCCAGCTAACACTACATGCTACATTGTTTGCAAACAAAAATTGTACGCCAATAGTGAAAAGAACATATATATGTTAGGCCCGAAGACCGAAAACGCTCAGTGGCCGGAAAAAACGGCCACATCGCGTTCTGGCTGTCTTCGAACGCACAGAACGCGTTTTGGTTGTTTTTAAACGCTCGCAACGCGTTCTGGTAATTGTTAAACAGCCGGAACGCGTTTGTCTAACGGCAATTGGTTCAAATGTAAGACCCTGTAGTATTTTACATTTTTAGAAAAATAAAAATAAGTTGTTTCCGAACATGTTTGGTACTTGTGGTCTATCATTTCTTTATGAGCACTGAGCACATACAAAACTATTGTATATTTGTCGACCCTGTACCTATTGGAATCAACATGTGATACATTTTTGGAATCAGCTCAGCTAGAGTAATCCGGAAATGGAGACAAAATAGTTCAATTTAAAAAAAAAAAGACGGTGATGTCATTACTCGAAAATAATTCACGCTGTATATTAGATTATTATTTTAAAATAAGGTAAATTAAAATAAAAATCGATGTGTTTCAGGATTATTTCTTAAAATGGTCTGATTAGCTAAAAATGAATTTGTTCCATACTTTACGGATACAATTTGAATGTACCATGTAATTCGAAATGTCATTCAAACAGTTCTTGTAAAAATAAGTAACGTACCTATGTAAAGTACACAAAAGTTCGGAAAAACCCGTCGTTTGTATTTAATTGTAGTTTTCAATAATTGAATTGTTTCTAATAAAGTAATTAAAAGAGTTATAAATTCAAGTTTGTTTTGTTCTCCACAATAAGTTGGATTTGTAGAAAATAAATTGAAATTCAATTGTCCAATAAAGAACTTTGCACTTTTTCATTCATGCATTTATATATTATATGCTCGACAATATAAGTTTATTAGTGTAACTTTCTTCCTAGAACTGAAAAACAATTATAAGAAATTTAATATTGTTGAAATGATTCGGCAAGAAAAACCGAACCCATCTTTGGTATCCAATTGTAGTTGTCAATAATTGAATTGTATTTCAATTTTCAACTTTGTTTTATGAGGGACAATATAAATTTTATCCTACGCAGGTAGAAAGCGGCAAATAATACAAGTCGAACATTAAGAACGCGTTGTGAGCGTTGAACAATTGACAAAACGCGTTCCGGCTGTTTAACAATTACCAGAACGCGTTGCGAGCGTTTAAAAACAGCCAAAACGCGTTGTGTGCGTTCGTAGGCAGCCAGAACGCGATGTGGCCGTTTTTTCCGGCCACTGAGCGTTTTCGGTCTTCGGGCCTAACATATACATAAATAAGTCACGACTGACACTTTGTAGTATTATGCTTAGAAATACATAAAATATCCTTTTGCCTAGTGTTATAGCTATAGAACTGAGTATGTGTTAAGCTTCTTCATAGTTTGATGAACGGAATTGGACAATTTAAGATTTGAATAAATAGAATATAGGGCGACATGATCCGACGTCTCAAGTTTGAAATGAGACGAAGATTATGAACACCCTGTATATCTCAGATTCATTTCGCAAAGAGCCTTTTTATAGTACGTATTGGCACAATAAAATATTGTGAAGTTTTGTTACACAATTTTTTCACATAAATCCCAATAACTTGAAAACAGCTAGTTATTGCCAAAGTTATGACATATGGGTGAACTTGTCATCAAATAAGGCACCTTAATGAAGCCTTAATTTACAGAGGTGCCATTTGAAATATGAAATTAGTAGTCAGTTATAACCGAAAACCGTAAAAGTCTGGTAATATTTTAGGGATGCTAATAGGCCATCACCCTTCATTTTTTAAGTTTTTTTTTCCGGCAACTTCAAGAATTTCGTGTAGTTTAAATTGGAAAGTTTATGGCTTGTGCCCCGTTTTTTTAAAGAGATCGATAGTGGGTTTCATAAAAATCGTTGATCGAAAGATTCACAGAATACTTCAACAGATATGTCAGATTGACCAATGGAATGTTGACTTCACAGAATTTCAGGCATATATATCAACGAGTTAATTAACCGATCAACATTTAAGAAAACTAGTGCGAGTCTTACAATCAAAGCTATTTTAGAGGATTAGTTATGATTAAAGAATTGAATGGAATATTTCTGATATCAAATTTTCTTGGTTTGACCTATTCAGTTTGTGACGCAATCGATGTTTAGAAATCGGTTATAAATGTTGTTAAATGATTATTATGTAATAAAAGTATGTGACATATACTGATCTGAATTTTTGTTACCCAAAAAACAATAATTTATAAAAAAATTCCAATACTTCAGTTACTCTCTTCTGAAAGAGGTATGAAAATCTTTCAGCCTGAAGGTGCGTATACATTATAGCTGCACGGGAAACGCGCCTTCTTTTCTATTGCTATACGGAGCACGCGCAACATGAAAACTCGTGCGAATCTATGCTCGTTTTTCATGCAACACACTAATGTATACGCACCTCAACACGAATAAAAATATCGTGTTGAAATTGAAAGGGTAGTGAATTTTCATACAACATAGGTAAGGAGTTAAATACTCAAAAAGAAAACGATACTTTTCAATTCACTTCAATATAACGACTAATTTTCAGGGATGACCAAACAGAATCAACTGTTAAATGCGAAGTGAAGTTAGAAGAAGGCCGAGAGGAGTTTCCATTCATCTGTACTCAATGCTCGAAGGGGTTCCATAAAAAGGTTCGCTTGAAAAATCACCTCTTATCTCATAGTCAAGAGCGTCCTCACGAATGTCCTATATGTCAGAAGAAGTTCAAAAGGAAGTATGAAGTTACGGTACACAACAGGATCCATTTGAACACAAATTTCTTCCAATGTGAATTCTGTCTGAAAATACTGAAATCAAGAGGTTCTCTCAGCACGCATACGAAGCGCCATCTAAAAGAATATGTCGCCACATGCGAGTACTGTGGTGCAGGATTCGTTACCAAGCAAGAATATCAGAACCACGTGGGTTCTAAACACGGACAGAGTATGCACGTTTGCGATATCTGCGACAGACCTTGTTACGATAAGGCTGCCTTGCAGAGCCACCGAGCAAGGCATGAAGAAGGATACGAAACGAATCCCAAACACAAATGCGAGCTGTGCAACAAAACCTTTTTACAAGAGAAGTATCTAAAACACCACCATATGAGGATACATAAGAACGGAGGGCAGAGGTATATTTGTGATCATTGCGGAAAGGAGGTGAATTCAAAAAGGAGTCTTAGAGATCATCAGTTGATACATAAGGGGTTGAAACCGGTAGAGTGTCCACAGTGCGACAAGAAATTCGCTTTAAAAACAACCTTAAACCTGCATTTAAGAACACACTCAGGAGAAAGACCTTACAAGTGTCAAGATTGCGGCAAATCATTCACTCAAAGAAGTTCTTTCAAGACTCATATGAGGTATCATACGGGCGAACGTCCGTATCAATGCGCTTTTTGCGATCAAGCTTTCGTCAGCAGAGCCGCCATGACTTTGCATATTAGAAGACATTGATTCAAGAGAAAATCTATATACAGATGAGTCTTTGACCACTACATGAATTCATTTGAATGAATCTATTATCAAATAGATTGTTGAGATCAACAACAAGAATTTTGTCAATGCGAGAGTTGTCTATATTTCAGGCCTACAAATGAAAACTTCGCCTTTAAGCTTTATAGTTTTCTGCACATTTGGTACCAGATCGGGACAGTTTGACGTTATGTGTGTGAGCTGTCCTGGCTACAATGCAAGGTGATTAATAAATTCCGAGTGATTCCTATGAATTGATCGAAAATTTCTGATGAACGTATAATCATGTTCAAGCTGAGTTGATTTTCAAGAACTACAGTTGCCACTTGACCAGTTTTCGTGTAGAAACATGCCATCATTTGCTTCGCACAACTTCCGTGGTTTCTTTTCCAAATTGTAAGATACAAATAGTCTATTGGGGTTTTTTCTGTCTCAGACACTTTCATCCATGATTCATCACTTAAAACGATGCTATAAACCTCTGTTGAATTTCTAAAGCATCTGGCGCTCATTTTGGGCATCCAACAAATGTGAGATCCATAGCGCTCACGAGCTTTCGCACACCCAAATCTTCATAACAATGCCTAAGCATTCAGCGATTTCACCGTAAGTCACTTTACACGGGTTTTTCACAGTGATGAGGATTTTAGTCCATTAATTCACCCTTGTCTTTATGATACACTTCGAAAGTTCAAGATAGCGACAACAGATTTGGTCTGGCCCCATGAAGTGTTGCCTAGGTCAGAAATATGGGGAAAAACTCGCATAGTTTAATTGATAATATTGTCGTTTTTACAAAAAGTGGACTCCAAACTGTTCCAAACCTTTATTGGCTCGATTCGAAAGACGAAAAAAAAACCTTTTAATTACGGCAAATTAAACTAAGTTGATACGAAAAAGTATTTCTTTTAATTTCAAGTCATCTATGGTTGAAATTAATGAAGTGGTTAAAGACTGGCACTATTCATTACAAATGTTCAATCTTCCAATTTCATTTGTGACAGTTTACCACATTTTGAGCATATTATATTTTTACATTAACTTAGCTAACCATTTGAAATATTATTGTGAACATCATTAATTTCAATTGATTCAATTGATCACTTAAATATCTGCCAACATACACTGAAAGCGTTGGAGAATCTACATTTTATTATTTTTGAAAATATATAAATAGTTATAATTTTTCTAATTTTATTGCACCTTTAATCCTTGCAAGTTCTATATGACATCTATACACATGTGAACCTTCTAAAGATGTATGGACGAAATTATTAAGTAATAATTATCCTATTTATGTTTATTCGTTTGTGTTCATATCAAATTTGTGAATAGTGTTAAAAGTGTTACCAAATGTTTTTCCTAATGATGGACGTGTCTAGGTATGAACTCCTAGTTCATGAATCAGTATATTAACACTGCTTAATTTCAGATCGCAATCTCAGGGCGAAGAAGGCGGAGAAGACATAGAAGTATTAGATTACATAAAAACCGAGATAAAATCGGATGACGAGCAAGAAATGCCTGATTTCAAAATAGACATAGAGGAAAACAGTCCTTTATCAGATGTCAAGTCAGAAGATAGTGAATACAAGCCAAATAGAAAACCAAAGAAAACGAAAAAGAAAAAGGTGAAGAGAGAACAGCAAAACTTGGACGACGAGATACGGAGTGCTGTCAATCCAGTCCATTGTGATATTTGCGAAGTCACTTACAAGAACAGCATATTGTTTGCTTTTCACTCCATCCAACACAACGAGGATAAGAAATATTCCTGTCACTTGTGCGGTTTCAAGAGTTTGTCTAGATATCACACAGAAATGCATATCAGGGCGCACGAGGGCACCAGCAAATACAAATGTGAAGTTTGCAACAAGGCGTTCACTGTCAGTACGCACGCCGCGGAGCACAAATATTTCCACACGGGTGAGAAACCGTTCCAGTGCGAGATCTGCGGTAAACACTTCATGTTTTCGTGGTTTCTGACGTCGCACAGACGTTCGCAGCACTGGGAAATAATGACAGGTATGCCACTTGTCAAGTACGATTGCCAGATATGCAACAAGCATTATACTTCTGCATCTGGCTTGAAAAGACACCAAAGAGCGAAGCACGAGCTGCCTGGACCTCAAGTATCCGTTCTTTGCGATATTTGTGGCAAGAGTTTATCCAGCAAGGAGAAACTGAAGTTCCATAGAAGGATTCATACGGGTTTCAAGCCATATGGATGTGAAGTATGCTCAAAAAACTTCTCGAGAAAAGAGCAGTTGAAAGAGCACGAAAGAGTCCACACAGGCGAGAAGCCTTATATTTGTGGATATTGCGGAAAAGGGTTTTCTCAAAGGTCGCCATTGCGTATTCATGAGAGAACTCATACCGGCGAAAGACCTTATGTCTGTAGGTTATGTGGAAGAGGCTTTATTTCTAAAGGCGTTATGGATAGCCACATGAAGAATTGCCAAGTTGTGATGGTTCCATAAAGTGATATTTTTTTTCTCGGCACATTCCTTTGGTGTTAAAAATATGTTTTCGCGGTTTGATGTTATGTGCTGTTCTTAAAATTTGGGCTGCGGTTATGATAGGACAATCCGATTTTAGCTCATTCTAAAGACTAATATATGAACAGTGTTAAAGACTATCTGCGGAAACGATAATGTAATGAATTATATTTGAAGATTTATTGTTTGATTTATTTGTGGATTTTTGATTTATTGGTAGTTGAATTTGCTTAGAATTTTATGTAATGCTGTTATGCTGAATAAAGTTGGAAATTAATCGTGTATGAGATTTATTTTTTATAAGATTTATTTATTTTCGAAAAATAAATCATTGAAAAATTTTCAGTAATTACTTTATCTTGTGCGCTAATATTTTCTCAATAAATTCTCGTCATTTCTCAAGAAATGCCTTTATTTTGCCTCGTCCCGTAGTACACGAAGCCCACAATCTCGTTTTTATCAACTGATTTCTTTTGTTTTTGTTTAGGTGTTCTTCTGTATTTTGAATTTCCCCTATACAATTATGTCTTTGTGATAATGATGTACTTGAAATGTGGACGTTATAATTCAAGATCAGAAAGTAACTCGACCTTTACTGAGCTGATAATTATAATAAATTTAGTATATAAGATTACATTGAAAATGAGTTGTCAAAAAAATCCTGAACAAAATATTTAAATCAGGCATTCAAATATATATATATTTTATTAAATGTTGCAACATCAAGTTAATGAGATAATTTTGTAGTAGATTCAAAGTATGAAACCAGTATTAAGGCATGCAGACGAAATTCGTCATTTGAAATTCCGAGAAAAATTCCTCCTCGGGTGGAACTCGAACCCGCATATCCGAATTGCTGGTCAGGAGCTCTACTCTTGAGCCATCAAGGACATGAGTTCCAGAATTCAAATGTAATAAGTATCCCCTCCGATTCGAAAAGGTCGAATTTCACCTGAATGTCATTAATATTAATTCTTGATTTAATTTCACAGATGTTAAAATAAATTTCATATTTCATTCATATTGGCTAAAATTGTTTCGGTGTTCGTTTGATTCCGAAAAATTTGATACATGTTTATACGCAAAATGTCGATGAAGCGTAAGAGGAAAGATTGAGTGAGTTGTGCTGATCACTGATATTAATATTCATCAATTACCTGTCCGCAAACCTTTTCGAATCGTAGAGGACACTAACAACATTTGAATTCTGGGCCAAAAGTGTCCTCGATGTCGGATGGATTCGCTTCGACTCCGTTTTCGTTCGCTTGTTGAATGTCATAGAATATTGGTCTGGACAACACTCGCTGAAAGGCCCCTCGAAGATCACCAGAAAAGCAGTAAAGCCTTCAGGTTAAATGTACTTAAGCCGTAGTTTCGTTGGCTCTTATTTATTTTGTATACGAGTCTTACTTTCGGGAAAAAATATTTTATTTATATTTATTTAATTTTTTTTATTAATCATTTATTTAAATCATTATTTTATTGAAATAAACTATATTCTCTAATTTCAAGACATAAAAAATAAATATTGGTTAAATATTATTCTTCTAATTCTATTTTTGAAATTTTACTGTTCAGTAAAACGAGCGAATAATGCGCGCTTTCTTATATTCAAAGTCCTATTAGAGACGACTGAATGTTGTCATTCAACCCTTATTAGAACCAAATTTTTTGTAGGTGACCCTATGTCGATACGTTTAGCCGAAAATGAATTAAAATTATAAGTACCTGGCATCAGCATACCTGGCAGCGTTAATTATACCCTCTTTCTATACATTCCTTATGTTTAATACTCTATATTCAATAAAAAAATTTCTTTTCATCTCGACGTTGTAGCATTTAATTTTTTAATAATTCCAAACATTTTCCCCGGGATTTTGTACCATAGAAGTGTTATTTAGAATGTAGTTCTACCATCATTAGAATCTACATTAACCATCACGAGTAGCAAGAAATTTAAATCGCACAAAATTTGCCTTACGACTGAGAACTTATAGAAATTTCATTACAATTAATTTCAGTTCAATGAGTGAATTTATTTTCATCAAATGTATTACGGGAGATGTTTCGGACAATTCGTCTTGTTCCATCTCAAATTTAAAAATAATTTCTTTTCAAAGTAGTCTTTTAAAAACAATCGTTAATACGCATAGGATATTTAAAATATATTTTGCTAATTGTTATTGGTCATATAATCATTTGCCCATCCAAAATCGGACATGAACAGATAAGATTATTTGTATATCACTGTGGAACCACCATAGATCAACCTAACATAGTATGATTGCATTGTATTCAGTGAACGGTATCGAAAATAAATATATAAAATTAGAATGAAAAAATCAGTTTTCCAGATCAGTGGTGCGAATTCAGTTAATCTACTAAAATGGCAATAGATCTGGTAGCCTTTATTGTAATGCCATGCTAGAACTTGACAAGGGAAAAAAACTAGTTCGCGACAGAGATCGCGGTCCTAAACGAACTAGTTCGTCAGCTCCTTTATCGGGTCCCGGTCAGGCAGCAGTAGGGCCTACATCGTTCGATCTTTTCAATATTGCTCTGGCTGATGGTGATAATGGAATACGGGTCTTTTACATGCAATTTACAACCTGTTAAACGGTTATGAACTTCGAATAAATTATAATTCACCGAATGATTCTTATAATTATTTCTTTCTTCGAAAACGAATGTGGGATACAAAATAATAATTGAATGCCGTGCTATCCCCAAAGAATTATTCCGTAAGATCACCGAGAAAAACCGAGAGCAGTCAGGTAGTCACGTCTTAGTCACCCATAGAAAAAGAATGGTCTAGGTTCCTACCTAACCACCCCAATTAAACTAAATGGCCCTCTCACTCACTCGGTTGTGAACGAACTACGTAGTGTTGAGAAAGCGAACTAAGAGGAGTAGCTCGTTTGTGGAGGGGCTCTTCCGCCTAATATTCAAGTAGTTTCGGTTCAGTGAGTTTTGTGAATGTTAACCTAAAAGTGAAAAATGTCTGGAAATTCGGAAATTCCAGCAAAAATTGATGAAGTGGAAATTGCTGGGTGAGTAATTTATATGAAGATTGAATTTCGTTGGAAATTATCAATAATTTTTCTCGGAACTTTATATTTTTTTATTTATTTTAGACCTGTAGAAACATGGAATTTAAGTAGGGGAGACCAAATTTGTTTTTATCGATCTTATTTCGCCGAAATATAGTTTTTAACTTGTTTGATTCCTTGAAGGATGTCAAATTATAAAGTTGTTCAAAGATGAATTGTAATCTGACGAGAACCTAAGTCTTTCTGAAGAGGACACTGTAGGTTATAGAATTTTATTTCCCAACTAATGCATTTTGTACTTGCCAGTGTGGTTTTCTTAAGTGTGTGTGCCATGATACAGACGATGAGGATTTGATCTTTCGGCACGCTTGGCGCTTGACCTATGTTTATTGTCGTTATGTGATCGGAAAACAACAGTAATAACGTATAAATGCGTCGCTATCCATCACGCAAATTACCTGCAATCTGCAATTGCATAAACACATCAGCCTAGAACGCACAAGATGCCATTTCATCTTCCATATATACCTATTTATAACGATATTTCAAAATTCAAAATACGCATGCGCCTTACCATGAATAGCGTATAACGCTAATAGCCCTTTACGTTACATAATCTTTCATAGCTCTCTTGCATGAACTTTGCATTGAAATCAACATAACATGTTCCGTTGAGACTTTTTAGTGAATTCGTTGAATTTGATTGTATTCGACTAGGATGGAACCAAGTAAGACATCTTTAAAGAAAATTTTTCTCAGATAATTTTCGTATCGGCCTTGAATGAAATTATTTGAGATTGATAAGCAGAAGTCATGTTATTTACCTTTTTTTTTTATAAACTTCATCATTGTTTACATCTCTATCGAAATTGCATTACGTCTATAGTTGGTTGGGGTGGCATTTCGTCAGAAGACAGCTGTTTTTCGTTATGGTGTATAGTAAGTTCCCGATGTATTTCAGGCTGTAAACTACCTTAATACTGCACGTTTCTTAAAATACATGCGCGGTACCGTAAATAGCGTACAACCCTAAGAGCGCTTGACGTTATTTCATCTTCCATATCTCTTTAATGTGCGTTCAGTCGAAATATGGTAATTGTGTCAGTGTAATTGGTAAGTGTGGAAAATTTTTATTACATTTTTACTTGTATATCGATTCTCACCTTCATTATTGGAAAATATATAACCAAGTATTTATAATATTTCATTATAGGAACATGTATTACCTGATCTGCTGGCAGCCAGCACATGTAGATCTCAGAAAAAAATTACATTTCTTAAAATTTGATTACTCTCATTTGTCTAATATTGTGTTTTTTTCATTTATTCACTTAACAAGTGACAAATTAATTGTTATAATGTTTGAGTTGAGCATTGTAACCATAATTAATTCATGTTGCAAAATAAGAAGAACAGCACTAATAAAAGGTGATCTATTATATTCAATGAAATGGTTGTTTATTATAAATTTCCTGTATTAGATCGGTTTTGTTTTTAAGTATAGTTGAAGATCCTTACCTGAATCGACCTTCACAGAGCTTGTTAGAAGAATAAAACTAATTTCATAATAAATTAAGGATATTAGGAAGTCTATAAAAATGAGTTGTCGAAAAAATCCTGGACAAAATATTTCTAATAATAAAAAAAAATGATATTTCGTTGAATTTCCCAATATCAATATAATAAGAAAGTTTTATAATAGACTTGAAGTATAGTACACATAGAATGTGCAGACGTTGAGTTATCTATAATTTACCTAGACTATCTACTACAACGACTGCAATGTTCAGTCCTTTATTATTACACAGTATACTTATCTAGGATATCTCTGTCACTCATTTCCACATGCGTTGAAATTTAAATCTTTGAAATTCGAAAACCTCTATTAGGACCTATTTTTTTTGCAGACATCCTTTTATCAACGTGATAAAACAGCGCTTATGCTGATATAATTTTTTTTCAATTATAATAACAAGTGAAAGTAACTAGCATGGATATACCTGTTAAACAGGCAACCTAGTACTTAGTCCAGGTAAATTATAGACAACCCTACGTCACTTTCTATATGTATTATACTTTAAGGCTGTACATCACCTTCTTTGTGCCTATACTATTTCAATGCTAAATTACTTAAATAACGCATAAACCGTTTGTCGGATTTCATTCAAAATTTGAGTGAGCATTGGCATGAGTATTCCCTAGTGCGTACCTTCCGCCGATTTTTGATATGATGCATAGTTTTTGGCTAATTACACTTTGGAAATTGAAATACTCTTCAGATGCAAATATTTCCTCAAGGAAATATTTTATCGAAAAAAACTCATAGGTAGTCGTTCGGTATTACATTGAACTTTGAAATTAGCTAAATTTTTTTCTTCAATTTTTCGAGTTATTCTCGTTCTTGTATTAAATAATTGTATTTGGCCCGCCTCCCAATGGTTGACACCTCTTTACGGCAGATGGGCCAATAGAATCTTATCCTTCATTTATGACCCCAGGTATGATTGGCACTTTTATGACCTTCCGATTTGAGTTCTCTCTGATTGGACGGAATTCTGAGATTACCATTTTTAATAGTTAAAATGGAGGAAAAGAGAGAATTCAAATACTTTCAGCTTATCGGTTGCAATGAAAAGTTTGAAATTAAAAAGTGATCTTCCGGCCTCAATGTAAGAGAAAATTAATTGAGTCGAAACCGCAACCTTATGGTTCAACCGTTTTCGGGCTATAAGAGAAAATTGGATAATGAAGTGTAATGAAATTTTCTCATAATTTATGTATTGCAGGTGCTGTAAAAATAAAACAAAAATATTATTAAGTTTTTTTCATTAGAATTCATTGCATGATACTAAGACTAACAGATATTCTCACGCGCATATCGGTAGTGACGTCATCAAGAGACCCCTGGTTGGTTGTTAGAACTGATCAGAGATGTCTCCACATGCTGTATATAACCGGAGGTCGACTATGACATTGATATTCGTGTTCTGTGACGTTTAACCTTAAATATAAATAACTTTGCGTTTGACGTCTGATATTTATTTTCGGTCAGTTGAATTTGTTCGCGAAAAACTTAATTTAGGTTTAATTGTATTGTATATTTTTTGTAAGTCCATTCATTTTATAAAATTATGGTTCGTTGCGCTGTAGTGGGTTGCTCTAGCAACAATAAGAAGAAACCGAATATGAAATTTCGGTTTTTCACATTTCCCTCTTGCAAGTATATTTGCTAATTAGGGGTGAAAAATAATTCAGCATATGATTCATATGAACCTTAGTAATAATATCCTGTCTTTCCATGAGTGAAATAAGTTTTATTTAATCGCATCTGTCATTTCCCAAGTAACTTTCATAGAAAGTTATTCCTAAAAGTCTACAAACTCCAATCTGAGATGGAAAAAGGCCAAAAGAAGTGAACGAATATAAAATAGTGAGAGAAAGATATTTTAGAGGGCACTTGCAGCCACCAAATAGATGGTTTTTTGGTAATATACATTAGGAAGTAAAATTATCTACCATCGACAAAATAGGAATATTTCAAACTCCAACTTTCTCTGATATCTACTTTTAGGATTTTCAGAATAACATTTTTTTTTGGTTATGCAACGTTACAGACAGGGCTATATTTCTTAAATTACTAATTTTCTTACTTTACAGTTTAAGTTCTCATAATGATTCAATTCAGTAATAAATCATTCCTGGTAGTATTTTATAACATGAATTGAAATCTGATGAGGGAGTAGAAGCTTATTCTTGTTTATTTTCTCTGAAGCTGATTGAAACCAATTTGTTTTTATTTTGCATGAACCTTCATATGTTAATACAAAATTAAGTACATTTATTTATTTACTGAAATACCTACAACTTCAAAACAAACCATAATAAGCAAACAAAATTTTCATTCAAATAACTTGGATTTATTTTTCATCATATTTTGTTGTATTGTGAAAGATAAATTATATTCACATTATTCGGCGAATCCAAGAAAACGACGATTTCGAATAAGCCAATAGGCTTCTTATCTCTTGCTGACGTCATGCGCGAAGTTTACAAAACTCGTTCTTCTGGACATTAAAATTAAACTATGCAATGTAAATCTATGCTGGAGACATCTCTGTCTCCTCTAACGAACCAAAGGGGTCTCTTGATGACGTCATGCGTGA
Source organism: Micraspis discolor (assembly GCA_030674115.1). Taxonomy (NCBI): domain Eukaryota; kingdom Metazoa; phylum Arthropoda; class Insecta; order Coleoptera; family Coccinellidae; genus Micraspis; species Micraspis discolor. Next base: position 2,602,276 of record JARTUT010001740.1, read on the forward strand.
ATTTGTTCTAAACTCGTACCCCAAGTGAGCTTATCTTTTAGTCTTAGTATCATGAATTCATTGGTGTTCAAGTGTTCAATCTGAATCCCTACTTTGGGATTCCCAGCGGCAAACTTCAATTATTTCTAGCTTTCCTCGAGTTATAGAACTGGATGCACCTCCAGTCAGAAATATTCTATGCTAGAGCACCGACTAAATCTATTGTAGGTACTTGAGTATTGTTGTGTATTGTGTATTTTTATGTACTTCAATAATTTCTGTACAGTTGATTTATACATTTCAAAATAACTTATTGTATGTACAATGTCCAAATCTGTACAAGGCTAATGACCCAAGCAGTCGATGCCTTCAATTACAAATTATTATTATATTCTACCTGAACAGCTGGAGTCCTATCTAGCGAAAGTAACGAAAGTGATCTCAGATTTGCTGTTTCAAGGAATTTCATTTTTAGTATAGACGTCAACTTCATCTCTGAACGCTCTTTATTCTGAAACACAGTTAGTACAGTGTTAATTCTAATACATAATTTCATTCCGCACCTATGGCGAATAAGCGAACTGCTCCATCAAGAGTGACAAAAAGAACCAGAAAATCAAGATTGATAAGAAATCTTCTGAAGACAAGGTAAGTTCAGTTCATGAGAGTATATTTATAAAATTAGATATAAATATGATATATTTCATGTGACTCTATGAAAGAGTACAATTGGAAATGATATTCTCAAAATTCCTGTTAGTTTGAAGAATATTTTGTATGCATTATTTTGTAAGCATAAACACAAATTTACGTTCCGTTTCGATCCTACCCACCGGCGACAGTACCTAGAAAGTTAATTAGGGGTCATAAATACCGTACAGACCGTCCTATTTCGTACAATGGGCGTGCCTGTTTTCAGTTCCTTGAAATTTTCGCTGGGTGCCATCTAGCGGAATTCGAGTTTCGCCGCAAGGTGGTGTACAGCCTTAAGTCTAGTTAATTTTTTCTTATTATCTTGATGTTGCAAAATGTAATAAAGAATTATTTATTGAAAAATAATTAAAAATAATTTGTCCAGGAATTTTTTGTAACCCATTTTTAATATATTTTTCTTATATATTAAATTTATAATAAAATGAGTTTTATTCTATTATCAGCTCGGTGAAGGTCGATTTCAATCTTAGACTAGGAAAATACTTCTCAATACAGATCGATATATATTTCAAAATGATTCCATAATTGAGAAAATTTAATGACTAAAGGTAGATAATTTATACAATGTAAATTCACTTATTTTTTCGATAAAAAATAAAATTTGTTTTTCCTTACTCAGTGTACGTGAAAGAATATTTAATTTAACTAGATTAGATTTTAGTTTTAAGATATCGAATCAAAAATTTTGACAGATATTTTCTGTCTCATATATTTAAATTGCATTTGCTTGTGTGCACCGGAAGATGATGATTAAATACTGTTGAATACATTGACCGTTATTTAAGTAGTTTCCTTTCCTAAGTAATTTCATTGTACATTAATAAGTAAATCCGTATTTCGACTAACAGCCTTTCATTTTTAGGGTTTTTCAGTCAACAAAAACAAGACCATGCCACATTGTACTGAATAATATAAAAGGACTCTTGAATGAAGATGGTATTTATATAGTTCCAGGACGTAATAGAAAGAAGCTAACATGTTATAGATGTTTCCAAAAATTCAATTCAGCGGAGTCTCTGGAATTGCACAAGGCCGAACACGAACCGGAAAGCGAAGATGAACCTATTTATGCTGTTAGTGATAGTGATATCGAAATAGAAAGTGAATCTGATGATGATAAAGTTGAAATCGTTAGGGTTACTCCTGATAAAATGAAACCACCTAGTAGTAAGCTCATCGAGAATCTCGTTGAAGCTCCGAAGCCTCAAGAAATTGCTTCGAAACCTCAAGAAACTGCTCCGAAACCTCAAGAAACTGCTCAGAAGCCTCAAGAAACTGCTCCGAGGCCTCAAGAAACTGTTCCGAAGCCTCAAGAAACTCTTCCAAAGCAGATTCAGGTGGTGGAACCCATGAGAACCATGCCTTCGACAATCGTAATCAAAGATGATACGCCGGCAAAAGAAGAAGCCAAAAAGGAGGAAAAGAAAGTTCCCCTTTTGTCTAATATTCAGATTCGTTGTTTGACGTGCGATATTTTATTTACCAACAGTGAACTGTTGATGAAACATAAACCTTCCAGTCTTGACAAGCCATGTAATTTCACTTGCAAAGTTTGTTTAGAAAGTTATAATTCGCCTGAAGATTATGTAAGTCATATTATGGAGCACAATACATTTTCCTCTCCGCGCTATGGCTATAGAGCAGTTCGGAGAAGACCCGAATACAAGTGTACTATTTGTCAGAAGGAGTACGAACATAGTTTTATGCTAAAGGAACACGAAGAGAGGGTTCATAAATTAACAGAAGCAGAACCCTCGGTTAGTAATACAGTTGCTCCAGTGGTCCATGTTGTTTCGAATCCTGTACAATTGCCAGTTGTCACTGCTCCAAAATCGCCGGGTTTATCCACGTCAGTACTTGTTGTATCAAAACCAGTAGTTGATGTTGCAAAGGTTAATGTGGATAAACAAATTAAGCCAAAAGATCTTCCTAATTCATCAGTAAGTGATACTCATCCTACCTTGGAAAGTCCAGCAATAAAGCCTAAGATTTGGGTAATTAAGGAGGCCTTAATGAAATCACCCGAACAACCGACAGATAATGAACCAAACGACACGACTCCGCTCATAAGAGTTACCGGCACCAAACGGAGTTTCGATGAAATTGAGTCTCTCAATGCTCTCCTCAAACCAGCGAAAAGAGGAAGGCCATCTAAACAATCAACCATTGCTCCTCCATTGATAGCTCCTAAGCCTGTATCTACAACAATGTCTAGTTTGACATGCGACGTTTGTTATGATGTATTTGCCAACAAAACGTCTTACGATGAGCACATGACATTCCATGGAAACCAGGAGAAAGTAGAAAGCTCTGCCCCTTCTGAAACAGAACACGTTGAACTTGTTGGGGTGGAAAGAGTACATCTTTGTCCCATTTGCCACTCAGTTTTCAAATCTATAGCCGGTTTACGCAGACACCAAACGTGTGCACATGAGAATAAAAAATTGACGAGTTTCTTTTGCGATAAATGCACTAAGATATTTTCTACAAGGAAAGGTTTGAACGTTCATAAAATGAAATGTACTGGTTAGATCAACTTTCAAATAATAACGACAAGATTTGATTTGAATGAAGAATTTTTTTGAGTTCGTTTTTTTCATTTATTTTCTTGTATTCCATCAAGCTGAATGTTGTATCTGATTGAAGCCAGATTTCTATCTAGTTCTTATAACTTTGTTCATTTATGTATTTCAATATTGTAAATATAGTTTCTTTTTTCCACAATGTTCGTTTCGTAGTTATCTAATAAATTTTATATCTAAAATTTGGTCAGTCTTTTATTTAGGAATCTTGCCCATTTGGTGATAATTTAGGTGTTTCAGAGAAGTATTTTATTAACATTGTAGTTCTCAAATTTATTTTCTAGTCGATGAGTTACGAAAGTGTTGGGCTTACTTTTGCTTCATTGCGTTTTTAATGGAATGTGCTCTTTAACCAGAAATATTTAAATTTATTTTCGTTAAGTTTATTGCATTGTAGTTTTTAGTGAGTTATCGAAATTCGAAGAAAGTGAACTGGTGATACTTCTTCCAGAAGCTCGTTTACATTTTTGCGCCTTTGTTCTTATTTTATTTGAGTTTGCGATTTCGTAGAAATCGCTAACAAATTTATGAAAAAATTACGAAAGTTTTTTATCCTTTATAACTCATAAAATATGTATCTCAACATAACACATAAGAATATTGTTTATATCTTGCATGTTCTGAAGTTTAATCATCGTGGCGTTCTATAAAGGTGATGATATACGAGTTTTTAATTTATACCAAGCAGTCGCAGTTCATAAATTGAACTAGAGATGGGCTTATTTTGTATTTTTACAGATGATGAATGGTACACATCTAATGGGGATATATTGAAGTATGTGAATCGTTATTTTTAACTACCCTATATATTTCATTCTTTTAAGAGAATTAAAAACATTCATTGACGTTTCTTCAATGCGTTGGTAAACAATGTTATCTGAAAATATTTTATGGTTATTAATCATTATAATATCTAAATATCTTGTTTGAAAATTTATTAAAAATGAATGTAGTTTAATTAAGTGCTAATTCTGTGTGTGGATATTCAATAAGATGATGTGTTATAGTTTTAAGTGGATTAGTATTGGGACTGAAATGAAATCTGCTAGTTTAGTTGTATTTTTTTTTGGTCCATAATCAAGAAGAAGAACCTCATGAAGGTGCTTTTCTACATTTGAAAGTATTTGCTTTGAAGTATTTCTGGTATCGTTATTTATTAAAACTGTTGAATTTATATAGTAATGTAGGGAGTTTTTATGTTGCTGTTTAGTGCACTATACATTATATTTATTTGCAATGATTGAAAATCCGTTTGGAAAATGATTATATGGTTATATTGAGGTTTCGCACTTTATTTTGTTGGATGTTTAATTCAATTTCATATAGGTACTAGGATATTTATTATTACTACGAATATCTATGAATACTTGAAATTTACATCCTGGATAGGGTTGATGGTCTGGAAAATGAGATTTTATGATATTATCACATGAATTAAGTCAATTTTCTTTCCTCTATAACAAGATTCAATTCTATAGAAAAACATAAAATGCGATTATACCTTCCTGTTCCATTTGTTGTTGAAGAAAAATACTCTGCTAATTTTGCTTTTATTTAACACTGACTTACCCCAAAATCGAGACATACAAAGTGTTCGTTTTCAACATATGATGTAGTAAGTATTTAACCAAGAATTATTCAAATTATTAAATTTTAATTGAATATGGACACTTGATCAGGAAAAGCCCAAAAGTCAAATCCCGAAACACGTGTAGTGTTCTATTTCATAGTTTGAATAATTTTTCTGTACTCTGAACTGTTTAATGTTATGATGAATGAAATTATTCTTTTTTTTTTAATGAAACTGTGTGTCTGGAATAAGAATCGTAGAGATATCGAAAAGATACTTCAATCGGAATCGAATGTGTACAACTATTATAGTCATTTTATGATTTTACTTCCTGTAAACATACGTTTTTCATCATCGTGAAATCTATTGAAATCAGTGGCGTATAAATATGTCGTTCTTGCTGATTTCCATTAAAAAATGAATGTGAAATGAATTGTGAAGAATTATTCAATATCTTACTACAAAAAAAAGTGTTATTGGGGTCGTAAGGAATATGGGCATTAGGAAAATAAATGAGGGTTACCATATATTTCTGAGAATACTAGCTTTTTACCCGCGGCTTCGCCCTCAGTGGAGTATGAATTAGATATTGTCGTCACCGTCTTTAATACAGTGGGACGGTATTACAGTATTCAGAGTTGAAACTTCATTACTGTAATGCTAGATGGCGTTGAAGTAGCTAAATTTGCCAATTTTTTGACAAACAATTTTCTAATTCTTCGTAAAAAAAATTTTTTAATAAAAAGTATCCTATGTTACTTCTAATACCTTCAAGAGTATATGTACAAAGTTGCATGATGATTGGTTAAGTAGTTTTTGAAAGCGTAACAAACAAACTTACATTCGCATTTATGATAATGTGACTTACTCTCCATGCAGGTTCACTGATGATCTAACATTCATATTTTCTCGTGAAAAATTATGATCCTTCTTATTATGAAATTCGAGAAATACATCTTATAGTTTTGTATGTCGTTTTGATGAAATATTTTGCTCCAGTTGAATTACAAATAAAAATAGTTTTATAGAATCGTAATGAAAGAAATTGAAAAAAAATAAAATAATTGGTCTTTATCCCATTGTTTATTTAAGCCTAATTGTAATTCAGGTAAGACTTACCCATTAGCTTTGATTTATTATCCTAGGTAATTTTTACATACAATTTTCGTTTTATAGAAGTTCAGGGGGTCAACATGTTAATGTTAAGAATAGATATCAAGAATTTCAATCGGCTGTTCTTTCGAGGTTTTGACGTCCTCTAGAATATAAAACGACTAACACTTCTCATTTCAGGTATCTCCCCGATGTCCTCATACCAATTATCCAATTGAAGGAAGTTAAAGACGAAGAAATAGATATAGAAGAATCCAAAATAGATATAGAAGAAACCAAAATAGACATAGAAGAAACCAAAACAGATTTTCCGGAAGAAAAGGGCAGAAAGAAGAGAAAACCCCAAGATAAAAGTGGAAAGGGTGCTAAAATCAGGGTGAAAGCCGAATTCAGAATGAAAGCAGACGACGACGAAGAGAAATTCGAATGTCCAATATGCAGAAACGACGTTAAGAGGAATCTGAAAGAAATGAAAGCTCATTATAAATCCGACCATCAGGGAAAACGGCTACGAACCGGCAACCTCACTAACGAATCCCACCCTTGCGATATATGCGGTAGAGAATTGAAACATAAGAGCGCCCTCAGAGAACATATCGAGATCCATAATAACAGTTACAGTTGTTCGCATTGTGGTGTGAATCACAAGAAACCAGTGGACCACGTGATACATATGAGGTCGCATTCCGAAACTGAAACGTTCAGTTGCATATTCTGTGATTACACCACCACAGAACTGTTGGAGATCCAGAAGCATATGAGTGGAGACCATGAGAGAACGCAAAAATACCACTGCAAGATTTGTAATAAGGGTTTCCAGATTTTCAGTTGGTTCTTGGAACACGATAATTTTCACACTGGTTTGAAACCGTTCAGTTGTGAATTTTGCGGAAAATGCTTTCTTTATTCGCGGTATCTTTCCGCTCACAGAAGCAGTATGCACAAAGAGGAACTTACTGGAGTTCCGAACATTCACGAGTGCGTCATATGTAAGAAACAATATCAACATAAGAACAGTTTGAACCTGCATATGAATATCCATACGGGAAATGTTGCAATATGTGATATATGCGGAAAAATCCTTTCGAGCAAAGAGAAATTAAAGTTTCACCAAAGAACCCATACAGGTTACAAGCCCTTCAGCTGTTCGTATTGCGGTAAATCCTTCACCAAGAAACCGATTCTAGTCGAACACGTACGAGTTCATACGGGAGAAAGACCTTATGTATGCGAGTATTGCAATAAATGTTTCTCCCAGAGGTCAAGCTTAGTGATCCACATAAGGTCACATACTGGAGAAAGACCTTACGTATGCCAGTTTTGCCAAAAAGGTTTTGTAGCCAAAGCTATGCTCAATATTCATTTGAAATCTTGTAAAGGCATGCAAGTTAATTGAATTGACGGGGAGAGCAATTTGGTACAATTCTTATTTTATATTCGTATGATTCCGCCTTGAATTTCTAACACCTTGATTCTCTAAAGTCAAAATCTTTTTGAGTCTTTTAATTGATAGCCTTCTCTGAGTTTTTTCGAATATGATGAAGAGCAACCAAAAATCACGATTTACATTGAAGTTCCCCACAAATTTTTGCCTCTTATAACCGTCACCTTGTATTCGAAGTTGAACCTATTTTCAAGATAGGTACCCATAATTTCACTTTTATCCTGATTTATTTCTTATGTTCGTTTTATTTTAACTTCATTGTTTATTTCAAAGATTATACGGTCCAAATATGATCCACCCTAATTCTGATATTGTATCGGTTATGAAAGGACTAGAATGTACCAAAGTGCTCTGCTTTTTACTTTCCTTAATTAAAAAAAAATGTATTGTTTGAACGCTAGGGTTGATATTTTAACACATATTTGTTACCAAGGGCAATTATAGAGGGCGCCATCAACTGTCACATTTTCCCAATAATAATAACGATTCAGTCAATGGATATTTTCGAATTCTCAAATCGATTATAATAATAATCTTGGTAAAAATCGTATTAGCACTAATTTATTCCAAATTAACAACAAAATTAATCCTGTATTTATTATTTGCAACGTAGAATCAATATTCTTCTATTTGAATTTATTTTCAATTTACCTCGGAATCTTTTTATGTTTGTCAGTTAGTTAAACCTATGTTTATTGTTATTTTTTTTATTGTTTCCTAATGCAACATTGTTTAAATTTCAACACCATTGACTCCCAAGTTGGTCCAATTTCTCTAACAAAATTGTTCGTCTGTATCCAAACAAATTTCTTGGCTTAGTGTTTTATATGGGTATTCTTGCTTTATTTTAGAATTGTCGATAGCTTAATTTTATCTTTTGCTCTTTAATTATTTTTTCTTCAATTTTATCTTGTGATATACATAATTCTGTAAGCCTGTTGCATTTCCTTACACAATTCTCAATTGCCAATTTGATTCTACCTTATGACATTTGAAGATTATAAGGTACTAAGTTTGCAATTTAAGTTTGAGTAGAGTATACCAAATAAGGTGTGACTGATTGATGGATCTCCTCATGCATACGTACCTCTTACATACTTTAGTGTAATAAACTAGTAGTTTAGTTTGTGTAAGTCAAAGAAAACTACCAAAGACATTGTTTTCAAGTGCGAGAAAGTGGTTTATTTAAAAAACTATCGTTAAGTTTCATAAGGAAAGATTGAGTGCAATGGAAGAAATGGACTTTCACAGTGAATTTATATTTTGATGGACAATTGAAGGAATGGAATTTTATCATAGTGTCATGAAACTTAACATTATGAATGAAATAATATAGGAAAATATGCCAGAAATATTGAGTGTATAGGAAAGAATTGGACTTTCATAGTGAATTTTTTAAATAATTAAACCATTAATATTTTATTCCACTGATAATGGTGTTTTGAAACTTCGAATTGTGAATAAATTATATAAGGAATTTTATAAAATTTTATTCAGTATTAGTTTGTGTTGTCATTAAAATATTATATTGAAATTTTTTCCTTTGTTTATTTCAATCCTTTTCAAGCTTTGTATTTTATTTACTAAGGAAAAAAGGAGATGCATTGACACATCGAAAGTGTTTTTTTTTTTTTGTTATTGTGTACAGGACGTTGCTAGGATTTTTTTGAAAGTCAGTATTTTATTTTGCAGGGGGGTGGATCTAATTACTCCCTCCCCTCGTAGCGACGCCATTGCTTCGAGATCGAAACATCATTCATATCTTCGAACTCATTATATTCATTATATTTCGAATTTTTGTTTGAATATTCTTGTAGTAAACATTTTAGCAAATATATTCGGTAAAAGATTTTAGCAGAAGTTAGATAGCGGGGTTCAATACAATTCAACTTATGTACTAGTGCTTAAGGAAAAACTTCAGTGATTCCTGTGCAAAGGGTGATTTGTATGTATTTTAATGTTCACGAAATAAGCTGGAATATTGGATGTTGAAGAACTTCTTTATTTAAGAGTAATTTTTCCAACAATAAACTCGGGGGCTTCCCCAAGTAGCCCATGTCGAATCTACAAAAATATAGAAAGGAACAGAAAAAAAAATTCGATTCTAATTCGGTTGAAATTTACAACCCATTACGCCATCCTGGTTGTGGCTGTCAACTGATTTCATGAGTGAACAACTTTCCTAGAATTGTCACATTGAGATCATCTATATTTTTGAGTAAACACTCGCATTTTAGTCGTTGATTGCAGTTTCTTTACGTGTCGCCACAAATTGATTTATTTTAGGCATGCGTTCGTCAGCAACAGTTAATCGAGAAGTAACCGGAAGTGTCGACGAAAATGGCCTGACACCAGAATCATGGCTGCAAAAAAAAAGTTTGGTGTTTACGTAAATCTTTTAGATTTCTGTCCAGTGATCACTTGTGTGCCAGTGTACGTTCATTCTGAAGAACCTTCGACACGGTAATATTTTTGACGATGTTGCAAACTGGAGTTTTGTTGATTTGCATGTTAAGTGGTCATTTTAAAGCCAACGGTGCATTCGTTCGCCTTCTAAAAAAATTGCAGACAACCAATTGTCAAAAAAAGTATCATATTTCAATCTTATTTTCCTTCAATTATTCCATATTTATAACCTTTTAAACATTCCGCGGTTAATATTAAGCAGTTGAGATTTCAAGATCCATTGAACTCGGCGTCTTCGCCATTTTGTGAACGAAAAAAATGCCATAGCCATGTTTCCAGAAGTTGAAAGTTGGTAAAATTATGAATATCATTGTTTCAATCTAACTTAGAGGCCATAAGAATGAAAAAATGCGTCTTGATTTGGCTTACGAAATGCAAGAATACCACGGAGTGGTTTTTGAATCCTTTCTACTTCAATATTAATATGAAGGACATCGAAGATGGAAGATTTTCCTTTGAAATGTTCTTGTTTCATATTCTAGATGCACCACAAATTGGATAATAACCTGGGGCACCGACTCTGTGGGTGCTCAAGCACTTCTGATGATAGGCATCATAGAACAAATCAATAAGCGAATTTTAGAGATGGACTTTTTTTTCATTATCCAGCATGAGCACCCATGAGCTTTTCTTAAAGCCAGTGCCCCTGATATTAGTGATGGTCCAGAAGTACTAAGATCATTTTTTATCCCTTCAAAGTTTTGGAAATATAATTTTTTATCCACTAGCCTTTCTCCCACCCTCAATATTATTTTTCATACCATTCTAACCCCTCCTTTTTTAGGTATTTCGAGTTCATACCAGCTATGTACTTCTTGGATGGGCTGAAGGTTAAAGAAGAACCGCCTGATAAGGAATTTGAAGATTCGAACAATACCGAAACGATTTATATTGTTAATTCTGATTACAACTCCGACATATGCATTAAATCAGAGCCTGAAGATAGTGATTTTTTCGATACCAACAGTAGTTACAACGCAAAGATTAAAATGAGAGATAATAATGAAAATGAGAAAACTGAGCTTTGCCATGTATGTGGCAAGACCGTTTCTAGAATGACAGCTCACATGCGAAGGCATAAAATGTCATATAAATGTAAATATTGTTCAGCTAGTTTCAATAGTAGGCACCAACAGCGAAAACACTTGCAGGAACATAATAACACAGTTTATTCCTGCAATACTTGTTCCTTATGCTTCAGCACACCCTTAGATTTGAGTAGACATCAAGTCAAGCACTTCAATGAATACCGATGCATATTTTGCGAGTTCTCTACTTGCCAATTATCTGTAATCACAGTTCATCTGAAGAAGCATGAACAAACCTTGTTATTCGAATGCGACCAGTGTGGTCGTGGATTTTCAACGGAGTACCTGATGAACACCCACAAACAAATCCATACAGGCATCAAGAAATACCAGTGCAACTTTTGTCAAAAAAAGTTCGCGACCGAAAATTACAAAAAGTGCCATATGAAGTACAATCATAGTAAAGAACTCACGGGTGTGAAAAAACTGTTTAAATGTCGTGTTTGTTATCGCGAATTTACATTCGAAAAAAGCTTGAGGAGGCATTTGAGTGTTATTCATGATATTGGTGAGAGTAGGAAGGTGGAATGTCCCATTTGTTCTAAAGTGATAGCGAACAATTTCAATTTGAAAATGCACATGTCTATACATACGGGCGAGAAACATCACGTGTGTGAACTATGCGGTAAAGGTTTTAGAGATAGGGGACATTTAAAAAGACACAATAAAGTTCATTTGAAGAGGGGTGAAGAAATGTTTATATGAAGTTGGATGTTGTGATGTTCTTCATATTGTTTGAATTTTTATGATTGATTTATAGTCATCCGACCTGTTTACTGTTACCAAAAGATTCTTGTGAAATAAATATATTTTCATATTGAATATTGTATTTTAAATTAATGATGATATTTCTTTATCTCAATTCAAAATAAAATGTACAACATACAGATGAGTTGAATTAGTTTATGTTTACAGTGTATAAAAGTATATTCTCATTTAATATAATCTAATGAGCTGAATGGTTCCATGTTCAATAAGTACTTATATATGCTGAGTTTAAAGTGTTTTAAATTTTCTATCCTTTTTTTGTTGTCTGGTAAGGAATTGTAGAGCTTCAGGCATCTATTTTCTACCTGTTTTTGACTAGTTGTTGGAGTAAACTTAGGGTATATGTAGTCTACACTCTTGGTTTCATGGATGGTTTTTTGTTTTCAAATTTTTGAAAAATTTGGTTATTTCTCTACATGAATAATAGGCACTCTTGTATATAATTGCAGATAGATCGCACGCCTCTGCAGGTTTCTACGTATCCAAAACCATTCATTATTCTCACTACTGTTTTTTGTAGGATGAAAAGATGCTCTATGTTCGATGTACCATAGAAAATTATTCCAAACCTTACAAATACTACCTTTACCACATCACTACTAATATATTTTGATATATATATTGATGATTTAATTTTCCCACCCGGATATTCAACATGTGTATTCGAATTTAGATTTTTATCAATGTGCATTCCCAGAAATTTTGTGGAGTCGCTCAAGTTATAATTGTCAATTGTTAACTTATCCCTATTCTCGATGTTTGAGTTGGGGAGCAACAAACTAGCCTAGTTTTTTCTTTGTTGATGATGAGATTATTTGCACAACTAAGATGTTGTGGTTCTGTGAAAAGCTTCTGGATAGCTAGTAAATTTGTATCATCCACTTAGTTAACAGCAATTGCCTTTTCTTCCCTTGCTTCAAGACATGTATTGAAATCATTAATATAGATGATGAAGAGGTCCTGCTATGCTTCCCTATGGTATGCCAAAAATTAGTTCTTGAAGATCAGATTTATATAATGTTTCCTCTATTTCTATCTCCACCATTTTTTGTTTTCTGGCTTCAAAATAATGGCAAAGTACACTGAAGTGCCAAATGTACGCCAATTTGGCAATTGCTTGTTATTTCACATAATCACCCAGTATTTGTGATTAACATGAAGCAAAACATTTTTTCTCCTTACATTTCTTCTTATTAAATTTAAACTCCAAAATTTTTTTATAAGCAGACTTCACTAATACCGAGTGTGCCAAGATCTATTGAATTATTATTAAAACTATTGATGCAGAATATTTCAGGGTTTGTAGATCAATATGAGGTTAGGTAAGGTACATTTCTGAAATACATTCAAGTTTCCAGTGTTGCCAGATGTATGCAAATTTGCCAACGGCTTTGTTTTTTCAAATGGGTCAGCTAGTATTTTTTTATGATTCACCAATAAGAATTTAATTAATTTTTTCCATTTCTCTGTGCATTTAACGATTTTCTAGTTATAAATAATTTTCAGAAATTTCGAAGTTACGAGAATTGCTTTATTTCAATCAATGTTTGCGATTTCTTTTCGAAATTTGGCAAACTTTAGACAATAGATTGATCTGCACCAATGTTTTCAAATATTAGTTGTCAGTTATATAGCGTGGTAAAAAAAAACTACCCGATAATTTTGAATCTAAACAAGATATCGGTAGTGAAGGTTGCTTCGATCAAAATCTAGTATTGTATAAGTAATTTATACAATAGCATTCAATTGAGTGAGAAAATCAATTTCTCGAACTGCGTTCTCGTGTTTGAAAATTCTTTTGCGTATTGTACACAATTTTTCGCAATTTGAAGGATACACTGGTTACGTGGGATGAAGGTTTGACTTAATTTGTACCCTTCCCTTCTTTCAAGTACACTTTTCCTCACTTAGTTACCATCTGGTCCTAATTCATCTCCTTTTAGGTTGCGCAGGCGCAGAAAAGCGGTAATGAAGTACGAAGTCAAGTCTGAACCCGAGGACTCTGACGAATCGCCAAAGAAAAGTAGACGAAAACCTAGAATGAACGTGACCTGGGGCTGCAAAAAATGCTTGGAAGAATTCAGCACTCGAAAATTACTGCAAGCACACAGAAAAATACACATACGAGAAGAATCGCCAACGGCTCAAGCCTTGAGGAATTACAAATTCGATGAGGCCTTAGAATTGTACATATGCACTCTGTGCTCAGCAGAGTTTCAAGAAGAACAAGAAATAACTAAGCATCTTTTAAACAATCACATCCAGAAATTCAATTGTGAAATATGTTTGCAAATTTTCACGGAACCGTATAAATATTCGGTACATATGCAGAAGCATATTGGAGGTGATTTTTTCTGTCCTTTATGCCCATACCATACGCCTAGAATGACCTGCATCCAGTCCCACATAAATCGGATGCATCTTCAAAAATTCATTTATAATTGTAAAACTTGTGGAAAAGGGTTTAATGACCAAGCTATATTTAAGGAACATGATAATGAGCATCTTGGCATCAAACCCTTTACTTGCGTTGTATGCAATAAAAGTTACGTGTTTTCTAAATATCTATTTGCCCACCAAGTGCGATACCATGTTGTCAACATAGAGGGTAAACTACAGAATAATCAGTGTGCTATCTGTTTGAGGATCTTCGCCAAAGATGCCACCTTAGAGAAGCATATGAAGAATCGACATGAGAACTTTGGTGTCCCAAGGGAGAAAAAATTATTATGTGATATTTGTGGACAGGGTTTTTCCAGAAACGATAAATTGAAGATTCATTACAGGACACATACTGGTGTAAAACCGTACGTATGTTCTTATTGTCCTAAAAGGTTCATCAAGAAAGAATATTTGGTCATGCATGAAAGGGTGCATAGCGGAGAAAGGCCATATTCTTGTGAATATTGTGGGAAATGTTTCAATCAAAGTGCACCACTCAGAATTCATGTTAGAGGACACACTGGTGAGAAACCTTATGTCTGTCAGATTTGCGAGCAAGCCTTCATATCCAGAAGTTCTCTCAATTTTCACAGGAAAAATTACTGCGTGGGCAAATTGGAACCCTTTTGAATAACCAGAAATTCTTCGTGAATTGTTAATCAACAAACTGATTTTCGAGTAAAATGGGACTCTTCGAAATAAGGATATGACAACTTTTTTTCAAAATTAAATGCAAACCATTTAAGATATGTCAAAAATTTAATTATCCGGTTGAAGTACAGCCAGAACATATCTGAATTCGACTTCGTTCATATGACCACCGTGGTTACGTTTGCAGTTTTCTATGACTCGGACACATATTTCTGCCGAAACGGCTACTATTTCGAGCTCAATTTTGGCTCTGTGCTCTCCTCACATAGTCGAATTGTTGGCATAGACAAATGACTAGACGTAGTCCAACAAAAAAAAAAGTCTAGAGGCTTTAAGTGGCACGCAACGACTATGTTAAGTCAAATAATTTTTGCACCTATTACTGCCCGATTACCATGGCTAGATTTACGACCCAAAAATCGGAAGTTAACTAACTAACTCTCTTAAAGTAGCGGTCGACTCTGATTCTCTGTAATAAATTTATGTAATTTGTAGACACGTTGTTCGTTCGTGTACTCGACTGTCATGAAAACGTTCGGTTTACTCTATAAACTGATCAGTGTCTTCACAAACTGAATTCGAAATTGTCCAGTGCCTACAATTTCCGAACTTGATATTTTCGGAGTTTTTTTTTTATTAATAATTGTTTCACTTTCTTATTATCAGATTTCACCTTCGTTTATTATATCTTTAATATTTTCAGTTCATTAAAGTAATGCACTTCAATGCCCGATGATTATTGCTAGTCATTAATTTTTATTTTACTCGAAACTCAAGTTGTTGATTACTGTAAGTGATTTGATCTATACTTTCTAAAATAGCTACTGAAGAATATTTTCGTAATTATTTTATTACTTTTATTTTCTGTATATCTCGAAGTTTTTCATTTGGAGAGTTGTTGAAAATGTTTGTGAAGCATCGTGAAATCTTATTTGATTCTTTAATTACATCTTAGAACTAAAACATGGAAGCTTAAAATGTTGTTAGTTTTTAAAAAATTGTTATTTGAAATACTTGCACATTAATAGTGAGAAAACACGAATGTATCAAAGAAATTTGATAACGAAGCCGCAATTTGGTTCTAAATATTAATAAACAATTTAATACATACAATTGATTAATAAAAACTCTCAATGAAAATATGATGCAGGCTATTATGTTTTATTTAACAATTTAAATCTCTTTTTAAGTGTCGATTCGTCTCAAATTTATATTTCCATACAGAAGTGCGCATCATTACAAACTTCAGATTCTTGTACCCAGAAGAAATAATTTTTTTCAAAACGAATAACTTTCAAATAAAGTACATTTGTATCCTAGTTCAGTTATAGTTTTAAATGGACCAAAAAAAAGTTTCTTGTAATCGAAGCTATCTATAGTTGTAATTAATGTGGTCATCAAGAACTCGCCCTGCATAGATGGAGATCATTTATCACGTTTATTAACTTGTTGGAATCCCTTTTAACAACAAGCATCATTTCCTGCATCCCGGTTTAATGAAAACCTATGTACTATAATAAAAGGTTCATGTTTTTTTCTTGAATATTACAGATTGTAAGTTTATTTTGGAGTTGTAAATATATAATATATTAAAGTATTCAAAACTATGATAAATTCATGCTATAATCTTTTCTAGGTAAAATCAATATGATTGTTTTTATTATTAATTTCAGAAATATTTTAATTTTGCCTTGAATGTTAGTTTATATTTTATCTACTATTTATAATTTTCGTTGTATAGGTTTATTCTGAAATATATTGATTTGAAGACATAAATTTTTTCTGATCCTTCGATTTTGAATAGATGTTATTTTCAATCTCCTAATTAGTGTTTCGGAATATTTCATTGAAAGGAAATTTCTAGCATTGAAATTTTCATGTAACGATTCAATGCAATTCAAATACCTTCTCAATCAAATACGATACGCCTTATATTGAAGTGAAAAAGCCGGTCTTTTATCGAGGCTATATAGTAACTGGAATAATGCGAAATTGGTATATTTCCAAAAAACATGGAAAAGAGAAGAGTATGCAGTTTTTGCAGTGAGGAAAGTGTTTCTGGGTTTACAAAGATGTGGAAAAAATCGTCAGGTATATATCGATCGTATCAGATTAAGATACTGTATATACATTACGAGTCCCTTATAATGAATATTTGTTAATCTGGTAGTTTTCAATGTTTGGAAGCTGTTGATAAATGTCTACTTTAGAAAGAATAAATTCAACTTTCAAGCAGGTAAGATATTCCTACTTCACTTCATGAGGAGTTTATCTTCGTGTCATTTATTTAACCTGTTATTTTCCGTTTAGGTTATTAAAGTCAGCTATTTAAACACACGATATTCAAATTATTTATTTCACGTATTTGTAGTCCGAAACTACAGCTTTGAATTATTCCATAGGTATTTCACATAAGAAATTCAAATCAATTAGAACCATTTAAACATCAAATGTTATATTCTATAGAAATATTCATTGCTAAAGTTCTGAATAAATCAAATATTTAACGTCATTCTGATGTGCAAAAACACCAGGGAATTAATTCTCACTTACTTTGCCGTTACTGTGATTGGTCCACATCCAGATCTACAGCGTGTTACCATCATGAAGAAGGAGGGGACAAGTTGAATCATTTAGTGTCTTGGGCAAACAAGGACATAGAGAACCAGATAAAAGCAAGTAAACATATAGAGTTTTAGAATAAAAGGAGAGTCTAGGTTATAATTGAAAAATTTAGAAAGCACTCTGATCACGTGAACAATAGTCTTTTCCCGTACTATGGGACAATGTGATGCAAATATGAACGCCTAATGAATGAACAAACCTATATCTCAAATTAAAAATAACTATTCATAATTTTCCCCAAGTTTTGTTCGAAGCTATAATTCCCTTTTCCTAAAAACTTATGTCAGTGCTTTTCTGAATTTTGACAACGTATATTATTTCAGCCACCGAGATTGAATTCTATCTCTATGATTTCCCGTTATGAAAAATTTTGATTAATATTACGCCAACTGACACTGATCAATGAGCTCGGCATTTGTCAATTGAATATCGATCTGTGATGGCCATCGCTCAAAGAAAATCATCGGGACGTATGTCATTTCCCTTTTCTCTTGAGAAAATTAAAAAAATAATCATATCTTTAGATGGAAGAGAGCTACGACAATGAAATTTGAGGATAAGTTAGATATCAACCACCTCAATATATTCACGAATTTTTATTGGAATCCGAAAAATATCTTATGTGATAGTGAGGATTAAAAAAAATTTTTTTGGGAATTTTCTAAAAATTTTCTAGCTTGACGATTTCTGCGAAATTTTGCGAGCTGTTTTGTTCCAGCCTTCCTCAAGTATCAATTTGATCGGATGGATATTCTAGTAGTTATTGAGGAAACAAAATTTCAGATGCTCATAACTACTGAACCATCCGACAGATTTGACCCAATAACGAACTTGACCGAGATATTTGGACAATTAACCTATCCTGAAAATATGAAAACTCTAGCTTATTCCTTTTGGATGCTAGAGAGGATACGGCCGGCCGGACAGACTCAACTTTCGCCACGAAATCTTCATCAGGGAGTCGAACCCAATCGATTGAGACCATTTTCGTCTCGATATTCCAAAATTACAGACATTCGGGCAAAATGATAGGCACTCTGTTCGGGTGAACAAGAGCGCCAAAAACGTGGAATAATTTAATGCTACAGACGTTTCGGCGCATCCGCCTTTTCGGTGTAAATAATTACATTACAATGGGCTTTGTCATCTTTGTTGGTCAGGAATACCGACTCGACAACACATATATGAGTTTTCTTTTGCCCTACCTAACTACCGAAAACGAATTTTCCCGCTTTCAAGGTCTATTCTTCGTATGCTTTAAGAATTATTCTATCTGGCAACGTTACAGCTCATTTAAGGGCTACCAAAAGCTACAAATCACAATTTCTATAGTTATGTGCTTCAACCAGAGTTTTTTTTTCTATAAATATTGAAAATCACAGAACTACAACTTAAATGATTGTAATTTCCTCACGTGCCATCTCAGAATAAAGAACCACAGGAAGGAGCATAAGATTTGAAATTGGGGACCGGGATGGTTCCCGCATATGGCCGACTTCTGTTTCCGTAAGCAGTGGCGTAGTACGTAGAAACTGCATTTGAATGGAAAAGGTATATGAGGATGGGTTGATATTAGGGATGTTACGGAGCTTCGACTTCGACTCTGATAAGTCGGAACTTCCGATTATTATCACACCTTCGGTACCGAAACCGGTTTGAAACCGGAGGTTTCAATCGGAGGTGTTAATCGGAGGACGATACGATAGCGGCATACGTCGACTGTTATAAGCAAGTTCCTACGTGTTGAGCTGGGAATCCCCCTGATTCCCGATAAGCGATCTATCGTCTATACATCTATTTGTCGTTGATGTCACTACTTGGTGGTACATCTTAAAATGAGGCTGAAAATATTGAAGTTCCTGCCGAAACACGGACAAGAATGAAATTACCAGTAAAAGCTACCCATAGTAATTTCCAAACAGTTTTGTCGAATATATAATCAAGTAGCGATGAAGATGATTATGATATGAAAATAGGGTATCTTTCGACAAATTTGTCGTGTTGAAGAGCATATTAAATGAGTACAATAAAGAAAAACGAATAAATAATGATGATGATTCTTCATTATGGTGGAAAGTATTTGGCAATCCAAATTTTCAGCACCTTCCATCAATTGCCCGCCAATATTTGTCGTGTCCGCCAAGTTCGGTAGCGAGCGAACAACTTTTTAGTGGAGCTGGTCTAATCTATGACTCCTTAAGAAATAGATTGAACGGAGACAAAGTTTCAAAGCTGTTGTTCGTGAAATATAATATAATACTTTTGGAATCAATTTAATTTGTTTCGAAGTTTTTCTTTAATTCAGTATAAAATAATTCATTTTATATAAAATAACATACAATTCATTTCATTTCATTTTGGAAATATTCCATTTGGTTCTCAGTGTTTCGTTTAATAATAAAAAAATTAACTGAATAATGTTTTATTTGCCCTGAAATAAAAAATCTTTTTACTGCCAATACGTCTGACCCCGCCTCCGGTTCCGACTCCGCATTCGGTTCCGACTCCGATAAATGGAATTCAAAAACTCCGACTCCGCATTCGGTTCCGAAATAATTACCTCCGTTACATCCCTAGTTGATATAAAGACTTGATTCAGTTCAAAAAACAGTTTCATATAAAAGAACGCGATTTTGAAGTCGTTTATTCTGATCAAAAATCAATTATATGAATTAAAATAAAACTTGTATACAAGTAGTATGGAAGGGCGATCAGTAAAACTTGTACTTAATTTTTAAAATGAACAAATTATAGTTCATACCTTGTTATTTTTAATGAAATTTTCATTTTTGGGCTGCATAAACCTTAAGGTAATTTATTGTTACAGAAAGTAGTGAACAATAGTTCAATTACCAAATTAATTTCCAATTTTTTGGCATATATTTATAAGCATGCAGAAGAATGCTTTGAACTGGAAAAAATAAAACCAATACCAATGCCTGTCAACAGGTTTTGTTTGTGCTTATTACATTTTTGAAAAAAGATTCACTTCTACCAGTAGGTAAAATATTATAAGAATGCTATTCTTTGCGGAAGCATATACTTTATTTTCATCAATGGAATCATTAGAATTCAGTTAAAATAAAAAAAAAATTATTTGATCAGAAAAAGGAAGGGATAAATAAATATTGATGGTGATGATTAATGAATGAAATAACAAGATACACGACTAACCATTTTGAATTCACTTCTTTCACAACTTTGACAACAAATGTTAGGTTATTTATCAGGAATGTTGACAGAGAACATTGACGTTATATATTTAGATACTACGTCAATGACAGAGAATAACTAACAGATGAGTCACACCTGGTTCCCTAAGATGGCCGTTTCCGTTCACAAGATTTTCAAAGAGAGAACCCGGTGTGCTCCTTCCTGGTATTCTATATTCTATGCGTGCCATAGTGTTGTATTCTGTAGTCGCAATGGTATTATTTCAAATCGATTGCAAACGAAAGGCCGGTCATTGTATTGGTCTGTATAGCGGTTATTTCATAACATATTGTCCTAAGTATTGACCGCTAGGAAAACCAAAATGTTAACCAGTCTTCCGCTTGAAATGGACTCTTTTCATCATTATTTTACTTATCTATGGTTTATGACTAGCAGCTGGTAGTGACAGTTTACGCCTCAGAAAGGTTATGTTTATAAATTCAACAATTCGTATAATGCAAATGTAATATTCGTAAAAATATTTCTCATGGATATAGACTTTGAGACTATTCAATTAATACAAGAAGAATTTCAGAATGATTTCACATATTCTCGAACAGAAAACGCTTCAGATTCTATTTTAGCTCTTAATTTGCAAAGAGAATTTGACCAAGGCCCAAGTACCTCGTATGGAGACTTGGTTTATGACAATAAAAACCGGAGAAAAGACGCAACAAAAAGTTTAATAGACCCATCATGGGAAATTGTAGATCCTACTCCTGACATTCATGTACTTTTCATCGCTTTCAATTCTAAATTTTTTTGGGGAAAACTTGACTCGGTTTGTATATCTTGGAGCAAGCGAATGAAAAGATGTGCTGGCATATGCTCGTATCAAGGCCGTGGTGGATTATGCCGAATTACTCTCAGTGAACCATTATTAAAACTAAGACCCAGAAAGGATTTAATTGAAACTATGCTTCATGAAATGATACATGCTTATTTGTTCGTAACTCATAATAATAGAGATCGAGATGGTCATGGTCCTGAGTTTCATAAGCATATGTATAGAATAAATAAAGAAGCCGGTGAGTACATTGTTTTCATTATTTGGGTCACAAGTTCCTATTAAATTATTTTTCTATTGTGAGTTGATGTTTAAAATTTTATAACTAGAATGGTAAATGTTTTTCAATTCAATTTTTACCATTAACGACAAAATTTTGTCAGTTGACTACTTGTTGTAGACATATTCTAAATATTGTTTGCAGGCACAAATATAACTGTTTATCATGATTTTCACGATGAAGTTGAGCTTTACCTTACTCATTGGTGGAGGTGTGATGGTCCATGTCAAAAATGGAAACCAGATTTTGGTATTGTCCGGAGATCATCTAATAGAGCCCCTGGACCTAACGATAGATGGTGGGGACAACATTCTAGAAGCTGTGGAGGGACTTACATCAAGGTTTGTATTTTGAATGACATTGTTCCAACTCATGTGGTTTCGAACTAATTACTACATATTAATTGTAAGAATTGTGTTATCAGAGTTTATGTCAATAACATTATTATAATATTATTATTCCATCAAACCTTTTGGTAATTTATCTTCGCAAACTTGAATCCAACTTCTTAATGTTCCCCAATGGAAATTATCTTGCTTTGACAATTAATTATTTAGGAACACAATGTTTTAAATTTTGATTAAAATTATCCATTTATTATTTTACAGATTAGGTCACCAGAACCGAAGGTTAAAGAAACTAAGAAAACAAAGCAGACCAAATCTGAGAATACTTTAAATAAATTTTTTCCAAGTTTAGGTGCATCAAGTCACTCGGGAAATAATCTCAAATTGAATTCTACAACTTCTGGCTCTAAATCAAATCCGAATATTATTTCTACAAACAGTAACTTTACAAAAAACCACACCAGTTCAAAATCAAGCAGCGGCCTTACAAGTTCTATTATAATACCTTCCAAAACCAACAATATTCATGGATTTTCAAATTCTTCTACTACAACTCAAGGTAAGAAAGTTACCAAAGTCAATTCAAATTCAGTTGTTACCAACAAGACAAAAAATAATTCTCAAGAAGGAAAAATACTAAATTTAATCAGAAGTGGCTTTCCTAAGGATTCTTTGAAAACAACTGATGCTAATGATACTTCTATAAATTATTCAGTAGTGAGGAATCATTGGGTAAACAAATTTTCAAATTCCCAAAATGATAACTCTAAACCACCTGGTTCTAAGAAGAGGAAAGCTACTGAAACAATTTCTTCTCCTGCCAAAACTACTAAACTTGATACATGTTCACAAGATTCTTTAGATTTTGAAAGTGCAGCATGTCCTGTTTGCAATATTTCTTATCCCATTGAAAAATTGAACCTACATCTGGACACTTGTTTGAATGAACCAAAAAGTAATTGTAAAGAATGTATAATTTGTTTGAAAGACATAGATAAAAGTGAATATGAAAAACATGTAAATGGGTGCATAGACAAAACTTTTAGAGTTGAAAATAGCCCTAAGAAAAAAGATGATAGCATCATCATAATAGAGGATGACAGTCTTGATGTTGATTATGTGGTTTGTAAAATCTGTAAAAATCAAATTAATATCGAGAGTCTAGAGAATCATCTGGAAATATGTAAAAATAGAACAGAATGTCCAGAATGTAAAAAGAAGGTTGATTTTGACAAATATGATATACACCTTGCTGGTTGCTTGATGAAGATATTTGATGAAATAAATAATGATTTGAATAAAGGAGTAAAGGAAGCTGATAAAGCTGAAACTTCTGATACAAAAGAGAAAATAACATGTCTTGTGTGTGGAAAATGCATTTTGAAAAATAATTTATATTCTCATTTGGATGAATGTGTGAAAGAAGTGTTTGATGATGAAGAAGAACAGAAAGAAGAGACTGAAGATAATGATGATGATACACTGTTTAACTGCCCATTTTGCCTAAAACTCGTAGCAGAGATAGATATGAGTGATCACATCGACCTATGCTTGAAATGTGATGTTAAGACAGTTGATAAAAAGAAACCTGTTTCGTGAATGACTTTTGTGATTATTATTACTTTTATAATATTGTTAAGAAGAACCATTTATTAAAGAGTTTTATATATGTTTTGTATTTTTATAAACCTTTATTAATTTTGTGATTTTTTCCTGCCTTCTTCAATTTAAAATTTGAGTGTAGATGTGGATTCGGTGTTGTCCTCTTCTGTATCCAGAGCAGCACTACCTATTTGTTTCCATGATCTTAATCATTTCGATATTGAATAACCATGGACTTAGCTGGCATAAAATTAATATTAACTTGATGGTGTTGAGCTCTTCAATTAATTTAATGTATTTTCTGTTTACTCATATGGCTTTTTTTTACAATATGTGTAATAACGAACAACACATCCAATGTGAATCTGTTTTTCCAAAAGCCTTGCTTTCTATGCTCATTGGAATGGTGTGACAACTGTTTCTATGATATTAGTGGGTAACTTCAATACGTAGACCATAGATTAAAAAGTCTCTTTAATCTATGGGTTACTCCTCTGTAGTTGGATGTAGAGACAACCTCTGTCTCTGGTTGGATGGTTCTTACGTATCTCCTTTTCGCGCGAAATAATAAAACTTGTATTGTCTAAGAGTAAAACAGCGTGCTATCATTA
The DNA here is from genome assembly GCA_030674115.1 of Micraspis discolor. NCBI lineage: Eukaryota > Metazoa > Arthropoda > Insecta > Coleoptera > Coccinellidae > Micraspis > Micraspis discolor. The sequence goes on from JARTUT010001740.1 coordinate 2,626,558, forward strand.
TATACTTCATTATTTCGAGGAAATAATCGAAAAAATCGTCAATATTTTTTCACAATCGAAATTATCCTCTATTATATATAACTCCAAAGAAGTAACCCTAAAAATTGAAAATTCAGGAGTTGATATATCCGGATTGTAAAATTCATGTTGTCCAGAAGCGAATCTTCCTGAAATCAGGCTTACACACTAGTCTTTAGCTTCATGATGTTCAGATTAACAAAAGCTGAAACCCCAGAAAAATTGCTGAATTTTTGCAGTGAATGAATCAATATATTTCCAATTTCTGCAAGTGCGATGTCATATTAGCATTGGATTACGTTTTATTTCGATATCGATACAAAATTTATCTTCAGCAAACATTATGAGATATTACGAAACAAAAAATAAAAAATTTTCTCATATATTTGACTATCAGCAAATAAATAAAGAGTCGTAGTAGGTAGAAGTGAATCGCTTTTATATGAAATCAGTTAGCGAATTCAAGGCCCTACGCGAAATGTTCAAAGGAAAAATAATACCAATTAAAGGTTCATCTAATGAAGACGGATTTTTCATCGACTTAGAAGGTAAGTGAAGTTTTCTACCAAATTTGATTTGAATAAACGATGAAGTGGGCATAGTTGAGTTAGCCATTCGTATGATATAATTTTGGAAAAATATGAGCTGAAGTTTGCATATTTTCAAAATACAGGGTGTCCGCCGGGAAGGTATACTACTTTGTTTGTTCATAATTTTTGATTAAACGAAAGAAATTTGATCTAATTTTGATGAATACTATACGTAATGTTGGCAATTATGTATGGAATACAATAACAGATGAATGTCAGCCTCTGTAAACCTCATAAATGCGAGCCTTTTTGAGGACATTTTTCATTACATTTCACACGGTGTTTAATTGATTTCACAACGAATATTTTGTGAAGTTGTAAAGAGGATAAAACGTTATTATTCAGTATCAAAATAACGATTAATTTCCGTTTTCTCATATGAGTGAACATGGGTCACGCCACGACTTTTGATGGCGCCCTTCCTGAATTTATCAATGGCTGAAAATTGGGAGCAGATTTTAGTGATCCACTAAACTTGATTACAAAATTTCAGCACCCAGTTACACAGAATGACAGGTACATATTCCTGATGCCTGCCACATGATAGTTAGGTCCCAGAATTGTTTATTCCCAAAATGGATTTGAAACAGTGATAAGTGGAGATCAAATGGAGTTTTGTATCAACTTTGGTTGAAAACAAAAGACGAAGTGTCTCATGCTGCAACAAATTAAGGCAGAGATTGTGGAGGGATGAGAGATAAAACAAAGTGATTGGGCAAACTCAGACCCTGGAGTGGGAGAGTGTTAGGTGGATGCTTAGGGGACTTTTGAGAGATGATCTCAGATGCTCCAGAGTTTCAGGACTAGAAGCTGCATCTGAGCTCATTCTGAGACCCACAATTTATTTTGACCTCTAATTCAAGAAACACTTGTGTGCTATGTTTTCAAAAGCAACTGTATTAAGACACTAGATACCACCTTGAACGCAATGATGATGATGATATCATATACCATTAACATTAAACTGGACACTCTATTGTAAAAAGTAAGAAAAATAGATTTTGTAGCTCTGATTGGTATGAAGAGTTTGCAAATAAATGATCAATAAATATATTATTATTGAAGATAAATGTCTGAAATACTCCTAACACATAAACCGTCATGGACCCATTGAGCTCTAGTTTGTAAGGCAGGCTTAAAGGTCATAATAATAACCCTCATGTATTAACCCGAGGCAGCATACAAGAGGTTGATAGTTCACCCACAAACACCAGCCTGAATACAGGAAATGCCAGCTTTCTGAACTCAGCATCAGCATCTCATGTGGATCAAGAGTATAACGTCAACCCAACATCTGTGCCATGGAAAATACCGAGGAGTTATATTGAGCTGATGGAATGTACTGTCAAAGATATGGAGACTAGATGAATCCAGAATCTTACAACGAAAAAGGACGAGATTCATTAATACTAAACTGATTTTGATATCTCTCTTTGCAAAAAAGAAATGAATAGATTCATGAATGTATATTTTAGAAAAGTGGAGCATTATTACCAGGAATTCATGTGTGATATAGATGTGATCGAACTAGACTACGAATCCAGAAAAGGATAATTATTTTTCTAATATATTTAATGTTTTTATAAATCTATAAGACATAGATTGGTTGTTTCATTAAATTATCACGATGTTTCATTGATTTCACAACGAATATTTTGTGAAGTTGTAAAGAGGATAAAACGTTATTATTCAGTATCAAAATAACGATTAATTTCCCTCACCGAGATACGAATTCTCAACGTTCACATACAGGGTGGGCCATCCATAACTTTCCACCCCGAATTTTGAGCTTTGGGATGGAATAACATTCAAATTCTCGGACAGGTTAAATTTTGTTAAAATGGGGACAAATAAGCAGCTAGTAGTTCTCATTTTTGAAAAGGGAAAAGGAGTCGAGCAGCACCTTGTTGGAAAGGCTATTCAATTTCCAGCATGAGAGTATTTTTTTCTACGCTTTATTATTATACAGAGTGACTCAGTGTTCTATCAATAACTTTCACACGCCGAATTTGGATCTTTGAGATAGAAAAAAAGCTCGGATGGGTCAAAAAATGAATAGGTGAATAGGGCGAATGATGCAAAGAAATGGTGGGACTAAGCCATCTACGGGTAAAATATTACAACAGATGGCACTTCGCATTGTTTTGGAATGGAAGGTGTATAATGTTGATTTTTTCTTGTTGAATCAACGTTTTGAAAATCCAATGAGAATATGTTTTATAATGGTTGGATAAAGTAACCGTGTAGTAGGTATGTACGTTAATTATACGTAAAGTCAACGTTTGGTTGAATTTAGGTTTCGGAGATACCATTTACAAACGTTTAGTATACGTCTATGGTATACGTTTGTGTGTTTACTGGTTATCTCATTCATTCACTCAAAAACTAAAAAAATGAATACCTTCGCGGCGGACACCCTGTACTACTCTTAATGCAACTTGCTGACTAACTGAAAATTTTTGTGTAATCGCATATTTTGGAAGAGTCTATTCGAAACCAGATTTGGATTGTTTAAAGCATATATTTTTTAATCTATTATTTAAAGACGGGAAGTTATCTTTCCACAATACACCGTCGTGTTGTGATCTTACTTTTAAACTGCCTATTAACCAAAATAACTCGATAGGAGCAGAACGCTGTAAAACTATTTAACCTTGGAAATTCCCCAATTTCTAACTTTTTGTTTGCAAGTTAGGTTGATCGCATCATCGAAGTATAATGCTGGTGGATTCTCCGATTAACACCAGCAATTCTGCATATCAATATCCTTCTTTTTTCTTCGATCCAGTGACGCCTATGGTTTAACTATAATCTAATCATACTCTTTCAGAGTGATGCAACTGTAAATGAGTTCTCAGTTGTCATAAAATAACCTCGAACACATACAATTAAACACGATATACGAAGATATTATTTGTTGGAAACATAATCAGTTTCGAAAAAATGTTGACCCTATCGGCATGAGTCTACAGGTTTCCGAGATAGCTACTTTAACATCTCGGTTACCTCAAGATGTGGATGGTTTTAGTGTTGGTGATGAAAAGTCTGTGACTTTAACGAATACCTCATTAAATGTTGAAAATTCAACTGTTCATATTGGAAATGTTATTCATCATCATGTACACGTACCAGTAAAGCATATCGAATCTCAAGAAGACAGTGGCGCACAATCTGATGGTAAGTATTCAAGAATAATTTAATTTGTGAATATCATTACAAGTTAGCTGCATCTGTCATATCCATGACAGTAGGGTTGTTAGAAATAGTTATTTATTATACAAGGGAAAAAAGTATTCGATTTTAGCTCGAGGTTATGTTGTCTCCCGACACAAAGCGGAAGGAGACAAGAAACCGAGAGCTGGAATCTAATATTTTTCCTGTGTATAATACACTATTTTTTTCTGTGACAAGAAAACCGACGATTTAATAGTGAAACAACATATTATTACAACATTTTTAAGTCAGAATGTTATCGATATGAAATATGAATTTTTAAACTAGTAAGCTATTAGACAGTTTCCTAAGGAAAACTTCAGTGTAATCAAATATCTGTCAATTTAATTTTGTGATTTGATTCAAAAATTGCGATCTCAGTAAGTGTTTAGTAGTTATTTTGAATACTATAAAGTTTAAAATGCTTGATTCTGAGTAGTCTCTGACTCAACCTGAGTTGATAGAAGCAGCGCAAGTAGCGTCACGAAAATTATTGCCAGCTAAATCGCGGAAAATTTACGAAACCGCGTATTCAAGATTTATGGAATGGAAAATGAAAAAGATATGCAGTTCTTTCTCGGAGACAGTGTTATTGGCTTATTTTTCGGAACTGGGACAACAATAAAAGCCATCAACAGTGTGGTCGAATTATTCAATGATTAAAAGTATGTTACGATCCAATAATAATATAGACATTTCAAAATATTTCAAACTAATTACATTTCTGAAACAAAATGGGAAAGGTGACACGCCCAAGAAAGCTGGGATTTTTACGAGTACACAAACTAGTGATGTTTTAAATAATGCACCCGATGAAGTTTATTTAATGGCCAAGGTTGTTGTTGTATTTGGAATTGCAGGAGCTTGTCGAATTTGTGAAATCAGCCAGGTAACATTAGATGATATTGAAGATTCGGGAAAGTTATTAATTGTGAAAGTGAAGCAAACAAAGAATGATATAAACAAGAAATTTGTAGTTACTGAAGAATATATTAAAAATTATCGAATGTACATAATAGCCCTTCGTCCAGCAGCAGCAAAAGATCGCAAGATTAGTTTTCAGTTCTGATGCCAATTTTCTTATTATTTCGAATAAAGGCGTTTTTTAAATTCAATTGATGTATGCTCATATCTAAACCAATATGAGGACTTGTCGAAAATTTTCTTGTTAAACTCTATATACTCTGAGAAAAGTATTCGGAAATTTGAAATAAAACGATATTAAATTTCTTTAATATTCAATGAATCTCCTTCAAAATATGAACCATTTGAAGCAATACACATGTGCCAACGTTTTTTAAATTATTGAAACATTTTTTATATGCACTTTCAGGGATTGCCATCATCTCCTTGTGCGGGTTAAATCTTCGATAAAATACAGTCCCCATAAGCCTTTGCCAGCAACATGTCAGATCACGAAATTACGGTCAAAACCCAAAATTTGAGACAATTAATATTTTATTCGATTGTAACATTCGCAGACTATCACTGTAAACAAACTAATTGACAGACGCGCTCATGTTTGGCATTATATATAATCACATATATAAATTACACCACCCCCCCAGGAAAGAGTTTTTCACATTAAATCTTCGAATGGAAACGATCTAAACCTCCCCCCCTTACCCCGCTTTTCACTCAAGATCAGTTCAGGTCCCTCGCTAAACTTGCCATTGTCATCAAGTCATTTCTTTACGATTAGTTGAGATATCAGGAACCAATAGAATATCAGGAGGTTTACGCCTACTGCATGTGTAGGTACAGTCGTCATTTCTTTACGATTAGTTGAGATATCAGGAACCAATGGAATTTCAGGAGGTTTACGCCTACTGCATGCTTATGCACAGTCGTAATTTCTTTACAATTATTTGAGATATCAGGAACCAATGGAATTTCAGGAGGTTTACACCTACTGCATGCGTATTTACAGTCGTCATTTCTTCACGATTAGTTGAGATATCAGGAACCAATGCAATTTCAGGAGGTTTACGCCTACTGCATGTGTATGAACAGTCGTCATTTCTTTACGATTAGTTGGAATATCAGGAACCAATGGAATTTCAGGAGGTTTATGCCTACTGCATGCGTATGAACAGTCGTCCTTTCTTTACGATTAGTTGGAATATCAAGAACCAATGGAATTTCAGGAGGTTTACGCCTACTGCATGCGTATGTACAGTCGTCATTTCTTTACAATTAGTTGAGATATCAGGAACCAATGGAATTTCAGGAGGTTTACACCAACTGCATGCGTATGTACAGTCGTCATTTCTTCACGATTAGTTGAGATATCAGGAAGCAATCGAATTTTAACAGATTTACACCTACAGCAGGCTTAGTATAGTCGTCATTTCTTTACGATTAGTTGAGATATCAGGAACCAATGGAATTTCAGGAGGTTTACGCCTACTGCATGCGTATGTAATAGTCGTCATTTCTTTACGATTAGTTGAGATATCAGGAACCAATGGAATTTTAGCAGGTTTACGCCTACAGCAAGCTTCGTATAGTCGTCATTTTTTTACGATTAATTGAGATATCAGGAACCAGGCCCGCCGTAGGCGGGCGTGTAAGGCGTGCCCGGCACAAGGGCGGCACGTCCAGGGGGGCGGCGAGAAGAGTGAAATTTTTTTGAATAAATATTTGAGTATGTATCTATATGATTTTTCAATTTTATATATATAATATAATATATATATAACAATAATTCAATAAGTTTTTTATTTTTTTCCCACTATAATGAGGGAGCCCTTTCTAAAGAACACTCAGCATATTTAGCGCAGGCGAGTATTTGGAAATTGGGGGTAATTAATATGTATGTTTCTAATAGTAAAATAATAGTAATTCTTCGAAAGAAAAAAATTTATTCAGAGTAATGGGACAAAAGAGTTGAATTAAAAAACTGTAGCAATTATTTGAAGAGCAACAGCATTAAAGAATAATAATTAAAGTTTCTGCATCGAATAATATCAGGAAAAACTGTTTTTTCATTTTTACTAATAATTCTTCAATTAAATGCATCAATATTATCTCCCTCAGCGTCATCTAGATCCCATTCGTCTTCATCGACATCAGAGTTAATTTATATACTGTTTATCAGGTCAGAGACATTTTCACAAGTTATGCCGTTACACATTCTGCAAAACCTTGTACATTTCAGTCCTGCTTTTTTGCAACTGTAGCGAGAAGTATCATATTTTCCATTACAGCTGCAGAATACGTTTAAAAAATTTGAATCAATAATGATAAGTCTATAGAAGATGTACCTCTAGAAATACGAATTTTATTCTGGCTATTGCATAAATTCTTAACTTTAAATTTTGATGACAAAATCATATTCCAAAAATTTTTTCCAATGACTGCTTCCATTCCTTTGCGTCCTTGAAATTCCATATGACAGTTAATATGGTCGCTACCAATAACACCTGTAGAAAGAGACATCAGACAATCTCTTTTCTCAAAAGGATTATGGCATTTTAGCCAGAATACAATTTTTTCTATCTTCTTTATCTCTCTTTATACGACCTTAAGATAAATCCACGTGCTGTTCACTATTCGCTGTTCTCAAATCAGCATATTCCTCCAAACAATTCATGACGTCAAACGCCGATGGCATCCCCAGAAGGTAACGCGCAACAACACTGGGTGTGACTCCTCTAACATGCCTTAAATCGGTACCGAAAAATCTATTTACTGTTTGTTCTATACACATATCACTCCAGACACCACTCCAAGCATTGTCTGTCCTACGAATAGTGAAATATCCTTCTTTTGTGAACTTGTTGAATTCTAATGAATCCATCGTTGTTTCCAAATGCACCATATCCTGTAAGTACCATTGAGCACTTTTTGCATAGGCGAAATGCCTATGTATGAAAAAATGGTAACATTTTCCTGACACTGCTTAAGTGCAAATCTCAATCTCCAATACGTTCTGATACGACAAACTGGAGTAAAATAATCACGATCTTCAAATATTGAAGTGTTTCCTCGGATTTCCGAGTTGAACATACTATCATTGGGTCAATATTACAGTCGCCCAAAGTAGGAGAATTTTCTTTCCATTTTTCGAACAACGTTTTCACTTGTTTCTAATTTCATCAGTCTCAGTTGTATTGCTTGTTTTCAAAATATGAATTCCTATAGCAGTGAAAGTTAATATGTGAGCACGTAAAGCTCTGCTGAAAGTCCTTCAGACATTTTCTTCACTGATTGTGCAGCGTATGAAGTAGCCCAAAGATCTTTCAAACTACTCCCATCCATGACAAAGCCAATGGCGTCCATACATGACATCAATAAATGGAACCCTCCTAATCTCACAGCAATATTCCTAAATTCAGGATTGTCCGAATGCACAATGATAGAGTTAGCTTTGAAATAAGGAGGCTGATCGGATGTTACAAAAGTTGTTCTACTTTTATTTCTCTTCGTTTCTTCAACTGCATAGAGCAAAGCTGTGTGTAATGTGGTTAAACTGGATGGTGGTGCATTAATGAATGGGAGACAATTAACATGCGACATCATATATGTAACGTCTCGTGAAAAAATTTCATGAAAACCCTTCCATGTTGAAATATTTTCTATTTCGAGAGATTTCGCACATAAATACGCAACATATGATTTTGGAACTTCAGGTTGTACTTTTATATAAAGTTTTGATTTATCAACGAACTCTACACTCTTCAATCCATCAGGATTCGTGTAACTGAATATCAATTATATCTGCTTTTGTGAAGCTAAAATAGAAGCAGGTGGCATTTCCATCAGCCCTTTGGAACCTCCTTCATATTCAACATCATACTCATCTGGCGTAATGACTTCAATACTCCCCAAACAGTGAAATGTTTCATGACCATCCGACGTACTTACATTGTGATCTGTGTTATCAAAAACAATTGAATGAAAGAGTTTGGATGCGTTAATTTTGCAGGTTGCATAATAACGAAAGCTTCATATAATTGAATATTATGGTATGAAGCCGATACTCCTAATTTACACATCATGTCAATTATCAAATGAGAACCTGTATTTCTGTAGACATAAGTTCCTACAGCTAACTGAAATTTGGAAATGAATAATCTTGGACGAACAATGGAAATTATGGAATGTGCTATTGTATCACGTTTCACATCTTTCCTTGCACTACATTTTGAATCTGATAAATGGAATAGGAGAGTTTTCAAACTTTCCGGAATTTCAGATATACTGCTATTCAAGAATTTACTTGAGAGGGGATAAATTTAATAGTTATAATCTTTTTTTTTTATCAGCTACAACGATCTGAACAGCTATCCGTAAAATTAAATTTTTTTGATAAATACTGAGAGAATCGGGATTAAAAGCCTATCTTAACTAAGCTCCATTATATTGGGAGATTTGTAAAAGTTGCTTCCCACGATGTTGTTCGATGATAATGATGAATTCTTTTTTATGAAAGTATTATTGTTGAGAAAATTTTCCCCCCATAACTAACTATATAATAATCTGTTCTAGTAAGTATTCAAAATCCCGTCAACGAGTTATTTGAGAAAATGAAATTTTGGTGGGGCAATTATTCATTTCAATGCGTCACTGAAATATCGATTTTAAACTAATGAGTTTACACCCAATGATTACATGTTATTGATTCTGGAGCTCGTTTGGGATACCAAACGAGCTGTTATTCATTCTAATAGACCAAGAATTTCAAATCACACTCTCCAGACAACTTGTGCTGAATCCTACCCTGTTCTAGAACTTCAAATGTCTAGCAATCAGTATACAAAATCACTTTCGAGAACGGTAATCTACATAATTTGGACTAGAATTTTCCGCTCTACAACTTTTGTTTCAAACTTTTTCTCACTAAACCTTCTCATGTGCGAAAATATCAGAGAAACCGTATTTTTTTTCTCTTTTTTCAAGAATTTTTCAATGTTCCTGAAAATTTTAACACCTGCATTTTTGACCATATGTTGATCTCTTTATAACAATCAACATATCAAAAATGCATCTCTTTCCGAGAAAAAGTGATTTCAACCCTTCCTACCCCTCTCCCCCGAATTGCTCTCTGGATACGCCCTATTGATGTAGCGCCCTATTGGGGGCGGCATAACAGTATTTGCACGCGGGCGTTCAGACAACTAGCGGCGGGCCTGATCATCGAAAATCGCTTATTTATTTTCAAACTATTCCCCATCAAGATATACAAAAATTTGCAGGCGTTTGAACCGATTGTCGAAGCACTTTTGCCACTCTGATTGAGGAATCTTCAAAACATGCACTCTGAACGCATCAACCGCTTTTTCAGATGTCTAAAAACGCTGACCTCTCATTTTATTTTTCACGAACGGGAATAAAAATAAGTCGGTGTCAAGTCAGGACTATACGGCGGATGACCCTCAAATTGATGTTTTGAGTGACACATTTTTTCAGGATTTTCAAATGTTGAATTTCGTCTGAATGCCATTAACCTTAATTCTAATTTTATATTTCACAGACGTTAAAATCGATTTAATACTAATATTGTTTAAGATTCTCATGTGTAACTTCACTAAACGCATAGGGAATTAAGTAATCTCAGAAACTCGAACTGAACAAATTATCACAGATCTCTAAATGTTTGCAGACTCTCTTGGAAGGTTTAATTTGTTTGGGTATTGATCAAGGGACTGCATCAAAATATAAATATTTTCATACTTGAAATGCATCTGCTTTCATTCTTTATCTGATAATTGAATGAATGATAAATAGTTTTATCTATCCCTAATTAAGAATGTATAGATGAATAATGTTTCAATCAATGTCCGATTGTATTAATTTGGGTTTTCCGGTTTTATAGGATCATAAAACAGTAAGTCTGCTGCCATTGATTGTGGAAAACAAATGGTTGTGTACCACCCAAAATTGACTGTTCTGCGATTGCGACATGTCCAGTTTTTCCGAAAAAACATGCAACCATTCGTTTGGAATTGCTTCGTGCGCGAGCAACTTTTGTAAGATTTGGCTCATCTTGAAACACCCATACAGTCGACTGCTGTTTACTTTCGGACTCATTAGCGTAAATCCACGATTCATCACCTGTCACGATGTCATAGACGTGCTTCGAAGTATCGCAACCATATTTTTGGAACATTTCTTTTGACCAATCGTAACGAGCCTTTTTTGCGCTTTTCTTTATCTGTTTGAATTTTTGGCCAAAAATGTTATCAATAGTCGAAGAAAAGTAGTGGTTAGAAACGAATGTATAGGAACATAAATTTCCCTTTGTTACAATCATTTAAGTAATGACTTATCATATTCATGAAAATTACTACGTTGTTGCAATAGATTCTATGGAAGAAAATTAGTTTTTATCTAAAGTTTGGTTATATATATAATTATCTCTTGATTGAACAACTGGCCCTTGTATTATTCATCAAAAAACTAAAACTCGCAATGAATAAAAAACTCTGTGAAGTGCAAGACGAAGATTAATGATTTTATCTTTCCTTACAGATGGTTGTCCCCCCGAAAAAACAGATATCACCAGACACCAAACATTCAATAAATACGAACTTTTAACCAGTAAAAGGAAACTCAGTATCATCCTAACACTGCTTTTTGTGGCTGTCCTAGTGGTGGGTTCGTTTTTACTAGTTAATTTCATGAATACCCCAAAAGAAAAGATCTCAGATGGAGGTGACAAAGATGGCGATTCCGATCCTAAACCTTCTATCTCTTTCGGCAACCTTGAGAAGCTAGGAGATTGTAAGATATTCGAAGAAGAGTATTGGGGTCTTAAGCGTAACTTAGGTGATATCGAACTCAAACATCCTGTACCTCTCATAATCATATCCCATTCTGCAACACCCTTTTGCAACACTACCAAATCCTGTAAGGCTCGTATGATGCAGATACAAGAATACCACATTCTCAAAGGCAGTCCAGACATTGGATACAATTTTATGGTAGGAGGAGATGCCAGTATCTACGTAGGAAGAGGCTGGAATGCAAGGAACTTCCATCTTGGAAATCATTCCATTGGTATCAATTTGATTGGGAATTATTTTAGAGATGAGTTGACTCCGGAAATGATACATTGCGTCAAGGCCATAATGGATTACGGCGTTAAGGCTAAAATACTGGAGGATGATTATAAGATCGTTTGTCACAATCAGACAAATTCAGCTACCGCCAGCCCAGGTCCTAATGCTTATGCTGAAGTGAAGAAATGGCCACATTTTATGGCTGGCGAAGTGAGTCGGGGATATTTGTACGGAGAGTAAGGTGACTATTGGATATCTCGAATCAAAATATTTTTATACATTTATATCATACCACATTTTATGTATAGATTTGTATATAAGATTTTTTATTAAAAATGATAGCTAAACTGACTTATATTGAGAATTTATCTGAAACAATAGGATCTCTTATGGTAGGAAACAAAAAGAATTACAAACTTCAATGTTGTACCTTTCAATTTGTTATGTAAAAAAATCTTTATCCATACTCTAAAAATATGCAAGATATCCATAACATTCATATATGCATAAATTTCATTGGGATCTGAAGAATATCTTATCTGTAATCGAATATTTTATTAAAAAAACACTTGACTTTTGTCTTAAAAATATCAATTACAACAATATAGGTTCAGCAAAACACTCTTATGACTAAGGTTGAAAAGAAGAAACAGTTCACTGATAGAAAGAAACAGTAGAAAAAATTTCTAATTTCAAACCTCCCATAAAAAACTACTAACTTCATCCCGGGCCTAACACAGATGGCGCTACTTTTATTGTAGTTACCCTTCTTTGAGTTATTACCATTGTTTATAAATACAGGGTGAGTCTTGGACCCCGGCGTTAATTTTAACCATAGGTTCTTAAGATCAAAAGAAACACTTTTTTCCCATACTGTTTTTCCATATTCAGCTGCGTTAAAAAGTTATAAGCTTTTTAAGTTTTCACATTGGGCAAATACCCCTCTGTATTCAAGTTAAGTTTGAATGAAAATTATCTTCCACAGCATCCACTATTGAATCTGAATTGTTCAAAAAGATTATTTTCCCTCTATGAAATGATTCAGAAACTCGGTTCATCAGATGATTGTATCGATTTAGTTCCTTTCAACTTCAAATATCTCAAAAATGGTGCAATTTAGGAAAAGAGAGAGGAATGATTTTATGAGAAACCCACAAGAAATGGAATAAATCTATTGATGCCAAAATATACATGACTGTTATCCAAAACCTTCTACAAGAGATGATTTCAATTGATATTGTCGTTTGAATATTACAGGTGAAAATGCAATTTTTTTATGAAATTTCAACACCCTATATCTTTTGAACGAGGCAAAATTTGGAAAAATATTATAGGAAGATAATGTTTATTTTGACGTCAAGAATCTATGGTTAAAATTGACGTAGTGGTCAAAGACTCACCCTGTATATTAAAGACCGCTGTTGCAATTTCATGATATTCTAATCATTAGTCTGTGAGTTATTTTGCTAAGAGTTACGCTACTTTTGTTATTTTCAAAAGAATGGATCAGAAACAATTTCGTGTTTGTATACCCCTATTATCTATTTTGTCTTCTAACCATCTCCTTATTCCTAAGGTTGCCTTGCCATGATGAAGCCAATCAGCAGAAACACGTGTCCGCAAGGACCATATTCGTTCATTGCCTTCTGCTACTTGTGGATTCACCCAATATTTTTTCTTACACCTTGAAAATAATAATTAGAACAGTGCAGGTACAGTTCAACACCTATATTTAAAGTTAAACAGAAGAAACAGTTCTCCGACAGAAAGGTAAAGTAGAAGAGAGTTTCTAATTTCGAACCTACCTATAAAAATAACTAAATGTACAAAAGAGATAAAATGATAAAAATAATTCAACAGCAGATATATTATAAAATCACACAGGATATTTATCTGAAAATGGTGATTTTTACCACGTGATCCGGTGTAACCAATGAAAAATGATTACCGGATTGTGTTAAAAGTGGGGACAATGAACAATGGTGCATCTGCCATGTGATTGGTATATTCTAAACAGTTTGTAATTAATAACCCTAATAACGAACTCGACTAAGATATTTGAACTAACCTATTTTGGGAAGACAGAGAGCATACGTCTATCCGGCCGATCGGCATACTCAAGTATGGGCTCGAATTATTTTTCGCGTTAAATAGAAATCACCTTCGTGGCCACTGATACAAATTTTACCATGAAGTATTCCGCACTCGTAAAATCCCGTGTTCACGAGGTGGAACTTTCTTCTAGACAGTGTAGTTTGTCCTGGAATTGTTAACTCCTTCAAGAACATATTGGACCCATTAACAATACAGTAGACAATTTTTTGTCAGGGCAATGCTTTTTTTTGCATTTCCTGAAGCGCCACTTCGTTTGTTAGTTTTTGTTTGATATTTTTGTTGGAAAACCTTTATTATTCAGAGGACCAACAAAAATGTTTTTATGGTACTATTGAATAATTATTAAAACACCTATTGTTTCATTTAAATAATTTTATTATCCCTTAAACAGCAGTAATAAAGAAAATTCTTTTCTTTTGATAATGAGAATAAAATTAACAAAAATTTTAACTAAGAAACATAGAAGATATACTTGTATTGTTAATATGTTTTTTAATATCACAAATTATCGGAATATCTTTAAATCTAAACAGTAGCTGGGGATAAATTTCCGTTTGCAATCACAGTTACGTCAAATTCTCCACATTCATTATCCTCTTCCATCATATCTTCATCAGAAGGCTCTGATGAGACAGTTGGATCACATTTTGAAAAGAGGTCTTCCACAGCATTGATCTGTGAAGTACAATTGATAAGAACATCTCCTTTGCCATTATTGACCCCATTCACACATTCTGTGGTAACTTTTGGCATTCTGAAAATAATCTTGAGATTATATAATTCAAATATGAAAACTCGTTTTCTCTTTTTCAGTTTTGTAATTTCAGCATCTAAAACAGTGTTGAAATAAACACAGTATACTTTCTGTAATATGTCAACTGAACCAATTACAACTGGAAAAATTAATTATGAACGACCCTAGGATGTATAATCCGAAATTTCTTCAAATTTCAATAGTATTTCACATAGGCTTACTGAAATAGAGAAAAAAGCGTTCATATACTAACTCACATGTTAAGAACATTGAAGTCTCCAACTTGATTTTTTTCCCCTGGCAAACTTTTTTCTGTTTCTACGCATACACCATAATCCTTGCAATTTCTGAATGTGCATTTGTTCACATCAATTAATGAGTTATCGTATATCTTCAACCCATAATGCACATTATGTATTTCAGTATTCTGCATTGTTACTTTCGAATTTGAATTGCCTACAAGGGCTATATAAAAACCAAATATTTCACAGTTTATCAATTCCAGTTCAGCGCCAGCCAATACTATGATTCCTTGATGAATGGTTGATATGCCATCACCAATAATTTTGCAGCCAGAGAAAGTTACCTTAGGAAAAAATAATGTAGAAAAATTTGCTTTTATTGAAGCGTTTTTATTCACCTTTCCTTTTCTAATGACAGCAGCACATTGAGAAACGCTGGCGTTCAGAGTAACATTTTCTACCAAGCAATGTTCTACTTGGAAGTCTAGCATGATATCATCTAATATTGAATCAAGGACAATCTTATCTCTATTACCTATACCTTTCAAAACAACTCCATTATCTAAAGTAGTAATTACATTCACTTCATATCTTCCTTCGCTCAGAATGAAGGAATCACCAGGACCCCCATTTTCAAGAGTAAGTGATAAATTCGGTTGAACTACGACTTTTTCAGATGGGTATAGAAGTTTAACTTGTTCTAGAAATTTTAAATAACTTCCTACGTGACCATTTTCCTGAATGAGCCATATTCTGGGTTCTAAAAACAGAAATTAAGGAGTTTAATGAATAAACCTAAATTCGAAACAACCTCTTGTTTCCTTGTTATTCAACGATTCCATTTGATTCTGCCTCCTCAAAAAAGCTTTCCTAAGCAATGGATTTTCCAAAATTTCAACTTCACATTTAATTTCCAATAATCTCATGTGAATATCTGCCAGTTGGTCTATACATTTCTCATTAGAATCATCAGCAGCAGTTTCTTCTAATTCCATCTCGATAAGTTCCTTCTTAGTTTGAATTCTACGTGCTTCAGTCATGAGAGAATTCAAATGTAATGATGTAGCCTTAGGAATTACTCCATTCTTCATATCATAGTATAATCTCAGTCTTGATTCTAAATGTTTCGATCTCCAGTCTGAACTGTCATCGTCATCAAAATCCCATGGCATGAATAAATGAATGTAAAAAAAACGTAACATGTCCATCGCATTTGCGGTTACAGACATATTCAAGGCAACCGATTTATCTTGGGCCTTTGTTGGCCACAGCTGAATTAAAGGTACATGATGTTTTTCAGGAATTGAATAGATTTCATCTTGCACCGCAATCACTTTAACGAGAGCTTGAAGAGTCACGTAATCTACATCCAAAACAAAGACCAGTACAATTGTTGGAAAAGGTATTTTCAAGACATCACAAGTTGTTCTCGAGATTTTCCAAATTGCTTGCCACCCATTTGCATCCAAAGTTAGTTCTAAATAAAATCCCCATTCTTTCATTAACGCTGAAGCTGGAAGTACTCCATAGCTTTCAAAGGCATCTTTGTATTCCTTTAATCTTTCCTGCAGACTTTTATCAAAATTATACACTTGATCCATTTCTGATTCTCATAGACATAGTATATATTTATTCTACTTGGTAAGATTGAAACTTGTTCAATCCAATAAAAAACGAATTCCACAATCGTTAATTCATTCGAATTCAAAATTCTCTTCAAACCACAAAAAAACAGGAAAATTCAAAATTTCACTTGTGTGAAATTATCCACGGTTTTACAGTTGATGGTTTCTGACAAGTAAAGTCATAACAAAGGGATAGGAGATATTTTGTCGGCGTTGCCAGTTGGCATAAAATATTTTCCTTCTCATGTATCAGAATGGTGCCTCAATTTTATTTCATGAATGCTTGTAAGCTACAACTTACGACTATTTCGAAAAAAATAAAGAACTTCTTTTAGATCTATGGGAAAAGGGTCAATAAACGACTAATATTTCTTGCGATATCAATAAAAAGATTTTTCTCAAGAACCCTATATAATATGAGGATATAAATCAGGCCGTCATTGCTCACTAAGAAAATTTACGGAATGATTAAAATGTTTGGCAAACGTTGTTCCAAAATCACTCTCTATCACGTAATCGCACCATCCGTCTAAAACCGTTGTCAAGTATCTGTGGATAACTTCACAAAATCAATTTGTATGAACTTATCCACGATGATGATTTCTGGCAAATGGAGTGATTACAATGAGATAGTGTTTTTCAGATAAATTTTCAGTTCTTGACGGTTTCCAAATTTTACCTAAATCTTTTTTTAGAAAAAAGGAGTATGTGGCTGATGAAGCCACAGTGTTTGCGAAACAATTGTTGTGAAAAACAATAAAATATTGTGGAAATCTGAATCTTATTATTTATTTAAAATGAATTTCCACCAAGTAAACACCGATACAATTAAATATATAACGTGACTGTTAGAATCGCGATATCTCAGAAATGATAAAATGATAACTCTTAAGAAAAAATCATTTGAACCATTCTTGTAGAGAATTTTAAGAACTACAAATTTGCTCAGAGGTACTTTTTTGGATCGATGAAGATTTTAATAACTTCACACATAATAGTAAACCCAAGCACTCCACCAATATTTGGCTCCCCAGCAATTTTTGTTATTTTAAATGTGTATATTGACCGGACTAAAAAATAAGGTTTCATCTAGACTGCATTCATTCACGAAACAATAGCACGACCTTCAACAAATTTTCTGCATAAATTTATTCGGACCACGTACCAACTCCTGCCTTAGGTTCCGTCAGAAAAGTAAACGTTGCATGTGATAACAATGATGATAATTTTTATTTCATTCATAATATATGTATTTTGGTATTTCCTGAACAATAAGTGTATCTATAAAACAGATTTACCTAAGTACTTAAGATAATGAGAGCGACTGCTCCAGCAGTACGCATTCGTGCCATGGAAAGCAAGTTAATCGAACTTTATATTCATCGAACAGGTTTTTCATTGGTTCTTGCGAGCGCCACCACTGTTAATACATCTCAAACAAAAGTATTCAAAACTAACAGTTTGCGCTATCAATAAGTGACCTCAGTTCCAATCCATGGCTTTGTGGGATGCTCCAGGTGATACACTGTGTTTATTATACAACAAACAAACAACAAAATGATGGATCACCTTAAAAATCCAATAAGAAAATCGAAAAAAAAAATTAACCACCTTTAATGACGACTTACTATCGGAAGTGATGGTCAAAGAACTGGATTCTGTATCTTGGAAATCTTACGATGAAGAAATCGGATACAACACAAATTTAGACAGGCCGAATAACTCTGAAGATATAAAAGTAAATGGGCCATTGGTTCTTCAGCAAAACGACGATGTTGATGTCTGTCCGACTTTTGGAAATATATCGATATCCAATGGCAGCGATATACATTTTGGAAACAAGACTTTCTACCAGGGGCCTGTAACGATCAAGCAGTTTGTGGTAGCTGATGGTGATAAGTTAAAAAAGATCAGTGAAAGTGAGGTTTCAGAAAGTTTTGTTGAAAAATTGAATCTGCGCAATGCAAGTGAGGGCGTTGTGAATCCCAATTTTCAGGGTGAATCCAAGTATGAACAGGAAAACGGACGCAATGGTCAGATTGTGGAATCTAATAATAATGACAGTCGGACATTGGGATTCTTGGAAGGTAAGAAAACCCATGAATATGACTTTCTCTTTGATCTTGATTAATTTTCTCATTCTATTATGGAATGCATTCATAATATCGGTCAATAAGACCCTGAGCTAACTAACAGATGCCGCCACTAACAAGATATCCATATGATTTTTTGAAGGATTCCTCTCAAAATTTCATTATGTTTGGTTCATTATTTATCGATTTATACAATTGTACAGAAATGTTTCGCGCATGAGTACAAAAAACTAGTCCACCTCAATGTTTTTGCGATTAATAATTACCCTACTAATGGATGGACAAGGATTTTTTCCTCATTTCAAAATACCTATTACTTTTGCTTTACGGAAATCGGAAGGAAAATTTCCTGAATTCAGAATATCGTTATAGAAAGACAATAACCAAGACAAGGCCTTTTTTCTTAAATTTTTATGAATTCACGATAAATTCTGTCAAAACCTGCTATTTTCCGAGATTCGGTAGATTTAATTGCAGCCCTCAATTCATCTATATTGAATGGATTCTACACATATTCTAAGATAGAGGCTGTTCTCCTGAATATGTGTAATCATAGATTTCAAAGCCGCTAGTTTATGATTATCAGGACTGAAAGAATCATATGGTATTATGGCTTCTGAATTTGTGTTTTCGGTAGATGTTGAAATCGAATATATTCAGGTGTTTATTTATAAAATCAAAAGATTGCAATGCCGCATATGTTGGCCAAACTGTCAGAAACTTTGAGACTAGATCTATGGACTAGATTGAAAGAACACGTGAAATCAGATAAACCAGTCTGCAGTTTATATTCATATTAATACTGAAAAGCATCCTCTTTAAAATCCTTTAGAGATGCGAGAAAGCCTTGAAACTAAATTTGCTTGAATGGACGTGACAAATCTGTACAAGAACCCCAATCGTACATCACTTATATATCCAAATGGAGATAAGCTATTCACCAATTTTGAACAGTCTATTGAGAATTATGTTTGAATAACTTTAGAAAAATAATTTCTACTCTGAAACACTCTTGAACGAGTCATTTATTGAAGAAAGAGATATGGGAAGTACTCCTGTACAAGTATAATGACTATTCTTTATGGTTGGTTTGATTCTTCGAAGATATCAAGGACGTCATATTGTTTAAGCGATGAAACCAGTTCTTGATAAACACTGGTACGTTGTTTATTATCCTACGGAATATAAAATTATTTATGAAAATACAAGAATTGACAAGATAGTTGAAAATTTTTTGGCTAAATTAGTTTTTTTATTCAATATAATTCCCTACAAGGTCTATACACGATACACGTATGCTCTCCATATTTCGAAATAGATTAGCTATATTTCTTATAATTTCAGAATTATTCATTTGTCCTATTATCTAGATCAAGTTTGTTATAGCGCCAAATCCGTCAAATGGTTCAGCAGTTATGAGCATATGGAATTGATCCTTGAATATTCATCCTATAAAGTCCAACAAAAGTTGCTCGCGCACGAAGCACTTACAAGCAAATGGTCGCGTGTGTTTTTCGGAGAAACTCGACATGTCGCAATCGTACCACTAAAACAACGCAGAATAGTTAATTCTGGACGGTATATAACTATTTTTTTGCCAGTTGGCTTCCAAGAAATCAGGAAAACCAACCGCCGAAGACGGATCACCCTTCATACGCCGTATTAGCAAAGATTAACTTACTTACTCTACTCTTTGGTATTAGAGGCGACGTCATATCTGCACGTAACTATGGTTACGGGATCCAAACAACGCAGTTTTAATTTGGATTGCCCAGTATTTTCCATCTGACAGGCAATTCTAAAAATGAAAAATTGTTTTGAGGATAAGTTACATACACAATTTCAATTAAATATCAATTGAAATATATTATAAACTCCTCAAGAATAATTTGGTTACGAGCATGATGTGACGGCACACTAATACGGCGTATATTGTTGCATTATAGTTAGGTTTGAAATCACAAATTTTTTTCGGCTGTGCCTTTCTATCAGAGAACTGTTTCTTCTTTACTTGAATGTTGAAAAGTTGAGAAGAAGAACATAAGTGGTGATGGTTATTGCCCAAATAATACTTGAAATAAAAGTATCGATCCCTTTTATTTCCATCAATACATTATTCATCCTTGATAGCATTACAGGGACCTCTCGATGATTCTAGTCTTCAATATATTAATTATTATGTGTCCTTCGATCTTATTCATTTTTTATATAGAATTTAATCATTAAATAACCTTAAATTTTTTCGTTTTTCTTTTCCAGAGCTGAAGAATTACTTAATAATTCACAGAACTCAATCTCTTTCAATTTGTTTATGCCTTGCAATTATTTCACTTACCGCGGTGACATTGTCGCAGTTTCTGAAATCTCCAGGAGCATCGATTGTGAAACTTGGTGAGGATGTACAAAAGATCGGGGATGATGAACATGACCACAACACACCGATTGATGGACCAATAGGTGAGATCAAATATGTGGTTCTGGTTTTCTGTAGTTTAAACAACTTTAAACTGTTAATAGTATATTCTAAAACAAGTTGCAGAATGGGCACCTATTCCAACAAGAATGCGAAATTCGAAAACGAGCGTCGCTCGTTAGAATTGCCTCCTGCAACGAGTATTAGACGATATTTTCTCTATTTCAGTCAAAAATTGTGAGAAATTTATTGGAATTCAATGAAAAATTCAGATTATACCTCCTAGTACCTTTTGTATTTTATTTTCGCAGTTGGTGTGACTGATATGAAAATTGACAGATTATAGAATTTGAATAGTGCGTTCAAATCTCTAAATCTCTACATGGTTTAATATTGACAATTGACATGCAATGAACGCGTGTTGACATTCGAAGGGATAGGATGTCAGAGTTGTCAACCACTAAACGAAAAATATAACTAAAAACAATGCCGTAATGAGTTCATTACAGCACTGTTTTTAGTACCTACTGTAATGAAATCATTACGACCCTGAAATAGAGAAACATCACTTTGATGCCATTTTGGGTGCTATATTTTTAAATAATATACATACAGTATGGAACAAAGTTATTTTCCCGGATGAAAAATATTTGGCAACAATATCCTGGAAAATGTCAATTTTTCTCTCACTTTTACAGAATTTTAATGTATTTTTGTTCCACCCTCATCAACCCTTTGAATTTTGTGAATAGGTAAAAGTTTTTTTCGAAAAATTAGTGAATCTCCCTGGGATCATGATCTAATTATTCGAATTTTTCATGCGCATCTGGTACATGTATTAGCAAATAAAAAACCCATTGATTCGATCCAGAAATACCCGATTATCCTTACTTTTGAGATAACTTTCTGTCTAGAGGAGTGTTTTTAAAATTCTCTTTATTTTTTCGTTACAGACCCAACCAAAATAAAACCACTGACCCTCAAAATCGTGAGTCGATTGGAATGGCTAGCTCAACCCCCTACAAAGCCTACAGACCCTTTAAATACACCTGTGCCATATGTAATCATCTCACATACCGCCACTGAAACCTGCCAATCACAAGCTCAATGCGTTTTTCAAGTGAGAAACATACAAACTTACCACATGGAAAGTAGAGGATGGTGGGATATTGGCTACAACTTCCTGGTAGGAGGTGACGGAGAGGTATACGTTGGCAGAGGATGGGAGAAAGAAGGAGCTCATACTCTTGGTTACAATAAATATAGTATTGGCATTTCATTTGTTGGTACATTCATAGATACCTTACCGACCGAAAATCAATTGTTAGCTTGCAAAAGACTGATTAAGAAAGGTGTGGAGCTGGGATACTTAAAAAAAGATTACATACTTCTTGGAGCAAGGCAGCTACAAACTACCCAGAGCCCTGGAACAAAGTTGTTTGAGGAAATTAAAAAATGGCCACATTGGGCAGAGAAGCCTTGATATAATTCTGTGCAAATATATAATTAGTCTTAAATTAGATTTATGCCACATTTTGTACATATTTATTAAATTAGTTTGGAAAACTTCTCACATTTTTTAAATTTCTTCATGACTAAGTCTCTGTCCACAACCGTTTTAGTGAGTGGCTGTGAAAATGGACCAGAGGACTTCATAAAAAGTTTATCAAGTGTATTCTAATGCAAAAGGAGATGTGTAGGTTTTAAAAAAATTATTGTCCAACGATACATACTTTTCAGATCTGCAGTCAATAACAACATGGTAGTTGCGCACTTCGATTTTCCATAATTATGCAAGGATCTTTCAATAAGTAAACGGAAAAGAAACCTGGAATTATTCCATTTAGCAACTTGGTAATGGAAGATAATGGATAGCCCCTTTTGCGTGAATCTATGTGCATTAAAGTGACTCTACAAGTGTGCTCAGCTCATTAGTCTACAAACCTAACGAGCGTAGGGTCGAGGCCGGTCAAGGAAACATATTTTTTTGTGAGCCCAACGCTCGAGTGTTCAATGCTTATTTATCGATATATTAGGTTTATGTGAGTACATACACAGTACTTCATGTATGAATTCATCATGTTTCTATTCTTGCGTCGATCAGTTCAAAAATTTCGTCAAAATGTCGAGTTTTCAACGGTATTGAAAAACATTTTCTCGACTTTCTCAAATGTGGTATTATTGTTAGACATTTTTCTCGTGGAATAGACAAGTCGAATACCGGCTGACGACTCGTGATTTTGATACGCCTAGCAACAAGCTTCCATAATAGAGAAATTTTGCCAGTATATAGGTAATCAAGAAATGAAGATTTGTAATTTGATAAACATTACATCTGTGGTCAACATATAATTTTGACGTCACCCACGCATAGAATTATGAATAATTTTTACTTTGCATCCCCGCCCGCGAAAATATGACGCATTTGAATAACCACAGAGATGACCAGAAAAAAGTATTTTTTCAAAATTCAAATAGACCATAAAATGATCCAAATTGATGCACAGATTAATAGGAAGTTTGTGAATCAATTGCTTGAATTTTTTTGAGCATTTAGGTATACCATTCCACAAATGTTGATACAGACTCAATTCTTCATAATGAAATTTCCATTCCCCTTTTTGCTTGCTGAAATATCGGGAGCACAATATAATTATTCAGCTTTTATTGATGTTGGGAAGAATCACATCAAGGATATACTTACGTTTAAGAAATATGCATCTAATTCATGATGAACTAAAAACATTAGCAATATTCAACTGAACAAGACACATGAAAAATTCAATGAATCAAAGGTATTATTTTCCTGAATCAATGTAAAATTGAATTTTGGAACAATTCATTCAAAATGCCGATTAAAAGAAAAAAATCAATTCTATAATATCCATGTTTTTTATTTTGTTCAATTTCAATAGTGGTCACTTTAATTTCAGTAAGAAAAAAAATTCTATTCTCAAAATTTCCACCTGATGTAATTTGGAATTTACAATAAAAGATTAATCTGATGGTATGATATTCGATTTTTTCACACATAAGTCTTCAAAATACACATGACTAAAACATCACATACTTATTCTTATATTTACATATGTGTGGAAAATGAATTAACTGCAGGATTTAACAAAAGTATGAAACAATATGTATTTTTTTCAAGAAGATAATAACATCTATTCATTTGTATCATTACAAAGTCAGTTACCCCTATGTTTACTAGATTTAAGATGTGTTCCTCTACCTCCGCGTTTCCTTTTACTATCTGTAGTTCCTGGTGGTCCATTTCCAATTACTCGATTTGTATTGTTTACTATTGGAAGCTTCAGGGCTGGATTTGTATTGTTAAAAATGGGCGGATTTTGAGAGATTTGTGGCACCGGTATGGGAGGTCCCACTCTTCCTGCACCATTATTTGTCCCGTTGTTCAGAGGAACATTATTTTGTGGTCCACACATGGGAGGCATGGAAGTAAGTGCTGGATTCATCTCACTCATATTCAATTGCTCGTTGAAAACCATACAAAATTCACCAATTTTCTGCAAGTCCCCTCCTTTAGAAATATATAAAGTAAGACAGTTTCTCCAAACATTCACATAGCCTTTGGTCAAACTCACGATGTCACCTGGCATTAGCAATTGTCCTGCTTCATCCCATAAACTGGCATTGATACATGCAGTACTATCTGCTACTTTAACCGTTCTTACCTCCCTGTTCTCTTTTGTTAGAGTAGGGTGACTTATTTCAAGGACTATAACAACAGCGTTAACATTTTTGAGTCCAGGTCTCATGTCTTTGATGAGGACCTGATTATTTTCCATCATGCAACGGAATAATTACACTTAAAACTAAAATTTGAATTTTTTCATAATCATATAAGAAATCTTGTAATCCTGTTTTTGATTAGTGTGATTCTGAAAACTTCTGTTCAAAAAAACTATATGTAGTATGAATCAATCAAGAGCTAAAATTTATATAAAGCTTTACACAAAAAGCTATCGGATATATATAAATATTTAATTTAAATTGTTCTCTAAATATTCTGTCTACCTTAATTAACCAATCTTGGAAATTTCTGAAATTTGTCATCAATGCACATAAAAATGTCAACATTTGACAGAACACAGAGATTAACCACAAAAATAATATTGAGCTGTGTTCATTTAACCACTTATAAGGAAGACGATTGACTGTATTATTAATATTTATTCATGAATCAGTAATAAAATAATGATCAAATTGATACAGGTGAATTGAAAAATATATGATGATCTGTTGTGAAAACTAGAAGTTGTGAGAGTAGAGGAAAGATGTCGTTGTGTTGTAATGTGTCTGAAGGTTGATCCAAATGAAGAATCAAAATTTATCCGGACATTGAATGATGAAATTTCCACCAGTGTTTGTTTTCTTGAACTTTATTTATGATCAATTGAAAACTACAGGGGATGCGTAAATTAGGAAATTATCTATAATGATATCTTGATATTCAAGCAGCTGACTTGAAAGAGAATCAGCTTTTCTTTCAACAACCGACAATAAATCAATGTATCGATTATGAAATTGACGAAAACTTATAACCGCACACGTTAATATATATATCTCTTAGATTCCGAATAATTATTTTCAATAACTTCAGCACTCTGTATTGCTCATTCTTTGCTTACAATAAGTGTTACATCAACACACAAGTGACATCTACACTTATGCAATTTCGATAACTGGCTGTCCATCCTTATCTCTATAATTCTTTTTATATATATAAACTGTGTTGAAAACCTTTATTTTTGGGTGAAAATTGTGAAGAATTGCTCTAAGTATTCATAACTACACGGCAATGCCCCTTTTCATTAATATAAACAATGTCTACACTTTATACTTCTATGATTGAAGACAACCATAAAAAAGGCGCTGGAAGTATAGGGAAATTCGATTTTTAATCTTAATTGTGTTTACTTCGATTTTTGTACTCTTGAGAAAATGAATCAAGGATTATGTATTAAATTTTGGGTTAAAAATGTAATACAGTGCTCCAAAAATTACATAGGTTCGAGAAGATGTGGATGACAATGAGTATACTTGCAAGAACATCAAAGCAAGACAAGAAAACAGTGAAACAGGAAAAATTTTTTTGGAAAACGACGAATACCTATATGTTAGCATATCAATCGGCTCTTGTCATGCAATTTTCTCGAATGTTTTGGAGATGAAACATAGTACAGCTAAGTTTGAACGGAAGCAACGTCGTTTGAATACTGTTCAGGAGTTGTTAAATTATGTCAACGACAATGCAGGTATGCTCAAAATGATCATATAAATGTGGAAGACAAATCATAGATTCTGAACACATCAATACTTGTTCGTCTTCGTTTGGCTAAAAACAACACCGTAATCATGCCACAACAACGTATTCATCAGATTTGACTGTCCGCTACATCTTCCTATTCTCAAAACTGAATAGACCAATGAAAGGGATCTGTATTGCCCTAATAGAAGTCAGAATCGAAAATCTGGCTGATGGCCGTATCGTAAAGCGCATTTCAGAAGTGGTTCAAAGATTGAAAGAAATGGATTACATCGAAAGGAACAACATAGGATTGACCAATAAATAAATACTTTTCAAAAAAATTCAAAATTCACCATTTCTTTTGAACAAACCTCGTATACCGTGATATAATTGGCCTGGCAAGTTCTCAAATGTAAACCTTGAATGTTGTCAATTTTATGACGATGCACTCTTTATTTCAGATAGATTAACTCTTAAACTGTGGATTTAGCTAATATCATTACAAATGCAAATCAAAAACATGACCAAATGAATTCATCGACACAAAAAAAAATTGCAACAACAACCTGTTCGCTGTTCTATTTGCCTTGTTTCACGTTTGGAATCATATAGAAAGTGTGGCAGGCTGGTCAACTTCTGCCTCTTACATCACACTTTTAAATAAGTCCGAACTATCCATTCTCGCTAGAAATTGCGCTCGAGCGAGACCACCTTTAACATACGAGTCTAGTTGCGTTCAGAAAATCGAAGGTGATAAATCTTGTTCGCGCAGCAACAATTCCTACTGCCGAAAAAATTACAATATAATCGTCGGTTTTGATCAGTGGCATTGAATTTAAGCGTTTCTAAAAGAACCGAATCAAATTCAGTTGTTCCAATTTGTTTGTAGTGTTTGGTGCCAATTGTTGAATCTCGAAGATTTTGTCATGAATAAGGAATACGGAAATAGTCCACCACCTTACAGGGAAAGGCCACCACCAACAGCGCCTCCTAGTTACGCAGAAGCCTTGAGAGGCGTACCTCCTTCAAGTCCTTATGTAGCCCAAAACAGTTGTGAGTACATTCGATCAAAATTTAGGTGACATCCTTGATGAGGACATTCCTTGCATTCGGTTCAAGGATATTTGGAAGGAATATGTATTGATTTAAGTTTTTGTCGGTTCTTTTGGATATTTTTACCTTTTTTTCAGTTCAGACTAGAGTTTCTTTATAAGTTCTGGAGAAATTGATCAACAACTACGTTTGAAAACGTCAGTTGGAGGTCAATATGACAAATTTCGAATATCTCAGCTTATTTTGTAAACAAACCCATGACATGTCACTATTTTTACGGGTTTTTGCTGTAATTTTCTAATATAGAGCGGAAAATGGAATTTGAATGTGTCTGAGCGTCCGTCCGGTCGCGTATTCTGTATCTTCCGAAGGAGATTACCTAGAGTTTTGCTTATTTTCTGACTGGATTAACGCGAAGTATTTCTTTTAATTCTGATTTTCCATTCAATAGGAACTCTCACTTATTCAACTTTCTCTCCCCTAATATCTGACTGAGAGTCTGGATTTCCCTTTCAAATCGAAGTTGTATAACCTCGTAAGTATATACCGTTTAATTTTTTCCAATTTTATGAGTTCTTCGAGCCAAAAAAAGTTTAAATATCGGTGTTTTTGCAACTACACTTCATGATTTTGTTTCGACAATTTTTGATGATTTTTTGAAAAAAATGGAAACCGAAATGATTCAATATTCTTCGTATCTTAGAAATGTTCATAATATTGGTTCGAGAAGATTACCTGAAGAGTTGAAGAAACAAATATGCATTTAATAGTCCAAATATTGCACAGATCATAAAAGTATTCTGTTTTTGTGTTAGAACATTTAAAAAAAAGTATCGTAATTTTGTAGTAGCAGTGTAGCATGTTTTGGCCCCTTAACCGTTAGTGTGTCGTGAACAATTTCTTCAAATATCTCGGTCAAGTTCGTTATTGGGACGAATTCGTCGAGAAGTTCAGCAGCTAATGGGTGGCCCATTTAAAAATTGGAATTTAATTTTGCTATAAAAAAAAACTGCTCAATATTTTCCAATGGTTGAACATTTATTTAAAAGGTTGGTTCATGACATTTATTTATGATAAATAATTTCGGCCAAATGACCACCACGGCTGACTTGGCAGTAGCCTATTCGTTCCACCCAATTTTTTAATACATTTTCGATTGTTTGGGGCTCTATTTCACCAATAGCAGCTCGAATTTTGGTCTTGAGGTCTTGAATTGTTTCTGGATTGTTGGCGTAACACTTATCTTTCACCGCTCCCCAAAGATAATAATCCAATGGCGTCAGATCGCAGCTTCTTGGTGGCCAATTCACATCAGCATTTCTGCTGATTATTCGATTTCCGAAAATGCGGCGTAAAACATCGATTGTGGCGTGTGCTGTATGGCTCGTTGCACCGTCCTGTTGAAACCAAACATCGTCCAAGTCGTTAGCTTCAATTTCTTGAAAGAACCAATCGTTCAACATTGCGCGGTAGCGCAATGTGAGTAGAAGACTCACCACTTTGGAAATAAGTTTTTAGTATTTCCCAACTTTCTTCAAGCGAATAGCGTCCCATTTCGTAAACTTCAAACTTTCAACTAAATATTAGTCACGTCAAAAAGAATAGTTGACGTTTATAATGTCAAATAATCGGTAGTTCAAATTCCAAACACTAGATGGACCACCCGTTATAAGCATACGAAGGTTGCCTTTTATATTTCAGGATTGATAAACAAAAACAAATATTAATCATCGAGAATCGCTTTATTGTTTTTCAAAATAATTCCATTAAGATCTATACACTTTTGTATGCGTTTGAACCAATTGTCGAAGCACTTTTGCCATTCTGATTGAGGTATCTCCAAAACATGCATTCTGAACGCATGAACTGCTCCTTCAGGTGTCGAAAAACGTTGACCTCTCTTTTTTACGTACGGGAATAAAAAATTTAGAAAGCACTGACGTGAGGTCAGATTGCTTTGGCGCTCTTGTTGAGCTACTTGCTAGTAAATATTCAAACCATAACAAATCTATAAGCACTCTGATCAGGTGAACAATAGTCTTTTCCCGTACTATGGGACAATGTGATGCAACTATGAACGCCTAATAAATGAACAAACCTATATCTCAAATTAAAAATAACTACTCATAATTTTCCCCAAGTTTTGTTCGAAGCTATAATTCTCTTTTCCTAAAAACTTATGTCAGTGCTTTTCTGAATTTTGACAACGCATATTATTTCAGCCACCGAGATTGAATTCTATCTCTATGATTTCCCGTTATGAAAAATTTTGATTAATATTACGCCAACTGACAGTGATTAATGAGCCCGGTATTTGTCAATCGAATATCGATCTGTGATGGCCATCGTTCTAAGAAAATCATGGGGACGTATGTCATTTCTCTTGAGTAAATTAAAAAAATGATCATATCTTTAGATGGAAAAGAGCTACGACAATGAAATTTGAGGATAGGTAAGATATCGATCACTTCAATATATTCACGAATTTTTATTGAAATCCGAAAAATATCTTATGAGATAGTGAGGATTAAAAAATTATTTTTTGGGGATTTTTTAAAGATTTTCTAGCGTGACGATTTCTGCGAAATTTTGCGAGCTGTTTTGTTGCAGCCTCCCTCAACAATATTTCAAGTATCAATTTGATCGGATGGATATTCTAGTAGTTATTGAGGAAACAAAATTTCAGATGTTCATAACTACTGAACCATTCGACGGATTTGGCCCAATAACGAACTTGACCGAGATATTTGGACAATTAACCTATTCTGAAAATATGAAAACTCTAGCTGATTCCTTTTGGATGCTAGAGAGGATACGGCCGGTCGGACAGACTCAACTTTCGCCACGAATTCTTCATCAGAGAGTCGAACTCTATCGATTGAGACCATTTTCGGCTCGATATTCCAAAATTACAGACATTCGGGCAAAATGATAGGCACTCTGTTCGGGTGCTCAAAAATACAGTTGTTTGAGCCGATGTGTGGGAGCTTGCATTGTCGTGGTGAAGGGTGAACCGTCTTCGGCGGTTGGTTTTCCTGATTTCTTGGAAGAGAACTGACAAATAAATGGTTGTGTACCACTCAGAATTAACTGCTCTGCGTTATTCTAGGAGTACGATGTCCAGTTTTTCGGAAAAAACAGGCGACCATGTGCTTGGAAGTGCGCGAGCAATTTTTATTGGATTTGGCTCATCTTGAAACACCCATACAGTCGACTGATGTTTACTTTCGGGTTCATATGCGTAAATCAACAATTCATCACCTGTCATGATGTCTTAGACGTGCTTCGAAGCACCGCGATCGTATTTTGTTCTCTAATCCCGAACTACAAAAGGCAATTCTCGTACCTTAAAACTCTCTTCTGTAAAACAAAGAGCCTAACTACTTCAGAGCTCGATCCTCAAAAAATGATGTCATATCAACAGGCATTGAAAATTTGCAAAATACACAGTTTTTAGACTATTCACATTCAAATATTTCGACATCACACAAATAATTCATTTTCTTCGAAGAAACATATTTGGCAAGAAAATCCGGGAAAGGGTCAATTTTTATTCACTTATATCAAATTTTTATGCAATTTTGAAGGGTTCTTATGGTACCCTGTGCCACCCCTATCAACCCTCTAAATTTTTTGAATAGAGAAATTGGGTGTTATGGTACTCTTTTGACAAGGTCTTTTTATTTTCTTTACAGGCGTGCAGAGATTTTCAAGAAAACAATTTTTTAAAGTTTGTTTAAAGAGAATTTCAGTATGTGCACTTTGTCGTGGCTCATTTTCTTTGAGGTGATTGTTCCTGTTGAAATTTTTCACCGAATGAGAGTCGACCATTACAGTTTTCTTCATACACTACTGTAATGGTGACAAATGTCATCAGGGATCATCATCTCATGATGAGATATGACAAAGTGCACATATTGAGAGCCTCTTTGAATAGCTAATTTAAAAAAAAAAATTTCTGTAAAGAAGATACAAAGATCTTGCCAAAAATGTATAAAAATTTGGTAAAAGTGTAACAAAAATTGACGTTTAAGGATTCAGGATATTCTTCTGATAAAATGAATAAATTCCATAATGTAAAATATACTGTATCTATATGTATATACTGTAAAAGGGTAGCGTAAGTGCAAGAGAAATCACATGGCCTGTACTTGAAAGGCTATATCTCCTCGCTGATATCTGTTACTTTAAAATTTAATTAAATAATTGGCAAAGAATGTGAAACAGGATATCTTCATTGCTTTAGATGGGGTATGGAATTATTTTATCCAATCAACGATATTTTAAATTAGTTTCAGATAGATATCGATTGCTGTAATAATTAAAATAATGCTTTCATCATAAGCACAACAACATGCAAATCTAATAAATTACGTGACTAATCCAGCTGACTCTCTGAATAATAATAATATAATAATAATAATAAAATGATAACCAACAACTAGAAATATAAAATCGTCTGGATGTGGTTAGGAAATCACCGATTTGATATGTTTTATAATTACGGTGTTCTCAATCTTCAGTTTTTTTTTCTACTTATATAATGATAGTGTATATCAATTATCTCAAAGCTATGCATTTACGGGTAATCCTAATGGCGTCAATGGAGTAATTGCGAATCACATATTGCATTATTGGAATGACCCGTTATTATCGAAATCCAATAAATATCCTTTTCGAATATACAGGCTGGTCCAATTAGGGACGTCAAAATTTATTTTCAAATGATTAAATGGTGGTAGCAGGATCAAAAACGGGAAATTGATACTATGTCAGTTCGCCGACGTTTCTAGCTGGTCTAGCCCTGAAGATGGAAAAATATATTTCCGAAACGTCGGCGAACTGACATAGTATCGTTTTCTCGTTTTTTGATCCTGCTTCCACCATTTAATCATTTGAAAATACAATTTTGGATCACCAATTTGAATTTGAAGTCAAAATTTATTTTTTGTTTCAATTAAAACTAACTCAGCTTCCTGAAATTACTTTAAGTTACTCAAGACAAGCCTTGAAAGTTTGAGGATTAGTTTTCAGTAGGATTAATTGAAACATTAGACTTCAATTTAAAATTCAAAAAGGAGTTTCCATGTTTCAATGATTTTTATCAATTTTTTATCATTGTGCTCTCAAATTAAACTTGAAAATGTAATTTTGAATAGAAATTCCTGCAAGCACGCAAGATTATATAATAACAAAAATCATAATGTCTAATTAGTAAATTATCTGTGTTTTTTACGAAATAAAAAGCACAAATTAATAAAAAAAACTACAGTAAATTTTCAATATCGAAGTTTTCTATAAGTAACTTTATCATCACAAAAATATCGCCTTTATCTTTCCATATATAAAGAAGGATAATCGAACAAAGATAATAAACAATAAATTAGTTGAGGAAAAAGAAATCCATTATTTTTACTTTAAATTTGGAGCTTAATTTAACATAGTTACAATCATTCGTTGATGCTCAAATATTAACCAATTTTTTCAGTTACTTACTCAGTTGCCATTAGAAGGTAATTTCATTATGCCTCGTAGCCGAAACGTCTTGTCCCTATTATCAAAAAAATGAGATAACCATTTTTCACAATCTTCTCTTGAGTACAAATTTGGACTATAAAGCGAAGCATAAGAACCTCTCAACCATGGTCCCGAAGCTTTTGGTGGGTCATCAGAGACGTATGAGGCCTGGCGTTGTCCTGATGGAATACGACACCTCTTCAAATGCTAATTCTGGTCTCTTTTCATCAATTGCTGCTATTAATCGGTCTAATTGCTGGCAGTAAATATCGGAATTAAGCGTCTGGCCATTGGACAGTATCTCAATGTAAATGACCCCCTTCCAATTCCACCAAATACACAGCAAAACTTTCCGGGCAGTCAATCCTTGTTTGGCCACCGTTTGAGCTGCTTCACCGGCCTCCAACCATGAACGTTTTCGCTTGACAATCGGGGCTATTCACTAACTCAAGTTGCTATCGCCGTGGCTATCTAAGGCAACTCGTATAACAACTTTCGATAGCCACTGCTACAATTTTTTGTTATTCTCCAACTAACTGTTAACAAGTTAACAACTGTTGTTATCATAACAACATTTTATGAAGATACTCATGGCAACACTGCAAAATAGTTCAAATGTCCGTTTTCTCGATTCAACCATAGACAAATGATACATATGTGGAATAAGCAAATAAAAGCAAATACATAACCGTCATGAGAAATGACCGATAAAGAAAATAGTGAAAAAATTTCAATTATTTTCGGTGAAGCTGTACCTACTATAACTATGGAATAAGGGTGAGGTCTTATAAATAATTTAACATCTATTATTTTAGACATAAAAGGGTTAAAAAGACGAGCAATGAGCAATATCAATTTATGATGAATTTCCTGAGCGAAATAAAGTGATGATGAAAGGAAAATTATCGCCAGCTGAATCAGTAAAAGTTGGAGAACTGTGGATGCAACTCACAAAAGAGTTGAATAATATGAAGGGCACCGTTAAGCCTTTGCAGCAGTGGCGCATTTACCCTACAGTCCTCTTTATTAATACCTTTTTAATTCCTAATTCATTAAAAAGTTCATTTGCACTAAAAATGCCATTCTTATTCGATTAAAGCTTCTAATTGTTCACATGATTGAAAAAAAAACAATAAACAAACAGTAGCCAACAAGAGTAGTTATCGATAGCAACATTTATATAACAGTTGGCAGTAAACTACTACGTATAGCCACTATTTGTTATGCATAGCAACTTTCATAACCACTTTCTTGAATATTGAATACCGATTTCACGCTTTGCAACTGACCTTGATGATAACCATGATTTTGAGTGGCTATTCATAGCATTTTAAGTAAGTGAATAGCCCTGATTGTCGTATGTGATACTCTTCAGAAATAGACCGAGTTTGTTTCGTTTGGCCAAGGAATCGCTGATGGAAACACGATCTATCAAATTTTTTACGATAACTCGTGCGCACCCGAACATCAAACTTCTTTTTGAAGCCGGCCTTATGCTGTTTTATGTTTTATGATCGATCTTTAGCTCCAGAATGATGCTGAGACAGCTCTCATGCCGGTCTACTTCGATCATTTATCAAAATTCTTGACGATAGGTGTTCCAGTGCGTGGTGCATCTTTCACATCAAAATTACCCTAACGGAATCGGCGAAACCAAAAATGCGCGTGATTGGTTGTTACAGTATTAGGGCCATAATGGTATATTCTAAAACAAGTTGCAGAATGGGCACCTATTCCAATACGAATGCAAAATTCGAAAACGAGCGACGAAGGAGCGAGTTTTTGAACGCATGAGTGTTGGAATTGCCGTCTGCAACGAGTATTAGACAATATTTTCTCTATTTCAGTCAAGAATTGTAAGAAATTTATTGGAATCCAATGAAAAATTCAGATTATACCTCCTAGTGCCTTTTGTATTTTATTTTCGCAGTTGGCGTGACTGATACGAAAATTGTCAGATTATAGAATTTGAATAGTGCGTTCAAATCTCTACATGGTTTGATATTGACTATTGACATGCAATGTACGCGTGTTAACATTCGACAGGATAGGATGTCAGTGTTGTCAACCACAAAACGAAAAATATAACTAAAAACAATGCTGTAATGAGTTCATTACAGCACTGCTTTTCAGTACTGTAATGAACTCATTACGACACTGAAATAGAGAAACTTCTTTTACATTCGCATTCTCCCTTTTATCAAAGCAAAATTGTAAAATGTACCTAATTTTTTCTTTGTTATTATTTGTTATCTATATACTCGTAGGTACAATATCTTCTTTAGTGAAGTCAATGGTTTCAAGATAAACAGTTAATCACATCTACGATAATCAGAAAGAAAGAAATCTTTGTTTCTATAAATATTCTTGACGATTAACTGAGTAACATGACAACCCTGCTCCATAACAGTTATCATTAAATATGCCAATTCATTATGATTAATTTAAGAGATAGAATCTATCAATGTGAAAGTATGTATCGATGTCACTAATCAATAAGGATATTAGCGTTTCCCATGAATAAATGACAATATTGAACTATGAAGGTCATTTTCATGTTGGTAAATATTTGTCTGATAGATGATAGAACCATGAATACATTTGATGAAAAAAAATCACATTTACATGGAAATCTATTTCAACAATAATAAAACGGAGCAATTGATACGAGGGCCTTTTATATTTCGGCTCGAACAACTGCATTTTTGAGCACTCGAAACATCGATTTGATGAGTCATCCGCTGTAAATGTTGAATGATTGTTTGGGCTATTACCATCATCTATTGTGGATGTAATGATTTCCGACGTTTCGATAGACATATTCTATCTTTATCAAGGAGAAAAGTAAGAAACCTTTTGAGAATTATCAATTTTCAAAAAGTCAATATGACAGAAGTCATGAAAGAAAAATGAACGATGTTATATACTCATCTGTGATATGATGATCTTTTTAAGTTGGATCGAACTATCGGCGTCCAAACTTCTGGCAGATCTATAGATGGAGCACTTATGGAATCAGGTGTTATTTTCATAAATGCTGCTTCTTTGATTTTTCTTCTTGCAAGTTTTTCTTCTTTGGATATTATTGATGCTTCATCCCATTTTATACGATGATTCTCATCTACAGCATGTTGGACCAACCTGGATTTGTCGCTGTCTAGTACTCGTAGAAGCTTCTGATGTTCTTTTATTCGTACATTCAGAGGGCGTTTAGTTTCTCCGATGTAAGATCTTCCGCACTCGCAAGGTAATTCATATATGCAGTTCTTTGTCCTTTGTGTCTCATTATTAGGCTTAACTTTTGTAAGTTTAGCTCTGATAGTGTCTTGAGTTTTGAATGCAGTCGTTATGTTGTATCTATTTCCAATTCTTCTCATTTTCTCCGACAAACCTTTTACATAAGGAATTACGGTTTTAATGGTCTGATTTATATCTGTTGGTTCTGGTTGACTTTCTCTTGTTCGTCTAGCTTTTTCTAATATCTTTTGGGGTAGCCATTGCTTCTAAGAGTTTTCGGGATGTTATTTATTTCTTCATTATGGTCTTCTTCAGTGCAATAAATATTTATTGCTCTATCAAATAAACATTTTGCTACTCCCAATTTAGTGTTTAGTTGGTGGTTTGAATCAAAATGTAGATATTGTCCTGTGTTCGTTGGCTTTTTATACACAGTGGTTCTTGGGATTCCATTTTGTTTATGTACGAGTACATCTAAGAATGGAAGTTGTCTGTCTTTCTCGATTTCAATTGTGAACTTAATTGATTCTTCTTGATTGTTTAGATATTGAAGGAATTCATCTATAGTGTCTCTTCCATGTTGCCAAATAATGAAAGTATGATCTACATATCTTTTCCACAGTTTGGGTTTAAGTGCATATTTTTCTAATGCCTTCTGTTCAAAAATTTCCATATATAAATCAGCTAAATTGGTGATAGTGGTGAACCCATGGCCATTCCAAATTCTTGTTGATAAAAGATGTCTTCAAATTGGAAATATGTTGTTTCAATACAAATAGAAAGCATTTCCATAATTGCATTCACGCTTAGTGTAGTTCTTTCACTTTTTCTTAGAAGCAATGGCTACCCCAAAAAGATATTAGAAAAAGCTAGTCGAACAAGAGAAAGTCAACCAGAACCAACAGATATAAATCAGACCATTAAAACCGTAATTCCTTATGTAAAAGGTTTGTCGGAGAAAATGAGAAGAATTGGAAATAGATACAACATAACGACTGCATTCAAAACTCAAGACACTATCAGAGCTAAACTTACAAAAGTTAAGCCTAATAATGAGACACAAAGGACAAAGAACTGCATATATGAATTACCTTGCGAATGCGGAAGATCTTACATCGGAGAAACTAAACGCCCTCTGAATGTACGAATAAAAGAACATCAGAAGCTTCTACGAGTACTAGACAGCGACAAATCCAGGTTGGTCCAACATGCTGTAGATGAGAATCATCGTATAAAATGGGATGAAGCATCAATAATATCCAAAGAAGAAAAACTTGCAAGAAGAGAAATCAAAGAAGCAGCATTTATGAAAATAACACCTGATTCCATAAGTGCTCTATCTATAGATCTGCCAGAAGTTTGGACGCCGATAGTTCGATCCAACTTAAAAAGATCATCATATCACAGATGAGTATATAACATCGTTCATTTTTCTTTCATGACTTCTGTCATATTGACTTTTTGAAAATTGATAATTCTCAAAAGGTTTCTTACTTTTCTCCTTGATAAAGATAGAAGATGTCTATCGAAACGTCGGAAATCATTACATCCACAATAGATGATGGTAATAGCCCAAACAATCATTCAACACGAGCTCCATCATCAACAATATCTCGTCATCAATCCGCTGTAAAGTCCTGACTTGGCACGGAATGACATCTTTTTATTCCCGTACGTAAAAAATAAAATGAGAGGTCAACGTTTTTCGACACACGAAGCGGTTGATGTGTTCAGAATGCATGTTTTGGAGATAACTTAATCAGAGTGGCAGAAGTGCTTCGACAATTGGTTCAAACGCATGCAAAAGTGTGTAGATCTTAATGGGGAATATTTTGAGAAATAATAAAGGGATTTTCGATGAGTAATATTTGTTTTTCTTCTCTAATCCCGAAATATAAAAGGCAATCCTCGTAATAGTAAATTATCATGGCCGGTCTTTGGAAGAACTTCGGGGAAGAGTTATCTCTTTGTATAAGAAAAACTTCTACATTTTTCACGATAAGATTTCAATTTCAAATATTTAAAACATCTTATGATCACAAATTATTTCCGTTATTTTAATTTCATGGAAAGATGAATGAAATTGAAACGCTTTCAGCATTTTGTCATGAAATATACCGAAAACACTACGGTTTAGTACTGAAAACAAGATAATGGCATTGACCAATCAGCAACGCGACCCTATATTGTCGCTATTGTCTTCTCACTCACATAATATAGAGGCCTACAGTGATTTCAATATGTTAATGATAACAAAGGAATATTAATCCCAGCCCATCTGCCATCTTTTTGATAAATTCGAATTCAGTTGTGAGATTTTAAAGAAAAACAACGATAAGTTTGTTGATTTATTGTGATGTTCAAAATCGTTTGGAGCTGTATACATCATTTTAATGACTTAAAGAATGCCAATACTTGGGAGGACAAAATGTCGAACCACGAGGATTCATCCAAAAATGTTACCATTAAGAACAAATATAACGAAAACATGAGAATTCAGAACAAAAACAAAGAAAATTATCCAACAACTTGCGTCAACAGATACCTAATTCGTACAGATATGATTTAGTAGTACAATCTTAAAAAAGTATGCTTTTTGTAGTAATGGTTATCGCAAAAAAAGTCCTTGGTCTAGTCACAGTATCTGGGTTATTTGAAATTTGAAAAGGTGCATTTAAGTTAATGCGTCAACGTCGGTGCTTACATCATTTTTAATTTCTGTTGATTCAAGATCCTATGAGTATCATTTTTTTATCATAACTTTTCTCACTATTTGAACTAGATCTCTTTTGTTTATAGATGCGGATTTTTCCCATGAATTAATCAAAGATGAATCATTATGATCTATTTTTCCTATCATTTGTGCACATTACGGATATATCATTAGACAACAACAAAAAGTGTTATCTGTGTACAGGTTAGTTATATGTAACTGCTTTTGATTTTTTGGTATAGTTTAACAATTTGCATATCGTTGACAACAACTGTTTGATGAATTCAACATGGGTGATCACCAAGTAGAGTGTCACAACGGTACAAGTGAGTACATACTTTCCAATACTACGGATTTGACAATAATCTACATACACCGCGCAAAAAAATTAACGCCCATTATGGAAATCTCAAATTTATTCTACAACTGAAGCGGTTCTCAATGATAATTATTTTTATCAGAATAATGCATGCATATGTTATTCACTTTCAACGTTTTTCTTCAATACAGATGTTTTTTCCGAGCAGGAATAAAAAAAGGTGAGATTATCGGATTTCGAATGTATTGGCTCCATTTTGAAATCAGTTGTTCTCGATCAATTCTAGTAATCAATAGTTTTTCTACACTCGATCGCTATGAAACGCGAAACACGCAATTTGACCCAAGGAATGTGCCCAAGCGGTAGTTTTGCGAGAAGAA
The DNA here is from genome assembly GCA_030674115.1 of Micraspis discolor. Lineage (NCBI taxonomy): Eukaryota > Metazoa > Arthropoda > Insecta > Coleoptera > Coccinellidae > Micraspis > Micraspis discolor. Next base: position 2,666,121 of record JARTUT010001740.1, read on the forward strand.
GTGTGGACATACACAAGAATTGCAGAAAGGTTTGGAGTTTCCCATAAAAGTGTGTCCAGAATGTTGTAGCGATCCAGGGAGACAGGTATGAATATCCGAAGACCAGGACAGCCCATCGAAGGGCTCGTTTGGATTTTGCGAGAGAGCATATCCATTGGGAAGAGTATACAGACGTCCACATGAAAGATATGCTTAGTGGAATTTCCTGAAAACTACTGGCTTCGGGGGAGGATCGATTATAGTATGGGGTGGAATATCTTTGACTGCTCGCACAGACCTAGTGGTCGTTGATAATGGAGCTATGAATGCTGATAGGTATACAAGGAACATTCTTGAAGAGCATGTAGTGCTGTTTGCCCCATACATTGGTGAACATTTCATTTTTATGGACGATAATGCCAGACCCCATCGTGCGCGCATCATTCAGGAGTACCTTGAAGAGGTTGAAGTCTCTCTAATGGAATGGCCAGCAAGAAGTCCAGATCTCAATCCGATTGAGCAGGTTTGGGACAACCTCAATAGAAGGCTGAGAAGTTCAGAAAATCATCGAGTTACTCTTAATGACTTAGGAATCCAACTCAGAGAAATCTGGGATTTGATCAGAACATTTTATCAGTATTCTAGTATTTTGAAAATTGTTTATTTCTTTTCTTTCACATAAAATTCGGTGAAATCCTGAATTTTTCTTCCATTTAATGTGTCTTTCCTTCCCCAGAGAACATAAAAATTAAATTATAAAGTCAATGTAGCGTTAACATTCATTAAAATTGAGATTTTCAGAATGTGCGTTAATTTTTTTGAGTAGTGTTCATCCGTCTTCCAATCAATGATTGTTCGGACTGTTTTGCCATCTTTTATTTAAGATATGATAGCCGGCGTTTCGGTAGACGTCTTGTACCGTTTTCAAGTTGATTTCCTATGAAAAATACACTAAGAATTATCTCGAAAACTATTTTAACAAAAAGTCATTATTTCCATAGCTCATAAAATATTATACTTATTGCACGCTTGTTATAATTTTTAAAACTAGTAGAACAACATGATATCATTATTCCCAAATATCTGTAATTGTCGAATATCGAGCCGAAAACGGTCTGGATAATCTGAATTTGGTTCGACTTCCTGATGGAGAAATCTTAGGTCAAATTTGAGTAGGTATGTCCGGCCGGTTCATTTCGATAATAATGATTAAAAAAAAATGAAATATTTCGTTATTTTGATGTCCAGGGACGTTTTTCAATTTTCAATATAGAAAAAAAAGTAGAAACTTCATTCAGATTGAATGGTGCTAATAACGAATGGTCAGAAGTAATCCTCTTCCATTATCCGCGTTAGATACTAAGGATTCAATTAATTTTTAATTTTTCTTCCAGTCTCTAAGGGACCAGAAATAGTAACAACAGTAGTTCCAATTGGTCCAAGGCCAACACATATGATATGTCCGCACTGTCATGTGGAAATAATCACTTATACCAGATCGAGGCCTTCAACGTTAGCCTACATTTCTGGAGCACTGCTTTGTATATTAGGGTAAGTCATATACGAGGTCTGTAAATTAAGTAACGAGACTGATTTTTTAAAATTTTCAATACAAAAATAAAAACAATTCAATATTGTCACCTCAAAATAACTTCCTTCTGAGGCCACACAGCGCTGGAGAAGTTTCAGCCACTCCTTACAGAAGCTGGAACTCCGATATTGAAATAACCTTCAGCTGGTCGGTTACAGGCGTTTGAATTTTTTCGACTGTCCCAAAATGATTTCCCTTGAGGTAATTTTTCAACTTTGGGAAGAGAAAAAAGACTTAAGTCGGGCGAATAAGGAGGCTGCGGAGCCACAGGAATGTTTTTACTGGTTTTTTGGAAACATTTTTGCGCAAATTTTTCTCATCCCCAATTCATTGGTCAAAATTTGATGAACGTGGTGTGAGTCAAATTTAAATCTTCCCCTATTATTCTGACTGTCAACCGACGATCTGAACGCACAAGATCCCAGATTCTGTCGACATTTTCATCAGTTCTTGAAGATGAAGGCCTTCCGCTTCGTGGATCATCTTCAATCGACTCTCTTCCTTCTGAAAATGCCTTAAATCACCGAAAAACCTGGGTCTGTGAGAAAACACTATTCCGTAGACCTGCTGAAGTTTAAGAAGAGTTTCCGTTGCACTGAAGCAAAACCTGAAATTGATGTCATTCATTTTTAGAACACAATAGAAAAAACTGTTCCACAAAAACAATCGCTACGCACAACCAAATGACTCGAGCGAGGTCAAACTCGTACTGAAGGTGGATCACATGCTTCTCTACCACCCCACTAAGCCCCGCGCTTCCAGTGTTGCCAGATCAAACACAATGTTGCCAGTCTCATTACTTAATTTACAGACTTCGTAAATATTGTTCACCTTAAATTAACAATCACTTACACTGTGATGTAGTTGTGGAAATGATTCCTTGCAAACACACAACATTTATCGTGAACCTCCTGCTTGTCGAACCGCTGAAACATTGGCTACCTTTGTTTTGAAAAGAATGACCAATATTATGAATAAGACATACAACAATCCTGGAGACAGACAAACTCTAGATACAAAGGGTTAGCCATTTATTGTAATCGTGTTGGACTCTAAGTTATGTTTTAAGTAATAATTTAGATTCGTGATAAATGAGATAAGTGAAATCAAAGGTGGTAAATAAACACAATTGTAAGACACAAACGATTAACTCTTCTTTATCCTGGGTCCGAAAGATAAATGAGAAAAGCCTTTGGCAACAAAAAAACCCTTGATGATAAATGATGCTAAAAGATTACAAGATGTAGCTATAAGAATTATCAGATCTTAAAGATAAGAACTGAATTCAAAAAAATGATGGCAATTTGACCTCGGTGTACTGGTAATTTATTTCAGATCCATCGTAGGGACTGGAGCCCTTGAGTAACTTGTGTTACTTCGGAGTAACAACATCTTTCTATCATAGATAACAAGAATTAAGTTAGTAATCATAACCATGGTAACAACTTAGATAGATGGAGATTGGTCTCTGGTATAAGAGACATCACCTATAATTGTTGAATATAACCAAGCAACAGGGAGTCATAGTAAAGGACATGGAGTTCCGGCGGTGTCTCTGAGGAATAAAGTATATTCAAGCATTCTTTTTGTGAGCTCACATCAATGAAGAGGATTTTAACCGACATTCATGACCTCTGATCCAGAAAACATATAGATAAATAGCAGTCCAAAAACATAGAAATAAATAAACGAATATACTCTCACCACATGATATAATAATTGGACATACAGGGTGGCCATTTGAAAACGAAATAGACGAGATTACAGACGAAATAAGTTTTTTCGATAGAAATGCTCGCACAGGTCGATTTCTGTTTCGAGGGGACAACTTAAGATGTAGGTTACGGACGCATAGCGCTTCAACCCTTGCTGCTACAACCCTCACCCCCAATTTTTGAATAGGGAAGATGGGGTGAGTGATACCTCAATTCAAAGGTATTTTTATACTGATTTCAGCACAGTAATTGTTTTTTCATTTTATGCATTAGTTCTCGAAATATTCATGCATTAGTTAATTTCATCACTTAAATTAATTTTTTGCGAATAATTGACATTTCGTGCTTCCGAAACACCAAAAAAACATCTACCACTGGGCAAATGAAGTCATACAGTACGTGTTAATGCTGCTAGGGTCAGATGTTCGACTAGCTGTTTTATTTAGTGAAATCATTTTCCAACTGTACAGTATCAGAACGATTTGAAGTATTGATCTAAGAAATAAGACTTTTCAAAGTAAAGTAAATAATTTATCAAAAACTCACATCAATTAATTAAATATTCAGATTGTTCACCATTAGCTTCCATACAATGAAATAAGTTTTGTTCGAAACGATGGCGCACATTTTGCAGCATTTCTGGAGTGATTTGACGACATTCGTTCACTATACGTCTTCTTAAATCTTCTATGGAATCGGGCTGTGTAGAGTAAATTTTACTCTTCAAGTGGCCCCAAAGAAAGAAATCTAGTGGTGACAGATCTGGCAATCTGGCTGGCCATTCAGTGGGACCCCTTCTTCCAATCCACCGATTTGGAAATCTTTGATCCAGATATTCTCGAACTGGTAAGGCGTAGTGTGGAGGAGCTCCATCCTGCTGAAACACAATCTGATCTTCCACATAATTTCCAGAATTGTTTTCAATAAATTCCGTCAAAATTGGATCAATGTGATTTTCCAATAAGTCCAAATACATATCTCCAGTAAGATTACCAGGTAAAAAGAACGGGCTGACATTGTTGTCACTAAATATTCCAGCCCAAACATTGAGTTTTTCTGGTTGTTGAGTATAAACTTCGCGGAACAAATCGGATTAGCATCGGCCCAATAACGTCAATTGTGTCGATTTACTGTGCCGCTTCGACAGAACGAACACTCATCGGAGAAACAAACATTGTACAGATAATTGGGATTAGCAGTTACTCGTTCACTCATTGTATCACAAAATTCAACACGACGGACAAAATCATCTTCGTTTAGTGCGTGTGAAAGATGGATTTTGTAAGAATGGAATTTATGATGCTTCAAAATATTTGCAATTCGAGTTCGTGTAAAACCAGATTCATGTGAGAGCTGCCTCGTACTCGTCATTGGATTCAGAGCAATTTGTCCAAGAACAGCTACTTCAGCTGCTTCATTTATTTCATTTTTTATTAACCACGGACCCGGTTTCTTGAAACTTTGACACTAATTCCAAAATATACTTCCTATTAACATGTTCATCTAAATGTCGTTGATTGAAGAATTCTGCGGTTCTATTCGCACATTGATTGTTTACAAAAAAAGTGAAATTATTTCCACCCGCTCTGCAATTGAATAAACCATGTCGAACAATGAATTAGAACACATACAAGTCTCGATTCAAAACTAAGAATAATTCACATGTCAAAGAACCAGTAAGCCAACTTAATGATCTGTTCGTAATGAATAAAAAATTATCGATTCTCATTTTTTTGAAAAAGATATGAATTCAATAATCAACAAAATGAAAACATATTGAAGCCAACTGAGAAAACACTTCATAATTAAGCCGGAAATCGTTTCACGAATTGGGACTGGAATATTTCTGTGGCATCATTAATGATTTGATTTTCTTACCTGGTAATCTGATTAGAGATATGTACGTATTTAGTCTTTTTGGAGATTTCTATCGATCAAGTGTAACCGCATGTTATTGTAAATACTGCAAATTATATCGAAGATAATTTAGATTGAGTTTCAGCAAGATTGAGCTCCTTCGCAATACGCTTTGTTTGTTCGACATTTTGATTAAAGATTTCTATGTCAGTGGATTGGAGGAAGGAAGCCACAGTCATGGTTGTTTTGAAGCTCAAAATGTCGATTTTTCAAAAAAAAGTGCCATGAATACACCACTTCATTTTCAAATACGTAGTTGAGAATATTTGGAGAACTAATGCATAAAATAAAAAAACAATTACTGTGCTGAAATCAGTATAAAAATACCTTTCAAATAAGGTATCACTCACCCCATCTTCCCTATTCAAAATTTGGGGGTGAGGGTTGTAGTAGCAAGGGTTGAAGCGCTATGCGTCCGGAACCTACATCTTAAGTTGTCCCTCTCGAAACAGAAATCGATCTGTCCGAGCATTTCTATCGAAAAAATTTATTTCGTCTGTAATCTCGTCAGTTTAGTTTTCAAATGGCCACCCTGTATAATAAATAACAGTGAGGAAGGGAGATAAACAGCAGTAAGAAAACATATGTTTTTTTTTATGTTCGTAGAATGAATTTAAGAAGCAACTTGAATAATACATTTTTTATCATTCAATTCTCGTGAAATCGAATCATTCACTATACAAAGAATTAATAACATTCGATACATCAATTGATTAAGTAATACAATAGAAATCGGAGATGCGTCAAGAGAAAGTGAGATAAAGAAATCAATCAAAATAATTATTAACCTTGTGACCCGCAACTTTACTTCGGTTGATTGGATGCTGCCATGTTTCTCAACTTAGTTGGTATTTCACTTGTATCATTGCATTTATATACTGATATCCTTATCATTGAAATTTACATACAACTGATTATAATAGCAGTTATTTATAGTTGAATATTTCCTTCAAGTAAATACATATTCATATGAAGAATAAGAAACGCATCAAACTAAAAAATTCGCTATATTCACAAATTTTTTTTTCCATTAATACATTATTCATTCTCGATACCTTTGTTTAATTCGCGAAAGAATTAAATTAAAATTTTTTGTGTCTTTTCGATATTACGAGGTTCGACAAAAACGACGAAATCTCCCATCAAATTGCTGAAATTTTTCGTTTTAGTAATGAATACTAATTTGTGTTTTCTTTGTCTTAGGAAACAGTAATTTTCTTTCTTAGAGATGTTTCAATTTTTTTTTAATTATGTTATTTTTTGATTCGTAACTAATGAATGTAATATGCAAAATAGCAATAAATTTCGAATAAGAAAATAAATCTCGAACACCAATTGGTTTTTTCTAATTGTCTACCAAATCGCTGTCAAATTAGGAATCACTGTTCAACACAATTCAGTTATTATTTTTCATTGGTCACATCGGATCACATGGTAAAAATCGCCATTTTCAGACAAATATCCTGTGTAATCTGGTGCTTTATTATTTTTTTCTTTTATCTGTCATTATTTATAGTTCGCGTAGCGCATGCGACAAAAGACATTTTAGGGCAAATTTTTCACACTTTGATTACGTTTTTAAGTTTAAGTGAGGATACCTCATCTTTCCTAGCAATAAATATAGCAATTCCGAGTAGGGTTTTTCAAAATTTTGATTATGAAAAAATTATTGAAATGTGGATGAAACCTTACAAATAAATCTGTTTATCTTAGATTTTCAGAATAATTTTTGAACTGAGCTTATCGAAAGGGTGCCAGGTCACATATTATATTCTGTGCATTTTTTGTTCCAATGCCTTTCGAAAAATAAATTAAAAATGCATTTTTTCAATTCACTTAAACCCAATTAAGGCCAATTGGGTTCATCTTCTTCTCTAGCCTCAGTACTGTCCATTACTGGACCAAAGTCTCTCATATGCTCCCATTTGATTCGATTTATTTCTTTTTGAAATTACTTTTTTTTGTTTTCAGATGTCCAATCGGATGCTGCCTCATTCCTTGCTGCTTGAAAAGATGCAGAGATATTCACCACAACTGTCCAAATTGCGATGCCTATTTGGGTGGTTTCATGAGGGATAATATCTCATTAAACATTTAAAAAAGCATTTATTTGTATTTGTAAAATTTTTCTATTTTGTTTCAATGTATATTATTATTTTGTAAATGTATCTATTCTCGAAAATATTTTTTATGTGATTATTTTATATTGTAGTAGTTGCTGTTATTATGCTTCAGAAAAACTTCCGTTTCTAGACTCAACAATTTTATGCATAATGAAAAAATTTAAAATATTAAAAGAATTATGTCATATACATAAATGACGTAGGATTAATTACTTTTCATGAATAATAATGACTGAGAATATCAAGAAAATCTTTTACGAATTCAAACATCGTATTACTTATCATTTTTTTATCAATAAGTCATCAGATCATCAGATGTTGAATAATTTTTTCTGAAATATACCTTCAAATAAAAGATGACTTGGGAAAATAATTATTAAAAGTCATAAAAAATACATTTTTTTACATTTATAGGTGTTATTTATGAATGGAATGATATATTACATGAATATGAGAGTTGAAAAAAAATTTAATAAAATAAAAAAAAATACTCATTATTCTATAAATATAAGCAATTTTAATCTCAATATTCCTTTTTGATGAGCTTGGCTATGGTAGACAGCTGCATGTTAGTAGTTCCCTCGTAAATACTTCCTATCTTGCAGTCTCTATAAAATTTCTCCTGAATATAGTCCTTACTGAATCCCAAACCTCCCATCCAATCAATACACTTGATGCAAGTTTCTTGTGCAACTTCCGAAGCGTAATATTTTGCCATTGAGGCCTGTTTAGCAAAAGGTAGTCTATTTTCTACTAAACGGGCAGCATTATAAACCAATAACCTTGCACACTCTATCTGAGTTGCTATTCGTGCAATTTGATGTTGCATTGCCTGAAATTAATAATTATTGAATCATACTACCACTAATGCAGGGCATACACGCTACGGTAAACCGGAGAGCAAAACTGTACAGGTATACCTGCGCAGGTCTGCCTAGTGTGTGGAGACGTTCTGGTAAACCTGACGGGTCGTGTGTTCGTTAGCAGCGACCGTACGGTGTCATTAGAATCTCGAATTTGCTCTGGCAACCTGCGCAGGCTTGAAAAAAACTACGATATACACGCTCCGGTCGACCTGCCGAGGTATACCTGTAGAGTTTTTCCTCTGCGGTGGACCGGAGCGTCTATGGCGAGCATAAGATGCATTAATTTGAATACTGGAAACCTAAGTGATTACAAGAACAGGGTTCGATGTACGAAGTCAAGCCTTAAGGTGATAAAAAAATAAAGGCTGTTGTAGCAAAGCCTAGTTTTCTCTTCAGACTTTATACTTATCCGACAGAGGGAGGCGACCTTTTTTAAAACACCTTGAACGTATTGTGATTATCTTATACTTTGAAAAATAATAATTCACCTGGAAATCAAAAATCGGTTGACCAAACTGCTTTCTTTCCAATGTGTATGGAATGGTTGCATCCAAGCAGCCTTGAGCAATACCCAACTGCTGTGCTCCAATACCAACACGACTTTCATTTAAGAATCCAGCTGCATACTTGTAGCCTTGGCCGAGTTCTCCCAAAATAGCAGTTTTGGGTACTCGAACATTATCGAAGGAAACCATACAAGTACCAGATGCACAGATTCCCAGTTTCTTTTCTGGTTTACTGACTGAAACTCCAGGTAAACTTCTGTCCACGAGGAAACAAGTTATGCCTCTATATCCCTAAATAAAAAATATTGAAGTATAAATAATAATTCAAAATTCAGAAAGAAAATATTAATAATTAAAAAAGTATTTCAAAAAGGAGCACACATCTACCCATATAGTAAAGAGTTTTCCAGTAGGGACTTGACAACTTTGAATCTAAATAAAACACAAACCATTTGAGATATTTCGAAAACTTTATAATTGGCTTGAAGTACAAGCATAACACTTATGAATGCGGTGAATTTTCTGGACCCAATTTTTGATAACTCGGCCACATATTTCTGCCGAAAAGTTATTCAAGCAGATTCGAATATCTCGAGAAGTAGACATGGAATCGACGCGAAATTTGGTAATTATTCTTCTCTCTAAATACAGAGAATAACTCTATGACTCACTTCCACTTGCACCCCTTGGGGGGGGCTAGCCGAGTTCCAGCCGAGTTTTCTGTGATACCTGGGAAACTAAACATAGGATTGAGGTCAAATTTCACATTTAGAAGCATCAACTCAAATTTCGTGTCGATTCTATGTCTAGTTCTCGAGATATTCGAATCTGCTTGAATAATCATTAAGCCGTTATTTAAGCCCCCCAAGGGGTTGCAAGTCAGAGATAACTATTGATTTATTTTTTTGTCGTAATATAGAAGATTCTGCAGGAGTTTGATGGCATTCTCATGTATAGTTGATTTTTATGAATTTTTAAATATCAGGTTGAGTACCTACTGACCCCCCTGCGGGGTGCAAGTGAATGGGGCATATGCAGAAACTGTGAGTTGATGCTTCTTAATGTTATTGCGGCCGCTATTTCGCGTTCAGTGTTGTCTCTGAGCTCTTGCAATGTCGTCGGCTTGTTGGCATAGACCAGTGACTTGACGTAGCCCCAAAGAAAATAGTCCAGAGGCGTCAAATCGCACGAACGAGGCTGCCAATCGACGGGGCCGTTTCTCGAAATAACACGCTCGCCAAATGTCTGATTCAATAAACCGATTGTTATGTGTGCTGTGTGGCTAGTGGCACCCTCCTGTTGAATCCACATGTTGACCAAGTACATACCTTGCAATTGGGGACAAAAAAATTCGTTATCAAGGCGCGGTAGCTATCTCCATTGACCGTAACGGGACGATTGTTGGCATCAACGAAAAAATACGGTCCAATGATGCCGCCGGCGTGAAGATCGCACCAAACAGTGATTTTTTGGGGATGCAATTGAGTCTCGTGAATCATGTGTGGATTGCTGCCTGTCTAATAAAACATATTTTGCTTATTGACAAAGCCATTGAGCTAAAAATGAGCTCATCGCTGAAGATGATTTTTCGATGAAAATCATGATCGCGGCGCAGCCTTTCCAGAGCCCAATCGGAGAACGTACGTCGCTTCAAATGGTCCAACCAGGGCCGGATTTAGGGGGTGCAACAGGGGCAACTGCCCGGGGGCCTCCACAAAATAGGGGCCCCCACAAAAATGGGCCACCACTCAAGAAAATTCGGAAAAATTTTAAATTTCAACTAGGAAACACTAGTAAAAAAATTTTCCTTCAATATTTTTTATAATGTAATTAAATCATGATGAAAAAAGAAGAAAGTCTTCTACCGGACAATAATTTCTGTTGTGGTATTCGATGAGTGAACGTAAACGAATTAAACGTGCCGCGCAAGCGCTCACGCTCAGGCAGGCGTATGGCGGCCCACTGTTCAATTTTACGTAAGGGAAGCGTTAGGCATAATACGCGTGTCCGAGCTACATTCCCAAACATCGAAATCGCGTTGAGAATGTATTTGGTTCTTATGGCATCCAATTGCACTGGAGAGCGATCATTTTCGAAAATGAAAATCATCAAAAATAGACTCAGAACGACTATGGGACAAAATCGTCTCTCAAAGCTTACTCTCCTAAGCATTGAGAGAAGATTTACTCCGTGAACTGGATTTTACTGAAATAATTGACGATTTTTCAGCCAAAAAAGCTAGGAAGGTTCTGTTCATTTAATGCCACTCAATTATTGTTTTTTCATACTATTTTTGTTAAAGAATAAAAGAATCTTGGTTTCTCGATAAATTATGTATTGAAAACCCCTACTTTAAAAGATCATCCATTTTATTTTGAAAATAATTCGAGGCTAGGGGACCCCCACTTATTTGTTGCCCCGGGGCCCCCACACCTCTAAATCCGGCCCTGGGTCCAACGGCTTCAATTCTTGAGTCAGCTTGATCTTGTACGAGTGTAAACCAAGATCCATACGCAAAATTCGTCATAGAGTAGTCTGACGGATGTCCAATTTTTGAGAACGCCTTGGAATTGAGTGATTTGGATCGTCGGCTACGGATGCCCGAACGGCAGCGATCTTTTCGTTACTGCAACCGGTCCTTTGTCTCACTGGCACGACAACATTCAACAACGAATATGTAGACTCAAATTTTGGTACGAAAGAACTTAAATTCTCCATTAAAACGAAATAGTTTGCCAGATGCGACAAATACAAATAGAGTTTTAGGTCAGTAAAGACATGTGTCGACAACAGTGGCGGCGTAGCATAGGTTGGCACCCGGGGCGACTTCCTATCGAGCACCCTCAAAATAAAACGACAAATATTAAACGTGTTCAAGTGACTTTATTTTGCTAAAATACTCAATGACATTATCCAAATTTACTTTCCTCTCCTTTTCAATGGACAATATGGATAGACTGGAAAGTCGTGTTTGGCTCATTGTAGATCTTAAGTAAGATTTTATTAACTTTAATTTTGAGAAACTTCTTTCACAAGTAGCCACCGAAACACAAATAGTTAAAAAAAATCTTAGACATAGAGCTAGACTTGGAACAGACTCAGAATAGTCCCATTTTACAATAAATTTCAGAAGCTCCAAGGTAGTCCATTGGATCGCTTCTTGAAGAGAAATGCTGGCTTCCAAGTTGCGCCTAGGTCGTAAAATCTCCAAAATAATGTCCTCTGCAGAAAATTCATCATAGATTTTTGTAAGATTTGGAACTTTATCACGAAGTTCTTCTTCTGTTGACGTAAGTAGAGTTTCAGACTGAACAACTCCAAATGATATGAGAATATCATCCATTGCTTTGTGGCGATGCTCTAGTTCTTCGTAAAATCTATCAAGACATTCTAACATAGCTCTATGCAACTCTTCTGGCAATGTTAGTCCAACATCTTGGGACATTTCTCCTGGCATTCGTTTTCGGAATCTCCCCCTTCCTCTTCTTACAACGGAGATATCCAAGTCCTCACATTTCTCAGTTGCGTAGGAAATAGCTCTTTCCACTATTTGTATACGTTGAGTTTGAAGAAAAATTTTTAGGGCTTTAATTTTTATAACACACTTTTCCAGTGATAGTCCAGATGTTTGGATATACTTTTGTGTCTGATTAACTTCTTCTAGGATTTCACACCAAAAAGAAAGGTAGCATAAAAAACTGAAGTCACATAAAGCTGGTAAGAGTGTGGATGCTGCTTCTCTTGTATCGACGTTTTCTCTGCTGCTTCTGGGATCACACATCTCTTCGAGTGTTGATCATCTGATCAACATGTGATATGTCTGGTGTACTATCGAAAATAATTCCAAAATATTTAGCTTTCTTTATGTCGTCCAAAATGTTATTCTTCACTTCTCTCCCCAAAAGACTCATTTTGAAAGTCTTTAGACAAATAAGAATCTACCCGTTTACTTTTTGTACAGGCGATAGCATGTTCAATTCTAATTTTGTGCTCTTTTAGCACTGGATCATATTTTGACAATAGATTAACTAGTTCTAAAAAGTTCCTTCTATTGTCTGATGAAATCCCTTCTCTATGTCCTCTTAGAGGAAGATTTTGGCGTGCTAGGAAAAGAATGATATCCAAAAGGCGACTCAAAATGTCACGCCACTTCTTTTTTTCTTGGTCTAAGACCATTTGATGCTCATAATCGATAGTAGTTTTTTGCAGCCTCAATCCATTCTCCAAGATTTTCCGTTTTTCAAAACAGGAGAGATGGCCCTCAGAATTCTCGTGTTCAGACACTTTAGGATTTAGTTTCCACCATGAACTAAAACCGTTAACGAAATTCTGTTTTGTTTCATGGTGCGTGAATAGTTTGCAGCAAAAACAGTATAAGCTTTTTTTTATTGGAGAGTATACCATCCATTTTCTGAGTACTTTTTCTTTTGTCACCGTGTTGTCACCCCTTGATGCTTGGCACCCGGGGCGGACCGCCCCCACCGCCCCCTTTACGCCGCCACTGGTCGACAAAACAACATTTCATTTCTACCCAACCAAATATTACTAAGGAATTGTTGTTTCATTAAAGTATAACTCACCGCAGATGGATTTGCATTTGCAAATAACACAAAGAGGCCGGCAATATCTGAACTTGATATCCACATTTTTGACCCATTGATGATAAAATCGTTGCCATCCATTTTAGCAGTAGTTTTCATAGAAAATGCATCAGAACCTGAAGTAGTCTCTGTTATAGCAAAACTTCCAACCTTTAAACATAAAATGAATTCAATTTCATCCATAACAATAAATTAATTTTCATTTAAAGTTTACCATATTTCTTGCTAATTGAGGAAGATATTTTTGTTTTTGTTCTTGTGTCCCAAATTTTATGATGATAGAATTCACTAAAGTGTTATGAATATCTACCAAAACAGACACAGAAGGGTCAATCTTTGAAATTTCTTCAACTGTAAGAATTGTAGTCATAAAATTACAACCACTTCCTCCATATATTTCGTCGATTTCGATGCCAAGCAGCTATAATGAACAATATTAGATAAATTTTCATCTAGAACGAATTAATACTGATTACCCCATTCTGAAACAACATTTGAACAACAGAATCCTTCAATTTGCCATCTTTTTCCATTTCACGTACATATGGTTCAATCTGGCTTTTAGCCAATTTTTGAACTACAATTTTAAGTTATTAAATAAAAAATTTTAATTCATTTTCACATACCTGTTTCTTTCATGAGTAACTCATTATCTGTAAGTGTGGTAAGTGGTAAACCAGACACAGGAAATGATTCTTCTTTAGGCTTCATTTTCGCTCCATTTGAAAAGTGCCTGATTTTTTGGGAAATTGAAGGCCTAAATTTTTTTCTCGAAATCTGAAACAAGAAATTTCGAAAGGTGACTATGTTGGACCAGTACCCAGTAAATATTTTTACATCTCAGAAAAATATCCTAAATATTCCTCTTGAAACATGAAACATTTCATTTATAGATTTAGAGACGTTTCCGAATTATCTATGTGATCCTGAATGTCCAAAGAAATTGATGTTTCTATTGAAACATGTCTCCAAAAACATTTCAGTATTGCTTCAGTAAAACATTAATATACAGGGTGAATCGTTGGCCACTGCGTTAAGTTTAACCATAGGTTCTTGAGATCAAAAGAAAACCTTTTTCCCATACCATTTTTCCATATTCAGCTGCGTTAAAGAGTTATAAGCATTTGGAGTTTTTACACTGGCCAAATACCTCTCTGTAGTCCAGTTTAGTTTGAATGAAAATTACCTTCCACAGCATCCACTATTGAATTTGAATTATTTTAAAACATTATTTTCCCTCTAGGAAGAATCAGATGATTATATCGATACAATATGTGTGTGAAGTTAGCCCCGCACTTTTTGATTTCCGAAAAATTTTTTGTTGTGTTGAATTGTGCTAGGTTTGTGCTGTTCGAATTTTCTCGTTCCTGATGAAGAATCTGTTGTCAATCTGAGTATGTGTGAAAGGCCAGCCGTCCGGCCGTATACTCTTTATCTTCCGAAGGAGATCACCTAGAGTTTTCATTTTTTCAGAATAGGTTGATTGTCCAAATATCTCGGACAAGTTCGTTATTTGTCCAAATCCATCGAATAGATTAGATGTCTGAATCTGAAATTTGAAAAGTTGAAGAGATTCAGTTATCAAATGATCGTTAAACGGAAAGAAAAAATGAAAATTTACATTAATAGCTCTTACTCACTTTAATTAGTGAAATATCTTATTAATAGTACCATTTGAATAAAAAACTTGAAAGGCACAAAGCAGCACAAACCTTGCACAATTCAGCACCACAAACATTTTATCGAAAATCAAAAAGTACGGGGCTAACTTCACAACAGTGTTGCCATTCACACAATTCATCATTCAATCTACTGATATTTTGATTTTTCACCGTTTAAAAAGAAAACTTGAAGTCTTTTCTGAAAAAATTATCAGCACAAGTCAGCACAAATGTGGCACAACTCTATGGGATGATTTTTATGGAAAAAAAGAGAAAGTGCGGGGCTATCTTTTTTCGAATTTTCCAGTTTTTTCGGAAAAAAAACTCGATTTTTCAATAATATTAACGGCACAACTTCAAACACGCGTAGCACAATTTTTTCCACATATTCCGATTGAAAAAAAACGAAAGTGCGGGGCTAGCCTTGTAATGGATTTTCGGGATTTTCCGGAAAATGTGAGGTATTTCCATGAAAATTTTTACGGCACAACGCAGCACAAGCCTAGCACAACTTTTTACACTCATTTCCGATAAGAAAAAACAAAAGTGCGGGGCTAACTTTTTTTTTTGAATTTCCATTTTCTGGGAAATTAAGAAATCCATCTCAAAAATTCGAACGGCACAACTCAGTATACGTCTAGCACAATTCATTTCAGTGGTTAAAACTCAAATTTTCAAAAAGTGCGGGGCTGGCCCATTTTATGCATTTAGTGAAATATCTCGAAAACTACTTGAAATAACGAGAAAATTTAAACAGCACAAAGCAGCACAAACCTAGCACAATTTAGCACATTAAAAAATTTTTCGAAAATCAAAAAGTGCGGGGCCAACTTCACACACATCGATACAATCCCTTTCAACTTCAAACATCTCAAAAATGGCGCAATTCAGGAAAAAAGATGAAGAATTATTTTATCTGCAAAACAGACTTATGATTCTAGGAAGTTCAAGATACGGACCTTTAGTTCAAGTGAGATTCGTTTTTCATGAAATTTAACCAATCTGTATAGTAGTAGTGAGAAACCCACAAAAAATGGAATAAATCTATTGATGCCAAAATATGCAAGACTGTTATCAAAAACTTTTTACAAGAGATCATTTCAATTGATATTGTCGTTTGAATATTCCAAGTGCCTATGCAATTTTTTTATGAAATTTCAACACCCTAGATCTTTTGAACGGGGCCAAATTTGGAAAAATTTTTCAGGAAGAAAATATTTCTTTTGACGTCAAGAATCTATGGTTGAACTTAACGCAGTGGTTGAAGACACCCTGTATAATGAAAGCGCTTGCCAAACAAGTCCACACTCCATTAATGTATACCATTTTTTTAGTCAAAGTTTTTTCTCAACAACTTTGCTTTTATTTTCAATTTCATTCCTGTCCAAGAACACTGAATGGAATTAAGAAGAATTCTAACAGCACAGACCTTGCAGAATTCAGCACAGAAAAATTTTTATCGAAAATCAATAGATGCTGTGTCAACTTAAAACACATAATAATAATAATAGCTTTATTGTCCAACAGAAAATCCATTTACAGGATATGTTCACCATACAGGCATATAAATGTAACTATAAAGAATAATTACATTATAAATATTGTTCGATTCCTTGTGTAATTCATCGAACAGATATATTTGTTAACCATAAACAATCTTTCCCGAGAAGACATTTTAAAGAATACACCTCAAATTCAGGGTTGAAATGTATCAAAAGTGTTGTGTTCGATCCCTTTTTACTCATTGAACAGACAGATACATCTGTCGACCAACAGGACATTTGGCCGCTCAGGTCATTTAAAGCATAACACTCAATTTCATTTCTATAAAAAAGGGGAAAACCAAATACGAAACCCTGGTTTAAACAAGAAGTTAAGATGCTAGCCGAAGAGATGAGAAAATTGTACTTACAATATAGATCTAATACGGTGACATATGATGACTATAAATCTGTGAGGAATAGGATCAACGAAAATATTCGGAAAATCAAAAAGGATCATTGGGAAAAGTTTTCAAATGATATGGAGCATGATCTTTACGGGGACAAAGGAGAATATGGAGTCTTCTCAGGAATAGTAAAAAGTCAATAAATGAGTACATACAAAACAGAAAAATCACTCTGAAAGAATGGGAGAGGTATTTTAAAAACATTTACGATTCAACAACACCGAACACATCACCGCAGAACTTACACCAAGATGACGAGAGACAAACCCAGGGGTAGGGGTGGATCATTTCATTGGAGAAAATACACCAAACGGTCACTAGACGGAAAAACAGAAAAGCTCAAGATTGATGAAATATTGAACGAGATGATCAAGAACGAAGGGAACACGTTACTCGAAGAACTGCAGAACTTTTCAATAAAATACTGGACACCAATAGTGTACCATCAGAATGGAAAGAGAGCATTTTGATACCGGTCTTTAAAAGTGAAGAAAAAAGTGACCCACAAAATTATCGAGGTATCAGCTTGATGAGCACAGTGTAAAAACTCTTCACTAAAATTCTAGCGCAAGAGGTGATGTCGTCTGGGATTTCTGAGGAACAACATAGGTTCAGAGCAAACAGGTCTGCTATAGATGCTATATTTGTGATTAGACAGATTACGGAAAAGGCTATAGAGTTCAATAAGACAGCCTTTATGTGCTTCATTGATCTCACCCAGGCATTTGATGGGGTAAGATTGCGAGATGTAGAAAGGTTATTGAAGAAAAGAAAGATTTACCCGAACATAATAGAAGTAATCGAGAACCTGAACACCGATAATTTTACATATGTGAGAGTTGAGAATAAATTGAGCAATAGAATTCCTGTGACAGCCGGTATCAGACAGGGAGACAGCCTCAGCCCAATCTTGTTCAGCATCAAAATGGATGAGATGATAAACGAAGTGAAGAAGACTGGAAGGGGATACCGAATGGGAAACAAAGAAATAAAAATCGTATGTTATGCCGATGACGCAGTGATCATATCAGAAGACGAAGATAACTTGCAAAGGCTCCTGTATAAGTTTCAACAAATAGCCGAAGCTTTCAACATACAAATATCTGTGAAGAAACCAAATCTTTTACAGTATCTAGAGAACCAAGAAGATAAAAACTCGCTATATACGATCAAAGTGTAGAACAAGTGATGTCGTTCAAATATCTAGGCGCGAACATAACAAGTAATAGGGATTTGAAGAACGAAGTGAAAGCCCAAACAACAAAGGCATCATTAATATCGGGGTACTTACGAAATGTATTCTGGCGGAATAAATATATGAGCACCAGGAGGAAAGTCAGAATATACAAGACCTGTGTGAGACCGGTGATGACATACGCGATAGAGACCAGAGCAGAGAACACCGTAACTAAGCGTCTTCTAAGAACAACTGAAATGCGAGCGCTGAGATCTATAGCGGGATATACATTACTTGACCGGAAAAGAAACGAAGAAATTAGAGAGATATGTGACATCCAGGATGTGGTGAGAAGAGCAATAAAATGGCGAAGGGCATGGAGAGACCATGTGGATAGAATGTCGGATGACCACTTGGCAAAGATCGCAAAGGAAGAAAAACCAAATACATCCCGACTACCAGGACGAACACCTACAAGATGGTATGAAAGCTGGTCTTCGTCATCCTAGCAGCAGCTAGAAAACAATTGTTGAAAACACAGGACTAGTCCTAACTTACGATGAAGAAGAAGAAGAAGAAGACTCAATTTCAGGGTTAAAAAATATCTTGAAGGAATTTTTTAACTATTTTATTTGTAAGGAATGTAACACTTTGAACGGGGCACATATACTTGAAAATGGGATCTTCCGAGAAAGCTCTTTGAATTCTATTAGAATGTTCTCGAATGTTTGTACCCCATTTTTGCACCAGAAGGATGAGAATATAAAAACTAAAATAGATGTATTTTAAGAAGAATCACGCAAACCTCCGGAATGTAAACATTAAGCTCAGTTATAAACTGACGAAACAATAAAGTCACTTTACTGTTGTTGTTAAATAGTGTTTTTACTTTGAGCTGACCCAGCAGTATCAAGTGATATTTCGATACACCGGTTTTGATATCGACGTATATCTTTGAACCTCTTAGATATACATCCCAACTGAGTCAATCGAAGATTGATTCACCTAGAATAGCCCCAGTAAATTAACTGTGGTGCGCAACAAATATTATACACACATTATTTATCAAAATTTTAACTATCCATCGGGCAGATGTTCAAGTGTAAGTTTCATCAAATTTTGTTGAGAACTCGAAAAAATTACACAACAGGTACAGATAACATTGAAGCTATACACATTACACTTATTGGAGCCTTTCGCAGGATATTCGTTCTAGCTCTTTCACATTTAAAAACTGAAATATTTCTTGTATTGAAACATGGTATGTTGAAATTGAATTTGCTGAGAATTTCGGCATAGTCGATTTTATTATTTAGGATTAAAACATAACTGATCCTACAGTTCTTCTTAGACTCAAACTTGAATAATTCAGTCGCTGATAAAGATAATTATTATCACATCCTCTAGGAGGATAGACTCCGTCAATCCTGAATATCAAATACTTGAGGAACTATCTCAAACCTTTTTTATGGCATTCACATATATATCTTTATATAAAGCACCCAGATCCTTAACAACATCGCATCTACAAAGGAGCGTATTACCGCATATGTATTCGTAAATAATTTTATTATTTTTCCTAGTGTAGGAAACAATCTTACATTTAGCTATGTTGAGTCCCAGTCGAAATATATTACACCAATTTTTTATGATAGTTATCTGATCTTCTATGTTCTTACAATCTTGGATACTCATGATACACATGCCAATCTTGAATTCTATTATGATAAATAATGCACTCACATGGTTGGAAACAATCAGAATCCTGGTAAACAACTTCATAATGAATAATGCACCAATACACTTTCACATACGTTTTGAACGACCGCTTCAATTAAATTGAATTATTAAACCTCAAACAGCACGTCTTTCCAACCTTTTCGAGTTCGAAAGTTCAAATCTTGCGCATGGTTTGCGGTCATTCCATTTTGTATAAATATTTATTATCCCTTTTCAAATGGGCATTTCACAATAGTCGATTTCGAAAGACATGACGAGGTAAAGATTCCAATATTTAAATGATAACGTATCGATCTGATACTTGGTCCAAAATCTCTTCAAACTTCACTTAACAAATTCCGTTATATGACTAACTCAAATATTTGAAGAACACTACTTTTGGAAAGTTTTTTGAAAAAAGTATCCCATTTAGACTAGATTACGTGATGGTACTTTTGCCACTGTCAAGAAAAGTTTAATTTTATATGATTTACAAAGAGTCTTGTAAAGATGCATGCGAGTAATTGTTCAAACTTCCAAAATTCACTTTCCGAAATATTTTCTTATCACAGAAGTGTTCAAGTTAACAAGCACGACCAAATAGTTCATTTGATAACGGGTTGATTCGTATCGAAATGAGAATTAATGACTATGATGAAATTCCATAATGAAAAAATTAGAAAGTACTGACGCGAGGTCAAAACACTTTAGCACTCTTGTTAAACTACTAATTATCCAATTCTTTAGAAATTGTAAATGAACGGTTCCGTGAATATTTATATTGTAATAGTATAAACCAAATAATAATACATATAAATACTCTGCAAAATACACCAAATATTCGAAAATTACACATTTTTGGGCAGATTTGTGATCCAGCTCCCCATAAACGTTTTGTTAGCACTAGAAACACCCTGTATAACGTATATTTGAAATAGGTCGGCAAAAAGTTCCTCGACACTATTCACCGTTCTTTTAGAAATTATAGTCAAAACTGTAAATGATCAGTACAATATAGTATATGCATAAAATTCATATCAGTTCAGTATATTTCACTGATAAAATGTACGAGGGTTTCCTTTTATTTTTCGGGATTAGCGAACAAAGTTAATCATCGAAAAAAATCGCTCTATTGTTTATCAAATTATTCCCCATTAAGTTCTATACAATTTTCCATGCGTTTGAAGTGCTATTGTCGAGGCACTTTTGCCACTCAGATTGATGTATTTTTTTGTGGGTTATTCGGATATGACAATGACACAGAGATATAGAGTGGGGAGAATACGTTTCGACCACTGCGCATCCAAAATTGGTGGCTAAATTCTTATGTCAATTTTCGACCATTTTTATACTTTCGTAGTCAGCTGTTCTAGGTTGACATACTTGTTAGGTGAGTGCTCTAATTTTACATTGCGCTGATAGATACTTCGATACTTTCAACATGTCTTGTATTGTTAAAACGTGTAAAAATTATAAAGCAAAGAAGGTCGAATCATTTTATACGGAAGTTTTTATTGAAATTATCCGACTGACATACCGCATGGCATTATTTATCTGCGCAGTGGCGTGTTTTTTACTTTCCACAATAATATGATTATTTTTCCAAAAATCAGTTGATATGACAGTTTCGACTGATATTTTGAGTATAGATTTATCTAAGAAATTGATATGCTCTATACATTTCATTTTCTACCAACTATCCCTCAGATACACTGCTTTCTACGCCGAAAGTATAAAAATGGCGGACGAAAAATTAGCCACGTCGCGCATCTCGAAGATCATTCTCCCCACTCTATATCTTTGTAATGACATGGTAGATGGGCGGGGCGTACAATAATTGTCCTTACTGTTGACACAATGCTGTTATATTTGATGCGTCAAATCTGATTACATGGTAAAAATCTCTGTTCAGACAGATATCCTGTGCCATTCTAATATAGTCTGGAGCCTGAATAATTTTTATTTTCGTCAATTTAGTGATGTTTTAAATGAGAATTTTTTTTAATCATAACTGTTTCTGCGTTAAACCTAAGCATAGGTGTTCAACTGTATTTACAAGGTTTTGATTAATATTTCTAGTATTAAATAAAATAAGCAATTTCCCACTAACGCGTTATTCATCGTTGATACCGTTTAATCTCTTGATTATTTGCTGACATGGTCAACCTTCAACAACACATTCAATTTTTTTTGAGGTCTTCGATATTATGTAATTATGAATTTCGCAGTGAGAATCCAGGAAAAAATTCAATAAGCGCTTAAAAGCTCCTGACCATGTCAGTGCTTCCCTACAATTCAGAGTGTAATTGTAACTTCTACGTCACAAGTCCAATAATCTGCAATATAGTTAATATGACAGAGGGGAACAAAATAATACAGTAATCTTGAATAAAAGCTCTTTATTATTTTCATCATCATAATAACAATCAATGCTTAGTAAAAAAAATTTAAAGATTGGCAGTCTTACCATTTCATCCATCACTTCAATCACTCTGCAAAAAAAAAATTAGAAGAAAATTTCAAGGCCTAATTAGGCCAATAATTTCAAATCGAATAGAAATAAAAATTTAAAACATAACAAAAAAAATAACAGGTAGGCCAGCTTCTCAGTTATGATGATCAGTACTGTATAACTCTTGATAACAATCAATAACATACACAGATGTTTTAAGCAAAAAGGTCTCACTGATGGATAATTTCATATGGCTGCCAAATGTTTCTTTCAAAACAACTCAAATGCCTTACTAAGCTCAAGAAAGAATAATAGAAATGCATTTTTTTAAGCAGATGATGAGCAGAACAGGGTTTGCTGTAAGAGTTTCTGCTTGTCATCATCAGTAGATTCCTGATAAGTTGCAACTGGTCTACCTGCTGATAATAGATCTCACCTAATCTTCTCATGGTATGCTACAGAATTCAAACTTCTCGAGTAAATTATGAAGTTTCTCTTAAAAGAATTTCTCTAAATAGTTAAATATGTAGTATTTTACAACAAGAAAATAAAAACAATCTTATTTTCCCAGAAGAAGCACAAAATACAAATCGATTTAGTCCCTATGAATAGCTTCCAAGTAAATAGTGTTACAAGATAGTATAACAAAGGACAAATGAAAATATCACAGGAAATATAATGCAATTAATAGCTACACAAAACTTTAATCTTTATATGTAGACGAACTTCGATAACCCTGCTAAAAAAATATTAGAAGAAAATTCCAAGGCCTATTTAAGCTGATAATTTCAAATTGAATAGAAAACAAAATATACAGCATTACAAAAAAATAACAGGTAGGCCAGTTTCTCAGTTATTATGAGTGATCAGTACTGCATAACTCTTTGTAACAGTCAATAACATAAACAAGTGTTTTAAGCACAAAAAGGTTTACTGATGGATAATTTTATTCAAGTTCAACATATAGCTGCCAAATGTTTGTGTTTCTTCCAAAACAACTCAAATGCCTTACTTACTAAACACAAAAAAAAAAAATGGAAATGCAAATTTCTTTTCGAAGCTGATGATGAGCAGAGCAGAGTTTTCTGTAAGAATTTCTGCTCGTCAACTCAAGTAGATTCGTGATAAGTTGCAACTGGTGTACCTGCTGATAATGGATCTCACCAAATTTTCTCATGGTATGAACAAATTCAAATTCCTCTAGTAAATTAATAAGTTTCTTTCAAAAGAATATCTCTAATTCAGAGAAAAAATTAATTAGATATGTAGTATTTTATAACAAGAAAATAAAGACAATCTTATTTTCTCAGAAGAAACACAAAATACAAATTGATTTAGTCCCTAAGCGAAGCTGCCAAGTAAATAGTGATACAAGACAGGATTAGAAAGGACAAATGAAAATATCATAGGAAATTTAATGCAATTAATAGTTACACAAAAAATCAATCTGTATATGTAGACGAATTGCGATAACCCTGCAAAAAAAAAAAATTAGAAGAAAATTTCAAGGCCTATTTAGGCTGATAATTTCAAATTGAATAGAAATCAAAATATACAGCATTACAAAAAAATAACAGGTAGGACAGTTTCTCAGTTATTATGAGTGATCAGTACTGCATAACTCTTGGTAGCAATCAATAACATTCACAGGTGTTTTAAGAACAAAATGGTTTACTGATGGATAATTTCATTCAAGTTCAACATATGGCTGCCAAATGTTTGTGTTTCTTCCAAAGCAACTCAAATGCCTTACTTACTAAGTAAGAAATAATGAAAATGCAATTTTTTTTTTTTTGAATCTGATGATGAGCAGAGTTGTCTGCTGTATGAGATTTGTGTCGTCATCATTAGTAGATTACGATAAGTTGCAACTGGTCTACCTGCTGATAATTGATCTCACCAAATTTTCTGATGGTATGCTACAAAATTCAAACTTTCCTAGTAAATTATCTTGTTTCTCATAAAAGAATTTCTCTAATTCAGAGGAAAAATCAGTTTAATATGTAGTATTTTACAACAGGAAAACAAAAACAATTTCTCATTTTCCTAAAAGAAGCACAAAATACAAATTGGTTTAGTCCCTAAGCGAAGCTGCCAAGTAAATAGTGATACAAGACAGGATTAGAAAGGACAAATGAAAATATCAAAGGAAATTTGATCCAATAAATAGTATATGTAGTAAAACAAAATCTATTAATCTTCTTTTACATGCCTGCATATCTTGTGTTGTGTAAATAAACTGGATTTCACCAGCCAAGACAAAGCTCAGTAAACTGCAGCACACCTCCCCTATGAGATATTTTGCACAATACCTCCTTAATGGCATGAAGTCCTGAAACACATTATATTCCATATGAATAAAAGCAAATTTACATTGATGAGGAATTAAAAAATTTTTTTTTGTCAGATATATATAATAAAGTTTATCACCAAGGTTAATTCTGAAGAGGTGTCAGAAATAAAATAAATTAACATCATTCGGGTGGACATTTGAAAGAACAGAACTGTTATATTCAAATATTATACATAAAAAAAATCATTTCAATTTCCACCAGATTTTCAAAAGTGAATGACTTGCAATGCAGAGATTAAAATAAAAACACCTACCTTGACAGATGTTTCATTCATTACACCATCAGGACTTCTGCCATTCGAAAAAATCACCAGTCTCTTGGAAAAAATCGATAATAATTATCAAGTTCCTACAAAATTTGTCACTTGAGAATTCAATTTGCATATTTACAATATGATATGCACATTCATTAAAATTTTTTTTTTCAAATATGTAGTAATCTGTGCAAAGGGAAATTAAATCAAAATTTCCTTCAAGAAGCACAAAATACATTATAATTTAGCCCTTTAGCGAAGCTGCCAAGTAAATAGTGATACAAGACACAGGATTATAAAGGACAATATAAAATGTAGAAATAAAATGAAAGTTACCTCATCAGTGTGGCTTGAGCGTATCATGGCAAAGATGCTGAGGATTTTCATTAATGTGATCTTTGAGAACATAAGCTACTTTCTTCATTGAAGTCTTGATTACCTTCATACTTCAATAGACCTACTGCCATATCTCTTGTACTTTAGTTATCATGAAGAAACCTAAATTTAGAAAATTTGTATTTCAGATGTAGAAAATAACAGCTTTATTTTGCTCAAATTAGGATTGAATTCAGACTAGAAAATATCAACAAAGTATAATTCTGCCAAGAGGTGTCAGAAATTAAGATTACTCATCATAAAAACCAAAATTCAAATAATAGAATGAAATAGTATTGACAATTTATATACCTGTTTTATAGTTGAAAAGTCTTAAGCTCAGTATAAATCAGGGATGAAGTATTTTATTTTTCAATATATCGATGTTCCAATAATGGAGGATACTTCATATGATTTCGTTCCATTGCTATATCCTGAAACACCATTTGAACATATCAATGAAAACAAACACTCTTCTTTCAGTAATGAAGTAAGGAAAAAAATTGTCAGATAAATAGCAGTTATCACCAAAGGTTATTCTGAAGAGGTGTCAGAAATAAAAAGATGATCATCATTATCAGAGAAATCAAGGTGCATATGAACAATAATTTTATGTATATGAATGTTCAATAAAAGGCATGTAGTTATTTATCAGTATTATTACATTTGTTAGGTTAGCGATACGGCCCAAATTCAGGTTTTTTTAGAATAAAAATTTCCAGAAATCTATCTTGATGAAATAATACATTTTACAAAATCTTCAAACCGTTCTTTCTTCTTTATCCTTACTAGCAAGTGTCAGGACATATCCACTCATGGTTTGGTATAACTTTCATTCCAACCAACCATATTTTTAATGTATTTGACCGGACCGAAGTAGGGTGTGAGAACTACCGCCAATTAAAGAAAAATGCTAAGAATGAGCGGGTGTGATCCATAAAAAGCTATCTGTAGGCGATCTACTTGGGGAAAAAAAAAGACTGATTTATACCGTTCAAGACTATATAGAAGATAATGAGTTTTTTTTATACAAAACGATGAAGTGATCGTGAAATGCGATAGCGACCGTCGGATTTCAAGATTTAGATGAATAGAGAGCCTTGCATCTAAGAATTCTGAAATTATTTTGCACCACACTTATAACCTGAAAGATTGAATACATCGTGAACACGTGTTTATCAACTTTTAGCACTAGAAAAGGATTAAAGCGAATATTTTAAATTGAAAGATGAATGCATTTCCACAATTAACGGATTGATTATTTTGCAATGAGCAGTTGTAAATAATATCCTAATTTATTAAAATACTTACAATAATTACTGGTCTGAAACCTCTGCTTGTAGACTTCAAATCAAATCAAATACTAAAATCAGAAGTCACCAGCAAATGAGCTGAACAGAACCACAGAACAATAAAGCAGTGTTACCAATGTTAAGTCACAGAAATATAGAAAAAAAAAACCGCTCTTTCACAGAACTTTATAATAATTTGGTTATATTTCAACTTTTTGTAAGTAGCAAAGTGATCTGAAAGGTGGTAGATCAAATTAATAACATATTGTTATGAACCTTATATATATATATATATATAAATATATTATATGCACAAAGAAAAATGTATTGTATTTGCTGAATTCTGTCCTTCTATAGGTCTTTTCAGGTTCACGATTTGACCATTCTAGAACCAACAGGATTGTGCACAAATGGGAAGTACGCAGATGCGGATAATAAATAGGCAAAAAAAAAGTGGGAGAATACACTTCGACCACTGCGCATCCAAAATTGGTGGCTAAATTCTTATGTCAAATTTCGACCATTTTTATACTTTCGTATATAGGTTATAGGTTGACATACTTGTCAGAAGAAATAGAAATTGCTCGAATTTTACATTGTGCTGATAGATACTTCGATACTTTCAACATGTCTTGTATTGTTAAAATGTGTAAAAACTATAAAATAAAGAAGTTCGAGAAAATATCAGTTTATACGTGAGTTTTTATTGAAATTATCTGACTGATCATACCGCATGGCATTGTTTATCTGCTCAGTAGCGTGTTGTTTACTTTCCAAAGTAATATGATTCTTTTAGTTTCCCAAAATCAGTTGATATAGGACAGTTTGGACTGATATTCTGAGTATGATCTGAATCTAAAGATTTATCTAAGAAATTTATATGCTCTATACATTTCATTTTCTACCAACTATCCCTCAGATACACTGCTTTCACGCCAATGAACGGAAAGTATAAAAAACGAAAAATTACTTCGCGCATCTCGAAGAAAGACTCTATATCTCTGGTATAAACCAGGGGTGAACATGGAAATCGAGAAACACATGCGACGTAACCCCAAAGAAATGTCAAAAATGTCTTAACTTACATATCATAGGTGGAAAAACATTGATGTTTAATTAAATCTGTCTGTTTTCGTCGTGATGTAGTGTTCTATTGAATATTCATTCGTATCAAGTAAATAATTATTGATTAATGTTTTTTCAGCTATTGCCGGATGTTCAAGTCAGGTAAAGTAATAAAAGAGGATTTAAATTCTAATAAGATTGAAAAAAAAAAATTAATTCTGCAAATTTTTGAGTTTGTACATTCTGCTATCAAATTTTAAAAATATCCATTTTGTCTGCTTCATCATTTCGTAAAGAAATTAAATATTCATGCAAGTATCCTTCATGCAGAAATTCTTATTATTCAAACCCACCATCTGATTTTCAAAACAAAAATTTTTCCATTTTCCCAATGATCCTCTTCTTTCAAATATTTGGAAAGAGGAATGCAAAATATGCCCTACAAATAATGTTTTAAATTATCGTATTTGTAATGATCATTTTTCAAACAATGATTTTCAGGTTTTTCTATGCATTGCTTTTTGACTAACAATGCAGTACATTTAGGTACACCTCCTAAGATTATTCCAAATGTTGGTCATAACATCAACAACTTGCAGCCAAGACTTTTATTTCCTGAGAAACCATCAGAAGTTAACATTTTGTCTGATCAAAATTGCCGTTCTATTGTATATTCAACTAATGATCCATCTTGTAGTCTATTATCTGCTACATCATTCTTGGTATGGGATAATTCCAGGGAAACTGAAACCCTGATTTCAAATCAGTGCTGCTCAAGTTTGTCTATTCCCAAATATTGCAATAATGGACCGTCAACATTGAATGATGATCTCCATTCCCCAGAATCATACTCCTAAATTTCTACTTGTTCCAAGGCAGCTCCTGAAATGGATCCATATGCATTCCTTCATGAAAAAACTGGTATTCTTGGTAGAGTAGGTTTGAATATTTCCTAATTATCACCTGAGCAAATGACTATGTACAAAATTCATAGAAATTCTTCTTCAAAATTATCTAAATTAGAATCTTTATTGAAAAATCAAAAAACCTACATAAGTGTTCTGAAAAATTTGTATAATGATGGAAGGTTTTAATTAATAGAAGAAAATTTAAATAATGTTACAAAAGAATTAATTCGTTAAGTCTCAATTTAGAAATTTTGATAAAAGTCCTAATAATCGTAGATGGACTTCTCCAGATAAAGCTTTTGCTCTTTCAATTTACAAAAGAAGTCCTAAATTATATATTTAATTGAGTGCGTTTTTTCAGTTGCCATCCATAAGAACCCTCAAAAACATTTTAAGTTGAGTGCCTTTTGATGGAGGAATAATAAAACCTGTCTTGGAACATTTAAAACTTCAAGCTGAAAATATGGATGAGATTGATCGTTGCTGTACCCTCAAGTTTGATGAGATGACTCTAAGCAGTGGGCTTCATTATGAGGCAAAAAACAACGGATTCGTTGATTTAGGTCCACTGTGAGAAAATAATTAATTTTTTTTTACTTTGTGATATTACATGTAACTATCGAATAAAACAGTGATTACGAATTATTTGGTTTTTTTTTCTAGTTTTTCATATTAATTTATTTGAAAATATGCCTCGGCTAAGAGGAGCCGCTATCGAAACCTGCTTTCGTATATAGGTTATAGGTTGACATACTTGTCAGAAGAAATAGAAATTGCTCGAATTTTACATTGTGCTGATAGATACTTCGATACTTTCAACATGTCTTGTATTGTTAAAACGTGTAAAAACTATAAAATAAAGAAGGTCGAGAAAATATCAGTTTATACGTGAGTTTTTATTGAAATTATCTGACTGATCATACCGCATGGCATTGTTTATCTGCTCAGTGGCGTGTTGTTTACTTTCCAAAGTAATATGATTCTTTTTAGTTTCCCAAAATCAGTTGATATGAGGACAGTTTGGACTGATATTCTGAGTATGGATTCTGAATCTAAAGATTTATCTAAGAAATTTATATGCTCTATACATTTCATTTTCTACCAACTATCCCTCAGATACACTGCTTTCTACGCCAATGAACGGAAAGTATAAAAATGGCGGACGAAAAATTAGCCACTTCGCGCATCTCGAAGATCATTCTCCCCACTCTATATCTCTGGTATAAACAGGAGGTGCAACGAACTTAAAATCGAGAAACACATGCGACATCTCCCCAACAATTGTCAATGGAAATGTCAAAAGTATGGCTTAAGATAGGTGGAAAAACAAAAATCTGTCTGTTTTTATGGAACAGCTCCTCTCAAGTAAATAATTATTGATTAATGTTTTTTCAGATTGCCGGATGTTCAATAGTCAAAATTAAAAGAGGTTTTTGCATAAATTTAATCAGTGAAAAAATTTTTAAATTTATCAATCAATTTTATAAATAAAGTTTAAAAAGAAGATTTTGCTGTCATCATTTTAAAGAAATTTTTCATGCTCTTCTTTCAAATATTTGAAAGAGGAATGCAAAATAAGCCCTACAAAAAATGTTTTAAATTATCGTATTTGTAATGATCATTTTTCAAACAATGATTTTCAGGTTTTTCTATGCATTGCTTTTTGACTAACAATGCAGTACATTTAGGTACACCTCTAAGATTATTCCAAATGTTGGTCATAACATCAACAACTTGCAGCCAAGACTTTTATTTCCTGAGAAACCATTAGAAGTTAACATTTCGATCTGATCAAAATTGCCGTTCTATTGTATATTCAACTAATGATCCATCTTGTAGTCTATTATCTCTACATCATTCTTGGTATGGGATAATTCTAGGGAAACTGAAAACCTGATTTCAAATCAGTGCTGCTCAAATTTGTCTATTCCCAAATATTGCAATAATGGACCAAATCAACATCGAATGATGATCTCCATTCCCCAGAATCATACTCCCAAAGTTCTACTTGTTTCAAAGGCAGCTCCTGAAATGGATCCATATGCATTCCTTCATGAAAAAAAAACTGGTATTCTTGGTAGAGTAGGTTTGAATATTTCGAATTATCACCTGAGCAAATGACTACAAAATTCATAGAAATTCTTCAAAATTATCTAAATTAGAATCTTTATTGAAAAATCAAAAAACCTACATAGGGTGAAGGATCCAATAATCGACACTTTTAGGGCAGTGTTCATAATAAAAAGCAATAAAAAAAAAGTACACAACTCAGATCAACAGTAATTAGTGAAAATAACAATCCATATTCTCAAGAATCACCACAATGATTTACGATTGAAGTATCTGTAATGAATTCTTAGAAAATTGATAAAATATAGAAAAAACTAAAATCACCAGTTATGGACACCTAGAATCCACTTGTCCATCTCCAGTGACCGACAGTTACCAGTCATCGACACCCCAGCGATGGGCGTTATCAGCAATGGACATCCAGTCATCGACAACGAACAACAAAAACATAATTATGGCAGGAATAAGTAGTATTTGAGATTTGTAACGAGACAAATAAATTAAATACAGTTTAATTTAAGTTATTATTTTAATTGAAATCAAAAATTGAGATCAACAAAAAAAATTACCCATTTAAAATGAGTAAGAATGAACAACAGTTAAACAATATGGAAAATCAACTTTCCTATATACTAAGTAAACTCGTAAATATTCAAAAATACAAAAAATATTACATATTAAGTATATAATATATCCGGTAAATACTTGTCCATTTCCATTGAACACTCGGGTTGGGTCTTCTACTATTTCTTTTAAGTGATTTTTTTCTAAATAGCCATCTATTTCTTGAAACCACATTTTTATGTCTTTTTCAGATACGTTGTCCCGAGCCTTGGATAGATTTTTGGCAATTTTAACCAAAACCGGGTGCCTTTTTAGGAACGATTTGCACCACTTTTTCCAGGTCTATTGTTTGTAAAGGGGTTCGATATTTTTTGATCAACTATAATTTTTTGCACACTGTCTTGCAGGCAATCTTTTGATATGGGAAAGTGTTTTTCAGCTAGAGCTAAGAGCCACCTGACCAAAATGTCTTCTTGATCTTTTGAAAGGACCGTGATAGGCCCCATTGTGCAATTTATTGGAGTCTTTCCTGATACTTTATTATAAAGTGTTTCACGAGGCACTCCAAGCGACTTAGCAGCTACGGCAACCTTCTCTCCATTGCGAACAGCTTTGATCGCTTTGTCCATCTGCTCAGGCATATAGTCTTTTCTGGGAGGCATCTGAAAGAAGACATAAAAACCAGTAATGGACACTCGTTAGATCCAGTGATCGACACTTTGTTCTTTACTGGTACGTAGGCTCCGATTTGTTCAATTTAAAAATATACTTAAACTGCATGGAAAATGAAGTTAAATTGGTGTGCCAACTCAAGAAGTTCGTAAAGAAATAATTATGGACATGTGTCGATTACTAGGTAAAATCTGTATGTCAGAACCAGTGAATGACACCGGCTATAACCTTAAAAGTGCTTGATAATTAACGGGACGAATTAAATTATATCTCTCATTTCAATACAAAGCTATAAAATTAATTAGAATTCAGTTACAGTAAATATCAATCAAATAATTGAGAAAAAAATAGACTCACCTTGTTAACGATTTTGTTAGTAAAATTGTTTTTTCTCGAGAGCACTAACCTAGTCTAATGTTTACTTCGCCATCTTGAAACAAAATGACAGATCGCACTTGACGTATATTATGACTCGAATAGGAGGTCAGTTCTCTATGATTAAGTGTTGCCACACCAAAATTTCAGTGTGGAAGGCTTGTTTTCGTTGAATAAAGGAAAAAAAAGTGTCCATTACTGGGGTCTTGTCCATAACTGGATCCGTCACCCTAAGTGTTCTGAAAAATTTGTATAATGATGGAAGGTTTTAATTAATAGAAGAAAATTTAAATAATGTTACAAAAGAATTAATTCGTTAAGTCTCAATTTAGAAATTTTGATAAAAGTCCTAATAATCGTAGATGGACTTCTCCAGATAAAGCTTTTGCTCTTTCTTTCAATTTACAAAAGAAGTCCTAAATTATATATTTAATTGAGTGTTTTTTCAGTTAACATCCATAAGAACCCTCAAAAACATTTTAAGTTGAGTGCCTTTTGATGGAGGAATAATAAAACCTGTCTTGGAACATTTAAAACTTCAAGCTGAAAATATGGATGAGATTGATCGTTGCTGTACCCTCAAGTTTGATGAGATGACTTTAAGCAGTGGGCTTCATTATGAGGCAAAAAACAACGGATTCGTTGATTTAGGTCCACTGTGAGAAAATAATTAATTTTTTTTTTACTTTGTGATATTACATGTAACTATCGAATAAAACAGTGATTACGAATTATTTGGTTTTTTTTTTTCGAGTTTTTCATATCAATTTATTTCAAAAAATATGCCTCAGCTAAGAGGAGCCGCTATCGAAACCATAAAATAAAATATTAAAACCACAGAATATTGAAAAACTAACCTCTAATTCCGTAAAATAGATAGCAAGCCTCCTTCCCCTTAAATAAGGAATGGAATTTCCCCACCCGAATTGTCAATTCAAACGTCAACGGTGTTTCGAGAATTAGTACGCCGGTTGCATTCAAATAGGTTATAGGTTGACATACTTGTCAATTGCTCGAATTTTACATTGTGCTGATAGATACTTCGATACTTTCAACATGTCTTGTATTGTTAAAACGTGTAAAAACTATAAAATAAAGAAGGTCGAGAAAATTAGTTTATACGTGAGTTTTTATTGAAATTATCTGACGGATCATTGCATGGCATTGTTTATCTGCTCAGTGGCGTGTTGTTTATGCCAAAGTAATATGATTCTTTTTAGTTTTCAGTTGATATGAGGACAGTTTGGACTGATATTCTGAATGGATTCTGAATCTAAAGATTTATCTAAGAAATTTATATGCTCTATACATTTAACCTCCCTCAGATTGCCATCTAACGGAGGGCAGAGAAAGAAAAAATCTTTTTATGGAACAGCTCCCTCTCAAGTCAGCTGGTTGAATATGAGAATGTTTCAAAATTCATCAGTTTTTTCTATTTAATCAGTCATTTTTAGTTATCAATCAATTTATAAATAAAGTTCAAGCAGAAGAACAGCTGTTAAAATATGTTCATTTAGTTTTCGGATAA
The DNA here is from genome assembly GCA_030674115.1 of Micraspis discolor. Classification (NCBI taxonomy): domain Eukaryota; kingdom Metazoa; phylum Arthropoda; class Insecta; order Coleoptera; family Coccinellidae; genus Micraspis; species Micraspis discolor. The sequence goes on from JARTUT010001740.1 coordinate 2,699,832, forward strand.
ATGTAAATTCTCTATTAAGAACCACCTTCAGCCACATCACATCACAAGTGAAATCCAACTTTGAGTAACTCGACCAAAACTTTTTACATACACTTCAAAGACATACACAGTGATACCTCCTGTTCTCTACCCTCTATACGTAGTATTCTGTGGTAGACAGGTTGGCAATCTTGAATTCATAGGGTATATGACAGACAATGACAATTGACAAAAAATATTCCTCAACCAGTTAAAATTTTGACAGTTTGTTGAAAAAGACCATTAATTAAATACTTTCTTAAGTTTCTCACGAAGAATGCACAAAATATCTTCATTTTCCTCGAATAATTGTATTCAGATTTAGAGAAATACATGCACATCTTTGGACTCTCACATTTGATGATAATCAAGATCTACCTTGAATTAAATCTATTCTAGTATTGCAAGGTTAGTATTTGTAACGATAATCATTTTGATAGTAGAGGTACCTCAAAATGTTCCTGGGTCAAGACTTCAGCGAAATCGTTGGAATTCATCTACATCGTGCTTTTTCCTGTATCATTCATAAACAAAAGATTATTAAATGTCAGAACATCACTTTCATTTGATCTAGGATCCATCTCAATGATTTTGTTTTAGGTGTCACAGGGAGTGCTACTATCCTGAAGGCTGTAAACACATTGTGACTACTAAAATAAGTAAGTTGCCTGCTTGAATAAATTAATGTATGGAAATTCTTTATGCTGACCCTTTAAAATGACTAACCAGTTCTGCATAACCTGCAATTAATGAGAAAAGAATAGAATACTTATACAGGGTGACTGGTGACGTAAGGGACAACGGCTAAGTGGAGATAGAGGACCTCAAACTGAATGAGGATTTGAGTTTCAAATGTTCCATAAGGGTATTTGTTTCGGAGATATAGGGTGATTTATGAAAAAATGCTAAATCTACGAACTCCAATATCTTTGTTAATATGATATGTTTTTCGCTGATATTTTACATGTTTTTTCATACAGGCATTCTCTGTCAGCATAAGAAAAAAAATTGAAAACATTGAAATTTACATGTCAAGTGAGAAATATCACACAGTATATGAGATAAAATAAAATCAAACAGAAATTTGAAAGAGGGAAAAAACTGATGAAAACTGTTTTTTATTTGAATGGCACAAATTTTTTTTCGTTTTTATGATATGTTGAAGTAAAAATATTACAATATTTTTATATTCAAATCATGGAAATTAGTACTACTGATGAAAAAAACCTTGAATTCGAGGCGCTAGAATGAGCCTGACTTCAAAATATTCCTTCAAATCTTGAAATCTATTTTTATCAATTAATATTTCGATGCCATATAAAATTTCAAAATGAAATTTGTTGTAGATGGGGTGATGAAAGAGTTGGATACTCAAACACAAAAATAGTAAAAGTCGCAAATATAATTCTTAAAAAAATCAAGTAAGAAAATGTTCGAAATGAGAGCTGTTCACCTCCATACATTTATTGGCTCTCTTGAACAAATGAAGCACAGCTTTTCTAATCAGAGTAATATTTGTTTTAATTTCTTCGCATGCTTCAGTTATTCTGCTCTTCAAATGTTCACGGCTTGTTATTGCTTCTTTATACACCATATCCTTAAGATGACCCCATAGGAAATAATCCAGAGGAGTTAGATCGGGTGATCTAGCAGGCCAATTCCTAGATCCTCCCCGACCAATCCACCTGTCAGGAAACTCCCTATTCAGAAAATTCTTTACCTCATTTGCAGAATGAGGAGGTGCACCATCATATTGAAAAATCATACCTCTCTGATTAATATTTTCTAAAAGATGAGGTAAAACATTCTGCAAGAAATCTAAATAAACAGCCCCAGTTATTCTTGATGCAAAGAAATGTGGACCGATCAAATGTCCATTATAAATGCCACACCAAACGTGGACACTAAAACGTCCTTGATTGTTTCTTTCTCTTTTGAGATGAGGATTAGTTCGGGACCAAATGTGGTTGGTTCTCAAATTATTTATTCCATCTCGGGCGAACTGAGATTCATCTGTGAAGAGGATACGCTGAAGATCTCTTCTACCCATCTACAAAAAACAAGTCGATGTTCTTCATCTCCCGCTTCTAAGTGCTAATTGCGAATGGAAAGGATGGTATTTTTCTTTCTTCAACATATTCCACACAGACCATTGAGATAAGCCTAATCCGTGTGCCACTCGTCGAGTACTCGTATTAGTATTTTCATATATTGTATTAACAATAACGTCTTCTGATCTGCTGTGGCCTCTCAGGAACTGTCATATTTGGAAATTTCCCATATCTTCGGGCAAAAAAAAACAAGAATCTTGTGACTTGGCACATGACGATTTGGAAAACGCCTGCAGTACTCTCTTTCAACAGCTCTTCCATTCATATTACAGAATCCGTATACAAGCATCATATCCACATATTCTTCATTTGTAAATACTGAAGGCATTTTTTAATTGATAGACTTTCAACACTGTTTCCAACAATTCACAAACAATTAGGTAATGTATAAATATAAACGTCATTTTTTGAAACATGTCTACTCTATGTAGTTGTCTGCATTTTATTTATCCTTGGCGACATGTGCAGGGCGTGGTGAGAACAGCTCTGTTATGCCAGCCATACACGCTCCGGTTGGCCGGAGAGGAAAACTGTACAGTTGTGTGTGGCAGAAGGCCCGTCAGGCTTTCAAAGAAGGCAAAAATAGACCTTTAGGGCGCCGTGAGATGTAACCCCTTCCTGAATATCAACTATTAAATATCTTTGACTCAAATTTAGTGTTTTTGTTTGATCAAGGATTTATTATTTTTTCGTGATGGGAATATAAAAATATTGTGATATTCTTACTTCAACATATCAAAAAAACGAAAAGAAAATTTGTGCCATTCAAACAAAAAACAGATATTTTATCAGTTTTTTCCCTCTTTCCAAATTTCTATCTGGTTTTATTTTATCTCATATACCGTGGGATATTTCTCACTTGACATGTAAATTGAAATTTTTGAGTACAGGCCAGCAATTTTTAAAATTTTTTTTTCTTATGCTGACAGAGAATACCTGTATGAACAATCATGTAAAATATCAGTGAAAAACATATCATATTAATGAAGATATTGGAGTTCGTAGATTTAGCATTTTTTCATAAATCACCCTATATCTCCGAAACGAATACCCTTATGGGTCATTTGAAACCCAAATTCTCATTCAGTTTGAGGTCCTCTATCTGCTCTTAGCCGTTGTCCTTACGTCACCAGTCACCCTGTATATTAATCAAATTTGCTCTGTTTTGTAATTGTTGGGGTGACTTGCTATTGAAGTGTTCGTAGTGTTTACTGAAATTATTTTGGTAAACCATTAGGTTTATTGCTGAGATCATTTATATTGCTAGTATAAGGAATTGCAGAAAATATCAACCTAGGAATTACTCTGAATGTTGAGGGTGTTTCTGCTGCTTCTACTAACAAGTTACTGATATGGCCCCATGAGAGAGCCTGTGACTGTTCTCACTTCTGATTTACTCAGAGTGAGAACTTCTGTAGCCCAGCTCATTGAATTTGAGGAGAAAGGCTTATTCTGTCTTTGTCTTCAGCCATTCTATTACTTCTTTCTTATTTCTTGTTTCATTAATCTTAATTGATATTGTTGATATTCTCTAAGGTGTTGATTTTTTTTTTAATAGTGTTGAAATTGGCTTAACCTTTTTTAGCAAATACAGTATTTGTTTGCACGGTGGATGTCAATTTCACATACACTTCTATCATATCTCTCCTCTTCTATTACTGTGATCATTGAATTTGATGTGACTACAACAAGTATGTTGTTGCCACATATATGATTAGGTAGATGCGGAAGATGGAATAACATCATGCACTATCAGCGCTATCCGCTATTTACATTACCTACTATTCGTTCCGAGTTAGGCATAAGGAGACATGGTATTACAGTAGAGAAGATGTAGAAGCATTCATAGAATTTGGGCAATTTTTATAACCATTTGAAGAAATTCAGTATCTATATACTATCTTAACAGAACTGAAGTTGAAAATTTTAGTTTTCCAGTAGTGGACTCACAGAAATTGTTGTATTGTTTTTGTTTTGTTCTCTGAATTGCTATGGTACCATTCTTGCACTTGTTTTCAATAAAATTGACATTAAGTAGTAATAAGTCATTATTATTAGTTTAGAAAATTATAGGACATATTAATTTTTAAAATCTGGCGGTAGAATGATGTATAAGAATGAAAATATTCTCCCTTTTATTCTACATGACATTGTGTGTCACATGACATTGTGTGTCTGGAATAAGAACCGCAGGTGTGGAAAAGGTACTTCAATCGAAAGTATACGACTATTATAGTCAATTTGTTTATTTTCGTTTTGGATTTCCTCGAGCACATCATCCGTAGTTACGTCATTCGCCTTGGGCGGTCCTCGTAGAACACTGATGTTGGGCTTCGTTTGAATAAATTGAACCAATATCTGATGATCGTCATGGAGGGTCCTCGTAAACAGCTATCAACCGTTTATTGATTTCCTCGCTCGCCTTTCCTTTCATATACAGGAATTGAATCACTGAAAGATATTGCTCTTTTTGACAACGTCATTTGAAGGATGACACTAAAAGATTTTTTGCCTACAGTTCCCTCTGTTGCCTGATACAGGTACTTATCAGTCCTACCTCGTAGGTAGTCACTCTTTATTTTAGTCTTGTACAGTTTGTTGTGTCTTTTTGTTTTTATATAAATAATTCTTTATTGTTAACTTATTACTTCAATTTGTATGAAATATGTTAATTGAATCTATCATATCCTTATATATGACCCCTAAATCTTCTTCTAACCTATTGTTTTTTTGCTTTAATCACAGCATAAAAAGCAATTACTAGAATGTTAGTTGGTTTTTATTCAAAGCATTTTCAGGTTGTTGTGTCTATTTATCTTTAAATAATTTTTATTGTTAATTAATTTCTACAATTGGCATAAAATAAGTTAATAGAATCTGTCAGATCTCTATGACCCTTAAATCTTCATGTTACATATTAGGTTTGTTCGGGTGGCAGTTCGGAACTGCAATTTTTGGTAATTTGTGGTTTCCACCCGTTCGTCTGGGACGGAACAGAAGTTCCTTGTCGTTCGTGTGGTCGGAACACTTGATTTCGTAACTGTTCTTACGGTTCCTGATCTAGAGATGGTACAAGGTACAACAGAGAGAAGCGGTAAATTCAAATCATCGGTGATTCAAATTGTCAGTAGTTCTAATTGGCAATTAAGTTATATATTTGGTGACTAGGATATTCGCATAGCTGTTTTTGAGTATATTTGATGTTGTGTGAGTATAAATTTTTAATCAATTCGTTATAATAGCTTCTCAAAATTTTTGTTATCTCAAAGAAGAGGAAGGATCATTTGCAATAGATGAATAAAATAATTGCATAGTTGTTGATCAAAGTATGTAAGATAATTATTTTATATTATTTATATATACGATATTTCGTATTTATAGGAAACGGAGGAATGACCTCTTTCAAGAACACAACGACTTGTTAAAACAATTTTTATCTAAAAAATAATTACAAAGCTATGAAAATTGTTAGAAAATATTTTAATTTATTTCCCAAATGCCACAAGTTCCATATACAATTACCTAATTCTATTATATAAAACTTTCTGTACACAGTTTACCCAGATATGAACTAACAAAAATGATTTCTTCACTGATGACAACTAGTACATATATTGAAATTTCAAATTATGATTAAATTAAATCATTTATTTGAATATTTCATTACATATAAATTATATTTACAGTTATTTATATGGATATGTTTATATTTATTTATTTATGACAAAAAAAATTGTTCACTTTTAATATTTGTAATTTCTAACGTATTTCCAACGTATTAACACAAATATATTGAATAAGTTATTCAATATCTTTGTAACACTATCAATGATATGATCCATGATGTACAACATAACCTTACTTTCACTTATCTATGCACTTAACGAAATCGTTTTGAAATCATCTGTTCCCACCTGTTCTCACCCGTTCGTGTCATAGAACAACTTGTGACTATTCCAAGAGTTACAGAACCTGGTTCTCTGTGATCCCAGAACAACTGGGAACTGCCACCCGAACAAACCTATTGTCTCTCTAGTTTTGAGCATTTTTCTTTTTCTTTCTATTTTGTTCTTCAATTTAGGTAGTTGGTAGAAGGTATATTTTAGATTATTTAGGTATATCCATGGTAGAAAAACACAGATATGAGCATGAGCATTGAAAGGAGATATAAAACTCGGAAGTTTCTCTCACATTCTGACGTCATCTAAGTCGCAAAACGAAGTATTTCGATAGATTCGGTATTTTGGCTATAAATAAAGTTAATACCTTTATATTAATCATGGTAAAAAAATATTTTTCAGACATGATGTTAACCTCAAAACCAAGAATTGTTAAACTTTTTGCGACCAAGATGATGTCACAGATGAGATGCGCAAATACGGACGAAAATAAGAAATTTAAAGATGATACCTGCTCTTCTTCCAAGGGTATTTAAATAATTGATATTTAATTACCTCTATTGTGATACAATATATATAAGGAGAAATTTCATTAGCTTTTATCAGTAGATCTTTTCTCAGATTGGGTCACAAGGTTCTTTTGAAATTTCTGAATGGGTTTATCATCTTTCAAAAAAATAACAAAAATTAAAATGGATTTTCACAGGAAAATCAGAATGGCGGTAAAACAGTTGTTGGTAGATCATGCGGAAAGCAGCTCTACGACAGATGCGCGATTGCAGCTTTTACTGCGACAGCACGAGATCGCCAGCAGGAACGGTTTGAAGAGGGAAGAGATATGTATAAGTATGGTGATTGGATTAGGAACCTGTACCGTGCCAGAGGACCCGACAAAGTTCAAAAAGTTCATCGTGGATCTTCTCAAGGTAGAGGATCTGCTTAAGCAAGAATGTGCCAATTTGGAACTTCTATGCGCCACTCTGAGAGCTCTTTATAACGAGATTTCTGACGCTGATAAGGTGAGTTTGTTTCCTACTTTTTAAAACATATTATCTAGTGGTGATTTCTTGTTATGAACAGTCTTTTTTTGTCATGGAATAATCGTTACCTTTTCCACCAAACACGGTTAAACCGTCAATTGCCGTGTTCAGTAGACTAAACAGTTGTCACATTTCTATGGTTTGTCCGCTGAACGGTACTCTCATGGTGTAACTATACAGGTACGCTCTTACGCGTTACGTCATGCGCTGAGTTGATCGAATATAATATTACAAAGCATCGCGAAATTTGACATTTGACGCCCTACCAAATAGGTTAGGGCTCCTTTATACTGGTTGGTACCCTTAACTTTTACTTCATCCTCTAAGTTGAAACAATGGCTTTCAATACTACCATTCTGATATGTTCTTAACTTCTCAACTATTCCCTAACTTTTTCACTTCTAGGGACAATTTGAGAGCATTCAAGAGCACGTGAGTATATTTGACGCATGCGCATAGAGCGTATACCGCATGAGTTTTATGATCTATAGTTACCGTATTCCGTATTCTTAAGAATTTCAGTAGGTGTTTATACTGGCCGTTAACTTAACCATAAACAGAACATAGAGTTTATGGATTTTGCTCAATGCTTGTTAATAATTGTCATTTTGAATTTAAGTTTCAAAGTATTGAAACGTGCTGACCATCTTGAATTATATTTTATTATATTATTTGAAATTACCGCTATCAAAACAGAGATTGATTCTGTATTCAATACTCTGATATACATAATTGACGCTCTATGGAATGCGCATGTGTCAGAAAAACTCGCTCACTATTACATTCCCCTAATTTGTCTTACATATAAGATAATCTTATACCCTTATAAGATAATCTTATCTAATTATCTAATATAAATATGTAATTTGTCCAAATAATTATGTGAATATATATTTCTATGAATTTGTCCCTAGAAGTTGAACACTTTACCGGTACCGGAAAAGGTTATGGAATGAGTATGAACGGAAGCATTGAATTCCTATGGTTCAACTTTTACGGTACCGGTTACGGCATACGGTACCGGCCAGTATAAACGAGCCCTAAGTTGTTTTATTTCACGGAAGAGGTGGGCGATTATGAGATTTACTAACAAAAAAAATTATTCAATTATGAAAATGTCTAGAGATATCTCGATTATAACAGTAAGTAGTTACTAATACTAATCTTCACAGACTACACATCTTTCTTTGATTGAATAAAATGCTTCATAGGTTTTTAAATATTTGTTTAGATATAAACAAACCATGAAACTGTCAATGAATTCATATTGGAGGATGGAAATGAACATTTATTCATTTTGAAGTTATTTGAACAAGCTATAAAAGCAGGAATATGAGGGAAAAGGGTCAATGAAAGGCTAAAAAATACATATCAATATGAAAACCTAGACTATATAAAAATAGACCCCTTTATTTACAATGAAAAGTGATGCATCTGAAACTTGGAGCTGCTCGATTGTAACGTATTCAGCTGGTCCACTCAGGTCATAAAAAAATTTTCATGTTGCCAAACTGAGCAAATAGTATTCCTATTCCTATATAATTGTGAATAAAAACTTTTTCTCCAATTTGCATTCAAAACATTGTATAAAATTTTATATTTTGAATTGAAACTGTCTTATCGGATATATTAGCAAGAAAAAAAAAACTTTAGTTTATTCTGCTATTTTATGTCAGAGACCACAGAGAAATTTAGATGAAAGTCAAGATAACGCTGCCGCATTCTCTGCTTGACAGTTTGAAGGTCACATGATGTTTAGAAGACACACGTTGCCACCTCTGTATCGAAAATAAATACGCAAATTGAAGAAAATTTGTGAGAGTCAGTATCAGGTTTTTCATATTTTTTATTGTTTATTACTTTTCATCGCACTAAAAATGGTTCGTAAGTGTGAAAGTTGTAGTAAAGACAGGAATTTTAATCCGAATTTATCGTTCCATAGGTAAGTGTATTGTTAAAAACGAAGTATTGAGTTATTTACATGTTCAGTAACGTAGAAAGTTTTAATAAGGAAGTTTTCGATGAGATTATTATAAGATAAAATAAGGTTTTCTTGAATTAAGGTTCCCAGATGACGAAGAAAGAAGAAGAATTTGGGCTTCGCTGTTGGGATGGTCAAGTATTTGCCCAAAGAAAGCAATTTTCATTTGTTCAGGTCATTTTGACCCTGAAGATAACGGGATCCGAGTAAATGGAAAAAGATTTTATGCGGTGTTGCCGGGTGAGGTTCTACAATAGACTTTCAATGAGAGAGCCTAAACAAATCGAATTTTACAAAGGAATACTTTGTCTATCTTATATAGTCTAAGTGAAAAACAGTTAAATAAAGGCAGGAAAATTCATGTCTCACACCATCATAATATATATTATATATAATATATATAGTTTCTTTTGAAACCATCATAATAAAACAAACTAAATCAATGATTACTACACCACCTATTACTAAAGAAGTCACAGTTCAATTGTTTTCATATAACACGATTAGTAGTTCTAATTAGTAACATAATAATATATATTTCTATTTCGACTCTGTACACATCATTCTATTATGAGAACATGTTAGTTACTGGTTCCATGATCAATTATCAACATTAGTAATACAAAATAAATCGATTATGCTGATCATTCATAATCGCCCACCTCTATTTCACTATCGAAATGACACTTGACAACCGATACATCGTGATCCGAAGTTTTCTGAGGAAATGTCAGAAAGCAAGGGCGCCAACAAAAGAATCTCAAGTCATAGCTAACTGAGTGAACAAAAAAAAATGAATAGAGTCTTGTTTGACAAGAGCGCCCAAGCAATTTGACTTCAGGTCAGTGCTTACAACACAGGTTATATTTATTAATCGCAACTTTCAGAAGAAAATAATCTAATGATAGCCATCAATGCAGGTGAAGAACACAATTCTTCCCTCTATGTGAGGTACATTCTGATTAATTCCAGAGATTTCAGGAGGATATATCCAGACTCACAAGTTACTTCCAAATACTCATTGTTGAATTTGAAAGTTGCTGTGCCCCAAGAAAAAAAAATCTAATGTGCCTACTTCCCCTTACGTTAAAAAGAAACATGTAAAAATGTCAATTGTTGAACATTAAAATTTTCTTTTTGCAGACTCCATTATCACCTGCCATGTCTATAGTTCTCCGTTTGATATCATCCGATATGATACCTGATGCTGTAAAATGGATTCTTACATCAGGTTATAAACCAGCTAGCCTTGAAAGGGCTTTATCAAAACTATGCCAATGGCTCACCAAATGGACCTACACTCCAAACCTCAAACCGTTGGTTATTTCGCTCATTGATGTAAGTATTTTGGATGGCATTTTACTATAGATATCCATGAGCTCTTGCATAGACGTTAAATTTTTTTCTCTATTTCAGTGTCGTAACGAGTTCATTACAGTACTAAAAACAATGCTGTGATAAATTCATTACAGCATTGTTTTTAGTTATATTTTTCTTTTGTGGTTGATAACATAGACATCCTATCCTTTCAAATGTCAACACGCGTCCATTGTATGTCAATTGTCAATATCATACCATGTAGAGATTTGAACGCACTATTAAAATTCTATGATCTGAAATTTTCATTGAATTCCAATAAATTTCTCACAATTCTTGACTGAAATAGAGAAAATATCGTGTAATACTCGTTGCAGAAGGCAATTCCAACACTCATGCGTTCAAAAACTCTCTCCTTCGTTGCTCGTTTTCGAATTTCGCATTCGTGTTGGAATAAGTGCGCATTCTGCACCTTGTTTTAGAATATACTATTATGATTCCTCATTATCAACTACTTTTCTAGGCACTACTGGAAGACCATCCAGATATAGTCATGAGGGTCACACTGAATTATATTGAAGCCTTATTCAATCTACTGATATTACCCGACTTCAGGATAAATGTGGGTAATGTGGTGTTTTACATGTTGTGCAATGTACGAAACATAGAAGTATATGAGAAATTAGTTCCCCATATTCCTAGGATCGTAGGATTTTTACAGAGAGAAAATACTGAGGACAGCCTGATGTATGTCAAGGAAATATACGATATGTGCTCTAGTTTGAAAATCATATGCCCCAAATACGAAGCAGTCGAAGTTCAGTTAGAAACTCTCATTAATATGCACAACTGCAATAATGAGGAAATGGGTAATTCCCCCAAAATCACAGAGATTGTTCAAGGTTCAGGAAACAAAGTGGGTTTGAATAATCTGGGTAATACCTGCTATATGAACAGCGTACTCCAAGCTTTATATATGACTAGGCAGTTCAGGAACAATATCATCATGTACGAACATGGCGGTACGCCATTGTATCACAACATCCAGGATCTGTTTGCTCTGTTGCGGTATTCCACCAGGCTATCTCTTTCTCCTTCTAACATCTTGAGATGTGCCAGACCTTCCAGTTTTTATCATGGCGACCAGCATGACAGTTCTGAGTTCCTTCTTCATCTGCTTGACATTTTGCATGAGCAGGAATTGAAAGAATTAAAAGAACAGGATCAGCCTTCTACTTCTAATAGTAAGTCTTTTTTGTATACTGCATATATACAGGGTGAGTCTTTGACCAATGCGTTAATTTTAACCATAGGTCCTTGAGATCAAAAGAAACACTTTTTTCCCATGCCGTTTTTCTATATTCGTTGAAAAGTTATAAGCATTTTAAGTTTTCACATTGGGCAAATACCCCTCTTTAGTCCAATTTAGTTTGAATGAAAATTACCTTCCACAGCATCCACTATTGAAACTGAATTGTTTAAAAACATTATTTTCCCTCTAAGAAATTATTCACTCACTCATGTTTCCTCAGATGATTGTATCGATTTAGTTCCTTTCAATTTCAAATATCTCAAAAATGGTGCAATTTAGGAAAAAAGATGAGGAATGATTTTATCTGCAAAATCGACTAATGATTCTAGGAAGTACAAAATACGGACCTTTAGTTCAAGTGATGTTTGTTTTTCATGCAATTTAACCAATCTGTACAGTAGTAGTGAGAAACCCACAAGAAATGTAATAAATCTATTAATGCCAAAATAAGCATCACTGTTATCAAAAACCTTCCACAAGAGATCATTTCAATTGATTCGTTTAAATATTACAGGTGCAAATGCAATTTTTTTTTGTCTCTACATTTATTCACTTATAATAATTGAATAGGACTACTGATGTGTCATTTCATAAAATGAATAATTTCACATGTCAAATTTTGCAACATCTACTCTCATTCTCACTGTAACTCTATCATCTGCCTCTATGTCGTTATAATAATTCTCCTGGTTCCTTATCTTCTAAATTAAATTCATTCTTCCAGCATATTATGCTAATAACCGAGTTGAAGTAACCTTACAAAAAACTAAATTTGACACAATGAATTGACATATCAGCTAACCGTTCTCTATGTGTCCAAACAATAAATGAATATTATTACTGTAATTTTACTGATAGTACTGATTAAGTTCTATTTCTTTAATGTGACAAAACTTATTAATTTGCCCAGTACATTCAATTCATTCTTTCAACGTTATTTAATTTTTTTCAGATTCAAACACCGTTCCAACCACGATGGTTGAACAATCGTTTGGTGGAAGATCTATGACTGTATTCACATGTGGGCAGTGCAGTTCACATAGTGAAAAGATAGACAATTTCAGGGAACTTCCTCTCTGCTTCCCCGATGAGACCGAAGATATGTACTCGATGAATCCTTCGGTTTCTTCTCTGTTAGATTACTACCTACAACCCGAAAAATTATGTGGCGATAACAAATACCATTGCGAAAAATGCGGCTTAATAGATGGAGAGAAAGTGACACGTGTCATACAGGCACCCAGAAGGTTAATAATGACTCTCAAACATTTCAAGTATGATGTTAACACTTTCAAGAGGACAAAACTTTTACGAAGGTAAGGAAAATTCTGGTACTGTTTATCCATACAAAGGTTGTATGTCACGTTGTCGTCATAGACGTGCTTCGAAGTACCGCGATCGTTTTTTTTGGAGCATTTCTTTCCACCAATCGATACAAGCCTCTTTTTGAGCGATTGACAAATATAAAAGGCAACCCTCGTAAAACTGTTGAATTCGGTGTTGAGGGTTAAAATGAGTAAATAAATAAAAACTCACCCGAACAAATAAATTCAAAACAATGCTGAAAAATAAGATTTTCGTTGAATATGATTGAAAGTTTTCTTTGATTTGTTTTTGGATAATTAATTATTGAGTACAACAAATACAAAAAACGTAATTTTGTTAATAAATTGACGTTATGAAACATTTGAGTAGATATTGAATTGTTTCAGGATGTAGATATGCCTATCAGTATTTCTACTGAAGATTCAGTAGCCTTGACAAATTGTTGTAAATACAAACTTCCTAACTTGAACTTCTTACATTTATGACTTGCCAAAAAAAAGTAGCAGTACAAGTGTGTTTAGAAGATTTTGATATCTACTGGTAGCCAAAAGCTATCCTTGTTACCATAGAAAAAATTGTTTCATAACCTGAAGAAACCTGTAATTTTTCACTCATTATGCATTAATTTCTAATTGTTACAGAGTCAAATTAGAAGAATACATACAGCTTAACGGTATAGGTTATGAACTATATGCAGTCATAGTCCATTACGGAAGCAGTATCGATCACGGACATTATTATGCTTTCGCCAAAGAAGATGACCAGTGGCATAAGTTTAATGATGACCTAGTCCATACATTAGACCACAGCCAAGTATATGAAATGCAACCACCAGAAAGTCCCTATATTCTGTTTTATAGGTAAGTTCTTTTTTATTTATGATAATTCAATTCTGAATTAAGAAGTGAGGACTAGAATGATTCTCATTCATTAATTTTATTTTTTCAGTTTTGTGTCTTCGAACACAAGTCAGTAGTTTTTGCGCATAGTTATTAAAAAAATCTATTTATTATTCCAATGAAAATGCTTCTTTGCGCAAGATCATTATGCCTAATGGTAAAATGTGGAGGGGCTATACACGTGTCGAGTAGCAAATCACAAAGTTTACTACTCTTAGAGCCGTTCTCAATAACTTATTGAAGATTATGAATAAGATATCTATCTCCTATTTGTCTATCAATATATCTTTGTTGCTATCTCTCTGCGTTTAGCATTGCACAAACATAGTTTAACCTTACCTATCCATGGAAGATGAGAGATAGCTCCTCCCGGTGGATGTATGTGCGATAAATTGACTCTACTTTCAACAAGAGTGCAATGGCTCGGCCGTAAGGTCATCCGGCTATAGATCTATCGGCCATAGGGTCGAGATGGGCCAAAGGAAACATAATTTTTTTATGCCCTACGTTTGAATGTTGATTGATTATTTATCGATATACTTAATATGTTTATGTGATTTAAGGTTAGGTAATTAATTTAAGTTATTATCTTAATCTCTTTTCGTTTAGAATATTTTGAGGAGTTATATATATTATGATATTTGATAATGCGTGGTTTATCAATGAGAGAGTTGTTTAAATTACGTGATTTAGGTTAATGAAATATATGAATAAATAATAATGACCTTAGAGTAAATAATTAGGTTTACAATTTTTGCAAACCCATGTGTAGAAATGTTTCGAAATGGTGCAGTTATTATGCATGTGACTGTCATTTTGAAAAGGTTGTAGATTTAAATAAACATTAATGACATTCTGGCATCTATATAACGCCCGTAGCTGAAGAAGCGGTTAATTTAGTTAAACCAATGTCAGAGAGGGAAGAAATTATTTGTGTACCGAATAATTATGACGAAAATATCCAACCATGTTATGTAATTTCAGGAGTCAGCAATCTGAGGAGCCAGAGGACCTTCAGATCACTGATTTACCGTCAAGGATTCAAGAAATAGTTCAAAAAGATTTGGCCGATGCGAAGGAAGAGGATGAAAGAAGGAAAAGACCTTTGTTTGCATACAAAACCAGACATATTAACGAAAATGACGACCCCCCTCCCCCGCCAGGTTGTGGTGATGCCTTTTCTAATTCACCGAGCATGTTTGTTTTCTAAGAGAGGATATTGAAACAGCATTGTTGTATTATTTGTAAATGGTTATTGTAATATAAAAATAGGCACACTTACAAAAGAGTTGTGGGATTGTGATGCCCTTCCTCTATAAGTTAGTGTTTGACCTTATGGATGTTTTTGATGATACCAGTGAGACGTAAGTGGGGAATATAATACCATAAAATTTGTATTATATTTCCGGGAGTGAAAGAATTCAGACTATTTTATCTATTGTAGAAATTTAATATTTATGATGAGCATGTATATAGTTCCATCAATCTCAACCTACTGGATTTGACAGCTTTTATTTAACCACTTCATCAACTCTTTTCAAAATAATATTGATTTTAGTATTTCCTTATTATTACACATATAAAAATAATACATATTCATCACATACATACATATGTAATTAAAAGAGAAAAATTTTGTTTCAAAAACTAGAAAATAATAAAAATTAATAAATGTAAAAATAAATTATATAAATCCTTTCCAGTCTGCAGTTCTGAAATCTGTACAAAAAAATATTATTCAGAACAATTGGTGTATGAAACAAGTAGCAGAAGGGTTGAAAAAATGAATCCTGTTTGTGGTCCAGTAAGTTGATGGGTTGTTTTATTTATCTTTGTTTCATTTTAATAGTATTCAATGGCTTGAATTCCTAACCGAAAATAGAGGTCATAAAATTTCGTTTCTGTCTGGAAAATATAAACAATTTTTTTTTATGTTGGGACTTTTGAGAAATCAGTGGATAATTTGTAGCATACATATGAATATTAAATCTAAATTTCAATCACGAATGATTTCTCTGTTTGTTAATTGTTCCTTCCCTTGTCAACCTGGAAGCATTCATTGGGCTCCATTTAGAGTACAGTTTATTTGGAAATATGTATCAATATTATTTGAATTAACAGGTGAAAAAATTTTATGACTTAAATTCTTACCGAAATCTATAATCAAAATAAAGCTCCGCTCCTTCAATATATACATTTCTACCTAAAAAAACTTTAATTTTTCTCTATTTAATCGATTTCACGATTTATTGAGATTTTGAAGAAGCAGAACTTGTTTTTGAAAAATATATTATTTGTCCATTGAAAATTCGTTTTACTAAATTTCTTCCTTTCCCGTTTCTGATTCTTCAGATAATACAAAAACTCCTAGATAAATGTATAAAACTTCATGTAATATCATAGCCAAACATTTGTAAGTGCTCTGATAAAATTCACTACCCTTTTAAAATATAATTTCAAGTGTATTCTCTGACAAAAAAATACTAGGAAATTTGTGATAAAACGCAAAAATATAAAACTTCTTCAGTATTAAATTAATCTATTACAAAATTTGCTCCATATGAAGCGTTACACTTGTTCCAACGTTTTCTCCGATACTCTCGGTGTGATTCATCATGAATCCATTCGTCATGGCCAATAAGGACTTCTTTTTAATTGTTTGAATCGTTTGCTTGAATATATTCACGAACAGACGGATTTGTGACAAAACAATTATTTTGCATAATGACAACGCACCATCTCGTCGAGCCATAATTATTAATACCACAAAAATACATTCATGCTGGAAATTGAATAGCCTTTTCAACAAGGCGCTGGTCGACCCCTTTTCCCTATTCAACAATGAGAGCTGTTAGGAATTGAGCCCAGAGGGGTAGTGATATCAAATTCATTTGAACACCTTTATTTGCTCCCCTTTCAACAAAATTTGACTTGTCCGTGCGTTATTCCATCCCAAAGTTCAAAATTCGTGGTGGAAAGTTATGGATACCCCACCCTGTATACACATTTTGACCATACACACTTATTTCACATGATTGTATACACGCGCGCCCAGTTAGTATTCTTCAAAATGACAAATCGTAATCCACAAGCGGAAGTCAGAGATGCTATTATTATTGTCACCTGAATTGCCATCAGGTATTGAATAATAACATTTTAATTCATCCTCTATTCAACAAAACGGAAAAGCGGTATCTTCTAACGTCGCAGCAGTCAAGGTCCTATTCAAGGACCATGCAATTGTGCAATTCGGTTATTATATGCGTTATGGGCTACATAAATTACTGTTGGAGAAGAATTGTAATA
Source organism: Micraspis discolor (assembly GCA_030674115.1). Lineage (NCBI taxonomy): Eukaryota > Metazoa > Arthropoda > Insecta > Coleoptera > Coccinellidae > Micraspis > Micraspis discolor. The sequence continues at coordinate 2,717,041 of JARTUT010001740.1, forward strand.
TAGCTGATGATATCAGCTGAGCTCTGTGATTTCGTCCACATGGAATAGTGACCCCTTTGAAATACCTTATTTTTATTCAAGTCGAAACCTATAGTTTCAATCTCATTCAACTTTCATTCACGTTTCAAATTGATAGGATGGATATTCTAGGATTTATTGAGGAAACCAAATTTATTATTAGTTTATTACTCCCTCTCCTCTCCCCTAGGACCGCCATTGAAAAGAAAATAATTTGCATTAAATTTCGAATAACACAAATAAATCTTGAACATATTCACTCATTGTTTTTTTTGTGATCATCAAACGAATTGTGTCCAAATAAGGAATGACATTATTGACATTGCAGATGGAACTTTATTTATAATTGATTGATAACTAAAAATGACTGGTTAAATAGAAAAAACTCATGATGAATTTTGATACATTCTCATATTCAACCAGCTGACTTGAGAGGGAGCTATTCCATAAAAAGATTTTTTCTTTCTCTGCCCTCCGTTAGATGGCAATAAGGTTAAGGGCTCGTTTATACCAGAGATATAGAGTGGGGAGAATGATCTTCGAGATGCGCGAAGTGGCTAATTTTTCGTCCGCCATTTTTATACTTTCGGTTCATTGGCGTAGAAAGCAGTGTACCTGAGGGATAGTTGGTATAAAATTAAAAAGAAAATGAAATGTATAATGCATATCAATTTCTTAGATAAATCTTTAGCTTCAGAATCTATACTCAGAATATCAGTCCAAACTGTCCTCATATCAACTGATTTTGGGAAATTAAAAAGAATCATATTACTGTGGAAAGTAAACAACACGCCACTGAGCAGATAAACAATGCCATGCGGTATGATCAGTCGGATAATTTCAATAAAAACTTGCGTATAAAATGAAATTCTCTCGACCTTCTTTGTTTTATAGTTTTTACACGTTTTAACAATACAAGACATGTTGAAAGTATCGAAGTATCTAACAGCACAATATAAAATTCGAGCAATTTCTAATTCACTTGACAAGTATGTCAACCTAGAACAGCTGACTACGAAAGTATAAAAATGGTCGAAATTTGACATAAGAATTTAGCCACCAATTTTGGATGCGCAGTGGTCGAAGCGTATTCTCCCCACTCTATACCTCTGGTAAGAACAAGAACATAGATTGAAAACATTTAATCTATGGGTAAGAATTTATACGCCGTATTAGTGTGACGTCACTTCACGCAGCTAACCTTAGACAAAAGAAAAAGTTTCTATAGTCTAAGCACGTAACCATGGTTACGTGCGTATTTGGTTTCTAAACAAATGATTCTGAGTGTGGAATTTATAATATTTTAATTCATATTTGATTAAAATTGTGTTGAGCAACTTTTCCAGTCTTAGAAATCCATGTTAAGTGGAAAATACTCAGAATTCCAAGGCAAAACTGGGTTGTTTGGAACCGTTAACATTTAAAAATTGTAATGTGACATCACCACTAATATGGACTCTTATCCTCACTGTTTAACACAATACGATTATCATTTTTCATTAGTCTTACCAGATCACGAGGTAAAAATTGCCATTTTCAGACAGAAGCTGTTGAAATATTTTCATCTCTATCTGTTTCGTCGATATAGTTATTTTTAAAGCTGGATTTGAAATTAGAAAATAATTCGTTTGCGCCTTTCTGTCAGAAAACTGTTTCTTTTTTTTTGACCTTAGTCATAGGCATTGATCTAGAGAGGTATGGCTGATTAGAGTGGCAGTATCTAGCATCTAAACATGGCAAACTATTTCTGGTCGGACTTTATTGCTCCGCGGGTAGTTATTTCATTGTATTTATGGTTGCAGCGACTCGGCAGAAAAAGCAGTGATATATCAACCCAAGAAATCGTTTTGAATCCAGATTTTAAAAACCACTAAAGTAGCATCATTTAAACCACTTCAATTCTATAAATATTTTACCAACTGCCATGAAATTTTGACAGTGATCTTTTGAAGGTTGTCACATTCGAAAAATCTTATGAATATTTTGTAAGTGGTGCCATCTGATAGTGGGTCCAGGACTCATTGACTGATCAAGTGAAATTCGATAATATGTGCTTCTCGCGCATTTGCATCAGTTTGAGGAGATTTAACATTCTTCCCTATAAATTATGCTCAGTAACTGCGAACTCTGGCTGTAATTCGTTGCGTTTTAACGAGTGTGTATAAATAAATATGTTTATTGTTTCCTCATGCAACTTTGTATCAAGCTTCTAAGGAATTTGAGAATTTACCGAACAAGTGTTGAACCAGCAGTTTAGTATCGTGGCACCGATTTATAGTCGAAAGTTATTTTTCTGTGCTCTCATTCACGTCATCCCAAATTTTATGTACGAGGTCTGTTCAAATAGTATCGCGAATTTTGAATTCTCGCCGGTTATATACATAAAGTGTGGAGGAGTAGTTAAGTTTTGAATATTCCAGTGGTGAAAGAGACCTCACAATTAAATACATTGAAGGATTGAGTCGCCACTTCTCCCAATAAATCCTTGAATAAATCAAAAAACCAACAATAATTTCATCCTGGTCTATTATACAGAGTTGACCACTACGTTAATTTTAACTATAGGTTCTTGAGATCAAAAGAAACACTTTTTTCCCATACCGTTTTTCCATATTCAGCTGCGTTAAGAAGTTATAAGCATGCTTACAATTAAGTTTGCAATTTTGTTTCTTTCTTCTCTTATATCTCTTCCGGGGCTATTAAGCAAATCATGGTTAACTTATAAATTTAGAACTGTTGAGTTTATGGGTGAAGAGCCCCTACTCTTTTTGTACTTAATAATAATAATAACAATAATAATAATAATAATAATAATAATAATAATAATAATAAAGAGCTCATCCCTTTGATACGCAGGTACCTGGAATGAGCAGATGTCCTCGATAAGGGTGCAAGAGTCTTTCGACTAAGAATAATAATAATAATAATTCTAGTTCTATTCAATTCGTGAATCATGTGTCGATCAAATCTTTGAAATTTTATAATGTTAAGTAACAGAAAAGAGCTGCGTAACTCAATTTTTCAACTTAAATGATAATATAAATATAACTTTTATTAAAAATAATTATTCTCGACAATTATAGGTGTGCAGAGAATTCCGAACATAATTGTCTTAAATGAGATAAGTAGATATGTGTCTAATTCAAACCATCTCATTAGCATGCTTATGAGATTATTTATGAATCCAAGTAAAAGCGAATCAATAAATCCTGAACTATTGGTAACAGGTTGGACTTTGATCTGGTCTCACCACCAACATGATCAGAAAAAAACAAGTCCCTTGATGAAGTATCAACGCATCTAACCTGGGATTGGCTCAGAATGCAAACGCTTAAATAAATCGAGAGATCAAGAATAAATCATATTCTGTCTGCTAAATGGTTTATATCTTTCGGGAATATTTTTTTTAAATATTCATTTGTATCGCTGCTAACTGGACGGACAATATCCAATATTTGAGCCTATTTTTGTAAACATCACAACACTTATACGCACATTCTTCATAGGCAAAACATTTACACGAATAAGGACACAATTTTAATTACATTTTCGAACTCCTTCATACAGAAGGTGAAGGTTCCAGATAAACACATTTAGAAGCCCTAGAAATCCGCCAAAATCAGCCGGTCAACGGTTTTTCAACACTGGAGTTGACAACTCTATGTTTTGACGACCCTTTTTGAACTGACCGGCGCAAGAATAGAAACTTGATGAATTCATACATGAAGAACTATACTGTGCAGTCATCCTCCGGTATATTTCACACAAGAAAAGAACCAAAGATAAACTGCAGCCATTTCATTCAACTATCTCCTTCGGACTGGCAAAGATGCTTCAAAAAATGCTTTGAATTCATGCAAAAGTGTATATGAATCTTGAAGCTGTATATTTTTAAAAGCAATAATTCAATTTTTGATGAAATGTTTTTGTGTTTTCATTGTTGGATCAGAAAAATAGAGATCAACCCTTGTATGCATTAAGATTTTTTCCAGTCCGACCAAAAGTCAGTGTGATCTTATGAACGAACGAATTAAATCTGATTACAAGCTGACGACGTCTCAGTGCAAAGCTTCATTCAACAGACATATACAGGAGGACGGCTGTTGAGAGTCGAATTAATCATTTCTATAATTCAAACAAGTTTATTAATAAATCCGGATTCGCTGGCCGACCCATATTTATTTGAAACGGGAATTTATAGTTTTCATAATTTTGTAAAACGGCTCATTTGAAAAACATACGTTATTTTAATAGCAACCGTTATATTTGAGGGTGTTCATTTAGGAAGCTGGGTCGTAAGATTTAATTGCATCTGCTCGTGAGGCCACAATGGATAAATATACAGATTGTCCGGATGTTTTGAGATAAAATTACAAGTAATTAAAAAAGCCTCTCCAATTTTTTGTCACTAGATTAATCCGATTGTGTCAAATTTACTCGTGTTTGAAAGATGACATTTTAATCATGATTTTTCATGAACAAAGTTCTGTGATTCGTTATTCACGTGGAAAGATATTTTAATTTGAAAATTCCGATAAAATATGCAATGTGATGCTTTGTCAATATAAAAATGACAAAGGATGCATAATGTAAAAATGTATATTTTATTTCATCCTAATTTCATTAATTACAACCATGTAGGCGCCTAAAATTCAACACCTAAGACTGAGGTTTAAAAGAAGAAACAGTTTTATGACAGAAAGTCACAATAGAAGAGATTTTCTAATTTCAAACCTAACAATAGAATCAACTATATTGGCGAAACACCTAAAAAGATGAAAATAATTCCACAACATTCCTTATATCTCAACTAATCGTAAAGAAATGACGGCTGTGCATACGCATGCAGTAGGCGTAAATCTGCTAAAATTCCATTGATTCCTGATATCTCAACTTATCGTCAAGAAATGACTACTGTACATACGCATGCAGTAGGCGTAAACCTCCTGAAATTCCATTGGTTCCTGATATCTCAACTAATAGTAAAGAAATGACGACTATACTAAGCCTGCTGTAGACGTAAATCTGCTAAAATTCAATTGGTCCCTGATATCTCAACTAATCGTAAAGAAATGACGACTGTACATACGCATGCAGTAGGCGTAAACCTCCTGATATTCCATTGGTTCCTGATATAATTACCTCCAGTATTCCCCCCTTCCCCTTAAATTCTCCCCTGCGCTAAATATGCTGAGTTTTCCCTAGAAAGGGTTCCCTCATTATGGTGGGAAAAATATAAAAAACCTATTGAATTATTGTTATATATAAATCATATAGATACACACTCAAATATTTATCTAAAAAAATTTCACTCTTCTCGCCGCCCTTGTGCCGGGCACACCTTGCTGACAACATAGTATAAAATCACACTGGATATTAGTCAGGCAATTTTTCCACGTGATCCGGAGTGACCAATGAAAAATGATAACAGTTGAACAGTGAAGACAGTAATCAGTTGTCATTGAGTTACGGGACACCTGCAGGTACGGTATATCGATTGCTACAAAAAAGTGAGCCTAATGCAGGCCATACACGGTCCGGTTGACCAGAGAGGAAAAACTGTATAGGTATACCTGCGTAGGTCGACCGGAGCGTGTGTGTCGCAGTTTTTCAAGCCTGCACAGATCGCCGGAGTAAATTCGAAATTCAACTCGGTCTGGTGGCACAGGGCGTGTATGACCTGCATTAGGTTTAAAACAGTACATAATAGTTGAAATCGAATAATAATTGGAAAGTTGTCAGCTATTAATGAAGATTGTTTGAAAAAACCTAGTAGACATGTCATAAAAATGCCGTGCGAGCAAATTTGTCCATTAATTTTTTCTGTTTCCAATAATTTCTTATTTGTTTGATAGTTCGCGGTAAATAAAACTGATAGATAATCCGAAATAGAATTTGCAATTTTTCATTTTACGCAAGATGGAAAAAGGTCGAAGAACTCTGATTTATGTACATGTGTGGTATAATGATTCAGACCATCGTGATATGTTTACACCTGACAGAAAACTTATGGATTTTGGCATACATTGCAATTTCAATGAAAATTCTCTGTTGACACTGATAAAAATATCTTCATTCGAATTTTTATAACTTTCACACCTGGTTGGTTATATTAGGCAACAGTCATGATTGAGATAAAATATGGCCCCAAGTTGTTGTGTTAGGTATATCCTAGTGACATCATTAATAATACTGAATATAAAGGGTGTATCTCGGACGAGTTGCCGAGTATATTTTTATCCTTTAGGAATTATTTTGTTGAATGGCGTTTGCATCTTAATAGTCATGTGGAAAATGGCTGTAAAATTTGATTATCTACTCTCAAAAATAATTTCTATCCTAAGTACTTAGGTGTTGGAATTAGATTAACCTGTAAATTTCAAGGTTCTTAGATTATCTGCGTTAGGTATTGAAAACTAGGAATAGAATTCTTCAGAAATTAGCTGGATCATCTTGAGGTGCTGATGCCTCCTTAGCTTTAGTCTTTTCTGCAGCTGAGTACTGTTCTATTTGGTTTAATAGTGTACATAGAAATAAAATTAATGCATGTATGAATTCAGCCATCATGATAATCACTGGAATTATAAGATCTGGACCGATCATCTTTTCCATCAAAAATCAAATAGAAATTATTGTATTCCATCTAGTCACTAAAGTTATTCCATTTCTATCATTATTACTACAATCCCCCAATACGTAGTCCGATTAAAAATCACGGCAATAAATTAAAGCATGAGGAATATTCATATCCAAAAATGTCAAGCTTTACGATAGTGCTTTCAGTTGGCAGATTACAACACTAGGGTTGTCCAATACCGAAATATAAAAGGTTACTCTCGTATATTCGATGGTTTTGGTTGATTTGAGAATCAATATCAGCACAATTAAACAGAAATGAAACTTCAATTCAGAATGTGAAAAAAACAACGGCTTCTCATTCTCTTATTATTGATGGCTAACATCCACCATTTCATAAAATTACAGTGTTACCATGCATGAACATGAACTTATAACTTTGAGAAGATTTTTTCAGTATCCATATGTCTTTCTTGAAGGAAAATTATCGCAGCACCACATTCCTCTGATAATTTTGAAATATATTCACTCTTGTCCTTTGAAATACCTTCTATATTCAAATTTAAAATACAAAATTTGTCGCCAATCTGTAAGGAGGATTCTGCGACGACTTTTCAGATATTCTGATGTTGGAAGTCTGCTATGGAACCCATTCAAAGGGAAATCATTATCTACTTTCATTAAAAAAAATAAAGTAGGAGAATTATAGACTGATATCAATTTGATAAAGCCACTGTTTCATAAAGGGTGGTTACAATATTTGGATTTTTCATACAATATATTTTCGAATAGGCAGTTTACATACAGGATTTTTTATAGCATAAAAAGTGTTTTATTTGTTATCTAATAGGTATATTGAAGAGTAGAGTAAAGGGGGAAATAAAGGCAATTTGTATGAGTGACCGCGACTCTCTCTCTTTGAGAGATACACGAGAGAAGTGGAGCGGATTCACACACACGAAAAGCATGATATTTCTTACATCTTTGATAGAATTAGATGAAGAATAGTGAAATCGATTTCTTTGAGAGACCTGTAAATTACACAGGCTGAGATCAAAGGGGAAAAATCAGTTGACCAGAAAGTAAGTAAACGTATCATTTAAGCACGTGAATGAAATTCAGGAAATTAGGTAAATGTCCAAATTGAATTGGCATTCGTTCAAATTATAATTAGAGAACAAATAACTGCTAACAGAAAGAGATTTATCAAAGGGATATTTCGCCTAGCAATCTGAAAAAAAAATATGAAATCAAATTTCATCGAGCTTAGCTTCTTGGAGTTTTACAACTATATTCAATAATTTTTATTTTGAAGATTCAAATTTCATTCGATACTCTAGCAGACCATTATTTCATCGAGAAGTATGCCAAAGTCAAATCCGGAATCCCACAGGGAAGTATTCTGGGACCACTTTTATATATCATCTAGATAGATAGATAGATAGGTACACTTTATTTGATCCATTTTTACATATACCGAACAAAAAGTGTAGATCGTGTCAAAAATAATACAATAACCAATGATAAAGCAATCAAAACCCAAAATTTACCCCTATAACCCCTCAAAATCCCCTGCAAGGAAGTATTCACCTAGAGAATAATAACATTTGTTACATCCAATTTTTTAAAAAATCTTTTTATACTAATTGTTAGCTTTAGAATTAATTTTGGACTTGAACTTTTTGGTAATTCATTCCATACTGCAAACATACTATAAGTCACATTTTTTTGTATGTCTGTTAAGCTTGTTATATCCTGAATTAAATTATTTTTATTTCTTGTTTCATATTTATGTTTCAGCTCATAATGTTTAAATTCAGTGTAATTATTTGTTGCATAGATAAAGCATTCATATCAGGATGAGTCTTTGACCACTGCGTTAATTGTAACCATAGGTTCTTGGGATCAAAAGAAACTTTTTCCCATACCGTTTTTCCATATTCAGCTGCGTTAAAAAGTTATAAGCATTTTAAATTTTCACATTGGGCAAATACCCCTCTGTAGTCCATTTTAGTTTGAATCAAAATTACCTTCCACAGTATCCACTATTGAATCTGAATTGTTTAAAAACATTATTTTCCCTCGAAGAAATGATTCACTCACTCATGTTTCATCATATGATTATATCGATTTAATTCCTTTCAACTTCAAATATCTCAAAAATTAAGAAAAAAAGATGAAGAATGATTTTATCTGCAAAAAGACTAATGATTCTAGGAAGTACAAGATACGGACCTTTAGCTCAAGTGATATTTGTTTTTCGTGCAATTTAACCAATCTGTACAGTGGTAGTGAGAAACCCATAAGAAATGGAATACATCTATTGATGCCAAAATATGCATGACTGTCATCAAAAACTTTCTACAAAAGATCATTTCAATTGATATTGCGTATTGAATATTACAGGCTTTTGAACGAGGCCAAATTTGGAAAAATTTTAAAGGAAAAAAATGATTCTTTTGACGTCAAAAAGCTATGGTTAAAATTAACGCAGTTTTCAAAAACTCACCCTGTATATATAAGAAAAATTTTTGCGTTCAAGCAACTGTCCTTGAATCCGGCCTCTGTATCAAAAAGATCTTCCCTTGAGTACCTACCTACATCATATCTCAGGAGAACTCATTCAAGCATCCAACGGATTTTATGAATATTTTGTCACATTCTGTGACGAAAAAGAAAGAATGGTTTATGAAAAATGGCGAGCTCTTCCATCGGTTATACCAACTATTAAGTGCGAAAGACCAATAGCGGAGGGATTTCAGATTTTAAATTCCCATCCCAATGGTAACCGTGTTTTATGGCCTTATCAAATGAGCTATGAAATACTTTATTGAAGCATGAAACTGATCATAATTTTCAATATCTATATGCGTGGGTTTGTTAATATCGTTCGCATCAGTTGGTAGCTGTTGCTTGAAATTTTACAGGGGCTCAGTGTTATATACACACAAAATTTAGTCTATATCTAGGAAAGGTATATCGGGTGAATCCACAAGTAGCAGAAGGAAATGAACGAAGATGGTAATTTTAACTATTTTCTTATTCCTAAGGTTACCTTGCCCTGCCAATCAGCAGAAACACGTGTCGGCAAGTACCATATTCGTTAATTTCTTTCTGCTACTTGTGGATTTCCTACATATAATTATTTGATCTCCACGATAAATATAGTGTTTACACTTTTGTTTAGATCTGATGAATATTTTATGTGATATTTAGTGACTTAATCGATGTTATGAGAGAGGGAGAAATAAAAAACCATATTATATTTCCTTTTGAATATATATACCAGTGAGACGGATTCCCATCAAAAATGTTTTTTCTTCATCCTCAAAATAAGCAAATAAGCCTGCATCCTTGACTTTATTTTCAACTGTTTCTTCTTCGCCATATGTGGTCGTTTTTTTGAATTTCAGCCTTCAAACGCCCCAATAACGCTATACAGGGTAAGTCTTTGACCGCTGCGTTAATTTTAACCATAGATTCTTGACGTCAAAAGAAACATTTTCTTCCTATAACATTTTTTCAAATTTGGCCTCGTTTAGAAGATATAGGGTGTTGAAATTAAAAAAAAAGTTGCATTTTCACCTGTAATATTCAAACGACAATATCAATTGAAATGATCTCTTGTAGAAGGTTTTTGATAACAGTCATGCATATTTTGGCATCAATAGATTTATTCCCTTTCTTGTGGGTTTCTCACTACTACTGTACAGATTGGTTAAATTACATGAAAAACAAATATCACTCGAATTAAAGGTCCGCAGGGCCCCCGCTACCATATGTGCAAAGTGTGCAATGCACACGGGCGCCATCCTTTAGGGGCGCCAAAACCAAGGGCCCAAAAAAACAAAAATAGTCAATACATATAATAAACAAGTGATAAAAGTCATTATGTGACCATAACTGACTTGAGCGAATTTTCAAAAAGTAGGCACACAGGAGTGTTTGTGATCCTTAGACTATACTCTATTAAATAAAAAAAAGTCCGTTCAAATTCGGTTGAGAAATAAAAAAGAGTCCCCCCGCTACGCCTCCTAGGGGGGCCCTGATTTAACATCCTTTCGTTCTCGGCATCCCTAGACCATACCCTATCGAATGCAAAAGATCCGATTAAAATCGGTTAAGAACTGTAGGACTAGTTTGACTGACAGACGGACGGACGGACAAAGTGCGACAATAGCGTATTTTCCATTAGGGAAAATTCGCTAAAAATATGTAGGTACGAAGCCACGACTCGCGAGCGAAAGCCTAGTTCAAAATAAAATAATTAGCACATAACTTTCGTGCGAGACACTTTCTTCCAGCTTTCTTTTTACGTTTTGCGTACTATAACCCTAGATATAAAATAATACCGTTTTGCGGGATGCACGGCGAAGCGGGCGGATACTTGCAAGAGCATGTCAGGCGGTAGTTTCTTGATTTTTCCTGTTCAGACATGAATAATAATGGAGCTATAAAAGCGATGCAACACCAGAGGCGTTTCAAACTTGTTAGTTTACTGGACCGGGCAACAAGTGTTTATATATTTTGTCAAGTGTTTTGTTGTATAATACAAATTTTTGTTGTATGTACCCCATTAGTTAAGTAAATGCTTTAAAATGAGTGTGAACAAGAATTTATTATTATTATTTCCTTTTCATAGTTTAGTCTACAAATAAATGACTTTTAAAGTTCAGTTATTTGCTTTATTTCAATTACCTACCTACCATAAAGAAGATATTCCGAAATGCCGTAAGGGGCGCCAAAATCCTGTTTTGCACACAGGCGCCAGTAGCCCTTACGGGGGACCTGAAGGTCCGTATCTGCTACTTCCTAGAATCATTAGTCTTTTTTACAGATAAAATCATTCATCATCATTTTACCTAAATTGCACCATTTTTGAGATATTTGAAGTTGAAAGAAATCGATATAATCATCTGATGAAAGGTGAGTGAGTGAATCATTTCTTAGAGAGAAAATAATGTTTTTAAACAATTCAGATTCAAAAGTGGATACTCTGGAAGGTAATTTTCATTCAAATTAAACTGGACTACAGAGGGGTATTTGCCCAATGTGAAAACTTAAAAAGGTTATAACTTTTTGACGCAGCCGAATGAAAGAACGGTATGTAAAAAAAGTGTTTCTTTTGATCTCAAGAACCTATAGCTAAAATTAACGCAGTGGTCAAAGACTCACCCTGTATAATACTCACTGTTAATGGTACATATTTCCTTTCTCAAGATAGTCGATGAATATTACACCACGCACATCCCAAAATACCCAGGTCATAACCTTTCCAACCGATTGTTGTGTTTTCGGGCGCTTTGGACGATATTCACTAGTTTCTGTCCACTCAGATCAGGATCGTTTTGACGTTTCATCCATTGTCACATATCAACAAAAAAATTCCGGTTTGTTACGTTTAAACAATGTAAAATTAAAACACGAAATTTTTTTGATCCATTGTTTTGAAAATAACGAAAGTAGCTCTCTTAGCTCGATAACTCAAAAACTACTGAATAGAATCTCATGAAATTTTAACAGGTTATTAACTGAAAAAAGTGACTGCAATAAAACTAGCGCCATCTATGTGTCAGGCTCGGGACTTTTCAGCCCATGTAGTAACATCAGCAGTTGACCAAAGTATTGCTTTTTTTCCACAATAAGAGAGTCCGCGAAAATACTTCAGAAAAAGTACGCCAAAGCTATTGACCTCATGTCAATACTTTCTTAAATTTTTAATCGAAACGAAAAACACAAAAGAATGGCTAACTTTTTTAAATGTCAACAAACTTCTAGTGCAAATCGACTGATAGTGCTAACATATGATTTACATATTTGTACCAACATAGAACACAATTCATAATCGATTTTACACAGCTGGCGAAATATCAAATTCACCTTTTTTTAACAGATGCAGTACCTACTTAACTCTGACCAAATAAATCGTTACCATTTTCGGCGAGATATACCAAAAATATCTAAAATTGATAATTATAGTCTTACACTTTTGAAAGTACCAATGATACCTTTATTTATTCTCTTTGATGAATAAGAGAGATTTTTTTCATTCTTATCATAACGTCAAACAATTCAAAAAAACTACAGAAAAATTAATACAAAAATGAAATAGAATACACATGTGTTTCGAGATTTGTGTATAACACTTTTCTATCATCAGGCATTCATATTCGATAATCAATAATTTAAGCAATTCTTGGTTAGAACTTACTTGAGAGTTGCCGCAAACGGAACAAATAAAGCTACTTTGAAATCAGTTAATATTCTAAAACTAACCTCAAATACAAGCATAGAGTATTATCTCGCTTAACAAATCGACACAGAAAATTACAACTGCATTCTATAATTTTATGAAGATTCGAGTTTATTATAAAAGAATGAAATTGACTTAAAATAGAATTTTTCCCATAATTCAAATTATTTAATTAAACAAGTCTCTTCTTGAAAGTGTAAATAAACCAAACATATCTAAAATTGACAATTATAGTCTTACACTTCTTGAAAGTATAAATGATGCCTTTATTTATTCTAGAAAACAATGTTTTCTCTTATTAATAAGAGATAAGTTTGCGGCATCTCATAAGTAAGTTCTAACCAAGAATTGTTTAAATTATTGTTGATTGAATATGAATGCCTGATGAGAGAAAAGTGTTATAAACAAATCTCGAAATACATGTGTTGTATTCTATTTCATTTTTTGATTAATTTTTTTTTGAATTGTTTGATGTTATGATAAGAATGAAAAATTCTCTCTTATTCATCAAAGAAAACAGTGTTTTCTAGAATAAATAAAGGTATCATTCATACTTTCAAGAAGTGTAATACTATAATTATCAATTTTAGATATTTTTGGTTTATTTACACTTTCAAGAATAGACTTATTCAATTAAACAAAAATATACCTCATAGACTGAATCATAGCACTCCAAAATTGGTAAGATCGGTCCAAGGGTTCAAGAGCAAATGAATTGATTGATATTGAGTTGGTCAAGATTTCGTCAGTTCCCCTACTTTTTACAGGTAAGTTTGATGAATTTCTCATTCGCCGATAAATGGATGCAGCATCGAAAATCAAGGCGCCTGCGTCCGTTTAAATTCATTTTCCCAAAGAAATTTCCCACCTACACTCTAATGTTGACTTTGAGTTCAAACGCGATGCAGACTCCGTTCCATCAACAGAAAACGCCGGTGTTCGGTTTATTCAGTTACGTACCAATTCGTCTTGCATCCCATAAAGTTTAATGTTTTTTATCGTTCTGAGGTTGGGATTTATAATTTTAGGTGTGCCAGTTTCTATATATCGCTTTGATGGTGAGTTTAGCTATTTCAATATTGTCAATGAACGATCTCAAGTTGTAGTCTGATCAACAAGTGTTTTCTTTGATTCAAACATCTTCGTTTTCAACGATAATAACAAAATAATAAATAACAGTTTCCTTCAGTTTCATTTCAGTCACAATCTTGTTCCTCTTAAAACTGTACTGCTTCAAAGTATAATCACTAGAATGTATATGGCAACATTATAAGGAAAACTTATCGGTTGAATCTAGGACCAAACTTGAGAATGCCCTGCCGGCTGTATTCTCTTTATTTTCTGAAAGAGAATTTGTTAATTGACCAAATATCTCGGACTTGTTCGTTATTGGGCCAAATCCGTTGAATTGTTCAGGAATTTGAGCATCAGAAAATTGATTTGATAATACCTAGAATATCCATCGGATCAAGTTATAACTTGAAAGGTATTTGGTCTAGACTGAAACAAAAAAAATAGGCAGAAGAAGCATAAGTAGTACAGTTTTGGGTGGAAAATGATTGTAGATGAAATGAAACTGAAGGAAAACTATTGGTTTGGTTATTTTAAATTGAAGATATTTGTAATTTGTACTTGAATATATGAGGTATTCCAAAGGACAAGAGCTTAACGAAAAAAAGATATTCTAAATGGTTGATATGCCTACTTTTGATTTTTAGGAGAAAGGAATTTGAGTTTAGAACAAAACTTAAGGAAAACTGTGATTAGTTAACATCGTGGATCAATAAGTCCCGAGACTAACAATGAAAACAAAATTTTTTTTTGTAAATTTTTTTTATTCATCATCATAATCAACTTCTAGGGTGATACGATCGTTTCAACGCTTTTCCAATTTTTCAATACAATGTTTATAAAAAAAATTATCTTTCGCTTCAAAATAAGCTGCGATGACCACATTTGAGCCAAATCTTTTTCCCTGGAACATTTTTCTAAGATCAGCAAAGAGCCAGTAGTCACTGGGGGCTAAATCTGGCGAGTATGGTGGGTGGACAAGCAGATCAAAGCCCAATTCTCACGGAGCTTCACTTTACGATCTTTCATTATAATTTTTGTCACTTCACTCACATTTTCCGGTGTAACGGCTTCCACAGGTCTACCCGAGCGTTCAGCGTCATTTGTGTCGGTACGACCACTTTTAAACTCGGCAAACCACCGACAAATCGATGGTTTGGATGGACAAGAGTCCGGGTAACATTTTTCAATCCATTGTTTCGCTTGCACGGTGTTTTTACCCATTAAGAAACAATGTTTTATCAGAAAACGAAACTCGGTTTTTCCAATTTTTAAACAAACTACAAAACGACTTTACGGCAACCTCGATAACTCAGCTGTTTCTGGTCCGATCGACTTAAAATTTTGACACGTTTCAAGCAAAGGTTAGTACTCCAGAAAGAAGTGGTTACTGGTTTGTTTATTTTTCGTGGCGGTTGTATTAGTACCACACTGTTTCAGAGTTGAAGGAAAAAATCCAGAACAAGCGCGCAAAGATTCCTGACCTCACGTTAATGTTTTTCTGAATTAATTAAATTTCGTTTTAACTTAGCTGCTTGTGTAAAAGACACATTTATTTAACTCATTGTTACTCAATAAACTGGCTCGATGATTGCAGAAAATGAGAGAAGCTCCATGAAACAATGAATTTCGAAACTTTATTATCATATTTCAGTTAATCACTAATAACCTCCTACTAAATATCAAGTTGTATGAATTCTTCCATCTCAATTTCTCGTTGAAAATTCATAGTTCGAATAATTAGCTCGAAAGACAGAAAACTGAAGCCAACTCTGCAAGTATAACGACTATGAGATATATCCCGCGACAATAGCAATACTAAAACATGACCCTGGAGGTAAATGAAGCACAATTTTCACGATTAGATTAAAACGTTCATAGTTAACGTGCATATTCTGAATCACCTGTGTTCGAGAACGTTGATTCGTTTGAAACATGCAAGCAAGTGTGAAACATCCGTACAAATTGAAATAAAATAACGAAATGGAGATGTATCATTTCCTTCGAAAATCATACAGTGATTGATATAAACTTTCCAGTAAGGTCTTGTCCTTCAGAATACCGTATTTATTCAACTCAAAATCGAAATATTGCTCTAAAAATACGATGTCAGTGCTTCGAAGCACGTATATGACATCGTAGCAGGTGATAAATCGTGGATTTACGCGTATGAGCCCGAAAGTAAACAGCAGTCCATTGTATGGGTGTTTCAAGATGAGCCAAATCCAACAAAGCACTTCCAAGCAAATGGTCACCTGTTTTTTCGGAAAACCTGGACATGTCGCAATCGTACCACTAGAACAACGCAGAACAGTCAATTCTGAATGGTACACAACCATTTGTTTGCCAGTTGTCTTCCAAGAAATCAGGAAAATCAAACGCCGAAGACGGATCATCCTTCACGACAATGCGAGCTCTCACACATCGGCGCAAACAAGTGTTTTTTATGTTGCGAGATTTAAAAAAATGTCGTGTACTTATTGCTTCTTATAACAAGATGGTAAAATGTTGATCAAGGATTGTTACTGCAACTTATTATTAGTTAAATTTGTTAGTTTCATTCATTTCTCTTCCAAGTTGCTTGCTCGGTTCAATGGTAATACACTCTGTATATATGTTCATCTCATTTTCCGATTAACGCGTAACATATGTTGGAGCATATGACCTATGTCGAACAGAGAGTACTGAAACGGCGTTCATCCGGTGAAGTACAAAACAGTTTTCTTGGAAATAAATAACTTTCTCGTTAAATCTACAAATTCGAACTCTAGTGAAAAAGTGACTATTCTCGCCCGTGAGTGCCTGGACAAGTTCATTCAGCCGTACTGTGAAACCAGGTAGGCAGAAGTCGATACTCCAGCATTCGCATTTTCTTTCGAGTCATTTTTTCATATTATTTCAGAATTTCATTAATAATTTTCTTTCGTTTTCCTTTATTTTTCAAAGGCCCTTGTCGTGCCAAGGATATTCTGAATATCAGTAATCTAGATATAGAATCAAAATTTTGTTGATATTTGATACATATCGTCTGTAATTACGATGTCAAACATGAATTAGTCAACTAGATTTTGAATCCAATCGACCTCCGTGGTAGTCTGCGAAGTGTGCGAATGGTACAAAGCCTTTAAAAACGTTCGGGACATCGTTGAAGATTTGCGACCTCGAAATCATCGACCAACGATAACGTCTAAGAAATCAAGAAATTTGTGCTCGAAAATCGTCATGCCAGTGTAAGAGAGTAAGCTCGTGACATCAACATATCTCATGGGAATAACCTCACGATTATTAACGATGACAAGACCAAACACTTGATAAATACTCTCGACCGGCATCCTTATTCACCTGATCAAACCCCGTGTGACTTTTTTTTCTCCAGACCGAAATTACCGCTCCGAGGAACCAGATTTGACTTCATAAAAGAAAACTTGCAGAAGGAGCAGAAGGCCATCCCTGAAAGCGCATATAAAAATGTTTTCATGATTGGAGAAAACGTTGGCACACGTGATTAGCCTCAAATGAAGCTTACTTTGTAGGAGATTCAATAAATATTGAAGAAGTTCAATATTTTTGCGTATTAATTCAAACTTTTTTAGCAGAGAGCATATTGATTTGTCAATAAATGTCAGGAAGATATATTGAAATGTGGTAAACACGTGTTATATCTCAATTAAAGTAGCTTTTCGTCTAATAATAGAAGTTGTGACAATAATATAAAATGAAACGTGCTAAACAATCATATTTCCATCGAGGAAGCTCTGCGGGAAAAAATAATCCACTCAAGCTATTTTCTGTCTTGGAAAATAAAACCTTTCCGAATTTCATGATTTAGGCATTCCAGAACACGTGACAGAAAATTAGCACTCATAAATTTACATATATCACTAGCAGATTCAATTAAACTTATCTTTTATCATTTATAACATCATCTTTTATTGTTTGTGATGCCAACGTTTCGACACACAACTTCTATCATGTAATGAACACTGTACAGGGTGAGTCTTTGACCACTGCGTTAATTTAAACCATAGGTTCTTAAGATTAAAAGAAACACTTTTTTCCCATACCATTTTTCCATATTCAGCTGCGTCAAAAAGTTATAGGTAAGCATTCTAAGTTTTCACATTGGGTAAATACCCCTCTGTAGTCCAGTTTAGTTTGAATGAAAATTACATTCCACAGCATCCACTATTGAATCTGAATTTTTTAAAAACATTATTTTACCTCTAAGAAATGATTTCATGTTTCATCAGATGATTATATCGATTTAATTCCTTTCGACTTCAAATATGTCAAAAATTGTGCAATAGTGAGAAACCCACAAGAAATGGAATAAATCTATTGATGCCAAAATATGCATGACTGTTATCAAAAACCTTCATTACAATTGATATCATTTGAATATTGATGAAAATACAATGTTTTTTGAATTTCAACACCCTATTACGGGTCAAATGTTATGAAATGTTTCTTTTAGAATATTTTAAATTAAAGTGGTTCAGACACCCCCTATAATCTTGCCAAACAAGTCCACACTCCATTAATGTTAAAGAGTATATGTTTCTTTCAACATTTTAACAATCAGGAAGAATATCTTAAATTCAAAAAGGAAATCGAAAATTCCATTTTTAGATGTACACTATTTTATCTGATTTATATATGGATAATTTCGAGCAAAAGCCTCTCGATCAATATATACTAAAATAAAATAATGGAAGAGATATGTAGATGATACTTTCCTTATTTCGCAACATGGAATGGGCACTATACATGGATTCCGTGAACACCTTAACAATCAAGAATAATCTAATAAATTTACAATGGAAATCGAGATGGATAAATAACTTACCTTTTTAGATGTACTTATTCATAAACAGAATGGAGTCCTAAGAACCAGTTTGTACAAAAAAACAACAAACACAGGTCAATATGTATATTTTAATTTCAACCATCAACTAAATACTAAATTGGGAGTGTCGAAATATTTGTATAATAGAACAATAAATATACATTTACTCTATCCAACAAGATAAAATAACATCACAAAAACACTCAGTAATGGCTATACTAAGATGATATTACAAAGAGAAAAGACTTGAACATCATAATAATACCATACAACCAGAAATGGGGCAAACTATAAAAAGCGTCAAAGATTTATCAAAGAACATGAGAAGAATTGGGAATAAATACACCATAACAACAGCATTCAAAACACAAGATACCGTCTTATCAGACGAAAATTAAACCTGATAATGAAAATCAAAGACAAAATTTTGCATACCCATATGAAATACAACGCAAACGCGGAAGTTCTTATATAGGATAAACAACAGGCCCTTTGAAAGTAAGAATAAAAGAACATCAGAAGCTTTTTTAAGTGTCAGACACCGTTTGATTCAAGTTAGTCCAACATGCTGTAAATAAGAATCATCAGATAAAATGGAACGATACGAATGCCTTTTATATTTCGGGATTAGAGAAAAAAAATAAATATTAATCATCGAAAATCGCTTTATTACTTTTCAAAATATTCCCATTAAGATCTGTACACTTTTGCATACGTTTGAACCAATTGTCGAAGCACTTTTGCCACTCTGATTGAGGTATCTCCAAAAAATATATTCTGAACGCATCAACCGCTTCTTCAGGTGTCGAAAAACGCTGATCTCTCATTTGATTTTTTACGTACGGAAATAAAAAGAAGTCTTTTGGTGCCAACTCAGGACTAGACGGCAAATGAATAATGTTATCGATGTTTTGAGTGCTCAAAATTGCAGTTGTTTGAGCCGTTGTGTGAGAGCTCGCATTGTCGTGGTGAAGGGTGATCCGTCTTCGGCGGTTTGTTTTCCTGATTTCGTGGAAGACAACTGAATTGACAGAATTGACTGTTCTGCGTTGTTCTAGTGGTACGATGGCAACATGTCCAGTTTTTCTGAAAAAGCAGGTGATCATTTGCTTGGAAGTGCTTTGTGCGCGAGCAACTTTCATTGCATTTGGTTCATCTTGAAACACTTATGCAGTCGACTGCTGTTTTCTTTCGGGCTCATACGCGTAAATCCACGATTCATCAACTGTCATGATGGCATAGACGTGCTTCAAATCACCGCGATTGTATTTTTGCAGCATTTCTTTCAACCAATCGTTACAATTTTTTTTTGAGCAATGACAACTTGTGTGGGATCCAATGCGAACAAATTTTTTTGACGGCCAAATGTTCATGCAATATTGAATGTATGCTGGTCCCACTAATGCCTAAGATTGTCTCAATCTGATGGCGCACAGCATCAATAAATAGTTTTCGGAACACAACTGATTTTAGACGACTTTCACGAAATTCGTCTTGGAATGAACTATCTCTGTTGAATTCACCATACCATCGATAAACACTGGTCCTTGATGGAGTTTCATCGCCAAAAATCGAATTAATTTCATCGATGCACTGTTGTTGAGTTAATCCACGTCGAAAGTGGTAAAAACTAACCACACGGAAATGTTCACTATTTAATTCCATTTTTTGGGCGAGATGAAGCTTTCAAGTTACTTTAAAGAACATAAGTGTTCGAATGTCAAAATGATCTGACTACGTATAACCTCAAATATCAAGCTTTATGATAGAGCTGTCAGTTGGCAGATTGCAAGACTAGGATTGTCCAATCCTGAAATATATCCATATTCATTTATTTCCCTAAAAAATTTTACAGATATGTCATATAAAGGTATTGCAAATAAATTATATGTAAATCATGCCTAAAAACAACAAAATTCAATTTACGAAGAACAAACAAATTAAAAAGTCGAATACAGGGTGGCCATTTGAAAACGAAACAGACGAGATTACAGACGAAATAAATTTTTTCGATAGAAATGCTTGGACAGGTCGATTTCTGTTTCGAGGGGGACAACTTAAGATGTAGGTTATGGACGCATAGCGCTTCAACCCTTGCTACTACAACCCTCACCCCCAAATTTTGAATAGGGAAGATGGGGTGAGTGATACCTCATTTGAAAGGTATTTTTATACTGATTTCAGCACAGTAATTGTTTTTTCATTTTATGCATTAGTTCTCGAAATACTCTTAACTACGTATTTGAAAATGAAGTGGTGTTTTCATGGCACTTTTTTTTTGTGAAAAATCGACATTTTGAGCTTCAAAACAACCATGACTGTGGCTTCCTTCCTCCAGTCCACTGACATAAAAATCTTTAATCAAGATGTCGAACAAACAAAGCGTATTGCGAAGGAGTTCATTCTTGCTGAAACTCAATCTAAATTATTTTCGATATAATTTGCAGTATTTCCAATAACATGCGGTAACACTTGATCGATAGAAGTCTCCAAAAAGTCCAAATACGTACATATCTCTAATCAGATTACCAGGTAAGAAAATCAAATCATTAATGATGCCACAGAAATATTCCAGTCCCAATTCGTGAAACGATTTCCGACTTAATTATGAAGTGTTTTCGCAGTTTGCTTCAATATGTTTTCATTTTGTTGATTATTGAATTCATATCTTTTTCAAAAAACTGAGAAGCGATAATTTTTTATTTATTACGAACAGATCATTAAGTTGGCTTACTGGTTCTTTGACATGTGAATTATTCTTAGTTTTGAATCGAGACTTGTATGTGTTCTAATTCATTGTTCGACATGGTTTATTCTATTGCAGAGCGGGTGGAAATAATTTCACTTTTTTTTTGCAAACAATCAATGTGCGAATAGAACCGCAGAATTCTTCAATCAACGACATTTAGATAAACATGTTAATTAATAATGATTTATATATGGAAATTTTCGAACAGAAGGCATTAGAAAAATATGCACTAAAACCCAAACTGTGGAAAAGATATGTAGATGATACTTTCATTATTTGGCAACATGGAAGAGACACTATAGATGGATTCCTCCAATATCTAAACAATCAAGAGGAATCAATTAAATTCACAATTGAAATCGAGAAAGACAGACAACTTCCATTCTTAGATATACTCGTACATAAACAAAATGGAATCCCAAGAACCACTGTGTATAAAAAGCCAACGAACACAGGACAATATCTACATTTTGATTCAAACCACCAACTAAACACTAAATTGGGAGTAGCAAAATGTTTATTTGATAGAGCAATAAATATTTGTTGCACTGAAGAAGACCAAAATGAAGAAATAAATAACATCTCGAAAACTCTTAGAAGCAATGGCTACCCCAAAAAGATATTAGAAAAAGCTAGACGAACAAGAGAAAGTCAACCTGAACCAACAGATATAAATCAGACCATTAAAACCGTAATTCCTTATGTAAAAGGTTTGTCGGAGAAAATGAGAAGAATTGGAAATAGATACAACATAAGGACTGCATTCAAACCTCAAGACACTATCAGAGCTAAACTTACAAAAGTTAAGCCTAATAATGAGACACAAAGGACAAAGAACTGCATATATTAATTACCTTGAGAGTGCGGAAGATCTTACATCGGAGAAACTAAACGCCCCCTGAATGTACGAATAAAAGAGCATCAGAAGCTTCTAAGAGTACTAGACAGCGACAAATCCAGGTTGGTCCAACATGCTGTAGATGAGAATCATCGTATAAAATGGGATGAAGCATCAATAATATCCAAAGAAGAAAAACTTGCAAGAAGAAAAATCAAAGAAGCAGCATTTATGAAAATAACACCTGATTCCATAAGTGCTCCATCTATAGATCTGCCAGAAGTTTGGACGCCGATAGTTCGATCCAACTTAAAAAGATCATCATATCACAGATGAGTATATAACATCGTTCATTTTCTTTCATGACTTCTGTCAATTGACTTTTTGAAAATTGATAATTTTCAAAAGGTTTCTTACTTTTCTCCTTGATAAAGATAGAAGATGTCTATCGAAACATCGGAAATCATTACATCCACAATAGATGATGGTAATAGCCCAAACAATCATTCAACACGAGCTCCATCATCAACAACATCTCGTCATCATGTTAATAGGAAGTATGTTTTGGAATTAGTGTCAAAGTTTCAAGAAAGCGGGTCCGTAGCTAATAAAAAGCAAAACATGGAAAGAAATGAAGCAGCTGAAGTAGCTGTTCTTGGACAGATTGCTCTGAATCCAATGACGAGTACGAGGCAGCTAGCACATGGTTTTACACGAACTTGAATTGCAAATATTTTGAAGCATCATAAATTCCATCCCATTTTGACCGTCGTGTTGAATTTTGTGATACACTGAGTGAAGGAATAACTGCTAATCCCAATTATATGTACAATCTTTGTTTCTCCGATGAGTGTTCGTTCTTTTGAAACGGCACAGTAAATCGACACAATTGTCGTTATTGGACCGATGCTAATCCGAGATTGTTCTACGAAGTTTATACTCAACAACCAGAAAAACTCAATTTATGGGCTGGAATATTTGGTCACAACATTGTCGGCCCGTTCTTTTTACCTGGTAATCTTACAGGAGATATATATTTGACTTATTGGAAAATCACATTGATCCAATTTTGACGGAAATTATTGAAAACAACGCTGGAAATTATGTGGAAGATCAGATTGTGTTTTAGCAGGATGGAGCTCCTCCACACTACGCCTTACCAGTTCGAGAATATCTGAATCAAAGATTTCCAAATCGGTGGATTGGAAGAAGGGGTCTCACTGAATGGCCAGCCAGATCGCCAGATCTGTCACCACTAGATTTCTTTCTTTGGGGCCACTTGAAGAGTAAAATTTACTCTACACAGACCAATTCCATAGAAGATTCAAGAAGACGTATAGTGAACGAATGTCGTCAAATCACACCAGAAATGCTGCAAAATGTGCGCCATCGTTTCGAACAAAACTTATTTCATTGTATGGAAGCTAATGGTGAACATACTGAATATTTAATTAATTGATGTGAGTTTATGATAAATTATTTACTTTACTTTGAAAAGTCTTATTTCTTAGATCAATACTTCAAATCGTTCTGATACCATATATTTAGAGAGTGATTTCAGTGAATAAAACAGCTAGTCGAACATCTGACCCTAGTAGCGTACGGTATGACTTCATTTGCCCAGTGATAGATGTTTTGCAATTTCAAATACAAGTACGGATATTTTGGTGTTTCGGAAGCACGAAATGTCAATTATCGCAAAAAATTAATTTAAGTGATAAAATTAACTAACGCATGAATATTTCGAGAACTAATGCATAAAATGAAAAAACAATTAATGTGCTGAAATCAGTATAAAAATACCTTTGAATTAAGGTATCACTCACCCCATCTTCCCTATTCAAAAATTGGGGGTGGGGGTTGTAGCAGCAAGGGTTGAAGAGCTATGCGTCCGTAACCTACACTTAAGTTGTCCCCCTCGAAACAGAAATCGATCTGTCCGAACATTTCTATCGAAAAAACATATTTCGTCTGTAATCTGGGCTGTTTCGTTTTCAAATGGCCACCCTGTATAAAAGAATGTTATGTCATCCGATTCAAAGAGGGCATTCACCGAAGTCATGGGCTATGAATTCATCAATGGAGTAAAAAGCCTTTTCCATAAGGATCCTCTTTACGACTGTTTTGAAGATCTCAGCACGAAGTGCCAGTATGTGCTCCGGGAGTTTATTATATAATTTATAAAACGCAATCCCAGTACATCTGTCATATCCCAAGCATAGAAACCTAAATTTTGGATACCGATTGTTCGAAGTAACTTGAAGAAGTCTCGAACCACAGATAAGTAAAAATTGGTCTAGTCTCAGCGTTCTGTCGATCTTGACCCCAAATAAAGATTGAATTATATTCAAATATTGGCTGCTTTTGAAGGCTATTCTTTTTTCTTTGGAACGATATAGGATATCTATCGGAACGTTGCTAGCAATAACACTAAAGTATGGTAGTTATTGCCAAAATAACAATGATACTGGGATACCCCTGGTGTGAACTATCCTTGCATCCGGATTGTGGCACCTCCCTCAAGCAGAAACAACTTCAAAAAACGACTTCATCAATTCAACATTTGAAAAATCATGTAGGAAACGCCTTCCACGGCTGGCACCCAATCTTACTGCCAATTAAATTCCTAAAAATGTATTTGACTTCTATTTCGGGAAAACGAGAATGCCGTGGAATCGACTTCCCGATTCTATCTGGCCCTAGGACATTTCCATCCCGTGCAAATTGACAATTATCTGCCTCTTCGTCATCCGGAGAAGTTTAATGAATTTCTGTTTATGAGACCGGATACTTAACTCGGAATAAATCAATCATCAGAAGATTAAAGCGTGTGGCTCTGGAATGAATCAGTTTACTGGTCACTATGTACGGCCAGGCGTAATTTGAACCTATATTTCTGCCCTGAATTTAGATCAGTACATATAGATAAGTGAAAAAGTCATTTTGTGTATTTTAGAAGAAAATTTTTCACTAATGAAAACTAGCTGATTAGGCAATTGCCTTAAAGGTAATACATAAGCTGATTTTTGAATTTATTTATTTTTTTATTAGAAAATACGAAAAAATATTAAGTACCTTCATTATTCATTCATTATTTCTGTATTTAAGTGTATTGATTGCTCTTCACTTGATTACCTTGTGATACACTAAAACAACGCAGATGATCTTTCGACCCGAGAACATGCCACATATAAGCATGTGACCATTGGGGAAAACGTGGACGTTCTAGATTCAGACCTTGGACTATATAAGATGGACAAAGCATTCCTTTGTAAAATGTCGATTTGTTTTGACTCCCTCATTGAAAGTCTCTTGTGAAACCTCACACGGCAACACCGCATAAAATCTTTTTCCATTTACTCGGATCACATTATCTTCAAGGTCAAAATGATCTGAACAAATGAAAACTGCTTTCTTTGGGCAAATACTTGACCATCCCAACAGCGAAACCCAAATTCTTCTTTATTCATCGTCATCTGGGAACCTCAATTCAAGCAAACCTCATTTTATCTTATAATAATCTCATTGAAAACTTCCCTATTAAAACTTTCTACGCTACTGAACATGTAAATAACTAAATACTTCGGTTCTAAAAATACACTTATCTATGGAACGATAAATTCGGATTAAAATTCCTATCTTTACTACAACATTCACATAAACGAACCATTTTTAGTGAGATGAAAAGTAATAAACAATAAAAAATATGATAAACCTAATACTGACTCCCACAAATTTTCTTCAATTTGCGAATTTATTTTCGATACAAATATGGAAACTTGTGTCTTTTAGAACATGTGACCTTCAAATTTTCAAGCAGAGAATGGAGCAGCGTTGTCTTGATTTTCATCTGAATTTCTTTCCATCTGCGGGTCTCTGACGTAAAATAGCAGAATCAACTAAAGTTTTTCTTTTATTTCTTGCTAATATATCCGATAAGACAGTTTCAATTCAAAATAAAAAATTTTATACAATGTTTTGAATGCAAATTGGAGAAAAAGTTTTTATTCACAACTAGCTGACCCGACAGACTTCGTCCTGTCAAAAAGATTTGTAATGTGGCAGTTTTTGTGCCTACGTATTTTAAAAAATTCTCTTGAACAGAACCGTCACCCTAGTGATAGGGCGTTGTGAATAAAAAATAATTAAATAAAACATATATAAGGATTTATAAGTAAGTAATCGCTTTATTGTTAATCATGTGAATCATAATTATTATTATTATCATTGTAGTGCTTTGTGGTATACGATGTTTTTTGTTTGATTACCTGGCGCATAGATAAACAAATCTGATGGTTTTCCAACACGGGAACAGGCAACATACAATTGACCATGTGAGAAACATGGGTTTTCTAGATTAATACCACAAACACTTAATGATTGCCCCTGGGACTTGTTTATAATCATAGCAAAAGCAAGCAGCACTGGAAACTGTAGTTTTTACCTTTTCCGCTATAATCTGTAACCTGAGCAACTCTTTCTTTAGTGCACTCTCACTTTTAATAGCTGCAATTTCTTCTTCTACCTTGATTAATCTTGTTTGCCAGCTCAAGTTGCTTGTCCAACTAATTTTTTCATATTTATCTCCCAAATCACAGAGCTTGTCAATGCCTTCACAGCGGACAGACTCGTCTTGAAATTGGCGAGAGCGACCTTTTTTTCTGATCTGGGGTGCTGCGATTGAAAATATTTCAAAAAGTAATTGAGATGATTGTTTCTTATTATCATCTACCTTTGCTTGGGAGATGGTTCCGGTTGCTACGAATCATTTAATAACGCGAAGTTATTAGCCTCTTCAAGGTCCACCAGGTTTGTAGCTCTTCCATTTGATGACCTGAAAAATACAAATTTTTTAATTTAAATATTCCTAAATCTATCAACACTCTCCCACCCCTCACTGACACGTCGTTTCCATCATATTCCAAGTCTTGGATTTTCAATATCGGTTTAAACTCAAATGGCAATCAGTCGGAATCATTGGGATGCGCGGTATGAGAACATCTTCTCCTTTATACTTTCCTTTGAGTATAGTTGCTTCTATCACATTGTTTAGTAATTTTTTTATCGCTAACCGTGTACCGTTGCAAAGACGCGGTTGGTTGATACTTCGCAACATTATAACCACCGATCCAACCTTTAATTGAAGATTGTGAGGTGGCAATCCTGGCAAATCCAGCGAGTTTAAAAATTCCGGTGGATAGTTGACTACATCATCTTGATTAGTAGCCGAATCAACTGATTTATATATCCTCAATTCGCCTGTAATTTGTTCTTAAATTTTGAAATTTAATTCATTTACATCTAAGTTTTTTGCAGCCAGTATAGCTCGCTCGCTCAACCAATCATGGTTTCTGTAATTTTTAGAAACATCTGGAAACACCTTCTGAATAAGTTCATCTTTTGATCGAGTTAACTGACAAAAACTTTGAGGAAAGTTAATGCAGCCAGTCAACATGTCTATAGGAAATTTGCCATTACCAATGTCAATGAGTTGTTTAGAGAATACGTTTCCAGATTGGTCATTTTGCAACTCGACACGCATATTCTTGCTTAAATGAAGTACTTTGACATGTTTCCACAAATTGGAGGACTTTAGACATGCATTGAGTTCATCAGCTGGCGTTGATCGTGGAATCACTGGCAATGTTTGACGACAATCTCCTGCTAATAAAATCATTGCACCACCAAATCGGTTATTATTGCTCCGTAGATCTTTTAAGGTTCTGTCTAAAGCCTCCAAAGATATTTTATGTGCCATCGTGCATTCATCCCAAACAATCAATTTACATTGCTGCAAAACCTTTGCCATTGCAGAGTTCTTCGAAACGTTGCAGGTTGGAGTTTCATTGCTTTGCATATTTAATGGCAATTTTAGTGCTGAATGGGCTGTTCGACCACCTTCAAGCAAAGTTGCTGCGATTCCCGACGAAGCGAGTGCAAGTGCAATTTTATTTTGTGAGCGAATTGTTGCTAATATTAATGAAATCAAAAAAGATTTTCCTGTACCACCAGGTGCATCTAAGAAGTAAATCCCTCCAGTTTCATCATTTGATACTTTCCTAAGAGTTTCAAATACATACTTCTGTTGTTCATTTAACAGTGGAAGATTTGTTTGAATTAATTCTTTCAAAGCGTTGAGATCATACAGTTTTTCTCGATGCAACTCTTGGCTAAAGGCGTCATGCATTGGACGATTGGGCGCGGTCAGACCTAATTGAATTAATATTAAAATTGAACCTTCAAAATAAATAGCTAATTTACAGAGTGATCATCAAACAATATGGACGCACAGCATACAATTCTGGGGTTGCGCAAAATCATCGATTATTCAAATTATCCGAAGAGTACAGTCAAAAATACTACTTGCATTGGTTGATGCCCTTTGGTATGTCCCCAATAGTATCCATGAAGATTTAAGAGTCCCATATGTCAACACAGAAATAGAAAACCTCTCGAGAAAATTCCATCAGAAGCTACAAGGATATGCTAACCAACTGATAGAGGATCCATTCAACTTACGAAGATTAAAAACGACTAGACCAAACGACCTAGCTGACTGTTTTATATTGAATTTATTTATTAGGTTCTATTCAGTGAATAATGAAATGACTTCCATGAGATGTAGAAATGAACTGGTTTATTTCTAATCACCATTAAACATATGTACATTATCAGACAAGGTGGTCACACACCTCAATACATATAACACTGACTGATCATAATTATGAGTCTATCAATGTGGAAAAATTTCTATTAGTCTGTACATACAACACATTCACTAAATACTTTTTGAAAGTAGATTGTAAATTTCAATAAATACAATACACAAAAAATAACTTCACAAATTATATCTCAAAATTTTTTCATATTTGCAGTATCAACTATGGTAAAGGCTGGAAAGTGTTTGATAAATAACCTTGTAAGTACATGAAAACTGGAAGGCTATTCAACGATCAGGAATTACTTTTCCCCATCATACTGAGTTTGGTTATGTCTTTGTCGATAACAACTTGCACAATCACAGATAAACCGGTATGAAATGAGCTTTTTTTTGTGAAAATAAAACACTAATTATTAATGGAAAAGTAAAAAACATTTCATTCAAAGTATTGGTTGGCCATTGTTTTCTACACATTTTGAACACCTTTCTAGTAATGTGTGAATACCACGCCAATAAAATTGTTCGTCTTTTAATGCAAACCAACCAAACACCCAATTTTCGACCTCCCCGTAGGAATCAAAGTGCTGCTCAGCCAATGCGTGTCCCACCGATGAAAACAAATGGTTGTCGGAAGGAACCAAGTCTGGTAAATACGGCGGGTGGGGTACCAGCTCCCAACTAAGTGTTTCGATTGTATCCTGAACCGGTTTTGCTTTGTAGGCAGGTGCATTGTCATGGAGCAAAATTACCTTGCCGTGTCACATTCTGGTCTTTTCTCGATCAATGCATGGTTCAAATTGATCATTTGTTATCGGTAGCGATTAGAATTAATGGTTTCACTAGGTTTTAGGAGCTCGTCGTACACCACACCTTTCTGGTTCCACCAACCACACAGCATTGTCTTCTTGCCGAATAGATCTGGTTTTGCAGTCGATGTTGATAGTTTTCCTGGATTAAACTAAGATCTTTCCCATAGCTTTCAAACGGTCAAAAATTGTTTGTTGCAGTGCCGGATTAACCTTTAGGCAGAGTAGGCGACTGCCTAGGGAGCCCCCGCGTCAGCTGGGGCCCGCACCAACAAGAAGGTCCCACATAATTTAAGGACCTTAACAGATTTTGGAATTACATTTTCAACAATAAATAAAATATTCATTGCAATGTAATCCGTCGTCAGAAATATAGACAAATTTAACAACGAAAACAGAAGAAATTGGGAACAGAGGAAAAGATAAGTTTAAGTTGAAAACATATTTACCTAGATATGTGTAGATATGCTTTATTCATTTTTGATGCGTCGAATAGAATCTTATAGAGATATTGATTCTCTGTTCAGATTTCTTGAAAAGAACCGACGAAGAAATCAAAAGTGCTTCTAAAAAATTCAGGGAATACTATTGATGACATTGAGCCCGAGCTTAAGAACGAGATGGTGAAATTTAAATATTTCGTATTGCAAGTAAACGATGCTGGGAGTACGGGAAACGATAAAATTATGCCTGCCGAAGAATCATACAAATTAATTTTTGATAATATGGTTCAATCAACTTTCCCTAGCATAATGATAGCATTACAAATATATAGAAGTTTGATGATATCAAATGCAACAGGGGAACGGAACTTCTCAAAATTAAAATTAATACAAAATTGTATTAGTTCATCAATGACTCAGAAGCTTTTGAATTCTTTATCGATAATGGCGATCGAAATTGATATATTGGAAAAGATCAATTTTCAAGATGTGGTGAATGATTTTGTATCCTAAAAAGTTAAAAGAGTTGATTTCAAAATTCATCATAAATCATTATCAATGAAACAATTACCTATCTCCTGATTCATTTTTCCGGTGGATAGTTGACTACATCATCTTGATTAGTAGCCGAATCAACTGATTTATATATCCTCAATTCGCCTGTAATTTTTTCTTGAATTTTGAAATTTAATTCATTTACATCTATGTTTTTTGCAGCCAGTATAGCTCGTTCGCTCAACCAATCATGGTTTCTGTAATTTTGAGAAACATCTGGAAACACCTTCTGAATAAGTTCATCTTTTTGATCAGGAGTTAACTGACAAAACTTTGAGGAAAGTTAATGCCAGTCAACAGTCTATAGGAAATTTGCCATTACCAATGTCAATGAGTTGTTTAGAGAATGTTTCCAGATTAGTCATTTTGCAACTCGACACGCATATTCTTGCTAAAATGAAGTACTTTGACATGTGTCCACAAATTGGAGGACTTTAGACATGCATTGAGTTCATCAGCTGGCGTTGATCGTGGAATCACTGGCAATGATTGACGAAAATCTCCTGCTAATAAAATCATTGCACCACCAAATCGGTTATTATTGCTCCGTAGATCTTTTAAGGTTCTGTCTAAAGCCTCCAAAGATATTTTATGTGCCATCGTGCATTCATCCCAAACAATCAATTTACATTGCTGCAAAACCTTTGCCATTGCAGAGTTCTTCGAAACGTTGCAGGTTGGAGTTTCATATTTATGCAAAATTTCATTTTGCATATTTAATGGCAATTTTAGTGCTGAATGGGTTCTTCGACCACCTTCAAGCAAAGTTGCTGCGATTCCCGACGAAGCGAGTGCAAGTGCAATTTTATTTTGTGAGCGAATTGTTGCTAATATTAATGAAATCAAAAAAGTTTTTCCTGTACCACCAGGTGCATCTAAGAAGTAAATCCCTCCAGTTTCATCATTTGATACTTTCCTAAGAGTTTCAAATATATACTTCTGTTGTTCATTTAACAGTGGAAGATTTGTTTGAATTAATTCTTTCAAAGCGTTGAGATCATACAGTTTTTCTCGATGCAACTCTTGGTTAAAGGCGTCATGCATTGGACGATTGGGCGCGGTCAGGCCTAATTGAATTAATAGTTTGTTTGAAATTATCAAGCACATGACATCAATTGAAATCAATGCTTCATTGTAAATTTCTTCAATGATTTGTATATTTGGATTTCCCATTCTATTCCGTATTTGATACAAAATATTTATAGGAGGCATATCAAATATAAATTATTTTTTCACTAATCACGAACTAAAAAACACTAACTAACTAAACACTCTGCACAAAACACGATATACGAATTTGTTTCATGTATCAGTTGACAAAAGCAAACTCAGTAGATTAGGTAACAGACAACTTTTTTTTTGTTTGACTGATGTAATGACGTGGAAACTGATGCATTTTATCTCGCGTGCCGAAACTAATACAAAAGAAACGCGAGTTTCGGAACGCGACATTAAACTCCTCCAACTATGTATTCTGTGCTCCAACGCACATTGTTTTGATAGATATGATCTTTGACGTTAGGAACACACCTACATTGCTCAGACAACAGTGAGAAAAGGGCTATTTTTAGGGTTTTTCCACATACTTTTAAGGATTGCACGTTTATGTTTTGTTTTGCATTCGTCCCAGATGATGATTTTCGATGCTGATAAAGCTTTGGCCATTGCTGAGTGTTTTGCAAAGTTACACGTTGGTTTTTCAACAGTTTGAAGATTTTACTGTAATTTTAATGCTGAATGATCCGTACGGCATCCTTCTAACAATGTAGCTGCTATTCCAGAAGACGCTGAAACAGCTTTCAAACAATTACAGGACCATCTGGATGACTTTGGTCAGTGGCATCGAAAATGCATGAATAAGGTAAGACAGTTCAAGTTACATTTACTACAAGAAGAAGTACATATCCCCATTCAAAATAATCGGAAGGAAAATGCCAGTCGACACCAAGGCTAAGTATCTTGGCAGTCACTTAAACCACCGCCTCAACTTGAGACAACACATCAATGCCAAAAAGAATGAAATAAATCTGAAATTCCGAAAAATTGGCTTATAGGCAGGAAGTACAAATTGAACCTTCAGAATAAATTGCTAATTTACAAAGTGATCATCAAACAATATGGACGCACAGCATACAATTCTGGGGTTGCGCAAAATCATCGATTATTCAAATTATCCGAAGAGTACAGTCAAAAATACTACTTGCATTGGTTGATGCCCTTTGGTATGTCCCCAATAGTATCCATGAAGATTTAAGAGTCCCATATGTCAACACAGAAATAGAAAACCTCTCGAGAAAATTCCATCAGAAGCTACAAGGATATGCTAACCAACTGATAGAGGATCCATTCAACTTACGAAGATTAAAAACGACTAGACCAAACGACCTAGCTGACTGTTTTATATTGAATTTATTTATTAGGTTCTATTCAGTGAATAATGAAATGACTTCCATGAGATGTAGAAATGAACTGGTTTATTTCTAATCACCATTAAACATATGTACATTATCAGACAAGATGGTCTGCACATAAAGGTGGTCACACACCTCAATACATATAACACTGACTGATCATAATTATGAGTCTATCAATGTGGAAAAATTTCTATTAGTCTGTACATACAACACATTCACTAAATACTTTTTGAAAGTAGATTGTAAATTTCAATAAATACAATACACAAAAAAATAACTTCACAAATTATATCTCAAAATTTTTTCATATTTGCAGTATCAACTATGGTAAAGGCTGGAAAGTGTTTGATAAATAACCTTGTAAGTACATGAAAACTGGAAGGCTATTCAACGATCAGGAATTACTTTTTCCCATCATACTGAGTTTGGTTATGTCTTTGTCGATAACAACTTGCACAATCACAGATAAACCGGTATGAAATGAGCTTTTTTTGTGAAAATAAAACACTAATTATTAATGGAAAAGTAAAAACATTTCATTCAAAGTATTGGTTGGCCATTGTTTTCTACACATTTTGAACACCTTTCTAGTAATGTGTGAATACCACGCCAATAAAATTGTTCGTCTTTTAATGCAAACCAACCAAACACCCAATTTTCGACCTCCCCGTAGGAATCAAAGTGCTGCTCAGCCAATGCGTGTCCCACCGATGAAAACAAATGGTCGTCGGGAGGAACCAAGTCTGGTAAATACGGCGGGTGGGGTACCAGCTCCCAACTAAGTGTTTCGATTGTATCCTGAACCGGTTTTGCTTTGTAGGCAGGTGCATTGTCATGGAGCAAAATTACCTTTGCCGTGTCACATTCTGGTCTTTTCTCGATCAATGCATGGTTCAAATTGATCATTTGTTATCGGTAGCGATTAGAATTAATGGTTTCACTAGGTTTTAGGAGCTCGTCGTACACCACACCTTTCTGGTTCCACCAACCACACAGCATTGTCTTCTTGCCGAATAGATCTGGTTTTGCAGTCGATGTTGATAGTTTTCCTGGATTAAACTAAGATCTTTCCCATAGCTTTCAAACGGTCAAAAATTGTTTGTTGCAGTGCCGGATTAACCTTTAGGCAGAGTAGGCGACTGCCTAGGGGCCCCGCGTCAGCTGGGGGCCCCGCACCAGCAAGAGGTCCCACATAATTTAAGGACCTTAACAGATTTTTGGAATTACATTTTCAACAATAAATAAAATATTCATTGCAATGTAATCCGTCGTCAGAAATATAGACAAATTTAACAACGAAAACAGAAGAAATTGGGAACAGAGGAAAAGATAAGTTTAAGTTGAAAACATATTTACCTAGATATGTGTAGATATGCTTTATTCATTTTTGATGCGTCGAATAGAATCTTATAGAGATATTGATTCTCTGTTCAGATTTCTTGAAAAGAACCGACGAAGAAATCAAAAGTGCTTCTAAAAAATTCAGGGAATACTATTCCGATGACATTGAGCCCGAGCTTAAGAACGAGATGGTGAAATTTAAATATTTCGTATTGCAAGTAAACGATGCTGGGAGTACGGGAAACGATAAAATTATGCCTGACGAAGAATCATACAAATTAATTTTTGATAATATGGTTCAATCAACTTTCCCTAGCATAATGATAGCATTACAAATATATAGAAGTTTGATGATATCAAATGCAACAGGGGAACGGAACTTCTCAAAATTAAAATTAATACAAAATTGTATTAGTTCATCAATGACTCAGAAGCTTTTGAATTCTTTATCGATAATGGCGATCGAAAATGATATATTGGAAAAGATCAATTTTCAACATGTGGTGAATGATTTTGTATCCTAAAAAGTTAAAAGAGTTGATTTCAAAATTGATCATGAATCATTATCAATGAAACAATTACCTATCTCCTGATTCATTTTTTTTTTGCATTTAATAACATAAAAGTTAAAGTGAAAACGCCAAAGTGGAAACTATATTCTCTTGATTAAAGTTGAAATTAGATAGTGCTGTCTTTTTTTTCTTTAATGTATGTCTGTATCCATATTACATCATACACACTACACGAATAAAAACCTTAATCATATCATATAACCTATTCATTGAAAACTTTTCTGATAGTCGAAACATGAAATTTATGTGAGTAAGAAATCAGAGAATCAGCGATAAGATAATACTGATGTATACAGGGTGTCCCACCGGGAATGCCCATCAAAAATTTATGGATAAAACATTAATTCGAATACTCACAAATTTTGTGTGAAGATATGAGTCAATAAGACCTTCATTCATGATACCTACTTATATTTTTAAATTTCAGTGACTTCCGGTTGTACCGGAAATGGTATCAAATATCTTATTTATAATGGAACACCCTGTATATTATGACTTTTTCGGATATACCTATCTTCGAATTCCACATTCATGTTATGAATCATTCCCTACCTTCAACCGTTTTCGAGTTATTCACTGTTTTATTATGCTCGTAGCTAACAGTTATTCCTGAATATCTTGAAAATGGTGCATTTTAGATATAGAGAATTTTTATAATATTCCACTTATTTTTTCCTTGCAAATCTTCATCTGAATCAAAAAACTACTGTTTCCATTTGAAAAAATTGAAAATTCTAATGAGCACTCCCGGTGGGATACCCTGTATATAAGGTATGTATGTTACTCCTATCCACTAATCAACTTGATAAAATCCGAGGATGGTTGAAAAGGGGCCCCAAAAATTGCACTGCCTAGGGCCCCCCCACATGGTTAATCCGGCCCTGGTTTGATGTGCTACATTTAACATTTTTGATATTTGCTTTTGATTAAAAGTATCATCTCCATCCAATATCGTTTGGAATCCGGCGTCTTCAAACTTTTTTGGTTATCTGCCTTGTTCTCTATTTCTCACATTAAAATCATTATTTCTGAACCGTTGAAACCTTCTTTTGCATGTTGCTTCTGATAGAGCATGATCACCATATGCCTCGTCAAGCATTCGATGCGACTCTGCAGCACTTTTCTTCAAATGAAAACAAAAAATTAATGCTTTCCGCAAATAAATACCTTCTGGTACAAAATTCGACATTTTTAACACAATGAAAAAATATGATGTTGTCTATTCGATAACTTGATCTAAATATGTTTAACAGATGCCATAGTAAACAAACAAAAAAATAAAGGCTCATTCACAACAAATGTTCCTTATCGAGACATTTGTATCTTGAAGCTCACTTCATACTGGCATACCTGGTATATTGAAGAAAGATTAACTCCTCTTTTTCTCTCAGCAATAAGCAACAAACCCGAAATTCCAGACATACATCTAAAAATACCGGAAAAATATATTTTGAATTTGTATACTCGTAAACCTATCAAAGCAGTTATGGGATCACTATTTTTAAGGTTTGTTATGTTAATACTCTTCTTCATGTTGTCAGATCGCTTGACTCACCGAAATAAAAACCATGTGTTTTTACTCCACCATGTACGCCACTCTCTCGTTGATAGGAATAATACATAAGTTCGACAAATTTAGACTATTATGAATTAGTTATCCAGATGCACTCTATTAGTTTGGGAATAGAAATAAAGTGGCAAGGAGTGTTTCAATGAATTGGATATCATTTACTTAGATGGCATTTCGCCAAGTAGTTGGAAGACACCTTGTATATCAGGTATACCAGAATGAAATGAGCTTCTTTTTGTGCAAATAAAACACTAATTATTAATGGGAAAGTAAAAAACATTTCATTCAAAGTATTGGCCATTGTTTTCTAGACATTTTGACCACCTTTCTGGCAGTTTGTGGATACCACGCCTAAATAATTGTTCGTCTTTCAAAGCAAACCAACCAGACACCCAATTTTTTACCTCCTCGTAGGAATCGAAGTGATGTTCAGCCAATGGGTGCCCCATCGATGAAAAAAAAATGGTTGTCGGAAGGAGCCAAGTCTGGTGAATACGGCGGGTGGTGTTTTCATTGTATCCTGAACCGGTTTTGCTTTGTGTGCAGCATTGTCCAGGAGCAAAATTACCTTGCCGTGATCGTTTATCGATCAATGCATGGATCAACTTGATCATTTGTGATTGGTAACGATCAGTATTAACGGTTTCATCAGGATTTAGGAGCTCGTGGTATCTCACACCTTTCTGGTCCCACCAAACACACAGCATTGCCTTCTGGCCGAAGCGATCTGGTTTTGCAGTCGATATTGATAGTTTTCCCGCATTAACTCATGATTTTTTCCGTTTAGGATTCTTAAAATAAATCCATTTTTCATTGCCAGTACCAATCCGATGCAAAACCGATTTTCTTTCGTGTCTTTGAAGAAAAATTTCACAACTTCTTCTTCTTACGGTTTTCCATTTGTCTTTCATTCAATTCATGTGGCACTAATTTTCTACACTTTTGGATATTTCCTATAGCTTTTAAGCGGTCAGAAATTGTTTTTTGTGCAACATTTAACATTTATGCCATTTGCTTTTGATTCAAAGTAGAGAGAGAGAGAGAGATCAACTTTATTGACAATAAAAAATAATCATCAAATGTCTATGACCGAAGTCTTCCTGCCAATTACATTTACAATTCATCAATTGTACCCATTGTATAAAAAAAAAAGTTATTCCAACGATATCAGGTGTTCATAAATTGGCAGTGCTGGTAGTTTGGCCTTTGGTGGGTTCTCTGGGTCATATTGGTGCACTAGTGGTGGTATTATAGTCTTATTAGTGATCCCCTTGATGAATTTTTTGCTCTGTTCTCGCAATCTTGACAATATTGGCTCTATTTCTGATGCTAAATACAAAAGTTGATTTGGTGGATTGTGTAACGGATTGTTAGGGTGTCTGATTTTAGTAATTTTTCTCAAGCATGTTCTTTCAGCTATTTCAAGATTTTTGAGAGTAGTTTCAGAAGTGTTCTTAAAGATTGTATGTACATACTCTAGAAGGGGCCTGCATATCATTTTATATATTGTACTAGCCGTTTTCACATTGATGCCCAAATTTTTGTATGTGAGCGATCTGAAGTGTCCGGCTCTCGTGATTGCTGCTTTCTTTTGGGATTTTATGTGTGCCTTGAAGCTAAGCTTATTGTCTATGAGAATTCCTAGGTATCTGCAATTATTTGTGGGACGAATTATGTTGTTGTCTACTTCTATATATGGGGAGTGGGTTCTGATTTGGTGGTTGAATATTATCAGCTTTGATTTTGATGGGTTTGGATTTATTCTCCAACGTCGCATCCATGAAACTGTCACGTCTGTAAATTGTTGGAGTTTTTCGATACATTGCTTTGCTGTGTTATAATGGGTTATTAGTGCTGTATCGTCTGCGAATTGTAACATATATGCTTGCTTGTCTATGTGATGTTCTCCTGGGCTTCCATTGTCGTATATGTCATAACAGTATAGGTTGTATAGGATTGGAGATAGAGGTGATCCTTGAGGGAGGCTTTGTTGTGGTGTGAATGGCTCAGAGGCTTCGTTTTTACTCGCACTTGAGATTCAAAGTATCATCTCCATCCAGTATCGTTTGCAATTCGGCGTCTTCAAAACTTTTTTGGTGGTCTTACACGTTCTTTATTTCTCACATTAAAATAATTATTTCTGAACCGTTGAAACCTTCTTTTGCATGTTGCTTCTGATAGAGCATGATCACCATATGACTCGACAAGCATTCGATGCGATTTTGCAGCAAATAATTACTGTCTGGTACAAAATTCGATATTTTTAACACGATGAAAAAATATGATGTTGTTTGTTCAATAACTTTATGTAAACTAAATATGTTTAACAGATGTCATAGCAAATAAAAAAAAAAAAAATAAATGCTCGTTCTCAACAAATCGAGACATTTGTATCATGACGCTCACTTCATACCTGATAGTTTCCGGACTAAGCCGAGAAATGCTACTTTAGTAGAAAAAAGCGTTTGTGATAACACTTCCCGTACTGTTTCCGAAGGAATATATTTACTTTCTTTTATATTTTATCCAACCCTGTATGAAAATTTACCCACACTGATTTCCGATATTGTATAGTAGAAAAAACATGCAATGTCCATTACTTCTCGGATAGATGTGGAATTTCTACAATCCATACTATTGTAAGTGTTCCAAAAGGATAACTATGTTTCTTTCGCAACTGCTGCTCCTTAATACTGTTAAGTAACAGCAGGAAAGATGTCTATTTTCTTCAGCAACACGTGTTTCCTCTCTAGTCTTAATCACACTGGAAGGAAATAAAGGGGGAACCCATAGAAAACACGCCTGGAATCGAAGTGAGTGAAAGATCTCATTTTCTCACAGCGGGATGAATTAGATCAGTTTTCTGTTTCCACCGATTTCTCACGTAGGGTATGGATTATCACGTGTATAATTAAGGGCTTTAATTTTAGGAGCACTAACGTTGAAGTCGGCCTATAATTTTGTGCTCTTTTTATACTGAACAGTCATTTAGGTAAATTCAAAGATCTATTACTGTGTTTCAAACAAAGCGCCAACTAATATTGCAAGATCGTCATATGACCTATAATGAGATTGAGACAACCTTAAGCATTAATGGGGGTAGAATACATTCAATATTGCATGAACATTTGACTGTCTGAAAAATTTATTCGCGTTGGACCCCACACAATTTGTAAATCGCTCGAAACAAGGCTCGTGTCGATTGGTCGAAAGAAATGCTCCCAAAATACGATCGCGGTGCTTCGAAGTACGTCTATGACATCGTAACAGGTGATGAATCGTGGATTTACGCGTATGAGCTCGAAAGTAAACAGTGGTCGACTGTATGGTTGTTTCAAAATGAGCCAAATCCAACAAAAGTTGCTCGCATACAAAGTACTTCAAAGCAAATGGTCGCTTGTTCGTTTGGAAAACTAAACATCGCAATCGTACCATTAGAACATCGCAGAACAGTCAATTTTGAGTGGTACACAACAATTTGTTTGCCAGTTGTCTTTCAAGAAATCAGCTGAAGACGGATCACCCTTCACCACAACAATGCGAGCTATCACACATTGGCTCAAACAACTATATATTTGAGTACTCGAAACATCGATTTGATGAGTCATCCGCCGTATTGGCACCGAATGACCTTTTTTATTCCCTTGCGTGAAAAATAAAATGAGAGAAGAAGCTGTTGATGCCTTCAGAATGCATGTTTTGGAAATACCTCAATCAGAGTGGCAAAAGGGCTTCGACAATGGGTTCAAACGCATGTAAAAGTGTATAGATCTTAATGGGGAATATTTTGAAAAACGATAAAGCGATTTTCGACCATTAATATTTGTTTCGCTATTTCAGTGTTGTAATAAGTTCATTACAGTACTAAAAACAGTGCTGTAATGAACTCATTACAGCATTGTTTTTAGTTATATTTTTCGTTTCGTGGTTGACAACACTGACATGCTATCCTTTCGAATGTCAACACGCATCCATTGCAGGTCAATTGTCAATATTAAACCTTGTAGAGATTTGAACGCACTATTCAAATTCTATAATCTGTCAATTTTCGTATCAGTCACACCAACTGAGAAAATAAAATACAAAAAGCACTAGGAGGTATAATCTGAATTTTTCATTGAATTCCAATAAATTACTCACAATTCTTGACTGAAATAGAGAAATTATCGTTGCAGAAGTCAATTCCAACATTCATGCGTTCAAAAACTCGCTCCTTCGTCACTCGTTTTCGAATTTCGCATTCGTGTTGGAATAGGTGCCCATTCTGCAACTTGTTTTAGAATATACCGAGGGGCAAATATCTGGGGATTTATGGTGCACAGCCTCAAGGAATTATGGGGATTTATTAGGATTTACTGTGATTTACGGGTATTTATGAGAATTCAAGAGGACTTATGAGGATTTATGAGAATTCAGGAGGATTTACGAAGAATTTAAATCATCACGGTCGGCGCAAGAGCACTCGTCTACCACGTGCGATCAAATCGTCCTGCGATCTCGGCAAATTAGCTCCATGTGCTGCGCGAATAAACACGATTTAAGCGCGGCATTGCCGGTTTTACTGAACCACCTGAAGTTTCAGGAAAATCTCCGTTTGATTCATGCATATTAAATTCCCAGTTTAGGTCCATATTGAAAAAAACTTAGCTATAAAATATTAATAACGAACTAGGCAAGCTTGAATTTAAATTTATGATTATTCATCTGATTAATCGGTTTTTGAATGATGATTATTCATCGAATTATTTTATGCTCGGCATTTATGTTTTGGAATAGTTGAGTCTGGCAACATTTCCAATTTGCGTATGCTTTCTTCGGCACTTATTCACTATTGGGTCATTAGGTCGGTTGCTTAGCCTATTCGAGAGCGTATTAATATATTATTATTATTACAGCCTCTTCTTGGTGACGAATAGTGATTAATTAGTGAGTTGACAAGTGAAATTTTAGGTAAGTTTTATCCGTTTTATCTTGTTCACAAGAAACATTACGTCATGGTTTATCTCGCATAGTGATATGTTGTATTTATACGTTTGCAGGTTTTATATCTGCGTTACTCTTATGTGTATAATATTATGAATGTGAAAAATCTTAACATTTCACTTTAGTAGTTATCGGTTTGCTTGAAACCTCTATGATTTGTGAATTGGGATTTTTTTTTTATGATTTTAGATTCCAAATTCTTCATTCAATTCATGTGGCACTAATTTTCTACACTTTTGGATATTTCCCATAGCTTTTAAACGGTCAGAAATTGTTTTTGTGCAACATTTAACATTTATGCCATTTGCTTTTGATTCAAAGTAGAGAGAGAGAGAAATCAACTTTATTGACAATAAAAAATAATCATCAAATGCTATGACCGAAGTCTTCCTGCCAATTACATTTACAATTCATCAATTGTACCCATTGTATAAAAAAAAAAGTTATTCCAACGATATCAGGTGTTCATAAATTGGCAGTGCTGGTAGTTTGGCCTTTGGTGGGTTCTCTGGGTCATAATGGTGCACTAGTGGTGTTATTATAGTCTTATTAGTGATCCCCTTGATGAATTTTTTGCTCTGTTCCCGCAATCTTGACAATATTGGCTCTATTTCTGTTGCTAAATACAAAAGTTGATTTGGTGGATTGTTAGGGTGTCTGATTTTAGTAATTTTTCTCAAGCATGTTCTTTCAGCTATTTCAAGATTTTTGAGAGTAGTTTCAGAAGTGTTCTGAAAGATTGTATGTACATACTCTAGAAGGGGCCTGCATATCATTTTATATATTGTACTAGCCGTTTTCACATTGATGCCCAAATTTTTGTATGTGAGCGATCTGAAGTGTCCGGCTCTCGTGATTGCTGCTTTCTCTTTGGGATTTTATGTGTGCCTTGAAGCTAAGCTTATTGTCTATGACAATTCCTAGGTATCTGCAATTATTTGTGGGACGAATTATGTTGTTGTCTACTTCTATATATGGGGAGTGGGTCCTGATTTGGTGGTTGAATATTATCAGCTTTGATTTTGAAGGGTTTGGATTTATTCTCCAACGTCGCATCCATGCAACTGTCACGTCTGTAAGTTGTTGGAGTTTTTCGACACATTGCTTTGCTGTGTTATAATGGGTTATTAGTGCTATATCGTCTGCGAATTGTAACATATATGCTTGCTTGTCTATGTGATGTTCTCCTGGGCTTCCATTGTCGTATATGTCATAACAGTATAGGTTGTATAGGATTGGAGATAGAGGTGATCCTTGAGGGAGGCTTTGTTGTGGTGTGAATGGCTCAGAGGCTTCGTTTTTTACTCGCACTTGAGATTCAAAGTATCATCTCCATCCAGTATCGTTTGCAATTATGCGTCTTCAAAACTTTTTTGGTGGTCTTACATTTTCTTTATTTCTCACATTAAAATCATTATTTCTGAACCGTTGAAACCTTCTTTTGCATGTTGCTTCTGATAGAGCATGATCACCATATGCCTCGACAAGCATTCGATGCGATTTTGCAGCAAATAATTACTGTCTGGTACAAAATTCGATATTTTTAACACGATGAAAAAATATGATGTTGTTTGTTCAATAACTTTATGTAAACTAAATATGTTTCACAGATGTCATAGCAAATAAAAAAAGAAAAATAAAGGCTCGTTCACAACAAATCGAGACATTTGTATCATGACGCTCACTTCATACCTGATAGTTTCCGGACTAGGCCGAGAAATGCTACTTTAGTAGAAAAAAGTGTTTGTGATAACACTTCCCGTACTGTTTCCGAAGGAATATATTTACTTTCTTTTATATTTTATCCAACCCTGTATGAAAATTTACCCACATTCATTTCCGATATTGTATAGTAGAAAAAACATGCAATGGCCATTACTTCTCGGATAGATGTGGAATTTCTACAATCCATACTATTGTAAGTGTTCCAAAAGGATAACTATGTTTCTTTCGCAACTGCTGCTCCTTAATACTGTTAAGTAACAGCAGGAAAGATGTCTATTTTCTTCAGCAACACGTGTTTCCTCTCTAGTCTTAATCACACTGGAAGGAAATAAAGGGGGAACCC
The DNA here is from genome assembly GCA_030674115.1 of Micraspis discolor. Classification (NCBI taxonomy): domain Eukaryota; kingdom Metazoa; phylum Arthropoda; class Insecta; order Coleoptera; family Coccinellidae; genus Micraspis; species Micraspis discolor. Next base: position 2,760,805 of record JARTUT010001740.1, read on the forward strand.
ATAGAAAACACGCCTGGAATCGAAGTGAGTGAAAGATCTCATTTTCTCACAGCGGGATGAATTAGATCAGTTTTCTGTTTCCACCGATTTCTCACGTAGGGTATGGATTATCACGTGTATAATTAAGGGCTTTAATTTTAGGAGCACTAACGTTGAAGTCAGCCTATAATTTTGTGCTCTTTTTATACTGAACAGTCATTTAGGTAAATTCAAAGATCTATTTCTATGTTTCAAACATATTAAATTCCCAGTTTAGGTCCATATTGAAAAAAACTTAGCTATAAAATATTAATAACGAACTAGGCAAGCTTGAATTTAAATTTATGATTATTCATCTGATTAATCGGTTTTTGAATGATGATTATTCATCGAATTATTTTATGCTCGGCATTTATGTTTTGGAATAGTTGAGTCTGGCAACATTTCCAATTTGCGTATGCTTTCTTCGGCACTTATTCACTATTGGGTCATTAGGTCGGTTGCTTAGCCTATTCGAGAGCGTATTAATATATTATTATTATTACAGTCTCTTCTTGGTGACGAATAGTGATTAATTAGTGAGTTGACAAGTGAAATTTTAGGTAAGTTTTATCCGTTTTATCTTGTTCACAAGAAACATTATGTCATGGTTTATCTCGCATAGTGATGTGTTGTATTTATACGTTTGCAGGTTTTATATCTGCGTTACTCTTATGTGTATAATATTATGAATGTGAAAAATCTTAACATTTCACTTTAGTAGTTATCGGTTTGCTTGAAACCTCTATGATTTGTGAATTGGGATTTTTTTTTTATGATTTTAGATTCCAAATTCAAGGTTGGTTAAAAAATCATAATCAAAATAGCTGGGCCGTTTCCAGAAACTGAAGATGGAAACAAGTACATCCTTTTTGCTATGGACTACTTCTCCAAATGGGTGGAGGCTTACGCCATTCCGAATCAAGAAGCCGCAACAGTTGCTGATGTCTTGGTCAAGGAGATGTTCTGCAGATTTGGCATGCCTATGGAGCTTCATTCAGATCAGGGACGAAATTTCGAGTCCAGCTTGTTCCAGACCCTATGCGAGTTGTTAGGGATCAAGAAGACCAGAACAACTGTTCTCCACCCACAGTCAGACGGCATGGTCGAGAGAATGAATAAGACTGTGGGAAAATACTTGGCCAAGGTTGTCTCCGACCACCAGAGAGATTGGGATAGGTACCTGCATCTATTCACCATGGCCTATAGATCATCCGTGCAGGAATCGACAGGGGAAACCCCAGCATGCATCATGTTCGGTCGAGAGATGAGACAGGTGTTCCTATTGAAATTGTGTAGATAAATTGTGTATATAAATTATTGATTATTGTTAGTTAAGTGTGAATATAAATTAGTTTAAAGAAGACTTGTATTGATTTTCTATTTCGCTGAGGAAAAACGTAACAATAGTATATGTTAATAAAATAATTGAAATCTTTGAGCCCTCCTTATTATTTATCGTTTTGCTAGCATCTGAGCCGTCAGATTATTTGCCAAGTCCGAATCAAAAATAGGTTAAATTAGTAAAACTAATTAGGATATACGGGGATTTAATCGGATTAAAGGGGATTTATAGGGATTTATTTGAAATTATATGGATTTATAGAGATTGATGGGAATTTATGGGGATTTATTTGGAATTAGTGGGATTTATAGAGATCAATGGGCTTTTATTGGGATTTCTCGGGATTTAATTGCCAAAAAGGATTTATGGTGTACAACATTTCAGGCAGATATTTACCCCTCGGAATATACTATTTTATTCTGTAATCCCGGAAATATAAAAGGCAACCCTTGATTTATCGAATCTTTCGCAAGTAGAGAACATTAAACTACTTTGTAAAATGCAGGTTAATGTGAAATTTCCACTAAAAGTGGATGATTTCATAGAATTTCTGAAATTATCATCAGTTTCGTGGTATGCGTGCAGGATATAATAATTGATTTTTTTAAACAAAGCTGTATGTTCGTAACTTCACACTAACATACCTATGACAATTAGAAACGACAGACTTTCGCCTGACAGCTTTTACGAGTTTTAAAGCATTTGAAAATTAGAAATGCCATGAGTTAATTAGTAGGGACAATAAACCAATTCATTCACTGAAACGGTGTATGGAAATAGTCGACTAGTTTATCTTGCTATTATCTCTGAACATTACGTAAACTGGCGTTAAGTTTGTGGGAGGAATATCTTTCATCTACAATTACGGGACACATTCCCTGGTAATGATGAAGTGTTCTACAGGATGTTTATTAGGTGGAAACATGACAAGTTTTTCATCAAGATAATAATAATAGATAGTTTATATACAGGGTGTCTCAAGTTCGAGTGCCTATTAGACGTTTCTGGAGAACTAGACATATTTGAAATCTGAAAATTGGGATTATGATATTGTTCGAAGTTCTCTACAGAGCTAAAATATTTTCGAAGCCCAAACACTTCCGGTTATACAGGATGTGAAAATAAATTCGACGAAAAAATTATTTTTCAAGTTTTCATTGTAATTCATTTTATTTATTTGTTTCCAGCAGAACATATTACCTAACATTATTCACGCGTAACACCAAACTACCCTAATCTTGTTCTTCGATGGTTTTGACCAAATCTTAACGTAGGTTCAACTCGCCAAATCAGAAGCGTCTCAAGAGTTGGGTAAAAGGAGAATTCATTTTAGGAAATTTAAAATCTTGGGTGTTAAACTTCATCACTATTCAAGCTAGGTTAATGTCAATTAAAATTCATTAAAACCTGCAACAAATTTCGTCCATACTGGCTGAAATCAATACACAATTTTTGTTTCCGATTCAAATCGTTGTCATCTGAAATGTGGGAAAACGGTAATGTTATTTAAAAATATGTTATCTGATGAAAGGTATCGTTTCAAACGAATTTGATGCGTATTTTTTTTGTATTCATTTCTTTTTTTGTCTTTTTATTCTCAGAATCGATGTGGGCAACTTGAAGAAGCCTCTGTGTTTATTAATAGAAGACCACTCTTGAAGAAAGAAGTCCCTCAAGTATATTTCAGCTTATTTTTGTGCACACAACAACGCTTATGCCTTACATGCTCTATTGTTTGTTAACCAAAAAATTGTAAGCCAAATGTTCAAAAGAATATAAATTAATACAGGGTGTCTCAAGTTCGAGTGCCTATTAGACGTTTCTGGAGAACTAGACATATTTGAAATCTGAAAATTGGGATTATGATATTGTTTGAAGTTCTCTACAGAGATAAAATATTTTCGAAGCCAAAAAACTTCCGGTTATACAGGGAGTGAAAAAAAATTCGACGAAAAAATTTGTTTTCAAGTTTTCCATTCCTGGTATGAACGAATATTCAATAGTGAATACATTTCTGATAAAACCATTGTATTAAATCGAATAGTTTTCAAAATATCCAAAAAAAACTGGAAAAAAAAGTCAAATATGTTCAGTCAGTAAGATGTTCATTATTCTTATTTTAAATATCCTGAACGTAAACCGTTTTTACAACATCGAAGAGGAAGGATGTGGAAAGGTCATGCATCTTTTGGATGTCAAAAATATCATTACAGTTTGTTTCAAATTTTGTGTTGAAAATTGTGATCTTAAATTGGCCATAACTTTTGATTTTCAAATTAGAACCCTATTTTTTTTATAATTTTGTTGGATTCTGCGGTCAAAAATAATGATAGTTTTCTCACATGATTATGCTCCTAAATTCAATAATTTCTGAGTTATTTGACATTTTCTGGATTTATGTAGTAAGTAGAGTCAAATTCATAAGGATATTCTGTGAGCATAGAAGATAAATCATCCCATTTATAATTCACAAGTGTCAGATAGGTCTTATTGTTAGTCGTTATGAAATTTTTTGATTTCACAAAATGAATCGTTGCTATTCTAATAATGAGATTTTGGATTTATTTCTTATATTGTATTTTTTCAATTGTATACGCAATACACATTCAAATGCACTTAATGATATTGTTTATTTCAAATGGTGGATGACACAAAATGTTGAGTATCCAATGAGAAGTATCCCCATTTTTGTTTACAATTTCTGAAAAGATGTTTCAAACTTCCAAATTTTGGAATGTAAGAGCCCCTAAAGAATACAAAAAAAGGGCAGTTGATGAAATTAATATTTCGACTTATTTCGAAGCGAATGAGAATTCATCTCTTCAATAGGAAATACATTAAATAGATTCGCTACTTCAGTACACCGAATTATGATTATAAATAGATTATGATAATAAAATTAAAAATATGTTTCAAAACTCAAATTAACAAAATAAATGATCAGGTAAGAGTCTCAATATGGTAACCATACCTCGTGCGAACTATGTGCCGGAGCCCCATCCAATTGATAATATGCGGTAGTCGACATACTCAACGGCAGTTCATCCAAAAACTCAAAGCAAAATTTGTCAGGATTTCCAAAAATTTTTCTGTATTTAAATTTTCTTCATAAATGTAGTACCGCACTTTATTGTTCATCAAAAGAGCAAACACATTAAAACTAAATTTGTTCTGGGGGTTTCTTTGTCTTTTTGTATGAGGATTTTGACTTCTCCAAATGTGGCAATTCTTTCTATTAAATAGTCCTTCATTATTGAATCTTGCTTCGTCTGTCCAAATGATCTTTTTCAAAAAATTTTCATCATTTTCAAGTTTTTCTAATATTCCTCTACAAAAATTTAACCTTTTTATGTAGTCACCTGGTTCTAATGCATGAACTTTCCCATATTTGTAGTCATGCATGTTGTGTTTTTCAAAATTCGGTGCACTGAATTTCTGTCTGAATCGATTTCATGAGCTGCACTTCGAATAGATGCATTTTCATTCGCTTCGAAATAAGTCAAAACACTAATTTCATTTTCCTCATCATCAACTACCCTTCTTTTGTATTCTTTAGGGGCTCTTACACATCCAAAACTTTGAAAGTTTGAAACATATTTTCTCCGCCATATACCATGTATATAAAATAGATCCAGAATTTCGTAATTAGAATAACGGTTCATTTTGTTAAATGGAGAAATGAAGATAACGAATAACAATAACACCTGACACTTGTGAATTATTAACAGATAATTTATCTTCTATGGGTACAGAGTGTTCCCATGGTTTCGAAAGAATATTCATTGAATTATTTTAGATGCAATAAATTTGACTCTACGTATACCATAAATCTCAAAATAACTCAGAAATTATTGAATTTAGGAGCACTACTAAGCCAGTGGATCTACAGGCCCGTAGATCTTTAGGCCAGTAGATCCATAAGCCAGTAGTTCAATAAGCCCATAGATCAATATAGACCATAGATCAATGAAGCTCACTGAAACACGAAACAGAGCAGAGAAACCCGTTGAAAGCAAAGAAACCCGAAAGAACGCGAAGAAGCACGAAAGGAAACGAAAGAACGCGAAAAAACATGAAATAACGTGAAAAAAATGAAAAAACCTGAAGAAACACGAAAGAACGCAAAAAGCCCAAAGGAATGCAAAAAAACTCGAAGGAACGCAAAAAACCCGTTGAGGGCGAAAAAACATGAAAGAACTGGAAGAAACACGAATAAACACGAAGAAACGTAAAAAAACGCGAAGGAACGCGAAAAAACACAAAAGAACGCGAGAAAACACGAAAGGAACCGAAGAAACACGAAAGAACGCGAAGGAACGTGAAGAAATACGAAAGATCGCAAAAATCCCAAAGGAACCCGAAAAACCCGTTGAAAGAGAAAAAACATAAAAGAACTGGAAGAAACACGAAGATACGCGAAAAAACACGAAAGAACCCGAAGAAACACGAAAGAACGCGAAAAAACACGAAAGAACGCGAAAAAACACGAAAGGACCCAAAGAAATACGAAAGAACCCGGAGAAACACAAAAGAACGAGAAAAAACACGAAAGGACCCAAAGAAACACTAAAGAATGCGAAGAAACGCCAAGAAACATGAAAGATCGCAAAGAGCCCAAAGGAACCCGAAAAAACCCGAAGTAAAGCAAAAAACCCTGTTGAAAGCGAAAAACATGAACGAAACACGAAAGAACTCGATGAAACACGAAAGAACGCGAAAAAACACGAAAGAACCCGAAGTAGCACGAAGGAACCCGAAGTAACAAGAAAGAACGCAAAAAATCCAAAGGAACCCAAAAAACCCCGAAGGAGCACAAAAAACCGAAAGCGCCCAAAAAAACTCGAAGGAAAGCTAAATACCATGAAGGAGCTCATAGAAACCAAAAAGCGCCAAAAATCCCGAAAGAACTTGTAAATTGCACACCCTGTATATTAAGCGATCGTAAATTCATTGTAAATTGCACACCCTGTATGACATTTTATTGAAATTAGCTCCCGTACGCGGAAAAACACGAAAGCTTGAGAAAAACTCTGAAAGTGTGAAAGTCAGCGCTACGAATGCGCAACTCAGATGTGACACCCTGTGTATAAATCGAAAATATTTCATCGAATAAGCAGAAACAGCCGAAATAACTCGGTGGAAGGTAGCTGTTAGAAATAGGCAACGCATATGAGACACCCTGTATATAATTGATTCGCAGTGGGTGCTTTTTCCACCAAAAAAAAACCAAATGAATATCATTTTAACTCCATCGATTAGCGCTTGGTTAATTTTACAAAGGTAAAATAAAAATTATTCGATATAGGTCTAAAGCTGTAACCATGAACAGAGTGCCTCGCCGATTACTTCGAATTTCGTTCCATTCCTACACGCATAAACTAAGTTTTACGTTTAGAATATGACATATGAATTTACATAAGATTAGAAATTACAATGTCAACGACAATTGTCATTTAGAGTAGGAATCGACAGGGGTGAAATGAATTGGCTAGGGATTGCAAAACTGATTCTATGCTGGGTAAATTTTTGAATTTGTTAAATACACATCGTAGACTGTTAAACTATAAGGGTATACCTCACCAGGGCTCTTACGAATCGTATGAATTGAAGAATTTTCAAAATATTATACGGAGTATGGATTAAATTTGTAATTGAAATTATGTGACAATGTTCTGTGAACGTCGGACGTGACTGATGATCCGGAAATTTGTGTTTGAGCCGAAGTAAGCTATTTTCAGTAATTAATTTAAAATATTTTTACTTGCGATTGGAAGATATGAATAAATGAAAAATCCAAAGGTCCGATTCTCGGGGAAGACACATATGAAAACGGCTTTTCCTGATCGCGTCAGTGGAAAAAGCCTTTTTCAATTTTACCGGACCATCTTTCACAAAAAACCGGGAAATCGGTGTTTTAGATAATTTTTTTGAAATTGTTAGCGTGGTCGTAAAGGCGTGTGAAATGCACCTAACGAAAGTCCGTCTTATGAACTTTACGGTGCTCGCTTCGCTCGCGAGATCGCCTTCCCCTTTCTACCTCGAAATATCGCATTTCTAAACCCCTCGCCTACCCAAAGTTTTTCGATCATCTTCGGTGGTTACCTGTATCGAACCATCGATTACCACAGAAATATTCCTTATTGTTTTTAATATATTGGGATTAGGATAATAATGTGAGAAAACTATCTTTATTTTTGACCGCAGAATCCAACAAAATTATAAAAAAATAGGGTTCTAATTTGAAAAGCAGAAGTTATGGCCAACTTAAGATCACATTTTTCAACACAAAATTTGAAACGCCCTGTGATGATATTTTTGAAATCCAAAAAATGCATGACCTTTTCACATCCTTCCTCTTCGATGTTGTAAAAACGGTTTACGCTCAGGATATTTAAAATAAGAATAATGAACATATTACTGACTGAACATATTTGACTTTTTTCCAGTTTTTTTGGATATTTTGAAAACTATTCGATTTAATACAATGGTTTTAACAGAAATGTATTCACTATTGAATACTCGTTCATACCAGGAATGGAAAACTTGAAAATAATTTTTTCGTCGAATTTATTTTCACTCCCTGTATAACCGGAAGTTTTTGGGCTTCGAAAATATTTTAGCTCTGTAGAGAACTTCGAACAATATCATAATCCCAATTTTCAGATTTCAAATATGTCTAGTTCTCCAGAAACGTCTAATAGGCACTCGAACTTGAGACACCCTGTATTAATTTATATTCTTTTGAACATTTGGCTTACAATTTTTTGGTTAGCAAACAATAGAGCATGTAAGGCATAAGCGTTGTTATGTGCACAAAAATAAGCTGAAATATACTTGAGGGACTTCTTTCTTCAAGAGTGGTCTTCTATCAATAAACACAGAAGCTTCTTCAAGTTGCCCACATCGATTCTGAGAAATAAAAGACAAAAAAAAGAAATTTATACAAAAAAATACGCATCAAATTCGTTTGAAACGATACCTTTTATCAGATAACATATTTTTAAATAACATTACCGTTTTCCCACATTTCAGATGACAACGGAAACAAAAATTGTGTATTGATTTCAGCCAGTATGGACGAAATTTGTTGCAGATTTTAATGAATTTTAATTGACATTAACCTAGCTTGAATAGTGATGAAGTTTAACACCCAAGATTTTAAATTTCCTAAAATGAATTCTCCTTTTACCCGACTGTTGAGACGCTTCTGATTTGGCGAGTTGAACCTACGTTAAGATTTGGTCAAAACCATCGAAGAACAAGATTAGAGTAGTTTGGTGTTACGCGTGAACATTGTTAGGTAATATGTTCTGCTGGAAACAAATAAATAAAATGAATTACAATGAAAACAAAATTTTTTTTGTAAAATTTTTTTATTCATCAACATCATCTTCTAGGGTGATACAATCGTTTCAACGCTTTTCCAATTTTTCTATACCATGTTTATAAAAAAAATTATCTTTCGCTTCAAAATAAGCTTCAGTTTCAGCGATGATCTCCTCATTTGAGCCAAATCTTTTTCCCTAGAGCATTTTTTTAAGATCAGCAAACAGCCAGTAGTCACTGGGGGTTAAATCTGGCGATAGTATGGGGGTTGGAAAGCAGATCAAAGACCAATTCGTTCAATTTTGCCATTGTTTTCATCGACTTGTGACAGGGAGCATTGTCTTGGTCGTTTTTTTTTTGCGATTTCCTCCTTCAAACGCACCAGCAAGTCAATATAACAATCACTGTTGATCGATTCACCTTTTTCGAGGTAGTCAATGAAAATCACGCCATGCGTATCCCAAAAAACTGACGCCATCACTTTGCCAGCTGACTGCTGCATTTTCGGGCGCTTCGGATGTCTTTCGCCAGCTCAGTTGACTGGCGCTTCGACTCTGGAGTGTGGTGATGTATCCGTGTTTCGTCCATGGTCACGTAACGACTCAAGAAATCTTTTTTGTTGCGAATAAATAGCGATAAACAGCTTTCTGAATCATCGACTCGTTGCTGTTTTTGTTCCATCGAAAGCAATCGCGGCACCCACTTGGAAAAAACCTTTTTCATGTTCAATTTTTCATGAAGGATAGTAAATACACTTCCATATGATATATGTATCATCTCAGCAATCTCACGGAGCTTCACTTTACGATCTTTCATTATAATTTTTGTCACTTCACTCACATTTTCCGCTGTAACGGCTTCCACAGGTCTACCCGAGCATTCCGCGTCATTTGTGTCGGTACGACCGAATTTAAACTCGGCAAACCACCGGCAAATAGTTGCTTTTGATGGACAAGAGTCCGGGTAACATTTTTCAATCCATTGTTTCGCTTGCACGGTGTTTTTACCCATTAAGAAACAATGTTTTATCAGAACACGAAGCTCGGTTTTCTCCATTTTTTAAACAAACTACAAAAAGACTTTACCCCAACCTCGATAACTCAGCTGTTTCTGGTCCGATCGACTTAAAATTTTGACACGTTTCAAACAAAGGTTAGTTACTGTAAAAAGACGCCATCTCTGGGTTAGTCCCGGGACTTATTGATCCATGAAGTATCATTACTTTCGATTCAACCCTCGTATAGATCATCATTGATTTCATAGAGTAAAGAATAAATTTATTTATTTTTCGTACTTCCGGGCCTAAAGTGATAACTTCACTCCCTTGTGACAGGTACTAAAGTGTCACATTTAATCCCTCCGGGATTAAATATTGACGAAACTCCCGGAACGATTAAATCACAAACAAACGAATTTAAGGGATATTTTATTGAAAAATACAATTAATTAGAATGGTAATTAACGTTAATATTCAAATTAATATTGTGACAGTTCGTCATATTGACCAGTCTTTCCTGGGTTAATGCAGCAGGTAACTGACGAGTAACAGATAGGTGCTTATCATATTGAACTGGTGTTTGTTTCGAAGATCCTGCGGAAACAGGAAGCGAGAATGAGGACTGTGGCATAACTATAGTGGACGAATCGGCGACTTGACCAAATAGTTTATCTGAAATGTTTTGTTTATTTTTAATAGACGATTCAATATATCCCTCGGTCACGTTGGAGGATTTCCATCCTCCATGTCTCTTCAGCACGTCTATTGTTGCTCCCGAATCAGCTAACAAAGACGCAGATGTGCGTCTAAAACAATGTCCCGTATAAGACGTCGCATTTTCTAATTTCAAGAAAGCTGCTATTTGCCGTGGAAATGTACCAAACATGTTTTTTCCTACTACTCGCGTAGTACATTCTTTGTTGATGTATTGAACAAAAAATTTTGAATGAGGTGTCCCTGTCTTTCGCAATGCCACATATTTTCGAAATATCGCCACAAAACTGATGGCACTGTTTTCTGAATTTTTGATCACAAAATTTCGGTCAATTTTATTTTTGGTGTTTCTAATCGGAATTAGGAAGGAATCGCCCAAATCTCTCACATCGTCGATTTCTAAATCAACCAACTCCTTTCCACGACAAGCTTCCGCAACGCCCAAAATAAGTGCAACCTACAAAAAAATTGATTTCTTAAAATTTCTGAATATAAACACATTTCCAAATTTACCTTAAGCATTAAATATTTATCATCCGGAGCCTCCCGTAAGAACTGATCTACCTGCTCAGACGTGAGCATTCTTGACTTCTTTGGCTTAAATCCCTCATTTCTTCTCTTTAAAAAGCTAATAATTTTGGAAATTTACTTATATCAATATCTTCTCTAATGTTAATAACCGATTTAAGCATTGAGTAATGTGCCCAGAGAGTTGAGGCACAAACCGCTTTTGATTTATCATTGAAGTAGACTAACAGCGCATTTTCAGTAGGTTGTCTCACATTTTTTAAGCGGCACCACTTTTTAAAAGCATCGTACTGCTGCTCGTATAGTTTTCTAGATTTCGGTGGTAACAATTCTTCACCTACTTCGGCTGCTCTTTTATCAATATCAGATACACCTTCTTCACTCATGATACCAATAATTATCAATAACAATGTTTCTTTACAATGACACTAGTAATGACAATTTTTCTAAATTATAATTGTCACAACGCAATGTTACTATGGTAACTTATTTTAAAGACAGTTTATTAAATGAGTTGAAGAGAGAAAAAACTGATTGAAATTATTGAAATAATTAATAAAATCATACCGGAAGTACGAAAAGTATCGTATATACCTTGCGACTGAAGTACATTTAATCCTTCAGGTAAATTTATAATTATAATAAACTTTACCTTCAGGATCAAATGTACTACTTCAGTCCCGCGGTATATAATATACTATTTCACTATGTTCTTCATCGTCCGATTCATTGCTCAAAAGTAAGAGTATTGATGATATTTTTTCTTTTAGGTATTTCCCATCATCAGGAAGATAACAATGACTTGCGAACGTGTCTTTTTCAGCTTTGCTGGCGTTGATTTGTAACCGACAGCAGAGAGGAAGAGGCTAGTGCACAAGTTGACCTTACAGCTTCCACATAGGAAAACGCACCTACATCCGTTCGTTTGATACCAGACTCAAAAGTTATATTGTCTACCCAATTTCCCAGTCATTTTCTCCAACGTTGGTGTTCATTCCATCATTTGAATGGGTTGTGGATATGTTTATATGTATTTGAAACCATTTCATTATTTGCATTCTTACTCAGGTCCGCCGTAAGCGGGCGAGCCCGGCACAAGAGCGGCACGTCCAGGGGGACAGCGAGAAGAGTGAAATTTTTTTAGATAAATATTTGAGTGTGTATCTATATGATTTTTCAATTTTATGAATAGAAATAACAATAATATAATATATATATACAGGGTGAGTCTTTGACCACTGCGTTAATTTCAACCATAGGTTCTTGAGATCAAAAGGAACACTTTTTCCATTACGGTTTTTTCTATATTCAGCTGCGTTGAAAAGTTATAAGCATTTTAAGTTTTCACATTGGGCAAATACCCCTCTGTAGTCCAGTTTAGTTTCAATGAAAAATACCTTCCACAGCATCCACTATTGAATCTGAATTTTTTAAAAACATTATTTTCCCTCTAAGAAATGATTCACTCACTCATGTTTCATCCGATGAGGTCCATATCCAGAAGGAAGATACAAAACACTAATTTTCTGGTAAAAAAAATTCAACACCATAAACATAGATTTTTGTTGTTCTACTACATTTTCTTTCTACTTCAAGATTATAAACCATGCCTTTCTAGTGAGATATTCCAAAAAAACCTCAGAATTATTGGATATTATCATCATACATTTGTAATTTTCTTCTTAAAATTTCCAAATCATGAAAACCATCATTTCTATGAAAACTTCCAAGGCAAGAGGTTGTCACTGTGCTTTTTTTTCACTCAAGGCCAGAAAAAATCATCTATGATTTTCCAAACACTGATATTTCTGGAGTTTCTTCTTCTGACAGAGACCACAGAACAGGTCTATGAGGTCTCTTGATATCATACTGTTAAAAATATGAAAATCTTTTTCGAAATCTTCAACAATGAATGATGTCACTACGATTAATCATTTTAAAGTGATGTTACTTAGCTTGATGACTATTTTCTGTACTGAATCCCAATAACAATTTACCTGGATAGATTACAAGTATTTCCAGATTTAGGTGTGCAATTATACTTTCTTGAAGAAATACCTAAATTTGATTTTGAAAAATCAACTAGGTGTTCTTTAATAAAAAATTTTTTGTTAAATCATTAATATGAATCTATTCTGTTTAGACTATAATTACTGATTACTGATTTTTATAATCAGAGTATCTGTTTTAATTACGTAAACAAGAACATAGATATTGAATAATGGTTATTCATAGATTATGTCAAATTTTAATACCTTACCATAGAATATTGATTTATTACCGAACCCCAGGAGAGAAAAAATTAATATTTGCAATGTTTTTTTAAATGAAAGATAATATCTGTAACTATTATTGATCTTTAGTTATGATTTTCCTCAGAATAATTAGAGTGAATTATTATCACATTAAAATATTATAACGTCTCTGTGGTGGGTAGTTCCCAATAAAAAAGTGTTGTTGTTTTGATTCTGTTTGAAACTGTCAACAGTTATTTGTAGCTTTCTTTCAAAAAAATGTGGAAAATATTGGAAGGATAATATCGATAATTTTGAATTATTCAATTCAGTATGAAATGATTATGGTCAGAAAATTCATTATATTCTAATCTTTCTTATTTATGAGCTTATAGCTTCCAGTTTCAATATTGAATGAATTTTAATTAACCATACATCATAACAAACATTCAGAAATATTAAAACTAAGTCAAATTCTATTATCTCCTAAGTTTGTGAACAAGGTTGAATCGGTGTATGAAATAAAGATAATAAAGGTATAAAACAAATCTAGGAGCTCAATTGCAGCATTCCTATGTTAGAATAGATATAATTTGATGAACCCTGAAAGTCTGAAGCTATAAAAAACCAGCTCTTCATAAAGACAAGTCTTCAATTTAACAGGTCCTGACAGAAAATACTTTACCTATTTCAACGGTCAAAATATACCGAAGACTGATGGAAAACTTTTTCTCTATTTATTGGGGAATATTATTCTGGATTAAATATTAAACAAGGTGCTAGGGTGTACTGGGGTAATTGAGATATCAGGAACCCATGGAATTTCAGGAGGTTTACGCCTACTGCATGCGTATAAACAGTCGTCATTTCTTTTCGATTAGTTGAGATATCAGAAACAATGTAATTTTAGCAGATTTACGCCTATAGAATGCTTAGTATAGTCGTCATTTCTTTACAATTAGTTGATATATCAGGAACCAATGGAATTTCAGGAGGTTTACGCCTAATGCATGCGTATGTACAGTCGTCATTTCTTTACGATTAGTTGAGATATCAGGAACCAATGGAATTTTAGAAGATTTACGCCTACAGCGGCGTTAGTATAGTCATCATTTCTTTATGATTAGTTGAGATATCAAGAATCAATTGAATTTCAGGAGGTTTACGCCTACTGCATGCGTATACTCAATCGTCATTTCTTTACGATTAGTTGAGATATCAGAAACCAATGGAATTTCAGGAGGTTAATGTCTACTGCATGCTTACATAGTGTCGTCATTTCTTTACGATTAGTTGAGATATCAGGAACCAATGGAATTTCACATTCGTGTTGGAATAGGTGCCCATTCTGCAACTTGTTTTAGAATATGCTATTAACGTCTATTATTTTAGACATAAAAGGGTTAAAAAGACGAGCAATGAGCAATATCAATTTATGATGAATTCCCTGAGCGAATATAAAGTGACGCTGAAAAAACTATAGACAGCTTAATCAGTAAAAATCGGAGAACTGTGGATGCAACTCACATAAGAGTTGAATAATATGAAGGGCCGCAGCAGTGGCGCATTTACCACAATCCTTTATATTAATACCTTTATTTTTCACTTGTACATTATATGTTTATTTTACCTTAGAAAGGGTTGCTATAAATACACTCATTATGCCTGTGGGCGTTTTAGCGGGCATTATGGATCATAACGCCCGCTCGTTGTGCGAGAAGCAAAATAAGCTAGAAAGAAATTATTTATTACGCAGAATTTTAATACTAAAACAACGACAACTCAACAAACGAAAACAAAGTCTTTCTTAATTAAAATTAAAAGTGCAGTTTTCGAATTTCCCGGAAAACTTCTTCAATCGTGAATCTTGGGATGTTTTCGAAACCTGAGGAGCGAAAACTTGACCACAAGTACTTGGAAGTTCGTTCACAAGAGAACCACTAGAGAATTCATGAGAATCTGTTACCGAATTCACAATCATCGTCTATATTTTTTTTGGGAAAAAATGCTCTGCTCTATGTAACCTCCGCCACAGATACACTCTTCCATCTTCCGTGTATTTTTAACGTTTCATATGATGCACCAGCCTCAGTTAAAAGAGTTGCTGAAGTCCGTCTCAAATAATGTCCTGTATATTCTTTTGCATTATCCAATTTTAAGTATTTGGCAATCATCGAAGGCACACTTCCTATGGTATTTTTGCCAACAGGTTGGATGGTGCACCGACTATTTCGGAACGTGAGGAAAAATCTAGGATTCTTCACTCCACTGGGTCTCAAGGATATATATTTTCTGACCAGCCCCAAAGCTCCTATTTTTTCTTCCTCTACAATGCTAAATCCTTTTGACATACCGGTTTTAGTTTCGGGTATTTTAACAAGTAAACAGCTACCCTTATCTTCTATATCTTTGATAGACATTTTCACTAATTCATCTCTCCTTAGTCCTGCAAAAACACCCATTATTAGAACTACTTTATGAAGAAGATTAATTTCATCAGGAGCTTCATTGATGAATGTATGAACTTGTTCTGCTGTCAAAACTTTGGATTTCTTCGGAATATATACTTTAGATTTCATTTTTAAAAACGCTATTAGCTGGGAGAATTGTGAAATATTGATATTTTCATTGACAATCAGTGTAAATTTCAAAATAGAATATTTTGTCCACAATGACGCAGGACAAAATTTTTCAGACTAAAATAAAAAAAATTACCCACACATTAACAAAATGAAAAATAAAATAGCATACCAATTCTTGAAAGTACGCCAATAACACTGTTTCATCTATAGCAATTATTTCATTTTTCAACTTCCATTGATGGAATGTTTCATAATCCTTGTCGTAGACGAGTCTGGATTTTTCTGGTAATAAATTATTTGCAGCTTTGGCTGCATTTTCAATTATATTATTTGGCAAATTGCTATTCATTTCTGTTATTTCTTTAAATCTTCACAACGAAAACAGTAATGACATTCACTTAATAAAATGATGACAGCAATAACGAACTTCAAAATATTAACAAATGCCATGGTTACTACTGAAAGTTAAATGGAAAAAAAAATCATAGGAGCAATCGAATTTTATTGTAATTAAATGATATATTCGTGAAAAATAAAATCTTGTATGCACCACGAGCGTTATTAGATCCTAACGCCCATCGGGCAACATTCATCCCTCGGGCCGAATGTTTCCCTCCGGGCGTTAGGATCCATATAACGCACTAGGTACATAAATAACTATTGTAATTCCTGATTCATTAAAAAGTTCATTTGCACTAAAAATGCCATTCTTATTCCATTAAAACTTCTAATTGTTCACATGAATGAAAAAAAAACAATAAACAAACAGTAACCAACAACGATAGCAACACCTATAAAGCAGTTGCCAGTAAACTACTACGGATATCCACTAGTTGTGGCAACTTTCATAACCACTTTCTTGAATAGTGAATTCCGATTTCTCGTTTTGCAACTGACCTTGGTAACCACGATTTTCAGTGGCTATTCATAGCAACTTGAGTTAGTGAATAGCCCTGATTATGTGATTTTCTCACTTAGCAGAAATATTGATTTCACAGTTGTTTTCTTCTCCATTTACTTATGTTGTAGTTAAACCTTATCGGAATGGAAAAAGGATAAACAACCATTGTTTCGCAAAGTTATATTTTTGGTTCCTATCGAAGAAACACGTGTTTTTATGTCACAGATTGTGAGAATTGTTTTTTCAACAGATGGTGAATGTGCACCATATTGTGTAGAAAATGCAGAAAAATAATTCAAAGCATTTTATTATTCCATTGTTCAGCAATCTATGACTTGTTAGCTAGAAATGAAAATCACTTGGAAATATTGATATTGTCAATTGTTCATTCAAAGTGTACGTCAAATAAAGTAATGGATTTTAACACATCAACAAGAGATTATTTATTTTGAGTTTCTTGCTATGGTAAGAATTCTGTTTCTTTTATTGAGGTCCTTTCTCCTTTCATTTTTAATTGGTAAAAAATTTGAAATTTTTTACTGGAACGTTCGAATTTTTGAAATGAATACTGATGTTTATGTCACAAACTCATGTTCCCTTCAACAGCAAATATACAGTGCGAGTCAAAATTATGGAATAAATTAATTTTCTCAAAAGAAAAATATTTGGCTACAAAATCTTGAAACAAGTGAATTTTGTTTCACTTCTACCTAGTTTTGATGCATTTTTGAAGGATTTTGTTACACCCTCTGCCATCCACATCAACTCTCAAAATTTTTTTATAGGGAATGTGGATCATATGGTACTTTTTTGGCAAGGTCTTCTTTGCAGGCGTCCAGAAATTTTCAACAATTTATTTTTTAAATTACCTATTTCTATGAGGATTTCAATATGCGCACTTTGTCACGTTTTATATACTTCGAGACTATAGTATCTGATAGAATTTATCACCGAATGAAAGTTTATCATTTTAGTTTTGTTGTTGAAAAACAAGCAAGCACAAATATCCATCCATTATATAATTGAACAAGTCTATTCTTGAATGTGTAAATAAACCAAAAATATCTATAATTGACAAATATAGTCTTATATTTCTTGAAAGTATCAATGAAACCTTTATTTTTCTAGAAACCACTGTTTTCTTTGATGAATAAGAGAGAAGTTTTCAATCTTATCATAACATCAAACAATTCAAAAAACTACAGAAAAAACTAATCAAAAAATGACATAGAATACAACATATGTGTTTCGAGATTTGTGTTTAACACTTTTCTCTCATCAGGCATTCATATTCGATTAAGAATTATTCAAACAATGTTTGGTTACAATTTACTTATGAAATGCCGCAAATGCAACAAATGAACATGCTACTTTGAAATCAGTTAATATTCTAAAAACTAACCTCAAATATAAGTATAGAGTATTATCTCGCTCAACAAATCGACCCAGAAATATACAACTGCATTCTACGATTTTCTGAAGAATTGAGTTTATTATGAAAGAATGAAATTGACTTAAAATGGAATTCTTCCCATAATTCTAATTATTTAATCGAACAAGTCTATTCTTGAAAGTGTTAATAAACCATCCTTTCTTCATTTTAATTTATGAACTTCTGTGACTTCCCAAAGTAAATGAAAAAACTACTATATCTTCTCTTGATAGAACGCTACGATAATGAAGTTTGAGAATAATTAAGATATCAATAACCTCCATACATGCACAATTATTATACCCCCTCAGTAGCGACGCCATTGTATTTCGAACACATGATGTCCCCAGGCATTGTTGTTGGTTGATCAGGAGGATTACAATGACTTGTGAATGTGTCTTTTCCATCCTTCTGGCGTTGGATTGTTATCGACAGCAGGTAGGAAGAGACTAGTGCTCAAGTCGATTCTTCAGCTCCGACTTATAAAAAAGCACTGACGTGAGATCAAAAGTTTTTGCGCACTTGTTATAAAGGTTTTTCCTGGACTCTGAAACATTGCGAAACAAAAAAACTACAGAAAAATTAAAAGAATGAACGAACATATGTCTTTCATGAACAATAACCAAACAATCAGTTTTCATCTTCTCTTAATGAACACCTTCTTTTATTATTGCATAGAATCTGAGTTATAACCGTAGGTTTTCAAACGTGACTTTTATATGTGAATGTATCTTTTAAACTGTAAATTATATTCGAAAGTAATGAAACTTGTCACAACTCCTTTCGGAAACGTCAATAAATTTTACTATTTCCAATATAGTAATAGGCAATAATATAATAATAATAATATTCACAAACTTCCATGTATCGTACCTTTCGATTTGTAATTTATTATTCGTAGAAGTTCATGGAGAAGGAATTCTTCAATTTATTATATTAATTCATTATATGAAGAAACTCTTATATCTAATCGTGGGTTTATTCTACGAAGATGAGGTCTCAGAATATGTAAGATATCAATAACCACATGCATAATTTTTTGTTGGAATCTGAAGAATATCTTATGAGTAATGGAATATTGAAAAAAATGTTTGGAATTTTCTTGAAATCCTAGCCTGACGAGTTTTTTTTCTATTGACAGGTAAGGAATTGATAGGATGGATATTGTCGGAGTTATTGTGTAAACCAAAACTTGACTGAGATATTTGGACAAATAACTTATTCTGAGTATTTACAATTCTAGCTCATCTTCTTCGGACGATAGAGAGTATACGATCAGCAAGACACTGCAGCATATAAGAGAAATGAAGAAATTAGAACTCTTCAAGATTAATGTGGACGAAAAACTGACTTCATGCTTAAAGAAATAATTCACGAAAGCAAACTCGATCTTCTCATTATTTTCGCTGGATTCGAATAAATTGGATACAGTAATGTAATGATCTGAGTTGCCCTAGAGAAATTCAATGCCAATTGATTTTCTGTTTAGGGAAACAATCCCCGGAAGGAGTACGCCAGACCATTAAGTCAATATTCGCAGAAATTTCTTGTTTTTTATATGATAAAATTTTATGATTTAATTAACAAGTTCAATTTTGAAGGGTTTAAAGGAATGAGTGTAATTCTAGATGAAAAATGAAGAGAAGCACTGCTGTGAAGTCAGGAGTTTTGCGCTATTGTTCTAAAGTCACTTCTTCGATTCTGGAACAAAGAATGTGAAAGAATCAACAAATCTATATCTTATTAAGGGCGTAAATATATGAATTCGTACACAAGTAGACGATAAACAATTAGTCGAATCATTGTTATTAAAATATTCTCCAGATAGATATCAACTTACTCTAAAGTTTCCACACGCGATACTTGAAAATGCAATATTTATTTCGTCAACATTCATATTTTTATCGAAAAAATATTAATAAATCAATAATAAATATTGCAATGCAATTGCCTCTGAACCAGTGACGGCTCGTCAGGGTAGGCAGGGTCGGCCGGGCCGACCCAAACGCAACCGAAAAAGAGAAGGTGAAAATAAATATTTTTTTAATCGAAACTTATTTGAAAAATTAATAGCAATATTTAAATCTCGAGAAATTCCCTTAGTATCTTTTCCTCTGCCCTCTATATATCTCATATTTCCACTTTGACATTATGACACTTGTCATAATGAATGTCAGTCGATAATTTTTCCTCTGCTATTTTTTAAATGAAATAAGTATTATATCACAAACTTCCCCAACTATGGATGATGATTTCCCTTTGAATGGGTTCCATAGCAGACTTCAAACATCAGAAGATCTGAAAAATCGTCACTTGGAACGCAAGACCTGATTCGAAGAATCCTCCTTGCAGATTGGCGACAAATTTTGTGTATTGGATCTGAATATAGAGGGTATTTCTAAGGACAAGAGTGATTATATTTCTAAATTAGCAAAGGACTATGGTGCTGAGATTATTCTTCTTCAAGAGACACATGCGGATACTGAAAAAAATCTTCGTCAAAGAGGTACCATAAAAGGTTATGTATTCATTGATTATCTCCTTAGTAAAATTTACGGTTTAGCTTGTTATGTTAAAAAATCATTGATTCACAATATCGAGTTAATCCAAAAAGGCGAATTTGAGGGTGTTTTCTTTATCTCTTTCAAATTTTGTAACATTTCTATCGTTAATATTTATAAACCTCCAAATACTATTTGGCCAAGAAATTTGGAAATGAATCTTCCTCATCCTTCAATTTATTGCGGTGATTTTAATTCTCACCACGTAATGTGGGGTTATAATAATAATGATAGAAGTGGAATAGCTTTAGCTGACTGGATGGAAGATAATAATTTCTATTTAATTTTTGATGGAAAAGATGTACCTTCTTTTCATTCTTCTCGATGGAATAGAGGCTACAATCCTGATCTCTGCCTAGTGTCTTGTGACAATACCTACTTGCAAACCGCTTCCTGTAAAGCGTCAAATTTTAGGAGATTTTCCTCATAGCCAACATAGGCCTATACTGTTGACTTCAAGAAGTTTAATTCAATATTCAGAATGTTTAAAAAGACCTCGTTGGAATTTCAAGAAAGCGAATTGGATTGAATTTGCTAAGAAGGTAGACAGTGATATTAGATGGATTAAACCCACTCATGGTAACTATCACAGATTCTTAGGTGTTGTGAAAGCCGCAGCAAAAAAGTTCGTTCCAAGAGGTTTCCGTAAAGATTATATTCCAGGTTGGTCGAAAGAAACCGGAAATTTGTACAAGGACTATCAAAAATCACCATCCGTTGATAAATGTGAAAGGCTTATGAATTCTATCAATACAAGCCGAAAAGAGAAATGGGATAGTGTTGTATCAAAAATGAATTTTACACATTCGAGTAGGAGTTCATGGGATATATTGAGAAAATTAGGTGAAGCTACTCCTCTTACCTCCTCATCATCAAAAATTGATCCGAATTTAATCGCACGCCGCCTAGTTAATGTATCTGAATCAGTCAATTTATCCCAATCTAAAATGAGAAATATGAAGAAAAAATTACAGATATTCAGGAGATCAGCTCCTACTTTAGAACATGTGTCACATCCATTCAATATAGATGAATTAAGGGCTGCAATCAAATCTACCAAATCTCGAAAGGCAGCAGGTTTTGACGGAATTTATCCAGAATTTATCAAACATTTAGGAAAAAAGGCCTTGTCTTGGTTATTGTCTTTCTATAACAATATTCTGAATTCAGAAAACTTTCCTTCCGAATTTCGTAAGGCTAAAGTAATAGGGATTTTGAAACGAGGAAAAAATCCTTGTGATCCTAGTAGTTATCGACCCATCAGTTTATTGAGTGTTCCTTTCAAGATATTAGAAAGGCTAGTCCTTTTTAGAATTGAATCTTCTATAGAAAATGCTCTACAAAATTTCCAGGGAGGCTTTAGGAAAAACAGAAATTGTTCGGATCAGGTTCTCAGCCTTACAACTTTCATAGAATCAGGCTTCAATGATAGGTTGAAAACAGGAACTGTTTTCATCGATTTATCCTCGGCTTATGACACTGTGTGGAAAGATGGATTAATTTTCAAACTTTATACCCATCTGAAGTGTGGGAAAATGGTACGATTATTAGAAAATATGTTATCTGATAGAAGGTTTCGTGTTTTTATTGACAATAAGAGTAGCAACTTCAAAACATTGAAAACGGCCTTCCTCAAGGATCAGTTTTAGCTCCTTTACTTTTCAATTTATATCTAAGTGATTTGCCCACTACATCATCTCAAAATTTGTTTATGCTGACGACATTGCTATTGCTTACTAACATTCGGATTTCCATACTCTGGAAAACATACTGTCATCTGATTTGGAAATTTTAAAGAATTATTTTATTGAGTGGCGATTATATCCAAGTCCCAACAAAACAGAGGTATCTTGTTTCCATCTGAATAACCATGAAAAATATAGAAAATTGGCTGTAACTTTCAATGATTCTCCTGTCGAACATAATTTCTATCCAAAATACTTAGGAGTTAAATTAGATTCATCTCTCAATTTCAAGGCTCATTTAAATGATCTGAGCCTAAAACTAAAAACTAGGAATAATATTGTTCAGAAATTAGCTGGATCCTCTTGGGGTGCTGATGCTTCCACTCTTCGTACAGCATCTCTAGCCCTAGTCTTTTCTGCAGCTGAGTATTGTTGCTCTGTTTGGTTTAATAGTGCACATACACAAAAAAATAGATGCACAATTGAATACATCCATGAGAATAATTACTGGCACCATAAGATCTACACCGATTCATTGGTTACCAGTATTGTCTAATATTGTCCCTCCCCATATTCGCAGACAGACTGCAGCTCTGAATTCTTGGAATAAATATCATTCTTTTCCCAATTTATTCCCAATTATTTCATATTTTCCACAAAATAGAATTCCCAGATTGAAGTCACGTAAACCATTATGGCATAATACGTTCTTCAATATGAACATAAGTGATAAAGAATTATGGAAGACTGAGTGGAACTCTTACGAAATGTTCAATAAATATCTCGTTTCTGATCCTTCTGAAAAAGTTCCTGGTTTTGATCTTCCAAGAAAAATTTGGACAGTTCTTAATCGTTTGAGAACAGGTCATGGTCGTACCAATGGCATGCTATTTAAATGGAACTCAGTTCCTAGTGCAAGTTGTGAATGTGGAGAAGCAGAAGAAACAATACCTCATCTCATCGATAGTTGTCCCATATATAAATTTCAAGATGGTTTTAGGGCTATTCATGATGTTTCCAACTCTTTCTTGGAATGGGTTATAAATTTCAAACGAATATGATAGGTATTTTTGTTATTCAGTTCTTTTTTCTGCTTTTGTCTTTTTATTTCCAGATTCAATGTGAACACCTTGAAGAAGTCTCTGTCTCCACCAATAGAAGATCACTTTTGAAGAAAGAAGTCCCTGAAATATATTTCAGCTTATTTTTGTATTTTCACACTTAGACGGGGAGCCAGGGTTTTTTTCACAGGGGTTTTTTCCCTAGGCTTTTATGTCATACGCCGAATTGTATGACACCCCGTCACTAACCCCTGATCTATATGCTTTATTGTTTGCTAATTAAATATTGTCAGCCAAAAGTTCAAAAGAATATATATATATATATATATTTCCACTCAACACATCGAAGTACACATTATTTCGGTCAAACACCTCAAATAATTTTTATTCCAAGTTCCCGCATCTGTCCTTATACGTAATAATGCAGCTCAGCCAGCCGAGCCACAGCTTTCAGTTTATGATTTTTATGTTTATGTATTTAAAATTTTGTCACGTATCCTGTTAAAAATTGAAAATTTCACCCTCAAATCTCAAATGACTATTATCATAAGTACTTGAATATTATTTCAATTTCAGAAAAAAGTGTTTTCGTACTGTATGGAATAAATTTCGTGATTTTCTGATTCATTCTTAGTAACTGTAAATAGCAAAACAGCAACCCACGACTTGTTCATTTTTCAAAGACTAGGTCAGCTAAGATACCCTTGGGGAGGGGGTATATGAGAATTGCATTGCGTGTGTTTACACTTTGATTATCAGAGTTCAGTTCTCTAGTTCAGTAGATTAGAGTAAGATGTTAGTGTGTAGGGCTTAGGGTTGTACGAGTTTTCGTTCGTTTTCGGTTATAAATTGAATGTGAGTGATCCAGATGGCAAGTGTAAGAGAGGTAGTATCAAATTTCGGTGATTTGATTAGTTTTTTAGTAGATAACAGGTTTTCCATTATTAGAATAATTCTAATTGACAGCGTTCACAACATGATGAATATGATTTTAATTTTACTAAGTTTTAAGATGAATTGTTGGACAGTTATACATTTTAGATAATTGTCACTGTATTTGTAACATGTAAACTTGAAAAAGGTCAATGTACGCTGAAACATATGTAGTAAAGTATTAATAAAAAAAAGATGAAATCCTAATTTCAATCCAGTGCTCTAATCCCAAGAAAATTGCTTCTAAATTATATATATATATATATATATGCTTGGTCTGGCCGACCACTCCTAGAGGGCACGAGCCGTCACTGCTCTGAACCGCAACATTTGATTCTCAAATTTGATAAAAAGTTGATTGAAATATTGGAAATCCTCTACTGCTGCGCTCTTCCAAGTGGAATGGCTAGCCACCATTTTTTCGAATGTCTGTAATTTTCGAATATCGAGCCATAAATAGTAATAGAATGATGTATTAATCTCTCCTTGATCATAGTGCAAATATCTGGCCAGAATATGATCTAATTTTCGAAGGATATAAAATAAAAATTACATATTCAAAATATGATCTGATCCCTCGAATACAAGGATTGCCTTTTATATTTCGGGATTGGACAACTTTAGTTGAATGATTGTTTGGGCTATTACCATCATCTATTGTGGATGTAATGTTTTCCGACTTTTCTCCTTGATAAAGATAGAAGATGTCTATCGAAACGTCGGAAAACATTACATCCACAATAGATGATGGTAATAGCCCAAACAATCATTCAACACGAGCTCCATCATCAACAATATCTCGTCATCAACTAAAAAAGACAACTTTAGTGTTGCAATCTGTCAACTGACAGCTCTATCATAAAGCTTGACATTTTTGAGGTTACACGTAGTAAGATCGTTTTGACATACGAGCACTATTTGTGTTGTTTACAGTAACTTGAAAGATTCATCTCGCACAAAAATTGGAATTAATTCGTGAACATTTTTGATTGACAATCTGTCAATCACTCAAAATAAGGCTCGTGCCGATTGGTCGTGAGAAATGCTCCAAAAATACGATCGGGGTGCTTCGAAGCAACGTGAATTCTGAGTGGTACACAGCCATTTGTTTACCGAAGACCGATCACCCTTCACCACGACAATGCGAGCTCCCACACATCGGCTTAAACAACTACATTTTTGAGACCTCAAAACATCGATTTGATAAGTCATCCACCGTATAGTCTTTACTTGGCACCGAATAACTTCTTTTTATTTCCGTACGTAAAAAATAAAATGAGAGGTCAACGTTTTTCGACACCTGAAGAAGAATGATGCGTTCAGAATGCATATTTTGGAGATAATTCAGAATGACAAAAGTGCTTCGACAATTGGTTCAAACGCATCAAAAGTGTACAGATCTCAATAGGGAATATTTTAAAAAACAATAAAGTGATTTTCGATAATTAATATTTGTTTTTGTTCTCTAATTCCGAAATATAAAAGGCAACCCTTGTATCTCAGTTAATAGTTCGGAATTTATGAGCAAGTGGAATTTGATTTCCTCAAGGAATATCCATCTAATGAAAATGTAACTTGAAAAACGTTTAAAAAGGTCGAACTAGAAGAGTTTGCAGAAAATTGTTGAATTCGACAAGGAAAATTTCAAAATATTCCAGAAAATTATTTTTAAAATACACAAAATATCTTGTTATATTCCTCAGATGTCGACGAAATTATGTGTGTAGATGGAATAATATTCTGACCAATGCGGCTTCGTACAATGTCATCGTAAGAAAATAAAGTAATTATATTACATGCTTTTCAGATGTAATTCAGTTACAAGCGCAAGTTGTGAACATGGAGAAGCACAAAAACAACTCCACATCTCATCAATTAATTATTATCTTATAAATGCACTTTGGGATGGATGAAGTTCTATTCATGCTTTTTCGATTCTTTTTCTGAATGGGTTGCGAAATCCAATCAAATTTCAAAGTGTTTTTTATAGTTAATTCTTTTCTCTGCTTGTGTCTTTTTATTTGCAGATTCGATATGAGTGCCATGGAGAAGACCCCAATATTCAATATTTCAGCTTATTTCCTGAATATTACAATACATTTCATCTAATCGAAAAAATCCCAAGAACTCGGAAGAATTTGTATATTCAAGAAGCACAAGGATTCGTAATTTGTCAATAGGTTAAAAAACAGGCTCCTGTCGATTGGTCTAAAGTAAAGAGCAGTCGACTATATGGGAGTTTCAAGATGAGCCAAATCCAACAAAAGTTGCTCTCGCACGAAGCACTTCCAAGGAATTGGGCGCCTGTTTTTTCGGAAAAGCTGGACATGTCGCAATCATATCACTAGAACAACGCTGAACAGCCAATTCTGAGTGGTACACAATCATTTGTGTGCCAGTTGTCTTCCAAGAAATTAGGAAAACCAACCGCCGAAGGCGGGGAGCCAGGGTTTTTCTTACTGAGGTTTCTTCCCTAGGCTTTTATATCATACGCCGAATTGTATGACACCCCGTCACTAACCCCTGATCTATATGCTTTATTGTTTGCTAACTAAATATTGTAAGCCAAATTTTCAAAAGAATATATATACCACTATATACTTTTCAAAATATATATACCACTTGAACAACGTTGAACAGCCAATTCTGAGTGGTACACAACCATTTGTGTGCCAGTTGTCTTCCAAGAAATGAGGAAAACCAACCGCCGAAGGCAGGGGGAGCCAGGAGCCAAATTTTTTTCCTTACTGAGGAGTGGTACACAACCAATTTTCTCTTCCTAGGCTTTTATATCATACGCCGTATTGTATGACACCCCGTCACTAACCCCTGATCTATATGCTTTATTGTTTGCTAACTAAATATTGTAAGCCAAATTTTCAAAAGAATATATATACCAATTGAACAACGCTGAACAGCCAATTCTGAGTGGTACACAACCAATTGTGTGCCAGTTGTCTTCCAAGAAATGAGGAAAACCAACCGCCGAAGGCGGGGAGCCAGGGTTTCCCTTACTGAGGTTTCTTCCCTAGGCTTTTATATCATACGCCGAATTGTATGACACCCCGTCAGTAACCCCTGATCTATATGCTTTATTGTTTGCTAACTAAATATTGTAAGCCAAATTTTCAAAAGAATATATATACCAATTGAACAACGCTGAACAGCCAATTCTGAGTGGTACACAACCAATTGTGTGCCAGTTGTCTTCCAAGAAATGAGGAAAACCAACCGCCGAAGGCGGGGAGCCAGGGTTTCCCTTACTGAGGTTTCTTCCCTAGGCTTTTATATCATACGCCGAATTGTATGACACCCCGTCACTAACCCCTGATCTATATGCTTTATTGTTTGCTAACTAAATATTGTAAGCCAAATTTTCAAAAGAATATATATACCACTTGAACAACGCTGAACAGCCAATTCTGAGTGGTACACAATCATTTGTGTGCCATTTGTCTTCCAAGAAATTAGGAAAACCAACCGCCGAAGGCGGGGAGCCAGGGTTTTTCTTACTGAGGTTTCTTCCCTAGGCTTTTATATCATACGCCGAATTGTATGACACCCCGTCACTAACCCCTGATCTATATGCTTTATTGTTTGCTAACTAAATATTGTAAGCCAAATTTTCAAAAGAATATATAACGTGTGGTCCATCTAGTGTTTGGAATTTGAACTACCGATTATTTGACATTATAAACGTCAACTATTCTTTTTGATGTGACTAATATTTAGTTGAAAGTTTGAAGTTTACGAAATGGGACGCTATTCGCTTGAAAAAAGTTGGGAAATATTAAAAACTTATTTCCAAAGTGGTGAGTCTTCTACTCAAACTGTGAGAAATTTAAGAAAAAAATTCGACAAAAAAAATGTTCCAAAAACCCAATTTGTGGATCAATTTGTGAAGCGTGTTCTTGAAACCGGAATGTTGGTGGATAAACCAACACGTCTACGTACACGTCCGGTCCGTTCAACCGAAAATATTGCTGCTGTGGCTGAAAGTGTGCGTGAACAACCATCAACATCAGTTCGCCATCGTTCTCAACAATTGGACATTTCACGCACTTCTTTGATGCGAATTTTGCGTAAAGATCTTGCCATGAAGCCGTATAAAGTTCAATTGGTGCAACAGCTAAACCCAATTGACCATCCGAGTCGTCTACGGTTCGCAAATTGGGCGGAAAATTGTTTGGCGGAGGATAACGAATTTTATCGAAAAATCATCTTTTCGGACGAAGCTCATTTCCACCTCGGTGGTTATGTTAATAAGCAAAATTGTCGCATCTGGGGCACAGAAAACCCGCACGTCGTCATAGAAAAGCCAATGCACCCACAATGAGTGACTGTTTGGTGCAGACTTTGGTCTGGCGACATCATCGGTCCATGTTTCTTTGAAAATGAAGCAGAAATCGCCGTAACCGTCAATGCCGAGCGCTACCGCGCAATGTTGAACGATTGGTTCTTTCAAGAAATTGAAGCTAACGACTTGGACGATGTTTGGTTTCAACAGGACGGTGCAACGAGCCATACAGCACACGCCGCAATCGATGTTGTACGCCGCATTTTCGGAAATCGAATAATCAGCAGAAATGCTGATGTGAATTGGCCATCAAGAAGCTGCGATCTGACGCCATTGGATTATTATCTTTGGGAGCGGTGAAAGATAAGTGTTACGCCAACAATCCAGAAACAACAAATTCAAGACCGAAATTCGAGCTGCTATTGGTGAAATAGAGCCCCAAACAATCGAAAATGTATTAAAAAATTGGGTGGAACGAATAGGCTACTGCCAAGTCAGCCGTGGTGGTCATTTGGCCGAAATTATTTTTCATAAATAAATGTCATGAACCAACCTTTTAAATAAATGTTCAACCATTGGAAAATATTGAGCAGTTTTTTTTATAGCAAAATTAAATTCCAATTTTTAAATGGGCCACCCATTATATCACTTGATCAACGCAGAACAGCCAATTCTGAGTGGTACACAACGATTTGATTGCCATTTGTCTTCCAAGAAATCAGGAAAACCAATCACCGAAGACGAATCACCCTTCACCACGACAATGCGAGCTCTCACACATCGGCTCAAACGACTCCATTTTTGACACTCAAAACATCGATTTTTAAAGTCATCCGCCGTATAGTCCTGACTTGATACCGAATAACTTCTTTTTATTACCGTACGTAAAAAATAAAATGGGGGGTCAACGTTTTTCGACACCTAAGGAAGCGGTTGATGTGTTCCAAATGCACGATTTGGAGATACCTCAGTCAGAGTGGCAAAAGTGCTTCGACAATTGGTTCCAACTCATGCAAAAGTGTATAGATCTCAATGGGAATATTTTGAAAAACAATAAAGCTATTTTCGATGATATTTGATATTTTTCTCTAATCCCGAAATATAAAAGGCAACCCTCCTATAAAATTTACTCAACTCAAAACCGTTGGATGTATGGCAACCTTTAAATACTTTATCACGAAAGACGAATAAACTTGTTATGATATAAATCGAAAATTGAAAGGAATTATTACTAAAACATCTACAGTTCGTAATCTCTCTAATACAATGTCAGACAATGACGGTTTCCTTCCTCTGCCGAAGAGTTTCGCTACATTGAGCATCCACGAAGCTCAAGAACCTGAAAAATGGTCCCATAATGAAGTGGTGACACCAATAACAATGACAGCCACATTCAAACAAGATGGACCTGGTGAGTACAAACGTTATGCATATACCAGAGGCGGGAATCCTACCAGAGAAGTCCTGGAAAAGGTTATCGCAAAATTGGAAGGTGCTAAATACGCTGTGTGTCTGGGTTCTGGATTAGGAGCCATAACTACACTTTTAGGACTACTTAAGTTCGGTGACCACATCATATGCATGGAAGATATTTTCGGAGGCACTTACAAACTCCTCCTTGAAATAGCCACTGGATTTGGGATAGAGATTACATTTGCTGAAGGTACTGTTGCTAGTTTCGAGACGCAGATTAAGTCGAATACAAAACTTATTTTTGCTGAAACCCCTTCGAACCCTACTCTTCGAATATGCGACATAGCAGAAATTTCTAAGATGGCCAAAAAACATAATGTACTTGTGGCAATTGACAATACCTTTTTGACACCTTATTTTCAACAACCTTTACTTCTTGGAGCTGATATAGTTGTACATTCTCTTAGCAAATACATGAATGGACATTCGGATGTCTGTATGGGAGCCTTGGTTACAAGTAACGATGCTATAGGGGAGAGAATACACTTCCTCCAAAAGTTTATGGGCACAGTTCCTTCACCATTTGATTGCTACCAGGTGATAAGAAGCTTGAAAACCCTTTCGTTAAGAATGAAAGAACACTCTAAAAACTCCCTGGCTGTAGCTAAGTATCTCGAGAAACATCCCAAGATCAACAAAGTACTTCATCCTGGTCTACCAAGTCATCCTCAGCACGAACTGGCGAAGAAACAATCAAGTGGACACAGTGGAATGTTGTGCATTTACCTTAATGGTGATCTGGACGCTTCCAAGAGATTCCTGAAGGCATTGAAATATTTCACCTTGGCTGGTAGTTTAGGCAGTTG
This sequence comes from Micraspis discolor, assembly GCA_030674115.1. NCBI lineage: Eukaryota > Metazoa > Arthropoda > Insecta > Coleoptera > Coccinellidae > Micraspis > Micraspis discolor. Next base: position 2,791,698 of record JARTUT010001740.1, read on the forward strand.
TGAAAGCCTGATAGCACTTTCAACCGTCATGACTCATTCTTCAATAAGCAAAGAACAAAGAGAAAAATTAGGTATAACAGATAATTTGTTGCGAATATCAGTTGGACTAGAAGATAGTAACGACTTAATACAGGATTTAGAACAGGCTCTTACTCATGTTTAGTTCAAGATCCACAGAGAAATAGTGAAAAAATTGTTTTATCTGAATATTTCGCGTAACACAAGTAAAGGGTCTTTCAACAAGAACTTTGTTTGTTAATTGTGGTAACACCTACTACATGACAGCATTGACAGTTAGTTTTTGACAGATTCGTAGTAGATGCTTTGGCAATTGTTACAATTAATTCAATTTCGCTCGAATTCACTTTAAAATAAATAAAACCCATCATAAAAATTATGGTTCTGTTATAATTACATTCCCTAAAATTCGTGATATTTTCGGACAATATAAGCGACCTTCTGAGAGCGCTATTAAGAATTTTGTGGCTAAATTTGAGTCGACGGGCTCGGTACAAAATGTGCCAACATTAACACGTGTTCAACCGGGCCGTTCAACTGAAAACATCGCAGCAATGACCCACAGTGTCGAAGAAGACCCAAATTTGTCAATTTCTCGACGTTATCAACAAATGGGGTAATCCCAAACCACCACTTGGTGAATTTTGCATAAATATTTGGCTTTGAAACCTTACAAGATTCGACTAGTGCTGGAATTGAAGCTAACCGACCTCTCACAACGCCGTAGATTCGCTCATTTCATTCTGGAACAACATGCTGATTTTTCTACAAAAATCATTTTTTCAAACGAAGCCCATTTCAGTTGTCAGGGTACGTCAACAGGCAAAATTGCCGCAATTGGGCTTCTGAAAATCCTAGAGCGATTATTGAGAAGCCTTTGCATGTTCAACGTATCACTGTATAGTGCGCTATGTGGACTGAAGGCGTAATTGGGCGAAGATGGGGCTGGAAATGCGGTAACGGTCAATGGATCACGCTACCGCGAGATGTTACCAACTCAATTTTGGCCTATCATTGATGACATGGATATCATGTTTTGTGGTTTCAACAAGACGGAGACACAGCGAATGAAACTATCAATTTATTGCAAACCAAATTTTCTGATCGCTTAATTTCACGAAATTGAGCTTTTAAATGGCCAGCCAGATCGTGTGATTAACACCACTGGATTATTCTTTATGGGGCTATCTTAAGGACAGAGTTTATACGGAGCCAATCGTATCGATTGCAGCCTTAAAATTCAAAATCTGAGATGCCGAAATAGACCCGACATTTTGTCAAAAAACGATTATAAATTTCGATGAAAGACTACTTCTGTCAGCGTGGTCGCAGTGGATATTTACCAGATATTATTTTTCATTCATAATTGCCGAACTTTTTTTTTGTAATACCATAAAAATTGGAATCATCATTTTTTGTTTTATTTTAATTTAAAAAACAAAGTTCTGTTTGAAAGACCCCTTATTTGTTGAATTTAATATTTATTACAGTTACATTTGGCGAAATATTTTAATGCTTTTTTGATATTGGATCATTATGAAACTTTTCATCAGTTCAGTGTAAGTAGGTATATAAAACATCCTGAGAACCTAAAATTCAATTCAAATTTTTTATTGAACGAAATGAAAATGTTCTTATGTTGCTAAATAAAACAATAGTCTAAATAAACATATTTATTATTCACATTGGGATACTTATTGATTTTTAGGACATAGTTAATCATATAATACTATCCGTTAACAATTATTTAAAGCACTCCATCGACAAACTTCACTGAAGTTTGCAAATGTTTCAGGATTCAGATCTACGAAATGAAACGTTCGAAATGTTAATTTAATTACATTTTTACACAAATAGCTTCTTCACCTATGGAAACAACTTCTTGATTTCAATCTCCTTAAAAATATAAGAGCTTTCAAATTAAATGAATTTATTAAACAAAAATCCATAGATGAATTTATTCAAATCTCCACAAACCTTTTATATAATAATGAGTAACAAATAAGAACAATTCTTTTACATTGGAACTATATACCTACGATCAAAGATATCAAATAATCTGATTAGGCCGCTCAATTCTGTCAACATCACATCAACTTTAAATTTTCAATAGTAATAGTTATTCAAATATCTCGCATCAGTATCAGACGAAAATATGAAGTTGAAAAACCAATTTTTTCGTCACTGCATTAATAGTAGCTTACGAAACTAGAATTTTTGACCTTTCGAAAAACGCATCAATTAATTCTTATTATCAATTAACCTTGGTTAACAACACAAGATCTTATTGCTGAAAATATTACTGACAACCCAATTGAAACTAAGATAAATAGATTTTATTTCGCATTGTCAAGTGCTGGTTGTGTTGTGACAAATAAGTTGTATTGATTTAATTGGCAACATGAATATAAAAATCAACTAGAAATTTTCTACAACGTTTTTCACGAAATATCAACAAGAACGTACGAATAAGGTCAATTGAAAAATCTCCGGCCTAGCTATGGCGCTAATACAGTTAAATCCATGTTTTAAAGTAAGTCCTAACTCTTCGAAAATTGTCTGAATTTTACAGCAGTGTGATCATTAGTTTGTTATTGAAATAAAAGATTGCCGAAACTGAGGCCTATTTTGAAGAAAAGGACAAATCGTACTTCAAAAAAGGTTTCAAAAAGTCGAATCTTAATCCCTTGAAGCGAACTATGTTGTATAAAAAAAATGCAAAAATGTGTTTCATATGGTAGGCCTGGGACTTTTCAATTGACTTGTTATATCAATGAATAGTTGGTAATAATTCCTCTATTATGTTACTCCTCCATATTACCTAATTTCCTTCACTGGGATATCTCAAAAAACCACAAATATATAAACTAGATGCTATAATACAAAATTTCATAAAAATAAAATTCTTAAAGAGACGGCATCGAAACGAAATCAACAGTAATAATATTAAGTTATTCAAGACAAATAAAAATAAATTATTTACATATTCTGCAGTTCGAGACATTGAACGTCATCGTCAAATTTCTTCACTCTAACTTTTTGTCGGTAGTGATATTCTTTCAAATAATTTTTCAAAGTTTTTGGTAATTGAAGAGAATTGATGTTATCGTATGTTAATCTACTTGTGATTGACGCCCGACAGAGGTGTTGAAGACTGAAGGGAAAGTTCCTGGAAAAAAAGATTCATTAAACATTAAAAGTAAATTATAACCTCAATTCAATTTGTAGAATGTATAATACGGCGGTCTACCAGGTATACCGGTATGAAGTGATCGTCAACATACAAATGTCCCGAAAGGGAGTATTTGTTGTGAATGAGCCTTTATTTCTTTTTTGTTTCTTTGCTATGACATCTGTGAAACATATTTATCGAGTTATTGAACAGACAACACCATTTTTTTTATCGTGTTAAAAATTTCAAAATGATGGTTCGCAGAAAGCACTAATTAAATTATATTCAGTAATTTATAAATTTATTCAAGAAAAATTGATTACCAATGGCGTCCATTTGGAGGCCGTACCTCCGTAGGGAGGGCCGCTAGGAAAAAATTTATGGGATCTTGTCATCTAATTTTTAATTTTCCATCTGAATCCGAGAGAACTCCCACATTTTCACTCAAATAATGACTGAAATAAGTCATTCGAGAAACAGTAACTCCATTTTAGTAAATAATTAGATCTTACCTATGCAAGGGCCAGGTGAGCATTGGTTCGAAGAACATACAGCTGCTTGGATCCTTGTAATGTTCGATCAGCCCACATACTGTATCAGACGTGAAAACACCAGGATCGTGAGCATCAAAACTGAATTTATGGTTCCACTGTTCGATGCGGGCGTGCAAGGATCGTCCGTATTTTCGAAAAGATACGCTGAAGAGGAATTCTTCCTGAGCAGAATCCCTCAGAAGGAATGTACCTTCCGGTTTGCCATCTAGAAGTCTCTCAGCCTCATATCTATCCATTTTACCTAATGAAATATTTGGTTCTCTTGAATATGAAACATCTTCAGATCATAAAAGTCCCAAACACGTAACAGACATATATCGGGAATGTCAATTCAAAGACGCTGAAAATTGAAGCAAGAATGATCATGCGGGATCGTCTCTATTGAGCATGCGTAAAAATTCAAGTTGAAGGTGGACAAAATGCAAAATTCACTGTTATGAAATCTATTTCCAAACACAGCAATCGGGAAAACTCGTTTGCGCATGCGCAATTTGCAACTCTTAAGGACGGTTCTCAGAGCATCGATGGCGATAGCATCTCAGCCGATCAGAGTGTGTAAACAATATTTCCCCACGCGATAATATGTCTACAAAGTGATCCGAAAGACAGCTGCCAATGACTTACCCCAATAAAAGCTACAGTTGGTTATATTCAGCAGATCAGGTACAAGGCAATGGATGAAGTCCACTTGTGTGTGACATCCATTGGAAAAGTCCATGGGGCATGTTTTCAAGGTAACATTTGAATGGAAGAGAGCTCTTAATGAATCAACACTAAGGTCCCTTGGACACACCAATTGAAGCCTTCGCGGTCTCAGACCATTATCCGCTTCCATATCATTGCAGACCAATTGCACCCGCCGCACAGGTTTGAAATTTGCTGGAGCCTCCACCCCCTGCTCTATTTCTCTAGCCCTGGCCAATCTCGCAGCTTCATCACAATCCTCGTGTATGGTTCGTATGCTGGAGAAACCAAAAAAAAAGTTGAGAATGGAGATAAACAGAGTTAAAAGTCAGCAATATTAATTCCTGGTCCCTTCTGATTCAGCCCTATGAATACCCCTCTGAAATCTAATAGATATCTCTTGTGCCTCAAACAATTCAGATAACTATTCAAACAGGTCTATAGAAAATGCGATTGGTGCAAGTATTACTTATTGTTCATAAGACTTACCATTCCATGAAAGGTGCTGTAACTACCATTGTTGGTTGTATAGGTGCCACGCCGTAAATACTCTCGTCAAATCTGTCATTAGGTCTAACTGCATATTCTCTTATTTCAACTTGCTGTTCAACCACTTCTTCTTGGTAATGCGTTGGTTCGCCCTCTGAAAGAAATAACAAATGTTCTAAACAATATTTCTCAAATGCAAAAGGAATCATTGCAATAGACTTTGTCTCCCAGATCATGTCGACATGTCTGAGTCTTTTCACAAATTCTGATTCGTTGTTGAGAAATTAAGGGTGGGCATAACAGCGTGCTATCGTTTTGTTCAAATATTTATAATTTTCGAATATCGGGCCGAATATGGTTGATAAGAATCCGTTACGTATGTGAACCTTTAAATTAGAGATAAGCGATAAAACGACCTTGAAGATTTCGATATCCCCTTGAACGATCGCAATTCTCAGAGCAGGCATTCTAAGTTACGCTGGAGTAAACAGAGTTCGCGTTATGTCCGAAAATAACGGTTACCTCCCATTGCCAAAAAGTTTCGCCACAACGGCGATACACGCGGCTCAAGAACCTGAACAATGGTCCAACAACGAAGTAGTGACTCCCATTGTCATGAGCACAATCTATAAACAAGACGAACCCGGTGAATTCAAGCCATACCTATACACCAGGTTCGGGAATCCCACTAGAGCCGTTTTGGAAAAGGTGATCGCAAAGCTGGAATGCGCAAAACACGCAGCATGCCTGAGTTCTGGCATGGGCGCCATCACCACTCTCTTGGGACTGTTAGAGCATGGTGATCATATCGTTTGTTTGGATGTTGTCTACGGGGGAACCTACGTGCTGCTTCTACAGGTAGCTAAAAAGTTTGGAATCGAAGTTACCTTTGCAGAAGGTGATGTTGCAAGTTTCCAAAATCAAATTAAATTAAATACAAAATTGATTTACATTGAGTCGCCTACTAACCCTACTCTAAAATTATGCGACATCGCTGAGATTTCCAAGATGGCGAAACAACATAAAGTGCTGGTTGCTGTCGACAATACATTTCTAACGCCATATTTTCAACGACCCGTAGTTCTTGGAGCGGATATTGTCGTACACTCTCTCACCAAATACATGAATGGACACTCGGATGTCTGCATGGGGGCTCTGGTCACCAACGACGATGACCTAGGACGGAAGATATATTTCCTCCAGAAGAGCATGGGTGCTGTTCCATCACCCTTCGATTGCTATCAAGTGCTCAGAGGTTTAAAAACTTTATCGCTTAGGATGAAGCAACACTCAAAAAGCTCTTTGGCTATAGCTAAACACCTCGAGGGACATCCCAAAGTGAAAAAAGTTCTGCATCCTGGGTTACCAAATCACCCTCAGCATGAATTAGCGAAGAAGCAATCGAGCGGACACAGTGGAATCTTTTCTATATACATCGACGGCAACATGGACACTTCTAAGAGATTCCTGAAGTCATTGAAGTGTTTCACAACAGCAGGAAGTTTGGGTGATTGCGAAAGTCTGATATCAATTCCAACACTGATTTCTCATTCGTCCTGGCCAAGAGATGAGAGAGAGAAATTAGGTATAACTGATAATTTGATCCGTTTATCAGTTGGTCTAGAAGATACTGAAGATCTTATCGCAGATTTGGAACAAGCTTTGGATAGTGTTTGAAGAATTATTTGAAGGACGTTTCATATCTATATGATATCTATTGAATATGATGATTAAATTGTTTTTAAGTGGTAATTTTATTCCTAAAAGTAAATAATAAGATTGATTTATAATAATAATGATGTAGAACTTACAACATGAATAAAAAATGTAGATGGATAGTTTCTTGATTACTAAATGTTTCTATAAAATGAGCCCAACTCTTAGAAATTAGGATCATTTAAAAGAAGCAGTACTTAATGGGCTATTTTTGTTAAAATCCGGCATCAATGTCTCCAAGGTGGAAATTAAAAAATTTTTTTTTTGTCTTTTTATGATTATTAATGCTGAATTCACTTTGTAAACTAATCAAAATTACTGCTGGAAAGATAATATTTAAGAAACCAATCAAGGTTTTATTTATTTTAGTTTTAGATTTAAGTTTACTTATTTTGTATTTTCTGGGATGCAAAAATGGGCTGGTGGACGAGCGCAAATCTTTTACCTGGAATAACAATAGGTCAGATTGCCGTCCCTCTCACTAATTGTGGTAAGAGCTCGCGCGTCACAACCCTAGCACAAAATTAGATACCTGCTTTCCTTCCTAAGGTTAAAATGATTTCAGAAACAGGTCACGAGTCGATTTGTTTTTGATTCTTCATCTTGGTGAAAAAATTGCGATTCGACTAATTGTACCATCCTTAACAGAGAACACTGTAAATTTAGTAGAAACCTAGAAGGGCTTATAAGGATAGTTACTGTTTTCAGCAGGTAATTTTCATTACTCTCTCTGATCTTTCATCATCATCCAGCGTCTCTCTACCCGATCCACTCGTAAACTTGCGTACGGTATAGAAAATCATCACTATATGAATTTTGTAGCATTTGATGCGTTTCAGTAAAAGTTTCATCAAGTTCAGCACAAAAATCAATTGCAGCTCTTTGTTTTAAACTCATTTGCTGACAGATATACAAAAACACAGTGATATTTTAAAAGGCAATAAATTTTGTTCTATGCATCCAAATGTCATGAAATTCATACCAGTTGTCAATGAGGGTCTAAGCCATCAACGGGTAAAATATAACAGATGGCACTAGTGGTACTATTTTTTTTAAATCGGGTTCTTTTGAAATGGAAGGTGTACTAGTGAAATAGATCTTCTGCTATGATCATTGTTCTTTCACGAAGTCCAAGGCAATCATTCGAGACTATTTTCAGCTCGACATCGAAAATTCTAGAGATTTGGGCAAAACAGTTCCAATAAGAATGAGCACACAAAAAGTAAATCAATTTCTTTCGAATAGTAGAATCTTTGTTCATGTTGAGTAACAAAATAGGTGATAAATCATTTTAATCCAACCAAAAAAAAAAACAATTTATAGTTTCTCGCGAATGGGTAATCGTAAAATGAAAATCAAATAGCCGTGAATTATTATGAGTTCCGAGAATCGAGACTGTAGACATTCGTAAAAAACTCGACTGTTCGCGACAATTAAAACCATGAGCGACAACTACAATTACCTACCATCTCCTACAAGTTTCGCCACAATCGCCATTCATGAAGTCCAAAACTCAGAACAATGGTCCCACAACGAATTAGTAACCCCGATTACCATGACGACAACCTTCAAACAAAATACACAGGGTGTATCAGAAAACTACCTATACAGCAGAATCGGGAACCCAACCAGAGCAGCCTTGGAGAGATTGATCGCAAAACTGGAATGCGCTAAACATGCAGCATGCTTAGCTTCTGGCATGGGGTCCATAACCACTCTTTTAGGACTCTTAGACAATGGCGATCACATGATTTGCATTGACGACGTCTACGGAGGCACCAACAGCTTCTTCTTCAAGGTCGCAACAAAGTTCGGAATCGATGTCACTTTTACAGAGAATAACCTTACCACTATTGAAAATGGAATTGTATCGAATACAAAATTGATATTCTGTGAAACTCCTACGAACCCTACCCTTCAAATCTGTGACATAGCTGCGATTTCTAAGATGGCTAAAAAACATAAAGTGCTCTTAGCGATCGATAACACTTTTTTAACTCCTTACTTCCAACGACCAATTTTGCTCGGAGCGGATATCGTCATACATTCCCTCAGCAAATACATGAATGGCCATTTGGATGTCTGCATGGGAGCCCTGGTCACCAACGACGACATAATCGCAGAGAAAATATTCTTCCTCCAGAAAACCATGGGCATAGTTCCATCACCTTTCGATTGCTACTTGGTATTAAGAAGCTTAAAAACTCTAGCTTTAAGAATGAAAGAACACTCAAGAAGTTCCCTAGCAATAGCTGAGTATCTCCAAGCGCATCCTAAAGTGCAGAAGGTCCTTCATCCTGGATTACTAAGCCATCCTCAACACGAGTTGGCGAAGAAGCAATCGAGTGGTCACAGTGGAATATTCTCAATATACCTAGATGGTGATCTGGAAGCTAGTAAAAGATTTCTGGACTCTTTGAACTATTTCACCATAGGTGTTAGTTTGGGAGGATGTGAAAGCCTGATAGCGCTTCCCAACATCACAACACATGCCGTGGTACCGAAAGAACAGAGAGAGATTTTAGGTATAAATGACAATTTGGTACGCATATCAGTTGGTTTAGAAGATACCGATGATCTTATTGAGGATTTGAGGCAAGCTCTGGAACACGTTTAGTTCGCAAGAAGAAATGAATAAATTTAACCGATTGATCTTGATGCCGTTTGATTTTTTGTATAATCCATTTTCCTAAAATATGTGGGGGAAACACCAGCTAATTTTCATCTGGGTACAGGAAGCATTAATATTCGTTATGCCCACTTGCACCGTCTAATCTACTCAATTACACAAGAAACCGAATAGTAAGGCGGTACTAAGTAGTCATTGGTTTATTTTAGAGGCATCTGTTGACTGAATCCTCAAATAAACTCATTAATTCTTACCACGTTGAAAGAGGGCGCTGAAACTCGCTTCCAGATCTTAGCAAGAGAATTACCAATCTATAGGCGGTTTGCATATTTGTATGTGGCGACCTCGGTGGCGGAATTCGACATTTTTGTTGTGAAAGAATTCAAATTCGCTGTCATTTCCCTGTGTTTTACATATTGATTTGGGGCATAATTTCTGATTCTTTTGTGGTGGAAGCGTACTTAAGAGTTCATGCAATTGTTGATTTACAAACCTCAATATCGAAAATGAATGCTGAAGGCCTAGGAGTACAATCTTCTACGAAATTCACGTATTCAGTGTTGTGTAGTTGGTTGCAACAATGCTTATTATAACACAGACAATTCTATTAAATTTTATTCTTTTCCTAATAAATGGTTTGAGAAAGAACGGAAGCAGATGGATTAATAGAGTTAGAAGAGTTTGGTAAGGATATCTGATTGATTGGAGATGTTATCATAATTACATTCATTCAAAACTTTAGTAATGATGGTACTTCCAAGCAATGGCAACCGACAAAATTCCACAACATATGTAGTGCTCATTTCGTAGGAAATGCCAAAAGTAATATACCTGACTGCCCGTCCTATAACCCAACGATTTTTCCAAAGGTTAGTTCAGTTTCAGTTATCTATGTCCGATCTCATTTTACTTATTTCAGATATGTATAAAAAAGTGGATAATTCCACTATGGGAGTGGAGAGATTTGAAAGAAAAACAGCAAGATCAAGAAGAAAGGATGAGTCAAAGGAAGGATCTATTGTTGAATCTTTAATTGAAATAGGTAATAATAATCATTCAGTGCAAGTGGAAAGAGGCCAGAAGGAATTTTCATGTCAAACTGATCCATAAGATTCAGATGATGATATATTTTTATTTAAGAGTAATTTCATGGAAAATAGTGCGGAGGAAATGTCTGCCGTGGCAATTCAATGTAATATTGCCGATAAGACCAAATTATTTGTTAGTAAAAACAACAAATGTGTTTGCATCGATGAACCTATCAAATATATGGGCTTCCATGGTATTTAATCTTTAAAATGTGATGAAGAGTTTAAGTGTATTGCTGGTATTGTCTTCGATAGATTCAATTTTAGCTTACAGCGGCCATGGTAATTGTAAACTCAACGTTGAAAATAGATTGTTACTTTTTTTGATGAAAAGTAAACTTGGCTTATCATTTGTGTCACTAGAAGTTTATTTCAACTATATTCAACGAGTTGCCAAACAATTTTTTTCTTCTCTTTTGGAAAAACAAGTACAAAAAACAAAAATTTTCATATTTTGGCATAGTCGAGAAGTGTGCTTACGGTTATTTCAACATTGTAAGGTAGCAAATTTATCGAAGTTTGTCTCGTTACTTTGGAAGTAATGAAACCAGTCCGCTCTATAATGTTGTAAACATGACCAGCTTTCTTCAAAGCTAGTCCTTTTTGTTCATTTCCTTTGGAGAAATGACCAAAATTTATTTTCAAAGATCCAAATGATCTCTCAATATCCATCCTTTTTCTGGGTAAACTCACAAAAATACTTTCCAAAACAACTGAAAAGTTCTAGGAAATCTAATGTTATTACTAATCTATTGACAATTCTTTCACAACAAATATGCCGAAAGTCGCCACCAGATGTCTCTTTTCAGATTTACGCAAACCGCCTATATGTATACAATCCAGATGCAACACTTACCTATATTATCTGCAGGAGCTGCGGCCTCCGTCAATGAGGAGGCGTCGTTTTGATCGTCATTTAAACTATCGTCTTTTTTCTTGTAGCAAGTACATTTACAACAGTTCGATTCGTCCTGATTTAGAAGCGTTGTTTTGCTGTCTTTCTTCGTGTTGAATTTCAGGGGCCATTTCGGAGACTTCTTCATATAACCACTAGAGGAACCATTACTTGAAGAACAACTGTTTTCATCCGATATAGAAGTCTTTTTACCTTTCTTTCCTGTGAAGTTTAACGATCTGCCTCTGCGTAAATTGAAACCTGAAGCAAATTAGAATGTTCAAAATATAGATTTCGAATGAATAGTTTCTGAGATCACTCACTAGACAACGAATTTAGGACTACTTTCCATAAGGATCTAATACATCCGAAATAATGGGAATACCATATGTGATTTTCGAAAAATTTTAATAATTACTTGCAAGTAGTTTAAATTTTTACAGAAAAGATTAACTGTCCAAGTACGAGGGTTGCCTTTCATATTTCGAACAACTGGCAAACAAATGGTTGTGTACCACTCAGAATTGACTGATCTGCGTTGTTCTTGTGGTACGATTGCGACATGCCAGTTTTTCCGAAACAACAGGCGACCAGTTGCTTTTTTGAGCAATTGACAAATTGTGTGGGATCCAAAGCGAACAAACTCTTCTGACGGTCAAATACAATATTCAATGTATGCTGGTCCCACTAATGCCTAAGGTTGTCTCAATTTCACGATAGGTCACCTTAACGAATTTCGTCTTGGAGTGAACTACGACCTCGGTTGAATTCACCATACCATCGATAAACAATAGTGCTTGATGGAGCTTCATCGCCAAAAATTGAATTAAATTCATCGATGCGCTGTTGTTGAGTTAATCCAAGACGAAAAAAACCCGAATAGCTCTCGTATGTCAAAAAGTTCTAACTACGTATAACCTCTAAAATGTCAAGCTTCATGATAGAGCTGTCAGTTGGCAGATTGCAATACTAGGGTTGTCCAATGCCGAAATATAAAAGGCAACCCTCGTATTTTGGTCGAGTTCATTATTAGGCAGAAATACATCTTTGCTACAATTGTTTTTCTCTGGAATAATATCAGACACTCACCTAAAGAAGGCAGGCTTATTCGGCTCTTTTTTGTCTTAGGCGCCGAAGGAGTTTCTGAACTGCTACTGTCGCTCTCCTGAGATCTATAAGCTCTATCACAGGAACATTTGTCTATACTCGAATCACTACCTGATGAATCCATTCTTATCAACATCGAAATATTATTTCATTGTCAAATAATAAACTGTTGAGGAATCTGTAAAAGAAAATCACAAATCAAAACAGATAAATTAGAAGAATCTTCAATCTATCAAAGCATTTAAGAAAATGTAGAAAAGTACTGATGTGAGGTTAGAAGCTTTCGAGCCATTTTTTTCACAAATTCATTTTCTCTCCCTATATAAACGAAAGTGCTCAGGCTCCGTGAATATTTTAGTCCGATAGAGAATTTCGAACAGTATCATAATCCCAATTTACAGATTTCGAAGTTCAGTTTTCCCAAAACGTCTGATAGGCACTCGAAATTGGGTCACGCTGTATTTAACAGAAGCACAGTTTTTTGAAAAATCGAAAAAAATTCGGAATTTTTTCCACTACCTACAGAAATTTTTTATAACGGAACTAGTGTTCTATTCAATTTACATGAACGCTATGAATTCGTGTGAGGGTCGTGTCTCATAGAAAACAGGCGCCCAAATAGCTCAGTGAGGTTTTGAGAAGTACCTTTCTTTAAGATCTATCACGATATCAATTATGAAAATCAAGCTAAAAAACTTCAACCAAAAAAAAACGCACCTGATAAAGATCGAAGAAAGTACAATGAACCTCAGTAACTATCGTAACAAAACCAACTTCCTCTTCGGAAGACCGAAATAGTCCATCTTTTCCACGCCAATTGCTTTTGACACTCTTCACGTCTCACACACTGAATAATTTCCGAGTTACAATCCAATTGAATTGGATTATATTGAATAAATAACATCCATCTATCTAGAACTGCGCCGAGAACTGAGAAATTTCATTCAGGTCTAGACCTGTAGAAGGTTCAAGATAAGGGACCGTCGGCACTTATAAATGGGGCGATGAAGGATTGAGGAAAAGAACCGACTTCCGGTTTGAGTAGTCGTTCTCGGTTGTTAGGTTATCCAGATTATTGATCGAGATTATCGATCAATCAAATAGTTCAGATAGTTTGGTATATTCAACAAGTGCTTTTTAGATTTGCAGAACTCAGCACTTTGATTTTCGGCAAAATTTTTCTGCTATTCATTGAATTCGAGGATAAACCGTATGAAAAATTCAATTACGATATTCTATTTTTCTATTTGTTTGCATATTGAAGAATTATAACTGATCAAATGAGATAGCAAATAGTACGTATTGATCAAATTTCGCATCCTAGTTAGTTATTCTCTTGTTGTATTATAAAACGGTTACCTCACTTACGCTACGATTTATTTGAATTTCCAAAAAGTTTTTGATAACATGTTCAAATACACGAAGTAAGTAGTGCTATCGAACTAAAAATAGAAGAAGTTTAATTCACTATTAACAAGAAAATTTTCAAATATGTCTTCTGAATTTTGAATGATCCACAGAAAAGGTGAAATTTTTTACATCATTCAATAGCAAAACTTTCAATTATTATAATGATTTTGAAAAAGAACAACTGTGGCACGTGGACTTATTTCAGCTCAGTGATTTTTTCCAATCATGGCCGGAAAAAAGAGTGCGTGTAACGTTCACACGCCATTAAACAAACAAGTAAAACTTCTTTGGAACTGTACGAGATGGCAATTTAGTTAAATATCATATAAAATATGACCCGTTTTTATATAGAATAAGTATTTTTTATAGCGATGAATGTTTTCTATTGTTGATAAGTGTTGTATATGTAGCATAAGTTTTTTCCTGTAAAATGACTGTTTTTCTAAAACGTTTCCTTAATTTTTTTGTTGTTTATTAATTCATATCTTATGAAGTCTGAAAGTTCATTAGAATTGTTCATTTTAAATGAATTTCATTTATTTTTCATACTGTCTAAATAATTTTTATTCTTTCTATTGTTTACGTGCTAGAAATACTGAAGACTCAAGTCTTCTTATCAATTCTTCATGTTCTGCTTCTGAATAATTTGTATTCATTCTTGAATGTCATGTTATGATTGTCAAAATATTTCGAGTCAATTTTATTGGGAATATAAGTCTAATATACTTCTTTCACTTATTTTTGTATAACTTCAGTATCCTTTGTTTTTCTCGTCTTCATTTAATGTTTTCTTTTCATTTTGTTCATTACCTTCTTATCATTAAATAACTGAGCTTTCATTCATATTAATTTAATTATCCCTGATCTGAATTCAATGAATTTTGTAGTCTGTTCAGTTTTGGAATTGATTTCATATGATATAATACTCTGTAATTATATTCTTAAATATCCACAAGAATAACAATAAAATGATGAAAAATTTATAACATCTTTTTTCTTTATCTTTATAATTCAGCATATGCCTGAATTTCACATGAGTGGCATAATTCAGTGCATATTTACCATGCATGCTTGAGATAATTCAAAATTCCCGCTGCACTACCAAATATGGCGGCCAATTCGTGTTACTACCAAAAATTAGTCATTACTATTCAATTTAATATTTCACTAATTATTTTATTTCTTTCAAAAATTTTTGATTGATTTGTTAATAAACTATCTATTGACAAAATCAAAAATATTTGAAAGCCGCATGGTACAGAAACGCGACGCCATATTGCCGTAACGGACTTCCGTTGCATAGTCGCGCCTAAAGATGTTTTACTTCAAAAAGAATAACTGTGGCAACGTGGAATTATTTCAGCTCAGTGATTTTTCCAATCAGGGGTGGATCCAAGAGAAAATCAATTTGCTCATTTTTTTCCAAATTTTAAATCATTCAACATCTTGGAACCTGTGTATTTTACGAAGATAAATGTGGAATGATAATTTTCCTAAAATGTTCAGCTTTCAGAAAATGCTGCATATTTTATAGTATATTTTATTAAGAAATTTCAACACCCTGTATTTTTAATAGAGCTCTGAATTTGAAAAACGTTGAAGAAAAGATTCTCAAAGAACCAATGGCTTCAAGCAATGACACCCTCCATGATCGTAAAAGGATAAAAAGTATCCCCATATCACAGAGATCCAAATCAAAATACAAGATTCTTTATTAATATTCAATTAACAAATGCAGCCCCTCAGATTGTTCCGAAACCGTAACTGAAAAAGTTCAGCGAACGATCATCGATAGCCACTGTAAATCTTTAAAAAGATCACAGAGCCTTCCTCACGCTCAGGAAACGGAACTACGACTCATCGTCGGGGTTGCGACCACTCTCTCAATGTGAGTTGAGAATGTGGGAAGATATACTACAGACAGACAGACAGACAGAAAAATTTTATTGAACTTTGAGTTATACACTGTTTACAATATATACATACATATACATATACACATATACATAATTGTTTGACATTTTCCTATACATAATAGTTCCTACATTAAGATGTTTACCTATTTTTATATTTACATGGTACATTGTACCTTACAACAGTTGAATTTGTTTATGAAAGAAGATATTTGTTTTGTTTAAATTTCTTATATTTACAGTTCTATTTGCAGGAAAATAGAGAGAAAAACCTGCTTTAATTATTACAATATATAATTTATTGAATTGTAATATTAAATAAAAATTTTTGATTACAAGTTGGAATATGGTTTGTAATCTTTATAAAATATTGGTAGGTGTTCGTAGGGAAGAACATGCCCACCATTACGATTCTTGTTGCTGAATCGAGTTTTCGTTATCCGATTGACCGGATCGCTCACATGTACAGATTTTTCGTAGAATTTAGAGGCTACGCAATTAATATGTTCTTTTAGAGTTTGAGTTCCCGAGTCATCGTGGAGTGTTGTCACTCTCGTACGAGTATAACTTCAGTATCCTTTGTTTTTCTCGTCTTCATTTAATGTTTTCTTTTCATTTTGTTCATTACCTTCTTATCATTAAATAACTGAGCTTTCATTCATATTAATTTAATTATCCCTGATCTGAATGCAATGACTTTTGTAGTCTGTTCAGTTTCGGAATTGATTTCATATGATATACTCTGTAATTATATTCCTAAATATCCACAAGAATAACAATAAAATGATGAAAAATTTATAACATATTTTTTCTTTATCTTCTTGATTTAGCATATGCCTGAATTTCACATGAGTGGCATAATTCAGTGCAAATTTACCATGCATGCTTGAGAAAATTCAAAATTCCCGCTGCACTACCAAATATGGCGGCCAATTCGTGTTACCAAAAATTAGTTATTATTATTCAATTTAATATTTCACTAATTATTTTATTTCTTTCAAAAATTTTTGATTGATTTGTTAATAAACTATCTATTGACAAAATCAAAAATATTTGAAAGCCGCATGGTACAGAAACGCGACGCCATATTGCCGTAACGGACTTCCGTTGCATAGTCGCGCCTAAAGATGTTTTACTTCAAAAAGAATAACTGTGGCAACGTGGAATTATTTCAGCTCAGTGATTTTTCCAATCAGGGGTGGATCCAAGAGAAAATCAATTTGCTCATTTTTTTTTCCAAATTTTAAATCATTCAACATCTTGGAACCTGTGTATTTTACGAAGATAAATGTGGAATGATAATTTTCCTAAAATGTTCAGCTTTCAAATGCTGGATGTGTTCAGTAACTGCATATTTTATAGTATATTTTATTAAGAAATTTCAACACCCTGTATTTTTTAATAGAACTCTGAATTTAAAAAATGGTGAAGAAAAGATTCTCAAAGAACCAATGGCTAGAAGCAATGACACCCTCCATGATCGTAAAAGGATAAAAAATGTCCCCATATCACAGAGAGGCATTATTAATATTAATATTTAATTAACAAATGCAGCCCCTCAGATTGTTCCGAAACCGTAAACTGAAAAAGTTCAGCGAACGATCATCGATAGCCACTGTAAATCCACAGTATAGGGACCAAGCAGTAGTCGCACTCCGACGATTTTGAACTGAAATCGCTTACACCAAAGGGAACTCGCGCATTCCTCCCTGCGCATAACCTAAACGACCGCGAATGTAAAAATTGATTAGAAAAGGTTATTTGAGTTATCTGAAAACTTAAATATTTTGATTTAAGCACAGTGATATTTAGAGTGTATGGACCATTTTTTAGTCTATATTCATATAAAAATTATGTCTCCGCTCATAATGTAACCGTAAATGTAATCACATTTCCTCACTAACATAACGCATTCAATAAAAGATATATTGTTTTATTGTGGTTTTAATATCACTTTGAAAGAAACAGTAATTAGTGATTAAATTTACTCAATAGTGTACTCAGAAACAGCAGAACCGGTGCCTCTGAAACTTTTTGAAATGTGTTAAAAATCATTGGTACCTTGGATTGTAAATGAAATAAAATTTTTCTGAACGAGGATTGAGTTAAAAAGTAGGTATTATATGGAAAAATAAGTAGTTGGTGGTTGAAAGCATCGAATGTGTTTAATATCAAATCCTCATTACTTATAATTTCACTGAAACATTTATCTTCGAGTCCATGAAAAATAACTTTATTTTTATATTGAATTGTTTCGAACAAATTTTTTCTATGAATTCTCTGATGATTTGGTTTGAACTGATACTATTTTTTACTATATACAATTTATGAAAAGAGGAATTTGATTATGGAATTCTTAACTATCGGCAAACCCCCTCAACACGAAATGTTGTAAAAAACATTGATTTCTGTAATAGGCCCCATATAAATGTTCTTGCTTCAAATTTCTTTCTAACTTAAGAATCCTGTTTAAGAAGATTCGTTCAGTCTAGTCTAAACTTGTAGTACAGTTATCAGGTAATATTGAATTATCTTCTCATAAATACAATAAAAAACTGGTTTTCTGATATAAAATTATATTTTTCATATTTCTATAATGAATATAATATAGTAATATACAACGGAATAAAATACTATACAGTATCATAAAAAAATAGTTTAATTCTGCATGCATTTCAGTCAACAATTATGTATACATCAATACATTCAATATAACAAATATACTTTGTAAGTGATATGATAGAAATATGTAGAATGAATGTTTACGCTATGTGGTAAATTTGCATTTGAGTTTTGATAGACATCTCATCAACACATAATATGCAATCCTTTGCTCTTTCTGTCATAGTTTTTACTTTCACCGAAATTGCTCGAAATACATATTCATTCAAACCAACGGAAAAGCTGGATTTGGTAGTTATTCTGCATAGAGTAGTCTTGTGAGGTAAGGAAAAAGTTTTTCTTAAACTTTAGGTCCCAAAAAATAGATAGTAAGTGCAAATTGTTTATAAGCGATGGAGTACCTGTAGCCATGAGGATTTGTTCATTTGAGTTGCAATAGGGCTATCATGAAATCAGCCATGCTCGAGCTGAAATTATTCCTGCAGAATCGAATGAAACATTCATCCTCAATTTCTACAGTTTATTTCTCCTTCATTGAAATCTTTCTCATCTTCAAATTCTTCACCATATTCTGCAACCTTTTTTTTCTTGGATTGTAGGCAGACAAACTTGGTGATGTTTGAGTCACTTCCGTTTTTCTCACTATGAGTTACGATAATCTTTCATTAGACTCAGAGTTCAACAAATAAATAAAAGATAATGTTCACTTCTTACCAGGTATAGTACAGATACTTGAATCCATAAAAGTTTCAGTATTTTTAACCCTAGCATCCACATTCTGATCAGAATGTGTTACACGTTACATTTATTCAATAAATACCCTTTTCACCTGTTCCTTCTTGGAATATATCTGGAAATGCATCCTTTTTCAATTTTCCACGCTACAATTGTGAACCATTTTGGAATTAATTTGAAAATAACACATAATTGCAACAGAATACTTACTTGAATGAAAAGGTTACAGGGAGGAATGCGCGAGTCAGAGAAATGAGTGCGACTACTGCTTGGTCCCTATACTGTGGTAAATCTTTAAAAAGATCACAGAGCCTTCCTCACGCTCAGGAATCGGAACTACGACTCATCGTCGGGGTTGCGACCACTCTCTCAAAGTGAGTTGAGAATGTGGGAAGAGATACTACAGAAATGATCCTGTGAAGTATGATCTTGAGGAAAATAAATATTTCGTAGCACTTATTCCGTTGAGTAAAGAATTATCGAGTATTATGTTGGACGTGCTGCCACCTAATTCAGAAAACTAGAAGTTCCGCCGATAAATGTATAGAAGCGCAATCTGGTGGTTCAGAATCGCACTTGAACTGTAGGTTTCTTGATAATACGTAGAAAATATAAAATTGAAATGATTCCCTGATGAGAAATCTGTGGTCAAACTTGAGTATGCCGTATACTCTCGATCACCCAAAGATGATTTAAAGGTTAATATTTTCAGAATAAGTTAGTTATCGGTCCAAATAGCGTCTTCGAAGAAGTTTGAATGAGGTTGAAACAAATAGATTTTTCTAGTAACAAAACGTCATTCGTCTTCAAGATAAAAAGTGCTGAAGAAAAAAATCTTTATGATTCTTCAGACTACAGGCCCCATGTTATGAAATTTCGTACGAATATGTTTGGAAGCAGATACATCCAATAAATTTCTTTATAGGGGGCGCTAGTTACGCCGTTCCTTCCAAGTAGTGATGAACATAACTTTCTCGATATTATATTTATCAGGCAATATATCAAATTAATTAATTTTACACCAAAAAGGTACTGTTTATAAAAGTAGAGCTAGAGTTTTCATATTTTCAGAAAAAGTTAACTGTCCAAATATCTCGGTCAAGTTCGTTATTGGGCTAAATCCGTCCAATGATTCAGGAGTTATCAGCATTTGAAAATTAGTTTCCTTTATAACTCCCAGGATATCCTATTGGATCGAGTTTTAACTTGGAAGATACTTGAATTAGGTTGAAACAAATATGCTTGTAAAATTTCGCAGAAATCGACACTCTGGAAAAGTTTTAAAAAATTCCGAAAGAAAAATTTTTCAATACTTTATACCTCATAAGATATCGAACGTATACGAACAAAAATTTGTGCATATATGGACGTTATTGATATCTCACATATTCTCATTGTCCTCGCTTCTTTCCATCTGAAGATATGATTTTTTTTATTTACTTAAGAGAAAAGAGCCATAAGTATCAATGCTCGATGCTATCATAGATACGTATTCGATTGAAATGTGTCGGACTTATTATAGTTCAGTCAATCTGTACATTTGGTGCGGGTATAATTACCCGCTCGATGAAATTTGGTACACTTGTTGAAAATGATGTAACTAAGCTACCTTTGCGATGGCCTCGCTGAAATGTTAGCGGTTTTTGAAAAACCCAAAAAAAGTAAAAAATGCATTTTTCTCGAATTGTATGCATCTACAGAAAATTTTATTGAACAAAAAATGTAGAGGACGTTGCGGTCTACATTTTTTGTCATTGGTGCAATGCTGCACGACTAAAAGCGCACAAAGTAGGTGGCGCTAAAGTATCAAAAAGAGTGTTTTTCATGTTTTTCACCCTGAAAATGTTGTTTTAAGCAAAAGTTTTAATGTAGAAGTTGTTCGTTACATTATTATTAACAACTTTTATTTTAACATTTTTTTCGTACAACTTACCATTTACAAGTTATAGTAATACATAGCGCTCTCAAATAATGACTTCAATTGAATTGTTGTTTGTTTCCCTTATCCAAATTTTCAAAACCTCTTCAAAAATCTGTTTAATTGATGACATTTTTTAAAAAATGAAAAACAAAACTGAAAAACATTAAAAATTGTCTTTGTTAATAACATTGAGAGTTCAACAAAATAATTCATAACAGAATGCGACTCAAAAAATCAAATAATGGATAATACTTGTCAAAAACAAATTTTATTTATTAAAGTTTAATTGCTAAGAAAAATTAAATTAGTAAAATCTTGATTTAAACGTGCACTACCGATGTGTACTCATACTGCGTACAACAGTATACATATTTGGATTTTTCATTCTTCTGCAAGCTGCAGCTTCAAAATGGTAAGTTATACAAAAATAATGTTTAAATAAAAGTTGTTGATAATAATGTAAGGAACAACTCTTACATTTAAACTTTTGCATTAAAACAACATTTTCAGGGCAAAAAACATGAAAAACACTTTTTTTGATACTTTAGCGCCACCTACTTTGTGCGCTTTTAGTCGTGCAGCACTGCATCAATGACAAAAAATGTAGGTCGCAACGTCCTCTACATTTTTTGTTCAATAAAATTTTCTTTATGATGCATACAATTCGAGAAAAATCATTTTACTTTTTTTTGAGTTTTTTTTTAGTTTTTCAAAAAACCGCTAACATTTCAGCGAGGTCATCGCAAAGGTAGCTTATTTACACCATTTTCAACAAGTGTACCAAATTTCATCGAGCGGGTAATTATACCGTCAAAACGATTTATTTTTCGACAGATTGACTGAACTATTAATCAGTGTTTGCTAACTAAATATTGTAAGCCAAAAGTTCAAAAGATATATATATATATATATATATATCAGTGTCAGTTGAGGGAAAGGAAAATTTTCATTACGTTGAAATAATGTAATACGTTGTCAAAATTTAGAAAAGCACTGAAGTATGTTTTTAGGAGAAGGGAAGCTTACACCAAAACTTAGGGAAAACTATGAAAAATCAATTTTGATTTGAGATATAGGTTTGTTCATTCATCGTGGCGTTTGTTGTTTCAGAAAACGGGTAAAAACTCTCGTTCACGAGGGTTGCCTCTTATATTTCGGATTAGAGAACAAAAACAAGTATTAATCATCGAAAATCGCTTTAATGTTCTTCAAAATATTCCCCATTTAGATCTATACACTTTTGCAAGTGTTTGAACCAATTGTCGAAGCACTTTTGCCACTCTGATTGAGGTATCTCCAAAACGGCATTCTGAACGCATCAGCCGCTTCTTCAGGTGACGAAAAATGTTGACCTCTCATTTTATTTTTTTACGTACGGAAATGAAAAGAAGTCATTCGGTGCCAAGTCAGGACTATACGGCGGATGACTCATCAAATCGGTGTTTTGAGTGCTCAAAAATGCAGTTGTTTGAGCCAATGTATGAGTGTTTTATTGATTTCTTGAAAGACATCTGGCAAACAAATTGTTGTGTGCCACTCAGAATTTACTGTTCTGCGTAGTTCTAGTGGTACGATTAAGACGTGTCAAGTATTTCGGAAAAAACAGGCGACCATTTACTTGGAAGTGGTTCGTGCGCGAGCAACTTTTGTCGGATATGGATCATCTTGAAACACCCATACAGTCGACTCCTGTTTACTTTCGGACTAATACGCATACATCTACGATTCATCAACAGATGTCACAGACGTGCTTCGAAGCACCGCGATTGTATTTTTGGCACAAGCCTTTTTTGAGCAATTGACAAATTGTGTGCGATTTTTTTGACGGTCGAATGTTCATGCAGTATTGAATGTATGCTGTTCCCACTAATGCGTAAGGTTGTCTCAATCTCAGGATAGGTCACATGACGATCTTGCATATCAATTGGCGCACAGCATCAATGGGTTTCGAAACAACAACTGATTTTGGACGACCTTCACGAAATTCGACCTCGGTTGAATTCACCAAACCATCGACAAACACTGGTCCTTGATGGAGCTTCATCGCCAAAAATTAAATAAAATTCATCGATGCACAGTTTTTGAGTCAATCCATCCGTCGAAAGTTGTAAAAAATAATCGCACGAAAATGTTGATGATTTAATTCCATTTTTTGGGCGAGTTACTCTAAACAACAGAAATGGCGCTCTTATGTGAAAACGTTCAGACTACGTATAACCTCAAAAATGTCAAGCTTCACCATAGAGCTGTCAGTTGTCATATTACAACACTAGGGTTGTCCAATCCCGAAATATAAAAGGCAATCCTCGTAGATTTGTTAATTTGAATATTTACTGGTAAGTAGCTCCACAAGAGCGCCATAACCAGTGCTTTCCACATTTTTTAATTAATATTCTATATTTTTAAGAGTGAGTGATTTACACAATGTGGAAAAAATTTCAAAATCCCATCAAATCAAATCAAATTGAAATGTAAATTCTTCAACTACATAATTACCTAGTCGATATCGGAGAATAAAATCATGAAACACATCATCAAGGCGACATTCGTTCCATTAATATGCCACTTAATCGAAAAATACACACTCAAAACACGATTTTACATGTAATAAAAACATAAATTCACACTTCCGTACGATAGTGTAGGTTCTTCATTGAATGCCTTTCGACTTTTCCCACAGATCAAACCCTTATTATCTCGAAGTGGTAACAACAATAGTTAATTATGGTTACAACAAGACATTGTCTTCATTGCGGTTACTTACACAAGTTGACTTTAAAGGTTAATTACTTTGTTTATCACATGTTTGCACGATGAATGAATTATTTCCTCGAACTTTTGTGTTGAGAAGCGCTTCAGCTGATAATGCGAGGATATAGATCGATTTGGAGAAACAATTAGCGTTTATCGAAACTGGTTGGCCAATTTGTACCTCATTAGTAACGAAAAAATGATCGTCCTTAACAGAATGACCAAGTATATAACTACTGGGATCCTTTTTCGTATTTTTGTTGATAACAAGAGTAGCAATTTCAAATTATGCAGAAACGGTATTCCGCAGGGATCAGTACTAGCCCATTTACTTTTCAATTTATATGAATGAAATATTGCAATTAAAATTTTTAATGAAATATTAAGCTACAGTTTCCGAAACGTCATTTTTACAGGATTAATTTTTTTTATACAGGAGTCCTTCACCACTGCGTTAAATTTTAACCATAGGTTCTTGAGTTCAAAAGAAACACTTTTTTCCCATACACTTTTCCATAATCAGCTACGTTAAAAAGTTATAAGCATTTTAAGTTTTCACATTGGGCAAATACCCCTCTGTAGTCCAGTTAAGTTTGAATGAAAATTACCTGTCAGAGCATCCACTATTGAATCTGAATTGTTTAAAAACATTATTTTCCCTCTAAGAAATGATTCACTCACTCATGTTTCATCACATGATTATATCGATTTAATCACTTTCAACTTCAAATATCTCGAACATGGTGCAATTTAGGAAAAAAGATGATGTATAATTTTATCTACAAAAAAGACCGATGATTCTAGGAAATAAAAGATAAGGTTCTTTAGTTAAAGTGATATTTGTTTTTTATGCAATTTAGACAATCTGTACAGTAGTAGACCCACAACCCACAAGAAATGGAATAAATCTATTGATGCCAAAATATGCATGTTATCAAAGACCTTCTACAAGAGATCATTTCAATTGATATTGTCCTTTGAATATTACAGGTGAAAATGCAATTTTTTTATGAAATTTCAATACCCTTTCTTTTGAACAGGGCCAAATTTGGAAAAATGTTATAGGAAGAAAATGTTTCTTTTGACGTAAAGAATCCATGGTTAAAATTAACGCAGTGGTCAAAGACTCACCCTGTATAACTTTGACAGATATATTTTTTGCCTTTATTATCGATTCTGTTGGGAAGACATAACTTATTGCAATTTTTTCAGTTTAAAACGGAGTTAATCAATTAGATTTGGATTATATCCATTATTTTAAGCTATACTGCTAGTTGAGGACGAGATATTGTTGATGATGGAGCTCGTGTTGAATGATTGTTTGGGCTATTACCATCATCTATTGTGGATGTAATGATTTCCGACGTTTCGATAGACATCTTCTATCTTTATCAAGGAGAAAAGTAACACCTGATTCCATAAGTGCTCCATCTATAGATCTGCCAGAAGTTTGGACGCCGATATTTCGATCCAACTTAAAAAGATCATCATATCACAGATGAGTATACAACATCGTTCATTTTCTTTCATGACTTCTGTCAATTGACTTTTTAAAAATTGATAATTTTCAAAAGGTTTCTTACTTTTCTCCTTGATAAAGATAGAAGATGTCTATCGAAACGTCGGAAATCATTACATCCACAATAGATGATGGTAATAGCCCAAACAATCATTCAATATACTGCTAGTTTTCTTTAGGATTTTGATAGACAGAATCATGCAGAGTTTTTAAACTTATCCAGAAGCTGATAAAATTATTTTTTTGTATTTAAATTGAAATTGGATGAGTAAATCCTACTCAAATCTGAAATTTCAACTTGCAAACCTTTTTTATTTACAACATTAAAAATGACTGCAAAATACCTTCTACGAAAATGATATAAATTTTCGAAACCTTGCTGGCAGAATCATTAAAAATACACAAACAAAAATAATACTCGAAATTAAGAAGTCATACATCCCCAATTGTAGAACTCACTAATTGGACCACCTTGTATATTTCCAAACACAATACGCTAAATTGCTGAAAAATTTGAGAAGCTTTGCTAATCTTACAGGTCTAGACAGGACACAGGATATCGAAAGTTGACACTTGAAAAGTAAACAATAGATGTCATAAAATTATGCCATGCGATGCCCATATACAGGCTGCACAAGATGGCAGCAAGCTCTTACATAAGTAAAGTTTTATTATATAAAATTAGATTTTCAGGGAAGTCTGCCTCGAATATTAATTTAATAACAGTAAAATCTACATTGTTGCTAATCACATATAAAATTTTTTGCGGCAATTTACACAAATATTAAACATACAAGTTCCTCAAACTTACACAATTCACACAGACGGTTTACACCAAATGTTCCTTTTGGTATTATTCGATATTATAGATAGAATTAATATAATAGACAATAATACATTGTTGCATCACTCAAAATGATATAGATGAAGGTTGATTCATTCTTGCCTTTCATTGATGCAGTTATTTTTATCAGCTATTACTACTCGCTAATGGTTATTGAGATAATTGAATTCATTTTCGCGAAGAAATGCAACGCTGCGTTCAGTCTCATTCATAAGCATCAATACAAATTGAACTGACCAACGCTTCAACACTTTGAAGTCCACGAAGCTAGTTTGCTTGTACACTCGTATTTCCGCAAAGATTGACATCATAGATTTCATAAAAACTTTTCTAGAGTGTCTATTTCTGCAAAATTTTGAAATTTTTCCGCAATGGATACGTTCCACGATCCTTCCATAGCCAAATGCAGTTTAGGGAACATTTTCCGACCGATGTACCAAACAAACTGACATTTGGAACGCAATAAGTTTTGTTGTATGTAATGGAAATCTCAAGTTCAAAATATTTACATGAAGACATTCGATTGTCCCCTTTTCAACAAAAAATTTGAATTTTGAGAATTTGGGAGTTTTAAGCCTTGTCAAGCAAGTAATTTTGTATTTAATAGAAGATACGCCACTGGATCTAAGTGCAATATGAGATTGTTCAATTCCACTTTCTATATCATTAATTTCAAACTACATAGACGACATGGGTAAAATCAAGTAACTACCAAGTAGGTACCATATTAAGGTACCAGGTAGAGAAATCTGAAAGCAGGTGAATAACTGTTTTCCAAGAATTGCGTCGAAACGAATATCCAATCTGTCAAGAATCGATGAGATATAATAAGAATCCTGAATCAAGTGATGAAAAGGTCGAATTAAACATTTGAAGAAATCGTTTACTCAGATTCAACACGACTTGCCAAGACAAACAAAGGTCGTGTAGATAGAAATATGTTAGTTAATACATGAAACAATCATAAACATTCGCCGATGCGATTTCAAATACGGTATTCCATAATCATTATTTTAACTCTGAATGAATACAAGATCTCTTAACAAATATATTGAATCTGAAAAATTATTTGAAAAAATTCCACAATTAAAAAATAAAAATACATTAAAAAAAAAAGCTATTAATTTCGGCTTTCCAATGACTAAATGAAGATATATAAATGACTCTAATTTTGTTAGTTTCAGAAGCAACTCAAGTAAATGTAATAAAGGGTACAATTAATTCAATTTTGTATGTTGAATGCAAAAGAATTAACACTATCAAATCAGTAGAAAATTATGAGAAGAGACATCGATAAAATTCTGAGAAAAATACATTCGGGGAACTATTATTTATTTAGATCAAATAGGAACTCATTTTAGATAATAATAATTCACAATTGTGACGAAAAACTATATAAGTATCCTAGTATTCTTTCTTCACAAATACACTTATCAGAATTCATTGATAAATCGAATTTGCCCTAACCAGAAACTTATGAAGGAGATGATAAACAACTGTAGATTTGAGACAAACAACTTACGTCACTTTCATTAATGGGATGGGCGAATGTTCCTTTATTGTGCCACCGTTCACTTCTTCACATAGGGATTCTCAATCAAATGACTTATAAAACACAAAACAAAGCAACTATTAAAAACGATTAACTACGCAATCAACAACCCTTTCTATTCTTAACAATGGGTTTGAGCTTTCCAAATAGGAAGTACACATGTGACAGGTGTATAAATATTTCACTTTTTTGACGTTAGACAATGACAAATAAAATAATGACAGATGGTGCACAGAACAGTAATGTTTTTTATTCACATATGCAACAAGCACAGAGCTCTGAAGTTTTAAGAATTTTGTTAATGATAAGATTGATAATTTTGGTTACAAGTCAAGGTCGACCAGAGGATTTGATTTTGAAGTGACTTCTATCGGTGTTTTCAAGAATTTTGCTAATGATAAGATTGATAATTTTGGTTACAAGTCAAGGTCGACCAGAGGATTTGATTTTGAAGTGACATCTATCGGTATGTTCATGATATCGATTTCCATTCTTGAAATCGTCGCATCCACCATTTCCTTGTGAGGCTTGTTCTGATTTTGAAATTGTGGGGACACATACAGACAGTTTAAAGACTACTTTATAATTTATAGTGTTTGTAATATTTGAATTTGGGTCGAAATGATATAAATTATTTTGATACCACTGCCCACTACTATATATATTCTTTTGAACTTTTGGCTTACTTTCTTTTGGTAAGCAAACAATAGAGCGGTAGTGTTAACAGGGGTTTTCAGTTGTTTCAGGCTCTGATCATGACACTTGTAATTGAGAGATGAATCTAATTCAAGTGCTAAGTAATTGGGATAGAAATTATGTTGGATAGGAGAATCATTGAAAGTTACAGCTAATTTCTTGTATTTCTCATGATTATTCAGATGGAAAAATTTCTTCAAAATCTCCAAATGAGATGATGGTTTGTTCTCTAGAGTATGGAAATCCGAATGGTGATAAGCAATAGCAATGTTATAAGCATAAATAAATTACTGAGATGATGTCGTAGGTAAATCACTGAGATATAAATTGAAAAGTAAAGGGACTAAAAAGAGTTATGTCATTGAAAAACTATTTCACAACCTCGCATGGCCATCAAGATCAGAACTTTTTTTCTTTATAAACATATGTACGTGAAAGCTCATATTTTGAGTTAAATCCCGTCAAAGTGGCGAAAAAAATGAAAAATCCCATGAGGTTGGATGGCCACCGCACAACTTTGAAAGGCTTAGATATTCGGAAATCTTATTGATTTTCCTGAAATGGCGTCAAAACCTGACAGAAAAGGTATTTCTCGAAATAAAGCACGGTAAACAATATTAAAATTAAGCCACAGGTAGACAACCCGTAGGACACCAACG
Source organism: Micraspis discolor (assembly GCA_030674115.1). Taxonomy (NCBI): domain Eukaryota; kingdom Metazoa; phylum Arthropoda; class Insecta; order Coleoptera; family Coccinellidae; genus Micraspis; species Micraspis discolor. Next base: position 2,820,672 of record JARTUT010001740.1, read on the forward strand.
CGCTAATAATTGAGATAATCAGGGCTATTCACTAACTCAAGTTGCTATGAATAGCCACCGAAAATCGTGGTCATCTTCAAGGTCAGTTGCTAAGCGCGAAATCGGTATTCACTATTCAAGAAAGTGGTTATGAAAGTTACTTTGCATAACGACTAGTGACTATCCCTAGTAGTTTACTGGCAACTGCTTTATAGGTGTAGCTATCGATAACCACTCTTGTCGGCTACTGTTTGTTTATTGTTTTTTTTTTCATTCATGTGAACAATTAGAAGTTTTAATCGAATAAGAATGACATTTTTAGTGCAAATGAACTTTTAAATGAATTTGGAATTACAAAGGTATTAATACAGAGTATTGTAGGGTAAATGCGCCACTGCTGCAAAGGCTTAACGCTGTCTTCATATTATTATTATTCAACTCTTTTGTGAGTTGCATTCACAGTTCTCCAACTTTTACTGATTCAGCTGGCGATAGTTTTACTTTCATCATCACTTTATATTCGCTCAGGAAATTCATCATAAATTGATATCTTCATTGCTTGCCTTTTTAAACCTGTTATGTCTAAAATAAGAGATGTTAAATTAAAAATACCGAAAATTGTCTTTTATATAACCTCATCCTTCTTCCAGTTACAGTACAGATTCCTCGAAAATAATTGAAATCTTTTCCCAACTTTCTTTAACGGTCATTTTTCGTGATTTTGTAGGTTATGTATGTGCTTATTCCACAGACAAATCCATATCATTTGTCTATGGTTGAATCGAGAAAACGGACATTTGAACTATTTTGCGGTGTTGCCATGACTCTCTTAAGTTGTTATGATAACAACAGTTGTTAATGGTTAGTTAGAGAATACCAAAAAGGGTAGCAGTGGCTATCGAAAGTTGTTCTACGAGTTGCTTTGGATAGCCACGGCGAAAGCAACTTGAGTTAGTGAATAGCCCTGATTATTAGAAATTTAACAAACTCGTAATTGTTATCATTTAATAATTCGAATATGGAATTAAAATAATGATGGATAAAAATAAGCGGCCTTGTATCCCTGAGCGGATACGTATGATGCCCTGTTCCCTTTTCTCTAGGAACTGCCTAATAAGTCTTTAGGAAATAAACATCTCAAGTGTTTATTTACATCAGCATTCTTTCTAATGGTCCCCGACCAGCGGCGGCTTAGGCAATTTTTCTTCATATTTCTAACAATATTGAATAACTTATTCAACATCTTTGTGTTATTAATACGGTGGAAATACGTTAGAAATTACAAATATTAAAATTGAACAATTTTTTTTGTCATAAATAAATAAACATAAACATATCCATATAAATAACTGTAAATATAATTTATATGTAATGAAATATTTAAATAAATGATTTAATTTAATTATAATTTGAAATTTCAATATATGTAGTAGTGGTCATCAGTGGAGAAATTATTTTGGTTTGTTCATATCTGGGTAAACTGTGAATTCTTCTGTTATTTTATTGTAATTTTGGTGGAAACTGTGTACAGAAAATTTTATATAATAGAATTAGGTAATTGTATATGGAACTGGTGGCATTTGGGAAATAAATAAAAATATTTTTTAACAATTCTCATAGCTTTGTAATTATTTTTTAGATGAGAATTGTTTTAACAAGTCGTTGTGTTCTTGAAAGACGTCATTCCTCCGTTTCCTTCCTAAATTTGAAATACATTTTGAGTGGTTAAAAAATAAAGATTACAATCATGAAATAACAAAAATAAATATATAGAATATAAATAAATAAATAAATAAAATACGAAATATCGTATATATAAATAATATAAAATAATTATCTTACATACTTTGATAAACAACCATGCAATTGTTTTATTCATCTATTGCAAATGATCCTTCCTCTTCTTTGAGATAACAAAAATTTTGAGAAGCTATTATAACGAATTGATTAAAAATTTATACTCACACAACATCAAATATACTTAAAAACAGCTATGCGAATATCCTAGTCACCAAATATATAACTTAATAGCCAATTAGAACTACTGAAATTTTGAATCACCGATGATTTGAATTTACCACTTCTTCTGTTGTACAATTTGTACCATTGTACCATCTCTAGATCAGGAACCGTAAGAACAGTAACGAACAGTTCCGAAATCAAGAGTTCCGACCACACGAACGACAAGGAACTGTTCCGTCCCAGACGAACCGGTGGGAACCACAAATTACCAAAAATTACAGTTCCGAACTGCCACGCGAACAAACCTAATAATTGTCAATTGAATGCGCTTTGAAACTTTCAACATCGGTTCGATCAAGCCGACTGTCAAATTGTGAGACAATTTCAATGTTTATTTTATTTCAATAGCAGCAACAATAATTATTTTATCATCTATCTTTGAAACTCTTTGCATTCGTTTGAGCAAAGAAAGAAACGGACAAGAATTAAATAAATCTATTTATTATACAATAATAACTTATTTATAAATAAAATTAAATATATATCACGATCATGAGAATTCGATAAAATCTCTACATATACTGAAGAAGGAAATATGTACAATAGAATCATTAAAATAAAACAACAAATATTGTACCACAGTCAATACGATGGCGTTCTCGTCATCTTGTATTAAGAAACCTTTTCAGACCCTTTGGTTTTCTGGTATTGGCCTCGATCTGAGAGATGCTCTATTCACTATACTCGATCGAATTTCACCTCTCACAGATGCTCTCAAAGAACTTCTTGTTGATACTGATCTCTTAAAGTTTCCTACGCGCACTTCGTCATCTTCATTCCTGAAACAGTGATAAAATATTTGTAGGATTAAGGATTTTTTGGACATAGTTTCAGCGTTGCATAAACAATGCTGTAATGAGTTCATTACAGCACTGTTTAGTGAATCAAAAATCGTTACAAGTGGCAATTGTTGAAGCAATGATTTCTGAGAAGTACGAGGGTTGCCTTTTAAATTTCTGGATTGGACAACCCCAGTGTGGCGCCAACTGACAGCTCTATCGTAAAGCTTGACATTTTAGAGGTTATATGTAGTCAGAACGTTTTGACATACGAGCGCTATTTGTGTTGTTTGCAGTAACTTAAAAGATTCAACTCGCCCTAGAAATGTGTACATTTCCGTGCGATTTTCCCGAGAAAAAGTTCTTCATAGAGAGATGGACAACGAACTGATCCTATAAGGTTTACGTTTTTCCTAACGAACTCTTGGAAGAGCACTAATGGTCTTATTGACTTTCGATAGTTGAAAGTATCAGTAACAGTACAATGATTCACTTACTTTTTTATGCAAGGAAAATCCCACATGCCTTGGTTGATACCGAAAGTTTCGCCATCTTGAAGAGTTTGTGGAAGCTCCTGATCTAAGGTTTCTGGTAAGAATAAAGCTAGGATACCACCAACAATCCCCAAAATACCCAGTATGAACAAAGGTAGTGATGGTGAAATGTTAGCCTGGAAAATAAATCGGTATATTTAATTTTTAACTTCAACATTCAAAAATATAGTTTAAAAAAAACTTAAAAAACACGCTTATAAAGAATATCGGGCTAAAAAAGTTATAAATAATTTTAAAAATCAATTTATGACTGTAGTATATAAAACATACTAGTAAAATTGAGAAGCGCTTCTCAATTACTAGTATGTTTTATACACTATAGTCATAAATTAATTTTTAAAACTATTTAATACTTTTATATATTCACGCTTAAAGAAGGAGAGTTACAAACTGACATACATACATAAAAGTGAAGCTACTATAAGCGTGTTAAAAACGCTTTCTGGGGGAAATACATACCAAGTAAACGACGAATGGGGCTAAGATACTGGCAACATAACCCATGATATGGATAAGGGCGACACCTTGAGCTCTCACTACCGTTGGCAACAATTCTGCAGCGTACTGGAGACCAATATTATATGAAATGTTAACAGCAAATCTTCCAATAATGGCCAAAGTAGCGCTAGGAATTCCTGAAAAATGAATTTACATTTAGATTATATATATACACGGTGAGTCCTGGACTTGCGTTATTTTTAACCTTAGGTTGTTGAGATCTAAAGAAACACTTTTTTCCCATACCGTTTTTCCTTATTCAGCTGCGTTAAAAAGTTATAAGCATTTTAAGTTTTCACATAGGGCAAATACCCCTCTGTAGTCCAGTTTAGTTTGAATGAAAATTACCTTCCCTCTAAGAAATGATTCACTCACTCATGTTTCATCAGATGATTTCAACTTCAAATATCTCAACAATTTAGGAAAAAAGATTATATATGATTTTATCTGCAAAAAATACTAATGATTCTAGGAAGTACAAGATACGAACCTTTAGTTCAAGTGATATTTGTTTTCGTGCAATTTAACCAATCTATACAGTAGTAGTGAGAAACCCACAAAAATGAAATAAATCTATTGATGCCGAAGTATGCATGATTGTTATCAAAAACCTTCTACAAAAGATCATTTCAATTGATATTGACGTTTGAATATTACTAGTGAAAATGCAATTATTTGATGAAATTTCAACACCCTATATATTTTGAAAGGGGCCAAATTTGGAAAAATGTTATAGGAAGAAAGTGTTCCTTTTAACGTCAAGAATCTATGGTTAGAAATTAACGCAGTGGTCAAAGACTCACCCTATATATATATATATATATATTTTTTTTCAGACATTTCGAATAATTTTTGTAGAAGTTATAGCGATTTGTGATTTATTTAGCAATTGTGGTGGGTAAAATGTGATTGTCTCCGGACATATGTTTCTCTATTTCAGTGTCGTAATGAGTTCATTAGAGTACTAAAAACAGTGCTGTAATGAACTCATTACAGCATTGTTCTTAGTTATATTTTTCGTTTTGTGGTTGACAACACTGACATCCTATCCATTCGAAGGTCAACACGCGTCCATTGCATGTCAATTGTCAATATTAAACCATGTAGATAGTGAAAAAATGTTTGAGAGGAAAAATCTTATTTTCATTGAGAAAAATGGTATTAGATATTTGCTTTTCTCAAATTTTGAATCATCCTGCATGTCGAGTATCAGAAAATTCTCGTATTCTCTTTCGTACAAGGATTTGGATTTTTGTGGTATAAGTTTATTTGCATCATTATTGGCAATATATCGCAATTCTGGTGGTGTTAAATCCATTTCTTCAGATATACATAATTCACGAATTGAATTATTTTAAAATTCGAACGCACTATTCAAATTCTATAATCTGTCAATTTTCGTATCAGTCATACCAACTGCGAAAATAAAATACAAAAGGCACTAGGAGGTATAATCTGAAATTTTCATTGAATTCCAATAAATTTCTCACAATTCTTGACTGAAATAGAAAAAACATCGTCTAATACTCGTTGCAGAAGGCAATTCCAACACTCATGCGTTCAAAAACTCGCTCCTTCGTCGCTCGTTTTCGAATTTCGCATTCGTGTTAGAATAGTGCCCATTCTGCTACTTGTTTTAGAATATACTATTATAGTTTATATAATCTCATTTCGATGTGTAGAATATGCACCTTCATGGTAATGACAGTTTTTCACACCCTGTATAAAAATTATTGAATTACCGATTGGAACAGTTGTTGCCAAAAGGCTGAAAACCCCACTGACCACCATCGAGCCAAAAGCCAACCATCTTCTTCCCCAGACGTCCAAAACCATGGTCAAGAAGGTATCGGCAGGAAACTCGGTGAAGCTTGCGATAGTGAAGGTCAAGAACAGGTCTAGACCCAGAGAACCTACGTTTCTCACGTGACCGTCAAAGACCAACGAAATGCACATCCATAAAATTATGAGTACAAGGGTAATCCTTCTCAACCGTGGAGTTTTAAACAGATCGAATACTGTGTATGTTTTTTCCATCTCTTCCTCCTTTTGTATCTTCAAACAGCTCGACTGAAAATTGATATAATAGTTCCTGTTATTATACTATAAATTTAAAATTAATATAGATATGTATGATTTCCTTGAGTACTAGGAAATATTTTTCAACCCTACCTTGAATTTATCATACACGGTATCATCGACGGTCCTTCTGTTGATTTTTTCGAATTTCCTGAGAATTCCAATGGCCTTGTCGAATTTGCCCTGAGAAGTTAGCCATCTGCGTAAAAAATCGAATTTAAAATATTTTTATAAAATGATCTTATCATTTGAATTTCGATGCAAGAAAATGGCAAAGAACAGGTACATTATTTGTGATATAGAGCGTGTTCCGTTGCAGATTAGCCACTCCGAATATTTTTATTACATAGTGATCGTCGAATGATTTTCTATTGGGGGCATCTTTTGACGTGTATTTGAGACTTGAGCGAGCAACCCTCTAGAGGGGGAGATTCAACACCTTTAAAGTCTATCTACAACGAAGGATGAAAAACGTAATTTTGATGAACTGCTTTCGCCCAAAATATTTTTTTAGTACCCATGTCCGGCTTTGAATTTTTGGTTATTTTTACAAGTTAAAAAATGTAGAGGAGTATTACGTTGTTTGTGGAAACAGGAACTGCTGTTATTGATTTATCTTCGGCATATAACACTGTGTGGAAAGATATATTAATTTTCAAACTCTATACCCATATGGAGTGTGGGAAAATGCTAAGATTATTAGAAAATATGTTATCTGATAGACGGTTTCGTGTTTGTATTGACAATGAGAGTAACACTTTCAAGACATTAAAAGACGGTCTTCCACAAGGATCAGTTCTAGCTCCTTATCATTTCAATTTATATCTCAGTGATTTACCCACGACATCATCTAAGAAATTTGTTTGTGCTGATGACATTGCTATTGCTTATCACCATCCGGATTTCTATGTTATGGAGATCATACTATCATCTGATTTGGAGATTTTAAAGAATTGTTTTATTGAGTAGCGATTATGTCCCAACAAAACAGAGGTATCTTGTTTCCATCTGAATGATCATGAGAAATATGGAAAATTAGCAGTAACTTTCAATGATTCTCCTATCGAACATAATGTAACAAAACCGAATATGAACATTTTGATGACTGCTACGACAACAGAGGAGTTCCGCTTCATGCGCCGACAAAGGGATTAAGAACATGATGAAAGGGACCACTCGCCATAAAGCTGTCACATAAAAAACGATTAATGGTGGCATATTTATGTGACATAAAAGAGACCGCTACGATCGTTCTGGAATGTGAAGCATCTTTCTGGTAACTTCTAGAAAAACAGCGCCGGATATAAATGACTGAAGCCAATTCATGGATTCATTCATGGATAGAACTTGCCGACGAATAAACAGGTGTTCCTAGTGAAATTCTGTAGATAAATTTTGTATATAAATTATTGATAATAATTGTTAGTTAAGTGTGAATATAAGTAATATTAGTTTAAAGAGGACTTGTCTTGTTTTTCTATTTCGCTGAGAAAAAACGTAACAATAATTTATATTCTAAATACTTAGGAGTGAAATTAGATTAATCTCTCAATCAAGACACATTTGGATAATCTGAGCCTGAAAGGCTTAATGTTTTATTTATAATAAGTTAAAAAAAATAAACTTTAACATCCTGTATTTTTTAAAGGAAGCAGTTTCGGACATGAATTCTAATCACCTTTTTTTCATATTTTATCCCTCTATCGTGTGGCACTATGCATGGTACTTTTTCCTTGACACCTGTATAAAACGATTCATCTTTATAATATGCAATTAACAGTTCTGTTGGTATTCTAGCGAATCGTTGTGAAATAGTCGAGCATTAACAGTTATCAATAATCAAATCATAATCAAATTTCAATAACGTATACTATTTTTCTGACCGATTTCACTAGTTGAGTGAAAGCCATCTCTAATGCGTACAAAATTATTTCAAGGTTCAAGACCTACCCCAAAAATAACGAATTTTGCATTCGTGTAGAATTACCTTACCTAGCAATTATCCGATCTGATTCTGAGATATTTCTCTGTTATTCTACAGTTCCTTTCAATATCGAACGATTGAAGGCCAATGCACATAACTTACAATTTACAATGAATATCGTGAGAACAATGCCCTCAACCTATTCCAGAACGTACCAATCATCAAGCAATATGCCTTAATACAAAAAATTTTGTGATTACTCGTGAAGCTGATTCGAGTAGTTCTGTTCAAGTTTACCGAATATTTAACGCATCATAAAGCGAGGCGTGAGCTTCGCGGACGGGTGATTTAGGTGTCCGTATTTCTTAAATGCTGATGAATGTGGGTTCAAATCTCAAGGAAGGCAAAATCAATTTTTTTTTCAGAACTTGAACCCCAATCAGGTTGAAATTTATATTATAAATACTTGGTTTTATTTGAGGTATATATACTGTTTTATTTTTTGTTTAGTGGGTACTTCAGCAATAAACTAAACACTTATACCCTTCTTTCAATTCATAAAACTACGTCGCCAAAGAACTTTTTGGAATTAAGTTGCTGTTTGACATTATTGCAGTTTACTATGGGTTATATAACGGGTGGTCCATCTAGTGTTTGGAATTTGAACTACCGATTATTTGACATTATAAACGTCAACTATTCTTTTTGACGTGACTAATATTTAGTTGAAAGTTTGAAGTTTACGAAATGGGACGCTATTCGCTTGAAGAAAGTTGGGAAATATTAAAAACTTCCAAAGTGGTGAGTCTTCTACTCAAACCGTCAATACCGAGCGCTACCGCGCAATGTTGAACGATTGGTTCTTTCAAGAAATTGAAGCTAACGACTTGGACGATGTTTGGTTTCAACGGGACGGTGCAACGAGCCATACAGCACAAGCCACAATCGATGTTTTACGCCGCATTTTCGGAAATCGAATAATCAGCAGAAATGCTGATGTGAATTGGCCACCAAGAAGCTGCGATCTGACGCCATTGGATTATTATCTTTGGGGAGCGGTGAAAGATAAGTGTTACGCCAACAATCCAGAAACAATTCAAGACCTCAAGACCGAAATTCGAGCTGCTATTGGTGAAATAGAGCCCCAAACAATCGAAAATGTATTAAAAATTGGGTGGAACGAATAAGCTACTGCCAAGCAGTGACGGCTCGTCAGGGTAGGCAGGGTCGGCCGGGCCGACCCAAACGCAACCGGGAAAAAGAGAAGGTGAAAATAAATATTTTTTTAATCGAAACTTATTTGAAAAACTAACAGCAACATTTAAATCTCGAGAAATACCCTTAGTATCTTTTTTCCTCTGCCCTCTATATATCTCATATTTCCACTCAACACATCGAAGTACTCATTATTTCGGTCAAACACCTCAAATAATTTTTATTCCAAGTTCCCCAATCTGTCCTTATACGTAATAACGCAGCTTAGCCAGCTGAGCCACAGCTCACAGTTTATGATTTCATCTAACACATACGTCGCTCGAAGTTCCTAATGGAACTCTACAATACCTCGACTGTGACACTTGTGTGAGACTTGGCCGTCGGCCGTCCCTATGTGAAACGGCAGGCGGGTGAAATTGTTTATTATTATCGATGTTTATTTCAAATATCAAATTAAAATTGTAATTTAATATCCGACATCTTCATATGTTTATCCTAAATTTGAGATAGAAATAAAAATCATTATGTATTTAAAATTTTGTCACGTATCCCGTTAATAATTGAAATTTTCTCCTCAAATCTTAAATGACTATTATCATAAGTACTTGAACATCATTTCAATTTAAGAAAAAAGTGTATTCGTACTGTATGGAATAAATTTTGTGATTTTCTGACCATAAAAATTCATTCTTAGTAACTGTAAATAGCAAAACAGCAACCCACGACTTGTTTATTTTTCAAAGACTAGGTCGCCAAGATACCCTTTGGGAGAGGGTATATGAGAATTGCATTGCGTGTGTTAACACTTTGATTATCAAATTCAGTTAACAGGTCAGTAGTTTGGAGTAAGATGTTAATGTGTAGGGCTTAGGGTTGTACGAGTTTTCATTCGTTTTCGGTTACAAGTTGAATATTAGTGTGAGTGTAAGAGGTAGTATCAAATTGCAGTGATTTGATTAGATTTTTAGTACATAACAGGTTTTCTATTATTAGAATAATTCTAATTGACAGCGTTCACAACATGATGAATATGATTTTAATTTTACTAAGTTTTAAGATGAATTGTTGGACAGTTATACATTCTAGATATGATTGTCACTGTATTTCTAACATGTAAACTTGAAAAAGGCTAAATGTACGCCTTGAAACATATGTAGTAAAGTATTAATAAAAAAAAAGATGGAATCCTAATTTCAATCCAGTGCTCTAATACCAAGAAAATTGCTTCTAAATTATATATATATATATATATGCTTGGTCTGGCTGACCCACTCCTAGAGGGCACGAGCCGTCACTGCTGCCAAGTCAGCCGTGGTGGTCATTTGGCCGAAATTATTTTTCATAAATAAATGTCATGAACCAACCTTTTAAATAAATGTTCAACCATTGAGCAGTTTTTTTATAGCAAAATTAAATAGTTGATGACGAGATATTGTTGATGATGGAGCTCGTGTTGAATGATTAGCTATTACTATTATTTATTATTAGATGATGGTAATAGCCCAAATAATTCAACAAAATTAAATTCAATTTTTAAATGAGCCACCTATTATAAGCCATAGAAAACATCAAGATACGGGGTGACCAACAATATAGATAGTTGTTATTTGTGATTCAAGTCAGAAATTCATTTATTTATTTATTTAACAAATGCTTCGAGTTGAGAATGAACCTATTGACTTTAGGCAAAAATTTATAAGGTACATATCATTATAATACCCATAAAAGTCTCTTACCTTGCTGATTCTGGTATGAAATAAGCAGCGAACACAGAAACTAGAAGAGGTAGGGATGTCACATAACAAAGCATTTTCCAATCAGCTAAATAGTATGCTATCCATGGTAAAGCAGAGGCGGCTAAAGTGAAAAAGATTGCAATCGACATATTTGCGACGAATGTCCTCCATTTAGGTCCAACATATTCCAGAACTGTAAAAATTGTCATTTAGAGATTATAGTGATTTTGATTATTTCATGCATGTTTTAAAGCAATTTATGAGTATATTTTTATACATTAATAAATAAAGGTTGATTCATTTAGAGGTACTATTTGTGGTAGGGTTTTAGTTGCAGATCGCGCATGCGTCGTGTAAACTGAAGTGGTATTCTTGTTCTGTCGTGTCTGACATTTTATATTGGAACGACTTAGCCCAACACAGCGTCAACAAATTGTTCAACTTTATTATGAAAATGGGCGTTCTCCGTTCATTTCACGCTTCGGACCAGAAAATTGGGCGGCTAGATCATGTGACATCACACCTCTTGCCACAAGCCGTCTACGATTGAGGTATTGGATGCCAATATTCCTCGAGTCATTGGGGAAATATCACCTGAAATACTCACACGCGTAATCCAAAATTGGAACTATCGAATGGATTTTGTTTACCGTAGTCGAGGGCAGCATAAGAATGATTCTTTTATTTGTTAGTAAAGTTTAAAAAATAAAGTTGTTTTTATTAATTTTTTTATTAAAAAAAAAGTACCTGTAAATGAATCACCCCTTATAATAATGAATAGACTAATTCAGTTTTATTTTTTTCCAATTTTCTTCATGTATTGTAAATCGCTTCCAATTCAATTGATGATCCATCAATTCGATACTTTGAGTGCTTAAATATCCCATTTCTTCAGCCGATGCGTTCAAATTTACTTAGAGTTAGGACTATTCTCGCTTTTCAAGGAATATTCTGAAAATAAAATGAGCTGAATCGGCTCAGCTGTTCTCGAGATTTGCGCTAAGCAATACCAAATTATTCAGAGATTCATTTCATATTATAGATGGATAAAAGTAAAACAGAAATAAATATTCTTCAAATCAATCCCTCCTCTATAGTACGAAATGGCGAATGCGTTAGTCATTACACAATTCCCAATCTGGATTAACATTATTATATCCTGAAAAAGATAGATCAGCACTGACTAGTGGCTAAGACTAGAATCTAGAAGAAATGCATTCTGATCGACTCTCAAAAGTTGATATAATGGTTTACGTGAAGGGAGATTTTTTTTACCAAGCTCCATCGTCTCACAGAATTAAAAATATAAAATGTTCTGTTGGAATGTCAAATTGACACTAGAAAAATCCTATTTCAAATATTCGTTGAAGAAACTTTGACAGTTTCAATCATCTATCTCAAATAAGTCACAATCGTAATCTGGGTTACTCTATTAAATCAAAATTTTTGATCATTGAACGATAGATGTTTCGTTCCATTTTATCATTGGTGATTTTCATCCACAACATGTTGGACCAACTTAGATCTATCGGTGTTCAAGTTTTTGAGATAGCTTCTGATGTTCTTTTATTCTCACTTTCAAGGGGCGTTTTGTTTTTCCGATATAAGATTTTCAGCATTCGCATAGTATCTCACATATGCAATTTTTCGTTTTTGATTTTCGTTATCAGGTTAGAAACGTCCGTTAGATTAGCCCTGACGGTATCTTGTATCTTGAAGGCGGTTGTTATGTATTACTTATTTCCAATTCTCCTCATTTCTTCTGATAAATCTTTCACATAACGAATGACACTTTTTATGGTTTGTGTGTGATGTAAAATATTGCTACTTTCATTGTCTATTATTTCATCTGCTTGTTTTAATGTTAGTTTTTCTTATATAAAATCTTATATTTTTATATTGTAAATTCAGATAATAAATGAAATTCTTGGCATGTAGTTACCTATGGTGTATGTAAAGAAGATGAATAAATAATTATGCAATATGAGGCGCTTACTTCGCGGAATAGAGCCTTGACTCACGATTTGAGGTCATATGTGAAAGACCGGGACTAAGTAAAAAATTTTCTAGCTTACGGTATGTAACCACCACTCACTGTTGCGTCCAAAATAAGGTGACGTGCCTAAGGTGGCATTAGGGTACAGTAAGATAGTCTACACAGAATAGACACTTTTTAACCTAATGTGCAGATAGCTTCTAAGAGGTATATATCTTAATTCAATCAGGCCAGTAAAAATTTAATTGAAAAAAATTCACTTACCCAATATGTACATCATTGTAAAGCAATTATCGAAGGCCAGTCCCACCATAAACCTACAGATACAGAAGCCCAAGAACGAACTGCACCATGTGGTAGCGATACCACTGATGAATCCGATCAAATTCGAACCAACCAGAGCAGGAAGTCGTCCGAATCTGTCAGCTAACCAACCAAAAATCAGACCTCCAAGTATGGCACCTCCAAAAAAGATAGCTTGAGCTGTGTGAGGAAGTGCGGCATTTTCACAAACCCAGTTTTGCTGAAAAAAATCAAGTTATTTTAATTTATCCAATATAAGATAGATATAAAGGCAGTGCGACAAGAATTGCAAACTTCAAGTAGCTCCCTACAACGTATACTCACTAAAGATCTGTGTCTCTATGCTTACAACATTCAATTTACACAATAGCTGAGTCCCAATGACCAAGAAGAGCGAAGAGAGTTTGTTGAATAGATTATTGACTGACCACACGCAAAAACATCATTTGCCAGGACCGGTCTGGCACTAAATCGGTGTCTACAAAACCCTTAATCCTATATTAACTACACTTAATAGTCATATACCCGCAAAATCAATACGTGTCAATACTGGTTTCTGATTCACATTCGAACAATCATTATACGATTCGGGAAATTCATCAAAAAATTTTCAACAAATACGTAACAAACAATTTCGAAATAGCTAGGATACTAAGTTATGACACAGCACTATGCATATATGGTATACACAAAAATTAACCACTATCACATTAGTAGATTACAGTAACAATTATTTCATGATTAGTGAATGTGTGTCAAAATCCAGGAATCCAATTCAAAAAATGAGCTTTGTTTCTAAGTTGTTAATTTATGCTCAATGTGGAAAATCAGTTGCAATTTGCAAGCAATAAATCCAAATCGGTCACATTCTGATCATTACAATTACATAGGAACATTTATCAAGTAGCAAAATTTTTTAGTTATGATAATGCAGTACCATAAATTATCGATTGATTGCGTGATTGAGATATTCCGGTTGCCAACACCGTTAGCCAGATGACGCCGGTTCAATAATGAGTTTCGCAATATTCTCAACTGTAAGAAAGTTGATACAATTGTTAGATCTACTCATATTTGTTTCTTAGTTTTGAAGGTATTGATAGAATCGATGTGTTAGGATTCTTCATCAGTGAGTCCTAACAAAACTATTCATACCGTTTCAACACAAATATTCGAAAGGTACAGACATTTGGGCAACTCTTCAAGCACTCTGTTCAGGTGAATTGGTGGTAGGAAGCTACTTAAATATGAGAATATATAAGATACCAATAACTTCCATTAATGCACATAATTTTGTTCAAATACGAGGAATATCTTATTTGATATAAAGTATTAAAAAACATTTTTTTTGCAATTTTTTAAAAAACTAGCGTATCGTATTATAGCCATTTTAAAGCAGATTAATAATAATAATAATATACTTTATTTCAGGTGAAGTGTATACATGTAATACAGTGAACACTCGAGATGAAACAGGGTCATAAACAATTTTACTCTCATTATATCATGTAGGCTAAGAAGTCTTCTACACAATGTTAAGTAGCTGCTTGAATTTCTTGTATTGTTGTAGGGTACATCCTCCTCCCAATTTATGTGCTATCTTGTTATAATATCGAATGCACCTATATGTAGGCCCTTTTTCGGTGAAGTTAGGTCTGTGCTGCGGGGATTTTATTGCTGTTGTTCTTGTATTAGGTATAATTACTTGGTGTTTTCTCTTCAAAGTAATGCATATTTTTAAAAGTGAAAATCAAGCATTCCTGGATATGTATATCTGATGCGGTTAATAAATCATTTTTTTCTTTAATATTCCCCTACACGACTCCATCTCTTCATCTTCCAGATTATACGTATTGCTCTCTTTTGCATCTTCAGCACTCTGTCCAAGTTATGTGAGCTACCAAAGAACATGATGCCATACCTCATCTTCGATTCCGATACTGCTTGGTAAATGGTTTTCATTGACATAGAGTCCAGGTATTTACTGAGTACCCCAAGTGAGTAGCAGATAGAACTCAATTGAGCACAAAGGTTGGTGATGTGTTCACTCCAATCAAGCGTTTCCTCCAGTTTGAGACCCAGGAAATTACGACACCTAATCAGACTCAACTCAATATTTGCTGTTGTTGAAAACCTGTATGAGCTGTTTGAATAGCTCTGCATTTGTTTTTTCAGCATTCATGCATAAACCATTTGCTTCAAACCATTCGGCTGCTTGTAGTAGGGTTGATTTTACTAGTTTACACGTTTCTGGGAATGTCTTGGCCATGACTGTAAAGTTTGTGTCATCTGCATAATTCAAAATTTTGATACTTGTTTCATCAAATATGGTATATAGATCATTTAAAAATATGATGAATATGATGGGACCTAAAATGCTTTCTTGTGGTACTTCTAGCTCTGTGAATTTTGCCTGCGATATTATTTGGTTCTCATTCTGAAAGATCATTAATCTTTGTCTATGGTTGGTTAGGTACGATTTAAACCATATCAGTTCTTTTTCCTTTATTCCATAGGCTTGTAATTTTTGTAGGATGAGATCATGGGACAGAGTATCGAATGCCTTCGATAGGTCCAACATCAACCCAACCGTCACATTTGAATCTTCCAGAGCGTCTAAGATTCCAGAGATAAACTCAAAGATTGCTGTCTGTGTGGACTTCATTTTGACATATCCATGTTGTGAAAGTGATAAAACTGTTTCTTGTACTAGATATGTTATGATACAAGCTGAGTCGAAATAGTCAGTTCTAGTATTTTGGAGAATGTTGGTAGGAGACTTATTGGTCTATAGCTCTGTGGTTTATCTGGTTCGCCTTTCTTGTACACCGGTTTTATCAATGCTTCCTCAAGCAGGTCTGGGACAACACCATATTCTATGGAAATATTTATTAGGAAAGTTAGGGGTTTCACTAATTGTTCTGCGCAATCTTTTACTAATTTCATCGGGATTCCGTCACATCCGTAGCTGTTTTTATTCTTAAACATAGAGATTGTGCGGGTACAAAATTAGAAATAATAATAATCACCCGCTTAATGAAGGGCAGCGCACTTCCTGAGTCGCTGGTTATACTATAACAGTAGATCCAAAAATTATCTTTGGTAGAGAAGATGTTTGCAAGGTGAATTAAAAGTTTGTAGTTATAATAGAATTATGTATTCACAGATAAGAATAGTTACACAATGTTCGGCACTTGAGTTTACACTCACAGAAAGAGTTTTTAGGTGTCTATAATAACCAAGGATTTGAACTTCTCTGCTCAATCTTGGGTACTTCTGGTAATATTAAATGATAAAGAGATCTGACCTTATTTGTTGTTTGGAGTTCACCACAGCTCTGCTTCAATCGTCGAAGGTAGATTTCTCTGAATAAGGTGCAGGCACTTTGGATAAAGCTTCACAAACTTCCACTGATGAATTGTGCCTTGGCGATATGTAATTGCGTCACAGGTTCACAATTCACAACCTTTTTCTTTTACGTAGAGAATTTCAACTGAGTAATTCACATACACATGAACTAGGGTA
Organism: Micraspis discolor; assembly: GCA_030674115.1. Classification (NCBI taxonomy): domain Eukaryota; kingdom Metazoa; phylum Arthropoda; class Insecta; order Coleoptera; family Coccinellidae; genus Micraspis; species Micraspis discolor. Next base: position 2,837,282 of record JARTUT010001740.1, read on the forward strand.
GCTAACTGACCCGAAAACAGATTATTTTGAGAGATCTTTAGAGGAACTTGTAGTTCTGAGTGCCGTTATAGACTTGTGAGAAGTAAATTGATAAAAGAGAACTTACTTGTAGAAGTGACCACCTTGAGAAGTGTAGAGAGAATGAATTTGAATAATTGAGAGAGGTCGGACGTGTACAAAAGTTCAGGTAGCTAAGTTAAGGGATTTCCAAAATTCCGTCCGACAGAAGGCATTCTTGGAAGTAACGGCCGCTGCCCCAAATTCCAAGAACTGTCCTTTGTTGCGAGAATATCGCAACAGAGATTGTTTTCAATGATTCTTCTTCCGAGACTGTGCGTAGTTTGAAGATGGTGTTTGTTCTTGTTATATTGATTTTAGGTTGTGAGTTTTAATTGTTACTTACTTTTTTTTTCGCCATTGATGAATAATAGGTATTGAATAAGTTTGCTATTTTTTTCATTAAACATTTTACGTAAGGTTGAAGATCAATCAACACATCAAGTCAGGAAGAAGTATTGAATATTTCAGATAAGTTTAATCTTATAAAATACGCACGCCTTATTATTCATTCAAAAGAAATTACCTTAACTGTCCATAAAACAGGAGTAATTGATAGATAACGAAAATAATTAAAACCTGTTGTATATTAATTAATTATCTGAATAGCTTTAAGTTATTGGATTCTTTTTCGAAAACAAGGTTACGAAAGTATTTCAGACTGAAGAATTCATAATATTTCCAAGAATAATGAACTAATTGGATTGTATACTGTGCGTAACATACGGAGGAGGTGGGTGGCATTGAGAGAAAACTCGTACTCGTAATTGCTACCAAAAAATGATTCTATCGTTCATTGTGATTTGAAGATATGATAATTTCTGGTCAAACGTTGCCACTTATGATAACTCACACTCTTCTGGTCGCATAACTAGAGCAATCAGCAAACATATCAGGTATACCGTTATGAAATGAGCATTTTTTGTGAAAATAAAACACTAGTTATTAATGGGAAAGTAAAAAACATTTCATTCTATCTATTGGCCATTGTTTTCTACACATTTTGATCACCTTTCTGGCAATTGTGGATACCACAATTCGTCTTTTAAAAAATTTCAAACTGCTCATTAATTGTCGGTAGCGATCAGTATTAACGATTTCACTAGGTTTTAGGAGCACGTTGTACACCACACCTTGCTGGTCCCACCAAACACACAGCATTGTCTTGTTTTGGATTCTTAAAATAAATCCATTTTTCATCGCCAGTAACAATCCAATGTAAAACGATTGTCTTTCGTGTCTTTTAAGCAAAATTTCACAAGTGTTTTTTCGGTTTTCCATTTGTTTTTGTATTTGGGAGTTGTATGATCAATGATTAATTTTTTGTTCTTTCAATATCTGACATGGAACTCACCTCTGTTGCTATTGAAGTATATGGTTGATCCGTAAAATCATATTCCCAACCATTTGGACAAGATTTGACTGGCCAAGAAGGGTCTGGCTTCAATATATCAATTTTCACCAATTCCTCGAAGTTGACGTCATACATGCGGCATTTATCGAATCCGTTTTCATTTTGAGGTATAGCCAAAATTTTTCTGTAACAACAAATATATGTGACAATGAAAAAATTAGCACATAGAAGAAGTCAGAATAATCATGTCGAATTTTGGTATGGAAGTAGTTGAAATCAGTATTTGGAACAAATATTCATAATTATATAATATATAAGCGATTAAGAATTGTGGCAGATCGAAAGCAACTCTTATGAAATGTTCAAAAACGCTCATATTTCTGAATCGTCGAAGGAAATACCTGGTTTTCATCCTCTTAGAAAAATTTAATCAGTTCTTAATCGTTTGAAAACATGCCGTCATGTTGAAAGTCAGGTTCAAGTAAATTTTCTGCCCTGAAAAGGACAGAGGATGTAAATTTAATACTTGATTTTTTATTCAGTTCTTTTTTCTATTTTTGAATTCTTATTTTCAGATTCAATGCGCGTAACTTGAATATTAATGGAAGATCTTGAAGAAAGAAGTCCTTTGCCATTCAATATTCAAGCTCATATCGTGCACATTTCAATACATACGAATAACTTCATACGGAGGGTTAAACTACTGTGGTTTTTCCCTAACCTGCTGTTTTATACCCTGAATTGTATGGTACTCCGTTACGCTAAAACTTTAAACAAATACAGATACTATAACGTTTTCTAAAAAAATTTTAAGCCAAAAGTTTATATTTATGTAAATATAACATTCAAATGATTACACGTTTCTGAAATTTCGGGATGTTCAAAATATACATGATCTCCATACACAAAATCTCGTGGCGATCTGACGAGAACCTTTAAAGATTATTTTCTTAATTGTGGCCATACCTACCACATGACAGCATTGACAATTATTTTATTGACATATTAGTAGTAGATGCTTTGGCAATTGTTACACTTAATTCAATTTTGCTCGAAAATCGCTTTAAAATAATTGAAACCCACTATGAAAATTGCGGTTCTGTTAAAATTACACTCCATAAAATTTGTGACATATTTGGACAACATGATTGACCTTCTGAGGCCGCTATTAAGAATTTGGGCGCTAAATTTGAGTCGTTCGGCTCGGTACAAAATGTGCCTACACCAACATGTGTTCAATCCGGCTGTTCAACTGAAAACATAGCAGCCGTGAGCCACAGTGTTGAAGAAGATCCGAATTTGTCAATTTCTCGACGTTCTCAACAACTGGGGTTATCTTAAACCACCACATGGCGAATTTTGTATAAGCCGACCGACTATTCACATCGCCGTAGATTCGCTCAATTCATTGTGGAACAACCCGCTGGTTTTTCTGAAAAACTCATTTTTTTTCAGACCAAACCTAGTTTCACTTGTCAGGGTACGTCAACAAGCAAAACTGCCGCGTTTAAGCTTCTGAAGATCCTAAAGTGATTATTGAGACCCCTTTGCATGTTGAACGTGTCACTGTATGGTGCGCTATGTGGTCTGGACGAGTGATTGAGCCGTTTTTTCGAAGATGAGGCTGAAAATGCGGTAACAGTCAATGGATCACGCTATCGCCAGATGTTAACAACTCAATTTCGGCCTATCATTGATGACATGGATATCACTGCCATGTGGTTTCAACAAGACGATGCCACTTGTCACACAGCCAATAAGACGATAAATTTATTGCAAACTAAATTTGCTCATCGCATAATTTCAAGAAATTTAGCTGTTAAATGGCCAGCCAGATCCACCACTGGATTATTTTTTTGTGGGGCTTTCTTGAGGACAGAGTCAATCGAATCGATTGCAGCCTTAAAACTCAAAATCTGTGAAGTCATAGCCGGAATAGACCTAACATTTTGCCAAAAAGTGATTATAAATTTTGATGAAAGACTACTTCTGGCAGCGTAGTCGTGGCTGATATTTGCCAGATATAATTTTTCATTCATAATGGCCGGACTTTTCTTTTTGTAATAGAATTAAAATTTGAATCATCCTCATCAACATTTTTTGTTTTATTTTGTTTTAAAACTCAAAGTTCTTGTTGAAAAACCCTTTATTTGACTAAATATTATGCCAGTGAGAAAACAATCTGAAGTTTGTTTTTGTAATGAACAATTATTGATTCAACTGATATAGAGGAACAAAAAAGTTCAGAAATTCTATGATGGATAACATGGTCATATTCTAAAATCTACAATCTTCAAACATATCTCAATGACAATCCAAAAATAATTACGTATGGCGATGATCTTCCGCAGGATCTTCCTGACGGAAGCATCCACGAATAAGGAACAAAGAAAATTGAACAGCTGATTTAATTAGAACCCCCTTAACATAAATTAATAACGTTTAAGGAAAATATATTGCTTTCCTTGGACGTAGACAGACCACAAAAAGTCACCTTGAACAATCATCATGAAAATTGTTCATGCAAAAATAGAGGAAATGTTAAAATTTGAATAACAATACTAATAAATGAGTTTTCCTTATAGAGATTTGAAAATAGACATCTATTTCATATAAAGGGTTTTTTAACTCAGTGTTTCATCTCAGTCGAGCAACCCTGTATATTTTTTATCACATAGTGATTTGATACATTGAACAAACACGCTAAAATAGTTGATATTATTACGGGTATGATTCATATCTAAAAAAGAACAAATTGTATGATGAAACTGCATAATGATCTAATTTAATTTGATGAGAATAATTCGAAAATAGTTTTTTTTTGTTACACGAAAATTCAAACCGTCGAACCTACCCCATTCAGTTCTCAAGTTCATTCCGTCTTTGAGTTATTGGTTTCACGGATGGACAGAATGGATTCTACTTTTTTTGATACAATTAATACCCAAAAATTACAAATATTCAGGAAAATTTGAGAGTACTATATTCAGGTGAATAAGAATGTCAAAAGAAATTTACGGCAAACTCATTCCTTATCCTGTATACCCTAAAAGAATTAATATTTTGACTTTGTAAGGTACAGCAAATAATTTCATAATCTCAATTTTCATATTCAGATTCAAATATTACTTTATTATAGGCCATATAGAATGATACCTCGCTACCTTAACCTCTGTTGAAGCTTTTGACCATATACATATACAAGTTATATTGTTTATAACATGAATGTGTGAGCCGAAAGTTGAATCCACCCTATATCGTAAGATAAATATGTGCTGGGTTTCATTCTCGTAGATCGGTTGATCAACTCGTTGATCGAGCGACTCTATGCTTGAAATTAGGTGAATTCGGCATTCCATTGGTCATCCGTTGATGAAACCCACTTAAAGTGTATCATATCCATTGGTTGTTAATATGTCTATTCATTAATTTGTTTCTAAAAACATATTATGATCTACAGTGCTTCCCCAAAATGAACCTTATATTTATAGGTCCACTTGTAGAACTATAATGCTGGATTTCATAAACGTTGATCGGTTGATCTACTAGTTGATTGAGCGATTCTATGCCTGAAATTCTGTGAATTCGGCATTCCATTGGTCAATCTGACACATCCGTTGAAGTATTCTGTGATTCTTTTGATCAACGATCATTATGAAACCCACTAAAAGTATATCATATCCATTGGATGTTAATATGTCTATTTATTAATTTGTTTACTAAAAACAGATTATGATCTACGATGCTTCTCCATAATAAGCCTAATTTTAATAGGTTGACTTGTAGAACTATAATGCTGGGTTTCAAAATCGTTGATCAGTTGATCTACTCGTTGATTGAGCAATTCTATGCCTAAAATTCCGTGTGTTCCGCATTTCATTGGTCTCTCTGACATATCCGTTTAAGTATTCTGGGAATCCTTTGATCAACGATCATTATGAAACCCACAAAAAGTGTATCATATCCATTGGATGTTAATATATCTATTTATTAATTTGTTTACTAAAAACAGTTTATGAACTACGGTGCTTCTCCACAAAGAACCTAATGTTAATAGGTTGGCTTGTAGAACTATAATGCTGGGTTTCAAAATCGTTGATCAGTTGATCTACTCGTTGATTGAGCGATTCTATGCCTAAAATTCCATGTGTTCGGCATTTCATTGGTCAATCTGACATATCCGTTTAAGTATTCTGGGAATCCTTTGATCAACGATCATTATGGAACCCACTAAAAGTATATCATATCCATTGGATGTTAAAATATCTATTTATTAATTTGTTTACTAAAAACAGTTTATGATCTACGGTGCTTCTCCACAAAGAACCTAATGTTAATAGGTTGGCTTGTAGAACTATAATGCTGGGTTTCAAAATCGTTGATCAGTTGATCAGTTGATCTACTCGTTGATTGAGCGATTCTATGCCTAAAATTCCATGTGTTCGGCATTTCATTGGTCAATCTGACATATCCGTTTAAGTATTCTGGGAATCCTTTGATCAACGATCATTATGGAACCCACTAAAAGTATATCATATCCATTGGATGTTAAAATATCTATTTATTAATTTGTTTACTAAAAACAGTTTATGATCTACTGTGCTTCTCCACAAAGAACCTAATGTTAATAGGTTGGCTTGTAGAACTATAATGCTGGGTTTCAAAATCGTTGATCAGTTGATCTACTCGTTGATTGAGCGATTCTATGCCTAAAATTCCGTGAGTTCCGCATTTCATTGGTCAATCTGACATATCCGTTTAAGTATTCTGGGAATCCTTTGATCAACGATCATTATGAAACCCACAAAAAATGTATCATATCCATTGGATGTTAATATATCTATTTATTAATTTGTTTACTAAAAACAGTTTATGATCTACGGTGCTTCTCCACAAAGAACCTAATGTTAATAGGTTGGCTTGTAGAACTATAATGCTGGGTTTCAAAATCGTTGATCAGTTGATCTACTCGTTGATTGAGCGATTCTATGCCTAAAATTCCATGTGTTCGGCATTTCATTGGTCAATCTGACATATCCGTTTAAGTATTCTGGGAATCCTTTGATCAACGATCATTATGGAACCCACTAAAAGTATATCATATCCATTGGATGTTAAAATATCTATTTATTAATTTGTTTACTAAAAACAGTTTATGATCTACTGTGCTTCTCCACAAAGAACCTAATGTTAATAGGTTGGCTTGTAGAACTATAATGCTGGGTTTCAAAATCGTTGATCAGTTGATCTACTCGTTGATTGAGCGATTCTATGCCTAAAATTCCGTGAGTTCCGCATTTCATTGGTCAATCTGACATATCCGTTTAAGTATTCTGGGAATCCTTTGATCAACGATCATTATGAAACCCACAAAAAGTGTATCATATCCATTGGATGTTAATATGTCTATTTATTGGTTTGTTGACTAAAAGCAGATTATGATCTACGGTGCTTCTCCACGATGAACCTAATGTTAATAGGTTGGCTTGTAGAACTATAATGCTGGTTTTCAAAATCGTTGATCAGTTGATCTACTCGTTGATTGAGCGATTCTATGCCTAAAATTCCGTGTGTTCGACATTTCATTGGTCAATCTGACACATCCGTTGAAGCACTATAATAGTTGATATTTTCAAATAAAGTGAATTTTCTAAAAATCAACATTTATTCTCAACGTTTTATATCTATTTATTCTGAAAGCGTACCATCACAGAAGCATTCCCGTCATCAGCTAATCAATAATTGAAAAACATTTCAATAAGGTTAGAACAATTAATCTTGCGTCGATATAATACTATCTGAAAAACTCATGCATCAAATAACGGTTTCAAAAGTATTTTCGTAAATGAATTCAAAAGCTTTTTATCTTGTACTCCAAAAACTATCAATAGGAAATCTCTACATCTCTGACTAACCAATGTTCACGCTTCTACAGGTGCAAGAACCATTGTTTCAATGAATTCAACGATTGAGTTCAAGGAATTCGATCTAATAAGCGCACATGAATGCAGATAGCACGCTAATTCCCATCTCAGTCTCAATCCAGTCTTATTGTATTTCCAAAAGGAAAAAAGTAATCACGGATACTGAATAGCACACGCAAATACGACGGAATTCGGGAGAAGGTTGATTTACAGAGTGAGTATTTAATTATATCACTTCATTCCTCCATTCTGCATAAGACTCAAGCGGTTGACCGTGAAGTCAGCAATGTCAAGTTGAGTTTGCTTCATTTACGACATCGAATGAAGATGTTAGGCAATCCGATCCCGTCTTTGGCAAAAATCTATTACGGTCATATCTAGATAGAACCAGTTTATCCATTCGGTAGGCAATAAAAAATTGAGATGGTACTGTATCGATGATCCAGATCATCAATCGAGGTAATAAATGAAACACAAATTGATTTGAACATTCTAGAAAAATAATTGAGCTGTTGTAGATGCGGCCCATTGAAAAATTTAATATGGCGTCATGTAGACATAATAAACAGAGGTTACTAGGTACAAGCACTGATTGTACATTTCAAACTAGTCATATTCATCATCATCATCATCATCATCATCAATATAAACATAAACATAAACATAAACATCATCATTGAACATCTGCGGTTCTATCAACATATTTCTTATGCTCTATTACTCAAACAACATGTTGGGATGTATTAATAGTTTTAGTAATAGAAAACGTAATAATACTTTTTGATTTTGTTTTCTCACTTCATGTACCTTATTAATTATAATTAATTTATTTAATTAATCCAGTGGCTTCTCACTAGAGAATGCATAAAAGAAAAAGTCTATTCAAAGCCAATAAATAATCAAAATTGTGCCAAAAAATTAAAAAATCAGAAGCGGATAGATATGCAATTAAAAAGGTCAAGGATGAAGAGCTTTTATCACAACCAGAGGAAGACATGTTACGATAATTGTTTACTGTTTTGTTTTAATCAAGTTCTCCACGATGTTGCTTTGCAAACAATATGTATAACCCAGCTTGACAAAAAAGGCGGTAAGTAATGTTCCAATTTGAAATCTAGATCAAATACGCGATCTTTTGAAAAAGAGTAGATCGGTAGGTACATTATTTTTCTACATGAAATGTCAGAGTTAAACGACAATAATTTTTTTTATGATTCCAACACTCAAGAGAGAATGATTAAACCAGGATTCGAGCAATTCAATTAAAATCTATCAAGGAAGTGCTTAAGATGTTTAGTGCCTGGACATTCTCTTACCTTGAACAGATTGATCGATATAGCTACACACTATTGACGTACATTGAGAATCCTGTAATTTCGATACAGATGGAAAGAAAAATATGATTCTCTCTTTTTTTCAATAGCCAGTTTTCCTTGAAAGATTTCAAACAAAACCCCGGACATTGTTCTTCTCATTATATCGATATAAAGAATGTCTATATGATGAATAAAAGTTCCTATATAGATTGAATATTTGGATAATCTATTGTTATAACCCATCTGATGAATGATGCAGCAATTCCGATTATTTTATTGTGAATCAAAATTACCTGAGTATGCAAAGCAAAAAATTAAAAAATTGAAACGTTCGTTGGTCGAACATACAAAGCAAAGTAATCCAAACTAAGAAAAGATTGATCGAGACATGCGGTTCGTCTTGATTGGTACGAGTTTAAATACCTCGATCCATGTCCTGTCTATTTTTCCACGCTCCATTTTGATTGTACTTCAACCAGATAATAAAATTTTTGGAATTTCTTTATTGATACACATTTTATCTTGAAAAAAAGTTGTTGAGATCTTAACTAGAAAACCCTTCATTTCAATTCGAAGTCTATTGAATATGAATTGCACTGTTTTTACTAGTGAATATTTATCACCGCTTCCGATATAATTAAATATCACCTATCCATTATTAATACTATAATAGATCCTGAAAGTCAATCTGTATATAATTGAATATGTGAGTGGTTTATTATATTCATATTTTCGTTTCATAAGAATATTTTTTCTTTATGAAGGATACATTTGATCATAGATCGATTGTAACCTATTCTATGGCGCAACATAATAACGTTGAATGTTCCGCCAAACTACAAGATGTATAGAATTGATAGGTGATTGAAGAAAATACAACATTAAGAAAATAATTGCCTCAATTGAATATTGAGCGAAAAAATTTAATTGTTGATTTCCGCATACGAGATTGCCATTTACATTGAAATTGTCATATGAAGTTCAATGTCTTTCCTGAAGCACATGTCTCTGTGATTAAGTGATTCCATAAATTCCAATATTATGTATTTCATCATCATTAACTCCTCGATCTTGAATAAATGATGAAAATATATCTGAATAATTGGAAATCTATTAATGCAGTTGGATGTATATATATTATTCTACCATTAGAGAGAAATATAGTCAATGCCATTAAAATATTGAATAATGTTCTCTTGAAAAGCTTAGTTCCATCAAGATTGTATAAAATTAACTGTCGATCAGAATGTTTTCAACGCAACATTCATCATTTACGAGGGGTGCCTTTTATATTTCGGGATAAGAGAACAAAATCAAATATTGATCATTGAGAATCGCTTTATTGTTTTTCGAAATATTTCCCAATATGATCTATACACTTTTGCATGCGTTTGAACGGATTGTCGAAGCTCATTCGCGTAAATCCACTATTCATCATCTGTCTCGATGTCATAGACGTGCTTCGAAGCACCGCGATCGTATTTTTGGAGCATTTCTTTTGACCAATCGATACGAGCCTTTTTCTGAGCAATTGACAGATTGTGTGGGATCCAACGCAAACAAATTTTTTTTTCGGTCAAATGTTCATGCAATATGTATGCTGGTTCCACTAATGGCAAAGGTTGTCTCAATCTCACGATAGGTCACATTACAATCTTGTAATATCAGTTCATCGATGGACTGTTTTTAATCAACGTCGAAATTTGTAAAAAATAATCGCACCAAAATGTTCACGATTTAATTCCATTTTTTGGGCGAGATGAAACTTTTAAGTTACTGCAAACAACACAAACAGCGCTAGTATGTCAAAACGTTCTGACTACGTATAACCTCAAAAATGATTCTTGTGTACAAGAAACGGACCTTTAGTTCAAGTGATCTGTACAGTAGTAGTGAGAAACCCAGAAGAAATAGAATAAATCTATTGATATCAAAATATGCATGTCTGTTATCAAAAACCTTCTACAAGAAATCATTTCAATTGCTATTGTCGTTTGAATATTACAGGTGAAAATGCAATTTTTTTATGAAATGTCAACACGCTTTATCTTCTGAACGGGACCAAATTTGGAAAAATGATATAAAAAAAAATGTTTCTTTGGACGTCAAGAATCTATCGTTAAAATTAACGCAGTGGTCAAAGACTCACTCTGTATACTTATTTGTTGCCTCATATGTGGCTTCATATTGATGAAAACTTGCACACTTGAATAAATAGAACAGCGACAAATAGGCGGTTATTTTATGTATTCAGCTTTGAAGATGAAATTTGCGCCATTGTTCGCTTATTGTTAATTACCTTACATTTGGAATAACTATTTTTGTGCGTTCGTAAAACACATGTGCAAATATTGTAAGTGTAAATGTCATTTACAAATATTAATCATTGATGAATTCAACCGTAACTCTCGATAATTTCTGACCAAAAACTGAATCGCAAACTTTTCGTATTCTGTCAGTAAATGAAAAAATATTGAATAATGATGAATAATGGAAACCGCCCAAAATGCTATTTCGACACTCTATTTTTCTGTTGTTGTTATATGCTTTATTAATCTCATTGAGGTCTTTCAGATCCAATTTTTGATTAATTTCCATACTTGACTAATTATCAACTGATTTTTAAATTTTAGATTTAGAATTTTTTTGTTGAATTAACTTTATGTCCTGACCCCAACAGAATAGAGAAATCTTGTTTCCATGTTGAGAGTAATGAGAAATGAAGAAAATTTGCTTAACTTCTGATGATTTTCCTCCCAAACATTAATTATATATATATTCTTTTGAACTTTTGGCTGACAATATTTAGTTAGCAAACAATAAAGCATATAGATCAGGGGTTAGTGACGGGGTGTCATACAGTTCGGCGTATGACATAAAAGCCTAGGGAAAAACCCCCAGTAAAAAAAAACCCTGGCTCCCTGTCTAAGTGTGAAAATACAAAAATAAGCTGAAATATATTTCAAGGACTTCTTTCTTCAAGAGTGATCTTCTATTGATGCAGAAAGAGACTTCTTCAAGGTGCTCACATTGAATCTTCGGCATATGACACTGTATGGAAATATGGATTAATTCTCAAACTCTATACCCATCTGAAATGTGGGAAAATGGTACGATTATTAGAAAATATGTTATCTGATAGAAGGTTTCGTGTTTTTATTGACAATAAGAGTAGCAACTTCAAAACATTGAAAAACGGTCTTCCTCAAGGATCAGTTTTAGCTCCTTTACTTTTCAATTTATATCTAAGTGATTTGCCCACTACATCATCTCAAAAATTTGTGAATTATTTTATTGAGTGGCGACTATGTCCAAATCCCAACAAAACAGAGGTATCTTGTTTCCATCTGAATAATCATCCTATCAAACACAATTTCTATCCAAAATACTTAGGAGTTAAATTAGATTCATCTCTCAATTACAAGGCTCATTTAAATGATCTGAGTCTAAAACTGAAAACAAGGAATAATATTGTTCAGAAATTAGCTGGATCGTCTTGGGGTGCTGATGCTTCCACTCTTCGCACAGCATCTCTAGCCCTAGTTTTTTCTGCAGCTGAGTTTTGTTGCTCTGTTTGGTTTAATAGTGCACATACACAAAAAATTGATGCACAATTGAATACATCCATGAGAATAATTACTGGCACCATAAGATCAACACCGGTTCATTGGTTACCAGTATTGTCTAATATTGTCCCTCCCCATATTCGCAGACAGACTGCAGCTCTGAATTCTTGGAATAAAAATCATTCTTTTCCCAATTTATTCCCAATTATTTCATATTTTCCACAAAATAAAATTCCCAGATTGAAGTCACGTAAACCATTATGGTATAATACGTTCTTCAATATGAACATAAGTGATAAAGAATTATGGAAGACTGAGTGGAACTATTACGAAATGTTCAATAAGTATCTCGTTTCTGATCCTTCTGAAAAAGTTCCTGGTTTTGATCTTCCAAGACAAATTTGGACAGTTCTTAATCGGTTGAGAACAGGTCATGGTCGTACCAATGGCATGCTATTTAAATGGAACTCAGTTCCTAGCGCAAGTTGTGAATGTGGAGAAGCAGAAGAAACAATACCTCATCTCATCAATAGTTGTCTCATATATAAATTTCAAGATGGTTTTAGGGCTATTCATGATGTTTCCAACTCTTTCTTGGAATGGGTTATAAATTTCAAACGAATATGATACGTATTTTTGTTATTCAGTTCTTTTTTCTGCTTTTGTCTTTTTTTGAACATTAATTAATGCAGATGATCTGCGCCTGAAATTGAAAATCCAATTCTTCAGGAATTAGCTGGATCATCTTTGGGTACTGATGCCTCCAATCTACATATATCCATCAGATGCAGATCTGCTGAACTATTCAACGTATTCGGCTCAAGAAACTTGACCGGGAGATATGAACAATTAAACCATTTTAAAACATGAAAACTCTAGCTCATCTCCTTCGAAAAATTGAGAATATAGAGCCGGCGGGACATGCTCAAGTTTGAACACGCATTCTTCACCACGAAGTCGAACCCAATTGACTGAGATCATTTTCGAAAATAACAGGCAAAACAATAAGACGCTATTCTACTGGTTTAATAAACTAGATCAAGATCAAGCGCGCAAAAAATAATCTGCAGGTTTTTTCTTCGCTCTCAATTTGTTCGACATTGAACCCGCTAATATAATAGTCTAGAACCAATTTACACATATCTAGTTTACAGTTAGCTAAAAATAATAAAATAAACATACTCGCATTGAACCTGTTGTGAAATCTTCACAAAAGCACGCAGTTATTGGATCTGAAAAAGTCAACCTTCGGACTAAATTTGATTCGATAACAAATTGCCTAATTTTTTTAATGGATTGAATATGTAATTTTTCCATATAGTTATGAATCATAACATCCATTCAGGCATGGGATAAACACGCGTTTAGTACCTAGGATGTTGAAATCCATTTTTATCGATTTGAATACAATATCAACTTTTTGTGCGAATGCCTTTCCGACGTTGCATTAATTTTGTTGATTCTGTCCTAGCTGCCGCACATAGTCTGACCTTTAAGTATTCATTAGCAATCATTTTGATCATCTCGAATTTATGGCACCTCAAATCCGAATATTCTTGACATCTAGTTAATATGTTATTCAACGCAAGTCTGTTTTTAACTGAAAATACTGCCCACAATGTCATACTCTTTACAAACTCTATATTTCTTTCTAAGTTGTTAATATTAGACTGATTTTCCTCATCCGATTCATCAAGTTCTATTTCTCAATTATTTAGTACACATTCATCTTCTTCAAAAGTCCTGGTCTCAACTTCTTTATGATTAAGAGCAGTTTCATTGGAGCTACATGGTAAAACAAGACCACTTGTAGTAAATAAATCATTTTGTTCATATGATTTCACACCTTCTGCATCCTCTATAGTCATCTAACGAATTATTATCAATTACAGAGACCTACAAAATAAAAATTTTTTTTTGGTGCCTAGAATTTTTGAGTTGATTTTAACTATATTTTTATTGCTGAATCTAAATATGATAGCAGTTTTTCTGTATCAGCTCAATATTTTTAGATAAATTCACTTATCTATCAATGCTTTTTCCTATTTAATACTTTCAAGTATGAGTATTGTAAAATTTATACAAGATATAGATTCTTGTATATTTTCCTTATTGTCAGTCTTCATTTGTAACAAATTGAATTTAAAATAATAATATTTATTATAATTATTATTTTAATTCTTTATTACTAATAGAAGACTAACAATATGAGATGTTTATTTATTTATTGACAAATGCGGGATACAAACAGAACAGAGTCCAAAACAGTATCCACTTTTTGAACAAAAGAAATACATATTTTTCGTTAACAGCTATTATAACAAAATATTGACTAAGACACATTTGTACACTATCACCAAGACAGGAAACACAGTCAATCAACTTTACGAAATTACATTTCGCAGTTTATTCTTGAATGTTCTCAAGGAGGTATCATAGAGGTTCAGAGATGAAACATAATAATTGCAGATCCTTTGACATCTGACCAGAGGCGAATTCATTCCTATATTAGTTCTTCTAAAACATATGTTGAACAATTCAGGTTGTCTAGTTGTACGACTACAGACATTAAAGGATTTAATCCTATTTTGTGTCCTCCAGTTAGTTCCATAAGAATCCGATATATGGAGCTGTCCAGTCTGAAGTGAACTTCAACTACAATTGAGAGTTGAGGTACGTTTGTGAATTCCCGCGGTGCAGATAGATAGAACTTAGCGTCATATGAAATTTCTCTTTAGTAACGAGTTGTTGAATAGTAAATCTAAAAAGTAGATTGTGAATGTGAATTGTTGTATTTGTGTTTTGAATAGAAATGAGTTCAAGTAGAAGAAGCTGTGTACATTATCCTGATATTTTTTGCTACATATGCGGAGAATACACGTTCTTGAAAAACAGAAAAACTATTAGTGACTTTGTAAAGAGGGCTTGGATATTTTGCTGTTAAGCTTGGTGATCAGGATAAAACCTGGGCACCACATATTGTCTGTAAAACTTGTACAGAGCATTTACGACAGTGGACTTCCGGGAAAAGGAAAAGTCTTAAATTCGGAGTACCAATGGTTTGGAGAGAACCAAAGAATCACTTCGATGACTGATATTTCTACCTAGTAAATATTACTGGAATCAATCGAAATAACCGTAACAAGTGGACTTATGCAGATTTAGCCTCTGCAAGACGTCCTATCCCTCACTCAGAAGAAGTGCCAATTCCAACTTTTCAGCAGCTACCAGAACTCTGTGAGGACACATGTCTCTCTGATCAGAATTCTGACACTACTGAAGATGACAGTGATTTTGAAGCGATGTCATCAATTCCCCAATGTTTCAACCAAGATGAGTTAAATGACCTCACTAGAGATCTCAACCTGTCGAAAGAAGCTTCTGAGTTACTAGCTTCCAGGTTGAAGGAAAAAAATTTACTTGAACCAGGAAAGAAATAGTATATTATATACCGCGGGACTGAAGTCGTACATTTAATCCTGAAGGTAAATCCCTCCCTGCGGTCGGGCCATAATTTACCTGAAGGATTAAATGTACTTCAGTCGCAAGGTATATACGATACTTTTCGTACTTCCGGTATGATTTTATTAATTATTTCAATAATTTCAATCAGTGTTTTCTCTCTTCAACTCATTTAATAAACCGTCTTCAATATAAGTTACCATAGTAACATTGCGTTGTGACAATTATAATTTAGAAACATTGTCATTACTAGTGTCATTGTAAAGAAACATTGTTATTGATAATTATTGGTATCATGAGTGAAGAAGGTGTATCTGATATTGATAAAAGAGCAGCCGAAGTAGGTGAAGAATTGTCACCACCGAAATCTAGAAAACTATACGAGCAGCAGTACGATGCTTTTAAAAAGTGGTGCCGCTTAAAAAATGTGAGACAACCTACTGAAAATGCGCTGTTAGTCTACTTCAATGATAAATCAAAAGCGGTTTGTGCCTCAACTCTCTTGGCACATTACTCAATGCTGAAATCGGTTATTAACATTAGAGAAGATATTGATATAAGTAAATTTCCAAAATTATTAGCTTTTTTGAAGAGAAGAAATGAGGGATTTAAGCCAAAGAAGTCAAGAATTCTCACGTCTGAGCAGGTAGATCAGTTCTTACGGGAGGCTCCGGATGATAAATATTTAATGCTTAAGGTAAATTTGTAAATGTGTTTATATACAGAAATTTTAAGAAATCAAATTTTTTGTAGGTTGCACTTATTTTGGGCGTTGCGGGAGCTTGTCGTGGAAAAGAGTTGATTGATTTAGAAATCGACGATGTGAGAGATTTGGGCGATTCCTTGCTAATTGCAATTAGAAACACCAAAAATAAAATTGACCGAAATTTTGTGATTTTGTGAAATTCAGAAAACAATGCCATCAGTTTTGTGGCGATATTTCGAAAATATGTGGCATTGCGAAAAACAGGGACACCTCATTCAAAATTTTTTGTTCAATACATCAACAAAGAATGTACTACGCGAGTAGTAGGAAAAAACATGTTTGGCACATTTCCACGGCAAATAGCAGCTTTCTTGAAATTAGAAAATTCGACGTCTTATACGGGACATTGTTTTAGACGCACATCTGCTTCTTTGTTAGCTGATTCGGGAGACGTGCTGAAGAGACATGGAGGATGGAAATCCTCCAACGTGGCCGAGGGATATATTGAATCGTCTATTAAAAATAAACAAAAAATTTCAGATAAAATATTTGGTCAAGTCGCCGATTCGTCCACTATAGTTATGCCACAGTCCTCATTCTCGCTTCCTGTTTCCGCAGGATCTTCGAAACAAACACCAGTTCAATATGATAAGGACCTATCTGTTACTCGTCAGTTACCTGCTGCATTAACCCAGGAAAGACTGGTCAATATGACGAACTGTCACAATATTAATTTGAATATTAACGTTAATTAATATTCTAATTAATTGTATTTTTCAATAAAATATCCCTTAAATTCGTTTGTTTGTGATTTAATCGTTCCGGGAGTTTCGTCAATATTTAATCCCGGAGGGATTAAATGTGACACTTTAGTACCTGTCACAAGGGAGTGAAGTTGTCACTTTAGGCCCGGAAGTACGAAAATTACATTTTATCGCACAAAGGAGAAAGATCTGCTACCTTTTTTCTCTGAAGAACAAAATCTTGCATTTTGCCATGCTATTAGAGAACTCCTGGTAAAAATGGGTCTTCCTGAATATTTTCCGGATGATTGGCGCCTATTTATTGACAGCTCAAAGCGAAGTTTGAAATGTGTTCTTTTACATAATGGGAACAAATATGGCTCAAACCAATTGCTCACTTAACGAAAATGAAAGAGCAATATGACAACATAGCTTTGGTTTTGGAAAAAATTAAGTATCATGAACACCAATGGGTGATTTGTGTAGACTTAAAAATCGTAAACTTTCTCCTTGGACAGCAAAGTGGCCACACCAAGTATCCTTGTTTCTTGTGCCTCTGGGATAGCAGAGAGAAAACGCAACACTGGGTTAGAAAAGAGTCGCCTAGAAAAGAGAACATGGATGTTGGACGAAAGAATATCATCAATGATCCTTTAGTTCCGCGAGAGAAAATCATGTTTCCACCCCTGCATATCAAGCTGGGTCTAATGAAGCAGTTTGTAAAGGCTCTTGATAAAAATGAATCATGCTTTGCTTTGAGGGAAAAAATGCCTCAGCTGAGTAAGGAAAAAATTAAAGCAGGAATATTTGATGGCCCACAAATAAGACAGCTGATTAAAGACCCTGACTTCATAAATTCAATGATTGAGATTGAACAAAATGCCTGGAATTCATTTGTTTCAGTTTTCCAAAATTTTCTGGGTAAACACAAAGCTGAAAACTATGTTGAATTAGTCAATGAGATGCTGAATGATTTCAGATCACTTGGGTGTAACATGAGCATTAAGGTGCACTATTTACACAGCCACTAAGACCGTTTTCCCGATAATATAGGCGACATTAGTGAGGAGCAAGGTGAAAGATTTCACCAAGATATCAAATGTATGGAGGATCGCTATCAAGGAAGATGGGATACTCACATGATGGCAGATTACTGCTGGTCTTAAAAACGGGATTGTTCTAAAATACATTCAAAAATGTCACGCAAAAGAAGTTTCCGAAATGTTTAGTGAGTAATTGGTTTAAATGATAACTTTTTCTGTTTTCTATAGTATATAATGAATAATATCTGTAATATCTGTGTAATATAATGAAAATTTCTTTATTAATTTGTTTCTTCAAACCATGGTTTTTCTTTTAGAATAGTGTAACGTATAATTCACAAAAATGTTGATATCTTTAAAATTCGAGCTAACTGGCAAAAACTAAGAGCCTATTTGAATTCAGGGCATCAAATTCATATGAAATCACCAAAATCTTCGTCACCAAAACCACTGTTGACCAGTGTAATCACTTAGCCACCTAAGATATTTTGATAGCACTTTCTGTAACTGTAACTTTTCTGTAAACTGCACCACTTTTTTTAACTTTCATCCATTTACCTAGGGAATCCATAATTACACAATCCACATTAATAGCAGTAAAATGGTGGTTCGTTATATAAACGTATCAATAAATGATTTAGTATCCCCTCAAATATTTTTGTAATTTATAATTATCATAAATTGATTTTATCATGACAGTCTTCATGATGATTAAATAATAATTTTTTTAAGATTGCATTTGAGTGCAATATGCTTCAGACAGTAATAATATAAGTAAGGCAACATTTAAAGAGTAATCTTATAAATGTTGCACTTAGTACTAATAGAATAGTTTTATGAATGTTCGCAAAGGAACAGACTAGTATCACTTATCACCAATATAAATATATTATAACACAAATTTGTTCGGTAAGCTGAAATGTTCTTTAAAATTGTCGTGTTAACGTTTATAGAACAATATTATAATTTGCTGTAAAACTGTTTTGTATTTTTGCACTAAGAACGTTCTTACGACATCCTTATCGAGCAAAATACTCGTCAAAAGCTTAATTGTGTCATTGGCAATTTCAATAAAACCAAATTGCGTTCGAGGAACCATAATAAAGTTATTATGAAATAAAATAGCATGAAGACTTTGAAATTATCAAATATCTTTGCTAGTTGGGGCTTATTATGGATTAAAAACCATGGAATCGTTCTGAAATGAATAAAAAGCACAGGGACGTATTTAATATTTTGCATTATAACTAAGCGTAAAAAAATGTCATGAGATATTGGAGTGTGATTGAGTTTCAATTCTGGAAAAACCATAGATGTATATTAGTAATCGTCGAGCTAGAAAATTTCCAAATCATTTTTTCAAATACTTGATACGGACGTACAGCATCCAAATCTGGGGTTGCGCTAAGCCATCAAATATTCATAGACTACAATCAAAAATACTATGTTCGTTGGTTAATGCCTCTTGGTATATCTCCTAATGTTGAAAACGACCTGGCCAAACGACCTAACTGGCTAATCATAACTAAGAATCTTTCAATGTAAAATACTTTCTCTTAGTCTGTACATTGATTCCTACATGTGGTTGAATAAACTGTGAATTCCCAAATCTATTAAATGCCTGAACCAATTTGGAATTCCGTTCAAAAATAGTAAATAAATACTGTGTAACTGACCTCTACAATCACAAACTGTTCACGCCTCACTGGCTTCCATGAGAAACAATCGTATTTCATGAATTATTTATTGATGATTAAGCTTATTGATTATATCGATCAAAAGGATGTTGTCGAATTCAATAACCAACCGTGCAATTAGAGCATGTCGGCGTAAGATCTAAATATAATGCTCTGGTTTAATTGTGCTGTACCACCACCTTACGTAGAGTTTCATTTTCTTCTCAGTCATTCATTGATAGAATTTATAGGTATAGATCAGAATATCGAGTAATATATGAAACCCACTTCTTCTTCCATCATTCAGTCAAGGCCGAAGGCCTGCTTCTTGTTCAAAATTTCCTCTTTTTCCTACTAGATACAATCACTTCCTAATCTTCCTAGGACAGCCAACACTTGGTGACTCATCTCTTGCAATTTTTATTCTTCTATCACCTGACATTCGTCCTTTTACATTTCCAAATAAGCAGAGGAAAATGGTGCAGAGATTTGCGTTATAACTTTCATGAAATTGGGTTTTAATGACGAGATGAACACAGGAGCTGCTTTCATAAATTTGTCATCGACATATGACACTTTGTGGAAAGAAAGGTTAATCTTGAAACACTACACCTCCTGAAATATGAAAGAAGGTTTCCTGTTTTTGTTGTCAATAAGAGCAGGAACTGAGAAACATTTAATAAAGATCTTCCACAAGGGTCAGTTCTATACCCTGTACTGTTCAATGTATGTCTCAGTGAATTACTTACAACATCTCACAAATCTGTATACATAATATCAGTAATTCAGATTGATAGGATTCTTTTTATGTATGATACTTCCTTTATTTCTTTTGTGAATTTTTCTATGCTTCGAATTAGCCATTCTATTGTGGAATATAGTATTTCACTGATCATGACAATACGAATTTTCAAAGCTTCCTTTACATCTTTCTCAGTTTGTTTACAGCTGTACTCCACATCCTTTATCTTTTTCATTGGGTTCTCCTCAATGCTGTTGCTGGTATTAATTCTCGATTGATTCGTTCCACAGTAGACCTACATCTTTTTTTGCTGTTTATCTTTCTTTATCATAGTTTGATCTTACCTAGAACAGAATGCAAAAGCTTCCAATATTTGCGTGATTCAAGTATCCGATTTCCAACTTGCTGATCAGATGTAGCAGAATTTGTTAGCAAGTAGTCGATCATAGGCTAATAGATCTGTGATCTCTAGTATTCTGGTTCATTACTTCTACTGATTTTTATGGCAAAAATAAGTTAAGCTTATCCTTTCGTCGATTCGAGTCCAAACTTATCAGAAATATTAATCATACAGAAGAATTTAACAAAGTGTAATTATCGATCTTGGTTACTAAAAATTATAGTATTTATCACAAATCATGTCATTATGATGATTGTTCGAAAGGTACAATGAACATGCGATTGTTTTCTAGTTATAATCTTTCATCGAAGATAACATTAGGAACATTTTGTTTCTGAACCATTCAGTTCGATCACTGCTTAAAAAATGGGTTTGACAGGAAGCCATTTGATGAGTTTGATTATCAATAAATTTAATTTCTCTCCCTCAAAAAAATAGGATTTGAATAAGTATGTGAATTCCGTCCTTCTGGCAGATAATATTAACGGTCTTCAAAAACTCCTAGATCAAATAGTGGATTCATGCAGCCGGTATGGTCTTAAACTTAACGTCAAGAAGACGACATTGATAGTTGTAACTAAAGAACCGACTAGACATGCAGAACTGTGGATCGGCCGAAGTAAACTTGAAAGAGTAAAGAAGATTAAATATTTGGGACAATTATTAAGCGAGGACTGGGACCATTCACCGGAAATAAAATCTAGAATTGAACAAGCAAGAGCAAGATTCATACGTATGAGGAAGGTGTTGTGTGGACACGAACTTAAAATTGAACTCAGAATAAGAATGGTCCGATGCTACGTGTTCTCGGTCCTGTTGTATGGAGTGGAGTCTTGGACTCTCACAGAGACTACTTTAAAAAGACTGGAAGCTTTCGAAATGTGGGTTTATCGGCGCATGTTGAGGATAAGTTGGATGGATCGGGTCACTAACGTAGAGGTTATGAACAGAATGAGGAAAAATAAAGAAATCATTTCCAACATCAAGATTAGGAAACTCTCATACTTCGGCCATGTTATGAGACATCCTGAAATATATAACATCCAGCATTTGATAATTCAGGGCAAGATTGAGGGAAGACGAGGCCCAGGAAGAAGAAGAACATCTTGGTTGAAAAACCTACGACAGTGGTTCGGAAAGTCAACAACTACGCTGTTTAGAACATCGGTGAATAAAGTAATGATAGCCAACATGATTGCTAACATTCGGTGAACGGATATGGCACATCAAGAAGATGTGGATTCATGTGTTCTTTCACCCTTTTTTCTTATCGGACACCCATCATTTCGACCAAATGTCTGTTATTCTTGAATATCGAAACGAAAATGACCTCACACCTTAGTAGAGACCGATTGAGCTGTAATATTAGATAGAGATAGTTAAAAGTGCTTATATTAATATGTCTGTTGAGTTCGTTATTGTGGAAGAGTCAACAGTTATCAGAATCTGAAATTTGTTTTGTTCAAGAACTTGTAAATAAATAACTTGAATAACTCCAGATGCTGAAAGACGGAAGGTTTCAAATTTCGAACTTTTTAGAAAATTCCTATTACCGCTTGAAAAAAAGACATGGACTTCTTTTTCATTTTATTCATAACCGATGTACCTTGACCAGGTTGAAGACATCCTGCACCATGGTACCATGGGATTGCAAATGATCTTATACCGTAGAATAAAAACGCCTTGCGAAAGTAAGAACCAAAGCTATCTCAACGACTGAAAACCGATTAATGAAAGTTAACATGCTGTAAATGAGTAGTATCGGATAAAATAGAATGGTTCATCTATAATATTGGTAGAAGAGAAACATGCAGAAAAAATCAAGGAAGCAACATTAGTGAAAATCGCTTTCGAACCAATAATTACTCCATCAACAGAGTAGCCAGATGTTCGGAAGCCGATTGTTCGATTCAACTTGAAGAAGTCTTCAAACTACAGATGAGTACCCATTTCATCTAATTTCATGAGTTACAGGCTTCGTTGAAGCAAAGTTATCTTGATATCCATCAAAACGTTGGTAAGAAAATGCTACAAATAACACACACCCATTGTGGGGTATATTTTATGTTTCCCAGTATTTATTTCAGTTATAATTGATATCAGGTGTTATATTGAGGATGATGTTGCTTTTTTGCAATGAACATCAGAAAATTAAAAGAAAAACACTTTCATAAAGCAAAGAATGCTATGATTTTCTTGTGTTCAATAAAAAACAAATCAGTTGTTTTGAATAATTTTATCATTTAATTAAAGAGTAAAGTTTTTGCGATATGAAATGAAGTATTCAATTTTTTTGCGCGCTTTTTCCTACTTCATTTAACTATTAGAAGAGCGTGCAATCGTTTTGCACAATTGTCTGTAATTTTCTAATATGGAGTCGAAAATGATCGATTGGATTGACTTCCCGATGAAGAATACAAGGTCAAACTTGAATTGTCCGGCCTGCCCTCTGGTCGTATAGTTCCACACTCCTCATAGAAGTCTGTTCATTTTGTACAAAAAAATAAATGCACAACACACCGATCGGAAAAAAATACATTCAGCAAAATTTTTAGCAAAATAGCAACTTTTTTAAAACATCCTGAATCGTGTACATATACGAGAGTTACCTTTTATATTTCGGCATTGGACAACCCTAGTGTTGCAATCTACCGACTGACAGCTCTATTGTAAATCTTGACATTTTTGAAATTATACGTAGTCAGAACGTTTCGACATACTAGAGCTATTTGTGTTGTTTCCAGTTACTTAAAAGATTCATCTCGTCCAAAGAATGGAATTAAATCGGGAATATTTTCATGCAATTATTTTTAACAACTTTCGACGTGGATTAACAACAGTGTATCGATTAACTTAATTCAATTTTTGTCGATGAAGCTCCATCAAGGACCAGTGTTTATCGATGGTATGGTAAATTCAACCGAGATCGTAGTTCACTCCAAGACGAATTTCGTGAAGGTCGTCCAAAATCAGTTGTTGTTCTGAAAGCCATTGATGCTGTGCACCAACTGATATTGCAAGATCGTCATGCGACCTATCGTGAGATTGAGACAATCTTAGGCATTAGTGGGACCAGCATACATTCAATATTGTATTTAACCGTCAGAAAAATTTGTTCGCTTTGGATCCCACACAATTTGTCAATTGTTTTCCAAGAAATCAGGAAAACCAACCGCCGAAGACAGATCTCCCTTCACCACGACAATGCTATATCTCACACATCGGCTCAAACAACTGCATTTTTGAGCACTCAAAACATCGATTTAATGAGTCATCCACTGTATAGTCCTGACTTGGCACCGAATAATTTCTTTTTATTTCCGTACGTGAAGAATAAAATGAGAGGTCAGCGATTTTCAACAACTGAAGCAGCGTGCTTTGAAGATACCTCAATCAGAGTGGCAAAAGTGCTTTGACAATTGGTTCAAACGCATGCAAAAGTGTATAGATCTCGATGGGGAATATTTTAACACTCAAAAGACATGGAGGCTGACGTTCTCCTGCGATTGCAGAAGCCTATAGTGATGACTGCGTATCCAATAAAATTATTAATTCGCAAAAAATTCTTGCAAATCAAAAGCAGGAACCTTCAGTAGTGAATGTAACTTAACTAAGTGAAATACCAGTGAATTCAGAAACTTCCAAGAATTCATCAACTTCATCCATTGAAATAAGTCATAATGCTAACACCTATCAGATGACTACAAACCATTCATAATTGTGCCCAAGGAATAATCATAATTGATTATTACAATACCTTTCATTAATAAAATTGATTGATTTATTAAATCAAATTTTTTTATTTTAATTCAATGCGTGGCGAAAACAGTTATGTGTCCACAGGCAGAAAGGCATTTATTAGCCCTCAGCGGCCTAATGCCCTCGCTTCGCAGAGGTATTGAACACCTTCAGGCCTTCAAATGCATTTTTTCTGCCCTTGGGACACAAGGGCGCAAAACCTACTGACGTACATTTTTCGTTTCATTTTTTTAATGGGCAATTTTGGGAATATGCTCAAAAGACTCACCTTTGTTCTACAGTTAAATTAGCCAATTCTGGAACCCAGCACCAATGTTCATCAGGAATAACAGTGATAAAAATCTGCGTGAAATACACGAAGGCAACACTAAACGCGAAAGGGATCATCATCAAAAACAAAAGTTTCTGATAAATCCCAAACTCCCCAATATAAGGGAGCAAGTCGTCGAACTCGAACGTTTTCACATCGTCGCTTTTCTCCAAAGTCTCCTCAAACTTCTTGTCATTTTTCGAATCTTCGTTGTTGTTTGCTGTGTCACAGACGAAGGCTTGGTTCTCGAACGCCAAAGGGAAAGTATTCACCCCTACCTCAGAGCTGCATTCGCCCCCTCCCGATTGAGGCTGGACCATTTTCTCCTGGGGTGGCATTTTTGGCTTAATTTTCCTAATATATGAAGCACTTCGGAGCACACGGTAATATTTGGTGTCAGGCTAACCCCTTCGAGGTAATTCCCGACGATTTCTGAATTCAACTGGAGGTTACGAGGGGGTCTTGTCAGTTTTTATAGTTGGCGCGATCGCTAAGGACGAACACTTCGGTTTTACTCCTTCCATCCACATGGTTTGCTTGCCCCCAGTTGCAGTCGACTTTGGCGAAGATCACAATGCGTTCAAAACGAGGTACTTGAACTTGAAAGTTAGATTACTGTGTTATAACGAGATTTGCATTTGTTTTACGAGTCAATTCGTATCTTATTACATGGAATTTATAACAATTATGGATGGAAACTGATATTCACCCTCATTCAGTCACTCCAATCGTAATTAATCGAAATCTGATGAATAGTTCAACCATTATGGGAATCTGAAATTGGGTTTCCTCAGAATATCAATGAGATCAATTTGAAACTTCGAAGTTGTTTAAATGAAGTTGAAACAAATAGATTTGCAAAATATTTAAATAGCTCATTGGTCGTACGAAAACGTTTAAACGGGCGAATTTGTAGTATTTTTATGGGCATTCAGAATTGAGTATTAGGAAATGCATAGAAGCATCATAAACCTAAAAATTTTATGTGAACTCTTATTTTTTAAATGATACATCCGGTATTTTATTTTCCTAATCGATAAAGCTCTTTCTTCTGAAAATATCAGGTATGAAATGAGTGTTTTTTTTTTTTTGTGAAAATAAAACACTTATTATTAATGAGAAAGTAAAAAACATTTCATTCAATCCATTGGCCATTGTTTTCTACACATTTCGACCACCTTTCTGGCAATTTGTAGATACCACGTCAAAATAATTGTTCGTCTTTCAAAGTAAACCAACCAGACACCTAATTTTCGACCTCCTCGTAGAATTCAAAGTGCTGCTCAGCCAATGCGTGTCCCATCGATGAAAACAAATGGTAGTCGGAAGGAACTAAGTCTGGTGAATACGGCGGGTGGAGTAGTAGTTGCCAGACAAACATTTTGATTGAATCCTGAACCAGTTTTGCTTTGTGCAATCGAGCAAAATTACCTTGCCGTGTCTTCTGGCCCATTATGGTCGTTTCTCGATGAATGCATGGTTCAAATTGATCATTTGTTGTCAGTAGCGATCAGTATTAACCGTTTCACCAGGTTTTAGGAGCTCGTGGTACACCACACCTGGTCCCATCAAACATACAGCATTGTCTTCTTGCCGAATCGATTTGGTTTTGCAGTCGATGTTGATGGTTGTCCCGGATTAACCCATGATTTTTCCATTTAGGATTCTCAAAATAAATCCATTTTTCATCGCCAGTAAAAATCCGATGCAAAATCGATTTCCTTTCGTGTCTTCGAAGAAAAATTTCACAGTGTTTTTTCGGTTTTCCATCATTCAATTAATGTGGCCCCCATTTTCCACACTTTTGGATCTTTCCCATAGCTTTTAAACGGTCAGAAATTGTTTGTTGTGCAACATTTAACATTTCTGCCATTTGTTTCTGATTCGAAGTGTCATTCATCTCCACCCAATATCGTATGCAATTCTGCGTCTTCAAACTTTTTTGCTGGTCTTCCACGTTCTTCATTTCTCACATCAAAATCATTATTTCTGAACCGTTGAAACCATCTTTTGCATGTTGCTTCAGATAGAGCATGATCACCATATGCCCCGACAAAAATTAATGCTTTCCGCAAATCATCACTTTCTGGTACAAAATTCGAAATTTTCAACACGATGACAAAATATGATTCAATTCAATTCTTTCGTATTCATTGTAAATAAATGATTTTTTAATTTCGTGGGTATAGACGTTAAGGCTGTCCTTCAAGCGACATTTCGCAACTTTATTTGTTGCATCTTCAAAGCTCTACAAACACACACATATTATTATAAAGAACATGGTGGGGTTCATGAAATTTTTTAAAATTTTTTTTATGACAACTATTAATCAATATGACAAAAAATGAACAATGTTGGAGTATAGAATCAAATTATTGTGAAATGATGAGCTTATTCCCACTTCTACAAGTTGTCATCAAAAAAATTAGAAAGCACTGACGTGAGGTCAGATTGCTTTGGCGCTCTTGTTGAGCTACTTGCGAGTAAATATTCAAACCATAACAAATCTATAAGCACTCTGATTAGGTGAACAATAGTCTTTTCCCGTACTATGGGACAATGTGATGCAAATATAAACGCCTAATGAATGAACAAACTTATATCTCAAATTAAAAATAACTACTCATAATTTTCCCCAAGTTTTGTTCGAAGCTGAATTCCTTTCTAAAAACTTATGTCAGTGCTTTTCTAAATTTTGACAACGTATTTTGTTTCAGCCATCGAGATTGAAGTCTATCTCTATGATTTCCAGTTATGAAAAATTTTGATTAATGTTACGCCAATTGACACTGATTAATGAGTCCGGCAATTGTCAATCGAATATCGATCTGTGATGGCCATCATTCCGAGAAAATCACCGAAACTTCATGTCATTTCTCTTTTCTCTTGAGCAAATGAAAAAAATGATCACATCTTTAGATGGAAAAGAGTTACGACAATGAAATTTGAGGATAAGTAAGATATCGATCACCTCGATATATTCACGGATTTTTATTGAAATCCGAAAGATGTCTTATGAGATATGGAGTATTAAAAAATTTATTTGGAATTTTTTGAAAATTCCAAATCTTGACGATTCCTGCGAAATTTTGCGAGCCGTTTTGTTTCAGCCTCCCTCAAAAATATTCCAAGTATCAACTTGATCGGATGGATATTCTAGTAGTTATTGAGGATACAAAATTTCAGATGCTCATAACCACTGAACCATCCGACGGATTTGGCTCAATAACGAACTTGTGCTAGATATTTGGACAATTAACCTATTCTGAAAATATGAAAACTCTAGCTCATCTCTTTTGGATGCTAGAGAGGATACAGCCGGACAGACTCAACTTTCGCCACGAATTCTTCATCAGTGAGTCGAACCCATTCGATTGAGACCATTTTCGACTCGATACTCCTCGATACTCCTCGGGTGAACGAGAGCGCCGAAAATTATAAAATGCATGAGCTCTAATTTAAATTCGATAGACGTATCCCACTTCCGAGGTATTCCTATAGTCATAAAACCATATTCTTTATAATAATATGTATGTGTTTGTAGAGCTTTGAAGAAGCAACAAATCAAGTTGCGAAACATCGCTTGAAGGACAGCCTTAACGTCTTTTTAAAAAATATTCCATACCCACGAAATAAAAAAATCAAAATCTGTCAACATCGTTCCCAACTGATGAGTAATAATGTCGGGGATACAATTCCTAAAGAATTGAATTACCAGTAGTTTTTTAACAAGAGTGCCAAAGCCATCAGACCTAACGTCAGTACTTTCTAATTTTTTGTGTTTATAGCATTTGATCTTCATAATCACGCCTTCACGCTCGGATAAATATCGATTTTGAATTGTGTACTTCCAACCATATATATATATATATATATATATATATATTTTTTTTCTTTTGAACTTTTGGCTTACAATATTTAGTTAGCAAACAATAAAGCATATAGATTAGGGGTTAGTGACAGGGTGTCATACAATTCGGCGTATCACATAAAAGCCTAAGGAAAAAACCCCAGTAAAAAAAAAACCCTGGTTCCCCGCCTTAGTGTGAAAGTATGTACAAAAATAAGCTGAAATATAATTTAGGAACTTCTTTCTTCAAAAGTGGTCTTATATTGATGGAGACGGAGACTTCTTTGATTTGCTCACATCGAATCTGGAAATAAAAAGACAAAAGCAGAAAAAAGAACTGAATAATAAAAATAATTGAAATTTATAACCCATTCCAAGAAAGAATCGGAAACGTCATGAATAGCCCTAAGACTATCTTGAAATTTATATATGGGACAACTATTGATGAGATGAGTGAGGTATTGTTTCTTCTGCTTCTCCACATTTACAACTTGCGCTTGGAACTGAGTTTCATCTGAATTGCATGCTATTGATACGACCATGACCTGTTCTCAAGCGATTGAAAACTGTCCAATTTTTTCAAAAGGTTCAGAAACGAGATACTTATTGAACATTTCGTAAGAATTCCACTCAGTCTTCCATAATTCTTTATCACTTATGTTCATATTGAAGAACGTATTATGCCATAATGGTTTACGTGACTTCAATCTGGGAATTCTATATTGGAATATATGAAATAATTGGGAATAAATTGGGAAAAGAAGGATATTTGTTCTAAGAATTCAGAGCTGCAGTCTGTCTGCGAATATGGGGAGGGACAATGTTAGACAAAACAAAACAATGAACCGGTGTAGATCTTATGGTGCCAGTTATTATTCTCATGGATGTATTCAATTGTGCATCAATTTTTTGTGTATGTGCACTATTAAACCAAACAGAGCAACAATATTCGGCTGCAGAAAAGACTAGGGCTAGAGATGCTGTGCAAAGAGTAGAAGCATCAGCACCCCAAGATGATCCAGCTAATTTCTGAAGAATATTATTCATAACTTCCAACCATAGAACTGTCAAACAACGGAAAATTTGATCATTTTCGGTATCCTAATTCCATCGATGGAAGTTCATTCTTATCATATTCCAAATATCATTGTTCTTAATGGTGATTGTTATTTTTGTTCCTTTCACTCCATCTAAATAAACAAATCTGTTTTGTCTGGATATTTCCAGTTTTTGTTTAATCATCTAAGCTAGGATATACATTATTTATTGCCGTATTGTTAATGAAAAAGTTGTTTTCTGGATATTTCCAGTATTTATTTGATTACTTAAGCTTGGTAATATACCGAATTAACTTTTATATTGTTATTGGAAAAAATTATTTAGTTAGGTAGCATTATTTCTTTGGTATCTCTATAAATATAAAACCTTACATTTAATTCCCCAATAAACGTCAATCTGAAGATTTTCATTTT
Organism: Micraspis discolor; assembly: GCA_030674115.1. NCBI lineage: Eukaryota > Metazoa > Arthropoda > Insecta > Coleoptera > Coccinellidae > Micraspis > Micraspis discolor. Next base: position 2,867,662 of record JARTUT010001740.1, read on the forward strand.
CTATTGTTCCATTCATACGTCTAAAGGTTTTCTTTCGTTTTAATTATTTGATTTTTAAAAATCCTCAGAATATTTTAATCCATATCAATATTGTAGAATTATTATTTTGGCAATATCCTGATAGTTCTTCTTTCCAAATTCAACAGACAACTTTTGTAGTTTTCAAGGCAAAAATTAGCTTTTGAAAGAGTTGACAACATCAGACAATTTTTCAATTCATGCCACAATATTTATTCGATGTGTCCCTCAATTCTGTACTATAAAGAGCCGCCACTGCTATTTAAATTAATTATATTATCAATATCCTATAAGAGACTGAAAAAAAAATCAGAATATCAATCGATATCGACTTAAACGTTTCAATTAATAAACTTAAACTTCCTGCTTTGTGAAAGCAAGGAACTAACTTTCAAATTAATCAATGAAAAACTACGGATCTGGTCTCGAGGTCAAGTGGACCAAGTTTGAAATTTCCGAGAAAAAGATTATGGTACACTAAATGTGACAAATCAATAAGGAACTATAATACCTTCTCCAAGTTTGGAGGATGTGGATCTAGATCACTATCGAATATCGATAGGTAAACCTTCATTCGACGACCATGAAATGATATTTTCAGTAAGAGCAATACAAAGTTACGAAGAGTATAGGATCATAATTATAAATGGGAGACAAACTTTTATAAGTTCTCATGAATATTTCCGTTGCCCGAAGCCTTTTCGATTTATGGAATTTTAACCGTAGGCAACCAGTAGATTGGATTCTCATTAGAATATAATCTAATGTAGAAAATGCTCTACAAAATTTTCATAGAGGTTTTATGAAAAATCGTTTAGATCAAGTTCCTAGCCTTCTACTTTCATAGAATCAGGTTTTAAAGATATGTTGGAAACAGAAACTGTTTTCATAGATTAATCATCGGCATCTGATACCGTCTGGAAAGAAGGTTTAATTTTCAAACTCCATACCGAGAGAATGTTAAGTGTATGAAATTAGTATATTCTAATACAAGTTGCAGAATGGGCACCTATTCCAACACGAATGCGAAATTCGAAAACGATGGAGCGAATTTTTTGCCAACTGATAGCTCTATCGTAAATCTTGACATTTTTGAGGTTATACGTAGTCAGAACATTTTGATATGCGAGCGCTATTTGTGTTGTTTGCAGTAAGTTAAAAGATCATCTCGCCGAAAAAATGGAATTAAATCGTGAGCATTTTCGTGGGATTATTTTTTACTTTCGAGGTCGATTAACTCCACAACAGTGCATCGATGAACTTAATTCAATATTTGGCGATGAAGCTCCATCAAAGAGCAGTGTTTATCGATGGTATGGTGAATTCAAAATCAGTTTTTGTTCCGAAAACCATTGATGCTGTGCGCTAACTGATATTTCAAGATCGTCATGTGACCTATCCCCAGATTGAGACAACCTTAGGCATAGGTGGGATCAGTATACATTCAATATTGCATGAACATTTGACCGTCAAAAAATTATATAACCGTTGGATCCCACGCAATTTGTCAATCGCTCAAAAAAGGTTGGTGTCGAAATGCTCCAAAAATTCGATCACGGTGCTGCGAAGTACGTCTATGACGTCTATGACAGCAGTCGACTGTATGCATATGCATTAGCAGACTTCCAGCCACCGTGTCTCTTCAAATTTGTGATGTTTCAACATTGTCCGCAACTAACGTCGCCAAAGTTCGACGAATTATATGGTCTGTGTCATTTTTATGATTGTGTAAATGTAAAAATTCTGTGATTTTCATTCTGTGACTTTCAAAAATGTAGATACCAACAGGCTGAATCGATCATTTTCCTTTTAATCTGTTACGTGGAGTATGGGATGGTCGCAAAGATTTTCTTGCCCAATTACTACGAATGTTCTCTCAATAATCCGGTATTTCAATAAGCAACATGTCTTCCTAGTCGTTTATTATAACAATTGACATTTTAGTCAATTCTTCTCTTCTACACGCGCCGGCTAGTACAAAAATTTCTGCTACCAAAAAATTAAATTGTTTTTAGTTATATTTTTCGTTTTGTGGTTGACAACACCGACATCCTATCCTTTCGAATGTCAACACGCGTCCATTGCATGTCAATTGTCAATATTAAACCATGTAGAAATATGAACTTACTTTTCGAATTCTATAATCTGGGAATTTTCGTATCAGTCACACCAACTGCGAAAATAAAATACAAAAGGCACTAGGAGGTATAATCTGGATTTTTCATTGAATTCCAATATATTTCTCACAATTCTTGACTGAAATAGAGAAAATATCGTCTAATACTTGTTGCAGAAGGCAATTCCAACACCCATGCGTTCAAAAACTCGCTCCTTCGTCGCTTGTTTTTGAATTTCGCATTCGTGTTGGAATGGAATAGGTGCCCATTCTGCAACTTGTATTAAAATATACTTTTATTATTTTTCCTAGTGTGAAAAACAATCTTACATTCAGCTATGTTGAGTCCCAGTCGAAATATGTTACACCAATTTTGTATGATCGTTATCTGATCCTCTAGGTTTATACAATCTTGGATACTCATAATGGGCGAGGAAATTTTGAGGTCGTCAGCAAAGCATAGTCGTGGACAACATATAATTTCAAGAAAGTCATTTATCAATATAATAAACAGTAATGGTCCAAGATTGGAACCCTGGGGAATTCCAGAAGTTTATAAATAGTTTGTATGCTACAAAAGTAGAACGTTTTATCAGGTATGAATACATTAGCTCAATTGCATCATGAGTAAAGCCAAAATGCAACATTTCATGTACTAAGACATTATGTTGAAATTTGAAAACGAAACAGACGAGATTACAGACGAAATAAGTTTTTTCGATAGAAATGCTCGGATAGGTCGATTTCTGTTTCGAGGGGGACAACTTAAGATGTAGATTACGGACTAATAACGCTTCAACCCTTGCTGCTACAACCCCCACCCCCAATTTTTGAATGGGAAAGATGGGGTGGAGGAAGGAAGCCACAGTCATGGTTGTTTCGAAGCTCAAAATGTCAATTTTTCACAAAAAAACACTACAAGTGCCATGAAAACACCACTTCATTTTCAAATACTTAGTTAAGAATATTTCGAGAACTAATGCATAAAATGAAAAAACAATTACTGTACTAAAATCACTATAAAAATACCTTTCAAATGAGGTATCACTCACCCCATCTTCCCTATTCAAAATTTCGGGGTGAGGATTGTAGCAGCAAGGGTTGAAGCGCTATTAGTCCGTAATCTACATCTTAAGTTGTCCCCCTCGAAACAGAAATCGACCTATCCGAGCATTTCTATCGAAAAAACTTATTTCGTCTGTAATCTCGTCTGTTTCGTTTTCAAATGGCCACCCTGTATAACATCCACTTGTCCATTCTTGTCAAGTACTTCCGAGATTAATTGGGTGAGAATGACTAAAGTAGTACCGTTGATCTTTTGCGAACAAATCCATGTTGGAAAGGCGAAATGTAGGAATACAGGGATGAGTATATTCTATAATACAAAACAATTTCGAAAACCTTTGAAAATTTTTTCAAAACAGAAATGGGTCTGTATATGAGTTCCTTCACCAGATTTGAAAATGGGACATACCTTTGCTTTTTCGCACAAATAGGATAGATTGAAGATAAGATAGATAAATTGAAAATGGAAACAAATGGAAATCCTTGTTCAAAATTGTGGCCAAAGTTGTTTTTTGCTCAGCACTGTTTATTACGAAGATGAGGATCCCTTTGTATACGGAAGAAAGTTGAACTGAACTCAATTTATCAACTAATTAAATCAAATTGCTAAGTCTATCATTGAATATTCAAACATTTCTTATAGAACGTTGATGAAATGAAAAAACTTGACTCGAGAGAATATTTTAATAGTTAACACTCAGAAGTTTTTATTAACAAATGTACAAGCATTTCCCATGTTCAATATGTATTAATTAATCTTGTTATAACCGTGGAGGTAAATATACCTCTACATTTCTCCAGTCAGGAGATAATTGAATCATTAGTTCTCTCAAGAGCAAGAGTTTATCCTGAAAGGTCTTCATCAAATATGCAAAACAAAACAAGTCTAGATTGACCCCGTAACAGAATTTTGAGAATAGTTTTACTACAAGAATTAGGCATTGTAATCCTTGAATAATAAAATAAGATTGATACAATGTCTATGCTAGCATTAAAAACGAATTTCTCTATTTCAGTGTCGTAATGAGTTCATTACAGTACTAAAAACAATGCTGTAATGAACTCATTACAGCATTGTTTTTAGTTATATTTTTCGTTTTGTAGTTGACAACACTGACATCCTTTCCTTTCGAATGACAACACGCGTCCATTGCATGTCAATTGTCAATATTAAACCATGTAGAGATTTGAACGCACTATTCAAATTCTATAATCTGTCAATTTTCGTATCAGTCACATCTTTATCAACTAAGAAACCTTTTTGAGAATTATCAATTTTCAAAAAGTCAATATGACAGAAGTCATGAAAGAAAAATGAACGATGGAAATAAAATACAGGTGTTATTTTCATAAAGGCACTAGGAGGTATAATCTGTACTTTTTCATCGAATTCCAATTAAATTTACTCACAATTCTTGATTGAAATAGAGAAAATATCGTTTAATACTCTTTGCAGAAGGCAATTCCAACACTCATGCGTTCAATTTCGCATTCGTGTGCCCATTCTGCAACTTGTTTTAGAATATACTATTATCTCAGGCAAGGATGTGAAAAATAGAAAGGGTGATTGTATCCAAAACACAATTTATTGAACCCAAAAAATTGCGTAACTTTATGCCGGCTTTAGAAAATCGGATTTTTATAGCCATCTTTAAAACAAACGTGAACAAGCTTAACTTGACACTGCCGTTTCGAAAAAAAAACGGTTTTTGTTGGCCCTTTGGGAGTCTTGAAAGTCATCTGTTGCACAGCTTTAACGTTCGTCCTTTTCTGTATTTACTTGAAGTGGTCTTTGTTATTCTGCAACTGAATAACTTCCTGATAAGTTTCTTGTTCGAGATAATTCCATTTTTTTTAATTAGAATTGACTTTACAATTTTATTTTATTGGAGTTATTGAATTGCTGAATGTTGTTTTGTGAAAACTATCTTAATTTCCTATGGTGAAATTGGTGAAGTTCCTATCCTGATATAGCAGAAACTAAAGGGTTTTCCAATAGGGACTTGACAACTTTGAACCCAAATAAAACACAAATCATTTGAGATATTTCGAAAACTTTATTATTGGCTTGAAGTAAAAACATAACATTTATGAATGGAACTCGACTTCGTTCAAGTGGCCACCACGGGTCCGTTCGCAGCAGTCAATTCTCTGGACTCAATTTTCGATTACTCGGCCACATATTTCAGCCGAAACGGCCGCAATTTCGCGTTCAATGTTGTCTCTGACCTCTTGCAATGTCGTTGACTTGTTGGCATAGACCAGTGACTCGACGTAGCCCCAAAGAAAATAGTCCAGAGGCCCGTTTCTTGAAATTACACGCTCACCAAATATCTGCCTCAACAAACCGATTGTTAAGTATGCTGTGTGGCTAGTGGCACTGTCCTGTTGAAACCCCAAGTCGGCCAAGTCCATACCTTGCAATTGGGACCAAAAAAAATTTGTTAAGGCGCGGTAGCGATCGCCATTGACCATAACGGGACGATTGTTGGCATCAACGAAAAAATACGGTTCAATGAGGCCACCGGCGTGAAGACCGCACCAAACCGTGATTTTTTGGGGATTCAATTGAGTCTCGTGAATCATTTGTGGATTACTGCCTGTCCAATAACGCATATTTTGCTTATTGGCAAAGCCATTGAGCTAAAAATGACCTTCATCGCTGAAGATGATTTTTCGATGAAAATTATGATCGTGGAGCAGCTTTTCCAGAGCCCAATCGGAGTAGGTACGTACGGCGCTTCAAATCGTCCAACGGCTTCAATTCTTGAGTCAGCTTGATCTTGTACAGAGTAAACCAAGCTCCTTACGTAAAATTCGCCATAAATAAGTAGTCTGACCGATGCTCAATTCTTGAGAAAGCCGTGGAATTGACTGATTTGGGTCGTCGGATACGGAGGCCCGAACGGCAGCGATGTTTTCGTTACTGCGACCGGTCCTTTGTCTCACTGGCACGACAACATCCAACAGCGAATATGTAGACTCAAATTTTTGCACCAAACTTGTGATTGCCTGTCTACTAGGGTGCGAATTACAACCGAACGTTGGAGTTAAGTTGCGATCACCGACTCCGAATTTCGGTAGTAAATTTTTATAACTTGCAAATGTTGTTCGTTCGTGTACTTCACCATGATGAAAATGTTCACTTTACTGAATGAATTGACGTTGACAGTTCGATGATTGGTCGAAGGGTGCGTTCACAAATTAAATTCAAAGTTGTCAAGTCCCCATTGGAAAACTCGAGTATTGATTCACGGCGTAATTTGCGTTGATAATGATAAAGTTCGCGAATATTCGAAGTATTCCAATATTTCTCCCCGGAACTAATTGGAACTAGCTTCATACGTCCTCTAAATCTTTATAATTACCATTGAAAATGCATCAATTAGATCTACTGATCAGCGACCATAACCGCCAATCTCTTAGCAGTTAATTAACACCAGTGGGATTATTCATTATTACATGATTAAAAAATTGAAGGATATTATCTCGAGATCGTTCTTCAAAAACATGCCAATAAGAAAAATGAGAAAGAAGTAAATATGCTATTCTCTTCGTGTTGAATGATTATTTTCCTATCTGATCTATTGTTGGATGCCGTTATGTCATTGTAACGTCATTGATCACTTTCCTTGAGATGTCCAGAAGTAATTAAGTGAAGGCTCAATACCACTTGAGGATTTTTCAAGCAATCTATTCTTCGAAAAAATGTAGAAAAGCACTGAAGTGAGACTAGGAGCTTTTGTGCGCTTGGTCTTAAGTTTTTATCCGGCCTCTGATATAGTGTGATACTAAACAGCCGCCATAATGAATGTAAAGGAATCAACAAATATCTCAACAAGATATTCGTTTTTTAAAATAAAATAAAACAAAAAATGTTGATGACGATGACTCAAATGTTTATTGTATTACAAAAAGAAGGTTCAGCAATTATAAATGAAAAACGATATCTGACAAATGTCCACCACGACCACGCTGACAGAAGTAAAGTCTTTCATCGATATCTTTGATCACTTTTTGGCAAAATGTCAGGTCTATTTCGGCGACTAATACTAATCCAGTAGTGTTAAGTCACACGATCTGGCTGGCCATTTAACAGCTGAATTTCGTGAAATTACGCGATCAGCAAATTTGGTTTGCAATAAATTGATAGTTTCATTCGCTGTGTCACCGTCTTGTTGAAACCACAAGTCATGATATCCATGTCATCAATGATAGGCCAAAATCGAGTTGGTAACATCTCGCGGTACCGTGATCCATTGACCGTTACCGCATTGCCAGCCCCATCTTCGAAAAAAAACTGCCCAATCACGTCTCCAGACCACATAGCGTAGCCTACAGTGACACGTTGAGCATGCGATGGCTTCTCAATAATCGCTCTAGGATTTTCAGAAGCCCAAATGTGGCAATTTCGCTTGTTGACGTACCCTGACAAGTGAAAATGATTTTCTCAGAAAAACCAGCGGGTTGTTCCAGAAAGAATTGAGCGAATCTACGGCGATGTGGAAGGTCCGTCGGCTTCAATTCCTGCACTAGTTGAATCTTGTAAGGCTCCAAAGCCAAATCCTTATGCGAAATAAGCCATGTGGTGGTTTGGGATAACCCCAGTTGTTGAGAACGTCGAGAAATTGACAAATTCAGATCTTCTTCAACACTGTCTCACGGCTGCAATGTTTCCAGTTGAACGGTCCGGTCGAACACGCGTTGTGTTGGCACATTTTGTACCGAGCTTGTCGACTCAAATTTAGCGACCAAATTCTTAATAGCGGTCTCAGATTAGGTTGTCCGAAAATATCACGAATTTTATGGAATGTAATTTTAACAGAACTACCATTTTCATAGTGGATTTTAATCACTTTAATGCGATTTTCGAGCGAAATTGAATTAATTCTAACAATTGCCGAAGTACTAAGTACTTTGGCTACTACGAATATGTCAAAAAACCAACTGTCAATGCAAAATCTGAAAGTAAACTAGAAATGAGAATTAAAGAAATGGTGCTCAACAAGGATTCAACAAGAGAATTGGGAGTGAGAAGAGAAAATTATAAAAAAAGTTTATTTTAATCATCTATACATAAAATTCTTAATCTAAATTTAAAAAACCTACTAAATTTAACCATATCATTATTATTTAAATAATTGTAACAAACCACAAAGGATTTCTTGCATAGACATCCGATCTATTTTTTCAACTATTTCACCTATCATTTGTTGTATAACTGTGGTGACATTCTACAGAGAAAGTTCAACAAGTAGTAATAATTGTCACTACACAATACAATTCATAAAATATTACTTGAATTAAAACGATTGTTTGAACCAATTGAATACGATAAAATGGGAGTAAAAGTAAAATAAACTAACTACTAAAGTACAATTGCAAATAATAAAATAAAATATTAAAACATTTCTTCAAAATGCAAAAAAATTGCAAATAAAACTATTCCTTTGATTCAAAAGAACGTTCTAAAAATTAAAACGGTCTTGCAAAACTATATAAATACAGTAATATCAAGATACATGATTGTGAACTTATGACAATAACTCAAATTTCAGTAAATTAAGTCCCTTACAAATGATCTTACAATATTTTCCACCCCCACCTGAATACAGCACAATCTTGCGTGGAACCTGCTCTATTAAAATGTGAAAAACAAATTTCACCGTGACAGCAAAATAAAGATCCAATGAAGATTAGGCTTTGGGGTTTTTTGAGTTATGTTCCCCTGGGATCACATAATAAAATGAAAATGAAAAAAGAATGGAAACTTTCTCAATCTCAATAATTTCGAACATAATAAAAATAAAACTTCCTGTGAATACACTATCGTAGACTGACTCATAGACCACTAATAAAGAGTAGCAAAAATAAATTTTCAAAAGTCTTCAACACACTAACTGAGGGTTAAATAATAAACATTCACGAAATTCAAAGCGAACAGAAACTGAAAAAATTTAAAGCTTTATAAACTCGAATCAACAAAATCTAGCTTCACATAATACAGCTTTTTTCTAAAAAGGTAATTACCCATCTGCATACGTCATAATTTGTAGTTCTTGAATTATGGTTATTTTAATTGAAACTCCTACCAATTGGAGATAAGATGCCACCACAATAATCACAAACGTAAGGTTAACATAAAATTCTGTCACATTTTAAAACAAGAAAAATATATAGAAATCCTTAATATTTACTATATTTTGTCAAATCCATCAACAGCACCTGACTGACAAGGCAATCGGCAGGCTGAAAACAAAAATCAGTATGAATATCACAAATGAAACCTCAATCAATTTATACCTCTGGGCATATTCCAATCAAATTGTCAGCATGTGAATAAAATTCTTCTTTCAACGAAATCACAATTGTCTGAAGGGATTCGGTTTTTTCTGTAATATATTTGGCCACTTTGCCGATATTTGTATTGTCTAAAGCAGCATCCACCTCATCAAGCACAAAAAAGGGTGCTGGTTGGTAACTATGTATTGCAAACAATAAGGCCAGAGCAGCAACGGTTTTCTCACCTCCTGATAAATTGGACATAGGTTGAAATCTGAAAAAGTTCAAGGTATAATGGATATTTCAACTGAAAATCTAAGTAATAAAATATTGAAAAGGTTATTTTACCGTTTTCCTGGAGCTACACAATTATAATTGATCCCATTCAAATAAGGTTCTTCGGGATCCTCAGCACCCAAAAAAGCCTGAGCAGACTGATTCTGAGCTAGAGATTTATAAATAGCATCAATTTCATTGGATACATGATCGAAACATTTTGTGAATCTATCATATCTCTGTTGCTTGATTCTTTCGAAAGCAATTTTGGCTTTTTTGTTTTGTTTCTGTAGATTTTGGAACTCCTCGTTTGTTGACTGAAGTTTCGATTGTGCACTCTCTAGTTTCTGCATGGCTCTCAAATTGGGAGCTTGGATTTTATTCAGGGCGTCTGTAAGAGCCTTTATTGAGTTCAATAGTTTATCTGCCTGACGTTTTATATCATCTTTTTCCTCAAGATCCTTCATGTTTTCAGATAACATATTGTAGTCGATTTTTATCCTAAAATTAGATATATGTATGTAAATAAAAAATGGAGAAAGTATAATGTAATTTCAGTTCAAAGCTGTCAATTCTTGAACTATTTGATTAGAATTCAGGTGATCACATAATTGGATTTGTAAGAGCAAAGAGGTTACCTGGCTTCTTTCTCCAAGTTTGTAGAAGAAGAATCTCCTGAAGAGCTTTGTGATTGAGGATCAGCGGCAACAATGTCTTCCATATTACCAACAAGCATAGGAATGGCTATATCATCCATCTAACAAACAAGAATAACCAAAATGATTTCATAAAATATTATATTATGGCTTATTTGACTTACCTTGCATTGTAAAAGTATTGTATGCCTCTCACTTCTTTTACTTTCAATTTTACCTTCAAATGAAACTATAGCTTTTTGAGCTGTCTGTACATCTTTGGCAATAGAACCTACTTCCCTCCTTGCTTTACCCAGTTCTTCTTCCATTCCATCAACTTCCTGCTTTTTAGAAAGCCTTTGAGCCTTCAATTGCTCAACCTGCTGAAGATCTTTGTCGATTTCATCTCGATGTTTCTGTTCCTGTTTTTTGCCGGCTTCAAGACGTTCCTCTTCGTCATTGACTGTTCGTTCCCATCTACTCACATTATCTAGAAAAGAGATCTTTCTTCTTCATTATGAACTTAAGCGGTGAAATTGAGATTATCATGCTATTTTTCTTGTTAGTGTTTACATCCGTTTTTTCTATACTAACTGACAACAACACTAAGGGTTTACAATTTTTTTTTTCTCCCAATTTCTTGATATGTTCACCGTGATTATCTATAGACTCCCCAACTCTCTTGGTATTGGTTTTATAAGATGGTCTATTACCTCTTGAGGGATACGATCCCAAGCTACCTGTCGTTCATGTCTCCGAGCCGTCAAAGTCAGTGGGGAGCTGGGGTAAATTTCTAAGCCTTTTACCCATCATGTTCCAAACTTGTTCTATGGGCGAAAGATCGAAAGATTTGAGCAATCATGGCAAAATATTCACATGGGTCTCTTCAAAAGAGATTGAACTAACTCTGGCAACATGAGGTTCACGTCTTTCGCCCAGACGTCGTCTTACCCTTCTTTGCCCTTCATGTGCACCCAATGAGAATAGAGATTAATAAAAAAAGACAACCAGATGACGTTTACCTTCGGAAAGTGAGGACAATTACGTAAAATTTGTGTGAATCTTTTCAACAGGAAATAAGCATCTAAGAGTATTTCTTCTGTTAATACATACTTTGGGTGTCTCTGCTTCTCTCGAATTCCAAATTGCTGGTTATCCTATTGATCTGTTTCTGGAACTCTAACCGCTTCTGCTTCCGTTCCTCCTGAGCTCTCAACTCACGATCTTCATATTGACGAATATTTTTAACACCAATCTCCTGGCAAAACTTGGAGAAGACAACGTCCTCTACGCTGTTCATTTTCATCTTTATCTCTTCGATCTGTTGCTCTCTGGACCTCATTGTTTTTTCTATTGCTTCAATTTGTGGCTATAACATAACCAGAGTGAATGAGTAAAAAGAACAATGATAATAATTTGCGTATCAACTTACGCCAAATGATGTCATCTCTTCTGTGAGTCTTCCAAGTTCTGTTTCTACTGCTTTGATTTGTTTTTTCTATAAAACATTGGAGTTAGAATTTGCACAGGATATAATTTTGGTTTTTGATTCAAACAAAAATTAATGGAATTATAATGATGCATTGCTTATGAAGATGGCAAAATAGAGACAAGCATGAAAGAGATAATGCAAAAAAAATTTATTTTGCAGCCCATAATATTCTGAAAGTTTTAAACCAATATTCAGAAGACCTCGAAGGAATCAACGAGGAAAAAATTAAACTAGCTTCAAAAAACAAGGCTGGTAAGTACATGTTGACTTGCTAAGATCGAATAAAGTGGAACCATATCATAGAGGCTTTTGTCTAGCACTGGACAGTGTAAGCTAGAAAAGAAGAAGCGATTACTTACTGTGCTTTCCATGTCTGTCTTGGCATATCTTAATCTTGTTTCTAATCCTCTGATTTGTGAATCAACTGTATTCATTTCAGATTCTTTCCTGGATTTCTTCATCGCTTCTCTGAGTTCCTCAGTCAGCTTTTTCTTTTTGCTGTTTAAGTTGAGCCATATGTTTTTCATCCCATCTCTTCGCTCTCCTTGCTAAGTCGAGGGTACCACCGGAGATAATTCCAGATCTTTGGTAATATGTTCCATCCAACGCAACAGCCTGAAATTACAGAATTTTTCAATATTTCAACCATTCAACACAATTTTTGTTATAATTCAACAAATTCTTTTGCACTGAAGATGTGAAAGAGTCATAGGATAATTGATGCCTGAAATACTTTAATTACAAATGAAGGTAAACTTCCATAATATCAAGGGAAAAAATATAATATATATTACAATTTAATTATTTATTATAATTAAAATTATTAATCTACTCACATCGTATCTTCCACCCAACTCGTAGGCTACCTTATTTGCATCTTCCGGTGTTTCACATATCAGAGCATTGTTAGTCACAAAGAGGATGGCTTTCGCCACGCTCTGAGGCTCGAACTGAAGAACATCATACAGCAGTTTGACACCTTTTGGGTCTGTTATACTCCTCAGCCTTTCTTTGACTGGAACTGACTGAAGATAATCCAACGGGAGGAACGTCTCGGGTTCCAGCATTTGTTCCTTCAGATATTTAATGCACTGACGCGCTGTATGTTCAGTATCAACAACAATAGCTTCCATGTATTTTCCCATTACTTTGGTAATAGGAACATTGTACCTTTTATGGATTGGATGACAAATGTTGATCATACGATCATACTGAAATCGACATGAGGCAATTTGATCACAAAATGATTTTGTGGTGCTTAATACTTACAACTCCTGGATAATTACTCTTGAACCTCTCAACGATTTCTTGTTTCTTTTTCCTTCTTGAATCTTCGTGTTTATCTGTGCGAGCATCACCCAACTGTTCCAAAACATCATCTAGTTGTTTTTGGATTTCGTGAACTCTATCTTTAGATGAACCCACATCGGACTGGAGATCAACAAGCAATTGTTTCTGGTCCTGCAAAGCTTGTTGACTATACCTAAGAAGTGAATTGAAAATTTTAGAATTACTGACTGCTTTAGGTTTTCAGTAAAACATTGAATCTATTTCATAAAATAGTATTTTACCTGATATGTTCACCTAATTTTTCAATTCTCTTTTCCATTTCTTCTTTTTCGTGGCATTTCTGCCTATGCCTATTTTCATTATCTGTTCTCATTCTGAGCAGGTTATCAAGCTTATCTTGATCAGCTTTTTGCTCACGATTTACTGAATCAAGCTCCTGCATATACCTTGCTGATCGCTTAGCTGCTTCTTCCTTCAAACGGTGATATTCTCTTACCTAACAAAAAATATATATAAATTGTTTTCATATGATCCATATTGCTACATCGAAATGTTCAGAAATATAGCAATTCAGCTTATGAAACTATGATATAACGTAGAATTGTGTAGGAAAAACGATTCAATAAGTTTAATACGTTCCCTTTCATTGTGTACAAGTTATCATTAGTAGCATTTTGAAGGTTGCTCTGTATATTCAGTTGTGAGACCAAATCTGTTGCCGCCATCTTGAAATAGGACCTTTTGACAATTCACCTGCTCAGAACAATATTCCACTGCAACAAGCGGGTAAAAACATGCTTCACAGAACCAAATTTCGAATAAATGTTGACTTTGGATGAATAAATTAACCCGTTGATTATATCCTCAATAAAAATTTTGTTGTCAATTAACATTAGGTTAAAAATACTACAACATTTACTTGAGCATCTTCCAAATGAACATCTCTGCCTTGACTCTGTGATTCTCCGGCTATTTGTTCTTCATATTCTGCCTTCGTCTTTTCTACTTCTGCCAATTCGTCTTCTAGTTTCTTTATGTCATTCATATGGGCATCATGAGCCTTACGTGCTTGATCTAGAGTTTTGATGGCACCATCCAGTTTTTTCTGCATATGGGTGACTCTCTCTTTCGATTTGATGAACTGCGGTCTTTTTTTAGAGATTTCTACTTCCTGAAAGTATGATTTGTGAGAAAATATCAATTTATTTATAATTTTCGATACTTACCACTTCTCTAATGTCCTGTTCGATCTTTGCTAAATCTCTGTTCAGTTTTCCATGTTCCTTTTTCTTTTCTTTCAATGCTTCCTCAGCTTTTTCTTTTCTTTTTTCGATTTTATCTAACTCCTTTTGTTTTCCTTTGATTTCCAACTCCAGGTTTTTCATTTCTCGTTCGTTGTGGTAAAGTCTGAACAATTGATGTTCAACTTGTTTATCATTCTGAAATGAATTATATATAATTAGATTCACTATTTTCTCTTATGTGGATGTCTATTACCAAATCGTCCTTGTGGCGAGCATACTTATCAGCTTCTTCTTTCTCTAGCTTTGCTTCTTTTCGTTCGGCATTGATTCCTTTTTTTCTTTGATAAGCAAAGTTAATTTCCTCCTGGGCTTTCAGCATTTGCTGCTTCAGTTTATCATATTCCTCTTTTAATGCTCCAGACCTAATATAAAATAATATCAAATACTCTAATTCCAATGTGTGAATCATCTGACTTACCCACTTATTTCTTCGAATAGACCTGTCATTTCTTTAGGGTTTTTCATGGCTACAGATTCTACTGCGCCTTGAAATACTAGGAAATTTTTTGCTTTAACGTTAATCCTAAGCTTTTCTAGCTCTGCCAAATATTCGTTGTTTGAAACCACCTGCAATTGAAATTTCATTGTAACACTGTGTTTTTTATTGTTGCATGAGGAATACTCACATTTCCATCTATTCTATATTCTGAAGAGGAACCTTGAACTGATCTCTGAAATGATACTTCTTTTCCAGTTTCGTCATCCAAAGAGAACACAGCAGTAACAGAAGCGCTAGAAGAAATTACATTATATAGGTACACAGTTATAAGTTACAGACACCTTGTAAGTTTGCAACTTTTGTATTCCACGTCACGTATGAGACCGTACAAGCATTCTGAGAGGGCCTTTATTTCTTGATCCATTGTAACTATATTGTTCCCTGTGAGTTTAATAACGAATTTACCTTATATAGGTAGAACTTCGTTGATGAAGAATTGTTTGGTTTACAGGTTTAGCAACTCATGCTTGTAACATCGTATATTGGAATAACACCCACTGTATATCACTGTTTCATTTTTCATAAATGATGGTAAAGATTAATGTTATGCCTCTGGAAATGGAACACATTTAGTTGCTAAACATTAGAATGGTTAATATGCTAATATCTTTGCGTATGTCTTACTGTTATTCATGTTTGTTTTCTTGCTGCTATTTATGTCTGTTTACTTAATGTTCATTGTTTATCTGTTTTACTGTTTTATCAACTGGTGACAAGCAATTTCGTTTATTTGTTTCTATGCCTCATACTGCTATTTATTAATCTATATGCTTGTATTACACGATATTTCTATTCTGGGGTCTTGGGATGGTGGACCATTTCCATATTGTTATATGAGATCTCTTAGTAACCTGGATCGAAGGCCATGAATGACGGTTCTATTACCGGAGGTAAGGAACCGTTACATTCATATGCTATAAGCCATGAGAGAATATATTTTTTTAGACGCTGTTACTTTTTCATTGCTTGAGAGCCACCACTGGAACTTCATGATCTGACCTGTGTCCTTATTTCCTAGGCCCATACAATATTTATAGTAATGGCTCACATACCCTGAGACCGTGCCCGTCACGATGGTTATAGTTATTCCTTTTACATATATATACTATTATTCCCATAATTGCCATGATCGTTATTCTTGTTGTATTATTCAAGTTTTCACCATAATTGTTATGATTGTAATGTGTAATCACAATATTTTGATTTCTGATAATAACTGCCTTCATGCTTGTTATCTAGGATAGGAGGATATTGTTACCCTGGAGTAACTCAAGTTACTCAAGGGCACCTCCTGCCTCTACGATGGATCTCCAAGCAGTCACATTTCACTGATGTCACACATAAGCTTAGATATCTTGACTTGGGCCTTCATTACCCTAGAATTACTTCTACAATTATTGCGTGGTCTAATTTGGTTATTATTGAATAGGCTGGTACCGAGAATTTGACCTTGTATTGTTACAGTTTTAATGTATAGTAGTACAGGGGTTTTTGTTGCCTTTGTATCTAGAGTCATTCCGACTCGTGTTGTAGTTAGTTTTAATCATATTAATCTTCATTCCTCTCAAAAAAAAGAAGATGGCAATGTTGAGAAATGAATATGAAAAATTTTAAAATATTGACTTTTCTTTCCAAACGCGGGTACTTATCAATCCAGCCTCGTACCTAGGCCCTGGACTTATTTAGCGACGTGTTTTGTATTGTCTTCTAATTATCACAAAGTTTTCCATTGAGATAATTTCGATCTGATTGCTGTAAGATTGACGCATTTCTTTTTAATGTGTTGTGTGATGTGGTTCATAGTAGATTACGATTAATTGTTCCTTATATCCATTTCTTCCACACATTATTCAAATAGCATGAATATCAAGTAGAATAATAAGAGTGTCGCAATTATAACTAAGAATGTGATGTTATTTTTTACAGGCAGTAATGCATTCTATCAACAGACTTTTATTTGCGTTTACGAGGATAGATGTTGGAATATTATATGTTTGGGCAAAACGATAGTTCGCTAGGAACAAGCGCAAACGTGTTTCATTTTATATAAAAAAAACTATGCTAAAAAATGATGTAGCATTCAAAGATTCATCCAAGAATGAATGATATCAATAACATCAGATAAGAGTTTTGTATGTTTAGTAGATAAAAACTATTATCAATTTTATTTCAAGGATATTCCAAATAGCTTCATCACTGTTATTTTCAATAAAATATAAACGCGAATCATCGTGAGATGTAATTTAGCAGTAAAGTAAAATGCGCCGGGAAAGTATTCTTGATTGAATAGTTTAAATGAAGATTTAGTCTACTAAAATATAATAATATCTGAATTTAGAAACCCCAATATTTCATTAACTCATGCACATGACTTGGCCAGATCAAATATTTTCGCGTTTGAATCGAGGAATCATTTTAAAAAGATTAACTAAAATGTCTAAAATATCAATTATTCTAGACATCTTATGATTAACTGAACAACTGAAACTTGTTGGATTTGGCTCATCCCGAAAATGTTCACGATTTTTTGGGCGAGATGAATCTTTTAAGTTACTGTGAAGAACACAAATAGCGCTCGTATGTGAAAACGTTCTGACTACGTATAACCTAAAAAATGTCAAGCTTCACGATAGAGCTGTCAGTTGGCACTACACTAGGGTTGTCTAATCCCGAAATTTATAAGACAACCCTCGTATAGTGTCATTTTGCGCATCTCCCCTCCCATAATGTATTATCGGAATCACAGAACAGTAATCGGAATCACAGTATAGGGACCAATTCTGTGTCGGAATGTCCTTGTTACTTGGAAGCAGTTCGATGTACAATTGAGAAGAAGTACACGATTTTCAATTCATAAAAAGTATAAATCTTTCATCCTGTCCGAACCGACAATATAAAATCACCTAGTATAACCCATTTCTACAGAAATTACAGAATTACTCAGTCGGTATACCAAAGAAATTTCAACGTAGTGACGTAACACCAATACTCCGAAATTCTAGTGTTGAGTTCAACCAAGCGCTCATCATAATGTGGCCACTCATTTAATTACCACAACTACCTCATCTCTGCAACCATATTTGATTCCAGCTCTTGAAGATACCAATTCGTTGTACATAATAACAATTGATAGCCTCCATTTACAGAAGTTTATAAATTTTTTCCGAAACCAGAAACCGGGTATTCGAAATTTAATCAATGTGATAAGTGATTTCCAGATAAACAAACGACAAGTTTTCAAATGGAATCGCGAATACAGCATGACACAACAGTTTACAGTCTGCTGGTCATCATCGAACGAATATCTCGCGTTCGTTCGTGAGAAATAGGTATAAATTAAAACTGACGCAAACTTAGAATAAGTAGTTTGTACAATGGCGAAGAGCAATTTGTCAACAGATATTAACAATGTAGTGCATTTGTTTGAATTCGCCTTCGTCTTGATGATATTCTTATTGATCTTCGGCACAGAGTTTGCGATTCTGAACGTTCATGTTTTTCATTCCACTATAGCAGTGAGTATCAATTAATTTTACGTCATTCTAGTTGATACAGGGTTATCCTAATAATTTGTGTATTAGACGTTTCAAGATTTCTACGGGGTCTGTTCAAAAGAAAAGGTGAATTTTGAATTTTCGCGGGCGAGACGAATAAAACAGATGCGTATCTATGACGATCTGTGATATTAAATAATTGAAATATTCGATGGTTGGCAGTTTATGTTCCTGTTGTCATTAGTTTTGTTTGATCTATACTTACTTGCTCTTAGGAAAAACTATTGTTGATTTGATTCATTCGAATGTTTCACATGAAGATATAGTCAACTGAAATATAATATCCCATTATTTCATTTCTTGCATGCGCATGACTTGGCTACATCAAATATTTTTGCGTTTGAATCGAGGAATCATGTTCAAAAGTTTTGTAATTGAAATGATCATCTGAACAAGCTTTGTTATACGTAGGTATATGTGAACCAGAGGATATTATTGCATGAGAAAATTGATTTCCTATGTATTCGGATATCAACCATCGAATATCTTAATTTTCTGAAGTTAACAGATCATCATAGATAGGCACCTGCTTGATATCTCGTGTGAAAATAAAACTTGATGATTTTTATAGTTTGGTGAGAAATATATATAATGTTATATTATATTGATCCATATTATTGGGGTTAAATCCGTAATATAATGTTATATTATATTGATCCATATTATTGGGGTTAAATCCGTATAAAGATATAAATTATATACGTGAGTAAAAATCTTTAGTCGACATTTCGAGCACAACAACATATCTCTTTTTAAATAGTTTATATAAGTTTCCTGAAAAAGACGCATGTTATTGTGCTCGAAACATAGAAGAATAGTATATTCTAAAACAAGTTGCAGAATGGGCACCTATTCCAACACGAATGCGAAATTCGAAAACGAGCGACGAAGGAGCGAGTTTTTGAACGCATGAGTGTTGGAATTGCCTTCTGCAACAAGTATTAGACGATATTTTCTCTATTTCAGTCGAGAATTGTGAGAAATTTGTTGGAATTCAATGAAAAATTCAGATTATACCTCCTAGTGCCTTTTGTATTATATTTTCGCAGTTGGTGTGACTGATACTAAAATTGACAGATTATAGAATTTGAATAGCGCGTTTAAATTTTTACATGGTTTAATATTGACAATTGACATGCAATGGCCGCGTGTTGACATTCGAAAGGATAGGATGTCAGTGTTGTCAACCACAAAACGAAAAATATAACTAAAAACAATGCTGTAATGAGTTCTTTACAGCACTGTTTTTAGTACTGTAATGAACTCATTACGACACTGAAATAGAGAAAGATTTCTACCCACGTAAATACTTGCACGGATTTAACCCCTAAAATATGTATCAATATAATATTTCCATCTATGGAAACCTCGAATATAATAATGTTATACCTACATATATAAAAATTATCAAGTTATTTGTCCGCGATGGACTCCTAAACTACAGAACCTATTTTAAATTTATTTGTACGTGTGCAACTCAACCCAATTTGAAAGAGGAATAACTTACATTTCAATTTATAGTAGCAATATTATTTTATTGCAAATTTTTTGTCTATTACTTGACAGTCATAATTATCTGTTAGCTTCAAACGATTCTAACAGATCGCGATCTCTGTCGATTGAATTGAGTAAATATTCAATAGATGGCGCTTCGTTAAAAATACCAACGTTTCATATAATCTTCAATTCAATAGCATAACAACCACCACGTGTAGCTGATTATATTATTAATCTTTGTCTTTGAAGGTGAAACAAAGTTGACCAGGTCATCTACTATTTTTGAAAAGGAAAAAAAAGGAATTTTATTTGGTTCAGAAATGTGTGGTTCACATTTAGAAAACCACAAGTTTTCGATTTCAAATAAGTCAAGTTCTCCAAAAACGTCTAATAGGCACTCGAACCTGAGTCACACTGTATATGAATATCCTGATGTATAGATTTAAAAAATTGCATTAGAAATGAAAAGCACTTGTTGACTAAATTTACTAAATTGTTAATTTCATTGTCAAATCTCATAGAACACTTATCATTTCAGTGGCTGGTATCAATGACACAGGGTCTTCTAGCACTACACACTGTTAACCCATTAGTTAGGAAAATTCTTGGAAAAGACAAAGTGTTCAACCACTGGGTTATTGAAACAGTTGGTTTATTAGGAGCAACTTTAGGATTTGCCTGCGCTTACGCAGACAAAATCAACAAAAATGAGGAACACTTTCTTACTTGGCATGCCATACTAGGGATTTGTGGATATGCTCTATCATGGTTCAGTGGACTCAATGGAATTCCGGCATTATACCGAAAAGAACTTAAGGATTATATTTCTCCCAAGTTAAATAAAAATTTTCATATCATAACAGGAACCTTAGCTTTCATAATGGGTGGTCTCAGCCTTTTACTAGCACTTTATAGCAACTGGTTCGTACAAAGAACAAAATCATCACCCACAAGTTACATTTTGGGATGTTTCCTAATAACAAGTATTATAGTTTGGGCATCTATTAAACCTGTAGAAAAATTAATCAAAATATACAAGAAATTCTCGACCAAAGAAGATTAGTGAATAGTATTATTTTTTCATTTGTAATTGTCCACATTTACTTATTTTGTACATAATTTTATAAAAGATGAATATTTTTTATAAAAAAATATATGTTTCTATAAAAGCATTGGAATGTTATGAAATCAAGGTCCAACCATACATACTCAACCTCAACTGTGCATTCTACATCAGGGAGTAAAATCTAATAACTTGTGATTAATTTCACTTCAACATTCAAAAATTCATTTAGGCAAAATGCTGTTCCATTAAGAACAAGCTTACAAAATTCATTTTGATTATTTTAAAATAAGTAATACTTGCCTCTATATTTTCAGTTAATATCAGATTATAGTATTTACAAAAGAACAAGATGCTGATAAAGAAAAAAATAAAATACTGGTGCATATCTCAAATTTTTTCCCATTTTGGATGGATTAAATCTATGTGTTCACTCACTTACCTTCTTGAAATGGGTTTACTAATAGCTGCGCCATGAATCAAATCACTGAGCCTTTTCACTCGTAAGCTCTGAGTCTTTTCTCCCATTACGAAACTGATGGCATCCATGAAATTCGATTTTCCTAGAAATATTCTATTGAAGCTGTATAAATTTGAATATTCTTTAACATATACCTGATCCATTGGGTCCAATAACAGCATTGAACGGTTTAAGAGGGCCAATAATACGATGACCTCTGTAGGACTTGAAATTCTCCACTTCGATGTACTTCAATCGTGGAGGCATTGTACAAAATTTTTAAAAGTATTAAAGAACTCAATATAAGACAACTAAAATAAATAATATCGAAGTGTTTAAACAGGTATTGAATAATGTTTTAATCTAGGTAATTTCAAAAGTAAATTATAGGTTATTTCAATAAAATATCAAGAGATTCACTTGTTCCCTTAAGATTATAATCCATACGATTTTGCCAAACATTCAAAGAAATAGATGAATTTTATATATTTGGGCATTGATTAAAAACGAAAAATATTTTTATTTGTTGTTATTATGATTCATAGACTGAGATCTATTAAACATCGAATTGAAGAGAGTAGAATCGGCAGTGTGAAGATACCTGACAATAGTTGAAAATTTGAAAATTAGAACAGCGTTGCCAATTTTCCAATGCTGTAGTCTAAATTAACACCCTCTCAGACGAGACAACTGATTATGGATAAGAATTAATTTAGCCCTAGAAGTTGACCACTTTAAAGGTAAGTGAAAAAGTCAGGAAATTAAATAAACGGTAGCATTAAAAGCCCGTGTTTCAACTTCTAGGGTAAGGGAAAAGTTGAAGGTACCAGCTAGTTTTTTGCACAGAGACTTGATTGGATTCATAATAAGAATTCAAACAAAAAATTAATCGTTACTAGTGACCAATAAATGCTCTATTGGGTATATCTCGAGGCGTACAATTAAAATTTTGCTGACTTGGCACAAAGACTTGATTCAACTCTATAAGATATCCAGGAAAAAAAAACTTGTTGCAAGTAATGAACAAATACCCAATTGGGAGTGTTTCAAAAAATGTATCATCATCTCGTGACGCCTAGGTGAGATTTTGCTGATATTTGGTTCAGTATTACGAGATGAATGATTATTGAACAGTTTTTGAAAATCACCCTGTAGAGTATTTGTTTGATGTCTGAAAGAATTCAAAATTAAAGATTTTGCAGTATAATCATCCTTATATAGTAATAATGATTGAGATCGCAGCTTTTTATTTTGTATCAAAAGAGAAAGGAACTTATATTAGAGACAATTTGGAAGACACGGCAGCGTTGCTTTAGTTTTCAACTAGTTTCAGCTATCTTCAAGTAGTCATATTTGCAAGATCAAATCATAGATCACTCACTACTAACGTCAAATAAAAAAAATTGAGGTTATAAATTTGGAATACGCGATTGGCGGGAAATTTGTGTTTTTTGTTATCTTCTTGAATATGATTTGAAATCTGAGTAAAATAAAATATTACAATTGAATCCAATTAGTATGATTTGTGTAAAAAAATTAATTTGATCGAGGAAGTAATGAAGTTCGCAGAAATATATTGATGTATCAGTCTTTCCACATTCCTCAGTGAAATAATTTTCGAAATATAACGACAATGGAAGTCCAAGAAGAAATTGAGATTTCCGATTTAAAAACGCTAGACAGTTATCTTAATGACTGGAATAATTCGGAAAATAGTTTATATATTTCCAAAATACCAGAAGCTTGCAAAGAGTATCCTTGCTGTTTAGGTATTGATGAAGCAGGAAGAGGACCTGTGTTAGGCCCAATGGTGTATGGAATTGCATTTTGTCCGATCAATGAAGCTGCATTACTTGCATCGCTTAACTGTGATGATTCCAAAGTATTAAAAGAGAGTCAGCGTGATGAAATATTTGAAAATATATGTAAGAATTCAGAAAAAATAGGATGGGCAATTGAGCTTTTATCTCCTAATAAAATTTGTAATAATATGTTGAACATATCTAAACACTCACTAAACCAAGTGTCGATGGATTCAGCTATTCAATTGATAAGGACTGCAAAAAAAAGTGGAGTAAAAATTGAACACATTTTTGTCGATACTGTAGGACCTCCAGAAAAATATCAGGCATATTTGAAGACTCTGTTTCCTGAATATAAAATAACGGTGGCGAAAAAGGCTGACTCTACATATCCTATTGTATCGGCAGCAAGTATTTGTGCTAAGGTTACTAGAGATCATGCACTACAAACATGGAAGTTTAAGGAAGGCCATCAAATTACTTTTAAGGACTTTGGAAGTGGTTATCCAGGTATTAATCCTTTCTCTTATCTAATGCATCAACAATCTGTAGTATTCATTTCAATGAATCATTGATATTGAAGATGAGGGTCAAGGAGGCTTATGTGCTGAGGGATTAATAAAAGACTGCTATTTTATTTTTATAGGGGATCTTAAACGGTAAATGGCACAGGTTGTGTAAATCCTCTAGGCAGCTCTATATGAGTAAAAAAATGATTTTATATTTTCCATTTTTCAGGAGATCCTGTGACTAAAAAGTTTCTAGCTGAAAATTATGATATGGTATTCGGATATCCCCAGTTAGTTCGATTCAGTTGGTCGACTGTACCTAAAATTCTAGAAGAGAAAGCGTACCATGTAGAAGTAGAAGTTAGTGACGATGAAGCTGAGAAACCGCCACCCAACAATACCTCAATCACTTCATTCTTTAAGGTTTCACAAAATGGTACCTCTAAAAAACAAAAACCATTTTGTGCATTCTTTACTCAGAGATGTTTAACTAGAGAAGTGGACTTTTGAACATTTCTTGAAATTTTAATATTAAAGATTGTTACTTATCATTTATTCATTCATACTTTCTTACAGAAACGTCTCAGGTTTCTCCTGTTATAATTAATGCCAAATTGACTGAAAAATTAGTAGTCTCAAAACAGATCACATTAAAAGACAAACTTTTATTTGAAAGTATAACATCCAAAAACTTATGAAACACAGCATAACTCAAAACATTAAATATCGTAATAACATAAAACATAAAATGATGCAATAATCCAAAACTTAAAATAATACATTCACTTTTGGATTGAAGATTCTTCCTTTTTAAATCAGTCATATTTTGTCAAGTTCATGGACAGAACCTGACTAACAAGACAGTCCTCAGCAGGCTGCAAAGAAAGAAAATAGAATAAAAGGAATTTAACAACTTTTTCAAACATACATCTGCATAAATTCCTATGAGATTATCAGCATGAACAAAAAATTCATCTTTAAGAGAAATCACGATTGTTTGAAGAGATTGGGTATTTTCATTAATGTATGTTGCCACTTTATTAATGTTTGTATTATCTAAGGCTGCATCTATCTCATCGAGTACAAAGAACGGAGAAGGTTGATAACTATGAATTGCAAATAACAGGGCAAGAGCAGCAAGAGTCTTCTCACCTCCCGACAAATTCGACATAGGTTGAAATCTGAAAATATAAGAAATCAAGTGAAGAACAAACATTAAATTCAACAGAATTTCAGCACAATTGCTTCTTGTAATTATATGAAATTTATTTTGTAATTTCTTGAAAATAACCATTGTATGTAATGGGATTTTTAGTAGTTTTCGAGTTACAATTTTTTTTATATTTTCATAAGGTGTATTTCCCAAAAAGAAACATATGATGAAAACAATTCACTTATGATTTAATGGTTTTCATTTGCTTATTGAAAATATTGCAGTGGTGAGTGATTTATTTTTACTTCAATTCATTTAAGTGTTTCACCCTTTATAAAAAGTAATGGGAAATCTATATAATTCCTTACAATAACTATGTTCAGAAAGTTCAAACGTTATTAGTGAGTTTTTTGCATTACCTTTTCCCTGGAGCTACACAGTTATAATTGATTCCGTCCAAATATGGTTCTTCAGGATTTTCGGCAATCAAAAACGCTTGAGCAGATTCGTTCTGGGTTAAAGATTTATAAATCTTGTCTAACTTGATGGAGACATGATCCAAACATTTCATCAATTTATCATACCTCTGCTGTTTAATCTGCTCAAAAGCATTTATTGCATTTTTGCTAGTTTTTTGCAAATTTAAGAACTCTTCATTGGTTGATTGAAGTTTAGAATGAGCATTTTGTAATTTCTCGAGAGCTCTGAAGTTAGGTGCTTTGATTTTATCTAAAGTGTCTCTCAATGATTTTATTGAATCCAATAATTCATCTTCACGCTTTTTGATATCATCATTATTTTTCAGCTTCTTCAAATTTTCAGGCAATACATCGTAGTCGATTTTTATCCTACGGAATGATAACTATAAATTTCAGATGAATTTCCTGTAAACTTAACATACCTGGCTTCATTCTCCAATGCAGCTCTTGAATCTTCAGATGAAGTTTGCGAGCTAGGATCAGCCACAACAATAAAATCCATATTACCCTCGAGCAAAGGAATAATAATATTGTCCATCTAGAGAAGAATTAGATTAAACCAAAAAAATTTTTGAAAATAACTTCATTCACCTTGCATTGCACAAGAGTTGCATGCCTTTCACTCTTCTTCTTATCAACTTTTCCTTCGAGGGAAACAAGAGCCTTTTGAGCTGTTTGTACATTTATGGTGATGGATTTCAATTGTTTCCGAGCCTTTTCTATCTCTTTTTCCATTTTACCGATTTCTTCTTTTTTACCTAGTACTTGATTTTTTAACTCATCGATGCGTTGAAGATCTTTATCAATTTCATCCTTGTATTTTCGTTCCTGCTTCTTACCATCTTCCAAATTCTTTTGCTCCTCGGTAACAATTTTTTCCCACCTCGTGATGTTTTCTTTAAAAAGTCATCAAAAGGAATTGAAACCAAAAGATAATATTTTAAATATGAGATTCAATAAAAGAATGTGTGGAATGTAAAACTTCATACTACCTTGAGTGTCTTTGCTCATCTCGAACTCCAAATTGCTAGTTATTTTGTTTATCTGCTTCTGGAAGTCCAATCGTTTCTCTTTTCTCGCTTCTTGCGTTCTTAATTCTTTATCTTCGTACTGACGAATATTCTTGATCTTAATCTCCTGACAAAACTTAGAGAATATAACATCCTCGACATTATTGACCTTCGACTCCAACTCGTCAATTTGGTTTTTCCTGGATAGCATTGTAGTTTCTGTAGATTGGATCTTTGGCTGAAATATTTCCATTCAGAACTTCAAATAATCAAATGTTAAATATTTATAAGGTATTATTATTATTAATGCAGACATTTGGTCAAATCTGTAAGCACTCTGTTCGAAGAACAAGCACACTAAAAATATAAAGAACATACTGAAGCTAAGTGTAAAATACTGAGAAACAACATACATAGAGCAACTGAAGAGCAATAGGAAAGAAGAAAGAGAATATAAATACCAAACACAAATCCATGATTCACCGTAAAGTAAAAACAATGGCAATGACTGACCTTTAATGCTATAATTTTGTAACTTGCCCGATGGTGTGTTGTGGTCCCCACAATCGGGAGCTTTGGTCAGGTCCTGGTAATATCGTTGCCTTGTCAAACCTATGACCCATTCAGCGCTCTGGATTTTATCTATTCTGTGTAAAAATTTAACTCACCTCAAGTAATTGGATCTGCTCCAATAAGTGACTGAATTCATTCTCAACAGTTCTGAGTTGCATTTTCTATAAAGAATGGAAGTATTTCATAGTTATATCGACAGGCTATGTGGTGCTTACTGTGTTCTCCATGTCGGTTTTAGAGTATCTCAATATCAATTCTAAACTTTGGATTTTTGAATTAACGTCGTCTATTTCAGATTCCTTCCTGGTGGTCTTTCTTGCTTCTCCGTATTCTTTCAGGAGCTCTTCTTTTTTCTGTTTTAAATGATCCACTGATTTGTCATCCCATCTTTTAGCTTTTCTTGCTAGGTCCAGGGTACCACCGGATATGATACCAGACTTTCTATACAAAGTTCCATCCAATGCAACAGCCTGCAATTTTATAAAGAAAGGGAAAAAAAAATTTTCGAGTTACTACCTTCAAATTTAATTTTTTCTTATGCAGTTTCATCATACACATTAGTTATTTTTTAGATATGAATCATACACTTTATTACATCAACTATTTCCGCGTGTTTGTTGATTTAAACAGTTAGCACATCTCTGACCAACAAATCTTTCAGATATAGATTTTTGAAAGTTTGAATAATTACTCACAAGCAGCTTAACAAGAATGTCAAAACGATCTGACCTCAGGTCACTGCTTTTTAAATTTTGTATCAAACTGTTGAGAACAAAGCGAAAACAATTCTTATAACGAAATCTATTGCCATATCTAGACTAGACTTTATGTCGATGAGTTAAAAAAACACTCACATCATGGTATGTGCCCAGCTCATAAGCTACTTTATTAGCATCTTCAGGAGTTTCGCATATGAGAGTATTCTTTGTAACAAAAAGGACCGCCTTTGAGATCTCCTGCGGAAATTTCAGCACATCATATAGCAATTTGATACCTCTCGGTTCCTTCAAATTTCTCAAATTTTCCTTCAGTTTAACAGGTTGAATATAATCTAACGGAAGGAATGTCTCGGGTTCCAACATTTGTTCTTTCAGGTATGTGATGCATTGTCGAGCTGTATGTTCAGTATCTACTATTATAGCTTCCATGAATTTCCCCATTACTTTAGTAACAGGGATATTGTAGCGGTTATGAATGGGTTGACATATATTGATCATACGATCGTACTGTGAAAAAAAAATTGGTAATGCAAACATATTACAATCTTTAGTGATACTTACAACACCTGCATGTTTGCTCTTGAAATTCTCTATAATTTCTTGTTTACTTTTCTTCCTTTGAATTTCTTGTTTTTCCATATGAGCATCACCTAATTGATCCCGAACATCATCAAGTTGTTTTTGGATATTTTTGACACGATCTTTAGAAGAATTCACTTCCAACTGCATTTCCTCGCATGTTTGTTTCAGTTCCTGCAACGCTTGTTTGCTAGAGCTGTAGATAGGAAATTCGATTGAAATTCTGAGAGTTAGCAAATATATTTCATCATTTCAAATACAAATCATTTTAATTTTTTCAATATGTAAAATTGTATTTACCTTAAATTTTTAAACATCTCGAATATCGATATTTGCAAAATTTTCTCAAACTTACTTCTTGAATAGTTTAACTTAAATTTTCAAACCTGATATGCGCTGCTAGTCTTTCCATTCGTTTTGATATATCTTCTTTTTCCAGAAGCTTTTGTCTGTGTCTGTTTTCGTACTCAGTTTTCATTGTAAAAAGGCGGTCTAATGTATCTTGATCACAACGTTGCTCCCTTGTGATCATTTCAAGCTCTTGCATGTAACTTGCTGTTTTTTTAACAACCTCTTTCTTCAGTCTATAGTATTCACGAACCTATCAAAGACATCAATAAAAATAATTATCATTATTATACATCAATGTGAAAAATTCTTATTTTATTTTTTTTGTATTTGAAATAGTTACATGTCTATATATGTCTACCTGTGCTTCTTCCAGATGGACATCTCTGCCTTGACTTTGAGACTGTTCCGCGATTTGTGCTTCATATTCTCTTTTAGATCTTTCTACTTCTGAAAGTTCTTTCTCAAGTTTATCAATATTGTTGATCCGAGTCTCATGAGCTTTTTGTGCTTGTTTAAGAGTTTTGACAGCTCCATCCAATTTACGTTGTATATGTGAAACTTTTTCTTTTGATTCGATAAATTGTGGTCTTTTCTTAGAGACTTCTACTTCCTACATAAATTAAATAATCATTTTCTGGATTTTACAATTTCTTACCATTATTTCTTTGTTTTGTTTTATATTTAATATAGTTTCAATTTAAACTTAGAGTTCAAGGATGTACATCACTTTTATTTGGCCTATACCATTTCGATGCTTAAAAGAAACCCTCAGAACTTATTGACCATAGATTGGATTCACTTCATTTTTCGAAGAAATCCATAGTCTTTTGCTGATTACACTTAGAAAATCGAAATTTTCTTCAAATCATACAAAAACTCAAAATGAGTTCATTGCAGATGTATTGAACTTAAGTTAAGTGTTTAAAAAAAACACAAATCTTTGAATAAAAATATGAAAATTCTAGTTCATCTCCTTCGTAATATGTTTCAGAACAAAGTGATCTTTTCACTGCTATGCTTTGATACTTACAACTTCTCTGATATCTTGTTCTAACTTGGCTAAATTTTTGTTCAGTATACCATTTTCCTTCTTCTTTTCTTTCAACATCCTTTCAGCCTCTTCTTTATTTTTCTGTATTCCATCAAAATTTTGTCGTTCTGTTGTTAAATCCTTTTCTAATTTTTTCGTTTCAAGCTCATTGTAATGAAGACTGTATAATTGATATTCAACTAGCTTTTCGTTCTAGAAATTATAAGATATTTTTATAGTTCTCAATATCCATTCTCATATATGTTGAATGTACCAAATCGTTCATGAGGTCGGCATATTTATCGGCTTCTTCTTTCTCAAGCTTGGCCCCTTTACGTTCTGAAGTTATTGCCTTCTTCCTCTGATTTGCTGATTTCATTTCTTCTTGAAGTTTCATCATTTGCCTTTTCAATTCATCATACTCTTCTTTCAATTCCCCAGATCTGAAGATCACATGTTTAGAATGGAATGTTGTAATATACAATATGTACAAAACATACCCACATATTTCTTCGAATAAGCTGGTAATTTCTTTAGGGTTTTTCATAGCCACAGATTCCACTGCTCCCTGGAATACTAAGAAGTTCTTAGCCTTCACATTGATTTTAATTTTTTCGAGTTCCATCATATACTCTTTTCTGGAAACAACCTACAAATCAAGTTTCATACAAAACTTTGAAAGAGAAAGCAATGAATGCTCACATTTCCATTTATTTCATAGTCTGAAGTTGAGCCTTGGATTGATCTCTTGAATGAAATTTCTTTATCATCTTCCGACTCCAGAGAGAAGATAGCAGTTACGGAAGCACTACCACGAAAAATATTTTAAGCAATAAAAGAGTAAATAATTTCAAGACTGAAATATCCTACATAATCCTGATTCCAGCTTGTACAAAAGTTTGGGTCACTTCAATTATTAAAAAACTAATTATAAATCTGTAATAACACATACCTTTTGGAAATAGGTTTATCGATTGCTGCTCCATGAATAAGATCACTTAATTTTTTCACCCTCAAATTTTGCGTTTTTTCTCCCATAACAAAACTTATAGCATCCATGAAATTTGATTTGCCTGGAGAGATGGATTTGAATTAAAGTCCAGGGAAATTTCTTCCTACTCACCTGATCCGTTAGGGCCAACAACAGCATTGAAAGGCTTCAATGGTCCAATAATTTTATGCCCCTTATAGGATTTGAAATTCTCTGCTTCGATAAATTTTAATCGGATAGGCATTTTATTCCTAAGTAGATTAATACTACCACGAAATATTTAAACTGAAAAACAGCGTTGGATATTTTTCGACATAATTTCCAATATAAATTTACCTGTAGATCCAATGTTTTTATAATTTTTTCACTAAATTGAGTTTGAGACAACTTATGTGCGCAGTTATTAGGAAAAGAACAATTCGTAAACCGCGAAATTTCGTTAATAGTTTTCAGTGTATCGAAAACATAAATTTAAAATTTCGAAAGTAATCCGTCCGTTGATTCTCAAATTCAAAAAGCGCATAGACTAATCGAGACGATACTTTGAACATCGAACCTTGTGTTACCGGGTTGAAATAACCGACCATCGTCAACTACAGCAGCGTTGCCGTATGTCCACAGTCCAGTAACCATGAACACATGCTCTACAGGTGGTTTTCAAAACATTTTCAGCTTATACGTATATTATGCGGTTACGCTGATTTTTGACAAAGACTTTAATGAACTTTGAGAAAAAATATTTTTAGTTACTCGCAATCAACCAATGCTGCACAGGTTTTTTTTTAAGTGACAACTCATCAAGTTTTGGGCAGTGAAAATGAATAACAAGCGGTCTACGAGTTGCGAAAGGTAACAGTTCCCCTATTCAATTTTGAGGGGTTGCAATGCCTCCTTTTAGATGATTACTCGCACAAATCTCAAATATACATCAAATGATGTTCCCCAAAACAAAAGCACTCGACTGAGATAGAAGACCCTGTATGTATATGCGTTTATCTTTACTCAACATCTGAATGACATTGCCTGAAAGCTAGTCAACTAGTTCCATTTGAATAAAATACTATTTTGCATAATAATGTCTTTATTAGATGAGATAATCCTTACAAGATGAACTGTATCCATCAATGAACGACGTAACTGGTATATTTCATTTATATGACATGCATTACGCTTCTTCTGTCACTACTAACAATTTTAAAACATGGAAAAGAAACTCAATACATAATTTCTAACAAAAGAATATATGAGGTTGATTATAAAAAAAATAAGATGCAATTCAAAGTATAAATTTTTCACAGCCTAATACAAAAATATATTCCAAACAATTGGAGTTGCCCCAAATAATTGAATAATATTCGATACTCATATCTAACTAATCGCTCTATTTTTTCAATACTCATTGTTTATATTCATCTATGCTTACATTACAAGTACTATATTCTGTTAGTGAAAACTAAAATTCCCGTAATTATAAAAGACTATTAATGAAACAATATTCTGAAACCTAATACTTGAGTTAATTATATAAGTACAAGGGCAAAAATCTCAGAATGATATGTTCCATCTGACAATATTTATTCTAATTAGTATCTACCTTAATGTTAATACATCTTTCTCTATCATCATAAATTTGATTTTATTCTGACCTACTCTCTTAGTAATTGAGGCAAAAACAAATGTATTTTTAATATTTGTAACCCTTCACAAGTATGGGCGCATTCTTGCTGTGAGTGCATCATTTCTTAAGAAAATTTTTTCAATTCTCAAATACTGATATAATTAAAATCATTAACTTAAGTCTCAAGGAATTATTAAGTTTTGAGTTACAAGAAAATGTGAATATAAAAAATAAAGATTTAGACTGAATGGAGAAAAACTGGTCAGAAAAATCAAACCACAGTTTTAATTTCGACAACTACTAAAATCAATTATTTTTCTCAATTTATGTTTTTTGGTTCGTTCCTTCCAACAAACCTTCTTAGTTCTACATACATACATTGGAAAATATTACATAAAATATGAAATTCCAAAAAAAAAAAAACCAAAATAAGAAAGGGAAGAATGAAATGATGAAGCTTCATAACTTTAAAGGCAATGAATTGTGCGCTGAATCTTTGCATTTATGCTTTAGAATATATTTACAGTTAAATTTTGTGTTACTCATGCAGAACACATGAGTGTAAAAAAATTATAAGGATAGTCGATAAGTTGAAGTCAAATTGAAATCAAATCATAATACCTGATTGAGATTTCAATTGTTCGATTTTACAATTTCACCGAATTTATTCTATGAAGTTCAAAAAATTTTTGACAAAAAGATGAATTTGTTACTTCAACAATAAACTGAAAGACTCATAGGACGACATATCATTCTGAGAAGATTTTTACAGAAGTTATTGAAAAAATTTAAACATAAATTGAACATAAGGGAAGAAAAAATGTTTATTATATAATATAAATAAATTTTGCTCATTCATAAATATACTTATCTATACACTGGAAAGGAGTGAAGCAGTTATAAAAATATTACTAAATTTTCTATCAAGTCTGCCCTTGTATTACAATTTTCAGAGATACCATTATGCTTGAAGAAATAATGGCTTATAAGATGGATGTACGTTTGTATACATTTTGTCCATGTACGTTGTAGTAGAAAATATTTGATATTTGAATTCCCCCCAGAAGGTCATTCACGCCCTCTGTGAACTATCATTCCTTAGATTAAGTCTATGATTACTTGTCAGATGTCAACTCATGGATAAGTCTGTGGTTTTGGGAGGACGCCACATAGATACATAAGTAACTAATTACATATAGAGTGGAAACTGAGATAGTTCACAATAGGAGTTCAATTTGCCGCCGCATGGCGTCTCTGGCTTCTGTGATTTTTGGTTTGTGGAAATTTTCATAACCTCGTCATTAACACAGAACACACCTCTATTCTCTACTCACTCAGAACTCGGAAGCCATGTGATTTTGCGAAAACAAAGTAGAATGTGGAAAGGTCATGCAAAACATTTGCCGAAATTAATTTTAATTTATAACCAATCATGAACATTTGAATCGAAATATGATTTAACAGAATAACTAACCTGTTACAAATTGAATAATGATCTACAATCTTTAGATTCACGGAAAACCTACTTCTTCCACACTTCTTCTCTAAACATGAAAAAATGACCAATAAACGATTAATACCATAACTCAACCTGAACCATACTTGTAAAAAGCCAAAATAAAACTAAAAAAATAAAATTAAAAAAAAAAACATCAATTAAACAAAAAAGATACTCCAGAAAACCCAAAATGAAATAAAAAAGCAACCCTGAACCCTATACAAAATATACAAATCTCAGCAGTTTTTTATTTCACTGGAGAATCCTTGAATTCACGAACAACCTACTTCCTCCCTCTTATTATATAACAGGGATTGATCAATCGCACCAAAAAATAACCATTCCTCAAGCATAAAGTGATCTCTAAAAACTGAAATGGCATAGATTTTTTACACATACAATTTCTGTAATAATATTTACTACACTTACAAAAAACTTGCAGCCGCCTGCAGCAGCGACATCTTCAAATTATTGGCGGCATGCGAGATGTCCAGAACACTATCAACCATCTCTTGTACAGCGGTCACAGTAGGAAACTGTAAAGCCGCCTGCTTAGTCTTCACGACACCCTTCGCAAGTACTTCAGAGAGGGCGTTTGAAAAATTCAGGACTCTTTCTTTGATTTCCTTACATGAAGCATTTCTGTAAACCGTATCTCCTATGTGAACTAACTTATGAGCGCTCAACGCAACGTATTTGCTATGAGGAACGAAGATCTTAGGGGGTTGATTATGCTCAACAGTGTTGAGGAAGGCATCGATAGCAAGCACGAGTTCCTTGTGATGGTTAACGTATTGTGTTCCAAAGAATGTTATAATATGACGATCGTTGCTATCTAAATTAAGTCCATGATCCAAGAGATCCCCACCATTTTGTATCTCTACCATGTCAAATTTCTTCCGATCTTTACGGTTCTCAGAATTCATACTTCGGTTATTGAACTGTATGTAATCATATTCATTTGTCCAGTTATTAACGGAATCTTTCTTGAATAGTAACAAGCTGTTACCCTGAATAAAAGAAGTGATTTGTCGAATGTCTTCTATGAGAGCCTTGGAACAGGAGACTAAAGTGTCTAAGGCATCAGGAACATATCTATCTTCTTGATCTTCAGTAACAACAAGGTTGTCTGTTTTCCAATTCAACGAAACCAGCTTCTCGGTAGCTTCATTAACTGTAAGAGAAGATTTCTTCAAACTGGATACCAAAGGTGACAACTTCACAGTAAGATTTTTATCAGATGCTTTGGAAGCATTTCCAAGAGTCCCTTCTCCAAACTCTGCCAAGTTATTTAGAGAATTCTGTAGTTTGATAACGGCAAGTTTTATTTCGTAAAGGGTTTCTGACAGTCGGTCTTTAGACCTCCAACCTGGACCCACAAATCCTAGAAGTTTTTTTATTGATCCGGTTGTATCTTCTTCCAGTCTCTCCAGGTTTTCTAGAGCCGCATTCAATTCTAATGGTAATTCCTTAGGATTGTGTGAAGGGGGAACATCATACAACTGCGAAGGTTGAAGAACAAGATGCGGCCCTTTCAAATGAGATTTGGGGACGTCATAGTCGGGCATGTTGGCCATACTGCTGCGGTTGGAAGATGATATGGAATCGGCTGCGAAAAAAGTAACTATGTAGCGATCTAAAAACCTCCTGAATCGTATATATTTGTTTTTCCAACAAGTATTTAATTTAGGCTTATCACGTCATTTGAATCTTTTGATAATACTCGTTTCAACTCCATAATATATTCACAGTACGATTAGCTCATTGAAGATAGAAGACATCAACTTAAAAAGCCACATAAAGTTCCAAAGACCACATCATTTCAATAATAAAATTTCTTAATACAAAATTACCATGATTGAGAAGCAGGTCCGCTCAAGATATGTCATTGTTTATGCTGACGAAGAAGAAGAAATTACCTGTCAATGAGCTCGCAGAACTCGATGGCGTCAACTGATTCAAGTGGTTGCTATGTGGTCTGGGTACGTCGTAAGCGTCGCCATCGCGTATCACAGGAGATATAGACGAGGGCGTCGACGAAGCGCACCTAGCACATCCCGGGCTGCTACCCAAGGTCACATGTCTAGTGGGCGGTACATCGTAGTCAGCGACACCTGTGGTACGTTGCGACAAACCCGGCTGGTGGTGCTGCATAGGAGAGCTACGGTTCGGCATGTCGTAATACCCGATCTCATCGTTGGATCTCCGAGAATGTGATATCTGAAAGACAAAATAGAATGAATCGTACATGGTAATTGGTAAATAGTTCAAATTGATACAATAATTATGGCATCACAAAACCAATGAAGTAGAATAATCAGGAAGAACAATTCGACAAGTTCAATCAATATCCTTTTAATGCAAAAAAAAAAAAAAATTAGGGTAATTATGAATCGAAAGTCATACAGCACCTGTTTCAGCTTCCATTTTCTTTAGTCTGTGAAAACATAGTAATAATAACGTAATCATCAAATTGATTATGATGATAGTTTATAACAAAAATGAATGCCAAACCGAATGAAAGAAGAATCTTACCATCGGATATAATAATAATTTCCCTGGGAATTTTAAAAGGTTTTTGTACGAATATTTCAAATGCTGTCTAGAGGTACTCTAATTGTAGGTTCTTTTAAAACCTCTACAACAGGGAAGTCACGTGTTCAAATTTAATCATTTAGATTGCGATTAGTTAAAGATGACATGGAATCTTATAAACTTTCTAGATGAAAAACGTCAAGTTGAGAAAAAAACATAAATAACAACAAAAACACTCAAATGTTCTCAATGGCTATAAAGAAATTATTAAAAATTTGATGACTACAAATTTGGAACTCGTTAGAAGGAAGGTAATGATGACTTTCTGTCATGTAGATTTGATATAAGCAAGTATACATTAGATTATTAATTAGTATATTCAGAGGAAGTACTAGCAGTATTCTTGTAAAAACATTTTTATTTATGAAATAAAAATGATTGAATATTTTTAATAAGAAGTAACGATTCACAAACTTCATTGTAACCCCTTTCGGGCCATTTATCATTCGTAGAACTACATAAAAAGGAATATACAATCATAAATCTGTTTATTGTTTGATTATCGGTATTTCACAATATGCAAGATATGTAACATATGTTATTTGTAACTTTCTCAAAAAATGTGGATAATATTGCAATATAAAAAACAAACATTCAGAAATATTATATCAAAGTCAAATTCTATTATCTCCTAAGTTTGTGAACCAGGATGAATCGGTGTATGAAATAAAGATGTGAAAAAACGTCTATAAACTTACAAAACAAATCTAGGAGACCGGGTTCGAAGTTTTTAAAACTCATATGAGCTTAATTTGAAGCATTCCTATGTTAGAATAGATATAGCTTGATGAACCCTGAAAGTCTGTAGCTATAAAGAACCAGCTCTTAATAAAGAGAAGTTTTCAATTTAACAGAAAATACATTACCCATATTTCAACCGTCATCATGGAAATATACCGAAGTACCTATGTGAGTGGTGGAAATCTTTTTCTCTATTTATTATGGAATATTACTGTATGTT
The DNA here is from genome assembly GCA_030674115.1 of Micraspis discolor. Lineage (NCBI taxonomy): Eukaryota > Metazoa > Arthropoda > Insecta > Coleoptera > Coccinellidae > Micraspis > Micraspis discolor. Next base: position 2,905,081 of record JARTUT010001740.1, read on the forward strand.
GAATATTAAACAATGTGCTAGATATCATCAATAATTTTTTAGTGAATGTAAGACAAAAATTGTTCAGTGCTTAATTTCATCTAAGTGTTTAGTGCTGGAACCATAGACTGGAGAGATTTCCCCAACCTTTTGTAGAAATATTTTATAAAGAAAGACATAAAATATGGCAATATTGAATAAATCTGATGATTGCATCCTTTCAGCACAGAGTTGGATTTGGGAAAATCAGAAAATTTGGACAAAATTATATCATTTTAATTCCTTTCAAATTCAAATATCTCAAAAATGGTGCAATTTGGGAAAAAAGATGATGAATGATTTTATCTGCAAAAAGACTAATGATTCTAGGAAGTACAAGATACGGACCTTTAGTTCAAGTGAAGTGTTTTTCATGCAATTTAACCAATCTGTACAGTAGTAGTGAGAAATCTACAAGAAATGGAATAAATCTATTGATGCCAAAATATGCATGACTGTTATCAAAAACCTTCTACAAGAGATCATTCCAATTGATATTGTCGATTGAATATTACAGGTGAAAATGAAATTTTTTTATGAAATTTCAACACCATATATCTTTTGAACGGGGCCAAATTTGGAAAAATGTTATAAGAAGAAAATATTTCTTTCGACGTCAAGAATCTATGGTTAAAATTGACGCAGTGGTTAAAGATCACCATGTATATGCACAAATCTCTGTTGGGATCTTATGAGTAATCGAATATTTAAAAACAATTTTTTTAATTTTTTTTTATTTACTTGTCTGACGATTTTCCCCAATAAGTATCTTGACCGAGATCTGCAGACAATTAACCTAGTCTTAAAATATGGAAACTCTGCTTTATCTCGTTCGGAAGATAAAGAAAAATTAGTACAGGACAGAGAGAATATATTGCTATGATATCGAAATTCTCGAGGGTAGGTATGGGATACTACAGGGTACTCACAAGTCTGAGTCCGTTCCATCGACCAGGGGTGAATTCTAGCAATGGTACACTCTGTTGTTCGATACAAAAATAAACAAAAATACGAAACTTTACTGAAATTCATTCTAACTTAGTAACTTCAACAGAATTATTGATTAATTGCAACAGAGAACTGCAGCAGAATCTAACACAACGGCGAACTGTAGAATAATAACGTTTTCTTCGATGTAAAAAGTAAAAACGCAGTGCCCATGTGGAACCTTCCTCGACCGTGCTTATCGAGCAAAAAAAAACGGATTTATCGACTCTTGACTATGTTTTATGCATGTTACATACCTTTTTTTCCTCAAAAAAAACTTTCGCACTAACAACTTCGTTTTTAAAATGGAAAATATTGAACGCATGTTTTCTAACAATTCGAAATTATAAAATGAAGAATGATTTACATTAGAGTCGTGAATCCAAATTCATTTCAAAATCCGAAATAATTGCCGTTAGGTATACGACATTTTGTATTATCCCTAACATACTATAAAATCCAGAAAGTAAATAATATACAGGGATCCCATCAAAAATATGTTAGTATGAAGATGGAAAAAAAAGAGTCTGTTTTTTTGAAATTTTCATATTTAAACCCTATATTCCAAAAGAAACCGGACTTTTTAAAATAACAAAGAACCAATGTAAATTTTGTAACAAATCATTTGTGTTAATCAAAACATCGATACACAACTTTGGAGGCTCCAACAAGTTATCAAACGACCTCTCCGTGTCCTTTATTGGAATGGTCAGTTGGAACAGAAAGAAGTCGCACAGAGCCAGATCTGGTGAATAGGGCGAATGATGCAAAGGAATAACGCGATTTTTGTCCAAAAATTCAGTTACGTGTCGCGAACGATGTAATGGTGCATTATCGTGCAAAAGAGTCCAACTGCCGATTTTTCGATATTCAGGCCGCAATAACTTTTGTTGTATTCATCAAAATATCATGAAATTGATACCAGTTGTCAATGAGGAACTAAGCCAACTATGGCTAAAATATTACAACAGATGGCAGTATTGGTACTATTTTTTTTAGAGTTCGGTTTCTTTCACGATTTTACAATACAAATTCAAAAGCTCCAATCCAAAAACTAGACACTTGGAGCTACAAATCCCGTTTTTCAAATTTTTTGTACGACCATTTATCTCGATGTTATCCCCTGTCGAAAATCGCCCAAAAATTTGGTTTTGTTTATTGATCATTAAATTTTTTCTAGTCTTGTAGATTTTATTAAATTTGGCTGTTCCACGCTGTAGAATGCACCTACCGAACGTCACTTACCGGTTGTTCCGACTGCCAACCAAATTGCCCGTGCAAAGAAGCGATCAACCAAAACAATCAAGAACGCAGTTTCGTCCACATACCCCTTCTTAGTTAGTGGCGCCGCCAGCAACTGGCCAAAAATGAGCGTCACAACCACCAAAAAGGGGGCGGCTACGCCCGGGATCGATCTGGCGGCGCGCGTTTTCCTGGAAAAGCGAACCATGGGACGGACTAGCTCCAGGACCCGAAATACGAGATCTGTTCAAAAAGTTTGGCGAATTCTGTATTTATTATTTTTATTTTTTATTCATTTTATTATTTATTATCATTCATTTATTTATGAATATTATTTTGTGCACTCGCATATAATAATAGGACGTCTAGAATAATTGTGAACGCACTGAATAAATTTTGTTTTATAAGTTTAGCGACGAGAGGATTCATTCTTCCATTACTTTTCGATAGATGTCGCCGCACAGTATTTACGTCTTATATCAGTTTCCCGATTTAGATTTGAGAATATCAGGCCAAATACAGCAATGTGGCGAATTTTTCAGTTCATTTTCACAACAAAAATTTGTTCATAGTCAACGAAAATCGCATTAAATATAAGGAAGAATCACTCTTAGGGCCGGTTGTCCAATTAGAGATTATCTCGGGATCTAGGTTGATTCGTGGATTTGTAGTTTTGGTCGGTTGTTCAATGAAGGATCAAGAGAAAATATCGGCTTAAGCCAGGATTATCTTAAGCGGGCGTAGCTCCACGGCTTAGGCCCGGTTGTACAGTCCGAGTTCAAGCCTAGTTCAAGACTGAACCCAACTCAAATAAGAAATATCTGTTGTACAGTGCGAGTTCAAGGCTGAACTTCACTCAAACCGACCCTCAAGTTGAACTTCCAAAATCGGGCGCTCAAGCCTGGTTCATCAGAAATTTCAGTTCAATCATAGAGTTCAATTTACAATTTATAGGTTATATGTCAAATAGTTGTAGTTGAAAGGCTTGCTAAGGTAGTATTTTCGTGAATGAGTTGTGTTCGTGTTTCACTCAAAAACAGAATTTTTTAATATGAAACGAATAGAAATGGATTTTGTTTATTTTCAATTATATTGCTGTATTTTTTAATAAGATTTATTAAAATGTTCTCTTCATTCATCTCCAGTTGCACGACTGTCACTGAACAGAAACTTAACTAAGCGACGCTTAACTTTCTCAATCTCGTGACATTTCAGTATTTCATTTCTCCCTAGATCAATAAAGCGATTTTATTGGCTACACGCAATATTTGATGTTCTGTGGTTAAAGAAGTTTTAAATATTTCCTCTATTCTATGGCAGAAATATTTGTTTATAAATAATTATATAAATAAGCAAGCCCAATATGGTTTAAATTAAAGATTTTATACGTATATACGCCTTGGAAATCCTCTTTCTACAATTTCCATGAATTCCAAGTCGTCATGAAATGCATCAAATTCATTAAAGAAGTCCCATTATACAAGTTAAAAGCGTTGTTCGAAGTATATAATTAGATATTATCCACCCTGTATTCTAATTATTGCAACAGTGTATCAATCCATAAGGAAATGCATATTACCTTGTTGTATTTTGTTAAATCAGCATATTGCTTATCGTCTTAATTGTTATCGCGCTGTTTGCGACGCCTCTCTACAATGCTCATTGTTTCACAATGTTCGCATTGTTCTTAATTATTATAAATAGGAGAGACGTCTAATGATGTACGAAAAATATAGATTTGATCTTCACGTAATACATTGCTTGTATCGTTGTTTCCAAATAAAGTAGAAGTTTTTTTAAAAACACAAGTTTCTCCCAAAATAACATTATTGGCGACGAGGTCTGGGATTGTGCGAGTTTCAAGAAAACCTGCGTGTGTTCCTGACAGTGTAAAGATACCGAGGTCCACCCAGAGAGTCTTAAACTGTTGGTTTCAACCATTTAGCACAAGAGAATTCACGAGGAGAAGCAGGAAGTCCGATTGTCGAGTAGCGCCTTCAACGACTCCAAGATCTACATTGGAAATTTGCGTAAGTGAGAGATTATTTTCTATTTTTCCCCAGTTTCCAATAATTCTGGCCCAAAAATTATCAATCTTTTTCTAGTTTTGAGCGTAAAACTTGTAGGAGTTTTTCTTGGTTTCTTGTAAAAAACCGATTGTTAATTTTAACATTTTCAATTCAATAATTTGAATTATCACAAAGTTTTTCCTAGGTTTCTTATAAGAAAAACCGAAACGTGAAATTCAAAAATAGTTATTCTCAGAATTTGATGACTACAAATTTGGAACTCGTTAGAAGGAAGGTAATGATGACTTTCTGTCATGTAGATTTGATATAAGCAAGTATACATTAGATTATTAATTAGTATATTCAGAGGAAGTACTAGCAGTATTCTTGTAAAAACATTTTTATTTATGAAATAAAAATGATTGAATATTTTTAATAAGAAGTAACGATTCACAAACTTCATTGTAACTCCCTTTCGGGCCATTTATCATTCGTGAGAACTACATAAAAGGAATATACAATCATAAATCTGTTTATTGTTTGATTATCGGTATTTCATAATATGCAAGATATGTAACATATGTTATTTGTAACTTTGTCATATTGCAATATAAAAAACAAACATTCAGAAATATTATATCAAAGTCAAATTCTATTATCTCCTAAGTTTAGAACCAGGATGAATCGGTGTATGAAATAAAGATGTGGAAAAACGTCTATAAACTTACAAAACAAATCTAGGAGACCGGGTTCGAAGTTTTTAAAACTCATATGAGCTTAATTTGAAGCATTCCTATGTTAGAATAGATATAGCTTGATGAACCCTGAAAGTCTGTAGCTATAAAGAACCAGCTCTTAATAAAGAGAATTTTTCAATTTAACAGAAAATACATTACCCATATTTCAACCGTCATCATGGAAATATACCGAAGTACCTATGTGAGTGGTGGAAATCTTTTTCTATTTATTATGGAATATTACTGTATGTTGAATATTAAACAATGTGCTAGATATCATCAATAATTTTTTAGTGAATGTAAGACAAAAATTGTTCAGTACTTAATTTCATCTAAGTGTTTAGTGCTGGAACCATAGACTGGAGAGATTTCCCTAACCTTTTGTAGAAATATTTTATAAAGAAAGACATAAAATATGGCAATATTGAATATAAATCTGATGATTGCATCCTTTCAGCACAGAGTTGGATTTGGGAAAATCAGAAAATTTGGACAAAATTATATCATTTTAATTCCTTTCAAATTCAAATATCTCAAAAATGGTGCAATTTGGGAAAAAAGATGATGAATGATTTTATCTGCAAAAAGACTAATGATTCTAGGAAGTACAAGATACGGACCTTTAGTTCAAGTGAATTGTTTTTCATGCAATTTAACCAATCTGTACAGTAGTAGTGAGAAATCTACAAGAAATGGAATAAATCTATTGATGCCAAAATATGCATGACTGTTATCAAAAACCTTCTACAAGAGATCATTCCAATTGATACTGTCGATTGAATATTACAGGTGAAAATGAAATTTTTTTATGAAATTTCAACACCATATATCTTTTGAACGGGGCCAAATTTGGAAAAATGTTATAAGAAGAAAATATTTTTCTGACGTCAAGAATCTATGGTTAAATTGACGCAGTGGTTAAAGATCACCATGTATATGCACAAATCTCTGTTGGGATCTTATGAGTAATCGAATATTTAAAAACAATTTTTTTAATTTTTTTTTATTTACTTGTCTGAAGATTTTTCCCAATAAGTGTCTTGACCGAGATCTGCAAACAATTAACCTAGTCTTAAAATATCGAAACTCTGCTTTATCTCATTCGGAAGATAAAGAAAAATTAGTACAGGACAGAGACAATATATTGCTATGATATCGAAATTCTCGAGGGTAGGTATGGGATACTACAGGGTACTCACAAGTCTGAGTCCGTTCCATCGACCAGGGGTGAATTCTAGCAATGGTACACTCTGTTGTTCGATACAAAAATAAACAAAAATACGAAACTTTACTGAAATTCATTCTAACTTAGTAACTTCAACAGAATTATTGATTAATTGCAACAGAGAACTGCAGCAGAATCTAACACAACGGCGAACTGTAGAATGATAACGTTTTCTTCGATGTAAAAAGTAAAAACGCAGTGCCCATGTGGAACCTTCCTCGACCGTTGCTTATCGAGCAAAAAAAAAAACGGATTTATCGACTCTTGACTATGTTTTATGCATGTTACATACCTTTTTTTTTCCTCAAAAAACTTTCGCACTAACAACTTGTTTTTAAATGGAAAATATTGAACGCATGTTTTCTAACAATTGAAATTATAAAATGAAGAATGATTTACATTAGAGTCGTGAATCAAAATTCATTTCAAAATCCGAAATAATTGCCGTTAGGTATACGACATTTTGTATTATCCCTAACATACTATAAAATCCAGAAAGTAAATAATATACAGGGATCCCATCAAAAATATGTTAGTATGAAGATGGAAAAAAGAGTCTGTTTTTTTGAAATTTTCATATTTAAACCCTATATTCAAAAAAAAAAGAAACCTGACTTTTTAAAATAACAAAGAACCAATGTAAATTTTGTAACAAATCATTTTGTTAATCAAAACATCGATACACAACTTTGGAGGCTCCAACAAGTTATCAAACGACCTCTCCGTGTCCTTTATTGGAATGGTCAGTTGAACAGAAAGAAGTCGCACAGAGCCAGATCTGGTGAATAGGCGAATGATGCAAAGGAATAACGCGATTTTTGTCCAAAAAATTCAGTTACGTGTCGCGAACGATGTAATGGTGCATTATCGTGCAAAAGAGTCCAACTGCCGATTTTTCGATATTCAGGCCGCAATAACTTTTGTTGTATTCATCAAAATATCATAAAATTGATACCAGTTGTCAATGAGGAACTAAGCCAACTATGGCTAAAATATTACAACAGATGGCAGTATTGGTACTATTTTTTTTAGAGTTCGGTTTCTTTTACGATTTTACAATACAAATTCAAAAGCTCCAATCCAAAAACTAGACACTTGGAGCTACAAATCCCGTTTTTCAAATTTTTTGTACGACCATTTATCTCGATGTTATTCCCTGTCGAAAATCGCCCAAAAATTTGGTTTTGTTTATTGATCATTAAATTTTTTCTAGTCTTGTAGATTTTATTAAATTTGGCTGTTCCACGCTGTAGAATGCACCTACCGAACGTCACTTACCGGTTGTTCCGACTGCCAACTGCCGCAAAGAAGCGATCAACCAAAACAATCAAGAACGCAGTTTCGTCCACATACCCCTTCTTAGTTAGTGACGCCGCCAGCAACTGGCCAAAAATGAGCGTCACAACCACCAAAAAGGGGGCGGCTACGCCCGGGATCGATCTGGCAGCGCGCGTTTTCCTGGAAAAGCGAACCCTGGGACGGACTAGCTCCAGGACCCGAAATACGAGGTCTGTTCAAAAAGTTTGGAGAATTCTGTATTTATTATTTTTATTTTTTATTCATTTTATTATTTATTATCATTCATTTATTTATGAATATTATTTTGTGCACTCGCATATAATAATAGGACGTCTAGAATAATTGTGAATGCACTGAATAGATTTTGTTTTATAAGTTTGGCGACGAGAGGATTCATTCTTCCATTACTTTTCGATAGATGTCGCCGCACAGTATTTACGTCTTATATCAGTTTCCCGATTTAGATTTGAGAATATCAGGCCAAATACAGCAATGTAGCGAATTTTCCAGTTCATTTTCACAACAAAAATTTGTTCATAGTCAACGAAAATCGCATGAAATATAGGGAAGAATCACTCTTAGGGCCGGTTGTCCAATTAGAGATTATCTCGGGATCTAGGTTGATTCGTGGATGTGTAGTTTTCATAGAATATAAAATACCAGGAAGGAGCACACCGGGTTCTCTCTTTGAAAATCTTGTGAAAGGAAACGGCCATCTTAGGGAACCAGGTGTGACTCATCTGTTAGTTATTCTGTGAAGATTCCTGATAAATAACCTAACATTTGTTGTCAAAGTTGTAAAAGAAGTGAATTCAAAATGGTTAGTTGTGTATCTTGTTATTTCATTCATTAATCATCACCATCAATATTTATTTATCCCTTCCTTTTTCTGAACAAATAATTTTTTTTTTGATTTTAACTGAATTCTAATGATTCCATTGATGAAAATAAAGTATATGCTTCCGCAAAGAATATCATTCTTATAATATTTTACCTACTGGTACAAGTGAATCTTTTTTCAAAAATGTAATAAGCACATACAAAACCTGTTGACAGGCATTGGTATTGGTTTTATTTTTTCCAGTTCAAAACAGTCTTCTGCATGCTAATAAATAAATGCCAAAAATTTGGAAATTAATTTGGTAATTGAACTATTGTTCACTACTTTCTGTAACAATAAATTACCTTGAGGTTTATGCAGCCCAAAAATGGAAATTTCATTAAAAATAACAAGGTGTGAACTATCATTTGTTCATTTCAAAAATTAAGTACAAGTTTTACTGATCGCCCTTCCATACTACTTGTATACAAGTTTTTTTTAAATTCATATTATTGATTTTTGATCAGAATAAACGACTTCAAAATCGCGTTCTTTTATATGAAACTGTTTTTTTGAACCGAATCAAGTCTTTATATCAACCCATCCTCATATACCTTTTCCATTAAAATGCAGTTTCTACGTACTACGCCACTGCTTACGGAAACAGAAGTCGGCCATATGCGGGAACCATCCCGGACCCCAATTTCAAATCTTCTCCTTCCTGTGGTTCTTTATTCTGAGGTAGTTTTGGTCGGTTGTTCAATGAAGGATCAAGAGAAAATACCGGCTTAAGCCAGGATTATCTTAAGCGGGCGTAGCTCCACGGCTTAAGGAGATAATTCTCGGATTATAACCTTACTTTTGACATAAACAATAAATAAACGTTCTACCTAGTTTTCTTGGCTATGGTGGCACAGCATAGATAATATACAGCAGAGAAACTCTGGGTGCTGGGATGGTTCGCGCATTTTGGGCTGCGCATACCGGCTTGGCCCGCAAAGTATAGACCGACTGATCTAAATCGGTCTGATTCATTATCATCCCTAGGAATTGAGTAGTGGGTTGAATAAGGTGAGACATAGGCGTAGGGTTCCAAAGTTTTAATTTGAAACGAACTTTACCGTTATGTTAAGTGCCAATTCCGGTAAATTTGTATATTTTTGTACATTTATAGAAAAGTACCCTTTTCTGTTTCGAAAACCTTTGTATCAACTCCACCTAGAAAATTTACAATTTCTAGGTTCATAAGGGTTAATAATTCTCAAAAATTGATCGAAGTATATATTACAATTAATATTATTTTAGGCCCGTTTGCACCAACGCCCCTTAAAATGTCGCTCAGCCAAGTGCCGCTTAAAGTTAAGGGTCGCTCCAGTTGCACGACTGTCATTTTACAGAAACTTAACTAAGCGACGCTTAACTTTCTCAATCTAGTGACATTTCAGTATTTAATTTCTCCCTAGATCAATAAAGCGATTTGATTGGCTACACGCAATATTTGATGTTCTGTGGTTAAAGAAGTTTTAAATATTTCCTCTATTATATGGCAGAAATATTTGTTTATAAATTAATATATAAATAAGCAAGCCCAATATGGTTTTAATTAAAGACTTTATACGTATATACGCCTAGGAAATCCTCTTTCCACATCACATTTGTTGTCATGAAAATCACAAAGAAATACTAAACAAATATTTGTTCGAAGATAAACCGAAACAAATCATCACATTATCACAAAGAAATTATTAGACAAATATTTAAGAATCATAGATAAATATTTTAGGTTAGAATCATAGATAAATACCAAGTACATTTACCTTTGATCTATGGGTAGAATCCGCCCTTAAATACTTAAGTGGCCATGAATGAGCAATTAAATTTAAGGCTCGCTTAAGAGATTCAAGTGCCGCTTAACAGTTGGTACAACGCAATTTAAGTTAAGGATTCATTTTAAGGGACGCTTAATGCTAAGTGTGGTTGTTGCAAACGGGTCTTAGTCACATCACATTTGTTCGAAAATCACAATGAAATACTAGACAAATATTTGGAAAACCTAACAAATCAAATTATTTTAGGTTAGAATTATAGATAAATACCAAAATAAATATACATTTACCTTTCATCTATGGGTAGAATCCGCCCTTAAATAGTTAAATGGCCATGAATGAGCACTTAAATTTAAGTCTCGCTTAAGGGATTTTAGTGCCGCTTAACAGTTGGTGCAACGCGATTTAAGTTAAGGTTTCATTTTAAAGGACGCTTAACGCTAAGTGTGGTTGGTGCAAACGGGCCTAATTTTGTTGTGTATATATTAATGATGGCTGATTCGAAAGAAAATAAGGGCAAGTATTGTTCCTTCAAGAATTGTGGTAATCGTGAAGGAAGTTGTAAAGAGAGTTTTTTCAGATTTCCAAAGGATATTGAGAGATAAACTTTAATGGAATGGTTTCAATAAATCTGGATGTTATAATTTTTTTATTTTCAAGGGCAGCACAATGGGCACAAGCATGTAAACGAGATATATATAATACTGTAGATTATTCTTGGCAATGCAGCAATTGAAAGACTACTCCTTTTCTTTCAGTTCGTGTTTTCGAGATTATATTTATCTCGACCTGAAAGAAAAAGTCTTTTAATTACTGCATTCCCAAGAATAATCTGCAGTATTATCTGTAATCAGCAAATAATAGTATTTTTATATATAATATATAAATGAAAAATACTTAACAGAACAACAAGCAAATTTTGATACTCATTATATAATAAAAACTTGCATTCAGACTCTTCATACAATTTCTTAGAGTACCCCCCTGTAGCTTGTAGTATTTCCAACCGAGGCCGTTCTCAAAATTTCTGAATACGGCCCTGACTAAAGGTCCGCCGTAATAGCTCAGGTAATATTTTCAAGGTCACAAATTTTGGAACATTAAATTCTAAGGGATGAGACCAGAGTTTCTCTGCTGTATATTATCTATGCTGTGATGGTGGCTCTGTTGGAAGTATTGAATTATTTTGGGTGAAAATGTCGAATACTTTGGAAGATTATCTTACACACGAGAAGATTTTGTTTATATGATTAATATATTCTTCCCCACGCGAAAAAAGCCAGTTTTCAGGGAGCGTCGTAATTATTTTGAAGAATTAACTGAAAAGGAATTTTTGCATCGATTTCGTCTGACCATCCATTTAAATTTGCGAACACATTTATCAGATTGAACAATAATTTTTAACACTCAACTTCCTTTAGTTTTCGGAGTTTTTAATTTAAATCTTCAACGCATAGAAAAAGCATTCTTTTCCTTTTCAAAAGAAGAAAAAAGGGGTGTTCTATGGTTAGACTGACCGATTTCTGCATTGTTGCCAAACCTACTAGTGGATTTGGTAATGCGGTGTTAATTTTACATTGAACAACGAGCAACTTCTTAATCCAGAGTTAACACTGATCCCGGGATTCCATAACACCCGGATTAATCCCTAATTGAACAACCGGCCCTTATGGATCAACTGATTAAAAAGTGTCCATCGAAATTGAACAAATATAGATGTCGCAGGTATCTTCGCGTTACCTCAGTGTTGCCGATGCTACCGATTTATCGGTATCTATAACGATAGATGAAATGGCGCGAAAAACTGCGAGCTAGGGTGCATATTTTCCAAATCTAACCCCAGTGACTTCTATCTTTTTCCACGGCTCAAAGAACATTTCCAATGCCAGAAATTGAAGATGGTCGCTATCGCATTTTAGGAGAGTCCAAATAAAGATTATTTTTCTGAGGGTATCCTAGGTTTAGAAAAACGTTCAATTAAATATATTGACTCTTTAAATTCTGTGTGATATTTAGGTTTTCATTACCCTCTTAAATTTTATTGAGTCCCCCTCTGTTTTATCCTCTGAATCAAGGAAACTCCGTGTCTGACATACATTTCCGGGCATAGAGGAGGGTGGGGGATTCTACTGCAAAAGTGCATGTGCATCAACGCAACTCGATCGATCAATTTTCCGGAAGGAACCGATTTTTCACAGAACACTTTCTCTAATTGGGGTAATTGTCTTAAAATCCCATTCAAGAATAGAATCATTACTAAAAGTATTAGTTATTTCAATTTTCAATATTCAGTACGCCTGGTCATCACGTATTTATATAGGGCAAAAATTTGTAAATTTTGTAGATCAACATAAGGTAATGTATGGTACATTTTTGAAATACTTCCTAACTTACAGTGTTGCCAGATGTATTTAAATTTGGCAACAGCTTTGTCATTCTAAATGTAACAACCCGTATTCCTATTTTTTTTATGGTTCTCCATGAAGGATTAATTTGCTTTACTTTTCTTCCTTATAGATTATTTTCAGGAATTTCAGATCGAATTTGAGTTGCAAAAATGACTATATTTCGCTAAATATTTGAGATTTCATTTAGACAATAGTTTGATCTGCGCCACTGTTTTTAAATCTTTGTTATATCTGAGGTATGCACAGTGATAAAAAAAAATTACCATTTGCCAATGCAGAGAATTTAGAATCCAAACAAGATAGGTATAAGGAATTGGAAATAGGAAGTTAAGAGTGTGTTCTTCTCATTCTGAAAATGAAAAATCATACTCGGTGTAGAATTCAACAAAACAGTTTTTGACAATTTTTGGAGTTGACATATAGAAAATTTTTTTGGCAACTTATAACTAACTGATAACTAATTTTCGAAAATAGTGGCGCGAATCAAACGATTATCAAAGTTCCTGCTAAATTTAAAACTCAAATCCGAAATATTTAGCAAAATAAAGTCATTTTCGTAACTCTCAAATTTGATCTGAAATTCCTGAAAATAATCTATAACTATAAGAAAGAAATAATTTTTTTTCATGGAGAATGATCAAAAAATATGAACACTTGAAATAACAAAGTTGTTGCCAAATTTACATACATCTAGCAACACTGTAAGTACGGAGGTATTTCAAAAATGTACCTTGCATAACCTTATGTTGATCTACAAAATTCAAAATCTTTTGCATGAATTGTTTCCATAATAATTTAATAAGGCACTCACTTCGATTTTCAATTGCAAATTTAAGAAACTCGAGGTAATTCCAATGAAGTTTCTGAGGGATAGTTGATGATGTCATCCTGATTTGTGTGAACAACTTTCTTCGCAGGAGTCTGAATCATGGACATCTTTTGCTACCAATATTGCTAGTTTGCCCAGCCAGCCAATTACGGTTATTATAGTATTGTTTATTGTCCAGAAAAACACTATAAATAGGCTCCTGTTTAATGCTTCTGAAGAGAGGGAAATCTATCGAAAATGTTACCAATTTGATGCAGGTATCAAGGATACCCTATCATTTCAATATCAATCAAATGCAACGAAAACACAATTACAGTTTGAGTGCTGTCACACATTTGATTATCAATATGCATGTAAATGAACTATGAGCTAGAATTCTTTCATAAAAAAATGTTCTATATGACTTCCATCTTCAGCCATTTCAAGTCAACAAATGACATACTGAGGGTGAAATCTTCAACATTTTGAGTCAATCATTTAATGTTGAAGTTGATCCTTACAATTGAACACAAGGTAGATATGTCAACATATACAACAAACATATTATGCATACCTGTTCTAGATGAGGTTTCCTTCCATTGGTCTTATGGAATAAGGTAGAATCGATGGGAGAAAAACTTCTCTGTGGTACATCATAAATATTAGGCAATATACGAAGCCTATTTCCTGGACAAATTCCCTAACAAGGAAGGTACATTTCATCAATAAAACTACATATACAAGGGATTATAACTTACCTGTCTTCCCTTCAAAGAACATAACCACCATCCTTCAATATTGGATACGTTTTGTTCCAAAACCGTCAAAAGATCACCTTTATTGAAAGCCAGTTCATCTGGAGAATCTGGTACATTATCAAATAGGGCATAAGCCATCGGGTTCTAAGAAAAATTAATAAATCTATCAAATGAATAAATAAATCTCGTTTATTGGTAGAAAAAAATTGTGTCACGACTAAGTAAATAACACTGTGTTTACCTCTATCGAATTTTCTATAAGTTGGGGCATCTTGTAAAATTTTCAGTAGTATATTTATTTACAAACCCATTGAACTTATAAGCCTTTCAATTTATTTTATGGATAAACAAAAGTTGAGAGATCGATCAGCTGTTCAAATTTGAGCTGTCAAGTGTCAAGCCTATTTCAAGCGAAAGACCAAAAGTTACCGGTTATTGTTTTGGTCTTTCTAGCGGTCGTTTCATGGCATCTTGGGCCATAAGGAAGACAAAAATAATGACCGGTCTTTTGCTTGAAATAGGCACCATTTATCAAATTATCTATGTTGCCAAATATCACAATCATTCCTAGAATATTTCACAAAGATCGTATTTCATTGTTTGCTTCCACAATGGTAGTTCCCAAAGATATGTTATATTTACATAAAATGAAAATTCAACGTCCAACAAAACGTTGCATATCCATTTACTGCCAATCTGTATTTCAGAATGCAGTTCTTGGTCAATTGGAGCAGATGAGTGCGTATTCCTACGAAATGCTGCCGCATCATAGGTATTAGGATAAAAGAAAAAAAAATCATTAGCAATGTATATAACAGGTATAATTTTCATTACAAATCTCAGACATTTCAATTACAGTTTGATTTTACAATTGATATATTTTATAAAATTTAAATTTTTCTTATCCATTGAAACATAACCCATTTATTGCACTCAATACAATTAGTAAGTATTCACTTAGTATGATATAAGTTGTCTAAAAAAATCTTGGTATTATACATACTGTACATTCAAACTGCATGCTATGGCTGTTTCGCCTATTTAAAAGTCAGATAAAGAGAATGCCAAGAGGACTCAAGATCTTAATTTTTTCTAATAACCCCTAAGTGAAAAATATATTCACTCAAGTAGTATGAATTTAAAATAAGAGATTTTGATAAATCCACTCATTATTTATATATGTACAACGAAGGAATGTATGCATGGCCTCAAAACCACAGACCTATTCATGACTTCTGACCATAGCCTCGACCTAAGCAATAACAGTTCACAGAGGGCTCGTGCTATGTTCTATAGGTGGCGGGAAATTCGAAATCTAATATATTTAGTCGGTTCTTTTCACTTTTTTAGGGATATCTTCAAATTCTTAGAAGTTTTCATTCCTCCTGAAGGATATTAATGAAGCATGACATAATAAAATCGAGAGTCCCTTCAACACTTTTCTTTATCCATCTTGGAAATATAAGAAACAGCCAATCAAGCAATTCACAATACCTTGTATTTGATAAAAATGATTACTAAATACTTGCTAATGCTTGTTCCAAATCATTAGTTAAACTTTTTATATCCTCCAATCCAACTGATAGTCTTATCAAATTATCAGTAATTTTTAACTTCTCCCTTTGTTCTGGAGGAACTGAAGCATGAGTCATGAGACTAGGTAATTCAGCTAGACTCTCATAACCTCCTAGGCTTTCAGCAAGTATAAACACTTTAAGAGACTGCAGAAATTTCTTAGATGATTGTAAGTCCCCCTTGATATAAAAGGAAAGCATTCCACTATGGCCACTAGTTTGTCTTTTACTGAGCTCATGTTGAGGATGACTAGGTAAACCAGGGTGAATTACTCCTTCAACTTTAGGATGACTTTCCAAATATTTAGCTACAAGAATAGAATTTTCAGAATGTTGTTTCATCCTCAAAGAGAGTGTTTTCAAACTTCTCAGCACTTGATAGCAATCAAATGGAGAAGGCACAGTGCCCATCGAATTCTGCAAAAATTTTATCTCTTGAGATAATTTTTCATCATTAGTCATAACAGCTCCCATCACAACATCTGAATGTCCATTCATGTATTTAGTTAAGGAGTGAACAACAATATCTGCTCCTAATATCAGAGGTTTTTGGAAATAAGGAGTTAAGAACGTATTATCTACAACAAGTACAACATTATGCTCTCTAGATATTTCTGCTACTTTTTGGATATCACAAACCTTGAGAGTAGGATTCGTCGGAGTTTCAATCCAAATCATTTTTGTATTTTGTTTTAAGTTTTTCCGAAAACTTTCTGCCTCTATCTCAGAAAAAGTGGTTTCTATTCCAAATCTACTAGCAACTTTAGTAAATAATCTATTAGTTCCTCCATAAACATCGTTTATACAGAGTATGTGATCTCCAGATTTCAATAAGCCAAGGAGTGTAGTAGTAGCCCCTAAACCAGAGCTGAAGCAGTATCCATATTTGGCATTCTCAAGTTTTGCAATTACTTTTTCTAAAACATTCCTTGTAGGATTTCCACTCCTACTATATTCAAATTTTTTGAAATCAGCTGGTCCTTCCTGTTTATATGTAGTTGATGTTGAAAGTGGTGTCACAACTTCAAGGCAGGACCAATTTTCTGGTTCTTGCGCTTCATGGATTGCAATTGTTGAGAATTCATCATCAAAAGGTAAGAAACTATCTCCTGACATCATAAGGGTTTTACTGAAAAAAATATGATAACTATCATCAAATTAATTACAGTTGAACCATAGTTATTCAATTCCAAATTTCGCAAAGCTTTAATGGGCTATACAAACATACGGTAGTCAAAAAAGTAGATGTCTGGAATTTATTGAAGAAGAGTACCTCGTTATTCGAAAAAACTTACATGTTTCAGTGGAAGAGATAATGTGTAAAAGACCTAAATAATATACAATACGAGAATATTTATATTGAAAAATTTGAGATAATTGACCAATTGACCTTGAATATATGTGGAAGGCAATTGACTGAAAAATATTCAAAAATTAGCATAACGAAGGAATAATGAATATAAAATCATTACTTCGATTTATTGCAATCTCCTACTAACAATGCACTTCCCTAAGAAACAACATACCTGTACAAGTGAAGTGAAGGTATGTGTATAACAACGACTTTTGTTGTATAGCAAACAAAAAGGTTTTTTAATAAAGAGCACTATAAAACAGTACAATTTCTTTCAAGAAAGTGACCTTAAGATAACCTGCATTTAAAAATGGGAATGCCGGGCAGAAACCGTCGACCACAAAGTGTAATGAAACTTATGTCAGTGTCACAGATATATAAATCAATTTCAAGTGGAAGACCGGTGAATGTTTTGGTCTGTCGAGGGGTCATTTAAAAGACATCTTGTCTTTGTTTTTATATTAGCCTATTTCAAGCGAAAGACCACTCATTATTCTGGCTATACTAGCGGTCATTGCTTATGGCACAAGATATAATGGGCGCGTTCAGCAGAAAGATCGGTAGCGGAAACCGCTACGCTCCCGATAGGTATCGACAGCGGTTTCGCTGAACGGACCGCTCCTTTTTATGTCAAATGTTCTGTGTGCCAAATGAGTTTAGGTTAGGTCTCTTGTTAGGTTATGTGAGTCAAAAGAAATCTCTCAGAGGTCGAACGTTGTAGTTAAGGTACCGACACACGATCATAGAAAAATATGACATATAATATGATATATTTATATGATATGATATTTTTATCATATTATATGATGGACTGTCCACACACGTTTTCAAAAATATGATGAAAAACTATGACAAGAATTTTGTATGATGTAGAAAAATGATGTACCATTTTGTTGTACACACGACGCTGTTTTCTATGTAATTTTTTATGGTGGTTGTCAAATGCCGCGTTGACTTGACCTATCACCTGTAAATAAAACCTCAAAATGTGGACAAAGGAAAACGTGGATAAGTTAATTAATTTATTGGAAAAGAATTGTTGCTTTAATATGATGCATTTGCAATTCAACGGCTCCTTCATTGTTGAAGTACTCCATAAACTCAGACTGAATTCCTATTGCCTGTTGTGTAGGTCGTCCTGGTGTATTTTCCAGTGGTTGCAACATTGTATGTTCCTCATCTCTCCATGATCCTAGTGCATCATTTGAATCAAATGTCCCAGGTGGAGCATATGTCTTTTGGCTATTTCGACTTAGCAAAAAAATTTTTGTAATGTGCATATAGCACAAACGATGGATGACACTACTTCTGGTGGCAATTCCGCTGTTCTTCTCAACACACGAAACCTTGCAGATGCAATTCCAAACATATTTTCAATTATACTCTTGTAACGTGACAAACGATAATTATATATCGTTTCTCAATTGATAAATTTTTCTGTTCATATGGTTTCATAATATGTTCAGTAAGTGGAAATGCATCTTCTGCAACTATCACAAACGGCATTTCCAATGAACGATTCATCAAAGGTCTTGGCATTGGTAAACCCAGTTCATTCTGGTATAATTGTTTCGACAAGGCAAAATGTGCAAACACACCCCATCACTATGTCTGCCCTTTGCACCAACATTGATATATGTGAATTTATAATTTGCATCACACATGGCCATCAACACTATGCTAAATTGCTTTTTGTAGTTGAAATAGTCACTTATGCTGTTGTTTGGCGCTTTAATGGTGATGTGCTTTCCATCCAAAGCACCAATGCAATTTGGAAAATTCCATTTCATTTCAAGTCATGGGAGATTCCGAGCCATTCATTCTCATTGGTAGGTAACTAAAAAAATTACAATATGTATAAAATGTTTTACAAAATAAGAAATTTAACTTACTCTCAAATATTCATCTTTCAAAACTGTGTATATTGCTGCCACTGTTTCTTTCACGATTTTTCCTATCGTTGACCTTCCAATTCTAAACAAATACATCAATGAGGCATAGCTGTCACCTAAAAGTAGTTTGAATTAGCAGATAATTAACGATAGAAGATGCAATAGATTTCATGCAAAAATTTTCATTTACCTGTTGCTAGGAATCTGAGCGTTAAAATTAACCGAGTTCGAGCACTTATCGCTTCACGCATATTGGTATCTTGCTTCGTAATAATTGGAGCTACCTTTTGAAGCAAGTAAGTGAAATCCTCAATGGACATGCGAACAAAATTTCTATAACAATTTTCGTCCTCGTCAGACAGTTCTCTTAAAAGATTTTCTTCGATTGAAAACATATTTCGTCTGCTTATCCACTGTTTAACCCATGTTTTTCTCTGCTGCCTTCTCCTTCTTTTCCTAATTAACAATGATCAAGCAAGAGCGGCACATTTTTTTTTATGCTGATATACAGCTAGAATACCTTCACTACTCATTTTCAACTTGAAACAGTTCAAACTTCAAACTCAAAAAGAAATTAAATTTTGAGTTTTGACTTGCACACCAGTACAGAAACACAGAAGAAATACAAAAATATCCAACAATTTCTTTCCACTTTTCTGTGCTTGCACACGCAAAAAATATGACCTTTACTTTCATCATATCATATTATTTTCCGGCCGAACTGGAAAAGAAAAATATGACATATTTATACGTCATTTCTATGATGAAGTGTTCACACGATCATATAATATGTCATATAAATACATCATATATATGACATTGGGTCATATTTATATGACATATTTTTTGGTCATATTGCGTGTGAACAGCTTCATCATATTTTTTCATCATATATATGACAACATATCATATTTATATGATCGTGTGTCAGCACCTTTAAGGTACCGACACACGATCATAGAAAAATATGACATATAATATGATATATTTATATGATATGATATTTTTATCATATTATATGATGGACTGTCCACACACGTTTTCAAAAATATGATGAAAAACTATGACAAGAATTTTGTATGATGTAGAAAAATGATGTACCATTTTTGTTGTACACACGACGCTGTTTTCTATGTAATTTTTTATGGTGGTTGTCAAATGCCGCGTTGACTTGACCTATCACCTGTAAATAAAACCTCAAAATGTGGACAAAGGAAAACGTGGATAAGTTAATTAATTTATTGGAAAAGAATTGTTGCTTTAATATGATGCATTTGCAATTCAACGGCTCCTTCATTGTTGAAGTACTCCATAAACTCAGACTGAATTCCTATTGCCTGTTGTGTAGGTCGTCCTGGTGTATTTTCCAGTGGTTGCAACATTGTATGTTCCTCATCTCTCCATGATCCTAGTGCATCATTTGAATCAAATGTCCCAGGTGGAGCATATGTCTTTTGGCTATTTCGACTTAGCAAAATTATGTAATGTGCATATAGCACAAACGATGGATGACACTACTTCTGGTGGCAATTCCGCTGTTCTTCTCAACACACGAAACCTTGCAGATGCAATTCCAAACATATTTTCAATTATACCTCTTGTACGTGACAAACGATAATTATATATGCGTTTCTCAATTGATAAATTTTTCTGTTCATATGGTTTCATAATATGTTCAGTAAGTGGAAATGCATCTTCTGCAACTATCACAAACGGCATTTCCAATGAACGATTCATCAAAGGTCTTGGCATTGGTAAACCCAGTTCATTCTGGTATAATTGTTTCGACAAGGCAAAATGTGCAAACACACCCCCATCACTATGTCTGCCCTTTGCACCAACATTGATATATGTGAATTTATAATTTGCATCACACATGGCCATCAACACTATGCTAAATTGCTTTTTGTAGTTGAAATAGTCACTTATGCTGTTGTTTGGCGCTTTAATGGTGATGTGCTTTCCATCCAAAGCACCAATGCAATTTGGAAAATTCCATTTCATTTCGAAGTCATGGGAGATTCCGAGCCATTCATTCTCATTGGTAGGTAACTAAAAAAAAATTACAATATGTATAAAATGTTTTACAAAATAAGAAATTTAACTTACTCTCAAATATTCATCTTTCAAAACTGTGTATATTGCTGCCACTGTTTCTTTCACGATTTTTCCTATCGTTGACCTTCCAATTCTAAACAAATACATCAATGAGGCATAGCTGTCACCTAAAAGTAGTTTGAATTAGCAGATAATTAACGATAGAAGATGCAATAGATTTCATGCAAAAATTTTCATTTACCTGTTGCTAGGAATCTGAGCGTTAAAATTAACCGAGTTCGAGCACTTATCGCTTCACGCATATTGGTATCTTGCTTCGTAATAATTGAGCTACCTTTTTGAAGCAAGTAAGTGAAATCCTCAATGGACATGCGAACAAAATTTCTATAACAATTTTCGTCCTCGTCAGACAGTTCTCTTAAAAGATTTTCTTCGATTGAAAACATATTTCGTCTGCTTATCCACTGTTTAACCCATGTTTTTCTCTGCTGCCTTCTCCTTCTTTTCCTAATTAACAATGATCAAGCAAGAGCGGCACATTTTTTTTTATGCTGATATACAGCTAGAATACCTTCACTACTCATTTTCAACTTGAAACAGTTCAAACTTCAAACTCAAAAAGAAATTAAATTTTGAGTTTTGACTTGCACACCAGTACAGAAACACAGAAGAAATACAAAATATCCAACAATTTCTTTCCACTTTTCTGTGCTTGCACACGCAAAAATATGACCTTTACTTTCATCATATCATATTATTTTCCGGCCGAACTGGAAAAGAAAAATATGACATATTTATACGTCATTTCTATGATGAAGTGTTCACACGATCATATAATATGTCATATAAATACATCATATATATGACATTGGGTCATATTTATATGACATATTTTTTGGTCATATTGCGTGTGAACAGCTTCATCATATTTTTTCATCATATATATGACAACATATCATATTTATATGATCGTGTGTCAGCACCTTTAAAATTGTTCGTGCTTAGACTGAATATTTGATCATGGATTCTAATATGCTTTCACTGTTTTTTGAAGAGTGATAACATAACGACGAACATTACGAATGAGATTGTCCAATTATTAGCTCAATCTTCGCCTGTATTGGAAGATGTAAACAGAGGAATTGTTCCGAAAAATCAGAATTTTTATGAAGACACAATTCCTCAATACATGGGTGATCTGTTTAAAGGCCATTTTAGAATGTCTCTAAGTTATTACAAAATTAGTATCACAGTATTGGTCCCTATACTGTGTTAGTATTACCGCATGTATAAGTTTTGGTAACTTCCAACTTTCTTCGCGCCTTAAATTCAAATAAATGTCAAACTCACAACGTGTTACCGATACCATAGAAATACAAGACGATACTGAGCGGAGAAAGGTTATGCTACAAAAAATGGCGACCGCTCCTCAACATGTTCCGCAGGTAGCGTACCGTTCAGTAGAAAAACCATAGAAATGTCACAACCGTTCCGCAACTGTTGGGTCTGCTGAACGCGCCCAATGAAATGACCGTTCGAAGCACCAAAACGATGACCAACAATGATCGTTCTTTCGCTTGGAATTGATTATTATGTATTGTTGATACATGAAAATTCATTATAAGAGAAAGATAATTGGTGAAACCGCAGGAGTGCAGAAAATATGGGAAATGGATAGAAGGTACTTGCCGACACGTGTTTCTGCTTATTGGCTTCTTCAGGGCAAGACAACCAAGAAACCAGGATCGGGATGGAAAAGAATGAATATGGAAGAAATGACAACAGGTGACCACAACAGGAGCGAGCATCCAATTTATGGCTTCAACCCTAGATACCTCCGGTTTTGGAGGCTAAACCGAGCATCGCCACGATGGAAGCATAAGCAACCTGTGTGATGCGACCAAAAACCCAAGGATACAATTACATTTGAAAAAAGGATATCTTGCGGTAAAATTAGTCACAAAAGAAAGATAATGGGTGATTGTATCCTTGGGTTTTGGTCGCATCATACAGGTTGCTTATGCTTCCATCGTGGCAATGCTCGGTTTAGCCTCCAAAACCCATTGAACTCTAAATACCTGGAACGGCCCCATCTTAGCCAACCGCTGAGGCAAAAATTTTGGGTTAGGCAACCGGCGTGCCAAACGGGTATCTATCTCTTTCTATTCTATTACGTTTAATGGAAGGTTACTCTTTTTATCGGAGCAAAGGTAATGTCTATATATATTACGAAATATTGAAACAGACAAACTCGATTCCGTTATTTCCAATGAGTATGACAAGGAGAGGTATCCGTTCTTGTTTTCTCTGCCCCTTGCCTCACCCTAGGCTAACTAATTGCTTGGACGGGGCCGTTCCAGGTATTCATATAGAGTTCAATGCCAAAACCACAGGTCACAGAACACTAATATACAAGAAATGAAAACTCCTAACTAAATTTTGGCAACACATATCGGCCGCCATGTTTGGTAGAGTTGAATAATATCGGCGGGAAATTTGAATTACTGGAGTGGCGGGAAATTTGAATTACTGGAGCAGCGGGAATTTCAAATTTTCTCATAATATGAGATTATATATATATATTTATATAATAAACTTCTTGAATTTGAAATTGAATATATATATATATAGATATATATAATATATGCATAGTAAATATGCACTTACTATGCTGTTCACATTACCTTGAGGCATATACTAAATGATTGAGATAAAAAAACAAGCAGTAATAAATTTTCATCATTTTATTGTTCATTCAGGAATATAATATACAGAGTATTATTGAATAATATGAACTTATTTCCAAAACTAACAGACTAGTGTTGGATACAAATATCACTTCAAGACTTCACAAAAAAAAATCACTAGAGCGAATATAACATTGAATAAAAATAAACTTCAAGAATTCAACAAAATTTATAGGAACATAAAAAAAACAGTCATGCTATGTAAATAATACTTATGCTACATAAAAAACACTGATTAAAAACAAAAAACAGTCATTTTACGTAAATAACACTTATGCTGCATAAAAATCAGTCTTGCTATGTAAATAACACTTATGCTACATAAAAACACTTATTATAAATAAAAAAACAGTCATGTTACGTAAAAAACACTTATGCTGCATAAAAAACAATCTTGCTATGTAAAAAAAACTTATGCTACATAAAAAATACTTATTCTAAATAAAAAACTGTCATGTAACGTGAAAAACACTTATGTTACATAAAAAATACATTTTCTAAATAAAAACATTCATGCTAAATTAACATGAAAAACAACAAATTTTTAGAATATCACCGTGGACATAAAATATTGTAGAAAAAACATTACAACATATCACAGGATTTCACATATTGTCATTATTAGCCCTTATCACTTTTAATGTGTTGATTGCACTCGTATCTGCCCTGCAGTTGTTTGTATCATCCAGGTGTCCTAGAAAAAAGAAGCTGTATCAAAACTTACGAAGAAGTTATATGAAGTCATAACTCTCCTAGGAAGAGTTCTGGGAAATGAAAAAAACTTTTGTTGCTTGAATCCAGAAGGAGCATGAGAATAAAAGGCACTCGTACATAAAGGAAATTTGCAATTATAGGTTTTTATCAACTTGACCAAAGGTACTACTGAAATCTCAGACATTTTAAATGCAAAATAGAGAACGTGAGATAGATAAATCTGAGTTAAAATATTGTGTTACAACTCACCCAATCATATGAATCAACAGAACACTGAGCTTCTTTCAAAATTCATAATCTTTCCTCCATATTAAATATCTCTACTCTTAACCCTAACCATTTGTCTTATTTCTCTACTGCTCCTGATTTGAACAAATTGTGTTGTAGGTACCAATCTTCAGCATCATTGAAGTGTCTGGGTCCTAAGTAATAAAAATCAAATTATGAAATGAAAAAACAATTTCAACAATTTCAAGTTGTAAACAGAGGTAGAACTCACCCGATGAATAGAAGAAAACGTCTGAATGGTCATATCTATCACTTGCACAGGTTCTTTGCTGTGGTTTACATAGTAGTCTACCAATCCATTCAGCAATATATGCAAAGTTATTATCAATTAAAGACAAAAATTTTTAATATTCATCTGAATACATCGATATAACTAGAGTTAAAAATGTTTTATATGAAAACCAAATTAATCCTACCTTCTATCTAGATGAATATATGAGGATTTTCAACTAGTTGAAATAACACTATGAGGTCTAGATACTAAACAAAATTTTAATGGCTAAAGATATTTAGTTTACTCCGTGCTTCCCAACCAACATTTGTCTAAACTGCACTCTCGTGTACTTTGCGTTTATAGAGTGCGACTCTTTAATGATGTTACTATGCATAAGGGGAGGCTGTTAGCTTGACTTCGCCCAGCACCTCAATAGTTCGTTAGTATGAATGTGATACTTCTCTTGGTTTATTGTTATGTTAACGAAGATTCCAGCTGATAGCTCGTGGGGGCGTCCTTGCTGTCCGTGATATAAATCGGCATAGCAGCAGTTTAGCATCTCTCATGGTGGCGGTCTTGGGTGGAAACTGGCCCTGACATTTGGGTAAGTATTTGTGAGCTCAATTATAGTTTTCCTTCTTTATTTATTTATTTATTTTTATTATTATTATTATTTTTTTTTATTGTTTAATTTAATTTGGTTTTCTGTTTCAGATCCAGGAAGTGAGCCATCATCCACTGAGCTGAAGCTACTATGACTCAGGTGAGTAATGTCATGTTTTTGGTTTTGTTTGAATCTGTCATGATAATTATTTTCTTTTATTTTTCAGATGCAGACTCGGTCTAGGTGAGTACATTTATTATTCTCCACGTTACTATTTCCTTGCTAATAGTTTTCCGTTTTCAGGTGCAATATTCGAGATCTTTGAGGCCGCAGTACCCCTGTCACAGGTAAGCGACAATAAAGAAAGAAACGATATTATATCTCACATCCTTCTCCTTTGCAGAAATAAGATGTATATTCCAGACGCCAGGTCCACCCAGATGTTAGCAGCGCCTGCCAGTGTCGATAACAGGTAAGACAGCACATTGTATAAATAAAATAATAAGTTAGTTTTAGATTAAAAATGTGTAAATGGGACGATACTCAAACACATATATATTTATGAAAGAAACTGTCCTCTTCTGTCCTACTCCTGCGTTCGAACCAATGATTTGATAGGTCGATGTATGTAGTGGGATTGGAGTAGACATGTCCTCAACTAATCACATCATCGTAGTCCAAAAATCTATGGTATATCTCGATGGAATTTCTAAGAGCTGTCAGCGAGATTGTTAGCAACTTGTTAAATGACCTGATGCCCAACTGTGATAGGAAACCTGAAGTAAATTGAGGCATGCCCCCCCTAGAACCAATCACAACCGGAATCACTTCACCGTTGGGGATACCCTCTTGTTGACAGAGATGTTTCAGCAAAGGTAAGTATTTATCAATCTTCCGTCTACCCTACCAAAAATCTCCTTTGTTCTTTATGAAAATATCTCTGTCTCACTCAGTCGTATTTCCTTCCGGTAGCCATGTTTGGTAGAGAATAGAACCCAGACTTTCATCCCCCTGCTGCAGGTATCTAGGGTTGAAACCATAAATTGGATGTTCGCTCCTGTTGTGGCCACCTGTTGTCATTTCTTCCATATTCATTCTTTTCCATCCCTATCCTGGTTTCTTGGTTGTCTTGCAATAAGCAGAAACACGTGTCGGCAAGTACCTTCCATCCATTTCCCATATTTTCTGCACTCCTGCGGTTTCACCCAATATCTTTCTCTTATAACTAATTTTACCGCAATATATCCTTTTTTCACATGAAAATTCATTTTTTACTGTCAATATAAAAACAAAGCTCTTGCACCGTAACCAATGACCGGCAGCAAGACCAAATAATGACCAGTCTTCCGATTGAAATAGACTTGCAAAAACCTCCTCAGAATATAGAACCACAGGAAGGATCATAAGATTTGAAATTGGGGACCGGGGTGGCCGACTTCTGTTTCCGTAAGCAGTGGCGTAGTACGTAGAAACTGCATTTTAATGGAAAAGGTATATGAGGATGGGTTGATATAAATAAAGACTTGATTGAGTTCAAAAAAACAGTTTCATATAAAAGAACGCGATTTTGAAGTCGTTTATTCTGATCAAAAATCAATAATATGATTAAAAAAACTTGTATACAAGAAGTATGGAAGGGCGATCAGTAAAACTTGTACTTAATTTTTGAAATGAACAAATGATAGTTCATACCTTGTTATTTTTAATGAAATTTCTAATTTTGGGCCGCATAAACCTTAAGGTAATTTATTGTTACAGAAAGTAGTGAACAATAGTTCAATTACCAAATTAATTTCCAATTTTTTGTCATATATTTATTAGCATGCAGAAGA
This sequence comes from Micraspis discolor, assembly GCA_030674115.1. NCBI lineage: Eukaryota > Metazoa > Arthropoda > Insecta > Coleoptera > Coccinellidae > Micraspis > Micraspis discolor. Next base: position 2,932,495 of record JARTUT010001740.1, read on the forward strand.
CTGCTTTGAGCTGGAAAAAATAAAACCAATACCAATGCCTGTCAACAGGTTTTGTATGTGCTTATTACATTTTTAAAAAAAAATTCACTTCAACCAGTAGGTAAAATATTATAAGAATGATATTCTTTGCGGAAGCATATACTTTATTTTCATCAATGGAATCATTAGAATTCAGTTAAAATCAAAAAAAAAATATTTGTTCAGAAAAAGGAAGGGATAAATAAATATTGATGGTGATGATTAATGAATGAAATAACAAGATACACAACAAACCATTTTGAATTCACTTCTTTCACAACTTTGACAACAAATGTTAGGTTATTTATCAGGAATCTTGACAGAGAAGAACTAACAGATGAGTCACACCTGGTTCCCTAAGATGGCCGTTTCCGTTCACAAGATTTTCAAAGAGAGAACCCGGTGTGCTCCTTCCTGGTATTTTATATTCTATGGTTGAGAGAGAATAACTAACAGATGAGTCACACCTGGTTCCCTAAGATGGCCGTTTCCGTTCACAAGATTTTCAAAGAGAGAACCCGGTGTGCTCCTTCCTGGTATTTTATATTCTATGGTAAAGACACAATCATTTCTTTGCGCCACTATTGGCATTTGGTCGTACGAATTTTTATCGTATGTCCAAAATCGATGTGTGTGTAACTAGCCTTAGTGGCGATATGTTTTGATTGGTCAGCACAATTAAATGCCCAATTTTGTTTATTTCAATACTGAATCTTCGTGTTTTCGGTATATTTTATCTTGGTTGGTCACGTTTTGAATTGGTTAGCACCATTGAATTGCCAATTTTCTTTGCTTTAGCCGGATAAATTGATTCGAAATTAGCAAGAAAATGGCTCATGGGCGGTGGTCATGGTCCATTTAGATTGTCTAAATTGAATTTTTTTGTGGTGACATCTTATCGTTCTTGATGTGAAAAAATGCATGAAGTTCTTCTTATCTGAAGATATTATTTTCTCCCAGAAATCCTTCCTAGGACCGCCTTTGCCCTTCCATAATCACTTGCGCAACTATACAAACGGTAACAGGAAATTGTAACCGTTTTTGAACTTTTGTAACTTGGCTACACGCAAAAATGGACCTTTTATCGGAGGTAATCTTGACTTTTCTTCATATTGCTTTGGGCAGCCCTTTTAATGAGCCGGACGTTGCCCGGTTTGACGATGATTCAGGTACTTGAAGAATGCATCTTCGAAGCGGTAATGTTTGACCTAACAATTTGAGCTAAGAAGGTGTAAATCCTGAATAAATCATAAATTATTTGAAATTATTTTGTTACCTTCAAATCATAGAAAATACTGTTAATATACTGGAAGAAATATCACAATTCATAAGTTGTCATGTTTTTACATCCCTACTCATGCGAATCACTTGGCTCATACACACTGGACTCATCAGTGTTACTTTTCAACGTGTGCGCCATGCCAAGACCTTGGGGATTTTTTCTTTGTGATATTTGAGCAGTCGGAATTTGAACCCGCTGCGCTGCCTCTTTTCTAACTTACTATTCAGTTTCAATTATGTGTGACATTAGTGTAGGATAGTCCTTATTTGATTAGATATACCACCACCTCTTTTATTAATTTCCGAATTGAATTATTATTTTAAACATCTGATTCCCAAGAAATAGCTGTTGCACAATCTGGCAATGAAATCGGAGCGGACATGCTTCGCGCATGCCCAATTTGGATCTCTTAAATCTCGCATGACGAAAAGTCAAGATTTCAGCTTCATTCGGGTTCAAATTCTGACTGTTCCAGAACCATCAGAATCATGCGCATTTCAGAGTTCGGAGTTCGGGTTTTCTCTGACTAATTTCGAACCGAGTAGTCCGATGTTCGGGTTATATCAGGATTTTTTTCTGATTATATTCTGACGGTTCTGGGACTATCCTCAGGACCATTTTAGGATTTTGCCGTAGAACCGCCTTAGGAGGGAGGAGTTAACCAATTTATTTCGTAATTTGAAATGTTTGAATTTTTTCTGCATCCGTTAACATATATAAACAAATCTAAACATAGATGGTTTCAAATCATGAATAAATTGGTATTAAGTTAAATGATTATTAATTAATAATATAAAAGGTTTTTGGGGCAGGATTATGAGTTTTCTTTATTTCCTTGAGTTGTCCAATTCAAATTGCAAGAACTAGTACAACTTTATTTATTACAATGATTCAAGTTTTCTAAATAATCTTTTCGAATTCCTTAACTATTTTTAAGTAGGTATGTGAAAAATAGCTTTATTAAAAGGAATTTTTTTCAGCTCTCGTCAACAAATCGGCAATATTAAAAATGTGCATTATTATTCAATATTGACGTATTCCTTAATCTATTTGCTTTTCTTTCAATTTATGGCTTATATGAACAGGAGAATTAAATTGAAATTTTCTGCTGTAACCGATCCAAATAGTCCTACGAGTTTGCGCATTTTGCCAAATTCAACTTGTTCGGGTTTTCTCTGACAAACTTTGGACCAAATTTTCAAATTGGTTCGCTGTTCGGGTTTTTTCAGTACAATCCCAGTACAGTTCCAGTACAGTCAAAATCGGTACCTACTCGAGAGCAAGTATCAGTTCAGAATATTTTGCGGACTACAAATGCTACCAACCCTTAAACAACGATCACTTGAAAACGCAATTTGTGGTAAATTCGTAATTTTACACGAGAAATAAATCAAGATTTCCCTTTACATCAAAGTTTACTACCAATTGCATTAAAAGCTCCTTTTAAATTAACAATTTGAAACCATTATATTCAATAAGGTAATGTGCGCATGTATCTAGGTATATTACAAAAATTCAAATTTTGATGAAACGAAATGAGAATCTCAGTTTATTTATCAGCAACCTGATCGTCAATGAAATTCTTAGCGAACTTTATCTGTTTGAGAGCTTCGTCTGCATGAAATTGTTTTCCATAGTTAGAATAATGTTTTATCAAATTTTCATCGACATGTTGTTAGAAACAGTTGAGTACTATAATAGCGCAATTCAAATTACTTATCATTATTAAAATTCTCAAAATATATATATAATCCCACCTGATTAATACTGAACAGTGAATCTGTATCAAACAAAACATTTCGATAGATCTAGTTTCTGTGCTTTGTTGCATCACCCATATTCAGACAGTGGTTGCATTAACACATGAATATTATTGATAGTATAAACTGAAATATTAACTACTTCAGAATTCAGAGCAATCCCTTACCTATATAAGTAAATTGTATGGTTAACTGATTTACCAATTTTACTTTATGTTCAATAATGTTTTGGAAATATTTTCACGCTCAGATCTGTATAACTAGTTATTATCACATCATTGAATTAATTTAGATTTTAGCTATAAATTGATTTGATATAGTGGGTATGAAATAAGATTTCCTGTAAAGATGAAGAAGCTTTTTTATTTATGGGTAATACAACAAATTTAAATGTCACGAGATTCACCTTGAAATACATAAATACAATGAACTGATTTCATGAGGCTGAATACAATGCAAAATTATTCATTGATTTTTTATCAAATAGAGCACAATTATATATAGACTAATATTCACAATAAAAAATTAATTCTAGGAAATATAGATTCAGTATCAGCTCGACTGAATTTTCAACAACACATCTGAGTTTCAAAGAAAACCAACTCTGTGATGATAGATCACTAGTGTACCCATGCCAAAACAGAACAGATATTAGTTCTATAAACAATTTTTCTTATATAAGGCACCAAGAAACTATCAGAATATTCAACAAGAAAGATCATATAAACAAGAATTTTTCTTCCGATACATAAACTGTAGAGCAATGCTTGATTTGAAGCACTGATGCCAAACAGATAACAGATTCATATAAACACATACACATACAAAAAAGAATTTGAATAATTAATTTCAGCACTCCCCCATAGGTCTGGACAAGGTCATACACTCACATGAAAAGCTAAAAACTTTACAGATGTTCAAACACAATCCCTTTACCAGCTTGATATACCAATTATTTACATCTAATAAATACAAACAACCAGTTTCTTCAAAATCCATTACATTAGTGTTCGATCCCTTGTGTAATTTATCAAACAGATTTCAGGGTTGAAATGAGTTCTTTCAACATTCATTATATGTTGAGATATCTTCACCCAATTTACTATGATACCTTCAATACTTTTGTCGATTGAAATAAACATTCTTTCGTTTTGAATCCAATTCTTGAAAATTAGGTATACCCCAATAAACATATTTTAGGAATCGACAATCCTGAAACTGCAAATATGACAAATCAAAATTCTGTTATAATGTATTAAAAGAGCATTTGAAACTCTTAAATCAGTTGATTAAATAGAATCACAAACATAAACACATATATTGCTATACATGCTATCTACTATTTTTAATATCAAAATTGATTTGCTGAAATATACTTTGCAATCATTATTTTTTAATAAGTTCCAATATCTTACAAAAAACAGCTCTGAAAAGAAATTGGAAAGGTTCGATTATTGCAAAAAGTAGCACTCACGGAGTACAATGACTAGATTTTACACATGGATACACTTGGTGATATTTTGGCATTATGAATTTTGAGTAACTGTTCAACCTCTCTGCATATTTTTCTGTACACTCCACAAGAGAATATCCATTTTGTTGCAGGTTATACCAATGTTTAACCTGAAGTAAGCAATAAGGATAATTGGCCACTATTCTTTCTAATACCCATTGTATTAATTTTCCATTTAATGGGGAAGAAAATATCACCTAGTCTTATATTCTCTAAACATCTAGGTACAAATAATTCTTCTTTCCATCTTATTTAGTCATTCATTTTCATGGATTGTAAGATTAAGAACTCCAAAATAAAACTCGACTCCCAACCACAATTAGTTTTGTCTCTTATTCTTAATGCTTCTCTTATTTATTCACACAGTAAGTGAAAGCCTGGAAACAATATAATTAACGTATTAATACAGCTTAGTATAGAAACATCACTCATTACCTTCATACAAGATATTATTTGTCAAACATTTCCTGACGAATATTCGTAAACACAAATGAAGAAACAAGCAAGTGCTTGAAAGTTGTTGTCTGGCAGGCGCAATTAAACAAAGAACCTCTAAAACCGTACCTATCTCTCTCCATTTTTAATCCTCATTTTGCTGTTCGGGTTCTGCATTTCTCTGATAATTTTCTGACTGTGCAAGAATGGTCCAAAAATGATCAAAAAATCCTCAGCTATTACGCATCAGTTCTGCGCACCCTGAGGACTGTCCTAGAACCGTCAGGAAAATACGAACCCGAATGAAGCTTTCATATTGAATCCGTAAAATTGTGTTGGGCAGCCTTTGTTCCTTCTTTATGAAAAGTTAGGTTACCTTTTCATGTGATTGTGAATGTCTAATCTGTCGGTATATTTAATTTATTCAAAAAATACGAGCACTTGCATGTTACTGCGTCTTTCTTAGAATCATGAACTGGGAGCTGTTATTTTTTGTGTGAATTTTAGTGAAAATCTTACTAAAGCCTCATTTCTTTCTTCTCTCCTCATTGTAGCAACCCTTACCATTATGGGAGGCTCAAATGTTTTGAAGGAATACTTCTTCTTTATAGAGAACAACAGAGAAATTGAAGATGGGAATTATCCTGAAGCTTCAGAGTTAATGTGTCGAATCAGAGATACTGCTCTTTGGAATATTTTCATTGAAAGATCTTTTGATGCAATTGATTTAAAAGAATATTTCACCAGTGTGTCCTCAGAAATTAGAAGTAAAATATTTAAATTTGGGATATCCTGTTTTGTGCATTTCGTGCAAGCAAATTTCACAGGTCCTGATTTGAGTCTAGATGTCCTGGAAATATTCAAGAATCCTAAGATCAAAAAAATTGATTTTGTCACATTTCTTTCAGTCAATAATGAGGAGATTAATGAAAATACAAGATATCCAATATTGTTAGTAGTTTCTCAGTGTATTTTCGAAAGGTGTTTAGTTTCAAACATTGTGAATTCATTATGGACATTGAGGAGCATAATGATCCATCAGCAGATTAGGGATGAACTGAGTACTACACTTCTAGATCGAGCAGATACCTTGAAAAAGAGAATTAGCACTTTTGAATTACAAGGTATAGATAAATCTATTATAAAATTATGTTCAAACAACTTTATTTTGAAAATCCGGTATAATATATCATTGGCAACATGACTGAGGAATTTATTTGCGAAATTTGCGACTGAGTTATGATGTGCAGCTTCTCTATCGATGTGTTGAATCCCACACATTGTGAGAAACCTGAAAACCCATTCAATTCTAATTGATGGCTATAATTCACTCTTAAACTTTCAGACATGAATATCACAAAATGTAATTTTGGAGATATGTCCTCTTGTCAGTCTGCAGCTGATATGGTGTTGTACTGGGAAATAAAAATACACTAAAATTGTATAGAAGGCACTGAGGAAGTTCTAGATATATCACATCTATTGTCTCTTACTGTCTTCTTAACTAAAAGACAGGATGTTTTATGTATTATTGTCAGTTCTTTTGGAAAACATATGAAATTATCAAATGAACCAGCCAGTTTATCTTCTTGATATTTTTGGAACAAGTTTCTTTCTTTTATGAAGCTCAAATGTAACTCTGTAGGTATGTAGAAATATTTAACTTCCTATTGTTTGCAGGTTATGAAAAAGCTAAATTCGACATTGAAATTGCTCAGTTATATTTGATTTTTCATCAGGTGTATAATGCAAAAGAACATATTTATTCAGCTGAAGGTATATTAGGTGTGGAGTTTAATTTACAAGGAAAGGTTGTAAAAAAACCTAAACAAGAAGACAGTACAGCTCGCTTATCCCTCGATGTAAAATTATCTACAGATATCGCTGATATAAAAAGACCACCTGTACATGATTTTGAACTACCAGCAGTGTTGAACACAGACGAAATTGTAGATGTTCTTAAAATCCCTAACACCGAGCAAAAGTTATTCCTAACAAGAGCATATGAAATGATATTATCTAAGCCTCAGGAGGATTTACACTTCGAAGAAATAGAACCTTTCATTGAGCTTCTCCTCAACCAGAAAAATACATGGGCTGTAAGAGTAGCTGCATTGCTGCTCCAGTGTAAAATGGAGCTCAAATTTCAGAGAAAAACAGAAAACACCTTGACTCAATGCAAAGAAGTTCTAGATTGCTATAATAGAGCGGTACCTCATGTTTTAACAAGATTTGCAGATGTGTTTAGTACTGGGTTGATACCAATGTGGAAAGTAGAGATCCAATGTGCCGATGTTTTATTAAACCTGGTTTTAGTCAAACATGCATTGGACATATATGAGAGAGTTAAGCATTGGGAATCTATTATTCTTTGCCACATCCTTTTGAAATCCCAGAAAGAATTGGTGGAAGCTATCAAAGAACAATTGGAAAAAAAAGAAACTGTTGAAATGCTGTGCATATTGGGTAATTATTCTGCTTCCTGAATAATTCAAATATAAGATTTTCTTACTTAATATTATTAATGTTTTCAGGCGATGCCACTAATGATGTTACTTGCTATGCAAAGGCCTGGGAACTTTCGAGGAAAAGGAGTCATAGGGTTCAACGACAATGGGGCCATCACTTTTATAATCGCAAGCAATATCAAGAATGCATGGATCATTATGCAAAATCATGCAGCATCAATCCGCTCCAACCTAAGGTTTGGCTAAATCTTGCTCATGCTTCTCAAATGACAGAGAATTGGTATTCAGCAGCAACAACATATAGAAGATATATCAGCATGAAACCTGAAGGATTTCAAGCATGGTACAATCTTGCTCAGGCTTATATTAAGTTCAACAATAAATTAAGCGCCCAGGGTGCTCTGCTTGAAGCCTTGAAATATAATAGTGAGAACTGGAGAACATGGGAGCATCTTTTAATAGTTAGCACTGATAACTATAGTTATAATTATATTATAAAATCCTACCACAAATTATTAGACATAAAAGGAAGATATCTTAATCTTGAAGCATTGAACATCTTGATTTTCAACGTTTGTAACGATCTCTCAGATGAACATAAGAGGGCTGAACTGAGAAGCCATGACGAGTCTGATGACTTGTTGCAAAAGTGCAGAGAATTACTTGGTAGGGTTCTCATCCTGTTTCCAGGGGAGGGTTACCTTTGGGAGTTGTATGCTAGTCTAGTACCCCCAAGCTTACTAAGAGCACTGCGATTCCAGAGAGCTTATAGAGCTTACGCACAATTTGGATGGGAAAAGAATCCACAAACATGTGTACAAGTTATGTGTTTATGCATAAAATTAGCAGAATTAGTTTTAACAAAAGGGGTTGACCTTCAGGACCATTTGTTAGGCACTGTTAAGAACATTCTAGCTAATGCTGTTAATGCCACAAAACAACATGATTGGGAAGAGTCTAGAACACTTGTTAATGAAGTTTCTGTTCATCTGAAAAAATTAGTTAGTAAGGTTAAGCAATTAGCCGAAAAAAATAGTGAGACTAGTGGTGCTGATAGGTTTTTACTTAGTTAGTGTTTTTATTAATTGTGCTCAATTTTATATCAATGTGTTTTAAATCAAATAATGAAAAGAAAATGAGCATCTCATTAATATGATAAGATTTTATATTTTTTCCTAATAATGTTTTTTTGTAACTTTATGCCTGAGGATACTCCTTGCCTCTTAGAACAATTGTACCTACCTAGATGTGATTTTTAATTCAAATTATATTTTCAATAGTATTTTGTTTTTCATAATACAGAACTAAACTAGATTCTGTTGATCTAGTGAATGGAACCCACCCAAAATATTTCTATTTGCACCTCTTTTAAGAATAAATATATTAACAGTCATCAACCGAAGGTCCTTCAGCCTATTATCTTCTATGAGTTGCTGCTGTTAATAAATACATTGCCAAGTATAAAATTAGGATCACCTTGTAATTGCAATTCATCATACTCGATCGGATTCTTCATCGGGGAGTCGAACCCAATCGATTGAGACTATTTTCGGCTCGATATTCGAAGATTACAGACATTTGGGCAAAATGATAGGCACTCTGTTCGGGTGAACAGAGCGCCAAAAAAATACGGAATCAGTGATTAGTGAAATGAAGGAGGTTATGGAATGAGCATTAACTTGATTCCTTCGCATCTAATTTAAACGTAGTCAATTCTATCGCTAATCATGACAGCCCGCAATCAACCAACGCCACTGATCGATCGAGCAATTAGGGAAAAATCAATTTCAAGCGGAAGATCGGTCATTGTTCTGGTCTTTCTAACGGTAATTTCATAACATCTTATGATATTAGCAATAATCGCTAGAAAGACCAAAACAATGGTTTTCCGCTTGATATTGTTTAAAATTTTAATATTGCCGCAGCCCTTACATTGGTGGAAAAATTTTTACTAATCTGTGGATTAGCATAGACGTAGTTTGTAGTTCATTTCCGTAATAACCTCTAAAATATAACAACAAAACGTGATCTAGGATAGTTATAATCATAATCTATAATAGAGTTTTGAAATTATACATTGGAGTAAGTGTTCTACTCTTTGTGTTGAATGCAAAATATACAAAATTCAGAGAACTACAATGATGAGTTCATTGAAGGAGTACTTCCTTTTCATAGAGAACAAAAAGGATATAGAGAATGGAGTCGATGCATGTGATTTGATGAACCTCATCAAAGATTCCGGAATTTGGAATGTTTTAATTGAAAGAAGTTTCGACAAAAAACAATTACATGAATATTATTCCAATTTGTCCCTAGAGAAGAGAAGCACAGTTTTCAAATTTGGAATATCCTGTCTTGTTCATTTTGTTCAGGCAAATTTTACGGGACCTGAGCTCATTAATGATGTAGCTGAATTTCTCAACTCTCCTGAAATTTCTAAGTACAGTTTTGAAGATTTACATCCTGATTATGATGAAATAAATGTTAATACAAAGTTCCCGCTTCTATTGTTCATTGCAAAATCTATTTTTCAAGATTGTGAGGTAGAAAAAATTGTGAATTCGTTATGGCACTGGCGAACTTTGATTATTTATCAGCATATAATGATAGGGGTAACTTCTACGTTTTTAGTCGAAGTTGATGTGTTGGAAAAGCAAATTGGTACTTTCAATCTCCAAGGTATGTACGATGGAAACAAATACCAATTTTTTATATCTGTACTATTCTTTGTTTGTAATGTTGGTGTTGGTTTTCCAGGTTATACAAAGGCCAAGTTTGATCTAGAATTTGCTCAGTTATACCTGCTACTTAGGAATATTACTAAGTCCATAAAACACATAGATTCTGCTGAAAATATCTTAGGTATAAAATATAATTTGAGTGGACAATTAGGTAAACGGACAAAGTATCAGGAAAGAAATTTAGCTCAATTGACTGTTGAGGTTACTTTATCATCTGAAGGTAGTGAAATTAAGCATCCACCCGTTAATGAATTTGAAATACCAAAGGATATCACCTTAGATGATGAAGTTAGACTAGATAAAATTAATTTTCTCGAACCTCAAGAAAAAGCTGTAAATCTTCCTAATACAGAACAAAAAGTTGTTCTAAGTAGAGTTCAAGAGATGATTATAGCAAAACCAAGTACTGAATTTATCAAAGAGGAGGTACTTCCATATCTAGATCTTATTTTGAGTCAAAGAAACACATGGACTGTCAGAGTTGTTACTTTATTACTCCGTTGCAGATATGAAAACTCCAAAAGGACAATTAGTAGAAAGATATCTCAATGTGAAGAAATTTTAAATTGCATAAAAAAAAGTGAGCCTCACGTCTTGCATCGGTTTGGAGATATATTCAGCTCAGGTATGAAACCTATTTGGCTAATCAAGTCTGATTTAGCAGATACATTGAAGTCAATGGATCTATATAAGAGTGCCCTTGATATTTACACCAGTATTCAAGATTGGGAATCTATGATACAGTGTTATGCGTTGATAGATTGTAAACATAAGGCGGAAGAACTGATAAGAAAACAATTGGATATAAGGGAAACTCCTAAAATGTTGTGTTGGTTAGGTAATGATTATTAGCTTTTTGGAAAACAATTGGCAAGAAGTCACAGGCTTTTATGTACTTGATCTTCCAAAAGTTCTATATATACGAGTTTTTTTTAATGATCTTATAGAACAAATATGTAAAAGCTTCTGAATTGATGCCAGTGCTTTTCCAATGTTATTTTTATTGACCTTTGGTATTATCTAATATTTTTTTAAGGTGATGTAACTGATGATATTACATGTTACGAAAAGGCTTGGGAGCTATCAAATGGTAGAAGTGTCATGGCAAAAACACGCCTAGGAAATTACTACTACAAACGGAAGCAATATGAAGAATCTATCCCCTTTTTTGAAGAATCAATTAGTATGAATCCCCTTCAATCACATGTTTTGTATAAACTGGGTTATGCTGCTTTGACTACAGAGAAATGGGAACTTGCTATATCAGTTTACAAAAGATACACATATTTAGAACAAGAAGGATATGAAGTATGGAACAACCTAGCTATGGCTTTAATGAAAATGAAACGTAACGAGGAAGCACACAGTGCATTAGCAGAAGCACTTAAGTACAATTTTGAAAACTGGCATATATGGGACAATTATTTGAATGTGAGCTGTGATATTTCAAGTTATTCAAATATAATCCGAGCATATCACAAAATCTTGGATCTAACGAATAAATATGTTAATATTCCTGCTCTTAAAAAATTGGCTCTTGATGCGTTCAATAAGTGCTCAGATGAAAGCAAACACAACGAATTGAAATATGATGAAGCGCCTGAACTTTTGATGAAACAAACAAGAGAATTATTTGGTAGGATAACATCAATGGGCACAAGTAGTGGTTATGTATGGGAATTATATGCAAACTTATGTCCACCTGGGTCTGACCGGGTAACACGATTACAGAGAGCCTTTCGAGCCTATACTCAACTTGATTGGAATAAAGATCCCAAAAATTGTGTTGAAGTGTTATGCCTTTGCAAGAAAATTGCAGAATTAGTTTTGAATGATGACTATGAATTTAAATATGAACAGTTGAATTCTACTAGAATGAATTTGAAAAGTGCTATAGCTGGTGTAAAGAAATTTGATTGGGAAGAAACTGGAACCCTTCTCAAAGAAGTCTCTGCTAATCTTGAAACATTAACAGAAAAGACTAAAAGTTTGCGGAGTTGAAAATGTACTGTAGAGGAAAGGAGATAAAAAAAATTATAACTATTTAAAAATAAATATTTTATTGTAATTGAAGCTTAAATTTTTTTACTCAATCATCAAAATTATATCTCAAAATTGACTTTAGCGAATGTCATGAATCAACTTTGATTTTTGCCAGTGGAATGTCTGATATTACTTGAATTATGCATCAAAATGGTTCTCCCAAGTTCATTCTTTTGTTTCTTTCTATTGTCCTTACTTCTTTTTCTATTTCAAACCTTCTTAAATCTGCTCTCTGAAGAAAATCTTGCTTATCCAAGTATCTAGAAATCACAAAATGAGATTTAAGAAAATTTTATTTTTCAACGTAATATCTTCAATATATAATGTGAGTCAACCAACACCCCCATACATTTCCGAAGCCCTTTATATATTTATGAAGCTCTGTGAATTTCAAAAGGTATCTTTATTTTAGCACCTAGACAAAATGTGATAACTTTGGTTATAATGACCTAGCTCCCCACACATAAAACTTTGTACCGGTCACAATTATTTAAAGAATCTCATTCTGACGGAATCACTTTATAACTCGCTCTAAATTTGTGTATCAAAATAATTATAAAAAGTATTGTAAATTTCCTGTAGCCCAAAAAAAGTTTTTCTCTTCATAAGTAAATTGACTGAAAGTTAAAAACTGTAGCTTGTGATTTTGAAATTAAGAACTTATGTTAACCAAACCTTCTTGTATTCTGTTCTGAAAAATTTCCTTTTTGGTTGTCAAAGCTGTACGATTTGGATTGGATGAATGACCATGAGAGCTTACCCATCTTTTCCTTTGTTATGATTGTTGAGTTCTTCTTCAATATTTTCATCTTTTTTGAATCTATCCCAATCCAATTTTGTTTTTTCCAGTGTGCTAATTTTTTTCTTTTTTCCTAACTGATTCAAAACACTACCTATTCCACTCAAGTTACTACTCCTTTTAAGTTTACTTGTAGATGATGAAGATGTTTCTGAAATATATGAATTTTCAACAAAAACCTCAAACACAGTTGCCATTCAAATTACCTCCTAATAATCTAGCTTCTGCAGAATCTACTGGAACTTCTTTCTCAACTTTAACCTCTTCTCCAGCAAATTCAAATATTTCAGTTATCTTTACTTTCGCCGGTTCAATTTTTTTAATACTTTCAGGTTTTGAAGATGTTTCAGATTCTTTATTTCTTTTTAATTTTGAAGGATTATTTTGACTAATTGTTTGAGTAGAGTTTTTGGGTTTGAAATTTGTATCTTGAAGGAAATCTGCCCAAAGTGCATCAGCTTGTTTCTTTTTTTCTTCCTCTGTGACTTGTGGCACTTCTTCAGCTGAAAATATTTTGTACAGTAGAAACTACTTCAAATTTATCCAGTGCCCCACCTGCAGGTTCAGAATGATTTTTCAGCTGTTTAGTCCTTGATGATTTAGTTTTCCGCCTTTTTTTCTTGGGACTTTGTTCTGAATCTGAGAGACAGTCCTCAGGTTCCCCATCTGAATCCACTTCAGAGACAACTTCTTCAGGTTTAGCACCCGGGATATAGTCCTCATCACTACTATCACTATCTTCTGGAAGTTCGTCTACATTCATCTGAGAAAAATAATATAGACAAATTCAACCATAATGACATGAGATTGAAAAATTCAATTCTACCTTTATTGGATGAATTAAATAATTTATAGCCCAAAATTCAAATAACTCGGTGAGCGAATCGAATTTTGCAGGAATGATCGATCAATATTGACATAGCATAGAACATTTACCAATAAATTTTTTGTTCTATGACATCCATAGGCTCAAATTATAGAAGGTAGAGAAAGGAGGAATCATTCATATGAAAAAATTTAATCAAAACGTGTCCATTAGCAGCATAGATTAAAGAGAATAAAGATGGGAAACTGCCTTGTATTGCCCGTACTAAAAAGCGACTAACTTTAAGCGGTAGTTGTTACAGTTGAGATAGTAGATGGCGCTGAAACACCATCTGTAATACGACGAAAATCTGTAATAAAATGCGGGAATTTTGAATCTTCCGATTGCAAAATATTTTCCTTTGCAATGCTACGATTATAATGGTTCCAATAATGGAACCTTCAAATGGTAGGAAAAAATTGAAACCATTTTTATAAAGGTCAGTAGGGTTAAATAGGAATAATCACAATGCTTTTGGAGTTTAAACTTTTTAATGTATTTGTATTGATGATGAATAATTGATATTTGATTACAGATGTTTCATTTACAATAAATAATAAAGTGACTCTTCTCTCAACTCATAAATAAAGAAGATATGCAATTTCACAGACAATTTTCATACTCATAAAAAACAATGACGGAAAAATCACAAAAATCAATATTCTACAGATTAATGATAAATTGTTCACTTGGAGGTAACACTTATCTATATAATAAAGTAATTCTGAATAAAATAATACCATAATGAATAATTCAAATAAAATATCAATTAAATATTCAAAATTAATAGAAACATATTCTATATAGGTAAATGAAATATTACAAAAAATACAATAATTCAAGAAATTAGGGATAAACTTTTCATTCATTGCATATATTTCTAAGTTTTTGATTTTTAGTATGAACTTTTTTAATTTTATTCTGATTAATAAAACGAGCACCCCATAGGCAACGTATGGACATAAATAATTTTAGAAAAAGGGAAGAGGATTCTGGTGAACACAGATTGAATAGAATACCATGTTCTCTAACCTTATCCATTAGATCTTTTACTATATGATTACTGCACAAAAGATCTTGAAAATATGTATTATGAATGACTTCAAGTTTTCTACATAATCATATAGCACTTTAGAAGCATAAACTAATCCCTTGAGTCAGGAATTGACTCTCCCTGTTTAAAATAAGTGAAGAGTTGATGCTGTCCTACAAGTAACTTATTTTTGTCCATAAGTATACCCTCACAACCATCACAATTGTGGATTTTTAAAAATTTTCTTACCATATATCCTGAAACATAATATATGGCGTTTTTATCTTCTAGATTTATAGGATCATCTTCAATATCCTTCAAAAGAGAATAAGTATGTTCAGATTGGTTTCGAGTTATATCACTCAACTCTGACAATTTATTTAAAGAAAAAGCAAAATCATCTTCACAATTGGAGTTATGAGATAATTTAGAGATGCTCGTTATAAAATTATGTCTCAGTCCATTTTCAAATTGCAGAGGATTTGGATTGCGACAACAACCATGTTGTTGTCGTACTGTAACAAAAAAAATTTTCAAGGGATCTTGATTTAAATGTCTAGTTAATAATTTTGGAACATCATAATTGGATCGCAAATCCTCTGCAAGTTGTAAGATACTGTTAATCGAAATTATTACACCACTAATGCAGAGGCGGTACAGATCGTTTTGCTTCTAGAAATTTAGCTTGAGTGAAATTATCCCTAATTTCTGAAAGAAATTGCTTATGAGGTGAATCCTCACTCATTGCGTATCTTAATTTTAATGCGTCATAATTAAGTTTGCTACTGTTCAAGCAATCAAAAATTTGTCCATATCAGCAACAAACATTTGCGTAGCAAATGAATCAGCTAACAGGTCACCCGTCTGATGAAAAATCATCATCGCAACACTGACAGACTCACTAAATACCTGAGCTGCGTACCTCACTTTCATAGCACTAAAGGAGGCTATGTTTGAGTGCTCCTCTGTAATTCTAGGGAGTAAACGTACTCTCACCGGATTTTTAGACCTGCAAGCTGATTCAATGTACTTCCAACTTATAATTTGATTCTTATAAAGTAAATCATACTTTAAAGATTATTTCTCACACTTTTCATTAAGTGAGGGACATCATAAATGAAATATACTTTCTGGCCATTTCTTTCAAAAAAACTTCGGTCGATTGAAATCTGGAGTTTCTTGGCAACATTTTGATTAACTGGACTTTGGTCACATACAACAGATTTTACAACGAGGCCTGCTTTTTGTACAGAATCAAGTGCATCCAGGAAAATGGAGTGTAAATATTCGTTAGTTGCAGTATGGCCCAAAAACCAGTAGCCCAAAGTATATTTCCAATTATAAGTAATGCTCCTCACCATGCAAACAAGTGCAGTAGTAGCCATCTCATTAGTTCTTATTTTCCCTGTGTCAATAATTCCAATAATTTTATCTTTAGATTTGTTATAGTGAATTTCTTCTTTTAAAGAAATTTCATCGAAGAGTAGGCTACAAATTTTTTTGTTTTATCTGAATCATTTTTTGAAATGGGCCTTAAGGGATTCTACAACAGCATGATTAATACCAGGAGAAATTTTCAGTTTTGATTGCCAATTTCTCAAGGATCTTATAGTGGGTAAATTCAAAGATTTTGAAAAAATTTTATATGCTTTAGGCGATGCATAGTACCATAAAGACACATTTCTTTCAAGTCATCATCATACCTTCTTCTGAACTTACTGGCACAGTTAGCTAACAGTTCATTAGTAAAAATGATATGAGCATCTCTTGAGAGGAATTCTTTGGATTCACTGATCAATCTGGAAATGTTCGCCTTTGTTCTTTGTTTCATAAATTTCCCTTTCTTCCAGAAGTAACGAGGGTCATTCTCCATTCTGTAAATTTTACACCTCAAAGAATTAATTGTACTCTTCATCCTTTTAATAGTCTTCTCAGGATGCAAATGCCTACGTTTTGAGACTGATTTTATTTGGACACCTCTCACCCTTTTGTTGGCGCTACAGTCCTTACTTCCAGAAGGTTTAGTGGGAGATTCTAGATTTTGCCAAGATATATCTAAAAAACAGAGAAGTCGAACGTCTAAGTATTATTATTTCAACAGCCGTGGAGAAAGTATAGTCTGTTACTCAGTTAGAATGAAAATCTGATACCCGTGATTCCTCAGGGTCGCCCTCGGAATGTTTCACTAATATCGGACTTTCATTCTGCCCTTGTTACAGAACATACTATTATTATGAATAATCACAGAGTTATTCAAGCTTACTCAGAGTAAAGTCATGAATGCACCCAATATAATGGAGAAAAGGACCGATATCTCTACTTCAGCTTACTTACCTAAATCAACCTCCATTTCTGTATCTTCTGGTAGATGGGTTTCAGTATCTTCTGGCTTATGGCTTCCTAATGCAGAAAATAATGATCATAATAAGTTCATTACAGTATTAAAAACAGTGCTGTAATGAGCTCATTGCAGCATTGTTTCTTGTAAAATTTTTCATTTTATGGTTGTAAGCACTCAAATTCCTATTAATTTAAACACACGTCAAATGCCAATATGAGATGATAATTCGAAACTATCAATGTTCAAGAGGTTGATTCAAATTGAAACTCGATAATTTGTCAGTCACGTCAACTGCCAATATCCAAAACAAAAGTAATTAGGGTGTACAACACAAATTTCCTATTAAATTTGAGCATTTTTTCAAGAAATTTTTCTCGTGTAGAAAAAATATGTTATTAATTTCACCACACCTATAGTTTCAACATTTTGAATAATCAAAGAGAATAATAATACACTTGCCCATTATGACTGCCCTGGTGATCTAGTTACTAAGAGATGACTAGGATACCAAGTCCTGACAAGGTCATGGCAGATGTAGGTGTCCATCATGTTGATTACTATAAATCATATACCACATCAATACTTGTCTCTAATTTAAAAATAGTTTACTTAAGTAGAAGAAATATTCACCTGCATCATAATGAGAAGCTTCATGTTGTGAAAACCTAACATTTTCAGCCACTTTCATAGGCCCATTAAGATGTGGAATGCTTCATGTACAACAGCACCCTTGGATTTCTTGTCTTGAATTGATCCTCAGAAAAATGATCACTGCAAATCTGGAATTTTTTACTATAATCCTTTAGATCAATATCTTGACGACCAGAAAATTCAATCCATTTTTTAGCGCTGAAAGACAATAACTTTAATTTTGTATTAGATTATTAAATTAAATACTTACATATCCATGTTCTTTGGTAAATTGAAGAACGTAACTTCTGGTTTGTTCTTCTTGTCATTGCCACAACTGCGTAACATGCAATATGCACCACCATGCACACGAACCATTTTATAATCAAAGGAAAATAAATTTGAAAAGGTAAGATTGATTTTTCGAAATATTAAACGAAAACTGCCTCTTGCCTCAACTTTCCTGCAACTCCACGACACAAACACAATTGTTTTGAAAGGATTCATAACAGCAGACAGCCTCTTATATACTAGATAAAATTACAAAGCACAAACAACAAACAGCATGATAACAAACATGGAGATCATTTATTTATAATAAATAGACTCAGCTGATAAGAGTTGGCCTTCCATCGATGTTTAGTGTTACATTTGAGGCAATAGATGGCGTTCGGGTAGAGTTAGTCGCTCAGTTTCCCATCTTGTTCTCTTTAATCTATGATTAGCAGTATCTAAGATGTCTAAAATATAAATATTTTAGATATAACTATTTTAGACATGTTAGCAGTATTCAAGTTGCAAAAAGTGAAGACGTTTTCACTTCTACAGTGCCAAAATTCATCTCTAGTGTTCTGTGGCTACGGAAAATAGACCAAAATAATAACCGGGTTTCCGCTTGAAATTGATAGATGTTCTATATTCTGTGCTTCAAGTGCTCCTCCCAGAACACTATCAACAACAATATTTTTCTATATCATATATCTTTTGAACGGGGCCAAATTTGGAAAAATGTTATTGGAAGAAAATGTTTCTTTTGACGTCAAGAATCTATGGTTAAAATTAACGCAGTGGTCAAAGATTCACCCTTTATGAAGTATAAAAGATAACTGTCGAGAATCTGTGTTAGTCATACAACATTGTCTATGGTTACAAGTCAACCGTCTGTGTTCGATGATTCTGTCTAATAGTTTATTTCCATAACTGTCCATTTACTAACAAGATGATGGAAAAGGCAGGTGAGTTAGAGAAAGAATGTGCAATCTTTATTTTTTTGGGTAATCATGATACAATTCCTTGCAATAAATTTTAAATAATACTGATATTGTAAGTTTTTTAGATTTAATATATTATTTTTTGCCACCCTTAACATAATGATGATTTATATGTCTCGTTCGTATGAGCTATGATTAAAAATAATCGGAAATACTGATTGACTCATGGAAAAGCCCTTTTTGAATAAAATCACTTACTTTTTGTTATTTGTGCTGTATAATTTTACAGGTATGCACGCTGGTTTGCACATTGATGTTATCGGTCGAGAATATCGAAGCTTATGCCTGTCCAATGTTATAATATATCTTGATGAGGATGGTAAGTTCTCTAAAAACCATTTATATATAATAAGTGTATACACCATTGTTTCATACATATAGCTAACTTTTAATGTTTTCATATGAAAGTTTCTTCACTGAGAAATGGCGATACAATCTGTAAAATCTGAATGAATAGTAGAAAATAATCTTATTCTAATGATTGCATCAGTGCTTCAACTACCCATTGTATTCTTCAGATTCCACAGTTATATCTGTCCTACAGATAGTCTTATGATAGATTTAACCTGATGTCATGTTAATCATTAATGTAGGAGGAGATTAGCCGTGTATTTAGTAGTATGTGAAAGTTATTTGGGTTCTTGGCTAATGGGGCTATTTATAATCAACAACCATTGGTACAAACACCTATATTTCGGAACTATATTGGTTCCTTCATCAGGATGCTGAAAAGTTTTATTAATAAATTTACACAAGGACCCAGTTTATACTAGGTATGGGGATAAAAATCTTAACAATAAAAATATCTATTTAAAACAAATATAAGGAGTCATCAACAACTAAAACATAATGTTACTCATATGCGTCAGTTGCTGTAGAGAAAAGAGGCAAACTTAATGGAAAACATTCCTCAGAAAATAGCTACGAGGCTGTAATATCAAATGATAAAAATGGAGACATTCAAAAACCGACAGATTCAAAAACTGATACAAACAGTCGTTTTAGGTTAGGAGAGACCACAGACGAGAGCAGAGAAGGCAAGAGAGACCAATTTCAAATCTATGAAAACTCTTTTTCATATTATTTATTCCTTCTTATATTTGTTTTAAATAGATATTTTTATTGTTAAGATTTTTATCCCCATACCTAGTATAAACTGGGTCCTTGTGTAAATTTATTAATAAAACTTTTCAGCATCCTGATGAAGGAACCAATATAGTTCCGAAATATAGGTGTTTGTACCAATGGTTGTTTGATTATAAATAGCCCCATTAGCCAAGGACCCAAATAACTTTCACATATTAATCATTAATTCTATTTTTATATTCATTGTATATATCTAGTGTTTAGGGGTCCAATAAAGATTCAACAGACAATGACCTATAACTATTGATAAATGTTAGTAAAGGTTCTTCATTCGTAAATAGAAATTTTTATTATAATGATGATTTGTATATCGCCCCAGTCTGAATATTCTGTCGATTGATTAATTCTGATGAATAATGCCATTATAATTTAATTTCCAGTCTTCTGGAAATATCCTTTCATTTGAATTTTGTTATAGATGCATCCAGTACCAGAGGGCCCAATGATAATTGACTAGGCATTCTTATGATTCGTTGAAGGTTGGTGTATAAATTTATTTATCGTGAGATATTCATCATTTTCATGATGATAGGTATATCGCCCCAGTCTGAACATAATGTTGAATGATTAGTCTTTCTGATATGAAATCAAATTATAGTTTTACTATCCATCCTATTGAAATATCTATCACTTTGATTTTGTTACAGATACATGCAGTCCACTGAAGAATCTAACGACAAAATCACTTCTTCATTGTTTAGGTCAGTATAATGGTTTATGTACTATATAAATATCTAATTTTTATGATGATAGGTATATCGCCCCAGTCTGAACAACTCAGATGTTGATTGATTAGTTTTTCTGATAGAAAATACAATAAAATTTTTATTTTGCATCAGATGAAAATATTTTATCATTTTAAATTTCTTACAGATATATGTACAGTTCTTCAGAGCCCAATGAAGATCCTATAGATGAACTGAAATATAACTCTTTTGTTTGAAGGTCAGTTTATTAGATGATGAAACGAAATTTATCATTCCATATTCTTAATTTTATTGATTTAAAAAGTAAGATCATTACATCGTACCCCTTATCAAATTCTTTTATTATTATTTCAGCATTTTAAAATTTCTTGTCCATTTAAAATTCTCCTATGATGAACTATAGTTATCCCTGTCATAAAATTAAATGTTGACAAACTTTACCTGAAATCATAACTCATTAATATATATGATTAATATATTTTCATTGGTGCTTAATTGAAACTTCGCTTTCAGATGGACCAACACAATTTTTCGTCATGGGATTATGATATGACATCTAAATTGTTTGAAGGTCAGTATAATAGTTTTCTATTTGTTATTAGATTTTTAAATTTTATGATGATAGTTATATCGCCCCAGTCTGATCATTCTGTGTTGATTGATTTATTTTCTGATATAGAATGAAATAATATTGACAATTTTAGTTTTATGCAAATATTCTATTATATTTTTTGTTACAGATATATGCAGTTGTAGAGGGGTTTAATTATGATGTTACAAAAATGTTCTGTTATATTGTTGGAAGGTCAGTATGAGGTGTAATTTTTTTTTTAATTTATGCCATGTTAGATATATCATCCCAATATGAACAGTGTGTAAGAGGCGCTCAAGTTTTGTTCTGAGCGGTATAGTTAACCATTTCAAATGAGATCTATTTTCGAAAACTAAAATATTAATTCAGCATTTTAAAATTTTCTTTATATGAATTTTGGTACTTTTGGCCTTCTATAAATAAAATACTTCTATAATAAAAAAGTTGTCTGTGAGAAATACGAATACAAATGAAAATGTACATTACAGATCGATAATTCTTTCAATTAATTTTGAGAAAGGACTGATCTTAAAATATTTTAATTTAATTTAAAATTTTCCTATTATGATGAACCATAGTTATCCCTGTCATAAAATTAATTGATGACAAACTTTACCTGAAACCATAATTGATTAATATTGGTAAAAAAGATATTTCATTGAAGCTTACTTAGAAGTTTGTTTTCAGGTTGACCATTTCCATTTTTTCGTCATACGATTAAGATATGGCGTCTCAGTTATTTGTAGGTTAGTATAACAGTTTTCTATTTGTTATCAAATTTTCATTTTTATGATATGTATATCGCCCCAGTCTGAACATTGTGTCCATTTAAAGTTCTCCTATTATGATGAACTACAGTTATCCCTGTCATAAAATTAATTGATGACTAACTTATCCTGAAATTATAACTGATTAATATAGATGATAAAGATATTTTCATTGGTGCTTAATTAAAATTTTGATTTCAGGTTCATCATCTCCATTTTTTCATCATGGTATTATGATACGACATCTCAATTGTTTGTAGGTTAGTATAACAGTTTTTTATTTGTTATCAGATTTTCATTTTTATGATGATAGGTATATCGCCCCAGTCTGAACATTCTGTGTTGATTGATTAGTCTTTCTGATATAGAATGGAATAAATGTTGATTTGTCCAGTATATGCAAATGTTCTATTATATTTTTGTTACAGATACATGAAGGTGTGGACGGTTCAGTTATGATGATACGGAAATTTATTGTTCAAAGGTCAGTATAAGGTGTAATTTTTCTAAACTTTATGCCTTGTTAGATATGTCACCCCAATATGAACATACTGGTTTAGTGATAATTTGCTCATTGACTTTATTGTGTGGTAGTACGTCCTAAAATCGAGTTAGTAAGAGGCGCCTCAATTTTATTCTGAAGTGGTTTAGTGTACCACTTTAAATAAGGTGAAGCGTTGCGACTGTTCATGACGCATGGTGAAAATTAATGTAGTAGTCAATCTTGCCCTTTTTATATATATATACTTTGATATTGGAGAAGGAAAATATGCAGAAAATATGGGAAATGGATTTCCCATATTTTCTGCATTCCTGCGGTTTAACCCATTATCCTTCTCCAATATCTTATTTCACCGCATTATCTTCACTTTGAATATATACTTTGATATATAATTCACTATTTGATTATCTTTAACTCTAGTAGTAAAAAGAATTTTTTTATAATTATAGGTTTTAAGCACATTAGAATACTGAGAATATTATTTCAGCTTTTTAAAATTTTCCTGATATATTTTGGTCCTTTTGGCCTTATAAAAAACATGTTTCTGTAATCAAATAGTTGTCTGTAAGAAGAAAAATTGTAAATAAAAACGAACATTACACATCAATAATTAGTTCAACTAGCCATGAGAAAAGACTGGTCTTGAAATATTTTTCTTTGTTTCTTGTCCATTAAAGTTCTATTATGATGAACTATAGTTATCCCTGTCATAAAAGTAATTGATGACAAACTTTTCCTGAAATTATAACTGATTAATATAGATGATGAAGATACTTTGATTGGTGCTTAATTAAAACTTTGTTTTCAGGTTGATCCTCCCCATTTTTCATTTCAGTCATAGGATTATTATGATATGATATCTCAATTGTTTGTAGGTTAGTATTACAGTTTTCTATTTGTTATCAGATTTTCATTTTTATGATGATAGGTATATCGCCCCAGTCTGAACATTCTGTGTTGATTGATTAGTCTTTCTGATATAGAATGTAATAATATTCAATTTTTTCAGTGTATGCAAATATTTCATTATATTTTTGTTACAGATACATGAAGGTGTGGACGATTCAGTTATGATGATCCAAAAATTTATTGTTCAAAGGTCAGTATAAGGTGCAATTTTTCTAAACTTTATGCCTTGTTAGATATATCACCCCAATATGAAGATCCTGGTTTAGTGACATTTTGCTCATTGAATTTATTTTTGGGTAGTACGTCCTAAAGTCGAGTTTGTAGGAGGCGTCTCAATTTTATTCTGAAGTGGTTTAGTGTACCACTTTGAATAAGGTGAAGCGTTGCAACTGTTCATGACGCATGGTGAAAATTAATGTAGTAGTCAAACTTGCCCTTTTAAAATATATACTTTAATACATAATTCACTATTTGATTATCTTTCACTCTTGTAGTAAAAATAATTTTTTTTATAATTATAGGTTTTAAGCACATTAGAATACTGAGAATATAATTTCAGCTTTTTAAAATTTTCCTGATATTATTTTGGTCCTTTTGGCCTTATAAAAAACACTTTTCTGTAATCAAATAGTTGTCTGTAAGAAGTAAAATTGTAAATAAAAACGAACATTACACATCAATAATTATTTTAACTAGTCATGAGAAAAGACTGGTCTTGAAATATTTTTCTTTGTTTCTTGTCCATTAAAGTTCTCTATTATGATGAACTATAGTTATCCCTGTCATAAAAGTAATTGATGACAAACTTTTCCTGAAATTATAACTGATTAATATAGATGATGAAGATACTTTGATTGGTGCTTAAATAAAACTTTGTTTTCAGGTTGATCCTCCCCATTTTTCATTTCAGTCATAGGATTATTATGATATGATATCTCAATTGTTTGTAGGTTAGTATTACAGTTTTCTATTTGTTATCAGATTTTCATTTTTATGATGATAGGTATATCGCCCCAGTCTGAACATTCTGTGTTGATTGATTAGTCTTTCTGATATGGAATGTAATAATATTCAATTTTTTCAGTGTATACAAATAGTTTATTATATTTTTGTTACAGATACATGAAGGTGTGGACGATTCAGTTATGATGATCCAAAAAATTATTGTTCTATCGTTCAAAGGTCAGTATAAGGTGTAATTTTTTTCTAAACTTTATGCCTTGTTAGATATATCACCCCAATATGAAGATCCTGGTTTAGTGATATTTTGCTCATTGAATTTATTTTTGGGTAGTACGTCCTAAAATCGAGTTTGTAGGAGGCGCCTCAATTTTATTCTGAATTGGTTTAGTGTACCACTTTAAATGAGGCGAGGCGTTGCAACTGTTCATGACGCATGGTGAAAATTAATGTAGTAGTCAAACTTGCCCTTTTAAAATATATACTTTAATACATAATTCACTATTTGATTATCTTTCACTCTATTAGTAAAAATATTTTTTTTATAATTATAGGTTTTAAGCACATATGAATACTGTGAATATCATTTCAGCTCTTTGAAATTTCCTTATAGATTTAGGTCCTTTTGGCTTTCTATAAAAATCACACTTCTGTAATCAAATAGTTGTCTGTAAGAAGTAAAATTGTAAATAAAAACGAACATTACACATCAATAATAATTTCAACTAGACATGAGAAAAGACTGGTCTTGAAATATTTTTCTTTGTTCTCCTATTATGATGAACTATAGTTATCCCTGTCATAAAATTAATTGATGACTAACTTTTCCTGAAAACATAATTGATACATACAGATGACAAAGATATTTTCATTGGAGCTTATTTGGCACTTTGCTTTCAGGTTGACCATCCCCATTTTTTCGTCATAGGATTATGATATGACATCTCAATTGTTTGTAGGTTAGTATAACAGTTTTTTATTTGTTATCAGATTTTCATTTTTATGATGATAGGTATATCGCCCCAGTCTGAACATTCTGTGTTGATTGATTAGTCTTTCTGATATAGAATGGAATAAATGTTAATTTGTTCAGTATATGCAAATGTTCTATTATATTTTTGTTACAGATACATGAAGGTGCGGACGGTTCAATTATGATGATCCAAAAATTTATTGTTCAATCGTTCAAAGGTCAGTATAAGGTGTAATTTTTCTAAACTTGTTAGATATATCACCCCAATATGAACATACTGGTTTAGTGATATTTCGCTCATTGAACTTATTGTTGGGTAGTACGTCCTAATATAAGGTTTGTAAGAGGCCCCTCAATTTTATTCTGAAGTGGTTCAGTGTACCATTTCAAATGAGGCGAGGCGTTGCGGCCGTTCATGACGCATGGTCAAAATTGGTGTAGTAGTCAAACTTACCCTTTTTGAATAAATACTTTGATACATTATTCTCTCCTTGATTTTCTTTTTCTTTTGTATTAAAAGAAAAAATAATTTTATAATTTAAGGTTTAAGCACCTAGGAATACTGAAAATATTATTTCAGCTTTTTTAAATTTTCTTGATATATTTTGGTCCTTTTGGCCTTCTGTAGAAACAACACACTTCTGTAATCAAATAGTTGTCTGTAAGAAGTAAAATTGTAAATAAAAACGAACATTCCACATCAATAATTATTTCAACTAGTCTTAAGAAAAGGGGGTCTTGAAATATTTTTCTTTGTTTCTTGTCTGTTCAAAGTTCTCCTATTATGATGAACTATAGTTATCCCTGTCATAAAATTAATTGATGACTAACTTTTCCTGAAAACATAATTGATACATACATATGATAAAGATATTTTCATTGGAGCTTATTTGGAACTTTGCTTTCAGGTTGACCATCC
Organism: Micraspis discolor; assembly: GCA_030674115.1. Lineage (NCBI taxonomy): Eukaryota > Metazoa > Arthropoda > Insecta > Coleoptera > Coccinellidae > Micraspis > Micraspis discolor. The sequence goes on from JARTUT010001740.1 coordinate 2,959,169, forward strand.
CATTTTTTGTCCTAGGATTATGATACGACATCTCAATTGTTTGTAGGTTAGTATAACAGTTTTCTATTTGTTATCAGATTTTCATTTTTATGATGATAGGTATATCGCCCCAGTCTGAACATTCCGTGTTGATTGATTAGTTTTTCTGATATAGAATGTAATAATATTAAATTTTTTCAGTATATGCAAATATTTTATTATATTTTTGTTACAGGTACATGAAGGTGTGGACGGTTCAGTTATGATGATCCAAAAATTTATTGTTCAATCGTTCAAAGGTCAGTATAAGGTGTAATTTTTCTAAACTTGTTAGATATATCACCCCAATATGAACATACTGGTTTAGTGATATTTTGCTCATTGAATTTATTTTTGGGTAGTACGTCCTAAAATCGAGATTGTAAGAAGCGCATCATTTTTATTCTGAAGTGGATCAGTGTCCACTTCAAATGAGGCGAGGCGTTGCGATCTTTCATGACGCATGGTCAAAATTAATGTAATAGTTGAACCTACCCTTTTGGGCGCTCTTCTTCACCCGAACAGAGTGCCTATCATTTTGCCCAAATGTCTGTAATTTTTGAATATCGAGCCGAAAATGGTCTCAGTCGATTGGGTTCGACTCCCTGATGAAGAATCCGTGGCTAAGGTTGAGTATGTCGGGCCGGTCGGCCGTATCCTCTCTAGCATCCAAAAGAGATGAGCTAGAGTTTTCATATTTTCAGATAGGTTAATTGTCCAAATATCTCGGTCAAGTTCGTTATTGGGCCAAATCCGTCGGATGGTTCAGTAGTTATGAGCATCTGAAATTTTGTTTTCTCAATAACTACTAAAATATCCATCCAATCAAGTTGATAGTTGGAATATTTTCGAGGGAGGCTGCAACAAAAGGGCTCGCAAAATTTCGCAGAAATCGTCGCGCTAGAAAATGTTTAAAAAATTCCTAAAAAAAAATTTTTTTCAATACTCACTATCTCATAAGATATTTCTCGGATTTCAATAAAAATTCGTGAATATATTGGGGTGGTCAATATCTTACTTATTCTCGAATTTCATTGTTGAAGCTCTTTTCCATCTAAAGATAATTTTTTTTCATTTACTCATGAGAAATGACATGAAGTCTGTGTGATTTTCTCTGAGCGATGGCCATCACAGATCGATATTTGATTGACAAATGCCGGGCTCATTAATCAGTGTGTCACTTGGCGTGACATTAATGAAAATTTTTCATAACGTGAAATCATAAAGATAGAATTCAATCTCGGTGGCTGAAATAATATACGTTGTCAAATTTCAGAGAAGCACTGACGTAAGTTTTTAGGGGAAGGGAATTATAGCTTCGAACAAAACTTTGAGAAAATTACGTGTAGTTATTTTTAATTTGAGATATAGGTTTGTTCATTCAGTAGGCGTTCATATTTGCATCACATTGTCCCATAGTACGAGAAAAGACTATTGTTTACCTGATCAGAGTGCTTATAGATTTGTTATGGTTTGAATATTTACTCGCAATTAGCTCAACAAGAGCGCCAAAGCAATCTGACTTCACGTCAGTGCTTTCTAAATTTTAAATATATACTTTGATACATTATTCACTATTTGATTCTTTAACTTTTGTATTAAAAAATTTTTTTTATAATTTTGGGTTTCAAGCACCTGGGAATACTGAAAATATTATTTCAGCTTTTTAAAATTTTTTGATATAATTTGGTCCTTTTGGCCTTCTATAGAAAAACACATTTCTGTAATCAAATAGTTGTAAGAAGTAAAATTGTAAATAAAAATGATTATTACATATTAATCATCACTATTTCAACTATTCATGAGAAAGGACGGGTCTTGAAATATCCTTCTTAGTTTCTTGTCCTTTTAAAGTTCTTCTATGATGAACTATAGTTATCCCTGTCATAAAAGTAATTGATGACAAACTTTACCTGACTTCATCTTTGATAAAAACAGATGACGAAGACACTTTCATTGGATCTTAATTGGAACTTTGTTTTCAGGTTGACCCTCTCCATTTTTCTGTCATAGGATTATGTTATGACAGCTTAATTGTTTATAGGTTAGTATAACAGTTTTCTATTTGTTATCAGATTTTCATTTTTTTTACATTTCTTCAAATGAGCCCCCTCTTCTAAGACTTACCCAATCCTAATTGAATTGTATCCATTCATATGATGAATTATAGTTATCCCTGTCATAAAAATAATTGATGACAAAGTCTACCTGAAATAATCTATCAACAGTATTGATCTTACCGGTCACTTTGATTTCTTCTAACTTCTATCTTTGATTTTCAGGTTAACTATCGCAATTTTTCACTATGAGATAATCAACCAATTGAAAAGGTAAGATCATCTATTTTACCATTACGTGGTGAAATTCTGATTATGTATCAGAATTTATATGATGTTTTCTAATATACGCAATGATAAATATTCTGATTACAAAAGCTACTGATTGAATTTCAAATAACAGTTATATGGAACTGCATGCAACCTTCTCCTAATTTTTTTTCTTATTTTCAGGGAGGCTCACACTGAGATTGCAGTTATATTGCAAAGAAGATTATTGCAATGTTATGAGGTTAGTGTAATGAAGTTTCACTGAGAAAAAAAGTTTCATGACATTCAAATTCCATAAAATGGCTTTGATACTGATTATTATAACTTATTTTCAACTTTTCTATTATCACTCTTGTTCACCTGAATGGAGCGCTCTTTTACTGCATCTCAAATACCCTGAATATTTGATGGTTTGCAACCCTTCTTTGCAGACATGTGTCTGTTTGATAAATTCTATGTTTTTTTTTTTTACATAACTGGTTGAATAATGATGATTTTTTGACAAGCATATGACTGAATTGTAAATATGTAGAAGAATTTTTAACTGATTTTTCCATTGATATTTTGAAGTTCTGTTTTATTTTTTTATTTGTATTGTTATATAGTTATATTTTTGTTACAGAGGTACGATGAATTATTTCCACATTTCAAGACCTAAAAGCTGAATGGAAGGAATTATTAATCGATGTAACAGTAATTCTGGTTTAATGTAAGTCCTCAGATTTGTCTCAACATTGCGATTTCAATCTATCTCAAGTTGATTTAATGATGAAATCAATTACCGTCTGAATTCAATGATTATTAATTTTGGCTGCAATTTATTGTTCTGAACTTCCTTTGAATACTTCTTAATATACATCACAATTTTCATCTCATATTATAGCTTCTGTTTTCATTTTCAGGACGATGGTTGATTGGAAAATCTTCAATGCTTATCATAACCGGTAAGTTGCAAGTTACCATGCAAATGCATTTATTGAATATTCTCTTTTCGAAGTCATCAAGAAACTTTTAAAATTTTGAGTAGGTAGAATTCTATATCTAGGAATTTGAAGGCTATTTCATGCGATTTTGTTTTCTGAATTCTTAGTCTGAAGTTAAAATGAAAAATTTTTAGAAGTAAACTGGAAGAGATTTTTTTATCCAGAATCTGCACAACCAAATCTAATCAGTGCATACACCATTATTTTAGTCATCTTCTCAATGACATACTATATTGTCTATGAATAATGTCCTCTGATCACTGAAAGAAGATACTGCTGTTATCACTTGATACTAATAAGACATATTCAATTTTTTTTGGCACATGAGCTGGAATATAAGTGATGATTTTATGACAAGCATATGACTGATAAGTAAATATGTAGAAGAATTTTTAACTGATTGTTTCATAAATTTTTTTTATTTTCTGTTTGGTTTTGATTTGAAATTCTATCAAGATATTTTTGTTTCACAGACAAGATGAACAACTTGAACATATCGAGACTTCTTAGAACACCTTTAACAACTAACATGAAGGAATTCCTCGTTGATGTACTTTCATCCTGATTGGAGGTAAGAAAGTTTAATTTTTTGTTTGAATGACAGTCTTTATAGATTAATGCCTCAACGTTGCCGTTTCAATATTTTTCTCAATTTGATTTAATGATGAAATTAATTACCGTCTGAATTGAATGATTATTCATAATGGCTGCAATTTATTGTTCTGAACTTTCTCTCTATAATTGTCACCTACTTACAATTTTAGTCTGATGTTTTATCCTGACTTTTTTTTTCAGGATAATCAGTTTATTAGATGCTCTTCAATAATTACGATGAAAAGGAGGAGGTTTAAGTGGGTTTGAGTCCCACACGAACTCGCAGCATTGCACAGCTCAGCTGTGAGGAAGGCATGACTTTTTTCCCCTACCTCTGGGACGAATAAAAAACAAAAAGAAAAATTTGAAGTTTCATAAAGGATCGATAGACTTCTGCTAAATCAGGTCAGTATCAGTGAAGTTCTTTTTTCAATTTATGTGGTATTAGGTATATAACCTTGAGCAGAACATTCTGACTTTATTGAATATTTCAGATAAACTTTGGAAACACAGATCGTTGTTGATCTAATGAATTTAAATTTCACTTATGCCTGTGATGCACTGTAGTTATCCCTGTCAAAAAGATTATTGATGACAAATTCAACCTGAAACCATATTGATTGTACTTGTTTTAATTTGGTCTAAATTCAAACTTTCATTTTCCAATTAGATTGTTTCATCTTGGGATCATTGTATGAATTGTTTAGGTGAGCTCATAAATTTTACCCTTACTAGATGAATTCGGTAATGTTCAGAATGTATATGATGTTTCTTAATATACGCAATGATCAATATTATGATTTAAAATGCTACTGATAAAATTTCAAATTATAATCTATGAGGAACCTTGTGCAATATTTTCCTAATTCTTTCCATTCTTTCAGATGGAAAATGCAAGTTGAGGGCTGGCAGGTGATTCATTACGAATGAATGAATTATGGTACAATATTACGAGGTTAGTATAACTAGGTTTAAGCACAGAAAAATGAGTGAACTATTATAGTTGTCTTCTGTTACAGGTGCATTTTGCCATAAAGGAAAGTAATTTCTGCTGTTGGAATGGGTACTCCTCGAAATATCTCTCCATTACAAAAAAATATCGAAAGTGCTACAGGTAAGAAACCATTTTGGAATGTATAATTCTCATTCTTGTACTGTTTAGTTTGTGTATGATGATTTATTGACAAGCATATGACTGAATAGTAACTATGTAGAAAATTTTTTGACTGATAATTCGTATTTTTTTTTTTTTTTCTTGTGTTTCTCCTTATCTATGTGTTTATATGATATTCGTCTGTTCCAGACAAGATGAAAACTCAATTTCAAGACCTGTCTCTGACAACCTAGAAGCCGTTCTTCCAAAACTATGTTTGTGGATCAATTATATAAAAGTGAGGAGATATTGTCTTTCTACATTCTGAAATATCACAATATGAACAGGTAACTATTATCTTGAATTTATGAACTATTTCCTGACACCTCAGCAATGTATGCCATGAGTATTCTCTAATCGAAACTATCTTTCACAAAGTGACTTTTTAATTATTTTTTATATTTATTATCGTATACAATATTTATAATACATATGAACATTCACGGGTAACCCCCTTAATCACTAAAATATAATTACAATAATGTTCATAACAATGTGGTCAAACATAAAACAAACGCTACAAAAAAAAACTAAATATATTACTATACAAAATAATTTGAGAATCTTAAACTGAAGTTTCTTGATCAATTGACTTGCTCTTAGCTTAAACAGATCGAATTTAAGGTGAAAAAAGTCCAAATCTTTTACCAACACGGCTGTAGATATTACTCTATTACAATATGCATATTATTAGATGCATAATTAGACCAATTTTTATTTTGGCTCATCAGCTTGAATATTTAAAGTATGATGATTTTTTGACAAGCATATGACTGAATAGTTATGTAGAAAAACTTTGAACTGATTGTTCTAACATTAGTTACTTTTCCTGTTTTGTTTGTATTTGTATTACATGATTTTTTTTCTTTCACAGACAAGATCAAAAACTTACAGATCGAAACTATGACACCTGAAACCAGTTGCTGTTGTTTTATTAGATCAGGTAATGAAATTGTTTAAATTAATTTTATGCTTTTCATTAGCTGTAGGATATTTTGAGAATAATTATTCTTTCTCAATTTGATTTTATGATGTAATCAATTACCGTCTGAATTTAATGATTATTCATAATGGCTGCAATTTATTGTTCTGACTCTCTGAATAAGTAGTCACCTATATGACTATATCAATTCTATATCTCATGTGTTTATTTTTATTTTCAGGATGACAGTTAATTGGCAGCTATCGAATAATTATTATAGGCGGTAAGTGTTTTCTTTGTAATTTAAATTTATTTTGTAAATTTCTTTTTTATTTAGAGTTTAATTAAAATGAATGTCAATTATAACTCAACTATAATGATATAATGCCAACTTGAATATTTTAATACATAATTGAAAGCTTATGATTGAATAGTATTATGGAAAAACTGCTAACTGATTGTTATATTGTGTTCTCTTCTGATTTTATTTTTATTTTGACTTTCTTCTCTCACAGACTGAATCAATTACCTGTAATACTTTGAAACTCTTGTAAGCCTTGAAACCAATAATTAGGAAAATTCCTCATTGATTAGTAGTTCAATTCATTTTCTTTTTGTTTATATCACTCTTGTCATTTATCAAATATATCAACTAAAGTTTCTTTCTTGACTATATTTCATGATAGAATCAAATACTGTCAGAATTCAATGATTTTTCATTATAGGTATATAGGTTGATTGTTCTCAAAAATCAATTTTAAATGATTACAATATTAATGTTATTTCTGATTGTTTTTTTTTTATTTTCAGAGTGCTTCAGTTCATTGGATGTCAGCAATAACACTGCATGGAGGTCCTTTTTACAATTATTACTGTTTAACTTATATTTGCAGTTATATTGTGATGAATTTAATTTTCAGAATGCTTATTTAGATTTATTTTTCATTTCATGTCAATTTCTTTCATAATGTGATATTATGAACAATAAATGTTGATGTGATAGAGAATTGTTGATTATTATTCTATACATTGTTGAAACCTTGAACCTCTCTTGATTATGAGCAAAAATTTTGTTGAAATTACATGTAAAACCTGTATGAAATGATTCCTGGTTATGGAATAAAATATATTGACAACAATTTATTAAATATTTTTCACTTGAATACTTATTCTTTATGGTTCAAATCTTGAAACTCAAACTTCAGATTCAAATTAAATTGAATCATGGGTTTTATTGATATAATTCTACTTTGATACTGAAGTATGTTACTAAATGTGCATAGTAGAAAATAGGACAGATATTCTGGTTTTCATGAACATTGATAAACTTGTTGATTGAGTGATTTTCCCCTAAAATTCTGTGAATTAGAAATTCCATTCCATCTGACATAGCTAAGCTATTGATAATATTTATTGAAGATTTTTCAGCAAATGTGATTTGGAATGAGTTCTTCAAATTATCTAACAATCAATTTCATTAAATCAAAAGTTTAATTTTGATAGTTTAATTCATTAATATATACAGTTTTTTACTTGTGCACTGGTTCTACAGTTCTCAAGCATGTGACACTTTCAAAGTAAAAATGTGAACTCTAGAACACAATATTTACAAGTATATCTCTGATATTGCTTTGCTGAGTAAGTTTCTGAATAAACCTTAGGCTATCTTCAAAATAAAGACTTCAATCAAGCACCTAAAGTTATATCAGAGCCAATTGTAATCTTATAAAAGCTTTCTAATCCTATACATTTCATCAACTCCGATTTTGTGTCGAAACTTTACATTGCCAGCAGCGCTTTCATCTTTTCAATTTCAATCTACAAAAAACCATCTGACTCACTCTTTCGTATTCAAAATATTGTGGAAAATCTATGGCTAACTCCTCATAACTCAATTGTGATGAGTGAATTTGTGTTATGAAATGTTCGAAGCATGGGGCTATTGTATCGCAGTCTTCTATTGTAAAGACATATCTTCTTTCAAAAGCCAGATAAAGAATTTTTTCAGAAGAACTAACATTCAACAAATGTTCTATTGTCCTTATAAAAGCATCGGTAAGCTCATTGTCATATATAACTGAAATGAAAGTTATTATTTTCCTTTCAAATAATAGTTTTAGAGATTTTACCTTCAGCAGCAATTATCACAGATATTTTATCAAATTTTTCTACAATAAAACTAGGGATAACTTGTGTGAAAAAGTCCAGATTTAGAATATGAATTTGATTTTTAACAAGCTTCTGGTTTCTCTTTATGTTATTGTCCAGTAATTGAAATAAATCTCCTTTTTCAACATCTGAAAAAATATTAGATATTCAAGGCAAATCTCATACTTTATATACTCACCTGTACATATTACAGGACAGAACATTGAAGCGACTATCGAGGTGAATCCTACACCTCCTGATAATTCCAAGACATAGCTGTCTTTTGGAAATTTATCTGCATTACTGATCAACCAATCAGCAAGTAACAAGGATCCTCTCCACATTTGTAATCCAACAAGATCTAACACAGTGCGCTGACTGTGCTCTGAAAACAGTGGACACATGTTGTATAATTCTATCGTAAAATGCTGAAGAGCATTGAAACTAAATGTAATTTACCAATTTCAATCAATCTGGAACTTTGCAAATTCCTTTTTCGGCAAACAATCAAATCTCCATCCCTGTCTGTTTGTGGTTTTTTAGGAGGGCATTTGAATTTGAAGGTGGAAACTACATCTAAAAGTTATGAAGAAATAAACAACTTACACAAGTACTGCTTTTGTAAATATCTCACTTTCCACATCAACAACTGGTTTTAAAGAAGAAGTATAATCGAATTCACTAAATATTTCTGAAGTCACTTTGTTATCCATCTCAGATTATACTTAAGCTGGGAGAAGAAATAATTATGTATAACTAAAGCTATGATAAAAAACTGAAGATGTTCTTAAAATTGTTTACGGGTAGATTCACAGCTTACGCAATTTAGAATGTCCCTGACTTCGATGTTGACGTAAATGCTATTACGTGTTATTCACAAATACGGTTTCATGCCAAAAATTTTAAACCAATAATCCATCAAAACTAAATACCAGCCGCGATCAAGTACACAATCAAGTAAGATCATTTTCAAACAACCTTAAATTTGAATTGACCTTTCACTTTCAAATATTAATAAACATGCTCCGTCAGAACTACAGAACACTGAATCCGAATATGTTCCTTATTAGGTGCACATTTGTGACACTTTTTCCATATAAGAATTGAAAACGCAAATGCATAACATGACTATCCCAACACTACGGATTTGTTCAAGGTTTAGAAATGAACTTCATCTATTTTATTATTTTTCAGTGCTAAAACACGCTTTTGGGCTAATTTTTTGGAATACGGTGGTAGTAGCTCCGCAGTTTGACATTTGGTGTTTTGACAACGCTGATTACTCATATCATCTGACAGTTATATGACTTCACAACAAAAAAATGTTATGGTCTGACATTGATGCATAATGTGATGTTCTGTTTTGCAATATTTAAGGTAAACTATTTCGGAATATCAATCTTTTATTATAGCTACTTCGTTATTCCTAAGTAATTGGAAACCACCAAAGTCTAGTTACTCCTGAGAGAAGTTATGAATTTTCTAGAAATATGCCACATTGACATCTTTGTATCACCTGATTTTGACAAACTACAAATTATATTTTATTTTCAAAATACTGAATTTTCAATATGCTAAATTTAATATCAATATCCTAAATTTATTATAATGCCTTAATTCTTTTTCAGAATGCCCATACAGGCACCACAGTGGACGGAATTTCTGTCTTGTCCAGTATGTTGCCACACATTTGATGGTGCTCTTCGGAGTCCTATAAGCTTAGGTTGTGGACATACAATATGTAAGGCTTGTTTATCAAACTTGCATCGAAAACAATGTCCATTTGAACAAAATGTTATAAGTATTGATATTGAAAATTTGCCAATCAACACAGCATTGCTTCAGTTAATTATTCCATTAAATAAAAATGAACATGAAGAAGCTGTCGACCCTAAAATCATATCTAGAGAGTACACAACTCTTTATTTTACATCCAAGAAATGTGTTGAAAAATTGGCCCTCTATCTCAAGCCATTTCCTAACGGAAGTATATCTGGGGGTGGTAGTATACTTTCCAGGCCTATGCAAAGAAAATTGGTAACATTAATAAATTGTCAACTAGTTGAGGATGAGGGGAGAACTAGAGCTATGCGTGCTGCCAGGTCCTTGGGAGAAAGAACAGTGACAGAATTAATTTTACAGCATCAAAATCCTCAGCAGCTGTCAAATAACCTTTGGGCAGCTGTAAGAGCAAGGGGTTGCCAGTTTTTGGGACCGGGTGAGTGTTCTTTGAACTTATTTTACTATATTCCATACCATACAGCTGAGTCATAAAGAAATCAAAAGAGCAAATTTTGAACATTCGCTTTTATATTGAAATAACCATTTTTCAAATTGAATTTTAAAAAGAAATTAAAAAGCTGGTATTTAATAAGTACATTTGTTCTTGATGAAAATATTAAGTACTCAATATTTTCATTTGAAACTTGGAAACGAGGGCAATAATTTTTTCTTACATCTAAAATATCAATCTACCATATTTTGGGAGCCTTTATATGTTCTATGCACGAGTAATAATGGCATATTTAAAAATTTAGAAAGCACTGACGTGAGGTCAGATTGCTTTGGCGCTCTTGTTGAGCTACTTGCGAGTAAATATTCAAACCTTAACAAATCTATAAGCTCTCTGATCGGGTGAACAATAGTCCTTTTCCGTACTATGGGACAATGTGATGCAAATATGAAAGCCTAATGAATAAACAAACCTTTATCTCAATTTGAAAATAACTACTCATAATTTTCACCAAATTTTGTTCTATGCTTCTCCTAAAAACTAACGTCATTGCTTTTCTGAGTTTTGACAACGCCATCAAATTCTTTCTCTGATAAAAAAATTTTTTGATTGATATTATGTCTGTGCTTTTCTGAACTTTGACAACCTCATTGACATCGAATTCTACCTCTATGAATTCTATGAAAATTTTGATTGATATTATGTCAACTGACACTGATATCTAGGTCCGCAAGTTGTCAAACGAATATCGATCTGTGATGGCAAATCTTTCAATGACAAAGCTCGGACTTCATGACATTTCTATTTTTCTCTTGAGTAAATGAAAAAAATTTTGAAAAATCATATCTCCAGAACTATTAGCTTGTCGAAGTCGAGAGTGGTATTTTTGTATACGTCTGATAAAACTGCACCATAAAAAAATTTTTATTTGAACAGTGTCATTTGAAAAAAAAAATTTTTTTTTGTTACTCCGAACCTATTAGGCCGATTTGACCGAATAACGAACTTAGCCGAGATATTTATACCTCAAACCTATTCTGAAAGTTTCAACTCTCTAACTTCATCCGTTCGAGAGTTATCGTGTTCACGGAACTGACGGTCGGACGGACAGAATCGATTTTGACCACGGATTATTCATCAGTAGGTCCAAACAAAACGATTGATACCACTTTTGCCCAAAAATTCGAAAGTCACAGACATTTGGGCAAATTGATAAGCACTCTGTTCAGGTGAACAAGAGCGCCAAAAAAATAATGAAAATTCAATCTGATGAAAATAAAAAATTTCTGTTTTCATGAAATTGTTTCTGTAACTATCTGTAAGGTGTAAATTACTGTAAACAGTCTGTTTGGATCTGAGAAGGAGCGTTGTGAAGCCACCACTACCATTTATCCCACCTATTAAAGAAAGTTTTGCTATTCCAGACATATTAAATGTATCACTGAATAATTCAATCAGTTCAGTGCATTCTTCACAGTTATTAAATTAGAGTTGGCTCTCTACCCCCTTTAACCCATTTTTTAAAATAGATAAAAAATTTCCGACAAGTTAAAACACTAAGCAAATCAGCTGTCAAAAATTAAATAAACATCCAAAATGGCTGAGCTTGTCAGCATTAGTCAGGGACATGAATACATAAATATCACTATAAAAAATTAAAAATACACAATACACCTAGCCCAAGGAAATCGAAAATTGGTGATACTATTATTTAAACAGCAATAATTCATATAGAAATTGGCAAAAGAATTCATATTTCTACCTTCACATAATTATTTCAACTTTCTAAAAATTTATGTCTCCTTAATTAGGTTAAATATTTCATTATTGTTTTCTAATAAAATATATATTAACTAATAATATGTGACCAATTCATTTTACATTAAAATGTTGTGGCATTTCGTTTTTCGATGGACTTTTGTGAAGCATATAAAATTCAATGTGTAGGTTGAACATATAAATGTGATTTTGTATGATATCAGAAGCAAAATCAACATCAGGGATGTGCTTTCCGTCTGTTCTTCGTTATTTATTTTCTGATAAATTATTGTCGTATTGTATTTGGCCAGGTCTCTTCTACTAACAGCAAGCTATTTGACCTAATGTCAGTGCTTCACCATTTTTTAATTCTACATAAAGAATGTCCAGAAGTCCCTTATTGTTTTTATTCGGTCAATACTTAGTGTAATGAGGCTGATAACAGTATGGACCTATGATATACAGATTGCTCAAATTCCAGATTCTTATATTTGCTGAACCATTGAATAGATTTTTTTCAATAATGCAATTAACCAAGATATTCAATATACATTTATGTATATATGACAAAATGACAATTTGAAATGAAATAGTGTCTCAAAAGTATCAATCAATTAACTTTTTTCATGATGGTTTACATTTTTTTAATAGGGATAGAAAGTCGTGACGCATCGTTTATCGAATTACTCATGAAGGTAAAGACATAATTGCATCCATTGACCCTGACAATTTCATTTACGAGTATTCAATTAATTACTATGTAATTTCACAGCATAAATGTAATCAATATCTATGACTGTTCATTTTTTATTATAGGTACAAAGGTGCGAAGATTCATACATGCCTGTTTAAATAAATTATTGGTTACAGAAATTTGAATTTCTCAAAATTTTCGAAATTTTGCGAATTCCAGTATGAATCAGATTTTTCTTATGGAAGTTTTTTTGTTGAATCTGGCCTATCAGTCAAAAGCAATAAGAGCCGTTCGCAGATGAAGTAGAATGTTTTACAGTTTAATGGCAGCATTTTTCAACAAATCTTGAAACATCCCTATAATTGAAACAATGCCAATATAAAAAAATTTGTCTGTGTTGCCACTTTGTAGTCTGAAAACTCATATACCTCCTTGAGATAAGCTTTTTTACAGCGTGAAATAAGCATATGTTGGGAATGCCTCTGTATTTTTTCGAATATCTTGCCTTTATTGAAGTCCTGTGTCTGAGGGATAAATTTGCACTGGTTCTATTTATAGTTTCAAACCTCACTTTGAGGGGTCTAGACTCCTAGCTATACCTTTATAAATATGTTATGTTAAAATATGTTGTTTGCACTTCGTTTGTCAAAATTTATAAATATTGCAGCTATGCAAGAGGAAGTTTTAAAGTTAGTACTCCTAGCTTTAGAAGATGGCTCAGCTTTATCCAGAAAGGTTCTAGTTATGTTTGTGGTGCAAAGGTTAGAGCCCCATTTTCCTCAAGCGTCCAAAACAAGTATAGGGCATGTTGTGCAACTGTTATATAGAGCATCCTGTTTCAAGGTTAGTAGTTAATACTATGCGCCTGATTTCAGTTATTTGATATTCCTGAAGAATCCAATAGCTATATCTTAAAATTTGTTTCTCAGGTCTCAAAGCGAGAAGGAGATTCATCTCTTATGCAATTGAAGGAAGAATTTAGAACGTACGAAGCGCTGCGCCGCGAACATGATGCACAGATCGTGCAGATTGCCACAGAAGCAGGCTTAAGAATCGCTCCAGATCAATGGTCAGCCCTTCTTTATGGTGATACGGCACATAAGTCACATATGCAGAGTATCATCGACAAGTTGCAAACGCCTCAGTCTTTTGCTCAAAGTGTGCAGGAATTACTCATTGCACTTCAGAGAACTGGAGATCCTGGAAAATTATCTGCGCTCAGACCTCATCTCGAACTACTGGCTGCGATTGACCCAAGTGCAGGTAAATCGGTTGATAGAATTGTTATCTTCACTTTGTTGAAGTATATAAAAAAAATTGTTGAGGATATTTTGATGCTTGAAAATGATGAAAAATCATGTATCAACCTAGAAGTTGGCCAAGGGCTTGTTGGTTTTATACGGGAAATAATTCTTGGAATATAATTCGATCTTCCAATTAGTGAAGCATCTAGCCGTCTGTGACGATACCTTGTTAGATGTTCTGTGCTTGAGCGACGATGTTTATCAAATTAAACCTGTTGTTTCATTTGAATTATGACAGCTTGTGTAACCATGGAAACATAGTCAACACCCCCTTCTCATCTGCGGAAGACTTCACGGCGCATGTGCGGTGCTCCCATGGAGTCCTACGTTTTCATTAATTTTTGAATATTAATTTTCTACATTGTTCGCGTTGAATTATTTATACTTTCATGGTAGAAGTCGTCAAAGAAAGCTCATTTTAAGCTCTTCAAAAGCCTGGTCCCGCTCGCAAAATTTCCTGTCTCCTATCATTCTTAAGGAAATATAAAATAGCAAGTCAAAGTTTCGGATGTCAGCACAAACAAAACCTAATAGTCGAAACTGTTTTCAACCAGAATCCGCTACACCGTCGTGGAAGGAGTTCAGCGAGGCCCTTGAAGCTGTTCAGCAGGTGGTTGCGGGCCTTGTGGAGTTCATCCATCAGTATGGCAACAGAAAACTTCAAGATACCACCCATTCTCAGCATGCCAAGTACAAGATAAGCATGTGTCGCGATCTGACCCTGCGCGGTAGTTGTCCGAGAAGTACAAACTGTACGTTTGCGCATTCGAACGAGGAACTGGAAAAATACAGGGCGAAAAATAGGAAAACGATGATCAGGAACAAGGAGCACAGGATAGACACTCAGAGCCCTTCTGAGAAGGGTTACACTCAGCCGGATGATTATTATACGCATGCGCCGAACACTGCCACTACCAGTCCGGTGTCTATGCCTGCGATGGTGCCCGGAATGGTGCAAGGAATGAGTAAGTGTGTACAAGAGTGTATTCACTCTGTTTTGTAAGATTGTACAATAGTTATTGTCGTTCTTTGTGTTTTAAAGTGAATTTTTTCTATGAACAACATACATATAGTCCGATCGAGATATATTGTCATCAAAGCTAGTTTTGAAAGTGTAGTCATTGCTTTATTTCTGGTTACAAAAAGTTACTGAAATGTTCTGTGCTCTTACCATGAAAATGAATTATAAACATTTTTTTTCAGTCTTATAAATAACTAATTGAAGACTGAAATATTTTTGCAGTCCTGTTGTCCATTGGAAATGATATCCGCCAAGTCATAAATGTATTTGAATTAAAGATTTTCGAGGGATACATTTTCAAGTTCAATTAGCGAAACAATCGTAAATATTATTTTTGATTTTTAAAGGCTTAAATGGTGGTACCAGGATCAAAGAACAGGAAAATAATACTATGTCAGTTCGCCGACGTTACAATTGTTTAGTCTAGCCATGAAGATGGAAAAATATATTTCCGAAACGTCGGCGAACTGACATAGTATTATTTTCCTGTTCTTTGATCCTGGTACCACCATTTAAGCCTTTAAAAATACAATTTTGGATCACCAATTTGAATTTAAGAATTATTTTTGATACCTTGAGGTCCATTGAAGACGTTTAAGAAATCAATATAAGTAAATAATAGAGAATTATTAAAACTGCATATTCTTTTTGATGCACGATAAAGAACTTTTGGACAACGATCATGTGCTCCTCAATATATTTCATATGAGCTTTTGTGGAAGTACATAAATTCAGTACCGTAATAATCTGAAACTCGACATGTTTCTATTCAATACTTTTTAGAAGTTGTTGACCAGTCTTCAATGGCAAAAAGGAAATATAGAATATATGTGACTGTTCCATGCTGCTGAATGCAATGATTCACTATAAGAACTCCTTTGAAACTTTCAGGTTATGACGTCCCTACGTTCAACGCAAACTACATGAGACCTACGTCTCACCACTCCTCACCCCAACAAATGTACCCAAATAACATGGGACACTTCTCGCCGCATGAAATTTATGGTTCAAATCAAACGAATGTGATGGTTTCCAACAATGGCCAGAACTATTTCCCTTCTCCCGAATTTTCAGATTTGAATCGGCCAAATTTGCCAGCGGAAACACCTAGATCAACTAATTGGGACATTGTGAGTACTACCAGCTGCTTTCTTGAGTTGTATTTAATTCAGATACTTGCTAAATTTCCTGATATTAGTGTTCTAAATTTGGTTTTTGGTAACGACGTCAGATTAGTCCTAGTAGTTAATTTTTTTGTCATCATACACTTCGCTCTTTCCACATGAAGACACTGCTTTCCATGAACTTTGAGGTATTCCCTGTGGTGATTGACAACGAAATAACATTCTATGAATATAATTTCATCCTTAAAATTAATCGTGAAGCATCCAGCGGGCTGTGACTAGACTGCACTAGGTATTCTGCTCATGCGCGACGATGGGGAAACTGCTAGTGCTGGGGAATCTAGGGAAATTTAGTTATTTGGTCATTTTTGGTCTTCCTCTTCAGTCTATAGGAAAATGACAGATATGGGAACGGAATTCGACGATTTGTGAGGTTGAATTTTCATGATTTGTTTGATATCGTTGAAGTAAAATTAAGATTATTTAACGTGGAAGTTGTGAAATTAGGATGTTTGTTGCAGTGGGCATGCCATTTTGTTTCTTCTCCTGGATCCTGGGAAATAAATTATTTTAAATAGGTACATTCTATTCAACCTATATTGGAAAATGAGCACTAGATTGAAAAGAATCGATTTCTGTTTAAGAATAACAATACAAGCCAAAAAGTTTGTCATGAGATTGTTTCATTTTAATTATGACACATTGAGTAACCATGGGAACATAGTCACAACTCCCTTCTCATGCGCGCTATAGCTCGCGGCGCATGCGCATTGCTCCTACCGAGTACAATCTTTAATTCAGTTTTGATTACTAATTTTCGACAATGCTTGGATTCTATTACTTAAGATTCTATTTTGACATCGCCCTCATAACTCAGTATTTTTTAGACGAAAAACCAAAACCTACAGATACAACCGAAACTGATTCGTGGTCAGGGAAAAAGCCTCGCCGAACTTTATCAACGAAAGCAAGAAGTGATATGCATGCTTGAAAAAGTAGTAGGAAAGAATGCGGCAACTGCAATCTCCAATGATGCAACGACATTGGCAAGGCAAGAGTCTCAAATTGATATGGATAGCCCATCATCTCCTTATAGTTTTTTGCCGCCACATCTGAACACGGGGCCAACATTTGTTAGATCCGATTCAATTTTAACGCCTGATGATGATTATGTACCCTACGATACACCATCGATCAATAAATACGGCCCTATTTCAAGGATGCACAAAGACAACAGTTTGAATCAGTCGACATCGTTCAGAGATTCTAGTTTACCGTCCAATTTGGTGAGTAAAATTTCGGCAAACAAAATAGTACCTCATTATACATGATTACCACCGTTATAAAAAAATTGTCATCATCAACGAATGATCTTCAATTTACCCTATCCTTGGGCTCCCTTCAATAAGATTATTCAATATATAAATATATTCTTTGAATATAAGTATTTATCTTGTATAAATAGTAATTGTACAATGGTATTTGATTTGTAAGGTTTAATTTTAATAATAATGTAATAAATTTGGCAACGTGTGCAGTGTGCCTTTCAAGCCTGCAAAAAACAACATACACAATAAAAACAAACAAACATTTTATGAACTTTCAAAATATTCTGTTGAATAGAGACTTAATTTTTATATTACCTTCCAAAATAATTTATTTTTTTGTCTTTTCCCAACTTATTTTGTGGGATATCATTGGAGTTATTCTGTCAATTGATTTTAGAAGTGTGACGTCAAATTTGATTTCTTTTTCTTGGTCTTTGTTGGTCTGTTTAAGTGTATGGAATAGATGTTAGGTAGGTTCCTGTCATTGGAATTGTTATTTTGTTTTATATGGATAATCTCAAGAAATTTTCTGGATATTTGTTCTTGGTTCAACACTATTGTCTCGTCATAATTGAATGTGTGTTTACTTTCGGTTTTGTGTTTGTAAAGTGGCGTTGGTGTTTTGGAGTACTTGTGTCTTTTCAATCTGTCTTTAAATTTTTGTTTCGTCTGTCCTATGTATACACCCTCACAATTATTACAATTTATCTTATATACCACATGTGATATTTCGTACTGGTGTTGACGAACACCAAGAAATAAAATTTGACACGACTCATCTAAAATCAATTGATATCATAGCTTCAATGACATCCAACAAAATAAGTTAAAAAGAGAAAAGAAATAAATTATTTTCAAAGGTTGTATAAGAATTAGGTCTCTATTCAACAGAATATTTCACAATTCATGATACATATAGATTGTCTGTTTATTTTTATTGTGTATGTTGTTTTTTGCAGGATTGAAAGGCACACTGACTGAAACGTTTCCAAATTCATTACATTATCATTAAAATTAAACCCTACACATCAAATATTAATGTACGATCACTAATCATACAGGGTAAATACTTATATTCAATAAGTATATTCTTTTGAACTTTTGACTTACAATTTTTTGGTTATTTAATTGTTCTGTAAGAATGAGAAACGTTTCATTTAGCGCAATGATCCATAAGAAAGTATTTCAAAGAGTAACTTTCTTATAATGTTAACTATATTATATTCTTAATATTTTTAGTTAATCATAATTTCACTTAAATTTAATTTTATGATCAATGTGGGTCTTGCAATTGTAGGCCCATAGACCAATGTCTTCTGGAAGTCCACTGGCGTCTGTATATTTCAACAACAATCCACAGATGTATCCACCAAATATACCACAAGGGGCCTTTGTTCCATCAGGAAATTTGATTGGTGAGTTTTCAGTTATATGATAGCTAGATCTCTAGTAAGTAACTCACCGTGGTTCCAAATGGTTATTAAACTCATGACAATTTTACCTATGTAATGTGCACAGTGTCATTATAGACCTATAAGAGTGATGAGATAATGATTCACATGGAGATCAACTTACAAGTTTGTCAATATTTTATCTCTCTTAGAATTAATTTATACTCTCCTGAAATACACCATCCTTGTTTGAAGCGATCACATACAGATAAATATTGATTTCCATCAATTTGACCACTGAGTGAAACTATTCTTATAAAATTCCTGAAGATGTCACTGTATCCAGGGACTACCAAATACCTATTTGTTTTACTTGAATATGGTATACTGGCAGAATTCACAACCAAACTTTGATACGATTTTTGTGATTCACCCAAAATAATTCTTAATTTCAAACAGGTCCACAATTTTTGCATATGCATCCACGAATGCAGGATCATTCCAAGGAAATAATGGCGGAATCTCAGCGTGTCAGTATGCAATTGAGAAATCTGGAGAAGCAATTGAAAGATTTGAACAAGTTGGCAGCACAGAAAATCCCAAATCTTAGTGAAAGTGACAAACTTACTCAGGAACTGCAACTGATCGAACAGGGAATTCATGAGAAGCAGAAGGAAGCATGCTTGGTAAGTGAAAATGTAATATACATTGCATGCGCACGCATGCATTTATGCGTGTCGCATAGCTTAGTGGAATAAAGCCTTTTCCTTTGACATGGAAACCCGTCGTGTCGTAGGTTCAAGTCCGGGGCTAGGAAAGAATTCATTCACTGTTGGGTCTAAAATTAACAGTGCTGTGCCTAAGGTGGCGTAAGGACACAGTAACAAAGCCTACACAGAACACACACTGGTTAACCTAACTCGCACAGGCTTTAATTAGCTTCTGAGGGGTGTACATTGGTATATGTATACCTAGGTAAGCCAGTATAAACATAAATAAAAATAAATAAATAAACGCAGAGATACAGTGGAAGGAAGTTCTGAATTTTCGCATTGAGGTCATCGACATTGTGTTTTGCCATCAATATTGCTCGTTACACTCAGTCAATTATGGTTATTATATTATTATATATTGCCTAGATAAACACTCCAAAGAAGCTCCTCTTCCTATCCTGAGAAGTGACTGAAATATGCGGAAAATTTTATCAATCTGATCAAGGCGTCAACTGAGACTATAATTTCAAATATCTAGCTTCGAAACCACAATAGCAGTTGGTTTTTGTGGGAAAAACATTCGTTAATTGGAATTTTTCACGTCTAGTCACCAAATAGATTATTTTAGGCATGCACTTACTTTGTCAGCAACAGTTGATACAGGAATAAATCAATTAACAACAAAATGTTTTCGACCTCTTGTATGCCATTGTGCATTTGTCCTAACTTAACCATACCCATATCTGAAGAATTTTTGACATACAGCTATTTTTGGGTATGTTGCTTTGGTATGTCAGTGTAGTGGAAATTTCAAGGTCGAATGTATAATTTATCCGTCTTCTAACAAAGTTGCAGATAATACGAAGATATTTGAAAATATCCTTTGTTTCAGAATCACATAGTTAATTCGTGGAACTTGACGATGAATGCCAGTGTGCCGCCTGGTCCATCCGAAGAAACAATGTATGAAGATGATATTGCTAACGATATGAAAGAATTGGAACTCCGTTGGAAAGAGGAGCTCGAAGAACAAGAGAAAAGGTGGAGCAGCGAAGACGACTCGAACAAGTAACTATTCTGATTCCGATTTTGTAGCAAACGTTTTAATAACCCAATGGGTTCTATTTTCATGACATAATCTTATGTTGGCATCAAAGACTGCATAACAATAGATGTATACACTTTTATTTTGAATCATGAGACGGCCATTTTCAAGTTGTTCAAATATTTTATAAACGTTTTCGTTTTGATTTACTGTTACATATTAATTATATTTTTGTTTGATTCTGGTTGAAGATATTGTTTTACCATATGCCGTTATTTGAAATGGCTTATTTAAGAATTGTTAATACTGATTGTACTTGTTTTTCATTTGTCGATTTTTCAAACTCAGTCTGCATCATGAAATAAGTTTCTGGTGATTCAAAATATGAGTCATTAGTTCTAATATATAATTTTAATTCATAATTAAAAGTATATGTGGTGCATTTCGATATATATTTAAAAAAATTGTTTATCTCGGTGACGATTCCAGTTTTATTGGAAAATTGATTCGAGGGCCTATTGTGGTAAGTGTATAGGTTGGGAATTTCTTGAAGTTCGATATCAAGAACTTCTTTACTTGTCATTTTCGTTGGAGTAAATATGATTCTGGTTATATCTATTTATTGAAGAGACGGACAATCTTGAGAGTTTCCTTCAGCGAAAGTTGACTCACTTTGTTCTGCCTACCCCTAAATATTTATATAATATAATCATGCTGTGTGTGATTGGGTATATCAATGTTATGAGTTGATATATATATATATTTATAATAATGTAATATCCTAATTTGATGCATTTGTTTGAAAATGCATGTTGCTGATGAATTGCTTAAATCAATCGAAATATACATTTCACAAAGTTATATATGCTTTATTTTATTTAGAATATTTTTGGAGCATATGAAAACTTGAAAGATGGATTAATTCCTTTATTATTCTTGTGCTTTAGCTATCGTCATGCAAATATTAAAATTATTTTATATTTTTGATTGATTTGAATTGATCGGATTTTCTTATTGCATTCTAGATTTTCTATGATTTATTAAATTTATTATGCGATCAATGTTATCCCTACATCACTAGCGAAGTTGACATTTCTGTATATTACTTCAATGTATTTTGAGAAGTCAACGCGACCCTTATTTTGTGTTTTTGAAATGAAACTTTTTGAATATAGAGTGCTCTGCAGTTCCTCCTACTAGGAGGGCGGTTCAGATATAAGTGAGACGAATACTTTACATGTTCGTTTCCAATCGACAATATTCACAAACGTTAACAGTTTTTCTACCTAATTTCCCTCATTAGTTACGCTTTTTGTCTACCTATGAAGTTTTATGATGCCGGCATCAAAGAAATCCTTAGACAGCCATGTGTGCTCTAGATCATATTTAAACCGCCCTTGTGTAATAAGGAGTTAAGTCTTGAGCCATAATGAATTCATAATTTAGTTATCAAACGAAAATTCATTTTATATTTTCATAACTAATTGGAAATATAGGATTATTATGTGGGCAATATTATTGTTCTCGTAACCAAGGTTTCAAGAACAATAATAGATGATGGATATAGCCCAAATAATAATCCTATACGAGTTCCATCATCCACAAGTTCTCGTCAGTGCTTCGAAGTATTTCAACAAAAATAATTCTGATTTCAAAATATGAAAGCGTAAACCGCACTTCCTTATGAAATAAAGAATAAGATCTAACTGAAATGAAATTATGTTCTTTTACTCCAGTGTTCCTTTTCTTTAGATTGAAAATATTCTTTATTTTTCTGAAAAGAATTGATTACAAGATATTGTATTGACTCCATCTTTTCAAGGTTTCATTTCGTCTCAAGTTTTGTGTTTATACAGAATCAAATTTAAATGAATGAAGGATATTCTTATTTTATGTTATATAAATTGTTGATACATTTCATGGAAGAACTTAATGAATATATGATGTTGAACAATCTAATAGTATGATCTATTGATTGCATTCTAAACTTAAATATTTTAACGAAATAATTTAGTAAAAAAAACAGAGGATGATTTAGCATATGACGGTTCTGAGAAAAATCTGTAGTAATACAAAATTTTCTTTATAAATTTCCTCAAAATCTCCAATAGGTATTAAATTATTTATCAGTTTATTGTTGTTTTTTAATCGTTTATTTATATACTCACTTCTGAAATTTTATGAAACGCTTATTGATTTTCAATATCAGGCAGGAAATTTCTGAACTAAATATAGTGCAATTCACTTCATAGGAGATGTGCATATGTCTGATTTTGTTGATTCAAATTTTTATTTTTCACTTTTATCTCACTGTGCTGTGACTAGTAATGAAATTCAAAATAATTGCTTTGGGATTTGTAAATGGAGGAAATTTTGTGAATTGTGTAACTTAAGAGCTGCAATATTAGACTTGATCTCATACATAAACTTCAAAGTACAATTACAAAAATATTTCCGAAACTGAAAATTACTTATCGAGTTGACCTCAGAAATTTATTATATAATTTTCAAATTTTAGACACAGAGCTGTAAAAATAGTTTGTGTTTCAAAAAATGTTTGAAAGATTGCCATTTTTCAGTTACTTAAAGTTTAATTTCATTATAGTCCTTGTAATAATTGGTATCATTCTTCCCTGTTCTAGTAATAAACTTGTCATGTGAACTCAGTTGACTTTTCTAATTGCCAGTATGATCACAAAATTTATGACTTCATTAATTATCCTATTTTTCATTGTTGAAAAGTCAGCTATAGTTCGAATTTCTATTCTTCTCTCTTGTTTAAACATCTGCAATATTAATCTAGGCTGTGTATTTTATTTTGGTCTTTTTATGATTGAACTTTTTATCTTGAGTATATGTTTGCCTCAGTGTCAAACAGTGACATAACGGAAAAGGAAAAAGAACCTTTTTTTTTATAATTTTATGAAAGAATATGGGATGACTGACCTTATAACAGCCTTCAAAAATAAAAAACATTGGATTTCAAATTCACAGGTCAAATTCTACACATTCCTTAGTTTCATTCATTTCCACCTATTCTATGAACTATTTTAGACCCGCATTCCTAGTAATTTTTTTCAACAACGATGGTTGAATCCCTCAGTGAACAACTGTATTGAAATCATGAATTTTAAATATCCACTTAAATTTTGTTCAAGTTTTTTCTCTTTTAAATTCTCTTCCTTAGTCGATATGCCATTGTAATCTACTAAGTCTTTTGGCAATCATTTTGTAGTTGGTCATGTTGCACATGTGGTTAATATTTGCTACTATACTGATTATATTAATCACGTTTGTATTATAATTGGGTGGAAGTATATATTTATATATTATACCTGTAATAAATTATATTGCATTATATGAAGTTTTTTTTAACACTGACTAATTTGTTTTCATTGGGCACATATGGAAGCTGTTTACTTTGAAATAGAGCGTGAAGCCCCTCTGCGCGGAAGAAGTGAGACTTCGTAGCTTGGAATATGTATTTGGCCTAATGCAAAAAAAAGATGAAACCTAATCAATTTATATTCAAAATACGTACATTGACATAACCTCAAATCCGTTGCATTGTCAACACGTTTGTTTTTATTCAATTTTACAATTCTTATTATCTGTAGCCACAAAGTTATTAACTTGAAATGGGTTCCTTCAGCAACGATAATGCACAAGTCAATAACAACAGCTTTTTTTTTACTTTATATCTCCTAAAATATCCGAAAGGGAAGAACAAAATTTTGAACGGATATCGAGGATACTAATATGCAGAACATCCTTGAATTTAAACTTTGTACCATCTCATTTCAAGAAGCTATAAGCTCTCTATATATGGAGACATTTGATCAGTAAGTTTTGATTTGATAAAAAAGGCTAAATTACGATTATTCTATGTTCATCAATGTGTCAAAAAATGTTGTTAGGTACTCAAGAATTTGTCAAAATGATAATGGCTTTGAAAATAAAATTTAGCAGCAGATGATACTTTGGAGAATTGGACTTGAATGTTATTTCAAAGAAAAAGAACTAACGGAAAAGAAGATATCAATTGTGAAATGATTTTCTATGAAGAAGATGTACTTCTCTTTTGATGGAGTTTTCAAAAGAAGGACGTTTGGACTTCGCAGAAAACGTAATATTTCGTGAAAAAAAATACATAGTGAGTTTTATACATAGTTTTATTTGTTGAAACCTATAAACATTTATTATTAATTGACCTTTGCATTTTAAAATATATTACAATATTCACATTTAAAATTCATTTTTGCAACGATTATCACAAAATATTCATCGATGACGATGCACTTGGCCACCTATTGAATACTGATACCAATATTCTCGTATTTTCCTGATGAAATACTCGAAGTCTCTTACTGCCAAGCCCGTGAACGGAAAGTTTATACCGGTCCAGAGGTTGGCACGTGAAATGGGTAGTCAATCATCAGCCTCCATGCCTATCAGTTCAGCCTGTAGTCGACCCTTATATTTACAGCAGATTGTCATGAAGAAGATCCGTAGAGCTAGACGAAACTGTGGACTAAGCATTATTAGTAACATCGATTTCCAGAAGCAGTTCATGAAACCGATCCATATTATACCAAAATGAAGGTATTGAATCTGGAAAAAAAATACAAATGCTGAAAATGGTACTTTAGAGTAATAGTTATTTGCGTTCCATGTAGGAAAAGTGTACTTTTTTATTCGAGGGGGCAGTTTGTATTTATACTCAATACTAAGACCCACGATGTCACCGAGATTAAGAAAGTAACTTTACCTACGAGGACGAGTATTGAATTTTTCTCGCTATACTTTTAGCTGTTCATAAAAGCACGCGTATGTTCAACACCATAGTAGATAAATAAAAGTTCAACACTCATGAATGTACCAAATAAAAACAGCTGTCCCAGGAACCAATGGAATTTTAGCAGATTTACGCCTACAGCATGCTTAGTATAGTCGTCATTTCCGTACGATAGTGACGGCTCGTCAGGGTAGGCATGGTCGGCCGGGCCGACCCAACCGCAACCGAAAAAGGGAAGGTGAAAATAAGTATTTTTTTAATCGAAACTTATTTGAAAAATTAATAGCATTATTTAAATCTCGAGGAATTCCCATAGTATCTTTTCCTCTGCCCTCTATATATCTCATATTTCCACTCAACACGTCGAAGTACACATTATTTCTGTCAAACACCTCAAATAATTTTTATTCCAAGTTCCCGCATCTGTCCTTATACGTAATAACGCAGCTTAGCCAGCCGAGTCACCGCTTTCAGTTTATGATTTCATCTAACACATACGTCGCTCGAAGTTCCTGTTAATGGAACTCTACAATACCTCGACTGTGACAGTTGCGAGGTCGGCCGAGAAGACTTGACCGTCGGCCGTCCCTATGTGAAACGGCAGGCGGGTGAAATTGTTTATTATTATCGAGGTTTTTTTCAAATATCAAATTAAAAATTGTAATTTAATATCCGACATCTTCATATGTTTATCCTAAATTTGAGATAGAAAGAGAAATCATTATGTATTTAAAATTTTGTCACGTATTCTGTCAATAATTGAAATTTTCACCCTCAAATCTCAAATGACTATTATCATAAGTACTTGAATATTATTTCAATTTCAGAAAAAAGTGTATTCGTACTGTATGGAATAAATTTCGTGATTTTCTGACCATAAAAATTCATTCTTAGTAACTGTAAATAGCAAAACAGCAACCCACGACTTGTTTATTTTTCAAAGACTAGGTCGGCCAAGATACCCTTGGGGAGAGGGTATATGAGAATTGCATTGCGTGTGTTTACACTGTGATTATCAGAGTTCAGTTCACTAGGGGTAATTAAGAGGAAAGAGTTTTCCACACTAAATCTTCGAATGGAAACGATTTAAACCTCCCCCCCTTTCACCGCTTTTCACTCGAGATCAGTTCAGGTCCCTCGCTTAAACTTGCCACTACCACATCAAAACGCAACCCCCCCCCCCTCCACATAATTGCTCTCTGGATACGCCCTTGATGTAGCGCCCTATTGTGGTCGGCATAACAGTATTTGCACGCGGGCGTTCAGACAGCTGGCGGCGGACCTGGCTGTCCCTATCGGAGTTCCTATAAAATTTTAAATAATTTAAAGTACTTTTTGTCCTTAGTCCAGGCGGACGCCTGGAATAATGAAAATAAGAAATGAAAACTCACCTGGAGCCTCAGTCCAGTGAAGTACTCGTAAAATTTAACACTTATGTAAGGAGTCCAGGACAACCAGAACGCAACTATCAGCGAGAACGACATCATATGACTAGGATTCGACAAATTTTCTGAAAGTGCTGTGGCGTACTCTTTGTCGTGGAAAGGGAAGCCACTCTTGATTTTTCTTAGCATATTGAAAATGTACGTATATGTATAAACTATGGTAATCAAGCTAGGTCCTAGAACGAGAATAGATAGTGTAACTGAGTAGGCTGCCATGCTACCCCAGTCGAGCATGCAGACATAAGCATCTTTGTCGAAGAGAGCCTTGTTGAAACCTAGGAGCGGAGGACTGCATAGCATTGCGGCTGAAATCCACGTAAAGGCCATCCAGCATTGGCATCTAGTTTTGGTTTGTAAAGTTTCGTAGCGCAAGGGCTTCCGAACTGCCAGATATCTGAAAAAAATTTTTTAATTAGATTACACCAATGTGAAACCATAAAAAATTACATATTGGAAAAAGAAACATAAAATAAAATTTCATTATTACTAAGCGAAAACATATTATTCTTCCTGGGCCACTTCTGGTTGCGATGAACTTCAGTCTGACGAAGAATATCCGGAAAATATCATTGATTCCAATGATATCAAACGGTAAGTGCAGAGATATAGTTACCTGTCTACGCTGATCCACATAAACGTGTAAACAACAACGGCCCATAAGGTCACTTCTAGGTAGCCGACAATTCTACATAAAAAATCGCCGTATATCCAATCCCTGACTACGGCCGGGTAAATGGATAAAGGGATAACGAACAGACCGCACAGCAAGTCGGCAACGGCCAAGCTTAGGAGGTAGCAATTTATTACTTCTGAAGGACCTGCAACAAAAATTTTTCATTTTAGATCCAATTCAACACACCTATATTCTTTGCGCGCTTGTTCTATTATAGAAAAATACTAGAACAGCGTGCTATCGTTTTTCCCAAATGTTATAATTCCCGGCTTGAGGGCGAAAATATCAATTAACAATGTTTCCTTAGCAATAATATGGTAGATGGGCGGCGCGAAGGTCATGTTGTCGTCACTGCGCTACAATGCGATTATCATTTTTCATTGGTCACACCGAATAACTGGGTAAGAATCGCTATTTTTAGACAGATATTCTGTGTGATTCATAACAACATATCTGTTTCGTCAATATACAGGATGTCTCGTAACTCAACGTCAAGCGGTTACTGGGCGATATCTATATTAGGTTATACCAGTTCTAGCAAAAATTAAGAAAATTTATGTCACTTGGTTAAGTGGTAGTAGATATATTTCTGTAGTCACGAATTTTCCAATTTTGCAGTGATTTTTTTAAACGTAATCCTAAATAATCATGTTATTGATTACAGTTCAAATGCATTAATAATAATAATTATAGTTTATTTGCATACTATAAAATTTTGACATCAAATATCTGTATATGTATAATTTATTTATCAATTTACAAATAAACATTAATAGCAGAGGCTCGAACGTTCCTTGAATAAGGTTCGTCTTGCCTGTACGCTACTTCAGATGAAAGTATAAACTGGGCTTTAGCTAGTGTTCCTACTATACAAACAAATAAACAATAATTTTCTTTCCTAAAATGAGTGAAAAACACAAAAATCAGGTAACAAGCCGAAGGATGTAGTAACACGATAATAGATTTTAACTATATGACAATAAAGACTGGGACTTTACAGGAGTTCAACGAGTTGGTCACATATTTATGGCCTCATCAATAAAACCTTTTCCTTTTGAGAAAAGCCATTGAGTAACAAGTCTCTTAAATCTCTTTTTGGTTTGTAGTTCCCTGGATGTTTGTTGGAACGCAGGAATATATTCTTGGAGCAAGGTAACAACTTGACCTTTGCTCAATTGTCTTTTTAGCTCTGGTTGTCTTGAAATAGAATTTTTTGTTCTGTTGGATATGCATGATCAAGGTGTTCCAATTTGATTTTCTCATTGTAAACTTGAAGTATAACTCTGAGATGATACAGTTGCCTAACGTCCAATACTTGGGATATCTCGTAGAGCAGATTGGGGAATGCAATGTTTTTTAAAATTCATAATTTTTAGTATCAGTTTCTGTAGTATGTTGATTTTGTTCAAGTGGGACGAATATGCCGCATGCCCATCCTATAATGCCATATGTTAAGATGAACTGTACCAATGCAAAATATATAATCTTCAAGTGCTTATTTCTTATGTAGTTTCTAAAGTATTTAAAATTATAGATTAGTCCTCTGATCTTCTTGACTATGTTGTCAATTTGTAGGTTCCATCTGAGGTGGCAGTCGACTTTAACCCCCAGATAATTTACAACTCCGTTTTCTGCTTCATTTATTTGTGTTTCAGGGTCTACATTCAGATTGATACGAAGTAAAAGGTAAGTATTGTTACGTTTTTCCTCAGCGAATTAGAAAAACACTACAAGTCTTCTTTAAACTAATTTATATTCACACTTAACTAACAATAATCAATAATTTATATACACAATTTATCTACAG
Organism: Micraspis discolor; assembly: GCA_030674115.1. NCBI lineage: Eukaryota > Metazoa > Arthropoda > Insecta > Coleoptera > Coccinellidae > Micraspis > Micraspis discolor. The sequence continues at coordinate 2,988,645 of JARTUT010001740.1, forward strand.
AATTTCACTAGGAACACCTGTTTATTCGTCGGCAAGTTCTATTCATGAATGAATCCATGAATCGCCAACAGTCATTTATATCCGGCGCTGTTTTTCTCTAGAAGTTACCAGAAAGATGCATCATATTCCAGAACAATCGTAGTGGCCTCTTTATGTCCCATAAATATGCCATCATTAAACGTTTTTATGTGACAGCTTTATGGTTATCTCGATCTTAATCCCTTTGTCGGCGCATGAAGCGGAACTCCTCTGTTGACGTAATAGTCATTAGGCGGTTCATATTCGGTTTTGTTACATTGCTCCCTCCTTAAAAGAACGTTCGGTCCCCGAACTTTCCTTCATGACTGAATCTGCAAGCGCTCCAATTTCTGCAGAACCCTTGTTGATCGAAATAGCAGGATACCGTTTTCTTTACGGGACCGCCTTTCGGGTTGAAACTACAAACCCGTATTCGGACATCGGTATTCTGGAAAACTACCTCCAGCATGTTACGAACTACTCTCCAGTTCAGACAATCCAGTCCACAACCCAGCTTGGGAATTGCAACCTTGTTCACACCTACTCTAGCCAGCTCGTCTCTAAGGTTCATCAAGGTGCTCCACATGGCTTGGTAAGTTGGTTTTCCATAAGATTTTTCCTTGGTTACCATGTAGAAGTAACGAGGTCCATCGGTCAACTTCAGGATTCGGTTAAGGGAAGGTTGTTGTCCCTTGAGGTCTGTTAGACGACCAAATTTCTTCTTGAACAGGTGACACTTTTTCGGACTTAGCTTCAGATTTGCAGTGCGCAGCCTCTCAAGTACATCTCTTAAGTTTCCCAGATATTCGTGGAATGTACGGCCAAAAACAATAACATCGTCCAAATATACAAGACACGTCTTCCAAAACAACCCTCGTAGAATGGTCTCCATCAGACGCTCGAAAGTTGCAGGTGCGTTGCAAATACCGAATGGCATCACATTGAACTGCCATAATCCGGTCCCAATAGTGAAAGCAGTCTTCTCTTTGTCCTTGGGATCCAATTCAACCTGCCAGTAACCACTCTTCAGATCGAGGGTGGAGAACCATTTCGAGCCTGAGAGTGTATCTAGGGTGTCGTCAATTCTTGGAATAGGATAGCAATCTTTTTTCGTGACTTCGTTCAGGCGACGGTAGTCAACACAGAATCTAGTGCTGCCATCTTTCTTTCTGACCAGAACTACAGGTGATGACCAAGGACTGTCCGAGGGTTCTATTATGCCTTGATCATGCATGTCCTTAATGATTCTCTCGGCCTCGTCTCTCTTGGCAATGGGAAGTCTTCGCGGATGTTGGCGAATAGGTCCTGAATTTCCGGTATTGATTGGGTGCTTCACGACATTAGTTCTTCCCAGCTGGTCATCATCCATGGCAAATACATCACTATATTCGGTGATCAATTTTCTTACTTCCTTGATGTATTCTGGTTCTAGGTTGTTGCAGGAGGATGTCAGCATTTCGACCAATTTGTGTGACACCCTCGGTGACACCTTATACTTCTTGGGAATGTTATTCTGTTCGTCTTGACTACCGCCTGTCACACACGATACGGAGCAGCATTCTCCTATTACAGTGTCTTTCTTCAGATTTACTGGATACATGTTCGTGTTCAGTATCCTCACGGGTACTTCCTGTTTCTCCCTCACCAACGTCTTCCCGGTGAGTATTCCTTTGGCTGGGCTACCGGTGGCTGGCTCGATGAGTCTAACGTGATCACTGCGAAGATTCTTGTCTAAATACCCGCTCACCAAGGTTTCCGTCAGGCCAGGCACGGTGATATCTTCCGCGAGTAAGACTCTATTCACAGCGTCTTCCTTTCCTAGGAATGGAATTTCTAGGTTTCCAATTCTCAGGATGTCGTTCCTCATATCCATCTCGAAACCCTGTCCCTTAATCACATCCATTCCTAGGATAACTTCCTCCGTGATATCTGCCACCAGTACCTCGTGCTCGAATGACGTGCCACCAATTAGTATTCTGGTCTTCTTCCTTCCGTGCGTTGGTACACTTTCCCCAGTGGCGGTGCGTAATCGTGTCATAGTCGGTAATGTCTTGCCTCTCACTATATCGGGTCTTGCAATAGTACGGGTTGCACCTGTGTCGACCAACATTTTAGCCGACCGCCCATTGATCTTACCGTCGACATATATACTGCTGGAGTCCAAGATGGTCTGGATGATAACTTCTGGGGCATTGTTTAGGCGGGTCGGCTTATGCTCCCTTTCACCAACCCCTTTTAGTTTCCCTGTTCCTGTTGTTTTGACTTCACCACACTTCCCACATCTAGGTCCTCTATTTTGTTGTTGTTGGAGAACTCGGCGTATTATATCCTCTATATTTTCGGTGCTGTCCTCGGAATCATCCATGGTACGCCCCTGATTTTTATCTGACCCCTATGTGAAGCCTGTTTGGCTGCTTCGAACTCTAATGCATGGGCTAGAGCATCGTTCAGGGTCTTAGGTCGGGCCAACCGCAAGGTTTGCTGGGTCTCACTATCTCTCAGTCCGTCTACGAACGTCTGCACTGCAAACTGTCCGGTGCAGTCGGATACGCCAGCCTTACCAACCGTGCGATGTCAGCTTCAAATTCTTGCAGGGTCTCTGAATTTTTCTGGATACGGCTCTTTATCTGGGCGTGATATACTTGCTGTAAATGTCCGTCGCCATATCTCATCTGTAATTTACTTATCAGCGCCCCGTAATCATTTTGCTGACTGGTTGGAATAATCTGTAAAATATTTAAGGCCTCGCCTCTCAATGCAACAATCAAGGCCGTCGCTTTTTCCTCATTATTCCATCCATTCGCGTTAGCTGCAGCTTCAAATTGTCTCTGGTATGTGCACCAGGCCGTTTTACCATCGAAAGTTGGCGGTTTGACCCTTGCTCGGCCTGCTTCTCCACTATTTTCGTATTTCACTGGAATACTTCTATCTTTATTGACCTTCTCATCTACTTGTCTGCTTATTTTGTTAAATCGATCTTCCATAATTTTCAACACATTTTCGGTATGCTCTTCCAATTTCCCTTGTATATCCTCTTCTATTTCCTCCTTCAAGATCTCCAAGTTTTCTAACCGGTCTTCAATATTTCCAATCTTATTCTCTAACTTCGAGCAATTATCGGTCATCGTTTTTAGACTATCCTCGACTTTATTCTCTATAGATTCTAATTTATCTCTAAAACTATTTTCTAGAGACTTACTGTTGTCGTCCATTTAATCTTTCATGTCCTTCGAATTTTCCTCCATTTTATTTTCCATGGTATCCATTTTATCTTTCATGTCCTTCGAATTTTTCTCTATTTTATTTTCCATGGTATCCATTTTATTTGTCAGTTCTTCAAAAGCTTTCCTGAAAAAGTCCATACTGGCCTGGTCCATTTTCTCAGCTTAAGATCTCGTTATCGGCATTCAGGATTTTCCAAACTAATTTCGGAGTAGTTTCCACTCTTCTTGGTAACCCCACACCTGACACCAATTGTTACGTTTTTCCTCAGCGAATTAGAAAAACACTACAAGTCTTCTTTAAACTAATTTATATTCACACTTAACTAACAATAATCAATAATTTATATACACAATTTATCTACAGAATTTCACTAGGAACGCCTGTTTATTCGTCGGCAAGTTCTATTCATGAATGAATCCATGAATCGGCTTCAGTCATTTATATCCGGCGCTGTTTTTCTCTACAAGTTACCAGAAAGATGCATCATATTCCAGAACAATCGTTGTGGCCTCTTTATGTCCCATAAATATGCCATCATTAAACGTTTTTATGTGACAGCTTTATGGCGAGCGGTCCCTTTATCGCGATCTTAATCCCTTTGTCGGCGCATGAAGCGGAACTCCTCTGTTGACGTAATAGTCATTAGGCGGTTCATATTCGGTTTTGTTACAGTATGAAGTTTTTTTCAATATTTAGAGTCAACTTATTTGAAGCCACCCAATTTCACAAGAACAAAATCATCTTGCTCTTTTTCAGGTCACTCCACGAGCTGTCTTCATACAGTATCTTGCGGTTCAGAAAATGAAATTTTGCCCTACAGAAACCAACAATATGAAATTTAGAACCGTACCTTGGGGCACTCCGTATGTGACTTCTTTCATATTCTGATACTTTATTGATCTTCACGGCCTGTTTACGATTTCGATACCAAGTAGGTATCGCAAAATTGATTCGATGCTAAAAGTACTTGGTATCGAAACAAAAGTATCGAGTACCTACTTGTATTTACTTGTATCGGAACATCCCTAGAACAGCGTGCTATCGTTTTTCCCAAATGTTATAATTCCCGGCTTGAGGGCGAAAATGGGCTCAATTAACAATTGTTTCCAAATTAGCAATAACATGGCAGATGGGCGGCGCGTAGGTCTTAATTGTCGTCACTGCGCAACACAATGCGATTATCATTTTTCATTGGTCACACCGAATAACTGGGTAAGAATCGCTATTTTTAGACAGATATTCTGTGTGATTTCCTAACATATCTGTTTCGTCAATATACAGGATGTCTCGTAACTCAACGTCAAGCGGTTACTGGGCGATATGCTAGGTTATACCAGTTCTAGCAAAAATTAAGAAAAATTCTATGTCACTTGGTTAAGTGGTAGTAGATATATTTCTGTAGTCACGAATTTTCCAATTTTGCAGTGATTTTTTTTAAACGTAATCCTAAATAATCATGTTATTGATTACAGTCACAAATGCATTAATAATAATAATTATAGTTTATTTGCATACTATAAAATTTTTGACATCAAATATCTGTATATGTATAATTTATTTCATCAATTACGTACAAATAAACATTTAGTAGCAGAGGCTCGAACGTTCCTTGAATAAGGTTCGTCTTGCCTGTACGCTACTTCAGATGAAAGTATAAACTGGGCTTTAGTTAGTGTTCCTACTATACAAACAAATAAACAATAATTTTCTTTCCCTAAAATGAGTGAAAAAACACAAAAATCAGGTAACAAGCCGAAGGATGTAGTAACACGATAATAGATTTTAACTATATGACAATAAAGTCTGGGACTTTACAGGAGTTCAACGAGTTGGTCACATATTTATGGCCTCATCAATAAAACCTTTTCCTTTTGAGAAAAGCCATTGAGTAACAAGTCTCTTAAATCTCTTTTGGTTTGTAGTTCCCTGGATGTTTGTTGGAACGCAGGAATATATTCTTGGAGCAAGGTAACAACTTGACCTTTGCTCAATTGTCTTTTTAGCTCTGGTTGTCTTGAAATAGGTATTTTTTATTCTGGTTGGATATGCATGATCAAGGTGTTCCAATTTGATTTTCTCATTGTAAACTTGAAGTATAACTCTGAGATGATACAGTTGCCTAACGTCCAATACTTGGGATATCTCGTAGAGCAGATCGCTGGGGAATGCAATGTTTTTAAAATTCATAATTTTTAGTATCAGTTTCTGTAGTATGTTGATTTTGTTCAAGTGGGACGAATATGCCGCGGCCCATCCTATAATGCCATATGTTAAGATGAACTGTACCAATGCAAAATATATAATCTTCAAGTGCTTATTTCTTATGTAGTTTCTAAAGTATTTAAACTTATAGATTAGTCCTCTGATCTTCTTGACTATGTTGTCAATTTGTAGGTTCCATCTGAGGTGGCAGTCGACTTTAACCCCCAGATAATTTACAACTCCGTTTTCTGCTTAATTTATTTGTGTTTCAGGGTCTACATTCAGATTGATACGAAGTAAAAGGTAAGTATTGTTACGTTTTTCCTCAGCGAATTAGAAAAACACTACAAGTCTTCTTTAAACTAATTTATATTCACACTTAACTAACAATAATCAATAATTTATATACACAATTCATCTACAGAATTTCACTAGGAACACCTGTTTATTCGTCGGCGGATTCATGAATGAATCCATGAATCGGCTTCAGTCATTTATATCCGGCGCTGTTTTTCTCTAGAAGTTACCAGAAAGATGCATCATATTCCAGAACAATCGTAGTGGCCTCTTTATGTCCCATAAATATGCCATCATTAAACGTTTTTATGTGACAGCTTTATGGCGAGCGGTCCTTTATTGCGATCTTAATCCCTTTGTCGGCGCATGAAGCGGAACTCCTCTGTTGACGTAATAGTCATTAGGCGGTTCATATTCGGTTTTGTTACAGTATGAAGTTTTTTCAATATTTAGAGTCAACTTATTTGAAGCCATCCAATTCCTCACAAGAACAAAATCATCTTCAGCTTTCTTTTTCAGGTCACTCCACGAGCTGTCTTCATACAGTATAGCTGTATCATCAGAAAATGACAGAATTTTGCCCTACAGCTTCAATTTCAGGAGACCATTCACATACAATATGAAGAGAAGAGGGCCTAGAACCGTACCTTGGGGCACTCCGTATGTGACTTCTTTCATATTACTGACCACTTTATTGATCTTCACGGCCTGTTTACGATCTGTCAAATAACTCCTTAGGAATTCATGTATCCTACCACGAAAACCATATTTCTCCAGCTTATTTAGTAGCTTTTCGTGGCTGACAGTATCAAACGCTTTTGACAAATCAATAAATATGCCCAAAACAGGAATATTTTTATCCATCTTATCATAAATATGATTTGTTAGCTCTTTTATAGCATCTTCTGTGCTCATTTTGTCCCGAAATCCATATTGGCTTTCCGATAAAATGTTATGTCTCTTTAGAAACCTCACCATCCTAGTCTTTATCAGTCCTTCTAATATTTTGGCCAAATTTGACAGCAACGAAATGGGTCGATAGTTCGACGGTTCCACTCTTTCTCCATTTTTATAGAAGGGTATTATCAAACCAGTTTTTAATTCATCTGGGAATGTTCCTTGAGTAAAACAGCTATTGAAGACATCCGATAGAGGTTCTGCTATTTCATTTTGGATTTTCTTTAGCGTTTGCGTCCTTGAATTGTCAATACCAGGTGATTTCTTCGATTTCAATTTATTGATCATTTTCTTTATTTCTTCATTGTTAGGTACAATTGTTTTATTTTGTATTTTTTTTTATTTCTTAAAATTTTTCTTAATTTTTGCTAGAACTGGTATAACCTAGCATATCGCCCAGTAACCGCTTGACGTTGAGGTACGGGACACCTTGTAGTTGTTTTTATAGGTTGGTTTTAAATTAAAGAAATTCTGCTACTGTGCCTTTCTGTCAGAGGAATGTTTCTTGTTCAATGCAAGAATGGAATTTTATCTACAATACTGTTTTAAGATATTCTAAATATTGTGAGGTTGAATATGTTATAGAAGCAGTGTAAATGGAATTCCAATCTTTCCCAATAAATAAAAAATATGCTGTATTTTAATGACACCAACTGAAGGGTTATATCTTAATCTTCTTTCTAGTAGTAGGTACTTTCTCTGTTACCACCCACATACCCGTAACACAGAACTGACCCATCAGGGACGTCTCACGGGTGGGGTAGAAGGGGTATCATTTTTTTGAAAATGTAGAACCCTGGGACATATTAAAATTACATGGTAATGCTTACATAATATGATTTTAAGACCTCTCTTACACCTTTTGGACGGGTGACCTACCACCATCAGTCAATATTCCAACAAATTCGTGTTGAAGACCCAGAGTGAGAAATCTAACTCTTTCTTTGTTTCCAAATAAGGGTTCAAACTCGAAGTCATATCCGGATATAATAGAACGATCAAAGCAATACCATTCAAATCACCCTTTGCATTCCCAAATTCAATCTTCTGATATATTATTCAGTCGAAAATGAGATTTGGCACTTCCGTTCTCCAAAGTTTCCGTATCCAATACTCGTCAGAATTTACCGTTTTAGGTCTTTGCCGAATCCTAGAACTGCATCCAGCCATTTTCTCCAAGCCATTAATTCAATACGTCGCCTCCGTTTTCACCGATAGGGGATGCAAAAAGACTGGGGCGGGCGCATGTTAATCAAAAGTTCTCAGATTCAATGGAATCTCGCACGACGGATATCGATTAGGACTTTCTGTGGAAATGGTCATATTTCAAAAACGTGTTGATGACACTTCACGGTAGAGATGGGTTTGTTTGATGTCGATGGAGTGTTTGGCGGCGAATGCCGCATTGAAAGACGCAGAGCGCTCTCAAGATTTAAATTATTCCATGTCGTTTCTGGAAATGGGTTACTCAGGGACTATGAGGGTCCGTGAAGTTAGCGAAAGGTTGGGAACACTACCTTCGAAACCATGTCAAATATTTAGTGTGTAATTAGTTGCACTATTGTAGTTTTTAGAAATTGAGAATTGAAATTTTTGGTGCTACTTCACGCTGGTCGTTGGTAGCGAATCGGGTGTTATACAGTATGCAACGAGTATTAGACGATATTTCCTCTATTTCAGTCAAGAATTGTGAGAAATTTATTGGAATTCAATGAAAAATTCAGATTATACCTCCTAGTGCCTTTTGTATTTTATTTTTGCAGTTGGTGTGACTGATACGAAAATTGATAGATTATAGAATTTGAATAGTGCGTTCAAATCTCTACAGGTTTAATATTGATAATTGACATGCAATGAACGCGTGTTGACATTTGAAAGGACAGGATGTCAGTGTTGACAACCACAAAACAAAAAATAGGTATAACTTAAAACAATGCTGTAATGAGTTCATTACAGCATTGTTTTTAGTACTGTAATGAACTCATTACGACACTGAAATAGAGAAAATATGGTTATGTTGATGGCTCATAGAAGAGCGTGGACAAGAACATAGACAAAAGCGATCCATCTTTTGGCTCTCCTAGCTCAGCAATATCGCACCGGCAGAAAAAGCAAAAACGTGTTTACATTTTTCCTATACGGGTTGGTCAAAATTACTATCTTACTCTGTGCCCAAATCATACACACGCACCAGACAACTCATAAATCCATCACACGATTAGATCAATTCCAGGGTAATTGGATATCCCGAATCCTATTTGTAATCTATCCGGTGCTTAGGAAGATCCACACCATAGAACCGATTCCTTTAATCCGTACATCTCTAGTCGATATTATACGGAGGTCACGAATTATTAGGGGCGTTGGATGTTTCTGTACACGAGGGTTCATTTAAAATTCAGGAGGTGCGAGACCCAGCCGATGTCGGATGAAGACATAACAAATCTACACGCTCGCATATCTCCAGTTGCGATACCAGATATGAAATTGCTCATCGATTATGCGGTAACTCGATCGGAATTTATGACTCGCTTCAGGAATTCGATGAAATTTGACGATTTGATTGTGTTGCAAAATGCGAATGCGCCCTCGGGCAATTGTTTGATTGTGTTGTAAACTCTTCCAACACTGCTTCCTCCTAAGAAAAACGAGGTCTACCTATAAACTCCACGAGTGAACGGTGCACACTAATAAAAACATGGTGATCCGGATAGCGCTCTAAATTTGGATGTCTTTCACGACTAAGTCGAGTGGCGGTTTTTGCGTTTCATCTTATAAAACTGATAAGGGAGTCAAGGAATGGCAGAATTATCTCCTTGAAAATTAGAATCCAATCCATATATGTAAGATTCTTCATAACACCGTAATGAATTTTCAGGCGTCTTTTCCTAATCAATTCGAAGCTTTTCACCATTAAATGTCAATCTATTAAATTTTTTTCCCACCTATCCGCTTGGTAAAACGTAAATAACATAACTTCATTTAGCATTAAAAACACCTGGAAAATTCTCATTATAATGAGTGCTTCATATTTACATCAAAGGTCAACTCCCATTGTAATTACTCTTAAAAGGTGAATTGCGCCATGTTTTCACAGCTATGCATACGACCATTATTCCGTAACACGTTTCACCTCAGCAAAAAAAAATAATGAAAATTTTATCACGCACGTTTCACTTCTGAATGAGAACTTTTGATGTATCACAATACAAGAGGAAATTGCGAAGAATTTGAATTTTCCTAATCCTCAAAATCATTTTACAGAGGGATTCAATGAAATACCGTATTTGTGAGGTTTCATAAAGATCGTTGATCGAAGGATTCATATAATACTTCAACGGATATATCAGATTCACCAATTTAATGCCGAATTCACGTAATTTTAGGCATAGAATCGCTACATCAACGAGTTGATCAACCGATCAACGTTTATGAAACCTAGCATTAAACTGTTCTTCAATATCGTCCCAAGATGGACTGTATAACTTGAAGGATTTTCGTTGCACCCTGTGCCATCTGCAGTAACCAATAAATTTTTTTGATTAGGGAAGGTGGGTCTTGTTGTAGGTACTTTTTTGGCAAAGTCTTCGTATATTATTTATAGGTTTTCAGTATGTGCACTTTGTCATGGCTCATTTACTTTGAGACGACGGTACATGATGAAACTTGTCACAGAATGAAAGTCGAGGCACAAGTTCGGTGAAAAATTTCATCAGGGACCATCGTCTCAAAGAAAATGAGCCATGATAAACTGTATACAGGGTGAGTCTTTGACTACTGCGTTAATTTTAACCATAGGTTATTGAGATCAAAAGAAACACTTTTTCCCATACTGTTTTTCCATATTCAGCTGCGTTAAAAAGTTATGAGCATTTTAAGTTTTCATTTTGGGCAAAGACACCTCTGTAGTCCAGTTTAGTTTGAATGAAAAATACCTTCCACAGCTTCCACTAATGAAACTGAATTGTTTAAAAACATTATTTTCCCTCTAAGAAATGATTCACTCACTCATGTTTCATCAGATGATTAATGATTCTAGGAAGTACCAGATACGGACCTTTAGTTCAAGTGATATTTGTTTTTCATGCAATTTAACCAATCTGTACAGTAGTAGTGAGAATCCCACAAGAAATAGAATAAATCTATTGATGCCAAAATATCATGACTATTATCAAAAACGTTCTACAAAATATCATTTCAATTGATATTGTCGTTTGAACATTACAGGTGAAAATGCAATTTTTTTATGAAACTTCAACACAGGGTTGATGAGGATGGCACAGGGTGCAAAAAATCCTTCAAAGATGCATACAAATTTGATAAAATTGAAACAAGAATTCACCTGCCTCAGAATTTTTCTGCCATTTTTTTTTCTGGAAAAATGTATTTGTTACATTATTTTTACGCACACTGTAAAAGTATAACCTACAGGGTTCGACAGAACGAAATGATTATAAAGGGTTTTCCAATAGGGACTTGACAACTTCGAATCTAAATAAAACACAAACCATTTGAGATATTTCAAAAACTTTATTATTGGCTTGAAGTACAAACATAACATTTATGAATGGTACTTGACTTTGTTCATATGGCCACCAAGGGCCCCGTTTGTAACGGTCAATTCTCTGGACCCAATTTTCGATGACTCGGTCACACATTTCAGCCGAAACGGCCGCTATTTCGCGTTCAGTGTTGTCTCTCAGCTCTTGCAATGTCGTCGGCTTGTTGGTATAGACCAGTGACTTGACGTAGCCCCAAAGAAAATACTCCAGAGGCGCCAAATCGCACGAACGAGGCGGCCAATCGACGGGGCCGTTTCTCGAAATTATACGCTCACCAAATGTCTGCTTCGATAAACCGATTGTTACGTGTGCTGTGTGGCTAGTGACACCGTCCTGTTTAAACCACACGTTGGCCAAGTATATACCTTGCAACTGGGGCCAAAAAAATTCGTTATCATGGCGCGGTAGCGATCGCCATTGACCGTAACATGACTATTGTTGGCATCAACAGAAAAAGACGGTCTAATGATACCACCGGCACCAAATCGTGATTTTTTGGGGATGCAATTGAGTCTCCTGAATCACGTGTGGATTGCTGCCTATCCAATAATGCATATTTTGTTTATTGACAAAGCCATTGAGCCAAAAATGAGTTTCATCGCTGAAGATGAATTTTTGGTGAAAATCATAATCGCGGCGCAGTTTTTTAAGAGACCAATCGGAGAACGTACTTCGCTTCAAATGGTCCAACGATTTCAATTCTTGAGTCAGTTTGATGTGGTACGGGTGTAAACCAAGATCATAACGCATAATTCGCTATAGAGAGGTCTGACGGATTCCAAGTTCTTGAGAAAGCGGTAGAATTGACTGATTTGGGTCTTCGGCTAGGGAGGCCCGAACGGCGATGTTTTCGTGACTGCGACCGGTCTTTTGTCTCACTGGCACTACAACATCTAACAGCAAATATGTAGACTCAAATTTTTGCACCAACTTTGTGATTGCCTGTCTACTAGGGTGCGAATTACGACCGAACGTTGGAGTTAAGGCTGTTAAAGTTGGGATCACCGACTCCGAATTTCGGTAGTAAGTTTTTATAACTTGCAAATGTTGTTCGTTCGTTTATTTCACCGTGATGAAAATGTTCACATTATTGAATGAATTGCGTTCACAAATTAAATTCAGAGTTATCAAGTCCCCATTATTAGGCTTTCCACTTTCAGATTTATTTATAATGTAAAATTTCTTGTATATTTTCACATTTATCTTACATAACCAATTACAAGGCACCAGAGGTCTTTCTATAGCGCCATTGGAAGACACAAGGTGGCGCAACGCCTATTCGAAAGTTTGGGTTAATCGGGTCGCGCTCCTTCGGGAAGACACTCCATTACTGTGTAGTCCTGATGGGGTGGCTGATTCATGAATTTTTGATTTAAAATCGAGCCTGAATGAGCCCAATTGTTTCAGACGACATCGTTAATTATCATTTGTATTAGGGGAGTTTCAGTGCTGGGAATAATTCAAGTGCTTGAAGGACGGATGGAACTTTTCATTCAATTATGGAATTAATTCTAAAATGTTTGGGGACCTTTTCAAAACAAAACTGAAAACGAGACCTCAGTCAAAGTTTTTGCCGTTTTCACTGTACGTCCAGACATGCAAAAAGAAACCTTTGATATTCTTTAGGTCTCAACGAAACTGAGCACATATAGAAAATGTCCAGAACGGGTATTTGTTTTTGCGCCATATTCAGAACGGGGTGGGGCGTCTAAAAAGAGCGTGGAGGGGGTTCGTGGCGTCCGCCATTTTGTGGAGTTTTAGTCTCGATGGAACAGGACTCGGGAACGCATCGCGCATTTTTCGTACGAGCGTATTATCGTAATAGTGATTCAATAGAAGAAAATGAGTTACCGATACCACAGGCAACTGGAAGAAGAATTAGTCCGCATAGACACTGATGGATACCTACGAAATGGAAGACCCGGTCCGTCGACTGTCAATCTCCATTTTCATTTCATTGTTAGACAGAGTTTTCCCATGACTGATTCGTGGACTACAATTTTTATCATTTTTTATCGTTTTTATTCTTCGACTGAATGAATAATTGTCGTTTAAGTGTGAATGAATTTAGAACCCATAAAATCGTAAGTTTTCAAGATTACTGATATGGCTATATATGAGATCGTTTGGTTGTGAAAACAGTTTTGTTCTCCTCAAATTTTCCATCATCGTATAATCAATTTTCCATCCTATTGATTAATTAGTTCTCTTTATGATATTTTCGATTGAGTACGATTAGTCAATTTAGCATGTATATATCTTTTTGCAGAATCTTTGGTTTGATAATGGCAGAATGCCGAAACATGTTACCAAGATGATACAAGATTAAAGAGGTTCTACCAAAAAGTGTTAAAAAGACTTTTTCATTCTCCTTTAGTTTCCAATACTTCAGAATGGGATTTCATGAGTTCATGATTCAATAGTGACTGTTCAACGTCTCTATCGTATATGCCATGAGCCAAGTGACGATTAGGAAATGGATCAGGATTTTCGAGAATACAGGTACGACAGTTAAAATTCAAAACTATGGTCGTCCTGGTTCAGTTCGCGATGAAGAAACAATTGAAGAAGTTGAGGCGTCGGTTCGTCAAAATCCATCTTTATCCATCCGAAAGCGAAGCCAAGCGTTAAACATCCAAAAATCGTCTTTACACTCGATTTTAAAGAATGACTTACATCTGAAAGCCTATAAAATTCAATTGGTTCAAGAATTGAAGGGTGCGGACAATGCTTATCGACTGAACTTTGCGAACGAAATGCTGCAGAGATTTAACAACTTCAACAACATACTATTTAGTGACGAAGAAAAATTTCACCTGAATGGTCATGTTAATAAGCAGAATTGTCGGTACTGGGACGTGGAGAATCTGAGACGAAAGGATGAACAACCCCTGCATAGCCCAAAGGTCGCAGTTTGGGCCGCTATGTCCACTAAAGGCTTAATTGGTCCTTTTTTCGATGAAGATCAACGAGGCCGAGCAATTATAGTGAATAGTGACCGTTATTGCGATAAGTTGCGAAATTTTTTGGCCCCAGAGTTGCAGGAATTTGCAGGTTTCAACACAAAAACGTGGTTTCTGCAACATGGAGCCACTTGCCATACCTCAAATGATTCAATGGAAGTTGTTAACGAATTATTCCCTAATAAAGTCATTTCGCGAAGGGGTAACATCAACTGGCATCCCAGAAGCCAGGACCTTAGCTCGCTTGACTATTTTGCATGGGGATACCTTAAAAGTAAGGTTTATCAAAATATTCCGACAAATCTAACCCAGTTGAAGCAAAACATCAGGTTAGTCATGTGTCAACATGTTATCGCCAATCTTCGTTTCCGTTTAGAAGAGTGCCAGCAACGCAACGGTCATCATTTGGATCACATCATCTTTTACAAATAATTCTCCAATTTATATGTTAATAATAAACAATAAACATTTTTATTGTTCACAAATATTTTTTGTTTTATTGAACTTACAAATACCCGATACCCTTTCTGGACACCTTGTATATAAAATAATTGTCTTTTATAAGATGTTTTATCGTACCACGGTTGCCTTTTAAATTTCGGAATAAGAAAACAAAAACATTAATAATCGAAAATTGCTTTATTGCGAAATGCAATATAATTGCAATATATTGCAATATATATAATATTCCCTTGTACAGGTGATCCAAATATGCAATTTTTGTCCTAACCGTTAAAAACTTTTCAACTTTTTCGATCGATTTGTGCAATTTGCTATTCAATAATTGTCGATTTATAAGGGAATTGTTTCATTATAAGTTGTTTTATCGTATATGACATTTAAAAATGAAATAAAGTGTTTTTCTGTAAACAAAGATTTATTGTGCTAAATTAGTAAGGCTGTTGGATTCTAGGGACAGACGAACCTCTATTTCTTTCAAGAATTCATGAAAGAATGCCTACAAATTAGGATCCGAATAGTCCTTTCTGATTTTCTCATAAATTCTTCCCCTAATTTAAAATTAGCTATTACGGATTCATTGGCGAATAGGTCTATTAAGTGACGCTTTTTTTATGGAAATTTCCCTTCTTTTGATAAATTTTCCTTTTAAATTAGTTGTTAAAGGAAAAGAGAACTGATTGAAAAGAAATTAATTCACTTCTGCCTGTCGGCTTAAAATCCAATGACTCCATTAATTGCTCCTTCATTTTGATGTAAATGAAAACCTTTATATAACCTTTGACGTCGTATTTTACAGTGACGTAATTGCTTTTTCACCTGGTGTCAAACTCATTCAGTAACCAGACAAATATATCCATTCTTAGTTAATTACAGTAAATTTTTTCTACTAGATGAGCTTTGATGAAAGTTTTCAAATATTTCATGGTCCTCGCTTACTCCAGATCATAAAGTAATTACATAGTATAGAGTGGAAACTGAGATAGTAAAAATGATTCACAATAACAGTTCAATTTGCCGCTGCATGGAGTCTCTGGCTTCTCTGATTTTTTGTTTGTTGATACTTTCATAACCTCGTCATTTCTATTTTGATGTAACAAGTACTTTATGATTCCTTCTAAGGCCACACAGCGCTGGAGACGTTACTTCCACTCGTTATAGCAGTGCTGGACCGCCGATACTGAAATAACCTTCAGCTGGTCGGTTACAGCCGTTTGAATTTTTTCGAATGCCCCAAAATGATTTCGCATGAAGTAATTTCTCAACTTTGGGGAGAGAAAAATGTCACAAGGACTCAAGTCAGGCGAATAAGGAGGCTGCGGAGCCACAGGAATGTTTTTACTGTTTTTTGGAATTTGGATTTTTTCATCCCCAATTCATTCGTCAAATTTTGATGAATGGTGGTGTGAGTCAAATTTCACTCTTTCCCTATCATTCTGACAGTCAACCGACGATCTGAACGTACAAGATCCCGGATTCTGTCGACATTTTCATCGGTTCTTAAAGATGAAGGCCTTCCGCTTCGTGGGTCATCTTCAATCGACTCTCTTCCTTCTGAAAATGCCTTAAACCACTGACAAACTTGGGCCCGTGACAAAACACTGTCTCAGTAGGCCTGACCAAGTCTGAAGCAAAACCTGATAGCACACCGTTGCTCAAAATTGAAAACGTTCCGTGAGATTAATGGTGTTTTGGGGGATGGTACTCTATCAGTTCGAACCGCGGAGGAATGGTTTCGACGATTCAGAGTCGGTGAAAACGACACCATGGATAAGCCAGCCGACGGAAGACCTGTGACGACAAATACCGATCAAATCATGGAATACATCAAGTTAGACCGGCATGTGGCATCTCGTGACATCGCCTAGGAGATGGGAGTTAGTCATCAAACCATTTTAAACCATCTGCAGAAGACTGGATACAAAAAAAAGCTTGATGTTTTGGTGCCGCATGATTTGACGCAAAAAAACCTTCTGGACCGAATCAACGCCTGCGATATGCTGCTGAAACGGAACGAACTCGACCCATTCTTGAATCGGATGGTGACTGGCGACGAAAAATGGATCACATACGACAATATCAAGCGAAAACGGTCGTGGTCGAAGGCAGGTGAATCGTCCCAAACAGTGGCCAAGCCGGGTTTGACGGCCAGGAAGGGTTTGCTGTGTGTTTGGTGGGATTGGAAGGGAATCATCCACTATGAGCTGCTCCCATATGGCCAGACTCTTAATTCTACCATCTACTGCGAATAACCGGACCGCTTAAAGCAGGCGATCACCAGAAGCGTACAGAATTGGCCAACAGGAAAGGTATAGTGTTCCACCAGAACTACGCCAGACCACACACTTCGTTGATGACTCGTCAGAAGCTACGGGAGCTCGGATGGGAGGTTTTATCGCATCCACCATGTAACCCGGACATAGCGCCAAGTGATAACCACCTGTTCCTGTCCATGGCGAACGCCCTTGGTGGAGTAAAGTTGAACTCAAAAGAGGCTTGTGAAAAGTGGCTGTCCGAGTTCTTTGCAAATAAGGAGGGGGGCTTCTATGAGGGAGGTATTATGAAGTTGCCGTCTAGTTGGAAACAGATTATCGAACAAAACGCATATTTGAACTAAATCCGATCACTGTAACACTTTTTATAAAGCATTGAATAAAGAGCACAAAAGCGGAAGGAAGATATTTGACAACCTATTATTAGTTTGATGCTGAGCAAAATGAATTACTCACCTTTATAATTAATAATTGTCATCATTACCAGTACATTCAAAATAATAACGGAAGCAGCCATAACAAATATGATTGCTGCTTGGGTCAAGCTCTCTAAAGATAGAATTATTTCTGTTTCATTTCTATGATCAGTCAGAATCAGCATGGTGGCGGTGTCCTTAAGCCTGAACATACCCCTGCCGGGGCCCGAAAGGGGCGACAAATCAACGGATGACTGTGGTCTTTGAGGTCCCTGCAACAGCATTTCTAGGAATGTGTAGATCAATTGTGGAGACACTGCTGATTGCCATTGGTTGGTGTTTGATGATGGACCTTATCGGAAGGATAAGGTTGGTGTTGGTGATCGATGGAGTTTCTGTAAAGAATTCATTATGTTATTGATGACATAATTAATATTTCTCTATTTCAGTGTCGTAATTTGTTTCGCATTGTTTTCAGTTTTATTTTCGTTTTGTGGTTGACAACACTGACATCCTATCATTTCGAATGTCAACCAGAGATATAGAGTGGGGAGAATACGCTTCGACCACTGCGCATCCAAAATTGGTGGCTAAATTCTTATGTCAAATTTCGACCATTTTTATACTTTCGTAGTCAGCTGTTCTAGGTTGACATACTTGTCAGGTGAATTAGAAATTGCTCGAATTTTACATTGTGATGAAAGTTACTTCGATACTTTCAACATCTCTTGTATTGTTAAAACGTGTAAAAACTATAAAACAAAGAAGGTCGAGGGAATTTCATTTTATACGTAAGTTTTTATTGAAATTATCAGACTGATTATACCGCATGACATTGTTTATCTGCTCAGTGGTGTGTTGTTTACTTTCCACAGTAATGTGATTCTTTTTGTTTCCTAAAATCAGTTGATATGAGGACTGTTTGGACTGATATTCTGAGTATAGATTCTGAAGCTAAAGATTTATCTAAAAATTGATATGCTCTATACATTTCATTTTCATTTTAACATTTATACCAACTCTCCCTCAGATACACTGCTTTCTACGCCAATGAACCGAAAGTATAAAAATGGCGGACGAAAAATTAGCCACTTCGCGCATCTTGAAGATCATTCTCCCACTCTATATCTTTGATGTCAACACGCGTCCATTGCATGTCAGTTGTCAATATTAAACCATGTAGAGATTTAAACGCACTATTCAAATTCTATAATCTGTCAATTTTCGTACCAGTCGCGCCAACTGTGAAAATAAAATACAAAAGGCACTAGGAGGTATAATCTGAATTTTTCATTGAATTCCAATAAATTTCTCACAATTCTTGACTGGAATAGAGAAAATATCGTCTAATACTCGTTGCAGAAGGCAATTCCAACCAACACCCATGCTTTCAAAAACACGCTCGTTTTTGAATTTCGCATTCGTGTTGGAATAGGTGCCCATTCTGCAACTTGTTTTAGAAAATACTATTATGTTTTATCATTATATTTGTTAGGATGACTATCGATAGTTTTTTCTCTATTCATGGCATCATGAGTAAATGTCGAGATAAAAGGTTTTGAAAACAAGGGTGTGGAAACACTTAAGGACATACTCGCTTATGGAATCTGTGAGGTATGTCACTTAAGCTCTTGCTAAGTTTTGCTTTCACTTCATTCTCTAACTCTCAACTTCGATATCATTTTGTTTCAAGGCTCGCAAAACACCACCCGAAAATATGTTTGAAGAAGATAATTATTTGAGTATATCCAATTGGCAGAGAAGAATAGAACGATACAGAAGGAAGAAGATCTTGAATGTCAACGAGAAACAGATATTCGAGTTTAATTTGATAATTCAAGAAGTGCTGAAAAGAACAAGTGCTTATTATTCGAGAATCATTGACATCGAGGGTCGTTGAGTGAAGAGGTCGATTTTGCTTTTGCTCTCGATTGTAACTGTAAATTACGATTGGAAATAATAAGTAAAATATCACTCGGTTGTGAGTTTTCTGATTTTTCATTATTAATAAAAATTCTGTAAAAAAACTAACATTAACATTGAGTCTATAGCTATGGAAAATTTCTTTCTAAAAAGGTCGTCAATTTGAGTTTTTTGGTTTGTTTCTTTCAGGATTTTTGTTTCATCATATATTTTCGAAATTGTTCTTTTGTATGATATTACAGAGGGATTTTAAGTCTTCTAACTGGCGTTACTGTCAAAAAACAACAAGGGCAGAAAAGATGCATTTGTTGGCCGGAGGCTGTTTGATTATGCAGCTGAGCAACAAATACGTTTCTACCTGTGCGACACAACTATTTTCCGCATTGCATTGAATTACAATAAAAAACTTTTAATTTAATAAATCAATTAATTTTATAAATGAAAGGTAAAACTTATGTATTGTAATAATTAATATTGATTAGGTATTCCTTGGGCCCAATATATATACAGGGTGGGTCTTTGACCACTGCGTTAATTTTAACCATAGATTCTTAACGTCGAAAGAAACATTATCTTCCCACAACATTTTTCCAAATTTGGCTTCGTTTAAAAGATATAGGTGTTGAAATTTCATAAGAAAATTGCATTTTCACTGGTAATATTCAAACGACAGTATCGATTGAAATGATCTATTGTAGAAGGTTTTTGATAACATTCATGGATATTTTGGCATGAATAGATTTATTCCATTTCTTGTGGGTTTCTCACTACCAACAGATTGGTTAAATTGCATGAAAAACAAATATCACTTGAACTAAAGGTCCGTATCTTGTACTTCCTAGAATCATTAATCCTTTTTGCAGATAAAATCATTCATCATCTTTTTTTCTAAATTGCAAAATTTTTCAGATATTTTAAGTTGAAAGGAATTAAATCGATATAATCATCTGATGAAACATAAGTGAGTGAATCATTTCTTAAAGGGAAAATAATGGTTAAAATTAACGAAAATCTGCCAAAAAATATACTATTATAATGGAAATTTGGCAGCTGTTCTTTGTCTTCATAGTTTGGCAGAGCTACAGTTACTGGTACTGTTTTTTCTGATTTTGGAGTTCTGTTCACAATAAAGATTAGATTTTTTTTTCAATTATCATAAGAAGATTTGATTAAATAAAATTCAGGAATAACATTACCTTCAATGAATGCATCTTTGATTGATATAAATACTGTGTTAAGCTCATTAAACTAACTGGTTTGATACAAATGTAATGTGACCTTTAATTCGATTATATATTTCAATCGTTAATGATTAGCTAAATAAACACGAGTCAAAGGGTAATACCAAGGTTGCTAACAAATTCATTTTCTCAGAAGAAAAATAGTTGGTAACAAAATCCTGAAATAGGTCAATATTTAATTCACTTTCAGCATATTTTTATCCGGATTTTTATTGTACCCTGAGTCATCCTCGCATCCACCCTTTTTGTTTATGCACAACTTTCAACCCCTAGGAAACCTTTAATGGAAAAAAAATGGAATATCATTGGAAATTTATTTCGGCATATTCATTGTGTATTAGGTACAAGATGAATGAAATTTCAATGACCAATATCTTTCTAGATGCAATAAGCTTTTGAGAACCATTTTCCGTATTGAAAAAATTTAGAAGGTCGATAGGGATGTAACAGGGTGCAAAAAATCCTTAAAATTATATTATAAATTTGGTAAAAGTGAAACCAACAAAAATTGACCTGTTTCAAGATTTTTTTATATTTCTTCTGAGAAAATGAATTTTATTCAAATTTTGAATTCTCAAATATTAAGTTGTAATAAATTCAATGTGCTTTAATTTGAGACAAACTGGTATCTGCGAATAATTTTCTCAAAAACAGTAAATAACCGTAAACTGCTTCAAGGAACTACCGAGCAAATGGCCAATAATCTGATGTCATCTGATCTTTTACGATGGCGTTTATTAAACGATTTAAGAACGAGAAATTGATATTAAACCCGTTTAAATTATACCTCCATCAAACAGGATGAATGATGTCACATAACATATAGATCAATAAGTTGCAGAACGTAGGTTCGAAAAAATTTTTTTTCTTTCATAATTTATTTTAATTCATTGATATAACATTATTTTGAGATAATACAATAATTCCAACTTTTCTTTAGCTATAACTGCCAAACTGGAAGACTAATTTTTTGATCTGTAAAATAATTGTAATGAGAAACACAGCAAGAAGTAGCAGTGTTATAGAGAAATGTATGAATATCAATAAAACCTTCCACATTCTGTAGAAACAATGATTTAATAATACTGAATATATTCTTTATAATACAGCATGAAACCGGAGTATATAAATTCTCTGGTTTTCCCATAACTTCATCTTATTTCTAAGGGAAAAGATATCACCATCCCCCAAGTCGTAACATAAAACAATGAGCAGAATATTGCCTCCCCCAGCAATGATCCTACTACGTTATCTTTATTAGCTGAGGAAATATATGCTATCCCCACAAAAGAAAAATGATTTTATGATTCAGTCTTCCAATTTGAAATAAAGCAAGGAATTTCGGATTATTTTAAATGTTGAAATATTTTTAGGCTTTTCTGAGCATTAATTGTGACCAGTTCAATTTAAAGAAAACACGGACATGGGGACATACTCAAGCTTCAAAATGTAGGAAAGCACTGAAGTGAGAATAGGAGCGTTTGAGCGCATGTTTAAAGTATATATATATATATATAAGTAAAATAATGAATTATATCGAAGGATATAAAAAATTCAAATATATTGAAAACTAGCAATTTTTCTGAGAACTAAGCAGAGATACTATCAAGAATGAATTGTGTATTAATGAAAACAAAAGGAATTTTTAATTTTATTTCATCTTAAAAATATTAATTACAACAATGTTGGTACAGTTCAATACCTATGACTAGGGTTAAAAAGAAGAAAGATTTCTCTTACAGAAATGCACAGTAGAAAAAATTTTACCTATAAAAGCAACTATATCGATGAAATAGTAAAAAGATCAAAATGATCCAACACTAGATGTATTATAAAGTTATAAGGGATATCTGCTTGAAAATGGCGATTTTTACCACGTGATCCGGTGTGACCAATGAAAAACGATAACCGCATTATGGTGAACAGTGGAACAATTAAGACGCCACGCCTATCTGACATGTGATTTCTATATTCGTAACGATTTGTTAGATAACTAAAAAAAAACTATGAATGAATATCTTCGAGCTTTATTGTGTTAGTCGCAACATTTTGGTAGTCTGTGCTGTATTTTCATTTGAGATGAAATAAAAATATATCAT
Source organism: Micraspis discolor (assembly GCA_030674115.1). NCBI lineage: Eukaryota > Metazoa > Arthropoda > Insecta > Coleoptera > Coccinellidae > Micraspis > Micraspis discolor. The sequence goes on from JARTUT010001740.1 coordinate 3,011,280, forward strand.
GATTTTAAAAAATAAAACACCTGTGAGTAAAGAAATTACTGTTTTCTACGACAAAGAACTAAATAAACATGAGGATTCATTACTGAAACTAAATTACACATAAAGAGAACAAAAAAAATATAAATATGCAGAGTGCGGCAAAAGTCAGTTTACACTGTCTGGTATTCACGCATGGGCGCATTCTTGGCTAGAGCGGAAGGAGGCAGCTGAAACCTAGCGAGTTGAGTTGTCCGCGTGTAGTAGTGTTGTGTACCTTTACAGTGCGTTAGTTACCATGGCTGCGCGTGTAAAGTACACGAAAGAAGAACGTGTTTGTTTGCTCACTTCTTACCTAAAACTTGACGGAACTGAAATTTTGGAAGAATTTTGCATGAAATAAGCAAGTTTCGACCAGACAAATGGTGCATAAACTGTATCGTAAATTCGTAAGTACTGGCTCCGTAGTCAACACGCTGCGTTCAGGTCGTTTTTTGTTTTACCATGACTAAACGATGTCGCATGTGTGTTGAAGAGGGGGACAAACAAGTAGAATGTGAGGCCACAAGTAATTATCGATGTTATATTCTTCTTAAAAATAAATTTATTTGCAACTATTTTTGCTTTCTTTTCCTATATACAAAACGGTAAACTGACATTTGCTGCACCCATAAATTCAGCAAACTTACGAATTAATCAGAACTCCTCTTAATGGTATAAGGGTGAATAATTTATTAATGGAAAAAAGAAATTCATCATTCCATTGCATTTCAAAAAGAATAATTACAACAAGGTAGAGGTACTGTTAAACACCTTTGAGCAATTGTTAACGAGACATTTTTGATGATAGATTTCGTGTATTATTTGGGCAATAACCATCAACTGTTATTGTTCTTTTTCCCAACGTTTCAACAGATATCTTCTGTCGTTTTCAAGGCAGAAATTTGGTTTTAGAAAAGCTGATAAGGTCAGAAAATTGAAGACCATCCTCTATATTCCAAGAAATTGTTTGTTAAATGCCTCTTTTCTCTCCCACATACGCAGTCAACATATTTCAATTCAGTTTTGATATTAATGAGTGTAAAACCGAAATGCGCACGAGAAATAATCCTTTCAACTAATTCAGTGACTAGGCATCATTTGGGCGAACTTCAGACAGCTCCAAATCCTGCTGATGAATTGAGCCGGCGAACCGGAAAATTAGGTTTCATATTTTCCATTTTCCGCGTTCAAAACAACGTGAATCCGAATGGGAAACGAACGAGAAAGCTGATATCCCTTTTGAGCTTTTGAATCAGGCTAGTTTTCCCCAGGACGTGTTTAATTTTCAACTACATTTATATCGTAGAGATGCTTATTCGATTATCCAAAAGAAACAGAATTATAAAACAATGCAATAACCATCATTTCTTATTGTTTTTGTCACCAACGTTTCGACAGGCATATTAAAAATTTTTTTAATTTACACTTATAAGTGTCAAATTGACAGAACTCCGAAAAGTTTTGAGAACTTCTTCAAGTTACTTTGAATTTTTGGTCTCCAAACTTCCGGCAACTCAATTGATGGTGCATTTATGGGATTAAAAGCGATATTCATAAGTTCTTCTCTTGATTTTTCTTGTTTATCAGATGATTTTCATTTACAGCATGCTGGATCAACTTGAATCTATCAGTATCTTACATTTGTGAAAGCTTCCAATGATCTTTCCTTTTGAGGGGCGTTTTGCTTCCCTTCGAAAGAACCAGTTCAACTCGAGGGATCTAGTGTAAAAGAACTAAACTAGTCTCTTCGAGGGATCCAGGCCCGTTTTGAACTTGGACTTCAAGTCACATGGATCCAGTCCAGAAGACTAGATCGGCTGGGTGGTACTGGCCGACTCCCTGAATGGTGCCAAAACTCGTAATTCTTAGCCCTGTCTGGGTCTCCCACCTCTCATAACCGTCTTGCGCGACCAAAAGTGGGGCATCGATAAGTCGCACTACCGACAGTTGCTAACGTGAGCTTCTCTCAGTATCCCGAGGACGGAACATTCCTGGTAATCGACACAGCGTGATGTGAAAAAGTTTTTCATTACAAGCTTTCTCAACCAATAGATCCAAGTTGGTCCAACATGCTGTGAATGAAAATTATCTGATAAAATTGAACTATACATCTATCATATCCAAAGAAGGAAAACCTACAAGAAGAAAAATCAAAGGGACAAGGTTTTTAGGAGAAGGGAATTTGAACTTCGAACAAAATTGAAGTAAAACTATAAAAAGTTATTTTCAATTTGAGATATAGGTTTGTTCGTCCATAGTGGCGGTTGTAATCATATCACAAGTGTGCAAAAGCTTCTGACCTCACATCAGTGTTTTTCTATTTTTTTACAATAACAAGAGTTGCTCCACTCAAAATGCTCTAATTCACAAACTATGATAGGCCAGCTGTAAAATTTATAGACGTATCTCTTGGGGGTATAGTAAAGGCTAACTGAAAAACATGGATTTTATGCTTGTAGCGCCATCTATGTGTTAGGCTGGGGACTTTTTAATTTACTCAAGATATTTTTAATGTTCTAAAATTTCATAATAGTATTTTTATATTTGAAAATTACAGACACTTGGATAAAAGGATAGTTTACTATTCCACTAAGAACAATAAATGAGCTGAAAGTTTACAGTGGAGCTGGTTTATCATACCCACTTCAAATTAGGTTAAAAGTCTCCGGAACTCCCAAGCTAAACCACAAATCGAATTATCCTTCAATTTCATGTCCATGAAAAAAACATGGATACATTACCGTGCCCTAAAAAATACAATATAAATTCATGTTTTGGGATAATTCAAAACCTCCCACATTATACGAAGTTCTATCAAGTCCAAAACTTTTATGGCTCGGAGTGTGGAAACAACTTTGGAAAACCCAATTTTCCTGATAATCCCATCAAATATGCATTTCCGCTCCGAAGCGGGGATGGATCTAAGAGATAATATGCGGAGAATCACTCCCACATAATGGAATCTAGTCATGTTTGCATTTAGATATCGTAGTGTTTGAATGAACGTATCATTTTACGAGCTGGATTTAGTCAAGTCGTGCCGTGGAAATGGAAAAATATTCGAAATTATTCAGGGTGGATTCAAATTAGTATAACAGCGCATTTGTTTGTGTTTCTGCTGTTATAAAATAAGGATATAAAAGATGGTATAACGTCATGCGCTGTTTACGTAACGCGCTATAAGGTTGTGAGGTAGTCGTTAGGAAAACACGGTTTTATGGTACCAATGACGGTGAAGGGTTCATATGGCAATTTCTGTAATTCTTATTTATGACAAATTAATATTTATGATTTAAAACAAATGTTGAAATGTTCGCCGTTACGCTGTCAATGCGCGATTCTGTGACTAGACTAATTTAGTAATTTAGTAGAAGTGGAACAAAAATTTCGCTGTTTCAGCATTTTGTTGCCAAATATTTTTCTTCTGAGAAAATGAATTTTTTCTCTAAATTTTGACTGTATAATGAAGAATGCTTGTGGCAGACATTATTTCTTTCGGGTCATTTAAAAAAATAATCACACCCTGCACTGAACTGTTGATCTTCGTATTTCGAACATACTCCCAGGGCCGAGGTGGTGGATGGTCTCTGGTCTGCAGTGGCTGGGTTGGATACAATCTTGCTAAGGACCGGTAGTGTTATAGATTAGTTGAAGTTCGATTACCACATGATTGTCTGAACCACTATTTCTGCGAGCTCCTCTCGAAAAACCATTTCTTTGTAGTCAATACAGCATTAGATTCACCTACCAAATAATATACAGGGTGGCCATTTGAAAACGAAACGGACGAGATTACAGACAAAATAAGTTTTTTCGATAGAAATGCTCGGACAGGTCGATTTCTGTTTCGAGGGGGACAACTTAAGATGTAGGATACGGAAGCATAGCGCTTCAACCCTTGCTACTAGAACCCTCACCCCCAAATTTTGAATAGGGGAGATGGGTTGAGTGATCCTTCATTTGAAAGGTATTTTTATACTGATTTCAGCACAGTAATTGTTTTTTCAGATGCAATATACAAAATTTGTCGCCAATCTGCAAGGAGGATTCGAATCGGGTCTTGCGTTCCAAGTGACGATTTTTCAGATCTTCTGATGTTTGAATTCATGGAACCCATTCAAAGGGAAATCATCATCCATAGTTGAGGAAGTTTGTGATGTAATACTTATTTCATTTAAAAAATAGCAGAGGAAAAATTATCGACTGACATTTATTATGACAAGTGTCATAATATGTTCAAAAGAATATATATATAAATATATTGTTTTTTCATTTTATGCATTAGTTCTCGAAATATTCATGCGTTAGTTAATTTTATCACTTAAATTAATTTTTTGCGAAAAATTGACATTTCGTGCTTCCGAAACACCAAAATTTTCAACAAATCTACCACTGGGCAAATGAAGTCATACCGTACGTGTTAATGCTACTAGAGTCAGATGTTCGACTAGCTGTTTTATTCACTGAAATCATTCTCCAACTGTACGGTATCCGAATGAAGTATTGATCCAAGAAATAAGACTTTTCAAAGTAAAATAAATAATTTATCAAAAACTCACATCAATTAATTAAATATTCAAATTGTTCACCATTAATGAAATGAGTTTTGTTCGAAACGATGGCGCACATTTTGCTGCATTTCTAGAGTGATTTGACGACATTCGTTCACTATACGTCTTCTTAAATATTCTATGGAATCGGGCTGTGTAGAGTAAATTTTACTCTTCAAGTGGCCTCAAAGAAAAAAATCTAGTGGTGACAGATCTGGCGATCTGGCTGGCCATTCAGTGGGACCCCTTTTTCCAATCCACCGATTTGGAAATCTTTCATTGAACTATATCGAAGATAGTGCCACTTCACTTTCAAATACTTAGTTAAGAATATTTCGAGAACTAATGCATAAAATGAAAAAACAATTACTGTGCTGAAATCAGTATAAAAATACCTTTCAAATGAGGTATCACTCACCCCATCTTCCCTATTCAAAATTTGGGGGTGAGGGTTGTAGTAGCAAGGGTTGAAGCACTATGCGTCCGTAACCTAGACACCTCGAAACAGAAATCGACCTGTCCGAGCATTTCTATCGAAAAAATTTATTTCGTCTGTAATCTCGTCTGTTTCGTTTTCAAATGGCCACCCTGTATAACCAACTCATGGGTCAATCTGAACACTTCATAGATCATACTCTTCTTTCAGTTGGATTGAAAATAAATGGAAAAAATTGGCTAGAATTTAAGAGTAAATATTTGTACGCTGAGTACAAAGAAACCGCAAATCTTGTTTTCAAGGACACTCTGAATATTTAACATATACAAAAAATCAGATATACTGGATCTTCCGTGTACAGATGTATATACATCTGTACTTATTGGACTACAAGTCATACATCCAGTTCGATATCTGATCTTACAAATAGGAATATTTTTCAATAATCATTATAGCGTATTCCGAGATTTTTTGATGCTTCAGTAGCAGATACTAGCTTTTTGTATGTTTTAGCTATATGCACAGCTTTGCTCTGTCATATTCTCCATTATATAAATTGAATATTGCAGATTAATTCGTGGCCATTATAAATATGAGTTTGGGTAATGAATGAATGGAAGATGAATGAGGTATAGGGATGCACCTTTTGTTATAATGACTTCTGTGCTTCGAGCTTGAAACTCGATAAAGTTCAAATAAAACCAACTTTCCTTCTGTAAGTAAAGAATGAATAAAAATATCCAAATCATGGTGTTATCAATGAAACTGAAGTTCTTTCATTTTCAAGATAACAATTCGCTACATAAAAGTAAAACATGACTCTCAATATTCACTCACATTGTTCAATTGTCAGCTCATCACTTTCCTTTCAAGATTATCGATGTGTAGAGCGCCAAATCACTTTCACTATCGCCACAACGAGCGGATAGCCTGCAGAAAAGTCGTATAGTCACAACAAGTCAGTTTTCGCCCCTTCTGAGGGCATAAATAAGCCTTTCAACCCTTGATTAATTGATGGACATCGATTTGGTGGCATTCGACGTACTCGCGTCGTTTCTGCGAGCGCTTTAGGGGGCGTCTGTCTAACATCTCGTGGTGGTCGAGAACTGAGCAGTCCGGAGCGGTGCTGAGCATGCTGAGGCCCAGAGAGGAGTCGATAGCGCGCGCGGGTAGCCGCAGAGCGCACGCGTCGCTACGGAGAAATGGCATGGAACAGAGGTGGTTTTGGCGAGCATTGAGCATTTCGAAAAGAAATGCCCGATCAGGTCGATACGTAAACGATCTCCAGCTCTCCACCTTTGGAGAAGACCCTTAGCGTAGATTTCGGCGTTTAATTCTGAAGAAATTGGTTGGTGGTGAAGCTAAGGGAACAAATTTTTGGTTTGACTCTAATTAACACAGTAACGTTCATAAAACGTTGTATTTTTTGAGTAACGTCACTTAATAACATCGTTGAACAAACTGCAGAATGTCTTTAGGAAAAATTTTCTCTAGCGTTTCATATTTTCACGTTGATTCATGGTTAACGAAACGTTGCCAGCCTACTCAGTGTCATGAATATAACACCCTGGATAAAACGTTGATATTCAGTTTCATCATAACGTTGCTGAGATACGAATTCTTAACGTTGATGTCCATACCAACAATCATATTCTAGTACAGAAGATGTATCGGATTCATATACTGCAAAAATGAAGGATGTAGAAAATGAGTAAAGTACAAGTATGTACGATATTGTTGTTGACCAGAATTCTGTCAACAAAGTAAAATCAGGCTTCCAAATCACTACGACTATTCAACGTTGTTACTAAAAATCCAAGTTAATTTAAGCGTGGAATTTCTGATATGAACGAATATAAAGGTTAATTTTAAAACTCTATACATATCTGAAGCATGGAGCATAGTGTCATTTTTTCGTTAACAATGAAATGATTAAATTTGAAACATTCAAAACACGTCTTCAACAAGAATCAATAAACATCGTCAATTTACATCTCAATGATTAACTTTCATCATCTCAGAAACTTGTATACGCTGTCAATGGGTTATTTCGAATATCCACTTGTGATTTTTGTGAATCACGGAAAAATTAAGAATAATGATTAGAAAGTTTAAAGAAATCGTGCCCAATTTTTTTTCGTCTACAGTTTTTACTTTATCACAAAAAAATTTCTGGAATAAAATTGCCATGTAATATTTCAAATGAAAATTATACTTATAATATAAGTATTTGGGTGACAAAGCTAATGCATTATTCTTAGTTGACGATATCTTCAAATATGAAACATTGTGATTAATTCTGATCATCTTAAGGTATTTCTGTCGCATTTCATCCACTCCTTTCAGTATTTCAGTCGATGACAAATTGGAGTATCCATTAAATATTCATACATATCGATTTTCAGTTAAAAATTGGAGGAAAATATTGAAATGACATTCGGATCTTCCAAGAATCTCCAAATGACTGCTATATATATCTTGTTATATAGTCTGAGTCTGAAAAAATGTAAATAAAATGAAAATATAATAGTTACTCTTGAACCTTTATATATATTGATTAATACTTGTTGAATAAATGTTTAGAAAATCCAATGAGGATTACTCTCATAATGAACGAATAAATCAACCTGTAATGTGTACGTTTCGGAGGTAAGGTTGAAGAATTCAACGTGTAACGTTGAAACGATACAATTTTCAAATGTTTACTATACGTTTTCTATTTCAGTGTCGTAATGAGTTCATTACAGTACTAAAAACAGTGCTGTAACGAACTCATTACAGCATTGTTTTTAGTTATATTTTTCGTTTTGTGGTTGACAACACTGACATCCTATCCTTTCGAATGACAACACGCTTCCATTTGCATGTCAATTGTCAATATTGAACCATGTAGAGATTTGAACGCACTATTCAAATTCTATATTCTGTCAATTTTCGTATCAGTCACACCAACTGCGAAAAAAAAATACAAAAGGCCCTAGGAGGTATAATCTGAAATTTTCATTGAATTCCAATAAATTTCTCACAATTCTTGACTGAAATAGAGAAAATATCGTCTAATAGTCGTTGCAAAAGGCAATTCCAACACTCATGAGTTCAAAAACTCGCTCCTTCGTCTCTCGTTTTCGAATTTCGCATTCGTGTTGGAATAGGTGCCCATTCTGGAACTTGTATTAGAATATACTATTGTGTGTTTACTGGGATTATTCACGATTCTGTGGTTTCACTTCATTATGTTATGTTTAGAGACGGTGGGTTTCATAAAAGTTCGTTTTTTCTCCGATCAACAGATTCTTCCGTCAAATTTGACAGTCTGATTTACCACCATCGGGTTTCATAAAACTTGATTGTGTAATCAAAACTTCCATCAGCTGATTGGAGAATACAATTTGACAACATCGATCATCGAGATCACAGAAATGCTCCATAAACATATGTCATAATACCTTCCGTGTACAAAAGTAAGTTTTAATTTGAAGTGCAGTGACATTAGACGTTGGACCTTTCAGTAGTAAGTAAAATCTGATTATCCAAAGTTGCTTGTTAGGCATCTAATACATATAATTAATTTCCTTTTTCTATTTCAGAAAGCAATTGATACAAATTGAAACAAATGAATTACATTTGGAAGTTTCGGAAATGACTTATAAGGAACTCATTACTCGATAATTAGATTTGTATGCCATAATTCATAAAATGAATGCGGAAGCAGAGGTCATATTGCTAATTCAATAATATTAGGTTTTTACTGCAGAAAAACTATTCAATATAGTGAATACTATTGTATGTTATTTCGAGTTTCAATATATATTATCGGGAAAATACTATTCAATTCTCCTGATCACCTAGTTCTTTCTATAAGCTTGATGGTAAATCAATATCCTCTTTTTAGATTGATCAATCATCAAAATATTTTATGAAACCTATAATTCCCTTGATCGGCAATCAAGCAGCATTGATCGGACCGTCAAATCGTTGATCGACAATCAAACTGGGAAATGAATCATCGAATGTAGAGACATAGGAGACCCTTAAATCCTTATGAGTGACGTGATGACGCAGTATTTGAGATAGAAGTATTTGAATTATTTGAATATTTGATGTTTCAGAACAACCCCAGAATAGAATACTGCACGTACATATTGGTTTTCAGGTTTATTTCATTCTTCTCAGCATTGATGTGTTGTCTACACTTGAGGCGCTAGTCTAAATGAATACCGATATAATTTGCTCTGGTGTAGACTGGTATATCCTTTACGATTATTTTGACTGGGGGACATGTACTCTTCTTGTAGTAAATATTACTTTTACTAATTTAGCCTCATTGATGCTGAGTCACCATTTCCGATGGCACTATCCAAGGTCATCCATGTGTTTCTTTAGTTGTTTGGAAGCTGTTTCAGCGTTTTCATTTGATGATGCAAGTACCGCTATATAGTCTGTAAAATATGCTATGGTCGTGTTTTCATTTTCTGATGTCTGAAGTGTATAGACCATACTATACATAGAATTATTCTCAATATGGATCGCGCTGTATAAACGATCTCATCACTGCGCAATGTGCGTATTGTAACAATATGTATCACACAAGAACTGAATTGTATTGTATTGTAACATTGAGAGCAGAATAAACGACAAGTTAAAAAGAATTTCTATTACTCAAGCAATCAAATCGCAAAATTAATTCTTTATGTGCACCACACAAACTTCATAGTGGTTTGCACATGAAGTACAGATGATATATAAAACTGGTCCCAATATACTTCCCTGTGGGATTCCTTATTTGACTTTGGAAGGAGTGGTTATTGCATATTTCAAGGCAAAATGACGTCGTACTAAATAAGCTTCCAACAAAATTTTCATTTCTGATTTGACAGATTGCTCCCTCTTGTTTCAACTCTTGCTAAGCTTATTGGTGTGAAAACAATGCATGGCAAGCTTCACCAGTAGTGGAGGATGCACACAGTCGAAAGCTTCACTTAAGTCTAATAAAATCGACAGCGAGTGATCACCTCTCTCAAAACAGTCTAAAATAAAATTTCCCGAAACTTCCACCCTGTAGCCTGGCCGTTGTGCCCCAAATATTGAATCGGGTCAATGGCAACTGAATGCACCAAAACCGTGAAAGAGAGAGGGCAGGATCGGAGGCGCGTCTCCCACCGGTAGAGGGCTGCCGGACCAAGGTCATGTGCGAAGTTTGCTGGAATCAGGACACCCAGGCCTGGATGGGGGCTCCTCCGGTACGAACGGCTCTGAATGAATCTGCTCCAATTCGTGGGAGGGATAGGGAGTTTATCATACTACCCGCAGTAATAAATTAACTACAATTTGAAGGTGTTTGGCGGAGTTTGATAAATATGGAAAAATGGTTATCGACGGGAATGAAGCTGGAATTTTAGAGGAAGCCCATCAATTTGTATTTCAATTAGAATTTTGTCCATTAATTTCTCTGGAATAACCAGGAAATTCGATATGTATGAGGTTTTTTAGTTGCACGGCGTACCAGAAGGCATTGTTTGAATTTCATTTGGGTTTCATGAAAGTTCGTTGATTCTTCGATCAACAGATTCTTTCGTCAAATTTAACAGCCTGATCAATCAGCATCCCGTTTCATAAAGCTTGATTGTGGAATAAAAACTTCGGTCAGATGATTGGAGATTACTATCTGACAACATTGATTTTCCGAAGTCTCAATCATCGAGAACACAGAAATGATTCATGAGCATATGTCGTGATGCCTTCCGTGGTGTACAGAAATGAGTTTTGATCACAGAACACATCTCATGTAATAATTTATGGTTTTGATTTGATGCAGTGGCAAAAGAGTCGCTTTTACTGTTGTTTTGGTACTTTATTTCAATTATATATACATTAAATAATCAGTGGAAAGGACTCACCAATGGAAGAAAAACTGAACCTCAGAGTATAGACGTTAGATACTTTCAGTAGAGTAAACGTGAGTAAAATCTGTCTACCTATCTAACCTTGCTTGTTTGACATCTAATACGTCAAATTATTCTCCCTTCTGTGTTTTAGAGATCAATTTAGGAAACCAATAAATTAGGTTTGGAGGTCCCAAAAATGTTTTACAAGAAGATCATCACATTTTGCTCAATCATCAAAATATTTTATGAAACGTTTTATTTCACTGGATCGGCAATCAAACAGCGTTGATCGATCATCGCGGTATGTTGATTGTCGATTGCTTGATCGGATCATCAAATCGTAGTTTCATAATCAAATTGGGAAATGGAACATAGAATTTCGTAACTGATCAAGCGCTTGATCGGGCAATCAACGTTTTATGAAACCCACTGTAAGACTTATGACTATCAAGGACCAATTTGTGACAACTCCATCTTTGGATGAGGAGTGGTTAGGAGAACAAGACAATCCTGTAACTGTCTGAATGGTTCTAAGCCAAATAAGGTCTTTATTGGACTGCAGCATTATAGACCCATCCTGTGTTACCTTAGACGGTTTAGCATCGTCGGCTACAATTACAGTGGTGGAATGTGGAATGAATGGCATCAGTTCTGGTGACTTTGAATTCTCCTTAGATGCACATGATCACTGAAAATGGGTAAGACGACGTCAAAGAGAAAGACGTGAACCTCAGTTTTATATCCAGCGGCATGTACACCGGACAGTAGGCATTATGAATTGGGGGCTTTTGCACATGCAAGTAAATCTTCAAGAAATAGTGGAGGAACATATGTTCTGCCTCACCTTAACTGGTTCGGCGATCCAAACTTTCAGGATGATAATTCTTAATCTTATGTTGCTAGAGTTGAATTAAACCTTTTTCTTAAACGAACCAATTGAATCTTTTGCCATGGCCACCCAGATTCCCCTATCACTATACATAGAGCATGTTTGGGACATCATGGGTAGAAGGCTTGAAAATTCACCTCATCGCCTACGGACTCCACTGGCTCAGAGAAATGAACTCAACAAGAAATATAACATTGTATACCACCAATCCTAAGACGTGTTGAACAGAGTATAGATGATCGTGGTGGACATACACATAAGTCACAAATTTATTGAAAAAAAACTTTTAGACACTTCGTTTTTTTTTATTCAAATTTCAATCATTGCTGTGCTATCTCTGATTTAGAAAAAAAAGAGTTTCTTCTGGCTGTTGCAGTTGCTTTGTCAGTTCATATATAATAAGAGACTACTATCAGACTTGCGAGTAGAATTTATTTCAACAAATCTCGATTGTATGAAGTCAAATTTTTTAAGGCTTAATTATGTAGTTTTTGAGATTAATCAAGGCAATGTAATGTATGCAAAAACGAACCGAAAAATAGTTTATTCAGAAGTTTGCATGAGATCAATATTGAAAGAAACGGATTACGGTGAAAGTTTTATTTTATTCGGAGAGAAGCTGATGGCTTTCAGTCATGGAATTGCTATAAAAATAGCAAATGCCTTCGAACACGTAATGGCATTAACCTTGACTCATAAGGTTCAATACATCTCAGCCATTTTACTGAAATATTGGAGTCTGACATTTTATTCAAATTTCCTCGCCTATTCCATCCAGAAATATTTAAATTCATCTATATTCCACTTTTCTGGAACTAGTTTCTGACTTCTTCATAAAAGAGATTTTTTTGTAATGAATTTATTGGTATTTACAATCCACTTTCAAAAGTATTAAGTAAATATGTTGTATGTAACGACTGAGAGAAAGTATTGCTCATTGATGTATTCATATTTATGATTATTCAGTAATCTTGATTGGCCAGGACCTTATCAACCTTTGTGAGATGAATGGATCTTCTGTCAGTTGGTTGTCATGTCCTTGTAACTTCTGATGAAATTTTCTCGAGTGAATTTCTATTTCCGCGCTGACATACGGGACTCTTAAATCCTCATGGATGTGATTAATCGTAAGATTTTCTCAAAGCACAAATCTGTAAGCCGTTATTTTCATCGGTAAGCACCCTGGCGTATGATGTAAACGAAGAATGTTTCCGGTTCGAAACTTGCTCGGAACTTAATTGTATTTCATTAAAAGAAGAAAAGGAGAGAACAAAGCATACATTTATAAATTTTTTGTGTTCGATGTATTTGATAATGTTTCAGTAAATTTATGGGTGATCGTAGACTCTCATTGTCATCAACTCTTCACACGTTTTTGTAAGTCTGTCTCTGTGTTTGGTCTTAATTATTTTTCGTTATTGTGAAGCGAGTTACTAGTAAATATATCAATACAAAAAAATTAATCCTGCTAGTTTTGATTCTGAAAATAGAACTTCCAAATATTCAGCGTACAAGACGGCTAGCAAGCTAGAATGTGTGGAACTAGCTAATAAACTGGCGTGTGCGGGAAACAACCCTCCTTTCCGCCATCTTGATGGATAAATTACGACTCACATTCGCGAAATTACATTCATCTAGCGTTCTCTGGATGTGGAGCCATATATTCTGCGTCACGAATTATGACGTGCCTTGCCCATATTGTACCAGGCCTTCGAAGGTTGGAGATAATTTCCCTGCTAAGGCCCTGAACCTCAAAGTGTGCATGTGCGTGCTAAAGTCTCCCATTAATAACAATTGATAATCATCTGAATAACCTACAGCGATAATTCCAAAATCTGAATCGTGATCTATCGAACGAATAAGAAAAAGTGTTCACGATTGATAACATTTTTTTTATTTAATATTTAGACCTCTACCTGGATCAACATGAGGATTGTGTGGGAATTTCTACAATTTCCTGAAATAGAGCACATCGTGGGAGCTCTACCAGAAAAATACTCATCTAAGCATTCAAGACACAAAGCACTATGGGGACGAACCTAACAAAAGTTAATCCTGATAATTAATTTTATCTATATTCATGAGTCTATAAATATTGTCAATCAATAAGCATTAAAAAAATTCCATCATTTTCTACTTCTTCAAATAACTAATTTATCTCTAGAACCATAGAAGATGACCTTCGAACCTTTGATGAGAAGATGCACAATAACAGATGGTATATACCACAGAACACAAATGGGCAGCCATATTTGAGGAACGAAGCGGCGGGAAATTCGAATTACCAGAGCAGCGAGAATTTCAAATTTCAAGCATGAATGGTAAATATGCACTGACTTAAGCCGCCCATGTGAAATTCAGGATATGCCAAATGATTATGATAAAGAAAAAACCTGTGGTAAATTTTCATAATTATATTGTTCATTCTGGAGGATATTTAGGAATATAATTACAGAGTATTATATCATATGAAATCAATTCCAAAACTGAAAGACTACAAAATTCATTGCATTCAGATCAGGGATATTTAAATTAATCTGAATGAAAGCGAAGTTATTAAATGATATGGAAGTAATGAACAAAATAAAAAAACATGAAATAAAAAAGAAAAAAACAAAGGATACTGAATTTATAGACGAATAAATGAAAGAAGAATATTTTATTTATAATCGGAATAAAATTAACTCAAAAAATTTTGAAAATTATAGCATGACATTCAACCATGAATACAAATTATTCAGATGCAGAGCATAAAGAATTGATAAGAAGAGTTCAGTCTTCAGTTTTGCTAGCACGTAAACAATAGAAAGAATTTTTTTTTCAAAGGATTCAAGGTTTTCGATTAGCTTACTTTGAAATTACAATGCAATGAAAAAACACTATGAAAAATAAATAAAAATAAATAAAATTCATGTGAACTGAATAAATCCAATGAACTTTCAGACATCATAAGAAATGAATTAATGAACAATAACAAAATTAAAGAAACATATTAGAAAAACAGTCATTCTACATGAAAAAACTTATGCTACATATAAAACACTAATTAACAATAATAAACATTTATCGATATAAAAAATACTAAAATTAGTATTGTATTTTTCTACAGAATCTGTGACCAAAACTTTCCTTTGTTCGTATATGAACAAAGGTGTTTATCCGCCTAAATATTTCTGTTGTCATGCGTCAAGTTTTGTGCTTCCGGTAGCCATATTTGGTGGAGAAAAGAACGTGTAGTTTGATCCCCCTGGTTCCAACATTGAAAATTTCTCTTCATCGATTAGAGAAGTAATCAAAAAAAGATCAGTAACTCCATTTTTGATATCAGGGTAACCTTCAAAATATTCCAGGGTAATACCACTAGAGGTGAGAATTTTTCGAGAACACTCTTGTTTTTTGGGAATTATGCGTTTAAATTTCACGAAACAAAGTTATCCGAGCCAAAGGCGAGTGGTATTTCGGGATCACTTTGTTGAGTGAAATTTGTATAATTTTCAAAAAACGACAGAGTGTTCTCAAAAAAAATTCGAATCTCGTGTGGTATTTGGAAAGATCATTCAACAATATAAATCAAATGAAATAAAAAATAGTTTTTTATTCAAAAATAACCAGATAGAAGTAAAACAACAAATTATTCATCTTTATTCTAAAAATAATAATTATTGATAGTACAATTATTATACACATTACGAGCATTATTTTCGAATGATGAAGTAGATACTGATGTTGTTTCTTGAAGGACATTTTTTTCATTCCTTAATGCTGTGATTATTTTTTTGTGATGTTGTTGGTCCGGTTGGAGATACGGTTTCACTGACGCTGCAGAAGAATGGCCTGCTATCTTTATCAGCTGTTCCTCGCCAATCCCTGAACCATATTTCCAATTCTTATGTGGAGTAAGGAATAGTCTTTCAGTGGTTATGTTTGCAGTTCTTTTGGATAAAAGTAGCTTATATAACCTCACCGGGCAAATATCTTCTTCAATATTGGGAGTCAGCCATTTCGTTTCCGCCCATTTTTGGGCACCACCTTGTCTTGTTTTAGAAAATATCGGATTGTAGGCAATGCGGCCCGTGGGATTACCATCGTTTTCAATTTCGAATTGGAAATGCGAAATTAGGCATGATGAACCCTCTCCTCCGCGCCAAGCAAGCTCCAGTGCAGCAATAAAATAAAATTTTCTGTTCAAACCGTCTGGATTATCTTCTTTACATAAGTTGACTATCTTTTTGTGTTGCTGCAAAGACAGCGCCTTGGCACTAACTTTTCTCTTCTCAGGGTTCATTTGCAAAATACGCCTCTTGGAATTTCGTGCATCCCGCGACGTTTTAAAATCCACGTCTGTGAATGGATCGAACCTAACGCCCCATTCGGAATAGAATTTTTCCTGCAGCTGTTTGGCAGTATTATTCCACGAAGTTTTTACGACACTTTCCTTGTAGTCTGATCCATCTCTTTTCTTTATATTGAAAGCCCAGTCTAGCATAATATTATTGAGCTCTGACAATCTTGTTTTTTCATTTACAAGGTATTTCCGGGCAGCACAGAATTCTTCAAATTGTTTCCAAATGTAGGATCTTGACTTCACTGTATTAAGCGCCACACTTTTCTTCACATTTTCCTCAATTGAAGTGATATTACAATGCCCAAAACGTAAAATACGAAAATAAACTGACAGAACTGCCAAATATGCTGTTGAAGTTATCGCTTACAATTGCTTGTTTATCGTAACCAAGACGACCGCTACTTCCACCAACGACCAAAGCTATCCGGGCGTATTAATATTCCTATGCAAATTGGGCATTTGATAAAAACAAATTTCTAAAAGTGAACACACTGTGAGGTTGAGTGTTTTCAGATACAGTTTGTTTCTATTGGTCCGTTTTCAAAAATTGAGCGATTTCATTGGACGATGTAGTATAGTGTTGAATGATAATTCATATTCATTCTATTTGAAAAAGTGGTTATTTTACTGCTAAATGGCTCAACTTTTTATTGATGTTGAAAGGAGTACGAGAGTAATGTTACTTGAAAATGTTGACTGAAGAAATCGTATATAAAGTATAGTATTTAGATAGCAGTAGGTAATGGTCATAACACACTTGATGCAAAACTCACCTGCGTGTGATATGACGTTGAATAATATACTAGTACCTACATACCACCAATCATATTCATTGATCGCAATAATAAATAAAATTTCGAGATTCAATCTCCTGCAATGCAGTGGGTGATGATTTATCGAATTTTTTCTTATAAACTTCGAACGTAACCGAAATCTGCCTACGCCTATGCCCACGTATGCAAGTTCAACGTAATTTCTGATGCGGTTAAAATTTGATTACAGTTCGAATAGAACTTCCTGCGGCAAGCGGCATCCACAATTTACAATGACGTCAATTTTACCTAAGTCATCTACATAATAGCCAGAAATGGGCAATTTACGTGTGGCTAATTAGACGCTCTGAATCCTAAATTAGAAGTGAAGACACGTTTTATAGTTCACATTCAGTGATCCATACTCGTGAATATTCGCTGGAATTGAATCAATAACATCAGTAATGAATCTTCTTGAATATTGTTGAATCTCTGGACGGACGTCTTGTTGAATAATAACTTGATATTGATCTCCCTTCTACCAACGCTTCTGTAAATATCTTTTTCATTATCGGTTTATGTTGCATCATTATGTAGTTAAAGCTGGTTTTATTATTTCTCTTTTCAATATAAATATCTTTTTGGGATAGCAATTACCTACAAGAGTTTTCGTGATGTTATTCATTTTCGTCTTGTGTGTATTTATCGATCTTTCATATAAATATTTTGACTTCCAATTTGAAATTGAGTTCATAGTTGGAATTGAAATGTAGTTATTTTCCAATATTTGTTGGTTTCTTATGTACCTACACTGCTTCTTGGGATTCCATTTTTACATCTGAAAATTAAAGTTCTCTATATGTCTAAATTTCAATTATGAATTTATTCTCAAGTTGAATTAGGACACGTATAATTCCTTGATCATTTAATTGTTTTGACAGAAATGTCGAATCATCTCTAAAATAAGACTGGTAATATTCCTACAAAAACTTATTATTATATATGAGGGCTCGTTTTTGCCATTCATATCCAACAATTTATTCATATATCTTGAGAAAGCTATCCAAAAAAGATTCTAGTTTTAGAAAAAAGGAGATTGAGTATATTGCACATGAAGATAATTAATTTCTTCATTGCGAAATGGCGAACGCGCTGGGTATTTCCTTCAAGTATCTCACAGTGTTCAAGTATAAATGAATTGTAGCGAAAAAAAATTATGAGGTAAACACCTGTCAGTATAAATCAGTAATAGTTGAATATGGTATGGAAAAATACTCCTCTCTTCATAACTAGAAACCAGAAAACAGATAATTAGGCATGGAGAAAAGGTACAAATCTTATTCTGCTTGTAGATATATGACTACTTGATGCTCCTATTATTTCTTTCCAAATCCAACAGGTTTTATGATTATTAATTTCTCATTCATAAATCTTGAGGATTGCATGAGCCGATTAGTTTCAGTTTATTATAATTTTTCTTTTTATTACTAAATGGCGAATGCGTTGTTCACAGCTTTCAATTCGTTATAATTCAGTATCTGGGTATGGATGACGGTTACAGAGAATTTAAAGAGGTGAATCAGTGGCGGTGCTATCACTATTTTTGGGTGGTGCGAGAGAGAAATTGAAAAGTTCTTCTTACCAATTTGTGAGAGTTATGGATAATAGTCTCTACCTTCCGTTGTGAGAGTAGGTATAATAACATATGATAGAAATTACAGTTGGGAAATAATAACAATAAAGCTTTTATTCTTTTCAAACAACTCAAATATGCACTTTTCGAGCTTTAGCGCTCGCGAATTTTTTTATCAATTCACAATAATTTAGATTTTGTGCTATATCATTTTTATGGACAAGATTCCAAGATTGGATAGTCTTTCATGGCACATTGTAGATCGTAAGAAAGTTTTTATAATCTTCAATGTACTAAAACTTCGCCACTTTTGGCGACAGTTATAGGAACAGTTAGCAAGATACGAAGCGCCGTCCATACATTCGGGAAAATATCTTACCAATCATTTTTTTTTATAAGTCGAAGAACTGCTATGGGCTCTGCTACTTGAAGATCCTTCAACAATGAATTCAGGCTCACAAGTTCTTCAACCAGTTCATTGCCATATATATCGTGTTTTTCGCCATCGCTCAAAGCGATGCACAGGCTTTTTTCAAAAAGGATATGTGCAATAATCCACGTATAAAAAGGACCAAGTATCATTGAATTTTGACAATTGTTGAAAACGTGTAACCAATGTGTTCACAATTGTGTCTATCAAAGGGTAAAAAACGTTCATTTTATATATCCAATCGATTCCCTGACGGAATGTATATCATTTCGTGGATGTTGACGAAAAACTTGAGTTCTTTAATTCAAACCTTGTGGCATTACTCAATCTACATGCACCGAAACGAATGGCCAAATTGACTAAACGTAGACCACCATGGTTGTCTGAAAGCATTCGCGCTGCAATTCGATTGAGAAATAATGCTCTTTCTCGGTTTAGACAATCTAAAAATCCCCACCATTGGGAATATTATAAAACGTTGAGAAACCAAACGACTCTGATGATGCGGCATGAGAAGAGAGCATTATTTGAAGACCAATTTCGGGAAAAAATTAACATTTGGTGTAAAATGAAGAAATTTGACATTGTTGGCTCTAGAAATTCAGAAATACCAGAACATCTGAAAAATCCAAATGAGCTGAATGATTGCTTTACTGGTGTCGTTGGTGTTCAGTCAGTAGTAGACTCTCCAACACTGAACTTTTATAGAGACAATATATTGGACGCAGTGGTTACTCCTTTCAGCTTTACGGAGGTAGATGAGATTGAGGTTTTGAGAACTGTAGATGCAATAAAATCTCGACCCGAGGGAGTGGATGGCATCAATATATTTATATTTCAACTCTGTTGTCCTTTTATCCTGCCATTTCTTACTCATATTATCAATGGATTGCTGGATTTCACTGAGGCATTCGACATTCCAGCACCAACTACTCTTGACAATTCTCCACTTCATAGGACTTAGTGATGGAGCTGTACGGTTTTTCTCGAACTCCCTTTCGCCTAGGTCCCAGTGCGTGGTGATTGACTCACTCATGTCCGATTTCGCTGATATCTATCGGGGGGTACCCCAGGCTTCCGTTTCTGCGCCGTTATTATATGCTATATACTCGTTGAGCCTGCCGAAGGCATTGAAAATTTGTTCATCTCAATTCTATACCGATGATACATAGGTATACTTATCTTTTACTAGGAATAATGTCACTGAATCCACAGTCATATTAAGTAGGGAAATTGAGGCATTGAGAACTGTGGCTCTGGAACATTCCCTTCAGCTCAATGCGAATAAGTCCACTTTGCTGCTTATTGGGCCTGAGCGGGAGGTGTTGGGACTGAGGGACTTGGTGAAGGTGGAGGTCGACGGCGTGGTCCTGCCTGTGATGAACGCAGCGCGGAGTCTTGGTCTGGTTTTTGATAGTTCCCTAAGATTCAGTTCACATGTGACAGAATGCATAAAAAAAGCTTATGGAAGGATAAAATTGATTTATATAAATCGGCATTTGCTTCCTCGAAGGATCAAGGTAATACTCTGTGACTCTTTGGTCTTGACAGTATTTAATCACTGTGATGTGGTCTATGGAAACTGTCTCACACAGTCTGATAAAATGAGGATATAGCGTGTACAGAACTATTGTCTAAGGCTGATTCATGGTGTGAGAAGGTATGAGTCGATTACACCCAAACTTAGGGAGACGGGATGGCTCATTATGGAAGAAAGGAGAAAGCTATACACAGCATGTTTCTTCAGAGATATAATTTTACTGAAGTGCCCTTCTTACCTCTACAGGCGAATAGTTTTCAGAACCCATGTCCACAATCTTAACATCAGATTCAGGGGAAAAATAACTCCACCATTTCACAGAACGGCAATGTTTGAGAGGAGTTTTTCCTACAACATTGCGAAATTTCACATTGGTCTCCCTGAATCTTTTTTACTACTCTCTAGAGCAACTTTTAGAAAACGTTATGGAGGGTTTCTCATGGAGTTTTGAAGACCTCACTAACGACGAGTGCCTCTACGTGATAAAGGAAGTTGACTTTGTATGCATATATTCTTTTTTGCTGCCCATATCTCATAAAAGTGTTTGCTAATTTCCTCTTGTTCACTCCACTATTGTTATTATTTATGAGTTTTCACATTCAGTTTCATGGTTGAGTAGATCAGAGAGTCTCTCCGGAGGCTCACCTGGACTCCGCCATTATTCTTCTAGGTCGATATAATGTATCATATTGTATAGGTCAGATATGAAAATAAAGACATTATTATTATTATTATTATTATTATATTGCTTCCAGATCAGTAGGTATTTCATCCAATGCTTCATATTCAAATAACCGTCTTTTTTTCGCAATCGGACTTCCTTAAAACATGGATTAATTCCGACCTCAGAAGCTATTTCTTTAGCTGTAATTAGGATTGAGGAAAAGCTACGATACTGTTCCACGAATTCCGAACAATTTTTCAGTAATCGCGATACATTTGACAGGTTCATAGTTTCAGACTGCATCGCTTTACTCACAATATTCAGTTGAAACAATATAACATACCAAGCCACCATTGTAATTATGAAGTCAAGTTGTTCAATGTTTTGAATTAACGACAATGCCTCTGATGCAGCAACTGAGTCATTAGTTTCTTCATAAAGATTCTGAAGGGCATCACGAACTGAAGTATACTGAAAGCAAACAGCGGCTAGACTATTGACTCTACTTTCCCAGAGTTTCGCAAACTTTTTTGAGCGATAATCCTTCAATATGGCTTGATATCACTTCCCATCGCTTAGTTGATCCAGAGAATAAGACAAATAGTCTTTGGAGAAATCCAAATAAAGAAACAGATTCAACAGAGCTTTTGTCTGCATCTGCAATCACCAAATTCAAGCTATGGCAACCACAAGGATTAAAAAATGCCAGGCTTAAAATTCTGGTTTGTACACCTTTGTTTACTCCTACCATGTTGGCACCGTTATCGTACCCTTGACCTCTACAATCATTCATGTCTAAATTAAATTCATTTAAAATTGAATCAAGAAAAAGGCCAGAAAGTCCTGCGCCCGAAGAGTCACTTACTGGCTTGTATGTAACAAAACACTCACGTGTTAAAAGTAATGTTGTGAGCAATCTCACTAAATTGTTATAAGAATAATTTTTCTGTTCTGTGGCCTAACCTAATTATTAATATATGTGTTCTATGATAGAAGATTCTAGAAGAAGAGATGAGTTAAGAATGTACAATGTGTTAAGTTAAATAGTAGTCATTGTGTATTGTATTGTATTGGAATACCAAGGAGATAGTAGAAATAAACCACGAGAAGTTAGTCTGACTTTTATTTTAACAGTGGTAGCAGAGCGTGGTTTATGAAAAATGACTACGAAGGAAAAATACAACCTAACCCCATTCTCTGGAAATAACTTTTCAGCATGGGAGTTTCGAATCAAAAGTATCCTGCGGGACAATGGAGTTGTAGAAGCAGTTCTCAATAAAGATTATAGTCTGAACGAAGAAAATGAAATCGGGGAAGCCAAAGCCCAAGCCATTTTAATTGGAGGAGTAGCAGACACACATTTGGAATACATAAGAAACATGGAAAGTGCTTATGATATGTTTTATAATCTGGAGCAGGTATTCAAGCAGAGGGGAGTGCGCAGCCGATTGTTCATTCGACGAAGTTTAAATGAAATAAAGTTCAATGAAAGGGAATCATTGCAGAACCATTTCGTCAAACTGGATGAACTATTTTCACAACTACAAGATTCTGGGGTGAAATAAGCCAAGAAGAAAAACTAAATTACATTCTAATGTCAATGCCCAAAAAGTTACGAAGCAGTAGTCACTGCCATTGAAACTCAGCCCAATCTGGAATTAGGGTTTGTCAAAAACAGACTATTGGGTGAAGAGGAGAAAAGAGCAAAACCAGTAGTTGAAACATCCAGTTCATTAAATTATGCTTTTTCATGTTATATATGTGGAAAACGAGGGCACAAAAATTCCAATGCAGATATAGAAATAAACCTGACAATACTTACCAAGGACGTGGCGACAGAAACCAGAACAGAACTACCCAAGGTTCAACAAGGAACACAAATGAGAATGGACGAGGTCAGAATTCGAATACATATAGTAGAAATAGGTTCCAGAATTGGTCAAGAGGAGGTTATGCAGCCACAGCTGACAACAGGGACGACCAAGCAAAGGTGGTATTTATGACAGACACAGGATCAGGTGAGCCATTTGAAAATTCTTACTTGGCTGAAAATAATTTAACCTGGTGTGTTGACTCTGGGTGCTCCGATCATCTAGTGAGTGACTTGAATGCTTTTTCTGACTATAATGAGTTTAAAATTCCTAAAAAGATATCTGTAGCTAAGGGAGGTGTTTATTTAGAAGCTAAAGGCATAGGAAATATTGATGCAATTAGTTTTGTTAATAATAGGAGAGTTCCATGTAAAATTAAGAATGTATATTATTGTCCTGATGTTAAAAAGAATCTTATGTCTGTTTCAAAACTAGAAAATAATGGTTTAAAGGTATTATTTGAAAATAATGAAGTACAAGCGTCAATCAAAGATAGAGCAGTTATGATTGGAAAAAGGAAGGTTCTTTATACTTAGTTAAAATGGAAATAGATAACTCGGCAAATTATACTGTTCACAACTCATTAAATTATAGAGATGATTTAGTCAATTTGTGGCATAGGCGTTTAGGACATTTAGGCCTACAAAATTTGAAAGTCTTAAGTAGAAGTGGTCTGGCGGAAGGTATGGATAAGTTAGATGAATTAAGCAATATGAATTTGAAAGATTAACATGTGAACCATGTATAATGGGAAAAATGACAAGGCAACCATTTAAGGGAAAGGGATATAGAGCAAATAAACCTTTAGAGGTAGTTCACACTGATGTATGTGGACCCATTTCTCCGACAACTTGGGACGGTTTTTCGTTATTTAAGTGACATTTTTAGATGATTATTCTCATATGGTCATAATATATTTGCTGAAAAATAAATTTGAGGTTTTTGAACGTTTTAGAGAATATGAAGCTTACGCTACAAACCATTTTGGGACAAATATTTTAAATTTAAGATTAGATAATGGAGGAGAGTACACTTCAAATGAGATGAAGGCCTTTTGTAGAAGTAAGGGTATAAGGTTGAAGTATATAGTATCATATAATCCAGAAATGAATGGGAAAGCGGAAAGATTAAATAGAACTCTGGTGGAAAAAGCTAGAACTCTCTTAATAGACTCAAATTTACCAAAAGATATGTGGGGAGAGGCAATCTATGTTTCAGCATATCTAACAAACCAAGTCCAACCAGCAATATGGATAAGACTCTATCGAACTATGGGAAGGAACAAAACCAAACTTAGAGAAGTTGAGAGTGTTTGGAAGCATAGCATACAAACATGTGCCTGATCAATTAAGAACAAAGTTGGACAGTAAGGCAAAGAAGCTAATCATGGTAGGATATGGGCCGAACAGCTCCTATAGATTATGGGATCCTGAAAGAAGAAAAATAGAAATTGGAAGAAATGTTGTATTTGATGAGAACAAGTTGAATACACCAGACTCATTAGAAATAGAGAAACTCAGATATAACAGGGAAAGTAAAACAAAGGAAGGAAATATGAACGAAGACATACAGGATGAGCCAAACATTCAGGAGGAAGAATTTATTCCAGTACATGAAGAAAGTAGTTCACAAACAAAAAGGAATAGAAACAAGCCGGTATGGCACAAAGACTATATTACAAATTTCAATCCGAGGAAGAAGCAATGTTCGCTTATTTGTTGGAATATGATGATGATATTCCCAAAACCATAGATGAAATAGATCAACGGCCAGACAGAGATAAATGGATGAGAGCAGTGGAGGCGGAAGTAAATATATTAGAGGAAAGTAAAACTTGGATACAAGTAAAGAAACCTGAGAATATCAAGACGATTGACACAAAATGGGTATTTTCAAGAAAAGAACTTAAAAATAAAGAACCAATATATAAAGCCCGACTTGTCGTTCGAGGTTTTCAACAAAAGGACCATAGAGAAGATACATATTCTCCTGTTCTTCGACTCCAAACTTTAAGAATTGTTTTAGCAATCGTAATACAGAATAATTATGATATACATCAGATGGATGTCAAGGGAGCATTTTTATATGGGCGTATTGAGGAACAAGTGTATTTAAGCCCTCCTAAAGGCATCAAAGTAAAAGATGGTTTAGTTTTAAAGCTTACAAAATCACTTTATGGGCTCAAAAATCACCAAAATATTGGTATGATCATTTTCATGAATTAATCACAAAATTTGGGTTTTCTAGATCGGACAATGATTATTGCTTTTACATCAAAGATCGTATATATATGTTATTGTATGTGGATGATCTTTTAATTGTAGGAACAGATGAGAAGAAAATTTCTGAGCTAAAAGATTTTTATGCAATGAATTCAGGATGAAAGATTTGGGAAGAAATAATTTGATGTATTTGGGTATTTCAATAGTGAAAACAAATGATAGCATATTAATGGATCAGTCAGATTATTTGAAAAAAGTATTAGTTAAATATGGTATGGAAAATTGCAAGCCCATTGCTACACCAATGGATGTTAATTTTAAAATGACTAGCAGTGAATGTTTAATCGACAATACTCTGGAACTCAGATGTCGATCCTTAATTGGATCATTGATGTATGTCACTGTAGGAACTCGACCAGACTTAGCTGCAGCAGTTTATTATTTAAGCCGATTCCAATCCAAACCAAGTAATGATTTGTGGATTGCACTAAAGCGGATTTTACGGTATATCAAAGGTACACTAAATCTAAAATTGAAATATTTCAGTAACAATAGCTGCTCTGTCTTGGTTGGTTACGCTGATTCGGACTGGGCTAGGGATGAAGATAGGAAATCCACATCCGGATATCTATTCAAAGTATATGATAATGTAGTAATTTGGCGGAGTAAGAAACAGAATTGTATTGCACTCAGTACGGCAGAAGCTGAATTAGTTTCTTTATGTGAAGCAGTAAAAGAAATGATGTGGTTATTAAAATTGTTGAAAGATTTTAAATTAGACATTAAAGAAGTATGTATATTTGAAGACAATCAAAGTACCATTAAAGCTGTTAAAAATCACGATCAAAAATTAATGAAACATCTAGATATCAAATATAATTTTATTAAACAGTTAGTAGAAAGTGGATTAGTTAAGTTAGAGTATATTAATACACGAGATCAAACAGCGGATGTCTTTACCAAACCTTTAAGTAAAATTAATTTCAGAATGTGTATCGATAGACTTAATTTAGTTTCGATTGAGGAGGAATGTTAAAAGTAATGTTGTGAGCAATCTCACTAAATTGTTATAAGAATAATTTTTCTGTTCTGTGGCCTAACCTAATTATTAATATATGTGTTCTATGATAGAAGATTCTAGAAGAAGAGATGAGTTAAGAATGTACAATGTGTTAAGTTAAATAGTAGTCATTGTGTATTGTATTGTATTGGAATACCAAGGAGATAGTAGAAATAAACCACGAGAAGTTAGTCTGACTTTTATTTTAACATCACGCACTTCGACTTCTTCATTAGTGTCAACAAACCGAATTGTTATTGATAATTGTTCAACGTGGCTTACATCAGGAGTGCAGTCCATAATGATATAGAAGTATTTAGCAGACTTCACCATAATTTTATTACGAACTTCACATCCAAGTAAGCCAATTCATTCGAACGACAGCAAAAACAATATGCTTTATCTGCAGCTTTAGAGTACACAAGCCATCTTCTTTTGAAAATCTCCCAATTTGGCATTACGTTTTCAAAATGTGAATTTGAAAATGTCGACAATCACTATTCTTTGGGTAGCTTTCATTACTCATTTGATGACTTATAGGACTTCGGATGTGTTCATTTTTTGTTGCAGAGTCAATAATAAGCGGCCATTCTGAAATATCTAAATTTTTTGTTTGTTCAAAAGGTGATGATGATTTATCTGATACAATTTCTTCTGCAATATTTTGAGGGCCAGACGAGGTTCCAGGTATAGCTATATCTTCTTGACTGAACTGCTCTACATCTTCAAGAACAGAAGTCTTCTTAAGAGGGTCTCCTTCTTCTGCTTCTGGATATTGAAGTTCTGGTGGTGATGAGTTAGATATCTTTTCGACCCTCAAAAATTTTGATAAAAATTTCGCAGATTTTTCAGCTTCGCCTTGCTTTTTCAGTTTTATTTTTAAGTTTTGTGCACCAGATAATGTTTTTGAAGGAAGTGACATGTTTTTTATCTGAAAAAGATACATTTAACCTTTCCATCATTAAACTATTACATAAATCTACTTTCTATACAAACAAGAAATATCTTTGTTCTTTAAACTAAAGTTTAAGATCCATATAGGTAATCCATTTTTTAAAAAGCTATACTCCAAATTTTTCTCATTCAATGATTAATGATGATTTCAAGTGTTGAAAGGAAAGAATTTTGGGTGAAATTCTATTACGTTGAAAATCTCGGATATCTTCAATGTCTACGAAGTGAAGATGAAGATATATAAAAAGTGTATATTATTTTTCATCAGGAAACTGAGAAAGTGATATAAAATATAGGCTTCCATCCAAAAAACAAAATTAGGTTAGCCCAGCAAAATTTAAACACCGTGTATAATCGACATTATTTTCATTTTGTAGAGTTAAGAATGTTAAGATAAGGAAGTCATTATAGAAAAGTAGCGATGATAACATTATTGAAACACTAGTTTTGTTGTATTTTATCGAAGGAATATTAAATAATGCGAGATGGGCTTACAGCAAAAATTAGCCACTCAATTGAAAGCTTACCTTAAATACACAATTTGAAATCCTGAAATCCTTAGGCACTGATAATTTAGAACACCTAGTAAAAACTTTGTAACTTTAACACTGAACACAATGTGAACGCAACGTTGTTTCGAATGTTTGTTTCTCTAGAATTAATGGGAATCAGAGAAATAGAAATGAAAAGACTGTGGCATTTCCCCCTTCTTTTAAAAGAAAATCCTGATTGGAGAATGGGCAATCATATCAGAAAATGCGCCCAAAGGACAGCTCATCAAACTATCAAAGAAGTCCCCTGAATCAGACATCAAAGGCGCCGCTTAGTAATTAGTAAACCACTCATATGGTGACGTTTAAAGTGAATGCCGGCAAGTGCAATTAACCAAAAAATAGGGGATCGAAAGGAATGACACGATATGGCGACTGGAGACCCAAGTTGTTTTTTTAAATATAATCACCTATATAAAAACATTTCTCTGTTTTTAAAGTCTAATTGTATCGTCCGGCGAGTCTGACAGTCCAGTAAAGGAAGGTCTGAAATCGCTTTTCTCTGAAAGAGCTGTTAATTGTTATGAAGGAAATCCAGGTGCCAGAATTTTCAGGAACATTGAGAGAACATATGAAAGACAAGCAAGTCTTCGAAACTCAACAACTCGAAATATCGTTTTTGGGGCCCCTGTCCTGATGGCCCCGGTACGACGATTTTGGCGCCCCCCTCGAGACGGCGCGCGGTACGCTCCCATCGCTCTAGAACCGCCCTGAGGTGAATCTTTGTTAAAAAAAAACTCCGTGGCAGAAGATGACACAAAAATTGCAATCGATTATTATTTTCTTAGGAACTGGTTAAATTGAATTTAGTAGGAAGCCAGATGAAATAAAATCCTTCTCTGAATTGGCTTGATTATTATTGAGATATTTCTCGGACATAAGATCTCCTGTAATCTCTTGCACAGAGTAAAGGTTTTTGCGAATATTAACTTTTAATACATATAAATTCAGTATCCGAGTGAAAACGAATAGCGAAAAAAAATCATTCATTGCTTATAAGAGTTCAGGTGTAAATTAACAGTAGCGAAAAAAATAAATTTATGGATGAATTGATGTTGGGGAATACCATGTCGCCGAAAAATATATTTGGGAAAGAAATTGATCAAGATAACCCGAGTATGAGGATGTACCTCCTAAATACACTGAACAAATAAGGTTCCTTCTAATGCAGCTTAAGCTAAAGTAACGACTTGTAGTGACAGAATTTGAATTTTATAAACAATGATAAAGGATAAACGATAGATAAATAAAGGTCCCAACTAGTCACAAGGCATTCATAGATAACTAGGCAACACACAATACACGATCACCTTGGCAACACCACAAGTAACAGGATAGGCAACACACACCACACACACGTCATGCACGATGACATGTTGACATGGAATTGTTAGGTTATGACACGGCGACTTGTCATATCATAATCATAATACAAAGTATTTATTATTTACTTAATTGAGTAACAATTCAATCTTTTATCTAATACTTACGATTCAAACCTCTATCAAACGGGGAGACCAGTCCCTAATAGTACTCAAAGCTTATAGGTTGATTGTGAATCTATTTTAATATGGAAGTACCTCAAGATCTAACTAAAGTATTTCAGTAAGTAAACTTGCAATATTAAAGATGAAAAAATTTTTACTTTTTGAATAGCAGCATATTCAATTCTTCGTCAACTTTTAATTGCTCCTATTAATTTAGATGCGTTAAATGTATTTAACATCTTGGTTGCTGAAGGAAAGTAAGAACCAGTGTGATAAGATCATTTATAAAATGTGTACTTGTTGAGAATTTGTAATTTTTTTTGTACGATCGCTCTCATAATCAATTTAAAGTTAATCCGTTTGGCCACTATAGGATTACTTTATGTCCTATCCAAATAGGGGAAATCTTTCGGATATCATTCGTTGTCCAAATTTTTTGTTTGCAACTTTGGGAGGTGATACTATGATTGTTGAGCAGAAAGAATGTTGTTTACCTATCTATATTTCACATAATCATATATTTTTTCCATTTCCTTCTTACAATATTTGGATGGTTTTACATAGCACACTTTTAAATTTTTCCATTTTAACACAAATATTTCCAAGAACTTTTATATTAGATATTGTATTTTTCAATAGATCAGAGATCAAAAGATAAGATGATAATAATCAGTCTTATCAAAATTATAAATAAGCTTTATAGATTCAAAATTTGCTTCAGAATAATGAACAGAGAGCAATGATAGCTTGATAAAAGTTATTGAATTGAATCATATCATTGAGTGCTCAAGCAAAAGATAATATGGTAAATTTGTGGTCTATGCACAGTACCACTGGCGCAGCATTAGGGTGGGGCTTTGGAGCTGTAACCACCCCCCTCCCCAAGGATTCCAATCTTTCTTCTTTGATTTGTTTAGTAGCATTTGTGTAAATTTTTCTAGCACCAATAATAATTCTTCAGTATAACCCCCCAAAAAAATCTGGTTGCGCCACTGTCCTTCACATGTCCATTTAATAAATGTTGACATCAAAGAAGGCCATGATAATGTAGTGGCAGCCATATTTTCTGTTGAAAAAATTGATAACTTTCTTTGCCTAAACGCCCGTAATTTTTTAATATTTGGGTAAAAGTGGCCTCAATTCAATTGTTTCGTTTGAACTCACTGATGATGAATCCATGGTCAAAATCAATAATTCGAACGATAACATCTAACTGGAATAAGCTAGAGAGCTGAAAATTTCAGGGTGGGTTTGAGGAATGTATATCTTGGATGAGTTCCTTATTCGGTCAAATCGGGTCAGTATTTTCGGAGTAATGGAATTTTTTTTCAAATTACGGTTCTTAAATAAAATTTTTCTTTTAAAACAGTACTGTCATAGAAAAATATTGATGCAATTTTTATTCTTGACAAATCAATACTTCCGGAAATATGATCTTGCAATATGTATCAACATCAGCAAGTCCTACAGTAATCAAATACCTAGTTATGTGCTCTGGTTTCCGCCCAGAGTTCGAAACCGGTCAAGTACCTACTAGAGGTTTATGGGAGACTGAGACTATTGGAATCTAAACACTGCGATTAAGATATTATTTGTTATACTCTACATAGCTAAAATATTCTTGAAGTCTGGGCATTTTTGTCTGTTATCACAATGACTCCCAAGCGAAATGATCTTGAGAACTGAATGAAGTAGGTTTGACAGTTTGAATATCTTGGCTTATTTAGATATTCGGTCTAGTTTTCTGATGAACTTTATATATTCATACCTTTGTTAATTATTTCTTGTTTTAATATCGAAGCTCTAAGTGTTGCATTCAAAATATAACTTTCACTTTAGATACATAGACCATCACCACCTAACATTTGTCGCAAGACTGAGGGAGGCTGTGGCTATACCTTCCGTATCAGCATGGCCTGATAACCGTAAAGATGTTGATAGGATGGTGCAATGGACCAAAGACCGCCTAGTGGCTCTAGGTGCTGAGGTTGAACTTAGAGATATTGGAAAGCAAGAAATTAGTGGAGTAGGTCTTATACCTTTACCCAAGGTTCTCTTTGGAGTGTTGGGTAAAGATCCTAAAAAGCCGACCGTTCTTGTGTATGGTCATTTAGATGTGCAGCCTGCCGCGAAAGAAGATGGATGGCATACAGATCCTTTCACTCTAGTAGAAAAAGATGGGAAGTTTTATGGTGAGTTATGAGAAGAATCTTACAATGTCATTTCATACCCTAAAATAGAAGTATTGTGTTAGTACAAAGTATCTCGAAGATAATTACCACAAAAGATTACCTTTAATCAGGGAAGATTCCCAGATATCTGTATTCTTCGATGGAACGAATATGGCTAAACAATTCAAAATCATTGACATATATAATTAACAGGTTGAACAGAAATAAATGCAGATCATTCATGAATATCATAAAAAACTGAGGACCCTAAATGAAACCATGAGGAACACCAGAGGACACAGACAATTCTTCTTTTTTCTCCAAGATATGTTACAAAGATGAAATCCTTGTTATACCATTAGCAATCTCTTGACAAACACATAAAATGGAACTATCAAACTCTATCATATTATAGGCACTTCCTCTAATAGTATTTATATAACCTTAAAACGTTGATGAATCCTTAGACAAATATTTTTCAGTCATAAATTATAATTACCAATATAAATATTTTTTTGCAGGTAGAGGTTCGAGTGACGATAAAGGACCCGTCATTTGCTGGATTAACGCAATCGAATCTTTCCAAAAAAATGATGTGGAGATTCCAGTCAATATTAAATTTGTTTTTGAAGGAATGGAAGAAATGGGTAGTGATGGACTGGAGCCTTTATTACTTTCAGAGAAGGACAAGTTCTTGAAAGATGTCGATTATGTTTGCATTTCTGACAATTACTGGTTGGGTACTGACAAACCATGCATTACCTATGGTTTGAGAGGATTGTGCTACTTCTATTTGGAGGTCGCATGCGCAGAGAAAGATTTGCACAGCGGCATATTTGGCGGTACAGTGTAAGTTCATCTTCATATATAGAAATGAATTGTTGTTCGTTAGAAGTCATCGATATATCCGGTGTCCCAAGATGGGTGGCCTATTTAATTGTTGAATTGAGCGTATTCGAACGTTGATGAATTGTTTATACATATAGAGAGGGTGAGAAGTACCAGAGCTTAAAGACCAGTGTCACATGCACCTGACTGGAAACGGACTATATATCGCACAGGATTTTTGGTTCACTGTGATTGCCTGGAGTACCACCACATAATTTTCAACCAGAAATTGGATCGGTGTGCGAATAGCAGAATAAGAATTTAAAAAAACTAAAAATTCTAATGTTACCTGTCCAGCTAGTTAATATTTATAGCATCTGGATTCTGCAACAAATTATAGTTCAGAAATCCCTGTTTGGGGCTATAGAAGTAGCTTCTGTTCTATATATTTTTTCCCTATTCAAATCTTGTTTACACTTAATATGATATTGAAATTATTTACATATATTTTATCTTCTCTCATAGTGCAGAAGCAATGACTGATCTTATATATCTACTGAATACTCTGGTCGATAACACTGGAAAAATTCTTATCCCAGGATTATACGATGATGTTGCTGAAATATTAGAGGAGGAAACAGCTGAATATGATAAAATTGCCTTCGATTTGAAATGTTATAGAGATAACATTGGATGTCAAGCACTCTTGCATGAAGATAAATCGAAATTGCTAATGCACAGGTGAGTGAATTCCATGAGCATCAATATTAATTTATATGTATACTTTCTATTGCATGAAACTCATTTAGAATTCTAATGAAATAGGTGGAGATTCCCATCACTATCCATCCACGGGGTTG
The DNA here is from genome assembly GCA_030674115.1 of Micraspis discolor. NCBI lineage: Eukaryota > Metazoa > Arthropoda > Insecta > Coleoptera > Coccinellidae > Micraspis > Micraspis discolor. The sequence goes on from JARTUT010001740.1 coordinate 3,044,426, forward strand.
AGGGAGCCTTCTCCGAAGCAGGACAGAAAACTGTAATTCCTGCCAAGGTCGTTGGAAAATTTTCAATTAGAATAGTGCCAAATCAAACTCCAGACAAAGTGGAGAAGTGCGTCATTGATTACATTGAAAAGAAATGGAAGCAAAGGAATAGCCCGAATAAAATGAAGATAACTTTGAATGGAGGAGGTTCCCCATGGAGTGAGGATTTCAGACATCCTCACTATCAGGCTGGTGTGAAAGCCACCCAATATGTTTATAAAACCGAACCAGATCTTATTCGAGAGGGTGGTTCTATTCCAATCACTCTGGTCTTCCAAGAAGCCACTGGAAAAAATGTGTTACTTCTCCCTGTTGGAGCTGGGGATGATGGTGCTCACAGCCAAAATGAGAAAATTGATCGCAGGAATTACATTGAAGGGGTAAGAATGAATTTTTTATATTTTATGATATAAATTAACATTTCAAATTTGTTTTAGACTAAACTGTTGGCATCCTATTTGTACGAAGTTGGTAAAATTGGGAAATAAAAATTGTATTTATAATTTAATGAAAAGTAATTTTTCTTATGTTATTTGATTTTCTTTACATATCGATTTTTTCTGTTAATTTCTATCAAATATTTGTAAAACATACATAATAAATTTGAGAATAAATAAATGTTTTTGATATACTACCATGTACTTTGATTTCAATCAAGTAACAGCCCTTGATAACTGTAGATCAATGTATTAATTAAAAAACACATAATGCTTTTCAATTTCTGATTAATCTCTCAAGTGTAAAAACCTAATCTTAATACAAAGTAGTAAGTGTGTATATGAGATGTGTGAATTTCTGAATGAATGGAGTATGGGAAAAACATATTTTATTGAAATTCTGTACAAAAATGGAACTTATAAAATATATACTTATGACTTTAAGATTTTACCTCTCAAAATCTTTACCTCATCAACAGGTCTATCATTCTTATCAGTCTCGACTAAACCAATCCTTTGAACTACCGTCATTCCTGATGAAATTCTTCCAAAGATAGCATGTTTGCCATCCAGCCATTGCGTTGGAGCTAATGTGATAAAAAATTGAGATCCATTTGTATCTGGGCCTGAATTCGCCATGGACAATACTCCTGCACCAGTATGTTTCAATCCCGAATGTATTTCATCTTTGAATGTTTGTCCATAGATAGAAAGCCCTCCTTTTCCTGTTCCAGTTGGATCTCCTCCTTGTATCATAAAATCTCGAATGATTCTATGAAATATTGTATTATTATAATACCCCCTTCTTGTGAGTTCTGCAAAGTTTCTGCATGTTTTGGGGGCATGTTTCCAATATAATTCTATAGTTACCTCGCCCATCCTTAAAGAAAAAACAAAATTTATTGAAGATGTAGGTTTTCATTCATTATTCATACTCACGTCGTTTCAAACACAACGAATGGTGGTTGCCACATTTTATCTGGAATCCCAGATTGATTCATACCTTGTACCGCAAGCATTTTCGGATTTGAGGGTAATTTTATTGAAAATATAATCGAATTTAACAGGAATTGTAATCAAATTTATGTAGGGTTATATTTTGTTTTGTTTGGAACATTTGGTCTATTTCTTGTCAATTTCAGCATCACCACTTACGAGCTCAACTTCTCCTCTTCCTTAAAAAAAATATACAAAATATTATACAGAAATGATCACAATTGATATGGTATTAATCTATCAAGGTTCTAAAATTATTCATATTTTTCTCGATCAAGGTCAAGAAGTGTAGTTAAAACGATTCATTATTGTAGATAATTCGGCACATGAGTGACAATTTGAATTTGTCAAGTGAAAATGTGCGAGAAGCTGGTTGCCTTGCTGAGCGAAAGTCGCAATGCGGAAATTTTGAAATGAATGTATTTCCGAAAGTCCTCAAAATATTCAAATTTTCTATTTGAAATTTCATCACAAGTACTTTGTATTTGATTGGAATACTCATATCACAATGCAGAACATAAAAAATTTGAGTGGGACTTTGCCCAAATCAACTTTCTCTCATGAATTGCCACAAGAAGATGAAGAAAGGCTGGAAAGGTTGTTCAAAAAGTTAGACAAGGATGGTAATGGCAAAATTGATATACATGATCTTTCGGATGAACTAAAAAAATTTGGAGTTCATCAACAATATGCAGAGGTTAGTATGGAATTTGGTCCAGATTGCTCCAGTTCACTTATGATGCAATTGATATGTTGAAAACACTCACCAAATTTCAACGTAATTGTTGTCAAGGCCTCTGCTCTAATCAAGTGGAATATGCCGCAACACACTTTTTGGATCCGAAACTTTAATATCCAAATTGAAAATTAATAGTGAACAATGGATGTTTCAAGTATTTTCAACAAAAATATAACAGATTAGATGGAAATTCTCATTGTGAATGTTTTCAGAATTTTCTCAAAAGCTCGAAGTCAAATGGAGATCATTTATCACTGGCGGATTTCATTATTTATGTGAGAGAACATGAAAAGAATCTAAGACTGCATTTTTCCCATTTGGATCGTAATCGAGATGGTGAGGGCAATTCTCTTTCTTTATTTTATGTTCTTATTGTTCATAGATTCAAAACAATTACCATCTAAGGCAGTTTTAGTCACTCATTTAAAATCCTTCAAGGCAACAAAACAAAAGCAAAATATTAAATTTTTGTAGAGTACTGTGTTAATGAACTGAGTTGCCTCTCTTGGCATCAACTGAAAATGTCTTTTTTTTAGTCATCTAGAACTTAACATGAGTCTTGTGAGGTGCTTTAAACCATAGTTACTTTGAGTCTAGAAATATATGAAAATATTTTTATATTTTTTTATAGGCAAGATTGATTTGGAAGAATTGGCAGGGGCTTTTAAGGATCTTGGAATACCATTAGATAAGTCTGAGGCAAAAAAACTTCTACAAAGGTATATTATGAATAATATTTCTCAAGGGATAGCATTTCTGTGTTCTATAATAAAAAAATCAAATTTTACAGGGCGAATATTGTAACTACTGCATTAACTTCAACAATATGTGTATTTATTCTTTAGATAAAGAACACATTTTCCTTATTCCATTTTTCAAAATTCAGTGTAATTTATATTGGCTTTGTCTTTAGTTATCATACTGAGCATATAAAAATTATTTGCAGAATGGACCAAGATGGTAGTTTGAATATTAGCTTTGATGAATGGAGAGATTTTTTACTTCTTGCACCCAGCCATGACATTCATCAATTGATCAAATATTGGCGCCATTCTACGGTAAGATAATCTTTTTTATATACAAGGTGACTCTTTGACCATTGCGTTAATTTTAACTAAAGATTCTTGAAGCAGAAACAAACCCTTTTTTTCTTTGACTTTTCGAATTCTAAGATTTCAAATTGAGCTAAGCCACCACTGGATTAATTTCGAGATCACACAAAATATTCAGCTTTTGCTTTATGATATTCCATAAAATTGTAGAGACATAGTTTTTCAGACAACCCATTCCTGTTTATGGCTCCAAGTGTAATATTTATGACAAAAACACATATTTGATGCTCTTCGGAAAATGTTGCATAATTTTCTAACCAAAACAAGATCAGCTGAAAATTGTACTGAATTACTTCTTTATTTTGATTTTTCGTAGAATAAAAATGACAAACTTGTGATATTTAAGAAATTTATCATGTTTAGAAGTTTAAATAGGTTCCCAACAGAAGAATCTGTTTGATGAAAGGCAATATTACCGAAATCTATTTGGAAAAAATTTTTGGATTAACTTCAACACTAGTAGAATAGATTACAAAATTCAAAACATTTCTGATCATTTTTCTACAACAACAATTTTCCTTAAAACTATATGATGAATACTCTGAAAAAGATCATCAGATCAGGGCAATAATATTGACCCTCTATTATTTAAGATTATCAGATATTTCACAGGTATATTTCATGTGATTTATTTGTACTCATTAAATTGAGGAAAAAGTGGACCAAAAATTCACTTTTCTGTTTGTTCCATTTGCTGTAAAAAAAATTGAGTTGAAGGTTATATTTTCTATCATAGAATAGAGTATAAATTGTCTTTATCTGTTCTTCTGTTGATAGATAATTTATTCATAAAAATTTGAGATTAAATATGTTATATTGCCTATTAAAGAATTATAACTGATCAAATAGTACATATCAATGCAATTTGATTCTGAAACTTCTTTTTTGAAATTTGATGGATCTAAGCTCGGATCGTAGTTAATAGTTCTATTATGAAACAGTGAAAGTGTATCTCTTGTTTTCAAGAATCTATGGTTAAAATTAATGTAGTCAAAGACTCACTCTGTTTATCAAATAAAATCAGTAATGTACCGCCTTTTTTAGTTTAAATTGATTCTGAAAATTCCCTGATAGATTTTTGTCAACAATATTGTTACTTGTGAAGAATTTGATGGAACATATTCCAATTCTTTTTTCTATGGATAACCCTATATATAAAATCAGAACTTAACGTTAGTAAACTATGCAATTGTATCCATTTTTCATCATGAAAACATTAATTACTTCACTTATAACGACATTGCAGGTCAATTCTACTTCGATTGTTCAGTAAAATTTCTTTCAAATTTTTTTCTCAGCAAGCAGATGATGAAAAAAAACGGAATTTGGTAATTATTTCAAATATATATTCAGCGTGCACAAATGCTAGATTTAGAATGCTAGATGTTTTATAGGGCCTCTACAGAAAGTACTGAACTTGAGTGACAGATACATGTTTGAATGTATACAATTTCTGCAAAATATAGTGTTGCATGAATATTTCATTATTGATCTTCATCTATCTGTCATTCTGTAAAATTTCCTGGTTCACTATTTGAAAGCTTGCAATGTCTTGAGTTGAATCCCACAAACATATTGCACCACTTCCATATATGCATTCATAAGTGTAAGTTATCATTTCTTAATCCGAATCAGTGCTTGCACTAATCAGTGATGGGCAACTAGATTAATTGGAGTCAGCCTCTGAATGGTCAACTTCATTTGCTTTTGAATAAGTATTGCCAACTTGAAAAAATTTAGAAATAAGTTATATGAATATATAATTTTCGAAAAATTGAAATAAAACCCAAAAATATTGAACTTCTTCGAAATTTGCTTCATTTGGAACAATACACATTATAGAGTCAAATCTGGTACCGGATCGGTAATTTCAGTCTGGAGAAAAAAGAAGTCACACGGAGCTAGATCAGGCGAATAAGGTCGATTATATTTATCGAATGTTCGGTCTTAAAATCGTTAATACTAGGCTCGATGAGATGGGGCGTATTGTCCTGTGGTTCTGAACGAGGCAAATCTTCGACGATCTTTCGACCATTTTTAAAGGCTCTGTACCATTCGTACACCTGGGTGTTCGATGAAACAGCGTTTTCTATGACCAAATTATCTCGGTTTTATAAAGACCCCAGGGGTGTTGTATCATTATTGTGTTCTGTTATTTATTTCTTTCGCTCTTTCCAATATATTTTTGGGATAACCATTAATCCTTTTTGTGATGTTATTTATTTCCTCATTCTCATCTTGTTGGGTAGGGTATATCTATCTCTCATATAAACATTTTGCAACTCCCAATTTAGTATTTAGTTGATGGTTGGAATTAAAATGTAGATTTTGACCTGTGTTTGTTGATTTTTTGTACACACTGGTTCTTGGGATACCATTGGTTTATGAACAAGTACATCTTAAAATGGAAGTTCTTTATCTTTGTCGATTTCGATTGTGAATTTAAGGGATTCTTCTTGATTTTTATGATGTTAAAGGATTCAATCCATCTATAGCAACGTTTCCCAAAGTGGGCGATAACGCCCCCTTGGGGGCGTTGCAGGCCTAATGAGGGGTGGTAAGAGACTCAGAAAAAAAAGACGTGGTGTAGGCTAATGGGGTAATTTATAATTTTTGAAATGAAAACTTCATTAGCGGTGCTGAGCACTTTTTTGTATGGGTAAAAACATCCAAACTCGCGTCATGGTCACGTGATGCTGATCGAAAAAGCGTAAGATTGAGGAGAAGAGATCGCCGGTGTAGGAGAGGGAATAGTATCCCCCACTCTTGCTACTGTGCCTGCGTCTGCTATTTCGTTTAGGCGGTGCAGGGCGCTTGCGCGAATGTTTGTGTGTGTTGATGTAATATAAATTGTCATGTTTGTGTACGGTAGCGGAATAAATGAATATTGTATTCCACCAAATAAATAATAGTACTTTTATACTGATAATGAAAGCAATTCGTACAAAATTATTCTCTAACTAACCATTCAAAAATATCAAAAATGCACAACGTTAATATTCAAGTTTTCACTTCTGCCGGCACTCCTGGAGTGCAACCCGTCTTTTTTTTTTAATTATGAAGCCTTATTTCGTCCTCAACTGCAACCTTTGAACATCAACTCATGGTATCAACAAGTGAACTGTCGAAAGCGCCTAATGAGTGATTTAAAATCAATAAAATCCGTAACAGCTCTGAATTATACAGGGTGGGGCAAATCATACAGTGCAGTTTTGAAAGGCTATTAAAAAAAAAGTATGCAACTTACAGGAATTAAATTTATTTAAATTTTTCGTTACACCATGCCATTTATTTTATCATGTTCTAAAAATTAAATCAGAAAGATGACGGCCTTCAGCAGCGATGCATTGATGGAGACGATTTCGGAAGTTTTCTGCCGCATTACGACACATTTCGGTCGGTAGAGCACCAATTTCCTCCCTAATTCTTTCTTTTAGCTCTTCTAAAGTGTAAGGTCGATGTTTGAAAACCTTTTCCTTAAGGTAGCCCCACAAGAAAAAACCGCAAATCCGGTTCAACATTTCTTGTGAGCAATTCAATCGATTTTCATAGTCGAGTGAACTCAACTCCTGGAGCATCATAATTTTGTAGGGGTGGAAGATGAGCCTTCATGCAAAATCCTCCTTACTGAGCGGTTGGAAATGCCCAATGCAATTGAATGTTTCCGGGCAGAACGAGTAGGCGATCGCTCAATAGCTTCTCTCACTTTCGTCAAATTTTCCTCTGTTCTTGATGTTTTAGGTCTTCCTGTACCCCTAGGTTTTAGTGTAGAACCAGTTGCTTCAAATGTACTCACCCAATTCGCGATTACATTTTGGTGAGAGACGGTATCATGACGCGAAAGGATAAAGTGGACCCGGAAAGCTCGCTGAGTTGCAATGAATGATCGACTATTTTCAAAAAATTTACGGACTGGGAAGCCCCGTTGTTCACCAGACCAAACCATGTTAATGACTAATAATGGCATGGCCTGCCCGACAACAAGAAACTATCGTGATAGGATTATGCCCACCACACCGGAAGTAACAACCTTTCAAAACTGCACTGTTTGATTTGCCCCACCCTGTAGATTATTTAACAGCTTTGTGTTCATTGGCTATCAAGAGGTAACTGTCTGACTCGATTTTACAACTATGATAGATTCTTGGAAACCACAGATACAGAATTGCACAATAAACTTGATACATCAAACAATGAAGAAGCTCACATGACAGACCTGTATTAATTGTTCAACGACATGAATCTCCAAGTGCAAGGCGATGATTTGGATTTAACTAAAACAAAAAACATCGTTTGGTTTGGTTGGTACACAACCATTTGTCAGTTGTCTCCCAAGAAATCAGGAAAACCATCTGCCGAAGACAGATTACCCTTCACCACGACATTGCGAGCTCTTACACATCGGCTCAAACAACTGTATTTTTGAGCATTCAAAACATTTGATGAGTCATCCGCCGTATAGTCCTGACTTTGCATCGAAGGGTATCTTTTTATTCCCGTACGTAAAAAATAAATTGAGAGATCAATGTTTTTCGACACCTGAAGAAGCGGTTGATGCGTTCAGAATGCATGTTTTGGAGATACTTCAAGCTGAGTGGCGAAAGTGCTTCGACAATTGGTTCAAAAAGTGTATAGATCTTAATGGGAAATATTTTGAAAAACAATAAAGCGATTTTCGATGATTTGTATTTGTTTTGTTCTTTAATCCCGAAATATATAATAATAGGCAACCCACGTACTTAATGTTGATGTTCTTACCTTTTCATTTTTGATGCTTCTCCTCGACCTTCATTTCCACCGATTTCCGACTTGGAAACGACAGATTGTCGAATAATAACACATTTCACAAAACGTGGAATTGATTCGTAACGTTTTATTGGATCTGAGTAGCGGAAGCCGTGCTAACTATTCACCTGTCCCCCAATCCTATTAATCTATTATAAGAAGACCGCTTATGCAATTCTCATTGACATCACTTGCTAGATGCTCTAGTACATTATCTCAGGCAGACGACACATGCCAGACAATCTGATGTAACCGGCGTTATCTATTGATAACCTCCTCTGGCTAATAATCCTTACTGCCGTGTCTCATTTCGAAGTGATCTTTCGTTGCGGTAGAGTTTTGGAGACTCCCGAACATGCGGTCGAAGATTTGGCGTTGGGTGGCCTTTCGCTGTGAGATTTCCACGGGTTTATTTTTTGTGTTATCGTGATCGAAAATCTGGGTATTGTACGTGTGGAACATGTCTCGCGTGGCTGTGATAATGAAGGATTGCGGAGGCAGCGGGATGGCATTCAGCTTCTGGCTGGTTCAGGTAGCTATTTCAAATATTGTAGTTTTTTGCAATACCTTGATTTATTCGAGGAAGTGAATAGTTTCAGGGCGTCTTGTTGGCATCAAAGAACGTCTTGGAAGTGTTGGCACAGCTCAGTTTCGGTTTGCAAAATGTTATAGGTCATCCAAGAATGATTGACGCCAAAGAAGGTATTGAAAATGTAGTGGGATCCTAAATTCTGGTTACAAAGAGCTATTTAAAACTTTTAATCCACCTTTTAAACATACGTGTAGAATGATTTGGGTATAACCATAATGTTTTATTGTTTTTGTTACCAACGTTTCGACAGACATCTGTCGTTTTCAAGGCAGAAAATTAGCTTTTAAAAGAGCTGACAGTATCAGAAAATTAAAGTTAAACAGGTTGTAAAATCGAGTCAGTTAGCTCTTGATAGCCAACGAACTTTTGTATGATACAGAAAACGGTTGAAATCCTCGTCATTAATAACACAAAGCTGATGAAATAATTTCAAAGAGCTGTTACGGATTTTATTGATTTTAAATTGCTTGTTAGGCGCTTTCGACAATTCACTTGTTGTTTATACCATGAGTTGATGTTCAAAAGATGCAGTTGAGGGGGAAATAAGGCTTCGTAGCTAAAAAAAAATATAAATTATCCCTAAAGCCTACACCACGTCTTTTTTTCTGAGTCCCTTACCGCCCCTCTTTAGATCTGCAACGCCCCCAAGGAGGAGTTATCGCCCAGTTTGGGAAACGTTGCTATAGATGGATTCCTTTAAAATCATAAAAATCAAGAAGAATCCATTAAATCCACAATGGAAATTGACAAAGATAAACAACTTCCATTTTATATATTCATAAATAAATGGTATCCAAGAACCAGTGTGTACAAAAAATCAACAAACACAGGTCAATATCTACATTTTATTAGGTGTACAAATAAGTTTCCGCGGTTTTTTTTATAAAAAATTAGGAATTTATTGTAAAGGAAAAGTAAATTACGTTTTATTCAAAGTATTTTCTATCATTTGCCACTACTTTTCCCCTTCTCTCTGGCAACATTCGGATACCCCGTCGAAAAAACTCTTCATCTTTTGACGCTATCCACAAATCTACCCAATTTTTGGTGTCTTCATATGATGTGAAGCGCTGCTCAGACAGACCATGTGCCATCGACCGGAACAGATGATAATCAGAAGGGGCTAAGTCTGGTGAATACGGCGGGTGGGGTAAAACTTTCCAGTTGAGTGTTTCCAAGTATGTTTTTATCGGCGCCGCAACATGTGGACGAGCATTATCGTGTAAAAGAATAATTTTGTCGTGTCTGGAGTAGTAATGGGCGCGTTTTTCCTTAAGTGCCCGACTCAATCTCATCAATTGTGTTCGGTAGAGAGCTCCAGTAATGGTTTCGCTTGGTTTCAGCAATTCATAATACACGACACCAAGCTGATCCCACCAAATACACAGCATGAGTTTTTTCCATGAATATTCGGCTTAGCTGTCGATGTTGATGGTTCGCCGGGCTTAACCCATGACTTTCTCTTCTTTGGATTATCGTAGTGAATCCATTTTTCGTCACCAGTGACTATACGATGCAAAAACTCTTTTTTTATTCCTGGCAAGCAGCATTTCACTCATGCATAATCGGCGTTCAACGTCTCTCGGCTTTAGTTCATATGGAACCCAATTTCCTTGTTTTTGAATCATTCCTAACGATTTTAAACGATGTGAAATTGCTTGTTGAGTCACTTGTAGAGTAAGTGCAAGTTCTTTTTGCGTTTGGGACGAATCTTCCTCCAATAGTGCTTCTAATTCCATGTCTTCGGACACTTTCGGCCTTCCACTGCGTTCTTTGTCTTTAACGTCAAACTCACCGTTCTTAAACTTTCGAAACCATTCCTGACAACTTCTCTCACTTAAAGCAGCTTCACCATATGCTTCTAGAAGCAATCGATGCGCCTCAGCTGCAGATTTTTTCACATTAAAGAAGTAAATCAAAAGTTATTCGGAATAAAACTTGACATTTTTGCACGAAAAAAATTACGTGATGCTGATACGGAATCACTAGTACTTATGGTGTTGCCAGATGACTAAACTTGGGATATTACGTTTTACATCTGACAATTTCTCCATAACCTTCTGGTGGGGCCATCTTTTGACAAACCGCGGAAACTTATTTGTACACCTAATAATTCCAACCATCAACTAAATACTGAATTGGGAGTTGTAAAATGTTTATGTGATATGTAGTTATGTCCTACCCAACAAGATGAGAATTAGGAAATAAATAAAATCACAAAAAAACTTAAGGCTAATGGTTATCCCAAGAGTATATTGGAAAGAGCGAAACAAATAACAGATAATCTGCTTGAACCCAATAATAATACAACACAAGAAGATCAAATCAGGACAGTACAAATAAAATATTTTGGGAATGAAACAATGAAAGGGTCGGTCAAATTCTACAACTGCATCTCCGAGTTGATGATTCCCAAGATCTGGAGAAAAGCACATTTGGTTGATTTACTGAAACCGGGGAAGACACCAGATAATCCAAAGAATTATAGACCCATATCGTTACTGTGTCACCCATATAAACTACTAGAACGGTTAATCCTTAACAGAATAACACCACATATCGATGAAAAGTTAATAAAAGAAAAAGCTGGATTCAGACCTGGAAAGTCATGTTATAGTCAGATCCTCAAGCTTGCCCAACATCTTGAGGATGGTTGTAACAAAGCAACTTTATTTACTTATATAGATAGAATAAATTTGGCCGGCTAGCTGGAGAGCAGGTAAATTGATTTGATGCCTCTACCCTAATCAATGAAAGTTCAAATTGGAACAGTCGTTATTTATTCCACTTTTTACAAATATCAGTTATTTACAAATGTACAGTCAAAATTGAGTGGAATTGACAAGATGTTTGGTCATGTATGTTTCACAGGTAATCACTATCCCCTTCACTGAAACTTATCTTGTTTATCCTTGTATATTGAGATTCCAGGAAAATTATCTCCTCTGGTGGTTTCTCAGTTGAAGAAGTGTTCGGTTATTATCTTCTCTGGTGGTTTTTCAATTGAAGAAGTGTTCGGTAATTATCCTCTCTGGTGGTTTCTCAGTTGAAGAAACGTTCGATAATTATCTTCTCTGGTGGTTTTTCAGTCAAAGAAATGTTCTGTACGCCACTGCTGCAAGTTGGCAACAAGCTCTCAACTTCAATGAATTTTGTACTTGATAGGTCGACGACAAAATTCCATAGCCCGACGGGTTTGGCTGTGAAAATCGGGTTTATCAGTTTTGACTTGATAAAAATCTCTTAGTTTCCATCGTTCTCTAAATGCATCATTTTACAAACGAAAATCTTTTAGAAGAAGAAAAAATAACTACGTGTTCAGAAAAGAACCCAATGGCGCAGATAGTTCGACACTAAAAATTCAGAGAACTCTGGACACCGAGAAAACAAAAAAAATTAAACAATTGAAATTGAACAATAAAGTTAAGTACAATATCAAAGTAAATGAAGGTGAGCTGATCCACCAGATATTCTCTCTCTGGAAAAGTGAAAAATGGCGGTCCGACCAGAATTATACGACATCTTTTTGTCATCTACACAAAAAATAATTAAATGCATTAAATAAACATGACATTTAGGATCGAATAAACCCCGTCTGATCATAAATGAAAACTTACCGGAAGATTTATTCCGCCAGGAAAAATTCGCACATAAAATCTACGAAAACACTTCAAACGTGTTATTTCAGCAGCTTCTCGACAGTGAAAGGAGACGAGATCGAGGACATCGACCATGTGATATCGACCGATTCGGCGCGTTAAGTAGATCATTCCAATGACAAATGAAATGCTCACAGACAGTTTTAAAGCGGATTTCTGCGGTTAATTAAAATTGGTAAATCATGGTGCTACATGGTCACGAAGCTAAGAAAATAACCGGCGTAGTATTTATTAATTCAAGTGTTGCTTACGATACAGTTGATCATAAAAAATTAATAAAGAAAGTATACGATCTGAAGAAAGACTACAAATTTACAAGATTCATCAAATAAATGTATCGTAGAAAACAGAAGATTCCATGTAACACTGGGAAATGAGAAAAGACGATGGCGAATTCAAAACAATGAACTACCACAAGGAAAGCTTCTTTTAAAGCTATGCGAAAGATCCAAAAGTGTAGAAAATGAATTGAATGAAAGACAGATGGAAAACCGAAAAACACTTGTGAAATTTGCTTCAAAGACACGAAAGAAAATCGGTTTTGCATCGGATTGTTATTGGCGATAAAAAATGGATTTATTTTAAGAATCCTAAACGGAAAAAATCATAGATTAATCCGGGGCAACCATCAACATCGACTGCAAAACCAGATCGATTCGGCAAGAAGAAAAATACTGTGTGTTTGGTGGGACCAGAAAGGTGTGGTGTACCACGAGCTCTTAAAACCTGGTGAAACCCTTAATACTGATCGCTTCGGATAACAAATGATCAATTTGAACGATGCATTGATCGAGAAACGACCAGAATGAGCCAGAAGACGCTGCAAGGTAATTTAGCTCCATGACAATGCACCTGCACACTAAGTATAACCGGTTCAGGATACAATCAAAACACTTGGCTGGGAGCAGCTAGCCCACCCGCTGTATTCACCAGACTTGGCTCCTTCCGACTACCGTTTGTTTTCATCGATGGGACACGCATTGGCTGAGCAGCACTTTGATTCCTACGAGGAGGTCGAAAATTGGGTGTCTGGTTGGTTTGTTTTAAAAGACGAATAATTATTTTGGCGTGGTATCCACAAATTGCCAGAAAGGAGGTCAAAATGTGTGGAAAATAATGGCCAATACTTTGAATGAAATGTTTTTTACTTTCTCATTAATAATTATTGTTTGAATGTTTTTCAGACTAAGCGAATAAATCAAAAACAGTTGATATGTCTACCGATAGCATTATAGAAATTTGAGTCTAAAATAATGTTTCTTTGAACTCAACGTCACTTGTATACAATCAAGATAACATTTTTATCGTCTAAATATCTAGATTCTCACGAAGGTGTGAAATTCCATTTCGATCATATTTCGCGTACTGTGGCATTATCGAAATGCCATTAGCGTTACCAATTGTTTTCCTAGAAAAATTTTGAATGAAAGTCCCGATCCCACGTGATACGGGTTCGATAGAAAACATCTATACGTAGTACTGTAGTTCCCCATGTCGAACGGAAGTGTTGCGTATCATTGTACAGTCACTGTGTGCTTGAAAAGTGTACTCTGGACTAAACTAGCTCCAATTTATATCTACAATCCAGATGCGACATTGTAAACTTGGGAGTTCACAAATCGGATACGTCATGTCCTGAATAAGTTCATGGAGGTCAAGGTGTTTGACGAATAAACAACGATTGAAATCAGCTGGGATGAGTAGGATATCTCCACAGGTTGGAATGCATTTGAATATTTGGGTTTTTCGGCCTTGGCGGGAATTTTGAGTATGGAAACATTTCGAAAACTTGAATATTTGTTTGGATTTTTTCACGAGTTACGAAAGAAACTTTCAATATGGGCATGTTACTTGAACATTCTATAAAGTTTTTTCAAAATTGAATACTTAACTTTTCTATTTCGATACCAGGTGGAAAAAATTGAAAACGTTTCGTTTTAGATGAATTTTGTGGCATACAATTAAGTGGCCATCATACAGTCTGCATTGAATAATTTATTTCACATTCCTCCTAACTCATTTAATTGTTCAATACTTATTACTCCAATAGAGGCAAAATCGATACTTGCCCAGTAACTCAAGTGTCCTAATTGCTGAATTATCTATGGGACATATTATTTTTATCATTTTATTGAATGCTTCCTCGATAAACACGATATTTCAATACAAAGCGTATCGTATACCACAACATTATACAAAAGTCATTTGTTTCATCCTTAATCAAACATCTTACAAGTTGAAACTGATCAGATGGATATTCAAGAAATCATTGAAAAACCAAATTTCAGATAACTGTCATTGGACTGATTTGGCCCAATAATGAACTTGACCAACATATTTGGACAATTAACCTATTCTGAAAATATTAATACTCTAGCTCATCTTCTTTGGAGAATATACGAAACGATCTAAAGGGAGGGCCGGACAGGTTTAAATTTAACCATGTATTCTTCATCAGTAAGTCAAACCCTTAAACTATATAAGATAGACAAAGCATTCCTTTGTAAAATGTCGATTAGTTTTGGCTCCCTCATTGAAAGTCTCTCATTGAAAGTCTCTTGTGAAACCTCACCCGGCAACACCGCATAAAATCTTTGATTTTAACTTCTTTTTTCATCGACATCTGGGAACATTAATTCAAGAAAACCTCATTTTATCTTATAATAATCTCATTGAAAACTTCCTCCCTATTAAAACTTTTACGCTACTGAACATGTAAATAACTAAATACTTCGGTTCTAACAATACACTTACCTATGGAACGATGAATTCGGATTAAAATTCCTGTCTATACTACAACTTTCACACGCACGAACCATTTTTAGTGCGACGAAAAGTAATAAACAATGAAAAATATGAAAAACCCAATACTGACTCTCACAAATTTCTTTCAATTTGCGTATTTATTTTCGATACAGAGGTGGCAAAGAGTGTCTTCTAGAACATGTGACCTTCAAATTGTCAAGCAGAGAATAGAGCAGCGTTGTCTTGACTTTCACCTGAATTTCTTTCTCTGACATAAAACAGCAGAATCAACTAAAGTTTTTCTTTTACTTCTTGCTAATATATCCGATAAGACAGTTTCAATTCAAAATAAATAAAATTTTATACAATGTTTTGAATGCAAAAAAGTTTTTATTTACTATTATAGGGGAATAGAGAAACCTAGTATTTGCTTTTATGACCTTAGTGGACCAGCTCAATACGTTACAATCGACCAGCTCTAGGTTTCAGATGCGACACTTTTCAATCTAAATAAAGGGGTCTATTCTTATATAGTCTAAGGTCAAACCCAATCGAGTGAGACCATATTCGAAAATTGCAGATATTTGGGCAAAACGATAGCATGCTGTATAATATCTTTGTTTTATGTTGATAGCAACAGTAGTTATGAGGGCAATTTTTAATTTCACGCCAATTTCCAAATTTTTCTTCAAGTCGAAAACAGTTGAATTCATAAGTTGCAGATTTCACATAATTAATTCTCTCAAAAATCGAGCTCGAAAATATGTCATTGATTTTGTTATAGCTTATCGGGTCTCAAAAATAACCTCACTCAGCAGCGATTTTCGGACACCCGGTATGTTTAAACTCCAATCCTCTAGTGAATGCTTGATAAGCTGGACTCTTTCATCGGATGTGTACATAAATCTTTACCAGAATTTTTTCAACCCATGTTAATTTAGGATTTCTATGATTATCTCAGAGAACAGGTCACAAAATAAAATTTTCGTTCGATCCCTTGTTCACCTCGGCTTCGAAACGTTTCGATTTCGCCAAGCCGTTATATGTAGAATTAACAAAAGGTCACGTTTTTTCTGGCCTTGTCGTTTTATTTATAAATATGCCCGAAGGAGGGCACGAGTCAAAAAACTGACCGGGGTCTCTCACAATAGAAACGCAAAAATCCTGATTATTGCGAATCAACAGCTGGTTTATTGTAACTCGCTTGGCACTTTCTCGAAAGGAGTCACGCATTTTTTCTATGCTCAGTTTATGACATATAATACGTTATGCTGAAGTTTCAATTTCATAGTAGCAGAAACGAATGAAAATTCCTGGTGATAAAATCGAATGGATGATGCAGTGTTCACGAAGCATAATCCCAATGTTGTTCCAAAAAAAGTAAAGTACAAATATGTTTATTTTTTAGTGAAATTTTCACGTCACCTTTTTATAGCTTCCTCAGTTTGCTATAGATGGATGTTCGGCACTACCTAGGCTCATATTTCCTATGTTCTCGCTCTCAAAGGCAACCCAACTAGCTTGCACGTGACTTTTTATTAATCCCTGCCGCTTTGTTAAATTTATACGCTGCTGAAAAAGATACAGGATCGTAAAAAAATTCCAAATTTTTTCGATTTTCAACAGTCCATAACTTCGAAATGGTCGTAAAAAAATTTTAGAAATTGAAATTGTAACTCCTAGTATCAAGTTTTTGGATTGCAACTTCAAAATTTCATAGCGTCAGTGGATGCCTGAAAACGACATTAGGGGATTTCGAAAATAAATGAACATACAGGGTGTCCATTTGAAAAAAGGACACTGAGTATGGAAGACTTTCGCGAATGACCCTGTAAATTTGAATGTCTCAGCATTTTTCATTAGTGAGTTATCAAAAATTGAAATAGGGGATACCGTAATAAAATATCCCTTAACTTGGTTGCCAAATATGATCTATCGAAGCGCTTCATTGAGTTTTTACTTTATAATGACATTTCCTTTAATTTGACAGTCTCAATAGTTTTCTGTGGTCTCATTTGTAAAAATTATGAATAAATTATTTTGTTATTATATATAATATTATATTATATATTATTATATTTTGCATTATATATATTACGTATGTTATGTCCATCTTTGTCATTAATGAATAAATAATTTTCATAACCAAACCAATTCCTAAACAAAATATCTCAAAAATATAAACAAGTTCATTCTGGCCATAAAATATAACAGAAGAAATGTCAAAATAAAAGGAACCTTATTAAAACCAATATTATATTTAACAATCCCTTGAAAGATGTGAATGCGCAGACGTATCTGTGAAAATAGGGGATACATTATTAAGGCACTGACTAAACGGACTCTTGGATAACTCTCTATTCTTTTCTAAAATAACGATATAAAGAATTTCATTTCATAAGCGGATTCCACACTGTTAAGAAACCATAGAAATCTATGAGATATAGCCTTTTCATTTCATTTCAAAGGTATCATCAACACTGAGGAGTCTTAAGGCCTAAAAACTTTCTGTAGTTCCCAATATGAAAAAAAAACACACATTTGGAAACAACGTGACAGTCTGCTTATGAAGTCCAATTTGGAACCGGCTGTAAGGAAGTTTCCATGAAGCGGCCATTTTTCTTCTTGAAATATTTCTATTCTATGGCCTATATAATATAAAAGGAAAACAAGCGCGGTGACCGTATTTCTTATTTTGAACGTGCACAACTTTTGGAGAAAATTTTTCTTTGTTCTATCACCAAATCTATTTGTTGAATCTATATATTTAAGCTAGGTCTTATTTTTCAGCAATATCCCCTAAAGACATAAGGGTTTTCAAGTTTTTTATCCTTCACTTTTTTTTCTTGCAGTACCTCGACATCGGGGAGGACATGAATGTACCTGATGATTTCACTCAGAGTGAGATGCAGACAGGAATGTGGTGGCGCCATCTTGCTGCGGGCGGCATAGCTGGTGCTGTATCACGTACATGCACAGCACCCCTAGATAGATTGAAAGTTTTCCTCCAAGTAAGTCTCATCATATTTGATATTAGTTATTTATTATCATAATTAGCAATAGAGCATTCAAATTAGTTAAATAGATGTTGCCACAACCTTTTCTCCTACCTTGTGTGAGACCTGACTTCTCTCTGGCCTAACAATGGAACTGTCAAAAATGTTATGACATTAACATGAACATATTGGAATATGTTCCAAGATAAGTCATTCCCTTCGATAAACTGTCTAGTAACATAATGGATAGATGAATGAATGATTATTTGTTGTTTTCAGGTGCAACCGACCAAGCAAAAGATTTTCGACTGTTTCAGAGGTATGCTCAAAGAAGGTGGTACTAAAGGATTATGGAGAGGTAATGGAATAAACGTATTGAAAATTGCACCTGAGACTGCAATTAAATTTGCTTCTTATGAACAAGTTAAAAGACTCATCAAAGGCGACTCTAAAGAAAACCTCGGAATTTACGAAAGGTTCATTGCTGGTGCTTTAGCAGGAGGAATCAGTCAGTCGGTTATTTATCCTATGGAGGTTATGAAGACAAGGCAAGTACTCAAAATAATTGTTTGATCTTTGAGGTTATGCAAAGTTATCCACGTCGAAAGTTGCAAAAAATAATCGCACGAAAATTTCACGATTTAATTCCATTTTTAGGCGAGATGAATATTTTAAATTACAACAACACAATTAGCGCTCGTACGTTCTGACTACGTATAACCTCAAAAAGTTCAAGCTGAAGGATAGAGCTGTCAGTTGGCAGATTTCAACAGTGGAAGAATGAATTATCTCTGATTTTTCTATATTTTTTCAGATTGGCTCTAAGGAAAACTGGACAGTACACAAGCATAGCTGATGCCGCATTCAAGATCTACAGAAATGAAGGCCTGAAAAGCTTTTATCGCGGTTACATTCCTAATATCCTTGGCATCATTCCTTACGCTGGCATTGATCTTGCTGTGTATGAAACGCTTAAAAAAAATTACCTCAACTCACATTCCTCAGATGAACAACCGAGCTTTTACCTACTCTTGGCATGTGGAAGTGCTTCCAGTACACTCGGTCAAATGTGCTCTTATCCCTTAGCTCTAATTAGGACAAGGTTGCAAGCTACAAGTAAGTGTCAAGAATTCAAAAGTGTTTTAACCCCATAAGAATGTTACTAAGTCGTCATATTGCACAATTTCATAGCATTTCTTCAGAATTTTAAAGGAATTATATTAAGAAAACAAAAATGTTAATTTTTGGAATATCATTCTTTCTCTAATACTGTATTGAAATAATTATTATTTCTACTCTATTTCATGTTATGTGTTGTCGAATATATTTCTAATAATGACTTATTTGTCAGCTGTTTCACATTCGATGGATGGAACCGCATTGAACATGACAGGCTTGTTCAGGAGGATAGTAGCAACAGAAGGAGTATTTGGACTATACAGAGGGATCACTCCAAATTTCATCAAAGTAATGCCGGCAGTCAGTATTAGCTACGTAGTTTACGAATATTCCAGCAGATTACTTGGAGTTAACATGACATGATGAAACTTTTCATCTAGGAACAAATTTTTCTTTAGGAGATTGATCGCAGGGCGGGGCCCTGAGAAGCAGAGTTTGGTCGGAACTATCCTTTACCAAACGTTTTCTTGTTGATGAAATATTAATTTATTTGTACATAATGATATTAATTTAAGCTCAAAATATTGATAAGCTTCACTTGGCTGTTGTTATGTAAAAATACCTCGTCAAAATTTGTAGTCAAATGGGAGGAATTCAACAATTAATTATCCTTCATTGGTGGAAAAAATTTTTCAATTTAAAATGTCAAAATTGTTTTGGATTACACATCTGATTTCAATTTTAAATAGATAGATTCATGTAAGCATGCAATTCCTATAAATTTCTTAATTTCTATTAAAGTCAAGTAATCTCTTTATTCAGCTAGCTCTCTAGTGTTTCTGATAATAAATTTTTTTTTTGTAGTAAAGCAGTAAGTGCAGTATGGTTTGATTGAAATTGATAAGGATGAAGTAAGTAAAATGATTTAATTCAGTTACAAAGACTGTCTGAACTGCTTCTGGTTTGATGTTTTAAACTATTTTTTTTTGAAGTGTGCATTAAAATGGTGCTATGAATAGAATCAAATTTTGACGAGCAATAGCATGCTAATATATTGGTGTATCTATACATTTTCCTACCAAAGATTGAACATCATTAACTCTCTTAAAATTGTTACGTGATAAATATTTGAAATTGTTGTATCTACAATATTCGAGGTTCTTCAACTATAAAATGTGATGTACTTAATATTTTAATAAACTATATTTATTAAAGAATCTTATGTAATTTATAAAAATAAAATATTTCGAATTAAGCTACTGTATTTCTTTTGCAGCTTCCTCATCTAACACCCAGTAAACTTCTCCATTTGTTGGGTTGACCTGTCCCGCTGGCAAGTTTTCCTTATCCTTCAATATTCTCTACAAATTGTAAAATTTGATGTATCTCAGTAACCTTTTGTGTGAACTTTTTTTTTCGATAATTACAAAAAGTAGTTTTCCACCCAAAATGGGAAAGATACTTTCCTCATAAGTTAACAACATTATCTTTCCTACAAGGACTTGAATAGATTGCAACAAATCATATTTGGTTAATAATACACACAAATGACATTTACTCTACACATCATTCTAAATCAGTTCATATAGAATTGATTTTATTCAATAAGTGAGTCCAAAAGAAATTTCTGTTATTCCTATCGTTCACAGATAAATGTGTGGGAAAGGATTAGCCGGGTTGTTTCCTGTACTAATGTGCTTCTGAAAGTATTGGAATGCATCCTTGTAGAAAAAATTGATTTAACCTATGACAAATAACCATTTACCTTCACCATGGATGCCTTTTCCTTGCCACACATAGCAAATATACAATTTCTAGCATTGTTGATCAGTTTAAAAGTCATAGTTATTCTTTCTGGTGGTGGTTTAGGAGAATCCGTGATCGCTGCAATCCATTTCTCGTTTTCGTTAAGTAAAGGGTGGAAAGGAAACAGAGAACATGTATGCCCATCAGGTCCCATACCAAGTAATAAAAGATCAAATTTAGGTAAACTGTCTCCATGAAAATGCTCATGCAATTGTTGTAAGTAATCTTCGGCTGCTTCCTTCGCTAGATTAAAAATTGATGAGTTTTATATTAGGTAAAGGTAATTCGTAGAGATTCAAAGATTGGAAAAATTTTTACCTGAAACTCCTTGTTTTATTTTAACGAACTGTTCTTCTTTTAATTTGGTTGAACCAATGAGAGAAGATTTATAAAATCCATAAGTAGAATCATTGCTATCTTCAGGGACAACTCGCTCATCGCAGAAAAACAGTTTCCATTTAGATAAATCTACTTGCAGCTTTGGTAATCCTGTGGCTAAAAAACTACCAAGGGATCCACCTTGATTTATTTCAATGATGGATTACTGAAATCTAGTAGTGATTATTTCATTATCACCTGATAAGCCAACTGAGAAGTTTCCATGATCAGTTATAGATTCTTCGGCAATATTTTGAACAAGATCCATTAATTTGGTAATAACTTCATCTCGATTTTTCACTATGATAACCTTCATGTTTCTTATTGAATGAATAATTTCTAATTAGCAACTTATTCTATACTTGTTACTGAACTACTCATCAATTCAGTATTATCATTCACATTCAAAGACCTTGATCCTTGAAATTTGTAATTTCAATTTGACTTTGTTTATACCGGCGCAATGGCCTATTTTGCATAAGGAGGAAAATTTTTCAAAATTTTTTAGCGGTGTGAAGATAGCTGTCAGGTCCAAAGGTACCCGAGACAGTGTTCTATGCCCGAGACGTGGCTTCTATATCAGTGGCGGAGAAATCTTTTTTCATCAATTTTATTATTCATTTCAGTAAAGGTGTACACTTCATAGTAGCTTATTATGATCGTGGTGGAGGCCAGTTTTTGCGAGCTTATACTAGTTAATTGAATTTGGAGAAGATCCTTGAACTTCTGAATTGCACCATCTTATGACGTATAAAGTATCCGATGGATATTTTAGCTCTTATTGAGGAAATCAAATTTCAGATGCTCATAACTCCTAAACAATTCGACGGATTTGACCCAATATTGATCGAGATATGTGGACAATTAATCTATTCTGAAAATATGGAAACTCTAGCTCATCTCTTTCGGAAGATAGAGAGTAAACGGCTGGCCGAATAGATATACTCAGGTTTGCCCCTGTGTTGAGACCATTTTCTGCTCGATACTCGAAAATTACGAACTATAGCACGCTGTTCTATTAAAACAAGCGCGAATAAAATATAGAAATTCCTTGACATTGTTCTAAAACCTTTGAAAAATATTCACCTTGAATGACGGATAGATGATAATAATGACAAAATATCTCTTTTGGAGATTTGTTTTCTGTCAAATTGTCAATCAAGTTCATTTAGTTGCTGGCAGGCAATTTCTTCATAATTTGGATATGAATAAATGAGGTATTTCAAGGGACCAAAGTTTACTGATAGGAATATATCAAGTTCTTTATGATTATCGATGGGAGAGATATACCTTCCTTCAGATTTATTAGAATAAGGAAAATGATCAATTCAAGTTTTTTGATATCCACAATTTTGGAATTTTCGGAATGAAAATCGCAGAATTTTTACATTTAACCAATCTTAAAAATTACACTGACAATAGCAACTTCGGCGACGTTATTTGCTGCATTTGTGGAAACATCACAAATTTGAAGAGACACGGTGGCTGGAAGTCTACTAATGTGGCTGAAGGATATACCTAACCTAACAATACTTAAATTACTGTGAAAATGCCCGGGTTAGTTATTTATCCCCATTCTGCCATTAATTTTTTTAAAGTCAATCACAGTGAAGAAATCAATATTATATTATACGTTAACATGTTTTGAATATAACTGAAAATAAGTATAGAAAAAATTTTACGTAAGGCAAGATGAAACATAAACAAAACATATCATAAACATAAACAAAAACACGTTAAAACTTGAAAAATACAAGAAGATTTAAGACAACTTCAATTTCATAATCAGAAAGGCATTTGATGAACTTAGTCGAAACAGGATTGGTACTGTACAGGGCGAGTCTTTGACTACTGCGTTACTTTTAACCGCATAGATTCTTGACGTCAAAAGAAACATTTTCTTCTTATAACATTTTTCCAAATTTGCCTTTTAGTTCTGTTTAATTTAAATAAGAAGTAAATTTATACAGAAGAAATGTGTCGTGTCATTGAATTGTTATTCTACACGTATGCCAAAAAATATTGTACGTAACACGCTCGAAATAGTATAATATAACATTACTAGCAAGGTAAGAGGGTTTTCACTGGCGAATGGAGGATATGGAGGATTACCTCCTTGAGCCAGTGAAACCCGTTACCTTGCGTGTATTGTTTTATATTTTATTTGTTTCTCATTTGTAAAAAGGTTAGATAAATCTCAATAATTTGTCGCAAATGTCGTAAGCTATGGAAGCGTTGTCATGAACATGTCTGTTTATTTTACATTTGTTTTGGCGACAGCGAAAATGAATGTACCAAAAGAAATTATTGAGGCAGCCAGCTTTGTAGCTTCAAGTTTATTACTTGCAAAATCAGCTTCAAGGTACGAGCGAGAATACGCCGACTTCAAAAAGTGGCAAAACAATAATAGTCTGATTGGGGTAACGGATGATGTTTTGTTGGTCTACTTAAATCAACTATCAGCTAGATTCAGCCCTAATACTTTATGGGCAAAATGGTCTATGCTGAAAAGCTGCTTGGATATGAAAGAAAATGCCCCTGTTCGCAGGTTTGTTTTCAAAAGGTAATAGCGATTCTGAAACGAGAAAATGAGCGTTATACGCCGAAAAAGGCCAAGGTATTAAACATGAATGATGTAGAAGATATGGGAAAATACGTTATTGTGACATTGCGGCAAACAAAAAATTCAACAACAAGAAGATTCACCATAACCCATGATGGCTGCAGCTTCAAGCCCTGCATGTTATAGAGAAAATATGTAAATCTTCGGCCTCCTGGAACAGAAAGCCTAAGATATTTTTTGACATACCGACATGGAAATTGCATTTACCTTAATGCTGGCCAGCACACTATTGGTGGTGTCCCAAAGCAAATAGCGAAATATTTGGGTTTAAAAGACCCAGTCTCATACACCGGCCACTCTTTTCCCAGAACTGGAGCCACTACGGTTGAGGATTCGGGTGGAGATATTTTAGCACTAAAGCGTGCAGGAGGGTGGAAGAGCACCGAAATTGCGATGAGCTATGTAGTGCGGTGTTATTAACCTAAAAAAAGGCCTAACCTTGACATCCAAAGTAAAAGTTTTATTCCAACTCCAAAATGTTCTATATAACCCTCTTATTGTTTGGTAAAAAGTTACACCATCTTGAGCGTCGGGTGTAGGGGGGAGGGGGGTGTAAATTTGAAAAATCACTAGTTTTTTTAGTGAAAATTAAAAAAACTAGTGATTTTTCAAATTTCAAAATGGTGTAACTTTTTACCATAGAATAAGGGGACTATGTAGAGCAATTTGGTGTTGGAGGAAAACTTTTACTTTGGATGTTGAGGTTTAGGTCTAATTACACCGTACTAATGTCGATGATTCGGTCAACCAAAAAAATCGAAATGTCTAGCAAATTATTTGGTAGTAAGGAGAGTACAAATGTTCTTCAGTCCTCGAGTTCAGCAGTTTCTGAGTCAACAGATGGTTCATCATCATCAGTATCAACTCTTTCGTCATCAAAAATCTGTGTTACCGGAAATAACAATTGTACCATTATTATCAACATACAGGGTGGCCATTTGAAAACGAAACAGACGAGATTACAGACGAAATAAATTTTTTCGATAGAAATGCTCGGATAGGTCGATTTTTGTTTGGAGGGGGACAACTTAAGATGTAGGTTACGGACGCAGAGCGCTTCAACCCTTGCTACTACAACCCTCACCCTCAAATTTTGAATAGGGAAGATGGAGTGAGTGATACCTCATTTGAAAGGTATTTTTATACTGATTTCAGCACAGTAATTGTTTTTTCATTTTATGCATTAGTTCTCGAAATATTCTTAACTAAGTATTTGAAAATAAAGTGGTGTTTTCATGGCACTTGTAGTGTTTTTTTGTGAAAAATCGACATTTTGAGCTTCAAAACAACAATGGACTTATTGGAAAATCACATTGATCCAATTTTGACGGAAATTATTGAAAACAATGCTGGAAATTATGTGGAAGATCAGATTGTGTTTCGGCCGGATGGAGCTCCTCCACACTACGCCTTACCAGTTCGAGAATATCTGGATCAAAGATTTCCAAATCGGTGGATTGGAAGAAGGGGTCCCACTGAATGGCCAGCCAGATCGCCAGATCTGTCACCACTAGATTTCTTTCTTTGGGGCCACTTGAAGAGTAAAATTTACTCTACACAGCCCGATTCCATAGAAGATTTAAGAAGACGTGTAGTGAACGAATGTCGTCAAATCACTCGCTGCAAAATGTGCGCTATCGTTTCGAACGAAACTTATTTCATTGTATGGAAGCTAATGGTGAACAATTTGAATATTTAATTAATTGATGTGAGTTTTTGATAAATTATTTACTTTACTTTGAAAAGTCTTATTTCTTAGATCAATACTTCAAATCGTTCTGATACCGTACGGTTGGAGAATGATTTCAGTGAATAAAACAGCTAGTCGAACATCTGACCCTAGTAGCATTAACACGTACGGTATGACTTCATTTGCCCAGTGGTAGATGTTTTGCAATTTCAAATACAAGTACGGAAATTTTGGTTTTTCGAAAGCACGAAATGTCAATTATTCGCAAAAAATTAATTTAAGTGATAAAATTAACTAACGCATGAATATTTCGAGAATTAATGCATAAAATGAAAAAACAATTACTGTGCTGAAATCAGTATAAAAATACCTTTCAAATGAAGTACCCCATCTTCCCTATTCAAAATTTGGGGGTGAGGGTTGTAGTAGCAAGGGTTGAAGCGCTATGCGTCCGTAACCTACATCTTAAGTTGTCCCCCTCGAAACAGAAATCGACCTGTCCGAGCATTTCTATCGAAAAAACTTATCCCGCCTGTAATCTCGTCTGTTTCGTTTTCAAATGGCCACCCTGTATATGATGATAAAATAAAATTTTCTAATGTAAATAATACTACTAACTACTACTAAGTTATTGACTTGATAAAATAAACTTTCTTGAATACTATTGTTCTTGGAAATGAGAAACAAATAAATGTTTTTTTTGGACTCACAAACTTCCAGGACCAGCATAAGCGTCTAGTCTAGTCGTCCAAAAAACCCTATTTTCAGGACTTGTAACGCAAATTACTATTCTCTGAAACTCGTAAACTCTAGACACCAAAAAATTATTTCTTTTAAAATTTCATTTCCTAATGGCGTGGAAAATATGCGAAAACGAGCAAGATGCTCCTTTAATGACCAATAAACCAAACCATTTCGTTTCTCAGACATAAAATAACTTTTTGATAAGCAACACAACTGATAGACCAAGCGCATGCCTCTGAGAAACGAGCCGTCATACTGTTAGTGTAGTCAATGAAATCGTTTACCTTCAAGTCTAGTCGAACCAGCTTTTCCAACAGGGAAAACCGACCAGGCGCCCCTAGTCCAATGGAAAACACGATATGCTATTATTGATTATCCCCCAAGATGGCGGTCGGTCTCGAACATATGGACGCAAACTTCTGAATTTCGGCAATATGAAAATAACGTTCTGGTGTTTTGTCAGTGTGTTAACATGTTGCAACTGTGCTTCCGCAGATACGGACTTATATCCTGGTGAGTATAGTTACAGATTAAAGTGGACGACCATGTGTTAAGAGCAGGTGCCTGGAGGGAGTAATTCATGAATGAATGGGGGTGATTTCCAACAACTATGATTGATTGAACCCTAAGTTAGTCGGGAAATTTGAAAAGTTACTTTTGCAGTGATGACAGTGAAATTCGAAAAGAATTTCGTGTTTTATATTTGAAAATTTGTTGTTTTTGGTTTCCTTAAGGGCTCAGTTTGTATTAATAATTTTCGTTGATTGTGTTTCTTATTTTTAGGGTTAAATTTATTTTGCGAAATTTCTGTATCGGTTATTTCTTCAAGAATGATAGTTCCTTAAATTGAAATGACATATTCAATTGAGAATGAAGTTAATTTTTTTCATTTAAAAGATAAATTTATATTTTGAGAATTAATTTTGGCATATGTCTTCATGACTAGCTGCGAAGAACCAATTCTGGACTACTTTTTGCGCGCTTGTTCAAGTAGAACAGCTATCATTTGACCGTAATTTTCAAATATCCTGCTGAAAATAGTCTCAATCGATTCTTGGAAGGTTCAACATTGAGTATGCCTGCCTACCGTATACTTTCATCTTAGTTTTCATATCTATTATTCACTATATACAGGGTCAGTCTTTGAACACTGCATTAAATTTAACCATAGATTCTTGACGTCAAAAGAAACATTTTCTCCGTATAACATTTTTCCAAATTTGGGCCCGTTCAAAACATATAGGGTGTTGAAATTTCATAAAAAATTGCATTTTCACATGTAATATTCAAACGAAAATATCAATTGAAAGGATCTCTTGTAGAAGGTTTTTGATAACAGTCATGCATATTTTGGCATCAATAGATTTATTCCATTTCTTGTGGGTTTCTCACCACTACTGTACAGATTAGTTAAATTGCATGAAAAACAAATATCAGTTGAAGTAAATCTTGTACTTCCTAGAATCATTAGTCTTTTTTGCAAATAAAATCATTCAACGTCTTTTCTCCTAAATTGCACCAAGTTGAAAGGAATTCAATCGATATACCTAATCATCTGATGATTCATTCTTTTATTTCATTGATTCGTGTTATTCTCTCAATCGATTCTATTATTTCATTCACAATGTCTGAAGATAATGTTACAATTCTCGTAAAAACTAGAAGTATAATCAAGGCAAAATTAACCAGAATGGAAAATTGGTTTAAACGGGAAGATCTTAATGATATACATCAGTGTAAAATTCGTTTAGAACAAATAGTGCTTATTTTTAAGGATTATGAAGATGTTCAAACTCAGTTAGAAATAATTGATTCAGAATTGCATGAAAAAGAGAGAGAAAATGTAGAAAATAATTATTATGATTTGATTTCATTTGCAACGAAAATTGTAGGTCAGATCGAGGACACTCCACAATCAAATTATCAATCGGAAAAGAATTTACAGAATCCAATTTCTCATTCCAGTATAAAGTTACCGGAAATTTCTGTGCCAAATTTCTCTGGCGATATAAAAAAATGGCCAAGATTTTACGAACTATTCAGCGCACTCATAGCAGAAAATAAAAATTTGTCAGAGGTACAGAAATTGATGTATCTCAAGTCTGCACTATTCGGTGAACCATTACAGCTAATAGACAATTTAGAGGTAATTGGTTTAAACTTTTCTATTGCCATCAATACATTGAAGGATATATACGAAAATGAATACCTTATTCGCAACGCTTACATTAGAAAACTATTGAATGTTCCGATTTTATCAAAAAATAACGAATCAATATCGCTCCATAAGTGGAGATCCAATTCTCAAGAATTTTTAAATGGTATCTCACAGATTTCTCAAAAGGATAATTACGTCCTTACTCCTGGAAATTCATCGAACAAAATACTAGGAATGCTATGGGATTCACATTCGGATCATTTCTTTATTTCCATGCCTCAGCTCGCTATAAAGGAATCCTATAGTAAACGAGAAGTACTTTCTATAATAGCTTCAATTTATGATCCTGTAGGCCTTATCAATCCTATTGTCGTTAGCCTAAAAATACTTCTACAACAAATTGGATAGCCAAAATTGGCTGGGACGAAAAAATAAGCTCCGAAATTCTTTTCGACTGGAAGACTTTGTTAAAAAATTTGTCAATTCTTTCTGAATTAAAGATTCCTAGAAATATTGTACAATTCAAGTCAGAGGCAATTAGTTATGAAATTCATGGATTTGCTGATGCTAGCTCTCAGGCATATGGAGCCTGTATCTATTTGCGAACCATCTACTCCGACAAATCCGTATCTTCACATCTAATCACAGCCAAGAGTCGAGTTGCCCCATTGAAGGTCTTAACTATACCAAAATTGGAATTAATGGGTGCGTTGCTCTTATCAAAACTTGCGTCAAAAATTACAAATTTGTTACCATCCCATTTAAAAAACATTGATTCCATTAATCTATGGACCGATTCCGAAATAGTACTAGCATGGATACGATCTCATCCATCACGCTGGTCTGTATTTGTTTCAAATAGAGTAGTCCAAATCCAAGAGTATTCAAAAAGTGCTATCTGGAGACATATTCAGTCGAAACAAAACCCCGCAGATATCCTTTCCAGAGGTTCAATCCCATCGCAGTTAATACCCTCAAACTTATGGTGGCATGGACCTAGCTTCTTATTAGAATCTGACCTTGATATGACTAGATTCAAGATCAAGGAATTCATTGGTAATCTACCTGAACAGAAGAAGACTGTTCACCTTGTTCAGAACACTCCTGATATATTTAAAATTTTTACTCGGTATTCAGATTTCCATCACCTGAAAAGGATAATAGCCTATTGCCTTCGATTCTCAAATAATTCTACTAAGTCCTTAAAAAGGTTAAGTGGTTCACTCTCTATCGCTGAATTAGACTCGGTGGAGACAAAAATTATTCTTATCACTCAAAAACAATATTTTGACAATGAAATGAAAGAGTTGAAGATTGGAAAGGATCTCAAAAATAAGAATCTACAGAAACTACATCCTTTCATTGACACCACGGGTTTGCTGAGAGTTGGTGGTAGACTCTCAAACGCTAATATTCCATTCAACCAAAAATTTCCCATGTTACTTCCGTCAAAAAATCATATCTCAACTATCATAATGAAATCAGAGCATTTAAGACTTTTACATGCAGGCCCTCAGAATACACTTTCCAGCATTCGCTTAAGATATTGGCCTCTTGATGGTCTCAGAGAAATAAAGCGTATCATAAACAATTGTCATACGTGTTTCAGGCTCAAACCAAGATTCAATTCACAATTAATGGGAGATCTACCCAAGGAAAGACTTCAAGTTTCACGTCCTTTTACTAATACTGCCGTAGATTATGGTGGCCCTTATTCAATAAAATGTTCCCCCTTAAGAAAGTCTCCACTCTTAAAATGCTACATATGTATATTTGTATGTATGACAACACGAGCTGTTCATATCGAACTGGTTTCGGGGTTGAGTACCGAATCATTTCTATTAACTTTGAAGAGATTTATTGCTAGACGTGGAATTCCTTCTGTTATATTCTCTGATAACGCAACCAACTTCCTAGGTGCAAAAAATCAATTGACTGAGTTGAAAGAATTCTTCAAGAAACCTGAAAATTCCGATTCGATCAAAAAGTATGCACTTGAAAATGGCATTCAGTGGAAATTTATCCCACCCCGTTCACCACATCATGGAGGGTTGTGAGAAGCAGCTGTCAAAAGCACTAAATATCACCTCATACGAATAATGAGAAATTACGTTTTTACCTTTGAAGAATTCACCACTGTCTTATGTCAAATTGAGGCAGTACTAAATTCACGTCCAATTTGCGGGATCTCAAATGACCCCTCGGACTTAAATGTTTTGACACCAGGTCATTTTTTGATAGGTTCTAGTTTGACAACCTATCCGGAAAAAGATTTTATTTCCTCTCCGTTAAACAGACTATCACTATGGCAGAAATGTAGCCAAATCCAACAGCAATTTTGGAAATGTTGGAAAACAGATTATTTGAACAGACTTCAAAATCGACCAAAATGGTTCACTGCTCGTGATAATATTCAAGTGAACGACATTGTCTTACTAAAAGACGAATCAACGCCTCCACTCAAATGGCCTCTTGCCCGAGTGATTGAAGTAATACCAGGTAAAGATGCTCGCGTTCGGGTTGTTCGCGTAAAAACACAAGAAGGAACATTCAATAGATCCATCAATAAAATATGTGTACTTCCATGTAGCGAATAAGGTACTCATTAGGTATCGCTCTTAAAATTTCCTAATTTTTGTTATTTGATTTTGCAAAATGCGCAACTTGCCTCCAATCTTTTTGAATTTTTGTTTGCTTCGTTTCTTTTTTGTTTCGTTTCTTTTCTTAACCTGATCGGTTCAGCCCGGGGAGTATGTTCGAATACCACATTCAATAAGGCGCCAAACATCCACAAATTCAAGCTGGCGACAAATATCCTGGCGCCGCCTTTGTTCAATCTCCTTAAGAGTCCAAGAATACAATACCATATATGGTCTTTGAAACATGAGTTATGGGCGAATAATAGTTCCAAAAAAGGCAATTCAAGTTTAGCATTCCACAATTCCGAGTCAGTCAATCATTCAGATTCAGTCACTCATTCGCATTCCGAGTCAGTCAATCATTTAGATTCAGTCACTCATTCTCATTCATTTACGCCTACAAATTCAATCACGCATTCCAATACAGTCCAAATAATGCTTTTAAACAATTCAGATTCAATAGTGGATGCTGTGGAAAGTAATTTTCGAAGGTAATACCACTAGAGGTGAGAATTTTTTGAGAACACTCTTGTTTTTTTGGGAATTATGCGTTTAAATTTTACGAAACAAAGTAATCCTTAAAATACTTTGTTGAGTGAAATTTGTATAATTTCAAAAAAACGACAGTGTTCTCAAAAAAATTCGAATCTCGTGTGGTATTTGTAAAATCGTTCAACAATATAAATCAAACGAAATAAAAAATAGTTTTTTATTCAAAAATAACCAGATAGAAGTATAACAACAAATTATTCATCTTTATTCTCAAAATAATAATTATTGATAGTACAATTATTATACACATTAGGAGCATTATTTTCGAATGATGAAGTAGATACTGATGTTGTTTCTTGATGGACATTTTTTTCATTCCTTATGGCTGTGATTATTTTTTTGTGATGTTATTGGTCCAGTTGGAGATACGGTTTCACTGACGCTGCAGAAGAATGGCCTGTTATCTTTATCAGCTGCTCCTCGCCAATCCCTGCTTTGGCTAATTGGCTGACAGCAGTAGCTCGATGCAAGTGGTTGGTTATCTTCGACTTGGTTGTGTTGATGCCAATGAGTTCTGCCGATTCTTTTGTCCATTTAGCTATCGTATTGGGACCGACTGGGGAGTTTTTGAACCATGAACCATATTTCCAATTCTTATGTGGAGTAAGGAATAGTCTTTCAGTGGTTATGTTTGCAGTTCTTTTGGATACAAGTAGCTTATATAACCTCACCGGGCAAATATCTCAATATTGGGAGTCAGCCATTTCGTTTCCGCGCATTTTTGGGCACCACCTTGTCTTGTTTTAGAAAATATCGGATTGTAGGCAATTCGGCTCGTGGGATTACCATCGTTTTCAATTTTGAATTGGAAATGCGAAATTAGGCATGATGAATCCTCTCCTCCGCGCCAAGCAAGCTCCAATGCAGCAATAAAATAAAATTTTCTGTTCAAACCGTCTGGATTATCTTCTTTACATAAGTTGACCATCTTTTTGTGTTGCTCCAAAGACAGCGCCTTGGCACTAACTTTTCTTTTCTCAGGGTCCATTAGCAAAATAAGCCTCTTGGCATTTCGTGCATCCCGCGCCGTTTTAAAAGCCACGTCTGTGAATAGATCGAACCTAACGCCCCATTTGGAATAGAATTTTTCCTGCAGCTGTTTGGCAGTATTATTCCACAAGGTTTTTACGACACTTTCCTTGCAGTCTGATCAATCTCTTTTCTTCATATTGAAAGCCCAGTCTAGCATAATATTATTGAGCTCTGACAAACTTGTTTTTTCATTCACAAGGTATTCCCGGCCAGCACAGAATTCTTCAAATTGTTTCCAAATGTAGGATCTTGACTTCACTGTATTAAGCGGCACACTTTTCTTCACACTTTCCTCAATTGAAGTAATATTACAATTCCCAAAACGTTTCATTTTTATCTACTTTATGGCAAAATACGAAAATAAACTGACAGAACTGCCAAATGTGCTGTTGAAGTTATCGCTAACAACTGCTTGTTTATCGTAACCATGACGACCGCTACTTCCACCAACGGCCAAAGCTATCCGGACGTATTAATATTCCTATGCAAATTAGGCATTTGATAAAAACAAATTTCTAAAAGTGAAAACACTGTGAGGTTGAGTGTTTTCAGATACAGTTTGTTTCTATTGGTCCGTTTTCAAAAATTGAGCGATTTCATTGGACGATGTAGTATAGTGTTGAATGATCATTCAAACTAAACTGGACTACAGAGGGGTATTTGCCCAATGTGAAAACTTAAAATGCTTATAACTCTTTAACGCAGCTGAATATGGAAAAATGGTATGGGAAAAAAGTTTTTCTTTTGATATCAAGAACCTATGGTTAAAATTAACGCAGTGGTCAAAGACTCACCCTGTATATTCAAATCCATATTACAAAAAAACCAAGGTTCTTAGGAACGGAATCCTTTGAAATTTCGACAGGACCCAAAGAATAATGCATCCGTTCATCCATTCTTTAGTTTTATGAATTTCTAGATTTCTCTGAAGTAAATGAAATAAGCACGCGAAGACTTTGAGGATACTTAAGATATCAATAACGAACATACATGCACAAATTATTGTTGAAATCCGACAATTATCTCATGAGATATCAAGCAATAAGAAGGATTCACTCAGGAATTTTCAAAAATTTTCTAGAGGGTCAATTTCATCGAAATTCAGCAAGCCAATTTGTTTCAACAACTTCCAAGTTAGTACAGAGATTTAGACAGAACCATAGCACGCTGCTACTAGTTTGGTAAACTAGAATGAGATCGCAGAAACACGAGGTATGTGGGCTTCTAAAGCGTCTATTTTTTTCTGATTCATCAGCATAAACCAATGATTTAACATTATTCTAAATAAAATATCCAGTGCAGTTATGTCGCATAATCTTGGAGCCCAATTAATTGGACCAATTCTCGAAATAATCTTATCGCAATTTTTTAATAAATATAAGGTAGCAGTATGAGGTGCAGTACCATCTTGGAACCAAAACATTTTTGGGTCGATAACATTCAAATTTCGAAACGAGTGATATGTTATCATCGATCGAGCACCATTCTCTATAACATTAACTCAAGCATCGTTTTTGAAGAAATTTAGAGTGATGATGCCTCCAGCGTGTAATCCACATCATACAGTGCACATTGTATAATGCAATGGAATATGCAGAACTTATTATTATTTTCACTGCAAGCTTAACTTTCTTGTAGTGTTCTTTACTAACCGTATGAACTGTTGGCAGTAACTCATCCTGTACCAACACGCTTTCGAAGAAAAACCCACACGTTTGATCACATTTGGCTTTTCAGATATACCTACAAAAATACATCCGGAATACTCAAATCAGGCGGCCGTGGAAGCCAATCAACATCACCATTTCTTGAAATAACTTTTTGTGTATGTCGCAGTTATTCCATTGTAATCCTGGTTGTATGCAATGTGGCAACGTCTTGTTGATACTCCATGTTAATAAAGCACAAAGCATGCAAATATGGCTTCAAAACGCATTCAATCATATCACGATGTCGATCCCCATTAACAGTTATCGTTACGTCGTTTTTATTTTCAAAAAAGTAAGGTTTCCTCCTGACCGAAGTGCACACCAGACTTTTAGAGAATTCGAAGGTGAATGATGAATAATTTGAGGGTTTTCCATAGCCCAGAAATATCTATTCTGTTTATTCACATATCCATTCAAATGGAAATGTGCCTCGTTACTTTTTATGATTTTTTCTTGAAAATCGGGGTGGCAATGGGCGAGCTTTAACATCCTATTGGCATATTTACAGTAGCAGAAGATATGTGTTCTGGTTAAAAAGTATGCAGTTAAAAATTGCAGTTTCTCCTGTAGACACATTATTTCTCGATGAGATCTTATTACATATATGGAGAACGGTTTTTGAACCCTACAGTTCGAAAACCTCTGAAATAATAGTGGCATTAAAAGTCGATGACAACAATACCTTCCAATCAAGGTCGAATAAACAATTACTATTAAACCACCTGTTGATATTTTCATGGCCGTTTCAATATAAGCATGCTGAAGTATGTTTCCATTATGCAGGCATTTACGATGATACATACATTATGGAATAGCCAAAGAAATATATGCGATAACGAATAACGTAATGGAAATAGGTTTGGTATCGATTGGTATTTTCGAATGCGCTTTTTTCAAAATTAAGAACTGCATATAGGATTAGTTATTCAAGAAAAATTGATTACCAGTGGCTTCCTTCAGGAGGCCGTACCCCTGTAGGGAGGGACGCTAGGAGAAAAATTTATGGGAACTTGTCATCTTATTTTTCAATGTTTTATCTAAATCCGAGAGATCTCCCATTATCCGGGCACCCTGTATAAAATCATGTTAAACACTAGTAGAAGCTTAAATAATCTTTGTAATAAAATTCCATTTTCAAATATATAAGTCAAATATATCAAGCTCCCTGATATTAGATGTTTGGAACCTTTGTCTAGGATAGCCATTTCCACCATAGTGAATTCAAATTATTTTTGGTGCTGTGGTGAAAAGCAAACAATTCACTGAGTAGGTACCTACTGTAATGTTATTCCATATTCGATGATAACTTAGATTGAAGCATATACAGGGTGAGTCTTTGAATACTGCGTTAATTTTAACCATAAGTTCTTGACGCCAAAAGAAACATTTTTCCAAATTTGGCCCCGTTCAAAAGATATAGTGTTGAAATTTCATAAAAAATATTGCATTTTCACCTGTAATATTCAAACGACAATATCAATTGAAATGATCTCTTGTAGAAGATTTTTGATAACAGTCATGCATATTTTGGTATCAATAGATTTATTCCATTTCATGTGGGTTTCTCACTTCTACTGTACAGATTGGTTAAATTGCTTGAAAAACAAATATCACTTAAACTAAAGGTCTGTATCTTGTACTTCCTAGAATTAAATCGATATAATCATCTGATGAAACAGGAGTGAGTGAATCATATCTTAGAAGGAAAATAATGTTTTAAAACAATTCAGATTCAATAGTGGACTACAGAGGTGTCTTTGCCCAATATTAAAACTTAAAATGCTCATAACTTTTTAACGCAGCTGAATATGGAAAAACGGTATGGGAAAAAAGTGTTTCTTTTGATCTCAAGAACCTATTGTTAAAATAAACCCAGTGGTCAAAGACACCCACCCTGTATAAGAAAAGTTCTATCGAGTATAATAGAGACCACAAATAAATTTGAATGTTGATATTCCAACAATTGCAACGTGTACTAATAATATCTTCAATGATAACAAAACAATACCTCCAAATCGTTTACTATTGCTTCCTTATTCTTATTTGAAACCCGAAATAATTTCCATTACTAGAAGGTACTAGATATGTGGTTGAATAATGTGTCACTTCCTCCTCTCTGTTGATTTTGGTTTATTAATCGATATAGACTTCCAACCGCAATGATAAGGTGGTGACGTAGTTTCAAAATATAAAATTATTTGATGGGAATAAAATACCTACATTCTCTATAAATTAAAGTTTTCGAAAATGTCTTTAACCGTCCTAATTTTTTATGAAACCTACCTATGTTGGAACTGTTAAAAATAAAAATTATTAATAAATTAATTCTTTCGTTCATTATAGAATCGAAATACTACGCACCAAACGACCAAATCATTTACGATGACATGACAGTATCAAATAAAGGGTACAGCTCAAATTTCGATGACTATGAAGATAACACCAAAACATTTCCTGGGAGTGATTACGAGGCCCAAAGTCCCGAAGAGGATGATTCTGATTTGAAGAAAAGTTCTCTGAATGGAATTCTCAAATTTCTTTATCGAAAACAAAACGCTAACTCGGACAACGTTGATAAAAGACGTGGAACATTCCCCAGGTTACCAGTAGTTCGGCAGCATGTGGATCCAGAAGGATACGAGGATGAAGGTGAGCCAAAATAATAAATTAAAATTTTCTTCAATATTTGCAAAATATTTTCTGAGAGTTTGGGAACTTTCTCTTCAGTTTTTCGTATATTTATAGTTTTCTCAATATGCGCAGATTCTTTTAAATGGGGCATCACATCTTTGCAACCTCATAAAGGGTTTTGAATCTGCTTTTTAGGTAATGTCATGCTTACCTACTCCAGTAAAGCATTTGATACAGTATATCACAACTTGATTCTATCAAAGTTGTAGGCGTTTAGAATCTGATTCTTTCCTGTCATGGTCTTTCGCTCTTGCGTGATCAAGTATTGCAATTATTGTTCATTTGGGGGCACCCCAGGGATCACATTTTGGACCCCTTTTATTCAACTCAATATCAAATTTTCACTTTTTGTCGATGAGGATATTCGATATAATCAAAAACCAGGTGGATACAAAACTATCTCAAATTATCTACAGTTAAATATTGCCAAGTGCAAGACTTTCTTCCTCTTTTTTGATAACGCTTTTGTTGCTCCGAGAGTTCAAGCATACTAACTTAGTTTTGAATTTTCAGATCCCGACAGCAATTTTGATCAAAAATGGTTGAACGAAGAGATTGAACGCAACACACAAAGAATTTTAGAGAAACTGCAAGAAAGCGGTAGGAAAAAAATGCTAGAACACCTTCGAAATTCTCTTTATGAGGAATCGACAAAGATGCAGAACTATGGACCGAGAAAACATACTACACAGGATGACCCTGGACATTTTGCGTATGTTCCACCTGATCCAAGATATTACGAGAAGCAGAGTGAACCAAGTGAGTATTTTTCTTTAAATTTACCCACCAATGTGACTGTTTTTCTTCTGTTCTTCAGTGAGGAATTGTGCCGACAGACTGTCTCTCTTTTGGCAGTTTGCCTGTTTTGTCGAGTCCTGTATCTATCATACTATTGATATGTTCATGCTATGCTCTCTTTCTACATCTCACCGAACTTACCACGTCACCGACCCTGCGTTTTTCTCTGATATAGTTATTTGTGTTTCTGTCCCATAATGTGTAATCATAAATGGCACGGAGGGTTTTCATTCAAGTTGTTCTCCTCTGTCTTTTGGTTACGACATTGTCTCGTTTCCGCTACTATACCATTAGTAGTATTACGTATATCTTATATTCGAGTCCTCTATTCTAACTTCAGATCTTTGTTCTTTCAATTTCGTGTTTGAGGCGTCCTAATATTGTAACGGCTTTGTTGTCTTGATGTTTGTTGCTGAGTAGCAGTGGGTTTAATAACCAAAAAGTCCAGAGGTTTTATTTTAAGTAATTTTATTTTAAACTTATTCAGCATTCAACTTACACTCATGTTCAACTGTCTACACTATCTATGACTATATCATTTGCGCAATAGCGAATTCAAAACTGAATGTCAATGTCATAGAATTAACATAGACACATAGATGTTGACATTAAAATTAATTTTGAAATTATAATATTTTTATCTTGAACACCCTCTCCTAATTTCAAAATTCAAAAAAAATCAAAATTTTTCTAACAATAAATTTTCATAAGTTTACATGAACTTTGACTTGAATTTTCAAACTTAATTTTACTTAATGGTTTAGTAAAAATATCAGATATTTGTTCGACGTTTCACAATAATCAATTTTCAATAGTCCTTCAGAAATTTTTTCATTTATAAAATGATAACGCACATCAATGTGTTTACTTGTTTTCCAAACTGTCCATTTTGATAATGTTTATAGCACTTTGATTGTCCATATTTAGGTTTATCTTGACACTGTCACGGTTAGTTCTTCAATCACTGATTTTACATATAAAAGTTCCTTGGTACATTCTGCTGCTGCTATAAACTCAGCTTCGGTACTCGATAGAGACACAATTGGTTGTTTCGGGATGTCCATGATATTGGACCGCCGCAGTAATAGATTATATATCCAGTTGTGCTTTTTCTTGTTTCTCGGTCTCCAGCAAAATCGCTATCGCAATATGCAATCAGCTGTTTGTTATTTGAATTCATCATGTAGCTAATTCCTTCACGTTCTTTTCCATTTAAATATCTCAAAATGTTTTTGGCATTTAGAATGTCTGAAGATTCAGGCTTATCCAATTTTCTACTGCAAAGATTTACTGCAAATTGTATGTCGGGTCTAGTTTTATTTGTCAGATACAGTAAGCTGCCAATCAATTCTCGATATGGAAACTTCTGTGAAGTCTCATCAACTTTGTTACCTTCTTGTTTTGAGTATTCATCCATTGGTGTCGATCTTCCTTTAGCATTCTTCATATAGAACCTTGTTAAAATATTTTCACAGTATTTTCCTTGAGTTAGATATGTTTTATCACTGGTTCTAGTTATTTCTATTCCCAAAAATGAATTAGGGTTAGTATTGGTTGTCATTTCAAATTCTTTATTCAATTGCTTTAATAATTCATTAATCTCCTCTTCATCATACCCAAAAATAATGCCGTCATCAACATAAATTGCCAAAAAAATTGTTCCAATTTTATTCTTGAATATACATGGCTCTGTTTTAGTAGCTGTGAGATTCTTTTTAGATAAGAATTCAGTAAAATATTTATTCCAATTTAGAGATGCTTGTTTCAAGCCATAAAGAGATTTTTGAAGCAAACATACCTTGTCATTTTCCTTAAATCCTTCCGGAACTTCCATGTATATTGTTTCGTTCAAATGTCCATATAAAAATGCTGTTTTAATATCGAATTTCTTCATATGAAGGTTTCTATTTGTAGCTAAAGCAAACAAAATACGTAAGCATGTTATATTTACTACTGGGCTGAAGGTTTCTTGGTAGTCAATACCATTTTGTTGTTCAAATCCCTGATCACTAGTCTGGCCTTGTATTTTCCGTCATCCTTTACCTTAAAGATCCATTTGTTCGTCAATATATTGTCATGCTGTACCTTATCTTTGTCAACATAGGTCCACACCTTGTTCTTGTTCAATGAAGTCTTCTCATCTTCTATTGCTGCCATCCATTTGTCCTTATCTTCAGAATTAACTGCCTCTTGATATGATAGCATAACATAGTCTCTCAGCTTTGCTGGCATTTTTGTGTTTCTCCTTGGTCTTTCTTCGTTATCTACTTCTATATCAGCTTCCCTTTCTTGGATTGTTGGCTCTTCATCTAGGTTAGGTTCTACCTTTTCTTCTTGGAAAGTTATCATGGGTTTCATTTCTGAAATTTTATCGTTTATATTATTACCTTTTTTTGAATATTACGTCTCTAGATATAATTATTTTTGATCTTGCTCATCCCATAGTCTGTAACCATTGATACTATAACCAACAAAGGTAAGTTTTTGGCTTCTCTCATCCAGTTTCTTCCGATATCCCAAAATTTTTGCATATGCATCATTTCTGAATATTTGTAATCTTGACATATCTGGCCTTTTCTTAAACCACATTTCTGCTGGTGTCACCTTTAAACTTTGTGTAGGGCTTCTATTTAGTAAGTATGCTGCCATGTAAACAGCTTCTCCCCAAAAATCTTCTCCATTTTGGAATCAAAAATTAAAGCTCTAGCCTTTTCCATTATAGTCCGGTTCAATCTTTCTGCCTTTCCATTCAATTGTGGTGTATGTGGTATAGTTCTGTCAATTATTATTCCTCTAGACCTGCACCATGACTTTAGGTCATTATTTATATATTCTCTACCATTATCACATCTCAAAACTGATACTTTAAGGTTGAAGTGAGCTTCTGCTTCTAATATATATTCTTTCACATAGCTAGTTGCTTCATATTTTCCCTGTAACAAATAAGTTTTAGTGAAATGAGTATAATCATCGAGAAAGGTTATCATGTATTTTTATTGTCCCATGTCATTGGATCTATAGGTCCAAGCGTCTGTGTGAACTATTTGAGAGGTCTACTTGCTTGTCTTCTTGATTTGTCGAATGGAAGTCTTGTCTGCTTGGCCTCCACACATATCTCACATAAGTCATCTAGTAATTCGCAATCTTTTTCATCAATATCCATACCATTTGTCATCTTTATCAAATTCTTCATACCGGTTACACTCAAATGTCCCAGTTTCGCATGCCAGTCTTGAACATGTTGTCTTCTATCCCTAGTCAGCATTGCTTCTTCTCTGTTCCTTCATTCCTGATATCAATTGTGAACAATCCGTTTTCTTGTTTTACACCTTTTATTATTGGTTGATTGTCCTTGAAAACAGTCACCTCATTCTTGCTGAATTTTACTTCACCTCCATTATTTGTGATCGCACTGACAGATAACAGATTCCTGCTTAGTTCTGGAACATATAATACATTTTTAAGTACACAAGATTTTCCATCTACAGTTCCAATTTTTCTTGCTTCCATGTTTTGATCTTCTTTTGCTGTGTTTATTTCTGTTGTACAATTCTTGATGTTATCTAATAGTTCTCTGTTGTTTACCATATGTGATGTAGCCCTGAGTCAACCACAAATTCTGTTATTTGTTTTTCCATCTTATTTGAAACCATAAATGCTAATTTTTTCCTTCATCATTTGGCTGTTTGTTTCTGAAGAAACAATTTTGAGTACTATGATTCGTTTTCTTACATATTGTGCATTTCCTTTTAAAACATGATTTTGCTTTGTGACCGGCCTTGCCACAGTTGAAGCATTTTATTTTATCAAATTTCCAATTTTCAGCCTTGAATGCTACAGCTTCTTCAGTTTCATTTTTGATTTTTAGTTTTGATTCTTCATTTAATAATCTGGCTATCAGGTTTGTCACTGTTCTTTCCTTTAATGGTGTAGATTCCCAAGCAGTACTAAAATGCTTGTAATCATCGGGTAATGTAACCAATAATTTTGACATGAACATAGAATCATCTATTTTGTGTTTCAATGATTCCAACCTACAAACTATGTTCTGCAAACAGCTTATGTGCAGAGAAATATCTGTGCCTTTTTATAGGAGTAGTTAAAAATCCTTCAACAAGCTGCACTTTTGTTCCTCAGTGCCCTGCTGAAATATTCCACACAACTTCTCAAACATTTCCTTTGAGGTTTCACAATTCATGACGTGATTTATTAATTTCTTATCGATGCTGGTTACGATGATTTTTTGTGCCTTGGCGTCCTTTCGTTCCCATTCCACCATCTCTTCTGGTCTGGTCAGATCTTGAAATTTTCTGCTACCATTTACAATTTCCCAATTTCCAAATGCTTTGAATACCACAGTTATTTGGAACTTCCATATTTGAAAACTTTCTGCGTCCGTGAGCTTTTCTATAGAAATTGCTTCGTCATTTGGAGGAGCCATTTTGTACGCCAACGGTGTCTTATCTTGAATTTTATTTCTTAACTCTTTACCTTTCTTTTCGTTTGTTCTGGACTACACTGGGCCCATAACCTGTTGCGAGTAGCAGTGGGTTTAATAACCAAAAGTCCAGAGGTTTTATTTTAAGTAATTTTATTTTAAACTTATTCAGCATTCAACTTACACTCATGTTCAACTGTCTACACTATCTATGACTATATCATTTGCGCAATAGCGAATTCAAAACTGAATGTCAATGTCATAGAATTAACATAGACACATAGATGTTGACATTAAAATTAATTTTGAAATTATAATATTTTTATCTTGAACAATGTTGTACTTCTTCTTTGATATTATCGTCGCCACGAATTCTGACTCTGAGGAGACCAAGCACATTACACCTTGAAGGTTCCCTTGATATTGTCATTGACTCCGTTTTTGTGATTTAGATTTTCATGTTGTATTTCTCGGCGATGTTTTTAAATGTGCAGCTTCCTATTGACTCTTGATTTAGTGGTGTTGAGTTCAATGTTTTCTCTGAGTACCTTTTTGTACTTCGGAATACTCAAGACATCGGCAACGTCTGTGCTAAACTTGCGCCGATATTTTTTTTTTTTTTTTATTTAGCGAATTCTGCTGTTAACCCCGTTTCTTACTGTGATGTTGTTTCAGTATCCCTCTCTTGTTTGTTTACTTTTGAATTTCAAGAAAGCTTTTACCTTTGTTTCTGTCATTGCTTTCACATCTACAGTCAACCATGATTTCATGTTTGGTTTGCCATTTATATTCACTTTTTTCTTTCATATTGCTTCTCTGGCTGCTCTGTATATATTGTTTGTCAGTATTTTTCAGGTACCTTCAATATTTTCTTCTTTAGTTGGGTTGTTTTCTATGTGGTGTTTTAAGCAATATTCAGTTGTCGTTTATGGTAAAGGTGAATTCAATTACGAACTTCACCCTGAAACTTACATACAGTTGACAAGTGAAACATGTTTATCCCTATCAAAAGTAAAGGATGATACCGATGTATCTTCTTATTAGACCAGCATATAATGCTATTCATTTCTTTCATTAGAAATAATCCTATCAGAAGTTCTCATATTTTAATTAATTTTTAGTTTCAGCTACTGAAGGCACTCCTATTTCTGTACCATTAGAACATGGATCCAGCTCTCTACGCCCTCCAAACAATTCTCTGAAAATTATAGAAGCACCTCTGCGCAGAGATCATACTTACCTGGAGGAGTCATCAAGAAAATATTTTCGACCAGATCCTGCAGATGGTAGACCTGTTGACGTGCTGGTTCAACCTAAGAAACCGGATAGTGATGCAACAGGTCTTTACATCATAGCAATTGTTGCAGGAACAAGTGCTGCTGCTACAGTTGCATTGATAGCAGTCGGTATTGGATGGTATAAGTAAGTAGAAGTATGATATTCAGATTTGATGCAAAGCTTGGAGTTTTTATGGATCTGAATTAGTGTTTCTCCAATATTCCATGCGGCCTCCGATTCTGCCATTTTATAGCCTTTATTGTGGCGTGATTCACATCATGTGAAGTAAAAAATCATGCGTGACGTAATTTATTGCCTCTTCAGTCCCATTGTTGGCGCTCCAGCCAGCTTTTATGGCTTCTTCAATACCTTTGCCGGCGCGCACTAGTCAGATTGGTATTCGGCATGATTACAATATCAATATTCTCCATAAATACACTAGTTTTTGTTGAGATCCGACGAATATCTTTGGGTAATCCAATATAAAAAAAATCTGAATTTGCATAATTCTCTAGCTTGAGGATTTTCACGAAATCTGGCATGCTCCTTCTTCTTTCAATTTTGTTCAAACGATTTTCCAGGAGTTATTGAGAAAACCAATTTTCAGTTGCTCATAACTGCTGAACTATTCGACGGATTTGGCCCAATAACGAACTGGACCGAGATATTTGGTATATGGCCCGCCGGATAGACATACTGAAGTTTGAACCTGTTTTCTCTACAGTCTCATTTTGACGTGTATAATACGCCCTTGCAAGGATTTGGAACGGTTTTTCAAAACCCTACTTATTTATCTACGTACTACAGAACTCTTCTCAGAGACTAATTTCTGGAGTACTATATACTCCTTTTGTTCCTGAACCTTCAGCTCGAATGGCTTGGAACAAAAGATACAACATTTCGAATAAATAAGGAAAAAAATATACTTCGTGGAAAACAGTGGCGGTTTTATTTG
This sequence comes from Micraspis discolor, assembly GCA_030674115.1. Taxonomy (NCBI): domain Eukaryota; kingdom Metazoa; phylum Arthropoda; class Insecta; order Coleoptera; family Coccinellidae; genus Micraspis; species Micraspis discolor. Next base: position 3,089,136 of record JARTUT010001740.1, read on the forward strand.
ATTTCAGGTTCAGAAGGAACAAAAAAGATTCCGAGCGGTCGATCATCTGACGTTTCTGGTCGTTGGTTGTTCTTGAAGTCTTGCTGCAGCTAATTCTGGCGAGATATCTCTTTGGTCCTGAGCCAACAATTCATAGGATGCTTTGAATTTCTTCACAGTTGCAGAACGGAGTAAAGGGGGATAATAAACAGCATGTAACGTCCAATATGGCATGTCAATATTCAGTTGTTTACCACTAGGAGCGCCATGGAAACCCATGGAATACGGAAATGCACAATCAAAGAGATTATCGTATTTCGCAGTGAATTCCTTCAACATCACTGCTAGATATTTTTTCTGCTCGTCATCGAGGTCTGACATCCTTTGTATTTGACGTTTAGGAAGTACCATGGTTTCGAAAGGCCAGAAGGCCCAAAATGGTACCAGAACCACCCATTCCTTATTCTGGTACACTATACGTTCCTTTTTATCTAGTTCCTTCTGGAGATAGTCTTGCAACATCGGTCTCTTGTGTTTTTCGTAATACGATTTTAAGTTTTCATGTTTAATCCGTGGTTCGTTAGGGAAGAATTCGGATGCCCAGATTTGACAATGTGGATGTGGATTGGAACAACCCATCATGTCACCTCTGTTCTCCATTATTTGGACCCATAGATATTTTCTGCCCAGGTCTTGGTACTGCTTTAACCATTCCTCAATCACCAAGTGGATGTCGCTCAGATCCATGTTAGCGTAGTGAAGGTCAGAATGAGGATGGTAGCACATTACTTTACAGGTTCCTGAAAAAATAATAATTTTTAGGAATTGACCAGCTGAAATGATCACCATCACAGAATGGTATTATGTCAAGTAGCAATCACTCCGTCCAAAATAAAAAAAAATCAGTTCTTACAGAGCAAGTAGGTGAAAATTATCGAACAGCTGTTACCTTAGACTATATAAGAAAAGACCCTTTATTTACATTGAAAAGTGTCGCATCTGAAACTTCGAGCTGGTCGATTGTAACGTATTGAGCTGGTCCATTCAGGTCATAAAAAAAATTTCATGTTGCCAAACTGAGTAAATAGTAGGTTTTTCTATTCCCCTATAATTGTGAATAAAAACTTTTTCTCCAATCTGCATTCAAAACATTGTATAAAATTTTATATTTTGAACTGAAACTGTCTTATCGGATATGTTAGCAAGAAGTAAAAGAAAAACTTTAGTTGCTTCTGCTATTTTATGTCAGAGACCGCAGATGGAAAGAAATTCAGATGAAAGTCAAGACAACGCTGCCACATTCTCTGTTTGACAGTTTGAAGGTCACATGATGTTTAGAAGATACACGTTGCCACCTCTGTATTGAAAATAAATACGCAAATTGAAGAAAATTTGTGAGAGTCAGTATTAGGTTTTTCATATTTTTTATTGTTTATTACTTTTCATCGCACTAAAAATGGTACGTAAGTGTGAAAATTGTAGTAAAGACAGGAATTTTAATCTGAATTCATCGTTCCATAGGTAAGTGTATTGTTAGAAACGAAGTATTTAGTTATATACATGTTCGGTCTATCTTATATAGTATAAGGCTGTTACTCAGTTGTTTTAGTATTATCTAGAGCCATCTTGTTTAAAATGCATTATTCTTAGTCGGTTTCTAAAATCCATTAATCGTGAGGAAGTTTTAAAGTTTAATCGAAAAATAAGTTTTTTTTTTTCATTAAATTGTTTCTGAATTGATGTAACCCACTGGATTTGCATGGCTATCCACCCAATAGTCCAGTGACGTACTAAAAATCTTACTCGGCACTTTTCATCTCAATGAACCTGACTTGTCCCAGACATGCCCGAAATTGTTTTTATCTCCACTTTTTCTTGAAAGTAGATTATTTGCTTAATTGTATCTTCAATTATCCCAAAAATTGTCTAAAAATTATCTAGTAATCTACACAGTATAGAAAGTGTGTGAAAGTGAAAATGTCATATTACATAAAATTGATACAACAAAAGAACATGAATTCAGTGCCACTAGCTGTATGCCATTAAATCCAATCGCATATTTTGCAAAAATGCCCACAGAAAACATCTGATAAGGTCATAAGAAAAGTGGGTATGAATACTTTTTATGGAAGTAATGTGACAAAAGGATTCCTAATTGAGACCGATGTCCATCTTCAATGAATTAACCGAGACGGCCACTCCTCAAACACCCTGTATCGATTGAAAGATTTATTATTAATGAATCCATCTTACCTCGGGCAGGTTCTATTTGAAACAAGGGATCATCGCTCTTCGGGGGTGCTGGAGTATCGGGTACAAGGGCTGGAAAATCGTTGGTGAAGACGTGAGTGTGCTCATAATGAGGATTAACCTCTCCATTGGCTCGTGTGTTTCCAGGACATAGGGGGTTTTTGGGGTCGTAACGTGGAATCGCTGCTTCACGAACTTTTTCAATTTGACCTGACCAGGGTCGCTTGCCTCTATGGGGACAAACTAGCACCCATTCCGCCCTCAGGGGATTGTATCGGTTGTGGGGATGATCTGGAATTGAACACGCATCAGATTAAATTGTGTATTTAATGAAATATCTAGAAAATTTTTTACTTAGTAACTCATATCATTTCGAAATTTATATCGTTGCCAAACTTTAATCCTGTGAGACCTTCAGATGTGACATATAATAAAAACGAATGCTGAAGACTATGAAAAAACTCTGGGCACTGTAAAACATAGCTATGATACGATATAGGAACAACTGAAACAAATTCAAAAAAAGAAAATTTTAAAATCCCATGAAGCATTTGAGTGAATATGAGCCTTTGGATCACTCAAAAACAGTAATCAATTTTTTCATAGATATGAAGATAAGCCTAGAAATATTTGCAGAAGACTTCATGGTCCGCTTCGATGTTACGAGTTAGTTCAGCAATGTCCGAACCTTAGACTATACAGGGTCTTTCACGAGGAACCTCACCCATATTTATACGGGAAACTACTGAACGTATTTTCATGAAATTCAGCACTTATAAGTATTTCACGATGCTGATGAAATCTAGAACATTTTCAAGGCATGAGCACCTCCGGTTTTTCCGGAAATGACGTCAACTTCCGTTTTTCAAATTAGAACACCATTTTTTTATTGCAGAAATAGATTCCTTAAAAAATGTCAAGTTATTTTGATGTAACATTTTTCAGTTTTGGTAGGAAAATTCTCTCTGAGCGGGAAAATTCGAAAAAAAAATCGGAAATAGAGCTCCGCTGAAACAAGAATAACTTCGAGGTTTTTGGATGGAAAATTTTCATTTTTGGGATTTTTCAAGATGTAAGATTGATGTATCCACTTCAAAAATCGAAATCGCGATTCATGATACAGGGGGTGAAAAAATCGCTTTCAAAGTTAGGGATGACAAAATCGTGAAAAATCAATTTTTTCAAATTAGAACCCCATTTTTTTATGGCAGATATTGAATCTACGTTAAAAATAATGTGAGTGTATGCATCACACCCTTGCCCTAAAGTGGATATTTTCTGAGTTATTCACAAAAACTGTTTTTCGTCTTGAATTTTCAGCTATTTCTTTTCCCTTCACGCCCAAAAAGATGAAATTTTCAGGAACTGTTATTTGAACCATGCTGTAGATTTTTCACTCCTTCTTTAAACCGACTTCAAGTTACTATTAGGAGAACCATGGCAAACTCTCGCAGTTATAACTAGAGAAGATGCTCAAAGTTTTGACCGTTAATTTCTAGACATTTATTTATACGTCTCAGGAATGCTTCGTGCGTTGCTCTTCTTATTTCATCGGGAGGAAGAGATCTGCAGAAGTGTTTAAAAACCAAATTGAGCTTCAAAACTATGAATCTAAAAATCTAAACAAACCTGAACGCATTTCTTACTCGTTCTATGCAGTCCTCTTTATCAGTCAGGGGAGTTGAGTAGACAATATTTTTTATGTTGAATGATTGTTTGGGCTATTACCATCATCTATTGTGAATGTAATGATAAAAATTGATAATTTTCAAAAGGTTTCTTACTTTTCTCCTTGATAAAGATAGAAGATGTCTATCGAAACGTCGGAAATCATTACATCCACAATAGATGATGGTAATAGCCCAAACAATCATTCAACACGAGCTCCATCATCAACAATATCTCGTCATCAAATATTTTTTATCCTACCCCAAACATAATAGCCTAAAGGAGTTAAATCGGGAGAACGTGGTGGCCAAAGATGTGGACCATTGTTCGCCAACCATCGATCTTCAAATAGGCTGTATAGGATATTTGACACATTGAATGAATTGTGTGGAGGCGCGCCATCTTGTTGATACCATAAGTCATTATGGTTCTGTACTAGCGGCTCAATTATTTGAGTCAATATGTCAGAATATCTATCTCCTAAGGGAGAACATTCTTTAAATAATGCAAACATGTGTAGTGTTCTATCTTACCAGTTAAAGTTCCATCATAAATGTGAACATCGAGAATTGCATTATTTTTGATGGCGCAAAAAACATTGAAACTCCAGGTCTCTTGAAAGTTCCATTGTCTGAAGTGGTGGTTGTTCTGTTCATCCCAATAATGACTGTTATGCCTATTGAAAGAACCATTCTTTGTGAATTTAGATTCATCTGTCCAAATTATACTGTCCAAAAAGTTTTCATTCTCTTGAAATCGAATCATCATAGCTTCGCAAAACTCTGTTCTCCTGACGAAATCAGTTTCCTTCAAATGCTGTACCCTATTGAATTTATATGTGTGCATTTTATGTTTTTTAATATTCTCCAAACACTCCATTGAGATAATCCCAGAGCAATCTCGGCATCTTTGAGAGAATTCTAATAACTAAATACTTCGTTTCTAACAATACACTTATCTATGGAACGATAAATTCTGATTAAAATTCCTGTCTCTACTACACCTTTCACACTTACGAACCATTTTTAGTGCGATGAAAAGTAATAAACAATAAAAATATGAAAACCTAATACCTGACTGACTCTCACAAATTTTCTTCAATTTGCGTATTTATTTTCGATACAGAGGTATGTCTTCTGAACATCATGTGACCTTCAAACTGCCAAACAGAGAATGCGGCTGCGTTGTCTTGACTTTCACCTGAATTTCTTTCTATCTGCGGTTTCTGACATAAAATAGCAGAATCAATAATAATAATATATCCGATAAGACAGTTTCAATTCAAAATATAAAATTTTATACAATGTTTTGAATACAGATTGGAGAAAAAGTTTTTATTCACAATTATAGGGGAATAGAAAAACCTACTATTTGCTCAGTTTGGCAACATGAAATTATTTTTGTGACCCGAGTGGACCAGTTCAATAAGTTACAATCGACCAGTTCTAAGTTTCAGATGCGACACTTTTCAATATAAATCATGGGGTCTATTCTTATATAGTCTAAGGTCCGAACAGATAAAGCACTGGCAATCTTAAGATGAAAGCTTGGAGATGATCAAACACGAAGTGGAAGAAATACATTTAGCGTGAATGCAATCATGGAAATGCTTTCTATTTGCATCGACACAACATATTTCAATTTGAAGACATTTGCAACAAAAATTTAGAATGTCCATAGATTCACCACTGTCTCCTATTTTATCCGTTTCATATATGGAGAATTTCGAGCAAAACCTCTCGACCAAATCATGGAAGAGATATGTACATTATGACAGTAATCATTTGGATATTTTGTTAGTGGCGTCATCTGGTAGTAAGGCCTAGGACTTATTGACCGATGTACTGGCCCTTGAAGAGAGGTTGCCCGAAAAGTCATAGAACGAAAGAACTGCTTGAAGGCAATTTTTCATAGTAAAACATACTATTTAGGATTTTTCATTCTTTTGAACTTTTGTGTCAATTAATTTCTTATTAAAAAAATAAGAAAACTATTTTATTCGAAAATAAACTATGGAAACTATGAAGAACAAGCTTAAAAACCTAAATAGTTCTATAAATTGTGGAATAATGGCGGTCCAAAACACTTTCATATCAAAAAAACCACTGTTGATCAATGATTGATAAAGATACGACTTTTCGCATATTCAAAAAGATTTAATCGATCTTTAAAAATAAAATATTTCTTTTCAAAGAACTCCAATGAGAAATTTCTACTCGGAAATTTCATCACACTATGGCATAATTCCGATTTTAAGAAGAAGATTAAATGAATAAATAGATTATTCAACCATAGATAACGGGTTCGTCTCAAAAGATATTACATGTGTGGTTAGCTTAAGCTCAAAGCCGCCAATTAGCTTCCGAGTAGTGGCAACTTTCAAAATGTTAGAAGTAAATCATTTACCTGCAGGATTGAATGCCATTCCTTACTTTACTGTCAGTGTTAAGTTGACACCACCACAACACATAAATTTCAATAAGAAAGCACTAAGGCACCGATTCACTTTGCACCGAAAAATTAACCTAAGCACATTCTATGCTTGCTTTCTATTCATTATTTGATAAGATATTACGAGTATTTAGAGCGTTACGTCATTGAAGGTTATCTTGAAATTTTGACATAATTATTGCACTGAAGATATTGTTTAGGTCATTAAAACTTTCGAGAAGGTCATGGGTCTTTCGTATAATGAGGAAGTGCAGCTTCATTCTGAATGAAATATTTAATTCTTTAGGTCTCGATAGTTATCTAAAGTACAACACACACAATCAGATTCAAATACACAACAATTAAGAACTGATCACAGGTTAACTACCAATATCTGAGATTTATTATGAATCTTCAGAGAATAGCGTTCAATATAATATCATACCGCGTGTTAGATAAAAAAGGAATGTCAGTATTTTGTATTTTATCAGCTAGCGCCAAGCAGGTAAAAGCTGTATTATTCGATAATTTTGACGCGCAATTTATATCAAAATTTGAATGCAGAATAAGGCTCCAATGTGACGTAGAAAACCAAAATTCCTTTGCCTAATCTTCAACCAGACCATAAAGCCGGCTGCAATGTGTCACCCTATCCATGAGCTGTTGTAATCCCTCCAAGCTGTCAGCGAAAACGACTGTATCGTCTGCGTAACGAGTATTATTAATTCTTTCTCCATTTAAAAGGATTCCGGATTCTGTGTGTTCAAAAGCCTCTCTTAATATGTATTCTGAATACACATTAAATAGCAATGGCGACAGGATGCAACCTTGCCTTACACCTCTTAATATGTTCACCTCCTCCGTTGTCTCACTCCCGATTCTGACCGAAGAAAACTGATTCCAGTAGGTACAGATTGACTATTATCCTAATGTCCTTTCCATCTAAGCCCACACTCTTCAGGACATCTATCATTTTTTGATGTTGTACTCTATCGAAAGCTTTCTGCAGCCGGCTTTATGGTCTGGATATAAATATCAGTAAGACAAAATTAATGGTCGTTAGCAAAGAAAAGGTAAACAATTGTCAACTTACAATCGATCAAAAACCTATAGAACGAGTGAGCAGCTTTACCTACCTCGGAAAAGGTACCATGGACAGACCATATGACAAACATCGAAGTTCTCAGAAGAGTAGACAAGGAAAAAGAAGTGGTTAATACTGTAAAAACTCCAATACTTGGGACACATAATGAGGAATGAAAGCAGATTTCATTTGTTGCAGGCCATTTTGCAGGGAAAAGTAATGGGAAAACGAAGTGTTGGTTGAGAAATCTCAGGACCTGGTTCTGCATGAATACTACAGAATTGTTCCGTGCAGCAGTTAACAAGGTTAAGATAGCATGTATGATAGCCAACATCCGAAACGGATAGGAACGGTTAGAAGAAGAATCTTCAACCAGATCGACATATTCGGTGAAACATACTGTATAGAGACTTCACGACTCTATGATATTTGAATTTTCTCCGTTTTGCTGTGTACGTGCGCCCTCATTCAAAAGAAGTATTCAGCTTCCTTCCATCCCAAATATGTTTTAATAAAGGAACTTCTGCATTCCTTTTCATTCCTGGAATGCAATAAAGCGCGAAGAGTTAACAGAAATCTGATCGATTGATCAGGCATCGTTTAAATGTAGGGCGAAATTCCTAAACTAATGAAATTATTATTAGAATTGATGACATTGCGAATCAACGTACAAGATTGTCGATCACAATTCCGGAAACGATGTAATGATTTGACAGGTGAAATTGTGATAATTATATTGACATTCAATGGGTATTTGCGAGTTTTGCTATGACAGATTCTTCGAGAAAGTTCATTTCTAAAATAGTGTTTTTAAAATTCCATTCCCTCAATTTTTATCTAAACTTTACAGAGTCCGGCAGACAAAAACTCCCCGATTCCAAAAATAATTGTGATGCGGACAGTATGAAGGAGTTCTGTCTAAAATAAGAGATGTTAAATTAAAAATACCGAAAATTGTCTTTTATATAACCTTACAGATTCCTCGGAAATCTTTTCCCAACTTTCTTTAAAGGTCATTTTTCGTGATTTTGAAGGTTATGTATGCAGAGTTGCCAAAATAGCGTGGATATCGAAAGTTGAGTTGCTTTGGATAGCCACGGCGAAAGCAACTTGAGTTAGTGAGCCCTGATTGGTCATCATTATATTGACATTCAATGGGTATTTATGAGTTTTAATAGAGAAAGTCCTTACAGGGTAGCGATTCCAAAATAACGTGATGCCTACGTCCTTGGGTAGCTGCCAACGTGCCGTTTTCAATGTTAGCCATGGAGTGATCTGGTAAACATCGAGTGTTCGTAGGGAAAGATTTTATTCAAAATAGCGGATTTTTTTTCTTTGGAACTATTTGAAATCAAAGGTTTATGAACAACGACCACAATCTTTACGAGCTCTGAAAGCAGCAATTACTCAAGAGGTTGAAGCTATTTCACCTGAAATTACTCAAAGAGTAATAAATAACTTCAGGGAAAGACTCAACCAGTGTAATGACACTGAAGGAAGCCATTTAAGCGATGTTTTATTTAAAAAGTAAGACTAATGGTAGACCCTGAGAATGGTACAATTTCATAAAATGGCAGAATGTGAGTCGATGTACTCTAAAATTTTTGTTGATTGAAGAAGAAAGTAACATTTCTATACCCTCAAACAAGAGGGGAAAATTTATTCGGACAAAGATTTTTCCGTATCCAATTTCCAATGCTATTTCCATGTACGTATATCTCGACGTTTGTTTGGAAAGATTGATTTTCTTCCAAACTTTTTAACATCATTTGTGCAGAACGTGACTTCGGAAGTTTTAACTAGAGAAAGCGAATTTTATAGGGATCTTTACTTCGTAAGACCGCAGTTGGAATATCGCCTGTCTCATTATCGATCAAACCTTTTGAAGTCCCCAGGGATATTTTTATATTATGGAACGATTTCAAGTACTTTCTTCACGTAATGGTTTATCATTTCTTTCCGCTGAATTTTGATCAATTTATTCATGAGATATCTCAATGTTAGTGCTCAATGAAAAATCCATTATGCGCTCTTGTTCTTAGTGAAAGAGTGGGCTATCATTTTGCCCAAATATCTGTCATTTAAAATAATGATATAAAGCATTTTTGTAAAGGGTTTTCCAATAGGGACTTGACAACTTTGATCTAAATAAAATACAAAGCATTTGAGATATTTCAAAAACTTTATTATTGGCTTGAAGTACAAACATTTAACCATTAAACCATTTATGAATGGAACACGGCTTCGTTCATATGGCTACCACGGGCCCGTTTGCAGTGGTCAATTCTTTGGACCCAATTTTCGATGACTCGGCCACACATTTCAGCCGAAACGGTCGCTATTTCGCGTTCAGTGTTGTCTCTGAGCTCTTGCAATGTTGTCGGCTTGTTGGTATAGACCAATGACTTGACGTAGCCCCAAATAAAATAGTCCAGAGGCGTTAAATCTCACGAACGAGGTGGCCAATCGATGAGGCCGTATCTCAAAATTATACGCTCACCAAATGTCTGCTTCGATAAACCTATTGTTACGTGTGCTGTGTGGCACTTATAACTTGCAAACATTGTTCGTTCGTGTACGAACGTACGAATTATCTCTATTTAAAAATAATTGTTTTAAGTGGTAGTGGCTAGAGGGGTAGTGATATCGAATTCATTTTTTGACTCGTCCGAGCGTTTTTTTCCATCTCAGAGATCCGAATTTGGTGTGTGAAGTTATTGATGGATTAAATAGTCACTCTCTATAATAATAAGGGGATGAAAAAAAAATACACTCATGCTGGAAATTGAATAACCTTTCCGACAAGGTGCTATGATTATGTTCATACTGACTTACCTAGGTATACATAATATATCTATGTACACCCCTCGTACTGCTGCTCGACCCCTTTTCCCTATTCAACAATGAGAGCTGTTAGGGATTGAGCCAAGAGGGGTAGTGATATCAAACTCATTTGAAAACCCTTATTTGCCCCCCTTTCTACAAAATTTCACCTGTCCTAGCGCTGTATAGATAGTAAAACATGTGAGCAAAAACACGATTCAATCACCTGATGGCCAAATTGATTAAAGATCAGAGGGATCAGAAGGAATCCAAGTTATAATATCTAATTAGTTTCTATTAATTAACGGATATCACTAGGATTTGAAATGTAGCGTTCAAAGCATTCATTGAGAGACTATTTAAATTTCGTACATAAATACGCTCCCAAAGCGTAACCCTCCTGGGGTATATAAATGTCCACCCCATTCAACGAGATTCAGTTCAGCTCGGTCGTAGATGGGGCGAAGTTGGAAGGTACTTTTCCGGGCAGTTGCGCGCCGCCACCTTTACATTTTCCGGTCGTTTTTCCATGTTTCAGAATGTGAGGGAATTCATTATTCATGTTAAACTGGGAATTGTTCAAATCTCGCAAGAGCTGTGAGTATACATCATGAAATAAATATTATTATAAAATTATCAAATATCCAAAACTTCTTGAGAATTTTAAACAGCGACCGGATAAACACTAAACAAATTTAATACAGGCCATAAAAAAAATGCAATCAAATGAACAGATGCCATCGTTATTCTTCCAAACATAATATACAGGGTGAGTCTTTGACCACTGCGTTAATTTTAACCATAGATTCTTGATTTAAAAAAAAAACATTTTTTTCCTATAACATTTTTCCAAATTTGGCCCCATTCAAAAGGTGTTGAAATTTCGTAAAAAAATTGCATTTTTACCTGTAATATTCAAACGACAATATCAATTGAAATGATCTCTTGTAGAAGGTTTTTGATAAAAGTCATGCATATTATGACATCAATAGATTTATTCCATTTCTTGTGGGTTTCTCACTACTACTGTACAGAATCTATGTTTAAGCTTAACGCAATTGTCAATGACTCTCCCTTTCAGGCATGCGAGGTGAAAAAATATATTTCATTATCCTACTTCGGAGATATAAGCGGAAAAATCACCAATATTTTTCCAAAATTAAAAGTAACAGAAAATTTGAAAACAGCAGTTAACCTATTTTTAGTTTTTAGATTCGTTGTATACGTTGTATTGAATTTTGGATATAATACTAAGGAACAGCTATAAATTTTACAAACTTATGATATTATTAACCAAAGAATATTTCAAATTGTTATTAAAATATTCTGTCATAAATTTATTTCTGAAGTTTTTGTTGATTCGCCAAAACATATTTTAACATAATAAAGGACTCGACAGGGTAATAATTAATCCACTCAATTAAGTTGTTAAGCAGTTATATTGGTAATTACTAAGATAAGCGCTTCAGATTATAATGAAATTCTTGCTTGTTTTTGTTTCTACATGTGATAATATTGAATATACAGCTGTTCCAGAAGTATGACGAATTTTTCAATAGGTATTATTTTGAGGTAACCACTATTCATTATATTTTATTTATATTTCGATTCAAAGAATACAAATAACCACTTTATAAACAGGGTGTAGCAAAAGTCAGTTTACCGTTTTGCATATGAGAGAAAAAAAAGCAAAAATAATTGCAATTAAATTCATTTTCGAAAAAAATATAACATCAATAATTACTTGTGGCATCACATTTTATTTTCGAGTTATTAACCCCACCCCCCTTCAACACACATTCGGCATCGTTTAGCCACAGTTATAGAAATTTTACGAAAAAATTAGCATAATCTCCATCAAGTTTTAGGTAGGAAGTGAACAAACAATCACGTCCTTCTTTTGTGTACTTTACAAGTGCAGCCATGTCAACGAACACACTGTAAACGTACACAACAACACTACTACACGCGGACAACTCAACTCGCTACGTTTCAGTTGCCATCTTCCGCCCTAGGTACGATACTGGCCGAGAATACGTGCATGAGTGAATACCAGACAGTGTAAACTGACTTTTGCCGCAACCTGTATATTAAATACTTTGTGTATCTCTGATTAATAACCTATGAGATATCGAGTATGTAAAAAAAAGGGTTTTGGATTAAAAAAAAAATTAGGGCAGCGTATTGGTTTCAATCTCAACCAAGCATCTTCTAGATTCAAATTGGTCGGATAGATGCTCAAGATTTATTGAAGAAACAGAATAGACAAAACACAGTCTTTATATTAATTTTTCCGCAAATCGCCAGGAAATTTTGACATTCCTGTCAAAATGTCTTGAAGAAAAAGTCAGGACTTGCTTACTGTAAGGAAATGTCATTTCCTTACTGTAAGGAAACGATATTTCCGTACAGTTGTTAGTGTTCTACATAAATGATAGAAAACACATTGCTTATAAGGAATTAATTTATATTTTGAAAACATCAAGTCATCACTGAATACATTTTTAAGATCAATTTGTTATATTTACAGTAATTTGACAGTTACTACAATTATTGAACATTGGAGGAACACTCTTAGAACTATGAGAAACATTTTGGACAACATGCAGGGTGGAAGGGTCATTTTGTTGAATATTTTGTACTGTGAAAATTTTATTTGCCACCTCAACCTTATTGTTAAGCGATTCTTCGATATATCCTTCAGCAACGTTTGATGACTTCCATCCGCCATGCCTCTTTAAACTAGTTATGTCGGCACCAGAGTCAACCAATATTGTTGCAGAAGACCGACGAAAGCAGTGACCAGTATATTCTGTCGGATTTACCAAGTTCAAATAAGTAGCAACTATTTTGGGCATTTTTCTAAATTGATGAATTCCTACCACTTGTCTACAACCCTTTCCGCTTTGATATTTAAAGAAAAATCGGTCACTGTTCATATTTTCTGGTCTTAACGAAACATACTTTCGATAAACATTCAAGTAGATCTGATTAATTACAAACGATCTTGGTCTGTTGGTTTTCGAATCAGGCATGCTGATTAAAAGCTTAGATTCTAAAATCGTGTACAGTCATTCGGACTAACTCATCCATTCTACAGGCCCCAGAAATACCAAATATTACAGCCACCTAAAAAATAAATAAAGCTATAATCTAAATAGAAATTAAAAACTTGTAAATTACCTTAATCATTAAATTTTCTTTATCTGGAGCTTCCTGGATAAAATTTTCAATTTCTTCCTTCGCTAAATCTTAGATTTCTTTGCCCTATAACCTTGAGCTTGCCGTTTCAATAAAGAACGAAGTTTTGAGTATGTAGATATATCTACATTGTGTTTAAGTGCAAGGGTTGACTTCAGCATTGAATAATTGGTCCATAATGTTGAAGATTTCATCTTTAAACAAAGGTCTAGGAAGTATGCCATTACAACATTTTCTGAGAAAGAACTCGTATTTTTACTCATGCGATAATCCATAAAACGTCTGTATGCATTTTCGTACTTTTCTCTTGATTTCTTTGGCAATAATTCTAATGAAACAGTATTCACTGCCTCAACCAGCTCTGGAGGAGTCCCAGGAATGGAAATTTCATCATCACTCATCATTTTACTTTCGAGAACACCAGCAATTAAATTTATAAGCGTCAAGTTCGACAATTCAACCTCAATACGTTTCAATAGTAACCCAAGTAATTTTATTAGGAATTTCAAAGCACCATTTATTTGGGAATGAAATTATCGCGTTTTTTTTTAAATCAATCAATATCTGTCGAATTTTAAACGATTTGCGGAAAAATAGTATGTTTACCTCGTAGGAAACGCCACATTCCTGGACTCTGTGTTGCTAAGTCGAGGCTTGCGCCTCGACTTAGCAATCTTCACAGTAGTCCTGGAATGTTAAGCTTGTCCTACCCGGTAAACAATGTACTTTTATTTTACTGCTCATGGAGCTCCGCTGGACATAAATTTCGTTATCGATATAGAGACAGCGGTTATTCAATATCTAACACCATAATTCTACGATACATATCGACATAATAATAGAACTTCCTAATTGAAAATCTCTGGCAAGTACCCCCTTTACAGTCTATAACATCGTCAATAATAAAAAGACATAAAATGAATTAGATAGTAGTTTATGGTGTCTGTCAGAGCGAGACAGTTTGTCGTTCGACTTTCATGATGAGTGAGACAGATAGTGATACCGTTGTTTAATATGCACGGTTTCATCTCTCATGATTTTGTAACTTTCCTAAAGGGTCTTTCAACAAGAACTTCGTTTTTTAATTGTGGATACACCTACCACATCACAGCATTGACAGTTAGGTTTTTGACATATTCATGGTAGATGATTTGGCAATTGTTACAATGAATTCAATTTGATGGTTCTGTTAAAACTACATTACGTGATATTTTCGGACAACATAATCGGTCTTCTGAGACCGCTATTAAGAATTTGGTCGTTAAATTTGAGTCGACGGACTCGGTACAAAATGTGCCAAGATCAACGCGTGTTAGACCGTGCCGTTCAACTGAAAAATGCCACATGTTGAAGAAGATCCAAATTTGCCAATTTCTCGATGTTCTCAACAACTGGGATTATCCCAAACCTCCATATGGGGAATTTTACATAAGAATTTGGCTTTGAAGCCCTACAAATTTCAGCTAGTCCAGGAATTGAAACCGACTGACCATTCACATCGCCGTAGATTCGCTCAATTCATTCTGTAATAACCCTCTGGTTTTTCTGAAGAAATCATTTTTCAGACGAAGCCCATTTTCACTTGTCAGGGTACGTCAACAAGCGAAATTGCCACATTTGGGCTTCTGAAAATCCTAAAACGATTATTGAGAAGCCTTTTCATGCTCAACGTGTCACTTAGGCAGGCCGCACACCAGCGCCACATGCTACACGTATCGAACATTTACGTCGCCACAATCGTTGCGCTACAAGTCAGCTTACTACAAATGTATTGTATATTGTATATACGCACATCGGAAGCACAGTTGTAGCGTGTCACAGAATTCAGCATGATGACGTCATCTTCTGATGACGAAGATTTCTTGATGTGGCGATTCATGAGAAAAAAAGACGTTATTGGGTTCATCCGTTTAATCAACCGCCGAATATTTAACTATCGACTATTCCGTCTACGAAAGATTGTCGAGAGCACCTTCGGTATGCTAGTGTCCAAATTTCGAATTTTTGAAACTACAATTTCATGTTCAGTCGAGAAAGCAGTCAAAATTGTTAAAGCTGCTTGTGTTTTACATAACTTTATAAAAAAGAATGATAATATAATTTTAACTCCAACCGATGACGGAAATAACTCCACTACCAATAATATAAATCATAGGAGACCGAATAACGATGCTACAGAAAATGGAGAATATTTGTGTGATTACTTCTTAAAACCGTAAGGGCTGGTGTCATGGCAAAATAATTACATAGTGTAGCCCGATTTTAAATGTACAAAAAAGATAGGTACCTATGATAGGTACTTACCCTTTTCATTGAATTTTTCTCCAATCTTAGTCCAAATAATTTCTGTAATCCGTCTGTTACTATAATCATTGAGTGTATGATTGTATAATATAGGGTTTTTTTCGACCTGTACAATATATTCAACGTAAAATTCAATGTTGACTTTCATTTTTTCAATCCAACGCGACACAAAAAACGAACATGTTCGTTCTTAAATTATTGTAGCGTGGATGACGTCTCGCCACAAAGTGCGCCCGCTACAAATGTTTCCTCGGTGTGCGTGCTCACGTTGGAATATATGGGGGCGTTAAATGTATCGCATTCTAGATGTGGCGCAACAGTTGTGGAGAAACAATTGAATGTCTGGTGTGCGGCCTGGCTTATATGTGTTCTGGGGGCGTGAATGGGCCGTTTTTTCGAAGATGAGGCTGTTAACAACTCAATTTTGGCCTATCATCAGGGACAGCTCTTCAGGGTAGGCAGGGTCCCAAACGCAACCGAAAAAGACAAGGTGAAAATAAATATTTTTTTAATCGAAACTTATTTGAAAAATTGATAGCAATACTTAAATCTCGAGAAATTCCCTTAGTATCTTTTCCTCTGCCTTCTATATATCTCATATTTCCACTCAACACATCGAAGTACACATTATTTCGGTCAAACACTTCAAATAATTTTTATTCCAAGTTCCCGCATCTGTCCTTATACGTAATAACGCAGCTCAGCCAGCCGAGCCACAGCTTTCAGTTCATGATTTCATCTAACACATACGTCGCTCGAAGTTCCTATTATGGAACTCTCCAATACCTCGACTGTGACACTTGCGAGGTCGGCCGAGAACCCTTGGCCGTCGGCCGTCCCTATGTGAAACGGCAGGCGGGTGAAATAGCTTATTATTATCGATGTTTATTGCAAATATCAAATTCAAAATTGTAATTTAATATCCGACATCTTCATATGTTTATTCTAAATTTTTTTTTTCATTTCATTTATTCATTAGCAATCAGAATACAATAAAATAATTCTATAAGCTAATCAGATGTCTGTAGAGCATGAGGCTCTGAAGTGGGTTTATAGGGTCTTCTCCAATGAAAAGACCCCTTCTGTCCTGCTTAAGGTCTGCTGGCCAATTCCTTTTGAGTCTTCGGGTGGTGTGTGGTTCTAGCAATGGCTGTAGAAGGTCGTTTATATGTCCGTGTAGTTTGTCGTGGTGTTTCTGGCTCTTTTCCTTTATGGCGTCCATAACATAAGGTATTTTTAGATCTTCGTGCAATGTTTGATTGGTCACATACCATGGTGCATTTGCTATAATTCTTAGTATTTTCGATTGGCTTCTCTGTACTATAGATACGTTGGTGTTCAATACCATATGTCCAAATAGGCTTTATGACTGCTTTGTATATGAGAAGTTTGTTTTCCATCGACAATTTAGATTTCCTGCCTTTAACTTTCAGGTCTATTTGCTTCCTTTTTTTAACCACGTGTTCCTTCCATGTTAATTTGTTATCTAAGTGAATTCCCAAATATTTTGTATTATTTGATACTGGTAACTGAATGTTATTTAACAGAACAGGAGGGCATTGTCCTTTTCGAAGCGTAAAATTGATTTGCATTGATTTTGTCTCATTGATCCTGATTTTCCATTTGTTGAGCCATTCTTGTATTTTATCAAGGTGCGTTTGTAAAATATTGGATGCGTTTTCAGGATTTTTGTCGGTTGCAAATATTGCAGCATCATCTGCGAATGTTCCGATTGTTGTGTTAGCACATGTGGGCAGGTCTGCTGTATACACCAAATATAGAAACGGACCAATAACACTCCCTTGAGGAACGCCTAAATTTGAGATAGAAAGAGAAATCATTATGTATTTGAAATTTTATCACGTATCCTGTTAATAATTGAAATTTTCACCCTCAAATCTCAAATGATTATTATCATAAGTACTTGAATATTATTTCAATTTCAAAAAAAGTGTATTCGTACTGTATGGAATAAATTTTGTGATTTTCTGACCATAAAAATTCATTAGAATTCATTAGAATATTCAAGATGGATTTTCACAAAATAAATGAGTCATCAATTCATTCTATTAGATCAGCCAGTCGAGCAACACTGATGACAATGTATTACAGACTTCAAGTAAAATATAACAACACATCATTAAAACTGTGGTTCAACAAAGAGTGTGTGAAACGTAAAATAGTTCCGAACTACATCAAATTCCAGTTTAGTGTCCTCAACTCCACAACTAACAAGATTCGCCCAAGGATAGAAAAACTCTGGCTTACGGAAGAAATCAAGAAACATTACCATGTGAGAGATAATATAAAATTATATTTGAAATGTGTTCAAGATGAACTCAGACATACAATACACAACATAGAGTTCGATTGCTTAGAAAATAAGATTAAAGAAATGATCAGCGAATTTGCAAGAACCAAATATAATTCACTCTTCAATAAGCTCACCAAACTTCAATCAGAAGCTAAAGAAAAATCAGAAGACACACATTTCTCCAAAAATACATTTTTTCCAACGTTTGTAAATCTCTCAACATCAAACTTCAACGAACAAGAATCAAAATTACTGAACAATGGTCCCAAATATTCACCACCCACAACATGTTCTAAATCCAATAAACAAATCCTGGGTGTAGAAACAGAAATGAACATAATAAAAACACAAGTGTAATTGATAACCCTTCATTACACAAATACAAAACAGCAGAGATCATTAAAAACACCCACAAAAATAACCGCCAGTGAATACACACAACAAAGATAATTAAAGAAATTGTTCGAAAAAGCACCGAAGAAAATCTTACATTCACAAAAGCAGATAAAGGAAACAGCATTGTGTGTCTCCACAAAGAAGACTACCACAACAAAATGAAGAGGACTATAAGCACATTAGATTTAACTCAAATTCCAAAGGATCCTACCAACAAATATTCAAAACAAATAAAAGAAGCTCTAGAAGATTGCAATCTACTTTTTTCTACACCATGGGAAATAAGGAAGCATCTTCCAATGAATCCACGACCTCCAGAAATGTATGGTTTAATAAAACTCCACAAAAAGACAATCCCGTTAGACCAGTAGTTTCTATATTAATACACCTACAGGTAAACTATCAAAATTTTTATCTAATAAATTCAAAAATCTATCGAAATTTTCACCAGAATATAGTTTAAAAATTCCAAAGATTTAATTGACAAATTATCTAAAATAAACAGCACAGAAAATATGAAATTACTATATTTTGATGTAGTAAATATGTAACCTAGCATTCCAGCAAATTAATGTTTACCCCTAGTTGGCGAATCACGTCGTTAAAATAAGGTTAACTCCCTCTTGATTTCAGAAATTCAAGAATTATTTTCAATTTGCCTATCCCAAAATTACTTTAAATTGAATCCAAATTATATTTTCAAAATTCAGGTTTACCGATGGGATTTGAGCCCATTATTTGAGAATCCCATTATAAAAACAAATGACCTATCAGTCATTTTCTCGGTATGTGATGATGATTCATGAATCACCTTGAAAATGAATTCATAAAAACAAATGACCTATGACCATAAGTAGAGATAAAACACACGTCATTTTCTGGTTCCCAGGTATGTTGATGATATTTATAGTAGAAATTGATTCAAAGGAACAAATAGACAAACTAATGAAAAAAAATGTTTCTTGACTTCATACTCAATTCAATTTCAACCCCAAAATAAAATTTATTGGAAATGAATGCAACAAAGCAGGTGATTAACTTTCTGGATATGAAGGTAAAAACACATTAGACTTTAACAATACCAGAAAAGCCACAAAGTGAAGCCATAATCTTAGTCCTGATAATCAGAAAATAAAAGCTTCTGAAATTAAATATGTTATCAAAGATTAATACAAATATTTGCTTGGTCTGACAAACCCACACCCACACGAGCCGTCACTGCCTATCATTGATGGCATGAATATCACTGATATGTGGTTTCAACAAGACGGTGCCACTTTTTTTTTTAATATCTAAATTTGTAATTCTTGGAAGAATTCGAATCGTAAAGATATTGCTTATCGAGGGAATCTGATAAATATTTTGTTATTAAGTTTGAATCATGACTAATCAATTTACTCATCTGCTCTCATGTTTTAACAATAGGGTGTAATACATTCATGAATATATTTTAATTGAATGAAATTTGTTATCAGTATTACAATCTCCATTCAATGTGATAATATCTTTTTTTTTATTTCCAGCCTCCAGAAACATGTCAAGAATGCGACAGACGTAGATTATCCAGCATATGGGGTAACGGGTCCTAACAAAGATGTTTCACCATCAAATGATAGAAGATTGGCTCAGTCTGCTCAAATGTACCACTATCAACATCAGAAGCAGCAAATAATTGCCATGGAGAAGTAGGTTTATTTAGGTAGAAGAAACTTAAAATTAGAAAATTTGATATTTTCGTGTTCGATCATGATGATGCGATTCTGTCCTAAAACACATTGATACGCGTACTATTCTAAATATTGAAAAGCGTATACTGTCGAAGATGTGATTTTTCAAAATTTGAAAACTACTCACAAGTACAGGGAGTCTATCAGGAAGGTATAGGTACTACTTTGTTGCTATAATTTTTGATTAAATGATGAAGAACAATCATGTATGAAATACAATATCAAATAAATATTCGGCTCTGTTAGTCTCATGAATGCGTGCTCTCGTGAGCAATATTCTTCTACATTCTCACACATTTCACGCGGTATTTCATCGATTTCATCAAGAATATTTTGTTTGAGCTTGCGTTTCTGGTTTGTTTGCATAAACCTTGCTCTTCAGATATCCCCATAAAAAGAAGTATGCAGCAGTCAAATAAGAATTTTTTCATGAAAATCGGAGTGTAGCCACAGTTATTATTTGAAGACCAAGCTCCTGAGCACGAGGTCGACTTGAGGTTGATGGCTTGTTTTGGACACTTTCTTAAACAGCACTTATGTTTTCAGCTCCATGCTAGGTCTTATCAGCTACAGTAACCCTTTCTTCGAAATCACTACAAAATAGTGCGTCTTGTTTGGCACGTTGTTTGTGCCAAAGATGTCACAGTAATCGATTATTGATTTTGAAACAATGTTTCAAACAGGTTGCGTAATCCAATAATTTTCCAGAATGAATTTTTAACGTTTCTTCTTTACGACTGTCAAATAGGAATTGTCAAGACTAATGTTTACCAAAATGGCGGCAAAGCAAAGTAATATATCTTCTCGACGGACAGCCGGTATTTAAACTAAAGCTCCAGAGTAATATGACCAAACGTCAGTACCTTCACCACTTTTTCTCATTATTTTCACAGAGCAGCAAATGGTGAACGTCACGGTTCTGTGTCGGAAGCAGATACAGATGAAGAAAATGAAGAAGGAGATTATACTGTTTATGAATGTCCAGGATTGGCGCCCGTAAGTTAAAATAATTACTCTTTTTCCATTGAAGATTCCATTTCATTTTTTTTGTTTGGTTTTCGTGGTATTTAGA
The DNA here is from genome assembly GCA_030674115.1 of Micraspis discolor. NCBI lineage: Eukaryota > Metazoa > Arthropoda > Insecta > Coleoptera > Coccinellidae > Micraspis > Micraspis discolor. The sequence goes on from JARTUT010001740.1 coordinate 3,110,384, forward strand.
TAATTGCCAGCAAAATTTGAGTCTTTATGAATGACTAGCTGAGCGTGGTTAGTCCTGCACGAGTATGAAACTTCAAAAAATCAATGTTAATTACCAAATTTTCAAGGTGATATCTGGGAGAATAGTGAGCTGGGAAAAGTTTGTTCTGAAAAATACTGCAAGTTATCTCAAAATGCAGAAAACGCAGTAGCTGTACCGTAGACTAAATAAGATAGACAAAGCATTCCTTCGTAAAATGTCGATTTGTTTTGGCTCCCTCATTGAAATTCTTAACCTCATTGAAAGTCTCTTGTGAAACCTCACACGGCAACACCGCATAAAATCTTTTTCCATTTACTCGGATCACATTACCTTCAGGGTCAAAATGATCTGTACAAATGAAAATTGCTTTCTTTGGGTAAATACTTGACCATCCCGGCGAAGCCCAAATTCTTCATCTTTCATCGTCATCTGGGAACCTTAATTCAAGAAAACCTCATTTTATCTTATAATAATCTCATTGAAAACTTCCCTATTAAAACTTTCAACGCTACTGAACATGTAAATAACTAAATACTTCGTTTCTAACAATACACTTACCTATGGAACGATAAATTCGGATTAAAATTCCTGTCTTTACTACAACTTTCACACTTACGTACCATTTTTAGTGCGAAGAAAAGTAATAAACAATACAAAATATGAAAAACCTAATACTCTCACAAATTTTCTTCAATTTGCGTATTGATTTTCGATACAGAGGTGGCAATGTGTGTCTTCTAAACATCATGTGACCTTCAAATTGTCAAGCAGAGAATGGAGTAGCGTTGTCTTGACTTTCACCTGAATTTCTTTCCATCTGTGGTCTCTGACATAAAATAACAGAATCAACTAAAGTTTATCTTTTACTTCTTGCTAATATATGTGATAAGACAGTTTCAATTCAAAATATAATATTTTATACAATGTTTTGAATACAAATAGGAGAAAAAATTTTTATTCACAATTATAGGGGAATAGAGAAACCTACTATTTGCTCAGTTTGGCAACATGAAAATTTTTTATGACCTGAGTGGACCAGATCTATACGTTACAATCAACCAACTCTAAGATTTAGATGCGACACTTTTCAATGTAAATAAAGGGGTCTATTCTTATAAAGTCTAAGAGCTGTACCATACATGGCGTGCAACACTAATATCGCATGACGTTATTTCATCTTCCTATTGGAGTCTTCAAGTTATTTCTTAATTGACCTATAATTCCAATTTGTTGATTTGATTTCATTGTTTCAGACTGGTGAGATGGAGGTGAAAAATCCTTTGTACCAAGACGATCCTACTCCAGCACAAACTCCTCAAATCAAACAAGGGAACAAGGAATGAAATCTCAATCTAACTTGATGATCATATTCTAGCACTCAACACAACTTCAAATTTAATCCAGAAACCTCTTAACTATTGCTCTATTCCGATCGACGAGTATTTGAAGTTCGTTAATTTCTTATTTTCAACACTTTATGAAATCGATTTTTTCAGTCAATTAAATATCAACATTTAAATCATTAAGGAACACATGATACTTAAAACTGCAAGTGCGAATGTTTAATTGAAATCATAATAAGTTTTCATTCGAATAGGAATTAGGTGAGATTGGATAAAAAAAAAAGATGCTGAAGTAATAAAATGGGCTGAATTTAAGATCTGATGCCCCGGTAGTAATTATTGTAGATTTAAAATCTACAGATGCGCAGTACTGAAAAGATTTCTCATAAGCCGATGTGAAATAGAAGGAGATTCAAATATCTTTTAATGGTTTGGTTGCATTTATGAATGAATGTGTAGAAAATTCAGTTTAAATATTGTGTTATATTTTATTTGAATATATTTAAAAGATGTTGATTATTTTAAGGACCATAAGAAATTATATTATAAAACATAAATATATGTAGAATTATATGAAACAATATATAAATGAACCGAGTAAGTTATTTTCGTCTCCTAGCAAAACTTCCCTAGAAGTTTGTAGAAATATTGTAAGGAAATATATATTTATACAACAACCTGTTTTTTATTTACTGTAATGAAGGTACAGTTTTTTACTCATTTTTTTTCGATTGATCAAATTACGATTAGTGAAACGGAATTAACCGATCTATTTTTGGAGCAAATCATCACGGGCGATGAAAAAACGGCTGAATGCGAGAATATAAATAAAAAAAAATCATGGTCAAAAACCGACAACCCTGGCAAGCTACATCGAAAACCTGGATTGATGGAAAACAACGTATGGCTGAGTGTATGGTGGTATTGGAAGGGAATTGTTCATTATGAGCTGCTACAACCTGGCGAAACAATCAAGTCTGAGCTCTACTGTCAACAATTAACCATATTTGATCAATAGAAAATGTGCCATTTTTCATCATGATAACGCCAAACACAATGATGACAAGTTGAAATGAACGGAGCTTGGTTGGGAAGTTTTGATGCACCCACCTTATAAGCTAGACCTAGCATCATCTGACTATCACTTATTTCGGTCTCTGCAAAAACTCTCCTGATGGTAAAAAATTGGCTAACTGAACAGCCGCTGAAAATAACTGGCTAAGTTTTTTGACGACAAACCACAAAAGTTTTACATTGATATAATTATGAGACTACCCAAAAAAATGGCAGAATCATAGATAATAGTGGCCAATATATACTAATTGAAATTAATATTATATATATTATATATATATATAATATATTATTATTTTTTTTTTAATTTCACACCATTCGTGGAGGTTTTCAGAACCACTCGGGCGCAAACGCCAAAAGTAATTCTGTTCGTTAGTGAGGATAAAGCACCTTTCGTACGATGTTGACTGTACCGAGTATCACAGCTTTCTGCATCCACAACAGGGTGTTCGTTGGCAAATTGAGTTCCTTCAGATGTTGTGTTGTTTTACGATGCACGAGACCATTTGTGCTAATTATGAGAGGCTTGATGGCGATTTCCCTCAGTTTCCACATATCCTTCATCTGCTGTGCTAGTGCCTCGTATTTTGAAACTTTTTAGTTGTATGTTTTTGTGAGGTTGTAGTCTTGTGGCACAGCAAAGTCTATTATGAGGGCGGTGTTGGCTGTCTTGTCCCATATCACCATGTCCGGTCGATTGTGTTCTACGCCTCTATCCGTGATGACCGTGAAGTCCCAGTAAATCTTTGTGTGTTCGTTCTCAACCAAAGTCTGAGGTGAGTACAAGTGGTGTGGCGTGAATTGTTGGATCAGCTGCTTCTGGAGACACATCATCTGGTGTACAACCTTTCCCATGTTGTCATGTCGTGCCAGGTATTTAGTGCCCGCTATTGTCGAACATCCAGAGGAAAGGTGTTGGATCGACTCTTCCGCGCCATTACATAGTCTGCATTTGGTGTTGGCTACAGCTTGTTTCATAATGTGTTTGGCATAGGTTCTTGTCGGAACAACCTGATCCTGAATAGCAAAGAAGGTGGCCTCCGTCTGGGGAAAAAGGTAGCCCTCGGTTAGGTATGTGTTTGTACCTTGTTTATCCACTTCCGCCTGATGGAGGCTAGCGTAGAACCTTCCATGAAGAGATTTGGCCTGCCAAGCTTGTCTCAGAATCTCTGCTTGATCATCTCTCCCAGAAAGTTCACCATGTGTTCCATCAGCCGTACCAAGATAGCCGCTGGAAGTTACCCACTGATGGACAGGTAAGTTGGATTTGCGGAAGTATTCTTTGACTTTAAAAGTTTCTTTCAGAGCTGATTCTCCTATATTTATCATTCCTCGGCCACCCTCCCCTCGGGGCAAGTACAAACGTTCCACTGCCGAGTTCGGGTGCAACAATCCGTGTTGGGTTGAAGACGTTCTGATGTTTCTGTCTATTTCGTTGAGCTCAGTTTTCGACCATGAGATAATTCCTGCTGTATATGTGAATGTTGGTATGGCCCAGCTGTTGATGGCCATCATTTTATTTTTAGCTGATAGTTGAGTTCTCAGTACTTTTTTGACTCTTCTTAGCAGTTCGGTCTTAGTGATATCTTTGTTTTCTCTCTGTTTTATCTCATAGGTTTGTTGCACCCCTAGGTATTTATATCGGTCCTCTAAACTCAGACCAGTCACCTGTCGTCCATCAGACAGAACAACGCTTTCCCTGTTCGCCATCTTTCCTCTCCTCACGGTCACCGTCGCACACTTCTCCAGTCCAAATGTCAGATTGATATCCTCACTAAATGTTCTCACGAGCTCCATTAGTCCTTCTAGCTGTGCTTTGCCTCTTGCATACAACTTCAGATCGTCCATATAAAAAAGATGTGTAAGTCTGATCTGTTCACTGATGGAGTATCCATATGCGGATCTGTTAAGCATGTTACTCAGGATATTGAGGGCGAGGCGAAACCAAAAAGGGCTCAGACTATCCCCTTGGAAAATACCTCTCTTTATGTGTACTTCAGCTGTGTGGTAGGTAGCTGCTTCATTGTGGACTCTCAAAGTAGTGCGCCAGGTTGTCATTAAGTGTCCGAGCAACGCGATCACCTGACGGTTCACCTTGTAGATCTTGAGGATTTCAAGTAGCCAAGTATGGGGCACCGAGTCGAAGTCTTTTCTATAATCTATCCACGCCATCGAGATGTTCTTGAGGCGCTTTTTCGCTTGCTTGGTCAGCATGTTATCTATCACCAAGAGCTCTTTGCTTCCTCGTCCCTTTTTTCTGCATCCGTTCTGCTCCCAAGCCATGATGTTGTTCGCTTGGATGTGGCCATTGATCTTGTAGGCTATGGTTGACGTGATGATTTTGTATGCCGTAGGTAGGCAAGTTATTGGTCTATAATTACTCGGCAGTCTTAAGTCTCCTTTCTTCGGTAAAAGGTGTGTGATCCCATGTGTGAAATATTCTGGCACGGTATCGGGCTTCACAAGTGCCGTATCTATGAGGCTCGCAAGTACCCTATGTGTTGAGGTCAGGGTCTTCCACCAATAGTTTTGGATGCCATCTATTCCCGGTGAAGACCAGTTTTTCATTCGTTTGATGGTTGCACGAACGTCATCCTCTGTAACTTGGATTGCTGCCATTTCATTCAAATCGGAGTGGTCTTCAAGCTCCGCTTTAATCCAAGGAGCCTCGGCGTTATGGTCTTTCCCATGCGACCATATGTTCGACCAGAATTGCCTCATTTCTTCTGGTTGTGGCGACGTTTTATCTATGTCGGCCTGGTTATCCTCGAGTCTTCTATAAAATTTTTTTGGTTGTTAGCAAAGAGATTATTTTCTCGGTATCGCCGTGTTCTCTTGCTATATCTCCTGAGCCTATTTCCTAGGGCAGCAATCTTCTGTTTTAAGGTTTCCATGCGGGTTTGCAGTCTTAGGTGGTATTGTGCTTCACTCCTCTTCAACCTCATCTTCTGGGAATATATCTGAGCTTTCTTCTTCACGCGTTTACTAGGGTTTTCGCTATTCAAGTAGGCATGGAGAATTCCTATTTACTTCCTGAAAATATTATTTTTTTATTAATTCGATCTTCCCACGGGGGTCTCTGTGGGGTACCGTTTTCTTGGGTGTTATCTATCATTTTTGTTTCATGAATGAAATTAGCAACTATGGCTGCACAATACACTAGGTGGCAGAGATCTTCAAAATTCGATGAGGATGCGATAGTCTCTTCCAAAGCTGCGTTTATCACTCTCATTGTCTCTTTTGTGTTGGTGTTATGATGCATTTTCTTGATTTTTGGTCTTATATGCATTGGTACTCCCTTCCATTTCAGATTTGTCTCCTCAAATAGCGATAATACCCCTCTGGTGGCATCGTCGGACTCTGGTAGGTCCGTGGGTCGCGATTCGGAATTAGGTTGCTTATTATAGCTCTGGTGGTCATGACCTTCTGCAAGTGTTAGCGTTCTTCTAATCTGAATGCTCCTCCTGATGTTGTGGGTGTGTCGAATCGGGGAATTCCTGAGTGCTTCTGCTTTCATGAGTTCTATTTCATCAGGTGATAACAACTTACGTGTTTTTATATTTTTCACCTGTGCTATTAGATGTTTTCCCGAGAATTTTTTATCGGGGTAGGTCTCCAGCCATCGTTCTGTCAATTTTTCGGCATATTTTCTAGTTTGCTTTTCTCCTTCGGTAACGTGAAAGTAGGCGCTAAGAAGACATTTGTTCATTTCTCTTGTCCAGCGTTGCCTCTTTCTCCTCCGTGGTACAGCGGGACCGCCAGGCTGTTCTGACGAACCAGCAGGCGGGTCCAAACTATAACCTCGGGTGTTCCTTGAGTTGCGTGGCCTTGTGGTTCCATTTCGCAAAGTAGCGCCACTCGCTCCACTAACATTTGCTAGGGCCTGTATCTGTCTTCCCACCGGTGCAGTCCCACCACCGAGGGCGGTTTCCGAGGCTTTGTTTCCAATATCGAAAGCAATTGTACATCACAGCGAAGGGTTGCTAACCCCAATCGCTGGTCAACTCGGGTACTCGGGGTCATTACTCCCCGATGGCTTACGCCACCCTGCGTTTATATATATATTATATATATAATATATTATATATATAATATATTGCTTTAAAAAAAATTAAAAAAGAATATATTATATATATATATATAATTATCTTAATTTAAGAAAATTCGTGACTGAATATAAAGTATATCGATGATTCTCGTGGGTTAGCAGTCAAATAAATTTTTATACCTAACACTACCTTACATAGAAACCCTTACATATAATCTCAAAAGAATACTATTGGGTTGCTCGTAACCTGATAAAATTAAAATTGCACCTGATAAAAAAATTGCAACTATTCAGGAGGGAAATGAAAAAAAACCAGTTAGGTCTATATTCACTTATTTGAAAGACAAAGATAAGATCTTAAATAAATCTAATGTTGTCTACAGCATTCCATGTAAGGATTGCGATCAAATATACATAGGTCAGACTTCCACCAAACTTCAACAAAGGATAACACTACACAAAAGCAATATCAGAACTCTTAAAAATTCCTGTGCTCTTACCAATCATGTGAATTCTGAAAGATCATCATCCTGATTATGAAAATATAAAAATATTAGATTCAGAACCTAATTTTCAAAAAAGAACATTTATGGAAATGGTGAGAATATCACAATATGATAACTCCATGAACTCTAGGAAAGATATTAACTCTTTGAGCACAATGTATTCTTACTTGATTTCTATATAAACAAAAAACAAGAAATGTGACTAACGTTTCAAACTTAGATATAAGTGAATAACAAAATCTTTTAACACCTAACGTATGTTCTTATTCTAAGTAATCTGATTCTAAATTAAAGCTTAAAGCTTGTATTGTATATCACATATGCCTAGCTCTCAAGATTCCACTTCGATGTTCACGTCTTTAAATGACATCCAAAAATTGTCAATCATTATTATATTTTTGAGCTATCATAATTTAAGGTCTTGAATTCATGTTAATTAGATTAAGATTTAATGAACATCATTTCATAATCAATCTCGCTATCGTAAGTACTGAAGATCTGTAACCTGTTCAACCAATTGATTTTTAATCATTTGCAGCACTCTTAAAAAAGAAACAATTTGTTTTGAAAGCTCGAGTAAAGGATGAAAAAGAGTCTTCTACTTTTTATTTGATCTGCTAACCCATACGAGAATCATCGATATAATTATCTTATATATATATATATATATATTAATATCGAAGTTATTTCTCATACGCATTTTTCGCCAGTAGCAAATAATTTGGTAACTAAATTACTCGGTATACGAACAAAATACTAGCCTATTCTAACAAAGCTTTAGTGATCAAGGTTTTATCGCAATAAATTGAAAATGTCTATGTATATTTTTTCATTACACTTCTGTTATTAGAATGGAGATTGTAAATGGTTTCTCTGCAAAATTTCGCAAATTTTCTTGAACCAATGGTTTCATGTTATTTTTTCAAAGAATGAAAAATTTTCTTGAACACAAATTTAGAAAAATGGTTTTTGTTATTGGTTTTTTCAAAGAATGAGTGGGGAGAAAATTATAGTGGTCGTTTTGTTAATATGTATGTATAAAATCAAAAGTGAAAACACAAATTTAGAAAACCTTATTCTATGATTTTATGTTATAATAGAAAATATTGGTCTGTGCGTACATCGCCAGTAACCCAGAGATATAGAGTGGGGAGTATGATCTTCGAGATGCGCGAAGTGGCTAATTTTTCGTCCCCATTTTTATACTTTCGGTTCATTTGCGTAATTAACAGCAACGTTGTCAGACCGTATGTTTATTCTTTTACACTGATGGAATTATGATGATAATAATGGCCAATATATTTTTAATTGAAATTAATATTCAATGAAGAAATATTTTTTCTCTATTTCAGTGTCGTAATGAGTTCATTACAGTACTAAAAACAGTGCTGTAATGAACTCATTACAGCATTGTTTTTAGTTATATTTTGAGTTTTGGGGTTGACAACACTGACATTCTATCCTTTCGAATGTCAACACGAGTTCTTTGCATGTCAATTTTCGTATCAGTTACGCCAACAGCGAAAATAAAATACAAAAGGCACTAAGAGGTATAATCTGAATTTTTCATTGAATTCCAATAAATTTCTCACAATTCTTGGCTGAAATAGAGAAAATATCCTCTAATACTCGTTGCAGAAAGCCATTCCACACTCAATTTCGCATTCGTATTGGAATAGGTGCCCATTCTGCAACTTGTTTTAGAATATAGTATTTTAAATATGTAAAAACCCGGGGAGAGCTTTTAAATATTCCAATATTAAGAGAATCCGTTCATACTGGATGGATGCTGAACAAAGCTGGATTGGGTTGCCATAGTTAGTCTGTGAATGAATTTCTGAACATGTATTTACAGTATAAGGTGAGGTCCACCGGCAATCTTTGACATGACACGGTGTCTTTCGGTTAAAGGCTAATGAAAATCTTAAGTACTCCAATTAATTAAACATGATGGTCGAAGGTGCTGCGTTAGCCCAGTCCTACATTGGAAGCGGATAAGGTCTGGCCAGCCAACCCGACCTGATTTGATTCTCTTGCAGTGCAGTCCAGACCAGATCGAACACTGCCTCCAATGTTGGAGGACAGCAGTGGCGGCTTGTCCTATGAGACAGGTGAGGCAGTGCCTCATCAAAAAAATTCTGAACCGTATATTTCTTCATTCCCTTTCATCATCACTTTTTTCCTCATTATTTTTCCCAATCTCACGTTCCTTGTATATTCATAACAAATCAAATCCTCTTTGACTAAACGTTTGGAGGCATGCCTAACGCAGGCTTCTTTGACTGAATTAGCGTGTTATCTACTTCGATGACCTACGAGAACGTAATGGAAAGCCGTTCTAGGATTAATCCGAGTATCCGAGGCTGGCCTCTGCGCGATCTTAGCCGATCTGAGATCGTTTCGTTTCTGCGATGTCCAGAGGGTTATCTGCGTCGAAGCGGTGACAACATATCTACGGCTTTGAAGGCGGCTTCCGAGGAATTAGAGGCTGGCCTCAGGATTTTATTCGAGTTAATCGAGAAGCGGAAATAGAGAAATAGGGTTAGTTCACTTTGTCGTTATTTAGTGGTATCGCGTTTGCTGTGTATCGCGTATGATTATAATCTTTTTCAGGTGAATTTTTTCTGAAATATTAATCTTTTTTATCGAAAGTGACTAACAGATCGCGAAATGGATTCAGCGGGACCTAGTGATAGTAAATCTTTTGAAATTCCTAAGGAACATATTCGGTGTACTTGTGATATTGTTAATTTTTAATAAATAAGCAACATTTTCGACTCATTCGTATGATGATAAATTATATTTAATTAAGGAAGTTAAGCGACCTGTTCCAAATTTGAGTAAATCTCTATTGTCTAGTGTGGGGTCGGTAAATCAAATCGGGGATTCCAAAATACGTGGTATGACAAGTACGACTGGCTTACTGGAAGTATTACTTTGAAAAAAATATTTTGTTGGCCGTGCATTTTATTCTCAGCAACTAATGGAAATTCCGACAGAGTTTGGTCGAAAAGTGGTTTTAGTGATTTGAAAAATTTATCTCAGGATCTATCGCTACACAATAAAAGTGCTCAGCATATTTCATCTAATTTCAATCTTACCGTTATGAGAAAGCAAAAACAAAATATCGCCACAGCAATAGACAATGCGCGTCAAATGGAAATTGAAAATTTCAATGCTAGATTCAAAGAAAATCGACAAATTCTAAGAAGTTTAATAGATATAACGATGCACCTCTGTATGCAAGAGTTACCTTTTAGGGGGCACGATGAATCGAATGAGTCTTTAAATCGCGAAAATTTCAAAGAATTGGTAGTTCTTGTTAATAAATTTGACACGAATTTAAAAACCTTTTTAGAAAATGACACCAACAGTAAATCGATAATTTCTGGTACATCTAAAACAATTCAAAATGAATTAATTGATTTGGTTGCTTTTGTTGTGAATAAACAAATCGAGGACGAAATATATATTACATTATTAATTTTTTTTTCATATGTGCCTCACCATACGTCACGAGCCGCCACTGGACTCACGTACGTTTTCTTTGTTTTTGTTTCCTCCAGACCCAGCCAGACCCGTCCAGACTGTCTGATCTGGAGAAATTCCGCTTCCAATGTAGGACAGTAGTATAATCAATACCGGTTCCCGAGCGGAAGTGAACTGTCATTCTGAATCATGTGATTGGTTGAGAGGTGTCAGGTGCGGTTGTGATTGGTTGGTAGACGTGGATAACCTAAAAATGTAAGAACAGGATGTAGATAAGAACACAGGGCGTAAACAGGAAATGATGTAACCATAGAAATATAGATAAGAACTCATAAACATGAATGAACAAGAAATATCAGGATATGAAAACAGGAAATAAAACCACAGCAATATGATGAAACAGGAAATGATGTAACCATAGAATATAGATAAGAGTTGATAAACAGGAAATAAGAACAGAATGTTGATAAGAAAGTAGATAAGAATACAGGACGTAAACCGGAAATGTAACCACAAAATTTGATAAAAACTCTTAAACAGGAATGGACAAGAAATATCAGGATGTAGATAAGAACTTTCTGAAGAGAATGAAACCACAGCAAGATGATGAAACAGGAAATGTAACCGCAGCAGGATGATATGGCTGCATATATAAATCGAGTTAATGTTTGGTTTGATCAAGTAAGACAGATCAATCACATTGATTTCTCGTTAACTTCAGATTTGTGATAAGTTTTAATCGTTGTTTATACAGGTATGTTTAAATATATTGAATAATAATCATTAGTTTGATTAATCATTGTTTAGATACATTGGCCTTTAGGATACAAATGAGCTACTTACTAGGTTTCAGTTGTGCTCGGTAATTCATGGTAAGATGAGCTACTTATTATTGTGAACATAAATTGTGTGTGAATAAGCTATTTAACTGAAAATAAATTATTTACTTATTAATAGAACATGCTAATCACTGTAGAACGTTGCAATACGTTTCGTAAGTTTTGATTATAGTAGAATTATGAAGTAATCGGGATGTGGATGAACGATATAGTTGCTATTGTGTGAACAATGAGTGAAAGAATCTAACACTATCTATGCTTTGATTTTTTTGATATATTTTCTAGGTAAACTGAAAAAAAGGATTCATAGTGAATATATGAAATATCTATCTATCTAGAGAACCCGCATTATAAACCTAAGATAACAACTTTTTCGAATAATTATTAACATTACTGATAAGATGTAAATTTCAGCTTGAAATTCAGTGTAAAATTGCATAGTAGCGATGCAGTTCAAGTGTTCAACGAAGTGACTGCTAAATAAGATTCTAATAACCTTGATACGCCTAGAATAAATTTTCACTTCATTTCATGTGTAGCGTTCATACCAGAATAAGTTTGTATAATTGTTCACCGACATTAAATATCAATTTCAGCAATAATGGATCTTGTTGCACTAACTCCTTATTATCAACTTACTGAATTATCTAGTGACTCCGTGGAATATGAGCAGAATAAAGAAATTGTCGAATACTCGAGAGGCTGGCCCTTGGAGGTGACTAAAATCTACCGTATAGTGAATCCATCTCTGTCACAAAGATACGAACAGGCCAAAGAAAATAAGAAGGTCATATTTCCTGCATTCAAAGAAGAATTATTATTTCACGGAACTGGTCTAGAACGAGTGGAAAATATTTGCAATAAAGGTTTGGATCCAAGGTGAGTCATAGATGTTGAGTATTCATGTGTTCTTCTTCGTTAATCTCGAGAATCTAAAAAAACTTTATTCGTGCTATTGTTCCCAGTGGAACGGTGGCTATTGTTTTGCCCTTATGAAGCAGAAAATGGTCCCAATGTCTATCTTCTTAAGGACATTATGTTAATATTCGTACCCAAAAGGAAGACAGAAGGAAAGTTACACAAAGTTAGAAAAAGGGAGAGAGATAGAGAGTAAGACCAAGAATTAAATTAAAAAGATGGAGCACTCTCGACAGTGGCGGCGTAGCATAGGTTGGCACCCGGGGCGACTTTCTATCGAGCACCCTCAAAATAAAACGACAAATATTAAACTTGTTTACGTGACTTTATTTTGCTAAAATACTCAATGGCATTATCAAAATTTACTTTCCTCTCCTTTTCAATGGACAATATGGATAGACTGGAAAGTCGTGTTTGGCTCATTGTAGATATTAAGTAAGATTTTATTAACTTTAATTTTGAGAAACTTCTTTCACAAGTAGCCACCGAAACACAAATAGTTAAAAAAAATCTTAGACATAGAGCTAGACTTGGAACAGACTCAGAATAGTCCCATTTTACAATAAATTTCAGAAGCTCCAAGGTAGTCCATTGGATCGCTTCTTGAAGAGAAATGCTGGCGGCTTCCAAGTGGCGCCTCAGTCGTAAAATCTCCAAAATAATGTCCTCTGCAGAAAATTCATCATAGATTTTTGTAAGATTTGGAACTTTATCACGAAGTTCTTCTTCTGTTGACGTAAGTAGAGTTTCAGACTGAACAACACCAAACGTTATGAGAATATCATCCATTGCTTTGTAGCGATGCTCTAGTTCTTCGTAAAATCTATCAAGACATTCTAACATAGCTCTAGAGAGAGAGAGAGAGATAAACTTTATTGATCATAAGTACAATCAAAAGGCTATCGACCTAAGTCTTCCTGCCAGTTAAATACATTTTCGTTTACAAAGATCTCTGTTTTTATTGTAATGATTTTAAGTATTCAAAAACTGGGAGTGCTGGTAGTTTTGCTTTTGGTGGTGTTGTACCTTGATAGCTGTGAATAAGTGGGTTAATAATATTTATGTTATTCTGGTTGGTGATGAATTTTCTGTTGAGGTGTTCAAGTCTTTCTAGTATCGGTTCCACTTCTGTAGTCTCGTAGAGTAGTTGATTAGAAGGGTTGTGGAGGGAATTGTTTGGGTGTCTCAGTTTTGTGACCTTTGTAAGGCATGTTCTTTCTGCAACTTCTATGTCTTTTGTTGTTGACTTTGGCGCATTCGAGAATACTGTGTGTCCATACTCCAATAAGGACCTGCATATCATCTTGTATATAGTGGTCGCTGTTTTGGTACTGATTCCTAGTTTCTTATATGTGAGTGATCTAAAATGTCCTGCTCGAGTGATAGCTGCTTTCTTTTGTGTTTTTATGTGGGTTTTGAAATTTAATTTGTGATCTACTTTGATGCCAAGATATTTACACATGTTGGTGGGTGTAATTGTGCAGTTTCCAATTAGGATCGTTTGGGAGTTGGGTTTGATTTTGTGGTGAAAAATCTGAAGTCTTGTTTTTGCAGGGTTTGCTTGAATTCTCCAGCGTCTCATCCATGCCACAGTGACATCTGTTAGTCTTTGTAGTTTTTCCATACAGCTGTTAATAGTGGTACCATGTGCAATAAGGGTTGTATCATCCGCAAACTGCAGCATATATGCTTGTTTGTTAATATGGTGTTCTGGTTCTTCATTGTGGTTGTATATATCGTGACAGTATAAATTATATAACGTCGGAGAGAGTGGGGAATCTTGAGGAAGTTCCTGCATTGGCATAAATGGTTCTGAAGTTTCAGTTTTCACTTTAACTTGAAGAGTTCTTCTCGATAGAAATTGATGGAAATGATTTTCAGGAGGTATATTGGGCATTGTAGTTGGTACATAGCTCTATGCAACTCTTCTGGCAATGTTAGTGCAACATCTTGGGACATTTCTCCTGGCATTCGTTTTCGGAATCTCCTCCTTCCTCTTCTTTCAACCGAGATATCCAAGTCATCACATTTCTCAGTTGCCTAGGAAATAGCTCTTTCCACTATTTGTATACGTTGAGTTTGAAGAAAAATTTTTAGGGCTCTAATTTTTATAACACACTTTTCCAGCGATAGTCCAGATGTTTGGATATACTTTTGTGTCTGATTAACTTCTTCTAGGATTTCACACCAAAAAGAGAGGTAGCATAAAAAACTGAAGTCACATAAAGCTGGTAAGAGTGTGGATGCTGCTTCTCTTGTATCGACGGCTACTATCTGCGTGACAGAGTTGGTATTTCTTTGTCACCGTGTTGTCACCCCTTGATGCTTGGCACCCGGGGCGGACTGCCCCCAGCGCCCCCCCTTTACGCCGCCACTGACTCTCGACTTTTTCCCGTCAACGGGAAATTCTGGCGGGTAATGTAAAGGTGTTCAAAAAGTATTTCATTTTTTCATCATTAATAAAAATTTCATATGGATATGTCTTTACCGTTGTTTAAAAGTAATAAAATCAATTGAACGAAAGATTATAATAATTATATTCTTTGGCTTATAACACTGCAGGATGTTGGTTCATCTTAAAGAAGCTAAAGTAGATGTTGAGAAGAGGAAGTAATTAGTTTTTTTCATTTCATCCGACTCAGATAAAGAAAGAAATTCTCCTTTCTCATCAGAAATTCATTCGCACTTAATACTAGTCTGTCCTAATCCATAAGAATAAGAGTTTCAATAATTTAATTTATCCTCAGAGTTGTGCAGAAATCATCCAAAATTAAAAACAAAAAAGCTGTGATCACCTCCTTGTACCTACAATTCGATTCAATAAAATACTAATGGATTCTGAAGGAGCAAAGAAATGAATTTTATTCACTCACGGAACTATTAAGAAAATGTATTTTATTTTCAAATCAAATAGTTCAGTTATACTAATTTATCCAAATTAATTATTCTTCAAACACAGTATCGGATGCAGGAAACTGCAGACATGCTGGATTGTGCGAATTCTGATGTCACGTACATGGGACGGATCATAACTAGTGACACGTCATGGGTCCCTGAATACACATTATTAACGATTTGAAGACCAAACACTCCATAAATACCATCAACAAGCCACCTGATTTGAATCAGATTCGAGTCCGTAAACGCCATAAAAAAATGCTGAAGGCCATCCCTGAAAACTGCGTATCGCTTCAAATAGAGCATATTTTAGAAGAGATTCAATCAATATTGAAGAAGTTCAATATTTTTGCGTTTTATTTCTAATTTCTGGGTTCTGTTTGTCAGAGAGAAGAAGCGTGCAATAATATATTCTAAAACAAGTTGCAGAATGGGCACCTATTCCAACACGATTGCGAAATTCGAAAACGAGCAACGAAGGAGCGAGTTTTTGAAGGCATGAGTGTTGGAATTGCCTTCTGCAACGAGTATTAGACGATATTTTCTCTGTTGCAGTCAAGAATTTATTGGAATTCAACGAAAAATTCAGATTATACCTCCTAGTGCCTTTTGTATTTTATTTTCGCAGTTGGTGTGACTGATACGAAAATTGACAGATTATAAAATTTGAATAGTGCGTTCAAATCTCTACATGCTTCAATATTGACAATTGACATGCAATGGACGCGTGTTGACATTCAAAAGGATAGGATGTAAGTGTTGTCAACCACAAAACGAAAAGCATAACTAAAAACAATGCTGTAATGAGTTCATTACAGCACTGTTTTTAGTACTGTAATAAACTCATTACGGCACTGAAATAGAGAAAAGCTTTTTTATCATCTTTATATGTGCATTTTTTAATTACAGTTTTTGTCTGGACAAAACGTATGGTGATATCGTCAATCTTACTGAAAGTTCAAAAATGGCATCAAATTATCCAGAACCAGCCCTTCTAGACACAGAGCGCTATATGTTCAGATGTCGTGTACTGATTGGTAATGAAGTCCTTAACCCTTATTATGATCACAAAGAAACTCCCAATAAATATGACACCAAAGTCAAGACCTTCGACTATTTCAAATATGGTATCGTTTGTAAGTGGCAGCCGGAAGATATACTACCTTACCTATTGATCGTTTACAAAATCAAATGAAATAATTTTTTATTCTCTGATTGATCAAGAAAAACTGAAGAAGAGCGTTGACGACTGGAGCTTTTGCGGGCATGTTACACAGAATTAAATTGAACAAGTCTATTCTTGAAAGTGTAAATAAACCAAAAATATTTGAAATGACAATTGTAGTCGTACACTTCTTGAAAGTATCACTGATACCTTTATTTATTCTAGAAAACACCGTTTTCTTTGATGAATATGTTTTTCATTCTTATAACATCAAACAAATCAGAAAAGCTATAGAAAAATTAATCAAAAAATGAAATAGACTACAACACATGTGTTTCAAGATTTGTGTATAACACTTTTCTCTCATCAGGCATTCATATTCGATCAACAATAATTTAAAAAATTCTTGTTTAAAACTGTTTCTTTTGTGTGAAATTTTTCTTTTGTTCAACCATTAGAATACAGCAATTTTAATTGATAATCAACTGTATTATTTTCTGTTATATCTTGTTCCCACTGGGCTAGTATTTTAGTCGAATGGCGAGTAATTTAGTAAAGAAACGTGTCTGAATATCGAACATTTAGTTGAGTAATTTAGCAACTTCTTTAGTCAAGCCGATTCATTTGTTATCTTTCATCAGGCGAGTAGCGCCTCCCACCACGCGTATTGTATGACAAGAAAATTTGTAGCAACTAGTTCACTTCTTGTATGAATCCTTGTTCCTTCATTATGCTAATTTCTACTTTAGAAGCACCAAAGTACTAGCCTAGTCTGAACATGGCTTTAATGATGAAGGTTTCATCGCTTCCTGATCTACCCTCTCTCAATCAGCTAATTCAGATTTTGTAAATTTCCTTACTTTTTGTTAATGAGGTTCAGTTTTATTATTAATAATATATTTCTCTATTTCAGTATCGTAATGAGTTCATTACAGTACTAAAAACAGTGCGGTAATGAACTCATTACAGCATTGTTTTTAGTTATGCTTTTCGTTTTGTGGTTAACACTTACATCCTATCCTTTCGAATGTCAACACGCGTCCATTGCATGTCAATTGTCAATATTGAAGCATTGAACGCACTTTTCAAATTCTATAATCTGTGAATTTTCGTATCAGTCACACCAACAGCGAACATAAAATACAAAAGGCACTAGGAGGTATAATCTGAATTTTTCATTGAATTCCAATAAATTTCTCACAATTCTTGACTGAAATAGAGAAAATATTGTCTAATACTCGTTGCAGAAGGCAATTCCATTCGTGTTGGAATAGGTGCCCATTCTGTAACTTGTTTTAGAATATACTATTCCGTAAAATTTCCCAATGTATGTGTGAACACAAACTAAGCAAACCTTATTCTATATCTATGTTATAATGGAAAATATAAAATAATGTTTTGTGTGTACAATGCCAGGAACCTAAGTTTTGTCTGTGTTAAGCAGAATGTATGCTGCCTTTGTAACATGTTAATAAAAGTTATCTAAAAAGGTTCTGTATTTAATATTAAACTCAACAAATATTTCTTCACGCTGGAATATTTCTGACATTTACAATTTTTAATGGTAATTCAAAAATTTAGAAAAGCACTGACGTGATATCAGGAGCTCTGGCGCGCTCGTTCTAAAGTAAGAAGTTGTAACGAAGTAGTTTTGTTTGCGTGGCAGAAACCCGTTGACCTTGATCGACCCCAGCGAAATCACGCCGAGCGGTGGGGACACCGACCGATCATTCCCACCTCCATCTGCAGTGCGCACGACGTGTGTTGGTGGAGGGGACCGAGAATGGTATTTATAGGCGAGTCGAGCACTGGAACGGCAGTTCCTCGTACGGCGCGGAACTCAAAATAAGAGGAAAGCCTCTACCGTTTAGTGGGGAGGGTCCAGCCAGTGTTGTGAGTGCTGGTAGTGAGTTCAGTGGTAGGCAGACATACCAAGGTAGGAAAGGGGTATAGAGAGGGACCGGAGGACCACCTGTGGAGGTCGAGATTCCAGGAGGCGAGTGTGAGGTTCGATCGTTGAGACCGAACGACGGCTGCAGGAGGGCGTTCAGGGCATCACGTCCTTTACGAGTCCTTTAGCCGGTATTGCGGATTCGACATCTGGGTGCCGAGATGGGCAAAGCTCAATCGTCCCTAGGTGGTTGACCGTTTTACCTCGGCGGACTCCTGCTGTCCATCTCTCGGAGCTGACGTTGATGTGCGAGATGGGCAAAGCTCAATCGTGCTGAGACCGTTTTCCGTGACGTGGGCTGCGCGGCAGGCACTGGGTTGGCCCGATCTTTGAGGGTGCGGGATTCGTCACGGGTGTCGGCTGGGTCCTTTAGCCGGTATTGCGCATCCGACATCTGGGTGCCGAGATGGGCAAAGCTCAATCGTCCCTGGGTGGTGGACCGTTTTACCTCGGCGGACTCCTTGTCCCGGGGCTGACGTTGATGTGCGAGATGGGCAAAGCTCAATCGTGCTGAGACCGAAGTTTTCCG
The DNA here is from genome assembly GCA_030674115.1 of Micraspis discolor. Taxonomy (NCBI): domain Eukaryota; kingdom Metazoa; phylum Arthropoda; class Insecta; order Coleoptera; family Coccinellidae; genus Micraspis; species Micraspis discolor. Next base: position 3,129,165 of record JARTUT010001740.1, read on the forward strand.
TGGCGTGGGCTGCTGTGCGGCAGGCACTTGGTTCGACCTCGGCCCTGTCGTTGTCGCGGGTGAACGCGCGGTGGTTTGCGCATGCGCACACCATACCGCCGGTCACTCCGATTTGGGCTGGGCCTTGGCAGTTCTCTTCGAGGGGTTCTGTTGCGCGCGGACACTGGTTGCGCCGTGCGGAACCGTGCCCCAGACCCCCTCCGCTTGGATGGTCCATGTTGGCCTGAGTGAGGCTTTGGTTTCCGCCCCCCCCCCCCTCTCGCTTTAACCCCGTGATATTATAATTTCTTTCACACGGCCTTAGTCACTTTCATGCATGAGCAATTTTCTGATGAGCGAATGCCATATCTATTCTCTGCCTGATTCATTGGTATGCCTAACCCATTTTTATGCCTACGTCATTTTGCTTGCCTAATTCTTTCTGATGCCTAATACGTCGAGTAACTCGCCACTGTAATCGCTTTATGTGTACTCTAAGCCCTTCACGGAATGTTACTGGTGATTGACAAGTAGATTTGGGACGTGGGTTTTTAGAGGTTAAGGACTGTGAAGATTTTGTGATATAGATTAAGGACTGTTGTACCTGATACGAACTGTTGATTAGTTTTAAGGACTGTGAGACCTATTATTTTGGAATGTTTGTTTATTTGGTATGAATAGAGAGTAATTTTTTAGTTAATCGCGTGTATTATTGGTGACACCTCCACCTCCAACAGCTACCCACTTCATTCTCCACTGGAGTCTACCTAGGCTCGAGCTTCTGGACATTCCGGAGGAGCTCGATAGGTGAGGGTGACGCCCTCAGAAGCAAATAGTCTGGCGCCCGAGTTTACTGATAAAGGAACTGCACGTAAGGGCGTTACAAAGTTAAGTGAAGAAAATAATAAAAAATACCGAAGATCACAAAAATTTAAATATATTGAAGATAACCAGAAAACTTTTATACCTTTTTATACTATTATGTATTCCGTTGCCTCCAAATGATTATCAATATTCCGTTTTGAGAAATGCATTCGAAATAAGCCGAAAGTTCGAAAGAATATAAATAATATATAGAGGGAGAGTCTTTGACCACTGCGTTAATTTTAACCATAGGTTCTTGACATCGAAAGAAACACTCGTTTCCCATACCGTTTGTTCATATTCAGCTGCGTTAAAAAGTTATAAGCATTTTGAGTTGTCACATTGGGCAAATACCCCTTTGTAGTCCAGTTTAGTTTGAATGAAAATTACCTTCCACAGCATCCACTATTGAATCTGAATTGTTTAAAAACATTATTTTCCCTCTAAGAAATGATTCACTCACTCATGTTTCATCAGATGATTATATCGATTTAATTCCTTTCAACTTCAAATATCTGAAAACTGGTGCAATTTAGGAAAAAATGATTCTAGGAAGTACAAGTTACGGACCTTTAGTTCAAGTGATATTTGTTTTTCATGCAATTTAACCAATCTGTATAGGAGTAGTGAGAAACCCACAAAAAATGGAATAAATCTATTGATGCCAAAATATGCATGACTATTATCAAAAACCTTCTACAAGAGATTTGAACGGGACCAAATTTGGAAAAATGTTATAGGAAGAAAATTTTTCTTTTGACGTCAAGAATCTATTTGAATTTTATAACCCATTCCAAGAAAGAATCGGAAAAATCATGAATAGCCCTAAAACCATCTTGAAATATATATATGGGGCAAGATGAGATACTGTTTCTTCTGCTCATCCGTATTCGCAACTTGCGCTTGGAACAAAGTTCCATCTGAATAGCATGCTATTGGTACAAAGATGACCTGTTCTCAAACGATTAAGAACTGCCCAAATTTTTCTAGGATGATGAAAACCAGGAATTTTTTGAAAGGATCAGAAATAAGATCCTTATTGAAAATTTCATAAGACTTCCGCTCAATCTTCCACAATTCTTTATCGCTAATGTTCATATTGAAGAACGTAATATACCAGAATGGTTTACTTGACTTCAATCTTGGAATTCTCTTTGTGGAATGCATGAAATAATTGGAAATAAATTAGGAATGTTGTACCATAAAAAAACATATCATATATTAAATAAGTTTAGATTGTAGTAGGATCAAAAGGTGAGTGTGGCGTGAATAAACAATATAATATGGTTATTGTCAATGCTCATTGCATTAACCCAAAGCGTGCTTCAATTTTTCGATATATTTCCTTATATGATTATATGATTCATTGTAAATCTGAGAGATCTACAATTAGATTATGCATTATCTTTCCCCCAGAATATATTACTTTATCAATTGATTAATAAATTCAGTGATAAACCAAAGTAACTCTTCATCTAAATTCACGTGTAGGGTAAGTACCAGTATAAAGTGGTTCAGCAGCTCAGAGCCTATAAAAAGTCGTTTTTCAAATATCAATTTAAACTATCCGATGAATTTTTAAGATTGGGGTACAATACTATCAACAATAATGGATTCTTTTAATTACCAATTATCTGAATTACCTAGGGACAGTGAGGAATATGAGGAGGTTAAATGTATTGTCGAAAGTGCTAAAAAGAAATCTTTGGAGGTGATAAGAATCCACACGATAGTAAATCCATATCTGTCACAAAGATACGATCAGGCCAAAGAAAGGAAGAAGGCCATATTTCCAGAACTTAAAGAAGTATCATTATTACATGGAACAAGTTTTGCTAATGTAGCAAACATTTGCAATGTGGGTTTGGATCCAATGTAAGTAACGGATGTTGAATATTTCAATGGTTTTTCTTCATTTATCTCAATAATTAAAATGAAAATTTTTGCCCACTTTTCCCCAGCTGAACAGCTTGCTATCGTTTTGCCCAAATGTATGCAATACCCGATTTCCTAATGAAGAATCCGGGCTTGAGTATGTCCGGGAGACAAATTTTTCAGAGTCAAGTTCGTTATTAGATCAACTGAAATTTTATTTCCTCGATTAATCCTAGAATATCTATCTGATCAATTTAAAACTTGGATTAAGTTTGAACTGGATTGAAACGAATTAGATTGCCTAATATCGTGAAAATCGTCAAAAATCTTAAATATATTTGAGGGACTTATTTCTTCAACAGTGGTCTTCTATTAATAAACACAGAGGCTTCTTCAAGTTGCACATATCGAATCTGAAAATAGAAACACAAAAGCAGAAAAAAGAACCGAATACAAAATATACGTATCAAATTGATTTGAAATTTATAACCCATTCCAAGAAAGAATCGGAAACATCGTGAATAGCTCTGAAATCATCTTGAAATTCCTATATGGAACAATTATTGATGAGATGAGGTATTGTTTCTTCTGCATATCCACATTCACAAGTTGTGCTTGGAACTGAGTTTCATCTGAATAGCAAGTTATTGGTACGATCATGACCGTTACTCGAACGATTAAGAACTATCCAAATTTTTCTTGAAAAATAAGAACCCGGAATTTTTTCAGAAGGATCAGATATGAGATTTATATTGAACATTTCATAAGAGTTCCACTCAATCTGCCATAATTCTTTAACGCTCATGTTCATATTGAAGAATACCAAAATAGTTTACGTGACTTCAATCTGGGAATTCTATTTTGTGGAATGTATGAAATAATTGGAAATAAATTAGGAAAAGGATGATATTTGCTCTAAGAATTCAGAGCTACAGTCTGTCTGCGAATAAGGGGAGGGACAATGTTAGACAAAACTGGTAACCAATGAACCCGTGTAGAGTGGAAGCATCAGCACCCCAAGATGATCCAGCTAATTTCTGAAGAATATTTTTCCCAGTTTTCACTTTTAGGCTCAGATCATCTAAATTAGCCTTGTAATAGAGATGAATCCTATTTAAGTCGTCAGTATTTAGTATAGAAATTATGTTCGATAAAAGAATCATTGAAAGTTACATCTAATTTCCAATATTTTTCTTGATTATTCAGATGGAAACCAGATACCTCTGATTTGTTGGGATTGGGACATAATCGCCACTCAATAAAATAATTCTTTAAAATTTCCAAATCAGATGATAATATGTTTTCTAGAGTATGGAAATCCGAATGCTGGTAAGCAATAGCTATGTCATCAGCAGAAACAAATTTCTGAGATGATATCGTGGGTAAAACACTGAGATATAAATTGAAAAGTAAAGAAGCTACAACTGATCCTTGTGGAAGACCGTTTATCAATGTTTTGAATTTGCTACTTTTATTGTCAACAAAAACTCAAAAATTTCTATCAGATAATATTTTTTTTAATAATCTTATCATTTTCTTACACTTCAGATGGGTATAGAGTTTGAAAATTAATTCATCTTTCCACACAGTATTATATGCCGCAAATAAATCAATGAAAGAATCTCCTGTGTTCAACCTATTATTAAAACCTGATTCTATGAAAGTTGTAAGGCTGAGAACCTGATCTGAGCAATTTCTTTTTTCCTAAAGCCTCTCTTGAAATTTTGTAGGGCATTTTCTATAGAAAATTCAATTCTTAAAAGAATTAACCTTTATAATATCTTGAAAGGAACACTTAATAAATTGATTGGTCGATAACTACTAGGATCACAAGGATTTTTTCCTCGTTTCAAAATACCCATTACTTGGGCCCTATACTGATTAATTCAGAAGGAAGGTTTCCTGAATTCAGAATATTGTTATAGAAAGACAATATCAAAGACAAGGCCTTTTTTCCTAAATGTTAGATGAATTCAGTATAAATTCCATCAAAACATCCTGCTTTTCGAGATTTGGTAGACTTAATTACAGCCCTCAATTCATCTATATCGAAAGAATGCGACACATATTCTAAAGTAGGAGCTGTTCTTCTTAATATGTGCAATTTTTGCTTCATATTCATCATTTTAGATTAGGATATATTAACTGAATCATACATCAAGGCAAGGGATTAATCTTGGATCAATTTTTGATGATGATAAAGCAAGGGGGATATCTTCACCTAATTTTCTCAATATATCCCATGAACTCCAACTCACACACCAGTAGGTAGGAGTAGGTAGAAATTCAGAGATAGAAAAATAGTGAATCGGTAGATCCCAAGCACATTTTAATCTATTTCGATCTGGATAGAAATTTGTGCAAACATCTGAAGACATTATAGAACTAAATACATATAAACCTATTAGAATGAGTTTTTGGAGAAGAAAGAACTGAAATTCAAACAAACCCACCTTATGAAAACAATGTTGACCGGTTTAGACTTCATTTCAAAGTCTTCTTGAGAGCTCAGAACTTTTTTCCTATTACTCCTAAACTACTTAGCCGGTCTGGCTGCATAACGAACCAAGTCGATATTGAAAATAACAAAAATGTATTGTCTTGCTATTTAAAAAGAACTATGAAGTTCTATGTTCATCACTACCCCATTCTATGTTCATGTATTATGTAGTCTTACTTAGTAGAGTGTGTAATAAAAGCAATTAGTCTAGTGCTACATGTGTTTTTGTTTCACATTTTCACCGAGATTTAATAGTCGAATTATTTATTCCTCAAAGTTACCCTGAAAATGTCAATTCTTCAGCTCACTCTGTTTGAATATGAATCAGAATCGATTTTGAACACAGATTCTTCATGGTGAAGTCCAAACAAAATGAATGAAATCATTTTTACCTAAATAAACAGACCATTGGGCAAATCTATAAGCACTCTGTTCAGGTGAAAATGATCGCCACAAAGGAAAGTAATTGAATTATTTCTTTCGAAAGTGTACATTCTTGTTAAGAAAGTATCAGTAGGAGAACAAGCGTTCGAAAACCCTTGTCCTATAGGCAATTGATTTCACTATTTGATAACCATTCTTTTATAGTTATTGTTTGGACAAAGTGTATGGTGATATCGTCAATCTTACTGAAAGTTCTTCGATGGCATCAAATTATACTGCGCCGCTCATTCTAAATGAAGTGCGTTATATGTTCAGATGCCGTGTACTGATTGGTAATGAAGTCCAGGACTTATATTATCAACACCTAAAGACTCCCGATGAATATGACACCAAAGTCAAGAGCTTCCAATATTTCAATTATGGTATCGTTTGTAAGTGGCAACCCGAAGATATCCTGCCTTACCTACTGATAGAGTACAAAATCAAAGAAATCGCTAACTAATATATAAAGAGCAAATGGCGTTTTTTTTTCTATATTGTCTTCAAATAAGGTCGAGTGTCCTTCGAAGATATAAATTTGCTTTGTTGCTTGTATAATGTATTTAGCCGTAATAAGTAGGTGCTTTTTATCGGGTTGAGGAAGTATTTTGTTCAACTGAGAATTTAGAATAAACATTATTATAATTAATATAAGATGCTTTATTTCGATATTAAATTATTATGTTGGTAAAAAACTAAAATTTATCTATTGCAGTATATACCCTGAACAATTAGTTATTGCATAATAGTATTTGATGTGCAGGGTTTAATTTTTACTATAATGTTATTATATAATTTGGCAAGGTTTCTGACAGGGTTCTCTTTCAAGCCTGTAAAAATCATCAAAAACAATAAAAACAAACAAATAATCTAATTATCTCTTGTTTTTTCCCAACTCATTTTATTGGATGTCGTTGAGATTATAAATATAATTTTTTTATTAATTATTGTTTGAATTTTTTTAGATACTTTATATTATGTTATAAATTCTACTCACATTAAGTGAGAAAATAATTCTCGAAAAAATTTAACATTCTTCTTCTGATTTCATTCAATGTATATCACTACCTTTGAGAATTTGACATGAAAAATTTAATAAAAGAAATACATTTATGATAAATTTCAATGAAAATTGACGATTTGTTGAAGGATTGTTTAAGCAAATTTAACTTTGAAATCCCTATAATCAAGAAGTTTGTTGATGAACTATTCTATTTGATAGCTAGATTGCTTGGATATTATAAATAACATTTTTAACATTAGAGATGAGAGCAACTATGTCATCACAGATTGGTACATAAAACCCATAGCATCCAGCAGATTCCTCAATTTCAGATCATTTCATTCTTTCCAGCATAAAGTGAATTTTGTCAAAGGATAAGAAAGTTAACTAGCCCACAATTGGTTAATAAAGCTTTAATGTATGCAGAGAAATTATTGATCAACAACTCCTATCCAAAAGACTTATACCAGGTGTCCAGGAAGGTTATCGGTTATTTTATTTGAGTGTTCAATAAAAAAAAATATTTGTGAACAATAAAAAGGTTTATTAATTATTATTAACATATGAATTGGAGAATTATTTGGAAAAGATGATGTTATCCAAATGATAACCGTGGCACTCTTCTAAACGGGAACGGCGATAACACGTTGACACATAGCTATTGATAACTGGGTTAGATTTGCGGATTATTTTGATAAACTTTACTCTTAAGGTATCTCAATGCAAAATAGTCAAGCGGGCTAAGTTCGGGTCTTCTGGGAGGCCAGTTGATGTTAAGTATTTCACGATGCTGATGAAATCTAAAATATTTTCAAGGCATGAGCACCTCCGGTTTTTCCGGAAATGACGTCAACTTCCGTTTTTCAAATTACAACACTATTTTTTTATTGCAGAAATAGATTCCTTAGAAAATGTCAAGTTATTTTGATGTAACATTTTTCAGTTTTGGTTGGAAAATTCTCTTTGAGCGGGAAAATTCGAAAACAAAATCGAAAATAGAGCTCCGCTGAAACAAGAATAACTTCGAGGTTTTTGGATGGAAAATTTTCATTTTTGGGATTTTTCAAGATCTAAGATTGATGTATCCACTTTAAAAATCGAAATCGCGATTCATGATACAGGGGGGGAAAAATCGCTTTCAAAGTTAGGGATGACAAAATCGTGAAAAATCAATTTTTTCAAATTAGAACCCCATTTTTTTATGGCAGATATTGAATCAACGTTAAAAAATAATGTGAGTGTATGCATCATACCCTTGCCCTAAAGTGGATATTTTCTGAGTTATTCACAAAAAACTGTTTTTCGTCTTGAATTTTCAGCTATTTCTTTTCCCTTCACGCCAAAAAGATGAAATTTTCAGGAACTGTTACTTAAACCATGTTTTAGATTTTACTACCCCAATATGCAAGAGAAAAAAGTTACAGGTTGTTCCTAAATAGATGGCGAATTTGGATTCGAATTTGTATCGGAAACCTCTTTATTTCAACTAATCGGCCATCGGTTTTCTCTCCAGTGATAAATAAATAATTCCTTATGAACCATATGCAAAAACTTACCATGTTTTACATTCTTTTTTTAATGATAGATATCATTAATTACATCTGCCAAATTCCTCTTTATTCAGTAGCATTTTGTGTTTACTATTAATTTGGTGATAATTCGTATTAAGTTATAAAATCGATCACTATGCCTAATTTTACCAATGAAGATTATTTAAATCTCATTTTACTTCATGGAGAATGTAATAAAGTTGTAGATAGAACGATTCGACTGTTCATTAAGAGGTTTCCTGACCGACCCAGACCAACGAGAGATACCATTAACCGAACCATGACAAACTTGAGAAATGTCGGATCTTTCGTTAAGAAAACTATACACAGGGAAGAAAGTGTAGTAGAAGATGAGAACAACGAAATTACAGTTCTTGCATATTTTCGTGTGAATCCTCAAAATTCTCTCAAAGATGCCGAGATTGCTCTGGGATTATCTGAATCGAGTGTTTGGAGAATATTAAAAAAACATAAAATGCACCCATATAAATTCAATAGGGTACAGCAATTGATGGAAACTGATTTCGTCAGGAGAACAGAGTTTTGCGAAGCTATGATGATTCGATTTCAAGAGAATGAAAACTTTTTGGACTGTATAATTTGGACAGATGAATCTAAATTCACAAAGAATGGTTCTTTCAATAGGCATAACAGTCATTATTGGGATGAACAGAACAACCACCACTGCAGACAATGGAACTTTCAAGAGACCTGGAGTTTCAATGTTTTTTGCGCCATCAAAAATAATGCAATTCTCGATGTTCACATTTATGATGGAACTTAAACTGGTAAGATAGAACACTACACATGTTTGCATTATTTAAAGAATGTTCTCCCTTAGGAGATAGATATTCTGACATATTGACTCAAATAATTGAGCCGCTAGTACAGAACCATAATGACTTATGGTATCAACAAGATGGCGCGCCTCCACACAATTCACTCAATGTGTCAAATATCTTATACAGGCTATTTGAAGATCGATGGTTGGCGAACAATGGTTCACATCTTTGGCCACCACGTTCTCCCGATTTAACTCCATTAGACTATTATGTTTGGGGTAGGATAAAAAATATTGTCTACTCAACTCCCCTGACTGACAAAGAGGACTGCATAGAACGAGTCAGAAACGCGTTCAGGGTTGTTCTGATTTTTAGATTCATAGTTTTGAAACTCAATTTGGTTTTTAAACACTTTTGCAGATCTCTTCCTCCCGATGAAATAAGAAGAGCAACGCACGAAGCATTCCTGAGACGTATAAATAAATGTCTAGAAATTAACGGTCAAAACTTTGAGCATCTTCTCTAGTTATAACTGCGAGAGTTTGCCATGGTTCTTCTAATAGTAACTTGAAGTCGGTTTCAAGAAGGGGTGAAAAATCTACAGCATGGTTCAAATAACAGTTCCTGAAAATTTAATCTTTTTGTCGTGAAGGGAAAAGAAATAGCTGAAAATTCAAGACGAAAAACAGTTTTTTGTGAATAACTCAGAAAATATCCACTTTAGGGCAAGGGTATGATGCATACACTCACATTATTTTTTAACGTAGATTCAATATCTGCCATAAAAAATAGGGTTCTAATTTGAAAAAATTGATTTTTCACATTTTGTCATCCCTAACTTTGAATGCGATTTTTTCACCCCCTGTATCATGATTCGCGATTTCGATTTTTAAAGTGGATACATCAATCTTACAACTTGAAAAATCTCAAAAATGAAAATTTTCCATCCAAAAACCTCGAAGTTATTCTTGTTTCAGCGGAGCTCTATTTTCGATTTTTTTTTTTAATTTTCCCGCTCAAAGAGAATTTTCCAACCAAAACTGAAAAATTTTACATCAAAATAACTTGACATTTTCTAAGGAATCTATTTCTGCAATAAAAAAATGGTGTTCTAATTTGAAAACCGCAAGTTGACGTCATTTCCGGAAAAACCGGAGGTGCTCATGCCTTGAAAATATTTAAGATTTCATCAGCATCGTGAAATACTTATAAATGCTGAATTTCATGAAAATACGTTCAGTAGTTTCCCGTATAAATATGGGTGAGGTTCCTGGTGAAAGACCCTGCATAGAAATAACGGTCCCTATTCACTTTAATTGCTCGGCCTAGTTGATGCTCATGAAAATAAGGACCAATTATGCCTTTATCAGACATAGCGGCCCAAACCAAGACATTTGGGCCATGCAGGGGTTGTCACGCTTTCGTCTCAGATTCTCCACTGCCCAGTACCGACAATTCCGCTTATTAACATGACCATTCAGGTGAAAATTTGCTTCGTCACTAAACAGTAATTTGTTAAAACTGTTAAATGGCTGTAGCATTTGTATTGGAAGAGCTTTGTGGTGAAAGGCACGAAGATACTTAAAAAAAAGCATGATGTCAACAATACTTTATTGCAGTAAAATGTTAAAAAATCAAAAACAACGTGGCAGTGACTTACAACAACATCCTGTGAAGGAATGCTCAGGAAAAGCATATCTGATTCTATCAAATGATAAAAACATTCAAATGTTGATAATTGAGTAGGTTATTAAGGTAAATGGTCTCCTCAATAACATTAACATAATAGAAAGTACACAGTACTACAAATAGGAAGGTACTCGTTAGAAATTACTCAAAGTTATCTCTCATCAAATACTATTTTTGAAAACAATCACATCAAGTAAAAATTTAATTAATATTTCAAGTCAATTGACTAATTGCATGGTGACTCGGGTGGAATGCAACAAAGTCCAGGGGAATATTGAAAACGTGGAAATACTTTCAAAATACTCATATATTCTCATCCAATTTTTTTTTATTCAAAGTGAAATAAAAATAGAAATCGATTGTACAAAGAAAAATTCGTTATTTAGGTCCTTATTCGACGCATTGAGAATAAATAAATATATGTTTTTTCAAAATTATTCTCACGTTTATAATACACACCTGCGGTTCGGTGCGATCCTCCTGAATCGCCCTGCATAAAATAATTATTATTGTTGCAATTTGAAGAACGTCGAAGGAAAATCTCTAAGTTTTGGTAGTATTGATAAAATATCTAATCTGATTACACATCTTTTGAATTGATTGTCCAAGGAGTAAATAAATCACCTAACACACCCGGAATAGGAAAGTCTATATATTTTTTCAAATTGGTATAAAAACTACAAACAAATCTATTCTTCAACTAGTAATTTATAAAAATGATATTTCATTCAAGTCATTTCCTTGATCTAAAGATAAAAGATACTTATGGAGTCTTTGATAAGTGTATAATTATAGTGAATTATTTCCAGTTAGTGAAAATTCGAAGAAGAAACAACAATAATCTTAAAAAGGATAGAATATAAAGAAAATAATTATTCATGCAATAATAAATTTCCGTCATTATCTCTAATACCAAAATAGGTAATCTGCAAACTTTGGCACAGAATATTTTTCAATCAAAACATAAATGATTAGTTCATTCAATTCCTCCCGTCCTTGTTTATATTTCACAAAAATAATTATTTTCGCTTTTAAGGGATAGAAGGAATTGGAAAATATATTATGCACATTCAATTCATACTGGTTTGTTGAGTAATATTTTGAATGAAACATATATTTTATATAATTTTTACTTTATTGGGTACCGAATTTTCTGCCAGTTTGACCGATATATTTCAACAGATACAGAATCCGGTCCTCGGCATGTGTTTCATCAAAAATTTTATCCACTATAAATTACTCACGAACAATGTATTCGTCCGTATCGTGACAATCTGGCTGTAATAAATACAATAACTATCACATAAAAAAGAAATTATAAAATATATTCTCGAACGTGCAGAAGATTTTCGGGAGATCTCGAATGAATGATCAAGATATATAAAGCAGGTGTCTAGTGTTGCTCGAAGAGAGTTGCAGACACGAATTCTTTTGTGTACACGAATAATTATTCCAAGTGATGTAAATAAATTTGTTATTGTTAATAGGACTCGGATTGACTGAAAAGCGTTACAATATGCTGCATTGCAATCTATACACTTGAAGTTATAAACATGAATCCAAAAGTATTTTTCCAAATTATATTTCAGAAAATTTTCAACGTCAATCTAGAACAAATATTATAACTCAGAATTAAAACCGATCCCCGCCAAAACTTCAGTTGTTTATAAAATCAGTTATGAAAATTGCAAGGCTGTATATAATGGCCAAACTGGCAGACAGAGTTTGAGACCAGATTGAAAGAACATCTGAAATCAGACAAACATCAATACTGAAAAAGATCATATGGATATTGTAAATTTTAAAATTCGTTTCAGATGCGAGAAAGTCCTGAAATCAAACTTGGTGAAATCGATGAAAGCAACAAAGCGGTATGAGAACCCCAACATGTAGCCAATCAACACACAGATAAAGATGGGGAATTCAACACCACTAAATATCCCATAGATTTAAGAACGGAATATTTCAATCCTCATAGGTAGATGACCTGAAGATGGTCCGAAAAACCGAAACTGGTCGTATTTTAATGTTAATAGAAGCAAAATTAGACTAATACATGTTTCATTCAACATTTATAATGCATTTTCATGAAATAAGTGAGTCATCAGTAAAATCTATAAGAAATATTTCATTCAGAAAAACTAAACGTTAAATTAGGTATAAAATATATTATTGTCCATCGTATGGAAATTTTCGAACAGGTTAAATATCAATAAATCTATAAAAGAAAATCAACAAGTTCAGCATCTCGAACTGATCGAATACTTTTTCATCTAAATGCTATTCATGATTCACACCAAGCGAATGAAAAATTTAACATTTCGAGTTAATCTCATTTTTGGCAAAACAACTTTATTCAGATTTCACTGTACCCATGATGCGGGGACCCACATTGGTTCTGTTTCAACACGACCAACAATTTGGAGGATCTGACTAAAAGCTACAGCTAAATCTGCATTAACAACGGCCTCGTCAAAGAGATGATCGTAGAGGAATTCGATCCTCTGCGCTGATTTTATTATGTCGTTAAACTCCTCATCCTGGAAAATCAATGAAAATAATTAGGAAAGTAATCATTATACAATAACTGTATTCATCACAATGGCGGCATGTCAGGGTATGTAAGGTCGGCCGGGACGACACAATAATAATCGCGAGGTAGAAATGAATAGTACGAAGGTTGCATTTTATATTTCGGGATAAGATATCAAAAACAAATATTAATCATCGAAAATCGCTATATTGTTTTTCAATATATTCCCCATTAAGATCTATACACTTTTACATGCGTTTGAACCAATGTTGAAGTACTTCTGCCACTCTGATTGAGGTATCTCCAAAACATGCATTCTGAATGCATCAATCGCTTCTTCAGTTGTCGAAAAACGTTGATCTCTCAATTTATTTTTTACGTACAGGAATAAAAAGATACCCTTCGATGCAAAGTCAGGACTATACGGCGGATGACTCATCAAATCGATGTTTTGAGTGCTCAAAAATGCAGTTGTTTGTGCCGATGTGTGAGAGCACGCATTTTCGTGGTGAAGGGTGATCCATCTTCGGCGGTTGGTTTTCCTGAATTTTTGGAAGAAAAGTGGCAAATAAATGGTTGTGTACCACTCAGAATTGACTGTTCTGCGTTGTTCTAGTAGTACGATTGCGACATGTCCAGTTTTTCCTAAGAAACAGGCGACCATTTGCTTGAAAGTGCTTCGTGCCCGAGCAACTTTTGTTGGATTTGGCTCATCTTGAAATACCCATACAGTCGACTGCTGTTGCTCGTATGTCAAAACGTTCTGACTACGTACAACCTCAAAAATGTCAAGCTTTACGATACAGCGGTCAGTTGGCGGATTGCAACACTAGGGTTGTCCAATCCCGAAATATAAAAGGCAACCCTCGTACATTGTGCCTCAAGGGCAGAAAAGATGCATTTGTTGGCCAAAGGCTGATTGTTGCCTCATCGAAGAGTGAGCATTAGCCAGTGAGCTTTCATGCTGTGTGACACACTTTTAATTTAATGAGTTAATTAATTTTAATATCTGAATTCACTGGCATTTCATTAAGTGGGTTACATTCACTACTGCTAGGTAGCTGCTTTTGGTTTGCAAGGATGTTTTGCGAAATATCAATTTTATTGGATAAGCAGTCATCAATATAGTCTTGTGCAACCGCAGAAGAACGCCTGTCCCCACGTCATTTTTTCTGTATACGATAAAACGATTCATCAGAGTTATGAAAGTTCCAGAATCTTGTAACTTACCGTGAAACCTCTGGAATTATTCACATCAAACGTTGACCGTGCATGAACTGCATTTCTGGTCTCCTTGAGTTCTTCTAATGGTGGAGGTTTGATGTATATAATATAAGGTTTGAGATCAGGATTTCTAAGTATTTTCAAGGCCTGGTAGTGAGGGTTCAGGATACAAACATGTCCATTATTTATTATAGCCTTGACACTTTCAGTAGAAGTGCCATAAAGATTGCCCTTGTATTCACCGAACTCGATGAATTTGTTGGCTTCAATATCTTCTTCCATTTTCTCCCTAGTGACGAAAAAGTAATCTTTCCCGTCCACTTCACCCGGCCTTATTGGTCGACTGGTAACTGAAAATAGAACCGTGTTTTCTAGTTGATGACGAGATATTGTTGATGATGGAGCTCGTGTTGAATGATTGTTTGGGCTATTACCATCATCTATTGTGGATGTAATGACATTCATCCATCTTGCAAGAGATCGAAACCTAATTCCTAAAGGTCTCAGAGTGAAACTTCCTGTCAAAAGTTATAGAGCAGATAAGATTTCAAAACGGACAAGTCAAGCCCTTATGAGAGAAAGACTGAATCAACATGGATTCAACAAAGCCAAATTACTTACAACATGCGAGAACCTTAGATGTAGCAGTCAATCAAAAACTGATGCTGAAGATTATAAAAATATTCTGGGAGCTATTAAACATAGCTATGAAAGAATATATGAACAACAAAAACAAATCCAAAAAAGGAAAATGGAGAAACTTATGAAGGAGTCAAGAAAATATGAACCCTTAGATCATTCAAAAACCGTGATCAATTTATCTAATAAGAACTTAAGTGAAGATCAGATATCTCTCCTCAACAAGGGTCTCAAGTTCTCTATAGCCCCTAAGACGATACCAAAAATTGAAATCATGTTGGCGGCAGAAGAAACTGCACAAAAATTCGAGAACCTGAAAAAGCCGAAGAGTACAGATGGAAAATCAGAACCTTGTTAGACAGGAATAACAAAACACCTCTAGCCAATATAAATAAAGCTGAACAGAGGGCATTAAAAGATCTTAACTCGGATAGTTCCATAAAGATACTTCCAGCAGACAAAGGATACGCCACTGTAATTCTAGATGTTGGCTCTTATAATCAAAAAATCAATGAATTATTAGAAGCAGGAAAATACAAAAACTAAAAAGGACCCTACCACCACAGTTGAAAACAAGATTTACAAAATCCTTTATAAATATCGAAATGAATTTCCAGATCAATTCATTAGATCAAGACTTACACCTCACTTCAGTAAACCACCACATTTATATGGTCTACCAAAAATACACAAAGCAAATATTCCTCTAAGACCAATTGTGAGTTCAAGAAATTCAGCATGCCACCAATTGGCTGAATTTCTGCTGAAAATTATATCACCATTAAAAAGTAATTCAACATCGATTATAAAAAACACGAAACACTTCATAGAAATAATGAAACATCAAGAAATCATGGAAGAAGACGTTATGGTCAGCTTCGACATCACCAGTTTGTTCACTAATATTCCGACAGATAAAACACTTATCATAGTTAGGAAAAAGCTTGAAGAAGATCAAACCCTTAGTGAAAGAACTACACTAAGCGTGAATGCAATTATGGAAATGCTTTCTATTTGTATTGAAACAACATATTTCCAATTTGAAGACATCTTTTATCAACAAGAATTTGGAATAGCCATGGGTTCACCACTATCACCAATTTTAGCTGATTTATATATGGAAATTTTCGAACAGAAGGCATTAGAAAAATATGCACTTAAACCCAAACTGTGGAAAAGATATGTAGATGATACTTTCATTATTTGGCAACATGGAAGAGACACTATAGATGAATTCCTTCAATATCTAAACAATCAAGAGGAATCAATTAAATTCACAATTGAAATCGAGAAAGACAGACAACTTCCATTCTTAGATGTACTCGTACATAAACAAAATGGAATCCCAAGAACCACTGTGTATAAAAAGCCAACGAACACAGGACAATATCTACATTTTGATTCAAACCACCAACTAAACACTAAATTGGGAGTAGCAAAATGTTTATTTGATAGAGCAATAAATATTTGTTGCACTGAAGAAGACCAAAATGAAGAAATAAATAACATCTCGAAAACTCTTAGAAGCAATGGCTACCCCAAAAAGATATTAGAAAAAGCTAGACGAACAAGAGAAAGTCAACCAGAACCAACAGATATAAATCAGACCATTAAAACCGTAATTCCTTATGTAAAAGGTTTGTCGGAGAAAATGAGAAGAATTGGAAATAGATACAACATAACGACTGCATTCAAAACTCAAGACAGTATCAGAGCTAAACTTACAAAAGTTAAGCCTAATGAGACACAAAGGACAAAGAACTGCATATATGAATTACCTTGCGAGTGCGGAAGATCTTACATCGGGGAAACTAAACGCCCTCTGAATGTACGAATAAAAGAACATCAGAAGCTTCTACGAGTACTAGACAGCGACAAATCCAGGTTGGTCCAACATGCTGTAGATGAGAATCATCGTATAAAATGGGATGAAGCATCAATAATATCCAAAGAAGAAAAACTTGCAAGAAGAAAAATCAAAGAAGCAGCATTTATGAAAATAACACCTGATTCCATAAGTGCTCCATCTATAGATCTGCCAGAAGTTTGGACGCCGATAGTTCGATCCAACTTAAAAAGATCATCATATCACAGATGAGTATATAACATCGTTCATTTTTCCTTCATGACTTCTGTCATATTGACTTTTTGAAAATTGATAATTCTCAAAAGGTTTCTTACTTTTCTCCTTGATAAAGATAGAAGATGTCTATCGAAACGTCGGAAATCATTACATCCACAATAGATGATGGTAATAGCCCAAACAATCATTCAACCGTGTTTTCGTTATATTTCTCTTTTGAATTATCCATTAGGACAATTTTGTTCTAGGAATCAAACATTTTCCTCCTCATAACTGTTCTGTATTCTTTAAGTCATAAAAGTGAGGTACATATTTGCAATTAATATCAAAATAAATCAACAAACATATTCAATTATTGTTAATTTTGGAGAATACTCATAGATTTCTTAAAATTCAACAAGATGGCAGATGGGCGGGGCTTATTATAATTTCTTTTACGGTTATCCATTGTGAGGTCGTTATCAATAGGATATAAGATTTCAAGAATTTTTCTAACATTTTCAACTTTTTTAAAAGCAAATTTTTGTAGTGAAAACTACGAAAGATGTCTGTCAAAACGTTGGGATAAGAACAATTAGATATGATGGTTATTGCCCAAATTATAATTCTACACGAGTTCCATCATTAAAATTTTCTCGTCAACAATAAATACTCACATGGTATAGGCGTCTTATATTTTGCAGGGTTTGTATCTATCAATCTTCTCTTCAGTTCGTTACGACCAATACCGGGTGACCCTATCAATACTATGGGTCTGTAAATACCTGGCCTTGGATACAGTTTGGCAACCTCCTCATAAGTCGCGATCTGTTCTCTGTCGAAGTCGTCATTTTCTGTAGTATCATACATAATCTTCTTGGTTTTTGGTGCTGAGGTACAATTTGGAGATTTTGGAGATTGATTACAAGATAGACCTAGTATAGGTGAAACGGAACAAAGAGCTGAAAAAAAAGGTGGATTCTGAAGCTTGATTGAGCTTAAATAAATGACCAATGAGAGGATCCTACAAGAATTTTGGGAGTTTGAAGCCGAAGGAACAAATATTCCCAAAAGATACGGGGAAAATATTAAACCATCAAGAGTAAGGACAATAAAAATAATACAAATAATGTTCGGTAGTGCTCAATTCAATTTCAAATCTTTAAGTAACTAAAAGACACAAGAAATAAATGTCTTATATCCGAAACCTTCATATACAAAGTGAGTCTTTGATCACTGCGTTAATTTTAACCATAGATTCTCGACGTCAAAATAAACATTTTATTTCTATAACATTTTTCCAAATTTGGCTCCGTTCAAAAGATATAGGTGTTGAAATTTCATAAAAACATTGCAATTTCACCTGTAACATTCAAACGACAATATCAATTGAAATGATCTCTTGAAAAAGGTTTTTGATAACACTTATGCACATATTTTGGCATCAATAGATTTATTCCATTTCTTGTGGGATTCTCACTACTACTGTACAGATTGGTTAAATTGCATGAAAAAGAAACATCACTTTAACTAAAGGTCCTTATCTTGTATTTCCTAAAATCATTAGTCTTTTTTGCAGATAAAATCATTCATCATCTTTTTTTTCTAAATTGCGCCATTTTTGAGATATTTGAAGTTGAAAGGAATTAAATCGATGTAATCATCTGATGAAACATGAGTCAGTGAATCATTTCTTAGAGGGAAAATAATGTTTTAAAACAATTCTGATTCAATTATGGATGCTGTGGAAGGCAATTTTCATTCAAACTAAACTGGACTACAGAGGGGTATTTGCCCAATGTGAAAACTTAAAATGCTTATAACTTTTTAACGGAGCTGAATATGGAAAAACGGTATGGAAATAAAGTGTTTTTTTTTATCTCAAGAACCTATAATTAAAATTAACGTAGTGGTCAAAGACTCACTCTGTATATTTTTATTGTATTCATTTGTTTTTTTGAGATGTGTAAAAAAATTTTTTTTTGTGTGTATATTGACTATACTTTTTTTCTAGCATTAGTCAATAGCTTTTTTTTATGTATGAAGCAGGATTACTCACGTTCTGAATCATCTGCTTTCGTTTGTGATCTTTCATGTACAATTCTTCTTTCTTGCAAGGCTCTGCTTGGTATCAGTCCTGCTCTCATATTTCTATCTCCTTCTTTTCTTGCTTGCCACCTGTAGAATGAAATCTGGTAATTGAAGAAACGTGGAGTAGAACATCAATTACTCATTCACTCCATCAACCTTATTGATGAAGAATAAATTGAATATAATTGGCATGATTCTTATGAAATATTAAGCATAGCAACAGTAACCCAAGATTCCGCCATTTTGTCGCGTACTCACCAATAAGCATCGTCCTGCGAAACTATATGAAGAACATCACCCTTTTCGAAATCTAAACCAGCCTCCTTGCATGGAATGTAAATGTCCGTCTCAGGATTATAATTAAAATGGGCCCTCACACGTACTTTGCTCTCTCGCTGATTCAGCTTCCCATCTGCTGGAATCAATTTGAACGTTATCGTACCCTCCGAGTTTTGCTGAAATCAGAGAAACACTCTTGGGTGATTATGATCATTAAGTAAACGTGGTCTATATAATTCAACTGGTATCGACATGGAATCAATACATTTTCTCAGAAGATTTTACTTTACACTTTTATATATCATCCACACTTTAGACATAACAGAAAATGAAGACACCTTTATAGCATCTTTTGCAGACGATATAGCCTCACTTGCATCTGATGAAAACACTGAAACAGTTTCCAAACAACTACAAGAACACCTGGATGACCTTGGACAGTGGCATCAAAAATGGCGACTCAACATCAATGAGGTTAAGTCAGTTCAAGTGACATTCACTACAAGAAGAAATATATGTCCTCCTTTCAAAATATTCGAAAAGGAAATACCAGTCGACACCAAAGCTAATAAGTATCTCGCGATACATTTAGACCAGCGCCTCAACGGAGACAGCCCATTAATGCCAAGAAATATATCTAAAATTCCAAAAAAGAAATTGGCTTATAGGCAGGAGGTCCAAGTTGCATCAAAATAATTGAAATCCAGTATGAAAATGGATGTTTTGTTAAAATTACATTCCATAAAATTCGTGATATTTTCGGACAACATAATCGGCCTTTTGAGAACGCTATTAAGAATTTGGTCGCTAAATTTGAGTCGCCTGGCTCCGTACAAAATGTGCCAACACCAACGTGTGTTCGGCAGGGCTGAAAACATTGCAGCCGTGAGCCACAGTGTTGATGAAGATCCAAATTTGACAATTTCTCGACGTTCTCAATAACTGGGGTAATCCCAAACCATCACATGGCGAATTTGACTTTGAAGCCTTACAAGATTTAACTAATGCAAGAATTAGAGCCGGCCTATCATTCACACCACCGTAGATTCGCTCAATTCATTCTCGAAGAACCCGCTGGATTTTCTGTAAAAATCATTTTTTCAGACGAAGCCCATTTTCACTTGTTAAGGTACGTCAAAACGCAAAATTGCCACATTAGGGTTTCTGAAAATTCTGAAGCGACTATTGAGATGCCTTTGCATGTTCAACGTGTCACTGTATGGTGCTATGTGGTCTGAAGGCGTAAATGGGCCGTTTATTTTCGAAGATGGGGCTGGAAATGCGGTAACGGTCAATGGATCACGCTATTGTGAAATGTTAAGAACTCAATTTTGGCCTATCATTGATGACATGGAAATCACTGACATGTGGTTTCAACAAGACGGTGCCGTTTGTCACACAGCCAATGAGACGATCAATTTATTGCAAACCAAATTTGCTGATCGCATAATTTCACGAAATTCAGCTGTTAAATGGCCAGCCATATCGTGTGATTTAACACCACTGGATTATTTTTGTGGGGCTTAAGGACAGAGTATACGGAGCTAATCGATTGCAGCCTTAAAACTCAAGATCTATGATGTGATAACCAAAATAAACCCGACATTTTGCCAAAAAGTGATTAAAAATTTCGATGAAAGACTACTTCTGTCAGCGTCGTCGTGGTGGACATTTGCCAAATATCATTTTTCATTCATAATTGCCGAACTCTTCTTTGTGTAATACAATAAAAATTTGAATCTTCGTCATCAACATTTTTTTGTTTTATTTTGATTTAAAAAACAAAGTTCTTGTTGCAAGACTCTATACTACATACCAATATACTTAGAACATCGTTCGGCGTCTTCCCTTCTACATTGATGTTATTTACTTCAACAACTTCATCTCCAACGTGGATTAATCCAGATCTATCAGCTGCTCCACCATGCATTACTCTAGCTATGATGATTTTTCCCGTACTTTCATCTGTTTTTATTGTAGCTCCCTGAATAAAGAAAAAAATTTACATTTCTAGACATATGTTGTTTATATTCAAATAAAATAAAATTTGGACCAAAATGATATCTAACTCTCGAATGTATTCATCTGAATAACTGAAATGTGGGGATTGTTTTGAATATATCGGCTTATTTCAATATTTGTTCAAATCGGCCCAGCAGTTTTGGAGAAATATGTGAGAAAATTTTGTTTTTCGAATTACTGTATTCGAATTAATAAATTTTTTTGATCATGCAGTTTCATCAAACTCACGAGTTCTTTGTTGGATATGAATCATACCCGTCATTAAATTAATTGATTCGGCGTGCTTGTTCATTTGAACAATTAACACGTCTCTGGAGAATAAATATTTCGGAAATATGATTTTCAAAACTTAAAGATTTCATCGAGATTTGTTCAATAAGAGCACTGAAGCCTTCTGACTCTTGTACTCTTTTTATGAAAATTATATTTTGTCACAAGTCAATCAGTATATAGAATAAACCCGATCAAATGACAGTGAAAATTGAATATATATGCCAAAAAAGATCACAAAAATACGAGTATCCAAATTAAAAAGAAACAAATAAATTTTCGTGGACATAAAAAAATTCTACGTGAAAAAAGTGATAGATCAAAAATATTAGAGACAATGCAGATGCTAGGGTAAAATTGTTGTTTTTAACGTCTAATACTTACTACTATAGGTTCGGCACTTTGTGACCCAGTCTTTGCAGAAAGGCACAAAATAAATATTTAATTAACAGAAATTATGACAACGGTCGAACGAGGATTACCAATTTAAGGCTTTTTTTCAGCATAATCTAAAAATAACTTAACCAGAAGGAACACGATATATTCAAAAAAGCATAGATATTGTTCGCATTATACCAAAAGCTTCACGAAGTATGAGGTCAATAAAAACTTCCCAGCTTGGCCCATAGATTGCGCCACTAGAATTAAATCTATATGTTATATCATTTTACTATGGTAGGCAAGGAACTTTTCAATTGGCCTATTATGAACTTTAGAAATCTAGAAAAACCATACTATTAAAAAATACGCATACCAACTTTTCAAATAAATATAGTTTGCATCTGATTTCATTGAATCATTTTACATCGCATTCCTTCCAAGTAGTGATAAAATGGAAAAATATTGTTATAATATACTTACTAGAGGTTCGTTACTTTTAACGAGTTGTACTATTTTTACTGTTTCTTCCTCCTCGTCGACATCTGGAGGAATTTCCGGAAGATGAGGATAATAATCTTTTTGAGCTACTGCATCATGTGCACATAAGACACCCTGAAACAAATCAATAGATTGATCGAACGAAAGATATTTTTGAGAAAGCATTTCACCTGTATATTCGGCTTCTGCAATAAATAAAATAACTCCCTACATTCATCGGAAGCCTGTGGTACGCTTGCCAGCTCTTCCAGGACGTCAACCATGACGTGCATAGATGTTGAAAGCATGGGAAACAGCTTCCCACTTGCACCATTGCTGATAATTTTATTATGTACATTAACTAAAGCATGCAGCTCCTTGGATTGCAAAAGCTCGCTGAGAAAGCCGATATCCTCTTCGGTAGAAGGAAGACTATCGCTATTAGTCTTCAGAGAGGTGAGCAAACGTGAAAGTACTGAAAAGTATATAAATCTACTATTGCATTTTCATTCAAAGGATATTTTAATAAGCTCGGCAACACTGCGTAACATGTAAAGATCAAAAAGCTGTATCCATGTAGAGTTTTCTGTTCGCCAGACATTTCGAGCTTTGTGAGAAATTTATGGTCAATAAAATCGAGCAAAGTTTAACTGAGTCATTCCCAGATAAGGTAACTTAGGTACGTCGTCGGGTTGCCGATTTTGAAAGAATATTTTTACCCTAAGCCAAATGATATTTTCGACGTAGCGTATTTCTGTAAATTATTTCGTAAATAAATATTTGGGATGAAGACAATCCTCTAGAGATCCACGAATTATCTTAAATTAATTAGTTTAATATTATAAATAGAGATTTTTTTGTTCATCTCGCTAAATATTGAAAAACCATAATAAGATATTCTCTCAGGAACGATAATTTTCGTGTTCTGTGAATGAAACTGACGTACAGATCATAGAACTGCTAAAAACTTATGTCAAAATGTTTTAATGATCAAAATAAACAAGTGTTTTGGAATGACTATCGTCGAATTTAGTGGCCGAAATACCGAATTCAAGTATCTTTCGGTATTTTCGACAGTCCTTGACTACTTCCATTCATGAATATCGCTCTCAATCCCATAAGTACACCATCAATGGAGTTAGTGGAAGTTTGGATGCCAATTATTGGAAGTAACTTGAAGAAGTCTTCAAACCACAGATAAGTGCTAATTTCATCTAGTCTGTCTATTTGACATTTATGAAAATAGAAGAATTTTCTGAAATTCTCAGCTATTATGAAAGTTGAGCTTTACTTTGAAAACGACAGAAGATGTCTGTTGAAAATTTGAGAAGAAGAACAATAATAGATGATGGTCATTGGCTAAATAAAATTTCTATGCGACTTCCATCACAGTTAATTTCTCTTCAACAACTACTTCCACTCAGTTTAATTCAGCTTTTACTTATTGAAATTTCTTCCTTGACACGTCTTTAAGTATTCAATTAAGGTACAGGGCTTGCTTTACCTCCTATTTTTATAAGTAGAATTGATTGAAAAAAAATTAGAAAGCACTGACGTGAGGTCAGATTGCTTTGGCGCTCTTGTTGAGCTACCTGCGAGTAAATATTCAAACCTTAACAAATCTATAAGCTCTCTGATCGGATGAACAATAGTCTTTTTCCGTATTATGGGACAATGTGATGCAAATATGAAAGCCTAATGAATAAACAAACCTTTATCTCAATTTGAAAATAACTACTCATAATTTTCACCAAATTTTGTTCTATGCTTCTCCTAAAAACTTACGTTATTGCTTTTCTGAGTTTTGACAACGCCATCAAATACTTTCTCTATGATAAAAAATTTTTTTATTAATATTACGTCCGTGCTTTTCTCTTTCCTTACCTCTATGAATTCTATGAAAATTTTGATTGATATTACGCCAACTGACACTGATATCTAGGTCCGCAAGTTGTCAAACAAATATCGATCTGTGATGGCAAATCTTTCAATGACAAAGCTCGGACTTCATGACATTTCTATTTTTCTCTTGAGTAAATAAAAAAAATGATCATATCTTCAGAAGGGGGAACGCTACGACAATGAAATTTGAGGATGAGTAAGATATCGGTAACCTCAATATATATATGGATTTTTATTTAAATCTAAATGAAGTCTTAGGAGATATTGCGTATTAAAAATTTTTTTTTCGGGAATTTTTTAAAAATTTTCTAGCGTGACGATTTCTGCGAAATTTTGCAAGCCGTTTTGTTTCAGCCTCCCTCAATAACATTCCAAGTATCAACTTGGTCGGATGGATATTCTAGTAGTTATTGAGGACACAAAATTTCAGATGCTCATAACTACTGAACCATCCGACGGATTTGGCCCAATAACGAACTTGACCGAGATATTTGGACAATTAACCTATTCTGAAAATATGAAAACTCTAGCTGATCCCTTTTGGATGCTAGAGAGGATACGGCCGGACGGCCGGACAGACTCAACTTTCGCCACGAATTCTTCATCAGGGAGTCGAACCCAATCGATTGAGACCATTTTCGGCTCGATATTCCAAAATTACAGACATTCGGGCAAAATGATAGGCACTCTGTTCGGGTAAACAAGAGCGCCAAAAAGAAGAATATAGTTCCTTGAAAAGCCGAAATTTTGATGAATTTTTGTTGGTCACATTCATGGTGTTCTCCTAAACACCCAGTTAATTTGAGGTCCATTCAGCCAATAGTCTTACAACATACGTACAATGTATAGGGAGGGGTTAGATGCCACCTTTCTCTCAGTTTTGTCGAAAAAAATTTATCTGTAGGATTTTACTATAGGTATTCATTCGATGTGTCCCAAGCAGCTAAATTTCTCGAATAGATTTTTTAATAAATTCGGTATGTTCGTATATTTGAATCTATCTCTTTATTTTGTTGCGTAGAAAAGCCTTGCTGTTTTTTTTAAATATGTTACGTTTCTTGCCTACTAGTGTCACAGAAGATTATTTGAAAATTGAAGAAAGTATATTTTTTATACTTCAACGAAAGGGAACATATTAAAGTTATTCTTAACTATTATACAACATACTTTTTCTTGAAAGTCATCCTTTCTCTTAAGAAAAATATATAATCATTCATTGTCATTTCTCTGACACCTTAATTTGGTTATTGTTAATTCAAAATATTCATTCGGTTTTTATATCTATATATTATCTTATTATATGTATATACAGGGTGAGTCTTTGACCACTGCGTTAGTTTTAACCATAGATTCTTGACATCAAAAGAAATATTTTATTCCTATAACATTTTTCCAAATTTGTCCCCGTTCAAAAGATATAGGCTGTTGAAATTTCATAAAAAAATTGCATTTTCACCTGTAATATTCAAACCACAATATCAAATGAAATGATCTCTCGTAGAAGGTTTTTGAAAACAATCATGCATATTTTGGCATCAATAGATTTATTCCATTTCTTGTGGATTTCTCACTACTACTGTACAGATTGGTTAATTTGAATTTTTGTATCTATCTATTGCTCAGAGGTCAATAAAGGTCATTGTAAAAATTGTCGTGAAACGGTCTACAAAAAATGTCTCCTGCACTTTTCTGTAGAGTTAACCGTTTTTGGAGTAGAGCACCGAGAAAGCGACTATATTATAACGATGCACTCGTTTTCTCACCACCTTCGAGGTAGAATGCAAGGCGCGTTTTTTTTTACATGGTTTCCCCCTTATAATATGTAATAAGAGTTTTTTTATTTACGAATGAATAATTTTCTATATTTTATCGTGTTTAAAAAAAATGTGTGCATGTATGGACGTTATTGATATTCTCAAATTCCAATGTCGTAGCTTTCCTTCCCCGTATAATTTTTTTTCGTTCAATTAAGGGTAATCACAGAAGTTAAAGTTATTGAGAGCGTATCAGAATTGACACCCAAAATCGTGCCCTGAAAAAGTTTAATGTACCGTTCGTAAGTCATGTAGCTATTTCAGAAGGTTTGATTCCAATGAATCATCGCTTTTGTGTAATTTGGATTTAAATATACAGGGTGGCCATTTGAAAACGAAACGAGATTACAGACGAAATAAGTTTTTTCGATAGAAATGGTCGGACAGGTCGATTTCTGTTTCGGGGGTTACAACTTAAGATGTAGGTTACGGACGCATAGCGCTTCAACCCTTGCTGCTACAACCCCCACCCCCAATTTTTGAATAGGGAAGATGGGGTGAGTGATACCTCAATTCAAAGGTATTTTTATACTGATTTCAGCACAGTAATTGTTTTTTCATTTTATGCATTAGTTCTCGAAATATTCTTAATTAAGTATTTGAAAATGCAGTGGTGTTTTCATGGCACTTGTAGTGTTTTTTTGAGAAAAATCGACATTTTGAGCGTCAAAACAACCATGACTGTGGCTTCCTTCCTCCAATCCAATGACATATAAATCTTTAATCAAGATGTCGAACAAACAAAGCGTATTGCGAAGGAGCTCAATCTTGCTGAAACTCAATCTAAATTATCTTCGATATAATTTGCAGTATTATCACTTGTTCCAGAGTACGGAAGAACAAGCGCGCAAAATATTCTGTCTCCACGTCAGTGATTTTCATTATTTTTTAATTGAAATTTAAAAATAAATATGTATACTTCTGCATTATGTATAACTGTCTGATAGATGAAAAATGTTTGGATGATTGTTGAAATAGTCATAATTATTGAAATTATAGAAAAGCCCAACAATATTTCTAATAATACTCCATTTTCAAAAATATAACGTTACAAATGAATTTTTAGGGTTCAAGTCAGGAAATAGAAGAGGCAATAAAACACAATATTCACAAGAAAATCAAGATCATCGCTAACTGAATAGAGGTTAAGAAAAACAAAACAAGGACTTTCTGAAAGTCAAGAAAAAATCGAGCATGCAGACACCAAGCGAATCCTGAAATACACAATGTGCTCACCTGGGTCTCGCTTAGTATTAGTCCCATTTGCCATAACCTCTGACATTCTATAAAATATACAAAAAAACACTTTAATTTGATAGGTTGTTGACTCTTGTCTAACCAACAGAACGCTATAAGGTAATACAGCTCAATAAAATAATAAAGCTACTTCCACAAACTACATTGCAAATTGAAAGCTTGCAGTTTTGGTAAATAGGTATTTCTATTCTATGAAATTTAATACGATGTCATGTGAATTAAATTCCTATAAATAACTTCCTGCATTCAATTCGTGATAATCGAGAACTAGGAATCTATATCTATACCTACAAGTATCTATTTGGACATAAATCTAGGTTTATTAGGTATTTTTCAGTCAAACAAAATGGCTTACTTGAAAATTCTATTCTAATTTCCCCAAGAAGTAGATTACATAATACCTCCGTGAATTTGAGTTAACGTTTGTTAGTTAAACCGGATTTGAGAAGAGTTTTCAATATTGATCTGTTTATTTTAGGCAGAATTATCTGATCAATTATTGTGAAAAATAGATAATCCTAAATAAAATTTGAAGAACATAACCTCTAGCCAGAAGAATTGACATCTGACATAATAAAGTCATATCATAGATCAATTGCCGATAACATAGATTATTAGGGAGGAAATGAGGTATAATCGAGATATCTAAAATCTTAAATAATGAAATGAATGAAGCGCAGAGGAAGAGGAGGAACTATTTCGATCTTACTGTGAAGATCTAGTAGAATCACAACCATGTAATGTGCGTTGCATAAGCACTAGTTAGATAGTGTTGACATCTATATGTGAGAACACTAACTGACAAAGATTATGAATCAATAACCTGAAAAATACGGGGGTGGTCCAAAAGCATTGATTACCAGGTATTTCTAAACAGTATTAAGATGCTAAAAATAATATTTATGGTTGTCCATACATCCATACGCGTGAAAAATTAGTATGAATCCAGGGAGATACAATCATTTGATAACTGACAACTGGAGTGATAAGATCGAAATGTAGAAAAACGAAATTAGATTTCATCTTGGTTAACTGTTATTGTATGAAAAGCCGGCTGGACGCGATAGCTCACGCAAAAACGAGACAAATATTCAAACTTCAACACCTTTACCTCGAAGGCAAAACTAAAACTATATGAAGATATAACATTCGAGATCAATTTGAAGGACAGCAAAAGTTAATTGTAGATAATTTAATATTTCATTCGCCTGAACTGTCCAGCTACCTATCAATTGCAAAAAATAAAATTGTAAAATAGTCGAAGTCGAGCAACTATCACTGTTTTTTCATATTTGCAATTATCATATTTAGCAATTAGATTTAAACGGTCTTGATTGAAATTGGTGGATAGAACTTCATGCATAAATTGCACTGAGAACCAAATAATTCATATTTTAAGATTCTATATTTATTGTGACATGAGCAGTAATATAATCTTAATAGTACATGAAGTAATTCAGTCTGAGGTGCGATTGTAAAAAAAAAGTTTGAAGAGCACTGAATCTAAGACTCCCACTGCTCCCATAATGCGTCTTGTCGTGATTATCCCATGGAAATCCTCACTTCGATGTCTTGGAGTCCAACTTGAGAGTAATTTCCACTGGGGCAGGTAGATTGCCACAGCATGTGGTAAGACTTTAGGATAATTAAATATCATTTGAGCTTGATCCGATGGATATTCTAGTATTATAGAAGAAACCAAATTTCAGATGCTCATATCTCCTGAATCATTGGACGGATTTGACCCAATAACAAGCTTAACCGAGATATTTGGACAATCAACCTATTTTGAAAAAAGGAAAAATCTAGCTCCTCTTTTACGGAAAATTAAGAGTATACGGCTGACCGGATGGACATACTGAAGTTTGACCCTGGATTCTTAATCAGGAATTCAAAAACAATCGATTGAGAATTAGAAAATTACACACATTTGGGCAAAACGATAACACGTTGTTCTACCAGAACAAGCGCGCAGAAACAATCAATAGCAACTATTATATCGTATGTTGGATCGTTAGAACGCCGAAATTGACCTGAAAAGGCCTCATCTGAAGAAGAAAAAAATTCTCTTACTGAGACAAAGACCGTGTCACAAGTCAATAAATAACTGGCTTTTCGTAGAACTCAAAAAGATGCTCTTGGAAAGATGTAAATTTTGAGAAAAAATGTTTTTCTACCTAATTCCGTTTTTTTCGTCTTTTAGAGGAAGCAATTTTGTTTTTTTGATGTCAAGGGGTCAGTGTTTAGCTAAAATCAAGTTTGAGTGGTCACCACTCTTGTCCTACGGCCGCCATCTTGAAAATAGATTATAGTGTAAATAGTTATAATAGTACAAAATTAATAATTGAAAAAATTATATTAACAAAATAAAAAAATATACAATAACTGATAACACAGTATTAGTAAACACCTCTAATGTAAGTATAGTTAAGAGCGCTGTAAAACCTTAACTATTGACTTAATGAACAAATGCGTATAAATTTTCTTCTCTAATTTCTGAAAACTCCTCCTGAAGTAAAGGCGGCGATGAGATCCATGAAAGAAGGAAAATCTCCTGGACCCGATAACGTGAATGCGGAGTTCTTGAGGCTTTTGGACGACAACGGCTTAAAGTGGATAACATCAGTGTTCAATGGAATATATACATCTGGGAGGATTCCGTATGAGTGGCTTAGATCCGAATTTGTTGTCTTGCCGAAGAAACCAGGAGCAAAGAAATGTAAAGACTATAGAACAATAAGTCTGATGAGCCACTTTCTGAAACTGTTTCTCAAGATCATCCATAGCAGAATTTATAGAACATGCGAAGAACAAATAGCCCCTACTCAGTTCGGTTTCAGAAACGCAGTGGGTACTATAGAGGCCGTATACAGCATCCAAGTACTATTCCAGAGATGCAGGGACATGAACTGTGCAGTGTACGCATGTTTCATTGACTACCAGAAAGCTTTCGATAGAGTACAACATCAAAAAATGATAGAAGTCCTGAAGAGTGTGGGCTTAGATGGAAAGGACATTAGGATAATAGTCAATCTGTACTGGAATCAGTTTGCTTCGGTCAGAATCGGGAGTGAGACAACGGAGGAGGTGAACATATTAAGAGATGTAAGGCAAGGTTGCATCCTGTCGCCATTGCTATTTAATGTGTATTCAGAATACATATTAAGAGAGACTTTTGAACACACAGAATCTGGAATCATTTTAAATGGAGAAAGAATTAATAATATTCGTTACGCAGACGATACAGTCGTTTTCGCTGACAGCTTGGAGGGATTACAACAGCTCATGGATAGGGTGACACATTGCAGCCGGCTTTATGGTCTGGATATAAATATCAGTAAGACAAAATTAATGGTCGTTAGCAAAGAAAAGGTAAACAATTGTCAACTTACAATCTATCAAAAACCTATAGAACGAGTGAGCAGCTTTACCTACCTCGGAACCAATGTAAATGAACAATGGGATCACTCACAAGAAATAGGAAGCCGAATCGAAAAGGCAAGGTCTACTTTTAATAAAATGAGAAATCTGTTCACAAGCCGTTGTATAACATTGAATACCAAGATAAGACTCCTGCGTTGTTACGTGTTCTCGGTCTTGTTCTACGGGGTTGAAGCATGGACACTCACTGATACCACAACGAAAACACTGGAAGCATTTGAGATGTGGCTGCATCGCCGAATCCTAAAGGTACCATGGACAGACCATATGACAAACATCGAAGTTCTCAGAAGAGTAGACAAGGAAAAAGAAGTGGTTAATACTGTAAAAATTCGGAAACTCCAATACTTGGGACACATAATGAGGAATGAAAGCAGATTTCATTTGTTGCAGGCCATTTTGCAGGGAAAAGTAATGGGAAAACGAAGTGTTGGTAGAAGACGAATTTCGTGGTTGAGAAATCTCAGTACCTGGTTCTGCATGAATACTACAGAATTGTTCCGTGCAGCAGTTAACAAGGTTAAGTTAGCATGTATGATAGCCAACATCCGAAACGGATAGGAACGGTTAGAAGAAGAATTTCTGAAAATTTTCGCTTATCAATTTGTATTTATAGTTCTAACTAAAAAAGTTACTGGACCAAAGTTGTAGAGAATTTAATTTGCAAGAAAAAATTCATCAAATTTTTTTTCTCAGGTAAATAGTTCAAGCGATATATCTTAAAAACCATTTCAACTAGTGTTTGGTACCTGTTACAAGAGGCGGCTCATTTGTCCCGTACACGACGAGGAAATGTTAGAGCGGCCCATTTTTATACAATGTACCACCTCACTTTAAATGTCCCACTTTGTCTCGATGAGGACCAGGAAGCGAGTCACGCGACAAATACAAAAAGGGAGAGGGGATAAGTCCTGGTCCTGGTCACTGGTACAAAAATGACAGAGGGCTGAGGGGATGTACTGATTCATAGTAGACAGTACACAGATGCTGTAATTATGGAATTACGGAGGGTTTTATGGTGCTGCAGCGTCTTTGACACTTTGGCACCTCTTACCAAATATGATGGGATTTTATAGGAATTTCTTTGAATTCAACAGAAAAACTATTTTATTTTCGATGATTGTATGAAAATATTGATTCTTCAGAGAAGGAATAAAACGCTAAGCTCTCGATTACTACCTGCTATTTTTGTACCATCAGTATCTCATGAAAGTATAGTGGTGTTAATTTTTCCGATTTAAAAACATTGATTATTATTAGGAATTCTGTTAGTCATAGATAAAGAACAATTAGAATACATGAAAAGTCGATTCGACGAAAAATTGAACGAGTTATTATTATCAAAGGGCGAAATATTCAGTTTCTTATCAACCAAATAAATACAAATGATAAACTACAAAGATGAAATTTTTGGAAGAGTAATACTCAATAAATGTTACAATTGCGAATTGCTATAAGCCATAAATAAGCAATACATCTTTTCGGCATAATGAAGTCTCACAAAAATTATTCAGCCCGAAATTACTAGTAATTGGGTACATTTTTATAAAAACACTTTGTTCTAAAACGAACAGGAAAACTGTGTATGTGTGAGAGGAAACTGAATAACAAAGCCCTCATTTCAGTAAAATCTTCCCCTCACTCGCTCACCGTCCTAAGTTTTCAAAATTCAACAATTAATCTGCATTCTAAATTTTTCCTCTTTTATTACTTCAATTCTGTCGACAGTTAACGTTACTCTTCTTTTGCATCGACATATTTGAAGTGAGACAGACCATCAACGTTCTAAGTTCTTACCTACCTTGCTCTCGCTACGCTACACCGCCTCAACAACCCGTCGTCTATACTAGTACAAATTTGTCCCGACATCGTATCGTGTCATGAACGGCCAGACCCCCTCGCCTCATTTTAAGTTGTACTATGTACCGCTTCAGTACAAAAATGAGGCACCTCTTACAAACTCAATTTTAAGACGTGTACTATCTAACACTAATTTCAACCCCTATTTTCAAGATAGCGGCACTGGTACAAGGAACCCCACAAACTTGGTTTCAGCTTCACATGGAACCCCCTACACATAAAATAAAACAAAATTGCGTCCTCTAAAAAAAAAGCTAAAGCCTGAAAAATGTATATTTTAATGGACTATAGCAACAAGCATAGATTAAAAAGTATTCTCTTCAATCTATGGGAACAAGCATCCTAGTTATAATGCTTGAGAATTGTGTTATCGTTGGATCGAAGATTTTCGTTGCATCACTTCGTAGACTCCCTGAATCTTAATACGAAGGTACTACCTTCTTCGATCTCACCTGCGCGTCTCGGACGAATTCGGAAGTACTACATACGACACGGTTCATTTTTACGTGAGGCGAAGACGGTATTGACGTCATTAAAACAAAGCCATTCAGACAGTTTACATGCTATCCAAAACTGATTATGAATTAATTAGTCCATCAAAATTAAATAATTACCTGAGAGTAATTATGTAGACGCTAATTTTATACTCAAGTAATTTCGAATTTGAATTTTACCGGTTCATCGTCGACAATATTTGGAAAATGCGCTAGTTTCCAGTGTGTGTGGCAATATAGTGATCCTGAGCGTTTAGAATATAGAGTGACGTGTGTTATTATCATTACCGGTGTGTATGTTGCCTTGTGAAACCTCGAAAAAAATTACTGTTGGGTACCGAGATGGCTATGACGAATAAAAAAAGTGTGGTGAAGGCTTATTTCTGCTGGTTCTTCGGGGGGATTTTCGGTCTTCATTTATTCTATTTGGAACGAGATGCTCATGCCTTTTTGACGTGGAGTACTCTGGGTGGTTATGGGCTAGGGTGGCTTGCAGATGTTACCAAGATACCAAGATATGTAAGAGACTGCAATGAGGATCCAAAGTACATGGAGGAATTGGCTTTGAAAATAAGGCATAACAAGATTGTGAGTCTATAAAATTCTCATTTGTTCAATAAGCCGAACTTGGTGGTTCTTAGTAAAGTAATACAGAATGATTCAAAATATCAGACATAACTCTGGCAAGTGACAATTCTTAGTCGTATACACGATGGGGATGAAATATGCATCCGAGTAAACATCTTTTGAAGGAAGAGAACAATATATATGAAATTTTGCAGGTGGTGCAAAAAAACCTTGTCGATAATTATACAAGGCGAGTCTTTAACCACTGCGTAAATTTTAACCATAGGTTCTCATCAATCAATTCAAAAGAAACAATTTTTTCCCATACCGTTTTTCCATATTCAGCTGCGTTAAAAAGTTATAATCATTTTAAGTTTTCACATTGGGCAAATACCCCTCTGTAGTCCAGTTTAGTTTGAATGAAAATTACCTTCCACAGCATCCACTATTGACTCTGAATTGTTTAGAAGCATTATTTTCCCTCTAAGAAATGATTCACTCACTCATGTTTCATCAGATGATTATATCGATTTAATTCCTTTCAATTTCAAATGTCTCAAAATGATCACTTTAGGAAAAAGGATGATGAATGATTTTATCTGCAAAAAAGACTAATGAATCTAGGAAGTACAAGATACGGACCTTTAGTTCAAGTGATATTTGTTTTTCTTGCAATTAAACCAATCTGTACAGTAGTATTGAGAAACCCACAAGAAATGGAATAAATCTATTGATGCCAAAATATGCATGACTGTTATCAAACACCTTCTATAAGAGATCATTTCAATTGATATTGTCGTTTGAATATTACAGGTAAAAATGCAATTTTTTTTATGAAATTTCAGCTCCCTATATCTTTTGAACGGGGCCAAATTTGAAAAAATGTTATTGGAAGAAAATGTTTCTTTTGACGTCAAGAATCTATGGTTAAAATTAACGCAGTGGTCAAAGACTCACCTTGTATACTTATGGTTGAATCGAAAATAACATCAACTAACTAAATTTCTGTACATAAAGGTTCTCCAGTACGGACTTGACTACTTGACAATTTTTGTCTTGTTCCTACTAGAACAGCGTACTATCGATTTGTCCAAATGTCTGTAATTTTCAAATATCTAACCGAACATGGCCTCAATCGATTGGGGTTGACTTATTGATGAAAACTACAGGTTCAAACTTGAGTATTATTTGGGCAATAACCATCATCTATTATTGTTCTTCCCAAATAATAATTCTTTAAATCTGATATTTAGTTTCCTCAATAAATACAAATCCCTTATTCTCCTTTTTTTTAACAAAAAAATTATACCTGAGATACATTCAACACCATTGCACTCTTTATTTAACATAGTTAAATTGTTTTAAGTTTGGTCGTTCAGTCACAACAATGACAAAAAATGTTTTGTTAGAACATAAAGCCTTCTTCTCAAAGAAAAAAATGTTGACTAGATGGGACAAATACAAATAGAGATAAAAGTCAGTAAAGACATGTGTCGAGAGAATAATGGATTTCTTTTTCCCCAACCTAATATGTGGTTGGTTTTTAATTTTATGCCCCTCTGTTGCCCTTTCCACTAAACTCGTTTTCCTTCAAAAAGAGGGCAAGAAGCACCAGAAGTTCAAGCCCCGGGGATGAAAAATATATCAATGAAAACAAAAGAATTGTCGATTTTATTGTATCTTAATAATATTAATCACAACAATGTAGGTGCAGTTCAACACCTATATACGACTAAAGTTTAAAAGAAGAAACAGACAAAAAGGCACAGTCGAAGAAATTTTCTAATTTCAAGCCTACCTGTAAAAGAAACTATATTGATGAAATAAAAACTGGAAATATACTGACGAATTATATTAAAATATGAATAAATCCTACAATAGAAATATTATAAAATCACGCCAGATATTAGTCTAAAAACGGTCATTTTTACCACGTGATCCGGTGTAACTAATAAAAAATGATAACCGCACTGTATTGACCAATCACGATAGTATTAAGCCCCGCCTATCTGCCATGTAATTCCTGATGTGAAAACAATTTGTTAGATAATTACAAAATACCAATAAACGAATATGTTATGTATTGTGTTATTTGAAATATATTGCTACTCTGCATATCATTTTCATTTGTGATGAATTGAAAAAAATAATATGATTAAAAAAAGATAAAACAACAGTGAGAAAGAAAATTACTCGAAGAAATTCAGTAATTTAATAGCGAATTTCGTGAATTTCGTTGTTTTTGTCCATTGATTTAAATTTTTTGCAGCCTCCATACTCAACAAGTAGATTTATATCTGCACTGATGGTGGGATATCTTTGGGGTCAACTTGTGATGATAGCAATACCGGAGGAAATAGTGGGTGGAATAGATTGGAACTTCATGCATTGGTTCATACCCTTCGCAGTAGCACTAGGTACGTCGCTAAAAGCTTATAAATAATAGGTAAATAAAAATGTCTCGCCGTTTTTTGTCACTAGATAGTGTTCATACTCCTGTGGGTCCTTCAATTTTGCTTGACCTGAAAATATAGTTCATCTTGGGTATGGATGGGAAAAATAAAAGTGGTGGTGCCTACATCCTCTCAATTCTTTCTTCGTTCAACTCATAGACATTAAAATGTAGGCTTCCGCGATTCCAGAATATATGAATGAATTACCGCGTCTCCTCTTCTATACTATAAACTCTAAGAGTTTCCTTATATTTTCAAATAGAGTATTGGTTTTTTTCGTGGATTTCCCATGTTACCTTTGAATCAATAATAAAATCAATTTTGCAGGTGTTTGGGTGGTGGGGAATATTGGTCGGGAACAAGGAGGACTATGGCCAACAGTAATTACCTCATACCTGAGCTACGTAGCTAGGTGGTATTTTTACGATATCAATACCTGGCTCACCATAGTTACCTTTTTCGCTGCCTTAGGTTTTAATCAATTTTCCAAAGAATGGAGAAGAAAACCAAGAAGAACGCGTTCGACTACAAGAAGGGTGACTACTATAGTCTTGTGTGCTATGCTGTATATCGCTTTATGGTCATCATACTTCTATTTCAATGGTAAAATAACGGATACTAATGGGGACGAAATCCCAGTTCACGAAGCGATACATCACTTCTTCACTTCACCTTGGTGGACCGATTTGAAACAATCTCTGATCGATGTTTACCAATATGCACAACATCATGGGTGGTGAGTTTACTACATATTTATTTTTCTTATTGTCATTTTGTATTTCTATCACTTTTTCTCAGAAATGTTTTTAATTGCTACCTCAGTATTTCTGAATTTTTATTATAGGTATGAGATATGGAAACAAATTATCGAGTTATCAGATCCACAAGGGGAGCAAAATGCATATAAGATCCTGGGATTAGGACCTACTGCAAGTCAGTCTGAGATAACAGCCAAATTTCGAGCTCTAAGTAGGATATACCATCCCGATAAAGTGAAAGATCCAAATCTTAGGAGAGAAGCAGAAGAAAAATTCATGGATATAAAACTAGCTTATGACACTTTATCAAATATAAAGAAAAGAAGAGTGAGACAGAATAAAAAGTCTGTGATAGACGACCAGTGAAGACTGTATGAAAAAAAAACGAGAAATGACTGGAATTTTTTTATTATTAATTGTTGACTCATCTACTTGAATGATTGCATGATTATCTTAGTTAATTATTTCTGGAGAATGAACATATCATTTTATAGATTTCTTTGAGTTCGTCACACAACTATTTTGTGTTTATTTTCTTTAAATTTTAATTTAGTCATTTCTAATTTTATTTATTGGATCAGATTGAAATAATGATTATCAGTTCATTGTATATAACGAAAATTATGACGATAAATATATTGTGAACTGTTATTTATATCAAAATTTGTGAATGAAATTAGTGCAGCTGTTCAATCGAAACTAAGTAATAAATTAAAATAATATAGGGTAATAAGTTCACTTGAATAAAGCGAAAAATTTGATAGATGGGTTCACACTAAATATATTTTACAGGACTATGTTCATGATAAGGAAAAATGACTCATTGCAAAAATGCAAGTTTTTCAAAATTTAAAGACCAACTTGTAGAAATTGTCAAGGATATACTTGAATCGACATTCATCAAGTATGAAGAATGTAGAAAAAATGAAAAACTTTAGGAGAGCCTCAATAATGCAGTGGGGAGATAAACTAAAAGAGACAAAAATAGTATTAAAATCGTATAAGTGAAACATGAAGTAAAATCTATTATGGAATTTTTCCATTGTTAACTATATATATGAATTTTTTATTGAGGAGATTGGTTCAAGCTATGTACTGACCTGTACCTACAAATGAAAAATAGTCATCACCGTTTCAGAATAATCACAAGTAGACTTAAGTACATTCGCCGCAATATTTTTAATAATCACAGGTGTTGAAATTAATGACTCAAAAATTTTGTTTGATTTTATACAAATCAAAACTATTTTCTTGAATACGATTTTTTAAATCGTTTTATTCAAATTTATACCAGTCACACCTTTTCATGTTTATTACCTAAGATCTTTTAATGGGTATGTGCATTATAATTTAAAAACTTTATTGATATTTATATAAATTTTATTTGTCAAAAAGCGTCCGTCCACATAGAATCTGTTGAATTTTATAATTTTCATAGAGATGTATAAGATACTGTTTTTTTTTACTATAGTGTATTATTTCTGAAAAGATATCTTAAAACGTATTTTCCAGATCTAATTTGAAAACCAAATACTGTATATATAAATATAGTTTACTAGTTAATTAATATTTTGTTATTTAGATAGTTTTACTTCAAACAATACTGTTTTATATAAAGAATTTCGTTTCATTGACGTGTTGGATACCTAGTATTTCAGTATTTGCAATCAAAGTCATAATGGAAGTTATTCTAATGCCTTATTTTCATGTCGTGTTTCAAATAAAGTATTTATTATACAGGGTGTTTAAAAAAAAGGTGACCCCCTCTCTAGGATAGGTAGAAAACTGAAAAATAATTGGGGTTTGCTCAGTAAAAAATTTTCGTAACGCCATCCGTATTCAAGATACAGGGCGCTGAAGAAAAAAAAATTATACACATTTTTTAAAATTTTGCAGAAACTACTGGCAACATTGTAATGAAATTTTATACGAATATATTTTGGAAGCTGATACATCCAATGAATTCGTTTTCATGTCCGACTCTCGTAGAGGGCGCTAGCTTCACGGTTCGTACCATAGACATATAAAGAGATATACCTAAGATGTCTAAAATATTAAAATTTTAGACACCTTAGATATATCTTTATATGTCTATGGTTCGTACCAAGTAGTATTGAACATAACTTTTTTAGTATTAGATTTATTGAGCAAAATTTCAAGCGTACTTAAACATCATTCAATTTCACACAAAAAAGGTACTCTTGGTAAAACTCGATACTGTGTAGCGTTTTCGGAGTATTTCGATTTGAAAATTATGAAGTAATAACCGATGATTGCTACACGGCAATAGCATTTTCTCTGAAATTTCAGTGGCCATGGAAAACTGTCTTTCATTTAATAGTTTTGACGTTGAGTTAACAATAATTACATTTCTATTTGTTAAATTAGATATTGTTAATCAAAATGTACTCAAATTTTGAATACACTGACATGTTATTTACCTTAGGAGAGTGTTTAGGAAACGCTAGTGCAGCTGTTACGCCTTATGCAGAAAAGTTTCCTCGAAGAAACTTTCCAAGTAAAAATACATTTAGAGCAATTGAACAACGTTGTCGAGAAACTGGAAGTGTGAGATCTAAAAAAATAAATTCTGGTAGACCAAGAACAACAAGAACCATTAATAAAGAAAATATGATTTTAAATTCAGTTGATCAAAATCCAACAGTTAGCGTAAGGGATGTGGCAAGACAAACAAATACGTCTTCTTCAAGTACATGGAGGATACTCAAAGAGCAGCAGCTACATCCTTATCATTACAGACAAGTCCCAAGAGTTCTTGCCAGACGATCTACCGGTTAGAATGGATTTTTGTCAAACATTACAAGAAATGACAGCCCTCAATCCAAATTT
The DNA here is from genome assembly GCA_030674115.1 of Micraspis discolor. Classification (NCBI taxonomy): domain Eukaryota; kingdom Metazoa; phylum Arthropoda; class Insecta; order Coleoptera; family Coccinellidae; genus Micraspis; species Micraspis discolor. The sequence continues at coordinate 3,169,204 of JARTUT010001740.1, forward strand.
TTTTAAATGTATTCTTTTTACGGACGAGGCCACTCTTACGCGACAAGGTATGTTTAACTCCCATAATGCACACAACTAGAGCATAGATATATAAAAGTATGCTACTAGAGTGATGAGAATCCACATGTCAAAAGTGTAGCACATTACCAACACTCATTTAAAGTTAATGTTTGGGCAGCAACTTTAGGCAATAAATTAATAGGTTATCACATTCTACCTGGAAATTTAAATGGAGAAATGGAAAGTCTTTGATAGAAGGTGTCGTAATTGGTCGAGTAACCATTTTCCGAATCGATGGATTGGTAGAGGTGCAGAAGCTCCGATTCATTGGCCTCCTCGGCTATGTGATTTTAATCCCTTGGATTACACAGTTTGGTCGTATCTTAAAGAAAAAGTTTATGCTGCAGAGGTAAATTCAACGCAAGATTTGAAAGATAGAATACAACGTCACTTCAATGATCTCACAGCTGACTTCCAACCATTTGGAAGATTAATGGATTCTTTAGAAAAAAGGATAGCCTTGTGTATTTGTGAACACGGAGGACATTTTGAACACCTACTCTAATTGAAATCATATTTATGTTATTAACCTTTTTTTGAATTTTCTGATTTTTTGTTTGATAAATACAATTTTCATCATTACTTCATACGAACATCAGTTGTCACTTCATAATTTTCAAATCAAAATACTCCGAAAACGGTACACAGTATCGAGTGTTACCATGAGTACCTTTTTTTGTGTGAAATTGAATGATGTTTAAGTACGCTTGAAATTTTGCTCAATAATCCTAATATTAAAAAAGTTATGTTCAATACTACTTGGTACGAACCGTGTAACTAGCGCCCTCTATGAGAGTCAGACATAAAAACGAATTCATTGGATGTATCAGCTTCCAAAACATATTCGTATAAAATTTCATTACAGTGTTGCCAGTAGTTTCTGCAAAATTTTAAAAAATGTGTACATTTTTTTCTTCAAGGCCCTGTATCTTGAATACGGATGCGTTACGAAAATTTTTTACTGAGCAAACCCCAATTATTTTTCAGTTTTCTATCTATCCTAGAGAGGGGGTTACCTTTTTTTTGAAACACCCTGTATATTCGTAATTGAAGTGTTGGCCTCATTTCACACATCTGAATACTTCCTTTGATAAGAGATATCTGGGGTTATAAGCATAACTACTTCATGCAATTCAATATTAAGTTGATAGCTTAAAATATCTTTAGTCTAAGGTTATAATACCGTTTGTCACTTCGCTGGATTACATACTGATATACTGAAAATTATTGTAGCTGAGCTGGAATAATATAACCTCAGATGTACTGGAGCAACGGTCATTAGTAGTTTAGGGCAAAGAAACACTGAATTCTTTTGAAATTTTTCATTAGTATTAAAAATTTGAATAATTTCTATCATTTACGACTTCCAGTTCGTTATACTGGAAATAAGAATCAACTTGTTTATTTCAATTTAAACACTGTATATTTTTGCATTTTAAGATGTACCATCTTTCGCTTCTTTTGAAATCTGAAAATAATAAAGGCATGCACTGTGAATCTCTTTTCCTCAAACTTTCTTGCTGTTCTTCGCTCATTGGCCGCATCATCTTAGGAGGAATCTCCCCAAATAAATAATCAGTAGACCCCACTACCGATTGGATGATTTCTTATCCGAGTAGCTGAGTCTCATTGGCCCTGTGTGGGTTCACTGTTGCCTAGGAGCAGCCTTTGCTTCTTCAACTTGTTTTTATCCTGTTGGCTTTCGGGATAGTATTGTATTCACCTTGTTTTGTGTACTTGTTTTAATGTATTATGTCGTTTTCTATAATTTTGTTTTGTTCAATAATTTAGATGTAATTTTTGACACGCTCAACCCCTTTGTAGGTCCATCATGATAGCTGTGTATGTGATGTATGATGAAGAGAGCAAATATGGATTCTGATATATTGATTTATTGGAATGGTGTGTAACATAACTGTTCCTATGGTATTAGTAACTTCAACATAAAGCTCAAAAAGGTTATTGCCATAGACATTAAAGAGATAGACTCATTTATTTACATTAAATCATGTAGCTCTCATTGAAAAAGCAGTTTGGCAACCATACGCATCCAACCCGTTTGTGATGTTGTCATAATGTGTTTTATCTCTTGAAACTGTTTGAAAATATTCAGCATGTTGACGTCGGCACAGAACTAAAAACTAAGAACTGATACTTCACTATGTGAGGATCGACAACTCTACGCGAGCATATTCATTCATAAAATTCACTCACCGTATTTTCCTCTTATGTTATACGTGACGTTGCCAAAGCGCTAGAAAGTTAACTTGTATTTGTTTACAAGTGAAAATTAAGTAAAATTAAGTGGTTATTGTGACTTCGAAAGAGTGTTTCAACTGTAAAACATAGTTCGACAATGTTATATTTACAAAAAATATGATTATTTGAACCCAAATCTTTCTTTCCACCGATAAGTTTCTAAATATGCGTTTGGCGTCAATATTTGAACAATAAGTGTCGTAGAATGAAGTGCATGCAAAGGTTGTTTGTATTAATTGAATAGCTTTTAAAGTTATACATTTGACCAAAATGAAATACCTGAATCAATATCAAACCCTATTTGTATCATTCATCCATGTACGACTTCTTCAATAATTTTTATTGCAGGTTTCCGAGCAATACCGAATAAAAAAAAATGGTACGATTTTCTATGTCGAATGTCTTGATGGGTTATTTACATATAAGACTCAATCATGAAACCAGAAAATTAGTAGATATTTCGAAAAAATTTAGAACTAGGCCGATATACACTAAAATAATTTTTTTGAATGATTGTTTGGGCTATTACCATCATTTATTGTGGATGTAATGATTTCCGACGTTTCGATAGACATCTTCTATCTTTATCAAGGAGAAAAGTAAGAAACCTTTTGAAAATTATCAATTTTCAAAAAGTCAATATGACAGAAGTCATGAAAGAAAAATGAACGATGTTATATACTCATCTGCGATATGATGATCTTTTCAAGTTGGATCGAACTATCGGCGTCCAAACTTCTGGCAGATCTATAGATGGAGCACTTATGGAATCAGGTGTTATTTTCATAAATGCTGCTTCTTTGATTTTTCTTCTTGCAAGTTTTTCTTCTTTGGATATTATTGATGCTTCATCCCACTTTATACGATGATTCTCATCTACAGCATGTTGGACCAACCTGGATTTGTCGCTGTCTAGTACTCGTAGAAGCTTCTGATGTTCTTTTATTCGTACATTCAGAGGGCGTTTAGTTTCTCCGATGTAAGATCTTCCGCACTCGCAAGGTAATTCATATATGCAGTTTTTTGTCCTTTGTGTCTCATTATTAGGCTTAACTTTTGTAAGTTTAGCTCTGATAGTGTCTTGAGTTTTGAATGCAGTCGTTATGTTGTATCTATTTCCAATTCTTCTCATTTTCTCAGACAAACCTTTTACATAAGGAATTACGGTTTTAATGGTCTGATTTATATCTGTTGGTTCAGGTTGACTTTCTCTTGTTCGTCTAGCTTTTTCATCCACAATAGATGATGGTAATAGCCCAAACAATCATTCAAAACGAGCTCCATCATCAACAATATCTCGTCATCAACTAAAATAATTTTGTTTTGGAATGAGTGATCAATGTTGAGTCTATGTTTTAGATGCATAAATATCATTTTGAGTGGTTTGGTAATGAATTTATGTTATCAATAAATTTAAACATTGAAAGTTTGTTTCATTAACCCGACTCTTACCCAAACTTGATGAAACATGTTTCACACAATTTTATGCTCTGGTAAAAACCAGGATTATTTTTTTCATGGCATTCTATTAATGTCCTATTACAGCAGATAAAACTGCTACTCGGTAAAATTCAACAGACTTAGCAGATTCACTCTGTGACTACTTACAAAAGATATCGATTATAATCGTACTTGCAGGGATTATGGTTCAATATTATAATATCTACATTCATTAAATCATTAAAATATAGAAAGAAATACCCTCTATTATCGTATGAATCTATTTTAATATCATAGTGACGCAATTTGTCTTGCATCATTTACCTAAAATCGATTATACTAAATTTACAGTTCGTAATTCTACAGGTTTCCTATCATAATCTCAATTATTTCTAATTTTGAAGGTTCCTCAAAAATTAAACGAAACCATTACATCAGTACGCCACTGAGTATTTGACGACTTCATTATGCAGCGTTGCCAAAGTGCTAGAAAGCATATATTCCTGTCTTTTTCTGACACATGGTGAAATAATTCAATGTTGGCTATTCATTTCAACAGTTTTATGAATGAAATGCTAGGTCTATCTCTTTATATGTCTATGGTTATTCCTTCATAGTTGGATGGTTCTTTTCATAGACTATATAAGATAGACAAAGCATTCCTTTGTAAAATGTCGATTTGTTTTGGGTCCCTTGAAAGTCTCTAGTGAAACCTCACCCGCCAACACCGCATAAAATCTTTTTCCATTTACTTGGATCACATTACCTTCAGGGTCAAAATGACCTGAACAAAGGAAAATTGCTTCCTTTGGATAAATACTTGACCATCCCAAGAGCGAAGCCCAAATTCTTCTTCTTTCATCGTCATCTGGGAACCTTAATTCAAGAAAACCTCATTTTGTCTTAGAACAATCTCATTGAAAACTTCCTTATTAAAACTTTCTACGCTACTGAACATGTCAATAACTAAATACTTCGTTTCTAACAATACACTTACCTATGGAACGATAAATTCGGATTAAAATTCCTGTCTTTACTACAACTTTTACACTTACGAACCATTTTTAGTGCGATGAAATGTAATAAACAATAAAAAATATGAAAAACCTAATACTGACTCTCACAAATTTTCTTCAATTTGCGTATTTATTTCCGATACAGAGGTGGCAACGTGTGTCTTCTAAACATCATGTGACCTTCAAACTGTCAAACAGAGAATGCGGCAGCGTTGTCTTGATTTTCATCTGAATTTCTTTCCATCTGCGGTCTCTGACTTAAAATAGCAGAATCAACTTAAGTTTTTCTTTTACTGCTTGCTAATATATGTGATAAGACAGTTTCAATTCAAAATAAAAAAAATTTATACAATGTTTTGAATGCAAATTGGAGAAAAATTTTTATTTACAATTATAGGGGAATAGAGAAACCTACCATTTACTCAGTTTGGCAACATGAAATTTTTTTTATGACCTGAATGGACCAGCTCAATACGTTACAATCGACCAGCTCTAAGTTTCAGATGCGACACTTTTCAATGTAAATAAAGGGGTATATTTTTATATGGTCTAAGGTTCTTTTCTACCTCTTTTTTAAAAAGTTGAATCGTTGTTTTGCTTCTATTCTTTCGGATAATTCGATTGAAAACGATCAATGTTATATTGTTAGGAAAGAGAATAAACGAAAAAGTAACCCAAAAAAACTTCTTAATTCATTAATGTCCTGCAGGAAGAAACTCCAGTTGAAATATCTCACAACTACATAAAACTGAGACCGGTATCTAGAAACTTAGTATCATTTATAATTATTTGACTCTTGATTCAATAATTGATAAAGATTTTTCAACTTTACTCTCATTATCTTTGGATATTTTCCCCATGTTTCTTTGCAATGCAATTCTTTGATGTAGCAATAAGACATCCTATTTTTACCAGACCTGTCTGATTTGTTTGTTCTCTAAATAATTCCAAACTGAACTTAAAGGAGTTAAAATAACATAAAAATCGAAAATAAAGCAATAATACATCATTTATTTGTCTTAAAAAATATAAATATGCCAACAAAGATTCTTCTTGAATCAATTTCTTCCAATAATGCCACTCAATATGACTTCAACGACTCTTTGGCAAATAACAAATTAGGAAATTTAAATAATTCATTATGACTCCTTCAGAGCAATGTATAATTCAGAATATATAGTATATATTCTTTTAGATTTATATTGATTTAGATGTACTCGCATCATCAACATTTTCGGGGAGAAAATTTTTTAGATATAACGAGAAAATTAAATTATGTAAGGTGTGAGGATTAAGATATTTCTGAATAAATTGGAAAATTGCCACATTGACTGTTCCTGGAGTTTTCAAAAAAGCAATTTCCTGTTCTCTTGAGTCAAAATCTGTTCAACATGAAAAAAACAAACTGAAGTTGTTCCTGAATATTCCCCATAAACTTATATGCAGTTTCAACATTACAATATATATATTGACCGTCTTTAGGCAACTTACAATAAAAAAAAAGGTAGAGAATATAGACATAATTCACTTTTATTCAAAATTACTTCAGTCCTTCACTTGTTTCGTTGGGTTATGTTTTATGCCAGCCAAAGATTGTGTTGTATTTGATGATTGGTTTCCGCTATTCAGCTGGTGTGTATCGATACCATGAAACTGACTGCTAGATGCCAAGGTTTGCTGCTTACTAGGAGTAGAAGGTGTTTGTGTATTAGATGGATTGATAGAGGAAGTTGCATTTGATAAAATATCTGTGGTGTCTCCAGTAGATTCCATATATTCTTCATTTTTACCGGCTTTTCTATCAACCAGGACCTGAGGACAACAGTACGCAAGTTCATAAACAATTTACTTGATCCCTGAACAGGCAAATGATGGTTCACTGTATTTTCATACAGATTAAAACTACATGACAACTCAACTCTATGAGAAAATAAATGATTGAAGTTGAAATAATTTCCTGAATGTATTAGTTCCCGTTGTTGGTCATACAATAGCAACAATAATTGAAAATTGAATATTATTATATTTTGGTCAATTCAAATAATTTGATTACAATTCTATTGCTATTAAATTACTTCTTATTGATTTTGCAGTTATTCTTTATTCTTATTTTAATTATTTAGGATTAGCATCACAATTCATGCTACTCCTTTTTCTTGTTAAAATTTGATTAATCATATTTAATTTCAATTTGTAAACTTTTAATAATGAAATTAAGCAATTGATGTGTCATATGATGCATTTAATGCAATCAATATTCTCACAATAGCATCTTAATTGCGATTTCTAGATGTGAATTTGTTACCTACCTGTAAATTTTTCATGTCTTTTATATCAGAGCTCAAGAACGCCGCACTACTTTCAGAGGAAGCTAGAGACACTGACAAAGGTGAAGAATGGGGACTCAATCCTGAAATACTTGGAGTCGCAATAGCTTCATGACAGCTACTAGTCTCAGGAGAATGAAGACTCCGTAAGCCTGGTGACTTAATCTCCGAAAATAACTGCAACATCTTCTGCTCGAATGCCTTGTTAATTGACAGCTGAGTTTTGTACTTGCTCTCTACAGCCTGTTCAAGAAGACACAGGGATCAAAGAAATATATTCATTCAACAATCTTGTTTATAGCAATGTATATTAAGATTGTATTAGCTTACAACAAAATATTCAAGACATATGAAGATAGTGTTGCACTCTGCCAACTGATAGCTCTATTGTAAAACTTGACATTTTTGAGGTTATACGTAGTCAAAACATTTTGACATACGAGCGCTGTTTGTGTTGTTTACAGTAACTTAAAAGATTCATCAAGCCCAAAAAATGAAATTAAATCGTGAACATTTTGGTGCGATTATTTTTTACAACTTTCGACGTGGATTAACTCAACAACAGTGCATCTATGAACTTAATTTAATTTATGGCGATGAAGCTCCATCAAGGACCAGTGTTTATCGATGGTATGGTGAATTCAACCGAGGTTGTACTTGACTCCAAGACGACTTGGATTATCTTAACAACAGTTCTTCGATGGACTTAATTAAATTTTTTTACTCACCTTGAGTTTTTCATAGTTGTCAGAATTGACTTCCATCAAATTTCTTTTCAGGACCGATATTCCCTCGTCTTTGTGTGATAATATCGTTTCCAAATCACTAACTCTGTGCTTGTATGCATCGATAAGTGTCTTTTTGACTTCTAATTTATTTTTCAAGACTAAAAAACATGATGTGAGTTGATTTTTAAATAAAATAAACTTTTTATTACAATTGACTTCTTCTTTGTATGATGTCTCCACCATTTCAATGTGGTTGTCAATCAGTCCATTTTTTTCGGTTTCCTCCAATTTTTCTTGAAATTTTATATTTGCCTCACCTAACAATAATATTTCTTTATTTAATCTTTCAACTTCAATTCTTGCCTTTTCCCCCATAGCTACTTGTTCTTTTGCTAACTAAAAACAAATCTTTTTTCCATATTTACAGAAGAAAAATTTTGAGTATTGTAAACTATATGAATTGAGGTTCAACAGTTGAATTTTCAAAAATAAAATCAAGAAAGTTTTTTATCGTTATTCATTCAACTTATTCGTTCAACTGCGCCTCTTCTTTACATAGAGAACTCTGCTAAAAAAAAAGTCTACTTACGTTTAGTTCAGCGAAAGTCTCAAATAAAGCAGAGCATGCTTCTTGCCTCTCTGTATCCACTGAATTACATTTCTCCTTCAGTTCTAAGAATTTCAGATTCTCCTTGTTTTTTTCATAAGATAATTTATCCACTTGATCAAGCAAATCTTTGACCTTCAATTAATAATAATTCAATAAAGTAGACGGAAGGTCTATGACAAAGCCTTGAATTATATTTTGATAAGTAATCCAAGGGGTTCAGGCGTATGATTGGTTCAAACTATGGTTCAAGTAAATCTTAGGTTAACCTAGGTTTACAACCCACCCTAAGCTTCAAAAAACGAATGAAAAAAACCTTGAAAGAAGGTAGATTAATCCCAAGTTTATTTACACCATCTTTTCAACCAATCACGACCATTTATCCTAGGAACAGCGGTTTTTGATTGGTTCAAGGCAACTTTATCTCAAACTTCTGTCTCACAACCCAATTTTCCATAAAATTCACCTTTTCTTCCAGATGTTTTTTATACGATAACAACCTTTTCTCTTCCTCAAAGTGTTCTTTCTGTATTGTGGAAAGTTGTTTCCTCAAATAATCCAAATCACGTTGCTGAAGCTGAATTGTATCTTTCTGTGAAGTAGAAGTAATCGATATGAATTATAGACAATGACTTTCAGAAATGAATGAACGTCACACTTACTAAAGCTGAATTATATTCTTCTAAAGCTTTTACATTCTTAGCATCAGCTAATAGTTTTCTGTTTCTCGAGGAAAAAGCCTCTCGTCTATATCTTTCAAAGAGAAGTTGGTGCTGAAGTAATTGTATTTGAATAGCTGGATTGCTTATGTCCTCTTTGCAGATTTCCATATACCTAAGGAAATGAATGAATTATTTATTTGGGAGTAATATCTAGAATTCAACATAATTCATTGAGTTATATTCAAAACACTTTAGTTCTAAGCTAGTATCAAAATGATTCAGTGACCTTCAAGCACAATAAAGCTAAAATTTCGTATTAAATAAGCTTCATTGAATTCCATTTTGAAAACTTCTACGAGATTACACTTTAACAAAAAAGTATCCTGAAATTTGAAATAAAACGGTAAAATATTAAACTTCTTCAATATTTATTGAATCTCCATTTGAAGCGTTTTTTCGAATCTTGGAAGAAACATTTTTTTATCAGGAATGTCCTTCAGCCCCTTTTTTTCTTTCATGGCCTCTTGGCAGTCAAATCTAGATCCCCAGAACGGTAATTTCAGTATGGAGAAAAGAAAAGAGTCACACAGAGCTAGATCATGCGAGTATGGTGGCTGGTAGGTGGTATTTATCAAGTGTTTGGGGTCTTAAAACCGTTAATAATCGTGGCTCGATAAGATGGTGCGTTATCGTCATGCAAAATTCACGAATTGATCTGGTCATTTACGTCGAATATCGAAAAGATATAGTAAACAATAATCATCATCCTGATTTTCGAATTTTGGGCAATTTAAATGAAAATTTCCGCATACTTTTTTATCAGAGCGCAATGATAATCTTTTTTTTTCTTCCTTTTAGTGAGGATAACACATCCAATCCGTTCATATCCAGACCATTCTTTCAATCCGCTTGATCAGCATGGGGGAAATAACCAAATGAAGAGACTGAGACTGCAGAGTCCATTGGGTACAGTGGGGCTTAAAATAAACGTGGAGAAAGCGAAATTCAAGACCAACGTCGCCATGAGCGAAGATCTACTTCCAACTAATAACTCCATTGAACAAGACAGCTTTTATAAATATCTCGGGCACGAAACTTGCATTGTGAGGGACAATCCGACCTGCGAAATAAAACTCAGAATTAGAGGTACATGGGGTGCTTTTGGCAAGCTTAAGAGTCCCAACATGCTTAAGGAGATAGGTTCACTCCAATATGTGTTGTCTTTGCTCACGGAGCAGTCCTCTTCTGGCTTTCTATCTCTGGTGTTCACGTTCCATCTAGAAATGTTTGTAATATCGCGCAGCTACTTTTCAGGACAATTACACCAGGGCTTCGCCAGTTCCAAGAATCTCGCAACATGTTAACACTGCCGGTAGAACAGGCATAGAATTCTTTATTCTCAGTTACCTCTCTACTGTGCATTATGTCAATCGAAGTTTGTATGGATCTGTTAAAGTTTATTTCTGGAAGTTTTGTATTGTTTTTTTTTTAAATCTGTATTAAGTTGTCTTATATACTATTATTATGATTATTTATCAATTTTGATTTGTGAAATTGGGTTTATCCCATTATTAAATAAATAAAAACGGCTCTTAAGAAAGTAAGGGGAACCTTAGGTCAAGTACTTACTTATCTTGTATAGAAAGGTGATAATTTTCTTTTTCGCCAAATGGCTTTATGGGCATAGGACTTGTAGATGGACTAGTTTTGGCATCTGAACTTCCCAGACATGGAAATATATTCAGAAATAAATGTTCATATGACATATAACTATCAGTTTGCGTTTCACTGGTAACAAAACTCCTAAGATTAGAATCCTTTGATTGGTTAACCTCCTCATCGCCTGCCTAAAAAAGAGCGCTAAATGAAACAGACAACTTTGTCTAAGGATTCAACACAAAACTTTTGGCCTTAACATCACCGACTCATCACTTTTAGACACGTTAACATATTACTGAGTTTCATAAAAGTTGATCAACTGGTTCACTCAGCCATTCTATGCCCAAAATTACGTTGGTCAATACTGACCATTTCGATAAAGTAGTTGGTGAATCATCAACGATATTTATGAAACCCCCCTTAATGTCTTGAAATAGTGGCATTATGGGGACAATCGAATCTCATCTCACCTCTTCATCAGTTTCTCTAAGAGTTTTGTTTCCCTTCATAGATACTGGACTTCTCTTTTTTATATCTGGGCAAGAGCTAGCTCTCCTGACAGTAGTTGTTTCAGAATTTCCTATAATACACGAGAGTTATAAATTATGAAAACCTACTAGTATCTCAAATGGTCACCTGGACTGCCCACAATGGAGTTTCCCGATGAATCATAATTCTGGCTATGATACCGAAGGCGTTGAACTCTCTTTGCGAAATCATTCATAGACCTCGAGTTAGGCATATGTAATCCACCTTGAGAGCAAGGAGAACCTTTTTCTAATGCATTCTCAAATTCAGCATCAACTGGAAAATAATAGAGAAATTCAAACTAGAATTTTCAAGAAAACAATACAAAATATCATTCAGCGATTATTAATTACAAAGAAGGTTTCGTATGAGTATTCAGCATAGTCAGAACTTTAGGGTAGTTATGTTTATATTGCAACTAGCATTCATTTCATGAATATTATTCATTTCTTCTGTAGAAATATTTTATATAAATTTTTTGACGCAAGAAATATGCATAAATTTTTGCCAGTTCCTTGAGAAATCACTCAAATACTTTTTAATTTAGATAACAACAAAAATCGTTGGCTTTTAAATTTTTTGTGCAGGTTCTTACCATCAACGTCTTCATGCAAAACACTGTCGCATTTCCTTGTCATCAGGGAATCAACTTCGGCTTTCTGTTCAACTATAGCTCTCACTTCTTCATCCTCTCTACTCAATGGAGATTCGTTCCTGCGAGGAGAAGAAGTGACAATTTTAACAGGACTTGTTGGAACATTTAAAGATGTAGAGTTCGGTTCCATGCAGGCTTCTACACTCTGAAAGTATAAGAATATATTAAAAAAAAATTACAGTTGGATAAACACGATATGTGATTTTATGGATTTCAGAATGGCGTCAAAGCAAAGAGAATACTTCTTCCACTGTTGCCACTCAGTACTACATAGGTCAATAAATCCCGGAACTATCCAGCAGATGGCGGCACGATCAAATTATCTATCATATCGGTTTCTTGGATCGTTTGAAAGCCGAAATTGCTCAGAAAAGAGATTCCATCTGAAGAAGGGCGCGTCTGGATCTGCAAAGCTGATGTACGAGGATGGATTGATAAGTACGACGGTTTGGAAAAAAAGTAAATTTATTGGAATATTTCATATTTATTCCTCAACATAATCTCCTTAGCCCAGCGATATTCCAACTTCTTCATGCCTTCCAAAAAATATGATTTATCGAACTCTGCAAAATAAGCCTCTGTTTCAGCAATGACCTTCCCCGCTTTCCACCAAGCCATTTTTTCATGTTGGGAAACAAAAAGAAGTTACACGGTATCAGATCTGGTCAATATGGTGGTGAGGTAGCAATTCGTAGCCTAATTCGACCAATTTTGCAGTGGCGACTGCTGATGAATGAGCTGGTGGTTTGTCGATATTGAAATTTTGACAGATGTCGTTTGAAGGGTAGTACAAAAAGATGGTAGACAGATTTTTTACCTATAGTTACCACTGTTGTCAAACACAGGTACTCATCAATCCAACCTTGTATGAGAAATTTTGGCGAACAGGAGACTGAAGAAACATAATGGTCGCTAAATTTTTAAGCATGGTTATGAAGTTCACAGATTTTTGAAGCCGTAAGCAGCATTATTTTGGAACTATCTGCTTCATACTACAAAAAGCGCTTCAACAAATGGTTCGAACGCATGCAAAAGTGTATAAATATTGAATATCTTTTTAAGCAAAAAACTTTTTGATGAAAATATTTGGTGTTGTTACTGTTAGGCTACAAATAGAGAAAGCTACCCTCTTACAAGAGGCATGCTAAAACCGTCATGTATTTCTGGTGTAAACATATTGGAAAAAAAGTTCTTTATGAAATACCAAATATTCAATCTTCATTTCATCGGAATGGACCTATCCATAGAAGTGTCAGATCGAAAATTGCATATGGCGTCGATCGACAAATAAATCTCAGGTGATGTATGTTATGAATTGAGATCCACTCTCCTTCTCTTGAAATCAACTCAAGAAGTCTTGATAAAATAGTTAACTGGATCAAAGAAATATTGACACTGTTGTTGGTTTACACTTTCGTAAATTTAATCTATTTAGTATATATAAATGAGGTTATCCAATATCAGAACCATAGATTAAAGCAGGGCTTCCCTAACTTTGCGTCGCGACGCCCTGGGGCGTCGCGGGACTATCCCAGGGGCGTCATGACGTGATTTACATAAATTGGTTATCTGAGTCCATGCGACCGTTGTGAATGAGCGCCGCACGCATTCTGTTGCGCCGCCTGCGCAAATAATTGCGTCAAATAATTATTTCCTTTCATTTTCTTTCTTGAGTTTGTTATTTCTTATTTTCTAATAAAAAACTATGAATGTATTTCGAGTTTTTCTTACAATTTATTACTAGGTTAGTAGGTACTACAACTGATAGATTACTTATTAGCTAGCTACGGGGAAGAGGCGTCGCAAAAGACTGTCAAATTGCCAAGGGCGTCACAGTAAAAATAAGTTTGGGAAGCCCTGGATTAAAGGACAATTTCTTTGATGTATGATCATATTTTTTGGTTGCTATGGTAACAGACCTTGTTTTTTTTTTTATTATTATTATTATTTGATAGATCCATTTGATAAATGATTATTATTTTGTGGGTTGACAATAGAACATTCGCAATAGTTAGCTTTTTTCTTCATTTCAAATTTTTACATGAAATCAGTTATTTTTTTTAATGTCCCCTCACAAGAAGTAGGCAAACAATTGAAAAAATGTAATGAGGAATTGACAACGACTGAAGAATGAACATAGCTATGTATTTACATAAATCTATAGTATGCCTCAAAATATTCTTTTGATATCGAAGTGAAAAGTCTCACCTGACTCCTTTCATATAACAGCTTCTGCAGTTTTTGGTTGACAAAGGATTCTCGTTTAATGGCCCCACTATTCGATGATGGAAAATGAAAAGGAGATGCTTCTTTGCGCATGGGTGATGATGGTTGTGAATGCGTAGGTGTCGTGTTTGCACTCCTGTTTTTTGCGAATGAGGTGAGCCCACGTACGACTGAGGAGTTAACGTGTGGAGATCGGATGATAGCAGGATTCCTAGTGTCCTTTAAATGATAAAATCGAAGTAGGCGGTTGAATTGAATAGGACAAACAACAAATATATTGATTTGGAAAAATTTACAGATATAGTGAAAATATCTTTCAATAGATAGACTATATTTTACAATGTTTTATCATCCAAACGGTCACCTGGCTGGAATAGACAATGGATCGAAGTGGAATGATTTTGAAAATCAATGAATAATTGACTTATTCAAGCAATGTTTGGAATCTATTCAGTTTGTGTTATGTTATTTCATTAGTTTTCAGAAGCTTGCTTTGAATTAAACGAGATGAAAAATAACAATGATTATTCCCAAAGTTATCAATGGATGTGAACATTCAACAGTGCCCTAAAGGATAAGCCTTTTTGTATAATTTGTGAAATTTACATGAATACGTTCATGTGGACAAATGTTATAACATCGAAGACTGAAAAAAAACGTAACGGTCTAGAAGGGTAACACCAAAATAAGGAGTGTTTTGAATTTTGGTAAGAGCAAAGCATACTATATTCATTTTTATTTATTCATCAGGTATACTATAGAAATTTGACTCATTGCACAGAGTATATTAAGAAGTTAGGATAGTTTTGTTCCTGTCAGATTAATACAAACTGTTGTCAATATCGCAAAAAGGTCCTGATAAAAATGGATTTTTCGCTCAATTTATTTCTGGATATTGATGGGACTCCAAAAATTCTGAAAGTATGACGATAAAAAAAATATTCAAGTTGTTTCCAGTACAATATGATTAATGAGCAAAACTATTTTGGTTAGCTCCAGATATAGAACTATGGATATGAAATATAATATCGAGGATACTAGAAGGGTGAAGAAGTGTGAAGTTTTGTTGATCTTCTTATTGCAGCATCCAAGTGGAATTGGATTGCTAGTTTGTATGTGGAGATCAGCGGAAACAATTCATCGAAAAGAAACTGATAGTTCAATATTACAATTAAGAAAGCCAGCTGTAATTAGTATGATATAGATGTTGCTATTCCTTAAACACTTTAATGGTTACAGAACCCAAAAAAAACTTCCACATAACACACATATAAAGATTTAAAAAAAATACCACACTCCATTAAGGCAAGAAGCATTAGTAAAACCATTACTCACTCTGACTGGAGTTGTTTCAGGTGTTGCTTCTATAGCTGCCTCTGGAGGCGAAGAACCTTCATGGCTGCCTGAACTCTGCTAAAAAATGGTAACATGAAGTATTGATGATCAAAATTATTTCATCAACAAAATCAACAACTTACTATATAAAGTGGTTGAATAATATGTTTTGGAGTAGTGGGTGGAGGAATGCGATCTGGGAATGCTAAGCTTGGACTGAAGAACGTTTTTGAATCTTCTGGTGGTAATCTACATAATTCAGTCAACTTCATATGTGGTAATTTTTGTTGATCTACAAAGAAAAACATTATGAGTTTAAAAGAAGTAACTGGGGGTAGAACAAGTGACTTAGGTGAACCAATCACTATTTAAGAAAATTACTATATATATATACTAATTACGACATCTTCGATGAATTTAATTTTATGAGTTCTGTTAATTTTGACTCTTCATAAAATTTAATAATTTCCAAATTATTTCTCTAATTCATTAAAAACAGAGATGTTTACTGAATCAATAAAATAGATGATATAAACAGCCAACTAATATTTTCACGTATGCTTCATTATCAAGAATATGTGGTCAGCTCAGCTTGTTTGATACCAGAAAACATAGAAGATGAATACTGGAATAAGATTTGAAGAAATGAGATTATTATCTGCGTCCAAAATAGCTTTATTGAAGAAATATCACATTTTTGAGAACCTACCCATAACTGTTGAATTTGTAGTATTAGAACGGGAACGAAACCCAGTATTGACATAGCAACAATCATGAGGACATTTATCTACTACATCAACATGAAACTGTTCACATTCAGCAATAATTTGTTGAGCACCTTTTGTTTTCCATCTGCAAATTTTAGATGAAATTAGGTAAAAATTTGAAAAATCTTAAAATAAATATTAATGTAATATAACATCAAACTAATCCATCAACAATTTTCTTAAGTTATTTTTACAATAATATAGATTTCAAATTAGGAAAAGTAAGTACATAACACACTCTGACAAAACAGTATCCGGAAATTCTCAAATTTCCCGCATTGAAGTGTTTTAAGTTTCTGTATGTTGGTAGGACTCTTAGTAATTACCATTCCAAACATGAGCGTAGTCTGTCAACTAGTTTTTCTACAACAGCTGTTGAAACCAGTCAACCTTAGTAGTATATATATATTCTTTTGAACTTTTGGCTGACAATATTTAGTTAGCAAACAATAAAGCATATAGATCAGGGGTTAGTGACGGGGTGTCATACAATTCGGGGTATGACATAAAAGCCTAGGGAAAAAATCCCAGTAAAAAAAAAACCTGCCTCCCTGTCTAAGTGTGAAAATACAAAAATAAGCTGAAAACCTCAGTAGTAGACAGCGACAATGGTTACAATGGAAAAAAAATATTGGCCCATGTGTATTGCTCAAAATGGAGCATAATGTGAAGGAAATTCAATATATATTGAAGAAATTCAATATTTATGCGTTTTATTTTAAATTTCCGGATACTTTTTTGTCAGAAAGTACATCTAATAATATATCATCTTAGGTAAACTTTAGATGAAATTTTAATCTAATGTACTTTTTTTATCTCTTGACACAAAGTCATATAGGTCCCAAATTAGCAAAGAGCGTAACTATATGTATACCTATCTGCTGATATTTCATTATCCTTTGAGGCTGTTACTAATCTCGGATGCATTCTAACAGTTTCCAGCATAGGCTGAAAAAATGATGCGAAACATTTAAGATGAAAAAATAAATGATGAATTAGCCTACCTGAATAGTATGTATGAAAACAGGATTGTTCTTATCCCTGTAAAAAGATCGGAGGTATGCAATAAAATTGCAAGGGTACATTCCATACAATCTTAAGAATAAGGCATATAGAGACACCTGCATATGAATCATCATTTGTTTATCAAAATATGCACCAGTTCCCAAATTCCATGAAGCAAGGCGACTAGAAAAAAAAAATTACATGAATGATAATCCTTAGGCCAGCCCCATGTAGCTAGAATGTCATTCTGAATTACACGAATGTTTATTTCTCACCTGAAAATATCAAAAATTTCTTGTAGGTGTAGTGCTATCAGAGAGGGAATCATAGGCATGAGAACAATAATCAACAACAATGCACTTATCAATGCAAGAATATCATCCTCAGTCTGAAAAACAAATGTTGTATTTTTGTGTATCACTCTAAAATGAATATTTACTTTCAATACAAATAAGATTTCTCTCATTAGTGGATGTTCATTTAATTTATAAATCCAGGTAGGTTGTTTTCTAACAATGTGACCCAGCAAAGTTAAAGCTTTCACTCTAAGTTCAGTCTCCTGTCTCTTTATGGATTCGTTCAGTCTAAAATATAAACAGCAAATGTTAAATAACCAAAAGTAAACGAAACAGTATTTCTGATTACCTATCAAATAAATACTTATGATGATGTTCATTAACGTTTGCTAAAATCTCCATAGAACGAAGAGAGTTGGTATTCAAATAATAATCATATAAACCATTTATTAACCATGGATCTCGTACTGAAACAGCAATGATTTAGAGAAAGAAAATCCATTAAATTGTCTTGGTAAACATACCATTTTGAAGGATTTTATGAATTTCAGCTCTGGCCTTTTCAATGATCTCTGTGTCATTACATTCTAGTTTTTCGAAAATTTCTATTGGTTCATCCATAGTGATAGTTTAATAAAATATAAATTATTGAGTGAATACGAATAAGCTCCTGAGTTATTTGATGAAAAAGCTGGATTGATCAGTTTTAGAAAACGGTGTATTTTTTGATATTACATTTAAAAGATTTGATTGGGAAATTCTATCTGTCCAACATCTTTAGTTCTTTAAATTATATTTCAGTATGATAAATTTTGAAAAATATTTCATAATGCATAACCAAGAATCGAAAAATTCTGAAATTTTTGGTGCAAACACCAGAGAATTTTGACATTGATGTCTGTATCTTGTCTCTTTGTAGTTTTTAGGTTAAGTCAGAGAATATTTCCCCTTAATATTTGACGTCAAATGAAACAGCAGTGGCGTATTCTACGTTGGAAATTCTTGGGCTCGAAATAACAATAACTTTATTTGACTTTGTACACATTGACTGTCAATAGCGACATAATGAGTGGAAATGACGATAAGAGTCTTGTTAAAAAAATTTGGGGATTACTTTTGACTGATGAGGGAGCACCACTCCTCAATAAAAATTGGTTCTAAAGACTAAGAAATTGAAACACATTCATTTACTAACTTAAGATTTTTATTGTTAAGATATTCATTTGTAACTCAAGGATCATTTAACAGGGACAAATTGAATAAGGCGTTTGATTTTCCTAAGAAGTGCCTCTGCAAGGCCTTTATCTGATTCTGGAAGATCCTGAAGAGTTTCTAGTAGTTGTTTAGTGAAGCTGTCGTTGAAGATTGAAACAAGGCCTTGCTTCAAGTTGCTGATATCATCAGTTGATACTCTCCATGTAGCCTCCATAGCATTAGGTAGGGATTCTGGAAATATTTTTGAATAAACAACGGTATGAAAAATTAGATTGGTTTTTCAAATGTTTGTAAAATTAAGTTTTTCATACTGGAGAAATTAATTGAAGCAACAAAAACATTCAGAAAGCACTGAGGAGAGAAGTTCACAACATAAATAGAGACGAGTACAGGAATTCGCCAGGGAGGCAGACTAAGTCCATAGATGTTCAATATCATAATGGAGAAGATCACAGAAGCATCACTGAATACACAACCTGTACTACGTGGACGAAAAAAATTCATAGAATCTGAGGATTGCTTACAATACAAATTTTAAGAGAACGCAGAGAATTTATAGCGACGGTAGTAAAATAAAGTGAGACATCAAGTCAACAAAGCTTCCACCTCAAATATGTTATTAGAAGATCAGATATCAAAGCATAGAATCTAATACTAGAATTTATAAGACATGCGTAAGACCTGTGATCACGTATGCAACAAAGACAAGAAGCTACAGAGCCATGACCAAAAGACAGATGAGTTCAACTGAAATGAAAACCTCGCGTGCCATATCCAATATGGGACAGACAGGCAAATTATTATATCAGAAAAATGTGGGCTCGACGACGAGGTGAGGTAAGGGAGAGGAAGAATGAACACGCCAAAAAGATGTAGAGACAGTTGAGCGTCAATTTTAGGAGAACAATGAATCAACAATGAATGACAGCCTTGATGAAACAGGCATAATGCTATACTGAATTTTTCAATACTTCTTAAAAAAATTCATCTGATAAAATGCAAGTTTCATGTGACCTTGAATTTTTTACCAAAAACACATCCAAGCATATTGAACTACTATGTTTTGTTTAACATCCAAACACTCAAGTTATTCATGAGTAAACACTTACCATTTAAGTTTATGTTGTTTCTGGAAACCATGGGTCCAAAATGTTTAGCCCTAGGAATAGCCTTCAGCATATAGTAATCTAAATGAACCCAAGTAAGGTAGAGGGCATGCTCGATGATATAAGTGCAATATTTAATTTCTCTTTCTTTGCTCTCCAATTTTTCTTTTGTGAAATCCAGTATATGTTCCCTCATCGATGTTAAATCTTGTAATTTGAAAGACTCATTTACAAATTCCCTCAGATCCATTGAACTCATATCAGGTATATCCTTGATTTTTCTGTGTAACGTATCAAGGGTGACTTTTTCTTGATGATGATAACTTACCGCACTAATTAGATGTTGTACTATCACACCCAAAGAAGGTGTTTGTTCATAGGCACTTTGAGTGTTACTTGTCGTATTTAATGTTGGTTCAAAGATTATTCCTACACCTGTATGATCTATGCCATGATTTGCCACAATACTTCTACAATAGGTTAATAAATTGCAAATAACTTGCATTCCATAAAGTAGCCTTTGCGATGTTTGGTAAGTATTGAGCATATTGTTCGACGTATTGTGTATCAAATTTCTGATAACTGATTCAGTGAGGATGAATTTAGGCAGAAGAGCAAATATTAACTTCTGTAAACGATATAATTGAGCACGATTACTTTGAATCAAGTCCGGATTTTCCATTATGTTAATTAACTCATTGTTGGCACTTCTGGATAAAACAAAACTAATTAGAGAGAGTTCTTTTAAAGATACAGTTGATAATTCGGGACTCCCAGATCTCAACACTAATTCAACAACATCCATATGGCTGAGAATATAAAATAATATTTGAACAAGAGCTGACTTGTTGTCACAGCCTAAAGTTGTGAGAAGTGCATTGCATAAATCAAAAGTTGGTAGCCATATTTGTAGATATTGTTCGTCTAAAGATGGTGCAAATTGACTGATATCTTCTTTAAAGTCCCATGATTTGCTTATTTCCGGATGGTGACCAAAAACTTTCATATTACTTAGACAAGACAATAAATTATGCTCTAATAATAATTCAGCACCCATTCTGTTACCAGCTAATTTGATCAAGAATGCGATCTTTGCTGAGTACACATAAAGAACTTTCATATTGTTCGAAGATGGTTCTAACAAATTCAGTAAATCTTTATCACTTTCAAAAATACTTTGAATGATGTGCTTAATATAACCTCTTCCAGACATGAATGCTATCCAGTTCATGTTTCCAGTTAAATATATTAGTTGTCCTAAACTAGTCATCGCTAGCACTTTGCACATATCATGAGAACTTATACAGTCATGACATAGAATTTCAACAAGTTTTTCTCCAAAATCATTGATGACATCTGATGGTAAATTGATTGTGGTGCTATCAAACTGTGTTAGGTTCAACCTAGAGCTATCAAGGCGGCTGATGAATGAACTATTGGGTACAAACAAACCTTCATTTTCCTGATCAATATGTGTTAATTGAAGGAAAATCATTAAACATGCATAAACGTTGATTCTTAATTTTTCACTAACAATATTCGATGCGAGTATCCATTTCATCAACAGTCTTAAGATTTCTTTCAAAGTGTCAGCGTTGGCTTGTATGACATATAAATCTTGTTTTGTATTAGCAGACATTTTATTTAATTTTTTTTCTTGCATGTGGCTTTGCTGCAAATTACTTAAGAGTAACAGAATTGTCCCAGAAAGCAATTTATTAGCTTCACTAACTATATCAACAACTGTAACAGTTTTCAACAATTTAACTAGTAGCTGAATGCACAAATATTGCTTATCGATTGGTGATAATATCTCGTATGGAATATGCAGAACAATAACATCAATTATTTGACACCATGCTTCCACAAACTGTACAACAGAAGCGATTTCTTCTCTGCATTTGTTCACTTCTAAAGCATATTTCAAAACTTTGGGAATTTCTTGATTTATAGCTTGCATTTGCCCAATGATAGCTGTTCCTTGGAAGTTTTTCAATTCATCATTCAATATTTGATGCAATTTCTTTATGTTTATCAGTTTTGGGTTGCCATCTGTTTGGCAGCTTTTTAGTATATTTAACAACACGTTAGTATTGAATATTTCCCAACTTGGGATCTCTGCTTCTGTCTCCTTGGTTTCAAAATGCTCAGTTAAATTCAGCATGAAAAAGTCTGGCTCGTCGAATGATATAGGCGCGAATGCGGGACTAGTTTCCGACATAGTAGGCTTTGAAATTAAAGCAAATGTGTCATTGCACATCCCAATATCATAAGAGGGATAACCTGTGAGAAAATTCGATAACTGCTTCAGATATTTCACCTGCTTACTAGAACTGCACACTTTCAATTCAATGGCTACAGTTTTCATCAACCAAGAGGCTTGCTTCAAAGACTGCATACCTTTCAGATTTTTATAACAGTATTTCAGATGGTTAATGAAAAAATTTTCATTGGATTTTATGAACCGTAACACAGGACCTGATGTTTTAGCATTGGAACATAAAATATGTAACATATTATAAATTGATTCCAATAATTGATCTGGAATTGAATCTCTGATAGCAATATTGAAGAGAACGAAAACCGAATGTAGGCATGATCTGGGATAATCGTTAACACCTGGTAATAATAAATTGGATTTAGATATATCTTGTTTTATATCAAATCCCAGTAGATAATGTGAAAAATTTGGTGAATTGAAGACCACACATTGCTTTAGTAGCTTTAAAATCTCTAGTTTAGTACTCAAATTCAGTTGTTCATTATCTTCAGATAGGGCTTCATCTAAACATTCTATAAAACCAAATTTGATATCTTTAGCAACGTCCTCCATTGAAAATAGCATACTGACAAAGTGGCTATGGGCTACTGGTGAACTCAACACTAACCTTAAAACTTTAATAGCACTGTTGGCATGCTCCGGCAAATGGAATTGACAATTAACATATTTTGCTATGTTGATGCAATGATCAGGTTTGCCACTTCTTCTGTTTATAGTGAGCAAAAGTTTCATAATTCCTGTGAGTAAAATAGGCTCTGAGGAAGCTGCTACGATGTTAGAAAATGATCCTTGTAGTAGAAGAACTCTATGGATAATATTCAAACAGTGCAGCACACATAATTTCAACATCTGTTCGCCGGGAAATGAGACAAATTGGCTGAAGAACTTACAGCCATCATCAATTATGTCCAGAATTAAATTCAATAAATCAGTTTTGTTGTTGAATTGCACCATAAGATGGAAACCTGGAGGAGTATGGAATTCCTTGGTGGTGTCATCTGGGGAAATATCTGCGATTTGTGGATCATAATGTTTCAAAAACTTCTCAAACAATTTCAAACATAACATTGCAACCTCCCATTTTTCTGAAGGATCTTTGTAGGACCTGGTGTGGTAACGTAGAAATACAGAATTAACAATGAAAGTTAAATAAGGTGTAAAACCAGGTTTTCTTGGACCTGCTCCCAGCATTCTTGGAATGCCAAGATCTGTTAAGCTATCTAATAATTTCAAGAAAGCTTTCGTTAGTGGATATTCTTCGTCTCTAGATTCCACCTCTTCTAATTCAGTTTCGATGCCTCTGGGAGTGTAGCCCGAAATTGATGGTATTGTTATGAGTATTTGAGAAGCTTCTAAATTTTCCCACATCTGAGATGCATTTTCGGGTGATTTTGAAAGTGTTGCTAATGTGAGTAATAATTCAGCCTTCAAGGGAATAGGTATGGAACACCCAACTAATCCAAGAAGCACGGTTAAGGGTGCCCAACCAGGATGTTCGCACAGAGCAAGCCTTGAAAATTCATCATGTTCCGCTACAGTCCTAATCAGTAGAAGCACAGATTGTAAACCTTTTATTTCTAAAGGAGACACTGATCTGTGATAAATTCCTTTTTGGCCATATATGGTATCTGTCAGAGGAGGAGTTTCTTCTCTGAGATTGGAGTAATACTGAGCAAATGATACAAAGAAATGATCCCAACAGATAGTGGAGCTGGGTAGTAAACCGACCTGTAAATCAATGACGCAAGATTATTTCAAACAATTTAATTTGCAAGACTATTTTTTAAGTTTCTGATTTAGGCCCAAAAAATTATAGTTTGAAGTTAATGAATCGATTTAAGGTGCATTGCCAATTTTTTGCTTAAACTCTGTGAGCCTTTTTCAAAGGCTACTTAAGATTCCTAGCTTAAAGAAGTAACTTTAACTTTAGGATAAATAATAAGAATTGAAATTTTCAATAATTGCTTTACCAACACATACTGTACTCAATTAATGGAATTTTTAGTGAGGAATGAAATACTTAAGAGATAATCAGCATGGTTATTCAAAAGGGAAGTCTAGTATTACAGCGACAAACCATCAAATACTGTGATAATTTCAACAGTTTAATTTTCAAAACCTCTGACAATTTCATTTCAAGGAAGACAGCAAGACGATTTGAAATGAAGATTTCTACATACTTATTGCATATATCTTGGGTTTGTTTATACAACTGTAAGGAACCTGTTTCTGACCGATAGTAATGTACAATAAACCAAATGCGCAGGAATATTAGTCAGAAACAGGTTCTCTCACAAAGACATTGAGTAAATTCATGAACACCTCATATGCAGAGTAATAAAATACAAAATGATAACCCTACTTTACAATCACATTAGCGAATGGATGCACTTGTTGAATCAAAGTATCTATTTCTCTTTCAACTTTTTATCCCAATGAAAAAATAAGAACTTACCTGCTTCAACATATTGAAGCAATTCCTAGCAGCTTGTTGGCATGTAGATAGGCTGCTTAGGAAGGTAACATATGGCACAAAAAGAGTCGAAGGAAGCATATCTCCAGCAAAACGGACAAATTTAAATAGAGAAACAGCTCTTGGAGGAGCATGATAAGAATATGATTGGTCTGGATTAATCTCAATAGGACTCCAATAATCCAGAACATAAGTATTTTTCAGCTTGTTTCCTTGGTACAATTTAGCAATTGAAAGCAGGAGGTTTTCAAAATGTCTTGGCAGACTCACTGGAGCCTCTAACCCTTCCCGTATATATACTTGTATAGTTCTCGCTGATTCATCTGCTTTGATTCTTAGTTCTTTTACTTTTGGGTATAGATAAACTATGAAATCTGTGAGTAAATAGTGCATCCTTTTATACATGAATTCCTCTTCATACATGAGTTTACAATCAAGCACCATGTTATTCAGGAAGTCAAAGACATTCATTTCAATGGCTTTATCAATAAAGATTTCCTCTTTTCCGATAAATTCCTGGAATTGTTGATTTTGACACACCAATCTCAATGAGGCTATACAAACTGCCAATCCAAAAGTAGATAATGCTTCTAATCCTTCACAATTCCATTTTGGCTTATTTGGTCCAAATTCTTTGATGATGTATTCCAAATAAAATTTCTGAGAAAGAATGGGAAGGCTTTTAACTATTTCTTCACCATCTTCTCTTGTGTGGAGGATGCTGAGATCTAAGGCAGATAGTAGTGCCATCTGAAGGGTTAAATTTACTGAGTCCAATTTTCCAGATGCCTCCTCTTCCCCTGTTACAAAATAGCAGAAATAATTTATATATCTTCAATATAGTGAACTGTTATTCTCAAATACACAATATATAAACCATTTATTTAAAGTTTTATAGGCAGAACTATTTGAATATTCAAAATATATTGACAAAAATAATTTTTTTAAACAACATGCAAACTGCATCGGAAAAGAATTTTTTTCATTTCAGTCTGAATATCGTTTCATAATTTATTTAAGAGACAAGTTCTAATAACATGTCCTTTTTTATCTCTGATGGATAATTCATCAGTAAAGAATTTCCAAACTTTCACAGTTTAATGATCAAAACTCACCTTTAACTTCTCGCAAATAATCAATTAATGCCAGAGTGGGTGCTTTGGGGAGACCCGACTGTGTAGCCCAAATAAATACTATATCACCCAAGAGGCTCCTTATATCCAAAAATAAATCTTTCACTTGTTTTCTATGTTTGGGGCCTCCCAATGCAACATTCTGATGCAATTTTTCCATCTCTTTACTTAAGTCTAATTCCCTCAATAATTCAAATATTCTTGTGAAGAGTCCACCCTCCATTAATTGATCGGTATATATTGTAATAAATCTTGCTACTTCTTCTTTTATATTCACAGACCACTGCACCCCATTCCTTGCCTGTACAAGACATTTTAACGCTGACAGAAGAGCTTTACGACCATCATAATATAGGAGGACTGCTACTAAGCCTCTAGGCAAACCAGGATGATAAGTAACTTGAAGTTGAGCTGTGCATAATAAATCCAAAGCTACAAATTCATTTATATCGAACATATCAGATATGATAATTGTCTCTTGATATAATTCCTGAGATAAAATCTGATGCCCCAGTCCTCGTACAGTGATTCCTTCGGTCATGCCTTTTTTAATTTCTTCTCTACTTTTTGCATTTTTGGGCTGAAAATGAGAGCGATAAGAATGCCACTCAAAGCAGCAAACAGATTATGATTTCCTTACCGGATTTTTCAATAAGGAGAAAAAACTTTGTTTGTGTTTACGTAGTACACTTTCCAATTCTGAATTACATAGATTTGGAGAACTTAGAGTGAGGTGCTTATATACAATATCTTGAAAGTCCTTATATGAATTCCATAAATCTTCTGACTTCGTGAACACTGAAATTAAATCGGAATAAAAACTGATTTCTACGTTGAGTTCGAAACATACCTTCTGCCATCATAAAGCCGGCGTTTTCAATTCGAACAATTAATTAATGAATAATCGTGGCATATGTTTGTTGTGTTTCTTCAGTGAATTGTCTTGAATAAAATACTTAACATTCCTTAGAAGTAATAGTATATTATGTTTTTTTTTCAACAAAACAATAAAACTTATTCCAACCTCAAAAATTCAAACACTCCAGCTTCCCAGTGCGCGGAAATTACATGTGTAAGTTATCTATGATTACATGTGTGAACTTATTCATAAATTTTTAGCATCGTTTCATGACGAGCAGTTCGATAACGTTGGGCTAGAGAGCACTGTCGTTGCCAATCCTAATTATCTTTTTAAATGCGCCTTATAATATTATTTTAGGCAATTTGCGTTACACAATGTGTGTGAAAGAAGTTGCCTATACCCAGGCGTTACGTGTAGTGCGCTCTATGTTGAGTTCATCGAAACAATAGACTATTATCTACAGTTGAAGACCTCAAGCATAGGTGACGCTGACGTAGTGCCCCTTGCCAAATAGTTTTATGTAATATTTAATACACATTCTGTGTATCTGAAACTGCCTACATTATTCAATTGGATAATTTGCAATAAATTTTTCTCACTGATGGGACGCTTAAATTTCCTCATTTTCACCCAAATACGCCCTGTTATTTTATAATAAATCAGGGGTGAATTATTTTCATCTTTTTATCTGTTTCGAAAATATAGTCGCTTCTATAGGTAGATTTGAAATAAGAATATTTCTTTTTCTTTGCCTTTCTGTTCTGTCAGAGAACTAAGTTTCAGCATTTGAACATTAATATTTTTAAGATAAAATGAAATTAGAAATTTATTTTGTTTCATTTATACATTTTTCAATCTTTTAAAAGGATTTCTGGTTGAATCGTAAGAAGTTTGCTAGTCTTCACTATATTCCCTTTAATTAAATAATAATCGCGACTGCTAAACAAACGCCTGAAATACCATTGAAGCAATGGAGCATATTGAAATAAATGCTGTATTAATTTTATAATAATTTTAATAACTAGTGAGTTCTAAATATATCATAATATTATGTGAAAACCACATAACAGTTTCTTATATTACACCTATTCTTGTAATTTCATTGAACTTTTCTTATTGCGCCATTGATTTATTTAGGAGCAATAATAAATTATGAAATGATATTCTCCCGCATTTTATTTATTTTTTATATCATTTTTTTAAGAGGGCAATTTTTCCTCTAAATATTTCCTGACTGTCGTTGGTATCATATTAGGAAAACGAATATCAAACGTTACAATTAAATCACCCCTTCTAGAAGGTTCTTTAGGAAAAGGTAGTCCTTTCCCAGCTATTCGTCTTATTGTTTGAGGTCTAATGATATCGTTCTTATAATTAAGAGCCTCTTGGCCACCACCAATAAGAGGAACATTGACCATACAACCACACAGTGCTTGCTTTAGGGTAATTTTGGCAGAATATCTCAAATCGCTACCTTCCCTTCTGAAAGTATCGTGTGTTTTGTCCCTTATGATGAAAATTATATCTGCCGGTATCTTATTTATTCCTTGATCTCCTTCCTTCGGAAATGTGATCTTTGTACCAGCTTTCCAACCTGGCTGGACTTTTATTTCTAACATTTTTTCTTCTGTATCAAAATTCCCATTTGGAAGTAAAATTTTTTTCCTAATTTTCATCTTTTTCAAGCATCCTGTGAAAATTTCTTCTAGTGTGAGGTATATTTCATGTTCGACTGGAGGATCTTGTGTCAACCCACCTCTGTGGGTTCCAGCATGACTCTCCCCTGGAAAACCGAAGATAAACGTTGACTCGTCCACATTGCCAAATGTGTCATCAAAACCGAAAAAGCTCTGAAACGGGTTTGTATTGCCAAAGAATTGGGCAAAAGTAGCTCTTGGATCTCCGTGGAAGGTGTAAGTGAATCCACTATTGCCATGAGGTCCAATGCCTCCTTTTAATCCATCTTCACCATAGTTATCGTATATATCTCTTTTCTTCTTATCGGATAGAACTTCATATGCTTCTGCTACTTCTTTAAATTTCTCCTCAGCTTTAGGGGATTTATTTTTATCAGGATGATACTGCAGAGCTAATTTGCGATAGGCCTTCTTCACCTCGTCGTCTGTTGCGTTTTTGGGTATGCCTAATATTGCGTAATAATCTTTACCCATTTTTCAGAGGATTGACGTTTATCACAAACGGCACAGATTAATTTAGAAAAATTCAGTGGTCATTTAATTATATATCTATATTTTTTCATTCACTGATAAAGAAATTTGTTCGTTTATAAAATATTCTATGAAATAGTTGGCGACCTATAGAGAATAGAACAATTATTTAATTCTCTACTCTATGTTGGCGATCACTTTGTTCTCCTATACTGTGTTCCATCTCAGACGAGCCACTCCGCATATTTCTTATCATATAGTGATTAGAAAAAATTACCAACATGTTCTGATAGACATCTTTTGACCCATATTTAAGACTTGACCTATCAACCCCTACAAGAGAAGTGCTTCAACCTCTCAAATTTGAAAAGGAAAAGGGTTTGATATATATACTTCATTTGAACGCTCTTTCAATTTTTAGCTCAAATTAACCAACTTAAATATTCTAGTAAATTTTAGGTTTTTGTTTTTTATTACAAACTATTCGAGATATTTCAAAAACTTCATTATCTGGTTGAAGTACAATTGAAACATTTATGAATGGTAAAATGAATAGTCTTATACCATAAAAAAGTTCTAAAGTCTTAAGCGAATAGAGGTCGATTCGTTAGACCTGATTTCCCATGACAAGGCTACAAATTTCGGCCGAAACGGTTGCTATTTCGCCTGCGATGAAATTGATCATCTTGGCGTATCTTTTCCAGAGTACACTTGGAGAACTTGCATCGCTTCAAATGGTCCGTAGGCGTCAATTCTTGAGTCAGCTTAATCTGGGATGGGTGTAAACCAAGATCCATACGTAGAATTCACCATTAAGTGATCTAGGGTATGCCAAACTCTTGAGGAGACTGTGGAATTGACTAATTTGGATAATTTGTTACGGAAATTCCAACGGCAGGGATATTTTTGACACTTCGATCAACCCGTTGTCTTACTAGCACGGCAACAAAAATGTAGACTCAAATTTTTGCACTAAACTTGCTACTGCCCGTCTACTAGAGCAAGAATTACCCAAAATGTTATAGGGACGAGGAACCCATCAATAAAACAATTGAGACATAACAAAAACATTTTAAATTTATTTCAAACAAAACCCCGATATCCACGATGAATTTCACAGATGCGATGTCTGTCCACTCTGACGATTTCTTCGACACCTCCCAGAGTCACATTTGTCATTTTTGACGGATCTTAATGAAGTTAAAACCACATGTGAATGAGAACCGTTGTTGGACTTAGAAAATGACTGCGAGTATTTTCGATGTAGGTTATTGCATCTTCCAGCGCAAAGGTGATGTAGCAAAACGTTGTGCATTTGCTTTGTGCCCTCCTGAAAAACATGATAATGTATATTATATTTGTTGATGATACCCATTGATATCTATTTTGTCCCTTTCAAAGTGAGTCACCTCGGATATAAATCACTTGTGCCAATGTTTTATCCGATACTCTAAGCACTTAACAAAATCATTTTTGCGCGCTTGTTCCTATAGGAACAGCGTGACACTTGACAACCGACAATGTCGTGAACCGAAGTTCCCTAAAGAAATTTCTTAAAGAAAGGGTAGCAAAGCGAGAACCTTAAATCATAGCTAACTGAGTGACCAAATAAAAATGAATAGAGTGTAGTATCTATATATTATACCTTAATTTCTCTTATCCTTATGCTGTAAATGATTGGATTGGCGATCATCTTCAAAAATAGCATTTCGTTGTCGAAAAATCTGACCATTAATATAAGTCGTGGGTAGTTTTTATTAAATGTCTCTAGAAGTTCGCCGCTTATATAACAGTCTTGACTGCAGGTCACTGTGAATAGTATAAGAGCAGGCATCCAACCAAACACGCAAGATCCAAGAATGATCAAGGTGGTATTGATTGCTCTTAGATTTCCTTTCGTCTTATTTTGCTCGTGTGCCTTCTGCTTCGTAACATGCCTACAGTTGTGGCCCCTCCATACAGTGCTACCGGTCCTGGAAAGCTCCTTCCAGACTTTTCGCTGATGCCTTATCATCACCAAAATCCACACATAACAAAGGAGGATGAAAAACATGGAAAGTAAAATAAAGGAACCGAATACCATTCTGAATCGAAAACTCTGTATGAATCTAATATTTTCCTCTTCAATGTCGAAATCATCTTCGCTGAGATTAAAAACATTCTGTTGCCAGTCACCATCGAAGGATATGCTTGCGTTCGGTTCGATTTTACTCTGATTGAGAAGAGATGTGTAGTTGAGACTCAGGTTTG
The DNA here is from genome assembly GCA_030674115.1 of Micraspis discolor. NCBI lineage: Eukaryota > Metazoa > Arthropoda > Insecta > Coleoptera > Coccinellidae > Micraspis > Micraspis discolor. Next base: position 3,200,262 of record JARTUT010001740.1, read on the forward strand.
ATCTGTTCTTAAGAGAACTCTGGATCATGACGGCTCGCCAGAAAGACAAACCACCTTCGACGGAATACAAAGCTATTATAAATATTGTTGGTATCAGCCACAAAAGGAGGATAAGTCCTGATGTTCCTTTTTGAGAAAGTCGGGAGTTGTGGTGTAGAGGTTTCCTGATACCTATAATAGAGATGAAATTAATTAGATTGAAGCGAAATAGTGAAAATTCACAAAGACGTCTTAAAATACAGGATTTTATATTGAATGATTGTTTGGGCTATTACCATCATCTATTGTGGATGTAATGTTTTCCGACGTTTCGATAGACATCTTCTATCTTTATCAAGGAGAAAAGTAAGAAACCTTTTGAAAATTATCAATTTTCAAAAAGTCAATATTGACAGAAGTCATGAAAGAAAAATGAACGATGTTATATACTCATCTGTGATATGATGATCTTTTTAAGTTGTATGGAACTATCGGCGTCCAAACTTCTGGCAGATCTATAGATGGAGCACTTATGGAATCAGGTGTTATTTTCATAAATGCTGCTTCTTTGATTTTTCTTCTTGCAAGTTTTTCTTCTTTGGATATTATTGATGCTTCATCCCATTTTATACGATGATTCTCATCTTCAGCATGTTGGACCAACCTGGATTTGTCGCTGTCTAGTACTCGTAGAAGCTTCTGATGTTCTTTTATTCGTACATTCAGAGGGCGTTTAGTTTCTCCGATGTAAGATCTTCCGCACTCGCAAGGTAAGATCTTACGTCGGAGAAACTAAACCTCTGAATGTACGAATAAAAGAACATCAGAAGCTTCTACGAGTACTAGACAGCGACAAATCCAGGTTGGTCCAACATGCTGTAGATGAGAATCATCGTATAAAATGGGATGAAGCATCAATAATATCCAAAGAAGAAAAACTTGCAAGAAGAAAAATCAAAGAAGCAGCATTTATGAAAATAACACCTGATTCCATAAGTGCTCCATCTATAGATCTGCCAGAAGTTTGGACGCCGATAGTTCGATCCAACTTAAAAAGATCATCATATCACAGATGAGTATATAACATCGTTCATTTTTCTTTCATGACTTCTGTCAATATTGACTTTTTGAAAATTGATAATTTTCAAAAGGTTTCTTACTTTTCTCCTTGATAAAGATAGAAGATGTCTATCGAAACGTCGGAAAACATTACATCCACAATGGATGATGGTAATAGCCCAAACAATCATTCAACACGAGCTCCATCATCAACAATATCTCGTCATCAACAGGATTTTATAATTTCAAAAATTAATTCCAAGTTCCCCCTACGCCTCTGGTCAGTAGATCGAGCCGTAATGGAGAAAATAGTCTAACCGTTAAGTGTTTTTTGTGGAGAGATGCTACTCTTTAAGAATACCACTAGTTATTTGAAAGCACCTGCCTGTACGACGGACCTTCAGTAAGTCAACAGTACACATGGCTAGTGGAACATGCCCTTTTGCCTTGAATTGCCCAAAAACACGTCTAAAATTATCGTATCTATCATATAATCACTTATTTGATTGATAAATTTCTTTGGCATCTAGCATTAATGTTTTTATGGAGGGGTTCAAGAGATTAAATTACCTGGGGTCTAACCATTGTGTTTTAGTTACCATCTATGTTTCCCAGCAATTTTACTAATCTCAATTATCACGAATCTGAATTATTACTTAGAATATAACATGGAGTCCCATATCTGCTGGGCGATCACATTCAATGGCCAATTTTGAGATCTTCCAGGGTTGTAGTTAAATTCATAATATTTGTTACCGTTCTTTTTGGAAAAAAAGTGGTGAATATTGAAAATATTAAAAATACTGCATCATAATGCATATTACTTAAATTATCGGGGATGATTGGTGCAGTTCCATATTCAGGTCCTGCTGGGCTAACCATGCTGTTTCGTAATGATGAATCTCTGTCCTTTGAGAATCTTTGAGAATAACAGTTATATAGTTAGGATGCTTTCTGTTGCTTCTCCGAGTAGATAGTCTTTTCAGCGTGTACAATAAATGCAAATGGGTAAATAAATTATGTACCTATGTTGAGTAAGTATTCCATTTTTGTACATATTTTACGACTAGGAATGATTTGAAATAAGTTGTGTTATGTTATTATTATGAGAATCATCTTACCTATGTAGTGACTGAAGCCCAACCCAAGAAGATGAAAAACCGTAACAAGTATAAAACACAGCCTTATGATGTCTAAAACGATGAAAGTCCGTATGCTTATCCAGCTATCGCAAAAAATGGCCACTCCAGATAGACATGAGGCACAACTATCAGCCAATGCCAGACTGAGGCTGATTTTTAAAACTGAATTTAGAGGTCTTCTGATCCAGTGAATACAGGCGAAAACTTTTAAGTTCACAATAACCGCAAGGATACAAGTGACACATAGTATCAATTTCACTATTGAGGTTAGGTTCTGGAGATCTTCAGGGATACTTTCTTCATCTGCTTGTGACCACAGGGGAATGGTTGTAGTCGAAGTTGCCATTGGTTTACATCGCTAACCTGAAAAAAAAGATGAAGATATTGTTTCGAGTTTTGTGATTATGGTGTTTGCGATAAATTGAGGGGAACCGAACATTTTGTATAATGACAATGCCAGCTCATTTCAAGTCAATCAAGCCAGTATTAGTCTTATATAACTTATATTAAAAATAACGATTCCATTAAGCCAGGTCACCGAGAAAAATATAAGCTTGGATGGATAGAATATAGTAACTCCTTATCCTCGCAACACTTCTCCCTAAGGAGTCATGTGGGATTTCCTCATATTTACTCTTCTTTCCCTTCATTCGTTCGCCTGCCTATTAAACAGAAGCCGTATACCCTACAAAGTTCGAGAATATCCGGCCAGATGTCTCCTTATTTTTTTCATTGGGATCCAAGGACACGAAGCTACCGAACAAACCAATAATCTCCGCAATCAGGTTCGCGAAAGGATCAGCTCTCCAAGATTTCATCGAAGAATTCCAATTAATAGGGAACTCAGCAAAGCATGTTATTAGGATTCTTCTAATCATAAAGAATATCAGGAACGGCGACCCTGAATGTTCAGACTGAATTAATGTAGGATAATATAACGTTTTTGTTCTGAACTCGTTCCCACAGAGATGTTCCACAAAACTTCATTGGAAAAATTGGTTGACGTAGGCTATGACCAAGATGTCTGACAGGAAGGTGTTGGTAATAATAATATTATTTCTCTATTTCAGTGTCGTAATGAGTTCATTACAGTACTAAAAACAGTGCTGTAATGAACTCATTACATAATTGTTTTTAGTTAAGTCGTCCAATCACAGCGTGGCCAGCCTTTACAAATGCCGCGTGTTGCTGCCGCGCTCTTGTTGCTCAATGTTTGGACAAACCTTTCAATTTTACTTTCTTAGGATAGATTTCTGTTAATATCTTGGTAAGTACTGTTTCATAGGAAACTGAAATAATATACAGGGTGTTCCATTGTAAATTTTAAAATTAACATTACCTCCGGTAAAATCGAATATTCAAAATGATTGAAAAATATGAAAACAGATAGGTAATACTACAGTATCCATCTTCCAAATTTCATTTTGATATCTCTAATTATTCCAGAGATATTTACTTAGTTCCACACATTTTCCCATCGCTGTATATCTTCTGTAGTTTCTGGATAACTCGTGTGTGGCAGTGGCGGCTCGTGACAATATAGTATGGTGAGGCACATATGAAAAAAAATTTAATAATGTAATTTGTTTATTCACAACAAAAGCAACCGAATCAATTAATTCATTTTGAATGGTTTTAGATGTACCGGAAATTACCGATTTACTGTTGGTGTCATTTTCTAAAAAGGTTTTTAAATTCGTGTCAAATTTACTAACAAGAACTACCAATTCTTTGAAATTTCCGCGATTTAAAGACTCATTCGATTCATCGTGCCCCCTAAAAGGTAACTCTTGCATACAGAGGTGCATCGTAATATCTATAAAACTTCTGAGAATTTGTCGATTTTCTTAGAATCTAGCATTGAAATTTTCAATTTCTATTTGACGCGCATTGTCTATTGCTGTGGCGATATTTTGTTTTTGCTTTCTCATAACGGTAAGCTTGCAATTAGATGAAATATGCTGAGCATTTTTATTGTGTAGCGATAGACCCCGAGATGAATTTTTCAAATCACTAAAATCACTTTTCGACCAAACTCTGTCGGAATTTCCATTAGTTGCTGAGAATAAAATGCACAGCCAACAAAATATTTTCTTCAAAGTAATACTTCCAGTAAGCCAGTCGTACCTGTCATACCACGTATTTTGGAATCCCCGATTTGATTTACCGACCCCACCACTAGACAATAGAGATTTCCTCAAATTTGGAACAGGTCGCTTAACTTCCTTAATTAAATATAATTTACTATCATACGAATGAGTCGAAAATGTTGCTTATTTATTAAAAAATTAACAATATCACAAGTACACGGAATATGTTCCTTAGGAATTTCAAAAAATTTACTATTACTAGGTCCCGCTGAATCCATTTCGCGATCTGTTAGTCACTTTCGATAAAAAAGATTTATATTTCAGAAAAAATTCACCTAAAAAAGATTATAATCATACGCGATACACAGCAAACGCGATACCACTAAATAACGACAAAGTGAACTAACCCTATTTCTTTATTGATCATTCCAGGGTGACGTCACAAACCTAACCTCAAATGTCGTGGAGGACAAACAAATGCCAAATATGTACTTGAAACGAAATAAAATTATTTTTACCTGGATTTAAAGGCCTCGTACCTAGGTTTCCGATAATGAAAGCTATTGCCATTCTTCCATTTATTGCTTCTCTGTTTTACCGAAATGTTCCTTATTACCAAAAGTGCCTTAATTTCGTGCAGTTTTTAATTGTGGTAGGAGAGTAAATAGAGATGAAGAAGGATTTTACAGACTTCCAGCAGTTATATTATGTAATCCGGTGGTCAGCATATTGAGCCATTGTCGCTTCAACGTCTCAAAGCTTGGATAAAAGCTTTGAGACAGGAAGATTTTCATGAATCTGCTCAAAAATATGCAAGAATATGCTCTTGACATTTCATAACAGGTACGAAAAATTTGATAATTTATTGCATGTATTCATTGCCTATTAATATAATGTATAAAGAAAAGATTCAAATTGCTAATATTTTATCTTATTCTTAGGAGAACCAACCAAACTCCAAGATGTAGCGAACCCTGATTGGGTCCCAAACATGGGATATATAACTGGTGATTCTTTGACTGTACAGGCAGTTGATAGATATAAGAGAGTTGTTAATCGTGCTAAACGTTTGAAACAGGTAAACCTTTTTGTCCTAAAACTGAGAATTACCTAATATTAATTTAATTTTTATTTTAGGATGATGTTAGGGCTGCGGAATGGTCTTTGGAATCACAGGCTGCTGAAGGACACCTTCATAAAGGGCCGGAATCTACTTCATCCTGCAGATTTAGAAAACACGAGGAATATCGCTACAGTGAGGATTCATGTCGAACGGGTTATTGGCTTGCTGAAGAAGAAATTTAAAATTTGCCAAGGTCCAATTCCTGTTAGCATGCTTTCAATATTTTGAGAGCATTTGGGTGCATTGGACAAAATTATCAAAGTTTGTAGCGCATTTGTCAATATGTATGATTCACAAATTGATTGATTAAATGCATCATTTATATTGAAATATTATAATTTTGTTTGTTAATTATTAAATACTGAAACAAGTACAACTGTATCATTTACATTAAACCACCTCACTTCTAAAACTAGGACTTTTTAGGCGAATTCAAGAATACTCGTCTTCTAGAACACTTTATTACTAATAATTTATAATTTATTCACAATATTGGCAAAAACAACTCTCAGGAATATCATTTAAACCGATACATTATTAAAATGATTATCTGAAGCATAACTTACTCTTCCTAAAACAATGAAAACATTTTCATTGTGTTGCCTCATCAAAACTTCTTGTAAAAATCCTGTCTCGTAATATTTATATTCCTGCAAAGATTTATAGGCTTTCAGTTGCTATAGGCTTTCAGTATAGAAGCTATGAGGAAGTACAAAATAACTTACTAATCTATAAGTCTAACGGATGGTAACGTTTGCAAATTTGGTGAAAGTTCATTCAATCCAATACAATAAGGATCAACTCCATCGATTATTTTTCAAGTTTTTCATTATATCTCTCCTTCACTTCACCACTTAGTGTTGAAAAATATTCTGCCCCAGGTATAATCAACGAACTCTAAGCATTAAACCACTTCTAACTGTACAAAACAAGTGTTAAATCTTGAAAATATCAACATGTAAATAAATGGAAAAGAACCTTTGTTTGTCCTCCACGAAATGTCAAATATCCGAAAAGACCACGTGACCTGGAATGGTCAATTTCCCGCTTCCCGATTAACTCGAATAAAATCCTGAGGCCAACCTCTAATTCCTCGAGAAGCCGCCTTCAAAGCCGTAGATATGTTCTCATCGCTTCGACGCAGATAACCCTCTGGACATCGCAGAAACGAAACGATCTCAGATCGGCTAAGATCGCGCAGAGGCCAGCCTCGGATTAATCCTAGAACGGCTTTCCATTACGTTCTCGTAGGTCATCGAAGTAAGTAACACGCTAATTCAGTCAAAGAAGCCTGCGTTGGGCATGCCTCCAACCGTTTAGTCAAAGAGGATTTGATTTGTTATGAATATACAAGGAACGTGAGATTGGGAAAAATATTGAGGAGGAAAAAGTGATGATGAAAGGGAATGAAGAAATATACGGTTCAGAATTTTTTTGATGAGGCACTGCCTCACCTGCCTCATAGGACAAGCCGCCACTGGTGTGTGGGTTTTTTCTCTCTTTCTCTCACGCGACGTATGGCCTTATGACATCAGATACCTCGTGGTTGGTTACGGGATTCAAATACATTGGTTTCATTGAATGCTGGATGATACTCCGCGAAATCTGAGTGTATGTCTAACAATAAATAACCAAAATTCCGGAAATTTTGGGATGCAATTCCTCTAAACTTCCCATCATAATTTCTGGAGAGTATGAAAGAATTCCGACCGAAATCGCACTTACTGATTATACAAATACACCCATGCAAGGATGATGTGGTTACTTGCATAACAGACATATTCAGTCAAGAGTATTTGAGATGGAAACTCTCTGTCCCGGACATGACATGGCATGAACAGAAGAGACGGTCCAGTTACTAATTCCATCATGGGTGTAAAGCAGGTTCGAAGTCCTCTCATGTCGACAGGGAAAGGCAATTGTGGTAATCAAGCTCACTAATTATACTATCACGTTTTACATCTATATTCCTAATCCAAGAGCCAATTTCTGGGAAAATAGAAACACTTCGTGACAAGGGGCCTCTTGAGTTTACGGTTCAGCTTCATTTTGCATTCCCGATGTGAATTAGATTAAGAGAACAGTGAAAGATAAGGATCTGATTTCATGACGAGAAATTCGTTAAAGGAAGTAATCCATAATCTCAAATCGGCTGATAGTGAGAGCGTAGATGAATTCGTGTAATTATCGAAACCTTCAACAGTATAATGTACCATATATAATTTTCAACCTTGCGCACGTTTCTTTATTTATTTAATCGAATATACGAGCCATCCTTGTGGCTATGTAACTCCCTGTGCGGATAACTTGATGGATTAAGTTCGAGAGTACGCAACTCTTTGTTCATACTCGTAAATACATTGAGCATTGAGCTAACACCACACTCCTGAAGGGCTAGCTTACAAGGGTTGCCTTTTTGGAGCTCTTGTTTATTTCGGGATTAGAGAATAAAAACAAATATTAATAATCGAAAATCGCTTTATTGTTTTTCAAAATATTCCCCATTACGATCTATACACTTTGAAACAATTGTCGAAGCACTTTTGCCACTCTGATTGAGGTATCTTCAAAACATGCATTCTGAACTGGTTCTTCAGGTGTCGAAAAACGTTGACCTCTCATTTTATTTTGTATGTACGGGAATAAAAAGAAGTCATTCGGTGCCAAGACAGGATTATACGGCGGATGTCTCCTCAAATCGATGTTTTGAGTGCTCAAAAATCCAGTTGTTTGAGCTGATTTGTGAGAGATCGCATTGTCGTGGTGAAGGATGATCCGTCTTCGGCGGTTGGTTTTCCTGATTTCTTGAAAGACAACTGGCAAACAAATGGATGTGTACCACTCAGAATTCTGGTGGTACGATTACGACATGTCTAGCTCTAATTCTCTTTCTCATCAACACAGTGTGGTACTGCCAGTCTTAAGAAAGAATGTGATGAACTGTCCAGACATGTCCATAAAGAGCGCCATCTACATCTCAAAGACTGGAACCAGATTCACTTTCTCTGCAGATCCATACGACAAAATATGACTTCCAAATTCAATTACTATCAGTGGTCATCGAATGTGTAACATTCATCAAAGTACCTCTGGCGAGATGAGGGGATTCTCTCATCTATTAGTCCGATTATGGAAGGGATAAGTAATGAGAAAAAGAATGATTTCTACTAATGCCTATTGAGACGGTATGGCAAAGCAATATGTTAGAAAGGAACGACAATTACGAACATCCATCGTTCCAGTGGTGCGAGCTAGTTATTATTGACGCATGGTAATCTCAGCGAATCAACACCTCAAGTGAGCTGTTTCGAGGTGATTCAACGGTTTTCCGTAATTGCCGGCATTGGTGGAAATCATTTTTTCCTCACTGCATAAAAATTTGGTTGAAGTGAAACAAAAATTGACCTTTTTCAGGATTTTGTTGCAAATATTTTTTTTTCTGAGAGAATGAATTTGTTCCATAGTTTTGAAAGGCATTGTATAAACAACCTTAAGACGGAAACTCAAATCGTGGTTTCATTATTGTTTTTTGAGGAGTCGTTATTTGGTAATAGTGTGATTTTTTTAAAAGCAGTCTGGTACCTATTTCTTGATAAGTACCAATATATCTGGTACCCATTAAATTCCCCAATCAAATGAAACAGATTCTTTCCATTAAAAAAATTTCATTATCACTTATTGGGTTTAAATGATTCTCTCCTCCATTTCATGCGAAACTCATTATATAGTTGAAAGCGTTCGGTTCAAATGCACCAGCTTATATTTTAGTAATCGTAGAGAAAGAGCAGCTCTACAACCGAATGCTTGACGAGTTCTAATATAATTTCTCTTATAATCAAACGTTTAGACCTGGATGCATAGGATTTGACGATAATGGAAACAAGGGGATTGTTTCGAATAGTCCCGCTAATATTATTAAGTTTGTCGCCATCCCCACACCGGAATTTCCGAATCTGTCTAGTAGTTTATTGTTTAATTGGAAAACGCACAAACCGTTCAGCTTCTGTCGGAATTTTACACAAATGATGACAGAATTGTCTACGGCCTCGTTCATTTGAATTTCATGAATTCGAAAAGGGAAATTCAATTTCGCGCTAGCCATTTTTCACTTGGGAGTACTTCATAAACTTCGAGGCAATTCAATCTATCGAATAAACCACACACTGATTCAATTTCATTTTTCTCCATTGTTCAGACCGAGGGAAACGTTTTGATTGCAACAATATTATGAGTCTGTTTTCACATCAACGAGTGCATATGTCAACTAAAGGAAATATAGGTAATGGAAGACACTTAGGAATGGTGATCACCTCAAAATAACAAAAACTGATAGCTACCGAACGATGCGAATGTACTCATACCTTAGTACCTTAGTACGCGGGATGCATTTCCGGTAAGCAGGTTTGTGAAGATTTTGGGCCATTTTAATCTATTTTTTTAACTTTATAGATACCAAGGTAAGCCACAAAATAATAAGGATTTATATCTGTACCTCCTATATATACAAGGTGGGCCAAATTAGACTCTTTTAATAGGAAACATCAATTTCAAGAGGAGTTAGAGAAAAACGGGCCTATATCAAGTATACCGGTATGAAATGAGCGTTGTTTTGTGATGTTCTGATAAATGAAACGAGTATCCCATAAGCAACACATGGACATAAATAACTTGAGAAAAATGCAAGAGGTTTTTGATGAACATAGATTAAACACAATATCATGTAGGCGGGCTACTATACTATACTATCAGGTATACCGGTATGAAATGAGCGTTTTTTTGTGAAAATGAAACACTAATTATTAATGCGAAAGTAAAAAATATTTCATTTAAAGTAGTGGCCATTGTTTTCTACATATTTTGACCACCCTTTTGGCAATTTGTGGATCCCACGCCCATAAAATTCTTCGTCTTTTAAAGCAAACAAACCAGACAATTTTCGACCTACTCGTAGGAATCAAAGTGCTGCTCAGTCAATGGATGTCCCATCGATGAAAACAAATGGTTGTCGGAAGAAGCTAAGTCTGGTGAATACGGCGGGTGGGGTAGCAGCTCCCAGCCAAGTGTTTTGATTGTATTCTGAACCGGTTTTGCATTGTCATGGAGGAAAATTACCTTGCCGTGTCTTCTGGCCTATTCTGGTCGTTTCTCGATGAATGCATGGTTCAAATTGATCATTTGTTGTCGGTAGCAATCAGTATTAACGGTTTCACCAAGTTTTATTAGCTCGTTGTACACCACACCTTTCTGGTCCCACCAAACACACAGCATTGCCTTCTTGCCGAATCGATCTGGTTTTTGCAGTCGATTTTGATGGTTGTCCCGGATTAACCAATGATTTTTTCCGTTTAGGATTCTTTGAATAAATTCATTTTCATCGCCAGTAACAATCCGATGCAAATCCGATTTTCTTTCGTGTCTTTAAAGCAAAATTTCACAAGTGTTTTTTCGGTTTTCCATCTGTCTTTCATTCAATTCATAAGGCCCCATTTTCCACACTTTTCTTATTTGGACCACTCTGTAGTAGTCGTAATGTTTTAGCTTGCAATCCAGCGTTTTATTATAACTCAAATTTTCTTGGCAGGTATATTTTTTCATCTGATTGCCATGTAGGTAATTTGATGGGGGTGATCCTAATCACGTACACTGCTCACATTAACTAACTTTGTTGAAGCTGCCAAGATGATGAACATTCCATTTGTTAGCCTTCACATGTGGAACAGAAAAGATATAAATAAGGCACCTTGTCTCGCCCGTAATACTGTATTTATTTCTGAGATGGAAAAAGAATAAGCCCATTAAGAAAATGGCGAATGTATTCTTTGAATGGACTCAAAATCAAATAAAAAGATTAGTATTTGAATACGTTGAAGCATTTATGCTGAAACACAATTTTATTACTGATTTGAGGCTAGCTGGATGAGTGTGGTATGATGGATTTGTTACCAGGAATGATATTTCCTTGCGGAAACCTGAAGCATTAACATGGTTTCTGACTCCAACAGAACTCTAGTTCAACAATTGGAAAATGAAAATTTTTCCCAAAAAATTTAAAATTTTACGCGATATGTCTTGATCATCATTGTCTATATACTGATCCCTATTGACAACCGATGTTGACACTTGGTGATCAAACTTATTTTTATATTTTGTTGATTGTACCAAAATTAGTGAATTTATGTGTTATAAGTTGATCTCAGTTGATAATACACAAATTGAAGTTGATGATAGGAATAAAACAATGAATTGTTATTTGATAAATATGTTTTAATTTTTGGTTTTGTCAAAATAATCCCCATTTCCTATATCTGCCCTACATTTGGGATGAAAGCTTTCCACCTTCCGTGAGCAACTAGGAGAAATACACAATATTTGGATAGAAAGTTAGCTGTAACGAAATACGTTTGATATGTTGGAATGAGGTTACCATTTAAATGTATAAACACAGCATAAACCCGAAGCTGACCGCTGGATACAAAGTTTGAAATTATTCCCTCCTAGTTTCCACTCTCCGGGTTGGTGTCTACTTCTTGAAATTTACATACAGCTCTCTCATTTCAAGACGTAGTTTATAAACTACACTTGTTCAAGTAGGTTTCATATGAGTTGGAGTTGAATCAGACGCCATAATGAAGATGCGTAGATCAGTTATTCAATTTTGAATATTTTAAAATATTTATTGATTCCCTCATTCGAGTACCAGTGTAATAAAAAATTATGTAAAAATGAATATGAGTACTTCAAGTTGAGTAATTTTTAATCTTATGTTTCTTATCAAGATTCAAGCTACAAACATGTTTCACAATTTTTGAAATATTAATTAGAGGTACTCTTTGTGGTGCAGATCAAGCATGCTTCGTGTAAACTGAAGTGGTATTCTTGTTCAGTAGTGTCTAGCATTTCATAATGGAACGATTTAGCGCGGTACAGCGTCTACATTCAGCTTAATTACAAAAATGGGCGTTCTCCGATTAATGTGTATCAGTCACTTAGAGCGACTTACCCCCAACATAATCGGCCTACCGAACGTACAAGTCGCTCTACAGTTACTAAGTTTGAGACTCAATATTCGTTATTGGATAATACTCGACCAAATAGGCAACATCCAACTCGTAGTGAAGAGAATAAAGCCGCGGTGGGGGAGAGTGTACGTGATGACCCTGAAGTGCCCATTAGTCACTGCTCTCAACAGCTCGGCCTTTCGTATTTAACGACTTGGCGATTTTACGTAAGGATCTTTCTTTGAAGGCTTACAACATTCAATTAGTTCAAGAACTGAAGCCGACCGACCTACCGAATCGTTTAAGTTTTAGTCGTTGGGCCTTTGACGAGTTTGCAGAGGATCCGCACTTTTCAACAAAAGTTTTGTTCACTGATGAGGCCCATTTTTGGCTTAATAGGTTCGTGAACAAACAAAATACCCGAATCTGGGGTGATGAACAACCCGAAGAGTCTCAGGAATCCAGAAAAAACAACTGTTTGGTGTGGTGTATGGGCCGGTGGAATAATCGGTCCATATTTCTTCAAAACAAAGGATGAATATTATTGTGAATGGTGACCATTATCGCACCATGATAACAGACTATTTGTTGCCCGAAATGAAAGCTTGTGGTCTTGACGAAATGTGGTTTCACAAGATGGTGCCTTTTGCTATATAGCCCGTGAAACCATGGCTTTACTGCGAGAGCATTTCGGCGAGCAGATCATTTCATGCTTCGGACCATTGAATTGGCCGGCTAGATCATGTGACATCACACCTCTTGATTTTTTCCTTTCGGGCTATGTGAAGTCCAAATTCCACACGGACAAGCCGGCTACGATTGAGGTATTCGAGGCCAATATTACTCGAGTCATTGGAGAAATATCACCCAAAATATACTCACACGCGTCATCGAAAATTGGAACTATCGAATAGATCTTGTTAACCGTAGTAGAGGTCAGCATTTGAAAGAAATTAAAAAAATTGTAAAAATGGTTCTTTTATCAGTTAATACAGATTATAAAATAAAATTCACCCTTAATAAATATACAGAATGTACAAAATGTGAGCTCGACTTCATGAAAATCTGTCTCTATATATAAAAATTCACTTATGTGAAAGAGGACTTATTTATTTAAAAGTCTGTATTAGAGTCATATGGTGAAAAAGTATAGAAGAATTGTAGAGAAATTTCAGAAAAAGAAAACATGACAGGTTGTTGAAACCGTTACAAAATGGTGTACACGCCGGGTTCAACAAATCGTAAAAATTTAATTTATGATTGCTTATTGCTTTATATTGTCAAGGTTTGAAAGCTGATCAAAGTCTGTATTTGAGTCATATGGTGAAAAAGTATAGAAGAATTGTAGAGAAATTTCAGAAAAAGAAAACATGACAGGTTGTTGAAACCGTTACAAAATGGTGTATACGCCGGGTTCAACAAATCGTAAAAATTTAATTCATGATTGCTTATTGCTTTATATTGTCAAGGTTTGAAAGCTGATCAAATATGGGAAAATTGCTCGAGAAATCAAGTAGTAAATTGATAATCTGGACCAATGCACTTTCTACATAAAGAACGAGAGTTTTGGCAATCATGAAAAAAAAATTCAATATTTGAAATAAATTAAAATAATCATAAGGAACAATAGGTAACTCTACGGCTTTCTTTAGTTGGTAGAGTAGGCTTGCTTGCTTTAGACTACATTGTATGTATCAAGAAGCTACTAAATGCAGAGTAATTGCACAGAGATCTTCAGAGCGATGTATAGGTTGGATAGAACCGCTACTGAAAGCTGTAGCTCGGCTGGCCGACGATGAAAGGAAAGATACGGGATGTCAAGTCAATCAAAATAAGGTGTACTATCAGGTGGCAAGTTGAAATATGAGATATATAGAGAGCAGAGGAAAAAATACGGAATAAATTACTCGAGATTTGAAAATTGATTCAATCAATTAAGATATGTTTCTATGAATAAAAGATTTATTTTCAAATTCTCCTTCTTGATCCCTGACGAGCCGTCGCTGGCCCGAACAGATTATTCAGAAGGCATTCCAATTTCTTTGACATCTCTGCATAAAACTCGCTGAATTAGAAAATTCTTTTATATTATGTTAGAAATAGAAAAAAACTTCAAGATCTCATTGCATTTCACTATTGAGCGCCTCATTAAAAAACATGCCAAAGTTGACCCAACTTTTAATTGCTATTAAAGCTCTTATGTTCCAGAAGGGAATACGGAATAGGGATGAATGAATTATTTTGGAATTACCCGTTTCTAGTTAATGCTCTCCAAATGCGCTGAGATTCCGTGTCGAGATTTAAGGAAATTGCGGTTTCTATGAGAAAGAATTTTAATATCAGGGTATTAAAATGTTTCGTTAATCGAGACTCTTGGTGTGGAGACGGGATCATTTTAATGAAACAGGTCTTTTTCCATTTTTCTCTTGTGATAGCCGACATAATCCAAAGAAAGCAATGATGACGAGTGAAAGACATTGAATCCAAGCAATTTGTTAACTTTTCATGCTTATCTCTGACGCATAAATTACAAACTCGATAGAATATGATTAATTTTTAATATTATTAAACTCGTACAAATTATACACACCAGGAATAAAATAAAAGAGAAAATTAACTCAGAAATAACATTACCAAAAGAAAACAGCCATTGATCAAGGAGACTTATATGGTGTCACTTCTCGTCAGGGTGATTCTTAGACTAAATATCATAAGATAGATAAGACATTCCCTTGTAAAATGTCCATTTGTTTTGACTCCCTCATTGAAAGTCTTAACCAGGAGTGGAACAATAAAAGATCGGATCTCTTTGTTGTATACCTTTATCCGACAACACCGCATAAAATCTTTGATTTGACATGGGCGTCACATCTTTTGTCACATCGTTATTTTGAATCAGTTTGGCTTCAAATGAATATACTCACTTTGATATAGGATTGATATAGAAGGAATTTAATGCTTATAAACAATTCAGATTCAATAGTGGATACCCTGGAAGGTTATTTTCATTCAAACTAAACTGGACTATAGAGGAGTATTTGCCTAATGTGAAAACTTAAAATGCTTATAACTTTTTAACGCAGCTGAATATTGAAAAACGGTATGGGAAGAATTGTTTCTTTTGATCTCAAGAACCTATGGTTAAAATTAATGAAGTGGTCAAAGATACACCCTGTATAGTCTTAGGGGTGATCCACTATGATGTCTTATTAGACCTTTGTGAAAGTTGAAGGAAAATGAAATCCATCTATTTTTTTCATTAGCAATATTAATAGCATATCTGTGAGATTGTTTTCTGACTAAAAGGATAAGTTGCCTTTCTTTCAAAGATACTGTTACTCTGATTGGTTTTACAATATCTCAAACTTCAACATCCATATTCATAATTCGAAATTTTGATGATTTTTTGTTGAACATCATTATCTCGAATCAACCTGTATAACATTATGTTAGATGAAACAATCTATAAAATGAAAACAAGAAGAGTTGACAAAATGAGTTACCAAAAAAAAACACAATTATACTTGATCTTTCCTGGCACACGGTCCTGATATGGCTGAAAATTAGGACGAGCTCCAGAGATAACTTCATCTGTTAAACATAACTGTAAAGAAATTTTACATGTAAATTTCGAAAGAGAAAACGAAACCCGAGATATCTCCAAGGAACTAATGAGATGCAAATTAGAAATCGAGGGGTTAAATTACATAACAGGTGGTGCATGTTGAATATCTAGAACTTAAATTACCATACAACAACAAAGACAAAGAAGTGGAAGTAACTTCTTGAGGCCATTAGAAAAGCAGGTTTCCTCAGAGACACTATGGAATAATAATCACCTGCGAATGAAAACAAAACCATCGAGACTAAATTTAGTTTGTCATGAGACCTTTTATGACTTCACAGCTCGAACAACACCGAGTACATATGAAAATTCAGAGATACTGGAAACAACCAAAATTATAATCTTGAAAAAAATAGTAGTTAAATATGTAATTCCTTTAATGTAATCAAAAATTAAGTTTTGCCGGATAAATTTATCGATTACCTATAATATGAAAATTTATTTCTTAGAGGTAATTTCGCAAATGTCATTCGTAAAATGTCATGAGCGAAATTGCCGATAAGAAACAAACTTGTCTGTCAGTTGTTACTTTTGGATTTGTCAATCTTTTGTCCATATGGGTTTCAGATATAAGCGAACAGGACATAAATCTTCGTTTTCATTATTTTCCACTAACCATTTACTCTTCGATAAGTTTTTTGAACCAACTTGGGAAGTATTAAAAACCTTGGAATGTATCGATCAATCTATTCCTTGACAAACTTTTCTTGAATCGTACACTGTAAAAAATAAAATTCTGCGCTCAAACTCCTCAGGAGTTTGAGAATTTTTTTTTCAATCAAACCATTTTAATTTGAATTAATCTAAAATTGATTACTCCAAATGAACTATTTTTCTTGATTAAAACAACCTAGTTGATTATAGAGAACAGCTAAAACATTCGCTTGAAACTTTTCACATTTCAGCGAAATGAAAGAAACAACTGATTCAACATAAACATACAATTACAAGAAATTGTTTATGCACTTGTCTCAATATCCATAATTGATTGATACAAATACATTATTCTAAATAGGTTTTAATGAAACCATTCGTTCGTTTCATTTTTATTTGTTCAATAGAACGAAGGTACGGTTGTCGAAAATTCTGTCAGTTGATGCAACGACTACAGTTTCTTGAGACAAGAATCTCGTGAGATTATATTATTCGCCTCATTTACTTGAAGAAAACTATAAATATTTGAATAAAATTGAACATATAATTGTTGCAATATGAAGTGACATTTGTAAAAAAAATATTGCGTAATTGATTTAATAAAACGAATTAATTGTAGCAAATTTTTTTATATTGGCTGCAATTATTATAAATCAAAACTCTATCTCTTTTATATTAAATATATCCCATTTAAATGCAATTATTTGTGCATTTTACTCACAATATTGTTGTATTCGGCGATAAAGATGACATGGAATACATGATGCGCAAGCTAATTAAAGAATACCAGAAGTGGGGCTTAAATGTCAACTTAGAGAAAACCAAATATCTTTGTGTTGGTGGAGAACCGGGTGATCTGGTATTGGATGATGACAGGGATGAGATGATAACCCACTGCCTGGACTATAGCTATTGTAGCGGCAGGGGAATGTATAGGGATCTCTTGGCGGCACTCTATATAGCCACGCATAGCTTAGTTCACAGCGCTTCGGTAGCCTAGAGGTTTGCGCTCAAGTTTCACACCGATTAGGTACTAGGTGCCGGGTTCAACTCCCGGCGGCTCCCTCAAAACTTCTAACCACTGCGTCTATGGCATGGCGCACACAAGCCTTACTGATGAGTCCAAATGTGTGCGTCAGAGACGAAACGCATAAGTAGGGATAAATTCCTTCGATTCCACATTGGTGACCCCGACGTGATGGGAACGGTTGTCTTTACGACGTGTCTTGAAAAGCAGACGGTTGACGCTTGAGGTATACTCGCTCCCTCTCTGCAACTTCCAACGAAACTCTAGACGCCTTTCCCATTCCGTACAATATTCATGGTCTGCCGCGGTATTCCGGTATTTATTAATATAAAAGAGAAATTATTGTTCTGTGAAGAAAAATAATGATTACATACAAATGTTTTTTTTTTGTTTTATCAAATTATTCCTTTGCTAGTGTCAAAAACCCTTCAATTTAGCTCAAATCAATCAGTTTCTTAACCCAAGAAACTTTCACTTGACATAAGAGATACTATCATTTTTATCGACTGAATTCTCGACCCATTCAACTAAGATCCTTTAAATCAACTACAAATCGAGTTTCAGTGAAATGTAATATTTATTTACATGAAACCAAAATTTTTATTCTACGAAAAGTATCAATAGTTACATACTAATTAATATTACCGTTGGATCAAATTTTTTTACCACCTGAGTCAATAACTCTGAGCTTGGTTGAAACTAATCAGTTTCTTAGCTCAAGAAACTTTTATTTAGGGTAAACGCCATTCTCAACCGTAGAGGGCGGTAGGGTCAAGTACTTTATGCATTTGGCTCTATTCAAACGTACGGAGTACTTGAGACAAATTAATATGGTTTGAGATGAGGAACTATTTTTTACAGTGTATGTGCCGTGGTATTCCATGAATACTTAACAGAGGATTCTCAATTTTTTTCACATCAAATTGTTGGATCTGTAGGGTGTTTTATCAATTGTCTGGGGTTATGATAGATTTCCCCCTACTAATATTCTTCGACATCGAAACAAACACAGTTTTTCTATTCACAGTTTATTTACACAAAAAAATAAATAAAGTTTAACAAAGTAAAAGACCGATTCTGAGTTTTCGTCTAAGTTCCGAACAATCGTCTAAATTCTCACTTTGGTAACGACATCTTATTCGTCTAACCATCAACAAACTGTCTTGATCTTTACTGATCTTCAGTCATCTCGAGAGTGTCCCGATTCCGTCTTTCCTAATTTCACTACTATTCGTTCACACCCATAAACTGTTTATTGGTTGACTGTAAACGAATAATATTGACCTTAGCCCTCCCACTAAACAATCTGTCTTTTCTCATCACGGGTCACAAGTACCCACAACTTTCACCCGAACTGTCGAACCTTCGAAAGTTTTATGACTTCAAACCACATTTCCGGCATTAGTGTCCCATTTAGTGACCAAATAAATCACGCCACCTTAACAACACATTTCGAATTGGCACATCGGTTACGTCGCTTAATAAATTAAACACTCAAGTCGTTCTTCCGTCTCTTTCTTACAAATTAACAATATACGAATTTCACACAGTAAATATCCAATTGCAAGGCACAGGCCCGTATTGGCACTCTGTCAAAAAACGATAAATCCTACATATCTCTAAAAATGTGGCATTACCCAAAATGTCACGTTTACGATGAGAAACATTGTATCGATTCTGATAATACCTAGCAATTTTTCTGATGAGCCACTTCAAATCATTCACCGTTCCAAAATATCAAAGTAACCGTCATAAAAAATATGGCCTATCTAGTAGGTATCTATCAGGTGCTTGAATTCAATTTGCTTTCGCAAGCGTTTATAATCCCTTCGGGTCGTTACCTCTGAACCCCTATAAATTGTTGAACTATATAAAACATGGATGCGAATCGATTTCGAATCTACCAAAATGCAAGATTAGTGATTGAAAGAAACTAGAAAATTCTAGTTGCAAGAGGTTCAAGTGAATTTATTCAGCAAATCAGAGTTGCGTCTCATTGTATCTGTTTTCTGATGATAGAATCTTCGACATCTAACGAACTGTAACAAAATGAATAGCAAAATTGTGTATGTATGTCCGGTCGTATACTCTCTACCTTCCGAAAGAAGTTTTCATATTTTCAGAATATAATTAAGCACATTGAATTAATTGCGTTATGCAGGATCAAAAATTCTTCCAATCTTTAACACTTGAAAAATTCAAATAAACTAAACATAAACTAAATATAAGATAGACAAAGCATTCCTTTGTGAAATGTCGATTAGTTTTGGCTCTCTCATTGAAAGTCTAAACCTCATTGAAAGTCTCTTGTGAAATCTCACCCGGCAACACCACATAAAATCTTTTTCCATTTACTCGAGTCACAATATCTTCAGTGTCGAAATGATCTGAACAAATGAAAATTGCTTTCTTTGGGCAAATACTTGACCATCCCAACAGCGAAGCCCAAATTCTTCTTTTTTTATCGTCATCTGGGAACCTTAATTCAAGAAAACCTCATTTTATCTTATAATAATATCATTGAAAACTTTCCTATTAAAACTTTCTACGCTATTAAATATGTAAATATCTAAATACTTTGGTTCTAACGATACACTTACCTATGGAACGATTCGGATTAAAATTCCTGTCTTTACTACAACTTTTACACTTACGGACCATTTTAGTGCGACGAAAAGTAATAAACAATAAAAAATATGAAAAACCTAATACTGACTCTCACAAATTTTCTTCAATTTGCGTATATATTCGATACAGAGGCGGCAACATTGTCAAGCAGAGAATGGAGCGTTGTCTTGACTTTCACCTGAATTTCTTTCCATCTGTGGTCTCAGACATAAAATAGCAGAATCAACTAAAGTTTTTCTTTCACTTCTTGCTAATTCACAATGATAGGGGAATAGAGAAACCTACTATTCGCTCAGTTTGGCAACATGAAATTTTTTTATGACCTGAGTGGACCAGCTCAATACGTTATAATTGACCAGCTCTAAGTTTCAGATGCGACACTTTTCAATGTAAATAAAGGGGTCTATCTTATATGGTCTAAGAACTAAACCAAAACAACTCTTCATTATATTTGCGGACTCATGTTATGGAAATAGAACAGCAGTTCAAAACGAAACCATTTTATTTACCGAGGAAACGTAAGCTCCTTTCATCTCGAATGAATTATTTACTTTGAAAGGAATATTTCGCAACTCAACCATCTAGGAATATGAACTGTCACAACTGATTCTGAGAGATCTCAATAAAACTGAAACATTTCAGTGCAGAGATAAATTTCTTTTGGGAATAGAGAAGCGGACGGGTATTGGTACGAAAGAAATTTATTCAACGTTCGAATGACTGTCTCCGTGGAAAGAATATCTGATGGTTCAACATTCATGGTAGCGGATTGAGGTGGATTTTTAACTTTGAATAAGTAGAAGAAAGCCATATTTTCTCTGTAACGAAGGGAAATTCCTCCAAGGTATATCGTTAAATAAACATGGCTTTGAAACTTGTGCATCACTCGGATTCTCGGATAATAGTTTCATATTCAGAATATTTTCAACGTTAGATGATTGATTACTTTCGAAGAAAATAATTTATTTTTAGCGCTCTTGTTCATCGAACAGAAAGCTTATAGATTTTTTTAAATTTCTGTATTTTTTCGAATATTCGGATGAAGATCGTTTTCTTAGTGTTGAGACAGATCTTAGATTATATAAGAAAAGACCCCTTTATTTACATTGAAAAGTGTCGCATCTGAAACCTAGAGGTGGTCGATTGTAACGTATTGAGCTGGTCCACTCAGGTTATAAAAAAATTTTCATGTTACCAAACTGAGTAAATAGTAGGTTTCTTTATTCCCCTATAATTGTGAATGAAAACTTGTTCTCCAATTTGCATTCAAAACATTGTATAAAATTTTATATTTCGAAATGAAACTGTCTTATCGGATGGAATTTTAGCAGATTTACGTCTACAGCAGGCTGAGTATAGTCGTCATTTCTTTACGATTAGTTGAGATATCAGGAACCAATGGAATTTCAGGAGGTATACGCCTACTGCATGCGTATGTACAGTCGTCATTTCTTTACGATTAGTTGAGATATCAGGAAGATAGTCTAAATGGTTTTCGATGGAGCTGATATGATACTTTTG
Organism: Micraspis discolor; assembly: GCA_030674115.1. Taxonomy (NCBI): domain Eukaryota; kingdom Metazoa; phylum Arthropoda; class Insecta; order Coleoptera; family Coccinellidae; genus Micraspis; species Micraspis discolor. Next base: position 3,222,108 of record JARTUT010001740.1, read on the forward strand.
ATTGGTTTTTAGGAGAAAGGAATTTAAGCTTCGAATATAAATATATTTTTTTGAACTATTGGCTTAAAATCAAATGTTCGCTGGGGTTGGTGACGGGGTGTCATACAATTCGGTGTATGACATAAAAGCCTAGGGAAAAAACCCCAGTAAAAAAAAACCCTGACTGCCCGCATAAGTATAGTTGTGTGTACAGAAATAAACTTAAAAATATTTGAGGGACTTCATTCTTCAAAAGTGGTGTTCAAGTAATAATCACAGGAGCTTCATCAAATCGCACATATCGAATCTGAAAATAAAAAATTTAGAAAGCACTGACGTGGGGTCAGATTGCTTTGGCGCTCTTGTTGACCTACTTGCGAGTAAATATTCAAACCTTAACAAATCTATAAGCTCTCTGATCGGGTGAACAATAGTCTTTTTCCGTACTATGGGACAATGTGATGCAAATATGAAAGCCTAATGAATAAACAAACCTTTATCTCAATTTGAACGTCATCGACATCGAATTCTACCTCTATGAATTCTATGAAAATTTTGATTGATATTACGTCAACTGACACTGATATCTAGGTCTGCAAGTTATCAAAGGAATATCGATCTGTGATGGCAAATCTTTCAATGACAAAGCTCGGACTTCATGACATTTCTATTTTTCTCTTGAGTAAATAAAAAAAATGATCATATCTTCAGAAGGGGGAAAGCTACGACAATGAAATTTGAGGATGAGTAAGATATCGGTAACTTCAATATATATACGGATTTTTATTTAAATCTAAATGAGTTCTCAGGAGATATTGAGTATTGAAAATTTTTTTTTTGGGAATTTTTTTAAAATTTTCTAGCGTGACGATTTCTGCGAAATTTTGCAAGACGTTTCGTTTCAGTCTCCCTCAATAACATTACAAATATAAACTTGATCGGATGGATATTCTAGTAGTTATTGAGGAAACAAAATTTCAGATGCTCATAACTACTGAACCATCCGACGGATTTGGCCCAATAACGAACTTGAACGAGATATTTGGACAATCAACCTATTCTGAAAATATGAAAACTCTAGCTGATTCCTTTTGGATGCTAGAGAGGATACGGCCGGCCGGCCGGCCGTTCGGACAGACTCAACCTTCGCCACGAATTCCAAATATTCCAAAATTACAGACATTCGGGCAAAATGATAGGCACTCTGTTCGGGTGAACAAGAGCGCCAAAAAGACAAAAGCAGAAAAAAGAACTGAATACAGAATATACATATTAAATTTGTTTAAAATTCATAACCTATTCCAAGAAAGAATCTGAAACCTTAACCATCTTGAAATTTATATATGGGACAATTATCGATGAGATGGGGTATTGTTTCTTCTGTTTCTCCACATTCAAAACTTACGCTTGGAACTAAGTTCCATCTGAATAGCATGCTATTGGTACGATCATGACCTGTTCTCAAACGATTAAGAACTGTTCAAAGTTTTCTTGAAAGATCAAAACCTGGAAGTTTTTCGAATAAAACTCAAGGAGAACTGTTGTTGTTTTCGATTTGAGATATAGGTTTATTCATTTGTCGTGATGGTTGTATTTGCATCAAACTATTCCAGAAAAGACTCTAGAACCAGCGCGTAAAAGCTTCTGACCTCATGTCAGTACTTTTATTATTTCTTTAAGAGGAAAATGAATATACTTGAATCGTGAGGTTAATTGATCTGACAATTTCTTGTTGATTGTTAACCTGAGTAGTGCAGAATAATTGCATTTCGCCGAACAAACGACACGATGGCAGACAAAGGCCTCAACTGCCTTATAAGAGCATTAGATAGTTAAAGGAAGGAGTGTTGAAGAGAACAACACGAGTGTTGCCTTTTATTTTTCGGTATTAAAGAACAAAAACAAATATTGATAATCAGAAATCGCTTTACTGTTGTCTAAATATTCCCCATTAAGATCTATACACTTTTGCATGCGTTCGAACCAATTGTCGAAGCATTTTTGCCACTCTGATTGAGGTATCTCCAAATCATGCATTCTGAACGCATCAACCGCTTCTTCAGGTGTCGAAAAACGTTGACCTCTCATTTTATTTTTTACGTACTGGAATAAAAATAAGTCATTAGCTGCCAAGTCAGGACTATACGATAGATGACTCATCAAATCGATGTTTCAAATGTTAAAAAATGCAGTTCTTTGAGCCGATGTGTGAGAGCTCCGTATTCGGCGGTTAGTTTTCCTGATTTCTTGGTGGACAACTGGCTAACAAATGGTTGTGTACCACTCAGAATTGACTGTTCCGCGTTTGTCTAGTGGTATGATTGCCACATGTCCAGTTTTTCCAAAAAAACAGGTGACCATTTGCTTGGAAGTGAAGATAAACACTGGTTCTTGATGGAGCTTCATCGTCAAAAATTGAATTAAGTTCATCGATGCTGTTGTTGAGGTAATCCATGTCGAAAGTTGTAAAAAATAATCGCACGAAAATGATCACGATTTAATTCCATTTTTTTGGACGAGATGAATGTTTTAAGTAACTGTAAACAACACAAATAACGCTCGTATGTCAAAAAGTTCTGACTACGTATAACCTCAAAAATGCCAGGCTTTACCATAGAGCTGTCAGTTGGCAGATATCAACCTAGGGTTGTCCAATCCCGAGATGTAAAAGCCAAGCCTCATACCATCAGAAATTTACTTTTCTGATGCTTGTAATTTCCCTTCTACATTTTTATCGCCAGAATCGATGGGTGAAATTAACACTGTCGTCAAAGACTGACCCTGTGTAGATAAGCGTCTATTCTTAATTACCTGGAATGAGTTTCAAATATCTAGTAGGAAACTTTTCCTTATGGGTTACGAATTCGCAGTAACAAAGGCATTCGGTCTTCGGAACTGTTTACACGCTCGGAACTTTCTGTGCCGAGTTGAGGAAAATACCGGAAGAAGCCGGTTTCGAACTTTATAAATCCACCAACGGCTGCTTTAAACTTCAAACGAAATCCAGCAGAATGTGTGAGAACTCTCATTGCAATAAGCCCTCGATGTTGCTTTTATGCATGAACGAGCTGCTGGATATTTTTCGGAATGTAGATCATAGATGAATAATGAATAACACTTCTAGTGATAAGGCGCTTAAGGAAATGTGATCCCGAATAGGGTTAGTTCATAGATGAAGCATGTTTGTCAATGTATTAGTTTAGTAACAATGCTTAATTCAGTATTGCTGAGCTAACCTGTCCTGCATTCTAGAAGCACTAATTCCTTCGAACATAAAACTAAGATGTCTAAAATACTGGTGTGTACAATCCTCCGATTTTGTTTTACAGGTTTGGCGACATGGGGATTCTTTCATTTTCTCTTCGCCAAGTAGCGCCACTCAAATCTATTCAAATGTCAGTTTCTGATTAGAATAAATTATTTATTGAGTTATTCGGAATTTTTGTATAAAAGTGTGTGAAAAGTGATTATCCATTTTTTATAATGCGTTTTTGTATTTTATGTGGACAGTCCAGTGCTGCGATGAGAATTCCGAACTTTCAGTTTGCCAAAAAAATATATACAGAGTAAGTCTTTGACCACTGCGTTAATTTTAACCATAGATTCTTGACGTCAAAAGAAACATTTTCTTCCCATAACATTTTTCCAAATTTGGCCCCGCTCAAAAGATAAATAGGGTGTTGAAATTTCATAAAAAAATTGCATTTTCACCTGTAATATTCAAATGACAATATCAATTGAAATGATCTCTTGTAGAAGGTTTTTGATAACAGTAATGCATATTTTGGCATCAATATATTTATTCCACTTCTTGTGGGTTTCTCACTACTACTCTACAGATTGGTTAAATTGCATGAAAAACAAATATCGCTTGAACTAAAGGTCCGTATCTCGTACTTCCTGGAATCATTAGTCTTTTTTGCATATAAAATAATTCCTTATCTTTTCTCCTAAATTGCACCATTCTTGAGGTATTTGAAGTTGAAAGGAATTGAATCGATATAATTTTGTACAATTTTTCTGACTTTCCCAAATCCAACTCTGTGCTGATATGATTCAATAATAAGTTTTGCTCAATGTTGCCATATTTTATGTCTTTATTAAATATTTCTAGAAAAGGTTGGGGAAATCTCTCCAGTCTATTTTTCCACCACTGAACACTATAGATGAAATTAACCACTGAACAATTTTTGTCTTAAATTCACCGCAAAATCTAAATTGCCATTTGCTGTATTCTTTGTTAATGATGTCTAGCACCTTGTTTAATATTTAATCCAGAATAATATTCCATAATAAATAGAGAAAAAGTTTTCCATTACTCTTCGGTACTTCGGTATATTTTGACCGTTGAAATAGCTAAAGTATTTTCTGTCAGGACCTGTTAAATTGAAGACTTGTCTTCATGAACAGCTGGTTTTTTATAGTTTCAGACTTTCAAGGTTCATCAAATTATATCTATTCTAACATAGGAATGCTGCAAATTGAGCTCATATGAGTTTTAAAAACTTCGAACCCAGTCTCCTAGATTAGTTTTATACCTTTATTATCTTTATTTCATACACCGATTCAACCTTGTTCACAAACTTAGAGACGGCACCACTCAGTTTACGTCTAGCACAATTTATTTCAGTGGTTAAAACTCAAATCTTCAAAAGTGCGGGCTGGCCCATTTTATGCATTTAGTGAAACATCTCAAAAACTACTTGAAATAACGAGAAAATTCGAACAGCACAAAGCAGCACAAACCTAGCACAATTCAGCACAACAAAAATTTTTTCGGAAATCAAAAAGTGCGGGGCCAACTTCACACACATTGAGATGGGGTATTGTTTCTTCTGTTTCTCCACATTCAAAACTTACGCTTGGAACAGAGTTCCATCTGGATAGCATGCTATTGGTAAGATCATGACCTGTTGTCAAACTATTAAGAACTGTTCAAAGTTTTCTTGAAAGATCACAACCTGGAAGTTTTTCGAATAAAACTCAAGGAGAACTGTGAGTTATTATTTTCGATTTGAGATATAGGTTTATTCATTTGTCGTGATGGTTGTATTTGCATCAAACTATTCCAGAAAAAACTCTAGAACCAGTGCGCAAAAGCTTCTGACCTCATGTCAGTACTTTTATTATTTCTTTAAGAGGAAAATGAATATACTTGAATCGTGAGGTTAATTGATCTGACAATTTCTTGTTGATTGTTAACCTGAGTAGTGTAGAATAATTGCATTTCGCCGAACAAACGACACGATGGCAGACAAAGGCCTCAACTGCCTTATAAGAGCAGTAGATAGTTAAAGGAAGGAGTGTTGCCTTTTATTTTTCGGTATTAAAGAACAAAAACAAATATTGATAATCAGAAATCGCTTTACTGTTGTCTAAATATTCCCCATTAAGATCTATACACTTTTGCATGCGTTCGAACCAATTGTCGAAGCATTTTTGCCACTCTGATTGAGGTATCTCCAAATCATTCATTCTGAACGCATCAACCGCTTCTTCAGGTGTCGAAAAACGTTGACCTCTCATTTTATTTTTTACGTACTGGAATAAAAATAAGTCATTAGCTGCCAAGTCAGGACTATACGATAGATGACTCATCAAATCGATGTTTCAAATGTTAAAAATGCAGTTCTTTGAGCCGATGTGTGAGAGCTCCGTATTCGGCGGTTAGTTTTCCTGATTTCTTGGTGGACTGGCTAACAAATGGTTGTGTACCACTCAGAATTGACTGTTCCGCGTTTTTCTAGTGGTATGATTGCCACATGTCCAGTTTTTCCAAAAAAACAGGTGACCATTTGCTTGGAAGTGAAGATAAACACTGGTTCTTGATGGAGCTTCATCGTCAAAAATTGAATTAAGTTCATCGATGCTGTTGTTGAGGTAATCCACGTCGAAAGTTGTAAAAAATAATCGCACGAAAATGATCACGATTTAATTCCATTTTTTTGGACGAGATGAATGTCTTAAGTAACTGTAAACAACACAAATAACGCTCGTATGTCAAAAATTTCTGACTACGTATACCTCAAAAATGCCAGGCTTTACCATAGAGCTGTCAATTGGCAGATTGTAACCTAGGGTTGTCCAATCCCGAGATATAAAAGCCAAGCCTCATACCATCAGAAATTTACTTTTCTGATGCTTGTAATTTCCCTTCTACATTTATTATCGCCAGAATCGATGGGTGAAATTAACACTGTCGTCAAAGACTGACCCTGTGTAGATAAGCGTCTATTCTTAATTACCTGGAATGAGTTTCAAATATCTAGTAGGAAACTTTTCCTTATGGGTTACGAATTCGCAGTAACAAAGGCATTCGGTCTTCGGAACTGTTTACACGCTCGGAACTTTCTGTGCCGAGTTGAGGAAAATACCGGAAGAAGCCGGTTTCGAACTTTATAAATCCACCAACGGCTGCTTTAAACTTCAAACGAAATCCAGCAGAATGTGTGAGAACTCTCATTGCAATAAGCCCTCGATGTTGCTTTTATGCATGAACGAGCTGCTGGATATTTTTCGGAATGTAGATCATAGATGAATAATGAATAACACTTCTAGTGATAAGGCGCTTAAGGAAATGTGATCCCGAATAGGGTTAGTTCATAGATGAAGCATGTTTGTCAATGTATTAGTTTAGTAACAATGCTTAATTCAGTATTGCTGAGCTAACCTGTCCTGCATTCTAGAAGCACTAATTCCTTCGAACATAAAACTAAGATGTCTAAAATACTGGTGTGTGCACTCCTCCGATTTTGTTTTACAGGTTTGGCGACATGGGGATTCTTTCATTTTCTCTTCGCCAGGTAGCGCCACTCAAATCTATTCAAATGTCAGTTTCTGATTAGAATAAATTATTTATTGAGTTATTCGGAATTTTTGTATAAAAGTGTGTAAAAAGTGATTATCCATTTTTTATAATGCGTTTTTGTATTTTATGTGGACAGTCCAGTGCTGCGGATGAGAATTCCGAACTTTCAGTTTGCCAAAAAAATATATACAGAGTAAGTCTTTGACCACTGCGTTAATTTTAACCATAGATTCTTGACGTCAAAAGAAACATTTTCTTCCCATAACATTTTTTTAAATTTGGCCCCGCTCAAAAGATAAATAGGGTGTTGAAATTTCATAAAAAAATTGCATTTTCACCTGTAATATTCAAATGACAATATCAATTGAAATGATCTCTTGTAGAAGGTTTTTGATAACAGTAATGCATATTTTGGCATCAATATATTTATTCCACTTCTTGTGGGTTTCTCACTACTACTCTACAGATTGGTTAAATTGCATGAAAAACAAATATCGCTTGAACTAAAGGTCCGTATCTCGTACTTCCTGGAATCATTAGTCTTTTTGCATATAAAATAATTCCTCATCTTTTTCTCCTAAATTGCACCATTCTTGAGGTATTTGAAGTTGAAAGGAATTGAATCGATATAATTTTGTACAATTTTTCTGACTTTCCCAAATCCAACTCTGTGCTGATATGATTCAATAATAAGTTTTGCTCAATGTTGCCATATTTTATGTCTTTATTAAATATTTCTAGAAAAGGTTGGGGAAATCTCTCCAGTCTATTTTTCCACCACTGAACACTATAGATGAAATTAACCACTGAACAATTTTTGTCTTAAATTCACCGCAAAATCTAAATTGCCATTTGCTGTATTCTTTGTTAATGATGTCTAGCACCTTGTTAATTATATTTAATCCAGAATAATATTCCATAATAAATAGAGAAAAAGTTTTCCATTACTCTTCGGTACTTCGGTATATTTTGACCGTTGAAATAGCTAAAGTATTTTCTGTCAGGACCTGTTAAATTGAAGACTTGTCTTCATGAACAGCTGGTTTTTTATAGTTTCAGACTTTCAAGGTTCATCAAATTATATCTATTCTAACATAGGAATGCTGCAAATTGAGCTCATATGAGTTTTAAAAACTTCGAACCCAGTCTCCTAGATTAGTTTTATACCTTTATTATCTTTATTTCATACACCGACTCAACCTTGTTCACAAACTTAGGAGATAATAGAATTTGACTTAGTTTTAATATTTCTGAATGTTTGTTATGATTTTTTAAAGTCTTAATTGGTGGTAGCAGGATCATAGAAACGGGAAAATGAAAACTATGTCAGTTCGCCGACGTTTCGCAAATATATTTTTCCATCTTCAGGGCTCTACAAACGAATATGGAGCATATAATGAAAAATTCCAAAAAATGTTATGATGCATGGTTAATTAAAATTCAATCAATATTGAAACTGGAAGCTATAAGCTCATAAACAAGAAAGAATGCATTTTCTGACCATAATCATTTCATACTGAATTGAATAATTTAAAACTATCGATATTATCCTTCCAATATTTTCCACATTTTTTTTGAAAGAAAGCTACAAATAACTGTTGACAGTTTCAAACAGAATCAAAACAACAAGGAAGGTTTTCATAGAAATGATGGTTTTCACGATTTGGAGATTTTAGGAAGAAAATTACAAATGTATGATGATAACACCCAATAATTCTGAGGTTTTTTTGGAATTTCTCACTAGAAAGGCATGGTTTATAATCTTGAAGTAGAAAGAAAATATAGTAGAACAACAAAAATCAATGTTTATGGTGTTGAATTTTTTTACCAGAAAATTAGTATTTTGTATCTTCCTTCTGGTTATGGACCTCATCGGATGAAACATGAGTGAGTGAATCATTTCTTAGAGGGAAAATAATGTTTTTAAATAATTCAGATTCAATAGTGGATGCTGTGGAAGGTATTTTTCATTCAAACTAAACTGGACTACAGAGGGGTATTTGCCCAATGTGAAAACTGAAAATGCTTATAACTTTTCAACGCAGCTGAATATAGAAAAACCGTAATGGAAAAAGTGTTTCTTTTGATCTCAAGAACCTATGGTTAAAATTAACGCAGTGGTCAAAGACTCACTCTGCATATATCTTGAAAATTTGAAACTGAACAACTGAATTACCTGCAGTGAAACACATCACAGCAAGAAGCAGCACCTTTCTTTTTCACAATTTTCTTCCAAAGCATTGTTTAAGTTTTCAGATATGAAAACTTCAAAGTTATAGGATGAATTCTGTTGACAAATAATGTTTGTTTTCTTATAAATTAATAAAACACATACATAAATTAGCATCAACTTACCATAAATCAGGATTGTAAAATCTTTATAGAATAATATTGAAAACATTAATGTTTGAGCAAGAGACCATGTATTAGTGAAAAAAATCATACTTCAATGTATTAGAAAAAAGTGGACAAACCATACTAATTGAAAGCATTACGTGATCAGAATTCGCATTACAAGAATATTTATTTAAAAGCCAGTTAATCGGTGAAATCCATGAAATATTTGACTAGTTAATTTTTCAGAAGAATAAAATAATCTTTCATTTTTGAGATTAATTTGATTTAAAATTTCAACAAATGTCAAGCGACTTTATGGTCAAGCGTTTGCGATGTAACATTATAAATGAATTGCCTTGTGGCTCCCTCATGTGAGTATAAAACTAAACAGTCGCCATATCCCAAAAAGTAAAATGACGTTTCCATTCGAAATTTGACAAGTGCACACACCAGTATTTTAGACATCTTACATAAAACTACTATATTCTATGTTCGAAGACTAATTCTGAAACTATACAGGTGAGTCTTTGATAACTACATCAATTCTGACCATAGACCAACGGAAATAGTTTTTTCAATACCTTTTCTTTTAAATTCGGATATGTTCTAAGGATTTATGTTATTGATCAGTTATAAATCTTGAATACTGTATGTAATATTAATTTACATACCTTGTCGCGTAAAAGTGGCCTCGTCCGTAAAAAGAATACATTTAAAAAAATTTGGATTGAGGGCTGTTCTTTCTTGTAATGTTTGTCAAAAATCCATTCTAACCCGTAGATCATCTGACAAGAGCTCTTGGGCTTGTCTGTAATGATAAGGATGAAGCTGCTGCTCTTTAAGTATCCTCCAAGTACTTGAAGAAGACGCATTTGTTTGTCTTGCCACATCCCTTACTCTATCTGTTGGATTTTGATCAACTGAATTAAAAATCATATTTTCTTTATTTATTGTTCTTGGCCTACCAGAATTTAATTTTTTAGGTCTCACACTCCCAGTTTCCCGACAACGTCGTTCAATTGCTCTAAATGTATTTTTACTTGGAAAGTTTCTTCGGGGAAACTTTTCTGCATAACGCGTAACAGCTGCACTAGCGTTTCCTAAACACTTTCCTAAGGTTAATAACATGTCAGTGTATTTAAAAAAAAACATGTCAGTGTATTGAGTACATTTTTATTAACAATATCTAATTTAACAAATAGAAATGTAATTATTGTTAACTCAACGTCAAAACTATTAAATGAAAGACAGTTTTCATAAAATGCTATTGCCGTGTAGAATTCATGGGTTATTACTTCATAATTTTCAAATCAAAATACTCCGAAAACGGTACACAGTATCGAGTTTTACCATGAGTACCTTTTTTGTGTGAAATTGAAGGATGTTTGAGACCGCTTGAAATTTTGCTCAATAAATCTTATATTAAAAAAATTATGTTCAATAGTACTTGGTACGAACCGTGTAACTAGCGCCCTCTACGAGAGTCAAACATAAAAACGAATTCATTGGATGTATCTGCTTCCAAAACATCTATTATAATAATATGATGCCATAGTAAGGTCTAGCGCCTAAACCAATCGACCGATTTGCATCAATTTTTTTTTAAATTAGCGGTAGGCACCTAAACTGATGCAGAAAAATAATAACAAGTACCAAACATCTATAATTTCTCTAAAAAATACAAAAAAAAAAATAAGGGTGTTTTGCATGTTTTCGCTGTAGATGGCGCCACCGCTCAACAAAGTTTTACTAATATGGGCTTTAATTTCTTCTTCTAGCACTCCAAGTCACCATTACCGTCATATAAATCATTAAAAACATTTTTTAATTTGATTAACTTCATTTGTATTTAAATTATAACATGTGACTCATAAATCATATGGTAACATTGCTAGAAGAGGAAAAACACTTTATTTCAGTTGTTTTATGTAGGCTTTCAATTTAAAAGGGTGAAGTGAATTATTGTGAATAAAATAATTTGTGAATTTGCAATAGTTAAAAATTTCAAATTTTGTTATTTGAATAAAATTACCTTAAGTGAAAGTTGAACAGTTAGGGCGAGTTAAAAAAGGTTCAAGAGTACTATCTGAGTTGGTCAGAAAAGTCATTTGAATACTTTTATAACAATTTATATTTTATATAACGTGCTTGAAAATATAAGATGGAAACTGCGGTTTGAAAAAGTTTCATTTTAAAAGTAATTGTCAAACTTAATAACGTTTAATAATTATAATAAACATCTATAATTTCAGGTTTGACTTTCAAATAGTGTTTTGACGAACTTGATTTTAAGTTTGATTTTAAGATTATTTTAATTTCCAAACCTACCGAGTAAGTTAATTTAGAAATTTATTATTGAAAAAGATATCAAAAATCCAAATTTGGATGGTTATTTTCCATTTTTGGGTAAAAATTGAAAACGGGTCACGTCCGATTTTTCAATTTTGAGTTTGGTTCAGTGTAAAATTTTAAAATTTTAATTTACAATGGAGACACGACGACGAGGCAGACCAGTGGGTTCTCGAAACGCTACCCGGACAACCCGAACTGAAAGAAACCGACGCCGCGTTCATAACAATAATCACGCAATGCGATCAGTATTTGCTCGCAAAACTGTGAAAAATCCGCTTGCAGTAGCCTAAAATTTAATGCATTTACATTGCATCTCTGGGCAAACCGAACAATTGTAATTTGGCGGTTGTAGCCTTGTGCTATATTGGTACACCTCCAGGTTTCGTACACGAAAAACATGAGCTTTCATCTGATTTTCCAGAAGCTCCCTTTTCTTTTTCGCGCGTTCCACGTTTTCTTTCTGCAATTGCTCCAATTGCCTCTGCTATTCTTCTTTTTGCTTCTTTTTCAGAAGGCTGTTTTGAAATCGCCGCTGTTGGCGTTTCAGTTGGGCGTCGGAAAGTTTTTTGGGCATGTTTTTAAACACCTCTTCACTCGATGAAAGCTAGAAACAAAATGACATGAACGGCTGCTTATAGGGGGGCATTTGCTAATAACGACCGCGCGCTTCCTTACTTGCGCCCGTGGCGATAGTAGTTTCTGCAAAATTTTAAAAAATGTGTATAATATTTTTATTACATTATTTATTTTGTTGGATGTCATTGGGGTGGAAATCTCTGATATTAGTGAAATATAAAAAACAACAAAAAAAAAAGGGCCTGGAAATAGAAACACAATTCTCTCAAACTCTAGCATAAAAATTCTTAGCTCGGAAAGTATAATCAATTTTCTTTCAGTCTTAGGTATACATCGTCGTCGTATCTAATTTTGTATACTATCTTTTCAAATCCATCTCGAAATAAAGAGAAGAGTTACCTGCTAAATAGAAATCGTTGGAAATCCATAAAAACATTCAGAAAAATGAAATAGTCATTTCTTTTAATATGTCATGTGATCACAAACAAGTGGGCGAATTGAATAAATGTAATATTTTTCGAGCAGCGTTTCGCAATGAAATTTTCATTCTTGTTTATTTTCCATCTAGAAATTAATTTGATGCATATGGAACCACGAATCGTGTTGCGGATTGGATTTATAATTTTTTATCTTTGGCAGAAACACATCAGCGGCATTCATATGAAAAATCTTTCCTACGTTTATTTGTGTTCTGTGACGGAACAATATGCAGTATAATGGAATAAATTCGGAATTTGCATTATAAAGAACTGTTTTCGTAAAATTTGGAAATATGTGTGTCACTACTTAAAGAAAGTTGGACCAATGCTCTCCTGGATTTCAGCACTTTGTTTATTTTGAGCGGTTTATAAAGATTACCCTGTAACACTGATTATTCATTTTGAAATTCTAATTTGAAAAGTAGAACAATCTGTTTATACCCAATTTATCTTTAATTTATTGCGCTGTATCGAACTACTTAACATAGAAGAAAATCACATGATCTGTGAGAGAGTATTTGGCTGCCATACCAGTACTGAATTATCCTGATTTCCTCAAATCTTTCATTTGGTCAACGGAACTTCGGCCTGGTAGCTTCAGGGAATCGACGCTGACTAAAAAATCATTGCACATCTTTTTCGTTTACTTACAAAACCAGAAAGGAATAATTCTTCGATGCAGAACAAATGTTTTGGGATTATACGCTATGGAGAAAATGTACGACACTTAAAGGGAACGTTTTTCTGCATCATAATCGATCATTTAGCTAAATTCGTTACTTCCTACTGAAGATGAGACCCGAAACAATAGGTTATGTGAAGAATGGTAAGTTTTGTAAAGATTGTAAGCGTGATTAAATGCTCCAGCTGGTTTGATGATAATCCAAATTCTGCTGAAGCAAACTTTACAGATTGTAAGCTTAGATATTTTCAGTCTGTAGTCTACTTCTTCACGTTTTGCTTTGTTCTTTGACAAAAGTAACCTCTTTACTGAAAAAAATGCCTGTATATTGTTTTTTTTTCATATTAATGGCACCAGTAATGAAGCAGTTATGATAAATTTTTATTTTACGTAATTTCGAAATTTTCTCTTCCAGTTCAGAAACCGCACTTATGCCCATGATAACAGTTGGAATTTGTTGAAGAATGAATAAATTTATTGTATCCATTACTCAACACTGAAACTTATTGCCATGATTTGTTGAATAATATTATTTCTCGATTTTGACTTTCACACCCTATTTATCAATCGGCATGCATTTGAATATTCTCCATTTTCTGAATCGCTAGATGGATATTGAATGAATGCTTCCTTCCATATGTTATCGATATATCATAAGAAAATGGCCCCTTTATCCGGCGTATATTTTGGGAGCCCTTTCAAAGGGTTTTCGTAATGATATATTACAGAAGGATTTCATCCGTGGAACTATGCTCTAATTCATGGAATAATCTGTAGCGTGTATACTTTATCGTCCAGAAACCAGCCATCGACTCTTTCTGTAAGCCTCCTGATAAGAGATAGGCTCGTAAGAGCAGAGAGTCCATAAAATATGGGGTAAGTTGCCAAGTTTAGCCGGAATTAAAAAGAATTGGTCGAAGTCCAAGTGAAGTATAATATACGATACACGTATTCTTCTTGTCTTGACCATTCTATGTTGTATTGATTGTATATTGATGGATTATTTCAGCAAATACTACTTGGTGGTTGATAATAATAGAAACTATATTTTCTACAGATATGATTCCAAAAATTTCAAGAAAAATTCCGTCAAATTTATATCAGATGTTCCACAATTTTGTATAAACCCATTTATTATTACTTATCTAAAGTTTTGGCCATTGTTTTCTATACATTTTGACCACTTTTCTGGCAATTTATGGATACCACGCCAATAAAATTGTTCGTCTTTTGAAGAAAACCAACCAGACACCCAATTTTCGACCTCCTCGTAGGAATCAAAGCGCTCCTCAGCCAATGCGTGTCCCATCGATGAAAACAAATGGTAGTCGGAAGGAACCAAGTCTGATGAATACGGCGGTTAGGGTAGCAGTTCCCAGCCAAGTGTTTTGATTGTATTCTGAACTGGTTTTGCTTTGTGTGCAGGTGTATTGTCATGGAGCAAAATTACCTTGCCGTGTCTTCTGGCCCATTCTGGTCGTTTCTCGACCAATGCATGGTTCAAATTGATCATTGCTTGTCGGTAGCGATATGTATTAACGGATCCACTAGGTTTTAGAAGCTCATGGTACACCTCACCTTTCTGGTCCCACCAAACACACAGCATTGTCTTCTTGTCGAATCGATCTGGTTTTGTATTCGATGTTAATGGTTGTCCCGGATGAACCCATGATTTTTTTCGTTTAGGATTTTCGAAATAAATTCATTTTTCATCGCCAGTAACAATCCGATGCAAAACCTATTTTCTTTCGTGTCTTTGAAGCAAAATTGTGTGTTTTTCGGTTTTCCATCTCTTTTTCATTCAATTCACCTCTTTTCGACACTCTTGGATCTTTCACATAGCTTTTAAACGGTCAAAAATTGTTTGTTGTACAACATTAAACATGTCTGCCATTTGCTTCTTATTCCAAGTTTCATCTCCATCCAATATCGTTTGCAATTCGGCGTCGTCAAACTTTTTTGGTGGTCTTCCACGTTCTTAATTTCTCACATCAAAATTATTATTTCTGAACCATTGAAACCATCTTTTGCATATTATTTCTGATAGAGCATGATCACCATATGCCTCGACGAGCATTCGATGCGACTTTGCAGCACTTTTCTTCATATGAAAACAAAAAATTAATGTTTTCCGCAAATCATCACTTTCTGATTCAAAATATGATGTTGTCTGTTCAATGACTTGATGTATACTAAATATGTTTCAAAGAGGTCATAGTAAACAAAAAAATAAATAAAGGCACGTGATAAAAGATGGCGGAAGAGCCGACAAAATTGAATCCAATTATCAACTATTTTTGGGTTCTACTGCGGCTACCTATTGATTTTTTTTTGGCACATTACCCAGTATTATATTGTACTAGTATTTTCTGTACTGAAGGTTTGGAGAAATAAAACGTTTCGTTAAAATAAACACCTGTGTTACCGTCCTCATTTCCGATATATTTGTGGAGTCGTTGCTCTTTCGGCTGTTGCCTTTGAGATATTCCCAGGAATACGAACTCGATGTATGTCTTTCCACATCATTTACCTATCGACGTCCATGGAAACCTTCGGCCATATTATCTCTATGTTCAGCAGTGAAAACATTCGACTACTCCTAATAAAATGTCACGATCCAGTTCATTCGATAATTAGTTCTTGTTCGAGAATCACGTGCTCTTGATCAATAATCGAGGTAATGGCACTTAAAGAATAGAAAAAATTTCTATCGTAACAAGTACGTGGAGTTCATTTCATCCCTTTATATTTTTAATGCTTAAGAATGCATTACTCGAAGATGGTTAGAGATAAGAAAGTCGAGCAAGAAATTTGTGAAAAATTTACTAGGTTTTTTTTATTCTTGCTATTTCATGCACAAAAAGCTATGTAATTCGATAAAAAAACCTACACCTCCTGACTTAAAACATTTTTTTTCTGATCGAACCAATATTGAGCTATATCGCATTAGTTACAATGTGTCATATCACACTCATCTTCATCCCAAATATGAACCAAGATTCTCAGAAACATGGCCCACAGCAACGTTGAAAATTTAATTATTACAAAAATATACAATCTAATAATAATATTTCCATATCAGATTGTTTCAATCAGAAAAAAACTATTGATTACACCACAGGAAATATGAATACATTTCCTTCGGTTGTCTAGACATCCCTCGGGCTCCGCCCTCGGGATGTAACTTTGACAATCTCGGGAAATATACTATTCATATTTCCCTAGTTGTAATAATAGCTATTTTTAAATGAGCTAGAAAATCTTCCTAGGTCGTCTAAAAAAATCCTGTATATTATAGATATTAGAATGCATAAATACTATGTTCTCCGAAGCAAAGTATCATATTCCAATTGCTTGTAACGTGTTTATTTCGATTCAACTAGCCATCGAAAACTGGCAAGTTAAATGATAAAATCCCAATGATGTTATAAATCATGAAGTAAAATCATTGAGAATGTGCTTTCCAGTGACGGCTCGTGCCCTCTAGGAGTGGGTCGGCCAGACCAAGCATATATATATATATATATATATAATTTAAGAGCTGTAGAGACTCATTTATTGGATCATTATTTCTTTGAAGTTGGTTATCTCTTTCTTGTATTTTATTGGGATCAGAGTTTGTTTAACATACTGGAATGAAATTAATATTCCAACAATTTTTTTAAAATCATCTTGCCTGTAAAACTTTACTACATATGTTTTTTGTGATTCTTTTTTCATTCCTCTTATAAAGTTGATACTTGTTTATAGAATTTTTCACGAAATACACAGTAATTGTTTTTCAATAAAAACAAGATAATTTCCATGAACAGCTCCTTTTGTATCTGCGTGTGTTCTTTCAATGTATCCCATTTTCTTTCCAGTTAACCTTAGTTTTTTTCAAGTTTCCAAAAATATTCACTACATCAAATGATATCAGTTTATGGTTATTTGGTATTTGAAAATTATTTATTTGACAAACTCGAATGAATCTTTGATATAATAATCAAGCTGATTTTAGAATATCTGCCATGAAATACAGTGACAATAATATCTAAAATGTATAACTGTCCAACAATTCATCTTAAAACTTAGTAAAATTAAAATCATATTCATCATGTTGTGAAAGCTGTCAATTAGAATTATTCTAATAATGGAAAACCTGTTATCTATTAAAAAACTAATCAAATCACCGCAATTTGATACTACCTTTCTTACACTTGCCATCTGGATCACTCACATTCAACTTGTAACCGAAAACGAACGAAAACTCGTACAACCCTAAGCCCTACACACTAAAATCTTACTCCAAACTACTGAACTCTGATAATCAAAGTGTAAACACACGCAATGCATATACCCCCTCCCCAAGGGTATCTTGGCCGACCTAGTCTTTGAAAAATAAACAAGTCGTGGGTTGCTGTTTTGCTATTTACAGTTACTAAGAATGAGTTTTATGGTCAGATAATCACAAAATTTATTCCATATAGTACGAATACACTTTTTTCTGAAATTGAAATAATATTCAAGTACTTATGATAATAGTCATTTGAGACTTGAGGGTGAAAATTTCAATTATTAATAGGATACTTGACAAAATTTTAAATACATAATGATTTCTCTTTCTATCTCAAATTTAGGATAAACATATGAAGATGTCGGATATTTTTAATTTGGTATTTGCAATAAACATCGATAATAATAAACAATTTCACCCGCCTGCCGTTTAACATAGGGACGTCCGACGGGCAAGTCTTCTCGGCCGACCTCGCAAGTGTCACAGTCGAGGTATTGTAGAGTTCCATTAATAGGAACTTCGAGCGACGTATGTGTTAGATGAAATCATAAACTGAAACCTGTGGCTCGGCTGGCAGAGCTGCATTATTACGTATAAGGACAGATGCGGGAACTTGGAATAAAAATTATTTGAGGTGTTTGACCGAAATAATGTGTACTTCGATGTGTTGAGTGGAAATATGAGATATATAGAGGGCAGAGGAAAAGATACTAAGGGAATTTCTCGAGATTTAAATATTAATTTTTCAAATAAGTTTCGATTAAAAAAATATTTATTTTCACCTTTTTTTTTCGGTTGCGTTTGGGTTGGCCCGGCTGACCCTGCCTACCCTGACAAGCCGTCACTGGTGCTTTTATCTAGAGAAAGTAGCGTTGCACTAGTTTCACCCTTACCTGGGATCATAACCTTAGCTTACTTTGTACTCAGAGGTAGCTGCCAGAATTCAACAATATTGCAGATGGCAGCATGGTCATTTGAAATATCAAGAGTTTCAGATTGTCGGGGAATGGTTTTTTAAAAGATGAAGAAATGTAGAAGTCTCTAATTGCACAAAATAGATACTATGAATAAAAATTAATTTTTTTCCGATAAAGAAATATTGTGGACTTCTTGCGGTTACGCAATTTTCAAATTGAGTTTTCATTTCAGATTGAATATAGAGATGTGGTGTCGTGGGATAGGAGGTAGAAACGAAGTTCCTTCGGCTAATATAGAATCGACACAATTTGCAAAAAAAGTGCTCAATTTTATGTAGGTTTTCTTGATTTACCATTAAATTTTACTGATTAGTTTTTATTGTATAGTACACGAAAGTATTTAGGAATATCAGTATCTTAGGAAATACTGAATTACGTAAAATAATAAAAAAACTTAATTCGAATTATTAATTAAAATGTCAAAATTGGTCTCTTTATTTTTGTTTGACAACATAAAATTACATAGAAATAGAAATAATTACAAAAAAGTTTATTACTATTAATATAAGTAATTCTTATTAATCAGTCTTGTCATTAAATTCTAATGCTGAAGCTATTGACTTGTGGTAACTAAAACACGCTATATATGTTTGTGATTCTATTTTATGCAAATACCTCGAAAAAACAGCATCAATAGCAGTACCATATCTCGCTGTCGATTCTTTTAGATTGGTTTTTTATATGTAATAAAATTTTTTCTAAAGAAATGTTCTCAGTGGTTCTGATTTTTAATCTGTGAAATTGATATTGAAGTCTCCAGATAAAAAAGTCGGAAGCTGATGGAAGTTTACACCAAATATTTCAAAAACCTTATCAGTGTATTATATCAGTGCTCGATGGATGAAATGTTTCACATCTTCAATTTTTGTATTTGGTGAAATGTAGACTTTTACCACGACAGTCTCAACTCCGTTGTTCGTTTTACATATAGCTGAATAAATGTCTTCAACTCCTGTACGTCTAACAATCACAACGCCAGTATTTTTTAAGATTATGTCCATATTTGGTGTTAAAATATTAGTAGGTAGTGTCATTGCTATTTTGATAGAGCAACTCCTCCTGTAA
This sequence comes from Micraspis discolor, assembly GCA_030674115.1. Lineage (NCBI taxonomy): Eukaryota > Metazoa > Arthropoda > Insecta > Coleoptera > Coccinellidae > Micraspis > Micraspis discolor. The sequence continues at coordinate 3,241,639 of JARTUT010001740.1, forward strand.
GTACGTAATCTCGCTTGAAATGAACAATGCAGTTGAAATTAGGAATATCAAACTGTTGGTCATTGCTCATCACGTTTCGGAAAGAAGTAAGAAATTAGTTTTTTGAATTACAGAATCCGACAACTCCAATCTATGGCTTTTTAGACTTTTACAATTTAATGTGGTTATGGAAATGCCATTTTTATTTTGAAGAAAATCCAAGATCGTTTGGGCATAACGTATTACGTTTACTGATTATTAAACTAATACTTACGTATTCAATCTATGATATGAGTATTCGCCACGTGCTTGTCTATACATTGGCGGGGTCAAGTGGTAATAGAGAGAGAAGGGGATGAACGAAAAAAAGAAAGAGAAAGAGAAAGCTAATATACACTACTCGCTTGTGTATACGACTGTCGCGCCTGCGCACGTCTCACTTAACGGTTTTATTCCACGGACATTTTCTTACGGTTTTAATATAAATTTTCCTTCAGTTCGGTCGCGCAGCAGAAACTCATCTCCTCCAAGCGGTCCCTAAGGAACTTTGTTCCAATTATAACCTCTTACTGATTTTATTTTTTCAATTCAATCAAACTGAGTGTTGAATCGATATAGGATCCCTCTCAAAAGAAGAAAATTGATGAAATTACAGATAAGGGTTACGCGAAGTTTATTTTGAATGAAGATTCCGAAACGAGGATTCAGAATCATTCGAACAAATATCGTCAACCCTAATGATGCATTGAAAATCTTGATGAATAGAATTGATTCATAGCTTTAGGCCTAACATAAATACAAATGCAGTAGTCGTGACATGAAATATTCGCTCGAGAGCACAATTTCTCATTTTCTGTTGTCGCTGAATGCGGTAGGAATGTAATCAATAATAATTTATGTTCTCGACATGTATGGTTTGATGGTGTAATACAAACCTCATCCCTTAATGAGCCAAATAATAAACGGGCGGTTCATGATGTTGTCACAGTGTCTCTCGAGAAGTTCATATACTGGATTCCTGAAACAAAACAGTCATACAGACATGGTTTTTGAGAATTTTGGTTCTTAATTATAACATGTTGGCGTTTATTCATTTATCCAATGGAACGTTTCAATCTGAAGTATCGTATGGAATATTTATCTGAAGGCCATAAATAATATTTTGTCAAATCTGTCAAGATACTGTATGTCACACAAAACCTCCTGTGTAAAACAGCAACAACTTGTGTAAATTAGCAATACGTCCTGTGTTAAACAGCAATAGCCTGTGTAAATCAGCAATACCTTCTGTGTTAAATCGCAATACATACAGTGTAGAACGTATTTCCTGTGCGGAACCACAATTTATCCTATCTGAAACCTCAACATCTCCTGTGTGAAACTCCAATACCTTCGATGTGAATCGGCAATACCTCCTCCTGTAAAAACTTTAAGACCTCCTACAGAAAATTGCAATACTTTATGTATGAAAACGTTGTATTTCCTGTGTAAAATCACAATTCCTCTCATGTGAAACCTCAATTCCTCTTGTGTGAAACCTTATGTTAAACTACAATAACACCGCAATACCTCCAGTTTGAAACTGCAATAGGAGAGTTGCCTTTTATATTTCTGGATTGGACAACCCTAGTGTAGCAATCTGCCAACTGACAGCTATATCGTGATGCTTGATATTTTTGAGGTTATACGTAGTCAAAACGTTTTGACATACGAGCGCTATTTGTGTTGTTTACAGTGATTTAAAAGTTCATCTCGCCAAAAAATGGAATTAAATCGTGAACATTTTCGTGCGATTATTTTTTACAACTTTCAACCTGGATTAACTCAACAACAGTGCATCGATAAACTTAATTCAATTTTTGGGGATGAAGCTCCATCAAATACCCGTGTTTATGTATGGTATGGTGAATTCAACCGAGGCCGTAGCTCACTCCAAGACAAATTTCGCGAAGGTCGACCAAAATCAGTTGTAGTTCCGGCAACCAATCGTGAGATTGAGACAACATTAGGCATTAGAGGGATCAGCATATACTCCATTCAAAGTTTATTTGTATCGCGGGTGGCCATGATTTAAGTTTCTTGGGTTGGCATCAGTGTTTCTTCGGATTTCGACGTTGCCGATGTCAAGCAGTTAAGCCAATTTTCACTTGTCATCTGTCACATTTGATTTTGAAGAGAATCAAAATATTTCAGAATTTTTTTCAAAATGCCTAAAGTAATATCAAAAGAACAAAGACTTCGCATCAAAAAATGCTATCTTGCACTCAAATCTGCGCATAGTGGTCAGGAAGTTATGGACGATATAGCAAAGTGTATCAAACATTTTCAACGTAAGTGAGATGTAAATATTATGTTTTATCCTAATCGAAATTTCATTACAGGTTCATATTAATTCAATCAGAGGAATTCTTAATGAAGACGACGATAAAGAGTTTCCTTCCATTGGTAGGCCCAAAATAACACAAGAAGTAGACGATTTCATTTTTAGAAAAGACCTGCAACGACAAATCTGGAATTACAATTTGAAAAATGAACACTTTTCTATCGACACACTACTGACTTACGCTAAGGAACATTTGGATTATAAGGGAGAGCGCACTTTATTATTCAATATTATTAAATCAATGGGTTATAAATATAAAAAGGTAAATGGACGCAAAATTTTATGTGAACAAAAACATGTCGTTGCAGCCAAAATTACTTTCCTGAGAAGATTTTTGCAATTTAAGTCGATGGATGAAAATATAAGATTCGTGTTTCTTGATGAAACTTGGATTTACCAAAATGGTTCATCTGTTCGTCGATGGACACACGAATCTGATATGAGAGGAAATCCATCAAAAATTAAATCTGAAGGTAAAAGATTCACTGTTTTGCATGCAGGATGTAATTTTGGATTTTTGGAGGGTTGTGATTTCATTTTAGATTCCAAGAATAATGATCGTGACTATCACAAGACTATGACCAGTGAAATTTTTCAAAATTGGGTTATTAATCAACTAATTCCAGCTTTATCAAAGCTTGCTGGTAAATTTGTGATCATAATGGACAATGCACCATATCATTCAGTGCAGTTGGATAAGCCACCAACTAGTTTAAGCAAGAAAATTGATATGCAGAATTGGTTGATGAATAACAAAATTGATTTCGATCAGAATTTAAATAAAAAACAACTTTGGAATTTAATATTACCATTTAGAACTGACCGACAGAGACAATACGTTATTGATGAACTTTTGAAAGAGCATGGACATGAAGTTCTTAGATTACCCCCATACCATTGCCAATATAATCCTATTGAAATGGCATGGGCGTTTTGTAAAAACTTCTATAACAAGAACATAAATTCTCATCCTTACACAAGGGATAGAGTGTTCAATTTATGGACTCTGGCTCTTTCAAAATGTACACCTGAAATGTGGCAAAATTTTTATTTACATTGCGAACGACTTATTGAAGACGACTGGACGAAACATATGGGTAACCTACCTATAGATAATATTCCTCCATTTATTATTTCATTGGAGGAAAGTGATTCAGATCCAGAATTATCTGATGATGAGTCTGATTCGTTCACTGAAGTAATGGATGTGGAATAATGTCGAGAAGAACTCAAGTTGTCGCTTCTTTTTAGGATATAATTTGAAATATATGTAAGTAAATTATTGTTACATGCTAATATACAGTTATTTTTAGGAGGATATGCTACTCATTTTCATTTAGTAAAAGGAGCACAATCTGTTGGCATTAAAAGAAGATTTTTCTCCTACAGGTGGATAAGTTTGTTAAGAATCATCAATCGGATAGCTGAACCTGGATTAATAGGCCCTTCCCCCATACGGAGCTTCTTCACTAGTGCACCAATATAACACAGAGAGCCCACCAAAGGCCAAACTACCAGCATTACGAATTTATGAACATCTAATATTATTGGAATAACTTTTTTTTATACAATTAATAAATTATAAATGTAAAATTGGCAGGAAGACTTCGGTCGATAGCCATTTGATGATTTTTTATTATCAATAAAGTTAATTTCTCTCTTCTCTTTCTTTCACAAAGATTTTTTTCACTTTTCGAAAAATACTTATTGTGTAATTTGTAAAACCCTAATAATAATTTGACAAATTTCAATCATATGATATTTCATTTAAGTTAGTATTGTATAATTTTTCGTAATTGTGCTTTATGCTTCCACTTCAGTCAAGTATGATCAATTCACAATCTCTACTGAATTGTTGACTAACTCAGTGATCAAGGGTTGAGTAAATGAAATTCATTCATCTCTCAGTTCTTATTTGAAAAAAAGGCAAACGAAGAAATGAACACATACATCACATACTTTCCATAGCGTTCAGTATTGTGAATGCTCCTGAAAGTGTGTATGAATTTTTCAAAATATTCTGTTGTATACATAACATACCTGTAAGAGATATTATTCGGATTGAAAGAACTTTAGAAGTAATCAACATTTATTCGATTCTTTATGTTAAAAGCTATTATTTCAATTTTGAATATTGAGGATGTGAATAGAGCTGAGTATATCCCAGACCAACAAAACTATGTAACAATCACGATAAAAAATATATATTGAATGGAAGAATTAACTCTTTTCGTCAGTGACTCAAAATGAACCCTTCATTTCACATAATCACCAAGAGATTTGCAGAGAATACCTACTGAACGAAGCATGTATAGCTCTCATCGAGAAGATCACAATGAAGATATTTTTATGAAGAAAAATAAGAGATTTGAAAAACTAAATGTGCCTACCATCACTTTTATGCATTGATCAACTAGAACATGTTCAGAATACAAGCTTGTATTGAATCTTATTTCTACATCTTCAGATTCAACATTACTTCTTTGTGATACCTTCCTTAATTCTTTTGAAATGTTGAACCAGCTTCCAAACGATTAAAGCAATGTCCTTAACAAATTCCAATCGGAAGTTTCATGTATCATGATGAACAGATTAATGTTCAAACTTCTTCAGATTCCCGAAAATCACTTAAAATATGTTCATCCCTGATGAACGGTAACTTAAATATTATAATTAATATTTTTGAGGTTATCGTACAACATCCCAATCAAAATAAGAGCAGCTCCTTTAGAAATTTCTGCCGTAATAATTTCAAACCTTTCGAAACTCTTCCAAGGTTCAGAAGTAAATTGGCATTTTGAGTGAATCCAAGTTTACTAGGACCTTTATGTGATATAGACAACAGTGCGTAATAAATAGTAATAATCTGACAGGAAAATAGCGAACCCAACCTAACTTTTTAATATACAGAGTGAAATGTGTCAAACTTCCATGGCCAACCGAGTTACAAATAATTGAATAGAGTATACATTCAATTTGTTCGCGTTGGATTCCATACCATTTGTCAATCGCTCAAAAAAACAACGCAGAACAGTCAATTTGTTTGCCCGTTGTCTGTTCAGAAATCAGGAAAACCAACCGCAGCGAGCTCTCACACATCGTCCCAAACAACTGCATTTTTGAGCACTCAAAACATCGATTTGAGGAGTCATCCGCCGTATAGTCCTGGCTTGGCACCGAATGACTGGGTTCAACGTTTTTCGACACTTGAAGAAACAGTTGATGCGTTCAGAATGGATGTTTTGAAGCTACCTCAATCAGAGTGGTTACTTTGACAATTGGTTCAAACGCATGCAAAGTTGTATAGATCTTAATGGGGAATATTTTGAAATATATCTGTATATCTCCAACTGACTATAGTCAAAAAAGATTCCCTTATAATTGACGAATATAATGCAGAAATCCGGAATACATCTTCTGACATCTCTATAAACAAATGATAATATCACCGGAGCACACCGTGTAAATATTTGATTATCTCCTCATACATACGAAATGGCAGGAACACGGGAAAATAGAAGGATATATCATCCAGACATGAACAAGATTGGATATTCTGTAAAAGCAATCTCCCTGAAGGAGGGGACAGATTTATTTTCGAATGGTAATGAATCCATACTGAGAGGGACGACGAATTTATCTCAACTTAGCGAGCAAAGGAGAATATGACATCCATTGGAAAGATTTCAGATTTCTAAAGCTGTAAAAGGTATAGCATATTTCCTGAATTCATTGCTTATTCACTGAAATATAGTGTCAATATTTTTTATTTGACACTTGGAAGGCCACAGAAATTCCAAACATCTATTTTTGAGTATCAAATTTAGGCAAGATCAGTCAACAGAACAAGTGATTTTGTCTTTGAAAACATGCATTGATTTTGATGAGATTTGTCTTTAGAAAATTGATAAGCAAGTTTCCAGAAAATACAGAGTACAACAAAAGTAAGTTTACAATGTCTGATATTCACGCATGGGCATATTCTCGGTCAGTATAGTACCTAGGGCGGAAGGAGACACCTGAAACGCAGTGAGTTGAGTAGTTCGTGTGTAATAGTGTTGTTGTGTACGTTTACAGTGCGTTCGTTGCCATGGCTGCGCGTGTGAAGTACACGAAAGGAGAACGTGTTTGTTTGCTTATTTCTTACCTAAAACTTGACGGAGATTATGCTGAAATTTTCGAAGAATTTCGCCAACGCTTTTCAAATAAGCAAGTTCCCACCAGAAAAATGGTGCATAAACTGTATAGTAAATTCGTAAGTACTGGCTCCGTAGCCAACGAGCCACGTTCAGGATGACCTGCTAAACGATGCCACATATGTGTTGAAGAGGAGGGAAAACAATTTGAACAAAAAATGTGAGGATAAGATAGATAAGTAATTATTGATGTTATATTCTTCTCGAAAATAAATTTATTTGCAATTATATTTGCTTTTTTCCTCATATGCAAATCGGTAAACTGCACCCTGTATAATTGCAGGATTTAGGATTTTTTGGACTTAAAACAAACTATTTTCTTCCGATCCCTTAATCGATAAGCGAATTCATAAACTTGTTTTGTTTGCAGTTTCTGAGATTTATAAAATAACGAGACAGGTTGTGTTTCAGCGTTTTAAAACTTGAAATGTACCATCCTTCGAATGAGGGATTTATGTGAGTGCGAATTGTATGACCTTGTGATGAAATAAATTTGAAAAAGAGATGTGAGTGCCTTGGAGTAGAGACGATTAACAGGGAGTTATCGAAATTACAATTAAGATGGTACTTTTGAAATTTGACAAAAATGTTGACAACAGAACTTTAGACTCAGTATTGATCTTCCATTTGTACTAAAATCGTTTTCTATATTTCTTTCTAAGTGTAAATAAACTGTATATAGAAAAGTCGTGTTTTATTCGACGTATGAAAATATCACAGGGCGGAACTTATCAGAATCCCTTGGTTATTAATGAAAAAGCCTAGTTAATTGTAATAGACACTATCGTGAAGTTGGAGTAATACGGGATTATGGAATCAGGCCTCACTAATAGCATAACTTCCTGAATATCACATAGGTTGAAGGGGTCAACCAGATAAGAGGATAATGCAACTAATGGGAGATTGTTATCCATGAAAACAGGGTAACTGTATGATGAAAATATATTCAAATTATCTCTTACATCATTCTCTAATCCGCAACAGCGTTCTATATTTCAAACCATAGATTACAGAAAACTGGATGGTTAACTCGTATCAGCTGAGGCTGTTTATTATATCATCATCTCAGAAATTTGATTATGCGGACGACATTGCTATTGCTTACCAACATTCTGATTTCCATACTCTGGAAAATATACTGTCATCTGATTTGGAAATTTTAAAGAATTATTTTATTGAGTGGCGATTATGTCCAAATCCCAATAAAACAGAGGTATCTTGTTTCCATCTGAATGATCATGAAAAATATAGGAAATTAGCTGTAACTTTCAATGATTCTCCTATCGAACATAATTTATATCCAAAATACTTGGGAGTTGAATTAGATTAATCTCTTAATGACAAGGCTTATTTAAATGATCTGAGCCTAAAACTGGAAACTAGGAATAATATTTTTCAGAAATTAGCTGGATCATTATGGGGTGCTGATGCTTCCACTCTTCGCATAGCATCTCTAGCCCTAGTCTTTTCTTCAGCTGAGTATTGTTGGTCTGTTTGGTTTAATAGTGCACATACACAAAAAATTGATGCACAATTGAATACATCCATGAGAATAATTGTCCCCTCCCATATCCGCAGACAGACTGCAGCTCTGAATTCTTGGAACAAATATCATTCTTTTCCCAATTTATTCCCAATTATTTCATATATTCCACAAAATAGAATTCCCAGATTGAAGTCACGTAAACCATTATGGCATAATACGTTCTTCAATATGTACATAAGTGATAAAGAATTATGGAAGACTGAGTGCAACTCTTACGTAATGTTCAATAAGTATCTCGTTTCTGATCCTTCAGAAAAAATTCCTGGTTTTGATCTTCCAAGAAAAATTTGGACAGTTCTTAATCGTTTGAGAGCAGGTCATGGTCGTACTAATAGCATGCTATTTAGCTGGAACTCAGTTCCTAGCGCAAGTTGTGAATGTGGAAAAGCAGAAGAACCAATACCTCATCTCATCAATAGTGTCCCATATATAAATTTCAAGATGGTTTTAGGGCTATTCATGATGTTTCCGATTCTTTCTTGGAATGGGTAATAAATTTCAAACGAATATGATACGTATTTTTGTTATTCATTTTTTTTTCTGCTTTTGTGTTTTTATTTCTAGATTCGATGTAGGCAAATTGAAGAAGTCTCTGTCTCCATCAATAGAAGACCACTCTTGAAGAAAGAAGTTCCTAAAATATAATTCAGTTTATATTTGTAATTTCACACTTAGACGGGGAGCCAGGGTTTTTTTTACTGGGTTTTTTTCCCTAGGCATTTATGGCATACAGCGAATTGGATGACACCCCGTCACTATCCCCTGATCTATATGCTTTATTGTTTGCTAATTAAATATTGTCAGCCAAAAGTTCAAAAGAAAATATATATAAATTTATTATAAATATATAAATTTATTATAAAGAAACAGGTTAGAACCTGTTTCCGTTTATAAATAATTTTTCCTTTTCAAATTTCGAAAAATTAACATTACGTTTTCGAATTTTATTTTCTTGATTTTAAAATGGTTCTTGTACCATGTGCATAATGCATGCTAAGATGTTGTGGCAATGACAACTCAACAAATACCATCAAAAAGTTAGTCATGTAGTTTAAATCTATTCCAGAATTCAGAATTCCAGTAAATTATAATCAGATAAAATGTAAATGTTTTATTTCATTGGAATGTCTTCAATTCAATATTTTATTTGACTGACGTCATTGAATGGGACAAGAATATAATATAAAGGTTTAGGAATTCGACAAAGTACATCATTCATTCTGTTACCATGGTTCTACCAAACTGACTGACTCGTAAATAAAATTCATTATTTCATGAAGACATTCAAGTTTATTGGAACATTATTCAATGACAGCGTCAGGCATAATCAACGGCCCCGACAATGAATCAACAACATGAGGGAGTATAATTCCTGATCCATAATTCCGAGAATTGTTGGAAATTATACTTTCCTCTCATTCTCATCATTGCCATGGATTCAAAGATCGATTTCGGGTATCCTTCCTGATTGAAACAAATCCGGCATTGTTGAAAACTGCTGTTCCTTTAGTAAACAAAAAAGATTTATTCTGATTCATCACCACGTGGCGAGGACTATCAATTTGGATATGTCTCGATTATTCTAGAATTATTAATTTAATTTGTAAGTACATTTAGGTCAAGAATTTGTGATTGAGACGGCATGAATACATTTAATGACTTGTCAGAACTGTAATAGTTTTAAAAAATTGAGTGAAAAAAAAAGTAGGTTTGACTTTTCGCAAATATCTCAAAATCTATAGTGGGTTATTTCAAATTCTGACTAAAAAAGAAACAGCAATTCCTCAAAGTAGAAATTGATTGAAATTGAATGTTATCCCAGTATTTATCATACTAGTTTATCTTTCCTCAATGGGTTTTTAATACAGGGTGAGAATACAGAGAGAGAAACGAAAAAAAGAAAAAGAGAACAAAAATTTTGATATTCAATTAAACAATTTTTATCCTTCATAACTACTTGTGATCTTTCTTTAAAAAGTGAAAAAACAAAAATGATTTATCAAAAATAAACAGAAAAAACAATTTATTAAGTAAAGATACCTCTGAAATGATTACCCAAACATCTTTTAACATGTTCGTGGCTATGACCAATTACATCCACTAGATCCTTAAAACTATTACAACGACTAAGCACTCCAATAATAGGGGAATTCCTGGAGCTGTTAGTATGCCTCAAGGGCAAGACGAAGGTTTCCAGCTGTCTGAATCTCCTCGAAGGAGCATGAAAGTTGATTCGCGATAAGAGTGACGATGATTCCAATTGATTATTTAATAACTTATTTACGAAGAGTACACCACTCATAATTCTGCGATTTTGCAAACTAATCATATTAAAGTGTTTCAACCTTATCACATAATTTTCTGGATCTCCTCTATTCAACCGTAGACCACACTTTGAATCTAGAAAACGAAGAAATCTCATCTGAACCCTCTCAATTTGGTCTATATAAGTGTTATATTGGGGGTTCCATACAATGGAAGCTAAATTCATCTTGCTGAACACATAAGCGTAATAAAGGGTAATGGAGGATTTATAATTGCAAAACGAACGACTCTGTCTCAATATAAAACCGAGCATGCGGCTTGACGCTGTTACGATATTGTCGATATGTAGGTTAAATTTTAGATGAGAGTCAAAAGTAACACCCAAATCGCGTACATGACTTGAACCCATCAGCGGTGTGTTCAGCGACAAGTATGGAAACATTATAGGATCGTTCCTCCTCGAGAAAGTAATCACACGACATTTGGTCATATTTGTGAAGAGATTAGCTCTTCCGCAAAATTCCATGAAGGAGTCGATATCATTCTGAAGGCGCAGGCAGTCACGGGAGTCCTTGAGTTTTCATGAACATCTTCAAATCATCTGCAAATAATAGTATTTTGCAAAATTTAAATATTTTTATTATATTATTTATGTATATTATAAATAATAATGGCCCCAGATGGGAGCCCTGGGGAACCCCCGATGAAGCCGACACGTACCGTGATTCGAAACCCTCCACAGAGACGTATTGCGACCTATTTCTGAGATAAAACTCAAACCACCGCAGGAGAGACCCACAGACCCCAACTCCATACAACCTTCCAAGTAGTCAACCGATACATATCTTATCAAAAGCCTTACTGAAATCTGTATAAATGACGTCCAGTTGAACCCCCTCATCCAGACCCTTCAGCAAGAATTCAGTAAAATTGACCAAGTTAGTTTCAACGGAACGACCCCTGAAAAAACCATGTTGCTCGGGAATAATCTGGGATTTGACAAGATGGAATAAATGGGGTTATATAAGGGACTCGAACACTTTAGCAAAAATAGAGAGTTTGCTCATTGGTCTATAATTCTCTACCGATAGCTAAGTTACAGCCTTGAAGATAGGAACGACACATGCCAACTTCCAACGATTCGGAAAAACCCCAGATTTGAGAGATTTATTAAATATTATTGTCAAAGGTTCAAAAAGAGACACAGTACATGATCGAATGAACAATGGGGGAATAGAATCTGGCCCCGGACTCTTATTAACATCCAGGGATAACAAAGCCCGTTCAAAGTCCACGGTATCAATATTGATACCTTCCAACAGGAAGGAGCTGAAATTTTGCTCTCCATCAAAGTCAGTTCTATAATTTGATGTAACGTAAACACTTTCGAAAAAATCCGCGAAAAGATTACTTATATTTTTGCCACCGCTTGCAGTTTTTCCACTATATGTCATGTGGTTAGGACAGCTGAAAACCCTGTCTTTTACAGATATAAACTTAAAAAACTTTAAAAAAATTTTTTTGGAGCAAATGCCATCTCACTTTCGATGGAAAGCTTGTATTTCATAAAATCCCGTCTAATCAATCTTTTACACGAGTAACGTAGAGCTTTAAATTCAATTTGATCGGATAGATTCTTATAAGTTTTCCATCTCCTGTGGATTTTATTTTTAAATTTGACTAGTTTGATAAACTCGTAAGAGTAATAAGGTAGAAAACGTTTGTTCACTTTTATCTTTGGTACAAGAAGATCAATTACATCACAAAGTATATCATAAAAAGTATCCAGAGCCAAGTTAACATCATCACAATCAAATAATTCAGGCCAAGGAATTCCGGAAGGAGAACGATTAATTAAATCATATTGAGGACGCTTGTAGTTGAGCCTATAAATCAAGTCGGACTTTTTAGCGAATCACAAACAGTACATACGAATTTACGATACAGTTTATGCATCATTTGTCTGATGGGAAGTTTCTTATTTGGAAAGCGCTGGCGAAGTTCTTCGAAAATTTGTCAAGTTTTACGTAAGAAGTGAGCAAACAAACACGTTCTTCTTTTGTGTACTTTACAAGCGCAGCCATGGCAACGAACGGATTGTAAACGTTCACAACAACACTACTCCAAGTGGACAACTCAACTAGCTACGTTTCAGCTGCCTCCTCCCGCCATAGGTATGAAACTGGCCGAGAATATGCGAATGCGTGAATACCAGACAGTGTAAACTGACTTTTGCCGCACTCTGTATAATTATTTTGGTGACTGGTTCTATATTATGAGGCCCTCTTCAACGTGTTGGTGATTTCTCAAGATCGATGACTAAACGTTACCATGGGATACTAGATTTGCATTAGCGAACCTACCGAGAAAAGTACAACCCTAGAACTATGAAAAAGTGAGGAAGTCATGTGCTTGTCCTTGAGCAAGAATAAAGAACTTAAAGAGAAAACAGATAACTGAAATCTCATTGAGTGAAATGCCACAATTGTTGAACTTCCATCTGACTTTGAGAGATACTGTCGGTAAAGGATAAACTGACTGAAATAAGGAGAAGAAAATATGCCTACTGCAGAAAAATTTTGTTATCATCAATATCCCTAATTGTCAAAAAAACTAACCTTGAATTTTTGTCAAAAGATGATTGAATGAACAAAAAGCTACGTTAAACATACATTACATGTATACATAAATTGCAAGTTGGATTATAACTTCTGAAAACTAGGTGCTGCTTCCAATTAGTTGAAGCATCATCATTTTAATTGCAGTTTTCTGTGTACATTTATCTACCTATAGAAGTACGAAAAATGATTTCCACGTGAAACTTTTTCATAATTGCCTCTTACACAACCCGAGCAAAGTGGCTATCGACATTAGCTCTCATACTGTCGTATACCAAAGGCGTCGAATCTAATTTTGCTTTCTATCACAGGTTGCAAGCTTGGTTCTAGTAAGATTTTACTGGCTCGCTATATAATTCTCATTATGTCTACTAAATGATCATTTACTTCTTTGAACGAAAATGGGGCGTCTGCTACAGAATTACGTAAGAAAACATCTTGGTGTTTTATGATTTCATTTTTCATCATGAAAAAAGGAGACAATAATGAAAGGTACAGCTGAGGAGCGTTAAAAAAATGGATGGGGCGTGTCAGCTTTATGTATGGGGGATTTCTTAAACCCAGTGAAGTACATCTACCAAAAATGAGAATATCTAGATTTTTATAGGATTGACTGTCAGAATATTGAGGAAAAAACATCATTGTAGCTACTCGAACGTGTCAGTTATGTTGTATATGTGGTTGATGGCATGCAGAGAAGTATACAGGGTGAGTCTTTGACCACTGCGTTAATTTTAACCATAGATTCTTGACGTCAAAAGAAACATTTTTTTCCTATAACATTTTCCCAAATTTGGCCCCGTTCAAAAGATGTAGGGTGTTGAAATTTCATAAAAAAATTGCATTTTCACCTGTAATATTCAAACGACAATATCAATCGCAATGATCTCCTGTAGAAGGTTTTTGATAACAGTCATGCATATTTTGGGATCATCAGATTTATTCCATTTCTTGTGGGTTTCTCACTTCTACTCAAGAGATTGGTTAAATTGCATGAAAAACAAATATCACTTAAACTAAAGGTCTGTATCTTGTACTTCCTGGAATCATTAGTCTTTTTCGCAGATAAAATCATTCCTCATCTTTTCTCCTAAATTGCACCGTTCTTGAGATATTTGAAGTTGAAAGGAATTAAATCGATATAATTTTGTCCAAATTTTCTGATTTTCCCAAATCCAACTCTGTGCTGAAATGATTCAATTATCAGATTTGTTCAATGTTGCCATATTTGATGTCTTTATTAAATATTTCTACAAGGTTGAGGAAATTTCTCCAGTCTATGGTTCCACCACCAACACTATAGATGAAATTAACCACTGAACAATTTTTGTCTTACATTCACTACAAAATCTAAATTGCCATTTGCTGTATTCATTATTAATGATGTTTAGCACCTTGTTTAATATTGAATCCAGAGTAATATTCTATAATAAATAGAGAAAAAGATTTCCATCACTCACATAGGTACTTTGGTATATTTTCATGATGACCGTTGAAATAGATAATATATTTTCTGCCAGGACCTGTTAAATTGAAGACTTGTCTTTATGAAGAGCTGGTTCTTCATAGCTTCAGATTTTCACGGTTCATCAAATTATATCTATTTTAACATAGGAATGCTTCAAATTAAGCTCATATGAGTTTTAAAAACATCGAACCCAGTCTCCTAGATTTGTTTTGTGGCTTTAAAGATCTTTTTTTCACATCTTTATTTCATACATCGATTCAACCTGGTTCATAAACTTAAGAGATAATAGAATTTGACTTGATTTTAATATTTCTGAATGTTTGTTATGATGCATGATTAATTAAAATTCTATCAATATTGAAACTGGAAGCTATAGGCTCATAAACAAGAAAGATTGAAATAGAATGCATTTTTTGACCATAATCATTTCATACTGAATTGAATTATTTCAAACTATCGAAATTATCCCTAGAATATTTTCTACTTTTTTCTTGACGATACAAATAACTGTTGATAGTTTCAAACAGAATCAAAACAACAGGGAACAACAGAACACCTCATCGGATGAAACATGAGTGAGTGAATCATTACTTAGAGGGAAAATAATGTTTTTAAACAATTCAGATTCGATAGTGGAATCTGTGGAAGGTATTTTTCATTCAAACTAAACTGGACTACAGAAGGGTATTTGCCCAATGTGAAAACTGAAAATGCTTATAACTTTTTAACGCAGCTGAATATGGAAAAACCGTAACGGAAAAAGTGTTTCTTTTGATCTCAAGAACCTATGGTTAAAATTAACGCAGTGGTCAAAGACTCACCCTGTATATCGCTTTAATCTGAGAGTTTAAGTGTGACTAACATATGCATGAAGGCAGTAAACTTGAAAAAAAATGCCAGCTGTAGATCCTTGAATTGACAATTATAGTCTTACACTTCTTGAAAGTATCAATGATACCTTTATTTATTCTAGAGAACACTGTTTTCTTTGATGAATAAGAGAGCATTTTTTATTCTAATTATATCATCAAACAATTCAAAAAAACTACAAAAATCTCGAAACACATGTGTCGTATTCTATTTAATTTTTTGATTAACTTTTCTGTAGTTTTTTTAAATTGTTTGATCTTGTGATTAGAATGAGAAATTCTCTCTTATTCATCAAAGAAAACAGTGTTTTCTAGAATAAATAAAGGTATCATTGATACTTTGAAGAAGTGTAAGACTATAATTGTCAATTTCAGATATTTTTCGTTTATTTACACTTTTATGAATAGATTTGTTCAATTAAATAATTTGAATTATGGGAAAAATTTCATTTTAAGTCGATTTCATTCTTTTATAATAAACTCAGTTCTTCATAAAATCATAGAATGCTGTTGTATTTTTCTGTGTCGATTTGTTGAGCGAGAAAATACTCTATGCTTATATTTGAGGTTAGTTTATAGAATATTAACTGATTTCAAAATAGTCCGTTTATTTGTTCCGTTAATTGTTATTGTTAATGCTATTTTCAACAGTTGAAACAAGTAGCTCTACCTGAATATTTGTCCATAATAAATTATTCACGTTTCTAACTTACGACTGCCAAAGACTGTCAATACTAATGTTCATCAAAATAACGGCAAAAAAAATTAGTATACCTTCCTAGAGGACACGTGGTATTATTAATTTGTTAAAATCGGCCTTTTCCTTCCGTCTCTTGGAATGGATCGTATTAGCTTTGTTGTAGAAAAGCTTTATGGGTTTAGTACATGAAATAATCCATGCATAACTCGAAGCTCATTCCACGCTCTTTTTTATACAAAATGATGAAAACCTAGCATGAAGAAAAAAGCACAAAGCGATTATGGCCTGTCGAAAACGCTAATGAACAGGTTTAATCGATCCTAAAAATTCCGATAAAAACAATGATAACCATTGGATTAAACCGAGATTATAACACACGTATTTCCAGGGAGCCGCTTCAAACTAGCATGTATTTCTCTCAATTTTCAATATATCGAAAAAGCGTGAGGTTGTTTCCTCGATAGACCTAATATTCATTTCTCGTTTTCATTTTCGTTGTATTTGAAAAGTTTTCGAGCGTATGGCTGAAGGCAACGTCGAATGGATATTGGCTTTCCAACTACACGAGTGGGTGAAATTTCATTTTGGACGATTGAAACGGTTGCATCTGCCTCTTCATAAAAATAAGAGAAAAAATGTGGAAAACTTTTTTTACAACTTCTCTAGATTAATAAAGGGTCTTTTAACAACTATGTTTTTAAAACAAAAGATATTGATGACGATGATTCAAATTTTTATTGTATTAAAAAAAAAAGTTCGGCAATTAGGAATAGAAAATGATATCTGGCAAATGTCGACCACGACCACGCTGACAGAAGTAAAGTCGAAATTTTTATCACTTTGTAGCAAAATGTCGGGTCTATTTTGGCATCACATCACAGATTTTTAGTTTTAAGGCTGCAATCCATTCGGTTGGCTCCGTATAGACTCTGTCGTTAAGATAGCTCCACGAGAAATAATCCATTGGTGTTGAATCACACGATCGGGCTGGCCATTAAACAGCTGAATTTTGTGAAATTATGCAATCAGCAAATTTGGTTTGCAATAAATTGATCGTATCATTGGCTGTGTAACAAGTGGCGCCGTCTTGTTGACACCATATGTCAGGGATATCCATGTCATCAATGATAGGCCAAAATTGAGTTGTTAACATCTAGCGATAGCCATTGACCGTTACCGCATTTCCAGCCTCATCTTCCTCTAATCACGCCTCCAGACCACATAACGCACCATTCAGTAACACGTTGAGCATGCAGAGGTTTCTCAATAATCGCTCTAGGATTTTCAGAAGCCCAAATTCGGCAATTTTGCTCCATGACGTACCCTGATAAGTTAAAATGGGCTTCGTCTGAAAAAATAATTTTTTCAGAAAAACCAGGGGGTTGTTCCAGAATGAATTGAGCGAATCTACGGCGATGTGAATGGTTGGTCGCCTTCAATTCCTGCACTGGTAGAATCTTGTGAGGCTTCAAAGCCAAATTCTTGTGCAGAATTCGCCAGGTGGTGGTTTGGGATAACCTCAGTTGTTAAGAACGTCGAGAAATTGACGAATTTGTATCTTCTTCAACATTGTGGCTGACGGCTGCGATGTTTTCCGTCGAAATGTTGGCACATTTTGTACCGAGCCCGTCGACTCAAATTTAGCTATCAAATTCTTAAGAGCGGTCTCAGAAGATAGATTATGATGTCACAAATTTTACGGAATGTAATTTTAACAGAATCACCATTTTTACAGTGGGTTTTAATTGTTTTAATGCGACTTTGAGCGAAATTGATTTCATTGTAACGATTGCCAAAGCATCTACAACAAATATGTCAAAAAACTAACTGTCAATGCTGTCATGTGGTAGGTGTGGCCAAAATTGAAAAAACAATGTTCTTGTTGAAAGACCCTTTATATCAATTCTGCATTCATAAGACTATATTAATCAGAATCAGAGCTTGAAAATACGGTTGAGAAATGATTGATGATGGAATAATTATCATTATTGGATACAAATAGATATGGAACGATACATAAAAAGTGTCAATCCATATGTGAAGGGTTTATCAGAAAGGATTAGAGTAATTGGAAATGAATACAATGTAATAACCGCATTCAAGACACAATATATTATCATGTTCAATCCATCAAAAGTTAAACCATTTAATGAAGACCAAAGAACGGAGAATTGAATAAATAAAACAATAAGCAAAAAGAGAAATATTATATAGGAGAAACAACGTGGCTCTTGAAGGAATAAAAGAAGATTTCTGAAGTGTTTGACACCGATAGATCGATGTTGGTCCAACATGCTGTGAATGAGAATCATCAGATGAAATGATGTGATACATCTGTAATATCTAAAGAAGAGAAACCTACAAGAACAAAAATCAAGAAGCATTTAGAAAAATGCCTTATGACCCTTGAAGCGCTCCATCAATTGAGTTGCCGGAGTTGGAGACTGATTGTTCGAAATAACTGGAAGAAGTCATCGAACCACAAATAATTACAAATTTTATCTAGATTCAAGCTTCGCTCAATCTTGAAAATCAATGAAAATTAAAAAAAAAAACGATGAATCCATGTTTTATACCCAAATGTTCATTCATAATGCTATGTATAAACAGTACCTTTTGATATCTTCAAAGTGTGAACTAACCCAACATTGAGAAATATAACTACTTCGTCTAATTTTCACTTTATATAACTTATGATCAAAACTGAACCCCGTCAAAACTTGTTGCAAGTGTTGATCAAACTGACAGAATCTTTGGCGCTAGATTGAAAGAACACCTGTAATTAGACAAAAAGTTCTTAATTATATCAAAACTGAAAAATATTATATGGACACTGTCAATTTTAATTGAAATTAATTGAACATAGTTTTAATGATTAAGAACAGAAACATAGTGAGTCATGCCCTGAACTTATTACTCCATGTAGTATCTTCATGAATCATCCGTCTGTATCTTCAATTAAGGAGCACCTTGTTCAGGTGAGATATGATACTGGAAGCGGCAATATCCAGTGATTATGGCCTGAAACGTTATGACATTCACTTATGATTAACGTTCATCCGTTATTTGCTATTTTCGAGTTTCCGACAGAAACGTACTCGAATCGTTCCCAGGGCACTTTTCATTTGGATTTATGGATTTGAACCGTTTCACAGTAGAGTGTCGTGAGTCAAGCCGGCATCCCTGAAGCAGTTTCCGCATTTACGGTGCCTCAGGCACTGGCAGTTATGAAATGATGTACTATTCTTATTTGGTAGTTAGTTTATTGGGGCGATTCCATTACCGTCAGACTTTGAAAGCATAAATTAATCCCCTCTTTCGAAAGCTCCCAAATAGCTGACCAATCCTCTAGCCTGATGGGTTGAAAGAACATTCGATCTTGTGGTTATTTTCACAGAAAATAATTTATCTTCTCTTAGTTGTATCTATGTATTTTCTACCAGTTGTTTAGAGTTATGATAGATTTACGCTTACTAATATTCTTTCACATCGAATCAAACACAGGTTATTTACACAAAGAAATAAATAAAATTAACAAAGCAATAGGCCAATTTTGAGTGTTCGTCTGAGTTCCGAAACTACTGTCTCAATTCTCAGTTTGGTAACTACGTCTTAATCGTCTAACCATCAATACTCTGTCTTGATCTCTACTGATCTTCTGTTATATCGAGAGCGTCCTGTTTCCGTCTTTCTTGAACCCACTACTATTCGTTTACACCCCTAAACTGTCTATTGGTTGACTGTAAACGAATAATATTGACCTTCCTCGCCCACTAAACAATCTGTCTTTTCTCATCACGGGTCACAAGTACCTTAACAACGCACATCGGTTATGGTGCTTAGTAAATTAAACACTTATTAAGGGGTTCTTCGTCCTTTCTTACAGATTAACAATATACGAATTTCACACAGTAAAGATTCGATAGCAAGGCACAGGCTCGTACTAGCACTCAACTTTGTCCAAAATGCTAAATTCTTCATTTACATTACCTACACAAAAAAATCACAGCCTCTCACCTTCAATTATCATATTGGTGATCAACTTAATTCAGTCGATGATCACTTTCGTGACCTGGGAGTCTTATTCGACCATGAGTTGAGTTTTGTTCCACATGTTGAGGAGATTTGTGTCCCTCTTGTAGGTGAAGTAAATGGAAAAATAATTATATCTTCTTGAGGAAGAAATCTACGACCATAAAATTTGAGAATATGTAAGATGTCAGTAACGTCCATGCATGGACAAATTTATATTTAAATAGGAAGGATTTGATAAGGTATTGTCACCAAACCCACTCGGCTCCAGAGAGTGCACAAAGTACCTCCTCGGCTAGCTCTAGAGCTGAGACTACTTATAAAGGGGCGCCACTCTCTTTTTATGATAATACAAAAAAAAAAAAAGAGGAAAGTACACTAAAGATCTCAGGGTCGCAAAAGAGAGAAAATAACGAACGCACTCTCAGGATGCCAAACGAGCCCGATCACACAAGCGGGAGGTAGTGGCTGGTAGAAAGAATATAGAACAATTATTTAATAATATAATGAGCCCAAATGAAATACACAAGGTCCCTCAAACGAGGATATATCTTACAGAAGGTAGATCACTAACTAGTTCTTACTTCACAACCCGAATATTCGATATAATGCTTTATCTCTTACTAAACAAACAGTAATATCACCCCAAGTTATATACTTAGAGCCTCGATCGTAATCGTTACAAATAGCTCTTTACTTATATCTAAGCGACCTTCTCGATAGGTCGGGTTTTACGTACTAAACAGTATTCACTGAATTGGGCTTCTTTGATACTAATCAATCTTAACTAAATCCTACAGACTAACCTTCTATAACAGTCTAGGTCGTGGCTTGACTGAAGTACAAAAGGATATAGTTTCTCAACCCATAATTATTTTCACAGTCTCGTAGATGGAAACTGGGCTCAAATATATTCCTGGGCCAACGTAGTACAATTTCTCACAGTAATGCGCCCTGGGTAGACGACAGGTGTGGTATCTTAGATGGCGAAATCTGGTGGAGGTCCCCAAAGACAGCTCCCACGGCAGTTCGACGGTAATTCAAAGTCAGCCTATACAAACAGCTCGAAGACTTCAAAGACAGCTCAGAATCTGCGGTACCTCGCAACGGTACAATAATAATTCCCAATTCGAAGCAGAATGATGCTAAAATACGAACAAACATCTAAAATACCCCGTGACAAACATAGGTTAACTCACCAATCCAACGTCGTTTTTCCAAACAAATACGCCACTCCGCTAAAGCGCAAAAATCTCACCAACGAACAAACCAAACCAACATGATAAGATTTCTCTCAGGGCTTCAGTTAAAATCCTGTTCAGATCCGCAAAATTGCGATTAATTACTCCAGGACATTTCAACCAAATATGCGGGAAGAACGATGAAATTGACAACCTACGTCACATGATGACAGAAAAGGACCACCGACAACGGCGTCCATCGAAACGTACGAGATAAGCTGGCAAACTACTGCGACTAACGCCACCAGTTCGGTTTGCAGGTACTAACTGGAGCGGGAATTTTGAAACCGTGACAGTATAAAGCGCTTAAAACATCAATTTATTCGAAAGCTTCATCGATTTCGATAAATTCGGGAGATTCAACCTAAATCACAATGACGCCACATCTAATGGATGTTAGCATCGCAAAACCAACAGTTATAATATATTATACCGCCTTTTGATTCGCATGATCACCATTACAATGTTGTTTTATGGCTAAACAATATTTTATTGATCAACTCCCAATGATAAATGGATGGAGCGACGATATAAATCCGGATAAATGCAAATGATAGTGAAGAGCGCAGTGTTATAATGATTTTTTCGCTTTGAAAACTACACAGGACTTGGGCAAAGTGGAAATAGGTTTATCGACAGCTTTTTCCAGCAGCGTTGATTACATCCCTATAGTAGAATATTTGGTTGAAACAAAAAGGACCCGGATGAAACTCTAACGCAATATTGTCATTCCAAACCTATCCCAAATAGTACAGCGAATCTAGCTTTTATGTCGAAAAATATTACAATAGCCATTATTTTTCGATCATCGTTAGAAAGTAACTCCAAGAAAACTTAAGCATTTCAACCATTCCCTCACTTGGAAAGTGCTTTTCTCTGAAACTATATATTTCAGAATGAAGATTAAACATATCTCGAAACACATGTAGCGTTTTCTTTTTCATTTTTTGATTAATTTTTCTGTAGTTTTTTTGAATTGTTTGATGTTATGATAAGAATGAAAAATTTTTATTCATCAAAAAAAATGTGAAAACTTAAAATGCTTATAACTTTTTAACGCAGCTGAATATTGAAAAACGGTATGGAAAAAAAGTGTTTTTTTTTTATCTCAAGAACCTATGGTTAAAATTAACGCAGTGGTCAAAGACTCACCCTGTATTTCCAAAGACATTTCAGTCAGTCTAAAAAGAAAATTTCCAATTGAAACCCGAAATTTGCAACTCAATATATTACGGAATCTGTCATAACCAGCAGAATTTCAATTCCTTCAGCCTGCCAAGATAGGTCGAATTAAATGGACCAAATTGTCACTTTTATTTGCTTAATTAAAAATTTGCGCTGGAAGCACACTGATTCGAGAGTGTTGATGACATTGATGAAAATTTATCGTGGACCTTGAAGACGTACTCCCTGGAGACCCATCAGCTGAAATTATTGTCGAACTTCGAACTTCAATAATTACCCTTTTGAAATCTTGAGTTGAATGGAATGGATTGAATAGTTCAAATTCTACTTCCTTCCACATCAAGAATGCATGAGCTCTTGAAGAATTTTCCGTTAACATGATAAAATTCAGGAAAGCACTGACGTGGAGGTCTTGCGGGCTTTTCCATAAGTCTATTCCTGATTATCTTATTGTATTTTTCGAAATTTATTAGTATTATTAAAATAATGAATGATATGAAAGAAGGTAAAATTTGATAAGAACTAAAGATTAGCAAATACATTAATGTAAACGAAGAATTGTTGTCTTCAATTCATCTTAGGACAGTTGATTACAATAATTTAGGTACGGTTTAACATCTTTGACTAAGATTAAAATGAAGAAACAGATCTTTGATAGAAAGGCACAGTAGAAGAAATCGTCTAATTTCAACCTACCTATAAAAGCCATTATATGGACGAAACAGATAAAGAGATGAAAATACTTTAACACCAAATATACTATCACTCAGGATATTTCTCTAAAAATGGTGAGTTTCACCACGTGATCCGGTAAGACCAATGAAAAATGATAACTGCATTATGCTGAACAGCCACATTAATTAACACTGCCATGTGATTCCTACTTTTGAAGTAATTTGTTACATAATTAAAAAAAAACATTTGTTCGTGGATTATTGTGTATTACGGAATATATTGCTGCTCAGCACATCATTTTGGTTTTTCATGAATTGAAAAAGATAAAACTGCTGTGACAAAAAACATAACTGTTCTCTAAGACAAAGAACAAACTAAATAAGAGGATTCATCATTTAAACTAAGAAATTAAGCAATTTAATAGCGAATTGTTTTTCATTTCATCTTGAGAATATTCATCACAACAATAAAGGAACAGTTCAATACCAATGATTAAGTAGAAAAAATTAAACAGTACTCTGACGAAAATAAAACGGTAGGAGGAATTTTCTGATTTCGAAGCTTCCTTTAAAACCAACTATACAGGGTCTTTCACGAGGAACCTCACCCATATTTATACGGGAAACTACTGAACGTATTTTCATGAAATTCAGCACTTATAAGTATTTCACGATACTGATGAAATCTAAAATATTTTCAAGGCATGAGCACCTCCGGTTTTTTCGGAAATGACGTCAACTTCCGTTTTTCAAATTACAACACCATTTTTTTATTGCAGAAATAGATGTCTTAGAAAATTTCAATTTATTTTGATTTAACATTTTTCAGTTTCGGTTGGAAAGTTCTCTCTGAGCGGGAAAAATTCGAAAAAAAATCGAAAATAGAGCTCCGCTGAAACAAGAATAACTTCGAGGTTTTTGGATGGAAATTATTCATTTTTGGGATTTTTCAAGATGTAAGATTGATGTATCCACTTTAAGAATCGAAATCGTGATTCATGATACAGAGGGTGAAAAAATCGCTTTCAAAGTTGGGGATGACAAAATCGTGAAAAATCAATTTTTTCAAATTAGAACCCCATTTTTTATGGCAGATATTGAATCTACGTTAAAAAATAATGTGAGTGTATGCATCACACCCTTGCTCTAAAGTGGATATTTTCTGAGTTATTCACAAAAAACTATTTTTCGTCTTGAATTTTCAGCTATTTCTTTTCCCTTCACACTAAAAAGATGAAATTTTCAGGAACTGTTATTTGAACCATGCTGTAGATTTTTCACCCCTTCTTGAAACCGACTTCAAGTTACTATTAGGAGAACCATGGCAAACTCTTGCAGTTATAACTAGAGAAGGTGCTCAAAGTTTTGACCGTTAATTTCTAGACATTTATTTATACGTCTCAGGAATGCTTCGTGCGTTGCTCTTCTTATTTAATCGGGAGGAAGAGATCTGCAAAAGTGTTTAAAAACCAAATTGAGTTTCAAAACTATGAATCTAAAAATCTAAACAAACCTGAACGCATTTCTGACTCGTTCTATGCAGTCCTCTTTGTCAGTCAGGGGAGTTGAGTAGACAATATTTTTTATTCTACCCCAAACATAATAGTCGAAAGGAGTTAAATCAGGAGAACGTGGTGGCCAAAGATGTGGACCGTTATTCGCCAACCATCGAGCTTCAAATAGCCTGTATAAGATATTTGACACATTGAGTGAATTGTGTGGAGGCGCGCCATCTTGTTGATACCATAAGTCATTATGGTTCTGTACTAGCGGCTCAATTATTTGAGTCAATATGTCAGAATATCTATCTCCTAAGGGAGAACATTCTTTAAATAATGCAAACATGTGTAGTGTTCTATCTTACCAGTTAAAGTCCCATCATAAATGTGAACATCGAGAATTGCAATATTTTTGATGGCGCAAAAAACATTGAAACTCCAGGTCTCTTGAAAGTTCCATTGTCTGAAGTGGTGGTTGTTCTCTTCATCCCAATAATGACTGTTATGCCTATTGAAAGAACCATTTTTTGTGAATTTAGATTCATCTGTCTAAATTATACAGTCCAAAAAGTTTTCATTCTCTTGAAATTGAATCATCATAGGTTCGCAAAACTCTGTTCTTCCGACGAAATCAGTTTCCTTCAAATGCTGTACCCTATTGAATTTATATGGGTGCGTTTTATGTTTTTTTAATATTCTCCAAACACTCGATTGAGATAATCCCAGAGCAATCTCGGCATCTTTGAGAGAATTTTGAGGATTCACATTCATTCAGGTTGTTCTCATCTTCTACTACACTTTTTTCTCTGTGTATAGTTTTCTTAACGAAAGATCCGACATTTCTCAAGTTTTTCATGGTTCTGTTAATGGTATCTCTCGTTTGTCTGGGTCGGTCAGGAAACCTCTCAATGAACAGTCGAATCGTTCTATCTACACCTTTATTACATTCTCCATGAAGTAGAATGAGATTTAAATATTCTTCATTGTTAAATTAGGCATAGTGATCGATTTTATAACTTAATACGAATTATCACCAAATTAATAGTAAACACAAAATGCTTCTGAATAAAGAGAATTTGGCAGATGTAATTAATGATATCTATCATTAAAAAGAAAAGAATGTAAGTTTTTGCATATGGTTCATAAGGAATTATTTATTTATCACTGGAGAGAAAACCGATGGCCGAACAACCTGTAACTTTTTTCTCTTGCATATTGGGGTAGTAAAACCTAAAACATGGTTTAAGTAACAGTTCCTGAAAATTTCATCTTTTTGGCGGGAAGGGAAAATAAATAGCTGAAAATTCAAGACGAAAAACAGTTTTTTTGTGAATAACTCAGAAAATATCCACTTTAGTGTAGGGGTGTGATGCATACACTCACATTATTTTTTAACGTAGATTCAATATCTGCCATAAAAGAAATGGGGTTCTGATTTGAAAAAATTGATTTTTCACGATTTTGTCATCCCTAACTTTGAAAGCGATTTTTTTCACCCCCTGTATCATGAATCGCGATTTCGATTCTTAAAGTGGATACATCCATCTTACATCTTGAAAAATCCCAAAAATGAAAATTTTCCATCCAAAAACCTCGAAGGTATTCTTGTTTCAGCGGAGCTCTATTTTAGATTTTTTTTTCCAATTTTCCCGCTCAGAGAGAATTTTCCTACCAAAACTGAAAAATGTTACATCAAAATAACTTTCTAATTTTCTAAGGAATCTATTTCTGCAATAAAAAAATGTTGTTGTAATTTGAAAAACGGAAGTTGACGTCATTTCCGGAAAAACCTGAGGTGCTCATGCCTTGAAAATATTTTAGATTTCATCAGTATCGTGAAATACTTATAAGTGCTGAATTTCATGAAAATACGTTCAGTAGTTTCCCGTATAAATATGGCTGAGGTTCCTCGTGAAAGACCCTGTATACAGTTACCGTACATTTTTTTAAAAAAGAACAAGCGAGCAAAAATTGATATATCATGTGAAATTGAAAAAAACTTATTTCGAAATAATTGAGAGAATTATTCTTAGTCTTTGCCTACCAAAAATGAAACTGCTTCTATATTTCTCAAGTTCATTGTAAACGTTAAGAATTTTTCGATTCAAGTTTTTTCAAAGAATGTATTTTGAGAAACCTGAAATCAGGAATCGATCATTTCTCTCTTGAGATAAATGGCGATTTTTTAAGCAGAAAATTATCTATCTTAGCATTTTAGCTACGATGCTGCTTTCCTTCCCACCTACGTAATTGCTTAGGCTAGTTGTACAAAGTATAACATTGATTCCATCCCACTGAGCTTTCAAGTTTCAAACTATTAGGTTTACAGATGAGTAATCTACAGATTCCATATTATCCGTCCATGGCAGAAATCCAAGCTCTCAATCATCATCAGGGAGCTGAAATATTCATTGGACAGCTTATAGAAATAGATAATAGGTGAGCCCTTCCGAAATTAACCTTAAGCTGGGTTAACACGTGAAGTTCAAAATGACGGATATGAAATGCGTTTCAAACCTATGGATAGCTTGTGGACAAAACTGTAGTTATAATTTCACCTGAAATTAACAGAAAATTAAAATATTGAATTGAAAATTGTATATGAAAATAGTTATTAGATGCGCAACAAGTTGGAAAAACTTTATTTCTCGTTACGAGTGTATAACTGCGCAACGGGCTGGCTGAGTTACGAAAAATAGTCTTTCCCAGCGTGTTCCATACAATTTTTATTCTTATTTTGAGTAGGAAGTGATAATTTGAAATAAAAGTGGCAAAACGTCTCTACAAGCGTCGAGTTAATTCGGAGATATTTCTTTTTCACTTCGTTGCTACGGAAGTATCATTAGTGTCATTTCGTAATTTTGATTGTTAACTAAGTGAAAAATTATAATCGTATTTCTTTTCGTAAATGTTTTCCTGAATTTGAAGAATTGTTTCAAACCGAGCGAATTCGAGGAAGAAGCACAATCTGCGTTATCTACAATTATTCCTAAGAAGTCGAGGAGCAAGTATGATTTGTTACTGTTTCTGGAGTGAAAAAGTTACTCTTTCGAAGGAAAAATGTTTGCTAGCATCTTTTCAAGAAAAAAAAGGGGATGGAAAACTTGACCTTGTGAAGCTTGTATTCGATGTTAAGAACCTAAGAGAAATATGGACATCAAGAAGCTTCTTGAAAATTACATTCTGAAGTTACCAGTCTGAAAAGTCTAAAGTTTTTAGCGAAGAAAACATTGACCAATTTCTGAAAGAAGCTTTCGATGAGCCAAATTCAATGAATAAGGTAGTATTTGTCGAAGATTATATCGTTCCAAAAATAATACAATACAGTAGTATACAGCCTTTGCCAAAAGTATTGAGCACCCATGTCACCTTTCAGTTTTTTGAACAGGGTCAAACCGAAGAAAAAAAAACAATTTCCTGTATGTTTATATCATTATTTATTAATACATAATCAATATTTTGGGGGTCCACCTTTTCCATTAATTACAGCAGAAATTCTTTTTGGCATCGAGTTTTTTACAGTCTTCAGCCGTTATCGCGTTCCACTCCAGACCAAGCAGAGTTTTAGCTCTTCTTTGTTGTTAATAGTGTGGCACCGGACTCTGCGCTTTAATAAACCCCATAAATGCTCTATGGGGTTTAGGTCCAGAGACTGGGCAGGCCAGTCCAGAAGTTCAATGCAATTTTCTCGAAACCATGTCATCGAGCGAGCAGACTTGTGGCACGGCGCGTTATCCTGCTGGAATTTAACGCCATCCATATTTGTGTCTCCAAAAAGTGTGTTGAATGAATGCAACAACGCAGATTCTAGTACATTTATGTACTTTCCAGAGTTCATGCGACCCTCACACACGAACAATTCGCCAACTCCAGAATCAGTCATGCAGTCCCAAACCATTATGCTGTCGCCACCGTGTTTTACAGTTGGTACTACACACTCTGGTTTCAATTCTTCACCAACTCGGCGACGCACAAAGATCACACCAGGTGTTCCAAAAATCTGCAACAACGAGAAAAATATTGAGCCCCGAGAAAAATATTAAATTAAAATAAAGAGGCATTTTTTTCAAACTGTTTATGAAATATGATAAGGACATTGAATTAACTAACTTACCTCAAAGTTTGATTCATCTGACCACACGAAATTTGACCAATCTTCTGCAGTCCAACTTCGGTGTTTTAAAGCTCATTCATATCGAGCTTTCTTGTAGTAATCCGAGAGCCATGGCTTCTTTCTGGCTTTACACCCTCTCAAACCAGCTTCCTGAAGTCGTCTGCGAATTGTGCGAGCAGAAATTGATGGTGTAGTTTCTACTGACAATTCAGCAGCAAGCTCGGAAGAAGTTTTTTCCTATTTTTTTAACGACTCTCTCAATAACTGATGATCTTGACGACCTGTAGTGATGCGTTTGCGCCCGGTTCTAGGCCTATTCCGATGAGATCCGGTAGCAGAGAATCGCTCAATAGCATATTGCACAGATCGGCGCGAACATTTCACAGTTTTGGAAATCTCTACTTGTGATTTCCCTTGCTCATGCAGAACCTGTATCTGCACACGTTTTTCTAACGAAAGTTCGTTTCTTGTTGGCATATTATAACGATGTCACTCCAATCACCAAAAGCAAACTAAACGACTGGATGTGTCCACAACGAAGAGCAGTAGTGAACTGATAAATAAAGACAAAATGTGCAAAAATAGCAAACTTTATGGCACCCAGGTGTTTTATTGCTTTTTGCGGCACATGTAATTATTTTTAATCCTTTTTAGATGCCGACAAAAGAAACCTTAAACAATAGCTTTGTTTTTCCCACACTTGCCGTGCACCTGCGAAATTTTTTAGGGTGCTCAATACTTTTGGCCAAGGCGGTATATCGGCACAAAGAACCAAATGAAAAACTTATTATTCTTTCAGCGACGTTTCGGATTATTTTATTTCCTTCTTCAGGCTACAAAAATAGGAAAACACAATCACTCGAAAGAATCAGAAATAATCTCAGACAAAGCAGTACTTAAAATCTAGAATGAGTCAACATATTAGGGACTGTCGTAATTTATCGCACTGCACGTTCCACACATGCGGTTGTCAATGCTCACTCGTTCGATTTTGATAATGTTCAAGTGTTGTATACAGAACAAGATTTGTCAAAAAGATTAATTAATGAAATGTTTTTTATAAGACGTACACCTAATACAGTAAATTTTAGAACAGATGTAGATATGTTGAGCGCTGTTTATTGCAATTTGATCAAAGAAGTCAGATTGTGACAGTGAACATATGTGCGCCTGTCTTTCATTGTTGTTTAACTCTTTGATCTCTCATATTGTTGTTTATATTACGATGTATACATTCATTTGCGTTAGAACCTTGTTTTCCCTGTATATTGCATTCAAATATTATATCATATTTGTAATTGTTATTCTGATGTGGTGAGTTCTCTTTCTTGTTATATTTTATATATTTAATTGTGTGATACTTTGAACATGACCTTATTGGGTCATTATGAAATCTTATTGGTTTTTATTTTAATTTCGACTTTGATATTTATTTTTATTTTATTTTATGACGTATGTGTACTTATCATTGATATTATTTTTATATTTTTTGACGTTTGTATTCCTTATGATTCTTTCTGAGTGCTCAATTGATTGTGTTTTCCTATTTTTGTAGCCTGAAGAAGAAAATAAAAGTTTCCGAAAGTTTTTCATTTGGTTCCTTTCACGAGGAACCTCACCCATATTTATACGGGAAACTACTGAACGTATTTTCATGAAATTCAGCACTTATAAGTATTTCACGATACTGATGAAATCTGAAATATTTTCAAGGCATGAGCACCTCCGGTTTTTCCGGAAATGACGTCAACTTCCGTTTTTCAAATTACAACACCATTTTTTTATTGCAGAAATAGATTCCTTAGAAAATTTCAAGTTATTTTGATGTAACATTTTTCAGTTTCGATTGGAAAGTTCTCTCTGAGCGGGAAAATTGGAAAAAAAAAATCGAAAATAGAGCTCCGCTGAAACAAGAATAACTTCGAGGTTTTTGGATAGAAAATTTTCATTTTTGGGATTTTTCAAGATGTAAGATTGATGTATCCACTTTAAGAATCGAAATCGCGATTCGTGATACAGAGGGTGAAAAAATCGCTTTCAAAGTTGGGGATGACAAAATCGTGAAAAATCAATTTTTTCAAATTAGAACCCCATTTTTTATGGCAGGTATTGAATCTAAGTTAAAAAATAATGTGAGTGTATGCATCACACCCTTGCCCTAAAGTGGATATTTTCTGAGTTATTCACAAAAAACTATTTTTCGTCTTGAATTTTCAGCTATTTCTTTTCCCTTCACGCCAAAAAGATGAAATTTTCAGGAACTGTTATTTGAACCATGCTGTAGATTTTTCACCCCTTCTTGAAACCGACTTCAAGTTACTATTAGGAGAACCATGGCAAACTCTTGCAGTTATAACTAGAGAAGGTGCTCAAAGTTTTGACCGTTAATTTCTAGACATTTATTTATACGTCTCAGGAATGCTTCGTGCGTTGCTCTTCTTATTTAATCGGGAGGAAGAGATCTGCAAAAGTGTTTAAAAACCAAATTGAGTTTCAAAACTATGAATCTAAAAATCTAAACAAACCTGAACGCATTTCTGACTCGTTCTATGCAGTCCTCTTTATCAGTCAGGGGAATTGAGTAGACAATATTTTTTATCCTACCCCAAACATAATAGTTTAAAGGAGTTTAATCGGGAGAATGTGGTGTCCAAAGATGTGGACCATTGCTCGCCAACCATCGATCTTCAAATAGCCTGTATAGGATATTTGACACATTGAGTGAATTGTGTGGAGGCGCGCCATCTTGTTGATACTATAAGTCATTATGGTTCTGTACTAGCGGCTCAATTATTTGAGTCAATATGTCAGAATATCTATCTCCTAAGGGAGAACATTCTTTAAATAATGCAAACATGTGTAGTGTTCTATCTTACCAGTTAAAGTCCCATCATAAATGTGAACATCGAGAATTGCATTATTTTTGATGGCGCAAAAAACATTGAAACTCCAGGTCTCTTGAAAGTTCCATTGTCTGAGGTGGTGGTTGTTTTCTTCATCCCAATAATGACTGTTATGCCTATTGAAAGAACCATTCTTTGTGAATTTAGATTCATCTTTCCAAATTATAAAGTCAAAAAGTTTTCATTCTCTTGAAATCGAATCATCATAGCTTCGCAAAACTCTGTTCTCCTGACAAAATCAGTTTCCTTCAAATGCTGTACCCTATTGAATTTATATGGGTGCATTTTATGTTTTTTTAATATTCTCCAAACACTCGATTGAGATAATCTCAGAGCAATCTCGGCATCTTTTAGAGAATATTGAGGATTCACACGAAAATATGCAAGAACTGTAATTTCGTTGTTCTCATCTTCTACTACACTTTTTTCTCTGTGTATAGTTTTCTTAACGAAAGATCCGACATTTCTCAAGTTTGTTATGAACAGTCGAATCGTTCTATCCACAACTTTATTACATTCTCCATGAAGTAGAATGAGATTTAAATAATCTTCATTGGTAAAATTAGGCATAGTGATCGATTTTATAACTTAATACGAATTATCACCAAATTAATAGTAAACACAAAATGCTACTGAATAAAGAGACTTTGGCAGATGTAATTAGTGATATCTATCATTAAAAAAAAAGAAGGTAAAACATGGTAAGTTTTTGCTTATGGTTCATAAGGAATTATTTATTTATCACTGGAGAGAAAACCGATGGCCGATTAGTTGAAATAAAGAGGTTTCCGATACAAATTCGAATCCTAATTCGCCATCTATTTAGGAACAACCTGTAACTTTTTTCTCTTGCATATTGGGGTAGTAAAATCTAAAACATGGTTTAAGTAACAGTTTCTGAAACTTTCATTTTTTTGGCGTGAAGGGAAAAGAAATAGCTGAAAATCCAAGACGAAAAACAGTTTTTTGTGAATAACTCAGAAAATATCCACTTTAGGGCCAGGGTGTGGTGCATACACTCACATTATTTTTTAACGTAGATTCAATATCTGCCATAAAAAAATGGGGTTCGAATTTGAAAAAATTGATTTTTCACGATTTTGTCATCCCTAACTTTGAAAGCGATTTTTGCACAACCCGTATCATGAATCGCGATTTCGATTTTTAAAGTGGATACATCAATCTTACATCTTGAAAAATCCCAAAAATGAAAATTTTCCATCGAAAAACCTCAAAGTTATTCTTGTTTCAGCGGAGCTCTATTTTCGATTTTTTTTTTCGAATTTTCCCGCTCAGAGAGAATATTCAAACCAAAAATGAAAAATGTTGTATCAAAATAACTTGAAATTTTCTAAGGAGTCTATTTCTGCAATAAACAAATGGTGTTGTAATTTGAAAAACGGAAGTTGACGTCATTTCCGGAAAAACCGGAGGTGCTCATGCCTTGAAAATATTTTAGATTTCATCAGCATCGTGAAATACTTATTATAAGTGCTGAATTTCATGAAAATACGTTCAGTAGTTTCTCGTATAAATATGGGTGAGGTTCCTCGTGATAGACCCTGTATACTACTGTAAGGTAGTATTGATCGTTGGAGTTGCTGGAGCTTGCCGAAAATGTGAATTAACTTTTTTTTTCCTTAGAAAATGTAATTGCAATTGCAGAGAGCATTTCAAACCGTTTAGAATTTTGATCTTACCATCTCTGTTTTTGTATAAAATCTCTTCGGTTTCAACTAATAGTAATAAATCGACGAAAAACTCTGATGTGCATAATCTAAACACAAGATATTTAATTTAAAAATTTTAGAGAGTTACAGATAAAGAAGTTCAAAGTGAAAGCTGCATTTCTTTCCAGTGGCAGTCTGTTCATGTAAACAAGGGCGCAAAAACTTGTTCAAATACCGCAAAACACTCTCAGACCTTCTTTCTTTTAGTTTAATTTTCGATTTAATTTGACTCCCCTATGAATCCAATGGTCGGATGTTAGAATGTCCGGTCCTCCGTGTGCTAACATTTTCAGTCTGCAACGTTTCTATGATGAATCCAATTAACTTAATAAATGTTCAATATTTAAACTTAGTTTTGCGGTGGTAGGTTCGCACCGAAGAATCAAAATCGTCGATTATCTTAATCCTCTATTGGTTTAGCAAACTGATTTTTCATGAGCTTCTTCCATAGTCGTCAATCAGGATAGATGTTACGATATTATCCGGTTTGAATAGTCTGATTTAAAATTCACAAACTGTGATTGGTCGCGCCATTGACATTTATCTTGAGTGACATCTATGAAGACAGCGTCATTTTTTAATAATCTTGGTCGACAAACGAAATTGAACATTGAATAGGATTAATGGATTAATGATTATTTTTCTGCTATCAATTCGAAAACGAGTATTTTGTTTTGAATATTGATGTTTGTTGGGGAAATCGATGGTCTTGAAATTAATGAGAAGAATTAAATGGTATTAGGTATCATTTGAATATTTTTATTATACCTTCACACTCTGGATTCTCATGTCTGAATATGAATAGTATATAGCATTACTAGCAAGGTAAGAGGGTTCTTATTGGCGAATGGAGGATATAACTGACGAACCGCAGGCGAGTCAGTTACCTCCTTGAGCCAGTAAAACCCGTTACCTTGCGTGTATTGTTTTATATTTTACTTGTTTCTCATTTGTAAATAGGTTAGATAAATTCCAAAAAAATCTCAATAATTTATCGCAAATGTCGTAAGCTATGGAAGTGTTGCCATGAACATGTCTGTTTATTTTTCTTTGCGTTTGTTTTGGCGAAACTGAAAATGAATGTAGCAAAAGAAATTATTGAGGCAGTGTAGCTTCATGTTTATTACCTGCAAAATCAGCTTCAATGTACGAGCGAGAATACGACGACTTCAAAAAGTGGCAAAACAAATATAGTGTGATTGGGGTAACTGATGATGTTTTGTTGGTCTATTTGAAACAACTATCAGCTAGATTCATCCCTAATACTTTATAAGCAAAATGCCTATAATGAAAAGCTGCTTGGATATGAAAGAAAATGCCGCTGTTTGCAGGTTTTTTTTTTTAAATTTATTGAAAAATATGACGTTTAGTTTTCATTTACAGATTTCAATAGGTAATAGCGTTTCTGAAACGAAAAAATGAGCGTGATACGCCGAAAAGGGCCAAGGTGTTAAGTAAAGAAGAGGCTGAACAATTTCTTTCCCCTGATGACCAGTGGTTGCTTGAGAAAATTGTAACAATTGGATGTTCTCGATGTGACGAAATTCTCTCCTTAAACATACTACAACAAATGATGTAAAAGATATGGAAAAATACGTTATTGTGACATTGCGGCAAACAAAAAATCAACAACAAGAAGATTCACGATAACCGATGATGGCTGCAGTTTCAAGCCCTGCATGCAGTGCCGGATTAACCTTTAGGCAGAGTAGGCGACTGCCTAGGGGCCCCGCATCAGCTGGGGCCCCGCACCAGCAAGGGGTCCCACATAAGTTAAGGGCCCTGAAAGATTTTTGGAATTACATTTTCGCCATGAAATAAAATATTCATTGCAATCTAATCCCTCAAAAGCCTACGTCCGTCGTCAGAAATATAGACAAATTTAACATCGAAAGACGTTCGCAATAACAACAAAGGTACCGCTTACCGCAATGTGTCCGTAAATATGTCAGTTCACGCCTAATTGCCTTCCCTAGTTCTTTAGTTGCCGGCGATCGCTACTTTTTTTCAGTTAGGTATTCATCAAGCTTTTCAGCATTTCTTTGATATATGCCGCCGTCTTTTTATCAATTTAGGGGCGGCTTCCTGATATCTCAGGAATAATTTTCATTTTCAATCAGCCAATCAGCATGTTAATTTTGCAGAGGAATGGAGAAGCCAAATAC
The DNA here is from genome assembly GCA_030674115.1 of Micraspis discolor. Lineage (NCBI taxonomy): Eukaryota > Metazoa > Arthropoda > Insecta > Coleoptera > Coccinellidae > Micraspis > Micraspis discolor. The sequence continues at coordinate 3,277,206 of JARTUT010001740.1, forward strand.
TGGAGAAACAAATCCATTTCATTTCACCATTATTTCATTCTAGAGCTAGGGAAGTTACAGTGAGTGTTTTATTTTGTACTCTCATTAATATTGATTACTTTCATATTCTTCAGTTTGTGGTGAAGAGAGTGTTCTGATTTTTTTTATTTCAAATATGTCTGGTTGTTACAATCGTCTACAGGCTCATATTAAAAAATAAATAATCTCGCTCATTATGTTCCATGTGCAGCGCACTTACTGAAACATATCAGAAAGGGTCCAGTAGTGAAAAAAAGTCTCCGACACAAGGTGGTGCGCAAGAGCGGATGAAACTAAGGCTTTGTCAGAAGGTTATAAAAATTTTCATAAAGCTTTGCAATCTATTGTTGATGATACGACTCAACCAGCACAAACGATTCAAGAGGCTCGATGTCTAATAAAGTGTTCTGATAGAAAGGAACATGCAGTAATGGCAGTATTTTGGGCTAACATATTGGATAGAATCAATGGTGTCAGTATGTCTCTACAAAAACCTAGCATTGAGCTTCGAACTGGAATTGGTCTTAAAATCTCTCTCGGATTTTTTGCAATCACAGAGAGAATTATTTGATGATTATGAGATGAAGGTAAATGACACTGATACCGAATATAGTGATGAAAATCAGCGTTTTCGAAAAAGAAAGGGGCATCAGGATGAAGGATCAGCAGAAGAAGTTGTGAACAGAGGAAAAGATAAGTTAAACTTGGAAAAATATTTACCTGTAGTAGATATGCTTTATTCAGAATTGATGCGTCGAATAGAATCTTATAGAGATATTGATTCTCTGTTCGGATTTCTTACAGTTCTTGAAAAGAACCGAAGAAATCAAAAGTGTTTCTAAAAATTCAGGGAATACTATTCCGATGACATTGAGCCCGAGCTTATGAACGAGATGGTGCAATTCAAATAATTCGTATTGCAATTAAACGATGCTGGGAGTACGGGAAGATAAAATTATGCCTAGAATGCCGAAGAATCATAAAAATTATTCTTTGATAATATGGTTCAATCAACTTTCCCTAACGTAATGATAGCATTACAAATATATAGAAGTTTGATGATACCAAATAAAACAGGGGAACGGAACTTTTCGAAATTATAAAATTAATAAAAAATTGTCTTCGTTTATCAATGACTCAGAAGTGTTTGAATTCTTTATCCATAATGGCGATCGAAAATGATATATTGGAAAAGATCAATTTTCAAGATCTGGCGAATGATTTTGTATCCAAAAAAGTTAGAAGAATTGATTTCAAAATTGATCATAAATCATAATCAATGAAACAATTACCTATCTCCTTATTCTTTTTTTTTTGTATTTAATAACATAAAAGTTAAAGTGAAAACGCCAAAGTGGAAACTATATTCTCTTGATTAAAGTTGAAATTAGATAGTGACGTCTTTTTTTTCTTTACTGTATGTCTGTATCCATATTACATCATACACACTACACGAATGTAAATCTTAATCATATCCTATAACCTATCCATTGAAAACTTTTCTTTCTGATAGTCGAAACATAAAATTTATGTGAGTAAGAAATCAGAGTATCAGTGATATGATAATACTGATGTATACAGGGTGTCCCACCGGGAATATCTTGAGAATGGTACATTTTAGATATAGAGAATCCTTATAATATTCCACATATTTTTTCCTTGCAAATGATTATTTGAATGAAATACTACTGTTTCCATTTGAAAAAATCGTAAATTCTAATTAGCACTCCCGGTGGGATACCCTGTATGTATGTACGTATATTACTCCTATCCACTAATCAACTTGATAAAATCTGAGGATGGCTGAAAAGGGGCCCCCAAAATTGCACTGCCTAGGGGCCCCCACATGGTTAATCCGGCCCTGCCTGCATGTTATGAGAAAATATGTAAATCTTCGTCCTCCTGGAACAGAAAGCCTAAGTTTTTTTTTGACGTACCGACATGGAAAGTGCATTTCCCTTGATGCTGGCCAGCACACTATTGGTGGTGTTCCAAAGCAAATAGCGAAATATTTTGGTTTGAAAGACCTAGAGTTATACACCGGCCACTCTCTTCGCAAAACTGGAGCCACTATGGTTGCGGATTCGGGTCGAGATATTTTAGCACTAAAGCGTGTAGGGGGGGGGGTGCTTGGTAGAGCACCGAAATGTGTTATGTCGATGATTCGGTCAACAAAAAAATCGTAATGTCTAGCAAATTATTTGGTAGTAAGGAGAGTACAAATGTTCTGCAGTCCTCGAGTTCAGCAGTTTCTGAGTCAACAGATGGTTCATCACCATAAGTATCAACTCTTTCATCATAAAAAATCTGTGTTACCAGAAATAACAATTGTACCATGATTTTCAACATATATGACGACAAAACAAAATTTTCTTATGTAAATAATACTACCAACTTGTTAAAATTTTGCAAGTTAACTGGCAGTTTTACAAGGTAGTGATTTGATGAAATAAACATTCTTGATTAATATTGTGTTTTTGGAAACTGACATTTAGAAATGACAAACAAATGAACAAAGTATCTTAACTACAGTCTATGAGTACTTTCAAAAAATTTTATTGAATGCAGTTTGCTTCAGAATTTTAGTGTGCACCTTTGAATTCAGTTTTGAACATACTGCCTGTTGATTAAGAATGTATGAAAATGACGAAAAATACGATATACCAAAGTGTTATTAGGAATGACATGAAGGTGCTCAGGCTGCCAGCCATCTTCACCACTCTGTACATTGTAACGAAATGTTTGTGCATTCTTTTGGAACGAATGAACCCAATTGCAGGCGAGCCCTTCAAACGTCAATTCAGCACACCCAGCTCCTGAAATTGCAATTCTTCCATGAATATAGCGATGATGTATTTCACGTAGAGCAGATATAGACTTTTATGATAAATATTAACTGCAAAACCGAAATATTCGTGTGGAACTCCCTTATCGCATCGATCATGATGGCACGATGGTGTTTTTTCTCATTCTATCATAAAATACATGTGGTTTTCGGCATGCAGCACGTATGAAAAATTTCAGATCGATCGAATTCATCGCTGAAAACGTGGAGTCAGCTGGGTTAACTTTATGGTATGAAGGAAAGCCATAAATCTTATTGGCAATTTTGGTTCTCCTCCATCAGGTGTTGGGGGCACTGGAATATTTTGATCCTGAAACGCCAACTTTCCTAATAAATAAAATTTAGGTGTTCAACATTGCTTCTTAATATATCGAGAGCCAAGGCATCACCAGTTCCTGTTATAAAAGAAGGGCAGATAATGCTTCCTTGGAAATAACTCGTTTGCCGAACAAATTGTTCGTATATACAAATTTGGACATGTTTCCAGGTTTAATATCCGGTCGAGAAAATGGTGAAATGTAGGGTAATTATAGGTATCCGACAACTCTCTTGGGACTTTATGCAAAACACAGTCAATCTCTAATGAAATAGACTTTTCCTGTGCATCTTAATGACCTGTTATAGAAGTGACCAATCCCAAAACCGTTTTATTCTTATTGTCAGATGTATCTAAGAGTTGACAATAATAGTTGAAATTTTGCAATATAAGATTGTAGGAAGCTTTCAACTTTTTTTTACAGTGCTAATGTCTATGAATTTCTGACATTAGTGTGTAACCAATCATGATTCATAAAATAACTTGTTATGAAAAAAAAATTATTAATTTAATTAATTCGAAAATTACTCCGGCTAGCTAGAGCACAAAACCATCTCACATTTACCTTCAGAGTGTTTAAACAGATGCTCTCACCTCAGTCAATGATAGTCATTACTCGAATAAACGAAATTTAATCCACTCACACATTTACAAATACTAGATATTTACAGCATATACAAATGTTAAATTATCCAATTAAAAGTTACAAGTTGAACTGATTAATTTCTAGCTATAAAAATCAACAGGCGACATCTACAATTGTTGCTGGAACTTATCTTGTTTGTCTTGAGTCCTAATTAATATGATAACAGAACCATACAACCATCCTGGGTGTTCGGGATGAGTCTGGTATGGAAAATGGGTCTTAAGTCTTCCACCCTGTAGACAAACTTTCCAACAAAAACTCTTTCTTATCTCAGTTCTCCAGTCCCTCAAGGAAACATCTGTTATTACGTCGTAAAATTCTACTTCGGCAAATTTGTTCAGCCTCGGGAAAGTATCTCAAATTCGGTAAGTACATCTTTCCGGTGGACACGCGGTAGTTCCCTTCTTTGGAATAGAAATAAAACTTTTTGGAAATCTCCTCAATTATTTTTTCTGTAAGTTTGAAAATAAAGTAAGCCGACTTCTTCAGAAACGCCTAATTGGCTTTCGAAGTTGTAACCCCCAGTATTTATCCTATCTAACTTCATCTCATTCTCATCCCAATAACAAAACAACATATTTTTCCGAGATTTTCCCTCCAGCTTAGTTCTTAAACCTGAACCATTAACATTCATGCAGATACTTTCTCATTATTGAGAAATAATGAGATGTAAATTCCGCTGGACGATTTGATGTACGAGTATAGCAGTCGAATTGAAATTTCACCTTGGGGATCCGGGAGATCTTTGCGAAATAACTCAAAATAAAGTGAGTCGAAATTCCATTTAAATTATTCCTGTCCCTTATTAGAGAATACTGGATGCTCTTCAGAAACGAAGAACTTTGGAAATTGGATCGAGTTCAAGATATTGGGAGAACAAGTCTAGCGAGAAATGAGATCTATTGATATTCCATCAGAATTTTTCTTTCCTGGATAGAAAGCGATGATCCCAATTGGAAATATATAGCTTTTCAACTGGGTAGCCAAAGCTCTCTGCGAGTAAAATAGATCTCTGTTCTTGATCTGGGATAAAAAACCTAATATAAGGTGCAGAAAGATTTCAGGAATCTGTTTTCCACTGTATTTGAAACGGATCCAGGGTTGGGAGCGCAAAGTAAGCGCATTATGCGAGTGTATTATTGTAATGGTCATTCAATAGTGACAACTTAACGTACGTGTCGTACACGCCGAGCACCAAGTGACGATAGTATAAGGAAATGGACGCAGATGTTTGAGAACGCAGATGCTCCATATTCAGTTCGCTGTGAAAAAAACAAATGTTATCCTGTGGAATAGTCCAGTCCACCCGAATGTTGATTCATATACACGAACGATACTGTACTGGGCAACAATTCATATAAAAATGTTTATAATGTTAATATACCTCAACCATCTTAAGGTTTCCGAGTTGTTGATTATACAAAGTGCTGCAAAACAAATAGAGCAGTTACGATGGGCGATTACCGCCGCTGTGATGGGAGCCTGGAAGGGGGTTCATTGTGTCCAATAACTTAGCCCGTATTCAGTCGTATGAATGGTTCGGAGCATCGTGGCTTCGCCGTTTGTTCTTTCTTTATCACTGAGCGGACCTTTCGAAGACACTTGTTAGAGTGAGTTGTCTTCGTGCATTAAAAGAAAGTCCTTGTAATACCTAATTTATTCGAGACTAAATTACGAACTGGTAACTGAATCTTATCATCAAAGCGATTATTATTGAACTCTTATCTAGGAGGAAGTCTGATATGAAATCTTTCCATGGACTCTGCCGAAAAATCTTGATTGATTATTTCAACAATTGGTTCAACTAAGATGATCTCAATCAATTGTTGTCAATCAACTATTGTTTACATATACTGAATTTTCCAGGTTCAATTTCATTTAATCTCCGATTGGTTTGATGGAAAGCTCCAGGAAATGTAAACAGCAATTATAAGTACTAGGAATAAGAAATATATCATAATAGCATCTGCAGAAACTTCGAATTTCTGTATTCCGGAAGCTGGAACTTTTCAGGGAGAAGTTTATTCATTAAATTCGCAGAAAAATAACTTATAAATTGAGAGTGAAACTTTCGAAGTGGCATGTGACATATAGACTTTAGAGTTTGAAACAGATTGGGTAGCAATAAATCACTTTCTTCTAACAATCAGTAAAGAAATTGTCAATCAATATCAACTGAGTTATTGCGGAAGATTAAGCCATTCTCTGTAATGATATGCTTGTTCAATCAGGGACGGACTAAGTTTTATTTGAGACTGTTTTATTCAAAATATGTAAAATTGGTAATATACGCAAACCTTATATACAATTCTTGACAAAAAATGTACATATAATTCATTTTGATTTCACTTATCGATGTTGATTATTCTCTTATCTATATATTGCATATTTCATCTCGTTTTCAACAATTTCGATTGAATTCGATGGTATATAGGGTAGTTGCACCTTTTATTAATTTCTGGATATCCTTTTGAGATAATGAATATTAATTAATTGTTTTGTCTGAGGCTCTCGAAAGTATTTTGAGGTTCACGTCAACAGTTTTTTTTTAAACTATATATGTTTTTTTGAATGATTCAAGAATACTTCTAACGTCTTTCCTCCAAGGTTAACGTTCTTATCAGCGTCTAAACTTAGAGTCTTCAGTCTCCAGGAACTTTTTTTTAAGGTACATCCCTAAACACTCTCATTGGTCCTCTTTAGACGAATGGGGTTTACCATAGTTCCCACCGCTGCACTCAGTGTTCTTTTCCCAATATTTATCACAACTCTTGAGAGGCATGTCAACCGTCGCACTTGTATAAGTATAATTGTATAATTGTATAATTGTATAATTGTATAATTGTATAATTGTATAATTGTATAATTGTATAATTGTATAATTGTATAATTGTATAATTGTATAATTGTATAATTGTATAATTAATAATCATAGACGTCATTTCGAAACATGTCCCTTCAATTTGAGAACGTCAAGAGTGTTAGTCTAGACGGCGCCTAACAAATAAAAGGGAATGTTCGTTATCTTAAGAATTATCGATACACGAAGACGCGCTAAGAAAATATCGGATTTCACATTTTCAACACAGGTCCGCACTGGCACCATTCCGTCCAAAAATGCTAAATCCTATCCTTAATAACCATATAATATTTCCAATCTAAACTTAGCTGATCTTATCCAGTCAATTTCAGCTAAGAGGTGTGTTTTTATTTGTGTTTACTGTTAATGAATGTTTGTGGTCGATAAACCTTCCACCATCTGCGAACTGTTAATATTGTGCGGCACATACAGAGATGCTTGTCAACATCAAATGAACATTTGCGAATTAATGAAGAAATATATAATGAAGCATTAATTTTAATCGAAGGCATGTACTTGATGCTTATCAACAAAGGATTGAAACAATTAGGAATGACATCATCAAATGGTCAAATGCACGACGCATGTAATCTAGAGTTGAGACGCGAAATCCAATAAGATTCCAAAGCATTGAAATAAGCTATTCTAAGAAACGTTGGCCTTTCAAATGAGCAGCAAAAATATTCCTATGAGGCACAGATGAATGTACAAAACCATGAAACTGGCGAAGATGCAATTATTCTTTCCATGTGTATTGAGGTGTATTTATTTTCATTGATTTATTATATGACTCAGACCATTATAAAACTAGCCCTAAACATGATTTTAGATTGAAATCGAAACTAGTGGGCCTTGTTTTTAAGAAGTGGTTTTGTTTCAAAAACCTGACCTTTTTTCCTGTCAACTAACTGAAATACATCCTACTACTTCACCACAAAATGAATTGTTGGCAACATCCATATTTTTGCACCTCCAAAAATACTATCTCCTGAAGGAATGTAAATTTTAGCAATGTAGGCTAAAAATGCGTGTATTTTTATTCCACACCCCTGTTTCCTCCCATGACAACGAGAATCCTCCGTTCTGCTATGATTATTCCGATACATATGGTGACGCCAGTCGGCAACAAATACACTTGAGCTCAATTTTAAGCTATCGTGTCTGCCGGAAGAATTGGTGTCTGATGCACGTTCCGGATATAGGATGAAACGGCGGGCTATTTCCATATCCTAAAGCAGTTTGTTAGTTTCCGTCCTCGGTGGATGAAATTCGTTTGAAAAAGGGGAACTGTCAATATGTCCGTCGAGTCCAGATTACGCCAGGCTCCAGGGATGTTATTCATCATAAGATTACGGCGATGTAACAGTCATTTTCATCCTTTCCATATGGATGAATTCTCCTTTCATCTGAGTGAATAATTATTCTATTCACTCAATATGGAAGCCATTATATTCGATGAGGAGATGTTATCGATGATAGAACCCGTGTAGACTTATTTTTGGGGATATTTAATCATCGAAGGAAATTGAAGGATGAAAAAACTTCCAAACTTTTGGGCAATTTTCAACAGGTGAGGGAAATTAAACTGTAGTTTTAATTTTCTAGTTTTTGGATGAAGGACTTTAAAACTTTTTAGCGTCAGTTGTTTTCGAGTAATGTTAGGAATACCAGAGACAAAAAAAATCTCAATATATTTTTATTTATTTCTTCATCTACGAGCGTGAAAAAATTTTTTTGCTTAACCATTATGAAGATCAGATATCTTGTTTATTAAGCTTCAATTGCTTTTTTCATAGACCTTGATATGTCTATTTCTTGCTGAGATATCTGTCTTTGATTCTCGATATCTCAGCAACCAATAATTAATGCACAGAATGTTAAAGGTGGGTCTCAGAAACTTTGAACACATATCTTCAAACGCCCGGCCATTGCTTTGTCGAAAAAGTTTATTCCTTGCATCTCATATATTTAAAAACACAACAACAAAAGGCCTATAGGTGGTTGTTTGGTAAATAAAAAATCATCGATATCTCGCTGTTCTACTTGAAAAAGCGCACAGTAAAATATTAAAACACCTAGCTCAAATCGGCACAACGAAGATTTTTATTTACACTTATTTTTCAATGTATCATCATCCCCAGAAAGTCCGATCAAATTTTTTGGCCCACCCCGTATATTTAACGGAAATTCTGAATGTGAATAAAACCATTTCGTTGAAAGTGTGATCATTTATCATGCTGATGAGATTGATATCATGAGATATAACATGCTCGTCAAGGATTATTTTCAATTCAGCAACGAGCGAGAAAGAATCATTTAGGGTATCTGAAGATTGATGTAGCCGAGATGTTATGGTTCATAGGAAGTATGCTCGATTAACCTAATCACGTCGATAGAATCAAAACATTCTCGAAAATATCCGATATATCAATCGATAATAGAAAAATAAATTGGAGAATAGCTGACGTGAGCTCAGAAGCATTTGCGCGCTTCTCCTAGAATCATTTCCATACTAAACAACAGTATAGTACTTATACAACCGCTACGATGAATGAACAAACCTAAAGTTAACAACGCACGTTTTTCCTCAAGTTATGTTTGAAGCTCAAAGTCTTCTAAAAACCAATCAAGAATAGGTATATCAACTCCATCGCTAATAAGGAAAACTGTGAGTAGGTGTTTTCAATTGAAGATATGGGTTCGTTCATTAATCGAGGTGGTTGTATGAGAAAAAGACTCTAGAACAAGCGCTTTAAAGCTCCCGACTTCACGTCAATGCTTTTCTAAATTTTGGCGACATACATTATTTCACCGTAAATGAACCATTTAGACTAATTTACCAAATGTAACTGAATTTATAAGTCTGACCGATGCCATACCTTATGAGCAATAAATTATTACAAAACATTTTTTGGGGAATTTTTCGAAAATTTTATATCGTGTCCATTTCAGTAAAATTTTGCAAACCTATTTGTTTCAACCTATTTCTATCTTTCAAGCTGTTCTGATTATGTTTAACTGAAACAATCTTATTTTTCAGATTTTATCTATCTTAGGGATATAACTTCTCTTTTTGAAACACCCTGTAATTTTGAGAATTGGGAAAATTGGTCGAAATTCAATTTTGGAAAAAATTCGAACTTATTATCAGTTAGTTATTGTTATTAGTGATATTCATTCAGCTCTTTCATGTTGTGTATACTTACCTTTCTTTCTTTATCTCCATATTCTAAGACTAAGATTAAGATCCCACGGACTTCGGATTTATGACGCAGGAAGGGTCCGGGCCGATCCTGATTCAGTCGATTTTTGCGATGTTATTTTTTCATTATTATTCTTTTAGATCACTTTTGACAATTTAAGGTCAACATCTAGATATAAATAAATACACAAATAAACACGTACTGGAGGAATACCTTCGTAATCTTTAACCATATTTTCAAATTAGAGGAGATACAGTACTGTTTGGATTTCATTTAAATATATTTATTAAAAAATATTTTTCATTTGCGATCTTTATCCTTCATCATATTTATGTTTCATTTAGATGGACCATACTGTAGATGAAGGCTTTGCAGGTCATTATGTGGATTTTAGCGCGCATATGATTGGTATCTGACACGATCGCTTCGAGACGTGTGAGTGACATACGTGTTAAAAATGTGTTTCAAGGCTCTCTGAAGAAACAAGTGTGGCCTACTCTTGGCAATTAAACTTAACATTTTCTCTAATTTTCTTTGTTTCAATTCTCATCCTAAGGGATAATTTCCTATAAGAATCTAAACTTTATTCTCGAGTGTTCTCAAAGTGCGTTCGACACTTTCTTAAGTTCTGCAGACAATACGTTTCAAAAGAGTACAAGTGCTCAAGAACGTGGAATCTTCTACACTTCGAGGGGTAGCTACCCTAAGATACCTACATCTGACGTCGGCCTGGAAAGAAGAAAATTTCAGTCGAGAAAAGGTGAGTGTTAGATACCAAGGTTCGAATTGGCATTTTTTCTATTCAGCCTTCTAAATCGAGTTACGCGATTCCGTAACAAGTACGATGACAGACATTTCAAGTTTGTTGAATTTATCAGGAACTTGATTAAATGTGTTGTAAAACATATTATAAAATTATATAAACTGTTCTGTTTATTTCGTCACAGGAGAAATTTCCAAAGTCAATCAAACCACATAGTCTCTTCACAGGAGATTTACTTAGTCGAAAGAGGCTCTCATAATCTACAATGGAATATCAGAGAAATATTTCTTCAAAAAAGTTCTGAACATTTGGAGGTAAATTGAAGGGTTTTTGACACTAGCAAAGGAATAATTTGATAAAACAAAAAAAAACATTTGTATGTAATCATTATTTTTCTTCACAGAACAATAATTTCTCTTTTATATTAATAAATACCGGAATACCGCGGCAGACCATGAATATTGTACGGAATGGGAAAGGCGTCTAGAGTTTCGTTGGAAGTTGCAGAGAAGGAGCGAGTATACCTCAAGCATCAACCGTCTGCTTTTCAAGACACGTCGTAAAGACAACCGTTCCCATCACGTCAGGGTCACCAATGTAGAATCGAAGGAATTTATCCTACTTATGCAGTTTCGTCCCTGGCGCACACATTTGGACTTATCAGTAAAGCTTGTGTGCGCCATGCCATAGACGCAGTGGTTAGAAATTTTTAGGGAGCCGCCGGCAGTTGAACCCGGCACCTAGTACCTAATCGGTGTGAAACTTGAGCGCAAACCTCTAGGCTACCGAAGCGCTGTGAACTAAGCTATGCATATCTTTCACGGAATTTGAACTCATCCTCATTAAAAAAATCTTCTTCCCTACTCAAACAGCTACTACTATCACAGCCTTATAACTGAATGGGGCTAATAAGGGATTCTAATATCAAATTGTTTTCCAATTTTTCCGAAACTCATATTTTTATGCACTTGAGCATAACCTTCACGAAAACGTGTTTATATGGCGAACATTAGGATATCTAGAATAATTTCAGATATCTTGACCAACAGAAAATGAACTCGTTTTTTCAGAAAACTCAGTGAAAATTACGTTTACTGACAGCAAATTCACTTTCACTTATATCACATCAGTTGGTTTAGTTCGAAAGAACACCACTATTATTGACTCTGGATAGAAATGAGGCGATTATTTGCGATGTAGTTCACAGAGTTATACTTAACTACAGAGTTCTTCTGATATGACCTTGGATAAATTGAAAACCCTGTGCTGGAAGCGGCCAAATGAAATTGAATACATCTCTCAAATGATCGGCTATAAAGAGCTCGCTGTTCCACAAGTAAAAAGCGCACAAAAAGAACATCATCCAGTTCAGTAGTTTATTCGCGTCAAAACAACTCTCCCAAATAATTTGCAATACGAGAGGCCATCTGTGAGGAACTTGCGATCAGGATGATAAATGGACCACGACCCAATTCCAATAAGAGATATTAAAGTTGTTGGCATTGATCTTGCCATGAGAACTCAACGCAGATGATCTTTATCCTTGCAACAAGGATTCGGATAATGAAAAGCCATAATTTCTCAGTACCATAGAGAACTGCAAAAGGTCTGAGAGGATTTTCAGGAAAGCATTTAGTAGAAAATTGGTATGTCTACATGAATAAATGTTATTAATGACTTTCTAGTTTCTTCTCAGACATGATGAATATGTTTATCATTTAATGAATGCGCCAATGACAGTTCATTTATAACAAAACTATTTAAGAAGGATATTCACTCAAGCAATATATTATCTGGTTTAAAATTTTTTTTCTAAATTTTCCCTAATGTGGTTATATTATCGCAAACTCATCAATCTTATGAATCAATTTTACATTTATATTTGTTGTTAGGTGAAACCTTCAAAGTCCTGTTATGTGCCTTTGTGCTTTCATTCCAAATTACCAATTTGCATATCTGAGCAATCTTCCTCACAGGGCTATTTTTGGCGATGTTACTATCTGATGTTTCGTGATTTGCATATTCAGTGGCAATTTGGAGGCAAAATGTGTTGTTCGTCCACCTTTCAACATCACAACCAGTGATTGTTATTATAATGTCATTCATTTAACTACTTTAAATTTGAATCTTCCGGATATTTCCAAATTTATTACCTTTTCAACATTTACTCGGCTATATTGAGCAATCACGAAGACCTCAGAATATGTCAAACCCGGCGCGCCCGCCTTTTTGTAATAGCAATAATAGCCAATCAAAGCTGATGAACATTTTTGAAAATTGGCAAGATATCTTCACATTTATTCAAAGTTTTGGCCTTCTCAGGACTCTCACAAATATATATGAAGACTCAACGTAGCCAAATCTATTATGGATTTCTCTCAACAATTCATTTTCATTCATATAGATTAGATATTAGATGGTCAGAAATCATAAATTCTGCAAAATTATTGAGTTGAACTTCTGCAGGAGAAATCATGACATCGTTTTCAATAATTTTGCAGTTTTGTGAATATTTATCCAAATTATGATCACATTATTTTATTTTCGTGAGCAATAAAATTGTTGACACCAAATTTTTGACATCTCAATTGATGCTTCACTTATGGGATCGAAGGTGAAATTCATAAATGCTGCTTCTTTGATTTTTCTTCTTGTAGGCTTCTCTTATTTGGATATGATTGATACATTTTCATTTTATAACATGGTTTTTATCCATAGCATCAGGAACTTTCTCAAGTGTTAGACGCCGATAGATCAAAGTTGGTCCAACATGCTCTGGATGAAAATCATCTGATATGGAACTATACATCTATCATATCCAAAGTGTGGAAGTGTCGTATGAGGACATCTAGGCATATGCAATGCAAGTTAAATAAAATATGTAACATGAGACTACCGGAAATGAAACATTTTGGATCAACGTTCTTGTAAATGTGCCAAACACCAAATCCAAATCATCTAATATTTAAACAATATTTCAGTATTATTGAGGGTAAAATTATGAGTGATATTTCTGCGATGTTCATCGTTGAGGATAATTGCTTGAAAAACTTTTTATTCGCCAAAAGGAACAAATAAATTATATCGATAAGAAAATGTGTCACCTGAAAAACGAGGACAGAAGACGATATTTTCAGGGATATATATCACATTCGGTTTTTATTTGAGAGAACAAATCTTATCATAAGTAGACTCCAGACTTATATCACACGTACATGCATGTGTTGGAAGAAGAGAAAATTCAGATATCTGATATACAGGGTGTCTCAAGTTCGAGTGCCTATTAGACGTTTCTGGAGAACTAGGCATATTTGAAATCTGGAAATTGGGATTATGATATTGTTCGAAGTTCTCTACAGAGCTAAAATGTTTTCGAAGTCCAAAAATTTCCGGTTATACAGGGAGTGAAAATAAATTCGACGAAAAAATTTTTTTCAAGATTTCCATTCCTGGTATGATCGAGTATTCAATAGTGAATACATTTCTGTTAAAACCATTGTATTAAATCGGATAATTTTCAAAATATCCAAAAAAAACTGGAAAAAATTTCAAATATGTTCAGTCAGTAATATGTTCATTATTCTTATTTTAAATATCCTGAGCGTAAACCGTTTTTACAACATCGAAGAGGAAGGACGTGAAAAGGTCATGCATCTTCTGGATTTCAAAAATATCATCACAGGGTGTTTCAAATGTTGTGTTGAAAATTGTGATCTTAAATTGGCCATAACTTCTGTTTTTAAAATAAGAACCCAATTTTTTTATAATTGTGTTGGATTCTGCGGTCGAAAATAATGATAGTTTTCTCACATGATTATGCTCCTAGATTCAATAATTTCTGAGTAATTTGAGATTTTCTGGATTTATGGTGTACGTAGAGTCAAATTGATTGCATCTAAAAAATTCAATGAATATTCTTTCGAAACCATGGGAACACACTGTACCCATAGAAGATAAATTATCTATTAATAATTCACAAGTGTCAGGTGTTATTATTATTCGTTATCTTCATTTCTCGATTTAACAAAATGAACCGTTATTCTAATTACGAAATTCTGGATCTATTTTATATATATGGTGAATGCGACAGAATTATTAGTAGAACCTGCCAGGCCTTCAACGAGAAGTATCCCCATTTACCTTCCATGACGGAGAAGATCTTTAGAAAATATGTTTCAAACTTTCAAAGCTTTGGATGTGTAAGAGCCCCTAAAGAATACAAAAGAAGGGTAGTTGATGATGAGGAAAATGAAATTACTGTTTGGACTTATTTCGAAGCGAATGAAAATGCATCTATTCGAAGTGCAGCTCATGAAATCGATTTAGACAGAAATTCAGTGCACCGAATTTTGAAAATACACAACATGCATGACTACAAATATGAGAAAGTTCATGCGTTAGAACCAGGTGACTACATAAAAAGGTTAAATTTTTGTAGAGGAATATTAGAAAAACTTGAAAATGATGAAAATTTTTTGAAAAAGATCATTTGGACAGACGAAGCAAAATTCAATAATGATGGACTATTTAAGTAAAAATCCTTATAGAAAAAGACAAAGAAACCCCCAGAACAAACTTAGTTGATGAAAAATAAAGTGCGGTACTACATTTATGAAGAAAATTTAGATACAGAAAAATTTTTGGAAATCCTGAGAAATTTTGTTTCTGAGGTTTTGGATGAACTGCCGCTGAGTATGTCGACTACCGCATATTATCAATTGGATGGGGCTCCGGCACATAGTTCGCACGAGGTGTCTGAAGAACTGAATGCAATGTTTGGTAATCGGTGGATCAGACGCCGTTCTTCACTGTTTTGACCCCCACGATCTCCCGATCTTACTCCCTTTGATTTTTATTTATGGGGTAGAATAAAAAACATAGTCGATGAATCTCCTATTGAAAGCAAAGAAGATTTTAAACGGTGTGTGTAGGATGCTTTCCACACACTAAAGGGGGAGGAAATTGAGCGAGCGACTAACCGAGGTGTTTCAAGACGTATTCGAAAGTGTGTGCAACAAAATGGTAACCATATTGAAACTCTTACCTGATCATTTATTTTGTTAATTTGAGTTTTGAAACGTATTTGTATTTTTATTATCATAATTTATATATAATCATAATTCGGTGTACTGAAGTAGCGAATCTCCTTAATGTGTTTCCTATTGAAGAGATGAATTCTCATTCGCTGCCCTTTTTCTGTATTCTTTAGGGGCTCTTACATTCCAAAATTTGGAAAGTTTGAAACATCTTTTCATAAATCGTAAAAAAAATGGGGATACTTCTCATTGGATACTCAACATTTTGTGTCATCCACCATGGATTTGAAATAAACAATATCATTAAGTGCATTTGAATGTGAGTTGCGTATACAATTGAAAAAATACAATATAAGAAATAAATCCAGAATCTCATTATTAGAATAGCAACGATTCATTTTGTGAAATAAAAAAATTTCATAACGACTAACAATAAGACCAGTCTGACACTTGTGAATTATAAATGGAATGATTTATATTCTATGCTCATAGAATATCCTTATGAATCAGATTCGAAGAATTTGACTCTACTTACTACATAAATCCAGAAAATCTCAAATAACTCAGAAATTATTGAATTTAGGAGCATAATCATGTGAGAAAACTATTATTATTTTTGACCGCAGAATCCAACACAATATAACAAATATAAAAAAATAGGGTTCTAATTTGAAAAACAAAATTTATGGCCAATTTAAGATCACAATTTTTATCACAAAATTTGAAACACCTTGTGATGATATTTTTGAAATCCTAAAGATGCATGACCTTTTCACATCCTTCCTCTTCGATGTTGTAAAAACGGTTTACGCTCAGAATATTTAAAATAAGAATAATGAGCATATTACTGACTGAATATATTTGACTTTTTTCCAGGTTTTTTTGGATATTTTGAAAACTATTCGATTTAATACAATGGTTTTAACAGAAATATATTCACTATTAAATACTCGATCATACCAGGAATGGAAAACTTGAAAAAAAATTTTTCGTCGAATTTATTTTCACTCCCTGTATAACCGGAAGTTTTTGGACTTCGTAAATATTTTAGCTCTGTAGAAAACTTCGACCAATATCATAATACCAATTTTCACATTTCTAGTTCTTCAGAAACGTCTAAAAGGCACTCGAACTTGAGACACCCTGTACATATATATATATATATATATAGAGGAAACGGGTCGTAAGTAAAATTATGTGAAAATCATAAGAATATTTCAGAAAATTACTTCAATGATTAATCAACAAAATTCTCTGTAGCGTTTGCAGTGCGCATCAGAATTATGGAACAGATTTATTTTATCAGAAGAAAAATATTCTGAAACTAAACGCTGCAACTGGTCATTTTTTGTTTCACTTTTACCAAATTTTCATGCGTTTTTAAAAAAAATTTCTTGCATCCTGTGCCATCCCCATCAGCACACTGAATTTTGGAATAAAGAAAGTGGGTCATGCGGTACTTTTTGGCATTGTATCTTCTTCATAGGCATGCTGAAATTTTCAAGAAAAAAATTTTATGTTGTAAAATTAGTTCAAATAGATTTTGAGAATGAGCAATGTATTATGGCTCATATATTTTGAGACGATGGTCCTTATGGAATTTGTCACCGAATGAAAATTGACCATTACAGTTTTGATAAATTTAATTAAATGTTCAAAATGACTACCATTGTTCTGAATGCAATAACTAATCGCATACTGATAACCTCTTCGACCTAACTAAAGCCTAAATAAAGATTCTTGAAAATTTTTGCAGCCTGTAAATGAAGAAAGACCTTGACAATAAAGTTTCAGAGGGCCCAATTTCTCTATTCAAAAAAAATCAAGATTGAATTTATGAATAAAATAAATTTTTGCAGAAAAATGTACATCTGTATCACAATTTGTTGTAGAGAAAAAAACCAAAAAAATATAGTATTGATACTCAACAAATTTATACCCAAAGTTATATTCCATTAAATGAAAATGACACAAACCTTGTACAAATTAAGGCTTTGAAACCTTATTTAAATAGAGAGCCACTTAATTCGGTTTAAGACAAATTTCGAAATATCTTGAAAATCTTTCAGACAGAAAGAAAAGTCTTAATTCAGCAGAAAAAAATTGAATAAGTTTAGGCTAACGTCTAATTCATAAACAACTATTGGTTGATGAATCACTGTAAGTGTCTGACTAGAATCACTTGACAACACAATCACTTGACAACCAAAAAAGTGTTGCATGTTACGTAGTTACGTAAGTTGTTTAAAATCAACGACTCTTGGTGCATTCTTTTGAAATTATCAAATAACATCTAAAATTTTTGAGTTTTTTATGTTTCATTACTTTTCAAACGTCCCCAGCATAATACTGAGAAAATACTAATTAGGATTCCATGGTCTGAAAAACCTGGCTCGTTCGCCATTTCGCAACGACATCAACCAAAGCCATGTTTCCACATTTTCTATATGTCCTCGCTATTTCTTGATATTTAATACTCGTTTAAACTTTTCCAGAACTTTCACAATTATATCGAGATGAATCAGTTTAGCTGTTTTTAAGAGTTAAATTAAGTGAAAGTTCAAAAGAAATTTCCAATTTCTCTAAAACTCCTTCTTTGCATATCCCAAGGAACGGAGATTCCCGATCAAATATTTTCGACGCTCTGGAATCAATGAAGGTCATTTCTCCCCACCCCGTCTTGAACCCAATGAGCCGCCGCTAATATTTTTGGAGCTTCAGCACGGTTCTGTTCTCCTTCCGATTTGTTGATTTGAATGAAAGTTATTACTATGTGGGTGGAAGACCTTGAATGGGTCCAGAACAAATAAGTCTTTTCAGCTGGGGATAAATGAAATCGACTGTTCAGTTCGCACCACCCGGAAGGGAATTTTAAGCTCGGAAACGTCGGAAACGATTTGGAGCAAGACGGTCTCTGAAAGCTCACTTAACAGGATAACTGGACTAAAGAGATAAAGGAGCGAGGCTATCAGAGGGCGTCGAGGATTTCATTAGTTGTAAAAACCTCCGAACCTCTTCGTAAAGGGTTTCGGAAAATCTACATATGGTCCGGTCAAATCGGACAAACAATAGGGGCGAAGTTACAAACATTCACAAAATTGGATGGAAAAAACTTACCAAGTGTCTCAGGATAGACAGCAGTATTTTCGCAATTTTCAGAAAAATTAGGCAGTTCAGACATTGTAATATAAGTAGGTATGTATCAGATTACACAGTTCTGCAAAAAAAATTGCCCTAGGCATTTCTGTATATTTTTTCATGATTTTAGAGATTTTGGCTAATTTTATATCTTTGTACCTACATGAAAAATATCCTGTCCGTTAGTTTCACTCAAACTCGAAAATGGCAGAACCGTTTTGGCTAATTTCAGTCAGGACATATTCGTGGATGGCCAAGGAAACTTTAAACTGTGAAAGATATTGAAAAATTGCGAGAAAATCATAGAAAATGGGAAAATATGCCTATAGGTAGTTAAGGTTACAAAATGGCGAACTCGCCGGATTCAAAAGATCGTTAAATCTCAATCGCTTAACATTGTCAACGTAACGTTTATGCGGTGATAAATTCAATAAAAAAAAATAGTGTTATTTTCAAATACACGAATAGAATTCGAGATGAATGTACAATGGGACACAACAGGACACTTGACAGACTTCACAGAACTTTGAAGGATTCACCTAACAACTAAAACGATGATTCTGTTGTAGGTTGATCTTCGTCGACTAACTGTTGATGACAATTGGAACCCATGCCTTGAATAATCGAATTTATGGCAACACGTGAAGAAACTAGAATTAACGATTAACATACGAGTGCTTTTGCAACAAGACTCAGTTCGTCAATTTTCTTCATTTCCTAATATGAATGATCCGAAAAATTTTTCATAAATCATCTTTCTTCCGACCAAAGCATCTATAACTGCTCAATTCGTTAATAAATGTTAGCTTCCTCTCTATGGCAAGAATTTGAACACCATAATTTCATGCTTGATCACCTTCATGAACCGAGATATTACAATATTTGATGTGATTATAACTCAGATAACCCTATTTAGTAATCACATAGAGGAAATTACAGTGGCATACGTGTGTCTACCGTAATGGCCGACTTGTTAGTTCGATTGACAGCTGAGAGAACAAGATCACAGAATGTCCTTCACTACTGTGCGGTTCTCTATTACCACTCGAGGGGCTTTTACGTAATATGCAAGCATTCTGCTGTTCGAATTTCAATAGATTGCAATTGGCTACGATGGGATTTCAATTGGAGTGAGGCATGAGTTTTCGATTTTAATGGCACTCGAACGGATAAAGGCCAATGAAAGTCAGAAGAGAGATAAATCTATTTCCATGATTTTTGGTATTTATGAATGTCGAGCAGGAGTTCCATTATATTGATAAATCAATCCTCGGGCTAGGATTAACGATTTGAAGCACTTATCTCTTGAAATGAGTCTATCAAACTTCATTGAATTGATTTATATTAAATGTCATTTGCAGATTCGCTTAGGTTTTCTACTACTATCACAATCGAACAATTGAAACTATTAAAGATGAAGAGTTGAATAGACGAGACATGATTTACGTCCCTGAAAAAGCCTTCTAGTAAAGACGACTAAGACGAAATGGAAAAGGATGGTACTTTTAGAACTGGAATTTTGACAAAAACTCTAGAATTGAGAGCTTTTGAATCGAGAAGAAGGCTAAGAGCTCGTTTATACTAGCTGGTACCTTATGCCGTAAGCCCTTACCTTATTCCCTATGCCGTAAGAGTTTCAGTAGGCGTTTATACTGGCTGTTAACTTAACCTTAAGCAGAACATAGAGTTTATGGATTTTGCTGTATGCTTGTCATTTTGAATTTGAGTTTCAATGTTTTGAAACGTGCTGATCATCTTGAATTAAAATTTATTATATTATTTAAAATTACCGCTATTAAAACAGAGATCGATTATGTATTCAATACTCTGATATAAATAATTGACCCTCTATAGAATGCGCATGTGTCAAAAAAACTCGCCCAATATTACATTACCTTGATTTGTCTTACTTATAAGATAGTCTTATACACTTATAAGATAATCTAATCTAATTATCTAATATATATATCTGTACCTCGGAGGGATACAACACTATGTCCATTTTCATAACTTTACAGGAGAGGAGTTTTAAACTTTTTTTCAACAAAAAGTGTTATTTGCACAGCTATTTATTGAGATGTTGAAACAATATTTCACCAGACCATTCTATTTATTGTTATTTACATCATGCAGTTGTAATAAAATAAAGAAAAGCCTTTTTTACGTTTTTTTTTTCACTTTTTAATGGGCATGGTGTTGTATCCCTCTAATAAAGTTATTGTACTATAAGATCTAATGTGTGATACTATTTAACTTACAAAATGTATTCAACTATTTTATTTATAATTCTCTTTACAAGTATTAATAATACATCTATGTATTCAACTGAAATGGTATTTAAGATGCAGAAACTCAGTCATCATCAGGTAAGTCTCCTTCAGGGTACTCACTAGTGGTATTACTAGTATGCTTCAAGTTTTTTTAAAAGTCATGGCAAACTGTAGGAACATATGGTAGTAATGCCAATAGTTTCATATTATGCTCAGTATATTTCATTGAGGTCTAACTGCTGCCAACCCCAGGGCGTTAGAATTGTCATGTTGTTAAGTTTGTTTTTCTCTTCCGCTCTATCAGTGCATAGACAGTATCCGCCTCCATATGCGTGTGGCCCTTTAGTAGAAACTTTTGAGTGATGATTTTTACTTGAGGATACTTATTGAGTATCCAAAAGAAACACATAATTAGGCTAATATTCTTATTCTGGCCGTAACAATTATCCAACCACAGAATGATTTCTTCAATGTCAGTGCCAAGAATGTATCTGTCCATTTCAGTAATGCAGATCCGATTTCATTTCCGCCAAGAGCTCCTTTGGATTCGTCCCACATAATACAATGGACTGACGAATCAGAAGAATAAAAAAGGGTGTAAGGTGAGTCCACATGGTGTTCTATCCCTCTAAATGAAAGTGGACTTGGTGTTGTTTTAAAACATGCTATATCCGGTTCTAACTGGTTTTCGACATAATGCTCTATTCCTCTAAGAAATATGAGAAAAGCTGATTTTAACTCTGTAATAAAGTCAATTTGGAAAAAAATGGACATAGTGTTGTATCCCTCCGAGGTACAGATATATGTAATTTGTCCAAATTATTTATGTATATATATTTCTATGAATTTGTCCCTAGAAGTTGAACATTTTACAGGTAAGGGAAAAGGTTAGGGAATGAGTATGAACGAAAGCATTGAATTCCTATGGTTCAACTTTTAAGGTTAAGGTTACGGCATAAGGTACCAGCCAGTATAAACGAGCCTTTAGTAATATTGAGTCAGTACCGGCCTTTCATTTGTGCTTAAATGTTTTCTCCTTTTATTGATAACTGTAAACAAACTGAATGAAGAAAAGCCGTGTTTGATCAAAACTATTGGAAATTTTGGAATTATATTAGTTCATTCAAACATGCCATATAAACTTAAATATGACCCTTTTATAGATTATTGAGATATCAATAATTCTCAGATGAATAAAACACCTCAACTGCAGAGTTCGCTGTTTTATTTACTTCCTGAATATTCTGCATTCTGTGATACAAGTGGATAACTTTATGTAATGATGGAAAATTGTTCCGAACTCGAAAACTTTTCCATTTTTAATGATCTGATGAAAGATTTCAATATTTGAACAAAATATCACGGAAAACTCTCGGAGTTATTTCTTACATACATATAATGTGGAAGATTCTGCATCAGATTGATCTAATTATTGTGAAAAATTAAGGAAAAGCGTGTAAAGTTATCTTGTTTTCTTCTGAATAAACTATTTTATGTTATACTGGTTTGTTCAATAATTATATCAAGTTCAAAAAAATGCAATAAAAGTTTGAAAATTCCTATATCTATCATATATTTGACAAGTTCATCAGATGCCTACTTTCACACAACTGTCCTGACGATTTTTAGGCTATTTCAGTATGTAACTACATCTACGAGGTATTGATACGAGGGTTCCCTTTTATATTTCAGGTTTGTACAACCCTAGTGTTGCAATCTGCCAACTGACAGCTCTATTGTAAAGCTTGAAATTATACTAAGTCAGAACATTTTGACATACGAGTGCTACTTGTGGTGTTTACAGTAACTTGAAAGATTCATCACGCCCAAAAAATGGAATTAAATCGTGCGAATTTTCGTACGATTATTCTTTTACATCTTTTGATGTGGATTAACTCAACAACAGAGCATCGATGAACTTATTTCAATTTTTGGCGATGATATTCCATTAAGACCAGTGTTTATCGATGGTATGGGGAAATCAATCGAGTTCGTAGCTCACTCCAATAAGAATTTCGAGAAGGTCGTCCAAAATCAGTAGTTGTTCTGAAAACCATTGATGCTGTGCGCCAACTGATATTGCTAGATCGTCATGTAACCTATCGTGAGATTGAGACAACCTTAGGCATCAGTGGGACCAGCGTACATTTAATACTTCATGAACACTAGACCATCAAATGAATTTTTTCGCTTTGGATCCCACAGAATTTGTCAATCGCTCAAAGAAAGGTTCGTGTCGATTGGTCAAAATAAATGCTCCAAAAATGCGATCGCGGTGCTTCGAAGCACGTGAATGACATCGTGAATTTACGCGTATGAGCCCGAAAGCATTCGACAGTATGCGGGTGTTTCAAGATGAGCCAAATCCAATAAAAGATGCTCGCGGACCACATCCAAGCAAATGATGGCCTGTTTTCTCGGAAAAACTAGAAATCTCGCAATCGTACCACTAGAACATCGCAGAACAGTCAATTCTGAGTGATACACAACCGATTGTTCGATATAACTTGAAGAAGTCTTCAAACCGCAGACGCAAATTTTTTATTTTGTTTTCTAAGTCTGTCTATTAGTCATTTATGAAAGTTGAAAAATTTTGTGAAACCACCAGTTTTTGTAGATGCTGATTTAAAGTTGGAAACAAAAGATGTCTGTTGAAACGTCGGAAAGAAGATTGATAATAGATGATACCCAAAAAAATAAATCTATACTTGTTCAATCATCAACAATTTCCCGTCAGCAACTACATTGTGAATGAAATGAAAAATTCCATGTTTGCATGTATTCTTATTAGGAAAACTCTAAGAAATTGGAGGATGTTCTGAATATCAATAACCTCGATATACATCTTATGTTAATGACAGTGGCGTGTGTAGTTACTAGGGAAAAGTGTATAATTATAATAATAATTAAAACCGGACACTGTACTAGTAATAATATGAAACGTGCCGAGACTTGCTGACGATACACTGTCCTTCTTCCCTGTACAGTTTTAACTGCACACGCTCAAAATCAAGATTAGCCTAATTCCATCCAAGCGGATTGCTCATTTCAAATTTCGATCGCCGAAATGCCATATACACTCCATTTTAACTATACCTCGCACCACGCGCATTCAAACCTTCGCGCTTCCTTCCTAGTTAGCGAGCAACATAAATACGATGAAATCGAAACATTTCTCCTGTAGATATTCATTACATGCCTTCAAAATAATTATTTCAACTCACTGAACCTACCAAATCCTTTTTTTTGCAGATTCGAATACTCACTGAGCTTAAATACACAAATTCACTCGACATTCACCTAAATTATATATTCCAGAGAAACCCCAAAGGCTATGAAATTCAATTTTTTTTCTTTGTCATGATCATTTTTCCACCGAGGTGGTAGGTGTGGATTTCCCCTTTTAGGGAAATTTCGTAGCAGAAATTCCATTAGTGAGCTCGAAGAGACATTATTCAATGTTGCACACGTTAACCCCAGTTCTAACCATCCGAGCGTCCATGCTATAAGAAATTTATTCATGCCACGACGTAATTTCATTCATATTCGCATCCTCTTGTGCATTCGGATAGAATATGAAGGTGTTGATGCAAAATTTTATATGCAGAATTTTGTATGATAGCAATTCATCAGAGGTCATATACGAAGCACCCAGCACGAATCGTTTTTCAAAGACACAGATTTAGAAACATTTTTCACACGCCATACATCATTACTATTTTACTGAATCCTTTAGTGGCGAAGTTTCCATAGCAAATCTCTCTAAAACATTTAAGCCGGCAAAACATAGAAAGTAAGTATTTCAGTGATAATATAATATACAGTGATGGGCCAATATGTGGATCCAAGTAAATATCTCTGGAATCATTAGAAATATCAAAATGAAATTTGGAAGGTGAATACTGCAGAAGATTGCCCATTGTTTTCATACTTCGGGTTTTACCAGAAGTAATGTAATGGAAGTAATGAAAACAAATATACTACTACAGTATCCATCTTCCAATTTTGATTTTGATATCTTTAATAATTCTATAGATATTTACTTGGTTCACATATTTGCCCATCACTATATATGGAAATAGTGTGATAATAAACCAAATGAACGTGAAAGAATGAACCAACCTTTATAAGAATATATATATTAATTCAAAAACAACCACTGCTGGTTTTGTTTCCTTCAACTTTGTTAGAAGTACAAATTTCCTTTTTTTGAGAACTCTATCGAGAGAGAGTTGATCTTCTTCGTCGAAAATTATTTCGCAATTGTTGTCTTCTCCTCCAAAAGTTTTTGTTTTTTGAAATACCTCAATTCAAGTCCAGTTCACCAAAATATAATCTGCTGCTAAATTTTATCTTCAGAATCATCAACATTTTGACAAATTATTCCTTATTTAGGCTTGTTTAGCAAATCGAAACATATACTCAAAGAAGGTCAACATATAGGGTTGGGATAAAGTTTGGCACCAAATTAATATCTTTAAAACGAAACGGGGGATATTTTTGAAATTTGGCAGCTGAGTGTAATTGACCACAATGCATATGATGAGCATATTTTCATTAATGAGATACTTCCGGTTTCACCGGAAATGACAATTTTTTTTTTATTTAAATCGGACACCCTGCATATTTCTGCAGATTCTGAAAGTGCACCTTGTTTCGGATCTGTCCACATCGAGTTCCATGTAAAAATTCTCTGTAAAAAGAAGATATTCAGTCTTTTTGTACATTTGAGAAAAGATCCATTCATAATCGTTGTTAATTGTATATAATACAATAATCGTTGTTATTTGTATCAATAGTGAGAAATAAAACGAAATAAGTTGTAGTAGATAACTCATTCTGCTATTCATGATGTATTTTTTTTTATGAAAATCTATAAAAAGAAGAAATACAGAGCTTTCACTAGTAGAAAAAATGTATTAAAAATAATTTAAAAAATAGATATGCATCAAGAATCTGTTGTCTCAATTCCTGCAAGCATACTGGTCGATTAGCATAAACACGTGATTTTAGATAACCCCAAAGAAAAAAGTCTAATGGGCTGAGATCTGGAGAACGAGCAGGCCACTATATGCGTCATCTACGTCCAATCCATCGATTTGGAAAAGTAGCATCTAGAAAATTCCGAACCCGTCTATTATAGTGAGGAGGTGCTCCTTCTTGTTGGAACCAAACATTCGGTGGTAACTGCCCGTTCTGTTGGAGTGCAGGAATGATTTGATTATTAAGTAAATCTAGATACTTTTCTCCATTTAAGTTCCCGTTTATGAAAAATGGGCCTATTAGCCTATTTTGTACAATTCCCATCCAAACATTCATCTTTTCTAGTCGCTGGGTTTGTGCTTCATCAATACAATGAGGATTCTCAGTTGACCAATATCTTGAGTTATGGCTGTTAACCGTTCCATTCAAACAAAAAAGTTGCCTCATCAGAAAACACTACATTGAAAGCAAAACGTTCGTCGTCATTACAGATGTTCATTAGCCGTTCGCAAAATTCGAGCCGTCGATTAAAATCATCCTCTGTCAATTCTTGGACTAATCGTACCTTATACGGATAAAAATTTTCCTTTTTTAATATTTTTCCTACGGAACGTCGACTTATGCCGCAGTTCCGCGCCAGAACCTTTGTAGAAGTTTGAGGTGATTCCTGATTGTAAACAGTATATGGTAAACTTAGAGCTTTTTAAAATAAAATGGTACTAAGAATAAATTCAAGAATATTCTGAATATCAGTATCTAGTTGAGTTCAGAGAATATCATTCCAAGTTTTTAATTTCAGTCTCAAATTATATTTTTTATATTTGTTGGAGTTGAGACATAAACGCAGTTCTACAAAATAATGTTTCAAACTCTCTAACCAATCGAGAGAATGTCCTTCAAAGTATGGAGAACCGAATGTTGGCAAGTAAGAGCAACATCATGAGTGTATAAAAATTTATGAGATAATAAGGAAGTAAATCAAGATATAAATTGAATAGCAAAGAGTCTCGAACTTATTAAATGAAAAGAACACGGTGGAGATAAAAAAAGTTACTGAAAAGTTTCCATAGACAGAGAAGCGATGAGTTTCCTTAGAATCTTAATCTTACAGAAAGGGGTTGCCATCTGTGCTCTCCTTTTTCTACAACCCTATCTATTCTCACACCGGAAATGAGAAAAAAGCGTCCGACAAGGTCAATAAAACCCTGGTCATTTCGGTTGACAAGTTGAAAAATGGATAGTCTGACGACCCAATCCATCACACTTGTGAATGAAAAATGCAGAAGTCTGGAAGGTGAGAGACGGAAACATTGATAAGTCAGCGAATTCTCATCTGAATTGGTTTTTCCATTATAACAGAATAATGAATAATGGATTTTAGAAGTTCGTAAACCAACAAAGGTAAGGCTGCATGTGGAAAATTGCTCAGCATACCTTGAAATTAATTTGCTGGGATTACTCAGAATTTGATTCAGAAAAAACAGAGAACTCATTTCGAATGTTCGATTCGAACGAATGAGATATTTTTTTGTTTCACTTAATGAACGTAACACAGAATTATTCAGTGTGGTATTCAAATTCGACGTTTTTGCTCAATCATGTATGCTGCCCTGGTTGTTAGCTTCAATTCTGGCAATTTCCCTTTCGATTTCGTGAGACGAAGGTAGATTTTGAATGTTTGAAGACCCTAATATACAGGGTGAGTCTTTGACCACTGCGTTAATTTTAACCATAGGTTCTTGAGATCAAAAGAAACACTTTTTCCATTACGGTTTTTCTATATTCTGCGTTGAAAAGTTATAAGCATTTTAAGTTTTCACATTGGGCAAATACCCCTCTGTAGTCCAGTATAGTTTGATTGAAAAATACTTTCCACAGCATTCACTATTGAATCTGAATTGTTTAAAAACATTATTTTCCCTCTAAGAAATGATTTACTCACTCATATTTCATCCAATGAGTTCCATATCCAGAAGGAAGATACAAAATACTAATTTTCTGGTAAAAAAAATTCAACACCATAAACATAGATTTTTGTTGTTCTACTATATTTTCTTTCTACTTCAAGATTATAAACCATGCATTTCTAGTGAGAAATTCCAAAAAAAACCTCAGAATTATTGGGTGTTATCATCATACATTTGTAATTTTCTTCTTAAAATTTCCAAATCATGAAAACCATAATTTCTATGAAAACTTCCAAGGCAAGAGATTGTCACTGTGCTTTTTTTTTCACTCAAAGCCAGAAAAAATCATCTATGATTTTCCAAACACTGATATTTCTGAAGTTTCTTCTCCTTGACAGAGACCAGTGAACAGGTCTATGAGGTCTCTTGATATACTGTTAAAAATATGAAAATCTTTTTCGAAATCTTCAACAACAATGAATGATGTCACTACGAATAATCATTTTAAAGTGATGTTACTTTGCTTGATGATTATTTTCTGTACTGAATCCCAATAACAATTTACCTGGATAGATTACAAGTATTTCCAGATTTAGGTGTTCAATTATACTTTCTTGAAGAAATACCTAAATTTGATTTTGAAGAATCAACTAGGTGTTCTTTAATAAAAATTTTTTTTGTTAAATCATTAATATAAATCTATTCTGTTTAGACTATAATTACTGATTACTGATTTTTATAATCAGAGTATCTGTTTTAATTACGTAAACAAGAACATAAATATTGAATAATGGTTATTCATAGATTATGTCAAATTTTAATACCTTACCATAGAATATTAATTTATTACCGAACCCCAGGAGCGAAAAAATTAATATTTGCAATGTTTTTTTAAATGAAAGATAATATCTGTAACTATTATTGATCTTTAGTTATACTTTTCCTCAGAATAATTAGAGTGAATTATTATCACATTAAAATATTATAACGTCTCTGTGGTGGGTAGTTCCAAATAAAAAAGTGTTCTGTGGTCCCTTGTTGTTTTGATTCTGTTTGAAACTGTCAACAGTTATTTGTAGCTTTCTTTCACAAAAATGTGGAAAATATTGGAAGGATAATATCGATAGTTTTAAATTATTCAATTCAGTATGAAATGATTATGGTCAGAAATTGCATTCTATTCTAATCTTTCTTGTTTATGAGCTTATAGCTTCCAGTTTCAATATTGATTGAATTTTAATTAACCATGCATCATAACAAAACATTCAGAAATATTAAAACTAAGTCAAATTCTATTATCTCCTAAGCTTGTGAACAAGGTTGAATCGGTGTATGAAATAGAGATAATAAAGGTATGAAACAAATCTAGGAGACTGGGTTCGAAGTTTTTAAAACTCATATGAGCTCAATTTGCAGCATTCCCATGTTAGAATAGATATAATTTGATGAACCCTAAAAGTCTGAAGCTATAAAAAACCAGCTCTTCATAAAGACAAGTCTTCAATTTAACAGGTCCTGACAGAAAATACTTTACCTATTTCATCGGTCAAAATATACCAAAGAGTGATGGAAAACTTTTTCTCTATTTATTATGGAATATTATTCTGGATTGAATATTAAACAAGGTGCTAGACGTCATTAACAATGAATACAGCAAATGGCAATTTAGATTTTGTGGTGAATGTAAGACAAAAATTGTTCAGTGGTTAATTTCATCTATAGTGTTTAGTGGTGGAACCATAGACTGGAGAGATTTCCCCAACCTTTTGTAGAAATATTTAATAAAGACATAAAATATGGCAACATTGAACAAATCTGATTATTGAATCATTTCAGCACAGAGTTGGATTTGGGTAAATCAGAAAATTTGGACAAAATTATATCGATTCAATTCCTTTCAACTTCAAATATCTCAAGAATGGTGCAATTTAGGAGAAAAGATGGGGAATGATTTTATATGCAAAAAAGACTAATGATTCCAGGAAGTACGAGATACGGACCTTTAGTTCAAACGATATTTATTTTTCATGCAATTTAACCAATCTGTAGAGTAGTAGTGAGAAACCCACAAGAAGTGGAATAGGCGGTTTGCATAAATCTGAAAAGTGACATCTGGTGGCGACTTTCAGCATATTTGTTGTGAAAGAATTGTCAACCGATCAGTCATAACATTAGATTTCCTAGAACTTTTCAGTTGTTTTGGAAAGTATTTTTGTGAGTTTACCCAGAAGAAGGATGGATATTGAGAGATCATTTGGATTTTTGAAAATAAAATTTGGTCATTTCTCCAAAGGAAATGAAGAATAAGGACTGGCTTTGAAGAAAGCTGGTCATGTTTACAACATTATAAAGTGGACTGGTTTCATTACTTCCAAAGTAACGAGACAAACTTCGATAAATTAGCTACCTTACAATGTTGAAATAACCGTAACCACACTTCTCGACTATGCCAAAATATGAAAATTTTGTTTTTGTGCTTGTTCTTCCAAAAGAGAAGAAAAAAATTGTTTGGCAACTCGATGAATATAGTTGAAATAAAACTTCTAGTTACACAAATGATAAGCCAAGTTTAATTTTCATCAAAAAAGTAACAATCTATTTTCAACATTGAGTTTACAATTTCCATAGTTGCTGTCAGCTAAAATTGAATCTATCGAAGACAATACCAGCAATACACTTCAACTCTTCATCACATTTTAAAGATTTAATACCATGGAAGCCCATACATTTGATAGGTCCATCGATGCCAACACATTTGTCGTTTTTACTAACAAATAATTTGGTCTTATCGGCAATATTACATTGAATTGCCACGGCAGACATTTCTTCCGCACTATCTCCCATGAAATTACTCTCAAATAAAAATATATCATCATCTGAATCTTATGGATCAGTTTGACATGAAAATTCCTTCTGGCCTCTTTCCACTTGCACTGAATGATTTTTATTACCTATTTCAATTAAAGATTCAACAATAGATCCTTCCTTTGACTCATCCTTTCTTCTTGATCTTGCTGTTTTCTTTCAAATCTCTCCACTGCCATAGTGGAATTATCCACTTTTTTATACATCTGAAATAAGTAAAATGAGATCGGACATAGATAACTGAAACTGAACTAACCTTTGGAAATATCGTTGGGTTATAAGACGGGCAATCAGGTATATTACTTTTGGCATTTTCTACGAAATAAGCACTACATATCTTCTGGAATTTTGTCGGTTGCCATTGCTTGGAAGTACCATCATTACTAAAGTTTTGAATGAATGAAATTATGATAACATCTCCAATCAATCAGATATCCTTACCAAACTCTTCTAACTCTATTAATCCATATCTGCTTCCGTTCTTTCTCAAACCATTCATTAGGAAAAAATAAAATTTAATAGAATTGTCTGTGTTATAATAAGCATTGTTGCAACCAACTACACAACACTGAATATGTGAAGAATATTATACTCCTAGGCCTTCAGCATTCATTTTCGATATTGAGGTTTGTAAATCGACAATTGCATAAACTCTTAAGTACGTTTCTACCACAAAAGAATCAGAAATTATGCCCCAAATCAATATGTAAAACACAGGGAAATGACAGCGAATTTGAATTCTTTCACAACAAAAATGTCGAATTCCGCCACCGAGGTCGCCACATACAAATATGCAAACCGCCTATAAATCTATTGATGCCAAAATATGCACGAGTGTTATCAAAAACCTTCTACAAGAGATCATTTCAATTGATATTGTCTTTTGAATATTACAGGTGAAAATGCAATTTTTTTATGAAATTTCAACACCTTATCATTTGCCAAATTTGGAAAAATTTTAGGAAGACAAGTTTCTTTTGTCAAGAATCTATGGTTAAAATTAACGCAGTGGTCAAAGACTCACCCTGTATAAACAGTGCCAGAAATGACAAAAATCTTCGAAGCATCAATATATATATTAGCTTTCGAACTTTAAGCTCCCATTTTCTTTTAGCAAACAATGTAGCATTTCATTTGCCAAAAATTTTACAAGTGCCTAGAGAAAAATCACTCTAGTGAAAAAATCTCCCCTATGTTTCTATCTTCTTTCCTTATCCTTCTGTAATTCGCGGATATACATAATATTCTTTTTTGCATATAGCAGCTTGAAATAAGCATATAGTTTAAATTTGTAATTCCTGGACTAAGATCCCATCAAACAGGTTACTTAATTTCCTTCTTGACAATGCGATTACCACCAAATAAGAGGTCCTGGTGTTGAAGACATAAATTGCTCGCTCGCTCCTGTTGGGTGCTTTTACCAGGGTTGCCTTTTAAAGATCAGGATTAGAGAACAAAAGCAAATATTAATAATCGAAAATCGCTTTATTGTTTTGTGAAATATACCCTATTCTGATCTATAAACTTTTGCATGCGTTTGAACCAATTATCGAAGCATTTAAACCATTCTAATTGAGGTATCTCAAAAACATGCATTCTGAACGTATCAACCGCTTCTTCAGATGTCGAAAAACGTTGTCCTCTTTTTTTTACGTATGGGAATTAAAAAAATTCATTTGGTGCCAAGACAAGACTATACGGCGGATGACTCATCAAATCGATGTTTTGAGTGTTCAAAAATGCAGTTGTTTCATCCTATGTGTAAGAGCTGACTTGTCGTGGTGAAGGGTGATCCGCCTTCGGCGGTTGGTTTTCCAGATTTCTTGGAAGACAATTGGCAAACAAATGGTTGTGTACTAAACAGAATTGACTGTTTTGCGTTGATCTAATGGTACGACTGCGATATGACCAGTTTTTCCGAAAAAACAGGCGACCATTTGCTTGGAAGTGCTTCGTACGCGAGTCACTTCTAAATCTTTCCTCCTTTGCGTCATCGACATTCTGTACGACAGCAGGAATCAGATCTCTCTGAATCAAATGAACACCGTGGTTCGCAAAGGGAAAATATTAACAATAATTGAATTCTGGAAAAGGGGTCCATGATACGGTTGGACAACGCTTCTCCTCGGTAGCTGAATTTGTTGAGCGTCAGACCGGCAATTTGGATATGCGGGTTCGAGTTCCGTCCAAGGATGCATTTTTTCTGGAATTTCAAATATCGAATTTAGTTTAAAATGCCTCAACCGTTATTAATAATTTTATTTACAGAGAAAAAACACTAATTGAATGTGAGTGAGGATGTAGAACTTCGATGAAGCAGATGCTGAATAATGAATCGCTGTGGAGATATTGCGTGGAATCCATTGTATCATTTCCATATCTTTCTAATTGCTGTGTAAATTACCCTTCTGTATTTCATATTATGATTATTGCGAAATACTCGGATCCGGCAACGTAATTGCATAACGATGAGTGAATATTAAGTCAACAGCAGATGAGATTTCTTCATCCTATGATTGGAGCTTTGTTATTTTGATAACTCTTATTTATAGATAATATTATTGTATGAGGTTCGTCCGGGAAATATAAATGAACTCTGGAATAGATGGATATTTTTGCATTGTTCAACTTTTTTAAACTAATCACAAATGAAAATAATGAGCAGGTCACAATATATTTCGCATAAAACAATAAATCTCGAGCATATTCATTCATTTGTTTCTTTTTGGCTATCTAACAAATTGTTCCGAGTATAACAACAACATGGCGTAACTCTTTATTGTCACCACGGTTAAACGCAATGCGGTTATAACTTTTCATTGATCACCAGGAATCACGTGGTATAAAGCGCCTTTATTATTTATTCTTCTCTGCCATTCACTCAGAGAACTATTTCTTCTTCTTAACCACAGTCATAGGTGCTGAATTGTACCTGCATTGTTGTAAAAAAAACTGAAAACTAGAAATGATATTCTTCAGAAATTAGATGGATCATCTTGGGGTGCATTATCTCTAGCCTTATGGCTATATAGAAATCAACTAATAGAGTGTTAAATCTATAACCAACTGTCATTAGAGTTGTTTGAAGGATTAGTTAGCTAGTTTGATTTGATCATCCGGTCAGTTAACAAAGGGGTCAAATATTTCAGGTAATTGTAGGTCAAGTATCACTTTAAGTATCTGGACGTAGGGATGTTCCGATACAAGTAAATACAAGTAGCTACTCGATACTTTTGTTTCGATACCAAGTACTTTTAGCATCGAATCAATTTTGCGATACCTACTTGGTATCGGAAGAAAAGTACTTGGTATCGAGTCGAATTGTACTCAAATTTTGACATTGGTTTCTGGTTTCCATTTTAACCGCAAGATACGCAGCGCAGGAGCAGAGATGTCAATTTGTGCAATTCGCAAAGAATGTCAGAATGTGATGCAAAATTAACGCAGCTACAGCCTAGGTTATGATACGGACTTTCTTTCCAATTTCTACATTTCTACTTGCTGTTAGGGTGTAGGTCTAGGGTCAGTTTGGTAATTCCAAAAGTCGTAGTGACTGTTTGTTGCATTGTTGTTACACTGACTAGTCAGAGTACAACATTTCCTCGTGTTCAAATTGTTGTAAATATATTCTAAATTCTTCGTATTCTCGAGTGATTTATCGGTTAAATCCTGATTTCTGTTCAAAGCGTTTAAGCGTGTCTAAGCTAAGAAGGTTCATACATTATTCCTACAGTTCATCGAGAGCGCAAGAATATAATATTTATAATTAACCATGTTGCCACCAAAATCGAAAATATGGGCATATTTCAGGAAAATAGATTCGACAACAGCCAAGTTCAAACAATGTTTTAAGTCTTTGAAGTATAGTGGGCCACTAATAATAAATAAGTGGACATCATTGAAGAACAACCCATTTGCAGAATGGGATGAAATAAAACAAATATTTCCGTCATTGTACAAATATGCAATTCAGTATTTGATTGTTGTTGCTACATCGGTGCCAAGTGAAAGCCTTTTTTCCAAGGCAGGAGCAACAATATCAAAGTCCAGAAACAGACTGTCCCCAACCTACCAGGAGCAATTACTGTTTTTACGAAATTTGGATGCAAAAGAGTTTTTTGTTTAATATTTTGACATGTATATTTGGAATAAGCAGAATAAAAATCTATCCTAACGATCTTTTCTTATTGGTTCTTTTAATAAAATATATATAACGTACTTCAATATTCATAATTTGGATTTCAAAAAAATTATTTATTATTTATTATATATATCATTTCACTCCTGAACTGAATACAGCATAGCTGGTTTAGAGAGATCTGGAAACAAATTGAAAAATTACCATCAAACATATTAGTAATACCTCTGCTAACTGTCAATCAATAATTCAGTGTTATTATTGTTAAAATAGCAGTATATAGATAAGCTTAAGCAATTTTCCTTTATGAATTTCTATGAAATCTTGAATGTATCGATATGAGTAAGAGTAGGTATCAATACTTCGGTTCCGATACATGAGTAGGTATCGAAACATGATTCGAGTACTACTTATATGAGTAGGTATCGATACCTTGATGGTATCGGAACATCCCTATCTGGACGCAGATTAAATCTAAATTAGAGGTCAAACAAGTGTCAAAGACTGATTTGTGCTGTTCGGCAAATTAACTTTTAAGATATAATTTTTTATATTTTATTTATTTATTAATTAATTAACGGTAAATGACCTTTGTATGTGCTATATCTGTTACCTGATCAAGACTTTTCGGTATTACAATGCACAGGTTTTTGAAATTTTTAAAACTATCGTAAAAATATGAAGAAAATGTAATAATTTGTTTATAAAAATTATTAATGTAATAAACATTGAAATCATTGATGCAAAATATATTTCAATTCAAAGAGAACTCTGACTTATACAAAGAAAGTTGACTGATTATTTGAATAATAGAAATAAGAAAAAATCGTCCTTAAACAATAACTATTAATAACTAATTTAGTTAATGAATGTGCCTTATTAACATAAAACTGTTAGTATCTAATGAACAGAAATTTTTTACACAAAATGGTTCATTTTTTTAAACTTCCATCACACCATCTCATTTTTTAGGTGAGCAATAAAGTCTCCACGAAGCGAAAAAATTTTACGACAATTATTTGAGTACTTTCTTAACTAACAATGATTGAAGAATTCCCGGAAAAGTTATTAATCAATTTTCGACGATCTACATTGAAAAGGTACTCCAGTATAATATCTCAAGGTCATTTTTTTTTTGTGCAGGCGCTAATATATGAGGATAAATTTCCGAAAACATAACAGTATCGGCGATTAACAATGAATTAACGGCTCTGCATTCGGGAGGGGGTTTTTTTTCCTGATATATTGAGTCTTCGAGTTTCTGTTGAATAGAACTTTCTCGATATTTGAGGGATTATCTGTAACTTTGGAATAGCAGCAATCAGCTAAAAGGGCCCCTTTGAAGGTGGAACTTTTCAGACAGAACCATTATAACTCGAGCAATTGAATCTCATAAGATATCTTCATGATATTGATTGAAAAATTCTACATTCAGTCGAATTAATCAAGATTAATTATCCTTCCATTGAATTAGCCATCATTTCAAGATTTAAATCTGATTCGAAAGGAGTATTCTTCATCACTATAAGTCATCCTATTCTTCAAGAAAAAATGAAATTTCTATAGAGTATTTGCACGGAGAATTAAAGAACGAAGAATTGCATATATGCAATCATTATTATTTAATTTTCAATAACTGATAGGAACGTTAGATGAATTAAATATCCGAATGTTTCTACCTGAAATGAATTCAATTCAATTGGCAACCATATAGTATATTTAACTGTTCAGTCACTGAAAATCTCAATTATTCATGAATTAGTTCATTTTCCAATTAAATGAGTAAAGGGTCGATTTTAATTCTGTTTATTACCCGCATGGCAGTAGCGAAATATTCGAAATATTCAAAAATGAAATTGATTTCAATTCAGACTTAAATGAAAATCTGGCTATGGAGGAACATCAGTAAAAGTATTGTTGGTATTTATCATGTACAATATGCTATATTTACATTCCGCAACTATTTACTTATGTAGAGCCAATTATTTTGCTGACCCGTTCGAAATGTGTGATGACCTATTATTATTGATTCTACCAAGCTGGCTAGCTTCACACGCATAAAAACTTGTTCACAATCACATACATAAACTTTTTTGCACAATTTTCGCTGGTGGCCTTGTTAAGAGGGGGTTCCCCCAAAGGATCAACCCCTGATTCCTGAAATTCTACCTTCCTCCTTCCCCTCTAGGTCCCTCACAGCGCCAGTACTATCTAAGACGTCTCTTTTCTTTTCCGTCATTTTCTTCTGAAGTAAAATTTTCAATAAGTACATCGTAGATAATAAGATTCATAAAGATATTTTTATGAATATCTCAACTTGCTTTGCAATAGAAAGAGTCTTCCAACAGGGGTAGAGCAAATATTTGTTGGTCCATCATATAAATCTTTCGCCACTTTCAATTTAGTATTCAGTTGATGACTTCTCTGATTTTTTTTCAGATTTTTAAATTAACAAAAATTTTTTATTGTAACTTTCTTATTTGCGACGCCATGTATTTTCAAAGATTGAATAATTATTCTTCACATAAACATTTTGCGTCAGTGCTTTCAAAATTTTTTCCAGGATGAATTCAGCTTCCTTGAAATGGATATGAAAATTGAGGCAGCAATATTTACATTACCTCAATTTATTTCCCTTCTAAGACTGCACGACCTATTTTTTCATCCAATTATTTTTACATTAATAATAATTAAGGAAGGCCCTTTCCTGTCCCATTTGCTGCAACGACGGTAAACATTTTCCACGGGCTTGAAATTTAAGCAAATATTTTTTTGAAAGTGATCGGAAAAGGGGGCCGACAGAGAGAGACGAAAACATTTAATCTATACTCTGGGCTAGAAATGAAGTTGATATTTTCACAAGTTCGTTTTTGCCCCCAATTCCGTAAATCTACCAACGCAGCATAATGTTCAAAAATAGCAGAAGTAGAAATTGTTTCACAAGGCCCCAGAAATATATAGTATTTGATTTGTTATTAGTAATTATTTCTCAAAAATATTAATGAAAGAAAAGGGTGATTCATTTAGAGGTACTTTTTGTTTAAATAAAAAAAAATTAATAAAAACAATTTTATTTCATATTCTTTATTAACAAATAAAACGCCCATTCTCGTAATAAAGCTGAACAATTTGTAGACGCTGTGCCGGGCTAAGTCGTTCCATTAGGAAATTTCAGACACCAGGGGGTGGGAACTCGCCTACTACAAAGGTGGTCACGTTTTTCTTCGACGAGCGGCAGAGACATCTTTAGTCATTCCCAAAGCGGATCGGTATATTACGAATTCTCAGTACCTAGTGATCGGTAAAAACGGATTTTATCGAATCTCGGTCTTGATGGACTATTCTTTGACGAGCATGAACTTTCATGTTATCTATGCCAACGCCATTTTTTTTCCCATGTCGTGTTCTAGGTTTATTCCATACATTGACATACATAGATTTATTATTCAAAAAGTAGTGTTATTCAGCTAGAGAGGTATTCATTTTCAACTTATTCAATTTAATTTAATTGAAATGTTTTATTCTTGCTGTGTTCCCAATTGCTACAGTGATAGTATTGTCAAAAGGTATGTGTTGCATTCATATAAGTAGTGGTTTTGGATTGACTTATAACTCACTAAAAATGTACAGTGAATTAATATTTTCTATAGCAATTTCATATTCTTGTAGTAATTTCTGATTAGTAAAATTTTGGGACAGTTTCTAACACTGTTTTCTTTCTAGGTTTTTCATTACACAAGTTGAGGGTGTTAGAAATGTTTGGTTGGAAAGAATCGGAAATCCATATGTTCATTCATCCAAAAACGTTATTTGCATAAAGCATTTTCATATGGATTGTATAGACCCACATGGAAAGCTGAGAAGATTTGCTCTACCAACACTTAATTTGCCAAGTAATTCATTCTACTCCCTTTGATTATCATTTTTGTAATTTCAATAATCTTTCAGATTATGTAAGCCGCCCTCATAATGATATATTTTTTCTACCTTCTAGAACTCCCGAAAAAACTTAGAGGCAACAAGGTATTTATATATAAGTGAACTGCTCATAGTCATTGATTATAGTTTTGGGTATTCCACTAATAGTTGGTTTCATAAAAATCGTTTATCAGAAGATTCCTAAAATACTTCAACGGATATGTGAGATTTACCGTTGAAACGCCAAATTCATGGAATTTCAGTTAATAAGTTTATTGATTTTGCCATGAAATTAATTCTGTACTTTTATAACAGAACTAT
Organism: Micraspis discolor; assembly: GCA_030674115.1. Taxonomy (NCBI): domain Eukaryota; kingdom Metazoa; phylum Arthropoda; class Insecta; order Coleoptera; family Coccinellidae; genus Micraspis; species Micraspis discolor. The sequence continues at coordinate 3,316,433 of JARTUT010001740.1, forward strand.
TAATAAAATTTTATCGGGAAAAAAACAATAAGATCTTATGATCCAATAATGAAGATGGTATCCGAAAAAGTATCTAAAAGAAAATAGACTTTAAGAAATTGTTTCTGTCATAAAAGTATAAATCTAATGCATTTCATGCTTAAATTGATATATTAGTCATTAATATTCTAATTTATTCTTTTAATGTATTTTTCATAACTTAATGAGTAATTGTTGCATAATTATTGTTGGTTCGTTTATTCTTTCCCTCGAAATTGAATTTTTTGTAAATGGATTATTTACTGCATTATATATATATATATATTTCTAAAGTTTCTTTTTTGTTTATTTTCTTTCATCTTCTGAAGATTACTATGTTCTTCGATTTGAAGGGCAGATATATTTGAAATGACCATAATTCTTTTAATCTGCTGCAAATTGTCACAAATTTCTGATCAAATGATATTTTTTTATTGAAATTGTGACAATCTTCAGCAGATTAAAATAATGGCCATTTCGAATGTATTTGTTTTAAAATCCAATAAAAATATGGGATTCAACCTGCGCTTGCGTGAAATCCTATGATAACTCATATAAAATGCACTAGAGGGCGCCACGAGAAGGAACTTTGTGCGAATGGAATCTGTAATCAACTAGGGAATGACTAAAGATGGCGCTGTAAATTGAGCTCTCGATATCGGGATCAAAAGTCATGCCAGAGTTGCCTATCTATAGGTAGTCTATGTCAGACACTACTGAACAAGAATAACACTTCTGCTTACACAACGCATGCGCGATCTGCAACTAAATCCCCACTACAAAGAGTATCTCTAAATGAATCACCCTTTATAAGCGCTTATCGATTTTTTGAGTTGAAAAAATAGGAACTTTTTTGCTTTAAATGATCTATCACCGATTTCAGTTTGTTGGAAACAAATCAGAACACCCTGTATATTATATGAGGTTCAAAATCCGTTGGTTCATCAAGCGAATGTTCAATTAACATGATCACATATTTCACCCCAAGGTTATTCACATACATTCAAGCTTCTACTTGATTGAAGTATCATGCTAAATCATATTAATGGCAGATCTGAGGTTTATGATTCGCGACGACTCTTATTCAACGAGCCGTTTGAATTTTCATGATTTCCAGAGACTGATTCAACACCGATTATTAATCCAATAATGAAGCGAAAGGGTTGTCGAAAATTTATAGACACTCTTTTTAATTGTTAATCAAACGCAATGGTAATGAAGGTTCCAATCTATATTTCGGAACTGACAGTGAAAACACCAAAGATCATCAGGAGTAATATCCTTGAGGTATATAAAAAATAGCTATTATTACAACTAGAGAAATATGAATAGTATATGGTGGTATAATCAATAGTTTTTTCTGATTTAAACAATCTGATATGGAAAAATTATTATTGGATTGTATATTTTTGTAATAATTAAATTTTTAACGTTGCTATGGGCCATGCTTCTGAAAATCTTGGTTGACTGGTTTCATTTTGACGCCTTGACAAGAGACATGGTGGTTGGAAAAGTTCGTCTGTTGCAGAAGACTATCTGGCTGACAGTATGCTGCACAAAAATAAGGTAGCGAAGATGATAGCAGATGTGGAGGGAGAGCCATCTGCAGCATCACAATCTTTGAAGACCGTTTTGGGAGAAGCGTCCGAGACTGCTGCTGCACGGAATGTTCTCAAGAAAACTGTAGTCTCGACGAATAATTATGAACAAGATATTTCTTCTTCCTTTGTTTCTGGTGGAAATACTTTTAGTGGAAATTACAACAATTGCAGTTTCCATTTTGTTACTAAAAAAAGGAATAAAATATGATTTGACGTTTTGAAAGAAATATGATTTACGTTTCATATTTCCCTAGGGAAATATGAGTTATGACACATGGTAACTAAGGCGATATAGATTAGTATTTTTCGATCAGAAAAAATAGTATATTATATACCGCGGGACTGAAGTAGTACATTTAAATTTAAGTTTATGGCCCGCCCGCAGGGAGGGCCATAATTTACCTGAAGGTTTAAATGTACTTCTGTCGCAAGGTATATACGATACTTTTCGTACTTCCGGTATGATTTTATTAATTATTTCAATAATTTCAATCAGTTTTTTCTCTCTTCAACTCATTTAATAAACTATCTTTAAAATAAGTTACCATAGTAACATTGCGTTGTGACAATTATAATTTAGAAACATTGTCATTACTAGTGTCATTGTAAAGAAACATTGTTATTGATAAAAGAGCAGCCGAAGTAGGTGAAGAATTGTTATCACCGAAATCTAGAAAACTATACGAGCAGCAGGACGATGCTTTAAAAAGTGGAGCCGCTTAAAAAATGTGAGACAACCTACTGAAAATGCGCTGTTAGTCTACTTCAATGATAAATCAAAAGCGGTTTGTGCCTCAACTCTCTGGGCACATTACTCAATGCTGAAATCGGTTATTAACATTAGAGAAGATATTGATATAAGTAAATTTCCAAAATTATTAGCTTTTTTGAAGAGAAGAAATGAGGGATTTGAGCCAAAGAAGTCAAGAATTCTCACGTCTCACGAGTATAAATCGACGATGTGAGAGATTTGGGCGATTCCTTCCTAATTGCGATTAGAAATACCAAAAATAAAATTGACCGAAATTTTGTGATCAAAAATTCAGAAAACAGTGCCATCAGTTTTGTGGCGATATTTCGAAAATATGTGGCATTGCGAAAGACAGGGATACCTCATTCAAAATTTTTTGTTCAATACATCAACAAAGAATGTACTACGCGAGTAGTAGGAAAAAACATGTTTGGTACATTTCCACGGCAAATAGCAGCTTTCTTGAAATAGGATAATTCGACGTCTTACACGGGACATTGTTTTAGACGCACATCTGCGTCTTTGTTAGCTGATTCGGGAGCAACAATAGATGTGCTGAAGAGACATGGAGGATGGAAATCCTCCAACGTGGCCGAGGGATATATTGAATCGTCTATTAAAAATAAACAAAAAATTTCAGATAAAATATTTGGTCAAGTCGCCGATTCGTCCACTATAGTTATGCCACAGTCCTCATTCTCGCTTCCTGTTTCCGCAGGATCTTCGAAACAAACACCAGTTCAATATGATGAGGACCTACTATCTGTTACTAGTCAGTTACCTGCTGCATTAACCCAGGAAAGACTGGTCAATATGACGAACTATCACAATATTAATTTGAATATTAACGTTAATTACCATTCTAATTAATTGTATTTTTCAATAAAATATCCCTTAAATTCGTTTGTTTGTGATTTAATCGTTCCGGGAGTTTCGTCAATATTTAATCCTGGAGGGATTAAATGTGACACTTTAGTACCTGTCACAAGGGAGTGAAGTTGTCACTTTAGGCCCGGAAGTACGAAAAATATTTTTTGCGCTCTTTTTCTAGTCATCTGGAACAGTATGATACTTACCCAATTAATTCAATAATTTTTGGATAAATATTTGAATGTTACATTTGCGCAAAACGAAAGCATGCGGTTCTTCTAGAAGAAGCGCGAAGAATGCGCCTAAGGATGTTTAATTGCTTTGAGTTTTTTGTCATTTTATCTTTGACGGCTTGTGGACGCCAATGGGGAGAACACCCCAATTCTTAACGATGAGTGAGAACTGACAGATCTCAGACCACCATGATATGGAGTAGAGGTTCTCCTATTTGAAGAAGAGAGGTTAAATATGTCGGTGTCATCGTCGAACTGTGAACAGTAAGAGCTGACATCACCAGACCGAAGGGAAAATCCACTAGAGGAAGCTGCCACTAACTCCGATATGATCGGGCTGGTATGGTGAATTACGAAGGTTGCCTTTTATATTTCGCGATTTAGTGTTGCAATCTGCCAACTGACAGCTTTATCGAGAAGCTTTACATTTTTGAGGTTATACGTAGGCAGAACGTTTTTTTCACGAGCGCTACTTATGTTATTCACAGTAACTTCATGAACTTTCGTGAAGGTCATCCTAAATCAGTTGTTGTTCCAGAAACCATTGATGCTGTGAGCCAACTGATATTGCAAGATCGTATTGTGACCTATCGGAAAATCGGGACAACCTAAGGCATTAGTGGGACCAGCATACGTTCGATATTGAATGAAAATTTGACCGTCAAACAAATTTGTTCGCGTTGGACCCACACAATTTGTCAATCGCCCAAAACCAAAAAAAGGGGTTGTGTCTATTGGTCGAAAAAAATGCTCCAAAAATACGATCGCGGTGCTTCGAAACACGTCTATGACATCGTGACAGGTGATGAATCATGGATTTACGCGTATGAGCCTGAAAGTAAATAGCAGTCGACTGTATTGGTGTTTCAAGATGAGCCAAATACAGCGAAAGTTGTCTTCGAAGAAATCAGGAAAACCAACCGTTGAAGACGGATCACCTCTCACCACGACAAAGCGAGCTCTCACACATCGGCTCAAACAACTGCAATTTTGAGATCTCATAACATTGATTTGATGAATCATCTGTCGTATAGTCCTGACTTGACACTAAAAATAAAATGAGATGTCAACGACACCAGAAGAAGGGGTTGGTGCGTTCAGAATGCATGTTTTGAAGATACTTAATAGTCCAAGAGCCCGTGAGTGCCAGACCTTCAGATTTTTATAAAAGCTAAAAATTTTTCTATGTGTGTCCCTTGTACAGGTAAGAATGATCCCCACCCATGAAGCTGAGGCAGCGGTGGCTTTGGCAGGTAACAGGTAACAAAGGTGTATAAAATTTCATCTCAAATCTATAATATAAAAATGAATCGCAAAATGTGTTGGTAAGCGCATAACTCAACAACGCCTGGACCAATTTGGCCAAATCTTTTTTTAAAATGTTCGTTGAAGTTCAAGGATGGTTTTTACAGCGAGAAAAATTAGAATTATTGCTGGAAAAACCCTAAAAATAGCCCTTTTCTTTTTCCCATACAAATGATTTGTAACTAAAACGTAGTCAATTTCAGCTTTATTGCTATGGTATAAAGTTCATATTAAAGTTTTTATTTACGACTGCTATTAGTCAATGTACGTGGCCCAACATCATTCCAACAGTTACGAACTGTTGATGGTGAATTGTGTGGATTCTACAGAGAAGCCTGTCAACGTTTGCAATTGCTTGAAAATTACGCTCATTATGATCAAACTCTCAATGATGCTGTAATATCATCACACGCTCATCAAATACGAACATTGTTTTCTATAATCATATCTACATGCTTCCCATCAAACCCAATTGATTTGTAGATCAAGTACAAAGATTATATGTGTGATGATATTTTGTATCAAATACGGAATAGAATGGGAAATCCAAATATACAAATCAGTGAAGAAATTTACAATGAAGCATTGATTTCAATTGAGGACATGTGCTTGATAATGTCAAACAAACTATTAATTCAATTAGGCATGACCGCGCCCAATCGACCAATGCATGACGCTTTTAATCAAGAGTTGCATCGAGAAAAACTGTATATTCTCAACGCTTTGAAAGAATTAATTCAAACAAATCTTCCAGTGTTAAATGAACAACAGAAGTATGTATCTGAAACTCTTATGAAAGTAACAAATGATGTAACTGGAGGGATTTACTTCTTAGATGCACCTGGTGGTACAGGAAAAACTTTTTTGATTTCATTAATATTAGCAACAATTCGCTCACAAAATAAAACTGGACTTGCACTCGCTTCGTCGGGAATAGCAGCAACTTTGCTTGAAGGTGGTCGAACAGCCCATTCAGCACTAAAATTGCCATTAAATATGCAAAGCAATGAAACTCCAACCTGCAACGTTTCGAAGAACTCTGCAATGACAAAGGTTTTGCAGCAATGTAAATTGATTGTTTGGGATGAATGCACGATGGCACATAAAAAATCTTTGGAGGCTTTTGACAGAACCTTAAAAGATATACGGAGCAATAATAACCGATTTGGTGGTGCAATGATTTTATTAGCAGGAGATTTTCGTCAAACATTGCCAGTGATTCCACGATCAACGCCAGCTGATGAACTCACTGCATGTCTAAAGTCCTCCAATTTGTGGAAACATGTCAAAGTACTGCATTTAAGCAAGAATATGCGTGTCGAGTTGCAAAATGACCAATCTGGAAACATATTCTCTAAACAACTCATTGACATTGGTAATTGCAAATTTCCTATAGACATGTTGACTGGCTGCATTAACTTTCCTCAAAGTTTTTGTCAGTTAACTCGATCAAAAGATGAACTTATTCAGAAGGCGTTTCCAGATGTCTCTCAAAATTACAGAAACCATGATTGGTTCAGCGAACGAGCTATACTGGCTGCAAAAAACATAGATGTAAATGAATTAAATTTCAAAATTCTAGAACAAATTACAGGCGAATTGAGGATATATAAATCAGTTGATTCGGCTACTAATCAAGATGATGTAGTCAACTATCCACCGGAATTTTTAAACTTGCTGGATTTGCCAGGATTGCCACCTCACAATCTTCAATTGTTGGATCGGTGGTTATAATATTGCGAAATATCAACCAACCGCGTCTTTGCAACGTTACACGGTTAGCGATAAAAAAATTACTAAACAATGTGATAGAAGCAACTATACTCAAAGGAAAGTATAAAGGAGAAGATGTTCTCATACCGCGCATCCCAATGATTCCGACTAATGTGCCATTTGAGTTTAAACGACTACAGTTTCCAGTGCGGCTTGCTTTTGCTATGACTATAAACAAGTCCCAGGGGCAATCATTAAGTGTTTGTGGTATTAATCTAGAAAACCCATGTTTCTCACATGGTCAATTGTATGTTGCCTGTTCCCGTGTTGGAAAACCATCAGATTTGTTTATCTATGCGCCAGGTAATCAAACAAAAAACATCGTATACCACAAAGCACTACAATGATAATAATAATAATTATGATTCACATGATTCAAAATAAAGCGATTACTTACTTTTAAATCCTTATATATGTTTTATTTAATTATTTTTTATTCACAACGCCCTATCACCAGGGTGGCGGTTCTGCTCAGGAGAATTTTTTAAAATACGTAGGCACAAAAACTGCCACATTACAAATCTTTTTGACAGGACGAAGTCTGTCGGGTCAGCTAGTTTATCATAAAATAAAACTGAATTTTTTTATATTTGATTCATAATAATATCAAAACTCGCGTTGCTCATTGCTAGACAGTTAGTATGGTTGCAATCCTCTGCCGGACATCCTCAAATTATTATAATTTATAATTATACTTACGTTATATTATAAAACCTAAATTTTATATATAATTTTTTTGGGGCCTATTAATCTATGTTTACATAATAGCCGGACAGTTTCGACGGTTCTATCATCTTGCCAGACGCATTCAAAGTGAGCAGGAGTGAGTAGAACGCACTTATTCTACGCCGGACTTACGTTCTTTACCCGACGTTGATTCTGAACGCACTCCAGTAGTTCGGAGAGCAAGGAGCGTATACAGTAACTAGCATAGACTACCTATAGATAGGCAACTCTGGCATGAATTTTGGTCCCGGCTTAGAGCTCAACTTACAGCGCCATCTTTCGTCATCTTAGAGTTAATTACAGATTCCATTCGCATGAAATGCATTAGATTTCTTCAGGAGTTCTGGAGGGTAGACAAAGTGTGCTTACATAATCTGAAAGATTATTGAAATTACAAAAATGATAATCATAGGGAGTAGAATGAATTACTTGGCAAATGAAGTGTTGGTAGAGCAAATCTTTTCAGCTTTCCATGAGGGTCTATACAATTCATATGAAAATGCTTTATGCAAATAACACTTTTGGATGAATGAAGACATGGATTTCTGATTCTTTCCAACCAAACATTTCTAACACCCTCAACTTGTGTAATGAAAAACCTAGAAAGAAAACAGTGTTAGAAACTGTCCCAAATTTTTACTAATCAGAAATTACTACACGAATATGAAATTGCTACAGAAAATATTAATTCACAGTACATTTTTAGTGAGTTATAAGTTAATCCAAAACTACTACTTATATGAATGCAACACATACCTTTTGACATTACTATCACTGTAGCAATCCGATAAAATCCGTTTTTACCGATCACTACTGAGAAGTCCTAGTTTACCGATCCGAGCTTTTGAGACGACAACAGATGTCTCTACCGCTCGTCGAAGAAAAACGTGACCACCTTTGTAGTAGGCGAGTTCCCACCCCCTGGTAACTAGTGCGAGTGAGACAGAGCGCTTGGTCTATTACGGCCCTTCACTGCGCATCCACTGTTATTAAGTTCAAATTGTGTAGTTTATTTTTTTTTAATCAAGAAATTTCATTAAATAAATTTTTACAGTTTGAATATCGAATATTTAAAACAACTTGAATCATATCGAAACTGTAATAATTTTATTTATATTATTTTTCATTTTTACGAAGTTTATTATCTTCAATTCTATCAAAATTGTAAAACAATGAATTAAAGTACATAAATCAAATTTTATTGTTTATTATATCAAAGGACAATTTTTTTTAAATAAAAATGATACAGGGAAATACATTTGTTTTGATTAAATCTTTAAACATTTTCATCATTTTCATAGTCGTCGTCAATACATTCATATTCCTCGTCACTATTATTCCATTCTGTGGATTGATCGTCATCAATATCGCCTTTTTCATTGTTTTCTGCAATAGTAAAAAAACCAAGTTAATTTAATTTCAAATAGTCCAAAGTTCAAAATTCAATAGTTCAACATAATTATCAAATACCTGGAACTGTTTTGAAAGATTCGCTGACATAATTCGGTAATTGATCTCCCTCAAACCATTTAAAATAGTAGGTAGTGGCCATTTTCCAGTATCCAACCATTATTTACTGGTTTATATGCTGTTGGCTTTCGTAAGTGAGCGTTGTTCCATATGCTACATATGTAATTCGCTCGCAAAAATTGATGCAATAGATCACTTTTGCAAGGTGGTAAACAGCTAGCATCGAAATTTTGCCACTTTTTTCGATTAAAAGCTTCGTTCACATTAGATACTGTATACGAATTAATAAACATTTGTAGCCTAGCAGCATCAACATTATTAATGTCATTCATATGGTATAGATAGCATATAAAACTTTGAATTATATCGAAGATTAATACTTGCTCATTGTTATTTTCGATGATTTTGCTGTCACCAAACTTCATGAATGCTTGTTGAAATGCAACATATTTTTTTTAACAATTTAAACGGTTTCAATTTTGCTTTTCTGTAAAATGCAGGATTGTAATCACATCCTGTGAAAGCGTGTAGTCCAGGTAAGCTTCTGCAAATATATTCTCCTAATGAAGGAGTGTATTTTAGTTAGGTCCACATATCTTAAATTATTTCCAGCTCCTGTAAGCATCCAAACATGTGTTCCATAATGAAGACGATGCATATGACTTAGCATTATAGCAGCAACATCGGTGTCAACAGTTCGAATCACAATGTTTGCTTCGTAGTTAATTTTACACGCGTGGTACACTATTTTGGTGTCTGCTTCTTCATGCTCTGAGCAAGACAATTCCTCATTAATACTTGACATCACTTTGTTGGCCTCATTAACAGTAAACGAATGACATTTTCTGAAATTTATATGTATTATTTTATTGCCAATAAACGGCGCCATTTCGTCAGAAGCCCAGTGTAAATTAAAAAAATCAACTAGAGCTTCTTTGAAATTAGAATTTTTTAATTCTTTGACAAAGTCACTAGGACGGACTTGTTCAGGCCTAGCAATAAGTATACTCCAAGGGTGCGTTCAGAATCAACGTCCGACGTCGCTCGGAGTGCACCCTGGCCGTTCGGAATCGACGTCGGATATAATATACCCCCGTTCGTAATGAATCGGAACGTTTACCCGGGTGTTAAATTTTGCATCTTGCAAAATACATCGGAAAGATATGCTCGTCCGGCGCAGTGACGAAAATTTCAAATTCAAATTCTTAGAATATAATAGAAAGTCTATAATAGAAAGTCCCTTCTCTAGTCTAAGGGAATTCCCAATTACGAAAGTACTTTAAAAGTTGGGGATGAAGCTTCTTTCTGTTGCATTTGTGTTTAAGTAAACTTATTGATAGGATCGTTATAGTGCTAGTATATTATATTTAATGAAAATGGCTACATTTTCCATTTCGACTAGAAGTCATGAAATTCTCAAAGACGAATGCGGAAGGTTGGTTATTTATTGTGGGGATAAAATATGTCTAATATCTGCTTTTCGGGAGCAATCGTTGGTCTTCCAGATCCATTTATCGACGCTGTATGTAGATGTACTCCTATTTTATCAAACAGAATACAAAATGAGGATCTTTTCAATCTGAAATGTTCACTGACTTGTTCATCACTTATATTAGGAATGATATTTTCAAAATAATTCTGCACTCGTAGTGGGGTTTCTCGGGAATTTTGTATTACTTCTACTATTGTATTTTCTTCATCCTCCTAGCTACTCGGATACTCATAAAAAATTTCATTTATACAGTGAATAACGACATTCAATATATTAGATAGAATATTAATATTCAATTCATCGCAATTTAATACACTATCCATTTTTTGTATGTTCAAAATTCTAATTCAGAAAACCGTAATATTATGTTCGAAGAAATCAAATAATGAAATTATTCCACAAACGCAACTTAACCTCAAATATCAAATAAATAAATGAACTGCACGTGCCCACTTCAAATAGACAGAGACTAACTTAGAAAGAGAGGAGAGATGTCGCCCCAAATCGTTCTAAAACGTTCGACAAGATTTTGACAACCAAGTGCGTTCTACGCCGGACGTACATTCTTTACCCGACGTTGATTCTGAACGCACTCCAATAGACCAAGCGCTCTGTCTCACTCGCACTAGTTACTGTTTACGCTCCTAACTCTCCGAACTACTGCTCACTTTGAATGCGTCGGGAAAGATGATAGAACCGTCGAAACTGTCCGGCTATTATGTAAACATAGATTAATAGGCCTCCAAAAAATTATATATAAAATTAAGGTTTTATAATATAACGTAAGTATAATTAAAAATTATAATAGTTTAAGGGTGTCCGGCAGAGGGTTGCTACCATACGAACTGTCTGGCAACGAGCAGCGCGAGTTTTGATATTATTATGAATCAAATATAATAAAATTCAGTTTTATTTTATGATAAATTTGAGATGGAATTTTATACACCTTTGTTGCCTGTTACCTGCCAAAGCCACCGCTGCCTCAGCTTAATGGGTGGGGATCATTCTTACCTGTACTAGGGACACACATAGAAAAATTTTCAGCTTTCATAAAAATCCGAAGGTCTGGCACTCAGGGGCTCTTGCTCTATAAGAGTGGCAAAAGTGCTTCAACAAGTGGTTCAAACGAATGCAAAAGTGTATTGATCTTAATGGGGAATATTTTGAAAAATAATAAAGCGATTTTCGATTATTAATATTTGTTTTTGTTCTCTAATCCCGAAATTTAAAAGGCAAACCTCGTACATCAACCGCTTGTGATTACAGAGTCCCCAGTAGGAAGCCCTGTTGGCAAATTGATATTATGCCGAAAATAAATAGTTATAATAAAAAACTGCATCATATTTAATACAAAATATAAGAAGAAAAAATTTTTATCTTCATATAAATTTATTCAAATTTTTCGCCATATCACTGAAATACAAAAATATTTTACATAAAAACTCAAATTTCAATTATAAAAAACAAATAAGATAGCAAATAAGACGAATTCTATGTAAATTATTCCTAGTTATTCAAACTTATTTTCTAGAAATGGGAAACAGAGTCTTGATCAGGTCAATCGAGGCTCTATTATTTCTGCCCATAGACTAGGAAGTGCATCCAAAACGCCCAGAATTTCTTCGAAATTCATTGTGGTAGCTCGATTCAGATAATTGAAAACTGATGTTTCAGCATCCATAAGATCTATTGCATTCCTGAAGTTTCTTCGTATATCTTTCTAATAAACCGGAAAGTCACTGATATCAAGTTTCTTCAAAGCGGCTGCGATCAATTCATTTCTACAAATCCTAGCCAACTTCTTGTTATTGAAAAGAAATACGTTTAACAATGATAGGTATGAGTTTTCGTGAACCTTCAAATGATTGAGGAGAGCTTCTTTTCTACAAGAAGCAAGGAGGTTGCATAATGTCGCATCCGACGTTATCATAGGCTCTAGTTCATTGGTGAAGTTGAACTTTCCTGATTGCTCCTCTATAACTAATTTCTTCAAAATATACGGGCCGCTGAGAACATTAAAATTATAAAACCGAACATTTAGAAAGTTTTCATTTCTATTATTTGTATTAGCGGCAACGGCGCCCCGATTGATAAAATAGATTAGCAGTTCCATATTTACATTGGTGAAAGCACGCCTAGCACATATGTGCAATTCAGAGTCTCCTTTATTTGTCAGTTCATTCAAGGCTGCCCCATATTTGACTAACATCGCAGCATACTTCACCTTCGGTCCTTGAGCTACATTGTGGGCTAGTTCATTAAGGGGGTCCAATTTTGTGCATTTCTTGCATTGGGGTCTAGCCCCAATTTCAGGATAGCTTCACAAAGTTTCTTGTTGATCTTTACAAAGCCATTGAACATATAATGAATGGCAGTATTCATTTTTTTATTGATAACACTCAAGGAAGCACCTTTCTCCAATAATAACTTGAATTGATCGAATCTCTGGAATTTAATTGATTTCAGAATTGCAGTTGCGCCACTATTATCTCTCGCTTCTAGATTCGCATCATATTCATTGAAGAATCTCACCAAATCCGGTCGATTGTATTCAATCGCCTTCATTAGCGGAGTTTTTCTCAATAAATCTTTAGCTTCTATATCAGCATCTATTTCTAAGAGATTTCGTGTATTTTCAAGGCAATTTTCACATTCACAAACTAAATGTAGCACACTTTCTTCGTTATAGCATCGATCTCGCAGATTTGATGTTTTCCACAGAACAAAAATTTTTTCATTGTATGGAAGCTAATGGTGAACAATTTGAATATTTAATCAATTGATGTGAGTTTTTGATAAATTATTTACTTTACTATGTTCTGATAGATCATTTCCTTGTAGATACATATTAGGTTGATTTTTCATGGAATTTTGAGGAAAGCAATTGGTCAAAAACTACATCCAACTAATGCCTATTATTTCGTCTGTAATCTCGTCTGTTTCGTTTTCAAATGGCCACCCTGTATATTTTTCACTTAAGTGGTTTCTGTGATTTTTTTTTATTAATTGATATCGAAATTAAGTCAAACAATTGATTATTACGTTTTTGGTATCATAGGTGAGTAACAGACGCACTTAGATATATATATGAGGGTTTTTACTAGGTATTTAGCTAAAACACCAGTTCAACCTGATTAATATTAAGGTTATTAGGTATGTCTACAACAATCTTTAGCTAAAAGATTCCGATATACATGTTTGAAATTACCTTGGTACAATAAAGGTTAAAATACCTTTTCCGAAGGATAAGCTTTCTCTTTTAGTCCTGGAGGGTTGGCAAGTTTCAATAAAATGAAAGAAGATTTTACTAATCCTGGAATGTATTCCCTTGCGACCTATTTTTCCTGGAGTATTCTTGCTGTAAAGGAACTGCTTGTATTCATATGATCGGACTGGCAAAGCGAGTTCGAAGGCTTGACAAAAAACTTGACGCATTCAAAAGGTTTGTGAAGACAGAACGCCCCAGAGAGAACAGTGTTGACGTTTAGATATTATGCCCAATCAATTAATAGTTAAAATTAGATACTTCTTCATATTCAAGGAGGAAATATTAGAGGAAAAATCATTTATTATATTCCATAAAATTTTTTTAATATTTATTTAGCTATATGACTGATATGTAAATAGATTTCACATTATCATTACCCATGCAAATTAAAATTACAAACATAAAATTTTATAGATTTGATTGCAAATAGAAAAAATTTTTCCTAAAGGCACTCGCACTCCTAAAAGTGTAATTTACGGTCTAATATATGAGCGTTTGGCCATGAGAGTGCATCCAAAACGTCCAAAATTTCTTCGAAATTCAGTGCAGTCACTCCATTCATATATTTGAATGCTGATACAGCTCTACTGTAGACCAGTAAATGTAATGGCGTGTAATTAAATGTATTCTTTGCATTAGGGTTCAGCCATGATTTTAGAATAGCTTCACCAAGCTTCTTGTTGAACTTTTCAGTGCCACTGAAGAGCAGAATCCATTTCGACAACACTCAATAAATCATCATTTAATAATAACTCGAACTGATCGAGTCTTCTGTATTCAATTGACTTCAAAATTGTAGTTACGCCAAGTTTATATTTCGCTTCGAGATCCGCACCGTGTTCAATGAATAATCTCACTAAATCTAGTCTGTTTCAATTCATCGCTGTCTTTAAGGGAGATTTTCCTGATTTTTCTCTAGGGTCTATAGCAGCCTCTAGAACTTAGAGTTTTCGTGTATTTTCAAAGCTATTTTCACATTAACATACCAAATGTAGTACACAGCGAAACCCAGTTTATCTATACAGAAAACTGTGAATCACTAAATTTGGTTGTTTCTCAGGTAGCTGTTTTCATGTATTTCTGGTTGCAGCAAATTAGGCACATCATCTAATGTGAATAACAGCAATGGACAGATTAGATGGATCTCCGCATTTAGAACATCTCTTTTCTAGTCGAAGTAAATAGAATATCACCATTTAAATGAGGGAAATTTTTCAATCTCTTATAGATAGATGTCTCAATTTAAATAAATGAAATGTTATATTGATGATGAAATTTATTTTCTTTTGATATTTCTGTATTTTATAAGGATTTGGATGAAGAAGAGACTATTGCCGTTCACAAATAATGCATAAAAATAAATCGAATGCAACTTCAATATTGGATTAACCACCTTATTAATCAATAAATCGATTTGGTGTTTTGAGTACATTCATTTCACGCGTTGCGACGTGTATGAAAGATGATATCTCGAAATCTATCAGTGGTAACAATCTTAACGGGTGTTGCGATATTCTCGCAACAAAGGACCGTTCTTGGAATTTGGGGTAGCGGCCGTTACTTCCAAGAATGCCTTCTGTCGGGCGGAATTTTGGAAATCCCTAAATTTAGCTACCTGTACGAACTCTCTCAGTTATTCAAATTCATTCTGTCTACACTTCTCAAGGTAGTCACTTCTACAAGTAAATTCTCTCTCAAGACGCTCTTGTGCACAGTACTTCTACAAGTAAATCCATTCTCTTAAGACGCTCTTGTGCACAGTACTTCTACAAGTAAATCCATTCTCTCTCAAGACGCTCTCGTGCACAGTATCTTCAAGTAAACTCTCTCTTATCAATTTACTTTTCACGAGTCCATAACGGCACTCAGAACTACAAGTTCCTCTAAAGATCTCTCAAAATAATCTGTTTTCGGGTCAGTTAGCTACCCTAGTTCATGTGTATGTGAATTACTCAGTTGAAATTCTCTACGTAAAAGAAAAAGGTTGTGAATTGTGAATCAATTACATATCGCCAAGGCACAATTCATCAGTGGAAGTTTGAGAAGCTTTATTCAAAGCGCCTGCACCTTATTCTGAGAAATCTACCCTCGACGATTGAAGCAGAGCTGTGGTGAACTCCAAACAACAAATAAGGTCAGATCTCTTTATCATTTAATATTACCAGAAGTGCCTAGATTGAGCAAAGAGGTTCAAATCCTTGGTTATTATAGACACTTAAAAACTCTTTCTGTGAGTGTAATCTCAAGTGCCGAACATTGTGTAACTATTCTTATCTGTGAATACATAATTCTATTTTAACTACAAACTTGTTTTTATTCACCTTGCAAACATCTTATCCACCAAAGATAATTTTTGGATCAACTGTTATAGTATAACCAGCGACTCAGGAAGTCCGCTGCCCTTCATTAAGCGGGTGATTATTATTATTTCTAATTTTGTACCCGCACAACGGGGAATATTTTGAAGAATAATAATGCGATTTTCTATTATTAATATTGTTTTGGTTCTCTAATCCCGTAATATAAAACAAAACTCTCGTACATCAACCGCTATTGAACACAGGGCCCCCGGTAGGAAACCCTGTTGGCAAAATATATTATGCCGAAAATACATAGTAACAATACAAACCTTCATCATATTCAATCAGGCAAAATAAGAAGAGATGCTTTTTCATATCCATATAAATTTACTAAAATTTTTCGCAATGTCACTGACATTCAAGAATATCTTACATCATCATTACAAATTACAATTACAAAATACAGATTAGATTGCAAATAAGTCAAATTCTATGTACACTATTCTAAGCTCTACCAACAAATTTTAAAAAATATGGGAAACAATGTTCTGATCCAGTTAATCGGGACTCTATTATTTCTGCCCATGGTCTTGGGAGTGCATCCAAAACGCCCAAAATTTCTTCGACATTCATTGTGGTAGCTCGATTCAGATAATTGAAAACTGTTGTTTCAGCTTTCATAAGATCAAATGCATACCTGAATTTAATTAGTATATCATTCCCATAAACCAGAAAGTCACTTGTATCGAATTTCTTCAAAGCGGCTGTGATCAATTTATTTCTACAAATCCTAGCCAACTTCTTGTTATTGATAAGAAATATGTTTAAATATGACAGGTCTGAGTTTTCGTGTACCTTCATACGATTGAGGAGAGCTACTTCTTTTCTACAAGAAGCAAGGAAGTTGCATAATCTCGAATTCGTTTTTATCACAAGCTCTAGATCATTGGTGAAGTTGAACGTTCCTGTTTCCTCCTCTATAACTAATTTCTTCAAAATATACGGGCCGCTAAGACGATTCAATTTATTAAACCGAACGTTTAGAAAGTTTTCATGACTGTTATTCATATTGGCGACATCGGCGCCCTGATTGATCAAATAGATTATCAGATCCATATTTACATTGGCGTAAGCACGCCTGGCACATATGTGCAATGCAGTATCCCCTTTATTTGTCAGTTCATTCAAGGCTGCCCCATATTTGACTAACAACACAGCATAATTCACCTTTGGTCTTTCAGCTACATTGTGGGCTAGTTCATGAAGGGGGGTCCAATTTAGTGCATTTCTTGCATTGGGGTCTAGCCCCAATTCCAGTATAGCTTCACAAAGTTTCTTGTTGATCTTTTCAAAGCCATTGACCATATAATGAAGGGCAGTATTCATTTTTTTATCGATAACACTCAAGGAAGCACCTTTCTCCAATAATAACTTGAATTGATCGAATCTCTGGAATTTAATTGAATTCAGAATTGCAGTTGCGCCACTATTATCTCTCGCTTCTAGATTCGCATCATATTCAATGAATAATCTCACCAAATCCGTTCGATTGTATTCAATCGCCTTCATTAGCGGAGTTTTTCCCAATAAATCTTTAGCTTCTATATCAGCATCTAGTTCTAAGAGTTTTCGTGTATTTTCAAGGCTATTTTCACATTCACAAACTAAATGTAGCACACTTTCTTCGTTATAGCATCGATCTCGCAGATTTGATGTTTTCCTCAGCACAAATTCTAACACTGCATCTAAACCGTAACGAACACTTAATTGAAGTGGTGTTAAGGTGCTGTAGGGAAGCTCATTAAATGGCAGAGGTTCATCGATGTCATCCATCTGGCTCAGCAAAAATATCAGCAAGTAGCATTCTGCAAATAAAATTTATTTTAATATCATGATACTGTAGCGAAAACTTTTAATTATTATAATTCATCATATAACACACTTTTTCCATTGAATCCTTCGATAGACAAAAATGTAAACGGCAGATTCATTTGTACAGTGTTGATCCTTTATTTCAATCTACGTAGTTCAATAAAGCTAAGCCAAATTTCTACCGGCGCATGCTGAACCTAGTATATCTATACTATTGTAAAAATACACATCTGTCAGAGAAAATAACAACATTGTCTCTCACTGCTTCGAGTTTCTTATTTTCCTGCGTATCTGCGTAAATATCTCCTCTGTGACGTCATCTGAGCTAAACGAAAGGTTGTTGCATGTCGAAAACTAAACAAAAAACAAAACAAAAACAAAAGTATTGTGAGCACCAATGAACAGTTCGAATTTGAGGACGTAATACCCATAGAGAATATGCTATGTAGAATATACTGAAACTGAGGAAGATATCTATAATGTAGAATATTCAGAAGTAGTCTAAGATACAGGATTGGTAGAAAGCTAGAATTAAATGAACTTATAGAATGAATTGTTATGCCCTATGTTCACATAAAGTACTCTCTGACAAAAAGTAAACAACAAAAAAGCTACTGACCTCAAGTCCATTGTTTTGCTAAATTTGTTTACAGCCCTAAATGAATTTGCGCTTCAGATAACGTAAGAGAGACTTCGAGTTACCTCTTTTCAATGCACAAAACTTTATCTGTGTATTTCCACCATGTACGGAATATTGTTTAATCTCTTGTCCATAGATTAAATGGATTAAAATAAATTTTTTGTGTTGGTGATAAAAACGGACGTGTTTTGTGATTTCTGTAATTGAATTTTGTAATTTGTGTTGAATTCTGATAATAATTGAAGAGTTTGATATTTACAAACGGAGATAACTAACGCAGGCAAATAAGAAAATCGTAACATAAATAATGAAATTACCAAAAGAGAAATGTTTTCATTTCATGAAATATGAAAGTTGAAGTACTCCAAATTTAAATTAAAAGTAGAGGTGGAAGATTATTAGATATACTGACGAAATCATTCTATTATGAAAATATCCCGAGACATCTCGATTACTACTGTAAGTACTCCACAGGGTAGCCGTGTCAGGAGGGACAAAGACTAACACGGTCAACGCCTAAACAGTTTCTTTGATTTGATAAAATAATTCATAAGTTTTTTAAAATATCTTTTTCGATATAACCAAACCATAAAACTCTCAATTAATTCAACATACAAATAAGAAAAGAAAATTTATTCATTATGAAGTTATAAAGCTATAGAGCGAGCAGAAGAAGTCACGTAAGAGGCTAAAAAAATCTATCAATATAAAGAACCGTTTAAGTTTAAAGAATGCACAAAGAGTCACGTCTCACACCATCGTCATAAAACGAACTAAATCAATGAGTACCACACCTCCTACTACTAAAGAAGTCACGGATCAATTGTCGATTTCATAAAACAAGACTATTAGTTAAAATAAGTAACATCACTAAATTATGAAAACATATTAGTTTCTGATTCCATTATCGATTATCAACATTTGTAATTGGAAATAAATCGATTAAGCCGATCATTCATAATCGCCCACCCCTAATTATAACTAATGAACTTTAAAAAATTTTTAATTTTTATTGAATTATTAACCAATATCAAAGGTCAGTTTCTTTTGTACTCAACTTTATAAATATTTCATGAAACAGAATTTAAGAAATGTCCCAATTCGACCAAAATATATGTAATTTGATAATTACAACTTACCTTTATATTTTGCTAATTTGTTGACTATATATGATTTCTCCGAAGGGAAGGCACCATGCCCTATTAACAATTCAATAATTTCTTTATCGCGGCGGCTGAACTTCTGGAATTCATCTTCACCAAAAGCATCAAGAGCTCTAGTCTTGAGCGACCTGCTTGGAGTTTTATTAATCAAAAAGTCTTTCACTTCATCGGCTGACCACTTATATAAAATATTTTGTATAGTTACTTCGTTTAATGCCATCTTGATAAAATCTTGTTTGTTTGGGAATTATTCAAATACGATTTGTAGGTACTCTCAATGGTGACAACTTACTACCCTGAAGCTCTCACAATACACTCTAGGTTATATCCTGGCATAGGTATCACTCGAAATGAACATAGAGAGATTTGATCTCTTCTATGAACATAGAATTTCATAACATAGAGAGATTTGATCTCTTCTTCTATGAACATAAAATTTCATAATGGATTTAGAAGTCTGATGAGATTTTGCGTACTTACAATTAAATCAGACTTTGAAGTAGATTTATGAAAATACCGTTTCATTGTGTACCATACTACTATAGTTCTGAGATGATTGAATCGTTTATTTCAAAAACCATCAAAGTGCGCTCTCTTCATAAAACTAAAATACCTTTTTTGCAGATTAAGTAGAGGTCTTGTCTTCTTAAAATATTTTTTTACAAATTCTAGATCATGCTATTGAAATGATCTCTTTTTCGTATTTTTTTTTCAATTTTTTGTGTTATATATTTTTCACTTGAGAGGTATGTGTGATTATTTTGACGCTCTTGTTCACCCGAACAGAGTGCCTATCATTTTGCCCGAATGTCTGTAATTTTGGAATATCGAGCCGATAATGGTCTCAATCGATTGGGTTTGACTCCCCGATGAAGAATCCGTGGCGAAAGTTCAGTCTGTCCGGCCGTATCCTCTCTAGCATCCAAAAGAGATGAGCTAGAGTTTTCATATTTTCAGAATAGGTTAACTGTCCAAATATCTCGGTCAAGTTCGTTATTGGGCCAAATCCGTCGGATGGTTCAGTAGTTATGAGCATCTGAAATTTTGTTTCCTCAATAACTACAAGAATATCCATCCGATCAAGTTGATACTTGAAATATTGTTGAGGGAGGCTGCAACAAAAAGACTCGCAAATTTTCGCAGAAATCGTCAAGCTAGAAAATTTTTAAAAAATTCCAAAAAAAAAATTTTTTAATCCGCACTATCTCATAAAATATTTTTCGGCCTTCAATAAAAATTCGTGAGTATATTGAGGTGATCGATATCTTACTTATCCTCAAATTTCATTGTCGCAGCTCTTTTCCATCTAATGATATGATCATTTTTTTCATTTACTCAAGGGAACAGAGAAATGACATACGTCCCGAAGATTTTCTCTGAACAATGGCCATCACAGATCGATATTCGAATGACAAATGCCGGGCTCATTAATCAGTGTCAGTTGGCGTAATATTAATCAAAATTTTTCATAACGGGAAATCATAGAGATAGAATTCAATCTCGATGGCTGAAACAATATACGATGTCAGAATTCAGAAAGGCACTGACGTAAGTTTTTAGGAAAAGGGAATTATAGCTTCGAATAAAACTTGGGGAAAATTATGAATAATTATTTTTAATTTGAGATATAGGTTTGTTCATTCATTAGCCGTTCATTTTGCATCACATTGTCCCATAGTACGGGAAAAGACTACTGTTCACCTGATCAGAGTGCATATAGATTTGTTATGGTTTGAATATTTACTCGCAAGTAGCTCAACAAGAGCGCCAAAGCAATCTGACCTCACGTCAGTGCTTTCTAAATATTTTTTTAATAGATATCGAAATAAAGTCAAACAATTGATTATTACGTTTTTAGTATCAAAGGTGAGTAACAGATGCACTAAGGTATTTATATGATGGTTTTTACTAGGCATTTTGCTGAAACACCAGTTCAACCAGATTAATATCAAGTTTATTAGGTATGTCTACAACAATGTTTAGCTAAAAGAAACGATAAGCATGTCTGAAATTACCCTGGCACAATAAAGGTTAAAATACCTTTTCCGAAGCATACGCTTTCTCTTTTAGTCCTGGAGGGTTGGCAAGTTTTAACAAAATGAAGGAAGATTTTACTAATCCTGGAACGTATTCCCTTGCGACCTATTTTTCCAGGAGTATTCTTGCTGTAAAGGAACTGCTTGTACTCGGACACTTTAATGGGCTCCTAATATTTTAAGGTACGTTCCTGCCTGAAGTTGGTATAATTCTACCTATGCCAATAACTTTTTAAAAGAATTATATGATAATTTTAACAACATATTGAACTCATTTTATTGTAGGTATTCCCTTCTTTCAGAAGGTGATTCACATGGGTAGAATTCTACCTATATATCTATATCAATAAGCACTCTGCTCTGGTGAACAAGAGCGCTAAAAAGTAAAGTAACTAAAGGGACATACCCGATACAGAACCCTGCGGTACGCCACTCAAGACGGCCTTCAATAACGAGACAAAATAACCAGCACGAACATGGAAGGTTTGATCACAAAGAAAAAACCCCAATATCCACTAGAAGAGGCGTCCACAAACTTCAATATGATCGGACTGGCAAAGCGAGGTCGAAGGCTTGACAAAAAAGTTGTAACATTCAAGCAGGTTTGTGAAGACAGAACGCCCCGGGAGAGAAGAGTGTTTCCAATGCATTACCAATGCAAATTAAAATTACAAAGAACAAATTTTATAGATTAGATTGCAAATAGGTAAAATTCTCCCTGAAGGCACTCGTACTCCTAATCGTGTAATTTACGGTCTAATATATGAGCGTTTGGCCATGAGAGTGCATCCAAAACGCCCAAAATTTCTTCGAAATTCAGTGCAGTCACACTCCATTCATATAATTGAATGCTGATACAGCTCTACTGTAGACCAGTAAATGTAATGGCTTGTAATTAAATGCATTCTTTGCATTAGGGTTCAGCCCCGATTTTAGAATAGCTTCACAAAGTTTCTTGTTGAACTTTTCAATGCCACTGAAGAGCAGAATCCATTTCGACAACACTCAATAAATCATCATTTTCTAATAATAACTCGAACTGATCGAGTCTCCCGTATTCAATTGACTTCAAAATTGCAGTTACGCCAAGTTTATATTTCGCTTCGAGATCCACACCGTATTCAATGAATAATCTCACTAAATCTAGTCTGTTTCAATTCATCGCTATCATTAAGGGAGTTTTTCCTGATTTATCTCTAGGGTCTACAGCAGCCTCTAGTTCTAAGAGTTTTCCTGTATTTTCAAAGCTATTTTCACATTCACAAACTAAATGTAGTACACAGCGGAACCCAGTTTATCTATACAGAAAACTGTGTATCACTAAATTTGATTGTTTCTCAGGTAGCTGTTTTCATGTATTTCTGGTTGCAGCAAATTCAGCACATCATTTAATGTGAATAACTGCAATGGACAGATCAGAAGGATCTCCTCATTTAGAACATCTATTTTCCAGATATCACCATTTAAATGAAGGAAATTGTTTAATCTCTTATATATAGATTATTATTATTATTATACAAAAGAGTTGAGGCATAGCCTATAAACTCACAAACTTAATAAACAAATTTGAATTCGAAAACATAATAACAGTTACTTCATCAAAAAGAAAGAAAAAAAACAGTAGTAATATCATGACCCAATCAGAACTATAAAGAAGAACACCTAGAAAATATAAAAAAAAAACACTATTGCATCTCCAGCAACCTGTCGTAGGAGTTCTTAAAAGCGTTCACAGAGCTGGAACCGACAACACTGCCAGGCAAACCATTCCAAATGTCAAACACATGGTTGGACAGAAAATGCTGCCTGCAGAACGAAGTGAAAATTTCCTTTCTGAGCTTCAGAGAGTGACCAAGAAGTTGTCTCAATTTAAATAAATGAAATGTTATATTGTTGATGAAATTTATTTTCTTTTGATATTTCTGTATTTTATGTGGATTTGGATGAAGAAGAGACTTTTGCCGTTCACAAAAAATGCATAAAAATAAATCGAATGCAACTTCAATATTGGATTAACCACCAAATTAATCAATAAATTGATTTGGTGTTTTGAGTACATTCATTTCACGCGTTGCGACGTGTATGAAAGATGATATCTCGAAATCTATCAGTGGTAACAATCTAAATGGGGAATATTTTGAAGAACAATAAGGCGATTTTCTATTATTAATATTTTTTTGGTTCTCTAATCCTGAACTATATAACGAAACCCTCGTACATCAATCGCTATTGAACACAGGGCCCCTGGTAGGAAATCCTGTTGGCAGAAAGATATTATGCGGAAAATACATAGTTACAATACGAATCTACATCATATTCAATAAGGAATAATAAGAAGAGGAACTTTTTCAAATCCATATATGTTCATTAAAATTTTTCTCGATATCACTGTGTTAGATAAGGAACTGCATCATATGCGCAGTAAGTTTTTGGTGCAGTATGTTTTTCGTGTAGTATGTCCATGGGAATAAATGAATAAACAACACATCTACTGAAGTCAAGTCATTTATTGAACCACGTCAACAAATTACAAGAAAGTCGGTTTTATGCCAGAACTAATATTTATTACACACTGAAATTCAAGAATATCTTACATTATCATTACATATTGCAATTACAAATTACAGATAAGATTGCAAATAAGTCAAATTCTATGTACACTATTCTTAGTTATTCCAACTAATTTTCAAAAAATGGGAAACAGCGTCCTGATCAAGTTATTCGGGGCTCTATTATTTCTGCCCATGGACTTGGGAGTGCATCCAAAACGCCCAAAATTTCTTCGACATTCATTGTGGTAGCTCGATTCAGATAATTGAAAACTGATGTTTCAGCTTCCATAAGATCTATTACATTCTTGAATTTCCTTCGTATATCTTTCTCATAAACCAGAAAGTCTCTTGTATCAAATTTCTTCAAAGCGGCTGCGATCAATTCATTTCTACTAATCCTAGCCAACTGCTTGTTATTGAAAAGAAATACGTTTAACAATGATAGGTATGAGTTTTCGTGTACCTTCATACGATTGAGGAGAGCTACTTCTTTTCTACAAGAAGCTAGGAGGTTGCATAATGTCGCATCCGACGATATCATAGGCTCTAGTTCATTGGTGAAGTTGAACTTTCCTGTTTGCTCCTCTATAACTAATTTTTTCAAAATATACGGGCCGCTAAGAACATTAAAATTA
Organism: Micraspis discolor; assembly: GCA_030674115.1. Taxonomy (NCBI): domain Eukaryota; kingdom Metazoa; phylum Arthropoda; class Insecta; order Coleoptera; family Coccinellidae; genus Micraspis; species Micraspis discolor. The sequence continues at coordinate 3,341,138 of JARTUT010001740.1, forward strand.
TAAAACCGAACGTTTAGAAAGTTTTCATTTCTATTATTTGTATTAGCTGCAACGGCGCCCCGATTGATAAAATAGATTAGCAGTTCCATATTTACATTGGTGAAAGCACGTCTAGCACATATGTGCAATACAGAATCCCCTTTATTTGTCAGTTCATTCAAGGCTGCCCCATATTCAAGTAACATCCCAGCATACTTCACCTTCGGTCCTTGAGCTACACTGTTGGCTAGTTCATGAAGGGGGGTCCAATTTTGTGCATTTCTTGCATTGGGGTCTAGCCCCAATTTAAGGATAGCTTCACAAAGTTTCTTGTTGATCTTTACAAAGCCATTGAACATATAATGAAGGGCAGTATTCATTTTTTTATCGATAACACTCAAGGAAGCACCTTTCTCCAATAATAACTTGAATTGATCGAATCTCTGGAATTTAATTGAATTCAGAAGTGCAGTTGCGCCACTATTATCTCTCGCTTCTAGATTCGCATCATATTCAATGAATAATCTCACCAAATCCGGTCGATTGTATTCAACCGCCTTCATTAACGGAGTTTTTCCAAATAAATCTTTAGCTTCTATATCAGCATCTTGTTCTAAGAGTTTTCGAGTATTTTCAAGGCTATTACCACATTCACAAACTAAATGTAGCACACTTTCTTCGTTATAGCATCGATCTCGCAGATTTGATGTTTTCCACAGCACAAATTCTAACACTGCATCTAAACCGTAACGAACACTTAATTGAAGTGGTGATAAGGTGCTGTAGGGACGCTCATTAAATGGCAGAGGTTCATCGATGTCATCCATCTGGCTCAGCAAAAATATCAGCAAGTAGCATTCTGCAAATAAAATTTATTTTAATATCATGATACTGTAGCGAAAGTTTTTAATTATTATAATTTATCATATAACACCCTTTTTCCATTGAATCCTTCGATAGACAAAAATGTAAACGGCAGATTCATTTGTACAGAGTGTTGATCCTTTATTTCAATCTACGTAGTTCAATAAAGCTAAGCCAAATTTCTACCGGCGCATGCTGAACCTAGTATATCTATACCATTGTAAAAATACACAGCTGTCAGAGAAAACAACAACATTGTCTCTCACTGCTTCGAATTTCTCATTTTCCTGCGTATCTGCGTATATATCTCCTCTGTGACGTCATCTGAGCTAAACGAAAGGTTGTTGCATGTCGAAAACTAAACAAAAAACAAAACAAAAACAAAAGTATTGTGAGCACCAATGAACAGTTCGAATTTGAGGACGTAATACCCATAGAGAATATGCTATGTAGAATATACTGAAACTGAGGAAGATATCTATAATGTAGAATATTCAGGAGTAGTCTAAGATACAGGATTGGTGGAAAGCTAGAATTAAATGAACTTATAGAATGAATTGTTATGCCCTATGTTCACATAAAGTACTCTCTGACAAAAAGTAAACAACAAAAAAGCTACTGACCTCAAGTCCATTGTTTTGCTAAATTTGTTTACAGCCCTAAATGAATTTGCGCTTCAGATAACGTAAGAGAGACTTCGAGTTACCTCTTTTCAATGCACAAAACTTTATCTGTGTATTTCCACCATGTACGGAATATTGTTTAATCTCTTGTCCATAGATTAAATGGATTAAAATAAATTATTTGTGTTGGTGATAAAAACGGACGTGTTTTGGGATTTCTGTAATTGAATTTTGTAATTTTTGTTGAATTCTGATAATAATTGAAGAGTTTGATATTCACAAACGGAGATAACTAACGCAGGCAAATAAGAAAATCGTAACATAAATAATGAAATTACCAAAAGAGAAATGTTTTCATTTCATGAAATATGAAAGTTGAAGTACTCCAAATTTAAATTAAAAGTAGAGGTGGAAGATTATTAGATATACTGACGAAATCATTCTATTATGAAAATATCCCGAGATATCTCGATTACTACTGTAAGTACTCCACAGGGTAGCCGCGTCAGGAGGGACAGAGACTAACACGGTCAACGCCCAAACAGATTCTTTGATTTGATAAAATAATTCATAAGTTTTTTTAAATATCTTTTTCGATATAAACAAACCATAAAACTCTCAATTAATTCAACGTACAAATAAGAAAAGAAAATTTATTCATTTTGAAGTTATAAAGCTATAGAGCGAGCAGAAGAAGTCACGTAAGAGGCTAAAAAATCTATCAATATAAAGAACCGTTTAAGTTTAAAGAATGCTCAAAGAGTCACGTCTCACACCATCGTCATAAAACGAACTAAATCAATGAGTACCACACCTCCTACTACTAAAGAAGTCACGGTTCAATTGTCGATTTCATAAAACACGATTATTAGTTAAAATAAGTAACATCACTAAATTATGAAAACATATTAGTTTCTGATTCCATTATTGATTATCAACGTTTGTAATAGGAAATAAATCGATTAAACCGATCATTCATAATCGCCCACCCCTAATTATAACTAATGAACTTTAAAAAATTTTTAATTTTTATTGAATATCAATATCAAAGGTCAGTTTCTTTTGTCCTCAACTTTATAAATATTTCATGAAACAGATTTTAAGAAATGTCCCAATTCGAAAAAATATATGTAATTTGATAATTACAACTTACCTTCATATTTTGCTAATTTGTTGACTATATATGATTTCTCCGAAGGGAAGGCACCATGCCCTATTAACAATTCAATAATTTCTTTATCACGGCGGCTGAACTTCTGGAATTCATCTTTACCAAAAGCATCAAGAGCTCTAGTCTTGAGCGACCTACTTGGAGTTTTATTAATCAAAAAGTCTTTCACTTCATCGGCTGACCACTTATATAAAATATTTTGTATAGTTACTTCGTTTGATGCCATCTTGATAAAATCTTGTTTGTTTGGGAATTATTCAAATACGATTTGTACTCGTAATGGTGACAACTTACTACCCTGAAGCTCTCACAATACACTCTAGGTTATATCCTGGCATAGGTATCACTCGAAATGAACATAGAGAGATTTGATCTCTTCTTCTATGAACATAAAATTTCATAATGGATTTAGAAGTCTGATGAGATTTTGCGTACTTACCGTTTCATTGTGTACCATACTACTATAGTTCTGAGATGATTGAATCGTTTATTTCAAAAACCATCAAAGTGCGCTCTCTTCATAAAACTAAAATACCTTTTTTGCAGATTAAGTAGAGGTCTTGTCTTCTTAAAATATTTTTTTACAAATTCTAGATCATGCTATTGAAATGATCTCTTTTGCGTATTTTTTTTTTCAATTTTTTGTGTTATATATTTTTGACTTAAGAGGTATGTGTGATTATTTTGACGCTCTTGTTCACCCGAACAGAGTACCTATCATTTTGCCCGAATGCCTGTAATTTTGGAATATCGAGCCGAAAATGGTCTCAATCGATTGGGTTTGACTCCCCGATGAAGAATTCGTGGCGAAAGTTCAGTCTGTCCGACCGTATCCTCTCTAGCATCCAAAAGAGATGAGCTAGAGTTTTCATATTTTCAGAATAGGTCAATTGTCCAAATATCTCGGTCAAGTTCGTTATTGGGCCAAATCCGTCGGATGGTTCAGTAGTTATGATCATCTGAAATTTTGTTTCCTCAATAACTACTAGAATATCCATCCGATCAAGTTGATATTTGAAATATTGTTGAGGGAGGCTGCAACAAAACGGCTCGCAAAATTTCGCAGAAATCGTAACTCTAGAAAATATTTAAAAAATTCCAAAAAAAAATTTTTTAATCCGCACTATCTCATAAATTATTTTTCGGACTTCAATAAAAATTCGTGAATATATTGAGGTGATCGATATCTTACTTATCCTCAAATTTCATTGCCGCAGCTCTTTTCCATCTAATGATATGATCATTTTTTTCATTTACTCAAGAGAAAAGAGAAATGACATACGTCCCGATGATTTTCTTTGAACAATGGCCATCACAGATCGATATTTGAATGACAAATGCCGGGCTCATTAATCAGTGTCAGTTGGCGTAATATTAATCAAAATTTTTCATAACGGGAAATCATAGAGATAGAATTCAATCTCGATGGCTGAAACAATATACGTTGTCAGAATTCAGAAAAGCACTGACGAAAGTTTTTAGGAAAAGGGAATTATAGCTTCGAATAAAACTTGGGGAAAATTATGAATAATTATTTTTAATTTGAGATATAGGTTTGTTTATTCATTAGCCGTTCATTTTGCATCACATTGTCCCATAGTACGGGAAAAGACTACTGTTCACCTGATCAGAGTGCATATAGATTTGTTATGGTTTGAATATTTACTCGCAAGTAGCTCAACAAGAGCGCCAAAGCAATCTGACCTCACGTCAGTGCTTTCTAAATATTTTTTTAATAGATATCGAAATAAAGTCAAACAATTGTTTATTACGTTTTTAGTATCAAAGGTGAGTAACAGATGCACTAGGGTATTTATATGAGGGTTTTTACTAGGCATGTTGCTAAAACACCAGTTCAACCTGATTAATATTAAGGTTATTAGGTATGTCTACAAAAAAACACCGGTAGCACTCCGGGAGTGCCGGCAGAAGTGAAAACTTCAATATTAACGTTGTGCATTTTTGATATTTTGGAATGGTTAGAGAATAATTTTGTATGAATTGCGTTCATTATCAGTATAAAAGTGCTATTATTTATGTGGTGGAATACAATATTCATTTATTGCGCTATCGTACACAAAAATGACAATAGGTTTGTTCGGGTGGCAGTTCCCAGTTGTACTGGGGTCACAGAGAACCAGGTTCTGTAACTCTTGGAATCGTCGCAAGTTGTTCTATGACACGAACGGGTGAGAACAGGTGGGAACAGATAATTTCAAAACGATTTCGTTAAGTGCATAGATAAGTGAAAGTAAGGTTATGTTGTAAATCATGGACATTGAACTCTAAATACCATATAAGTATTCATATAGAGTTCAATGATCATGGATCATATCATGGATAGTGTTAAAAAGATATTGGATAAGTTATTGTCTTATTAATAAGGTGGAAATACTTTAGAAATTACAAATATTAAAATTGAACAATTTTTTTTGTCATAAATAAATAAACATAAACATATCCATATAAATAACTGTGAATATAATTTATATGTAATGAAATATTTAAAGAAATTATTTAATTTAATTATAATTTGAAATTTCAATACATGTAGTAGTGGTCATCAGTGGAGGAATTATTTTTGTTAGTTCATATCTGGATAAACTGTGAATTTTTCTGTTATTTCATTGTAATTTTGGTGGAAACTGTGTACAGAAAATTTTATATAATAGAATTAGGTAATTGTATATGGAACTGGTGGCATTTGGGAAATAAATAAAAATATTTTCTAACAATTTTTATAGCTTTGTAATTATTTTTTAGATAAGAATTGTTTTAACAAGTCGTTGTGTTCTTGAAAGAGGTCATTTCTCCGTTTCCTTCCTAAATTTTCAATACATTTCGAGTGGTTAAAAAATAAAGATACTACAATCATGAAATAACAAAAATAAATATATAGTATATAAATACGAAATATCGTATATATAAATAATATAAAATAATTATCTTACATACTTTGATCAACAATTATGCAATTGTTTTATTCATCTATTGCAAATGATCCTTCCTCTTCTTTGAGATAACAAAAATTTTGAGAAGCTATTATAACGAATTGATTAAAAATTTATACTCCCACAACATCAAATATACTCAAAAACAGCTATGCGAATATCCTAGTCACCAAATATATAACTTAATTGCCAATTAGAACTACTGAAAATTTGAATCACCGATGATTTGAATTTACCGCTTCTTCTGTTGTGCCTTGTACCATCTCTAGATCAGAAACCGTAAGAACAGTAACGAACAGTTCCGAAATCAAGTGTTCCGACCACACGAACGACAAGGAACTCCTGTTCCATCCCAGACGAACAAGTGGGAACCACAAATTACCAAAAATTACAGTTCCGAACTGCCACGCGAACAAACCTAATTTATATTACATTAACATACACAAACATTTGCACAAGCGCCCTGCACCGCCTAAACGAAACAGCACACGCAGGCACGGTAGAAAGAGTGGGGGATATTATTCCCTCTCCTACTCCTCGATCTTACGCTTTTTCGATCAGCATCACGTGACCCAGACGCGAGTTTGGATGTTTTTACCCATACAAGAGAGTGCTATGCGCCGCTAAAGAAGTTTTTACTTCAGCAATGTTTAGCTTAAAGAAACGATAAACATGTCTGAAATTACCTTGGTACAATAAAGGTTAAAATACCTTCTCCGAAGCATACGCTTTATCTTTTAGTCCTGGAGGGTTGGCAAGTTTTAACAAAATGAAGGAAGATTTTACTAATCCTAGAATGTATTCCCTTGCGACCTATTTTTCCAGGAGTATTCTTGCTGTAAAGGAACTGCTTGTACTCGGACACTTTAATGGGCTCCTAATCTTTCATGGTACGTTCCTGCCTGAAGTTGGTAGAAGAATTATATGATAATTTTAACAACATATTGAACCCATTTTATTGTAGGTGTTCCCTTCTTTCAGAAGGCGATTCACATGGGTAGAATTCTACCTATATATCTATATCAATAAGCACTCTGCTCGGGTGAACAAGAGCGCTAAAAAGTAAAGTAACTAAAGGGACATACCCGATACAGAACCCTGCGGTACGCCACTCAAGACGGCCTTCAATGACGAGACAAAATAACCAGCACGAACATAGAAGGTTTGATCACAAAGAAAAAACCCCAATATCCACTAGAAGAGGCGTCCACAAACTTCAATATGATCGGACTGGCAAAGCGAGGTCGAAGGCTTGACAAAAAAGTTGTAACATTCAAGCAGGTTTGTGAAGACAGAACGCCCCGGGAGAGAACAGTGTTGACGTTTAGATATTATGCCCAATGAATTAATAGTTAAAATTAGATATTTCTTTATATTCAAGGAGGAAATATAAGAGGAAAAATCATTTAATATATTCTATAAATTTTTTTTTAATATTTATTCAGCTATATAACTGATATTTGAATAGATCTCACATTATCATTACCAATGCAAATAAAAATTACAAAGAACAAATTTTATAGATTAGATTGCAAATAGGTAAAATTCTCCCTGAAGGCACTCGCACTCCTAATCGTGTAATTTACGGTCTAATATATGAGCGTTTGGCCATGAGAGTGCATCCAAAACGCCCAAAATTTCTTCGAAACTATCAGCGTCCAAACTTCTGGCAGATCTATAGATGGAGCACTTAGGGAATCTGGTGTTATTTTCATAAATGCTGCTTCTTTGATTTTTCTTCTTGCAAGTTTTTCTTCTTTGGATATTATTGATGCTTCATCCCATTTTATACGATGATTCTCATCTACAGCATGTTGGACTAACCTGGATTTGTCGGTGTCTAGTACTCGTAGAAGCTTCTGATGTTCTTTTATTCGTACATTCAGAGGGCGTTTAATTTCTCCGATGTAAGATCTTCCGCACTCGCAAGGTAATTCATATATGCAGTTCTTTGTCCTTTGTGTCTCATTATTAGGCTTAACTTTTGTAAGTTTAGCTCTGATAGTGTCTTGAGTTTTGAATGCAGTCGTTATGTTGTATCTATTTCCAATTCTTCTCATTTTCTCCGACAAACCTTTTACATAAGGAATTACGGTTTTAATGGTCTGATTTATATCTGTTGGTTCAGGTTGACTTTCTCTTGTTCGTTTAGCTTTTTCTAATATCTTTTTGGGGTAGCCATTTTTTCTAAGAGTTTTCGAGATGTTATTTATTTCTTCATTTTGGTCTTCTTCAGTGCAACAAATATTTATTGCTCTATCAAATAAACATTTTGCTACTCCCAATTTAGTGTTTAGTTGGTGGTTTGACTCAAAATGTAGATATTGTCCTGTGTTCGTTGGCTTTTTATACACAGTGGTTCTTGGGATTCCATTTTGTTTATGTACGAGTACATCTAAGAATGGAAGTTGTCTGTCCTTCTCGATTTCAATTGTGAATTTAATTGATTCCTCTTGATTGTTTAGATATTGAAGGAATCCATCTATAGTGTCTCTTCCATGTTGCCAAATAATGAAAGTATCATCTACATATCACCACTATCACCACAGTTTGGGCTTTTATACATAAATTTTCAAACAGAAGGCTGTTTGAAAAATATGTACTTAAACCAGCTAAAAACTGTAGTGAAAATATATGTAGATGATACTTTCATTATTTGGCAACATGGAAGAGACACTATAGATGGATTCCTTCAATATCTAAACAATCAAGAGGAATCAATTAAATTCACAATTGAAATCGAGAAGGACAGACGACTTCCATTCTTAGATGTACTCGTACATAAACAAAATGGAATCCCAAGAACCACTGTGTATAAAAAGCCAACGAACACAGGACAATATCTACATTTTGAGTCAAACCACCAACTAAACACTAAATTGGGAGTAGCAAAATGTTTATTTGATAGAGCAATAAATATTTGTTGCACTGAAGAAGACCAAAATGAAGAAATAAATAACATCTCGAAAACTCTTAGAAAAAATGGCTACCCCAAAAGATATTAGAAAAAGCTAAACGAACAAGAGAAAGTCAACCTGAACCAACAGATATAAATCAGACCATTAAAACCGTAATTCCTTATGTAAAAGGTTTGTCGGAGAAAATGAGAAGAATTGAAATAGATACAACATAACGACTGCATTCAAAACTCAAGACACTATCAGAGCTAAACTTACAAAAAGTTAAGCCTAATAATGAGACACAAAGGACAAAGAACTGCATATATGAATTACCTTGCGAGTGCGGAAGATCTTACATCGGAGAAACTAAACGCCCTCTGAATGTACGAATAAAAGAACATCAGAAGCTTCTACGAGTACTAGACACCGACAAATCCAGGTTAGTCCAACATGCTGTAGATGAGAATCATCGTATAAAATGGGATGAAGCATCAATAATATCCAAAGAAGAAAAACTTGCAAGAAGAAAAATCAAAGAAGCAGCATTTATGAAAATAACACCAGATTCCCTAAGTGCTCCATCTATAGATCTGCCAGAAGTTTGGACGCCGATAGTTCGATCCAACTTAAAAAGATCATCATATCACAGATGAGTATATAACATTGTTCATTTTTCTTTCATGACTTCTGTCATATTGACTTTTTGAAGATTGATAATTTTCGAAAGGTTTTTTACTTTTCCTCCTTGATAAAGATAGAAGATGTCTATCGAAACGTCGGAAAACATTACATCCACAATAGATGATGGTAATAGCCCAAATAATCATTCAATACGAGCTCCATCATCAACAATATCTCGTCATCAAATATGTAATTACTGTCGAACAATTGATTATTACCTGTTTGGTATCAAAGGTAAGTAACAGACTCACTTAGGTATATATATGAGGGTTTTTATTAGGCATTAAGCGGAAATGAACTGCTTGTAATCGGACACTTTAATGGGCAACTTTTTTTAGGTAAATGAAAGTAATTAAAAGGCAAGACCCAATAGAGAACCCTGCGGTACTCCACTCAAGACGACCTTCGATGACGAGATGGATGTACATGAAAGGTTTGATCACAAAGAAAAAAACCCTATATCCACTAGAGGGGGCTTCCACAAACTCCTATAGGATCGGACTGTCAATGTGAGGTCGAAGCAAGTTTGTGAAGAGAGAGCGCCCCGGGAGAAAGCAGTGTTGACCGTTAGATATTACATATGCCCAATCAACTAATAGTTAAAATTAAATACTTCTTCATATTCAGGAGATATAAAATGAAAAATCATTTTTTATACTTCATATAAATTTTTTTAAATATTTATTTAGCTATATAACTGGTATGTAAATAGATCTCACATTATCATTACTAATGCAAATTAAAATACTAAAGAACAAAATTTATAGATTAGATTGTAAATAAGTAAAATTCTCCGTTGATGCATTAGCACTAATTTTTAAAAAATGGAAAACAGTGTCCTAATCGTGTAATTTGCGCTCTATTATATGTACGTTTGGCCATGCGAGTGCATCCAAAACGCCTAAAATTTCTTCGAAATTCAGTGCAGTCACTGCATCCAGGTAATTGAAAACTGATATTTCAGCTTTCATAAGATCTAATGCTTTCCTAAATTTTCTTTGCATATCCTTCCCAAAAAACGGAAAGTCGCTATCATCAAATTCCTCGAAGACGGCTGCGATCAATTCATTTCTAGAAATCCTTGCCAATTGCTTGTTATTTAAAAGTAATACGTCGAAGAATGACAGGTATGATCTTTCATTAATCCTCAGATTATGCAGGAGAACTACTTCTTTTCTATAAAAATGTTGGAGCATGATTAATTTCCCATCCGAATCAATTACCTGCTGCAGCGCTTCGGAAAATTGGAAGTTTCCGGTTTGCTCATTAAGAACTAAATATTTCAGAATATGTGCGCCGCTAAAATATTTTGAATGATGAAACGAAATGTTTAAAAAGTTTTCATTTCTGGCATTTGTAATGGCAACATTGGCACCTTGGTTTATCAAATACATTATTAGATCTAAATTTCGCTTTTCTTCAGCATTCATACCACATATATGCAGTATAGAATCCCCTTGAATAGTCAATTCATTCAGCGCGGCCCCACATTTGACCAACATAGCGGCATATTTCACCTTCGATTTTTCAACTCTACTGGAGGCCAGTACATGTAATGGCGTGTAATTAAACATATTTTTCACATTAGGGTCCAGCCCAGATTTTAGAATAGCCCCACAAAGTTTCTTGTTGAACTTTTCAATGCCACTGAACATATAATGAAGAGCAGAATTCATTTCGTTATCGACAACACTCAATAAAGCACCATTTTTTATTAATAACTCGAATTGATCGAGTCTCCTGTATACAATCGACTTCAAAATTGCATTTGCCCCACTATTATCTGTCGCTTCGAGATCCGCACCGTATTCAATGAATAATCTCACTAAATCCAATCTGTTGTAATTCATCGCCACCATTAAGGGAGTTTTTTCTGTTTTTTCTCTAGCGTCTATATCAGCACCTAGTTCTAAGAGTTTTCGTGTATTTTCAAGGCTATTGTCACATTCACAAACCAAATGGAGTACACTTTTTTTTTTATCGCAGCTTCGAGCTTGTAGATCTGGAGATCTCTTCAGCACCAAGTCTAGCACAGGATCAAGACCGTAACGAGCGCTTAAATGAAGTGGTGTTAAGGTACTGAATGGGCTTTTTCGAAATGGTAGCGGTTGATCAATGTCTTCAGTGTAATGCAGCAAATGTCTAAGCAAACAGCATTCTGAAAAAAAAATGTTAAAAAACTTGATATTACTACGAGAACTTTTGAATATAATAATTTATCATTAACTTCTATTCTTCAATTGAATGATTGCCAAATATGTAGATTCATATCGGCAACTATTATACCTATACAGAAAACTGTGAATCAACAATTTATTCATTAATACCATTCTACAATCGATAGCCAAATGTCAGAATCATTTATTTATTTTATTTTATTTATTTATTTATTAACCAGGAACCTCAACAGAAATCCATTAACAGAGGTTCACTTTGATTACAATTAGATAATATTACAAATCACGAGATAATCAAAAATAAACATAACCATACAGAAAAAAAATACATCATCGTTAGCTTTTCGATGAAAAATGCTGACGTCTCCGGGCTGCACATAAGTTGGCCCGGAAAATTCAATCATCGATTTTTCCACCACTATCAAAGATAATTATTTTTTTTCTACAGCATTTACTAGCATCTATCTAGCATTCACCGTGGATTTTTTTTTTTTAAGAAATGCTGAAACTTCCGGGCCAACTTGATAGACCGGTCAAAATGTATAGAAAACAACGGCCAATACTTAAAAGAAATATTTCTTACTTTCCCATCAATAATTAGTGTTTTATTTTCACAAAAAAACGCTCATTTCATACCGGTATACCTGATATAGATGTCTGAATTAATTTTAATGAAATGATAATATATTGTTGATGAAATTTATTATCTTTTGTTATTCCCGTAACTTATATGGATTTCGATGAGAAAGCGACTATTGCCGTTTACAAAAAAGGCATAATAGCAAATCGTACGGAACTTCAATAATGAATTTACCAATTAACTAATTAATAAATCAATTTGGTGTTTTGAGTACATTCATTTTATGCATTGTGACGTGTATGAAAGAAGAAGTCTCGAAATTTATCAGAGGTTGTGCGGGTACAAAATTAGAAATAATAATAATCACCCGCTTAATGAAGGGCAGCGGACTTCCTGAGTCGCTGGTTATACTATAACAGAAGATCCAAAAATTATCTTTGGTAGAAAAGATGTTTGCAAGGTGAATAAAACAAGTTTGTAGTTACAATAGAATTATGTATTCACAGATAAGAATAGGTACACAATGTTCGGCACTTGAGATTTCACTTACAGAAAGAGTTTTTAGGTGTCTGTAATAACCAAGGATTTGAACCTCTTTGCTCAATCTAGGCACTTCTGCTAATATAAAATGATAAAGAGATCTGACCTTATTTGTTGTTTGGAGTTCACCACAGCTCTGCTTCAATCGTCGAGGGTAGATTTCTCAGAATAAGGTGCAAGCACTTTGGATAAAGCTTCACAAGCTTCCACTGATGAATTGTGCCTTGGCGATATGTAATTGCTTCACAGATTCACAATTCACAACCTTTTTCTTTTACGTAGAGAATTTCAACTGCGTAATTCACATACACATGAACTAGGGTAGCTAACTGACCCGAAAACAGATTATTTTGAGAGATCTTTAGAGGAACTTGTAGTTGTGAGTGCCGTTATGGACTCGTGAAAGGTAAATTGATAAAGAGAGAATTTACTTGTAGAAGTACTGTGCACAAGAGCGTCTTGAGAGAGAGTAAATTTACTTGTAGGAGTACTTACCACCTTGAGAGGTGCAGACAGAATGATTTGAATTACTAAAATAGTTCGGACGTATACAAAGGTTCAGGTAGCTGAGTTTAGGTATTTCCAAAATTCTGTCCCACAGAAGGCGTTCTTGGAAGTGACGGCTAACCCAAATTCCAAGAACTGTCCATTGTTGCGAGAATATCGCAACAGAGGTAATGATAATCAGAAAATTATTCATTAATTGAAGTGTAGGCCAATATCAGATGGTCATTTAACGATTGTATTTAATCTGCTGACATCATGTCGGTGTTTTAGTACATATTACAATAAATTTTTCATGATACACAAACTAAGAAATATAATAATTCAATTTTCAATAATTGCAACTTACCTTTATACTTTGTTAATTTGTAGACCAGAGATGAACACGCCGAAGGATATCCACCATGTGTTATTAACAACGTTATAATCTGCCTATCTCGAACGCTAAATTTCTGGCCTATGTTTTCACCAAAAGAATCAAGTGCTTCATTCTTAACCCACCTACTTGGATTTTTGTTTATCAAAAAGTGCTCAACTTCATCTCTCGACCAAACACGTACAATATTTTGTATGTTTACGTATGATTCCATTTTCATAAAATTTAATTTTCTTTGCAAATCAAAAATGTAATGAAATGTTGAGAATTGTCTATTCAACTGAAATTCTCACAACACTCTCTTGGTTATATACTGCAGCAGGTAAAATTCAGATTGGAATTAAGTAGATTAAAGATAATTACGTTTATGGACTCTGATTTATAATTATATATTATTTAAGGCGTCGAATGCTATAGATTTCATACCCAAAGATAAGATTTGAAGTGATTTGCTAATTACTTCTCCATCGTCTTCCATACTAGTAGTTTGAAAAGTACTGTAGCAAACCTTCAAACAATGGTAAAAGCACCAACCACTATAATCGCTCTCAGGGAATACCATTGAGTATAAACATACAATGGCTCTAACAAAACTTTCTCTTCTCGAAGTGACGTCATGCGTCAAGTTAATCGAAAATACGATAAATAAGCTGCGCGAAATTTAACATTTGACACCCTTTACAAAATAGTTTAGTTTTACTTTCTACCAAGTTTTCAGTGAAGATAATCTTAGGAAGACGAAAACGCTTTAGAAAATATAACAAAATTTTATTAAAAATAATAAATAAGTGAACAAGTACAATAATTTTCAAGGAACCATTTTTCTAGACCGTCAATAAGATGTTACGATCTTCTCTTCCAATGAATCGCTAAATAGTGAAGAAAAAGGATTTGGAAATTTTGGAATTGGAATTGGACGGCCGGTTTCTGAAACACTGATCAAACCTCTTGTCAACTAACACAACGATCATCTTAACATAAATGTCAAATCAATTTGAGTTGCCGAAAGGATGTTCAGTGCATAATTATTTAATTTTTGATCATTTTCAGTTGAGATGAGGTGACCATGTTGTCAGACTATCGAACAACAGATTCTGTGACAATAACTTATATTCTGTGATCAAAAAGTTTCCCCAACACGGTTTTCGGGCATGCGCAGTTTAGACTACATCTTCGAAGGCGTCAAAGCCTAGGCACTATGTTGTCATCAAATTTTTTATTACATTCACAGTAATTTTAATTTACCGTAAATGGACTATTTCAATCAAGTTTGTTCTTTTCTGGAACTATCATTTATTCATTGATTAAGGACATTCTTCTCATAGTTTAATATTCAAATAATTAGTCAACTTTTTTTTTATATATATTTAATATATTATATATATTTGTTATAAACAAATTATTCCCTTTTCTTTATATTTTTCCGATAGTTTTAAAAATTTCAAAACGTGAGCATTATAATACCGAAAAGTTTTGATTGGGTAACAAATATAAATAATGATCTCTTAGAAGTTGATCATAGATTTAATAGCTGATTAGTTGATTTCTATATTGAACAGCTTTTCGGAAACCGGTCCTTCTTGGTTATATACTGCAACAGGTTCCATTCGAAATTTTAGGTTCATTACATTTCTCGAATTCAATTAATAACTTCAAATTTCATTATGGAGTCTAATGAGAATTTGAGGTCTTAAAATTTCTTTAGACTTCTTACCCGAAAATAAAATTTAAAGAAGACTTAGTACTTGCTATGTAATTGTCTACCATACCAGTAGTTTAAAGATAATCAATTATCTCTAAGATCGATTTCACAATTGCTATGAACTGAACCAAAGTAAAAAAGCATTGACTTCAAACTCAATGGTAATAGGGATGGTTGGGAGTTTGCAGAATGAGCTCACCTTCAAACAATGGTAAAAGGACCAACCAGGATAATGAGTTGTAATCATTATTTCATAAAAAGTCTTTTATATTTCATATAAACTTTTTTAAATATTTATTTTGCCATATCACTGAAATCCTTAAATATCTTACATTATCAATACAAAAACAATTACAAAATACAAATTAAATTAAATTAAATTCTTCGTAAACTCTTCCTAGGCATCCGAAATTATTTCCAGAATATGGAAAACAGCAGCTTAAACTGGTAAATTTCTTTGTAATCTTCGTGCATTTGAGATTGAGAGTGCGTCCAAAACGCCCGAAATTTCTTGGGAATTCATTGCGGCACTTCGATTCAAAAAATTGGAAATCGATGTTTCAGCTTTCATAAGAATTAATGCATTTTGGAATCTTCTTTGTAAATCATAACCATAAACCGGAAAATCAATTTTAGGAAATTTCTTTAAGGCGGCTACAATCAATTCATTTCTACAAATCCTTGCTAACTTCTTTATATCGAAAAGAAATACGTCGAAGAATGAAAGGTATGAGCTTTCGTTGATCTTCAGATGATTAAGGAGAGCTACTTCCGCCCTATAAGAAGATTGATAGTAGGAGGATATCCAATCCGACTCTATCATCTGCTGTAGTTTATTGTTGAACTTGAACTTTCCTATTTTCTCCTCAATCACTAATTTCTTCAAAATAACCGGGCCACAAATGTAACCATAATGTAGGCACCGAACGTTTAGAAAGTTTTCATTTCTATTATTTATTATGTTGACATTAGCTCCCTGATTGATCAAATAGATTAGCAGATCCGAATTTACATCTGTCTGAGCACGCCTAGCACATAAGTGCAATACAGAATCCCCTTTATTTGTCAGCTCATTTAAATCTGCTCCATATTTGACTAACATAGCAGCATACTTCACCTTCCCTTTTTGAAATCTATTGTTGGCCAGTACATGAAGGGGGGTGTGATTGTGTACATTTCTTGCATTGAGGTCTAACCCCAATTTCAGAACAGCTTCACATAGTTTCTTGTCGAAATTTGAATCTTCTGAGAACATTAAATGGAGGGCCGAATTCATTTTGTTATCGACCACATTCATTAAAGCTCCTCTCTTCAATAATAACTCGAATATATCGAAGTTCCTGTTCAAAATTGATTTCATAATTGCAGTTTGGCCACTTACATCTCTGGTTTCCAGTTCCGCACCGTGTTCGATGAATAATGACACTAAATCCAGACGGTCACAAAAAACTGCCTTTATCAGGGGAGTTTTTCCTGATGCATCCCTAGCTTCTATATCTGCGCCTTGGTCTAAGAGTTTTCGTGTATTTTCAAGGCTATTTTCACATTCGCAAACCAAATGTAGCACACTTTCGTCGTTAAAGCAGCATCGAGCTAGCAGATCTGGTGTTCTGCGCAGCACCAAGTCTAGCAGAGGATCAAGACCGTAACGAGCGCTTAAATGTAGCGGACTTAATTCAACGTACAAAGATCCATAAAATGGCAGCGGTTCGTCTATGTCTTCAACCTGGGATATCATAAATATCAGCAAGTCACATTCTGAAAAAAAAATTTTAATGACATCCTACTGTAACGAAAACTTTTTATTACAATAATTTATCATTTAATACCATGCTTCATTTGATTTATTTCATAGACAGTAATGTAGATGTCAGATTCATTTGTACAATTTCCTGCAGTCTAATCTACCAAGAGAGAAAAGATAGTTCAAGAATACGAAGCCAATAATTATACCGGTGGATAGCGGAGCCTAGTATATCTATCTATCTATGGTTCAAATAAAAGATATGATCTTAGAATTTCTTATTTTCGTCTGTATCTGCGCATCTGTGACGTCATCTGAATGAAGAATTATATTTATTATGAATTGAATTAACGTATCAGAGAGAAGAATAATTTATTCTATCAAAGAAATTTATGGACGAGATAAGGCCGTGTTTCAACGAATTGTTTTCCCGCCAAAACGAGCGGTTTCATGAGTGATGTTGAGATTACCAGCAGTCCCTCTTGACATGACGATTTTCGCGTACAATTTGCTCGGTTTTTCGACTTTATCGTTGGTTGAAGGGGTCTATGGAGGGCATTGACGAGGCAAATCTTCGACGATTACCCAACCGTTTTTTTTTTTGTGATTTCTGTTATTGAATTTTATATTTTGTGTAGAATTTTGATGAATAAGAACCGAGGAATTTGACTTTCACAAAAATAGATTAATAATGCAGGAACGTAATCTCTCTGATAATTTGGAAACGGTTGATTTCTTAAAATGGTTCCAAAAGCAGCAATAGGACCAATTAAGCACTAAATATTTGACATACAATAGTTTTCGCTAACTTCACATACCCGATTATTTAGTATTTATTGTTATAAATATTTAATGAAACAAAAACTAGAAATACAAGGTTTTCCAAAAAGAGGTGTTATTTTGAATAACCCGCTATTTCGGTAGATATCACTTTTGAAGCTGTCATTTTTTGACATTTGACAAGTAGAAACTACGCCATTAATAAAAATGGTACGATACACGCTTCAACAACGCATTGAAATTATTAAAATTCACTATAAATATGGTGAAAATTTGGCAGAGACGGTTCGTAAAACTCGACAATTTTTGAGTCGTCGTGAAGCACCTTGTCGGACCGCAATACAGACATTCGTGGAAAAATTCGAGCTGTTGGGACAAGTTAGTGATGTGAAGGATGAAACCCAATTCAAAATATTTGGAATTTTAATAATACAACTATAATTACAACTCACCTTTATATTTTGTTAATTTGTTGAACAGATTTGAATAGCTCGAAGGTAATGCACCATGCTCCAAAAGTATTTTTATGATTTCTTTATCACGGGAGGTGAAATTGCGCGAAACATCAGCACCAAAAGTATCAAGTATTCTAGTCTTCAACAAATTGCTTGGATTTTTCTTGATCAGAAAGTCCTTCACTTCATCAGTCGACCAATTAAATACAATATCAAATAAAGCCATCTTGATAGAAACTTAGCTCGGGAATTATATAAGATATGGAATGTTGAAAACTTGCTACTATTAAATTTTCACAACATACCCTGCTACTATCATTTATGAACATACATCGACTTGGGTTTTCTTCTTCTTTGAACTTTAAATTTCATAATGGGCTTGGAAGTCTTATGAGATTTTGAGGCCGTAAAATTTCATGAGACTCTAAATAAATTTTAAAGCAGATTTAGGTAATTACATTTTAATTATGTACCATACTACTAGTTCGAAAATAATTAATAATGTTTAAGTAATATTACAATATCAATTGATGTACAAGGTATAATTTTAATGACATAATGTAATTTGGCACTGCCATTATTCAGCCATCGAGATTATGATGTCAATTGATTTTAAGGTATTACGTCACATTTGATTTCTTCTTTTTGGGGATCCCCTTTTGTGTTTTGAACTATGGTTAAAGCACCACCAAGTATGGTTGCACTCTCGTACAATTGCCGTTTCAACACGAACGAGGTTTTTCAGTTCTAATTATTATTCATGATTTCAAGCTTATGAATGTATTCACGCTTCAATAATTTAGTATTTGAAATTATTTGAAATCTAATTCAATCAGGTTATTTTGAACAGATTACCAATGGTGAAAAGGTTAAAAAATTAGAAAACGGAAATTTTAAAAATCTGTTCAATACACAATCTTGAGATGATTTCAGTTTTTGTGAGGATATTCATAAGAAAAATTTTAGTAAGTAATTACATGTAATTACTTTATGGGATAATAATAATAAAAAAGGTCTTTATTTCCTATAAATAGAAATCCCAAGGGGAAAATCACCCAGAGGTATTCTACCACTTATCCCTTATTATAGTTAAACAATTTGGGTATTAACCATTTATAAAGATAAAATAAAAACAAAATGAAAAATACATTTCTGAGTATACTCAATAGTTCTACTTTTTATCCTCGGAGACTGATTTTTAAAAACAAAATGAATTCATGAACAAGGATATCTTTATTGCTGTTTCGAAGGTCATATGAAAATATGGAGAAAAAACTACGAAACTTCATAGAGATTATATATATATATACATATGTGTGTGTGTGTATGTGTGTGCATATTTCTCTTTAAAAGTTAATTCTGTCCTAAATATATATATATATACATGTTATTAATAATTCTATTTATATTTAATCACTTTTAGTACTGTAAAACTACCAAAAACCACAGCAGGGTATCAAAACGCGTAAAACCGGACAGCTAAAAAATGGGTATCAAAAACGATATAAAGAAAAGATATCCTTAAAGGGAATGTTTTTGGGAAAGGCTAAAAAAAAAAATGATATATAAATATAAGCATTTTTAGTAAGCAAAACCACCAAAAAAACAGAGATCCAAAAAGAGTATAGGCAAAGCCAAAGAGCTAAAAAAATTATAATAAGCAAAAAAGGTTGAATATAAAGCAAAAATAAAGAAAATATTCAAAAAGTTTAAAGATATCCTTCAAACTGATATTTTAACACTAAAATGGGAAAAAATATTTCATGAGTTGGAAACATTTGTTCAGCTGTACAGTGCTAGTCTAGTCAAAATGTTTGAACGGGTATACTTATAATAATGAAATTTGGAGGGTGGAAATAAACGGATGTAGGCTTCTCAACTGGTCATAACAGGTGACGCAATAGTCATCAATGACATCACAAGGCCACTGTGACCAATAATTTTAAATGGGACCCTATGGCAAGTGACAGCTCGTTTGAAAGGTATTGAAAATACCTATTCAGTCATACCAATTTTGTTTGGGTTTCGGCTGATTTTGATTGATAAATTGAAGAAATACGAAAATTATAGTTTCGCATTTAATAAATAAAGATTTTAAAGTACGCCTCTGGTTAATTGTCAAAAAGGTTGACGTGTTTGAATTCTCTACTTGTCAGTGTTTATACCTTGAAAATTTACCTAAGCTATTGATTAACGAGACGTTTAAGTGTTTACATAGGCAAAATGATACGTACTGTAGCCGACAAAGTGGCAGCTATCTTAATAATTGGTGAATGTAGAAACAATTTCCATGCAGCGGAACGACTGTTTAATGAGAGGTACCCCGATTGCCCTTTATAGAGAATTTATTTGAGGGAGCTTCTTCGGAAGTTTGAAGCATCAGGTAGTGTTCAAGATGCCAAACGATCTGTTCGACCAACAATTAGTGATGACAAAAAAATTCACATAATTGGAGAAATGGTAGTAAACCCTACTTCTTCCACAGCCCAAGTGGCGTCTATCTGTGAAGTCAGTCAAAGGACAGTACATAGGGTGTTGGCTAAAAACTAATTTCATCCATACAAATTAAAAATGATGCACCAACTTTCAGATGATGACCCCGACCGAAGACTAGAATTCTGTGAAACTATGTCCAATAAAATGAACCAACAACCAGGCTACATACAGACAATTTGTTTTAGTGACGAAAGTACTTTCTTTCTCAATGGAAATGTTAACACTCAAAATGTGAGGTATTGGAGTGACACACATCCTCACATCTTTCGTGAAAAATATACTCAATTTCCAGAAAAAGTAAATGTTTGGGCAGGTATTTTGGGAAACCACATAGTTGGGCCTCTTTTTCTCAATGCTAACTTAACCGGTGAATTGTATCTGGAGATGTTACAAAATGATATTGAGGCGTTAATTCTTGAAATTCTAGAAGATAATCCAAATGAATTCGACAACTTGGAAATAACGTTTCAACAAGATGGTGCTCCTGCACACTATTACGGTGCAGTAAGACGTTACCTAGATGAAGAATATCGTGGTAGATGGATTGGACGACGACGTTCAATCGAATGGCCAGCTCGGTCACCGGACCTTACACCATTAGATTTTTTTCTATGGGGGTACTTGAAATCTAAGGTTTACGCTACAGCACCTGACAGTATTGCCATTCTGAATCAACTAATTGTTGAAGAATGTAGGGCAATTTCCGCTAACACACTGGGACGAGTACGACAAGAGTTTAGCAATAGGATGCATTACTGCCAGGAAGTAGATGGAGCACATTTTGAACACTTATTATAAGAACTGGTTCTTAAATTTTTATTAATTAAATGCGAAACTATAATTTTCGTACTTCTTCAATTTATCAATCAAAATCAGCCGAAACCCAATCAAAATTGGTATGACTGAATAGGTATTTTCAATACCTTTCAAACGAGCTGTCACTTGCCATAGGGTCCCATTTAAAATTATTGGTCACAGTGGCCTTGTGACGTCATTTATGACTATTGCGTCACCTGTTATGACCAGTTGAGAAGCCTACATCCGTTTATTTCCATCCTCCAAATTTCATTATTATAAGTATACCCGTTCAAAAGATACGAGGGGGAGAGGGGACTTTTGACTAGCACTGTATGTAAAACTAACCACGGAGTTGAAACTGTTTTGGTAAAAGTCTACGTTTCACCAAATACAAAAATTGAAGATGTGAAACATTTCACAGGTTTCTGACATACTTAGTGGAAACTTCCGATGGTTTTATCTGCAGACTTCAATATCAATTTTGCAGATGAAAAATCAGAACCACATTTTTTTCAGAAAAATTAAAATAACATATAAATAACAATCCAAAAGAATCAACAACGAGATATGATACTGCTATTGATGCAGTTTTTTCGATGTATTTACATAAAAGAGAATCACAAACATTTGTAACATATTTTAGTTACCACAATCCAATAGTTTCAGCATTAGAATTTAATAACGAGACTGATTAATAAGAATTATTCATAATAATTATTTTAATAAACTCTTTTTGTGATTATTTCTATTTCTATGTAATTTTATGTTGTTGAAGGAAAATAAAAAGACATATTTTGTTATTTCAATTGATAATTTGAATTATGATATTTTTATTTTACGTAATTTATTATTTTTTAAAATACTAAATTTCCTAAATACTTTCCTGTACTCAAATAAAAACTTATCAGTATAATTTAAGAGAAAAATCAAGAAAAATTGAGCACGATTTTTCTTTTACAAATTGTGTCGATTCTACTTTAGCCGAAGAAACTTCGTTCCTACCTGGTGTCCCACGACACCACATCTTTTTTTTTTGTATTTTACTATTAGCGGTATTCATTAAACCCGTCGAGTTCTACATTTTTTAGCGGTAACAATTCGATATCCATGTTTTCATATCTTCTTTAACTTCCTGGAAATGTTTCTATATTTTTTCACCATTTCAACTTTTCTTGAGCTGTCTTGAATTTATCTACACAAAATTTCATTCTGTAGTTATAGCTAGATTATAGCAATTTATTATTTTATATATATATATATAGATATAATAATAATGATAGTAATAATAATAATAGGGTCTTTATTTACGAAAACCACTAAAAAAAACTAAAAAAGTGACGTGGAATTTTTTCTTATTTATTCGAAATTAATATACCTTGTTGAATGATTGTTTGGGTTATTACCATCATCTATTGTGGATGTAATGTTTTTTTACATCCACAATAGATGATGGTAATAGCCCAAACAATCATTCAACACGAGCTCCATCATCAACAACGTCTCATCATCAATTAATATACCTTGGTATTTCGTCCAGTATCAGGTTATTATTGAGTTTCGGGATAAGAAAACCGGATATGGTGTGGTGCCAAGCCAATTGAAAAGCTGTAAATGGGAGTCCAATAAGTCTGAGGTACTTGTCAATTCGCTATATTTCTTTGATGAAATGTTGAACAGAACCTAAAGGATAACGATATAATAATTATTTTCGTGAAGATTCCTAGTCCCATATTAAATTCTTAAAAATATATCAGCATTTCAGTAATTCCATTCCTCTTACTCCCAGTACTACCCTATTCCCCAAGTGTTTTTAAAATTTCTGGCATTGTCTTTTAATATCGGCAGATGTTTGCTTGATTTATTTGGCGGCTCAGAGGCTGATTTGATTTGGGGTTTCTCAAGCATTTTCAATATTTCAGAATTGTCAAATCAGAATGGTTTTACAAGTAGGGAGAAATAGTATCCAATATTTCGATTTCCATTCAAATAAGGGGAACAAGTTTTTGAATAATGTTTTGAGTGAAAGTTTTCAATATTCTGACTTTTTTATTGACTTTATTGATGCTACACCACTTCAAATTCTTCGATGTCAATAATGTTTCAACGACCAATATTTTCTGATTCATTTCATGATTACAACTGATATTTTCGTGAGCAAATAATTCAATCAAACTAAACGTTTCTACCCTTGTAATCAGTCTTTGTCGAAAACTAAACTAAATTGCATTATTCACGGCTGAAACTAATTTGCAAACGGAAACATCTCGCCCACACCTGTTACATCAATCAGAGCATCACTCACCAGCTTTTCGAAACAATCCCAGAAATTACGATGTTGGCTGAACTCGCAGAACTCGAACTTTATGAGGCGTCGCGACACTCCGCTATTCGGTTCGGCGCGGACTTTCCAGGTCGGTTGCCGGCAAAATACTCGCTCCGGAGACAACCTCGGCGCTACGCTTAGTATCAACAACGATGAATGTTTTTAACTTCTACTACGCAGACGCTCGAAATGGAGTATGTTTAATGGGCAAATTGGAGATATTTTGTATGTATCTTTTTGTGTATATGTTAGGCCCGAAGACCGATAACGCTCAGTGGCCGGAAAAAACGGCCACATCGCGTTCTGGCTGTCTTCGAACGCACAGAACGCGTTTTGGTTGTTTTTAAACGCTCGCAACGCGTTCTGGTAATTGTTAAACAGCCGGAACGCGTTTGTCTAACGGCAATTGGTTCAAATGTAAGACCCTGTAGTTTTTTACATTTTTAGAATAATAAAAATAAGTTGTTTCCGAACATGTTTGGTACTTGTGGTCTAGCATTTCTTTATCAGCACTGAGCACATACAAAACTATTGTATATTTGTCGACCCTGTACCTATTGGAATCAACATGTGATACATTTTTGGAATCAGCTCAGCTAGAGTAATCCGGAAATGGAGACAAAATAGTTCAATTTAAAAAAAATGACGGTGATGTCATTACTCGAAAATAATTCACGCTGTATATTAGGTTATTATTTTAAAATAAGGTAATTTGAAATAAAAATCGATGTGTTTCAGGATTATTTCTTGAAATGGTCTGATTAGCTAAAAATGAATTTGTTCCATACTTTACGGTTACAGTGTATATAATTTTAATTATAAGCATAATATTTAATAATCAATTTCTTCTGAAAACGATATTATATTGATAAAAAATGCAAATGTCGCAATTTAAATGTACTATGTAATTCGAAATGTCATTCAAACAGTTCTTGTAAAAATAAGTAACGTACCTATGTAAAGTACACTAAAGTTCGGATAAACCCGTCGTTTGTATTTAATTGTAGTTTTCAATAATCGAATTGTTTCTAATAAAGTAATTGAAAGAGTTATAAATTCAAGTTTGTTTTGTTCTCCACGATAAGTTGGATTTGTAGAAAATAAATTGAAATTCATTTGTTCAATGAACAACTTTCCGCTTTTTCATTCATGCATTTATATATTATATGCTCGACAATATAAGTTTATTAGTGTAACTTTCTTCCTAGAACTGAAAAACAATTATAAGAAATTTAATATTGTTGAAATGGTTCGGTAAGAAAAACCGAACCCATCTTTGGTATCCAATTGTAGTTGTCAATAATTGAATTGTATTTCAATTTTCAACTTTGTTTTATGAGGGACAATATAAATTTTATCCTACGTAGGTAGAAAGCGGCAAATAATACAAGTCGAACATTAAGAACGCGTTGTGAGCGTTGAACAATTGACAAAACGCGTTCCGGCTGTTTAACAATTACCAGAACGCGTTGCGAGCGTTTAAAAACAGCCAAAACGCGTTCTGTGCGTTCGAAGGCAGCCAGAACGCGATGTGGCCGTTTTTTCCGGCCACTGAACGTTTTCGGTCTTCGGGCCTAACATATATACGAATTACATATCACGTTGTTTGTCCGCGATGGACTCCTAAACTACTGAACCGATTTTAAATTTGATTTGCACACCGTGCACATGTGCAATTTGACCCAACTTGAAAAATAGGATAGCTCACCCAAATTTCAATTTATAGTTGCAATATTATTTTATTGCAAATATTATATAAATAACGAAGAAATTTGTGTACTTTTAGGAAATGGCGAAAGCCCCGGGTTGAGCCTCATATGAAGGGTGATTCATCATCATTTATTTACCATCAAAATATATTACATGGCAGGTCAAAATACAATAAGTTGGAAAATAGAACAGTATAAAATATAAATATAAAAGACAAAAAACATTAGAAATACACATACAAAAGGTCCAAACATGTAAATGTAAAAATTTACGCACAGTTATTCATCGAACTTATAAACAGTGTTTTTAATTAACGTTTCCTTAATCTTCTTCAGCAACCTATTTCGTGAAAGCATCCGCATTTTTGACGGAAGTCTATTATAATAATTAGTGCAAGTCTGTGTTTTTTTGAGGCGATGTTACTCAATGCTAAGTTCATTTCTGTTCCGTGTACTATAGAGATGATTGTCATAATTTTTCCTGAATTTAGAGGTTTTTTCTTTCAATAAAAAAAATCAATAAAAACAATTTTTTATAATCTTTATTAACAAATAAAAGAACCATTCATTACAATTCTTTTTCTTTCAAATGCTGACCTCGACTACTGTTAACAAGATCAATTCGATAGTTCCAATGTTCGATGACGCGTGTGAGTATTTTGAGTTATATTTCTCCAATATAGACTCGAGTAATATTGGCCTCCAGTACCTCAATCGAAGCTGGCTTGTCCATGTAGACTTTGGACTTCACATAGCCCCAAAGGAAAAAAATCAAGAGGTATGATGTCACATGATCTAGCCTTCCAATTCATTGGTCCGAAGCGTAAATGATCTGCTCGCCGAAATGCTCTCGCAGTAAACCATGGTTTCACGGGCTTTCTGGCATGTGACAGATTTGTATGGCTAGTGGCACCATATTGTTGGAACCACATTTCGTCGAGACCACGGGCTTCAATTTCGTGCAACAAATAGTCTGTTATCATGGTGCTATAACAGTCACCATTCTCAGTAGCATTCCGGCCATCCTCTGTTTTGAAGAAATATGGATTGATTATTCGGGCAATTTGTTTGTTCACGAAGCCATTAAGCCAAAAATGGGCCTCATCAGTGACCAAATCTTTTGCCGAAAAGAGTGGATCCTCTGCAAGATTGTCAAGAGCCCAACAACTAAAACTTATACGATTCGGTAGGTCGGTCGACTTCAGTTCTTGAACTAATTGAATTTTGTAAGCTTGAAAGGTAGATCCTTACGTAAAATCCACCAAGTCGTTGAATACGATCTGTTGAGATCGGCGACGAATCTACACTTCAGGGTCATCATGTACAGTCTCTCCCACCGCCGCTATGTTCTTTTCACTACGAGCTGGATGTTGTCTATTTGGTGGAGTTTTATCCAATAACGAATATTGATTTTCAAACTTGAGCGAATTGTACGTTCGGTAGGCTGATTATGTGAACGGTAAGTCGCTTCTGTTTACAGTTTACACGACGCATGCGCGATCTGCAACTAAATCCCCAACACAAAGAGTACCTCTGAATGAATGATCTTTCACAAAACAATGTCGCGTTCTCTGCCTCTATATCCATTGGTATGCTTAATCGTTCAAAACTACACAATGGATTTTGATACAGTTTATTTAAATGGATAAAATGGTTGAAGAGTAAGTTTTGTATGATGCATAATATTCATTAGATAATAGAGAAATACTCTTATTCTTGAGGTTTCTGATGTGATGTCGTTTATAATTAAATTTCATTTGTTTACAATTCAAACGTCGGCTGGACCCTACACAATTCATCAAAATAATTTACTAACTATTGTATACAGAAAAGTTTGCGGAGTCATATGTCTATGTCTCACGGATATCGCACAATAACATTTTTTGTCATTTAAAATATCAACTCAACAGTACGATATTGCATTGAGATAAAGAAACATGGTGGATGGAAGTCTATGACGGTAGCCGAGAGTTGAGTTGATCATTCCATTGCTTATAAAAATGCCATTGCGTAAAAAGTTTTCCCAACCTCTAACAACTCTGCAGATTTTGAAACGTCATTATATGATATTCAGGGCTATTCACTAACTCAAGTTGCTTTCGCCGTGGCTATCCAAAGCAACTCGTAGAACAACTTTCGATAGCGACTGCTACCCTTTTTTGGTATTCTCTAACTAACCATTAACAACTATTGTTATCATAACAACTTTTTGTGAAGAGAGTCATGGCAACACCGCAAAATAGTTCAAATGTCCGTTTTCTCGATTCAACCATAGACAAATGATATGGATTTGTCTGTGGAATAAGCACATACATAACCTTCAAAATCACGAAAAATGACCGTTAAAGAAAGTTGGGAAAAGATTTCAATTATTTTCGAGGAATCTGTACTGTAACTATGGAAGAAGAGGTTATATAAAAGACAATTTTCGGTATTTTTAATTTAACATCTCTTATTTTAGACATAACAGGTTTAAAAAGGCAAGCAATGAAGATATCAATTTATGATGAATTTCCTGAGCGAATATAAAGTGATGATGAAATTAAAACTATCGCCAGCTGAATCAGTAAAAGTTGGAGAACTGTGAATGCAACTCACAAAAGAGTTGAATAATATGAAGACAGCGTTAAGCCTTTGCAGCATTGGCGCATTTACCCTACAATACTCTATATTAATACCTTTGTAATTCCAAATTCATTAAAAAGTTCATTTGCACTAAAAATGTCATTCTTATTCGATTAAAACTTCTAATTGTTCACATGAATGAAAAAAACAAAAAACAAACAGTAGCCGACAAGAGTGGTTATCGATAGCTACACCTATAAAGCAGTTGCCCGTAAACTACTAGGGATAGTCACTAGTCGTTATGCATAGTAACTTTTATAACGACTTTCTTGAATAGTGAATACCGATTTCGCGATTAGCAACTGACCTTGAAGATGAACACGATTTTCAGTGGCTATTCATAGCGACTTGAGTTAGTGAATAGCCCTGATTGTATCGGTTTTTAGTAGTAATGATGGTACTGGAGATTTCAGTAATAGGTTGCGAAGCTCCCTAACGTCGTAGTAAGGCATTAAAGTTAGCAATTGTTTTAGTTATACTATTAATATAAATATTTATAAGTAATGATTGTTAGATATAAAGAAAATAAAAATTTGCAAAATTTTGATTTAATTATAAGAAAATGCTTTTAACAGTGTGTTAAAAATATTTATAACACGCTTCCTCTTGAACAGTCACTTTTAACACTATTGTCTATCATTAAAAGTATTTTTTTAATGGCAGTTGTACAAAAACGCTTTTTTTCTTTCAAATTACGTGTTTGAGGTGTCCTGATATCGTGAAGGCATTGTTGACTTGACGTCTCACTTCTTAAATAAAAACTTAGAAAAAATTGCAGAAATCACAGCAATCTGCTAATTCAGAAATTGGTTAAACTCAACAAAAATTAGAAATAACCAAAGTAACGCAATTACATGATGACGGAAATAAGAGGGAAACCTCGCCCTGCGAAATACAGAGAAACTTACGTTACCCTACGTAGCGTTCTTCGTTCATTTGATTGGTGTGAGATATAGCTGTTCGTTATGATTGATAACAAAAGTTTAATTCAGATCAGGTCTAACGCAAAAACTTGAATTACTTTATTTCGATCATCTAACCATAGAAAAGCATTTATCACCCTGGCAGACCACATAATCAGAAGTGACATACCTGATATTGATGAATAACACAACGGCTGCATAATGATGTCGATTTTCTTTGATCACATTGCAACCACATCACAAATTTCATAAATCCAACTATGAATATCAATATGATCCTTTCATGAATTTATTAGCGAGAGATCCAATTAAAATTTGTTCAGAATATTCCGGTTTGCGGCAATAATTACTACGTATACGGGGCTCTCACTTATTATGAGTTGATTTTTTTCTTAATTGACCCATCAATGTCCAGAATGACAATGCGGAGGAACCCGCCAGAAAACTAACCTAAAATTTGTATACAGAATGGTCCAATTACGGACGTCAAATTTTTTTTTTAAGATTCCTTGCACTTAGGGGTTTCCGAAAATACTCCATGTATTTTATGCGATTTTTCTGAGTATTCGAATTTCAATTTTTTTATTGTATTTTTGATAATATATGCCGGTGAGGTTTTAAAAACTCATATCAACACATATTTTTTTGCAGTTGGTATTTTATATTTTTTTTCAACATTATTATATTGTTCTTTTTTCCATATAAAAAATAACTCAGCTTCCTGCAATGACTTTAATTCAATCAAAAAAGGCCTGAAAGTTGGAACTTCAATCTTTAATAGAATTCACTCAAACATTCAACTTCAATTGAAAGTACAAAAAAAAGTTTCTATAGCTTCTGACTAAGTTTAAAAACTCACGCAAACTTCTAAACAACCAAAATCTTAAAAAAAAATTGAACACGATCAGCCTATTTTTTTTGTAATTAGAAATCGAAGGTAGATATAGACACTATTAAAGCATATTTTGATGATTTAATCTACTTTTTTATTTTTATTATGGCAGATGAAACTAAATAATGCAATTTTAAATTAAATTCAATTGATTTTTCTGTGAGGTATGTGTAAAATTATAATGATTTCGGGATCACCACCAAGATTCAAAATGTGAGTAAGATTAAAAATCAAAATGGCTCGTTGGGAATTTACCTGATTTTTGATAACAAATTAAAGCATAAATGACTGAAAAATCTATTTATTTCTGTAAATTTTTCAACCTCCTTCTTCCAACTTAAATAATTGTAAGAAAAATTTTTTCAAATATCAAAATCGTACATCTGTTTCTAAAAAATTATAAAGAAATGCAAATTAATTTTGTTGTTGATTAATAAATAGGTGGTTCATATATAAACCGCAAGTAAGGGATAATTAAAAAAAAAGTCACCGAATTTTTTTTGTTATTAAAAATACTATATTGTAAACAAAGTATGGAATTCATTCAAATTTTTATCATATTATAGTATTTTATGGGTATACAAGATGTGTTAAGATTATATTAGAGGATTTTAAATTTACTAAAAAAATTTTTTTATAACTTACTAACTTGCGACGGTATGAGCTCAATTCCAATATGGCGCATGAATAGCACTTTATAAAGTTCAATTATTTTAATTGAAAATATAGGTATAATTTCAGTATCAGATTTACTTTTCAGTATATTTCCCACTTCTTCAGGTTCTGTTTTCTAAAATACAAAGGAATTATCAGTTTACTAATTATATGTAAAAAACTATACAGCACTTTTTTATCATCTTCAATTATTTACAATTTAAATTTTCTGTACTAATTAAATTTTTTCGTATAATAAACTTAATCCCAAATCGAATGATCAATATCGCATATTTTTTCTGAATGTATGTCCTATTAACGTCATTTTAAACTCATTAACTATACTATAACCAGGGGCAGTTTGTTCATTGATTTGCGAAAATTTATTTTTAATTTTGGTAATTTAATTCCCAGTTCTTTAAATTGAGAATTGTGGTGAATTTTATAACGAATTTAATTTTGTTATTCAATTTCTTCTCCAGATGTGTATGTTTTGTCGGTGCAATCATTTGCTGTTACTTTTTTGTCATGTAATTTATTTCGTATATTTTTTGCTTTTGATAATTTCAATTCCATGTATAAATATATTTATTTCTAGCCTGAAGAAGACGCTGAATAGGCGTTGAAACGTAGCACTAGATCGAAGCATTTTTATTGGTTTCTTCAACCGAGATTATATTTTCAAGATTAGCATCTGAAATTTCTCGCAGATACTTCTCTACTACTCACCGCCTCAAACAGCTCTGGATGAATCGCAGAAATACAAAACCCATCATCTTTGATCATTTAACACTGTTTGTTTCCCAAAACACCAACAATTAAATTATTTGACAATTCAACATGGATACATTTCCATGGAAACGAAACCTATTTCATTACGACCAAAGACTGAATGAGTATTCTATGATTACGACTGTCAAAGCAACTTTTACGTATTTGGAATATCCACAGAGTATATATTAACAGGTGGGAGCAAATACTCTAAAAGCGAGAACCGGAAAGGTTCATACGCATAGAGTTAAGGCTCGTTTATACTGGCTGGTACCTTATACCGTAACCTTAACCTTAAAAGTTGAACCATAGGAATTCAATGCTTTCGTTCATACTCATTCCCTTACCTTTTCCCTTACCTGTAAAATGTTCAACTTCTAGGGATAAATTCA
Source organism: Micraspis discolor (assembly GCA_030674115.1). NCBI lineage: Eukaryota > Metazoa > Arthropoda > Insecta > Coleoptera > Coccinellidae > Micraspis > Micraspis discolor. Next base: position 3,372,748 of record JARTUT010001740.1, read on the forward strand.
TAGAAATATATATTCATAAATAATTTGGACAAATTACATATATATATTAGATAATTAGATTAGATTATCTTATAAGTGTATAAGACTATCTTATAAGTAAGACAAATTAAGGAAATGTATTGAGTAGAACAACAAAATCTTTTTTGAATGCGCATTCTATAGAGGGAAATGATCTCTGTTTTAATAGCGGTAATTTCAAATAATATCATAAATTATAATACAAGATGATCAGCACGTATCAAAACGTAGAACCACAAATTCAAAATGACGAATTATTAATAAGCATAGCGCAAAATCCATAAACTCTATGTTCTGCTTAAGGTTAAGTTAACAGCCAGTATAAACACCTACTGAAATTCTTACGGCATACGGAAATAGGTAAGGGCTTAGGGCATAAGGTACCAGCCAGTATAAACGAGCCCTCATACTCATTCCCTAACCTTTTCCCTTACCCTTAAAATGTTCAACTTCTAGGGACAAATTCATAGAAATATATATTCATAAATAATTGGACAAATTACATATATGTATTAGATAATTAGATTAGATTATCTTATAAGTGTATAAGACTATCTTATAAGTAAGACAAATTAAGGAAATGTAATATTGGGCGAGTTTTTTTGACACATGCGCATTCTATAGAGGGTCAATTATTTATATCAGAGTATTGAATACGGAAATGATCTCTGTTTTAATAGCGGTAATTTCAAATAATATCATAAATTATAATACAAGATGAATTATTAATAAGCATAGCGCAAAATCCATAAACTCTATGTTCTGTTTAAGGTTAAGTTAACAGCCAGTATAAACTGTAAAGGTTTTAATGCCTATATGCGGGCACGCAACGTTCAAACTTGAAAGATAGGAAAGACAATCAAAAATTGAAAATTAAAAATTGTCCCTCCGTAGTGCGAGCTAATAACATTTGACGCATGATATGAATTGCACTTGAGGTCTTGAAACTCTGGGATATCATGCGTCAAATGTGATTAGCTCGCACTACGGAGGGACAATTTTTAATTTTTAATTTTTGATTGTCTTTCCTATCTTTCAAGCCAGTATAAACACCTACTGAAATTCTTACGGCATACGGAATAAGGTAAGGGCTTAGGGCATAAGGTACCAGCCAGTATAAACGAGCCCTAATCCATATTGTATAATCCGCTATGAACATAGACTTACTTATCTCACAGTGTTACCGATGCTACCGATTTATCGGTATTTCTACCTATTAGGATCTACCTTTATTCCGAAAAGTTATAGAAAAGTACCGTGATTTTAGTTTCTTAGATGCTATGTCAAAATGAAGCCTATTTATGATAAATAATTGGGTTTTATTAAATTTTCTCCCGAACATATCAGAAGTATTTTTTACAGATTGGGTAAGTTTTTAATGAAATTCCATCATCATAATAAATGAAGTGAAATAATAGTCATATGTTCACCCCAAGTGAAATGGAACAACAGACTCTCATTAATTAACGAGATGGGAAAAACATTCATTTTCTGGGATACCTAACTTGAAAAGCGGCTGGTAACCGGAGTTAATGTGACGGAAAACAGTCAGAAACGGGTCCATATGGAAAAGCAGGGAATCCTGCTTGACTTGAGAAAATATAGCAGTTTGAAGCTATCGCAGGCAATAAGACTTTTTATGTCGCTATTCGCAGAAATATTTCTATGGGAGCGCATAGAACTTGGTAGCTTTCATCCTACCATAAAAATGCCGTACGCATCATCGAGCTCGAAGATATACTTATGATAATTTGGGTTCATAGGAAATAGACTTTTTTATACTTTCCTTCAATATCCAGTCGGATACTTATGTAATATTTGCGTTCCAATTCGAAAGAAAACCATTCAGGAATGACAATTCACTCGTATGGAAGTGTTTCCAAATATCGATCCACGTTATGGCCCATTCAAGAAGTATTAAAATCTCGACTGAGATTCCGAGAAACGGAAATTAAATTGGAATCGATATTTCGATTAGCTGAATACTGAACATTGAGCGAAATAACCATTAACGATCAATTATTTGTTCTATAGGTTTGATAAATGAACCAATTTAATCTGAACTTGAGTTTTCCCTGAAGGAATCGATCAGGATAACTGTTACACGAAAGGGAAATTGAGTTTTTATTTGGATTCAGCAGATATTTCCGCCTAAATCAACAGCTTTTCGCTTTCAACGAAAAATTTTCTGGAAAATCTGATCGGAAAATATTCACCATTTCAGAACTCTTCGTTTATGCTTCATATTCAAATGTAATTATGAAAAAATTTAAAAAGCACTGAAGTGAGGTCAGTAGCTAGTACAACCGCCACGATGAATGGAAAAAACTTACATCTAGAATTGAATATAACTACTAATAGCTTACCTTAATTTTCATTCCAAGCACAAATTTTCTTCTCCTAAAAACCTACGTCAGTGCTTTTCTAAACTTTGACGTTATGTACGTATCACCGTACGCTTGTAAAGAAGATACAAAGATCCACGTTTATTAAAAAAGTTCAGAGGGGTTGATGAGGATGGTACAGGGTGCGACAAAAATCCTTCTAAATTGCCTTAAAATTTGGTAAAAGTGAAACATAAATGGATCTGTTTCAGGATTTTGTTGCCAACTATTTCTCTTATGAGAAAATAAATTTGTTCCATTATTTTGACTCGCACTGTATAGTGAAAAATATTTTTCTTGCTATAACACGTACCTTGTTTTGTGCATTTGATTTATTGCAAGTATTTTGGGTGAAATTTGAAATGTTTAGTCATTTCGTGTAATTATAAGGGAGACCAATATTCAGGGAGCATCGTAATTATTGGCAAAAAATTAACTGAACAACTGCTTATTTTTGTTTCAATTAATGAAATGACTTAAATAGCTCTGCGCTCAAACCCTTGAATAGGAATGAAAGGAATAGATGTACATTTCTTTTAATTTGGAATATAAATTTGACCACTGCATTAATTTTAACCATAGGTTCTTGAGATAAAAAAACACTTTTTTCCCATACCGTTTTTCCATATTCAGCTGCGTTAAAAGGTATAAGCACTTTGAGTTTTCACATTGGGCAAATACCCTCTGTAGTCCAGTTTAGTTTGAATGAAAATTACCTTTTACAGCTTCCATTATTGAATCTGAATTATTTAAAAACATTATTTTCCATCTAAGAAATGATTCAATCACTCATGTGTCATCAGATGATTATATCGATTTAATTCCTTTCAACCTCAAATATCTCAAAAATGGTGCAATTTAGGAAGAAAGATGAGGAATGATTTTATATGGAAAAATGACTAATGATTCTAGGAAGTACAGGATACGGACCTTTAGTTCAAGTGATATTTGTTTTTCGTGCTATTTAACCAATCTGTATAGTACAGTAGTTGTGAAAATCCCACAAGAAATGGAATAAATTTATTGATGCCAAAATATGCATGAATGTTATCAAAAACCTTCTACAAAAGATCATTTCAATTGATATTGTCGTTTGTATATTACAGGTGAAAATGCAATTTTTTTATGAAATTTCAACATCCTTTGAATCTTTTGAACGCATATTTGGAAAAATGTTATTGGATGAAAATGTTTCTTTTGACGTCAAGAATCTGTGGTTAAAATTAACGCAGTGGTCAAAGACTCACCCTGTATAAATATAATATGTCAAATCCTGTTTAAAATTTTCTCTTTCACAAAGAATATTTTAGTGATGATATTTTCTTTGGATGCATTTGACGTATTTTCAAATCTGATTCGCGATTGCTCAAATAAATTTTGAATTTCATATTTTAATCTTACATATACATCAATGGAAACAAAAGATATTCTTGCTTTTTCAAGAGAAACGACTAAAAATAAGGTATTTTATGGTTGGATTTTTTGCATTGTTGCCAAACCTACTTATGGGTTGAGTAATCCGGCGTTCATTTCTCATTCAACAACAAGTAACTTCTTAATCTACAGTTATCATCTAGAGATTCATAAAACCGGAATTAATCTTCAATTGAACAATCGGCCCTTTGTTTTTAAACTAGAATAAGCGAGCATGCTTATCAATTCTATCTTGAAAGATTTTGTCGTCTCAAAAAAGGGGAGGTTTAGCCAAATCATTCTCCTCGATTGAAATTTATGTCACTAATGCAATTATAAGTTCTGTAGAGTTTCATTAGCATCGGTTGAAACTCATTAGAAGTTAATTTTCCATTTCTAGCTGTACGTGTTTCGAATATTTTGTAATGCTCAAATCACATGTCCGTATGCATTAGTTGTCGACATTTTCACAACCAGAATTAATGTTGCATTCGCCTTTCGGATAATCTGAATTGTAAATGATACAGGGTGACCTCGTCTGTATGATCATCTAGCGGCAATACTGAAAATTCCTTTAATGAATCTGGATTTAGAAACCCGCTAAGCAAAAATCCATCATACAGTGAGCTTTTGTCATATACTTAAAATCAATTATGTTCCAAAGTTATGCGAAAACAAAGTTTCGCATTTATATAACTCAATCATGATCATCAAAATAGAACGGGTACTTTCCAGATACCAATTTGTCCAAGAACAAACAGCCGTCTGGCAGTAACCTACTGCGCATGCGCAAAACATGAAGGTTTGGATCATATGTGAAATTTGGCGCGCAATTTTCAGACGAACTTGACAAGTAATATAATTATTTCGGAGAATAACTTCATGATGGTTGTGTACGTGTATTTTAGTAATATTGCGTCAAGCATAATTTATACCTGCGCATTTCAATATAAATGGCAGTCCTTCGTAATTTTGAAATGAGCTACTCGAGTTCCCCAATTCGGCATTCGGGTAGGCGCATGCGCAATTTAGACTATCCTACATATTCGAAAGCGTCAAAGCCTTGGTACCATGTTGGCATCAAATTTTTTATTACATTCACAGTAATTTTAATTTATCGTTGTAAATTGGACTCTGAGTGTCATAGCCGTGTTGAGGTTGAGCGTATGTTTCTACAAGTTAATAAAATAAAAAAGTAATATTTTTAGGTACCTATATATTGTAGATTTGAAAGAATTGTTATTAAATCTTAACACTTCAAAACACTGATTCCCATTGGAATTATCTCCTAAAGTTAATTTTCCAAGAAACTATACCTTTGTTGACTAATAACTTTTTCCGGGACTTCTTTAATGATTGTTAATTAAAAAAATACTCTAATTATTGGCGTAAAATTTTTTCGCTTCGTGGAGACTATCTTGTAAACCTGTAAAATAAGGTAGTGTGATAAAAGTTCAAACAAATTCAATACCTTGGCAAACAAAAAAATATCACTGTTCTGTTCATTTTTTACTTACAGTTTTATGTTATTAGGGGCCATTTATTAACTAAAACAAAATTCTTCAAAAACTTAATTATAATTTTTTTATAAACAAATGGATTATTTCAACTGAGATTATTTTTTCTGGAACTTCTTAAAGAACTGCTATCTATAATAATTTTTTTTTTATTAATTGTTATTGGTTATGAACGTTTCTCATTTTTCAATTATCCAAAGAATTAGTCAACTTCTTTTTTAATTCCATGAATTGAAAGAAAATATTTTTCATCAATAATTTCATTGTTTATTACTTTGAAAATTTGTTATAAACAAATTATTACCTCTTCTTCATATTTTTCTGATAGTTTTAAAAATTCCTAAAACGTATTCATTATAATACAGAGAAGTCTTGATCAGGTAACGAATATAAATAATAATCTCTTACAAGTTAATTTGCCCAACAGCAAAGATTAGTTGACAACTTCTTTGACAATAGTTTGACTTCTGATTTGGCGTTTCAGAAACTCAAAGTGATACTTGACATAAAAATTACCTGAAATATTTGACCACTGCGTTAGCTGACCGGATGGTAAAATTAAACCATAAAGTAATGCATATAGTGTGGAAACTGAGTAGTTCACAATAATAGTTCAATTTGCCGCCGCATGGCGTCTCTGGTTTCTCTGATTTTTGTTTTGTTGATATTTTCATAACGTCATTTCTACAGAACATACATGTACTCTCTACTCTCTTTGAGAAATCAGAAGTGTTATATCCACAAAGGATCAAAACAGAAATTACGAGGTTATGAAAATATCAACAAACCAAAAATCAGAGAAGCCAGAGACGCCATGCGGCGGCAAATTGAACTATTACCTGCCATTTTTCTTGTCTCAGTTCCACTCTATATGTAATTACTTTATAAATTAAACTAGTTGATCATCCTTCAAGCAACTCAAATGACAGTTGATCATAGATTTAACAATTTATTAATTTATTTCTATGTTGATCAGCCTTTCGGAAACCGGAGGTATACTCTTTGTCTTTGTATTGAACTCTATGCTCTGACGTCATAGAGCATAACACGTAACCATATTTCTTCCGGTTAGGGAAATAACCATTCCAGAGTGACGTCACAGACCTAATCACAATAAATCGTGGAGGACAAACAAATGCCAAAAAAGTACTTGCAACTGGTTGAAAATTCTGCCCCATACATAATAAATGAATTGTTAGCATTAAATCAATTCTAATGGCACAAAACCTTGCCAATATCAACAAGTAACTAAATGAAAAGCAACTTTTGTTTGTCTTCCACAAAATGTCAATTATCCGAAAAACCCACGTGACCTGGAATTGTCAATAAGTTAACAGCCAGCATGAACGAGACCTGAAATTCTCAAGTTAAGGGAATATGGTAAAGGCTTAGGGCATAGCTTACCAGCCAGTGTGAACGCACTTGTGGTTATAAAAATCGCCCAGATTCTACGTTAGTCAATATTTCAACTAGGAATGATATGAGGTGATATTATACCCCTAGAATTCTTTCACCATCTCACGAAAATTTACTGAATTACGAATTCTAATTTTCGACCCCAAGACCAATTGTCAGTCGCATAAGGCGCAGCTAAACCGAAAACCAATAACGAATCGTAATTCGAAATGGAGGGGAATTAAATTAACTAGAATAAATTCCGGCCCCGATTTTATTAAACAGGCAGAAACAATTGGAATTGATGAAATTGAATTCCTAATGACGTATCGAGAATAAATCGATTTCCGAACATCAGGATCCTAATATCCAGCGAGTTATTAATCTATCGTGAGAAAATTCCCGCTTTTTTGTCCATCTGACCATCAGGATAAAGTTGTTTCAAAAAATTTAATGATACGTTTTCGTGTGATGTGATCAGTTTCGACGAATATGGTTGCTCCGGAGAATTATGTATTCGAAGCAACGCAGATTAGAGCAGATGGTCCGGTTTCCTACCATTTTACATCATGAATCTCATTTATTTGTGTCATCCGTTTTAAGCGTGGGTAGGATGAGATATTAAATTTATGCTAGGTGCTCTCTTCGTTACAAATTGATTAGTTAATTTGCGGTTATATGATTTCTCAGCGACACATAAAAAAATCAGTAGAAGATGAAACTCATTAAAATGACAGGAAAGCTTATTGTTCCTTTGTTCAACCTAGCGAACGCAAACAGCTCTCGATTCTATGCTATCAGCCTTTAGTGACTCATCGGTTAGGATCCACCAACTCTCTGTCAAAATCTCTGTCAAGAGTGTCATGTCTTATGATCAGCGTTGTCAAAAGTCCGAACACTATATCGGTATTAAAATCTACGAAAAATCGGTAGATGTGGAGTGTAATCCATAGCAGTTATATTTTTTTCTTTGACATGAGTTTTACAATAAGGACTATGAAAACAATATTATACTAACTCCGTTCCTTAACTGAAAACCTACTTACTACATTAATGAAATAAATTTTCAGATACAATTTGAAAATGCTCATTCAGAAATACCAGCAAAAATCATTTAAGGGCACGTAAAATAATAATTTGCAGCTTGACTTAACATTACTAGCATCACAGCAACGAACAAGAACGTCATGCATTTCCATTTAACCACGAGAGTTCGCGTATTCCGGGGTCATTCTGATATTAAAACGTGTAGAGGAGAGTACATTTTGATATCGATTCGAATTTTTTATGTCAAAGAAACTAAAAAGTCGGTGGTAGATTTCTATAACTATTTCATATCCGTAGAAAACTGCAAATCAGTAGAAACACCGATAAATCGGTAGCATCGGCAACACTGTGTGATAAATCTATGTTCATAACAGATTATACAATTTACAATTTCAATTAGTCTATGCGTATGAACCTTTCCGATTCCCGCTTTTAGACCTTATGCTCCCTCCTGTTATTTTAAACTCTATCTAGCAAACATTGAAAGTGTAGTCGGTATTATAATAGCTATAATAGATATAATAGTTATAATAGCTATAATAGCTATAATTGTATAATAGCTATAATAGTTATAATAGCTGGTTACAAAAAGTTACTGAAATGTTCTGTGCTTGGACCATTGGAATAAATTATATCGTTTTTGGCGGTCAAGTTCGTTATTGGGCCAAATCCGTCGGATGGTTCAGTAGTTATGAGCATCTGAAATTTTGTTTCCTCAATAACTACTATAATATCCATTTGATCAAATTGATACTTGTTGAGGGAGGCTGCAACAAAACAGCTCGCAAAATTTCGCATAAATCGTCACGCTAGAAAATTTTTAAAAAATTCCCAAAAAAATTTTTTAATCCTCACTATCTCATAAGATATTTTTCGGATTTCAATAAAAATCCAATATTCGTGAGTGTTGGATTCGTTTATAGTCCAGTAAAGGAAGGGCTGAAATTACTTTTTCTCGGAAAGAGCTGCATTTTTGATATGTTGATTGTTATAATGAAAGGAGCATATGGTCAAAAATGCAGGTGTTAAAATTTTCAGGAACACTGAAAAATCCTTGAAAATATAGAGAAAAATGCGGTTTTTCTAATATTTTCGCGAATTAAAAGGTTTAGTAAGAAAATGTTTGAAACAAAAGTTGTAGAGCGGAAAATTCTAGTCCAAATTATGTAATTAGCGTTCTCGAAAGTGAATTTGTATACTGATAAACAGCGTATTTCTTTAGTAGCTCAATACCAACGAATGTTAAATTTGGCGCTCGATGAAATGACTACCTGTAGGCCGAACCAAACATCTGGAAGATATTCGCCAGAGTTGGACTCTGCTCGTTTTGTTATTGTATTGCTTTTATTACATGGAACCCTATCATATAATGTTGAGTTGGTTGGAAACGGACAGTTTGGGTAAAATGATGTTCGGTTTTCTAATCTGATGTACTAGCGAAGGCGATATAGATTCTTCAATGGAGGCTAGAAGTAATATGAAAAATAGGAAAGTCAAAAATTGGATGAATTATAAAAAGGAAATTTTGTAATTTGACGAAATTGAAATTGAAATTTTATTAATTCAAAAACTAAAATAGTTTTCAGCCGCAATTATGAACAAATTCCTAGCTGAATTTCCTTAAGATGCATACGATATATGAATAATAATTCAGACGTAGGTAGGTATGTTTGTGATAGTAATAGTAATTCTTCGAAAGAAAGAAATTTATTCATAGTAATGGGATAAAAGTGTTTCATTAAAAAACTGTAGTAATTATTTGAAGAGCCATAGCATTAATAAATAATAATTAAAGTTTCTGCATTGAATAATATCAGGAAAAACTGTTTTTTTCATTTTTACTAATAATTCTACAATTAAATGCATCAATATCATCTCCCTCACCGTCATCTAGATCCCATTCGTCTTCATCGACATCAGAGTTCATTTATATTCTGTTTATCAGGTCAGAGTCATTTTCACAAGTTATGCCGTTACACATTTTGCAGAACCTTGTACATTTCAGTCCTGCTTTTTTGCAACTGTAGCCAGAAGTATCACATTTTCCATTACAGCTGCAGAATACCTCAAACAAATGTGAATAAATAAAAACAAGAATAAGAGTGAATTTCTGAGATTTTTGAAACTAATAAAACTAGGGTGTGAATGAATTTGATCACATTATTCAATAATTCCTGTGGAACTACTGCTTTTGTCATCATTTTAGGAAGTAGCATACAATGTGATCTATGCCAACCCCAATGTTCAGGTTTCAACGACGGTCGTCCTAGCCAAACCTGAATTTGATAATAAACTCGTCTGGTGTGTTCAATCAATGCTAACTCTGTTGGAGGAAGCATTACTAGGGGTCATGTTTTCCTGGTTCCTAAAACTGGGGTTGTGAATATTTTATATCCCAGTTCACCGATGCTAAAATTTTCCCCACTTGTGTTGTACAGATATCTCACTATTTTTTCCGTGATCTATTGCTGTGATCTGGTGTTAGAGATCTACGTCACTGCCAATCACAGCAACCGATTCTGGAATGTTCTCTTTCAGAGAGATGGCTGCCATTACTAACATGCAATTATATCTACGTCGGCATCTTTTTCTGCTACATTTACTTCTACAATATGTAGAAAATTGGACAGTATTTTGATAAATGTATATTTATTCCCAATATTTGACAAAATTTTTTTTTGTGTCATTGTTACTATTTTGTCTTCATCAATTTGTACATCAGAGGCAACAACTTTTTCTTTTCGGCGGAATCGTTCATACGATATTATTCCGACGATTTCATCCCAATAACCGCTAAATACAATTTTACAATTCTGTCCCAATTTTTTCAATATGAACTATCTATATATTTCTATCACATCTACGCATCTCTTACTGTGAGGCCATACAACTTGGTGTAATAACCATTCACCATCTATAACATACCTATATCATAAGCAAGGATTGTGATTGAAGATGCGTTGAGAATAATTTATAGAGGTCAGAGTTAACAGTTTTTCTTATTAATCCATATTCGTCGAAGGGAGATAGTGGATATGGCGACAATTCGTTAGAAATTGCCTCTTTTTTTCTTTGATCCATCGTTCTGATAAAGAAAGAACATTCTCTGCAACAATGCAGATGAGTCTATAGAAGATGTACCTCCAGGAATCGAATTTTATTCTGGCTATCGCATAAATTCTCAACTTTAAATTTTGATGACAAAGTCATATTTCACAAATTTTTTCCAACGATTGCTTCCATTCCTTTGCGTCCTTGAAATGCCATATGACAGTTAATATAGTCGCTACCAATAACACCTGTAGAAAGAGACATCAGACAATCTCTTTTCTCAAAAGGATTATGACATTTTAACCAGAATACAATTTTTTCTATGTCTTCTTTATCTCTCTTCATACGACTTTCAGATAAATCCACGTGCTGTTCACTATTCGCTGTTCTCAAATCAGCCTATTCCTCCAAACATTCCATGACGTCAAATGCGGATGGCATCCCCAGAAGGTAACGCGCAACAACACTGGGTGTGACTCCTCTACCATGCCTTAAATTAGTACCGAAAAATCTATTTAGTGTTTGTTCTATACACATATCACTCCAGACACCACTCCAAGCTTTGTATGTCCTAAGAATAGTGAAATATCCTTCTTTTGTGAACCTGTCGAATTCTAATGTATCCATCGTTGTTTCCAAATGCACCATATCCTGTAAGTACCATTGAGCACTAACTGCTAACATATTCATGACACTGCTTAGTGCAAATCTCAATCTCCAATACGTTCTGCTTCGACAAACTGGAGTAAAATAATTACGATCTTCAAATATTGAAGTGTTTCCTCCAATTTCCAAGTTGAACATACTATCATTGGGCCAATGTTACAATCGCCCAAAGTAGGAGAATTTTCCTTCCATTTTTCGAACATCATTTTCACTTGTTTCTCAATTACATCAGTCGCAGTTGTATTGCTTGTTTTCAAAATATGAATTCCTACAGCAGTGAAAGTTAATATGTGAGCACGTAAAGCTCTGCTGAAAGCCCTTCAGACATTTTCTTCACTGATTATGCAGCGTATGAAGTAGCCCAAAGATCTTTCAAACCACTCCCATCCATGATAAAGCCAATGGCGCCCATATATGACATCAATAAATGGAACCCTCCTAATCTCACAGCAATATTCCTAAATTCAGGATTGCCCGACTGCACAATGATAGGGTTAGCTTAGAAATAAGGATGCTGATCGAATGTCACAAAAGTTGTTCTACTTTTATTTCTCTTCGTTTCTTCAACTGCATAGAGCAAAGCTGTGTGTAATGTGGTTAAACTGGATGGTGGTGCATTAATGAATAGGAGACAATTAACATGCGACATCATATATGTGTATATTGTTATATTGGCAGGTGATTTTAATGTTGATTTGATGACTGACTCCAAGCCAAAGAGAGAATTTATGACTTTGGTGGAAAGCTACGGTGCAATAGCAACTATTGCGGAGCCAACTAGGGTAACCCAACTCTCTAATTCCTGTCTGGATAACATAATCACGAATATTAGAGGGGGTGAGTCTCATGTTATGAAATCTCATCTTTCGGATCACTTTTCTCAGAAGTTCATTCTGCCAGTTTCATTGCAATTTCAGTTGCATGAAAAGGTTAGATGTAGAAAAATTAACAATGCAACAATGACAGTTTTCAATGACAGTCTATCACGGGAAATGTGGAATAACATCACTAATACCTCAAATTTAGATGCCAACAAAATGTGGAATGAATTTTCTAAAATTTTTGGGGCTCATTTTGAGTCATGTTTCCCTATGATTGAATTCCCTGTGCAACAGAAAGATAAATTCCATTTTCGGGATAATACAGAAATAACATCATTAAAATCATTACTTGATAGAGTCCATATCGTTTCTAGTGTGAAAACCGAGTTCTCAAATCTTTACAACAAAATTAAACAACAATATGATGAAGCTATTATTCGACATAAACAGAAATTCTATAACAATAAAATAATTAATTCTTCCAATAAGTCAAGAACAGTTTGGGAAATAGTCAATAGTATAACTGGAAAAAAAAGAAAAATAAAATGAATATATCCAGGAAGTGCGAGCCAACTAAGTTGGCCGATGATTTCAATAGTCATTTTATAGAGATTGCAACAGATCTAACTAAGAATTTTCAAGTTAACAGTAATCACTTCGAGACACAAGGCTTTCATAAGTCATTTTTTATGTTTGAAATAGAGGAAGCTGAGGTTGTGGCGGTGGTTAGAAAAATGAAAAATAGGTCATCATTTGATCATGATCAGATTCCAATGTCAGTTATAAAGGGTTCTATACACAATATCGTCAGACCATTATGTATCATCTTAAACAAATCATTCACAACTGGAATATTTCCAGATGAGTTAAAAATAGCGGTAGTTAAACCTTTGCATAAAAAAGATGATCCCGAGAATTTGAATAATTATAGGCCAATCAGTCTGCTCACATCTTTTTCCAAAATTTTTGAAAAAATTCTGGCAAATCGTCTTCTGAACTATCTCAGCAAACTCCAACTGTTGAATCCAAGTCAACACGGATTCCTACCGGGTCGAAACACGGAAACGGCAATTTTCGAGCTCACACAGACAGTACTTAACCAAGGCGATATCCCCACGGGAATATTCTTAGATCTTTCTAAGGCTTTCGACTGTGTGGTACACGAATTACTACTGAAAAGGCTTGAAAATCTTGGTATTAGAGGTTGTCAACTAAATCTATTCAAAAGTTATCTTCAAGACAGAAAGCAGAGAGTTCTAATACAGGTAAATAACGTGGAGTATATGTCGGATGAAAAAGTGATAAAAGTAGGTATTATACAGGGCAGCATACTGGGCCCTCTTCTCTTCATTGCCTATATTAATGATCCAGTACCAATTTCAAATGATATTAGAGTGGTACCATTGGATTATGCTGACGACAAAAATTTAATTAACCTTTCTTCTAAGGTGAGCAACCTTCAGTCCGACATATGCATGCTTTTAAATATAATTAATCAATGGTGTATTAGAAATGCTTTAATTTTAAATACAGAGAAAACAGAATACATGATTTTCACCACAGACAAGTCATCTTTACAATATCCTGAGTCTATCAGCTATAGTGGTCAGGTCAAAAAATTTTCTGGAACTGTGAAATTTCTTGGGTTATATATAGATTGTTTCATGAAGTGGAAAGAGCATATAAATTATGTTACAGGAATTGAATGAAAGAGTTTGGATGCGTTAATTTGGAGGTTGCCTAATAACGGAAGCTTCATATAATTGAATATTGTGGTATGAAGCCGATACTCCTAATTTCTCGTCTTGTCAATTATCAAACGAGAACCTGTTTTTCTGTAGACATAAGTTCCTACAACTAACTGAAATTTGGAAATGAATATTCTTGAACGAACAATGGAAATTATGGAATGTGCTATTGTATCACGTTTCACATCTTTCCTTGCACTACATTTTGAATCTAGTAAATGGAATAGGGGAGTTTTCAAACTTCCCGGAATTTCAGATAAAGTGCTATCCAAGAATTTACTTGAGAGGGGATAAATTTCATAGTTATAATCTTGTTTTTTTTTATATCAGCTACAACGATTTGACCAGCTATCCGTAAAATTAATTTTTTTTGATAATTACTGAGAGAATCGGGATTAAAAGCCAATATTTACTAAGCTCCATTATATTGGGAGATTTGTAAAAGAAAACCGGTTGCTTCCCACGATGTTGTTCGATGATAATGACGTTACTATATTTCTCTTTAAATTTTTTTATGAAAGTATTATTGTTGAGAAAGTTTTCCCTCCATAACTAACTATATAATAATCTGTTCTTGTAAGTATTCAAAATCCCGTCAACGAGTTATTTGAAAAAATGAAATTTTAGTGGGGCAATTATTCATTTCAATGCGTCACCTAAATATCTAAATATAATGAGTTTAAGCCCAATGATTACATGTTATTGATATCCCAAGCGAGCTGTTATTCATTCTAATAGACCAAGAATTTCAAATCACACTCTCCAGACAACTTGTGCTGAATCCTACCGTGTTCTAGAACTTCAGATGTCTAGGACCGCTCGCTCGGGTTTGCACTAGGCGCCAAATTTCGAATTCACTGTTATCGCCGCATTAGAGAAATACCTTAATAATCAATATACAAAATCACTTTCGAGAACGTAGAAGTACATAATTTGGACTAGAATTTGCCGCTCTACGACTTTTGTTTAAAACTTTTTCTTACTAAACCTTCTAATTCGCGAAAATATCAAAAAAACCGTATTTTTCTTTATATTTTCAAGAATTTTTCAATGTTCCTGAAAATTTTAACACCTGCATTTTTGACCATATGTTTCTCTCGTTATAACAATCAACATATCAAAAATGCAGCTCTTTCCGAGAAAAAGTGATTTCAGCCCTTCCTTTACTTTACTATTAGGGATGGTGCAGTTTTCTCTGAAGGTGGTGTCCGTTTCCTTGGGGGTGGTCAAGCAGACGTGTGAGGTCAACTTAAATGAGGAGAAATGTCCACTATGCCTTATCACGGGGTTTCACTTCGATATTGACCTTCTACGATTATATGAAGATATAATTATGTGAACTTGTAGACCATTTTCAACAAGAATTTTAGTCAGAATCCTAATAAAAAGCCTACGAAAACATAAAATTCTATTTTACAACCATCAATAATTTTTTTCATTCTTTCATTTACCTTGGATGTTGGCGGCTTCAAAGAGATTAAGTGAACGAGCGTTTAAAATCCCGTTTGAAACGAAAATTTCACAATTTCTTCTCGAAATAATATCACAAAGTTATAAGAATTGTGAGAAATTAACACAATTGGAAACAATCATCCAACAAAATACGTTGATTGATAAACTCAATACTCGCTTCTCTTTGTGTTTCTCGCCAACGTTCAACATAAGAATGAATTTTTAACCTTTAGACGTATATTAAATTTCGCATATGTGAATTCGAAAGATAAAAACGTGTATCTATGGTTATCTATCTCACCATTAGAATTTCGCATCCGCCAAAATTTTGTAACACTTTCTTATGGATATTGAATAAATAATTGAAGACTCAAATATTAATGCAGTCTTGTTGTGCATTAGAAATCTAATCAGCCAAATCACGAATGTATTTCATCGACAGATTTTGCAAGGATAAATTTTCAAGTTCAATTAGTAAGACAATCATAAATATTATTATAACAAACAGAAACGACAATTACGAAGAACCTATCACGTTTCAACTGAGATAATTACTAGAAAATTGATTTTAGTATTTAGGAAGGCCGCTAGCTCTACGTTCGGTGAGGGGTCGGGGTAAGATTTTAATTTATATATTTTCTTTATTTGGGGCGCCACGTGATTTATAAAAAAAACTTCCTAAAACTAGATAGACACTCAGAAAAAATGAAAGAAAATCACGAAAATTAGGTAAATTTTTTATAATCATCCAAATAACAAATGTTAATCAAATTCGTAAGAGATCTTATAAATACGTAAGATTGAAAATAGAAAGAGTTTTCCTATATAAAATATATCAAATTAAAGGAGCCCTTTATAACGTTATAAATGGTTTACAGCGTTCATAAAATATAATGGGATGTTCAACAAAATTTACCATATACGTTATTACTTGTTCAACTATATAGATATGACATAATTACACTTATCGAACAAATTGTGTTCGAATTAACAATAATTTTAAGGTATAGATTCGATTCAAACTAATTCAGATGGATGGTAATAATTTTCCGATACAATTATTATGGAAGGGCAGTGAGCAGCATCAAAATTTCAGTCATCAAAAACAATAAATGTGTAGATCTGACCTGAATGTTTCGAAGGTAGATAATTTCAAACAGGACGACCATCAACTTGGATGTTGCCAAAATCACGAACTCCAGTACAATGCAAAAGGAAAGAATGAGGTTTTATTCCTGATCCTCAGGAACAGCTCTCGGAACGGTAGTAAAAAGAAAGAAGAAAAAGAAGAAGGCCTTCTGCAAATAAGCAAAACGCAATGTGTGAGACATAAGAAAGCTTTAAATTGTAAATAAAATTAGCACAAATAATAATTCATAACTGAGGTGTTTCAACTTACATGATGAAATGTAGGCCTAATGTATGGTTTTCCACTAAGTATGGTTTCGATCCGACAGAATGTCGATAAAATTACAGGCAGGTACGGTAATAAAACACTGTAATTTTCTTTTTCCAAAACTTAGATGATATCAACTTTGAAAACTTGATCCGTTAAAACGAAGATTCAAAAGATAAGGTATATCTCTTTCAAAGTTGAAAAACAATTTCTGAATGACATACGAAAGAATAATATTCCGATGTCCCACACATATGTTAGCCTATCGCAGGCGCGAAAGAAAAAAAGTTAAATAACCGAACTAAAACCGCTATAATATTTCGCCTCTCGAGTCAGATGAAAAATATCCAGTGGCGTCGCATTGAAACCGAACCGGTCCTCTTATTCACGAGTCAGAACCGTGACAAACCAGTGATGAACAAGTGGCTCCATCGACATTTGACTAGTTTTTTACAGCATATTTTTGGTTGGATTGACCTTTTCTGAGAACTCCAACTTTCGGGAGATAGAGAGTATACGACTGGACATACTCAAGTTTGACCCCGTTTTCTTCACAAAAAAACAATGGATTGGGACCATTTTCAGATCCGTATTGGAAGCTTACATCTGGGTAAAAAGAGAGCACGCAGTTTTAATAGAACAAGCGCGCAAAAATAAACCAGGAAAACTAGTTGTTGACAAGAAATTTTAGATGATGGAACTCGTGCAGAATTATTATTTGGCAATAAGCATCATCTCAAATTTTTCTAGCTAGGCAAAAAAATCAGCTTTTAAAAGCTGACAATAATTGAATATTTTTCAGTTTTCATTTAGTGTCAAATTGACACGGCACAAGATGTCTGTCGAAACGTTGATAGTGGTTATTGCCCAAATAATAATTCTACACCAGGAAAACTATAGACGTTTCAGGATGGAGTAGAGGGTGAATATTTCTATACATTTCATCTATCATCAAAGGAGTGGAAACATGTTGTGGAGTATCTTGATTAAAATCAGGATAACCATACAAAGCGCTGATCCCAAAGGTAAACTTTTGTGACCTTGCCGTCAGGAACTCCTAGAATAAACGATATTTCGAAGCTATCGCGTAATTTCGGATGTTCCAATTCAGTCTGCGTTATCACTTCATTTTAATTACTGCAGTCAAGATATATTTGCAATGGGGGCTCTTATCAATAAATCCACTTCACAAAGTGGAAGGTACCCGCTACTGTATTGAGTTATCTGCTATTTCCTATCTTTAAAACTGATGTTTCAGGTTTGGATCAGGACGAAACAGATTCCGTATCTCCTTGCATTCTAATTCATGCATATTAATGTGAGATAAAATTTTAGAACCAATATTTAACTACATCTAGTAGGCTGCGAAATTACCTGGTGCAAAGGCGGTTTTACGGGAGAGGGGTGGAAATCCCATAAAACACTACAACAATTTAGGATATTAAGATATTACGAGATTAAAGTAATTTTATTAACTCTTCTTCGCTCTGAAGCGTTACCTTCGTCCTGCCAGACCACCATCATTCACTATTTGAGAGAACTTCACTACGAAATAGTTATTTAATCAACTAGTTTATTAATGATTAATTATGAAATTATGAAAATTAACGATCAGTGGTCGATATTTTTCAACACGTGAGCGGAGCGAGCGTGTTAATGTTCGAGACCATTAATGGCTTGATTAATAAACGAGTTGATCACTAGATTTTTCCGTCGACCTCATAATGAATTAGAGATAAATTATTTATTCAAATGAATTTCATTTCTCACAATATAATATTTGACAATAAAAATCTCGATGCTCTCTTTGACATATTTATATTTATGGTTCTAATTGAACAATTAGTACAATTCATAGACGGAATTTTCAAGATGTGACACTCTGAATAGTCCACATTTATATCGTTACTGACGATTTGTGATAAGAATTTGTGGAACTGGTGGGAGCTGATGTATTAATTACTGGCGGACGATTATCGCATAAAATTTTTTCAGCAGTTTCTAATCTATTTTTCATCGAGTTTTCGATGTACCCTTCTGCAACAGCTGTTGATTTCCATCCTCCAAGCCGTTTGATGGCTGCAGAATCTACTCCACTATCCGAAAGGATAGATGCAGAAGAACGCCGAAAACAGTGATCTGTATACAGATTGGGTTGTTCTAATTTGAGAAGTTTTGCAATTAACGATGGTAATTTCAGAAATGTATTGATTCCTACTGGCTGTATTGAGCATTTAAATTCTTTTAAAAGACGAAAAACTTTTCGTGCGGGGTGTGAATTGGTCTCAAGGATATACGAGGCATGTTTTTTAAGTAAGTACCGTTTTGGAATTGAAAAAAGACGTGTAAAGATATCGCAATAATTTTATTTTTACATGAAAGCCTGTATCTCAATCTACTTTTCAACATAATTTAATGAACATCACCAGTTTGTGATATCTGCTTATATCAATATTACTTTTAACGTTCTATGTTGCTTTCAGCATTGACTATACAGGGTTTTTCACGAGGAACCTCACCCATATTTATACGGGAAACTACTGAACGTATTTTCATGAAATTCAGCACGTATAAGTATTTCACGATGCTGATAAAATCTAAAATATTTTCAAGGCATGAGCACCTCCGGTTTTTCAGGAAATGACGTCAACTTCCGTTTTTCAAAGTAGAACACTATTTTTTTATTGCAGAAATAGATTCCTTAGAAAATTTATTAGAAAAGTTATTTTGATGTAACATTTTTCAGTTTTGGTTGGAAAATTCTCTCTGAGCGGGAAAATTCGAAAAAAAATCGAAAATAGAGCTCCGCTGAAACAAGAATAACTTCGAGGTTTTTGGATGGAAAATGTTCATTTTTGGGACTTTTCAAGATGTAAGATTGATGTATCCACTTTAAAAATCGAAATTGCGATTCATGATACAGGGGGTGAAAAAATCGCTTTCAAAGTTAAGGATGACAAAATCGTGAAAAATCAATTTTTTCAAATTAGAACCCCTTTGTTTTATGGCAGATATTGAATCTACGTTAAAAAATAATGTGAGTGTATGCATCACATCCTTGCCCTAAAGTGGATATTTTCTGAGTTATTCACAAAAAACTGTTTTTCGTCTTGAATTTTCAGCTATTTCTTTTCCTTTCACGCCAAAAAGATGAAATTTTCAGGAACTGTTATTTGAACCATGCTGTAGATTTTTCACCCCTTCTTGAAACCGACTTCAAGTTACTATCGCGATTCATGATACAGGGGGTGAAAACATCGCTTTCAAAGTTAGGGATGACAAAATCGTGAAAAAGCAATTTTTTCAAATTAGAACCCCATTTTTTTATGGCAGATATTGGATCTACGTTAAAAAATAAAGTGGATATTTTCTGAGTTATTCACAAAAAACTGTTTTTCGTCTTGAATTTTCAGCTATTTTTTTCCCTTCACGCCAAAAAGATGAAATTTTCATGAACTGTTACTTAAACCATGTTTTAGATTTTACTACCCTAATATACAAGAGAAAAAAGTTACAGGTTGTTCCTAAATAGATGGCGAATTTAGATTCGAATTTGTATCGAAAACCTCTTTATTTCAATTAATCGGCCATTTTCTCTCCAGTGATAAATAAATAATTCCTTATGAACCATATGCAAAAACTTACTATGTTTTCATTCTTTTCTTTTAATGATAGATATCATTAATTACATCTGCCAAATTCCTCTTTATTCAGTGTTTACTATTAATTTGGTGATAATTCGTATTAAGTTATAAAATCGATCACTATGCCTAATTTTACCAATGAAGATTATTTAAATCTCATTCTACTTCATGGAGAATGTAATAAAGTTGTAGATAGAACGATTCGACTATTCATTGAGAGGTTTCCTGACCGACCCAGACCAACGTGAGATACCATTAACAGAACCATGACAAACTTGAGAACTGTCGGATCTTTCGTTATGAAAACTATACACAGAGAAAAAAGTGTAGTAGAAGATGAGAAATATGAAATTACAGTTCTTGCATATTTTCGTGTGAATCCTCAAAATTCTCTCAAAGATGCCGAGATTGCTCTGGGATTATCTCAATCGAGTGTTTGGAGAATATTAAAAAAACATAAAATGCACCCATATAAATTCAATAGGGAACAGCATTTGAAGGAAACTGATTTCGTCAGGAGAACAGAGTTTTGCGAAGCTATGATGATTCGATTTCAAGAGAATGAAAACTTTTTGGACTGTATAATTTGGACAGATGAATCTAAATTCACAAAGAATGATTCTTTCAATAGGCATAACAGTCATTATTGGGATGAAGAGAACAACCACCACTTCAGACAATAGAACTTTCAAGAGACCTGGAGTTTCAATGTTTTTTGCGCCATCAAAAATAATGCAATTCTCGATGTTCACATTTATGATGGGTAAGATAGAACACTACACATATTTCCATTATTTAAAGAATGTTCTCCCTTAGGAGATAGATATTCTGACATATTGACTCAAATAATTGAGCCGCTAGTACAGAACCATAATGACTTACGGTATCAACAAGATGCCGCGCCTCCACACAATTCACTCAATGTGTCAAATATCCTATACAGGCTATTTGAAGATCGATGGTTGGTGAACAATGGTCCACATCTTTGGCCACCACGTTCTCCCGATTTAACTCCTTTAGACTATTATGTTTGGGGTAGGATAAAAAATATTGTCTACTCAACTCCCCTGACTGAAAAAGAGGACTGCATAGAACGAGTCAGAAATGCGTTCAGGTTTGTTTAGACTTTTAGATTCATAGTTTTGAAACTCAATTTGGTTTTTAAACACTTTTGCAGATCTCTTCCTCCTGATGAAATAAGAAAAGCAACGCACGAAGCATTTCTGAGACGTATAAATAAATGTCTTGAAATTAACGGTCAAAACTCTGAGCATCTTCTCTAGTTATAACTGCGAGAGTTTGCCATGGTCCTCCAAATAGTAACTTGAAGTCGGTTTCAAGAAGGGGTGAAAAATCTACAGCATGGTTCAAATAACAGTTCCTGAAAATTTCATCTTTTTGGCGTGAAGGGAAAAGAAATAGCTGAAAATTCAAGAGGAAAAACAGTTTTTTGTGAATAACTCAGAAATTATCCACTTTAAGGCAAGGATGTGATGCATACACTCACATTATTTTTTAACGTAGATTCAATATCTGCCATAAAAAAATGGGTTTCTAATTTGAAAAAATTGATTTTTCACGATTTTGTCATCCCTAACTTTGAAAGCGATTTTTTCACCCCCTGTATCATGAATCGCAATTTCGATTTTTAAAGTGGATACATCAATCTAACATCTTGAAAAGTCCCAAAAATGAAAATTTTCCATCCAAAAACCTCGAAGTTATTCTTGTTTCAGCGGAGCTCTATTTTCGATTTTTTTACGAATTTTCACGCTCAGAAAGAATTTTCCAACCAAAACTGAAGAATGTTACATCAAAATATCTTGAAATTTTCTAAGGAGTCTATTTCTGCAATAAACAAATGGTGTTGTAATTTGAAAAACGGAAGTTGACGTCATTTCCGGAAAAACCGCAGGTGCTCACGCCTTGAAAATATTTTAGATTTTATCAGCATTGTGAAATACTTATAAGTGCTGAATTTCATGAAAATACGTCAGTAGTTTCCCGTATAAATATGGGTGAGGTTCCTCGAGAAAGACCCTGCATACTTGCCATATACTTGCTAAGTATCCTTTTTCTGCAACACTCTTAAAGTATGTCAACAAAACTGTTTCAGAATAATTGAAAACTTTCTTCTCCTAGCACCATGACATAAATTCTGCATAGGTTTTGTCATACAAATGTCGGCTTTTTTCAGGTAGCAGGGTCAAAGTTGCTGCTTTAGCCATTTCTGCAATTTCCGGGGGAGTTAAGGGGATATTGACTTCGTTACTCATTGTAATTAAAGCAACTGGCGATATTAGATTAAGATTAAGATTGAAAGATATTACTCGTAATTTGACAGATCGATTATGTTTGGATTTGTTTCATTATTTCTTTTCTCTGTGGAATAACAATGGAACCAGAGATAAATACGCTACTATTCTGTGATTGAAGAGTGAGAGTCACAGGCCTCATACATAAAAATGAAATATCAGTCGAGTTGTGACGTTCCTCATATTACTTCTGAATACTCTATGTTCGGTTGCCCATGGCAATCACGTATCAAAATAGAAAGAAACCGTGCATTAAAATGGATCATTAATGCATGATTTTGTGAACGTTAGACAGAGTTTTTCTTGGGAAGTCGACGGAAAAATATTAAATAGGTTTATTTACCTCTCTTATGTATTTTCACATTTGGGACAAAACTATTAGTACTCATAGACTTCTGTATCAGGGCTTGTCGTTACTGGCACCAGGCCCTTCCAAAAAGTTGCATTCATTTATTATTATTATTAATTTACTTCTCTGGAACTGACATTACCGAGATCCGGGACAGTAACGAAATTCGGGACACTACCGAAATTGCATGACGAGTCTTTCGAATATTTCCCTAATGTAGTGTGAACCGTTTGTACTAAGTCCAAAGACCGATAAACATCACGAAGTTTTTTATCATGCGCTTTACTAACTCATTAGGGATTGGTGAAGATCTGTCGATTAATCAGAGAAATCATGTCTCCAAAAAATTCGGTCGAAACGATAGCCCGCTATTCAACTAGAACAAAAAACAGAGGTTGAAACTGGAATCTTGAAGAGAAATTACATGCTATCTCAAGCCAGATGGGGGTGAGTTTGTTTGTTCAAAAGATATTTCTCCATTCCATATGGAAAAACCATGAAAGGCCTGTGTGAAATTCATCCATCAACAGATTCACAGTTCACCTTATCCTTAGGGATTCAGGATTAATGCAGCAATAGATCTCAGCAATCCAATTACTTGTTGAAATTGCCTAGATATATAACAAAGGGATCTTGCCTTTCTCTTCCATGTCGTAATTCTTGGTTCACGTGTGTTGTACATTGTTCTGTGTAAGATTTATTGGAATATGTGCCATGAAACTATATTCAGTGAAAGGAACGCAATTACAGGAGAAAATTTCCTTATGCAATTTCAGTCGGTTTTTACAGAAATCTTGAAACTTCCCCCTGAGATTAGATTTCGCTTTCAGTATCCTGAATCGATATCCAGTTATAAGATCACACAACTTTACAAACAAAACAAAAAAAGCAGAGCCTTGAGGTTCTGCGAGGTTATTCTAGAGTATTTTCTCGTACTTTGGCACAGTGTAATACTAATACAACCGTCACGATAAATGAACAAACCTTTATCTCAAATTAAAAATAACTACTTACAGTTTTTTTTCAGTTTTGTTTGGTTCGAAGCTCAAACTCTGACTCTGACAGAAGTTTGCGTAGAATTTCAAAGAAGATGATTTTGTTGTTATCGGCCTCGAATTTTGCATGCCCTGAACGAGGATGAACCTAATCGAATATTGGAATTTTGTGAGTGGTATCAAGTCGATGATGACGAATTTTTCTACCGTTCAATTCTTTTTAGTGATGAGGCTCAGTTCCAGTTGAATGGGCGTATTAATCGAGACAACTGCGTTTACTGGTCGAGCGAAAACCTCCATGTTACAATCTAAGAGAATTAAAAATTTTGAAATTTTGAAACGAGGAAAAAATCCTTGTGATTCTAGTAGTTATCGTAGTAGTTTATTGAGTGTTCCTTTCAAGATATTAGAAAGGTTAATTTTTAGAATTGAATCTTCTATAGAAAATGCTTTACAAAATTCCCAGGGAGGCTTTAGGAAAAACAGCAATTGTTCAGATCAGGTTCCCAGCCTTACAACTTTCATAGAATCAGGCTTCAATGATGTTCAAAAGTATCTCGTTTCTGATCCTCCTGAAAAAATTCTAGGTTTTGATCTTCCAAGAAAAATTTGGACAGTTATCAATCGTTTGAGAACAGGTTATGGTCGTACCAATAGCATGCTTTTCAGATGAAACTCAGTTCCAAGCGCAAGTTGTGAATGTGGAGAAGCAGAAGAAACAATACCTCATCTAATCAATAGTTCAATAGTTGAACCATATATAAATTTCAAGATGGTTTTTGGGCTATTCATGATGTTTCCGATTCTTTCATGGAATGGGTTATAAATTTCAATTCAATATGATACGTATTTTTGTTCTTCAGTTCTTTTTTCTGCTTTTGTCTTTTTATTTCCAGATTCGATGTGGGCAACTTGAAGAAGTCTCTATCTCCATCAATAGAAGACCACTCTTGAAGAAAGAAGTCCCTCAAATATATTCCAGCTTATTTTTGTACATTCACACTTAGGCGGGGAGCCAGGGCTTTTTACTGTTTTTTTTTCGTAGGCTTTTATGTCATACGCCGAATTGTATGGCACTCCGTCACTAACCCCTGATCTTTATGCTTTATTGTTTGCTAACTAAATATTGTAACCCAAAAGTTCAAAAGAATATATATATATATATATAAATTTAGCTAATTTAAATAATAATTTTGTCAGATGTAAGTTATTAGGTGTTTATTTTTCTAGTTTTTTACAATGTATACATTGCAGCATCCTGATGAAGAACAGCTAAAAGTTTGAAATATAGATGTTGATGACGATTGATTATTAACTCCTGCCAGATATTGCCTTGTACCCAAATTCATCCTTTTCTGTTTCATTTCGGCAAATTTCATCTTTACAATTAAAGGTCAGTCTTTTTACTAACAAGATGCCGTCGAGAATTCTGAATATGGAAATATCCTTCACCATAAAGAAGATCGATAACCTGTCTTTCACCCTTACACAGTTGGATGATGAACTAAATGATCTCCTACCAAGAGGTGTCCTGGAAGAATTTCACCATACACAGACCAGATCATACAGAGCTGTTTTCTCAAAAAATAAAAATATTCTTGATAAGAAATTTTTGGATCTTAAGAAACGAAAATTAAACTCCACCAAATACAAGGACAAGTGGTTTCGCAACCTCACAGATACACAAATTCCAAACAAGGTTAAAGTTCTTTTGAGTTTAGGCTCTAAGTTCATTATAGCTCCCCGTCCAATTAGGGAATTACCTATCAAGAACATTATAGCTGACGTCGAAAATGCTATCAATAATGACCCCAATTCGCAACAAAACATATTAAGAGCGAAGTGCACTAATGCAATTACAAATTTTGTTCATTCTCACAATGGATCACATAGTATTGAACCTTTTCTCTAATGCTAGAAAATATATTAATGAACACAATGACCATATTATCACAACAGCTGACAAAGGCAATGTAACAGTGGTACTTTCCACAGAACAATACTTTGACAAGATGAATCTGCTTCTGCAGGATCCATCAATCTATAAACCATTAAGAAAAGACCCTACAAATGAAATCCAGAGCAAAAATAACAAAATCGTAAAACAGTTGAAGGATGGAGGATATATCGATGTTACCATTGGCAGGAAATTAACCATTTACAAGGCACTAGCTCCAAGAATATATGGACTTCCCAAGATCCTCAAACCGGACATCCCATTGAGACCCATTGTATGTACCATCGGTTCAGCTACAGCCCAGCTCAGCCATTTTGTGACACTTATTCTTACGGAAAAAAAAATCTAAGTGTAGTTTACAGTTATCTGTTATACCTCGACAAAAACTCAAATGACATACGTATTGTGGATGTCATAACTTGAATTGTTTTAGCTAATTTAAATAATAATTTTGTCAGATGTAAGTTATTAGGTGTTTATTTTTCTAGTTTTTTACAATGTATACATTGCAGCATCCTGATGAAGAACAGCTAAAAGTTTGAAATATAGATGTTGATGACGATTGATTATTAACTCCTGCCAGATATTGCCTTGTACCCAAATTCATCCTTTTCTGTTTCATTTCGGCAAATTTCATCTTTACCATTATATATATATATATATATCTTGAGTTTTTGATTTGTTACCTAGTATATGATATATGACATTTCAATGAATTGGGTATCTAGAAGAGAAACAATGTATACTGAAGAAGGCGATTGAAGCCGAAACGTTTATACAAATAAATATTTACATTTTTTCAAGAACCTAGATACCCAATTCATTGAAATGTCATATATATATATATATATAGAAAATTCCACATTCAAGGAAGTAGCGGAATAGAAATTTCTCGAGTGTATTTCGGCAACAAGTGATCTCCCGGAGTCGGTAATATGATAACGTTCACGTGAACAAATTGAACATCAATCCCGATTCCTCCAGCATAACTACCGTATGGTCAGTTAACCTAATTCAGTGCAACGATCGTTGCCTCTTGTAGCCTCTGTCTCATTTCTTCTCTTCCTCATCCTGAGCTTAACCGAGATAAATGGTTTAACCGCTTTCTGCTCCCAAACTCTGAAAACCTGTTACTGACAAATTGAAAACTACATTGTTCGACAATCTGCGGAAGACAGGGAGGACTGTTGTCTTCATTAAGTTGGCGAGCATGTTGTACAAGTACAATAGGGGTCACCAATGAATGCGATTGGCCCTTGTCAAGAAAGAAGTTCTATTCACCTTGTAGGAACAAAAAAATTACATATACGGTATTAATTTTTTTATTTATCATAAAGAAAGCCATAAAAGTTTTATCGGGTGTTCAAAATTCATTGTTTAGTAAGAAGATCTCAGAAAACCGATGATCTAGAACAAAATGATCGAAACATTTTCGGACTTATATTTTTAGAGACATCATTTGGTGAAAACCGTAACGTTGAAAGTCAAATCGTTTCGGAGTTGTTAGAAAAAAATTGGGAAATGGAGTCAAATGAAAAATTTTTGATAAGGAGCATGCAGAATTGGTTTATCCATTATCAGGAGTTTTTGCTGGATTTCTCAAAAAATTGGGATATTTCCATATTCAAACCACCAAACCTGATACCATCGGTAAGTTTTCAGTTTTTCACTCACCCCATTTCTAGTGGTTCGAAAAACTTAACGAATAGTAATCGGTTTGTGAGAAATGAAGCAAACAATCGCTTATACCTTAAACTCATGGAAAAAAGATCGACATATCCAAACGTAACAACTGACAGCCTTTCTAGCTACACGTCCGAACTGGGATAGTGGAATTTGGTACAAAACTTGCCTGTAGAATTGAATTCAATATCTCAATGGACAACAAGTCCAAGCAGTGGTATTACACCTATTTATGAAAATATTGATTAAAGTTGAAAGAGCTCAGACACTACCAAAGGATTCAGATCTTCATACTCATAATCTAATGAAATATCTCTTAAAAAAATATTTGTGAATCTCCATGGGAGTGAACATGTAGTGATGGCCTGTTGTGATACACAGGGAGGCCATTTGACAACTAAACAAAAATCGACTCTGTTAAGGAATCCACAAATCTTGGAAATGACACAAATCTCCAGTAAATTTAGTTCAGATATCAACAAAAATAGTGGTCTGTAATTAGAAACATACACTCTGTCGCCTAGTAAAGGTAAAATAATTTTATTTATTAATTTAATTAATTCGAAAATATCCTCCGGCTAGCTAGAGCACTAAACCATCTCAGATACCTTTAGAGAGTTTAAATAGATGCTTCCAACCCAGTCAATGATAGTCAATGCTCAAGCAATCGATATTTATTTCACTCTTTTACAAATACTAGATATTTACAGTATGTACAAATGTTAAATTGTCCAAATTAAAAGTTGCAAGTGTAAATGATTAATTTTTGGTAATAAAAATTAACAGGTAATGTCTACAATTGTTGCTGGAACTTATCTTGTCTGTCTTGAGCCCCAATTGTTGCGATTACAGGACCATAAAACCTGGGTGCTCGGAACGAGTTTTGTAAACTTCGCGCATGACGTCAGCAAGAGATACAAATAAAAGCAGACGTCAAACGCAAAGTTATTTATATTTAAGGTTAAACGTCACACTACACACTAATATCAACGTCATAGACCACCTCCGGTTATATACAGCATGTGGAGACATCTCTGATCAGTTCTAACAACCAACCAGGGGTCTCTTGATGACGTCACTACCGATATGCGCGTGAGCTTATCTCTTAGTCCTAGTATCATGAGTTTGGTGTCGAAAACGGGTCTTAAGTCTTCCACCCTGTAGACAACCTCGGCAAGGTATGTCAAATTCGGTAATATTCTAACTCCGGCTGATTTGGTTCAGTTCTTTGGTAATTTTTCTACTCCGGTAGGTTTTGTTCAGCTTTTCGGTAAAGTTTCTACTCCGGTTTGTTTTGTTCAGCTCTTCGGTAATTTTCAGCTCCGGTAGGTTTAGGCTCAGTATCTCGGTAAAACTTCAGCTCCGGAAAAATTGGCTGTGAAAATCAATTTTCTAAGTACTTGAGCCGATAATGTTCCACAGTTTCCAGCGATCTCTGAATGTAATGACTCACAAAACAATAATAATTTAAAAGTCGATTCATCAGATATCTCTCTGAAAAATACGTGGAGAACCAAAGATGGCGGTCCAAAAAAAAACAAATGCTTGAGACTTCTATAATCTCCATCACATAAAATAATTAAATACGACATTTAAAATTGAATAAACCTTGTCTGATCAAAACAGGACTTACAGAACGTTATAAAACTGTTATCCATTACAAACTCTCTATTAAAACTTAATTTTAATTCGAGAAAGACCGATACATACACTCTCCAACATTTTCATAGGTAAATAATCCAGAATCGAAGAAGGTCAGTCAAGTCGACCCCACCTTTCCATCCTACGCGCCACACGGGAAGACAGAGTCTCGAAATAAATTTCGGCGAAGATTGCCGAACCGATTGCCATCGAGAAATTCGGCCGTAACATTATATTGAAATCGAAAAAACATTTTCAATGCATTAATGTACATTGGTTTGTGTATACCGATAACCGATAGACACAATATTATTGCCAAGTTTATGCTAGACATACAACGAAAACTTGAATAGTTCAATAGCCTGTATCTTTTGAAAGGAACCAAATTTGAGAAGAAGGCATAATAGAAAAGGTTTTCTACAGATATAAAAAATTATGGTTGAGCCTAATGAGTTGTGAGATGCTCACACAATATATGGGAATTATTCTTGAGAAAACCTAATTTTTCGAGGTGACTGCTCAGCTTCGAGGATGGAAAAGTCTTGCCGGACGATTTCCTTAGCTTGGAGATGTATTCGCACCATTAGATAGGATATTTCTTCGACGAGTTGCTGGTTGCTGAATCGTGTTTCCAACTGGCGCATTCGCCATTATTGATATCCACTGATTCGTTTCAATTTCTTAAATTTGAACAAGAAATTGCGTCTACTAAGAAGTTGTTACTAACTTTAGGATATTCGTTTGAATTTGCTAGATATTCGAATAAGCTCCATCATGATTGCAAGAATGCTACTTGGACTGCATCTGAAGTGATTTGACCCTGTCATGATAATAATTTGAGATTTGGGTTATCGTGAAAACTGCAAAAATTTGTTACCAAATAGACGGGAAATTTTATATGGTCAAAAATTCTCAAATATTCATATTGGGACTATGAAAAGTATTGAATTCTGCTACCAATTATAAAACGAACGAGTCGAAATAAAATTAATCGAAATATTTCAGGTAAGTACCTAGTTTTCAATTCGTTTGAATACTTATTATGGTTGAATGACTGCGAAATCTTTAAGAAATATTTTTTGTGCATTAGATAAGTATACAGTTTTAATTCTGTTAACACCTCAATAAACATGAATCCAGTCCATTAATTGCACCGAATATTTCTCGATAATTATATCAATTATACAAATTCAAAACATTTGATTTGAACCCCTTGTTACATGTTGAATTTGGTTCATAATTAAAGGCTTGCACGAACGAATGGGCTTTGACCATACTAATTCACAAAATAAATTCGATCAATTAATGAGCGATCTCTCTCACTGACATATACGGCATAGGTACTCGTATTCATTTGAATGAACTGTATATAAATGTACAAATTCGATAGTGTATGCTAATCGAATGATTTCGTTCAGTTAAGATTCATCAATCAAGTTTTTCCCTTTTAGAACCACTGTAGCATATTTGTACTGTTTGTTTTTTCAACACAAATGCTGCATATGACCGATTAGATGTTTGTGAAAAATTCTTCACTGTTTTCAACTGAAAATTTGCATGTTGGGTTTTTTTCTAAAATGTTCTGAAATTCTACAACTTCCAGAAGTTTACCAATACTTTCGTGTTTCAGTGACTCACCCAATATATTATATCATCATAAGATATCTTATTAAATAACAACTTTAGCCATCCGCCATAACTTGGGTAACAACTTAGCTATACTAGATTTATTGGGATTTTGAAAAAAAAAGATGAAAACGAGATTTCAAATTTCTAGACAATAATTTTTTTTCGCTCGAAAACTCCCAAAATCACATGAGTGCTTATTGACTTTTTCAGATTTTTTCACTTTTTCTTCATTTATTAAATTAATTCTATACACTCAAAAAATTCTTTTTCTAATTAATGTCTTTCGTGAAATACATTCCACTTTCAAGTTTGTCATGACCAAAAAAATTTAAGAGCACAATATCCTCCCGTAAAATGATTTAGGACACAATAAATTATCCCTGTTGTCCCGAAACTCAATTAGAACCTGGTACCGTACGAGAGGCTTTCAGTGATGGAAAGAATAAAAGAAAAAATCAGTGTCATTCAAATATAATCCGATTCTGTTTTTTTTTCATGTGATGATGACAATTTAGTTTTCAATCAAAGATCAAAAAATGCACGAATCATAAAGCATTTTTAAAAAATATCACGCTGTTCTACTAGTTCACTGGACTAAAACAAGAATGCAAAAAGATTCTCCTATATCTTCTCGTGGGTTTATTCTGAGAAAATGAAATTTTTCAAAGAAAATTAACTATTTCACATAGTTAACAATGATATTCCTTCAATTTCTGGTTGCAATCAATAGCAGTATTATTTGAGATTATATACTAGTAACAAAATCACTATAGAATTGTGAAAATAGGAATATTTTAGCTCCTCATAAATGCGACTAAATCTAAAACATTATCAGAAATTTTCTATTATCGCTTCACACAGTCACATGGATTTTTTTCTTGATCTATCCATAACCATTGCCTCTCACCCGTTACCAGGTTATCATTGAGTTTTGGAAACACCCTGTATCGATCAACACAATATTCGATATATTTCTACTTCAAACATGATTGAATTCATTAAATGGAACATCGAATTCGTCCTTCCTATAGAATCCTGTTTCGACCTGCTCAACACTGAGTTTTTCATTAATGAAGCAAATTATTGAAGCTTTGTTAAGTTGCAGTGTCAAATTCCACCAATTTCATCATCACTTCTTCCATTAGTCCTGATGTAATTGTATTACCTTGTCAGTGCTTTTGATCGAAATTCACGAGGATTCCATCATATTACATTCCCTTTTATACGATTGGAATTAAATATGATTATGGGGTTCGGGATTGTCATGTATTAAGATGATTGTATGTTTCTTGGAAAATCTGATTTTTAAGATGTATAGCGCTGGCGTCATTCGATTTGGAATTTACAGGGGGAAAATCAATATTTAAGTTTGAAAAATGCAAAATGGAATCTCTGGAAGTCAGATATTTTATATACTTATTCGATCTTTATAAAGGGTGATTCATTTAGAGGTACTCTTAGTTGTGGGGATTTAGTTGCAGATCGAGCATGCGTCGAGTAAACTCAAGTGTTATTATTGCTCAGTAGTGTCTGACATTTCATAACGGAATGACTTAGCCCCGCACAGCGTCTACAAATTGTTCAGCTTCAATAAAAAACTGGGCGTTCTCCCATTAATATTTATCTGTCACTTAGCACGACTTACGGTCCACATAATCGGCCTACCGAACGCAAAATTCGCTCTACTATCACTAAGTTTGAAAATGAGACAATATCCAGCTCGTAGCGAAAAAAACATAGCGGCGGTGGGAGAGACTCTACCATCACTTAGTTTGAGACTCAATATTCGTTATAACAGAAAAACAACTGTTTGATGTGGTTTATGGACCGGTGGAATAATCGGTCCATATAAAATAATATAATACAATACTAACAAATTTTATTGGTCATCTGGGAGTCACATGACTACATTACCATAAAAGAAATTAAAATTTAATATTGATTGTTCGAATCGACAAATATCAGCATATTGATGAGCTGTTGATATTTCAGACGATAAGCGGAGTTTTGTGATGAAGGATATCTAATCTTTCAATATCTGTTCTTTCACAGATATCTCCTATGTAGATTCTTCCGGAATTTGAAAGACTACTCGAAGAATTTTCAAAAATAAATACGCTTTCAGAGTTTTCAGTACACATAAATGTATTAATGAGGAAATTTGAAATAACTGAAATCTTTCAAAAATAAATTAAACAATATTTTATTTCACATACAGGCTCAAGAACTCAATATTATCCATGTATCCTTCAGAGTTTAGCTTCAGACTAAGTGTAAAAATATACATTTTTTCTGAATGATAACAATGAATACAATTCTCATAGATATGAATTCTTAAAATGGTGCCTTTGACAAGTGTTCATTCTGATGAGGTTTCCCTGTTCTCTGCATGATGATCTCAAGGAAAACTTGTGAACATTTGAGGTCCCACTACAGAAGAAAGTGGAGCAAGTACCTGGTCGTCTCCTTGCTCTCCGGTAGCCCATAAAATAGAGAATGGCGTTGTGCATTCGATTAGTACCATCCTGAAACAATATCCAAACAATTATTCGAATAATGAAAGTTATCCTCTCTAAACCTCAGCGATGCTCAAATTTCAGAATTTCAAATTAGGAAGGTCTTATGCACACAAAACTCTATAGAATTTTCTATAAGATCGAATACCTGTTTTTGCGTGCTTCTTATAGTTCTAGTAGATTCATTCAATATAACAAAAAAAGGCAACTCATTTATTTATAGATTTCATTATTTAGACACATATTTTCGAAATATTTAATGATGTTTGTGGATTGTTCCAGTGGCTGTCAAAAAAAGTTGGGTCAGAAACCGATTTATAGATTACAGACGCAACCAAGAATTGGTTGAAATTCAGGAAGCCGAGGCTCGATGTCACCATATAGGCCAAAAACTAAAAGGGAATTTTTACCATAGATTCTTGATTAGATTCTTTTTTCAAATTTGGCCCCGTTCAAAAGATTAAGGGTGTTGAAATTTCATAAAAAAATTGCATTTTCACCTATAATATTCAAACGACAATATCAATGAAATGATCTCTTGTAGAAAGTTTTTGATAACAGTAACAGCATATTTTGGCATCAATAGATTTATTCCATTTCTTGTGGGTTTCTCACTACTACTGTATAGATTGGTTAAATTGCATGAAAAACAAATATCACTTGAACTAAAGGTACGTATCTTGTACTTCCTAGAATCATTAGTCTTTTTTGCAGATAAATTCATTCCTCATCTTTTTTCCTAAATTGCACCATTCCTGAGATATTTGAGGTTGAAAGGAAAGATAATTTTCATTCAAACTAAACTGTATTACAAAGGGAGGATATTTGTCCAATGTGAAAACTTAAAAGGCTTATAACTTTTTAACGCTGAATATGGAAAAACGGTATGTTTCCTTAGATCTCAAGAACCTATGGTTTAAATTAACGCAGTGGTCAAAGATTCACCTTGTAATTGAGGAAAATATGTTTATTTGCCAGCTTTTTCATGTCAAAAAAGAATTGTTCACTTGGAGATTTCTCAAAATATCAGGAATAATGATTAATGTCGCCAAATAAAAATGATTACTTTTTTTCATCAAAACTTTGTATATCTGACATAAAGAATGTTTTCATGAAGAAAAGTGTTCTGGTGTAGCTGCAGTACGAAATTGCAATCAGTATTTATTTCTAGTATATTTATTAAGTTTATCAAATTCAACGAATTACTTAACTTGTTTATGTTCCAAGAATATTTCATGCTGTATCTCTATACGATGAAAGTTAAGCTATTTTGAAAATTGAGGAGTTTCCACTGCTAAGACCACATCACATTAATTTCCGAATAAAAGAATTCAGAAATATTTTGAATCACGGTTAATTCAATACCCAAAATCTACATTATCTACACCCTTAAAATAAGCGCTTATACTTTGTATCTCATCAAGGAAAATTCAACGTTACGTTCTCCTATCATAGATGGCAATTGGAATTGTTATCAGATTGCTGAATTCAAATTTATCGAATACGTGAATTTCAATATTTTCAATTCAATCCGTTATTCATAGGCGGAAACAAGTGATATTATAAACAACAACTCCAAACCACTCACCCGTAATTCCTTCATTCGTATGCTGTAAATAATGGGATTGGCAATCATTTTCAAGAACAGCATTTCGTTATCAAAGAATCTCAACATTATGACCTGCCTTCTATATTTTTCATTAACATACTTCAGCAAATCTCCGCTTATCAAACAATCCTGGCTACAAGCTATTGTATATATTGTCAGAGCTGGTATCCACCCCAGTATACAAGAACCCATGATAAAGAGGGTGGTGCATACTGCTTTTGAATTACCCTTCAGTCTGATTTGTACATGATTTGTATGCCTATCTACTGTCCTCTTCAGATTTCGACCTCTCCAGATCACCGTACCACCAAAGGATACCTTATTCCATATCTTCTTCTGCTTCCTTATTATGAGCAATATCGAAAAATAACAAATTATAATGCAAATCATCGAAACCACAATGAACGACGAAATAGCAAATCTGAATCTAAAAGTGTGAATAAATAACGTTTCGTTTATTAACTTATCGTTGTACAGAGCAATCCAGAAAGAATATCCTCCAGCGGTTGTGTACAATCCCACCAGAAAAATTATAGGTACCGACCACAAAAAAATCAAAACACCCGACATATCCCTCTTTGATTTCGAGTTATGATGTAGCGGTTTGTGGATTCCCATGTAATGGTTCACTGCAAGACTCAGCAGATGGAACACTGTTGTCAAAATGAAACATAACTTCACCATATCCAAAAGAATGAACATCCTGAATGTAATATACTCCTCGAAGAAAATCACTAAGCCTGATACACAGGATGCGCAGCTGTCTGCTAAAGCTAAGCTCAGACTTATCTTCAATATTGATGTTATTGGTTTTCTTATCCATAGTACACAAGTAAATACTTTGAAGTTCGTCAAAACTGCTATTATACAGGTTGAACAGAGAAGGAGTTTCACGTGACGCACTAGAAGTAAATCAGACTCAATGTTGGGATCAAAACTCGATGAATTGGTGGAGTTTTGCATGAGGCTCATATCAACGCCGAGCTGGCATGGTTTTAAGATTCGACTCCATCACAAATCTGAAACAAAAAGGGGATATAAGAGATTTATCGAAAAATATATCTTTGTGTCTTTAATTTTACAGATATTTTAAAGAAAGAGTTTTTCAAATGTCGATGGTTGTACCACAAGTATATCACAAAGTAACACAACAGAAAGAAACTGAATTAGTGGTAAAGGGAGCTTATATATATTTTTTTTTCTCTTCAACTTTTGGCTAACAATTTTTTGGTTAGCAAACATTAGAGTATGTAGTGCTAGCAGGGGGTTAGTGACGGGATTGCCATACAATTCTGAATATGACATGAAAGCCAAGGGAAAAAACCCTGGCTCCCCGCATGTGTGTTGTTGGGTGGATAAAATCACGCTGAAATATATTTTGGAGACTTCTCTCTTCAAGAGTGGTCTTCTATTTATAATCACAGAGGTTTCTTCAAGTGGCCCACATAGAATCTGAAATTAAAAAGACAAAAGCAGAAAAAAGAACTGCATAAGAAAATAACCTTATCAAATTCGTTTGACATTTATAACCTATTCCAAGAAAGAATCGGAAACATCATGAATAGCTGATGACGAGATATTGTTGATGATGGAGCTCGTGTTGAATGATTATTTGGGCTATTACCATCATCTATTGTGGATGTAATGTTTTCCGACGTTTCGATAGACATCTTCTATCTTTATCAAGGAGGAAAAGTAAAAAACCTTTTGAAAATTATCAATTTTCAAAAGGTCAATATGACAGAAGTCATGAAAGAAAAATGAACAATGTTATATACTCATCTGTGATATGATGATCTTTTTAAGTTGGATCGAACTATCGGCGTCCAAACTTCTGGCAGATCTATAGATGGAGCACTTATGGAATCTGGTGTTATTTTCATAAATGCTGCTTCTTTGATTTTTCTTCTTGCAAGTTTTTCTTCATTGGATATTATTGATGCTTCATCCCATTTTATACGATGATTCTCATCTACAGCATGTTGGACTAACCTGGATTTGTCGCTGTCTAGTACTCGTAGAAGCTTCTGATGTTCTTTTATTCGTACATTCAGAGGGCGTTTAGTTTCTCCGATGTAAGATCTTCCGCACTCGCAAGGTAATTCATATATGCAGTTCTTTGTTCTTTGTATCTCATTATTAGGCTTAACTTTTGTAAGTTTAGCTCTGATAGT
Source organism: Micraspis discolor (assembly GCA_030674115.1). NCBI lineage: Eukaryota > Metazoa > Arthropoda > Insecta > Coleoptera > Coccinellidae > Micraspis > Micraspis discolor. Next base: position 3,410,168 of record JARTUT010001740.1, read on the forward strand.
GTCTTGAGTTTTGAATGCAGTCGTTATGTTGTATCTATTTCCAATTCTTCTCATTTTCTCCGACAAACCTTTTACATATGGAATTACGGTTTTAATGGTCTGATTTATATCTGTTGGTTCAGGTTGACTTTCTCTTGTTCGTTTAGCTTTTTCTAATATCTTTTTGGAGTAGCCATTGCTTCTAAGAGTTTTCGAGATGTTATTTATTTCTTCATTTTGGTCTTCTTCAGTGCAACAAATATTTATTGCTCTATCAAATAAACATTTTGCTACTCCCAATTTAGTGTTTAGTTGGTGGTTTGACTCAAAATGTAGATATTGTCCTGTGTTCGTTGGCTTTTTATACACAGTGGTTCTTGGGATTCCATTTTGTTTATGTACGAGTACATCTAAGAATGGAAGTTGTCTGTCCTTCTCGATTTCAATTGTGAATTTAATTGAGTCCTCTTGATTGTTTAGATATTGAAGGAATCCATCTATAGTGTCTCTTCCATGTTGCCAAATAATGAAAGTATCATCTACATATCTTCTCCACAGTTTGGGTTTAAGTACATATTTTTCTAATGCCTTCTGTTCGAAAATTTCCATATATAAATCAGCTAAAATTGGTGATAGTGGTGAACCCATGGCGATTCCGAATTCTTGTTGATAAAAGATGTCTTCGAATTGGAAAAATCAAAGAAGCAGCATTTATGAAAATAACACCAGATTCCATAAGTGCTCCATCTATAGATCTGCCAGAAGTTTGGACGCCGATAGTTCGATCCAACTTAAAAAGATCATCATATCACAGATGAGTATATAACATTGTTCATTTTTCTTTCATGACTTCTGTCATATTGACTTTTTGAAAATTAAGTAATTAATTAATTAATTAATTTAATTTTCAAAAGGTTTTTTACTTTTACTCCTTGATAAAGATAGAAGATGTCTATCGAAACGTCGGAAAACATTACATCCACAATAGATGATGGTAATAGCCCAAATAATCATTCAACATCATGAATAGCCCTAAAACCATCTGGAAATATATATATATGGGACAATTATCGATGAGATGAGGTATTGTTTCTTCTGCATTCCACATTCATAGCTTACGCTTAGAACTAAGTTCCATGAGAATAGCGTGCTAGTGGTATAACCATGACGTGTTCTCAAATTTTTCTAGGAAGGTAAAAACCTTCTTTCAGAAGGATCAGAAATGAGATCCTTATTGAATATTTCATAGGAGTTCTACTCAATCTTCCATAATTCTTTATCGCTAATATTGAAGAACATATACCATAATGGTTTACATGATTTCAATCTGGGAATTTTATTTTGTGGAATGTATGTAATAATAGGAAATGAATAAGGAAAATGATATTTACTCCAAGAATTCAGTCCTGCAGTCTGTCTGCGAATATAGGGAGGGTCAATGTTATAGAATGAATTGATGACTCATTTATTTTGTGAAAATCCATCTTGAATATTAAAAGAAAACAAGTATTTTGTCTAATTTTCACTTTATTAATACTATTACACGACCGGTTGCGGTTGTTAAACCATCTTCTGGTGCTAGGTACAGACTGAAATATTTCGTGGGCTTAAATCTATGGGATGTTCAAAAGTGGTAAATGGTTTATTTCTACTTGGGTGTTGAGTGGGGAGAAATTGGGATTTTTGAACAGATTTGTCATTTCCATTGCTTCCAGCAAATTTAATTTCAGGCCTTTTTCGCATCTGTGAAGGATTTTAAAATTTATGATATCCATATGATGCTCTTCAGTTACGATATGATTATAAACTGCGGACTGTTTACCTGATTTCAGATGTTCTTTTCATCTGGTCTCAAAATTTCTGCCGGTTTGACCTACATATGCAGCGTTGCAATTTTTACAACATATTTTATAAACACCTGAAGTTTTCTCGGGTTTAAGTTTGGATTTTGAGTTATATAATATTTTATCTAGGTTTGGACGTCCTAAAAATGTTGTTTTGAAATCGAGTTTAGAAAAATAATTTTGGATTTGAATTGATAATTCTCTTGAATAAGTGATATGCATAAATATATTAGTAGGATTCAACGGAACAAATAGACAAATAAAAATGTTTCTTGACTTCCTCAATTCAATTCACCCCAAAATAAAATTTACATTGGAAATTGAATGCAACAAAGCGATTAACTTTCTAGATTTGACCATAAATAGAGATAGAAACACATTCAACTTTAACATCTACCGAAAAGGCACAAATTTAGAAGCCATAATACCATATGATTCCTTCAGTCCTGATAATCATAAACTGGCAGCTCGAAATCTTTGATTAACAGAGCATTCACCATACCTTTATCAAAAGTAAACTTTTTAACAATCGGAAATTGATAAAATCACAGAAATTGCAACTAATAATAATTTTCCGAGAACCCTAGTAAACAAACTAATTCAAAACAAAAGAAAACTGAAAACCATTAATATACTTTACTCTATCATAGAAAAATCTACTAATAAATTCATGCATATCACTTATTTCGGAGAATTATCAATTCAAGTCCGAAAATATTTTTCTAAACGCAATTTCAAAACAACATTTTCAGGACGTCCAAACCTAGGTAAAATATTATATAACTTAAAATCCAAACTTAAACCAGCAACGCTGCATATGTAAGTCAAACCGGCAGAAATTTTAAGACCTGATTAAAAGAACATCTGAAATCAGGTAAGCAGTTCGCAGTTTATGATCATATCGTAATAGAAGAGCATCATATGGATAACATAAATTTCAAAATACTTCACAGATGCGAAAAAGGCCTGAAATTAAATTTGCTGGAAGCGATGGAAATTGCAAATCAACACCCAACACCCAAATAGAAATAAACCATTCACCACTTTTGAACATCCTATAGATTTAAGCCCACGAAATATTTCATTCTGTACCTAGCACCAGAAGATGGTTCAACAACCGAAACCGGTAGTGTAATAGTATTAATAAAGTGAAAATTAGACAAAAATACTTGTTTTCTTTTAAGGGTCAATGTTAGGCAAAATTGGTCACTAATGAACCGGTGTAGATCTTATGGTGCCAGTAATTATTCTCATATTCAATTGAGCATCGATTTTTTGTGTATGTGCAATATTAAACCAAACAAAGCCTCAGTATTTAGCTGCAGAGAAGACTAAGGCTAGAGTGTAAGCTTCAACACTCCAAGATGATCCAGCTAATTTCGAAAGAATATTATTCCTAGTTTTCAGTTTCAGGCAGATCATCTAAATGAGCCTTGTAATTGAGAGACGAATCAAATTCAACTCCTAAGTACTTAGGATTGAAATTATGTTCTATAGAAGAATCATTGAAAGTTATAGCTAATTTCTTTCATTTCTCGTGATTATTCAGATATAAACAAGATACCTTCGTTGTGTTGGGATTGGAACATAATCGCCACTCAATAAAAAGAATCATTAAAATTTCCAAAGTATGGATATCTCAATGCTCATAAACAATAGTAAAGTCATCAACATAAACAAATTTCTGAGATGATGTCGTGGGTAAATCACTGAGATATAAATTGAAAAGTAAAGGAGCTAGAACTGATCCTTGTAGAAGACCGTTTTTCAATGTTTTGAAATTGCTACTCTTATTGTCCACAAAAACACGAAACCTTCTATCAGATAACATATTTTCTAATAGTCTTACCATTTTCCACACTTCAGATGGGTATAGAGCTTTAAAAGTAACACCGCATATACCGAAGATAAATCAATGAAAGCAGCTCCTGTTTTCAACCTATTATTGAAGCCTGATTCACAGTCTTACAATCTTCATAAAGATTGTAAGACTGTAAACCTCCCTGGTAATTTTGTAGAGAATTTTTATAGAAGATTCAAATTCTAAAAAGAATTAACTTTTCTAATATATTGAAAGAAACATTCAATAAACTAATAAACTATTAGCTTATGATTGCCCACTACATATTACCGGTTGCTTTGTATAATTTTTCGAGCTCTTATTACAATTGGAACAGCGTGCTATCGTTTTGCATGAATGTCTGTATTTCTCGAATATCGAGCCAAAAATGATCTCAATCGCTGGGGTTCAACTTAATCGACCTTCCTGACCTCACGTCAATGCGTTTAAACATTTTTTGAATCTACTCGTCATTCCACATCGTCCGTCCACGATTCTCAATTCAGCTTTTCAATCATAATGAGATCGACTTGTTCCGTGCCGTTGTTTTGTAATCAAACTCGACGATTATTATGAAAAAAATCCGAGAACCGAACGAATGATATAATCAACGACGAAATTCGTTGCAGATAACCCGCTGTGATCCCATATTTTTTGTTTGGTTCAATTTCTTGTTCAATTTCGCTTAATCAAGAGTGATGTAATTGGCTGAAAGTTCAGAATTCGATATCATCCTTCCAGCAAAGCTGAGGAATATTCGTGTTCTTTGAGTTGAGACTTTTTTTCATGACGAGGGATGATAACGACGGCATGGTATTAAATTTATATTTTCCCTGACAGTCGATAATTCCTTTATGGAAGGCAGATATAAAAGATATCAACTGGGATAATGAAAATAGAAAAAAAAACAATGGCGAATCTTTTAGTATTCTTCCTTTCAACATTTCAATACACATATTCTGTCGTTGTTAGGGCAGAAAATGAGCTTTTAAAAAGGGTCAAAGTAGCAGAAAAATTTTCAATTTTCACTAATAAGTGTCGAATTGACAGAACCACGAAAACTTATAAAACAATGAACAATTGATGGTGGGTGCACTGTCACGATGTCATAGACGTGCTTCGAAGCACCGCGATCATATTATTGGAGCATTTCTTTCGACCAATCGATACAAGCGTTTTTTCGAGCGATTGATAAATTGTGTGGAATCCAAAGCGAACAAATTTTTTTGACGGTCAAATATTCATGCAATATTGAATGTAGGCTGGTCCCACTAATGCCTAAGGTTGTCTCAATGCCACGATAGGTTACATGACGATCTTGCAATATCAGTTGGCGCACAGTATTAATGGTTTTCAGACCACAACTGATTTTAGAGGACCTTCACGAAATTCGTCTTGGAGTGAACTACGACCTCGGTTGAATTCAACAAACCACCGATAAAAACAGGTCCTTGATATAGCTTCATTGCCAAAAATTTAATTAAGTTCATCGATGCACTGTTGTTGAGTTAATCCACGTCGAAAGGTGTAAAAAATAATCGCTCGAAACTTTCACGATTTAATTTTTTGGGCGAGATGAATCTTTTAAGTTACTGCAAACAACACAAATAGCGCTTGTATCTGAAAACGTTCTGACTACGTATAACCTCAAAAATGTCAAGCTTTACGATAGAGCTGTCAGTTGGCAGAATCGCTACACTAGAGTTCTCCAATCCCGAATAATAAAAGGCAACCCTCGTATTTGTTGCTCTCTCATATAAACATTTGCCACCCAAAATTTATTATTCACCAGTTGGTTGGAATTAAAGTGTAAATTTTGACCTGTGTTTGTTGGTTTTTGTACACACTTGTTCTTGGGATTCCATTCTGAGCAAGTACATCTAAACATGGAAGTTGTTTCTCGATCTTCATTGTGAATTTAATAGATTTTTCTTGATTTAAAAATGTTGAAGGAATCCATATATAGCTGTCATTCGATGTTGCCAAATGATTAAAGTGTCATCTATATATTTCTTCGATAATTTAGGTTTTAGTATATATAGAAATATACTATAGATAATAATGAGGAATAAATAACATCACAAAAACACTTAGAGGTAATGTTTATACCAAAAAGATATTGGATAGAGCGGAACAAATAACACAAAATCACCTTGAACCCAATACAACACGTCATTTCTTGTATGAAAGGTTTATCTGAAAAAATTTGAAGAATTGGAAATAGGTACGACATAACAACGGCCTGCAAGATACATGATGGCTACTGGGGGTAATTTGCTTTTGAAATTGAAAGCAGAATTCAGTATTTGGAAAATCATGACAGAACACATAACAGATGGTATGGCGTTATATTCGTCCTGCGATGAAAGTATCTTTCCACTTATAAAAAAATGTCTTAAAGTTTTGGTCACTCTGCCCGTTAGTGTAGCCTCCGCTGAGAGGAGTTTCTCCTCACTGCCAGGGCCGGATTAAGGGTGTCGTAGGCCCTAGGCACTCCAGCAGCGTAGGCCCCGAAATAATAAATATTTTTTAACTGAAATTGACCGCTAATATTAAGTAATAATTTTGTTGTAGATATAAATCCGAAAATGTGATGATGCGGTATAATAACATTATTTTATTTTGGGATTTAAATGTTTTTATTTTTCATAGAGCCATTTTCAATAGCCATAATTCCAGAATTGAGTTTATCTGCAACAATGCAACTTTTATATCTACCAACATGACAAGACATTGGAAAATACTTTGCCGTAATGGAAAACCTCTCGGACGGGCACATGCGTTTGACACAGTTGGCCACGTTTCCATGCCCACTACCAACAAACGCTTGCGCGCGATCGAGAGGTTGGCCCTGCTGCTAAGGTCTTTGTTTTAGTAGCTCAGTTGTGTAATAAGTTAATATGTAAACACTACGATAAAGCGTGTATGCCTGTGCTTGTATTTAATCACGCTCAACCCCAAGTCAATCTTTAGTTTAAAAACTGGAAGTTAAATTTATTATAAGTAAGGTAAGTAAAGGAAAGTTGTTTTTATACTCTACTTATTTCAACTATTACTTATTTTACTTATTTCTACTTTTTTTTTAGCGAAAAATGTCTGATGGATATAAAAGAAAACACCAAAGTGGACATGAAAAACGCAAAAAGAAAGAGAAAGTGAGTGAGTCGCTTAGTAAAATTAAAGGTTCTTTATTGAAATATGTTAACATTTCTAAGGAGATAGAAGATAATGCAGATGCGGTAGATATTTCCTCGATCGAGGTTAGACCTAAAGAAGCTGAGGCTTGTTGGGACAAGAATGTTCAACCAATAAAACTGAGAATGTCACAGAAGACGAGGCTGACGGGGGTTTACGAAATTTTAACGACGCTTCCAAGCAGGTGGTGCCTGAATCACTACCAACAACATCAGCCTCAAGTATTTTCAGTTCTGATCCAGCACGTTGGACAACCATAAGCGCAGATCTTATCGATTACTTCTCTCGTAATCACCCTGTGCAGAAATTGGATATAAATTTTAAGTTATACAGGGACTAGCGTTTAGAGGCAATAATGAAATACATGGTAATCCTAGTAATGGCAATTTTCTTGGGTGTATCGATCTCTTAGCCAAATTTGATCCGTTTCTAGAAGAACATGTAAGAAGATACGGTTATCCAGGCCGCGGAAAAGTATCATATTTATCCTCCACAACGTATGAAGAACTAATAATTTTACTGGGGTCAAAAGTATTGGAAAAAATAGTTACAGAAATCAAAGAAGCCAAGTATTATGGAATCACTGTGGATTCTACACCTGAAGTTAGCCATACGGATCAACTCTCCATAGTTATTAGATATGTCTCAAAAACTGGAGATATATATGAAAGATTTTTGATGTTTGTTAAAATAGAAAAACATGATGCCAAGTATCTTTTGACACTCTAATTTCAGTTTTAGAAAATCAGGGAATACACCCAAAATTTTGCAGATGTCAGTCTTATGACAATGCGGCTAATATGAGCGGAGTGTATTCGGGAGTACAAACTAGATTTAGGGAAATCAACAGCGCAGCCACTTGGGTACCATGTGGGGCTCATAGTCTTAATCTAGTGGGCACAGCGGCGGCAGAAAGCTGCTTAGAAGCTGTAAAATTTTTTGAAATTTTGCAATCGCTCTACAATTTCTTTGTAGCGTCCCCTCAAAGATGGTCTAAACTAAGGTCATTGGGAAGTAAAATTTCTGTAAAAAGACTTTCAGAGACCAAATGGTCAGCACGTTATGAGGCTGTAAAAACATTATGTGCCCATTATGATGATATACGTGGTATTCTTACAAATATTTCAACTAGTGAAGGTATGAAACCTACAACACTGATTGAGGCACAAACCTTAATCCATCAAATTAATACTTTGGAGATGGTATTACTCACAGTTATTCGGGAAGATCTACTAAAACACGTCGAAATTGTAAATAAATCTCTTCAAGAACCTGACATCGAGTTTAACACGATGGTGCGACTTTACGACAGTGTAATTCAAAATTTATCTCACTGCAGAACTGAGGACATGTATAATAGCTATTATCTTAAGGCAAAAGGCCTTGCAGTGATTCAGAATTTAAAGAATCCGAAACTAGAGTTCGTAAGAGAAAACGACAGTTCGATGAAGGGCCAGATGAGACTCCCTCTCGCAGTGCCAAAGATTCCTTTAAGATTAATGTTTTTTTTATTGTTCTGGATGTGCTTTGCGCTGAAATGACAAAGAGACGCACTGCGTATACCAGCCTTTATGACACATTTAGTTTTCTTACGGATAATACACTGACCGAGGACATTATCAAGGTTAAGGCTCAAGCTCTGGTAAAAATGTATCCGTCTGACTTAGAAGAAAACTTTGTTGATGAGTATTTGATTTTTTCAAATTTGTACCCCAAAACCACCTCTTTAACGGATCTCATCAAATTACAAATAAAGGATAAACTTGTGTCAAGTTTCCCAAATGTTAATATTGGATTGCGCATATACCTTTCGATATTGGGTTCGAATGCAGAAGGAGAAAGTCATTCAAGATATAATACACGAATTCGCTGTGTCAAAATCCCAAAAAAAGGAGTTATGTTAGGATCTACTTAGTAAACCAAACGTTTTGTATTCGTATTTTTTGTGTATTTGTATTTAGATATATTATTTTGACCTTCACTATATAATAATATAAAAATGTTTATAAGTTTTTGGGGTATTTTATTTCAATATATTTTTTTTCAAAGCCCTAAGACCTTTGGCCTTCGTAGGCCCTAGGCACGTGCCTACTGTGCCTAATTGGTAATCTGGCCCTGCTCACTGCGGCGTCTTAAAACCTGGCTTCGTTCAACAATGGGTCAGGATAGATTAGTTGGGCTATCATCATTGCTATTTATACATAGAGATATTTCAATAAAGGTGGACAATATTATAAGTAGATTTGCTAATAATAAGAAGAAGCGGATTGATTTCGTTTTGTAATTTTTGAATCATGTTTGATGCTAAAAGGAGCGGGGGTATGTTTTAATTAATATAACATTCACTAATTTTTCCCTTTCGAATGATTTATTTCTTGAGTTTTTTATATATTTTTTTTTACCTATATATATTTTATTTCTTGACTTTTATATACCTATATTTTATTTCTTCAAATTCTATGATGATTATTGTATGCACTGTTCTCGCATTTGTTTGTTTTATATGTTCTCAATGTAGAATAAAAACTGTCAAATTATAGATGAGCTACAATAAATCCCCCCCTCCTAGCGCGCTTTCGCTCAAGCTCATTATCTTATTATTGATAGTTCAGGTCAACTCCCAAAAACTTGTCACTACCCCCGAAACTCAATCTCTGGATACGCCACTGCCTGGTGATCCAAAACTTTTGAATCTTCGTGTAATACATTCCTACCAGAGACAATATGACCCAGGTGCCTACAAAATGACTTGCTCAAGGTATGTTGTCGTTTTCAATGAAAATGAATAGAAATACATTTTCCCCAAGACGTAATTAGTCAAGATGGAACATTCCACTTGAACTTCCATATTAGTATGCGAGGTATTTCCATTGATGACAAATATAAGGACGATATTTAATCCATAGATATACAGACGTTCCTCGAAGTGGAATACAATAGATTCTGCAGACTTCGAGGAGATTGAGGCAGGCATATTCACCGCTGAACCTTTTCGGTATTTCAATTTCAATGCTCGTGAAATTCTGAAAAGATAACTGTGCTGAAATCTTTAAATGATTAACTTATTAAACAACAACTTTTAAGAACCATATAATTTATTATTTAAAATCAGTTCTCAATACAGGATAGGTCTTTGACCACTGCGTTAATTTTAACTAGTGACTGGTGAAGAGAAAAAATATACTTTATTCCCATACCATATTTTCAAATTGCATAGATATGAGAGATTTAAGGTTTTAAGTTGGACAAAGCCACCACTGGATTCCTTTCATCGAAATTTTTAATCACTCTTTGGCAAAATGTAGAGTCTATTTAGGCTATCACATCACAAATTTTGAGTCTGCAATCTATTCGATTGGCTCCGAATAGACTCTGCCCTTAAGATAGACACACATAAAATCCAGTGGTGTTAAATCACATGATCTGGCTGGCCATTTAACAGCTGAATTTCGTGAAATTATGCGATCAGCCAATTTGGTTTGCAATAAATTGATCGTCTCATTGGCTGTGTGCCAAATGGCACCGTCTTGTTGAAACCACATGTCAGTGATATCCATGTCATCAATGATATGCCAAAATTGAGTTGTTAACATCTTGTGATAGCGTGATCCATTGAACGTTACCGCATTTTCAGCCTCTTCTTTAAATCACGCCTCCAAACCACATAGCCCACCATATAGTGACACGTTGGGCATGCAATGGCTTTCCAATAATCGCTAGAGGAGTTTCAGAAGCCCAAATGCGTCAATTTTGCCTGTTGACCTACCTTGACAATTGATTTTTTCAGAAAAACCAGCGGGTTGTTCCAGAAAGAATTGAGCGTATCTACGGCGATGTGAATGGTCGATCGGCTTCAATTCCTGCACTAGTGGAATCTTGTGAGGTTTCAAAGCTAAATCCTTATGCAAAATTCGCCATGTGGTGGTTTGGGATAACCGAAGTTGTTGAGAACGTCAAGAAATTGACAAATTTGGATCATCTTGAACACTGTGGCTCACGGTTGCGATGTTTTCAGTTGAACAGCCCGATCGAACTCGCTTTGGTGTTGGCACATTTTGTACCGATCCCGTCGAATCAAATTTAGCGACCAAATTCTTAAAAGCGGTCGCAGAAGGTCGACTAGGTTGTTCGAAAATTTAACGGAATGTAATTTTAACAGAACCACTATTTTCATAGTGGGTTTTAATTATTTTAATGCGATTTTCGAGCGAAATTGAATTCATTGTAACAATTAAATTTGGCGTTTACTACGAATATGTCAAAAATTTACTGTCAATGCTGTCATGTGGCTACAATTAAAGACCAAAGTTCTTGTTGAAACACCCTTTATTAATGTGTTATTGAAAAAAGTAGTTTTGTGATTGGAATTTAATTTTTTAGTTTCATTTCCTGAATGGAACAAAAAAGGTATACTGTTTGAGTGTTCTGGGGTTATTTAAACCTCTCCATTCGGACCGCCTTTGTGAAACGAGCTCAAGTTACTTCTCAGACATCGCTACTCAAAACTAATGATCATAATTATAGAAGAAGGTGATGATAACATATAATCTACCTACTACAAACTGCAAACGTTCCCGATTCAACTCCTCAGCTTTCTCTCATGAACTTTCAGTTAATTTTCATGATATGAGCTCAAAGGACTAACAAGGCGTTTCTTGGAATTCCTTTGATAGAGATATTTGTTGTAACCAGACTTTCTAATCGAGCATATTGGATCACGTCGGGATTTTCATTTAGCTGTATTTCACATTTCTCAGTCGTATATTTAACAAATATTGAGTAGATGTGAAATTATCTTCACGTTGAGAAGCCATGAGTTATGATTTTCCATGACTGAAACGGGATGAAATCCATGCGAATAACGTTGATGTAAAACAGGACTGTGTCACAAAAGCCAGTAAACTAAATGTTGAGTAGACTTGTCTTCGTGTGCTGTTCTTCCAGTGATTCAATTTCAAAACGAATTTATATATACGGGTGGCCTTTTGAAAACGAAACAGAAGAGATTACAGACGAAATAAATTTTTTCGATAGAAATGCTCGGACAGGTCGATTTTTGAAAGAAAAAGTATCTCTTTAGTATATTAATGATCAGTGAACAGTAGGTAAAATGGAATAAAGAGAGTGGTGTTAGTTATCTGGCGTATAAGCTTGTTCAATGGGAACTATAGGTGACACAAAATCTCCTGGCAATGGAAGCATCAGCTGTCAGTTGCTGAATCAACCATTTCTGAGAAAACCTATTGAAAAATCTGTCTATAAAACTAACTGTATAGCCGTTGTTCACTGCTATCTGTTTAATAATGAGTAACTCTCTAGTGAAATTCAGTGGAGACAAAGGTATGCTAAACAACCGGTGGAAAAGGAAATTAAAGAAGCTAATTTATGTGAAAAATGATGAAAAGAATCCTGCGGAATTACGTGATCGGGTTTGAGTGGGCTTTCTGAAAATATCAAATTCCAACCTGTCACCTGATCTTGTCAATTTCAGATCTAAAAAATTCAATACTGAATCATCCTCAACCTCAATAGTGAACTTTATCCTGTCATGCAGGCAATTGAGCCACGTTAAAAGAACACAATTGTCATCATCACCAGTCCAAACCAAGATTATATCGTCAACATATCTTGCGTAAAAATTTTATTTTACTCAAATATAAATTATCATTTGATCCAAACAATAAAGTTGACTCAAAAAACTTCATAAAAATCCCCCTCTCACCACTTTTGGCTGAAATTTTTATGAAGTTTTTGAGTCAACTTTATTGTTTGATCAAATGATAATTTATATTTGAGTAAAATTTTTACGCAAGATATGTTGACGATATAATCTTGGTTTGACTGGTGATGATGACGAATTGTGTTCTTTAACGTGGCTCAATTGCCTGCATGACAGGATAAAGTTCACTATTGAGGTTGAGGATGATTCAGTATTGAATTTTTAGATCTGTTGACAAGATCAGGTGACAGGTTGGAATTTGATATTTTCAGAAAATTCCGCAGGATTCTTTCATCATTTTTCACATAAATTAGCTTCTTTTAATTTCCTTTTCGGTTGTTTAGCATACCTTTGTCTCCACTCACTATTAAACAGATAGCAGTGAACAACGGCTTACTTATAGACAGATTTTTCAGGTTTTCAGAAATGGTTGATTCAAAACTGAATGATCATTGCCAGAGATTTTGTGTCACCTATAGTTCCTATTGAACAAGATACGCCAGTAGAACTAACACCACTCTCTTTATTCCATTTAATCATTAATATACTAAAGAGAGATAACGTGACTTTTTCTTTCAAAAGCGCAAACTTGAAATACCGATTTAGTGAGAAACAAAGATAAAATAAACTCGCTTGATTGTTCTGGTGTGTATATGTTGGAGTGTGGTTCATGATTGCAACTCTGATTTCTTTAATGATAGCTCGGCATTTGAGTGCATCTGAGAGACACGGGTCACCAATTTGATAATCGGTAAACTTTCAAATCTTACAGCGTTCATGACTTTATGAGACAAATGATATTAGAGGTTCATTAGTAAATATTCGAGAAGTTCCGATGTTAAATGTTGAACAGGACTGGTATGGAGCAGATAGAGATATGATGTGATGTAACCAGACTTTCTAATCGAGCATCTTGGATTGGATCACGTTGGATGGCAGTGTTGATTTTCATTTCATTATAGATAACTTTGTATTTCGTTTTGTTCTTTTTAGCTGGATGTCGGTATAGTTAGAATGGGAGCACAATGATATTGTATCTTCATTTGTTATTATAACTATTAGATGTTTTTTTTCTTCGATCGATCTACGACATTTTATTCTTAGAAGAACGGGATATTTTGTGTTTAAAGCCACTGCTCCTCCTTGAAATAATTTGAAAGAACATTTTTGATTTTCCAATTTTTCGTTGAACTGAAGAACGGGATGACATTCTACCTTTCCATATAGCTTTGTTCATAGCGGTTTTTACCCGCTATTTTTAGTTATGACATTATATTTTTTCAAACCGTTTTCATATTGTTGACTTTGTTTTATTTTATATAATTGACCTTCGTAACTTGACTGTTGTTTTTTGATAGTCTTTGACTTTTTGTAAAGTTTCATTAGTTCGATTCAGTTGTTATTTGTATTTTTTGTTTTTTATACTTGAATTTTTCTATGCTTTGTCCCTGTATTTTGCTGTAGAGAATTTTTTTGCGTTTTTCCATGAGTTTTTGTTGTTTTTCAGCTTCACTTGTGTGATTTTTGTACTCCTGAAGATGAGCTGAATTCGAAACATGTTGAGTTGAAAATTAAAATCGCAAAGTACTGAATATCTGAATAGTTTTTCGATTTCATATCATGATTTTCCATGACTGAAACGGGATGAAATCCATGCGAATAACGTAAATGTAAAACAGAACTGTGTCACAAAAGCCAGTAAACTAAATGTTGAGTAGACTTGTCTTCGTGTGCTGTTCTTCCAGTGAGCCTTTGAAAACGAAACAGAAGAGATTACAGACGAAATAAATTTTTTCGATAGAAATGCTCGGACAGGTCGATTTTTGTTTCGAGGGGGACAACTTAAGATGTAGGTTACGGACGCATAGCGCTTCAACCCTTGCTACTACAACCCTCACCCCCAAATTTTGAATAGGGAAGATGGGGTGAGTGATACCTCATTTGAAAGGTATTTTTATACTGATTTCAGCACAGTAATTGTTTTTTCGTTTTATGCATTAGTTCTCGAAATATTCTTAACTAAGTATTTGAAAATGAAGTGGTGTTTTCATGGCAATTGTAGTGTTTTTTTGTGAAAAATCGACATTTTGAGCTTCAAAACAACCATGACTGTGGCTTCCTTCCTCCAATCCAATGACATAGAAATCTTTAATAAAGATGTCGAACAAACAAAGCTTATTGCGAAGGAGCTCAATCTTGCTGAAACTCAATTTAAATCATCTTCGATATAATTTGCAGTATTTCCAATAACATGCGGTAACACTTGATCGATAGAAATCTCCAAAAAGTCCAAATACGTACATATCTCTAATCAGATTACCAGGTAAGAAAATCAAATCATTAATGATGCCACAGAAATGTTCCAGTCCCAATTCGTGAAACGATTTTCGGCTTAATTATGAAGTGTTTTCTCAGTTGGCTTCAATATGTTTTCTAATTGTTGATTATTGAATTCATATCTTTTTCAAAAATATGAGAATCGATAATTTTTTATTTATTACGAACAGATCATTTAGTTGGCTTACTGGTTCTTTGACATGTGAATTTTTATTAGTTTTGAATCGAGACTTGTATGTGTTGTAATTCATTGTTCGACATGGTTTATTCAATTGCAGAGCGAGTGGAAATAATTTCACTTTTTTTTGCAAACAATCAATGTGCGAATAGAACCGCAAAATTCTTCAATCAACGGCATTTAGATAAACATGTTAATAGGATGTATGTTTTGGAATTAGTGTCAAAGTTTCAAGAAACCGGGTCTGTGGCTAATAAAAAACGAAACATGGAAAGAAATGAAGCAGCTGAAGTAGCTGTTCTTGGACAGATTGCTCTGAATCCAATAACGAGTACGAGGCAGCTAGCACATGAATCCGATTTTACACGAACTCGAATTGCAAATATTTTGAAGCATCATAAATTCCATCCTTACAAAATCCATCTTTCACACGCACTAAACGAAGATGATTTTGACCGTCGTGTTGAATTTTGTGATACAATGAGTGAACGAGTAACTGCTGATCCCAATTATCTGTACAATGTTTTGTTTCTCCGATGAGCGTTTGTTCTTTCGAAACGGCACAGTAAATTAACACAATTGTCGTTATTGGGCCGATGCTAATCCGAGATTTTTCCACTCGTGTCTAGACACACACATTACAGTTTGCCTCCGTTTGTATCCGCATGCGCAGAGAGTTACCAGGCAAATTTGAATTCCCGTAATACCTATATCATTATGAAAAGTGAAACGAATTGAACTACTTACTATCTTACTCATGGAAATAGTCCAATAGATGATATTTTGAAACTCCCCAAAGTTAATAACAATTGAAATAGTCTCAATGCTTTACCTGGAAGGTATATTAAACAATGAATACGGTTGTACTATTGCATCATACAGTGAAATCGTAAAAGTTTCTTGAAAGAACACCTTTTCCATAAAAGAGTGTAGGTACAGGGTATTTCTTAAAATTGTTGTGGCAATATCATTTTGACATTTTTAAATGGCCCTATTATGTATAGGTACCTAATATTTGTTTCATTTGGAAAGTTCTATAGATACATTTCAACAACATTGTCTTATTTTCGGTTCGGTAAACATTGGCCATTGAAAAATTGACTTTTTTTCAACTCTGTCCTCCTGTAAAATCAATACTGTTAAGATAAAAGGAAATTGGTTTTCATGTCCAGATGTTGGTCTCTGAGCTTCGATAAAAAGGTCATAATATGGCCACATATTTACCACTAACAGCCTAAAGGTATAATATATATGTAGGTATTTAATGGTAAAATAAAGTATTTTCAATGAACTTCACAATTCTGAGGAGGTAATTTGACAATTTTTCCACCGTGAACTGATTTAATCTTGATGGTTTGGCTGCTTTGATACTCAACCATTTTCCTTCGAAACGGGTTCGAAAGAATAGTAATAAGGTAGGTACAAAAAAAGCACTTTAATATCCATGAAAATATTTATTGAAAAATATATAACGAATAAAAATTATTATTAATTAACCATTCTGTTTGTAGTAAATTAATTGAAATTTTATTTACTTCATCATTAGTTGGGTTTGATAAACCACAACTTTCGTTTTATGCGTTCTATACAGGTTCCTTTGAACTGGAATATTCTTATTATGGTGAATATGAATATTATTCGAGCCTTTGGCTACTGTTTGAATATTCCGTCATTGTTGTGCCTGTATAGAGTGTAATGTCGGTCTAATCGGAGCTACCATATTTTTCAGAGCTAAAAGCTCCTCCATAGTACTAATTCCTTTCACATTTTCAAGGTTTCCTTGCCCCGAAGAAGCCAATAAGTAGAAACACGTGTCAGCAAGTACTTACTAATCTCAATTTTTTCTGCAGATCTGCATTTCTGCGGAATCACCTAAAAATAATTCCATCTCAACTGTATTTAAATCTCCGCACTAAACTATTTCGCTATTATAAACGTGTTAAAAATGAATTCACTTATATAAAATAATCTTTTTACATGTCTTATTAAATTACAATATTTCACAAAAAATTCACCACAAACATTGCAACTTGCTTTTGGCGGATTAGTTCGCTTTGGAATTATAGCAAAATGATTTGAAATAAAATATGAGTTGATTACAATTCTGAATGTGAACAATTTGAAAAAGAGAAGGGTCAAGCCCAAAAGTGTAGGCAAATTCTGACCTGATATAATTTATTTTTGCGCAACTCTTCCCAAAAAAGTAATATCATCCTATGAATTTGAATTAACATTGAATACGTTATATTATAGCCCAAGGTTCAAGATTTGGTCAGTAAAATATCTTCATAAGGTAATATTCAGTTTTCGACATGCGAAATCCCAATATTTATGGACCGGCGTTAACAGAATCAAAAATCATATTCTCATTTTCAAATTTATGTATCAGGTTAGAAATTTCAAGCCCCGTATCTCAAAAAACAAATATTTCTAAATTTAATATTCACCAGGATGGATTTTTTTCAAGTGGGTTCTGAAAGTCCTCTTGGAAAAGAATTTTTTTCGCAGGTTTTGCAGAATGTTTCCATGTTAAACGAAATGGTGCGAGGTACGGATCGCTGCGGAATATAAAATGATATCCCGCTATACCGCCAGTCAACGGTTCATTGCAACTCACTGCGCATGCGGATACAAACGGAAGCAAACTGTAATGTGTGTGTCTAGACAAGAGTGATTTTTCCACGAAGTTTATACTCAACAACCACAAAAATTCAATGTTTAGGCTTGAATATTTGGTGACAATATTGTTGGCCCGTTCTTTTTACCTGGTAATCTTACTGAAGATATGTGTTTGGACTTATTGGAAAATAACATTGATCCAATTTAGACGGAAATTATTGAAAACAATGCTGGAAATTATGTGGAACATCAGATTGTGTTTCAGCAGGATGGAGCTCCTCCACACTACGCCTTACCAGTTCGAGAATATCTGGATCAAAGATTTCCAAATCGGTGGATTGGAAGAAGGGGTCCCACTGAATGGCCAGCCAGATCACTAGATCTGTCACCACTAGATTTCTTTCTTTGGGGAAGAGTAAAATTTACTACACAGCCCGATTCCATAGAAGATTTAAGAAGACGTATAGTGAACGAATGTCGTCAAATCACTCCAGAAATGCTGCAAAATGTGCGCCATCGTTTCGAACAAAACTTATTTCATTGTATGGAAGCTAATGGTGAACAATTTGAATAGTTAATTAATTGATGTGAGTTTTTGATAAATTATTTACTTTACTTTGAAAAGTCTTATTTCTTAGATCAATACTTAAAATCGTTCTGATACCGTACAGTTGGAGGATGATTTCAGTGAATAAAACAGCTAGTCGAACATCTGACCCTAGTAGCATTGACACGTACGGTATGACTTCATTTGCCCAGTGATAGATGTTTTGTAATTTCAAATACAAGTACGGAAATTTTGGTATTTCAGAAGCACAAAATGTCAATTATTCGCAAAAAATAAATTTAAGTGATAAAATTAACTAACGCATAAAATGGAAAAACAATTACTGTGCTGAAATCAGTATAAAAATACCTTCGAATTGTGGTATCACTCACCCTATCTTCCCTATTCAAAAATTGGGGGTGGGGGTTGTAGCACCAAGGATTAAAGCGCTATGCGTCCGTAACCTACATCTTAAGTTGTCCCCCTCGAAACAGAAATCGACCTGCCCGAGCATTTTTATCGAAAATACTTAATTTTGTCTGTAATCTTGTTTTCAAATGGCCACCCCGTATGTATTATAATCAAATTAAACACATTTGAGTCTATGACCACTGCATTAATTTTAACCATAAATTTTTTGACATAAAAAAAAACATTTTCTTCGTATAACATTTTTCCAAATTTGGCCCCGTTTAAAAGATATAGGGTGTTGAAAATTCATAAAAAAATTGCATTTTCACCTGAAATATTCAAACGACAATATCAATTGAAATGATCTCTTGTAGAAGGTTTTTGATAACAGTCATGCATATTTTGGCATCAACAGATTTATTCCATTTCTTGTGGTTGTCTCACTACTTCTGTACGGATTGGTTAAATTGCATGAAAAACAAATTTCATTTGAACTAAAAGTCCGTATCTTGCACTTCCTAGAATCATTAGTCTTTTTTGCAGATTCATTCCTAATCTTTTTTCCTAAATTGCCCCATTTTTGAGATATTTGAAGTTAAAAGGAATGAAACCGATATAATCATCTGATGAAACATGAGTGAGTGAATCATTTCTTAGAGGTAAAATAATGATTTAAACAAATCAGGTTCAAAAGTGGATGCTGTAGAATGTAATTTTCATTCAAACTGAACTGGAATACACAGGGGTATTTGCCCAATGTGAAAACTTAAAATGAATATGGAAAAAACGGTATGGGCAAAAGTGTTTCTTTTGATCTCAAGATAAAATTAACGAAGTGGTCAAAGACTCACCCTGTATATAAGAGTCTGGATATTACTTATGATTGAGCAGTGGAGGAATTATCGACTCCGGATTGGATGAAAATAAAGGTTTTCTTCTCTTTATTCTATAGCAAGCTTTCGCATTTATTTCAAAGCTTAATCTGAGCTTCTATCAAAGGGCATACATTATCGTTTTTACAGTTTTCTTCACTGAGAATAAAATTTCCTACTGAATGTTGAGGTTTTTGAGTGACCTTACATCTTCCAAAAAAATTTCTCCAGAGTACGGAAGAAGACTCAAGGAGCACAAAAGCTCCTGAGCTCACGTCGAAGCATTTTTATTTTTTTTTATTATTATCACTATCCGAAATATAAACAGTGGATCTCGTTGCATCTTGGATTATTCGATGAGATTTGCCCTCCAATATCTGAAATATCTTGATTAAAAACAAAATAAAAAAATTACATCGGAAGTAGTCCATTTCAGCGGCCTGAAAGAATTTTTATACATAGCTTTATAGGAAGTTTAAAACTTCAAAATAATAATCTTCTCGGAACATCGGATGGACGAGTCTGATTTGAGCCTGGAAAGTTGGCAACAGTTATTCATTTAGTCATATCGATTTGGCATCATTCGTTCATCAAGCTGCATTGTTTCAAAAACGTAGAGTTCAAAACTCAGAGATGAAGCAGGTTTTTATTTATTCATTTTGAACTTCCTGGTCACAGAAAAAAGTCGCATTCCCGCGACTTTGTCCAAGTTGTATTTATCACGATTGTTCTCTATATTTCTGGCTTAGGAAACACTGAGTGATGCCAGACCAAATCTGTTGCCGCCATCTTGAAATCTAACATTATTGACATTTCTCGGAACTTTTTAACGTAAACACTTGTTGTTATCAGTCACTTAAAAACTCATCATGGCCCAACAAATGCAACTTTTCACAACTTTCGCCATGGATTATCAAGACAAAAGTGGGTTGAACTCAGATCCTCATACAGGATGAATCTTTGATCACTGCGTTAATTTTAACCATATATATAGGTTATTGAGGCCAGTTCTTTCAAATAGGGCCTCATTCAGAAGATATTTGGTGTTGAAATTTCATAAAAAAATTGCAATATCCTTTGTATCGTTTGAACGTCAGTATCGATTTATATCATCTCTTGTGAAATGTTTTTGATGATTGTCATGCATATTTTGGCATCGACAGATTCATTAAAATTCCCTTGTTTTTCTAACTATAACTCTACAGATTAGTTAAATTACATGGAAAACTTATATTACTTGAAAAAAGGTTAATATCTTGGTCTTCCTAGAATCTTGTGTCGTTTTATCAGATAAAAATTTTCCTTGATTTTCTCAAACGCACAATTTTTAAGATATCCAAAGTTGGAAAGAATTAAATCGATTGAATTTTTGAAATCTTCTTATTTCCCCAAATCCAACTATGCGCTGAAATGATCCAATAATCACATTTGTTGAATTTAGATGTTTTGTTTACCTTTCGTGATGAGCGTTGAGATAAGTAATGTTTTTTCTGTCAGGATCTGTTATCTTCATTAACTGATTCTTTTTAGCTTCAGACTTTCAGGGCACATCAAGTTATATCCATTGCTGAAAGGATGTTCAGTGCATAATAAGGTAATCTATGATCATTTTCAGTTGACATGAGGTGACCGTGTTGGCAAACTATCGAACCACAGATTCTGTGACAATAACTTGTATTTTGTGAGCATATACAGGATGAGTCTTTGACCACTGCGTTAATTTTAACCATAGGTTCTTGGGATCAAAAGAATCACTTTTTCCATTACGGTTTTTCTATATTCAGCTGCGTTGAAAAGTTATAAGCATTTTAAGTTTTCACATTGGGCAAATACCCCTCTGAAGTCCAGTTTAGTTTAAATGAAAAATACCTTCCACAGCATCCACTATTGAATCTGATTTGTTTAAAAACATTATTTTCCCTCTAAGTAATGATTCTATTATCTCCTAAGTTTGTGAACAAGGTTGAATCGGTGTATGAAATAAAGATAATAAAGGTATAAAACAAATCTAGGAGACTGGGTTCGAAGTTTTTAAAGCTCATATGAGCTCAATTTGCAGCATTCCTATGTTAGAATAGGTATAATTTGATGAATCCTGAAAGTCTGAAGCTATAAAAAACCAGCTTTTCATAAAGACAAGTCTTCGATTTAACAGGTCCTGACAGAAAATACTTTACCTATTTCAACGGTCAAAATATACCGAAGAGTGATGGAAAACTTTTTCTCTATTTATTATGGAATATTATTGTGGATTAAATATTAAACAAGGTGCTAGACATCATTAACAATGAATACAGCAAATGGCAATTTAGATTTTGTGGTGAATGTAAGACAAAAATTGTTCAGTGGTTAATTTCATCTATAGTGTTTAGTGATGGAACCATAGACTGGAGAGCTTTCCCCAACCTTTTGTAGAAATATTTAATAAAGACATAAAATATGGCAACATTGAACAAATCTGATTATTGAATCATTTCAGCACAGAGTTGGATTTGGGAAAATCAGAAAATTTGGACAAAATTATATCGATTCAATTCCTTTCAACTTCAAATATCTCGAGAATGATGCAATTTAGGAGAAAAGATGAGGAATGATTTTATATGCAAAAAAGACTAATGATTCCAGGAAGCACGAGATACGGACCTTTAGTTCAAGCGATATTTGTTTTTCATGCAATTTAACCAATCTGTAGAGTAGTAGTGAGAAACCCACAAGAAGTGGAATAAAACTATTGATGCCAAAATATGCACGAGTGTTATCAAAAACCTTCTACAAGAGATCATTTCAATTGATATTGTCGTTTGAATATTACAGGTGAAAATGCAATTTTTTTATGAAATTTCAACACCCTATATCTTTTGAACGGGGCCAAATTTGGAAAAATGTTATAGGAAGAAAATGTTTCTTTTGACGTCAAGAATCTAAGGTTAAAATTAACGCAGTGGTCGAAGACTCATCCTGTATATTTTAGAGATATATTATGAATATCATTTCAAACGCACTGAAAATTGATAATGAATGTTTAGGACGATCACTACTGCGCAGGCGCTTATAGAAATCTGGGGCGCATTTTTTAGGCGAACTTGACAAGTAACATAATTATTTCGGGGAATAACCTCGTGATGGTTGTCTACGTGTATTTTTGATTGTTATCAGTGCATCAAGCATAATTTATATCTGTGTATTCCACATTCCCTCCGACTGAATTAGACATTTTATGAAAGATGATCAGTTGTTCTTTGACGAGTTTCAAGCCCTTAAAGACTCAGATGAAATCCAAACGCCCATTGAGTATTCCACTGGTTCCACTCTTCTCTATTCTATCCATGCACCTCGCCCCTTCCATAACTAGGGCAATTATTGGAAACCAGTAATGACTAGGCAAAAACCTCAGAGTTCCTTGAACGAATGTATATAACTGAAATTAAACTTCCATTTTGATGAACCCATTCTTTGCTAATGAAGAAACTTACGTCATATAAATTCTCGATAGGTTCATGAAACCGTATTAAAATCATATGCTTTTTATGAAAATCAGAATGTTCTATTTACATAAAATGATTGTTTTCTGATTGAATCTGAAATTTTCGATGAATACTTCCCTTACCTACACACAATTTGATAGGGACGAAACAGCATCAATTCCTGCTAGAAATCATAAGATCCATCTCGAATTGGAGATGGCTCTTGATGATTTCAATGGATGCAGTTTATTATATCTGAAGAAAGATATTCGATAACTTCATGTTTATGTTTCAATTTCCTGCATCGCTTTCCATACATCACTATCGACATAACAATAATCAATTTGGAGAGGACTCTGCCTAAAAAATCGATTCGTGTGATATTTCATTCCTTCGGTATTTTCGTTTATATCCCATCCAAGAAGGACAAGGAGAGAAATCTGAGACCCTGTTTGAATATGAACGAACTCCCAGAAATTTCGACTATTTGGAGTATTCTGGTTCGGGTGGAAATGAGATTCACCGTCAATAGGGTCTGTTTGAAACTGAATACCGTGTACAGGCTGAGCAGATTGACAATGTAATGTATGGAAAAATTTAGAAAAGTATTGCCGTAAGGCTAAAAGCTTGGGCTCAATTCTTTTAAGACCTTTTTCCGAACTCTGAACATCCGACACAAAGAGAGTAAAAGAATCAACAAAACTATATCTTTATCTAGAACTAAGCACTCAAAGTTTTCAATGTAGTATAACTGGCCATCCAAATGTGACGCTGACTAGATGTCAGCACTATATAATTTTTACACGTGACATATTTTCAAATGACATAAGCCATTTTGTTTTATTAGAATATAGTACAGGTTTAACCACGGACAGGTACACATTGCAACAACGCGTTTACATCATTCAAAGTTATCATGAAAATGGGCGTTCTTTGAAAAATACCCATCGCTAAATTCGTGATTTTTTT
This sequence comes from Micraspis discolor, assembly GCA_030674115.1. Taxonomy (NCBI): domain Eukaryota; kingdom Metazoa; phylum Arthropoda; class Insecta; order Coleoptera; family Coccinellidae; genus Micraspis; species Micraspis discolor. The sequence continues at coordinate 3,434,142 of JARTUT010001740.1, forward strand.
GGTGTATATAATGGGCCAAATCAATCTTCAATTCAAAGATTAGTGAATGCTGTTAGTGAAAGTGTTGAAAATAAACTGACAACATCAATTTCGCGTCGTTCGCAAGAATTGGGCATATTTTATGGCTACTTATGGAGGATTTTGCATAAAAATTTACATTTTGAAAATTATAATTGAATTCTTTTTAAAGCAGGTTTATTGTTAAGGTTTATTAAATTTAAACAGGAAATGTCATCTCGATAGAGACGATTATATTCCCAGATGTTAGTTTATTTGCTGTAGATTATTTTGCGGACATGATGAGTCTGTGAAGGCAATTTGCCGAATTATTTTTGTAATTTTCTTGGCGAATAAACGTTATTATTATTATTATTATTTCCACGCTCATAAAATTCAATTAACCCAGAAATTGAAAGAAAGGGAACATTTACAACGTCGTAATTTCGCTACTTAGATTTTTGAACAACGAACGACAGTTCCATTGTTTTCAAGCAAAATTTTGTTTAGTGACGAAGTTCATTTCACAATGGATGGATTCAATAAACAAAATTTTCGTATCTGGGTGATGAAAATCCTCGTGTCATTGATGAAGAATCTCTACACCCGCAAAAAGATACTGTTTGGTGTGCGATTAGAACAAATGGAATCATTAGACCATTTTTCTTCGATGATGCTGGAAATGCTGTTACTGTGAATGCTTAGCGATAACAATCAATGTTGAGAGACTTTTCATGTTGACAGTTGAGTCATATTGATGTGTCTGACGTCTATTTCCGGCAAGACGGTGCTACATGTCACACAATTCGAGAAAACATTACGTCTTTGCGATCAAAGTTCCCTCAATGTGTAATTTCACGAAATGCAGATTTCAATTGGCTTCCAAGGTCATATGATCTAACACCATTAATTTTTTTTTGTGGGGTTTTTTGAAAAGTCGAGTGTATGCTAACAAGCCACAAACAATTAATGATTTAAAGAACAACATTCAAGTTGCAATTCGTGAAATAACAAGTAGTCATTGAAATTTTCGATATTCGAGTCGTGGTGGACATTTGAAATATATTCTAATCCACTTATAATTATAATGGATCATACTTTTATTAAAAAAAAACAGCAAGAAAAAATTTCAAATAGTTTGTGTTTCATTTCAAAGAAATATGTAGGCGCGTTTTTGGATTTTGTACCGGAAATCCAATTCAGGACGTTTTTCAACTCCTGATAATTTGTTTAGCCAAAACGATAAATCTTTCTACTATTTCTGCAGCTTGGTGTGAGTATCGCCGAATTTCCTCACTAACAGCTGTGGTTACAGCGAACAGGGGATGGGAACTCGCCTACTACAAAGGTGGTCACGTTTTTCTTCGACGAGCGGTAGAGACATCTGTTGTCGTCTCAAAAGCTCGGATCGGTAAACTAGGACTTCTCAGTAGTGATCGGTAAAAACGGATTTTATCGGATTGCTACAGTGATAGTAATGTCAAAAGGTTTGTGTTGCATTCATATAAGTAGTAGTTTTGGATTAACTTATAACTCACTAAAAATGTACTGTGAATTAATATTTTCTGTAGCAATTTCATATTCTTGTGAGGTAAGAAAAAGTTTTTCTTAAACTTTAGGTCCCAAAAAATAGATTGTAGTAATTTCTGATTAGTAAAAATTTGGGACATTTTTCTAACACTGTTTTCTTTCTAGGTTTTTCATTACACAAGTTGAGGGTGTTAGAAATGTTTGGTTGGAAAGAATCAGAAATCCATGTCTTCATTCATCCAAAAGTGTTATTTGCATAAAGCATTTTCATATGGATTGTATAGACCCTCATGGAAAGCTGAAAAGATTTGCTCTACCAACACTTCATTTGCCAAGTAATTCATTCTACTCCCTATGATTATCATTTTTGTAATTTCAATAATCTTTCAGATTATGTAAGCACACTTTGTCTACCCTCCAGAACTCCTGAAGAAACTTTGAGGCAACAAGGTATTTATATATAAGTGAACTGCTCATGATCATTGATTATAGTTTTGGGTATTCCACTTATAGTAGGTTTCATAAAAATCGTCTATCAGAAGATTCCTAGAATACTTCAACGGATATGTGAGATTTACCGTTGAAACGCCAAATTCAAGGAATTTCAGTTTAATAAGTTTATTGATTTTGCCATGATATTATTTCTGTACTTTTATGACAGAACTATTTATAAAATTTTATCAGGAAAAAAAAACAATAAGATCTTATGATCCAATAATGAAGATGGCATCCGAAAAAGTATCTAAAAGAAAATAGACTTTTAGAAATTGTTTCTGTCATGAAAGTATAAATCTAATGCATTTCATGCTTAAATTGATGTATCTGTCACTAATATTCTAATTTATTCTTTCAATGTATTTTCATAACTTGATGAGTAATTGTTGCATAATTATTGTTGGTTCGTTTATTCTTTCCCTCGATATTGAAAATTTTGTAAATTGATTATCTACTGCATTATATATATATTTCTAAAGTTTCTTTTTTGTTTATTTCCTTTCATCCTCTAAAGATTAGTATGTTCTTTGATTTGAAAGGCAGATATATTTGAAATGACCATAATTCTTTTAATCTGCTGCAAATTGTCACAATTTTCTGATCAAATGATATTTTTTTATTGAAATTGTGACAATCTACAGCAGATTAAAAGAATTATGGTCATTTCAAATGTATTTGTTTTCAAATCCAATAAAAATATGGGATTCAACCTGCGCTTGCGTGGAATCCTATGATAACTCTTATAAAATGCACTAGAGGGCGCCACGAGACGGAACGTTGTGCGAATGGAATCTGTAATTAACTCTAAGATGACGAAAGATGGCGCTGTAAGTTGAGCTCTAAGCCGGGACCAAAATTCATGCCAGAGTTGCCTATCTATAGGTAGTCTATGACAGCGAAGATTGACTAATTGCATAGAGGGTCTGCGACGAGGAGCACTTCACTAAGGTGGTGAACGTAACCCTTCTTGAGCTGAAGGATAGTTTTTAGGATATGATTATATTATTATTCGGCAGATCTGTCAGCATCTATATTTTAAAGGTTTAGATAAATTATTACACACCTGTGGTATTGGAAAGCAAGAGAAAGGTAAGATTTATTTTATCACTCTAAAAGAAGATTATCTTCATGAATAAAAATAAATTGTGGAAAAAAATTGTTGTTTTCCTAACTCGCTTATTGACCGATGAATTCAATTAAGTTTCGCTACCCTCGAATGAATATCATATGACTGATTATATCGAATTAGTAATATTGTATTTTTAACGGATTGGTCTCAAAGCAATGAAATAATATCTCCAGCCATAGCCAATCATTCAAGTCTCTCAAAAATCATTAATTTATGTAGGATTACATCAATAGGGTACCGAAAATTGTCTCCCTCTCGATGATATAAAAATATTGAATGTCTTCTCAATATAAGAAACTTTGTTGGAACATATACTCAGTGTGAGTTATACATAATTTTCATCCAAGGAAACACGACCAGGATCATTATAACTTTTTCTCAACGTCTAGTTGGAAAGTTGTAACTAATGCAACAGGTTTCTATTTCTTCTGCTGAAGCGAAAACTATGATGTGAATTCTTGGCTTCAGAGCTATCGAGGAAATCAGGGTCGGATTCAGGTTAAGATATGTTGTTGCCAAAAGTCAATGAGAAGTTATAAACTTGGCTCATTTTAAAACACCCATAAAGTCGACTGCTATTTACTTTCGGGCTTATACGCGTAAATCCACGATTCATGACCTGTCACGATGTCCTAGACGTGCTTCGCAGCACCGCGATCGTATTTTTGGAGCATTTCTTTCGACCAATCGACACGAGCCTTTTTATGAGCGTTTGACAAATTGTGTGAGATGTAACAAGAATAAATTTTTTTGACGGTCAAATGTTCATGCAATATTGAATGTATGCTGGTTATACTAATGCCTTAGGTTGTCTCAATCTCACGTAAGATTACATGACGATCTTGCAATATCAGTTGGCGCCCAGCATCAATAGTTTTCGAGACAACAAGTGATTTTGGTCGACTTTCACTAAATACTTCTTGGAGTGAGCTACGACCTCGGTTGATTCCACCATACCATCGATAAACAATGGTCCTTGATGGAGCTATATCCCTAAAAATTGAATTAAGTTCATGGATGCAGTGTTGTTGAGTTAATCCATGTCGAAAGTTGTAAAAAATGTTCACGATTCAATTTCATTTTTTCGGCGATGAATCTTTCAAGTTAATGTAAACAACAAAACGTTCTGACTACGTATAATCTCAAAAATGTCAAGCTTTACGATAGAGCTTTCAGTTGGCAGCTTGCAACACTATTTGTCCAATCCCGAAATATAAAAGGCAACCCTCGTGTATAAAATTTTAAATATTCAAAGCGACTTTCGAGGCCAGTTTAAATAATAAATTGACAGGAAAACCTAACTCTACCTCGTGGCTTTTTTAGAGTTTTTCCATTTTCCTGTGAACCACTTTTATAACCGCTCGAAAATAAATATTTGTCATTTCCAACAGATGCATTATATAAAATGTTGCCCTTTATCCTATTTGTTTTTATTCGTGTAGGGGGTTGGTTGGTTTGATGAAATGAAGTGGGTGTCATATTTGCTGTGCAGAATTGCCTGTCCAAGTGAATTATTCTAATCCCTTATTGTTTCATTTTAGTATATTGCCTTAGGAAAATAAGGAAGCTCGAAGGGATCCATTTACTCTTGAACTTTTTCTGGTCTGGCACCCAACCGCTTAATTCATGTTTTTTGTATCATCCATTTATCTGGAGTATCACACATTTTTTTTGACTGAATTTGTGGAAGAAATTGGAGAGACTGAATAGTCTGGCTTTTATAATAATTTACATAATATGTCGGATTGTTTGTTTCGGCCGAAAAGAATATTCAAATATGAATTTCAGACCATTCTGAAATAATTAGAATATTTTAGCATCGATGTGTTTCACCTTCTTCTACTGTTAAATCTGTGGCTCTTCGAAGGGTACCTTATTGGAGAGTCTGCCACTATGAGATTAAACCCAGGAATAAAGGATCCTGACCCATCAATATCAATTCAGATTATCCTACATCTAGCATACAGACCATGATTGATTTCTCCACCACTTACCCCAAGGATTCACCCCAATTGTAGATGTCTTCTCATTTTACAGAGATGCGTCAGGAGTTAAAATTCAATTTACGTTTGTTCTGTGTGTTCGATAAGAACTTTTCGTATTATCATGATGAGGCAACAATTAAAAATAATTGTTTATAAATGATTAAAAATATTTTATCAGGGATTTTTATTGACAACTCATTTTTAGTGTATTTCCTAATATAAAAAAAATATTAGAAAATCATTTTTATTTTATTATCATCTGAAGAAACTCAAGGCAAACTTTAAGATTTATTATTGTTTTTTGGAGATTTGTGTTTGTGGATTCTTCTACATTATCTACGACGTTTTTTTTTTCTGTACCGCAATGTTTCAGAGTCCGGGAAGGAACTATAACAAGCGCGCAAAAACCCCTGAATTTACGTCAGTAACTTCCTACATGATTTAATGGAATCACGAGTAATATTTGTCCGCCTTCAATGAAAAATCAATTCTAGTCGAAATTACCCGACCATCTTCGGCTCGATATTTGAAAATTACAGACATTTAGGCAAAATGATAGCACGCCGTTGCACTAGAATAACTCGCGCAAAGATGAGAAAATGCTTTTACATTCTGTTAACACTCTCTATATCAAAGGAATTAGAAATATTCAAAGTTCCATATACAGGGTGAGTCTTTGACCACTGCGTTAATTTTAACCATAGATTCTTGACGAAGAAACATTTTCTTCCTATAACATTTTTCCAAATTTGGCCCCGTTCAAAAGATATAGGGTGTTGAAATTTCATAAAAAAATTGCATTTTCACCTGTAATATTCAAACGACAATATCAATTGAAATGATCTCTTGTAGAAGGATTTTGATAACACTCGTGCATATTTTGGCATTAATAGATTTATTCCACTTCTTGTGGGTTTCTCACTACTACTCTACAGATTGGTTAAATTGCATGAAAAACAAATATCGCTTGAACTAAAGGTCCGTATCTCGTACTTCCTGGAATCATTAGTCTTTTTTGGATATAAAATCATTCCTCATCTTTTCTCCTAAATTGCACCATTCTTGAGATATTTGAAGTTGAAAGGAATTGAATCGATATAATTTTGTCCAAATTTTCTGATTTTCCCAAATCCAACTATGTGCTGAAATGATTCAATAATCAGATTTGTCCAATGTTGCCATATTTTATGTCTTTATTAAATATTTCTACAAAAGGTTGTGAAAAGCTCTCCAGTCTATGGTTCCACCACTAAACAATATAGATGAAATTAACCACTGAACAATTTTTGTCTTACATTCACCACAAAATCTAAATTGCCATTTGCTGTATTCACTGTTAATGATTTCTAGCACCTTGTTTAATATTCAATCCAGAATAATATTCCATAATAAATAGAGACAAAGTTTTCCATCACTCTTCGGTATATTTTGACCGTTGAAATAGGTAAAGTATTTTCTGTCAGGACCTGTTAAATTGAAGACTTGTCTTTATAAAAAGCTGGTTTTTTATAGCTTCAGACTTTCAGGGTTCATCAAATTATACCTATTCTAACATAGGAATGCTGCAAATTGAGCTCATATGAGTTTTAAAAACTTCAAACCCAGTCTCCTAGATTTGTTTTATACCTTTATTATCTTTATTTCATACACCGATTCAACCTTGTTCACAAACTTAGGAGATAATAGAATTTGACTTAGTTTTAATATTTTTGAATGTTTGTTATGATGCATGGTTAATTATAATTCAATCAATATTGAAACTGGAAGCTATAAGCTCATAAACAAGAAAGATTAGAATAGAATGCATTTTCTAACCATAATCATTTCATACTGAATTGAATAACTTAAAACTATCGATATTATCCTTCCAATATATTCCACATTTTTCTGAAAGAAAGCTACAAATAACTGTTGACAGTTTCCAACAGAATCAAAACAACAAGGAACCACAGAACACTTTTTTATTTGGAACCCACCACACTCCACAGAGACGTTATAATATTTTAATGTGATAATAATTCCCTCTAATTATTCTGAGGAAAATTATAACTAAAGATCAATAATAGTGACAGATATTATCTTTCATTCAAAAAAACATTGCAAATATTAATTTTTTCGCTCCTGGGATTCGGTAATGAATTAATATTCTATGGCAGATAAGGTATTAAAATTTGTCATAATCTATGAATAACCATTATTCAATATTTATGTTCTTGTTTACGTAATTAAAACAGATACTCTGATTATAAAAATCAGTCATCAGTAATTATAGCCTAAACCGAATAGATTCATATTAATAATTTAACAAAAAAATTTTTATTAAAGAACACCTAGTTCATTTTTCAAAATCAAATTTAGGTATTTCTTCAAGAAAGTATAATTGCACACCTAAATCTGGAAATACTTGTAATCTATCCAGGTAAATTTTTATTGGGATTCAGTACAGAAAATAATCATCAAGCAAAGTAACATCACTTTAAAATGATTATTCGTAGTGACATCATTCATTGTTGTTGAAGATTTCGAAAAAGATTTTCGTATTTTTAACAGTATATCAAGAGACCTCATAGACCTGTTCACTGGTCTCTGTCAAGGAGAAGAAACTTTAGAAATATCCGTGTTTGGAAAATCATAGATGATTTTTTCTGTCTTTGAGCGAAAAAAAAGCACAGTGACAACCTCTTGCCTTGGAAGTTTTCATAGAAATGATGGTTTTCATGATTTGGAAATTTTAAGAAGAAAATTACAAATGTATGATGATAACACCCAATAATTCTGAGGTTTTTCTGGAATTTCTCACTAGAAAGGCATGGTTTATAATCTTGAAGTAGAAAGAAAATATAGTAGAACAACAAAAATCTATGTTTATGGTGTTGAATTTTTTTTACCAGAAAATTAGTATTTTGTATCTTCCTTCTGGATATGGACCTCATCGGATGAAACATGAGTGAGTGAATCATTTCTTAGAGGGAAAATAATGTTTTTAAACAATTCAGATTCAATAGTGGATGCCGTGGAAAGTATTTTTCACTCAAACTATACTGGACTACAGAGGGGTATTTGCCCAATGTGAAAACTTAAAATGCTTATAACTTTTCAACGCAGCTGAATATAGAAAAACCGTAATGGAAAAAGTGTTTCTTTTGATCTCAAGAACCTATGGTTAATATTAACGCAGTGGTCAAAGACTCACCCTGTATACATGCAGGTTTTTGTGAAATGTAGAGATTAATTTTTTAATATGCTTTGTTGGAATCTCATATAAAGAAAGTTGTTAAGGAATTATAACGAAAGTTGTTAAGGAATTATAACGTGGGTTCCATGGAAGAATATATGTAAAGGTAATAACACTTTTTCAAACATTTCATATCGAAAGTAGAGCTGAGCTTTGTACGAATATTTTTTCGAAGGTCTGGAGATGACAATTCTGAAAGGCATCTCACGGATAGAATGCCCGTTTTATCGTTTGAAAGAGTACTTCCAGTTCCTAACCCGATAGTGACATGTCTGTCAAGTTAGCCCTGTAGTTTCGGTGCTCTCACAGATTTTTATTCTCATTATTGATGCTAAGGTCCGTTCAAATATATGGCAGAGCAGGTAAACAAGCGCTATGGGTTTTTTGCGTATGACAGATGGCAACACGGTAATGGACTGGCCATCAAATATTCTTGTTTCATATAGCTTCAAAAACGTAATGCAACAAAAAAAGATCGTATTAAAATGATATATTAAGTATACAGGCGGGGAACATACAGCTTGGGGCGCATTCCGCATTTCTTTAATACTCTTTGTAGCTCCCTACCGGAATTCTAAACTTCAAGCTGGAACAGGTTAAGCACCGGATTAGGAGTCTGGTGAATTAATTCTATAATCTTCTGTACCTGCATTAAATAGGATAAAATTGCTGTGGTTAAAAAATAATGTTGTTGTAAAAACCAATAAAATAAAAGGTAGTTATTTTCCATCTTTCTTATCAAGTCATATAGAAAGTAATATCTTTCCTTCAGGAGCTCCTATCCTTTGATGTACCTTGAGGTATCTATTCAGGGCTATTCACTAACTCAAGTTGCTATGAATAGCCACCGAAAATCGTGGTCATCTTCAAGGTCAGTTGCTAAGCGCGAAATCGGTATTCACTATTCAAGAAAGTGGTTATGAAAGTTACTTTGCATAACGACTAGTGACTATCCCTAGTAGTTTACTGGCAACTGCTTTTAAGTGTAGCTATCGATAACCACTCTTGTCGGCTACTGTTTGTTTATTGTTTTTTTTTTTCATTCATGTGAACAATTAGAAGTTTTAATCGAATAAGAATGAAATTTTTAGTGCAAATGAACTTTTTAATGAATTTGGAATTACAAAGGTATTAATATAGAGTATTGTAGGGTAAATGCGCCACTGCTGCAAAGGCTTAACGCTGTCTTCATATTATTCAACTCTTTTGTGAGTTACATTCACCGTTCTCCAACTTTTACTGATTCAGCTGGTGATAGTTTTACTTTCATCATCACTTTATGTTCGCACAGGAAATTCATCATAAATTGATATCTTCATTGCTTGCCTTTTTAAACCTGTTATGTCTAAAATAAGAGATGTTAAATTAAAAATACCGAAAATTGTCTTTTATATAACCTCATCCTTCTTCCATAGTAACAGTACAGATTCCTCGAAAATCTTTTCCCAACTTTCTTTAACGGTCATTTTTCGTGATTTTGAAGGTTATGTATGTGCTTATTCCACAGACAAATCCATATCATTTGTCTATGGTTGAATCGAGAAAACGGACATTTGAACTATTTTGCGGTGTTGCCATGACTCTCTTCACAAAAAGTAGTTATGATAACAACAGTTGTTAATGGTTAGTTAGAGAATACCAAAAAAGGGTAGCAGTGGCTATCGAAAGTTGTTCTACGAGTTGCTTTGGATAGCCACGGCGAAAGCAACTTGAGTTAGTGAATAGCACTGATTATATATCTACAGCAATTAGCTGGATCATCTAAGGATGCTGATGCTTCCACTCTACGCACAGCATCTCTAGCCTTAGTTTTTTCTGCAGCTGAGTATTATAGCTCTGTTTGATTTAATAGTGCACATACACAAAAAAAAATCGATGCACAATTGAATACATCCATGAGAATGATTACTGGCACCATAATATCTATACCGGTTCATTGGTTACCTGTTGTGTCTAAGATTGTCCCTCCCCATATTCGCAGACAGACTGCAGCACTGAATTGGAGCAAATATCATTGTTTTCCTAATTTATTTCCGATTATTTCATACATTCAACAAAATAGCAATCCCAGATTGACGTCACGTAAACCGTTATGGTATAATACGTTCTTCAATAGGAACATTAGCGATAAATAATTATGGAATATTGACGAACTCTTGAAAAATGTTCAATAAGGTTTGATGAAAAATGAAGTGGTGGATCATTTTCTTGCCTTTGAATGTTGTGATCAAATTCTTCGGACCTAATTTTTTATTTTCCAGAGAAAATAATTTTTATTTTGTTCTTTTATCTTCGATCAGAATTACGCAGAATTCAGGTTCATTCAAGAAGAGAAAAAGTATGTTTATACAATCCAGAACCTCAATCACTCTGCGCATAATTCAAGATAAATATTTGTTAGTTTGTTTTCATTCACCCTGTCAGATTGTATCAAAGTGTCCATTTCACGTAGTTCTTTTTCTGAAATCCTATTCTTGGTTAGGTTTGTTATTAGACCAAATCCGTCGAATAGTTCGGCAGTTATCAGGATCTTAAATTAAGATTCCTCAATAACCCCTGAAACATTCGCTTGATCAATATGTCACTTAAAAAAACGTTTGGATAACGTTATAATCAAAATGTCAGCAGAATTTAGTAAAAAATTATAGGTTAAATGTTATTCAATTGAAAAAACCCAAATCAATTCAAAATACTCGATATCCCATTTAATATTTCAGGTTCGACCAAAACAAAAACTCCTGCATATATGGGAGTTATTGATGTTCGGTGTATCCCCAAATTTCATCCTTTAGCTTGTCATTCCGAGGAGATATAGCAGTTTTCAAAGGTCTTAAAATCACAGAACTTTATAGAATGAACTATGAACTTTGTTTTCACTTTTGATGTATTGCTGCAAATGAAGAACGGAAATCTAACACGATTACAGTTGCCAAGAACAAAAGCTTACGGCCAATTGTGACTTCAACTCTTCACTTCTGGTTTCGCATGAAAACTAAAGCCAACGCTTCGTCACGCATGAGGTCGTGGGAAGCGCCCCTAACCCGAGGAATTGTGAATTATGAAGTAGGTTTAACTCGGAGATAGAATGAAGAAAAAAAAATTAACGATGCGCACCAAAGTGTATCTTCTGTCTACGTATTTCATTATTATTCGTTCATCTCTGATGATAGATGAACAGAATTTTAATCGTCTGTGAATGAGTATAATGCCGTGGTTGATATCCAAATCTCTTACCCCATAATATAAGGGAGAATAGAACAAATGATACACGTCATTTAGAGGTATAGACTTTCTCATTTGATAGTAGTGGCTCCATCTATGTGCCAGTCCCAGGCAAGATAAAATTAGTACTTATCTGTGGGTTGAAGACTTCTTCAAGTTACTTTTGGCCTCAAAACTTCCGTAAACTCAATTCATGTTGCACTTACGGGATTGAAAGCGATATTTATAAATGCTTCCTCTTTGTTATTACTTCTTGTTGGATATGATAGATGTTTCATTCCATTTTATCAGATAATTTTCGTTTACAGCATGTTGAACTAACTTGGAACTATCGGTGTCTAACACTTATAAAAGCCTTTGTGGTTCTTTTATTCCCACTTTCAAGGGGCGTTTTGTTTCTTTGATATAAAATCTTCCCCATTTGCATGGTATCTCATATATGGAGTTCTTCGTTCCTTGATTCTCGTTATCGGGCGTAATATTTGTTAAATTAGCCCTGACGGTACTTGTGTCTTGAAGGCGGTTGTTTGTCGTACCTATTTCAAATTCTTCTCATTTTTTCTGATGAATCTTTCACATATAGAATGATGCTCTTTGTAGTTTTTTGCATATCTTCTTTTGTTGTATTGGGATCAAATTGATTTTCTGTTATTTGTTTCTCTCTTTATAATATCTTTTTGGAGTAATCTTTACTTCTGAGTGTTTTTGTGATGTTTTTATTTCCTCATTTTCATTTTGTTGGGTAATGCATATATTTGTTGCTCTATCATATAAACATCTTGCCAATTTTGTTTTTAGTTGATGGTTGTAATTGAAATGTAGATATTGACCTGTGTTTGTTGGTTTTTTGTAGACACATGTTCTTGGGATAAGACCAGAACGCAGAAATTCTCATCATCCAGTGAGCTATTGTCACATCAAATCCAAAATTTCAAGTCTGTAGGTCATTTCTTTCCAAATTTATGCAATTTCGCATCACTCATGATCATCAAGATAGAACTGGTACTTCACTAAATTTCAGAGAGCTGAAATTCGGAACAGAGTTAGGTTTTGATGGTCACATAAAGGGAAAACTGTAAAAACTAGGATACTCGAAGATCTGGAGTACCTGGCGACCCTGGTTAGAAACTACAAGAGCCCAACCATAAAATTAGAGATGTACTTAAACTGTCTGAAAAAATAAATAACTAACGCGAATGGGTAAAACGAAAAACTGTTGCTTCTATAGAAGAATCCAAACTAGAAAAAAAGAAAAAAAAGATTTGTAATAATAGCAAATCTCTTTCTAAAAAGAAAAAAAATGAACCAAATAAGCAAATCTAAAAATAGTAAAATAAATCAATATGCCCAGGTTTCTACTAAAAGAAGTTAAATCTAACCAAAAACATTCTGTTCGATGGAGCCGCTTGTTCATCATAATGAAATCTAGGCATAGTGGTGTCAAGTCTAAAGTTTTTTACTGCGATTTCTTTATTGATATAGTTAATGCTGTGCGACTTGGCCGTTAAAGGGGACACAAGGTTGCAAAACCAGGTGCAAGACACCATTGCACCAATCTGTCGCCAAAATCGCTGTTAATTCAATTAATTTTTTCCTAGTGGCAATTCCATCTTTAATGGGTATTGGTTCAACAGTCCATTCACACAACATTCATTAGATTAATACAGTAATCACAGTGAACAACCTTAGACTTGGCACTTTGTCTAGATTTTATTACTATCTAGAGACGAACAAGCAGCTCCATCGAGGTTTGGTTAGTTTTTTTCAAAATGTATTTGGTTGGATGAGATTTTACTTTGAGAGAACATAAAAAAGCGTTGTGTTTTCCAGAGAATGAATTTTTGCCTGAGCTTGAAATGCAGAGTAGGTAGCTTGTGTTTAAACATAAGAAAACTTGACTCAGGCGAGAAAATTTTAGAAAATGTTTTGCTCTACAAATTTTGTGAGGTCAATACTTTACTATAGAAATCAATTTTGTACTGAACACTGAAATTATGTTCTCTTAATTGAAACACCCTATTTCTTGAGTTCAGATTGCACGACGATCATAATTACTCCGGTAATTATTGCAATGGGCTATCAATAATGTATAAAAATTCTTTTCCATGAGAAGAATTAATCCTTTAAATAAATTGCCACGACTTCATTGTTTTTTTAAATCCTAGATCCAAAACGGGAAAATATAAAGCCTCGAATATCGATAAAGAAGAACTTTAACATCTTAATTTTTCAGATATCTTTGGATGAATATTCCTCACTTACAATATTCTGAAAAGTTATTTGAAACATTTTTTTGAAGCATTTCTTAATTGAAAATTATCGAACTCATATTGATCGCTTGTTGAAAATTCTCAAAATAATGCTCGTTAGATATTATAACTGATAACAAAAATTGAATGGGAGCATTCAAATGCTCAACAAACAAACAATATTATTATTTTAATTTGACTTATTAAACTTACCAGAATTTTTCAAAAAACTAATGAAAGTCCTCTTCGACGTTTCCACAAACTATTTACACAAAATTCGTCACGACGCGCCAATATTTCGCTAGTGCTCTAAGCGATGCTTTCCACAGCGAAAATGGAGTGGAAATGAGGGATACGATAACGTTTTGGGGTTGAAGGTGCGCATTATTCAACAAATATGATACGTTAATCTTTATTCTGATTCCAAAAACTATGGTGACTTCATACCAGGTGAAATATTCTACTTTTGATTTTGTAGAAAATTGAAAATACGACAAATGTCCATGGGCACAATATTCGGATGCTTAGTGGAAATGTAACCTCTGCTAAAGTCTTCAACATTAATTTTTTCAACAATATATTCCTAGGATTCATAGAACAATTTTTCATTTTCAGGCATTTCTGAACTCGTCTTGACCGCTAAATAAAATATAATATACATATATATAGATATTATTGAATTAATATGAAAAATTCCAAAAAATTGACATTTACTTATCAATCCATCATCGTCTTTGGTGAGCCTTTTCACAGACAGAAATATTTGATTTTAACTATGAATTTATTTTGCTACATTTTCATGCACTGCAATTGTTAGCTTCTCTCTGGAATCATGGTCTTTCTATTTAATTTTTTCACTTATAAGTCCCTTGTAGATGTATGAGCGACCAGGACTAAACTTTCTTTTTTATTTCAAAACTGTCCAAATGTTCCTGAATATCATAACAACTGTATCACTCCTTGTATGTACTGTCTGAAGAAATCAATGGAGTAGCACTCCTACAGGCACTCCCACTGGCACTCCCAATAATTGGGATCATCTGTTAAGCTCATTAGGCTCTTGCCTTCAAATAAAGAGGGGCCCCTGGATCTCCAAAAAAATATCCGTTTGCGTCGGATCGCAAAAGCTGCATCATAATTTAATTAACAATTATAAAAATTGCTGTCCACCCCAATCCTGCTTTTTTGTCCCTTTTCATTTCGTTAATATCCTTTTACACCAATGTATTTGTAAAATGAAAAAGATGTTTAAAGACGAATTAACCACATTCAAAACAAGATTATTTATTATTTAACATGAAGGATGAAGGATAAAAAAAATTTCAATTAATGAATCCCTAAGTATAAGTAAATAATAGGTTGTCGAATATCTCCGTTCCGCTTTTTTGCTCTTAATTCAATGCTTTATAAAAAGTGTTGCAGTGTTCGGATTTAGTTCAAATATGCGCCGTTTTGTTCGATAATCTGTTTCCATCTAGACAGCAACTTCATAATACCTTCCTCGTAGAAGCCCCCCTTCTTATTTGCAAAGAACTCGGACAGCCACTTTTCACAAGCCTCTTTTGAGTTCCACTTTACACCACCAAGGGCGTTCGCCATGGACAGAAACAGGTGGTAATCACTTGGCGCTATGTCCGGGCTATATGGTGGATGCGATAAAACCTCCCATCCGAGCTCCCGTAGCTTCTGACGACTCATCAACGAAGTGTGTGATCTGGCGTTGTCTCGGTGGAACACTAAACCCTTCCTGTTGGCCAATTCTGGACGCCTCTGGTCGATCGCCTGCTTCAAGCGGTCCAGTGTTCGCAGTAGATGGTAGAATTAAGCGTCTGGCCAAATGGGAGCAGCTCATAGTAGATGATTGCCTTCCAATCCCATCAAACACACAGCAAAACCTTCCCGGCCGTCAATCCCGGCTTGGCCATTGTTTGGGATGATTCACCTGCCTTCGATCACGACCGTTTTCACTTGATATTGTCCTATGTGATCCAGTCACCATCCGCTTCAAGAATTCGTTCCGTTTCAGCGGCGGTTTTTTTGCGTCAAATCATGCGGCACCCAAATATCAAGTTCTTTTTGTATCCAGCCTTCTGCAGATGGTTTAAAATGATTTGGTGACTAACTCCCATCTCCTGGGCGATGTCACGAGATGCCACATGCTGGTCTAACTCGATGTATTCCATGATTTGATCGGTATTTGTATGTATGTTTACACGTCTATAACTGTTGAACGCAATATCCAAACTAATCATGCATAGCGCCGTTTTGTAGGTTATGTCAAGACCTCTCAATTTTTGTATAGTATTGCCAGTTTGTAGCGCTTTGGACATAGCCGCGAAATTCAAAAGACAAAAAGGCGGAAGGAGATATTTCACAACCTATTATATGTAGAAATGAACAATTCATTGGGATAAATACAACTGAATAATTTAAATTAAGTGAGGACTTTCAGTGCAAACTCTCCACTCAATTGGGCTGATTATTCAGAAGCCAAATTGCAATAAGTGACTTGGATCTCACTGATAGGACGAAAATCGATTTGTTATTTCAGGGCCCACGTAACCAGCCTCTGATAATATTTCAACTAACATATTATTCAGGGCTCCTTACTGAATTCTAAGTTCCGAAACTTAATTCAGCATAATTTCACAGTGCTTCGCGTGGATTTCTCCGCTCATTAAAGTTTTTCCGAACTAATAAACGAATATCCTGAAGTAACAAAGCCACAAGTCCGAAGCAGAGAGGGCCGTAATTCCCAAATCACACAAAATTAATTGCAGGCAATGCAATGAATAACAAACAGAAAATGAGCACGCTTGCGTGATTCTCCTTTCGCGATATACAGGGTGTAGTATTCCGTATATAAAAATACAGAAGGAATGAAGGTGCACTGAGAAAGTCTTTTTTTTATGCAAATTAATTCTCACCTGTGGGTATAATAAGACATTAATAGCTATTCTCTTAGAATATATTGAAATTTTTTAGCAGGTAAATGTTTTCTTGTACAGAGTGGTCCAAATTGGATACTTTCGACATTCAGACTCAATCCATTCAGGAAATCGGAAAGCTCCAGCTCACCTCGTCGCCACTTATGGTATACACAGATTGTGTAAAATCCTCAAACTCTTAATACGAAATCAATTCACTTGTCTGAGACCATTTTCTGCTCTTAATTCCAGAACTGTTGGCATTTGAGCAAATTATACGCTTTTTGGTGCAGAACAAGTGCTCAACAACTAAATTCAATATTGTTCACCCGGACCGCTCGCACCGGACCCTGAGGGTGAAGTCATTAGGAATTATTCCGGTCTTCAGACCGCAATTCATCGAATCACGTACATTTCGGAACTAATATATAGAATGATATCATGAGTGGATGTCTCATTAGATGAAGTTCTCTTCTAATACACTAATTTGTCACGTATCGGCTCTGATTGCTCCAGAATGGGTTTCACGTGGTCGTGGTATATTCAATAGAAACTAGGATTCAACATTTCATTGAGTTTTAGGGGAGAGTGAAATTCCGCTTACATTCAATTCTGGCATTGAATACTTAAATTATGGCCAACAAGTTGAACTAATTATCTTGTCGCGCACAGTACATGAAAAGGTATGTAGGTGAAAAATTTGATGATTCCACTTCAATCAAGAAGGCCGACGCAAGGAAATCACTCAATATTGAGCATTTGACTTCCTTTAGATTAATTTAGGCAAGCGATTTGCTCGTCTGCAACAGTTAATCGAGGAATATCTGGAATTGGCGACAGCACCTGACAACCGAAAATGTTTTGATTGTTACGTTAATCCTTCATTTTATGTCCAGAGCGTCCATTGAGCTCTAGTTTACCATTATTAATTCGTCCTAAATTATTAATTGTAATCAGAAAGATCTTCGACCTACCGCTATTTTTTGGAATGTTGCTAATTGGTGTTCCTCTGGTTTCAATGAAAAAGTTCATTGGCTTTCTAATGAAGTGGCAACTATAAGAGACGAAGCCAATGTTAGGTCTACCAATTTTTGTGATGGGATCTATACCGATGCACTCCATGCCAAATTGGTTCTCCAAAATTTTTTCGACCTTATCGTTGGTTCAAGAGGTCGACTGTCGTCCTGAACAAGGCAAATCTTAGACGATCTACCGACCGTTTTCAAAAAGTTTGTACCATTCGTACACTTTCGGTAAAACATAGTCTGCATAAGCATTTTTACCATTCCCAATAAATCAGCATACTAAACTAAGCTTTGAGACAAACTGTTTGTTCAATTTGAACAATTAATATATTCTGCATATATGAAAACTCAAACTCATCTCGACAACACGCTGTTCCACTAGTAGAAAGTGAGCAGAAATTGTTTTGAGTTTATGATCATATTTTCGCGTAAATCCACGATTCATCACCTGTCACGATGTCATAGACATGCTTGAAGCACCGCTATTGTATTTTTGGAGTATTTTTTGACCAATCGACACGAGCCTTTTTTGAGAAATTGACAAATTCTGTGGGATCAACTCGAACAATTTTTTTGACGGTCAAATGTTCATGCAATATTAAATGCTGGTCCCATTAATATTCAAAGGTCTCAATCTCACGATAGGTCACATGACGATCTAGCAATATCAGATGGTGCACAGCATCAATGGTTCTCGGACGACTTTCACAATTTTGGATGACCTTCACGAAATTCGATTTGGAGTGAACTACGACCTCAGTTGAATTAACCATACCATAGATAAATACTGGTTCTTGAAGGAGCTTCATCGCCGTCCTTTGTTGCTAGAATATCCCAAAAAAAAAAAAACAAAATACACATTATATAAAGAATAATTAGGTCAACACAAATATTATTTTCATCAATACTATCATTATAATTTAATTTTTTTTAATTTTTATTATTATGTGAGAATATTCCTGACACTTTGTTTTAGATTGCCGAGTCTGTCTGTCTCTTAGGATTGGAGATTTAAGTTTTTGAAAATCTGAGTGTAGTTTTCTTTCTCTGATTATATTTACTTTTAGAAATTCAAAGTATGTGGGAAAGAAAACCTGCTGTTGTATAGGAAATATTCACCTTTGCGATCATTCCATACTTTACATAACAGATTATTCTTGAATTACAAAAAAGGAAAATATTCGATTCAATCTGTTGGTATCCACACTTTTAACAGTCTCTCAATAAAATTGCAGACTTTTTACATTCACCCAATCCTGAGAATTTCACAGGCCATAGCATTCGTCGAACTTCGGCGACGTTATTTGTTGACAGCTGTGGAAACATCAGAAATTGGAAGAGTTTTTTTTTTCATTAAAACATTTGCAAACTACCACTGAGGTCGACTGGGTACAACAGCTGGCGTAAACACACTACTTGACAGACTGCGGTCATGTTTGGCATAATAATTACGGTTCAAATACTTTAAAATACTCAACGCAGCCAATTTAAACAGGAATAAATTTTTTATCAGAGTGTTAATAGTGGAACTAACACGTTTATCTTTTATATTTATACATAAGTAGATAAGAATATCGACAAAGGCAATCATTCAATTCCAATAATTCATTCAATAACCGTTGTTTGAGCTATTTGTATGTAACGGAGAGTTTGCCGTGAATGGAATCGTTGAAATGCTTAGTATCCAATATCAAACTCAATCGGATTTCAACATTGATACAAAGATTCAATTTTAATTACCATTTAAGTTCCATTTGGCATGTTACACGCAATTTCACTCAACTCCATAACGATTCAGATAATGACAGAAGTCTAACATATTCATTTGAATTCATTTCTTCCTTAATTTCCTTACAATTACATTCCAGCTACTAGATAATTATAGATGTAAAGAGTTCAGAAACGCAGAAGTTGTTGGGGTGGCCATAATATTTGGATCAAAATTTATAATCCATCCCAAGAAAGTATCGGAAACATCATGAATAGCCCTAAAACCATCTTGAAACATATAAATATGGGACAATTATTGAGGAGATGAGGTATTGTTTCTTCTGCATATCCACATTCACAGCTTGCGCTTGGACCTGAGTTCCATCTGAATAGCATGCTATTGATACGGGCATGACCTGTTCTAGAACGATTTAGAACTGTCCTATTTTTTTTTTGGCAGACCGAAACCTGGAATTTTTTCAGAGGGTTCAGAAATGAGATCTTTTTTGAACGTTTCATAAGAGTTCCACTCAATCTTCCATAATTCTCTATCGATATTGTTCATATGGAAGAACGTGTACTAAGATAACGACAATAAATTATATAGTTGAATGTACATAGCAAGGAAAATTCATAATACCTATACCTTTCTTTTCAACAGACCACGTACATAATTCTATAAACTTAAGATCACGAACTGCATTCTCTAGATACAGAATGAATTTGAAATTTTTATTAAAATTCATATCATTTAAACTACAGTTCTCAAGGCATCTAATTTAAAATGGATTTGTATAGTCTTATTACAATTCAGAGTGTATGCTGTCCAAATGCTCATTGAACGAGTAACTTCATAGTACTCCTTTGATCATTTTTAAATAATAGTGTTATCTTTAACTTGAAAAGGACCACCAGTAGGTAGATGATATCCTTGACCTCTATAAATTGATAATGAATCAATTAATGTTAACTATGAATTAAATTACGAATACATATGAAATCTTGTTAGTTTAATTGAACATGGGTTCCGGTTCTGTCATTTTCACTGTTATTGTATCCACACTAGTTTGCTTTGGACTATTGAAGATCTATTCCTTATCTGTGTATGAACCTCCTGTTCCTAAGCTCGAAAATGAATGGTGGGGACCCAATGAATCACGCCTAGACGACAATGTTTATCCGTTCAAAATTAACATATCGAAAACGGTAGGTTAAATCTCTTTATCCAATACGTTACAACAATGACTGCCATCAATGATGTCATTTCAGACAAGTGAAGTATCAAATAACACATTAGTGAGTTGAGTATTATAACTTAAGTTCATTGTTAAAGAAGTTTTATCTCTATTTATTACTATTACAAGCAGAATTCACATTCGTTTGAAATTGAAGGAAACACTTTATTAGAAATTGAAGTCATTGCAACAGTATTTGCAAAACAGAGCCACATTGCATACAGCCAGGATTACAATGGAATTACTGCTTGACCTCTTCCCGTGTGCAATGCAATGAAAAATGTGCTCAAAAATGCTGATTTATCAATATAGAATCCAATCTCTTTCATTTATTAACAAACAAAGTATTATACCTTCTCTTGTACTTCTACAACAAAGTAATGTATATAATACTCATTACAAATACTCAACTTAGAATTGAATGCATGAACATCATCTGAGTTTCGTAATTTTCTATTATTTTTAGGTGCTGGAGAATCTCAATTTGAGATTAAGAAATACGAGAACCGTAATTCCATCTTTACATAATTCTCACCAAAATTATGGCATTTCGTCATCATTGATCAAGACTTTAACCGATTTTTGGTTGACAAAATATGATTGGAGAAAAAGGGAAAAATTCCTCAATAAGTTTCCACAATACAAAACAAACATCCAAGGTTTGAATATCCACTTTCTCCATGTAAAACCGAAGGAAACAAAACTAAAGGTTTATCCTCTTTTACTTCTTCATGGGTGGCCTGGCTCTGTTAGAGAATTTTATGATATAATTCCAATCTTGACGTCTCCTCAAAAAGGAAGAGATTTTCTTTTCGAAGTAGTTGCACCTTCTTTACCAGGTCAGTTTAATTTAATATTATTCACCAAAAATTTGATATAGATTCTTTCATCCACTTCTTGAATTAAATAAAAATCGCAGACGAGACGAAACATATCCAAGTACAACTGCTATAAAAAATATATGAACATTTAAAATAGGATATATATTCATCTCTAGCTCCATTTCTGAAGTTTTTCTAGCTGGACTAAGAGTAACTACAGATATAATTTAGCTGATGTTGACCGAACTCTCACGTATACCACTTTAGAAACACCAAATATAGTAGAATATTGAAATAAAACTTCTTTATACGCGACAAGGAGGTAACTGGATGACAATGCAACGGAAGTCCGTTACGGCAATATGGCGTCACGTTTCTGTACCATCCGGTTTTCAAATATTTTTGATTTTGTCGATAGATAGTTTATAAACCAATCAATCAAAAATTTTTGAAAAAATAAAATAATTAATAAAAAATATCAAATACAATAATAATCATAACTAACTTTTAGTAACACAAATTGACCGCCATATTTGATGTACTGGAACGAAGCAGCGGGATATTTGAATTACCAAAGCAGGGTATAATATAGAAAAATCTCGTTTAATGCCGAAAAAGTTTTACTTTAATCGCGTGTGAACGTTACCCGCACTCCTTTTTTTTTCTATTTAGGTTTCGGATTTTCTGATGCTGCTATCCGTCCAGGATTAGGAGTGGTCCAAATTGGGGTAATCATGAACAATCTAATGGAACGATTGAATCACAGCCAATTTTTCGTACAAGGTGGGGACTGGGGGGCCATTATGGCCCCTCATATGTCCATACTTTTCCCAAAGAACATTATGGGAATGCATTCGAATATGTGTGCATCAATCAGACCTATTTCTGTTATGAAAAGATTGCTGTACAGTTTGTATCCACCATTAATTGTTGATAAGGAGCATGAAGAATTGGTTTACCCATTATCCGGAGTTCTTGCTGGATTTCTCGAAGAAATGGGATATTTCCATATTCAAACCACCAAACCTGATACCATCGGTAAGTTTTCAGCTGACATTTTTACTCACCTCATTTTTAGTGGTTCGACAAACTTAACGAATAGTAAACTGTTAGGCTAGTTACACTCACATCAATTTTGGACGTTCGATAAAAGTTCGTACGAAAATTTATCGTACGTCCAAAATTTAAAGTAGCTTTCAGACCTGTCGATTTTGTATCGTGGAAGTACATTTTTGATGATTCGCTTCAGTTGCTTATCAGCATGATCCCTTTCAAGACTCGTGTTCTTGCTATGTGGTTGTTGTACCGTCGGCAGTAAAACCAGGAGTCAGTGGGTTCATCCTATTTCAGAGAAGTCGCTTTATGAACAATTTAGAAGTGACGAAGAAAAGTTTTTTAATTATTTTAGAATGTCAACAGCAAGCTTTGATGAATTGTATGAGAAAATACTAAATAATTTCCCCAAACACACTGCTTTACTTCCTTCTCTGATGGCGGTTAAATCGCAAAATAGTTTCAACCTCATTATATGACTATATTTTATAGATGAATTGTTGTAGAATTGTGAAACGTTCACTATGTTTCTCAAATCGTTATTCTTTTCAGAAGCTCCGGAATGTCTATCGGAAAAGGGAGTATCTCATACGGAAGAAGTGCCACCTAGTAAGTTTTACATGAAAGATAATCAATTTGAAATATTATATTTTGAAATGAATTTTTGATTAGGTATAAACATTTTGTTCCAACCAAGCTAAATAAGATTATTATATATGATGATGAATTGCAATTTATTGTAAATTATATATCTACGTTGCAAATATTAGAGTAACAATTCAATCTGTCTTATGAAATATATACCTATGTTTTTATGATTAGACGATATGCAATAATAATTCTTCAATTTTAATGTATTGATCTTGGTTTGAAGAAGACGATAAATAGACTTCGAAAAGTAGCTCATCATTAAGAACGATACTTCTTAATATTCTAAGAAAATCTGATTGGTCAAGTAAATTTGAATGTAGTGAGCATAATATTATAGACATTTTTCTAGATTTTTTTGTTAAATTCTATTTGTTAATATGGATAAAAAATGTCTGTAATATTCTCACAGGAAAACAAATTTTGGGCCAGTCTAGAGATCCCATCAAACATATAGCTAGTAAAAAATTTGAAAAACATAAGAAATATAAGTCAAGAAAATGAAGTTTTAAGGATCTTGGGCCTACCAAAATTTGTTTTCGGTGTTTTAATTGTTTTCCTAATTCGTATATGAATTCTTCTTTTCATAATTCTTTGAGGTAGATATTTTTATTAGCAATTAGTGTTTTTTCTAGCCAGGTTATTGTTTTATGTCTCATATCTCTGAAAGATCAAATTGAAAATCAATTTGAAATATTATATTTTGAAATGAATTTTTGATTAGGTATAAACATTTTGTTCCAACCAAGCTAAATAAGATTATTATATATGATGATGAATTGCAATTTATTGTAAATTATATATCTACGTTTTATTTATCTATGATCGCAACTAGTAAAACCAAGCGAACTTCGGTTGTACGAACGAAATTCGATGTGTGTGAAGACGTCGTTTTGATCACATGCGCCACTATTTTCACGACCACTAGACGGCGGTCGTGTATAGTCGAGACAATGGACGGCCGCAACACGGCGTCCGTACGATACAGGGGGTGGAAGGTCAGTTCAAAACGACTGTACCTCGTTTTGGGCTTATTTTGGTCAAGTTGGATTCACTACACGTATGTAAATCTGGATCGACCAATCAGAAAATAGAATGAAAATTGTGGAAGGGATCGAAGGAATTTCTGGGAATTTCCTACCGTAATGGCGAACAAGAAGAAAGCATGAATAATAAAAGTCATTTTTAATAATTCGTCGCATGGCTATAAATACGGACTCTCTCAAATTTCCGTTCTTTTTGACTTTGGCGATATTGTAGAGTGAATCTTTTGGACTTTCAGTATCGAATCGTGAATTTTAAAATGGGTTTCAATTGTTGTGTTGAAAGATGTTCAACCAAAATATGGTAAAATGCGTGGATACCATTTCCGTAGGTTTCCACAAAGTAGAGAGGTGAGTGTAACAAATGATTACAAATTATTTATCCTGGTATATTTATATTTATTTAAAACTTTTTAGGTATTGGAGAAGTGGTTAACAAAAATTGGGAGAGAAGACTTGAAGGCAAAATCTTCAAGAGAACTTTATGACAATTACAGGGTTTGTGATTAGCATTTTACGCCTGACGATTATATTCCTGCTAATAACAAAGCAGGAAGTATCCTAAACTAGATGTTGAACCCTCATTATTTCTAAATCTTGCTGATGGAAACTCAGGTTTGTTTCTTGTTTTATTAATTGCAATTTTCATACATAAAAGTCTTACTTGGCTATATTATAAACAATACATTATTTGAGAATCTTTTATAGATGAATTAACATGGAATCGTGAAACGTACACAATATTTCATAAGTCTCCTCTTTTCAGAAGCCATTGAACAAATATTGGAACCTAGGGTAGTGGCCTCAGAGATAGAAATACAGAGTGTCAAAGAACCAGGTACTTCGGAAATGGAAACCGAGGCAGTAGGTCAGCTATCTCCTGTGGAATATCTGTTAGAAGAAAGTATGTTGTAATTTTATGCCATTGATTATTGTTGTAGAAATTTGTTATGTATTATTTAAGAAGTGAAACTGTTTTAGCCCATCGAAGAAATTTTGAAATTTTTCAAACTTGCACAAAGCTTTCGTATACATACTTTGCCAAAAAAATTTTCACTATTTATATTTCGATTTCTCATTATAGTGGCCTCAGAGATAGAAATACCCAGTGTGGAAGAGCCAGGTACTTTGGAAATAGAAACTGAGGCAGTAGGTCAGCTGTCTCCTGTGGAAGATCTGGTAGTAAGAAGTATGTTGAAATTTTATGCCATTGATATTGTAGCAATTTGTTATGTGAATTCTTCACAATTCTTTGAGGTTAATTATTAACAATTAGTGTTTCATGTACCAGGTTATTGGTCTCTTTACCAGATCCTCGAAAGTTTGTTCGATTAATCAAGAAAACATAATAATTTTTTTAAATGCATTTTTTCTAGTATGTTTGTAGATGCCAAATTATTAATTTTAATGTAACCATGTCTTAATGAAAGTATAACACATTATTTTTGGAATCGATAACATTCACTGTGTTATGAAATAATTGTGTATTATCCATATTTTCAGATTTATTTGCTGTAATCGTATTGTATGATCTCAGGCCTACCAATATTCGTTTTCGTTGATTTAATTTTTTTCCTTATTTATATGTAAATTCTTCACAATTCTAATTCTTTGAGGTAAAATTGATTATTAACAATTAGTGTTTCATGTACCTGGTTTTTGGTCTCTTTATCATATCCTTGAAAGTGTGTTCGATTAATTAAGAAAACATAATTATTTTGTTAAATGAATTTTTTCTAGTATGTTTGTAGATGCCAAATTATTTTTCTTATCTTTTTAATTGTAATATAACCATGTCTTAATGAAAATATCACACATAATTTTTGGAATTGATAACGTTCACTGTGTTTTAAATTAATTGTGTTTTATCCATATTTTCAATTTATTTTGCTGTAATCTCATTGTAATTGATTGTAAGCCCAGAAATTACGCTAATGTTAATAAAATTCAGAATATAGCTTTAATTTGTCTTCTTTTCACGATAAAATCAAATCTTAATTGCATTTTCTCTGAATTTGAATTGATAAAAACTCTTTCATTTCCAACTTGATTCAAATCAGGTTGGAAATGACTTGGTTTCTATCAGTCCAATTTCAGCGAAAAATGCGATTAAAATTTCTCAATTTCGAATAGCCCGCCAATACCCCCTCTTTTACCCCCACCACAATTTTTACCTCCCCTGCCCTTTTAGTTCGCTTCACTACACCATCAACCGCTAGTGTCGCGTTCATTTGCGCATTCACAAAAATCTGCTAGAGTTGCCGATTTATATACTTTTATTTATCTATGGTACGATAACTTTTGAAAAACTTTTGAGAATCGATGTGTGTGTAAAGACACAATCATTTCTTTGCGCCACTATTGGAATTTGGTCGTACGAATTTTTATCGTACGTCCAAAATCGATGTGTGTGTAACTAGCCTTAGTGAGAAAGGAGGAAAAAAAATATCCAAACGTAACAACTGACAGCCTTTCTAGCTACACGTCCGAACTGGGATAGTGGAATTTCGTGCAAAACTTGCCTGTAGGAATAAATTCATTATCTAAATAGACAACAAGTCCAAGTAGTGGTATAACACCTATATATGAAAATATTTATTAAACTTAAAAGAGCTCATACAGTATCAAAAGATTCAGATCTTCATACTCATAATTTAATGAAATATCTCTTAAAAAAATATTCGTGAATCTCCTTTTCAAAACATGGGAGTGAACATATAGTGATGGCCTGTTGTGATACACAGGGAGGCCATTTGACAACTAAACAAAAATCGACTCTGTTAACGAATCCACAAATCCTTAAGTTGACGCAAATCTCCAGTACATTTAATTCAGACTTCTTAAATTCAAATTGGTTATCCAAAATTGTATTTTTAAAGGTTTAAATGGTGGTAGCAGGATCAAAAAACGGGAAAATGATACTATGTCAGTTCACCGACGTTTCGGAAATATATTTTTCCATCTTCAGAGCTCTACAAAAGAATATGGAGCATATAATGAAAAATTTCAAAAAACAAACATGTAAAAATATAAAACAGAAGGAATGACAAACCAAGACAACACCTCATAATTACAGTCTAAAATGAGTAACATCAAACAATTAAACATGGATACAGCTCAAAAAGTGAAAACAACATAAACAATCAGCAATAATGTTGAAGGTTTTCGTGAAAAAAAAAATTAAGATGTACTTACAGACCAAACAATTGTATCCTCCCATTATCCTCTATATAAATAATATAGTTCACAAATCTCAGGTATGTATTTTGCATGGAAAGAAATTATCAGAGCGCAATGAAAAATAAACAATATATGTAGTAATTTTGAGAGACATACGTCGACACACGGAGGTAGTCTATGGGTGGAACCAATACAAGAGCTCTCGATTTCCCAGTTGGAAATACCCAAACACGCGTAACATATGTTAACGGGAGGGAGGCGATGAAAACTTTACAGGGTGTTTATTCATTCTTAATAAGGGAAAATATTTTCGGCTTAGATGTTGGATATCCGATCTTGAATTAACTGAGTTATTAACTGCTATCTCATACATTAGTCGATTCTCTAAGTATGGTTCCCTATTTAGAATTTTAACGTTTTCAAAGTCGAAACTATGTCCCGTGCTAACGCAATGTTCAGCATAGACTGTTTTTGGGTTGGAGATGGGCAAGCGGACAGATCTCATGTGTTCCTGGACTCTAGATTTCAAATATTCAGTTTGTCCTACATAGACACTAGAACAATCTGAACATCCTATCCTGTACACTATATCAGCAAGCATAGTAATGGGTGTTGGATTCTTAATGGCACTGAAAAATTGTTTTCCAATTGCATTGAAGCTCCTAAATAACACTTTAAGATTTTCTTTCTTAATGATTTTGGAGAGTTTCTCTGAAAGTCCTCTGACATACAAGAGGGTGTCATATTTTACAATTAGGTGCGTGGACCCTCCAGGGATGTGAGGTTGAGGAGGCTTGACTGGTTCTCCCAACATTCTATCAATCAAATGAGTTGGGTAATTGTTGCTCACTAAAATCGACTTGATATATTTAAAGTTTTTTTCATGATATATGATGTCAGACAGATTCAAAGCTCTGAGCTTCAAATTTTTTATTCAAGTTTTTTTTTTGATAATGCTACCACCATTTAAACCTTTAAAAATTTAATTCAGATATCAAAAAGAATAGTGCTCTGTAATTAGAAACATACACTCTGTCGCCTAGTAAAGATAAAATAATTTTATTTACCTATTTAATTAATTCGAAACTTTGCTCCGGCTAGCTAGAGCACTAAACCATGTCAGATTCACCTTTAGAGAGTTTAAATAGATGCTTCCACCCCAGCCAATGATATTCAATGCTCGAACAATCGAAATTCATTCCACTTTTTTACAAATACAAGATATTTACAGTATGTACAAATATTAAAATGTCCAAATCAAAAGTTGCAAGTGGAAATGATTAATTTTTGCTATAAAAATCAACAGGTAATTTCTACAATTGTTGCTGAAACTTATTTTTGCTATCTTGAGTCCCAATTCATGCAATTACAGGACCATACAACCATCCTGGGTGTTCGGGATGAGTCTGGTGTCAAAATGGGTCTTAATTCTCCCACCCGCTAGGCAAACTTTCCAACAAAAACTATTTCTTCTCTCAGTTCTCCAGTCCTCAGGGAAACATCTGTTAGCACGTCGTAAAATTCAACTTCGGCAAATTTGTTCAGCCTTCAGCAAGGTATATCAAATTCGGCAATATTCCAACTCCGGAGATTTGGTTCAGTTCTCTGCTAAATTCCCAACTTCGGCAAATTTGTTCAATTCTTTGGTAAAGTTTCTACTCCGGTAGTTTTTGTTCAGTATTTCGATAAAACTTCAGCTCTGGCAAAATTGGCTGTGAAAATTGGCACCAACAACATCTTTGTTAACTTCAATTCATCTGGGATAGAGCCTAGGACAAATAAGCTACATTTCTGAAGAAGATTTTATAAAATTAAGAAATAAAAAATCTTTCAATCTTTTTCAGTAGCATTTGACTAAAACATAAAAATGTATCCACCCGTACTGAGGATCTCATATTCAGAATTATTGTTGATGTATACTTTTTTTTTATTCTAAATGTTGTTAATTACAAGATCAGAAAATCAATAATTTTCGTGTAAACACATTTAGACTCCTTTTTACAGTTTCCAAAGTTTCGATTTGTTGATTTTTCCAGAATATCTGAGCAGTTTACATGCAATTGAGGAAATAAATAAGGACTGATTCAACTCAAATATACAACCGAGTGTAAAAATTCAGAGTCTATATGTATACCATTTGAATATTACGACATTAGCGGATATCAACATAAGCAACATACGATTCCTAATAACACATAACATAATCAAGACTTCTAATTACATCACGAATACAGATAATTTCGTGCCTCTACTGATGTTGTATCAATATTGACAATATATCTAGATGTCACATATTTATTCAGCAATGCAACTCTATTAATCAACACGATATGATAAAAGGGATATCCATGTATAATAATCAGAACTGAGTCAGTTTCTAGTCTTTGTTTAAAGATAGTTATTATTATACAACATATTCAAACTTATTTAACTTTTTCATTTCCTCGGTTGTCTTAGTAATACAAGACTCCTGGCCATCGGACATGATTAATGTGTATCACTTAATAAATTCATAGTCCAAATTGTCTCATATTTAGGATGCTGCTTTTCTTCTTCTGCCTAATAAGTTCCTTCATTACAATTAAGCAGTGACGGCTCGTCAGGGTAGGTAGGGTCGGCCGGGCCGACCCAAACGCAACCGAAAAAGAGAAGGTGAAAATAAATATTTTTTTAATCGAAACTTATTTGAAAAATTAATAGCAATATTTAAATCTCGAGAAATTCCCTTAGTATCTTTTCCTCTGCCCTCTATATATCTCATATTTCCACTCAACACATCGAAGTACACATTATTTCTTTCAAACACCTCAAATAATTTTTTACCAAGTTCCCGTATCTGTCCTTATCCGTAATAACGCAGCTCAGCCAGCCGAGCCACAGCTTTCAGTTTATGATTTCATCTAACACATACGTCGCTCGAAGTTCCTATTATGGAACTCTACAATACCTCGACTGTGACACTTGCGAGGTCGGCCGAGAACCCTTGGCCGTGGGCCGTCCCAATGTGAAACGGCAGGCGGGTGAAATTGTTTATTATTATCGATGTTTATTGCAAATATCAAATTAAAAATTGTAATTTAATATCCGACATCTTCATATGTTTATCCTAAATTTGAGATAGAAAGAGAAATCATTATGTATTTAAAATTTTGTCACGTATCCTGTTAATAATTGAAATTTTCACCCTCAAATCTCAAATAACTATTATCATAAGTACTTGAATATTATTTTAATTTAAAAAAAAAGTGTATTCGTACTGTATGGAATAAATTTTGTGATTTTCTGACCATAAAAATTCATTCTTAGTAACTATAAATATCAAAACAGCAACCCACGACTTGTTCATTTTTCAAAGACTAGGTCGGCCAAGAGACCCTTGGGGAGGGGGTATATGCGTGTTGAATTTAAAATTAGAAGTCTACTGAACCCTTACAGAATTTCATCACTGCCAGTTGTTTCAATCCAATTTCAGTCAATTCTATTTCAACTTCAATTTCTGATATCAACCAATATTTTTTGGGTCGAAAAATATCCTTCGATTCAGGAAAATTCAAAAATTTCAACTGTTTCTTTCAATAAGAGAAAGAAAATTTAGCCTGGGAATCGTTAACGCATATCTACAACTTAAGGGACCGTAAATTATCGGTTGACCTAGATCAGAGATTCTATACAGAGAAAATCTGAATTCGCGAACTTCTCTTATTCATTGAGATGGCACTCTTAATATGTTCAATTTTTTTTTAAATCAATCATCTAAATATTTCCAGGAGCTTCCTTATCTGATTCCCCGGTTGGATTAGCAGCGTATATTCTAGAAAAATTTGTGAGTTGGACAAATCCTAACTGGAAGCAGCTAGAAGATGGAGGTCTTACTCGAAAATATAACATGGAAGATCTTCTGGACAACATAATGATCTACTGGGTTACAAACTCGATAACAACTTCCATGAGAATATATGCCGAAAGTTATAATAAAAATAGGATCACTTGGGATTTGGAAAGGTGAGAAATAATTGAGGAATGTATTGAGCTAGAACTAAAATCGCTTTATTCATTTTTTCACCCCTCAGTTTTTCAACAAGCTCTATCACTTAATTATTATATATTAATTATGATCTGATACAGTGTTGACCTTGAATAAAATCGAGAGATTGAAAGGAATCTGAATACTACAAAAAATAACCCATCCTTAGGTTTTTATTTATCGTCTATATTTATCAACTATATAATTTCATTATGTGACACCTTTTTTTGAGTGATCTATTGAACTGCTTGGTTCGACTATTTCACATCCCAGGGAGCTTTTCCGGGTAATGAAACGAAAATCCTGACCCCAAGCCTAGATAGTCTTCAGTGAAGAATGAAGACGGTATTCATTGGAGAGAGAATGACTAAATATAGTCCATATTTAATCATTCTATTCACTAAAATCTCGTCATCAATTAAACAAATGGATACAGTCCCGTAGTCCTCGAATTCTTATCAATAGAATTAGTTGCATTAGCAGTCCTCAATCAATATGAAACTCTAATCTGTCCAATTACGGCGCGACTTCCATGCCAAACTGAGAAAAGCATATCACAATGAAGAATCCCCCACTAATCCTATTATGTTTGATTTGAAAGGTCCGTTTACGACAAACCGAACCACTTCACTAGAGGATCCAGTCTCAGAAGACTAAACTATTCAATTCGAGGAAGTGGATCCTGTCGTGAAGATGTAATACCCTTTCTGGGTCTCCCACGTCTTCTACACTTGTCACTGGCATGCGTGGCCAAGTGTGTGAGTGGGGCACCGTCACATAGTACTGTTAACAGTCACTGACGTGGGGTCACTTCAGTACCTTCCCGAGTAACTCATCGACGAAGCGCAAAATTTCTACGATATGAAAAAAAACGCATCGTTCCCATATATTATATATATTATGAATGTCTTTAATTGAACAGATGACGAGGAAATCATACACACAATATCCACAGGTTGTTGTACGTGCGATTTTCAACTATCTCATCTTTTACCTCAAGCCATATAAAGTCAATATATAAAAAAAGCGATATTGAACTTTACGAATTCGGATATCAGCAAGCATAATAATTATTTTGTAGTTCATGCCTATTTTCAATTCATCAGTTGCTCAATTCTTTCAGAAATTCCGTTCCCGTACCAGCAGCATGTGCAAGATTCGTCAATGACATAGAATGGAACCCTAGAGCTTTAATCGAAGATAAATTTCCGAAACTCATTCAAGTGACTGATTATGATGGGGGCCATTTTGCTGCCCTCGAAGCACCTAGTGTTTTAGCAAATGACATATTTGAATTCGTCCATAAGGTGATAGAAGCAGAGTGATAAAATAGACAGCATAAAACTACCATAGCTTTCAAGTTTGTGCAGTAATATATGTATATTGTCAATTCATACATTTATGAATACTTCCTAATGTGTCCATTTTGCTGAGCAATATTTGTTGAATCAAATTTAGTAATTCAATTTCATTAATGCTATTGAGTATTCATGATTTCAACAGTCTTACCTGTGTGCAGGTGAAATGATACTAATAAAAATCCAGCCTTTTCTTGACAAAGTGCTATCAATCAAGACTTTCACGTTGTGGGCTTTGGTATCTTCGAGTTCCAATAAAAAATGAATTAAGATGAATTCGATGTAAAGTTTTGATTTGTTGTAAAAACATAAAAAATATATCAATTCTTAAAACCTTGGTCCAGTAGTAAAATGTAAGCTCAAAGTTCAAAAAAATATATACATACATATGGTCATTTTATTCAGATAATGAAGTACAAGCTTGAGGGCATTTTTTGGTGGTACAAACAATTGATACAAATCAGTGATCAAAACAATTAACAATAAAAGTGATATTTGCAAATATTATTCAATAGTTTGAAATCAGCAATTTCATACAGAGTGAAGCCTTTCTATTTGGTTTTTGCTTTCATAGGAACCGAAAAATAAAATGCACAGAGCCACTTGTGTCCATCAACGAAATAGCGGCCAATTGATCTACTTCTACATCACCAATAAGGCTTTGAACTATTTGTAAAAATAATTAAATGATTGACTTAGTTAATCACGCAGATCAAATATCACCATCGAAAACGCGGTTAATTCTTCTAGTATAGTATTACCTATCAAATTATTGTGAAGGAAATTCTAGGACAAAAAAAGTGAATCCATTCTCGATGGTTCTATTTACCTAACCTAGCTGTCTTGGCAGCTTAAATTCACTGAATATAAAAAACGAGTCTAGATAATCTGTTGGCAAGTTTCGGATAAACTGTTTTTCAGATATGTACATTGTCGTAAGTAATTCTTGGAGCCTTTTCTTGAGGATGCAAGAAGGACCTAAGGACCGCCTGCGAATGTATGAGGATTATTAACGAATCCAGTAGTTCCAGAAGAACCCCAGCCTTCAATTAGGCCATTCTTCCAAAATGAGGCTCTGCAGAGGCTGAAATTCTCCAGGCACTACCCCTGATCCTTACCTTATATTGAACACTTGAAATGTATAATGTATATAGGTTTAGTTCAGGTCATATCATTCCTTCCGAAGGGGACAAATGAATTTCGAAAAACAGGTTAAAAGCATTTTTATGCCGAAATAATTAAAATATATGATTATCCGATTTCTTCGGTGAGTAATTGTGATGAGATAAGATTCCAGTTAGTTTTGAAATCTGTGATCTTTAGTCAGTACTTGCTGTAGGCATGATGAAGCGCCGATAGCGGCCTTGAGAAGTGAACTAAATTTTTCTCATTCACCGTGTCAGCGTCAGAGCACGCCGGCCGGCCGGACAGACTCAACTTTCGCCACGGATTCTTCATCGGGGAGTCAAACCCAATCGATTGAGACCATTTTCGGTTCGATATTCCAAAATTACAGACATTTGGGCAAAATGATAGGCACTCTGTTCGGGTGAACAAGAGCGCCAAAAATGAATAATCAAATCTTGAAAAAAATAATTAAAGGAAGGTCGCAAGAGCATTAATATCGAATTTTTTCGATTTTTCCTCAATATTCTATTTCACTTTTCAAGGCTGAAGCCTTATCCTCACAAATATCATCAATGTTTGACTACAAAATACAGAAATCTTCTCCTTTTGACAACTTGAAGTTATGAAGGATAACAGCCAGAGATCGGCAGTATACCTTCAGTGCTATCAAAGCATATCAAGGTCAAGAAAGAATACATGGGCAATTCCGCCGAAAACTAGAGAAGCAGAGTTGAACCCACTAATGGGTTGTTAGCATTTGAGTGGTCCTCTGTATTGTAGTTATTTCTGTCTTCATTTTTGATTTTACGGTTGGCTTGCCCTGAAGAAGAAACAAGTAACTACTTACATTTTTTTTCTAGTTTTTTAAGGAAGAGCCAGTCCATGGATTATTTCTTATTTATATTTAAATCTCCTCGATCAATCTACATCCAATTGATTCAATATATAGGTCAAAATTAAGTTCGCATTATCTGTAGCAGTGGGCACTGTGTAATCTGAATAAAGCTTAGGATTACTATTTGCTGTAATCATCCGATCACTGAATTGCTTATTTTTCCTTAAAAAACAATTTTGCCTGTCCAGATTTTTGTTATGGATAAACAACAAATCGTCTGTATCCAAATGTGGAAACAAAGTCTATTCATCAAAAACAAACACAAATTTGGAGGAAAATGGATATTTATTCAAGAAGTCAGCATACGTTGCCGGAATCTGAGATTACAAAGTTCTCAATTGGATAAATTTGGTTGGATCACTATAATTTTTTTTTTATATTATGTATGTGAACAGAATTCGAACCGTTAATATCTGCATGTGGCCGAAAAAAAATTTGCACAAAGCTACCATCAAAAATCCACTTGAGAATCGATCATGTCGGGATTCTATTCTTTATATTGAATCCAGTAGTTTCTGAAGAGTTCAACATCTTACATGGTGATATTCGAAGAAAATAGATAGCTCTGCAGTTACGCAAACTCCACTAAAACTACCCACTTTGAAGGTCCTTTTCTTCCTTGCTTATAAATGTTTAAGTAATTCGGTTTTTTGTTTTATAAGGTTAGGAATAAAGTATCTTCAGAGAGTAACACAATCGAAAAGCAAGGGGATTCCATTAATTTTGAAGCATTTAAGCTGCTGGAGAAGAACGTTCGAATTCATCAGTGAGATTCATCGAAAGGAGAATCTGTTATTCTTCAGATTCACAGCAACGCATTAATTCTTCTTAGTGTTGGTCAAAACTTTTTCCGTGAAATCATAAATATCTTTCGCTAAAATCGCAGGTACTTCGAATGCTGGAAAATGACCTGCATCATGATCTGTTACGTGCAGCAGATTGGGATAGCGATCTTCTAGCAGGGCTGTTGGTACGTATATGATGTCGTGAATGAATCTTGAGCATCCAGAAGGTACCGTAATAGGAATTCTGAAAAAAAAAACTGGATCAGGCACACTTGTTAAATTGATAAAACCGATAGGTTAAGTAATGAGGTTCATTACATCGTATATAAGCTCTACAAGTTCGAATTCTTCATTCTCTTTTTTTCTTGAAAATACGCCATCAAAACTTTTTCTTGATGCTCAACCCAAATTTGCGGGACTGATATACATTAAATTGAAACGTTTACGGTTTTTTTCAATATTTTGGAAGTTGTTCAAAAGGTTTTCAAATTTTTTTTTTCTTGATATGCTGAATTGCCAGTGGAAAGATTCATGTATTTCTAGTAAAATATGAGGATTAATAACATGAAGTAGCTTAGGTTTATTCGATATCAGTTCCGTTGGACGCTTTCCTTCACAAAAAAGGCGAGAAGCATCAGACCTCCAAGACCAAGGGTCACACGCACCTAACTGGAAAGCGACTACTGCAATATTGATCGAAAACAGTCACAATCGAGGTCCTACATAATTGATTTTCGGCCAAAAATATTTATCAAAATGAGAGGCTCCCAAAACCCTTCAATGAAATATCAAATAAATTATCAGTCTCGAATGAACGGGAAAATATAAAGATCATTTGAATTGTTTTGGGCAAAGTTTTTCAATCACTACTGCGACGCTCATCTGCAAAGGAACATTCTTTATGTTTTCAATATTATTTGTGTTTTTAATATTGAGTGTATTCAAAACTCAAGCCACCTGAGCAAAGGTTGGGTGGACAAATAGTAAATGAAAATACCATTAGCACTCACTTAGATATCTGTAATGCATAATGAGATCTACTCAAAGATTCAGCATATAACCTCATCGAGGAAGTGATGGACCCTGTTA
The DNA here is from genome assembly GCA_030674115.1 of Micraspis discolor. Lineage (NCBI taxonomy): Eukaryota > Metazoa > Arthropoda > Insecta > Coleoptera > Coccinellidae > Micraspis > Micraspis discolor. The sequence continues at coordinate 3,470,905 of JARTUT010001740.1, forward strand.
TCCAGTATATCATCACGTTGTCCAGAAGATCCTCCATTTTATATTTTTCAGTCAAACCTCCGTCTTCCCGTTCATTGTAGCTGGAATGCGTCCAAGTTATGAATTTCTCAAGGATGTATGCGGCTAATCCTGCTGGGGAGTCTGTTAATGCGGTACCTTGAATAAAAATCAGATAAAATACATTAGTGAAATTCATGAAATTGTTGATTAACTTGTTTCATTTGAAATGGCAAATCTGGATGGGGAAAATATCCTTGAATTCGGTCAGATGAGGAGAAACATATATTGAAGATATAGTCTGTAAATGAACCTTGGTATCACCCACATTGTAACGGGTGTAGGCCGGGTAGTATATTAATGTTTGTATGGCGGCAAAACCTAGTAGCATACCTTCTCGGCATACACCCAACATATTTATTTAATGTAATTATAAGTTTTAAAGAATGAATTCATCTCCATAGAATTTTTAAATAATCAACTTAGATGATTCACCAAACCCAAATTTCGATGCACCACTCACCAACTGTATCAGGTTTTGTTGCTTGTAGATGGAAATATCCTGATTCCAATATTAGCTTAGAATAGATGGATGAGAGCGGGTACACACGGTGTTCATATTGCTTTTCAACGATCAGAGAAGGTTTCAAACTATAAACTAGCATTTTGACATTGGTTATGGGCATGTCGCTGAAACACATATTAGAATGCGCTCCCAAAACATACTGAGGGAACATGACAGCCAGGTAACTAGTAATCATAGCTCCCCAATCACCACCCTGAACAAAGTACTTTTGGATGTTCAATCTATTCATCAAGTTCTTGAAGATCACAGCCATTTGTGCAGCTCCCAATCCTGGACGGACTGCAGCCTCAGAAAAACCATAACCTATGGAACAAAAATTAAAGTGGTTATGTTTATTTTTCCTAGTTCAAGATCTGTTCAAATAAAAAAGCAAATTTTGACGTTCCGAGGAGTTTTTAGTAGCGTGATGTTGATTCTCATGTCCATTAGTTAAGCGGATACTCTAGACCATTTCGAATTGTTACGACAGCTGTTTTGACAAATCTGCCATTTCAACTGATTCTAATGGTCTATGCTGAAAAGCTGCTTGGAAATGAAAGAAAATGCCCCTGTACGTAGGTTTGTTTTCCTTAAAAAAATTATTGGAAAATATGACGTTTAGTTGTCATTTGCAGATTTCAAAAGATAATAGCGTTTCTGAAACGAAAAAATGATCGTTATACGCCAAAAAAACCAAAGTATTAAGTAAAAAAAGGCTGAACAATTTCTTTTACATGCTCCTGATAACCAGTGGTTGCTGGCGAAAATTGTAACAATATTTGGAATTTTAGGATGTTGTATGATTTGACGAAATTCTCTCCTTAAACATGAATGATGTAGAATATATGGGAAAATACGTTATTGTGACATTGCGGTAAACAAAAAATTCAACAACAAGAAGATTCACCATAAACGATGATGGCTGCAGCTTCAGAAAATATGTAAATCTTCGGCCTCCTGGAACAGAAAGCCTAAGATTTGTTTTTGACATACCGACATGGAAAATGCATTTCCCTTAATGCTGACCAGCACACTATTTGTGGTGTCCCAAGGCAAATAGCAAAATATTTAGGTTTAAAAGACCCAGAGTTATACACCGGCCACTCTTTTCGCAGAACTGGAGCCACTATGGTTGCGGATTCAGGTGGAGATATTTTAGCACTAAAGCCTGCAGGAGGGTGGAAGATCACCGAAATTGCGATGAGTTATGTCGATAATTCAGTCAACAAAAAAATCGAAATGTCTAGCAGATTATTTGGTAGTAAGGAGAGTACAAATGTTCTGCAGTCCTCGAGTTCAGCAGTTTCTGAGTCAACAGATGATTCATCATCATCGGTATAAACTCTTTCATCATCAAAAATATGTGTTACTGGAAATAACAACTGTTCCATGATTTTCAACATATATGACGATAAAACAAAATTTCCTAATGTAAATAATACTACTAACTTGTAAAAATTATGCAACTTAACTGTCAGTTTTACACAAGTTAGTGACTTGATAAAATAAACTTTCTTGATTAATATTGAGTTTTTGGAAACTGACGTTTACAAATTAGAAACAAATAAAATACGTATCAAGCTTGGAAGTCATCCGACGCATACCGAATATTGACAAAATGGTAAAATATATCGTCAGAAGGCAGAAGATGTGAACACTACACGCCCCAGCACGTCAAAAACAGTGACAAAAACATTGATAAAGTGAAGAAAATAGTATTGGCTCATCGACCTGGAGAAATTAAAAGAATCTCAAGTTAAGGATTAGGATTTATTGAAAAAATTATGAATCCTCGTTTTTTCTCTCCAAACTTCAATCATTTACTCCTTGCTAATGTTTCACAAAAACAAAATTAAATTCAAGCAGCTCCTTCAGCGTGTTGCAATTCCTTTATCAGTTGGTATAACTCAATTTGAAAGCTCCACTTTACTAAAGATTTTAAAATTACCTGGTAAAGACGGAGCGATGACTTCGTATACGAACTGACGACCTTGCTGGGGGGTCGTCAGAAGGGGAATTATTTCATAGAATTCCCTCACCGAGCCGGGCCACCCGTGAATGAGTAGAAGTGGGTACACCTTCAATCCTTTTGTTTGTTTTGGTTTCACATGTATAAAATGAACGTCCAGGCCTTGAATCTGTGTTTTGTACTGTGGAAATTGATTTAGGAATTTTTCCCTTTGCTTCCAATCATATTTAGTTAACCAAAACTGCACGATTTTTTTTGTTAAGGTGGTTGATATTCCATAATTTTGTTTTACACCTTCCAGCGGTGGGACAAGGGCTTTTGTGTTGCGTAACCGACTGTGTAGATCTGAGATGACCTGTAATGAAAATTTAATTAATCCATAAAGTGTAAATTTATCTTTACGTCAATTCAATTCTTATGTATTCCTCAATATTGATCTATAAACATTTTCAAAGTATGGAATAACCATAGTTTTTTAAAAAAGACGTTAATAGAGTCCTTCAAGATTAAAAAACTTTTATTATTTCATACCCACGAAAATGTTTCTATATTTATCTTTATCTTTACTCTGGATTGTGATATTTTTGAGGAAAATAATCATTTAGGTAATGAATAATCTTCCTAATACACGGTGTCCGGGAAAATTTGGGAGATCTCTCTGATTAAGATAGAATATTAAGAAATAAGATGAAGTTCCCATAAATTGTTTTCCTCCCTACGGAGGTACGGCGTCCTAAAGGACGCCACTGGAAATCAATTTTCCTTGAATTACTTTTTAACTGCTCAATATAGTTCAATGAAAATTTAATGCGATAAACAATAGTAAGGACCTCTCAAAATACTGCCCTTAAAACATAATTAACTTGCTTAGTTTATCAGGGGCGGACTAAATGTGTGTCCCTTTATGTAATTAAATGTACCAAGATCTTCAACCTTCAATAAAGTATCAAAAACTCAACAAAATTGCAATGCAAGATATTTACTTATTTCATAGGTACCATGGTAACGTTTATAAAAACAGTACATTTTTTAATAATGATAACAATTTCTTTTTTTCATTGAATTCTTTTAATGATTTTGGATCAAAATGAACAAAAAACACAGATATTTTTCAACTCCTTATCATACAAATCTAAAATTCAAAAAACGCAGATAACTTAGAATACAAACAAGATAGGCATAGGGAAATGTATAGAAAAATTGTAGATTGAGTTGTTCTTATTCTGAAAATGAAGAAATATACTAGTTATATAACTGGAAAAAACAAAGTTTCTTACAGTTTGGTGAGTTGACAAATAATAATTTTTATAACCAATCTGTATAACTGACAACTTAGCTTCGAAAATGGTGGCTCAGATTGAACCTTCATCTAAGATCAAATTTCGAACTGAAATCTTGAAAATTGAGCGAAATATAGTCATGATCTCAACTCTCAAAGTTGATTTTTTTAAATAAATAGAAACCATTATAGATAGATATAGTAAAGTAAAGTAAATTAATTAATGTTGTTCGTAATACTTTGCATGAATAGGCCCCACCCACCTTGGGACATCAGATATATCGTTACGCCACTGGTTCACTCGAAATGAATTGAAATCAGGAATAACTGGTTGAATTTAAATTTAAAATTGTCGCTAGAAGCTCATTAAATTCTAACCGAATAACATAATCATATGAATATTGATTTAAAAATAATAAAAAATCACATACCTCATCTGAAACAGCGATTTTGAAAGGTTTTATCGAAACATCATCAACGCCTTTTTCTCCTGGGCCCCACCAAGTGTCATCTAATTGTGGTACAGGAGGAATTTGGAATAAACCGGAAATCTTTATAAAACCCAGGGGAATGGCCACTGCCAACACCAGAACAGAAATTATTTTACCACTGCCCATTTTGAAAAAATATAAAAAATAAACAAGATCACTTCAAAAGCGTTACAAATTACTTACAACTCTCAATTAGATAGATAGATACCTGGTACCCACTAACCACAAATTCACGGCCACGGCCCGGCTCAAAGTGCAATTGATCAGCCAGTGGCAGCTTATATAGTTTTTATTAAGTGATCTCATTCTCTTGAGGTCTATCTCTTTCTTCTAACACTAAGCACTTTCTTTATTAGTAGCTCTGAATGATATAACCACACAACTGGAAGAATTAAAAGATCAAAAAAACAACTTAGAAATAGCAGCAACAAAAAATTTAAAAAATTTTTTTTTGGTCGTCGAGCCCCGAAAAATGTTTGATTGCTAAACCACCATGAAAATCGGATAACTTGTTTGTTCAGCTTCAATTCCTTTTTTACAGACCTTGATAAGTCTAGTCCCTGCCGATAAATCAGTCTTCAAATGAAAAAGGGTCAATTTGTTTTCGATTCTCGATATTGCAACAACCATTTTTGGCGCTCTTGTTCACCCGAACAGAGTGCCTATCATTTTGCCCGAATGTCTGTAATTTTGGAATATCGAGCCGAAAATGGTCTCAATCGATTGGGTTCGACTCCCTGATGAAGAATTCGTGGCGAAAGGTGAGTCTGTCCGGCCGGCCGTATCCTCTCTAGCATCCAAAAGGAATCAGCTAGAGTTTTCATATTTTCAGAATAGGTTAATTGACCAAATATCTCGGTCAAGTTCGTTATTAGGCCAAATCCGTCGGATGGTTCAATAGTTATGAGCATCTGAAATTTTTTTCCTCAATAACTACTAGAATATCCATCCGATCAAGTTGATACTTGGAATGTTATTGAGGGAGGTTGAAACGAAACGGCTTGCAAAATTTCGCAGAAATCGTCACGCTAGAAAATTTTTAAAAATTCCCAAAAAAAATTTTCAATACTCAATATCTCCTAAGACTTCATATAGATTTAAATAAAAATCCGTATATACATTGAGGTTACCGATATCTTACTCATCCTCAAATTTCATTGTCGTAGCTTTCCCCCTTCTGAAGATATGATCATTTTTTTCATTTACTCAAGAGAAAAATAGAAATGTCATGAAGTCCGAGCTTTGTCATTGAAAGATTTGCCATCACAGATCGATATTCGTTTGACAACTTGCGGACCTAGATATCAGTGTCAGTTGGCGTAATATCAATCAAAATTTTTATAGAATTCATAGAGGTAGAATTCGATGTCAATGACGTTGTCAAAATTCAGAAAAGCACAGACGTAATATTAATCAAAAAATTTTTTATCATAGAGAAAGAATTTAATGGCGTTGTCAAAACTCAGAAAAGCAATGACGTAAGTTTTTAGGAGAAGCATAGAACAAAATTTGGTGAAAATTATGAGTAGTTATTTTCAATTTGAGATAAAGGTTTGTTTATTCATTAGGCTTTCATATCTGCATCACATTGTCCCATAGTATGGAAAAAGACTATTGTTCACCCGATCAGAGAGTTTGTAGATTTGTTAAGGTTTGAATATTTACTCGCAAGTAGCTCAACAAGAGCGCCAAAGCAATCTGACCTCACGTCAGTGCTTTCTAAATTTTTTTTTCAGAAACTTGAATAAATATCCTTCAACGATTGCTCATTGTTTTTTCGAAAAATAAAAAAATTCCTTTTATCACATAGATTTGAAAGTGAAACAAAAATTTTTTGAAAGCACTGACGTGAGGTAAGATAGCTTTGGCGCTCTTGTTGAGCTACTTGCGAGAAAATATTCAAACTATAACGAATCTACCATCACTCTTTTCAAGTGAACAAGAGTTTTTTTCCGTACTCTGGAACAATATGATACCACTATAAACGTCACAATGAATTAACAAACTCATATCTTAAATTAAACATAACTGTTCATAGTTTTCCCTAAGTTTTGTTCAAAGCTCAAATTCCCTTCTCCTAAAAATCTACGTCAGCTTAAAATTTGACTTCGTCATTATTTCAGTATAATGAACCCCTCCTATTAATTTTCCCCTAATTGACACTGATTACCTATATGAGATATCAATAACGTCTATACATACATTATTTTATGTTTGAATTCATTTGATAACTTATGAAGTATGAAATGTTGAAACTTGTGAAATCTACCGAATTTTTCTTTATTCATTTCCATCAATCACGCTCTAACACACAACTAAATCGTTCAGTCACAACAATGACAAAATATGTTTTGCTAGAACATAGATTCTTCTTTTCAAAGAAAAACAGTTTGACTAGATGCTGCAGATACAAACAAAGATATAGGTCAGTAAAGCCATGTGTCGACAATAAAATGGATTTCTTGTTCCCTATCCTAATATTTTAGGGTCGAAATTTCGTACTGTCTTCGAAAATAACATCTTCGGTGTCAAAGAAATTCATACATAATTCTACATAATGATTGAATCAAATTATTTTCATGGGGAACTTTCTGAGCTACTTTCCGTATCGTTTTCATTGGCATATTTGTCCAGACGAAATCTAAATCATTACTCAGCACATGCAATAAATTCTTCAAGTGCTTGAGCAAACACTTTTTATTCTCAATAGGCTGTCTTCGAGAATGCGGCTGTTATATGATTTAATAGCAAGTATTGTGTGTTATTGATTATTCATAGAATTTCTCAGTAATATCAGATGAAATTAAGATCAAGTCCCATTTTACAATAAATTTCAGAAGCTCCAAGGTAGTCCATTGGATCGCTTCTTGAAGAAAAAATGCTGGCGGCTTCCAAGTGGCGCCTCAGTCGTAAAATCTCCAAAATAATGTCCTCTGCAGAAAATTCATCATAGATTTTTGTAAGATTTGGAACTTTATCACGAAGTTCTTCTCCTGTTGACGTAATTAGAGTTTCAGACTGAACAACACCAAATGTTATGAGAATATCATCCATTGCTTTGTAGCGATGCTCTAGTTCTTCGTAAAATCTATCAAGACATTCTTACATAGCTCTATGCAACTCTTCTGGCAATGTTTGTCCAACATCTTGGGACATTTCTCCTGGCATTCGTTTTCGGAATCTCCTCCTTCCTCTTCTTTCAACGGAGATATCTAAGTCCTCACATTTCTCAGTTGCGTAGGAAATAGCTCTTTCCACTATTTGTATACGTTGAGTTTGAAGAAAAAATTTTAGGGCTTTAATTTTTATAACAATTAAGATATGCTAGTGCTGAAATCAATGTCCACCTTCGCACAATTAACTATTCGGGAATTGGCATGTTTGCGCGCTTGTTCATTCTGCAACAACGATCTATCATATTACCCAAATATCTGAGTCAAATATCAAGATTTTTAAAAATTCCCAAAATTTTAGGAGACTTAAATTTATAATTGATAATCTGTATATCTTGAAATTTCATAATCGAATGAGATTACAAGGAAATTTTTAAAATCGTTATTCCTGATACCTCCATTCAATTATGCTTTTGGTGACCAGTTAACCTAACAATCAAAAATAAATATCTCAAACAAATCGTAAAAATAGTTTTATTTCGATACATTTTTCAGAACTTTTTGGACAAACACATTTATATCATTCGCTAAAATTTCTGGGTTTTCAAGAGCAGCGAAATGGCCTCCATCAAAATCAGTCACGTGAATTAAGTTGGGATATTTATCTTCTATCAGTGCAGTGGGATTCCACTCGTAATCGTTCATGAACCTGGCACATCCTGTTGGTACTGGTACAGGAATACTGAAAGAAAAATAATCAGGAACGGCTTTGGTTTGAAAGGAAACAAGTTGCAGAATAGGCAACCCTCGTATTCCAATACGAATGCGAAGGGTTGGAATTGCGTTCGGCAACTAGTTTCAATTTTCTTGTTCATAACCACGTATGAAAAAAATAAAATCGTAACTAACTCTTCGATTCTTAAAGAAAAAAGTTCCTTGTTATAGGATTCTGCGTAAATTCTCAGTGAAGTGGTCACAGAATTAGATAGCCAGTAAATCATTATGTTATCTAATAGATCCTCCATCTTGAATTTCGTTGACAAAGCACCATCTTGCAAATTTTTTCCTTCTGGGCTTGTCCAAGATATGAATTTTTCCAGGATGTAGGCTGCCAATCCAGCTGGAGAGTCGGACAAAGCTGCTCCTAAAAATAATAAATCAAAATTAAGATATATTCTCTTTCATTGTTTCTTATCAAAGTTAACTTGAAGATCGGTTCATGGAATAGGCCTACCGGAGAAATCACGCTAAAAAAACCGCGTCAAGTACACTACCTCACAGGTGACGTGGAAACGTGTGCATTTTATGGAGCATACAACTTTCTTCGCTCATATCTCGGAAACGGCGACTCTCACGAAAAAAAGTATTGAGACAATTTGTGTAGATAATTGCACGATCTATAATTTATGTCTGAGCTATTTTTATGATAAAACTCACCGTTTGGCTGAAAAAAGCGAAAACCCATTTTCGCGGCCTTTGACCTTGAATAACTATTTTTAGCAACAATGGGATTTTTGGGGACTTTTCACCCTTTCTTTCTAATGGTATCCTGACCATCTCTACCAATTTTCAGCTCTATGCAAATTTTGGTAACCTGGTATATATACTTTGACCGGACTATATTAACGGTTTCATCAGGTTTTAGGAGCTCGTGGTACACCCCACCTTTCTGGTCCCCCCAAACACACAGATCTTTCCCATTGCTTTTAAACGATCAGAAATTGTTTGTTGTGCAAAATTTAACATTTCTGCCATTTGCTTTTGATTCCAAGTATGATATCTATCCAATATCGTTTGCAATTCGGCGTCTTCAAACTTTTTTGGTGGTCTTCCACGTTCTTCATTTCTTACATGAAAATCATTATTTTTGAACCGTTGAAACCATCTTTTGCATGTTGCTTCTGATAGAGCAGGATCACCATATGCCACAAAAAAAATTAATGCTTTCCGCAAATCATCACTTTCTGGTACAAAATTCGACATTTTTAATACGATGAAAAAATATGATATTGTCTGTTCAATGACTTGATGTATACTAAATATGTTTCACAGATGTCATAGCAAACAAACGAAATAAAAAATAAAGGCTCGTTCACAACAAATGTTCCCTATCGAGACATTTGTATCTTGACGCTCACTTCATACCGGTATACCTGGTATTTGCCAAAAAATACGGTTCAAAAGTGATATTTATCCATTTTTAGCCCATAAGATCACACTAAAAAATCTTTCGAAATCGTAACTCGTCAAAATCCAGCCTCTGACCTTCTCCAATCGGTTTTCGATTTCAAAAGCCATAACGTATAACGTTTTGTAATGTGTAAAAAAGAATATCTTCGAATATTTCCTGAAATATATGCAAGAAATTCTACATAGGTTCAGAGTGTTTCGATTTTCGACATACAGGTAAACAATTTAAATTGTCTTCGCCATTTACAATTACTTATTATGCTCAACACCATCATGCTTGTCAAAAGGGTGTACCGTAGGAGCGAGACAGAAAAGGAATTCCAATCTATGACTGCTAATAATCCCCAACTTTCGAAAAGTGGTCTCAAAATTTAAGGTCTCAGGTATTTGCTTCTACGCAAAGTAACAGCACAATTTGAAACAGATATAAAACAAGGCAGGCAGTGAACATCAGTGCAAATTTTCAATGTCTTCTCAAAATCGGTAAGTAAACATTATTGCTCTTAATTACTAGAACCATCAGATAAGATTACTTAAGCTTGTGACATTATTTAGCATGATTATTAGATAAACCAAAGCTTTGTGAAAATTTTTTATCTGTGACCTTTGACAATCAATGTTAGTTGTCTAACTTTACTTAATATCCCATTGTAAAGGATATCATACTTGCAATAGTAATAATAATTATTGAAATAACTAAAATTTAAAAAATATTATTCCATTCACTTTCACTTAGTAATTCAGTCAATAATTCTTTAAATACTTTCCATAAGAAATGTAATTTAAAAATCTACGATTAACACACATATTTCCGTCAAGTTGAATAATCGCTGGATTCAAATTATTTTATTAGAAAAACCATTTGTCATTTCAAAAACATCCCATGATGGTGTAATAAATTTCAATATTGATTATAATCATTACAATAAATATACAGCTTGATGGTCATTCATAAATGATATCCGATGATCATTATAACTCTGAGCGTCATCTGCCGCCATTATACAGGATGTTCCTAAATTGAACGTACAAACGAAAAGGGGAGATTCTTTTAGTAAGTTTAAGAAGAAAAAGTCCCTTAAACATGGGGTCGCAAAGGTTTCGTTTTCGAGGTACAGAGTGTTGAAGTTTGTATTTTTTTAATTTTTTTTTCTCATAGTATCTACACTTCACAAGATATTCAACTGAAATTTGGCTTAGATATTACATTTGAGAGTTCTCACCACGTGACATGGCAATTGGATAGAAGCTCTACAGGGTGATATTTTTTCTGGAACACTGCCACCTGTTCTTCTGCAGAACTTTTTTCTGGTGAGCAACTGTTAATTTGAAAAAATGTAAGAAGAAGCTTTGTTCTTAAACTAAACTTTTCGGTCTCATGTAGTTTTGTGGTATCTACCAAAGATTTCGAGAAAAAAAAATTTTGAATGATTCTCTCGAAATTCTCGTAACTATGATAGGAAGGCCAGTTTGTAATCTGTTGGGAATGAATTCAGTGCCAGTTTGGACACATCAAATTATTGAACGTTTGTTTTTTTAAAAAGCGAAGGTGGTTGCATTTGTGGCTATTTATTTTTTCGAATGTAGTTAGACTACTATTTTCATTACGATGTTTATGACTGTCACAACAATAATTTGATCAGAAATTAGAACCTCTACACATTTTAGTATCAAAACATGCCGAATTTCACGAATTCCGAAATGACTGATATGCAAGCTAGGCATTATCGAATGTTCTCTGATATTCATAGGCGTCTTTCAGAAGCTGGATCTTTTTCCACGAAAATAATTAATGCTGGGGGACCACGCAGTGTGAGAACACCACATCTCGAAGAGGCAGTTATGAACGAAATAGAACAACATCCAAGAAGCAGTACAAGAAAAATTATCAAGTTGTTTGGCGGATCTTGCGGGATTCATCCATATATATGTGATATCCATATCACATTCAGAGGGTACAAGCTCTTCTGCCTCGAGATTTTCATCCGAGGGTTAGTTTTTGTCAGTGGTACCTCAGTAGACTATTGATTAATCCATATGTTGATTGCCAAATTCTATTCACTGATGAAGCCTGCTTCTCAAGGACTTCAATTTTCATAATGAATACGTATGGGCTGAGGGAAATATGTAGAAACCCATTTTCAAGAGCAATTTTCACTAAATGTGTGGGGTGGTAATATTGGTGATGATTTGATTGGTCCTTTCTTCTTGCCAGGTCGACTAACTGGTCAATCATACAGACATTTTTCAGAAAACGATTTGCTCTTGTTATTGGAAGATATTCCTGTTATGCTACGACAAGATATATGGTTCATGCATGACGGTCATTTTTCAGTTTTGGCAAGGGAGTAATTATGAAAACAGGTGGATTGGACGGGGGGTCCTCAGTCATGACCCGACAGATCCCCAGACCTAAATAGTTTAGATTTTTTTTTATGGGGCCACCTGAAATCTCTAGTATACTCGACACCCGTGAACACCGTAGAAGAACTGAAAAATCGTATAATGGGCGCATTTGATAGAGTTAGGAATACTCCGGGAGTGTTTGAAAGAGTTCGATCGTCTATCAGACGAAGAACAGAAGCTTGTATGAGAGTTCGGGGAGGACATTTTCAACATTTGCTGTAGTTCAGTCCTTTGCGGTTACTTAGATTTCTTGTTATGATTTTTTTTTAGTTTTACGTTTCTTGTTGTAATACATTTTTTGTGTTGATTATACGAGTTTATCGAATCTTTATGAATCATCGATACAGATCAGGAAAAGTTCCATTAAAACTGACACTGAATTCATTCACCACAGCTTACAAAGTGGCCTTCCCATCATAATTTGGATTTTCATGAGGATTTCGAGAGAATGGTTCAAAATTGTTTTCTCGAAATCGTTGGTAGATACGACAAAACTACATGAGACCGAAAAGTTTAGTATAAGAACAAAGCTTCTTTTTTCATTTTTTCAAATTAACAGTTGCTCTGTAGATCACATATCGAAATTACCATGTGACGTGGTGAGAACTCTCAAATGTAATATCTATGCCAAATTTCAGTTGAATATCTTGTGAAGTGTAGATACTATGAGAAAAAAACTTTAAAAAAATTCAAACTTCAACACTCTGTATCTCGAAAACGAAACGTTTGCGACCCCATGTTTATGGGACTTTTTCTTCTTAAACTCACTTAAGGAATCTCCCCTTTTCGTTTGTACGTTCAATTTAGGAACACCCTGTATAATTGATTTCTCTGTACTCTGCTCAAAAAATGCTGGAAAGATCTGAAAATCTATTCTCCATCGGATGATAGAGAGTATACGATAGGATAGGCTGGGCATACTCAAGTTTAACCACAGATTCTTTATCAGGAAACTGAACCTATTCGAATAAATGTATTTTCGTCTCGATATTCGACAATTACAGACATTTTTATATTTGTATTTTGCAAATGAGAGTTAAAAAATAAAAATAATTGCAAATAAATTTATTTTCGAGAAAAATATAACACATTTTATGTTCGACTTGTTTCCCCCCCTCCTCAACACATATGCGGCATCGTTTAGTAACGGTAAAACAAATTTTACGAAAAAATTATCATTATTATTACTTACGAATTTACGATACAGTTTATGCACCATTTGTCTGGTGGAAACTTGCTTATTTGGAAAGCGTTGGCAAAATTCTTCGAAAATATCAGCATAATATCCGTCAAGTTTTAAATAAGAAGTGAGCAAACAAACACGTTCTTCTTTCTTGTACTTTACACGCGCATCTATAGCAACGAACGCATTGCAAACGAACACAACAACACTGCTACACGCGGACAACTCAACTCGCTTCCATTCAGCTGCCTCCTTCCGTCCTAGGTATGATACTGGCCGAGAATACGAGCATGCGTGAATACCAGGCAATGTAAACTTACTTTTGCCGTATTCTATTTCCGACTATTTGAACGTAATAATTTCTTTTTCTTTAATTTGAAAAACATGCGATTTTCTGACAGAACCTTAGGAGAAATCAATATTAAAACTCACCCAATGTATCAGGTTTAGTCATGTGCATATGAAATGCACCGAATTCCTCTAAGATCCCCATGACCATGTTTGACAAAGGATATGCGAGATGTTCATGTTTCTCGTCCACAATCAAAGATGGTTTCAGGCTATAAAGCACCCTTTTCAATCCAGATATTGACTGCAAAGATCCACATATGGTTGAATGAAGGGCTTCAACATGCTCAGGAAATAAAATTGCCATATCGTTTCCAATTACAGATCCCAGATCTTCACCGTGAACATAAAACTTATGATGGTTAAGTCTTTTCATTAGATTTTTCAGTACCACCGCTACCTGACTTTTCCCTAAGCCTGGACGTACAGCAGCGTCAGAAAACCCGAATCCTGAAAAGATATAGCTATTATGTATTAAAAATAGGATATCCTCAATGGATCAAAATCTTTAATGTTCTCTATGATTCAGCAATTAACTTCCTGAATTTTCTCATTTCGCAATTTCCGAGTAGAAGAAGTTTGTGACTTCCAGGAGACACATAGAGAAACTAAAATTGTTGGCAGAACTATACAGGGTGAGTCTCTGACCACTGCATTAATTTTAACCATAGACTCTTGACGTTAAAAGAGACATTTTCTTCCTATAATATTTTTCCAAATTTGGACCCGTTCACAAGATATAGGGTGTTGAAATTTCATAAAAAAATTGCATTTCCACCTGTAATATTCAAACGACAATATCAATTGAAATGATCTCTTGTAGAAAGTTTTTGATAACAGTAATGCATATTTAGACATTATGACGAGATATTGTTGATGATGGAGCTCGTGTTGAATGATTATTTGGGCTATTACCATCATCTATTGTGGATGTAATGTTTTCCGACGTTTCGATAGACATCTTCTATCTTTATCAAGGAGAAAAAGTAAAAAACCTTTTGAAAATTATCAATTTTCAAAAAGTCAATATGACAGAAGTCATGAAAGAAAAATGAACAATGTTATATACTCATCTGTGATATGATGATCTTTTTAAGTTGGATCGAACTATCGGCGTCCAAACTTTTGGCAGATCTATAGATGGAGCACTTATGGAATCTGGTGTTATTTTCATAAATGCTGCTTCTTTGATTTTTCTTCTTGCAAGTTTTTCTTCTTTGGATATTATTGATGCTTCATCCCATTTTATACGATGATTCTCATCTACAGCATGTTGGACTAACCTGGATTTGTCGCTGTCTAGTACTCGTAGAAGCTTCTGATGTTCTTTTATTCGTACATTCAGAGGGCGTTTAGTTTCTCCGATGTAAGATCTTCCGCACTCGCAAGGTAATTCATATATGCAGTTCTTTGTCCTTTGTGTCTCATTATTAGGCTTAACTTTTGTAAGTTTAGCTCTGATAGTGTCTTGAGTTTTGAAAGCAGTTGTTATGTTGTATCTATTTCTATTTCTAATTCTTCTCATTTTCTCCGACAAACCTTTTACATAAGGAATTACGGTTTTAATGGTCTGATTTATATCTGTTGGTTCAGGTTGACTTTCTCTTGTTCGTCTAGCTTTTTTAATATCTTTTTGGGGTAGCCATTGCTTCTAAGAGTTTTCGAGATGTTATTTATTTCTTCATTTTGGTCTTCTTCAGTGCAACAAATATTTATTGCTCTATCAAATAAACATTTTGCTACTCCCAATTTAGTGTTCAGTTGGTGGTTTGAATCAAAATGTAGATATTGTCCTGTGTTCGTTGGCTTCTTATACACAGTGGTTTTTGGGATTCCATTTTCTTTATGTACGCGTACATCTAAGAATGGAAGTTGTCTGTCTTTCTCGATTTCCATTGTGAATTTAATTGATTCATCTTGATTGTTTAGATATTGAAGGAATCCATCTATAGTGTCTCTTCCATGTTGCCAAATAATGAAAATATCATCTACATATCTTTTCCACAGTTTGGGTTTAAGTACATATTTTTCTAATGCCTTCTGTTCGAAAATTTCCATATATAAATCAGCTAAAATTGGTGATAGTGGTGAACCCATGGACATTTCAAATTCTTGTTGATAAAAGATGTCTTCAAATTGGAAATATGTTGTTTCAATACAAATAGAAAGCATTTCCATAATTGCATTCACGCTTAGTGTAGTTCTTTCACTAAGGGTTTGATCTTCTTCAAGCTTTTTCCTAACTATGATAGGTGTTTTATCTGTCGGAATATTAGTGAACAAACTGGTGATGTCGAAGCAGACCATAACGTCTTCTTCCATGATTTCTTGATGTCTCATTATTTCTATGAAGTGTATCGTGTTTCTTATCATAGATGTTGAATTACTTTTTAATGGTGATATAATTTTCAGCAGAAATTTAGCCAATTGGTGGCATGCTGAATTTCTTGAACTCACAATTGGTCTTAGAGGAATATTTGCTTTGTGTATTTTTGGTAGACCATATAAATGTGGTGGTTTACTGAAGTGAGGTGTAAATCTTGATCTAATTGATTGAATTGATCTGGAAATTCATTTCGATATTTATAAAGGAATTTGTAAATCTTGTTTTCAGCTGTGGTGGTAGGGTCCTTTTTTAGTCGGAAAACATTACATCCACAATAGATGATGGTAATAGCCCAAACAATCATTCAACAGTAATGCCTATTTTTGCATCAATAGATTTATTCCATTTTCTGTGAGATTCTCACTACTACTGTACGGATTGGTTAAATTGCATGAAAAACAAATATCACTTGAACTTGAACACTTGAAGGTACTTATCTTGTACTTCCTAGAATCATTAGTCTTTTTGCAGATAAAATCGTTCGTCATCTTTTTTCCTAAATGCACCATTTCCGAGATAATTGAAGTTGAAAGAAATTAAATCGATATAATCATCTGATGAAGTGAGTGAATCATTTCTTAGAGGGAAAATAATGTTTTTAAACAATTCAGATTCACTAGTGGGTGCTGTGAAAGGCAATTTTCATTCAAACTCAACTGGGCCACAGAGGGGTATACTACCCAATTCGAAAACTTAAAATGCTTATAACTATTTAGAGCCGCTGAATATGGAAAAACGGATGGAAAAAAAGTGTTTCTTTTGATCTCAAGAACCTATGGTTAAAATTAACGCAGTGGTCAAAGACTCACCCTGTATTTTAGACATTTCATGCAATGTACAATGTACAATACCTGGCAGAGAAGGGGCTATAATCTCAAACACAAAATCCTGATTTTTCTGTGGTGTTGTCAATAACTCAATGATTTCGTAGAACTCCCTGACAGATCCTGGCCATCCATGTAGCATCAAAAGTGGTAAAGTCTTCTTTCCGGAATCATCTTTGGGTTTAACATGAAGAAAATGGATATTAAGTCCCTGGATTTTCGTTTTGTATTGGGGGTATTTGTTCAGATATTTTTCACGCACCTTCCAATCATACTTTTTTAACCAAAAATCTATAACATCCCTGGTAAATTTGGAATTTGTACCATATTCATGCTGAATTCCCTCTAAGGGAGGTGCTGAGTCTCTCGAGTTTTGTAATCTGAACTTCAGATCTTGAAGAACCTGCAACAGATTTCATTTTATAACCGATTGTAAGTAATCTGTGGAATACTAATATTAAAAGTAGACTTGAAATCATTAGCTTCAGTGTACGCATTCAATTGGCATCTGATCATAATAAGAATGTTTTGTGTAGTCTTTCTTGGGTTCCTAAGAATTTTTCCACATGTTTCAAGGTCATTATGCTCCTCATGTATTTAAACTTTCAGTCAGTTAGGATTAATTCCAAAAACTGAGGAAAATCAGTTCTATCATAGGAAAATATTTATCATTCTCAACTTTGACAACATAATACTTTCGAAGGTGTTATTTCTCAGTTTGTTAACTACTGCGAGTAGTATTGCAGTAGGAACGCCAAAGTTAACTGACGTGTTCGAGCTCTCAACATTTTTGAATTCCAGTTCATGGCACAGTAAGTTTTGAAATTCCTCAAATTATTCCTTCATCTCCCATGAAATCCCATATAAAATAATATTACTGACCTCTACAGACGCGTTGATTTTGAAAGGATAAACAGCATCGTCCTTTTCATTCTCAATTCCATCACCCCACCAAGTTTCATTCAAATTTGGTACTTCGGGTATATGGAACAAAAAAGAGATTTTAAAAATTCCGAAACCTACAGCGATAATACCGAATAAAAGAGTGGCCCTTAGTAAATATGCCATGTTCATGGGCAGGAATGAATCGAAAAGGATAAGAAAAATTTATTGCCAGTTCAGCAAGCTTATTTGCCGATATCATAATTAGACGAATCCTGATTGATATCAGTTTATAAAGTTCAAGGTTTCATTTTATTCCTGCATATCGAAGTTTTCCTTTTTAATTTACCGGGTGTCCTAAATTCAAGTAGTGAGGTGCATACTCCAGCCCAAGTTTGGGAAAATTATTTTCTCTAATACAGCAAAAATATCAATGCAACAGTACTTGAAAAAATAGCGTATTTCAAAGGATACAAGCATACTGGAAGAAAGACATCAATACCTACAAGATTATCGATGGGAAATACCCATTTTCACGAGAAGGAAGTTTGGGCTTCGAACAAAATTCTGAATGGTTATTTCGAATTTGGGATATGATTTTGTTGATTCTTTCACATTGATTGTGGTGATTTTATTAAGTATCATTGAAATTTCTTACAGACTTTTTGACATTTTACAAAAAATTCTTATTTTCAGATGAGTAATTTAGCGCTTTTTCTATTAATCTGATGGGAAGGGGGTGCCTGGTGATAGGAAATTTCTTGTAGTTTCGTTTCCGACCTCCGCACCAAAGATTCATTGATCCAAGAGTCGACACGAAACGTGAATGTAATTAACACTAATTTTAAAATCTGTCATTGCATGCTCTTAAGTGAATGAAAAAAATAATTACATCTTCTGGTGAAAGATAGCTACGAAAATGTAATGAAATTTTTTGATCATGTATTCGAACCCAATCGATTGAGACCATTTTCACCTCGATATTCTATATTCTTCTGCTCAAAAATTTTTCTAATAAACGTACAGATCTACAAACTATCTATTCGGTGTCAACCATTCAGAATCCGCGGTGCATTATTCACTACTTGCTCTATTTTGGAAAACGTGGGATTAAACTCGATACGTCCCGTATTTTCTCCACAATTGCCGAACTCCTTTTTAAAATAGTCAATTATGAATGGTGAACTGTTCTGGATCTAACAATATATCAGAGTGCTAAACCTCAACCCAATTGATTTATTGAAAGAAAAATTTGGCGATATCATTTGCAGATATGGTCCAATTGATAAGCCTCCAAGATCATGCGACATAACTCAACTGGATTATTATCTTTGGGGTTATGTCAAGTAGTTGGTTTATGCTGATACCCAGAAACACTAGACGCTTTGGAAGCCAACATAACATTGTTCACGTTTTTGTATCACAGTTTTTGTTGATTGTGATTTATATCGATCCATCTGATCGTTTAGGGCTGAGCACTTTTTCTTTAAATGTTTCTAATTTTTGTCGAAACATTTGATTTCGATGTATTCTGATAGAGTGTGGAAATCACTTATGGAATAAAATTCTTTATGTCATTATTTTAGAAAAAATATAAGAAATACTGAGACACGTCAACTTTTGAAATTCATATACAAGTACCTAGTCGAAATATAAAGTTTTATTAACGGATTAAACGTTATTTGTAAGAGACTTAGAGCAGGTTTATTTGTTGCTAGAAAGTTTACCGACAGGAAGTGCATTGTTATAACAAAGGGATCAATGTCAGGAACGTTACTTAACAGTTTACCTAGAGGTGAATAAAACGGAATAAAGGTTATTTTCCTATTTTGTCCTTTATAATATTTGGATTTTTGAAAAACGGGGCTATTTGTTTGAAGATTGGCCTAAATATATGCTTTCCGGTCGTCAGGTTTTCTTTATTTTTAGGATGTATTAGACACAAAATTCACTAAATCTGGAGTCAACAAACTTGCTTGCGGGAATTGAGATGCCGTATACAGGGTGTCTACAAGTAAATGCGATGAGTCCGACTGGACTCATACTAGGAACTGATCAAAATCGTCAGTAGGGATCAGTTCCACTAGTAGACAAGCCGGACCTGATCCAAAATATCAGTTCACGCGTACCGGCAGCCATCCCTACAAATTACTCGAGAAACACTGGTGTGAAAACAGCAAACCGAGATAGCAAACTTTAACCTTGAAATCCCCGAGCGCTCTAGAAAGATTGCGCGGAGAACGATGCAAAAAATTTTATTTTTGCCGAAACATTTGATCGATTTCAATTCTTATGTCTGTATTGAGGAAAAAAAGGACACTCCCAGAGTATATAGGGCATTATCCTACACTTACGAGGTGTCGAAGGGGGCACAAAAAGTGACAATTTTGCGATTTCTCAAAAACTGTACATAGGATCGCGATCAAATTTGGTAGTAATATTGAGGACCCATTACAACCAGGATCTGCACATACGGCATATACTTACACCTAAAGGGGGTCGAATCGGGGCACAAAAAGTGACAATTTCGCGATTTCTCAAAAACTGTACATAGGATCGCGATCAAATTGTGTAGTAATATTGAGGACCCATTACAACCAGGATCTGCACATACGGCATATACGTACACCTAAAGGGGTTCGAAGGGGGGCACAAAATAGTATATATTTTGTGCCCCCTTCCACACCTCGTAATTGTAGGATAATGCCCTATATACTCTGAGAGTTTCCTTTTTGTCCTCAATACAGACATCAGAATTGATATCGATCAAATGTTTCGGCAAAAATAAAATTTTTTGCATCGTTCTCCGCGGAATTTTTCGAGAGCGCTCGGGGATTTCAAGATCAAAGTTTGCTATCTCGGTTTGCTGTTTTCACAACAGTTCGAGAAACTGGTCAAAAATTGGTCTTCGGTTCTTCACAGCTGGTCATGGTGGACATATACCGGAAATTATCTTCAAAACATGTCATAAAATTACCTATCATTAAAAGAGATTGTCTTCAATTTCGATTAAAATATATTTTATTGCAATATGAAGAACACTCATTATTGGGACAATTAATTCATCTTGTAAGCATGAAAACTTTAGCTTATTTCCTTCGAAGATAACCGGAGTTACTCAACTTTAACCACAGATTATTCACAAGGGAGTTTGGGGTAATTTTCTGTTCGACATTTGCCCAAAATTATACAAATGTCCAGAAAGGGTATCAGGTATTTGTTTTCGGGCCATATTCGGCGTCTAATAGGAGAGAGGAGGGGTTCGTGGCGTCCAACATTTTGTGGAATTTTAGTCATAAAGTAACATTTTGAGAGATGTGTTCTGTAGTTTTAGTCACGATGGAACAGTACTCGGGGACGCATCGCGCATTTTGCGTACGAACGTATTGTCGTATTGGTGATTCAATAGCGACTGCTCAACGTCTCTATCGTGCGGAATATCGTACATGCCACGCGCCAAGTGACGATAGCAGTAGGAATGGATGTTCGAGAATACAGGTGCGACAGTTAAAATTCAAAACTCTGGTCGTCCTCGTTCAGTTAGCGATGAAGAAATTGACGCGTCGGTTCGTTAAAATCAGTCTTTATCCATCCGAAAGCGAAGTCAAGCGTTGAACATCAAAAAATCGTCTTTACATTCGATTTTAGAAAAAGACTTACATCTAAAAGCCTATAAAATTCAATTGGTTCAAGAAATGAAGGATGCGGACTATGCTAATCGACTGAATTTTACGAAAGAAATGTTGCAGCGATTTAACAACTCTAACAACATACTGTTTAGTGACGAGGCAAATTTTCACCTGAATGGTCATGTTAATAAGCAGAATTTTTGGTACTGGGCAGTGGAGAGAGAGGCAAAATTGGTCCTTATTTTCATGAAGATCAACGAGGCCGAGCAATTGATGTGAATAGTGACCGTTATTGCGATATGTTTCGAAATTTATTGGTCCCAGAGTTGCAGGAGTTTACAGGTTTCAACTCAAGAACGTGGTTTCAGCACTTGCCATACTTCATACGATTCAATGGAAGTTATTAATCATTTATTCCCTAATAAAGTTGTAATTTTGTAACAAAAAATTCTCAAGAGTCTTGTGCTCAAATTATTCGTACAAACTCATTACCAATATATTTAAATAGTTGCGTGGAACTTAAAAGTTTGGTTGAATAAAAAAGCAATAATCAATTTGGATTATCGAGGGCTCAAAATCGTTACGCCAATGGTTTGAATGAATCATTTTTATCCATAATGTATTCCCTCAATTGTTACATAATTCATTATGAATACCTAAACAGGTGTCCCCCAGAAGGTCATATAAACGCTAATGAAAAGGTTGATTTTCAACTGAAGTTGAATAAAAATTAAACCCCGAACAAAAATTTTGCATACCTTTTCAGGAACAGAAATTGTGAAAGGCTTTATTCCGATATCTTTCGCATCTTGAATTCCTGGACCCCACCAAGTCTCATCCAATTTTGGAACCGGGGGAATTCCAAAAATCTCAGAAATTTTCAGATAACCTAGAACAATACCCACTGCTAGCACTAATGAAAAAATGATTGTACCTTTGCCCATGCTGAGATTTCAAAATTGTTGAATGAGTTTTAATGTTTATATTAAGTATTATGCTTTCGATTACTTAAAAATTGAATACACTCTATACCCACAACTGATCAACTACGTTCTACGACTATGACCTTGCTCGATCCAAAGTGTGTTCAGACATCCAGTGGCAGCTTGTCTTGTGAACAAATGCTTTTAAGGTCCAACTTACTCAAAATTTCTTTGAACTGTCCGAAAGTTCAAGGATTATTTAAAATAATTCAAAATACTATCTAATAATAAGTGAGATTTGATCAAAATTTATTTGTACGCAATTATCTCAATTTTATTAATTTTTTTTTACAATGTACATAGAGTTTTCACAAGTATGAATGTGATTTGAGCAATTGTTATAAAACTTTTATTTAAAATTTCATTATTATTTTTCTCAGCAAGTAAACTGAAAAAAGTTGTAGTTTAATTTGTTACTGAATTATTTTTGCAAATTAAATTATAATTTGTTGTAAAAAAGTAATGAAATTGAATAATTCATTATAAGAATTGAACTGTGCATAAATTATTGTTCATAAAATTTTAAATTTAGAATCATCATTAAAATTTTTGTAACTCTAGTTTTCAATCCGACTAAACTAGGTAACTCGCACAGCTAGGGGTGAAACTCTTCTATCCTTGTCTGCTGTTCTCTCTGCCTGAAAACCAAGAAATGATAAGATTTTCGGATGGAATTTCTCAAACAAACTCAGCATGCGCTTTGCGTTTGCAAGTGGCGTCAAAGAAGGTCTTAGATGTGAAATTTCCTGTTTTGATCGTTCCGTTTAAAGAACAAGCTTTCAAAAGCCCCTGACCACACATCAGTGCTCTTCAGGATTTTTTCATAATAATAATAATATACTTTATTTCAGGTAAAGTGCATACATATACCTAATACAGTGAATAATTTTAAGTATCAGCTTGAAAATGAATTTCTTGTATTGTTATAGGGTACATTCTCTTCCCAATTTATGTGCTATCTTGTTATAATATCGAATGCAGGTCCTTTTTCGGTGAGGCTAAGTCTGTGCTGCGGGAATTTTATTGCTGTTGTTCTTGTATTATAATTACTTAGTGTTTTCTCTTCAAAGTAATGCATACTTTTAAAAGTAAAAATCAAGCATTCCTGCATATGTATAGCTGGTGCGGTTAAAAAATCATTTTTTTTAAATATTCCGCTACACGACTCCAATCTCTTCATCTTCCAGATTATACGTATTGCTCTCCTTTGCATCTTCAGCACTCTGTCCAAGATATGTGAGCTACCATAGAACATGATGCCATACCTACCTCATCTTCGATTCCAATACTGCTTGGTAAATGGTTTTCATTGACATAGAGTTCAGGTATTTACTGAGTACCCCAAGTGAGTCGCAAATAGAACTCAATTGAGCACAAAGGTTGGTGGTGTGTTCACTCCAATCAAGAGTTTCCTCCAGTTTGAGACCTAGGAAATTAAACACCTAATTAGACTCAGGGAGGAGTTGCAAAGTCGAATATTTGCTGGTGTTTGAAAACCTCAATGAGCTGTTTTGAATATCACTGCATTTGTTTTTTCAGCATTCATGAATAAACCATTTGCTTCAAACCATTCGCCTGCTTGCAGTAGGGTTGATTTTACCAGTTCACACGTTTCTGGGAATGTCTTGGCCATGACTGTGAAGTTTGTGTCATCTGCCTAATTCACATTTCGATACTTGTTTCATCAATTATGGTATATAAATGGTTTAAATATAAATGGTTTTTTCACGCGTAAAAGGCAATTAGATCTAAGTATTTGATATGAATTTCAACTTGATAGCTCTACGCATTCGTGAGGAAAAAAGTAATAAGTTTATATTTATTAAAAAATATATATTTTGTAATGTAACTAAAAATTTAAGGTTTTCGGAATTTTTCCTTTATGTGTGCTATAAAACGTTGCTTCATGCCAAATTTCAAGATTCTAGGTCGACTGGAAGTACCCTTTAGGTTTTGATTCCCTTATGAGAGTACTTATGAGTTTCAAAATATGCAGCTTAAATTGCTGTTTCTTTTAATTGCGTTGACATAGAAGTTTGATTTTGTTACAGCTTAAAGGTATTATAGACCTGAGTATTTGGTATGAATTTCAATTTAATACCTCTACGCGTTTATGAGGAAATGGGTAGTAAGTTTAAAATTATTAAAAAAAAATATATTATGTGATGTAACTAAAAATTTATGGTTTTCGGAATTTTTCCTTTATGTGTGCTATAAAACGTTGCTTCATGCCAAATTTCAAGATTCTAGGTCGACTGGAAGTACCCTTTAGGTTTTGATTCCCTTGCGAGTACTTGCGAGTTTCAAAATATGCAGCTTAAATTGCTGTATCTTTTGATTGCGTTGACATAGAAGTTTGATTTTTTCACAGCTTCAAGGGACAGTAGACCTGAGTAATTGGTATACATTTCAGCTTCATACCTCCACGCGTTCCTGAGAAAAAGGGTCTTGACAGACGGACAACAAAGTGATCCTATAAGGGTTCCGTTTTTTCCTTTTGAGGTACGGAACCCTAAAAATAAGATGAATGTGATGGGAGCTAAAAATGCTTCCTTGTGGTACTCCTAGTTCCGTGAATTCTGCCTGCGATATTATTTGGTCCTTATTATGAGAGATCATTACTCTTTGCCAACCTTATAAAGATAGACAATTCTATCTGAATTATATTTTTTGTTGTCTAAAACATTTCAACAATTATGAGATAAGAATTTGGATAACAATGAATCAAAGCTCTTTGTTCGCTAATAAAAATTTTTAAAGATCCCAATTATTTATTCTTACCATACCATTAAGAGATATACTATCATTTCGAAGTGACATCCTTGATTTTTTCAATTTATCTTATCTCAATATTTTATTTGGTCCTGTTTTCTATAAACTATGACGAACTGCTCTTATCTTTATTATTTCCGACTATAACGTTTTTTTAAGAAAACGAATTTGTTTTCATCCTCAAAATTTTCAACACATCATGTATCACCCTCAGAACAAGTTGTGTTTCGTGTCTTAAATGCACTTATTATCCTTTTGATATTCGAGGATGGAAACCGCCGAGGTTTGAACCCTGTACATTTCGTATCTCCGATACTATTAGAGCCCCTAATCCCTAGGCTACCTGTGACAGGCTACTTATATATTCTTAATACTATAAGGTTTTAGCTATATCAAGATAATATATGATCAAGTGTACATGTCCCAATTTCGGTATAAACCTATCATCACACATTAAGAAAAAAAGGTAGTTCTTGAATTAAGACTTAATTAACTTCTGTAACAACAGGGCCTAGTATTGTAAAATGACTTCGTTTAGTCTTCTTGGCGGGATTTATTCAGTGTAATAGCTGTGTATCTTTCTTGGCATTCGATAATTTCCCATTGAATTCTGAAGCAAATACTGATATCAGTTTTCTTTCAGTGAACCTCTCAGGTGCTATTATAAAAGAGAAAATTTCAAAAAGTCACATCGATTTGACGTATCGATGAACCGCTATCAACAAACTACTTTTAAAGTAAATCATGAAAATCATAAAAAGGTGGATGCGCTATACCTTCGCCCATTCTCTGCTTAAATTGAGTTTGACAATAATTTTTAATCTGCTATAGGTACATTCTTTATTTGTTTGTTGATAATAAGAAATTGAGTATATATCATACCTAACAGTGATTCAGAGTTAGTAAATACAGTTGAAATACCTATTAAATATTGATAAGGTTTGAAAATTCTGTAGACAATAGTCGTATTTAGTTGAAAACACTCAAAGATAGATATCATTTCAAATTTGAGTACCTAATCTTTGGTGAATCAGGGATGAAAAATTGAACTATCTCCTTTCAAATAATGCGTTCCTGTTTTAGAATTTTTATTCTTTAAAGTGGATATAATGTCTTCATATAACGACGTGGATTAAAATATTTAATTTTTGTAGAATAATTATTACATGGATTAAGAAATCATAAAAACAGTTTCATTAAATGTGCAAAGAAATATTATTCCTACAATTTTTTGAATTATGAACTTTTCGGGTTAAATGCAGAATAATGAAATAAAACAATTTTGTTCTTTAATATCATTATATTTCATTCATTTTTTACTTTTCATATGAGTAATATTAATAAAAAAAATTAACATTGTAGTATGTATAAAATACAAATAAAACACCTTCAACAACCCCAAAAATCTAAAATTCTCTATTGAATGACAATCATGAATATCTAAGGAATAATAATCAATTCTTTCAACTAAATAAGATGTGTGTAAACACCATTTTTACACTCGTTACAATTGGCCTACACGATTTAGGAAAATACCCCAGAACCAGAAATTACCTCTCACGTTGGCGACATTGCTAGCTCAAAGACCTTAAGGTATTTCAAGCGACGAACCAAGAGTAACCAGGTTATGATTTTGGTCCATCTAGCGGTTATTGCTGGTTCTTCTTGGTTATTCCTTCGAAATCCAGAAAGAATAACCAGAAATTATCGCTTGAATGCTCGGGTTTGGTTATCCGTGCTGTCATTCTTTTTGCTTCGCTTTATTTATTTATGCTCATAGGTTATCTGCATAACACGTTATCTGAGCATTTATCTGATTCAGATAAAAGGGCCCATTCGAAGCTTATATAAACAAAAAGACATTTTTATAAGCAATATTTTATTAGCCAATATATCCTTATAATGGAATTACTGAAACTACAATAAATTTAACAAGGAAAAAATACTAAATAAGACTCATATAATATCTATACATGTAAAAAATGATCATAAAAATTATTTTGTGAGTACCTAACTAGGAATGAAGAAAATGACAAGAAATGATTAAAATGAAAAATATCAATATTAACAGCTAGTAAAACGAAGAAAATTAAATCTATTTTTCCATTATTTTGAGATTATACTTGATGAAAATTTGAAACAAACACAAAAAGACAATGAAAGAACTTCTTAATCTCTTAACTTTAGGAACAGCAATGACAAATCTCATGATGGTTTTAACAAACAATATTTTGAATTTGTAAATTTCAGTTTATTCAATTTAAAAAAAAAAAAAGAGTTATTTGGTCACTTCTACTGGTTCTTCTTTCAATTTAATGATCTACCTTAAAATTTCTCCTCATTGCTACCATATTGTGCATTCTCAGAACACCCAAACTATTGAAACGATGCTTTGCAGATACTCAGTATTGCACACATGACATAAATTTGAAGCAACATTTCATAGTTTCATTAACAGAATTCTCAAAGGATTTTTATTGATGTGGCTTTAATTTTTAGGTTTTTCTTGTAATTTTCAAATTATTATCAATATAGATTGCTTCACACAAATGACATTTTCTCTTGAGCCTTTTATTTCTTCTCTTATAGAGTTATCCTGAAATTTGAAATAGAATTGAATATTATCTTTATAACAAATTCAATAAGAATAGATGGTTTTCCTGTGTTACTTCAACATACTTTCAGTTGATGACTGGTTAAGTTTCTCTTTACATTCAATGTTTGCAGCTGCTGATAAAATTTTTGATTACTACAGCTAACAAAATACACAAGGAATTCTATTTTTCTCTAATAAAAAGCAAATCTGATCTGTACATTCTACAATGCTTCTAATGGTTTCCAAATAATTTTTTTAACTAGGTGATTTATAGAAATGGAATTTTTCTCCATTGAAGTTTCTGCTTCAATTTTATTTTTGAGTTTTCCTAAAATTTAAATTGTGATCAAATACCTACAGCCTTCAAAGTTAAAATTCAAGAAAATCATTGGATTTATAAGTTTCATTTCAACGCACCTTCAGTTGACAGACCAGTTGTATTACTGAACTGTAATTTACGATTTCCACATGATTTTCAGCAACATTATTCAGAAGCACATGATTATATTAGATCCTGAGTATTTCCTTCTTTCAAGAACTGTATTTCATAATTGCTCTGTTTTTATTATGTTAAAGAAACTCTACATTGTGGTCCCATTTTTGATGAGTTCTTTCC
This sequence comes from Micraspis discolor, assembly GCA_030674115.1. Taxonomy (NCBI): domain Eukaryota; kingdom Metazoa; phylum Arthropoda; class Insecta; order Coleoptera; family Coccinellidae; genus Micraspis; species Micraspis discolor. The sequence goes on from JARTUT010001740.1 coordinate 3,499,134, forward strand.
ATCCAAACAACACAACTTTTCACCCACGTTCTTTAAGTTTTCTTTTGAACCTGTGAATTTAGGAAGAGCGTATTATTTTTAATTTTATCTTAAATTGCCTTAGTTCCTACCTGGAGTTGAACTTCCATTTCATTAAATAGAATTCGTGTTGCTGTAGTTTGGATTATTAATTATCTCTGTGAAATATTCAATAGTCTTTCGGTTCTACCAAGATCAGTTTTTCAACTTCCAAATAATTCAAAGTCCTTGCTATTGTTTACTATTTTCATGTTTATACACATCTAACCCTACTTGCTCTAATAACCAAAATCGTAACCCTGCTCTCGAGCAGGGTTACGATTTTGGTTTGATTTGACATTTCTCGATCAAATTGAGGTTAATTCATGACGTCACGGATCTATAACCCAAACCGCTTGAATGCAAAAGGTATGTACCACAAAAGACCAAAGATAACCGGTTACTCTTGGTTCGTCGCTTGAAATACCTTCTTGTTTATGTTCAGAATTATAGGTTAGAAAACTGTCAAACATCAACACAACCTGTATTGTTTTAAAAATTTGTGCTTTTTATGTTTTCTTTGTGCAGCTCTTTTTTTAACATATATTGCTATTGTTTGTCCATCATTGCATCTAAACATTCGGAAAATTCAACACAGGAATTTAAATTGAAAGAAACTGGCTACCATTTTGCGTAATAACCAGTTCCTAATTAATAGGTAATAACAATAGAGAATGTCATTTTGTTGATGCATTTGCAGTATTTACGTTTCTGTATTGTCCCATTTGTGTGTGTGTGTGTTTGTTGTGTACGAAGGATTCAATAAATTACAACACTGGCTTCCAAATCAGGGAAAGGCTCAAAAGGGAGCCTTTCTGGCCTTGGGGTTCTTTGGCTGACTCATAAAGCACAAAAGAACAAGAAAGCCAGAAATTTTAACGATAACTATGAAAAGGACAGGCATCCAAAGGCTTCAAAACATAATAACAGGTAAATTCAAGATAATATTATGAAAAAAATATATTATCAGAATTGTTCCCTCAGTACTTTTATCACGTTTCTCATTTCCTATTAAGAAGTTTGTTACTTCGTTTTCTTTTTATGCAATAGGAATCACTTTTTTAAGTTAAGGGGTTCGATATTTGCAGAAAATACACATATTCAGTTGGTCAGAAAGTCTTTGATATATAGGGTGTCCCAAGTTCCTATTAGACGTTACCTGATTACTATACATATTTGAACTCAGCATATTGGGATTATAATATTGTTTGTTTTTAAACTGACATATTTTTGATGGTTCTATAGGGTGAAATTGAATTAATACAAATATTTTGTTTTGATTTTTTTGTTTTTGATATGAGTAGGTAATCAATACTGGATACATTCCTATCAAAACTTACAACTCAGAGTTTTCATCAAAAGAAGGTTGGTATATATACCTATATGATATATCATTCCATCAAATATCATACAGCAATTGATATCTTATTTATTCGAGTATAAATTACGAAAAATCATCTGCTAGTATCAAACTTTTCTATGAAACCCTTCGGTGGAAACATACGAAAAAAACCCGATTGATTCATTTTGACGATTTGTCAAACATAGATTATCTTAATCTAAGTCGATGTTCTCTGATGAATATCTTATGGGATAAGAAATATTAAAAAAAAATTTGGGGGATTTTCTAAATATTTTCAAGCTCTACGATTTCCACGAAATGTAACAAACCTATTCGTTTCAACCTCATTCAAACACCTTTCACAAACCGTGCACAAAGCAACATAACAAAAATGTTTTCCAAAATCAAAAATACTAGACGAACTTCACACACATTCTAGATACTGACGAAAATCAATGCACTCAATATTCCATTTTTGAACAAAAGGGTGATACGTCATCGACATGTATGAAATGAAAAGTTAAATATTTACTGTTCCTACCACATGATATACGTTTCACCGTCAAATCTTCTCATCATACGTTGAAATTAAGTGGGTTTATTTTAACAAAATGGATTGGAAACAATATAGAATTGAATATAGGTGAGTTTTCGGATTTGGAATTTAATTTAATTGATGGAATCTTTGTTGATTTGAAAAATCTTATTTTTTTCGATGAAAATTATTCTTCTGTTCAAAGTTGTATATGTTATTCGGGTTGCCAGGTCTTTTTCTAGAAGTCTTCAGAATTCTCATAGACCCTTCCGATTGGTACAAACTTCCAGAATTTTTGGGGAGCCCTCTAATTATTCCCGAATTCACATCGGATCAATTCATGAATCAATTATTATCAATTATAATATGATTATATTAAATTTGTGATGTTCAACGTGTTATCGATAATTTTTCTTTTTAAAAATCTCAGAATTTTCATGAAATTGAATGGAATTTTTATTGAAAGTAAAGGATTATAGTATGGCAATTATACACTTCTTTTGTCAAAATTTTGGAAGACATCTTTGCATAGTGGACGATCTATCTCTCCAATGAGACGAATAATTTCATCCTTTGATGCTGGAATTGATTGAGAATTGTTTTTGTTAACTTGATTTTTCACGTAACCCCAAAGAATGTAGTGCAATGGTGTTAAATCACATGAACTTGGCGGTCAATTAACATCATCATGCAATAACTCTTTCAGGAATCTTTCATGCAGTTATTGATTGTTTCATTACCAAAATGTAGTACCCTGTTCCAGAGTATAGGAAAATACTTCAGAACAAATCTCCTAACCTCACGTCATTGCTTTTCTATATTTTTTATGTAAACGTGCGTTCGAATGGAAATGAGAATTGTAATATGATCATATTTTCGAACCCACTCAAATATACTCCCAATATCATACAATAGATGCATTTAATTGGAGCATTCATTCAGTTACACAACAATGGAACTCAGTTTTCCAGAAGGAGCTGTCGTGACAGACAGCGCTCTATCGGTCTTTTATGCCCGTATAACTGAAAACCAATGTACATTTATGCATTAAAAAAGTTTTTTCGATTTCAATATAAATCTATTTAGGCTTTATGGTGTCTTCCTGTCCATCTGTACCATGGGGATTTTGAGGCCCATCGTCTGGTTCCAATACGTTATTTTCTGCTATATTCTACATTACATTTTGTGAGTTTATATCGTTTTTATTTTGAATGGACGCACGCAATATGTTTTGATTAATTCATCATTTCCTCTAGGGGAATATTCATTATAATGAAGCTAATGATATTGATTCATACTGCGTTGGCAGACTCTAAAAAACATGGATCTTAATTAATGATGTTTGTGAATTATTCATAGCGAAATTTGTTGAAATTTCACGAAACTCTTTCGTTTCAATGTTATTCAAACGTTTCCCAAGTTTTCATAAAGTCAAGTGTATATTTTCTTAATATTGAAAAAACAAAATTCGAATGCTCTAACAACAGAACGATTGGACAGATTTGTTCCAATAAATAACTCGACAGGTATCCTGAAAGTTTTGAGACTCAAGCTCATCTCCTTCAGAAGTCTTCGCATATATCGTTTGACGCCATTTTCAAAAACTCTGAAAATTACTGCACGTAATGTTTATCATTGTAGAATGATTTTATCAGCGCCAAAATACATTTTGATGCTCAATAAATTTCATTGGTGGAACTGAAATAAATAAGACATAATATAATAAAGACATTTGAACTCAAAACTTCACTATTATCATTATTCCGAGGGTTGCCTTTTAATACATTTATGTATTTCCGGATTGGACAACCCTAGTGTTGCAATCTGCAAACTGACAGCTCTATCGTGAAGCTTGACATTTTCGAAGTTACACGTAGTCAGAAGGTTTTGACATACGAGCGCTATTTGTGTTGTTTACAGTAACTTATAAGACTCATCTCGCCCAAAAAATGGAATGAAATCGTGAACGTTTTCGTGAGATTATTTTTTTCGTACTTCCGGGCCTAAAGTGACAACCTCACTCCTTTGTGACAGGTACTAAAGTGTCACATTTAATCCCGCCGGGATTAAATATTGACGAAACCCCGGAACGATTAAATCACAAACAAACGAATTTAAGGGATATTTTATTGAAAAATACAATTAATTAGAATGGTAATTAACGTTAATATTCAAATTAATATTGTGACAGTTCGTCGTATTGACCAGTCTTTCCTGGGTTAATGCAGCAGGTAACTGACGAGTAACAGATAGGTCCTTATCATATTGAACTGGTGTTTGTTTCGAAGATCCTGCGGAAACAGGAAGCGAGAATGAGAACTGTGGTATAACTATAGTGGACGAATCGGCGACTTGACCAAATATTTTATCTGAAATTTTTTGTTTATTTTTAATAGACGATTCAATATATCCCTCGGCCACGTTGGAGGATTTCCATCCTCCATGTCTCTTCAGCACGTCTATTGTTGCTCCCGAATCAGCTAACAAAGACGCAGATGTGCGTCTAAAACAATGTCCCGTATAAGACGTCGCATTTTCTAATTTCAAGAAAGCTGCTATTTGAAGTGGAAATGTACCAAACATGTTTTTTCCTACTACTCGTGTAGTACATTCTTTGTTGATGTATTGAACAAAAAATTTTGAATGAGGTGTCCCTGTCTTTCGCAATGCCACATATTTTCGAATTATCGCCACAAAACTGATGGCACTGTTTTCTGAATTTTTGATCACAAAATTTCGGTCAATTTTATTTTTGGGGTTTCTAATCGCAATTAGGAAGGAATCGCCCAAATCTTTCATATCGTCGATTTCTAAATCAACCAACTCTTTTCCACGACAAGCTCCCGCAACGCCCAAAATAAGTGCAACCTACAAAAAAATTGATTTCTTAAAATTTCTGAATATAAACACATTTCCAAATTCACCTTAAGCATTAAATATTTATCATCCGGAGCCTCTCGTAAAAACTGATCTACCTGCTCAGACGTGAGAATTCTTGACTTCTTTGACTTAAATCCCTCATTTCTTTTCTTCAAAAAAGCTAATAATTTTGGAAATTTACTTATATCAATATCTTCTCTAATGTTAATAACCGATTTCAGCATTGAGTAATGTGCCCAGAGAGTTGAGGCACAAACCGCTTTTGATTTATCATTGAAGTAGACTAACAGCGCATATTCAGTAGGTTGTCTCACATTTTTTAAGCGGCACCACCAGATACACCTTCTTCACTCATGATACCAATAATTATCAATAACAATGTTTCTTTACAATGACATTAGTAATGACAATGTTTCTAAATTATAACTGTCACAACGCAATGTTACTATGGTAACTTATTTCAAAGACAGTTTATTAAATGAGTTGAAGAGAGAAAAAACTGATTGAAATTATTGAAATAATTAATAAAATCATACCGGAAGTACGAAAAGTATCGTATATACCTTGCGACTGAAGTACATTTAATCCTTCAGGTAAATTAAATAAACTTTACCTTCAGGATTAAATGTACTACTTCAGTCCCGCGGTATATAATATAGTATTATAACTTTCGACGTGGATTAACTCAACAATAGTGCATCGATGAACTTAATTCAATATTTAGCGATGAAGCTCCATCGAAGACCAGTGTTTATCGATGGTATGGTGAATTCAACCGAGATCGTCTTTTGTTTATTTTATTCGAATATCTTACAAGACATCATGTGATTAAAAAAAAGCTTTGAGAATTTTTTTTCAAACTCATTCAAGTGTCTTCCGAGTTACAATTAGATCAAATGGATATTCTTGGAGGAAACCAAATTTCAAATGCTCACAACTCCTGAACCATTCGACGGATTTGGCGTAATAACGAACTTGACCGAAAAATTTGGAACCTACTCGGAAAATATGGATATTGTTGCTCATCTCTTTCGGTATACATACAGGGTATACGGCCAATCGGACGAGCGTACTCAAATTTGAACTCATATTCTTCATAAGGAAGTTGAATGCAATCGATTGAAACTATTTTCGTCTGAATATCCTCACATAAATGCCAATAACTCTCCATTTTTCAAGTTATTGTGTATTGATGAAATTGTCATCAATAATGAGGTATATAATGATGCTATAATATACTGGATGAGCCATTTGAAATGAGAAAGTAGGAGTCAAGTTAAGGTATGCCCGGATTCTCTATAGGTCAGAAAATATTTCAAGTACAAAGATTATTACCTTAAATCAGAGACAAATTCAGATTAATATTCGGTAATTAAATGCCTAATTGGCTTTCGGGGTGAAGGTAGTCGAAAATCAGTTGTTGTTCCGAACAAATATTGCAGATCATCACGTGACCTATCGTGTGATTGAGACAACCTTAAGCATAGTGGGACCAGCATACATTAAATATTGCATGAACATTTGACCGTCAAAAAAATTTGTTCGCGTTGGATCCCACACAATCTGTCATCGCTTAAAAAAAGGCTCGTGTCGATTGGTCGAAAGAAATGCTCCAAAAATTCGATTGCGGTGCTTCGAAGCACGTCTATGACATCGCGACAGGTGATGTCTATGACATCGCGACAGGTGATGAATCGTGGATTTGCGCTTATGAGCCTGAAGGTAAAGAGCAGTCGACTGTATGGGTCGTTCAAGATGAGCCAAATCCAACAAAAGTTGCTCGCGCACGAAGCAGTTCCAAGCAAATGGTCACCTGTATTTTCGGAAAAACTGGAGATGTCGCAATCGTACCACTAGAAAAACGCAGAACCATCCATTATGCGTGGTACACAACCATTTGTTTGCCAGTTGTCTTCCAAGAAATCAGGAAAACCAACCGCCGAAGACGCATCACCCTTCAAACAACCTCAAACAACCGCCGTATAGTCCTGACTTGACACCGAATAACTTTTTTTTATTCCCTTACGTAAAAAATGAAGAGGCCAACGTTTTTCGACGCCTGAAGATGCGGTTGATGCGTTCAAAATGCATGTTTTGGAGATAACTTAATCAGAGTGATCCAACAATTGATTCAAACGCATGCAAAAGTGTATAGGTCTTACTGGGGAATATTTTGAAAAACAATAAAGAGCTCTTCGAGGATTAATACTTGTTTTTGTTCTTTAATCCCGAAATATAGAAGGCTACCCTCGTAATAACCCATGGACATGGACGAACAGATTACATTTTAGTGACTGTATTACTGAATCGATTCATAATTAAGCACTGAGCTCTTCTACTCACAATTTTTGTCTAGAAAAGAATTTATCGACAATATTAACAATGAATTATTCAGATCCAAATTCAATGTAGATTTATTATGCTTTGGCTTCATCAGATAAGCATAAGCGTGGTATGAATCAGGTTTTTATACTTACATTGCAGAAATTTGATATTCACACCATAGATAAGTTGTGAACCACCGTCGTTGTAGATCTGTATCAATGTACCTAGTGTTGGATATGTCAATATTAGTGTTCTTATGTGGTTAAAGTTTGTTTGTAATTCTAAAGGAGTTGTACTGAAATGAATAAGTTGGGGTTACATAGTTCAAATCCCTTCATTGATATTTTCACATCCAAGTAGCGAGTCAAGGCCGCGAAATCTTCATTCCAAATTCGGCAATTTTCTCGATAATTCGAGGAGAAGTGTCATATTTTATCATACGATTCCGATGATAGCCGAACGCGAGCTCCAAATTTGAAAATACGGCATCAATTTTTCGCTCGATATGGGCGGTTGAAGATTGTTTGCGTTTTCCAAGCACTCGAATAAGAATCTACAGGAGATTCCGAATCTCTAGACAGCACCTGCGATTCACGAATCGAAAGAAAAACACCTCAAATAAGCGTTTCAAAATCGTCATTTTTCAGTCTATTTTCGCGCGAATTCATTGCCCTCTCCGAGCTCCTATCCAACTTATGATACTCTATGTTAAAATCCGACACACTTAGTTTATTCAGGAAAAACTGCTATGCACTCTGTTCATGAATACACGTTCAGACCTTTTTCGAATAATTTTTATTTCACCTTTGTAAAATTGATGGAGTTGAAACTATATTCTTTGGGTTTATTTTTTTACGGAAAAATTATTTTCGATTCATATACAGGGTGTTACATAGGAGCTTCATCGAATAATGTTTATACTACCTTTGTGGAATGCACCGATTGCGATCGAATGATATACGTGCTGTGCACATTGGAAGCACTGACTTTCACCAGAGTCTTTCTTCGAGAGATTTTCCGTCTGAATTTCTTATGGAAAAAGCACCCACTGCGAATCGATTATATAGTGGGTGTCCCAAATGCATTTTTCTTCATGGTTTTTCGCGTATGGGATCTAATTACGATAAAATGTCATACAGGGTGTGCGATTTACAATGAATTTGCGATCGGGTGATATACAGGGTGAGCACTTTACACTGTCATACAGGGTGTGCAATTTACAAAGAGTATACGATCGGGTGATATACGGGGTGTGCAATTTACAAGTACTTTTGTTTCTTTGCGTGCTTTCGTTGTTTTTGTATTTCTCTGGGGTGTTTCGCGTGACTTCGAGTTTTTTTGAGCGCTTTCAAGTTATATGTATTCTCTCGGGTTTTTTCAGGTTCCTCTGGATTTTTTGTGTTACTTGGGGTTCTTTTGTGTTTTCTCGCGTTGTTTCGTGTAATTTCGGTTTCTTTCGTGCAACTTCGGTTCCTTTCGTGTTTCTTCGGATTCTTTCGTGTTTTTTCGCGTTTCTTCGTGTTTTATCCAGTTCTTTCAAGTTTTTTCGCTTTCAACGGGTATTTTGACGTGTTTCGTGTTTCTGCGTGCTTCATTGATGTATGGGCCCTATTGATCTGTGGTCTATATTGATCTATGGTCTATATTGATCTATGATCTATATTGATCTATGGTCTATATTGATCTATGGTCTATATTGATCTATCGTTTATATTGATCCATGGGCCTATTGATCTACCCGCTTACTAGTCTATATAATAAAGTAATAAGATCGGGGACCAGAAAAAAATCGAAACGGGTCCCGTCAGGGACCCGGAAAGCATAACTTTCGAGCAGCCCGCCGGGCCGCTCGAGAGGGAATCTTAAAACAGATCGAAAAGGCGAATCCTCCTCTAGGAGAAGCGACCCCGAAACCCCCTCCGGGCGCTCTTAAAGTGCCCGAAATTTTCGAAAGAAAATCGCGAAATCGGCCATTTTCGCGAAATCGCCCAAAGGCGAAAAACGGGCGAAAGTACTCCTACGAAGCCGGAGCATCTCGCGGGAGGGGGTCGCTTTTTCTGGACGAAGAACGTCCCCATACGTGGCTACGAGCTCAGCCGCGGAGCCCCGGAATCTATACGAAAATTATGCATATAAAACGGCAATTTTAGACTCGCGACTTCCTGAAACGTCAAAAACCACACCTACGTTTTCCCTCCGTGCCGCTCGAAAACGATATAAATCGCCCCGCGATCGGTAGAAAACGAATCTACGTGAAATTTCCCATCTCTGGGTACCAATTTTCACATCCAAGTAGCGAGTCAAGGCCGCGAATTCTTCATTCGAAATTCGGCAATTTATACGGTGAAATGAGGCAAAATGTCAGAATTTCTCATACGATTCCGATGATAGCCGAACGCGAGCTCCAAATTTGAAAATACGGCATCAATTTTTCGCTCGATATGGCCGGTGAAAGATTGTTTTCGCCTTTCAAGCACTCGAATAAGAATCTACAGGAGATTCCGAATCTCTAGATACCTACCACTTTTCGTGAATCGCAAGAAAAACACCTCAAATATGCGTTTGAAAATCGTCATTTCAGGCTCTATTTTCGCGCTAATTCATTTTCGTCCTTGAAGAATGCACACAGATCGCGATGAATCGCTATACAGGCTATGCTATCTCGAAAAAATCGCTATACAGGCTGTGCTTATGGAAAGCACTGATTTTCACCAGATTCTTTCTTCGAGAGATTTCGTGTTACTTAGGGTTCTATCATGTTTTCCGCGTTTTTTCGTATTTGGTCGGTTTCTTTCTTGGTGGAATGCACTGAACTCGAAACGATAGAGTTATAAACGATATTCTTTCGGTTTGTTTTTTATGAAGAAAGCACCCACTGCGAATCAATTATATACAGGGTGTCCCATATGCATTTTTCTTCAAGTTCTCTCGCGAATGGGAGCTGATTTCGGTATAATGTCATACAGGGTGTGCGATTCACTTTGAATTTGCGATCGGGTGATATACGGGGTGTGCAATTTACAAGTTAATTTGATTTTTGCGCAAATTCGAGTTTTTGTGTTGTTTCGGGGAGTTTTGGATCTTAATTCGATAAAATATATTCGATTCATATACAGGGTGTCAGATCTGAGTAGCGCTGACATTCACCAGAGTTTTTCTCCAGCTTTTGTGCTTTTCCGCGTAAGGGAGCTCAATTCAATGAAATCCCATACAGGGTGTGCCATTAACAATGATTTCGCGATCGATTGATATACAGGGTGTGCAATTTAAAAGTTCTTTCATTATTTTTGCACGCTTTCGGTTTTTTGTGCTCCCTCGGGGTTTTAAGCTTTCCTTCGAGTTTTTTGTAAGTAACTTGAATAATTCATTATTTGTTATTCTATGAGTGAAAACGGGGCAGTTTCATTTTGAAAATGTATAAAGCACTGTATAATGTCAGATGGCTTTGGCGCTATTGTTGGCTACTTGCGATTAAATATTCAAAGATGAATCTTGCTCAATTTGCAGTTGAAGGACCGCTCCTATATTTTATACGACTGCTGGTTTGGTTAGGTTGAGTTAGGTTTAAAAAAAGACAATGCCAAAAATGAAGAAAAAAATTTTGAAGTCAATATTTAAGAAAAAATTTAGATTTTCATTTTTTTTATTATGTTAGGTTAGGTTGTGCAATAACAGGAAACTATGTCAAAATTTATTTTTTGCCGTTTAAAGTAGTGAACAATGGGAAAAAAAAAATTTTCGCAAAAAATATTCAAACGGTAAATAATAATTAATCATTTAATATTTACTAAAGCCCCCTAAAATTGCAGAAATATCAATAATGAAAAATTACTCAAACCTATAAGCATTATGTTATGTGAAAAAAAATCTTGTGATACAAATACAAACAAGTTTTGTTCTAAAAACCTACGTCAGTGCTTTTCTAAATTTTGGCAATGTACATTATCTCACCGTAATGAAATATTTCGATTAATTTTTCCCCAACTGACACTGATTAATAAATCAGACTCATGTGAATCGAATACGTATCAATGATAGCATCGAGCATTAATACTTCTGACGCACTTTTTGTTATTTCTCTTTAGTAAATGAAAAAATTATCATAACTATAGGTGGAAAGAAGCTGCAACAATGAAATTTGAGATTATGTGAGATATAAAGTATTGAAAAATTTTCCTTTCGAAATGTTTCAAAATTTTTTTAACCTTTTTCCACCCTAAATTCTTGTCGAGACTCTGGAAAGCCGCCACAAATATGTGAAATAACCAACAAACCCATATCTCAAATTGAAAATAAGCAGTCATGGTTTTCCATGTATTATTATTAAAATTATTTTTTGAGTGGATTTTTTGTTTTGGGGAATCCAATTGAGACGTAATTCAACTCTTGATGATCACTTTCTATCACTTCGATTCATCTGTGTAATATTTCTGCAGCTGCGGGTGAGTATAGCCAAAAGTATAAGGCTCCACTTCTAGCTGTGGTTACAGCGAAGATTTACAGATGAATAAAAGGTCTGGGACGATAAGCTTTCTACCTGAGGTGGTGCACGTTACCATTCTTGAGCTAAAATATGTTTTTAGGAGCGGAAAATTTGTCAGTAGTTTTGAAAAATCACCAAACCATAAAGTTCATAAAATACCACCCTGTTCTACTCATTTACGGCACCAGAACAAACGCGCTAATGATATTGGAAATAGCGGATCAAATAACAAAGTACTTAAGGCTGTACACCACCTTGCGGCGATACTCGAATTCCGCTAGATGGCACCAAGCGAAAATTTCAAGGAACTGAAAACAGGCACGCCCATTATTGTACCAAATATGACGGTCTATACGGTATTTATGACCCCTAATAAACTTTCTAGGTACTGTCGCCGGTGGGTAGGATCGAAACGGAACGTAAATTTGTGTTTATGGATTTTTTGTGGGTTTTGAAGAGAATGGTAAATACAGAGTTCATTCTATTTAGACCGGTCAATTGAGACCAAATAACAAGGGTGAAGTTACATAAATTCCCTACAAGCTGAGAGTCGGTGAAATTGTTCAAAACATAATTATGAATAAAATATTAGTTTCCCTGTATGGAAAAATTTTATTCAAGGTCAAAGGCCAAAAAATGCGGTTTTCACGATTTTCTGCAAAACGTCAAGTTTTATGTTAAAATTACTCCAGACAAATATTGTAGAACATATAATTATCTATAAAATGTGTATCAATATTTTGTTCCAAAGAGTCACCGTTTTTGAGATATAACGGTTCAAAAAATTATGAAAGTTGTAATCGTCATAATATACATGATTTGGCCACGTATACAGGGTGAGTCAAAATTGTGTATCGAGCTATCTGGGGGTACATTGAAAAATAAGTATAGTATGATGGATAAACTCATAGACCAGAATGCATATTCGATTACAACTTTTATAACTTTTTGAAACGTTGTATCTCAAAAACGGTGGCTCTTAGGAAAAAATGTTGATACTTATTTTATAGATAATATATGTTCTACAATTTTTTCTGGAGTAATTTTGTGATAAAACTTGCCTTTTTGCTGAAAATCGCGAAAAACGCATTCTTGACCTTTGACCTTGACTTGAATATTTCCGTACAGCGGAATAATGAAAAACTTTCAAATTTTATTCATAATTAGGTTCTGAACAATTGCACCAAACTTTCAGCTTGTTGGGAATTAATGTAACCCTGAATGTCTAAATTGACCCTATAATTATTTATGTGAATGTGAGTGATGCAAATTAATTAAAACAATCTCTTGAATTTGTACATTGGGCGCAATACTACATGAAAAAAAAAATTATTCGGACAAATCTAATCAGTTGAAGAAGCATATAAAATTTCCATGTCTCCAAAACATTTTTCCTGGGCATATCAAACATGGAAAATAAAAATTTTTGTTTTTTAAAATATATTAATTAAATATATTAAAATTATATTATTTGGATTGAGGGAGCTGATATAATGCAATACATATTGAAACAAAATGTCCCTAGCTGAGGTTGGTGCACGGGGTACCATACAATTCTGCATATGATAGAATAGTACAGGGAAAAACCTCAGCAGAAAAAACCCTGACCCCGTGTCAAAAAAATATAACTTTCTACGGGTGTTGGACCCCTGCATCTGAAAAAATTCGATATAATTTTTTCCGCTGAGAGAGTAGAATGTAGGCTTCGTTCGTGAGAAACACTTACCCACTTCCATAATAATTTCAATTTATCTCGCGGACACTCATTCCTCTTGGTATTCTGCCATCTATTATTTCTGGAAGAATGCACTTCTTGTAAAAGTCCTCTAATTTTGGAAGCATCGTATATCTCCAGAAATTCCGATCCCTTATTATGGTTTGCACATGGAAATCATTATCGCAATAAAGAATCAAGTCGCAATATTCTCTACGGCATATATTTAATTGTCCCTGAATTTGGTAAAAATAGTACCATACCTGGGGTCATAAATGATCATAAATGAAGGATAAGATTCTATTGGCCCATCTGCCGTAAAGAGGTGTCAACCATTGGGAGGCGGGCCAAATACAATTATTTAATACAAGAACGAGAATAACTCGAAAAATTGAGAAAAGTGAAAAAAATTTAGCTAATTTCAAAGTTCAATGTAATACCGAACGACTACCTATGAGTTTTTTTCGATAAAATATTTCCTTGAGGAAATATTTGCATCTGAAGAGTATTTCAATTTTCAAAGTGTAATTAGCCAAAAACTATGCATCATATCAAAAATCGGCGGAAGGTACGCACTAGGGAATACTCATGCCAATGCTCACTCAAATTTTGAATGAAATCCGACAAACGGTTTATGCGTTATTCTTGAAGTAAATTAGCATTGAAATAGTATAGGCACAAAGAAGGTGATGTACAGCCTTAAACACCAGATATGTACAAAATTGATATAATCTCAGAGTTCTGTCGATCTTGACACTCAATGAAAATTGAATGTTTTGCAAATATCTTCAGCTTTTTTGAAAGCTGATTTTTGCCTTGAAAATGATGTCTGTCGAAACGTTGTTAGCAAGAACAATAAGGTATAGTAGTTATTGTCCAAATAATAATTCTATACGAGGTCCAACATTAAAATTAGATTGAAATAATTGCAGTTAGGTTAGCGGCGAGTACAGTGATATCCAATTCATTTTTTGATCCGTCCGAGCCTTTTTTCCATCTCAAAGATACAAATTGGGCGTGTGAAAGTTATTGATGGAATACTGAGTAACTCTGTATAATAATACAGCGATGAAAAAAAAAACACTCGTGCAAGAAATTCAATTGCCTCTCCAACAAGGTGCTGCTCGACCCCTTTTCCCTATTCAAAAATGAGAGCTGTTAGGGGTAGTGATATAAAACTCATTTGGCACCCCTTTCAACAAAATTTGACGTTTTTCCGTTATTCCATCCCAAAGCTCAAATTCGGGGTGGAAAGTTATGGATGGCCCGCCCTGTATATCTGCAGATTATTGTGTTAATTCATATCGTAAGAAAATGTGGTCGTAGGCGAAGCGAATGAAAAACAAATATGTTATCTACAAAAACTCAGATTATTGAATTCCTCTTCCTGTGAAGGGTGAGTAGTATAACATCAACCGTTCGGTGATTAGTGTTGTCCCAATGATTCATACTTAAAGTAAACATCGATAAAAACGAAATGGATCTACCACCGTATCAGGAATTCGAAATTAAAGATTATCACTTGGAAAAGACTTTGCCTTTGCAAGAATCTAGTGTTGAATCGAAACGACATTCTATTGGATATATTGTTGCAAATTTCTTTGCTAATACCAGGTGAGAAGGGACATCTATAAAATAACCGATCATGTTATTTATATTTCTAATTCATCAACCCCTAATTCGAAAAATTTCTTCGGAATTAAAGCCTTTTTGCAGTCTCCTGATTCAATTTCGAGATAGCGTTCAATTAAACGTTTTCTTATTCAATCTGTAAATAGTGTAGACAGAAATAAATTACACTTTTACATTCTCGATATAGATCCAGTATATCCGAATATAATCTATCAGGTATACCGGTATGAAATGAGCGTTGTTTTGTCAAAATAAAACAGTAATTATTAATGGGATAATAAAAAACATTTCATTCGAAGTATTGGCTATTGGTTTCTACACATTTTGACCACCTTTCTGGCAATTTGTGGATACCACTCCAATAAAATTGTTCGTCTTTTAAAGCAAACCAACCAGACACCCAATTTTCGACCTCCTCATAGGAATTGAAGTGCTGCTCAGCCAATTCGTGTCCCATCGATAAAAACAAATGGTAGTCGCAAAGAGCCAAGTCTGGTGAATACAGCGGGTGGAGTAGCAGCTCCCAGCCAAGTGTTTTGATTGTACCCTGAACCGGTTTTGCTTTGTGTGCAAGTGCATTGTCATGGAGCAAAATTACCTTGCCGTGTCTTCTGGCCCATTCTGGTCGTTTCTCGATCAATACATGGTTGAAATTGATCATTTGTTGTCGGTACCGATGAGTTTGAAATGTTTCACCAGGTTTTAGAGCTCCTGGTACACCACACCATTCTGGTCCTATCAAACAAACCCACAACATTGTCTTCTTGCCGAATCGATCTGGTTTTGCAGTCGATGTTTATGGTTGTCCCGGATGATCCCATGATTTTTTCCGCTTAGGATTCTTAAAATAAATCCATTAAGATCTATACACGATTTAATTCCATTTTTTTGACGAGATGAATCTTTCAAGTTACTGTACACAACACAAATAACGCTCGTATGTCAAAACCATAGACCTTATATACTAGTATATAGTATATAACGTCTATGGTCAAAACGTTAAACTACGTATAACCTCAAAAATGTCAAGCATTACGATAGAGCTGAAGTTGGCATATTGCAACACTAGGCTTGTCCAATCCCGAAATATAAAAGGCAATCCTCGTTTAAGAGCAAGCAAGTTAATGTTAATCAATTAAGTTGATTCTAGCCTCATCAAAACTTTGGTTCAACTGTCGAAAACGAAACTACAAGAAATTTCCCATCTCCCGGTACCTATAGAAAAATCTACAAATTTTTCGTCTGAAAATAGCATTTCTTCGTAAAATCGGAAAAGAGAATGTCACAGAAACGTACTCGATTGGCATCGGTCCGAATTGTTAATTCATTTTAGGTTGCTGAAAACTTAATGAAAATGTTGTCAATTAATGTAATGCTGTTGATAATATTATTCTTAAATTTTACGAAGCGCGCCTCTTCCTAATGTCGAAAACCAAACCCACAAACAGCGTTGACTAACTTCACAACGAAACAGAGTATGTTACAATAAAAAGAAACGAAATGTGAGGAATGTTCTCGTCGGATATAAAAAAGTGAAAACGTCCATTTTCTCTTCCAGATCGTTGATGTCCGGACATTCTCCGAATTCTCATCGCGAGATGTTCGAATTCAAAGAAACGCATACCGCATCTGCCTCGACATCCAAAGAATGTGATCGGAGCGACAACCTCCTCAAAGGATCTGCTCTAGTTGACGCCACTGACAGTGTTCCAGTAAATAACACGTATGCTGCATTAAACAATGCCAATACCTTCAAATATATCGACGGCACCCTCCCGTGTATAGCAGATCAGATACCCCTGGCCGAGAATGAAGAATCACACAACAGTTCAGGTAACTATAATGAAGAAAATCACCCAACAGTTCAAGTAACTATACAACATGTATAAATTTGACGAATGTGTGACTCTAGGGCAATTTCTGGAAAACTGCTCAAATAGTCTTGTGATGCTTCTTCTTCATTTTAATTGCACCTGATGTAACATTCAAGCCTGTTGAACTTTTCATTATTTTCATAATTTATTTTAAACTGAAAAAATATATACGTAATAGCGCTGTTTTCAATTCAAACTTTCAAATGATTTGACAATCAAAATCTGGAATCTCTATGACACCAGTCCATTATTCTTTGATCTTGGAGAAATTAAAAAAAGAGCATAGAAATAAAAAGACTACTAGAAGGAGACTGTGTAATTATGCGATGCTGAATTTTTCTGTGTTTATCGACAATTGAAACCATAGAACATATTGCAACTCAGATGAAAATAGGTTTTTAACCATTTTTTATCACTTATGTTTATGAAAACCATACGAGGTTACACATTTTTGAAATCAGAAAAAATTAAGCATGACTAACTTGATAATGTGTACGTCTCATTAGTAAGTCGCCTCTCAAAAAAGAATGGTAATTCTCTCCTAATACCAGTACAGACAGATAAGTTGAGAATCAATTTTGAACTGCGAATATTAAAAAAGAATTTTTGAGACGTTATTCACTAATGAGAGGTACATATTGTTTTGCCTAATACTTGGAAATGTTTCCTTCTCATTAGAGAATGATTTTGCAAAAATAATGTTCATCCTCTCTTAATATCAGAAACTCAAATCAATCAAGTTGAAAATAGTTTTTAAAAAAGGATATTAAAAGAGAATTAGTATTATTTCTTTTAAGTAACTCACTACTAAGAGGTTAATATTTCCAAGTATTTCATCAACAAATGTTTTCTCATTAGTGAGAAAAACAACGTTAATTTACTCTTAATATCTATAAGTCGAAATTTATTATCAACTTATCTATCGCAAAATTCATTTGCTAGTTACAATGGATATCCTGTCTTTAATATTTTTTCTCTATTTCAGTGTCGTAATTAGATCATTACAGTACTAAAAACAGTACTGTAATAAACTCATTACAGCAGTGTTTTAGTTATATTTTTCGTTTTGTGGTTAACAACACTGACATCCTATCCTTTCGAATGTGAACACGCGTCCATTGCATGTCAATTGTCAATATTAAACCATGTAGAGATTTGAACGCACTATTCAAATTCTATAATCTGTCAATTTTCGTATCAGTCACACCAACTGCGAAAATAAAATACAAAAGGCACTAGGAGTTATAATCTGAATTTTTCATTGAATTCCCATAAATTTCTCACAATTCTTGACTCAAATAGAGAAAATGTCGTCTAATACTCGTTGCAGAAGGCATTTTTTTCTCATTCGTGTTGGAATAGGTGACCATTCTGCAACTTGTATTAGAATATACTTTTCTGTGGTTTTTTCCAATGGAATGTATAATACCCCAAATTTGGCATGATCTTGGGTAACAGAGTAAAAAAATATTACCAGCCAACAAACAAGATGAAAATGAAAGAACTTACTGGGTGTCTAATTTGAAAAATATAGTTTTTTACAATTTTGTGAGTTGACAAATAATTTTTTTTATCAATAAGTTTCGAAAGCGTAAGGTCATGCCAAATTTCGAACTGAAATCTCGAATATTCAGCGCAATATTGTCATTTTCGAAACTCTCAAGGTTGATATTAAATTTATAAAAATAGTTGATAACTCAAAAACCGTATAAAGATAAGTGAAGTAATTTAATTTTTATGGAGAATCATAAAAAAATACAAATACCCATTCACAAAGTTGTTGCCACATTTGCATACATCTGACAACACTGGAAATTTGAAAGTATTTCAGAAATGTACGTTATATAACCTATACCGATTTTAAAAAAATAATTTGCGCTAGTAGTTCTTCTGATAACTACTGGAAGAAATTGAAGGATCAAAGGAAATTTCAAATTTTTGGCAATTTTCAACAGACCATCACTAACATAGCCATGCAAAAAATAAAAACAAGGAAATTGTAGCTCCAAGTGCCTAGTTTTTATTGTAGAACTCAAAAATTTCGTAGTGTCTGTGGTTTTTGAGTAATTTTGGAAATACTTGCGACAAAAAAATTTTAATTCATACACCCAGTTTTTTGTTTCATGTTTATTGCTCTAAAAAGCACGTAATCTTGAACAAAAACAAAAAAAAAGTTAAAACAAAATGTTTATTTTTGTACTGTCCTGATTTATATACTGTTGAGTGCAATATTTTTTCAATATACCCATGAGTTTCAGAAACTTCCGACGATCAAAGAGACCCATCTAAACCAAGTGAAGAAACAGATAAAACCGAAAATTCGCTTGCCCCTCCAGATGAAAGTGATTCAAAAAATGAAACCAAAAATGAAGAAGGTTTGTTATTCAAATGCTTATATGTGTCTGTACAGTGTTGTGAATGTACAATAATGTAAAATCATTTCTGAATGTGATATTCAAAAGCTTTGTGCCTTCAACAACAAAATATCAAAAGTTATGGGCTAGAAATAATAAGTGACAAGGTGCCAAATTACCTCATGCTGAAATTTTGATATCGATTTGAAAAGAACTTCTCATTAACATATTTTTGTTTATTTTCACACTGAATATCAGTATTATTTTTGAACTGTTAGAATGTGATCAAGTTTTAAACCATCCTCCTAATTTCAAGGTAGTTTCTTATTTAAGAAAACTCATTAATAGTTTATTGATCACACCTTCTGTTCCATTTCAACAAGACGAAAATAACAATATTAAAGAGTAAAATATTGTTCTTCCACTTGCAAAATCTTTTTTCTATAGTACGTAATGTTCATAATTATGTATCAGATCTGTTCCTAGTGAATATTGACAAGTATTTTGTAATCTGTTTTATAGAGCAGCTCATTTTTTATCCTCGAATATATATTTTTGTACAATTTATGTTTGTTTTCAAACCTAACCTTCAGAATATCATAAAACCTTGTTTTGCTTGAAAATTTTGTCTCACAAAATTATTCTGTGATGAACGGCAAATATGATGAAGAGATTGATATAAAACGTGCTTAAATAAAAAGTTTATTTGAATTATTTCCATATCTGTTATCAATATCAATAAAGAAGTCACAATTGTAAAATATTGTGATTCTACCTTAGCTAACATTTACTTTATTCTCATAGTAATTTTCAACAAGAAAAATCAACAAAGAGGCCAGAAGATAAAAACCAGTAAATCACACAGATATTAAAATTTTTGCAGATGTTCACTACCAACAAGTTCCAAAATACTAAGTAATACTGAATAACAAATAACTTAACATTGTGAATATAAATTATATTCGAAAGATAAACACCCATTGAAAAAAATATTTCGACATCAAAAGTAAAGAAACATTATAACAAGAGTTAATGGATGAGTATTAAGAAATTAGCCATCTAGAAAAAGTAAACATTTTCTTCACAGAACCTCATCATCAAAAGAAATTTAATAGTAGTTTTTGAAAATACTAATACAATCAATCCAAAAACCTACCAAAATGCAGTTATGTTCAAACTTAATTTTCTTGTACATTGTAAAATTTTGTACATTAAATTCGTTCACTTTTTTTAATTTCTTTAATCAATATCATATCAACTGAAACCTCATGCAGTTCCAAAGTTTCGTCTTTGAATTAATCTGACTAGATTATGAGATTCTCTCAAATGAATCACGAATTGTTAATCGGAAGTAAATGAGCTTCCGAATTCACAACATATTTATCCAGATTTATTAATTTAGGGTCATCGCTAAATAGCAGATAAAAATACTTCAGTGTTTCTGCTAAAAAGAAAGATTCCATCATGTCCTTAGGTCGAACATCTGTTCCACTTTTCACATTGCCTATAGATGTGTAGCCATTTGAAACCTTTGTGAAATTTTCAAAACCCTAGAAATCAAAATTATATAATTGAAATCGTGAAGTCGACGCAAATGAGATAAGACTGTCTTAAACTGATTAAACAAATACATTTTTACGTATCATTTTAAATTTCCGGATACTTTCTTGTCAGAGAGTATATTTGAGGCTTGAACAAGCAATATTATTATTAATATTTTGGTTCACTTTCAAATAATCAATGTTACAACTCATCATGAAACGAAGTAAAACCAACAGCAACTGTGATGACAAAAGTGAAAACAATAAATTAATCTTTGGTGGAATTGCAAATTATACTTCCGACTGCCTTCCCAATGAAAGATATACAATTATAGTGTAACACTGTTAACTATGCAATTAGAAATTTGTACCTGTAATTTTTGTTATTTCGGTATCATTATGTGTGTATACAATTTAAATTTTTTGTATTTTTTGAGACCTTAATATCAATTTTACTTTAGTAAACTTAGTTTAACATTGAAGTACCTGAAATATATTCCATCCCCAATCCTGATAGGTTGAGTTCCCACTAAACTGGTACATATACCAAAGGCTTTCAACAAATTCTGGACGAAGGAGATTATGTGCGTCATTTATCTTAACATAAAAGTCATTTGAACTTTCTCCCTGAAAATGAACAGGGCATTGTGAAATGGTTGCTATATCTTGCAAAGGAATTAATTGTCACCTGAATATTGAAATATGTTATTTCTGGTGCTAAGAATGTTGGATGACGAGCATATGTTTGATAGCATGTCAATGATAAATCCTCAGCTAATTTTTTGTGACTTTCTGGAAGACCATTATGCACACCCAACATAAGTGTACCAGGTAAATAACATGTGAGGTGATCCATTTTAGGTTTGAAATCCTTTCCACCATTTAAGAGTTCACCAATAAACAAAAATCCGTTAGGAACAGTTTTCTTCACAAGATGCTCTTGTACTCCACTGATGGCAGTGATATAATCATCTCTGAAACTGTAAAATATAAATTGAATTCTATATAGCATTTATCTATCTATAAATTCGAAAACACCATGGAGGGGTCACTGCATTGGATAATGAAAAAAAAACTGCAAATTTTATTTGTATTTTTATGAGAGACGAAGGGTTCTTTCACTGATATTACACTGACCAAATAATAGCGGATCTTAAATAAAAACAAACTCAGGAGTGAAGCATGGGAGTGAAATAAAACAGTATCAGGAAAAATAATATCTGCCATGACTTGAATTCAAAGGAGTGTTTTACTTATTTCTCATCAAATCTTTCGAAATCAAACTGCTAAAAAAACTTTTAAAACAATTCCGTTTTGTATTATATCTTCAAAATTACTGACACCACGTAATAAGCAACTGCTACTACATATTTGAGCATAATCACATTATTTCCGATTCTTTAGATTTCGGCTTTACAAATTCATCAAATAATAAAATTTTGGTATTTTAACAATAAATAGCTCAGCTAGAGCCTGCACGCAAGTAATTTAATATATGTTTATGGTGAGGTGGTCACTCTTTTACACACAAACAAACCTAAAGAACACAAGTACTTGGAGCTCAATTTGATACCTGTTGATGTGTTGCAACTGAAATAAAGAATTGTTTAATTTCAAATCACATCTACAAATATAAAAATAAAACCTATAAAAGAAAAGATCACGAAGACATTGACCCTACAGAAGTCTAAGAGAATTAAACAAAGAATTATAAATATAAGGTGTGGCAAAAAGAAATTCTCTGAATCCTTCAAAGCGATCTCATGTGTGCCTTAATGATTTTAAATAAAACAAATCGATTGATTCAAAATGAAGTATGGATACTTTTATATGCTCTCCCAAACTTTTAAAATTTGGTTGTGCTCTTAATAAAACAATTTTGACTCTGGACCGACTCCAAACATAAACGTTCTAAAAAATATAACTCAAAAATACAGCATAATCGGTTTACTTAGCCTTGTCAATCTTTGACATGTGTTAAAAAAAAAATGTAACCTAATGAAAAAACTGCCACAACATATTTTCAGTGTGGAATCTCATCTCTCAAACCCCATATGGTTAAATCTGATAAGACTCATACACCACTTGATACAGACAACTGAAGCCATGTATTAGAAAAACGAAGGATTTCTTTGTACTACACCTTTATTATTCTAGTTATATGTAACTTACTAATCAATAGTTTTTCCTGTTTGGAGCCACTGCTTCAGTAAATATTCATAATAACTATCGCCCCTTGCTCCCAAAGTGATGGTCGATGTAAATCTGAATTGACCAGTATTTGGATTAATAAAAATAGGAACTAAACCATCTGTTTTGTCAAGATTATGTACAAGTTGAGATACTTTCGAAACAGCATCCTGAAATGGCGAAATATTCATTACAACACTGTGAGATTCATAAATGAAAACCAAAACAGGTGGTATAGTAAGAACAGTTTTCGATGAAAGGCCATGGAACAGTTCTAGGTTATGTTTAGCAAACCTCAAAAAAGAATTTACCCTCCAAATTATGAATATGCAAACAAGAATAGAGGAAGTATGAGAACAAACAGTGTCTGATAATAGTATGTAATCATCTAATGAAGAATGAGATTTCACTTTAATTATTGAATTTAAATTAAATTAACTCGAACCCAGTAATTCATATTTAGTGTCTTACAACTGGCCCATTTTTCGAAGATAAAAAATTTACTTCAGAATTGAATGGATAGAACAGAACCTTTCTATACTAATACATACCTCATATTTAGGGTCTCCAGTTGCTCTACTCAAATCCCTAAATTCTAACTGAATAGTGGTTACTTCAGAAGTACTACTATCTGGTGACCACTTCGGAGAATGTGCTTTCCTAGTGAATAAGTTCACATCAGAAAATGGAATTCCAGAATCTGTTTCGAAACATGCCATAAGACGATCTGCTAAATCCACCTGAAGAGTTACATGCAATGTTATTTACATAACTGCGAATACAGATGATTATTGTAATTGTACGGAAATCCCACTTTTATTCTAATGAATATGTATATACTTACAGATTTGTCCAAATACATTTTATCAGAAGTTAAATGGAAAATACTCAGTAAACCTCCTAAAACCCTTATGGTGACTTCAAACAAATTTATATCTCTATTAATATCAAATTGTAAATGTTTATCAATCCAATCTCTTGCCTCTAGGTATTCTATAAGAAAGAATTACATACAATAAATGCAAATAATCAAATATTCCCAGAAATAAATTTCATAAACAATAGAACATATCTTTGGAAATGTATTAAAAATTTAATTGGCTCCTCTAATTATAAACAGTAATGTAGTACCTTCTTCAAGTCCCATTATATAAATAGTGTCTATTGAATCAACAATTGTTAATCCTAATCCAAACCAGTCGTGATGCCCTTTTGAAATAGGTTTCAAATGATCATGGCCCCAAGCATACTGTTTGTAACCCTTCCATGCATGCTTGAAAGCTTTAACAACTTCAAGTTGTTTTGAAGTTGTGGGCCCTTAAAAAGGTTCAAATTAAAATCATCCAAGAGAAGAACTACCAAACTCACCAGAAAACTCAGTTGCTTTTTTGAATTGTGACATTTCCTTATTAATATTAGGTACTGCAACCTTAGGATCCTCCAATACCCTCTCATGGTTATTTTCATTATCAAAATGTTTTGCATTGAACTGAAATTCTAATGGAATAATAGGCTTCATTTGATGATCTTCAATCTCCGAATTGATAACATTTGTATCTGATGAATTCGATAATATATAGAAAAGTGTTACACAAATAAGAGCTGATAATATGTATACACAATTTTTCTGTAACTTTGATAGATGATGCCATTTCTACAAAAAAAATTTGATATATTTCCAACAGGGTTTCTAATTTGGAATTACCCTTCTCAGGCTTTTGGTCCTTCGTTTCTCATATATATTATCACTTGCAGATAAATTTAGAGCAACATGATCTGAATACACAACCATTTCGTAAATAATTAATTAAGATATCTCTAATATTTCATATTCAATGCTTTGAACTGTTTGTATTTTGATTCGACATTTTATTTTACTGAAATTTAGAATGGATGAAATTTAAATTTTTCTTGAGTATTTTAACTGTCAGCCTCTGCCCTTTGAGCAGTATTGTCATAAAAATAGGTTACAAAAATAGGTTGAAAATTGCAGAAACGATCTACCGAATTCAAAGTTTGTGTGAACTTAACAACGCGTTTCCAGCAACGGTTTATGACGTGGGGACTGTCGAACAAGGGCAAGCTCGAAATTGAGATCCAGCGTTGCCAAGCTTCCAAATCATTTCCATCACGTTTTATGCTTAATTAAAAAAGATTATCGTTTTACTGGTTGAGTAAACGCTTCAGGGTGACAAATCGTAGCAACGCATTTTTCAATATTCCCTTTCCCCACTTCCGACGGTGGTACAAATTCTAAAATATAGTTTTTTTGATTCTCCATATCAGCAATTTCAGTCTGGTTTATCTCATCAAATGACCAGAAGTTCAAGCTGAAAAAAATTTCTAGGAATTTTGCGGATGTTTGGCAAAGCTGGAGCTCAATTTCGCGCTTGCCTACATTCGACAGTCTCCACGTCATAAACCGTTGCTGGAAACGCGTTGTTAAGTTCACACAAACGAATTCAAAGCTTACTGGTTGTAAATTCTACCATGAAGTATATATCAATAACTATGTCTGGAATACTCAGAACCTAATGACCCATTAAGTAATAACATGACATGAAGTCTGTGGTAAAACCCGAATAAAGCTACTGATATCTGTGGTTCATAGATTTAAAAAAATCTTTTCAATCTATGCTCTGGTTCTGAATTTGTGAACCATAGAACATCAAATATTAAATCCGTTGAACTGAGATTTTGTAAACAATATGCGTATATGTATTTGATTTAATTTTGGATTCAGAACTCAATTGATTTTATTTAATGAAACGAATTGTTTAGAATAATCATGAAATGGCAGAATCAATAGAGGTTCTAGGTATTAATTCGATTATTAGCATTATGTCACAGGATAAGTTTTATATTATTTATTGCAGAATTGGAGCAAGAAACTGTTGGCAATGGAAGTATCCCTGTTTTAATCAGACATAACTCTCAAGTATTGGAAGTTCAGCAACCAATTGTTTTACTCAATGATATTCATTTAGCTTCAGAAGTAGTTGTTGAAGCAAATTCAGTTGAAGACGATGCGATCTCTGTTGTCTCTGTCGCCTCTTCCACTTCAGAAACTAATCCTGTCCCTGAAGCGATTCATGTGAAAGAAGAATTCGACAAGAACGATCAGAATGGTTTTGATGATGATGAAGAATCCAACTCTAAAAAGCGTTCTAGGAGTCAATATGAAAATGAAGATGAGGGACAAATATGTCCTATTTGTTTAGATAACTGGACCAATTCAGGAGAACATAGAATATGCTGTTTGAAGTGCGGACATTTATTCGGACATAGTTGTATTGTGAGATGGATGCAATCACAAACTAAGAAATCTTGTCCTACTTGTAAAAAAAAAATTTTGAAATCAGACATTAGATTCCTTTATACCAAGAGGTTGATAGCCGTAGATAATTCTGAACTAGAGGAGTTGAGGGAGAAATTGGATAATGTCACTTATGAAAGAAATAATATCCAGTTGGAATTGAGCAAATTTATATGCCGTGAACATGCTCTAAACCAAGAAATAAGTTTGTTGAAATCCCAACTTCAAACATATAAAAATAATCCAAGTTTATTTTCTAATTCTGATAGTGTCCGTTCTAATAGTGCTCAGTCGAAACTGAAATTATATATGGACAAATCTATGGAAATATGTGCAGCAGGAGCCTGTCGTGTATTTGATGTGAATCCTGTTTTAGACTTAGTAATGGTGAATGCCAAGTCACCAAACCCTTTATTTACAGGATTTGGATTAAAAAAAATATGTCTTTCACAATATAGAAACTTGGCCTTCCTACCTATACACAGTGGACAGATAAGAGATATTTCTTTTCAAAATAGGGAAGTCTTGTCAGTATCTGTGGACAAAACAGTGAAGATAACAGATTTATTTAATAATTCGAATATTTGTACAATTGCTCAAACTGTACCTCTATGGTCATGCTGTTGGGATTCGGTAGATAGCAATTATTTTTATATAGGTACACAAATGGGTAGTGTTCATAAGTATGATATGAGGACGTTCTCTGCTGTGAATGAGTTGGAAGTTCCTGGTGATATGTCTCCTGTAGTTAGCCTTGCTCATATTCCCAATGAAGCTGATGGTTTGACCCAAGATGGAATAGTTTCATGTAAATTAAACTCGATCTGGTTTTTCGAAAAAACGTCTAATGATTATATGAGGCATCCCCTTGGAATAGATGGACCATTCTATGCAATGAGATTTAACCAGGCGTCGAAACATCTATTAGTCTCTTCCAGGCCAAATCAGAGAAATCCAAATTCTAGGCATACTCTAGCAACTTTAAGTAAAATAGAAGATAAGGTAGTCACTAATTCAGTTCAAACTTTTGAGAACCCTGGAATTCAGAAGCATCTATCTAGGTCTTGTTTCATCAAGAAAAATCAAGAATACATTGCTGTTCATGAAGAATCAAACAAATTAGTGACATTGTGGAACATTAATAGTGGGGCTAAAGCTTTTTCTGTGACAGCACATGATCCTGTTCTTGATTTGAAGGCTATTATTGATGGTGATTTTGATCATTTGATTGGTCTTACAGATAAAAAAATGTTGATATATAAGTTTTCATCGTGATTTCTATTTGAATTTTATACCTGTAATCTATTGAAATTAAATTTACTGATTTTTGCAACCTTTCTTTAATAGATTTAACTGCATTATACAGGTGTCCGAACACCCTGTATATATTACATTGGACCAAGATATTTGAATTGAAATCATATGACCTTGTCCACCTGAACAGAGTGCTTATCAAATCACCTAAATGTCTGTAATTTTCGAATATTTGGGCTGTTTCTTTTGAACTCACTGATGAAGAATTTATGGTCAAAATTCTGTCTGTGAGCATGATTTCGCTCAATATGAAATAGAAAACCGAAATGTTCAAAGATTTGAGAAATGAAACTTATGTTTGTTATTCAGCCAAATGGCTGAATAATAGTTTCAGAGTAACAAAATAAACTATTTTTTTGTTGGGAAAAATTTTTTTTATACTGTAGCTCTGTCACAAGATAATCTAATACTTGCAGAGATATTTTCAAATGTGGAATTTTCGTATGAATACTTTAATTTGACAGACGTTGAAACAATTTCATATTTAATTCAAATTATAATGTATTTCGGTTCGTTATGAAAAAAAAAAAACTGAAAGAAACTTTCTTAAAATAATTTATTCGAATCAAAGAAATGATATGACACCAAATAAATGCAAAACAATCCTCATTATACACTCCATCTTTATGTACAAATTGGTTCCAAATGATTTGTTCAAAAGAATGAGATGAATGCAGATTCATATCAATTAATTCACTGAATAATTGGTTCTAAAAAAAATTTACTAACTAAATATCTGCTCAGTAGCTCTCTCCAATTCCCAATCGTACGATGACAGTGCAACACGAGCTTGATGTTCTTCTACGCCCATATCCACTAATCTACGTATTTTTTCATCACAATCCTTATTCACATTTGGACCTGTCAAAAATATTCCTTATTTATTTGATGTCGAATAGAAATATATTATATAACATGGTTCATTTCTTAATATACCCATTATTAATTGAAATGGTTCTATAGTATATATTTATCACTTGAAAAATTAAATACACACCTCCTGCATAGGCATTCGTCCAGTGACGGGCAGTCATTTGAAACATTTCATTATTATCTTTGAACTGTTTAGCTACCACTGCATCTTGGGGGTCATCTGGCTCAGCTGCACTTAAAAGAGCTTGAAGAGAAAGCAGAACAGTGCGTAGAGTCATTGCTGCTGCCCTGTTAAGGAAATATTCAACCTGAGCATAAAATATTAACAGAACATTGTTGTGAGCTATCTTTCATTTCAAAAGAAAAACTCACCATTGATCTTTCAATATATCTAAACAAATTGCTCCTGTTACAGAAGAAATATTGGGATGCCATATTTTAGTTACAAATCGTACCTATAGAAATTATAAAATACTAATTACTACTAAGTTTAGGGAAGATATTTCCATATTACCTTAGGAGGATTAAAAGGGTAAGTTTCAGGAACTTTTATCTCCAAAATAAATGTGCCGCCTTCATAAGGTGTATCTGGAGGACCCGCAATTTCTCCTCTGAGTTCTGTGAAACTGTCGTTTAGAAGTTCTACTCGTATCGCACATTTTGCTACCTATCAAAATTCATTTTCTTCAATTCTAAGCTTTCATCTTATCAAAATATTGCAAATTCATTGTTTTGGTTCCAGAGCATGACTATAGTGATATGACAACATTCATTATAAGCGGCACATCTCTTCTAGTTGAATATCCATCAAAAAATATTCGGTATAATTTCTATTTGAGGCAAAAAAACTTTCTAACTTGTCTGCAGATCTTAATCTTACCTCTTCACTCTTGATAACCTCTTTAAATTCTCGTTTGATTCGTTGCGCAGCTATGTTAGCCATTTCCATAAATATATAATCTATTGCTATTGAAAAAGGATCATAACAATTATTTAAACAAGGAATATTGCGGTTACAAAAGATAAATCTGATATGGAATAACTTTTCCACTTTTAATTTTAAGTCAAAAATAGACTGCCAACAAATGTCAAAATCGAAGAAGTGGAGAATCTTCATTAAGTGCCAACCCTTAAAAACTTAAAGCAAAAATAATTACATTTTAAATTTACCTAAAAGACCCTTCGTTTAAAGATAAGAATGAAAATGGTCAATACATTAGATTAATTTCAACTATTATATTCTCCTAATTGTTTAAATGATAACTAACATCCGTTATCAATTATTTCAAACAGATATCATTTGAACTTTCCATATATATTGGAGTTGCCTAGCCTGATATTCTGCAGTTATGAGTGGTTCATCATCCAAACAACCTACGAATTGTCTGTGTGGAATTACAAGAGCACGTTTGCGGAATACGAAGAGGTTTGAAAATCAGGAAATTTTAGATAAGTCTCTAGCTTTACATCCAAGAATGCCGAACATAAAGGTTTTCAGCGGCACTTCACATCCCGATCTAGCCCAAAGAATTGTTGATCGGCTTGGAATCAATTTGGGCAAGGTGGTCACAAAAAAATTTAGCAACTCTGAAACTTGGTAAGTTTTTAATGATTTTTTTGTTTGTTCGAATTATCAGTTTATGTAGAATATTTTAACATATTACAACAAAAAGTGGTGTCTACTTTTTATCGTACTAATCATTTTTCTCAGTGTGGAAATTGGAGAATCTGTAAGGGGTGAAGATGTATATATTGTACAGTCAGGCTGTGGTGAAGTTAATGATAACCTAATGGAGCTTCTGATCATGATAAATGCATGTAAAATTGCTTCAGCAAGTCGAGTTACTGCCGTTATTCCATGTTTTCCCTATGCAAGACAAGATAAGAAGGATAAGGTAAGTGTTATTCAATGTAGGTTATAGATTTTGGTGTATAATAAAAAGTCCCCTATCAATACTTTATTTTCGTTTTGAATATAAAGTAAAATTTGTGTGAATTAAAGTTTACATTGTGAAATTCACAGTCTCCAGTGAAGACATCACATTTAAGTTATATATCACCTTAGATCTAGATGTTATCTCCATGATCTTCTGTGCTATATCTTCTGGAAGACCTGATGATTTTTCTGAAAATGAATTCTCAGAACAATTTTCATTGCAAAAAAGTTCAAAAACTATACTAATTATTATTTTCACATGATTATTTTAGCCATCTAACTCTAAAGAACTCAAAGTGGAAAAATGGAAAGAACTTGAATGGAAATACAGGGTAAAATATTATGATCAGCTGTATGTTGGTTGCTTTGTCTGATTTTGTCACAGAATATGAGCATGTTGATAATCCAAATTCATTTTATTTTCTAAATTTTTTGTTATTTGGATGTTAATCCAACATTGCTTGAAAATTTTTAGGATATATTTTTTCATTTCAGCATCCAAATCAAGGGTTTAATCATTACTAATATTCTGTCAATTATACCAAGGTATCCAACTAACAATGGGTTTACATTAATTGTTCTATAACCTGAGGAGTGAACATTTAATGGATCACAATTAATATTTGTTATTATCATTCTCTTCATTATGTGTTTAGTTGGGGAAAGTTAATTCGGTCTAAATTTTTTTTGGTTCAAAATTAACCTATGCTCTATTCAAGATAAGATAAATATATTTATGAAAAGGAAAAATTTTACTCTCAAAATGAGATAAGATATCTCTTGTTTTCTTCTGCTCAAAGAAATTTAACAATGATTGCATCAATTATTCATTGGGGGTATTAGATAGGTCATCAGTTATCATTCTTAATGTCAACAACTATTTCAATATTTCTGAAGATGTTTGTAAGGATTTGAAATCATCAAGATTTTATGCAATATTTTGGAAAACTTGATTATCAATTGAAAACATTTTTGTTTTCTTGGCAAATTCTTTCTTCCATATAACAGTTTTAAAAATAAATTGGTATTTGTTTTTCACCCTTCTTCTGCCATTCAAGTTCGAGCATATTTTTATGAATCAGGGCACTTCATTTGACATATTGATTAATTATTGTGACAACACAGAATTTGCTTGAGTACACTTCAAAATAAAAAGAGTGTATTCCACTTTGAAAATGTTCTTTTAAATCGGAATATAGTTTATTTGTAACTTCGATATAAGGTATGAATATTACCTTTGGCCAAATCTTACATGGGGATTTTTCTGATGCTTCTCAACAAAACAGTTCCTACAGATTATTATGTTCCAAACACAGAGTATAGAGTAAAGTTAATTCTATACTTTATGGCTCCAAACATGTTTTCTAAGTCATTCTAGATTTTAAGGCTTCACTTCTTGACTCTCAGACATTAAGCACTACTGAAAAGTTCTTCATCAGACTAATAAAATGTCCTATTAGTTCTTGGAATACTAACTTTAGAGATAGTAATTATTGAGTTTCAAATAAATCACAGCATATTTGTTGCATTAATGTCAAATGAAGTTTTCAATATTTTATTTTACTTTTATTTCAGTTAAAGGGATTATCTGGGGCAAACTTTTTTTATTCTGTTTTTTTTTTTTAAATATTTTCATTATAATCAAATCTGAACAATCAAAGATAATTCACACACAGTTATGAGTTCTTCTTGATAACATCATACTGTGAAATTTGGCCAGGTCTAACTTGCAAATTTTACCTACGCTTATAAACTGAAGTTTTTATTATTTTTGTTCTATATGGATAGACAATTAAGGTTTAAATTTAAAAAGCAAACCATTGTAATTGAATTTTTTTTAATGAATTTTAAATTATTCAAAGAAACAAATGCCAATCTAGAAACTTTTTGTGTTTTCAAGAATACAACTTGAGATTCATTGATAAACACAGGCAACTGACCTAAATATCATACCCATTGATTCATTTGATAGGAATTGACTTCTATATAGTTTTTGTAATTTCTGTCAATTTGACACTTATTAGTTGAATTGAAACATTTTCTGAACTTGTCAGATTTATTTTAAAGCTGATTTTTGCCTTGAAAACGAAACATGTCTGTTGAAAGGTCAGGAAGAAGAAAAATAAGAGGTGAGATTTACTGCCCAAATTATAATTCTATATAAGGGCGTTTTGAGAACTGCAGTACCCAGAAGAAGCTGCTTAAATTAACCGTTCAGATAGTTGGAGGATGGCCTCTTACTCCTAACCACTCATCAGTCAAAGAAGTTGACTCAAATCAGTCTCTAATTCCCGATCTTGTCGATCTTGAGCTTCATTTAGTACCTCTTTGACATTCTGTGCCTACTCTTCTTCGATTTTGGGGCATTATCAAATCATGGTTGACGACATCTCATAACAGTAGTTCTGATTGTCAGTATATTTCTCACCTCTTTAAAGAACCATACACTACAAGAACTGCCTGTTAAAAAACTTGGTAGATCTGGAGTGGGGTAACCAGCATACATGTTGCAGTGTGGGAAAACTTTTTTTTTAACAACATTTAATTTAAATTAATTCATTGTGAGGGATCTAGGAAGAACCATTTTATGTCTGAGGGATTCATAACATGTGTAGTGTTAAGGTTTCTGTTGAAAATGGAAATTCAAACAAGCAATTTTAATTTTTTTGAGCATTTTTGTTTTGTAAGTAGATTTGTAAAGTTTTAGTTTGCAATTTCAATACAGAATTATTAAGGGATATTTTTGCGTGCATATTTTTAAAAGTTACTCGTTGCATTTGCTGAGAATGCCCTCACAAAAAGCATGCTGTTTCTGTATTAATATCATATGTAATCCTTACAGAGTCGAGCCCCTATATCAGCTAAACTTGTAGCCAATATGTTATCAGTCGCTGGTGCTGATCATATTATGACCATGGACTTGCACGCTTCACAGATTCAGGGTTTCTTCGATATACCTGTGGATAACCTTTACGCAGAACCTGCTGTTTTAAAATGGATCAGAGAAAACATCTCCGAATGGAGAAACAGTATTATTGTGTCACCGGATGCTGGTGGAGCTAAGAGGGTGACATCTATTGCCGATAGGTTGAATGTCGAGTTTGCCCTCATACACAAAGAGAGGAAGAAGGCGAATGAGGTAGCTTCAATGGTATTAGTAGGAGATGTTAAAGATAGAGTAGCCATTTTAGTTGATGATATGGCTGATACATGTGGAACAGGTTAGTTGAATGTTAATAGGTGCAGTTTTATAGGTTATGCATGAATGAATTCGCAAGATAGAATGAATTGATGACTCATTTATTTTGTGCAAATCCATCTTGAATATTAAAAGAAAACAAGTATTTTTGTCTAATTTTCACTTTATTAAGTATAATAAAGTGAAAATTAGACAAAAATACTTGTTTTCTTTTAGAATTCGCAAGACTTTATGTAAGGGGTATTTTCTGCTTTTATTCCAATAACCAGATTTTTTCATTCATAGTTTAGACATGCACATACATTTTTCATTGTTTAATCTAGTGCATAAATTATATAGTTTCTATATAGGGTGTGCAAAGGTGGGTGGCGTATAAAATTATTATATAAACTATTGATCCAAAATACTTTCAAATTTCCAGTGTAGCCAGATATCTACAAATTAGGCAACAGCTTTGTTATTTCAAATGGGATACCCTGTATTTGTATTTTTTTTATGATTCTCCATAAAAAACCTTCAATCAATTAACTGTAGTTCCAAATATCTATCATTCACGATTTATTAGTTGAAATTAAAAAAAGAAATCATTTAAATTTGAGAGTTGCGAAAACGAATATATTTTGCTCAATATTCAAGAATTCGAAGAAATCGTGAACCTAGTACGAATAACTCTGCAAGAGGCAACAAAATGGTTTGAGAATAATAAGTTGTGCTTTAAAAAATGTTTGTTTTTACTAGAAAACTTTTTTTTTAGTTTGCCATGCTGCTGAAAAATTGAGAGAAGCTGGCGCAACCAAAGTATATGCCATTTTGACCCATGGCATCTTCTCGGGACCTGCAATAACGAACATAAATAATGCATGTTTTGAGGCTGTAGTAGTAACAAATACCATCCCTCAAGATGAACACATGAAAGAATGCCCAAGAATACAGGTATGTCGATTTCTTGCTGTTTTTGGTGTATTAATATTGACATTATTCTTGTTTACAGTGTATAGATGTTTCTATGATATTTGCTGAAGCAGTAAGAAGAACACACAATGGAGAGTCAGTGTCATTCTTGTTCTCAAATGTTCCTTATTAATTAAAAGCCATAAAAAAAGACTAATAAACTAGTGAAATTCCTTTTTTTTCCAACCAATTATTTTTAAAGTGCGGTTAATTTAAACCTACATGATTTTTACACATATATTGCATCGAACGTAATTTTGTTCTGTATTAAATTGGAATTTTAGTATATATTTACTTTGAATTATAATTCTACTTCTAGAAAATATGTTTGATATACTTATTGATTATATTTTCTACATTGTTATTTCTTTTCACTGCAATAATGAATAAATCTATGAATTTATAATTACCGTTACTGTTAGATTTTTAAATATATGAAATTTCAAAGAAGGCATAGTTTATTATTTCACTTCATACTTTCTGATTTACTTCTCAAGTAATAGTTAACTAAAGTCAACTTTCATTTTAAATTTTGCCATTTGATAAAAGTTTTAACATTTCAATTTGAAGGTTATCATGCTAACAAATGGGCAGAATCGATTTCAGTTTGTACAATTCACCATCATTATCAGGAAGTTAGAAAATTACAAATATTTGGACAAATTTGAGAGCACACTTTAGTGAAATAAGGCGTCGAAAAATTCTGTTGGCTAATTTCACATCCTGTATATAAGTGTCTCTGGCTTCCCTGGGCTTCCTAGAATATTTTGGCTCTGCAGATTACAACAAACAATATCATAACCTCAAATTTAAGATTCCAAATAGATCCAGTTGCTTCAAAATGTTTGATAATCACTTTAACGCTGCATAATGTGTATCTTAAATAGACTTACAAAAGTTCTGCGACACCTTATTATACAGGGTGAGTCTTTGACCACTGCGTTATTTTTAAACATAGATTCTTGACGTCGAAAGAAACATTTTCTTCCTATAAAATTTTTCCAAATTTGGCCCCGATCTAAAGATATAGGGTGTTGAAATTTCATAAAAAAATTGCATTTTCACCTGTAATATTCAAACGACAATGTCAATTGAAATGACCTCTTGTAGAAGGTTCTTGATAACAGTCATATTTTGGCATCAATAGATTTATTCCATTTCTTTCTCTATTGTACAGATTGGTTAAATTGTATGAAAAACAAATATCATTTGAACTAAAGATCCGTATCTTGTACTTCCTAGAATCATTAATTTTTTTGCAGATAAAATCATTAATCATCTTTTTTCCTAAATTGCACCTTTTTTGAGATATTTGAAAGGAATTAAATCGATATAATTATCGGATGAAACATACTGTGGAAGGTAATTTTCATTCAAACTAAACTGGACTACAGAGGGAAATTTGCCCAATGTGAAAACTTGAAATGCTTATAACTTTTTAACGCAGCGGAATATGGGAAAAGTGTTTCTTTTGATCTCAAGAACCTATGGTTAAAATTAACGCAATGGGCAAAGACTCACCCTGTATATAACTTTAATGTGCAAGCTATATGGCCAAAATAGTAAATCTTCAGTACATTAGGTAATATGCAAAAAAATAATTTTTAAATTAAGTCGAATAAGAATCGGGGATATTTGTTCGAACCTTCAGGCATACCTGCAAAAGATAACCCACATGCCATAATTGAAT
This sequence comes from Micraspis discolor, assembly GCA_030674115.1. NCBI lineage: Eukaryota > Metazoa > Arthropoda > Insecta > Coleoptera > Coccinellidae > Micraspis > Micraspis discolor. Next base: position 3,535,340 of record JARTUT010001740.1, read on the forward strand.
TTTAGGATCCTCCTGGGAGTTCGGCTTGTAAAATGAGAAAAGATGCTTTATCTGTTAAGTCATGTTAGCTACCTGAAAACTATAAGATTTACATAGACAAGCAAATATTTCAAACTCTGAAAGATCATATCTCTTGAAGTATTTGATTGCATTATGAGAAGGTTCCCTGTTCATGCCCCTAAATGAAAATTTCAAATATTGGAAGGTTTTTAGGTATAATCTACAAAAATAAAAATAATACAGAATATCTTGTTATGGTTTGTATATTTGGATGAGAAATTAGATTACAACTCAATATGTACATCCTGATTATTTGTATTATCAAGAATAAAATAAACAACAATTTTTCAGTCTTATATATTACAGTTGGTAAAACAAATATTCTATTCAATAAAAATAGAAGACAACAAGTATGCATGACATACAAACAAAACAGGAAAAATATAACACTTAGAAGAGACAACCTCCAATAATGAGAAGTATCATTATTATTGATTAACTGACCTTTCCTTCAAAGAAATTGGAACCAAATTTCCAAACCAAACTGGGATAGATTATTAAATTTTTTATCTGATATATCCAAAAAATCACTTTAATATATCTCACAAAATATGCAGCAAGTTGATTAAAAACATCGAAAAAATCAGCCAAATGATTTTTTAATTATAGAGAAACTATCAAAAACATCTCTAGTACTGGCTTCTCACTAATTTGGTTCTTTGAGTAGCTTTAGTAAAGTCAGTTTATTAACAGAAATTAAATGAAAATTCTCAATTTGGAATTGTCTGAATGAAAAAGTCAATATGACAATTTATTCAAGAGATATCAATATTTAATATTGAAATTTTTTTGGGTATAATAATAATAATAATAGATCAAACACAAATCCATGAAATGTGATGTATGAGTCAAATTCAATGATAGAAACATAAATATTCATATGGAATCGATTTCCCCTTCCTACAATCTTCATCAATTGATAAAAAAAAAAGAAAAGAATTACAAAAAATAATATTGTCACAACAAAAAGTTGAGAATATGCACTCATTTCATTTTGGTAGAAGTTTGCATTGAAAATATTCAAAGTTAAACACATTTCGAGTACTATTGCTGGTTCATCTAGTTTAATCACATTCAAAATCATAAAATATATACAAAAACAGTAGAAGTTGTTTCCAAAACACATGCAACGACATTCATACCATTCACGCAATTTTTTTGAGTCTCAAGCTCTCTACCTTATCAGAGACGCCACTTCTCTGTATCCGCTGTTACTTTGATCGATATCGAAGTCTAATACAAGTAATTTAGTTTCTTCAGTTCCATTTCTGCTACCCACTGCGCACACTAGTTTAGTTTCACTAGCGCGAATGCGCCATACTACACCTCCTGAACCGCCACTATCAAGAGAAACTAGGTTACGGATAAATTCGCCCGTTTTCACATCCCAAAGTTTGACTGTACCGTCATCAGATGAGGTTATGACAAAGCGGTTGTTGAATTGAAGGCAGGTTACGGCAGATTGGTGTTTGAAAGGCCCTAAAAGTAAATTGTATCAAAAATCTTAATCAAGAATAAAACTCAATTGGAATTGAAATCAAACCACTTAATAAAAAAAATTAAAAAAATATAATTTCATGAGTATAGAAGTCCAATGGTTTATTATGACGATATCATTTTTATCTAAATTCATAATGATTTTCAAAGATAACAACAATTGGGAAAAGAAAATAATTACTCACTAATTTATTTCATATTTACTAAATATATCAATTATTCAACAATCTATGAGATAATCATTTCAAGCAAGTATTCAATGATAAATGAAAAATTCACCCTAACTGAACTCACATTTATTTGCCTTCTTGCCTAATTAGTGTAATCTAGTTAATGAGATTGAGATGACGTTGATAGGACATATTATTACTAAATTATGTGCTATATAACATTAGATTCTGGATTATATCTTGCTCATTTCGCGAAAAAATTGCATTAGTACATTGAAATTATCAAAAGTTATAAACAATGAAAGATTATAAAAAAGTGTTTACTTCTTTACTTATTATTAGTGAACTATGTAATTATTTTTTTGGATTTTGGAAAAAAGATACTGATCGAGAAGGAAATCCACTAAAAAAGTTTCTATCCCTGAAACGGTACGTCCATTATTAAGAATTTCATTTTAACATTGAAAATGGCTTCGTAAGTTACAATGAAATTTTTTTTTGGGGAATACATAGAAGAATCAAAGTCTAAAAAAATTCAATATAAAATCTAAACACTTCAAAGAATTGATACTGATTGGATTTTCTAATTTAACATTTATCAACTGAAAAACAATTTTTATGAATTTCCTTAAACAAATGAGCTATTTCAATATCTTCGAAAATTTATTCTTCACAAATTCTCAAAGAATTTATTTGTGATTTAAAAAGATTTTTTTTCCTTAATAATAATTTTTAGTTGTTTATAAACGTTTCTTTGATATTTCTATTATTTTAATAATTATTTAAGAATTTTCTTTATTCATAATCGACAATTCTCTACATATCAACAAATTAAAATTTTTTTGTCTAACAATTTCATTTTTTATTACATCAACATTCTGTTTCTAACAAATTATTAGCTTTTCTCATTTTTTTTTCTGATATATTTGTAAATTACAAAAATGTAGTTATTCATCGAAATACATATTAAATTTTCTATTGTCAAAATAATTTTTTTTGGTATTTCCATGCACAGGGACGTTTTTGAGATTTTTTGAAACTATGAAAAAAAAAATTATTAAAAACCTAACAATTCATTTAACAAATTGTTAATGTAATGAACAATAAAATTGTTAATGAAAAAAATTTCTGTTTGTTAATTTGTACTAATTTGTCGTGAAATATCATTCATGATTTGAAAGATAAAATTTCCAACTAATTATTTGAACAATAAAAATATGGCAGATACGTTTATTACAGATTAAAAACTATTATTAAAGAAAAAAAAAGTTTTATTAAATAATAGTTTCTCAAGAACTTGTGAAAAAATGTTTATAATATTGTTTTTTTATTAGTTTATAAAAAATTTAAAAACAAATGGAGATTAGTTTTTTTTATATTCAATAAATGTCTTTTCTTAACATACAAACTGTAAGTAAATGACAAAAAAAAATTTCATAACATTACGATGATTTAAAAAAATTATTATAAACAAAGTAATTTATTTAAACTTTTTATCACCCTATTCTATTTTATGGGTATGCACGAAAGGCTCCACGAAGCGAAAATATTTTATGGCAATTATTCGATTTTTTTTTTATTCACAATAATCAAATTCTAATTTATTAGAAAACCAACTTCAATAAAAAATGTCCAACGGTAATCGGTTCCAGGAACTGAGAAGGTTCTTTATGATACGCGGACGGCAATTTTTAAAGTTTAATAAAATTTATTAATAATGGATGTATAGTTTCAGGTATCAGAACATTTATTTATTAATTATTCTCTTCCTTAAGAATCTCTTTACAAAATCCTAAAATATTAGTTTAATAATTATAAGAAAAAATCAACACCACTTTTTTATTACCCTTAATTATTTATAACTTTCGAAAATTTTAATGAACTAATGTTTTTGGCAAATGATCCAGTCATAATCCCCAATCGAATGAGCATATAATAATGAGCACATAATTTTAGTAAAAGTTTGTCTGATTAACTTCATTTTGAACTGATTAACTTGACTAGTGGTGTTCAACTCAGATGGCACTTAATATTGTTTTCTGAGTTACTCATCTATATTCTGTTTATTATGTAAATTTTTAGTTTTTTTCATGATAATTATAGTTGTATTATTGCAAATTTTAAGTTGTTTTAAGACAACAGCTTTTCCTCATTCAGTTTTGATTTCATTTGATGTCGGAATCATTAAAATGGACCCTGATGAATAGGATCGAACAAATTAAGACTCAACAAACACCTCAAACCTTTTACTAAGTAATCATAGGAAAAGCAGTTTTATAACTCGTTAAATTCCAGAAATTCAATTATACTTGATAACTTCATAAATAGTATCTCCACCAATAGAGATCCAATCCAAACAGTTCTGTACTGACAAAAATCAAGATATGTCAAACTTAATCTTCATATTCGAAAATATTGAACCATGGCAAGGCAATTAACCAGATATAAATTCATTTTTGCTCATCACTACCATTGAGAAATGGAAAGCTTGCGAAACAGAAATTATAACTCACCTGATAAAGTTTGTAGGCATTGCCCAGTGACTGTATTCCATACTTTAACAGTCGAATCTGCATTTCCTGATACCAAAATGTTATTACGTAATTCCATACCAGAAGTTAAAGATTGATGTCCCATAAGGGTATGTTTACAGGCTCCTGACTCAACATCCCAAACTCTAATGCTTGTATCCAGCGAACCACTTACTACATGTGTACCATCAAACTGAAAATATGAGTATTACAGTTTCGTGGAGTATATTTTAGGCAGCTATATTCATATGGTGTCAAATAATGGACTTGTCACTTTCGCGCAAAAGAATTGAAAATATCAAAACTTGGCTTTACTCCGCTGCAACTGATCTGAGGAAGAGTGCAAAACAGAGTTCACCTTTTGTAGTTGAAGGTCTAGTAGATTAAATAAAAGTAGACAAAATTTTTACAATAGGTACTTGTCAGTTTTTAGCGTGAACTAATAATATCTATAAATGACCTATATTACAGCTACCAAAAGCTCATTTTACATTAATGGAATGGATAAATAGTACCCAGAATAACCCACTTGATTCACGCAATGACCCATAACAGTTCAAAATATAAGATTTAAATTTAAATTCCGTAATCTCACCAAGATCCAAAACAAATGTCACTAAGAAGTACAATCAGAACCTTTCATTAAATGGGAGACTCTTACCTGGAGTGAATAAACTCTGTTTGTATGGCCTTGAAGAGTATGCAGGCATTCTCCTTTATCTGGGTTCCAAACCTTCACACTATAATCGTAAGCTCCTGAAACAACCAACTTTCCATCATATTGAACGCATCTTACAGCGGCCATGTGGCCAACAAGTACATTCAGACAGGCACCAGACTCTATGTTCCAAATTCGCAAAGTAGCATCTCGAGAACCACTGACAACCCTGAAATTTTTAATTATTTTACTTTAGGTGCTCAATAAAACTGCAATACTTTATCACACTAAATTAGTAGTTGCTCATTCAGAACAGAATACAATAAAAATTAATTCTATACCATATAACCAACAAGTTAGACCGCCATATTGTAGAGTGATGAATCTTGGCATATCTGATTAAAATGATAGAATATTTTAATGGGACCATACCATTACATCCAACATACAGTGCAACAAGAAAATGGGAAGGAAAACAGCCGCCCTCTTTATGGACATACAAAAAGCCTTCGACAGCGTCTGGCACGTGGGGTTATTATATAAATTATCCAAATTACAATGCCCAAACTATCTGCTCAAAATGGTTGAACAAATCCTAATTCAGAGAACAATTCAAGTGCGAGTAAAAAACGAAGCCTCTGAGCCATTCACACCACAACAAGGCCTCCCTCAAGGATCACCTCTATCTCCAATCCTATACAACCTATACTGCTATGACATATACGATAATGGAAGCCCAGGAGAACATCACATAGACAAGCAAGCATATATGTTACAATTCGCAGACGATACAGCACTAATAACCCATTATAACACAGCAAAGCAATGTATCGAAAAACTCCAACAACTTACAGACGTGACAGTTGCATGGATGCGACGTTGGAGAATAAATCCAAACCCATCAAAATCAAAGCTGATAATATTCAACCACCAAATCCTTTATCAAGGCTTTCATGTCATGACGCTGACTTGTAAGGCACTTGGTCGATCATTGTCTAACCCATTTTAACACTTTATGTCATGCTCTTGTAAGGCATTGTAACTAACCCATGCTAACACTACATGCTCTATTGTTTCCTAATCAAAAAATTTTAAGTGAAAAGTTCAAAAGAAGTATTTTTTCAATCATATTGCCAAAAATTTTGAAGTACGATCAATATCCAGACTTAAATTGACATTTCAAGAAATCCATCTTCAACATGACCTTTTCGAGAAAAGGCAACAGTGCTTATTAATCTGACAGGAAAATAACAAACCTAACCTAACTTTTTACAATACATAGTCAAATGTGTCAAATTTCCATGGCAACTTGGGCGACTAAATAAAGTTGAACAGAGTATACATACATATGTATGGATTAAACTAACAAAACGTTATAAAAACAAAGCAACTTACTTGTTACCATGAAGGTGCATACATCGAACAGTGGATGTATGTCCGCATAGCGTATGTTTGCAAACCCCATATTCGATATCCCATACCTTCAATGTTCTGTCTGTACTACCACTAATAACGATAGATCCAGACATTTGAGATGACCAAACTCCACCAGTATGTCCGATCAACGTCCTTAAACACTGAAAAATAAGATTTAATTTCGGTATAAAATAACTCTAACAAAAAACAGAATGGACTTATAAAAATTAACCTTACCCTGCCAGATGCGACGCTCCAAACCTTCAGGGTGTTATCGTCAGAACCACTCACTATACGGGTTCCAGAAAATTGCAAACAAGTAATCACATGATCGTCATGACCCTTCAGCATTTTTGGTGGTTTGATTGGTTTGCTCCTCCAGTTCATTTCTATCATATGGTGCCTCATGTACGCCACCTACAAAAGTTTGATTTATATTAAAGTATTGCGTCATCCAATATGCTGTCAAGTAAATCAATATAGCAGCCAAATAACTCAAAAATTCATGAGTCTACTGAGCGCCATCTGTCATCACATACTCTGAAATGCCTTGTTAAAACGTATATTCTATTTTCTACTAGAGCATCTCCAGTTTGTAACATCCCAGGATTTTATATTTTCATGAACTAAAACCCCTTTTACCCTACCCTTGAGACTTCCCTGTGGATGAAATAAACCTATGTCGAGAGGATGCCAAAACCATAGAAGAGGGACGCAAACATAATTATTCTATATTTTAATTTATCCATTATGTCATTGTTTTTCTCTGTTATAGCTTATTTTACCCAATGTATAGTTCTGTATTCATTTTCAAGGAGTTTTTTATGCCTATGGCTTTTTCCTATCACTTTGAGACCCAAAATGAAAGAGAGTTCATCATTTGGGTCTAACAACTCATTCATTCACCATCTTTGTTTTTCCCACTTATTTTCACTAATCTTAGTAATAATGAATCGCTAAATTTCTTATCTGGATCTATCAGACTTCACGATTATACTTAGTTTGTATTTCAATAATGTTAGTCACTTTTTCAAAAGAAAAATGAATGTGATTTTTGACAGCTATATTTTCGTGTTCCACCCACTGATTCTATTTATCAATTTCAATTTAGATTGATTCAAAACAAATTGTGAATTTCGGATTATTTGAAAAATACTCACCTTCCATGGTGAAATACAATCTGGACTTCTTGGCGAACCCTTCTTCTTTGGCAATTCAAAAATGCCAACCTCTTTGCATTTTTCTTTCCACAATAAATTATCCTCTGCCAAATACCGCCAACTTCTACATGTTTCAGAAGCCTTCAAAAGATCTTTAGGTTCCAAGAATGACAAGACATTCAGGGCTAATTCTCTAGGTAACAGAGATATGAAATCTCTTTGGAATTGTGGTTCTATCACCTGCATCATATGCCTCACTTGTGTAGGCTCACACCTAATTATGAAGAAAATTAATATATAAATATATAGTGTTGAATATAAATGAAACTTGGGCTATATTTACATTTAAAGAAAATTTTGATTTTCCAAGTGTAAGGATTTCTTTGAAAAACAATATAAGCCAGGTGATAGAATATCCATATGTCAATGACCAGTCCAAGTATGAAGTGAATCTGATCTACAGTCAACGAGTTCTGTGGATTTGTTATTAGCATTTTTAGCTAAAACAAACGCTTAAACAAATGCGTATCAAGCATTTTTATTGAAATGTGAGATCTCTTCATTGAAAATGCAGAAGAGTACCATTTTAAAATCTAGACTGAATGGGCTACCAAAAAAAAATTTGCCATCAAGCTTTTCCTCATTGGGTTTTGATTTCATTTAATGTCGGAATCATTAAAATGGGCCCTGGTGAAAAGGATCCAGCAAATTAAGACTCGACAACATCTCAAACCTTTTACTTAATAATCATTGGAAAAGCAATAATAGCTCAAGTTATAAAAATGAGAATGTTTGTGTGCCCAAAATTTTTTTTATTGATTCACATTTCATGTTTTGCACCCAGACTATTTTTCATACATACTCAAAGGAATAAGAAAGTACTTGATAAACTTCCAAGCATTTAAATTTCTATTAGATATGGATATTTTTAATAAGATGCACCCCAGTAAACTGTTTCATATAAACTTGATCACAACAAATTGTTCCAAATGTCAGCTGAGGAATTGGAGATCTTCTTCAGGTTAGAAATAATTATGTATACAAAACAATATTATTTTCACTTATTCAAATTACATAATATATTCTTAGAGCTTTTATATTAGAAAATAAAGCAAACGCCAAATATTTATAGTGAAATAATATCCAAGATGACAATTAAGAACAAGAGTAGAACAGGAAGTATCAGAGTGTTGTGCCATTCAGGCTGAAGTCCCACAGGGAAACATGCTGGGCCCATTCATTTACCTACTTCATATCTTGGACCTACCAAAGAGTATTCACACTGCAACAGGAACATTTGCTGATGACACCACAATAATAGCAGCACATGAAGACCCAGCAACAGCAATAGAACTAGTTCAAGAACATCTAGACAAACTGCAGATAAAAAAGTGGAAAATAAAAATAAATGAAACCAAATCAAAACAAGTAGACTTCACTCTTAGAAAGCAGGTTTGCCCTGCAATCAAACTGAACAATATAGTAATTCCACAAGCAACGACAGCAAATTGCCTTGGCTTTCATCTAGACACTAGATTAACATGGAGGGAACATTAATTAAAAAAAAGAAAACAAATTATATTGAAAGTCAGGGAAATCAACTTGCTTATAGGAAGAAAATCCAAGCTATCACTAGATAATGAAATATTGTTAATCAAATCCATAATTATACCAATATGGACATATGGGATAGAAATCTGGGGATGCGCAAGCAAATTCGGCATAGCTCTTATTCAAAGATGAAGACCTGAATATTCCTTATGTTAAGAAGTCATCAAGCATAGAAGCCGAAATCACCATGCAAGAATGGAAAACCACTCAAACATTTTACTCCAACCATTGCTGACCTATTGTAATAATGAGCTCCTCTCACTGGAGAAAAAATTTCGCCGCTCTATTCGAACCACTTAATATAATATTAACAAATTGACTCACCTATCAATCAGTTCATTTATGGCAAGAATTCTTTCGGCATTCGACCAATACTGAAACTGTAACAGCCAATCGGCCATTTCTGGGGGAGGATTATCTCTAGTTGGTATAACTGATCTCCCTTTTGAAGGAGTACCAATAGGAGACGGAGCTTGAGGTGAATGCTTTGGTAAATCTGCTTTAGATTCCTCACTTTTAACAAATAGTTTCATGGTTTTGAGTTTGTTATTAATATCAATGTCATTACTTGATATTTTATCAATTTCTGATAATAATATTTTACAACTTTGTCCATATTCAGGCGAATACCTTCGTTTTGGCTGAAAAAAAAGGGTATATAATGAATATAACGGTATGAACTTTTAGTTCAAATTAGTCGTTTTTTTTTTAATCAGAGAGAAGATTAATGACAATCATTTGAATAGTCAACATATTATGTTACTAAATCATGACTTTTTAGGCTCATCCTTTTGTATGAAAAATTTTTGAACTTAGAAAGATGAAACCTCATTGCTCATAAAATACAATTATAATTACCCAATATTCTTCCGTGGATGGTTCTGAGTTTGGCCTTTTCAGAGAACTTTTAGGTGTACTTGGATGTGAAGTGTTGGAAGCATTCGATGTGAAACTTTCATCTACCTAAAAAAAAAAATTTTACATTTTGGAATCGTTCGTAAAGACTGTACTCATTAAACTGTTTGGATGTTCTGTAGCACTAAAATACTTGATTTTCAAATTACCGTCATTAGAAAACTCGCATACATAAATTGATATTTTGATCAGTTTCCATAAAGATACTGAATATCTATTTAATTTCAATTTCTTTCAATATTTTAGAATCAAGGCTACAGATATCATATTTTTAGGTTATCATTTTTTTTGGTCTGAATAACTTGAAAAAGTGGTTCAAAATTGATCTGGTCAAATGTGATTGCTGAGAGCTAGTCATAGTGGAAATTTCGTAAAATTATCTCTCAAATAAAAAAAAACATTAGCTTTAATCTCAATATAAAGGTGTTTTATTTCAATCTAAAGTTTTATCACTCTAAAAAAAAACAGTTACTTTAGGAAACATAAACAATGAACTACTTTTAGGAAATTCTTATAGCAATTATTTTAATGAAAAAAGTGATATGATTATATTACCATACTACTAAGATTACTTGTGTCTACCAAATCCTTGGTATTATTGTCATCACAGTTTTGCATGTCATCTTCGGGTGGATCTCCATCCTGAGATGACTCAAATTCTGTCAAATTGATTTTTTCCAACTTCTCAAAAAAATTTAAAGGAGCATTTTCCTTAGAAGTACCTGAAAATTATTGATAATTTAACATAGGAAAATAGATTATATTCATTGTCGAGATAGAATATTGGATTTGTCCAATAATCCTTTTCTCTTATTCAATTTTTAATAAACGACAATTTACACAGTCAAAAAATGAAATTTTTTTACTTGGAAGATGGTCCTCATTGTCTTCACTATCTTGCACTGAATTAGGGATTACAGTATCTTCTTTCAGATCATCATTTAAGAAACTCCCTTCTTCTGTTTGGCATATTTTGTCCATTATAAATAAGTCCCCTGAAAAATTAAAACTTGTTAATTGAAATGAATATATATAAATGTAATGTATGAAGATTTAATTATACATCAAATATAAAGAAAAATAAATTGGGTATATTCAAATTTCGACAATTTTTTTAGTATATTTCAGTCTACAATACTATCCAATAAATGAAGTTTCAATTCTTTGGGAGCTGAAGGTATATCTTAAAAAAGGGTTAAATATTTCATATAAATAGGTTAGAAAATATGCCATTTTGAAGATATAAACAATTTTACATTTTTAAAATAATTACTACAGCAATCAATTTGAATTTTCGATTCATTTTCATTTTCCAAATGTCTTAACAATTTAAATCTCCTGCAATTGATTATATTTGGTTGTTATAGAAGTTAACATTTTGAAAACCAATATTCTGTCACACCTCCAACTCATTTGAGATTTCATATTAATGCTAAACTTTTTACTCCTTGTGAGGTCTAGTATTCGTTTCCAATATATTGAAACGTTTTTAACAGTCGTTATATTAAACATTTTGAGGAATAAATTATTTAATTGAGAAGTACCTAGTAGTTTCAAGGTTCCTCATCTAGTTCTAGTAGCAGGTAAGATGGAAATCGTGAGAAAAATAAGTCTTAATCGAGTACTATGTCAATTATTCTAATGGCATAATAATTAAACTGAAAAAAGTAATGAACAATGGCTCGTTTAAGTGACTAAAGTCCTTAATTTTCGAAGCAAATTAATTTTACAAAATTGAAGTTTTTGAATAATTCATTTCTTATAATGGTAACATCTTAGATTTCAAACTAAAAGTGGCTCAACATATTTAAAGTTGCTCCGAATAATTAATAAAAAAAAAAATTATTTACCTCCTCATGAAATCCTTAATCCCATTCTCAAGTTCACAACCCTTCTAGCACCACTTAAGATTTTTTTATTGAGCAATTTGTGAGAAGTTGGTGAATCAAATGACCGAAAATATTGCACTCAAAATTGTACGATTTAAAGCAAGATAATTTACAATATTTATTACATAAAATATATACATAAATTATTAGAAATCCCCGTTTGTTTCAGAAATGCAGTTCAACATGTCATGCCCAGTGTCACATTTATGTCAAGCAAATTTTTGATATGAATTTTATTGGTTAGTAATATTCAATTATGTGTTGTACCACAGAAAAAAATAATCGTTTTCTTTTTTTCACTGTAATTCGATAATTGAGCCATAAATATAAACAAATAAAGTAAACCAATATACTTATAAGAATTAATATAAATAATTAATATATATTATAATAATATAATATAATAACAATAATAATGTCTAATATATATATATATATGAGTGAACCTCTGCAAGAAAACGTTCAAAACCATCTATGATGTGTGGACTGTCGAATATGGGTAGATGAAATGAATGATGCCAAATCTCCAGAATTTCCTTCAAATTTACGTAATTCCAGATTTTATTCGAAATTCTTAGGAATCATCTGGACATAGTAATCTTCTTAAATTTGTTATCACTTCTTCAAATAAAAAAAAAAAAATTTTTGTCCTTTTCTAATGTTCTATTGCGCGCTTGTTCTGGTAGAACAGCGTGCTATCGTTTCGCCCAAATGAATGTAATTTTCGAAAATCGGGCTGAAAATGATCTTCAATCGATTTGTTTTGGCTTTCTGAGTAAGAATACAGGTTCAAACTTAAGTTTCCGGCCGGTCGTATACTATCTATTTTTCGAAAGAGCTAGAGGTTTCATATTTTCAGAATAACTGTCTGAATATCTCGCTCAAGTTCGTTACTGGGGCAAATCAGTCCAATGGTTCAGGAGTTATGAGCATAGGCCTACAAAATGTCGTAGCTTTCTTCCACTAGAAGATACAGTTATTTTTCTATTCACTAAGAAAAATGTCAAAAATTCCGTCAAAAATTTCAGTGCTCAATGCTCTCACAGATGCGTATTCGCACAATTTTGCTTCGAACAAGACGTGAGGAACAAATTATGAGTAGTTATTTTCAATTCGAGATATAGGTTTGTTCATTCATCGTGGCCGTTGTATTTTATCACATCACATGAATCTTTTTATATACTTTAGGAAAGCATAATAAAAATTAATCTGAAATCACTTATATTTATGTGTGAATAGATACATAGAACAGAGGTAGTACAAATATAACAACATATACATACGAATTTCATCCAGATTCAGAAAAGACTGATAGTATAGTAAAACATTAATCGATATTACAAAAAAAAATGTGTAAAACAATAGAGCAACTGACCTTTTATCAAAACGGATGAGTGAACTAAAGGTATTTTTTCTTATGAAATTTATGACAGGTCCTCATCATCAAATAGATCCCCAAAATCCTTGAAAATATTACCATGAACTATTAATTCACTTGAAGCTGAAGTGGGGCCAATCAAACTAATCTGCATATGGTTATTTTCATCGTCAGTTTTGGTTTTTTCGTTAATATTGTGATCTGTGGCATGCATCTTATCAACACATCCCACCTTGTATAAAACTTCTTTAACTCCTAGAAACTGGAATACTGACTTGAGTAATTCCGTCATTATAAAAATTGCTATTTCCAATATCTCAAATAACCCAGAGTAAAATATTCAAATAATCTAGATAACGATTCGAATAATAAACACAGCACATTATCCATATATCTACTGTGTGAAGAAAAAAACAGAATTTACCTAAACTAAGTACAACTTTTTAATCGGAGCAGAGAGACGAATAAAAAAAATTTAAAAAATTGTAGATATATACCTAGGTATTATATAAATATATTTCTGAATTTGAACCGACTCTGCTCAGACCTATGCCTAAGATGTCTAGAATAATTTAAATTTTTATATTATTTAAGATTAGACATCTTAGCCGTTGTGTCTTGCGTATTTTTAATTTTGTGTGACCATCACTTTTCACACCACAAAACACATTTTTTTTTCGAGTGGTTTGTTTCATATCTCTGGTTTTAGTTTATAACCTCTTTTCTTGTTGCAATAGCAATTTCGCCATAGTTAAATAAAAGTATATCTCTGAATGCAATTGAATTTGATATAATTCGATAATTTTTCAAATTTCATAATGCAAGAATACGATGGGCACAGCATTGTATATCCTCCGAATAAAGTCCTTGGAAGAAATTCTGACTACTCAGAAATACCTATTATTCACAAGTCATTAATGTTCATTGATTTCAATAGTAAAAGTAATGCAATATATTTAACCAAGTAGTTAATCTCATTTAATAAAATTTCTGATAAAAATTCCCCACCTTCAACTAATATTGCTTAAGTGAAACATGATAGGTGGACGTTAGTTATTATAAAACTTTAAATTTTATATATAATTCAGTGAAATTAATTGATGAACGTTTTCCTTATCATTTCAACTTTAAGGTGAAGCCATTCTCGGATCATCCAATGTAAGTGGAACGCTATGGGAAGGTACAACTTTTTTTTTTCAAGATGATAAAGATTTGAGCGATTTGAAATGGTCAGGTTATTACATAGGACCAACTGCATCTGATGCAAAATTTGTAGATGATACAACAGTAAGTATTATTTCAATAAATCCCCAATGATGCTTTTTAAAATAAAAACATTTTCAAACCCAGGTAGTCTTAGCTGAAGAAACTGGCGATGTCCATATCTTGAATATAGATGAAAAATTAAAGATTGAATCTTATACATCCTATCGACATTTTTCTAGAGTTCCTCAGCTTGCAGTATGGTCAAAGTCTTCAAGAATATTGACATGTTCTGAAAGAACCATTTTTGTGATTGATACTAATAGTTCCAAGAAACTTGTTTTCTCGTAAGTATAGGTATTTAAAAGTCATAAAAAAAGAGATTATTAAGTGTATTTTATTTTCAGGGATTATCACACAGACTTGATTTATTCAATAGATACACTGAAGTATAATGAAAATTGTTTCGTGTCATGTGGCGCTGATAGGAGAGCCTTACATTGGGACAAACGAGATTCAAACGTAGCATCTGGTAAGTAGTCACTTAGTCTAGGTTATGGTATTGATTAACTGATTTACGACTATTGAAAATCTTTCTTTTAGTGCTGTATACTAATGAATTTGCTGAATTAACTAGTGTCTCATGGAATCAAGCAGAAGATAACTTCATAGCCTGTGGAACAGAAAATGGTTCAGTATATCTTTTGGATAGAAGACAATCGAACAATTTTGTAGATGTCCATCATTGCTTTGATAATAAAATTAATAGGGTTTCTTTCAACCCGAATTCAAAGCAACTTGCAGTTTGTGGAAATACTAATAAGATAGTAGTTCTTGATTGGGATGGAGAAGCTTTGAATAATGTATATTATAGTGATAAACATGAGAGTACTGTGAAAGGATTATGCTGGAGTCAAGATATATTGTTTTCTTGTGGTTTCGATACATTAGTTCACAAACATATTCTTTGAATAAATGTTAATAACTGAGTCAGTTTTTTTTTGTCTAAATTACCCAAGAAAGTCTCCTTGAACTCGAATTTCTACATGCAAATTTCCTTCCAAGAGAGTTGTTTACTCATAAATCAATTAATAGAGCCACAAACCAGGATGACATGGCAACTATCCCACAAAATTTTTAACCTAAGAAGATCCGCCTCTGCAAATCAAGCAGCATGTATTTTACATGCTGGGGAAAGCTTCTAAGAGTTTCGTTGGAAGTTGCAGATATGGAAGCCAAGTTTTGCTGCCTTTTTGTCTCTCGACATCAACCGTCAGCTTTACAGGATACATCTTAAAGACTACCATTTCCATCACGTCGGGTTCGCCTATGCGTGTCACCTGAAAATATAATTAAGTCTTGGGACAAGAATGTGAAAATTAAAATGGTGAAGATACAAAACACAAATTATTGGACTCTCTTTATATCACTAATATGCCGTTTTGGGAAAAATGAATTTTGCAGCGTCGGTACAATATATTAAATTATTCCATGACAATTTTGAAAAAACACGCGCCAGATGGTTTCGCAAAATGTTATGAGCTTACAAAGAAAATCGTTTAAGAATTTGTTCAGCGCTTAAGCAACGGTTCGACGAAGAGGGTGAATTTTTTTACAACGATATTATTTCGAGCAGTACCTGTAATTTGATCGAAATATACAGGGTGAGTCTTTGATCATTGCGTTAATTTTAACTATAGGTTCTTGACAACAAAAGAAATTTTTTTCCCATACCGTTTTTCCATATTCACCTGCGTTAAAAAGTTATAAGCATTTTAAGTTTTCACATTGGGCAAATACCCCTCCGTAGTCCAGTTTAGTTTGAATAAAATCTTCCACAGCGTCCACTATTGAATCTGAATTGTTTGAAAACATAATTTTCCTTCTAAGAAATGATTCGCTCACTCATGTTTTATCAAATGATTACATCGATTTAATTCCTTTCAACTTCAAATATCTCAAAGAGCATCGGATGCAGGAACACCCAAAAAAAGTCGCTTGATGAAATCAAAAGTTAAGGTTGTGCTGACTTGTTTTTACGATTCAAAAGGAGTTATCCACAAAAGAATTTGTTCCACCCGGCCAGACTGGTCACTAGAGATTTTTACTTGTTTGTCATGGAACGTTTGCTGACAAGAATTAGTCGTATTCGGCCAGAATATTGAGAAATCGGCAGTGAAACCTTTTGCACGATAATGCACCATCACATCTTCAGCGACTTGTAACTGAATTTTGGGTCAAAAATCACATTATTCCTTTGCATCATTAGCCCTATTCACCAGATCTGGCTCTGAGCGACTTCTATATGTTCCCTTAACTGCATTTGAAAGTGGCACGCATCGATTGGGGCCATTGAGATGGCGACGACCGACGAAGAACATGAAGAAATTGTTCGACAACTTGTTGCAGCGTGTAAATTAGTGCAGATGCAGAAGGCGTAAAAACTCCCAACCTCATGTCAGTGGTTTTCTAAATTGTTCACTAAGAAAACCCTAATTATTATTCAGTGTCTACGTACACTCGAGTAAGGGTCATACTTTTTGCAGCACCCTGTATGAAAGTGCGCCTCTGATCTGTCGACTCATTTGTTTTGCAGATTATAGGCGCAATGCAATAATACAAATGAGGAAACGGAGCAATTGTATCTCATTACAGTCTCAACAAAACAAACCTGAGTCAGAATATTTAGTCTTCAGTACGTTTCTCAAGTAAACAGAATCTCAACTGTATCTTCTTATCGAAAGATAACGAGAGCACCTAATTTCTCAGATAAAGTTACAAAAAAACGAAATATTCTATTGTGCGAATTCAAAATACGTGAAACAAAGGTTGTGAAGTTAAGTGAATTATTAAAAAACATGGAATTGATAGAGACAAAGGTTTTAGCATCCGTGATTTTAGGGGTGGGCAGTGTAGTTTTCGGAATTTTACCACTTTGTTTTACAAATAGAAGAACTCAAAATTCATTGTTCTTATCTTGTTTATTATGCTGCGGTGGGGGAGTTTTGTTATCAACATCTTTAACGCATATGCTTCCTGAGAATAGAGAGAAGTTAAAAGGTTACAGACAATACGCAGAAATCATTTTCTGTCTTGGTTTTTTTTTACTTTATATAGTTGACGAAATTGTTCACTTTTTATATGGAGGCGATCACAGTCATTCCATTATAAGTAAACGAAACTCCGGCAGGACAAACAATTTCAGTGGCGTAGGTTACGGTACTACAGAGAGCACGCCATTTAAGACACAACCTCCATATAATCCCGCCTATTATAATGAAAGGGATGGCAGTGCTTTTGGTGACATTTCGCATGTACATCATCACCATTACGCGCCATGTAAAGATGAAGGTACACCATCTCAATTGTGCCACGTGGGGCACCAAGAACCTTGCGAATCTTCTGGGCCAGCAATAAATTTCGGATTGGTGATAGCCTTGACACTTCATTCGTTTTTGGAAGGATTGGTTGTGGGATTGGAAGAAACACCAACGAAGGTAAGTTGAAAATATTCAGAAAAGCACTGCAGGAGGTCAGGAGCTTTTGCGCGCTTTTTTATAGTCTTTTCCCGTACTCCGTAACAGTACAAACGTCATGATGAATGAACAAACCTATATCTATAATATACAGTGATGAGCAAATGTGCGGAATCAAGTAAATATCTCTGGAATTATTATAGATATCAAAATGAAATTTGGAAGATGGATACTGCAGTAGATTGCCTATTTGTTTTCATATTTTTCAACAATTTTGATGTCATTTTTAAAATTCGCAATGGAACACCATGTATATTATTCAATTAATGTTGAAAGTATTCAAATTCATTTTTTTTCAACTCCTAATCATACATTTAAGCAATAAAATGTACAACCTAGTGCGCTCCTGATGAACTAAACAAGCTAATTATGTTTTGAGAGCAGTATTTTGGGAGGTCCTTACTACTGTTTATTGTATTAAATTTTCATTAAATTATATTGAGTAGTTTAAAAGTTATTTAAGAAAAATTGATTACCAGTGACGTCCTATAGGAGGCCGTATCTCCGAAGCGAGAGCCGCTAGGAAAAAAAAATATGGAAACTTGTCATCATCTTATTTTTTAATGTTCTATCTGAATCCGTGAGATCTTTCCCGACACCCTGTATATTGAGAGAACTTTCGTATAGTAATTGGACAAGAAAACCTGCTATTGTATATAGGCAATATTAATCTTTCCGACCATCTCATACTCCACATGACAGATTATTCTTTAATTGCAAAAATGGATTAGTTAGCCTGTTGGTTTCCATACTTTTTGGAGTTTTGGACTGAAAATCGCAGAATTTTTACATTTACCCAATCCTAAAAATTACACAGGCCATAGCATGCGTCGATAATGGTGGAAACATCACAAATTTGAAGAGACACGGTGTCTGAAAGTCTACTAACGTGGCTGAATGATATAAAGATATAATAATTCAATTGAAAACAAAATTAAAATTGCCAATATCAATCGAAGGAGACAATCGATGTGAAACTGAAACTTTGCCGTCTTCTGGCTTCAACAAAGGAATTTAAATATACCAGGCATTACAAACATATTGAATCCTTTCAATATTAGTACAGCTCGAATTTAAAAATGAATATTATTATAAATAAGAATTAGAATGTTCCTGCTGATATATGATACTCATCAAATCAAAATATATATAAAAAAAATGTACCCGAAAATGTTTTTATTTTGGACTCATAGACTTCCAGGACTTGCTTACACTCGTCCTGCAATTTCGTTTATTCTTCCAAAAAAACCCTATTTTCTGGAATTCTTATGTAGTTAACTCACTATTATTCATTAATTTTGAAAAAATACACTTTTTACTTCTGTAATATCAATGGTCACTAAATGAAATATATTCCTCAACAGGTTTTACTTCTCCTTGGGGCAATTTCTTCACACAAGCTAGTGGTTGGTTTCTGTTTAGGTTTAGAATTGGCTGCAAGCACAACAGCATGTCGTCAAATGATAGGAATACTAGTTTTTTCAGCTGGATCTGTTGGAGGAATAACTGCTGGAGCCTACCTTTCAAATATTCAGAATACTTTTTCGGATGAAGTGATGGCAGTTTTACAAGTAAGTTTTCTCACTGACATAGCATTCTAGTTCACAGATCTGCATCAAAAAAAAAAACAAAATGTTATAAACAAGTTCTTGATTTCGTCCTTGATGAGATATTCAAACATTTATGGATGGAAATCCATCAAACTCAAAAATTTCAAATGTTTACTCAGTGTCTTGTTGAAATTGTTAAACGTAAGCCACGAAGTATTATATCATCCACCAGTGAAGTCTTTATTTTTGGTAGAATGGAGATCTTCAATTCAAGAGTACACTCTGACAAAAAATATCAGGAAATTCTCATTCAAATTGCCTGCGTTAAGTATTTTTAAGTATTTAAAGTTTCTGTATGTTGGTAGGACTGTCAGTAATTACTATGCCTCGAAACCGGTCCACAGTTGCACTTGATTTTCGATTACCATACGTCAATAATGACTAGCTCGCATACTGGATGGTTCTACAAAGAACCATCACAAGAACAATTACAAAATTGTCGCTCTTTTTTAGCATATTGCCTTGTCATGCCGGCTCAATAGGCATTAGTAGAAATCATTCTTTTTCGCATTATTTATGATATTGACAGTTATAGACAATTATTTATTATTTGATGCCATAAATTGACCTACATTGATTCTGATAACGTAGCATGATAACCTCCCAACTACAAAATATTTTTCACCCGAGACCAAATACGGATTCTGAATATCTGAAAACAACCATCTGATAAGAAGATAATCTAACAGAGATAATGGAAAAGTACTAGGGGAGATGTAGGTGATGGAAATCACTTGAGCAGTCCAAAAATAAAGACATATTCTCAATCAACTATTCATTGTTCTAGTCTACTCATAAACTTCACTTTCTTAATCATCAACTAAGATCAACTTTGATCACACAAGTTTACTAATCTTGGTACAATGAACAACATAAAAAAACTGATCACCATAGTCAACATCGGTTGACAATGGTGACAACGGATATCGCTTACATAAATTGTGCGGTAGATACGCCAGTTTCGACACAAATGTAAATATTTTTATACAAAATTGTATTTAATAGTTTAATTAAACAAAATTGATCCGGTTTGTAGAAGAAAGCTCCTTGTTGATGTGGGTATCGTAGCGTAGTGACTGATAGTCTCGGTTCATGGGTTCGGCCTTTTATTCTATTCAGAACCAAATTCAGTTCCGTTATTAGGAACGCTGCAACATATTTCGTTTTTATATTCTAGAACTTTAAGTTGCGTTGTGGTATACGATTGAGATAATTCTATTTCTTTTGAAATCATTGAATATCTCAATATTATTTTGTGGAAATTATTTCAGTTCCCTCTGGTGTGATGGATGAATTTCCTACAAATCTATCAAACCACACTCGTCGGTATTGAAATTGTGTTCAGCTTATTCAAATGTGACTCTTTTTAATTTGATTTGGAGTACATCTAGAGAATACGTTGGCCATTTATTTTATGGTATCCGCTAATTCCTTATCCATCTCTAGGCTGAATACAGTATGGCGTCACGAGGTGCCTTAATTATATTTTCCTTGTACATATTCTGAAGATTGGCAAATGAAATGTTCATCATTTTGGCAACTTTTCTTAATGAAAATTTTTTCTTCAATCAGCATTAAAGCATTTACCATGTGGTCTAAAGTCCACTCAGCTTTGTTTTCCCAGAACGAATTGGCAAAGAAACAATATATAGCAATATATTTTACCAAAGTTTTTTAATGTGGGCAGTGAGGAGCACTATGTATGTAATTTATTACATATTATTTTATATTATTACCCCACTGCAATTACCTACAAGGGCTACGAGACAGAAAAAATATACCTGACAAGAAGTACAGAAATGAATACTAATTATTTTCTGACTTAGCTTCGAAAGATTAGGTGAAAATGGCTGAAAAAATTCAGACGCCTGCTAACCTGAAATGCGTCGTGCGAACTAAGCTAAGTGCGAACAAGAATACGCACTATTAGCGTATAAGTACATTCCGCATTGCCAACATGTCCCCTAATACTTTAAAACCTTTTATTTTACAATCCTACGCAAAATATCTTGATTTCAGGGTTTGGCTGGGGGTACACTTCTTTATGTTACGCTCAGTGAAATCATTCCCAGAGAAAGAGCAAGGTGGCACCAAGAGCACCAAAAAAGAGCTGCTGGTTTATATCAACTGTTGAGTATCGGATTAGGATTTACGATGATGACCATTTTATCTCGTTATCTTGGTAATATACTGAGGAATCTTCTATGTCGATTTTTCTAATTTTTTTCGCAGATGCTGATTGATATAGAGGATATGACAAATTTTGAGGACAAATCATGTTTGACGCAGTTGATGTTGCTACCTCTACCAATTCTGTACTATGCTACAAAAGTTATAACTTATTTATTAAGACTGAATTATATCGATTTTTTGTCCTGATTTGATTACTGCAGCCTACCAATGAATAAATTATTAAGTTCCTAATTAAAACAATATAGAAACCGCTGTTACTTCATTAAACATTCAACAAATACTTCAAAGAATCAACACAGTTATGCAGACTGAAATAAGAAACGATGTTGGAATTGGTGAGTCATAATAGTATATTCTAATACAAGTTGCAGAATGGGCACCTATTCCAACACGAACGCATGAGTGTTGGAATTGCCTTCTGCAACGAGTATTAGACGATATTTTCTCTATTTCAGTCAAGAATTGTGAGAAATTTATTGGAATTCAATGAAAGATTCAGATTATTCCTCCTAGTGCCTTTGGTATTTTATTTTCGCAGTTGGTATGACTGATACGAAAATTGACAGATTATAGAATTTGAATAGTGCGTTTAAATCTCTACATGGTTTAATATTGACAATTGACATGCAATGGACGCGTGTTGACATTCGAAAGGATAGGATGCCAGTGTTGTCAACCACAAAACGAAAAATATAACTAAAAACAATGCTGTAATGAGTTCATTACAACACTGTTTTTAGTACTGTAATGAACTCATTACGACACTGAAATAGAGAAAATAATATTAATTTCAATCAATGGTATGATGTTTGTGCAACAAAATGTCTCTCTATTTCTCATTCACCATTCATCTGTTTCTGCTGCCACAGAACTCTCCAACATCCTGAGCGCTTCCCTAGTTACAGAATTCATGTAGAACATTGAAGCATTTGTAATTAATGATGTCATGACTGAATTAGGAACACTGTACTTTTTGATATTCATATTGTCCATGAAAATGAAGAAGAGAACCGGACCTCTGCTCCAATCAACCTGCATGATAAGAAGTGCTACTTCCCTTACTCCATAATATTCCAGCTTCATCAATAGGGAATTGTGATCAACACAATTGAACCTTTGAGAAAAATCCTTTCCCTAAACATTTATTGATTATGATTTAATGGAAATTTCAAACCAACATTTATTGTGTTGTTCACAGATATGGTTGATATTATATATATATCACTTGTTTGTTTACCTTTTATATTGATTAGTTTGAATTCTGTGGTTGAATGAAAGTTGAGGGTATTTTTGATTTGTATGTGATCTTAAAACATATTTATTCATGGCTTTGTTTTTCCCTACTGAGGATATTGCATTTTCAGATTTTGTACAATAGTCGAGTAGTAATCATTAATTATTAATCAATTAGTTTTCTTCAAAAAAGATTTTAAAGTAAAACCATTGAAAACTTGACAAAAATTATATAATCACAGAATGAACCATAAAAAATGTATCCATAAAAAATAATCAGTTTCCAATCAATTGAGTAATTTTCTAAAGAGCAAAACAAAAATGTGTTTCAGGCAGTTTTCCTCCAAAATTCAAAATGCCGGCCTTTGGTGATTTAATTCTCCTCAAAACTTCCATAATCTCATTGACAGATATGGCTTCCTGACCATTATAAACCCTACTATGATCAAAATTTGATGCTCCAAATTTTGGGGCATAATTAAACATAGTAGCAGAATAATATGAGCCTGCTAAATGCTTCAATGGGTCAGTTCCACTATTTGCATCCATCCTCACAAGAAGAGCATAATCAATTATCTCAGCAACTGTTTGATAAGCTAGATATGCAAGGATTTCCATGGCCTCAAGTCTAAATACAACTTTACTATCTTGATCAGGATCAATCCAGTTTTTCAATCGGTCCATGTTTCTCATAGTGATATGTTTACTACAAAATGAGGTGGTCCTTGCTTTGCAGAATTCTAAATACTGTTCTTCATTCAATGCTTGTGAAATACGGTCCGCTCTTAAGTCCCTTTGATGCTTTACTTCATCCATTTCAGTTAAATTTGTAAATTCTCCAGTTTCATCCAGTTCTTCAATAAAAGACATCAAATAGCCTTTAGGTTTTGCATCTAAATCAATATCTGCAATGTTGTTAACTTGTACATTCTTGAGCATTCTGTTGTGTAAATATTTTACAAATCTCCTCATTTTATACTTATTATGTCTCATCAAGAAAATTAATTCCTGGCCTTTAAGGGTTTTTCCATCTGCAGAATATTTCAATGCTTCCCGGACTATAGTTCGAAGTTGTTCTAGAGTAATTTTTTCCACTAAGCGAACCGTTTCTGGATTTGGACTACAGCTATCTCCAAACCCAAACATCATGCGTGATATTTCATTAGTGAATGTTACTTTTGGTTTTAGTTGATCCATTTGTTTTTCAAATTAGGTATATAGTTGATATTTTCTTTAACGGATTGAGACCTCAAGTTTTATTGTTTATCGACAAAGCAAATTGTGATTTTCTCAGTAAACCTTGAAGTAAAGTTCCAGGAGTATTTTATATACCGCTAAACTGTTTACAATAATAACAGAAAATTTTTATTTACATCGACTTGGTTATATCACAGAATATGTAGAATTTGTAGCATTGTAGAATTTTGAGGTTTGTTCGGGTGGCACTCAGAATAAAGAACCACAGGAAGGAGCATAAGATTTGAAATTGGGGACCGGGATGGTTCCCGCATATGGCCGACTTCTGTTTCCGTAAGCAGTGGCGTAGTAAGTAGAAACTGCATTTTAATGGAAAAGGTATATGAGGATGGGTTGATATAAAGACTTGATTCAGTTCAAAAAAACAGTTTCATATGAAAGAACGCGATTTTGAAGTCGTTTATTCTGATCAAAAATCAATAATATGAATTAAAATAGAACTTGTATACAAGTAGTATGGAAGAGCGATTAGTAAAACTTGTACTTAATTTTTGAAATGAACAAATGATAGTTCATACCTTGTTATTTTTAATGAAATTTCCATTTTTGGGCTGCATAAACCTTAAGGTAATTTATTATTACAGAAAGTAGTGAACAATAGTTCAATTACCAAATTAATTTCCAATTTTTTGGCATATATTTATCAGCATGCAGAAGAATGCTTTGAACTGGAAAAAATAAAACCAATACCAATGCCTGTCAACAGATTTTGTATGTGCTTATTATATTTTTGAAAAAAGATTCACTTCTACCAGTAGGTAAAATATTATAAGAATGATTATTCTTTGCAGAAGCATATACTATATACTTTATTTTCATAAATGGAATCATTAGAATTCAAATCCAAAAAAAAAAATTATTTGATCAGAAAAAGGAAGGGATAAATAAATATTGATGGTGATGATTAGTGAATGAAATAACAAGATACACAACTAACCATTTTGAATTCACTTCTTTCACAACTTTGACAACAAATGTTAGGTTATTTATCAGGAATGTTGAGAGAGAATAACTAACAGATGAGTCACACCTGGTTCCCTAAGATGGCCGTTTCCGTTCACTAGATTTTCAAAGAGAGAACCCGGTGTGCTCCTTCCTGGTATTTTATATTCTATGTCTCTAGATCAGGAACCGTAAGAACAGTAACGAACAGTTCCGAAATCAAGTGTTCCGACCACACGAACGACAAGAAACTCCTGTTCCGTCCCAGACGAACGGGTGGGAACCACAAATTACCAAAAATTACAGTTCCGAACTGCCACGCGAACAAACCTTTGTACTTTATCTATATTCCAGGGTAACTGATGTTCTGTGAATATTTCACACCACAAATATTCTATGTGCGAAGTATGTGTTTGTGTTCCGCTATAGAGGTTAAAACAGTGTGAAGTATTCTCGGAATATGGCTATGCTTTATGACGTGCATGGTGATAACGCTGGAATAGAGTAGATTTACCGAGCAGCGTTGCCATTTCCATTTGTAGTTTCCCCAGAGATATAGAGTGGGGAGAATACGCTTCGACCACTGCGCATCCAAAATTGCTGGCTAAATTCTTATGTCAAATTTCCACCATTTTTATACTTTCGTAGTCAGCTGTTCTAGATTGACAGACTTCTCAGGAAAGTTAGAAATTGCTCAAATTTTACATTGTGCTGATAGATACTTCGATACTTTCAACATGTATTGTTAAAACGTATAAAAGCTATATAACAAAGAAGGTCTAGGGAATTTCATTTTATACGTAAGTTGAAATTATCCGACTGATTATATCGCATGGCATTGTTTATCTGCTCAGTGGCGTGTTGTTCACTTACCACAGTAGTGGAAAAAAAAAGTGGAAAAATTTTAGTTTCCCAAAATCAGTTGATATGAGGACAGCTTGGACTGATATTCTGAGTATAGATTCTGAAGCTAAAGATTTATCTAAGAAATTGATATGCCCTATACATTTCATTTTCTTTTTGATTTTATACAGTAACTATACACTGCTTTCTACGCCAATGAACCGAAAGTATAAAAATGGGGACGAAAAATTAGCCACTTCGCGCATCTCGAAGATCATTCTCCCCACTCTATATCTCTGAGTTTTCCTTGCAATTACAAGCATTCTTTATGGGCTTGTTCATGTTGACTCGCGGGCGCGGTCACGAAATATCAAACATATGACGTGATTTCCAAATGTTCACGTTCAAAACGCACGTGCGGTCTAAGTAACCAGCTAACTAGCGACTGGTGCGTGCGGCGCGCTCGCGGCAATTTCAAACACCTGAGACGTTTGTATGTGTTCATGTCAAACTAGCGGCGGCGCGCGCGATTCACTCGCGACGTCAGTGAAGTTCAACCAGTTTGAACTGGTTTGAACTTATCGCTAGAAACGATAGCACGTTTCAAGCATGTCGTTTAATACAGAAGAATTTATTAGTGCTGTTCAGGCTAGAACTCCTATATATACCGTTCTCTTTCTTTATTAATTTCGTGCATCCATTTCTAATTTTTAGCATATCCCACTTTGGGTATGAATTATTGGTTAAAAATAAAAGATCGTGTTCCATATTTACGACTTCTGATACAATACCACACAAGCAGCAGATGGAACTAATCGTGAGAAATGGCGGCACAGCCGATAAAGTAGAAAACTTTCGGTGCGATTGTGGCGTCCTCCACCGCTGTAGAAGCAACTAACGATAATTCTATTATCGAATGATTCAAATATTTTCACAATTTGAATAAATTTTGCTGCAATTTTCAAGTCCTTGATTTTTTTAATGGGTATTATTTTTTTAAATGCAAGGACCTAAAGTTGCAGCAAAATTTATACATATTGTGAAAATTTTTCAGTATTATACTAAAAATCTAAGAATATTTATTAACTTTTTATTGTACATAATTGAGCAAATTAAATTTTGTAAACAAAAATTAATTAATTGATTAATTAAATCATTTGATTTATCGTAATTGACAAATATCTAGGAGACTGGATTCAGAATTGGAAGCTGAACTTCTTTGGCGTATCTGAATGTAATCCTCTTCAAATCTGCAACAAAATGAAAAACATTGTAAGAATATAATGTTGATACTCCACAGATTATTGTATGTTATAACAAGAGAACGTGAAGTGAAAACATCTATTGGTTTTACAATTTTTTTTTTTATTTTTCTTTTTGCCCTGAGGGATGAAGAAGCTCTAACAGCCTTTCCAAGCAGCTGGGCTAGTGACTTAATGCTGCTAGGAATATGAAGAAATTTCTTTGGAACTGACTTTTGCGTTGCATATTTTCTTCTTAAATTTTTCTTTTAATCATTGAAATATTTATAACAAATCAAGTCCAAAATCACTTTATTCAACATATTCTGAACACTCTCGTAATGTTCAGAACATTTGAAGAATTCAAATGAAATATTTTCTGTCACCATCTCTAGATCAGGAACCGTAAGAACAGTAACGAACAGTTCCGAAATCAAGTGTTCCGACCACACGAACGACAAGAAACTCCTGTTCCGTCCCAGACGAACGGGTGGGAACCACAAATTACCAAAAATTACAGTTCCGAACTGCCACGCGAACAAACCTTTGTACTTTATCTATATTCCAGGGTAACTGATGTTCTGTGAATATTTCACACCACAAATATTCTATGTGCGAAGTATGTATTTGTGTTCCGCTATAGAGGTTAAAACAGTGTGAAGCATTCTCGGAATATGGCTATGCTTTATGACGTGCATGGTGATAACGCTGGAATAGAGTAGATTTACCGAGCAGCGTTGCCATTTCCATTTGTAGTTTCCCCAGAGATATAGAGTGGGGAGAATACGCTTCGACCACTGCGCATCCAAAATTGCTGGCTAAATTCTTATGTCAAATTTCCACCATTTTTATACTTTCGTAGTCAGCTGTTCTAGATTGACAGACTTCTCAGGAAAGTTAGAAATTGCTCAAATTTTACATTGTGCTGATAGATACTTCGATACTTTCAACATGTATTGTTAAAACGTATAAAAGCTATAAAACAAAGAAGATCTAGGGAATTTCATTTTATACGTAAGTTTTTATTGAAATTATCCGACTGATTATATCGCATGGCATTGTTTATCTGCTCAGTGGCGTGTTGTTCACTTTCCACAGTAATATGATTCTTTTTAGTTTCCCAAAATCAGTTGATATGAGGACAGCTTGGACTGATATTCTGAGTATAGGTTCTGAAGCTATAGATTTATCTAAGAAATTGATATGCTATATACATTTCATTTTCATTTTAACATTTATACCAACTCTCCCTCAGATACACTGCTTTCTACGCCAATGAACCGAAAGTATAAAAATGGCGGACGAAAAATTAGCCACTTCGCGCATCTCGAAGATCATTCTCCCCACACTATATCTCTGAGTTTCCCTTGCAATTACAAGCATTCTTTATGGGCTTGTTCATGTTGACTCGCGGGCGCGGTCACGAAATATCAAACATATGACGTGATTTCCAAATGTTCACGTTCAAAACGCACGTGCGGTCTAAGTAACCAGCTAACTAGCGACTGGTGCGTTCGGTGCGCTCGCGGCAATTTCAAACACCTGAGACGTTTGTATGTGTTCATGTCAAACTAGCGGCGGCGCGCGCGATTCACTCGCGACGTCAGTGAAGTTCAACCAGTTTGAACTGGTTTGAACTTATCGCTAGAAACGATAGCACGTTTCAAGCATGTCGTTTAATACAGAAGAATTTATTAGTGCTGTTCAGGCTAGAACTCCTATATATATATTCTCTTCTTTATTAATTTCATGCATCCATTTCTAATTTTTAGCATATCCCACTTTGGGTATGAATTATTGGTTAAAAATAAAAGATTGTGTTCCATATTTACGACTTCTGATACAATACCTCACACACGCGCGAACGCCTGGCGGTTAATGTTGGTTAATGTGAACACGAGCTCGCAACGTTTTCCGTGCCCGCACCCGCTACCGCGCCCGCGTGTACCTATGTGAACGAGCCCTATGCGGGAATTCCAGACGGTTTCAATTCAAGTTCCTAAAAAAGATTGGAATAAACTTTTTATAAAATTTCATTTCGGTGATAGCTCTCATTCTCCAATTTTCTTCATTTCCGAAAAAAAACGAGGGAAAAATATTCGTTTTTAGGGTTACATTTCAGAAACCGCCAATGAAATCTGTTGAAATCATTAGGGTAGATATGTGCGTGCTGTGGTTGGAACCGCAGCTTGTTCATTACCGAAAAAATAAACGACAAAAGTATTCGGAATATTCCTTAAAGAAACGATTTTTTATGTTATACGGCGGAAACATGTCAAGAAATTGGTTCAGAAGGCTATCGAGCGAACGGGATTCGTAAAACAATGCAAAGAGAGAACGACAATAGTTCACTGCACGTCACAAAGCGCTGTTAGAATCATTTGGATAAGTTCCCATATGAGAACATTCTATGCTTCTGTGATTATTAGGTTAGTTTTCAATAACCTACGATAATGCAAAATCTTTGCTGCAAAATAAAATGTTCACGACAAAAGTATACATTCAGAAAAATAAAAAGGGAGATTTCCTGAAGGTTGGTTTTTTATTGAAACTTATTCAAATTTGAAAATACATCTCTTTTCACAGAATGTTAAGGAACACTATATCCGAGATGATATATCCTGTGGAGTATCATCATGTGAAAATTGCCTACAGGACTCAACAAATCTCCACAGTTCTCATAAAAATGACTGTCAGTTGGTGGACGGAAATCATTACATTATACTAGATACAAATGTTTTACTGAATCAGGTATCTAATATCCAAATATGTGTAAATTGATTTATTAATTTGAAGTTATAGATGGATGTGATAGACGAAACAGTTTTTGGTAATGTTATCATCTTGCATACAGTTCTCAATGAACTCAAGCACAGAAGTTTGCCAATTTTCAAGAGGCTTATGAGTATAATTGACAATCCTAGTCGACACTTTTATGTGTTCACTAATGATCACCATAAGTAAGTGCCATGTATGTGAAGTAAGGTTTATAGAGGGACAGTTTCTTATAGTTCATGAAATTGTTCGCATACACAAACTGTGGTTAGTCAAGCAAAACTCAAAACAGGTTACAACCTGTTGTTATCAAGGCAGAGAACTTGCATGTTTCAGATAAATATGGATCAGTCAGCTGAATACTACAAATAATATGACAAAAGTTATTAAAAATTTTATTTATATGTCATATATAAGTTACATCAGTCTTAGGAAATTCATTTTATCGCCTCAACAGGCTCAACACCATTGAGAGTGCACTGGAGTCATATGTTCTTAGTTTTGCTTGACTGACTGCAATATTTTAGGAACTATACCAAAACTTAATAAACACTATTTGGTGCTGTCACTTGAACTTATAGTACTTATGAGTAATTGAACTTCAGGGATACATATTTGATTCAAGAGGAAAAGGAGTTGGTGAATGATTATAATGATAGGTGTATCAGAAAGGCTTGCAGTTGGTACCAAGAACATTTACCATCTGAGAAATTCGTTCTATTGACTGAAGATTCTGAAAATAGAAGATTAGCATTGGAAGATAACATATATTGTTTCTCAGGTATTAAAAGATAATCTTCAAAGTCTACCAATTAATAGATATATCTCTTAACCAAATATGTTATATATATATAAAGTTTCCTTATTTCTTCTTTCTTATTTCAGTCAAGGATTATGTTATAAACCTCAAGGATCATCATTTAGTTGAAGATAAGCTTGCAAAAACTTTTACAAATTATGCATCTGGAAAAAATATATTCCCTGCTCATATGGCTGTTAGTGAACTTTTGGACCAAATTAAAGTTGGGAAATTATATCAGGGCACTTACAGAGCATCAAAAGAAAACTATTTAGAGGGATATGTGAATGTGGATAATTTAAATGATCCTGTAAGTAAAGTTGATTTGCAAAATTTTCAACAAATCTATGACTTGCTGTTCCACTAGGAACTATATTCATGATTTCAATGATTGCTTAGTTCAGAATTAAAATAAACTTGATGGAACAAATTTTGAAAGTATAATAATAATAATAAAGTTTTTTCATGAAATAACAACAATTCAGAGTAAGAATGCAAATATATGGACAAATCTAAATATATGAACAAACAAAGACTGAAGACACAGCTACGATGAGCTGTGTCTTGTGTGTGTATTATCACAAAAAATTAATAAAATTATACTCATTACATCAGCCTGTACGATTTAATTTCATATAAGTATAATATGGCTTTATTCACATCATAGATGTTATATACTATGGACTAAGTGTCTTCTTGCTTTTGTTAAGATTTCGTCCCAGTAGACACTAGAGAGAGACAATCTTGCGTTTCATCGGTACGAACAGAGAGAAAAGATAAGGGATACCTGCCACAATCGTGATTGATGAGATTTCATATAGATATAAACAAAAGGAATTGTCGTAAATCAGGGTTGACAGGCTGCCTATGAGGTTCCATCAATCTCGTATTCAAGACCTCTCTCTCTCATTATCGGTCCATAGTATATAACGTCTATGATTCATATCCATATTATTTTTCTAGGTTATTGTTCAAGGAAGAGAAGGATTGAATAGGGCTGTGGACGGAGACATTGTAGCCGTTGAATTATTTAAAAAAGAAGATTGGACGTCCCCAACAGAATTAGTTATAGAAGATGAAGGAAAAGTAGAAGAAATCTTAGATGACTTGATCGAAAAAGAAAAAGAGATAAGAATGGCTCATAAAAATAAGGATGAAATAAAACCTACTGGAAAAGTAGTTGGAATTATAAGACGCAAATGGCGACAATATTGTGGTATACTAGAAGGTGGGATAGAAGGAGTATACCATTTATTCGTTCCATCCAACCGAAGCATTCCTAAAATTCGAATAGAAACTAGGCAAGCAGAGTTTTTGAAAACTCAAAAACTCATAGTGACCATAGATTCCTGGCCTCAAAATTCTAGATATCCACATGTAAGTACTTTCTAGACTTCTGCATTGTAATTAAAAGAATGGTTTCATCTTCATTTTTTTCAGCGAAGTTTCATTTTTCTCCTATTCCATTTTTTGTTTTAACTTTTCGAATCCTAAGAGTTTCAACTTTATCTCTTTTTATTATTATTATATACCCTTTGGTATTTTGTAATTTCAGTTATTATTATACTACATTAATGTAAAGTTTCAACTGAAGTAAATATATATATTTTTGTGTGGACCTAATTTGTTTTCATTAATAGGTATACCAGTATTTT
Organism: Micraspis discolor; assembly: GCA_030674115.1. Lineage (NCBI taxonomy): Eukaryota > Metazoa > Arthropoda > Insecta > Coleoptera > Coccinellidae > Micraspis > Micraspis discolor. The sequence continues at coordinate 3,567,912 of JARTUT010001740.1, forward strand.
TCTCTCAATTATTTTTAGATAAGATAATAAAAAGTTAATTTCTTGTAACTTATGATGGATCTATTACATCTGGAATTTTCTTGAGAAATATATAATTGATGATAGTTCTCAGCATATTTCAGGGAAAAGTTGTAGCCTCTTTTTTCGATTCTTATGGATTTAATTGAAAAGCCTAAAAAAAAAATGATTCAGTGTAGGCCATTGTTTGATTCTACTTTTAAACTATTACAAACTTCAATATGAACTTTTAGTATATATTTAGTAGTGTTGTGAAATAGTCAATCTTATGTATTATAAAAATTTGTATTTTAATCATTAGGAATAAAATCAAGTAATCCTACTCTAATTATTAGTATTATTGTATTTCACAAATTGATCAACATGTTTGTCCATAGGGCCATTTCGTTAGAGCCCTAGGCAAAATTGGAAATCAAGATACAGAAAATGAAGTAGTGCTTCTTGAACATGATGTACCCCATAGTCAATTTTCTGATGAAGTTCTCAATTGCTTGCCTAAGCTTCCGTGGATTATCACACCTGAGGTTGGTTTGACAAAATTTCTATTGTGAATATGTTATAATTTAATTTTCTTTAACCACCATTTCATAGGATGAAGAGAAGAGGGTAGACCTTAGAAATATTACTATCTGTTCAGTTGATCCACCAGGTTGTACTGATATCGATGATGCTCTACATTGTAGAGATATAGGTCAAGGAAAACTAGAAGTAGGTGTCCATATAGCTGATGTTTCTCATTTTATCAGACCTGGAACTGCTATTGACTTGGAAGCTGCCTCAAGAGCAACTACTGTTTATCTTGTAAACAAAAGAATTGACATGGTAAATATAAAATTATTAATTTATATATTTAAAATATATATATTTAAAAATACCTGATTTTATTATTTCTTTGCTTTAGTAAGGTATTTAGTTTTGTCTGAGCTATCGGATTTTCCTAATGATGTTTGTATTTTATAGGTTCCAGAGCTTTTAAGTTCAAACCTTTGTTCTTTAAGAGGCGGGGAAGAACGATTTGCCTTCTCCTGCATTTGGGAAATGGATGAGAATGCAAACATATTAAACACAAGATTTCACAAAAGTATAATAAAATCAAAGCGCGCAATGACATACGAAGAAGCACAAATTACAATTGACGACAAATCGAAAACTGACGATTTGGCTAATGGTTTGAGAGGACTAAACAGATTGGCTAAAATTTTGAAGGCAAGGCGTTTGGAGAAGGGGTGGGTTTTCTTTATTTGACTTATTTTCATTAGAAATTTTAATTGAAATAAATTATAGGGCTTTAGTTTTGGCATCTCCCGAAGTTAAAATTCTTATGGATTCTGAGACTATGGAACCTCTGGATGTGGAAGTCAAAAAGCTGTTTGAAACTAACTCGATGGTGGAGGAGTTTATGTTGCTTGCTAATATAAGTGTTGCTGAGAAAATCCTAACCGACTTTCCAGATTGTGCCATGTTGCGGAGACATCCTACACCGCCTTTTACAAATTTCGATCCCTTAGTAAAAGCTGGAAAACATCTGGTAAGTTACAAGAATTTTTAATACTTATTATAATACAGCCGTCTGGAGAGATAGACTTGAACACACTCTGGCAATGTCACATTCGAAATCATCTAATAATCTAATGCATTATTTGCATTTTTTATGTCCAGTAGAAGTGAAAATTTGACAAATATATTTATATTAATAATGAATGTGAATACGTCATAATGTAGGTGATTTCAAAGGAGAAAACCTAATACCTAATCAATTGATATTCACAAGAGAAGTACCTTGATATAATCTTAAATTCGTTGCATTGATCTTACTCAAACTGAAAAAGGTAAATGAAATAACTGATATTATTGATTAACATAGAACAATAAGTAGGTATTTCAGCTCAATTCGCGATGCTCAGACTGTTTACTTCGCTGCATAGCAAAAATACAACGACCTCTTCCTATCCCTACTATTTACCCTTTTTTTTACCTACATTCGACCTTGCAGTAGTGAATGTAACCCACTAAATGTAATACCAGTGAATTCAGATATTTCCCAGAATTCATCAACTCCATCCATTGAAATAAGTGTTAATGCTAACACAACATCAAATGCCTACAAACTCTTCTATTAGCATTCATAATTGTGGCCAAGGAATAATCAATATTAATTATTTCAATACATAAAAGTCTCACCTTCCATTAATAAAATTGATTGGTTCATGAAATTTTTTATTTTAATTCAATGCCAGGCGAAAAACAGTTACCTGTCTCACAGGCAGAAAGGCATTTGTTGGCTCTCGGGCTAACAAATGCATCTTTTATGCCCTTGAGATACAATCTAGTATTAATTTTTTTCACAGGGTTTCGAAATAGAAATAGAATCAGGAAAGAAGCTTGCAGAGTCTCTAGATAGAGCCGTTAGTAAAACAAATCCATATTTGAACACAATGTTAAGAATTTTGGCGACCCGTTGCATGTTACAAGCTGTTTACTTCCCTAGTGGAACACTTCAGAGAGATGATTTTTACCATTATGGTCTGGCAGTCCCTCTTTATACACATTTCACTTCTCCCATCAGAAGATATGCAGATATCATTGTGCATAGATTGCTTGCAGTGTCTTGTGCTGCTGATTCCACCTACCCTGATTTATTGGACAAGCAAAAAAGTAGTCAGTTATGTCAGAATTTGAATTATAGAAATAGAATGGCACAATATGCCGGAAGAGCTTCTGTAGCTTTTAACACTCATGTAAGTTTTTGCAATAATACAGATTCCAAATCTGATCATTCGATTTTTTTCAGTTATTCTTCAAAGGCAAGGTACAAGATGATGAAGGTTACATTCTATTTGTGAGAAAGAATGCTCTGCAGATCCTTCTTCCAAAATATGGACTGGAATGTCCCTTATATTTATCAGTAAATGATGGGAACTCATTATTTACTTATGACGAAGATGTAAGTTCTAGATTGTTGTCAGAAATTCTTTTCAACCAGTTCAACATTTCTCTTTTAGGAGCAAACGCAAAGAGCAGGTGATGTTATATTCCATGCCTTTGACCCAGTCACTGTAAGGCTCACTTTAGATTCGAAAAATATCCAGCATGAGAAATTCGTTCTCAAATTAGTTAAGCCTTATATTGAAGGATTTAGTGTTAAGCCCTTAAGTGAATCTAATGACGTGAATGAAACACCTGAAGAGCCTGTAGCCGGAAAAAGAAAATCTGAAACTAAAACCAAGGAAAAACAGAAGAAGAAACATAAAAAACACAGATAGATGATCAAATTAAATGTTTTGTACAAACAGAACAGTGTTAAGGGGAAACGTAAATAGGTATTCAAATGAAAACAAGTATTTTTGATTTTTTTATATAAAAAACTGTTCAAGTTAAATGTAAATAAAAAATTGACGAAGAATAAAAATATTTTTGAAGATTTTGAATTGCTTAGCTTGTCATACTGAACTGAGAAGGCTATTGTTGTCTATATCAAATGACTATTGGTTGTTATGATGGGTGCTTGGTAAAGATCCCATCAGCAAATGAGGTCGCAGTAGTGTTGGCTTTATCTGCAATAGTTTCAACATCTTTTGTGGAGGCATGATTCTGTTGTCAGATCATTTCGTAGACACTTCCAGTTATTTCTCTATCAACTGTTGCTGACAAACCGAAAGCATGCTTTAAATAATCCAATTTGTGTCGGCACTTAAAGACACTATTCAAAGTTTGAAATTTCTAATGAAAAGCAGTCAGGAAACTCAGAGAAAAATTTCTTATAATTGCTCACTGTATATTCAATCACAATAAATAAAAATAGATAAAATGAATATTAACAATATAAAAAAATGACTAGATTTGCAATATCAACAGAAGAGGAATCAAATACCATTTTTATGTCATTGTGTAACTCTTGGGCCTCATTCGCCCAAAAAAATTTAAAACAACATCAAGTTGAAAGTACTTTTAAAACTGCTATTATTTTATTCTTGTTGGGATCGAGATATTTTCGACAATGATTGATTATTTGGGCTTTTTATGTAGTAAAACAAGTTTTTTCTTTGTTGAGTTGAAAAATTAAATTGAAAAAACCTTACTTAAAAAGTACAAATGAAATAATTATCCAAAAAATTACTAAGACTTTCTCCAAAATTCACTTCGAAACCTATATATATATTTGTTCGATAAACATCAATTCATGACGAACAAAACTGAATATTTTCATTTTCAAACAATTATTCGAACACAATTGAAAAAAGAGAATACCACATATGTTTCAGATTTGCCTTATCGACTCTATCCTTATTAGGCACTCACATTCTCTCACAATAGTTGTTGAAAAAGCTCTTGTACAAATGAGGCTTGAGTTTTCAACAGAGGTAAAAGATCACATCAATAAATACATAATTATATCTTCAATAATTTGGATAGATTCCGAAAGTTTCTTTGGTATCATACAATTTTGGTAATTCAGATTCAAGTTTTAAAAGTTTAATAGTTGATATCAGTTGCCAAGGATTGGACCCAACTTTGAAATTTTCCCTTAGATAGAACGAACTAGAGTAATAAATCAACTCTTGAGCTCCATCTCTATCTAAATCTGCAATAAGAATGGAATATTCTTGATTTTTCAAATCTGGTTGGCATTTCATTACAAAATTTTCAGTTTGAAAACATAACTGTGTTATGTTGGTTGAACTTGCTTCTATCACATTATAATCAGTGTTATTGAACGTAATTAATAGTATCCTTTCTGTGAGATAATTACCGTGGTCAGAATTATTACCGATATCTTTGTTGTAGCCAAACATTTCATTAGGCGTATATTTTGGATTGAATCTTTGGTGCCACTGCCAAATTTTAACTATGAAACCTTTTATATGCTTTTCAACAGAAAAAGTATTTACTCTGGATAACCCAAACTTGAATTTAGATGGTTGGATTATGCATGATTTATTTAATAATTTTGAATAAACAGTATTCTTTTGATCATTTATCAATTTCATGAACGCATGACAATCAGGACAGGTTCCAAAATTTTCTATTCTCAACTCGTATGAATCTAACATATACATATTGTTTTTAGTTGCAGTCATGTTATACTTAACAAAATTAAGCATGTGAGAGCTATTAAAATACTTTCTTTTGATTTCAAAAGTTGCTATTTGCAAATATATAATGGAGTCATTTATACATTTGAATCTTATGCCTCTTTCAAAAGATTGTAACTCTTCAACTTGGTTACATTCATTCACAAGTATATTAGAAAGGGCTTTGCCAGTTCTACCACATATAATCATGAGATACTTATGCTGGTAAATGCTGATAAGCTCATCGATTCCATCATGATTCAAATCTTTTAAAATAATTGGAAATTGAAGATTTTCTATTATTGTTCTTTCTTCATGACTGTGAACATGCCAAATTGTTTGACCTGACACCACCCCAACTGCTTTTAATCCTAATCCTTTCTCATCCAGTAGCAGGCAATCTTTTATACCATCTAAGTCCACATCAATCAAACTACAATCTAGTTGATCTGGGATAATAGACTGCCTAAAATACCAATTTACTCCACCATTATTCCCTAGAAACGACATTACACCATTTTTTAAGAACTCTTGCGAATTCTCGTCTCCTATATACTGTACTGCCAAATTGAAATGCTTCTTGAATTTTTCAAAGAACAAATTTATTTTTCCTTTCATTTCTATGTCTTCTTGCTGTGTCTGCCAATTCATTACTTTCACTGGACAAGTGTCAACATCACAAGGAAGCACCCATAAAAATAAGATGATTGGTAGGAAGCACAGTACTATAGAAATAATGAAGGCTAACTTCCTACTTCCGCTCATTTGAGGTTTAACCACTTTAGTTTCCAGAATATTAGGAGTTGGTTCTTGAAGTTGCTTTGGGTATGGAGAGTGTTTAGAATAAATCTTATGTTGATCAGCAACATTCTCTTTGGAATGGTTATTAGAAGGGAATAATGAATCCATGTGAAATTCTCTTTCAGAGTCTGAATCACTGATTGATTGTGGTAAAGGTGAATACAATCCTGAGATGCTAGACATAATAAATTATTATTAACTTCTAGTCATTGAAAGCCTAGATGGTTTGCTATAATAATTCCAAATTTTGCTAAATATTTATTGAAAATTAATTGGTTAATTAATGGTTAATTTTTATCCATTTGTCAAATGTTTGTTTACATAAGAGAAGGACAACATAAGTTATTCCACAGAGAATAAAAAAAGTAATTCTGTACTCTTTGCTTTATATCACAGATGACTACTAACTATGTGAAGACGGCAAGCTGAGCTGCAGATAAAACTCCCGAAGTTACCCGAACAACGAGTGGCGTCGGTGGAAGATAATGGGATTGAATCAACTACCACTACTTTTATTTATCTATGATCAACTACTCTTTTACAATTAGTACCTGTTGAGGAAAATTCTTTCTGCTACTCTCTAGGAGTTGTGCGGTATCGATTTTTTTATCAAAGAATAGCATTACATTATAAGGAATTTTTCCTTAGGGACTGAATTTTTTAATTTTATATAACACCTGCCACTTCCGAAATTGTCGAAAAAATTCCTCTAGTTTTTTTATGTTGGATAGTGTAGATATTCGCTTATCGAAGGCTATTACATTATAAGGAACCTATTTCTAGGGACTGCCTAGAAGAAATATTCTTGAATTTTTTCATAGTTTGGGAATGTAGCAATTCAGCTTATCAAAAGGCGGCTTATGTATGCGTGTGGGTAACTCAATCGTTTTATTTCGTTTCAAACGAAAAACTCTTGCTAATATCGAAAGAATTACTTACAATTTTTTTATTTCTGATTTTAATTTTTTGCCGTACCGATTAAAAATTAATCCATTTTTATCTCTGGAAGGCTCCTATATGAGATTTAGCTTTTAGTTCTCATCAAAAAAATTATGAATATAGTCTATCCAACTGGGGAGGAAAGAAATTGGGCAACGTCGCTATGGGATTTCCCCCTATCTCAGCATTACCGTACTGCATGTCATAAAACCTTGCTTGATATCAGTAGATAAATTCACTTAATCACAGAAATATAATTCAAAGATTATTTGACATAATTATTTCCGAATCTGTGTCTTCCTGTTTGATGTTATGTTTGGCGCAGCCATAAATAAGGCGCAGCTCTGGACCCCAGTGTTAAATATTTAGAATGGCTTTAGCGGAGGTAGATCATATCAATATGGAAGTCAAAATGGATAATATAATTAATAAATCTAATTTGGAAAAAATAGAAAGGTATAATCTTTACTATGGGCATTATGAAATCTCTCTAATAATTCGTCTCTTGAGGCGTCACCAAAAATCAATATTTCAGTGGATTTTATTTCAGTTTTTTGAATGACCCACAATACAAGGAGGTTTTGGAAAGTTCTGCTAATTACAATACTCGATTATGTATAGAAAGAAGAATGCGTCTTCCATTTATCGATACACAGACTGGAGTAGCTCAGAATCATTCATCTTTATTCATGCACCCTAGGCAAAGAATTCCCGGGTTATTACCAGGTCAAATTTATTCATATCCTAGATCTAGGTGGAGAAAGAAACGTCGGCAGTATCTAACCATGAATTCTAGAGCTTTTGCTAGAACAGCAGATTCTATATTAGACGAAGGAGAAGTACATAGTATTTCTCAAGTTGAAAATCCAGCACTGATTGACACTGATAGTAAAGACAGTCAGCTATTGTTGAAAGATGAAGTGCCAAAGGTAATACTCACTTGTACAAATTGGTTTATTTTTAATTGAAAGAAGTTATTCACCCCTATTCTATAATTTCAATTGAAATCAGTAATTGAAAACTTTTTGTCTACAAAGGCCATCATGTATTGAAAAGTAGTATGTTGAGCATAAACTTATATTTTGGTATCAGAGGATCTTCTGAAGCTGATTTTGAGAAAACACAGTTAATGACAAACTCTTTCCAATGAGGGTTGTGCATTTTATTCAAATAGATGTCGAAGAATAGGGGTGATTATTGGTACTTTCCAGTCTCACTTCTGATGTTTTAGGAATGGTATTATGATGAGCAAGATATGTTAGAAATGGAAGTTTACGATGAACCAGATCCCGATTCCGATTTAGATTATGAAGAAACTTATAAGAAAGGAAGAAAAAAGAAAAGTGCAGGAAGGGTAAAATCAATATTCTACGATGAAATATGACCAGTTTTTACCATTTAGTTGTTTTGGTTTATTTTGACAGTATTAAGTTTATATGTAACACCAACTTGACAGAATTTCAGTTACAATATTTTTTTAATTCTTACCAAGAAATTTAAAATCAGTGCTATATTTTGTATGAATCATAGGTGTGCTTGTGAAATTGAGGTAAATTGAGGAGACTTGTGTGTACCTTTGAGTTTTTTTAATTTTATTTTCTTTCACATGGAGGTAATACTGTGTCCTGAGGAAATTATTGGAGGATTATTTCCTATCAATCATCAGATTTCAAAGATATTGGTTTTGCACATTTTGCGTCCTTTGGATTTGAAATTCTCAATGAAATATAGAATTTGCATATCTTGACATTAGAAAAATTATTGATATCATACTGTATTGTACATTTGAACTCCAGAGAAAAATATTCTAACTAGTTTTATAATAACGACCCAAGCAACTGTGGTAACAACTCAAATAACATAAAAAAGACATATTCTATTGCAATTTTTTCGATGTTAGGGAAGAGGAACAGATTCACCAAGTACACCTGGACGCAAAAAAAGTGCAGCAAATGCAGGTAGGGGGAGAAAGAAAGGTGGCCACAGTTTTGAACCTACTCCAGGAGATCCTGATAAGCCTTTTGCTTGTGAGCGTGAGTTATCAATATTCAATATAAAACTAAAATATTTAATATACTGTGGAGAAACCTCATGTTTGAACGACATTTCAAAATTTTTGTTGGGATCCAATATGATACAAGGTGGTTAACGACATTCTTGATGATTATTTGAGCTCAAAATTCGTATGTTGGAGTTTGAGTGATCTGTCTATAGAATTTTTTCATATCTTTACATCTTTCGGTTATACCAAAGTTTTTCTTTTTATTTTAAATGTATATTATGGCATCATTAGATACCTTGTTTGATGATAATTTCGCAATATGCCATAACTTGGGATTGTCATGAATCATCTTGCATAAAGGGGCATTTGTCCTGAAAAATACCCATTAAAATAATAGTATCCAAATTGTTACAATTTTATATATTGGTTTATAGGAATCGAATTGTATGGCAAATCCAGGCTATATCTTTTTTTATGTTTGTTCTGGATAAAGGAATATAGATAATGGCAAACATGTGACCATCTAAACTAAATTAAACCATAAGTTACTTAACCGTGCCTTATTTTTTTTTTTGTCAAAAATCCAATTTTGGGTCCATACAGTCGCCTATTTAGGAGTAAATATTAATTTCCAAGCATCAACAAGTTTTGTATAGTTGTTGTTTTTTGTTGAATAAAAAGATATCAAAATGGTCAAGGAGCATTGGTTCAAAATTCTAATTTTTTTTAATTAAAAATATTGGGGCTTCTGATTTTTTGCAGTTTTATATTTTGGCATTATTATTATTGTCCATACAAATGACATAGTCAAAGATATAACCTTTGATTTATTGCTGTAAAAGAGTCGTTATATCTGAAGGTTTCTCTGCTTGAGCATGTATGTATTTTTATCAAACCAGCAGACAGTTTATCTGCATTTCCTTCTTTTGTATCATCTCTGGTTTGATATACAATGAATATATACCATGATCACTCATGGATTCGTCCGTAATTAGTAAGAGCTTGCTGCTTAGAACAGAGAGCTTTCTTGAATTGTTTATAGACAGGGACTCGAACCGAAAGAAAATGAATATTTATAGCAAAAATATTACAGAAGAACCGAAATTAATTAAAAAAATTCTCATTAAGTAATTTATGGACTCCATTATTATTAATAAATTATACCAATTATTTAAGCATCGAATTATGAAGAGCAAATATATAATATAAATATTTCTCATTTCTAGTTGTATAAAGTAGTGGGTGGTAGTTTTCACTCCATAACATTTAAACTCTAATCATTCTTGAATGTTTAGAGAACGCTATTTATTTTGCATGTCTGTTGTAGACTTTTTTTAATATAATTAATGATAGCATTTTTGTGGCTGGGTTTTCATATATTTTGATTTCATTCTTATGTGGCAGATTCCCAACCAAAATTAGTTAAATATAGAAAATATCCCGCCAGTTACAACCAAATGTGTTTGGATGAATTGATTATTACATTTTGTTCAAATTGACTCAGTAACCCAGATTTATTCTCAACAATTTTTTTCAATTCAACAAATTGTTCATATTTTGAATTCTGAGGAATTTTTTGTTTTCGATAGAAATTACATCTTTCATGGTCATATTTAGGAATATTTACAACCAATGCTTTCTCCATTTTTTATTGGAGTTCTTTAACTATTGATTTTTTTGTTTTTGAAAAAAAGAATAAGAAATCTGAATTGGTTTCGGTTCGGGTTCAATATTGGGCTGGTTGTATGTTTGGGTTTGTTTGTTGTTCAGATGCTTTGATCTTTCCTTTCAATTATTTATTGTTTTCTTTCGTTCGGTTCTGGTCCCTGAAATTAATCTAATGACAATCTTCTGAATTTTGTTGTTTGGAAATCTGCACAGAATTAGTTGAACAATCTATTGCTTAACAATACTGTTGCTTCATTACTAACTTTCAATTTACTCTGATGTACTAAAGTCTTGTAGATAAAAAAGTATAGTCGCCTATCCTCTTGCGCCTGTGTCAAACGGATGGTGGTGACATAATTAAAATTATTTTTTTCAGGACCATTCGGAAATTCAGAAGATTATCATTGATCAGAAGTCGTATTTTGGTTAGCCACAATATTGTGGCTAATGATCAAAATATATGACTAAGCAAAATTAAAATCACTAAAAACATGAGATAGATTTGCTATGAACAGAACTAACTTTTTAGTTTCTTCTTTTGTTTGAAAAAATTTCAGTGTGTGGAGCGCGTTACAAGACGAGGCCGGGCCTGACTTACCACTACGGCCATTCGCACAAAGAGGGCGCTAGCGACGAAAACTCGCGTGACAGTAACGCCTCGACCCTGACTCCGATGAATGTGGCTATGCCACCAACTGCTGGCCCGTCTGGTGCGCCTGTGCCTTTTTCAGGCCCTCCCGGGGGTGTTCAACCTTTGCCGGCCACCTTAGGGGGTAATATTATGGGAGGTACAGGGGAGGTGGCGCCACCAGTAGCGGCTCCTGGGGCGCAGCAGAACCCAGGACAGGTCTATCAAGACAGTTATGTTTCATTTCTGAACCAGGCACCCGGTACTAAATTAAATCTTTGTTTATTATTTTTCATTATTTTTTTACGACAATCAAATGGTTTTTTCACTTTTATTTTGTGTATGTTGCTTGCATGGTAATATTGTTATTTTCAAACTTTTGCTTTTATTTCTTTCCTCTGTTTCGGTTTTCTTTTTCTTTTCTTTATGAGTTGTGAGCATGCGCAAGCTTGTTATTTGTGTAGAAAAATACAATTTTCTTGATTGATTCGAATGGGTTGCAGGTAATTGATAATCTGTTATTCTTAAGAACTAATCCAAGTGTAGAAATGTTATTGTACCATAATTCGAAGACTCTGTATTTATAGAGTTCTTGTCTTAACTCTAGTTTTTTTAAATCTTTCAATAGTAGGGGCATAATAATTTTTAACTCTGTAAATAATCAACTACGGATAAAATTTGTTAGTTGTGGTTTATTTTGAAAAATAAAACGAACAGCTAATTTGAAGCAAAATTTTTTTTAAATACGAGTGCCATTTGTTCCTCTTGCTCAAAATTTGAGTTAAAACTTGAATTAAGGGTTAATAGATTTGGGACTAGTAAACAAATTCGACACAGCTGGTTCTGTTTCTAACCATTCAAGATCTTGTTCAGGGCTCTTAAAGAATGATCAATTAAAATTGAGATCTGTTTTAAATAAAAAATTTCAAAATGTTGGAAAAAATATGTTGATGGATTTTATATAGATAAAATTTGTTTAATTCATGTCTGCATATAAGGCTAATTATTAATTAGATATTCTTTATATCTGAATTCGTCGGACACGAGATTATGTTTTACTATAAGGTCATATGCTAAAAGATTATTTTATATATCTGAGCAACCTTTATCTTGAGATTTATGTTAGGTAAAAAAAATATTTCAACTTCATCGATGAAAAAAAAATCGAAACAGATTTCATTGCATCCCTTTTTGAGAACCCTGAAGATTTTAATTAAATACACACACCGAAAAAGAGCAGTTTTCTTGTAACCTAATGAAAAGGAAAGATTTTGATCATTGCCTGTTGATTGATTTTTTTCACATGTTTTTATTTTCCTGTGAGCAAATGGAACTCGGGTTGATTAATGAATTTGGTCAATTATATGACATAAATTGCTCTTTAATTACATGTTTGTCTATAATATCAGTGTTTTGTTACGGAATAGGTTATTTGCAATCATGAAAACGTTATTTGCAACTTAGTTATAGTAAGTTTTAATGTACTACAATAGTATATCTTGACTGAATTTAATTGGTCAGGTTTCTTCCAAATTATTCGTCAGAAGATGTTAATCATCAGGTTTTTATCTTTTATTGATATTGAAATTTTGACATTTTTAATGTTTTCATAGTAAAAATGAAATCAAATGATTTCGTATATTATTTCACGATCATACGAATCTCAATTAAATGTCTTTACTTGGAGAGCGTTATCATATAAGTAATTCAGTGCATTAGAGGTATGTTCGATGCTATTATAATAGTTACACTCCTGCAGTTAATATAGACTGTGATCGATGAATATCGCTATCACTTCTCCCTCTGTGTTGAGTGGACAATCAAAAATAATTTCTGGCTATCCATTAAATGCATTCACTTGAGTGTAGCTCGAGGTTCTAGGTAAATTCAACCCATTTGTGAAATTGTGATGTATCAACCAAAATTTTGTTCATTTTAAATCTATGTTTATTATGATAATATGAAAATAGTTCACATTAATTATTACAGTGTGAAATAATCTACTCAGAGTTTCTTTACTTTAGTGTAAAGTGCAGTCTTATTCGATTGAATTATTTTATTTTTTCGGTGAGAGTGTACATGCATCGAACAGACCTAATGCTGAAAAACGATGATTTGGTACTCAGAGTATTTTTGGGGAATACATTATATTTTGATGTATTTCTACTCAAAATATTTGTTTTATGCAGAGAGAGAATAGACATCATCAACATAAACTCACTAGCATGCTCAAAGAGCATTACAAAATGATTATCTAAGATACAAGGATGAAAACACCAACAATTTTTATCAAAAATTCCTTTGCATGTGTTCAAACTACATTGCGAAGTAATTTTGCCAACTCAAGGAGATATTTAAGAAAATATTGCTTTTGAAAGCCTCAACTTTTTATTTTTATGAGATTTCTAAAATTTCTGTTGATGATTCTGCCCTGCCGTTAACTGAGAACCCTCTCTACCAACAACATCGATCTCAAAAAATTTACTCTGAGAACCGAAACAAACTAGAATAATGGAAATTTGTTGCTTGCAGAACTTGTTGCAATGTTTTATGTTTTCTTAGGTTCCCAACCGAGGCCACGTAATCGTCCAGTTGGACCACCTGGTATGCAGCAACCTCCCATAACCATACCACAAGGAGCTGCGCTCCCTCCCAACCTTCCACCCGCCCAAACGCCAGTGCCGGCCATGCCTCAGCATCCCCTGAGCAATGTCGAAGAACCCCAAATGCCTGTTCTCCCACCAGAAAATGTAGCTGAACCTCCAATATCCATTCCGCCTGAAGGCCCACCTAAAGAAGGACCCACCAGGGCTGGCCCCAGCCCGTATTGTGACTTCTGTCTAGGAGGTAGTAGAGAGAACAAGAAGACCGGATGTCCGGAGGAGTTAGTGTCATGTTCAGATTGTGGCAGATCAGGTAAGAACGGGGCTGTTGATGTGTTGGAAACTACCAAAAAAGGTCGTAGAAAAAAGTAGGAAATTAAACGGATGTTTATTCGTTGGGTTATGTTATGACGGCTTCTGTTATTTTTAATGTTCTTGATATTTTGATGGGCATTTGCTGCTGCGCTGCTGATTGGTTGTTTTTTAGAATTCCTTGAATTCATGAGACAAGATTAGCCAATATGTTTCTTTGCAACATTCAGAAACAGAACCTATTAGATAGAGAAATTTGAAGTACACTCGAACACTGCATAAATTGAAAATGATGTATTTTGTGAAAATAAATAATTCATTGTTGTGTTGTATTCCAATATGGGATCTCAGTGCGCTACCTAGAATAAACCACTGTTACAGCGTTTCACGGTATAAAATTTTCAACCTTTATTTTTTGTTTTTATATTGAAACGAAACGGTGTAGGTCCTTTGGTTTGAAGATGTTTCAACTGTGCTTATATTATATATTTGAATTTTTTTTCTCAAGGATCCTTCTTTGTAATTCAAGTCTAGTCCTTCTAAATCAGTTTCCAAATCTACCGAATTGCGATGAAATATTGTTATATATTTATTAATTTTTGTCTCTTGAATGATTTTTATCTCATTGTTATAAATATCTCGATATCAGCGAATTTATTTTTAATTTTCATTGGAAATTCAGACAGATGTACATTTGTCTTGAAGTGTGCAATACATTTTCAAAATTCCATTCAGCAGCAGATTGCAGATTTTGAATATTTTATTTATAGAAGAATTTGAGTTGTTACAAAATTTACATTGAATGTTATATAATTATTACGAATCCAAAGAATTATTTATTCATTATTATATTGAATTTTTAATTATATATATAATATTTTGATTCAGTTCAAATGTTCACTAAAATTCACTACAAATTGTTCTTTTATTTAATCCCTTGCAGAGTTCACCTGAGGTAATTTTCAATTTTATACATATAATTCCTTCTCTGAAATGGATCAAAATTGTTCAATTTCTAGAGGCATGACATTGACATATCGCTTTATGAAAATTACAATGTCTAGTGAATTTCCTTAATATAACTTTTGTTTATTGCTTTGTTCCATTCCCACGTACTTTTATAAACCTGGAGATCAGTTTTGATGTCTAGACATTGTAGATCTGGAGTGCTTAGTTTTTAAGGAATTGAATAATATATATTGGGTGGACCAGTTATGGACAATTTTTGAAGTGATAAAATTATTTCAATCATAGCTGCCAAAATATGTACAAATTACTTCGATTAGGCAAAAGCTTTTTCTTTCTCCATTTAAAAAATGTCATTGTGTGATAGTAGGTAAATTACAGGAACTAGATTGTTGACATTTAAAGTATGTTTTGTTCATTATCATTCCAATTTTAAATAATGGACATATCTCATTGAGGATGATTCAACTTATTCCCATTTCTGTGAATAAAAAATAATAACAAGTTTGTTCAAGAAAAAGTTCTAGTGAATTATAGATTGGTAATTTTATTTTTATCTTCTCCTGCAAGAAAAGACTGAGTTAATCAGAAATTTTAATTTCTTGTCATAATCGTAATTTTTACTGGTTAAATAATGAAAGTCATTGTAAAGTAGCTTCGCATAAATAATCTTAAATTTATTTGTATTGTGTTTTATTGAGTGGTAATCATTTAAAAATCATCAATTAGTGTTGGGCCTTAGTATATGTGAAGATTCAGAGTTTTTTCTTCTGTAATGTGATAATATTTTCAAGTTTGTATTTATTCAAACTAAATCATGGTATCTGATGTCAATATTTATGTGTCATTGTTTTTTAAAGAATTTCACCCAACACTAATTTTACAATTTGAAATGAAACTACATGCTATATTTTTAATTTTTCAAGACTGCTGTTTCAAATTGTAAGAGCTTTTATTATTTCATATCATGCTCATATAATGAATTATTTGATCTGATTTTAAGTTTACAATGTCCTAGAAAAGTATACTTTGATAATGCCCATGTCAAGTAAAACTGATTAATTTTAAGTTAATTGTCGATCCACATACTGAGTTCTCAAGAACAGTTATTTTCCAAGGCAAATATATGTAGATAACAAATATTGGTGCAATAAATTGTTGCCACAAGAAAATATTGTTGTTTTTTCAGTGCTGAAGATAGGTGCACTTCAATTTATGTAAGATTCATAAAGTCTTTCCATTCCATTCAATGAAGTTGTTTAGTAACTATTTCAAAACGAAAATTACGTAACTTGGAAAGTCACTGTTCTTCTGCACTCTATCCCTCAAAAACATCCATTTTTTACTACCTATTGATGAAAAAAAGATTCTATTAAAACTTCATTCATAATGAACTAATTTGAGAATCGATTATCAAGGCAACATTATGGGAACACATTTAGAAAAAAATACAAACAACAGAATTGTTAACACAAACCATAATTCCCTAATGAATGAGGAAGTAAAATAATGATTTAGCAATACGCATTCATCAATCTATATTTGAAACATATGGCTTCTGGTTCTTGATATTGGTAAGAACAAAAAAAGGTATTGATTTTTGGGCAAAAAGAACTAATCCAGCATGTTCTTAATTTCTTATATTTTAATTATTTTTTTATGCATTCTTTCATTTGCTTCAGGTCATCCCAGTTGCCTACAGTTCACTCCAAATATGATGATATCAGTTAAGAAATACAGGTGGCAATGTATTGAATGTAAATGTTGCTCTGTATGTGGAAACTCTGACAACGATGTAAGCGCTTTTCAATTATTATTTCGTAATTCAATAATTTTTCATTGATTGCTTATAGAGGCATGTTTTTTAAATAAATAATTTCTTGCATCAAAGATTGTTCCTTAGAAAGTAAGGAAGGCTTTACTAGACAATGCATTTGTCGAAGGTAAATTCTTTCTCTTTATCTAAAACTGAGACAATTCATAGACTTCAGTGAAACCCACACATCGAAAATATACAATCATAAATATAATAATAACAATATAAAAATATAAATAGTTTATTGTAATTGTCACCTATTGATATAACTGAATATTTTATTGAGGTTGTTCCAATCCATTAAATTAATAGAACAGCGTTCTACCGTTCAATGAAAACAAATGAATCATCATATGTCGGTCTTGTACTGTGATGAACCAAATATTTCAATAAATTTTTCTTTGCTATGTATTTTCGCTAAGTTATTTAAACTATTTTTTTAACATTTTATTCAAATTATTACTCGCAAATGTCTGTCTAGAATATTCACATCCTGTTTGAGAAACTAGCCTCTGTAAATATTCAGAAATGCATTTTAAGGAAACATAAATATATATTTTCATTTTAGGACCAATTGTTGTTCTGTGATGATTGCGACAGAGGATACCATATGTATTGTTTGACGCCGCCATTAGAGAACCCGCCAGAAGGATCTTGGTCTTGTCAAGTTTGTGTAAATATATTTCACAAGTGAATTAGTTGTTGATTTGTTAAAGAAAAATAATTTTGATGGTTTCTTCAAAGCAGCCTCATGAGTTATAAAGTATTGAAAAGAAATTGAGAACAACCTAATTTAAGATGTTTTAGTGAAAAAATTTTGGTTTTGATACTTAATGCATTAACTTGCTAATACTCTAAGCTACTGTTATGGTACATAAAATGAAAAAAGAATACTATGTAAAATAAAGTAAAAAAATGTAATTTTGAATAAATTTATCATAATGAAATTTTTATGGTAACTTCAATCCATCCTACCACAGTTTTGGAATTGGGGAAAACCTTTCGCAATCTAAACTTAAATGCACTCATAAGGAGAAATAGTCAATGATAGTGAGTATTACATGCTAAGAAACAGCTCTGAGAAACATGTTGTCAGAAAGAAAGCATTGATGATAATCTGGGCATCCAAAATGTTTATTTTCTATTTAATTCACATGTACAGCATTGCTTCATTGCAAAGATCCAACTATTACAGCTTAGACAACTACAACAGTTAGTGATTGTACAGGGTAGGTGAAATCAAAGGTCTTAGATAAATTAAGAATATATGTTTCATTGTATGATACAGAACGTCTGTAATTTTACCAACAATCCCCTGGTGGTATTAAATTATTGCAAGCGAACCTATGACAGTAGAAAGCTTGATTCTATGAATTTTAGATCATATTGTATATACAATTAATTTGCATTTACATTTGTTGAGAGAAAAGTCATATCTAAAACTATATCACATCATAAGCATATACAACTAGTTAGTTTATTTTTAATTACATTCAAGATTAGTTTTGACATTTCATATGCCAGGTTGCTATTTCAAATCTTCTTCGTCGAATAAATCATCAAAATCGTTGAAGAAATCTCCATGAACGCATTTTTCATTAGCTGCAAGATCCATCAGCATTCCACTAGCACTTCCTCCCTCTTCGAGATCCATGTAGGGTCCTGCACCTTCAGGGAACATTTCATCCGCAACAACAGCTGGTTTCATGATTACTTACTGAATAGAAGAATTCAAAACACGATTAATATGATTTTAAAACGTCTGGAAACAACTTTTATTTATCTATGGAAATTAGTAAACAGCAGAAAGTGACAATAAAATTATGGACAAGTTCAGCAGCAAAAGATACATAGAAGATGTAAGGTTATGTCATACAATACAAAGTAACCATAGATCATAGATATAGAAAATATATCTATATCTATGTGAATTGTGTTCAGCCATAGAGATTTAAACAGGTGTTAAGTTGGAATCTGGCCATACTTTATGACGTGCATTGTAATAGAGTAGATTGCCGAGATTTGTAATTTCCCTTGCAATTTCGAGCATACTCTATGCGAGAATTGGGAGTGAAAAATTCCTAACGGTTTTAATTTGTAATTACTTTATGGATAAGAGTGAACGTAACCGAAGATATTTTGGAAGTTTCGAATTGGGAACTTCTGCGTACAGTGACTTGTATAAAGTCACTATACTTCTGCGAAGATGCAGATTTTTAAGCTATTTCGTTGGGAAAACATAAACAAATGTCTTAACCTCTGTTTAAATTATTTTGTTACCCTGATTGAACGCTATGTGAATGTATTATAAAGTTAAAAGGCCTGACTACTACATGTGATCCAGAGAGAGCACATACAAACAACTATAAACCATATTCGACAAAGCAAAAAACAGCTGCTTCATTCCTGAGCTGATGCTTTGGATAAGCCACTGTCCATTATATTCTCTTTGTACATCTTCGCTCCCAGGATTGGTTCTCAGATTCTGTTACATTTATCTTCAAGAAGGGCAACTAAATTGGTTCGAAATAACCAAGATGTCAAATAGGCGGGGTCATGTATTTCCTTGAGTCACTGTCACGTACGGTGACCTGATATCTCAACTAATCGTAAAGAAATGGCGACTATACTAAGCATGCTGTAGACGTAAATCTGCTGAAATTCCATTGGTTCCTCATATCTCAACTAATCGTGAAGAAATTAAGACAGTACATTCGCATGCAGTAGGCGTAAACCTCCTGAAATTCCATTGGTTCTTGATATCTCAACTAATCGTAAAGAAATGACGACTATACTGAGCATGTTGTAGGCGTAAATCTGCTAAAATTCCATTGGTTCCTGATATCTCACCTAATCGTAAAGAAATGACGACTATACTAAGCCTGCTGTAGGAGTAAATCTGCTAAAATTCCATCGGTTCCTGATATCTCAACTAATCGTAAAGAAATGACGACTGTACATAGGTATGCAGTAGGCGTAAACCTCCTGAAATTCCATTGGTTCCTGATATCTCAACTAATCGTAAAGAAATGACGACTGTACATACGCATGCAGTACGCGTAAACTTCCTGAAATTCCATTGGTTCCTGATATCTCAACTAATCGTAAAGAAATGACGACTATACTGACGGTGACTAACAAGAGAGTAGCGAAAATAGAGATTCTCGTCTTGGATTGGTACTCGTGTTTTCGGTATATTTCTCTTCGAATTTCTTCTATGGGCAATTTCGATTTTCATTGGTCAGAATCATTAAATAGCTGGTTTTATTTGCAAGGAGAATTTCGACCTAAGAATCAGATGTTTTCTTCCTTATGTTTTCCTCACTGTTTTGAATTTTTGAAGTGATGAAAACGAGATACATAATTGAATATCACAAGGGATAATTACCCCTTCCCGCAGAATGCTAAAAGCGTTTTATTAATCTATGAAATGAAAATGTTGTGACCACATGATATGTAAATATAAATATCATATGTATGAAATTTCGAATTATTTAAATTTTTTTATAGTATCATGTTATTCATTCTTATTTGAAGAAATTACTTTTTAGAAATTCTTTCTAGGAATTGTATAAATCATTGAGAAATGGGTTAAATCAAGAGGATAACATAAATCACCATTCAAGTTGACATGCCTGAAATCTAAAACGGTTCTTAAGGCGCGTTACAATCGAGAAGACACGCTTCTTGTGCACCAATTCATTATTCTGTTTCAATATCTTGTCAGATGATAAGAATTAACGACAACAGCGAAATCAACGACCTGATTTCCCAAAATCACGAGCTCTTTCATTTGATAGTTTGAAAATGGTTGTTCTTTAACCATCTTGAGACTTAAGATATCAAACGTCAGCTTAAAAAGGATTACTGGAAATACAGGGTGTGCGGCACATGGACCGTCAAATTTTTTTGGGGCGTTGGTAGGGTCATTTGCTACCTTTTCAGTCCTGGAACCTGGGTCCTTAGTATTACGGTTACGGAGGTATGATTTTTTTATTAGATTTTTCTAAATTACCCAAAATGTACTCCTCGAAGCCCCATAACTTTTTTTGCGTGTGCTTTTACATGCATTTTTTTTATTGTATTAATTCTACATGAGTGTGTTTAAAAAAAAAACGTATTTATTGTTACAGATAACACCACAAAATTAACACGTGGGCCTTTTATTAAAAAAAAAAATTATGAAAGTATGAAAACATCTCCACTCCTATTGAAATTTAATAAAAAGTTACAGCTATTACAAACTTAGTTTTATTTTAAAATGTTCTTTGGTTTATAACGTTGCTAACCATATGCTATTTACGAAAGTCAATAAAAAAAATAATACTGCAAATAAGGTTTTAGTCAAAAGAGTGAAGAAAGTCGCACCTAAATAAAAGTACGGATTTCGACACAACACAGCGAACAAGGAAATTTTACCAGCCCGTTTTAGATGCGTGTGAATTATTATTACTATTTCTGTCCTTAGGTTGGATTGGGTTAGTCGCCGCTGACTTGACCCTACCGTCATTCGAAATTTAACTGTCTCTGCTGTTGGAAGTGTCTGTGCCGCGTTGTTCAGTTTTTTAAATTTGTATTTTTCTGTTATTGTTACTTTTATCGACTTTTTGCTACTGTTGTTTTAATCTTGGTTGTTGATATGCCTAATTTAACCAACGCTGAGTATGCTGATATGGTGATGGCATATGGCAAGGCCGATGGTGTTGCTCGTGCAGCTCAAAGGATTTATCAAGCCAAATTTCCTGATCGAAGATTACCCCACCACGAAACATAGGAAATTTAGGAAATGTAATTTCCTTACTGTAAGGAAATGATATTTCCGTACAGTTGTTAGTGTTCTACATAAATGATAGAAAACACATTGTTTATAAGGAATTAATTTATATTTTGAAAACATCAAGTCATTGCTGAATACATTTTTAAGATCAATTTGTTATATTTACAGTAATTTGACAGTTAGTACAATTATTGAACATTGGAGGAACACTCTTAGAACTATGAGAAACATTTTAGACAACATGCAGGGTGGAAGGGTCATTTTGTTGAATATTTTGTACTGTGAAAATTTTATTTGCCACCTCAACCTTATTGTTAAGCGATTCTTCGATATATCCTTCAGCAACGTTTGATGACTTCCATCCGCCATGCCTCTTTAAACTAGTTATGTCGGCACCAGAGTCAACCAATATTGTTGCAGAAGACTGACGAAAGCAGTGACCAGTATATTCTGTCGGATTTACCAAGTTCAAATAAGTAGCAACTATTTTGGGCATTTTTCTAAATTGATCAATTCCTACCACTTGTCTACAACCCTTTTCGCTTTGATATTTAAAGAAAAATCGGTCACTACAGCCACCTAAAAAATAAATAAAGCTATAATCTAAATAGAAATTAATAACTTGTAAATTACTTTAATCATTAAATTTTCTTTATCTGGAGCTTCCTGGATAAATTTTTCAATTTCTTCCTTCGTTAAAATCTTAGATTTCTTTGCCCTATAACCTTGAGCTTGCCGTTTCAATAAAGAACGAAGTTTTGAGTATGTAGATATATCTACATTGTGTTTAAGTGCAAGGGTTGACTTCAGCATTGAATAATTGGCCCATAATGTTGAAGATTTCATCTTTAAACAAAGGTCTAGGAAGTATGCCATTACAACATTTTCTGAGAAAGAACTCGTATTTTTACTCATGCGATAATCCATAAAACGTCTGTATGCATTTTCGTACTTTTCTCTTGATTTCTTTGCCAATAATTCTAATGAAGCAGTATTCACTGCCTCAACCAGCTCTGGAGGAGTCCCAGGAATGGAAATTTCATCATCACTTATCATTTCACTTTCGAGAACACCAGCAATTAAATTTATAAGCGTCAAGTTTGACAATTCAACCTCAATACGTTTCCATAGTAACCCAAGTAATTTTATTAGGAATTTCAAAGCACCATTTATTTGGGAATAAAATTATCGCGTTTTTTCAAATCAATCAATATCTGTCGAATTTTAAACGATTTGAGGAAAAATAGTATGTTTACCTCGTAGGAAAAGCCACATTCCTGGACTTTGTCTAAGTCTCAGCTTGCGCCTCGACTTCACAGTGCAATCTTCACTGTCGTCCAGGAATGTTAAGCTTTTCCTACCCGGTAAACAATGTACTATTTTCAGAAAATTAGAAATGTCCTGATATTTTGGCTGATGCTGCTTATTGGGCGAATGGGATACAAACAAGTTTTCTTTAAAGGAGAAAGAGAAATAAAATTTATTAGTAGATCAGTAGACACATTGTATTGTTTATTGTCAAAACAATAAAATTATAAAAATGTGATAGCGTGAAACTTTTTGTTGCTTTTTGATGACTGGCTTTAACTTGTATTTTATAATATGACGAATCTCTTGTTGCTAAATGCCAATTATTTGAGAAATCTCTGTATCTCAATAATTACGAGATTTTATACCAAATCTGGTTCAAAATGCTCAGGAGGGCACACCTACTCATACAGAAAGTTTCTATATCCCGAACTCCGAACACCCTGTATAATTTCTCTTAGAGGAAACTGACGAAGAGTCTGTCGAAAACTATCCTCGACGCCAAAAGTACCAAATAATTTCTTCTGGTTGACACGCATGGTATGAATTTGCCACTTTTACCTTCATCATAGTGAGAGAGAATGGCGAGTACTTCAAGTTGAAGTTAATCTCGCACTCCATTCGAATCTGTCGGAAAGAATTGACTTATCGGTCATATTCACATCTTTTATTGTTATTCGTAATTCAGGTTGCTAGCGCGTCCTGTTTTCATCATGTATCTGCACATGTGGATGTTGTTTTTGTGGGCACTGAGCCTAACGGATAGATTTTGCTGTGCTATTTTGGCGGAGGATACGGCGGTCTTGAGAGATGACGATTTCGGTGAGTATTTAAAGAGTGTGAAATAGGCTTTGCAATTATTGTTGAAGAAATTATTCTTGATTTGCTAGATTTGAACAGGCATCAGAAATTGCTCTCGGGTTATAGAAAGGTACAAAAGTTGAAAATACTGACGTTAGTTGCGTGCTTATTCTAAAGACTTTTCCCGGACTTATCTGTGGTTTGAAGACTTTTTCAAGTCACTTCGAAAATGGTATTGAAAGTGATATTCATGAATGCTGCCTCTTTGATTTTTATTCTTGTCGGTTTATCTTTTTGGATAGGATAGATGTTACGTTCCATTTTATTAGGTGTTTTTATCCGCAGCATAATGGATTTACTTAGATTTATCGGTGTCCAAAACTTCAGAGAGCTTCTGATCTACTTTTATTGTTAGATAAAGCATATTTTTCTATCGCACCTGTCTGAATGACAACTTCAAATAAACTGAACAAGAATGGAAAAATGACTGCTTAAAGTGAATGAAAAACTACTATATCTGCACGTAATAGTATACTATGATAATGAAATTCAATGAAAAATGAAGTCCCTGAAATATATTTCAGCTTATTTTTGTATTTTCACACTTAGACGGGGAGCCAGGGTTTTTTTTTACTGGGGTTTTTTCCTAGGCTTTTATGTCATACGCCGAATTGTATGACACCCCGTCACTAACCCCTGATCTATATGCTTTATTGTTTGCTAACTTAAAATTGTCAGCCAAAAGTTCAAAAGAATATATATATATATATATATGAAATTCAAGAATATGTAAGATATCAATAACATCCAAGCATGGACAAATTTTCATTGAAATCTGACGAATATTTTAGAAGATATCAAGTGATAAAAATTTTTTAAACGTTTTCTAGTGTGACGATTTACAGTAGATTTGCAAGCCTATTTTTTTTTACGTAATTCGAACATCTTCCAAGTTACAACTTGATCGGATCGATATTCAAGGAATTATTGAGGAAATCAAATTTCAGATGTTCATAACTCGTGAACCATTTGACGGATTGGACCCAATAACGAACTTGACCGAGATATTCGAACAAGTAACCTATTCTGAAAATATGAAAACTTTATATTATCTCGTTCAGATGATAGAAAGACAATATTTTATTTCTTTGGTTAATGCCTTCGTTTGAAAATAAAATACTTTTTCCGCAAATCGCCAGGAAATTTTGACATTCCTGTCAAAATTTCTTGAAAAAAAAGTCAGGACTTCCTTACTGTAAGGAAATGTCATTTCCTTACTGTAAGGAAATGATATTTCCGTACAGTTGTTAGTGTTCTACATAAATGATAGAAAACACATTGCTTATAAGGAATTAATTTATATTTTGAAAACATCAAGTCATTGCTGAATACATTTTTAAGATCAATTTGTTATATTTACAGTAATTTGACAGTTAGTACAATTATTGAACATTGGAGGAACACTCTTAGAACTATGAGAAACATTTTGGACAACATGCAGGGTGGAAGGGTCATTTTGTTGAATATTTTGTACTGTGAAAATTTTATTTGCCACCTCAACCTTATTGTTAAGCGATTCTTCAGCAACGTTTGATGACTTCCATCCGCCATGCCTCTTTAAACTAGTTATGTCGGCACCAGAGTCAACCAATATTGTTGCAGAAGACTGACGAAAGCAGTGACCAGTATATTCTGTCGGATTTACCAAGTTCAAATAAGTAGCAACTATTTTGGGCATTTTCTAAATTGATCAATTCCTACCACTTGTCTACAACCCTTTTCGCTTTGATATTTAAAGAAAAATCGGTCACTACAGCCACCTAAAAAATAAAGAAAGCTATAATCTAAATAGAAATTAAAAACTTGTAAATTACCTTAATCATTAAATTTTCTTTATCTGGAGCTTCCTGGATAAATTTTTCAATTTCTTCCTCCGTTAAAATCTTAGATTTCTTTGCCCTATAACCTTGAGCTTGCCGTTTCAATAAAGAACGAAGTTTTGAGTATGTAGATATATCTACATTGTGTTTAAGTGCAAGGGTTGACTTCAGCATTGAATAATTGGCCCATAATGTTGAAGATTTCATTTTTAAACAAAGGTCTAGGAAGTATGCCATTACAACATTTTCTGAGAAAGAACTCGTATTTTTACTCATGCGATAATCCATAAAACGTCTGTATGCATTTTCGTACTTTTCTCTTGATTTCTTTGGCAATAATTCTAATGAAGCAGTATTCACTGCCTCAACCAGATCTGGAGGAGTCCCAGGAATGGAAATTTCATCATCACTTATCATTTTACTTTCGAGAACACCAGCAATTAAATTTATAAGCGTCAAGTTTGACAATTCAACCTCAATACGTTTCCATAGTAACCCAAGTAATTTTATTAGGAATTTCAAAGCACCATTTATTTGGGAATAAAATTATCGCGTTTTTAAATCAATCAATATCTGTCGAATTTTAAACGATTTGCGGAAAAATAGTATGTTTACCTCGTAGGAAAAGCCACATTCCTGGACTCTGTGTTGCTAAGTCTCAGCTTGCGCCTCGACTTAGCAATCTTCACAGTCGTCCAGGAATGTTAAGCTTTTCCTACCCGGTAAACAATGTACTATTTTCAGAAAATTAGAAATGTCCGGATATTTTGGCTGATGCTGCTTATGGGCGAATGGGATACAAACAAGTTTTCTTTAAAGGAGAAAGAGAAATAAAATTTATTAGTAGATCAGTAGACACATTGTATTGTTTATTGTCAAAACAATAAAATTATAAAAATGTGATAGCGTGAAACTTTTTGTTGCTTTTTGATGACTGGCTTTAACTTGTATTTTATAATATGACGAATCTCTTGTTGCTAAATGCCAATTATTTGAGAAATCTCTGTATCTCAATAATTACGAGATTTTATACCAAATCTGGTTCAAAATGCTCAGGAGGGCTCACCTAATCATACAGAAAGTCTCTATATCCCTCTTCCGATCTCCGAACACCCTGTATAATTTCTCTTAGAGGAAACTGACGAAGAGTCTGTCGAAAACTATCCTCGACGCCAAAAGTACCGAAAAATTTCTTCTGGTTGACACGCATGGTATGAATTTGCCACTTTTACCTTCATCATAGTGAGAGAGAATGGCGAGTACTTCAAGTTGAAGTTAATCTCGCACTCCATTCGAATCTGTCGGAAAGAATTGACTTATCGGTCATATTCACATATCTTATTGTTATTCGTAATTCAGGTTGCTAGCGCGTCCTGTTTTCATCATGTATCTGCACATGTGGATGTTGTTTTTGTGGGCACTGAGCCTAACGGATAGATTTTGCTGTGCTATTTTGGCGGAGGATACGGCGGTCTTGAGAGATGACGATTTCGGTGAGTATTTAAAGAGTGTGAAATAGGCTTTGCAATTATTGTTGAAGAAATTATTCTTGATTTGCTAGATTTGAACAGGCAGCAGAAATTGCTCTCGGGTTATAGAAAGGTACAAAAGTTGAAAATACTGACGTTAGTTGCGTGCTTATTCTAAAGACTTTTCCCGGACTTATCTGTGGTTTGAAGACTTTTTCAAGTCACTTCGAAAATGGTATTGAAAGTGATATTCATGAATGCTGCCTCTTTGATTTTTATTCTTATCGGTTTATCTTTTTTGGATAGGATAGATGTTACGTTCCATTTTATTAGGTGATTTTATCCGCAGCATGTTGGATTTACTTAGATTTATCGGTGTCCAAAACTTCAGAGAGCTTCTGATCTACTTTTATTGTTAGATAAAGCATATTTTTCTATCGCACCTGTCTGAATGACAACCTCAAATAAACTGAACAAGAATGGAAAAATGACTGCTTAAAGTGAATGAAAAAACTACTATATCTGCACGTAATAGTATACTATGATAATGAAATTCAATGAAAAATGAAGTCCCTGAAATATATTTCAGCTTATTTTTGTATTTTCACACTTAGACGGGGAGCCAGGGTTTTTTTTTACTGGGGTTTTTTCCTAGGCTTTTATGTGATACGCCGAATTGTATGACACCCCGTCACTAACCCCTGATCTATATGCTTTATTGTTTGCTAACTTAATATTGTCAGCCAAAAGTTCAAAAGAATATATATATATATATATGAAATTCAAGAATATGTAAGATATCAATAACATCCAAGCATGGACAAATTTTCATTGAAATCTGACGAATATTTTAGAAGATATCAAGTGATAAAAATTTTTTAAACGTTTTCTAGTGTGACGATTTACAGTAGATTTGCAAGCCTATTTTTTTTTACGTAATTCGAACATCTTCCAAGTTACAACTTGATCGGATTGATATTCAAGGAATTATTGAGGAAATCAAATTTCAGATGTTCATAACTCGTGAACCATTTGACGGATTGGACCCAATAACGAACTTGACTGAGATATTCGAACAAGTAACCTATTCTGAAAATATGAAAACTTTATATTATCTCGTTCAGATGATAGAAAGACAATATTTTATTTCTTTGGTTGCTACCTTTAATCGCAAACTTCTCAAAACTCTTGTCGAATTAAAATAAGAAATTTACAGATTTAATTTAGGAAGAGCTCAGTAGCCCGGAAATGATGTTTTAGGAATATAAAAAACGAATATTGCCGAATTATGTGAAAATTTGGCATATGTACAAGGATGTAGTTATAGTTCATTTCAAGCATTCTTTCCAACAACATCTTCAATGTTCGTGAAAAATTGTGTATCACTTAGGGAACAATCAATTCTCACCTTACGTCAGTACTTTTCAAAATTATTTCTTCATTGAGTTATAATATCCTGAATGCTTCAAATAGAACTGACATCGACATTGAAAAAATTAGAAAATTAACAATTAAATTGTTCAACAAGAAAAAGAATTGAAGAAGCATGCACCAATTGATTTGATAATATGTGATGAAGAATCTAACAAAATTGCATCTGATCATTACTCTCCGTATTAATAACAATATTCCACTCATTTCATTTGACGATACGACCTACTAATATATTCTGTTTTCACAAAGTTTCTCCATATTGTTTTGATAAAGATTACCCGTTTGCAGACTGGTGAATTAATACGGCAAATCATCCATTCTACTTTGGGACTGAACGCCATTATATTCAGTTTCGGTGAGAATATAGATTGAAATTACAATACGGGCTGTCACTGGTATATTTTATGTTACAAGTGATTCAAATACTGCAATTTCTTTTTTTCGCACACTTTCTTCCAAACAAGCTATCATTAGTGATTTGTAGATTTTTGTTTTTGCGATTAGGAATTTAAAAATACTTGAAATGAAACTTTTATGTACTTTTCTGTTAATATCTCGATAGGTATTGAAATAAAAAATATCGAACCCGATTTTTTTGAACTCGTAATAAAATGTTTCATCAGGAACTAAAATAATGTTCCATTGCCAATTTTGAAATTGACATTACTTTCGGTGAAACCGGAAGTCCAAAATTATTAAAAAATATGAAAACAAATAGGCAATCTACTTCAGTATCCATTTTCCAAATTTTATTTCGATATCTTCAATAATTCCAGAGATACTTGGTTCCACAGATTTGCCCATCATTGTATATTGTGCTCTGCACATAAAAATAATAAGTTTGAAGAAAATAAAACAGCTGATACAAAGTTAATTACTGCTTCATAAGACATTGAACACAAAAAATATGAGAATTCATTACTAAAACGAAGAAATTCATCAATTCAATGGCTCATTGCGTCGTTTTAGGTCAGACCTCGTTATATCGAAAGGACACAAAATTTAAATATATTAAACTCAACTACTACTTGTTTTACTAGAACAAGCATGTAAAAAAACCATTATAAGTATTTCGAACTTCTCTATTTCGAACAGATGGGGGTGACTTTATTTTTAAACACCTGTATATTGCATGTATCTCATGAAGGTATCCGGATATGCTTGATTCGAGCATTATAACATTGAAGAGAGCAAATCCTCTCGAATGAAATAATATCTCGTAACATTATGTGATTTCATTGTTCATATACATCATCTGCTGTTTATATTTTCACCTAAATGATAGAAAAATACCTCTTGGCACGAGTCAAACGTAACCAACATTCTTCATAATTGAAATCTGCAGTAGGTATGTCCTATTGTTTCACCGAATTAAATGAAAAGTGTCTTTGTTCCGTCCTCTCGAACGAGGAACAATGGAAAAATAAAAATTCCTAGTCTATTATGACACTTGTATCATGCAAATAGTAGCATGTTCACAGATCCATGTCGCATGATATGCACTGTTATTTTTATTCTATAACAGAGTCACTGGTTTTGCTAATTAACGGTTTCTTTTTGTTTGGCCATACGATTCAATCAGTAGGAAAAACAGCAAACGAAGACATTTCTACATTCATTGGGCCTCATTTTGTCACCTGCACTGAATACTTTATTCTCATGGTTTCAACATATTTCATATCTCAATTGAATCACTAATTTTGTTTTAATGAAGCTAATTTATTGAGAAGGACGAAAGTTACTGTAGTACAAGAAGTAAAAAAATGTAGGAAACCATGAACGTCAGGTCAGGACCTTGCACACTTAACATGATTAAAAAAATAGTACAGCGGTAAAAAGATACACAATATAAGAATGAAGCTTCATTACTAAAATTTAGCACATTGAGGGTTTTAGGTCAGACCTGATAAAATCGAAAGGAGACCAAAAATTGAAATATACATAGGCGTACAAATAGAAAACCGCCATTTTGCTTCATAATTTGAGGTTTTATTATAAAAAACTCGTTACATACACATTCTTCAAAATATTTTCCATCGCTAGCCACAACTTTCTCCCATCTTTGTAGCAGCTTTTGAATTCCTCGTCGAAAAAATTGTTCGTCTTTTGACGCGATGCACGAATCGATCCAATTTTTGGCTTCTTCGTAAGAACGAAAGTGCTGTCGGCGAGGTCATGCCTCATTAATCGCAATAGGTAGAAATCAGAAGGGGCGATGTCAGGAGAGTACGGCGGGTGGGGTAGGATGTCCCATTTCAATGTTTCCAGGTATGTTTTCACGACCTTGGAAACATGTGTCTTTCCGCGTATTGCGGGCGTTTTTCCTTCAACGCTCGACTCAAACGTATTAGTTGCGTCCGATAGAGGGCTCCTGTAATGGTTTCACCTGGTTGCAAGAGTTCATAGTACATTATGCCAAGCTGGTTCTACCAAATACACAGCATCAACTTCGAGCCATGAATGTTTGATTTCACTGTCGAAATGGCCAGGGACACCCTACGATTTTTTCCGCTTCGTGTTATCATAGTGTATCCACTTTTCATCTCCGGTCACGATACGATGCAAAAAACCCTTTCTGTTTTGCCTTTGGAAGAGTTGTTCGCACGTGAAAATGCGCCGTTCGATGTCCCTCGGCTTCAACTCGTACGGTACCCAATGTCCCAGTTTCTGGATCATTCCTAAGTATTTTAAGCGATGAGAAACCGCTTGCTGAGTCACGCAAGTTCCTGTTCCATTCTACAAGAATCTTCATCCAGCAAAGTCTCCAAATCTGCATCCTCGAACTTTTTCACGGGTCCAGGTCATATTTGCCATTTTTGAACTTATGAAACCATTCCGACACGTTCTTTCACTAATACAACATTCACCATCAGTTTCTACAACCATTTGACGCGCCTGAGCTGTATTTTTTGTCGAATGAAATGCAAAAAGCAACACTTTCCGCAAATGACGCTTGCTTGGCTCGAATTTCGTCATTCTCGCGCACAAACAAAGCAAAGTCCAGTAAAAATAGACAAGCAAGATTTTGTAGAGTTGTTGACTGATGCCTTAGCTGACTATGTAACGTTTCTGTTGGTACTTATCGACCGATTTGCAATGCTAGTGCAACCTTTGGTAAAACGTCGGTTTTCTATTTGTAGGCCTGATATAACAAAGGTGCAAAATCTCCTCACTTCACGTCAGTGATTTTCTGAATTTTTTTAAAAACATTTTCATTTTCAGAGCCTCCTAATAGACAAAACGACAAATTTTCGAATGAAGCATACCCTTACGTAAGAGGCAACGGAAACAACATATATGACGACAGAGATCGATTTGACGAATATTCGCCAAGATGTACGGAACGATTAGAGAACGCCTTGGAGCTCATCAGAAGGAGGCAAGTAGCGAAGCAAAAGACGTTGCACTTGAATGGTTACTCTTTGCATCAACAATTGCGAAGCGCGCCTTACGACATGTACGTCACTGATATGAGAGTCAGGTGAGAAACCAGCATTAGCTTATCTTAGATTTTTAAAATTTATTTGGTCTACCATAAGGTAGAGGAGGTAATTACCGCACTTGGCCCAATTGCCATCATTGACATGTTTGAGGTGACGGTGACTTACAAGATAGAGGGGTTTCATGTGACCTTAGCTTATAAAGGGTGATTCATTTATAGGTACTCTTTGTGGTGGGGATTTAGTTGCAGATCGCGCATGCGCGAAGTGGTATTCTGGTATTCATTTCCTAATGGAATGACTTAACCCGGCACAGCGTCTACAAATTGTTCAGCCATATTACAAAATGGGCGTTCTCCGATTAATGTGTATCGGGCACTTTGGGCGACTTACGGTTCACATAATCGGCCTACCGAACGCAAAATTCGCTCTAGCATCACTAAGTTTGAGACTCAATATTTGTTAAGAGTTGACCAAATAGAAAACATTCATCTCGTAGTGAAGAGAATATAGCGGCGGTGGGGGAGAGAGTACGTGATGACCCTGAAGTGTCGATTCGTCGCCGTTCTCAACAGTGTGGCCTTTCGTATTCAACGACTTGGCGGATTTTATGATTTTTCTTTGAAAGCTTACCGAATTCAGTCAGTTCAAGAACTGAAGCCGACCGACCTATCGAATCGTTTAAGTTTTAGTCGTTGGGCTCTTGACAAGCTTGCAGAGGATTCACTGTTTTCGACAAAACTTGTGTTCACTGATGAGGCCAGGCCCATTTTTGGCTTAATGGGTTCGTGAACAAACAAAATGCCCGAATCTGGGGTGATGAACAACCCGAAGAGTCTCAAGAATTGCCGTTAAATCTAAAAAAAACACTGTTTGGTGTGGTTTATGGACCGGTGGAATAATCGGTCCATATATCTTGAAAACAGAGGATGGCCGGAATGATACTGTGAATGGTGACTGTTATCGCACCATGATAACTTTTTGTTGTCCGAAATTGAAGCCCGTGGTCTCGACGAAATGTGGTTCCAACAAGAATGTGCCACTTTCCCTACAGCCCGTGAAACCATGGCTTTACTGCAAGAGCATTTCGGCGAGCAGATCATTTCACGCTTCGGACCAGTGAATTGGCTGGCTATATCGTGTGACATCACACCTCGTGATTTTTTCCTTTAGGGCTATGTGAAGTCCAAAGTCTACATGGACAAGCCGGCTATGATTGAGGTATTGGAGGCTAATATTACTCGAGTCCTTGGAGAAATATCACCCAAAATACTCACACGCGTCATTGAAAATTGGAACTATCGAATGGATCTTGTTGACCGTAATCGAGGTCAGCATTTGAAAGAAATTATCTTTAAAAAATAATTGTAAAGACTGGTTCTTTTATTTGTTAATGAAGATTATAAAATACAATTGTTTTAATTAAATTTTTTTATTAAAAAAAAGTACCTCTAAATGAATCACCCTTTAGCTATAGATGGTTTCAAAGTAACATCAGTTAAAAAAGTATAAAATTAAGTTTTTAATATGGAAATGTATTTACTGGGAGTAAAATTATTTCTTGGAATTGTTTTCAGCTACATTTTTTAAGATATTCAGCTTTGGGAACAAAAACACTCTCCCGAATAATCATCTCCTGTACTCTTTTCATAATTGTTTCTGTAGCCAGAAACACAATATTTATTATGTATGATTAAAAATGAAACCTTTAAACGAAAGCGTGAAAAAAAGTATTTCATGACTTGATTCTTTAATTTCTCTTCATTTTTCTAGTGTTTGCTCTTTTTCTGCAACTTAGAATTACCTATAGCATATATGTTCCCTTATTCAAAACCATCACTAACAAAACTAAGATAATTTTAAACAAAAACTGCAAGCAAACCGTTCAAGAAACACGTACGCAAGTCCAAATAGCATGATGACCAGCAACGTTATCACTCTCAATTTTTTTCAGGGCTTTTAGATTGAGGACGTTAGGGTAATGCATACACCATTATTTCAAGCATCTTAATGCAAACATTTCACTGGAATAATCCATAAAATCCATAAGTTACATTTAATCAGTCTTCATATTTCAAGATACATATTATTTGCTGCCGTTTTTCTTGCAACAGGCTTCCGAGTTCAGCAAGTTGGGTTAGAGTCGACAGATGTCGCTTCGATCCTAGGAATACTAGTTTAGAGACTAGACTACTCTTCAACGATTTAACAATAAGTGGGAGAGTCAACCTTTTTAATGGAGATGATCTTCAACGACAAGAAAGCCACACTCTGGACACTGAAAATTCTTGCAATATGATTCTCAGGCTCAGAAGAGCTGGCATTGGGTAAGCAGAACGAAACACAATATATAATCCTAGAATTTTGAGGAAATGATCTCAAACGACATGGTTAACCCAGCCGGTTAAGAATTCGGGGTAAAATTCAATCGAAACTATTTTAGTTACCTTTTCTACCAGAAAAATGTTGGTTACCTTTTCTACCAGAAAAATGTTGGTAGAAAATTATAATCATCATTTGGTAAAAAACCAAAATAAACTACCAAGTAGTAACGACTAAAACAATCCAATATTTAAAATTTAATTCTGCTCTTAGATAATCAGCCACATACGGTACGGCCTACTGAAGAAAGAACTTGTACAGGTAGACCAGAGCGTGGGTGTTGCACTTTTTAAAGTCTGTGGAGGTCGCCGCATACGGTACTGTCTGCCGGAGTAGTAACTGTGCAGTTTGTATCTCCGGTAGGCCTTTCCTTTATCCATTTTTAAGAGAAAATGTCGTATTGATCGAGTTAAAACTCAGTATTTGTAAATGTAATGTAAATTTTGTTATTTTATTCTGATTTTTTTCTATGCTCCACATTTAACAGATTAAAAGTTTGAATTTATTAGAAAAGTAAGGTTTTTGTCGAATGTAGTAACAATTTCATAGGACTCATAGTTGACAAATTGAATTCATGATTCAGATCAGGGACCAGAAGCGAATATTTTTCAATACAATTTGAACGTATGCTCTGACCTCACGGCGGTACTATTCTACTTGGTTTTCATTCCCTGTTTTAATATAACTAGTTTGGGTAATATTTCACAAATGTCCTTTCAAAATGCGTGAAAATGAATCGTTCATTTCTAAACATCCTAAGGATATGTCGAATGTAGGTAACTAGGTTCTCTCTTTGTTAAGAAACGAAGAACGATTGAATCAAAAGTGACTGAATGATATCTTGTCAAGTGGCAATTGTTAGCATTTCCTTTAATTAAGCATTTATCGATTGTTCGCATAAAAGACAATGAATTTCCGTTGGTTTCCGTTCGAGCATGTCCGTGAATAATTATCTTCTTCTGAAATGAGTTGAATCTATCGATTAATTGGATTTAAATGAACATTTTCATAAGGTTTCAGCATTTGAAGATTGAAGAATTTTGATTTGAAATCCTAATAAAAATTAAAGCATTGAGTTTTATTAATGCTATCAAGGATGAATAATGTATAGAAAATTATTTATTCAAATATTAATTAGAAAAATGTAAGTACACCAATGACAGAGGTTCAAAAGAAGAAACAGTTTCAAACCTAGTTATAAAAGCAATTATATTGACGAACAGACAAAAAATGAAAATAATTCTACCTTAGATATATTATGAAATCACATGGGATATTTGTCTGAAAATGACGATTTTCACCACGTGATCCAGTGTGATCAATGAAAAATGATAACCGCATTGAGGTAAACTGTGAGGACATTCAAGACTCAACCTCTGATAGAAAGGCACAGTAGAAGAATTTTACCTATTTCAAACCTTCTTAAAGGCAACTGTATTGACGAAATATAAAAATAATTCAGCAGCAGATATATTTGATTCAAGTAAATACGTTTTATTTAATATTTTTTAACAAATGAAATTCTGGGAAGGATCTCGTTTTTCACCCTTTGAAATCCCTAAAATTACACCGGTCAATTTTACTCTCCTTGCGGATATTAGGATATAGACAATTACGAATTATGTACTTTCAGGTTTTATACCGAACCTATCAGGAGAGAAAGAGGTCATTTCAATGTCAGAACTGACTCCCATTTCTTAGAGCCTGGATTTATTAGTGTTTATGCTTATGGTTGTGAGCCCACTAAATTCCGAGCCTATGGTAAAGACCTGAGGGAGGAAGAAGAAGATGAACTATCAAGAGAAATGGAGGATATATTCTTAAAAGGTATAAGATCTTTGTTGACATCATATATGCAGAAAGAATTACAGCCTGCTATCAAAGAGACGTTGATGAAGAACATGGGATACACTGTTTCATATGGCTGAGATATACACGTAGAGCTAAATTCATTGTTAGGTCTTTATAAATGACTACAGCACCGCAGGTATTTTCGCATTTGTATTCGCCTCTATAAAATGAAACTTCCAAACTTTAAAACCATAAAATTTCAAATCTTGTCTATTGGTATTCATCAATGACTTCAAGGTGCGATTGAATTCTGTGGCAGGAAATATAAATGTATTCATTTTATGAAGGAGGCGGTAAAATGAGAAAATTCGATGCTGTAACAATAATTTATGAAGACTCTTTATAATAAGAACGATGCAGATTTGAAAAATTTTGATCAAAAGGTATCCTAAAGACGAATTTTGGCGCTGTAACCACAACTAACTATGGTTACTCTAACGGTGACGTCATAGTTAATTGTAGTTACCCACGGGATTACTGACAGATCCGAGTGTTTCAACATTTTGAATCCTGTTATTTGATGATGAGGAATATCTTCATATTTTCAATTACAAAGAAGTGTTTATAATTGGCTTTATAGTGGTGTGTTTTTATTTAAAGTAAGTTCTGCTGGACCCACATATTAATCTTAATCATGAATCATTGTTTTTTTTTCTAAATAAAGTACTTCATTAATTAGTTCAGATTCAATTTATCGAACCGGACCATCTATAATTATTTATGTTATCATTTTTCGAAAGAGAAATGAGATGAGATAGAGCTAGTAACTACAACATCTAACCCTGCTCTCGAGAGATAGGTTACATGTAGTTAGGTGTGTGACGTCATCGAATCTCCTAGTTACACATTGAGATCTCGAAAATTTGAGTAACTGCAGTAACCACGATTGTAGTAAGCTGTGGTTACATCGCCAAAATTCGTCTTATGATTGAAATAATTTGGTTATAACTCCCCATAAAACATACTAAATCAGATACTGACGGCCATCTGCAATTAATGGTTCTACCAAAGACATTAGGAATAAATAATACTCTAGATTTGTATATTTTTAAATATATTCTCAGATGTTTGTATATCGAATTTATCACATTTAAAAAAAAATTATCACTCTGATATATTATGATTAATGATATAAAATAAGATCACTTGTAACATATTCCCTTCATTTAAACTTACAGGAACTCCATTAACGTTTATTATGCTAAAACAACATGTTTCATAATATTTTATATAACATAACAATTAGGTTCTTATTCAAATTGGTCTACTTTATAAAATTAGTGAACCTGCTACAACCCTTTATAAAAATTTTGTATGACTGTATTGAATGT
This sequence comes from Micraspis discolor, assembly GCA_030674115.1. NCBI lineage: Eukaryota > Metazoa > Arthropoda > Insecta > Coleoptera > Coccinellidae > Micraspis > Micraspis discolor. The sequence continues at coordinate 3,605,410 of JARTUT010001740.1, forward strand.
TTCATATTTATATTCAATCTAATGGTTTTTTTTAATTCTATTAAACTATATAAGCTATTTATTTCTGTAAAAATGTAAATAAATGAAATAAAGTTCTGGTTGAGTTCTGTATTCAAAATTATTATTCGAATGAAGTACACAAATTGATAAAAATCAATTTTATATTCAACGATATTGAGAAAATATAAGCATCTACCATCAAATGCGGTCAATTGAATCATAGTAGGTAAAATTAATTAGTTAGGCTCATCTTTTACATAAATAGAAGCTTATAGCTACAGTTGCAATATCAAATCTTAGTATCTCAAACGTCTCACTATTATTAAGTGAGAAAAGAAGTTACAATCGTGTGTACTATGATATATGATACTTTACTAAATATGATAATACTAAAGTTTATATATTAGCTCACTGATGTGAAACAGATTATGAAATAAATCATTTAAAATTTTTGTTCCATTGAACATTTTTTCTCTTCATCACAGAGTATTTTGAAATAAAATTCTAACAGATTTAAATGCCTGAGCTTCAGATGATCAGAAGAGAGTATACCTAAACTCCTGTTTTGTCTCAATTCTTGGAAAAAATTACTCAACCCCATTTGACGGTATACAATGAAACAAACAAATACTGCAACGTTAAATCCAAATGGCACTGAGTACTGCAACTCAACCATTTTTCTAAAATAAGACTAGAATATGTTTCTTAAAAATTTAGGCTTTTTTACAATTCATATGGTTGAAGTATTCAAATATGCGAGAATATATCACAAAAATTGAGTTAGCCCCTCAAAATCTTATCACATCAAATTAAGAAGCAGTTCGATAAATTTGAATTGCTTCACATACCATTTCATAGCTTGAGAAATACAAAGCAGAAGTGGCAACTGCTTTGACTAAACTAGCATTTAATCCTTTGAAATAACCCTTATAACCCTCCGTTTGGTATATTCGAGAAATACAATTAATCATTCCATCACAAACAAAATTCTTACCAAAGGAATTTCCTCTATTAAAACCTTGTATCTGTAATCTTTTCTTGATCACATCTAATGGATAAATAACAATTTTAGCAAAGAAACCCGCCAAACTCCCAGCAACTGTGCTACTGGTAAATGTAGTTTTATCTGAGTTGATGGTACTTTTATATAAATTGTCAAAAATTTTATAGAACATGAACTGTGCCCCTGCATGAGGTCCTACTTGCATGAAGGTAGGCAATATACCCCTATATAAGACAAGTGGACCTTCTTGCTTAACAATCTGGAAAAAACCATGATACACACCTCTGTAAATTTTATTTTGTTCACTCTGAGCAACAAGTCTGGTTCTAACAACATCAAATGGAAACGAAACAAAGGTTGCCGTACAACCTAAAAGACAATTATAAGTATTCATCAACACTATATTAATTCTAGTTGAACTCACCAGAAACTAAACCACACATGAAATGAACAACAACATCCCATTTTTTGGTGATACCAAGTTTAGCTGATTTTTCAGTTAAAACTTCGAAAGTGGTGAACTGTGCCAAGCCATAACTTATAGATAATAGTTGGCCAGGTACATGACCTTTCCACATTGCTTTAATTCCTTCTTCCCGAACAATTACATTGGTTGCTTGAAAAATATTGCGATACTTAGAACTAAGTGCAATCTTTCCTTCAGTAGGTTCTACTTGTAACTGGAATCGAATTTTTAATACATCCAAAGGCTGACAAAGCAGCCTTGTTATAACACCTGATGCAGAACCAGCAAACATGTAATCCCATTCTTTCAATTTTTTTCTTGGATCATAACCGACCATTTTAACAAGGAATTGAAATAAAACAGATTTGTGATGGAGAGCAGTTATGAGGCAACTAAAATTCTTATTTAAACTTTGTTATACTCCTCCCATCTCTCGCTGCTCAGCTGATTCATTGTGCCTTAGAAGGAAGGTGCGTTGAAATGAAACTTATAAATCCAATGATTTTCTTGAATTTTAACTTTGAAGGCTGTAGGTATTTGATCACAATTTAAATTTTAAGAAAACTCAAAAATAAAATTGGAAGCAGAAACTTCAATGGAGAAAAATTCCATTTCTATAAATCACCTAGTTAAAAAAAATTATTTGGAAACCATTAGAAGCATTGTAGAATGTACAGATTAGATTTGCTTTTCATTAGAGAAAAATAGAATTCCTTGTGTATTTTGTTAGCTGCAGTAATCAAAAATTTTATCAGCAGCTGCAAACATTGAATGTAAAGAGAAACTTAACCAGTCATCAACTGAAAGTATGTTGAAGTAACACAGGAAAACCATCTATTCTTATTGAATTTGTTATAAAGATAATATTCAATTCTATTTCAAATTTGAGGATAACTCTATAAGAGAAGAAATAAAAGGCTGGAAGAGAAAATGTCATTTGTGTGAAGCAATCTATATTGATAATATTTTTATCTTGTGGAAACAGGGGATTACTCATTTTATCCATAGCCGGGGATTCACAACTATCTGTTTATTTTTGGAACTTCAAGGTTAAGTTCTCTTATCATAAAATATCAACTCTCATTACAAACCACAGATCCTATATTTGAATTCTTTTTTACGGCCTTCATGGCGAAGCTAACAACCAGTATTTACGACATGTAGAACATCGTTATAGGGATAGAGAATAAGATTAGAAGGCGGCATTTTCATGGGTGACAAATTTAGGGGTCAATATGATTTCACAAGAGGTTTTCCTTCGATTTAGGCCCCTCTTAAATGATTAAAATCCGTTACAGAAAAAATATTCAACCGCAGCGTTGCCAAAGCATATTAAATTCTGGGTGGACTCTTTCACTCAGATTTTTTTTTACCCACGTCATACTTAATGTTGTTGAACTAAAATCAATTCTAAGAAAAAGACCGATCATCGTTGGTCATCCTTTTGGTCCTTCTAGCGATCATTTCATTACATCTAGCAAAAACTTCTATGATCAAATGTATATTTTTTGCCTCAGGACATGCTTTGGGTCTGGACATAGAGTATAAAATTAATTTAATATTCTGTGGTCCAGGACATAACCATAAAACCAAAACAAAACATATCCTAAGTAGAGGTAGAAAAATTTTGGATTTTTTAAGCTGTTTTTTTTGACGTTGTTTCATGATACTATTAGGCTACAGAAATTAACATGATATGTGACAATGTCCTACGAATCAAACACCTACCGAAGGAGTTATCAGAAGAAGAGAAAGAAGAGTTTCTGACACATTTTGGTGCAATTCAAGTAGCATTTTTAAAATTCAAAAATGACGATGTTATAGCCCTTGCAAAATTTGAAAATGGAGAAGTTGCTAGAGTTGCATTGTTCAGATTACATCAACTCCTTGTTTTGAATTCAAGATTGGTTGTCGTTTATTCTGAAAGAGATATTGGTGACCGTGAGATAAAACCGAAAAAAATCGAAGATGACAATTTCCAGAAGAAATGTTTTAAAAATTTTATTCTCAAAATGCATTCATTCAATCATTCTGTAGGATTTCACCAACCACCACCACCCCATTTGAGGTATGAGTATCCAAAGCCAAATAAGTATACAATTAATAATATAGCTCATGTACTGATCAATGTTCCGAAATTCTATACGCAAGTCTTACATTTGATGAACAGAATGAATCTTCCTCCACCTTTTGTTACGGAAACTCCAAACCCAAAACATGATAAACCACCACTTAATGTAGTTCCTCCAAAACCAATACCCCAACCAGAGATTGGAACTAAAAGTTCTTCAGAATCCGAAATAGAAAGTGACGGTGAGACAAGACCCAAAGATGTTATTCCCCAGAGACCATTAGTAGCGAAAAAAGGAATTAAACGTCAAAAGTTCATAAAACCAAATGTTGTACAAGGTAATCCTTCAAAGAAGTTGAGGAATGAAGAAGTGTTTGATGCAGTTAATATATCTGTTCAGAAGAAAATTGAAGTTAAAGTCCCAGGGCATATTCCAGATAAAGTTGAAGGAGATATTGAGTCTATGGAGAAGAATGATGAGCAGTTTAGCGAGGACAACACTGTCAGTGAGCAAAAAGGAAATACTATCAGTGATGAAGAGCTCAAGAGTAATCAAATTCCTCGAGATAATTTGAGTGTTTTGGCGGTGTTCAAAGATTATCACCCTGGTGTACCAAGTAATAGGCTTTACATTAAAAACATTGCAAAGAATGTTACAAGTGACGATTTAGCGTATATCTTTAATAGATATAAAGGTGAATCAACTGATTCAGCTTCATTGTTTGAGATAAAATTAATGCAAGAGGGAAGAATGAAGGGCCAAGCTTTTGTTACATTAGATGATGTAAAAATGGCTCAAAAAGCTATAGAAGAAACTAATGGTTTTATATTGAAAGATAAACCTCTCGTTGTTGTGTATGGAAGAAGTGCAGTCAAAAAAACAAAAAGTTGATAATTCGTTAACTGATGAGTGGGCTTTATAAGTCTTCAATAATGGAATGATCAATTTTATTGTGAATCAATTAAGCTTTTTCTAATTCTCCTCAGTTTGTAAGAAAGAAATAGTTTCAAGTTTTATTTATTTTAAGGCTAAATTTTTTTTTTGTAAATAGTTTACTGTTAATGTTATTCCAATATATTAATAAAAGATGCAGGTTAACACTGTAACGAATTTTTGAATAAACTTTAATTCCTAGTTTATTACAGGGAGCCTGCTTGGTGTTGTTTTGAAAACTAGTAGAACAGAGTGCTCTTTGCCAAAATATCTGTAATTTTTTAATATCGAGCTGAAAATGCTTTCAATCAATTGAGTTAGACATTTTAATGAAGAATCTGTGCTCAAATTTTTTCTCTATCTTCCTCAAAAGATTTTTCACATTTTAAGTTTGTCGAATGGTTCAGTAATGAGCATCTAAAATTTGGTTTCCTCTAATCCTTGAACACCCATCCGATCAAGTTGTCATTTGAAAAATGTTTGGATTAGTTAGAAACAAATAGGCTCATAAAATTTCGTAATAATCCTCACGCAAAAAATTTTTTTAAGAATTCCCAAATTTTTCCTTGATATCTCATAAGATATTCTTCGGATTTCAATAAAAATTTGTGCAAGTATGGCAGATCTTGATATCCTACATAATCCCAAACTTTATTATGGTAGCGTTCATGAAATAAAGAATGGATGGATATTTTTGCGTTCTTGCTCAATTTTTTCAATTAATCTCAAATGAAAATAATATGCGGAGTTGTAATATGTTTCGAATAACATAATAAATCTCGAAATTATTCATTGATTTTTTACATATGGTCACACGGGATCACACGAGGTAAAAATCACAATTTCAAATATCCTGTGTAATTTTATTATGTATCCTGTTGAATCATTTTTATTTTGTTTTCTGTTTTGTCAATATTTGTAGGTAGGTTGGAAATTAGAAAATTTCTACTACTGTGCATTCTCTCAGAGAACTATTTCTCTTCTTTAACAAAAGTTAATGGCTGTGCACTGTACCTACATTGTTGTAATTATTATTTTCAAGATGAAATGAAACTAATAATTGCTATATGGAATAGTGTGGAATGTGTCGCCATTACAATGTTCATTGCTAGAATTTTTGTGGGAATTTGGGGTTCATGAATTATGAATTTCAGATACTATCTCATAATCATACTCTAATCAAATTCAAGTGGAATAGGTACCAAAATAATTTTGGCCTTGCTCTTGAAATTGATTTATAATAAGTTCAAATTTTAGAAACAGAATGTGTAGGTATCATTGACAATGAAAATACTCAATCACAATACTGAAGGTTATTGATTGAGCCCCCATTTGCCTGAAAATTGATGCTTGCATTTATGGGTTCATTCACTCTATATTGTGGAATTAAATTCACAAATATTTTACTGAATTACAAAAGAACCTACCTAACTATTTCAACGTTGACAATTTTTTTCTCAAGAATTCAATAAATTCGTTCTTGATTCATAAAAGAATTACTTATGTTTTTGCTCAATTCACACTAATTTGAAAATATTTAGAGTTGCTACTTTTTTGGACTCTAAATAGTTGAAATCAATTATATTATTTTAATTAAAAATAAATCAATATACATTTTACATAAATAATATGCATTGTTTAATAATTGTTATTTTTTACTGCAGTTAATTTTATACAATGAGCTGATAACCTTTTAACTCACGCTTGACCTTGCTGCCAGACTGCCGTAATAATTGAAGTGGACGTATCTGCAAAAATGGCCATTTTGAATTATTTGCCTCCACTTTAGGAGCAGTATTATACATATGATATGTGTAGGTATATATAAAAATTCTGTAGGAGGAAGCATCTGATGCATTACTTTTTATGTTTCTATATTCTATAACAATTGTTGATTGCGCAAATATCTCGAAAGTACTTTTTTGAAGATACGCCCTTTCAAACTAACAAGGCAGCATATATGACTCTTCAAGGCTTACCGCAAAAACGGCTGATCGTGTGAAAACAAAAGTTGAAGAGAATTTTATGTTCTACATCTTTTATAACAGATGAAAACCTCATTCAACCAATAGAAAGCGAGATATTCGCAAAAACTGTTTGTTCTTTGAACAATAACTCAAGACGTGGTCACGATAAGAGACGTGACTTTTGAGACAACATTGAGAACGCAAAACAAAGTTTTATAACAATTTACAGCTTATTATTTTTCATTCCGATGTGAAACCTCTAATATGACTGGGCTAAATCTTTTAATTGAAGAAATGCGTTTCTTGGTACTAAACCACTGAAATGTGACATGTCAGTGGTTCTCAACTTCTGATCCACGTGAATATTTTCTTCATAATGCTAGCCAAATACTACCTGACTCAATTTGTCAGACATCGCATGTCCACCACAATGAAAGAAAAGAGGGCCCACTAACCCCTCAGATTAAACCCACAAGGTTTTCCTGAAATAATCGATAAAACCCACGTGATTCATCATAGAAACGACCAGAGTCGTTTATATTAAGTCAGTTCAGTGGAAACCACCATAGCTCTCAGTTTATTCCGGACTATTCAAAATGTCATGAGTGAATCCTTTTTATGAAGTTGTTCCATTGCGAAGATGAACCGCTACGTCACCCTACACCAGCTTGGCGATGGCACCTACGGGTCTGTTGTTTTGGGCCAGAGGAAAGACACCGGAGAAAAGGTTGCCATCAAGAGGATGAAGAGGAAATATTATTCTTGGGACGAGGCTATGAGTCTCAGGGAAGTGAAAGTGAGTAGGACAAAGGGAGAAGTTATATTCCGTTCTGATTGGTTTTCTTAAAACTGGCCACTTACAACGAAGCAAATTGTAGTTATCGATTCTAATATCTGGGAGGCCGCTTAAAGAGGTGTTAAATATTCAGAAGAGTGTTTATCGTGACGATTTCAAGAAGGGATCAAGTATTCTTGAATAAATTCGGGTTATCACTTATGCATCTAGGTCGTAAGAATTGCGGTGAACCCCTAATAAATGACTATCTAAACCATTTACATTGTAGGTTTCTATGTTTGCTCTTGTTCATCGAAGAGGTGCTTATACATTTGCCCAAATATATCTATTTTTCGAATATTTGGATAAAAGTGGTATTAGTCGGTTTGTTCAGAATTGAACAACAGCTCTTGACATGTAAGAGCACTTTCAAGATCTTCTCATAGTCGGTGATTTAAAGCTGCAAAAATGGACTACCAATCATCCTAATCTGTTGAAAGGTATTTTTGCGGGCTGGTTCTATTTGAACAGTCTGTAATTTTCTATTACAATCAATCAATCGATTGGGTTTGACTTCTTGATGAAGAATACAGGGTCAAACCAGAGTATGTTTATCTTGTCGTATACTCTCTATCATCAAAAGAAGATGAGCTAGAGTTTTCATAATTGAGAATAGGTTAACTGTCCAAACATCTCGTTTAAGTTCATTAAGGCTGAAAGACCTCAGGTCGATGGCCAATTGCTTGCAATAAAGGACAGTAACAATTACTACTACTAAGTTCATTATTCAGCCAAATTCGTCTAATAGTTCAGAAGTTAAGAGCATCTGAAATTTGGTTTCCTGTATAACTCCTAGAATATCCATCAGATTGGGTTGTTACTTGGAAGATATAAGAATTAGATTGATACAAATGAGTTTGAAAAATATCGCAGAAATCGACGTGATAGAAATTTTTCAAAAAATACTTTAAACCTCATGAAATGTCCGTTAAATTCAAACAAAAATTAATGCATGTATGGGACTTATTGATATCTTACAGATTCCCAAATTTACATTGTCTAAATTTAGAAAAGCACTGACGTGGGTTTTTACTACAAGGTAATTTGAGCTTCGAACAGAAAGAAAGCTATAAGCAGTTATTTTTAATTTGGAATATAGATTTGTTCACTTATATTGGCGGTTGTATTTATATCATATTTCTCCATAGTTCGGGAAAGGACTCTATAACAAGCGCGCAAAAACTTCTGTGCTCCCGTGAGTGCTTTTCTGAATGTTTGTGTACTCGGATAGACAAACGCACATCCTCAAATTTGGCATCGGATTCTTTATCCATTCGCATCGGGACAATATTCTGAAATTACAGACATTTGGGCAAATGATGGCTCGTAAAAATACTGTTATGAATTAGAGCTCTCAAAAACTGAATTGAACACTTTCTCTTGCCTTTGAAGGTGTTACAAGTATTTCGTAGCTTATTGTGAATATATTTCTTCGATGAAGAGAAAATATGTCTACCAGTTCTTCCTTTCCTTACTAGATTTTTTTTTAAATATGATAATTGAGGGTTATATCTAATGAGCACTATTGTATCGATTGTAATTCTTATAAATAATCGATTATCCCTGTTGTTTCAGTCGTTGAAGAAGTTACATCATTCAAATGTGGTGAAACTCAAGGAAGTGATACGTGAGAACGATGTCCTCTATTTTGTGTTTGAATACATGCAGGAGAATCTCTATCAACTCATCAAGGATAGGAAAGTTCCATTTCCTGAAGCAGTTGTCAGAAATATGCTCTATCAGGTACTTATTATTCATTTACTATAGACCTATTGTTCGAATCGATAATCATTTCTCGATTATTTTCAATATATATCGGATGCTTGAAATTAGACGTAGCTACACAGTGGCTCATTTATTTCAGACAGGTTGGTCACATTTCGATGACTTAGTACTACAGCCACATCCAAAAGAAAGGTATTTGAACGCTATACTGGGCGTTTCCCAACGATGTCTCATTATAATAATTTGACGTATTTTCAACCTAAGCTCTCGCACATCTTGTAGACCAACTTTTATTGCGAATAATCTGCTATCACTGTCATGTATATACATATTTAAGTGTTTATTGTATGCTGAAGAAAATGAAGGGAAATGGACCAGTTTGTCAAATAACCATGAATATGGAACTAGAAATCAAGATATTTTACTTGTAACCAAACACAGAACTCATCAATTTGAAAAATCTCCAATGTACCAGTACATAAAAATGTATAAATACCTTCCGAAATTTCTCAAATGTCTTAACATCTTTACATTTAAGAAAAGCATCAAACTCATATTGTTACACAATTGTTATTATTCTGTAACCGAATTTATTAAGGAGTGTCCATAACTTGTTAATTAGATTTAAATGTATGCATATTTGACTTGTCCTATACACATTAATGTGTCTGAGAGGATCAATAAATATATTATTATTATTATTAGACGTTTATGAAAAACTGATCACAAGCTGACCACCTATTTTTAAGTGATATAATTGCACAATCAGTATATTATAGTATTCTTTGATGAGAATTTTAGCAATATTCCAAAATTTCTCGAGTAATTTAAATCCATGTGAAAAAAAATGGCGAGATTGAGGACTCACATTTTTTAACTTCTGCAGAAAACTTCTTTGAAGGAATTCTATTTCTTTTATACGTCAGCCAATACGTACTATCATGGTATGAAATATTAAGGGTCTTTCAACAAGAAATTTCTTCATTTTGTTCAACCACATCCTTCAAACGCATGAACCCAATTAGCGATACATTGCGGAGCGGAACGGGATCACGATATGAATGTTGAAGTGTGGTCAGAAGGTCCGCTGAATGAAAATGGAAGAAACGACCGTTTTTCAAAACGTGCCAACGGCGAAGCCGCGATGCTCTTTGCTCCAAACCATTGCTACGACTGAACTGCAACTGCAATTAATTCTTATTATTTTAGAACTTGTACTCAGCTTGTGTTACTAGTTCAACTTTCCTTATTTTCCAGATTCTTCAAGGGTTAGCGTTCATTCATAGGCACGGTTTTTTCCACAGAGATTTGAAACCAGAGAATATTCTATGCTCTGGTCCAGAACTCGTGAAAATAGCCGATTTCGGCTTGGTCAGAGAAATAAGATCGAGACCTCCGTACACAGACTATGTTTCAACAAGATGGTATCGGGCGCCCGAGGTTTTGCTACACTCCACGACCTACAGCAGTCCGATTGATATGTGGGCGGTTGGTTGCATTGCCGCCGAGATATGCACGTACAGACCGCTGTTTCCGGGCAGTACGGAAACTGATCAGCTGTATAAGATTTGCGCGATAATGGGCTGCCCGAATAAAGTGAGCAAAATTCCACAGTACCTATCTATTTATATAAATATAAAGGGTGATTCATTTATAGGTACTTTTTTTAAAATAAAAAAATTAATAAATACCATGTTATTTTATGATCTTTATTAACAAATAAAAGAACCATTCTTAACAATTATTTTTTAAAGATAATTTTTTCAAATGCTGAATATTGTAGTGTGACCATTTTGAAAATGAAAAAACAGGGTTCTTTACAATTTTGTGAGTTGATAAATCGTATTTTTTTTTCACTCTGTATAATTGATAACTGGGATTCGAAAACAGTGAATCAGATCAAACTAAGCAAATTCATGCCAAATTTTGAACTGAAATCACGAATATTGAGCGAAATTCGTCCCAAAGTTTTTCTAAAGATAAGTCGTTACTCAAAAACCGTTAAAAATAAATGGGGATGTAAAGTAAATTAGTTTATTGAATATAAGTATTCACCCTGTATAATAAAAATTATACAACAGCGTTTGATGATCAACCTTCGAAAATAATTTATTCCTTGTTTTTTCCAACTTATTTTGTTGGATGTCATAACCACAATCAAGAATATTTAAAATTTGGCGATCATTTATTTTGACAGAAAAAATGGCCAGAGGGCTACCAGTTAGCAGGCGCTGTGGGCTATAAGTTTCCGTACTTCGTGAAAACTAATCTATCCGATGTTGTGCCTCAAGCTTCAGAAGTTCTGATCAATTTACTTGACACTCTTCTGGACTGGAATCCATTCGAAAGACCTACAGCACTGGCAGCATTGAAACACCAATATTTTCAGGTATATCTTTAAATTATTTCGTGATTAGTTTATTATTTTTAGTTAAGATCATCGAAATGTGATAAATATTTGATCTTGATGGTTGAGAAACTTGGAATCCCGTTGAATTGTTTAAACTGCTATTCTAAACTACTTTTATAATCTTAAAACACATTTTACGAGGATTGTGTTCTATATTTTTAGCATAACAGTGAAAAACAAAGAAATTTCCTAAAATATTGCTTAATTTCATTACAAAATATTCACTTTTGCCTGCGTTCAAACCAGGCATGCAGTTTATGGAAATAATGACACGCCAACGCGGCGTTCACGTGACATATTTTCCATCACCAAATCACAAAATGATTGTGCTGACTGTAATGGTTTTCAACATCCCTAGGTTCCTTTCATAATTCGTTATTAATCCATAAACTTCATCCTCAGGTTGGACAAAGATACAGCAGCTTGAGAAGAAACGAAAATTCGGTCCAGTTCAACCTCTCCGACAGCAATTTATCTCTTCTGAAGCCTCAAATCTCTCAAGTGCAACAACCTACCCCAGCACGTTCTGAGAAATCTCTAATGGAGAACATTCTGGCACTCCCGCCTCCCGGGGGATTCTCCAGGAGAAATTCTCAGGTTCCTCCGGACGTCGAGTATCCAGGTATCCAGAAACCGACAGTGAAGATAAATATTGAATCGTTGATTAAGCAAATGGAGGAGGCCGAGCCGATGTCTACATCTATCGTGTATACTTTTGGCCAACCGACGTTTAACAATAAATTATTTTCTAAAATCAACAATAGGTCGGCACCACTTCACAAGAGTTTGAATTGGGGAATGGAAGAAGAGGAACTCGATGATGTTTATTTTGCTGGGATAACTAGGTGGGTGAGAAAAAAAATAACCTAAAAATTCAATGAAATTCTTGAAGCGAATCTGACACATTTCATTTCATTCGAATATACTTTATTCTTTGGAATCTATCGAATAATGTATATATGATGCCATCCTATGTCATAATCATGAGTATCAACAAACTTGGTTTTAACGAAGTTGTTGAATGCCTATTCAGTGAACTTTTGGAGAAGGCATTCTCAGGTCAGTTAGCCTGGATCAGCTCGGCTGAAAATATAGTGTATTTTGAAAAAATCTCGGACAGACTGATAGATGGAGACAAAAGAGAATGCTTCTAAGTCTCAAAATCCTCTGAACTATCTTTATGTTATCCTAAAGATTCTATATATGGAAAAGTCCTATGAATTAGGAAAGAAAAACTATTGGGAATTTTGGACACTATTACATTATCTATTGTTAAACTTGTAACAATGCCAACGTTTCGAAACAGACTTCGTTTCTTTTTCAAGGCTGTAAATAAATAAATAATACATTACAAGACATACAATATGATACAACACGAAAATAAATTACCTAGTTACGATGAAACAATATTGTACGCTTTTTAAAACATTCAGACATTTTCTAAGAAGACAAAAATTTTTCTAGAGGGCAGGTACACAACGTAAACATCTGCCTCATTAATTTCTATATGCATGACAATGACAATTAACATAAGGTAACAAAACATTTACATAGAATTGACTCAACACTATTTACGAGGCCAGCTATCACTTATTACTTTTTTATTATATTATTATAGATCGCGCTTAGGTGTTGAACATCTTTTCTATGACTTACAGTGTGATTTCGTTTTATATGAATCATCTCGCTTATGTTACGTCTATAACCAACCTGTTCTCTATCAAGAATTTGTACATTTTCAGAGTTAAATTTATGGCCCATAGTCATTTGATGTAAAGTTAGAGCAGTTTTATTATAATTCGCAATATTCTCACTATCATATTTATGTTGCTTAATTCTATCTCGTAAATATTGTCTTGTCTGGCCAATATAACACTTCTCACAATTAGCACAGGGTATCTTGTAAACTACTCCCGATTCTAAATTATAAGGTGTTCTGAATTTTAAATTTGTGAAGAATCTCTTTGTGTTGGATAAATTATAATTATTGTAGTTTACAAGATACCCTGTGCTAATTGTGAGAAGTATATATTATATATATTGGCCAGACAAGACAATATTTACGAGATAGAATTAAGCAACATAAATATGATAGTGAGAATATTGCGAATTATAATAAAACTGCTCTAACTTCACATCAAATGACTATGGGCCATAAATTTAACTTTGAAAATGTACAAATTCTTGATAGAGAACAGGTTGGTTATAGACGTAACATAAGCGAGATGATTCATATAAAACGAAATCACACTGTAAATCATAGAGAAGATGTTGAACACCTAAGCACGATCTATAATAATATAATAAAAAAGTAATAAGTGATAGCTGGCCTCGTAAATAGTGTTGAGTCCATTCTATGTAAATGTTTTGTTACCTTATGTTAATTGTCATTGTTATGCATATAGAAATTAATGTGAATATTTTCATGGGTGAATAAGCCGAGTTATAGTCAGTCTATATTTTCATGGGTGAAAATATTTCAGGATGATTGAAATTCATTTAAATATTGAACGCTCTTTTTCACACAAATCTATGTTAGAACTACATACATCACTTGGAAAAAAGAGCGCAAAAATCTTACATAAATACTCTCGACAGTTCTGAGTCCGGAATTTGAAATAACGGAACCGATTCATCCACCATTTTGTAGAGTTAATGATTGTTGTCAGATCCGACACCTCAACTATGCTCATTATTTATCCATAGAATAAAAATAATTTCCATCTACTTCTATAAAATCGAATGTTTATCATTCAACTATTTTTGAGCTGTTATTGTATCTATAAACCAATTAGCCTGAGTTAAGCGGGGAGATCATAAAGTTTCTGGAATGACTTGATTTTAAATAAAATGAAACAATAAATCTATTCTTCATTTTTTTAATTCGGAATCAATGAAAAATCACTGGGGGTCAGGTGTGGACTTTAAGGTAGATGAACTAGGGATTCGAAGCTATGTTCATTCAAAGCAGCCATTATCTGAAAATTGCATTAAAAAACATGACTATTTGAACTTTTTCTAGTCATTAAATGAATCATTAATGGTTTTTGTTTCTCTATTCACGAAAGGAACTGACTTTATATCAGTACTTTCAGCATTTTATTAATCATTTATGAGGTATGGAATTTTCTGCAGGACTCTGAAGATGAATGGAAATACCCGAAACGAACTGGATAACATGAAATTCCCATGGGAGGATATAAATATGAAGAACCGTAAACCACCCTCGGAAAATAACCCAAAAAATCAATATCTTAGTCTATCTAGGTATATTTCAGGTCAACCTACAAATGATTCAAAAGAATTTCCTACAGTTAAGAGAAAAGATTTGGTTGGACTACCAAGTAAGTCCACACTTAAGAAATTAATAATTAAACGCGAAAATTAAGTTTATGATACTAACTAAAAATAAATTTGAGATTACACAATTATCTTTTTAGTTGTTTTATATTTCTAAAACTTATTTCGATTGTTTGTTCCACATTTTTGCAGAAATTTCATAAGACAGTCAGAATGTTATTTATCTTTGGTGATGAATTATTTTTATATGATATAATTCTTTGACTTTTATTTATTTTTGTTTTTCTTTATTTCAGAATGGTTGGAGTGATCTGTCGAACAGCAAAACTCAGGAGATTGTTTTATTTTAGACAAACGATAATTTTACTTTCTTACTGGTTAGATATACAAGATTTTGATGATTTTTAATAAGATGTTAAAGAATGATAAAAGCAAAAATTATACAGGCTGTGGGTGCATAATTTATTATCACTGAATAAAATATATTCGTTGGGATCGAGTGTTTCATTTATATACTTTCATTATCTTCATAATCTTCAATAATCAAGACATAATTTCTTTCTAACACTGTTCCTAAACCAGGTAATGGAAAAATGTAAGGAACTGCAGTATAAATCAATCCTGATCTCGAATAATTAAGAATAAAATCTCATGAAACTAGTAGGTAACCGTAATAAAAAATATGAAATTGCTATTTTTTTATTGACCATTAAATGATTTTAAAATTTTATATTATTCTCATTTTTTGAGATTGGCTTGTTTTGAAGTATTTTCTTAGATTATCTTATTGTGTTATTGGAAATTTATTTATATTGATGAGATAATATATTAAGTAATATGAAAGGACACAAAAAATTTAAATATATTGAAGACTAGCAAACAAAAAAAGGAGAATTAGAAATTCACTTAATCTACCTATAAAATCAACTATATTGACAAAACAGAAGAAAATATAAAAGTAATTCAACACTAGATATATTATAAAATCATACAGGATATTTGTCTAAAAATGGCAATTTTTACTAAGTAATCCGGCGTGACCAATAAAAATGATAACCGCATTGAGCTTGACGATTTCTTCTATATTTTGTAAGGCTATTTAATTCAACCACATCCATACATTTTTCTAGTTCCATTTTGATAGGATGGATATTGTTATTGAGGAATTAAAATTTCAGGAGCTCACAAGAATTAACCTACTCTGAAAATAAGAAAAGTCTAGCTCATCTCTTTCGGAAGATGAGAGTATAAGGCATTGCGGACAGCCGGTCGGACATGCTCAAATTTGATGACGAAGTTGAATCCAATAGGATATTACAGATATTTGGACAATACGATAGCCAGCTGTTCTATTAGTTTCTAACCTAGAACAAGCGCGCAAAAACAAAAAAATTTAAGATTCGAGTCTGCGGTGGTACGAAACTCATCTAGTTACCTATAATTTCAATTTTGGAGAATTATTTCCTGGAGGGAATCTGTTATTTTCACTGTTTTTTCATTCGTAGATAGCGTCGAGCTCCAGGATATGCAATACTTTTTTCGCATCCCTTGCGCCTTTGTGCAGTTGATGGCGCCGAATCTGAAAATCCACGAGGCTCGCCCCTGTAATCAATACAATGACAGTAGTTGGGGTTAGGGGTCGGAAAATAAACATGGCTGATAAGGAGTTCGAGGAATTTAGAAGCAATTTCGAAAAATCCACAAGGTCCTCAAATTCTTCAGATAAGTTCTACTCGTGAGTAAACCTATTTACAAATTGAGAGCTCAATCTTGCCAATATCTCTCTGATCTATTCATAAAGGATGATCTACAATTCGATGCATGTCAGAAGGAAAATTTTCATTCTGTCAGATTTGTAGGTCGAGTAATAATTGAGTTTGACGATGTTGATTTGCATAAATCACGAGTATTTCATTGGGATGCATTGCTGACATTATGTTTAGTTACTTGTATGACCAACACTGAATATTGTTGATTTCAATCACATATGGGTGTACTAAGTGGGTGGCCTGTCAAATAATTATTGAAATTATTTATGCAAAAATATTCAAATTTTGTAGAACACTATTAGGTTAGATGAACTATATTTTTGAAATACTTTCAAACCTCCAGTATTACCAGATGAAGGCAAATTTGGCAACAGCTTTGTTGTTTTAAGAGGAACACCCCGTAATTCTATTTTTTTATGATTCTCCATAAGAAATTTAAATAATTTACTCACTTTCATGTCTATCTTCAACAATTTTTAACTTCCAATTTATTTTTGGAATTTGTAAGTTACGATATTTAAGATTTCAGTTCGAAATAATCTTCGATAATCTACTATTATTATTATTAAACTATTAAGTTTAATCTGCGCCACTGTTACACAAATTTACTTGTCGGTTATACGAAGTGGCCAAAGAAAAACCAATTGTTTACTCACAAAATTGTAAAAAACTATATTATTTTAAATTTGTCACTCGGTATGAGATTTCATTTTCAGAGTGCGAACAGCACACTCTACAATTTTTTATTCGATTGTATCCCACCTTGTTTGGATTCTTAGTTATCTGTGTTGACAAATAGTTTTGTACTTTGACTAACCGACAAGTTAGTTTAAAAACAGTGGCGTAGACCAAACTATTATCTAAGGTCATGCCAAATTTTGAACTGAAATCTCAAATATTGAGCGTTATATAGTCGTTTTCGTAACTTTTGAGGAAATAAAGTATAATAATAAGTATATAATAATTGAATTTCTTATGGAGGATCATCAAGAAATAGAAATATGGGTTATCCCATATAAATTAACAGAGCTGTTGCCAAATTTTCATACATATGGCAACACTGGTAATTTGAAAGTATTCAAAAAATGTACCTTACATAACCTGGTGTTGACTTACAAAATTTGAAAGTTTTTGCATGCATATTAATTTAATAGGCCACCCACTGCGCATATACAGTGCGCATCAAAACTATAACACACATTTATTTTCTCAAAAGAAAAATAATTGGCAACAAAATTCTGATATAGGTCAATTTTCACCAAATTTTTATGCATTTTTGATGGATTTTTGTTGAATCCTGTGTCATTCCCATCAATCCTCTAAATTCTTGAATAATCATGTGAGTCATGAAGTACTTTTTAGGCAAGGTTTTTGTATTTCCTTTATAGGCGTGCAGAAATTTTCAATAAAAAATTAGTTGGTTCAAAGAGGTTTTCAGTATGCGCTTTGCTTCAACTAATCATTATACAGGGTGCGTCAATTTTGACCATAGGTTCTTGAGATCAAAAGAAACTCTTTTTATTCATACCGTTTTTCCATATTCAGCTGCGTTAAAAAGTTAAAAGCATTTTGAGTTTTCACATTGGGCAAATACACCTCTGTAGACCAGTTTAGTTTGAATGAAAATTACCTTCCACAGCATCCAATATTGAATCTGAATTGTTTAAAATCATTATTTTCCTTCTAAGAAATGATTCACTCACTCATGTTTCATCAGATGATCATATCGATTTGATTCCTTTCAACTTCAAATATCTTAAAAATGGAGCAATTTAGGAAAAAAGATGAGGAATGATTTTATCTGCAAAAAAGACTGATGATTTAAGGAATTACAAGATACGGACCTTTAGTTCAATGGGTATTTGATTTTCATGCAATTTAACAAATTTGTACAGTAGTAGTCAGAAACCCACGAGAAGTGGAATAAACCTATTGATGCCAAAATATGCATGACTGTTATCAAAAACCTTCTACAGGATATCATTTCAATTGATATTATCGTTTGAATATTACAGGTGAAAATGCATTTTTTTAATGAAATTTCAACACCCCATATCTTTTGAACGGGGCCAATTTTGGAAAAATGTTATAGAAGAAAATATTCCTTTTGACATCAAGAATCTATGGTTAAAATTAACGCAGTGGTCAAAGACTCACTCTGTATATAAGAATTGCGTGTTACGCTGTTTCCCCGCGATGGACTCCTAAACTACTGAACCGTAAAATAGCTCTTAAAACCTGGCAAAAAAAATAAAACAAATTCAAACGAGTTTCTTGTCATTATGAATTTCAATTAGGCTATTAGCTCCAATGTATTTTGAAATGGCCTTACTGAAAAATTTGAAATTTCAGATTAGTTCATGATATTTCTGGAGAGGATCTACTGACATCTTCCAAAAGCGATTCTGAAAATGGCTGTGATATTGAAGGTGATGCTGGTTTCAGCTCCATGCAAGAGCAAGAAAGGCCTGAACAGGAGGTTGTACCCCCATCTCCAGTATGGCCTCCTGTTGGGAGAAGGAGACGGAAGCTCCCGGAAATACCAAAGAACAAAAAACGTGAGTACATACTAGTGTGTTATTGAAATGAGTTGTCGGCATACGGGGGATGTAGGTGAAGGGGATAATTTAAGGAAAAACAAGAATAAAACATATATATCAATCAACTATTTATTGGTCTGTTCTGGAAATTGAAATAATTTCGCGGCAAGTTTAAGGAGGAACATGACCTCACTTGATTTCTTGTTTAAGTATTATTTATTTGCGATGCTTTACTACTTCTAGGATGTTTCAATAGTCTTCAGTTGCAGTTAATCTTGAATGAGAACAAGTTGAATGTATTTAGATTTCTTTTATCGATGTTGATTCTGACTTTCTCTTGTTGCTTGACTCACTCTGTTAGTGATGCTACCTGCTCTCCTGAATCCTAGGAAGTTTGACTTATCACGTGATTTTATGAATTCTTTTAATATTTGCGAAAAGTTCCTGTTAGGTTTTTCATCTCAATTCACATTGAAAACGTTAAAAACGTCTGCAGAATATTTGGAATTCATACAGGATAATGAAAATACCTTCAATCATCTTGCCACATACTAGATAATCCACTTTGAAATGATTCTGGAAGCTTCTTAGTTGTAAATCATAAATGTTTGAAATTACGGAATAATATATCAATTGCTTGGTGTATATCCTACCTTATTTTTCGCAAATTTCTTTGAGTCAAAATTTGAGCAGCAAGAAAACCAATTGAGAGTTGATATATCGCGTTATTTCCGACCTTTTCATAGTTCAGGGAGATATAATTTCATCCGCTGACATTTAGCAAACAATGGGAGTTCTTTTCGGTTAATTTTCAGCTCATTTTCTGTGAATATTCTGCTCTAGACAACCTTGCAACGGAGTTATTCGTTTATTTGTAATAATTTGATAGTTATGTTTGATGTGACATCATCCAATTAAATCGAGAGCATCTACAGAAGTCCACCAAAATCAGGTAGCCAGCTAATTTGATAAAATTAAAAGCAGAATCATAAGTTTTCATTTAGTTATTCATAGTTCATGTTTATTTCGAATTGGTTGAATATTTTCATGAAAGTTAGATTTTTGCATGTTCTGAATTTTTTTTATTCATTCCAAGTTTGACGTGGGACAATCCAATTCAGCATATTTGAAGATGAATTATTTTTTAAATGGAACTGCATTGAAATCAGAAACTGTTTGAAAAACTCAATTCTCAGTAATTTTCAAGACTGCTGGAACCCATGAAATCTAATAAGATCACTTACCTGTGGGATCAACGTCATCCAACAAGAATTGGTTTCCACACTTTTCCTCAACGTACTTTCAGAAGTCGTTTAGTTTTGCAGATACGTAAATCAAAAAGTTCGCTAATAATTGGATAACTTTCAAATTCATTCTGCTTTATAGAAACAAATTTGACCTAAAAACGGAAAGAGATTTGAACTGAAACCTTGTTTAGAAGTAAATCAGTAAAAGATGGTGGAAATAGTCCCAAAAAGTCAGTCTACAATTCATAATCTAATTCAACTCCAAGAAAAACCTTAGTAAGGAAACCCTGACCTCGAATATGTTCAGTGATATGTTATTATGGAACATATTCACAAAAAACCTGATATATTTGAAATTTGTCAATTTGAAGTTCATTCTTTTCTTCGAAAGATCTGAATAGACTCCAATCTGAAATAAGAAAAGGCCAAAGCAACCTTTTGGTTGTTCTATCTGAAGAAAATTGATCAATATATTTTATTGGCCAGTCCTATTGAAGATCTTGAATCACTGCAGATCACTCTGGATTAGCTTCTAATCTCAAGGTCTGGTGAGTGCTAATCTGATGTTTAACCTGCAATTCTCACACTGTACATTTTGGAAGTCCATCACATTATAGGGATTTATAAATGATCATGAATAACATCTACTACTAAGGATCGATATTCAACAAAGTATAAATATATGAAGAACAATATTGAATTGCATTCGATTGAGGAATAGTTGAATGCCTCAATAAATATGAATTTTCTTCAAGGCACGAATATCCATGACATCACAACAGAAATATTTTAATCCTTAGAACGGTTTCAGAAGCATACCATTCACAATTATTGGTTGTTAATCTTTTACCAATTCTTATTGGATAGTTCAATAAAAAGAGTAATTTTCTCTATTTTACTCTAGAACGATTTCAACCTGGAATTTTTTTGAATATTTTTTGAAATTATTGATGTAGAACGTTAACTTGGGTCTCTTGTTTTATATTATTACAAATTCTTGTCCTTTCCAGCTGCTGCTCTGACGATGTACAACGCACAACAGCACCAACTGGCCAAAGAGCTATCACAAGCAGAAGATTCAGCTGAAGCTTGTTCTGGAAGGAACTCAATTCTCGTCTTGAAATGCGGTTACATCTGGCACAGTGATTCTCCAGATTCTGACCGGGTACTTACCGATGTCGACAGTGGACACAGCACGGCCCACTCGCCATCAGGAACTGACGGTCCCAAATCAATGTCACCCTTACCATCAATGTCTCCTACATTTCTTAGAGGAATGATGTTTAGCGATACTGAAATGTTGGAATCTACCCATCGGGGTCTTCACAAATTTGTTCCTAGGCATGATGATGAGATAGAGATAGAGATTGGGGATCCTTTGTATGTGCAGAAAGAAGCAGATGATCTGTGGAGTGAAGGTAAATAGACCATATTGTGGCAAGACGTGTTCGGGAGTGTATAGAGGATCGCGGTGGACAAACACATTATTAAGAAAAAAATTGTAGACTCTTCGTTTTTTTCTTCTTCGAATTTCAATCATTCATTCCTTGCTATACTATCTATCTTATATCAAAGAAATATTAAAATTTCAACAGTTTTTTCTCTGTATTTTTGTCAGTTATCATTTATAGATATTTCGTTTTTAACTTAAAAGCACTGATTACAAACATAGTAAGTTATCTCCATATTCTACAAAACTGTGAATTTTTTTTCAGGAGTGAATTTACGTACAGGTCGAATGGGCATATTTCCATCGGCCTATGCAGTTGACTGTGATTATAGTGATTGGGACTCTTCTTGCGAGCATGGCAGAAGGGAGCGGTACGTTTTAGGATATTTGGGATCTGTAGAAACTCTTGCCCACAAAGGAACTTCGGTTGTATGTCAGGCTGTGAGAAGAGTCATAGGAACTTCCGGAAACGAACCGGAAACTCATCCTTGTATACTAGAGATATCCGATCAGGGACTGAGGATGGTTGATCGGAAAAACCAAATTGTGAGTATTTTTTTTGGCGATTTGAATGTTTCGTTAAGAATATCATGTAATCGATTTTATAGGGATCATATTCACAATAATTTAGAATTTCTTCAAACATTTATTATCGTAAAAATTCTTTTATATTTCTTCCTACAAATCTCGAAAATATTATAAAGAGTATATTTTCCCTAGCGAGTGAAAAAAATCAGTTCACAAAATTGGCATGAACTGATTAAATATATATTTAATTGTTACTTAACATTCAACCAACGTTATTCAATGATTACCGATTGGAACTATAAGTTGAAGAAGAAATAATCTCATGAAATGAATATTTATTACAATTATGTTGCAGTTTCATTTTCATTATAATGTATACATGATATGTCAACTGTGTACGTACGAATTTAATGGAGAAAGTACAGTCTTTCACAATAAAAGAATTTGCGATATAATGGCAGAATTCAGATTCGTAGAAAATCACGTTTATCCGATTAAATTACATCTTCAGTTATCCTCCTCGTCGACTTATGGCATTCTTTCACGATTTCGCTAATTCATATCTTTGAATAAGAGAACTGCATAAAAAAGGCTCAATATGGCCTCAGCTTTCAGTTCCAAAAGAATAAAGGAATATCATGGTAGATATCACTAGTATGCATCAGGTTTCCAGTTAAATTCAATCAGAAAATTGTTAGAGGTACTTTTTTTAATAGAAAAAGTAATAAAAACAATTTTATTTTATAATCTTCATTAACAGATAAAAAAACCATTCCTTACAATTATTTTTTGAAGATAATTTCATTCAAATGCTGACCTCGACTACGGTCAACAAGATCCATTAAATAGTTCCAAATTTCGATGACGTGTGTGAGTATTTTGGGTGATATTTCTCCAATGATTCGAGTAATATTGGACTCCAATACCTCAATCGTAGCCGGTTTGTCCATGTTCACTTTGGACTTCACAAAGCCCTAAAGGAAAAAAATCACGAGGTGTGATGTCACATGATCTAACCGGCCAATACACTAGTCCGAAGCATGAACTGATATGCTCGCTGAAATGCTCTCGCAGTACAGACATTTCGGGCTTCACTTCATCTCTTGAACTAATTGAATTTTGTAAGCTCTCAAAGAAAGATCCTTACGTAAAATCCACCAAGTCGTTGAATAGGAAAGGCCAAGCTGTTGAGAACAGCGACACTTCAGAGTCATCACGTAAACTTTCCCCCATCGCTGCTATATCATCTTCATTACGAGCTGGACGTTGTCTATTTGGTCGAGTAATATTCAATAACGAATATTGAGTTTCAAACTTAGTGATGGTACAGCGAATTGCGCGTTCAGTAGGCCGATTATGTGGATCGTAAGTCGCTCTAAGTGCCCGATATACATTAATCGGTGAACGCCCATATTCGTAATAAAGCTGAACAATTTGTAGATGCTGTGCCCGGCTAAGTCGTTCCATTACGAAATGTCAGACACTACTGAACAAGAATACCACTTCAGTTTAAACGACGCATCCGCGGTCTGCAACTAAATCCCACCACAAAGAGTGCCTCTAAATGAATCACCCTTTACGTCCAATTTGTAGTTATCTGAGGTTTAAAGACTTTTTCGAGATACTTCAAACATTAGACCTCCAAACTTCATTCAATTGGCCACTTATAGGATCAAAAGCGTTTTTCAAATATCATTAATGAAAATATTGTTTGCAAGATTCCAAATACTCTTCATAGTTATCGACTGACGTAGTCAAAAATATTAATTTGAAGTTCAAGTGGCAAAAAATATTTCGAAAGATCTAATATATCACAGAAAAATGTTGGTATATAATGATATTTGTATCTGTCACAAGGAAAAGTTATAATACAATTTATTCAATGGCAACGTTTCTGAGCTTTTAGCTCCTTCATCACGATAAAACAAAAATAAAAATATAATAAATGGCCCGGATCAAGTTGGTATAAAAATTAGGATAAATTGAAAAAAGCCACCAATTATGCGATTGAAAGTATGGATTGAATTGAACATCATAACTATGATTACTTTACAAACAAGACAACATGAAAATAGTCCATATAAGTTATTAGAATAATTCGAAGTCATCAAATTAAAAAGCATTCTCAGTTGTAATAACCGATAATAATATTTGAGTACAGTGAAAAATTTTTAGTAAAATTTGAATAACTTTTTACAGATAAACGACACCTGCATGGACTATTTCTACTCTCTCAAAAACGTATCATTTTGTGCATTTCATCCTAGAGATCATAGATATCTTGGCTTCATAACAAAACACCCAACTCTTCAGAGATTCGCCTGTCACGTTTTCAGAGGAACGGAATCAACCAGGCCGGTTGCAGAAGCAGTGGGGTAGGTTATTTAATGAATCATTATATTTACATTCCAAAGATACCTTGAGAGGATGCCAGATGATACTAGTTTGAAAAAAAAACTTGTCTTTATATCAAGATTTCATAGACATGTAAATAGATAGACCTAGCATTTCATTCATAAAACTGTTGAAATTAATAGACAACATTGAATTATTTCAGTACGTGTCAGAAAAAGACAGGAATATATGATTTCTAGCACTTTGGCAACGCTGCATAATGTAGTCATCAAATACTCAGTGGCGTACTGGTTTAACGGTTTCGTTTAAATTCTGAAGAATCAAAATTAGAAATAGTTGAGATTATGATAGAAAACCTGTAGAATTAGAACTGTAAATCTAGTATAATCGATTTTAGGTAAATTATGCAAGACAATTGCGTCACTATGATATTAAAATAGATTCATACGATAATATATGGTATTTCGTTCTATATTTCGAAAGATTTAATGAAAAGTGTAGATATTATGATATTGAACTATAATCCCTGCAACTACGATTATAATCGATATATTTGTAGTCACAGGAGGGAAACTGCTAAGTCTGTTAAATTTTACCGAGTAGCAGTTTTATCTGCTGTAATAGGACAATAATAGAATGCCATGAAAAAATAATCTCGGTTTTTAGCAGAGCATAAAATTGTGTGAAACATGTTTCATCAAGTTTGGGTAAGAGTTGGGTTAATGAAACAAACTTTCAATGTTTAAATTTATTGATAACATAAATTCATAAGAAAACCTCTCAAAATTATATTTATGTATCCCAAACATAGACTCAACATTGATCACTCATTCCAAAACAAAATTGTTTTAATATATATCGACCTAGTCCTGAATTTTTTCGAAATATCTACTAATTTTCTGGTTTCATGATTGAGCCAAGGAAAACGAAATTTTTGTATTTTTCGGAAACCTGCAATAAAAATTATTGAAGAAGTCGTACATGGATGAATTAGGCAAATAGGGTTTGATATTGATTCAGGTATTTCATTTTTGGTCAAATGTATAACTTTAAAAGCTATTCAATTAATAAAAACAACCTTTGCATGCACTTCATTCTACGACATTGATTGTTCAAATATTGACGCCAAAAGCATATTTAGAAACTTACCAGTGGAAAGAAAGATTTGGGTTCAAATAATAATATATTTTGCAAATATAACATTGTCCAACCATGTTTTACAGTTGAAACACTCTTTCGAAGTCTACAAAATCACAATAACCACTTAATTTTCACTTGTAAACAAATACAAGTAAACTTTCTAGCGTTTTGGCAACGTCACGTATAATATAAGGGAGAAATACGGTGAGTGAATTTTATGAACGAATATGTTCGCGCAGAGTTGTCGATCATCACATAGTGAAGTATCAGTTATTAGTTCTGTGCCGACGTCAACATGCTGAATATTTCAAACAGTTTCAAGAAATGAAACATATTATGACAACATCACAAACGGGTTGGATGCGTATGGCGTTTGGTTGCCAAACTGCTTTTTCAATGGGAGCTACATGATTTAATGTAAATAAATGTGTCTATCTCTTTATATGTCTATGCAAGAAATTCTCATTATCCTTCAAGAAACTTCTACGTTTTGTTATTCTTTCGATTCAATTCACTCTGGAATTACTCATTCAATTTTAATAAAATTTAATTCAATACTTTTTCTGAAATACAGGGTGAATATTGTGATAGATTTTGAACAAATGGGAGGTCATGACATTCAGCTATAACTTTTTTATTGATCTGCATTCAATTCAGTTTGCAAGCTGTGGGGAAATAATTTTCTTCCTTATAGTTTCCCTTTTCTCGATTTACCTGGTTTTGTCACAAAGGAAATTTATAGAGGGGTTGACAATGGATAAGAAGTGGGATCATAATAATGATAAGTCTTATCATTCCTGCTTATACGTTTCTGACATTATCTCCCTAACCCCCATTGCAGTTAACTGCTGATAAATACCAGCAGATACTCCAATTAAGATTGTCCAGTATTCCTGAATTATCAAATATTCCACAGTTTTACCATTTATTTCAGAAACTATACAAATGAAGTTGTCATAACGGAATACATTATTTCATTTGCCTCGAAATGCAGCAAACAAAGGTTCAAACATCGAGCCAGTAATGAATTTTTTGTCTATTCAAATGTCAAACCTTCACAGTCACTGGAAATAATGGATTTAACAAAAAAGAACCGATTGGAAAAAATTAACTGAAGCTACTAAATTTCTTACCTTTGGCAATTACAACATTCTAAACGATGCCTAGGCAAAATATCAAAGAATTTGGAAACGCAAGAAATTATTTCATTTTCAATGGCAGATGTTTATATTCCGTAAACTTTTTATAATTCATTGTCTAAATGACTTATTTTCTGCATCTTTTTCAGGCGTGCTTTCCAAAGGTTCTACCAGAAATTCATGGAGACTGCATATCCTGTTGAGGATATTTATATAGAATAAAAAAAGGCACTAATAACTTTAAAATGCTCATTCGGGACTGACAGCCAGTAAGGAATATCCAAGAACTTCATGTAAACAATAAAACTGAAGAAGAGAAATCGCTGAAGCTATCGCAATGTAAATTTACTTATATGTTAGATGGAAACTTTAACATGAAGAAAAAACTCCTCTTCTTGAATAAAAAAAAGATCTCACTCTACACTTCAATAATTAAATGGAATATGAATGAATCGGTTCATAAAATTGAACCCATCGTTGTAACTCCAACTTTTTCAACTTGTAAATATTATAAATGTAATCGAAACAATAAAATTTCGAATCAGTTATGTCATCATATTTTTCTAAAGATTATGGAAGAACAGTAGACTAAAGACAATATTATTTGAACATAATTGATGTAGCTTACTACATTCTGATCTATAACATTCTTATTTGGGTAGATATTTGTATAGATAAGAAATTAATAAATTTTTTTGAAGAAATGTTGCGAAAAGAGAAACTTGTGTTTATAACAACAACCAATTATGTTTCTGTCCTTAGTATTATCTTCAGTAATCCCAATAAAACGATTGTATTTCGGAATCAGACTGAAACCAAACCAACCAACAAATCCCTGAAACTGAAAACCTCAGCATAACACTTTCTCCATATAGGCTCCTATATTGATTGAAACTTCCTTCGGGTTTTACAGTGAGTTGAAATGCATGAACCGAATGAATATGTGAGCTTCATTCGACTAAAATTTGACTCTCTTCGAAAAAAAGGACTGACGTGAGGTTTATATCTCAAGCAATCACCAGAATGGATGTTTTTCTTCAGTTTTGTCCGAACCTCAAACTTCTTTCTCTTAAAAATCAACCAAAGGTCTATTTTTCTTATCGAAAATCAAATAGAAATCCTTTCAGTAAGCCCTTGTCCTTTATTTCCATTGTTGAAACGGGGACAAATAAGGGTGTTCAAATGAGTTTGATATCAGATCCCCGTCTTGCCGCAACCCCTAACATCTCTAATTTTTTAATAGGGAAAAGGTGTCGAGCAGCGCCTTGTTGGATAGGCAATTCAATTTCCTCCACGAGTGTTTTTTTTTCATCACTGTATTATTGTATAGTTACTCAGTATTCCATCAATAACTTTAACACGCCGTATTTGGTTCTTTGAGATGGAAAAAATGCTCGGACTGGTGAAAAATGAATTCGATATCATTACTCCTTTAACCGCTACCCTAACAGCAATTATTTCAAATCAAACGTAAGCGTACGATTCACTTTGTAAATATTATTTTTTTCATGTTATTGTCTCAACTCCAGGATTTTCAACATGTGTTTGGAATACTCGTAGTAATCGAGAAAGGCGGCGATGGCAGATTTCGTTAATATTGAGATAGAGAAGCTGTTTGAAAATGAGAATTCATTTAATTATTTCAGAGTTTAATTATATCAGCTTGTTACTTTCAGAATGGGTTATACAGGGTGAGTCTTTGATCACTGCGTTAATTTTAACCATAGATTCTTGACGTCAAAAGAATCATTTTCTTGGCCGTGTTCAAAAGATATAGGGTGTTGAAATTTCATAAAAAAATTGCATTTTCACCTGTAATATTGAAACGACAATATCAATTGAAATGATGTCTTGTAGAAGGTTTTTGATAACAGTCATGCATATTTAGACATCAATAGATTTATTCCATTGCTTGTGGGTTTCTCACTACTACTGTGCAGATTGGTTAAATTGCATTGAAAACAAATATCATTTGAACTAAAGGTCCTTATCTTGTACTTCCTAGAATCATTAGTCTTTTTTGCAGATAAAATCATTCATCATCTTTTTTCCTAAATTGCACCAATTTTGAGATATTTGAAGTTGAAAGGAATTAAATCGATATAATCATCTGATTAAACATGAGTGAGTGAATCATTTCTTAGAGGGAAAATAATGTTTTTAAACAATTTAGATTCAATAGTGGATGCTGTGGAAGGTAATTTTCAATCAAACTAAACTAGACTACAGATGAGTATTTGCCCAATGTGAATGCTTATAATATTTTAACGCAGCTGAATATGGAAAAACGGTATGGAAACAAGTGTTTCTTTTGATATCAAGACCTATGGTTAAAATTAACGCAATGGTCATAGACTCACCCTGTGTATACCACTTCACAATGAAAATAATATAATTTTTTTTTGCGAATAATTAGTGTGCATTTACGTCCTGGACTGGTCAGAAAGTTTGGAAAGATTGGGTTGGTTGTTGTTTTGAAAAAAAAAATTAATCTTGTCCGAAATGATGATGTGGACAGGATTTTTCAGGACATTTTGTCAATGACCCTTCAAGTACAAGAAAAATGGAAGAAATATCTGGGAATTTTCGTACCACTATTAGAAGGATACTTAAAAATGACAAATTCCATCCATACAAGATGAGTTTGTTCACGAAATGAAAGAAGATGACTTTGATCACCGATTACAATTTTGCGAAACAATGGGTGATATGATAAGTAATAATCCGGACATACCTTTTTGATTTCTGCTTCTCTGATGAATGCTCTTTTTATTTGAATGGATCTGTGAATAGTCACATTTGTCGATATTGGTCTGATACCAACCCAAGGTTATTTAAGAGATCACAGTCAATATCCTGAAAAGCTGAATGTCTGGGTCGGTATTTATGGCGACAATATTGTGGGCCCTTTTTTCATAAGTGAGGCACTATTTGGATGAAAGATTTGCAGGGAGGAACTGCGGTTTGTATGCATGGGGGAAAATGGAGATAATTTTGCGCATTTATTAGATTGAAGTTATTATCATTATGTCAATTTATTCTTTCATTTTGCGTAATTCAATACAGAGAACAGTTTTTTTCCATTAAATTACGCGTTCATAGCTCTGCAATTAACTAGTCCAAGTGTATTTTCGTTTTCTCATCTCGAAGTCAAACAACGGGGTAGAAGTTTATGGATTGAAATGATTCATGTTGTTTAATAGTTAAAAAAAATACGCTCCATGCAGGGGATCGAATTAGCCTTTCAACAAAGCTACTCGATCTATTATCTCTATCCAAAAATAATTGTTCTAAGTGGTAGCGGCTAGAAGAATTGTGATATCGAATTTATTTTTTCAACCCGTTCGAGCGTTTTTTTCCATCTCAGAGATCCAAATTTAGCCCGTGAAGGTTATTGATGGAATACTTAGTCACACTGTATGATAATAAAGCGATAAAAAATACATTGAAGCAGGAAATTGAGTTGCCTTCCCAACAAGGTGCTGCTCAACCCCTTTTCCTTATTCAAAAATGAGAGCTGTTAGGGGTTGTAATATCAAACTCATTTAAACACACTTTGTCCTGTTTTCAACAAAATATGACCTGTCCTAGCGTTTTGTTTGTGGATGGCCCACACTGTAGATTATAAAATCACACAGGATATTTGTCTGAAAATGGTGATATCTACCACGTGATCCGGTATGACCAATCTGCCATATGATTGGTATATTCGAAACAATTGGTTAGGTATATATATATATATATATTGTTTTTGTTTTTTTTTAAACAAAAAAAATATATATATATATAATTTAAGGGTGTTCACATGAGTTTGATATCAGATCCCCGACTTGCCGCAACCCCTAACATCTCTTATTTTTTAATAGGGAAAAGGTGTCGAGCAGCAACTTGTTGGATAGGCAATTCAATTTCCTCCACGAGTGTTTTTTTTTCATCACTGTATTATTGTATAGTTACTCAGTAATCCATCAATAACTTTCACACGCCGAATATATATATATATTCTTTTGAACTTTTGGCTTACAATATTTAGTTAGCAAACAATAAAGCATACAGATCAGGGGTTAGTGACGGGGTGTCATACAATTCGGCGTATCACATAAAAGCCTAGGAAAAAACCCCAGTAAAAAAACACCCTGGCTCCCCGCCTAAGTGTGAAAGTACAAGAATAAGCTGAAATGTATTTGAGGGACTTCTTTCTTCAAAAGTGCTCTTCTATTGATGTTGACAGAGACTTCTTCAAGTTGCCCACATCGAATCTGGAAATGAAAAGACAAAAGCAGAAAAAAGAACTGAATAACAAAAATACGTATCATATTCGTTTGAAATTTATAATCCAGTCCAAGAAAGAATCGGAAACATCATGAATAGTCCTAAAACCATCTTGAAATTTATATATGGGACAACTATTGATGAGATGAGGTATTGTTTCTTCTGCTTCTCCACATTCACAACTTGCGCTTGGAACTGAGTTCCATCTGAATAGCATGCTATCGGTATGACCATGACCTGTTATCAAACGATTAAGAACTGTCCAAATTTTTCTTGGAAGATCAAAACCAGGAATTTTTTCAAAAGGATCAGAAACGAGATACTTATTGAACATTTCGTAATAGTTCCACTCAGTCTTCCATAATTCTTTATCGCTTATGTTCATATTGAAGAACGTATTATGCCATAATGGTTTACGTGACTTCAATCTTGGTATTCTATTTTGTGGAATATATGAAATAATTGGGAATAAATTGGGAGAAGAAAAATATTTGTTCCAAGAATTCAGAGCTTCTATCTTTCTGCGAATATGGGGAGGAACAATGTTAGACAAAACTGGTAACAAATGAACCGGTGTAGATCTTATGGTGCTAGTAATTATTCTCATGAATGTATTCAATTGTGCATCGACTTTTTGTGTTTGTGTTCTATTAAACCAAACAGAGCAACAATACTCAGCTGCAGAAAAGACTAGGGCTGGAGATGCTTTGCGAAGAGTGGAAGCATCAGCATCAGTGTTAGGTAATTAAAAAACAATGAATAATGCATATGTTCGAGATATTCAAAACCTTAATGTAACTCTGCACATTATTTTCATTTGTGATGAACTAAAAAATTCAACAATCATACAAAAATATCCATGCATTCTCTACTTTATTTTTGAAATTTTGTGTTTTCCCAAAGTAGCTGAAAAAACTCTTATACCTTCTCGTGATAGAACGCTACGAAAATGAAGAAAATATGCAATTAAATTCATTATCTTAAATATCAACGGCCTAACTATCAGATTTCAAATAAGTCCAGAAGCATCTGATCGGCACTGAAATTTGGGACATTCTGTATATTTAGATTGATACATGGCGATTCTTTCTTGAAATTTAAAAACATATATTTCGGAATGTTCTATCTCATGATGATAGAGAGAGCTGAATGTGCTTCTCCAACCTCATCAATATCGAAGAGTGAACGAGATGGAGTGAAGCATCAAAAACTAATGAAATGAAATTCGACAGCATAGGAAACTTTGACTAATCGAATTTTCCGGATATGCAGCGAGAACGTTCAACAATCGGTAATTTTATGTCCCGAAATAGAATTTCCTCATCATCGCCAGCATAAACCCTCTGTATGGAGAGCGTTATCGCTCTTCAGAAAGTTTCAATAGATTTAATGTACCGAAACCAGTAGGACGTGGGTTAAATTCATGAAACGCTATAAATCTCTGATTCTGCCAATCAGTCCTAGTATCTGCGCAAGGGATGTTCGTCTACAAAAGAAGGAATCGCTTGAGTAACTCTCTTCAGACCTGTTAGTCCAACGTTTTGCAACATTGAAGGATGAGCGCTTCTGGGAAGCCCCTTCTTGGCCTCTGGCTCTACAGGAGCGGTGAGAATTGGGACACCAAGACCGAGGTCCCTATCCAAGAAGCGCTGGATCAGGTGAGTTTTTGAACTTTTCGCACATTTTTTTTTTGGGTTTTGGAAAATAATTATAATTGAGAGAAACTTTCGATAACTTTTGCTCTGATACTCTGGCTGATGCATTTTGCGTTCTTTAATAATTTATTTGCTTTTGAGATGCGAGGCAGTGTTGTAAGGCAAACTCGGCCCCCTTCCAGCAAGATTTAAGTATGGTGGTCCCTCCATAGATCTATGTTGTTTATGGGTGGTAATAGATGTTTCTAAACGGAAAAATCTGATTCGATTTCGTTAACTTACCTTCAATCAAATTGAAGCCGAAAATTCGACAATCACAGACATATGGGGAAAAGATAGCACGCTGTTTTACCTGTTTACTGGGATGGAACAAGCTCGCAAAAATCGGGTTCTAATATAAAAAATGCAAAGTAGATTTTTCAGATTCTCTTATCGATTTATTCGAAATTTATAAATATCAATAAAATTTAATAATATCAGTAAAACAGAACAACACAAAAATTCAAATATATGGAAGCAAACTTTCTCTCAATTAATCAGAGATCCTTCAATCGATAAATAATGTAATCATGGAAACAAACGAAATTGTAATTTTCATTTCATTTCAAAAATATTAATTAAAACAATTTTGGTACAGTTCAACATCTATGATTTAGGTTAAAAAAAGACCCAGTTCTATGACAGGAAGGCACCGTAGAAAAAATTACAAAATTTTTTCTACCTTCCGATGAAAGCTATATGACGAAAGAGGTAAAAAGATAAAATAATTCACCAGACATGTTGCAAAATCAGCAAGGATATTTGTTAGGAATTGACGATTTTAACCACGTGATCCGGTGTGATCAATGAATTTTTCATTCACCGCATTGTGTTGAGCAGTGAGGACAATAAGGACTTATCTGCCATATGATTTATAATTTGAAAACAACTTGTCAAATAATTACAAAAAAAAAACAATAATGATTAGTTCGAGATTTATTGTGTTATTCAAAATATATTGCATATCAATTTCATTTCTGATGAATTGAAAAAAATATCATGATTAAAAAGAATAAAACAGCTGTAGGAAAGAAAATCACTGCTTCCTAAGACAAAGAATACAATAAATGTAAGGATTCATTACTATAACGAAAAAAATTTAATCGCGGATTATATCCAAAGGCCACAAAAAATTTAAATACATTACACTCCAACAAACCTATAAACATTTCAATGGTATAAAGGTTGAATAATGCATTAACGGAAACAAACGAGATTGTTTGTTTTATTCGATTTTAAAAACATTAATTACAATAAAATAGGTGCATTTTAATACCTATGCCTAAGATTGAAAAAATTGAAAAGCACCGACGAGAGGTCAAACGGCTCAGCTGCTCTTGTCGAACTACTAGTAATTATCCAATTTTTTAGAAATTGTATCTCCGACAATATTACATTCTCAGTCGAGACTGATATAGACAGGTTTTCAGTTCAGTTTCAGTAGTAGTAGCTGGTTCAAGAATTTCATTCTATCCTTACCTTTGTAGCCCTCTTTTGTACATGTTTTCAGTAAAATGGAGGCAATTTTATCTCGGCTGTGAGTATGGCTCTCTATATTCGCATTTTCAGCCCAGTTCAAATTAAGAACTTTCAGGATAACAATTTATTTTACTTTGAAATATCATTTGAAACATTTCTCTTTCAATATTACGAATGTGTCCTATTTCTTTAGACTCTTCAACAAAATGGCGAACGCGCCCCCACTGCCAATTAATTGACGAGAATCTACCGTCTGAAGTCCAGTTTCTATTCAATCTTCAATGTTTTCAATGCAGTAATGCAGAGTTACCTTAGACTGAATTTTTGCGGTAAAATTCTTTATATTTTCCCATATCAACATTTAGTATTAGATTTTTGTGGATTGTTTTGTTATTCAAACTGGGCAGAGAGGTAGTAAAACACGAATAGGTTTTAATCGTCAACATTCACTCTACACACTCAAATAATTATTTATATGCAACAATACTCTTAAAGACACAAGTTCCGAATAGAATACAAATATAATGTTTTGTCATCATCAGCTGGGTTTGTTTTGCTTCAACTTCTATTTATCAGGTATACCGGTATGAAATGAGCGTTTTTTTGTGAAAGTAAAACACTAATTATTAATGGGAAAGTAAAAAACATTTCATTAAAAGTAGTGGCTATCGTTTTCTACAGATTTTGACCACCTTTCGGGCAATTTGTGGATACTAAGCCAATAAAATTGTTCGTCTTTTAATGCAAACCAACCAGACACCCAATTTTCGATCTCCTCGTAGGAATAATAGTGCTGCTCAGCCAATGCGTGTTCCATCGATGAAAACAAATGGTAGTCGGAAGGAGCCAAGTCTGGTGAATACGGAGGGTGGGTAGCAGCTCCCAGCCAAGTATTTTGATTGTATACTGATCCGGTTTTGCTTGCATTGTCATGGGGCAAAATTACCTTGCTGTGTCTTCTGGCCCATTCTGGTCGTTTCTCGATCAATGCATGGTTCAAATTGATCATTTGCTGTCGGCAGTGATCAATATTAGGTTTCATAAGGTTTTAGGAGCTCGTGGTGCACCAAACCTTTCTGGTCCAAACAAACACACAGCATTGTCTTCTTGCCGAATCGTTCTGGTTTCGTAGTCGATGTTGATGGTTGTCCCGGATTAACCCATGATTTTTTCCGATTTTCTTTCGTGTCTTTGAAGCAAAATTTCACAAGTGTGTTTTCGGTTTTCCATCTGTCTTTCATTCAATTCATGTGGCACCCATTTTCCACACTTTTGGATCTTTCCCTTAGCTTTAAGAAGGTGTGTTTGTTGTGAAACATTTAACATTTCTGACATTTGCTTTTGATTCAAAGTGTCATCTCCATTCAATATCGTTTGCAATTCGGCGTCTTCAAACCTTTTGGTGGTTTTCCACGTTCTTCATTTCAAGTCATTGTTTCTGAACCGTTGAAACCATCTTTTGCAAGTTGCTTCTGATAGAGCATGATCACCATATGCCACGCCAAGCATTCTGTAGCACGTTTCTTCAAATAAAAATAAAAAATTAATGCTTTCCGCAAACTCGACATGTTACAAATATGTTTCACAGATGTCATACTAAACAAACAAACAAAAATAAAGGCTCGTTCACAACAAATGTTCCCTATCGAGGCATTTGTATCTTGACGCTTACTTCATACTGGTATACCTGGTATAGAGATTTCGAGATGATGAAGGTTGAAAGATTGTTTGGGCACATTGCAGCAGCATTCAATGCTTGACTGAATTGTCGGTTGCAGCAATATAGGTGTTGTACAAATGAAACAATAACTCGAACATTAATTAACCTCTTCTTGAAATATGATCAATCACCCGGTATAATTTTTCAAAATTTTATTGTTTTACATAGGAGTGCGCTCGACAATTCTCCAAAATATCTGCATTGATTTAATTTTAACCTACAATGCCATCAATCGTTTTGGTAAAAAAGTCCGTGGTCAAAATCTATTCTGCTCATCTGGCCATCAGCACAACTATGAAATGAGCTTTACTGAATTTTAATGAAAATTGTATAATTCTATAATGTCGGAATTTTTCAAAGCAATTTTGCCATTAAAACGGAACAAGATGTCAACCAAAGCATTGATTAAAAAACATGAATAATAGAGTGATGGAAAGAGCGCAAGAAATCATTTTATGGATTGAAATTTTGAGGAATTTGTTTATTTATGTAAATAAAAACTAAGCTTTATATGGAAAGAAGATGTTCAGATCACCTTATATAACTCTGTAGCCTCCACTTAAGTAGATAATTGTAAAAAAAAAATTAAACAGGATATTAGTTGAATGTTCATTGAGAGTTTAAATTCAAGAGGCCGATGGCAATGGTACTACAAATAACAATACTCTATTTGCAAGTCAAATTCATCGATTCAATGAATAATTAACTTCAGAATAGAAATCAGTCGATTTCTACGCCCATGTTTTCGCGACATGAAATTAGAATTTTTCCTTTCAACTACTTCATTTCGCCTCTGAGACACATACCAGACACCAGGTATTTAAAACATCCTCAATTAGCGAAACTGATAGAGAGATTAATGGAACAATGTGGCGAAATAAAAAAAAAACCTTCGAATACCCAGAGGAACTCGGAAACTCACTTAGCAATCGAATCAATCCCTAATCATAGAACACACTCACCAATTCATTCTGAACTTAAATTCCCTTGCAGACCCCTCACAAAGAAGAGAAAACCAAACAAACCGTCAAGGAACTAGAAAGAATATCCATTATATTCTCATTGAAAAATCAAGTGGGCGGTCTGGTGAGAGCTCTTCAAGCGTTTCAGGACTTGGGAATCAACCTCCTCCATATCGAATCTCGGCCATCGAACACCAGAGAAAACGATTCAGATTTTCTCGTGGACATAGAATGCGACGTGCATCAGCTGCAACAGGTTGGCATCTTGTTACGCAGGGAGGTACAGACGATGGTTATTGGATCTTATCAGAGGAAGGAGAATGAGTTTTCACCACCGATTCCTCTTTCGGCAACAGCCAGTTTCGGTAAGTGGCGATGATGTTTAAGCATTGCGGAAGCATGAATTATTCAATTGGAATCATGAATAAATCTCTTGAGGTCCAGTCTCCCTACATACATTTATTCGAGACTTATCAAGAAAGCAGAACGAACCATCCGATTTTTCTTACCCTGAACGATGAACGATATACAGGGTAAATCGGTGATTTTTAATTCAGTAGTTTGGTTTTGAAAAAGTAGGCCCTACCAATAATAATATCACGTTCTCAATGACATCAAATTGCTCATTATTACGAATATTCCATCAACAGTTCTGAGAACCAATGAACTCTTTTTTATAATCGTCGATATAAACCTTATTCTCGCTTGCAAAAAGGAAACAGTATATAACATTACTAGCAAGGTAAGGGGGTTTTTACGGGCGAATGGAGGATAAACTGACTAGCCACAGGCGAGTCAGTTACCTCCTTGATCCAGTAAAACCCGTTACCTTGCGTGTTTTTTTTTATATTTTACTTGTTTCTCATTTGTAAAAAGGTTAGATAAATTCCAAAAAAATCTCAATAATTTGTCGCAAATGTCGTAAGCTATGGAAGCGTTGCCATGAACATGTCTGTTTATTTTTCTTCACATTTGTTTTGGCGAAAGCGAAAATGAATGTACCAAAAGAAATTATTGAGGCAGCCAGCAGTGTAACTTCAAGTTTATTACCTGCAAAATCAGCTTCAAGGTACGAGCGATATTCTCGCTCGTTGATGACGTCAAAAAGTGGCAAAACAAAAATAGTGTGATTTGGATAACTGAAGATGTTTTGTTGGTCTACTTGAATCAACTATCAGCTAGATTCAGCCCTAATACTTTATGGGCAAAATGGTCTATGCTGAAAAGCTGCTTGGAAATGAAAGAAAATGCCCCTGTTCACAGGTTTGTTTTCCTTAAAAATTTATTGAAAAATATGACGTTTAGTTGTCATTTGCAAATTTCAAAAGGTAATAGCGTTTCTGAAACGAAAAAATGAGCGTTATACGCCAAAAAAGGCCAAGGTATTAAGTAAAGAAGAGGCTGAACAATTTCTTTTACATGCTCCTGATAACCAGTGGTTGCTGGCGAAAATTGTAACAATATTTGGGATTTTTGGATGTTGTCGATGTGACGAAATTCTCTCCTTAAACATGAATAATAATATAAGTTTATTCAGAATTAAGTTTAAACATATAATCTAAAGGATTCAAAGAACAATATCTACAAAATAAAAATTGTGACCCAATGAATACGGAATTTTCCCAGAATAAACCCCAGTTTCCCACTAAAACCGAAGTTGTGCGTGGGAACTCATCTGCTGCTATATTCGTATAAAGTTTCCACTGTATAGATGTCAAAGTGTCATCGAGGACCTGTCCCAAACTCACAATGAAAGCTCGAGCGCTCAATATACCGTCATTATTCCCAATTAATATATGAACATCATTTCTATTAAGATCTAGTATATATTTCTTGAATATTTTTTTCAGTAGATTAGCATTATTTATTCTACGTACATGTGCCTTATATATCTGTGGTAAGTTGTTGTAAACTCTATCACTAAGATATCTGTATGTTTGTCTTCCAATGCTTTTTTAGCCTTTGTCATCTGTACTTTTCCCTTTGATTTACTTCTAGTGCTATAGCTATGTTCCAAGTTCCGTAGGGTACTCTTGTTCCCGTATATAAACAGTATAATATTGAACATATAGAGTTGACGTATATCCATTACCCTAGCATCCTCATAAATTAGATTTGATGGATAATCTTTTTTTCTATTGTACATGATTTTCAGTATTCTCCTCTGTAGTATTTCTAGTTTTTCGAGGTGGGTATCAAGTAAGCCACCCCAGCTCAGGATGGCATATTGTAGCCGGGATTGTACTAGTGAATGGTATATCATTTTAAGGTGAGCGATTCCCAGAATGGATCTCAAGTATTTGAACTTATATAACATATATCTGATAATTTATTGACATGTAGATCTCTTCTAAGATGAGGATCTATTGTAATTCCCAAATACTTAACATGATTTGCTTTCTTTATGATATTAATTTTTCCACAGTTGTTCAGTATTAGCTCATCATAACCCGGCAATTGATTCCCATAACTTGCAAAGGGAACAAAATGAGTTTTCTCGAAGTTGATCGTCAATGATTTTTGATCTAACCAATCTTAAATTTTTAATATCTGATTCTCTACCTTTGCTTTAAGACTGCCCCAGTCCTCAGCCGTGAACAATATGGCCGTATCATCCGCGAAGCCAAATATGGAACCCTCACACTTCAAGGTCAGCAGACCATTTATATACAAAGAAAACAGTAAGGGCCCTAATACCGTACCCTGTGGTATACCATATGTTACTTCTGCTTCGGTGCTCAAGATGTTATTCACTTTTACGGTTTGTCTGCGTCCACTCAGGTAGCTTCCAAAAAGCTCTAGTGGGTCACCTCGTATACCCATGCTGCTCAGGACCTCCAGCAATTGAGTATAGTCGACAGTGTCGAAGGCCTTGGCCAGATCTAAGAATACGCATATTGCTGGTTCTTTGTTATCTATATGTTCATATATTTCACTTGTGAGAGCAGCTATCGCATTGTTTGTGGAAGAACCCTGTCTGAATCCATATTGTCTCTCGGAAATCAAGTTATACCTGTCTACAAACGCCATCAGTCTTGACTTCAATAGTTTCTCGAAAATTTTTGAGAAACTGGTCAACAGTGAGATGGGCCTATAATTGTTGACTATTTTGGGATCACCTTTCTTCAATATAGGTGTAACCACAGATCTCTTCAAAGCACTCGGACAATGGCATGTTGAAAATATTTTATTTATGAAAGAAGTGATCAAAGGTGTAATCTCACTTGCAGTCTTCTTGAGATGTTCAGCTGAATGATGTAGAAGATATGGCAAAATACGTTAATGTGACATTGCGGCAAACAAAAAATTTAACAACAAGAAGATTCACCATAACCGATGATGACTGCAGCTTCAAGCCCTGCATCTTATACAGAAAATATGTAAATCTTCGGGGTTCTGGAACAGAAAGCCTAAGATTTTTTTTTTGACATACCGACATGGAAAGTTTCCCTTAATGCTGGCCAGCACACTATTGGTGGTGTCCCAAAGCAAATAGCGAAATATTTAGGTTTAAAAGATCTGGAGTTATACATTATAAATACTCTTTTCTCAGAACTACAGCCACTATGTTTGCGGATTCGGGTGGAGATATTTTACCACTAAAGAGTGCAGGATGGTGGAAGAGCACCGAAATTGCGATGAGTTATGTCGATGATTCGGTCAACAAAAAAATCGAAATGTCTAGCAAACTATTCGGTAGTAAGGAGAGTACAAATGACCAGCAATCCTCGAGTTCAGCAGTTTCTGAGTGAACAGATGGTTCATCATCATCAGTATCAACTCTTTCATCAAAAAAATCTGTGTTACTGGAAATAACAATTGTACCATGATTTTTAGCATATATGACGATAAAACAAAATTTTCTAACGTAAATAATACTACTAACTTGTAAAAATTTTGCAAGTTATCTGTCAGTTTTACAAGTTAGAGACTTTACAAGCTAAGTGCCGTTTAAACTTGAGGATAGTTTAAATTTATTTCCAGTTGCACGACTGTCACTTAACAGTAACTTAAGTGCGCGACGCTTAACTTTCCGATCTGGTGATATTTCAATATTTCATTCTGTGCAACTTTTCCCTAGTTCAATAAAGCCATTTCATTGGCTGGCCGGGATATTTGATGTTCTGCGCATCTATAAAATTTAGGTACTTTATCGTTCTGTGGTCGAGCTCTTTGTTTATAATACGTAAATAGATAAATGTGAACCCAACTTTATTTTCATCAAAATTTAGTTTTCAGTTCATTTAAAGCGAACTTCACCTTCGTGCTAACAGCCTATTACAATTCCAGTAAATAATTATGTTTTTGTTATAAGCAGCTAGGATTGCAATAAAAATGGCACCCATTCTGAGAGAATTCTAATTCGGTGTTTTATGAACGACAGTATATATATAATTAGATATTATCCACCCTGTATTCTGATCATTGCAACAATGTATTAATCCATTAGGAAATGAATATTACCATTTTGTATTTTGTCAGTCAGCATATTGCTTATCGCATTAATTTGTTATCGCGTCAATTTGTTGTTTGCGACGCCTCTCCACAATGCTCTCATTGTTCTAAATTATTATAAATAGGAGAGACGTCTAATGATGCATGAAAAATATAGATTTGATCTTCTCACGTAGTACATTGCTTGTAGATTGTACAGTTGTTTTCTAAATAAAGTAGAATTTTTAAAAACACAAGTTTCTCCTAAAACAACATTATATATATATATATTACTTTTGAACTTTTGGCTTACAAAACGAATGTTAGCTGCGGTTGGTGACGGGGTCCAATACAATTCGGTGTATGATATGAAAGCTTAGGGAAAAAACCCTGGCTTTCCGCATAAGTATTGTTGTGTGTAAAAAATAATCTTAAATATATTTCGGGGACTTCTTTCTTCAAGAGTAGTCTTCTATTAATAAACACAGAGGCTTCTTCAAGTTGCACAAATCGATTCTGAAAATGAAAAGACAAAAGCAGAAAAAAGAACTGAATATAAAAAATACCTATAAAATTTGTTTGAAATTTATAACCCATTCCAAGAAAGAATCGGAAACATCGTGAATAACTCTAAAACCATTTTGAAATTTATATATGGGACAATTATTGATGAGATGAGGTATTGTTTCTTCTGCATATCCACATTCACAACTTGCGCAGTTCCGTCTGAATAGCATGCTAGTGGTACGACTGTCCAAATTTTTCTTGGAAGATTAAAACCCGGAACTTTTTCAGAAGGATCAGAAATGAGATTTTCATTGAACATTTTATAAGATTTCCACTCAATCTTCCATAATTCTTTATCGCTAATGTTCATATTGAAGAACGTATTATACCAGATTAGTTTACATGACTTCAATCTTGGTACTATATCTTGTGGAATGTATGAAATAATTGGAAATAAATTAAGAAACAATGATGCACCAAGAATTCAGAGCAGCATTCTGTGTGCGAATATGGGGAGGATGTTAGACAAAACTGGTCCCCAATGGACCGGTGTTGATCTTATGGTACCAGTAATCATTTTCATGGATGTATTCAATTGTGAATCGATTTTTTGTGTATGTGCACTATTAAACCAAACAGAGCAACAATACTCAGCTGCAGAAAAGACTAGGGCTAGAGATGCTGTGCGAAGAGTGGAAGCATCAGCACCCCAAGATGATCCAGCTAACTTCTGAAGAATATTATTCCTAGTTTTCAGTTTTAGGCTCAGATCATTTAAATAAGCCTTGTAATTGAGAGATGAATCTAATTTAACTCCTAAGTATTTAGGATAGAAATTATGTTTGATAGGAGAATCATTGAAAGTTACAGCTAATTTCCTATATTTTTTCATGATTATTCAGATGGAAACAAGGTACCTCTGTTTTGTTAGCATTTGGACATAATCGCCACTCAATAAAATAATTTTTTAAAATTGTCCAATCAGATCACAGTATGTTTTCGGGATTATAGAAATCCGAATGTTGTTAAGCAACAGCAATGTCATCAGCATAAACAAATTTCTGAGATGACGTCGTGGGTAAATCACTGAGTTATGAATTGAAAACTAAAGGAGCTAGAACTGTAAATGCAAGACAGTTTGTTTTGTTGAATGAAACCTTTGAAAGAAAGACAACTCATCCAAATTAAATATATATTGTTAATTGTTTCACAACAACATAGTACATCATCATATCGTATAACTAGGAGTATGAGTATCATTAGTTTATTCTCAGAATCATCCAATATTACATCTACAATGAAGTATGTTGAAATTCAATAGGACCAAGTGCCAGTGTTGACCATCACAAAACAAAAGCAATAACTGATAAAAGTGCCCAAATAAAAAAAATAAAGATTCTCACCTTCTCGAACCTAAAACGAAATTTCAATTGCAGATTTCGAAGACGTACCTTGGTTTCCGAAGCGGATACAGGATTTGGATCTAGCGCAAAATGTTTTGAGATACGGTTCTGCACTGGATGCTGATCATCCAGGTTTCAAAGATCCAGTGTATCGTGAGCGACGGGAACATTTCGCCAGAATAGCTAATAATCATAAGTAGTAAGTTTCAAAATTGTTCCATCTCCATTTTTTATTTTTAATCAAGTTCTCACTGAATAATGTTATAAAAGAGCCTTGAATGATTTTTTTCCGATATCGCTTGAGTTACATTCATCAACAAATAAGAGAGGTATCCTTCAAAGATGATGTATATTATCGTATTTTTATGATATATGAAAAATGTTCAAATGATATACTAGGTGTCCAGAAAGGGTATCGGGTATTTGAAAGTTCAATAAAACAAAAAACATTTGTGAGCAATAAAAAAGTTTATTGTTTATTATAAACATATGAATTGGATAATTATTTGGGAAAGATGATGTTATCCAAATGATGACCGTTGAGTTTTGTGTCTTGTTTTGCTTCAACTGGGTTAAATTCGTCGGACTATTTTGATGAACCTTACTTTTAAGGTATCCCCATGCAAAATAGTCAAGCGAGCTTAGGTCGGGGCTTCTAGAATGCCAGTTGATGTTAGCCCTTCGCGAAATGACTTTATTAGGGAATAATTCAAATGAAATTCATCGAAAATTTATTGCAAATCCAACAAACTCAAGTTTTCA
Source organism: Micraspis discolor (assembly GCA_030674115.1). NCBI lineage: Eukaryota > Metazoa > Arthropoda > Insecta > Coleoptera > Coccinellidae > Micraspis > Micraspis discolor. Next base: position 3,649,522 of record JARTUT010001740.1, read on the forward strand.
AAAAACTATTTTTCTATTTTGGGGAATTCCGAAGAAATCCATTGTGATTACACACAATCTGGAAACCACTTATTCTTAATATCATTAGTTCAAAAAATGATAAAAAATGATGAAACACCTCAACTTTTGAATTCAGCGTTTTTTGAACATGAATTTATAGGGTGAATCGCAGTTTGCCATAATCAGTGTCCATTTTTGCCAACTGGGACCCCGTGTATTTTTCTTTATTCTTGAGGCCCCCTTAATGATATGATCCTTATCAACATAATAATGATATGATAATTATTTAAGGCAGTGCGTTAATCTTTTCGAATCAAATAGTTTTTTCTCGATAGATAAATAAATGAAAAATTCGTGCTATATAATGCTATTTAAAACAATCACAAATTATCGTACTGGAGGCATTTTTGTCAGAATTTTAATAATAATTTCTTTGTGTCTCAATAGTGGACAACCCATTCCTACAGTTAAATATACGGATGAAGAAATAAAAACATGGTAAGTCTATTATATGTGCATTTGCCCCTAAAACAGAGGTTTGATTACATTAAAAATTTTGATTATTATTTTTTTGAATGTTTTAAATTGAATGAGTTTCTTGAACTTCGATAGGCAAAACAATGATCTGAAATAAAATTTTCTTCAAGACGTAATATTTCAGAAATAATAAATTGTATGTATTACCTTTCGGAAATGTTATTTACATCTGCATGCATTATGTTCAAATTTCATATTTTTAATAGTTGTTATCACTAAATTCAGAGATTAAATTTATTGATGTAGTTTAGATATTCATAGTAAAACAATGCAATGGGTGCATCAGTATTACATATCATCTCTAAATTATTGAATTATATGGTTCTAAAAATATAAAAGTGTTTTCAAGACTTTATTTTTACCGAATTATACATTTTCATTTTTTATGAGCAAGGGCTTTGTACAATCCAATCAATTCAATTCGACTGGTTATTTTCTATTGATCCATGGTTGCTGGTTTGCGGTCTCAACAGTTTTTATTACTCACAAAAGGATTAAAAAAAACTTCTTTTCCTTATTTCAAGAACAAGAGAGAATATAGGAAATTTTGATTATATTCTAAATCAGTATGACTCGAAGTAGGTCATGCAACAAAAATTATGTTATGTGTGGTATCAATAACTGCAATTAATAACCATATTTTTCTGAATCCTAATTACATCAATAAACCGCTGTTTGGAAACACTATTGGTCTATAAATAGAGAATTCACTTAGTAGCTTCCCATATTTATAGCTGCAATAAATGGTAGCAGGCGTTAAATTCATTCAGTTATGGACTCCAATTTATTGCCACTTTCCCATATGTATGTTTTCCACACCAACGATTTAAATTTTTATTGCTATTTATGATATATCTATTTCTCATCAGTAGATGGAATGCTAATTTGATATTACTTATATAATTTGACATGTACTGTCGTGGGATCAAACAATATATATTGTCAATAAACCCTTATTATTTCATTCATTTTGATATGGAAATAATCCAAATAATCGTCTGGTAATAACGTAAACATAGCCCCACAAATGAAGTAAATAAGAAGGTTAATCATAAAATAACCTTAGGGATATCAAAATAGAACGTGAAACTCAAACGGAGATTCATACGAAGATATATAGATGACCCACGCTTGATCATAAGACAGAATAATGACAAAGCAAGTAAGAGGGATAGTACTTTCATTTTTATTTAAATTTTTATTGAACACCCCACAATGGATCTTCATCAAATAATATATTATCAATATTTTCAGGGGAACAGTATTCAGAGAGCTACACAAGCTCTACCTGGAGCACGCTTGTAAAGAATACTTGGAAAACTGGCCCCAATTGGTGAAATACTGCGGATATAGGGAAAATAATATTCCACAACTGCAGGATGTTAACAATTTCCTAAAGAGGAAAACAGGGTTCCAGTTGCGTCCAGTTGCAGGTTATTTGAGTCCAAGAGACTTCCTTTCAGGGTTGGCTTTCAGACTGTTCCACTGTACCCAGTATATTCGCCATTCTTCAGACCCATTTTATACTCCCGAACCGTAAGCTTTAAGAAAATTTTACTGTCTAGCTTCTTATTACGATCCTTTTCATTACAGAGATTGCTGTCATGAACTGCTTGGGCATATGCCTCTGCTAGCCAATCCTAGCTTTGCACAATTTTCGCAAGAGTTGGGATTGGCGACACTAGGAGCTTCTGAGGAAGATGTCAATAAATTAGCTACGGTAAGTTGAAAATAAATATTTGATGGATTCGGTCTTTACTTGTTGGAAATTCATGTTAATTAGTAATTAAGGAATTGCGCATATTTATACTGTTAAAACCAAAATATTCACCCTATTGTCATTATTATTCAATTTGATCATATATTTCATAAACTTAAATCACGTAATTTAAACAATTCTCCCATTGACAAACCACAAATTATCAAAAATTAAATATTCGCTAAATCCATAACTCCTCAAAATTTCTGTAAACCAAAAGAGATTGAGATAATCATTAAACCCTCAAACATTTGGCACATAAAAAATAATGATTTCCTTGGCCTTTGACCCTAAGACTAGACGGAGGAGCTTACCACAGTTTTTTCAATTGTAAGGTCAATTTATCGCACATAGATCTACCGAAAAGGGGCAATCTATCATCTTCCATGGATAGGTAGGGTTAAACCATGTTTGTGAAATGCTAAACACAGTGAGAATACCATCTAAATGAACGCATCCACGAAATTTCAATAATAAAACAACTCCTCGTAAAGAATATCCGCATAATTCTTACCGTGTACCACACCTGGACATATTAATTATGAATCGAGACCATCTCGTCGACCAACTGACTCATACAATGTCACTTGCGGACCAGAACTACCGTGGGTATTTCCGTAAGCAATTAGCTGAAGATCGCGTAGTCACACCCCAAGGAATCCGACGGCCCCATACCTCCTCGGTCGATTTCTCTAGATTTATGCCCGATGTCGAATCCGTCTTGAGTTATATTCTTGTTGCAGTTGTACTTTTTCACAATAGAATTTGGGTTGTGCAAACAAAACGGAGAAATGAAAGTGTACGGGGCCGGCCTGCTCAGCTCCGTGGCCGAATTGACTCATGCCATAAGTCATCCCGAAAAAATAAGAAGATTCGACCCGAACGAGACTTGCAGGCAGGAGTGCATCATCACCTCTTATCAGCACGGCTACTGGTACACCGATTCATTCGAAGAGGCCAAGGAGAAGATGAGGTGAGTCAATAAAATGGTTCGGTTACAGTTTGGTGATTCATATTTTGGTAAGATGGAGTTCTAACAATGTATAGAAGTTCCGGTTTCACCAGAAGTAATGTTAATTTGAAAATTTGCAATGGAATACCATTCATATTTTTTTAGTTTCTGATGGAAAATTTTATTACGAATACAAAATATCGGGTTCTATATTTTATATTTCAATACCTACCGAGATATTAACGGAAAGTAACTAAAGGAAGGGAAATTTAATGGTATCTAGTAGTCCATGAAATTCATTGTAGATGTGACAGTAGTTGTAAAAATAGGTAATTAGTGTTTGAATATGAACATAAATGATCATATTGTTTTAATTTGATCGAATTAAGTGACAGAGAAAGAATAAAAATATTAATGGTGCTAAGGTACGGGGGGAGGAAAAGGTGGCATCAAAAAGTTTGTGACCTTTTTAACATTGTTCATCCTAATGCACAAATATCGCTTTTAGTAGTGGTGAAAACTTTACGAAGGTACGATACAGGTGAAACAGTTAGCAATGTACCAAAAAGTGGACAGTTAAGAAGTGCAACTAATGAAGGTGTAGCTCAAAATGTTGCTATATCTTTGGAATAAAATCCTCACTTATCCACTACCGACCTCCCCAATATGCATAGAATTAGCCGTCGTTCAGTAGGAAGAATATTAAGGCCAAAAAAAAAATAATCCATACTAAATTCGTCTCTTTCAAGAACTGTCCTTGGTAATAATTTTCTCTATTTCAGTGTCGCATTGTTTTTAGTTATATTTTTCGTTTTATGGTTGACAACACTGACATCCTATCATTTCGAATGTCAACACGCGTCCATTGCATGTCAATTGTCAATATTAAACCATGTAGAGATTTGAACGCACTATTCAAATTCCATAATCTGTCAATTTTCGTATCAGTCACATCAACTGCGAAAATATAATACAATACTATCGACTTAACTACCGCTGCTGTTGACAAACTAATCCTCATTGGGTTCAAGAGGCTCATACACAGCATCCCTTGAAATTGAACGTTTGTGCCGGCATTTATAACAACAGAATCGTGGGACCCTTCTTCCTACAAGAAACTTTGAACGGAGATAGGTATTAACAGCTGCTAGAGATACAAGTGATTTCGGCATTGGAGTTAAATGGACAATTACCAAATAATATCTGGTTTCAGCAGGATGGAGCACCACCCTAATACACTCGCATTGTTCGAGATTATTTAGATAGGACATTTCTCCACAGATGGATTGGAAGAAGGGGTACTTATGAATATCCTGCACGTCCCGACCTCAATCCACTGGACTATTTTCTGAGGGCTTACTTAAAGTATAAGGTTTTTGTTGATAGACCAAATAATTTGCAAGAATTTGCTGCAGTAATAGCTCTGAGATACAGAGAATTCCACCAAAAGTAATAGCTAATGTCACTAGAGAATTTAATGGGTGGCCCATTTAAAAATTGGAATTTATTTTTGCTATAAAAAAAAACTGCTCAATATTTTCCAATGGTTGAACATTTATTTAAAAGGTTGGTTCATGAAATTTATTTATGAAAAATAATTTCGGCCAAATGACCACCACGGCTGACTTGGCAGTAGCCTATTAGTTCCCCCCCATTTTTTCATACATTTTCGATTGTTTGGGGCTCTATTTCACCAATAGCAGCTCGAATTTCGGTCTTCAGGTCTTGAATTGTTTCTGGATTGTTGGCGTAAAACTTATCTTTCACCGCTCCCCAAAGATAATAATCCAATGGCGTCAGATCGCAGCTTCTTGGTGGCCAATTCACATCAGCATTTCTGCTGATTATTCGATTTCTGAAAATGCGGCGTAAAACATCGATTGTGGCGTGTGCTGTATGGCTCGTTGCACCGTCCTGTTGAAACCAAACATCGTCCAAGTCGTTAGCTTCAATTTCTTGAAAGAACCAATCGTTCAACATTGCGCGATAGCGCAGTTTGAGTAGAAGAATCACCTCTTTGGAAATAAGTTTTTAATATTTCCCAACTTCCTTCAAGCGTATAGCGTCCCATTTCGTAAACTTCAAACTTTCAACTAAATATTAGTCACGTCAAAAAGAATAGTTGACGTTTATAATGTCAAATAATCGGCAGTTCAAATTCCAAATACTAGATGGACCACCCGTTACAAACTGACTTGCTTATTATCAAGAAGTAAACAGTGCTCAGTTTGAACATCTAATATATTAAGTTTAGTTTAGTTAAGTTTCAATGTTTTGAAAATCAGTTCAGATTAATAATAATGATTATTCATTTCTTTATTGGATGTTAGATTGTTTCAATTATATATCTTTTTGATGTTTTGGGTTTCACTGAATATTTTTTTCATCCCATTTTGACGTTTAAAGACGACAATATTCAACCCATGGTAACAAGGGTAAGTTGACGTTTATCCACTGAGTTTTTTTAATTCACTAGTGGAACAAAACGTTCATCACTCACTTTCTGGAAATTATTCTTTCCACACACAACGCGCGTAAAACTAATTTTGAAGTATGTTCAGTGCCGTAACTAGCCTTCTATGCACCCGGTGCGAGCTTTCAAAACTGCGCCCCTGAAAAATGCTCTAACCAGGCTCTGAAAATAAAATGGACAAATGTGCATACAAATAAATCTATCTATTTAATGTTTACCAAAGTACATATATAAGTACCTACTTAGTATATATCTTTAAGATAAAAATTGTTTAATCAAAAATATTTGCTTAAATACCGAAATGAAACAAAGTACCAACTCGATAGTAACCCAAGGCTGTCCTTACTTTAAGATTACTTAAAGATTTACTTTCCGCGCTTTTCTCATTGCGAAGTCCTTGATTACATTTTCATATGACAGGAGCCGTGCTATGTCGCGTTCAATCGATAAAATCGCTAGGCCAGACAATCTTTCTTGACCCATCGTCGAGCGCAGGTACGTTTTTATTAATTTGAGCTTACTGAATGATCTCTCGCAAGAAGCTACAGTCACTGGCATCGTTAAAAATATCTTTATAGCGACTACTACATTGGGAAACATTTCCTTTAAATCCAGTTCCACTATAGCTTTGAGAAGACCCATACTTGACTGACATTCACATTTATCAAATAATGTAGTCGCTTCAACTTGACTCTTCAAAGTTTCTATTTCGGACCAAAATTCTGTGGCATTTATATCTGCAGAATATTTAATACTCAGATCAGCTGCATGTCTTTTTAGTTCTTCAACCGAATATGTAGTAATGTGTTTTAAGGTCAAAAAACCGAAAGAGTTTTGTATGTCGCGTAGTTTTTCGAATCGCCATCGTAATTCAGAAATGATTGTATCTATTGCTTCATTTATCTGAATTTTGAAACTTTGTTGCTGACTAATGTCGCAGCCGGTGTCTGAACTTTCACTTAAATCGTGTCTTTTTACTCGTTTTCGTCGCTTTTCAGGAAAATTGTCTTCAATGTCACATTGTTCACAAATTCTTTTTGCCTTTTCGAAAACAATGTCTACAGTCTCGCGAATATTTTGTATCTGGCTTGTTAGTCCCTTGATCAGTTCAGAAGCTTTGTCGATAGTCATAGTTTTAGACTGTAGAGCTACATTCACTTTGTCAACAGATTCCAAAATTTTATCCCAAATTTGGAGAGTACATATGAATTTATAATTAACTTGGTCCATTATGCTTTTAGCTGTAGAGCATATCCACGGCACTTAAGAAAACTCCAGATCCTGATTCTCCAATACGCTCATGAGAGCCTCTGAGCGGTAAATTATTTTCCGCGCAAAACAAAAGTATGCTGGTACACACTTTTAAAATATGTCTCCACTTATTTGTTTCTTGATCAATAGCCTTTTGTAAGGATGCATTTATTGCGGTCTTACTTTTTATTTTCTGTTCAAGCATTTTCCACTTAATACAATTTTCTCTATGAAATGTAGAGTTTTCGTGCTCAGGACTCAAATGACGCCAATCATTAAATCCTTTTTCTGCATCAACCAGTGCCGGCATTATTTGCTTAGTCGAGGAAGAACCGAAAAGTATACATGGGAAACAAAATATTGCATCTCTTTTTTTACTGTAAATCAACCAAGGCCTGGGTACCATCTCGCCATTGCTCATTTTTTTTTGTAAACCAATGTTTATGAAATTTTCGTCCTGCGTCTTCAGTTGAAGAAATATTTTGACTGACTTTTCCTTGATCAGGACCTTTCTCGACAAGGAAACAACGAATGTGGTCAGTTATTGGTAACCATGAAACAGGATCGTTTGTGTCTAACTGGATCTTATCAGTAGCAGCTGCTTTTTCAATTTGAATTTCAGAACTGGACTGGTGGTGATGGGTAAGGTCAAGTCTTGCTGGGATGGGTTGACTGGGTTGTCTTCTTCACATTTTATCTTCAAATTGTTTCCAGATTTAATTCCAGACATACCAGGGAGGGCCAAAACGTCATCATTAGACACATCTTCCTGACTGTTTTCTGGTTGTGTGACTGTCCACTTTCGTAAGGTATTTCCCATTTTTTTTGCTTCCATCTCTCTAATGCGTTTTCTCTTACGAAATTCAGAACCGGGTGGACGTTTTTGAGACATGTTGTTTGTTATAGCGTGTGTCCTTAGCTTACGGTAACCGACAGGTAATATTTCTGAAAAAAAGAATCGCGAATCACGTCTAGTCTAGTAGGTATATAATATAGTTCAGAAAACTTCGTTTTTCGGCTGTCTTACTAGCCATTTTTTCGTTACTTTTTTATTGTTTTTAAAACTTTCGCGTTGCATGATTTACTAATATTTTGAATGGGTAGATATTAACGCGTAAATAACTGGCCAATACGTTTATTTACCTTGGATTCACTCGACGTTTCGATCAGGTTGCACTGACCGTGGTCACGAGCAGACTCAACGGTCAGTGCCAGTAACCAGAGTTATTTTATCATTTTACGTAAAGCGTATATTTGCTTTTGACATACCTACATTTCACCTCTTGACCAATCCTTGTACTATAGTTTTTACTTTTATTTGTTGTCTGAAAATCCCTCATTAATAAACAATAAAAAAAGTAAATAACTGGCAAATACGTTTATTTACCTTGGATTCACTCGACTTTTCGATCAGGTTGCACTGACCGTGGTCACGAGCAGACTCAACGGTCACTGCAACCTGATCGAAACGTCGAGTGAATCCAAGGTAAATAAACGTATTTGCCAGTTATTTACTTACTTTTTTATTGTTTATTAATGAGGATTTTCAGACAGCAAATTAAAAAGTAAAACTATAGTACAAGGATTGGTCAAGAGGTGAAATGTAGGTATGTCAAAAGCAAATATACGCTTTACGTAAAATGATAAAATAACTCTGGTTACTGGCACTTGGTGAGTAAACAACAAGAGAAGCAAACACAACAAATAAAATCAAAGTTTGGTATTTTCTTTTGAATATAAATTTAAATATATGTTATTTATATGTCGTTCCATCAATAAATCTTTATTTTTTACATGCCAAATAAACGCATAGGGCAACATCTCTTTATGATTTATATTCTCTTTTTTTTAAATTACCTAGCTGTCTGAAAATTCCTCATTAGCACTTGACTTCATTTTGCCTGATGGACCTTTAACCTTTAAATACAATTTTCTAACTTACCCAAACGAGTTTATCAACGAACAACAAATCAACAATAACCTGATTCACTCTCACACACAATTTTACTTTAGATTAATGAAATTTTATACGAATAATGATAATGGTTGACAAAACAATCAATAACTATAACCTCCGCTACGGTCGGCTATCTGAGAATGCGTAATTCGCGATATATCGGGGAATCCCCGAACATTGAGCGGCACGGCAGGATGGAACGTTTGAACGCGTTCAGATATTATTGAATATTGGATGCGTTCTTAGAAGGACAAGTTTACATAGTAACTATTTAGTAATCTTTGGTTTATCTCTGTCATGTGTTTTACTTGTTATTCTTTTTTTATTTTTATGACAAATAAAAATATTTTTAGTGGAGATTTATTTTGTTATGAGATATCATTGAAAATAACGGTATAAGTAGGTACTTTTGTTTGTGTATGTCATATTGACAGCAAGATTTGAGGTGGATATACATTTGTCTCATGTGTCGTGCGTGACGTGACGACTGACGCGTTAGAACTGTATCGGTTCCATACATAAACCATCACAACACGTTACGCACTAGTGTGAACGTTACCAAGACGTTACCATACTAAATGGATCAAACCGATAATAATCCAGCTTTACATGTATTGTGTTGATGTTTTAAGATCTCTCGAAAAATGTGATATAGATAGTACAGTAGGGCGCGACCACATCATGTTCGCAATAAAACCAAATATAACTGCCAGCTACCATGCATGAGATAAAACTAGATACTAGTCTGGTCATTTCTGCGCCCCTCCAGGGTCTGCGCCCTGTGCCTGGGCACTGCTGGCACCGCCCTAGTTACGGCACTGAGTATGTTTATTAAAATTTATCAAAAATTCTACATTAACAGTCATTTATATCATTAAAGTAAAAATTACAATTATTAAGATTTTGAAAATGGAACTGGAAACCTGCACCTCCTCCGAAGGAAACGCGCTCAGTCGTTATAGCACATGTGTTTGAGGACTTCTCAGGCCCTGCTGGAATATCCATTTCTGCATCAGGACTCTAGTTTTTGTGATCCCACCAAGTATTTGTTCAGAAATATTTATTTTGTTTTGTAGTGAATCTTCAATATATCCTTCTGCAATAGAACTTGAGCGCCACCCACCATATCTTTTCAAAACTGCCCCAAAATTTGCGAGTAGGGTTGCAGAAGAACGCCTGAAACTGTGCCCTATATATTGTTTAGCATCAGAAAGGCCCAAATACTTCGCAATAGTAACGGGCGTTTTCGAAAATGTATTCACACCTACACTGGACGGTACATTTTTCATTGTTATAATTTATAAATAGTCGCTTGTGATCAACTTTGCTTAGCCTCAAATTCCTATACTTGCGGAATATATCGAGTGCAGCAACCTTATTAGTACCATTGACCACAGTGAACACTCTTTTCTTATAAGTTTTCGTATCTGGAATCTGAATAGCCAATACGCTACCCCGATCTTCCACGACATCTACGATCATAGTCACCAGCTCGCCGATTCTACACCCTCCAGATATACCCATAATAAAAACTACCTATATCAATAAATATTGCTCATCAGGAGCGGTATCTAAAAAGTATTCAAACTCCTCTCTTGTGAATACCTTCGACTTCTTTGCTACGTATCTCCTGGAATGTTTAACTTAAGTTAAACTTTCTTCTCATGAATAAACATTCATTTAACTCACTCGTTGTATAAATAACTATTATTTATGATCGCAAAATCATAGTCATTGTATTTCCAAATGACGTTTCGGGCTGTGCCTTTGGCCTTTCTTGATTTGTTTGGAATTGTCAACATATGAAATTTTTTGCCAATACCAAACAAATCAAGAAAAAGTTCAAATTTGATAAAGGGCACATGACATAGTAGTTCACGAAATTCGTCTTGGAGTGAACTAAGATCTCGGTTGAATTTACCATATCATCGATAAACACTGGTGCTTGATGGAGCTTCATCGCCAAAAATTGAATTAAGTTAATCCTTGTCGAAAGTTGTGAAAAATTATCGCAGGAAAATGTTCTTTTAAGTTACTGTAAACAACACAAATAGCGCTCGTATGTCAAAACGTTCTGACTACGTATAACAGTAGGGTTGTCAATAGAGAAAGATTGTCTATGGGTTGTCCAATCCCTAAATATAAAAGGCAACCCTCGAAACAATTATCTAGAAGAGAAATCGAACTCATGGATTATATTTATTGGAATTTCATATGTAATTACACACACTTATTTCTCATATTATCGTGTCATAATACAAATATCACTGCTATAATTTAGTTTCAACTGTCCATTAGGTGTCCCATTTCGTGAATAATTCAAATAATCATGTAGCGACACATCAATAATCTCATATTCTCACTTCAACATCATCTCGAGACATGCGGGCTCGACATGATATACGGGTACTACTTCTCAAAGGTTAAGGTAAGTAGATATACAAGAATAATGGAGGTAACTACACAATTGGGCAATTCTTAGATTCGACACGTAGCCATGTGTTCATCTTCAAGTATTGTTCTCAAATTTTCGTCAATCTCTAGTACGAAGATGGGCGTAATTGTTAACATCAATATTTCAAAGATCCACCGTGTTAATTTTTTTTCGCAATATCTCGCTTGCTTTCACCGTGAAACATCGGTTTTATGCGACCGCATGTTTGTCGTTGGAATTATCTCACGATAGATATTTCTGGAGGCGGTCCAATCTGAGTGTTTCTTTTATTCCCGAGTTGATTGAAGCGGGCTTAGTTCATTGATTTTTCATGAACTGTTGCGAAACGAACACTTAACGTTGATTACGCACACTTATCTGGGGATGCGGAGATGAATGAAAGATGCATCGTTTACTTTTTCACTGAGGCTGCATGGTTTATTGCGAAACTACCGCACGGTTGCGCCAAAATGAAAACTGCCGGCCAAGCGACATTTTGAATGCCTTATCAAAATAATTCGATAACAGTGGCGGCGTAGCATAGGTTGGCACCCGGGGCGACTTTCTATCGAGCACCCTCAAAATAAAACGACAAATATTAAACGCGTTTACGTGACTTTATTTTGCTAAAATACTCAATGACATTATCAAAATTTACTTTCCTCTCCTTTTCAATGGACAATATGGATAGACTGGAAAGTCGTGTTTGGCTCATTAGATCTTAAGTAAGATTTTATTAACTTCAATTTTGAGAAACTTCTTTCACAAGTAGCCACCGAAACACAAATAGTTAAAAAAAAATCTCCCATTTTACAATAAATTTCAGAAGCTCCAAGGTAGTCCATTGGATCTCTTCTTGAAGAGAAATGCTGGCGGCTTCCAAGTGGCGCCTCAGTCGTAAAATCTCCAAAATAATGTCCTCTGCAGAAAATTCATCATAGATTTTTGTAAGATTTGGAACTTTATCACGAAGTTCTTCTTCTGTTGACGTAAGTAGAGTTTCAGACTGAACAACACCAAATGTTATGAGAATATCATCCATTGCTTTGTAGCGATACTCTAGTTCTTCGTAAAATCTATCAAGACATTCTAACATAGCTCTATGCAACTCTTCTGGCAATGTTAGTCCAACATCTTGGGACATTTCTCCTGGCATTCGTTTTCGGAATCTCCTCCTTCCTCTTCTTTCAACGGAGATATCCAAGTCCTCACATTTCTCAGTTGTGTAGGAAATAGCTCTTTCCACTATTTGTATACGTTGAGTTTGAAGAAAAATTTTTATGGCTTTAATTTTTATAACACACTTTTCCAGCGATAGTCCAGATGTTTGGATATACTTTTGTGTCTGATTAACTTCTTGTAGGATTTCACACCAAAAAGAGAGGTAGCATAAAAAACTGAAGTCACATAAAGCTGGTAAGAGTGTGGATGCTGCTTCTCTGCGTGACAGAGTTGGTATTTCTTTGTCACCGTGTTGTCACCCCTTGATGCTTGGCACCCGGGGCGGACCGCCCCCCCGCCCCCCCTTTACGCCGCCACTGTTCGATAACTTGATACACAGTATTAAAAAATCCTGAAACAAGTCAATTCTTGTTTTTTTATAATTTTTGAATGATTTTTCTCTATTTCAGTGTCGTAACGAGTTCATTACAGTACTATGAACAGTGCATTGTTTTTAGTTATATTTTTCGTTTTGTGGTTGACAACACTGACATCCTATCCTTTCGAATGACAATACGGGTCCATTGTATGTCAATTGTTAAAATTAAACCTTGTAGAGAATCGAACGCACCATTCAAATTCTATATTCTGTCAATTTTCGTATCAGTCACACCAACTGCGAAAATAAAATACAAAAGGCACTAGGAGGTATAATCTGAATTTTTTATTGAATTCCAATAAATTTCTCACAATTCTTGACTGAAATAGGGAAAATATCGTCTAATACTCATTGCAAAAGGCAATTCTAACACTTATGCGTTCAAAAACTCGCTCCTTCATCGCTAGTTTTCGAATTTCGCATTCGTGTTGGAATGGGTGCCCATTCTGCAACTTGTACTAAAATATACTATTATTGCACCCTGTTCCATCCTCGTCAATTAATTCAAATTTTTTGAATAGAGAAAGTGGGTCATGTGGTAAAAAGTGTCTAGAAAGGGTATAGGGTATTTGTTTTCGCGCCATCTTCGGAACGGGGCGACTAAAAGGAGCGGAGAGAGGCGTCCGCCATTTTGTGAAGTTATAGTCAAGATGGAACATTAGGAAATAGATCAGGATGTTCGAGAATACAGGCGCGACAGTTAAAATTCAAAACTCGGGTCGTCCTCGTTCAGTTCGTGATGAAGAAAAATTGAGGAAGTTGAGGTGTCGGTTCGTCAAAATCCGTCTTTATCCATCCCAAAGCGAAGACAAGCGTTGAACATCAAAAAATCGTCTTTACATTCGATTTTAAAGAAAGAATTACATCTTAAAGCCTATAAAATTCAATTGGCTCAAGAATTGAAGGATGCGGTCTATGCTAATCGACTGAATTTTGCGAGGGAAATGCTGCAGCTATTTAACAACTTCAACAACATGCTGTTTAGTGACGAAGCAAATTTTTAATGGAATGGTCATGTTAATAAGCAGAATTGTCGGTACTGGGCAGTGGACAATCCGAGACGAAAGTATGAACAACCCCAAAGGTTGTGGTTTGGTTTGGGTCTGCTAAAGGCATAATTGATCCTTATTTTCATTTCATGAAAAGCAAGCAAGTAATGTGAATAGTGACCGTTGTTGGACGATAATTGGTCACATCATCTCTGGCCCCTTTTTGTGGACAGGAACCACCCTGGCCGTCTTTAGAATATTGGGAAATTCACCAGTCGAGACAGATAAGTTGATAACATGAGCAAGATGCTCAGAAATCTGGGGTGCAACCTCAAAATCCTCACCGATATCATGTCCTTTCCACAACTTACCTTATTTTTCATGGTTTTAATGACGTCAAAAACCTCATGAGCCAGTACGGGTAGACAAAAAAAACTATTAATCGACATAGTCTGCGCAGTGCAGGTCACGACCTGGCAATTTCCATAATGAGCCATAAGGCTAGTCTTTGCGATGGTGGAGAAGTAAGTCCCGAAGGCCTCGGCCACCCCCAGCGGATCAGTTAAGGGCACACCATCACAACTCAAAACCACCCGATTGGACACAGCGTTATCAGCTAATTCTCCCCTGACAAGACTCCAAATTGCCCTGCCTTTGTTTGTGGATCGATGCAAAACACCACTGAAATAACTCAACTTGGAGGATTTCAAAAGGACTTCATACTGTCTTTTGGCACTCGTATACAGCATTCTTGACTCCGGAGTTTTCAGGTTCTGAGATAACCAGTGAATATTCCTCAAGTTGGCACTCGCTCGTCTTATTTCACATGTGATCCAACCCGGTCGCCGCTTACTAGCAGAAAGACTCCTTCTAGCAGGACAAGTGCAATCAATTAATGATGTTACCAAAGTACATAAATTCTCAAAGCAGGTATTAACGTCAGAAGATCTGTAGACCGAATCGAGATCAGCACGTGCCATCATCATCGATAAATGTTCGAGATTTCTTGTCGAGAACACTCGAACCGAGCGTTCGGAAATTTCATCGGAAGAAACAAAAACCTCGTCATCATATGTTAGAATCATCGCCCTATGATCACCAATATTTACATCAACAACCCCGGTAGAAACAAGATCGGTATTGGCATTCGTGAGAATATAATCTATTTTAGAGGAACTGGTAATTCCATGCCTATTAGTAAACACCCTTGTGGGCTCGGTTGAAGTGACCGAGAGACCAAAACACATCTGAAGGGATTGTAAGCATCTGTGAGGAACAAAAAAATTAATATTCAAATCACCGCATACAAAGATAATCCTAGAACCGGTGAGACAATAATCCAACACATAGGAAAGTACTTTAGAAAATAAATCTAAATCACCTCCAGGACTCCTGTAGACACTTAAAATACAGACATCAGAAGAATTCATTTTTAAGTTGATACCACAAAATTCACACTGCATTTCCATTGAAAACTTCTTAATATGGCTAATTTCTACTGCTTGATAACATGATTTAGTATACAAAACTGTTCCCCCACTTTTGTGAGAAGACCTGCAATATGAAGCAGATATTACATAGCCCTTGAGTGCCATGGAGGATATTTCATGCTGGTCGCACCAATGTTCTGCTCAAAACATCAGGATTCTCGATGTCAATAAAAACTTCAAGTTTCGCTATTTTATTCGGCAAACTTTGGGCATTTAGTTGTACTATTTTAATTTTTCTTTTTTTATTGTGTTCAGTATGAACTAGAGAATCTAAAACATTACCTTTCACTCTTTGCTGTCTGTCTTCCGATGTCTCATAAAAAACTTATTCACTGCAACACCCTCTGGCCAGAATTCAGGACTCATTGCCCGCCCCAAAAATGAGTTCATTACAGTACTAAAAACAGTGCATTGTTTTTAGTTATATTTTTCGTTTTGTAGTTGACAACACAAAAGTCTTGGCTCAAGAATTGAAGGATGCGGACTATGCTAATCGACTGAATTTTGCGAGCGAAATGCTGCAGCTATTTAACAACTTCAACAACATGCTGTTTAGTGACGAAGCAAATTTTTACTGGAATGGTCATGTTAATAGGCAGAACTGTCGGTACTGGGCAGTGGACAATCCGAGACGAAAGTATGAACAACCCCAAAGGTTGTGGTTCGGTTTGGGTCTGCTAAAGGCATAATTGATCCTTATTTTCATGAAAATCGACGAGGCCGAGCAAGTAATGTGAATAGTGACCGTTGTTGCGATATGTTGCGAAATTTGTTGGTCCCAGATTTGCAGGAGTTTGCAGGATTCAACTCAAGGACATGGTTCCAGCAAGATGGGGGCCACTTGCGATACCTCAAATGATTCAATGGAAGTTGCTAACGAATTATTCCCCAATAAAGTCATTTCGCGAAGGGGTAACATCAACTGGCCTCCCAGAAGCCCCGACCTTAGCCCGCTTGACTATTTTGCATGGGAATACCTTAAAAGTAAGATTCATCAAAATAATCCAACGAATCTATATAATAATAATAAAGGTCTTTATTCACATGATTGTCCATAGAAAGAAAAAAAATTTACAAAATTTCTTATTTAGCGAGATCCAGCACTATAAGTGCACTGTTCTATCTAAAGATTCAAACACAATCGATATACCCGCCCATATAGCAAATTTCGAAACAAATATAAAATTAAAAAAATATATATATATATAAACCCAAAAAAGATTAGTCTCGATATCCACTTTCTCTTCCGTGATGTTAGAAAACAAAATGACACACTTCAATTCAACTCGACTCAACCTCAAGAATTGTAACCTGGTCAGCACCCAGTTACAGCTCCATCCTGCCCACCCCAGAGCCTCCGGAACAACACCCTGAAACCCTGAAACGGCTCAGGCCAGCAACACCTTTAATGTTCACGGACAGACTATTAATACATGATGCGATGTGGTATGAATAAGAACGCCGAAAAAACTGGGAAGAATACAAAGGTGGAGTAAGAGTTCCCTTGTATCGAATATTTAAATTATGTACATCGGTCCGGAAGGTGATCTTATTATAAAGATAAGGTGGAGTCTTAGTAGTGATTATCTTCATGAACAAGACAGCTGCATGGAGAAATCTTCTATTTTCCATGTTGAGCCAATTCAACAAACTAAGCGTATGACTTATTCTATCATATTTCCTGATGCCAAAAATTAATCGTAGACAGGAATTCTGTAGTACCTGAATGCGTTTTTTATCAGAGTATGTCAAATAGGGTCCAAAAACAACATCAAAAACAACATGTGAAAGCACCAAAGACTCGCACATCATTATTTTTACCCTTCTCGTTAAAAACTCCCTATTTCGGTAAATGATCCTCAACATACCATAGGCCCTCTTCAAGCATAAAGACACATGATCAGTAAAACGTAACTCGCTATCCAAGCAAACACCCAAGTCCTTAACCTTCTCCAGCAGCTCAACCCTCTCCGATCCAATGGTGACACAGTTCTCACTTTGTAGAAACTTCATCCTGGCACTCTTCGCCCCAAACAGGATGGCGACTGTCTTCTTTGCATTGAGGTGCAGACAGTGTTCTTCAGTTACCTCACGTATTCTATTGAGATCATAATTCAAGGCTCTGACAGCCTGATCCATTTCATCCGGATAGAAAGATATATATAATTGGGTATCATCCGCATAGTAATGCAACGAACAAGAAATGGTAATTTTATAAAACTGTGAGATGTACACAATAAAAAAGATGGGTCCCAAAATATAACCTTGAGGAATACCTTTATATATCTCTAAGAAAGTTGAAATGCAACCCCTAAGAAAGACAGCCTGATAGCGGTTAGCTAAGTATGAAGAAACAAGAGCTACAGCTTTTTCAGAAAAACCAATATGTGTCAATATAGCTCTAAATGTCAAGTGATTTAGACTATCGAAGGCTTTAGAGTAATCTAAGAGTGTCAACAAAGTCAACTTTCCCTGATCTGTGGCTCTAATTATGTCATCAGTTATGTGCAGTAATGCTGTTGTGCAACTATGACCCACCCTGAAACCTGACTGAACAGTTGGTATTATTTTATTCGAATTCAAATGAGGCCAAATTTGCTTGGACATAACTCTCTCGAGAAGTTTCGACAGAGTAGGTAGAATGCTGATAGGCCTCAAACCATTCAGGTCCTTAGGGTCAGGGCCTTCGAGTAATACTTAGTCTGAAAAGTCCTAGGCACTAGTTTTATTACAGTTACCTTTTTGGCGCTCTTGTTCACCCGAACAGAGTGCCTATCATTGCCCGAATGTCTGTAATTTTGGAATATCAGGCCGAAAATGGTCTCAATCGATTGGGTTCGACTCCTGATGAAGAATTCGTGGCGAAAGTTGAGTCTGTCCGGCCGGCCGTCCGGCCGTCCGGCCGGCCGGCCGGCCGTATCCTCTCTAGCATCCAAAAGGAATCAGCTAGAGTTTTCAAATTTTCAGAATAGGTTAATTGTCCAAATATCTCGGTCAAGTTCGTTATTGGGCCAAATCCGTCGGATGGTTCAGTAGTTATGAGCATCTGAAATTTTGTTTCCTCAATAACTACTAGAATATCCCTCCGATCAAGTTGATACTTGGAATGTTATTGAGGGAGGCTGAAACGAAATGGCTTGCAAAATTTCGCAGAAATCGTCACGCTAGAAAATTTTAAAAAAATTCCCAAAAAAAAAATTTTCAATACTTAATATCTCCTAAGACTTCATTTAGATTTAAATAAAAATCCGTATATATATTGAGGTTACCGATATCTTACTCATCCTCAAATTTCATTGTCGTAGCTTTTCCCCTTCTGAAGATATGATCATTTTTTTCATTTACTCAAGAGAAAAATAGAAATGTCATGAAGTCCGAGCTTTGTCATTGAAAGATTTGCCATCACAGATCGATATTTCATTTTTCAGTTAGTACTAACCCGATCAGAGAGCTTATAGATTTGTTAAGGTTTGAATATTTCAAAGAGCTGTTGAAATATCTTGATGTAGACAATGTAAGTTCTCGTTCCCAAAAATAAAAGTACTGTAGAGTTATGGGTAAAGAAACGAATAAAATTCTTCGTTCTAAAGCGACGTTTCGATTAATTTTATCATCTTCTTCAGGCTAAAGAACAACTAACAGCTCACACCTCGTTCAAAGCGTCCGAAAGTAGAACAATCGGCTGGAAAGGTTATGGGCTCGGTATTTTGGGATGTGCGTAGTGTAATATTCATCGAATATCTTGAGAAAGAAATTACCATTAACAGTGAAAATTATATAGTGTTACTGGAGCGTTTGTATGCCGAAATTGCAAAGTACGGCCGTATATGGCAAAGAAAAAAATTGTTTTCAAGATAACGCATCGTCTCACAAGTCAATCAAAACAATGGCGAAATTATATGAATTGTACTTCGAATTGCTTCCACATGCATCGTATTCTCCCAGCGACTACTGGCTGTTCGCAGACCTAAAAAAGAATTTATCGATAAAATGGAGGCCCATTTTGAGGCAAAAGATGAATCGTTCTCAAATGTTATGCAGGGCATACACGCTACGGTAGACCGGAGAGCAAAACTGTACAGGTATACCTGCGCAGGTCTGCCTCGTGTGTGGGGACGTTCCCGTAACCGTAAAGCGGGCAGGTCGTGTGTTCGTTATCAGCGACCGTACGGTGCCATTAGATCGAGTCGAATCTCGAATTTGCTCGGGCGACCTGTGCAGGCTTGAAAAACTACGACACTCACACTCCGGTCGACCTGCGCAGGTATACCTGTACAATTTTTCCTCTCCGGTCGACCGGAGCGTGTATGGCCTGCATTAGAGCGGCGCTGAAATGATTGCGTTGATCTTGATGGAGATAACGTTGATGAATAAAGTTAATTCTGAACCAAAAAATGTGTTTTCTTTGTTATACACGGGAGCTTTCACCCTTTATGTTATAAAGTAAAGATCATTCTACTAACCTATCTTGAAATTATGATATGATTTATTCCACAGAGCCTTCGCTGAGCAGATCCATCGTCCCTTTGGCGTACGCTTCAATCCTTACACCCAGAGCGTCGAAGTGCTCAGTAATGAGCAAAAAATTGAAGCTGTCGTTTCCGAACTCCGTGGTGACTTATGCATTGTCAACAGTGCTCTGAAGAAAATCAGCGAGCGCGATGCAAACCTGGACATCCATCGATTTGAGGAACTCCTTCGGAAAGGCCTGCAAATGGAAAACGGAGAAGATGACGCTAAAAAATAACAAAACTGAAAGAAGCCTTGTGGACCTGATCCACGTAGGTTTTTCGATATTCGGGGCCAAAAAATGATAAGAAGCAAAAGTAATTTTTTTTATCGAGGATGTTATTTAAAATTTGTTCAGTTTAAACTCTATCAAAGGTTATTGTAATTTTTGTTGAATGCTAAATATTAAATATTCGCTTTACAGACTCAGAATTCATATATACTTGTAGTTTGTGCGAAGATGAGATATTTGATTCGATTTATCAATTTGGTTGTTTCGAAAGTTCAATTGATTTTTTTTATATTAATTGAAAATTAAGTTTAGGAAAAAATTTTAATTACTTATACTTCTAGTCTAAACAAAAAGAGAACTCCAAAGGGGTAATTTTTTTCATATACATATTCCGGAGCTCTAATCCTCCATGAGTTTTGGATTGTAAACATTTGGTTCAAACAAAGAATTTACAGACAATGACAATTTTGAGATCGGGAATAGAAAATACTATTCGAATTCTAATTATAATAATTATTATAATTAGATAAATAAATATTAATCGAATTTTACTGAGCTGTAGCAAAAAATGTTTACAATGTAGGAGGGATAAGGCTTCTGACTAAAGTTAAGTACGAATGAAGAATACAATTATAAACATGGGGTCTTAGCCTTTGGTAATTAATGAAAACGATATAAAGGCTTCTCACCTCATTTGTGCCGAGCTAAATAATTATCAAAGAAATCATTATTGTTAATTGTTTAATTGTTGTACGTGTGATCCATTCATATTTTCTGTCAGATGAATAAAGATTTGGTAGTAATGAATGGTATTTTCATTCCTACATTTCATTTTCGTGATAGGCAAGTCTAAGTGATTTGGTTACAGCATTATGTTGTCGCTTTGTTATATCTTGCATTGGACTATTTCAACAAGAAACTTAATTATCTGGGAGGAATTGAAGTTTATTTATATTGTTGTTTGAACCTATCTCAAAGAACGTTGAACTTTTTAAGATTTGCACATAAATAGAGTAGGCAGTTAATGCAAAATTGTAGTATCACGTTGGGTACTTGTTGAATAAGTAAATATTTTAAGCGATCTTCAAATTGAAATAGTTCCATATGAATTCGTATCTTAAGTGTTGGATATTTTTTATAGGTAATAATTACCAAGCTGTGTGATCATGGCATTCAATGAGCCTCTAATTTTATCATTATCCGAACACCTATGACGAAAAAATGATTACTCAATGACGAAACTCATCACCCTGTGTTTATAATCCAAACAAAGCGTAACCTTTCGGAGCGAATAATGGCCAATCATTCTCGTTCGTTAACCAGTTCTATACAAAAGATGCTGTACAGTGAAGTCTGATATCTTGTTGCTAAATTATGCAGCTGTCAATCTGACGATAGGACTACTGTATGAAATGTTTGGCTATAAATTTTCCTAGATAATTTGTTCAAAACATTCTTCCAATTGGAACCATAATAATACGACATACCAGTTATTTCTTATTAGAATTATCTGATTATTATGCAATCAAGCGTCAATTGGGATATTTTCTCATTATAATATAGTCATATTAATGAACCTAAATCAATGTAACCTTAAATCTTAGTTTGAACACAAATGGGGACCCTGTATTCTTCATCAGGAACTCAACCTCAACATATTGAGACAAATACGAAATGTATCTGATGCATTGGATAAATTCGAAACTTGAAAATAGCTAAAAGTAATGCCAAGTATGTAATAACAATCGAAATCATTGAGTTAAAGAGAGCATTAAAGGTTCAAACGGCTGGCTAAATAAAAAAATTGAGCCTTGAAGTACAGGAGGAATCAGGGTATGAGTACAGAAAACTTTTTCCACTTCATTTTTTTTTGATATTCCATTACTCAAATAATGATATAAATGCATATTGCTGCATGTTGCCAGCAGAATTGTTATTTTGCAACCAGGCAAAGTGTATTTTTTGTTGAAATATAATTTTAAAACGTCTCTATCGTAATAAAGTTATTATTTTTGGAGATATGGATTTTTGAAAGTTGGAGAAATCTCAGAATTGAATATTTTTGATCCATGAAAAATATATTATATTATATATTATATATTGAAAAAGTATGAATTAAATTTTTTATCTTCATACAGTAGTTAAAAATATCCTTAATTGCAATTTCGAGAAATTTGCTTGCTTAAAACTGCTTTTCAATCGCCGCCTCTCCCTGATTAACACGCTGCGTCGTCATCTCGGTGTCCTGAATCATTATTTATCATTTGTTTCTCAAACTATTTTTATCAGAATTTTTTAGGAGAGCAATGTTATCAATAATTAAATGCTCTATAATTTGTTTTGAACAAACTTTTTCCCAAAATCAGATTTAAAAAGGTTAATTATGGATCAAACATATGATAAAAATTACTTTCTATGAGTATAAAGCTTTTTTGTTATTAAAACAGAAAACACTCACATCCGATAACTTCTTCAAACAAAGGTACATGTAGAAATATAAAATAATATAAAAAGACTTGACACTCACGATAATTGCAACGAAAATCACTTGAATTCAAAAATGTTAATTATACATAAAATCACTGGCATGGACACAACAACGTTTAACAATTTTAATACTGCACCAAAATAAAAAAGAATAGCAAATAGCTCTGAGCAAAAAACAACATACGGTCGAATGTACTGTAATTCTGATAAAATTAATATATTAAAAGATAAATGATAAATAATTATTCAAGGCACCGAGAGGCCGATGCAGCATATGAGTCAGGAAGAGACATACTTACAGGTAAGTGAGTAAACTCTTGAGCGCACAGAATTGAGGACTAAAAGCATTTAACAATTTAATTTCTTGAAATCATAATTGAGGAAATTATTAACTTATGTATAAAGAAAAAACAAAATAAAATTCTTTTCCTCAATATATTGTTCATGGTATTTAAATTCGATATTTTTTCAACCTTTTAAAAAACATATCATATTACTAGACTAGGTTTCTATATCGTTCCTATGTTATATGTTGTGAAAGGGTATATCAGTTACCAGGAACCTCAGTTTCTATACAATTTATTCTGGCTTCGTTTGAGATTCTCAGTCTTTCCTCAGGCTGAAAATATGACAGTTACATAAAAACGATAAAAATCTTCTAGATAGAAAGTAATCCACATGAATACCTGAGTACAACATTTACACAAATTTGTATATTACACTCATATTTACTTAATACTTGAACATTACAATTAAAAATAACATTTCATTACAAACAAACGCCCCGACATCTCAAAAAGAAGTCAAACCAGCTCACCTATGAATATTAGATAAATAAATTTTCTCCTTTGAAACATCGTTCAAAATCGTGGTTGTTACTATGAGTGTTATATACAAATTTGTGTAAATGTTGTGCAGGTATTCATGTGGATTACTTTCTATCTAGACGATTTTTATCGTGTTTATGTAACTGTCATATTTTTCAGCCTGAGGAAGAGACTAAAAGTCTCGAAACGTAGCTAATTGAATAAATTGTATAAAAACTGAGGTTCCTGGTGACTGATATACCCTTTCACAACATATCATATTACTTTATCGTAATAAGTCATGAGACATATTAAAATTGTATTTCAACAAAGAATACAAAAAAATTGTACGGTTGATAAATAAAAATTCCTTGTAATTGTTTGAACAATTTTGGTAACATCCATTCATATCATTTGTTGAGTAATTTTAAGAGAATCGCATTAAAAAATTGAGGTGGTTTTCGGTGCTCATGCGCGGATTCCTCCTGGACTATTGCATGAAAGGATTATAGGGACAAAAGAAAACCACTCTTGAAACATCGTCTTCACAGTTCGGTATTAATTCAAACACCTATATGCTCACAGATTTCCTCAATCAACAGCAGCAATAAAACATCTCGACTACACAAACAACTAAAGGTACTTCCCGACAGATATCAAACAAGCCATTAAAAAAATGTCTTCCCAGACTTGACATTTAAGTACCTATACGGTGAAATCGACACAGACAACAAAAAAATCGAAGGAATCTTTAAATTCGATCCCTCCAAAATTCACTTTCTACCCAGCCGGCAAATATGAAAATGAGTGAGTCATTAATCGTAGTATGCCTCTTTCCACGTTACTTATATGGAAACTGATTTGAGCTCGGTATTCTTTGGGATAGTCTCTTGCGATACTTGAATTATGAATTACAGCATGCGTTGAGCTTATCAAATTTCACTTCTGCGATGTCTCCTCGCCTCGGGGAAGCTTGTTTCGGCTATAATAAAGCTTGTGGTTTGATATGATGAGATATAACTGGTGCTGCAGTAGGGTTAATTAGAGACTGCGGTCTATGGTGTGGCTTTTCGAGGAATATGAGATAATCAGTTGTGTCATATAATTATGGTCAGGGATACATAAAATTCTCATGCTGCATCTTGAAACCAATCACTAATTCACTGTTTCTGCGATCTTGTTCTAGTAAAACAGCCTGCTATCATTTTGACCAACTAGTAATAATAATTGAGACCTTTATTCAACTAGTAGTTCAGTACGGGATCCCTTATGACTGCGAACAATAATCTGTTTCAAACGTAAACTACACATTTTGATATACTTTTTTGTCTCATCGAAAGAATCAAAATGAAACAAATTTTGTGACAGTAAATATAAGTTGTCCTTTGGAAATCTCCGATTAAAATGGCCAATGGAGAGTGGGCTGCTTCTGGCGAAGAAAAATGCAATACACATCCCATACATTTTGCACATATCTTCAAACCAATGACCCCCTATTCTGGTATAAGCGATGTAGAAGTTGAAACATTTCTGTATCTTCAATCTCAGATGTCCTTACCAATTAAATCTTTCACACCAACAGATGTAGGCAATATGATGAGAAAAAAACAAGAAGGCTCCTGGATACAACCTCAGAAACTCTGAAAAAACTACCTAAGAAAATTGTCGTACTGCTCACAACATTAATTTATAGAAATATATTCTATTTCAGTTCACTAGGGAAACAGCAACATCTAGGTCATTACTGGACAATATTTTCACCAACTTTGATACAATTAAAGAATGTCGAGTGTTGAAAACTGCAATATCCGATCATTACGGCCAGTATATATCTTTTAAACTTGAAGGTGGAGGGCCAGCCACCCAAAAATTGAAAAAGAAGATTTTCACATCGTTAAAATTGAATGATATTTTCGATGCTTTATCTGTGGAGGATTGGTCAAGTATATGCGACTGTAATGATCCTAACAAAGCATACAATTTATTTAATTACAAATTGGATAACGTTGTAAATAGTATAATCAAAAGTAAAATAGTACAGGTAAATACATCAAAAACAATCAAGTGGATGACAAAGGGAATAAAGATATCATGCAGAAATAAGAGGATTCTATTCAAGAGAAAATTGGCTGGTGTCGTATCACAAGAATACTACAAAACATATAATAAAATACTTAAAAAGGTTATAAGCGCGACCAGAAAAATGAGTTATACAAGGTATATTGATCAATCACAAAATAAATCAAAAGCTAGCTGGGATGTTATAAAACAATTAACCCAGAATCATAAACCAGTAGAGTCCAGTATTTTGGGTGCTTTCAAGGATGTTTGTGATGATACAACACTACTTTGGAATGACTTCAACGATTTTTTTGTAAACAGTTGCCAGGATGTAAATACCAATAGAACCGCTAACATGAAGCTTTTAAAAATTAACGACTCCTCCATATTTTGGTATCCGTGTGATGAATATGAGATAAGGGCAAGCATAAGAGACCTAAAAAACGTAAAATCTTCAGGGGAGGATGGAATACCAGTATGTCTTCTGAAAAAAGTATCTCCTTTAATTGAGAGACCCCTTTGCCACATATTGAATAGAATGATGATTGAGGGTAAATATCCTGAAAAGCTGAAAATTGGACTGATTAAGCCAGTGTTTAAAAAGGGAGATAAATCAGATATGAATAATTACAGACCTGTTAGTTTACTATCGAATATCGGAAAGGTATTTGAGAGGATTTTACTGAAAAGAATGCTTGACTTTTTTGAGAAAAGGATGATATTAACAGATTATCAGAATGGTTTCAGAAAACAGCGAAGTACAACAAATGCCATATACCAACTTTTATGCACAATAATAGATTCATTGAATAGTGGATCTAATACGGCCGATATGTTCCTAGATTTATCAAAAGCGTTTGATAGAGTGGATCATGTGACTTTGCTCAAGAAGATGGAAAGATATGGAATTAGAGGAGTGGCCCTGGAGTTGATCAGATCATATCTGAAAGATCGGAAACAGCGTGTTTTTGAAACTAATCATAGAGGTGAATTATTGAAATCTGAGGAACGACTGGTGAGGAGGGGAGTGCCACAGGGGTCTATCCTGGGGGCTTTCTTGTTCATAGTATATGTGAATGAGTTGGCAGAGGTCATTAAAAGTTTTTTAACAATGTATGCAGATGACACGTCTTTGGTGTTTTCAAAAGCTGATTCGGAAAAATTGAAAGAAAACATCAAACAAGCACTGAGAGATTTGGATGAATGGTTCAGAGACAACAACTTGTTGATCAATTTGGAAAAGACTCAAATGCTGAAGTTTTCTTATAGGGACGAGATACTGGAGGAGTCGAATGGAGTTAATTACAAAAGTTTCTCAGTGCAGCCCAAACCTGTTGTTAGAATGCTGGGTATGGATATTGATGAACGTCTGGACTGGAGGTGCCATGTTGAGGGGGTAGCGAAGGCTCTGGCAAGAAGTAGTTATGCTGTGAAAGTTTTAGCCAACACTGTGAATCAGCAAGCAGCCATTATGGTGTACTATGCCTATGCATTTTCAAAAATGAGATACGGTGTGATTTTTTGGGGAAACTCTGTAGATGCATCTAGCATATTTGTTCTCCAGAAAAGATGTGTTAGAAATATTTTTCAATTGGAAAGGACAGAATCATGTGAGCCAATTTTTATAAAATGCGGCATACTCACATTGCCATCTATCTACATATATGAAGCAGTTTCTTTTGTACTCAGTAACGAGAGATTATTTTACAAGTATAGAAGAAATCATGAGTATCCCACAAGAAGGAAAGATGATTTGAAGCCACCCAAACAAAGATTTTCTTATCTCCAAAAAAATGTTGAATACCAAATCATATCAGTGTTTAATAAGATACCTGTAAAAGCTAGAATGTCTTATAGTATCAAAGAACTGAAGAAGAAAATAAAGATTTTTTTGATCGAGAGAGCATATTATAGTATATCGGAATACTTGTGTGATGATGTACACTTATAGAATCAAAAGAAGGATGGAACTTCTGATATATTGTTTCACCATTCGTTATGCATTAAATTTCTATAGATTCAGCAGAATATGTTAATTATTGATTTGTTTTTTTGCATACATTGTGTATTACTTTTCAATAGAATCAGCAAAATGTGTTAAATTTTGATTTTATGATTAGATGTTCTTATGTAATCTTCTGTTTTGACATGCTTGAATCCTTAATTTTGGGAATAATATACGGTGTATATTAGTTATCAAGTGAATAAAAAATTATCTATCTATGCACCAAAATTTAATGATATACAGGTCTGCTTTCAAAAAACGAATTATATTTTGTGTCTTCTAAACAACGCATGTCCCAGTATTTTTGTGAACATTTAAATGAAATTAGTTTATAACAACAAAACTTTTTTTTCAGTTTTTTTTTATATCAGGTATACCGCTCTGAAATGAGTATTTTTTATGAAAATAAAACACTAATTATTAATGGAAAGTAAAAAACATTTCATTCAAAGTATTGGCCATTGTTTACAACACATTTTGACCACCTTTTTGGCAATTTGTGGATACCACGCCAATAAATTTGTTCGTCTTTTAAAGCAAACCAACCAGACACCTCCTAGTAGGAATCGAAGTGCTGCTCAGCCAATGCGTGTCCCATCGATGAAAACAAATGGTAGTCGGAAGGATCCAAGTCTGGTGAATACGGCGGGTGGGGTAGCAGCTCCCAGCTAAGTGTTTTGATTGTATCCTGAAGCGATTTTGCTTTGTGTACAGGTGAATTGTCGTGGAGCAACATTACTTTGCCGTGTCTTCTGGACATTCTGGTCGTTTCTCGATCAATGCGTGGTTCAAATTGATCATTTGTTGTTGGTAGCCATTAGTGTTAACGGTTTCACCAGGTTTTAGGAAGCTCGTGGTACAC
Source organism: Micraspis discolor (assembly GCA_030674115.1). Lineage (NCBI taxonomy): Eukaryota > Metazoa > Arthropoda > Insecta > Coleoptera > Coccinellidae > Micraspis > Micraspis discolor. Next base: position 3,677,926 of record JARTUT010001740.1, read on the forward strand.
CACACATTTCTGGTCTCACCAAATACAAAGCATTTTCTTCTTGCCGAATCGATCTGGTTTTGCAGTCGATGTTGATGGTTGTCCCGGATTAACCCATGGTTTTTTCTTAAAATAAATCCATTTTTCCTCGCCAGTAACAATTAGATGCAAAATCAATTTTCTTTCGTGTCTTTGAAGCAAAATTTCACAAGTGTTTTCTCGGTTTTCCATCTATTTTTCATTCTATTCATGTCACACCCATTTTCCACACTTTTGGAGCTTTCCCATAGCTTTTGAACGTTCAGAAATTTTCCATGCAACATTTCTGCCATTTGCTTTTGATTCAAAGTGTCGTCTCCATCCAATATCGTTTGCAATTCGGCGTGTTGCGATATTCTCACTTCTGGGAACTTAGGGCCGTGGCCGTTACTTCCAAGAATGCCTTCTATCGCACGGAATTTTGGGAATCCCTAAGCTGTGCAACTACTTTCGATACGTCCGACCTTTCTCAATTATTCAAGAACCCTATGTTGCGATATTCTCGCAACAAAGGACACTTCTGGGAATTTAGGGCCGCGGCCGTTACTTCCAAGAATGCTTTCTATCGGACGGAATTTTGGGAATCCCTAAGCTCAGCAGGTACTTCCTCCAATGTTTCTCAATTATTCAAGAACCCTCTCACAGTTGAGTTCTAGTTTGACCACCAAACCGGTCAGTTCTACTTTACCAGTTAGTTTTCAGCTGCGAATGACGTGTAAACTCTAAAGTTTCTCGTAGTTTAATATCATCTCTCTGTTATAAATTTTCTCCAGTTGGGTCAGTTAGATACCCTAGTACATTGTGAATCTGAGTTATTCAGCTGCAATCCTCCGAAGTGAAACAAGATTTGTGAATCTGTGAAGCAGTTGCATATTGCCAAGCCACAATTTGTTAGTGGAAGTTTCATCCAACCTGCACCTTATTTTATATCTTCAACGATTGAAGCATAGCTGTGGTGAATTTCATATCAGGAATATAAGGTCAGATCTTTCTATTGTCTAGTCTTACCAGATGTGCCCAAGATTGAGCAAAGAAGTTCAAATCCCTGGATTTGGTAGAAATTTAAAAACTCTTCTCTATGAATATGAACTCTCAAGTGCCAAACATTGTTAATTCTTCTTATCTGTGAATACATAATTCTGTTACAACTACAAACTTGTTTTATTCACATTGCAGACATTTTTTCTACCAAAGATAATTTTTGGATCTACTCTTAGAGTATAACCAGCGACTCAGGAAGTGCGCTTCTCTTCATTAAGCGGGTGATTATTACTTACTCCTAATTTTGTACCCGCACACGGCGTCTTCAAACTTTTTTGGTGGTCTTCCACGTTCTTCATTTCACACATAAAAATCATTATTTCTGAACCGTTGAAACCATCTTTTGCATGTTGCTTCTGATAGAGCATGATCACTATATGCCTCGATAAGCATTCGATGCGACCCTGCAGCACTTTTCTTCAAATGAAAACAAAAAATTTTTCACAAATCATTACTTTCTGGTACAAAATACTAAATATGTTTCACAGATGTTATAGTAAACAAACAAAAAAAAATGCTCGTTCACAAAAAATGTTACCTATCGAGACATTTGTATCTTGACGCTCCCTTCATACCGGTATACCTGGTATATGGTATGCAGTATCAACTATGGTAATTGTTGAGACATTCATAATGAATAATCTTATACAGTTGTATAATTCCATGAGAATCACTTGAATAATAAGATCTATTCTCAAACAGTATCTCTATTATAGTAAGTCCCGTATATACTGATCAACATCTCCACATTATTTATAAAACTGAGATTTACCAGAAACTATAATTTTATATGTTTCGATTCGCACTTACGAAATACAAATTCGATATCAGCCTCATTAACAGTAACTCTCCAGGAGATCATCAATTATTTTAACTTTCAAATACGTGTGAGATGCAATAATCCTACTATGGTTTATTTGATGGTGCAAATATAATTGTTTGAACAATTATTAAAGTGGAGGCATAACTATTTGCATTGAGCCGAGAATTTTGTAAAATATTTACTTCTCAGAGAAGATTAATTGGTGAAAGATTGTTGAACGATGTATACATTCTGAATTTTTTCATTATATTACGTAAAGTTCGATGAATCCGTTGAATTTCTCTACGGAGACAGCATTAATCATAATTTTTGGAAGAAATTCAATGAAATTATTTGAAAGGTTGAACAAGTAACCAATTCTTAAAATATGAAAACTCTAGCTCGTCTCCTCCGGAATATAGATAGTATACGGTATTATTTACTCGAGTCTAAATTATGAAAATTCGCCTGCTTGATACTAAATATTATTGTCGAAACTATTATTGTTGAAATTCGTATATTTTGATGAGGAAGTAGATATATATTTCTTCAGTTGAAAAATACGAAAAATTCTTGATAATTCAGACAATTTGCGAAATAACAAAAATTTAGAAATACTCAATCTAGGCTGACCATCATAACATTTTTCATGTTACAAGATCTTCAAATATGGTGAACTCTTAGCTTCCTACAATAAGATGGTTCTACGCTGAAATTTGAGATGTTCTGGATATCTTCATCCCTATGAGATTCAAGTATTAAAAAAAAATTGGGAATTTGAAAAAAAAACTCTGTTGGGACGATATTTTCCAAACTTATTTAATTTTAATAATTTTTAACTTATTTTATTAATTATCAATTTTTGAAAATGTCCCTTGCGTGAATGTGATTAAATTCGACTTTGGAATGAAAAAATATGTTATCTTACAGTACCTATAAACTAAGCAAAGAAACATAACAATTAAAATAACGATAAATATATTATTATACTTAAAAATAACATTATATTTAATATTTTTTCATTTCCAAATCGAAGGATATTTTACAGACTCGATAATTAAAATAAAAAAAAAACTATGTTCTTATATTACTCATTTACGAGTCTACAGGGTGAGTCTTTGACCACTGCGTTAATTTTAACCATAGATTCTTGACGTCAAAAGAATCATTTTCTTCTCATAACATTTTTCCAAATTGGGCACCGTTCAAAAAATATAGGATGTTGAAATTTCATAAAAAAATTGCATTTTCTGTAATATTAAAACGGCAATATCAATTGAAATGATCTCTTGTAGAAGATGTTTGATAACAGTCATGTATATTTTGGCATCAATAGATTTATTTCATTTCTTGTGGGATTCTCACTACTACTGTACAGATTGGTTAAATTGCATGAAAAACAAATATCACTTGAACTAAAGGTCCGTATCTAGTACTTCCTAGAATCATTAGTCTTTTTGCAGATAAAATCATTCGTCATCTTTTTTCCTAAATTGCACAATTTTTGATATATTTGAAGTTGAAAGGAATTCAATCGATATAATCATCTGATGAAACATGAGTGAGTGGATCATTTCTTAGAGGGAAAATAATGTTTTTAAACAATTCAGATTCAATAGTTAAAGCTGTGGAAGGTAATTTTCATTCAAAGTAAACTGGACTACAGAGGGGTATTTGCCCAATGTGAAAACTTAAAATGCTTATATCCTTTTAATGCAGCTGAATATGGAAAAACGGTATGGGAAAAAAGTGTTTCTTTTGATCTCAAGAACCTATGGTTAAAATTAATGCAGTGGACAAAGACTCACCCTGTATAGTATTATACCTAAACTTCATTAGCGTCATTTGAATTCCAAGCATTTTATTCAATTATACTCAAAAAAAATCACGATAACACTGTTTCTTCCTACAGAAATCAGAATTACCCAAATAATGATTTGGTTTCTGTTGGAAAAAACTGAACAGATCATTATATCAGCTTCCGAAGAAGCTGCCATTAATTAATCGGGCAGTAAAAAAGTTAATGTCTTGCAGGAGGGCTAGGTGTTGATAACTAACCCCTTCGGCAAAACTCAATCAAGTCCCATAGTCCACGAATTTATTTACAATGGCGGTGAGAGGTTGTGACCCGAATTTCTCTTAAATGTTAAATATACAAACGTTCATGCACATCTAGGAAGATGTCTTTTATTTGGGGGAACTGATTACATAGCCAAAGAAGAGCGTACTATAAAAGAAGATTATCAGCACAGACTCTTCATACACTCTCCAATTGTCTTACGAACATGAAGTACCTCGTGGTGGTGAGTACTCATTTTAGTTGACATAGTTTTAGGCGGCTTCAAGAAAGTGAATATACAGGGCGTACATCGGTGAATTGTGTTGCAACTGTTAGTGAAGTTTCAGTGATTTGCTATGCAATAATAATAATCATATTTTATATGCGTACAGTGATCATGCAGAAATTGATACAGGCTATCTGTAAATAAATCCGAAGGACTTTGGAGAATGAGACTTTGGTGAAACGAATGGGGATACATCTAATAAAAATTTTCGAAATTTCCTTCCAAGTACCATTCCTCAGAAGAATGGTTTTTTCAAGAATTTTATCATTGTGTTTAATGAAATGAAAACTAACGTTTAAATCAAAATTTATAGGAGACATTTTTATCAGATTTGAGCAAGGGTTCAAAGAAAAAAAAATTTCAACATTTCTTGATCACAACAACAAATATTACAGAAAAATTAATAAGAGAGCTAGAGGGTTGAAAAAATTCCTGAAAAAAACATCTATGCCGTTAATTGCATGTGATTTTCAGAACCGATAAAAATAATTCAAAACTGCAAATTCGTCGACCTTTTTGAGGATTACTTGGGAGGGAAGGTAATTTTGAAAAAAAAAAATTAGGAATATTTCCATTCATTATCAATAAAGAATTATTTGTCAAAGATTTGTTTACAGTGCGCGTCAAAATTATGAAATCAATTTATCTCAGAAGAAAAATATTTGATAACAAAATGCTTAAACTGGTCAATTTTGCTTCACTTTCATCAAATTTTTATGCATTATGAAGATTTTTGGTGCACCCTGTGCCATCTCCACAAACCTCTAGATTTTAAGAATAGGGAAAGTGGGTCATTTGGTACGTTTTTGACAAAGTCATCTTCTCTACAGGCGTGCAGAAATTTTTTCAATTAGTTGGTTCAAAGAGGTTTTCAGTATGTGCAATTTGTCATGGTTCATATACTTTGAGATGATTGTACCTGCTGAAATTTGTCATTGAAGTCGACCATTACAGATTTTTTGATGCACAACTTTCAACCACCTCACGTAAAAAATTAGAATGTGTGAAACAATACCATCGTCCCAAAGTAAATGACCTATGACAAAGTGCACATACTGAAAACCTCTTTGAACTAACTCATTTCAAACAAAAAATTTTTTCTTGAAAATTTCTGCATGGCTCTAAAGACACTTTCCCTATTAAAAAAAAATTCAGAAGGTTGATGGGGACAGCACAGGGTGCCATAAAAATTATCTAAAAATGCGTAAAAATTTGGTAAAAGTGAAATAAAAATTGACGTGTTTGAGGATTTTGTTGCCAACTATTTTTCTTCTAACAAAACGAATTTGTACTATAATTTTTACTCACACTGTATAATTCAAATGAGTATAATATAATTATTCAAGTTTTGCTTCAATTGTTTAGAAAAGCGATGTCTTATTCTGGGACTATAGAAATAATCAATTTTATACAGAATCTAGTAACTTTGCATATTCAATGTTGAACGATTAATTTATTGAAATTTATAAATTGAAAAAAAAACGCACGACTACCTGAATAACTACAAATTTATGGAATTAAATTATTAGGTCATCAAGTTGAATGATTAATCCCTTGATATCAGACATCTCATGAAATTTTCAATTTTTATTCGTTTCGAAAAGTTACTCTATTTTATACAGAGTGAGTCTTTGACCACTGCGTTAATTTTAACCATAGGTTAAAAAGAAACACTTTTTTCCCAAACCGTTTTTCCAAATTCATCTGCGTTAAAAAGTTATGAGCATTTTAAGATTTCACATTGGGCAAATACCCCTCTGTAGTCCAGTTTAGTTTGAATGAAAATTACCTTCCACAGCATTCACTTTTAAATCTGAATTGTTAAAAAACATAATTTTCTCTCTAAGAAATGTTTCTTTCACTCATGTTTCATCAGATGATTATATCGATTTAATTCCTTTCAACTTCAAATATCTCAAAAATGGTTGCAATTGAGGAAAAGAGATGAGGAATGTTTTTATCTGCGAAAAAGACTAATGATTCTAGGAAGTACAAGATACAGACTTCTATTCAAGTGTTTTTTTTTTATGAAATTCAACCAATCTGTACAGAAATCCACAAGAAATGGAATAAATCTATTGATACCAAAATATGCATGACTCTTATCAAAAACCTTCTACAAGAGATCATTTCAATTGATATTGTCGTTTGAATATTACAGGTGAAAATGCAATTTTTTATGAAATTTCAACATCCTATATTTTTTGAACGGGGCCCAATTTGGAAAAATCTAATAGGAAGAAAATATTTTCTTTTGTCGTCAAGAATCTATGATTAAAATCAACGCAGTGGTCAAAGATTCACCCTGTATAATATAAATTGAAATCTTTATTGTATGTGCACCATTTCCTAATGAAATCTGTAGTTTATTATAAATTATTCAAATCGATCGTCTTCACTTTTCCATTAATTGTTCATATAATAGCTATTCAGAACACAATATCATATAACACATTCATAAAGAAATGGTGAATGGGAATCCTAAAAAAATGCATTCTTCCTAAACAAACACATTCAAGCATGATGAAATTAATCATACATCTGAATTGCTTAATTGTAGTGATTCAACACATCGCTTAAATGCTGTGAAATTCAGTCATAATTAACTTCTATCCTCTCAACTTGAGATGTTCCAATGGTTACAGAACTGGGAAGTATTCAAGGGTTATCAAGGCGATGATGGATCTAAAATGTTACATTTTTTCAGTAATTTTCATACCGATGATGATCTTGATGATATTCACTTTCACAGTTGCATCTTTAAATGCATAAATTGTCAGTATTACGTACTCGAAGATTAGCATTTCCTGTTTGTACTTCATCGGTCATACATCATATTGTTGATTTAGGTATCTCTCATGGCAATTTATGGAATATTCAACTGTATTATTTTTATTTTATTTTTCATTGCACAATTTTTCCTAAACAATGGATTTTGTCAATATTTTGTTTACTATTTCGCCATATACAGCTCATATTTCAAGCAGTTGAACAGTTTTTTTGGAATGTATGTTAGTGAAATTATATTTTCAGAAGACTTCGTACTTATCTTTTAGAATTTTCTTCAATTGATATTTTGGTGCTCACGCCACTCAAACTACTGTAGCAAATTTCTGCTTTATTGATTTACTGATTTAGTTATACAGGGTGAGTCTTTAATCACTGCGTTTATTTTAACCATAGATTTTTGACGTCAAAAGAAACATTTTCTTTCTATAACATTTTACCAAATTTGGCCACGTGGGTGTTGAAATTTTATAAAAAAATTTCATTTTCACCTGTAATATTCAAACGACAATATCAATTGAACTGAATTCTGGTATGAAGTTTTTGATAACAGTCATGCATATTTTGGCATCAATAGATTTATTCCATTTCATGTGGGTTTCTCACTACTACTGTAGGTACAGATTGGTTAAATTCCATGAAAAACAAAAAAACTAAAGGTCCGTATCTAGACGTACTTTCTAGAATCATTAGTCTTTTTTGCAGATAAAATCATTCATCATCTTTTTTCCTAAATTGCACGATATTTGAAGTTGAAAGGAATTAAATCGATATAATCAATCATCTGATGAAACATGAGTGAAAGAAACATTTCTTAGAGGGAAAATAATGTTTTTTAACAATTCAGATTTAAAAGTGAATGCTGTGGAAGGTAATTTTCATTCAAACTAAACTGGACTACAGAGGGGTATTTGCCCAATGTGAAAACTTAAAATGCTTATAACCTTTTAATGCAGCCGAATATGGAATATCGGTATGGCAAAAAAGTGTTTCTTTTGATCTCAAGAACCTATGGTTAAAATTAACGCAGTGGTCAAATACTCACCCTGTATAATTTTTGTGTGGAATTATGAATTAGAATCTAGTTCGATGAGTCATTTTTGAGCTCCTGTTTTTAGTGGAATATGAAGCTATCGTTCTGCCTAAATTCCTATTCGTAAATCAAGCCGAAATAATCTGAAACAATTGGGTTCAACTCCCTGATAATCAATCCACTCCTAACTCCTCATCAGCGCATTACAACATTTTATCGTATATTATGTTCTGTGTTTTCCTGAATATATATTTTAATGAGCCCATTCCTCCGTTACTGTTTGAATAGATACCGTTTCACAGTGAATATATAAACTTTGCTTCAACAAAGATTGGGAATTTTATAAATAATAATTTTCGATTATTTAAAAAATTGGAAGAATATCAACGAATACCATGTGTTTCAATAAGTCTATGACGCTACGACTTTTTACATAGATACAGTTTCAGTGAATATACAAATTTTTATACAACAAATTTTGAGAATTTTATAAAAAATTAATTCTGATGCTTTCAAAAATTGAAAAAATATTAATTGATGGCAAAATGTGTGTCAGTGAGTTTATTCCGCAGCGACTGTTTACTTAGATACCAATTAACAGTGAATATACAAATTTAGCATTTACGAGAAGATATAGAAGTTTTTTCATTTACTCTTGGGCATGAGGTCACAGTAGTTTTTGAGGCAAACTATTTTTGCCTACTACTACAGTTTATTTGAGGTAATCAAAACCAAATATCGTGATCTGAGAATATTTAATGTACCGTTATTCTATAGGAGATGGTTCATTTTCCGTTGGGTCAGAAGATTCAACTCCAGATAATCATCGTCTTTGTATAATTTGGACTTTAATAAAATGGTTTTCGAAGGCAATATGAGCTTTGAATAAAACTGAAGGAAACCTGAGTGGTTACTTCAATTTAAGCTTTATGAATTATTACTATATTTAATATGACCATAAAAATGCCAATTAATTGTTTCATTCAAGACATAATTCCTAGAAAATCTCATTATTTCTCTCTACCTATTTGGTTTAATCTATTCAAAGAAGAGAATAAAAATGTATCCATCAGTGTCAATAAGCTATTTTGGATAGATTATTCCCAATTTTTAACATCCCACCCTGTAGGTATGTAGAAAATAAGTTATTGAAAACGACCATTTCCTTTGAAACTATTTTATTTTTCCTATAAACCACAAAAACGTATATCAATATCCATATGCATCTCATTAGATGGAGCTTCTTCAAGAGTTCAATTAATTCAGTCGATTCGCAACTTGCTAAGACGTAGGTGTAACCTCTCAGTGAAAGTGATTATTCTGTGTCGATTGTCGTTACCTCTGAACTTTGAATAACGACATGACTTACAATAAGTACGTTTGCCTGGAGAATGATTTATGTAAATTATACTAATTAGCTATTCACGACCACCTGAAGAAACGCCTATTTTCATTAATTGCGATCATTGGTGATTCCTTTTCAATTTTCAATTGAATCGACTTCCAGCTGAGCTTCACGAAACATGAAGTACTGAATATCAGGATAAATAATTTTTTTCTATCTAACCTAGTTGTTTGAAAAATGAAAGTTTTTCAAGTCTAATCAGTATAACACCGAAAAATTGCAGTTCATTTTTTCTTATATAATTCAAGACAGCAAAAAAAATAATAGTTTGTAATCTTATCATGAAAGAGTATTTTGATCATCCCATGCAATAAATTAAGAATGAAACAGCAGAACTTGTGCATCCTTACACCGAAAAAAATGAAATTGGTATAAGATAGAATTCATGACTTTTTCACTAGCAGTTATCGCCAGTTGAACACTGAAATGTAATAAAATGAAATTTTTTCCAGGTAACCACAACTCTCCTAGCTTTCGCACAAGCTAAACCACAATACAACTACCCAGCACCGCAACGACCACAAATACCAACTGGTAGTTATGGTGTACCGGGAGGAAGTATAGGAGGTGGCATCATTGGAGGAACCACAGGTGGAGGTTTCATTGGAGGTGGCTCAATTGGAGGTGGAAACATTCGTGGTGGTGGTAGCATTGGTGGCGGCCTCATTGGAGGAGGTGGTAGCATTGGCGGAGGACTCATCGGTGGAGGAGGCAGTATAGGAGGAGGTCTCATAGGTGGAGGAGGCTCAATTGGAGGAGGTAGCATAGGAGGAGGCTCCATCGGTGGAGGAAGTATTGGAGGAGGTTCCATCGGAGGCGGTGGTGTTCTTGTCCAAAAACACATTTACGTTCACGTAGCTCCACCAGAACCTGAAGAATTCAGACCACAGAGGCCAATATCTGTAGGACAGGCAACTAAACATTACAAAATTATCTTCATCAAGGCCCCATCTCCACCTACCCCAACCGCAGCTTCCATAGCACTCAGACAACAGAACGAAGAAAAGACCCTTGTATATGTCTTGGTGAAGAAACCCGAAGAGGCTCCGGAAATCAACATTCCAACTGTTGCTCCAACACAACCCTCAAAACCAGAAGTATACTTCATCAGATACAAGACTCAGAAGGAAACCACTGGTGGTGGTGCAATTGGGGGTGGTGTCATTGGAGGTGGTTCGATCGGAGGGGGTGTCATTGGAGGAGGTTCAATTGGAGGCGGTTCCATTGGTGGATCAATCGACAGTGGAACCATTGGAGGTGGCTCAATCGGTGGTGGATCTATTGGAGGTGGAATCATTGGAGGTGGAATCATTGGAGGTGGCTCAATCGGTGGTGGTTCCATAGGAATTTCAACTGGCACAGGAGGCTCATCAATTGGCGGAGGAAGACCATCAACGAATTACGGACCTCCAGGACAGAGTGGACCTTACTAAATGAGGATTTTTTGAAACTCATAGTTTATTGTAAATAAAACTACAAATGTATATTTTTATACGTAATATTGACTAGATGCATAAGAAAATTTATGGTGACAAATGATATTATATATTCATATTTTTCAAATTTCTTTTATTGAAGATTATAACCAAACATGCGTGAGGAGAAATAATTGTCATGTAGCATACATGCAGATTTTTTTTAATTTTTGAGGATGGTAGAGATTAATGCTATGCCTCTGGAAATATTCAAGAAGATACCTTGGGTTATCGAGTGTCTTCAAGTCTGTTGCGCTACATAGGAGACTACAAATGATAATATCTAGCCATGTGGTTACATCCTTTCAGTTGAAGCAACTCTTTGATCGATCCAGCTCCAATTTATTAATAATGCTGTCCTTTCAGCTTAACATGTAAATTAATCTGTTGTAGACAAATCTAGGGTACTTATATTTCAGAGAACAGCTTAACTTGTCGGAGCCTCTGGAGTCCAGGATCTGTCGTTCAACGATAGGATCACATTTAGTTGCTACACAGTAGAATGGCTAATATGCTTCATATCGAATAATGTATTTAGCCAATAATCAGTTTGTGTAGGTTATTATTATATCAAGGTGTGAGAGATCTTTTGTTTATTTATTCCTAGGTTTTCTTCCTGTTTATTTTGTGTATGTTATCTTATTGCTATTCATGTTTGTTTTCTTACTACTATTTATGTCTATATTTTCTGACTGTTATTTATTTATATGTTTCATTCTTCTATCAAGTGGTGCGAGCACTTTCGTAAATTTATTTCTATAGATCGTACCACTATCTATTTATCTACATTTGTATTACATGATAATTTAATTTTTGGGATCTTGAAACTGTTAATAATTTCTACATTATTTTATAACATTTCTTATATACCTGTATCGAAGGCCATGAATGCGAAGTTATTGCAGTAAGGTATGAGAGAATATACTTCCGCCGCTGGAACTCTATGATCTTACCCGTGTTCCTTCTTCCTTGTCGCATACAATATTTATAGTTATGGCTCGTATACCCTGGGACCATTCTATTTTATTAAAGTTGTTACCATGACTGTTGCATATTCTACTCTATTGCAGTTGCTACCATGAGTTAGGTATAATTGCATATCCCATATCATTGAAGTAGTTCCCATAGTTGCTATGATTGATTGTTTTATGTAATCACAATATTTTGATGTCTGATAATAATTATCCTAACTCTTGTTATCTAGGTTAGGAGGATATTGTTACTCTGGAGAACCATAATTTACTCAAGGGCATATCCTGCCCCTACGATGGATATACAAGCAGTGATATTTCATCGATATAAATAGAAAATTAAATATTTTTTTCCTCAATTTTTTGACTGGCACACTCCTCACCCACACGAAAGTCAGGAAATCGCTGGGACCTTTTAAGTCTCGCAAATAACTTTCTGATTGCGAGTTTATTACTGGTGTAGTATTTGTGAACCTCTGACTGCGTTTTGGAGTCCTCGAGATGGGCAGGAATGTATATCAGGCAATCCAGAAGGAACAATGAAGAGAACGTGAGTGATCTGAGATCCCTGAAAACAGAAAACAGTCAAGATACTCCAGTCTGCCCAAAACTCTGACCGCCCGCCCGTCTACAGTAGTACACAGGTACAACTTTTAACTAGGAACAAGCTCGTAAAAAGCGAATTCACCAATTTTGCAACAGGTCGTAATACTAGAGGATCAAGTTCGGATGTAGGCAACTTACAATTCACTAACGCTGAATTTTACATAATATACGAAATATTAGTATATATATACTCGTATTCTTTTGAACCTTTGGCTTACAAATCAAATGTTAGCTGGGGTTGGTGATGGGGTGCCATACAATTCAGTGTATGACATGAAAGCCTAGGGAACAAACCCCAGTAAAAAAAAACTCTGGCTCCCCGCATGTGTGTTGTTGTGTGTACAAAAATAAGCTGAAATATGTTTAAGAGAATTCTTTCTTCAAGAGTGGTTTTCTATTAATAAACATAAAGGCTTCTTCAAGTTGCACATATTGAATCTGAAAATGAAAAGATAAAAGCAGAAAAAAGAACTGAATACAAGATGTACGTATCAAATTTGTTGGAAACTTAGAAACCATTCCAAGAAAGAATCGAAAACATCGTGAATAGCCCTAAAACCATCTTGAAATTTATATATGGGGCAATTATTGATGGGATGAGGACTTCTGCATGTCCACATTCACAACTTGCGCTTGGAGCTGGGTTCCATCTGAATAGCATGCTATTGGTACGACCATGACCTGTTCTCAAACGATTAAGAACTGTCCAAATTTTTCTTGGAGGATCAAAACTAGGAATTTTTTCCAGAAGGATCAGAAACGAGATACTTATTGAACATTTCATGAGAGTTCCACTCAGTCTTTCATTTATTATGCCAGAATGGTTTACATTCTTGGAATTCTCTTTTGTGGAATGTATGAAACAATTGGTAATAAATTAGGAGAAGAATGGTATTTGCTCTAATAATTCAGAGCTACAGTCTGTCTGCGAATATGTGAAGGCACAATGTTAGACAAAACTGGTAACCGATGAACCGGTGTAGATCTTATATTGTCAGTAATTATTCTCATTGTTGTATTCAATTGTGCATCGATTTTTTGTGTATGTGCACTATTAAACCAAACAGAGCAACAATACTTAGCTGCAGAAAAAACTAGGGCTAAAGATGCTGTGCGAAGAGTGGAAGCATCAGCACCCCAAGATGATCCAGCTAATTTCTGAAGAATATTATTCATAGTTTTCAGTTTTAGGCTCAGATCATCTAAATTGGCCTTGTAATTGAGAGATGAATCAAATTCAACTCCTAAGTATTTAGGATAGAAACTATGTTCTATAGTCAAGTTTTTAGAACATAGTTTCTATCCTAAATACTTAGGAGTTGAATTTGATTCATCTCTCAATTACAAGGCCAATTTAGATGATCTGAGCCTAAAACTAAAAACTATGAATAATATTCTTCAGAAATTAGCTAGATCATCTTGGGGTGGTGATGCTTCCACTCTTCGCACAGCATCTTTAGCCCTAGTTTTTTCTGCATCTAAGTATTGTTGCTCTGTTTGGTTTAATAGTGCACATACACAAAAAATCGATGCACAATCACTCCTTCGCAGTTTCTTGACAATTAATTCGTGGTGTTCCTGGTCGAGTTGAGTCCTTGATGGAGTTACCGTTGGCATGTCCAGTTATTTTGATTATCTGCTGCTCTCCCAGGCCCGATTTCGCTAGATTGGAGACGGCTGTTGCACGACTGGAGTGATTGGTGATTTTTTTGTTACCAAGGTCAAGCCTAGCTTTTTGTGCTGACTCCTTAACCCACTTTGAAATCGTGTTTTGGCCTACTGGGGAATCCTTGTACCACCTAGCGCCTGGAACTTTATTCCAGAATGGATTTTGGGTCAGGAATAGTCTGTCGCTCTTGATTTTGACATCTCTCTTCTCTCTCAATTTCTGGAACAGTCTCACTGGGCACTTGTCAGGGATTTCCCGATTCTCCACCAGCCACTTGCTGTCTGATAATTTTTTATCACCACCTTGTGTGGTCTTGCTGAAAATTGGATTGTATTCAATTCTCCCAGTTGTTTCCCCGTCATTTCGCTGTTCTGCCTTGAAGTGATGTATTGACGCCATGCTGCCCTCACTACCTCTCCAAGCCAATTCCACTGATATTATCATGAATAATTTTTTCTGGAGGCCATCAGGAGTTTCCTCGTCCCAAACAGTGGTCATTGCATCCCAAACTTTTTCCTCCAACGCTGATGTACTTGCCCTCCGTTTTTCCGGAATAGATTGTAAAGCCTTACGCTTGGCATCACGAGCTCCTCGAGCGGTCTTTAATGCAACATCCGAAAATGGGTTGACTTTGATGTCGAAATCGTTCAAATACTTTTCTTGAAGTAATTTGGCAGTCTGATTCCACATTGTTTTTATTGTACCTTCCTTATAGTCTTCTCCATCCATTTTCTTCATATTGTAAGCGTAATCTTTCATAATGTTTGCCAATTGCGCTTCACTCGTTTCAGCACTCAATGTGTATTCCCTCTCAGTACAAAAAGTAGTAAATTGGTTCCAAACTGTTTTTTTTGCCTTCTCCGTATTAATGGGAACATTTCCTTTGACTTTTTTATCGATGGTGGACAGAGAACAAACTCCAAATCGACTCATTTTCATGCAAAATCTCCAATTTTCACAATTGAATTCAACCTGTCAGTTTGACGTGTGCTTAATTTGACTGGATCATGTTTTGTTCATATATAGCAACTACCAGAGAAAATTTTCAAAAAATTATCAGTATAATACCATGTAGGTTGTACCACGTGACGTCGAATGGTGCAATTCTATTGGTCGATATTTGGGTCGGAAAAATAATCATTATTATTCAGATGGATACAATATACCTCTGCTTCGTTGAGATTGGGCATATTCGCCACTCAATAAAATAATTCTTTAAAAAACATTATATTATTAATAATATATAATATTAGTATAAATAAATGATTATTTACAGGATCCATAGTACTTTTAGATAGCAGATTTTATCTAGAGTAGCAGTTAAAGATCTCAACTAAACTAATAATTCATGAAAGCTTATTATACTTGTCTTTACTGTTTGTTTCTCTGGTTGCGTTCCTATACAATTACGGGATTCCTTTTTTCAGCAGGTGGAAGACTGATGATGATGAGTCCAATACTGAGCTGAAGCAAAGTAACGAACCAAGTGACATGATGTTCCATCTCAGACTAGCCACTCCAGACATTTTTATGATAAGATAATTTATTCATCCTTTAAGACAATAATAAAGTTGTATAGAACAAGTCAATTACAATGAAGTCCCGATACAGTAACAATAAATAAAAAATGAATATATTCACACATAGGAAACATAAATGAAAATAAACATTTTTTTAAAATCGAAACATTGAGATAATACATAATATAATCTGAAGTAAGTAACTAAACTAAATGTATAGCCTCATCACTGAGGTATTCCCCAACACTGTACTATGCCTTGCATAAAAGCAAATTTTTTACCTTAATTTTGAAGGTATTTTCATTTATATATCTTTTGAAGTCAGTCTGAACGAGCCAGATAAGATAATAGATAGGAATAAAAATGAATAAACAACAAATAGAATTGGGTTTAACAGAAAACTGACTTAGAGAAAAGTGCAATAAAGAGAACGTTAGAAAGTTTCCGAGACTAAGAAGAAAACTTTTGAATTGACAAATTCTACTACTGCAAAACCTATGCTGCTGAATAATTTCAAATACTAAGAAAGAAGAAAAATTTATACGATTCATGAAAATAAAATGTAATATCTAAGGAATTATAATTAATTTTTTAACCGAAACTTCCAATTAGAAGATTTTTATCATAACCTTTTAATGTGGATAAAATTTGAGGCGAAATATTTAAAAAAAAATATAACTTTGGGTCATAGCTTCGTAATTAAAAATGGCGCAAAAAGGAAAACAACGCCTCTCTACTTAAAAAAGTGCATCTTCAATGTTTTAATTTCAGAGCTCTACCATCAGTATTAGCGGAGATATTATTTTTTTTCGATATCGCCATTTTTTCCATTTTCGCTTGTAACTCGAAAACAAAAGAAGGTAGCCAAAAATGCATACTACTCATGTTAGTTTAACAGAAAAAGAGAATGAGAATGTAGTATCAGATTTTGACAATTTCCTCTGGATTAAAAGTTGTAGTGCTAAAACATAGAAATATGCCCCCCCTGTACATGAATTACATTCCTTATAATATCTATACTGGAATGATTCCAATATCAATGCCAAATTGTCTAAATTCAAAGTCATTTTCGAATTTTCTAGTGACCATAATGACGCAACAAGGTCACAGATTCAATGTCGAGTAAAGTAAACTGAACTCGGAACTCTTGTGTAAACAAATTCAGAGGATAAGAAAGTACAGTAAACTAGTCATCTTTCTGTACGTCATACATTCCGTTAATATACCAAAAATCGATAATATAATGCAAATTACTTATTGATATGATTTTGCATTATTGGTAGTATTTATATCTAATTATAAATTTTTCAATAATCTTGGAAATATGTGGGTGTTCTTCCCAATAGATATCAATTGCTTATTTTTTCAGTAAATTATTTATTTAATTTCTTAATTGAACACACAATGAAAAGTACTGACATGAGATCCTCAGAAATCTAGAGTGAACTATGTGTCGAAGCTACATTGAATTAGAAATATGCGGTATTAGAAAACTCAGCAGCAATTCATTTAAAACATCGAAAACGAGTGTTGAAGAATCTCCAAAAATTTTTCTGCGTCCAAATTTTTTTCATAAATGTAGTACCTACTATTGTCCATTAAGAGAGCAAATACATTGAAACCAAATCGCTTTTGGCTATGTCTTTTTTTTTGCAAAGGTTCTCAATGGTTACTATGGATTCATAAGAAAATTCTACGAGTCTGTTTACATTCGGTGTATCGACTATACCTACAACTTGAATCCAAAAAATCTCAAATAGTACAGAAATTATTGAATTTAGGAGCAGAGCAATCACAATTTTCAGATTTCGAATGCGCCCAGTTTTTTAGAAACTGTCTTTTAAACATTCGCTCGTAGGACACCCTGATCAGTAATTAAGATTTGTTGTTCAAGGGCATAAAGACGGAAGTTACATGCTTAAAATATTCAACATACATTTCGGAAATGAAAGATATAATCGAATTTACCAATTAATTATCATTCTCTCTTATATGATCAGTAATGATGGCAAGGTCGTTAAGGACAAACTCAGATGTTCCGTTCGACATTACGTGTTGTTCCTTGGATTCAGCTAAGGGTCAGTGTCTAACCAGAGACCAGATAAGTGGTCAACATATTATGATCCAGATTTGTTTATCTTTTCAAGAGATATAATATTTCGGAATTTAACCGAAAGAAACCTAGGAAATCAGAAATCCATGCATTGATATTAGGGAAATAATAAATCAGGAAAAATGTAGGTACACCACACTAAGTAAATATCTCTGGAATTATTATAGATATCAAAATGAAATTTCGAAGATAGATACTGCAGTAGATTGCCTATTTGTTTTCATATTTTTTAACAGTTTCGAACTTACGGTTTTACCGGAAGCAATGTCAATTTTAGAATTTTCAATGGAACAGCCTGTATATTATTTTAGTTTCTGATGAAACATTTTATTTCGAGTACAAAAATATCGGGTTCAATATTTTTTATTTCAATACTTACCGAGGTATTGACAGAAAAGTAACTGAAGAAAGAAAAATTAAAGGTATCTAGTTGTCCATTAAATTCATTGTAGAAGTGACAGTAGTTGTCAAAATAAGTTATTAGTGTTTGAATTTGAACGTAAAAGATTATATTGTTTTAATTTGATCGTAAAATGGCCGAATTAAGTGACAGAGAAAGAATAGGAATATTAATGATGATGGGGTATGGGGAGAAGAAAAGGACACATGAAGAAGTTTGTAACCTTTTTAACATTGTTCATCCTAACGCACATATATCAGGTTCAGTGACGAAAACTTGCCGAAGGTACGATACAAGTGGAAGAGTTAGCAATGTACCAAAAAGTGCAACTCATGAAGGTGTAGCTCAAAATGTTGATATATCTTTGAGTAATGAGTAATTTATTTCCATCAATAATTTACATCGATAGTCAAACTAAAATTCTAACAAGACCAATTATAACTTAGAAACTCTTCTACTGAATAAAAAGCATTTTTCATCAATGTTTCTTTAATATTTTTCATGAATTGCTTTACTGGTAGATTCCTCACATCCATGGGCAAACTATTTAGTCCATTGAAATGTTACATTTTTTAGGCTTTACCTTGCGTTTTTTAGAGGACGCAATTTTATTTTTTTGATGTGTAGGGGGGGTCAGTGTATAGCTAAAACCAAGTTTGTGGGGTTGCCACCCTTGTCCCACGGCCGCCATCTTGAAAATAGGGGTTGAAATGGTATTTATGATATATCTCTCAAACTATTTATTTTATAAAAAAAATTTATTAACATTTTTTGTAGCAAATTAAATTCTTTACAACTTTGCTCCAGTAACTTTTTGTCGTAGAACTATAAATAAAAAAGTTATAAGCGAAAATCTCCGGAAATTTGAGAAAAAAATTTATATTTTTCGATGTAACTTTTTTTTTAATCATTTTACGAAAAAATGATGTCTGACCATTTTGTACATCGTTTTTGAGGAACATTTTTTCATTAATTCAATAGCTAAGGTTTTACAGCACTCCGAAGTGAGTAAAAACAGAAAAACAGTTCAGTAATTTTATTTACAGCTGTTGGAGACACAAGTGATTCTGGCATTGGAGGTAAATGGACAATTATCAAATAATATCTGTTTTCAGCAGGATGAAGTACCACCCCAATATGCTCGCATTGTTCGAGATTATTTAGATAGATTTCACCACAGATGGGGATACTTATGAATGGCCTGCACGACGTTCCGACCTTAATCCACTGGACAATTTTCTGTGGGGTTATTTAAAGTCTAAGGCTTATGTTGATAGACCAAATAATTTGCAAGAAATTGCTGCAGGAATAACTCACGAGATATAGAGAATTCCACCAGAAGTAAAAGCTAATTTTACTAGAGTGTTTAAAAACCAACTTGCTTATTGTCAAGAAGTAAACGGTGCACAGTTTGAACTTGTAATACATTAAGTTTAGTTTAGTTAAGTACCCGGAAAAACAATTTTAAAATGAATTGACTAATACACTTTATAAATAATATAATATGGAAATACCCAAGAATTTACATATTTTTGATTGCTCCTCGTGTTTTTTATGAGAGGTGCAGCCATCGAATACTACCAAAGATAAAATGAAATTCAAAGATGTTATATACTCGTATCATGTAGTAGAATGATAATAGAATCAGATTTATGCAAGACCAGCAATAGTATATTCTAAAACAAGTTGCAGAATGGGCACCTATTCCAACACGAATGCGAAATTCGAAAACGAGAGACGAGGCAGCGTGTTTTTGAAAGCATGAGTGTTGGAATTGCCTTCTGCAACGAGTATTAAACGATATTTTCTTTATTTCAGTCAAGAATTCTGAAAAATTTATTGTAATTCAATGAAAAATTCAGATTATACCTCATAGTACCTTTTGTATTTTATTTTCGCAATTGGTGTGACTGATACGAAAATTGACAGGTTAAGAATTTGAATAGTGCGTTCAAATCTCTACATGGTTTAATATTGACAATTGACATGCAATGGATGCGTGTGTTGACATTCGAAAGGATAGGATGTCAGTGTTGTCAACCACAAAACGAAAAATATAACTAAAAACAATACTGTAATGAGTTCATTACAGCACTGTTTTTAGTACTGTAATGAACTCATTACGACACTGAAATAGAGAAACTAATTTTATATAAGGGCAAGAAATAATTTCCTAAAAGCAGTTGTCATGAACATCCGATATGATCAACTTTCCAGTCAACTTGTTTAATTTTAAGAAATATAACTTTCCACATCGGGTTTGGATCTCAATCCTAGAGTATGAGAAATTTAGTAGATTTTTTCATTAATCGATATAGAAAGTATTTCAATTTTTACTCATTTCGCATTCAAAGAATATTGCGAAGTGGCTATGCCTCACTCTTAAACATGAGTACATCTTAATTTTAAAGTATTTCGACCGTAATTATCTGTGCTTGAACTTGAGGAGCAGTATCTATTCTCTAAGCCGTTTCACCTTCACCTTGTAAAGTGAATGAACTTGACACGCCATAGTGGAATTGCACAGAGAGAAGGAATCAGAGCACAATGAACGTCAACATTGATCACACTGAAGACAATCTCTTCCACTCCATAAAAAAAATTGTGCAAAGCACTGACTTGAAGCCAGGAGCTTTTACGCGTATATTCTTCCAGTCATACAATTTTTACATTGAAGACATACCAGAGATTTGAAACTATTGGACTTTATATTATGGCTATTGACATAGAATCATGAGTTTTGCATCACGTGGATATGGCATGTTGAAAGAATTTATTCTTCTGTATGTTTATTCAACGTCGAACTTTGTAGGAACATATCAGTCGTAATTAAGTTTATACCAAAATTCTTGACCACTTTCCGCTTGATATTGGAAAATTACAAACAGGCACAAAATACGTCTCTATATACAGGATGTCTCAAGTTTGAGTTCATAAATGGCGTTTCTTGAGAACTGCAATTATCTGAAATTTTAAAATTGGGATTTCAATTTGAATTCTTCGACATTGTCTATAGAGCTTACATTTATTGCAACCGAAGCATTTCCAATAAAACAGAGTAAGCAATGAATTTTGGGAAAATACCCGATCATATAAATATACGAAAACAATCTATTTTCCAAGAAATTCATTCCACCCCCTGTATAAGTGGAAATAGCTAGGCAACCACTATATTTCAGCTTTGCAGATATTGTCTATCAGTATAATAATTTCAGTTTTAATGCTCGTAGAGAAAAAACAAACTATTTTTGTCCACATGTTTGTTATTTTCGAATATCAAGCCGAAATATGTATCAATCGATTGAGTTCGACTTCCTGATAAAGAATTCGTGGTCAAACTTGAGTGTGTTCGGGGGTATAATCTCTATTTTCCGAAAAGATGAAATCCAGTATCCATATTTTCAGTAGCAGTAATGAGTATCTGAAACTCCTAGAATATCGATCGCTTTAAAACTTGAAAATCGTTTGGATAACGTTGAAATAAAGCAGCCTGTATATCTGGAATAGCTAGGCTTTCAGAATGTTCAACCTGTGTAGAGAATATCAAACAGTGTAATAATCCTATTTTTAAAATTTCAAATTGGTTATGATCTCCAGAAACTCCTAAATAGTATTCGAACAAGAAACACTATGTATATATTCTATCGAACCAAAGCCTTACATTCACGAGATATTCATTCGACATAATCGCAAGATATGTGATTAAAAATCAGGTTCAAACAAGGTGATATAAGATTCATTGAGTAAGTCAAAAAAGTTCGAAATATAAATAGATAAAGCAGCACATTCACGTCTGTGGAAATATCACAATATCATAAAATGAACGTTTTTTATCTTATCTGGAAGATGTATGAAATTTCAATCGAAAGGAAAATAACGAGGTGCAATAGAGATGTTGGAAGCATGCACACAGCATTATCTTGTTCATTAAAAATTTAAATTGAGAAAATTATAACCATAATTGAAAATCTTATCGCAGGCCAGGCAGCACCTGCGTGTTTGAAGCTGGTTTTAGCTAGTACTTCAATTATTCGTTATCAACAAAACGAAATTATTTGAACTACCAAAAATGTTTGAGAATGATACTCCTGTGAAATTATTACGTCAATTGTGAATAGTCTTATTAGCTCAAATAATTATTTTACGCAAAAAACATCATATGCAAATAACGAAAAAAAAATCGAAAGAAACATCATTTAGATAGCTGAACCTAGTCTGAAAGGCTCTTCAACAGGAATTTGTCGAAGATATGTATTTTTTTCTATCATCACCTTCAGCCTTTTAGAGCGCTTGTTCTATTTTCAAAACTAGTAGAACAGTGTGCTATTCTTTTGCGTAAAAGTTAAGTAATTCTCAAATATCGAGCCGAAAAAATGGGAGAAAGAAGAGTGGATTTCCCAGTAGGTTGATTTATAGGAACTTGAGTCATGCGAAACTTTCATTTATGATGAAGGATTTTATTTGGATATTTATTGAATACACTCTTTTATTCTAACAGAAAGGTATTACTCGTGCATACTAATGATTTTCGTGAACCAAATTTGAGTTTAAATATCGTTTTACCCAGTTGTATGTACTATATACATCATTATATTCTTTAGATGCCAATCAAATCTGATGTGTATATATGGAAGTCCGTATCTGCAGCTGAATATTGTTGCTCTCTTTGGTTTAATAGTGCACATACAAAAAAGAAATCGATGCACAATTGAATACATCCATGAGAATGATTACTGGTACCATATGATCTGCACCCACAACCCGCTCGTTTGCCTTGTTCACCATCACCTAAGGTCGCTTTTGTCCACCTTAATGTATGCCGGATGAATAGGCAGGTCTATGACGAGCATGTTGAGTCTTTGAACTTATTCCTTCATCCGACTTTTCCAGTCTTCAACAGCTTTTATTAATTTTCTGAACGATGCTACCATAATTGCTTGAAAATTATATAAATTAAATAGACTACTCACATACCGTCATACAGGTACCTCGACTAAGCTCACCAAGTGGCTTCTATCCTATCAAAAATTATTATCATCCAGTTATGAACTCCAAAGATCAACAGTGAGCTTCTTCGTTACGTCCAATACCTAAGTATATCCCAACGCTCATGTGCTTCCAATAACTACTTGCACAATATTATCAATTAAGAATTGAAATAAATTGATGAGAGTATCAATGAGATCTAATGGTTTCACTTTGCGAGTAATCCCGAACATAGGATAACTTTTTGGTGGCTTGAAGGCTTCTGTCAATTGTCATTATCAAAGAATCGCAAGCTTTATTATTCTATAGACATTTTACAACTGATGACTAGATGTCCTAGAATGATTTTTTGGACACATTTAACTTTAATAGGGAGAAGTGTTTTACCAAATTAGGACAGTGTGAGAAAAGCACTTTCTTAAACGAGTCTAAAGTTGAGTAAACTTCTCGATGAACATAACAAATTAATCTAGTTTTCTTGTTGTTTGATGGAATCACTTATTAAACAGACATGTCGAAAGAATGCACAGAAAATAAGAATATAACCAAGGGAAGATTTAAAATGATTGAACTTCTTCACAATAGTTCTTAATCGGGAAATGGTTGGTAGGTAATTAATCACGACAGAAGCCAATAAATCCTTCCTGAAACATCATGCTGATTAAATGTTTTCCATTAACCGCTTAATTTTCCAGTGACATGTTGAAGAGGATACTAGCTCACCTCCGGATTACGACAGGTGTGGCAATTTCCATTCTCAGTATTACACACATGAAATGATAAGTTAATAGATATAGGTGTGACATGTCATAACCTCAAAATCACGTTCATAACAAAACCGCCACAGTCGTTCGCCTCTTTGATATCGACCGAGATCGCGAATAGCGGCGAAACAGATTCGTGCTCCGCTGAAGAACCACGAGTGAAGCACGCAGGCCGCTGATTGGCTGCGGCTCATGGTCTGACATAGGGCCATATCCCGCGACGAATAAATTCAACATCCTATGTAAGCAGACTGTTGTTATATCCGTCGATCTTACTGACAGTTGCACTGGCCATTGAAAAGAAATAAATTAGAAATTACGTGCATTTTCAATACAATTGTTAACATTTAGTGGTGTGCGTTTAAGGAGGATTAATAAAATTGCTGTTTCTATTTTATTCAGATTACGTGGGTGAGTGCGCTCGTTATGTTAATTTATGCTTTAACGATTTTTCGGAACACCTGAGTGTTTATTTGTTTTGTTTATGATGAGTTATTGTTATATTGTCTCGAATGAATGCAACAAATTTGCATTTATCAGGTTATTGGGCAGTGTTTATACAGTGCGCGTTAAAATTATGGAACAAATTCATTTTCTCAGAAAAAAAATTGGCAACACAATCCTGAAACAGGTCAATTTTTGTTTCACTTTTACCTAATTCTTGGACATTTTCGAAAAATTTTTGTTGCATCATGTGCGATCCCCATCAAATTTTTTTGAATGAGAAAAGTGAGTCACGTGGTACTCTTTTGGCACGGTCTTTGTATCTTCTTTACAGGGATGCATACATTTTTTCGGTTAATTTGCAGTTTAAGGACCCACCGCATTTTTTATGTTTTTGAAATATTAGGGTGCTTCAGTAGAACCTCTAAAGCAATAATAAATGATTAACGACAATTTTCAAAAAAAATTTTTTTTTGCAAAAATTCTTTTTTTACCATGTTCCACTGTTTTTTTGTTATTACTGAACTTAACTGTACCTAACATAATAAAAAAATAGCAAATCCAAAAAAAAATTTTTTTTCAAAATATTACCTAATTTTATTTTTTTCCTCAATTTTGGCTTTGTTTTTTTAAACCTAACTTAAACTAACCTAACCTAGCCTATCCAGACGAGAAATTATGTAAAGTATATAATATATATGAAATATACAGTGTGTGCGGCACGTGGACCGTCAAATTTTTTTGGGCCGTTGGTAGGGTCATTTGCTACCTTTTCAGTCTTGGAACCTGGGTCCTTAGTATTACGTTTACGGAGGTATGATTTTTTTATTAGGTTTTTCTGAATTACCCAAAATGTACCCTTCGAAGCCCCATAACTTTTTTTGCGTGTGCTTTTACATGCATTTTTTTATTGTATTAAGTCTACATGAGTGTGTGTTAAAAAAAAACGTATTTATTGTTACAGATAACACCACAAAATTAACACGTGGCCTTTTATTAAAAAAAAAAAATTATGAAAGTATGAAAACATCTCCACTCCTATTGAAATTTAAAAAAAAGTTACAGCTATTACAAACTTAGTTTTATTTTAAAATGTTCTTTGGTTTATAACGTTGCTAACCATATGCTATTTACGTAAGTCAATAAAAAAAAATAATACTGCAAATAAGGTTTTAGTCAGAAGAGTGAAGAAAGTCGCACCTAAATAAATGTACGGATTTCGACACAACACAGCGAGCAAGGAAATTTTACCTGCCCGTTTTAGACGCGTGTGAATTATTATTACTATTTCTGTCCTTAGGTTGGATTGGGTTAGTCGCCGCTGACTTGACCCTACCGTCATTCGAGATTTAACTGTCTCTGCTGTTAGAAGTGTCTGTGCCGCGTTGTTCAGTTTTTAAATTTGTATTTTTTTGTTTTTGTTACTTTTATCGACTTTTTGCTACTGTTGTTTTAATTTTGGTTGTTGATATGCCTAATTTCACCAACGCTGAGTATGCTGATATGGTGATGGCATATGGCAAGGCCGATGGTGTTGCTCCTGCAGCTCAAAGGATTTATCAAGCCAAATTTCCTGATCGAAGATTACCCCACCACGAAACATTCTCGACGACTTATCGACGATTAAGAGAGACTGGAAACTTAAATTTTCAAGAGCCTCAGGTCAATGTGAGGCAACACCATGTAGCAGTTGACGATCAAATATTTCAAGCCTTTGAAGACCCGAGGCACTTGAAAATTTAAGTTTCCAGTCTCTCTTAATTGTCGATAAGTCGTCGAGAATGTTTCGTGGTGGGGTAATCTTCGATCAGGAAATTTGGCTTGATAAATCCTTTGAGCTGCACGAGCAACACCATAGGCCTTGCCATATGCCATCACCATATCAGCATACTCAGCGTTGGTGAAATTAGGCATATCAACAACCAAAATTAAAACAACAGTAGCAAAAAGTCGATAAATGTAACAAAAACAAAAAAATACAAATTTAAAAAACTGAACAACGCGGCACAGACACTTCAACAGCAGAGACAGTTAAATCTCGAATGACGGTAGGGTCAAGTCAGCGGCGACTAACCCAATCCAACCTAAGGACAGAAATAGTAATAATAATTCACACGCGTCTAAAACGGGCAGGTAAAATTTCCTTGCTCGCTGTGTTGTGTCGAAATCCGTACTTTTATTTAGGTGCGACTTTCTTCACTCTTCGGACTAAAATCTTATTTGCAGTATTATTTTTTTTTATTGACTTACGTAAATCGCATATGGTTAGCAACGTTATAAACCAAAGAACATTTTAAAATAAAACTAAGTTTGTAATAGCTGTAACTTTTTAATAAATTTCAATAGGAGTGGAGATGTTTTCATACTTTCATAATTTTTTTTTTAATAAAAGGCCCACGTGATAATTTTTTGGTGTTATCTGTAACAATAAATACGTTTTTTTTTAAACACACACTCATGTAGACTTAATACAATAAAAAAAATGCATGAAAAAGCACACGCAAAAAAGTTATGGGGCTTCGAAGGGTACATTTTGGGTAATTTAGAAAAACCTAATAAAAAAATCATACCTCCGTAACCGTAATACTAAGGACCCAGGTTCCAACACTGAAAAGGTAGCAAATGACCCTACCAACGGCCCAAAAAAATTTGACGGTCCATGTGCCGCACACGCTGTATATTTCATATATATTATATACTTTACATAATTTCTCGTCTGGTTAGGTTAGGTTAGGTTAGTTTAAGTTAGGTTTAAAAAAACAAAGCCAAAATTGAAGAAAAAAATAAAATTAATATTATATCATTCTATGGAAGTAGATAAATAGAGCTTTATCAATTCTCATATGATTTTCATAATATATTAAGTACACTATGGAGCTCCATATCATTTGATAGATTAATTGATTGAGTATTCGGATAGAGGAATTCTGAAATGGCAGCTATAAAAATTTCTGATCGCAGAATAAAAAAATCAAACTTTTTTGGGTTGTTAATTCCATCGTTGATTAATTAACTGCAAGCAAAGAGAAAAATGAATTTAAAATACCAATGACCTCGTTGATCTGGAGAAATATTTGGAAAACACCAAGAAACTTCGAGATTAACATCTTTTAAAAGATTTCAACACCAAAACACTGAGGGCTGTTATTGAAAGAGAAAAACAAGAAATAAAAATAAACCATATTATAGTAACAATTCAATAATAATATTCGCAACAGACCTGATCTCATCTTTGTGAATAAAATAGATAATAAAGCACCATATATGCGTAGGTGAATTTCGAATAATAACAAGTTATTGGATAGGCACTCAGGAAGAATATGAAATTCAACAACAAAGCTGAACCCCGAAAAAACTTAAGGTGTTTATGAAATCAGGTTTAAATATTGCAATGATGCATATATTGGCTACACTGGCGGAAACAAAATAGATATTTCATTCAAAATTTACCTTGAAATTTGCATGGAATAAATGAGTCAGTACCATCTACTTTTTCATTTCAAGCTATGGGTTTCTTTAAATTGAATTATAGAAGTGCAATAAAAATAATCACAACATTGAGAAAATGTTTTTATTTGGTATCGAAATTGACCCTTGTGAATATTTCCAACTAGAAGGAATATCAAATATCACCTCCGATAGGATGAAATGCTTATGTGGGATTTACCCATGCTGTGATGAATAACTTCACGAATATGGCAAAATCCATGTCGGAAACCCCATCCAATGAGCAAGCTTTATTTGCACCATAAACTGATAATATACATATCTTGAAGGTCATTGAATCTCGAAAATTTTCCGTATACCTACACCTAATTCAAAACATTTCATCAAACGAAAATGTAGAGCACCTCATGATATAAACAAAGTTATAGTATAAATAATATGAGTCAATCGTATTTCTATATAAACATAATAAACTAAGTCGATACAGAGATCTTATTTAGTTGATGATACTTATTTTTTCATTCATTTCAAACTTACTTTTTGATATATCCCAAGCCAAAAGATAGGTAAAAATCATTAAATATTTTAAATATATATACAGGGTGACCACTACGTTAATTTTAACCATAGATTTTTGACGTCAAAAGAAAAATGTTCTTCCTATATCATTTTTCCAAATTTGGCCCCGTTCAAAAAATATAGGCTGTTGAAATATTAAAAAAACATTGCATTTTCACCTGTAATATTCAAAGGACAATATCAATTGAAATGATCTCTTGTAGAAGGTTCTTGATAACAGTCATGCATATTTTGACATCAATAGATTTATTCCATTTCTTGTGGGTTTCTCACTACTACTGTACAGATTGGTTAAATTGCATTGAAAACAAATATCACTTGAACTAAAGGTCCTTATCTTGTACTTCCTAGAATCATTAGTCTTTTTTGCAGATAAAATCATTCATCATCAGTTTTTCTAAATTGCACAATGTTTGAGATATTTGAAGTTGAAAGGAATTAAATCGATATAATCATCTGATGAAACATGAGTGAGTGAATCATTTCTTAGAGGGAAAATAATGTTTTTAAAAAATTCAGATTCAATAGTGGATGCTGTGGAATGTAATTTTCAATCAAACTAAACTAGACTACAGAGGAGTATTTGCCCAATGTGAAAACTTAAAATGCTTATAACTTCTTAACGCAGCTGAATATGGAAAAACGGTATGGGAAAAAAGTGTTTCTTTTGATCTCAAGAACCTATGGTTAAAATTAACGCAGTGGTCAAAGATTCTCACCCTGTATATTTTAAAGATGATTTTTTTTGCCCTCTCAAGGGGTTGCTCGTTCAAGTCCAAAAGACGGCAAAATTAAAAAAAAAATTATTTTAAGTATTCCAAGAAATTTTTCCAGTTATATGGTAAAAGAAAGATTACGGATTGGCTCGTTTGAGATCTGTATCTTTTGTTGCGAGAAACTCTGTCTATAAATCGTTCCATTTATTATATCATTTGAGGTATTGAAGACAATATTCTAACAAATAAGGAGAAATTATACAAGATTACTTTGCAACTGATGAAATTCGACATATCCATAATTATTATCATTTGATATAATTACATTTAATAGATATGTTTATCGAATTAACCACGAAATTTTATTGTTTCTCGTGACAAGGTTTTTTTTCCCATTGCAACATAGCTATTTTGCTATTATGCTAGAAATCCATAACTACAATTCTGCGATATTCGCTAAACTACGTATCTTTTGTTAGACAAAATAATTTATAATAATATGCCGTTAAAGTGGTCATGAATATTCATAATATTCTTGTTTAGAAATCAATAGTCAAGGAATATCGTCCCAAATGGGACTTTTAAAATCATTTCCTGTATGAGAACTTTTCTTAATTAGGTTTTTAATTTTTTGAATTACCGTCTGATTCTTTTTTTTTGTTGATCATTGAAATCTTCAAGGTCAACCTGATTTTCATTGAAAAATTCTTTCATGCAAATTGATTAAAGAATATTTTTTTCTCTATTTCGGTGTCGTAATGAGTTCATTACAGTACTAAAAACAGTGGTGTAATGAACTCATTACAGCATTGTTTTTAGTTATATTTTTCGTTTTGTGGTTGACAACACTGACATCCTATCCTTTCGAATGTCAACACGCGTCCATTGCATGTCAGTTGTCAATATTAAACCATGTAGAGATTTGAACGCACTATTCAAATTCTATAATCTCTCAATTTTCGTATCAGTCACACCAACTGCGAAATTAAAATACAAAAGGCACTAGGAGGTATAATCTGAATTCTATATTGAGTTCCAATAAATTTCTTATTATTTTTGACTGAAATAGAGAAAATATCGTCTAATACTCGTTGCAGACGGCAATTCCAACACTCATGCGTTCAAAAACTCGCTCCTTCGTCGCTCGCTTTCGAATTTCGCATTCGTGTTGGAATAGGTGCCCATTCTGCAACTTGTATTAGAATATACTATTGTCCTAACAATTCCTGTTTGGAACTTTTTATATAACTGATCACAATAACGAAAAATAGATATACTAAAAAATTAGTTATTTTTATCTAGGAGTTGAAGAAACATTTATATTATTTTAATTGTGGAAAACCTCTTTAAAATCCTTGTCTTCCTGCAGAATTAGTGATAATATGTACGCTGTTCTATTAGAACAAGCGCGCAAAAAGCGACTGATGGTTGGACCAACATTTTCTTGTAGTCAGGGCACTTCTTGAGTTGTAAAATGATTTGGGAAATCTCAAATTGAAAAACTTGTTATTTCGACATTTTTTTTAGCTTGAGGGTTCAGAAGGTTGTTGAGAAATCAAATTTTATTTCCGAGTATTAATTCAGAACAGCTGATCCGATTTCCGGAATTTCAAATCCTAGCAGAATATCGACCGTAAATTCTGACGCATTTGAAATACACGCCAGAACCTTCGGAAGACTAATTTTTATTTCCATGTTCTCGTGAAGGTCGAATATTTTTTCAATACAGGTTTGTCGCATGCATTTCGGAGAATAGCACGTTTATACCTCGTGTCCCTGGCCTTATGCTAATTGATTTTCACAAATTACATAATTTTCCTAGTTTCGCAAATTATCCAAATAGTTTAATTCCGCATTATTTGAAGAACGATATAGGTTTTTACCTTGGAAATGAATGGATGTTATTCTTTTATGTCTAATTGTTGCCAATGTTATGTTTTTGAAAAGTCAAAATTTTTATACATTTATCACAGACAAGTGTTGTTGATTTTTATTGAATACTTTTTTTTTAGGATTGATGCAACACATTCTTCCATTTATGAGTCATATCTTGTAAGGGAATAAACGGATGCTTGTTATTAAAGTATAATTCTATGAATGAGATTGTCCATTATGTTAAGATGGCTTGTGTTCTGAATAGCATGAAGTCAAGGATGAACGTGTTAGCTTATTTCATTCTGGTCGAATGTCTATTTTTTTCTTAGGAGGGTTATTAAAGCTCCGAGATAAGAAGTATATCGAATATAAAAAAAATAGAATAGTCAAGAGCTTTTGCACGCTTGTTCGAGAGTATTTTTTTCATACTCTGGAACAGTGTGATGCTAATATAACCTCTACGATGAATGAACAAACCTTTATCTCAAGTTAAAAATAACTACTCAGTTTTCGTCAAGTTTTTTTTCCGAAACTCGAAACCCTTCTCTTAAAAATCGAGCAAAAGAAGGAATATCAACCCCATCCACAACCATTTACAATACTTTTCTTTCACTGAACTATTGTTCTTCGAATTACCTCATATATTCATGTCCAACTTACAAATATCTTGATCAAGCATAACCAACAACGGCGCATTTCTTTTATATACATTTCAATTCTTACTTGAATTACTCATAACAGAAAATAATACATATTAGCAGAAATATTCTAATTTTTGTTTATATTAAAATTATTATCAAAATTCCAGCAGTTACTAATATTGCAAGGATTCAATTTTTTTGAAATGCTTGGTATATTTAAACTCCATTTGTTGAAGATAGATCAAGACGGCAAAGTTTCCGTATTTGAATGGTCTTGACAATTTTAATTTTATTTTCAATCGAATTATCTATACAGGGTGTCCGGGGAAATGTGGGAAATCTCTCGGATTGATTCGCCGAAAAAATACATTTCAGCATGATACAAGGGCTTAGGGAAACCCCTCAGTTAAATATAGAGATCAACTATCTTATTGCAAAGACCTGAAATATAAATGATGGCCTTGATATCACAAAACTTTCAACTCTTTCTTCAAAAAAATTACAGAGCACTGTAACTGAGTGAACTAAATTTATAGGTGATTGACCTTGCCGGTACTTGAAGTAACTCTAAGTCAAAGCTTTAAGTTAATAGATGATGAGCATATAATAGTTTACGCTAACTGTATCATCAATAAAGCGAATTATAATAACAATTGTATCTCACAACGTCGTATAGAACATCGTTCGCTTGCTTTATTAGTCCACTCCGAAGTTTTCTATTTTATTCAGTGAAAGATGTCCATCTTATTAAATTTTCAGTGAAAGCACCAAGAAATTTTGTTCCTAGGTAACGGTGGTGTTCTTTCAGGAGTAAAAACATCCTAGACATCGCGGAGTTATCGATTTCGTATAATGCTTCAATGAGGTCAGTTAGTTTCCGTTTATTGACAGCTGGAAACAGGAAGAAACACCCCGTCTGACCAAGTCTAATATACTTAAATAAAAAATAACAAATAAAATCCTCATAGTGATCAAAAAATTTCCGTATGTGCTAAAATTGGTGAAGTTCAAATTTAAGTATTGTAAGTATAAATGAATTGAATTTGAATCGTGAGATCAATTCGTGATGGAATGTTCTTTTTAAATTGTTTTTTCGCATACATCGAAATTATCTTGTTACATGGTTGGTTTATTTTTGGTGAAATACAAGAAATTTACAATTCTTGGAATCATATTATTGTTAGCGTTCGTGTTCCTGTCCCTGTTTTACAATTAGCTTTTATTGAAATTGTTCAATACAATAAAATTCAATAAGTTCATCTCAGTTTAAATTAAAAAATTGTAGGACTACACTGACGTGAGGTCGGGAGGTTTCGCAAGCTTGTTCTAAAGTCTTTCTAATTGTGTTGCTTTAAATTTATAAATATCGATAAAATTATAAATAATCTGGAAGAACGTGAAGAATTTTAATATATTGAAGACTAGAAAACTTTCTACGAATCAACCAGACATATTTTCAATGCGATCAAGGATGGATAATGTAGTTATGAATGGACTCAAAAGAAATTGTCAATTTTATTTAATCTTAGCAACAATGATTACAATGTAGTTACAGTTCTACACCTTTGACTAAAGTTAATAAAAAGAAACAGTTCTCAGAGAGAAAGGCACATATAATTTCAAATCTACCTATAAAAGCAACTATATTGGCGAAATAGAAATAATTCAAAACTAGATATGTTGAGAAATTACACACGATATTTGTCAGAAAATGATTTTTACCACGTGTTCTGGTGTGACCAATGAACATGATAACCGCATTGTGTTAAACAGTGACGAAAAAACTCCAAAAAACCAATCAAAAGTAGGCATATTAAATCCAACAAGCGCTCAGAAATGAGTCAACAGTAGAAGATGCTTGTACACTGAGGGGAATCAAGAAGAAGGTTAATAATTATTTGTAACTGCTATGGATAATGGATCTGGAAATATAAAATGTCTGTTGTTCCTTGTAAGACAAACGTCGTCACACTGAAGAAGTACTAAAAAATTTTTTATCCTTTACAAATTGTAATGCATTTGAAATATAAATTTTTCCCAAAAGGAATTTCAATTTCCAGTCAATGCCTTCGTAAAAGATATGCAAAATTTGGGGACTAAAAGGACAGATTATAGAATTAAAAATTTTCAGTAGCATTGTATATGTATGATTTATTATCTACTGAATTTTCTGATTAATATTATTCATTTGAATAATAGGTTGTCAAATATCTCCCTTCCGTTTTTTGCTCTTTATTCAATGCTTTATAAAAAGTGTCACAGTGATCGGATTTAGTTCGAATATGCGGCGCCATTATGTTCGATAATCTGTTTCCATCTAGACGACAACTTCATAATATCTCCCTCGTAGAAGCCCCCCTCCTTATTTGCAAAGAACTCGGACAGCCACTTTTCACAAGCCTCTTTTGAGTTCAACATTACACCACCAAGGGCGTTCGCCATGGACAGGAACAGGTGGTAATCACTTGGCGCTATGCCCGGGCTATATGGTGGATGCGATAAAACCTCCCATCCGAGCGGATTTGCCTTTAACGAAGGAAAATTTTAAAATAGCGCGAATTTCGTCGTTAGTGAACTCCATGTTTACACGTCTATAACTGTTGAACGCAATATCCAAATTTGTAGGTTATGTCAAGACCTTTCAAATATTGTGTAGTATTGCCAGTTACGAGCTCTGTAGCGCTTTGTACATAGCCGCGAAATTCAAAAGACAAAAAGGCGGAAGGGAGATATTTGGCAACCTGCTATGAATTATCCTTGAACTTTTGCTTTCGTTTTTTATCATTCTCTGATATAACCTCCTTTTTTGCAGAAAAATACAAAATGCCTGCTAGAGCTACAGACACAAGCAACGGGTGCAGTCGATCTCACCCCGAAGACATCGTAATCTCCGGTTTATCCGGACGATTTCCAGAAAGCAACAATGTCGAAGAATTCAGACAGCAGCTATTCGATGGCATAGATATGATAACAGACGACGAACGAAGATGGCCGGCTGGTTTGCATGGCCTACCTACCAGAACCGGCAAACTAAAAGACTTAGCACACTTTGATGCCCAGTACTTCAGCGTACACGCTAAACAGGCCGAACAGATGGACCCCCAGCTCCGTATCCTATTAGAACTCACACACGAGACCCTAGTGGATGCTGGTCTGAACCCTGCCGAGATGAGAGGAACGAAATGTGGAGTTTTCCTTGGAATATGCGCCAGCGAATCGGAAGAATACTGGGGCCAAGATCCAGATAAAATCAACGGATACGGTTTAACAGGTTGCTGCAGGGCGATGTTTGCAAACAGAATATCTTACACATTCGACTTCAAGGGACCCAGTTACGCCGTAGATACCGCTTGTTCAAGCAGTTTGTACGCACTCTCACAAGCCATCAGTGCTATAAAAACTGGTGAATGTGATTCAGCTATAGTTGGCGGCGCAAACTTATTGTTGAAACCTAACGGTTCTCTGCAGTTTCACAGATTAAGTATGTTAAGTCCTCAGGGTATGTGTAAAGCTTTCGATTCTTCGGGAAATGGATATGTGAGGTCTGAAGCAGTCGTTTCTATTCTTCTACAAAAAGCCAGCGCTGCTAGAAGAGTTTATGCTACAATTTTAGGAGCGAAAACGAACATAGATGGCTACAAAGAACAAGGTATTACGTTCCCTTCTGGTAAGATGCAACAGAAACTTATCAGTGAAGTATATGATGAAACTGGAGTGAATCCATTAGATGTAAGTTACATAGAAGCACACGGAACCGGCACTAAAGTAGGTGACCCACAAGAGGTTAACTCAATTGCAGACTTCTTCTGTAAAAACCGCAAAGAGCCGCTATTAATAGGTTCAGTAAAAAGTAACATGGGACATTCGGAAGGTGCATCTGCTTTATGTTCCATCGCCAAAATTCTTATAGCGATGGAGGCGGGTATAATTCCTGGAAACTTACACTTCAAAAATCCCAATCCCGATATTCCAGCACTCACCGATGGCCGTCTGAAAGTTGTATCTAAAGCCCAACCTTGGAAAGGAGGTATTGTCGCAGTTAATTCCTTCGGTTTCGGTGGAGCTAATGCGCATCTTATACTTCGTTCCAATCCCAAACCAAAAACAAACAGTCCCCCCTCTTCAGGTATTCCTAGAGTAGTCGGAGTATCCGGAAGAAGTGAAGAAGCTGTTAAAGAGCTCTTGAGTTTATCTGAGAAACATAAAGATGATGAGGAATTCATGTCACTGATGGATCACATCCACAAAATGAACATAGCGGGTCATAACTACAGAGGATATGCCGTATTGGACGGGTCAGAAACCAAAGAAGTTAGCCAAAATTCATCAGAAAAAAGACCCATATGGTTTGTGTACTCTGGAATGGGTTCGCAGTGGCCAGGAATGGCTAAGGATCTTATGAAGATTGATGTGTTCAGGAACTCAATTAAGAGGAGCGCTGATATCTTGAAACCCCACGGAGTTAACTTAGAAGATCTTCTGATCAGCGGAACTGAATCTTCATTTAACAACGTCTTGAATTCCTTTGTTTCTATTGCAGCTGTTCAAGTAGCTCTTACTGAAGTACTTAAGACTCTCCGAATTGAACCTGATGGTATATTAGGGCACTCTGTCGGTGAAGTTGGTAAGTAGATTCATGTTGAATCAAATATATAGAATACATAAATAACTTCAATTCTAGGATGTGCATATGCAGATGGAACATTCACAGCCGAACAAGCTGTTCTTTGTGCTTTAGCCAGAGGTAGAGCAATCTTAGACAGCAAATTATCACCAGGAGCTATGGCTGCCGTTGGTTTAACTTGGGAGGAGGCCAAAAAAAGATGTCCGCCTTCAGTTTTTCCCGCTTGTCATAATAGTGAGGACAGTGTTACCATATCAGGTCCCCCAGAGGATATCCGGAAGTTTGTTGCAACTCTCACTTCTGAAAATATTTTTGCTAAAGAGGTGAATAGTTCGGGTACAGCTTTCCATAGTAAGTACATCGCTGAAGCTGGACCCAAGCTGCGTGCTGCTCTTGATAAACTGATCCCAAGTCCGAAAAATCGCAGTCCTAGATGGATTTCAACATCTATACCTGAGTCAGGATGGAATACACCCTTGGCACAACAGAGCTCCGCAGCTTATCATGTCAACAATTTACTCTCGCCTGTTCTTTTCCATGAGGGATTGAAACATATTCCAGAAAACGCTTTGGTGATCGAAATTGCTCCTACTGGATTACTTCAAGCTATTCTGAAGAGGTCTTTAGGACCAAAAAGTGTTAACATCAGCTTGGTGAAAAGAGGGCATTCAGACAATGTCAATTTCCTTCTCGCAGCTATGGGAAAAATTTATGCTGCTGGAGCACAACCTCAATTAAGTGAGATGTTCCATTCACCCAGTTTTCCAGTAGGAAGGGGTACACCCATGCTTTCTTCTCACATTAGGTGGGACCATTCAACAGAATGGGCTGTAGCCAATTTTTCTGGTAGAGGCTCTAAATCAGGAGAATTAGTAGTTGACATTGACTTGAGTAAAGATACTGATGAATTCTTAGCTGGTCATACCATTGATGGAAGAGTTCTTTTTCCTGCTACAGGATACCTTGTGAGTTTCAGTGAGATAGTTATTGACAATATAATCTTATTTTAACTACTTTCAGACATTGGTGTGGAAAACTTTCGCCAAACTAAGAAACGAGGACTTTGAGCAGATGCCAGTTGTGCTTGAAGATGTAAACTTCCACAGGGCTACTATTATGCCAAAAGAAGGAAGCGTGAAATTCCTTATCAACATTTTTGAAGGATCTGGTGCCTTCGAATTGTGCGAAGGAGGCTCAGTAGCTGTTTCAGGAAAAATAAGGGTACCAGAGGAACTGGATAAAGAAATGCTAGACTTGCCAAAACCTGAGATGAAAGGTGACAAAGCAGCTCTTCCGCTAGAAATGAAAGATATTTACAAAGAACTACGACTGAGAGGCTATGACTATGAAGGTTTATTCAGAGGAATTAAAGAATCAGATAACTATGGGATAGCTGGTGAATTATTATGGAAAGAAAATTGGATAAGTTTCATTGATACAATGTTACAATTCTCCATTCTTGGTTTGAATACTAGAGAATTATATTTACCTACAAGACTTCAGAGAGCTATCATTAATCCTAAGAAACATTTAGAAATGTTCAAATCCTCATCGGAAACTGAGAAGAGTATTCCAGTTCACATGCACCGAAATATTGGTATAATAAAAGCAGGTGGTATTGAACTTAGAGGTATGAAAGCAAGTTTAGCACCAAGAAGACAAGTTCAAGAAGATCCAAAATTAGAAAAATACATGTTTGTGCCTTACGAAAACAGTCAATTACTGACCGACAATCACGAGAGAGTGAAGAAAGATGTACTCACAGTTTTAGCTCAGACAGTTTTAGAAAACAGTTCAGGTGCAATGAAAATCAAATTAACTGAAGCCTTAGTGGATCGACCTATTGAATCAGTTTTGGCGCCAGCGCTTAAGAAGATTTTCGAAAAGGAACCTCTGATTGCTGTAGACGCTACAGTGGTAACATTTGGACCAGTTGATACAACAATTTTAGAAGAGAATGAGGTCAAGCACGCCCAAAAAGATATGCTTAACGTTCCAGTGGATCAGAATGTCCATATGGTAATGAGCAGTGATTTATTGACACACAACAATTACAAATTATTAGAAAATGCTGCAAATTCTCTCAAAGAAGGGGGATTCATACTACTTGAAGAACCAAAGATGCAACTTCCTACTTCAAAATTGACTTCGATGAATCTGCAAGTCATTAGCACGCAGTTAACAGATACAAAGTTATATATACTTCTTAGGAAAGTAACTGAAGTTCCTACTGATGCAATTGTATTGAAAGTGACTGAAACCAATTTCTCTTGGGTTGAACCATTGAAGGAAGCAATGAAGAAAAGTGAAGCTGAAGGTACCAGAATCTACATTTACGCTCAAGGTGAAGAACTGACTGGTTTGATAGGAATGGTCAATTGTTTGAAACAGGAACCTGGCGGTGGTAACTTGAGATCTGTGTTCATCCAAGACAAGAAAGCTGCTCCATTTTCTTTGAATGCATACAACAAGCAATTGCAGAAAGATCTGATTCACAATGTTTTGAAAAAGGGTGTTTGGGGCTCCTATAGACATATCATATTGGACCATATGAATGAATCTCAAAATCTCCAGGTCACACATGCATATATCAACACTCTCACTCGAGGAGATCTTGCTAGTTTGAAATGGATCGAAAGTCCTCTCTCATTCTACAAGTAAGAGATGAAGGTAATAAAATGTGACAATATATATTAAGCTCAATTTTTGTTCTAGGGGAGATGACCCAAAAACAGAAATGTGTCATGTCTACTACGCACCTCTCAACTTCCGTGATATTATGTTGGCTACTGGAAAACTACCGCCAGATGCTCTTCCTGGAAATCTTGCCGGACAAGAGTGTATTCTGGGTTTGGAATTTTCTGGAAGAGATTCGAGAGGAAAACGAGTTATGGGTATGGTTGATGCAAGAGGCTTGGCAACTACTGTGCTCTCTGATGCCATGTTCTTATGGGAAGTGCCAGAGAAGTGGAGTTTGGAAGAAGCTTCCACCATTCCTGTGGTCTATGGAACAGTAAGTATTTGATAATTTGCTTTTGCCGAACTTATTTTTGGGTGCAGTCTTGACCATTTCATCAATAATAGAACAATGTTCCCAAAATGAATGAATCTATATACTTAATTGAAAGCGTTATGGGAGGGTTTTGGAACTATCTTCTTCAGACAAGCAAAATTTTTGGTGTTTTCACTGTAAATATCACAGAAATATAGAGAGCTACCCTTGTAAATATGATTCATCGCAAGTGTAGCAAACATTGTACAGACTTCTTCTGCAATACTAGTATAGTTATGGCCAATTAACTCCTTACAATGTGATGATTAAGTTTTGATGAAGCTACTCATGTAGAATTATTATTTGGTCAATAATCTCTTATTGTTTTCGCTACCGTTTTTCCTGATAATCCTTTCACAAAAGCTATGACACTTTTTATGGTTTTTCCCATATCTGCTTGTGTTGTATCACTATGGGGTTCAAGTTGATTTTATCTTATTTGTTTTGCTCTTTTCCATATACTTTTGGGATGCCAATACTTCTGAGTGTTGTGATGTTATTTATATCCTCATTTTTATCCTGGTAGAGCATATACTTCTTGCTATCATACAAACATTTTGCTACTGATTTGATAGATGGTTGCAAATAAAATTCAGATATTGAGATGTGTTCCTTGGATTTTTATACACACTGGTTCTTTGGACTATTTTGTGTTTATGAACAAGTTCATCTTAAAATGGCAGTGTCTATCTTTTTTAATTCATATATTTCATTTTCAGAGCTACTACGCTTTGATTGTTAGAGGCAATCTAAAACCTGGTGAATCTGTCTTGGTACATGCTGGTACTGGAGGTGTTGGTCAAGCCTCGATCGCAATAGCTCTTCATATGGGCTGCAAAGTCTTCACCACTGTTGGTAGTCAAGCAAAACAAGATTTCTTGAAAAAAACATTCCCACAATTGACAGACAGAAATATTGGGAACTCCAGAGATACCACATTTGAGCAGCTCGTACTTTCCGAAACAGATGGCAGAGGTGTAGATGTAGTATTGAATTCTCTTGCAGGAGATCAATTGCAAGCTTCTGTACGCTGCTTAGCCAAAAATGGAAGATTCCTGGAAATTGGAAAAGTAGATTTGTCGAACAATTCGCCATTGGGAATGAGTGTTCTGTTGAAGAACACTTCAGTCCATGGTATTTTATTAGATGCACTTTTCGATTCCGAAACTGATGATAAGAAGCAGGTCCGGAAATTGCTCTCTGAAGGAATTGCTAATGGAGCTGTACGTCCCTTACCTGCAACCGTTTACAATGACAACCAAATAGAACAAGCCTTCAGATACATGGCATCTGGAAAACACATTGGAAAAGTAGTTTTGAAAATAAGAGAGGAGGAGTCCCGCAAAACTTTAATTCCAACAACAAGAAACGTATCTGCAATTCCAAGAACATATATGAACCCAGACAAAACCTATGTTCTTGTTGGAGGTTTGGGAGGATTTGGTCTAGAATTAGCCAACTGGTTAGTTAATAGAGGTGCCATGAACATTGTTCTCACTTCACGAAGTGGTGTCAAAACTGGTTATCAATCACTTTGCATCAGGAGATGGAGAGAAAAGGGTGTAAATGTGCTCATATCAACTGAAGATGCGTCGACAGAAAAAGGAGCAGCAAAATTGATGCAACAGTCAAACTCCCTAGGACCAGTTGGAGGTATTTTCAATTTGGCCGCAGTATTGAGGGACGCCATGATGGAAAACCAATCAGAGGGCGATTTCAAAACCGTTTGTAAACCAAAAGTTGAAGCTAGCAAACAGTTGGATATTGCATCAAGGAATATGGCGCCTCAGTTAGACTTCTTTGTCAATTTTTCATCTGTGTCTTGTGGTCGTGGTAACGCAGGTCAAGCCAACTATGGCCTTGCGAACTCAGCTATGGAACGCATTTGCGAAATGAGACAAGAACTTGGTTTTCCCGGTGTCTCTATTCAATGGGGAGCCATTGGAGATGTTGGTCTAATTCTGGACACAATGGGAGGAAATGACACAGAAGTCGGTGGAACTTTACCACAAAGAATGTCATCTTGTTTAACTACCATGGATATGTTCCTGCAACAACCAAATCCTGTTGTAGCAAGCATGGTTTTAGCAGAAAAGCATAAGTCTAAGGGTGATGGAAGCAAAGTGAGCTTAATAGATGCTATTGCAAATATTCTTGGTTTGAAGGATTCCTCGAATCTCCCAACTGGTACTACTTTAGCAGAACTTGGAATGGACTCTCTAATGGGAGCAGAG
Organism: Micraspis discolor; assembly: GCA_030674115.1. Classification (NCBI taxonomy): domain Eukaryota; kingdom Metazoa; phylum Arthropoda; class Insecta; order Coleoptera; family Coccinellidae; genus Micraspis; species Micraspis discolor. Next base: position 3,719,473 of record JARTUT010001740.1, read on the forward strand.
ATAAAACAAACTTTAGAGCGTAACCATGACATTGTAATGAGTGCACAAGAAATAAGAGTTCTCACATTCGGTAAACTGGCTGAGCTCGAAGGGGGTGTTAAAGTATCTGAAAGTGGCAATGACAAGACGGAAAAGAAAGACGAGCAGGTTCAGTATGGACAAATAGAATTGATGCCTACTAAAACATTGGTGAACATGTCTGGAAAAGATGTTGATAAAAGCAAACTGCCAGTATTCATGGTCCATCCTATCGAAGGTAGCATCAATGCCTTAGAAACATTTGCCAAACTCATTAAAGTTCCTGTCTATGGATTGCAATGTACAAAAGATGCTCCTCTTGACAGCATAGAAACATTAGCTGCATTCTATGCTAAACAGATCAAGTCCGTTCAGCCAAAAGGACCATACTCGATTGTAGGTTATTCGTTTGGAGCCTGTGTTGCATTTGAAATTGGAACCCAGATGGAAAAGGAGGGACAAAAAGTGAAGTTATGGTTGATTGATGGATCCCCAGCATATGTGGCAACACATACTGGAAAGGCTAGAGATACAAAATCATTGAGAGGGAATAGAAATGCAGAGGAGAGCGAAGTGTTGGTTTACTTCATTATGCAATTCAAGGAAGTTGATCAACATAAGGTAGGAATATCTAATTTTTTTATAATTCCATGATTTATAGTACTGTCAGTTGTGCTCTTTGAATGTGAAGAATTAGTATTTCCGTAATGATTGAGGAACTAAATAGAGTTGTGTATTTCTGTTCTGATCATTTCGATATTTAACACTGATCAACACATGACAGCTGTTCATCTCCAGACAAAATTGGTGTTTTATATCGAAATATGCTGAATGGACTTCAAATCGAATTTTCATTGTCTTCATGTTTATTGTGGTAATATTTAGATGGATTTAAAATGATGGTGATTTCAGACTGTGACTGAATTGATGCAGTTGAGCACATGGGATGAGAGGTTGGCAAGAAGTACACAAATTTTAGCTGGCGCTACACCTTTTTCAGAAACAGACCTCGCTTTAGCTGCCACCAGTTTCTTCAATAAATTAGTTGCTGCTGACAAGTATAAACCAAAATCTAAATTCAACGGAGAAGTGACCTTATTGAAAGCCACAGATAACTACGTTCAACTTGGAGAGGATTACGGTTTATCACAGGTAATTTCAAACTTTTGAATGAGCTTTCAATGAATTGAATAATTAGATACGGTATTTTTTACGTTGTTGATTGTTTTTTCATATACCAAGTAGTCAATGATTGAAATTCTATGTGCAACCCAAAATACAAAGGCCATTACATTCCCAGTCGGTATTTCTAGGTTTTTGGCCGCTTTGAACGGTTTTCTCTGTGTGTATGCCATTCAGTAAACTACCGCTTTGATCTCCGAATGAAGTGGTGAATCCATATATTATCTATACTGATTTACAGACGAAAAAACTTCTATATTCTAATTTCGTGCAGATCTTCTTGAATTTTCGTGTGAAGTACGTGTTTTATATAAAAAATTACATGATTAATGACTTCGAGAATAAATAAATTAATTTCTTTGACTTGTAGAACCAGTTCAGTTTTTTATAATAAGTAACTTCAAATATTTTAATAAATTAGTTTCCCAGGCGATAACCAACATTTTGTGAATTGCCTTACATCGATTTCGTAGGGGGTATTCAGTTGCTTAAATTCTGATCACTTTTAATAGTATCTCTTATATTCAATGTAATTGTTTTCTCTAGGTGTGCAAGCAAAAAATCCGAATAGATTCTCTGGAAGGTAGTCATAGATCAATTCTTCTGGGACCCACAGCTGAAAAAATTGCCAACATTCTACAGCCAGTCCTGTAGTTTTTGTAAATGTGTCATAACTCAGATTTCATTCAACTCATCACTCATTTTATTTAGAAATTTATTTTTGTAATTTATTGTGATTTATAATTTTATAGTGATAACATATAAGACTCACATATACAAGGTGTAAAAATTTTATTTATTTAGACTGAACCAAGTGTTCGATGCCTTATTGCTAGTGTTTCAGTAGTTTGAAGCACAGTTGTTAAAAAAATGAGATGTTCCTCCTAGATGATTGTAAATACATATGCTTTTCAAGTTGGAATAAAATTTTCAATTAAAAAAATATGAATGTTTTGTTTCTGATTCGGATGAATTTGTTGAATTTATGTATCATGATTATTAAAATAATCCGCATTGTGGAAATTCTTTGAAAATCGAAATTGATAAGTTCGAGTAATCTACGGCAATTCCAATAAATTTGCTTTTTGATATTAATAAGAGTATCTACGAATTTTTATGATAGAACTTGATCTTTAGAAGAAATTCATATGAAATTTAAAATGATCTGAGAAAAAATTAGTTTTCATTAATCTGGACCCTTAGCAATTGGATGTAAGTCAACCTAAATCCCTAGGGAAATAATAATCTAAAATTATTTTAGTACATTTATTAATTTTTTTCATCAACAAAAATCCGTACAAACGTGATATTAATTGAAATAAATATTAATGGTATAATTCTTATAATTATTCGCTTCATTAACAATTTTTGATGAAATAAAAGCTGCTTATGTTGCGTAACGGATCATGGCTGCTGCTGATGCCATAGTTAAATGAAATGCTATGAAAATCCAAAAATATAAACATTTTCTTGTGCACATATAATACAGTGAGGGGAATAATGTTATACACTATATGTAATGTAGACTAATGTATATTATAACCAATATACGCATGCCCCTGCGATACACATATTTCCACGCCATCTCGTATCTTCGGTGGTTATGTTGAATACAAGAAACAATAAGTAGGAAAGGTATATCGGGTGAATCCACAAGAAGCAGAACTTTTGACCATCTTCTTATTCCTAAGGTAACCTTTGCCCTGACGAAGCCAATCAGCAGAAACACGTGTCGTTAAGTACCATCTTCATTTATATCGTTTTGCTTCTTGTGGATTCACCCGATATACCTTTCTTACTTATATTTGATCTCCACGATGAATATAGTGTTTGAACGAGAAACAATTGTACAACTCGTTAAAATGGGAAAATAAGAAATTTCAAGGTCGGTGAAATTATTCCATTGAGACGTGTTCTCAAAATTTTTTTAATTTGAATTTTTATTTGCTTCGTATAAAATAGACCAATCTTATGTGCCGCTACTGAGCATTCTACAGGGAACTTTTATAATTAGTAGAGAAACAGATATTGACATAAATGTTATCTTCTATATATACCTATATCTTCGGAACAATTAGATTAATTTGTGTTTGTTAATGGCTTCAATTTCAACTTCGTTAAATCTTGGGTCTGATGATATTATGTAATTAGTACAGGTATTTTTTATTTCGCAGAATAAAATTTTGACCTTCTGGAAAGTTGTTTAATGTCTATAGTAAAAGATAGGTACCAATGAATGAATTATTATGAATAATTTATACTGAAAGAGAGGTACTAAATGCATGAACTCGTTTCCATCTGAATACTCATGAGAAATATGAGAAATTGACTATATTTTTTGATGATTCTCTTCCATTCTGAAAATGATTAATCTGTTAATTTCAAGGCCCATTCAAATGATCTGTGCTTGAAATTGTAAACTAGGAGTAATATTCTTCAGAATTATCTTAATTATCTAAGCGAGCTGATGCTTCCAGTCTACGCACAGCAGCCGTATGTTGGGTGTCATAAAAGTTGATCGGTTGATCAACTTCCGTTTTCAAGCTGAAAATTCAAGACGAAAAACAGTTTTTGTGAATAACTCAGAAAATATCCACTTTAGGGCAAGGGTGTGATGCATACACTCACATTATTTTTTAACGTAGATTCAATATCTGCCATAAAAAAATGGGGTTCTACTTTGAAAAAATTGATTTTTCACGATTTTGTCATCCCTAACTTTGAAGGCGATTTTTTCATCCCCTGTATCATGAATCGCGATTTCGATTTTCAAAGTGGATACATCAATCTTACATCTTGAAAAATCCCAAAAATGAAAATTTTCCATCCAAAAACCTCGAAGTTATTCTTGTTTCAGCGGAGCTCTATTTTCGATTTTCCCGCTCAGAGAGAATTTTCCAACCAAAACTGAAAAATGTTACATCAAAATAACTTGAAATTTTCTAAGGAATCTATTTCTGCAATAAAAAAATGGTGTTCTACTTTGAAAAACGGAAGTTGACTTCATTTCCGGAAAATCCGGAGATGCTCATGCCTTGAAAATATCGCAACTTCAAGAACCTTAACTCCAATTTTCGGTCGTAATTCGCGCCCTATTAGACAGGCAATTACAAGTTTGGTTCAAAAATTTGAGTCTACATATTCGCTGTTGGATGTTGTCGTGCCAGTGAGACAAAGGACCGATCGCAGTAACGAAAACTTTGCTGACGTTCAGGCCTCCGTAGCCGACGACCCAAATCAGTCAATTCCACGACGTTCTCAAGAATTGTACATCCATCAGAACACTATATGGCAAATTTTGCGTCAGAATCTTGGTTTACACCCGTACAAGATCAAGCTGACTCAAGAATTGAAGCCGTTGGACAATTTGAAGCGGTGAATCTGATTTTTGGCACAATGACCTTGTCAATAAGCAAAATATGCGTTATTTGACAGGCAGCAATCCACACATTATTCACGAGACTCAATTGCATCCCCAAAAAATCATGATTTGGTGCGGTCTTCACGCTGGCGGCATTATTGGACCGTATTTTTTCGTTGATGCCAACAATCGTCACGTTACGGTCAATGGCGCCAATTCCAAGGTATGGAATTGGCCAACATGTGGTTTCAACAGGACGGTGTCATTTGCCACACAGCATACGTAACAATCGGTTTATTGAAGCAGACATTTGGTGAGCGTGTAATTTCGAGAAACGGCCCTGTCGATTGGCCGCCTCGTTCGTGTGATTTGAAGCATCTGGACTATTTTCTTTGGGGCTACGTCAAGTCACTGGTCTATGCCAACAAGCCGACGACAGTGCAAGAGCTCAGAGACAACATTGAACGCGAAATAGCGGCCGTTTCGGCTGAAATGTGTGGCCGATTCATCGAAAATTGGGTCCAGAGAATTGACCGCTGCAAACGGGCCCTTGGTGGCCATATGAACGAAGTCTCATTCCATTCATAAATGTTATGTTTGTCCTTCAAGCCAATAATGAAGTTTTTGAAATATCTCAAATGGTTTGTGTTTTATTTAGAGACAAACTTGTCAAGTCCCTATTGGAAACCCCTTTATTAGTACCTCACTCTTCCAGAGACTAGAGAACAAGCGCGCAAGAGCGCCTGACTGAGACTTGTATTGTATCCCGTTACTTTAACCTCTACTTAAACCTTCACCAATGACACATGCTAAATTGTTTGCATTCAAAAGAAAATATATGCCACAATAATAAAGAGATAGGTATTGTTTTTTTTTCTAAATAAAGAAAAATGTTTAACTTCAGCAAAAAGATAACCAGGAAACCTTTTTTATCAGATAAGATAATCATCATGGAATTTCCATGTGTAAACTTCTACAATGTATTATGTATACGTCAGGATGATTGGAGCTTCAAGTTTTTTGGATACTTAAAATTTAGTGTATGTTGGTTTGTCAATGAAAGAAGGTTACAAAGTAGGATAAAAAATTTAGAAAGCTCTGTGAGTCCTGAAAGCACTGTGTTCAGGTGAACAAGAGTCTTTTCCCGTACTCTGGAGTATTGTGATACAAATACAAACGCCACGATGAATGAACAATCCTATATCTCAAATTGAATATAACTACATAGTTTTCTCTAAGTTTTGTTCGAAGCTTAAATTCCATTCTGAAAATCTACTTCACTGCTTTTCTATATTTTGACAACGTACATTATTTCACCGTAATGAAAAATTTCCATTAATTAATAAGATTAATAAGTCCGACCTATGTCAATCGAATACGTATCTGTGATAGCATCGATCAAAGTTACTTCTGATTGTCATTTCTTGAGTAAATGAAAAAATAATCATATCTTTAGATGGAAAAAAGCTACAATAAAATTGAAATAATGTGATATATCTATATTTTTTCGGAGAGATCGCTCTACATTTTGCCAAACGGTAGGGGAGAGATTGTGGTGTTTGTGTTCTGGAGTTTCAGGGCGGTGCAGAGGATTTATGGATTCAGATATCGATAAACAGTTTAAAAATCTATTTGTGTTGTGTCTATATACCGCCAAATGACACTGCAGTATTGACATATTTTGTGTCTAAGCTAAGTGATATCAAACCTTTACTTGGCGATAGCATTGTTTTGATGTTGGGTGATTTCAATTGTTCTGGGGTTTCCTGGGTGAAGGATGTTTCAGGTAATTACTTAAATTCAAATTGATTCAAAATCTGCCTCATTAATTGACTCCATCTCATTTCTTGAGCTTTTGCAGTTCAATAAAATTGTAAATCACAATAATAAAATTTTAGATTTGGTACTCAGTAATAGCTTTAGAATTGATAATCTAATGAGATGTTCTGATCCGTTAGTTCCTGAAGACAGAAATCATCCATCTGTTGAATTCCTTTTTAGAGTGGTGTTAATCAGGCCCCTATGTTCGAATTACTCCTTTCATAGTTCTAAAACGGCAAACTTTGCTCAAATAAATGAATATCTTCATGAAGCACCATGGAATGAATTACTAGGGAATGAAAATGTTAATGATGATTTGTTTGTTTTTTATGAAATTCTAAATAATTTGATTGAGGAACATGTACCTTTACTTAAGAAAATCAACGGCTATCCATCCTATTTTTCCAGAGAAACCATTACATTAATAAAACGTAAAAATAAAACACACAAGAAATGGAAAATTTATGGGAACTATGGTGATTATAAAATGTTTCAAGCTTTAAGGTCTAAGACTAAATGTCGAATCAGAAAGGATTATGAAAAATACCTAATTTTACTTCAGTCTGATGTCAAAAGATGTCCAAAAAAACTTTTTGGTCAAGATGACCTATGAACAACGCACAGGTGAGTGACACAGGTAGTGAAATTTGTAATTTATTTGCGGACTATTTTGAGGGCGTCTTCACTAGGCCGGATTCATCTAAGAATGCCCCTGCAAGCACAAGCTCTCCTGGCCATTACTTCTTGAGCTCATTCGATGTCACTACTCATCAGGTTAAAGAGATAATGCTTGGATTGGACGAAAAGAAGAGAGCTGGCCCTGATTCAATACCCCCCATCTTTCTGAAAAAGTGCAGTTCTGCCCTAAGTAGCCCTCTTGCATTAATATTCAATAAATCTCTTCGTAGTGGCTTATTCCCCAATTCCTGGAAGGTTGCTAGCATAATCCCCGTTTTCAAAAGCGGTAGTAAAAATTCTGTAGAAAATTTTCGACCCATCAGTAAGCTATGTGTATTCGAGAAGGTGTTTGAATTAATAATTTATGAAAGTTTACTTACTTATATGCAATCTCGAATAATACCTGAGCAGCACGGTTTTGTCAAAGCAAGATCAGTTGAAACCAATCTCTTCTGTTTCATTGAATATATGTTAGGCCCGAAGACCGAAAACGCTCAGTGGCCGGAAAAAACGGCCACATCGCGTTCTGGCTGTCTTCGAACGCACAGAACGCGTTTTGGTTGTTTTTAAACGCTCGCAACGCGTTCTGGTAAATGTTAAACAGCCGGAACGCGTTTTGTCAATTGTTCAACGCTCACAACGCGTTTTTAATGTTCGACTTGTATTATTTGCCGATTCTACCTGCGTAGGATAAAATTTATATTGTCCCTCATAAAACAAAGTTGAAAATTGAAATACAATTCAATTACTGACAACTACAATTGGATATCAAAGATGGGTTCGGTTTTTCTTGCCGAATCATTTCAACAATATTAAATTTCTTATAATTGTTTTTCAGTTCTAGGAAGAAAGTTACACTAATAAACTTATATTGTCGAGCATATAATATATAAATGCATGAATTAAAAAGCGAAAAGTTCTTTATTGAACAAATGAATTTCAATTTATTTTCTACAAATCCAACTTATTGTGGAGAACAAAACAAACTTGAATTTATAACTCTTTTAATTACTTTATTAGAAACAATTCAATTATTGAAAACTACAATTAAATACAAACGGCGGGTTTTTCCGAACTTTTGTGTACTTTACATAGGTACGTTACTTATTTTTACAAGAACTGTTTGAATGACATTTTGAATTACATAGTACATTTAAATTGTATCCGTAAAGTATGGAACAAATTCATTTTTAGCTAATCAGACCATTTTAAGAAATAATCCTGAAACACATCGATTTTTATTTTAATTTACCTTATTTTAAAATAATAATCTAATATACAGCGTGAATTATTTTCGATTAATGACATCACCGTCATTTTTTTTTAAATTGAACTATTTCGTATCCATTTCCGGATTACTCTAGCTGAGCTGATTCCAAAAATGTATCACATGTTGATTCCAATAGGTACAGGGTCGACAAATATACAATAGTTTTGTATGTGCTCAGTGCTCATAAAGAAATGCTAGACCACAAGTACCAAACATGTTCGGACACAACTTATTTTTATTATTCTAAAAATGTAAAAAACTACAGGGTCTTACATTTGAACCAACTGCCGTTAGACAAACGCGTTCCGGCTGTTTAACAATTACCAGAACGCGTTGCGAGCGTTTAAAAACAACCAAAACGCGTTCTGTGCGTTCGAAGACAGCCAGAACGCGATGTGGCCGTTTTTTCCGGCCACTGAGCGTTTTCGGTCTTCGGGCCTAATATATATACAAGACAATCTAGACCAGGGAATCCAGGTTGATGCTGTATATACTGATTTTAGTAAGGCTTTTGACCGAATAAATATCAAAACCCTTCTGAACGAACTAAAGAATGTCGGTGTCATGGGCACGTTGTTGAAGTGGTTCGAGTAGTATCTTACCAACAGATCTCAGTATGTCAAGATGGGAAGTTTCAGATCGCGTTTTTGCACGAATTCAAAGCATTCAGGACTGTTTGGATTTACAGAGTGATCTAGACAGCCTTTTCCGCTTTTGTGAAGATTTCAGCTTACATTTGAACCTAGCTAAGTGCTGTGTGGTTTCTTTCACACGAAATATGTCTGTCTTTTACCATCAATATTCTTTTGGTGGAACTGTTCTGCGGCGCACAGGTGTGGTGAGGGATTTGGGTGTTATGCTAGACTCGAAGCTCCTCTTTGAAGAGCATATAAATAATCTAGTATGTGCAGGTAATAAAGTTCTTGGGTGGATTATGAGACAATGTCGTCAATTCAATAGTGGTGGAGCAATTCTGGCGTTGTATTATGCCTTTGTTCACAGTAAGCTCAATTTCGCGTCTTCGGTTTGGTGTCCTCAATATAATGTCCATATCGAAAGATTGGAAAGTGTGCAGGCTAAATTTCTTAGGTTTCTGAGTTATAGGACAGGTTTCTACCTGAGACCTCGGGATCCTGAAAATTATGTTGTTCGTTTGAGACATTTCAAGATGATCAGCTTTAAGGACAGAAGAAAGATTAACGACGTGGTTTTCATATATAAGATACTCTCAGATCAATTGGATTGTCTCAAAATTTTAGAGTCAATCGATTTTTATGTTCCGCCAAGACATTTGAGGAGACCCCCTGTATTTTACCTGACCACCTATAGAACCAACAGTGCAAGGTATTCGCCATTGTCAAGGATGATTATGTAATAATCATGTGAATAATATTGATTTATTTTTAGGAAAAAATCTAAGTTCATTTAGGAAAATTGTCAGGGGATGTTTATGCGGGTACAATAATTGTAGATCACTATTATTTTGGAAAAGCTTTTTCATTTGTTGTTTATATTATAATGTTGTCTATAAATATGTAATTAGTGTGCGCTTCTATTGGGTGTTTACACCTGTCAGCGTTCTTTTGTGAAATAAATAAATAACGTGCATACATACACAAATTTTTGTTTGAATACGTCCGATATCTTATGGGGTATAAAGTATTGAAAAATTTTTCTTTGGGAATTTTTAAAAATTTTTCTAGCCTGTTTAGCTTTGCGAAATTTTGCAAGCCATTTTGTTTCAACCTAATCCAGGGTTGTTTCAAATTACAACTCGATCCGATGGATATTCCGTGAATTATAAAGGAAACCAATTCTCAGAGGCTCATAATTCCTGAATCATTAAGTGGAATTGGACCGATAACAAACTCGTCCGAGATATTCATTCTTACCTACACACTACACACCTACACTGAAAATTTGAGTTTTCTAGGTCATTCCGTTCGGACGTAATCGTGCCCACGGATGGACAGAATCGACTTTGACCACGGATTCATAAGCAGCGAGCCTTAACGAAACGACTGATAGCACTTTTACCCTAATATTAAAAATACACAGACATTTGGGCAAATTTATAAGCACTTTGATCAGGTGAATAAGAGCGCAAAAAATGCAATTCATTTTAGAAAACAATGTAACAATGTTGTCCGAATTCAATGAAAATTTGATAAGAGCACGTGGAACAGGAAGCTTCCATTTGTGTAGCCTCCTGCCTAATCAGTTGTCAAACAACCTTGAAAATGTCAGTGGAAAATCTTTCTAAGCCCAGGTAACCGACAATGAAGAGACAAACATGCTTAATTTTTTTATTGAGCGCTTGTTTCTTGTGTTTTATTTTGGAACATCTAGCTATCGTTGGTCAAGGTTCGTCGTTTTCGAATATCGTACCCAAAATGATTTAAACGTTGGATTCGATTCCATGACAGTCCGACTGTATATTCTGAATACGATATATCCGAGATGATTAGATGTTTAAATATATTGTTATTTGTAGAATCCGTCCAATATTTTCGGAGTTATGTGCATCTGAAATGTAATTTCCTCAATGTATTGGAAAACCGAATATTTCGAGTCATTTCCATTTCCATCTTGTCGGTTTACGTCTTGAATTGCACTGATTTGAGGTCAGGAGCATCTGCGTGCTAGTTCTTAGGTCTCTTTCTGGCCTCTGAAACAGTGTGATACAAAAACAACCGCTACAATGAATGCCAAAGAATCCACAAGCTTGTATCTTTCATTTATAAAAAGCACTCACAGTTTTTCTCGAGTTAAAGAAGGCTGATCTTGTCCATCGAAAATCATACACAAAGTGATATATTTTCTCGAATAAAATCTTGTCCTTAGTAATATCTTATTTATTCAAGTCCGAATCACAATAAATTTGTATGCTTTCAACGAAATTTTATTAGCAAAGTGATTACTATTTAGATCTTGTTAATGAATAACAAAATCTTTCTTAATCTCGATCTAGACTGCCAATTATAACATTTTTTATGATAGGAGATCTTCAAATATGGTAATTTAATGGATACTTACAATAAAATGGTATGATACTGAAATTCGAGGATGTTCTGGGAATCAATCATTTCCTAGATCTCTCTGATAAATATCTTATGGGATATCAATAATAAAAAAATGGGAATTTTTCAAAGATTTCTAGCTCGATGTTTCCACAAAATATTGCGAACTTATTCGTTTTAATCAATCATTATGCATTATACATTGATTAGATGAATAGTTAGTAAACCAGATTTCAGATAGTCATTCAAACTGCTGAACTATTCGACGGATTTGGCGCAATAACGAACTTCACAGAGATATTTGAACAATTAATATATTCTGCATATATGAAAACTCAAACTCATCTCGACAACACGCTGTTCCACTAGTAGGAAGTGAGCAGAAATTGTTTTGAGTTTATGATCATATTTTCGCGTAAATCCACGATTCATCACCTGTCACGATGTCATAGACATGCTTCGAAGCACCGCTATTGTATTTTTGGAGCTTTTTTTTGACCAATCGACACGAGCTTTTTTTTGAGAAATTGACAAATTCTGTGGGATCCAACTCGAACAATTTTTTTTGACGGTCAAATGTTCATGCAATATTAAATGCTGGTCCCATTAATATTCAAAGGTCTCAATCTCACGATAGGTCACATGACGATCTACAATATCAGATGACCTTCACGAAATTCGATTTGGAGTGAACTAAGACCTCAGTTGAATTAACCATACCATAGATAAATACTGGTTCTTGAAGGAGCTTCATCGCCAAAAATTGAAGTTGCACAGCCTAAAACGAGTGTTCACCTAATTTAACTACAAAAATGTGTGGGTACAAACTTAGAAGTAAATAATTATCACCCTCTTAAAGGAGAGAAGCGCACTTCCTGGTTATACTCTAAGGCCCGGTTGTACAGTCCGAGTTCAAGCCTAGTTCAAGACTGAACCCAACTCAAATAAGAAATATCTGTTGTACAGTGCGAGTTCAAGGCTGAACTTCACTCAAACCGACCCTCAAGTTGAACTTCCAAAATCGGGCGCTCAAGCCAGGTTCAACAGAAATTTCAGTTCAATCATAGAGTTCGATTTACAATTTATAGGTTATATGTCAAATAGTTGTAGTTGAAAGGCTTGCTAAGGTAGTATTTTCGTGAATGAGTTGTGTTCGTGTTTCACTCAAAAACAGAATTTTTTAATATCTATAATATAAAAATGAATCGCAAAATGTGTTGGTAAGCGCATAACTCAACAACTCCTGGACCAATTTGGCCAAATCTTTTTTTAAAATGTTCGTTGAAGTTCAAGGATGGTTTTTACGGCGAGAAAAATTTGAATTATTACTGGAAAAACCCTAAAAATAGCCCTTTTCTTTTTCCCATACAAATGATTTGTAACTAAAACGTAGTCAATTTGAGATTTATTGCTATGGTATAAAGCTTTGAAAGAATTAATTCAAACAAATCTTCCACTGTTAAATGAAAAACAGAAGTATGTATTTGAAACTCTTATGAAAGTAACAAATGATGAAACTGGAGGGATTTACTTCTTAGATGCACTTAGGTACAGGAAAAACTTTTTCGATTTCATTAATATTAGCAACAATTCACTCACAAAATAAAATTGCACTGGCACTCGCTTCGTCGGGAATCGCAGCAACTTTGCTTAAAGGTGGTCGAACAGCCCATTCAGCACTAAAATTGCCATTAAATATGCAAAGCAATGAAACTCCAACCTGCAACGTTTCGAAGAACTTTGCAATGGCAAAGGTTTTGCAGCAATGTAAATTGATTGTTTGGGATGAATGCACGATGGCACATAAAAATCTTTGGAGGTTTTAGACAGAACCTTCAAAAGATCTACGGAGCAATAATAACCGATTTGGTGGTGCAATGATTTTATTAGCAGGAGATTTTCGTCAAACATTGCCAGTGATTCCACGATCAACGCCAGCTGATGAACTCAATGCATGTCTAAAGTCCTCCAATTTGTGGAAACATGTCAAAGTACTTCATTTAAGCAAGAATATGCGTGTCGAGTTGCAAAATGACCAATCTGGAAACATATTCTCTAAACAACTCATTGACATTGGTAATGGCAAATTTCCTATAGACATGTTGACTGGCTGCATTAACTTTCCTCAAAGTTTTTGTCAGTTAACTCGATCAAAAGATGAACTTATTCAGAAGGTGTTTCCAGATGTTTCTCAAAATTATAGAAACCATGATTGGTTGAGCGAACGAGCTATACTGGCTGCAAAAAACATAGATGTAAATGAATTAAATTTCAAAATTCAAGAACAAATTACAGGCGAATTGAGGATATATAATTCAGTTGATTCGGCTACTAATTTGCCAGGATTGCCACCTCACAATCTTCAATTAAAGGTTGGATCGGTGGTTATAATGTTGCGAAATATCAACCAACCGCGTCTTTGCAACGGTACACGGTTAGCGATAAAAAAATTACTAAACAATGTGATAGAAGCAACTATACTCAAAGGAAAGTATAAAGGAGAAGATGTTCTCATACCGCGCATCCCAATGATTCCGACTGATGTGCCATTTGAGTTTAAACGACTACAGTTTCTAGTGCGGCTTGCCTTTGGTGTGACTATAAACAAGTCCCAGGGGCAATCATTAAGTGTTTCAAGTATTAATCTAGAAAACCCATGTTTCTCACATTGTATGTTCCCTGTTTCCGTGTTGGAAAACCATCAGATTTGTTTATCTATGCGCCAGATAATTAAACAAAAAACATCGTATACCACAAAGCACTACAATGATAATAATAATAATTATGATTCACATGATTAACAATAAAGCGATTATTTACTTTTAAATCCTTATATATGTTTTATTTAATTATTTTTTATTCACAACGCCCTATCAACAGGGTGACGGTTCTGTTCAGGAGAATTTTTTAAAATACGTAGGCACAAAAACTGCCACATTATAAATCTTTTTGACAGGACGAAGTCTGTCGGGTCAGCTAGTGAAATTATTAGAAATGGATTTTCAACTCGACAATAATCTTTCATAAGCATTCATAATCTTTCATTTTATTTATATTACTATCAGTTTGTTTATTTTCAATTATATTGCTGTATTTTTTAATAAGATTTATTAAAATGTTCTCTTCGGAGCACTTGAAATTTGCGCTTCGCTTTACGTCTGACATTATTACTGACACTTTTTTTCAATCACAACCACAACAGCACTCATCAACTAATCTTGTTCAAATAGAACAATTCAAATTTTTAAAATTATATTTGCGCTCTTGTCATAGAAGAATTTTAATTTTTCTTCTTTTTTCCATTTGTCCAAAATTTGTTACTATTCGTATCAAAAATGCATGTTTCAAAGGAAGCGACGTTGCCATTTTCTGAAGAATTGTACTCAAGGAAAGTTCACTTGAACTCGCCTCAAACATAACCTGTACAACCGGATGACATATCTGAACCTGGCTCAAGAGTGAACCGAGCTCAGTTGAGCTTCGAATTGAGTTGTCACTGTACAACCGGGCCTAGAGTAGATCCAAAAATTATCTTTGGTAGAAAAAATGTCTGCAATGTGAATAATACAAGTTTCTAATTGTAACAAAATTATATATTCACAGAGAAGAAGAATTAACAATGTTCGGTACTTGAGAGTTTATATTCGCAGAGAAGAGTTTTCAAATGTCTACAAAATCCAAGGATTTTAACTTCTCTCAATCTTGGGCACTTCTGGTAATACTAAATAATAATGAGATCTGACCTGATTTTCTAATTTGAAATTCACCACAGCTCTGCTTCAATCATCGAGGGTAGATTTCTCAGAATAAGGTGTAAGTACTTCGGATGAGATTTTCACTAACAAATTGTGGGTTGGCGATATGCAATTGCTTCACAGATTCACAAATCACAACCTTGTTGTTTCACTTGGGAGAATTGCAGCTGAATAACTCAAATTCACAATAAACTAGGGTAACTAACTGACCCAACTGGAGAAAATGTATATGCGAGAGATATTAATCGACGAGGAGCTGTTAGAGTTTAGAATGTTGTATTCACTGGTGAAAAGTAAAACTTACTGGTGGTAAAAACTGACCAGACTGGTGGTCAAACTCGAACTGGACTGAGTGGGTTTTTGAATAATTGAGAAAGATCGAACGAAGTACGTGCTCAGTTTAGGAATTCCCAAAATTCCGTCCTATAGAAAGCATTCTTGGAAGTAACGGCCGCGGCCCTAAATTCCCAGAAGTGTCCTTTGTTGCTAGAATATCGCAAAAAAAATACACATTATATAAAGAATAATTAGGTCAGCACAAATATTATTTTCATCAATACTATCATTATAATTAATTTTTTTTTAATTTTTATTATTATGTGAGAATATTCCTGACACTTTGTTTGAGATTGCCGAGTCTGTCTGTCTCTTAGGATTGGAGATTTAAGTTTTTGAAAATCTGAGTGTACTTTTCTTTCTCTGATTATATTTACTTTTAGAAATTCAAAGTATGTGGGAAAGAAAACCTGCTGTTGTATAGGAAATATTCACCTTTGCGATCATTCCATACTTTACATAACAGATTATTCTTGAATTACAAAAAAGGAAAATATTCGATTCAATCTGTTGGTATCCACACTTTTAACAGTCTCTCAATAAAATTGCAGACTTTTTACATTCACCCAATCCTGAGAATTTCACAGGCCATAGCATTCGTCGAACTTCGGCGACGTTATTTGTTGACAGCTGTGGAAACATCAGAAATTGGAGACACAGGGACTGGAAGTCCACTAATGTGGTTGCAGTATATATAGATAATTCAGTTGAAATAGTATATTCTAAAACAAGTTGCAGAATGGGCACCTATTCCAACATGAATGCGAAATTCGAAAACGAGCGACGAAGAGCGAAGAATTGTGAGAAATTTATTGGAATTCAATGAAAAATTCAGATTATACCTCCTAGTGCCGTTTGTATTTGATTTTCGCAGTTGGTGTGACTGATACGAAAATTGATAGATTATAGAATTTGAATAGTTCGTTCAAATCTCCACATGGTTTAATATTGACAATTGACATGCAATGGACGAGTGTTGACATTCGAAAGGATAGGATGTCAGTGTAGTCAACCACAAAACGAAAAATATAAGTAAATGAATGCATTACAGCACTAGTTTTAGTACTGTAATGAACTCATTACGACACTGAAATAGAGATACAAAATTAAAATTGCCAACACCATTCAAAAATCATCAGAAGAAAACAATAGATATGAAACGGAAACTTTGTCGTCTTGTTCTGGCTTCAACTGAAGGAATTTGAATATACCAGGCATTTAAAACAAAATGAATCCTTTCAATATAAGTAATAGCTTGAATTTTAATATAAATAAAAAGTAGAATGTTTCTGATAATATTTGTTTTTTCTGTTCTATTTAATTTAAATAAGAATTAAAATGTATATAAAAGAAATGTGTCGTCTTATTGATTCGAAAATCTACACAGTTGCCGAAAAAATACTATACGCAACACGCCCGAAAAAGGTTTTTTTGGGCTCATAGACAGAACGAGCGTAAGATTCTTCTGTGCGTATATGAATATCATTAACAGAGGTATCTTGTTTTCATCTGAATAATCATGAAAAATATAGGAAATTAGCTGTAATTTTCAATGATTCTCCTATCGAACATAATTTCTATCCAAAATACTTAGGAGTTAAATTAGATTCATCTCTCAATTACAAGGCTCATTCAAATGATCTGAGTCTGAAACTGAAAACTAGGAATAATAATCTTTTAGCTGGATCATCTTGGGGTGACGATGATTCCACTCTTCGCACATCTCTAGCCCTAGTCTTTTCTGCAGCTGAGTATTGTTGCTCTATTTGGTTTAATAGTGCACATACACAAAAAATTGATACACAATTGAATACATCCATGAGAATTATAACTGGCACCATAAGATCTACACCGATTCATTGGTTACCAGTTTTGTCTAACATTATCCCTCCCCATATTCGCAGACAGACTGCAGGTCTGAATTCTTGGAACGAATACCATTATTTTCCCTTTTTATTCCCAATTAATTCATATATTCCACAAAATAGAATTCCCCGATTGAAGTCACGTAAACCATTATGGCATAATACGTTCTTCAATATGAACAAAAGTGATAAAGAATTATGGAAGATTGAGTGGAAATCTTACGAAATGTTCAATAAGTATCTCGTTTCTGATCCTTCTGAAAAAATTCCTGGTTTTGATCCTCCAAGAAAAATTTGGAGAGTTCTTAATCGTTTGAGAAAGGTCATGGTCGTACCAATAGCATGCTATTCAGATGGAACTCAGTTCCTAGCGCAAGTTGTGAATGTGGAGAAGCAGAAGAAACAATACCTCATCTCATCAATAGTTGTCCCATATATAAATTTCAAGATGGTTTTAGGGCTATTCATGATGTTTCCGACTCTTTCTTGGAATGGGTTATAAAATTCAAACGAATATGATACGTATTTTGTTAGTCAGTTCTTTTTTCTGCTTTTGTCTTTTTATTTACAGATTCGAAGTGGGCAATTTGATGAAGTCTCTATCTCCATCAATAGAAGACCACTCTTGAAGAAAGAAGTCCCTAAAATATATTTCAGCTTATTTCTGTACTTTCACACTTAGGCGGGGAGCCAGGGTTTTTTTCTACTGGGGTTTTTTCCCTAGGCTTTTATGTGATACGCCGAATTGTATGACACCCCGTCACTAACCCCTGATCTATATGCTTTATTGTTTGCTAACTAAATATTGTAAGCCAAAATTTCAAAAGAATATTTATATATATATATGATTTTATTTCACATTGGTCTATAATTCATGAGCCTGAACACTTTTACTTATATAATACGTTAATGGTCATAATATATTATATCGATATTCTTACCAATTCCCGCGAAGGTGGCATGAAAATAAGCTCGAATAAGCTTGGAACATAACAGAAGGAAAGCTGTGACGGTTATTTTCAACTTAAGATATTGGTTTGGTGATTTCTGTCACATTCATTGCTGCGTTTTTTTGGCGCTCTTGTTCACCCGAACAAGATCAACACTATTATTTTGCACGAATGTATGTAATTTTGGAATATCGAGCCGAAAATGGTCTCAATCGATTATATATTAATCAAAATTTTTCATAACGGGAAATCATAGAGAGAGAATTCAATCTCGATGGCTGAAATAATATACGTTGTCAAAATTCAGAAAAGCACTGACGTCAGATTTTAGGAAAAGGGAATTATAGCTTCGAAAAAAACTTGGGGAAAATTATGAGTAGTTATTTTTAATTTGAGATATAGGTTTGTTCATTCATTAGGCGTTCATTATTTGCAACACATTGTCCCATAGTACGGGAAAAGACTATTGTTCACATGATCAGAGTGTTTATAGATTTGTTATGGTTTGAATATTTACTCGCAAGTAGCTCAACAAGAGCGCCAAAGCAATCTGACCTCACTTCAGTGCTTTCTACATTTTTTTTAGTAACACATGGTTCCAAATTCCAAGACTTTAGAACAAGCGCCCAGTGCTTTTATACATTCTTAAATAGTAATCAAAACATCCTCAGCATCAATAATAATAATATATGAATAATAATAATAAAAAAAATCAATAATAGGAAGCCTCATAACACACCAAACTTAAAACCAATGTGAAATGTTATACCCTAATAAAATGATTGATGAATCTTTCATGTCATAATTATGAAAGCTATAAAAATCTGAAATGAAGCACGCCTCTGATTGGCTATGCATATCATTAAATCCCCAAGCAAATGTAATAAATATTTGTACACATCGTGTGCGCTTGAATTGTAGCAATAAGAGGTATATTCTTTCCAAGCCCAGTGAAGCAGGTAGCTAGTTACCTCCGATTTTATTCCTTCAAAAAATTGTCGACAGAATATCGTAAGCTGTGCAGTTTTGTGAAAAAGTGTATTTAATTCTGAAAGGTTAGTTAAAAAAAATCTACAAATGGTTTCAAGTATTGTTCCTATTTTATTTTTCCGAATTTCATCAGAAACTTAGTAGGATTAACATTAATAGGAATCAATCCCGACGAGCTAGAATGAAATGAGTGGCACATTTTCGGGTTCGATTTTTAAGAAAATTTGTTTGGCGAGAATCACAACGTTGCAAGTAAAACCTTTTCCGAAAATTGGAAAATGGCTTCAAATGAAAAGTTGTCATAACTTATTTCTTACTGAAGTTATTAACTCAAAACTAAAACATTATTCCTCAGGCCCTTTTTAGTTGATTTCATTTGTAAGAACAATTTTTCTTTATTGTAAACATTTTCGAAGTTTCAATAGAAATTTGTGCTTTTTTAAATATAAACCACACAAATTTCTCTATGAAAAAATATAATTATATAATAATTCCATTTATTTCCTTTTCAAAGTTATACAACATGATGTATAAATTTCTTATTAAACTATGAAAATCATCAAAAGTTTAATTTACACAAGACAAATCAAGCAGGTGCTTCCATCTAATGATTGAAATATTCGATGTTCGACAGTTTATGTTCATTGTTTTCACTAGTTTTGTTTATGCGATATTTAATTGCCCTTAGGAAAAAATTGAAGAAAACTTAAATGGTTTAAATGAAGATTCAATCAACTCAAATATAATAATTTCTGTATTTTGAAATCCCATTATTTCGTTACTTTATTATTAATATTTTTGCGTTTGAATTGAGGAACCTTTTTCTGAAAATTTTTAATTGAATTGACTAACTAAACAAGCTTTGTTATTCGTATATGTGAATCAAAGAATATAAATGAATGAGAAATTGATTTCCTAAGCATTCGGGTATAAACCGACGAATATTTCAATCTGAAGTTTACAGATCAACATAAATAGGCACCTGCTTGATATGTCGTGTGAAAATAAATTTTTTGATGATTTTTATAGTTTGATGAGAAATTTATATAACATGTTATACAGGGTGTCTGTTGAGAAATGGGTCAACGTTTAGGTGGTGATGAGGAGGAAGAAAATGCCATTTCAAATCATCTGAGGTTCATAGTTCCTGATACAGAAGATTTTAGAAAAAATTACGATATTTCAAATGTGCCAATCAAGTAAAAAAATTATAAAACTATTTTGACTTTTTTCTTCTGCAATGAAATCTCCATAAGATATACTTTGATACATAAAATAATCAGCTTTTTAACTTTGATGTAAGTTTAGGAAGAATTGGTCTCAAGAGAAAAAAATACGTCAAGTGAATTAAGTTGATGACGAGATATTGTTGATGATGGAGCTCGTGTTGAATGATTTTTTGGGCTATTACCATCATCTATTGTGGATGTAATGTTTTCCGTCGTTTCGATAGACATCTTCTATCTTTATCAAGGAGAAAAGTAAGAAACCTTTTGAAAATTATCAATTTTCAAAAAGTCAATTGACAGAAGTCATGAAAGAAAAATGAACGATGTTATATACTCATCTGTGATATGATGATCTTTTTAAGTTGGATCGAACTATCGGCGTCCAAACTTCTGGCAGATCTATAGATGGAGCACTTATGGAATCAGGTGTTATTTTCATAAATGCTGCTTCTTTGATTTTTCTTCTTGCAAGTTTTTCTTCTTTGGATATTATTGATGCTTCATCCCATTTTATACGATGATTCTCATCTACAGCATGTTGGACCAACCTGGATTTGTCGCTGTCTAGTACTCGTAGAAGCTTCTGATGTTCTTTTATGCGTACATTCTGAATGAGTATATAACATCGTTCATTTTTCTTTCATGACTTCTGTCAACTGACTTTTTGAAAATTGATAATTTTCAAAAGGTTTCTTACTTTTCTCCTTGATAAAGATAGAAGATGTCTATCGAAACGTCGGAAAACATTACATCCACAATAGATGATGGTAATAGCCCAAACAATCATTCAACAAGAGAATTAAGACCAAAACATAAATAAAAAATGTAAATGGATATTTTTTGATTACTGAATATACTTATAAAATGTGCCTAACTCTTAGCAATCAGGATCGTTTAAAATAAGCAGTACTTAATGTGCTGTTTTTGCTAAAATCCGCCATCAAAATCACCAAGGTGAAAATTCTTAAATTTTTTTTTGTCTTTTTATGATCATTAGGGCTAAATTCACTTGTCAACTAATCAAGATTACTGCAAATAAGCTGAGATTTGGTGTGTTAAAATTTTTTTTATTCAATCATTGTTATGGTTGTTTATTATTTAACAAAGAGGCGGTTTTCTTAATGAATGAGGGACAATAATGTAAAAGAAAATTATTAGTTATTACGGGTTTTAAAAATGACCATCTCCAGCGGCAATGCATATTCTTCATCTATGTAAAACATTGTCATTAATCGCCCAAAAGCTTCCCTGTTTTCTTTTATTTTAAGTTCGTCTTCTGCAATCTTCGGTTTTAGTTCTTCTTCACTCGGAGATTCCCTAGCGCAGGCGATTTCTTTAAAAAAAGCCCGAATGAAAAAGTCTAGAGGGTTGAGGTCAGGAGAGCGTGGAGGCAACCTAATTGGACCGCTTCGTCCGATCCATCTATTGGGGTAATTTTCGTTAAAGAAATTTCGTACTATTGCTCCATCACTCTAGATTATGATGGAGTGTCGGAGCTGAAGATTCTCATCTTCCAACATTAATAGAAATTCATTTTCCAAGAAATTTTTGTGAGCTTCTCCATCTAGTCTGGATGGAAGTTCAAATGGAATGATAAATTCACCGTTGAGGTTCACACTAAATCTGTGTTGAAACTTAGAATCTCTCTTACTGTGCGGATTTTCAATTTTAGTTTCTGTTTAATTCTTATCTTTCCAGCAGTAATTTTGATTGGCTTACAAGTGAATTTAGCATCAATAATCATAAAAAGACAAAAAAAAATTTAAGAATTTTCACCTTGGTGACATTGATGGCGAATTTTAGCCAAAATAGGCCAAAGTACTGCTTATTTTAAATGATCCTGATTGCTGAGAGTTAGGCGCATTTTATAGGTACATTCAGTAATCGAGAAAATGTCCATTTCCCTTTTTTATTTATGTTTTAAAGTTTTGGTTTTAATCTACTTGACCAAGTTTTCCTGAACTTACGTTGAAGTTACAAAGCAGATTATTTTATGTGTCAAAGTCCAACTTATGGAGATTTCATTGCAAAAGAGAAGAATCAAAATAGTTTTATCCTTTTCTTTAGAATTTTTTTTACGTGATTGAGGAGAAATGTTCTGAAATTTTCTAAAAATAATTATAACTCGAAAACCGTGAATAATAGCGGAACATGCTTGGGGTATTTCGGATACCCAATGACACGAGGAGTCTAATCTTTTTTTTAACGTCAATCTCCCATCAACCCTTTATAGTATGGTCAACGAGAAATTTTTGATGATGCAACTCGTGTAAAATTATCATTTGTGCAAAGATGTACAATAACTTAATTTTGACCACGGACTTTCAGCACTGTGAAAAATACCATTTTTCAAATTCTGTGAGTGGACTCAACTCTCCAGTAACTTCTAATAATCACGAATTAGAAACACCCTCTCATGTTGAAATATGGTGAAAAAATAAGATATACCAGGTATGAAGTGAGCGTCAAGATACAAATGTCTCGATAGGGATCATTTGTTGTGAACGGCCCTGTATTTTTTTTGTTTGTTAGCTATGACATCTGTGAAACATATTTAGTATACATCAAGTCATTGAATAGACAACATCATATTTTTTCATCGAGTTAAAAATGTCGAATTTTGTACCAGAAAGTGATGATTTGAGGAAAGCATAAATTTTTTGTTTTCATTTGAAGAAAAGGGCTGCAGAGTCGCATCGAATGCTTGTCGAGGCTTTATGGTGATCATGCTCTATTAGAAGCAACATGCAAAAGATGGTTTCAACGGTTCAGAAATAATGAATCTGATGTGAGAAATGAAGAACGTGGAAGACCACCAAATATGTTTGAAGACGCCGAATTGCAAACGATATTGGATGATGATGACTTTTTAAATCAAAAGCATATAGCAGAAATGTGGAATGTTGCACAACAAACAATTTCTGACCGTTTAAAAGCTATGGGAAACATCCAAAAGTATGGAAAATGGATGGCGCATGAATTGAATGAAAGATAGATGGATAACCGAAAAAACACTTGTGAAATTTTGCTTCAAAGATACGAAAAAAAATCGGTTTTGCATAGGATTGTTACTGGCGATGAAAAATGGATTTATTTTAAGAATTCTAAACGGAAAAAATCATGGGTTAATCAGAGACAACCATCAACATCGACAGCAAAACCAGATCGATTCGGCAAGAAGACAATGCAGTGTGTTTGGAGGGACCAGATAGGTGTGGTGTACCACGAGCTCCTAAGACCTGGTGAAACCGTTAATACTGATCGCTACCGACAACAAATGATCAATTTGAACCATGCATTGATCTAGAAATGACCAGAATGGTGTTGATTTGATCTCCAACAATTGGTTATGTAACGTCATCTATGTATCTATGAGTAACTGAAACGATATGTTTTTCTCAGTGGGTCGATACAACAATCTGCATTATCGATCCATCCCTTGTTCTTTGTAGTAGAGTAGTAGTCAGAAATAAATCGTTCAACGAACTAAAGATAATCGCAGGTGTAGTTAATTACAACAAATTTCTCCTTTTCAACCTGAAATTCCACTACAAAAACTCAATTATAACAAATGGGCCAAAGATACGGAAAGGTAACTTTGCTCCATGACAAAGCACCTGCACACAAAGCAAAACAAGTTCAGGATACAATCAAAACACTTGGCTGGGAGCTGCTACCTTATCCGCCGTATTCACCAGACTTGTCTCCTTCCGACTACTATTTGTTTTCATCGATGGGACACGCATTGGCTGAGGAGCGCTTTCATTCCTAGGAGGAGGTCGAAAATTGGGAGTCTGGTTGATTTGCTTCAAAAGACGAACAATTTTATTGGCTTGGTATCCAGAAATTGACAGAAAGGTGGTCAAAATGCGTCGAAAACAATGGCCTATACTTTGAATGAAATGTTCTATACTTTCCCATTAATAATTAGTCTTTCATTTTTACAAAAAAACGCTCATTTCATACTGGTATACCTCATAAAAATAGCTGTAACACAATCGATAAATTCCATGAACTCCGAAGGTTTCATATTGAGAATTATTTCTTATACCGATAAAAATCTTAATTTTTTATGCACGTGAATAACAATTAAAACAACGAATAACATAACTCCCCTTATAACATGAGTTGTTTAACGTAATAGTTCTATCTAATGAATACATTTTTATTTCTCATTAAAAAATGACCTCCGATTCAATTTTTTTCTGAGAAATATATGTTTCCCAAAGCAATAGCTTTATTGTGAATATATAAATGAGAACTTATATCTGCTTATCAATGCTCCTATACGATAATGATATTGTGATAACATACTTTTTAATTCTCTTTTTCTTTCTCCAAAAAATTTTAATTTCTATGAGAACAGACCTCGAACCGAAACTTATTGAATTGAGGGATTCAATTCAGGAGATAGGTAATGTAGAAAAATCCTCCAATTCATGTCATCAATTATACAGGGTGGCCATTTGAAAACGGAACAGACGAGATAACAGACGAAATAAATTTTTTCGATAGAAATGCTCGGACAGGTCGATTTCTGTTTCGAGGGGGACAACTTAAGATGTAGGTTACGGACGCATAGCGCTTCAACCCTTGCTACTACAACCCTCACCCCCAAATTTTGAATAGGGAAGATGGGGTGAGTGATATCTCATTTGAAAGGTATTTTTATACTGATTTCAGCACAGTATTTTTTTTCATTTTATGCATTAGTTCTCGATTTATTTATTTATTTATTTTATTTTATTTCATACGAGAAATCATCGGATTAGCTGTAATATTTCTTGAATCATAGTCATTAGAAATTTCGTAATTTTTTCTAAAACCTCAGATGATTTCAAATGGCATTTTTTCACTTCTTGAAACATCCCTCATCACCAACTGAACGTTGTCCCATTCTTCACCAGACCAGCATAATAATTATTTCTATAAAAAATTTGTATTATTCACAGATGGCAGTACGATCAGAAAAAACGAATGGTTACCCCGAAGTCAAACCTGACGAAATAGTGATATCCGGTTTATCTGGTCGATTCCCAGAAAGCAACAATGTCGAAGAATTCAAGAAACATCTGCTCGAAGGCATCGATATGGTAAACGACGAACCTAGGAGATTTCCAAAAGGAATATACGGCATTCCAGAAAGATTCGGAAAACTGAAGAACTTGTCTCATTTCGATGCCCAATATTTTGGTGTCCATTCCAAGCAAGCAGACCAGTTAGATCCTCAAATTCGTTTACTGCTTGAGGTTACCTACGAGGCCATTCTTGATGCTGGTTACAACCCAACCGAACTGAGAGGAAGCAATTGCGGCGTTTTTATTGGAAATTGCTCCAATGAATCTTTAGAATACTGGGAAAAATATCCAGAAGAAATAAACGGATATGCTTTATTAGGATGCTCTCGTTCAATGATTGCAAATCGATTGACTTACAGTTTCGATTTCAAAGGACCTAGTATATCGATAGATACAGCCTGTTCAAGCAGCCTCTACGCTTTTTGTCTAGCTGTGAAAGCTATTCAGTCTGGAGAATGCGATTCTGCCATTGTCGGTGGAACAAATTTGACAATGAAACCGCATGCTTGCTGCCACTTTCATCGTTTGGGCATGCTGAACCCCGAAGGAGCATGCAAAGCATTCGATTGCTCTGCAAACGGCTATGTCAGATCAGAAGCAGTGACCGCTTTGTTTCTACAGAGAGCAAATGCATCACGTAGAATATACTCTACAGTTTTAGGTGCAAAAACCAATAGCGATGGGTATAAAGAAATGGGAATAACGTATCCTTCAGGTGATATGCAACAGAAATTGATACATGAGGTCTATGAGGAAATTGGAGTAAAACCAGATCAAGTAAATTACATAGAAACGCATGGAACAGGAACAAAAGTAGGAGATCCTCAAGAACTAAATGCAGTAGCATCGTTTTTTTGCACGAGGAGAAAAGACCCTCTTCCAATTGGTTCAGTAAAAAGTAACATGGGACATTCTGAAGGTGCTTCTGCATTGTGTTCTATCGCAAAGGTTGTTATTGCCATGGAAACAGGTATAATTCCATCAAATCTACATTACAATCAACCTAATCCTGAAATACCTGCTTTGGTGGATGGAAGTCTCAAAGTAGTGGACAAAAATCAACCATGGAATGGTGGTATAGTTGGAATCAATTCTTTTGGTTTTGGGGGAGCCAATGCCCATGTTATTCTTCGATCTAATCCCAAATCGCAATTCAAGTCAAAACCCCTGAAACTTCCAAGAGTTATTGGTGTCTCTGGCAGAACTGAGGAAGCAGTAAGAGAACTTTTAGAGGCATGTTCCAAACATAAAGAAGACACTGAGTTCTTGGCATTGATAGATCAAATCCATAAATTACCAATCTCAGGTCACGGTTTCAGGGGTTACACAGTGTTAGATGCTTCAGGAAGAAGTGAAATTAGCCCCACACCATCGGAAAAAAGACCCATTTGGTTCGTCTATCCAGGTATGGGATCCCAGTGGCCAGCAATGGGAAAAGATTTTATGAAAATCGAATCGTTCAGAAAATCCATAGAAAAAACTGCTCAAGTTTTAAAGCCTCGAGGTATAGATATAGAAGATCTCCTCATGAATGGCACGGAGAGTACATTTGACAATATTGTGAATGCGTATGTTGCTATAACAGCTATTCAGATAGCTTTAACTGATATGATCAAGATGTTGAAAATTGAACCTGATGGAATAATCGGGCATTCTTTTGGAGAAGTTGGTAAGTCTGATTAATTTGTTATATAGACAGATTGAAATAACCAGCATTTCAAACTTTTCACGAAATTCTAACAGGTCAATTGAAAAGTCCTTGACCTACCATGAGCAAAATCAATTTTTTCTTTTAGATAATACCTTTCAAGGGTGATACACTGTTTATATAGACCTTCAAAGTTTTCAGCACCTTTTTGGTGCTCTTGTTCACCCGAACAGAGTGCCTATCATTTTGCCCGAATTTCTGTAATTTTGGAATATCGAGCCGAAAATTGTCTCAATCGATTGGGTTTGACTCCCCGATGAAGAATTCGTGGCGAAAGTTGAGTCTGTCCGGCCGGCCGTATCCTCTCTAGCATCCAAAAGGAATCAGCTAGAGTTTTCATATTTTCAGAATAGGTTAATTGTCCCGATATCTCGGTCAAGTTCGTTATTGGGCCAAATCCGTCGGATGTTTCAGTAGTTATCAGCATCTGAAATTTTGTTTCCTCAATAACTACTAGAATATCCATCCGATCAAATTGATACTTGAAATATTATAGAGGGAGGCTGCGAAAAAACAGCTCGCAAAATTTCGCATAAAAATTGTCACGCTAGATAATTTTCAAAAAATTCCCAAAAAAAAATTTTTTAATCCTCACTATCTCATAAGATATTTTTCGGATTTCAATAAAAATTCGTGAATATACTGAGGTGATCGATATCTTACTTATCCTCAAATTTAATTGTCGTAGCTCTTTTCCATCTAAAGATATGATCATTTCTTTAATTTACTCAAGAGAAAAGAGAAATGAAGTCCGTAACTTCATTTCGGACTTAAGAGAAATGAAGTCCGTAACTTCATTTCGGACTTCATTTCTCTTTTCTCTTGAGTAAATTAAAGAAATGATCATATCTTCAGATGGAACTTCAGAAGCAGATTTGGCGTTTCATAAGAAACCAAAGAAAAGAGACAAATGAGCTGATACCCGTGAGTAAGATTGGAAAGGAAGAATGGACCGGTTACTTGAAGGACCTATACAGGAGTGCGACATCAGCTACACAACAAACCCCACCCAATATAGTAATAGAGGATTTCATCTCGGTAACGGAATCGGACGTAAGAAAAGCATTAGACAAGCTCAAAAATAGGAAAAGCCCAGGCCCAGACGACATCACTAACGAACTCCTTAAATGTGGTGGCGAAAGATTGGTTCATGAATTGACCTTTTTAACGCAGAAAATTATCGAACAGCACAGAATTCCTGACGAGTGGCGAACAAGCACGGCTATCCTGCTTTTCAAGAAAGGCGATAGAAAGATACCCGGAAACTACAGGGGTATAAATTTATTATCATCCACTCTTAAACTAGTCACAAAAGTGATTACAAACTTAATAACTGACCGAATCACACTATCTGACGAACAACAAGGGTTTAGATCTGGGCGATCATGCACGGACGCGGTGTTTGTCATCAGGCAAATAGCAGAAAAATCCATTGAATATAATAGACCAGCATTCCTTTGCTTCATAGACCTAGAAAAAGCGTTCGATCGAATAAGAGTAGAAGATGTGGTACACCTCCTGTATGACAGACAAATACCGAGTAATATCATAAAAACTATTGAGGATATTTACCGAAACAACCAAATACAGGCTAAAATTGAGAACGAACTCACAGAACCGATAAACGTGGAAAGAGGTATACGTCAAGGTGACTCATTAAGCCCACTACTCTTCAACATTATTATGGATGAGATCATAAGCAAAGTACGCAAGAACAGAGGCTATCGAATGGGAAGCAGGGAAGTAAAGATTCTGTGCTGTGCTGATGATGCTGTTTTAGTGGCAGAAAATGAGGATGACCTGCAAAGGCTCCTCTACACATTTAACACGGTCGCAAAATCGCTAGGGTTATCGATAGCAGTATCTAAAACGAAGTGCATGACTACATCAAAAACACCCCTACGATGTAAATTGGCAGCGGATGACAAGATAATCCACCAAGAGATGAATTTCCGTTACTTGGGTATCGAAATTTCGAGCTTTGGCGACTTGGAATCTGAGGTCAGAGGGCAAGCTATCAAAGCATCAAGAGCGGCCGCACAACTAGATGACACCATATTCAAAAACAAATATTTGAGAACGGAAGCTAAAGTACGTATCTATAAGACTGCAATTAGACCTATACTCACATATGCAGCGGAGACAAGACCTGAAACATCTAAAACCCAACAAATTATGGAGGCGACAGAGATGAGAATAGTAAGGAGAATAGCCGGAAAGACTTTACGGAACAGGGAAAGGAGCGCAGATATCAGAAGAGATTGCCAAATACAGAACATTAATGAGTGGGTGCTAGGTAGGAAAATTGAGTGGAACGAACATATTACTCGGATGACAGAGGACCGAATAGTGAAGGTAGCCAGAGACAGATCACCGTCAGGAAGGCGAAACATTGGGCGACCTAGAAAGCGCTGGAGCGACAATCTACCTACATAGGGCGAGTTACGATGAGGAACAGGACAAGCCTACTTGAAAGAAAGAAGAAGAAGAAGAAGAAAAGAGAAATGACATACGTCCCGATGATTTTCTTTGAACGATGGCCATCACAGATCGATATTCAATTGACAAATGCCGGGCTCATTAGTGTCATCAGTGTCAGTTGGCGTAATATTAATCAAAATTTTTCCTAACGGGAAATCATAGAGATAGAATTCAATCTCGATGGCTGAAATAATATACGTTGTCAAAATTCAGAAAAGCACTGAAGTAAGTTTTTAGGGGAAGGGAATTAAAGCTTCGAACAAAACTTGGGGAAAATTATGAGTAGTTATTTTTAATTTGAGATATAGGTTTGTTCATTCATTAGGCTTTCATATTTGCATCACATTGTCCCATAGTACGTGATCAGAGTGCTTATAGATTTGTTATGGTTTGAATATTTACTCGCAAGTAGCTCAACAAGAGCGCCAAAGCAACCTGACCTCACGTCAGTGCTTTCTAAATTTTTTTGTAGTACGATTTGTCCTTTGCTCCAAAATAGGCTTCAGTTTCGGTGATATCCTCATCATTCGACGAAAATTTCTTCCTAGCGAGCATTCTTTTCAGATCCGGGAACATCTGGAGATCTGGAGAACACTGTGGATGAGGAAGCAATTCGAAGCCCAATTCATGGGCACTTGACATCGTTTTCTTTGAATTATGACATGGTGCATTAATTTGGCGAAGCGACTTTTTTTAAATAGGGTCATTTTCCGGCGATTCAATAACGCTATGTTATAGATGCCGTTGATGATCCTTGATTCTTCAAGGACGACAATAAAACAAATGTTATGAATGGGTCCGTAAATGGCTCTGTTTTTTTCAAATACCCACCTCGTATGATAAATTTAACATGTTTTTCCAGAATAACTCATTTTCCATTCAGGTATTTCAATTTTTTCTAGGATGTGGGTATGCAGATGGTTGTCTTACAGCAGAACAAGCTATCCTCTGCACCTTGGAAAGAGGTTTGGCACTTATCGCAAGCAACTCACCACCTGGCAGTATGGCATCTGTTGGACTTACTTGGAAAGAAGCCAAAGAAAGATGTCCACCTTTAGTCTACCCAGCTTGTCACAATACAGATACAAACGTGACAATTTCTGGGGATCTGAAAGAAATGAAGAGGTTCATGTCTGCGTTAGTTTCTGAAGATGTGTTTGTGAGGGAAGTCAAGAGTGCAGGTTTCGCATTTCATTGTAGACATATCGCAAAGGCAGCACCTTTTCTAGAAAAATCACTGAATACTGTTATACCTAGTCCAAAAGTTCGTTCATCTAGGTGGATTTCAACTTCTGTTCCACAATCTTCTTGGGATAAGCCTGAATCCAAGTTGTGTTCTCCAAGTTACTACGTTAACAATTTGTTAAGTCCAGTATTGTTCCGAGAAGGTTTGAGGCACATCCCCAAGAATGCTCTATTGATTGAAATTGCACCAAATGGAACATTCCAAAGCTTGTTGAAGAAGTCTATTGGTTCAGAATGTGCTCCGGTATCTTTAGCAAAACGGGATCATGATAGTGTTAATATGTTCTTATCAGGTATTGGGAAAATATACGCTGCGGGTGCACACCCATGTTTTAGTGCTTTATATGGAACAATAGATTTACCAGTTGGTAGAGGTACTCCAATGATTTCTCCCTATATTAAATGGGATCATAATACTGAGTGGACAGTTGCTAATTTCGTTGATCAAGAACAACAATCTGGTGAATTTTTAATTGAGATAGATATGACCAAGGAGAAGAATCAATACCTTTTGGGTCATAAAATAGATGGGCGATTTATCTACCCTGGTGCTGGATATTTGGTGAGTACTTTTGATTGATTTTTAGAAGAAGGGAATATAAGCATAGAACAAAACTTAAGGAAAACTTTGAGTAATATCTTTTAATTTGAGATATAGGTTTGTTCATTCTTCGTAACGGTTGTATTAGTATCAAACTGTTCCTGAGTACGAGAAAAGACTTTGGAACGAGCTCCAAGAAGCTACTGATCGTCGTTGCTTTTCTAACAATCGGCCTCCAATTTGAATATTTTTGATCAAAATTCATTGTATTTTAGGTTCTCGTCTGGCAAGTTTTCGCTAAAATCAAAAATCAGGAATACGAAAATATTCCAGTAATTTTCGAGGATGTACATTTGCATAGAGCGACTCTGCTGTCTAACGAAGAAACTGTGAAATTTTACATCAACATATTCACGAGCTCTGGTGCTTTTGAGCTTCGAGAAGGCGGAAGTCTGGTTACTTCTGGTAAAATAAGGAGCCCTGATGACATTAACAAAGAAACTATAGATATGTCCAAGTACGAGATTTCGGTGAATAAGAAGGAATTGCCTTTATCGATGGACGATATCTATAAGGATATGCTTCTGAAAGGATACGAATATTCCGATCTTTTCAGAGGAATAATCGGATGTGATAATGAAGGTAATCGGGGTAAAATATTATGGCGAAATAATTGGATTTCTTTTTTGGATACTGCGCTACAATTCCAGATGATAGCGGTAGACAGTAGAAATTTAGTATTACCGACTAAATTCCAGAAAGTGATAATAGATCCGGTAGCACATAAAAGAGATTTACAATTTTCTGATGAGCTCTCCATCGAATACAATAAAGATTTAGAAATAATGAAATGTGGAGGTATCGAAACAAGGGGTGTAAAAGTATCTTTAGCACACAAAAGGCCGAGCACTAGACATCCAAAATTAGAAAAATACCAATTCATACCCTATGAAAGGAATGATGCAAATTCAAAAATGAAATTGACTGACATTTTGACCATATTTACACAAATTCTACTGGAGAATAGTTCAAGAGGAAGAAATCTGAAGATGAATGAAGTCATTCTCGATGGTCGAATCGAGTCATCCCTGTCTCCCATCCTTAAACAACTTTTCAAACTCGAACCGTTGACAAATCTTGATGCTTCCGTGATCTCGGCCGAGCCTCTAGATCCAACGTTTTTCGAAGAACACAAAATGAAAAATACACGAACTTTAGATGAGAAATTGGATTTTGCAGTTTGTCATGAACTGATTCAAAAAGATTTCGACACCTTGAAAACAATATCTAAAGCAATTATTAGGAATGGTTTTATAATTCTTGAAGAATCCGAAATCGAGGTGAATATTTCAGATCTGATTAACTCAGGATTCCATTTGATAAGTAGATATAATACTTCCGAAAAATCTTATTTACTTTTGCGAAAACTTTCGGAAGAATATTCAGATCAATTGGTAATTCCAATCAGTCACACCAATTACTCATGGGTCGAAAAGTTGAAGAATGAATTGAAAGATATTGAAGAAAAAGGAACCAAAATCTACCTTTATTCTGACGACAGGAAAAGTGGTATTGTAGGGCTGGTTAATAGTCTTACAAAAGAAATTGATGGAAATTATGTGAGGTACATTTTCGTACAGGACAAAATATCGAAGCCGTTTTCTATTGGTAATTACTCTGATCAATTAAAAAAAGGATTAGTCCATAATGTTCTGAAAGATGGTGTATGGGGATCTTATAGACATTTGTTGCTCGAAGACAATCAGAAATCTTCTGTGGCGCACGCCATCATCAACACAATGACAAGGGGTGATTTGTCCAGTTTGAGGTGGATCCAGAGTCCTTTGAGTGTGTGAGTATTTCTAATTTCACAAATTAATGAATAAGATCTGTAACGTTCGTTGGGCCAAAAAAGAAATAGAATCACCCAGAAGGAGCTGAATACAATTTCATTCATTTTTTAGTGAAATTATATAGGTAGTACAGCAACAAGTAAATAATTGAAGTTTGAAGAAAAACAAGGATTTTCAATTATTTAAATACATTCGTTAATAATATGTCTGTCCACCGAAATTATCTTTATACTCCCCAATACGTCTTGGCATTGATGCAATAAGATGGGCTATTTCTTCTTGAAGGAATCGTCCCAAGCTTTATGTCTCAGAGAAGCCAAAGTTCGTGCTGGGGGAAATTTCCAAGCCTCCTACAATGTCCCAAACATTCCCTATGGGCGAAAGATTGGGGAATCTAGGCGGCCATGGCAAAAGATTCACATGGTTCGCTCAAAAAAATTAAAACTACTACTATTTGTTGTTACTTGCATCTGCAATATCACCTCATAAATTATTCGATTTCTTTCAAATTTACGTGCTCTAGGCTTTTAACAAACACTAAACATCGACTTTGGATCTCTTAAGACAGCTGGTTTGTTGAAAAATTTAAAAAATTTGCAAAAAACATCAATTCTAAGTAATTAAAAATGTTCACAGAAAAACCTAGATTTTCCAAATTTCAATCAATTACTTCCTGCTGTACTATGCTTTACCGAAAAATATTGAATTTAAATAGTTCCATCCGGGTTTTTCTTGGACAGTATATTGGGTGTCCCAAGGTGGGTGGCCTACTCAATTATTATAGAAAACATAATATTTCGAACTTTTTAGGTCAATATTAGGTACATTTCTGAAATACTTTCAAATTTCCAGTGTTACGAGATGTATGCAAATTTGGCAACAGCTGTGTTATTTTGAATGGGACACTACGTATTCCTATTTTTTTGAGACTTTCTATTGAAACTCATTACACTATATATATCCATAAAGGTTTCTAAGTTATGAATTACTTCTAAAAAATTAAAATCAATTTTCAGAGTTAGGTAAATGGATATATTTCGCTCAATATTCGAGATTTCAGTTTTCATTTTGGTATGATCCTACGAAATATTTTAATATAATCCACTGTTCTTGAATATAAGTTTTCAGTTATACATAGTGGTTAAAAAAATTATCATTTATTAACTCACAAAATTGTGGAATACTCTGTTTTTTTTTTTTTAATCTAGGCACCCAGTATATCTTTTCATTTTCAGAATGAGAACAACCCAGCTTACAATTTTTCTATACATATCCTTATGCCTATCTTCTTATATGCGTTTACTGAAGGTCAGATTAATTTAATATGCCTTAATTTCTTTGTATTTATATGTTCTCTGTACTCTCTAAGTCGGTTATAAATCGACATACCTGAGAATCAACTCCATCCAAAGAAATCCATTATTCAAGTTTACATGACAAACAACAACTATTCCAAGTGTTTTGCAGAAGTTTTTGTATAAATAACTTAAGATTCGATAACTCAGAATTAAAACAAGATAGGTATAAGGAAATGTAGAAAAATGGAAAAAAAAACATATTGGGTGTGTTTTTTGAAAAAAATTTTTTTTTCAATTTTGTGAGTTGATAAGTGGTCTTTTTTTGACCACACTGTATGTATTCGGAAACAGTGGCGCAGATCAAACTATCATCTATGATCATGCCAAATTTCGAATAACTTCGAATTGAAATCTCGAATATTGTGCGAAATATACCCATTTTTGTGACTCAAATTTAATTTAAATTTATTTATAACATGAACACAAATTTCACTACTCGTTAGAGTACGCAATCTCAAACTGTGTGATACAACAACTGCATTTTTTGGAAGAAACAATTCATAACCAGTTTATATTTAATTTTATTTATTATTTATTTTAATTATTTTACAGTTTCAGGTCAAATTCTGCCGACCAAGATCTTTGTCATGTATACTATGCATCCTTGAATTTCCGTGACATTATGCTAGCCACAGGTAAACTACCACCTGATGCTCTTCCCGCAGATGTAGCTAGCCAGGATAACATTTTGGGTATGGAATTCTCCGGAAGAAGTTTGAAAGGAGAACGCATTATGGGACTCGTAGAGTGTAGAAGTCTCGGTACAACTGTTTTACTGGATCGTTATTTCACTTGGAAGGTTCCCAGCAAATGGAGTTTGGAAGAAGCAGCCACTATTCCAGTAGTATACTGCACTGTAAGTTGAATATGTTCGATTTCATTCGATGGATGGTGCCTTAATACACCAGCCATAAAAGATTATTTTCTTCATTAACTTCATTCTTCTGATTATCGATTGAATTGCATGTGAACTGCTGGTTTTTAATACACAAAATCTGCCAAAGTAGATTTGCCTATTCTTATTGCTGTTCAAGAAATGTCATTACTGAACTCTAAAGCTTTGGAGCTTTGCAGTAATATTCAAGCACGCAGCTATTTTTGAAAGTTAATTTTTTCAGGCATACTACTCCCTAATAATGAGAGGTCGCTTGAAACGGGGAGAATCAGTTCTGATACATGCAGGAAGTGGAGGAGTTGGAATTGCCGCAATCACAATCGCTCTCACCATGGGATGTACAGTGTTCACAACCGTGGGAAGTAAACCAAAACGAGAATTCCTCAAAAACAGATTTCCCAAATTATCAGATAAAAACATAGGATATTCAAGAGACACATCGTTTGAACAATTCTTGTTAACCGCCACAAAAGGCAAAGGAGTTGATGTTATACTGAACTCCTTGGCATCAGATCAATTGTACGCGTCGTTAAGATGCTTAGCTCGAAACGGAAGATTCTTAGAAATCGGTAAAGTCGACTTATCTAATGACTCTCCATTAGGTATGAATATCTTCTTGAAAAATATATCCTTTCATGCCATTCTAGTAGATGCACTCTTTGCTAGTCTAAAAACAAATGATGATAAGTTAGAACTAGTAGATCTTCTACAAGAAGGAATTAACAATGGCACAGTTAAACCTCTTCCAGCAAGTGTGTTCAATGAAGAGGAAGTGGAAGAGGCTTTCAGATTTCTTGCTACAGGCAAACACATCGGTAAAGTTATCATTAAAATAAGAGAACAGGAACCACAAGAAACCGTGATACCAAAGCCAAAAATAGTACCGGCCATCCCGCGCGCATACATGTATGCCCATAAATCCTATATATTAGTCGGAGGACTTGGAGGTCTTGGTTTGGAATTTGCAGATTGGTTGATTCGTAGGGGTGCTACCAGAATTATTCTTTCATCTAGAACGGGAATCAAAACTGGCTATCAGTCCCTTTGTATGAGGAGGTGGCGTGAAAGAAAAATAAAAGTTGTTATTTCTACTGAAGATGTAACTACAGAGATTGGTGCAAGACGCTTAATCGAGCAAGCCAAATGTCTTGGGCCTGTTGGTGGAATATTTAATTTAGCTGCTGTTATAAACGATCGTTTGATAGAAAATCAAAGTGAAGAGACTTTCGAAATTTGTTGCAAGCCGAAGGTCGACGCTACGATACATTTAGATAAGATTTCAAGAGGTACTCTCAAAGAATTAGATTACTTCGTTACTTTCTCCTCTTTTGCTAGTGGAAGGGGAAACAGAGGGCAATCGAATTACTCTTTTGCCAATTCAGTATTGGACCGTATCTGTGAAGAACGATGTGAAAGTGGTTATCCAGGACTTTCCATACAATGGGGAGCAATTGGCGACGTAGGTATGGCAATGATTTTACTCGGTGGAAACGATGATGTGGTACTTGGAACCTTACCGCAAAGAATTCCTTCATTTTTGAGTACCATGGATATTTTCTTGGAACAAAGGAATCCCATAGTCTCTAGTTTCGTTCTGGCGGATAACAGTGGATCTGGTAAAGCAGATAATAAAATGAAATTGGTGGAAACCGTAGCAAATATACTTGGATTGAAGGAAAAAAATAATCATCCGAATGACATGACCTTCACCGATCTTGGAATGGACTCATTGATGTCAGCAGAAATTAAACATACTCTTGAACGTAATTTTGATATCATCCTAAGTTCAGCAGAAATAAGAGTTTTGACTTTTAATAAATTAATGGAATTTGAGGAGAATATAAAGTCAGAAAATGATTCTGTCGATAAGAGCAATAATGAAAAACCACAGTTAGATTTCAGAAATATAGAGATGATGCCCAAGAAAACCATAGTGAAAATGACAAAATCGGATAAAATTCACAACAGAAAACCCTTGTTTTTGATTCATCCCATGGAAGGAAATATACAAGCACTAGTCGGAATGGCTGATAAGATTGATGCTCCTGTTTATGGCTTACAGTGTACAGCAGATGCCCCATTGGATAGTATCGAGAATTTGGCGAAATATTATTTGGAACATATTAGAACGATACAACCAAGTGGTCCTTATATTATTGCAGGTTACTCCTACGGAGCTTGTGTTGCTTTCGAAATAGGTATTCAGTTGGAGAAAGACGGACAAAAAGTTAAATTATGGCTGATTGATGGCTCACCTTTATTTATAACGATCCACTTACTCAGGGAAAGGACGAACAAATCTTTAGTAGCTAATTCAGATCAGGAAGAGACTGAAGCTTTGTTATTCTTTATGAAGCAAGTCAGCGATGTAGATGAGCCAACCGTAAGTTGTTTTCTTTGGTAAATACATAGATTATATATTGGGTTGCAAATAAATTAATAATATTGAATGATTGTTTGGGCTATTACCATCATCTATTGTGGATGTAATGTTTTCCGACGTTTCGATAGACATCTTCTATCTTTATCAAGGAGAAAAGTAAGAAACCTTTTGAAACTTATCAATTTTCAAAAAGTAAATATTGACAGAAGTCATGAAAGAAAAATGAACGATGTTATATACTCATCTGTGATATGACGATCTTTTTAAGTTGGATCGAACTATCGGCTATCAAACTACTAAACTACAACTATCAAAATGTAGATATTGTCCTGTGTTCGTTGGCTTTTTATACACAGTGGTTCTAGGGATTCCATTTTGTTTATGTACGAGTACATCTAAGAATGAAAGTTGTCTGTCCTTCTCGATTTCAATTGTGAATTTAATTGATTCCTCTTGATTGTTTATATATTGAAGGAATCCATCTATAGTGTCTCTTCCATGTTGCCAAATAATGAAAGTATCATCTACATATCTTTTCCACAGTTTGGGTTTAAGTACATATTTTTCTAATGCCTTCTGTTCGAAAATTTCTATATATAAATCAGCTAAAATTGGTGATAGTGGTGAACCCATGGCCATTCCGAATTCTTGTTGATAAAAGATGTCTTCAAATTGGAAATATGTTGTTTCAATACAAAGAGAAAGCATTTCCATAATTGCATTTACGCTTAGTGTAGTTCTTTCACTAAGGGTTTGATCTTCTTCAAGCTTTTTCCTAACTATGATAAGTGTTTTATCTGTCGGAATATTAGTGAACAAACTGGTGATGTCGAAGCTGACCATAACGTCTTCTTCCATGATTTCTTGATGTTTCAATATTTCTATGAAGTGTTTCGTGTTTCTTATCATCGATGTTGAATTACTTTTCAATGGTGATATAATTTTCAGCAGAAATTTAGCCAATTGGTGGCATGCTGAATTTCTTGAACTCACAATTGGTCTTAGAGGAATATTTGCTTTGTGTATTTTTGGTAGACCATATAAATGTGGTGGTTTACTGAAGTGAGGTGTAAGTCTTGATCTAATGAATTGATCTGGAAATTCATTTCGATATTTATAAAGGATTTTGTAAATCTTGTTTTCAACTGTGGTGGTAGGGGTCCTTTTTTAGTTTTTTGTATTTTCCTGCTTCTAATAATTCATTGATTTTTTGATTATAAGAGCCATTATCTAGAATTACAGTGGCGTTTCCTTTGTCTGCTGGAAGTATCTTTATGGAACTATCCGAGTTAAGATCTTTTAATGCCCTCTGTTCAGCTTTATTTATATTGGGTAGAGGTGTTTTGTTATTCCTGTCTATGAGAATCATCGTATAAAATGGGATGAAGCATCAATAATATCCAAAGAAGAAAAACTTGCAAGAAGAAAAAATCAAAGAAGCAGCATTTATGAAAATAACACCTGATTCCATAAGTGCTCCATCTATAGATCTGCCAGAAGTTTGGACGCCGATAGTTCGATCCAACTTAAAAAGATCGTCATATCACAGATGAGTATATAAGATCGTTCATTTTTCTTTCATGACTTCTGTCAATATTTACTTTTTGAAAATTGATAAGTTTCAAAAGGTTTCTTACTTTTCTCCTTGATAAAGATAGAAGATGTCTATCGAAACGTCGGAAAACATTACATCCACAATAGATGATGGTAATAGCCCAAACAATCATTCAACACGAGCTCCATCATCAACAATATCTCGTCATCAAATTAATAATAATCTAAAAATGGATACCAGTATCTTCGAAAAGTATATTTTCATTTTAGAAAACAGCATCAGCCTCTTCAGATATTCATAGTCAATTAAAAAAAAATCGAAAGATTCTTGATTGAGACTTACTGCTTGATATGTTGGAAAGAAATAACTTTCACGCACCAGTTTGAATTCATTCAATGTTCTAAAGACTAACCTCAAATATTAGCATCGTTTCTCCAAATCGGACACTGAAAAATATAGCTGCATTCTATGGTTTTCTATAGGAATTAGTTAATTACTTAGACTATATAAGATTTCTTATTCTTATATAATCTAAGGTTAATTATGAAAGAATGATTATTATAGTTATTTTTGAATTATTTTGTGAGTTTTTGATATCATTGAAAGATTATCATTTTCAAATCAATTTCATTCTGACTTCTTTTGTTGATTCTTCTGCTTAATATTTAACCAAATGTTCTCACTTCTTTACACTTCATCACCGCGTTGATGAGAGCCTAACACGCTTATTCAGAGGTTTAAACAATCTTTGAGAATATGTCCTTCATTTCTTTGTATTGATATTCAATTGTTTCCTAAATATTTTTTTATATATGCTCATTAATTTTATGTAAATATGGGTAGAATTCTTGTGAGATATTCAATATTGTTCTTTTTTGTTAAGATTGCAAGTAAACTTATGAAATTGTCCTCCTGGGAAGAAAAACTATCCCTGAGTATGAAGATATTGGCTGAAAAGACATCGATTCCTGAAAGCGAGCTAGTTAATGCTGCTACCAGTTTCGTCAATAAAATCAAGGCTGCTGACAAGTACATACCATCAAAGAAATTCCAAGGGGAAGTTTCTCTGTTGAAAGCTTCAGAAAGCCATTTGAAATTAGACTACGATTATGGGTTATCAGAGGTAATAATTTAAAGTTTTTTCATTCCTATGAGTGATTGGCTTTTTCTTATAGATTTGCGAAAGAAGTGTAAATATCGAAATAGTTGAGGGCAATCATACATCCATATTAATAGGATCCTCAGCAGAGAGACTAGCAAAGATACTGCAGCCCTGTTGATGAACGGAAGAGATCATGTTTTTCCATGTATGAAAAATTGTTGAAGTCTTCTAATGCTTTAGTTTTGAATTATTTATTTATATCCTTTATCTTATCTTATTGACTGAATTAAACAGGTTTTGAAAATAAAGTTAGTGTTTGATTATGCTATGATTCATGTCAGATTTTTGACATTTATATTGGTATCTATCATATACTATTGTAAAGAAAATTCGGTCGAAATTAAATTAAATTTTTTTTCGAATATGTACTTAACTAAAAAAATTAGATAAAATATTTATTATTACCAGACCACCAAAATGATTTTTTTTTGGTAATTCTGGGATTTGAAGCATGCGACCAAAGGCAATAAACCCGAACCACTGATTTTCTTCCTTTCCCTTTCGTGTAAACAAATAACTTGAATAATACTTGATAATTTTCACGCAACTACGAAAGATAAGTGAATAGATATATGTATATGTAGGAAAGGTATATCGGGTGAATCCACAAGCAGCAGAAGGAAACAAATGAAGGTGGTACTTGCCGACACGTGTTTCTGCTGATTGGCTTTGTCAGGACAAGGTAACCATAGGAATAAGGAGATGGTAAGAAGACAAAATAGACAATAGGAGTACACAAAGAGGAGCGAGCGACCAATTTATGTCTTCAACACTAGGATCTCTCATTTAGGAGGAAAATCTAACGCATTGACATGAAGGAAGCATAGGCAACCTGTATGATGTAACTCGAATCCAGGATTAATTAAACTCAAACACTATATTCATCGTGGAGATCAAATATATGTAGGAAAGGTATATCGGGTGAATCCACAAGCAGCAGAAGGAAACAAATGAAGATGGTACTTGCCTATTGTCTATTTTGTCTTCTTACCATCTCCTTATTCCTAAGGTTACCTTGCCCTGACGAAGCCAATCAGCAGAATCACGTGTCGGAAAGTACCATCTTCATTTGTTTCCTTCTGCTGCTTGTGGATTCACCCGATATACCTTTCCTACATATATTTGATCTCCACGATGAATAAAGTGTTTGAGATATATGTATATTCCACAACAAGGAATAATTCGATGCTAAAAACTGATGGGTATCGTTAGTTGAATTCACTTTCCGGACGATGTGATCAACTATAGCAATCCGAAAATTTTTCTAACGAAACTTACAAACTATTCAAGTATTGGTGATTACGGAAGAGCAAAACAAAATCACAAAAAATTGTTTGTATTTTTTAGTGATTCGATGATTTGAAAAACGTTGGATAATTGTACGAGTGGGATTACTATGAAGAAAAAAAAAGGGATATTCATGAATGAATACATGATTTTTGAATAAAAACAGAATTCGCTAACTTTTTGAGCAGATATCGTATGATAGAAAGATTCCCCTTAGAATAGTCTACAAGGGTTGCCTTTTATACTTCGGGATTAGAGAATAAAAAGAAATATTAATCATCGAAAATTGCTTTATTTTTTTCAAAATATTCCCTATTATCATTTATACAGTTTTGCATGCGTTTAAACCAATTGTCGAAGCACTTTTGCCACTCTGATTGAGGTATCTCCAAAACATGCATTCTGAACGGATCAACATTTCATTTTTTTCGTACGGGAATAAAAAGAAATAATTCAGTGCCAAGTCTGGACTATACGGCGGATGACTCATCAAATCGATGTTTTGAGTGCTCAAACTTGGAGTTGTTGTACCCGATGTCTGAGCTCGCATTGTCGTGGTGAAGGGTGATCCGTCTTCGGTAGGTTGGTTTTCCTGATTTCTTGGAAGACAACTTGCAAAAAAATGGTTATGTACCAATCAAAATTGACTGTTCTGCGTTGTTCTACTGTCCAGTTTTTCCGAAAAAACAGGTGACCATTTGCTTGGAAGTGCTTCGTGCGCGAGCAACTCTTGTTGGATTTGGCTCATCTTGTAACACTCATGCAGTCGACTACTGTTTACTTTCGGGGTCATACGCGTAAATCCACGATTCATCACCTGTCACGGTGTCATAGATGAGCTTCGAAGCACCGTGATCGTATTTTTGGAGCATTTCTTTCGACCAATCGACACGGGACTTTTTTCGAACTATTGACAAATTGTGTAGGATCCAACGCGAACAAATTTTTGACGGCATTTGGCCGTAATATTGGATGTATGCTGGTCCCACTTATGCCTAAGATTGTCTCAATCTCACGATAGGTCACATAACGATCTTGGGATATCAGTTGGCGCATAGAATCAATGGTTTTCGGAACAACAACAAGGACGACCTTCACAAAATTCGTCTTGGAATGAACTACGACCTTGATTGAATTCACAATATTATCGATAAACACTTGTTCTTGATGGAGCTTCATCGCCAGAAATTAAGTTAATCGATACACTGTTGTTGAGTTAATCCACATCTAAAATTGTAAAAAATAATGTTCACGATTTAATTCCATTTTTCGGCGAGATGAATCTTTTAAGTTACTGTAAACAACACAAATAGCGCTCGTATGTCAAAACGTTATAACTACGTATAACCTCAAAAATGTCAAGCTTTACTATAATATAGCTGTCAGTTGGCAGATTGCAACACTAGGGTTGTCCAGTCCCGAAATATAAAAGACAACTCTCGTACGCAAACCTAAATAAAGTAAGAAGGGAGTAATAAATTGATACCCCCAAAGTTTCAGATTTTACAGGCTATATATGCTTGAATTAATAAATGAATTTCGAAATAATTGATACGTTCATAATATAGCATATTACGTAATAAGACTCACTTCAATTAATCCCCTTATTGAGTTGTATCGTGTTTATGACATTTCGGTAATGTCTGCGTAAATATAAATGCGAAAATGTTTATTTATTGGGGTTAACCCTGCATATGACATGAACGTCCTCCTCCCTAGTTCGCTAACTGAATGAATTTAAATTGATATACAGTGTGTTCCATCAGAGATGGGCAACCCGATATATTTCCTGTTTTATAGTCATTGGAAACTTTCCTGAACACGTCCAAAGATTTTCAATTTTTGGCCAAAATGGTTCACAAAAATTATGTTCTCCATATATCATTGTAAATTGACCTTTGAAATGAAGTATTACTCAATCGCTTTACAATGGATTTTCACATGTGAGATGACCTTAAAGCCTTGGTGTATTCCTAGGAAAACATGGCTTTATTTTATGAAAATGTTTTTTGTTAAGGTGTCTTCCTGGGACAAAACTGCATTTTTTTAAATTTAGTAATTTCTGAAATAACCTAAACTGAAACGTGTATGCACCCTGTATCAATTTCTGAAATATTGATGTAGGTGAATCGCTTAGATATTCATTGAAGAGTAGAAGGGTTAGAACTGATCTTTGTAAAAGAAATTCCTACTCTTTTTGTCAACAAAAACACTAAACCTTTTATAAGACTACACATTCAAATGATGTTTTGGATATTGAAATCCACTCTTCCTATCTCACAGAGTCATAAACCGATAATATATCAAGGAAAGTAGCTCCCGTTTTCAACCATTCATTGAAACCTGAATCTTTGAAAATATGACCTGATCTGACCAAGTTATATTTTTCTACAACCTCCTCAGTTGTATAAAGAGATCAACCTTCAAACTACTCAAATGAAACACTATAAACAGATGATATCAGAGGGATTTTTTTCCTAGTTTCAAGATAGCTATCTTTTTCGCCTTACTGAATTCAATAAGAAAATTACCAAGTTCGTAATATTGTTAGAAAAAAATTTAGAAAGCACTGACGTGAGGTCAGATTGCTTTGGCGCTCTTGTTGAGCTACTTGTGAGTAAATATTCAAACCATAAGAAATCTATAAGCACTCTGATCAGGTGAACAATAGTCTTTTCCCGTACTATGGGACAATGTGATGCAACTATGAACGCCTAATGAATGAACAAACCTATATCTCAAATTAAAAATAACTATTCATAATTTTCCCCAAGTTTTACTCGAAGCTATAATATCCTTTTCCTAAAAACTTACGTCAGTGTTTTTCTGATTTTTGACAACATATATTATTTCAGCCACCGAGATTGAATTCTATCTCTATGATTTCCCGTTATGAAAAATTTTGATTAATATTACGCC
The DNA here is from genome assembly GCA_030674115.1 of Micraspis discolor. Taxonomy (NCBI): domain Eukaryota; kingdom Metazoa; phylum Arthropoda; class Insecta; order Coleoptera; family Coccinellidae; genus Micraspis; species Micraspis discolor. The sequence goes on from JARTUT010001740.1 coordinate 3,764,413, forward strand.
AACTGACACTGATTAATGAGCCCGGCATTTGTCAATCGAATATCGATCTGTGATGGCCATCGTTCAAAGAAAATAAGAAAATCATCGGGACGTATGTCATTTCTCTTTTCTCTTGAGTAAATGAAAAAAATGATCATATCTTTAGATGGAAAAGAGCTACGGCAATGAAATTTGAGGATAAGTAAGATTTCGATCACCTTAATATATTCACGAATTTTTATCGAAATCCGAAAAATATCTTATGAGATAGCGAGGATTAAAAAATTTTTTTTTAGGAATTTTTAAAAATTTTCTAGCGTGACGATTTCTGCAAAATTTTGCGAGCCGTTTTGTTGCAACCTCCCTCAACAATATTTCAAGTATCAATTTGATCGGATGGATATTCTAGTAGTTATTGTTGAAACAAAATTTCAGATGCTCATAACTACTGAACCATCCGACGGATTTGGCAAAATAACGAACTTGACCGAGATATTGGGAGAATTAACCTATTCTGAAAATATGAAAACTCTAGCTCATCTCGTTTGGATGCTAGAGAGGATACGGCCGGCCGGACAGACTCAACTTTTGCTACGGATTCTTCATCGGGGAGTCGAACCCAATCGATTGAGACCATTTTCGGCTCGATATTCCAAAATTACAGACATTCGGGCAAAATGATAGGCACTCTGTGCGGGTGAACAACAGCGCCAAAAAGATAGTACGTCATTGTTCATTTTTCTCAGAACAGTAATCCGCAACCAATCATTAGACGTTAGACTTTTATGTGATGGAGTGCTTGAAGTTTTCAATTCTTTATTTTAGTTTTATATTTCTGCCAGGAACTATTGAGCACATAATAAGATATCTATTAATTTATTTTTATTGAATGTATGGGTGAAAAGTCCCAACTGTTGTTGTATTTAATAATAATAACAATTATTGCTAAATATGTCACGGATGGCAGGGCGCCGAATCGTGCACGCGTAGCACAAGATAATTAACCATCGAAAGGCTGCAAAGGTGATAGAATTCGTCTGGTATATTCTCGAAAAAAATTCTCTAGAACAATTTATGTAATATAAACAAGAGCAAGGATGTGAGGAAGCAGCAGGAGGGCAGTTCCAAATAGAAGTTAAGCGGAGATACTACATAGTCGGTTGAAACGTGTAGCTGAACACAACGAACTGAACGAAAGAAAGTTTGTGCTGATTTTTTTCAGGCTGTAGAACCTAAACTTCATCATGATAGAATACTTGGTTCTACCCTTGTAACCTCTTCTCTTCTATTCAAGAAATAATCAAAAAACGTAATTGAAGAAACTCGATATATCAATCTGACAATGATACTTTTTCCTCGCTTTCTCCCAAGAAATACTGCCCTGATATCGGTTTACCTAGTTATACACTCTCAATTTACTTGTTAGGTTTTATCCAATATAAGCTGCCCCCTTTTCATCAATCAGAACCATAAAGAGCATGCGTTCAGAAACTTTCAAACGTAGAAATTCGTTTTCCCACCCCATCTCACCTGAGTGCAGATTGACACCTGTTATTCTTAACTATTAATCAGTTCTTCGAGTTCGGTAGATGAGATATTTCAATACTACTTGTATAATTTCTTTGGGGGTGTTTAAAAATTTCCGATGCAAGATCAGTCTTATGAGACTTTGCTGCAAATACCAGATGCAGATGGAGATTTGATCACATTCGAGGAGCTCAGACCAGTGAAATTTGGAAGTTTTGATACCAGCTATGAGTCTTTCTATGACTCTTCCTTACAGTGAGTATTAAAAAATATATCATTTATTTATTATAATAGTAATAATAATAATGAGTTTATTTCGCGAATAAACTATTTACATCACTGAGGTATATGGGTACCTGTGCGTGACAATCAATTGATACATTATGCTATAAATTTGCTAATACGGAAAACTAGAAGCATGATCTTTGATAGAATCGACCTACGTGGGTGTCATTTCTCCTCCAGGTAGGGTCAAATAAAGTCATTCAAAAGTATAACTACTTTTTCAAGTAGATGGTCTCAAGGAATGGAAACATTTTTTTTTATTACTTCTGGTAGTTTCCGAAAGAAGTCTCCTGGTGCCATGTCGTCTCTCACAATAAAAATTTTTAATAACAGTAGGAAATGTGTATCTTCACTTATATTTTTGGTCAAAATTGAAGAAATTTCTATCAGAATTAAATTTTTCAACCGAACAACTAATGTCATCTTGTAATTCTTATTAATTCAATTCTTGTGTATGATTTGGATACTATGAAAGTTTATTTCTTGGATCATTTTGCACTTATTTTTGACAATGATCATCAAAAATATGGTTAACAACCTGCTTTCCAAAATGAGATGGCACAATGTTTCAAGAATGTTCTGAATATCAATAATTTCGAAATACATTCAAAATTTTGTGAATCTCTGATGAATATCTCATGAGATATCAAGTGTTTGAAAAAAGTTTTAGGAATTTCTTGAGAATTTTCTAGCGAGACAATTTCAAGTAAATTTTGTAAATCTATTTATTTCAAGCTCATTCAAACATATTTCAAGTTAAAACTAATCGGACAGTTTTATATTTATGTGGACTAAAATTATTAAATAATTATAGGAACCCCTGTTCATCTGGTTTCTACAAAACAGACCTAACAGACACAAATCAAAGTTTGGATGTATCTGAGATAAGTGAAATAGATACAGCTATAGGTTGTGGAAGTAGAAAGAGGAAAGCTTCAATAAAGTGAGTATAATTTAGATTCTCTATTAGATATCTTCCATGTTCAACAGGTCACTTCTCTACAGGGTGTCTCAAGTTCGAGTGCCTATTAGACGTTTCTGGAGAACTATACATTTTTGAAATCTGAAAATTGGGATTATGATATTGTTCGAAGTTCTCTACAGAGCTAAAATATTTTCGAAGCCCAATAACTTCCGGTTATACAGGGAGTGAAAATAAATTCGACGAAAAAATTTTTTTTCAAGTTTCCCGTTCCTGGTATGATCAAGTATTCAATAGTGAATACATTTCTATTAAAACCATTGTATTAAATCGAATAGTTTTCGAAATATCCAAAAAAAACTGGAAGAAAAGTCAAATATGTTCAGTCAGTATGTTCATTATTCTTATTTCAAATATCCTGAGCGTAAACCGTTTTTACAACTTCGAAGAGGAAGGATGTGAAAAGGTTATGCTTCTTTTGGATTTCAAAAATATCGTCACAGGGTGTTTCAAATTTTGTGTTTAATATTGTGACCTCAAATTGGCCATAACTTCTGTTTTTCAAATTAGAACCCTATTTTTTTATAATTGTGTTGGAATCTGCGATCAAAAATGATGATAGTTTTCTCACATGATTATGCTCCTAAATTCAAAAATTTCTGAGTTATTTGAGATTTTCTGGATTTATGGTGTACGTAGAGTCAAATTGATTGCATCTCAAAAATTCAACGAATATTCTTTCAAAACCATGGGACCACTCTGTAACCATAGAAAATAAATTATCTGTTAATAATTCACAAGTGTCAGGTGTTATTGTTATTCGTTATCCTCATTTCTCGATTCAACGAAATGAACCGTTATTCTAATTACGAAATTCTGGATCTATTTTATATACATGGTGAATGTGACAGAATTATTAGTAGAACCTGCCGGGCCTTCAACGAGAAGTATCCCCATTTAGCTTCCCATGACGGAGAAGATCTTTAGAAAATATGTTTCAAACTTTCAAAGTTTTGGATGTGTAAGAGCCTCTGTAGAATAGGAGAGAAGGGTAGTTGATGATGATGAGGAAAATGAGATTAGTGTGTTGACTTCTTCGAGGGGATTGAAATTGCATCTATTCGAAGAGCAGGTCATGAAATCGATTTAGACAGAAATTCAGTGCACCGAATTTTGAAAAACAAACACATCATGCATGACTACAAATATGAGAGAGTTCATGCATTAGATTCAAGTGGCTACATAAAAAGGTTAAATTTTTGTAGAGGAAAATTAGAAATACTTGAAAACGATGAAAATTTTCTGAAAGAGATCATTTGGACAGACGAAGCAAAATTCAATAATGAAGGACTATTTAATAGAAATAATTGCCACATTTGGAGAAGTGAAAATCCTCATAGAAAGGGGCAAAGAAACCCCCAGAACAAATTTAGTTTTAATGTGTTTGATCTTTTGATGAACAATAAAGTGCGTTACTACATTTATGAAGAAAATTTGAATTCAGAAAAATTTTTGGAAATCCTGAGAAATTTGTTTCTGAGTTTTTGGATGAACTGCCGTTGAGTATGTCGACTACCGGATATTATCAATTGGATGGGGCTCCGGCACATAGTTCGCACGAGGTGTCTGAAGAACTGAATGCAATGTTTGGTAATCGGTGGATCGGACGCCGTTCTTACTCCCTTAGATTTTTATTTATGGGGTAGAATAAAAAACATAGTCTATGAATCTCCTATTGAAAGCAAAGAAGATTTGAAACGGCGTGTGGAGGATGCTTTCCACTCACTAAAGGGGGAAGAAATTGAGCGAGCGACTAACCGAGGTGTTTCAAGACGTATTCGAAAATGTGTGGAACAAAATGATTATCATATTGAAACTCTTACCTGATAATTTATTTTGTTAATTTGAATTCTGAGACGTATTTTTATTTTTATTATCATAATTTATTTATAATCATAATGCGGTGTGCTGAAGTAGCGAATCTTTTTAATGTGTTTCCTGTTGAAGAGATGAATTCTCATTCGCTCCGAAATAAGTCGAAATACTAATTTCATCAACTGCCCTTTTTTGTATTCTTCAGGGTCTCTTATATTCCAAAATTTGAAAAGTTTGAAACATCTTTTCAGAAATTGTTAAAAAAAATGGGGATACTTCTCATTGGATACTAAACATTTTGTCATCCACCATGGATTTGAAATAAACAATATCATTAAGTGCATTCGAATGTGTATTGCGTATACAATTGAAAAAATACAATAAAAGAAATAAATCCAAAATCTCATTATTAGAATAGCAACGATTCATTTTGTGAAATCAAAAAATTTCATAACGACTAACAATAACACCTGTCTGACACTGGTAAATTATGAATGGGATGATTTATCTTCTATGCTCACAGAATATCCTTATAAATCAGATTCGAAGAATTTGTCTCTACGTACTACATAAATCCAGAAAATCTCAGAAATTATTGAATTCAGGAGCATAATCATGTGAGAAAACTATCATTATTTTTGAACGCAGAATCCAACACAATTATAAAAAAATAGGGTTCTGATTTGAAAAACAGAAGTTATAGCCAATTTGAAATAACTATTTTCAACACAAAATTTGAAACACCCTATGATGATATTTTTGAAATCCAAAAGATGCATGACCTTTTCACATCCTTCCTCTTCGATGTTGTAACAACGGTTTACGCTCAGGATATTTAAAATGAGAATAATGAACATATTACTGACTGAACATATTTGACTTTTTTTCCATTTTTTTTTTTGGATATTTTGAAAACTATTCGATTTGATTCAATGGTTTTAATAGAAATGTATTCACTATTGAATACTCGATCATACCAGGAATGGAAAACTTGAAAAAAAAATGTTTCGTCGAATTTATTTTCACTCCCTGTATAACCGGAAGTTTTTGGGCTTTGAAAATATTTTAGCTCTATAGAGAACTTCGAACAATATCATAATCCAAATTTTCAGATTTCAAATATGTCTAGTTCTCCAGAAACGTCTAATAGGCACTCGAACATGAGACACCCTGTATAAGAAACGAAGGAAATATAAGGTTGAAAACCTATTATGGACGTTGAAAGGTTTAATTTTTATACAGCTCCAATTCAAACTTATTCTCAATGTATGCATTTTCATGATCTGATACGAGGTCTTCATAAGCAGTGCATGTGGCTTTAGAATTAGACATTTGTAATTCGTAATCATGAATTTACAATATTGTTTATTTATCTTGGAAATAATTGATTTTTGTTGTGAATAATTCTTTCACTTTATACGACTCGTAGATCAATGTAGCCCATAAATCAATCTAACCTATAGATTCACGTAGCCCATAAATACATGTAGCTCATTGTTCCATATAATTTATAGATCCGCGTAGCTCATAGATCAATATAGCCCATCGATCAAATAAGTTCATAGATGGATATGCCCTTAGATATGTGAAGCATGCAATAACCTAAAGGTACACAATAACACCAAAGCTTGTAATACCACTAATGTGACGAGTTCGTAGGACAAAATTATAAGAATGAAATAATCTACATTGAATGAAACTCTTAGTAGAGAACAAAGAGATAAAACGTACATGTGATACCTAAATACACATATATTCATAAGCTAAGAATAAACGAATATGTACTCCATAAATGTTTTGGAATATTTGTGTCAATTCACGTAGGAATCTGCCTCGTATCGATTATTGAAAACCTTCAGGCTATTGAAATCTGATTAGTTGCTCATTCATTCGATATACTATATTATCAGTAATCTTTTCAACTTTATCATCAATGTGGCCTTATTTGTATAAAAATAATTCAATCGAAATATCAAGTATTAGTATGGTTGAAAAACTTACCACTGTAACAATTTAACTAGAATATTTTTTCCTGTTTTACGTCAATTTTTCAGGTAGGATAGTTATGTGCCTATCGATTTGCTCAGATGTTTGTAATTTCCAACCGTCTGTCCGTAGACGTTTTTAAAGGATTTGGCCCTGTACTCTTTCACAAAGGCATTTTATAGCTCTGATGAATAAATTAAGATAATAATGAAAACACTATATGAATCATATGAGCACCCTGTATATCTATAATTATTTCGATTGAATATGCAAGTAAATATGCCGTAGAATGTCAAAATACAGTTCTGCTTGAACATAACATATATGTAATCGAAGCGTTTCCATATTGCATATATTCATTGAGAAGGATAATAGGTTCATGCTAATTGGTGAAGCCAAATAAGTTTTCAACCCTATCCTGAAATGAATCATAGGTTGATAGATACAGGATCGACTTATGAACATTAATCATCTCGAGTAAGCAAATTATATATTTCGATTATTGGCCTCCTAACACAATATGGTTCTTGAAGAAATCAAAAATCAATATTTCCTACTATCAATTCAATAGAAGACTTTTCCAATTATTTCTTTCAGATTTTTTAATTGCTACCCCTTTGAAATCGTTCTTTCAATTCATTTTAACAATTGATTTTCATGAATTCTTCTGTACTTGAACAATGCTTTGAAATCAAGTCGAGACGAAAAAAGGGGAGGAAAAAAATGTGTGTTGGAACTTCCGAGTTGAAATATCTATGGTTTCACGAATGCTTGCAGGTTATTACTTTCAAGAGAGAAAAAATCAGGAAAACACTGACGTTAGGTCAGGAACTCTTACGCGCTTGTTCTAAAGTCATTTCCAAGACTCTTGTATTGTGTTATTCGAAATTTATTAATATTAATAAAATAATGAAGCGGAGTAAGCTTCCCTGGGAATCAAATAGAGATCCTTTCAATGTTATCAAAGATCAATAATATATTAATAAAAAGAAATTAATTGTTAATTATATTTTTTATCTTATAAATATCAATCACAACCAAGTAGGTACAGCTACCTGACAGAAAGGCACAACAGCAAAAATTTTCTAATTCCAAACCTACCTATAAAATTAACTACATTGATGAAACAGATAAAATATAAAATAACTAAATAAATAAATAATTACAACAACTAATACTTACGCCATGCCAATCTGCCAATGCATGAATATGTTGGAGATTTATTGTTTCATTCAAAATACAGGGTGGCCATTTGAAAACGAAACAGACAAGATTACAGACGAAATAAATTTTTTCGATTGAAATGCTCGGACAGGTCGATTTCTGTTTCGAGGGGGCAACTTAAGATGTAGGTTACGGATGCATAGCGCTTCAACCCTTGCTACTACAACCCTCACCCTCAAATTTTGAATAGAGAAGATGGAGTGAGTGATACCTCATTTGAAAGGTATTTTTATACTGATTTCAGTAGAGTAATTGCTTGTTCATTTTATGCATTAGTTCTCGAAATATTCTTAACTAAGTATTTGAAAATGAAGTGGTGTTTTCATGGCACTTGTAGTATTTTTTTGTGAAAAATCGACATTTTGAGCTTCAAAACAACTATGACTGTGGCTTCCTTCCTCCAATCCACTGACATAGAAATCTTTAATCAAGATGTCGAACAAACAAAGCGTATTGCGAAGGAGCTCAATCTTGCTGAAACTCAATCTAATTATCTTCGATATAATTTGCAGTATTTCCAATAACGTGCGGTAACACTTGATCGATAGAAATCTCCAAAAAGTCCAAATACGTACATATCTCTAATCAGATTACCAGGTAAGAAAATCAAATCATTAATGATGCCACAGAAATATTCCAGTCCCAATTCGTGAAACGATTTCCGACTTAATTATGAAGTGTTTTCTCAGTTGGCTTCAATATGTTTTCATTTTGTTGATTATTGAATTCATATCTTTTTAAAAAAAATGAGAATCGATAATTTTTTATGTATTACGAACAGATCATTTTCATAAATTATTTACTTTACTTTGAAAAGTCATATTTCTTAGATCAATACTTCAAATCGTTCTGATACCGTACAGTTGGAGGCCGATTTCAGTGAATAAAACAGCTAGTCGAATATCTGACCCTAGTAGCATTAACACGTACGGTATGACTTCATTTGCCCAGTGGTAGATGTTTTGCAATTTCAAATACAAGTACGGAAATTTTGGTGTTTCGGAAGAACAAAATGTCAATTATTAATTTAAGTGATAAAATTTGTAACGTAGTAGTTTTGTTTACGTGGCGTAAACCTGTTGACTTCGATTGAATCCAGCGAGATCACGCTGAACAGTGGGAGACCGACCGGTTGCTCCCACCTCGACCTGCAGTGCACACGGCGCATGTTGGTGGGAAGGCCGAGAATGGTACTTATAGGCGAGTCAAGCGCCGGGAATGGCAGTTCCTCGTACGGCGCGACGCGAAGCAGGAAAGCCTCCACCGTTTAGTGGGGATCCGACATCTGGGTGCCGAGATGAGCAAGCTCAATCGTCCCTAGGTGGTGGGCCGTTTTACCTCGGCGGACTCCTGCTGTCCATCTCGCGGAGCTGACGTTGATGTACGAGATGAGCAAGCTCAATCGTGCTTAGACCGAAGTTTTCCGTGACGTGGGCTGTTGCGCGGCAGGCACTGGGTTGGCCCGATCTTTGAGGGTGCGGGATTCGTCACGGGTGTCGGCTGGGTCCTGTAGCCGGTATTGCGAATCCGACATCTGGGTGCCGAGATGAGCAAGTTCAATCGTCCCTAGGTGGTGGGCTGCTTTACCTCGGCGGACTCCTGCTGTCCATCTCTCGGAGCTGACGTTGATGTGCGAGATGAGCAAGCTCAATCGTGCTTAGACCGAAGTTTTCCGTAGTGTGGGCTGCTGTGCGGCAGGCACTTGGTTCGACCTCGGCCCTGTCGTCATCGCGGGTGGACGCGCGGTGGTTTGCGCATGCGCACACCATACCGCCGGTCACTCTGATTTGGGCTGGGCCTTGGCAGTTCTCTTCGAGGGGTGCGGAACCGTGCCCCAGGGACCCCCCTCCGCTTGGATGGTCCATATTGGCCTGAGTGAGGCTTTGGTTTTCGCCTCCCCTCTCGCTTTAACCCTGAGACATTCTCATTTTTTTTATCACACGGCATTAGTCATTTTCATGCCTGAGTCATTTTCTTCCTTATCTCACGGCCGTGTTCGACTTTCATGCATGAGTAACTCGCCACTGTAATCGCTTTATGTGTACTCTAACCCCTTCACGGAATGTTACTGGGCTTTTGGTGATTGACAAGTAGATTTGGGACTTGGGTTTTTAGAGGTTAAGGAAAACAAGGATTTTGTGATTTAGATCAAGGACTGTTGTACCTGATATGAACTATTGATTTGTTTTAAGGACTGTGAGACCTATTATTTTGGAATGTTTGTTTATTTGGTATGAATAGAGAGTAATTTTTTAGTTAATCGAGTTTTTTATTGGTGACACCTCCACCTCCAACAGTTACCCACTTCATTCTCCACTGGAGTTTGCCTAGGCTCGAGCTTCTGGACATTCCGGAGGAGCTCGATAGGTGAGGGTGACGCCCTCAGAAGCAAATAGTCTGGCGCCCGAGTTTACTAATAAAGGAACTGCACGTAAGGGCGTTACTATAAAACTAATGCATGATTATTTCGAGAACTAATGCATAAAATGAAAAAACAATTACTGTGCTGAAATCAGTATAAAAATACCTTTGAATTGAAGTATCACTCACCCCATCTTCCCTATTCAAAAATTGAGGGTGGGGGTTGTAGCAGCAAGGGTTGAAGCGCTATTTGTCCGTAACCTACATCTTAAGTTGTCCCCCTCGAAATAGTAATCGACCTGTCCGAGCGCATTTCCGTAACCTACATCTTAAGTTGTCCCCTCGAAATAGTAATCGACCTGTCCGAGCATTTCTATCGATAAAACTTATTTCGTCTGTAATCTCGTCTGTTTCGTTTTCAAATGGCCACCCTATATATTGCGACTCTGCTCATCATTTTCATTTATGATATATACAGAAAAACATGATTCAAAAATAACGAAAGAGCTGTAAAAAGAAAATTACTGTTTCCTATAACAGAGAGCACAATAGACATGAAAATTCATTACTGAAACGAAGAAATTCAGCAATTTAATAGAGAATTGCGTCGTTTCCAGTCAGACCAAGCACGCAAAAATATCCATCCATTATTTAGTTTATTTTATGAACTTTTGACTTCATATTGAACAACTTATTAAATCAGAATGATTTACGTGACTTCAATCCGTAATTCTATTTTGTGGAATGTAAGAAATAATTGGAAAAATTAGATCTTATGGTGCCAGTAATTATTCTCAAGGATATATTCAACTGTGCATCGATTTTTTGTGTATGTGCACTATTAAACCAAACAGAGCAACAATACTCAGCTGCAGAAAAGACTAGGGCTAGAGATGCTGTGCGAAGAGTGGAAGCATCAGCACCCCAAGATGATCCAGTTAATTTCTGAAGAATATTATTCCTAGTTTTCAGTTTTAGGCTCAGATCATCTGAATGAGCCTAGTAATTGAGAGATTAATCTAATTCATCTCCTAAGTATTCAGGTTAGAAATTATGTTCGATAGGAGAATCATTGAAATTACAGCTAATTTCCTATATTTTTCATGGATATTCAGATGGAAACAAGATACCTCTGCTTTGTTGGGATCGAAACATAATCGCCACTGAATAAAATAATTCCTTAAAATTCTCAAATCAGATGATATGTTTTCTAGAGTATGGAAATCCTGATGATGGTAAGCAATAGTAAAGTCATCAGCATAAACAAATTTCTGAGATGATCTCGCTAGTATAATGAAGTTTGAGAATATATAAGATATCAATAACCTCCATAAACTCTCCAATTGTTGAAATCCGATGAATATCTTGTGGGGTGTCAAGTAAAGAAAAAATTATTTGGGATTTTTCAAAAATTTGTTGCCATAACGATTTCTATGTACTTTTTTGAACTTTTCAAAATCATTCAGATACCAAGAACGTTCTTGTTTTCTTTTTATTTCAGATCGAGTTTCATACATTATTTTGACTTTGAAGAGTAATCAAATATTACTCAATTTTGAAGCAACAAAAACGTAAAACTATAATATACCACATCTCATTAATTTTGTTGATTATTAATGAGAAATTCGATAAAATTACAGACAAAATCATAGTGAAATTGAGAAAAGAAGACGAGATAAGATGAACACCTACATCACTGAACTGTCTTCGATGATTCCCATGTGCAGTTCCATATCGAGGAAAGTTGACAAAATCACAGTTCTCAGAATGGCGGTGGAATATTTGAAAACTATCCGAGGACCCGCACATTCATACACTGAAACACATTACAAACCTCCGTATATAACGGATCAGGAATTGAAACATCTAATTCTGCAGGTAAATCACTAAGCAGGATCTGTTGAGATTTTCTGAGAATTGTGATTAATATTTTTCAAGAACACGTATATAAGGCGCTTATAACCTTCATCATTCCTCTCAAAATTTCCTCATTTTATATTATCTGTTTCAGAAATCTATATGATTCATGGAAACATAAGGAATTTGTTGCACGTAACTTCAACAAGAATTGTCTGTTGCTATATCGAAGATTCGTTTTCAATATCTTGTTGTATTTGAATTCATTTTGATGTTTGATTTGACTACTGTACTTGTGTTATAGGTTGCTGAAGGATTTCTCTTCGTAGTTGGATGTGACAGAGGAAAAATTCTATACATTTCAGAGTCTGTATCGAAAATCCTGCATTTTTCACAGGTCAGTTTTAAGCTTGAATAATTTTTTTCAACCTAATATCCCCTTTATAAAGTTATTTACTTAGCTTATATTCATTATTAAGTTAAATGGCATTCAGACGATAGTCGACATTTGAAATTCAGGAAAAAATGCACCCTTGGACGGGACTCGAACCTGCATATCCATATTGCCGATCTGGTGCTTCTCAGCCACCAAGGAAATGCGTTATCTAACCAAATCGAGGACCTCTTTCTCCCAGAATTCAAACGTTGTTAGTATTAATTCGCGAATCAATGTGTTCGCTAAGTTTGTCGACATTTTATTCATGAATAGAAAGTCATTCAATATCAGTGATCACCACGACTCATTTCAATCTTGGAGTCCCGTCCAAGGATGAATCATTGGTTAATGTTGAGTACGTCGGCCTGTTGCTGAAAAATATCGAAATTTTGTTTATATATATATATATATTTTTTTGCAGAATGATCTCCTGCGTCAGAGTTTGTTTGACATAGTCCATCCTAAAGATGTAGCCAAAGTTAAAGAGCAACTTTCATCATCTGAACATAACCCACGAGAAAAATTCATGGGAAGTAGAAGTTAGTAAAAATAGTAACAACTTCCAAGAATTAATCGTATTTATGAATAGATATGTAAAATTTAATGGGGAAGTAGCTACATACTTATAGTGCAACTCTTGCTTTCTATATTCATAAACATTAATATCTTCAATGGAAAAATGAACACAATGATGTGAGATCAGAGGATTTTGCGTGCTTGTTCCATCGTCTTTTTCCATACTCTGAAAGAGTGTAATACTAATACAACCGCCACAAATGTGAAATGTTCAATAAAAATCTTTTATGAACATTCAACTATTGTCGATTTCTTTGATTTCATGGCCTGATCATGGCCTATTAATTGAAAATAAAATAAATGTTTTCCTAGAAAAATTTTATCGTTTCATTTCGAAAATTGAATTAGATTCCAGAAAAATTAGTCAAGGAGGAGCTTCAAAATTATGCAGAAATCTGAGCAACAAACGAACAACTGCAAATTACTGGATGTGTTTGTATTCCGAATCTACATGCATATGCTCAATATGGGAAACAAATTATTCAGAAATGTTGAATAAACAAAAAAAAAATGAGGACATAACTCATTACGATCTCTTATTGGACTCATTTCAATTTATTTACTATTTTAATGAGCTAGATAATCTTGATTAATTTTGTTACATGCGTGATAATCGAAAGCATCTTTTCAAGTTTTTACCACTGTTTCATTGAATATGAATATTTATTTTTGCTTCACAATTTTTTTCAGTTTCTCGATTATGCCCTGGAGCCAGAAGATCGTTTTTCTGCAGAATGAAAAGAAATATTTCCCAGATTCAAGGAAAATCAAATGTTGGTTCTGATGAAAAAGAAGAAGATAACCAAATATCAGGTGAAAATTTTTTGGTCTGTATTTTACATAAATCGTGAATCTATCAAAATTTATAGAAAAATATATTTCTAAATCAATGAGAAACTGTGTTCTATTCTTATAATTTTTTTTATAATAGCGGGTTATCCGAAAAACTCGTCTACATGTTTCTTTGAAATGAAACATAAACTGTTTGCATTTCAAGCTGTTTTTTTCATTAAAAGTATGATCTATTACAATTACAAGTGGAAAAGAATATCATTTAAATGTCCACCACGAATGCGTCTGCAGGCATCAATCAGAATATAGAAATTTTCAGTGACTTTCCGACTTGTTGTTGGTGTTATTTCACGAATTGCAACTTGAACGTTGTTCTTTAGACTTTAGGTCATTAATTGTTTGTGGCTTGTTAGCATACACTCGACTTTTCAAAAAACCCCACATAAAAATCTAATGGTGATCACATGATCTTGAAGACCAATTGAAATCTGCATTTCGTGAAATTACATGTTGAGGAAATTTTGACCGCAAAAACGTTAAACATTCTCGAGTTGTGTGAAATGTAGCACCGTCTTGCAGGAAATAGATGTCAGACACATCAAAATGCCTCAACTGTGTCCATAAAAAGTCTCCCAACATTGATTGGTACCGGTCAGCATTAACAGTAACAGCATTTCCAGCATCCTTTTCGAGGAAAAATGGCCCAATGATTCCATTTGCCCAAAATGCACACCAAAGAGTAACTTTTTGTGGGTATAAAGATTTTTCATGACACAAGGATTTTCATTACTCCAGATACGACAATTTTGCTTGTTGACGAATCCATCCATTAGGAAATGAGCTTCGTCACTAGACAAAATTTTGCTTGAAAACAATGGATCTGTCGTTCGTTGTTCAATAATCCAACTAGCAAAATTACGACGTTGTAAACGGTCTCTTTCTTTCAATTTCTGGGTTAATTGAATTTTATAGGCGTGTAAATACAAATCTTTATTATTATTATTATAAAAGGATACAGAGAAGAGGCTGTTGCCTATAAATCTCAAACAAAAATTGAAAAATAGGTGGCACTTCAGAAATAACAAAGAAAAAAAAAGAGTATTGTCACAAGGAAAAAATATCACACAATTGTTAATGCGTCCAATCTGTTTTTAAAAGAGTTTACACTATCGGCACAAACTACACTGTCAGAAAGAGAGTTCCATTTCGCAAACACGCGACTCCCTCGAGCGCGGAATACCTCATGGTAAAGTTTATAAACTTTAACGTCACTATTAGATCGCCACGCATTCTACGATCACTAAACAAGTCCAGCTCAAACATTTTTAGTCTGTCTTCATATGAAGGGCGAACCCCCCCGAAAGGAATCCTCGTTGTAGAACGCTGCACTCCCTCCAAAGGTTGTTGATCTGCGATTAGGCTAGGAAACCATGCAGGGCCAGCAAATTCCAGAATTGGTCGAACATAAGTGATGCAAAGCTGCCGGCATGTCTCGATCGAGCATCTAGCAAAAACTTTCCGCATCAAGTACAAAATCTTCCGGCATTTGGCGGTTATATTGCTCACATGGGCTGACCAAGACAGATCCTCAGTTATCACCAGCCCGAGATTGACGTGCTTTGCAGCGGAGACCAAACATTTGCCTTCGATCATATACTGGTTACACGGATTGTGAGTCCCAAGGTGAACAACTCTACACTTTTCTACGTTCACGGGAAGAAGCCACTGACGGCACCATTGGCTAAACCGATTCAGGTCACACTGAAGAATATTAGGCAAGCCAGCATCATTGAAGAGCTTGATGTCATCAGCATATTGGGATGAGTGGGACGAGAATAAACCAGGCAGATCTGATACGTACGCCAAAAATAGGATCGGACCTAAAACAGAACCCTGCGGTACTCCACTGTTAACGGGTTTGAAGTCAGATAATCAGTCGCCAACTCTTACTGAGAAATACCTACCAACAATGAACGAACGCAGCCAGTCCAAAACCCTACCTCTCACACCAAGATAATCAAGCTTGAACAGCAAACGGCGAAAAGGAACACGATCGAAGGCTCGGGAGAGGTCCAGATATATCACAACAACAGGTATACCACAGTCAATAGACTTGGTCCAATGCTGGAGACCCTACAGAAGACATGTGACAACTGACCGTCCCGGAAGAAAACCATGATGTTGTTCAGGAATTATATTATTTTCAACAAAGAACCCAAGCAATCTATCAGACACAATCTTCTCAGCAATCTTGGAGATTAAGGGAAGTAAGCTAATAGGGCGGTAATTGCTGGTACTCAGTTTGTCTCCCCTCTTAAAGACTGGAGTGACTCTTGACATTTTCCAAGCTGATGGCAACTGACAAGTATGGAATGATAACCGGATAACTTAATGCAAAATCCTCCATAAGGAAACATAATATAAGCCCAATTTTTGCGAACGATGCGAAATTGATATGGTCGGTTCATTTTCAACACTTTCACTAACAGCAGCAATATTTTCATTTGTGCGTACAGTTTTGGGTCTTCCACTTTTTGGTTTATCAGAAACACAACCAGTTTCTTCGAATTTTTTCACTAATCTTCGAATTGAAGATTGATTTGACCGATTATTCACACCAAAAATATCTCGATGGGTATTTTTCAAAGAACGCACATTTTCATAATAACATTAAATGATGTAAATGCGTTGTTGCAATGTGTACCTGTCCATGGTTAAAACTCTATTACCTTCAAATAAAACAAATGGCTTTGAAAAGATATCACTTGTGAAATTTATATAGTGCTGACATCTAGGCGTCATATTTGGATGACCCCTTACAATTTCTTTTCCCAGAAAGAAAATATGCAGTGATCCATTGCACGGGTTACCTTAAATCATGGCATCCCACAAAAATAGGTATAGACGAACAGGACAATGATATTGACGGAGATTCATACAATGTTTCCTGTTTGATTGCTATTGGTCGCATCATGAACCATGTGCCAGCTACACCTTCTGCTTCTCAACACAGAATAAATACCAAGCCAATACAATTCATCTCCAAGTATACTTTAGATGGAAAGTTTCTATTTGTTGATCAGAGGTTAGTAAGATTCTATGAAATGACTTTGAAACGTGAATGTGCTAGATCCACACAAAAGAATTGTTTCTTTCAATATAATGTTTTTTACATTAGGGTGACCCTAGTACTAGGCTTCTTACCTCAAGAATTACTAGGATGTAGCATGTATGAATACTTCCATCCAGAAGATATTCCTCTGTTAGCTGAGACTCACAAATCTGTTCTCCAAACGATGGAGAGGTTCTTCACGAAACCATACAGGTTCAAAACTAAAAGCGGAGCATATGTTGACATCCAAAGCGAATGGCGAGCCTTCAAAAACCCTTGGACCAAAGAGATAGAATATTTGATTTCCAAAAACAATCTTGTGTAAGTATTTGCATTTTCAGATCCGATATTAAATTATTGAAGGCGCTTCACCATTTAAATTCGAAATGAGCAAAGAAGCTATTTTAACACGTTTATATAAGCTTCACTTGTATGTATGTCTGTTTGTAACTCTCTTTGTTTGTTCTTTAAGTGTGAGAGGCTCATTACTGTGAAAAGACATCAGCTCTTAGATTCATCAATCGTGGGGCGCTTGATATACAAAAATTATGGCACAAAGCGCCCCACGCTTCTTTCTCAATTTTGCTAGTATGTTTTATATACTATTATCATAAATTGATTTTCAAAATTATTTCTAACTTTTTTAGCCCGATATTCTTTATAAGGGTGTTTTTTTAAACTATATTCATTATGGTGCCTTCTACTTCATATCGAGATGATTTTCTTTTCATGTGCAATTCTCAAACGATGTGATGGAATATGGAAATGATGCAAAATTGTTCTCAGGATCGATTGGGATAATATTGAGATAAATGGACCAAGCGCACAACGAGTGGATGAGTTGGATTTCATAAATGAACGTAAGTTGATTCTTAGGAAATATTGCTACCTACAGCATGACCTCTTGGAAACCCAACATATAATAGCCGTTTAATGGTGAATTGGGAACATTCATTGAAAACGCCAAAAAGTGTCGATTCTTGATTGAATATGGCATTTATTAAAGCATGGAGAGGTTGTGTTACATATCATTTGAGAGCTCAGAACTTGTCACGTTCATTTGATGCATATAGTACAACGAACTGGCTGTGAAGGTTTTCGACTGAGCACTATTTGTTTGTCATACAAGGTTGTGCTTTTTCACCGCATACCAAAATGATGATGGTCTCCTACATGGGTCAGTGCTGGGACCTGTCATTCTTCTACTCTTCACAATCGACTTACCAGTTTACTTGTAGAATGTATTATTGTAACGATAACTCCCGAACAGAATGAGATATAGAGCTCATAATTTCGAGATATTTTTGTATTATTATCTCAGACGAGTGCTCAATAGAAAGAAATGATGGAATGCTCCCAGAGTAAGGAAAAAAATTCACATAACTATTCTCAGATACAATTTCCTAGATATAGTTTCTTAAAAACATTCATTGATATCATTTTCAACTTTGGCAAATCAATACTTTTGAAGATTCATCGGATAACATATTTCGCATATTTGTGCAAGATGTATTTGATCTGCATGCACAGAAATTACAACCTGTTTGAGAAACAAAAAAATAACAAATATTTTCCAGAGAATCCTCTTTCGTCAACTGAAAACACGGATGATGGGATGATCGAACTGATGGAAAATGTGACTAGAAAACCGCAAAACCTCAAGGAGCAGTCTGATGGAAATGATGAGGCTGCCATGGCAATCATCATGAGTTTGTTGGAGGTAGATGCTGGTTTAGGCGGACCTGTTGATTTTTCTGGACTTCCCTGGCCCCTACCATGAACAAAAATGGAGAATATCGTTGATTCTATTTATATGTATGTGCGGAATAAAAGTGCTTTAAACTTATTGATGAAAGTTTAATGAACTTGGATGGAGACTTGGAAGTCAAAACAAACTGTTTCTTCGTAGTAATATCAAATTTAAAAATATGAGAAACGAATGAAATTCTGTGGCTCCATCTGTATATGAATGTTAAATTGAACGTTGCAAATATTAGAGAAAGTTAGGAGCGAAAGTTTCATTACTGAATACGTTGGCAAGATGGCGCTGTCAAGCATATAAAATCAATAATTCAACCACACCTTCAATACGTCCAAGTGGAACATTTTCATTTGAACTCTCCAAGAAAATTATTATAATTTCAGCAAAGTCACTTCAATTCAAATTTTATAATTCAGTATACTAAACCGTAGAAGACTATAAAGTGAATTTTGTAGCGAAATTTTGCTGTCATTAAATTTACTCGAAAAGATTGTCACATATCACATCATTCAATATAATAATAAAAGAATACCAGGAAATGTCTCTCACCGAACCTTAGGTAAATATTCAGCGACCTAAATTACTTGTTCGTACTTTCCGGGCCTAAAGTGACAACTTCACTCCCTTGTGACAGGTACTAAAGTGTCACATTTAATCCCTCCGGGATTAAATATTGACGAAACTCCCGGAACGATTAAATCACAAACAAACGAATTTAAGGGATATTTTATTGAAAAATATAATTAATTAGAATGGTAATTAACGTTAATATTCTAATTAATACTGTGACAGTTCGTCATATTGACCAGTCTCTCCTGGGTTAATGCAGCAGGTAACTGACGAGCAACAGATAGGTCCTTATCATATTGAACTGGTGTTTGTTTCGAAGATCCTGCGGAAACAGGAAGCGAGAATGAGGACTGTGGCATAACTATAGTGGACGAATCGGCGACTTGACCAAATATTTTATCTGAATTTTTTTGTTTATTTTTAATAGACGATTCAATATATCCCTCGGCCACGTTGGAGGATTTCCATCCTCCATGTCTCTTCAGCACGTCTATTGCTGCTCCCGAATCAGCTAACAAAGACGCAGATGTGCGTCTAAAACAATGTCCCATATAAGACGTCGCATTTTCTAATTTCAAGAAAGCTGCTATTTGCCGTGGAAATGTACCAAACATGTTTTTTCCTACTACTCGCGTAGTACATTCTTTGTTGATGTATTGAACAAAAAATTTTGAATGAGGTGTCCCTGTCTTTCGCAATGCCACATAGTTTCGAAATATCGCCACAAAACTGATGGCACTGTTTTCTGAATTTTTGATCACAAAATTTCGGTCAATTTTATTTTTGGTGTTTCTAATCGCAATTAGGAAGGAATCGCCCAAATCTCTCACATCGTGGATTTCTAAATCAACCAACTCTTTTCCATGACAAGCTCCCGCAACGCCCAAAATAAGTGCAACCTACAAAAAAATTGATTTCTTAAAATTTCTGAATATAAACACATTTCAAAATTTACCTTAAGCATTAAATATTTATCATCCGGAGCCTCCCGTAAGAACTGATCTACCTGTTCAGACGTGAGAATTCTTGACTTCTTTGGCTTAAATCCCTCATTTCATCTCTTCAAAAAAGCTAATAATTTTGGAAATTTATTTATATCAATATCTTCTCTAATGTTAATAACCGATTTCAGCATTGAATAATGTGCCCAGAGAGTTGAGGCACAAACCGCTTTTGATTTATCATTGAAGTAGACTAACAGCGCATTTTCAGTAGGTTGTCTCACATTTTTTAAGCGGCACCACTTTTTAAAAGCATCGTACTGCTGCTCGTATAGTTTTCTAGATTTCGGTGGTAACAATTCTTCACCTACTTCGGCTGCTCTTTTATCAATATCAGATACACCTTCTTCTCTCATGATACCAATAATTATCAATAACAATGTTTCTTTACAATGACACTAGTAATGACAATGTTTCTAAATTATAATTGTCACAACGCAATGTTACTATGGTAACTTATTTTAAAGACAGTTTATTAAATGAGTTGAAGAGAGAAAAAACTGATTGAAATTATTGAAATAATTAATAAAATCATACCGGAAGTACGAAAAGTATCGTATATACCTTGCGACTGAAGTACATTTAATATCCTTCAGGTAAATTATGGCCCACCCTGCGGTCGGGCCATAAACTTTACCTTCAGGATTAAATGTACTACTTCAGTCCCGCGGTATATAATATACTATTATTTGTTTCTCATTTGTAAACGTCAGTTCCCAAAACACAATATTAATCAAGTAAGTGTATTTTATCAAGTCACTAACTTGTAAAACTGACATTTAACTTGCAAAATTTTTACAAGTTAGTTTTATTTACATTAGAAAATATTGTTTTATTGTCATATATGTTGAAATTCATGGTACAATTGTTATTTCCTGTAACACAGATTTTTTATGATGAAAGAGTTGATACTGATGACTAAGAAACTGCTGAACTCGAGGACTGCAGAGCATTTGTACTCTCCTTACTACCAAATAATTTGCTAGAAATTTCGATTTTTTTGTTGACTGAATCATCGACATAACTCATCGCAATTTCAGTGCTCTTCAACCCTCCTGCACCCTTTAGAGCTAAAATATCTCCACCCGAATCCACAACCATAGTGGCTCCAGTTCTGCGAAAAGAGTGGCCGGTGTATAACTTTGGGTCTTTTAAACCTAAATATTTTGCTATTTGCTTTGGGACACCACCAATAGTGTGCTGGCCAGCATTAAGGAAAATCTACTTCTCATGTCGGTATGTCAAAAAAAATCTTGGGCTTTCTGTTCCAGGAAGCCCAAGATTTACATATTATCTGTATAACATGCAGGGCTTGAAGCTGCAGCCATCATTGGTTATGGTGAATCTTCTTGTTGTTAAATTTTTTGTTTGCCGCAATGTCACAATAAAGTATTTTCCCATATCTTCTACATCATTAATGTTTAAGGAGAGAATTTCGTCACATCGACAACATCCAAATATCCCAAATATTGTTACAATATTCGCCAGCAACAACTGGTCATCAGGAGCATAAAAAAATTGTTCAGCCTCTTCTTCACTTAAAACTTCGGCCTTTTTTGGCGTATTACGCTCATTTTTTCGTTTCAGAAGCACTATTACCTTTTGAAATCTGCAAATGACAACTAAATTACATATTTTTCAATAAATTTTTTAAGGAAAACAAACCTGCGAACAGGGGTATTTTTTTCATTTCCAAGGAGCTTTTCACTATATAGACCAGGGTCAAAGCCTACAAAAATGGTAAAAAATTTAAAAAAAATTACAGTAGGATGAAATCCATTAGAACAGCAAGGGAATATGATCAAAATGAAAGGAAAAATAAATTACGGTCGATCCGAGTTCGGGAAGTGGGAGGGGGTGAGTTTTTAAGGGTAAAAAATGGTTTATCTGGATTTCCGGCAAAACTACAAGTCCTACGGAAAAAAGTTAAATGGCAATGTTGTAGGCAATAAAAAGATCTACAACTTTTGAATTTGCAGATTTTTCACATAACCTCAAAATTTAGGTGAAAAATTCAAAAAACCAAGTTTTTGGTTTTTTATTTATATCTTTTTCAAAAAATTTTTTTTTCTACGAAATTTGGTGGAAACTTACCTTATTATGTCCCAAATACACTGTAATTTATTTGATAAAAAATATTTATTTTTTCGCTTCATTTTAATTTAATATCAAAAAAGCACCCTAATTTTCAATCGAAAATTCTGACGTCAAAATATCAGTTTGGGGGCGTTTTGTTCGTTGAAATATCTACACTTTCTGATGGTGTGAAGAAAAATATACATTACTGTAGGAAATATTCTTAGAACATGCAAAAAATTGGAAAAACCTCAAATTCTAAAATTTTTTTTTAATCATTATGTACAATTTTGAGGTATTCATTAAAATTTACACTTTAATAACTCTGATTGCTGATGCCGACATAATTAAGACCTCGATAGAAGTTGCCAGAGATACCAATAAAACTGTTATAGTTGTGGTTCAAGATATTGATCTTTTGGTTCTTTTAAATCAATTAAATTCAAATAATCATGACATTTATTTTCTCAAACCAGGCTTTGGAAATGGAAAGGAATTATTTTCCACGTCTAATAGTTTCAAACACGAATCCTTCAAAAATGTTGTTTCATTTCTGCATTGTTTTTCTGGTTGTGATACAACATCTGGATTTGCCGGAAAAGGAAAGAAAAGTATCGTTAGTTCAATATTAGACGCGAAAAATTTGTCAAATTTGGCCAATGTTTTTTACAAAAAAGATGAAAGTAAAGAAAATATAAAAAAAGGATTACAATTAATCAAATCTATTTATAAATGTAATTTATAAAAGTAAAAAGAAAAAATAACACTGAATCAATTAAGGTTTCAAAAATATCAATTGGCAAAAATTAAATCATCCTTTATTTTGGCAAACCTCCCACCCACATAAGGAGCAGCAGAACAACATTGTTACAGAGCATATTATCAGCTTCAAACTTGGTTGGGTAACGAATTGACAGCAACAGATTGGGGCTGGAAGCAACATCAGCATGGCATTATTCCCAAATTTACAGAAAAGGATTTAATTCCGGAAGTATTGCTCAAAACTATTTGCTGCAGCTGTGAAACTGGATGTAACAGTTTAAAAAGTGGCTGCCGAAAACATGGTTTAATATGCACAAATTTATGCACTAATTGTCATGGTTCTGAGAATTGCTCCAATATGGACGAAAAAATCTACGAGGAAGTAAATGATTCAGATGAAATTATTGATGAAGAACCAATGCAGAGTGGAAATAACATTGGAGACGAAGATGGTGGTCTTGAAGATTTCGACGATCAACTAGAGTTGGAAAGATTTGTCGAATCTGACGATGAAGAAATGCCTCCAAAGAGACAAAAACGAATGAGTAACTGATTAGAATTTCAAATAACGTATTTATAAATAACAAGATTAAAGTTTTTTAAAAAAAAATTTAATGAATAGCGAAATCAGAATTAAGTTTCTAAATTCAATAGTACGATTTACATGTATGTATATTTATTTTCTATGAGATTTTCTATGACATGAATGTAATTCGAGTAAAATAAATAAACTTTTTAACTAATAAAAATTGCAGCAATCACATTTTTTTGATGAAATTGTACATAATGATTAAAAAAAAATTTTCGAATTTGAGGTTTTTTTCAATTTTTTGCATTTCCTAAGAATATTTCCTATAGTGATGTATATTTTTCTTTGCACCATCAGAAAGTAGATATTTCAACGAACAAAAAGCCCCCAAACTTTTCGAAAAAAGCTGATATTTTGACGTCAGAATTTTCGATGGAAAATTAGGGTGCTTTTTTGATATTGAATTAAAATGAAGCGAAAAAACAAATATTTTTTATCAAATAAATCACAATGTATTTGGGACATAATAAGGTAAGTTTTCACCAAATTTCGTAAAAAAAAATTTCAAAAAAAAATTTTTTTGAAAAGATATAAATAAAAAACCAAAAACTTGGTTTTTTGAATTTTTCACCTAAATTTTGAGGTTATGTGAAAAATCTGCATAGACAAAAGTTGTAGATCTTTTTATTGCCTACAACTATGCAATTTAACTTTTTTCCGTTGGACTTGTAGTTTTGCCGGAAATCAAGATAAACCATTTTTTACCCTTAAAAACTCACCCCCTCCCACTTCCCGAACTCGGATCGACCGTAATTTATTTTTCCTTTCAATTTGATCATATTCCCCTCCTTTTCCAATGGGTTTCATCCTACTGTAATTTTTTTTGGTTTCAAAAATTATCTACCCTGGTCTAATAGACCATTTTGCCCATAAAGTATTAGGGCTGAATCTAGCTGATAGTTGATAGAGCAACAAAATATCTTCAGATACCCCAATCACACTACTTTTGTATTTGCCACTTTTTGAAATCGTCGTATTCTTGCTCGTACCTTGAAGCTGATTTTGAAGGTAATAAACTTGAAGTTACACTGCTGGCTGCCTCAATAATTTCTTTTGGTACATTTATTTTCGCTTTCGCCAAAACAAATGTAAAGAAAAAGAAACACATGTTCCTGGCAACGCTTCCATAACTTACGACATTTGCGACAAATTATTGAGATTTTTTGGAATTTATCTAACCTTCTACAAATGAGAAAAAAATAAAATATAAAACAATACACTCAAGGTAACGGGTTTTACTGGCTCAAGAAGGTCCTCCATTCGCCAGTAAAAACCTTCTTACCTCGCTAGTAATGTTATATACAATTGAAAGTAGATTTTAATTATCAATGAATACTGTAAAAAACATCTGTTGGTTGATATTATTTAATGTCATCATCGAAATAAGTCATAGAGCTTTGTCCCCTGGATACTGAAACTGAAAAATCCATTTATTTCAGGAAAAAAGCATTGTGGATTCAGAGTCACCCCTGCTAATTTGTGACCGTTTCAGAAGGTCCTTGTCCAACTACTAGTCAATTTATTTCTCACTAACGACTTTTTTATGATGTTTCCGGTTTCAGCATGACGTTTCCCCTCTTAGCAATGAGTTTTATTCTCTTCACTTTGAAGTGGACATTAACTTTAACCCTGATTCGTTGGTGGCCTAATAGTTAATTACCTGAGCAATCACGATATAGTATGCTTGATTTTCTACACTAGTGGAAAAAAATAAGGAATCAAAAAAAATCCCAAATTTTTAGGCAATTTTCAACTGGCCGTAACTTCGACAGAAATGGTCGTACAAGAAATAAAAAAAAGGAAATTGTAGCTCCAAGTGTCTGGTTTTTGGATTAAAACTTGAAAATTTTTTAAACTTTGCGGTTTTTGAGTATTTGTAAAAAAACCAGCATCAAACAAATTTTCAAAATTTTTCAAGTTTTTTTTTTGTCTATGGGAGTGGAAAAATTTTTTTAGCGTGACAATTTTACGGATCGGATACTTTGTTCATTTAGCATAGATTTCTTTTTTTATACACCTTGATGCGTCCACTTCCTGTCGATACATCGGTGTTCAAATGGAAAAGCGTCCATTTGTCTTTTATTATGAATAACTCAATCATCGATCACACAGAAATTTAAAGGTAGGTTTCAAGAACTTGAATGACTCAGCTTTTTTTGTTTTAAATTGAAGCACTTTCTGAAGCAAAAATGTGAGAAAATCTCGAAAAGAAAATTTTTCTTCTCATTTTTTCAGAGCAAAAAACATGACCCCTTAATTTTTTCAAAATTTCGATTGAGTGGAACAAAACACCGGCTAGCTGGATTCATTCGATTTTTTGTAGACTTCTTGTGGACATATTGAACTCTAAAAGGCACATATAACGTTTGTGGTTTCCTCAATATTTTCGATCTAGCGTTTGATTTTCCAAAAAACACCATAAGCCTTTTTTTGTTGTATTTTCAAATTCATGTGACAAAAAGGAAAAAAATTTTGAAAAAGCAATGACTAGTCATTAAGGAGAATTCATTCAAGTTCTTGAAACCCACTTTACCTTTCTGTGCGTTTATTGGTTGCTGAGATATCTATAATCAAAGACAAATGGACGCTTTTCCATTTGAAGACCGATATCTCGGCAGAAAGTGTATCGAAAAAAAATCAAAGCTAATTGAACAAAGTATCCGATCCGTAACATGGTTGAGCTAAAAAAATTTTTTCACGTTCGTAGACCAAAAAAAAAACTCAAAACATTTGGAAAAATTTTTTTGTTGCTGGTTTTTCTACAATTACTCAAAAACCGCAAAGGTTAAAAAATTTTCAAGTTCTAATCCATAACCTAGACACTTGAAGCTACAATTTCCTTTTTTATGATTTATTGTACGATCATTTCTCTCGATGTTACGGCCTGTTGAAAATTGCCTAAAAATTTGGGATTTTTTTTGATCCCTCAATTTTGTCTAGTAGTGTTTGATGATTTGAAGGTGTATCATCATTCGTACTTTCAGCATGGTGACACAGAATTTCAGTCTTTCGTTGGTCATCATGCCAAAACATTTTCTGAGAACTTGGGAAAAGTCACATGGCCTTTATTTTGTGATCATGGAAGGTTACAAAAAATTGTATATCTAATTCGAGTTCTGTAGTACCAGAAACTTTTCAACTGTGAATATGAAATACCTTGTGATAATTGTTGTTAATGAACTATTGTTCATTGTTGTATTGTGCCAGTAAATGAGTGAAGGTCATGTAAACCCATAATACATTTAGTCTACAATATTTTAACCATTTGAAAACTTTACACCATTAAAGAATAAGTTTTTTTGGGTCGACTTTCCACTTCATTGAAGACGGGTTTCTCAACTTATTTTCACTCTTCAGTAGGCTATCGATTCTGCAACTCCAATATATTGGAGTTATCAAGCCCATAGCTTTAACTATGCTCTGTCTTCAGCAACTGGTCCTGAGTAGAATATCAATAATGAGATACTGATATGCTCATTATCACATTCCAATAAGAAAACAGATTCAAAGTAGCTAGAAATTAAGGTCGAATAACTTACCTACATCTTATCATCTTTGGCCTTAGTTTCATCATTGGATCATTGGACTAGAAACATTCAGATCTGAGAAAGAGAAAATATTTTAAATCAGATTGAAAATGCATATGCCTTCCTATTACATATTAAAATATTCACCCAGCAAATTCAAATTCCGCGTTATCTATAAAATTACCCTGAATGCAGCTGCAAATATTGGTCGAGTGGCATGACTAATACATTTAGGAGGCCTTCTGATCACTATGAATAATTATAAGATTACCATCTTGTAGAACCATTACAGAAATTTGATAGGATTTATGCTTCAAGTTTACTATAGAATTAGATCTTGAGTTGAAGTAATATATAATAATTTAGTAAGTAAGTAATTTTTATAAGTAATAAAATACTTTTTTCGGTGAACGTCCACTCCCCGGTGAATTTTTCTCTGAGAAAGAAGTTGATCTATGTCGAAGTTTGAAAGCAAACTTGTTTTTTATATTCAAGTGTTCTCTAGTTGTATTAATACATTCTATGTGATCTCAATATTACATACTGTTGTGTTGATTTTTTTATCCTGAAATTTATATTGTATATTTATTGTTTTTGTTAATTTCAGTTCCAAAACATTACGCGTATTATGTTTCTTTATAGCCTGTAGAAGACGCTAAATAGACGTCGAAACGTAGGTCCAGGTCGAACCATTTTTATTGGTTCCTTCAACGGAAATTGTATCTTCAACATTAATATCCAGAGGAACGAAAATTTTTATTTATTCATTTTATTTATTTAACTACAAATGAATACAAACAGGTACAAACCTAAAAACAGTATTCTCAAATTTAAATACCATTACACTGTGTGCATCATGAATCAATATTAATACTTTTTCATCTATCTTTCAGTCAAACAACAATTTTTTTCCATATGAAAACTAAAACAATTTGCCTAATCCGTAAGAAAGTTGAAGAATTGAAGAAATAAACCTGGCTTTCAACTGAATCCGATTTAGGACGAAAACATATAGTAAAACATGTAAAAGTACTGACAAGAGGTCAGGAGCTTTTGCGCGCTAGTCGTAAAGTCCTTTCTGAGACTCTGGAACAATGTGATACTAAATAATAATAATAAACAGTTGACTCATTTTCAGATTTCAAAATTATTTTACTGAAGTTTTCCTTTTTTTTTCCTGTGACAAAAGAAGATCATATTTTTCCTCATAGCAGAATACGTCAATTTATGTTCTTCAATATCCTTTCTTTTTGAAGGAGATCTAAAAGGAACCTTGGGAAACATCATTCAAAATATTCCAGGTAACAACCAGGGAAAACATTCCAGAGTTGGTCAGAATCGAGCTGGCTAATATAAATATTGTCCAAAAGTTCAAAAGAATATGTATATATATATATATATATATTGTGAAAAACATATAATATGTTGAGTTCCATTGATTGGGCATCTAGGTCTTTAAAAATGAACAATTTTATTTTGTATAAACGTTTCAGCGCACTTTTTTAAAGACCTAGATGCCCAATCAATTCCAACTCAACATATATATATATATATATATATAAATATTGTTCGACTATGCCTGTGAAAGTTCTCATAAAAAATTCTCGATAGATTTGACATTTATGATACGTTTTTTATAGATCTCTTTCGGTTCATTATCTGATGTTATTTCAAAATTAAACGTAAACCATAATCCAGAGTGATCACTAATAGGATACTCAATAACATCTGTTTTACCAGCGACTGAGGTTAAAACATCTAAGCAAGATCCAGATGTAAGACGTGCAAGTTTGTTATGATCACTTTTGGTTCGGAATTGAAAACGGCATTCGCTCCAACATAAACTAAAAATATTATGAATTTTAGACATTATGAAACTTCAGGAATCTTCTTCATATCAAGTAAATATATATATATATTCTTTTGAACTTTTGGCTTATAATATTTAGTTAGCAAACAATAAAGCATATAGATCAGGGGTTAGTGATGGGGTGTCATACAATTCGACGTATGACATAAAAACCTAGGGAAAAAACCCCAGTAAAAAAAAACCTAGCTCCCAGCCTAAGTGTGAAAGTACAAAAATAAGCTGAAATATATTTTAGGGACTTCTTTCTACAAGAGTGGTCTTCTACTGATGGAAACAGAGACTTCTACAAGTTGTCCACATCGAATCTGGAAATAAAACAATCTGGAATCTAGAACAAAATACGTATCATATTCGTTTGAAATTTTAACCCATTCCAAGAAAGAGTTGGAAACATCATGAATAGCCCTTAAACCATTTTGAAATTTAAATATGGGACAACTATTGATGAGATGAGGTATTGTTTCTACTGCTTCTCCACATTCACAACTTGCGCTAGGAACTGAGTTCCATGTAAATAGCAAGCTATAGGTACGACCATGACCTGTCTCAAACGATTAAGGACTGTCCAAATTTTTCTTGGAAGATCAAAACCAGGAACTTTTACAGAAGGATCAGAAACGAGATATTTATTGAACATTTCGTAAGAGTTCCACTCAGTCTTCTTCTAATTCTTTATCACTTATGTCTATATTGAAGAACGTATTATGCCATAATGGTTTACGTGACTTCAATCTGAGAATTCTATTTTGTGGAATATATGAAATAATTGGGAATTAATTGGGAAAAGAATGATATTTGTTCCAAGAATCCAGAGCTGCAGTCTGTCTGCGAATATGGTGAGGGACAATGTTAGACAAAACTAGTGTAGATCTTATGGTGCCAGTAATTATTCTCATGGATGTATTCAATTGTGTATCAATTTTTTGTGTATGTGCACTATTAAACCAAACAAAGCAACAATACTCAGCTGCAGAAAAAACTAGGTCTAGAGATGCTGTGCGAAGAGTGGAATCATCAGCACCCCAAGATG
This sequence comes from Micraspis discolor, assembly GCA_030674115.1. NCBI lineage: Eukaryota > Metazoa > Arthropoda > Insecta > Coleoptera > Coccinellidae > Micraspis > Micraspis discolor. The sequence goes on from JARTUT010001740.1 coordinate 3,794,532, forward strand.
ATCCAGCTAATTTCTGAACAATATTATTCCTAGCTTTCAGTTTTAGGCTCAGATCATTTAAATGAGCCTTGTAATTGAGAGATGAATCTAATTTAACTCTTAAGTATTTTGGATAGAAATTATGTTCGATAGGAGAATCATTGAAAGTTACAGCTAATTTCCTATATTTTTCATGATTATTCAGATGGAAACAAGATACCTCTGTTTTGTTGGGATTTGGATATAATCGCCACTCAATAAAATAATTCTTTAAAATTTCCAAATCAGATGACAGTATGTTTTCCAGAGTATGGAAATCCGAATGTTGGTAAGTAATAGCATTGTCGTCAGCATAAACAAATTTCTGAGATGATGTCGTGGGTAAATCACTTAGATATAAATTGAAAAGTAAAGGAGCTAAAACTGATCCTTGACGAAGACCGTTTTTCAATGTTTTGAAATTGCTACTCTTATTGTCAATAAAAACACCAAATCTTCTATCAGATAACATATTTTCTAATAATTGTACCATTTTCCCACACTTCAGATGGGTATAGAGTTTGAAAATTAATCCATCTTTCCACACAGTGTCATATGCCGAAGATAAATCAATGAATGCAGCTCCTATTTTCAACCTATCATTGAAACCTGATTCTATGAAAGTTGTAAGGCTGAGAACCTGATCTGAAAATTTCAATTTTTCCTAAAGCCCTGGAAATTTTATAGAGCATTTTCTATAGAAGATTCGATTCTAAAATGAATTAGCCTTTCTAATATCTTGAAAGGAACACTCAATAAACTGATGGGTCGATAACTACTAGGATCACAAGGGTTTTTTCCTCGTTTCAAAATACCTATTACTTTAGCCTTACGAAATTCGGAAGGAAAGTTTCCTGCATTTAAAATATTTTTATAGAAAGACAATAACCAAGACAAGGCCTTCTTTCCTAAATGTTTGATGAATTCTGGATAAATTCCCTCAAAACCTGCAGCCTTTCGAGATTTGGTAGATTTGATTGCAGCCCTCAATTCATTTATATTGAATGGATGTGACACATGTTCTCAAGTAGGAGCTGATCTCCTGAATATGTGTAATTTTTTCTTCATATTCCTCATTTTAGATTGGAATATATTGACTGATTCAGATACATTAACTAGGCGGCGAGCGATTAAACTTGGATCAATTTTTGATGATGATGAGGCAAGAGAAGTAGCTTCACCTAATTTTCTCAATATATCCGTTGAACTCCTACTCGAATGTGTGAAATTCATTTTTGATACAACACTATCCCATTTCTCTTTTCGGCTAGTATTGATAGAATTCATAAGCCTTTCACATTTATCAACGGATGGTGATTTTTGATAGTTCTTGTACAAATTATCGGTTTCTTTCGACCAACCTGGAATATAATCTTTCCGGAAACCTCTTGGAACGAACTTTTTTGCTGCGGCTTTCACAACACCTAAGAATCTGTGATAGTTATCGTGAGTGGGTTTAATCCATCTAATATCACTGTCTACCTTCTTAGCAAATTCAATCCAATTCGCTTTCTTGAAATACCAACGAGGTCTAATTAAACATTCTGAATATTGAATTTAACCTCTTGAAGTCAACATTATAGGCCTATGTTGGCTATGAGGAAAAACTCCTAGAATTTTACGCTTTACAGGAAGCGGTTTGCAAGTAAATTATCTGTATTTTCTGATCTACAATGTTGTCTAAAATTAACAGAAATCTATCTTCCTCGGGATAATAACAAAGCACCAGGAGTGTTGTGAGGAAGGATAGTCGTGACGATATATTGCCGGTTGATAATCTACTGCAAAGAACACCAAAGCACGATATATGGACATAACTCATAGGATCCTCATTTAGAAGCAGCACGTTCAGCGTCTAACAAGAAATATTCATTCGTAGACCATCGGCCTATACTATCTGCCATCAGCAACCTGGCCCAAGGAAATTTACATCCTGGGCGAGAGAATAATAATGATTTATTAAAATTAAATCAGCATACACCCCCACCCAGAAACAGATTGAATCATTCAAATTGGAAATTTATGGTAATATGATTAGATATAGGTGTTCTGGAGCATGAAACATATGTTTCTAGCCATTTAACGAATTAGGGCACGACACCCCCGACATTATAAAGTCAATCAGGGCCGTCGTATGGGGGGTGGGAGCACTTCCCACGGGTATGACTTGATGGGATGCGTGTCAACAACCACTAACTAAACAAATCACGGGGATAGAAAGGTTGATTGTTGAGTTACGTGGACAATTCGAGGGGCTAGAATATATTGTCATGCTATGTCGTGTGCCCAGTATATTATTTCACTTTATCGCCGACTGGATTCGTGATTTTGTATTCATTGTCTCTTGGACAGAAATAACCCCGGTTTATTTTAGTTTCGAGTGTTGGAAATGGCTTTATTCAGGGTTCAAATAGAATAGAAAAATCGGATTTTCATTTCGATATGAGTGGAATGAATTTCGATGAAAAGTGTTCACCTTGATCCATGATGCAAAAAATGCTCTTCAATTATTGCCCATACGCAGAGCAGTGACGGCTCTTCAGGGTATGTTGGAAGGAGACATTGAAAATTGAAACTATTTTATTCATAGAAACTTCTGAATGATTGATTCATTATTCAAATCTCAAGAAGTTCTTTCTGATTCTTTTCCTCTGCTCTCTATGTATCTCATATTTCAACTTGTCACATGAGAGTGAATAATTTTAATTCCAAGTTTCCTCATCTCTCTTTGTATCAGTTAAGTCGGCCGGCCGAGCTACGACTTTATAACACATACGTCGCTCAGAAGGTACTCATGAGATCGTTGCTTGATACATACAAGGTAGATCTACCTACCTGCTTAAGAAAGCGGTAGCGTTACCTATTGTTTCTTATTTATGTTTGTTTCACATATCGAATTGAAAATTTTGTTTGAATATTCGACATCTCAAAGAGTTCCTCACAAAGAAAAATTAATATGTACCTATTTGACATTTTGTGAAGTATCGGGTCAATCAATTGAGATTTTCAGCCTAAAATTTCATATAACAATTAATCCTTGAATGTTATTTGTATAAAAAATTTTTATGACAGTATGAGGGAAGCTTAGCCTTAGTTTACCATGAAAATTCGTGAATAATAGTTATAAATAGCAAAGACAGCCACGTCCTTTTAAACGGTTGGATCGGCCAACCTACCTGTGGTGGCAGGGCTTATGATGCATCGTGATAGCCTCTTCCTAAATTCTTTAATGTTTACTCTTTGTTTAGAACTCATTTTCCGACCGACGTACAAAACACACTGACATTTGAAACGGAATAACTTTCGTTGTATTCATCCAAATGTCATGAAATTTATACCAGTTGTCAATGAAGGACAAGGTCATCTACAGGTGAAATACGAGTATTATTTTTTTCAGTTCGGTTTCTTTTGAAATGGAGGGTGTAGAGTGAATTTCGAAACTATAAAGTTCTGTTCGTTGGAATTGTATATGTGTTGATTCTGCGGCGGAATCCACAAATTGAAAAACTCTCAAACCAACTGCGCTGTTATAATCATTCAATAGATCCTCTAATTCCATAACACATTTCCTTCATCTACAGAGCGAATTCGGGGTAACTATTAATATCAATATTACTATCCAAATAGGTTCAAATAAGCATCTGCCCCAAATAACAAACTCAAGAATGTCTTCTATACTATAAATCCACTTTTATGCGAATTTCTTTTGCATCCGCCTGGTCGATTTCAAATTAAGCCCGAGTTTCCACAGAAAGTGGCCATTTTGGAACCACTCGCACGCCGTGAAAAGGTTTTCCACGTCGATATCATTCAACAAAATGCAAAGGCCTTTATCAGTGATAGAATTCAAATTAATCAACTCCTCTCCCCGATATCGCCGGCACTCATCGGCCAAAATATTGTTCCGCTGGCAAATAACAGGAAAAAAGGCGGAAAAATCTCCAGATAACAATCCCCGCTCGGGAAATGATTCACCCCTCCGCGCGGAAATTCGGATCGGGGGAGGGGTTTGTTTATGACGCAAAGAGGCACCCCACAGGAAAGGACCATCATTGGCCGTCGCACCCCTTCCTGACTCCACCCCTCGCGAGACGCTATCCAGAAAACCGTCGGGACGGCATAGTTTCATCGAAATCCGGGCGATTGGGGAATTTCCGAGAGACCGCGATGCTCTTTAGCAGAGATCGAAGCTGTTTCCTGCGATAGGAAGTGTGAAGGGTTGTCTTCATCTTGTGCGCTATTTTTCTATTTCTACGAGGGTGGTGTGCGATTTCCGGGCAATTTGCGATGTTAGACATCGAGCCAGCAGCTGACTATCTTAGCAGAAGTACTACTTTTGGAAATTTTTCCATGCTCTTTGCTGGTAAGGATAAGAAACACATTGATTGACACGTTACACATACCACATTGTTACGGTTATTTCCAGCTATTTTTAACTCATGAGGTCCTCATGGATCAGAACTTGGTTTCTCGATTTTTCCATATAAAGTCGAGGTCATAACAGTAGATTATGCATTTTATTAAAAAGTCCCATTTATTAATGAACTTAAATTGTATGAAAATTTTTATTATTCTCCTCAATTGTTTGGAGATGATCGAAACCTCTATATAATTTTATTTTTAAGTTATATACATGTGGAAACTCCACTTCCGGCTATAGTATTTGATTTTGATTCGAAATCAATCGGCACAGTCTAATTTTTTCAGTGAAATAATCGAAAAGGAGAAAATGAAAATAATTTTTTCATAGAAACTCATTTTGAATGATTGAATATCTTAATCTAGAGAAATTCCTTCTGAATACTTCTTTCTCTCTTCTCTATATATCTTGTATTTCATATTGCCACATGAAAGTACCTACACTTTATTTCGATCAACATGACATGAGATCTCGAAAAATTTTAATTCCATCTTCCTACATATAGTGTATCTCGGCCAGCCGATCTACGGCTTTCAGTAACGGTTCTATATATAACCCATACGTTGCTTCGAAGTTTGCTGTGTAATTTCTCGACATTAGGTCGCTGCTTTATACATACAAGGTTAGCCAAAAGGAGCAGGCCAGCCCTACCCGCTAATGAAGCGGCAGTGTTACCTATTGTTTCTTATTCATTAATGTTTATTTCAAATATAATATTGAAAATTCTGATTGAATAGGAATGTTTTTTCAAACTGTAGGATCGGCCAGCCTACCTATGGTGAGAGCGGTTGTGATGCATCACGATAGCAACTTCCTACACTCTTTAAAGTTTACTACAACACAGAGGTCCATGTCATAAAATAAAAGTAAGGAATGCTAGTGGTTTTTGTCGGTTTTCGTCGATTTCGTAATTAGAATGACAAGTGTATGAGAGGTAGTATTACTAGGGTTGCCTTTTATATTTCGGGATTAGAGAACAAAAACAATTATTTATCATCGAAAATCGATTCATTGTTTTTCAAAATATTCCCCATTAAGATCTATACACTTCAGCATGCGTTTGAACCAATTGTCAAAGCACTTTTCCTGCTCTGATTGAGGTATCTCCAAAACATGCGTTCTGAACGCATCAACCGCTTCTTCAGGTGTCGAAAAACGTTGTCCTCTCATTTTATCTTTTACATACGGTAATGAAAAGAAGTTATTCGATGCCAAGTCAGGACTATACGGCGGATGACTCATCAAATCTATGTTTAGAGTACTCAAAAATGCAGTTGTTTGAACCGATGTGTGAGAGCTCGCATTGTCGTGGTGAAGGGTGATCCGTCTTCGGCGGTTGGTTTTTCTGATTTCATAGAAGAGAACTGACAAACATTGGTTGCGTACCACTGAGAATTGAAAGTTTTGCGTGTTCTAGTGGTACTATTGCGATATATCCAGTTTTTCCGAAAAAACATGCGACCATTTGCTTGGAAGTGCTTTGTACGCGAGCAGCTTTTGTTGGATTTGGCTCATCTTGAAGCAACCACACAGTCGACTACTGTTTTCTTTCGGGCTCATACGCGTAAATTATACAAAATCGAATGTATGCTAGTCCCACATAGCCTAAGGTTGTCCTAATCTCACGATAAATCACATGACGATCTTGCAATATCAGTTGGCGCACAGCATCAATGGTTTTCGGAACAACAACTGATTTTGGACGAAATTCGTCTTGGAGTGAACTACGATCTCGGTTGAATTCACAGTTCATCGATGAACTGTTGTTAAGTTAATCCACGTTGAAAGTTGTTAAAAATAATCGCACGAAATTATTCACGATTTAATTCAATTTTTTGGGAGAGATTAATCTTTTAAGTTACAGTAAACAACACAAATAGCGACTAAGTATAACCTCAAAAATGTAAGGCTTTACGATAGAGCTGTCAGTTGGCAGATTGCAACTCTTGGGTAGTCCGATCCCGATATATAAAAGGCAACCCTAGTAAGTTGCGGTGAGTTTTTCAATTGAGATTTTCAATTTCGGGTCTATTTCGGCTATCACAACACAGATTTTGAGTTTTAAGGCTGCAATCGATTCGATTAGCTCCGTATAGACTCTGTCTTTAAGATAGCCCCACAAAAAATAATCCATTGGTGATAAATCACACGATCGGACTGTCCATTTAACAGCTGAAATTCGTGAAATTATGTCATCAGCAAACTTGATTTGCAATGAATTGATCGTTTCATTGGCTGTGTGACAAGTAGCACTGTCTTGTTGAAACCACATGTCAGTGATATCCATGTCATCAATGATAGGCTAAAATTGATTTGTTAACATATCGAGAAAGCGTGATCCACTGACTGTTATCCCATTTCCAGCCTCATCTTCGAAAATAAAGGCCCAATCACGCCTCCAGATCATATAACGCACAATACAGTTGAGCATGCAAAGGCTTCTCAATAATCGCTCTCGGAATTTCAGTCCAAATGCGGTCATTTTGCCTATTGACGCATCCTGACGATATGGGCTTCGTCTGAAAAATTTTTTTTTAGAAAAATCAGCGGGTTGTTCTAGAATGAAGTGAGCGAATCTACGGCGATGTGAATGGTCGATCGGCTTCAATTCTTGAATCTTGTAAGGTTTTAAAGCCAAATATTTATGCAAAATTCACTATGAGGTGGTTTGGGATAACCCCAGTTGTTGATAACGTCGAGAAATTGAAAAATTTGGATTTTCTTCAACACTGTGGCTCACGGCTGCAATTTTTTCTGTTGACGCGTTGGTGTTAGCACATTTTGTACTAAGCCCTTCGACTCAAATTTAGCGACCAAATTCTTGATGGCGGTCACAGAATGTCGATTATATTGTCCGAAAATATTACGAATTTTATCGAATGTAATTTTAACAGAACCACCATTTTCATAGTGGGTTTTAATTATTTTAATGCGATTTTGAGCGAAATTGAATTCATTGTTACAATTTCCAAATCACCTACCACGAATATGTTAAAAAATTAACTGTCAATGCTGTCATGTGGTAGGTGTGGCCACAATTAAAAAACAAAGTTCTTGAAGTTGAAAGACCCTTTATATGGTAGAGATAAATTTTTCGTAGGTCTCTCAAGACTATTTCACCACATTGTACAGAGTGTTACAAGTTTAATTGCTTATTAGACGTGTAAGTAAGACTGAAACTATTTTAAAGCGGAAACTATAATTACAATATTATTCGTTATACTCTAAAGTGCTAAAATATTCTTGAAGCTAAGACACTTCTGATTATACAGGGTAGAAGACTAGTCTGTCAAAAAAAATTTGAGCAAAACGGAATCACGCTATTCTACTAGAACAACCACACAACTGTAACACGATGAAGAATTAACCAAACATAATGAAATCTTGACAATAATATTATGAAGATTGACACTTCAGAATTTAATGGATATTCAATTAGTGGCGCCACCTGCTGGTTAGTCCAAATACCTTTTGTGTGAATTATTCGCAAAAGAAGTTCACACCGATTTTTTCAAAAAGTTCCACCACGTGATTCTCGGTCAGTTATCAAAAACAGCAAACATTGATTCTGGCAAAATCACAGAACCCCTCCACAAAATTACATTCTCTTCCCTAGCAGAACTCGGCATAATATTTACCGAACGCTACACCAGGGGGGTGAAACAGTGTCATTTCCTGGCGCCGATGCCGACACATTGCACCACGCCACCGATTCAACACCTTCGGGCGTTCAATATTCATCCTGCGAATCCTGCTGCCGCCCAGTATTCCGTAGCCATTATCAAGAGTCCCGGGGCGAGAAGCTAGTGATGTCATCCGCTCGGGCGTGAGACACTCGCAAATTTTCCTTCACCGCAAAGCTTTGACTGCATTATTGAATTTGGGTAACAATTTAAACGCCCTGGGACATGGACACTGAAGCAGTGGCAAAAGGGAATCCGGAATCTTAGTTTTGGAAGGATATTAATTCGGTGAGGATAATGAAAATCGGTGATGTGGTGTAATTTTCGGTGGCTTTTGAGTGACGGAAAGTTTGCGGCTGACGTTTTTGCATGATGATATTTCAAGGGATATGTACCGACGGCTACCAACAGAGCAGACAAAATCGTGTTGAATATGATTTGCCTGATGATATGCGTCAAGAGAAACTAATCCACACTTAGCTTTGAAGGCAATGATGAAGCGGCATTAACCAGAAGCTAAGTCCTTCACATTGAAATATTTGGATGACTTGAATATTTGATGCAACCCCAGAATTTTATCCCATACGTCCATATTGATTTGATGATTGTCTTGTAAATGAGTAATTTATTCTGAAGGTTAAATTTAGACTTCCGGCCTACAAGCCATTTTTCGGAATTTCATATTTATTCATCAATCTTAGCATTGATGTGTTTCCCCCAGTTCAGGCAGTATGCCGAGATATACTTTGATTTGGTGTCGACTGGTATTTCCTTTTCAAGTATTTCCAAAAGGAGAAATGTATTTCTTTTTGTTGTAAATGTTACTTGTACTCATTTAGCCTCGTTGATCCTGAGTCTCCATTTGCGATACCTACCACTGTCCCAGGTCATCCAGGTGTTCTTGTATGTAGTTGGTTGGAGCTGTTTCGATGTTTTCATCAGATGAAAGTAAGTCTATATCATCTATAAAAGATACTATGGCTTATAAAACGAAGCAGCGGTTGGTGACAGGTGCCATACAATTCGGTGTATGACATGAAAGCATAAGGTGGTGTTTTCAATTTCCCTTATGTTTGAAGTATAGATAAGTATAAAAATGGTCCCAAAATACTTCCGTGTAGGACTCCGGATTTGACTTTGGAAGAAGTTGTTATTGCAGTCCATATTTGATGGCAAAATAACAGTCTTCTAGATAAGAATTTGGAATCATATAATGTGGTTGTTGAGGGAGTTGTTTGAGTTGGTATAACAGTCCGTGGCGCCAAACTTTGTCGAATGGTTGGGATCAGTCCTGCAGGTGATATTTTTGTCAATCGGACTTGAAAGTATAAGGTATTTCAAAGAACAAGAGCCTACCGAAATGAATTTGATTTGATTTGATTTTCCATGAACAAGATATACTTGGAATTTTCAAAAGGAGTAAGGATCCAAGAACACCAAAAGAGTTATACATCAGAGTCCACATATGAGGATCACATCAAGGAATTTGGGTATAATTTCAATAGCAACTACGAAATACTACATATTGAAACCAGAAGTTCAAGATTGACCCTCTTAGGAGCTCTTGAAATCAACAGGTACCATAGCCGCAATATTCTTTTGAATGAACAAACAGATGCGGATTCCTCACCTTTATTGAATCTCTTTCGAAAACAGTAAATTTTTAGTTCTGCTGTAAATTAATTTTACAACACTCATTTATCCATTTTTTCCGTATATTTAAATCTGTTTCTCTCTCAGTTAAAAGGTAACAACCTGAAGATGCCATATAATGGTGAAACAACTGTCATTGTGAACATACAGAATTCGGAAATTGAAACTGCCTTCTTTCAATCAAGTCATTAATTGATAAACATGTTTTTATTTTTGTTTTTGCTCAAGTGATCCTCATTACTTACATCTCCCCTATTAATTGTTGAACATGCACAGAACTGGACTCTTCATAATTTTGTATTTAGAAAATAGAACCATACGATGTGTAAATTAACATCATACCATTAGGAGCTGAGTGTTCATCGAATAAGTTGAGTAGATACCTAACAAGATCATTTTCATCTCCTAGTTTTCCTCACACTCAAACATGTAAAAACCTGAATGACTATTAGATTCATTTTATAAGCTTCAACCATTCCCATATTTACAAACTCAAATGCAGCGGGTACAAGGGTGGCGTATGCTAAGATATTTGGGGGAGCAGTTGAAATGATCTTCACGGTATGATTGACATATCTATTCATCGGGCCTAAATGAAAATTCACTGTGAATGCACCGCTTAATGGAATTCAACTCTATCAACCGTTCTGTATCAGAAACAGGAGTTGGTGTAGAAAAAGCAAAATGTGTGCATAAGTTTCCGAGGCGGATCCGTGACAATGGAAACATCGGGAATAATTGATATCTGTCCTGCTTTTCATCCCGAGGGATACGGTGGCTTGGCTGGTATTACAGACGTGTCGGATAGATATGAGTTTCCTTCTGAAATTCTGATTCTCATTAGTAATATCCCTAGGACATTGATAAAAGACGAGATGATATTATGAAAATCGATAGCTTGCGGTTTTTCAGAAATTTTCAGAAAATTATGAAGCATTTCTTAGTTTGCTACACTGTATGTCATTCTGGACTAGAAAAAACGAATCCTCTATATTTTTTCTTTCAAAAAGATACACCTAGTTGATAATGCACGCAAATTGTCCAGAAGCGCCAAAATAACCTACTTACAATAAAAGGACAAAACACTTCAATAATTAAATTTTATTTAGAAGATGTCTGAATTGCTGGCCTTGTGCTTTTAAATACACTTTTTTTATTTGCATCATTGATTGACGACATCTGTGAAATATAACCGGAATATTACGAAACCGGCAGATTCGATAATCTTGTTTCATAACTGCTCTTCAGTATTGAGTTCTATGGTAAACACTTCATTTTTCATAAACCTAATCAACAATACAAAATACCAATAGCAATTATCACAAATTAGTTTGACAAAATGTCAAATATTTCGTTGCTTTTTATTTGATTTCGTTCACCTGTGATTTTCATTATTTTGTGTTCTTGGTTAAGATTATGATTCAATTCCTTGCTGTTTTTGTTGTTATTGTAATTAGGTTACTTTGGCACTTCTGGCAATTAGCGTGCGTCGTAACTTTTCGATGAGATTTCACCAGTAGTCCTAGCGACTTCAACAATTTAAAGTTTTTATGAAAGAAAAAAAAAATTTTTTTTCAAGTTTTCCATTCCTGGTATAAACGAGTATTCAATAGTGAATACATTTCTGTTAAAACCATTGTATAAAATCGAATCTATTTCAAAATATCCGAAAAAAACTGCAAAAAAGTCAAATATGTTCGGTCAGTAATATGTTCATTTTACTTATTTTAAATATCCTGAGCGTAAACCGTTTTCACAACATTGAAGAGGAAGGATATTCGGATTTCAAAAGTATCATCACAGGGTGTTTCAAATTTTGTGTTGAAAATTGTGATCTTAAATTGGTCATAACTTCTGTTCTTCAAATTAGAACCCTATTTTTTTATAATTCTGTTGGATTCTAATGTCAAAAATAATGATAGTTTTCTCACATGATTATGCTCCTAAATTCAATAATTTCTGAGTTATTTGAGATTTTCTGGATTTATGGTGTACGTAGAGTCAAATTGATTGCATCTAAAATAATTCAATGAATATTCTTTCGAAACCATGGGAACACTCTGTACCCATAGAAGATAAATTATCTGTTAATAATTCACAAGTCTTGACACTTGTTATTGTTATTCGTTATCTTCATTTCTCGATTTAACAAAATGAACCGTTATTCTAATTACGAAATTCTGGATCTATATTATATACATGGTGAATGTGACAGAATTATTAGTAGAACCTGCCCCATTTACCTTCCATGACGGAGAAGATCTTTAGAAAATATGTTTCAAACTTTCAAAGTTTTGGATGTGTAAGAGCCCCTAAAGAATACAAAAGAAGGGTAGTTGATGATGAGGAAAATGAAATTAGTGTTTTGAATTATTTCGAAGTGAATGAAAATGCATCTATTCGAAGTGTAGCTCATGAAATCGATTTAGACAGATATTCAGTGCACCGAATTTTGAAAAAACACAACATGCATGACTACAAATAAGGGAAAGTTCATGCATTAGAACCAGGTGACTACATAAAAAGGTTAAATTTTTGTAGAGGAATATTAGAAAAACTTGAAAATGATGAAATTTTTTTGAAAAAGATCATTTGGACAGACGAAGCAAGATTCAATAATGAAGGACTATTTAATAGAAAGTATTGCCACATTTGGAGAAGTGAAAATCCTCATAGAAAAAGACAAAGAAACCCCCAGTACAAATTGAGTTTTAATGTGTTTGCTTTTTTGATGAATATAAAGTGCAAATATAAAGTGAAAATAATAAAGTGCGGTATTACATTTATGAAGAAAATTTGAATACAGAAAAATTTTTGGAAATACTGAGAAATTTTGTTTCTGAGTTTTTGGATGAACTGCCGTTGAGTATGTCAACTACCGCATATTATCAATTGGATGGGGCTCCGGCCATAGTTCGCACGAGTGTCTGAAGAACTGAATGCAATGTTTGGTAATCGGTGGATCGGACGCCGTTCTTCACTATTTTGGTCCCCAGGATCTCCCGATCTTACTCCCTTAGATTTTTATTTATGGGGTAAAATAAAAAACATAGTCTATGAATCTCCTATTGAAAGCAAAGAAGATTTGATACGGCGTGTGGAGGGTGCTTTCCACTCTCTAAAGGGGGAGCAAATTGAGCGAGCGACTAACCGAGGTGTTTCAAGACGTATTCGAAAGTGTGTGGAACAAAATGGGTACCATATTGAGGCTCTTACCTGATCATTTATTTTGTTAATTTGAGTTTTGAAACGTATTTTTATTTTTATTATCATAATTTATTTATAATCATAATTCGGTGTACTGAAGTAGCGAATCTATTTAATGTGTTTCCTATTGAAGAGATGAATTCTCATTCGCTTCGAAATAAGTCGAAATACTAATTTCATCAACTGCCCTTTTTTGTATTCTTTAGGGGCTTTTACATTCCAAAATTTGGAAAGTTTGAAACATCTTTTCAGAAATTGTAAAAAAAAATGGGGCTACTTCTCATTGGATACTCAACATTTTGTGTCATCCACCATTTGAAATAAACAATATCATTAAGTGCATTTGAATGTGTATTGCGTATACAATTGAAAAAAGACAATATAAGAAATAAATCCAGAATCTCATTATTAGAATAGCAACGATTCATTTTGTGAAATCAAAAAATTTCATAACGACGAAATAAGACCTGTCTGACACTTGTGAATTATAAATGGGGTGATTTATCTTCTATGCTCACAGAATATCCTTATGAATTTGACTCTACGCACTACATAAATCCAGAAAATCTCAAATAACTCAGAAGTTATTGAATTTAGGAGCATAATCATGTGAGAAAACTATCATTATTTTTGACCACAGAATCCAACAAAATTTAAAAAAAATAGGGTTCTAATTTGAAAAAAAGAAGTTATGGCCAATTTAAGATCACAATTTTCAACACAAAATTTGAAACACCCTGTAATGATATTTTTGAAATCCAAAAGATGCATGACCTTTTCACATCCTTCCTCTTCGATGTTGTAAAAACGGTTTACGCTCAGGATATTTAAAATAAGAATAATGAACATATTATTGACTGAACATATTTGACTTCTTTTCCAGTTTTTTTTTGGATATTTTGAAAACTATTCGATTTAATACAATGGTTTTAACAGAAAAGTATTCACTATTGAATACTCGTTCATACCAGGAATGGAAAACTTGAAAAAAAAATTTTTCGTGGAATTTATTTTAACTCCCTGTATAACCGTGTATAAGTTTTTGGGCTTCGAAAATATTTTAGCTCTGTAGAGATCTTCGAACAATATCATAATCCCAATTTTTAGATTTCAAATATGTCTAGTTCTCTGAAACGTCTAATAGGCACTCGAACTTGAGACACCCTGTATAGACCTGTAACATTTTTAATTTGGCTCTATGTTCGAAATAATTTAATCACTGTAACCAATCTTTTTTCAGGAAATAGGTCAAATTCCTTATCAGTGAGAGCAGATACGTCAATTGATCCACATGCTCATATCAGACAACCAGGTGAGTATTTCATAAACTTAGCACCTGAGTAATTGGAAAAAATTCACGTTCAATTCAATACTCATTACTTCGAAACCAATGAGTTGAGTGAACAAAAGCACTAGAAAAAGAATATCACCTCATATTGCTGCATATCCCACAGAACTTTTTCTCAAATTTATTTCTTTAGTTGCAACTTTCTATACTCCGTTCAAGATACATTATCATCAAAGCAAGCCCTGAATGAAAATATTCTGTGCTCAAACCATAGGAATCATAACCTCTTTTTTTTCGATCTCATGAATAATGAACTGCAGACTCAAATATTCTTGTATTTCTGTTGTGTATTTGAAATTATATCCGCCAGGATCGGTCGTTTCCAATTGGATTTAGCCCCCTTTGATGACGTATTATCTTTAATTGAATATACATATATCGAGTTCAAATACATTTTATTGGAATTCTTTGGTTCAATTGAACGGCTACAGAATACGTCTATATCTGTCCGCATTCAAAAAATTTGTTTCTTGAAAAAAAAATGCTCAGTTTACCAGTATTCTTTTCCATGAAATCACAAATAATACGATCATCCTGTCCCTCGATATCATTCCTCTTTTCGCTCCCTGGGATCAACTTCAGTCGACCATACCGTCACAGTTCAGCACCCCATCCTAGAACAATATTTGGTTAAAAACGACAAAAACCCCCTATAGAATAGGGTCAGAGATACGTCTAGGGCAAAGCACCCCATCTCCAATAATTTGGCGATCAAAGCCAGATTCAATAATTACCTGATTGCGCCCCCTGGCGGTGATTCAATAACTGTCACATTATTCGGAACATTGGCCCCTTGTGGCAGATCGGACCGCGTTTGGACAATCAAAGACGAGCAATTACCTTCTGCTCTGTGTTCCGGAGATCATTATGGAACATAAATCTAATCTGTGACGTAGGGACTGGGAACCTTTTGACATAGAACTTCGTTTGCGCTGCAAGAATTTGTTAGTAGGAGATAGTGCGATGTTTTTGTTCGGAGGTGGATATAAAACCTGCCTTCATAAGCAATTTTCGAAGATAGTTTTTTTTTTGCTCTGGAATGTCAACTTTAAATCGATACAGACTCCTTTTCATAAACCGCTTGATGATTCATTAGAGGATGATATTATACAGTGTCAACAAATTTTTAAATGAATTTTTATACTTGGAAATGAAGAAAAACGATGAGAAATAGGTTCCTGATGATATTCTTAGGGAAAATTAGTCCCATCGTCTATATGGTCCAACTGTCATGCCATGATGTTATGATAAAATTATTTTAAGGAGTTGACATTGTTGTTTTCATTTTTATTCCGGTGGTTTGAAAGTCTAGAAAGGGTTTCCAAAGTTTTGAACCAGCCATTTAATGAATTGGAAACAGAACTTGTTCACGGCAATGACCTTTCGATATAGAGGTAGGGTTATAGGAAATCCTAACTTCATCTTCTGTTGAGAAACTCCTCAAGATCTGCTCCCCCAAATTGAGAGCCGACGATAAAAGGTGATCTTGGGGATGAAGGCGTAATAAACACAAAGGGCAGTATCCACGTTGACGTTAAATTGGACATGTTTGCAGAGCGAAGTTGTGCATTAGGCCACTACCCCTGGCTTTAGTCAAACAGAAGGATATGTGAGCAAATAGAGAAGGCAAATGAATATACTGTTTCATATGTGCCGAGTCTTCCACTCTCCCGTTGCGGATTTATGAGAGAAATATTATATTTTGCCGATTAGATTATTGGAAAACAGTTCTGCTTGGAAGATATGATGAATGAAGTTATTGAAAATATTTCAATTTAACTTGTAGTTTTTGAAAGAGAACTGCTATTGATTATCAAAATCGTCTCTTTTTGATAGGAAAAGGGTAGCTCTCAATTAAACCTATTGGTTATAATTCCTTCAAGACATATTGTCATCAAAGCAAGCCTCAAAAGTGTACTCGTTGCTTTATTTATAGTTGCAAAAAATGTGTAATGTTCTCTGCTTGAACCATAGGAATGAATCATAAGACCTCGTTTTTTTCCGATCCTATCTTATGAATAATAATAAATTTGAGACTCAAATGTTAATGTAATCCTGTTGTGCATTTGAAATTATATCCGCCAAGCCACGAATGTCTTTCAATCAAATATGGAGGGATAAATTTTAAATCCCGTTAGTGAAACAATCATAAATATTATTGTTGATACCCTGAAGTCACTTGAAGAAGTTGAAGAAATCATTATAAACAATATAGAAAATCGGAAACTGAATATTCTTCATAATGCAAGATGTGAAAATTTCAGACAAAAATCATGTGCTCTACAATACAGGGTGGCCATTTGAAAACGAAACAGACGAGATTACAGACAAAATAAGTTTTTTCGATAGAAATGCTCGGACAGGTCGATTTCTGTTTCGAGGGGGACAACTTAAGATGTAGGTTACGGACGCATAGCACTTCAACCCTTGGTGCTACAACCCCCACCCCCAATTTTTGAATAGGGAAGATGGGGTGAGTGATACCTCAATTCGAAGGTATTTTTATACTAATTTCAGCACAGTAATTGTTTTTTCATTTTATGCATTAGTTCTTGAAACATTCATGCGTAATTGACATTTCGTGCTTCCGAAACACCAGTTTCCGTACTTGTATTTGAAATTGCAAAACATCTACTACTGGGCAAATGAAGTCATACCGTACGTGTTAATTCTACTAGGGTCAGATGTTCGACTAGCTGTTTTATTCACTGAAATCATTCTCCAACTGTACGGTATCAGAACGATTTGAAGTATTGATCTAAGAAATAAGACTTTTCAAAGTAAAGTAAATAATTTATCAAAAACTCACATAAATTGATTAAATATTCAAATTGTTCACCATTAGCTTCCATACAATGAAATAAGTTTTGTTCGAAACGATGGCGCACATTTTGCAGCATTTCTGGAGTGATTTGACGACATTCGTTCACTATACGTCTTCTTAAATCTTCTATGGAATCGGGCTGTGTAGAGTAAATTTTACTCGTCAAGTGGCCCCAAAGAAAGAAATCTAGTGGTGACAGATCTGGCGATCTGGCTGGCCATTCAGTATGACCCCTTCTTCCAATCCACCGACTTGGAAATCTTTGATCCAGATATTCTCGAACTGGTAAGGCGTAGTGTGGAGGAGCTCCATCCTGCTGAAACACAATCTGATCTTCCACATAATTTCCAGCATTGTTTTCAATAATTTCCGTCAAAATTGGATCAATGTGATTTTCCAATAAGTCCAAATACATATATCCAGTAAGAATACCAGGTAAAAAGAACGGGCCGACAATGTTGTCACCAAATATTCCAGCCCAAACATTGAGTTTTTCTGGTTGTTGAGTATGAAATTCGTGGAACAATCTCGGATTAGCATCAGCCCAATAACGACAATTGTGTCGATTTACTGTGCCGTTTCGAAAGAACGAACACTCATCGGAAAAACAAACATTGTACAGATAATTGGAAATACTGCAAATTATATCGAAGATAAATTAGATTGAGTTTCAGCAAAATTGAGCTCCTTCGCAATACGCTTTGTTTTGTTCGACATCTTGATTAAAGATTTCTATGTCATTGGATTGGAGGAAGGAAGCCACAGTCATGGTTGTTTTGAAGCTCAAAATGTCGATTTTTCACAAAAAAACACTACAAGTGCCATGAAAACACCACTTCATTCTCAAATACTTAGTTAAAAATATTTCGAGAACCAATGTATAAAATAAAAAAACAATTACTGTGCTGAAATCAGTATAAAAATACATTTCAAATGAGGTATCACTCACCCCATCTTCCCTATTCAAAATTTGGGGGTGAGGGTTGTAGTAGCAAGGGTTGAAGCGCTATGCGTCCGTAACCTACATCTTAAGTTGTCCCCCTCGAAACAAAAATCGACCTGTCTGAGCCTTTCTATCGAAAAAATTTATATCGTCTGTAATCTCGTCTGTTTCGTTTTCAAATGGCCACCCTGTATATTTCAGATGAGCTAATGTCTCCTCAAAAACTCGAAAGCTTGAGATAAAAGAAAAAGAGTAGAGCCTTTTTATTGCTGCATTTTCAAAATTATTCTATGTATGCAAAAATATTAAAATTGAAATGGTGTATATGAAAACAAATATTTGCAACCCTTAGGAGTTGCACGCCGACTTCTTTCTCAAAATCAATTATATTGAGACTGCGGTTTTCATTAAAAGTTCAATTTTCCGAGTGTTTCACAATTTTAGTTATTAGGTATTAAAGAAATATGATATGATAACTCATAGACTGATTAAAAATAACTATTTTCTATTAAAGGCAGTAATTTCTTATTTTTCAGATCCATATCAAATTTTGGGACCTACGAGTAGTCGCCTAGCGAATTCAGGTGAGCTGATAATATTTTAATTGCAATTTTATCTTTGAAATCGAAAAATGAGTATCGGTTAAACCTAGAAACCGCAGAAAGGATGGTACAGTTCTAGTATGTATATCTCAGTCAATTTCACCATATCTGAAATGAATGAAATAGATTGAGATGATTTTCCGCAGGATATTCGTTCTAGCTCTTTCACATTTAAAAACTGAAACATTTCTTGTATTGAAACATGGTATGTTGAAATTTAATTTGCTGAAAATTTCGGCACAGTCGATTTTATTATTCAGGATTTTGTACAAAAATATAACTGATCCCACTGTTCTTCTCAGAATCAAATTTGAATAATTCAGTCGCTGATAAAGATAATTATTATCACATCCGCTAGGAGGATAGACTCCGTCAATCTGGAATATCAAATACATGAGGAATTTTGTCTGAATTTTCTCAACACTTTTTTCATGACATTCATATATAGGATGCCATACTATACTGACTTATTCCAATTTAGACCGAAGGAAAGAATTATATAAAACCTTCAAGTATATTCCTGAATTCTCTGCATGAATAATAAATGCAGTGCCAATCCAGTTGGTATATATAAATTTGGAAAATATCCTATATTGTTGCCGAATTCCTTGCAGAAATAAGAATAAATATTATAGAGATAAAGAAATATAGTAGATGGAAGTCTATGATGGTAGCCAAGGGTTATGTTGATCATTCCATTGCTTATACAAATGCCAATGCGGACAAAATTCTCCCAACCTCTAACAACTCTGCAGATTTTGGAACTCCATCATCTGATCTTGTATCGGTTTCTAGTAGAAATTATGACACTGGAAATTTTAGTAAAGGGTTGCGAAGCTCCCTTACGTCGCCAGTTATTAATGTTAGTAATATTAATGTTCAAAAGAAATTATTGCTAGATATTGAAAATAAAAAATTGCAAAATTCTGATTTCATTATGAAAAAATGCTTTTAACACTGTGTTGAATTTTTTTTATTTGTTTCTCATTTGTAAACGTCAGTTTCCAAAAACACAATGTTAATCATGAAAGTTTATTTCATCAACTTGTAAAACTGACAGTTAACTTGCAAAATTTAGTAGTATTATTTACATTAGAAAATTTTGTTTTATTGTCATATATGTTGAAAATCATGGCACAATTGTTATTTCCAGTAACACAGATTTTTGATGATGAAAGAATTGATACTGATGATGATCCGTCTGTTGACTCAGAATCTGCTGAACTCGAGGACTGCAGAACATTTGTACTCTCCTTACTACCAAATAATTTGCTAGACATTTCGATTTTTTTGTTGACCGAATCATTGACATAACTCATCGAATCATTGACATAACTCATCGGTATTTCGGTGCTCTTCCACCCTCCTGCACGCTTTAGTGCTAAAATATCTCCACCCGAATCCGCAACCATAGTGGCTCCAGTTCTGCGAAAAAAGTGGCCGGTGTATAACTCTGGGTCAATAACGTATTTTCCCATATCTTCTATATCATTCATGTTTAAGGAGAGAATTTCGTCACATCGAGAACATCCAATTGTTACAATTTTCGCCAGCAACCATTTGTCATCAGGAGCATGTAAAAGAAATTGTTCAGCCTCTTCTTTACTTGATACCTTGGCTTTTTTTGACGTATAATGCTCATTTTTTCGTTTCAGAAACGCTATTACCTTTTGAAATCTGCAAATGACAACTAAACGTCATATTTTTCAATACATTTTTTGAGGAAAACAAACCTGCGAACAGGGGCATTTTCTTTCATTTCCAAGCAGCTTTTCAGCATATACCATTTTGCTCATAAAGTATTAGGGCTGAATCTAGCTGATAGTTGATTCAAGTAGACCAACAAAAATCTTCAGTTACCCCAATCACACTATTTTTGTTTTGCCACTTTCTGAAGTCGTCGTATTTTCGCTCGTACCTTGAAGCTGATTTTGCTGGTAATAAACTTGAAGCTACACTGCTGCCTGCCTCAATAATTTCTTTTGGTACATTCATTTTCGCTTTCGCCAAAACAAAGGTAAAGAAAAATGAACAGACATGTTCATGGCAACGCTTCCACTGGTTACGACATTTGCGACAAATTATTATGATTTTTTTGGAATTTATCTAACCTTTTTTCAAATGAGAAACAAATAAAATATAAAACAATACACGCAATGTAACGGGTTTTACTGGCTCAAGGAGGTAACATATCCTCCATTCGCCAGTAAAAACCCTCTTACCTTGCTAGTAATGTTATTTACTATAACACGCTTCCATATAAACAGTTACTTTTAACACTATTGACCGTCATTAAAAAATGGCAATTGTTCAAGAAAATATTGTCTGAAACCCATGGGAAACATTATTTTTTGTTGCACTCGTTACGAAAAATAATGCTTTTCCCAACTGGTTGCACAAATAACAATTACATTCGAAACTGACCTTAAAGTTGATGAAAAAAATCATAACTGTTTATTTGTAGACCCAATAATTTTCATCTGAGATATGAATCGTTCCTCCAGTCAGTCAAATCAATCTCCATTACGGAACCTTCAATTATCGGAGCTGATTCTATGACCCTTCGCCTTTCAGAGTTAAATCGCGCAATCAGAAGCAAATAAAGGAGCGAAAACCGCTCCCCTTTACCTCGCACCGTCGTTTTTCCCATCAGAATCTGACTTTGTCATTAACTCGCCCCCAGAAGATTTCACGTAAGAAATGAGCGGGAATAATTGCAGGCCATAACGCATGCAAATCAAATTGATGACTGATGGTAATCATACACCAGGTGAGCCACGTGCTCTTGGGGCACGCCACCTCGGCTACCTTAGATTATGCCCCCAGACTAACGTTGTGAGTAATTCGGGTCACGCCTTCTTGCCCGATTGATTACCTACCAATGGGTTTTTTCTGGAAATAGATTTTTCCCGAAGACAGACCTAAGTTTGGTCATGAAATTTGATAAATGAGGGACATGATCTCTTTGGAGCGCTTGTTTATGAAAGTTTTCTGCCGTTTCGACAGAATTTGTGCAATTTTGGACTATCGAGCCGAAACTGTTTGTTGGTTTTTGCTCATATCGCTAAATATAGCCGAACAATCCAACGCCGCCATATTCTTACTTGACGGTTGACTTACTTACTAAAAGGTGATTCATTTAGAGGTACTTTTTTTAAATTAATAAAAACATTATTTACAATTACTTTTTAAATATAATTTCTTTCAAATGCTGACTGCGACTACGGTTAACAAGATCCATTAGATAGATAGTTCCAATTTTCGATGACGCGTGTGAGTATTTCGGGTCATATTTCTCCAATGCCTCGAGTAATATTGGCCTCCAATACCTCAATCGTAGCCTGTTGTCCATATAGACTTTGGACTTCACATAGCCCCAATGGAAAAAATCAAGAGGTGTGATGTCAGATGATCTAGCCGGCCAATTCACTGGTCTGAAGAGTGAAATGATCTGCTCCAGAAATGCTCTCACAGTACAGCCATGGTTTCACGGACTGTATAGCAAGTGGCCCATCTTGTTGTAACCATATTTCGTCCAGACCACGGCCTTCAATTTCGGACAACAAATAGTCTGTTACCATGGTGCGATAACGGTCGCCATTCACAGTAGCATTCCGGCCGTCCTCTGTTTTGAAAAAATATGGACCGATTATTCCACCGGCCCATATGCGCAGTCTGCAACTAAATCCCTACCACAAAGAGTACCTCTAAATGACTCACCCTTTATTTAATTGCATCGGTGCTTACTTGACGGAAATTGATTTTCAAATGAATAATAAGATTGAAATTTCCACATATTCTTATTGTTTTACACAAAAATTGTTTCGTCAAACACTGTAGCTTCTTCAGCTGTTACATTTTGAATTTCGGAATGCCACACTAAATTGGGTAATAAATATTAAAATATGCTGGATTTTTTTCAGGAAGATGCTCAACAAAGGGAATCGGTCAACATTGTTCTTTCAAAAGAATGTATGTTTATTTGTAGGGCTTCTGAATGTGTCAACCTGGAACACATACTTTCTATATGAAGGATTTTGAAATTATGATTAAAATTGAGTTCATGTAAATGTTAGACGTATGAGTAATTTGTATTTTCAGTTTCGTAATTGCGTTGATGTTCCTATACGCGTTTGTTGAAAGATCTTCCTGTTTACCGATATTAGCCATAGGGCATTTCGTACAAAGCAACTTATAGACTCCCGACTTGTTTTTTCGATGTATTCAGTCTTTATTGATTTTTTATATGTTGTCCTAGAATGTTCGTTGTATTCAATGAAACATTCCAATGTTTCTTTGAAAACATAAGAAAACATAACTGAGATCGACTGATCGATTAATCTATAGTGTATAAGTTGCTTTATTCGGATTGTCCTCTGGTTTATAGTGGTCAAATATGAAGATCTTTTAACAAACGTGTACAGGAACATCAACGTAGTTACGTAACTGAAAACATCTCCATTTAATCACGAAAGTTCGCGTCTTCGGGAGTCATTCTGATCTTAAAATGGGTATGGGACAAAATATTCTGATGTCGATTCGAATTTTCCGTGTGGAAGATTAATTTATTGTGGTTTTATTGTAACATAATATCTGAGAAATTTAATGATCGGTAGATTTCAATAACTGATGTATATCGGTAGACGACTCCAAATCAGTAAACATACGGATAAATTGGTAGCATTGGCAACACTGTGTGAAAAGTCTATGTTCATAACGGATTGTCTAATTTGAATTAGTCTATGAGCTGGTCCTTTCCGATTCTTGCTTTTAGACCTTATGCTTCCTCCACTTATTCTGTACTCTGTAGTCTATACTAAATCAATGCTAAAAAATATCAGAACTCATGGAACACAGATCAGATTTATTTCATATTTGGAAAGATGCAGAATTCCTGTCACCTGGTTTTTCGTGTCTTTTGGATAATATCTATGGTTATTCGATAAACACATCTTAAAAATTAAAATGGTATTCAAATGCAAATATAAGACCTAATAGAAGATCGATCACAAGAAAGCTCAGAATGCAAAGAAATGAATTTGTTATTTAAATAAACGTATATTAGCAACTAGGCCGTTGACATATAGTACATGCAGGATTCATTTCCAGCAGACCATAGATTATGTTTGTAACATTATATTGAGGGAGTTGATGAGAAATAGCATAAGTAAAAGTGTACTTTTTTTTATTTCAGGTTCTGGACAAATTCAACTGTGGCAATTCCTCTTAGAACTCTTAAGTGACTCTACGAATGCCGCATGTATAACATGGGAAGGAACGAACGGAGAATTCAAGCTGACTGATCCTGATGAAGTAGCTAGGAGGTGGGGAGAGAGGAAATCTAAACCTAATATGAATTACGACAAGCTATCCAGAGCATTAAGGTTAAAACGCCATTTTTTATTATTGCTCACTTTGGAATTATATTCAATTTTGTTCCTTCATTTCACTGTCGTTGTATTCAAGTACCTACCTGGATACTTACAGGATAGGTCAAGAAATGATAACCGCTGTCCGAAACTTTTATTGCAGTTTTAAATTGATTAATGTATATGCTCTAAAATTTCCTAAGAGATAAACTGTAGTATTCATATTCACAGAATGGAATGATGTGTGAAGTCAGCCCAGCACTATTTTCGAAAAACTTGTTGCTGTGCTAGTTTGTGGTAGCTTTGTGCTGTTCATATTTCTTCTTTATTCTATGTACCTAGTCATTTAGATGTTTCACTTTTTTGTGAAAAAATTATCCAGCTACTAAGCGTGATCCAGGCAATTTCAATTGAAGAACGTTTTAAAATATTTCAGCATGAATAACCTTGATGAAATGATTTTTATAAACATCTTGTCACAACGGAAGCATACATTCGTCATAAAAGGCAAACTTAGGTTAGTTTTCTGGCGTTGCACACACAGAATAATATTTTCCATAATAGTATATGTCAGAACCTCAGAATAAGACTTGCTTAGGTTGTGTACACACGTATATATTAACAGAGCGACACCGTCATCGATCAGATTATTTTCATCATTATGCAAAAAGTCTAGACGGAATCCATAATACTCGATATCATTTCGGGACCAGCTCCGCCCCATTTTCCACCTACAAAGGAAAATTAGCCAACCTCAGAAAACGGAAAATCCTCGTTAGGTGGAGAAGATCGAAGGAAGGAGGAGGGTGACCAACATCGCGTCGGCGTTGATTCCAACAAGGGTACGGATTCAGGGGGGTCTGAATTTTTCCAGCCGTCTCTTACGACCGGAAAACTGCTTGAAAAACAGGCAAAATATTCATGTTTTCCCGATGGCGGAAGTTGTATACGAAGAAATCTCGGTTCAGATCTTGTTCGGCTGTTCGCACGGCTTCATATTTTATATTGCTTTTTGAGAAGGTTCACATGATTAATGTTCGATTTTTAAGGTTGTGGTAGGTTGGAGTTTCCGTCTGAATTCGTGACCTATTTTTTGCATTGAGGGTTTAGAGAAGGAGATAACTTTCACGTCAAATCTGAATATGAACGACACTCCAGACTTATATCAGTCTATTTTGACAGTGCTTTAATGAAGTTTCCCTCTGTTTGACAATTACGCCTGCGCATCAACAATATCTCTCAAGGGATCTTCACATAAAATAAGCTATTTCTCAAACTCCCTCTAAAGATGGGATTATCGTATTTAAAGGAAGTTTATATTATTTTGACATTTAACCTTAATTAATCAGGTATACCGGTATGAAATGAGCATTTTTTTGCGAAAATAAAACACTAATTATTAATGAGAAAGTGAAAAACATTTCATTCAATGTATTGGCCATTCTTTTTCACACATTTTGACCACTTTTCTCGCAATTTGTGGATACCACTCCAATAAAATTGTTCGTCTTTTAAAGCAAACCGACCAGACACCCAAGTGCCTGGTTGCATAAAAGTGCTGCTCAGCCAATGCGTGTCCCATAGATGAAAACAAATGGTAGTCTGAAGAAACCAAGTCTGGTGAATACGGCGGGTGGGGTAGCAGCTCCTAACCAAGTGTTTTGATTGTATCCTGAACCGGTTTTGCTTTTTTTTCAGGTGCATTATCATGGAGCAAAAACCTTGCCGTCTTTTGGCCCATTCTAGTTGTTTCTTGATCAATGCATGGCTCAAATTGATCATTTGTTATCAGTAGCAATCAGTATTAAGGGTTTCATCAGATTTTAACACCTGGTCCCACCAAACACACAGCATTGTCTTCTTGCCGAATCGATCTGGTTTTGCAGTCGATGTTGATGGTTGTCCCGGATTAACCCATGATTTTTTGGTTTAAGATTCTTAGAATAAATCCATTTCTCATCGCCAGTAACAATCCGATACAAAACCGATTTTCTTTAGTGTCTTTGAAGCAAAATTTCCAAGTGTTTTTTCTGTTTTCCATCTTTCATTCAATTCTTGTGGCACCCATTATCCACACTTTTGGATCTTTCCCATAGCTTTTAAACAGTCAAAAATTGTTTGTTGTGCAAGATTTAACATTTCTGACATTTGCTTTTGATTCAAAGTGTCATCTCCATCCAATATCGTTTGCAATTCGACGTCTTCAAACTTTTTTGGTGGTCTTCCACGATCTTCATTTCTCACATCAAAATCATTATTTCTGAACCGTTGAAAGCATCTTTTGCGTATTGCTTATGATAGATCATGATCACTATATTCCTCGACAAGCATTCCATGCGACTCTGCGGCACTTTTCTTCAAATGAAAACAAAAAATTAATGCTTGCGGCAAACCATCACTTTCTGTTAGAAAATCCGACATTTTCAAGACAATGAAAAAATATTCTGTCTGTTCAATGACTTGGTGTATACTAAGTATGTTCCACAGATATCATAGCAAAAAAAAAATAAAGGTTCGTTCACAACAAATGTTCCCTATCGAGACATTTGTATCTTGACGCTCACTTCATACCGGTATACACGGTATGTTCATTAAATGTTCATTAAAGATTGTTTTTGGAAGAAACTAAAAAAAAAATTCAACTGATAAAGCTATGGAATGTGTACGTGGTATCCAAGGATTTTTTGTTATTGACAGTGTTGGAGAAAGCGTGTGTTTAATTTTTTCTTTTTTTTTTTCTTTGATTTAGATGTGTAGCTATGGGGTTCTTTAAGAAATGAAGAAGAAACTGAGATTGTTAAACAAAGACGTAATGACGTAATAAAATATTATTGAAAAAAAAACTTATTGAGAAATCCCTTTTTCTATAATTCCATCTCGAAATGTTAGACGAAGAGAAATCACGTTACTTTCTGCTGATAAAAAAATGTATCAAAGCACTGATGTGAGGTCGGGAGCTTTTGCGCGATATTCCGAAGTCATTCCTCGGGCACTCTTGTTATTAAAAATTTGTTTATATCAGTAAAATAATGAATAATATCGAAATACAAAAAATTTGATTAAATATATTGAAGACTAGAAAACTTTCTGCGAACCTATCAGAGTTCCTTTTAATGCTATCAAGGATGTATAAGGCATTAATGGAAACAAAACAATTGATGATTTTATTTCATCTCAAAAATAATAATTACATACAACAATATAGATACATTGTTGACGAGAAATTGTTGATGATGGATCTTGTATCGAATTATTATCTAATGATTCAGCGCGTTGGACCAACTTGAGAAAGCTTCTGATCTTATTTCATTTTCACTTTCATGTTGCGTTTTGTTTCTCCGATATAAGATCTTCTTTTTTTATTAAAAACTAAAATAATTCTATAGCATATAAGCATATTATAGAATGGTATTTCTTTTGTTTCAATGACACTTTGTTTATCATCGAAACGGACAAGTGATTTTTAAAAGTTTTTTGTAAGGACATCAACAATTATAAGGTTCGAGAAATGAAACCAACCAATCTTTTTTATGAAACGAAAAAGGTCTTCTTGAAGGGATCGGAGATTTTCTCATGGAGGGCAAATAGTGACTTCCGGTTGGGAGCTGAATTGGAAAACAATGGCGGCCCTCACCTAGAAACAACAATCTAATCTGAAAGACGTTTCTCGAATTCAATCGGCCGTAAATTAACTACCTATCGATTTCGAGTGGTGCTTCCCTTGATTGAGTCCGAGTGCCCTTTCTCCCCCGATCATTGGATTCCCCAGGATTCATCTTAAAAGAAATAAGACAAATTCTATAGAATATAAGATTGTTCATAGCATCACAGCGAGATATGGTTCTATTTAGAAAATTTACAATCACAAAAACATGGAGATAATTTCACTTAGACGTAGCGTTAAGTTGTTTTTGATTTTTCACAGAATGATCTAATTTTTCCAGGTATTACTACGATAAAAATATAATGACGAAGGTCCATGGAAAGAGGTATGCTTACAAATTCGATTTTCAAGGACTGGCCACAGCAACTCAACCTGCAAACAATGATCCTAATAGTTATAAGTATCAGACTGAATTGTTTATGAGTTCGTACCATCAGAGCGCCAAACTAGGAGGATTCATGAGTTCCCATGGGACCATTCCGAGTTCGGCAGGTAAGAACTTAGTTTCATGAAGATATGCTTTCAAGTAATGCACACATTTGTGCGGGTACAAAATTAGGAGTAAGTAATTCTCATCTGCTTAATGAAGAGTAGCGCACTTTCTGAGTCGCTGGTTATATCCAAAAATTATCTCTGGTAGAAAAAATTTCTGCAATATGAATAAAACAAGTTTCTGATTGTAACAAAATTATATATTCACAGAGAAGAAGAGTTAACAATGTTCGGCATAGAGTTTATATGAGGAGTTTTTTAATGTCTATAAAATCCAAGGATTTGAACTCCTTTGCTCAATCTTGGGTACTTCTAGTAATACTAGATAATAAAGAGATCTGACCTTACTTTTCTAATTTGAAGTTCACCACAGCTCTGCTTCAATCGTTGAAGGTAGATTTCTCAGAATAAGGTGCAGGTACTTCGGATGAGATTTTCACTAACAAATTGTGGCTTGGCAATATGCAATTGCTTCACAGATTCACAAATCTTTCTTGTTTCACTTGGGAGAATTGCAGCCGAATAACTCAAATTCACAATAAACTAGGGTAACTAACTGACCCAACTGGAGAAAATGTATAAGAGAGATACTATTTTAAACTTGTGGAGTTTTGAGTGACGTTATTCAATACTGAAAGTAAAAGTGACTGGTGAAGTAAAACTGAATAGACTGGTGGCCAAACTAGAACTGAACCTGCTCAGCTTAGGTGACAGAAAAAGGGATTTTCGAAATTCCGTCCGATAACCTTAGCATTCTTGGAAGTAACTGCCTGGGCCCTAAATTCCAAGAAGTGTCCTTTGTTGTGAATTTATCGCAACAACATTCAACCTTTATGTGTATCCAATATAATTCACTATGTAATATAACAACGACCACCCTGTGATGAAGAACCAAATATAGTCATTCATAAATTTTGCTATAAGAATTTTAAAAAAATTTAACAACTAGCGACGAGTTTGGGATTCCAGTAGTATAAATAATTTCTGAATTGAATTGATCCAAATTGTAGAAACAAGAAGTCAGTATGCTATCACATGGTTGATCAGATGAAGCGCCATGACCTATTTTCCCTATTCAAAATATTCAGAGGGTTAATGGGAATGGCACAAAGAAGAGCAAACATCCTTCTAAAATTTGATAAAATAGAACAAAAATTGACCTGTTTCGGGATTTTGTATTGTTATTTTTCCTGTGAGAAAATTGATTTATTTCATAAATTGTATATGTACAAGGTGTCCAGAAAGGGTATAGCGTATTCGTTTACGCGCCATATTCTGAACGGGGCGTCTAAAAGGAGCGGGAAGGGGTCCGCCATTTTGTGGAGTTTTTGTCACGATGGAACAGTACTCGAGGACGCATCGTGCATTTTGCGTACGAGCGTATTATCGTAATGGTGATTCAATAGTGACTGCTCAACGTCTCTATCGTGCGGAATATCGTACACACCACGCGCCAAGTGACGATACCATTAGGAAATGGATCAGGATATTCGAAAATACAGGTGAGACAGTTAAAATTCAAAACTCTGATCATCCTCGTTCAGTTCGCGATGAAGAAACAATTGGAAAAGTTGAGGGGTCGGTTCGTCAAAATCCGTCTTTATCCATCCCAAAGCGAAGACAAGCGTTGAATATCAAAAAATCGTCTTTACATTCGATTGTAAAGAAAGACTTCCATCTGAAAGCCTATAAAATTCAATTGGTTCAAGAATTGAAGGATGCGGACTATGTTGATCGACTGAATTTTGCGAACGAAATGCTGCAGCGATTTTATCAACATACTGTTTAGTGACGAAGCAAATTTTCTCCTGAATGGTCATGTTAATAAGCAGAATTGTCGGTACTGGGCAGTGGAGAATCCGAGACGACAGCATGAACGACTCTTGCATAGCCCAAAGGTCGTGGTTTGGACCTCTATGCCTGCTAAACGCATAATTGTTCTTTATTTTCATGAAGATCAACGAGGCCGAGTAATTAATGTAAATAGTGACCGTTATCACGATATGTTGCGAAATTGTTCAGGCCCAGAGTTGCAGGAGTTGATAGGTTTCAACTCAAGAACGTGGTTCCTGCAAGATGGGACTGCTTACCATATCTCAAATCTTTCAATGGAAGTTGTTAACGAATTATTCCTTAATAAAGTCATTTCGCGAAGGGGTTACATCAACTGGCCTGCCAGAAGCCCCGACCTTAGCTCGCTTGCCTATTTTGCATGGAGATACTTTATAAGTAAGGTTTATCAAATAATCCGACGAATCAAACCCAGTTGCAGCAAAACATCAGGTCAGAAATGGCAGCAATATGAATAGCTATGTGTCAACGTGTTATCGCCAATCTTCGTTCCCGTTTAAAAGAGTACCAGCAACGCAAGGGTAGTCATTTGGATAACATCATCTTTTCCAAATAATTCTCCAATTTATATGTTAATAATGTACAATAAACTTTTTTATTGCTCACAAATATTTTTTGTTTTATTGAACTTACAAATTCCCAATACCCTTTCTGAACACCTTGTATATTGCATGGATGTGAATTTAAAAAGGTCGCAAGTTAAAGTAGCTCAACAAGAGCGCTAGAGCCATCTCTAGCTTTCTTTTTTAGAATCGGATTTTGTGAGAAAAATCTGATATTTCATATTTCTCGTGACTCATCTGGTCAACATAAGGCCAGGAGCAACATCCATTAGGGCAGTTTGTTAACAATATCCTTATTTGAGGGAGGGGCTCGTGAAAAGACGGGTAGAGTTCTTTGCGAAGGGGACGAAACAATGCACAATCAAGGCATTACGGCATTAGGGGGATGAAAGTGTTATTTCCACTCCTTCAAACACCAGTTAAAGATTGAATTTGAAAAAATACAATAACGTATTCATGAAAGTGCCGTATAGACTACAGTCTCGGTTGGGCTCTAATTGAGGGAATGAATTACTCTTGAGGACTGCTCTCATTCGGTACAGACCCCTCTCCGGATTTAGTCCTATTGATTGAGATTTTCGAGCATTGCTATTTATTGCGAGTCCCTATATTTTAACATATCCATATTTTATGAAGGGAAAAACTTCTTAAATAATACCTTAAATGGGCCATTTCAATATTTTGTAATTCATTCAGTTTATTACAAAATGACATTGATCTAAAAAATATTCAGAATGGACTTCCTAAAA
The DNA here is from genome assembly GCA_030674115.1 of Micraspis discolor. Classification (NCBI taxonomy): domain Eukaryota; kingdom Metazoa; phylum Arthropoda; class Insecta; order Coleoptera; family Coccinellidae; genus Micraspis; species Micraspis discolor. The sequence goes on from JARTUT010001740.1 coordinate 3,825,918, forward strand.
TGGTTTCTGATGAGTCACTGGGGTTAAGTGTCTTTTTTTCTGATTAAACTCTATATCGCCTTAGTAACCATATGTATATTTCCGTAAAATCATATTTCTTTCAAAACGTCAAATCATATTTTATTTCTTTATTTAGTAAGAAAATAGAAACTGCAATTGTTGAAATTTCCACTAAAAGTATTTCCACCAGATAGAAAGGAAGAAGGAATATCTTGTTCATAAAAGTATTCGTCGACGAGACTACAGTTTTCTTGAGAACATTCCGTGTAGCAGCAGCCTCGGACGATTTTCCCAAAACGGTCTTCAAAGATTGTGATGCTGCAGATGGCTCTCCCTCCACACCTGTTATCATCTTCGCTACCTTATTTTTGTGCAGCATACTCTCAGTCAGATAGCCTTTTGCAACAGGCGAACTTTTCCAACCACCATGTCCCTTGAGTGTTGTCATTGAGGCTCCCTCATCGACAAACAATGTCGCGGATGTTCGTCTTCCACAATGGCCTGTAGACGTTTTCGGATTATCTAAACCCAACCATTCAGCAACATTACTCAAAATTTTTTCGAAGGTATTTTTGCCGACAGACTGAAGAGTACACTTCTTATTCCTATAACCTGCGAAGAACCTAAAAACGCCTTGCGGACGCAACGCCGAATACTCCCTCACCAAACGAGCAGCACCCAGATCTTCTTCATCAATTATGGTGAATATTCTGTTGATATCATTCTTAGTCTTTGAGACTTTGATTATGATTACCGACCCACGATCCACGATATCTGAAGATACCATATTCACCAACTCTTGTGTTCTGTGAGCGCCAAAGATTTCCATTATTAAAACAACCTTCAAAATTATGAATGTAAAAATCTTATCAACTAAATATAGTAAGCCAAAAGTTCAAAAGAAATATATATATATATATATTAATATCAACAGAGGAAATCAAAATGAAACTTTTACTTTATACATCAAGAAACGTCATGAGGTGCTTCACTCAAGAATGTCTTGAGCTGCTCCCGGAACAACACTGCTGATTTTTTAGTAACTTATCCTTTATTTTTGTTCTTAACAAATGCTTCGACTTCATCGAATAATTTGACATCAGTTTTTTCCTTCAAATATAGCATAGATCTTAACATCGATAGTTTCGGCCATAACGTGTTTGGAGAATATTTCTTCGACTGGGGATGGAATGAATTAATCATACATCAAGAATAACAAGAATCAGAGCAACATACCAAATCTTGGAAATATGCTAACAAAATATTATCACTCACACCGTCCACCAAATTTTTTCTTTTCCACTCCTGAGTGCATTCGTACTCTTTACTGTAGGCAGCTTGAGATTTGGCTGAAACCAAAGATTCACGGGCCTTTGCCGCTTGAGTTTCGACCTAGTTCGACATTTTTCAATAATTTTATTTCTGACAAGACGTCAAAATGAAACCAGTCAACCAAGATTCTCAGAAACATGGCCCATAGCAACGTTAAAAATTTAATTATTACAAAAATTTACAATCTAATATTAATTTTTCCATATTAGATTGTTTCAATCAGAAAAAAACTATTGATTACACCACGGGAAAATATACATATTCATATTTCCCTAGTTTTAATAATAGCTATATCGTAAATTTGCAGTTGTAACCCTAGAGCTCGCGAGATGTAGTATCGCCTTTATAAATAGCTAATATATGGGCGTAGCTACCGCTACCGCCGTATCAATGTGTGTGAAGTTGGCCCCGCACTTTTTGATTTTCGAAAAATTTTTTAATGTGTTAAATTGTGCTAGGTTTGTGCTGCTTTGTGCTGTTTGAATTTTCTCGTTATTTCAAGTAGTTTTCGAGATATTTCACTAAATGCATAAAATGGGCCAGCCCCGCACTTTTTGAAAATTTGAATTTTAACCACTGAAATGAATTGTGTTAGACGTATACTGAGTTGTGCCGTACGAATTTTTGAGATGGATCTCTTAATTTCCCAGAAAATGGAATGTCAAAAAAAAAGTTAGCCCCGCACTTTTGTTTTTTCATATCGGAAATGAGTTTAAAAAGTTGTGCTAGGCTTGTGCTGCGTTGTGCCGTAAAAATTTTCATGGAAATACCTCACATTTTCCGGAAAATCCATTACAAGGCTAGCCCCGCACTTTCGTTTTTTTTCAATCGGAATATGTGGAAAAAATTGTGAACGCGTGTATGAAGTTGTGCCGTTAATATTTTTGAAAAATCGAGTTTTTTTTTCGAAAAAACTGGAAAATTCGAAAAAAGATAGCCCCGCACTTTCTCTTTTTTTTCAATAAAAATCATCTCATAGAGTTTTGCTACATTTGTGCTGACTTGTGCTGATAATTTTTTCAGAAAAAACTTCAAGTTGTCTTTTTAAACGGTGAAAAATCAAAATATCAGTAGATTGAATGTGGAATTGTGTGAATGGCAACACTGTTGTGAAGTTATCCACCTGGAAGTAATAAAATTCTAGATGAGTCATACGATTTTGTTTACACGGTCGCACCACGGGGTAGCATCTAATTCTACTAAGGCTACTACGTTGCCTTCTATCAAGATTTTTTAGGAATATACTGATTTCTCCAATTTTTCCACCTTTGAGAAAAATTTCATGTGAAGTTTGAAAATTAGGTTTGAACGAGTTTGTACGAAAGTAGCATAAGTTTTGGTGATTTCGATTCGGAAGAAAGAACACAAAAAGAATATTGAAAATTTTTTAAACTCGATTTTCCGGTATATCAGAGTTTTTTTCGAGGAAGTTCGAAAAGCACAAATCAGTGTATTCACTGTTGAATGAGATTCAGTTATCAAATGACCGTTAAACGGAAAGAAAAAATGAAAATGTACATTATTCGCTTTTACTTACTTAGTGAAATATCTTATTAATCGTACCATTTGAAATAAAAACTTTTACGGCACAAAGCAGCACAAACCTTGCACAATTCAGCACCACAAACATTTTATCGAAAATCAAAAAGTGCGGGCTAACTTCACAACAGTGTTGCCATTCACACAATTTATCATTCAGTCTACTGATATTTTGATTTTTCACCGTTTAAAAAGACAACTTGAAGTTTTTTCTGAAAAAATTATCAGCACAAATGTAGCACAACTCTATAAGATGATTTTCATGGAAAAAACAGAAAGTGCGGGGCTATCTTTTGTCGAATTTTCCAGTTTTTTCGGAAAAAACTCGATTTTTCAAAAATATTAACGGCACAACTTCATACACGTGTAGCACAATTTTTTCCACATATTCCGATTGAAAAAAAACGAAAGTGCAGGGCTAGCCTTGTAATGGATTTTCGGAATTTTCCGGAAAATGTGAGGTATTTCCATGAAAATTTTTACGGCACAACTCAGCACAAACCTAGCACAACTTTTTACACTCATTTCCGATAAGAAAAAAGAAAAGTGCGGGGCTAACTTTTTTGTTGATTTTCCATTTTCTGGGAAATTAAGAGATCCATCTCAAAAATTCGAACGGCACTCAGTATACTCAGTATACGTCTAGCACAATTCATTTCAGTTGTTAAAACTCAAATTTTCAAAAAGTGCGGGGCTGGCCCATTTTATGCATTTAGTGAAATATCTCGAAAACTACTTGAAATAACGAGAAAATTCGAACAGCACAAAGCAGCACAAACCTAGCACAATTCAGCACAACAAAAAATTTTTCGGAAATCAAAAAGTGCGGGGCTAACTTCACACACATGCCGTATCAATTATACGGGGCCCCCGGACCTCGGGGGCCCCCAAAGTTTGTAAGGAAAATTAAATAAAAACATTCTAATTCATTTTATTCCACAAATGACTAAATTCTATATAATATTCTACGAGAAAAATTTGCAGATGTTCTTCTTCCCCATATTACAAACAGGTAGTAGTAGTTGAATATTTTCAGTGTCGCCTTATCGTTTATGTCAATTATTGCATGTCACAAAAAACTATCTGTTATCCTACTTCTGTTGGTTATTAGCAGATCGTCAAAACAAATCGTACTCCCCTGCTTGGGTTAACGGTGTTTCGGTTAGAAGCAATTGTACGCAAACTATACTTGACCATGAAAAGTCACAGCAGCATATTAATGCCTCACTCTCTTATAATAATTGGTTGCAAGAAAATACCATCGATACTCTATTGAAAAGTAAAATCAATAGTAAAATTACATTCTGGAGAGATGTACTGCATCGTATTATTAATGTTATAATTACTTTAGTATCTTGTAATATACCTTTGAGGGGGCATGATTCTGATTCTGGCAATTTTATGGCAATTTCACGTCTGCTATCTAACTATGATGCAACTTTAAAAGAAGAAATAAATTATTTAAGCCCTACGATTCAAAACGAAATCATTAGTTTGCTTGGTACCACCGTAAGGAACAATATTATCTCAGAAATTAAAAAAGCTCCATTTCTGACAATAATTCTGCATGTAACACAAGGCTTGTCAAAAATTGACCAACTATCTGTAGTTTTTCGATATATCTCAGTTACAGAAAATGATGATAATGTGCTTAAAGAAATAAAAATCTTTGAATCCTTTTTAGGATTTATAGCAGTAACTGCAGGTCTGAAAACTGACATTTTAAATTTGTCTAGAGAATATGGAATTGATTTGACTAAATGTAGAGGACAGGGTTACGATGGAGCGAATGTTTGTGTCGTGTGTTTATGGAGGATTACAAACCTTTATAAAAGAGCATGCCATAAAATAATTACATATGTAATTACTTTATGGAGCATGCTCCAAATGCCGATTATGTTCATTGTGCTGCGCACGCTTTAAACTTAGTTTTAAACGATGCTGCGAGATATATTCGTGCAGTATCGACTTTTTTCGATAATTTAGAAAACATATATACTTTTTTTGGCAATAGTATAAAACGCTGGGCTATGCTGAGTGGCGATTCATCTGAAAAATATTTGATTACCCTTAAAAAAGTATGTCCTACCAGATGATCTTCTAGGAACGACGCTTTATCAGCAGTAAAGAAAAATTTTGTACTAATCATGAGAACGTTGTACCAACTAAATTTAATTTCAAATAAAAAAGATGAACGTGACGAATGTAGAAGTGTAATTAATATTTTAGAGAGTTATGATTTCTTAATGCTCGTTAAATTTTTTTCTTCACTATTTGAAATTATTATTCCTGTTTCTAAAGCTCTACAGCATGAAACTAATGACTTACAGAAATATAGTATTTTATTTAGTAATCTTTCCAATAGACTGTGCCAATTAAGAAATCAGAATTCATTTAATAGTTTGCTAAATGAATCCAAAGATTTAGCAAAAGAGTGAGGTGTAACAACTGTTTTAAAAAACAGTAAGTGAAAGATAACGAAGCGTTTTTTTGATGAGTTATCACAAGATGAAAAAATCTCCGACCCGGAATCCTATTTCAAAGCCAATGTATACTATTGCTGTTTAGATATATTAATTTCTCAAACTAAAGAAAGATTTCAGAGCCGCGACCTGAGTAGTATGTTCGAAATATTACAACCAGAGAAACTCTGGACAACATCTAAAGTTTCATAATTTCATACGGTATTTTTCATAGCTATGGCATTACAAATCTTTTCATGAGAAAAAGAGTGAATGATTGAAATATGAAAAAATTCAAAATTGTATAGCTATTGGCCACTTTTCATAGTAATTGTCCAACAATACTATAGTTATTTGCATGGGTTGAGAATTCGAATAGTGCTAGGTATTTTATGTTTAAGAATTAATTTTATTTTCCTTATAATATTGGTACAATTCTTCTATTTCCCTATTTCATTTTCAGTAATCTCAGCCTCTTCGGAGTTTTTTCCCAGAAGGTGTTCATTGTCGCTACAATTTTCTGACGAAGGTTCGACATTCTCTTGATTCATTAAACTTTCTACAGTACTATCGTCACTCGACTCTACGCTATAACATTGATGGCATAAAAATGTGTCATTATCTGCCAGGTCTGGAATGTGCAACTGGTGAAACTTTGGTATACATTTGGAGTGGTATGATCTCTGACAGCCTTCGCAAGAAAGGTTGGTTTTTTTGGCGACTGCAAATGGAACATTTTGGTGTAACCGACAATGTTTTTTTTTGCGCTTTTGCCGCTCTGGCTTCTTTGCGTTGATGTTTTCTTCGTTCCTTCTCTCTTTCGGAATTGAGTTTTGCTTCATTTTTTGCCTCAAGCATTTCTCTGTATTTCTGCGAGGTTATCGCAAAAGGCAGTCTTCCTGTTTGGCAGTTTCCTTGTCGCTTTGATGCTTCGGGCCATACTAAATAATCAGCCATATTTGATGTTCGGCGAATCTGCACTGTTGTTGAACACTCCATTGATACCGTTCTATTCTTTGTTGCTACCTCATTTTCCGTGACTTTCTGAACGAGCTCCCCCTCTACTTGAGGCTGTTTCAAATCCTCATTAGATTGTTAAAGAGGGCTGTTTGTTTCAACCTCTAAATTGCAAGCAATATCCAGTTGAGGAAGAGTATTTTGTGCAGTCATATTCTCTTCATCAGTGTTGCGCTTAAAATGCTTCCACAGTCGGTATAACGTCAAAAAATGTTCGTTCTCGTTATTATTTAAAGCGTCTATTTGCTCAAATAATTTTACTTTTTCTTTTCCCACTATGTCAAGAAACGTTGAATAATTCATGGTGAGATTACAATTTTTCAAATTAATGCCATCTTCATTTGGAGCACTGGAATTGTTTGCACGGCCAAGACATTTGCTGTAATCCACAGCGTTCGGATCAAATGGATAAAGCTCACAGGCTTCAAAACCGTTTTCACACGGGCGGAAAACTGCAACATCTGCCGGCAGTAGAATTCGTGTTGCATTTGGATATAAGGCTATTAATTCAATACCCAATTCTCCACATAGGACATTCAATTGATAAGTGAGGTCGGACTTATGACCGTCAATAAACAATATGACTGGTAGTTCTATACCATGCTTAACCAAGTATAGGTGGAAGACATTGGCAATATATTCATAAAACGTCTGCGCAGTCATCCAGCCATTATCACTCCGACCGATACCCCAGTCTTCTGGAATAGTCATCGAAATTTTCTCAGAGATTCTTTTATAAGGAAAAACTACCATCGGGCTACAAATTTTCCCGGCGGCAGAAAATGTGAACATAACTGTAATATTTTCCTTTGACGATCCTTTATCAATAGTGTAGACATTCTTACAAACTTTTGGCGCCAGAACCTTACCACTCTTCCGGCATATTTGGAAGCCTATCTCATCTCCATTGAAAATACGGGATGGGTCTTTCATTACATTTTGTAGCGACTTTTCCTCAATGTATTTATCAATGTCTGTGAACCACTTTCTTATATCACTTTCTGATACACATGCGCTAGCTCCAGTAACAGCCTCAGTACTGCGTGTGACAATTTCGGGATGTCGTTTGAGAAAAGCCTTCATCCAACCTTCTCCCGGTCTGTTATCTGTGAATGGATTCGGTCGTGGGTGTTCCTTCAAAAATTCCTGTACCCTTGAAATGATGTCACCCTTTTCCTAGGAAAGCCTTTTGGGGCGAGCTCAGTGATCCATTTTACTATCCGTTCTGCTTCTTCATTCAAAACTGGAGATGGTCCAAAAGAACTTTTACCTACTGGATTTTTTAATTTGAATTGTAGAGTAGCCCGAGGAATTCCGTATTTCTTTGCTATGCTTCGAATGGAGCCTTCACCATTCTGAAATTCTCGCAAAGCTTTTAACGGCCTTGTAGGACTATAAGTTGGTGCTTTTGGCATGATGTCTGTAATGGATACGGCTAATAACTGTATGAGAATATGGTAAAAATAATTCGGTCAGTAGATGAGCTGCACATATCATACAGTCTCTATGGAACGAAAATAAATGAAAATTAAAAAATTTAGTGAAATACAGTGATTGGCCACCCTGGCCAATAACTGTTAATTATTCAATTACGATACCAGTTATTAGCCACCTGTCAAATAACATTCTCTTTGAAAATTATGCCATAAAAATTAACTTAAACAATGTGCCAAACATTGAACTTACCCAAGAAACAGAAGGAAGGGCAAAAATTTCGACTACATCAGTATGAACATAAATACGTAATTATTGGATCTTAACGAATTTTTAAGGTTAGGTGCGTGTGACCAATAACTCTCGATGAACGTTCCTTATTTTTGGGTGAGGCTGCCATCTAGAGGGTGAAGAGTGCTATTCACAAAATATGAAAACTGTAAGCAAAATTGGTCTGAAGCCAAGCGCAGTACGTTGTCAAATAACCTTAATATTGCGACTTATGTTCAACCTGGCCAATTACTGCCCAGTGGCCAACTACTGTACCGTTTACTCCAATTCAATGAGTTCTTTACTCATTGAATTATTGCTAGTAAAATTCAATAGTCTTGCATCTAGTTTTTCCGAAGTAATCACAGCATGCTCTTTATTCTTGACCCTTCCAGTTACAACCGCAACAGCTGAAAGAAGTTTTTCAAAATTAAAACTAAAAAAATTACTTAAGAAATTCGAACGGCGAACAGAACGGCTGTCAGACTTCTCACTATTGTCCATAGAGGCAGAAAATTTAGAAAAACTAAAATCATCATCAGCCATAAATGATTTAATAAATCAGTTTGCCGAAAAAAAGGCAAGGAGAATGCCTTTTTTATTTGTAAAATGGTTGAATTATATTATAATAAATAAATATTTCTTGTCACAATATTTTTCTCCTTTTGTGAAAAATTTTAACCCTTATATAAGGGCCCCTAAACAAATTTTTTATACGGGGCCCCCACAAGGCACGCTACGACACTGCTAATATACCTATTGTGTTGGTATATCCTATATGTCTTATAAGGTAGAGAGAGGGTCCTAGTATTGATCCTTGTGGGATTTCTTCTTCGTTATTTTTCTCTTCTGATTAACCTGTTCCTAATTAAAGGCTGAACCTTCTTCGATCTAAGTAGAATTGGATCTATCTGATAAGTTGTTTCGCGATCTTTGTTTGAAAAATTTTGTAAAGCAGTATGTTATGCCATACTTTGTCGAATGCTTTAGACACGTCCAAAAATATTGCTTCAGTTTTCCATCCTTTCCTATTTCATTTTTTATGTATTGTTTAACTCTCTTAAGTTAATGAGTGACCTAGCCTGAAGCCGAATTGTTCTAGAATTATTTGCCTACCTTGATAATTCTCAGCAATACGCAGTTGCTTTAAATATCCAATTCGGCTATTTTGCTCACGGACGGGAGACGACTGATTGGTTGGTACTTATCCAGGGCCTTTCTTTATTTGTCGGGTTTAGGTATCTTAATGACCTTTGAATGTTTCCATCTTTTTGGAATTTTTGAGTCAGTTTTCACTATTGCTTTAGCAAATCATCAGGGAGCCTGTACACCTCGTTAATGTTGTCTAAGAATTGTGTCGAATTTATCGTTGTGTTTATTTTTTAATTCATCATGAAGTTCCTGTGCGAGTCGATTCAAAGTGTCATCTCCATCCAATATCGTTTGCAATTCGGCGTCTTCCAACTTTTTTAGTGGTCTTCAACATTCTTCATTTCTCACATCAAAATCATTATTTCGGAACCGTTGAAACCATCTTTTGCATGTTGCTTTTGATAGAGCATGATCATCGTATGCTCCGACAAGCATTCGATGCGACTCTGCAGCATTTTTCTTCTGATGAAAACAAAAAATCAATGCTTTCCGCAAATCATCACTTTCTGGTCAAAATTCGACATTTTTAACACGATGAAAAAATATGATGTTATCTGTTCAATGACTTGATGTATACTAAATGTTTCACAGCAAACAATAAAATAAAGAATCGTTCACAACAAATGTTCCCTATCGAGACATTTGTATCTTGACGCTCACTTCATACTGGTATACCTGGTATATTGAACTTTTGGCTCTCAACATACAATTGTAACAATTATATATACGCCATTATTATTATTATTATCGATTCTCAGGAAGAGATAATGATACAGTCACATTTTTAGATGGGATTTGTTTTGATTATCGAAGTGGTTTCTTTTCAGCTTCTCTATTTCCTTCACCAGGATCCTACTGGAGCAACCCAACAGCTAATCTGTACTCTAACATAGCAAGCACACACTCAATAGGACATCATGCAGGTCATCATTTAGGTAGTTCTGCATTGGGATCCTACCCTAGCTATGCCTGACAGTCCCCCCCACCTTCATCAAGAACAGAATGGATGAGGAAAATGTCAATATAACATTACGATAATCAGTTATCGTTTTGATCAGATCAACAAAATGTATCAGTAGATTTTCTTATGGAAAGAAGCAATCTAGTATACATGTGTATTATTTGAGATGCTTATTTGTTATTGAGCATGAACATGATCAAAGTAGTAAAATGTCAGAATAAAATTAAAGGAACTTTCTTGATTTCATCGTTGTTGAATATGTTTTGTAATATATGACATCAGGACTTTAATCAAAATTGAGTTATGAATCAGTTATCATTTGTAAATCGCTCATTTTGCCTGTAAAAATGCGTATGATATAAAATGATTATAGAAATAGTGTTGAATGTCCTTTGTTAACAAATTTTATATTTTATTTCTTCTAATTTTGTGAATAGATGTAAATTTATGTTTTATATTGTGCATATGTATGTTTTATATAATTGAGTTGAAATAAACTTATGTCAAATTTATTTGTTCAGTTTATTGCACCATTTCGATCAATTCAGATATGAATTTGTATAGATATTCAATTTATTCAAGATCGTATGAGGTGTTTACAACAGTGATAAAACTTTAAATTGAAATGAAACGTATTTAAATTATGATTGAAGCCAATTATTTTAAAATACGAATAAATCCAGTATTTTGTCTAATTTTTACATTACTCTGTTCCATTCAATATTTGTAATGAATTTTAACCAACTGAATGAGTCATTAATACAACCTTTTTTTTTATTTGAAAGTTAACTTTATGAAATTGATATATCAAAATTGTAGAAAATCACTGACGTAGGGTCAGTGCGTGATTGTTCTAAAGTCCTACTCTGGAACAGTGTAATACTTATACGAGGGTTGCCCATAATATTTCGGGATTGGGCAACCCTAGAGCTAAGTGACAGCTCTATTGACCATTCCAGGGTGACGTCACAAAGCTAACCTCAAATGTCGTGGAGGACAAACAAATGCCAAATATGTACTTGAAACGAAATAAAATTATTTTTACCTGGATTTAAAGGCCTCTTACCTAGGTTTCCGATAATGAAAGCTATTGCCATTCTTCCATTTATTGCTTCTCTGTTTTACCGAAATGTTCCTTATTACCAAAAGTGTCCTAATTTCGTGCAGTTTTTAATTGTGGTAGGAGAGGAAATAGAGATGAAGAAAGATTTTTCAGACTTCCAGCAGTTGTATTATATAATCCGGTGGTCAGCATATTGAGGCATTGTCGCTTCAACGTCGAGAAGCTTGGATAAAAGCTTTGAGACGGGAAGATTTTCATGAATCTGCTCAAAAATATGCAAGAATATGCTCTTGACATTTCATAACAGGTATGAAAAATTTGATAATTTATTGTATGTATTCATTGCCTATTAATATAATGTATAAAGAAAAGATTCAAATTGCTAATATTTTATCTTATTCTTAGGAGAACCAGCCCAACTACGAGATGTAGCGAACCCTGACTGGGTCCCAAACATGGGATATATAACTGGTGATTCTTTGACTGTACAGGCATTTAATAGATATAAGAGAGTTGTTAATCGTGCTAAACGTTTGGAACAGGTAAGCCTTTTTGTCCTCAAACTGAGAATTACCTAATATTAATTTTATTTTTATTTTAGGATGATGTAAGGGCTGCGGAATGGTCTTTGGAATCACAGGCTGCTGAAAGACAACAGGAAGTTGGAGCAGACTAAAAGGCCAATGACATTATGGTTTTAGAGCAGCAATTGAATTTCTGCAATGAAGAAATACATAACATGGAAAATAGATTGTCAAAGTGTGAATTGACTGAGGATTCATTTAATAATAAGTGGGAAGAGGGTTTGTTCAAAAGCAGTCTATTTCACAAATGGGGTGGGTTTCCAAATCAAAATCACAAATCTTAGAATACTATGCTCCTTGGAAGACCGCCTTGCACATTGGAAATCCTATATTGAAGAACTCTTTCAAGACCAGAGACTGCGACCCCATATCAATGATGATAGGAATAGACAGACGGCGCCTCCAATAACAAAAACGGAGGTTATCTACGCGATCAAAAATAGTAAAATGGGAAAGCTGTCGGACCCGATCAGATTCGCGATAGCTTGATACTGGCGGAAACACTTGAGGAGCTTCAGACTCTGTTCGATGCCATCAATCACAGTGGCAATATGTACGGCCTAGAAATGAACATAAAGAAGACAAAATACATGGTGATAGAGCGGGGGCTAGCAAAGCAAACATCAATAAAGATTAATAACGAAGAAATACAGAGGGTTCAGTCGTATAAATACCTGGGTACAGTCATTACTGAGGATTGGAGACAAGAGACGGAAATCAGATGTCGCATCGAACAAGCCAGAGGCGTCTTTATAAAGATGAGATCATTTCTTTGCGACAGGAGCAGTAACATTGAGCTCAGAAAACGAATTCTCCGGTGCTATGTGTTTCCGGTGGTTTTGTATGGGATGGAAGCGTGGACGCTGACAGAAACACTGTCCAAGAAGATCAACGCCTTCGAGATGTGGACATATCGCCGCATGCTTCGGATATCTTGGACTGATAGGATACGGAATGAGGAAGTACTCCGCAGAATGAATACTCAGATGGAACTTTTATACACCATCAAAAAAAGGAAATTTGAGTATTTCGGACACATCATGCGCGGAGACAGATATGACTTGCTGCAGCTGATAATACAGGGTAAAATCAACAGCAAGAGGGGCCCTGGACGTAGAAGAGACTCCTGGTTGAAGAATTTGAGAACCTGGTCTGGCAAAACATCTGCTGAATTATTTCGAGCAGCAGCATCAAGAGTCAAGATTGCCCTACTAGTCGCCAACCTCCGTTCAGGAGACGGCACGTGAAGAAGAAGGAAAATAGATTGTCAAAGTGTGAATTGACTGAGGATTCATTTAATAATAATTTTTCAAAAGCAGTCTATTTCACAGGGTTTCCAAAATCACAAATCTTATCGCACAGAAGTAATTTATCCGAATTTCAGCAACTGCTTCTTACCTTGATGAAACTGAGACCGTTCAAGAATATTATTCTCGCTGATCGAGGGTTCTTGATAAGGGATGAAGGTGGAATTTTGGGAGGACACATACATACCCGCTTTCATAAAGGGGCAGAATCTACTTCATCCTGCAGATTTAGAAAACACGAGGAATATCGCTACAGTGAGGATTCATTTCGAACGGGTTATTGGCTTGCTGAAGAAGAAACTTAAAATTTGCCAAGGTCCAATTCCTGTTAGCATGCTTTCAATATCTTGAGAGCATTTGGGTGCATTGGACAAAATTATCAAAGTTTGTAGCGCATTTGTCAATTTGTGTGATTCACAAATTGATTGATTAAATGCATCATTTATATTGAAATATTATAATTTTGTTTTTTAATTATTAAATACTGAAACAAGTACAACTGTATCATTTACATTAAACCACCTCACTTCTAAAACTAGGACTTTTTAGGCAAATTTAAGAATACTCGTCTTCTAGAACATTTATTTCTAATAATTTACAATTTATTCACAATATTGGCAAAACCAACTCTCAGGAATATCATTCAAACCGATACATTATTAAAATGATTATCTGAAGCATAACTTACTCTTCCTAAAACAATGAAAACATTTTCATTGTGTTTCCTCATCAAAACTTTTTGTACAAATCCTGTCTCGTAATATTTATATGCCTGCAAAGATTTATAGGCTTTCAGTTGACACCCTGTATAGAAGCTATGAGTAAGTACAAAATAACTTACTCAGTCTATAAGTCTAACGGATGGTAACGTCTGCAAATTTGGTGAAAGATAAGGATCAACTCCATCGATTATTTCAAGTTTTTCAATATATCTCTCCTTCACTTCACCACTTAGTGTTGAAAAATATTCTGCCCAGGTATAATCAACGAACTCTAAGCATTAAACCACTTCTAACTGTACAAAACAAGTGTTAAATCTTGAAAATATCAACATGTAAATAAATGGAAAAGAACCTTTGTTTGTCCTCCACGAAATGTCAAATATCCGAAAAGACCACGTGACCTGGAATGGTCAATTGTAAAGCTTGATAATTTGAGGTTGACCGCCTCGGTGGTCCAGTCCGCTAGAGAGTCGACTGGAGTTCCGTAGGTGGGGGTTCGAGTCCCCCCGAAGTCATGGTTGTTGTGTTCGTCCAACGCCCAGTTCATAAAAACAGAATTAATAATACTACGTAGAGACTGTGCACATAACCCAGTTGTTGGCACATTAAAGAGAAGGAAAAAAAATTGAGGTTATAAGTATTCAAAACGCTTTGATATACGAGCGCAATTTGTGTTCTTTAAGTAACTTGAAAGATTAATCTCGCCCAAAAAATGTAATTAAATCGTGAACATTCTTGTGCAATTATTTTTTAACTTTAACTCAACAATAGTGCATCAATGAACCTAATTCAATTTATGGCGATGAAGCTCCATCAAGGACCAGTATTTATCGATGGTATAGTCAATTCAATCAAGTTATTGTTCCAAAAACTGATGCTGTGCGTCAACTGATACTTCAAGATCGTCATGTGATCTATCTTGAAATTGAGACCACCTAAGGCATTATTGACACCAGCATATATTCAATATTGCATGAACATTTGACCGTCAAAAAAATTTGTTGGCGTTGGATCCTAAACATTTGTCAATAGCTCAAAAAAAGGCTCGTGTCGATTGGTCGAAAGAAATGCTCCAAAAATACGTTAGCGTTGCGTTTATGAGATCGTGACAGGTGATGAATCGTGGATTTACGTGCATGAACCCGATAGTAAATGGCTGTCGACTGTATGAGTGTTTCAAGATGAGACAAATCCAGCAGAAGTTGCTCGCGCACGAAGCACTTTCAAGCAAATTGTCGCCTGTTTTTTCGGAAAAACTGGACGTGTCGCAATCTTACCACAGAACCACACAGAACAGTCAATTCTGAGTGATACACAACCATTTGTTTGCCAGTTGTCTTCCGAGAAATCAGGAAAACCAACCGCCGAAGACGGATCACTCACACATCGGCTCAAACAACTGCATCTTTGAGCACTCAAAACATCGATTTGATTAGTCATCTGCCGTATAGTTCTGACTTGGCACCGAATGACTTCGTTTCATTCCCATACGTAAAAAATGAAATGAGAGGTCAACGTTTTTCGAACCCTGAAGAAGCGGTTGATGCGTTCAGAATGCATGTTTTGGAGATTCCTCAATCAGAGTGGCAAAAGTGCTTCGACAATTTATTCAAACACATGCTAAAGTGTATAGATCTTAATGGGAAATATTTTGAAACACATTAAATCGATTTTTGATGATTAATATTTGTTTTTGTTCTCTAATCCCGAAATATATAAGGCAACCCTCGTACAACCACTTCAAGAAATGAACACCTATATTTTAAACAGAATGAACCACTCAATTTTCTTTCAATTTTATTCAAAGCTCATATTGCCTTCGAAAATCATTATATTCAAGTCCAAATTATACGAAGCCAATGATTATCTGGCATCAAATCTTCTGAAACCTCTTCAGGACCCTAAGGATAATGAACTATCCCCTATAGGATAGCGGTACATTAAATATTCTCAGATCACGATATTTAGTTTTGATAACCTCAAATAAACTGTATTAGTAGGCAAAAATAGTTTGTTTCAACAACTACTGTGATTTATGCCAAAAGTAAATAAAAAAACTTCTATATCTTCTCGTAATCGAACGCTACTGTAATGAAATTTAAGAATATGCGAGATATCAATAACGTCCATACATGCTCAACTTTTTGTTGAAATCCGACGGATATTATGAGATATTTGGTATTGAAAACATTTTTTGGGAATTATTTGAAACCTTATCAGCATGAACGATTTCAACTCAATCTTGAGCACGGATTTTTGATAATAAAAAGTTACAGATATTTGGGCAAAACGTTAACACTTGTTTCAAAAGAACAAGCGCGCAAAAATATCTAATAGGTATTTCGTTAACTAATCAATGGAGTAAAGTGAAAAAATAATTTTTAATAACAAAAACATCAACTTTAATATTTATTTGTACTTAGATCTTACAATCCATTAAAAATTTTCAGAAAATTCACTTTCCTGTTCATCAGAAGGATACGAAAAATAAATAAGTATCAGTAGGAATGTTAGTACATAGATCTAAGTTTGTTTTGGAAGAAACACAGCGACACAATATAAAAAAAGAATGTTTCTAAAAAACACATTCAATAAAAACAACCTTCAAACTTCTTGAGTAAAGTTCATAAAGCTATAACTTATCTTCGAAAAAATTTTACAAAAGTTTTATCACTAAATGTTTAAAGTTCATCCTTCCTAGGTGTATCATCATCTTCAGTCTCTTCTTCAACAGGTTCTTCTATACTAGCGCCATCTTTGCCACCAGATTCAACAAACTTAACTAGGCCTTCGAAGTTTCTTGGTCCATTGTATTCTATGACATTATTTGACCCTTTGGCATAAAGCTTCAATGTGGGGAAGCTGCTGACCTTGGTGTGCTCCAACTCGTTGGCAGTGGCATCCATCTTGGCGATCACAATGTCACTGTTGTCTTTGAAATGTTCACCAACCTGAAAATATTATACTCATATAGAACACATATAGGGGAAATGAAACTTATTGATGTGACCCAAAAACATTCAAAATATGCACAGAAGTAAATATGGGTACTAAAGTAACTGTTTCATAAAATATCAATTTTTGAATTGCATGAATCCTTACGAAAATATTATCTATTGGTGAATACACTAAAAATATCAATTTTATTTATTAAAGATTGGAATAAAATTTCAAATTGGTATCAATCAACCTTGAATAATCATTATTAAATAATACTGACATAGAATAATATTAATGAGGAAAACAATTGACAGAAAAAAATCACTCACACACAAAGTGAGTTAAGAAAGCTTTGATGAACAAGATCGTGTTTTTTTATGCTAGTTGGTTATACTGCTTGGAGCAGAAGTAGAATGTTTTAAATTGAAAAAAAAAACAGTTATACACTCTGGCAAAAAATCTGTTGCAAGTATGTCGAAAATGCTGCATAAAATTAATAATAATAATTGACAGAGTGAACAACAATATTTGTGGCAAAAAATAAAGATGCTGGTGACCTAAATTCAGAATTTCATTCCAAAATAATTGTTTTCTCATAAATCAGTTGGACAGCCACAAACCAGGATGGCGTAGTCAACTATCGCAATTTTGAATTTATTGGAATACCATCACATAATTTGGGATTAAAAGTAGGATCAATGATAAAACATGCTCTGACCAGGTGTACAGAATAGTAGATCTATACACTTTTGCATGTGTTTGAACCAATTGTCCAAGCACTTTTGCCACTTTGATTGCAGTATCTCCAAAAAATGCATTCTGAACGCATCAACCGCTTCTTCAGATGTCGAAAAACGTTCATCGATGCACTGTTGTTGAGTTAACCCATGTCGAAAGTTGTAAAAGATAATCGGACAAAAATGTTCACGAGTTTATTCCATTTTTTGGGCGAGATAAATCTTTCAAGTTACTGTAAACAACACAAATACTGCTCGTATATCAAAACGTTCTATGTATAACCTCAAAAATATCAAGCTTTACGACAGAGCTGTCAGTTGGCAGACTGCAACACTAACCCTAGTGTTGCAGTCTGCAAGATTGAACAACCCTGTCCAATCTTGAAATATAAAAGGCAACCCTCGTTTTATCCAAAGAGGATTGATAAAATTGGGACTTATAAGATCAGCAATATCCAATCAAAAAATAAAGATAATGCATCATAAGATAACATACCTTGTCATAAATTGGTGCCAACTGTTTGCAATGACCACACCATGGTGCGTAGAATTCAACAAGTACGTCTTTTTCAGCATCAAGGGCTACTTTATCGAAGTTGTGAGCCACCAATGTTTTGACCGGTTCTTTGTCCCAATCTTCTGGGATATCTTGACTAAGCAAATGTTGCTTCAATTTACCGGCTAAGAAATCTTCAACGAATTTCTTGATAGCGTCAGCGGACAAATCATCCGAATCAGGTTTGTATTTGGCCATGTCTTCTTCCAATTTGATGAGACGGGCAGCAGGTACCTCTTCCTTTTTCATTCCTAGAAAAAATTTAGTTCTCCATTACATCACTTCATATACCATTTTGATCGTTATGCAGGTTTTTTTCGAGTAAACAAACAGAAATCGTAAATAGAGGGTACAGTGTCACAGTATAGACCAGTTTTGGCGTTGTAACCACAACTAACTATGGCTACCTTGACGGTGACCTCATAGTTGTAGATTCCCTTGGCATTTCTGACAGATCAGAGTGTTGCCAATTTTGAACACTGAAATTTTGTATGAGGAACATCTTCACATTCTCAATTGTAGGAGGGTGTTTAATGGGCTTTAAAGTAGTGTGTTTTTATTTGAAGTAACTTCTGCTGGACCAACATATTGGTCTTAATTAATAACTATAGTTTGTATTTTTTTTCAAGATAAATCACTGCAATAATCATTTTAGATATAATTTCTTGAACCAGACCATCTATAATTATTCCTAAGAGACTTATTAGTTTATTGATGTAATCAATTTTCTAGAGATAACAAGAATTCTCTGCAACGTGAAGAAAAATGACCAAAATTTCACCCAGAAATTAAATAACAAGCAGGTTAGCTGCTTCAGCATTTCTATTCCTTAGGCTATATGAAAAGTTTTCATTTATTATTAAGTCGATTTCTCCTGCTAATATTTGTCAATCTTTAAATTCATCCGAACGTTGGGTTTTTAAAACTTTTCTTTTGGCTGAGAAAATTTCTTAATTTATGTCCTTCTTAATTCTTTAATATGTTTCGGCCAAATGTTGGATTTTATTCTTGAGTCAAAAAAGGTCTAAAAACCCAACAAATCTTCAGATGAAAAGTTATCATGCAATTAATGCCAAAAATGTTTCTTTTTCACACCTAAGATGAGATAGAGCTAGTAACTAGATTCAACTCTGCTCTTGAGGTGGGGTAAGTGTAGTTAGGTGTGTGTCCAGAAATTCTCAACCGATTCTCCTTAAAATTCATATCCCTATTTAGCTATTTACTTGCCGTAAGTTCAAGTTAAGTTTCTTTAAAAACAAATATTGAACATCAAATAGGACTCACCGAAGAATTCTAGAATCCTTTGATGATCTTCCTCGTTGGCGTCGATGGTCACAAACAAGACTTGTTCACGGAATGGTTTGGCTACGGAACGGGCTGCGTCGCTGACCTTCTGGAAGTGATCTTCTTCCTTGTTGAGGAACAGAATGAGGTGGCTCTTGATCTCTCCACCGAATATTTTCTGTGCAGTCTCATGGTTGAATTCGACGACAAGTGGAAGAGAGTTGGTCACAATGAATTTCTTGATTTGTGCTTCTGTTTCATCACCATCGTATTCGACTTTTCCTTCATCGAACTGGGACAAAAAAGATTTTGATGTTGAATATGGAATGCATAGAAATGAAACAAAAAAATAAAAGAATATTGATAGGCTTACCTTCTTGAACAACAATATGCTGCCACATTTGACTCCGTACTCTTCATACAGAGAATCCTCAGAGGTAATAGCGAAAGGATGGTCATCAACAGAAGCAGCAACTTCCAAGAATGCTTTAGCTTTTGCAGTTGATTGGTCTTTGAAGAAACCAACAATAACAACGTTGTTGTTTTCAATCAAATCCTTAGCTTCTTCCACAGTCTTGAGTTCTTTCGCAGGTGGTCCAGTTTTCTTCAATAGCCAGTTGACTATGTCTTCAGCCTGTCTTCCACCTAAAATTTTGAAGTACTTTCAAAATTTGATCCAAACATGTGCAACATTAAGAAAATCTAGAGACCTGAGTTGAACCTACCGTTGTAATCCATCGGTGTTCCCTTCCTGAAGAATTTGAGGGTTGGATATCCTCGTACGCCATGTTTTTCAGCCAATTCAGCTTCTTCAGTAGCATCAACTTTTCCTAGTTTGATGGATGACTCCTTTTCAGCCAAGGCCTTGGCAGCTTTGACGTATTCTGGAGCTAGTGCTTTGCAGTGACCGCACCAAGGTGCATCTGTGTAAAAGAATATAAATTAGGAGCTAGTTACTTCCCATATAAAATCCAATAGGAGGCAGTGGCGGCTCGTGACAATATAGTATGGTGAGGCACATATGAAAAAAAATTTAATAATGTAATAAAATATATATATATATAGGGTTTACGTGGCGAACAAAGTTTATATAGTGAACTCTACTTCGTTAGTTGCATAATAAATATATTAAAAAAATTTTCTTCACTAATGCTTGGAATTTTTGATGAATCCTCAAATTATTTATATACATATTACTTTATTTTATTCAGCAAAAAAAGTCATTAATTTAATTGTCCCAATATATTATGAGCTTATTTTTCGATATACTAAATTGCTCAAAAATATGGAAACCATTATTATGCAGCTGTTTAGCAAGAACCAACGTGGAGGTGTAGAGCATTCCCTCCACGTGTGGGATGGAAATGAAGGAAATCGGATCAGATCAAGTTGGAAATTTTCAAAATAACGAAATAAACTCTAAATAAATAGAATAAACTCTGAAAAAAATTAACACTGAATAAAAAAATTAAAAAGGCAGTGTAAAATAGGATTTATTCTGAAAGATATAAATGAAAATTATTCTAAATTTTCGTCCTGTGATTTTATGAATCCTTTTTCGATCGAAATTTTAGCCATATTACTCAGCCACGCCTGTCCAGTTGCATTCCTAATATAGTTTTTAATCCTTTTCAACGCAGAGAAACTTCTTTATGTGGAAGCAGTTGTCAAATTTTCCGAATTTTGAAGATAAAAATTGAAATAGATCATCAGCAGAACGCCCAGAACTAACATCATAAAATCCCATGAAGCGCTCAACAAGTTGGTCATCTATTACATAACGAAAAATAACTGATAACTGGGAATGACAGCTTATGTCAGTTGTTTCATCTTGCTAAGAAAAAAACAATGATTGTGAAATGTCGTCCTCGATTTGTTTGTTCACAACAAAAGCAACCGAATCAATTAATTCATTTTGAATGATTTTAGATGTACCAGAAAATACCGATTTACTGTTGGTGTCATTTTCTAAAAAGGTTTTTAAATTCGTGTCAAATTTTCTAACAAGAACTACCAATTCTTTGAAATTTCCGTGATTTAAAGACTCATTCGATTCATCATGCCCCCTAAAAGGTAACTCTTGCATACAGAGGTGCATCGTAATATCTATTAAACTTCTTAGAATTTGTCGATTTTCTTAGACTTTAGCATTGAAATTTTCAATTTCTATTTGACGCGCATTGTCTATTGCTGTGGCGATATTTTGTTTTTGCTATCTCATAACGGTAAGCTTGCAATTAGATGAAATATGCTGAGCACTTTTATTGTGTAGCGATAGACCCCCAGATAAATTTTTCAAATCACTTAAACCACTTTCCGACCAAACTCTGTCGGAATTTCTATTAGTTGCTGAGAATAAAATGCAGGGCCAACAAAATATTTTTTTCAAAGTAATACTTCCAGTAAGCCAGTCGTACTTGTCATACCACGTATTGTGGAATCCCCGATTTGATTTACCGACCCCACCATTAGACACTAGAGATTTCCTCAAATCTGGAACAGGTCGCTTAACTTCCTTAATTAAATATAATTTATCATCATACGAATGAGTCGAAAAATGTTGCTTATTTATTAAAAAATTAACAATATCACAAGTACACTGAACATGTTCCTTAGGAATTTCAAAAGATTTACTATTACCAGGTACCGCTGAATCCATTTCGCCATCTGGTAGTCACTTTCGATAAAAAAGATTTATATTTCAGAAAAAATTCACCTAAAAATGATTATAATCATACGCGATACACAGCAAACGCGATACCTCTAAATAACGACAAAGTGAACTAACCCTATTTCTCTATTTCCCGCTTCCCGATTAACTCGAATAAAAACCTGAGGCCAGCCTCTAATTCCTCGAGAAGCCGCCTTCAAAGCCGTAGATATGTTCTCACCGCTTCGACGCAGATAACCCGCTAAACATCGCAGAAACGAAACGATCTCAGATCGGCTAAGATCGCGCAGAGGCCAGCCTCGGAAAAAGAAGCCTGCGTTAGGCATGCCTCCAACCGTTTATTCAAAGAGGATTTGATTTGTTATGAATATACTAGGTACGTGAGATTGGGAAAAATATTGAGGAAAAAAGTGATGATGAAAGGGAATGAAGAAATATACGGTTCAGAATTTTTTTGATGAGGCCTCACTGCCTCACCTGCCTCATAGGACAAGCCGCCACTGATAGGAGGTCTTTTCTCTTTCAGAAAACCACTGTATACACTCTGACAAAAAAATATCTGGAAATTCTCATTTGAATTGCCCGCGTTGATTATTTTCAGGTATTTGAAGTTTCTGTATGTTGGTAGGACTGTCCGTAATTACTATGCCAAACACGAGCGCGATCTGCCAACTAGTTAGTTCCAAACTAGCTGTTGAAACCAGTCGTAGTCTGCGAATGTTACAATGAATTTGAGCTTAGAACAAAACTGAGGGAAAACTGGAAGTGGTTATTTTTGATTTATGGTACAGGCTTGTTGATTTCATATTCATAGTGGTGATTGATTTAGTATCACACTGTTCCAAAGTGCAGACTTCATAACAATCGCGCAAAAGCTACATACCTCACGTCAGTGCTTTTCTAAATTATTCTTTAAAAAAATCCAAACGAAAGCTATGAAAAAGTTTCCAAATTAATATAAGGACTTCCCTAAAGTTCAGCTTATCAGAAATAAATTCGCTATGCAAGTAGATAAGAAAATATATCAAGTGTATACGCAATGAAGACGTGTTTTTTGCTACCTTCAGTGTATAGCTAGACCTGCCTTATCAAGTAAAAGCCTAGCATTTTCTTTGATAAAAAATTTCAGCCAAGGTTAAAATACGAAGCAAAGTTTTCAATGATTTAAATATGAGTAGGAAAAATAATTGTCAATTTCAAGGAAAAGTCATGATTAGTGTCATATTTTTTGAACTACTAGAGCGTGAGATAAGGTATGAATAGTATATTCTAAAACAAGTTGCAGAATGGGCACCTATTCCAACACGAATGCGAAATTCGAAAACGAGCGACGAAGGGGCGAGTTTTTGAACGCATGAGTGTTGGAATTGCATTCTGCAATGAGTATTAGACGATATTTTCCCTATTTCAGTCAAGAATTGTGAGAAATTTATTGGAATTCAATGAAAAATTCAGATTATACCTCCTAGTGCCTTTTGTATTTTATTTTCGCAGTTGGTGTGACTGATACGAAAATTGTCAGATCATAGAATTTGAATAGTGCGTTCAAGTCTCTACATGGTTTAATATTGACAATTGACATGCAATGGACGCGTGTTGACATTCGAAAGGATAGGATGTCAGTGTTGTCAACCACAAAACGAAAAATATAACTAAAAACAATACTGTAATGAGTTCATTACAGCACTGTTTTTAGTGCTGTAATGAACTCATTACGTAACTGAAATAGAGAAAAGTAGTTTCTCTATTTCAATTCAAATACAGTATAGAAAGTATAGAACCAAGTGAATATCTTTCGAACGAAAAGGGCAATTGTTAACGAAATTTTGCATGCAAGTTTAATGAAGCGAAATAGCATGAGAACAAATCTGTATACACGAAGAATTATCATATGTTCAAATAAAAAATTTGTGTTGTAAATGCATAGAACGCAATAAAATGATGCGATCATTAGTGATATTTCAATACGATCTCTATCCAAAAAAGTCAACTTGGAAATATTTGGTAACTTTCAGTTATTACGGTAATTTTGATTCAAAAATATTATTTTGATTATGTGAAAAGTGGATTTCTTGTCATTTAAGTATAATCGGGTTTGAGTTCGTGTTTCGAGAAGAAGAAGCATTTGTATAAACTAACAATTTTCTGTGATATATCTAAACATTTTTTTCTTATCAAGGAACCTTTCTTCGGATAAAGAATTGAGCAAGTTGATACGTGCTATTATACCAATTCAAGTAGTATTTGGTATGTTTGAGGTTAAGAAACATCCCGTCTGATGTAATAATTCCATTTCAAGCAGCACATCCCTTCTGATGCAAGAATTGTTTAAATGGTGGTATCATTAAAGTTCTTAATTCAAGTAGAAACAAGGTTAATTAAGCTTTCAAGTGTGCTAGGTAGAACAAAAAGAGTGCAAATACTAAATAAAGTTTGTACAGGAGACAATTTTTTTAATTGAAAATTGTCGTTGTGAGGGAAAACAAAGTTGTGAATTATGAAAAATCGCCTTATGGCAACTGAAACTTATCAGTGAAACCATACGAAAAATTCTTGATTGATAATTAATTAATTCAAACAATTTGTCAAACAGATTATCTCAATCAACGTCTTCATATATGGATAAATCAAAGCTTCTTGCAATAAAATGGTACAAAACTGAAATTAAATCCCCAATAATCTCAATATACATTCAGAATTTTGTGATTCTCTGATGAGATATCGAGTAATCAAAAAAAAGTTTCAGGAATAATTTGAAAATTTTCGTTTCAACTTCATTCAAACATCTTCCAAGTAACAAATTGATCGGATAACTAACTATTCTAGGACTTACCGACGAAACCAAATTTCATATGATCATAACTGCTGAACTCTTCGACGGATTTGGCCCAATAATGAACTTGACCGTAATTTGTCAATCGGACATACCCATGTTTGACCACTGATTTTTTTCTACTCGAAAATTACAAACATTCCGGTAAAACGATAGCACGCGGTTTTAGTTGCAATAAGCTGTCAACAACTAACTGATCTACGAACAAGCGTGGAAAACAAATTGAATTATATTCATTTACATAAATTAATGATTAAATTCACATTGTTCTGCTTCATGGAATCTAACCAATATGAACTGTTGAAGAGGTTTACATAACATAACAAGGTAATGGATTTCGCTGGTATAAATGTTCTCCTAGTGGTCTACAACATATCGCATCAGGGCGCTGAAAGCAAACAACGTGACCTTTTTTGAATACAACCCGAACAACAGTGATAAGTAAGGGCTCCTAGAAGTGTTAACGTAGAATTGGCAACGTCGGTACGGCGTACTGCTATTACGTGCATCTCAAATTAGGACTGCCATTGCAACAAGTATAAAAGTCATTATGAATATATCAGGTATACCGGTATGAAATTTTTGGTGAAAAATAAAACAATAATTATTAATGGGAAAGTAAAAAACATTTCATTCCTAAGTATTGGCCATTGTTTTAAACACATTTTGACCATCTTTCTGGCAATTTGTGGATACCACACCAATAAAATTGTTAGTCTTTTTTTTTAAGCAAACAAACCAGACGCACATTATTACAAATGAAACATAGCGTAGATATCACAATTTGATTGCTAAACTTTTTACAGAAAGCACCTATATCGATGAAAACAATGAACAAAAACAAAAGGAAATTTAGAATTAAATAAATCCAATAATTAAAATAACAAATTTGAAACTCAACAGGTACCTATATACAATTTCAGTGATATTCTAAAACATGGGGAAAAACTCAACAGTTTCCCGTTATTAAGATTTATGTGACAAAAAATAAAATTGAGGAGAGGAGGACCCACATTTTTTTAATATTTCCGAAAAAAAAAATTCCAAAAGCCTTCACAATTTTCAATTCCGCTAATATATAGTATAAGAGCTGTATTTGTGGTATGGGCCTAAAATGTTCTTGAGTAGTTTTTGAACTTCGACAACTAAA
Organism: Micraspis discolor; assembly: GCA_030674115.1. Classification (NCBI taxonomy): domain Eukaryota; kingdom Metazoa; phylum Arthropoda; class Insecta; order Coleoptera; family Coccinellidae; genus Micraspis; species Micraspis discolor. The sequence goes on from JARTUT010001740.1 coordinate 3,851,932, forward strand.
ATTTATAATAATAATACAAATATAATAAATAATAATAATTCGAAACTTTCAGATTAAAACCTATATTTTTTATTGATGAAATTATCATCAAATGAAGCCATAATATACTGGGTATTCATTCGAGATAAGAAAGTTGTAGTCATTTTCCTGTATAACCAGAAACTCTGGAGGTCTGATAATACCTTTTTTAAGAACAAGGATCATTATCACAAACCCTTAAGTACACATTTTGAGGTCCAATAGGTCGCCGTGAATCACCCTGTATTACATTTAGCAAACTGAATGGCCATATCAACATATTATCTGCTACAACAACGAGATTAGGTACTTAAGCAAAGTTTTATGAACCCTTCATTTGAATAAATCTACGATGATTCGACATTTAGTTTATTAAAGACATTAAATACCCACATATATGTGTCACTCACACTCATCTCGCGGGAGTAAGTAGGTTTCTAAATGGTATATTGTTTATATTAAGATTCCATCTGTGAAAATAAACAACTTGAAATATTCGGGTAGGTAATAGACGAAAATTTTCGTGAGTAAGAAGCATCTTGTTGGAAATCGACTTATAGAGCAAGAATGGAAGATCATAAATATATTTATATATATATATCTGGTACATTAAGAGCTGTCGTAAAATGTACCTATGAATTCGACATTAATCGACTCTTATATAACTTTTTATTCAAAAATATGGCAACATCAATCTGGAAATGGATTTATATTTGATTATGTCCAATAGAAAAAGAACCTACACATTTGATGTTTGCAAGAGAAATAATAGATGAGGAAACCATAAATGTGGCTCAGAGATTTGAAATCAAAGGAAAAACTGAGAGATAAAAATTTTTACATGAAATCTGATAAAATAATTACACAATATGCCGGTGTACCGTTACTTTGGACATAGGCAGAATTCAAAGTACAATTTCATGTAATGAATATTTCCTCCATTCTGTTCAAAAATGACGAAGTATTAGCTAGCTCGAATGATAAATTTATATTTTCTAGGAAAAATCATCTCAATCCAATGAATCAACAAAGAAAATCATCATTTGACACATAACCATAACCTAGCAAAATCATACAGAAATGAAGAGTATGAAAGAAAAAAGTATAGCATTTCATACTCACAAAATTCAACAAGGATAAATTCATTGTCTTTAATAGCCTGCTCGAAGTTGGTCTTCTTCAACACCAATACTCCTTCATCAGATGCAATATCTTCACACGTAATGTATGAAAGTGATGCTAATGAAAAAAGAATCGCACTAAAAAATATCTTCATTGTTACTTCTTATTCCGAAATGTTTTATCTAAGGCCCAATGTTTTAAAAGGATTCGATGTGAAGTTCTATATTAAAAAATAAAAAGCGTACGTCAACAGGCGAGACCACTGATCGAAAGACCTCACTTCAAATCCTGAGCCGCTGTCCACAACAACTCTCAACGTGGCTTAAAAAACGTTTGACGTTTACGTCGTAACGTGGCTTAAATCGTGGGATCATCTCATTGGTTCTTCCAAGGTCAAGCCGCATCTTGAAAAGGAAATTTCAGGCAGATATTTCTTAATTCGATATACAGGAAATCAAATTCAGAATCAGCCGGGAAATTATGAACTCTATGGTTTATTTCGAAAGGAAAGTGTCACATTAATAATATTTTCATTCTTTTCTAGGTTTTCATCATCATTCAACAATATATACAATATTTCAGAAGATATTTTCGATAATAAAAGGTATATTGTACGTTGAATGCATTCGAATTCTTGCTATTCATTACAACAGATGGAATTAGATTAATGAATTAAGAAAACCGAGAAATTTTATGGATTTTCCAAGTTTAATTTTTTTTTGCGACGTCTAGCGGCCTCTCTGGTTTGATAGCGGAACTACAAATTTCCCTGAAATTTCGGCTGTCAGGAAGCTATTTTCAATACATAACCTCACATATCCCTCCTCTACTGGATGGGCTGGGCGCTCCTTCAAAATAATGAATCATCGTTCATTCTTCCTATCCAAATATTCAATTACGCAGAAGTAGATAAGTTGCTTTTAAGTGAGGGTCTTGTAGTTGACTTTTGTACATATTACACATAATATAAATAATTTGAATGCTTCTGAATTGAAAAGAGGCGGTAAAGTTGATACCTTTCAGTGAAAACTCTGGATTTATCGGTTTTTATTATACAGTGCATATTGAGAGACTAAGCGGTTCCAACTTTTTTCAGTGTTCGTTCCTTGAGAAATTATTTACAAACAATTGAGTACTAGTTAATTTTGAAATAGGTGATATGGATACTAAAGTGGCTTTAGAAATGGAAGACTTAAGGGAAAATTTTCAACAGGTAAATAGATTCGATGTTTAAGTTATCTTTAACTTAATTATCGAGTTTTTTCATATTTAGATTTTTGGTTGTCTATTAAATCAAATAGTTATTGTGATAAACAACTGAGTTTCGCAATGTGACCTTCGTTGTAGTGAAGCTTTTAGCAATAATTTGCAGAGAATTTCGAACAGTGGGTCAACAAAAGTTCTCATTTTTCAAACAAATAAAAAAGTTTGTTTTTTTTGGATATCTGTTTTCATAGGTCCGTATGAATGCCGCGTCTTCTTGTCTTTATGACGATATGAATATCGATTGGGATATTTAACATTCAAGATACTTAATCAATAAACGATACTCTCAAGGGATTAAAAAAATTAGACCTGCTATCAAGTTAGTCTTCACCCTAATGTGATGTTTGTTTGAATTTTCAACTTATAGGAACCTCATGTTAATCATTTTTTGAATATTTTCATTTTATTTTGTAACCTATGTACTCGAAATTGTTATTATCTGACTTTACATTCTTTACATGATTCTAGGAACAATTGATTTTTGATTGTCCCTTCCTTATCTATGTTTTATGGATTATCATGATGATAAAAATAAATTTTTACATGTGTGTATCTAGTTTTCCATAGAACGATGGATCAAGTTCTCAAAACTTTTTGAATTAAGAAAACTGATAACAGAAGGATATATATCAACCTACAGACGTCATTGCAGCAACCTTTTTCTACTATGGTTTTTGAGACCCAGTTTATTTTTACGACCGCTTTTATTTGTATAATGAAGTGGCCAGATTTTATTGACAACCTTGAGAAATCATACGATGTTGCACATTTTTTAAATTAGAAAAAATTAAGCTTTCAGAAATATTGTGATCCTATTTGAAAAAAACACAACTTTGGGTCATAGCTTCGTAATTAAAAATGATGCAAAAAGGAAAAGCACGCCACTGGATCCTATGAAAAAAGTCCCTGTATAATGTTTTAATTTCAGAGCTCTACCATCAGTATGAGCGGAGATATAAATTTTTTTCGAAATGGCCATTTTTCCAATTTTCGCTTGTAACTCGAGAACAAAAGAAGGTAGCCAAAAATGAATACTAATTTTGTTAGTTTCTCAGAAAAAGAGAACGATAATGGCGTATCAGAGTTTGTCTATCTCCTTTGGATTAAAAGTTGTAGTACTAATATAACGAAATATGCCCAACCTGTAGATACAACACATTTCCTGAATGGACAAATTTCAAACTGCTGTTCAACATCGCCAAAAATGAACAGACGTGTGCTACCTTCTGTTCTCATTTTAATTCTACCCCCCAGACATTCTAGACAAGACCATATGTAGGAACACCTTGCCCCACACAGGGCGATAAATATCTATATTCGGGTGGAATATTCTTTGTGCTGTTGGAGTGCGTTGGGTGTTTCAGGTCAAGTACTTGAAAGTTTCGAGACCGGTTGGGGAGTTATGATACGAGAATCAGCTTTATCTGAGCCCCACAGGATTATTAATCTACAGACATTCCGACATTCAAGATAAACTTGCCGATTTTAAATTTATGATCTCCGTTAATCCCGGTACCAATTGTCAAGATAATGCTTCCTGATTTCTTGGCAGTTATGAATGAATATCGCAAAAATCTCAAATCTCGAAATTAATCCTTTTTGGGGTTTCAATTTAGAAAACTAGTAAAACAGTGTGCTATAGTTTTGCCCACAGAACACTAATATCAAGAACTAAAACGTCCTAACTAATTTTGGCAACTTCGGTAGCCATTTTTTCAGGTATACCAGTATGAAATGAGCGTTTTTTTGTGAAAATAAAACACATTCCATTCAAAGTATTAGCCATTGTTTTCTACACATTTTGACCACCTTTCTGGCAATTTGTGGATACTTACCAAGCCAATAAAATTGTTCATCTTTTGAAGCAAACCAATCAGACACCCATTTTTCGACCTCCTCGTAGGAATCAAAGTTCTGCTCAGTCATTTCGTGTCCCATCCATGAAAACAAATAGTAGTCGGAAGGAGCCAAGTCTGGTGAATACGGCGGGTGGGGTACCAGCTCCCAGCTAAGTGTTTTGATTGTATCCCGAACCGGTTTTGCTTTATGTGCAGGTGGATTGTCATGGAGCAAAATTATCTTCTAGCCCATTCTGGTCGTTTCTCGATCAATGCATGGTTCAAATTGATCATTTGTTGTCGGTAGCGATCAGTATAAACGGTTTCACCAGGTTTTAGGAGTTCGTGGCACACCAAACCTTTCTGGTCCCACGAAACACGCAGCATTGTCTTCTTGCCGAATCGATCTGGTTTTGCAGTCGATGTTGATGCTTGTCCCGGATTAAACCATGATTTTTTCCGTTTGAATTCTCAAAATAAATCCATTTTTCATCGCCAGTAACAATCCGATGCAAAACCGATTTTCTTTCGTGTCTTTGAAGCAAAATTTTACAAGTGTTTTTCGGTTTTCCATCTGTCTTTCATTCAATTCATGTGGCACCCATTTTCCACACTTTTGGATCTTTGCCATAGCTTTTAAACGGTCAAAAATTGTTTGTTGTGCAACATTAAACATTTCTGCCATTTGCTTTTGATTCAAAGTGTCATCTCCATCCAATATCTTTTGCATTTCAGCGTCTTCAAACTTTTTTGGTGGTCTTCCACGTTCTTCATTTCTCACATCAAAATCATTGTTTCTGAACCGTCGAAACCATCTTTTGCATGTTGCTTCTGATAGAGCATGATCACCATATTCCTCGACAAGCATTCGATGCGACTCTGCAGTACTTTTCTTCAATTGAAAACAATAATTAATGCTTTCTGCAAATCATCACTTTCTGGTCAAAATTCGACATTTTCAACACGATGAAAAAATATGATGTTGTCTGTTCAATGACTTGATGTATCCTAATTATGTTTCACAGATGTCATAGCAAACAAACAAAAAAAAAACAAAGGCTCGTTCACAGCAAATGTTCCCTATCGAGACATTTGTATCTTGACGCTCACTTCATACCGGTATACCTTGTATTAGTTTGCGACTCAAAAATTATTGAAGCACCTTCAATTTGGTACACTGGTAATAATTCCACAATGATTGTGCTATTATTATTTCCGGAATAAACTGAAGGTGCCTCAATGTATAAACTAAAATTAAGATTTCCACTGATTTTAAATGAAAATGCATTTTTTACGTGAAATAGTCGATTCAGAGTCTTATTTTCAAATGAAAGGATTTTATGATTACATCTGTACTGTTGGATCAAGAACCAAATAAAAAAATGTGCATTTATAGACGCTATTGATATTTGCATATTCTGTTTGGACTATCAGATTCATCGCTATGCTGAAATTGACTGGCTTATGAGTTTCGATATCATCTACAAGATTTAAGATTCCATTATCAGAGTAAATGGGCGTAAATTATGTGGCAAAAATAAATTTACTATGACTGTCAGCATGAAAAGGATGTATTTATTTCTGAGGAACTAATAATGCAGTTTACGTAGAAATTACAACTCGCTTATACGGTCATACCTGATGATTCATACTACGAATACGACTTTTATTCAAGGAAACTACAAACCAACACGTTGCTTATGAGCTTCGTGAATAAAATGCTGATTTTTGATTAAGATCGTATAATAATAATGAATAAACTACTGAATGACGTTTGACATTGCAATTCTTGCTGAATCGAGGGCAAACGTGACATGTCGATCTGCAATTTATATTAATTTATTTTTCGTTCGGATTTTTATGATTCAATGAGTTGAGTTATGTATTTCTACGGTGATTTATTGTACAGGGTCGACGTATTTCGATGTATTAGAACGAGGGTTGCCTTTTATTTTGCGGAAATAGAAAACAAAAACAAATATTAATCAGCGAGAATCGCTTTATTGTTTTTCAAAATATTCCCCATTATAATATGTACACTTTTGCATGCGTTTACACCAATTGTCGAAGTAATTTTGCCACTCTGATTGAAGTATCTCCAAAATGAGCATTCTGAACGTATCAACCACTTCTTCAGGTAACGACTCATTTTATTTTTTACGTACGGGAATAAAAAGAAGTCATCCGGTGCCAAGTTAGGACTATACGAAGGATGACTCATCAAATCGATGTTTTGAGTGCTCAAAAAAATGCCGATGTGTGAGAGCTCGCATTGTCGTGGTGAAGGATGATCCGTCTTCGGCGGTTGATTTTCCTGATTTCTTGGAAGATAACTGGTTGTGTGCCATTCAGAATTGACTGTTCTGCTTTGTTCTGGTGATACGATTGCGACATCTCGAGATTTTAGAAAACACAGGCGACCATTTGCTCGTAAGTGTTTCGTGTGGCTTATAAATATCGATAAACACTGGTCCTTGATGGAGCTTCATCGCCAAAAATTGAATGTTGAGTTAATCCACGTCGAATGTTGTAAAAAATAATTGCATGTAAATGTTTACGATTTAATTTCATTTCAGAGATAAATCTTTTAAGTTACTGTGAACAACACAAACAGCGCTCGTATGTCAAAACGTCTAAACGACTACCTATAACCTCAAAAATGTTAAGCTTCACTATAGAGCTGTCAGTTGGCAGATTGCAACACTAGGGTTGTCCAATCCCGAAATATAAACGGATTGCTTTTTTTTGCGACGTGGATTAACTCAACTACAGGGCATCGATGAACTTAATTAAATTTTTGGTTATGAAACTTCATCAAGGACCAGTGTTTATCGATGGTATAGTGAATTCAACCGAGGTCGTAGTTCGCTCCAAGACGAATTTCGAGAAGGTCGTCCAAAATCCAGTTGTTCCGAAAACCGTTGAATAAAAAATCTCAGGAAGGAGCATAAGGTTCGAATTTGTGAGATCAAATTGGGTTATAGTTTCGTTTTGACGGTATAATTACCCGCTGGATGAAATTTGGTACACTTGTTGAAAATGATGTAACTAAGCTACCTTTGCGATGGCCTCGCTGAAATGTTAGCGGTTTTTTGAAAAACTCAAAAAACCTCAAAAAAAAGTAAAAAAATGCATTTTTCTCGAATTGTATGCATCGTAAAGAAAATTTTATTGAACAAAAAATGTAGAGGACGTTGCGATCTACATTTTTGTCATTGGTGCAATGCTGCACGACTAAAAGCGCACAAAGTAGGTGGCGCTAAAGTATCAAAAAAAGTGTTTTTCATGTTTTTCGCCCTGAAAATGTTGTTTTAATGCAAAAGTTTGAATGTAAGAGTTGTTCCTTACATTATTATCAACAACTTTTATTTAAACATTATTTTTGTACAACTTACCATTTTGAAGCTGCAGCTTGCAGAAGAATGAAAAATCCAAATATACTGTTGTATGCAGTATGAGTACACATCGGTAGTGCACATTTAAATAAAGATTTTACTAATTTAATTTTTCTTAGCAATTAAACTTTAATAAATAAAATTTTAATTTGTTTTTGACAAGTATTATCCATTATTTGATTTTTTGAGTCTCATTCTGTTATGAATTATTTTGTTGAACTCTCAATGTTATTAACAAAGACAATTTTTAATGTTTTTCATTTTTTTAAAAATGTCATCAATTAAACAGATTAATCCTTAATGAATAGGGCAGGTGACCAAACCGGCCCTTTTGTTAGAACTATGCCACAATAGTCACAATAGGACCGAGAAAACTACCGTTAGCAGAACAGTGCTGTATATGCAGCGCTTTGTATTACTATAACTTGTAAATAGTAAGTTGTACGAAAAAAATGTTGAAATAAAAGTTGTTGATAATAATGTAAGGAACAACTTTTACATTTAAACTTTTGCATTAAAACAACATTTTCAGGGCGAAAAACATGAAAAAAACTCTTTTTGATACTTTAGCGCCACCTAGTTTGTGCGCTTTCAGTCATTTTCAATATGGCCCACAAAAGTTTCCGGAATCAGTGGCGTAAGGTAAAAAGAATAAGGGAATATCTCAAATCATTGGCAGTCATCTTTAAAAATATTGATTTTAAGCTAGGAAAATTTTTCTACAGTACGATAATATGTAATGCATGGTAATATTTCAGGAAGGAGATCTCACGGCTTAACAAAAAAAAATATATGATAATAATATGAACTGAATTTACTGTTATGCTCCATGTTACACCAATGGTTAACCTCAAAATTTCTTCTGAGTTTTGAATTCTTTATACAGGGTGAGTCTTTGACCTCTGCGTTAAGTTTAACCATAGGTTCTTGAGATCAAAAGAAACAATTTTTCCATTACGGTTTTTCCATATTCAGCTGCGTTAAAAAGTTATAAGCATTTTTAGTTTTCAGATTGGGCATATACCCCTCTGTAGTTCAGTTTAGTTTGAATGAAAAATACCTTCCACAGCATCCATTAATGAATCTGTTCAAAAATATTATTTTCCCTCTAAGAAATGATTCACTCACTCATGTTTCATCCGATGAGGTCCATATCCAGAAGGAAGATACAAAATATTAATTTTCTGGTAAAAAAATTCTACACCATAAACAGATTTTTGCTGTTCTTCTATAATTTCTTTCTACTTCAAGATTATAAACCATCCCTTTCTAGTGAGAAATTCCAAAAAAAACTCAGAATTATTGGATGTTATCATCATACATTTGTAATTTTCTTCTTAAAATTCCCAAATCATGAAAACCATCATTTCTATGAAAACTTCCAAGGCAAGAGGTTGTCACATTGCTTTATTTTCACTCAAAGCCAGAAAAAATATCTATGATTTTACAAACACTGATATTTCTGAAGTTTCTTCTCCTTGACAGAGACCAGTAAACAGGTCTATGAGGTCTCTTGATATCGTCATATTGTTAAAAACATGAAAATATTTTTCGAAATCTTCAACAACAATGAATGATGTCACTACGAATAATTATTTTAAAGTGATGTTACTTTGCTTGATGATTATTTTCTCTACTGAATCCCAATAACAATTTACTTGGATAGATTACAAGTATTCCCAGATTTAGGTGTGCAATTATACTTGCTTGAAGAAATTGAGTTTGATCACCTAAATTTTATTCTGAAAAATCAACAAGGTGTTCTTTACTAAAAATTTTTTGTTAAATCATTAATATGAATCTATTCTGTTTAGACTATAATTAATTACTGAACATGCGTAAATTTTTGGTTATATATGAGCTTAATTCGAAGCATTCTTATGTTAGAATAGATATAATTTGATGAACCCCGAGAGTCTGAAGCTATAAAGAAACAGCTCTTCATAAAGACAAGTCTTCAATTTAACAGGTCCGACGGAAAATACATTACCTATTTCAACTCTTATTACGACAATATACCGAAGTAGCTATGTGAGTGATGGAAATCTTTTTCTCTATTTATTATGGAATATTACTCTGGATTGAATATTAAACAAGGTGCTAGACATCATTAATAATGAATACATCAAATGGCAATTTAGATTTTGTAGTGAATGTAAGACAAAAATTGTTCAGTGGTTAATTTCATCTATAGTGTTAAGTGGTGGAATCATAGACTGGAGAGATTTCCCCAACCTTTTGTAGAAATATTTAATAAAGACATAAAATATGGCAACATTGAGCTAATCTGATTATTGAATCATTTCAGCACAGAGTTGGATTTGGGAAAATCAGAAAATTTGGACAAAATTATATTGATTTAATTCCTTTCAACTTCAAATATCTCAAGAATGGTGCAATTTAGGAGGAAAGATCAAGAATGATTCTATCTGCAAAAATGACTAATGATTCCAGGAATTACAAGATACGGACCTTTAGTTCAAGCGATATTATTTTTCATGCAATTTAACCAATCTATAGAGTAGTAGTGAGAAACACACAAGAAATGGAATAAATCTAATGATGCCAAAATATGCATGACTGTTATCAAAAACCTTCTACAGGAGATCATTTCAATTGATATTGTCGTTTGAATATTACAGGTGAAAATGCAATTTTTTAATGAAATTTCAACACCCTATATCTTTTGAACGGGGCCAAATTTGGAAAAATGTTATAGGAAAAAAATGTTTCTTTTGATGTCAAGAATCTATGGTTAAAATTAACGCAGTGGTCACCCTGTATAACTGAATATATCTGTCGAAACACTTACCTATGAAAACTTTAAGTATTACCCACAAGATACAGAAATAACCACGTTAAAGTCAAAATACCAAACTTGTTTACACAAAATTCCAACGCGATGAGTATTAATTGGGTTAGCAATATAGCCCTTTCCGTCGCACTTTTATACGTAGCAAATTAACCTTATGCTCCTTACTGTGGTTCTATGTTCTAAGGCACCAACTGATAGGGCAAGATTGTCATGTGACCTATCGTGAGATTGAGACAACCTTAGGCATTAGTGGGACTAGCATACATTCAATATTGCAAAAAACATTTGACAGGTGAAAATCGTGGATTACTCGTTTGAGCCCGAAAGTAAACAGCAGTGGACTGTATGAATGTTTCAAAATGAGCCAAATCCAACAAAAGTTGCTCGCACATGAAGCACTTCCAAGCAAATGGTCGCCTGTTTTTTCAGAAAAACTGGACGTGTCGCAATGGTACGACAGAACAGTCAATTCTGAGTGGTACACAACCATTTGTCTTCCAAGAATATCAGGAAAACCAGCCGCCGAAGATGGATCACCCTTCACCACGGCAAGGCGAGCTCTCACACATCGTCTCGAACAACTGCATTTTTGAGCACTCAAAACATCGATTTGATGATTCATCCACCGTATAATCCTGACTTGGCAGCGAATGACTTCTTTTTATTCCCGTACATAAAAAATAAAACGAGAGGTCAACACCTGAAGAAGAGGTTGATGCGTTCAGAATGCATGTTTCGGAGATACCTCAATCAGAGTGGCTAAAGTGTTTCGACAATTTGTTCAAACGCATGCAAAAGTGTAGATCTTAATGGGGAATATTTTGAAAAACAATGAAGCGATTTTCGATGATTATATTTTTTTTTATTCTCTAATACCGAAATATAAAAGGTAACCCTCGTACCCCATTCTCGTTCAAGAGTAATATTGATTTTTGGCCACCTCCTTTGTTCTTCGAGTTATATTTTTCTATCTCTTAGATTCATACCAACTCTACGATGTTGCATATTTTTGAAATCAGAAAAAATTAAAAACGTAACTTTGGGCAAAAAGAAAAGCAAGCTACTGTATTCTACGCGGAAAAGGGCCTACACAATGTTGTTGTTTCAGTCCTCTAGCGTCAGTATCATCGGATATATAAAATTTTTTCAATTTCTAATTTTTCCAATATTTGCTTATAAATCTAATACAAATGAAGGTAACCAAAAATGAATACTGATGCCAATTTTTTCCATTTTTGATATAAATAATCTGGAAAGGATCAATAATACGTATATCATTATATTTATGTTAATTACTAGACCAGTATTTCCTGAAAAACTGCAAATGATCACATTTTGTTGCCGAATGGAAATTGATAATGCCGTTAATTAATGGCGAAGCTTCCTGTAACCATGAAGCGCGCTTTCTCTAAGTTGAAAATATTCCCTAAATCAATAGCGGTAATTTCATCTATTTGCACTACGCAAAAGATTAAAGATGTTCTAATTAGGTAACTAAACACATTTTAATTGGATCACCTGGCTAGACAACATTCTCATCATTAATTCTAAATCGATTTAAATGAGCTATTGCGTTGGTCTAATTTTAAGGAACACATTTTAAATTCTCTAAATGTTTTAATAATCGATAATACAACCATTGAGACAATGTCACGAATTACATTTTGGGTTTGTCGCTAATATTATCTGAAGGTTTTCCAATAAGCGCATACGATCTTCGGAATTTTACCAAAGATAACTACTGTTGACAAGGAATTTTTGATAAATAGAACTCGTGTAGAATTTCTGGCTATAATCATCATCTCTTTTTGTTATTGGTACCAACGTTTCAACAGACATCTTCTGTCGTTTTCAAGACAATTAGCTTCTGAAAAAGGTGACAATATTTGACAATTTCTCGATTTTCATTGATAGAGAGAACTCTGAAAATTATATAACATTTTTACATATATGTGGTTAGACTTCTTCAAATTACTTTGAACAATTGGCCTCCAAACTTGCGTAAATGCTTCCTCTTCAATTTTTCTTCTTGAAGGTTGATTCATGCTGTAAATGAGAATCATTCACAGCAACTTGAATCTATCTATATTTCCAATTCTTGTCATGTTTTCTAATCGTTCACATTAGGAATGACGCAAGCAGATATGTGAAAAATCATAAAAAGCGTCATGTCATTCATTTTGTGAAAGGTTTAACAGAAAAATTGGAAATAAATAAAACATAAGAATAAGATACCATCAGGGCTAATCTAACAAAAGTTAGACCCGACAATGAATATCAAAGAACGAAGAATTGCATATGTAAGACTTCATGAGAATGTGGAAGATCTTATATCGGAGAAATAAAACGCAAAACGGCCCTTCAAAGTAAGAATTAAAGATCATTAGAAGCTTTCTCAAGTGTTAGCCACCGATTGATCCAAGCTGGTCCAACATGATAATCATGTGAGACAATGGAACGATTCATCATATCCACAGAACGAGAAGCATTTGTGACTACCACTTTTAAATGCATCATAAATTGAGTTGCCAAAAGGCCAATTGTTCGAAGTAACTTCAAGAAGTCTTCAAAGATAAGTACTAATTTGATCTAATTTACCGAGTTTTGTATATTTGGTACTCAATGAAAATTAAAAAGTTTTCAGATATTGTATCAGGTATAACGGTATGAAATGAGCGTTTTTTTGTAAAAATAAAACACTAACTATTAATGAGAAAGTATGAAACGTGTCATTCAAAGTATTGTCCATTGTTTTCTACACATTTTGACCACCTTTCTGGCAATTTGTGGATACCACGCCAATAAAATTGTTCGTGTTTTGAAACAAACCAATTAGACACCCAATTTCTGACCTCCTTGTAGGAATCAAAGTGCTGCTCAGTCAATTCGTATCTCATCAATGAAAACAAATGGTAGTCGGGAGGAGACAAGTCTGGTGAATACGGCGGGTAGGGTATCAACTCCCAGCCAAGTGTTTTGATTGTATCCTGAACCCGTTTTGCTTTGTGTGCAGGTGCATTTTCATGGAGCAAAATTACCGTGTCTTCTGGCCCATTCTGGTCTTTTCTCGATCAATGCATGGTTCAAATTGATCATTTGTTGTCGGTAGCGATCAGTAATAATGGTTTCACCAGGTTTTAGAAGCTCGTGGTACACCAAACATTTCTGATCCCACCAAAAACACAGCCGAATCCATCTGGTTTTGCAATCGATGTTGATGGTTGTCCGGATTAACCCATGATTTTTTAAGTTTAGGATTCTTAAAATAAATCCAGTTTTCATCGCCAGTAATCCGATGAAAAACCGATTTTCTTTCGTGTCTTTGAAGCAAAAGTGTTTTTTCGGTTTTCCATCTGTCTTTCGTTCAATTCAATGTGGCACCCATTTTCCTCATTTTTGGGTTTTCACCATAGCTTTCAAACGATAAGAAATTGTTTACCGTTAAAACTATTTTTTGCATGTTGCTTCTGATAGAGCATGATCACCATATTCCTCGACAAGCATTCGATGCGACTCTGCAGCACTTTTCTTCAAATGAAAACAAAAAATCAATGCCTTCCGCAAATCATCACTTTCTGGTCAAAATTCGACATTTTTAACACGATGAAAAAATATGATGTTATCTGTTCAATGACTTGATGTATTCCAAATATGTCATAGCAAACACAAAAAATAAATCAAAGGCTCGTTCACAACAAATGTTCCCTGTCGAGACAATTTGTATCTTGACGCTCACTTCATACTCACTTGAAAACGACAGAAGTCTGTCGAAATAATAATTCTACAAATAAAACTACAAGTTATAATATACAGTCATTATTACATTAATTTGAAGAGCTATCTCTGACATTTCGTTTTGAAAATAATTTAAATGTCAATTTCGGCTTCGTCTAGTTTCATGTAACCTTTGGCTCAATTTTCTACTACTTTTTGGAGACATATCACTTGGTATGGATTCAGGGGAGGATGAAATGTTTTGTTGAAGCTTCCAGGTTTATCTCTGTAAACTGCGATCTCAATTACCCAATTAAAAATAACATAAGGGCATAAGATAACAATATATCTTTCTTGCAATAAACAATTATTTAAAGTGAGGTGTGGCATATGGCACCATCTCGTTGAAAAAGATATTGTTATGTGAATATTTATCAATGGAGTCCACAGATATTCTGTTATCATTTTCCTATAACGTTCTTCGTTAATGTTCAAAGTCTTCAAAATGAAGGTCTGATAACATCAAACAATTTTGCGAAATTTCTACGTCAATAATTATGAGTAGGTAAAAGTTCTACAGCAATTTTGACGTTTAAGGCTTTCAATTGAAGATCATTATTCAATTTATTATTGCCCAAGTCTAAAAAAGGATTATACTTCTTGAAAATATACAGGAGCTTCGGTTTCATGGCTTACCGAATTCCGAAAATACTCATCAACTGTGTTAGAGGAAAAACAAACTGGAAGTCAACATCACATTCTATCTTCTTACGTTATGCGCATATATTATGACTAAAATGTTGGATAGTCATGTCCAACTCATTCTTTAAACGATATAAATTAACAAAATTGTTGTTTCACGGAAGTTACTGTTATAGTGTGTCGAAATTCTTGTGAAATCTTCGGACAATTATTCTGGGCATAAGAAAACGCATTTGGTCGTGAGATATCATCATGATATACAAGGTGTTCCATCTCAACGAACCACCTAATATATTTCTAACCCAATTGTGTTATATTTCCGGTTTTATTTGATGGAGATGGACATCTTTTGACGTTTGTCTGACTGAACGAGCAACGTCGTAAGAGGGAAGCTTTAACCCCTCAAAATCGAAAGGGTTTGAGCGATTCTTCATTTGAAAGGTGTATGTTTTTTTGACAAAAACAAATTTGTCCGATCAAATGAGCTATCTAGAATTTTTTAGATCCGTAAAAAAAGCGTAAAAATAATTGGTTTGTACTTTAAAAAATATCAAATATCTTTCTGTTTTAGCAGTTCAACAATATTCTGTTTTTCACACATCATTGTAAAGAGGTTTTCAAGGTAAATTTGTTCGTTACTGTTTCATAATAGAACAGGGTAGCTAACTATTAACTACGATGTGAACTTGGACCTACCAAATTTATGTGTACTTGACAAAGTGAACAATCAAGTCTCCTCTGATAAGTCAATGGTATTTCCTGAACGCATATCATAAACACTTTCCTATGAAAAGAATTCGCGACACCGCCCTGAAGAATTTTTATCGAAAAACTTACTAATTGACCTACCTACCTCAATCCTTGTCGCCGTATGACTCACGAAATATTTCAGTTGAGACAAACGAGGAAAACAAAACCGAAACCCACATCCACATAATATTATCTCCGGCTACAAAAATTCAACAAATCCAGTCCGTGATAAAGTTATCCTACGCCATTATCCAAGAGAACATTCACCGGACGTCGGGGGTCAATGGATGCCTCAACATCGGAATAGAGTTTTTCTCATCACTGTTGGTTGAACAATGCTTCATTTCATTCAGTTCACAGCATCAATCTTTGTACAAAAAGTTGAGAAGAGTTAACACAGTTAAAGCTTTTACTTTAATATGCAAACATTGGCTTCTCAAACAGTACCTAACAGAAAACATTGTAAAAGAGCACTGACTTGAGTTAAGCTTCAGGCGCTTGGTTTAAATTTCTTTTCTAGACTCTGGAACTACCGCCACAAAGAATGTAAAAGAATCAATAAATCTTTATCTCAAATTAAAAATAAAGACTCATAGTTTTCTATGTATTATTATTACGATTATTTGCTTGAGCGGATATGAAAATTTTTTTAAATTCTCCTCGAAAGATTGCAAGCCTATTTAATACATTCTTATTCAAATATCTTCTGAGTTACAACTTGATAGGATGGCTATATTCAATAATAATAATAATATTAGGTGTACAAATAAGTTTCTGCGGTTTGTCAAAAGATGGCCCCACCAGAAGGTTATGGAGAAATTGTCAGATGTAAAACGTAATATCACAAGTTTAGTCATCTGGCAACACCATAACCTTAAAGTACTAGTGATTCCGTATCAGCATCACGTAATTTTTTTCGTGCAAAAATGTCAAGTTTTATTCCGAATAAGCATCATTTGCGGGAACTTTTGATTTACTTCTTTAATGTGAAAAAATCTGCAACTGAGGCGCATCGATTGCTTCTAGAAGCATATGGTAAAGCTGCTTTAAGTGAGAGAAGTTGTCAGGAATGGTTTCAAAAGTTTAAGAACGGTGAGTTTGACGTTAAAGACAAAGAACGCAGTGGAAGGCCGAAAGTGTACGAAGACATGGAATTGGAAGCACTATTGGAGGAAGATTCGTCCCAAACGCAAAAAAACTTGCACTTACTCTACAAGTGACTCAACAAGCAATTTCACATCGTTTAAAATCGTTAGGAATGATTCAAAAACAAGGAAATTGGGTTCCATATGAACTAAAGCCGAGAGACGTTGAACGCCGATTATGCATGAGTGAAATGCTGCTTGTCAGGAATAAAAAAAGAGTTTTTGCATCGTATAGTCACTGGTGACGAAAAATGGATTCACTACGATAATCCAAAGAAGAGAAAGTCATGGGTTAAGCCCGGCGAACCATCAACATCGACAGCTAAGCCGAATATTCATGGAAAAAAACTCATGCTGTGTATTTGGTGGGATCAGCTTGGTGTCGTGTATTATGAATTGCTGAAACCAAGCGAAACCATTACTGGAGCTCTCTACCGAAAACAATTGATGAGATTGAGTCGGGCACTTAAGGAAAAACACGCCCATTACTACTCCAGACACGACAAAATTATTCTTTTACACGATAATGCTCGTCCACATGTTGCGGCGCCGGTAAAAACATACTTGGAAACACTCAACTGGGAAGTTTTACCCCACCCGCCGTATTCACCAGACTTAGCCCCTTCTGATTATCATCTGTTCCGGTCGATGGCACATGGTCTGTCTGAGCAGCGCTTCACTTCATATGAAGACACCAAAAATTGGGTAGATTTGTGGATAGTGTCAAAAGCTGAAGAGTTTTTTCGACGGGGTATCCGAATGTTGCCAGAAAGATGGGGAAAAGTAGTGGCAAATGATGGAAAATACTTTGAATAAAACGTAATGTACTTTTCCTTTACAATAAATTCCTAATTTTTTATAAAAAACCGCGGAAACTTATTTGTACACCTAATAATATATATTTATTCTCATGAACTTCATACACAAATTAATCGGTATAGAGAATACCTCAAAAAAACACAGCAAAATAATATATATATTCCTGACTAATTGATACATTTGCAAGGAACGTTCAGATCTTATTCTGCAAGGAATTCCTGGACAGTGTAGGGTTCTTTGTCAATAAGATACTTCTGTAATTAAGTTTTGAAAAAATTAAATCTTTCTTCATCCTCTAGATCTTTAGGAATCCGATTGAAAAATGTGATACACATATTGTATATTCTTAGTTTTTCTCGGTGAGAGTGTGCAGTGAATAGTGGAATGGAAGTTTGCGTCTAGTGTTATTTGTATTCGCGTGCTGCCTGAAATAAATATTTTTCCGTCGATGCAGAAACAAAAGACATCTGAAAATGTAGAGGCCGGTCAGCGTTAAGATATTATTCTCCCTGAACACACCGCGGCACGATTGTCTATATGGCAATCCATATATTATTCGAATGACGGACTTCTGTACCACAAAAATCCGTCCAACTCGTACCTTAAGTTAAGTGCCACTGAAAATTGGCGAAATCCAGGACTTTAAGCACACCTGGATCCACCTGTCGAGCGAGCACTCGAAAAGAGTACACGATCGATGTCAATTTCGCCCTGAGACCTGCCAAGTGTTCACCCCAATTCAAGGAAACATCCAAAGTGATACCAAGGAATTTTGTGCAAGACGATGCCTGGATGTTGTGACCGAGTAACGGCAATGATGCCGGACAATCTGTGAGTTATTGAGGAAATCAAATTTTAGATGCTCATAACTGAATAGTTCAGTCAATCTGTCGAAAAATAAATCGTTTTGACGGTATAATTACCCGCTCGATGAAATTTGGTACACTTGTTGAAAATGGTGTAACTAAGTTACCTTTGCGATGGCCTCGCTGAAATGTTAGCGGTTTTTTGAAAAACTCAAAAAAAAATGAAAAAAAGTAAAAAAATGCATTTATCTCGAATTGTATGCATCGTACAGAAAATTTTATTGAACAAAAAATGTAGAGGATGTTGCGATCTACATTTTTTGTCATTGGTGCAATGCTGCACGACTAAAAGCGCACAAAGTAGGTGGCGCTAAAGTATCAAAAAAAATGTTTTTCATGTTTTTCGCCCTGAAAATGTTGTTTTAATGCAAAAGTTTAAATTTGTTGTTCCTTACATTATTATCAACAACTTTTATTTAAAAATTATTTTTGTACAACTTACCATTTTGAAGCTGCAGCTTGCAGAAGAATGAAAAATCCAAATATACTGTTGTACGCAGTATGAGTACACATCGGTAGTGCAATTTTATTTATTAAAGTTTAATTGCTGAGAAAAATTAAATTAGTAAAATCTTGATTTAAACGTGCACTACCGATGTGTACTCATACTATATAAATATAAATATTATATAAATAATGTTTAAATAAAAGTTGTTGATAATAATGTAAGGAACTACTGTTACATTTAAACTTCTGCATTAAAACAACATTTTCAGGGCGAAAAACGTAGACCTCTCATTTTATTTCCTACGAGCGGGAATAAAAAGAAGTCATTCGGTGCCGAGTCAGGACTACACGGCGGATTACTCATCAAATCGATGTTTTGAGTGCTCGAAAATGTAATTGTTCGAGCCGATGTGTAAGTGCATTGTCGTAGTGAAGGTGATCCGTCTTCGGCGGTTGGT
Organism: Micraspis discolor; assembly: GCA_030674115.1. Taxonomy (NCBI): domain Eukaryota; kingdom Metazoa; phylum Arthropoda; class Insecta; order Coleoptera; family Coccinellidae; genus Micraspis; species Micraspis discolor. Next base: position 3,871,287 of record JARTUT010001740.1, read on the forward strand.
TTTCCTAATTTCTTGTAAGACAAATCGTTATGTACCACTTAGAATTTACTGTTCTGCGTTGTTCTAGTGGTACGATCGCCACATGTTCAGTTTTTCCCGAAAAAAGAGACGACCTTTTGCTTGGAAGTGCTTCGTGCGCGAGCAATTTTTTTTAAACACTCGTAGAGTCGACTGTTGATGTGTTTTGCGTTTCGAAGGACAACCCTTTGTTAGAGAATTGTTAATAACCTGCAACGTGAACGTTTTATCGGTTTATTGTAAATATGTACATTCGTGGTGGACGGTTTCACTGTTGGATTTCGACTGTCTATTGAAAAATAAGAAAGTCTTGGGAAATATCTGGTTAATCTCATACTTTATGGCAGGGTTGAGGTACTCCACTTGAGATCCCTTCCTGGTGCGGGGTTGACATTGTTGCCAATTTCTAGCACAAACTTAATGAATTGTGTAAATGATCTGACATCGACTGCTGCTTTCGGGCTCATACACGTCAATCCACGATTCATCACCTGCCACGATGTCATTGACGTGCTCGAAGCACCGCGATCGTATTTTTAGAGCATTTTTATCCGACCAATCGATACATTGACGATTGACAAATTGTGTGGGATCCAATGCGAAAAAATTTTTATAATAATAATAATAATGACGGTCAAATGTTCATGAAATTTTGAATGTATGCTGTTGCGACTAATGTCTAAGGTTGGCTCAATCTCACGATAGGTCACATTACGATCTTGCAATATCAGTTGGCGCACAGTATCGGAAAAAAACTGATTTTGAACGACCTTCACGAAATTTGTCTTGGAGTCAACTACGACCTCAGTTGAATTTACCATACCATTGATAAACACTGGTCCTTGATGGAGCTTCATCGCCAAAAATTTAATTGAGGTCATCGATGCACTGTTGTTCAGTTAATCCACGACGAAAGTTGTTAAAAATAATCGCACGAAAATATTCACGAATTAATTTCATTTTTTGGGCGAGATGAAATGAAAACTTATAACCTCAAAAATGTCAAGCTTTACGATAGAGCTGTCAGTTGGCAGATTGCAACACTAGGGTTGTCCAATCCCTAAATTTAAACGGTAACCCTCGTACCAGATACCATATCGTTGTGGTTAGAATTTTAGGCTTCAAAATGTTGAATTGTATTCCCCTTCCAGGTATATCAGGTACTCAATTCAAGTTTAATCTCAGTTTTACACATAGTTTCAAAATGATGTACACGCGTTTACATGAATGGATAGTAAAATATTCTGTATATTGATTATTTAATCCTGATGATCCTGATTCGTATCAGGATTCATTATCTTTAATGGAATGAACTTATCAAATCATTGTATTGTCTTGATAAGAATAAAAAAGTATTAATGAAATCCATCTGTTTAAAATGGTCCAAACATCTCCAGTTTATTCAGAGCAATTTCGATTACTACCACATCGATAAAAAGTCCAGAGCCTTAGTGCCAGATGAAAAATTTAGATTTATTTTTTGAACCTTCAATTTTTTTCAGTAGTGTAGTCCAAATCAGTGCAACAATGATGTTGTATTCGGTGCATTTAAAAAAGCCTATTGATCTGGGCACTGACTAGTCTAACAATTAAACAATTTCATTATAAGTAAAACACAAAGTGTTATGTGAATAAGTGTTTAGAGGTTTCTTTTCGCTCAAAATTTCAGAGACTCAATTAGACAAAATGCCGACGTTTCGATTTTATTTATTTATTTATTTATTTATTTCTCAAACAGATTATAATAAAATCTCCTTACATGAGAATAAAAGTGAAACCAAACATTTTTCGCATATCGTATAGTAAGCCATAAACACTAATATAAAAAGCTAGTACATATTCCTTTAAGGGATCATTCAAATTTATAATGTTCATTTAAACACCTAAAAAACTGCTTGGGTTTGAGAGTAAAGTCGGTACCGGGCAAATCTAAGAAATCATTCGTTATTTTCAGCATTGTGATGACAGGTGAACAATGCGCTATGGTGGTTGTACGAGGTATCCCAAAGAACTGGTTAAGTCGGGTATCTCGCGCAGGAATCCTCAGTTTCATAACACTTTTTATGCTTGGAGAGTCATAATACCGCTTAAAAATTTTGTAGCAGATTTTGACGATGTCCCTGAGTCTCCTGTTCTCAAGAGATGTTATTTGGAACTCCTTTCTGAGGTCAGTTGATCGAACAACATTGTAATCCGGATAGACATTATGTTTTTTCAAATAGAGGAATCTTAAAAACCTGTTCTGAACTTTTTCCAAGGTTTTTATACAAGAGGGCGTTGGGTGCCACACCACAGAGCAATATTCAAGCTGAGGTCTCACTAAAGTATTGTATAACAATATACTGGTTTCTATCTTTTTGAAGTTCTTACAATACCTCAACACGAATCCCAATTTTCCAAGGGCCTTCGCCGATATGGTTTCAACATGTGCTTTGAATGAAAGTTTGAAATTGTACTCCACACCCAAATCCCTCACCTCCTCAACTCTAACTAACTCTCCGGCATCCATACAATATCCAAACTTGAGTATTGCGTCTTTTCTGGAGCAAGATAGTACAAGACATTTACCATTATTGAAGGGCAAATCATTCCTTACACTCCACTGTTGAATGTCATCGATATCAGCTTGGACCTTGGCACAATCCTGTACATCCTCAATCTTACGATAAAACTTTAGGTCATCAGCAAAAAGTAGGCATTTACAGTACCTCAGGTAACGTGGCAAATCGTTAATGAATATCAAAAAGAGTAAGGGACCCAAATTTGAGCCCTGAGGTACTCCCGAATTAGCATGGAACTTTCCTGAACAGTTACCACCGTATTTCACCCTGAATTTTCTGCCTTTTAGATAGGATGCGAAAAATTTGATGACACTACTACATGCTCCAAATTCACCGATCTTCCTGAGGAGAATGTCGTGATTGACACTGTCAAATGCCTTCCGGAAGTCCGTATAGATTATATCGGCTTGAGACTTTTCCATTATACTGGAAACATCATGACAAAACTCCAACAAGTTTGTCGCAGTAGATTTTTGGTGTGAATCCGTGCTGTTCATTGCATATTTTGTCTCGAACACCGTTCCACAACTTGGCGTAGATAACTTGTTCAAACAGCTTGGCAGCTGCGCATAGAACTGAAACAGGTCTATAGTTTTTTATTTCTACTTTCTTCCCAGACTTATGGATGGGTGTTACCAAAACTTCCTTCCAGAAGTCCGGGAATGTATTTGTCTTCAGCGCTAAATCAAAAATGTAAACTAAAGGCGTCTGAAGCCACTCAGCACATCCCTTTATGATATAAGGTGGAACCCTGTCAATACCCGCTGATTTTTTCGGTTTCAACTTTTTTACTGCCATAAAGAAGTCCCCCGCAGTCACCTCCGTCAAAACAAAGCCATACAATCCACCTACCAGTAGGTCAGTACCATACGTTGCAACGTCGGTCTTAAAGACTGACTCAAAATATTCCCCAAAACATTGTGCAATCTCTGACCTGGGAATGCTCCTACCCTCCAATTCAAACTGTGAAACAGAAGCACAATTGCTGCTGTTAGTTTTTGTATAAGCCCAGAATGTCTTACTGTCCTCCTGTATAGAGTTCTCAATATTTTTTACGTAATTCAAATAACACAATTTTATTAACTTTTTGAGATTATTTCTTTCACATTTAAACATATTCATATGGTGCAACGATAATTTTTTTAATTTCTGCAGATGGTTTTTCCTTTTTATTGATTGAATCACTTCACTGGTGTACCACACAGGAAATCTTGAAACCTTTTTATATGAATATGGAACCACCAGATCCAGCACCTCATAGAGCCGACAATAGAAGAAATCTAGTGCCTCGTTTACATCCCTATATTCAAACAGTGGCTTCCAGTTTATATCTCTTATTCCACAACTCAGTTCAAAAAAATTACACCTCTTGAAATTGTAATACTCATCACCACTCACAGTACGACGAACATCACCCATGTCAGAACCACCTTTTAAATCCACACAACAAACCAGAGCGGGGTGATGCCTGTCCTCTGGTATCAAAGGAAAATCTGATCTAGATACCATCGGTGTGTGTGATGCGTAACTGGGAACCAGAATCAAATCTAGTTTACGGCCATTCGCATTACAGACGCTATTAATTTGTTCTAGCATTGTTATATTTAAGTGGTCTAAAATGTTTTTATACTTTTCATTCAGCCCACCATACGCTGTCAAGTCGCTAGGCAAATCAGGCAAATTAAAATCCCCCAGTACCATAATGTTCGCATTTCTCTCCAGTATGCCTTGAATATAAAGAAAGAAATCACCGTAACTGTCATCGCCCGAATTAGGTGGAAAGTACACAGATACAACTGATAGGCTCTCTTTTTTCACCTTAATGCTTATTTTGACCAATTCATAGCTATCAGACTTACTATCCACCTCCATGACTCTAAACCCAGTCTTAACGGCTATTATCACACCACCACCTCTTACCTTGTTTGTCTTTTTCATATCTCTGTCAGACCTATAAACCTGATACTTTTCCAAATTGAAAACCTCCGAATCAAAAATGCCCTCATACAACCACGTTTCTGTTCCAACAATTACATCATATTCTTCCTCTTCAGCACCAAGCTTTATATCATGGAGCTTTGTCCTCAACCCTCTGAAATTCTGATAATAACACTTAAGTCCTTTTCCCATAATATCCACAAAATTTCCCAAATAATAAGAAACAAATCACAAAAAAAAAAAAAAAAATCTTAATATTCAAATTTAACCTACGGAACAAAAAAGAAATCGTACAAAAATAACCAGTGAGCATCTTGTCACCGCTCATTAAATCAAATACAAAAATTTTATCTCTATAATATATCATCAAGACTATGGATTTTCCTTCTCTGACCGCCAATATTTACGAAAACCTCACCATTAAAACTCCACACATTCTTTGGGGAATACTTCTTCACGGCCATTCGAAGCATTTCCAACCTGGATTTCGTTAGATCGTCCTTAATAGTTACGCCACTGGACTTCAGCAATTTTCTATTCCACATGACCCTCTGTTTATCGCGGTAGTTGCAAAAACGCACAAGTATCGGCCGGGAATTAATATTGTCTGTTCCAAGCCTTGTTGTTTGTTGTGCTTTTTTTATTGGACCAACACGGAAACATGACTCGGACTGAGTATTTATATTTATTTTGATTTTCATCGTTTTGTTTAATAAATTTTGAACCAACTCTTCGGTATTTTCATCCGTGCATTCTTCCAGTCCAAATATTCTAATACAGTTTCTTCTTTGTACCTGCTCTTGCATATCCAGTTTTTCATGGAGATTTCGATTTTCACTTTGCAGTGCTGTTAATTTGTTCTCATATTCCTCCAACTTTTTCTGCTGTTTGATGAGGACTTCATCCAGTTTTTCATTCAAATGTTCTGAGACATGTTGTACGAGGGAATCCATAAAATTTTGATCGGATAATATTGATTTCATTGCCTCTTTGATAATTTTCTGAATGTCTTTCTGTGCCAACGCCATTTAGTTTCACAATTTAGCTCTACCGACAAAAGACCTTTTATACACGTATAGATGAGACAATAAATTGATGATATTATTATATATTTAACCAACTAATTAGCGGAGCTCACGAGCGTGCTACTACTCACTACGACACATTACTTATTTATATATAAAATTTATATATAAAAGTAATATATATATATTACTTATTACTTATTTTAAAATCATCTTCAGTGCTCAAATATAAATGACAACTTAATAGTAAAAACAAGTTAAAATTCAAAGAAACAGAGAACAAAATTGAATGAGAACATTAATTAGACTAATAAAGTAATAAATATCACAAGCCGACCTTTTCTGGAAGATTTTTGAATTTTAATTCTCAATATACTTTTCACACAAAAAATAAACCTGATAGAAAATCTCAAATTTAGATCTGCCCGTTCAGCTAGCACGGAGTTTCATAATGAAAACCTGAATGAGATTAGTAGTTTCTTGATAAAAAACAATTACCCTGCAACATTGATTAAGAGAATTTTAAATAAAAATGATACACATCTCCCAAGAACACACTCCACGGCGAAAAGCTTTTTAAGGTTCCCTATATTAAAGGGCTATCTGAGAGGGTCGGTCATCTCTTGAGAGATGAAATAGTTGAAATAGCGTACAAACCGGTTAATACTGTTAAGACATTTTATTCCAGATTAAAACTGCATCAGACTCAAAATCAAATGTCTTTTATAAAATTTCTTGCCGTGACTGCAACAAGGTATACATAGGTCAGACGAACAGATATCTTTAAACTAGGATAACTGAACACAAAAGAGACTGTGTTAATATTCACAATCCCATTAAAAATAAAGATAATAACACAGCATTAGCTGAACATAGTTTAAATAAGTTACACTCTTTTAATTTTGAAGGTGTCACTGTTTTAGATACTCAAAACAACTTAAAAAAAAAGATTGTTCTGTGACATGCTTGAAATTAAAAATTTAGAAAGTACTGACGTGAGGTCAGATTGCTTTGGCGCTCTTGTTGAGCTACTTGCGAATAAATATTCAAACCATAACAAATCTATAAGCACTCAGATCACGTGAACAATAGCCATTTCCCGTACTATGGGACAATGTGATGCAAATATGAACGCCTAATGAATGAACAAACCTATATCTCAAATTAAAAATAATTATTCATAAGTTTTGTTCGAAGCTATAATTCCCTTTTCCTAAAAACTTATGTCAGTGCTTTTCTGACTTTTGACAACGTATATTATTTCAGCCACCGAGATTGAATTCTATGTCTATGATTTCCCGTTATGAAAAATTTTGATTAATATTACGCCAACTGACACTGATTAATGAGCCCGGCATTTGTCAATCGAATATTGATCTGTGATGGCCATCGTTCAAAGAAAATCATCGGGACGTATGTCATTTCTCTTTTCTCTTGAGTAAATTGAAAAAATGATCATATCTTTAGATGGAAAAGAGCTACGATAATGAAATTTGAGGATAGGTAACATATCGATCACCCCAATATAACCACGAATTTTTATTGAAATCCAAAAAATATCTTATGAGATAGTGAGGATTAAAACATTTTTTATTTGGAATTTTTTTAAAATTTCCTAGCGCGACGATTTCTGCGAAATTTTGCAAGCTGTTTTGTTGCAGCATTCCTCAACAATATTTCAAGTATCAATAACGAACTTGACCGAGATATTTGGACAATTAACCTATTCTGAAAATATGAAAACTCCAGCTGGTCTCTATTGGATGCTAGAGAGGATACGGCCGGCCGGACAGACTCAACTTTTGCCACGAATTCTTCATCGATTGAGACCATTTTCGGCTCGATATTCCAAAATTACAGACATTCGGGCAAAATGATAGGCACTCTGTTCGGGTGAACAAGAGCGCCAAAAAAGATGCAAATTCTGTCAACAAGAGGAGCGATATTGATAACTCGATACGGCCTATTTTGATCTCATACAGAGAATACAAGACTTATAACATCCTTGGATTGGTTTTGTTTCATGTTCCCTTGAGTTTACGTACAGATTATTTCGTTTTTCTTATTTGATAGTTATCAGATGATTAACACTGAATGTCATCCATCCGGTTCATTTTCTTTGGTGCGTTTATTTGGTACAATTCAGTCAGCTGTATAGGATTTCTTTTATTATTTCATCCTCGTTGTTTTTAATTTTCGAATTGATTATAGAGACCAACTGGCAATGTGAGTAGCTTCCTATTATTGTATGTATTTGTGTGATAATTTAAAAGATATTTTAAAGCATATTTATTACTTTATTAGTTTGATTAATGTTCTTATTCAATTCTGTTCTCTGTTTCTTTGAATTTTTACTATTGAGTTGTCATTTATTTTAGAGCCCTGAAGATTATTTTAAAATAAAATCGAAACGTCGGCATTTTGTCTAATTGAGTCTCTGAAATTTTGACCGAAAAGAAACCTCTAAACACTTATTCACAGTGATACCAAGGTCATCAAATATATAAAAAAAAACAATGCGTTATGTTTAACAAATATATTCAGATTCCTGACACGCGTTTCGGTCTTGCGACCATTGTCTAAGAAGTACATGTAGAAACTACTTGTAATAAAATTGTTATAATGTTTCATCTCGAGCGAACCACAAACTCACACAATTCACAAACAATTTAAATAGTTTTTCGCGAAGGTATTTTAAAGCCCCGTTTCATTGGTACACTATGGTGCACCTCAAATCAGAACAAATAAAAAGTCTTTCATACCGACTTCAAAGGCTGATTCAATGAAATCACCAAATAAATACTATTTACTCAATCACGCGGCATATCTCGGTTACGACAATGAGTCATCGAACAAGGTGGTTTTACGCTTATTTCCATTCATTGATTAAACACTCGGAAACCAAGAAAATTCGTCACGAAGGTGAGGAAACCCAAAGTTGAATTTCACGTCCTTTCGCCGTATATCGTCTGTCGAATCGTCTTATGATCTCTACATTAGTATGCAGCTGATCATGATCAAAAGGCTGACGAGTGACTTCATCAATAAATGATTCGCGGTATGATTCATTCAGAAAGTTGTTTTTTGGATCAATTCATACGATATTTACTGATTCTAGCAGCTTCCGTAATGGAGTTTCTACTGATGGGTTTGTTCACTGGTTTTTTTTACTATGGAGATGCGTCAGTATATTCGAGCGGCCAAGGAGTTGATATCGCGGTTCACGCTTCAAAACTAATTATTCTTGTGATATTGTTATGATTTTTCCTTTTTTTTGTGCTTGGTCTTTGTGAAACTTTGTGTTATCGTTTAACCTTAATTTGGAATTTGGAAGATCAAGCCAATAATAGTCTCAAATAGAGTATATCCTGAAATCACCTACTACCAAATAAATCTTAACTTCAAAGCCATTATCGTATCATAATATGAAGGAAAGAAATTCTGGTTGATTTTTAAATTTGAACAAATGGTTGAAAACACTTTATGCAATGAAAAGCAATTTGTCACTGAAAATATTAGTTTTCATGACTGTAAAATCTTAACCAGAGGCAAACAAACACTACAATTGCTTTGTTTTCACGTGTTGGATGTATTTTTTTTAAACTTGACGATTCTGTTCCAATTTTTGTTATTGATTATTTGGTTTCTTTAGATCGACAAAAATGGCGACGGATTCATAGACCTCAAAGAGCTCAGGGATGCCCTGAACGTATGCGGTTTCAAACTTCCCGGATACAAGGTGCGCGAGATGGAGAACGAATTCAAGCAGTTCAACAAGGCCCAGATGCCTGGCAAATTGACTTTCGACGAATTTTGCAAGCTTTGCGGCGACCTTAAGTCCAACGAGATCGGAAACACGTTCAAACTGGCTGTTACCAAGAGGGAGAACTTACAACATTTGGGAGGCACTTCAGAAGCTTCTAACGAGGGAACTACTCATTCGGTCAGGGTGGAAGAACAGTTTGCATTTTCAGACTGGATAAATTCGAATTTGAGGAACGACTCGGACTTACGGAATCTCTTACCGATTGATCCTGAGGGGACGAACTTGTACGAAAAAATTAAAGATGGTATTCTATTATGGTGAGTTTTCATATTTGTTTTTTTGTTCATTTTTCTTTGGTATCTTAAATTATATTGTTTTTGAAAAACCTTTGCAATTGAAACAATTGTTCACCTCGATACCCAGATATCGTTAAGTAGATACGATTATACTACAATCATTCAACTCATTTATGGAGTTTTTTGTGCTTTGTTGTGTGTATGAATGAATCTCAATCGTCTTTTTTCTTATGATGTACACTGCTAGACAAAAACCTCCTTCATATGCTTTCAACTCATTGTGTCTCGGTATATTTTATGATGAAATAATGCTGAAGCACTGTTTTAAGATCATTTCAGTGTTAAGATAAACCTAATTAATTCTCAATTTCAAATTTCTGTAGAATAACCTTGTTGTATCACTCGATAGAAGACAATAATTCATATACCAATGAATTACATATATAAAACTGCTTTTCGCTTTGTTGTCGCCCTTCAGCATCTAGATATAGCCATGAAATCAACCTATTATTTTTAAATCTGCATCAGTACAATGGAATTATAAGTGTACTAATCGACCCAGCTGTTAATTGTTATTCCAAATCATTTACTCTCTGTTCACTAATAAACATAAAGAAGAGGATGTTAGTTACAAATACTCAATTGTTGAGGAGACATCATTCTTGGATATTTATTTAGTCGATACAACATCGTTAATTTTATTACCTAAATTGAAAATCTGTTATGAGTATATGTAGACTAGGTCATGATACTCTGATATTATGACCAAAATACTATTTAAGAATGAAAAAATATCAGATATAACATAATTTTTTCCATATACAAATGGAGGGCAATAGTGAAAAATAATGCGAATATAAACTCTCGTCGTTCCTAAAATTTTTCAACATCTTGAACTTGTATAAAGCTTGTTTGAGAAGGAGTGTAGAATTAAAAATATTAATTGCCTCTGTAAATAGGAAGAAAAAAGTTATTACTTACTTACTCCAATCATTGGTTACCCCATGCTATAAATACAGGATGGTCAAATTAGTGGCAATCAAAATTTTTTAGATTCTTCACTTCTGGGGGTATCTGAAAATACCTTATGTATGTCCCTAGATTTTTCTTATTTTTCGAGTTATAATTTTGTTTGCGTATTTTTAATGATTTTTGCTAATGATGTTTCAAAAATTTATATATTTTTTGTAATAGCTTAAATTTTTGTTAGATTTGGCTCATCTTGAAACACCCATACAGTCGACTGCTGTTTACTTTCGGGCTTATACGCTTAAATCACGTCACGATGTTATAGAAGTGCTTTGAAGCGCCGGGATCGTATTTTTGGAGCATTTCTTTCGACCAATCGACACGAGACTTTTTTGAGCGATTGACAAATTGTGTGGGATCCGAGGCGAACAAATTTTTTTGACCGTCAAATGTTCATGCAATATTAAATATATGCTGGTCCCACTAACGCCTAGGTTGTCTCAACCTTACGATAGGTCAAATGACGATCTTGCGATATCAGGTGGCGCACAGCACCAACGGTTTTCAGAACAACTGATTTTGGGCGACCTTCACGAAATTCGTCTTGGAGTGAACTACAACCTCTGTTGAATTCACCATACCATTGATAAACACTGGCCCTTGATGGAGCTTCATCGCCAAAAATTGAATTAAGTTCATCGATGCACTGTTGTTGAGTTATTCCACGTCGAAAGTTGAAAAAAAAATCACCCGAAAGTGTTCACGATTTAATTTCATTTTTAGGGCGAGATGAATCTTTAAAGGTACTGTCAAAAACACAAATAGTAAATAATAATATGTCAAAACGTTCTGACTATGTATAATCTCAAAAATGTCAAGCTTTACGATAGAGCTGTGAGCTGGCAGATTGCAACACTAGGGCTGTCCATACCCAAAATATAAAAGGCAACCCTCAATTGTGGTGCTGATCTGTTCTCTGATTTTTAAAATTTTTTCAGCAAAGTTATAAACCACTCCTGTCCAGACACAATAGACGAAAGAGCCATAAACAAGAAAAACCTGACACTTTACACCAAATTGGAAAACTTGACCCTTGCTCTTTCTTCAGCGCAAGCCATAGGTTGCAATGTGATTAACATAGATGCCCACAATTTATCGAAAGGCACACCTCACCTTGTATTGGGACTCCTGTGGCAAATCATCAGAATTGGACTGTTCAATCAGATCACCCTGGAACATTGCCCAGGCTTGACATCATTATTGTCTGAAGAAGAGAAGATCGAGGACTTGATGAAGTTGTCCCCAGAAGGAATTCTCTTAAGATGGGTTAATTATCATCTGGAGAGAGCTGGCACCAGCAAGAGGGTGAACAATTTCCAATCAGACATTGTAGATTCAGAGGCGTACACTTATTTGTTGAAGCAAATTGCACCAATCGACAGTGGTGTTGATACAATGGCACTACATGTAAGTTTTTCATTTTCTAAATTGGATATATCGAATGCTATTATCTTTTCATCTTGAAGAAATAGTTCTTAAAAAAACTAATCTTGGAGCTTGGTTTTCAGACATTTGAGGGAGTACACAAATTTTGTTGATACTTTGAGAATTCTAGTACTAGATAGTTCTTGATTGATTTTTTTCCAAAGTGATTCACATTGCCAGAGCTCATAGATTACTTTGTTTTTATGATGTATTCATTGTTATGATTGACGTGTAGCATGTCTGTTATAGGATCATAGCAAAAGTCATTTGTTTATGGAAACTAATTTCTTTTATCTTTACAGGAGAAGGATTATTTAGCTAGGGCAGAAATTATGTTGCAACAAGCGGAGAAACTCAGGTGCAGGTCATTTGTGACTCCCCAAGATGTTGTAAATGGGGTATACAAATTGAATTTGGCCTTTGTTGCAAATCTCTTCAATAACTATCCGGGATTGGAGCAAACTTCCAATGCATTCGAAGGTGAAACTATTGAAGAAACAAGAGAAGAGAAAAGTAAGTGATCCTTGCAATTTGTTTGTCTTAATTTTATTATTGTTTTTAATTGTAGCTTATAGAAATTGGATTAATTCAATGGGTGTTTCACCCCATATCAACTGGCTATATTCCGATTTGGCTGATGGGTTGATAATCTTCCAATTATATGATATAATCAAACCTGGTAAAGTAGATTGGAATAAGGTACACAGCAAATTTACGAACCCCAGAAAGAAATTCATAGAAAAATTAGAAAATTGTAATTATGCTGTTGATATAGGAAAAGATATCAAATTTTCTCTTGTGGGTATTGGAGGACAAGACATCAATGAAGGAAATGTTACACTAACATTAGCCTTAATTTGGCAATTGATGAGAGCCTACACTTTATCAGTGTTGTCGAGGTTGGCAGAATCTGGAAATCCAATAGTAGAAAGGGAGATTGTCACGTGGGTCAACGAAAAACTTGCATCAGCTGGCAAAACATCCTCCATCAGAAGTTTTCAAGATAGTACAATTTCAGATGGCAAAGTGGTCTTAGATTTGATTGATGCGATTAAACCAGGTGCTATAAACTACGATCTAGTGAAACCTGGTGCAGATGATGAGGTGAGTTATCACTACTATTTACGAAATAAATTTGAGTAAACTGCAATGATACTGCTAGGTATCAGTAATCACGAAGAACATACTTGCTCTTTCTTTTGTACTTATAGATTCTTGTTTTTTGTTTTTTTACTATACTAATGAATAAGGCAAAACTCAATAATTACCTGCTCAAATTTCAAAGTTATTTGAAAATTTTCTGTTATCACTTCACTAAGTAACATCGATTTTCTTTTCCATTTAATTCATAACTGGAGTATGTTGGCCTATCGTCTGGTACTTGGTTATGTTTGAGTTTCGGGACTTTATACATAGATTCATTTTTGAACGGATACAATATTTCCTTATATTGTAAAATTAAAATTATATTGAAGAAGACAACAACTTTAATAAAGCCAATAGACGCTATAGGTGTTGTGTTGACTTCAATGTGTTCCGATAAACTATCATAAATTGATTCAAATTAAGCAAGAAAATGGCAGCTGGATGGGGTTTAAGATCTCCTTCCCTGGATCACTTAAATTGTTTTATTTTTATTCATCTAACTATGAAATGAAAATAATAAAAAGAAATTTGTGATCATATGAGCGTGCATGATTTTATAAATATTTTGAATTCTATTATAAGTAGCATCTTATTTTGCATTAGTTTTTCTTAACTGATTATTCCTCATAAATTCTTCCGCCCTGGGATGACGTCATGCGCCAAGTTTTTAAAAAATCGTTCCATAAGTGATCTTACACTTCAGTCTTAGTACTGTGCTATAAACTGACAAGTAACTGTTTACCTACAAGGCTGGTAAGTATCGGTACCATCGGTTGCTTCAGGAATGATGCGTATCGAATATCAGTGTTCATTACAACTAAACGAAAAAAGTAACTGGAAACGAACATGAATTACAATAGTGTGTTTTCTCAAGAGGGTAAATATTTTATCAAACTTAATTGTCTTTCAGGAGAAACTGGCCAATGCTAAATACGCAGTTTCTATGGCAAGAAAAGCAGGTGCAAGGGTTTATGCTTTGCCCGAAGACATCGCTGAGGTGAAACCAAAAATGGTTATGACAGTTTTTGCTTGTCTCATGTCACTAGATTATATTCCTAAAGATTGTAGTTCAGAAGCAAACTCCCATTGATAGTATTTAGTGCCTTTAATTAATTAACATTTTGACTAAGTGCCAAATAGAAAAATACAGTATAGGCAATTTGCCTTATGTTCCAATTCTACACCTACATATCTGTTAACTTTCGATTTCTTTTGATAAATTAAATCATGTATCCAAAATTAAATAAACCCTTAATATTCTGTTATGGAATTAGTGTATATCGCGACAACTTTGATGTATATGTCTTTAAAAAAATTTATACACATACAATTGGATTTTTTAATTGGTGATGGGTCTGATGGGAACGATATGTACAGAATGAGTTTTTCGTGATTTGAACGCTATGTATGGTCTGAAAGTTCATTATTAGATGTAATTATTTGTTGCCATATTATCATAGTAATTCCGAAATTTTGTTATTTGTTAGTCATGGCGCAACTTGAGTTGCATAGATCATCAAATGCGTGGATGAGTGCACAATCCATATGTTATTTATTAATTAAATACATTTAATATTGATTTTGTTATGAGAGGAACTGATGTCAATTGTATGTTGTGACATTTTACACTGACTACCAACAAGTATTTGATAATGATTCTAGATGTAAGATGATAAATATAGTAACTTTTGTAATGATGCTGTTAATGAATTAATTGAAAACTCAAGTTTGAGTTTATTCGCAAATTTTGTCGGTTTTGTCCCTCATTTAATTCATATTGCACCCTAAAAATTGATAGCTTCCAAGTAATTGACATTATTGATGTACTATGTTTATCTATAGATATGGATGTATAATAAGTAGCTTCAATTCCATTTGTACAATCATATTTCTGTAATTATTTTATAATTTCCTAAATTTTAATTAGGATTATAAGTGTGATTCTTATTTTCTAAAGATTTGCTTACGTGAAATCAGTAAGCTAACCAAGTTTTCATTATATAGGATATGTGATTCAATAAGTTTTTAAGCTTTTTAAGTGAAAAGTGTACTTACTCTGACTATTCCTCATTTTTATTCTATTGTAAATTTTTTATATATTTTACTTGGGTTAACCAGTGCAATAAATGCTAAAAACCTATTTTTGTTATTTTCATCTCTTTTTGCATCACATGGATAATTTATTGGGTTTTGAAGTGAAATTTCTACTATGGTTTCCTACAAGATTTCATCAAACATCAAAGGCTACCATTTGAGAGGGTATAGATGCATCACGTTCTTGTTCGTTGCTCCGATTCAAGTAATGTTGAGTCGAGTTGTAAATTTTAATTTTATGTGTCCAGGTTAATTTCTTGGAGCTTTTTTGTTATACCTAAATTAGCATTTTTAAATTTTTATTTAAAGATTTTATTTCATTTATATTATTTTAAGTTTCCAGTTGAAGAAAACGAATCAATTAGTAACTATTTTCAAATTTCTCATTGTGAAATTCAAGTTAATGAAAAAAATCATACTGCTACGTATTTCTCTCTCTAATTTACCGATTTTTCGAAGACATTTCTACCGATATAGTGTTCGCACATTTGGCAACGCAGATCATAAGACATTAATGGAGTTGGCTGAAAATTCCTAATCGATTAGTCACTCACAGTTCATAGCATAGAATTAAGGCTTTACATTTGCCAGTTTGAACAGAAAAAGATCCCAATATGTTCCATCCTGACAGACCCTGTATAATCGTAGTCTTCCATTTAGGTGAAGTTTACAAAAGCAAATTTACCGAAAACCTTCATTTATTTCACTCTCAATTAAAACTTCAATAAAATATGTAAAATTTCGTAAAATAATATTTGATCTGGATTCTTGACTTATAAAATGTATAACATCTATATAAATAATTTACAATTCATCAGTCAGCTTTTTCAAAGATGACTCTTTTCTTCATATTGCTCATAATAAAAACAAGTTTCCAACAAAAGGAATGGTCTTGTACTAAGGGTCTTCTTCTACTAATTTTTGTGTATCCTTGCCCGTATCTGACGAGGCGGGTTCAAGCTCTCTGTGCTTGATATGGACATTTGAGGATCTGTGCGTTACACTAGATGGTGCTATCACAGCACTTGGGGGTTCTGTGAAAATGTCCCCCTTCATTTTGCTCGTTACAGGAACTTCATACATAGCGGCATCTGCAATACAAAATATCAATATGTTGAAATAGTTAAGCATATCTCTAATTTTGAATGATTCAATTGAAATTAAGAATACACATTCATACAAGTAGTCTAAGATATATTGTCATCAAGGGTGATTTGAAAAATTGAAGTTATAATCAATTCCAAGTGAATTGTTGGCAACCGCGAACTTGTGATACTCACCTCCATTGCCATTCGCAATGGCTTCACCGCTTTGGTTCTGAACTGCGTCATACATAGGATTATGGAAATCTCTCGTTTTGGTATTGACTGGGTCCAGAGTATAAGAGACGTCTATAGGCTCAACATTGTCGCTTCCAACAAAGGAACTTGAACCAAATTCAACATTACTGCCCTGTCTGAAAGCAACTGCTGGGCCACTGCCAAGAATAGTTTTTCCACTGAAAATATACAAACACATGATAAAAACAAAAATATTCAATACCGAAACAAAAACTCTTACAATGGCCTTCTCTTGACAACGAACCAAGCTGCCATTATTGCTCCCAGAACCAACAGTATTGCCAAAATCGGTAAAATTATAGCTCCTGGTTTGTCACTCATTCCAAGCCTACTGTGAGCTGTGTTCAATTCACAGTGTTCGCCTTGGAAGTTTTCACTTTGGCATTCACATACCAAACCCTTATCATTCTTCCTACACAAACCACCATTCTGGCATAAACATTTTTGAGGTAGTACTCTTGTTGCTTCTATAGCTGCGTCACATATCCTCTCTCCCTTGCCTCTATGTGTTTGAGTGCTATAAATTAGATCTGGGCATGCGCATCTTCTGCCTCCAGGTACCAGAAGACATAGATGAGAGCATGCATTGTGTGTACAATGATTCGTTATTGATGTGTTGTAGCGAAGCTTGTTATAAACTGAAAAAAGTATATCAATGTGAAGAAAATCAAGGGGCATCAAAAAGGAATTTTACCTCTAACACTTAATGGGTTCAATAGGTCACTCTTGATAATGGTAGGAACACCCCTTCCAAATTTATCTTGCCTTAAAATTTCTCCTGTATCTTTGGTAATCCAGTAGAGGTTTGATTCAAACACATCCAACGAGATTGGATGCTTTAGTTTTTCTCCTCTAAGAATAACTTTTCTGTTTGTACCGTCGTATTTCATATTTTCTATGGTGTTCATTTTTATATCGACCCAATAAACCGTATGATCTTGTGCGTAGTCTATGGTTAAGCCCGCTGGTTGACGGATACCTGTGGAAAATAAACTTAATTGAATTCAAAAAATTGAAAAGGTTTTGAGTTCTGATTACAATAAAAAACTATGCTCGTGTATCTCTTGAGCTTCTGCTTCATCAGTTGAAAAATATGGGAATCATGGCCATTTCTTCAGTAAGATCTGATAATTACTCAAAAATCTAATAACCCGAGTACTCATTATCTTACCAACTTTAACTTATATTTTTGAAGTAGTGACTTAGTACTCATTAATTATGGCTTACCTTCTGTTATAACAGGTCTTCGTTTAGATCCATCCATCCAAGAGACTTCTAATTTGGGTGCTGAGCCGGCATCGGTCCAATACATCTTTCCAAGTTGTGGATCAACAGCAATTGAAGTGGGGTTTTCTAAACCAACACTAACAATTGCTCTGCGATACCTACCATCTGTTTTAGCCACCATAACTTTTCCTTTAGGCTTTGAAATAACGCTGATTCGGTCAATCTCTGTCCAGTATAAGTTATCACCAACCCAATCAACAGCAAGGGCAGTCGGCCTAGCATTTCCTTTCATATCCAGATCTTGAGCGTATCCTACTTTGACATCCCCGTCTGAGGCATTGATCATATACGAGCGTTTGATGGCTCTGTCATAACTATCAGCCCAATAAACAATTTCGGATTTGGGATCGTAATCCACAGCTTCTATGCGCTTCTCCTCGGAGATAACATTCATTTCTTCATTCCGTTCAAGATACAAAGATCTGATTTCTGGACCGCTCGAAAAAACTAAATTGACCTCCCCCTCCACGAGCCTGCAGACGCCAGATAGGCTGTCCGACAATCTGAATCCATCTTCACAAGAGCATTCATAGGAGCCGTTAAGATTGGTGCAAATCTGGGAGCAGTGGTGTATTCCAGTGGCGCACTCGTCGACGTCCAAACACTTCTTCCGGTTTTCTTTAGAAACGATGAATCCGCTGAAGCAGGTACATATGTAACTGTAGCTTCCGGTTATGTTGGTACATTGGTGCTCGCAACCACCTCTAGTCGCATCTAAGCAGTCACTGTTGTGATGGCAACCGAGTTCATCCGAACTATCACCGCAATCATCGGCGAAATCACACATCTGGGCACGATCGATGCATTTTCTGTTGGCACACTTGAATTCGTTTAGAACGTTGCAGGGTTTCACCTTGGTGGCGCATAAAGTCATGTTGTTTTCGTCTGAACCATCGCCGCAATTGTCGATTCCGTCGCAAAGTTGATATCTGGAACGTCATTTAGATTTGTTAGAAAATAATCATATAATAATTTGAAATGGTCTGAGAGACCTTCGAAACTATTAAACAAATCAACCTTGTTCTAGTTACCTTGGTATGCATTTTCTGTTATTACACTGGAATCTCCTGAGGACGTCACAGTTGAAATTGCTACAAATAGACGGTAACTCATCTGAACCGTCGCCGCAATCATCTGTACCATCGCAAATGTCGCTCTGGCTGACACACAGGTTATTGTTACATTGGAACTTAAACTCCGGACAATACCGGCCACCAGGATACTTTGGCGGACATCCTTTTTCATCCGACATATCTCTGCAATCTCTTTCACCATCGCATCTGTAATAGGCTGCGATGCAATGACCTGAATAACACTGGAAGGTATTGTTCTTGCACTGGAAACCGGTGCACTCTAATTCGTCCGAATTATCACCACAGTCATTCTCGTGATCACAACGCCATCTCGAGGAAATGCATTTTCCGTTATTACACCTAAAAATATAAGTACATACCGTGGATATACAGGATTATAAAAATAGAAAAAAAAGTCTTAGGAGTACAAATAAGTTTCCGCGGTTTGTCAAAAGATGGCCCCACCAGAAGGTTATGGAGAAATTGTCAGATGTAAAACGTAATATCCCAAGTTTAGTCATCTGGCAACACCATAACCTTAAAGTACTAGTGATTCCGTATCAGCATCACGTTATTTTTTTCGTGCAAAAATGTCAAGTTTTATTCCGAATAAGCATCATTTGCGGGAACTTCTGATTTACTTCTTTAATGTGAAAAAATCTGCAGCTGAGGCGCATCGATTGCTTCTAGAAGCATATGGTGAAGCTGCTTTGAGTGAGAGAAGTTGTCAGGAATGGTTTCAAAAGTTTAAGAACGGTGAGTTTGACGTTAAAGACAAAGAACGCAGTGGAAGGCCGAAAGTGTACGAAGACATGGAATTAGAAGCACTATTGGAGGAAGATTCGTCCCAAACGCAAAAAGAACTTGCACTTACTCTACAAGTAACTCAACAAGCAATTTCACATCGTTTAAAATCGTTAGGAATGATTCAAAAACAAGGAAATTGGGTTCCATATGAACTAAAGCCGAGAGACGTTGAACGCCGATTATGCATGAGTGAAATGCTGCTTGCCAGGAAAAAAAAAGAGTTTTTGCATCGTATAGTCACTGGTGACGAAAAATGGATTCACTACGATAATCCAAAGAAGAGAAAGTCATGGGTTAAGCCCGGCGAACCATCAACATCGACAGCTAAGCCGAATACTCATGCTGTGTATTTGGTGGGATCAGCTTGGTGTCGTGTATTATGAATTGCTGAAACCAAGCGAAACCATTACTGGAGCTCTCTACCGAACACAATTGATGAGATTGAGTCGGGCACTTAAGGAAAAACGCGCCCATTACTACTCCAGACACGACAAAATTATTCTTTTACACGATAATGCTCGTCCACATGTTGCGGCGCCGGTAAAAACATACTTGGAAACACTCAACTGGAAAGTTTTACCCCACCCGCCGTATTCACCAGACTTAGCCCCTTCTGATTATCATCTGTTCCGGTCGATGGCACATGGTCTGTCTGAGCAGCGCTTCACATCATATGAAGACACCAAAAATTGGGTAGATTTGTGGATAGCGTCAAAAGACGAAGAGTTTTTTCGACGGGGTATCCGAATGTTGACAGAAAGATGGGGAAAAGTAGTGGCAAATGATGGAAAATACTTTGAATAAAACGTAATGTACTTTTCCTTTACAATAAATTCCTATTTTTTTATAAAAAACCCCGGAAACTTATTTGTACACCTAATATTGAAATCAAAAATTTTGTCGTTCAAGTAAAATCTTATTCATTGAAATTTTATTACATGTTTGCATTAATCTGAAAATACTTTGAATTAGGTTATGATGACTCAACAATGACTCCATTCGAAACATGATAGGAAAACACAATAATATCTCATTTGCGGGTAATCCATGAAAATGTTACTTGAAAAATTCAACAGAGGTGATTCGTATCATCGTCACGAGTCATTTAAATATGTGTTTGAGCCAGAAAACTGTTTGGATCTTCCAATTTTAAAAAATCCAACAAAAGTTGTGTGAGCTCGAAGAATATGGCTATACTATTTATGTTTCACCAAAAACATTCTGAATTTAAGCTGAGATACGATACAGAAGATCCGTGGGAGCATTGCACATTACAACATGTATTTAATTCAAATCTACTGAATATGTAAAATTTAAGCAATTATTCATTTACCTGAATTCAGACTCAGAACATTCTCTGAAAACATTCTGACAAAGTTCTTTAGCTTCATCAGAACCATCACCGCAATCATCGGAATAATCACATTTCCATTGTTTCGGTATACATCGATTATTCTTGCATTTCATTTCCGTTTCCGGATCGCAAGCTGGGCAGTTTTCTGGTAATTCATCAGATCCATCTCTGCAATCATCTTTACCATCGCAGAACAGCCATTCAGGTATACAACGATAGTTCGATCTACCAGGGCAACGTTTCCAACCTGTAATTAAAACCCAACTTAAGATTTCTGAAAGTCTTTGAAACAAGAAGTCGTGCCTCATTTTTCAACCCTATACGCAACGAAACTGTACATTATTTCTCCATTTTCTGAAACACCCAATTGAAAACTAACAACTGGGATAAGAAATCTTCAGTTTCTAAAAGTTACCTTCCTCACACATTGAATTAGAGATTTTTTTAGTTCTACTATTTCTCACTTGTATAAATGACAAATAAAATTGTACCGTAATATTAAAGAATATTCGTAATCACAATGAACTTTAATTTAAAAAAAGAGAAGGTATTCAAATTACCTGTGGTGCAATTCTTTTGTCTACACATATAAGCAGGTTCATCAGAGTCATCTCCACAATCATTGTCGAAATCGCAAACCCATAATTTTTGAATACATCTTCCATTTTTACAAGTAAACTCTGTGTCTGGATTACAAGTTCTGTTATGACATATATCGATAGCTTCATCAGATCCATCTTTGCAATCCGTGTCTCCATCGCACTTCCAACTGATGAAAATAATTTAGTTAATATTTTTTAATTAGCAATTGATAGAGATGTAATATGATATGTCTAGCGATGCTGGATAATGGGTCTTGATGAGCGAAAAAGACCATATCTAATCGAAATTCCCAGACATTCCAGACAGTAATAAACCTCTCAAAAATATCACACCAATAATCATAAAACCTAAGATTTAAAACAAAATTTATTGATCCGCTACATGGAAATCTTGATGGATATACGACCTAATAAAATTTGAGAATTAGGGGAGTTCGACATATGATATATTTACGTGGCCTTTCGACCTTTATAGGGATTATGGTTTCGAATTGACGATGGGAAAAAGGTGGATCTTTAGTAAAAATTAAAATTAAATCAGTGGAACAATCAGAGGTTTGTATCGAGAGACTCAGTTGACTAAAGCCAATGAAACTTAGATTTCTAATTAGTGGGGTAAATTTCCAACTATCGAAAAAAAGGGCACCAATTAGGAGAAATTAGGGAATTCCGGACTATGTTCGATAACGCCCACGGACAAAGGGATATTAGGAAAAATTAGGGAATGGAAAGTCAGTTCAACGTGATCCGTAACCAGGAAAACACTAAATTCTAGAAAAATAGTAATTGTGTTGTAATTGAGTGAGTTCGAAATTTCGCTAGTGAAGTTCCTTGTTAGAAGTCCAAGAAAAAAAGGTCAGATATAAAAATTATAAACAGTCAAAAGTCCATAGTCCGAAACCTCCAAAAATATTTTGTCAGAGATTGTTTTAATTATTTTTTTGTGTTTGCTAAAATTGTCATTTTGTTTTTTTGTGTGCTTCGAATAAATTAGTTTTTGTTATTCAGGTATTTTATTAAGTTCCCTAATCTTAAGAACTAAAGACTCGTCCTTTCTAGCGACGAGCGGAGCCCTGAAGATTTTTCCCGCCAGGAGAAAGTCTAAAATAAACAATATATTTTTTTTTAATTTTCAATTTTTCTTTTGAACACCTCTTCGTCGGTGGAAAGCCGCTCTTCTACTAGGACGTTGGAAAGAGGTGTTCATTACAGAGAGGTCCAAGCATACCTGTCTAGAATGCAACGACCATTCGATTTGCACTTGAATTCCAATTCTGGACAGGGTAAATCACATTTCTGTTCATCCGAACCATCACCACAATCGTCAGTTCCATCACAAATGGTGGAGGAAGCTGTACAGAATCCATTTTGACACTGGAAGGTGCCGCTACGGCATTGTCGTGCGGGGCAAGATTCAGGTTCATCTGATCCATCCCTGCAATCTTTCTCTCCGTCACACCTGAATAAATATCAAACGTTACATAACAATTGAGTCACAAATTATACCCAAAAAGTCTTCAATTTTTTTACTTACTTCCAAAACCATGGAATACACTTTTCATCTGCGCCTTTGCATTGCCATTGTCCGGCAGTGCAGTTTGCGATGCAAGTTTTCTTATCGTTGGCCAGATAAAACTGGTTGGGGCATGCACATTTATAAGTGGTATTTGTATTGCCTTCCTCCCCATAACTGTCGATGTTTAAATAAGAAGATATATGAGGAGGAGCGATGAGACACAGATGTGAACATCCTCCATTGTTCGTTCCACAAGGATTGGAGTACTTGACTTGCCTCAAAGGATGTACTATGTGAATATCATAAGGCTTGTGTGTAGTGTTTCGAAGCACTCTCAAATCGGCACCGGTATGCTTATTTGCCCTGCTGATTGCTTTCAGATTCCAATCTGTCCAGTAGATATAATCGTCGAACAAACTCAACGCGAATACATGCGGAACTCGAGATCCCGACAGAACAATATGTCTGTTATGGCCTTCTAAATCAGAGTACGCGATATAGTCCAAATGTGCATCTGCCCAATATAGTTTGTCAGCAAAGAAGTCAATTGTGATTGCATTGGGCCAAGCGATGTCATCGTTCCAGTTAAGAATCATAGTGAAGTTCGAGCCGTCCATACCTATCTTTCCTATGTAGGCTTGTAAATGCCATGATGTGAAGTACAAATATCCTAGGAATTCAAAATGGAGTATAAAACCTATTTTAATTAATTTTTGACAATCATATTACCTGTGCCGGGATGTACAATTAGAGCTCTAGGATCTGGAATTCCGGATTTTAGAGTTTTCCTTCTGGTACCGTCAAGTTCAGCAACATCTAAGTTTTTAGAGTGTCTATCTAACCAATAAATTTTTCGACCAACCCAATCAATTGAAATTCCTTCTAAACCATGGGAGTCATGCCTGATAACAGGTACCTTCATTGTAGAACCAAATTTCGCTCTGTATATAGTTTTGGCAGTAACATCGCAGAAGTATAGGTATTGCTCTATGTAGTCAAAGTCTAGCGCTACAACGTTCAAAAGATCTTGATGAACTAAACTATAAGTTGAAGCATCGACGGACATATTTCTAACATAATATTTGTTGCTGAATATCAACCAAGGCTTGATGTTGTCCTTGCGCTTACAACTATGCTCATCTAATTCTCTCTCGTAATATACGTCGTTACATTTACAATAGTAGCTACCGGGTGTGTTTGAGCAATATTGGGAACATATGCCTGGTTTTTCTGTACATTCATCTAAATCGGCGCAAGCCTTGCCGTCTTCTAGTAATCTGAAATGAAAAAGAAAAAATTGTCAAGCATAATCATAACCTTGAAAAAAAACCAATCAAATCCACATTGAAATTATACTCCCTTTTCATTTGAAGGGCTTTTCGACATTGAACTTCATAAAAACAAAGACTCAGAACGAATAAGCTTTTTCTTAAGATACTTTGAACAGCCAAGGATGCGACAATTTTTATTGAACAGAACTTTTGTGAAAATAAATATTATGTGTTTCGAATTGATACTAGATTACTTGAATGTTTTACCATGCTATTGACTGGTTTAACCCTGTTTTTCGTGATTTCATGTGTTATGGAAAGATATTCATATTTACTGCAGCATTATAATTATTATTTATTATTATTATAGTCTTTTGCTGTAATATAGACACTTCTACTAATATATTCTGGTAGATATAATACTCACTTGTAACCTTGGTTGCATTCACAGTAAAATCCAGTCAGAGTATCAACACATTTGTGGCCACATTGATTAATTTCAACTTTGGCACACTCATCAACGTTGCAATGGAGAGGTTCATCTGATTCGTCAGCACAATCAGGTACTTTATTACACACAAGATGGTAATCGATACATTGACCATTATTACATCTGAACTGACTAGAATTGGTACACGTGCTGTTTTCTTTTACTGTAAAGTAATGCGGGGTTGATAAATAGGTATTTAAAATTAAATTGGTTGTATTGAAAAAGGCGGAAAAGAATGCACACAATATCTTACCACAATTAACTTCATCCGAATGATCTCCACAATCATCTTCTCCATCACACCTGTACTGACTTCTGATGCACTTGAAGTTTTGGCATGTAAATTCATTACTCGAGCAAGTTTTATATTTATTGTTACATTCTCTTCCTTCGTCTGTACCATCGCCACAATCATTATCGTGGTCGCAAAGCCAGCCCTATTGAACAAATCATTACAGAAAAAGATGCCGAAAAGTAAGATAATTAAACCTACCTTGTTGATACAACGCCCATTTCCACAAGTAAATAGATCGTCACTACAAGGTTGTGGTGTTGCACAATGATAGATAGTTGAGTTTTCGTCAGCGCCATCTACACAGTCTGGATCGCCATCACACAACCATTTCTTGGGAATACATTGAACTCTTCCCCATGATTTATTGGCTTCGCAAGTGAATTCTGTATCTTCGTCACATTTTCGGTCATCTAAAATTGGTTGATAATTGCAGATGAATAGAGGATCACGTAAAGATATATTTCTAAGAACTTACTGCACTGATGTCTATTATCTTCATCGCTATTATCCAAACAATCATTATCCCCATCACATATATAAATCCTTGGAACACAGTTTCCATTATCGCAAGTGAAGAGATCACCGAAGCAAGTCCTGCCTTCGCTTTTGCAATATTCTGGTGGTTCATCTGCTCCATCTCCACAGTCATCATCTCCATCGCAATACCTGGAAACGATTGTCATGGTTGTAATACACCCTTATTGAATATGAGCTCTGACACACAAATAGATACTACAAATGAAAATTTTATTGTTTTCAAAATTATTCCCCAGCCCAATGATCCCCTCCAACGTACTCTACTCCGCTGATCTCACATATTTCTTACTGCTACAGAAAGAAAAAATCAATTCATTGACATAAACCGATTTTGTGCTGGAATTAAAAACATTTATTCAGCGTGTTCGTTTCCTTCTAACTAATGCTGGGTACGTCTCACAAGAGGCGGCTCATTTGTCCGGTCCACGACGAAAAAATGTTTAAAAAAATATACCACCTCAATTCGTGTGTCACCCGACACCTCGAAGCGTCGAGCCTCGATTAGATGGGGCCCAAGTGTCAAGAGGCGACCGAGGAGAACGAGATCGAGGGATGACGTGTCCGCAGCCGCGCCATTCCTTAAGTACAGAAATGAGGCGCTTCTTACAATCTCAATTTTAAGACTTGTACTACCCAACACTATTTCTAACCTCTCTAAGACGCCCCCTGTGCGTACAGGATATAAACCAGACCTCGTACATCAAATGAACAAACTGATCGAAATCTTCAACTTACCAAGCTGCTGGAATGCATCTATGATTTGGACATCTGAAGCTATTTTGTGAACATTCCCTCTGGGCGCAATGTATAGGATTTTCGTCTGAATTATCTCCACAGTCGTTGTCTCCATCACAAAGCCAGTAGGGTTCCACACAAATATTAGTTTTTTCACATTTGAGATGGTTTGGAGGACATGTTGTATTTGTGGGACATCTTTCATGGGTTTCATCTGAGGTTATGTTATCTTTACAGTCGTTCACACCATTGCACACCTAAGAAATACAAAAATATTGATTTTAAAGTAATGAGACTATATATCAAGTTCTGATGATACTTAGACTACTTAAGTCTTTATCATGATATATAATCTAACGGAATACAGCATGGTAAGAAAACAAATAATATAAGATAGAAATAACAAAAAAAGAAATATAATTTGAAGATAACACATCGTCGATTGAAAGCGCTTATTTTAAACTATGATGGATATTGGATGAAAAATTTTTAGGTTACCTGTGACATGGGAATACATCTATGATTTGCACATGTAAATTCTCCATCTGCACAAGGAGCATAGGTGCAGTCTCTTTCATCAGAGCCATCTTTACAATCATTTTCATAATCACATTTCCAAGATTTAAATATGCATCTCCCATTATCACAACGGAATTCATTAGAAGAACATGAATGGAACGCTAAAAGAAAGTATTGAATACATTATATTATACAAAAACTTTTTGTTATCTATACTTACAACAATATTTTTCATCTTCATCGCTTGAGTCCCCGCAGTCATCTTCCCCATCACAAGCCCACATTCTGGAAATGCATCTTCCATTTCTACAGTAAAATTTGCTAGAATCACAGCTTAAGTTCTTGGCAACACACATTCTTCCTTCGTTGACCAGTTTTGTGTTATCCGCACATCTACATTCTGGTTGTCCATTGATGCCAGGATGGCAGCTTTGGGCACATCCTCCATTATTTATTTGACATGGGTTTACATTGCATCGTTGTCTCATTGTGGCGAATACTTGAATATCTCTAGGACTGTCCTCCAGTTTCTTCACCATTTCTATCATGTTAGCTCCAGTGTTTTTCTCCGCTCTATAAACGCCTCTGAGTTGCAAGTCTGTCCAATACATATATTTGCCATAAATCGTAATTGAAAACGGATAAATAGTAGCCGAGATGAGTACTTCACGATTCTTTCCATTCAAATCTGATCTCTCAATTTTTTCCCTAACAGCATCAGTCCAGTAAAGCATTTTGTCATCGTAATCGATAGCTAATCCCGACGGTTGTGCTAAATTTTTATCAATAATAACGGTCTTCAAGGATCCTGCCATAGTGGTTCTCATAATTTTACCAGAAGTACCAAATTTACCCCAATCAGTATAGTACAAAGTTCCGTTGCATGGATTTATAACAATTGCCCTTGGTCTTTCAACTCTTGTAATCATGATTAAATCTGAGCCATCTAAATTCATAGCATAAATGCTATGATTGGAAGAATCCGTCCAATACACTTTCTTTTGAGTCCAGTCGTAAGCTATACCTTCTGGATTTATAGTTTTATTTATAATAGTTTTTATATTTTCTAAAGTTGGGTTTGAAGACGGCATCCACGCTATACGAGCAGCTGGTCTTATTTGAGTAAATAATATTTTCTCATCCTTATAATCAAAATCAATACCCACAACATTGGTTAGGTTAGTAATTGGTTTGAAAGGAAGACTGGTAGATCTGAGATCCATATTGATCACTCTAACTTCTGTTCGTGTGGAAAATACTAAGAATTCATCCACAAATGTACAGGTCTTGTTCCCATTATTGACATCTGGTTTTCCTGTAGCACAATCACATTTGTAGCTGTAAGGATTCTCTTCAGTGTTGAATGAAAAGCATAGTTGCTCACATTCTCCGACTGATTCCTTACACATATTGGATTCATCATCGGGTTGATTTGAAGCATCGAAAATAACAATGTCTCTTAGTTTTGGTAAGTTCGTTCTCAAAATGGTGGGTAAACCTACTGTGTTAGCAAATTTGGGTGTTTTGAATACTGTTTGAAGGTTTCTGTCTACCCAGTATACATCTGATTTGTGAACAGCGATACCCATGGGATTTGGTAAATTTCTTCTGATAATCACTCTTTCCGATCCTTTGTAGGAAATTTTTTGTATAGTATCTAATTTTGAATCCACCCAGTATACATCATGAGTACTCAAATCAATAGTGATATCTCGTGGATTACTAACACCCGAGGTTATAAGAGATTTCCAGTTTGAACCATCTAAATTGCATCTGCCTATTCTTGGATATTGCCCATAATCTATCCAATATATGTATCTTTTGATTGGATTGACCGCGATTTCTCGAGGAGCATCTACAGTTGTCTTGACAAGGACTTTACGATAACTTCCATCTAATTTACAGACCTCTAAATAATTTTCATGAGGATAAACGTTGGTGAAGTATAAATAATTAGACAGCCAGTCGATAGTGAGTCCTCGTATGCCATTGCTACCAATTCCTTCCTTGATAATGTGTTGAATTTCAGTACCATTTGGTCTGATTCTAAATATGCCATTCCACATACCCCTGTTGAACTCCACCCAGTATATCCAACTTTGTGCATAATGTACGTCTACATGCAATATGTGGTGACCTGGACCACTTATGGGTACCATAGCTTCTGAACTATCTTTGAGGCTATAACCTCTTGTCGTGTCAAGCTGGGAGACAACAGCAAATGTTTTATATGGAATGCAACCATTTTGTTCTTTCTTATAGCCAATACCGCAAGCACAAACTTTCGTTCCTCCTTCTGATGGAATGCATATATGAGCACAGCCTCCATTGTTTTGTAAACAGGGATGATTCTGGAGAGAACGCTTCTTGAATATAGTGAATGTTTTGAGCTCCGGCTCATTTTCTAAAATAATTTTTGGATTTTGGCCAGAAGGAAGGTCCACTCTCACCAATTTTTCGTACTGGGGATCTAGATAATATAGGCGACTAGCCAAAACACCCAAAGCCTTTGGAAAGGCTATATTATCTTTTAATTCCAAGATATTTCTTCTTCCATTACCAAAAACGTCTATGGCGACGACTAAAGGTGGGAATTGGGTACTATAGTAGAGCATTTTATTTTCTATATCAATAGCTAATGCTTCTGGTTTTTCAACATTATCAACCAAAATAATTGACGAAGATCCATCCATGTTAGCTTTTCCAATTTTTTGAGGAACCCCAAAACCTCCTTCATCTGCCCAGTACAATTTGCCATCGAAGGGGTCCAGACAAATAGATTTTGGTCTAGCCACTGAAGACCTGTTACCATCATTTGATAGTATGATTTTCCTCTGTTTTATTTTGCTATCGACTCTCACTACCTCTATGTTGTTTGCGATTTGATTACCAATATACAGGTTTCTTCCTAACCAATCAAATGCTATGGTTGAAGGTGATCCGACAATACCGGATTCTGGTCCAAAAAGTTGGGTCTTTTTTCCTCCTCCAAAAGGTGTACTGAACACAGTGTACTGAAAAAAAATTATTAAATGTGAAAGAGTTTCCCGAATGGGAGTCGTATGATTACAGAACTCCGGTATATATTTTTGATAACTAGATAAAAATTTAGCCGTTTGAGCTGAGTGAGCTGAGGTCGAAATTAAGTATCCTAGACTGAAATATTCTAGATCGATAGAGCAGTTTTCAAAATCATAGTACATTCTCCTTAAAAGTCTAGTATCTGTCGATAATGACTCACCCTGGGTAGCTGAAAACATCAACAAAAACACGAAAACATGAAACTTACGTTATTGTCGCCATCTTTATCTTCAATCCAATAAATCAAATTATTCTTTCTGTCATAATCTATTTGAACACCATTGTCAACTCCTACTACTGAAGAAATAAATCCTGTTGTTGAGTCGCCAGGTACAATAGAAACATCTAACAGTTGGGAGCCTTTAATAACCATAAGATAAGACATATCTTCTTCAACACATTTGCCTTCAGGAGTGATTTTGAAGCCAGTCTTGCATTTGCAAGTGTAACCTGTACTTGATGTTGGCGAAAGTAGACATATATGCTGGCAAGGTGCATCCTTACAAGAATTCTCCGAAATAGGTTGCAGAGAGGGATGGTACACGTGTATACTTAACGGTTGGGATATCAAGTGACTGACCACAGTTTGATTGGTACCTAGAAGCAATAGTGTCATTTATAATACATAATAAATAATGAGAGTTGTCACCTTTGAATTTGTGCGTAGACAGAACCCTGTTCAATTGACGATCTGTCCAAAACAGTGTTTCTTCAAATAATGTTAGGGAGTGAGGATGCAACAGATAGTGGCTACCAGCAAGAACTTGTTGCCGGCCGCTTCCGTTATAGTAGCAGAAGTCTATGAAGTCCAATTTTGAATCGGCGAAATATACTCTTTGTGTGGTTGTATCTAGTGTTAAGCCATTTGGCCAGTAGATTTTGGTATTTATGATGACAGATCTGTTGGTACCGTCCATTCCTATCCTTTCAATTCTCGGATTCTCTCCCCAATCTGTCCAGAACAGCCATCTTGTTCTAAAAAGGGATTAAAGGTTGTTTTTTATAGTTATTTATCATATTTGTTTTCAATCATTTAATGGACTATATTTGAAAATTGAGTAGGCATGATTGCCATGTGTATATATCATGTCCCAAGACGTAACAAGCAACCTATTGGAAAAATACGTTTTGTTCAAATCCAATTGATCTTCCTTTGGATTTGTCGAATGCAGCAGTGAATGGAATTGAACAAGAACTGCAGAATGATGGCTGGCATATCAAATGGATTACGGAAAATATAAACTTCATATTCAACCACAGTCAGTATCAATTGTCGATTTGCTTTTGTGACCACACTCTCCGTAGCTAGGTGGTAACGAATTCAAACTAGAAAGTCTATGAGGCTGAAGAGCGTAAAATGTTTTCCAGGTTACACACCCCTCTTAGGTTGTTAAATATGGAAACTCAGATTCATCTAAGTTGAATAGGCGAATGTCAAAAAATACTGGCCACACTGCAATCCTATTATCTTATTTGTTGGATCCAAGTATAAAGGATCATGTTTTTATTATGTATCAGTATATCAGTAACAATAATATACATACCCTGGACTAGGATCTAAGCACATTCCTCTAGGCTGTGTGATATTCTCCTTAACCAATACAATCCTATTAGATCCATTCTCTCTAGAAACCTCAATAGTATTCAATTTTGAATCCAGCCAGTATAAATTACCAGCAATCCAATCATATGCTAAGCCTTCTACTAAATCTAAACCATTTGAAATTACATCAACCGTTTCTTGACCTCTATCTAACCTAGAAATTTTTCTCAACTTCATATCGGACCAGAATATGGTACCCGTGTGCATATTTGAAGCAGTTGCTACAACATTTTCCACTATAATTGGTACCCGTTCTAAGCCTTGTTCTTTCAGATCAGCAATCAGAATAGAGTGCCTGTTTGATATAATCAAGAAAGCTGCTGAATGATCTGAAAAAGAACTCAATTGAGCACAAGAGGTAATTTGAAATGATGCAATTTCATATTAGATATCAATCCTATAATATTATAGAAATCATATGGAAACAAGCTTACTGAATGCTTTGCACGAATGCTTGTCTGGTTCTAATGTATATCCAGCAACACAACTACACATATATCCTCTTTTAATGTTGGTACACGTCTGGGAACATACTCCAGGTGGATCGCATTCATTGACATCTTCACAAGTGAATCCATCTTTACTGAGAACTTCACCTTTTGGACATAAACAAAGAGGGCCCTGAAAAGTATTGATTTAAACAAAAAATTTCACTCCAATTCAAAGTTCGAATTTACCATTGGAGTTTGTTTGCAACCATTAGAGCACAGTCCATTTTGATGTTTACATTCATTCAAATCACAACCTTCTCCTTCATCTGCGCCATTCGGACAGTGAGGAGTTCCATCACAAACATTAGTTAAATTAACACATCTCTCTGAAACATCAGGACAAAGCCATTGACCATCAGGGCACCTGAAAGGTGGCTTAACACATCCATGGATATAACTTTCATCAGAGCCATCTAGACAGTCATCTCTTCCATCGCAAATATAAGCCTGAAATTTGATATTACAGTGATAATCGGGGAAAAATTCAAGTGATTCACCTTGAAGACGCAATTGGAGTTATTACACTTATAGAAGTTGATCGGGCAATCAACTTGACCACAAGATTCTGGCTCATCGGATTTATCTTCGCAATCTGGAGTACCATCGCAATACCAGGCTTTTGGCAGACATATTCCAGATGATTTACATTGGAATTGTTTGTCAGGATTACACTGGTTTGGTGGTATTGACGCTGTAGAAAAA
This sequence comes from Micraspis discolor, assembly GCA_030674115.1. NCBI lineage: Eukaryota > Metazoa > Arthropoda > Insecta > Coleoptera > Coccinellidae > Micraspis > Micraspis discolor. The sequence goes on from JARTUT010001740.1 coordinate 3,904,288, forward strand.
ATTTTTATTGGTCATTTGAAGGTGTTGTTCGTTTTTCATGGATTGAAATGGTTCTTATACTTACGGCATCCGAGCTCATCACTTCCATCATTACAATCGGGTATTCCATCGCATTTATAGGTCCCTAGGACACAACGCTTCTGATCGGCACACGTGAATTGACCCGGTTCGCAAGCTATGGGTGGGCAGTCTTGTTCATCCTGTTTGTCGAAACAATCATCGTCTCCGTCGCAGACCCAATTTTGTGGAATGCAATGCCCGGTTCTTGGACAAGTGAATTGGTAGTATGCGCAAGTTTTCTCAGCACAAGAATCACCTAGAATTATGTGAGAATTGCAAATGTTCTGAATAATGAAACGATATATTGATGTAGACACAGCTGAAGATCCAACTCTAACATTATTTTTAAATAAGAATTAAGGTTGATGGCATTCAGACAAAATTTAGCATTTGGAATTCCGGAAAAAATGCATCCTTGGACGGGACTCGAACCCGCATTTCCAAATTATCAATTCAGTTACCAATGAAATGCGTTATCAAACCGAATAGAGGTTCCCTTTCTCGCTTTTCTACTGAGAGTTATAAGCACCAGACCGGTAATTTGGATATGCGGGTTCGAGTCCCGTCCAAGGATGCATTTTTTCCGGAATTTCAAATGTTGAATTTCGTCTGAATGCCGTTACAATAGATATCCTATTCAATTATTTTTAAACAAGGATGCTTGCTTGAAATTAAAAGAAAGATCAGAATTCAAAAGAATAAATTGCATCTTCTAGATGGTTGATATCAAGAAATTGAAATTTGGCATCTAGGATTAGAAAAATGAGCCAACAAAGTTTTTTTAAAGGTAGGTCTACAATATCAGCGATGCTGTAACATCCTAGGTTTTCTTTCATACCAAAAAACGTAGTCTCATTTCACCCTATGTTGAGACGCCACTGGCCTCACATACCTCGAAAGAGAGTTGATTGTCAAAATACATTCGATGGTTAGAAGCGTGAAGTTAGCGCGTTTTGCGACTGCGTGTCAGGGGAACCGGCGAAAGAAAGGAATCGAAGATGGTGTTGATGATTATTATGAGTTGACCGCTGAACGAATTAAGTTCCTTTTCGAAAGTTTTAGTGAGTGCTTGTGTGAGTGCTGAACCGAAGCCATTGCTACATTGAGTGCCGCTCGAACCTATTTTTCAGCTTTCTACAATGTGTTACTGGAGTGTAACCGATCAACTTTATTTACTGTACCCTATGGTGCTATATGAATTGCCCATCGCTCTGTAGTTCTGAGCCTGTGATTAAGCAGGAACGTATGGAGACCTCCACTAGTGGTAGTACTAGTATGGTCGATATGGAATAATGGATGTAACCAGTGTACGTAGCACTCTGGTGTTATATCGAAGGTTAACGTTGTTAAGTTACCTCTATGTCATGTTATCATTATGTATGTCTTGTACTGTTGTTCTTGGTCATATTACTGTGTAATGTACTTGCCTTACTAGTCATGGTTATTGTTGTGTATATTTCGTACTGTGTTAACTTATTCTTCTTACTGTCGTGATGTATCTTGTTGTCGTTATGTATATTTCCTTCGGTTGATTATGTAGATTCTCTGCTTTCATTATTTATATTGCTTATGATCGTTTATCTATACCTGTCTCTGCTATTTATGTCCATAATGCATTCTGGTTCTTATTATTTACTTGTGATTGATATTCTATGAAGATTTGTTGTTTATTTATGCCATGATCTCGTACTGCTATTTATTTATCTATATGCTCGTATAACATGATATTTCATTTAGGGGTCTCGAGATTGTGGACCATTCCTATACTGTAGAATGAGATTTCTTAGGTTCCTGGATCGAAGGCCTTGAAGGGGCGGTTCCAAGGCCTTAAGGCAGGGACCGTTACTGACATGTGCTATAAGGCATGAGAGAATATACCTTTTTATATCAACCGCGAAACTTTCTGTCATTTTTTCAGAGCCGCCGCTGGACCTCCATGACCTTCCCCGTGTTCCCAATTCCTTAGCTCATACAATATTATAGTTATGGCTCACATACCCTGGGGCCGTGACCATGACGATGGTCATAATTAGTCATTTACTTATTTGCCATGATTATTATCCTGTTGCATTATTGAAGTATACATTTGCCATGATTATTAATTCTTGTTGTACCATTGAAGTTGCCATATTTACCATGTTACTATACTCTTGTATTATGGAAGTTGCTCTGATTACCCTGATTATCGTCTGTGCTGTATTGTTATAGTTTCTTTTCCTGGATTGTTATACTCACCTTTGCTAACTGTTAATATCTCATCATTTAGTTTTAAACAAGTGCCCTAACACCACCTAAAGGGGTTTTATGCCTGAGGCTTTCCCCTATATTTTTTAGACCCTTAATAAATAGCTGATTGTCTGGGTCTAACCGTTGTGTTTTATTTACCATCTTTGTTTCCCAATTATTTTCACTAATCTCAATTATCACGAACTTGAATTATTACGTAAACATAACATAAAGTCCTACCCTTGCTAGACGATCACATTAAATGGCCAAGTCTTTGTATCTGGAGTCATTCAGACTCCAGTGCCGTAGTTAGTTTTGAAAATGATATTTGTCATTCTTTTCGAAAGAAAAAAGTGGCAAATGTTACAATGCTTGAAGAGAAATATGAATTTTTCGGATCATATAGGCTCACCTTCGTCTGAGCCATCCCCACAATCATTTTCTGAGTCACACTTCCAACTGCTGGGTATACATCTATCATTTTCACATTTGAATTGTGTTGAACCACAAGTGACATTGCCACATCCAGTTTCATCACTGTAATCACCACAATCATTCTCACCATCACACTTGAAATTCATTGGGATGCACCTTCCGGATTTACACTGGAATTCGTTGGGACGGCAGGTTGGTTCTGGAAAATACAAAAAGATTTGTACAATGTACCGTAATATCATGCGTGCGTATGTACTAACTTGTACAATTTTGTTCTTCATCGCTGTTATCCAAACAGTCATCATCTCCGTCACAAACCCATGATTTAGGTATGCACCTTTGATTATTACATGTAAAATCCCAATTGTTAGGACAAGCTTGTAGTGGAGGTTCCGAACTTGAATCGGGTTGACAAGTTTTTTGGTCATCCATAAGTTTTTCCCCATAGGGACAACCACATCTGGCAACTAGTGATTGACCTCCATCTTGTGGTACTGCGAAGCATAACTTCTGGCAATTGCCGTTGTAGTTCCAGCATGGGTGAGAACTACTTATACTTTGTTCTGCTTCGCTAAATATCTATAATAAATATAAAACAGTCAACATAACATATGAGCTCCGATTTCATGAAAACATTATGACACTCACCTTAACTCCATAAAGTCTGTTTGTTTGTGATTCTTTGACGAGCGTTTCTTCACCTTCTCCTGTCAACTTATGTAGTTTAATTATGGCATCTAATCGCCAATCGGTAATATACATATAGTCCCTAAATACTACAATACTGAATGGATGCCTGATAAGTCTTGAGTTTATGGTTTTGAGATCTGAGCCATCAAGTTTAGAATGTTGAACATGGTCCAGTAATGCATCACACCAATAAAGTCTGTCTGTTGCGAAATCGATTGAGAGTCCATTGGGCCATCCTAAAGTTAAATTTTTGAAGACAGTGAGGTTAGTTCCATCCGTGTACGCTCTTGAAATATTCGCAGGTCTATCCCATTCGGAAAAGAATACGAAACCTCTATTTGGATGCACAACAATAGCTCTCGGACGTTTGAGATTCTTCAGTAAGGTCCTACGGTACGTTATATTTCTTGTGGATAACACATTGAGGGTTCCTTTCCTGCTATCGATGTAATATAAATTTTTAGCTGCCCAGTCAACAGCCAGTCCTTCAACTCCTTCATTTTGCGAAGCCAAAATGATCTCTTTGGAGCTTCCGTTTCTGTGAACACGATATATCACGTCTTGTAAGACGTCGGAGTAATAAATATGTTCGTCCCTTGCGTCAAAATCTAAGCCCACGAACCTTGCCCTGCGAGATACCACCGGCAGAATGGCGTCACTAAATCCTTCAATTACTGGATTCAACACTCTCCCTTTTATGAACCTGAAAATGCAATTAAATTTGACAAAACTTTTTTTTGTCAGAAGTAAGGTTGCAAGAAATAGAACATGGGAGCATGAAGGTTGGAGGTCAACAACAATACATTTACTTAGGAACACTTATTAAAGAGAACAGTGATTACACCGCAGAAATAAAGTTCAGGATTGAGAAAACTTCAATTTCAAAAAGTTTAATAGTGTACTGTGTAGTAAAGACCTGTCGTTTAGCCTTAAGCTACGACTAACTGAATGTAATGTACAAATTGTGCTTTACTAGGGAGAGAAAGCAAGGACTCTAAATACAGATACATTGAGACAATGTAGAAATTGCTCACCTATGTTGCGAAAACATTAAAAATTCTGATACGAGCACACAGTTCCTTTCATCTTCAGCCAGCCTCCAGCCTATATTACAGGCACACCGGTATCCTAAATCTGTTCCAGCATTTGTCACAATGCACATGTGTTGGCAGAAACCATTTGTATGCCCACATGGGCTACTTATGAATGGTTGTACAAGTGGGTGAATAGCCTTCACTGCTTTAGGATCTCTTACATCTTTTGTTTTGAAAAATGGTTGAATGCTTGATGTCCCTGCATACTTATCTACTGACATGATGCCTTGTTTGGTTCCTGTAATAAGTGGTTATAGTTTAAAATTTATAAACCGTGGAAGATATGCAATTAATTGATTGATTTCTTACCATCTGTCCAATAAATTCTGTTTTCGAAAAGCGTCAAACGTGCAGGACTAGGAACAGGCTGTCCTCTAATTACTAAGAAGCGTCTTTGACCATTATAGTCAACGGTCTCAATATAATCTAATAAGCTGTCACACCAAAACACTCTTTTTGCAATTATATCCACTGTCACGCCCACAGCTTTGTAAGCAGCTTCAGCCACAATGGCATGTGGGTTTGTTCCATCCATATTAGCCCTAAGGATTTGTGAGCTGTCCGCTATAAACATGTAACCAATGGAGGGATCCAGGGCTATGTCGGCTGGATTTGTGAGGTTAGAGCCTAATGCAACCGCGTGCCATCTACCGTGTAGTTCGAAAACGTCAATTTTTAATCCAATCGCATCGACGACATAAAGTTTATCTCCGACCCAGTCTACAGCTATAGCTACAGGCATCCACGAAGTTGGTACGGTGATGTCTACGTCACTGACATGTACTATACTGGTGCCGGTTTCTCTGAGTTGTTGCGAATGGATCTGCAGGAGAAAATTTAAATATGAGGTTTTTAAGTGCAAAACAAGATAGTACTTTGACATACAGAAGAGGAGGACATCAAGATTCTACTGAGAAACACCACAAAGAATCCGAAATAATTGAGTAAAGGCTAACCATTGAATAAAGGGTTTTCATGCAAATCCATTATATGAAGAAAAAGAATTGGATCCAATACCGAACCATGAGGGCCCCCTCTATTTGTAAAAGTATTTGACCTCGTATTTGAAAAAGAATCTCCCATGAGAACATTAAAACTATGGGAATAACTTGATCTGCTGATTGAAGGACACTAGGGTCAACGAAATAACTGATTGAAAAGCTAACGATTGGATAGGGGGATTTTAAACAAACCCAATAGAGGAGAAAAAGAATTGGGTCCAGTTCCGAACCTTGGGACCTTTTGCTAAGAGTTTGAGGCGCTTCTGGTTACAGTCATCAGAAAAGAGCTTAAATTGTAGTGAGGGCGCGCAATCAATTTAAAATCAACGATGAAAAATTACATTGAATTTTTCAATCTGTAATTTTATTTCATCAAACATTAGGTGGACGTGAGGAGTGAGAGGAATATACAGAAGAGATAAAAATTTGATCGAAATATTTTCTTAAAACTTTGCTGGTCACTAGGAGGTTTACAATTGACTATGAGTTATCCTACTGAATTTGAAACTTACCCTTTTAGTTTTGACATCGGACCAAAAAAGGATATTCTCATCGAAATGGTAATCCAACCCACTGCCAGTGGTGGTATTTGCAACGACAGTGCTCGTGCCCCCAGAACTCAAACTTATTATGGATTTCTCGTGTATAAACATAATTTTCAAATATTCGGCATCTTGGGCACTGCATTTTGTTCGATTGGCCAAAGTGAAGCCGGTGGCACACGCACATGTATATCCATTTGGTGTATTCGTGCAAAGTTGCTCGCAGTGTCCCCATTCCAAGCATTCATCTCTATCTATACAGGTTGTGTTATCAGCTGCCAGTTTTTCACCATCTTTGCAGTAACAAATCCCACCATTGGGAGACGCCCGACATTTGTATTGGCACTGGAGTGCAGCGCAAGAAGCGCTTGCTGAAAAAAATAGTATACAACTAATACAGGATTGCCTATAAGATATCAACAATCAAAAATCAAATGCTAATGTTTATTGGGAATATTACAATTAATTAACTTACAACAAGCAGATTTCTCATCAGCGCCGTCTTCACAGTCTCTTTTACCATCACATAGTTTAGTTTTTGAAATGCATTTTCCAATGCCAATAAGACCGCCTTTCGGGCACAAGAATTGATCTGGAGGACATGACATGGAAGTACAATTTTTTTCGTCAGAAGTGTCTGCACAATCGTTGAGACCATCACAGTGGAAACTTTCTGGTATGCATAAACCGTTATCACATCGGAATTGTCCGCTATTACACAGTGGAAAATCTGCAACAATTTTGAATTGTTTGGAAACAAAATTCTGATCAAAATGAATCTGATAAGAAACACAGAAAATGTGAAATTTTTCAATTAATAATCAGTAATACTGATATCAATCATGAACACATAACAGACTGAGTACCTAGTGGCGAATTTGTCGATAAATTAGTGAAAAATAAGTTGATAGAGCATAATTTGATTAATTTCTGGTTGGTTAATTTTCTGGTAGACATAAATCTCTATTCGTTAATCCAGTCAATCTGCATAAGGGGACGAACTAAATTTTCTACATCGCTTACGACGCCTCAAAAACATTCATCAATTGATTTATTTCAAAATGGTAATCAAACTTCACCTCTTTTTCATGAAGCATAATCTAAATTATTTCAATTGGCCTTGTACACAAGGCCGAAAAATGCACTGAAATCGGTTATATCACTTTCAATTTGTCCTTAATCGAACTATGAGAAATTTTGCACTATGATGCGAATTATCGCAAACCTAAGCCAACTTCTCAAGGTCGATAAAATTCACTACCAACAAAATAAATTATAGAAGTTACGAAAAGTGTTAGCACTATACAACTTACTGCATCCAAGCTCATCTGACTTATCGCCGCAGTCATCTTTATGATCACATTTCATGGAAGCTGGTATACATTTTAATCCATTGGCACATCTATATTGGTCTGGAAGGCAAGCTACTCCTTGACATCCTTCCTCGTCTTTCCCTGACCTGCAGTCTAAATAACCGTCGCATTTTTTTTCCTTTGGTATACACGGGTCAGAAGGTTTAGAACCGCAATGGAAGTCATCTAATTGGCATTGCCTATATGCTGAAAAAAACTTATTGTCAAAAACTATTGAAAATAAATTTAGAAAGCAGTGACGTGAGGTCAGATTGCTTTGGCGCTCTTTTTGACCTACTTGCGAGTAAATATTCAAACCTTAACAAATCTATAAGCTCTCTGATCGGGTGAACAATAGTCTTTTTCCGTACTAAGGGACAATGTGATGTAAATATGAAAGCCTAATGAATAAACAAACCTTTATCCCAATTTGAAAATAACTACTCATAATTTTCACCAAATTTTGTTCTATGCTTCTCCTAAAAACTAACGTCATTGCTTTTCTGAGTTTTGACAACGCCATCAAATTCTTTCTCTATGATAAAAAATTTTTTGATTAATATTACGTCTGTGCTTTTCTGAATTTTGACAACGTTATCGACATCGAATTCTACCTCTATGAATTCTATGAAAATTTTGAATGATATTACGCCAACTGACACTGATATCTAGGTCCGCAAGTTGTCAAACGAATATCGATCTGTGATGGCAAATCTTTCAATGACAAAGCTCGGACTTCATGACATTTCTATTTTTCTCTTGAGTAAATGAAAAAAATGATCATATATTCAGAAGGGGAAAAGCTATGACAATGAAATTTGAGTATGTATAAGATATCGGTAACCTCAATATATATACGGATTTTTATTTAAATCTAAATGAAATCTTAGGAGATATTGAGTATTGAAAATTTTTTTTTGGGAATTTTTTAAAAATTTTCTAGCTTGACGATTTCTGCGAAATTTTGCAAGCCGTTTCGTTTCAGCCTCCCTCAATAACTTTCCAAGTATCAACTTGATCGGATGGATATTCTAGTAGTTATTGAGGAAACAAAATTTCAGATGCTCATAACTACTGAACCATCCAACGGATTTGGCCCAATAACGAACTTGACCGAGATATTTGGACAATTAACCCATTCTGAAAATATGAAAACTCTAGCTGATTCCTTTTGGATGCTAGAGAGGATACGGCCGGACGGCCGGACAGACTCAACTTTCGCCACGAATTCTTCATCAGGGAGTCGAACCCAATCGATTGAGACCATTTTCGGCTCGATATTCCAAAATTACAGACATTCGGGCAAAATGATAGGCACTCTGTTCGGGTGAACAAGAGCGCCAAAAAAGATTAAATATTTAACACAAATGTTCAGAAACACTGATTTGAAATCGGGAGCTTTTACGTGCTTGTTTTCATTTTCATTTTTTGAAATTTAACTTATAACAAATCTACCTTGGCCTTTCGCCTTGTATCAGATTATCATTAGGCTTCAGGATTAAAACGTTCAACATTCGCATATGCAGATTCTTAATAAGGTTTTAATTACAACTTTCTTGAATAATGGATAGTTATGCTAGGAAAATGATAACAATGTTCAATATTGATGTCAACTTTCAGCAATTACGCCAATTCGTGGAGATACATTACATTCGCATTGTTTCAAATTTACAGTTCCTTGTCGAACTAAACGAAATTCATTATTGCTGATGATAATGGGAAATTGTCTGTATACTCAGTAGTATTGGAATGCTTTTCTTACTCATTCATACATTCTCACTTAATTTCGAATGAACATTCAAAGTGATCTGAAAGAGAGTATTTATCAGCTCATTGAGTTCAAATACAAATGATAGTAGCTGATACACCATGGTCGTTAAAAGGACATTTCGTGCCTTCGGCATCAAAACGGATATTAAAATAATTCAACAGGTTGTGGCGCCAAGTTTGTACGAGGTCTGTACTTTGAAGTTTTTGCAAATTATTTATTTATTCATCAGTATCAATTTCCTGTCAAACTAATTGCCCTCAGATATGCGAAGAACTTCTGAAATGCCCTTTTCGGTATGGCCAACAGCTCGTTATTTGATTCAGTCTTTTTCTCTTCAATTTTGACGAAACGCATCCCATTCATTAGTCCCTCATTGGTGGAAATTTTGAATGAAAACCAGTACGAGCATTCAATATTCGGAATTCCTGGTAATTGCAAAGTACTCACTACATTCGACTTCGTCAGTTCCATCTATACAATCGACGGTTTTGTCACAGCGATAATATGGCGGTATGCAGTATGTTTTATTCCATATATACTGCCGACACGTGATCTGTCCCTGTTCACACTCTGGTGGAGCTGAAAAAGCGAAACAAAGGAATTAACGTCCATCCTCATTCATTTAGTTCCATTCTATAAGCAAGACAATAAAAGTCAGAATAAGAAGCAGTAGTTTTATCAAAGCTAATATTATGATTGGTTATGATCCTCCTAATGGAATTCAAATATTTAAAAAATTCATGCTGTGAGGAATTCATGATGATATATGATATGTCAGATTATTCATAAAAGGAGAGACTTCCTACGACTTATCTTTTCATTCAAATATTATCATCACACAGTTCATTGTGCCTACGTTTTATGCACATATGGTAACTCATCAGCTAACGGGATTAACCGATATAAAATCATTTTTTGCGGAGTTTATCTATACATGTATTGCAATATTTCATATGATTTTTAAACATCGACTGCTATTAACCCCCATGTAGGGTCTACCATATACTCAAACTTCACCATAGTTTTGCTTTTGCAAACCGGCTTATAAACTGAACACGGAGCTTGTGGTTGAGGAAATTAACTATGATTTTCTGTGTTTAAGTCAGCTTACGCAAGTAAAGGTGTACAGAAACTTGATGAATCTACCACATATTGTAATTTCACCACAGTTTTGCTTGCACCAACTGGCTTGTACAGGGAAAATTGTGGTTAATTTTCCCAGAAACTCGCACAAGCCGGTTTGAGAAAGCAAACCTGTAAAGAAAATTGAATGCGTGGTAGACCCTTGAGCGTGTGGTAGGCTTATTACACATTCAAGTATTCCGAATGGAAATAGCCCCATAGCATAGCACATACATGTTAAGAAATGCGTATATGTGTAATGGGTCAACAAGCGATCAAGCTTCACAAAGTTTTGCTTGAGCAAAGTAACCATTATTTTCCGTATATAAGCCAGTTTACGATAACAAAAGTGTAACTGCAACACAGTTTTGCTTGCGCAACTGGCTTGTACAAGGAAAATATTTGTTAATTTTCCCAATCACAGAAAGCAAAACTATGATGAAGCTTGAATATGGAACACCATGCGTGTGGTTGGAGAAATTAACCATATAAACCAGTTTACACAAGCAAAATTGTATATAAACTCAATGGGTCCACCATACAATGTAGCTTCACCACAGTTTTGCTTGCATCAACTGGCTTGTGCAGGAAAAATTCTGGTTAATTTTCCCAATCACTTTTTTTTACTGGCTCTACGATAAAGGTAAATTTAAACGGGAACATATCAAGCCAATGTGAATTGATTCTGAACTTTTGATTATTTCTACTCATATTGTGCATTAAATTAAATGAAAATCATTTCTATAACTTAATTTATGTGCTTTTGAATAGGTAACACCTGAAATGCTGGATAATGTATATTTTGAATGAGCTATATCTTTCTGTAACAAGACATTAATAGCCTACCGCACATTCAAGGCCTTATGCGCTGTCAATAATTCTTGTATGAAGTATAAAATGGATAGTTATTCAGCCAATCTCATTATATTCATACAAATTGTAGAACGTACCATGCCATATCGAATCGACAACATCGTGAAAATGGATTTTTTGATCCGATCAGCTCCTGACATTTAGCTGATATCTGCTACATTTGAGCGTTAATCACATCTCCATAATGTAGGCGATTTGAACGTCAAAATAACGGTACCTGGATAAGTATTAGCGGATGTGAAACTATCTAACATGCTGATACTCACGACACGATTGAAATTCATCTTCTCCTTTCTCGCAATCTTTTTGATAATTGCATACTAGTTGCTGGGAAATGCATTTTCCTTCCGGACATTTGAATTTATCCGAAGGGCAGACTACTGACGCTGGATCTATTCCTGAAAAAAAAGAACAAGTTACAAGCTGTTAATTATATGTAGAGTTACGAGGGGTAGTTATTAAGTTCGTGGGTGGGAACATGATTAGTGAGGGTTTTTATCAAAATATTTACGAATGAAGTAACTCGTAATTAGTATAAATAATTATTAAATTAGTAACTCCTCATTAGTACCAAAAAAGTCAATCGTGAAGAACTTGTGAAGTATGCAGAAAATCGAATTCCGCGCTATATTAAAAGAGATGTCATTTGTTTGCGTAGATTCTTGCCCTAGTAAAACCATGGTTTACAAGTGGCATAACCTCTTTAAGCAACGCAGGGACTCCCTTGAAGATGACCAGCGCCCAGGTTGGCCGATTGAGGTGTCCACTCTGGTAATTCAATAATAAATCAAAAAGTAGAAAAAATTATTGGAAGATACCTGTCTGAAAAAAAAACAACTCGCAGAAATGGTTGGAGTATCAGATAAATCCATTTTTAAAATTTTCCACGATCATATTGGCATGACTACAGTGAGTGCAAGATGGGTGCCTCAAAAATAACAGCGCGTGGATTGGTCACGCGAGTTTTCAGATGAAGTGAAGACAGAGATGAAGTATTGCCTCGGATTATTACGGGGATGGAACTTGGGTTCATCGTTATCAACCTGAATCCAAACAGGGCTTTATGCAGTGGCACAAAAAGGGTACACCACCACCCAAGAAGTTTAAAGTATCACTGTCGGCGGGGAAAATCATGACAACAGTCCTTTGGGACTCAGAAGAGCTTCTGTAGATTGATTACAAAGATAAAGGTATATCCATTACCAGAGAATACCACGCTTCGATTCTAGAGCGGTTGAAAAAATCCATCAACGAAAACAAAATTCCAAGATAGACGTCACGTAAACCATTCTGGTATAATACGATCTTCAATATGAACATTAGCGATAAATAATTATGAAAGATTGAGTGGAACTCTTATGAAATGTTTAATAAAAATCTCATTTCTGATCCTTCTGAAAAAATTCCGGGTTTTGGTCTTATGAAAAGTAAAGAAGAAAAATTTGGACAGTTCTTTATCCTTTGAGAACAGGTCATGGTCGTACCAATAGCATGCTCTTCAAATGGAACTCAGTTCCAAGCGCAAGTTGTGAATGTTGATATGCAGAAGAAACAATACCGCGTCTCATCAATAATTGTCCCATATATAAATTTCAAGATGGTGTTAGGGCTATTCACGATGTTTCCGATTCTTTCTTGGAATGGGTTATAAATTTCTAACTAATTTGATACGTATTTTTTGTATTCAGTTCTTTTTTCTGCTTTTGTCTTTTCATTTTCAGATTCGATATGTGCAACGTGAAGAAGTCTCTGTGTTAATAGAAGAGCCCCTCTAATATACGAATCCCTCGAATATATTTAAGCCTATTTTGTACAGACAACAATACTAATGTGGGGAGCCAGGGTTGTTTTTCACTAGCTTTTTTTCCCTAGGCTTTCATGTCATACACCGAATTGTATGGCACCCCGTCACCAACCCCAGCTAACATTCGTTTTATAAGCCAAAAGTTCAAAAGAATATAGGTATCTACAGGGTGAGTATTTGACCACTGCGTTAATTTTAACCATAGGTTCTTTAGATCCAAAGAAACACTTTTTTCCATACCGTTTTTCCATATTAAACTTAAAAGCATTTTAAGTTTTCACATTGGGCAAATACCCCTCTGTAGTCCATTTTAGTTTGAATAAAAATTACCTTCCAGAACATCTACTATTGAATCTGAATTGTTTAAAAACATTATTTTTTTTTCCTCTAAGAAATGATTCACTCACTCATGTTTCATCAGATGATTATATCGATTTAATTTCTAGTTGATGACGAGATATTGTCGATGATGGAGCTCGTATTGAATGATTATTTGGGCTATTACCATCATCTATTGTGGATGTAATGTTTTCCGACGTTTCGATAGACATCTTCTATCTTTATCAAGGAGGAAAAGTAAAAAACCTTTCGAAAATTATCAATCTTCAAAAAGTCAATATGACAGAAGTCATGAAAGGAAAATGAACAATGTTATATACTCATCTGTGATATGATGATCTTTTTAAGTTGGATCGAACTATCGGCGTCCAAACTTCTGGCAGATCTATAGATGGAGCACTTATGGAATCTGGTGTTATTTTCATAAATGCTGCTTCTTTGATTTTTCTTCTTGCAAGTTTTTCTTCTTTGGATATTATTGATGCTTCATCCCATTTTATACGATGATTCTCATCTACAGCATGTTGGATTAACCTGGATTTGTCGCTGTCTAGTACTCGTAGAAGCTTCTGATGTTCTTTTATTCGTACATTCAGAGGGCGTTTAGTTTCTCCGATATAAGATCTTCCGCACTCGCAAGGTAATTCATATATGCAGTTCTTTGTCCTTTGTGTCTCATTATTAGGCTTAACTTTTGTAAGTTTAGCTCTGATAGTGTCTTGAGTTTTGAATGCAGTCGTTATGTTGTATCTATTTCCAATTCTTGTCATTTTCTCCGACAAACCTTTTACATATGGAATTACGGTTTTAATGGTCTGATTTATATCTGTTGGTTCAGGTTGATTTTCTCTTGTTCGTTTAGCATTTTCTAATATCTTTTTGGGGTAGCCATTGTTTCTAAGAGTTTTCGAGATGTTATTTATTTCTTCATTTTGGTCTTCTTCAGTGCAACAAATATTTATTGCTCTATCAAATAAACATTTTGCTACTCCCAATTTAGTGTTTAGTTGGTGGTTTAACTCAAAATGTAGATATTGTCCTGTGTTCGTTGGCTTTTTATACACAGTGGTTCTTGGGATTCCATTTTGTTTATGTACGAGTACATCTAAGAATGGAAGTTGTCTGTCCTTCTCGATTTCAATTGTGAATTTAATTGATTCCTCTTGATTGTTTAGATATTGAAGGAATCCATCTATAGTGTATCTTCCATGTTGCCAAATAATGAAAGTATCATCTACATATCTTTTCCACAGTTTGGGTTTAAGTACATATTTTTCTAATGCCTTCTGTTCGAAAATTTCCATATATAAATCAGCTAAAATTGGTGATAGTGGTGAACCCATGGCCATTCCGAATTCTTGTTGATAAAAGATGTCTTCGAATTGGAAATATGTTGTTTCAATACAAAGAGAAAGCATTTCCATAATTGCATTGACGCTTAGTGTAGTTCTTTCAGTAAGGGTTTGATCTTCTTCAAGCTTTTTCCTAACTGTGATAAGTGTTTTATCTGTCGGAATATTAGTGAACAAACTGGTGATGTCGAAGCTGACCATAACGTCTTCTTCCATGATTTCTTGATGTTTCCTTATTTCTATGAAATGTTTCGTGTTTCTTATCATCGATGTTGAATTACTTTTTAATGGCGATATAATTTTCAGCAGAAATTTAGCCAATTGGTGGCATGCTGAATTTCTTGAACTCACAATTGGTCTTAGAGGAATATTTGCTTTGTGTATTTTTGGTAGACCATATAAATGTGGTGGTTTACTGAAGTGAGGTGTAATTTAATTAATTTAATTTCTTTCAACTTCAAATATCTCGCAAATGGTGCAATTTAGGAAAAAAGATGAGGAATGATTTTATCTGCAAAAAAACTAATGATTCTGGAAGTACAAGATATGGACCTTCAGTTCAAGTGATATTTGTTTTTCATGCAATTTAACCAATCTGTACAATAGTAGTGAGAAATCCACAAGAAGTGAAATAAATCTATCGATGCCAAAATATGCATGACTGTTATCAAAAACCTTGTACAAGCGACCATTTCAATTGATATTGTCGTTTGAATACTACAGGCGAAAATGTTAATTTTAATGAAATTTCAACGGGGCCAAATTTTGAAAAATGTTATAGGAAGAAAATGTTTCTTTTGACGTCAAGAATCTGTGATTAAAATTAACGCAGTGGTCAGACTCGCATGAAGTTAGGTAGAGCAAGTGCACATTTCAAGTTGTTTGGTCTTACAATGATTCTGTATTTTTCAAAATCACAATTAGTAAAAAATATTTGAGAAGTGTGTTAATCCATATAGGGAATGCAGACCAAACCGTTGATTTCTGCAAGAATGACCACCATCATGAAAAAAACTAATAAAAACTTTTTGAAGACGGCCGAAACTTTTATCCAGGCATCTTCCTTATAATTTCTTGAGGAATATTCGACTACGATCTCCGTTTCAGCTGAACATACATCGAATATTCCGTTAAAATGACATAATTGGATACAGAAAAAAACTAAAATATTCTTAGCAAGGGGTCATATATAGCAACACATAATTAACCGGTTGCTATAATTTCCTCTAATCGGTCAAACACCGAGATCATTTATAATCGAACTGTTATTTTCATAACCCAGACAACTTTCTGTAAAGAGAAAAAGAAATATCGCTATAATGGGTGGTATTTCATAAGAATAGTGATACTTTTATGAGCACTAGGAATTTTGAAATCTAGACTTAATCATCCGCATGTAGCTTCGGCTTCTCAAAGCACTTACTTCATTAACTCTTCATAGGTTCTTTGAAGAAATATTGTCAATTATGGAATAGGATTTCATCAATACATCAACAGTAAACATCGTTTCACCTAAATAATTACAGATTATGAAATTTTGGATCAAAATATTTCAATTTTGTCTTGCTGCTATTTGTGTTCATGCAAACAATCAATATCATATCAGGTTGCGAAGAAATAAAATTTCCATTGAAACTTGAAGATTAGAGTTCTGCGAAGTGTATTTTGAGCCACTTAATATCAACATACCTATACTAGACACGGAGGAATCGGCGCAGAAAATTATTCCACTTCAATTTTTTATGCGAATTTCTTCAAATTAATCTACTAATGATATAAATGCAGGGGGCATTCTGGTGCTATATTGTTTAAAGTGGACTCGAGTAATATTGGCCTCCAATACCTCAATCGTAGCCGGGTTGTCCATGTAGACTCTGGACTTCACATAGCCCCAAAGGAAAAAATCAAGAGGTGTGATGTCACATGATGTAGCCCTATTTTTCCCGGATTTAACGGCAATTCTTGAGACTCTTCGGGTTGTTCATCACCCCAGATTCGGGAATTTTGTTTATTCACGAACCCATTGAGCAAAAAATGGGCCTCATCATTGAACAAAACTTTTGTCGAAAAGCGTGGATCCTCTTGAACGATTCTGTAGTTCGCTTGGCTTCAGTTCTTTAACTAATTGAATTTTGTAAGCTTTCAAAGAAAGATCGTTACGTAAAATCCGCCAAGTCGTTGAATACGAAAGACCAAGCTGTTGAGAATGGCGACGAATCGACACTTCATGGTCATCACGTACTCTCTTCCCCACCTCCACTATATTCTCTTCACTACGAGCTGAATGTTGTCTATTTGGTCGAGTATTATCCAATAACGAATATTGAGTCTCAACCTCAGTGATGGTAGAGTGAATTGTGCGTTCGGTAGGCCGATTATGTGGACCGTAAGTGCCCGGTTCACATTAATCGGAGAACGACCATTTTCATAATAAAGCTGAACAAGTTGTAGACGCTATGCCGGGCTAAGTCGTTCCATTATGAAATGTCAGACACTACTGAACAAGAAAACCACTTCAGTTACACGACGCATGCGCGATCTACAACTAAATCCCCACCACAAAGAGTACCTCTAAATGAATCACCCTTTATATATATTGAATTTGAATATAACCAATATATCCAAGATTTGATTATCTAGAAAATGTGAAAATAATAATAAAATCAGGAATGAGTGAGCATTTTGCGTTTGAATCTCGAAATTCACCAAAATTAATTAACCGAGTACATCTTGAATTGGTTTCGATTCGATCGTTCGAGAGAAACTCCAGAAAGCTCATTTAATAAGGTGCCAACGTTTTAAAAATATGAAAGACACTCGATTCGAAAAAAACCGGTGATCATCAAATGTATTGTCGCCTTTTAAAGGAACTCATTTGCATACTTGCTTCATTGAGATATTCAAGAACCAGTGTGTCATCGATCTCATCTGCTCTCATGTGAAAAAATCGACTTTCGAAAATCCTATGATAGATAATTTAGATATTCATGTCTAGAAAAAACCCATTTTACTCCAGACAATTCCAAATAACAGGGAAAAACAACACGTAACACCTACACGATATTAATATGTTAATATATAGTTTGTTCAATTGAGAGAATCTTTGCTGTAAACATTTGAAAGGTCTCCATACGCTCAACACAGCATTAATAACAGCCAAATTTGAATAATTCATCGGTTTAAGACATTACTTCTTCATTTTATGATCTATCAGTGAATTAATGACCTTAAGATTTGATATATTGAATTTTAGATGCCTTATTTGTATAGACTAGTCGACGAGTTAAATTTTATTGAGCTAAAAACGAATTATATTTCGGATGTCTAGAGAGATGACCTATTTGTAGTTTTTAATAGGAGCCCAAAAACTTCGGCAGTGCCAACAAGGGCGATTTTGAAAATTGTAAAGCAAGTTGGTAACAGCCAAAAATAGTGTGTATTAATTTTCGATCTTGATTATATTATCAAGTACTTCTGGATATGATTTCTGACATCGATTAGATAATATTATATTCTAATACAAGTTGTAAAATGGGCATCAGTGTTGGAATTGCCTTCTGCAAAGATTATTAGACGATATTTTCTCTAATTCAGTCAAGAATTGTGAGAAATTAATTGGAATTCAATAAAAAAATCAGATTATACCTCCTAGTGCCTTTTGTACTTTTTTTCGCAGTTGGTGTGACTGAAACAAAAATTGACAGATAATAGAATTTGAATAGTGCGTTCGAATCTCTACATGGTTTAATATTGACAATTGACATGCAATGGACGAATGTTGACATTCGAAAGGATAGGATGTCAGTGTTGTCAACCACAAAACGAAAAATATAACTAAAAACAATGCTGTAATGAGTTCATTACAGCACTGTTTTTAGTACTGTAATGAACTCATTACACACTGAAATAGAGAAAATTTTTATTTTTCCATGGATTTCAAACTAATCCCTTCAGAAAAATCAATTTTTGTACATCAATCAAATATTTTCGATGTTATCATTAGCAGAAATATAAAAAATGAATAACCATTCTTAAGTTTATTCTTTGAATTTCTACGACTTCATCGCATAAAAAATTTCCCATATCTTCTGGCGATTATACGCTACAATAAAGAAATTTTATAATATGTAGAATATCGATAACTAAGTCTGTAGAAATTCAAATTCATAAGAGTTATCCGGAAGTCATACATCTAGCTGCGCCCAATTTACTCGAACTCTATTAAACCTCTTGCGATACACAAAGGTATTCTACTTGAGTCACGACTCATTCAAGTTATCAGTCCATTGTGAAACTCTCTTGAGAAAGATGTTAACTTATTTTCCATGGGTATTGTTCAGGTGCCATACATAAAATCCATTCTATGCTTGGATGATTGGTACTCTTATGTTCTCGAAGAACCTAGTATTATAATTGATATTTATATTTTATTAATCATTATATTTAAGTATTGTGGAATCAGGTAAAATAAGAATTTGATTTCTAGGAAAATATGGGTACTCTCGTACTTTCTTCCTCTAAATCGGGCCAGTTGTTTCGGAGTAATGGGAATATTTTTTTTAATCATACTTCTCAAATATCTTTTTTTATGTCATATCATATGTAATGATACAATTTTTGGTTTCGACAAACTAGTAATTCCGGATATCTCTCAAAGTTTGGATAATTACTCTCTATAATTTATCTCTGTAAATCTCTTAATATATGTGAATATATATATATATATATAAATTGTTTCGAACTTTTAGCTTACAATCTCTTAATTACCAGATACCTCTAATGCTTCTTCTGAACATCTTAGGTTAAGTCTATGTTTATTTGTCAGATGATTAGTTGTCAAATGCCAAGTAAAGGGTGGGTCTGTGGTTTTGAGGCAGCCACAGATTCAATTTAGTCTTCTTATTATATTCACTTATGATACATTTTATGTGATGTCCTTGGAAAAATATGGATACATATTATAATTAATAAATATCTCTCTTTCAATTAAAACTACAGGTTTGATCGTACTCATTTTTTCTTATTTGATTTTGTTATTTCAGAGTTTGAATAATAACTCGCAAATAGTTTAACAAGAGAGCCAAAACAATCTGACCTCACGTCAGGTTTTTTTTTTCATTGATTCATTGAAGGTATTCGCCTAGCATTGATCTAACTTTGATAAAAGAATGTACAGTGAGTCCCTGGACAATAAACATGTCTGTTGAATAGAAATAAAGCACTGAAAATTTATGCATATCATCGAATGTAAGATGTATTCTTCTATAGCCGGAAAATAACAACCTTTTGCGGAATACTTAGACATTAATGAAGATATAGCTGACGGCTATATCACGATGCTCACGTTTAAGAAACATTAAGGATACCATAGACGTTAGTGTTTCGTTTTTGGCCAAATATTCGCAAGCAAGGAACTATTTATGGGTTTGGGCATTATCACGTTTCTGTTTTTTCCTAAATTTGGGAGTTTTCTGCGGATTGCTTCTTGCAAATGATTCCTTGATGTTTGCTGGCTGAAAAGAAACCTGTCATAGGATTTGGTTAGCAAGTATTATAGTCATAGTGTGCAGATTTCAATCATATAATACACTCTTTTCGTTTTAGTGGAATGAATAGAAAATAAGATGTGAATTTTCAACCTTCGATTCTGTTTCACTAAAAAAGAAATTTTCTTTTCTTTGAGAATTCTTCTGATTGAAGTAACATTTATCTATGATAAAACTTCGATTAACATAAAACATAGCATTTGCTTCTCCTGACATATCTTGAGTAAAAGTTCCACACAATTATATAAATTGCTAATATCATAAGCAGACTTGATAATTTGAATTGAATTCTACAAATTTCCACTTCATATAATCACAGAACCTCAATATCCAATAATTAATTGATTCATTATTTCGACAAAAAATAGATAAGAATCGGTTCCTTGCAAAATGACAGACAAACCGTTTCGCGTACGGTTTCCATTAGATCCCTGACGATGCTCAACAAAGCCGGAACGATAGTGAGTTCAATTCAGCTCGTTCGACGCGATTGTGTGAATAAGCTAGACTTTGTTCCCTTCTCTCGAATAGGCAGGCCGTGGTACCCGTCGGTACCACTGTCACTTGCTCGACGTTTATCTCTCTTTCTCTACTGAAAACTCCGTTTATTGTTGTGTGTGTATGCTATAAACACAGAAATACGTAACAGTGCTCGGTACCACTGGGTTCTGGCATATACGGATGTTGCGGTGATTGGCGGTACCAGCGCTATAATCAATAGCTTCCAGGTATTTCTGATAAAGCGGAATGCACCCGATGAGGCAGGTTGCGATAATGAAATATTATTCTGACGATGGTTCCCCTGAGTCGACCTTGGCTATTCATTTGAAGGTGGAGGCAGGTTCGACACTGGTACCATAGCGGATTTTTAAGACGAAGAATACAAAGCTGGTGCGGATGTCATTGATGAATGGATTGAACTTGGAATGCTGATCGATTGAGCTTTCGACACCTTGTGATTTCTTGAGGAAATATCGGTTTGACAACATAATTCACGTTCAAGATCATGTTTATATTTGCAGACAACAAACAATGATGTTCTGTGTTTCACGAAAAGGTCGTATATGATTGGAAATTCCACTTCGAAAGCATAAGCAGTTGAGGATTTTATGCTAAGCATTTTAGTGTAACCTATTGTAGACACGCGATTATATGGGCAATATTTTGAGCAATGTGCATAAGTAGGGCATTTAATGGAGCGATATGAAGCAATTTCCGAAATTAGTGGCATTTGACGGTATTGCTCGAAATTGCTCCATATCGTTCCATTAATTGCTCCATATCGCTCCATTAATTGCTCCATAACTCTCCCTTAATTGCTCGATATCGCTACACTAATTGCTCCATATCGCTCCACTAATTGCTCCAGATCGCTCCATTAATGGCTCCAGATTGCCCCATTCGTGTGGCCAGTCATTATTTCTTAAAAATTGACCTTGTAAAACTTTAAATTGTATTAGACTGTGCGAGCTAAATCTCGCCCTTTAAATGTATCATTGTTTAAGTTGTAATTACGTTTTGATAAAGACCTTTATTATTCTTATTATCTATATAATAAAGTAATTATTACTATTATTATAAGCTCATCTCTACAGGGTCTTTCACGAGGAACCTCACCCATATTTATGCAAGAAACTACTGAACGTATTTTCATGAAATTCAGCACTTATAAGTATTTCACGATACTGATGAAATCTAAAATATTTTCAAGGCATGAGCACCTCCGGTTTTTCCGGAAATGACGTCAACTTCCGTTTTTCAAATCAGAACACCATTTTTTTATTGCAGAAATAGATTCCTTAGAAAATTTCAAGTTATTTTGATGTAACATTTTTCAGTTTTGGTTGGAAAATTCTCTCTGAGCGGGAAAATTTGAAAAAGAAATCGTAAATAGAGCTCCGCTGAAACAAGAATAATTTCGAGGTTTTTGGATGGAAAATTTTTATTTTTGGGATTTTTCAAGATGTAAGATTGATGTATCCACTTTGAAAATCGAAATCGCGATTCATGATACAGGGGGTGAAAAAATCGCTTTCAAAGTTAGGGATGACAAAATCGTGAAAATTCAATTTTTTCAAATTAAAACCCCATTTTTTTATGGCAGATATTGAATCTACGTTAAAAAATAATGTGAGTGTATGCATCCGTTGCCCTAAAGTGGATATTTTCTGAGTTATTCACAAAAAACTGTTTTTCTTCTTGAATTATCAGCTATTTCTTTTCCCTTCACGCCAAAAAGATGAAATTTTCAGGAACTGTTACTTAAACCATGTTTTAGATTTTACTACCCTAATATGCAACAAAAAAAAGTTACCAGTTGTTCCTAAATAGATGGCGAATCTGTATTCGAATTTGTATCGGAAACCTCTTTATTTCAACTAATCGGCCATCGGTTTTCTCTCCAGTGATAAATAAATAATTCCTTATTAACCATATGCAAAAACTTACCATGTTTTACATTCTTTTTTTTAATGATAGATATCATTAATTACATCTGCCAAATTCCTCTTTATTCAGTAGCATTTTGTGTTTACTATTAATTTGGTGATAATTCGTATTAAGTTATAAAATCGATCACTATGCCTAATTTTACCAATGAAGATTATTTAAATCTCATTCTACTTGTGGAGAATGGAGAATGTAATAAAGTTGTAGATAGAACGATTCGACTGTTCATTGAGAGGTTTCCTGACCGACCCAGACCAACGAGAGATACCATTAACAGAACCATGACAAATTTGAGAAATGTCGGATCTTTCGTTAAGAAAACTATACACAGAGAAAAAAGTTTAGTAGAAGATGAGAACAACGAAATTACAGTTCTTGCATATTTTCGTGTGAATCCTCAAAATTCTCTCAAAGATGCCGAGATTGCTCTGGGATTATCTCAATCGAGTGTTTGGAGAATATTAAAAAAACATAAAATGCACCCATATAAATTCAATAGGGTACAGCATTTGAAGGAAACTGATTTCGTCAGGAGAACCGAGTTCTGCGAAGCTATGATGATTCGATTTCAAGAGAATGAAAACTTTTTGTACTGTATAATTTGGACAGATGAATCTAAATTCACAAAGAATGTTTCTTTCTATAGGCATAACAGTCATTATTGGGATGAAGAGAACAACCACCACTTCAGACAATGGAACTTTCAAGAGACCTGGAGTTTCAATGTTTTTTGCGCCATCAAAAATAATGCAATTCTCGATGTTCACATTTATGATGGGACTTTAACTGGTAAGATAGAACACTACACATGTTTGCATTATTTGAAGAATGTTCTCCCTTAGGAGATAGATATTCTGACATATTGACTCAAATAACTGAGCCGCTAGTACAGAACGATAATGACTTATGGTATCAACAAGATGGCGCGCCTCCACACAATTCACTCAATGTGTCAAATATCCTATACAGGCTATTTGAAGATCGATGGTTGGCGAACAATGGTCCACATCTTTGGCCACCACGTTCTCCCGATTGAACTCCTTCAGACAATTATGTTTGGAGTAGGATATAAAATATTGTCTACTCAACTCCCCAAACTGATAAGGAGGACTGCATAGCACGAGTCAGAAATGCGTTCAGGTTTGTTTAGATTTTTAGATTCATAGTTTTCAAACTCAATTTGGTTTTTTAACACTTTTGCAGACCTCTTTCTCCCGATGAAATAAGAAGAGCAACTCACGAAGCATTCCTGAGACGTATAAATAAATGTCTAGAAATTAACGGTCAAAATTTGAGCATCTTCTCTAGTTATAACTGCGAGAGTTTGCCATGGTTCTCCTGAGAGTAACTTGAAGTCGGTGTCAAGAAGGGGTGAAAAATCTACAGCATGGTTCAAATAACAGTTCCTGAAAATTTCATCTTTTTGTCGTGAAGGGAAAAGAAATAGCTGAAAATTCAAGACGAAAACAGTTTTTTTGTGAATAACTCAGAAAATATCCACTTTAGGCAAGGTTGTGATGCATACACTCACATTATTTTTTAACGTAGATTCAATATCTGCCATAAAAAAATGGGGTTCTAATTTGAAAAAATTTATTTTTCAAGATTTTGTCATCCCTAACTTTGAAAGCGATTTTTTCACCCCCTGTATCATGAATCGCGATTTCGATGTTCAAAGTGGATATATCAATCTTACATTTTGAAAAATCCCAAAAATAAAAATTTTCCATCCAAAAACCTCGAAGTTATTCTTGTTTCAGCGGAGCTCTATTTACGATTTCTTTTTCGAATTTTCCCGATCAGAGAGAATTTTCCAACCAAAACTGAAAAATGTTACATCAAAATAACTCGGAATTTTCTAAGGAATCTATTTCTGCAATAAAAAAATGGTGTTCCAATTTGAGAAACGGAAGTTGGCGTCATTTCCGGAAAAACCGGAGGTCGTCATGCCTTGAAAATATTTTAGATTTCATCAGCATCGTGAAATACTTATAAGTGCTGAAATTCATGAAAATACGTTCAGTAGTTTCCCGTATAAATATGGGTGGGGTTCCTCGTGAAAGACCCTGTATAATAAGGCTACAATGAGAAGTTTGGTATAAAATTCTTAATGATTTGTACCTTCAGAACTCGAATACATATTTGTGAAAGCATCGAGATTTGAAATGTCTGTCGGACTTTTTGACATTTCCCTTTTCTCTCAAGTAAATGAAAAAATATATTTTCTGGTGGAAGAAAGCTACGACAATGAAATTTAAAAATTTAAGATATCAAAAACGTCCATACATGCACAAATTGGACG
Organism: Micraspis discolor; assembly: GCA_030674115.1. Taxonomy (NCBI): domain Eukaryota; kingdom Metazoa; phylum Arthropoda; class Insecta; order Coleoptera; family Coccinellidae; genus Micraspis; species Micraspis discolor. The sequence continues at coordinate 3,929,245 of JARTUT010001740.1, forward strand.
AGTTTGGTCTAATAACGAACTTTACCAAGATATTTGGACAGTTAACCTATTCTGAAAATATGAAAACTCTATCACACTTCTTTTGGAAGATAGAGAGTATATGGCATGCCGGTAGGACTCAAATTTGACCCTGTCAGAAATTTGGGAAAATGATAGCACTCTGTTGAGTAATTAATGGAGCGATATGGAGCAATTTCGAGCAAAATCGGAGATAATTGCCACAAGTTTTTCAAGTTTGGTATCAACAAGATGGCGCGCCTCCACACAATTCACTCAATGTGTCAAATATCCTATACAGGCTATTTGAAGATCGATGGTTGGCGAACAATGGTCCACATCTTTGGCCACCACGTTCTCCAGATTTAACTCCTTTAGACTATTATGTTTGGAGTAGGATAAAAAATATTGTCTACTCAACTCCCCAAACTGATTAGGAGGACTGCATAGAACGAGTCAGAAATGCGTTCAGGTTTGTTTAGATTTTTAGATTCATAGTTTTCAAACTCAATTTGGTTTTTAAACACTTTTGCAGATCTCTTTCTCCCGATGAAATAAGAATAGCAACTCACGAAGCATTCCTGAGACGTATAAATAAATGTCTAGAAATTAACGGTCAAAACTTTGAGCATCTTCTCTAGTTATAACTGCGAGAGTTTGCCATGGCTCTCCTAATAGTAACTTGACGTCGGTTTCAAGAAGAGGTGAAAAATCTACAGCATGGCTCAAATAACAGTTTCTGAAAATTTCACCTTTTTTGGTGTGAAGGGAAAAGAAATAGCTGAAAATTCAAGACGAAAAACAGTTTTTGTGAATAACTCAGAAAATATCCACTTTAGGGCAAGGGTGTGATGCATACACTCACATTATTTTTTAACGTAGATTCAATATCTGCCATAAAAAAATGGGGTTCTAATTTGAAAAAATTGATTTTTCAAGATTTTGTCATCCCTAACTTTGAAAGCGATTTTTTCACCCCTGTATCATGAATCGCGATTTCGATGTTCAAAGTGGATATATCAATCTTACATTTTGAAAAATCCCAAAAATAAAAATTTTCCATCCAAAACCTCGAAGTTATTCTTGTTTCAGCGGAGCTCTATTTACGATTTCTTTTTCGAATTTTCCTGATCAGAGAGAATTTTCCAACCAAAACTGAAAAATGTTACATCAAAATAACTCGGAATTTTCTAAGGAATCTATTTCTGCAATAAAAAAATGGTGTTCTAATTTGAGAAACGGAAGTTAATAAGGCTACAATGAGAAGTTTGGTATAAAATTCTTAATGATTTGTACCTTCAGAACTCGAATACGTATTTGTGAAAGCATCGAGATTTGAAATGTCTGTCGGACTTTTTGACATTTCCCTTTTCTCTCAAGTAAATGAAAAAATATATTTTCTGGTGGAAGAAAGCTACGACAATGAAATTTAAAAATTTAAGATATCAAAAACGTCCATACATGCACAAATTGGACGAGTTTGGTCTAATAACGAACTTTACCGAGATATTTGGACAGTTAACCTATTCTGAAAATATGAAAACTCTATCACACTTCTTTTGGAAGATAGAGAGTATATGGCATGCCGGTAGGACTCAAATTTGACCCTGTCAGAAATTTGGGAAAAATGATAGCACTCTGTTGAGTAATTAATGGAGCGATATGGAGCAATTTCGAGCAAAATCGGAGATAATTGCCACAAGTTTTTCAAGTTGCTCCATATTGATTCATCAATTGTACCAGATTGCTCTATTTGCCAATAAAATTCAGAGTCAAGATCATGTTTATATTTGGTTATACAATGTGGAGAAATTAATGGAGCGATCATCGAAATTCCTGGCAATTATTTCGACGGTACCATACGATATCATCAGGAAAAAGAGAGCAAATACTCTGAATTACTGATTTTTTCAGTCAAGGAAATGATTGTCGTGCAGATCTCATTAGATATAAATTTATTCAAGAGATGAACAAGCAAATATTCCTTACAAATCAGTTTCATTGCTGTTTAGGTTTGTCATTGAGGTAAATATTGCGCAGACATTGATTTATTTGAATCCTAGATCTTATCGCTGTTTGAAACGAATCAATTAAATTCTAGAATCTGAAAAATAATTCTGATTTCATAAACATTTGTTGGAAGAGCGCACCATTAAATCGTTAGATTTTTTTTATTGCCTATTGAATTTATTCCAAGATTTCCAAGGAATTGAAAAATTATAAATTGTTTTGATGTGAGGATTGATTGGAATTTTCTTATTTTGGAAGCAAATCACCGAGAACAATTCTTATTTCTAATGTTATGGGAGTTATGATTAATTAATCAGAATATACGGATTTCTTCGAATGATGAATTGAGTTCGGTCATAAATATCACTAGTCATTCCAATCATATTGCCATTGCAAATAAAGTGAGCGAACATTTCTAAGAAATTCAGTGAAGATCCTTTCGAATCGTATTATCAAATTTTCATCACTTTTTCAGGGTTTTAAGAAAAAAAAAATTTGGACGTAATTCCATGACAAAAAAGGAATTTCGCAACTTTTACAACGCTAAAATCCTTTAGATGATCAATGAATTTTCATTTATCAGGTATACCGGTATGAAATCATCGTTTTTTGTGAAAATAAAATTATTAATGGGAAAGTAAAAAACATTTCATTCAAAGTATTAGCTATTGTTTTCTACACATTTCGACCACCTTTCTGGCAATTTGTGGATACCACTCCAATAAAATTGTTCGTCTTTTAAAGCAAACCAATCAGATACCCAATTTTCGACCTCCTCGTAGGAATCAAAGTGCTGCTCAGCCAATGCGTGTCCCATCGATGAAAACAAAAGGTAGTCGGGAGGAGCCAAGTCTGGTGAATACGGCGGGTAGGGTAGCAACTCCCAGCCAAGTGTTTCGATTGTATCCTGAACCTTTTTTGCTTTGTGAGCAGGTGCATTGTCATGGAGCTAAATTACCTTGCCGTATCTTCTGGCTCATTCTGGTCGTTTCTCGATCAATGCATGGTTCAAATTGATCATTCGTTGTCGGTCGCGATCAGTATTAATGGTTTCACCAGGTTTTGGGAGCTCGTGGTACACCACACCTTTCTGGTCCCATCAAACACACAGCATTGTCTTCTTACCGAATCGATCTGGTTTTGCAGTCGATGTTGATGGTTGTTCCGGATCAACCCATGATTTTTCCATTTAGGATTCTTAAAATAAATCCATTTTTCATCGCCAGTAACAATCCGATTCGAAACCATTTTTTTTCGTGTCTTTGAAGCAAAATTTCACAAGTGTTTATTCGGTTTTCCATCTCTCATTCAATTCAAGTAGCACTATTTTCCACAATTTTGGATCTTTCCCATAGCTTTTAAACGGTCGGAAATTGTTTGTTGTGCAACATTAAACATTTCTGCTATTTGCTTTTGATTCAAAATGTCATCTCCATCCACTATCGTTGGCAATTCGGCGTCTTTAAACTTTTTTGGTGGTTTTCCACGTTATTCATTTGTCACACCAAAATCATTATTTCTGAACCGTTGAAACCATCTTCTGCTTCGGATACAGCATGATCACCATATGCCTCGAAAAGCATTCGATGCGGCCCTTTTCTTCAAATGAAAACAAAAAATTAATGCTTTCCGCAAATCATCACTTTCTGGTACAAAATTCGACATTTTCAACACGATGAAAAAATATGTTGTTGTCTGTTCAATGACTTGATGTATATTAAATATGTTTCACAGATGTCATAGCAATCAAACAAAAAATAAATAAAGGCTCGTTCGCAACAAATGCTTCCTATCGACACATTTGTATCTTCACGCTCACTTCATACCGGTATACCTGGTATCCGGGGGTTACTCTGTATATTTTTGGCCTTAACAATGAAAACACTAAAAATGTTTATCGAAAATTGTCTTTGAACTTGTCAAAATATCCACCTGAACCACAAGTAGCAGAAGGAAATAAATGAAGATGGTATTTGTCAACACGTGTTTTTGCTGATTGGCTTCGTCAGGGCAAGGTAAGTTTAGGAATACGGAGATGGTTTGAAGACAAAATAGATAATAGGAGTACATAAATAGGAGCCTTTCCTACATATATTTGATCTCTACTATGAATATAGTGTTTAAATCCACCTGAACGTTTTATACACTTCTGCATGCGTTCAAATCAATTGTCGACGGACTTGCCATTTCGAAGGACTTGGAATTTGATGGAACAGTGCGATAACAATAGTTAATCTTCATAGTCTATGGGCCAGGCCTGTTTTTCATAATGATTAGAACAATCTGTATATTTGTGAAAAGCTTCATTTTGACGAGACACCCAACTTTTTCCTCTATGAAAATTCTCGATTGTGAGGGCTAATACAGTATGGAGGGGGCCAAATTTTATTAAAATGTTAAATGGGTAAATGTTCAAAACCCACAAGAAAAAATTAACTAACAGCTATATTTTTATTTTATATCTTGAAACAATTTTTTATAACTTAATTAAATTGAAACAATTTTATAACAAATTGAAAACAATAATCGTCCTACAAAAGTGATGATTACATTAAAGTATCCCCCACTCCCAACATGTATCAACAACTAGTTCTAAAAAAATTATAACTAACCGGCTGATTTTTTTTACTGTTGCTTAGCAAATATTTCCTTTATGAACTGGTTACATTGTCCTACAAATTGAGTGGTACGTTTTTCCAGTCCTACGCTCGGAAATTGTACCACAGAACCCACAAGAAAATATGATAACTAACAAACTGAATATTTGGGAGTAGCTTCATTTCGACGAGACGCCCAACTTTTTCCTCTATGAAAATTCTCGATTGTGAGGGCTAATACAGTATGGAGGCGTCAAAAATGTTAAATGGGTGAATGTTTAAATATTATTACTAACAGCTACTTTATTGATTAAATCTTGAAACAATTTTATAACAAATTGAAAACGATCATAATCCTACAAAAATAATGATTCTATCAAAGTGTCCCCCACTCCCAATATGTACCAACAACTAGGTCTAAAAAAATTATTATTAACCCGCTGATTTTTTTACTGTTGCTTAGTAAATATTTCCTTTATGAAATGGCCACATCGTCCTACAAATTGAGTGGTACGTTTTTCTGTCCTACGCTTGGAATTTAATTCATGTTGGCGCGCATGCGCGTAACATTGTTTACCTTACATCAGCTGTCCCAAACTAGTATTTATGCCGTGTATAAACATCGTGGAGTAATCCTTCAAGTTTGCCACCAACGAAAGAAGAACTGTTACAGCATGTAAAAAGAACTCTGTACATTAGCAGTGTATGGTATAATGCAAACATGCGGAGTCTCACCAGGGCCCCCGCTACCATATGTGCAAAGTGTGCAATGCACACGGGCGCCATCCTTTAGGGGCCCAAAACCAAGGGCCCAAAAAAACAAAAATAGTCAATACATATAATAAACAAGTGATAAAAGTCATTATGTGACCATAACTGATAACAGCTATTTTTCAATTTTTCTATTGTACCTAAATATCAATTTTGATTTCATAACGAAGTTACCTAGGTATTTGTTATTAGAAGTATCCGCATATATAAGAAGAAAGTAGTACTTATATACTATTTTTATTGTAAAAGAATTACGAATATTATTTTGATTCAAATTTAAATTTAATTTTTTTATTAGTGGAATCGATTCTACTCACGATTCTGAACTAATTTCAGGTGTTACGCTTTCTCATTAAAACGTTGTATATGTAGACATGAGGCAACATCTCTGTTATTTGTTCCTAAAAAATTGTGTTTTTTAGTTTTAGCTTATTTTCTAGTATTTATGAACAACGTGTATGTACCCCATTAGTTAAGTAAATGTTTTAAAATGAGTGTGAACAAGTATTTATTATTATTATTTCATTTTCATAGTTTAGTCTACAAATAAATTACTTTTAAAGTTCATTTGCTTTATTTCAAAAACGCCATTATGGATGGACAGTAATTGAAGGCAAATACGAATACCTACTATTGATTCGATGGTCCTCAAAATCCGTCGTTTGATGAAATATCTTGTAATTTACAAGGTAATTTAAATATATTATTATTTATTATTATGCAATTTATTAACTATTTTAATTATTTTACTACAGAGTCCGATAATATAGAGAAAAATGATAGTAGTCAAGAATCTGAATAAAAATTGATCTAATAATGTTTATGTATATATTTTTTTATTTATTTATTAAAAAAAATATTTTAAAATTCGAAAAAAGGATCATATTTTTTAGTCATTAAATAGTAATCATGCTACATCTTTTTATGGAATTTGTTTAACAACAGCTGCAGTTGCACTATTTAATTTTGAATAATTTTTGTCGGACTAGCGATAGATACCTATTTTTTGTTATTTTATTTGGGTAAGAAGAACGCTAACCTATCACATATATTTATGTCCTACAGTTGGTAATAAAAAAAGGAGTATCGTAAAATTGACAATTTCCGAGCGTAGGACTGGAAAAACGTACCACTCAATTTGTAGGACAATGTAACCAGTTCATAAAGGAAATATTTGCTAAGCAACAGTGAAAAAATCAGCCGGTTAGTTATAATTTTTTTAGACCTAGTTGTTGATACATGTTGGGAGTGGGGGACACTTTAATAGAATCATCACTTTTGTAGGACAATTATTGTTTTCAATTTGTTATGATATTGTTTCAAGATATAATTAATAAAGTAGCTGTTAGTAATAAAATTTGAACATTCACCCATTTAACATTTTTGGCCCCTCCATACTGTATTAGCCCTCACAATCGAGAATTTTCACAGAGGAAAAAGTTGGGCGTCTCGTCAAAATGAAGCTACTCACAAATATACAGATTGTTACTAATCATTATGAAAAACAGGCCCTGGCCCATAGACTATCAGTACGCTGAAAGGGCATACTGATACTTAATATTCTGCTATTAAAATCTTTCGAAAATTTTTCGTTGATCGGAGATTTGCAGTTTAGAGACAACATCTCATAAACGTTATATTTCATATTGAATACCTGCTTTTATGACTATCATCATTCTTGTTCGAAGTAGGTCAGCCTACCGGTTAAGGTTGCCGAGAGTGGAACACCGAAGAACCAATGGTTGAACCAATTGCTCTGTTTCTCTCTTGCATCTATTTTATTAAGATTGTAAATCCAACCGTGTATTCAGACGTCTACAGGAAATAATTGAATCAAAACGTAAAATTTTCGAACTGACATGGTACGAAATTACCTATTGTATTCGAACAAATTGTATTTTTCATTCGTTAATCATTGTTTATGAGATATCTGCGGTTTACTATTCAATTTCCAATCGATGAAATGAACCGGAAAAGATTGAAATTTATTAGCAAGGAATAGGTATAATTGAATTACGTATTATTTTGAATTCTTAGACCCATTGAAACATGGCACAGGTCTTATTATGTCAATTTAATGAGATTACAATGCTCATTACGGCTCATAGAAATCTATTTAATGAATCATTAAGAAAAACAATAATTGATTAAACAACTTCAAATTATGTTGAAAACAAGTGAGTGAAAACTGCATTAATTAATTGACTGACTAGCAGGATCTCCGTTTTCGGATTACTCCAACTGAGCTGATTCTAAAAATGTTTTTTTTTAAATTGATAAGAAATAAAATCTTTCATATGACATGGGAAATGGATGGAATCCATTTCCCATATTTTCTGCACTCCTGCGGTTTCACCCATTATCCTTCTATTTCATCTAAGTTCACCGCAATATATCCTCTTCCGTAATTTAATTTTTTATATGTTTTCACTGAAACGTTTCTTAAAAGACTTCCTCCTCAAGAAGACATTAATAATGAACGTTTGATTAACTCACGTTCATGGGCAGTTTTTAAGAGTAGAGAATTTGAGCTTTGAACAATACTGAAATAAAACTGTGAGTGGTTATCTTTAATTTAAGATATAGGTTTGTTGATTCATTCACGTTCATTGCGGCAGTTGTTTTAGTATCACACTAAAAAAGCCTCGCACCAGTGATATAAAAATGATTAGCTTGGATCAACTTATTTTTTGCTTGAGTAGGTATACAATAGACCTGTCACGATGTCACTGACTTGCCCTCACATCTTTTCAAACCTACAATAGGTTCGATAACAGTTAAAGTAGACAATTTGGAATGCACGGTGATCAAGCTACAGGAAGTTTTATTGACACTGAGAAGTAGGAATGACTAAATAGGTTCTATGTTGTTAAATTAAGTTAATGTTGATATTGAATTTACTGCCTTGAAATGAATGACAACAATCAGATTTCACTGGTAAATAAAAGTAGTTTTAATTATGAAATGATTTGATTTATTGTAATCTGAAATGGTTGATAAGAGAATTATTTTTTATTGCAAAATAATAAAACATATTTTAAGTCATTGGGAAAAAATGTTGAAAGCATTGACGTGAAGATGGTAACTTTAGTGCATTCGTTCACTGTTAGATAATATAATATAGTTTTTCAACAAGTGTATCGGACCTTTGAAATTTAACTCAACGAAAACCACACGTGATATTTCAGTAATTTTATATTGTTTCGGATGTTTTTGGGTACCGCCAGGTGCAAGGAGGAATTTAAAAAATGGGCTAATCTCACAAAGGGGACCACCATGAATATTCTCTTCACGGTAGTTATGAAACATTTAAAAACTACTTTTCTTTCAGAAATCCCTAATTCATTGTTTTGCTAGCAATAAATTTGAATATTAATCATTAACCAACAATTGATCAAGTAGAATCATCAATAACGACTGTACCAAGTATGATTACCGTTAAATGTTGACTTCCTACTCTCTTGGACTCAATAATCTGTGCTTAATGAAGTACTTGTATCTTAATCCTTATACATGGTGAGAATTATGTCACAGTCTTTTTGCTTAAAAAAGAATCCAATCTAATCTTGCGAAACGGATATGGTTTCGACAGACTGTATACTTTTGGTAATATCGATTTGGAATTTTCTTGAAGAAGCTCTACTAATTTTCTAGGGATTCAGTTCAATCACTCCACTGACTATCCAATTTAAAAGACATTAATGAACTGTCTGGTAACGAAATAATGAGGAATTTTATTATACCGTCAAATATATTTCAAGCAAATTAAGATTCAATTTATAAGTTAAACAATTGCCGAATAGATACAGGATGATACTAATTAATAAATGAACATTGGCTCATTTGCTGTAATTAAGTCATTATTGATAGCCAAAAATAGAGAATGATATGGGGAAAAATAAAGATGGGACTAGTCAACACCGTAGAGGACTAAGAAGGGATCCTTGATCGAGCTGCAAATTGGGGGCTGCTCAAGGATACATTTGATGAGGTGAAGAACTTGATGACGTCAAAGTAAAAAATGGGTTTATTTTATTTAGTCATAATTATGCTTATATCCCTGACAAGCAACAATTTCATTGATTCTTTGTTTTTTCACAGTTTAACTTAATACCAAAATAAGATTTTTGTCAATTTACAACGATTAATCTGTCAATATTTAGGAGTAACCAGAATATTCTTTTTTTTTTTTGTTTCCACTAATACCTACATTATCCAACCTTGATACCCTTGAAAAGGCCTCTGGTTCATTTGTAGAAGGTTTGCTAGAGTTAAATATTATGTTTTGATAGATCATTTCCTTGTAGATACATATTGGTTGATTTTTCATGGAATTTTGAGGAAAGCAATTGGTCAAAAACTACATCCAACTAATGCCAACGTTTCTGTAGATATATTTCTACTTCTTCAGGGCAAAGTCGAACTTATGTTTTACATTTATTAAGATTTATTTATTAAGATCCTTTGTGTGTAAAACATAAGTTCGACTTTGCCCTGAAGAAGTAGAAATATATCTACGAAACGTTGGCATTAGTTGGATGTAGTTTTTGACCAATTGCTTTCCACAAAATTCCATGAAAAATCAACCTAGAGTTAAATATGTTTAAATTTTTGTGTCCTTTCGATATTACGAGGAATCTCATGGAAGATTGGCGAGGCATCAGTCTTAAGTGTCGTCACTGTTCAACACAATGCGGTTATCTTTTTTCATTGGTCACACCGGATCACGTGGTAAAAATTGGCATTTTCAGACAATATATTGTCCAATGTTTTCAATCTGTTGTTGAAGTATTTTAATCTTTTCATCTGTTTCCTCAATAAAATTACTTTTAAATAAGTGGGTATGAAATTAGAAAATTTCATCTACTGTGCTTGTCTATCAGAGAACTCTTTCTTCTTTTCAACCTTAATTATAGGTGTTGAACTGCACCTTTACTGTTGCAATTATTATTTTCAAGATAAAAAAAATTACAATTTGATTTGTCTCCATGAATACATTATTCATCCTTTATATCCTTAAGAGGATCTCAGGTCAATTCACAGAAAATTTGCTTCTTCATTATATCTAATTTTTTTATCCTTCGATATTATTTTATTAATACAAATAAATTCCGAACAACACAATAAGAGAGTAAGAGTACAAGTGCGCAAAAAAACTCCTGACCTAAAGTCAGTGTTTTCCTACATTTTTATTCAAAATATCCATTTCAGAAATATCTAGAAAAATGAAATTTGGCAAGTAGCTGATGCTAATGAAATGACCGTTACCTCAAATTGTAATCACAAGGCTGAAGAAACTTGGTCAGTATATATTTCAGTATTTTATTTTATTTATGATTAAACTACCAAATTTTATGATAAAAGGTCAAGACATAAAAAAATTGCATATTGAGTCTGCCTTTTCAAATAAATTAGAAAAATATGGGAGTATTGAAATATTATATGAGTTTATTTTTTGGCCTTTTGTTATTACATTCTAGGGTAAAACACTCAAAAACTGACAGAAGTAAACACAATTATTTCATCTAAATATGAAAGGCTGCAACTTAAACGGAAAAGGGTGTTAAACAAAAAGTTATACGAAAGATCTCCATGATTCACCTCTGAATCTTTCGCATCAATTTGGAATTACCCTGAAGAATATTGGCCCATGTAAAATCAACTAGTAATGATCTGATTTGAATAAATATCATTTCCATTTTTATAGAAATGTTGAAGTCCTTCCGGAAATTTTCAAGGATTCTAAATTGAATGATATTAAAGGATATGGAAAGTTGAAGACCGAAACAGAGAACTTGGTAAGCTGTGTCATAAAAATATTAATTTTCACTTTGTATGAGGTCACACAACTCGATATTGAGGACGATCAACAATAACAGTTCTTATTATTGGCAACCAAAAATGAATACGGAAGAGACATCGAATTTATATTCATTGCGAATTAAATTCATTGGTAACCTTATAACGAGTAGAATATTTCTTGAACTATATATTCACTACCTTTGTTTGAATCTAGCGACCAAAAACTTGATGAAGCATCAGAAGAGATAAAAAAGAGAAAAGATGTAATTCCAAAATTACTTTCCTTGACAAGAAGTGTTGTGCCACTTTGAAATCTAGACTAAAAGGGTCGTATGAAAAATAACAATTTATACTCTCTTCAACAAGGTGTCCAGAAAGGGTATAGGGTATTTGTTTTCGTGCCATATTCGGAACGGGGGCGTCTAAAAGAAGCGGAAGGGGTTCGTGGCGTCCGCCATTTTGTGGAGTTTTAGTCACGATGGAACAGTAGTCGGTGATTCAATAGTGACTGCTCAACGTTTCTATCGTACGTGGCGTGTACGTCACGCGCCTAGTGACGATAGCATTAGAAAATGGATCAAGATAGTCGAGAATACAGGTGCGAAAGTTAAAATTCTGAACTCTGGTCCTCCTCGTTCAGTTCGCGATGAAGAAACCATGAAGTTGAGGCGTCGGTTAGTGAAAATCCGTCTTTATCCATCCGAACGCGAAGCCAAGCGTTGAACATCGTCTTTACATTCAATTTTGAATAAGACTTACATCTAAAAGTTGTTCAATTGGTTTAAGAATTGAATGATGCGGACTATGCTAATCGACTGAATTTTGCGAATGAAATGCTACAGCGATTTAACAACTTTAACAACATACTGTTTAGTGACGAAGCAAATATTCACCTGAATGTTAATAAGCAGAATTGTCGGTACTGGGCGGCAGAGAATCCTAGACGAAAACATGAACGACCCCAGCATAGCCCAAAGGTCGTAGTTTAGTCCGCTATGTCTGCTGAAGGCATAATTGGTCCTTATTTTCATGATGATCGACCGAGCAATTAATGTGAATAGTGACCGTTATTGCGATATGTTGCGAAATGTTTTGGTCCCAGAGTTGCAGGAGTTTGCAGGTTTCAAGTCAAGAACGTGGTTTCAGCAAGATGAGGCCACTTGCCATACCTCAAATGATTCAATGGAAGTTGTTAACGTATTATTCCCTAATAAAGTCATTTCGCGAAGGGGTAACATCAACTGACCTCCCAGCAGCCCCGACCTTAGGCCACTTGACTATTTTGCATGGGGATACCTTAAAAGTAAAATTTATTAAAATAATTCGATGAATCTAACGCAGTTGAAGAAAAATCAGGTCAGAAATGGCAGCAATATCAATATCTATGTGTCAACGTGGTATCACCAACCTTCGTTCCCGTTTAGAAGAGTGCAAGCAACGCAACGGTCATCATTTGGATAACATCATCTTTTCCAAATAATTCTCCAATGCTTATATTAATAATAAGCAATAAACTTTTTATAAAAGATCGGTCCACTCTCATATTTGGGCTATAAATGTTTAAAGAGAAAATACTCTTTTTTGTCTGCTCCAATTTAAAATTAACACGTGTTGCGACATGTCTCGACCTAAATCAGGTCATCTTCAGTCACTCAAACAAAGGAAGACAGGTCAGACTCTGATCTGTCTGAAACATGTCGCAACATTTGTTAATATTAAATTGGAGCTGACAAAGAAGCGTAGTTTCTCTTTAAATAAACTTTTTTATTGCCCACTTATATTTTTTGTTTTATTGAACTCACAAATACCCGATACCCTTTCTGGACACCTTATATGATGGACATCATAACATTCAACTCAATAAGTTTTTCCTACGAAAAAAATAATGAAGTTTGAAAATCGTAATTTTAGATGAATCTTTTCTTGAATTTAATGAGTACGAACAAATCAATGAATATCTGTTAATGTTAAAGGTAATTTGAAAAGGGAACCGTGCTTTGAAGAGCTATATGAACTCCCAAAGCCCAAAATAAATCCTTCCACTACCTTGTGAAATTCATCAAATAAGGACAGGATACATGCATTATTTTGTTTTTTAATTAATATCATCAATATACTTTCACCGTTCCCTAGTAATTATGAGTTTTTCATCAATCCTATATGTGGGTTGCTCGGGAGAGATGCAAATTAATGTATCAATAATTTTTCAGCGAAGACGCTTTGGACTGTCAAGTGAATATTCCCGCTTCCTGTCGTAGACTCATTAACTAGGATAAGTGGAATTAAAGCAATTTATATGTAAGAACGTGGTGCTTGTAAACCTTTCAAAGAGATGCTGCCACTATGCGCTCATTACAATACTACTACACCGTCAACATTACTGGTCTATTAAGGTCGACTTCTGCCGGAAACAGAGAAAGTTTCTAACTATGCTTCAGTAAACGTTTTATTTCAGTCGATAGGTATACATTTTATAGCCCTATGAACTAGCTGAATCAAATTAAGTTCAATCAGTTCTTTTTTGCGCTGTTGTTCTTAGTGGAGTAGCTGTTATTTTTTAATATTAAGCCGAAAATGATCCCAAACGATTAGGTTCGGCTTCCTGATGAAGAATGCGTGATCAAACTTGACTTCATCCAGCTGCCCCCGACTATTCGAATGAGATAAGCAAAGGATTTCATATTTACAGAGTATGTTCATCGTCCAAATCCGTTCGGCAGTTATGGGCATCTACCCCCATAACTCTTGAAATATTTACCGAATTGATTTGAAAAAATTGGAACAAAATATCTTGTTCAATTTTGTGAAGAACTGCAGAATAAAAGAGAGAAATCAACTGATGCGCGTATTCTCCGCCAGTATCGTACCTAGGGCAGAAGCAGGCAACTGAAACGTAGCGAGTTGAGTTGTCCGCATGTCGTAGTGTTGTTGTGTACGTTTACAGTACGTTCATTGCCATGGCTACGCGTGTAAAGTATTCAAAAGAAGAACGTGTTTATTTGCTCACTTCTTACTTAAAACTTGACGGAGATTTTGCTGAAAGAATTTCGCCAGCGCTTTCCAAGTAAGCAAGTTCCCACCAGACAAATGGTGCATAAACTGTATCGTGAATTCGTAAGGTAAGTACTGGCTCCGTAGTCGAATGTGTGAAACTTCGTTCCAATACCGAATTTTTTCGTAAAATTTGTTTTTTCGTGACTAAACGATGTCGCGTGTGTGTTGAAGAGGGGGGGGAAACAATTCGAACATAAAATGTGAGGTCACAAGTAATTATTGATGTTAAATTTTTCTCGAAAATGAATTTATTTGCAATTATTTTTGCTTTTGTTTCTCTCATTTGCCGCACCCTGTATAATACTCTTGTAAGACCTCATCGTTAGTATGCTTCTGTTGAATGGTCTCCTCAAGCAGAAAATAAGGTAAATCTAAGTGAAAAGGTACAAAAAAGATTTCTTAGATACCTCTACATCAGAAAATAGTATTTATCCTTATATAATTTCATATAGAAGCATGCTTAAAGATTTCCATATTATCTCCTTAGAAATTGTACTTTTTATATGCTTTATTGTCAATGTTTTAAAATACAAAGGTGTAGATTTAGAAATTACATTAAATTATCAGTACCGAAGATAAATTTAAGAATAAGTAGTATAGAGATCAAGGTATTCCACATTGATGTCAATGACTGTTCTCCATTTAGGAAAATTATGAGTAGGATAACTTATTTCTGGAGGTATGCATCATCATTATGTTTGTTGGCAATACTACAGGAGAGATTAACCAGTAGTATTTTCTCTTGCACCAGTGATTTTCTGAAAGTTGTGTTAGGATTCGAGTATTTGATATTAATGTTGGCTTTATTGTTGTTTTTGAATTTCCTCTTTCATATAATTTTGAATTGTGTTTGCTTGAGAATAAATAAATAAATGATATACATTATTGGCCTCTCGCCGGTACCAGGTTATCATTGAGTTTCAGACACCCTATATAAGAAACAACTGGTCTCTTTACATTTTCACTTCAGTCGAGAATGAAGCCGTGTTAAATCAACCGATCGAGTATCCCATTGTAACAACTAATTTGCTTAACTACACAACTTACGTAACAGTCTCCCAACTTGTTTGGCGTTCATTGAAAACCCAAACATTAAAGCAGGAGTAATTGATTGGCTGAACAGGTAAAACCCGAGGCGATAGAAGACACAAGTTTCACGGCTGAACGAGACAATGTCGATTTTTGCAATGTTAAGGTCACGAAATTGATCAAATTTCCTGCTTTGTTTGTGCTCTGTGGTTTGGTTAATGATCTCGTTTCCTTCGGGAGTATTTCTAGACTTATAATTAATATGGTTCATTAATGAATTTGCGCAAACTCTAATTGGTTTCGGGATTTACGATCACCTTAAACTCTAGGATAGGTTATTAAATATTTTATATGGTATTTATGAGTACTTACAATTATGATGCTTTTCATTTTAATTTATCGTCCTAATTTTAACAAAGAATATAATTATTATTAATGAACATTACAAAGTAATGAATCGAATACATGATCATAAACGCGAAACCAAATAATATAATATTTTAATTTTCAATAAAAAAGTATATTGGCCTTTCTTTTATCAAGAGAAGTGTAGTTTAATAATGTTTGTAAAAGATGCAAAACTTAAAATCGAAATTCAAAACTATAGAAAATCGTTAACGAGGGTTTACGAGCTTTTGCTCTTAATTCTACAACCAGACCTGTGTGATACTAAATGAAACCACCGCAATGAATTCAGCAATGCAAAACTTGAAAACATACACAACAACACTACTACGCGGAAAACTCAACTCGCTACCTTTCAGCTGCCTCCTTCCGCCCTAGGTAAGATACTGACTGGGAATACACGCATGCATGAATACCAGACAGTGTAAACTGACTTTTGCCGCACTCTGTATATCTCGATGAATTCAATACAAAAAAAAATGTAAAAGAATCAACAAACATATATCTAAATATATCGACAGAACCACTCAGTTATTCCTCACTTTTATTTGAAGCGCAAACTTTCTTCTCATGAAAAAATTTCTCATAAAAAATTATTTAGAAATTGATATAATAGGTTGCCAAATATCTCCCTTCCGTCTTTTTGTCTTTTGAATTTTGCGGCTATATACAAAGCGCTACATAGCTCGTAACTGGCAATACTGTACATAATTTGAAAGGTCTTGACATAACCTACAAAACGACGCTATGCATGATTAGTTTGGATATTGGGTTCAACAGTTATAGATATGTAAACATGGAGTTCATTAACGCCGAAATTCGCACATTTTCAAGTTTTCCTTCGTTAAAGGCAAATCCGCTAGAGAAACGTTCCGTGAGATTAATGGTGTTTTGGGGAATAGTACTCTATCAGTTCGAACCGCGGAGAAATGGTTTCGACGATTCAGAGCCGGTGAAAATGACACCATGGATAAGCCAGCCGGCGAAAGACCTGAGACGATAAATACCGATAAAATCATGGAATACATCGATTTAGACCGGCATGTGGCATCTCGAGACATCGCCCAAGAGATGGGAGTTAGTCACCAAACCATTTTAAAGCATCTGCAGAAGGCTGAATACAAAAAAAAAGCTTGATGTTCGGGTGCCGCATGATTTGACACAAAAAAACCTTCTGGGCCGAATCAACGCCTGCGATATGCTGAAACGGAACGAACTCGACCCATTCTTGAAGCGGATGGTGACTGGCGATGAAAACTCAATCACATAGGACAATATCAAGCGAAAATGGTCGTGGTCGAAGGCAGGTGAATCGTCCTAAACAGTGGCCAAGTCGGGATTGACGGCCAGGAAGGTTTTGCTGTGTGTTTGGTGGGATTGGAAGGGAATCATCCACTATGAGCTGCTTCCATATGGCAAGACGCTTAATTCAATCATCTACTGCGAACAACTGGTCCGCTTGAAGTAGGCGATCGACCAGAAGCGTCCAGAATTGGCCAACAGGAAGGTGTAGTGTTCCACCAAGACAATGCCAGATCAAACACTTCGTCTATGACTCGTCAGAAGCTACGGGAGCTCGGATGGAAGGTTTTATCGCATCCACCATATAGCCCGGACATAGCCCCAAATGATTACCACCTGTTCCTATCCATGGCGAATGCCCTTGGTAGTGTAAAGTTGAACTCAAAAGAGGTTTGTGAAAAGTGGCTGTCCGAGTTCTTTGCAAATAAGGAGGGGGGCTTCTACGAGGGAGGTATTATGAAGTTGCCGTGTAGATGGAAACAGATTATCGAACAAAACGGCGCATATTTGAACTAAATCCGAACACTGTAACACTTTTTATAAAGCATTGAATAAAGAGCAATTAAGCGGAAGGGGATATTCGACAACCTATTATTTATTTCAGTTTATCGATACGATATAGGGTCAAATCAAATCAAATTTCCTCGAACATTCAAATTGCATTCAAATTCCGAATGCAAGCAGTAAAAATAATCATTTTATTGACAGCAACAGTTCTTTGGTAAATCTGAAATCCCATTTTTATGGATAGCTCTTTAAGATTTGTTTAGAGGAACACGTAACAGCTATGTACTCATCCGGCTACTGGATGCACGATTTTTCTACGAATGACCCCAATAATCGATTAATATTTGAGACCGGTTATTTTGATTCATTCGCTTCCCTGGCACGATTATTATCGATCGAATTATTGAAAAAATCATTGTGAAATTGTGATCACAGTACTTAAAAATTCGACTAAGGGTGTCAAATTTTAAACTTTTTCGAAAAATGTCTGTTATTGCTTCAATAAATGACATGGATATTTTTCTCATTTTATTTATAACTTTGGCTTTTTGTTCGGTATCTACCATTTTATCACATAGTTTCAGGACATATAAGTTAACATCAACTAGAATATCTGCCACATAAATTCAACTGGAGGTTGTGGGAATAATACAATCTTGAAATTGAACTTTCATATTTGATTTGGCAAAACCGCTAATCCTTTTTTGCCATTGTTTTTCGTTGAATCCAAGAACAGAGGAAAATTTATGATATGATTGGTTTTTGCTACCGAGAATATTATATTCACGTGTTCGAAGACCGTTAGATGACAGACGTAACCTTCTGAATTCGATCAAGCAGATACCAAACCAGTCTAGAATACATTTTATACAACGGTTTCTTATTCGTAATGAAATTTCGCCGATTCTTCGGACTCCAATCCTGAATTCTGACCATATTGCGACTCAATGGGAAGCCCAAGGAGAAAAGTTGGGATTAGCCCATGCGTGTTTAATTCAACACCTAGTTTTGGGATGCTTAAATAATTTTGTGATAACAAATTTAACGATTTTACGTAAAGATCTTTCTTTGAAAGCTCACAAAATTCAATTAGTTCAAGTACTGAAGCCGACTGACCTACCGAATCGTTTAAGTTTTAATCGTTGGGCTCTTGACAAGCTTGCAGAGGATCTACTCTTTTCGACAAAAGTTTTGTTCATTGATAAGGCCCATTTTTGGCTTAATGGGTTCGTGAACAAACAAAATGCCCGAATCTGGGGTGATGAACAACCCGAAGAGTCTCAAGAATTGCCGTTAAATCCAAAAAAAAACAACTGTTTGGTGTGGTTTTTTTGCCGGTGGAATAATCGGTCCATATTTCTTCCAGACGGCCGAAATGCTATTGTAAATGGTGAAGGTTATCGCACCATGATAACAGATTATTTGTTGCACGAAATTGAAGCTCGTGGTCTCGACGAAATGTAGTTCCAACAAGATGGTGCCACTTGCCATACAGCCCGTGAAACCATGGTTTTACTGCGGGAGCATTTCGGCGAGCAGATCATTTCACGCTTCGGACCAGTGAATTGGCCGGCTAGATTATGCGACATCACACCTCTTCATTTTTTCCTTTGGGGCTATGTAAAGTCCAAAGTCTACATGGACAAGCCGGCAACGATTGAGATATTGGAGGCCAATATTACTCGAATCATTGGAGAAATATCACCCGAAATAAACACAAGCGTCATCGAAAATTGGAACTATCGAATGGGTCTTGTTAACCGTAGTCGAGGTCAGTTTTGTTTTTAATTATATTTTAAAAATAACTTGATAGAATGGTTCTTGTTTTTAATAATTTAATTTTTATTTAAAAAAATACCTCTAAATGAATTACCCTTTACTAGTATCACATTGATCCAGAGTATGGAAAAAGGCTTTAGAATAAGCGCGTAAAAATTCCTGACCTCCTATCAGTGCTTTTCTACATTTTTTTCGACATCTAATCAATTATTCGTCATACCAAATCATCGTCTAAATCAAGGAAATCAATCAATCAATAATTACCTAGATAAATCGATTACTGACTGATATAACAACAGTACTAGTAATAGTAAATATATTCTAAAATTATGCCGTTATCAAATAGAAAATTCCAACCGGCTCTACCAAAATCCTCCACGTATTTTGTTGCCAACGGCATATTGGAGATGATCGAGTAATGATTGGTTCCTAGACTGAAATTAAGAGTAAATTACATAACATTTCCAAAAGAACTGGTGTATATTAACATATATAGTTTCCATATCACCCAGGTACGGAAAGGTACAGACCAGATATTAATTAATTGAATGACCTTGGTTCAAGTAATGCATTATCATTGAATGATGTAAGATAATTGGTGAATTTGAGGGAAATATGTAATTCGTTCGATTCCAAACAGATCTGGAATTTCTACAAATTATAACGTCACTCTTTTGATGATCGCAAATTTTTCTAGGTATAACCGTAGAATTAAAAACTAGTTTGTAAATCTGTAATACAACCCTGCTGAATTCAATTTGTTTTAATTCCTTTTATTGTAAAGCTAATGTTTAGAAGAATGAATAAATGCATGTTTCATTTTGATGAGAGGCTACCATATTACTTCATACTGTATTGAGAAAAGGGCTATCTTTCGGTAACTAAAACTATTCGAACGTCACAAATACCGAGTCAAAGGGCGCCGACTCACTCATAATGATCGAATGTGAATCACAAGATGATTGAAAGATGGCGAAGCTGATGGAAATTATTTAGAAAGATCCAGAAAAAAATGTTTCCAATTAAATAAGTGCGAGAAAGTAATAGCAAGACGTTAAAATACGATAGCGATTATTGTGAATATGAATATTCTGTGTACATAAATTATTTGGTGATGTAAATGAATTGGTTATTTCTTTACTTTTTTTGATTATTGAAAAATGTTAAAACTCAGTTACAGTTGTCTGCAAAGTAGATACATAAAAAGATAACATAACAAATATAATTTTTCCTTTTGTTTTAATTCAGGATACATCTCATTAAACATTCCTCTTGTTTGCTATAATTTTATGGCACTGACCTTGAAAAATAAAACCTTCTATCAAAACTTCAAACTGATTGTTTGCCTTGAATAAGATTGATTTTCAGTCCAATATCAGCTGATGATTCAGTTATAATTCAAAACCCAAGTCGATTATTTACTTATAATTCGTATGTTTTATTGCATGAATTCTCCTTGGGATGAGGGAGACTTTTTATATTTATAGTCCTGGTAATAATAACAAATATTCATCATTGAAAATTACTTTTTTATTTATGCTTGTTCTAATTGTAGAACAGACTGCTATTGTTTGGCTTGAATGTCTGTTATTTTCGAATATCGAGCTGATAATGGTCTCAATCATACTTCCTGATGAAGAATCCGTGGTCAAATTTGAGTTTGTCCGGCAGGCCGAGATCAGTTGAAGTTTCAATGTTTCGGAATACTTCAATTATTCGAATATCTCACTAAAGTTCGTAATTGGGCCAAATCCGTTGACTAGTTCAGCAGTTATGAGCATCTGAAATTTATTATCTCCAACAATTTCTAGAATATCCATCCGATGAATTTGTAACTTGGTAGATGTTATTTGAATGAGGTTTAATCTCAGAGAGAGAAAAAAGAGATAGAAGAATAAATGTTGTACCTGTATTATTTCTTAGAGCTGAAGAATTCATACCTTTCTTATCACAATATATATATATATATAATTCAAAAAGTATGTTATAAATCTAGTTGAAGATATGTTTTCAAGGATTGCGTACTGGATTATCCGGTTTTTTAACGAATCTCTTGATAAGGCCTGTACATATCTATGTAACACAATATCTAGACTCGATACCATTTCAAAAATTTTGTCCGCACAGTTGAAAATGATAACTGGTAGAAATTGAAATTTCTATGTATTCTATGTATATTTTAAGTATGTTATTTCATGTGATTTCTAGAACTTCTACTGAACGGTGAAGGGAACCAAAAAACTTTGATTTCTAACATGATGTGTTCTGTTGAAGAAATAATCACACAATGGTTACCGTTCGATCTTTCATGTCTCTACAACTTATCCAACAAGAACTATATAGTACGACTACGTATCTTCGATCTAACCTTTGCTTGATCGCAGAGAATGTTCAATAATGTATCCAGCATAAATCGATAATTCGTATAATTTCCACTTCTCTCGATTTATATTATTATATTATTAATCCAATCTTTCAACCATAAAATTAAGTAAAAATATGCTGAAAATGCGATTAGAATCTCGAAATATTAAGTTTGTTTAGATCTTAACTTATGTCCCCCTAAAATAAATAAACGATGAACAATATTCACAAATGGAAATGTACCTAATAAAACTCGAAATGTAGTTCCATTACATGATTGATAGAACAGTAATTGACAACTAGTATGAAGCTAGTTAAAATTAAAACGAAATTTTTATAACAAGAAAGCACTAACGTGATGTCTGGGGTTTTTGGATATTAGTTTTTCATTTAATACTAATCTGACAAAAATTTTTACGAATTTGCAAGAATTGTAAACATCAAATTAATTGACCATTAATTTAAAAAGGGCAATAAGTCATGTACCTATACAGAGTATCCCGTAACTCAACGTCAAGCGGTCATTGGGCGACATTCTAGGCTATACCAGTTCTAGCAAAAATAGAAATATAATGAAAAAAATTAAAAAAACAATTATACCCAACAATGGATTTGTGACTGTAATGAATAGCATGGTTATTTAGGATTACGTTTAAAAAAAATCACTGCAAAATTGGAAAATTTGTGACAACAAAAATATACGTATCACCACTTAGCCAAGTGACAAAGATTTTTTTTAATTTTTGCTAGAACTGGTATAACCTAGCATATCGCCCAGTAACCGCTTGACGTTGAGTAAGCCCAGTCCTACATTGGAAGCGGATTTGATCTGGCCAGCCAACCCGACCCGATTTGATTCTCTTCAGAGCAGTCCAGACCAGATCGAACACTGCCTCCAATGTAGGAGGACAGTACGTTTTCTTTGTTTTTGTTTCCTCCAGACCCAGCCAGACCCGTCCAGACTGTCTGATCTGGAGAAATTCCGCTTCCAATTTAGGACTGGCCTTACAGGACATCCTGCATAACTTTTTATCAGTGAAACATTAAGATAAAGTTTGGCTCAAATACATTCGCAAATGATCTGAAACAATTGGAGAGCACTTCCTAATGAAGAATCCGTATCAAAAACCATTTCGGGAGATAGATTATCTAATTGTACCGATATGTCGGGAAAGTTATGTCTCTTGAAAAACCAAATTGTTTTTATGGAATAAATTATTGACATATTTTCAATGTCAGGACATAAGTGTATATATGCTTCACTCGGTCATAATATGACTATATCATGGAAATAAGATAATAAACGTACATTTCAAGATTACATATTTCAGCAGGAAACTCACTCGACCTGAAGTAGCAAAGAGACCAACTCAAGTATCTGTTGGTCTTGGGAATAAATTAACGCATTAATTTTCAAACAAGAAGAGCTTCAGTTTCCGGTTGAGTTACTATACATATATAATGCAAAAACTATATTATTATGCAGATGTTATTTCAGTGTTTTTTAGCGCCCTTGTTTCTGTAATATCTGTAATTTTCGAATATGGATCCGAAAAAGGTCTTAAATGGTTGGATTCGACCCTGCTGAAGAATCTATGGTCGAGATGTCAGTTGAAGGAGATGGGTTGAAGTTTTCAGAATAGATTAATTGTCTAAAAAACTCAGATGAGTTGGTTATTCGATGAAGTATACTAAAATATGTGAATTTTGATTATCCCATGGATGTCAACCCATGAAAGTCAACACATATTCAATTATAAATGAGGTGTTTTTTTATGATATGTGAGAAAGAATTTTCAGGGGACGAAATAAGAGTGGGTTGCCTTCTATCTATTTCGGGATTAGAGAACAAAAGCAAATATTAATAATCGAAAATCGCTTTATTGTTCCTCAAAATATTCCCCAACGCTAACGTATTTTTGGAGCATTTCTTTCGACCAATCGACACGAGCCTTTTTTGAGCGATTGACAAATTGTGTGGGATCCAACACTGATCCTTGATGGAGTTCCATCGCCAAAAATTGAATTAAGTTCATCGATGCACTATTGTTGAGTTAATCCATGTCAGAAGTTGTAAAAATAATCGCACAAAAAAATGTTCACGATTTGATTTAATTTTTTGGCGTGATAAATATTTCAAGTTGCTATAAACAACACAAATAGCTTTTCGATAGAGCTGTCAGTTGGCAGATTGCAAAACCAGGGTTGTTCAAAGGCAATCCTGGTACAAAACTGAATAATTTCACAATTCCATTGTGTTTAATTTCCCACTTTCGCTAGTAGTCTACACAAGTACTCAGCGAAAAATTATAAGATTGAAAATTGTGCAATTGTGGCAGACAGAATGTTTTCGTATAAAATATTTATTAATAAATTATTTGGAACTTCACATAAACGTTCAAGTGAAATCAATCCAGAATTATTTCGATTGAATGTACGAGGTGCAGGCTAAAAATGCTCGTACTAACGGTGATATTTGTGTTTCCACTAGTCAATATAACCAAATCCTCTAGAGATTAAACCATCTGTTATAGCAGAAAATTGAATAAAAGAAGATAGAAAATTGCGGTATTGATATAATTGTACTTTCGAAAATTGAGCTACACCTTGGACCTGAAATTTTTAATAAAAATTCTGAGACACGGTATATAAATGAAGTGTTCCTATTGTTTGAAATAATTTCCCGGACTCTGGAATAGTAAAATTCTAAAACAAGCGCCACAATGTATGAACGAACCCATATCAAAAATTAAAATTAGCCCTTTTTCCATCGAATATGTAATATAGAAAATCCCTAGAGTTTGGTGGCTCTCTGATGAATATTTCATGAGATATCAAATGATAAAAAAAAGTTTCGAGAATTTTTGGGAATTTTCTAGCGTGACGAATTGCAAATCTATTAAAAAAATTTTGAGGGTTGAACTGGATGGTACAGGACACAACAAAAAACCTTCAAAAATGCATAAATATTTGGTAAATGAGAAAAATAATTCACCTGTCTCAAGATTTTGTTTCCAAATATTTTTCTTCTGAGGAAGTGAATTTATTCCACAGTTTTGACGTGATCTGTATGTCCAAATTGTTCTCACTCTAGCTCTACATAGGGAATATACGGCCAGCCTGGCGGAAATACTCAAATTTCATCACGGATTCTTCATCAGGAAGTCGAACCCAATCGTTTGATAGCATTTTCGGTTGGATACTCGAAAATTACAGAAATTTGGGCAAAACGTCAGCACGCTGTTCTATAAAGTAGAACTAACGTGCAAAATAAATTTCGAGTTTATAGTATCATCGATATGAATTTGATTTTATGGTTTTATAAATTGTATGGCTTCATGAAACATTAAATGTAATAGCCACTCACACTTACACTGCTATGTTTTGAGTTATTACTTCGAAAAATAGGCTGTTAATTTTGAAAATAAACAATTATTCACTTCAATAAACAAAATGTAATTATTATACGATATGGCGTTTTATTTGAAATAAAAGTGGAAACATTTGTTTTCATGTATTGATAGTAGATATCAATAACATACCGTAAGTAGATATGAATTGGATAGAGAAAGGATCCAACAACATAAACAAATTCCTTCACCTTATAAGATTGATGTTGAGTTAAATGAACAATAAATAATATTTCATTTTGAGGAAATTATAGAAATAAAAGGATTAAACACACGCTGATTAAGAGTTCGAGTAGTTTTTCATATTTTTTTTTTTTTTTTATAACAAATGAGAAATCCATGTAATATAGGTATGTTTTACCCTTACCGAGGATTTTACAAACTTTTCAATTTTTTTTTCAATCCAGTGCGTAATTATATAAATTAGACACTAAATTGATAATCTTCTATCGATTAAAATACAATTCTACCTGACCAACGGTACCTACTTCCTAAGAGACATAAAACTGTGGGTACCTACAAGAATAATAGAGGTCAAGTGACACATCACTCTTGATAGCTTTTTACTGCTATGTTACCATTTGTGTTTAGTGGTACTTTCATCAAAAATAAAGCATTGAAAATGACACAGAAAGAACAAAATTTGAACTAATTCAATTCACGAGAAGATAAGCAGTCATAAATACGTGTTTGGCCGAGTATAACCACTGATGTTCTTGCTGCAGATGACCCAGTTAGCTCACTTTTTCTTCTACAAGTTCAGTTAGAGTAAAAGGTATCTCATCAGATTTTCACATGCCCTTGGTAGGTGTACTTACTATATCCAGAAAGGTGGGGTTCGGTTGTCCTAGATGAATTCTGAGCGACAACCAGTATAGTCCAATGGAAAAATATCACATAAGTTAAGACACTAATAACAGGGGGCTTTCCTTCTGTAAGCCACATAATGAAAACGTCAGGTTAAAAAAAGTTTGAAGAATTTTCAAGATCAACACATAAGTTCTTCGCGTTCACATCTTTGGGAACTTCACAAGGAAAGGCTGTCGCGTAAGCACTGTACCATCTTAGGAAGTTGTGGATGTTTTTCGCGATATGTCTTCAGAGCGCTCACTTATTGGCGTATTATCTTCAGGTGATGCGATTCGTCACGTCAATTGTGCTGACGTACTGCCACCTTTATTTCCTCAAGACCGGCATCCACAAACTGTTGGTGTGTGCGATGCTGGTGCGGCTAGAAAGATCCCGTTATGCATTTCTTTGGTGTCGCGCTTGCCCTGTAGCTCGGCTCAGGTGGGTACCGATGTACCTCACCTGTAGGTAGTACGTCGGCAATTAGAGGATCGCAGGAGGGTGGATGAGATAGCCGTGAACAGGTAATTTAGCAATTTTTGGGGTGTTAGGGCTGCTTCCCTGTCGGTTCTTCAGATGAATAGGTGTGGTTTAGGTCCCTGATTTTAAATTTCTAGAAGAAGTTCTTTTTTTAGCGTTGGATTGAACCGGTTTATGGTTAGGAATCCTTTGAAAGAATTTTTTTTAATTTAATGACGTGTGGTCAGGGGCTTTTTCGCGCTTGTTCTATAGTCTTTTCCCGTACTCTAGAACAGTGTGATAATAATACAATCGCCAAGACGAATGAACAAGCCTAATCTCAAATTGAAAATAACTACTTATAGTTTTCCTTAAGCTCCAATGTCCTTCTCCTAAAAACCAATCAAAAGTAGCGATATACTCCTTAGAAAACCATTTAAAATATATTTCTTTCACAAAGCTCTCGACCTTTGAAATACCCTATATATTCCACCAACTGAAACTGAATCAATAAGTCCGACCGATGTCAATCGAATACGTATCTGTGAAAGCATCGAGCACTGAGAGTGAAAAATTCGTATTTTAAGACAAATAATTTGGTGCTTTCTATATAACGTTAAGGCGACAGGGCATGCCAGGAGATGGGAAATTTCCTGTACTTTTGTTTTCGACGGTCGTCCCAAAGTTTCAATGAGCCAAGAGTCGACACAGAAAGTAAATGTTAATGTAGCTAATTAACATTAACCTTAACTTCTGTGATTGCTTGCCCTTAAGTAAATGATAATTATATCTTCTGGTAAAAGAAAGCTATGAAGATGAAGTTAGAGAACATTCAAGATATAAATAACGTCTATAGATGCATACATTTTTGTCCAAATGGTCGGTTATCTTATGTGATATAAAGTATTGAAAAAAAAAAGTTTTGTCACATTTTTTAACATGTTTCTAGCATGTCAATTTCTACGAAATTCTGTATGCGTACCTTATTCAAATATCTAATATTTCCGCAAAATCCTATTTTTCCAATTAAAAGGATCTATCAGAACAATTTAAATGGCAACAGTGATGTGTAGTAAGCCCTTTTTTTAAATAAAAAAATTGATAAAAACAATTTTATCTTATAATCTTTATTAACAAATAAAAAAACACATTCTTTACAATTATTTTTCAAAGGTAATTTCTTTCAAATGCTGACCTCGACTACGGTTAACAGGATCCATTCGATAGTTCCAATTTTCGATGACGCGTGTTAGTATTTCGGGTGATATTTCTCCAATGATTCGAGTAATTTTGGCCTCCAATACCTCAATCGTAGCAGGCTTGGTCATGTAGACTTTTGACTTCACATAGACCCAAAGAAAAAAATCAAGAGTTGTGATGTCACATGAACAAACCGGCCGAAGCGTGAAATGATCTGCTCGCCGAAATGCTCTCGCAGTAAAGCCACGGTTTCACGGGCTGTATGGCAAGTGGCACCATCTTGTTGGAAACACATTCCGTCGAGACCACGGGCTTCAATTTCGGGCAACAAATAGTCTGTTATCATGGTGCGATAACGGACACCATTCACAATAGCATTCCGGCCGTCCTCTGTTTTGAAGAAATATGGACCGATTATTCCACCGGCCCATGAACCATACCAAACAGTTGTTTTTCTGGATTTAGGGGCAATTCTTGAGACTTTTCAGGTTGCTTATCACCCCAGATACGGGCATTTTGTTTGTTCACGAACCCTATAAGTCAAAAATGGGCCTCATCAATGAACAAAACTTTTGTCGAAAAGAGTGGATCCTCTGCAAGTTTTCAAAGAAAGATCCTTACGTAAAATCCGTCCAGTCGTTGAATACGAAATGCCAAGCTGTTCAGAACGGCGACGAATCGACACTTCAGGGTCATCACGTACACTCTCCCCCACCGTCGCGATATTCTCTTCACTACGAGCTGGATGTTGTCTGTTTGGTCGAGTATTATCCAATAACGAATATTGAGTCTCAAACTTAATGATGGCAGAACGAATAGTGCGTTCGGTAGGCCGATTATGTGGATCGTAAGTCGTTCTAAGGGTCAGATACACATTAATCGGAGAACGCCCATATTCGTAATAAATCTGAACAATGTTTAGACGCTGTGCCGGGCTAAGTAGTTCCATTATGAAATGTCAGTTACTACTGAACAAGAATACCACTTCAGTTTACACGATGCATGTGCGATCTGCAACTAAATCCCCACCACAAAGAGTATTTCTAAATGAATCACCCTATTTAAAAAAATAGTTTTTTTTTTATTTTCCTGCCAGACTTCTTCGAAATTTCACAAGACTATTTCTTTCATCATTCAAAGATCCTCCAAGTTACAACTTGCTCATAAACTGCTAAACCATTGGACAGATTTGGCCCAATTACGAACTTGACCGAGACATTTGGACATTTGGACTCTCAATCAAGAATTCGAACCCAATAAACTGAAACCATTTTCAGCTTGATATTCTAGAATAACAGACATTTGGGCGAAACGATAGCACGCTGTTCTGTTAGTTTAATATGGACTAGAAAGAGCGCTCAAAAAGGGCAATAAGCATGGTGTGGCCTTCTCTTGCAACTGTTAGGGGTTCACTAGATACCTATATCCACTTTTTTTTTACAATTAATCAATTTCAGTTGAGTTGCAGTAGTGAACAAATTGAAGGCTTTCATTGTGATCAAACAGTTCGATCGTGAGCTATACAGAATAAGCATACTATGCATAATTTCCTGCAATCCGTGTTGAATGATTGTTTGGGCTATTACCATCATCTATTGTGGATGTAATGATTTCCGACGTTTCGATAGACATCTTCTATCTTTATCAAGGAGAAAAGTAAGAAACCTTTTGAAAATTATCAATTTTCAAAAAGTCAATTGACAGAAGTCATGAAAGAAAATGAACGATGTTATATACTCATCTGTGATATGATGATCTTTTTAAGTTGGATCGAACTATCGGCGTCCAAACTTCTGGCAGAGCTATAGATGGAGCACTTATGGAATCAGGTGTTATTTTCATAAATGCTGCTTCTTTGATTTTTCTTCTTGCAAGTTTTTCTTCTTTGGATATTATTGATGCTTCATCCCACTTTATACGATGATTCTCATCTACAGCATGTTGGACCAACCTGGATTTGTCGCTGTCTAGTACTCGTAGAAGCTTCTGATGTTCTTTTATTCGTACATTCAGAGGGCGTTTAGTAACGCCCTCTCTAACGTAAGATTTTCCGCACTCGCAAGGTAATTCATATATGCAGTT
The DNA here is from genome assembly GCA_030674115.1 of Micraspis discolor. Classification (NCBI taxonomy): domain Eukaryota; kingdom Metazoa; phylum Arthropoda; class Insecta; order Coleoptera; family Coccinellidae; genus Micraspis; species Micraspis discolor. The sequence continues at coordinate 3,958,862 of JARTUT010001740.1, forward strand.
CTTTGTCCTTTGTGTCTCATTATTAGGCTTAACTTTTGTAAGTTTCGCTCTGATAGTGTCTTGAGTTTTGAATGCAGTCGTTATGTTGTATCTATTTCCAATTCTTCTCATTTTCTCCGACAAACCTTTTACATAAGGAATTACGGTTTTAATGGTCTGATTTATATCTGTTGGTTCAGGTTGACTTTCTCTTGTTCGCCTAGCTTTTTCTAATATCTTTTTCGGGTAGCCAAAAAGTTATAGAGCAGATAGGATTTCAAAACGGACAAGTCAAGCCCTTATGAGAGAAAGACTGAATCAACATCGATTCAACAAAGCCAAATTACTTACAACATGCGAGAACCTTAGATGTAGCATTCAATCAAAAACTGATGCTGAAGATTATGAAAATATTCTGGGAGCTATTAAACATAGCTATGAAAGAATATATGAACAACAAAAACAAGTCCAAAAAAGGAAAATGGAGAAACTTATGAAGGAGTCAAGAAAATATGAACCCTTAGATCATTCAAAAACCGTGATCAATTTATCTAATAAGAACTTAAGTGAAGATCAGATATCTCTCCTCAACAAGGGTCTCAAGTTATCTATAGCCCCTAAGACGATACCAAAAATTGAAATCATGTTGGCGGCAGAAGAAACTGCTCAAAAAATTCGAGAACCTGAAAAAGCCGAAGAGTACAGATGGAAAATCAGAACCTTGTTAGACAGGAATAACAAAACACCTCTACCCAATATAAATAAAGCTGAACAGAGGGCATTAAAAGATCTTAACTCGGATAGTTCCATAAAGATACTTCCAGCAGACAAAGGAAACGCCACTGTAATTCTAGATAATGGCTCTTATAATAAAAAAATCAATGAATTATTAGAAGCAGGAAAATACAAAAAACTAAAAAAGGACCCTACCACCACAGTTGAAAACAAGATTTACAAAATCCTTTATAAATATCGAAATGAATTTCCAGATCAATTCATTAGATCAAGACTTACACCTCACTTCAGTAAACCACCACATTTATATGGTCTACCAAAAATACACAAAGCAAATATTCCTCTAAGACCAATTGTGAGTTCAAGAAATTCAGCATGCCACCAATTGGCTAAATTTCTGCTGAAAATTATATCACCATTAAAAAGTAATTCAACATCGATGATAAGAAACACGAAACACTTCATAGAAATATTGAAACATCAAGAAATCATGGAAGAAGACGTTATGGTCAGCTTCGACATTACCAGTTTGTTCACTAATATTCCGACAGATAAAACGCTTATCATAGTTAGGAAAAAGCTTGAAGAAGATCAAACCCTTAGTGAAAGAACTACACTAAGCGTGAATGCAATTATGGAAATGCTTTCTATTTGTATTGAAACAACATATTTTCAATTTGAAGACATCTTTTATCAACAAGAATTTGGAATGGCCATGGGTTCACCACTATCACCAATTTTAGCTGATTTATATATGGAAATTTTCGAACAGAAAGCATTAGAAAAATATGCACTTAAACCCAAACTGTGGAAAAGATATGTAGATGATACTTTCATTATTTGGCAACATGGAAGAGACACTATAGATGGATTCCTTCAATATCTAAACAATCAAGAGGAATCAATTAAATTCACAATTGAAATCGAGAAAGACAGACAACTTCCATTCTTAGATGTACTCGTACATAAACAAAATGGAATCCCAAGAACCACTGTGTATAAAAAGCCAACGAACACAGGACAATATCTACATTTTGATTCAAACCACCAACTGAACACTAAATTGGGAGTAGCAAAATGTTTATTTGATAGAGCAATAAATATTTGTTGCACTGAAGAAGACCAAAATGAAGAAATAAATAACATCTCGAGAACTCTTAGAAGCAATGGCTACCCCAAAAAGATATTAGAAAAAGCTAGGCGAACAAGAGAAAGTCAACCTGAACCAACAGATATAAATCAGACCATTAAAACCGTAATTCCTTATGTAAAAGGTTTGTCGGAGAAAATGAGAAGAATTGGAAATAGATACAACATAACGACTGCATTCAAAACTCAAGACACTATCAGAGCGAAACTTACAAAAGTTAAGCCTAATAATGAGACACAAAGGACAAAGAACTGCATATATGAATTACCTTGCGAGTGCGGAAAATCTTACGTTAGAGAGGGCGTTACTAAACGCCCTCTGAATGTACGAATAAAAGAACATCAGAAGCTTCTACGAGTACTAGACAGCGACAAATCCAGGTTGGTCCAACATGCTGTAGATGAGAATCATCGTATAAAGTGGGATGAAGCATCAATAATATCCAAAGAAGAAAAACTTGCAAGAAGAAAAATCAAAGAAGCAGCATTTATGAAAATAACACCTGATTCCATAAGTGCTCCATCTATAGCTCTGCCAGAAGTTTGGACGCCGATAGTTCGATTCAACTTAAAAAGATCATCATATCACAGATGAGTATATAACATCGTTCATTTTCTTTCATGACTTCTGTCAATTGACTTTTTGAAAATTGATAATTTTCAAAAGGTTTCTTACTTTTCTCCTTGATAAAGATAGAAGATGTCTATCGAAACGTCGGAAATCATTACATCCACAATAGATGATGGTAATAGCCCAAACAATCATTCAACACGAGCTCCATCATCAACAATATCTCGTCATCAATTCCTGCAATCCTTTGTGGACAAATTTGGATTTTGTAGGGATTTGCAGTGTTTGATTTCTGAAAATGTCCTTCATTTTCAGGGATTCTAACAGTACGATTGATTGCCTTTTTTGTTACCTTCAACCCATTTCAGAATGGTGTTACAGTCCGGTTTTTTTTTGAGAAAAATATCATTTTTGAACGGTTGAATTTTTGAAATTATTCAATTGAGATGCAGAGAATTATAGAATTAATTTGCCAGGTGAAAGAAAAATCATTGCTTACATCCATTTTGTCGAACGTGCCTCTTTTCGCGCGAGAACGGTGAATTTGACATCTCTGCCGGATCAGATTACAAGGTTTTGATTTTAATTATCAATTCTCCTAATGACTTTTTTGATTTCCATATGTCGCTACTATGAATAAAAAATAAAAATAATGCAGTATGGTGTAAAGGTTCTCAAAACACAGAACGCTATGCCCATCAAGTCCCTACAAACCATACAGAGCGATGATTTCAATAATTCGTGTAGTATGCTCATTATTTATTTGAAAAAAATGTATCGATCATTTAATTCAATTTATATACACACTGAAATCATGAAAAAAACAATATTCTTGATAATTTATTAACGAATGATAAGAATGATAAAATATAGATACAATGTTCAGGAGATTAAAAATAAATTAATATTTCTTGCATAATAAATATCAGTACTCATTTTATTTCGTAACATACAGCTCCAAAGTTGAAATTAGAAAAATAATATTTCTTGATATCTGAAACAATTCCGCAAAGGACTAGGAGACAATTTTGTTATTGCTTTGTAATCCATGAGTATTAGTATATTTAATTTTTTTTTAATCAAGTCATATAAGTCAGTTAATGGATGAAATTTTTATTTACAATGGATCAAAAATTCAGAAATCTAGGAGGTATTTTACTTTCAACTTGTCTCATACTCCAATCAGAAAGCCAAATATTAAATCATCTTTGTCACCTTTATATTACATCTTGGAAATTTATTAAATAAAAATGTATTGGACTACATAGTAGGAATATCAAAATTAAAGCATTACAGTTGAGAATTATTGCAAGATTGCATTTTCCCTTGACATTGAAAGGTTCATTTCCTTCCAATTCTGGCCTTGGAGTAGGATCCTATTAGGTATAAACTACTGAATACAAAGAATATCCTTTTTTTATATGAAATAATTTTAATGACAAATAGTTCAAACAATAAATATTTGTAGAATGTGACATGATTAAAGCCCAAGTTAATGTTTTCATTCAAATAGATTTTAAAAATGCATATCATTGGACAAAGATATTGCACTTAAAATTTTCCTCGCGTTTACAAAAAAATTACGAAAACTGAAAATTTGGTAGATATATATTTCGCTACTAAGAGTCGGTAATGGCACGTAAATGAATGCATTTCAGATTAATACTGATGCTTCCTACCATTTCGTTTCAGTTTTTAATTTCCATAATATTATAAATGTATTGGAGGAGGGCCACTCCATTTTCAAACCTATTAAAATGCAATTTTACATTGAAAAACATTCAAACACATTTAGAAAGGATAAATGTGGAAAGTACAATTTTAAAAAAATCGTACTGGTATTTACATAATTCATTGCATTTGGCAGGCAATATTGGGGATGATGCCTAGAGCAAAGGGTATATTATCTACTAGAAGCTCCTACAATCATACAAAAATTGAAAATAAGTGATACTGGCACAAGCGTGATTGTCTTGAGAAAGCTAATTTTGTGATACTTTTTTGTATGACTCTGGTCTATTGGAATTCTGGCAGATCACTGGTTTGATATTTGGAATTTTAATATTTTAGTCTCTGGTCTAAATTGTTTTGATCCGTGATTATCCATTTGTTTCTGCTGTTGGTTTCCAGTAATTTGTTGTGATTACTTTTTTTTATTCTATCTGCCCTTTTTTGTCTAACAATGTAAATACTTTTAATAAATCGATAATATAAATAGCCTAACTTGAAACTACTTCAATTCTTTGATGCATAAACTAGTCCAATCAAACGCTTTTTACTTTATAGATATATCTAGGTAAATATGCGGTAACCTTGAATTGATAGGGCTCTATCAATTAATTTATATTCAATGAAATCAATTCTGACTAGACAATATAGATTTACTGAATAAATGAATTAGGATGTTTAAGTCTTGTCACCAGTAGATATGCTATACTGCATTGGTGAATGATATTAATAACATTCACGTTTTATTAGAGTTGTACAAAAAATTACAACATAGAAAATGTGCCAGAAAAAAATATACTCCGTAATATAATCACTTACAGGATTTGATGTTCAAGATTCTGAAAACTAGTGATTTTCAACACTATTGTTAAGGTAGTCAAAAATAAAATCGATTTTTATCACAAATTTTTAAGTTTCCTTCACCATAATAGGCTTTACACTCATTGATATTTGGTTTCACCCAACTTAGATTAGCGATAAAATCTGGATGATAATGTTCTATAATAGGTTCATCCCAACAAATATAATATTTCAGTTCAGAATCACTAATAAAACTATATAGAACATTCTACTGATGGAATACTACAAATTACAGTGATATTAGTTATTTTTTTTTGTTTGTGTGTGTCAAATTAGGTTTTCTGTTTGGTTAATTCAACTTGTTTTTGAGCAACATAATAATTTGCTGGTACAATTTAAAACAATATTAATTCCATTTCGTTATTATAAGTGAACAAATCGAGGGACATTTAACACTGATCTACTACTTTCATACAACTGAAGCGATAATTAAATTAAATAAAATTAATCTAATTTTAATAAAAAGAAAATGGAATTGCATAAGTATCATCATGAATCTTGAACAATTGAAAATAAAATATCAAAAAAAATAAATGCGAAAAAAACAAATTAAATAACAATAATATTCAAATCAAAGTAGTTGCATGGATTGAAATTTATAGGTAGTAATGAAAATATTTAATCATCAGTTTTTTCTTTATTGTTACTGTTGATAACAAAGGGAATTAATGCATTCAGGAAATAACCCCAAGTTCAACTTCGTCAAAGAGTTGGTTTGGCATTCGAAACCATATGTTTAAATAGTTCCTTCAAATTTATACTAAGTTACTGTTTGAATTACATGTCTACGACTTGTTGGGACATCAGATAAACCGTTCTCCGCAATTCTGATCTATCAAAACAAGCAGTTGTAGCACTAATTTTCAAATGCCCATGCTCACCAGTTATATTAACTTTTATGTTGTTGGATCGAACCTAATATTGATTTCTTGAGGACCTTTTTCATTGTTCAAATCCTGTTCGTTTGCAGAAGGCTCATTTTCATATTTCTCTAAATATTATTGACTTATAGTTTTATCCCCAAGATCACCTACCAAATACAATCTTCAAGTCAACAAATAATTCTGTCTGCATATATCTCCATTTGAATGCTTCTTCAAAGACTACATTAATTAGAACCACACCTTTATCGACGTTCAGCGAATTATTTTCTCCGTAACATAGATAAAATAAAATTCCTAAAGTGCTACAAAATCTGATTCTAAATAGAAATACTGATATGTTCCATTGTTGAGAAAATACTTCACATGATATGACCAATTCCTTTACAAAACGAAATACGCCTTAATCCTCAGAAATTTATTATACTCATTTATGAAGTGTCGACAACCATCTCTTAGTGATTGCATCAACATGAGAAATGCTATATCCAGAATTAGTTTGGCCACGTTGTATATATTTATATTGAACAGCCCTACACCCATAGGGTTATATATATATTGAATACATGAAAATTCTTTATTCCATTGAACATTACAAGAGTTTTACCAATGACCCAGTCTTTGAAGAAGCATTTTGGTACAGAATACTGTTCTCACGTTCAACCACATCTTCAGTTACAAGATAAAATGATTAGGTTTTCGCATCAAGGGATAAGAATAATATGAATGAAATATTAAAAATTCATAAGCTCTTCACAAATATTATTTCAATTATTTTTGAAAAAAATTGAATTTCATGGGTATAATGAAGTGAATTTGACAACTCTCCAAAACTACAATTTTTTTCATAATTATATGCACAAGAAATAAAAAAATTATAAAGAATCATGGCTACTATATAAAGGTCACATGAGAAACAAAAAATGGATGGAATAATGTCTTATGATAATAGAAAGTGATGAAAAATAGGCGAAATTTGTACTTGTATCATAGTAATGATCCAACAAAATGCTCTCATATGTCTTTCTTACACCTAAATTAACCATTAGGGATCGATATGAACATCTCCCTCATAGAAGTTTACACCGAACCAATCATTTTGTACATAAATAAATGAAATATTGAATTTCCCTCACTGAAAGTTACCATTACCTGTCTAAGGCCCCATTTAATGAAGAATTTAAAATTGGCCCTCGCCAAAATGAAGGTATACTCTACAATAACATTCGAAGTCATTCAACGTAACTGTGTGCATTGTTGTGTATATTATGATCTTTCGAAGTTTCCACCTCCATATCTTCCTCATCGAGTATACAAACATTATTGGTTTTTTGTGAAATCCTTTGTAAATTATGAGATTTTTTAGGATCAAATGGATCAACCACGATTTGTTCTGTACCTTTGATTTCTGCTCTACAAAATGGACATCCCTGCCCTTCAGAATCCTGCAAAGATAAATTTAAAGTGTTAAACTGAAAATAGATATAGTATTTTTCGAATATTTGGGAGAAAAACTATAAATCGAATTCACTAATGTGGTCCAATCGATTATGTCTGATTCTGCCCTCAAAAAATGATGACATACTGCAAATTTGCGACAAAATTTGAAAAAACCGTATTCATCATTGAAAAGAATGATACAAATGCAATTAAATGATTGCCATGAAATGAATGATATGTTTGAATATATCAACTTACAATTTGCCACGATGTAAGACAAGGTGTGCAGAGTAAATGTCCACAAGGCTCTATCCTAATATCTTTGTCATTCTCAGCACATATTTTACAAAGTTGGAATGTACTGCCCATCTCACAGTAAAGCTCATATTGCTCCTGTGTGACAGCAATATGGTCTTCAGGGGTTGGCTGGACTGCAAATGACAAGTCTGGATTTACAGGTCTACCATCTGGATACAAATAACTGAAACAGAAAAATAATTGTTTTGAAAAGGTAACTCTAAATTGGAATTGAAACTTACAATCTTTCTTTATATCCATCTCGTAGGGCTTGAATTAAACTTTTGTTTTGTGGTATCGTTTGGAGAATATCACCTTCGGGAGTTACATAGCCAATGGCCCATTGACCCAATCTAGTACAAGAGAGTCTGAAAACATAACTTCCTGCTTTTCCTATATATTTTTTCAGTCTTGCCTTTACTTCATCATAAGTAAGGAATGCAACATAACCTGGATGAGTTACTGCTAGTACTTGCCAGTTGCTCAGTAAAGTACTCCAAGGTTGGAACAGCCTATCAAAAAATATTTTGTCAAATTGAGAGAATATAGTACTGATTGGTTGAAAAGTCAACAAAATGAAAATTATAACAATATATAGATCTGAAAAAATTTTATTTTTGTGGCTTGCTCCTAGTGGGAGAAGCTACCATTTTGTCCCTAAATACCAGCCTTATATGACATACATAATATCCAACAGCTAAAATTTGAATAATCACAGAATAGCATAAGTGTCCAAAATATTAGTTAAGTTCAGTGGTTTCGCATTAAAAAAACTTCTGGAAATACTTAACATTGAAATTTGTCAGATTTCAATAAAAATTTTTGCACGTATGGAGGACATTGATATTTTGCATCTTCCGATAGTGTGTAAATTAAGAGAGAATTCACAAATGAAAATAAAATTCTAAGGGTGGGTTTCATAAGCATTGTTGATCGAATGAGAAATGGAATAATTCATCAGAACTCTCACATTGACCAATGGAATTTCGAATTTCAGGTGTCAAATCGCTCGATCAATCAGTTCATCGAGGAAACAACCTTAATGAAACCCAGCATTAAAGTGTTATTATGAAAGATGAACTATCTAATTAGCATACAAATCTCTTAGTTCTGATCATGATTATTTGAGGGAGGTTTGCGAACTTTTCAACCAGTCTATATTTTTCATTGAAAACCACAAAATGAAAAGACAGATCTCTTACCTAGTAAAAACATCAAACTCAAAATTTGAAATAAAATCATTACATGTTAGATCTATTGTTGATTTTAGAGCCATTGCTTCTAAACCTGAACGAATTGGATGAACACTATGTAATTCCTGTTTAAATACTTTCCATGGTACAAGTGTACTGAAATAAAAAAAATATCAATGAAAAAATTCGAATATTCTTTCCCTTTGCAACATAACATAAATGTCATTTTACCTATTATTGAATCTAGTTCTCCAAAATTCCGCAGCATCTGACTTAGTGATGCGGAATTGATCTCCTGCAAAAACACCATTAGGAAATAGTGCTTTGAGTTCACTCAGCATATGACTGAAGACAAGACTCAATTTTGTGAGATTTCTTCGGTAGTGAGAGTTCTCATCGAACATTTTTTCTTTGCCTTCTTTGAAGAGCTTTATGGCTTGCTTACATTTTCGTATCAAATTTATGATAAATATATTAAAATACTCGATATTATGTAATGCACTTATATTATCTTCATATTTCGAGTAAATGAGTCTTAATCTCTGGTAGGTATCAGGTAGAATATCCAATATAAACGGTGGCGAGTTTTTCAGTTTCATTTTGGGATGTTGACACAGTTTTACAACCCTATCCATCAATTTCCAGGTTTTGTCCAAAGATTGTTTATCTGTTACATATTTAGGATGACTGACCACATCTGAAAATGCGCCTTGAAGTTTCCAAAATATTGTTGTCAAATTTTTGTGGGGCACTTGACGATTTCTACCAGCCATAATAGAAAATACTTAACGAAATAATAACAATGGTGCCAAATTCTAGTTACATTAAATTGACTTTTTCCAATGTTTCATACGACTGCGAAATATGACAACTAGGTTTTCACTTTCTGTATCATGAAATTACCATTTAGATGTAATCAAAAATCAAACCACAATAGGTTAGAAAATTATGTCAAAAATGTATTATTTGATTTTGCCAAGCTTCATTTTTAGGACAAGTCTTTGACAACGACAAATGTACCGTTCCTCTCTTGACACTTGACATTCATTGTCAATGCTAGGTCACAGAAATAAAGAAAAAAAATTTGAAATTTGAAAAATATGGGGATATTTTATTATTTCCATGTTAAAAAGGGAATCTGATCTCAAATTAAAACATATTTTTATAACCTCAACAATTTGGTGGCGTTTGAGCTGCCATCTATCGCTCATAATTTGTACTACCTAAGGGTGGTTGTCTATAGTTTTCTATCGATACATAAGGAGGATTTTGACATAGAAATGTGATAGATGGCACTATAAAATTTACTATTCTACAATAACGCACACGGAACTTACCCGACATCTATTGCCATAGAGAAAAATCATTATCATTGTATTTACATAATTCTGTCCATATACGTGGCCTGACATCTAGTATCTACAACTGTAACTGTTGACGGCCTGATAAAACTGAAAATTCAATGTTGGATTTTCAGGATTCTGTCGATGGACATATGAAAGGCCTACGATGGACGAAATTTTGAGCTCAAAATTCGAATTTGGGATTGCCAACTTCATACTTTCCAAAAAGATCAATATTGTTTTTGTTTCTGTGAGTGGGCAAATTAAATTAAAGTTGGCAAACATGGGCATACGATGGATAAACGACCCAGAAATTTTGAACACGGAATTCTCCGAGACAAAACTCGAAAACACTTCCGAACAGAGGCAGGATAAATAAAAAAAGGGCGAACGGGCCTACGATGTACAAACGATCGAATTTCGGAGTACCAGTTTCGCATAGCTATGCTGAATAACTGCTATGGTGACACAAGAAATAAGATTTGACATTCCTATTCCTCTGTCGATAATGAGTAATTTGTTTCCATTTTCTTGATATCTCACAATTCAATTCAACTTTATTATTCTATCTATTGCCATGATAAATCGAAAAATAAATAATTATTCAGTAGGAGATAAAATACAAAGAATAAGATTCCAAGAAGAATGCCTGGCTTAGCATTTTCTTCAACATTTCATGACTTATCGCTTGTAATTATTCGCAGCAACTGAAATTCGGGCTCCAATCAGCTTCTGATTAGAAACCCGTCGATGAGCCACTCTCATCTTTTATCTCTTCTTTCTTCCTGTTGTACAAGCACAGAACTACAAGAAATCATCTTGTTTCAGTTGATAACAGTGATTTAACCAGTGTCCAGTTCAGCTAATGGATAATATTTTCAAATTTTGGTCCGCTTTCGTCATTTGAGAATTATTCGATCGGAAAAATGTATACAGTAAGTGATTTTGCATTATGGCTTTTTGAGTTGAATTTATTATTTAGTTTCAATTGAAGAATAAACATTTCTTTCTGTTTTTTGAATTCCGATCGATTTTGGAACAGTTTAGCATAGCACGGGATGACCAAGTTTTGTACATTTTGGTTAGTTAACTATTAACTATGAAATTGAGAATTAAAAAAATAGAAGAGCACTGGTGTGAGGTCAGCAGCTTTGGCACGCTTGTTTTAAAGTCTTTTCTCTTACACTTGAACAGTGTGACTCTAATACAACAGCCACGATGAATGAATGAACTTTTATCTCAAATTAAAAGAATTTTCTCACAGTTTTCCTCAAGCTTTGTTTGAAGCTCTAATTCCCTTTTACTGATCTATTGTCCTTAAAAATACCTTAAATTAGGTTGGGGAAAAAGAAATCCATTATTTTGTCGACATATGGCTTTACTGACCTACAACTCTATTTGTATTTGTCGCATATGGTCAAACTTTTTTCTTTTTTTTTGAGAACTCTGAATATAAATAAAGTTTTGATCGGCATTCTCGTTTGATATCGGCGCTATTGATGTCTCTATATTAGCGCGCAAAAGGTCCAAACATCAGTTCAGTGCTTTTCAAACTTTTTCAAGAGACATTTACGTTCGTGAAAATTTGGAAATTCCAGAGTATGGCGGACTAACTTTGTTAAAATTTTATCTCAAGCGGAAGGAATCATATCAATCATAATGACACGAGGCAATATATTGAATATACTCTTGCATGTATAAATAACACAATATGCATATCGGAGCACTAGAATATTAGATGATATGCAATAAATACAGTTTGAGTTGTATCTCGTCCTGTGGCTAGAGTCAGAATTTTCAATAGCTTCCATTTATTTAAAACGATTTCTTGAACTATTTCTACCATACGAGGGGACGTTTTTGAATACGCCCAATGGGGGTAAGAAAAAGAAATAAAAATACAAAATAATTTTTCCTTTTCAATTCACCTACAACCCTTATACATGTCTCAGATCTTTCAATTAACCTATTTATCCCTTAAAAAAATGTCCATCTACTCAACAACGCACCTGTTCACAAGAGCGTAATTGCGATGGCTGCACTGGAGAAAGTGGGTTTCGAAATTTTAGCCCACTTACTAACCTCCCAGTATTATCTAATCCCAAACTCAAAAAAAGAATTACGTGGTAAGAAATTTTCAAGTGATGAAGAAATGAAAGATGCAGGGATAAATATGTTAATTGAAAGATCTGAAAAATGTATACGGGTTTGTATTTTTATTTCTATTTTTAACCCCCCATTCCGCGAATTTAAAAATGCCTCTCGTATTTATATAAAGGGTCTTTCAACAAGAACTTTGTTTTAAATTGTGGCCACACCTACCACATGACAGCATTGAGAGTTAGTTTTTGACATATTCCTAGTAGATGCTTTGGCAATTGTTACAATGAATTCAATTTCTCGACGTTCTCAACAACTCCCAAACCACCACATGGCGAATTTTGCATAAGGATTTGGCTTTAAAGCTTAACAAGATTCAACTAGTACAGGAAGCCCATTTTCACTTGTCAGAGTACGTCAACAAACAAAATTGCCGCATTTGGGCTTCTGAAAATCCTAGAGCGATTATTGAGAAGCCTTTGCATACTCAACGTGCCCTATGTGGTCTGGAGGCGAGGTTGGGCCGTTTTTTTCGAAGATAAGGCTGGCAATGCGATAACGGTCAATGGATCACGCTATCGTGAGATATCAACAACTCAATTTTGGCCTATCATTGATGACATGGATATCACTGACACGTGACTTCAAAAAGAACGTGCCACTTGTCACACAGTCAATGAGACGATCAAATTAATGCAAACCAAATTTGCTGATCACATATTTTCACTAAATTCAGCTGTTAAAAGGGCAGCCATATCGTGTGATTTAACACCTCTGAATTATTTTTTGTAGGGCTATCTTAAGGACAGAGACTATACGAGGCTAATCGAATCGATTGCAGCCTTAAAAGTCAAAACCTGTGATGTGATAGCCGAAATAGACCCGACATTTAAAAAAATGAAAAAATTTCGATGAAACATTTCACTTCTGTCAGCGTGGTCCTGGTGGACATTTAGCAGATATCATTTTTCATTCATAATTGCCGAACTTTTCTATTTGTAATAGAATCAAAATTTAAATCATCAAAGTTCTTGTTGAAAGACCCCTTATATTCGAACATATCATCCTATTTTCCTGACAGTTTACAACTTGCTTTTTCGAAAAAAATCTATCAATATTTCTTCATTTTAGATAAACTTATGGAGATACTTGGTGATTTTATTCTTGAGCCACTCCCATCTGGCATTGTCTTACCGAGTATACATGGAAAGAACGTCTAAAAGATGCGCGTATGGAGAAAGAGGATCCTTGACAGCAACATGTGAAAATATAGACACACCTTCCTTCTTCAAAAGCACCCCGTACAGGTTTGACCATCTGGACGAAACCCTGCAGTGCCTAAATTGCTCTCTCAAAACCATTGATCCCAATTCCTTCGACATATCTGGAAACCAGATCAAGCACTTGATCTTGAGAAACAGTGGGATAGGTGAACTTCATCAGAGAGCATTCGTCGGACTGGTGTTCGTCATGGATGTCGACTTGTCCTGCAATAAAATCAGAATTATTGGATCTGGCACTTTCGCTGGAATCAAGAAAATTGAATCCATCAACTTGAGGAATAATTCTTTGGCTTTACTTTCTAACGATGGTTTTGGAGAATTGGCCAATTTGGCAACTCTTATATTAAGTGAGAACAATATTGGAGAAATTGAGCCATTTTCGTTCCGAGGACTACAAAAAATTAAAACACTCAGTCTAAACAGCAACCGCATCACAAATATAACGGACGTTTTTCATAATCTAACCACCTTAGTGCAACTGGACCTTTCAGATAATCGTATCAGCTCTCTGAATGGGAGAGAATTCATCAATCTCACGTCTCTTTTAGAATTAAGACTAGATAGAAACAAGATAATATCAGTACCAGACTTTGAATTTGCAAGAATGTCGAAATTAGAATACTTAGGTCTGTCGAATAACTCAATTTCAGACTATGAACCTCAAGCATTTGATGGTTTAATTACATTAGAAACATTAGATTTGGGGAATAATGAATTGAGTAAAATCTACGAGAAGACTTTCATCAGTTCACACAGTCTGGTGAATTTAAATTTAACCGGTAATAAATTTAAAGTTTTCCACGTAAGGAGATTTGCTGGTTTGCCCAAACTCAGAGTTTTAGATCTCTCCAACAACCGTTTAAGAGGAATTGATGTCCGTGGTATTCTACCTTTGCATGATCTGCACTCTCTGGACCTTTCATACAATAATTTAACAGATTTAGACTACATTAGTCTTCTGCATAGGCTGCCCAGGGTGGCTTATTTATCTCTACAAGGTAACAACTGGCGTTGCGATCTGGAGGAAGAAATGGAAAAGTATTTTGGTGAGGAAAATTTCAAGTTTAAATTTTTTGAAGAGAAAAACGGAACTGTTATATGCAATAATACTGTACCGAAGAAGAAATATGTTTATGAGGCACTGGCTGTTAAAGAAGATTCTTCTGGGCCTGTATACCAGTCAGAATCGTCACAGATTCCATTAGTCCTAGGCCTTATTGCTTTATCTGTCGCCGTCTTATTCCTAATTTACGGCCAATATCAAATTTCAAGAGAGTTACGAATCAATCCGTTGATAAGAAAGAGGAGGACTCAATCTGAGGTTAAATTGTTCCAATCAGAAATTCGTGATGATGATAGTGATTACCCCAAATGATTGATTTGTCGATGGTGATTTATATTGTGTGATTTTTTTATTAAGTTAATTGAAATCTGATGAGATATTTTCAATATTTGTTTATTTTTCTTGAATGTAGTATAATTTTAGATAAGTCATAAATATTCATTCATCTGACGAAATACTCAATTGTAGCTATTAAATAAACATACGTTGAAATGTTTTAATATATTTGAGCAGTGGCGTAGCACATGTTCTCGGCGCCCCTCGCAGACCCTTTGAAAATGCCCCCAGCCTTAAAACTTCCAAGAAAACAAATATTTTTATCTTACACTAACGAATACATACCTGACCTAAATTGACTTTAAAATCAACATGAAGGAGCAAATTAGGTATGACAAAATCAATAAACATGAGGTTATAACACAACAACTTTTATTACATCATACACCTTGCATAACTGTATCAATTACTTTATATATATATATATATATATATTCTTTTGAACTTTTGGCTGACAATATTTAGTTAGAAAACAATAAAGCATATAGATCAGGGGTTAGTGACGGGGTGTCATACAATTCGGCGTATGACATTAAAGCCTATGGAAAAAACCCCAGTAAAAAAAACCCTGGCTCCCCGTCTAAGTGTGAAAATACAAAAATAAGCTGAAATATATTTCAGGGACTTCTTTCTTCAAGAGTGATCTTCTATTGATGGAGAAAGAGACTTCTTCAAGGTGCTCACATTGAATCTGGAAATAAAAAGACAAAAGCAGAAAAAAGAACTGAATAACAAAAATACGTATCATATTCGTTTGAAATTTATAACCCATTCCAAGAAAGAGTTGGAAACATCATGAATAGCCCTAAACCCATCTTGAAATTTATATATGGGACAACTATTGATGAGATGAGGTATTGTTTCTTCTGCTTCTCCACATTGACAACTTGCGCTAGGAACTGAGTTCCATTTGAATAGCATGCTATTGGTACGACCATGACCTGTTCTCAAACGATTAAGAACTGTCCAAATTTTTCTTGGAAGATCAAAACCAGGAACTTTTTCAGAAGGATCAGAAGCGAGATACTTATTGAAATCAGTCTTCCATAATTCTTTATCACTTATGTTCATATTGAAGAACGAATTATGCCATAATGGTTTACGTGACTTCAATCTGGGAATTCTATTTTGTGGAAAATATGAAATAATTGGGAATAAATTGGGAAAAGAATGATATTTATTCCAAGAATTCAGAGCTGCAGTCTGTCTGCGAATATGGGGAGGGACAATATTAGACAATACTGGTAACCACTGAACCGGTGTTGATCTTATGGTGCCAGTAATTATTCTCATGGATGTATTCAATTGTGCATCAATTTTTTGTGTATGTGCACTATTATACCAAACAGAGCAACAATACTCAGCCGCAGAAAAGACTAGGGCTAGAGATGCTGTGCGAAGAGTGGAAGCATCAGCACCCCAAGACGATCCAGCTAATTTCTGAACAATATTATTCCTTGTTTTCAGTTTTAGGTTCAGATCATTTAAATGAGCCTTGTAAATGAGAGATGAATCTAATTTAACTCCTAAGTATTTTGGATAGAAATTATGTTTGATAGGAGAATCATTGAAAGTTACAGCTAATTTTCTATATTTTTCATGATTATTCAGATGCATAGAAATATAAATATATAGAATGCGTGCATCGTGGAAAATAAGTACTCAAACGTGTAACATTGACCCCGTTCCCTTCAAGGTGTAATGCGCATGCGCCACGAACTCTTGCGCTTGTTAGAAGGGGTTTGTGATTTTGTTACCATGGTTACCGAATGTGACATAATTCAAATTAAACGACAGAATTACTATTTGAACGAAACACTTGTATTCTCCTCGATTCCCTTCTCTAAGCAATTTCCCCTTCGTCGCGCATGCGCAAAACTTCTCAAAGGGCACGGCACAGCCTACTAGACGCTTCACGATTTATTTCAAGGATCAAATTATATCTATAGAATTATTTGTTCAGATGGAAACAAGATACCTCTGTTTTGTAGGGATTTGGACATAATCGCCACTCGATAAAATAATTCTTTAAAATTTCCAAATCAGATGACAGTATGTTTTCCAGAGTATGGAAATCCGAATGTTGGTAAGCAATAGCAATGTCGTCAGCATAAACAAATTTTTGAGATGATGTAGTGAGCAAATCACTTAGATATAAATTAAAAAGTAAAGGAGCTAAAACTGATCCTTGAGGAAGACCGTTTTTCAATGTTTTGAAGTTGCTACTCTTATTATCAATAAAAACACGAAACCTTCTATCAGATAACATATTTTCTAATAATCGTACCATTTTCCCACATTTCAGATGGGTATAGAGTTTGAACATTAATCCATCTTTCCACACAGTGTCATATGCCGAAGATAAATCGATGAAAGCAGCTCCTGTTTTCAACCTATCATTGAAGTCTGATTCTATGAAAGTTGTAAGGCTGAGAACCTGATCCGAACAATTTCTGTTTTTCCTAAAGCCTCCCTGGAAATTTTGTAAAGCATTTTCTATAGAAGATTCAATTCTAAAAGGATTAGCCTTTCTAATATCTTGAAAGAAACACTCAATAAACTGATGGGTCGATAACTACTAGGATCGCAAGGATTTTTTCCTCGTTTCAAAATCCCTATTATTTTAGCCTTACGAAATTCGGAAGGAAAGTTTCCCCGAATTCAGAATATTGTTATAGAAAGACAATAACCAAGACAAGGCCTTTTTTCCTAAATGTTTGATGAATTCTGGATAAATTCCGTCAAAACCTGCTGCCTTTCGAGATTTGGTAGATTTGATTGCAGCCCTCAATTCATCTATATTGAATGGATGTGACACATGTTCTAAAGTCTAAAGTCTCCTGAATATCTGTAATTTTTTCTTCACATTCCTCATTTTAGATTGGGATAAATTGACTGATTCAGAGACATTAACTAGGCGGCGTGCGATTAAATTGGGATCAATTTTTGATGATGAGGAGGTAAGAGGAGTAGCTTCACCTAATTTTCTCAATATATCCCATGAACTCCTACTCGAATGTGTAAAATTCATTTTTGATACAACACTATCCCATTTCTCTTTTCGGCTTGTATTGATAGAATTCATAAGCCTTTCACATTTATCAACGGATGGTGATTACTTTATAGGCGTAGCCTATAGTTACAGACTTAAAGTAGTTACTTCTAATTTTTTTCTTGAACAGATAAAACCTCCGCTAGTTTCTTCGGATCTTAAACTCTAGCTCTCTTGTGCTCAGTGCTTAGAACTCTAATGGAGATTAGCTAAGAAGTGGTCGTAGGAATCCATAGGTATGTTATGATCAATTTCATCTTCGAAAATGACCTGCAATATCCTGTTAACGATGTAAGTAATAATTTATGTGCCCTGTAGGCACAGTAGTATTTTTTGAAAGTTTTTATGTTTGGACAGACACTTATAATCGATATAGAGCCTATAGAAGAGCTAACTGAATATTAAAACGTTGGCAGATACTCTTACCTTTTTGGAGTCACTAGAAAAGTCAAAAACATTGTTAATGCTGTGCAATCATCAGGAAGAATGCTAGATAAGGTTCAATTTTCTATCATAAGAAAGTGGGCCAGTTCTAAAATTTTTATCTTCGACCTACTTTTCATCTCATTTTAATATATATTTGATATATTTTTCACCTTGGATACTAATGCCGTCTTCGCATATTCTGTATATTTTTTAATAAATATTTCAACTTCATTCTTTAACTGGTCGTCTGTTTGGTAATCATAGCATTAGGTGTCAAGAAGGTAAAATTTTCATTTAATGCGTTTATTCTCACTTTGAACCGTTTTACTCTCTCTTGTTATACTATACTGGTTAGATTTGATGATAAACAAAAAATGTTATCACAGAAGGAATCATCCTTCCAGAACCTGTCCATTCAAACCCACTGACATCAAGCATAGGCATACAAAAGAACTAAGAAATTTATTATTTAATTATTTGTACAATCAAAATAAATATCATTTTCCATCGTTATAAATCACAATCTGAAATCACTGAACTCAAATCACCACAACTTGTCACTCAACGTTATTAACGTTTGGATGCTGTTCTGGTTGTGTAGGAAGTATGCCAAGTCTAGCCATCACAAGTTGCTCTGAAATACGCCTTAATTCAGCCTGTTTCTGTTCAATGGAGGCCTGCAACTCGGCATGCTTTCTCTGTAGGTCTGTTTGTATTTGGCTTTGTGCGGGTGCTGGTACCATAACGTTATTTCCAATCTGCCAAAGAATGAATAAGGGATAATTAATGAATATACATTTTTAAGAGTGTATTGAATACTATTAAAACTAAGTTTATTTCATGGATAGACGAAATAAAACGTCGTCATTGCGTTGGGGGTATAATTACGCCCTCTAACTTCCCTTCCGTAGGACCGCCATTGAATTTGACCTTAAGCCCCGCCCATTTGCCATCTTGTAATCAACCATTAAGCATTCGAAATCTGGAATTTTCAAAACGGAAATTTACTTACAGTCAAAACTGTTGGTGCAGGAAAACTGGCAATGACAGGTGTCACCGGTATAGCTGCCACGTAATGCTTCGGCTCCAAAATGGGTTGAGGTGCGGGAGCAATTTGTATGACTTGTTGATTTATTTGTTGTTCCTGGTAATTGTATTGTACTTGTTGGGGAGTTTGTATGCGTGATTGGGGACGACGAATTTTACCATAGCTCTCTCCAGACTTCTGAATAAAAAAAAAATATATATATATATACATAAATAACCGAAAAATATGATGACACTGAGTAAAGCAGATGGGATTCTAGACTTAGAAGCTTGTCATCAAAACATCCGTACTTATTTGTGCAACAAGTTGTAAAAAGAATTTATTTTAAAAAAGAGGCCAGAACAACCAAATTGTTAATATCAATATTCATGACTTTCTGTGCTTCCTGAATTTTTCAGAACTGTTAAAAAATATAAATTATAACTTACCACTGAATTTTGGGTTACTACAGAATGCCTAGAACCTGGAGAGTCCGCTGACATTGAAGTACAATCGGAAGCTGTAACTTTCTGCGGACTTCTTTTATTGGATTTGTACCAAGGCACAGACGATGAACTATCTTCGTTTTGCGTATCATCTTCTTTTCCTGAACAACAATTCATGACGTCCATATAACTGAAAAACAAAACCTTTAAACATTTCAATATTTCACAAAGGTGCTTTCATTTGCGCCTGTGAACTAACATACCACGAATACAAGTTCGAAAGAAAGCTTCAACCTTTTATGTAACAGGGTACGTGCTATTGTATAGTGTTGGGGACCTCTTACAAGAGGCGGCTCATTTGTCCCGTACACAACAAGGATATGTAAGAGCGGCTCATTTTTATACAATGTACCAGCTCACTTCAAATGTCCCACTTCGACAAATACAAAGAGGGAGAGGGGATAGGTCCTGGTCCTGGTCACCGATACAAAAACGAAAGAGACAGAGGTAAATGAGTGCTGAGGGGATGTACTGATTCATAGTAGATAGTACACAGATGTCGTATATTATGGAATTACCTAGGGATTATATTATATTCTTATCGAATATAATGGGATTTTATATCTTTGAACTCAACAGAAAAACAATTTTATTTTAGATGATTGTATGAAAATATTGATTTTTCAGAGAAGGAATAAATCGCTAAGCTCTCGATTACTACCTCCTACTTTGTACCAGTATCTCATGACATTATAGTGTTAATTTTTCCGATTTAAAAATAATTATTATTTTTAGGAATTCTGTTCGTCATAGATAAAGAAAAATCAGAAGACATGAAAAGTCGATTCGACGTAGAATTGGCACCCTCCTTTTGCATCGACATATTTGAAGTGAGACCGAGCGTTAACGTTGCTAGTTCTTACCTACCTCGCCCTCGCTACGCTACACCGCCTCAACAACCCGTCGTCTATACTAGTACAGATTTTGTCAAGACATCGTATCGGGCCAGACCCCCTCGCCTCAATTGAAGTGGTACAATGTACCGCTTCAGTACAAAAATGAGGCACCTCTTACAAACTCAATTATAAGACGTGTACTACCCAGCACTAGTGCCATATATTTCTACATGACATACAAAAAAGCGACTTTAGAGAGGGGGGTGGCAGACGAAAGGTGGACGTTGCCTCACTGGAATGTTCAATCTGTTTTTAATAAATTTCATTATGTACAGCATGTTCTTTCCGAGGTATGTAAGCCATCATTTTTTTGCGTCACGGAGCATTGGGCTGATGATGAGGCAAAACTACCCATTTTTAACTTTTCAGGGTATAGCAGAATAACCCACTTCAGTAGATCCAAATATAAGGGTGGGGGCTGTGCAATTTTTTCACAACTAGCACTAACAGAAATATGTAAGCCGGTTAATTTTATAAATAAACTGAGCATTGAGAAGTCTTTTGAATGTACGGCAGTCTCGATTGATAATTCTTTGTGTATTGTTACAGTTTATCGCCCACCCAGTGGCGATCTTGAACTCTTTAATGATCAATTATTTACGATTTTTTCATATACGAAAAGATTTTTTGAACAGATTATAATATGTGGAGATTTCAATATTGAACCCGAATATCGGGACGGAGCTCATGTTGATATTCTGTCTCAAATGATGAAAAATTTTGGTTTCAATAGTTTGATCAATGAACCCACTCGCATAACTCCCACGAGTTCCTCCCAGGTTGATTACGTCATAACAAATGTTGATGTTACACTGTCTCGTCAGATAACTTTCTTCTTGCGGTGTCTGATCATCATGCTCAGACGTTGAGCTTTCCTGTCATACAGCGGCGTCCAGCTCATAAACATTTTTATAAAACCTTAGAAAAACGTTGCTTTTCTCCCGACTTGATTTCTGAATTTCACTACAGATTTTCGACCGCTTTTCATGGTCTCAAGTTGAACGAGGATGTTGACCGGATGTTTGATCTGTTTTTTGATGATTTTCAATACATTTTCAACATTGTTTTCTATAAAAGAAAAGTGAGAGCACGTGTATGTTGTCACTTCAGTAATTTCAGGTTCTCTGATGAACTTCTTCGCGGGATGCAGGAGCTGGCGGATATGAGATGGCTTTTTAATGTTGCTCCATCATGTAGGTTGGCAGAGAATATTGCCGGTTATCGCAAGACAATCAAGTGTAACATGCACAGAGAGAGGATTATACATTTCTCAAATGTCATCAATGAATCTTCTAACAAGTCCAAAACTCTGTGGCGAGTCGTTAGAGACTTGCGGTGCGGGGAGATCAACAGCGTCAGCAGAAGCATCGGCCTGTTATACAGGGGTAGGCTCCTATCAGTAGACAGCGAAGTGGTTAATGCTTTTGGCGAATATTTTACGACCAGTATACCGGAAATCATCAGACAAAAGTTTCCTTATAGTGCGTATGGCACGACTGGAACTCTTCAGAGCTGCTGCATGTTTTTCTACCCTTTGTACTCCTTTCGAGGTTCATGACGTTATAAACAGTATGCCAAATAAAAATTGTACAGGTCCGGATGAAATACCTATAATCTTGTTAAAAAATTAACACCTACTTTCTTCTATTTTATCTGAGTTGATGAACGCCTCTGTCACTCAGGGCAAGTTTCCGAACTCTCTCAAGAGTGCCATTGCCTTTCCTGTATTCAAAAAGGGCGCTACCAATGAAGTAGCTAACTATAGGATGATATCGAATCTAAGTATATTTTCGAAAATATTTGAGATAATTATGGTCAACAGGCTTGTTGACTATCTTGAGAAAAACAATATCCTAACACCATATCAATATGGATTCAGACCAGGCAGATCAGCGGAGTTGGCTGTTGTCGACTTCGTTCAGGATATCTTGGGAGAGGTTGATTCAGATAGGTTTGTGGTGGTGATATTTTTCGATATCGCGAAAGCCTTTGATTCGGTTGACCCTGCGATCTTGTCTCAGAAGATGTACAGTATGGGTATCCGTGGCACTGTTCATGATTGGATAATGTCCTATCTCTACCAACTGAAAATAAGGGTTAAACTCGGTGATCATCTTTCGGAAGCTTATGAACCGGTGTTGGGGACGCCACAGGGCGGCAACCTGGGGTCAGTGCTGTTCTTGGTGTTCATTAATGACCTTCCCTAATATGTGGCTGAGTACCTGTTGGCGGTTTACCTGTACGCTGATGACACGTGCTTCGTTATATCGGAACGAGATGTTGAAAGCCTTTATTCGAAAATACTAGACGTTATTGAGAGATTTAAATCATGGTGCTCTCAAAATCGGCTTATCATTAACATCGATAAGACCGTCATCATGGAGTTCGGTAGGAGGAGGCAGAATGTCTCCAGTCGTGAAATATATTTCGATGAAACGCCACTTAATTTCCAAGATGAAACTCGTTTCCTTGGAATAACAATAGACCCATTGTTAAACTTTGGGCCACACTTGGAACAATTAAATAAGAATCTGAACAAGGCATTCTATATCATTTCCTCCCTCAAGACTTCCCTTCCACGTGAATGCCTGTTGACAGCATATTATGCTCATGTCCAACCCCTGCTCGATTATGGGATCTGTGTATGGGGGATGATGCCAGGGGCCCATCGGATCTTCGTTCAGCAGAAAAGAATAGTGAGGCAGGGTGATATTTGGATCTTCTGGTATTTTGACAGTTCCAGCCATATTTATACTCAAACTCTTGTGTCATATCCACTCCACCCGAAACTCTCATGTTCGATAATCCGATGTCCATGACTACCCCACGAGAAATAGATACAAGTTGAGAATTTTAACTGCGACACATGAGTACATGAAGAGGTCTCCAGTGTATGCCGGGATCGCAATATATAACATACTCCCTTTCTCGCTCACCACCTTACCTATGAAAAAATTCAAGAGAACTCTCAAAAACTATTTAGAAGGTAAGGCTGTGTATGATATTACTGAGTTTCGGGAACTTATTCTGGGTGGCAACCTAGGATAAGAGCATGCTGCTTTGAGCTGTTATTTTTTGTCCTCGTAAAAGTGGTTATTTTTTTTTATAAAATTATGTCTTTGAATGTACATATAGGTATTTGATTGAATTGACGTGTCCTAGGATTGTAATTTCTAATAGGCAAAAATAAATTATGATGATGATGAAATTACAGTGTGTCCCATCGCACAAATTTGCGGATATTAAAACACACCACTGCTGTTCTCAACCGACTGCCGATAAAGAAAAATAGGTCACGATTGAAATCGAGGCGGTGAACACAAGAATACCAAAAATGATTAGTGATATCATAATGGAACTTACTGATCTTATTCTGTAGTTAACGCCCGTATGAATTCTTTGTGAGTTGATGGTTAAAAATATCTACCTACTCAAGAATAAAACCCACCTAACCACCCTGTGTGAGCAAACAATGAATTCTGGCTTAGAGTTCCATTGATGATATGTGATATAAAACCTTGTCTGCAACCATATCCATTGTTGTCCTTTGGTCAGAAACCGGTAGAAGCAGGAGGTTCCTTCCCCCCTCTGCATCAAAAGCTGGTGACACTTCAGAACCTCGTCCAAATCGTCAACATGATAGTAGTCATAACCTGAGGTGCCAAGTAGTTCAAATGGTAGATATCCGATTATCGGAGGAGCTCTGTGGTCAAGGAACAAGAACTTCCACTCTAAGCTATGCCTAGATATAAACTCGGCTTTGGTTGAGTCGACGAGTGCAGTCTCTTTGATGAGTAGCGGTGCTTGAATCTTTCCTATACCCATAAAAATCAACCTGTAATTTCATAATTACATACCAACCCATAAAAGATTAATGGAACTATTTGAACGCACCTCAAATTCTTTCCAGTGGAGATATCATTGCAGTCGTTATCATTCGTTATTTTATTCCTGTCTGGACCTGAAGCAGAATTATGGCGAATGAGGATGATGTTGATAGGAACAATCAATTGATTAGCTTCAGTTAAGAACACTAATGTTTCACGAAGATGAAAATGTGTTTGCTCAATTAAAACTTGTTACGATTATTAAAGCATCTTCGGTTTGTTGTGAAGCTATTTTTGGTCGAGTTTAATCGTGTTTCAGTTCATTGGAATGCAAATTCTTATATTTCCTTTTTTGTTCTCAATATGAATAGGTCTTCGTAATTGAAACTGAAATTTCTCCATATCCGGAAATATGGTATTCTAATATGTCAATAAAAGGCAAAAATCGAGTGGAAGGGTGGGTGAATATGTACAAAGTGCGGCAAAAGTCAGTTTACCGTTTGCCTATTAAAAAACAAGCGAAACTCATTGCAAATAAATTCATTTGCGACAAAAATATAACATCAATAATTACTCGTGGCCTCACATTTTATGTTCGAATTGTTTCACCCCTCTTCAACACATATGCGGCATCGTTTAGTCTCGGTAAAACAAATTTTACAGTACTTACGAATTTACGATACAGTTTATGCACCATTCGTCTGGTGGGAACTTGCTTATTTGGAAAGCGCTGGTGAAATTCCTCGAAAATTTCAGCATAATCTCCGTCAAGTTTTAGGTAAGAAGTGATCAAACAAACACGTTCTTCTTTCGTCTACTTTACACGCGCTGCCATGGTAACGAACGCACTGTAAACGTACACAACAACACTAGTACACGCGGAGAACTCAACTCGCTACGTTTCAGCTGCCTCCTTCCACTCTAGCCGAGACTACGCGCATGCGTGAATACCAGACAGTGTTAACTGACTTTTGCCGCACTTTGTATTTACGCAAAAGCACAGCTCCTAATCCATATTAGCAATTTCAAATCCTACGACATATTTTAATGGAATACTTACGGAAATTGCCTATAAAATTAATTAATTCATAAGAATGCTGGTTGCTTTCAGACCCTCTTCTACGAACGTAACATGAAAAAGAAACTTGTTCATCTTCCTTAGGAGGATTCATCAAAATATTATACAAGTTGGACTTCTCTGCTTCGTGTGCTATTTCGAATATTGTCATTTTGATTAGTTTTTCCTGAAACAATAGACAGACATTTCTTTGAAACTATACTAATGGCTAGAGTTAATTTTAATTTTTTTCCGATATTATTGTAATGAAAATTATGTTTCATACGATGAAATTGCTAAAAAATTAAAATTATATTCTGGAACATTTTTTTATTAAAGAAACGACTTTATCCAAATATCGTTTATCAAGCTATCAACCTATTGTTTAATTGATACAAATAACTACAGAATGTTGTTTTTACCGAAATACACCTGGTTTCCGGAATCTACTATTATCAGTTTCGAAATCGAAACACTTACTTAGGTTAAAATTAAAGTATAAGTTTAATGCTAAACCTGAATATTCAGCATGCTATTTCATAGTAAGTATAATTCTTCCTATAATGAATAATCGCAAGGTTTTGAGTGGAGAAGTTATTTTGAAATCAGCGAATTCCCATTCCAAAAAAACTAGCGCTTTCGCCATTTTGTCTAATCCAGAATTAAATCAAATGGATATTTCTCAATGAACCGAATATTTTGTTTGTTTGTTGAATTAAATAACTAAATTAATTAATAATTGATAATTTTAAGCTGTTTCAACTACTCACCGGTAAATATCCTAAAAGTGAGATCACACTCTCCGAAATATAAAAAATTTGCCCTGATGTCGAAAACATAATAATAAAACCATCTATGGACTCCAGTTGAAGATATATGAATTCTTCGTTAGTTAAAAATGCTGGTTTCCAATTTATTTCAATTTCCGTTACCCTAGATTTGATAGTTATTTCTGAAATATGAATGTGAGATTAAAAAAGCTATTAACTTCAGTATATAGATGTATAGACGAAAATATTGTACCTTTACTGTTTTTTTAAACAATAAAGTCCATATACTACCCTTCAAAAAAATACTTTCTTTCTGACGGACCTTGTTTTGCAACAATTCAGTCGGTGAATTACTGTAGATAAACGAATAACATAAGAGCTACATCATATATTCTCACCATTGTGCTTTTTCAACAGAGCTATAGCAGTTTTCAAAACTGTGGATTTGTCCATTTTTCGACCAGGAGATACCATTGTATTCAGTTCGTTAACAAGAGTGTTGAATTGATCTCTACGCTTCTTCTCGCTCAAATTCCTAGATTTTCTGTGGATGAGATCACATAGGTTGTTGAAAACGATTCTGTAATATGTTTGCTTACCTTTTAGAATCCTTATCATCAGATCCGTCATCCATATTATCACTGAAAAAATTCAAAAATGTTTTTATTCAATCACAAAGATGCTAGCGTAAATGAAGGTGATTAATCACCAAGATCAAAGTGCAAAAATGAAATTTATGATCCCTGTTGTAAAGAGTTGAATATTTTTGTGAATCATCTCAAAATGTAGACTGAGGGATCGAAACAGCACCGCATTGTTAACCATGTACTACTATAACAAATCCAGCCCCTTATAAAAGTTGAACACCAATTTATCCATCATTCTAACATTTATATGAGTCTATTATAGCATAATACCACGAGGGATGATATATTTTTCTTTCAAAGTAGATTTTTAATTGCAAAGATTCATTTTTTATCATTTTCATCTTTTATTAAGCTTAACCTATTTATAATTGAAAATCTGAACGCAAGCTATCAAATTTGTAAGAAATACCATAGACCGATATTAAAGAAATATATCGGAATTAGCGACATGCATACGATCTAACAGAAAATTTAGGAGTGCGAAAGCTATGTGCTCGATGGTTCGATCCCACATTTCTTCACGGACGCTCAAAAACGGACCCGTATCGATTAAAGCCGTCAGATACTTGAGAAATTCAGCAGTTTATTGCATATTTAAATCATGATCAGGCCAGAGGCCAGCTCACACACATCATGCTAAACAAGGAAGTATTTGACCGCTTCAAAAAATAAAATTTGCCCGAGGAAGCAGTTATGACCTTCAAAAAACTTGCTTTGGAACTCTCCTTTGGACTGGTGAAGGTGCTTCGACAAATAAAAAAATGGTTTTTGCGCTGTAACGGGCGAATTTTATTCGAAGTAAACACTGCCATACCATCCTTTACGGAACCATTTCGCCGCATTTTCACACCCCTATGTGAAAACCTCTGGATAAGACCAGACCGCAGAATTTCTCATTATCCAGTTAGTTATTGTCACAGACTTAAAATCCAAAATTTCAAATCTGTGGGTCATTTAATTCCAAAGTTATGCAAAAGCAAAGTTTCGCATTTATTACACTCACTCATGATCATCAAAATAAAACTGGTACTTCCCATAATTTGAGAGAGCTGAAATTCGGTACAGAGTTGGGGTTTAATGGTCACATAAAGGGAAAACTATAAAAACTAGGATAATCGAAGATCTGGAGTACCTGGTGACCCTGGTTATAAACCACAAGAGCCCAACTAAACTATTAGAAACTGACAAGTACTTAAACCGTCCGTTCCACTTAAAAAAACGCGAAAGAGCAATACGAAAAACTGTTGCCACTGTACAAGTATCAGAACTGAAAAAAAAAGAAACGAAAGATTTGTAATAATAACAATACTTCTCCTAAAAATAAAAAATGTTAGAACCGCCATTTATTCGATTACGTTTTTCCTAGTGGCAATTGTACCAGGTTTTGCACACTTGTATACCCTTCAACGGCCAAGTCACACAATATAAACTTCAATAATACAGAAATTGCAGTAAGGAACCTTACACTTGGCATGATTTTGTTCTCATTGCTCTTTAGAGATGTACTAGCGGCTCCATCGTGATTGGCTAGTTTTTTACAGAATATTTTTGGTTGGTCCTGGTTACAAATATTTTTCGGTTTTATGAAAATGATGTAATCCATAAATTAACACTTATATAAAAGGACGTTCTTCAAGCAATTTCGTACCAATACTAATTAATTGTATAGCAACACGTAAAGACGAAATTGACGAAAATTCTTCAATGGTCAAGAAGATAATCTGAAGGAACTTCGTTTTCAAATGGAAGAATTACTTGAAAAAACTATATATAAACGAGGATGAAGGAGATAAAAAACGAACGATTTTTAAAACAACTTCAAGTTTAGTAGTGAAATGAAGTCGTACAGAATTTTACATAGAAAATATTTTTAAAATTAAAAGAAACATAGCAATGGGGGTTTTATGATCTGAACATAATACAGTCGATACTTTCAATACCTCGAAATTCATATATTCTGTTTTTATTGAAAGTATTTCAAGGTTAACATACGCGTTTCACTCTCAATTTCATTAGATTCTGTAATACTTAATTCCTAGAATTCAATTCAATGTCAACAATATTACGTAATTTTCAGGACTTCACTAGGTTAAGTTCAAATCCAGGATTCCCACCTGAACTGACGGAGAAAGGAAGACGGATTTTTTATCCAGGCAATCTATTTTATATTTAAATTATTTTGATTGAAGTTTTCGTATGAGTTATGGTATTGAATTTTTTGGGTATCTTTTACCTCTCTCCAATCGTGGTGTCCCATTCGTCGTTTGTCATTTCGAAACGAACGGCTTCATTCGAGCAGTATATAAATGAAGAAGTTTTTTCAAGTCACTTAATGTCTTCCACTTTTAAAACACAACTCCGATATAGTTCACAGCACATACTGTAAATAGAAGACAAAGTTTTCCGCCCTCGAATAAGTTATTTTTTCGTGGAGATTAATAAGCTCGAAATATGAATTTACAAGAAAATAATTAGGACCCATCTCATGAGAAAACTAAGAGCGATACGCAATATTCTGTCCTATATTCCAAGGACTGAGCGCGACCTGTTGCACCTCTGAATGGCGTCGATGGCGTCTTTCTGTCAAAGAGCTAATTACTTTCAAGGATTCGTCTTCTATTGGATCCATTTCAATGAGTGAAAATTCTGTGCATGTGGTAAACCTCGATGATGGTGGAGCGCAAGCGTTGAATAAATATTTTCTTTGTTTCCAATCGATGCCATAATAAAGATGAATTAGTCAATAATTGGTTTTGTCTTGCGGTCTCGCCGTCTCTACCTAGGCAACGCCAATTTCACTTCTTTCCCTCCAGATATACGGAGCGAAATACAAAACTGGGTCGGTTTATAGGACGGATATCACCTATTTTTGTCAATTAGGTCTATCCTAGTCCTCAATGGAAGAAAATCACATTTATTTTAGTTCACAATTCCACCCAATAAAAGTTTATAACCAAACACTGAAGTAATTATTCATTTTCTGTTTTTATAAATTGTTGTTTCATATCAGAGCATCTTATGATACAAATGGAAAAAACACTGACATCAGGTCAGGTGCTTTTGAGCGCTTGTTTTAGTGTGGAACAGAGAGATTCTCAATCAACTCACACAGCGAATAAAAAATAATCACACATAATATACAAGAATAAAAAAAATTTCTGTATATCGTTCACAACTAACTATCATCCAGTAGTGTTCCTTTTTGTACGACCTAAAATGATTCAATTCTTTTATTTTCACCGCCAAATATTCAAAAAATCTTATTACCACATAAAACATATTTCTTTGAGAAGGTTGGCTGGAAGATCCATTTCTTTTAGCAGGGCCGTCGCAGAAAATTAATCGAATTCATCAAAAAGTGCAGTGGGTCGCGATGTCATTAATTTAAGTGAAAGATGGGGATGTAGCTCAGTGGTAGAGCGTTCGCTTTGCATGTGAAAGGCCCCGGGTTCGATCCCCGGCATCTCCAAGTAATTTTTGATTTACCCAAAGCATCTTATGTATACATGTGATTAATCAAGTATATAGAAAAGAAACAATACACGTTTAATCAATCATCAAATAATTTTTCAGTTTGGATTGTGGCAGAAAACTTTCTGAATTTATTTCAAAGAGCAGCGCCTCGCGATGTTGCTAATTCCACCATGGTAAAAGATGGGGATGTAGCTCAGTGGTAGAGCGTTCGCTTTGCATGTGAAAGGCCCCGGGTTCGATCCCCGGCATCTCCAAGAAATTTTTGATTTACCCAAAGCATCTTATGGATACATGTGATTAATCAAGTATATAGAAAAGAAACAATACACGTTTAATCGATCATCAAATAATTTTTCTATTTGGATTGTGGCAGAAAATTTTCTGAATTTATTTCAAAAAGCAGTGCCTCGCGGTGTTGCTAATTCCACCATGGTAAAAGATGGGGATGTAGCTCAGTGGTAGAGCGTTCGCTTTGCATGTGAAAGGCCCCGGGTTCGATCCCCGGCATCTCCAAGAACTTTTTGATTTACCCAAAGCATCTTATGTATACATGTGATTAATCAAGTGTATAGAAAAGAAAGAATACATGTTTCATCCATTATCAAATAAATTTTCTATTTGGATTGTGGCAAAAAATTTTCTGGATTTATTTCAAAAAGCAGTGCCTCGCACTGTTGCTAATTCCACCATGGTAAAAGATGGGGATGTAGCTCAGTGGTAGAGCGTTCGCTTTGCATGTGAAAGGCCCCGGGTTCGATCCCCGGCATCTCCAAGAACTTTTTGATTTACCCAAAGCATCTTATGTATACATGTGATTAATCAAGTGTATAGAAAAGAAAGAATACATGTTTCATCCATTATCAAATAATTTTTCTATTTGGATTGTGGCAAAAAATTTTCTGGATTTATTTCAAAAAGCAGTGCCTCGCGGTGTTGCTAATTCCACCATGGTAAAAGATGGGGATGTAGCTCAGTGGTAGAGCGTTCGCTTTGCATGTGAAAGGCCCCGGGTTCGATCCCCGGCATCTCCAAGAACTTTTTGATTTACCCAAAGCATCTTATGTATACATGTGATTAATCAAGTGTATAGATAAGAAAGAATACATGTTTCATCCATTATCAAATAATTTTTCTATTTGGATTGTGGCAAAAAATTTTCTGGATTTATTTCAGAAAGCAGTGCCTCGCGGTGTTGCTAATTCCACCATGGTAAAAGATGGGGATGTAGCTCAGTGGTAGAGCGTTCGCTTTGCATGTGAAAGGCCCCGGGTTCGATCCCCGGCATCTCCAAGAACTTTTTGATTTACCCAAAGCATCTTATGTATACATGTGATTAATCAAGTGTATAGATAAGAAAGAATACATGTTTCATCCATTATCAAATAATTTTTCTATTTGGATTGTGGCAAAAAATTTTCTGGATTTATTTCAAAAAGCAGTGCCTCGCGCTGTTGCTAATTCCACCATGGTAAAAGATGGGGATGTAGCTCAGTGGTAGAGCGTTCGCTTTGCATGTGAAAGGCCCCGGGTTCGATCCCCGGCATCTCCAAGAACTTTTTGATTTACCCAAAGCATCTTATGTATACATGTGATTAATCAAGTGTATAGAAAAGAAAGAATACATGTTTCATCCATTATCAAATAATTTTTCTATTTGGATTGTGGCAGAAAACTTTCTGAATTTATTTCAAAGAGCAGCGCCTCGCGATGTTGCCTATTCCACCATGGTAAAAGATGGGGATGTAGCTCAGTGGTAGAGCGTTCGCTTTGCATGTGAAAGGCCCCGGGTTCGATCCCCGGCATCTCCAAGAACTTTTTGATTTACCCAAATCATCTTATGTATACATGTGATTAATCAAGTGTATAGAAAAGAAAGAATACATGTTTCATCCATTATCAAATAATTTTTCTATTTGGATTGTGGCAAAAAATTTTCTGGATTTATTTCAAAAAGCAGTGCCTCGCGCTGTTGCTAATTCCACCATGGTAAAAGATGGGGGATGTAGCTCAGTGGTAGAGCGTTCGCTTTGCATGTGAAAGGCCCCGGGTTCGATCCCCGGCATCTCCAAGTAATTTTTGATTTACCCAAAGCATCTTATGGATACATTTGATTAATCAAATATATAGAAAAGAAACATACATGTTTCATCCATCAAATAATTTTTCTGTTTTAATTGTGGCAGAAAATTCAAAAAGCCGTGCCTCCCGGTGTTGCTAATTCCACCATGGTGCAAGATGGGAATGTAGCTCAGTGGTAGAGCGTTCGCTTTGCATGTGAAAGGCCCCGGCATCTCCAGGAGACTTTTTGATTTACCCAAGCATCTTATGCATAAATGTGATTATTCAAATATATAGAAAAGAAAAAATACATGTTTAATGGATCATCAAATAACATTTCTGTTTAGATTGTGGCAGAAAATTAACTGAATTTATTTCAAACAGAAGTTCCTCGAGCGGTTACTAATCCCACCCATGGTACAAGATTGGGATGTAGCTCAGTGGTAGAGCGTAAGTTTCATGTGATCCCCGACATCTCCAAGGGTTTTTGTCATATACATTTTAGGTATACGAGTTATCAATTCAATGATTAAAAAAATGGCGAAAGCATTGACCTTAGGTCAGGTACAGTTTTCAAACTTTGAAATTTCGTATCTAAGAAAATATTAGCTTATTAAAGTTGCGAATTGCTTCAATGTTTTCTTATGACAAAACGCATCATCAAAGCATGTGAAAAGTATAATTTCAAGAGAAAACACTATACTCCACCATACCAGTAAATGAGTCTATTTATTTTCAATATTTTTTATTTATATTTTAACAATATATACACTAAATTTGATATAATACACACTAAAAATCGGCTTACAATTCAATAAATATCACGTTATAAATAGCTGTATATTGTTCCTATTGATTAAACATTCAAAAACAAAAAAAATTACAAAAAGCACAATTCAATCGTTATCATGAACCAAATAAATAAATTTCTATGTTCCAAGGATGTGAAAAAAGTACTATGTGAGAATTATTTTTTATCTGCTTTTTATATTTTCATCTGAAACAATATAAAATTTGCAGCAGACTTTGTTCTTACCTTTCGACAATAACAATACAGGTCCATTTTATCAAATACTTCTAGTTTAAAAATTTAGAAAAACTTACGCCTATTCAATTATTAGAATAAGATTCAATTTTAGTTCTGTGTTTGGAAATAAGGCGGTCAAGGTTATTTAACATTCATTTGGAGAAAAAAATTAAAAATGATATTCCCAATTGAATCAATTGTCTGTTAGTATAAGATAATTTGTTGTAGATTCTGATATATTTAATGATAGGTACTGCAATTAATTCAAAGTACATTCATAAATTTTTGAAGAGTATGATTTTCGAAGAATTTGGCACTAGCTGAAACTATTCACCACAAAATATATGTCTAAGGCAATGTAATGATTGTCTGTTATCAACTACAAATATTTTTTCTGAAAATATTATTGGTATTGACGTAATATTATATTTTGAGTTCAATATAAGAATTTTAATTGATTAAAAATATATGCAATTCCTTGAAATTAAAATTTATATTCTTTCATATTTCTATTTAACTGTAACAACTTCTCAATATTCTGCAAATTGAATCGTCTCTAATATGAGTCTATTGAAATAAAATAATTAACAAAAAAAATCACAGATAATTATTGCATCAAGAATAGATTAAACAAGGAAGCAAATTCAATCTTCCATTGATAACAGTGTAATTGAGATACAATTAGCTGCCTGCAATCTTGAGCATCATTCACTCTCCCTGCTATGAAAATTACTCTATGGACTATTTCATTCATCTTCATTTGGCAACAATGCAACCAACTTAATGTAAGTTTATAATTATCATAGGGCACCGGATGAATTGGTAATAGGTTGAAATTTGCACAGAACTTCGAAAATCTTATTCTAAACATACCGATTGGACATTGTTCTTATTGAAGAACTTTGATTGAATACTCCAGGAGATTATCTTAGAATTCTTCAAAGTTTAGCAGTTGATACTTGCCATACAATTAAATGGCTCATCAATGAAGCGTTTTCTTCCTGAGTTATCACTTCACCTTTCGTTGAGATATCTTCATCACCTGAAAAAAGTTCAAAATGCAATCGATTACCAATAGAAAAACTGTTGCTGAAGACTGTCAAAGACTTGTATCAACTAAAGCCACATCTACGCTCATGAAACAAGTAGAGGAATGGAAGGCTTTATTGAATATCAAGAAAGTAGTGATGAAGATTATGCACTAAAAACTAAAACACAGTATGGTTGGTCTCAAATAACTACGAGGGTTTCCTTTTATATATCGGCATTGGATAACCCTAGTTTAGCGATCTGCCAACTGACAGCTCTATCGTAATGCTTGACATTTTTGAGGTTATACGTAGCCAGAACGTTTTGACATACGAGCGTTATTTGTGTTGTTTACAGTAACTTAAAAGATTCATCTCGCCCAAAAAATTATTCATGGGATAATTCATCCACCATAGTCACAGAATATTATCATGCAACAGATTGGATTAATTTGCCTCTATGAACAACATAATTCCAGAAGACCTTGAATAACTTATTATGAATAAGTTAATAACTTATTTTTCTTCGCAGTATCAATGCAATCATAAAAAGATAGTGTTCTGATTTGAAAAACAGAAGTTATAGTCAATTGGTGATAGTGGTTACCAACACAAAATTTGCATCACCCTGTGCTGATATTTACAAAATTCAAATGCCTTTCCATATTCTCCTACTTCAACATTATGAGAACAGTTTTCGCTCAAGATGTTCAGAATAAAAAAATGAACATGATAGTGACTATGAAAATTTGACCTTTTTTTTTAACTGAACCCGCCCCTATTCAAGAATAATACAAAGTGCTGATTATGTCAATGTTGCCAAATCTCTGCCTTTTTAAATTCAGAACTCATTTTTACCACAGCATCCCGATATTTTACAACTGGAAATCACTGAATATTGTTACAAATAAACCAAACAGCTTAGTATTATTCTATCTCACTGTTGCCGAAAAAATAAAAAATCAGAATACAATGTACCTATTCTGAAATCTATGTATCCCTCACCACCTGACATGACTAGCATTGTGTTAGAGTTCTTCACAGGTGAACTCGTAGGTGAAGATGGTTTCGATGATGGACTGGATCCTGAAAAAGAGAAAAAATCTATTGTGAATCGAGCTCAAGAAAGGAAAGTTTTTTTTGTTTAGTGATATCCAAAACAAATTGAAATCGAAAAACCGAACTGTGATTAAGAATGATAAAAACGAAATCGTGGAATTCTTAACTAGATGGATGGTTTCATTGTAGGCATTATCCTTAATCTTTAATTATTCTTTTACAAAGCAACAAAAACCCAAGTACACTCATGGATTTCTTTGGTGTTCCGAAAATTCTAAAACACCCCAAGTGTCTACAATAAGTGTATTTTCTCTACTTCAGTGTCGTAATGAGTTCATTACAGTACTAAAAACAGTGCTGTAATGACCTCATTACAGCATTGTTTTTAGTTATATTTTTCGTTTTGTTGTTGACAACACTGACATCCTATCCTTTCGAATGTCAACACGCGTCCATTGCATGTCAATTGTCAATATTAAACCATGTAGAGATTTGAACGCACTATTCAAATTCTATAATCTGTCAATTTTCGTATCAGTCACACCAACTGCGAAAATAAAATACAAATGGCACTAGGAGGTATAATCTGAATATTTCATTGAATTACAATAAATTTCTTACAATTCTTGACTGAAATAGAGAAAATATCGTCTAATACTCGTTGCAGAAGGCAATTCCAACACTCATGCGTTCAAGAACTCGCCTCTTCGTCGCTCGTTTTCGAATTTCACATTCGCATTGGAATAGGTGCCCATTCTGCAACTTGTATTAGAATATACTATTACAATTTAGATAATAATTCCGAAAGATGAAGGATGCCTAATTCTATTTTCGAAAACAGGGACCGAATATCAATTTTTCCTGAATTATGAATGCAGAGTTATCCCAACACACTTACCAACACTACCAGGAACGGCAACGAAAAATTTAACGTTTGTTTTATGCCCATGAAAACTGAGCTGAGCATGTGACAAGGAGCAGTAAGGAATAAAGCCTGTTGTTGGTACTGGTGATATACATTCCCATTCTGTGGACGCATTTGGCAAATCGGTTGCGTGAACTATCTTCTCGTTAGGATACTCTCCAGATAATGGTACAGATATTATAACTCCATTCGATGTTCCAATCCACAACCTGTAGGATGATACCAGCAAACAGGTAATTCGAACAAATGTGAATCCTAGCTTTCCAGTCCCTTCAGAATGATATTTAATTGAGTAAACTTCCAAAAATTAACAATATATCTCTTACCCAACATTTTACTAACATATGGTTCTATATCAACATCTTGTAAATGCTGGTAAGTTTCTGCATGATATAACCTAAGAGTAGAGTCTAAGCGTATGGACACCCAGACTCCAACACCTAAGCAAGCCAAATGCCGGACCTGAAACAAATTATTGTAAAAAAAAACAAACTTTTTATCCTGAAGTTTTCATAAATGTTTACGCTTACAAGACTTTCTGTTCTTGGATGTGCTTCTACTGAATGGATTATTTTTAATCCATTTGGTTGGAGGACATGTATTTTGTTTCTATAACCACACCAGACAGTGTTGTCTACAACTTGTAAGCATCTGATAGGTTGTTGTAATAAACCAACTTGCACCAAATAGTAATTTGACAAATCCCACTCTTCTTTCTTGTTTCGCTTGAAAACTGCCATCATTCCACAAGCAAGAGCTACCACTACTTGACCCTTGAGGTGTCTGAAAATCATTGCGGATATTTATCATTTAGAATTCTTGCTTGATACAGTTAATTCATTGTGACCATTTTGGCTTTGAACTATTCAGTGAATATTTACATTTATAAGTCACTGATAAAGGAAAATTTCAGACTGTGAAAAAATTATCTAGTCATCACTCATACAATGAATGGATTAAAGAAGTTCTATCACTTCTTAAGCATAAAACAACTAGACATGAACACTCACCCACTGATATAAGGGCATAAAAGTCTATAATAAATTCCGGATTGTTTAAAATCCTCAAGTTTTTTCTGTTTCAAGAATGCCATTAGATCTTTGATGAGTCGTAAAGCTTCTTACAGTAATACATGTATGATTAGCAATATTTGTATGTATATTTTAATTTTTTTCGCAGTAATTCTTTGTTGTATTCTCTATATTAAAATTTCTGATTTGTTGTTCTTTTTTCTGATTTGTCCCATACATTTATATATATCTTGAGGGGGGTAATAAAT
This sequence comes from Micraspis discolor, assembly GCA_030674115.1. Lineage (NCBI taxonomy): Eukaryota > Metazoa > Arthropoda > Insecta > Coleoptera > Coccinellidae > Micraspis > Micraspis discolor. The sequence goes on from JARTUT010001740.1 coordinate 3,996,879, forward strand.
GCTTGCTTACTTAAAATACTTACACAATACTCATGACTGAATCTCGGAGTTTGACGGAATGTAAACACCTCCTACATTGAGCAATAGCAGAATGGACATAAAGTGAACCGTTTTCAGTGCCTATCCACATTGTTGTTAATTTACTTGAAACTATGTCTTGTCTAGGAGGTTCCAGCTCCTCTTCCTTTACCTCCTCTTTCACAGACTTCGATTCTTCGGTTTCTGTCTGTTCTTCAGTATTTTCTGTATTTACTTCTTCAATAACGGTTGTCGAGTTTCGTCTTCTACTTATACTTGGTTCGTTTGCAACATAATAAATTTTCCCCAGCTGGAATAAAAATTTTAATAATGACCAAATAAAAAAAAATTGACTTACATATTTTTTCTCTTCTTGAAGTTCAGCATCTTTATCGATTTGTTTAGCTCCTTCGGTCATGATTGTTGGAATTGAAATAAAATCATCTGGTTCAGGTTTTGACACTTCTTTTATTGGAGAGCTTAAACTACTGCAACTTATGGGAGTTTCGATAACGCTATCATCTGGGCTCACTGAAGGAATACTAGCTATACACAGAATTCTAGAAGTACAAACACCAAAACTGTCCAATATTTCTGCAGGGTTATTGGAATCTATTATAGTTACTATACTGGCGTTATGTGTGAAACTACATATCCATACTTGAGACGACAATGGAACCTTCTGTTCATCCCTTTTCAACTGTTCATCATAACTGTCATCGCTAGCCTCTCTTGCTGAATCCAGTTCTTCTTTTTCAAGATCATTTGGATCATTTAAATATCCTTCCATAGAAGTAACCCCAGCTGCACACCAGACATTCATTTCGGGGCTTGATTCGGTTAAAGGCCTGCAATAGACAGGTATGGGAACTGGAACTCCGGTTATGCTACCTTTAGTAGCTGGAGTAGTTTTTCCAGGTAAGCTCCAACCATAAGCATGCATTCTTCCATCTTCCGTTCTGACATGAGCTTTGAGATTTCGGTATTGATCTCTTTTGTCCGAAGATCTTTTCATCATAAATTTGTCAGAGAATGTACCTATTGAAGAAAATTTTAATTCATTCTAGTTTGGTGGAGTTCGAATCGAAATTGTTCTAATATAAAGCTTGAAGTTTCATATTACAACAATTCAACTATATGTTGAAATGAAAATTAGTGATTATTTTGTTTCTATGAAAAATTGCTGAATTAGTGGGAATAAAGATTTGCAGAATAAAAACCTAGGAAAATGTAGAAAAACACCATAATCAGGTTCAATGACGTTTCAGAAAAGCTTTTTACAAATTTTTGCTAATACAGTCAGGAAATAAATTTGAAATGAGAAAGAAAGCATTTCATTATCATAAGTGATTATTTTATCACAATAAATACAGTTCCATAGATCACAATCTTGAATACTCTCTTTCTGCAGTACCTGTAGTGAGTTAGTCATACTTTACCTTATTCTTTTCATCAAGAAATTTTTCAATTCTGGCAAAATAGTATTAAGACTAATTCCAAGAGACTGTATTTACATGAGAATGATTTAAAACTAACAGTATTTCGTTAATATTTTCACATCTAAATATTAATCACAAATAATTCCATTGTGTTAAAAAAATTTGACCTTTCTTTCTCACACAGTCCAAATCAGATTCTGATATTGAAATTCAAACCGAAACATTATATTTCCACGAATATTTCCTAGAATTCATAAATTACTTCATACCCTCAATATTGGTGTTTCATATAAACAATTTACGTTTCATATTATTGCAACCTCTTAGAAACATAACACTTTATCATTGCAAATCGTAGAAGCCTCCAAGATCATCATAAGATTAAAAAAACGCAATGAAAATGAGGAAACATAGCAATCATTGACACTGAAAATTTTTTAATGATTTGGCTATCACCACACCAATATTTTGAAAAAATGTTGTTCATAAATTTCGACTATTGAAAATTCAGGTTTTCTTCAAGGAAATTGATCAAAAAGTGAATGTGACTTCAAATGAACAGGTACTTTATTTCAATTTGAGGTAATCACAGCCAATAAGTCAATAACTAACAAATTATAAAAAATAAATTATGAACAGATTATGAAGGATTTCTACTAAGAAAGACTAGAAGAGAGGATATAAACAAATTCAACAGAAAACAAAGTTGTCTAAGCTCTTCACTTCTTTCAGTTATCAGGGTAACTATATAAGTAATTTATTCTTATATCTACTGACTATTCTTATTTCTATAATCCTTCAACTATTTACAAAAGAATCAAGAATATATGGCACCTGTTGTGTATGCTCAACTGGATTAAATAATCTTTTTTTTATCAAATTTTATTACCACAAATACTCGTAATTTTGTTTATATTTAATCAGTCTTAATAATTTGTTCAATATGAAAATGACTTTTAAGTATCTGTATACGAGGAACTTCTCCTGTTGATAAAATATTTAATCAGAAATATCGATTTGTTTAACATCTAATTCCTACATAAAACTTAGACTTTGATTAATTGGATTTGTCAATTATATGCAGAGAAGAAATATGAAATTCTTTTATAATTAAAACAATGCAATATGAAATCATTCCATATTGTAAAGATTTTTATAAAAAATAGTCTTTGCATTCGATTTAAAATGGGGTAGTCCCATTTCTAATTATACCATGAAATAACTTGTTAGCAAAAACCTGGATGAAAAGAATTTTGGAATTGAATTCTCACTCTTCAGGAAAACATCAAATAGAAACACAACCTGTTTCAATCTGAAATTCGCTTTCAATTTGTTCTTTGTCTATTCATGAATATCCACCTCTTTGAATGTGCTGATCGAACATAGCAGATTTTCATTCTGAGGATTCAATACCTCATACTATAGATGAAATGAAATGTTTTCCACAAAAATTCATGATTTGAAAAAAATGTGCGTACAATTTACTTCATTTTGAAATTGAATATTTAAGTCTGCATTCAATATCTCCTTGAAGAGTAAGAAACTTTTAAATAAAATATTTTTTCAACCAGGCCCTACCCAAAACTCATTTCTGTAGTCTGTATACTTATCCAGTTTATTATAAAATGTATCCATATTCATATTCAATTTATGGTAACATTAATTTTCAAAATCACATCATGTGGCTAGATATTTCCAGTTAAAACCCGAAACCAAAAGAATTGAAAGCTTTCTATAATATTCTGTTCGCTGACTACATAATTATTCAGTTAATTCCATACCCATTTCAGTTTCAATCGTCTCTTGCCCAGCCCTAGGTAAAGCTCTTAAGTTGGGGGACACATCAGTCGATGATGGTTGGTATCGTAAGTTCGCTGTGGTTGCTCGATCGGTACTATTGAATAGTTTATTGAAGAATCTCCAAATTCCCTGACTTTGCTTTTTGTCATAAGCTTCACCTTTTTGAGCTCTTATCATTTCTGTCCAACGCAAGGCATCTTGAAGTTCAATGAATCTTTCCTGGATACAAAATATATCTTATAACAATGATACATCAATTACGGATAACAAACATCGCAAAACCAAAACACTTTAAGTGTGATACTTTATACTTTGGAATCAAAAACCAGAAACATATCATATTTGGAACGGAGCTCTGTTCTTTCGACCCTTAAGTTGAAGTAATCAATCAAGAATATTTCTCTTGAATGTACCTTGTATTGATTTCTCTCCATCAGGACTCTAGCCATTTCTACCCTTGTGAATCTCTTTCTTTGGGCCATTGGAACATCAGAATTATCTTCTCCAGCCTCAATTCTAGCCTCATTCGCCTCTCTAACCTTTTTCAGTTCTTCCTCCAATTCACTGACTCTCTCTTTTAATTTTGTTCTAGACATTTTCAACGACAGTATTTCGTCTCTTAACATCTCCTGTTCGCCTGTTAATTCATCTACTTTAGCGATCAAATCGTCTTTCACAACGTTCAAGGCGTTCCTGGAAGCGTTTAATGAATAATAATAATAATAAATGATCCAAAGGTACATAGTATGCCTTGTTGGGCGTTGAACAGAAAATTATAATCTTAATTTTTTTTTTAAGCTTTCCATAACAAGAAGTTATTTGTCTGTAATCTCATCAGAGACGTATAAAAAGTGCAAACACACTATTTTGTAATGTTTTGAAATGTATGAGAATCATATCAACTGCCAAGGCAAACCTTTCATTCTTACTGAAAAGAAATTTAATAAAAATTGTACTCACTTAGTAGCTAGCAATTCGTTGTTCTCCATTATGAGATTTTCTACTTCCTTGCCCATACCTTCAAAATAATATTAGTAAGAAAAGGTTAAGTTAATATAGAAACATATGGTGATTTCAATTCATAAGAAATAAAATTATCAATCCCTTCATTTCAGCCAATTGATAAATTAATGATGTGAGTGATTTATGCTAAAGCTCATTTCTTTCATTAGAAGCACATTAATCTCAGATCAGCTGTTTCAGAGACCAAGTAAGGTAAAAAATGAATCATGCTCTTAATTTTTTATTACCTTTTGGCCATGCAGATAGTTAGAAAATAAAATTTTAAAAAAATCATTGCAAGAATCCGACTTCTCTGTATTAAATATCTTGAAAATTGCATCAAGTAATCAATCTAAATTATTGATAAAACAAAAACATTTGGGGCAATTAAATTGAAAAATTAATTTTGCCAAAACATTGGAAAGCAAAATTTTAATTGAAGATAGTCAAAAATAAATGAGAGATGTACAAATGCATTAAGCTTACCATAAAAATTATCGTTGACTGTTGCATTAGCAGATGAATAAATGAAAGAAACAAAAACAAGTTAGTATGTTATTTTCAATCACAAGCTTCAATTGTTTACCTGATGAAGCATAATCACCTGGATGGACCCAACCACCTGCAACGAAATATTTTAATCAATAAAGAAAATATATATTGTTAGGTAATCTGTAATAAAATATGGCATTAAAGTAAAAAATAAAAAGGATAAATGTCATATCTAGAAGAGATAAAAATGTGAAGTAACATCTTTTATAAATTGATACAAACAACAAATCTAAATAACAATAAAAAATGGAGAATGAATATTTCCACAAGTATTCAAGCACTTCCATTTCAATGATAATTTAAGTGAATCACCAAGTCTGAGCATATATCGGGTGTTCCAAGATGGGTGGTGTATATTAAATCATTATGTAAAGTTTTTTTACAAAACATTTCAAACAGATGTATTCAAATTTGGCAACAGCTTTCTTATTTTAAATGGAACACTCCGTATTTCTAATTGGTTATTTTTATTTTATTTATTAAATGGTTATTTTTTTGATCACTCCCTATAACTGACTACTGGGATTTGAAAACAGTGGCGTAGATCAAACTATTATCTAAAGTCATGCCAAATTTCGAACTGAAATTTCAAATATTGAGCAAAATATGGTCAATAACGTAAGTCTCATATTAGAAAACAATTTATAACTCAAAAACAGTTAAAGATATTATATATATAATGGGAAATAAAAGTTAATTGATTTGATTCTTTATGACGAATTATAAAAAAAAATGGATATACGGAGTATTCCACTTAAAATAACAAAGCTGTTGCCAAATCTGCATATATCTGGCAACACTGAAAATTTGAAGGTACATACATACCTGATGTTATCTACCAAATTTCAAGCAATTATTTGCATGAAAGATAAATATGACTAGAAAATAAAAAATTTTAAAGGAAGCTCAGTTTTCCACTGTCATCAGTGGAGTTGACACAGAGCGTCAAAATTCCTCATATGATTACATGATGTTCTCTTCAATGTCGGTCTGCAGCAAGGCACGAATTAAATTTAAAGAAAGATATGTCTTGTAATAGGCATTTTCATACATTTTAACAGAGACTGTGGGCATTTTTTTTGTCTATTAGGTTAGAAGATACGGGTTTTGATTCAGATTGAGATTGCCCCAGCCCGGGTCCTTTAGTCTGGGCAGGAAGCTTCGCTTCCAGTCTCGAACCTACCTCCTCATGTCATTCTTTCACAATTATAACTAAGCACTATAAAAGAAACTCACCAGTGATTTCAGAATCATCCTCTGCGTCAGCATCCTATAAATATTAAATATAATATATGAATATATCAAGTTTTGTTGTTGTGGTTAAAGACATGCAAGGTCGCCCTGTTCAAACTTTTCACAAAATTTTGAAATGAAACTAAGGAAAAAAGATTCATAAGACAATTGGTGTTCACAATTGCCCCCCAAGAATCAGCAGCCGCCACAAATAATGATTTGGACCTCCGCAAACACAACTGGGCTCTCTCCAAAATCAACGTTATATATGTCTGTCCTATTCATAAACAATAGTACATTGAGTCTCAAAGACAGAAAAGATGCATTTGTTGGCCTAAGGCTGCTTAGGAATTAGTACAAGTAAATACTTCTTTGTCTGATTCTGAGACTTTGTTCATATTCTCTTTTTGGCAAAAATCTTATGAATTGATGTTGAAATTGGTTTACTCTTATTGAATATGAAACAGACGTAACTATTAATTAAAAAAAAACATCAAAATGATACCCAAATGACCATCAGTGATAACCAGATTCTAATGAAATCAATAGAAGTAGGGAAATAATGAGTTTAGAATCCCTAGGAGCGGAAATGTAGCTTTCATTTATTTTATAAGGGGTTGTTATAGCTTAGTTTCAGGCATGCAAGGCGAAAAAATAAATAGTTTACCTGAAATGTGAGTTCTTCATACAGCGTGTTTCCACTCCTATGTTCCTTTTTCGTTTGAATTCGAGAGACATTTATTATGGGAAGAGGTTCATCTGGACTAGTTGGTGAGGTAACTGTACTTTTTGCTTCAGGTGATAATTGATTACTACTTGTTTCGTCAGCAGGAATAACTTCTTTGGGAGGAATTTCAGTTTCACTATGTAGACTTAATAGAAATATCATCAGTTAATAATTAAATTGAACATAAAAAATAATTGCATATTTACCTAGGAGATGACTGGGTGCTGCTTATTGGAGAGGATGGAACACTATCTACAATTTCTACGTTTTCCAAGGATGCAAAACCAAATGACATTGGTCCAGAACTGCGTCCAACAATATTCAGTCTATTGCTATTAAGTCTGTTTATTTCTGCTTTTTCATTGGCAAGTTGTTGGCCCGAGAGCAATATTTTGGTACGTTCCATATGATCTACATGTGTTTTAAATAATTCAGTATATCTTTCGTGTAGTTTAGAAAATTCTTTTTTCAAATCTGCTTCTCTCTCTTCTAAACGACCAGCGTGTTCCAATGAGTTTTTGTGTTTTAATTCGAGCATGCGAACAATGCTCTCTAATGATTCCAGACGAGTGATAAGATCTTTTCTTTCCCCTGCAAATAAAGTCAGGATGACAACACACTAACACTGAAATTGAAAATTGTATACAGATATCATAGAATGAGAATTTTAAAAACAAATTCTAAGAACTTCTATTTATAGTGAAAATCTTTTTGATTTAAAGAGCTTAGCAAATACAGGCAAGTGCATTTACATGGCAAGGTTAAGAGCTTCTTCCTCAAAAAATGCTGCCTACAGATAGCTCTTATGAAAAATTAGAACTGCTAAAAACAAAATTGATCCTGTTTCACAAAATTTACCTAATGCCACTGAGTAAATCAATGGATTTCTGCTCACCATAAGCAAGCTAAGATTATAATAAGCTTAAATTGTAAGTTTCAAGCCAGTAACTCAACTTAACACACCTTCAGCTGCATCTTCATATTCTAATAGTTTCTGTTCAGATGTCTTTCTAGCAGATTTTTCTCTTTCATATTGAGTCACCAGTTGTTCATTATCTTCTCGTAGTAATTCTAGTTCAACATCATGTTCCTAAAAAATTAAAATTGTGAAGAATAAATAGAAATCATTTAGCTTAACACTAAAATGAACTTGAAATCTTACTTATATTACTACACATTATCCAAATCTCTACACAACCACCCATTCCGTCCACTCACCTGATTCTGTTGATAAGCTGCATCCAAACATTCCAAAACATTTACCAAAAGAGGCATTAACGATTTCACAACATCCTCATCATATCTAGCAATCATTTTTTCAAATTCCTGATATATGCTACCAGCTAAGGACTGTACTTTTTCAGACATAACTAAGGGAGAGTCTTCCTGAGTTACATAAACAGTTTCAGGGCCCACACAACCACTGTCCCCTAGTTCCATCATGAGATATTTATTAATTTCAACAAGGTAATAATTCGAGTCAGTAGATCCTAAATAGTGAAATTTTTATACAATTGCTCATTCAACATGATACATGGAGTTCAATTATCAACTGAACCATGGATCAACTCACAATGGTGAGAGCTGAAAAATAACATAAAGTCATGAATGGTCATGAACAACAGGCAATGTATTCGAAAATAAACCTTTAAATTAGATCATTGCGAAATGACATCAATTTCATAAAAAAATTATTCACAACAACGAAGTCTGAAGTTTCATCCACTGACAGGAGGTGGTTGTCAAATGTCGAATCATATGTCGTTTGACATATGAAAAACGAAATGCCGAAAACATAGAACACTGAGAGCAGAGCATGCTTTCTTCTTGACTTTGATCAGCCCGAGTCCTTTGATCACTCCGAAGTTGTCTCTGACTCCGAGCATGATCAGAGATATAGAGTGGGGAGAATGATCTTCGAGAATCGCGAAGTGGCTAATTTTTCGTTCGCCATTTTTATACTTTCGGTTCATTGGCGTAGAAAATAGTGTATCTGAGGGATAGTTTTTATAAAATGAAAGTGAAAATTAAATATACAGAGCATATAAATTTTAGGATAAATCTATAGCTTCAGAATCTACACTCAGAATATCAGTCCAAACTGTCCTCATATCAACTGATTTTGGGAAACTAAAAAGAACCATATTACTTTGGAAAATAAACAACACGCCACTGAGCAGATAAACAATGCTATGCGGTATGATCAGGCCGATAATTTTAATAAAAACTTGCGTATAAAATTATATTTGCTCGACCTTCTTTGTTTTATAGTTCTTACACGTTTTAACAATACAAGACATGTTCAAAGTATCGAAGTATCTATCAACACAATGTAAAATTCGAGCAATTTCTAACTCATCTGACAAGTATGTCAACCTAGAACAGCTGACTACTAAAGTATAAAAATGGTCGAAATTTGACATAAGAATTTGGCCACCAATTTTGGATGCGCAGTGGTCGAAGCGTATTCTCCCCACTCTATATCTCTGTTTAAGATAGAGAACTGCTTGGTTTCGAACATGAAACTTTTTGCATCTTAGGTAGAGGTGTTAGGCGCTTAGGCTACCTTGGAATACCGATTTACCAATCGGGTTAATTTGCAGTATAGGGATCCGACAGTGGTATTCAAATTTTTATACTTTCAATCGATTCTACAATTCTACATGATGTTTCCATACTACTGTATCTAAATCATCACCGAAATATATTTCAGCTTATTTTTGTACTTTCACACTTAGCCAGGGTTTTTTTTTACTAAGGTTTTTTCCCTAGGCTTTTATGTGATACGCCGAATAACATGACACCCCGTCACTAACCTTTGATCTATATACTTTATTGTTTGCTAACTAAATATTATAATAATATATTCAAAATATATATATATATATATATATATAATCACCGAGAAATGAAAAGTTTCCGAATAAATTGAAATCAACAATTCAAAATCATTTCGCACTTAGTGCAGACCTCCTCGCTTGTTGAACTAACAAAAAAAAATCATTTATATTTATTACATGCCACCCCCCTCCCCCCCAGCACATTTATTCACTCCCAATCCCGTTAGAAAACCTAACTAAGACAATTTTTTTTTCAATAAAACTCATTTATCATTGCTTTAGGAGGTCTACTCAAGCCCCTTGAAGTTGCAAAAACATGAAAAATGCGGTGGGTCTTTAAACTGAAAAATTACATTCTCGCTCTTTCCGGTAAACTTCATAAACAGGGCGAGGAGCACCAGAAGTTCAAACCTCGGGATCATAAGCACCTGACTGGAAAGCAACTTACAATAATAAAAATTTAAAAAAGTAAAATCTAGAAATAATTCAAGAAGCCTTTTTAAAGAAGAAAAAAAAAAGTTCTGTGAGCAATGTCATGTTCTCATAGAGTATTATTACATTGTTATGAAACGCTTGCGCATATTGTGGACTCCTAAAAATGGCGTCTGCTAAGTTTCTTGAGGAAGCCCTGAGTACAGACGTTGATGAATCGGTTGTTAGTGCTATTGTAGGCTCTCTAGAAACTCAATTGGTTACTTCAGCACCTCACGTATCGAGTCAAAGTGGTTCACCCATAGTGATAAATCACAATCACATAAACAGTGCTATATCAAACGGGGGAACGGTTGTACGACAGAAACTCGGTGCTGGTGCCAACGATGATTCTGTGGATGTGGTTTCCAGAGACACAAATGATCAAGTGATAAATAATGCCATACAGATGAGTGGTAGTCAAGTACAATCAGTTGGAGGGACAGTGACCACAAATTATATTCAGCAAAATCCGAATTCCATAGATTCTACAAATAAGTGTAATGAAGGTGTTAGGGTAGTTTATAGCCAAGGAAACCAAACAATATCAAGTGCTGGTGGTATTATGACGAATAGAGTTGCTGTGTCTGGGCAATCCTTGCCCAATGGAACAATTGGAATCTCACCCCATCAAGTGCTCCAATCCTCCCCAAATATACAGACCCTCCAGAATAAACAGCCTACTTTAGTGATAAAGACAAGTGGAGCTCCTGTAGGTGGTCCTGGTTTAGTGACTGTGCCTATGAACGTTACTTCATCAATTCAACAAGCGAATAATGTAGGTAGCCCCAGCACGCAATCACCAAATGTTTTATCCAATCTTCAGGTTGTTAATGTCCGACCGGGTGTTTCTGCAGCACAGAAAGGACAGGCTACTCGTATGGTGCTCAGTGCACCTCAAATTGTAGGGCCTCGGCCCGGACCTGCAGTAAGTTAGGAAAAAAGTTAGAATGGGAAGCTTCTCTATCCTTACCTTGCTATTGAAAGCAAGATATAGACGTTCAGTTGTTTGCATGATAGATCCTTGTTCTAGTTAGTCTGGTTGTTCAGCTTCTAGCATTGTTTACTGTTTTAATTTGGGCAATATTGTATTATATTTCTCTGTTTTCTGATTTAAGTGAGCAGTTATATCAACTCATTTTTGTTATTGGAAAGTAGTTAGACTTCTGAAAATACTAGAGATGTCTGATATTTTTGATTTTCAGTAATAAACAAACTGTTCCGGTTGGTAGTTTGGAAAGATAATAGAAGGCTGTTTTTTGTGTTCAGGTCTACAAAGGCTCGGTTACCTGAGATTAAACAGAGACAAAGTTTACTGTCATAGAATTCCTCGTCATATTTTGTGGATGTCTTTATTTATGTTGTCAATTGAACAATTTGAGGTTATGGATTTTAATAAACTTATGGTTATGTTTACGTCAACCTTGAACATTTTTGACACATGGGTTCTCAAGTGTAATTCCCATATTTCTGAGTTTACCCAATTCATTTCAGTTTTTGGAAAAGTTCCTCTATTTTAGTTTAACCCTGATGTTATCATGATTCTAAGTTTAGATCTGATATTTGAAGTTAGAAATTAATATTTTTTCATTCTTTAACAAAATAATTTTAGTAGAAATGAACTTACATTGTCATGTAGTAACTCTGTGAGGAAATTATTGTATGGAACAAAACCTTCACTTATAAACTCTTGATGTATAATACAAGTACCAACATCAAAAAGGCATCTGGTCAACATGAATGCAAATTATGGCTTACAAATTTGATCATTACAAGGCCTGTTTTGTTGTCATTAGGATATGTGGTGATGTTTTACATTATGCATTATTATTTTATCTGAGAAAAGTCATAACTCTATGAAGAAGTTGATTCATTCGATATAAACTCTGCAAAGAATTTGATCAATTTTTTGCTGTGTAGAACTTACCTTATTATTTTTTTGGGCGGTAGCAAGCAAAATTTTCACAACCACTTGATAATTATTTTTGAACTGCCATATTCCCTTTATTTATTCAATTTTTGCTTACATATGCTTTCAATTGCACTATATACTGAAATTTAACAAAATGCAAAATACTGTTGTTTGCTTTCTGCTTGTGTGAGCTTCTTGTTATGAATAGTCCTTTTCTACAAATAGATATTTTTATTCAAAGCATTATAGTTAAGTTTTTATATTAAAAATTCCATTTCATAATTAATTTATTTTACATTTGGAATTCATGCAATTTTCTTCAACAAATTGCCCTAGGACCAGTAGTGTTTCGATTGTGATGTCACCTTTAAATATATGTTGGATTAATGTTAACCAGAGATTTCTGAGTTAAAAAGGAACTTTTTCTTTACCATTTTCTCCCAGCTCTACTTCAAAGTTATAAGCATTTCAAAGTTTTTAATTGGACTTGTAAATTCAATGAAATGATTGACATATGTTATTTGAAAACGATAAAAACACCTGGTAGCTGTATCTTTACCACTGTCTATTTCAATCTCTCACACTATCTCAAAGTGGTTTGCACTGCATGTATACTTCATCTTGATAAAAAGATTATCAAGTTTACAATGTCTGTTACAACTGAATTTTATGTACAGTGTAGGAACTATAAACCTATATTTGTGTTTTTGATTTGTATTTTAGTGTGAGGTGTGTTGGTTTGGCTTTACACCAATTATTCATATGCTTATACTATAATTTTTGCAATAGAAATATTTTTATATTTCATTCAAAATAATCTTGAAATTTTTTGATCACTTACTGATTTCATAGCATGTAACTTCAAGTATTTCAATTACTACGTTTTGGATGACATCAACGAAAAATGATTTTATCTCTTAGAATGACCAGGAATTCAGAAAAAGCAAGATCTTAGTCTTTTCTCTGGAGATTTATGTTTCATCAATTTTTTTCAACTATTTTTCTGATGTAGTGAAGAAAATCTGAGAGAAATGTAAATATTTGGATTATAGCCTAAACTATATGTAACCAAATTATATATTCCATTTCGAAGATACATATAAAAATGCAATTTTTATCGAATTCGAACATCCTGAGAGCTATATTTGGGAAAATGATATGGGAAAAAAGGTTCTTTTTTTTGATATCACGAATCCATGGTTAAATCTAACGAAGCAGTCGAAGATTCATCCTGTCTAAAAGATAATGTTTATTAACTGTAATACACATTGGGAATATTGTTTAGCAATATAACATTAATCAACTATAATACACTGCTGATATGCCAGTTCTGAATGTTGTTTTAAAATATATTAATAATTTTTATTACCGTGGTATTGTCTATTATTTTTTTGTCTTTTGTTTCTTGTATGGGAGGAATTGTCGGTTCATTTTTGAAAGTTTCTTTGATATTGAAATGCTACCCAGATTAGTATTTCAGGTTTTTCAATTTTTAGTTGATTTGGTTTTTAAGTATGTATGTTTGTGGGTTTTTTCTAGTGTTTGAGAAACTATTTCATGAGTAATTTAATTATAGGTTTTTTATTGAAATTGTTGATTCCATGGTGATATGTTTCGTAATAGTTATTTTTTATTTGGTTTAGTTATTTGATGTTACATATTTTTTTTTTTAAACAGAAATAGAATCTTGGAGAAGTACTGGGCTGGTAAAGAAATCATTAGGAGTATTTTTTATTTTTGAAGTAGAAATCAGTGACAAAATAATGAACTTACGTAAAATTCAATTGGTTTTTTTTTTTTTAGCAAATTACATTCCATGGCTTGCAACCTGGACAGCAAGGTCATTTGCTCCTGAAGACTGAAAATGGACAATATCAGTTGTTGCGTGTGGGGCCAGCACCCTCTTCTAATAATATTGCGGGGAATTCAGCACCTTCTGGGCAACCTGTCACTTTTAGAATGCAGACTGTTGCTCCGGTAAGAATGATTTGAATGTTAAAATATTTTTGTAATACCATAATGTGTTAACATTCAACAAAGTACCACTGGCGAGATGAGGGGATTCGCTCGCCTATTAGTCCTATTCTGGACAGCATAAGCAGTGAGAAAAAATGATTTTTAATATTGCCTTTGAGCCGGCAGGGCAAAGCATTATATTAAAAAGGAAGATATTTGTTTAACCTCGAAAATTCTTCAACAATGGTTAGTTCACAAGGATACCAATTGTACAAGTAGAATGCATAGTTCCGCTTGTAGATTCGGGTGCGAAGCAAGTGGTAATAGAACTTCTCTCACAAATCGCTAGGAGTTGATGGTACTTGGTTAATTTTCTTATGAACAATTAACAAAGATTAACAATGTTAATCTTTGGTATGTTTTTGTAAACAATACTAGTCATACGAATGTAATGGAAGTAATTTTTCCCCTACTAAAATATTTATTATTTGCCTTCTTTAGTTATCAAAAAATCATTACATTCTTAAATGCAGGCTGCAACTACAACAGTACCAACAACCCCCAATCAACAAGTGCCAGGCACAGTGTCTGCAGCATCTTCTTCTGGACAGGTGACAGTACAAGTGAGTTTGGTATTCAATAGTATATTCCAACACAAGTTGCAGAATGGGCTACTATTCCAACACGAGTGAAGAAGCGAGTTTTCAAATGCATGAGTGATGGAATTGCCTTCTGTAACGAGTTTTAGACGATACTTCCTCTATTTCAGTAAATATTTGTAGAGAACTGTTGAACTTAAATGAGATATTTTAATTGTAAATCTTGGTGACTTTTGTATTGTATCTTGGCAGATTTACAAAAGTTGACTGATTACAGAACTTGAATCCTATGTCTCCAACATCGATAGATATAGCTAGAAACAATGCTAAAACGAGCTCATCACAGCACTGTTTTTGTCTTGTCTTTTTTTATTAACTTTATATTATATTTCATCATTTTTGACCTAACATATTCACTTTTTATTCAGTATTGATCTATTTAACCGCCCTAACCTTATATACAAGTATTTACAGACTTACAGCTGGTTATCTGGAATTCCGAAATTCTTACATAATTTGAGCTTGAATGACTCGACTACCATTCCAGAGTTCAGGAAAAGATTTTAGAACAAGCGCGCTAAAGCTCCTGACCTACGGAAGTGCCTTTCTACATTTTTAGTTCTGTAAATAACTCATTACTATACTGAAGTAGAGAAACTATTTTATGCATGTAAGCTGTGTGGGATATACTATACCTCAGAAAATCAGTATGATAATAATACGCCTTATTAGTGTGACGTCACATTTGGGTTCCAATCATTCTTGAGGAGTTTATAATAAAGGGGCTTTCAACAAAAACTTTGTTTTTCAATTGTGGCCACACCTACCACATGACAGCATTGACAGTTAGTTTTTTGACAGATTCGTTGTAGATGCTTTGGCAATTGTCACAATCAATTCAATTTCGCTCGAAAATCGCATTAAAATAGTTAAAACTCACTATGAAAGTGGTGGTTCTGTTAAAATTACATTGCGTAGAATTCGTGATATTTTCTGATAACTTAATCGACCTTCTGAGACCGCTATAAAGAATTTGGTCGCTCAATTTGAGTCCACCGGATCGGTATAAACTGTTCCAACACTAACGCGTGTTCGAGCTGGCCGTTTAACTGAAAACATCGCAGCCGTGAGCCACAGTGTTGAAGAAGATCCAAATTTGTCATTTTCTCGACGTTCTCAACAACTGGGGTTAGCCCAAACCACCACATGGCGAATTTTGCATAAGGATTTGGTTTTAAAGCCTCACAAGATGCAACTAGTGCAGGAATTGAAGCCGACCGACCATTCACATCGCCGTAGATTTGCTCAATTCATTCTGGAACAACGCACTGGTTTTTTTGAAAAAATAATTTTTTCAGACAAAGCCCATTTTCACTTGTATGTCAGCAAGCAAAATTGCCGCATTTGAGCTTCTGAAAATCCTAGAACGATTATTAAGAAGCCTGTGTATGCTCAACGTGTCACTGTAGGTGCGCTATGTGGTCTGGAGGCGTTATTGGGCCGTTTTTTTTTTTCGAAGATGAGGCTGGAAATGCGGTAACGGTCAATGGCTATCGCGAGATGTTAACAAATCATTTTTGGCCTATCATTGATGACATGGATATCACTGATATGTGGTTTCTACAAGACGGTTGCAACTTGTCACACAGCCAATGAGACCATCAATTTATTGCAAACCAAATTTGCTGATCCTATAAGTTCAGCAATTCACCTGTTAAATGGCCAGCCAGATCGTGTTGTTTAAGACCACTGGATTATTTTTCGTGGGGCTATCTTAAGGACAGAGTCTATACTGAGCCAACCGAATCGATTGCAGCCTAAAAACTCGAAATCTGTGATGTGAGCCGAAATAGAATAGACCCGACATTTTGCCCAAAAGTGATTAAATATTTTGATGAAAGACTTTACTTCTGTCAGCGTGGTCGTGGTAGACATTTGGCAGATATCATTTTTCATTCATAATTGCCGAACTTTTCTTTTTGTAATTCAATAAAAATTTGAATCATCGTCATCAACATTTCATTTCCTAGGACTTATAATAGACGAGAATTTAAACTGGAGCGAATATATATCATCACTTTGCACAAAGCTAGCTTGCATCTGCTACTCATTAGGCGTTTTAAAAAAATATATAGATGTGTCATTCATGAAAGTAATCTATCAAGCGACATTTGAATCGAAACTAAGGTATGGAATTATATTTTATGGGAGTGGGAACACAATTGATCGTGTTCTGAAGATGCAGAAGAGAGCTATTAGAACAATTATGCAGATGAACAGCAGAGAATCATGTAGAGGAATTTTTCGTAAAAATGGCTTGATGACTGCAATTGCAGTTCACATACAAGAGTGCCTCATATTTGCTTTCAAGAACAGAAACTACTTTCAGACAAAATCTGCAACAACATATAATACAAGGACAACAAAATTAAAATATCTACAGCATAGACTGACATTGACAGAAAAGGGACCAGAATATAGTTGCTTAAGATATTACAACAAAATTATTGATCACATAAATGAAACTACAACCCTCAAAGGTTTTAAGAGGCAAATTTTCAAAATTTTAATTCAGATCGAACCATACACTATTGTAGAATTTCTGATGTATGATATGAAGAGCTGGCACAGGACTTCTAGCCAGTAAACAAATTGAATCTGACACTATTTCATTTCAAGATGTTATGTACTCACATTGCATCTTTACTTGAAATAAAGCTCATTATTATTATTATTATTTTAAAGAAAGTTCTTGTTGATGGACCCTTTATTTCTATTGATATTTAATTGAAATTGTGTATAGATCTGATTGTTAAAACAACTTTTTCAGTCTTAGAAATGCCTGTCAATACTTGGAAATCCAAGGTAAAACTGAGTTGTTTGGAACTGTGGATATTTTATAATGGCGATGTGACGTCACTACTAATACGGCGTATATCAAAAACAAATTCTCTTTCAAGTATTTTTCATTTTTTGTCCCTTTCAGAAAACGGCTAATGATAATACCAAAGAGAAATGCAGAAAATTCCTTGCCAATTTACTTGAATTGTCTAGTAGGGAGCCCAAAGCTGTAGAACGAAATGTTAGAACGCTTATCCAGGAACTAATTGATATGAAGGTTGAACCTGAGGATTTCTGTGACAAATTGGAACGGTTACTGAATGCCTCACCACAACCTTGTCTAATAGGATTCCTGAAGGTATGTAGTCAGAGAAAGTGTAACATGCACTGATTTGACATGAAAATCCTTCATCAACATTATTTTTGAATTTCTTTGGTGGTTAGTAAATAAGCAAATCTTTATTTATTGTTCTAAATTCATTCATATCATCCCCTGAGATGCAATACACATATGCCATTGTTTTTTCCAATTTTCAAAACTTGCTGCATAGCCTCTTTCGCTATAGTCTTCAGTTCCTTCTTCGTTGCAGTTTGTATCTTTTCTATCGACTCAATACCATGTCCACAGAACGGTCTCTTGAGTTTAGAGAACAGCCAGATTTCACTTGGTGCCATATCAGACAAATACGGTGCTTGTAGAACGATATGGGTTAAGTTTATGACGAAAAATCACGAATTACGGGTCCATGAAATTGAGCATATTTGGTACCAATCGAGATTTCATTTTTCTGAGACCCAAATGGTCACTCAATATAGTTTTCACTAATCTTTAGGATATTCCAACAAGTTCTCAAATTTCTCGAAATTTTGTTGACATGTAGCTCATCAGTTGATGTTGATGTACCGTGCCTCGTCTTTAACGCTTTCTCGACCCTCTTTGAACATTTTGTACCACTCAGAAGCTCTTGTTTTTGACAGAGCTTGCATACATAAGGCCATCTGCAACATTTCTAACAGAACAGAAATTTCATTCCGAACACAAAATTTAACGGAACTACGTTGTTGAACAATTTCAAATCTAAAAACTAAAAATTCACTTTCAGCTGTTTACGATAGAATCTTTGAAAATGTTGTATAAAGCATGGAGAACAATTTCTACCCAAAATATGTGCACATGAATAATTAGTTCATTCAAAAGCGATTGGGGTTGTAGAGATTCGACATGGAGGTATACCTAACCTGGCAGATTAGACTTTATAGATTCACTCCTGCATATGGTACGATTTGCTAAGAATTATATGGATATGAAATGACATATCTCTCTTTTCTTTGGCTGGTTGTCATTTCGAATTGTTGTATTCATTGTTTGAACAAACCCTTTGTAGTCACAGTTAACTAACAATACACATACATTTTAAAAATTCATAATGTAACATTACTTTTGTTATACCACAGAAAAGCTTACCTCTGCTCCGACATTCTTTAGCAACAAAAGAATTGTCGATCGAAGGTATTAGGCCTCCACCATCCAACTTGGTGTTCTCAGCAAATAACTCAACAGGGACAGTTCAAACACAAATTCGACCTTGTGTAGCTTCGAATCCAGTTAGAATAGTTGCCCCAGGCACTGCAGTAGTAAGGGGAGCAAATCAAGTGCTACAGCCTAGGTTAGTTACCCCCCTCCGTGGCCAATCTGCTGCTAGAATGGTAACCACAATCAGACAACCATCAGCTTCCAATAACGTAATAGTGTCAAATTCACAACCACCAGCTTTACATCCTGTATATCCCAACAACGCACAGGTTAGGCCTGGTATAATAAGGCAGCCTTTACAAAAGATTGGTAAGTACAGTAACACAATAGGACTGGCTCTAAAAATCTTGCTACAGCTACAACAAACTTAAAGAATTTCATTAAACTACTTTTTCATAGAAGGGGCAGCTCTAAATTTTTGAGGTTGAGATGTTCAATAATTGTTCTTCATGTTTTCTTAATGTTTATTCAGTAATTATGCTCAATGTCTTTGTTATTTGTTCGTCATCAACAAAAATTCTTTGGACAGACTTCAAATCCAAGAACAATTTTCCTTCAAATTATTTTACATGACCATAGAAGACAGTTTCATGCATTTGATTGGCGAATGTCTGATTGAAATATGTCGCCTAAGTTGAGTTGTCATTTGAAAAAAAATACCTATTCTCTCTTTGTAGGGGTATCTGCGATCAGACAGCCGATAACTGTTCGTACTGCCATACCTGCAAACAAAATGCAAGGTATGAAACCTTCAGTGCCTTCGATCAGTTCTCGACCCATGATGAAAGATAAGGAGAAGAATTCTTTTTCAACGTATGCAGGAGATGACGATATCAATGATGTCGCCGCAATGGGAGGTGTTAATTTGGCAGAAGAAACTCAAAAAATCCTAGGTATGTATGTGAAATTTTCACCTTTGTTCTATTTTTGGTACGTTCAATCATATCAATTTAGGATGCACAGAAGTTCTGAGTATTTGAGAGCATTATTATTATCTTGCTTATTTTTTTATTAAATACAAAACATTCATTTCAGATTTTGGTAAACAGTAACAAATTAGATTATTCAGAATATTTCTTTGATGATACGCTGTTGACTTGGGAAAGACAATTTTTCGCCAAATTTCATTTCATTTCACTGGTCTAGAATGATTTATCGAAACCTTGAAAATATGCTTCAGTTTTGGCAGTCACTTCCTCATCTGAGCCAAATCTCTTTCCACGGAGCAAATTTTTGAGTTCCGAGAAGAGCCAGAAGTCGCTGGGGGCCAGATCTGGAGATTACAGTGGTTGTGGTAGCAATTTGAAACTCAGTTTGACCTTTTTTTTTTAATGACTTGTAACATGGTACATTATCTTGTACAAATGAGGCCTTAACTGGGCAATTTTGGCCTTCAAATGATCCAACAAGCATAGTCACTGTTGATTGTATGAATAAAACTCCAAAATACATTGACCAACACCTTCCCAGCCAATGTTTGAGTGTTGGTACAGTTTTCTCTGTCTGCATACCACTCAGTAGACTACCTTTTTGATTCTGGACTGAAGTCTTGTTTCCATTTTTCACCCATTGTGATGTACCAACGCAAAAACTCCTTATTTCACTTGAACAGCTCTTTGAATCACCCATTCGTTGTTGTTTTTAATATGATGTAAGCAAACCGTGCACCCATTTGGATAACAGTTTTTTTCATTCGCAAATGATCATGTATGATGGTGTGAACACTGCCTTTTGATAACTTCAGCGTGCCAGCTAATTCGCAGATTCACTATTTTTGCTAATATAAATGAAAATATTGTCTTGAATAACCTACAAATGGGGATTTTTCAAACACCCGTGGGGGCATCAAACCTCGCAAGGGGCGAGGTATCGCTTGAAAGGGCTACAGCTGACTGGAGTTCTGGCGGGTCACCTTAGTTCGTGACTGGAAAGCAACTAATATTAGTGAGAAACTTCAATACACAACGCACGGTTAAAACAATAAAAGTCAAAAATTCACCATTCGCCATTTTTTTTTAAGAATGACGGATTATGAATAAAACTAATGAAACTAACTACAACTCTGGAGTCAGACCGACTCCAGATTAAAAGGCTGTTTTATGTGATAGTCTAGCAAGGGGATGACTACAATATGTTTTAAGTAATAACTCAGATTCGTGATAATTGAGATTAGTAAAAAATAGGTGGGAAACAGAGATGGATCTAAAATATGAAGGGAAAAAGCCTTAGGCAACAAAAAACGTCTTAATGAATATGGTTATGCTAAATGATTACAGCATGAAGCTAAGAGAATGTGTCTGTTAAATGAAAGCTAAAGTGCAGCATGCAATAATTGTGGAGGTCATTCAAGGTTAATGAAGGCACAAGGCAACATTCATGAGCTGGTGAGTGACTTCGGTGTACTGATGACTTATTGGGAATCCATTGTAGTGTCAGGAGCATTCCAGTAACTTGTATTGGTCCTATCCTAGATAACATGCTGTAATAACCAAACATCCAAAACATTGTGATCACATTGAACAAACAGTCATAACAATTATGGGAACAAAAGCAACAATCATAGCGATTGGTCCCAGGGTATGCGAGTCATTACCTATAAGTATCGCATGAGCCAAGGAAGGAAGAGTGATAGCTAAGGACATGGAGTTCCAGCGGCGTCCCTCAATAAAAAAAGTATACTCTACTACTCCTCAAGAGTGCACTTGAAAGGAGCGCTATGTGATCGGCATTCATGGCCTCTGATACAGGTTCTGAGAAATCTCATATGTCGATATAGGAATGATCCACAATCCAAATACCAATAGAAATATGTAATACAAACAGCTGTTTTCTTCATATTGAAATTAAATATGATTAAGAGAATTGATTGAATGTCTTTTATGACGAATTTTCTTTTCAGGTTCTACAGAATTCGTGGGTACCCAAATTCGATCATGTAAAGAAGAATTGATGTGCTCCATGGGACCTTTACAACAAAGAATTAAGCAAATTATGATTAGGCATGGACTAGATGAACCAAATACAGATGTAGCTGCTTGCATATCACATGCAGCCCAAGAAAAATTGAGAAACCTCTTGGAAAAGCTGGCAATTGTGACGGAACATCGTGGGGAACTGATTAAAACTGAAAGGCGGTACGAAGTCTCAAACGATATTAAAGGTAAGTTGCTGTCCTTGTTGATTTATTTCTCTTCAGAGAATGTTACCAATCAAATTTTTACTTTTAATTCGCCATTGAGAAGAAACTGTTGAGTATGCCTTCTTAGTTTTCATTGATCCATAGACAAGATGAAATTTTTCATGTTACTCAAATATTCAAATTCAAAATTCTCAATGATGAAAATTATTTCGAAAAAGAAAAGAATTGTGGCAACAGGGAATTATTTTGGCTCAGAAATTTTTTCCGGTCAGGGTCCTATCCAGGAATAAGAGCAGTTTTATAAAATTTTTCCCAAATTTAAAATTATTTAATTATTAAATATCTTGGAAACGCTACATTTTAGAAAGATCAATCTGAAATAATGAATTCTTCTAAAATGTTCAAATATACAAGAAATGCTAGGATGTGTTTTACTGCCTATTCTATAGCAAGTTTTGAAGATTTTACGAGTTGGTGTTACATTAACTCGAATACCTTAAAGGATAGAGCAAGTGTGTTTAAACTGATTTGGAGAATCCATTACGAAGATATAAGCAAAAAACAAATTTTGGATAAAATTTCAATGGAGCTGAATTTCAAAAAATGTTATAGGAAAAGTGATTTTTTTAATGGTTAACATCAATGGTCAAAATATCACCCTGTATAATGAAAAAAAATGTAGGTTCTGATTTGAAAATGATTTGACGATGATTAGAGTTGTCTAAGTTCATGATCTCTTCATGAACACCTTGTATATTTAAGGTCTATATCAGTCAGTGTATTGGCGTAATTGAATATTTCCTTTGGCAGAATGACCCTTAATGCAGTAGTTCAGTTTTGGAGAAACAAAATCAATTTATTTCCATAATATTAAATTTGGTCATTGTTTCAGGGCAACTAAAATTCCTAGAAGAAATAGATCGGACTGAAAGAAAAAGGCATGAAGAATTAGAACGAGAAGTGCTTTTACGAGCCGCAAAGAGTCGGTCAAAAACAGAGGATCCCGAACAAGCAAAACTAAAAGCCAAAGCAAAGGAGATGCAGAGGGTGGAAATGGAAGAAATGAGACAAAGAGAAGCCAACGCTACTGCCCTTAAAGCGATAGGACCAAGAAAAAAACCTAGATTAGATATTGATTCTCAACAGAATGGGTTACAGGTAAGTTATATTGTTAAGCACAGATATTTCAATGTTGGCTTTGTCTGGAAGAAGTGCATTGACAACTGGTTTGAACACATGCAAAAATGTATAAATCTTGAAATACAAGAGAACATTTCGATGAAAATTTTTGGTGTTTTAAAATGTAGAGAGCAGCAACCACAGTATTCAATATTTCGTTTCACCATGCAGTATTGATGTTTTTACTATTAGTACTTTTTTCCTTTTCAAGAACAACCTGAATGGAGGCAGTAACTTCAGGCCTGGACAGCCCTTGCGACAAAGGATGAAGAAAATCACCCTGAGGGATATTCAATTTTTATTTGAAAGTGATAAGGAATTGTGTAGAAGTCATATTCTCTTTAAGTCATATCTCAAGTGATGTCGGCTCTTCAATTTTGTGATACTGGAAAGCTACAGAACGAATTTGATCACTCGTTCTGACAATTCATTTGTTACATTATCAAAATGTTTTTCTATGAGTCTCCTGAAAACTTCGTTATCTTTTATATCAATGTTGAATTTCTAAATATGCACAAAATGTAATTTATTTATTCATTCTGGCCGAAACCCAAAAAGTTTTATTGGATATCAGTGTTGATCATATTTTACAATTGTAAACATTTCTCTCACAGTTGTGCTAGTTCATGTGTTCAATAACGACTTTTTTAATTACTTTAATTATTTGTATTCTATCAATTTGTTTTACAGCTATGGGATGTCCCGGCATTTTCAGCGTTTCTATTGGGAGTTATTTATTATCAGCTTTTTAGACATCTTAGATCTGCATTTTGCTTTGAAAACATTTCCTATTTAACAACATGTTGACGAAAAATTTGTGATGATGGAACTCGTAGAATTGTTATTTGGGTAATAACCATCATCTGTTATTGTTCTTCTTCCCAACGTATTAACAGACATCTTCTGTCTTTTCAGTCATAAACAATGTCAAATAGACAGATTTTGAAAACTAGATAGAATTAATTCTCACCTGTGGTTTGAAGACCAGTTACTTTGAACAATTGGCCTCTAAACTCAATTGTTGGTTTTTATTTAGTTTTCGTAGTCTATTTGACATTTTTAAGTGAAAATTGAACAAATGTCTGAATTTGTCAACGTTTTTAAAAAGCTAGTTCACATTGAAAACAGAAGATGTATGTTGAGACATTGGGAAGAAGAACAATACACGAGATGATGTATTGCCCATATAATAATTCTACACAAGTACAAAGTTGTTTCCAGCATTTATTGTTTGAGTATTGCTTTGAAGTGCGTTTTAAATTAATGTTCATGTGGCTATTGGTTATAATCAAAATTAAAAAAGAGGGAAATATGAAATTATATCTTGATTAGTGTTAGAAGAACTCTTTCATCACAAATTATCATGAATTTTCCTAAATAATCGAGAATTTGTTACTTGAAAACATGCCGCAAATTTTTATTTTTACCATATTCTTTTAAAAAACTAAATCATTTGTGCTGGAAATAATTACTTAAAATCATCAAAATTTTAACTGATACTACCTTATTCTTTGACTCAACATACAGAGGTTTGTACGACAAATTATTATTTTTTTCCCATATTCTATTACTTTTTGAAACATTACTTATGATCAGCTAAAATTGAACTGATATAAGTTGAGTAAAAAAGTGATGAATTGATTATTGGGCCATTTATTGAGGGTTACTTAAGTCTTGAATAGAATAGACATATTTAGAATGCAATTTCAAATTTTGACTGTATCATTTCTGATATATTTTCAAAATTCAATCTAGTTTGTGAATTTCAGGAACAGCTGGAAACTTCTATTCACAATTATTTTGTTATTATTATGGGGGCCATGGATGACAAATTATACATATTTATGATTACTGTTTTTTTAATTTCTTATACGTAATTCTATACCTTGTAAAATATATTTTAAAAAATGCGCGATAGGTTCATATTGTGAGGCTGAAAATTTGTGTACTTTAGTACCAGAATATATTGAATTATTCGATGTATATAATGTTGTTTGTACATATTGAATAGATTGTATATATGTATATAATTGTAATTGCAATTAATTGAAAAAACATCGAATATAATTTTTGTTAATATCTACTTGTTTTGTTCACCTATTTTGAGCTCCGGTAAAGTGATCACTAGGCAATGATGTACTATTGCAGACTCATCAAGTGGAAGTTCAGAAAAATCAAATCTAGTGCCCTTGAATTTGTGTTGGATAGTTCATGTCTTAAAATTGAGTTTGTAGGAAGGGTCTCTTGAAGTGTACCACTTCAAATGAGACGAGGCGTTGCGGCCGCTCATGACGCAATGAGCAGTCGGGACAAAATATGTAAAGGGTCTTTCAACAAGAACTTTGTTTTTTTAGTTGTGGCCACACCTATCGCATGACAGCATTGACAGTTTCGTAGTAGATGCTTTGGCAATTGTTACAATGAATTCAATTTCGTTCTAAAATCGCATTAAAATAATTGAAACCCACAATGGAAATGGTGGTGCTGTTAAATTTCTTTCCGTAAAGTTCGTGATATTTTCGGACAACAAAATCGACCTTCTGAGACTACTGTTGAGAATTTTAATCGCTAAACTTGAGTTGACGGGCTCGGTACAAAATGTGCCAACACCAATGCAGGTTCGACCGGACCGTTCAACTGAAAACATCGCAGCCCTGAGCCACAGTATGTAAGAAGATCCAAATTTTTCAATTTCACGACGTTCTTAACAACTGCGGTAATCCCAAAACATCACTTGGCGAATTTTGGATAAGAATTTGGCTTTAAAGCCTTACAAGATTAGATTAGTGTAGGAATTGAAGGCGACCGACCATTCATATCGCCGTAGATACGCTCAATCCATTCTGGAATAACCCGCTGGTTTTTCTGAAAAAACCGCATTTGGGCTTCTGAAATGCTCAACGTGCGCTACGTGGTCTGAAGGCGTGATAGGGCCGTTTTTTTCGAAGATGACGCTGGAAATGCGGTAACGGTCAATGGATCACGCTATCGCGAGATGTTAACAACTCAGTTTTGGCCTATTTATGACATGGATATCACTGACATGTGGTTTCAACAAGACTTGTCACACAGCCAATGAGACGATCAATTTATTGCAAACCAAATTTGCTGATCGCATAATTTGACGAAATTCAGCTGTTAAATGGCTAGCCAGATCGTATGATTTAACACCACTGGATTATTTTTTGTGGGGCTATCTTAAAGAGAGAGCCAATCGAATCGATTGCAGCCTTAAAACTCAAAATCTGTGATGTGATAGCCGAAATAGACCCGACAATGGGAATACTTCTAAATTTTTCAAGCCCATTTATTTCATCCAAATTCAAATATCTTCAAGATACAACTCGATGCGATGGATATTCAAGGAATTATGGAGGAAATCAAATAAGAGATACTCATAACTCCTGAACTATTGGACGGATTTTGCCCAATAACGAACAGTTAAACTAAGGCCGAATTTTGGCGGTGCAATCTTTCGAAAGATCTTTCAAAAGATTTTTGCTGTGACGTCATGGGTTCAATACTCGCTAAAACGGTATCTTTCGAACTGGTGACGTCATAGCCCTACGTGACCGTCACCTTGCCGCGGTGTAGGGCTTATGACCTGCTTGCAGGTGTACTAGGAACGGTCTAGAGGTCAGTCTTGATCTTATTGCGGAGCTTGGCTCAGGCTCGAATACCCAAGATTCAAAACTGAGAAGGGAATGCGTTCCCGTAGCATGTCCTAGCCAATGATTGGTACCACGGGGGGGCAGTCCAAGCCCCTAGGTCGGAAGAGCTTTGTCTCTTAGACCGGATACTGCCTCGCTTGAGGAAGGACTCGTGGTGGCAGTGGTTGAAAGCCCGCATGCTGGGCGAGAGGGTGAAACCTCGACGGGTGAGCTGCGTTCTCAGCTCGGGCGCTAGCCTGCAGAGCTAGTAGTGACTTGGATAGTGTTGCGGCTTGACTAGTAGTGGTTAGGCTTGGGTAAACCGATACCGAACTAGAAGTTAAGCCTGAGGCTTAACGTGCTGGCGTGGACATTTCCGGCCCAATGCCCTCATGTGGGGTACGTGTGGCGAAAAGAACGACCATGAGTCAACTTCAGGCCGCACGATAAACTGCATGCTTGGGCAACCAAGTAGGCACCAGAGCTCTGGTGACGTCATAGAAGCCGCGAAATTTAAATTCTGCGTTGTAGATTTTAGGTTAGTTTTTCAATACCCATTGCAGTGGTTATCTCTGATAGTAGTTCGTTATTAGTGCTTTAAGAGTATATTGCGATTGTTAGAAATTGTAAAGAGAATTTAATTTACATTTTTAATGTTAATGTTAATCCTCATTAAAGTGGAGGATGCAGTTATTTCTATTATTGACAACGTATCACATATCCTCATCCAGTTAGAAGCCGAAACCAATTTGTATTTGATACATAGTTAAAATATCTAGAAGTTTTGATTCAATAAAATGACTTCTTTCAGAAATACTGAAACGAAAGAGGCAGATATCTTGCAAAGCATGGCAAACCCCATTTCTTGAATCACAGAATTATTGTAAATAATCACTTTCTTATTTATTTTGCCATTACTTCAACAATAAATATAAACGTGCGCTTAGCTTTTTCAATGCAATATTACCAATTACAATCATAAGCAAAATTCAAATTATCCGCCATAATTGACATTTGACATATTTACAAAACATTCCAACAACCAAAAAATGTTCTTTCAAAAGATTGAAAGATCTTTCGAAAGATTTTGCGTGTGACGTCACCGTTGCAACGCTAAAATACGAATCTTTTGAAAGACACAGAATCTTTCGAAAGATTGTACCGCCAAAATTCTGAAAATATGAAAACTCGAACTCTTATCCTTTGGATTATTAAGTATACGGCAGGACGAACATTTTGACCCTGTATTCGTCATCAAGAAGTCGAACCCAATCGATTAAGACGATTTTCGGCTCGATAGTCGAAAATTTCAGGCATTTGGGCGATACGATAGCACGTTATTCTACTTGAACAAGCGCTTAATGGTATATTCTAACAAGTTGCAGAATGGGCACCTATTCCAACACGAAATTCGAAAACGAGCGACGAAGGAGCGAGTAATGAGTTCATTGCAGCACTGTCTTTAGTACTGTAATGAACTCATTACGACACTGAAATAGAGAAAAATTATTAATAATGGTTACACTAGTGCTCAAAGGGGTGGTTACAAGCAAACATATGTACATATTTAAGCACAATATATACATGTGAAGATAAAGCCGGCTCCAGACGAGTGTAACGTGTAATGTAATCAACCGTGTAATGTAACGCGAATTCTACGTGTGGACGGCACTACGAGCATTACATGTAACGCTCGAGCTGATCCGGATGTCTGTAAAAGTAGTTTCATTCGGATACGAAAATTTGATCCGATCCTTGAATGAACAGAGCTGAGATTTTAATAAGAATAATAATAAAATAGATGAATCAATGGTATCATTTTGAAGATTGCTAGATTAAATTTCAATTTATTGGATGATCAGGGTTGAATTCATTCTTCGAAAGGATTGGGTCAATGTAAAAATTCTGCGATTTTCACACTTTTTTTTATGGAGAAATTCAACTGATCATGTGGCTATTGTAACTCTTGAACATTAAAAGAGCTTCTACTCGGCTTGGTACACGTCCATATTTTTACCAGAAGTTTTTGATATATTAAGAGGAAACAACCAGAATCCACGAATCATTTTGCATCATCACCATGTCATCTCACACTGATCACGTCAAACAAGCGAGTATTTCGCCGCTCGAAAAATGGGATTCTTTGGCTCATTCTCTATACAGTCCAGATCTGGCTCCTATTGCTTTTTGTGTTCCCGAAAATCAAAGATAAACGGCCATTTCCTGTTTACTAT
This sequence comes from Micraspis discolor, assembly GCA_030674115.1. Lineage (NCBI taxonomy): Eukaryota > Metazoa > Arthropoda > Insecta > Coleoptera > Coccinellidae > Micraspis > Micraspis discolor. Next base: position 4,026,005 of record JARTUT010001740.1, read on the forward strand.
AGTGTTGGCGTTTCTTCACTTCAAATTATTTAAAAAAAATGAGTTCATTTGGATCCAATATGATTTCAGGTTGGAATTATATACGATCCAGTGAATGTTATGAGTGAATCTTTCATTGATGTCCATCAATCAATGCAAAGATATTTTGGAAACGTAAAAATTTTGTTTCGACTCGAGGAAGTAATTGAAAGTTATATTCCGCTCGTACATTCATGAAATGAATACACATTCCACGAGTCGCGTGTTAAAGCACGAGCCTTTTGGTACAGCCGGTCGAGCGTCCAGTTGAGAAGCTTCCCTATTCTAATTACGTGTTTTTTTTGGAAGATGATCGCTAGTTACCGAATGCTCATCTAAAGTATGCAGGTGTTGAGATTTGAGAGTGCAACGGCACAGGTGAGCGGCGAAGGGCAGATACATAGAGAGTCACGTCGATTGGTTGCAGGTAGTACTACCTGTTGGATCGACCACCACGGTGTTGTTTCTGTGTTTATCTAGTTCCAAGTGGACTATGTCTGAAATATGGCGGTGTGTGTTCCTATTCAGCCCTGATTGAGTAATATGGCCACCTTAGGATTAAGCAAAGTATTCATATTAGACAAATACTTTACTGAACTACAGAAGTTCTGGGAAACGGAGAAGAAGCTGCAAGGTTGGTTCACTTTGTTTATACTGCCACCTCGGCCTCTTAAGTCTAGTCAGTTTATGCTAAGTAGGGTGATTATGAAGATGACACCATCGTTTGACCAATGTACACTTCACTGCCAGCAACCCACTTCCCAACAATACGTCAACTTGTTATGATACCAAAATTTTACGGTTAAATTGCTGAAGCTGTACTTCATCATTCGTTAAATTTGAAAAATGACAGTAGACAGATATTGCAAAAATATAGCCCCCAAATCGGGACGACCTTACAAATACAATATATGAAGACAGATAAGAACAAAAATTCAGTTTGCTTATGGTATTGAAAAATTACATCTTACATCTAAAAAGCTCACAAAGTATTTAGCGCCTTGATTACTCCCAATGTAGTCAACAAATTAAAACTACCGTTACTATAACGAATTTCTAGGAATTAACCTTGAAATAAATAATTTGATCTACCTCAACCATGTGAATGAAATATTATGAATTATTATAAAAACAATTCATTCATAAACTTTCGATGAATTCGGCAGTATGCTTTCACCTTTACAACTTGCGTTAAGACTTCATCTTTGGCAACCTGAAATACTCTCAAAAAATGTTAGTCGAAACAAATATTACAGATTTATGAGTGAAATAAGCAACCCTAAGCATAACCCAGTGAAAAAGTGACACATGGGTATGTATTTATTTACTTTGAAATTAATATTTCATGCTATTTTCTTCATGAGGAGGTTAGTACTTAAGAAAACGCCGTACCTAATTTCTTATTAACATTCAGTTAAATTTCCTTTAGCTGAAGTATATAGGTAATACTCTCATAATCGAATACATTCGAAATATTCAGAAAACGTAAAAGTAAAAGTATGTCTCCATTGTTTGTTTATATTATTATAGCTTATTTTCCCAACATTTTTTCATTTCGTTTCATACAGAAGGTATTGTGGTTTCGAACAGGGTGTCCCATAACAGATTTGCGATGATATTTTTATTGCTTTCAAATGAACATTGTCTGTTCAGTCACTATAATTTAAATTCGTATTGTGATATACAGCAAGTATCCTGATTAAGGTAAAAAACTGTTGGATCATCTGCTGCTTCATTATAAATGTTTCGATTCTGCATACATTATTATGTACAGAGTGTTAAAAAACTGTGCCAGAACCTTGCAGGGGCGTATTTCACAAATCAAAATAAGATCTTTTTAATCTATGAACATATTTCCGGAAGCGCTCACATTTTGAGGTAGAGTACGCGAAAATTGCGAGAAAAATCACGAAAGTTGTCTTAAAATTTGAGCTCAGAGGAGTCTTCACCTGTCTTTTCTGCCTATATCGAACAAATTCTATAGTTTTGAGGAGAGCCGTTGAAGGCGCTCAACATTAGAAGACCGTAACTTTTTTTTTCTATTCAGATTTTTGAAAATCTTATTGAATTTCCTGAAAGTGAACTGACAATTGAATAGAAAAGATGTTTCTTAAAATTTCTGTCAAGCGAATCGTTTAATTTTCATATGCAATAAAACAGTTTACAGTTAAGGCGCAGATATAAAACCATTACTATACCAACGCACGCATTGTTTTGAGAACTGTCAATTGAAGGTGCTTTTAGCATCAGTTCCTCAACACCAATTCAGTGATTGATAAGCCAATATCATCTGCAAGTCCTCTAATTGTTATTCTACATTTTTTTAAAATTGTTTCGATGTTTTTTTCGCTTGCGAACGCGGTTCCTGGACGCTCATCTTCATTAACATCTTCTCGGCCTTATGTAAAGCATTCTATACACTTTCTTCAGAAGAAGTTGAATGCCAAAGTCAACATTTCAGGTGCCTTGGAGCACTTAATTCTATTTTGATGTTGAAAACAATACTTCATCTAATTGTTGCATATAGTTGTGCTTCATTTGTGCTGATTTGTGCTAAGATTTTCACAAAAAACTTTTAGTTTTTCTTTCAAATGGGAAAAAACCAAAAAAGCAGTAGATTGGTCGATAAATTGTTTAAAAGGCGACGTGTTGTGTTGCTAGACTTTTCGATTTGCAGAAGGGAATATAAATACTAAATACCGAATATCTATCTATTTCATTCAGCATTATAAAATTTCTAAAGAGGCGAAATTGAAATTTTTAGTTGTTCATCAAATTATAATATGTAAAAATATGAAATAATCTTTGGTTTTAACGAGTATTATAAGAGAGAAGATTATTACGAGAATCTTACGAAAACATTTTATAACACACTATTTCTCAACTGTCCGAAATTCCATTTTGTGGCATCAAAAATTATATACTTGTGATTTTAGTCCAGAAGAATAATAAAGTTTGAAATTGAGTGAGGAACTTGCGAATAGTGAAGTATCAATCTCGAGAATAATGGATCCACGAATAAAAAAATCGGAAATTGCTGAGCTGTCCATCAGCATAAGAAAAAAAAAGTGCCAAGTTTATACACATCAGACTTTGTGCAGTGAATTATTTTTATAGATGAGAATTACAAAAAATCGAATCAGGGTACAGAAGTTCTTGGTCTAACATTTTTATTCGTGCCATTCAAACCAAAGAAACTAAACAACCCTCGTCAAGGACTCGTTGATGGAACAGGTCTTCCTTTTCACCTACATGTAGACGACGGTGAATGAAGATTCCAAGAATCGTGAAGTAATACTACCTGCGGCCTCGCTATCTTTTGACATTCTTTTCTTTGCGAAATTTGTACAAAAGGACTTCACACGAGTTTGAATTGTTTTTGTACTGTTAAATAGAACGTGCTTGAAAATGAATGGTTTCCCCGAAGTTTTCAAGAGTTTTGCAATAAGAAGAAACTCGATTTGGGTGTTTCACTGCGTGACCTCATCTTTTCATTGCAGGGCGGTAACTGAAAGTGTAGAAGGAATCTGCAATTAATCATCTTGTCAAAGATATGATATATACAAGGTATCCGGGAAAATGTGGGAGATATCCCGGATTCAGATAGAACATCAAAAATAAGATGACAAGTTCCCATAAATTTTTTTCTTAGCGGCCCTACCTACAGAGGTATGGCCTCCTGAAGGACGCCACTGGTAATACATTTTTCTAAAATAACTTTCAATCTATTTAATACAATTTAATGAAAATTTCATACGATAAACGGTAGTAATAATAATAAATACTGCACCTAAAACATAATTAGCTTGTTTAGTTTATCAGGGGTTGTGTGAGATCTTCTTGGATTCTTTTTTCCAACGTGAAGCATAGTACACGGATCTAAATGCATGGAAGCAGCCAATCTTGACACAAGCGTTGTGAAAGTGATAAATTTCTGAGTTATTTTATAGCTTGGTGTTATCCGAGAATTGGAAATAGAAAAACTACAGAGGAAGCGGTAAATCCACTGTGTATAACAGGAACAGAATCGGTCTAAGTACCGACCCTTGAGGCTCACCGCTGATGAGTCCAAAAATTTTAGATATTTCATGATTTTTATTCTTTTACTTAATGTGAGGAAGTAGGAAGCCCGCTACGTCAGCTAGTGAGATATAATTTTTTTCTTGAATTGATTGTAGACAACTCTATATTAGAATTTGAATATTTCAGAACTACCTCGATCATATTATTTATATGCTAAAGATGCTGAGTGTGTTCATGTCTGTATCCAACTAAATCACAGACCGGCATAGAAATTTACGTTGGTTGTAGTAGGCGAGATATGTAACGTTGACCATATTGTTGAAAATCACAGCTGCATACAAACCACACCTATGTTCTAAATTTCAATGAGCAATTAATCAGTTGCTAATGTTTACATTGGCTTTAAATAATATTGTGTAATAACGGGAGAATATGAGATTCTGTCTCGAGGTACTGTGAAGAACAATTATCCAGATACACAGGGTGAGGTTCATGAGATTAAAACATACCATTTCACGAAAGTCAGCTCCATTTTGAAGAGACAGGAGGTTGAAATGGGAGAGAGGAATTGAATTTCCTGTTATGTCTTCAAAATGACTGATTGATGATATTTCTCAGTTTCTCCACACACAAAAGACATTTTTGTGTTTTCATAAACGAATGAACTAATTCTATATTTTAACTTACTAATAATTTTTAATCGATCATAATTTTTTTTTTATATTTGTATTGTTTGAATAATTAGTAAAGAATTTTTTCAAATCATAATTAACACTTCAAATTAATAATAAAAAAAATTCTCATTAACAATTCAATTTTTATTATATTAAAATTTTATTACAAACAAATTATTACTGTTTCTTTTATTTATTCTGAGAGTGTTAAAAATCATATAAACGTGATTAAAAAAACCGAGCAAATTAATTTTTTTATTTATTATGATAGAAATAAATTTTTTTCGGTATTTTGATGCAAAAGTACATTTTCGTAATTTTCGAAATTATAAAAAAAATGGATGCGAGTTAATAGTTTATTTATAACAAACTGTTAATATAATAAACATAGATATTGATAAATTTTGTTTATTGATGTAGAAATGTCAATTGTGAACGGGTGTCATTGCAGCAACGCTTTTCAGCAACGGATTTCGAAAGCTGGTTTATATTTACGATTGCGTGTCATTTGTAATCGGTTGAATGAAATGACCTGATTTTTTTCGGGAAGTATTATATCTTTTGTACTTCATTAGTGGTGGGAACCACCTACATAAAAAAGACCCCCCAACAACCCCCCACAAAACCTCCAACATCAAAAAATAATTTATTTTGCGTTATAATTATGTCAATTTATTCAATATAATCTACTGAATGCAGCACATATACTGAATTAATTTGTGACCCCCGCTTACCACCGCATAGCCCCCTCGAATTAAAAAATTCGGCGGACAGTGAAACTGCGCATTGCTGGCGATTTTTCGATGAAAATAGTATATTTGTAAAACGTCCAATATAATCTAAAGGATGAAATAATTTGTGACCCCGTAATCCCCTAAAGCACGACAGAAAAAATCCCTCAAAGCTGACGATGGCAAAAACTAGATGGAAACGGCCGTTGCTGGATATTTTTTTTGCAAAATGAGTCTACCTAAACTTATTCAATAAACCCCATATAATGAAATAATTTGTGACCCCGCGCTTCAATCAGAATAAGGTAGACCCATTTTGCAAAAAAATATCCAGCAACGGCCGTTTCCATCTAGTTTTTGCCATCGTCAGCTTTGGGGGATTTTTTCTGTCGTGCTTATGGGGATTACGGGGGGTCACAAATTATTTCATCCTTTAGATTATATTCGACGTTTTACAAATATACTATTTTCATCGAAAAATCGCCAGCAATGCGCAGTTTCACTGTCCGCCGAATTTTTTAATTCGAGGGGGCTATGCGTGGTAAGCGGGGGGCCACAAATTATTTCAGTATATGTGCTGTATTCAGTAGATTATATTGAATAAACTGACATAATTATAACGCAAAATAAATTATTTTTTGATGTTGGAGGTTTTGTGGGGGGTTGTTGGGGGGTCTTTTTTATGTAGGTGGTTCCCCCCACTAATGAAGTACAAAAGATGTAATACTTCCCGAAAAAAATCAGGTCATTTCATTCAACCGATTACAAATGACACGCAATCGTAAATATAAACCAGCTTTCGAAATCCGTTGCTGAAAAGCGTTGCTGCAATGACACCCGTCAATTGTGACTTGAACATTTTTTCTCAATTGATTTATACAATTTAAAATATAGAAAAAACATTCATTTATTTATTTAAGAATTCATGAAAAAATAATTTCAAAAATATTGAAACTGTACCTTTGTAAAAAATTCATGAATGAATGAAGATAATTCTGTTTTATTTTAATTAATGAACCTTTTTTGTTCACATAAAAACGGCAAGTGGGTGAAAAATGAAAAAAAGTATATTGAATTTATTTGAACATTCGTAATGGATAAAGAGGCGAAAAAACTTTATGGCCTTCAGTCAAATATTTCTTTTAATTTCAATGGGTTACGAAAGAGGTGTTTGACAAATATAACAAATATAAATAGAACAAAAATAAAAAATTGTAATGGAACTCAGTTCGTGAAGTGTTCAGATTTTATTATTTTTTTTTTAAATTTCAGATCTACTATATATACCCTAAAAACATTTTTTAAATCAACCTACTAACTCGCGACGCCATGCGTCGCAATACGGCAATACGGCGTGCGTACGGCAATTTCCAATGTAAAAATTATTAATTATTCATAATGTAGGTACATTTCCAGGGATTGGAACTTTATTTTAAGTAATTTTTTTTATGCTCCAGGAAATTTATTCTACAATAAAAAATCTTATTAGTCTACTAATTATTAGTAAAAAACATCATTTTTTTACCATCCTCATTAGTGGGACTAGCATAAATTCATTATTGCATGAACATTTGACCGTCAAAAAAATTTTTTCGTATTGGATCCTACACAATTTGTCAATCGCTCAAAAAAAGGCTCGTGTAGATTGGTCGAAAGAAAGGCTCCAAAAATACAATCGCGGCGCTTCGAAGCACGTCTATGACATCGTGACAGGTGATTAATCGTGAATTTACGCGTATGAGCCCGAAAGTCAACAACAGTCGACTGTATTGGTGTTTCAAGATGAGCCAAATCATCAATGGTTCAGAGATCAAAATATCCAATACATGGGTCATCAGGCCAACAGTCCTGACTTGGTACCCAATGACTTTTTTCTCTTCCCTCACCGCTTCCATATTAGTCACACCATATGCTCAGTGTATAGATCTTCATGGGGAACACTTTTAAAAGCAATAGAGACGTTTCTTTCATATTTAGGATATTGAGGATTAAATGTTGATTTCATACAGCATTCATCCCGTTGTATCGTAGGCAGTTCTTGGAATCACTCTCAAATCCTGGAGTAAATTACCAAGAAAGATAAAGATAGTTTCTAGAACTTTTAAAGTTGGTTGACAAGCGTTGGCATTAGATAACATCTTAACGATATTCTTCCATCTGATTGTCGTTATATCCGACATGTTGTAAGAACCGGTTGTATATAATAAAAAATAATCTAACCTGCAGAAGTTTTTCGTATGTTCTTCAAGTTCGATATAAGACACCTATTTGCTTACTGCGACAGTCTATTTTTGTTAAATTAGTCTTCGAATGAATAAATCTACTTTTCAACATTGTTATTTTAAATTAAGTTTAAAATGTGATTCTGAATTAAAATTGATTAAAAATCCTGTAAAATACAGGGTGAGTCTTTGACCACTGCATTGTTTTTAACCATAGGTTCTTGAGATCAAAAGAAACACTTTTTTTCCATACCGTTTTTCCATATTCAGCTGCGTTAAAAAGTTATAAGCATTTTATGCTTTCACATTGGGTGAATACCCATCCGTAGTCCAGTTTAGTTTGAATGAAAATTATCTTCCACAGCATCCACCATTGAATCTAAATTGTTTAAAAACATTGTTTTCCCTCGAAGAAATGATTGCCTCACTCATGTTTCATCAGATGATTATATCGATTTAATTCCATTCAACTTCAAATATCTCAAAAATGACGAAATTCAGGAAAAAAGACGAGAAATGATTTTATCTGCAAAAAAGACTAATAATTCTAGGAAGTACAAAAAACATACCTTGACTTCAAGTCATATTTGTTTTTTATGCAATTTAACCAATCTGTACAGTAGTACCCACAAGAAATGGAATAAATCTATTTTTGCCAAAATATATGACTGTTATCAAAAACCTTCTACACGAGATTATTTCAATTGATATTGTGGTTTGAATATTACAGGTGAAAATGCAATTTTTTATGAAATTTCCATACCCTATATCTTTTGAACAAGATCAAATTTGGAAAAATGTTATAGAAAGAAAATGTTTCTTTTGAAGTCAAGAATCTATGGTTAAAATTAACGCAGTGGTCAAAGACTCACCCTGTATATGTAGTATATGTAATTGGGAAGTTTGGAAATTATAAAATTAACAAAATATCCAACCTGAACACACAATCGACATTTTAAAAAGTTATGTTTTAGTTGTCTGAAGCTATTTGAATAATCTTGCCTTATTTTTTTTTCCTCTTCTTTAAGTTTTTTGTCCTCATTCGTGTTCGCGGTGCAAGGAATCTGAAAAAAATTGATAACGTCACTAAATGGACCACCGTGTATGTCTGTATTGTGCGTAAGCTCTTATCGTAATTGTACATGATTTCAGATAAGTTCAGCGTTTTTTTGTTTAATCCGTTAAGACTTTATATGCACCATAATTCAGAAATAAACGGATTCAATTCTCATACAAGTCTTTTAGAGAGAATTGAGTGATTCTTACAATCCAATTGAATCAAAACCACAAATTCGAACCAGATCTGAAGATCCGACAAGCAGGAAGCTATTTCCTCGAATTGGATTTCTGAAGAGCACTTGGAATCAACAAACATAAATAATTTGATAGCGTTGCGGCCCGATCAAATCTATACTGAACCGTTATTCGATGTATTTCGTAACTAATTAAGTAAATTATGAATAGATAACTCGTGAAGATAGGTGAAAAACCGTCAGCGAAAAGTGATTACAACGATTTTAAATATACCGGGTGTTCTCCGGGAAGGTATTGCCGTAATTTTGACAAACATTAGTCTTGACAATTCATACTAGGCACTCGTAAAGTTGGCACAATAGCTTCTTTTTGATTTGGCTGCTCCGGACTTTTTTTTTTTGTGATGATATCGGAGAGGCAAGGTTCACTCAAACAAACCAGAAATGCCGGAACAACGCAAACAAAATATTCGTGTTGAAATTAATGAAATACCGCTTCATATGTATCAAAATGTAATGGAAAATGTGTTCAAAAGGGTTCGGATTTGTGAGGCAAACACAGGTCGGACATTTCTTGCTTTCATAATTCCTGACATCAAGTAAATAAATAATAATAATGTTTCTTTATTTCAATTCAGAATAAAATGTTCAGGGTGGGCATTTTTCAATGTTTCAGTACTACAACTTTTAAATCAGAGGAGATGAACAAATTCTGATACCCTATTGGGGTTCTCTTTTTCTGGGAAACTAACAAAAGTAGTGTTAAGTTTTGGCTACCTTCTTTTGTTTTCGACTTACAAGCGAAAATTGGAAAAATAGCGATATTAAAAAAAAATTATATCTCCGCTAAAACTGTTGGTAGAGCTCTGAAATTAAAAGATTATAGAGGCACTTTTTTACCTAGAATACAGTGGCATGCTTTTCCTTTTGACACCATTTTTAATTACGAAGCTATGATCCAAAGTTATGTTTTTTTAAATAGGAACACTATTTTACTATGCCATTTTCTGAAAGCTTAATTTTTTCTGATTTCAAAAATGTGCAACATCATATGGTTTGAGTTATGTTATTAATGAAATGAAAGACACCATGTGTATATAAAAGGGGACAGAGCGAAGCTCCAGGTGATTAACTTGTAGTGTGGAATTGTTGGCAACCTGTGTAAGAAGTACATTATTTCAACTATCATTATGCAAAATATACTTATTATACTGTTTATAACATCATAAGTGATATTTTTCGAATTCCTTCACTTGTTGCCGGGGATCTGCATGCTAGATTATAATTTATTGTCTGTCTCATCAAGGTGTAGGAGAGTAATGAGTAAATTTCCCTGTGGTCGATCTCCATTTCGTCGACAATGTTGAATCTAGGGTATACGATTCCCAAACTTTTTTCAATGTGATAATAATTATGTTATATCTTCTTCCTGATTATGCCCCTCAGCGCATTATTCCGAGCATTCCTTTTTCATTGGTCATTCTTTACCTGAATTTCCGCAAGATGCTTTTTCAGGTAATACATTACTATCTGAAACATCTACAAGTATAAATGTGACGTGAGGTCAGGTGCATTTGCAAGCTTGTTATCAAGGATAATACCACTCTTGTTATCAAGGGTAATACCACTAGAGGTGAGAATTTTTTGAGAACACTCTTGTTTTTTGGGAATTATGGGTTTAAATTTCACGAAACAAAGTTATCCTTAAAATAACACGAGCCGAAGGCGAGTGGTATTTCGGGATCATTTTGTTGAGTGAAATTTGTATAATTTTCAAAAAACGACAGAGTGTTCTCAAAAAAAATTCGAATCTCGTGTGGTATTTGGAAAGATCATTCAACAATATAAATCAAACGAAATAAAAAATAGTTTTTATTCAAAAATAACCAGATAGAAGCATAACAACAAATTATTCATCTTTATTCTCAAAATAATAATTATTGATAGTACAATTATTATACACACTACGAGCATTATTTTCGAATGATGAAGTAGATACTGATGCTGTTTCTTGAAGGACATTTTTTTCATTCCTTATGGCTGTGATTATTTTTTTGTGATGTTGTTGGTCCAGTTGGAGATACGGTTTCACTGACGCTGCAGAAGAATGGCCTGTTATCTTTATCAGCTGTTCCTCGCCAATCCCTGCTTTGGCTATGGCTGACAGCAGTAGCTCGATGAGAGTGGTTGGTTATCTTCGACTTGGTTGTGTTGATGCCAATGAGTTCTGCCGATTCTTTTGTCCATTTAGCTATCGTATCGGGACCGACTGGGGAGTTTTTGAACCATGAACCATATTTCCAATTCTTATGTGGAGTAAGGAATAGTCTTTCAGTGGTTATGTTTGCAGTTCTTTTGGATACAAGTATTAGGTGTACAAATAAGTTTCCGCGGTTTGTCAAAAGATGGCCCCACCAGAAGGTTATGGAGAAATTGTCAGATGTAAAACGTAATATCCCAAGTTTAGTCATCTGGCAACACCATAACCTTAAAGTACTAGTGATTCCGTATCAGCATCACGTAATTTTTTTCATGCAACAATGTCAAGTTTTATTCCGAATAAGCATCATTTGCGGGAACTTTTGATTTACTTCTTTAATGTGAAAAAATCTGCAGCTGAGGCGCATCGACTGCTTCTAGAAGCATATGGTGAAGCTGCTTTAGGTGAGAGAAGTTGTCAGGAATGGTTTCAAAAGTTTAAGAACGGTGAGTTTGACGTTAAAGACAAAGAACACAGTGGAAGGCCGAAAGTGTACGAAGACATGGAATTAGAAGCACTATTGGAGGAAGATTCGTCCCAAACGCAAAAAGAACTTGCACTTACTCTACAAGTGACTCAACAAGCAATGTCACATCGTTTAAAATCGTTAGGAATGATTCAAAAACAAGGAAATTGGGTTCCATATGAACTAAAGCTGAGAGACGTTGAACGCCGATTATGCATGAGTGAAATGCTGCTTGCCAGGAATAAAAAAAAGAGTTTTTTGCATCGTATAGTCACTGGTGACGAAAAATGGATTCACTGCGATAATCCAAAGAAGAGAAAGTCATGGGTTAAGCTCGGCGAACCATCAACATCGACAGCTAAGCCGAATATTCATGGAAAAAAACTCATGCTGTGTATTTGGTGGGATCAGCTTGGTGTCGTGTATTATGAATTGCTGAAACCAAGCGAAACCATTACTGGAGCTCTCTACCGAACACAATTGATGAGATTGAGTCGGGCACTTAAGGAAAAACGCGCCCATTACTACTCCAGACACGACAAAATTATTCTTTTACACGATAATGCTCGTCCACATGTTGCGGCGCCGGTAAAAACATACTTGGAAACACTCAACTGGGAAGTTTTACCCCACCCGCCGTATTCACCAGACTTAGCCCCTTCTGATTATCATCTGTTCCGGTCGATGGCACATGGTCTGTCTGAGCAGCGCTTCACATCATATGAAGACACCAAAAATTGGGTAGATTTGTGGATAGCGTCAAAAGATGAAGAGTTTTTTCGACGGGGTATTCGAATGTTGCCAGAAAGATGGGGAAAAGTAGTGGCAAATGATGGAAAATACTTTGAATAAAACGTAATGTACTTTTCCTTTACAATAAATTCCTAATTTTTTATAAAAAACCGCGGAAACTTATTTGAACACCTAATAGCTTATATAACCTCACCGGGCAAATATTTTCTTCAATATTGGGAGTCAGCCATTTCGTTTCCTCACATTTTTGGGCACCACCTTGTCTTGTTTTAGAAAATATCGGATTGTAGGCAATTCGGCCTGTGGAATTACCATCGTTTTCAATTTCGAATTGGAAATGCGAAATTAGGCATGATGAACCCTCTCCTCCGCGCCAAGCAAGCTCCAATGTAGCAATAAAATAAAATTTTCTGTTCAAACCGTCTGGATTATCTTCTTTACATAAGTTGACCATCTTTTTGTGTTGCTCCAAAGACAGCGCCTTGGTACTAACTTTTCTTTTCTCAGATTCCACTTGTAAAATACGCCTCTTGTTATTTCGTGCATCCCGCGACGTTTTTAAAGCCACGTCTGTGAATAGATCGAACCTAACGCCCCATTCGGAATAGATTTTTCCTGCAGCTGTTTGGCAGTATTATTTCACAAGGTTTTTACGACACTTTCCTTGTAGTCTGATCCATCTCTTTTCTTCATATTGAAAGCCCAGGGCCCAGTCTAGCATAATATAATTGAGCTCTGACAAACTTGTTTTTTCATTTACAAGGTATTCTCGGGCAGCACAGAATTCTTCGAATTGTTTCCAAATGTAGGATCTTGACTTCACTGTATTAAGCGGCATACTTTTCTTCACACTTTCCTCAATTGAAGTGATATTATAATTGCCAAAACTTTATGATAAAATACGAAAATAAACTGACAGAACTGCCAAATGTGCTGTTGAAGTTATCGCTAACAACAGCTTGTTTATCGTAACCATGACGACCGCTACTTCCACCAACGGCCAAAGCTATCCGGACGTATTAATATTCCTATGCAAATTAGGAATTTGATAAAAACAAATTTCTAAAAGTGAAAACACTATGATGTTGAGTGTTTTCAGATACATTTGGTTCTATTGGTCCGTTTTCAAAAATTGAGCTATTTCATTTGACGATGTAGTATAGTGTTGAATGATCTCTATAATACGATCCTTTGAGAAGCTAAGACCAAAGTTATCGATGAATTTGAACAGTCTTATGTGCTGAAATACCATAAAAGTGATGATATTCGAATTCCAATCTTCGGGACCTCCACAGGACCTTAGAAAAAATAAAAAACAACATTAAATTTTCTGAGACTACTTTTTAACAAACTTGTCAAAATGGCAATTTCAATGAAACTAAACCCGCAAAAAGTCTATCCATTCTTAACTTTATTTTATGAACTCCTGTTTCTTCATGATATCCATTGGTATCCGCTTCTTAACTTTTCTAGTAGTCCATTGTTTTGGTATTCAATGATTATAAAATACCTTGTCTAGTAGAACGACGTGCTATCGTTTTGCCCAAATATTTGTAAATTTCGAACATCGCGTCGATACCTTCCCTCATTTACCTCTCTCTGCCTCTTTAGACATGAACCCTTTGTCTCCTGCTCCTCGATAGCCTCTTGGGCCTCATAGATTCGAGGCCCGAGGCATTAAGGCTATTCGCCTTCGAAAGCAAGTAACAACAAAAATAGGATGAATTAATACAATTTTTTTATGATTTTGGTAGTTTAGAAGCATGCAGAGTTTTTAAACTTATCCGGAAGCTGTGGAAAATCATTGAAAAAGGCGACTAATTAGCTACAATAAATGTTAAGCATGTTCACTACAACATTAACACTTCTGTTCCTATAACTAACGATAAATCAATTTCGAATACATCCGTATAGTAGTAGCTAAAAGGATTCCTAACTACTCCGTCTACTATAGTAATTTTGAGTTCGTAGACGAATTGAAAGTATATATAAAATAACCTAGATAATTAATCATTAAAATTCTTTGGAAACAGGGTACGTCAGTTAATAATAATTTGCAAAGTGAGCATCAATTTCCTATTACGCACTAACAAAAAAAATCCTTGATACAAAATTTCTAGAATGAAGCGACTGCTATTTAAGTGATGAAGTTTCGTCAAGGACTAGAAACCTTATAATTATTCAAATCATCATAATTAGCCTTTTCATTCACAATTTCTTTTTCGATTCATGGTAGCTTCATTGAAAACGATTAAAAGTTTTCACACACGCTTTCAAAAAAACGCACTTTCAAATTTTTCATGATTTCGTGAGAAAATAAACGTAGACAAGGACTCACGTGAGGTCGGGAGCATTCGCGTGCTTTTTGTAAGTATTTCTCAAAGAGTTTGTGTCTTGAACGAAATTTCGTCATTTTATTTTCCATTTATCAGCTTTGAATAAATTAAATGAATTGAAATTGAATAAATAATGTCCAACCAATAATTTTAGAGTGGCTACAATGTCTCTTCGTATATCTCCAATCTATTGCGACATCTAAGATATTTCTTTATAATCCTTAATTTTTGTTTATGTATCGTATCCGCTCCAAACCCATTCAGAATTCTATTAACAACCAACAACTGTAAGGTCTAATTTATTGATGATTTCATTTAACGGTTTACGTGTCCAACGCTTATCCGTTGAAATTAATGATTACCAGGGTCTTTGAAGATTTCACCTTTCATCTAAGATCGGTCAGTAGAGAAAATCCTGCCAAAGCGACATATCATCGTATGGCTGTAGAAAGGATATGAACTCTTCAGTCTTGTATTTACGAATCTGAAAACACTTGATTCTTATGAAATTAAGAATTTCGAAAAGCACTGACGTGCTCAGGAGCTTATTTTTAAGTGATACGATCATTCGAAAATCTTCATTCTATGAACTTCTGTGACTTCATCTCGTAAAAAAATTCTAAAGCTTCTCCTGGATCTACTCTTAGAAAATAAAATTTAGGAATGTGATACTAATAACCTCAATATATGCATCAATTTCAATTGAGATTCCCCGCATATCTCATGAGAAATCGAATATTTACAACAGAAAGAATTTCCGAAGTTTTTAAAATTTCGTAGCCTGAGGATTTTTACAGAATTTGTCAGGCTCCTTTCTTTCAACGGAATTCAAACGCTATCCAAGTTTTAAATCGATCTGATGGATATTCTGGGAGATATTAAGAAACCAAACTCAGATATTCATAACTTCTGAATTATTTGACGGATTTGGTCCAATAACGAACTTGACAGAGATATTTGCACAATAAACCTATTCTGTAAATAAGAAAGCTCTCAACTTCTCAAAGGCTTTCCAAATCAGCCATAATACTTTTCCATTTTTAATTTCTGCGGTCATATGTAAGTTTCTTAGTATTATTTTTCCTCCCTGTTTTGAAAACAACTGCTTTGACCAACGTAAGGAATGTTACTCAACAATGTATTGGTTGTATATAATGACAGGATCTAAATCAACCTGTCTACTCAACACTTGAGGCTTCTCAGTCACTATACTCATAGACATAAAGAGATAGACCTAGCATTTCATTCATAAAACTGTTGAAATTAATAGCCAACATTGAATTATGTCACCATGTATCAGAAAAAGACAGAAATATATGCGCTCTAGCACTTTGGCAACGCTGCATAATGAAGTCGTCAAATACTCAGTGGCGTACTGATTTAATGGTTTCGTTTAATTTTTGAGGAACCTTCAAAATTAGAAATATTTGAGATTATGATAGAAAACCTGTAGAATTACGAACTGTAAATCTAGTATAATCGATTTTAGGTAAATGATGCAAGACAAATTGCGTCACTATGATATTAAAATAGATTCATACGATAATAGAGGGTATTTCTTTCTATATTTCGAAAGATATAATGAAAAGTGTAGATATTATAATATTGAACTATAATCCCTGCAAGTACGATTATAATTGATATCTTTTGTAGGTAGTCACAGGAGTGAAACTGCTAAGTCTGTTAAATTTTACCGAGTAGTAAATGTTTTACAGTTGAAACACTCTTTCGAAGTCTGCAAAATCACAATAACCACTTAATTTTCACTTGTAAACAAATACAAGTTAACTTCTAGCGCTTTGGCAACGTCACGTATAATATAAGGGGGAAATACGGTGAGTGAATTTTATGAATGAATATGTTCGCGCAGAGTTGTCGATCATCACATAGTGAAGTATCAGTTCTTAGTTTTTAGTTCTGTGCCGACGTCAACATGCTGAATATTTTCAAACAGTTTCAAGAAATAAAACACATTATGACAACGTCACAAACGGGTTGGATGCGTATGGCGTATGGTTGCCAAACTGCTTTTTCAATGGGAGCTACATGATTCAATGTAAATAAATGGGTCTATCTCTTTATATGTCTATGACTATACCTAATACTTGAACATTCTATTTCAATGCCAAATGTATTTTTTTTGCAGATGCCTCTTCCTCCAACGAAGCCGTCCATTTACAACAGCGTCTACAAAGTCTTAGCACGGAATTGCTTACCCTAAGGAACCACTTGCATGTTCAAGGCTCGACCGCACCAACTCCTACCACATTGAAGCCATCGCCACCTTTGGCAGCTCCTCAACCTGTGGTTCCATCAAGGCTGCCAACGCCACTCTTTTCCTCCGTACCAGAGCTGAGAGATCAAGTGCCAAATGTGGGTTCCGAGCTGGAAGACTTGATACACCTTCAGGGTCCACTGACCGAGGATGCTGTGATGAAATGTCTGCAGGCACGGTTTGGGATGTCAAATTTCTATGTGAGTTTTGAAAAAATGTAACCATACGATGTCTGATCAAATACAGAGTGTTTACTACTTTGTTGGCACAACTAACTTTTATACAAGCTAATACTACTTCTCCCAGAGCCATTTTATATTATTCTGTAGCCTTATCTAGCAGACCGTTATTTTGCCGTGAAATATGGGCAAATTAATTACTCGTAAGGTATAAAATTCTGCGCTAAAACATCAAATATTCAAATCATCCAAAAATTTCAATCGAAATACTGCGTTCATTGGTCAGTGCTCCTTGGTATGTCTCCAACTACACCATACATGAGGTTTTAATGATCCCATATATCACGACAGATATAGAAAATCATCAGAAAATACAAGGACATACCAACTGACAGAAGATCCATTCAACTGACGAAAGTTGAAAAGGACCTGGCCAAGCGACCTAACTACTATGAATCTATCAATGTTTAATACAATAAATAGTTTTGTGTGTTTTCATTTTTATTATTGCTTGAGGAATCCTTATTACCTACATCTCCCCTAACATTGTTTATGTTATTTATGACTCAATCATATAATATATGCTTTCCACTATTTTATTTCATATACCTTGTACTGTTACTCTGTGATCAATACAATCGTTGATTTTTATCTCTTTTTCATTTCCAGACAAACGTTGGTCCCATCCTCTTATGCATCAATCCTTACCGAGATGTGGGAAACCCATTAACTTTAAGCAGTACAAGAGGGTTAGCTCTAAGCGCCCAACTCAGTTGTGTAGTTCAAGAAGCCATAAGACAACAATCGGAAACAGGGTACCCCCAAGCCATTATCCTTTCTGGTGAGTACCATGAAGAATTATTAAATAAATAATTTCATTCCATGGTTTTCAACGATGTGAATTATCAACGCAACAAAGGATATTTATGCATGAGAAGACTAATTTGTTTTGAATATTAATACAAGATGTAAGATCGTTAAGAATAATTTCGAATTAGTTAATTTTAATTATTCTGTTCCTTTGTGTAGGTACCAGTGGATCTGGCAAGACCCATGCTTCTATGCTGCTTCTGCGACAGTTGTTCGAGGTCGCTGGAGGTGGACCAGAAACTGACGCCTTCAAACATTTAGCCGCCGCCTTTACAGTATTACGTTCTTTAGGTTCTGCAAAGACTAGGTCAAATTCAGAATCGAGTCGAATTGTAAGTTGGATATAAGGTGATGATAATTCACAAATCATGACGAAATTATCGGATGGTACCTAGTTTTTCAATAATGGGTAGAATTTTGAATAGCCTGTCTCTTTTGATTATGGCTGATATTATTTGACGACTACGCAATTTCTTTTGAAAAATTGTTGAATAGTAGAGGTGATTTCACGTAAAGAAAAGTTTAGCGAATTCTGCAATCAAATTTGTTTCAACCTCAATCAAACATCTTCCAAGTTTTTGATTTTTTTGCAATCTTTGATATTGAGGCTGAAGTTTTTGTTAGGAAAAGAATTCAATTTAGTTCATGTTTATTCTCTTTTCCAGGGCCAGTTCATAGAAGTACAAGTTACTGATGGTGCTCTTTATAGAACCAAGATTCATTGTTATTTCTTGGATCAAACCCGTGTCATCAAACCTCTTGCCGGTGAAAAGAATTACCATATATTTTACCAAATGTTAGCAGGCCTGTCAAATGAAGAAAGAGCTAAACTGAATCTCGAAGGCCATAAGCCTTCAACTCTCAAATATTTGGCAAGTGGGGATACACGACAAGATCTAGCTGAAGATGCTTCTAGGTAAAAATTACCATGCAATTTTGATTTTCCCGAAATGATTAATTTAATTTTAATTTTTCAGATTTCAAGCGTGGAAAACCTGTCTTGGAATTCTGGGAATACCGTTCTTGGATGTTGTTAGAGTGCTGGCAGCAGTTTTGCTTCTGGGCAACGTGCAATTCATCGATGGCAAGGGGCTTGAAGTTGATGTTAAAGGAGAATCCGAACTTAACGCTGTTGCTGGTCTACTTGGAGTTTCTGGAGCAACACTTTTCAAAGGACTCACTACAAGAACTCACAACGCTAGGGGACAACTTGTAAAATCAATGTGCGATGCTAACATGTCTAATATGACTAGAGATTCCCTAGCGAAAGCCTTATATTGTCGTACAGTAGCTACAATTGTGAGAAGAGCAAATAGTTTGAAAAAATTAGGCTCCACACTAGGAACTCTCAGTTCAGACTCGAACGAATCTGTACACAATCAAGCTGAGGTAACGAGTCAGCATGCTTCAACGTCTGGAGGAAGCAACAACGCCGGAAGCAAGTCGATGGCAGCATTAAACAACGCAGTTCGTCATGCAACTGACGGTTTTATTGGTATTCTAGATATGTTCGGGTTTGAAGATTCAGAACCAAGTCAACTGGAACACTTATGTATCAATTTGTGCGCTGAAACTATGCAACATTTTTATAATACTCATATTTTTAAGTCTAGCATAGAATCATGCCGAGATGAAGGAATAAACTGTGACATTGAAGTGGACTACATCGATAATGTACCTTGCATCGATCTCATATCATCTCTACGTACAGGTCTATTGAGTATGTTGGACGTAGAATGCTCAATAAGAGGTACAGCTGAATCTTATGTATCGAAAATAAAAGTACAACATAAACATAATACAAGGCTGTTTGATCCAAAGAGTCCTCGTTTATTTGGTATACAACATTTCGCTAATCGTGTGGTCTACGATGCTTCGCTCTTTTTGGATACTAATAAAGATGTTGTACCAGATGATCTTGTCGCTGTTTTCTACAAACACAGCTGTAATTTTGGATTTGCCACCCATTTGTTTGGAAGTGAATTGAAAGCTTTGTATGCTTTGGAGAGCGTGCCTAGAGGTGTTAGTTTTAGGATATCTCCAACTTCACATACCGATCTGTTAAATGGCGATGAACCTGTATCTACATTAACTCAAGATTTCCACACACGCTTGGATAATTTACTAAGAACTTTGGTTCACGCTAGGCCTCATTTCGTAAGATGTATTCGCAGCAACTCCCAAGAAATTCCAAATAGGTTCGATAGAAATATTGTGGTTAGACAAGTACGTTCTTTACAAGTTTTGGAAACAGTTAACCTTATGGCTGGTGGATATCCCCACAGAATGAGATTCAAAGCATTTTCTGCTAGATATAGACTGCTTGCACCGTTCGCAAGAATGCATAGAATCGAAGATAAGCTAATAGAAGATTGCAATCTAATTTTACAACACGTAATAAATGGTATTGAAAAATCACAATTGATTTCTACCAGTTGGGCCATGGGTAAACGACATATCTTTCTAAGCGAAGGTTTAAGACAATATCTGGAAAATCTTCGAACTCAAACGCGACAAAAAGCAGCTCATCTCATACAAGCTGTTTGGAGAGGTTATAAGTGCAGAGTAAGGTTAGCTACCACTAAACGTCATATCAAAAATAATGAAAACACAAAGAAAAATATAAATAGATCCACCAATAGTGGAACCATACGTCCAAGACCTCAGCCTATAGCTGGTACCCCTCCACCAGATATGAACGAAAAATGCGATGCTAAGATCATTCAGCAAACTTGTAATCTTTTCGGTTTAGATTTGGAAAGACCACCACCAGTTCCACCCAGTCGCTCATATACCGTTGCAGGAAATACTAAATTAGGTTATCCTCAAACTCGCATTATGAAGATGTCTTTCCCAGAAAATAACAGTGGTAGTGGTGTTATATTGGCGAAAGGTGATACAGTATTAGTAGTGGGTGCTTCTCATAGAAGAGGGCATCTAATAGTCGAACATGACAATACTACTTTGCATGTTCCTTTTCAATTTTTGGAGCTGAAGCAAAGTGTAAATATTTGATTCAGTGTATTTAGCTTTTATAATTTTCATTCCTATTCAACAAGGTGCCAAACTCTGGCAGAATATGAAATAAAGGTGGCCCTTGATGGTTCAAATTGATTCTGTTGAGTTCAATATGAGTAATTAATGTATTTTTGATTTTCCTTATTATTTAAAAATTTTCATATTGAAAACAAACCAGAAAGGTGTCTCATATTTCACAAAACCATATACAGCTTCTGTCAGAGAAATTTTAACTTAGTTTTAGATATTTATTACTTTATATTATGATATTATACATGTAGAACCTTGCCAGAACCCATTATGTTCGTAAGTTTATAATGATTTACTCAGTTTTGTACAAATTATACACTTTAAGAGAAGAGAATATATCTTTTTAACTCAAAACTGACATGTTATTTATTTTATCCTCACTATAGTATACCGAGAAAGTCCATTTTGTCTATAATCGTAATATGGCTTTGCTAATTATTTGGGTGTATCATTTCTTAAATAAACAGGTCCACAAGATATCGTCATGAAATAATATTTTTTTAACGGCAAAATCGTGCAAAAACAGTCCTAGGAAGAATTTGGGGAAGGTAATCTCATCAGATAAGAAAAACTTCTGAGTCTTTTCACGATAATATGCTACTATAAAAAATTCAAATATTCGAAATAACATTCGAAATCATATATCACAATTTTTTAAATTTTTGTCATTTCTATTGAAAATAAAGATAAAACGCTTCAGTGTTCTGGAGAGATAATTACCCCCTTTGACCCCCCCAAACAGTACCCCTTTCACCCGCCCGTAACACCGCCACTGCATTCGTGACAACTTGAGAAGGATAAAAATGTGATGAAAAGGACCTCAGTTTTTGTTCTCTCCAGCTCCTAAAATGTTTCCAACTGGATTTTTGTACATTTTCATGATATTATTGATTCATTAAATTCTTGCTGAAGCGCAACA
This sequence comes from Micraspis discolor, assembly GCA_030674115.1. Taxonomy (NCBI): domain Eukaryota; kingdom Metazoa; phylum Arthropoda; class Insecta; order Coleoptera; family Coccinellidae; genus Micraspis; species Micraspis discolor. The sequence goes on from JARTUT010001740.1 coordinate 4,048,032, forward strand.
GACTCAAGTACGTGCATTTTCGGAACATACCCTCATTTAATTCTCATCGATGCTCCGTTCCGTCAAGATCTGAAATTAACATAACCTTTCTTTTTTAATCAAAAACAAATATTTTGATTACGTTACCAGTGGTTGGTAATATATGCGACTGTTTTTTCCATTTATTTTACAGGATACTTAAATTTACTATTATGTTACATTTTTATATTAGTTGGAGCTGATGGTGTGTTAATTTTATTACAATGTTTCTGATAAAGCTGTTTTTATTGTTATATTTATCGACTGTGATATTCGCCGAGAATAAAAGGCCTACAATTTTGATATCCATACTAGCTAGAAATAAGGCTCATACTCTGCCATATTTTTTAAGTTACCTTGAGAATCTGAACTATCCAAAAGATCGGTTATCACTCTGGTATGTATGTCTCAAAATCAAAAACCATTTTGTTTGAATGAAATAATTGTTCTCAAGGATTCAGAGTGATCATAACGATGATGAGACTATAGATATATTGGAAACATGGATTACGTCTGTTCAAGACAGTTACCACTCTATTAAAAAAGATTTTGTTCCAACTCCTAAACGATATGAAGGTGAAGTAGGTAACGCTCACTGGACTGAAGAGCGGTTTCAGCATATTATTTCCATGAGAGAATCAGCCCTTCAATATGCTAGAAATATATGGGCTGATTTTTACTGGGTGAGCTGTTCTGCTCGTTTACTAGGCATGTATTTTATGCATGTTGCTTATTTTATGTTGTCTCTATAATTAATGCTCTACTGTACTATGAGATACATGAAAAATTTTGATATACATTGTACAGGGTTTTCTTAAATGATGATATTATCAAAAGTGTCTCTTTGTTTATGTTTATAAAAATAAGAGTTCCAAACTATGGTATCACACAATTTCATCAGGAACAGGTGATTAGCAGCTACAATTATAAATTGATAGGTAAAATAAGAAAATTCCAAAGCTACCCATATGTTTCAATTTTTTATAGTGATCCTGTACAATAGATGATGATTGGTAATGAATGGAAATTTGAACACAGCAAAAGTACCTTTTATCTATTGCAGTTTCGCGTTAACATTCGATTCTATCAATTTCAGATGCCAATCGTCAATCTTAGACCATTTAAAGTAATTCGAATTGACATTCCCTAATCTGTCCTATTCCATAACAATTCTACCACATACCAAGAAGTATAATTCCAATTTTTCATTTTATTTATATGGTATTCTACCAAATTTGACTGAAATAGAAAATATATCCTGTCCTTATTGCAGAATCTAATCTTAACAATTATTTCCTTTATTCAAATTGTTTTACAATATATAAAAAATATTGCTGACTTGATATTAAAATGTAATTTTTTCAAATGTTAGGCAACTAAACATACACACTCAAACACTAAAAAATATTATACTAGTGCAGATCTCAAACAGAGTCTGGTAGTTGCTATGTATTGTTGAAAAACTGCAGAACATTAATTTTCATTATATGTGTATGCATTAATAAAGAACAAATATTCCTTGTCAATGGATTGACCTTTGCTAAATAAATAATCTTATAGTCACATCACATAATTGTCCTTTCGTCGATTCCTAAATACACTATATTATTGAATGAAAGCATGTATACATTGTCACTGAAACAAATGTTTGAACTTTATTCAACGTTATTACTTAATAAAAGTAATATCATAATGAGACTTTTTTCAGACACTAGACTGTGACGTATTCTTAACGAATCCAGAAACATTGAATTATCTCCTTGCAAAAGAATTCATAGTAGCTGCTCCTATGCTCAGATCATCGGAATTATATTCAAATTTTTGGCATGGAATGACAAGCGATTATTATTATTATAGAACTGAAGAGTACAAACCCATCCTCTATAGAGAAAACAGAGGTTGTTTTGATGTTCCCATGATACACTCATGTGTCCTTATCGATTTGAGAAAATCGAAATCAGATTATCTGACTTATGTACCTAACAGAGTTCCTAGATTTGACGGACCAATTGATGACATAATTGCATTCGCAATAAGTGCGAATCGAAGTGAGATTCCTTTGAAATTATGTAACGAAGAAGTTTTTGGTTTCATCACAACTCCTATAGAAAAGGAGGATAGTATCAACGTCGATAGAGAACAAGTGACTAATATAAAATTAGATATATTGTCATATGAGGAGAATCTCGCTGTATCTGAAGTACTGAAAAAATTTCTTGTTAGTCCTAAGAAAGATTTAATGGGATTTGACAGAATATTTATGATTAATTTATTGAGAAGACCTGAGAGAAGACGAAGGATGGTTAATTGTTTCAATGAATTGGGACTCGATGTTACAATAATTGATGCTGTTGATGGCAGGTGGGTAATGAACAATTGGATATTTTTAAGAAACCAAATTTCAGATGCTGACAGATTTCGAACGTATTTGGAATTTTGAAGTTAATCAAGATATATTTATATCCTTTGATTAATGCTTGTATTATATTTTTAAGTTTATTGCATATTTGCTGTTTCTTCTTGCGTTTTTTAGCAATATGCCAAGTTTAAAATCAATTCGCATATATTTTTAAAATAATCGAAACCTAATTAATCCAAATTTTCAGGGAATTAAATGACAGTACATTAAAGAGTATTTCTTTCATGCCTGATTTCATAGATCCTTATCATAAGAGGTAAGTAACGTATCTATTAGTAAAGATCTTTTTACTGACCTAAGTGATGCCTGTTGATTGAAGAACTTCGTAGATCATAATTATTTCTCTGAATAAATTTTGAGATTTGGAAGAAATAACAATTGTATTTATCAACTTATGCAAAAAAATATCAATTCAATAAAAAACCAAACAAAAGTTATAGTATAACATAATTTATTTACATAAGTCGTTCATATTAGCCTAATAGGTAATGAAGAACAGTTCTTTTGTCATACACAGTAACATGTACATATTTCTAACAGTATTGAATTCATCACTCTTTCAGACCAATGACCTTGGGCGAAATTGGTTGCTTCCTGAGTCATTATAATATCTGGAAGGAGGTAAAAAATTCTTTAAGATTGTAATGTTTTCTATTTCCTCTTGAATTTCAGATAGTCGCCAATAAATATGAAAAAACTTTGGTGTTAGAAGACGACATAAGATTTGAACCATATTTCCGAATGAAAGTGAAAAATCTTATGAATGAAATCAATGCTAGACCGGATTGGGATTTGATGTGAGTATTGCAAAAACAAAAGTTTTGGATCTTGCATGCTAGACCACCGACTGCGCATTTTTCTCTGATATGGGTATTTGTATGTCTGTCCCACAATGTACTGGGTAACCTTTTCCCTTAAGAATACTTTAAACAACTGCAATTATGATTCATTGAAATTTGATTTTTATTATATCTTATTTTGCTGAGATTCTGAACGCGCCCCTTAACATTTTCTTAAGCTAACCTCGATATACTCTTGCTACGTTTTTTTATCAACATCACATGCATCTGATACATCTCAAGCGTTTGTTTAACCATATTTTTCTTTTACATCTGAAGTATCGTTTATAATTACCACTTATGCAATAGCCAAAAAATAAATTACTTTGTTGCCAGATGTATGGAAGTTTGGCAACAGCAGTGTTGCCAACCTCAAAAAACTAAAAAACCACAACTCGCCTAAAAAAAACAGTAGAAAGCGGAAGGTAAAATAAAAAATGCAGATTTCATAATTTTGCTCATATAATTGAATAATAAACAACTTTCTTAGTTACTAGAACTCACATCAATTGATATATTTATAATCACAGCAACATAAAACAAAAATCATAGTAAAATTATTTTTCAATTTCATTTTCAATTGCCTCATCTCATCTTTAATATTATACATATATTCATATATATATTCTGCCATCTAGTGTCAATGCGTTTTATTACGTAGTGGTTTGTCGTTGCGTTTTAATGCGTAGTGGTTATCAAAAAATGTTTGCATAGTCGTGTATTAGGTGGCGCTGAACGCAAAAAACAGTAGAAAATAGGAATGAAACAGAAAACATGGTCATCAATGTGAAAACAGCAAATCTACTGTTAAAACAGTAGGGTTGGTAACGCTGGGCAACAGATTTGTTATTTTAAATGGGACACCTTGTGTTTCTATTTTTTTTAAATGAATTTTCACGAAGAATTAAATAAATTTACTTTACTTCCCTATATCTATCTGAAATGGTTTTCGAGTTATAAATTATTTTTACAAATTTGAGATCAAATTTGAGAGTAACGAAATGATTATATTCCGTTCAATATTCTAGATTACAGTTCGAAATTTGGCTTGACCTTGATCTGCACCACCATTTTCGAATCTTGGTTGTCAGTTATACAGAGTGGTGAAAAAAATTACGACTTGTCAACTCCCGAAATTGTAAAAAATTCTGTTTTTTCAAATAAGACCCAGAATGTTTTTTCATTTTCAGAATTATAACACTATTTCTATACATTTTTCTGACCTATCTTGTTCAGCTTTTAAGTTATCTGCGTTGTTTGAATTTCAGATTATACAAAAACTTGAATATTATCTGATAATTTATTTTTTGATACTGTATAACTGACAACTAAGATTCGAAAATAGTGGCGTAGATCAAACTATTGTCTAAGGATATGCCAAATTTCGAACTGAAATCTCAAATATTGTTTGAATTGAAGTAATTTTCGTAATTCTCATTTGATCTGGAATTTCTAAAAACGATTTATACTGCAAAAACCTTGAAGATGGATCTAGGAAAGGAACATCAATCAATTCCATTTTTTTATAGATAATCGTAAAAAAATAGAAATACGGGGTGTCTATTTTATATAACAAAGCTGTTGCTAACTTTGCAAATATCTGGCAACACTGGAAATTTGAAAGTATTTCAGAAATGTCCCTTACATAACCTTTTATTGTTCTTCAAACAATTTAAAATTAAGGAATATAATTTGGATGGCAAAAGGACAAATTTTTCTAGAATGCTACAATCAATACTCAATACTTATATAATTTCATTTGTATTCTTTGAATTCTTAGTTATTTTGGAAGGAAGCGACTACAAGAAAACGATGAACCTTGGGTGGAAGGTTCATATTACCTTGTTCAAGCTGGATATTCTTACTGGACTTTAGGATATGCCTTGAGTTTAAGAGGAGCTAAAAAATTATTAGATGGAGATCCTCTATCTCGTTTGGTACCTGTTGATGAGTATCTGCCTATTTTATTCGATAAGCACCCACAAACCGACTATAAGAAATATTTTCCTCATAGAAACCTTGTTGCTTTTTCTGTAGCTCCTTTGTTGCTTTATCCCACGCACTACACGGGTGAAGATGGTTACATAAGTGACACAGAAGATTCCAAAATCATAAAAAGGCCTGGGAGAGAAGAGTTATGAAGTGTTTGTTTGATTTTGCACCTATATATTAACGAAGAACCTACTTCTAACAAAATTAGTTCAAGAGTAAACAGGAGTTTGAAATGTTTAAAATGTTTATGTGCAATAACCACGTGATTTTATTCTACAATTTGAATCATTTGAAATTTTGCAGATATGTATTTTATTTCTAGAATGTTTGGGTTAGTAAGAAAATGTTTATTCTATGATACATATATTGTATATCAGTTAATATTTTAACCTATGTTAGGACTTTATTCTAGTGCCATATTTTTTTAATTATTTATTCACTGCTTATTAGGGTGCCATACAATCAGCCATGTGTTTTTCAAATAACGAGGTTAACACATTAACTTGTGCCTTCACAATTTTTTTACTGAGATACTTTTTTACCTTCTCTATACTTATATTTTCCTAATAAATAGAAGTTATTGAAAAATAGTGTTTTTTTTAGGAAGTTTCACTTATTGTTTGTTGATTCGTCAAAATTAGAAAAAGATATTTTTCCTTAAACCGAAGAAAAAGATATAAATTGTCTTAATAACAAATTTTGAAATTCTTCAAATATACATAAAAACAGCAGTGGTGAATGAAGAAAAAAGCTCAATATTTTAGCTATTTCAATTATTCGTATTTCAATGTATTATAGGTAGGACACTATCGATTGTCGTATGAACTGAGAAACTTGATCTTTTTCAACAATTCTCTCCCCTAAAATAAGAAAGGCAGCCCTTTCCAATCCCCATTTCAACCTACCAAAATGAGAAACGAATTCTTATTCAATTCTAAAACAATCGTAACGAAATAATCTGACAGGTAACGTAAGAAACAATAAAATGTAACCTACTTCCAAAAAAAAAAAACTAATTGAATTTCAGTTGTAGTATTTTTTCAACACACCCTTTTGTTTCAATTCCCTTTGTCTTCCCGGAGCGTTATTTCTGTTCACAAGCAAGAACTGTTGCCGGTCAGGGCAACTCATTCATGAAACAATTGTCACTGCATTGAATCACACATAAAAAACTTTTTATCAGTCGAAACTAAAGCAAAAAAAATCTTCCGAATTTGCATAACATGCATAGCTAACGATTCGTTCGAGGAGGGTGCCACAGGGGGAAGGAAGGACCCTTTTGTCTTTCGAAAGAGTTGAAAGGGAATGCGGAGTCTTTCTCAGACCCGCGGACTGGCGAATCAAGAACATGTCCGGTTTAAAACTAGTACAGCTGTTGGTGCAAAAAAAAGCATAAATAGAAAGACCTCGGCCAAGGTAGACCGGCTACTAATCATTCGTAACAATTGGATACTGCTACTGGGGTGCTACTTGCAATCCCCCATTGATGCTCCGTTTTAAATTAATATTTTGAATAGGTGCATGACATGAAAGTGATTTAAATTCGTATTTTAAACAATACAGCTCTTGTTGAAAATTTTTTGCGAAAGAATTGTTTCAAGTCTGACAGAAATGATCATTGTGTTGCGGTACAGATGAAAGGTTCATTCCAGTCTGTGTAAATGGTTATACTGACTTTATTAACTTGATGAAAAGTCAAAAATAAAAGGGATTAATTTTTGACACGAAAAGAATTTATTAACTGTATATGCATCACATTTAATTTTATAAGATCATTCAAAACGTGTATAATTATTAGTTGGGCAAAAACCATAATGTATTACTGTTTTTCTTCCAAACATTTTAACAGACATCTGTCATTTTCAAGGTAAAAATTAGCTTTTAATAAGCTCAATTTCAGAGAATTCCTCATTTTTCATTGAAAAGTTGAAAAACACACTACGAAAAGTAGATAAAATTGGAACTTATATGTGGTTTGAAGATTTCTTTAAGTTGCTTCAAACAATTGGCCTCTAAACTTCCTGCAACTCAATTGATGGTGCACTTATGGTGTTGAGAGCGATATTCATGAACGCTTGTTATGAAGAAAAAAAAATCAATAAGTCAGCAATCAATCCGCTCTAAATCCCATAAACACATCATTGAATTTAGGATGAAATTTACTTACGTTATGAAAATGAAAAAAAACCAACCATTGATTTTCGTAATTCTCATTTGATCTGGAATTTCTAAATCATCTGTTCCCACGATTTATACTGCATAGAAAACCTTGAAGATGGATCTAGTGAAAGGAACATCAATCAATTCCATTTTTTTTATAGATAATCGTAAAAAAATAGAAAAACTTGAAGATGGTGTCTATTTTATATAACAAAGCTGTTGCTAACTTTGCAAATATCTGGCAACACTGGAAATTTGAAAGTATTTCAGAAATGTCCCTTACATAACCTTTTATTGTTCTTCAAACAATTTAAAATTAAGGAATATAATTTGGATGGCAAAAGGACAAATTTTTCTAGAATGCTACACACAATACTCAATACTTATATAATTTAATTTGTATTCTTAGTTATTTTGGAAGGAAGCGACTACAAGAAAACGATGAACCTTGGGTGGAAGGTTCATATTACCTTGTTCAAGCTGGATATTCTTACTGGACTTTAGGATATGCCTTGAGTTTAAGAGGAGCTAAAAAATTATTAGATGGAGATCCTCTATCTCGTTTGGTACCTGTTGATGAGTATCTGCCTATTTTATTCGATAAGCACCCACAAACCGACTATAAGAAATATTTTCCTCATAGAAACCTTGTTGCTTTTTCTGTAGCTCCTTTGTTGCTTTATCCCACGCACTACACGGGTGAAGATGGTTACATAAGTGACACAGAAGATTCCAAAATCATAAAAAGGCCTGGGAGAGAAGAGTTATGAAGTGTTTGTTTGATTTTGCACCTATATATTAACGAAGAACCTACTTCTAACAAAATTAGTTCAAGAGTAAACAGGAGTTTGAAATGTTTAAAATGTTTATGTGCAATAACCACGTGATTTTATTCTACAATTTGAATCATTTGAAATTTTGCAGATATGTATTTTATTTCTAGAATGTTTGGGTTAGTAAGAAAATGTTTATTCTATGATACATATATTGTATATCAGTTAATATTTTAACCTATGTTAGGACTTTATTCTAGTGCCATATTTTTTTAATTATTTATTCACTGCTTATTAGGGTGCCATACAATCAGCCATGTGTTTTTCAAATAACGAGGTTAACACATTAACTTGTGCCTTCACAATTTTTTTACTGAGATACTTTTTTACCTTCTCTATACTTATATTTTCCTAATAAATAGAAGTTATTGAAAAATAGTGTTTTTTTTTTTAGAAAGTTTCACTTATTGTTTGTTGATTTGTCAAAATTAGAAAAAGATATTTTTCCTTAAACCGAAGAAAAAGATATAAATTGTCTTAATAACAAATTTTAAAATTCTTCAAATATACATAAAAACAGCAGTGGTGAATGAAGAAAAAAGCTCAATATTTTAGCTATTTCAATTATTCGTATTTCAATGTATTATAGGTAGGACACTATCGATTGTCGTATGAACTGAGAAACTTGATCTTTTTCAACAATTCTCTCCCCTAAAATAAGAAAGGCAGCCCTTTCCAATCCCCATTTCAACCTACCAAAATGAGAAACGAATTCTTATTCAATTCTAAAACAATCGTAACGAAATAATCTGACAGGTAACGTAAGAAACAATAAAATGTAACCTACTTCCAAAAAAAAACTAATTGAATTTCAGTTGTAGTATTTTTTCAACACACCCTTTTTGTTTCAATTCCCTTTGTCTTCCCGAGCGTTATTTCTGTTCACAAGCAAGAACTGTTGCCGGTCAGGGCAACTCATTCATGAAACAATTGTCACTGCGTTGAATCACACATAAAAAACTTTTTATCAGTCGAAACTAAAGCAAAAAAAATCTTCCGAATTTGCATAACATGCATAGCTAACGATTCGTTCGAGGAGGGTGCCACAGGGGGAAGGAAGGACCCTTTTGTCTTTCGAAAGAGTTGAAAGGGAATGCGGAGTCTTTCTCAGACCCGCGGACTGGCGAATCAAGAACATGTCCGGTTTAAAACTAGTACAGCTGTTGGTGCAAAAAAAAGCATAAATAGAAAGACCTCGGCCAAGGTAGACCGGCTACTAATCATTCGTAACAATTGGATACTGCTACTGGGGTGCTACTTGCAATCCCCCATTGATGCTCCGTTTTAAATTAATATTTTGAATAGGTGCATGACATGAAGGTGATTTAAATTCGTATTTTAAACAATACAGCTCTTGTTGAAAATTTTTTGCGAAAGAATTGTTTCAAGTCTGACAGAAATGATCATTGTGTTGCGGTACAGATGAAAGGTTCATTCCAGTCTGTGTAAATGGTTATACTGACTTTATTAACTTGATGAAAAGTCAAAAATAAAAGGGATTAATTTTTGACACGAAAAGAATTTATTAACTGTATATGCATCACATTTAATTTTATAAGATCATTCAAAACGTGTATAATTATTAGTTGAGCAAAAACCATAATGTATTACTGTTTTTCTTCTTCTTCTAAACGTTTTAACAGACATCTGTCATTTTCAAGGTAAAAAATTAGCTTTTAATAAGCTCAATTTAAGAGAATTCCTCATTTTTCATTGAAAAGTTTTCTTCAAGTTGCTTCAAACAATTGGCCTCTAAACTTCCTGCAACTCAATTGATGGTGCACTTATGGTGTTGAGAGCGATATTCATGAACGCTTGTTATGAAGAAAAAAATCAATAAGTCAGCAATCAATCCGCTCTAAATCCCATAAACACATCATTGAATTTAGGATGAAATTTACTTACGTTATGAAAAATGAAAAAACCAACGATATGGTCTGAAATAAATCAGAACCAAAGTAACCTGCTTTTCACCGTTGCCTACATCACGGTTTATTGGGTTGATTTATGGATCATATCCAATATTGTCACCATATTTTCTGGATGAAATATCGGTGGTCTGATGTCTAGAATATTTTGGACATCTTAATCAGTGGCTATTTATTTTTCTATGCCATTCATTCCACATTTATATGACAATACTTTTCAAATTGTAATTCGTAAGCTGAAAGAGAATTGAACCTTTCTGATGTCATTCAAAACAGCTCTATACGATCTACAGAGAAAAATCGAAAATATAATTTTCTCAGATGACATCATCTTCAATATTTCGATACCTTACACACCCTTACCCGAATACCGACTGGGAATAAGTTATTTTGTGTTGATGCTAGTGGGCCTCTTATTAGCATACATGATATTCAGATACGCCTCCAAGTGATCCTGTTGAAAAAATCACCTGCACAGTTGTAGTTGGACAAATAAAAATATTCATTTATGCCGAGGAATTGTATTATGAATTTGGCGGAGCGGAAAAAAACTCATGGTGGCAGGTATCATGATAATTCACTGCGAAGGCATATGCATCACGATTTTTATTGGAAATGAGCCGTATAACTAGTTTTGCAAAATTGGTACACCTGTTCGTTGGCGATATATGCTAATTTTGCGAGAAAATAACTGCTGTGTTTAATACTTTACAACCTGATGATTTCAGTTTTTTGAATTTTTTACGAGTTTCAAACTTCAAATAAATAATGCAGATTTCGAATGATGCTAAAATCACCTGAAGGTACTTAATCTACGCGCAGTCGGCTCAGAAATTGATTCTGCTATAACTCATTGAAGTGTTGAGAGACGTTCTTCATTGAAAATACCTCGAATTTTCCATCTAGAAATCAAGTAACAAGTTACAATCTTTTTTTGGTTAGTTTTTAAAGAAGAGTATTTTAGTTCCGAGCAGAGCTGACGGAAAACTTTGAGTGTTTTTGTTGTACAACACTGTCCTAGAGTCCGAGGAAACACTTTGGAATAAGCGCGCGAAAGATTATCACCTCACGTCAGTGCTTTTCTACATTTCTGAATTTCTTTATTTTAGTAATGAATACTGCAGTTTATTCTGTTCTTTCTTAGAACTGTATTTTTCGAAATCAAGTGGTAAAAATCGCCATTTTCAGAAACATATCTTTTGTGATTTTATAATGGGTATATCTGGTTAATTATTTTTATTTGTTTCGTCAGTGTAATTTCTTTCATTAGTAGGTTTGAAATTAGTAAATTTCTTGTTCTGCGACTTTCTGTCCCAGAACTGTTTCTTTTTAACTTTAATTATATAGGTGCTGAACTGTATCTATACATTATTGCAATTGGTATCTTCAAGATGAAATGAAATTACCTTAGACTATATAAAATAGACAAAGCATTCCTTTGAAAATTTGGATTTGTTTTGGCTCTTTCATTGAAAGTAATTCGTCCCTTAAAGCATATTTAACAAATTTTAGTAATTCTTAACCTATAAAATCAAACAACATAAACAATTCAGTAGGATGGAAGGTTTTGATGAGATCCATGTTTAGGATTTTTTTTGAGGATGATATAGAGGTTCTTGAATTTATTGAATGGGCTATCAAAGAAGAAATTTTGTAAGACCGAATTATTACGAGGAAATGTCGCAAATGGACTTCTTCAAAAGGTTTAGGCTGACAAAGTCTTGTTCAGAGTGAACTTATTAGGTATTTCGTTCAGTTGTGATACCTAACACTGATATTTCATAAAAATCTAATGTTAAATCCCAGTTTGAATAAAATTAACATCCATATAAGACGAAAAACAGTTTTTTGTGAATAACTCAAAAATATCCACTTTAGGGCAAGGGTGTGATGCATACACTCACATTATTTTTAACGTATATTCAATATCTGCTATAAAAAAATGGGGTTCTAATTTGTGTAACGTCAATGTATGCCAGAGACTTAACCTCATTGAAAGTCTCTTGTGAAACCCCACCCGGCAACACCGCATAAAATCTTTTTCCATTTATTCGGATCACATTATCTTCAGGGTCAAAATGATCTGAATGAAAATTGCTTTATTTGGGCAAATACTTTTTTCATCGTCATCTGGGAACCTTAATTCAAGAAAACCACATTTTTATCTATAATAATCTCATTGAAGACTTCCTTATTAAAATTTTCTACGCTACTGAACATATAAATAACTAAATACTTCGTTTCTTACAATACTTTTACCTATGGAACGATAAATTCGGATTGAAATTCCTGTCTTTACTACAACTTTCACACTTACGAACCATTTTCAGTGCGATAAAAAGTAATAAATAAATAATAGAAAATATGAAAAACCTCATGCTGACTCTCACAAATTTTCTTTAATTGGCGTATTTATTTTCGATACAGAGGTGGCAACGTGTGTCTTCTAAAGATCATGTTACCGTCAAACTGTCAAACAGAGAATGCGGCACCATTGTCTTTACTTTCATCTGAATTTCTTTCCATCTGCGGTCTCTGACATAAAATAGCAGAATCAACTAAAGTTTTTCTTTTACTTGCTAATATATCCGGTAAGACAGTTTCAATTCAAAATATAAAATTTTATATAATGTTTTGAATGCAAATTGGAGAAAAAGTTTTTATTCACAATTATAGGGTAATAGAGAAACCTACTATTTGCTCAGTTTGGCAACATGAAATTTTTTTATGATCCGAGTGGACCAGCTCAATACGTTATAATCGACCAGTTCTAAGTTTCAGATGCGACACTTTTCAATGTAAATAAAGGGGTCTATTCTTATATAGCCTAAGGAAATTACCAATTTCTTTTTTCCATTAGTACATAATTGAACCTGGCTAGCTATGAAAGAGCCTCTAGTAAATTCTTACGAGAGTTTGCTAGACTTTAATATAATCAATTCTTTATGTCGTTTCGAATTTATAATCTTAAACGACGTAATCCGCCAATAAATTGCTAATTGTGTCTTTTTAACAGGTCTTTTTTCTTTCAAATTCATCTAATTTTTTGAATTCATCACAGAAAATGAATATAATGATCAGATTCACAATAAATGTATTTTGAATTCCGCAATAATGTTTTTAATTATCTCAAAAATTGTTCACAGCCACATGGCCTTAAGTCAGGAACCAATGGAATTTTAGCAGATTTACGCCTACAGCATGCTTAGTATAGTCGTCAATTTTTACGATTAGTTGCGATATCAGGAACTAATGGAATTTCAGGAGGTTTACGCCTACTGCATGCGTATGTACAGTGGTCATTTTTTTACGATTAGTTGAGATATCAGGAACCAATGGAATTTCAGGAGGTTTACGCCTACTGCATGCGTATGTACAGTCCTCATTTCTTTACAATTAGTTGAGATATCAGGAACCAATGGAATTTTAGCAGATTTATGCCTATAGCATGCTTAGTATAGTCGTCATTTCTTTACGATTAGTTGAGATATCTGGAACCAGGTCCGCCGTGCAAGGCATGCCCGGAACAAGGGCGGCACGTCCAGGGGGGCGGCGAGAAGAGTGAAATTTTTTTAGATAAATATTTGAGTGTGTATCAATATGATTTTTCAATGTTATAAATAGAAATAACAAGAATATAATATATATATAACAATATTTCAATAGGTTTTTTATATTTTTCCCACCATAATGAGGGAACCCTTTCTAGAGAACACTCACCAGGGGAGGATTTACGGGGGGCGGGTGGTGGTGCTGTGTACTGGGGGTAATTAACCCCCCCCAGGAAAGAGTTTTTCACACTAAATCTTCGAATGGAAACTATCTAACCCCCTGCCCCCTTTTCCCCGCTTTTCATTCAAGATCAGTTCGGGTCCCTCGCTAAAACTTGCCACAACCAACCCCCTCCTCCACCTCCCGAAATGCTCTCTGGATACGCCCTTGATGTAGCGCCCTATTGGGGGCGGCATAACAGTATTTGCACGGGGGCGCTCAGACAGCTAGCGGCGGGCCTGCTCAAGTCTCAATTGTCGTTCAACACAATGGCAACAATAACGTATCATTTTTCAATGGTCACACTGGATCACCTGGTGAAAATCGCCATTTCCAGACGAATATCCTGTGTGGTTTTTATAATACATCTGATGTTGAATTATTTTTATCTGTTTCTTCAATATAGTTGCTTTTATAGGTATGTTGGAATTTTGAAAATTCCATCTATTGCATCTTCTTCTCAGAGAACTGTTTCTTCTTTTTAACTTTATTCATGAGTGATGTACTGTACCCACATTGTTGTAATTGAAGTTTATAAGATCAAAGTTAAGAATTTTTTCCATTGATATATTATTCATCCTTGATATAATTAAGAGGACCTCTGATTAAGTTTCTGATGGTTTCCTATATTTAAATTTTGGGTATTTTTTCATTATTTAGGGATCTAATTTAAAACTACGTAATCCGACATTAAACTGCTAAATTTTTTCGTTTAAGTAATGAATCCTCATATTTATTGTGATCTTAGCTGTCTTATTTTTTTAAAATTATGTGAATTTCGCAGAAGTTTGCTAGTCTTTAACATATTTAAATTTTTTGTGTCGTTCGGTTTTATTTATTCATTTTTTTCAATATTAATGAATTGCGAATATAATTATAAGAGAATCCGGAAAGGGACAAGCGCGCAAAAGCTCCATCTCACTTTGAAATAATCAATTAATTTAGAGCTGTAATTATTTGGTGAACAGTGAGATTTACAAGTTTTCAGTAAAAAATTTAAATCCTCGAAAAAATTCATCATGAAAGTATAGCTGCTAATTGCAACGACATCAAAGAGGCTTAAAATTAATAGGAAAAGTTGGATTCTTTCGGGAACTTTTTAATATTGCAGAGGTGGAAATTCATCAAGTAAAATTAGTTATCGGAAGGCAGCAGACTTGTGAAGAGTTTCAATTAAACTAGGTATATACTTAGATCGACAAATTTTATATGATTTTCTTGTATTTGCGAAAATGTAAATGTAAAGAACTTGATCAACCAAAATGAGATGACGAGATCAATTTGAAAATGAACGGCTAAAAAAATGTTGTTTCTGTCTCTTAATTGTGTCGAAAATGAACTCTGATCGGGTTCAACATCCTGGTGAAGAATCAGTGGTTAAACTTGAGTATGTCGGCCATCCGTCCGTATATGTTTTCACAACTGAATTCCATCTGTATAGTGTATAGTATGTTATTGGTACGATTCAAAACTGACCAAATTCTTCTACAATGATCAAAAACAGGAATTTTTTTCAAAGGATCTGGAAAAGGATTTTATTGAACATTTCAAAAGAGTTCCACTTAATCTGCCATAATTCTTTTTCATTAACAATGATCGTGGATAATGGGAGCCTTTGTAATATAATATTATTGTAATATTCTGTTGAAAACGTCTTCTCTTATTCTTAAAAAGTGCCTCTGAGTGATATAAATAAATATAAAGTTTTCAAGTTTTCCACTTCAATAAACGTTTTTATATAGTTCAATCACTCCCCTTATTTCATTAAATTTCGCATTAACGATAGTTGCGCGACTCATTTATGTGTTTTTCACCTCAAACTATAGTCATTCTTGAAACAGACACATGAAAGGATTTGGTTTAATATCCAGCTTTCTAACTCATCTCGTTGGTTTTCTGTTCAACTTGGTTTGAAAGTTTTTTTTAACCTTATCGATGTATGGTACATTGATAATCCCTATTAAACAGTAAAAAGCGTTTCTCCACCATTTTTGTTAGCTGGTTTTTTCGATTAGTTTTGAAATGTCTGTAATTTTCGAATATCGAGCAAAAATGTTCTTAATTGATTTGGTGTGATGAAGAATCCAGGGTCAAACTTGAGTATCTCTCGAGCTAGACTTTTCATATTTTCAGAATACGTTAACTATCCACATATCTTGGTCAAGTTCGTTATTGGGTCAAATCCGTCCAATGGTTCAGGAGTTATGAGCATTTGAAATTTGTTTTCCTCGTGTAACTCCTAGAATATCAATCGGATTGAGTTGTAACTTGGAAGATATTTGAACTAGATTAAAACAAATTGGCTTGCAAAATTTCGCAGGCATCGACACACTAGAAAATTCTTAAAAAATTCACAGAAATTTTTTTATACTTTATAGCACATAAAATATCAGTATTTGAACAAAATTTTTGCATGTATGCACGTTATCGATATCTCAGATAATCTTAAATTTCATTATCGTAGCTTTCTTTCAGCTGGAGATATAATTATTTTCATTTTACTTAAGGGCCAGCAATAACAGAAGTTAAAGTTAATATTAATTATTTACGTTGACATTCTCTGCACGAGGAAAACAAAACTACAGCAAAAATCTCATCTGACGGAACCTACAATTCTCCTTAAATTTATGGAAAAAGACCCAAATCATTAGTTTGAAAATACGAATTTTTCGTAAAATCGGAAAAATAAATATCAAAAAGTTCGTCAGAAATTTCAATGGTTTCACAAGTACGTATTCGATTGAATCGGTCAAACTTATTGATTCAGTTTCAGCTGTTGAAAGATTAATAGAAATGGTGCATTTAAAAATGATGTTGTCAAAATTGACAAGCTAAATTCGTGAAAAAGTTTAATATAATGCTAGTTAAAGTCATTTACAGGTTTCAGAAGATTCGATTCCAAAAAATCATCGCTCATGTGTTATTTGAATATATAAGGTATTTCAAAGGACAAGTGTTTGCCTTGTTTACTGATAAATAAATTATCTTGGCTATGTTGCCATATGCATTCAAGTGATTACATTTTGAAGCAGTACATTTAAGTGGAACAGGATAGTGGCTGAAATGGAACTGAAGGAAAACTGTTTGTTGTTTATTTTTAATTCAAGATATTTGTAATTTTCACTCGAGTATATAAGCTATATTAAAGAGTAAAAGCTAAGTGAAAGAAAGATATTCTGAATGGAGTTAATATGCCTACTTTTGATTGGGTTTTAGGATTGAAAAATAATCAAAGAACAAGTGGGAGTAGATATTTTTGATTAGAGATATAGGTTTATTCATTCATCGTGGAAGTTGCCATAGAGTCACACTGTTTTAGAGGACGTCAGTGCTTTTCCAATTTTTTTTTCAATGATTCCTGGAAACAATCATTAGATATCCTGGTCACAACTCAAATCATTTCGATAATGGATTTGGAAATGAAATAAGGTGTCATAATTTTTTTAAAGAGAATTGAATTGGTTTTTGCCAACCAATGTGTAATTCTTGAACAATTTTTCAGAATGCACCTTGAGTAAATAACTTATTTTATTCCAGCGTTATACATAAGCAATTAAATATGGGGAGATGGAAAAAACACACTTATGCTTGTAATTATTGCTTTATTCGGACTTTCTGTATACCTCCAAATACCAGGTATACCGGTATGAAGTGAGCGTCAAGATACAAATGTCTCGATAGGGAACATTTGTTGTGAACGTTTTTGTTTGCTATGACATCTGTGCAACATACGTAAAAAAGTCGAATTTTGTACCAGAAAGTGATGATTTGCGGAAAGCATTAATTTTTTGTTTTCATTTAGAGAAAAGTGCTGCTGAGTCGCATCGAATGTTTGTCGAGACATATGGTGATCATGCTCTATCAGAAGCAACATGCAAAAGGTGGTTTCATCGGTTCAGAAATAATGTTTTTGATGTGAGGAATGAAGAACGTGTAGGACCACCAGAAAAGTTTGAAGACGCCGAATTGCAAACGATATTGGATGTAGATGACACTTTGAATCAAAAGAAAATGGCAGAAATGTTAAATGTTGCACAACAAAGAATTTCTGACCGTTTAAAAGCTATGAAAAAATCTAAAAGCGTGGAAAATGGGTGCCACATGAATTGAATGAAAGACAGATGGGAAACCGAAGAACCACTTGTGAAATTTTGCTTCAAAAACACGAAAGAAAATCGGTTTTGCATCGGATTGTTACTAGCAATGAAAAATGGATTTATTTTAAGAATCCTAAACGGAAAAAATCATGGATCAATCCGGGACAACCATTAACATCGACTGCAAAACCAGATCGATTCGGCAAGAAGACAATGCTTTGTGTTTGGTGGGACCAGAAAGGTGTGGTGTACCACGAACTCCTAAAACCTGGTGAAACCATTATTACTGATCGCTACCGACAATAAATGATCAATTTGAACCATAAATTGAACGAGAAACGACCAGAATGGGCAAGGCAATTTGGCTCCATGACAATGCACCCACACACAAAGCAAAATCGGTTCAGATACAATCAAAATACTTGGCAAGGAGCTGCTACTCCACCCGCCGTATTCACCAGACTTGGCTCCTTCCGACTACCATTTGTTTTCATCGATGGGACACGAATTGGCTGAGCAGCACTTTGATTCCTACTTGGAGGTCGAAAATTGGGTCTCTGGTTGGTTTGCTTTAAAAGGCGAACAATTTTATTGGCGTGGTATCCATAAATTGCCAGAAAGGTGGTCAAAATCTGTAGAAAACGATGGCGAATACTTTGAATGCCATTAATAATTAGTGTTTCATTTTCACAAAAAAATCGCTCATTTCATACCCGTATACCTGATATATTAGTAATTGAGGTTATTGCTCTTTGGTTCTACCGTATAACTCATTGTTTCGCCATATTTTACCACTCCGTATATTCTTGCATCCTGTTCATTATCCGCCATTTTGTCCACCCTTCCATTTCATCAACCCCCATGAAAAATGTGCAAACAATCCACCGCGTTCGAACAAAACTAAACTTTCAACACTGTCGAATCGATCTGTTCGCCATAGGAGCCCCCCCAATAGAGTCGACCTTGCCTCGAATTCTTCATTTCTACGTAATTATTCGGCTGTAAATGTAAACGAAGCAAAGAACCCAGCGTGACTTTAAAAATGGAAACTCGGATTTAACGCCAATATTAGGGGGTGGTTAAAAGAGTGAGGTCGCTAGAAAAAGGGTAACCATGGTAACCGGCTAGGGTGAGAGCTGGGGCTGAATTGAACTTGAAGAACGTGGGAGGGTGGCAAGCGGACGGACAACGCCCTTATTTACGCCATCTCAGTTTTTGCCCGGATCGTCAATCTGGACCCCCGATATTTCAATTACTTCGGATTGAATTCCATGACAACACGTCCGACCAAAGGCGATGTTCTTATTATTGAATATTACCGTTTTTCCCGCTTCCATCTTCGCTCAGCACTTTGGGGATTCCGCTAAGGGGAGGGGTTGTTGAAGAAAATGATGGGGCGAAATTGTTAATTTTCATTCTGAAGTTGTTTCACGGATTATGGAAGTCTTTTCGGTAATCCCGGATGTAAACGGAAATGAAGCCTGGTGAAGTCGCACTAATCTCATAATGGAAAAAAATTAATTTGTTGTATTTCTAGCAACATGTAGCTTCTTTTTTCTAAGCTTGACTCATCGGGATGTAAACTCCTCGAGTATATTTGAATTTTATGAGGTAGTTCCTTGTTTACGGTGAATATTTTCACGCGAACGTCTCAAAACAGTTAAATTGAAGTTTTCTTCGCAGAATGAATTCATGATGAAACTCACCACGGATGTTGAAAAAAAATAAGCATCGAGTTATTTTTCGAAAAACTTTCAGGAGGTTTTTCCAGTTTCGACTCATTTTTTCCCACCCATTCCGATAATTGTTGGGTCGTTTGTGAGTCGTATTCATAGACCCATGTCTCGTCACCAGTTATGATCAGTGGGATCAGAATTAATATGATCCAGTATGTCTGCAGCTACCTGCATCCCAAAACTGTTTTTGAAGAAAATTCAGCTGTAACGTAACGAGGCGAAATGCGATGCGCTGCAGTTTCGATATAACTGAGGGACGTTGAGAGCACTTACTATTTATACAACATTGATATGATGATTTGCGAGCACAATTTCCTTGTTTTCTTTGACGTTATCGTTGACAGTGGCGGATTTACCAATAGGTCAAGTAGGCCGGTGCCTAGGGGATTTAAAGGGGCGGCAAATTTAGCAAAATTTTTATTTACAGATTTTTTTTTATAATTATACGTGTACACAATCAATACTATAATAAAATCGTAAACCTAAATTAGTCTGTACATTAAAGATATTCGAAAAAATATTCGCTAGGATAGCTTAAGATGAGTAACTGAGTAGAATTAGATTTTTTTTAAATTTCTTGTTTGTCTGTCTGTCTGTCCGTTTGGTTGAATGAACATCACGCAAAACCTACTGGGCACTTTTACATGAATCTCCTTGAATTGTGTAGTCTGAAGTCCTGTTTAACATTTAGCATAAAATAATTATCAAAATTGTACCCTTCAGGGGGTCAACGTTTGTATGGAACTACGTGATTCCGTGGTCCAATCTCTTTGAAATTTTTCATGGATATTCTTTAAAGTAATTGGTGGAGGACCACATATTTATTTTTTTCAATTCGGCTGTTGTGGGGCGGCAATAGCGCTGGTGAGGTGCGGAGCGGGGGCAGATACCCGAGTGAGCAACCGGAACGCGGCAGACGCGTGAAGGCAGACGTTGTTGATGGTCGTGTCAAATATTGAATTTTGCGGGCGAACTTTTCACTATTCTTGGATGGTTCAAATCATTATGATCTTTCTAATATTTTATGAATGTGGAAGTGAGTTTGGATGTTTAGTTGTTTGGATTGTTGCTCAATCACACCAAAACTACTAGACCGATTTTGATCAAACTTTGCATTAAAAGTATATCTCTTTCGTGCATAGAGTCAGAACTTATGAAAAAGATTTCATACGACGATATAATTGATGATTTTGTAAATTCAAAATCACGCAAGAAAATAATGTAAAACTTATTTGATCTCATTGTCTGTCACCATCAACTGATTGTCAACATGTTATATTTTAATAGAAATTGTTTGTATTGTTTTTAAACTGTTAAGTGCAATAAAAAATATGTAACAAAAACAATGTTTTCTGACCACTCATTATTTTGTCTGTGTTCATATAGTGTAGGTATTTTTAAGTCATGCCTTTCCCCATCTTATGATTAGTACATGCTGCTATTTTTAACCCCGACGCAAAAAGAGAGGTATTATAAGTTTGACGTGTCTGTCTGTCTGTCTGTGGCATCATAGCACCCGAACAAATGAACCGATTTCAATTTAGTTTTTTTTGTATTACAGGTGTTTACGGGCGAGTGTTCTTAGATATGTTTGATGAAAATCGATTGAGCCGTTTAAAAGTTACAGAGGATTTACGCTTTAAAGTTGGGGGTTTTTTATTTTGCCTGTCAAATAAACTTGTTAGGTCAACATTAAACCCTCCATTACATAGCGTGTTGCAAAAATAATCTAGTAACTGACAGAAATATCATTAAGTTCACAATCATACTAATAACGGGATTAAACTAACGTATTGAATTTCAAAAGTCAGTAGGGGCGGCCAAATTGAATGGCCTACTAGCGGCAAATTTGTAAATCGTTGATTAGAGGTCGACAGTCGTCCTGAACGGGACAAATCTTTGACGATCTACCGACCGTTTTAATAAGCTTTGTACCTTTCATACACTTCGGTGTTCGATTAAACAGAGCCCCTATAAGCCTTTTCCAGCATTGGCAACCAGTCAGCACATTTTCTGATTCTTTTCTGTGTAGATTCCATCACATTGATTAACAACTAATATGGAAGGGTTTTCGAAGCAGTTACTAGAAATGGTAAGGTATCAGTTGATATTTTAATCAGATTGATAACATTTCTCACATAGTTCACTCACTTCACAGGCTGGAAAGAGCAGATCTAAAGATTGTTTTTCCTTGCAATATACCTACAATACAATAACCATAATTAGCTGAGTGAACAAGCAATATTGGTGACAAGACACAAAGATGTTGAGAATCCCAATGGTATTATTAAGAATTTCATATCAAGAGCATTGCTTACTACTGAATCAGTGACCGCCATAAACCAGGATGACGTAGTCAACAACAGTGGACTTTAAATAATACAAAATCAAAACTTTCTGAACTGTCTAAATTGTCATGGTTCAAAATGGCGGCAACAGATTTGGTCTGCCAACACTCAGTGGTATCAGGGCCTAAAATACTGAAAGCAACTCTCGTATGCATCATGACTACATTATTATTGACAATGATAGATTTATTAAGTTGGTTCACAGAAATTTATTAAAGTAGTGACTAGATATTGCACCCTACATATTATCCATCATAATCTTATTCGTGTCATAGCAGCTATTCAGTTTCATTTCCTAAAAATTAAAAAAAAGATATTGAGAAAAATCTTACGACACGACCGGTTTCGGTTATCGATCCATCGTCAGGTGTTGCAACCTGAAATACTTTTATATTCTTGAACCTATGAGATGTTCAATAATTGCTATTGATGGATTTTGAGTGGTGAAAGATTGTGTTTCTCAAACAGTTTTTTCACTTTCTTCGATTGCAGCAAATTTTGTTTCAGGCCTTTTTCTGTCTTTCATTCAATTCATGTGGCACCCATTTTCGACACTTTTGGATCTTTCCCATAGCTTTTGAAAGGTCAGAAATTGTTTGTTGTGCAACAGTTAACTTTTCTGCCATTTGCTTTTGATTCAAAGTGTCATATTCATCCAATATCGTTTACAATTCGGCGTCTTCAAAAAATGTTGGTGGTCTTCCACGTTCTACGTTTCTCATATCAAAAACATTATTTCTGAACCGTTGAAACCATCTTTTGCATATTGCTTCTGATAGAGCATATGCCTCGACAAGCATTCGATGCAACTCTGCAGAACTTTTCTTCAAATGAATACAAAAAATTAATGCTTTCTGCAAATCATCACTTTCTGGTACAAAATTCATTTTTGATACGATGATGATGTAGTCTGTTCCATGACTTGATGTATACTAAATATGTTTCACAGATGTCATTGCAAACAAACAAAAAAATAAAGGCTCGTTCACAAATGTTTCCTATTGAGACATTTGTATCTTGACGCTCACTTCATACCGGTATACCTGGTATATGACGAATTCATCCATTTAACTTTTTTCAGAGAACTATCAACACAATCCCAAACTATTTGTATAATTTTAATATTTTCAGGACGCCCCAACCTAGGAAATATATTATATAACTAAAAATCAAAACTGAACTCTACCAAACTTCAAGAGTTTATAAAATCAGTTATGAAGATTACAATGCTGCATACTCGTATGTATGCCAAACTAGCAGAATCTTTGAACCTAGATTGAAAGAACACCTGAAATCAGACAAACAGTTCCAGTTTATAATCATAGCAATACTGAAAAACATCATATGGATACTGTCAATTTCAAAATCCTTCACAGATGCGAAAAGCGCCTGAAACTAAATTTGCTGGGATCAATGGAAGTGAGAAATTTGTATTTGAATACCAGTTTTTCACCACGCAATACCTAAATTGATATCCACCACTCCACTATTGAATATTCCGTAGGTTTAAGAACAGAATAATATGTATCCAGCACCTGATGATGGTTTGATTAATAAAGTTAAAGTGAATTTAGACAAATACTTGATTCTTTCAAAATTTATGATGGATTTTTACAAAATAAATGATTCAATACAATATACAGGATGAGTCTTAACCAACTGCGTTAATTTTAACCATAGATTCTTGAGATCAAAAAACACTCTTTTCCCATATTCAGCTGCGTTAAAAAATTATAAGCATTTTAAGTTTTCACATTGGGCAAATACCCCTCTGTAGTCCAATTTAGTTTGAATGAAAATTACCTTCCACAGCATCCACTATTGAATCTGAATTGTTTAAAAAAATTATTTTTTTCCTTCTACTCACTCATGTTTCACCAGATGATTATATCGATTCAACAACTCCTTTCAACTTCAAATATCTCAATTGAATTTTATATTGAACTAGCTGACCCGACAGACTTCGTCCTGTCAAAAAGATTTGTAATGTGGCAATTTTTGTGCCTACGTATTTTAAAAAATTCTCCTGAACAGAACCGTCACCCTGGTGATAGGGCGTTGTGAATAAAAAATAATTAAATGAAACATATATATGGATTTAAAAGTAAGTAATCGCTTTATTGTTAATCATGTGAATCATAATTATTATTATTATCATTGCAATGCTTTGTGGTATACGATGTTTTTGTTTGATTACCTGGCGCATAGATAAACAAATCTGATGGTTTTCCAACACGGGAACAGGCAACATACAATTGACCATGTGAGAAACATGGGTTTTCTAGATTAATACCATAAACGCTTAATGATTGCCCCTGGGACTTGTTTAGAGTCATCGCAAAAGCAAGCCGCACTGGAAACTGTAGTCGTTTAAACTCAAATGGCATATCAGTCGGAATCATTGGGATGCGCGGTATGAGAACATCTTCTCCTTTATACTTTCCTTTGAGTATAGTTGCTTCTATCACATTGTTTAGTAATTTTTTTATCGCTAACCGTGTACCGTTGCAAAGACGCGGTTGGTTGATATTTCGCAACATTATAACCACCGATCCAACCTTTAATTGAAGATTGTGAGGTGGCAATCCTGGCAAATCCAGCGAGTTTAAAAATTCTGGTGGATAGTTGATTACATCATCTTGAATAGTAGCCGAATCAACTGATTTATATTTCCTCAATTCGCCTGTAATTTGTTCTTGAATTTTGCAATTTAATTCATTTACATGTTTTTTGCAGCCAGTATAGCTCGTTCGCTCAACCAATCATGGTTTCTGTAATTTTGAGAAACACCTGGAAACACCTTCTGAATAAGTTCATCTTTTGATCGAGTTAACTGACAAAAACTTTGAGGAAAGTTAATGCAGCCAGTCAACATGTCTATAGGAAATTTGCCATTACTAATGTCAATGAGTTGTTTAGAGAATATGTTTCCAGATTGGTCATTTTGCAACTCGACACGCATATTCTTGCTTAAATGAAGTACTTTGACATGTTTCCACAAATTGGAGGACTTTAGACATGCATTGAGTTCATCAGCTGGCGTTGATCGTGGAATCACTGGCAATGTTTGACGAAAATCTCCTGCTAATAAAATCATTGCACCACCAAATCGGTTATTATTGCTCCGTAGATCTTTTAAGGTTCTGTCTAAAGCCTCCAAAGATTTTTATGTGCCATCGTGCATTCATCCCAAACAATCAATTTACATTGCTGCAAAACCTTTGCCATTGCAGAGTTCTTCGAAACGTTGCAGGTTGGAGTTTCATTGCTTTGCATATTTAATGGCAATTTTAGTGCTGAATGGGCTGTTCGACCACCTTCAAGCAAAGTTGCTGCGATTCCCGACGAAGCGAGTGCAAGTGCAATTTTATTTTGTGAGCGAATTGTTGCTAATATTAATGAAATCAAAAAGTTTTTCCTGTACCACCAGGTGCATCTAAGAAGTAAATCCCTCCAGTTTCATCATTTGTTACTTTCATAAGAGTTTCAAATACATACTTCTGTTGTTCATTTAACAGTGGAATATTTGTTTGAATTAATTCTTTCAAAGCGTTGAGATCATACAGTTTTTCTCGATGCAACTCTTGGTTAAAACCGTCATGCATTGGACGATTGGGCGCGGTCAGGCCTAATTGAATTAATAGTTTGTTTGACATTATCAAGCACATGTCCTCAATTGAAATCAATGCTTCATTGTAAATTTCTTCACTGATTTGTATATTTGGATTTCCCATTCTATTCCTTATTTGATACAAAATATCATCACACATATATATTCTTTGTACTTGATCCACAAATCAATTGGGTTTGATGGGAAGCATGTAGATATGATTATAGAAAACAATGTTCGTATTTGATGAGCGTGTGATGATATTACAGCATCATTGAGAGTTTGATCCCAATGAGCGTCATTTTCAAGCAATTGCAAACGTTGACAGGCTTCTCTATAGGATCCACACAATTCACCATCAACAGTTCGTAACTGTTGGAATGATGTTGGGCCACGTACATTGACTAATAGCAGTCGTAAAAAAAACATTCGTAATTTAATATGAACTTTATACCATAGCAATAAAGCTCAAATTGACTACGTTTTAGTTACAAATTATTTGTATGAGAAAAAGAAAAGGGCTATTTTTAGGGGTTTTCCAGCAATAATTCTAATTTTTCTCGCCGTAAAAACCATCCAAGATTTGACCAAATTGGTCCAGGCGTTGTTGAGTTATGCGCTTACCAACACATTTTGCGATTCATTTTTATATTATAGATTAAACGGACCAGAGGTCCTTCGCATCAAAAATTTCAAATGATTATATTTTGATCTAAGCTTCATTAAAATATCTCATGCAGAATTATGGAAACTGGTTTGATTTAAAAGGCAATATTCGTCGAAATTAATTTTTAACATCTGTTGTATAACGATACTATAAAACCAATATAAATGATAATTCACAATATCAACCTCCCCGAACCCAAATTATGATTATTAT
This sequence comes from Micraspis discolor, assembly GCA_030674115.1. Taxonomy (NCBI): domain Eukaryota; kingdom Metazoa; phylum Arthropoda; class Insecta; order Coleoptera; family Coccinellidae; genus Micraspis; species Micraspis discolor. The sequence continues at coordinate 4,074,663 of JARTUT010001740.1, forward strand.
ATTCAAGAATTCGTTTGATAATCCTTAGTAAGAAAACGTATTATGTTCATTTGGCGGAAAGGTGTAAAACATTTTCGTTAATGAGGTTTTAACATAATTATACCATCGACACCACATTGAATAATTTTCCTTCGTGATTCTAAAATATTCATGTACACCTCACTTCTTCATTGCGGGATACCTGAAATATTTAAAGTAAAAATATCTAAAATTGACAATTATAGTCTTACACTTCTTGAAAGGATCAATCATACCTTTATTTATTCTAGAAAACACTGTTTTCTTTGTTGAATAAGAGAAAATTTTTCATTCTTATTATAACATCAAACAATTCAAAAAAACTACAGAAAAATTAATCAAAAATGAAATAGAATACGATACATGTGTTTCGAGATTTATGTATTACTTTTTTCTCTCATCAGGCATTCATATTCGATTAACAATAATTTAAACAATTATTGGTTACAATTTACTTGTGAGATGCCGTAAACGGAATAAATGAACATGCTACTTTGAAATCAGCTAATATTCTAAAAGCTAACCTCAAATATAGAGTATTATCTCGCTCAACAAATAGACACAGGAAATTACAACTGTATTCTATGATTCTATGAAGAATTGAGTTTATTATAAAAGAATGAAAATGACTTAAAATGGAATTCTTCCCATAATTCAAATTATTTGGTTGAACAAGTCTATTATAATTGTCAATTTTAGATATTTGTGGTTTATTTACACTTTCAAAAATAGACTTGTTCAATTTAATAATATGTGAAGTGATGATTGATCTTTTAGTAAGAGGGATGTTTACCCTCGAATAGTGATCGAATACCTATCAGGTGTTATTGAGAAATGAATTGGGTACAGGGTTTGGAATTTGTACCTGATTCATGCTATTAAAAGTTCTTTCAATAGAGGGTTGAGATATCTTTGATGTCTTTTTAGCGAGGTATTGTATAACAGGTTGTATTCATGTCTGAAAACGGTATGCAAGTGTATAAATATTATTAAATTATAAATTATTATCGTTAGTAGACCTTTATTTTGTCGTGAAGTATGGGAAAGCAAAAGGGGAAGTATTTTGGGACCACTTTTATCAATAAACTACAGTTCATACATACCAGAAAATGATAACACCACCATAGCATCTATTGCAGATAATAATGCTATACTTGCATCTGATGAAAACGCCGAATCAGCTAAGAAACAATTACAAGAGCACCCGGATGATCTTGGACAGTGGCATCGAAAATGGGTACTCAACATCAAAAAGCTAAGTCAGTTCAAGTCACATTCATAAAAAGAAGAAATATATGTCCCTCTGTCGAAATATTCGAAAAGGAAATACCAGTCGATATCAAAGAAGATACATTTAGACCAGCGCCTCAACTGGAGACAACGCAGTAATGCCAAAAGGAAAGAAATAAATATAAAATTTCGAATAATGTATTGGCTTATAGGGAGGGAGTTCAAATTGAACATTCAAAATAAATTGCTAATTTTCAAAGCTATCATTAAACCAATATGGACATATTAGTTCAGTGAATCTGTCGAAAAATAAATCGTTTTGCCGGTATAATTACCCGCTCGATGAAATTTGGTACACTTATTGAAAATGGTGTAACTAAGCTACCTTTGCGATGGCCTCGCTGAAATGTTAGCGGTTTTTTGAAAAACTCAAAAAAACTCAAAAAAAAGTAAAAAAATGCATTTTTCTCAAATTGTATGCATCGTAAAGAAAATTTTATTGATCGAAAAATGTAGAGGACGTTGCGATCTACATTTTTTGTCATTGGTGCAATGCTGCACGACTAAAAGCGCACAAAGTAGGTGGCGCTAAAGTATCAAAAAGAGTGTTATTCATGTTTTTCTCCCTGAAAATGTTGTTTTAATGCAAAAGTTTAAATGTAAGAGTTGTGCCTTACATTATTATCAACAACTTTTATTTAAACATTATTTTTGTACAACTTACCATTTTGAAGCTGCAGCTTGCAGAAGAATGAAAAATCCAAATTTACTGTTGTACGCAGTATGAGTACCTACACATCGGTAGTGCACGTTTGAATCAAGATTTTACTAATTTAATTTTTCTTAGCAATTAAACTTTAATAAATAAAATTTTAATTTGTTTTTGACAAGTATTATCCATTATTTGATTTTTTGAGTAGCATTCTGTTATGAATTATTTTGTTGAACTCTCAATGTTATTAACAAAGACAATTTTTAATGTTTTTCAGTTTTGTTTTTCATTTTTTGAAGAAAGTCATCAATTAAACAGATTTTTGAAGAGGTTTTGAAAATTTGGATAAGGGAAACAAACAACAATTCAATTAAAGTCATTATTTGAGTTTTAATTTTCAAGTAAACGTTTAATTCAGTTTTGTATTTGTATTTATTAACAGGTGTATAGAACAAGCATACAAAATATTGCAAAAATACTAAATCTAAATCGCCTACAATTTTACAACTCTTTCAGTGGTCGCATGAGAAAAACGCTACTCAGTCCACCTACTACCGTTAGCAGAACAGTGCTGTATATGCAGCGCTATGTATTACTATTACTTGTAAATGGTGAGTTGTACGAAAAAAATGTTAGAATAAAAGTTGTTGATAATAATGTAAGGAACAACTTTTACACTTAAACTTTTGCATTAAAACAACATTTTCAGGGCGAAAAACATGAAAAACACTATTTTTGATACTTTAGTGCCACCTACTTTGTGCCCTTTCAGTCATGCAGCATTGCATCAATGACAAGAAATGTAGATCGCAACGTCCTCTACATTTTTTTTTCCATTAAATTTTCTGTACGATACATACAATTTGAGAAAAATGCATTTTTACTTTTTTTAGTTTTTTGAGTTTTTAAAAAACCGCTAACATTTCAGCGAGGCCATCGCAAAGGTAGCTTAGTTACATCATTTTCAACAAGTGTACTGAACTATATAGCATCAAATTTTTGGGATTGCGTCAAGCCATCAAACATTCAAATTATTCAAAGAGTACAATCAATAATACTTCTTTCATTGTTTAATGTTCCTTGGCATGTCTTCAACCACACCATCCATGAAGATTCAAGAGTCCCATAGGGCAGCACAGAAATAGAAAACTGCTCCAGAAGAGAAGTTGCAACAAGGACATACCAACCAACTGGTTGACCAACTGACAGAAGATCCATTTAAATCTCGAAGATTGAAAAGTACCTGGCCAAACAAACTAACTGACTAATCATAACTAAAAATCCAGCAATCAAATGTCAGTACTTTTAGAATAATTTGAAAGTAATAAACTCAATACAATATGAAAAAATAATAAATAAATTATTATAAACTTTTTTATTAAACCTACTTAGATAATAATGCATAAGTCGCCAACTTTAAGACAATAAAAAGTTCCAGTTTGTGGTACACTATTTAAATATCGGGTTTTTGCTATAAAAACAAAAATTATTCATTGAAAATTATTTTATTGTTGTCCAAAATAATACCTGCAGTTGTGCATATGGTGGAATCAGTGTTCAAACCATTTTTGTCTGCATTCATTGTGGAACATCTCAAATGTCTGTAATTTAAGAGTATGGAGCCAAAAATGATCTCAGTCGATTTAAATACTTTCTAATTCATAAGATAATCACCAGAGACACACAAAATTCTGAAGTGTATCGAGGTTATTGATATTCAGAACATCCATAAATTTTAGCATTGTACCATTTTGTGAAAAACTATGAAATTTCCATATATGAAGACATATAATAATTTCAACTGTATTGATGACCATGAAATGAAATTATCGTTGTTGGACATGTTGTCAAAATGATGAATAAGAATTTTGAGTGCTAAAAGTATTAATCTACCTATCACTTGCATAACTTTGAAATTTTTTATATACAGGGTGAGTCTTGGACCACTCCGTTAATTTTAACCATAGGTTCTTGAGGTCAAAAGAAACACTTTTTTCCCATACCGTTTTTCCATATTCAGTTGTGTTAAAAAGTTATAAGCATTTTAAGTTTTCACGTTGGGTAAATACCCCTCTGTAGTTCAGTTTAGTTTGAATGAAAATTACCTTCTACAGCATCCACTATTGAATCTGAATTGTTTAAAAACATTAATTTTCCCTCTAAGAAATGAATCACTCACTCATGTTTCATCAGATTATTATATCGATTTAATTCCTTTCAACTTCAAATATCTCAAAAATTGTGCAATTTAGGAAAAAAGATGATGAATGATTTTATCTGCAAAAAGTCTAATGATTCTAGGAAGTACAAGATACGGACCTTTAGTTCAAGTGATATTTGTTTTTCGTGCAATTCAACCAATCTGTACAGTAGTAGTGAGAAACCTACAAGAAATACAATGAATCTATTGATGCCAAAATATGCATGACTGTTATCAAAAACTTTCCACAAGAGATCATTTCAATTGATATTGTGGTTTGAATATTACAGGTGAAAATGCAATTTTTTTATGGAATTTCAACACCGTATCTTTTGAATGGGGCCAAATTTGGAAAAAGGTTATAGGAAGAAAATGTTTGTTTTGATATCAAGAATCTATAGTTAAAATTAACGCAGTGGTCAAAGACTCACCTTGTATAATAATTTCAACTGTGTTGATGACTATGAAATGAAATTATCGTTGTTGGACATATTGCCGAAATGATGAATAAAGAATTTTGAGTGCTAAAAGTATTTTGTATAATTTTCACTTTATTGAATAAAGTGAAGATGTTATATAGTATAATTTTGGAGCACCTGTATATGCTTCTTATAATCGCATGAACGCGATTGGTTTTTGTACATATGTAGATAAGAACATGTGAGAATTATGTATTTGAGTTCGATGATTATTATTTCACAAGCATTGTACCATTAGGCGTTGAGAATAAAGTGTTAAATAAAATTGTTATATTTATTGATATTACGATTTTGTAATTAAAATATTGCTCGCACAATCGAGAGATATAACAGAAAATTTATTGAATAAAGTGAAAATTAGTCTATCATCCTATCTCTTGCATAATTTGTATTTCAGTACATATTTATCGAGAGTTTTTGTACGAAATTTTTCATATATAAATCAGTTAGAAAAGGACACAGTGCTGAACCCATCGCTATTCCAAATTCTTGTTGATTGCAAAGGTGACTATGATGTATTTTTCAGATTTCTTGTTTTTTGTTTTTTTCCGGAATTTCAAATGTCGACTGACGTCCGTATGCTATTAACTTTTCTTAAATTAAAGATGCTGAATTATTTCTTAAAGGAGATAATTTTCAGAAGAAATTTGGCCGATTGTTGACCTGGTCAAATCATAGAAGTCACAATGGGTCGCAAAGGAATATTCATTTTATGTATATTTGGTAGATCATATAGATGTGGAGCTCCTTCAACACCTATAATTTTTTGTGTATGTAAAATTGAACCGAATCCAGAAACTGTACTCAGCTGTAGAAAAAAATTAAGGCTAAGGGTGCTGTGCATATTGTGGAAGCATCCGCACCCCAAGATGATGAGGCATATTTCTGAAGAATGTTATTCCTAGTTTTCAATTTTTAATCGCACATCATTTAATAGAGCATTGAAATTAAGGGATGAATCTAATCTAACCCTTAAGAACTTAGGATAGAACTTATGTTTGAAAGAAGAATCATACATGTTTAAGGGCAATTTTCTATAATTCTCATGAGTATTCATATGGTACCTTTGTTTTGTTTGGAACCACTAGTATTGCTAGGACCCTAAATATCAGCGTATTTCCAATTTTTTCTCTGGGAATTTTCTAGACAGAATAAATTCTCAGTTGTAACTTGAATTCAGAAGGATACATTAGGGAAGGGTGCAAACTAGTTCTTATAATGATATGCAAAATGCGCATTGTTTAGGTTTCGTTGTTATAATGTTTTTACACTGATAAGCAAACCTGTTTCTTGGTCGGATATTGTTTCATATGACTGTGATGTCGAGATCAGGTTTAGGGGCAAGAATAAAACTTGGTAATACGGTGTATGAACTTAAGAAATTTTTTCCTTCATGTATGATGGTTCTCACATTCAAGATGAGGCCAGAAATCTGAATTTTAATTAGAAATGAAATGATATTTTATGAAGACATTCTCTTGTAGAATGAGTATTATAGTAAGGAACTAGGGGTTTTCAATGTTTGAAAATTACATGAAAATATTATAATTGGTAGCGTGGATTGAGATCATCGATCAGTATTTCAATGTTTTCTATGTTTGTCGAAATCATCAAGAATTTCCTACATCCTTAAGATAATCTCAACAATATACTTGAGATTTAGTGCTAGCAAGTGTTATTTTCGTGATTCGGACTTGAATAAATAAGATATTCAAAGGACGATTGCCTACTGAAGGGAAGATATGATTATCGATGGGAAAGATGGTTTGATGGTTTTCGAAAGAATGGAATTTGAGCTCTCATAAAACTGAAGGAGAACGGTGAGTGGGTATTTTTAATTCAAAATATAGGTTTGTGGTGACGTCACATTGTTCTACAGTCTACAGATTTTAGAACAGGCGTACAAAAGCTCCTGACCCGTGCCAGTGCTTTTCAACTTTTTTTTAACCCATATATTGGTGATTTCATTAATAACGTTTCAACCAAATGTTGAAACAAAATTGGTAAATGGATTGATTCAATAATATCTCAGATTCGAAGGAGACTGATTGGACAGCCTTATTAACTTCTCTCAATTTAATTACCATTGTAAAATTTTAAATTAACACATTTCGATGAACTCGAATCATAAACGAAATAGTTTTTCCGTCGCCGGAAGAAATTCAAATCGTTTCATTTCATCACCTCCCTAATGAAGAAGACCCAGTTGAAATGACAAATGAATTGGGCGATAAAACTCGTGCAAATACAAATGTCCCAATAAATTAAATTTAATAGCCTACCGTCTTATTCCTCGTTTAATTCCTAACTTATTTATTATCCGAAAAATATATCTACCCATAGAGCGAACGGCCCCAAAGCGGCTAGGGGGTGGAGGGTTCATTGCCGGGGTGCTTGGGATTTATTAGGGCCGCCCCCAATATATTTGCATGGTATGGAAGTGTGACTAAGTAAAGATGGCAGAAAAATCTATTTGTAACCCTGACAACAAGTTACGTGAAGGAAATGGAAATATGGGGGAGAGATTCGTAGCCTGTAGGTTTTCTTCCCTTTTTTTAGGGGGAATATAACATGGTTGATTTTCATGATAATTTTTAGGTCCGGGATATTGATTTCTTAGCAGAAATTTTATATCGAAGGTTTTTCCATTTCACATCTCCATTCGTTTTCTCTTCATTATTGAAAATCACTAGTCTAATCCAGATTCATAACACTGCATATCGAGAAATCAAATAATGCTGGCTAGATCTGATAAGCTTTTTATGCAACCAATTCACGTAATGCTTCATTAACTGTAACGTATTTTTTCAAGAATGTGATTAGTAAAAATTTTGTTTCGTAACGAATTGTATACGGATACAGGGTGAGTCTTTGACCACTGCATTGATTTTAAGCATAGATTCTTGATACACAAGAAATATTTGTTTTTCATGCAATTCAACCAATCTGTACAGTAGTGAGAAACCCACAAGAAATGGAATAAATCTATTGATACCAGAATATGCATGACTGTCATCGAAAACCTTCTACAAGGGATCGTTTTAATTGATATTGTCGTTTAAATATTACAGGTGAAAATGCAATTTTTTTAATGAAATTTCAACACCCTATATCTTTTGAATGGGGCCAAATTTGGAAAATGTTATAGGAAGAAAATGATTCTTTTGACGTCAAGAATCTATGGTTAAAATTGACGCAGTGGTCAAAGACTCACCCTGTATGTAAATAACATCACAAAAACACTAAGAAGTAATGTCTATCCCAAAAGACATTGGAAAGAGGGAAACAAATAACACAAAATCAGCTTGAGACCCATTATGATACAACATAAGCAGATATGGGACAAATCATTAAAACCGCCATTTCTTTATGTCGAAGGCTTATCAGAAAAAATTAAAAGAATTGGATATAAATAACAACGACATAACAACCGCCATAAAGAGATAACATCCGGGTTATTCTAACAAAAGTTAAACCTTATAATGAAAATCAAAGAACGATGAATGGCATTTTTGAGATACCATGTGAATACGGAAGATCTTATATTGGAGAAACAAAAAGTGAGAATAAAAGAATATCAGAAGATTTTTCAATTATTAGATGCCGGTAGATCCAAGTTTGACGAACATGTTGTAAATGAAAATCATATGATAAAATGGAACCATATCAGGTGCACTAGTATGAGCGTTTTATTTGGTGAAAATAAAACACTAATTATTAATAGGAAGGTTGAATTACATTTGAATCAAAGTATTGGCCTCTTCGTAGGAATCAAAGCGCTGCTCAGCCAATGCGTGCTCCATCGATGAAAACAAATGGAATTCGGAAGGAGCCAAGTCTGGTGAATACGGTGGGTCGGGTAGCAGCTCCCAGCCAACTATTTTGATTGTATCCTGAATCAGTTTTGCTTTTTGTGTAGGTGTTTTGTCATGGAACAAAATGAACTTGCCGTGTCTTCTAGCCCATTCTGGTCGTTTCTCGATCAATGCATAGTTCAAACTGATTTTTTGTTGTCGGTTGCCATCAGTATTGATGGTTTCACCAGGTTTTAGGAGTTCGTGGTACACCACACCTTTCTGGTCCCACCAAACACAAAGCATTGTCTTATTGCCTAATCGATCTGGTTTTGCAGTAGATGTTGATAGTTGTCCCGGATTAACCAATGAATTTTTCCGTTTAGGATTCTTAAAATAAATCCATTTTTCATCGTCAGTAACAATCTGATGCAAAACCGATATTCTTTCGCGTCTTTGAAGCAAGTGTTTTTTCGGTTTTTCATCTGCCTTTCATTCAATTCATGTGGCACCTATTTTCCACACTTTTGAATCTTTCCAATAGCTTTTAAACGGTCAGAAATTGTTTGTTGTGCAACATTTAACATTTTTGCCATTTTCTTTTGATTCAAAGTGTCATCTCCATCCAATATCGTTTGCAATTCAGCGTCTTCAAACTTTTTTGATGGTCTTCCACTTTCTTCATTTCTCATATCAAAATCATTATTTCTGACCCGTTGAAACCATCTTTTGCATGTTGCTTCTGATAGAGCATGTTCACCATATGCCTTGACAAGCATTCGATGCGACTCTGCAGCACTTTTCTTCAAATGCAAAAAAACTTAATGCTTTCCACAAATCATCACTTTCTAGTACAAAACTCGACATTTTTAACACGATGAAAAAATATGATGTTGTCTGTTCAATGACTTGATGTATTCTAAATATGTTTCACTCGTTCACAACAAATGTTTCCTATCGAGACATTTGTATCTTGACGCTCACTTGATACCGGTATGCCACTTCAACATATGAATCTTGGTGAAATTTTTAATTGGAAGTGGAACCCAATCGATTCAGATTATTTTCGAAAATTACAAAAATTAGGCCAAAACGATATCTTACTGTTTTACAAGGCTGCCAACGTTATCGATTTGGGTATTGGGTTGGTTTAATCAACCTAGTAATTTTCGAAAGTCTAGCCGAAAATGATCCCAATCTATTGGATCCGACTTCCTGGTGACGAATATGTTGACAATCGTTAATTTAATGAGGAAATAAAATTTGAGATGCTCATAACTGAATCAATGGACGGATTTGGCCCAAAAACGAACTTGAACGATATATTTCTTCATCAGGAAGTCAAACCCAATCGATTGAGGTCATTTTCGGCTTGATGTTCAAAAACCACAGACATTTGGGTAGAACTATAGTACCCTATTCTACCACTTTTCAAACTACAAGAATCTTCATTGTGAATAAAATTTTAAAATTTTTCAAACATTCTTCGCCTCCTGAAAGCTAATTTTCCTCGAGAATGATGAAAGATGTCAATCGAAATATTGGTAGGAAAAAGAATTTTAGCGAATAGTAGATATAGCTCAAAAAATAAATTTTGTACTATCTTTGAGCTCGAAATTTCGTTTAGTTTTGGGCCATTGCTGTGAAATACTCTGTCCAATTATTATCTTTGATGTGAAAAACTTCGCGACTGTTTCTTCTACAGCATCCTGGAAGTAATGGCTTAAAAATATCACTTTTATACACTCTTTGTTAAATCTGATTCACCATTTCACAGAGCACACACCTATAGAATTCATAACATTGCGTATTCACAAATAATAATTTAAAACCACCAAAAACCAAATACCGTTCACATCCTGAGGATCATTCTTAACGACTGAATCAAACATTCATAAGTTGATATCTTTGTCCATCCATACCAACTTGCCTGGACCTTGTCCCCGTTTCAATGGACCCCTGCATATGCCGAGGAAAACAAAGGATCCTGCAAGGACAATCAAAAGGGTTAAGTATGCAAGCATCCCAACGTTCATATATCAGGATGGAAATGACCCTTCTATGGGCCGGTCACTGAATAAAAGGGAAGTATTTATTGTTTCCTGTACGCAAATTGTGGTCCACTTTTGTCGAGTATGAATGCCGAGATTAACTAAAAATAAAAATGGGAAAGGATTGCATGCCTGAGTTTTTTCGAGGTCACTGAAAGGCTCTTTCCCCTTGTGTTTTATCAAGCCACTCACCTTTGGGTCCGTGAAACGAGAAAATTGTATACAGGGGGCAGTGAGTCCGCAAACATTCTTTTGAGTAATCGGCGGTCTATTATTCAGCTGCAGATGGCGGAGGTCAGTTGGGGTTTATGTCAACATACAGCATCCAGCTGGGAGCTCGTTGGTTATTAGTGGGATAAACTGTGTTTTTGCTTGGCATACGATGAGAAATATACTACTTATAATGTAAAACGTTTTGCATTCTGCATAATTGTTGCATATATGAATTACCTTATGAGTGCGGAAGATCTTACATCGGAGAAACTAAACGCCCTCTGAATGTACGAATAAAAGAACATCAGAAGCTTCTATATGAGTACTAGACAGCGACAAATCCAGGTTGGTCCAACATGCTGTAGATGAGAATCATCGTATAAAGTGGGATGAAGCATCAATAATATCAAAAGAAGAAAAACTTGCAAGAAGAAAAATCAAAGATTTTTTCATAATTTTCAACGTATTTCAACATAAATAACAACGACATAACAACCGCCATAAAGAGATAACATCCGGGTTATTCTAACAAAAGTTAAACCTTATTATGAAAATCAAAAAACGATGAATGGCATTTTTGAGATACCATGTGAATACGGAAGATCTTATATTGGAGAAACAAAAGTGAGAATAAAAGAATATCAGAAGATTTTTCAATTATTAGACGCCGGTAGATCCAAGTTGGACGAACATGTTGTAAATGAAAATCATATGATAAAATGGAACCATATCATGTGCACCGGTATGAAATTAGCGTTTTTTTTGGTGAAAATAAAACACTAATTATTAATGGGAAGGTTGAATAACATTTGAATCAAAGTATTGGCCATTGTTTTCTACACATTTTGACCACCTTTCTGGCACTTAGTGGAAATCACGCCAATAAAATTGTTCGTCTTTTGAAGCAAACCAACCAGACACTCAATTTTCGGCCTCTTCGTAGGAATCAAAGCGCTGCACAGCCAATGCGTGCTCCATCGATGAAAACAAATGGAATTCGGAAGGAGCCAAGTCTGGTGAATACGGTGGGTGGGGTAGCAGCTCCCAGCGAAGTGTTTTGATTGTATCCTGAACCAGTTTTGCTTTTTGTGTAGGTGCTTTGTCATGGAGCAATTGAACAAAAAATTAATGCTTTCTGTAAATCATCACTTTCTGGTACAAAATTCAACATTTTTAACACGATGAAAAAATAAGATGTTGTCCCTTCAATGACTTGATATATACTAAATATGTTTCACAGATCATAGCAAACAAACAAAAAAAAATATATGCTAGTTCACAACAAATGTTCTCATTAGAGACATTTGTATCTTGACGCTCACTTGAAGTGGAACCCAATCGATTTTAAAAAATTACAAAAATTAGGCCAAAACGATACCTTGCTGTTTTACAAGGCTGCCAACGTTATCGATTTGGGTATTGGGTCGGTTTAAGTAACCTAGTAATTTTCGAAAGTCTAGCCGAAAATGATCCCAATCGATTGGATTCGACTTCCTGGTGACGAATAAGTTGACAATCATTAATTTAATGAGGAAATCAAATTTGAGATGCTCATAACTGAAAAACGAACTTGAACGATATATTTCTTCATCAGGAAGTCAAACCCAATCGATTGAAGCCATTTTCGGCTTGATGTTCAAAAACCACAGACATTTGAGTAGAACTATAGTACCCTATTCTACCACTTTTCGAACTACAAGAAGCGCGTAAAAATTCGACGATTATTTATCAATCTTCATTGTGAATAAAATTTTAAAATTTTTCAAACATTCTTTGCCTTCTGAAAGCTAATTTTCCTCGAGAATGATAAAAGATGTCAATCGAAATATTGGTAGGAAAAAGAATTTTAGCGAATAGTAGATATAGCTCAAAAAATAAATTTTATACTATTTTTGAGCTCGAAATTTCGTTTAGTTTTCTATAAACGTCTAATGGGCCATTGCTGTGAAATACTCTGTACAATTATTATCTTTGATGTGAAAAACTTCGCGACTGTTTCTTCTACAGCATCCTGGAAGTAATGGCTTAAAAATATCACTTTTATACACTCTGAGTTAAATCTGATTCACCATTTCACAGAGCACACATCTATAAAATTCATAATATTGCGTATTCACTTGAATAATAATTTAAAACCACCAAAAACCAAATACCGTTCACATCCTGAGGATCATTCTTAACGACTGAATCAAACATTCATAAGTTGATATCTTTGTCCATCCATACCAACTTGCCTGGACCTTGTCCCCGTTTCAATGGACCCCTGCATATGCCGAGGAAAACAAAGGATCCTGCAAGGACAATCAAAAGGGTTAAGTATGCAAGCATCCCAACGTTCATATATCAGGATGGAAATGACCCTTCTATGGGCCGGTCACTGAATAAAAGGGAAGTATTTATTGTTTCCTGTACGCAAATTGTGGTCCACTTTTGTCGAGTATGAATGCCGAGATTAACTAAAAATAAAAATGGGAAAGGATTGCATGCCTGAGTTTTTTCGAGGTCACTGAAAGGCTCTTTCCCCTTGTGTTTTATCAAGCCACTCACCTTTGGGTCCGTGAAACGAGAAAATTGTATACAGGGGGCAGTGAGTCCGCAAACATTCTTTTGAGTAATCGGCGGTCTATTATTCAGCTGCAGATGGCGGAGGTCAGTTGGGGTTTATGTCAACATACAGCATCCAGCTGGGAGCTCGTTGGTTATTAGTGGGATAAACTGTGTTTTTGCTTGGCATACGATGAGAAATATACTACTTATAATGTAAAACGTTTTGCATTCTGCATAATTTGGTTAATCAGTTATTGAAGTCGAAAGAATACGGGAATATTTTGGACAAGGCAAGAAGCAATAAACAAGCTTTCCTTGTGTGCCTACTATGTCATTCTGCAATCACAGAATCCTTTTGTTAAAAATTCTCTAACAGGAATTTGTTCAAGATACGTATTATAGTTATTTGATCAATTAGTTTATTAATGATAGCGATTAATGGTCGAGATATTTTAACACGTGAGCGGAGTGAGACCATTAATCGCTAGATTAATAAACGAGTTATTACAAGATTTTTCCGTCGACCTCATATTGAATTAGAAATAAATTATTTATTTATATAAATTTTATTTCTCACAATATAAAATTTGACAATGAAAATCTCGATGCTCACTTTGACATATTTATATTTATGGTTCCAATTGAACAATTCTTAAAATTCATAGACGGAATTTTCGAGATGTGATATTCTGAATACTCCACATTTACATCGTTACTGACGATTTGCGATAAGGAATGTGTGGAACTGGTTGGAGCTGATGTATTAAGTACTGGCGAACGATTATCGCATAAAAATTTTTCAGCAGTTTCTAATCTATTTTTTATCGAGTTTTCAATGTACCCTTCTTCAACAGATGTTGATTTCCAACCTCCAAGCCGTTTGATGGCTGCAAAATCTGCTCCACTGTCCGAAAGGATAGATGTAGAAGAACGCCGAAAACAGTGACCTTACACAGATAGGGTTGTTCTAATTTGAGAAATTTTGCAATTAAGGATGGTAATTTCGAATACGTATTGATTCCTACTGGATGTATTGAGCATTTAAAGTTCTTGTAAAAGACGAAAAACTTTTCTTGCGGAGTGTGAATTGGTCTTAAGGATTTATATCTCTTGATTGATTCATCACAGTGAATATCCTTTTCGAGTGCGTTTTGGATGAATTCGCTGTTATTAAAAATTTCAAGCCCATATCCTGCACATTATTTATCTGCAACATATACAGCTCATCTTTTCGCAATGCTCCGTACACTCCAAATATCAAAGCGACCTTCAAATAAAAAATTTAAAGTTACATATTTCATATCCACGTGACAATAAGAAATATTTAGAAAATTAATTTAATTGAGTTTTATATTCACCTTTGACATCAAGAAAATACTGTCTGGAGCATTTGCTATAAACTCTTTTACATGATCTTTCTTGAGAACTTTCGATTTCTTAGGAATATAACCCACTTTTTGTTCCTTAATGAACATCACCATCGAGAACCCCTAAGAAGTGTTACTGCCCCTAGAGTCCAGTGTATTCCATGGGCAACATTATATTGATGTTGATGAGGTTCCGGGAACTGATGGAGTATTTTCCAATGGTTGAACATTTATTTAAAAGGTTGGTTCATGACATTTATTTATGAAAAATAAACAATGCCAAATGATCACCACGGCTGACTTGGCAGCTATAGATAGCCTATTCGTTCCACCCAATTTTTAATACATTTTCGATTGTTTGGGGCTCTATTTCACCAATGGCAGCTCGAATTTCGGTCTTGAGGTCTTGAATTGTTTCTGGATTGTTGGCGTAACACTTATCTTTCACCGCTCCCAAAGATAATAATCCAATGGCGTCAGATCGCAGCTTCTTGGTGGCCAATTCACATCAGCATTTCTGCTGATTATTCGATTTCCGAAAATGCGGCGTAAAACATCGATTGTGGCGTGTGCTGTATGGCTCGTTGCACCGTCCTGTTGAAACCAAACATCGTCCAAGTCGTTAGCTTCAATTTCTTGAAAGAACCAATCGTTCAAGACATTTTTCTAATGCCTTCTGTTCGAAAATTTCCATATATAAATCAGCTAAAATTGGTGATAGTGGTGAACCCATGGCCATTCCGAATTCTTGTTGATAAAAGATGTCTTCGAATTGGAAATATGTTGTTTCAATACAAAGAGAAAGCATTTCCATAATTGCATTGACGCTTAGTGTAGTTCTTTCACTAAGGGTTTGATCTTCTTCAAGCTTTTTCCTAACTATGATAAGTGTTTTATCTGTCGGAATATTAGTGAACAAACTGGTGATGTCGAAGCTGACCATAACGTCTTCTTCCATGATTTCTTGATGTTTCATTATTTCTATGAAGTGTTTCGTGTTTCTTATCATCGATGTTGAATTACTTTTTAATGGCGATATAATTTTCAACAGAAATTTAGCCAATTCAAGAAATTCATGCTGAATTTCTTGAACTCACAATTGGTCTTAGAGGAATATTTGCTTTGTGTATTTTTGGTAGACCATATAAATGTGGTGGTTTACTGAAGTGAGGTGTAAGTCTTGATCTAACGAATTGATCTGGAAATTCATTTCGATATTTATAAAGGATTTTGTAAATCTTGTTTTCAACTGTGGTGGTAGCGTCCTTTTTTAGTCTTTTATATTTTCCTGCTTTCATTGATTTTTTGATTATAAGAGCCAACATCTAGAATTACAGTGGCGTTTCCTTTGTCTGCTGGAAGTATCTTTATGGAACTATCCGATTTAAGATCTCTTTAATGCCCTCTGTTCAGCTTTATTTATATTGGGTAGAGGTGTTTTGTTATTCCTGTCTAACAGGGTTCTGATTTTCCATCTGTACTCTTCGGCTTTTTCAGGTTCTCGAATTTTCTGTGCAGTTTCTTCTGCCGCCAACATGATTTCAATTTGTGGTATCGTCTTAGGGCTATAGAGAACTTAAGACCCTTGTTGAGGAGAGATATCTGATCTTCACTTAAGTTCTTATTAGATAAATTGATCACGGTTTTTGAATGATCTAAGGGTTCATATTTTCTTGACTCCTTCAGAAGTTTCTCCATTTTCCTTTTTTGGACTTGTTTTTGTTGTTCATATATTCTTTCATAGCTGACTTGTCCGCTTTTGAAGATCTGCTCTAGGGTATGGAGAACATTATGATCTCTCTGCAAAATCTCTAAATCACTGAATTCATCATCCATCCCAAATGCTTGGCTTTCGTCATCAATAACTCCAGTATTCAAGAAGGACGACAAGCTTGACCAGCTGAATTACCATCTAATTATAAATCATCATAAGGGAGTACGTCAATATAGATCTCATCTGTACGATATACTTCAACTGTTGTCGGAAGGCCGAAGCAAATAACTTTCTTATTGTAGTATCTACAGTTTCTCTACAAAACCTTCAACCGCCCGATAATCGAATACGCTGAACAGGTCTGGTGACCTTCGACCAGATTTCATGAAAACACTCTTCAATCTGTTCACCGTCAGACATTTTTGGAATTGACAGCTTTGCGTATCAACGTGAACGGGGCCTTATAGTTGCTTACAATGCTGTGGCTGCAAGGATCTCCGAAATATGTTCACGTTGAATTCCGAAAACCAGTGAGTTCATAATACCAAATCACAAGTTTCTATCCAATACCACCTTTTTTTTCACTCTTTTCACGCGCTCTTTCTAATCCATTAAACTTTTAGAACAGCGTGCAATCGTTCTGTCCAATACAATGTAATTTTTGAATATCGAGCCGAAAGTGGTCTCGATTGACTGGGTCTTGCCTTATACTTTCTATCATCCAAAGGAGACAAGCTAAAGTTTTGTCATTTACAGAATAGGTTAATTGTCATAATATCTCGGTCGAGTTTGTTATTGGTCCGAATCCGTCAACTAGTTCAGCAGTTATGAGCATCTGAAATTTGGTTTCCTCAATAACTCTTAGAACATACAAGGTGAGTCTTTGACCACTGCGTTAAATTTAACCATAGGTTCTTGAGATCAAAAGGAACACTGTTTCCATACCATTTCATTTTGAGTTTTCACATTGGTCAAATACCACTCTGTAGTCCAGTTTAGTTTGAATGAAAATTACCTTCCACAGCATCTACTATTGAATCTGAATTGTTTGAAAACATTATTTTTCATCAAAGAAATGATTCAGTCACTCATGTTTCATCCGATGATTATATCGATTTCATTCCTTTCAACTTCAAATATCTCGAAAATGGTACAATTTAGGAAAAAAGATGAGGAATTATTTTATCTGCAAAAAAAACTGGCGATTCTAGGAAGTACAAGATACGGACCCTTAGTTCAAGTATATTTGTTCTTCATGCAATTTAACCAATCTCTACAGTAGTAGTGAGAAACCCACAAGAAATGGAATAAATCTATCGATGCCAAAATATGCACGACTGTTATCGAAAACCGTCTACAAGAGATCATTTCAATTGATATTGCCATTTGAATATTAAAGGTAAAAATGCAATTTTTTTATGAAATTTCAACATCCTATATCTTTTGAACGGGTCAAATTTGGAAAAAGGTTATAGGATCAAAATCTTTCTTTTGACGTCAAGAATTTATGGTTAAAATTAACGCAGTGGTCAAAGTCACCCTGTGTATTCAACTGAAATATTGTAAGCTCAACATCGAAAGAAAAATTAAATAAAATGTATTTTCAGTTCTTTATCCAAATAACAGATTCTTTTTACATTTCTGTTAAAGTTTGACCTAAGAAAAACTTCAACATCTTTTCAAATGCCTTGAAAATTTACCTATTATGTTCAACTTTGGGGGTGGAGGGTTATTGTTTCTTCTCCAAGCCCCCCCATAGATCTCAGCGCATGCTTTCATATTGGTTTTGATAATGTAAATTACCCGTGAAAGGTCAATATCTGAGAATTCAATTATTTTCTCAGTAACGCTGTATAAAAATGTCTGCTTTGGTTTTTGTTCTGATATATTCGTGAAATAAGGAACGAAATTACATTTCCCACCAGGAGGGTAAGATCCAACGTGGAAGCCAGATGCGCCAAGAATAGCCGTCAAGATTATTTGATATTTCGTCGTAAAGTTATAATTAAAACTTGGCCTATTTGAAATTCACGTCGTCGGGGCCCAACATCCGAATATTCAAGAAAAAATCTGGCAAAATATTCGCAACCATTCCTAAGGGCTGATGAACCCTCGTAATGAAAACGCCACCTACACAGGGGGGCGATCGACCCTCCGAAATTTAATAAACTGAACGTCTTTACGTGTAGATGATGAGGTGGATCCGCCATCTTGGAAAAAAAGCGACATCAAAAAGGACTCACCCTCGAACTGCTTTTTATTGGAACCTCCGAGAAACTCCCCGAGGATGATGATTCACTCCTCATTATAAGATGTATAATTGAACACCAACTATGGCTTCCAGGGTGGGGGCGAGAGTGGCGCCAATTTGCCATCGAAAAATTTTCAACTTCACTCATGTATGCTGCCTGCAAATCACCCTAATGAATGGATTTCGCTTCTTTGTGATTTTAAAACTTGATCGGATGGACTGGAGGAGGGGGAGGATGAAACAGGCTTTCAAGTTGTTGGAATTTTCCTCTTCATAATTTTCTTTGTCGAAAGTTGTCCAAGTGATTTTTATCTTGGTTTAGGAGAGGAATTAGTGTTCCCTTTTTGTTCATATAAAGAGTAATAATGTACCTTTTGTGAAAAGACTGGGGATGAATGAAACGTAAAGCTGACCTGGAAATATTCCTAGAGTTTTTTTACAATTCAAGATTCAGTTACATTGTTTGAAAAATCAGAATTTCATGATTTAATCTTACATTCGCAGAATTTTGTACCAACTGAAGTCACTTACTCAACGAGCATTCCACAAAATTGTATCTTTAAAAAAATTATGATCTTCATTCTATTTTCTTATTTCATTTCTATATACACCTCAAGAGTGTCTCAAAATTTATGCAGTATTGACAACCCTAAAAACAAAATGAATCGAAAGTTGACAGTTTAGGGTTAGTTAAAATGGATTGTTACACAATAGAGCAACGTGTCTTCATTGTTGAACTATATTTCAAAAATAATGAATGCTTGGCGTATGAAGTTCGAAAATTTCATACAAAATATGGTCGGGATAGTGTTTAAACTTCATCAACTGTGAAGAGATCAATTGAAAAATTCCGAGAGACAGGATCCGTGGGAAACTTCAAACACACTGGTGGTCCAAAAACAAGCCGTTCAAATGTCAATATACAAGGTGATTTTTTTAAGTGTTTCATTAGACTACTGATTTCAGAGGCATGAAATGTTCGGGACACCATAACTGGTTTTTGACGTTCCATCGATTTGAATTACAAAATTATAGGGTTGCCATTTGAAAAAAAAGAGATTTTATAGTTTTATTGAGGCTCACTTTGGGGCCCTTTTTCAGACATCCTGTATAATATTTCCTCATAAGTTATACAAGAAACAGTATCAGCGTACTTTCTTTTGTTCCACTTTCGCAAAAAGAAAATCTTGTAATGAGGGATTTTGAAGATATGGACACTAATTTGTGACAACCTCTTTTCAAAAAATTGATAATCAGGCTATAATTCAAGAGCCGCTTGAGTGTTTGAACATATCATACATCAAATCAGTGTAAATTGAACGGAGAAATCGAATATGTATAAATATCCAGGGTTTTGCATTTGCAATAACGAAGGTACATTCGTTTCGGTGAAACCGGAAGTAGATTCCTCTTGAAAATATTTTAAAATTAAAGTTCATGTACTCTAAAACGAAAATCCAAAATCTTGAATCTGTATTACAATTGCTTTTCTCGAAAACGTCCAATGAATTGTCGAAAAAAAATCACCCTGTAGAAGTGTTACTGTTTGGTGTGTATGTTAGGCCCGAATACCGAAAACGCTCAGTGGCCGGAAAAAACGGCCACATCGCGTTCTGGCTGTCTTCGAACGCACAGAACGCGTTTTGGTTGTTTTTAAACGCTCGCAACGCGTTCTGTTAATTGTTAAATAGCCGGAACGCGTTTGTCTAACGGCAATTGGTTCAAATGTAAGACCCTATAGTTGTTTCCGAACATGTTTGGTACTTGTGGTCTAGCATTTCTTTATGAGCACTGAGCATATACAAAACTATTGTATATTTGTCGACCCTGTACCTATTGGAATCAACATGTGATACATTTTTGGAATCAGCTCAGCTAGAGTAATCCGGAAATGGAGACAAAGTAGTTCAATTTAAAAAAAAATGACGGTGATGTCATTACTCGAAAATAATTCACGCTGTATATTAGATTATTATTTTAAAGTAAGGTAAATTAAAATAAAAATCGATGTGTTTCAGGATTATTTCTTAAAATGGTCTGATTAGCTAAAAATGAATTTGTTCCATACTTTACGGATACAATTTAAATGTACTATGTAATTCGAAATGTAATTCAAACAGTTCTTGTAAAAATAAGTAACGTACCTATGTACAGTACACAAAAGTTCGGAAAAACCCGTCGTTTGTATTTAATTGTAGTTTTCAATAATTGAATTGTTTCTAATAAAGTAATTAAAAGAGTTATAAATTCAAGTTTGTTTTGTTCTCCAGAATAAGTTGGATGGAAATAAATTGAAATTCATTTGTTCAATAAAGAACTTTTCGCTTTTTCATTCATGCATTTATATATTATAAGCTCGTAAATATAAGTTTATTAGTGTAACTTTCTTCCTAGAACTGAAAAACAATTATAAGAAATTTAATATTGTTGAAATGATTCGGCAAGAAAAACCGAACCCATCTTTGGTATCCAATTGTAGTTGATAATAATTGTATTGTATTTCAATTTTCAACTTTGTTTTATGACGGACAATATAAACCTACGCAGGTAAAAAGCGGCAAATAATACAAGTCGAACATTAAGAACTCGTTGTGAGCGTTGAACAATTGACAAAACGCGTTCCGGCTGTTTAACAATTACCAGAACGCGTTGCGAGCGTTTAAAAACAGCCAAAACGCGTTCTGTGCGTTCGAAGGCAGCCAGAACGCGATGTGGCCGTTTTTTCCGGCCACTGAGCGTTTTCGGTCTTCGGGCCTAACATGTATTTTCGGCTGGAGGCATAATTGGACCATAATTTTTTGAAAATGAGGCTGGTCAAGCAGTGACTGGTGCTCGATATGGCGATATGAAGACAGTTTTTTTGCCGAAATTGGAAGATATTGATGTGGCCAATATGTGGTTTCAACAAGACGGTATACACACAATTACTGCATTAGACATTTCCATGTCGTGTACTCTCTCATTTCGGTGATCAGAATTGGCCCTATAGATCGTGTGATTTACCAGCATTAGATTTCTTTTTATGGTGTTATTTAAATCACAAGTCTATGTCAATAAACCCAAAACCATCAAAACGCATCAATGAAATTTTGCCACATTTATTCTGAACGGTCTTGGAAAATTTCGACAAACGACAATGCGTATGTGTATGCAAAGCAGCGGAGGCCATCTGCCCGATGTGTTATTTCATAAATAACCCTATCCTATTTACTTAAAAATTACAATCAAAAGACCAAAAACCGTGTTTTCTATCAAATTAATTTTGGGACACCCTTTACAATATCAAAATTTACAGAGTGATTTGAGTAGGGACTAGGAAATCAAATTATCGTTTCCAGGAATTGTTTGAAAAAAAATTTAGAAAAAGCCTGACGTACGGTCAAGAGCTATTGCGCGCTTGCTCTAGAGTCTTTTTCCTTACTCTGAAACAGTGTAATACAAATACAACCGCCGCGATGAATCAACTTATTTTTAACTCTTATCAAAAATAACTACTCACTGTTTTTCTTCAGTTTGTCCGAATCTCAAATTCCCTTCTCCTACAATCTAATCAATAGTTGGCATAAAATACCATAGGAAACCATTTAGAGTATCTTTCTTTCATCGAGCAAATTAGATCATACGCATAACACCAGAAGCAGAGAGACTGCATACAAGACGCCAAGAAGTAAAAAGAGTATTGGTCCAAGATTTTGTTTATATGTAGCACCAAGAATATATTCCTTGATACCCACTGAAATCAAAAAGAAAACGAGTTATAGAATTTTCAAAAAAAAACGCCCACAAATGGTTAAAAATTCCAGCCAACCAAAAAAAAGTTCTAGATATTGTAAACTTTTAGCCCCAACTGTTTCATTGCTTTAAGGTGATAAACAAACACATAGCATGCATCGAAACAATTATATAACACAATAGTGAACACATACAAACCCGATTACTTACCTGATTTAGACAAACACACCAAACTTTGACAAGCTACTCAATTCTGTATTATTAATATTATGTATTATTATTATGGCAAACAACTCTAACAGTTAAATACTTGATGTTTCGGCGATCAACACTATAATAGATCACAGATAGTAAGAGAAATTAATTGATATAAGAGTATTAGAATTGTGGTTTACTTTCATTTTTTTGAGGTTGATTATTCTGGCAGATTATGTGTAAAGGAAAAGTGTTTTTTTATTTAATTATAGTAACGAACAGGTTATTGCTTTACCCTAGTCAATAATACCTCTGTAACTTTACTTGTTTATTTTATTCGATTATTAAAATAAACATTATAATTAGTATCATTGAGCTCTTGTCCTTTTAAATACCATATACAGGGTGAGTCTTTGACCACTGGGTTTATTTTAACCATGAATTCTTGACGTTCCTATAACATTTTTCCGAATTTGGCCCCTTTCAAAAGATATAGGTGGTTGAGATTTCATAAAAAAATTGCATTTTCACCTGTAATATCCAAACGACAACATCAATTGAAACGATCTCTTCCAGAAGGTTTTTGATAACAGTCAACTGACTAATCATAACTAAAAATTCATCAATGTGAAATACTTTATAGTCTGTACATACAATACATTAACTGAGTACTTTCTGAAAGTCGATTGTAAATTTCAATAAATGCTATACAGAAAAAAATTTAATTCATGTTAGTCGACATATGTTTTTTTTATTACTTCTGAATCATATAACAAAGCACCAGAAATATTTCATATCTAGATATATATCAGATATAAGAGAATTATAGGGTGATCTATTCATACCTATTAATTATTAATTTTACCAGAACGCGCCAGAAATAACAATGAAGAATAAAAAATTTGAGCAAATCAATACTTTGGTTATTCTTGTTGCAGCGTTTGAGAAAAGATGAAACATAATTTTTGTTTGCTGCAAATCATTTTATTTAAATTTTTATGATTTTTTCGTCTTCTGTAATAAGCAAAAATGAGAAATAATTCGAGAAACTTTTCATAATAGGCACATGAGTCACCATAGAAATCAAGATATTTTTATGGTATCTACCATGTAAAAAAATCAGGGGTTCTTGTTGGGATGAATGGACAAAGAATCAATGAATTTACAACAAATATTTTCGAAAAACAATAAACATACGATTATATTATCTCTAGTTCAAACAATATTCACAATTATATTTGATATAAGAAGTGACCAACGAAAAACAAATACCATACATAGTGTATCAAAGTATAGAACGTATAGTAATTTATTTCAACGAAGATCTACCTCACCTCAATCATGATACGCGTCCTGGAAATTTTGTACATCCCTGAATATCGATATACGAAGCCGATAATGCAGATACCGCACAATGATGGAAGACCTCTACTTGTGTTTTATACAAACAGTTCCTGTTTTCGCCGTCAGATGGGCTCACATATTCGATATTGAAGGGGTGCAAAACCTGTTAGGTGAGATGAAGCAAATTTAGGTAGGTCGATGTATTCGCGATCTCTTATTTGTTACCTGTATACAAATTGTAGTGATAATGTTGGTGCTCGATTCGGTTGGTGTCCAATTAAATATTTGTTTTGGTTGTTGTATCATGTGATGATTTAATTCAGTGACAGTGTGTGATAGTGCTTTTAAAAATGAACCAGAATAAAATTTATTCAGAATTTGGATATATTTCAGAGCTTTACATTTGTTATTACAACTTTGATTATAATAAGGGTTATATTATGCCAAGTATTTCAATTAACAGCGTCGTTATTTTTTCGTGTTACTTCATTGAAAAGAAAATTATTCTACTTCTAATAAAAGAAATTTTGTATAGCTCATTACCAGCAAATATTTAGGCATTCATAATCTCAGAGAATGATTTAAGGAATATTGTCCCCAACTGAATAAATATTCAACCTACATAAGATTGAAAATACACAATAGATTTAATTGAACACTTTGGTGTAACAATGAAGTGAAACTGTTGAATTGAAACTTTATGATATAGGATTTAGGTAATTTATTTTCACCCAAGAACATTATATTTTAATCTATCGGATTGCTTTGGAAATAAAAATAATTCAATTGAATTTTTCTTAATTTTTTGGTTCAATTAATTTAAGGTTTTTCAAAACATTTTGACAACAAATTTTAGATCGATATCTGAATTACCTTTACTGTTTTAGAATCTTCTTTTTCATAATTTAATGACAATTACATTCTTCTTTTATTATTATTGTTCCTTGGAAAATTTTAAACCAAGTACGTAATAGGTGATTATAGAGAAATACCAGATTTCTTTTCATTTTATTAATCTTATCATTATAATCTATCAAATTAACGAAATTATAACAAAATTATTATATTTGCATTACATTATCACTGTGAAGTAATAATCTATCATGCCCAGGACGAGTATTCCATGAACAATGGGATTTAGTTAATCATTTCCTGGATTGAAGTCTTCAATAGGTTCCTGAAAACAGAAAATAAAAACAACTTAAAAAATAAAATATTTCGAGTTAAACGGCAAAATGCAAATAAATTCTCAACAAAAATAACCATTTATTTGGTTTTTGAATTCTTCATGCAACTGAAACGTCGAACGTAGTCATCGAAAATACTTGTAGAGAAAGTGTATTGAATTAGTAATTTTCTTATTTATTTTTCTTTTACACTTTGGAATATTAACTGATTAAATTATTGATTTCATAGAAAAACATTTATCTATTAATAAAGTTAACCTAAAAATTTTCTGTTTGTTTCATTTAGTAATATAATTACTTGATACTGAAGTGTCGATTAGGGTATAGTGAGTAAGAGTTGGGGTTCTTATAAACTCTTCGTCGTTGGGTATATCTTGTGATGGTTTTCAAATGTTGGCTGGTGTGTTTACATAAAATGTAATAGGATTCTCAGAATATTGAGTAGTAATAAAAAGAATAATAACTGCAAACAATACAAGAGATTATTTACCCATTAAAAATAAAATACGTACAAAATCAAATAAATCAAATAATGATATAATATTATATAATGATATAATATTATATTTCTAAAATATATTTCAGCTTATTTTTGTACTTTCACACTTAGACAGGGAGCCAGGGTTTTTAACTGGGGTTATTTCCCTAGGCTTTTATGTGATACGCTGAATTGTATGACACCCCGTCATTAACCCCTGATCTATATGCTTTATTGTTTGCTAACTAAATATTGTCAGCCAAAAGTTCAAAAGAATATATATATATATTTCTTTCAACGAATATAAAAATGTCAAAACAATGAATTTTTAATACACAGTGCTTAAACATTGAAAATAAGTAGTAAATAGATCTAATAAACTCGATTAAAAACATGAACATATCAAGATTACAACATGATTTATATATAGCCATTTTCTTCTTCTTGAAATAGTATAAAACCGTCAAAATTTTACTCACATAACTAATTATCGCAAAAATAATAATAAATTAACAGAACACTCCCACACCTACACATCCAAACATATAATTATGATTTTTTGGGAGAAACGTTGAATTTGGAAAAATAACTCTATTGGTAAACAACACTACAAACGTACAATCTTTGGGAGTTACAATTTTGATCACCAGTTTGAAATTCAAGAATAGATGTTTTTTTTCATGAGGTTCTACGAATGATTAATAATACACATTGAAAGGTAATACATTGAAGTTTGCAAATCTTCATTGCTAATTGCCGTAAGTTATCCTATCCGAAATGAAATTCGTTCACATTTTTGAAAGTACTCAGACAAGTTTGATTCAATTCGAATATGCTCTATAGTTCGAGAGATTTTCATAAACGTATAACAGGGCCTCGAAAGCCCTGTGAAAAATCCTTCATTTCCATAAATTCAGATTCTCCAGAAAGCGTGACACAATCAGCAACACATCAACCCCACCTAATTCAATAGAGGAAAACCAAATAAGGAATCGTCCTGGCACCGGCTAGAATCAATATCTCACGAACGTGAAAAACGACTTCTAGTTGCTGAAAGCAAGAAAAAGAAAGCTCTAAATACTGCGAATGGAATCGCGGAAGAAAAAGAGAAAGAAAGCTGTCTCGGGGTAACACACGGAGTAGTCCGGGAATATGTGAAGTATTGATTTAAAGTTTCCAGCCTCCATTCTTTCCTTGTCTCCCCTCTGAGCTTTGAAGTTGAGCTTTTTACAGATTACGTGGGACGGTTGTGTCGTGCAATGTTGCAGTCTCTGCTTCGGATGCCTGTTTGCTATTTCCCTTCAATGTTCCTGTTTTGATATGCTCCACGGGTTTTGTTGTCTTAATTCGGGCTGTAAGAATGGATGGCTGTATTTTTCTATCCTTCTCTATCTTATGAGATTTTCATAACTGAGAAAAAACTCGAATTTCTGTCGGCGTTCGTGTCCATGGATTTATACTCAAAAAATAAACATGATCAGGAATTTGGAATTATTTATTGAGATCTTAAATTTTCTTACAATTTATTCCACGTTTTCGGGAATATTCGCGCCCGAAACAATACCATAAAAATTAAAATTATCACACACGTCCAAATGTAAATTTATAAATAACAAAACTGAAATTTAAAGCGGAACCCACCTCGTTAGAGATTCGGTTATTATCAATTAAAATATTCAAAAAGTTATTGTGATTATTCTCTCTATTGATAATAAGGGTGAAGAAAATTGTCAATTGTCTAGCCTTACATTAATTTCAATATTGATGACATGATTTGGAAGACACCTTTCTGTGCACCTTTAAAATTTTGGATTAAAACGAATAATCACAAAAACTTCATGAATATTATACATAACGAGGTGAGTTCCGCTTTATTTGTCTTGTTTTTTTTTATTTTACATTTTTACGTGTTTTGGATCAATGAAATTGTTGTTTCAGTCATGACGAAGGAGCGAATCTTCTCCGAAACATTGACTGAGTTGTAAGATTTAGAACCAACTGAGTTGTTGCATTATTTTGTTCTAAACGAACCGAATAGTTTTATTAACAATTATTAAGTGCCTACACTTATTGCTATGTTCAACAATCGGTTCGGTAAGCTTCGCTATATATTATTTCATAAAAGTTTCATATAGCGCTATCATTAAACAGCTTTCTAGGAGTTGGAAATTTTATTATTCATTATCTACTATTACAATTTTGTATCACAAGGCGTTTTGAACAAATATTTTGTAGAAGATCCGCAGTGAGCGGCTCTTATAGGTTTTAAACTAAAGGAAATCAAACGTTACGCCCCTACTTCTAAGGCAACTGGAGTGATAAAAAGCTTATTTCAAAACAATAGGAAAAAGTAAAAGGAACAAGTGCCTTTCATAACAAGTAAAAAAATTAGCAGTTAATTCAGCAGGGGGGTACTGATTCAAAAAGTGAGTTGCCAGTAATACTAAATAACTTGCAACGAAGAGGATTTAAATACTACAAGGTAGTCTTACACATGTGTTCAAACCAAATGACCCCCATCATGAATAGATAGCCCTAAAACCATCTTGAAATATATACAGGGTGACTCTTTGACCACTGCGTTAATTTTAACCATAGATTCTTGACATCAAAAGAAACATTTTCTTCCTATAAAACATTTTTCCAAATTTGGCTCCCTTCAAAAGATATTGGGTGTTGAAATTTCATAAAATAATTGCATTTTCACCTGTAATATTCAAACGACAATATCAATCGAAATGATCTCTTCTAAAGGTTTTTGATAACAGTCATGCATATTTTGGCAACCATAGATTTATTCCATTTCTTGTGAGTTTCTCACTACTACTGTACAGATTGGTTAAATTGCATGAAAAACAAATATCACTTGAACTAAAGGTCCGTATCTTGTACTTCCTAGAATCATTAGTCTTTTTTGCAGATAAAATCATTCGTCATCTTTTGTTCTAAATTGCACCATTCTTGAGATATTTGAAGTTGAAAGGAATTAAATCGATATAATCAATCATCTGATGAAACATGAGTGGGTGGATGATTTCTTAGCGGAAATATAAAGTTTTCATAAAATTCAGATGCAAAAGTGGATGCTGTGGAAGGTAATTTTCATTCAAACTAAACTGGATTACAGAGGGAAATTTGCCCATTGTGAAAACTTACAACGCTTATAACTTTTTAACGCAGCTGAATGTTGAAAAACGGTATGGGAAAAAAGTGTTTTTTTGATCTCAATAACCTATGGTTAAAATTAACGCAGTGGTCAAAGACTCACCCTGTATGTATGGGACAATTAAAAGATGAGATGATGTATTGTTCTTCTGTATATCCACATTCACAACTTGCACTTGGAACTGATTTCCATCTGAATAGCTTGGTACGACCATACCTGTTCTCAAACGATTAAGAAGTCTCCTAGTTTTTTTAAGAAGATCAAAAGCTGGAATTTTTTAGAAGGATCTGAAATGAGATCTTTATTGAATATTGCATAAGAGTTCCACTCAATATTCTATAATTTTTTATGGCTAATGTTCATATTGAAGAACGTATTATACCAGGATGTTTTACGTGACGTCAATCTGGGAATTCCATTTTGTGAAATGAAATGTGTGTATGAAATAATTGGATTTAAATTAGGAAAATACTGATATTTGCTCCAAGAATTCAGAGCTGCAGTCTGTCTGCGAATATGGGGAGGGCAATGTTTGACAAAACTGGTAACCAAAGAACCGGTATAGATTTCCTGGTGCCAGTATTTATTCTCATCGATGTATTCAATTGTACATCTATTTGTTGTGAATGTGCACTATTAAATTAATCAGATCAAGTTGAACAAGTAAATCACTTCAAATATCTGGGCACGGAAATAACTAGCCATGGGAATCTTTATGACGAAGTAAGAGAGCAAACAATTAAAGCGGCTCGAGTCTCAGGTTGCCTGAAAGACATTGTTTGGAAGAACAAATACCTCATCACGGAAAACAAAGTCAAAATATATAAAACGGTTATAAGACCCATCATAACATACCCGGCAGAAACAAGACCAGACACAAATAGAACATTGCAAATGATGAGAACGGTCGAAATGAAAACATTGAGAAACATACAAGGCAAAACTCTATACGATAGAGCACGGAACGAAGACACCAGACAACAATCCGGAATACAGGACATAGGAAGATGGGTGAGACAGAGACGAAGATTCTGGAACAAACATATCAAAAGAATGGAAGATGGTAGACTCGTTAAGAAAGCAAAAACAAATAACCCAGTAGGAAAAAGATCACAGGGAAGACCACCAAAATGGTGGCGAGAATGCTGGACATCATCTTCCGGGGAGGATATGTTGGCAATGAACAGGCATTAGCCTACTAATATGGCCCTCCATATTAGAAAGAAGAAGAAGAAGAAGAAGATCAAGAATACTCAACTGCAGAAAAGACTAAGGTTAGAAATGCTGTGCGTCGAGTTGAAGCATCAGCACCCCAAGATGAACCAGCTAAATTCTGAAGAATATTATCCCTAGTTTTCAGTTTCAGCCTCAGATCATCTAAATGAGCCTAGTAATTGAGAGATAAATCTAATTTAACTCATAAATACATAGGATGGAAATTATGTTCGATATTTGGATTTGGACCGTTTTTCAATATTAAGAGATTGCTACTCTAATTGTCAACAAAAACTGAAAATAAACCAATGAAAGTAGTTCCTGTTTTCAACCTATTATTGGAGCCTGATTCTATGAAAGTTGTAAGGCTGGGAACCTGATCTGAATAATTTCGATTTTCTAAAACCCCCCTGGAATTTTGTAGAGCATTTTCTATGGAAGTTTCAATTTAAAAAATAAATTAACCTTTATAATATCTCGAGAGCAATACTGAATAAACTGATTGTTCGACATTTTTAGGATCTCACGGATTTTTCGTCGTTTAAACATTCCTATTATTTTAGCCTTACGGATTCGGAAAGAAAGTTTCCTGAATTCAGGATATTGTTATGGAAAGACAACCAAGTCAGGGCCTTGATGTATTACAAGGTTATACTCTATAAACATTCTTACAACTACAATAAAACAAAAATTTGTTAGTTAAGGAAATCTGCATCTTGGGGTTTGATACAATCATCCTTTTTCCTAAAATATTTACTGACTAAAACATCTTCCGGTTACATAAGAAATTGATTAAAACTACCACATTTCAGAATAATAGTTTGTCAAACCAAAAATTATATCCAACTCCATTGATTGAGATCATTTTCGGCAAGACAAAACGATAAGCACTCTGTTTTACCAGTTAAATTAACTAGAAAAGCACGCAACAATCAAGTAATTCCACTGATTTTTACGATTATTTCATTTAGCCACTAGGTTTTCCGCAAATCAGTTAATCCACGTCTCATTCTCGTCATAGAACAGAATTATATGAGACTCCTATTTGGACGGATGCCATCTTCACCAGCCAGGAGAAAATTAACAATGAAAAAGCGCAGCTGACAAGCGCGCAATGGATGCTGTAATTGATCAGGGGGTGGTTGCTTAGAATGATTAGCGCCTCGAAAAATATCACTTAGGAGGAAAATGATTCCCACAGAGCCCATTTGATTAATGAGTGACATCTTTCTTGGCGACGACAGCGAAGAAAATAATGGACGGAAATTTTCGACGGTGATTTGCCTTAGGTCCTGCCTCGCATCAGACTAATGATGCGAGTCTACGCTGCTGCCATCTGCAGCCTGCCTGTGAAACATTTTCGATATTTATTAAAATTTTCCTTGGCGTACGTGAGACAAAAAGGGGCGGATGGAGATTTGGGGATCATAGATCATAATTTGAAAATAGAATAGCAGAGGTCGTCTGTTATCTGAAATCCTTTTTACCGCGGAATCTACTTGCTGGTTCATCATCAATTATTATTTGAAGTATTTCACTACTAAAAAATTTATTAACATAATAATTGCTACTATGAAGTATCTACACTAAACTCCTATCCTAAAGTGTCCTCTATCTCATCCCCGCACGTATTTATACGGAAAACAAGTTCAGGAAAAAATATTTCTCAGATCTTTCTAGATAACTATATCACCTTCAGGTTAATGGTTAATTATCTCGTGCGATTTGGCACCCCTTGTGACATTTGACGTTAATCTTGCCTCGCCAGATGAATGAGACGTTTTTCTGCGAAAATCGAGTAGTGTTGTACCGTGTTCTTTGATTCTCTCCTTAATATATAAAGGGTGATCCATTTAGAGGTACTTTCTTTTGAATAAAAAAAAAAAAATAAAAACATTTTTATTTTATAATCTTTATAATAAAATGAAAAAAACATTCTTTACAATTATTTTTTAAAGATAATTTTCTTCAAATGTTGACGTCGACTAAAACTTAAACGGTAGGTCGGTCGGCATAATTTTCATACTAATAAAGAGCAACCCAGTTTGTAGAAATCTTATAAGTACGTACACTCACTAATTATATGAATGAGACGTTTTTCTGCGAAAATCGAGTAGTGTTGTACCGTGTTCTTTGATTCTCTCCTTAATATATAAAGGGTGATCCATTTAGAGGTACTTTTTTTTGAATAAAAAAAATAATAAAAACAATTTTATTTTATAATCTTTATAATAAAATGAAAAAAACATTCTTTACAATTATTTTTTAAAGATAATTTTCTTCAAATGTTGACGTCGACTAAAACTTAAACGGTAGGTCGGTCGGCATCATTTTCATACTAATAAAGAGCAACCCAGTTTGTAGAAATCTTAAAGTACGTACACTCACTAAATATCTTCCCACCCATTCCATGAACTCAAAAACTCCCGTAATAAATTAATCTAGTAGAACTACCAAATTAAGCTAGTTGATAAACTACTTTATTAAACTAGTGGAACTACCGATCTAAGCTGATGAATCTACTGAATTAAACTGGTAGAACTACTAAATAAAAATAACGTAACTACTAAATCAGGGGTTCCCAATCTTTTGTATCCCGCGGCGCAGTTACAAGTTTAATATTTTTTCACGGCGCCCTGTTGTAGCTATCTATTTGAGGAAAATTGTCGAAAGAAATAGGTACCTACAATAATAGTAGTTAGGTTAGGTTGATCGTAGCGAAAATTAAAACACCACAATATAAAATAGACTTTTTTATTATAAAGGAATTTGAACGGAAAACAACAAGAAAGACTTAAGAAAAAACAAAAATTAAGTACGACATTTACTCAGTCAGAGTTAGAGGCCTAGTTTTTATGTAGTTTACCGAACTAATTACACATTCCAGTACTTGGTTCAGTTCAGAGCTCATGGCTTTTGATGCAAGAGCTTCCCTATGGATGATGCAATGGGTCCACATAGCATTCGGTGCTTTTTTACGAATAAACGCTTGTAATCCCCCATACTTGCCAGACATCGATCGAGCACCATCAGTACATACACCGATACACTTTTTCCAATCCAAACAATTTTCTGTAAAAAACTTGTCTAAAATTTCATACAAGTCTTGAGCTTTCGCACTTCCCGTAATGCTTTTGCAGAATAAAAGGTCTTCGACGATGATATTGTCATCCAGAAAGCGTACGTAGCAAATAAGATGTGCATCATCATTACTGTCAGTGGCCTCGTCAAGTTGCAAACCAAAATCCCTGCTTTTAATTTTTTCTATTAATTGATGATTGAGATCCTCGGCAATATCATGGATTCTTCGACTGATGGTATTGTTAGATAAGGGTATCTTGGAAATTAATTTTTCAGCTGATTCTCCCATCATAATATTCACCATGTCGCGAGCAGCCGGTAAAATAAGCTCTTTTGCAATAGTATGAGGTTTTTTGTATTTTGCCACCCTGTATGCCACCTTGAATGATGCTAACAGTGCTTTTTTGGGTACTGAGGTCTGCTGAGTGAATACGTTTTTCGTCTTATTTAAATTTTGTAATTTGTGAAAAAAATCGCGCGATTTATCAGCCATTGTCGGATGAATTGTCTCGAGATGTCGCTTTAACTTACTTGGAAGCATACATTCGGATGATAGTATTTTCAAACAAAGCACACACTGCGGTTTTTCTTCATTGTTTACTTCTATTGAAGTAAAACCAAAGTCCAAATAACTATCATCGTATTTACGATATTTCCGCTTCTTTGGTTCCCCACCGCCACTAGTAGATGCTTTATCACTACCATTAGAACTACCAACTTGTTTACTTAACAAAAATCTGTTCATTTTGCGTGAGATATTTGAAGAAAAATGAAGGAAAACAAAACAACAACAAACAAAACGTCCGTCGCGCGGCACACTTGTAGGTAAATAATCGGGCATTGCGTTGCGAGGAATATTAGGAAATAACGAAACGAAAATTCTTGGGATATGAGTGATTTTATTTCTGATTCTCATTCATTTCCTGAATAAACCAATTATAATTATTTCATATATCACTATTTGGAAATAAGGTTAAGAATAAAACATTATCGAACAAAAGTTTTATTTGACTTAATAATAAAAACAACAACGAATTAATATATGTGTATATTATATAGGCTTTAAAAACTAATAATTTATTTTATACAAACTTTTATATTGCATCAGCTTCAAATGTTCAGGTGTTACTTCTAATAATTCACAACATTTTTCATCATTTGAAAATCTAATGACAGAAACAGCGTTTAATGCTTCACTACCTATTTTATTTCTTTTTTTTGTTTTTACATCTGTAACAACAGAAAAAACCCGTTCTGTTTCGGCATTACTATGAGGTAATGCCATACATAATCTAGCTAATTGTACTAGATCTTGGTATTCATTAACTCCATTAAAATCTTTGTGGTCACCTAAGCTATTCCAAAATTCTTCTACATTCATTTTCATAAATAATAATTTTTTATTGTTGTCATCAGAAAAGTCTATTGCAATATTTTTCCACTGCTTATCAATATCATCTCCTTTGATGCCTTCGACTGAAGCGAATTTACTCCAAATGATTTTGAGAGACGAAAGCTCATCGGGTTTTTTAAAATCTAAAGCTACTTCCGGTGATAAAAATTTCAATGAATCGAAAAATATATCATCAAGGGGAAATCTTTGCTGTATTTCAGTTGCAGCAGTAACGAAAAAATTCAAACAAGACTTTCTTATTGAAGTTTGAACTTCTGGCGGTAGAAGGAAAGTAAATTGTTACAAGAAGAACCGAGATCTATTTGCTCCAATTCTAAAAAGTGATGGGGGTTTTACAATTCATTTTGGGGTCATTTAAAAATTCGGGTTTAATGAAATGAGCTGTGAGTTTACGAAAAATCTTTTTGCAATTATATGATAATTCATGAATCAATATTTTTTTGGCTTGCAACGAAGTGCGATTGCGAGCGAGCGAGCGCGGGCGGGTGACGTGGGAGGGGTATGGCATCAACGGTTTCAAGCGAGAAGGCACTTAAGCGAGCGAACGAACGCAACGCGACGACGAAAAAAAATTCTACGACGGTATGTTCGTTTCCTATGCGAACACTAAAAAAGGTACCCGCCAATATTTTTGGTGTCCAAAATAAGACGATCGACTCACGGCGCCCCTCTTTACTTTATACGGCGCACCACGGCGCCGCGGCGCACACTTAGGGAATCCCTGTACTAAATTGTACTAGGGTAACGACTAAAAATTAAACTAGTGTTACTACTAAATTAAACTAGTGTAACAACTAAATTAAACTAGCGTAACTACTAAATTAAACTTGTGTAACTACTGAATTACACTAGTGTAACTACTGAATTACACTAGTGTAACTACTGAATTGAACTAGAGTAACCACTAAATTCAACTAGTGTAACTACTAAATTAAACTAGTGTAACTACTGAATTAAACTAGTGTAACTACTAAATTGAACTTGTGTAACTACTGAATTAAACTAGTATAACTACTAAATTAAACTAGCGTAACTACTGAATTAAACCAGAGTAAATACTAAATTAAACTAGCGTAATATGGTTACAACACTTGATTGATTCAACCATACACCAAATATGATAGTGAAAATGTGATGACGGTTCAAGTTCTCTTTCCTTCTCAACTATTTCTCAAGGCTACTCGTCTCATCTGAATACGAAATTCTTCTCAGGAAAGGTGTCACCCCGTCACTTCCAACAATACCTGGGGTAAACTTACCTCCTCTGCGATTTCCATAAGTATATCTAATATATGAAAATATTGCTTATTTTATTCATAGGGGTAATAGTCAAAACGTGAATCTCAAGCGTAGCATCCCAGGCAAGCACTGTGAGAAATTTCGCGATGCTCCATCTGAATAGAAAAAATCCAATAAAAAGTATCTTCCATATCCGATATTCAAATACGGCCGATATTAATATTCAAATTTGTTCTGGGAAAGGATTGCGAAGGGCACAGGTAGCCGAAAAGGTACGAAGGGTTAGAGCAAAAGGATGAATAAGACCATATTCAAAGGGCACAAAGCATAGGTGTCACTGGAAGAATAATATAGTCTAAAGAAAACCCAATTCATTCGAGACGGTCTGTTGAGCGTGCAGAATATAAATTATCATTTTGTTATAGGTTAAATATGGTTTGTAGATGGCTCTTGTTGACTTTGGTTATATTGAGTGTTTATGCATTGTACCCTCACAATCACTACTTGAGAGTTCCAGCCTTTGATTTATCGGATGTATTGGGCTTTGATAGGTAAAATATTTCGATTTTATTAATTGATCTGTACGGGGGGTCGATTTGGAGCATCGACAGTTTTTTTGTGTTGTGTCATAGGTTATTGTTGTCTCTCTGATGGACGGCTTCTTTATCAGTGAAAGGTTTCATCGTTGTGGAATTAATATTTCCATATCTCAGAGTTCGGTGATTGTCGGCTAGAATATTTTCCCAACACTTTGAGGTTATACGTAGTCAGCGTTTTGACAAACGAGCTCCATTTGTATTGTTTACAGTAACTTAAAAGATTCATCACGCACAAAAAATCGTGAACATTTTCATGCAACAACTTTCAACGTGGATTAACTAAACACAAGTGCATTGATGAACTGAATTAAATTTTTGGCGATGAAGCTCCATCAAGGACCGGTGTTTATCGATGGTTTGGTGAATTCAACCGACGTCGTAGTTCACTCCCAAACCAATTTCGTGAAGGTCGTTCAAAATCAGTTGTTGTTCCGAAAACCATTGATGCTGTGGGCCAACTGATATGCAAGATCGTCATGTGCCCTATCGTGAGATTGAGACACTTAAGGCATTAGTGGGACCAGCATACATTCGATATCGCATAAACAGTTGACCGTCAAAAAATTTATTAGCGTTGGATCCCACACAATTTGTCGATCGCTCAAAAAAAGCCTCGTGTCGATTGGTCGAAATAAACTGCTCCAAAAATACGATCGCGGTGTTTCGAAGCAGTTATATGACATCGTGACAGATAATGAATCGTGGATTTACGCGTATGAGCCCGAAAGTAAACAGCAGTCGACTGTATGGGTGTTTCAAGATGACCCAAATCCAACAAAAGTTGCTCGCCCACGAAGCACTTCCAGGCAAATGGTCTCCTGTTTTTTTTTTTGGAAAAACTGGACATGTCGCAATAGTGCCTCTTGAACAACGCAGAACACTCAATTCTGAGTGGTAGACAACCATTTGTTAGCCAGTTGTCTTCCAAGAAATCAGGAAAACCAACTGCAGAAGACAGATCACCCTTCACCACGACAAAGAAAGCGGGCTTTCACATATCAGCTCAAACAACTGCTTTTTTGAGCTCTCAAAACATCGATTTGATGAGATATCCGCTGCATAGTCCTGACTTGGCACCGAATTAATTCTTTTTATTCCCGTACGTAAAAAATAAAATGGGTGAGTTTCAGTTGAGGGAAAATTATTTGAGATGGATTATTCACTGTGAAATAATGTGTGTTGTCAAAATTCACAAGCCAAATTCGTGTTCTGAAAAAGTTTTATGTAATACTCGTAAAGGTCATTTAGAGGTTCCAGAAGATTAGATCCGAAGAATCATAGCTTTTGTGTAATTTGGATTTGAATTTAAAAGGTATTTCAAAGGATGAATATGAAAGAAGACCCTGTGTACCTCCAGATAAATTTTCCTGATTATGTTGTCATATGTATTCAAGTGATTGTATTTTGAAGTTGTGCAGTTTAAGTACAGTTTTTAGGAGAAGGAAATTTGGTCTTCGGACAAAATTTGATGCGAATTTGAAGATACTTTCACTATGTAAACATCAGATTATCCTTGTATCTAACCATTCTGACATCCCGTCAGTGTTTCTGCATCTTCCTTGATATCCTCTGATAATTATAAATCGACACAATTCCATGTCTCTGTATATTTGCATCTGAAATATGATTATATCCATAGCTGTTTTTCCTCATCAGTTCTATCTTGCCTATAAATTGTAAGTTCAAGGGCTACTTGACGGCATCATCAATGATCTGCTAGTAGCAAATTGATTTTCTTGTATTTTCATGCTTCCAAAGAAACTGCCCCGAGAGTGACCTCGATTTCACGCTGTTTTCAACTCCATTCATACCAAAAGTAAGATAATTACATATCTATCTGAAACTACACAGAAAATAACATCACGAAATGCAATTCTTGGATGGCGTTGCAAATGATCCGTGGAATTTAGTTGATCTTCAGGTGTAATGAACGACGTGCCTACACCTGTAACATACTATTAACATCATTTGTACCTCAAGTTGCACTAATTTCATACTATAGGTTCAACAGAGTCGTGTTTTAAAGATTTGTCATGCTTTATATTCAGTTCCCTTTCTCTAATGGTACAAAGTGAGTATTTCGTCAAGGATTATAGTTTCAATTTAGAAACATTTCAAGAGGCATACTACAACCACAGCCGATATGTATAAGTTGTGAACACTTTCGATTGAAGATTCTTTGATGCCTATATCTTTTCGTTTTGTTGAATTTATGGTGAACTTTCTTGAAGAACGAATATTTTATGTGAAACTAAATGGACATCAATCAAGATCAATGAATCAAGTAAACGGCATTCCCAAGGATCCCCTATAAGTATTATCCTTTTTCTATTAATTATGAAATAGTATATAACATTACTAGCAAGGTAAGAGGGTTTTTACTGGTGAATGGAGGATATAACTGACTCGCTTTCGGCTCGTCATTTACCTATTTAAGCCAGTAAAACCCGTTACCTTGCTTGTATTATTTTATATTTTGTTTGTTTCTCATTTGTAAAAAGGTTAGATAAATTCCAAAAAAATCTCAATTTTTTGTCGCGAATGTCGTAAGCTATGAAGATGTCTGTTTATTTTTCTTTACATTTGCTTTGGCGAAAGCAAAAATGAATGTACCAAAAGAAATTATTGAGGCAGCAAGCAGTGTAGCTTCAAGTTTATTACCTGCAAAATCAGCTTCAAGGTACGAGCGAGAATACGACACGACGACTTCAAAAAGTGGTGTTTTCTCGTAACTCCGAAATCGACAGACTGACAGAGTCTCTGAGGATTTGTGGACCTGAGACTGGTAACACAGTTTCTACGAGATGTAGAGTGCAAGAAGGACTTGTCGGATATTTCCGGTTTCTTCTTGGACTGGATTTCCCAAATTAATGAAAAATCCCTTTAATTGAAAAGAGGTTGTACAACTTAAAACTTTATTTACACTATGTACACCTCGGATGTCTGGATGGCACATATAACCTCCTCTTACGACCACAATGAGTCAACACATTCACTAGAAATGTTGTAAATATTTCTCTAAGTCTTAACCTTAGTTCTATTTATGTTAACTAGTTAAATCAAACAAAACCTTGAAATATATACAAGTTCCCCCTCTTCAAAAGAGGGCGTAAAAACGGTTTGATCAAATAAATGGAAAGTGCAAAACGTACAATTCTGGCCTTTCCCGAAAATACTCAGGCGGAATTCCAGCATTAGACAAAGGTTCAAATATAAAGATCTATTTATTGGTTATCCGGTCATAAACTCATACCGAAAGTACCTCGTTGTAAATTCTTTCACTTTCGAAACTAATTGGGGTACTTCGGATATTGCAGTTCCATGACCGTTACAAATCTTAACATGTGGCAAAACAAAAATAGTGTAATTGGGGTAACTGAAGATGTTTTGTTGGTCTACTTGAATCAACTATCAGCTAGATTCAGCCCTTATACTTTATGGCAAAATGGTCTATGCTGAAAAGCTGCTTGGAAATGAAAGAAAAAGCTCCTGTTCGCAGGTTTGTTTTCCTTAAAAATTTATTGAAAAATATGACGTTTAGTGGCCATTTGCAGATTTCAAAAGGTAATTGCGTTTCTGAAACGAAAAATGAGCGTTATACGCCAGAAAAGGCCAAGGCATCAAGTAAAGAAGAGGCTGAACAATTTCTTTTACATGCTCCTGATGACCAGTGGTTGCTGGCGAAAATTGTAACAATATTTGGGAATTTTGGTTGTTGTCGATGTGACGAAATTCTCTCCTTAAACACGAATGATGCAGAAGATATGGGAAAATACGTTATTGTGACATTGCTGCAAACAAAAAATTCAACAACAAGAAGATTCACCATAACCGATGATGGCAGCAGCTTCAAGCCCTGGATATTATACAGTGTAGGATCGAAAGTATCCCTACTTATGCGTTTCATCCCTGGAGCACACATTTTTTTGACGCTGTGGTTAGAAGTTTGAGGGAGCCGCCGGGAGTTGAACCCGGCACCTAGTCGGTGTGAAACTTGAGCGCTAACCTCTAGGCCACTGAAGCTCTATGAGTAGCCATATAGAGTGCCGTTAAGTGATCCCAACACACTCCCCTGGCAGTGACGGAGTGTCGCTACAACAGAAAATATGTAAATCTTCGGCCTCCTGGAACAGAAAGCCTAAGATTTTTTTTGACATACCTACATGGAAAGTGTATTTCCCTTAATGCTGGCTAGCACACTATTGGTGGTGTCCCAAAGCAAATATCAAAATATTTAGGTTTAAAAGACCCAGAGTTATACACCGGCCACTCTTTTCGCAGTACTGGAGCCACTATGGTGGAGATATTTTAGCACTAAAGCGTTCAGGAGGGTGAAAGAGCACCGAAATTGCGATGAGTTATGTCGATGATTCAGTCAACAAAAAAATCGAAATGTCTAGCAAATTATTTGGTAGTAAGGAGAGTACAAATGTTCTGCAGTCGTCGAGTTTCTAAGTCAACAGACGGTTCATCATCATCAGTATCAACTCTTTCATCATCAAAAATCTGTGTTACTGGAAATAACAAGTGTGCCATGTTTTTCAACATATATGACGATAAAACAAAATTTTCTAATGTAAATAATAGGACTAATACTAAAAATTAACTGTCAGTTTTACAAGTTAGTGACTTGATAAAATAAATTTTCTTGATTAATATTCAGTTTTTGGAAACTGACATTTACAAATGAGAAACAAATAAACACTGTTTTCTTTAATGAATTCATTCTTTTATAGTAAACTCAATTCTTTAGAAAATCA
The DNA here is from genome assembly GCA_030674115.1 of Micraspis discolor. Lineage (NCBI taxonomy): Eukaryota > Metazoa > Arthropoda > Insecta > Coleoptera > Coccinellidae > Micraspis > Micraspis discolor. Next base: position 4,115,649 of record JARTUT010001740.1, read on the forward strand.
TATTATAAAATAATGCAGTTGTAATTTTCTCTGTCGATTTGGTGGAACGAGATAATACTGTTGCAATATTCTCGCAACAAAGGACAGTTCTTGGAATTTGGGGCAGCGGCTGTTACTTCCAAGAATGCCTTCTGTCGGACGGAAATTTGGAAATCCCTAAACTTAGCTACCTGAACTACACGTCCGACCTCTTTCAATTATTCAAATTCATTCTCTCTACACTTCTCAAGGTGGTCACTTCTACAAGTAAGTTCTCTTGTATCAATTTACTTTTCACGAGTCTATAACGGCACTCAGAACTACAGGTTCCTCTAAAGATCTCTCAAAATAATCTGTTTTCGGGTCAGTTAGCTACCCTAGTTCATGTGTATGTGAATTACTCAGTTGAAATTTTCTACGTAAAAGAAAAAGGTTGTGAATTGTGAACCTGTGACGCAATTACATATCGCCAAGGCACAATTCATCAGTGGAAGTTTGTGAAGCTTTATCCAAAGTGCCTGCACCTTATTCTGAGAAATCTACCCTCGACAATTGAAGCAGAGCTGTGGTGAACTCCAGACAACAAATAAGGTCAGATCTCTTTATCATTTAATATTACCAGAAGTGCCCAATGTTGAGCAGAAAAGTTCAAATCCTTGGTTATTATAGACACCTAAAAACTCTTTCTGTGAGTGAGTTTCTCAAGTGCCGAACATTGTGTAACTATTCTTATCTGTGAATACATAATTCTATTATAACTACAAACTTGTTTTTATTCACCTTGCAAACATCTTTTCTACCAAAGATAATTTTTGGATCTACTATTATAGTATAACCAGCGACTCAGGAAGTGCGCTGCCCTTCATTAAGCGGGTGATTATTATTATTTCTAATTTTGTACCCGCATAAATACTATATCCTTATATTTGAGGCAAGTTTTTAGAATAACAACCGATTTCAAAGTAGCACGTTCAGTTGTTCTTTTGCGGCATGTCACACCATAAGTTGTATCCGAAAATTTTTTTAATAACTTACACAAATATCGAAACACATGTGTCGTATTCTATTTCATTTTTTAATCAGTTTTATTGTAGTGCTTTTGAATTTATTGATGTTATGGTAAGAATGAAAAATTATTTCTTATTCATCAAAGAAAACAGTGTTTTCTAGAATAAATAAAGATGTCATTGATACTTCAATCGAAAGGTATAAGACTTTAATTTTCACTTCTATATTATTTTTCATTTTTAGATTCTTATTAATTTATTTGCACTTTTCAAGAATGAATTGTTCAATTTTAACACGTAGTAACACATAGTTTCGACACTCCTAATTTCGATCAGTAACATACTTCCAAACCAGAGTGTTAGAAAAATGGCGAAACTTCATCAACTGTAAACAAGACAAAATGGAAACTGTCATTCTTCCATGGCACCCTATTTGCCAAGAACAGGGCGAATGGATTACAACACTCATTATTATGTAGTCCGCGGGAGTCTGCATTTTCGGAATCTTTCCTGTTGATTATCAATTACGCGAGCTTAATCTCTTCCTTTTCGCCATCCTCCTCCTCAAATCGCTGTCCGCTTCGTGCCTCCTTACTTTTTCATTGCTAATGATGGCTCCCGCCCCTGTGTCTTGGAATTCAGAGATAAATGACCAAATAATGCGGAATGGTAATGACGCTTAATTTCTTGCAGTTTTCCCCCATTCTGGCGAATGGTTACATAATAATGCATCTCATTTAAAACGGAATAGTTACTGCGTTTCTACTGAGAGCACTTATCGACGTTGATGATGCAGATTCTGACTTGACTTGTTGGAGTTTTTCCTTGTTCTTCTGGAACACGTAATTATTGCAATGATATACGGAGTGGTCATTGCGTATGTCTTGTTCAACTTCAAATCCTTCGTGTATGAACTCAAGACTGGAGTAACTCAGGAGTATAATCTAGATCAGTAGTTGTTCAACATCTTCATAAATGATCTGCTGTGCTCTGTTAGTAGCAATGCGTTGTCATATGCAGATGATTTGAAGCTACACCTGGAGATATTTATTTATTAATTTATTTATCATACTGGAACACAAAAGGTATAAAATCGCAAAAACAGTGTTCGCTCAGTTATAAATGGAGATATGCCGAGTTGCTGATTTTTCGTCTTATCTCGAATCTGAAATTTTTGAATGATTTGTGCTTGTAGATCGATCTCTATTTGAAGAAGTGCTTTAGAGTTACTTACTTAATCAAGAAAAACACAGATGCTCACTCTCTTTCAATATGTTGGGCATTAACTGATTTTTGATGATTACTTGGTTCTCTAGATCTTTTTTTTTTTAATCCACCTTCATAGGTAGGGGAAACTCCTCATGCCTTCCCTGGCAGCCACTTGGGATTAGTGACTGACAGGTTCATGTGGGACTTGCACCCACTAAAAACATCTCCTAAGTCCTACCACAACCCTCTCCAGTAGAGTCCCAAGGACACCGACTCATACTGGCGGGTTGCAATTAGGGGCGGAACACCACTGCGCGAGCAGTATATGTGCCACCTTCGCACTCACTCAAACACTCACTGGGAATTCGGGGATGTGAGGAAGAGCTTGTATTGCGTGCTAGAACGGTTTCATTGTCCTCACGAAGAACTCGTGAGGGTCAACTAACTCAGTTCCGAATGTTTCGTGTTCACCCGGCTCTGGTTACGGAACTCGGAGCCCGGGTATAGATCCTCGGAAGGTCTTGACCCCGTCCTGCCTTCGGTCTTGCGGCACCCAGCAGTACGGTTGTGTGGCCCTGTTGATACTCGAGGTTGTGAGAGCGCTACGACTTTACTAGATCTATGCCAGGCCCGTTAAAAACTAGGGGGGAGAGACGGGGCTCATCCTCTCGCCTAGTAATCGGATTAAGCCAGCAGCCATATCGTACCACTTCCTCTAGCTAGTCGTTCGACAACTTTGCTTACTGGCTCTGTCTCCAGTGTCTCTAGGTGGCGAACTTAGGATGGTGACAAAGGTATTCACGGCCTAAGCCTCACCTAGACAGAGCCCTGGATGGGAAGGGATTATGGGGTATGGTCATTCTTGGTTCGTCGCTTATTACAGCTACTTAAGCCCGTACACCACGACAAGGTGATGACCACGTACGGGTGATTCTCTAGACCTGTGTTCGGCTCGCATTAACATAGCTAAGTTCACATCAATTCCCTTTACTACCTGGGAATTACCCTAGACAGTAAGCTTGTGTAGAATGAGCATGTTCAAATAACTGGCGCTAATGGTGTGCAGCAGTCTACCCGGTAGAACTTGTGGATTGCAACTCTGAAATACTGCGATGGATGTACGTCATGATTGTGAGACCAAGAATAACGTATGAGGCAGTAGTCTGGTTTACTAAGGTAGAGCAGACAAACAAGAGGGAAATACTCATCAAGGTGCAAAGATTTGCTTGTGTTCGTATCTCTGGAGCTATGGGAACGTGCCCGACTAAAGCACTTGAGGTCATCTCAGTCCTCTACAACTGTTGATCAATAGCCTAGTTCTCTCTGAAAAAATACGTCTTTGGACAAAAAAGGTATTGAAAGAAAAATACTCTGGCGGAATCTTCCAGGGATGGGCCATTTCAAAGAAATCCTTCGGAATTTCAAAACTGTAAGAACCAGGAAACATCTGGGTCCCAGAAAGAATAAGCCATGCCTCCACATTGGTTTTTTCTCAGGACATTGTCTGCCTTAGGAAGCATTTGATAAGAATGAGATTATCAGAAACTGACGTGTGCAGAATCTGTGAGGAGGAGGAAGAAACCCCTGTTCACTTTGTTACAGAATGCATCGCCATTGCAAAACCTGCAAAGGAGACTTTTTGAACGGGAGAAATATAGAAGAAACGCATATTTAGCCTCCTTGAAGCTCTCTGGAGGTTTTTGGAGCTCAGAAGCTGAAAAACGAACAGTATGCAGCTTTTATTGGGGGCATATTAGACCTTGAGATTGCAGTGGAAAGTATCTCCCTCAATAATATACAATTAATGTACAAATGTAGTGCTCCTCCATAAGAAATTTGGTGAGTAAAAATCTATGGGCGGGAACGACGACAGAAGAGTAAATAGGTATAATGCTCAATTCATTCTGGAACAATCAGCTGGTTTTTCTAAAAAAATTTTTTCAGACGAAGCCCATTTTCGCTTGTCTGGGTACGTCAACAAGCAAAATCGCCGCATTTAGGCTTCTGAAAATCCCAGAGCGATTATTGAGAAGCCTTTGCATGCTCAACGTGACACTGTATGGTTCGCTATGTGGTCTGGAGGCGTGATTGGGCAGTTCTTTTTCGAAGATGAGGCTGGAATTGCGGTAACGGTCAACGGATCACGCTATCGCGAGATGTTAACAACTCAATCATTGATGACGTGGATGTCACTGACATGTGATATCAACAAGACTTTGCCACTTGTCGTACAGCCAATGTGATGATGAATCTATTGCAAACCAAATTTGCTGATCGCATAATTTCACGAAATTCAACTGTTGAATGGCCAGTCAGATTGTGTGATTTAACACCACTGGAATTTTTTAGGGCTATCTTAAGGACACAGTGTATACGGATCCAATCGAATCGATTGCAGCCTTGAATCAAAACCTGTGATGTGATTTCAATGGAAGACTTTACTTCCGTCAACGTGGTCGTGGTGGACCTATGCCAGATACCATTTTCCATTCATAAATGCCAAACTTTTCTTTTGTAATACAATAAAACTTTGAATCATCGTCATCAACAATTTTGTTTTATTTTGTTTTAAAAACCAAAGTTCTTGTTGAGAAAACCTTTGCAAAGTGTTTGTAAATATAATGCCAATGTGAATATATTACAAATACTTGTAAACATAATACAAAATGTTTGTAAATATAATACAAAATGTAAATATAATACAAATGCACAGTTACACGTTCCTTGACGTTAGACTCAGCACAGAAAAAAGAAATATCTATGGTGACAAGAGATAAAGTGTGCCAAACCTTCTATAATTAAGATTTCTTAGCACTATGACAGTGTTAACGAGAATTTGGTTACCCCTAAATAAGTAAACGTTAGCGGTGCCGTGTGTATATTGCTTGGCATCGGGAAAATTGGCAGAGGGTGGGAGAGTAGTGGGAAAGCAGAGAAATTGGGTGCAGGGGTAGAACGGATCGATGCGAGGCGAGTGGAAAACACATCTCTTCCAAGATGGAGGGAACAAACAGAACAATACCTATGTGAAGTCATGCGTACGCGAAATAATCTCGCGAGACGGGATGAAAAATGGGAAAAGAACACTGGGACTCGGGGAAGATGCATTCATATATTAAAAAGGCCTTTGGGTTTTCGATGGAACATTGGGAAAACCTACTTTCATATTTCATCTTGAAAAAATTGGGACTTGGCAAAGCGATTCATGATTAATTTGCAGTTTTTCGAGAGAAATTGCAGAAAGTAGAACTAACTGTTTAGTTAGATATTTCAGCGTCAATTGCAAATCTGATCATTGAGGTATATATGTATTATTTTGAACTTTTGGCTTACAAAACAAATGTTAGTAGGGGTTGGTGACGGGGTGCCCTACAATTCAGTGTATGACATGAAAGCCTAGGGAAAACACCCCAATAAAAAAACCCTGGCTCCTCGCCTAAGTGTTGTTGTGTGTACAAAATGAGCAGAAATATATTTGAGGGACTTCCTTCTTCAAGAGTGTTCTTCTATTAATAAAAACAGAAGCTTCTTCAAGTTGCTCACATCGAATCTGAAAATAAAAAGACAAAAGCAGAAAAAGAATTGAAACAGAATATACGTATCAAGTTTGTTCTAAATTTATAACCCATTCCAAGAATCGGTAACATCATGAATAGCGCTAAAATCATTTTGAGACATATACTCGTATATGGGACAATTATTGATGGGTTGAGGTATTGTTTCTTCTGTATATCCACATTCACAACTTGCACTTGGAAGTGAGTTCCATCTGGATAGCATGCTATTAGTACGACTACGACCTATTTTCAAACGATTTAGAACTGTCCAAATTCTTTTTCGCAGATCAAAACCCGGAATTTTTTCAGAAGGATTACGAATGAGGTCTTTATTGAACATTTTATAAGAGTTCCACTCAATCCTCCATAATTCTTTATCGCTAATGTTCATATTGAACAACGTAATATACCAGAATGGTTCACCTGACTTCAATCTGGGAATTCTATTTTGTGGAATGTATGAAATAAATTAGGAAAAGAATGATAATTGCTTCAAGAATTCAGAGCAGCAGTCTGTCTGCGGATATGGAGAGGGACGATTTTAGACGAAAACTGTTAACGAACGAACGAATATTATATTGCCAGTAATTATTCTTATAGATGTATTCAATTGTGCATCGATTTTTTGTGTATGTGTACTCTTAAACCTAACAGAAAAGACTAAAGCTAAAAATGTTGTGCGAAGAGTGGAAGCATCAGCACCCCAAGATGATCCAGTTAATTTCTGAATAATATTATTTTTAGTTTTAAATTTTAGTCTCAGGTCATCTCAATGGGCATTTTAATTGAGAGATTTGACTCCTAAGTATTCAGGATGGAAATTATATTCGATAATCGAGAATCATTGAACGTTACAGCTAATTTCCTATATTTTTCATAATTATTCAGATGGAAACAAGATACCTCTGTAACATAATCACCACTCAATAAAATAATTCTTTAAAATGTCCAAATCAGATGATAGTATATTTTCCAGAGTATGGAAATCTGAATGCTGGTAAGCAATAGCGATGTCATCAGCATTAACAAATTTCTGAAATGATGTCGTTGGTAAATCTCTGATATAAATTGAAAAGTGCATGAGCTAGAACTGATCCTTGTGGGAGACCGTTTTTCAATGTCTTGAAATTAGTACTCTTATTGTCGACAAAAATACGAAACCTGATGCTGATGCTCACAGAAAAAATCTTATGATGGCCTTAAATCGAAGATATATTTCACCGATTTTTTTTAATATATCTGAAAATTCTTATTTCCATGATGGGTGAATTCCCCATAATACTACTTCAACGAATTTATCTTTAAACTTATCCTAATGATGCTAATGGTCTGAAAAAGTATACAACTTTTAGTGTTCAATATTGGTAGAGGTGATCAATATTGCCCTACCATAATTCAATATAGTTTTAACATCATCTCAACACAGATATAAATGCTCTTTTGGTAATTTACTTGACAATAAACTATTTCTACAATCATAGAAATCATCGCTAAACATTTTTTTCAATATGTAACTTGCTACATGATCCATCCTCGGGTTATTATAGTCAGATATAGAACAGTGATGAATACAAACTTAATAATTAATGTTTTAATTTAATTAGTGTTTTAATTTATAGAGCAAACTTGTTTATATTTTGAAAGCAAAATGGAATAACCTCTTTTAAGTAATATAGAATAGGTGAGATGAATAATTCTGAATTGAAATATGTTACAACTCACCCAATTATACGAATTCATGTGAGACTGCTACTTGCAACAATAATAATAATTCCATCATATAAAAGTTATTGCATTCTTACTTGCACCCACTTTTTCTGTTCCTCATTTCATAAAAATTGTGTTCTACCGATTAGACATATTTACCACACTTGAAGTGTCATACCTTTTCCAGGTTCTTAGTAATAAGAATCAGATGATTACAATAAAAACACAATTTTCAGCTACTTAGTATAGAAAATTTCAAGTTGTAACCAATAGTAGAAGTCGCCAAATGAAAAGAAGAAAATGTCGATATCTTTATACCTAACACTTGTTCAGATTCTTCGTTGTGGCTTACATAGTTGCATAGTAATATCTAGAAGATCAGTATAAATCAAAGACAGCATTTCTAAATTTTCACTTGAAAACATCGAGTACTAAAGTTAAAAATGTTCTCAATGATAACCGAATTATTTCTACCTCTTTGCTATATCAATATATGAAGATTTTTAATTAGCTGAGATAAACTGAAACGTCTGGATATAAAAAAAAATATAATGCCAGGAGAGATTGTATTTTCCCCAGAATCTGAGTACCAAAATTTTTCTTTATTCGTATATGAACAAAGGTGTCAATCTACTAAAATATTTCTCTTGTCATGCGGCAAGTTTAATGCTTCCGGTAGCCATATTTGGTAGAGCATAGAACGTGTAATTTCACTGTCGAAACTTATACAGCAAAATGATAAGCAGTAGTCAATCGATAAAATCAGTTATGTCAGAGTTAAAAATAACAGTCATCTTTAAAAAAATCCTGCAAATAGTTTCCATCAGCGAATGTAATCAGATCTCAAATGATCATGATAAAATTTCATGAAGAAAACTAAACCCCAGTACGAAGCGATATGAATATAACTTTCTATTGTACCAAATGAGAACATCACATGAAACCGCACCTGATCATGAGCCTCATCCAAGATGAGGCGAAATGATTCCCAGAAAATTACGATTCAGTTCTTTTCCTCCAGGTGAAATCAACTTCTCTCATATTTCGCTGAGGGAGTAGAGAAATTCAATTTGAAATACACACAGAATGTAATCTCACTGCAATATATAACGATGAAATTCTAGAATAATATTACCCGTTTCAAACTTTCCCATGAAGCTTTGGGATGGTATTAAATTTTAAATTACAATGCAAGCTTATACGTCGAAGAAAGTCGAGGTGCTGCTAAAGGCGCTATAGCATGTTGTGTGGACTGTACACAACATCTTGTTTTATTATAATATATTTTCTCTGGTGATTTGTGTGCTGGCATCCCCTCTGCTGCCTGCCCCTTCTAAATCCTCCCTTTACGCTCCGCAGGCTTGAGTTATTCCTCATACATTTTTCCGCTTACGAGAGTTGCTGATATATTTCCAAACCCGGAATTTTATTTCCTGCAGGAGTAGAGATGTCTCAGAGGACCCTTGAAAAATTCGAGCCATTTACTTATTCAAAATTGCTGGAAAAGAAATAATAGATACATATATTGTTGTCTTGAGGGTCGGGGTGTTCTATGCAGAATTGAGGACAGAGGAAGATAAATGGGAGAAAAGAAATTGAGATGGTGTACATTCTGTCTAGAATTATTTCAAGACCATCCGTAGATGAAGCCAAGTCCTATTTTGTTATGGGATCTTCGCCAAGCACCCATCAAAACAACCAATAGTCCATAATGCCAGTATTTCAATTCTTTTGAATAAAAACATTCCTTTATCATTATGAAGTAACTACGAATTGAGATGCCAGGAGCCATTAAACCTGGCGTGCTCGCCATTTTGCAACACAAACCATGTTTCCACATTTTCTCTAGTTTCCTCCTAATATTTTCACATTCTATCACTTTCAAAACCTTCTCTGGATTCCTATAAATATATCGATACTAAAATTAACCGAAAAGTTCCTGCCTTTCTCGAGTTTTAGCGAGATGAACGAACTGCAATTCATCTTCATAAATAAATTACTTCTGTACGTGAGTTCACAATGAACTCTTACTAAACAGGTTAATCTCTTTGAATGAATTTTGTGTCTTCAAGTGGCTTCGAGGATGGTTAAGATTCATAAACGAGCCCCTGCAGATGACGTCAAAAAAATTTTTTGTTAATACTTTAGACCAAATAAGATCACAACATTTTGTATATGGGTGGATGTTATGGATATCTTACATATTCTTAAATTTCATTGTCGTAGCTTTCTCGCACCAGAAGATACAATCATTTTTGCATTTACTAGAGAGCAAGCAGCGCAGTACTTAAATTTGATTAATTACGTTGAGATTTAAGTTCCTTGTCGACTCAAGGCTCATTGATAGTTTGAAGTGGCCGTCGATAACGAAACCACAGGAAATTTGGGATGTGGTAAGCCATTTCTGTCAAACTTATAGAAAAAACCTAAATTATTTGTCTGAAAATACCAACTATTCGTGAAAATGTAACACATGGATCAATAAGTCCCGAGAGTTTTTTTTTTGTAAAATTTTTTCAGTCATGAACAAAATCACCTTCTGGGGTGATACAATCGTTCAACCTCTTTTCCAATTTTTCAATACCATGTTTATAAAAAAAATTATCTTTCGCTTCAAAATAAACTTCAGTTTCAGCGATGACCTCCTCATTTGAGCCAAATCTTTTTCCCTGTGTGTAGTGGTGTATCCATCTTTTTTGTTGCTAGTAAATAGCGATAAACAGCTTTCTGAATCATCGACTCGTTGCTGTTTTTGTTTCATCGAAAGCAATCGCGTTACCCACTTGGAAAAAACCATTTTCATGCTCAATTTTTCATGAAATATAGTAAATACACTTCCATATGATATCATTGTCATCTCAGCTTCCCTTTGCGATCTTTCATTATAATTTGTGTCACTTCACTCACATTTTCCGGTGTAACGGCTTCCACGGGTCTACCCGAGCGGTCCGCGTCATTTGTGTCGGTACGACCACGTTTAAACTCGGAAAACCACCGACAAATCGTTGCTTTTGATGGACAAGAGTCCGGGTAACATATTGTTTCGCTTGCACGGTTTTTTACCCATTAAAAAACAATATCAATCAGAATACGAAACTGGGTTTTTTCCATTTTTTAAACAAACTACAAAACGACTTTACTCGAACTTCGATAACTCAGCTGTTTCTAGTCCGATCGACTTAAAATTTTGACACGTTTCAAGCAATGGTTAGTACTCTAGAAAGACGTGGTTACTGGCTTATTACAAGCCCCATCCCTGGGTTAGTCTCGGGACTTATTGATCCATGTAGTAAATGAGAAATGTCTGTAAGAAATTTTAATGCTCGATGCTTTAACAGATACTAATTGGATTGACATTGATCGCTCTTATTAATGCAGTTCCAGTTGGAAAAAAAATTAATCGAAATGGTCATTCACGTGAGCATTTTTTAACGAACTTGAAGAATTTAGTTGATGACGAGATATTGTTGATGATGGAGCTCGTGTTGAATGATTGTTTGGGCTATTACCATCATCTATTGTGGATGTAATGATTTCCGACGTTTCGATAGACATCTTCTATCTTTATCAAGGAGAAAAGTAATAAACCTTTTGAAAATGATCAATTTTCAAAAAGTCAATATTGACAGAAGTCATGAAAGAAAATGAACGATGTTATATACTCATCTGTGATATGATGATCTTTTTAAGTTGGATCGAACTATCGGCGTCCAAACTTCTGGCAGATCTATAGATGGAGCACTTATGGAATCAGGTGTTATTTTCATAAATGCTGCTTCTTTGATTTTTCTTCTTGCAAGTTTTTTTTCTTTGGATATTATTGATGCTCCATCCCACTTTATACGATGATTCTCATCTACAGCATGTTGGACCAACCTGGATTTGTCGCTGTCTAGTACTCGTAGAAGCTTCTGATGTTCTTTTATTCGTACATTCAGAGGGCGTTTAGTTTCTCCGATGTAAGATCTTCCGCACTCGCAAGGTAATTCATATATGCAGTTCTTTGTCCTTTGTGTCTCATTATTAGGCTTAACTTTTGTAAGTTTAGCTCTGATAGTGTCTTGAGTTTTGAATGCAGTCGTTATGTTGTATCTATTTCCAATTCTTCTCATTTTCTCCGACAAACCTTTTACATAAGGAATTACGGTTTTTATGGTCTGATTTATATCTGTTGGTTCAGGTTGTCTTTCTCTTGTTCGTCTAGCTTTTTCTAATATCTTTTTGGGGTAGCCATTGCTTCTAAGAGTTTTCGAGATGTTATTTATTTCTTCATTTTGGTCTTCTTCAGTGCAACAAATATTTATTGCTCTATCAAATAAACATTTTGCTACTCCCAATTTAGTGTTTAGTTGGTGGTTTGAATCAAAATGTAGATATTGTCCTGTGTTCGTTGGCTTTTTATACACAGTGGTTCTTGGGATTCCATTTTGTTTATGTACGAGTACATCTAAGAATGGAAGTTGTCTGTCTTTCTCGATTTCAATTGTGAATTTAATTGATTCCTCTTGATTGTTTAGATATTGAAGGAATCCATCTATAGTGTCTCTTCCATGTTGCCAAATAATGAAAGTATCATCTACATATCTTTTCCACAGTTTGGGTTTAAGTGCATATTTTTCTAATGCCTTCTGTTCGAAAATTTCCATATATAAATCAGCTAAAATTGGTGATAGTGGTGAACCCATGGCCATTCCAAATTCTTGTTGATAAAAGATGTCTTCAAATTGGAAATATGTTGTTTCAATACAAATAGAAAGCATTTCCATAATTGCATTCACGCTTAGTGTAGTTCTTTCACTAAGGGTTTGATCTTCTTCAAGCTTTTTCCTAACTATGATAAGTGTTTTATCTGTCGGAATATTAGTGAACAAACTGGTAATGTCGAAGCTGACCATAACGTCTTCTTCCATGATTTCTTGATGTTTCATTATTTCTATGAAGTGTTTCGTGTTTCTTATCATCGATGTTGAATTACTTTTTAATGGTGATATAATTTTTAGCAGAAATTCAGCCAATTGGTGGCATGCTGAATTTCTTGAACTCACAATTGGTCTTAGAGGAATATTTGCTTTGTGTATTTTTGGTAGACCATATAAATGTGGTGGTTTACTGAAGTGAGGTGTAAGTCTTGATCTAACGAATTGATCTGGAAATTCATTTCGATATTTATAAAGGATTTTGTAAATCTTGTTTTCAACTGTGGTGGTAGGGTCCTTTTTTAGTTTTTTGTATTTTCATGCTTCTAATAATTCATTGATTTTTTGATTATAAGAGCCAACATCTAGAATTACAGTGGCGTTTCCTTTGTCTGCTGGAAGTATCTTTATGGAACTATCCGAGTTAAGATCTTTTAATGCCAATAATTAATAATTACTTGAAGAAATTTCAGGAAGCTTATTTTTTTTTATCTAAGCAATATTGAAGACATGTCATGTCTCAAAAAAGGAATCAAAGAAAAAACAACCTTGAAAGAAGATATGAATTTTTGAAACCTAGCTGTCAGAATTGATCAAAAATACATGAAAAACGTCATAAGTCGAAAACTAACAAAATTGCATAACATACGCCGGGTATTGTGATATCCCAGGTACGAGGAATAAAAAATTGTTGACTTCACTAATTGGACCTTTTTTGTATAGAAAGATGCTCATATCCTAAATCTTAAACACTACTGGTTCCATACCGACCCGATTTCTCACGTAAAGTCAAAGTTACTAAGTGTACTAAATCACCATGTTTCTAAACCGATATTTTCCATCCTCATTATTCATCATTTCCAAAATGTTTAATTCCACTTCTTCAACATCTATCCTAATAAGGACTTTCCCACCATTCCAACCTCTTAATCCCGACAATAACCAGGGGCAAATCAAACTTCCTGATGAAGGGATTAAAGAACGATTTATCAAATTTCAATCTGCTCCGTCTTCTTCCTAGTCTAAGATTGCGCTCGTGGATCGTAGATGCCGGAGGCACCCTTTGTATCAATAGGCATGGAAAAGAAACGGGAATCAATAAATTTGGGGTTGGCATGAAGTCTGCCGGCGGTCTATGCAATAACTGCCACAATGCATCGAGATTACCGTCAATGCACGTACAAGATTTGTTCCTGCAGTTTCTGGTACTTAAGTCAGGTTGGCTTATTTATTAATCGATTCCGTATATACCAACGTGTTATTGCTTCTTCTGTATGGCGAAGACACCGTTAATGGAGATTTGAAGTTCGCACACTATATTAGCCTAAACGAAAAGAATCACGTGGTTTGTGTCATTGTGAACATGAAAATCATGGTAGGTATATTTTTAATGAATGCAGTTGATCATAACCATAGCAACCGAGGAAACGGCTGACAGTTCATATGAAATTAGTTGTCAACAATTTGCATGTTTTTTGACCGCAATCGCTATAAAATATGGAAAGCAGCAGCGGTAGGGGCAATGAAAATGTGCCTTGGGAAATTTCCAATAGAGCATCCGCTGCTACAGCAAAATTATTACCCGAAAAATCAAAATTAAGGTACGAAAAGTTTTATGATTTGTTCATGGAATGGATGGATATAAAGCACTGCAAAATCATAACTGAGAATGTGTTCCTTTTTTTTGAACACATGGATATTTTTTCGTCTCTTAAGTTATTATCGTTTTGTGAGTCAATACATTCAGGGATCTCTGAAAACTGTGGAACAGTATCGGCTCAAGAACTGAACAAAATTTGCCGAAGTACTGTCCAAACCTGTCGGAGCTGGGAATCTATCGAAAAATTGAACCAAATCTGCCGGAGTTTGAATATTGCCGAATTTGACATACCTTGCCGAGGCCGAACAAATCTGCCGAAGTTGAATTTCACGACGTACTAGCAGATGTTTCCCTAAGAACTGGAGAACTGAGAAAAGAAATAATTTTTGTAGGAAAGTTTGTCTACAGGGTGGAAGACTTATGACCCATTTTCGATACCAGACTCATCCCGAACACCCAGGATGGTTGTAGGGTCCTGTTATCGCATGAATTGGGACTCAAGACAGACAAGATAAGTTCCAGCAACAATTGTAGACATTACCTGTTGATTTTTATAGCCAGAAATTAATTAGTTCAACTTGCAACTTTCAATTTGGACAATTTAACATTTGTACATACTGTAAATATCTGGTATTTGTAAGAGTGTAATAAATTTCGATTGTTCGACTATTGACTATCATTGACTGGGGTGGAAGCATCTATTTAAACTCTCTAAAGGTAAATATGAGATGGCTTTGTGCTTTAGCTAGCCGGAGCAATTTTGAATTAAATCAAATTATCAATCAAATAAATATATAATTTTTTTTTCCCGTTACAAATGTTCAAGGAATAGTGTTACAGACAACGAAGTTTTGTAGTATTCCGTGATTTTCAAATGAATGCCAAATATACAGGGTGATTCCGGAGGAGACCGTCAGATTTTAGGTGAAGTATACACTAGTCAAGGCAGTTTCAAAACAATGTTTGGTTTATGGTTGGGGCCTTTAATGAGAGTCTATAGGGTGATTTGTCCGATTCGACCGATTTTTCTTTTATTCATAACTTTGGTATGGCTTGATCAATCTTGATGAAATTTTCAGTGTAGAACAATATGATTATCTTCTTTCAATAATTTCAACACTTCTCAAAACTACAGGGTGGGAATTATGATAAGTTCAGATTAAGTTTGCAGGTTGAAAAAACACCCTGTACATTCCGTTTTCAAAAATTTTCTACATGCTTCAGATTCTATCATAAGTTTACATTACTGGAGCGTTTTTATTTTTTTTGGCACACATCCAGTTTTCCTAGAAAAATTTTCGAAGGATGAACAATATCTTTATTTCGCTCCAAGGCAGTGAGGATATTCTGAACTAGAATGTAAACCGGTTTCGTCCAATGATACAAAGCTCTTCTTGAGTCCTAAAGTAGTTCTTCCAAATTCGAAATTCATATTTAATCACTCATATTCAGATGTATAAAATCATTTAATGCAGAAAATATCTTTATACCTATCTACTTAAACCAAAAAATCTACAACTTATAGGTACAGAATAAACATTCGAAACTTATCATGAACGGCAAAACTAAGGATTAACACAAAATTTACATAGAATGTTCGAAATGATTTCCCCTTTGTTGAATACATATTCGAGACCTTGTTATTAAATTTCCAATTGATCTTCTAATGAGGGATTGATTTTGCTTCAACATATTACATTCCTCGAAAATATACTCTACTTCTAATTTCAACCTTATAAACTCTTGATTTCAGATATCCCCACACAAAATAGTCTAAAGGGTTCAAATCAGGCGATCTTTGTGGCCAAGCAATAGGGCCTCCACGACCAATTCATCTGTTCGGATAATTTACATCCAGGTGATTTCTCACATTCAATGCAAAGTGAGGTGGTGCTCCGTCATGCTGAAAGTATATAGAGCGGATATGTACATTTTCCAATAGATTTGGTAAAATATTTTCAAAAAATCTAGGTAAATTTCACCATTTAATCTTTCCGCAAAAATGTGAGGGCCAACTGAATTTCCGTCTATTGTTCCAAGCCAAATATTGTCAGAAAATCTGTGTTGTGTATTATGATTCTTCTTCAAATGCGGGTTGTCTCTTGCCCATTCGTGGGAATTGTGGATATTAAAAATTCCATTCTTAGTGAACATAGCCTCGTCGCTAAATAGAATACGAAAAATAGTTCGTTGGTGACTAATAACCCAGCGACAAAATTGTAATCGTTGGGGCAGATCTTGTGGCAACAGTTCTTGCATCTTTTGGTAGTGGTATGGGTGGAATTGTTCTTTCTTCAAAGTCTTGCTCACTTTGCTTCGCGAAATTCCTAATTCGGTACTAATTTGACGAGTACTAATAGACGGTTCCTCCTCCACCCGTTCAACAATTTGAATTGAAATTTCATTTTGAGTAGGCCTATCAATGTGCTCTGCCTTACTAGGATATTGCCCATGTTCTTTAGAATAATGGAATACTCGTTCGAAATTACTTTTATTGGGTTGACGTCGGTTGGGAAATCATCTATGGTATTCCATTTTGGCTTCATTTCATCTGAATATGAGCGATCAAAAATGAATTTCGAATTTGGAAAATTAAAAACAATTTAAATCGGTACATTCTGGATCAGAGCTAGTGTAGTGACGGTGTTGTGCGTCCTTCTGAGATGACATTTATGTGCCGGAGTCCTTTAAGTTTGCAATTTTTTTTTGCTTTTTAAATTTCTTCCAGGAACTATTGAGCACATAATGGTTGAATTGTTGAGTTTATGGGTGGAATACCCCTTCTCTTTTTGTACGTAATAATAATAATATTTCTATTTCTTGTCCCCAATCCCCCATTCCAAAATCGAAAGGGTACGACCATTTTAGCCATTTTTTTAATTTTTTAGATTCATTACTGTTTTATGGCATATATCGTTGCTATATATCTGTAAGTTTGAGTCAGTGTTCGTGTTAGTGCTGAAAGTTTAAAATTTGGTGAAGTCGTCCATTGATCGCTTATGCAAGTGAAAAAGAAAACAGGAATTTCAAATTTATTTTATCAGAAAGCCATTATCTAGATTAATGGAGATTGAAATGTTTCCTTTACCATCCCAGAACCAGAAATCCAACACGGATGCATTATTCATCTAATGGAACCTCATATTAAGTTTCAACTCCTCGAAAATCCCATTCCGTCCGACAATTCAATTCCCGCCGTCTCAAGAAAAACCATTTCCCATATATATTAAGGCATACACCGAGCGGCGGCGTTCTGCTGTCGCGAAATAAAGCACGTAGCGCAAAACAAATTTAATCACGAGGACATTTCCATCAATCCATCTTATTTTTTCTTTCGTATCTGGTTCGCTCCCCTGATGGCTTTCTTTGCCATTTTCCATCGTGTGAGCGTCGTCGACGGCAGGCGGGCACATCCATCTCGACGGCCCCCGCACCCGCGCCCCGTCGGGACGCCGGGGGACGCCTGGTGTGTGGAGTTCACTGGGGCGTCACATGTGCTCACCCCGGTCTTCCATTACTTTTAGCCAAATGGAGCCTCGCACTTTATATGCTAAACTCGGTGGCGGGCAAGACGCATCAGCCGAATTTCTACTTAGCCCAACTTTCTTGAGGAATAAGTCCTCGGGATTCGGGTTAGAGTGCAGGGATACCTCTAAATATGCGCATATTGATAAATCGATGTGGGTGCTTTCGGGAATCTCGTATGAGCGGGATTATGTGGAAGCTGGCTTTCGTTTTATGGGAGAGCTTCTCGGATGATGTTCGTAAAATGAGAAAAAGGATAGATATTCTGAGTTTCATCAGTGATAGGAAGTTTTTTAACTTTAATGGAAAACCATCTTGAATAAAAGAGACGAAAACTATCAACAAATACTCCCGTTTTTGGAAAGTACTTATAATTTGAATAAAATAGGTTTAATTAATTTTTTGTTTGTTTTTCATTTGTGAAGGTTAGTTTCCAAAAACACAATATTAATCAAGAAAGTTTATTTTATCAAGTCACTAACTTGTAAAACTGACAGTTAATTTGCAAAATTTTTACAAGTTAGTATTATTTACATTAGAAAATTTTGTTTTATCGTCATATATGTTGAAAATTATGGTACAATTGTTATTTCCAGTAACACAGATTTTTGATGATGAAAGAGTTGATACTGATGATGATGAACCATCTGTTGACTTAGAAACTGCTGAACTCGAGGACTGCAGAACATTTGTACTCTCCTTACTACCAAATAATTTGCTAGACATTTCGATTTTTTTGTTGACTGAGTCATCGACATAACTCATCACAATTTCGATGCTCTTCCACCCTCCTGTACGCTTTAGTGCTAAAAAATCTCCACCCGAATCCGCAACCATAGTGGCTCCAGTTCTGCGAAAAGAGTGGCCGGTGTATAACTCTGGGTGTTTTAAACCTAAATATTTCTCTATTTGCTTTGGGGCACCACCAATAATGTGCTGCAGTGACGGCTCGTTAGGGTAGGCAAACGCAACCGAAAAAGAAGGTGAAAATAAATATTTTTTTAATCGAAACTTATTTGAAAAATTAATAGCAATATTTAAATCTCGAGAAATTCCCTTAGTATCTTTTCCTCTGCCCTCTATATATCTCATATTTCCACTCAACACATCGAAGTACACATTATTTCGGTCAAACACCTCAAATCATTTTTATTCCAAGTTCCCGCATCTGTCCTTATACGTAATAACGCAGCTCAGCCAGCCGAGCCACAGCTTTCAGTTTATGATTTCATCTAACACATACGTCGCTCGAAGTTCCTATTAATGGAACTCTACAATACCTCGACTGTGACACTTGCAAGGTCGGCCGAGAAGACTTAAATATAGACTTGGTCTGGCCGACCCACTCCTAGAGGGCACGAGCCGTCACTGATGTGCTGGCCAGCATTAAGGAAAATGCACTTTCCATGTCGGTATGTCAAAAAAAAATTTAGGCTTTCTGTTCCAGGAGTTTTCTGTATAACATGCAGGGCTTGAAGCTTCAGCCATCATCGGTTATGGCGAATCTTCTTGTTGTTGAATTTTTTGTTTGCCGCAATGTCACAATAACGTATTATATATATTTGTTTGGAATTTATATAACCTTTTTACAAATGAGAAACAAATAGAATATAAAATAATACACGCAAGGTAAACGCGTTTTACTGGTTCAAGGAGGTTATATCCTCCATTCGCCTGTAAAAACCCTTTTACCTTGCTAGTAATGTTATATACTATTTAAGCGCATTCTCCTCAGGAAAAGATTATAGAGGTCGCGTTATGTCATTTTTGCTGCCTCATTTCACAATGACTTCTAGGCGGAGATTTAAGTTCGCGGAATGAATGGAAAGATGATTAGTGAAGGTACTTACAAAATTTTTACGGATCGAGTAACTCGTTATTAGTATAAATACCAAGTTTTATCGTTTTTATGTTGTTAGTCTTTGAACTATCGTCGATCGAAAAAGTCAATCGGGAAGAAATTGTGAAGTATGGAGAAAATTCTGCGCTGTCATTTAGTTCCTTATCAAACTAAGAAAATCAGTTCAAACCAAGGAAGAGATTTCATTCGTTTACGGAAACTCTTCCTCTTTAACCTCTTTAAACAAGGCAGGGACTCACTTGAAGATGACCAGCCCGCAGGATAGTCGATTGACCTGTCTGGTTGACAAATATTTCACTATGTTGCAGTTATTTTCACTTTCAAGATAATTAAGAAAAAAATAGTACATGTTACCAACGAAGAATTATACGGACATATTTTTATTTATTTTTCCACTTTTTTTGTATTTAAATATTTCGAACGAATTTTCATCAAATAAGAACAGAAACCAAAGAATACCTGAAACAAAATATCTGATCTTATTTTTCAAATAAACTTAAACAAACTTGATATTCCGTCTGATTGGGAAGAGGCTCAAGAAAGAAAACATGAATAGGTAAATCGAATTCGTTAATGTGATCTTATCCCCTCACTAAATGTGTTCGTTTAGATGCCAGAAACATTCGCCTTAACAACATCGAAGAAATTAGCATACCTTTCGAGGGGGAATTGCAAAGTTTGGACTTCGAATAGGTTATTCACTAGATCTTTTACAGTGAAAACAATGTATTAGAATTCAGAAGGTAATTGAGAATGATTTTGATATCTAGGAATATTCACATGGAAGGTGAATCTGAGCCAAGACTTATTCATTTTTTCTCATACGCTCCTTATCACAAATGCTGTAAATAGCGATTTATGGGATAGTATGGGTGGTTAGATCAGTTGACCTTCAAGATCTCCAGACTACACATCAGTGAACTGGTTTGAGAAAGAAGTTTACAATGTGAAAGTCGTCACTAAAGAGATTCCAATTCGACGGATCATAAATGCAGGAGTGTTCATCAGCGAAAGAAATGAGTCATTCAAAAAAACAGACAGTAGAATGTATAAAAAGGTCATTTTTGAACATTTATTAAAACACTTCCATATTAATGCGGAAAATTCTGTCTTTTTATAGTTGAGGGATATTTTGAGAATAAATCAGATTATTATAAGTATACAGGGTGAGTCTTTGACCACTGCGTTAATTTTAACCATAGGTTCTTGAGATCAAAAGAAACAGTTTTTCCATTACGGTTTTTCCATATTCAGCTGCGTTAAAAAGTTATGAGCATTTTCAGTTTTCACATTGGGCAAATACCCCTCTGTAGTCCAGTTTAGTTTGAATGAAAAATAACTTCCACAGCTTCGACTAATGAATCTGAATTGTTTAAAAACATTATTTTCCCTCTAAAAAATGATTCACTCACTTATGTTTCATCCGATGAGGTCCATATCCAGAAGAAAGATACAAAATACTAATTTTCTGGTAAAAAAAATTCAATATAAACATAGATTATTGTTGTTCTTCTATAATTTCTTTCTAGTTTAAGATTATAAACCATCCCTGTCTAGTAAGATATTCCACAAAAACCTCAGAATTATTGGATGTTAACATCATACATTTGTAATTTTTTCTTAAGATTTTCAAATCATGAAAACCATCATTTCTATGAAAACTTCCAAGGCAAGAGGTTGTCACATTGCTTTTTTTTTCACTCAAACGCAGAAAAAATCATCTATGATTTTCCAAACACTGATATTTCTGAAGTTTCTTCTCCTTGACAGAGACCAGTGAACAGGTCTATGAGGTCTCTTGATATCATAGTGTGAAAAATATGAAAATCTTTAACAATAATGAATAATGTCACTACGAATAATTATTTTAAAGTGATGTTACTTTGCTTGTTGATTATTTTCTGTACTGAATCCCAATAACTATATATATAATAATTTACTTGGATAGATTACAAGTATTCACAGATTTAGGTGTGCAATTATACTTGCTTGTAGAAATTGAGTTTGATCACCTAGATTTGATTCTGAAAAGTCAACTTTAATCAAAAATTTTTTGTTTAATCATTAATATGAATCTATTCTGTTTAGACTATAATTAATTACTGAACATGCGTAAATTTTTGGTTTTTATTTTCAGAGTATCTGTTTTAATTATGTAAACAAAAACATAAATATTGAATAATGGTTATTCATAGATTATGTCAAATTTTAATACTTTACTATAGAATATTAGTTTATTACCGAACCGCAGGAGAGAAAAAATTAATAATAGCAAAGTTTTTCTAAATGAAAGATAATATCTGTAACCATTATGGATCTTTAGTTATAATTTTCCTCAGAATAACTAGAGTGAAAATATTGTAACGTCTCTGTGGTGGGTAGTTCCCAATAAAATAGTGTTCTGTGGTTCCTTGTTATTTTGATTCTGTTTTGAACTGTCAACAGTTATTTGTAGCTTTCTTTAAAAAAAAATGTGGAAAATATTGTTGGGATAATTTCGATAGTTTGAAATTATTCAATTCAGTATGAAAATGCATTCTATTTTAATCTTTCTTGTTTATGAGCTGATAGCTTACAGTTTCAATATTGATTGAATTTTAATTAACCATGCATCATAAAAAACATTCTAAAATATTAAAACTAAGTCAAATTCTATTATCTCCTAAGTTTGTGAACCAGGTTGAATCGGTGTATGAAATAAAGATGTGAAAAAACTCCTATAAACGTACAAAACAAATCTAGGAGACTGGGTTCGAAGTTTTTAAAATTCATGTGAACTCAATTTGAAGCATTCCTATGTTAGAATAGATATAGTTTGATGAACTCTGAAAGTCTGAAGCTTTAAAGAATCAACTCTTCATAAAGTCAAGTCTTCAATTTAACAGGTCCTGACAGAATATAGATTACCTATTTCATCCGTCATCTTGAAAATATACCGAAGTACCTATGTGAGTGATGGAAAACTTTATATGTATTACTCTGGATTAAATATTAAACAAGGTGCTAGACATCATTAATAATGAATACAGCAAATGGCAATTTAGATTTTGTGGTGAATGTAAGACAAAAATTGTTCAGTGGTTAATTTCATCAATAGTGTTTAGTGGTGGAACCATAAACTGGAGAAATTTCCCCAAACTTTTGTAGAAATATTTAATAAAGACTTTAAATATGGCAACATTGAACAAATCTGATTATTGAATAATTTCAGCACAGAGTTGGATTGGGAAAATCAGAAAATTTGGACAAAATTACATCGATTCAATTCCATTCAACTTCAAATATCTAAAGAATGGTGCAATTTAGGAGAAAAGATGATGAATGATTTTATCTGCAAAAAAGATGATTCCAGGAAGTACAAGATACGGAACTTTAGTTCAAGCGCTATTTGTTTTTCATGCAATTTAACCAATCTGTAGAGTAGTAGTGAGAAATCCACAAAAAATGGAATAAATCTATTGATGCCAAAACATGCATGACTGTTAACAAAAACCTTCTACAAGGGATCATTTCAATCGATATTGTCTTCTGAATATTTCAGGTGAAAATGCAATTTTTTAATGAAATTTCAACACCCTATATCTTTTGAACCGGGCCAAATTTGGAAAAATGTTATAGGAAGAAAATGTTTCTTTTAACGTCAAGAATCTATGGTTGAAATTAACGCAGTGGTCAAAGACTCACCCTGTATATATATTTTTTGAAACAATTTTTAAGTGCTTATGCAATTGAAGTTTGATCCGCTTCTCTCAGCTCACCTCGAACAGCGCAATAAAGCATTGAACAATAATATTGAAATTGGGATAAGGTATGTACCTCAGTAAATTTCTTTTAAACAAATAATATATTAATTATAATGTTAAGCAAGTAGCGCAATGCCGCAAAATGCACCAATTGTACATTTTTTTGTTGATTATATACTCACTTCTACATGATTCAGAAATAATTTCAACGTTTCTAAATTAATTTGTAAGAGATTGCGATTTCGAATTCTTGTATAAAATGTAGAAGAGCCCAGACGTGGGTTCAGCAGCTTTTGCACGTATTTTCTAAAGTTTTTCCGGACTTTGAAATAATGTGATAGTAAAAGAATCAACAGCCAGCGCCAGTTCTGGATATCTAAAGGTGCGTTTACATCAAGCTGCGTATCAAACGCGCGGCGAGCTATAACATGAAAGACCGTTGAAATCAGTGCTCGTTTGCTGCGCAGAGCACAAAAAATTTTCATTCGAAGGAAACGTATTGAAAATGAATTTTTCAGTTGAAATAAAAAATTAAAATAACAAAGTATCATATTACGGGATTGATGAATCCTAACAATTGTGATAATAAAATAAGGTATGGATAAAAGTTGAGTAATTCACCGTGGTCTATCAGTCACTGATAAAGCGAAGAAGCATGAAGAGGCGCCCAAAAATGACTTCGGGAAAGCCATTTATTCTCGAGCCGTTTCCAAGCGTTTAACAACCGGTATGTAGGTACGTTCAATTAACGATCTACTGACTCATTAAAATACATTTGTCGGTTTGATAGTTACCAAGCACTGCCGTCATGTTCCACTGACCGAATTAATTGAACTGGGTGGAGCAAATAAATGAGGGGAGCTGACGAATGTCAAGGTGGCGTTGCATAGGGCGGGGTGGGAAGTAGAGAGTTGTGGAAACAATGAAAATAGGCGGTGAATAGTTCAAGGGGATAGCTTCATAGAGATTGTCATTTCATTTTTTGAATTTAAAAATTTTCGAATAAGCTTTCCAAACGATTTCATTACCAATAAAGTTTCAATTCCTTTTTTGAACAATAAAATGAATAATTACAATTAAATATTTTTATTGGCTTAATTTTTTTCCAATGAACTACTTTGATTATAGAGCATTAGTATGTTTTATATTTTTATTTATTTTGCTATTCTCATTGGAACTTCTGATATATCACGTTTTTGTAGTATTTGAAGTTTTCTAATCTAATCAAATAAATAACAAACATTAAACGGACACTTCTCGATGTATCCCAACAGCAAAATAAATTAAATTGACATGATCACTTGATCTGTTACTTATTGTAAACTCTAATTATTTGTTGGGAGTAAACTAACATTGAGTTATCAGTAAAAAATTTTAGTACCATTATTTTTCTAAATGATAAAAATTATTTTCAACTTTTTTCGGATAGCAAACTTTTCAAATTGATTTATAATGTAAAATTCATGCGGTTATCTCTGGCGTATAATATTCTCTATTTTTGTTTCTACTGAGAGCTCAAAAGTATTGAATACTCTTTAGGCTGTTTGAGTAATAGTCAGGTAGAAACATCAGATAATTGTTGGAAATAAATAAATATAGATATATAGAAATATATATAAATATTATATTTAGGAACTCTGTCGATACAGATTCGTTTAAAATATTTACTTTGTGAATTTAAAAACTTTTATTTATTTTGTTATTCTTATTGGAACTCCTGCTTATATCTCGTTTTTGCAGTATTTGAAGTTTTTTAATTCTTCTCGTACATTATTTTCTACATTTGATTTATCTTTCAAGTATGTGTTGCTGATAAGCGAGTTGAACTAATCAAAGAAAAAATGTAATTTGACACATTAAATGATGTTTTCGATGTTTTCCAACAACTAAATAAATACTATTACTATAAATTCTTTTCATCACTTGATCTGTTACTTCTTGAGAACTGAATTCCTTTTCTGAACAATGAAATGAATAATTACAATTAAATATTTTTATTGGCTTAATATTTTTCCAATGGAACTACTTTGATTATAGATCATTATTATTTTTTATATTTTTATTTATTTTTCTATTCTCATTGGAACTTCTGATATATCACGTTTTTGTAGTATTTGAAGTTTTTTAATCTAATCAAATAAATAACAAACATTAAACGGACACTTCTCGATGTATCCCAACAGCAAAATAAATTAAATTGACATGATCACTTGATCTGTTACTTATTGTAAACTCTAATATTTGCTGGGAGTTAAATAACATTGAGTTATCAGTAATAAATTTTAGTACCATTATTTTTCTAAATGATAAAAATTATTTTCAACTTTTGACGGATAGCAAACTTTTCAAATTGATTTTTAATGTAAACTTCATACGATGGTTATCTCTGGCGTATAATCTCTCTATCTTTTTTCGACTGAGAGCTAAAGAAGTATTGAATACTCTTTAGGCAATTTGAGGTTATTTTTAATTTGAGTAATCGTCAGGTAGAAACAGAAGATATTTGTTCGAAATAAATATGTTCTTAAAAATATTATATTTAGGTGCTCTGTCGATACAGATACGTGAATTTGATATTTTAAAATATCTACTCTCTGAATATAGAAACTTGAGCATATCTCTTTCGATACTTATATCATATACAATACACGACCACACATATTTTAGTTATAGCACAGATTCCTTATCAGGATGGCGAACCGAGTTGTTTGAGATCGTTTTCAGCTCGATATTCTAATATTACGGTAGGTTGAAAAATATTATAGCGCTCAAAACAACCCATTAATTATTTATTTTAGTCGATGGTAATTTTTCAGGGGCTACTTAATCATATCAAACTTTGGATTTATTTGCTTTGTAACTCATTTAAAATAGCTTTATATGTAATCGGTTAAAAAATACCTGATTTTGCGTGAGATCTTCAAAAGTTCCACAAACTATAAATTCGTTACGTATTACAACTGCATTAATTTTAACCATAGGTTCTTGAGATCAAAACAAACATTTTCTTCCTATAACATTTTTCCAAATTTGGCCCCGTTCAAGAGATCCTATAGGGTATTGAAATTTCATAAAAAAATTGCATTTTGACCTGTAATATTCAAACGACAATATTAAATGAAATGATGAATGATTTTATCAGCAAAAAAGACTAATGATTCTAGGAAGTACAACTTTTAGGTCAAGAGATACTTGAATATTAAAAGAAAACAATTATTTTTGTCTAATTTTCACTTTATTTGAAAATTAGACAAAAATAATTGTTTTCTTTTAATATTCAAGATGGATTTTTCACAAGATAAATGATTCATCAATTCATTCTACAAGTGATACTTGTTTTTCATGCAGTTTAATCAATTTGTACTGTAGTAGTGAGAAACCCACAAGAAATGGAATAAATCTATTGTTCCAAAATATGCATGACTGTTATCAAAAACCTTCTACAAGAGATCATTTCAATCGATATTGTCGTTTGAATATTATAAGAGAAAATGCAATTTTTTATGAAATTTCAATACCTTATATCTTTTGAACGGGGCCAAATTTGGAAAAATATTATAGAAAGAAAATGTTTCATTTGACGCCAAAAATCTATGATTAAAATTAACGCAGTGGTCAAAGACATACCCTGTATAAACCTTGTTGAAATTTTCACCCAATATATCAAGTTGTGTTCTCAGAATATTAAGCACAACTGATTTCTTGTAAAATATGGAAATGGAAACTATACTGTTGAAATCCTGTGGGAATTGACACATTTAAAGGTCTCCTAAAGGCCATTGCACAATTTCTAGGTCTTGCCAATTGTGTTTCATATATTGGGCTTCAAAAGAAGACTGGCACTAGTTTAGCTGACAGTGTCTCTTTAAAATTGAAAAGGGAAGCACAGGAATATGTTGAAAATTCCAAGAAGAATGAAATCGAATTGCGGAAAAAATATTTGGTAAAACATTCAGGGTGAGTTTTCGACCACTGCGTTAATTTTAACCTTAGTTCTTGAGATCAAAAGAAACACTTTTTGCCCAGACCGTTTTTCCATATTCAGCTATTTTAAAAAATTATAAGCATTTCAAGTTTTCACATTGGCAAAAACCCCTCTGTAGTCCAGTTTAGTTCGAATGAAAATTACCTTCCACAGCATCCACTATTGGATCTCAATTGTTTAAAAACATTAATTTCCTTCTAAGAAATGATTCACTCACTCATGTTTCATCAGATGATTATATCGATTTAATTCTTATCAGCTATCAAATATCTCAAATATGGTGCAATTTAGGAAAAAAGATGATGAATGATTTTATCTGCAAAAAAGACTAATTACTCTAGGAAGATACGGACCTTTAGTTCAAGTAATATTTGTTTTTCATGCAATTTTACCAATCTGTACAGTAGTAGTGAGAAACCCACAAGAAATGGAATAAATCTATTGATGCCAAAATATGCATGACTGTTATCAAAAACCTTCTACAGGAGATCATGTCAATTGATATTGTCGTTTGAATATTACAGGTGAAACTGCAGTTTTTTTTATAAAATTTCAACACCCTATATCTTCTGAACGGGGCCAAATTTGGAATAATGTTACATATTTCTTTTGACGTCAAGAATCTAACGCAGTGGTCAAAGACTCACTCTGTATAAATGTGTAGTGCTTCTCAAATAATAGCAAGTTCAAAACTAAATTAGTAGGTTTTCGAGAATTAATTTGGATAATTGCAATAATTTTGTTATGAATATTTATGATGATTAATTTGTTTGTGCCCTTTCTTGTGTTGGAATAGCTGTAAAATAGAATTCTTGTAGTCACTTATATTGAATTTTTTTTCGGCACCAGTTATTCAATATTATCCAATAATTCACTTTATTTATTTCGAAAAGTGTCACTTTCAGATCAAAATTACAAAATTAGATATGTTATATTAAATTTAATTCGTTTCAATTACTCGATTTGTTATTTTTTCAGGTGGAGAACGCTAGAATACGTTTGCTTAAAAGCTTTTTTCTATCATGTACAGTAAAACTGACATATCATTCTTAGCTCAAAATTCCTAAAGAAATCTCGGATGAATATTTCTGTAAGATAGATCTTAGGAGCAATTGAATAATCTCAAATAATTGTCTAGCTGGGATCAGCGTGTGGAGTCCTCCCGTCTCACCCTATACTTACATTTGAATGTAAAATTTGTTTAACAATTAAAACCTCGGAAACGAGATAGGATATTACATCAGCGAAACAATGACCACATCCATCAACATAATCTAATCACGAAAGTTAACGTCATAGCCCATCAAAAAAATATTTCAACCGTTTCGAACTTTGAAACAAAACTAATTAACACTCTCAACTGGAACGTTTCAACGGGAACACAATGCAACATCGACCGAAAAAAAAATTTCACTTCACACATCACTTACAGCCTCTGAAAAAAAACTGACTGTTATCTAACCCGTCCGTGCAGTTGCTCTCCAAACCATTCTTTCAGAAAATCTTGTCAGTCACACCTCTACCCTCTGTTTATCCATTTGCATTAATACAAATGCAGAATGAATCAGTTATAAATTCAACCCATCCATATTTTGCATCTGATTACCGGTTGAGGTCCATGGGAAACGGCGCGCAAGCATATGCAAATTCATCTGCCGAAAATTGAACGGACCACGGGAGAAATGCTCTGGCTGCAGGCAAAAGAACTACCCTTTAAGCAGGTGACAAAACGCCTCTTGGCTCTGTAAGAACAAGGAACCTTTCTGAGATGTGTAATTATCGCTGTCAGTGAATATGTTTGAATAAAACATGAATAGGTCAGCGGAGCAGGGATGTATTATTCAACTTCTTTCTGCACTGGGTAGAAAAAATAAGCAAAAAAATTGAAAGTGGTTATACAGAATGACCCGGAACTCAATTATAACGTGGTTCCGGTTGAGAAGCGAGATATGAAAAAAATAATAAAAGTTTATGTATCTTAGTGAAGCGATAATAGGAAATTTTTGAAAAGTTGGAAAACGGACACCCTCAATAGTTATTTAATCAACTAGTTTATTAATGAGCAATTAATGGTCGAGATATTTTAACACGTGAGCGGAGCGAGCAGCGAGAGTGTTAATGTTCAAGACCATTAATCGTTAGATTAATAAAATAGATGATTACAAGATTTTTCCGTCAACCTCATTATGAATTAGGAATAACTTATTTAATCAAATAAATAATATTTCTCACAATATGAAATTTGATTTATATTTATGGTTCCAATTGAACAATTCGTAAAATTCATAGACGGAATTTTCGAGATGTGACATTCTGAATAGTCCATATTTACATCGTTACTGACGATTTGATGATGTATTAATTACTGGCGAACGATTACCGCATCAAATTTTTTCAGCAGTTTCTAATCCATTTTTCATCGAGTTTTCAATGTACACTTCTGCAACAGATTTTGATTTCCAACCTCCAAGCCGTTTGATGGCTGCAAAATCTGCTCCACTATCCGAAAGGATAGATGCAGAAGAACGCCGAAAACAGTGACTTGTATACAGATTGGGTTGTTCTAATTTGAGAAATTTTGAAATTAACGATGGTTATTTCGAAAACGTATTGATTCCTACTGGCTGTATTGAACATTTAAAGTTCCTGTAAAAGACGAAAAACTCTTCGTATGGAGTGTGAATTGGTCTCAAGGATATATATCTCTTGTTTGGATTGTGAACGGTCCTCATTATCCACCACAGTGAATATCCTTTTCGAGTGCATTTTGGATGAATTCATTGTTATTAAAAATTTCGAGCCCATATCCTACACATCATTCATCTGCAACTTATACAGCTCATCTTTTCGCAATGGCCCGGATACTCCAAATATCAAAGCGACCTTCAAATAAAAAATTTTAAGTTACAAAGTTTATATCCACGTGACAATAAGAAAAATTTAGAAACTTAATTTAATTGAATTCGAAAAAATTAGAGGGTTGATAGGGATGGCACAGGGTGCAACAAAAATCCTTCAAGATCGCAAAGGAATCTGGTGAAAGTGAAGCAAAAATTGACTAATTTCAGGATTTTGTAACCATAAATTTTTCTCAGAGAAAAGCAATTTATTCCATAATTTGATGCATACTGTTTATAAAACGACATATATTAAATAATGAATTTATATTTTATCAGGTGAAAAATGAAGTTATATAAATATATATATATAAACCTTTTTGAACGATAAAAATAAGCTAAACTTTCGCATGCATCATTTCAGCAGTTGGGCAGGCACGTCCCTGCACCGCATATAACGTAGTATGCAAAGTTTTTTGTTCCTTTTTAATTGTATTCTCACCTCGGATAACTGCGAGAGTGGAACGAATCGTCGGTCGAGGCATGTCCCGGTTATACCAACCGTTATTCATGGCTGTATGCAAAATACCTATTATGCAATTAAAACAATACTACCCCTGAAGGATAACTTTCAGCTGAAACTATTCAATGAATGGCAGCACTGACATAAAACAAAGAGGAAACATAGGAAAGAGATTCGGATTTATGTGTTGGTAACAGTGATGTGATAGAAATGCATTGAAATGAATTGCTTTGTTCATATGGTGTTGATTCAACCCAAAAAAGTCTATTATATGAAGGGATATCATACCTTCAATAAATATTTGCGTAACTGACATTGGAAATTCTAAAAATAAATTAAATATGAGAGAAACAAGTGTTAACATTTCAAAAACATAATAGGTTCGCGCTAACAACATGAAAATTGCGCATTACAAAAAACCTACCGTACCAATAGTCAGTTTTGATAGCTCAGGAGAACTTTTAATAAGACGTCCCAACAAGTTATAAATATGTAATTTGAACTGCAAATAACTAATCGATACAGTTTAGTCCAACCGTAAAAATTGTGAGGAACCGTATAGGGACTTTCTTTCATAAGATATGAAAAACTCTATGAGAAAGTGAATGGTTGAAGCTGAGATTATTGTTGTTGTTTCCTCAATGCATTTATTTCCCCTGTTTAAAACAATAAATAACTGAAAATTACATATTTTTTTACTATAATGATTCGACCAATGCAACAGTTTTGATCATAATTGTATTGTTATTTAATTTCTTTATATTTTTTTTGTAGTTACTTATTTTTGGTGTTTTATTTTTGATTGTTCAAAAATCTTATAATAACTTATGCTATTCCATTTACTCTTTCTTGAAATTGTATTTATTTTATTGAGTTTCAAACTTGCAATTAAATTAGCATTAACTTTTCTTATTCTTACTAAAGCTCTCTTATCTTCATTTATGTAGTTAGTAATATATGTATATTAAAGTTTTCTGATATATCCTGACTCAAATTAATAATATTTCTCTATTTTCATTTATAGTACCTTGTAAAATGCACAATTAATCCTGTTACTGGTTGTTAAGTGTAATATTTTCCTTGTTTGAAAGAATCTGATATAAAACAGTTCAAACCACAAAAGAAACTTCACATTCGAATAGGTATGAAATAATGAGTATATTCACCCCTTCAGAGAGATTGAGTAATTTATATATTGATATAGTTATATTATAATATTTTCAATACTAAATTTCACTTGCTAAACTGAGGTAATCTCATTTATCGTTGTCAAATAATATTTTTTACATCCAACAATTAGGACAGAAAAAACAGAGCTCTGTTATTTTCAGCAATTAAATTATACTGGAAAATGTATTGAATTAGAAAACAGAAACATATTTAGAATTAACATACTCTCTCTCATATCTCTAGTAAAATTAGTCAGAGGTCTACGGAATTCTGCATTTTTTTTATTTGTTTCTTCAATTTTTTTTTTCTAATAGTATACACTGTCCGCAAGATAATCAGTTGAAATGGGTCACAGATATTGATATTTAGAATTTATTTATACCATGTGATATGCCAATTTCAATAGCAATAATACAGGGTGATAATTTTGTCTGAAACATTGTTTCCTTTATTTTTTCTGTAGCGACTTTTAATTTTAATATTACATGTAAAAGAAAGCTTTTTTTTACCAGACAATTTCATTTGTAGACGTGTATTCTCTGTTAAATACTTCGAAAAAAAAAGGTTTGAACAATTTGCTATCTTCACATATCTATATCCTTTGCATGTCACAGGTAGTAAAAACACGGTCCTATAATCTCTTAAAGGGGTGCTTCGCTAAAGGCTATTTTCCACTTGGATTTCATAACGAAGGAGCCGAGTTACGCTCTGGCTCTGCTGCTGCCCTCTCTCGCATTCATCCCTTAGTCAATTTCACGAGTGGGGTTGCTACCCCTCGTTATCGACTTTGCGAATCTAACTCTGCGAAAAAACTTTTTGCACGTTCAGCTAGATGGCGACAGAAGGAATAAGAGAAGTGTATAAGTAGATTTTTCGTAATAATACAGTTTATTATTTTCACCGTTTTTCGGTTTATTCAAATTCTAAATTCCAACAAAAAGGAGATTAAAAGTAGTGGTTTTTGAAATATTCAAAGAAATTTGACGAAGAAGAAATATTTATTTTCGTCAATTTTGCAAAAACATTGATTTTTGCTTCGATTAAATAATGCGAAACAGATTTAATGTTTTGTAACTCGACTTGATTCAATCAAAGTTAAGAACTGCTAGTTAAATCAGGAAAATTTTGAATATTCTCATAGTCCCTAATTTTTGTTTGCAAACTGTTTCCTCGACTTAATAATCAAAATAATTTCTTTATTTTTAAAGCGGATAAGCAGTTTGAGTCTCTTTCAGATTCTGTTTCTTTATATCTTAGGGTAAAAGTATTTTGGAATCGTGTTCCAATAGAGGTAGTATACTACTTTATCACTAGGAGATAATTTATTGAAGGAAATTAAATACTCATTTATGTTATAGAAATCAAAAATATTTATTTCACCTCAAAAAAATACACATTTAAGTATAGAAATGAGGAATTACAAAATCATGAAAATCTTTCATTATTTCTATTTCTGTACTGAAATGATTCAATAATCTTCAGATTTGTTTAATGGTGCCATTCTTTATATCTTTTGTAATGAAATATTGTTTTTATAAAAGGTTAGTGAAATCTCTTCAGTCTATGGTTTCCACCACTAAACACTAAAAATGAAATTAAACACTGAATACTTTCTGGCTTCACCACAAAATCTAAATTGTTATTTGTTTTATTCATAATTGATGATGTCTAGCACCTTGTTTAATATCCAACTAATATTCCATAATGAATAGAGAAAAATATTTCCATCTCATAGGTACTTAGGTACCTATATTCTCGTGATGAGCGTTGGATTGGGTATTGTATTTTCTGTTTTTTTTAAGTTAAATTCAAGACTTTTCTTAATGAAGAGCACATTCTTTATAGCTTCAGACTTTCACCAAGTTATATCTATTCTAACATAGGAATGCTTCAAATTAAGCTCAAATGATTTAAAACCAGCTTGTGGATTTGTTGCAGAAATTTATTGGATTTTTTCACATATTTATTTCATGTCCCTGGTTTACAAATTAAGGAGATAAGAGAATTTAACTTTACTATAATAATTCTAGCAGATCAGCTCCTGAATGCTTGTTATGATGCATGAATACACCAATTAAAATTCCATCAATATTGAAACTGGAGACTATTGACTTATAAACAAGAAAGATTAGGATACATTTTCTGAGCATTCTCTCTTCAAATTGATTTCATTGGATAATTTTCATTTAAACTAAACTGAACTACAGAGACGTATTTGAACAATTTGGAACCCTTAAATGCTTATAACTTTTTAACGCAGATGAATTTGGAAAAACGGTATAGAAAAAAATCTTTTGATCCCAAGAACCTATGGTTTAAAGTAACGCAGTAGCTAAACACTCACCTGTTTAAGGGATGGCTCTTCAGAATAATATAAAAAGTTTGTACTGTATTAACACTTCAAGTTTTCATTGTATTAAATTTTAAAGTCCAGGTGCACTGATTGGACGTGAAACCTCTTTGGGAAATGTATTAACATTTTACGATTATTTATCAAACGTATTGTCAATTGTGATGTATTTCCCCACATCCTCCGAAATGGGTAAATAATAAAAAATTAAAAGGTGCGATTTCATTTGCTCATCATGGAAAAATAATGGTCCGAAATATTTCCTTTTTTTATAATTCTTCCTACCCTGTAATTTATAGAGTAGACTATCAAAATACCGCCTGTTTGTCACCCGTCCAGTCGGTGGCGAAATGAAGAAATAATTGACAATCTGCCACCTCCGAAAAAACCAAACACGTCGAAAATGGTCGGGTTAAATATATACGTATGGCGCTGCTATTAATTTTCGTATCGGGACCCTGCCATTAAAAATCCATTGGGCTAATTTAATGCGAGGTTTCGAAAACTGACACAGGAAACTCTGACTACCACAACCCTGTAGGTCCACTTGGTATAATAAGCGACTGCGGTTGGCGAATTACATACCATTGGTTATTGCGTATATTTTAAGTGATTAATTTTCCAACTCTTTCTCGAGCACCAACATATGGACCATGCTGATGAACCGGGCCTGAGAAACCGTTGAGTTGCTATCCCTCTGGTGAACCAAGAAGTTTTCGGAGTAGGTGAATTGTTTCGAAATTATATTTGGAGCATTCGAAGACCACAGTGATCACAAAATTTCAATAAATCGGTGCTTTAAATATGTTATTTCCTGATTATTTTATTTTGAACTATGAGATCTTTGATATGCTCTGGTATAAATATCTCTCAGTATTTACCTTGTAATTAATTAGTAATTGTACAATAGTATTTGATGTGCAGGGTTTAATTTTAACAATAAAGTAATGTAACTTGGCAACGTTTCGGGCAGTGTGAAAAACATCATTTTATACAATGTTATTATGGGGTAATATTTTATTCAAAAAGATGATCAAAATGCAATCCATTTTGGACTAAACAAAGCCTAATATATTTTCAATACATTCTGAAAATTTTCTCTTGGAAGAGGTGCACATTTTGCTATAATCTGTTGCCGAAGATCATCCAGTGAAGCTAGTTGTGTTTTAAATACAACAGTTTTTAACAGACTCCAGACTAATAATTGCAGGAGGGTTAGAATTCACTTTGTGAATACAGGGTGTCGAGTGCCTATCAGACGTTTCTGGAGAACTAGACATATTTGAAATCTGAAAATTGGGATTATGATATTGTTCAAAGTTCTCTACAGAGCTAAAATATTTTCGAAGCCCAAAAACTTCCGTTTATACAGGGTGTGAAAACAAATTCGACGAAAAAATTTTTTTTCAAGTTTTCCATTCCTGGTATGAACGAATATTCAATAATGAAAACATTTCTGTTAAAACCATTGTATTAAATCGAATAGTTTTCAAAATATCCAAAAAAAAAACTGGAAAAAAAGTCAAATATGTTCAGTCAGTAATATGTTCATTATTCTTATTTTAAATATCCTGAGCGTAAACCGTTTTTACAACATCGAAGAGGAAGGATGTGAAAAGGTCATGCATCTTTTAGATTTCAAAAATATCATTACAGGGTGTTCCAAATTTTGTGTTGCAAATTGTGATCTTAAATTGGCCATAACTTCTGTTTTTCAAATTAGAACCCTATTTTTTCATAATTTTGTTGGATTCTGCGGTCAAAAATAATGATAGTTTTCTCTCATGATTATGCTCCTAAATTCAATAATTTCTGAGTTATTTAAATTTTCTGGATTTATGGTGTACGTAGAGTCAAATTGATTGCATCTAAAATAATTCAATGAATATTCTTTCGAAACCATGGGAACTCTCTGTACCCATAGATGATAAATTATCTTTTAATAATTCACAAGTGTCAGGTGTTATTGTTATTCGTTATCTTCATTTCTCGATTTAACAAAATGAACCGTTATTCTAATTACGAAATTCTGGATCTATTTTATATACATGGTGAATGTGACAGAATTATTAGTAGAACCTGCCGAGCCTTTAACAAGAAGTATCCCCATTTACCTTCCATGACGGAGAAGATCTTTAGAAAATATGTTTCAAACTTTCAAAGTTTTGGATGTGTAAGAGCCCTAAAGAATAATAAAAAAGAAGGGTAGTTGATGATGAGGAAAATGAAATTAGTTTTTGACTCATTTCGAAGCGAATGAAAATAAATCTATTCGAAGTGCAGCTAATGAAATCGATTTAGACAGAAATTCAGTGCACCGAATTTTGAAAAAACACAACATGCATGACTACAAATATGGGAAACTTCATACATTAGAACCAGGTGACTACATGAAAAGGTTCAATTTTTGTAGAGGAATATTAGAAAAACTTGAAAATGATGAAAAATTTTTGAAAAAGATCATTTGGACAGACGAAGCAAGATTCAATAATGAAGGACTATTTAATAAAAAGAATTGCCACATTTGGAGTGAAGAGTAAATCCACATAGAAAAAGACAAAGAAACCCCCAGAACAAATTAAGTTTTAATGTGTTTGCTCTTTTGATGAACAATAAAGTGCGGTACTACATTTATGAAGAAAATTTAAATACAGAAAAATTTTTGGAAATCCTGAGAAATTTTGTTTCTGAGTTTTTGGATAAACTGCTGTTGAGTATGTCGACTACCTCATATTATCAATTGGATGGGGCTCCGGCATATAGTTCGCACGAGCTGTCTGAAGAACTGAATGACAATGTTTGGAAATCGGTGGATCGGACGCCGTTCTTCACTATTTTGGTCCCCAGGATCTCCTGATTTTACTCCCTTAGATTTTTATTTATGGGGTAAAATAAAAAACTTAGTCTATGAATCTCCTATCGAAAGCAAAGTAGATTTGATACGGCGTGTGGAGGATGCTTTCCACACTCAAAAGGGGGAAGAAATTGAGCGAGCGACTAACCGAGGTGTTTCAAGACGTATTCGAAAGTGTGTGGAACAAAATGGTTACCATATTGAGACTCTAACCTGATCATTTATTTTGTTAATTTGAGTTTTGAAACGTATTTTTATTATTATTATCATAATTTATTTATAATCATAATTCGGTGTACTGAAGTAGCGAATCTATTTAATGTGTTTCCTATTGAAGAGATGAATTCTCATTCGCTTCGAAATAAGTCGAAATACTTATTTCATCAACTGCCCTTTTTTTGTATTCTTTAGGGGCTCTTACATTCCAAAATTTGGAAAGTTTGAAACATCTTTTCAGAAATTGTAAAAAAAAATGAGGATACTTCATATTGGATACTCAACCTTTTGTGTCATCCGACATTTGAAATAAACAATATCATTAAGTGCATTTGAATGTGTATTACGTATACAATTGAAAAAAAACAATATAAGAAATAAATCCAAAATCTCATTATTAGAATAGCAACGATTCATTTTGTGAAATCAAAAAACAATAAGACCTGTCTGACATTTGTGAATTATAAATGGGATGATTTATCTTCTATGCTCACAGAATATCCTTATGAATATGACTCTACGTACTACATAAATCAAGAAAATCTCAAATAACTCAGAAATTATTGAATTTAGGAGCATAATCATGTGAGAAAACTATCATTATTTTTGATCGCAGAATCCCACAAAATTATAAAAAAATAGGGTTCTAATTTGAAAAACAGAAGTTATGGTCAATTTAAGATCACAATTTTCAACACAAAATTTGAAACACCCTGTAATGATATTTTTGAAATCCAAAAGATGCATGACCTTTTCACATCCTTCCTCTTCGATGTTGTAAAAATGATTTACGCTCAGGATATTTAAAATAAGAATAATGAACATATTACTGACTGAACATATTTGACTTTTTTTCCAGTTTTTTTGGATATTTTGAAAACTATTCGATTTAATACAATGGTTTTAACAGAAATGTATTCATTATTGAATACTCGTTCATACCAAGAATGGAAAACTTGAAAAAAAATTTTTTCGTCGAATTTATTTTCACACCCTGTATAACCGGAAGTTTTTGGGCTTCGAAAATATTTTAGCTCTGTAGAGAACTTCGAACAATATCACAATCCCAATTTTCAGATTTCAAATATGTCTAGTTCTCCAGAAACGTCTAATAGGCACTCGAACTTGAGACACCCTGTATATTATTATTTTTGTTTTGTCCGAAATGAAATGCATCTTGAGTGTCTAAATAATTAAAATGTAGAATATGAGTATTTACCCTGTATAATTAGTACTATAGTAAGTATTTAATGTGTAGGGTTTAATTTTAACAATAATAATAATTATCTTTTTTATTTGTGATAGGGGATAGTTGTTTTAATTAAAAGTGAGTCAATGTCCTGTATCATAGTAGGTCTGTATATAGGTGATGTTAGTTTTAGGGGGGGCTGTCAATGTACCCCATCATAATAGAATATTTTGTGTATATACATAATATGTGCTGAATTCAAATATACTATTCTGTTAGCGTTTCTATCTTTTCTGTATAGTTTCGTTTGTACTGAGCTATTTATTCTCATTAGTGTTATGTCTAGAAAATTTATTGAGTTGTCTATTTCCGTTTCTAGCGTGAATTCAATTTTATGATGAAAACTATTCAAATCATTAATTACGAGGATTACCTTTTATATTTTGAGATTAGATTACAAAAACAAATAATAACCATCGAAAATCGCTTTATTTTTTTTCAAAATATTCGCCATTAAATTTTATACACTTTTGCATGTGTTTGAACTAATTGTCGAAGCACTTTTGTCACTATGCTTGAGATATTTCCCAAACATGCATTTTGAACGCATCAGCCGCTTCTTCAAGTGTCTAAAAACGTTGACCTCTCAGTTAATTTTTTACGGGAATAAAAAGAAGTCATTTGGTGCCAAATCAGGACTATATGGCGGATGACTCATCAAATCGATGTTTTGAGTGCTCAAAAGTGCAGTTGTTTGAGCCGATGAGGTCCTACTGTCGTGGGTTATCCGTCAGGCGGTTGGTTTTCCTGATGTCTTGAAAGATAACTGCCAAACAAATGGTACCACTCAGAATTGACTCTTCTTCGTTGTGCTAGTGGTACGACTGCGATATGTCCACTTTTTCAGAGAAAACAGGGGACGTTTTGCTTGGAAGAGATTTGGCTCATCTTGAAACACCCATACAGTTAACTACTGTTTAGTTTTGGGCACATACGCGTAAATCCACGATTCATTACTTGTCACGATGTCATAGACATGCTTCGAAGCACAGTGATCGTATTTTTGGAGCATTTCTTTCCACGAATCGACACGAGTATTTTTGTGAGCGATTGACGAATTGGGTGGGGTCCAACGCGAACAAATTCTTTTGATGGTCAAATGTTCATGCGATATTGAATGTAGGCTGGTCCAACTAATGCCTAAGGTTGTTTCAATCTCACGATAGGTCACATGACGATCTTACAGTATCAGTTGGCTTACAGCATCAATGGATTTCGGAACAACACAAATAGCGCTCTAGTGTCATAACGTTCTGACTACGTATAACCTCAAAAATGTCAAGCTTTACGATAGAGCTCTCAGTTGGCAGATTTCAACATTAGAGTTGTCCAATCCTGAAATATAAAAGGCAATCCTCGTATTCTTTGTATTTCTTCGTCAGATATGTGAGATTAATATTTTCTCTAAGCTTAACCTGTGTATACCTAATGTTTTTTTTTTGAAGAAAATTTTTGTAGATATTTTTTGTAACCCTTTTTGACAACTTCTACTGTCTTGGTAAATGATTCGTACGCTTATAGCAACTCTCATATTTTGGCAGAACAGCACAGTATAGGCAGTGATGTCTAGGTGTTATTTTTTTGCCGTAACATTGGAGACTGAATTTTATTTTAGTTTTTAGGGTTGTAAATAGAATCTACAAATACTCAAGAAGAAATAAATATTGTGATTATTATTATATTACTATAGTTATTGGTAAGTACATTGTCTTTTGTGGGCCTTGGGTGGTTCTGTAGTTTTGTTACTCCGGGATTTTGCTCTCTTTGTGCATGGTTTCTTGTAGTAAAATTATGTTCAGATTTATCCAATCTGTGATGGCCGTTAATTTGCGTTTCCTAATATTCAATCTTTCGTCTCACCAAGTGATATTTCTTTAGCTTAAAACTCTCAATAAATATGATCGATGGGAAAGAAATGAACAATCCATCTTTAGTATCTAAATTACTATAGTAGTTTATTATTTATTTTTTTTTCAATGAAATAAGTGTTATATCACAACTTTCCCCAACTATGGATGATGATTTCCCTCTGAATGGGTTCCATAGCAGACTTCAAACATCAGAAGATCTGAAAAATAGTCACTTGGACCGTAAGACCCGATTCGAGGAATCCTCCTTGCAGATTGGCGACAAATTTTGTGTATTAGATTTGAAAATAGAGGGTATTTCTAAAGATGAGAGTGATTATATTTCTAAACTAGCAAAGGACTATGGTGCTGAGATTATTCTCCTTCAAGAGACACATACGGATACTAAAAAAAATATTCGTAAAAGAGGAACCACAAATAAAAGATATGTATTCATTGACTATCTCCTTAGTAAAATTTACGGTTTAGCTTGTTATGTTAAAAAATCCTTGATTCACAATATCGACTTAATCCAAAAAGGCGAATTTGGGTGTTTTCTTTATCTCTTTCAAATTTTGTATTGTTTTGTTATTCAGTTCTTTTTTCTGCTTTTGTCTTTTCATTTCCAGATTCGATGTGGGCAACTAGAAGAAGTCTCTGTTTCCATCAATAGAAGATCACTCTTGAAGAAAGAAGTCCCTAAAATATATTTCAGCTTATTTTTGTACTTTCACACTTAGGCGGGGAGCCAGGGTTTTTTTTTACTGGGGTTTTTTCCCTAGGCTTTTATGTGATACACCGAATTGTATGACACCCCGTCACTAACCCCTGATCTAAATGCTTCATTGTTTGTTAACTAAATATTGTAAGCCAAAAGTTCAAAAGAATATATATATACTATAGTAGTAGAAGGAATACTATTCTTTCATTGGTATTCCAGTAATTTTCCCCTTCTTCCAGCTAACATAACTTCATGATTGACTAACAATCAAAACACAAAAATATTTAAACTTCTGCAACCAAATCCCTATTTCCAAATATACCACCCATTGTACCTTTTTAGGGTGTGTTAACAAAGATGAGAAGCGTGCTTATCGATCACTATACTTGATTCTCAGG
This sequence comes from Micraspis discolor, assembly GCA_030674115.1. NCBI lineage: Eukaryota > Metazoa > Arthropoda > Insecta > Coleoptera > Coccinellidae > Micraspis > Micraspis discolor. The sequence goes on from JARTUT010001740.1 coordinate 4,156,903, forward strand.
TACCTCTGAATGGCAATCGATGTCGGAATCATAAATAGAGAATCGATGTATCGGTAACACCTTTGAATGGGGAGATGTTTGCACCTAACCACCTGACGGACTACCTGCCCTTACAAAAAAGCGTTTAATGGATCCATTAGTGGTGTTATTGGAGAGATTGAGAGGTTGATTTGTGGGACTGGTGTTACCAATTGGGAGCACCTTTTGGTTGCTGATTGTAATATGATTTATCCTAGAAATAAGCTTTCGAGTATCTGAGACATTTTTATATACTTTCTCTTTTTTTAAATTTGGTTAATATTTTTAGCATAATTTTAATGAATGTATAGGTAACGTATTCAAAATATTTGTTATAAGGAATTAATTATCTTTATCAATAGATAACATAAAATATATCCTTACTAGCTGACCCGACAGACTTCGTCCTGCCAAAAAGATTTGTAATGTGGCAGTTTTTGTGCCTACGTATTTTAAGAAATTCTCCTGAACAGAACCGTCACCCTGGTGATACGGCGTTGTGAATAAAAAATAATTAAATAAAACATATATAAGGATTTAAAAGTAAGTAATCGCTTTATTGTTAATCATGTGAATCATAATTATTATTATTATCATTGTAGTGCTTTGTGGTATACGATGTTTTTTGTTTGATTACCTGGCGCATAGATAAACAAATCTGATGGTTTTCCAACACGGGAACAGGCAACATACAATTGACCATGTGAGAAACATGGGTTTTCTAGATTAATACAACAAACACCTAATGATTGCCCTTGGGACTTGATTATAGTCATAGCAAAAGCAAACCGCACTGGAAACTGTAGTCGTTTATGAGAACATCCTTCTCTTTTATACTTTCCTTTAGGTATAGTTGCTTCTATCACATTGTTTAGTAATTTGTTTATCGCTAACCGTGTACCGTTGCAAAGACGCGGTTGGTTGATATTTCGCAACATTATAACCACCGATCCAACCTTTTATTGAAGATTGTGAGATGGCAATCCTGGCAAACCAAGCGAGTTTAAAAATTCCGGTGGATAGTTGACTACATCATCTTGATGAGTAGCCAAATCAACTGATTTATATATCCTCAATTCGCCTGTAATTTGTTCATGAATTTTGAAATTTAATTCATTTACATCTATGTTTTTTGCAGCCAGTATAGCTCGTTCGCTCAACCAATCATGGTTTCTGTAATTTTGAGAAACATCTGGAAACACCTTCTGAATAAGTTCATCTTTTGATCGAGTTAACTGACAAAAACTTTGAGGAAAGTTAATGAATCCAGTCAAGATGTCTATAGGAAATTTGCTTTTACCAATGTCAATGAGTTGTTTAAAGAATATGTTTCCAGATTGATCATTTTGCAACTCGACACGCATATTCTTGCTTAAATGAAGTACTTTTTTCCACAAATTAGAGGACTTTAAACATGCATTGAGTTCATCAGCTGGCGTTGACCGTGGAATCACTGGCAATGTTTGACGAAAATCTCCTGCTAATAAAATCATTGCACCACCAAATCGGTTATTATTGCTCCGTAGATCTTCTTTCTTTCACGTTCATCTTCGTCGTCACGTTCTTGTGCAATACGATTAGATCGGTAATTAGCTTGGTTTGTAGCATTTCTGGTTCTTCTACCTAAATTGCTTCGTCTTATAGGAGGCATACCAAATATAAATTATTTTTTCACTAATCACGAACTAAACAAACACTAAGTAACTAAACACTCTGCACAAAACAGGATATACGAATTCGTTGACAAAATCAAACTCAGTAGATTAGGTAACAGACAACTTTTTTTTTTTTAATTTGATATGACTTGAAGTCAAATCCTTTTAAGCAGTACGAATTGTTTTATTTATTTAAAATTTGGATATTAAAAATAATAAAACACTGTTAGTAACGCGATTTTTGTTTGACTGATGTAATGACGTGGAAACTGATGCATTTTATCTCGCGTGCCGAAACTAATACAAAAGAAACGAGAGTTTCGGAACGCGACATTAAACTCCTCCAACTATGTATTCTGTGCTCCAACGCACACACGCACATTGTTTTGATAGATATGATCTTTGACGTTAGGAACACACCTACATTGCTTAGACAACAGTGAGTGCTTGTAATTTAATAGCTTAGACAACAGTGAGTGCTTGTAATTTAATATGAACTTCATACCATAGCAATAATGCTCAAATTGACTACGCTTTAGTTACAAATCATTTGTATGGGAAAAAGGGAAAAAGGCTATTTTTAGGGTTTTTCCAGCAATAATTCTAATTTTTCTCGCCGTAAAAACCATCCTTGAACTTCAACGAACATTTTAAAAAAAGATTTGGCCAAATTGGTCCAGGAGTTGTTGAGTTATGCGCTTACCAACACATTTTGCGATTCATTTTTATATTATAGATATTTGTGGTTGGGAATTAAATACTCTATATGAAGAGGATCAACATCACATTTTAAACATTTTGTTGATGTCTCGTTATGGCAGACTCTGCATCGTGTTTTGTGATGAAGTGATTGAAACCATCGAATCTTGTTACTTTATTCTCAAATCGGGAAGGCCTTTCATTGACTTACGTTGTCTACTATTTGCTCCTATTTCTTTGAGGCAGTGATAAACATACAAGTTTCTTGAAATGAAAATGATCTTGTTACCATAACCATTTTTCTGCCTGTGCAATTGTTAAGGATTTTGTTTTGCCGTATATACATTTTTTTTCGTAAACTGGGATAATGGAAATTAATCGAAATTTATCTGAAATAACTCTAGCACATGTTGTTTCATAATGAGTTCGTTTCCACCACTAAGATTCACTAAGATTTGAAATGTGAGCAAGAACAAAAATCAAGAGAGTTAGTTGGGTTATTAACAGGCTATTGATTACAAATAAAAAGCAAAAATTACCATTTATACATTGACTTGAATTTTATGAAAATTTTTTAGCGCAAACCTATTTTTGTAAACTCATTCAGAAATCTTTCAAATCACAAATTGATCGTCTGCATATTCAAGATCTCATTGAGGAAAAAATTTTATATGAACAAAACTGCTGAATTGTTGGGATTTGAACCAAAAACAAGCTTGACTGAGATATTTGGACCATTGACCTATTCTGTAAATATGAAAACTCTTGGTCATGTCTGTTGAAAGATAGAGATATATGGCCAGACATATTCAATTGAGACCATTTTCGGCTCGATATTCGAAATATTAGACATTGTGGCAATAGAAAATCTTACTGTTCTACTAAAAACAAAGAGTACAAAAAAATTGTCGATATAATTCAAATTTCTTATTCATATCGACATATAATTCAATAACGAAATTTTTGTATCCTTCGCGCGAATGTCCATTTCCAGAAGGTCATAATATTCTAAAAATTACATAACCGTTGTGAAATATCGCATATGCCGTACGTTCATCACATGGTTTCTGAACCTCGTCAAACCAGTTAGGAATTTTTTCCTTCCTCATTCAATGAATCAGGGGATGGATCCATCAAATGGACCAGTTTTTGTACGGACATATGCATACGAACAGCTCATTAAAATAGAACAGATGAAATTACTTCAACGAACTGTCTCACGCTTTTATAAAGGGGGTTCCCGGAAGTATCACAAAAAAGTTATTTGGTTTTGAATGCTCTACCTGGCGAGGTAGCATTATTTCTCTTCTATGAAGGATAGTCTGGTTTAGCCGATGGCTATTTTTGTTTTGAATATTTGTCACAATGAATGTGATAGAATCAACAAACCTATGTCTTAATTCGAAATAACTACGAACGCAGAGTTCTTCTTCAGTTTTGTTTGAAGCCCGAACTCAGGTCTCAAAGGAATGTATATCTTTAACATCGAAAATCATATGAAAATTTTACTTCCAATTTTCTAGTCCCTGGAAATACTTTCTTTATTCAAATTCAAATCAAGAAAAATCGCTTGCTGGTCAGTGAATTTTGTCGCCAAGTTGATTATTATTTAGATTAATTAGTACAAGTATTAATTTTTCCTCGCGAATATCCCAAAATAATCCATGGGTGTTTTTTTTTTATGTGTCTGTCAGCGAGGTTTCAAGAATTCATATTTCTCTTGATAGTAAGTATTTTGCTGTCTTTTTTTTTGAGACATGATTATCTTGAAATTTGCTTAAATAAAAAATAGGTCAGCTTTCAGAAATTCCTTAAAAAATTTTTGAAATTTGGAACCTTAGTTTTAGTAGGAATTACTCAAGTATTCAATTGAAAAATACAAAAAGGAATTTCCTAAACTTTCGTCTCAGTTTCGAACCTCTGCATGGTCGTAAACTATCAAAATCATAGAAAAAATGATACTTAATTTGCCACTTTTTGTTTTAATTTGCCTTCGAAGGAATCATTACCATTGTTATTGCAAATTAAAAACAACTAGGTTTGTAATTTTTTTATTTATAGTCGAAATTCCTGTAAGATGTCTAATTTATTAAGAATTTCGGTTTCACCACTGAGCAAGAATATAAATCGAAATAGCTAGTAGGGAAATTACCAGTTTTTTTTAAGAAAGTTGAAAAGGCACAAATTCCTGAGAAATGACAAATAACAGGCCTCAAACTTTATTAGCGATTCGATGATTTTCAGCCTATCCACCTTCGAAGATCGATTACACCAAAAATAGGCTCATTAAGTATAATTTTTTCATGATTTTGATAGTTAAGGACGATGCGAAGTTTTTCAACTTATGCAGAAGCTATAGAAACTCCTTTTTTATTTTCAAATCGTAGTTGAATGTTTGAATTAATCCTATTAAGAACTGAAGTTTAAATTTTCAAGCCTCTTTTCGGTAACTTTAAGTAATTTCATGATACTGAGTTATTTTTATTAATTTCAAATACATTCAAGACTAACATGTAATAAAAAAATATAGATAAACTTTTGAAACCTCACTGGTAGAAATTATTGAAAATAAATACCTAAAACTAAGAGACTCGCAGACCATCCCCGTATATCATCAAAAAACCCTCAAATACTTCAGTTACCACCAGTAATAAGAATTCAGATTTCAAAATGAGAAGACATGATTCCAGAATGTATTTTTAATTGATGCGGAATATTCAGGGAACACTACCTTCACAGCGAAAAAATTCCATCATGAGGGTACACAAAAGTAGTCATTAATATGAACTGCAACAGAAATAATAGCTCTCTCCAGCTGCATTGCGAAAATAATGAACGCCATTCAAAGAAATGAGTTTCCTTTATTTTGCTCCCTTCAATTGTGCATTCAATTATCCCAGGTATAGTTTCAGTTCATTTCATAAAAAAGGTACAGTAAAAAATTAACAGAATGAAGGGGTTAATACGGGGTTGCATCAATTTCACCCTTCTAGTTTTACATGCTCACTATACCCTTGGGTGTGTTCGCAAGTTTGGCTGTTTGAAAGATCTTTCATTCTGATTATAATAATGTTGAATAGTACTGAGATGGTGGCAAGAAGTTGGTACCGATTTTCCCAAAATCTTAAGTAACCCTTCATAAGACTAAAATTTTTGTTTGTTATTCAATGTTACACAGGCAGCGATACGAGGGTTGGTTATTATATTTCCGGATTGGACAATCCTAGTGTTACAACCTACCAACTGACAACTTGACATTTTCCACTTTATACGTACACTGTAAAAAATAAAATTCTGCGCTCAAACTCCTCAGGAGTTTGAGAATTTTTTTTTCAATCAAACCATTTTAATTTGAATTAATCTAAAATTGATTACTCCAAATGAACTATTTTTCTTGATTAAAACAACCTAGTTGATTATAGAGAACAGCTAAAACATACGCCTGAAACTTTTCACATTTCAGCGAAATGAAAGAATCAACTGATTCAACATAAACATACAATTACAAGAAATTGTTTATGCACTTGTCTCAATATCCATAATTGATTGATACAAATACATTATTCTAAATAGGTTTTAACGAAACCATTCGTTCGTTTCATTTTTATTTGTTTAATAGAACGAAGGTACGGTTGTCGTAAATTCTGTCAGTTGATGCAACGACTACAGTTTCTTGAGACAAGAATCTCGTGAGATTATATTATTCGCCTCATTTACTTGAAGAAAACTATAAATATTTGAATAAAATTGAACATATAATTGTTGCAATATGAAGTGACATTTGTAAAAAAAATATTGCGTAATTGATTTAATAAAACGAATTAATTGTAGCAATTTTTTTATATTGGCTGCAATTAAATCAAAACTCTATCTCTTTTATATTAAATATATCCCATTTAAATGCAATTATTTGTGCATTTTACTCACAATATTGTTGTATTCGGTGATAAAGATGACATGGAATACATGATGCGCAAGCTAATTAAAGAATACGAAGTGGGGCTTAAATGTCAACTAGAGAAAACCAAATATCTTTGTGTTGGTGGAGAACCGGGTGATCTGGTATTGGATGATGACAGGGATGAGATGATAACCCACTGCCTGGACTATAGCTATTGTAGCGGCAGGGGAGTGTATAGGGATCTCTTGGCGGCACTCTATATAGCCACGCATAGCTTAGTTCACAGCGCTTCGGTAGCCTAGGGGTTTGCGCTCAAGTTTCACACCGATTAGGTACTTAGGTGCCGGGTTCAACTCCCGGCGGCTCCTCAAAACTTCTAACCACTGCGTCTATGGCATGGCGCACACAAGCCTTACTGATGAGTCCAAATGTGTGCGTCAGGGACGAAACGCATAAGTAAGGATAAATTCCTTCGATTCTACATTGGTGACCCCGACGTGATGGGAACGGTTGTCTTTACGACGTGTCTTGAAAAGCAGACGGTTGACGCTTGAGGTATACTCGCTCCTCTCTGCAACTTCCAACGAAACTCTAGACGCCTTTCCCATTCCGTACAATATTCATGGTCTGCCGCGGTATTCCGGTATTTATTAATATAAAAGAGAAATTATTTTTCTGTGAAGAAAAATAATTCAATTTAGCTCAAATCAATCAGTTTCTTAACCCAAGAAACTTTCACTTGACATAAGAGATACTATCATTTTTATCGACTGAATTCTCGACCCATTCAACTAAGATCCTTTAAATCAACTACAAATCGAGTTTCAGTGAAATGTAATATTTATTTACATGAAACCAAAATTTTTATTCTACGAAAAGTATCAATAGTTACATACTAATTAATATTACCGTTGGATCAAATTTTTTTACCACCTGAGTCAATAACTCTGAGCTTGGTTGAAACTAATCAGTTTCTTAGCTCAAGAAACTTTTATTTAGGGTAAACGCCATTTTCAACCGTAGAGGGCGGTGGGGTCAAGTACTTTATGCATTTGGCTGTATTCAAACGTACGGAGTACTTGAGACAAATTAATATGGTTTGAGATGAGGAACTATTTTTTACAGTGTAGTTAGAACGTTTTGACATACGAGTGCTATTTGTGTTGTTTACAGTAACTTAAGACATTCAACTCGTTCAAAAAATGGAATTAAATCGTGAACATTTCACAATATTCGACGTGGATGATTTCAACAACAACAACAGTTCAACAGTCAACTGTTCTAGAAATAGGGCGAGTTTAATATTTTTCGCCTTACCATTCGAAATCCCTGGGGAGAAGGTGATTGCCGTATGTCCAGTTACTGTTTTCAATAGGTCTTCCACAGAACTCATGAACTAGATCGCCTACGAAATCAACTGTTCTAGAAATAAAGCGAGTTTAATATTTTTCGCTCTACCATTCAATATCCATGAGGAGTAGGTGATTGCCGTATGTCCATTTACTGTTTTCAATAGGTCTTCTACAGAACTTATGAACTAGATCGCCTATGAAATCAACTGTTCTAGAGAAATAACGAGATTAATATTTTTCGATCTACCATTCGAAATCCCTGAGAACTAGGTGATTGCGGTATGTCAATTTATCGTTTTCAATAGGTCTTCTACTGACCTCATGATCTAGATCGCACATGAAATCAACTGTTCTAAAGATATAACGAAATTGATATTTTTGGCGATGAAGCTCCATCAAGGACCAGTGTTTATCAATGGTATGTTGAATTTAACCGAGGTCGTAGTTCACTCAAAGACGAATTTCGTGAAGGTCGTCCAAAATCACTTGTTCTTCCGAAAGCCATTGATGCTGTGCTTCAATTGATATTGCAAGAAAGTCGCCTCTGGCTTTAGTTTGACCAGCATACATTCAATATTGCATAAACATTTGACCGTCAAAAAAATTTGAATCCCACACAAGTTGTCAATCTCTCAAAAAAAGGCTCGTATCGATTGGTCGAAAGAAATGCTCCAAAAATACGATAGTGGTACTTTGCAGCACGTGTATGACATCGTGACAGGTGATGAATCGTGGATTTGCGCGTATGAGCCCGAAAGTAAACAGCATTCTGCATGGGTGTTTCAAGATGAGCCAAATCCAACAAAAAATTCTCGCACACGAAGCAATTCCAAGCAAATGGTCGCCTGTTTTCTCGGAAAAACTGGAAATGTCGCAATCGTTTCACTAGAAAAACGCAGAACAGTCAATTCTGAGTGGTACACAACCATTTGTTTGCCAGTTGTCTTCCAAGAAATCAGGAAAACCAACCACCGAAGACGGATCACAGGTCACCACATTGCGCGCTCTCACACATCGGGTCAAACAACTGCATTTTTGAGTACTCAGAACATCGATTTGATGAGTCATCCACCGTATAGCCCTGACTTGGCACCGAATGACTTCTTTTTATTTCCGTACGCAAAAAATAAAATGAGAGGTTGATGCATTCAGAATGCATGTTCTGGAGATACCTCAATCAGAGGGGTAAAAGTGCTTCGACAATTGGTTCCAACGCATGCAAAAGTATATATAACTTAATGGGGAATATTTAAGAAAACAATAAAGCGATTTTCGATGATAAATAATTGTTTTTGTCCTCTAATTTCGAAATATCAAAGGTAACCCTCGTACTTTATAGGTAAGCGAATGACCTTATGAGCATTTAAAACAATTCATCGGAAAATTGACGTTATCAGATTGCTTCTCCATTCAACTGACTGAGGTTTTGATTCCGCAATCAAGCTTTATGAAACGCGATGCTGGTTCATCAAGCTATCAAATTCGACGGCAGAATCTGTTGATCAGAGAATCAACGAACTTCTATGATACCCTCCGTTAATCTAACATGTAGCAAATATCAACAGCATTTCTAGATGCAACGCAATATATTCACACCCGACGTACGAAAATTATACACTGGCCCCTTCGGCTACACAAGTATCATGTAACTAGTTTGATATGGTATTCTTTACAGTCGTATCATCCTTCTAATCTGCATATACCTACAAGATCGCGAGTATGCGTCAAGATGCTAATCAATTCCATCTCAAATTTACATATTATGTCGAGCAAGCTTCACCAAATTTGACACGACAAGAACAGAAGAAGGGTTTCAGAAAAGACCGGAGGGTGGTAGATGCACATTTATTAAACATCCGGTTTGTACTTCAATTATCATAGTCGGCGACTCTCACGGTGAGCAAATGGCCTTTCTATGCCCCGGCATAATAAGATTGAGCGCCCAAATGATATGCATGGGCATGCATACATTATCTACCCGGAAGAAACAACCCTTTCGTAAAATAAAGAGAACATAATAGGTTTTTTCTTCTATAAATAAAGTAGTAAACTGGTCGCTGCGTAGATTCCCAGGCAGTAGGTAGTGGATGACTGTTTTTTCATTAAACCATCTCTACCCCTTTTTCCCGTATGGGACATATGCGGGGTTTTTTGTGATTCTAAATGAGTGTATGTCTGTTTAAACTGGTTAAACGAGATTTGATAGCCGTTTATGTGAAAAAAACGAAAGTGTTTTATCAGACGGGGTTGTCTAGATATGTCATGAACGTTTCTCACAGTTTTTATTGTTTCGAACATATGGTAGGAAAATAATTTACTCGATAAATCAGCGCTGGGTCAAAAAGTCGTGGGAGCTAACGATGCTGAGTATATCAAACGTTCAGGCAAAAGAACCTTACCTTGAATATTGTCTATGAAAAAAAAAATAATTCTGTAAATTTTCTCGCCTAATTCTGTAAGACTAAACTGATAGCTATTTCAAAACGAGGAAAAAATCCTTACGCAATTAAATCTATCCATTTTTGAATCGAATCATCACGATAATTAAAAATCATGGTCTAAAGCCAGTAGCCCTTTACAAACGGCGTACAAGCCTGGATTGACGGCAAACAAGGTGATATTGAGTGTATGGTGGGATTGGAAGGGAATTTTTTCATTATCAACTGCGAAACGATCCATTCTGAGCTCTAATCTCAACAGTTAAACAGATTAAAACAAGCTCTTCAGAAAAAGCAACCAGAATCGATCAGTAAATAAAGAGAACATAATAGGTCAGATTGCTTTTTTTCTACTCTATAAATTCAAACCATAACAAATCTATAAGACCTCTGTCGCTGAACAATAGTCTTTTCCCACTATGGGACAATGTATGCAAGTGGATGACTAATAAATCAACAAACCATCTACTCATAATTTTCCCAAGTATTGTTCATATGCTATACCTAATTTTGTGATTCTAAATGAGTGTCATTGCTTTTTAAACTTTTTAAACGTATATTATTTGAGCCACCGATATTGAAAAACGAAAGTGTTTCCCGTTATCAGACGGGGTTTTTGAGATATGTCATAACGTTTCACAATTTCCTGGCATTTGTCAATCGAATATCGATCTGTGATGGAAAATAATTCAAAGATAAATCATCGGGACGTGGGTCAAAAAGTTTTCTCTTGAGTAACGATGCTGAAAATGATCAAACGTTAGAGGAAAAGCTACGACAATGAAATTTGAGGATAAGTAAGATATCGATCACCTCAATGTATTGTCTTTATTCAAATCCGAAAAATAATTCTGAGATAAATTTTTTCGCCTAATTCTGTAAGAAAACTGATTGCTATTTCTGCGAAAACGAGCTGAAAAAGCCTTCCTCGTAATTAAATCAACTATCCATTTTAGTAATCGAATCATCACGATAATTATAAAATCATGGTCTAAAGCCAGTAGCCCTTTACAAACGGCGATACAAGCCTGGATTGACGGCAAACAAGGTGATATTGAGTGTATGGTGGGATTGGAGGGAATTTTTCGGATTATCAACTGCAAAACGATCCATTCTGAGCTCTCGGGAACTCAACAGATTGAAAACAAGCTCTTCCAAAAAAAGCATTCCAGCATCGGTGAACAACAACATCAGCCAAAAAGGTGTTGTATTTCATCATGGTAACGCCAAACCACATATCGGGTTTTTCAATGGGGACTTGACAACTTTGAATTTAATTTGTGAATGCACCCTTAGACCAATCATCGAACTGTCAACGTCAATTTATTCATTAAAGTGAACATTTTCATCATGGTGAAGTACATGAACGAACAACGTTTGCAAGTTATAAAAATATATTACCGAAATTCGGAGTCGTTGACCGCAACTTTAAGAGCCTCAACTCCAATTTTCGGTCGTAATTCGTGCCCTCGTAGATAGGCAATCACAAGTTTGGTGCAAATTTGAGTCTACATATTAGCTGCTGGATGTTGTCGTGTCAGTGAGACAAAGGACCGGTCGCAGTAACGAAAACATCGCTGCCGTTCGGGCCTCTGTAGCCGACTACCCAAATCAGTCAATTCCACGGCGTTCTCAAGAATTCGGCTTCTGTCAGACCATTCTGTGGCAAATTTTGCGTAAGGATCTTGGTTTACGTCCATACAAGATCAAGCTGATTCAAGAATTGAAACAGTTGGACCATTTGAAGCGACATACTTTCTCCGATTTGGCTGCGCCACGATCACGATGTTCACCAAAAAATCATCTTCAGCGATGAAGCTCATTTTGGGCTCAATGGGTTTGTCGATAAGCGAAATATGCGTAATTGGAAAGGCAGCAATCCACACGTGATTCACGAGACTCAATTGCATCCCCAAAAATCACGGTTTAGTGCGGTCTTCACGCCGGTTGCATCATTTTTTCGTTGATGCCAATAGTCACGTTACGGCGATCGCTACCGTGCCATGATAATGAATTTTTTGGTCCTAATTGCAAGGTATGGACTTGACCAACACGTGGTTTGCACAGGACGCTGCCACTAGCCACACAGCACACGTAACAATCGGTTTATTGAAGCAGACATTTGGTGAGCGTGTAATTTCGAGAAACGGCCTCGTCGATTGGCCGCCTCGTTCGTGCGAAATGACGCTTCTGGACTATTTTCTTTGGGCTACATCAAGTTACTGGTCTATGCCAACAAGCCGACGACTTTGCAAGATCTCAGAGACAACATTGAACTCGAAATAGCGGTCGTTTCGACAGAAATGTGTGGCCGAGTCATCGATAATTGAGTTCAGATAATTGAACGCTGCAAATGGGCCAGTGGTGGCTATATGAACGAAGTCGAGTTCCATTCATAAATGTTATGTTTGTACTTCAAGCCAATATTAAAGTTTTTGAAATATCTCTAATGGTTTGTGTTTTATTTAGATTCAAAGTTGTCAAGTCCCTATTGGAAAACCCTTTACATCTTTGATAACTAGGCAAAAATTGATGGAGCTTGATTGGGAAGTTTTGATGCACCCACCGTATGGCCCGGACCTTGAACCATCTGACTACCATTTATTTCGATCTCTGCAAAACTCTCTTGATGATGAAAAATTGGCTAACCAATGAGCTGCTGAAAATCACTAAAAATGGCCGGTTTCTGAACTCAAAATAAATTCAGTTTATCTATGCAAAGTTTACATGACAATTCCAAGATAACCTCAAAATTATATCTCCGAAAATTCATGAAATTTAAGTACATATACAACTCAAACATGGAATTGACAAAAGAAATATTTTCAAGTTCCTCATCAGATGAAGAAATTCTGGAATTCATCAATAATATGTACATATAGCAATACCTCGACAGATAAGGATTCGTAGATCTCCGATGGAAATCATTCAGATGAAGAGTTTAGGTAAGTAATAGTAGTAACTGTCTTTTATTGCAAGCAATTGGCCATCGACCTGAGGTCTTTTAGCCTATTAAAAATACACACTAATATAGTTTTACAAAAATCTAACATTAAACATTACTTATTTGTTTATGAAAGTGTATCTTGGATGTTTTCTATTAGAAATATTCTCTTAATATGATATTGATTCTTCAAATTTTTTTAGGCAAAGATTCCGAATGAACAAAAGCACAGTGGGATATTTATGTGATTAACTGAACCCAGTTTTATCACCGACATCTCATAGAAAAGTGGCATTATCTGTTTTAGAACAAGTGGGCATTGCTCTACGATACTATGCCACAGGCTCTTTTCAAATTGTTATAGGTGATGATGTCAATGTTTAAAAATCAACGGTATCTAGAGTTATTTTCAATGTGAGCAAGGAAAAAGCCATACTATCTGAAAGATTTATATGTATGTCAAAAAATGATACCGAAATTCTAGAAACTGAGACGGGCTTACTATAACATAGCAGGCTTTCCAAATGTACTCGGTTGCATTGATTGAGTCAATACATGCTACTGTCGAAGGAAATGCATTCAGAAGATTAATAGCAATTCAATATTTTAGGTGAATGGCAGGGTATAAAAACAGATATTCTTTTCAAATTTCTTAATTTTGTTCGTATTTAAGCTTCTCATTTTGTGAAGTCATCTGAGACACAAATAGCAAATATTCAAATTGGTACAATGGTATGAAATTATTACCTTTTGAGGAGAAATGCCATAATTAGTAGGAAAAAATATATGCACATTTTATAGCAAAAAGTGTGTGATAGCCAAGGGAATTCTTAACTGAAAGCTTATTTGCAACTCAGATAACGTCACTTTGTGTGAGAGAGACGTCAGAACTTTCTATCTCTCTGCAATATGTAAGAGCATACCTGTGTTTTAAATCAAGGGGTAAATGAGAGAACTTTTAATTTAAGTTATTTATTTTTTCTATTACTTTTTTTTCATCACTTCTAAACGCAATTTCGCCTCTTCTATTTCTATAAACTTCAACGTAAGTTCTGCCTCCACTAACTGTTTTCCTCTTTGTCAAATAGAATTCCTCTTTCTGGGCCTTCAGATTTTCGAAATCAATCTGTTTTTGTATTAACTCCACCTTTTTTTCTGTTAATAAGTCCTCATTGGCCTGCTTTGCATTTTTTCTTTTCATAATTGTGTCTGTTGTTGTAATGAGGGCTTTTTTTGCAGTTAACTCTAATCGACTAGATGCTGGTCTTTTTTCACCTGGTCGCCTTCTAGGAGTTTCGGGAGTCACCAGAGGACTATTATGTGAAGAAGGTTCTTCCTGTGAGAGAATTACCTCCTCAGGGAAATTCAGTTCCATATCTGCAATGTATTTTAGTTGAATAAATATCTTTTGTATTATGATTACCTGTTTGATTGGAATATCTCAATTGTTACGAATCTCACATATAAGAATTACTCACTTTGCTTAGTAGCACTACAGGATGATTCTTCCTGGAAGTACTGAACCATACCCTGCTGGCTGGTTGAAGGCATGTTGAAACAAATCTCAGGGCTTGCAGAAGGTAGCTCAATGGCAGAACCTGCTGATTCCCTCTCTTCCTAATCTGAAATATGTTATTTTTTAGTTCATTCGAAATTATATAGTTTATCATATGCAGTAGTTAGTTGAAGGCGCAATAATTATAGTGTAATCCAGATTCCTTATCATACTCACTTAATTCATAATACCCAGCTGACGAGTCGTAAGGGTTTGTTAGTGGTGTGAAGTGATGCTGCAACAAACCCATTACTTTCTCATCAACTTTCGTTGCCTTTGGTGTAAAGGTCCCACCAGTTTTGTATCTTTCACACAGCAAATCGACAGAAATTATGAAAACAATAAAATCATCTTGCTTATGTTTACCTATGTATTTGAAATTTGATTTCACCTACTTTGTCGTCGGCGAAATTTTTTTTCTTTATATTATCATTTAAAGCACGCAGCTGTTTCTCGCTCCGCGAACCATCCAGCGGCGTTGAATTTTACTCTATAATCTGCAAGGCTTGTTTTTTCAAATTCAAATTACTGGCATCCGTCTTTTTATTGTCGATAGTACCAATAAAATCTTTAGCAATGTCCAATAACAATATTTTTTCACGCTCAGTGAAATTTCTAGCCCTTTGTCGACTCATTTTGTTGCGTAATTGTTTTTTTCGTTTGTTTTTGAATTTGAATTCACAATCTTCGACACCAAAAGAACATCACAGAATGATGAATCCATCTCTTGATTCTGTGTTCTGCTTTCGATACGATTTGTAAATACGAATTTTTTCCATATAGGATTATAAGAGAATGATTATTTTATAGTTGTGAATTAGTCTCTCTTTGAAATTATATTGAATGTTAAAAAATATGTAAGGTTTGATTACAGTGACATTATGTGACTATTATCACTTTCATGAACTAACTATACTGTCGATACCGTAGAGTTATCCAATCGATAGCTAACCGAAGCATAAATTTGACATCAGAAACCCGTGCGGCGTTTATCGAGCCGATAAATATTAACCACAGTTAACTGCTGGATAACTATCTGACGTTTATCTGTTGAGTTCAGAAACAGGCCACTAGACAAGTTTTTCGCCGATAAACCACAGTAGTTCTACACTGATGGAATTTTGAAGCTTGCCGAAAAATGGAAAAAGGTCATAGAATATAATGGTTAAATGTACTTCATTGAACTTAATTAAATTTGGTTCTTAAACCTACAAAAACTGAATTTATACTGACCATTATCGTCACAATAAAGAAAAGTGTTTTTTAAATTAAAAATTACTTGAGAACATCCAGTGTTCAAAATTTGAATACCTGCTCACCTCCAAGGATAATTTTCTTTGATTGATAGACACCAAACGAAGGAACAACTTGCCTTTATGCGAGGAAATCAATAATTTTCAACAGTTGCATTGATAATTTATGATAATTATAAGTTCCCCCCGAAAATGAGAGCACGAAGTGGAAGAGAAGACATACCCAACAACCTCTTTCGTGTGAATCAAGAATATGTAACAATTATGACCATAATTTATTCATCCCCCGAATTCTTAACATCTCAAGTTTTCTCCCGATATAATCGTTCGTATCCCTTATTTCGAAACACACAAATTATTTATGAAAAATTGATTGATTATTATCGTGTTAGGAGTTTCGTGTTGTTCCAAAAACGTTCTCAACGGATTAGTCCACCAGGCATATAATAACTTAAGATCGTCTATGATACCGGGTGAGGTGTCATAATTTTTGAAGATTGACGGCTAGAGCTGGTGTTAAATTAGGGGTGGGTCTATAAACTAGGAATTTATCAGACTGTGGGGAATGCCATGGTTGAAAAATTTTGTTGAACTGTATACATACATCGTATCCTATTAGAACGTCAAGATGGAGATCTTTGATATTGTTGTTAATTAATTGAATCTGTTGTAACCGTTGTTGAAACTGTTTACAATTTGGTCTTCAATAGTTTGCAATGTGACATGAAAAGAAGATAAACAAAATTAGGTATTTTTAGGATGATTATCAATAAGAATCTTGAAGTGAGGCGCTTCACTAAATATGGTGGAATTTATGCACCTTGTTGCTGACGTGAAATTATTGTTGATAGAACTCGTATAGAATGATTGTTTGGGCAATAATCGTCATCTATTATTGTTCTTACAACCGACGTTTCAATAAACATCTCCTGTCATTTTCAAGGTAAAAAATCTGCCTTTACAAAAGCTTTTGATTACATGAAAGTTTTCAACTTTCATAAATGTCAAATACCCAGACACAGATAAAAAATCTACCCTCAGCTGTGGTTTGAAAATTTCTTCAAGTTACATCGAACAATTTGCCTCCAAACTGAATACTAAATTGGAAGTGACAAAATTTATATATGAAAGAGCAAGAAATATATGCTCTTATCTTTGTAATAAGATAAGTCATTATTGTGGACATAAATTATTCAGAATTGCAAATTATTTATTACAGGACTTGTTGATGACAAATTTTCTAGTAATCCAAGTTATGATTTTATGTCATCTGATCTTGAAAAACCGCCATGGGTATCTTATAAAGGAAAATCATCTACTATTGATGAAGCAGGAAAACTTCAAAGCCACATTTTAAAAGAGAACAAGGCTTTGGTTAACGAGGAATTTTTCAGGATATAACTCGTGTAGAATTATTATTGGGGCAATATACCATATACCATCTCTTATCTACGTTTCAATAGACATATGTTTTCCTATTCAAGGCAAATAAGCTTTCTAAAATTGACTTTTTTAATCAAAATTTGTGACTATTGATGCAGCAAAATACTCAGTTCAACTGGTACATCGAATAAAATAAACGACTCAACCATCCAACGTATCTTTCTCTTATTTTCTCACTCGAACAATACCTGTACCGCTATGAAAGGCCAGCAAATTACTTATGTACCTTCACGTCCTGCCTTTCAAGAAGAATGAATGCCAATTCACTATATGAATATTTATAATGCGTATGCAGATACGGCCTGATTTGCATGTAACTTATTAGGCCTGAGAAAGAAGGGTTGAGGGCAGATGAAGAGGCAGCAACCCTGCCGCTAAGCAAGAACAAAACGCGACAAAAAATCCGACAAAAACAAGGTACCTTTGTTAAAGGACCGTGTGGGTCCACCGACGAGCCTTTCGTGACAGGCAACTAGCAGTACCGTTCGCGATTTCGGCTTCTATGGTTCTACTTTGAATGTTCCGCGATTTGTATGGTGGAGTGGTCAGTTTTGTGATGTGGTGGGGGGCCGATTTTCTATTTTGTGATTGGTGGTCAGTGAAAGGTGATCGATCATTTGATATTCAAAAATGGAGTTGAGAGAACACACGTTTTAATGAGCATGGTACTCGTAAAAGCTCTCACTTGAGGTTATTACGTTAATTTAATATTTTAATTATAACAATAATTGAAGACGCAGTATTATATTTATGCATATATGTTTGATGATAAAAATCTTGCAGCATTTAGGCTTTTTCCACTATTTGTTATCCATCGTAGCCACAAGTTGAATAAATAACACGGAAACAATGGCTGAACCCTGAAGAACTCCCAATTTAGTTGCATATTCACGTCTGTGCTGTGTCAGTGCCATTCCTTATTTTTCATACAGCATTGTGAAATAGCTTCATTTTTCATTTGAAGTATCACTGAACCACTCTACCCTGTTCAATTCTGAAAGGTTGAAGCACCATCTCTGAGAGTTTTGCTCGTTCAAGCCTCAAATATACGTCGAAAGATATCTGCTACAGTAAATAAATAAATCGACGTTTTTTGGGACATTTTTCCAACCATTTAATGTATAGAATTATTATTCAGGTGATGATGTCCAATTGTTTTTTTTTCAACGTGTCGACAGACGTTTTAAAGGAGAAAATTAGCTGACAATATCAGAAATTTTTTCGACTTTCACCAATAGGTATAAAATTGACAGAACTCCGAAAACTAGATCAATTTTGTACGTATCTGTGGTTTGAAGACTTCCTCGAGTTGTTTCGAAGAATCGGCCTCCAAATTTTCGACAGCTCAATTGATGGTGCAGATGTAAGATTAAGAGATATATTTATTATGTCTCTTTGATTTTCTTCTTGTAGGGTTCTCTTCTTTGAAAATGATAGATGAATCCATCTATTTTATCAGATGATTTTCATCCACAGCATGTTGGATCAACTTGGATCTAGTTTTCGGAGTTTTGTAAATTCTACACATGGTAGTGAATTTCGAAAATTCTTCTAATATTGTCAGCTTTATTGGAAGCTAATTTTTTGCCTTGAAAACTGTCTGAAGAAGTTTGAAAGAAGATCAATAAGAGATATAGATATATATATAATTAAGAAGTAATCTTCTTGGGTTAGAGCACGGGATCAAAAATTAGGACTTCATCTATTTTTTGGCGCTCTTGTTCACCCGAACAGAGTGCCTATCATTTTGCCCGAATGTCTGTAATTTTGGAATATCGAGCCGAAAATGGTCTCAATCGATTGGGTTCGACTCCTGATGAAGAATTCGTGGCGAAAGTTGAGTCTGTCCGGCCGGCCGGCCGGCCGTATCCTCTCTAGCATCCAAAAGGAATCAGCTAGAGTTTTCAAATTTTCAGAATAGGTTAATTGTCCAAATATCTCGGTCAAGTTCGTTATTGGGCCAAATCCGTCGGATGGTTCAGTAGTTATGAGCATCTGAAATTTTGTTTCCTCAATAACTACTAGAATATCCATCCGATCAAGTTGATACTTGGAATGTTATTGAGGGAGGCTGAAACGAAATGGCTTGCAAAATTTCGCAGAAATCGTCAAGCTAGAAAATTTTAAAAAAATTCAAAAAAAAAAAATTTTCAATACTTAATATCTCCTAAGACTTCATTTAGATTTAAATAAAAATCCGTATATATATTGAGGTTACCGATATCTTACTCATCCCCGAATTTCATTGTCGTAGCTTTTCCCCTTCTGAAGATATGATCATTTTTTTCATTTACTCAAGAGAAAAATAGAAATGTCATGAAGTCCGAGCTTTGTCATTGAAAGATTTGCCATCACAGATCGATATTCGTTTGACAACTTGCGGACCTAGATATCAGTGTCAGTTGGCGTAATATCAATCAAAATTTTCATAGAATTCGATGTCGATGACGTTGTCAAAATTCAGAAAAGCACAGACGTAATATTAATCAAAAAATTTTTTATCATAGAGAAAGAATTTGATGGCGTTGTCAAAACTCAGAAAAGCAATGACGTAAGTTTTTAGGAGAAGCATAGAACAAAATTTGGTGAAAATTATGAGTAGTTATTTTCAAATTGAGATAAAGGTTTGTTTATTCATTAGGCTTTCATATTTAGATTACATTGTCCCATAGTACGGAAAAAGACTATTGTTCACCCGATCAGAGAGCTTATAGATTTGTTAAGGTTTGAATATTTACTTGCAAGTAGCTCAACAAGAGCGCCAAAGCAATCTGACCTCACGTCAGTGCTTTCTAAATTTTTTTTTATATTAATTAACTACATATGTTTCGGCGTACATTGAGCCTTTTTCAAGTTTACGTGCTACAAACATAGTGATAATCACATCTAAAATGTATAACTGTCCAACAATTCATCTTAAAACTCAGAAAATTAAAATCATGTTCATCATGTTGTGAACGCTGATATATATATATATATAGGGTGAGTCTTTGACCACTGCGTTAAATTTAACCATAGGTTTTTCAGATCAAAACAAACACCTTTTTCCCATACCGTTTTTCCAAATCCGGCTGCGATGAAAGTATTGAATCTGAATTGTTTAAAAACGTTATTTTCTCTCCAAGAATTGATTCATTCACTCAATTTAGGAAAAAAGATGATTTTATCTGCAAAAAAGAAGTAAATTCTAGGAAGTACAAGATACGGACCTTTAGTTCAAGTGATATTTGTTTTTCATGCAACTTAACCAATGTGTACAGTAGTAGTGAGAAACTCACAAAAAATAGAATAAATCTATTGATGCCTAAATATGCATGGCTGTTATTCACAACCTTCTATAAGAGATCATTTCAATTGATATTGTCGTTTAAATATTACAGGAGAAAATGCATTTTTGTTATGAAATTTCAACACCCTATATCTTTTGAAAGGGGCCAAATTTGGAAAAATGTTATAGGAAGAAAATGTTTCTTTTGACGTCAAGAATGTATGGTTAAAATTAACGCAGTGGTCAAAGATTCACCCTGTATATATATTGATTGATAGTTTTCTGACCGTTTGGTTTAAATTGATTATATTCTCTTAGGAGTAGCGGTCACTTGTAATTGATTCATACACAGTTGTCTATTGACCAAACTTTCGAAAGTTTATTGTTTTCTTCTTCAGGGCTAAGAAAGTACATAAACTGATAATTGAAAAACATATTATATGAAACCTACCAAAAGAATTAGTGTAGAAAATGAAAAAATCTTTTGAATATTGAGGAATCAGGTATGTAGAAAGTATTTAATTGAACGAAACTTTGGCATTTGTCAAAAATGACTTTGGAAATCTTGATGTGAAAAATGTTCTTCTTTGTAATCATTTGAAATAGAAACTAATTTGGTTTTGAGAAAATAGAAATTGATAAGGCATATCGTCTAATACAATATTTTATTGACAAAGCAAAGTGTACAAAAATGAGCT
Source organism: Micraspis discolor (assembly GCA_030674115.1). NCBI lineage: Eukaryota > Metazoa > Arthropoda > Insecta > Coleoptera > Coccinellidae > Micraspis > Micraspis discolor. Next base: position 4,178,127 of record JARTUT010001740.1, read on the forward strand.
GAAATGTATTTACCTTCGTTCCTCAAGAGTGGTATTCTATTAATAAACACAGAGACTTCTTCAAGTTGCAAATATCGAATCTGAAAATAAAAAGACATAAGCAGAAAAAAAAACTGAAGACAAAAAATACGTAATAACCCATTCTAAGAAAGAATCGGAAGCATCAAATAGCCCTAAAACCGTCTGAAATTTATATATGGCACAATTATTGATGAGATGAGATATTGTTTTTTCTGCATATCCATATTCACAAATTGTGCTTGGAAAAACCAGCAATATTTTCAGAAATATCAGAAATGAGATATTTTTTGAACATTTCATAAGACCTCCATAATTATATATCGCTAATGTTTATATTGAAGAACGTATTATACCAGAATGGTTTACGTCAATTTGGGAATTCAATTGTGTGGAATGGATGAAATTGGAAATACATATTAAGAAAAGTTGGATATTTGCTCCACGAATTCAGAGCTGCAGTCTCTTTGCGAATATGGGGAGGGACAATGTTAGACAAAACTAGTAACTAATGAACTGGTGTAGATCTTATGGTGCCAGTAATTATTCTCATGGATGTATTCAATTGTGCATCGATTTTTTGTCTATGTGCACTATTAAACCAAACAGAGCAACAATACTCAGCTGCAGAAAAAACTATGGCTAGAGATTCTGTGCTTAGAGTAGAAGCATCAGCACCCCACGTTGATCCAGCTAATTTCAGAAAAATATTATTCTTACTTTTCAGTTTCAGGCTCAGATCATTTAAATATGCCTTGTTATTGAAAGATGAATCTTATTCAACTTCTTAGTATTTATGATAGAAATTATATTCGATAAGAGAATCATCGAAAGAAACAGCTAATTTCCTATATTTTTCATGATTATTCAGAAAGAAACAATATACCTCTGTTTTGTTAGAGTTGAAACAGAATCGCCACTCAACCAAATAATTCTTTAAAATCTCCAAATCAGATGATAGTTTATTCTTTAGAGAATGGAAATCCGAATGGTGTTAAGCAATAGCAATGTCATCAGCACAAACAAATTTCAGAGATGATGTGAGGAAATCATTGAGATATAAATTGAAAAGTAAAGGAGCTAGAACTATCCTTGAGGAAAACCGTCTTTCAATGTTTTGAAATTGCTACTCTTATTGTTAACAAAATCACGAAACCTTCTATCAGATAATATATTTTCTAATAATCTTTCCCAGACTTCAGATGGGTTTAGACTTTGCAAATCAATAATAATTCTACAAGAGTTCCATCTCAAAAACTTTCACGTCAACAATTGGACGGCTTTTAGCTGAAAAGAACCATCCCACAACTTTGTGATTTTTGGATTTACTCACAATATTACATTAATAGCCGTAACCTTTACTGGGAAAAAGATCCAAGCCACATTCTGGTACCTAGCGCCATTTGTTGACCAATGAACAAACCGACAAAATTTGTTAAGCAAGTAACCTACCTGCAGAAAAGATCCAAGCGGCTTGGTTCCTTTCTGCATAACAATAAAGAATAGAAGAGTTTTGTTGACAGATGCTGGTATTTGGTTCTTTGTTTTTTAATTTAAAAATTTAAAAGAATTTAAAAGGATACCTGCAATACGTGTGACCTATCACAGCAGATTCCAAAATACCCTAACATATAACGAAAAAGAAAAAACCAAAGAAGAACACGAAACCCATATTAAAAATTGGCAAGAAGCCCGAAACCAGATGAAGAATGATATGAAAATGGCGAAAGAATACGAAGAAATAGAATGTTTAACATTCGATCTTGAAAAAACAGTGCCACTACCACGATTAGCAACTGGAATATTGTTTTATAAGAGACAAATTTGGCTCTACAATTTGGGAGTTCATTCCGGCTCAAACAACAAGGGTCATTTTTTTATCTGGACTGAAAACGAGGCAGGTCGGGGAGCACAAGAAATTGGATCATGTTTATTAAAACATATTAAAGAAAACCTCTTTAACGTTACTGATTTAATTTTGTGGTCGGATTCCTGTGGTGGTCAAAACCGCAACATTAAGATGACACTCATTCTCAAAGCTGTTCTGCAGGCACACCCCTTTTTAAAAATAATTCGTATGCGTTTTCTTGTATAGTTTTCTCCCGAATGATTCGAACTTTTCCGACGTCGAATGTGGACTTAAACATCAACAGCGCCTTTACCTGCCAGATCATGAAAGACTGTCGAACGAAAAATAAATTCAAAGTTTCGCGAATGCTATCTACTGAATTTTATGGGACCAATGAGCTACAAAAACAAATAGTAAATAGAAAAGTGGATGTTGAGAATGAAAAAATTAGCTGGTTAAAAACACGTGAGATACTTCTTGATAAAGAAAAACGATTTCCAATTTTTCTGAAAACAAATTTTGAAGATAACTCGTATGCTGAACTAGAGATCAGAAAAAAACAAAGAGGTCGTCCGGCATTATTTAAAGATTTGCTAATACCAATGTGGCCTGAAGGAAAAAAATATCACATCCAAAGGTAGAAGACATAAAATCTGTGATGCACTTAATTCCGAAGGATTGCAAGCAATTTTATGAAAATATAACCGGCACAGACATCGTAGACGATGTGGATGGATTCAGTGGAGCACCTGATTTTGAAGTGGAACCCATAATAGATGAATAAATAAAAACACAATAGATATTTTTTACCTATTTAGTTAAGCAATAAAGTATCTTTAACCAAAAAGTGCTAATTTTCATTTTACAGAAAAGAACCAACCCACAAAAACCAAAAAATTCAAGCAAAGTATGTAATTTTTTTAATTTCCAATAATTCATATCGTATATGCATATTTAAAGCTCAATTATGTTATTAATTAAATTTACCTTTATTGTGTTATTAATTTTTTATAATTGTCAAAACTATAACCCTTAAATACTCAATAACTTGTTTTTGGGGTTGGTTCCTTTCAGCTAAAAGCCGTCCAATTATCGTATGATTAGAAATATGTTAAGAACCTCGTTTAGATTGAAACACTCTGTATATTGAAAATTCAAATTGCTCTGATATATCTTTTAATTAGTATTTACCATGTTATTCGAACCAAAACATCGCAATCTATTCTAATCACTCCGAAATAAGACAGCATGTTTTCAACCCAAAAATAATTAAATTTGTAATTATAAATCACCTGATTCGATTTTGACAAACTCCGATGTTACGGATACACAGCAAGTCGGTGTTTTCTTCAGGAAGTCTAACGAATCGAAACTGATTAATGAAGATGAAAGAGTCCGTAAAAAATTGATGATCTATCGAGACGGCTGCGCGATAATTTGATGATCTATTACAGACCGCCAACCTGCCAGTTCTAATTCCGAAATAGAGATATTTACATAAAACTGAAATCCGTCCAAACGTTCTGTTTAATGAGAACATCCTCCCACTTCCGCTTTACAACCACCCTTCGGTATCTCAGATAAAGACTTTATGAATATTCAAATGGTCGAATTTGAGACGTCTTCATTTCATGTTGATTCATGCCGTTTTTTATGCCGTCAAAGCCATTACTGACAATGGGATTGGACGTATCAAAAAGAACCCTTTTTCCGTCAAAGCGGATGAGACGGTGGTGAATCGACGAATTAGTGACAAGAGAAAGATCGTTTTAAATGATGGAGAATTTTCAGCATAATTATTCCATGCATTTGAGAACTTACAAATTTCCAATGGAAGGTTGATATTTTCGAAGATGAAACTGGATGGTTTTCTTTGATAGACATCAACTAGCATTCTCATGGTTTATTTGGTTCGAAAATAATTATATGAAAATTTTCAATTTTAATTAAATGTGATGATTGGTAAAATACATGGAAATGAATAAGAGTTTTCACTTATCTGTGATATGGGGATCTCATCAAGTTAAAGCGAGAAGTTGTACATATTGAATCTGAAAATAAAATGACAAAAGCAGAAAAAAGAATTGAATACAAAAAATACGAATGAAATTCAATTGAAATGTATAACCCATTGCAAGAAATAATCGGAAACATCGTGAAAAACCCTAAAACCATCTTAAAATTTTTATAAGGGATAATTATTGACGAGATGAGGTATATTTTCTTCTACATATCTATTCACAACTTGCGCTTGGAACTGAGTTCCATCTGAATAGCATGCTATTCAAAAACGACTAAGAACTGACCCAATTTTTCTTGGAAGATGAAAACCAGGAATTTTTTCGGAAGGATCAGAAATGAGACTTTTATTGAACATTTATACTTTATCGCTAATGTTCATATTGAAGAACGTATTATACCAGAATGGTTTACGTGACTTCAATGTTGGAATTCTATTTTGTGGAATGTATGAAATAATTGAAAATGAAGTAGGAAAAGAATAATATTTGCTGCAAGAATTCAGAGCTGCAGTCTGCCTGCGAATATGGGGAGGTACAATGTTAGACAAAACTGGTAACCAATGAACCGGTGTAGATCTTATGGTGCCAGTTATCATTCTCATGGATGTATTCAATTGTGCATCAATTTCTTGTCTATGTGCACTATTAAACCAAACAGAGCAACAATACAAAGGCTAGAGATGCTGTGCGAAGAGTTGAAGCATCACCACCCCAAGATGATCCAGATAATTTCTGAAGAATATTAATCCTAGTTTTCAGTTTAAGGCTCAGGTCATCTAAATGAGCCTTACAATTGAGAGATGAATCTAATTTAACTACTAAGTACTTATGATATTAATTATATTCGATAGGAGAATCATTGAAAGTTACAGCTAATTTCCTATATTTTTCATGATAATTCAGATGGAAACAAGATACTTCTCTTTTGTTGGGATTTGGACATAACCTGCACTCAATAAAATAATTCTTTAAAATTTCTAAATTAGATGACAGTATGTTTTCCAGATTATGGAAATCCGAAAGTTGGTAATCATTAGCAATGTAATCAGCATAAACAAATTTCTGAGATGATGTTGTGGGTAAATCACTGAGATATAAATTGAAAAGTAAAGGAGCTTTAACTGATCCTTGTGGAATCATTCGATTCCACCCGATAATCCTTTTTTTCTGTATCCTTTTTACAAATCGGCTCCGTTGAAAGATACAGGGTGTAAAACTTTCATTAGAAATATTGTTTTTTGCTTATATATTTGAAGTGGATTATCCAAATGATATTAAAGGTTTCAAATGAATGAGACACTCTTTTCAGATTAAACACTTTTGCTCTATCCTCTGAGATATTCTAGTAAATAATCCCAATTCGTAAAACTATCAAAACTAACTATAGAAAACGCTGGTAATAAACACATGCTAGAATTTTCTGTATCCTTGAACATTCAAAAAGATTTTATCATTCCACATTTATCTTCTCAAAATGCACCGTCGCCAAGATATTTCATTTTGAGTTATTCAAAATTTGGAAAAAAAAATACAAAAATGAAATGTTTCTATGTCAGCTTTCCTTTTTAGAAATCTTTATCATCATTGAAAATTTTGCTATTGAATGATCTAAAAAAATTTTAAGTTTCCTGTGGATCGATGGAAATTAAGGAGACCTATTTAAAATGTTTGTTGTGAATGGTGGTTTAAAGGTAAATATTTCTTCCGTTATTAATTCCATAACATCACACTTTGTGTATTTGAATATGTTATTAAAAACTTTCATTTTTGAAAATTCAAATAATTCGTAGCGTAGGTTAGGTAAGAAAAAACTATTTTCAATTCAATTGTTTTTTCAAAAAGTGGCTCGTGTTACACGAACGGAAAGGAGTACCCCCATTATTCTACGAGTAAAAGATATCATATCCCCAGACCTCCATTCACGATAAACCCGAATTCCATTTCGCCCTCCTCCTTTCGGATTGTTCCCGTTTCTCATCAGGAAGAAATGAAGAAATCCATCAGCGGTAGGATGAAATGGGAGCCTTACGACTCGCTGAACAAGCCGCAGAAACTGAGAGGACTCAAATGTGAACTGGCAGATGACAGCGGCAGAGATCAAGCAAGATGCAAGGATTATTTTTCATCATTTCCCTGCAAATCTCGAACGGGCCACAAAAATATATTGGAAAAGACAGACGAATTAGGGCGAGGGAGAAATTCGCCCAGGTTTTCTCCCTCACATAAGGTCTCTCTCATCCTACGTATTCTCTTCGGTTGGGGATCTGAGCACTCCCCACTCACTGTACAGTGTGGGCATATTTCGATGTTGGAGCACTAATTTTGTATCCTATCTACAGGGTGTCTCAAGTTCGAGTGCCTATTAGACGTTTCTGGAGAACTAGACATATTTGAAATCTGAAAATTGTGATTATGATATTGTTCAGAGTTCTCTACAGAGCTAAAATATTTTCGAAGCCCAAAAACTTCCAGTTATACAGGGGGTGAAAATAAATTCGACGAAAAATTTTTTTTTCAAGTTTACCATTCCTGGTATGATCGAGTATTCAATAGTGAATACATTTCTGTTAAAACCATAGTATTGAATCGAATAGTTTTCAAATTATCTGAAAAAAACTGGAAAGAAAGTCAGATATGTTCAGTCCGTAATATGTTCATTATTCTTATTTTAAATATCCTGAGCGTAAACCATTTTCACAACATCGAAGAGGAAGGATGTGAAAACTTCTGTTTTTCAAATTAGAACCCTATTTTTTAATGATTGTGTTGGATTTTGCGGTCAAAAATAATGATAGTTTTCTCACATGATTATGCTCCTAAATTCAATAATTTTTGAGTTATTTGAGATTTTCTGGATTCATGTAGTACATAGAGTCAAATTCTTTGAATCTGATTCATAAGGATATTCTGTGAGCATAGAAGATAAATCATCCCATTTATAATTCACAAGTGTCAGACAGGTCTTATTGTTAGTCGTTATGAAATTTTTTGATCTCACAAAATGAATCGTTGCTATTCTAATAATGAGATTTTGGATTTATTTCTTATATTGTATTTTTTCAATTGTATACGCAATACACATTCAAATGCACTTAATGATATTGTTTATTTCAAATCCATGGTGGATGACACAAAATGTGGAGTATCCAATGAGAAGTATCTCCATTTTGTTTTTACAATTTCTGAAAAGATGTTTCATACTTTTTTTTTTTAATTTTGGAATGAAAGAGCCCCTAAAGAATACAATAAAAAGGCAGTTGATGAAATAAGTATTTCAACTTGCACACTAATTTCATTTTCCTCATCATCAACCACCCTTCTTTTGTATTCTTTAGGGGCTATAACACATCCAAAACTTTGAAAGTTTGAAACATATTTTCTGAAGATCTTCTCCGTCATGGAAGGTAAATGGGAATACTTCTCGGCAGGTACTACTAATAATTCTGTCACATTCGCCATGAATCTAAAATAGATCCAGAATTTCGTAATTAAAATAACGGTTCATTTTGTTGAATCGAGTAATGAAGATAACGAATAACAATAACACCTGACACTTATGAATAATTAACAGATAATTTATCTTCTATGGATATAGAGTGTCCCCATGGTTTCGAAAGAATATTCATTGAATTTTTTTAGATGCCATCAATTTGACTCTACGTACTACATAAATCCAGAAACCTCAAATAACTCAGAAATTATTGAATTTAGGAGCATAATTATTTGAGAAAACTATCATTATTTTTGACCGCAAAATCCAACACAATTATAATAAAATAGGGTTCTAATTTGAAAAACAGAAGTTATGGTCAATTTAAGATCACAATTTTCAACACAAAATTTGAAACACCCTGTGATGATATTTTTGAAATCCAAAAGATGCCTGACCTTTTCACATCCTTCCTCTTCGATGTTGTGAAAACGGTTCAAGCTCAGGATATTTAAAATAAGAATAATGAACTTCTTACTGACTGAACATATTTTACTTTTTTTCCAGTTTTTTTTAGATAATTTGAAAACTATTCAATTTAATACAATGGTTTTAACAGAAATGTATTCACTATTGAATACTCGATCATACCAGGAATGGAAAACTTGAAAAAAAATTTTTTCGTCGAATTTATTTTCACTCCCTGTATAACCGGAAGTTTTTGGGCTTCGAAAATATTTAAGCTCTGTAGAGAACTTCGAACAATATCATAATCTCAATTTTCAGATTTCAAATATGTCTAGTTCTCCAGAAACGTCTAATAGGCACTCGAACTTGAGACACCCTGTATATACTTGATATACTATTCGCGTTCGATTTTTTCGAGAAACTTACAAGAGTATCATTCATTTTTGGCTTCCTTTATTTGTTTTCGAGTTATAATTGGAAAATGGCAGTATCGTAAACATGTAGGTATATTTCCGCTAATACTGATGATAAATCTCTGAAATTAAAACAATTTACAGGCACTTTTCTAAGTAGAACCTTGTAGTTTGTTTCTATACCATTTCAATTACAAAGTTATATTTTATAATGGGAAATCTAGATTAATGTGTCATTTTCTGAACGTATTAATTTCTTCTGATTTCGAAAATATGCAACATCCTATAGTTTGTATAAATGTAAGTAATAGAAAATGGTTAAAAACCCTTTTTATCCGAGTCTCATCATTTCTATGTTACAACTGTGGATGAGAACAGAAAAATGAAGCTTCCTATAACAAGAGCAATCTCCTTTCAATCTCATTATTTCTATGCTATCAACTAATTTCTATAAAATTCGAACATGAATATATTTCATTATCTTATATATATAAAATTGGATTATGAAATAAGGCAAAAATCCACATGATCCAATGTTCAATCGAGATGGATGCTGCAGAATTTTTTATTGGCCTCCGGAATAAATACGCACAAGTAACATTCTATTTCATATCACATTTGAAATAACTTATATTGAGATGATTGAACTCATCAATTTAATTAGAAAAGGAATAAAGAATAATATATTTTAATTCGATAGATGAAATTTGTAAGTGTTTTCAAATAGCTTAGGAAATTTTTTCGGAGTTCATTTATGTTTGCGTGATAATTTCTATCATCATCAATATGAACCCGGAAAAATCCAACGGTGATAAATCAGCTGAAAAAGTCGGTCATCTTATAGCTCTTGATTTCCTATACATATATTGCCAGAATTGTTTGTTAATTTTACTCATATATTTCTACATTTGTGAGGTACAGCACCATATTGGAAGAAAATATTTTCTCTCTTGATAAGAGGTGATTTGTCCAAATATTCTTGAATAATGTGCTCTTTAATTATTTCTCTATAGCTTTGAATGTTTATATTTTTAATGCCATAAGTCAACACACGTTTTTTTTAATGGCACACCATTCATTAAACCCAAACCTACCCTGATGAGGAACATCTACAGTAACATGGGCTTTGATGGCTTACCAAAAATGTTCATTTTTTTCTTGAATATCCCAGTGCTACTCATGTGAACTTCGTCCGACCAAAGAACCTCAAAAAACGACGGGTCTTATTATAGTTCTTCCAAATACCAATGGCCAAATTCTAATCTATTCTCTTTACTCAATTTTTTCAAGGTCAAAGAATACCGGACTGCTGTCATAAAGATTCTAGCTTTTGACTGTCAAATCATTAGAATGTTTGAATTGAAATTGACACTATTATTATAGTTTTTTGACCTTTTCTTTTCGAAATTTCCATGTCCAATAGAATTGTTTTCGAGTCCTCTGAATATTGACTTGTATAGTTGAATTATTTCTAAGAAAATAATTGAATAGTCTTGTGAAACTTTCTCCTCATCGAATTTCCACCTAATTAAATCACTTTCATAATTCATTTAAAACAAAATATACATATTTTTAAACAATAATAGCATTCAAGCATTCAAGAAGCGAATTCAAACTCTTGAATGATTGGACAGTGAAAAGCTCGAATCTCTATGACGCCAGTTCATTTTTCTTTGATCTTGGAAAATCGAGTAAATAGACACAGAAATGAAAAGACAACTAGAAGGAAGTATTGATACAATGCTACATTTTTCTGTGCTCATCGACGAGTGAAATCCTAGAAAATATTATAGATGTTTGAAATCAGAAAATTTAAGCCTTCAAGAAAAGGCACATTAAATCTATTAAAAAAAAATAACTTTGGCTCATAGCTTCGTAATTGAACATAGTGCAAAAAAGGAAAGCACGCTATTAGATTCTACGTGGAAAGTACCTGCATAATATTTCAATTTCAGGGCTCCATCATAGGTATTAGAGGAAATAGTAATTTTTTTTCAATATCGCAATTCTTCGAATATAAACTTGTAAATTGAAAACAAAAGAAGTTAGCCAAAAATGAATACTACTTTTGATAGTGTAACAGAAAAAGAGAACGAGAATGGGGTAACAGACTTTGTCTTATCTCCTGTTATTTAAAAGTTGTACTGCTAAAACATCGAAATATGCCCACCCTGTTCTCTACTGCAGCAGTGGATGAGGGTGACTTGAGTAGGAAGTAATAACGAGAAATACCTCCGTTATTATACATTTTTCACTTGCTGTGTCTTATCTCCACCATCTATTGGTTATCTTTCCAGTGTTTAGCGAACATTTTTTTGTCATCCTCAATTTCAATTTGTATTCAATAAAGCAGAAACTGTTTGAAAATACTTTGTAAGCTACCCATGAAAACAGCACACCATACCAACATAAGAGGTATTAGATGATTAGGCCAAAAATTTTTGAACAACAGAAAGATAAGTGGTCCCAGCAAGAAACCCTGTGAAAGCTCCATCTCTATACTATTTTCTTCTGAAAAAATTTTCATCATTTCTGAAGCAGACAACGTTCTTCCATCAAAAATGTTGCAACCAATTCAAGAATATTTCTCTATGATTACACTTCTTGGCGCTCTTGTTCCTCGAACATCATTTTCCTGATCTGCCCACGATGTTGTTGTTAATTATCAGTTTCTGATACTTTTTCGATAGAATGTAGCTTCCTCTGAGTTTGTTTTAGGAGATTCGAATTATAGAAAATTCAAAACCAGTGTACGTTTGGAATACTTCGCGTCAGACTTCAAATAATCCCATGAAGTATATTTCACTCAGTTTCAATCATCTTCGACATCCATTCATGATACCCGCATGCTTGCATGCTCTAATCGAAACCACTTCTTCAGCAATCAAGGCATATATTAAACGGAAAATGAATAGGTTAAGGTATCCATTACATCAAGAATGGATTTTTCTATTATGAGCGCATTAGGTTGATTTAAGTATAAAAAGCGTCCATCAGAAAGTCATTACTCAAAAATGATTAAAATGGGATCACACCTGCGGGTCCTGTTGAACACGTCTTCTGACACCATCTTGCTCTGTTTATGAATCATTCATTTACATCGCCTAGCAGATGAGTGATTTCGTATATTTATTTCAAGTTGGTTCAAAGAGGTTTATAGTATGCGCTTTGATTCAACTAATCATCATACAGGGTGACCACTTAGTTAATTTTAACCATACGTTCTTGAGATCATAAGAAATATAAGAAAGTTTTCTCATACCATTTTTCCATATTCAGCTGCATTAAAAAAATTATAGGGCTCGTTTATACTGGCTGGTACCTTATGCCGTAAACCGTTACCGTATTCCGTATTCCCTAAGAATTTCAGTAGGCGTTTATACTGGCCGTTAACTTATCCGTAAACAGAAAATAGAGTTTATGGTTTTTGCTGTATGCTTGTTAATAATTGTCATTTTGAATTTGAGTTTCAATGTTTTGAAACGTGCTGACCATCTTGAATTATAATTTATTATATTATTTGAAATTACCGCTATTAAAACAGAGATCGATTCTGTATTCATTACTCTGATATAAATAATTGACGCTCTATGGAATGCGCATCTGTCAAAAAAACTCGCCCACTATTACATTTCATTAATTTGTCTTACTTATAAGATAGTCTTATACACTTATAAGATAATCTAATCTAATTATTTAATATATATATGTAATTTGTCCAAATAATTTATGAATATATATTTCTATCAATTTGTCCCTAGAAGTTGAACATTTTACCAGTACCGGAAATGGTTACAGAATGTGTATGAACGAAAGCATTGAATTCCTATGGTTCAACTTTTACGGTACCGGTTACGGCATAAGGTACCGGCCAGTATAAACGAGCCCATAAGCATTTTAAGTTTTCACATTGGGCAAATACCCCTCTGTAGTCCAGTTTAGTTTGAATGTAAATTACCTTCCACAGCATACACTATTGAGTTTGTATTGTTTAAAAACATTATTTTCCCTCTAAGAAATGATTCACTCACTCATGTTTCATCAGATGATTATATCGATTCAATTCCTTTCAACCTCAAATATCTCAAAAATGGTGCAATTTAGGAAAAAGATGATGAATGATGTTATCTGCAAAAAAGACCCATGATTCTAGGAAGTACAAGATACGGACCTTTAGGTCAAGTGATATTTGTTTTTCATGCAATTTAACCAATCTGTACAGTAGTAGTGAGAAACCCACAAGAAATGGAATAAATCTATTGATGCCAAAATTTGCATGACTGTTATCAAAAACCTTCTACAAGAGATCATTTCAATTGATATTGTCGTTTGAATATTACAGGTGAAAATGCAGTTTTTTTATGAAATTTCAGCATCCTATATCTTTAGCCAAACTTGGAAAAATGTTATAGTAAGAAAATGTTTCTTTTTCCATCAAGAATCAATGGTTAAAATTAACGCAGTGGTCAAAAACTCACCCTGTATAATATTTATAAGATAAGACATTTTTGTCTTGAATGGAACATTGAAAAAAATTAATTATTTAGACATTTGAGTTAGAACGTGATTTTTCCTTAGAATTTTTTTATTAGTACTCCAAGAGCTCTAAAGTATTATGGCCAATTTAATAATCAAAATACACTCAGAGAATTCATATACGCCGTATTAGTGTGACGTCACATCATGCTTGTAACCATAGTTACGGGATCCAAACAAATTATTCTTGAGGAGTTTATAATATATTTCAATTGGTATTTAATTGAAATTGTGTATGTAACTTATCCTCAAAACAATTTTTCATTCTTAGAAATGCCTGTCAGACGGAAAATACTGGGCAATCCAAATTAAAACTGAGTTGTTTGGATCCCGTAACCATAGTTACGTGCAGATGTGACGTCACCACTAATACGGCGTATTGGCGCCTATACTTCGCGTTCTCTTTTTGAAGTCAAGTACCAAATGCCAGCAGCTAGTGATTTCCAGTACAGACATTTTACAACTTGAAGTACATCTAGATCGGCCATTGGCAACTTGAATTTGATTTTTCATAGCCCCCCTTGATGACCATATATTTTGAACATAATAAAGAGACAGTTCTTCGTCTTGTTGTTGCTTAGAGATGAGAAAATATTGTCAAAAATCTAACAATAGTACAACGAATGAATTGCTCTGATGGACGATTATGTAACCATTAGTTCAAACGAAGTTCTGTATGAGTTTGGCCAATAGAACACTGATATTGAAAATGAATTTCAACAATTTATGGATGTTGTTGCAGCTTCAGTTCTTTCATGATAATTTTTCTATGTTCACTGACCAGAAATGTCAAAACAACCTTTAATCAAATCACAGTTATCCCAATGGAATGTTTACTACTCAAAAACAACACTCGAAATTTATTTATATTCTTCGAAGTACTAAAACAGTCGGAGTGATTCAGTTCGATTTTCAGATTCGAACAGAATGTCATCAGGATTTGAAAGTAATCCCATCCAGCTTGGATATAGAGCAGGCGTGATCACGTGTCAGGATGAAAAATAGACAGTGTTAGCATCTCTCGGAAAAAGGCGGCTGCCAACTAATCAGGATTGATCACTTTTGGGACAGATATCAGGAACGAACTCTCCTAGTCAGCGTTTATTAAAAATTTAAAATATGAGACACACAAAAAGCAACGACAGGAAAAAGGAAGGTCGGTTTTTTCACCGCGCTTTGATGGAGCACGCTGATCTGACTCCATATGTTGGAGAGGGGAGATGAAATGGATATTGAATCGGGGGAGGAATAACAAAATGGATCGGAGATGATATCAAGCAATTTCTTTGGATACGGACTGAGAAGTTTCCTGGTTCATCTGAAGAGTTGTATTGAAGAAGATAAGGCCAAACTCCAGCGTCATCAATCATCTCATATTATTTTAATTTTTCCACTGCATATTTTTCAATGGTCGTTGGACAGATTAGAAGGTATGAAATGTCACACGAACGCGAAATTCGAAATAGAGTGACGAAAGAATTGCCTTCTGTAATGAGATTTAGACGATGTTTTCTCTGTTTTGGTAAATTTTCGAAGCAAACTGCTGAAATTTTATAAGAAAACCGTATTATACATCTTAGCGACTTGTATTTTGAAGTTGCGAAAATTGACAGATTACGGAATTTGAATATTTGAATATTTATACTTCTATGGGCGTACTTCTAGAACAACGATGGTTTCGATGTGTGTTTGAATTTCATAGGATTCTTGTACTAACTACCATAAAACAAAAATATAACTTGAAACAATGTTGTAATTAACTCATTACAACACGTCCACGTACTTACTGATATTTAGTATATTAATTTAGTAAACAATAAATAGAATGCAATCATTTGCTGTGTATAAAGCTAACAATTCCAATTTCCTAACGGGGGCGTAGCTCAGATGGTAGAGCGCTCGCTTAGCATGCGAGAGGTACCGGGATCGATGCCCGGCGCCTCCAAACAATTTTTGTTTATTTTGAAGGATGACCACCAATTCGATTATCATTATTTTCAATCCACATTGATATATTTCGGATGCTGAATAATAAATCAGAAGTGCATTACATGCGAACTTAAAATAAAACTTTTTTTACCGATATTTTGACGTTGATTTTGTAAGTCGAACTAAAATTTTTCTATATCAGCGAGGGAAATCAATTCTTATAGTTTCGTCTTTCTGGAAATCAAGTCGAAAATGTTCAATATTCAATCCTAGATCAACAATGGTATCTATTACTCAAATACAACAGCTCATTGAATTTAGTTTATCTCCTGTATTATTTTTATGTAATTTATTTTAAGTGATTATTATGGAATATTGGGTCAACAAAATTGCCTGGACTGAGTATTATATTAGATTGCAGTTTAGGACTGGGCCCTTTTTCAGCTCTTCATCGCAATGATTTGCACAACTGTGGAAGAAAAGAATCAAATATAGATTTGAAAAAGGCTTCAATTCCTTTGCACATCTGCTCAAGAAAAGACTCAATAAAACATTGAAAAAAGACCTAGTTCCAAGACTTATTCAACTATTGAGGATATATCTTATAGAAGGTAGATCACTAACTAGTTCTTACTTCACAACCCGAATATTCGATATAATGCTTTATCTCTTACTAAACAAACAGTAATATCACCCCAAGGAATATACTTAGAGCCTCGATGGTAATCGTTACAAATAGTCCTTTACTTATATCTAAGCGACCTTATCGATAGGTCGGGTTATATGTACTAAACAGTATTCACTGAATTGGGCCTCTTTGATACTAATCAATCTTAACTAAGTTCTACATACTAACCTTCTATAACAGTCTAGGTCGTGGCTTGACTGAAGTATAAAAGGATATAGTTTCTCAAACCATAATTATTCTCACAGTCTCGTAGATGGAAACTGGGCTCAAATATATTCCTGGGCCAACGTAGTACAATTTCTCACAGTAATGCGCCCTGGGTAGACGACAGGTGTGGCATCTTAGATGGCGAAATCCGGTGGAGGTCCCCAAAGAAAGCTCCACGGCAGCTCGACGGCAATTGCTATAATATGATGAGAACCAATACAACTCTATTACACCGAAGACATTGAGACATATACACAATAAGACAGAATAAGAAAAATATGTAAAATATGGCTAACTGAAGAAACCGATCTAGGATTCATAGAATGATGAACTCAAATTGAAAAAAATTGAAAACATAAGTGAGTAAAATTTCATATTTGATAAATTTTCTATCAGCTTAGCAATTAAAGTAAGTATAAATGAAATGAGTATTACATAAATAAATGCTGTCAATACTCAACAAAATTCTGAAAATATTTTTAATGAGTTTCCACTGACTAGACCATAAATCTGATTTCAAGTTTACAAAATCCTACACTGATTTTACAGCCATCTAGTGCTTAATTTAATTAATTAATAATTTCAGTCTTCCCTTTATTCCTGCCGAGATCAAATTACAAGTTTCCAGAAAGGGTATCGGGTATTTGTAAGTTCAATAAAACAAAAAATATTTGTGAGTAATAAAAAAGTTTATTATTTATTATTAACATATAAACTGGAGAATTATTTGGTGAAGATGACGTTATCCAAAGATGACCGTTGCGTTGCTGGCACTCTTCTAAACGGAAATGAAGATCAGCGATAACACGTTTACACATTTCTGACCTGATGTTTTGCTTCAACTGGGTGAAATTCGTTGGATGCAAAACAGTCAAGCGGGCTAAGGTCGGAGCTTCTGGGAGGCCAGTTGATGTTACCCCTTCGCGAAATGACTTTATTAGGGAATAATTCGTTAACAACTTCATTGAATCATCATAATCAGTAAGGCAAGTGGCCCCATCTTGCGAAACCACGTTCTTGAGTTGAAACCTGCAAACTCCAGCAACTCTAGGATCAAAACTCGCAACAAATCGTAATAACGGTCCTTATTCACATTAATTGCTCGGCCTCGTTGATCTTCATGAAAATAAGGACCAATTATACCTTTAGCAGACAAAGCGGCCAAACCACGATCATATTAACATAACCATTCAGGTGAAAATTTGCTTCTTCACTAAACAGTATGATGTTGAAGTTGCTAAATCGCTGCAGCATTTCGTTCGCAAAATTTAGTCGATTAGCATAGTCCGCATCCTTCAATTCTTGATCTAATTGAATTTAATAGGCTTTTGAATGTAAGTCTTTCTTTGAAATCGAATGTAAAGACGATTATTTGATGTTCAGTGCATGGTTTTGCTATCGGATGGATAAAGACGGATTTTGACAAACCGATGCCTCCACTTCTTCAATTGTTTCATCATCGCAAACTGAACGAGGACGACTAGAGTTTTGAATATTAACTGTCGCACCTGTATTCGCAAATATCCTGGTCGATTTCTTAATGCTATCGTCACTTGGCGTGTACGATATTCCGCACTATAGAGACGTTGAGCAGTCACTGTTGAATCATCATTACGATAATATGCTCGTAGGAAATATGCTCGATGCGTCCCCGTGTACTGCTCCATCGGGACTAAAACTACACAAAATGGCGGACGCCACGAACCCCACCCCCTCCTTTTAGACGCCCCGATTCTAATATGGCGCGAAAACAAATATCCGATACCCTTTCTGGACACCTTGTATCACTGATAGCACATTTCATATCCATTGTACAAATGAATTTTTTAGAATCTTCAAAGTGGTTGATCAATTCATTTTTATTGTTTGATATTTCTTCCCCTGCGTCTATGGTATGACACACACAAGCCATACTGATGATCAAAATGTGTGCGCCAGGGACGAAATGCATAAGAAGAGATTACACTTCGATCCTACACATTTCCCCTCATACTTTATGACTAGATAACTTATACATACAGGGTGTCCCGTAACTCAACGTCTAGCGGTTACTGGCGATATGCTAGGTTATGCTAGTTCTAGCGAAAATAAAAAAAACAAATGGAAAATAGAAAAAAATTTAAATAAAAATAAATAGAACAATTGATTTGAGACTGTAATCAATAGCATGGTTATTTAAAAGAATTAAAAATTTAAAAAAATACAAATAAAACATATGTACCTAACAATGGATTTTTGACTGTAACCAATAGCATGGCAATTAATGATTAAGTTTTAAAAAATCATTGCAGAATTGGAAAATTTGTGATTACAAAAATATACGTATTACTACTTAACCAAGTGACATAAAATTTTTTTATTTTTGCTAGAACTGGTATAACCTAGCATATCGCCCAGCAACCGCTTGACGTTGAGTTACGGTACACCCTGTATAGAAGACCTCCTTTACTAAAAACTGCATTTAAATCATGACCATTCAACATTTCCTGATTGTTTTTTTGAGTATCGTCACCTCGTTTAATTATTCCAAAATAATTCACACTATGACAAATGCGTATATTTTACGGAGCAGAAACGATCCCACTTCTGATGTCAAGATTTCAAAAGCTTACTTGTAATTTTCTTTTCGTTTCCACCCCGACGGAAATTCGTTAAGGATAAGAATTCGCACAAAACCAAATCTCATCTTCAAACCACCACCGTGGTTTTCATATAATATAATGAGGGAAATATAAAATGGGTACATTTTTATGCGCAAGAGCCCTCCATATATGGAGGCTCCGAAGACCAGGGCGAATTGATGAATCGCTCGGTACTCCTGATATTAAAGTTTGCTGAGGGGGAAGCTCACTAATGAGCTTCGAAAATACTCTTTGCCATAACGACATGCGACGAAATGTAAATAGCAAATTGAAGCGACGTGATTTTTCATTGAATTTCAATGCTAGAAGTATATTTAACTTCGGGTCGGGATCCGGAAAAGTCCTGATTTTTATTATTCGCGAATCGGCGAATGGTAATGGGGATGTTTCGAGTTTTTTGAAGGCCTAACGAGGACTTGATTCTCTGGGCGATCACGCCAGAGAATATCGGAAATGAATTTTACGGGCGAGGGGTAAATTTATTATTACTGACTATGTAACGAAATGATTACAATAAACTAGTATTCGGCTTTTGAACGAGTCATATGTCGATGAAATTGAAATAATTATTCCAAAGCTTCTAACCAATTACAAGGACACCTGGATTAACTCAACAACAGTGCATTGATGAACTTAATTCAATTTTTGGCGATGAAGCTCCATCAAGGACCAGTGTTTATCTATGGTATGGTGAATTTAACCGAGGTCCTAGCTCACTCCTGTAGGTCGTCCAAAATCAGTTGATGTTCCGAAAACCATTGATGCTGTGCGCCAACTGATATCACAAGATCGTCATCCTATCGTGAAATTGAGACAACCTTAGGCATTAGTGGGACCAGTATACAATCAATATGCATGAACATTTGACCGTAAAAAAATTTGTCACAATTTGTCAATCGCTCAAAAAAAATTGCGGTGCTTCGAAGCACGTCTATGACATGGATTTACGCGTATGAGCTTGAAAGTGAATCGACTGTATGAGTGTTTCAAGATGAGCCAAATCAAACAAAAGTTGCTCACGCACGAAGCACTTCCAAGCAAATCGCCGCCTGTTTTAGGAAAAACACAACCATTGGTATACCAGTTGTCTTCCAAGAAATCAGGAAAACCAACCGCCGAAGACAGATCACCCTTCACCACGATAATTCGAGCTCTCACACAGCAACTGCATTTTTGAGCACTGTGTCATGCGCTGTATGGTCCTGACTTGGCATCGAATTACTTCTTTTTAGTCCCATACGTAGAAAATAAAATGAGGGCGGTTGATGCGTTCAGAATGATTATTTTGGAGATACCTGAATCAGAGTAACAGAAGTGCTTCGACAATTGGTTCAAACGCATGCAAGAGTGTATAGATCTTAATAGGGAATATTATGAAAAACAATAAAGCGATTTTCGATGATTAATATTCGTTTTTGTTCTCTAATCCAGAAATATTAAAGGTAACCCTCGTAAAACTAAACCTTCAAACAAGGCCTATACCCGCAACCTGTTCAAAATGAGCAAAATACACTTCATACTTATGAAAGTAGATTATTAATCTCAATCAATTGATTCTTCGTTTCAGGGTTCAACCATGTTGAACTGATCGAACTGAAAAAAAGTGATAGTAAAACCGTAAGAAAAAGTCCGTGCAATGAAACCGTTAAATGAGACGAGCGCAGGTGCGGCAGTCGTATAAACTAGTGAGTAGTGTGTGATACCTTTCCTTTTCTCCTTCTTTTTTTCGTTCTCGAAACCCTTCTCTCTCTATTACCATTCCAACAATTCATAGTATATACTCATGAATTCATGGACAAGCACGTGGATGAGCAATGACCAATAGTTTGATATTCCTAATTTCAACTGCATTGTTCATTTCAAGCGAGATTACGTACAAACAGTGGAATTGCTATTTATCAAAATAGCAATGACACTACTAATAGGTATTTTAACACAAAATATTGACATAATTTCAAAATAAACTGGCGATGTGCATGTTAAACAGATGTAGAATCGAAGGAATTTATCCCTACTTATGCGTTTCGTCCTGGCGCACACATTTGGACTCATCAGTATGGCTTGTGTGCGCCATGCCATAGACGCAGGGGTTAGAAGTTTTAAGGGAGCCGCCGGGAGTTGAACCCGGCATCTAGTACCTAGTCGGTGTGAAACTTGAGCGCAAACCTCTAGGCCACCGGAGCGCTGTGAATTAAGCTATGCGTGGCTATATAGAGTGCCGCCAAGAGATCCTATACACTCCCCTGCCGCTGACATAGTGCCGCTACAAAAGCTATAGTCCAGGCAGTGGGTTATCATCTCATCCCTGTCATCATCCAATACCAGATCACCCGGTTCTCCACCAACACAAAGATATTTGGTTTTCTCTAAGTTGACATTTAAGCCCAACTTCTCGTATTTTTAATTAGCTTGCGCATCATGTATTCCATGTCATCTTTATCACCGGATACAACAATATTGTGAGTAAAATGCACAAATAATTGCATACATACAGGAGTTGGAGACTTTTGTTCAGTTATATGTAAAACGAACAACGGAATTGAAACTGTAGTGGTAATACTCTACATTTCACCAAATACAAAAATTGAAGATGTGAAACATTTCATCCATTGAGCGCTGATAGAATATACTGATGAGGTTTTTGAAATACTTGGTGGAAACTTCCATCAGCTTTCGATAGTTTTATCTGGAGACTTCAATATCAATTATGCAGATGAAAAATCACAACCACTAATAACATTTCTTTTAGAAAAATTTAAATTACATATAAATAAGAATCCAAAAGAATCGACAACGAGATATGGTACTGCTATTGGTGCTGTTTTTTTCGAGGTATTTGCATAAAATAGAATCACAAACATATGTTTCATATTTTAGTTAGCACATGCCAATAGTTTCTGCAATAGAATTTAATGATGAGACTGATTAATAAGAATTACTTATAATAATAAAGTTTTTTGTAATTATTTATATTTCTATGTAATTTTATGTTGTCAAAAAAAATAAAGAAATATATTTTGTTATTTTAATTGATAATTTGACTTACAATTTTTTTTTTATTTTATATAATTCATTATTTCCTGAAATACTGAATTCCCTAAATACGTTCCAGCACCTAAATAAAACTAATAAGTAAATTTAAGAGAAAAATCAAGAAATCCTACTCAAAATTGAGCATGATTTTTCTTTTGAAATTGTGTCGATTCTAAGTTAACCGAAGGAACTTCGTTCCTACCTGGTGTCCCATGACACCACATCTTTATATTCTCCTATAAGAAGACGCCAACAATGAGCGATAAAAATCAATCGATTCTAAATCAAAAAATGAATTCCTCCACCAACCCTCTATTGATCGATCACCAATAATTTCCCCTAGCCAATCAATTCGCCATTTTATCCATCCTACAAGCTTTTGTATATCCTTCAAACAGAATCGGTCAAAGAAGATATGAATGTAAAGGGAGAAATATATCCCAACCCATACGTTGCATCACGAGTATGCCACCCCAATTATTATACAACTAAATGAAACGAGGGTGTGCTCGCGCATGCTCTATTAGACAAAGTTTCCAGTTATGCGAACGGACTCATAATGGCTGTTTGTATTTGGGGTTGGAGAAGGATGGTCTTGCCGAGGGTCAGCATTTATGAATGGAACAATTACGTCATTTTCATTTATTAATTCGATTCCGGGATTTCGGATTAACCGTCAATTATTAAACGGATAACAATTATATTACCCCAATCGGTCGGTCTAATTGGAACGCTGTTTTAATTATTGATATTTCGTGATGTGTTGAGCCTGTAACTGGATAATGGTTTTGATTAATGTATTTTGTTCGGTATTGGATTTAATGAAAGGAAACGTGATTTTGGTCGTTATTTTTGCTCTTTCCCAGGGGCGGAATGGAGTTGTCTTTCAAAATAAATGCAGCCATGGGTAGTAGAATGTTCTGGAAAATATAAGAAGGATAATAATATATCTAATATCACCGCAATATATCCTCTTTTGTAATTTAGTTTTGGAAAATACCATTAAGTTTTCCAGAAAAATTCTTATAATAAATTATTCAAAATTATTACTTTTTGGCGCTCTTGTTCACCCGAACAGAGTGCCTATCATTTTGCCCGAATGTTTGTAATTTTGGAATATCGAGCCGAAAATGGTCTCAATCAATTGGGTTCGACTCCCTGATGAAGAATTCGTGGCGAAAGTTGAGTCTGTCCGGCCGGCCGGCCGGCTGTATCCTCTCTAGCATCCAAAAGGAATCAGCGAGAGTTTTCATATTTTCAGAATAGGTTAATTGTCCAAATATCTCGGTCAAGTTCGTTATTGGGCCAAATCCGTCGGATGGTTCAGTAGTTATGAGCATCTGAAATTTTGTTTCCTCAATAACTACTGGAATATCCATCCGATCAAATTGATATTTGAAATATTGTTGAGGGAGGCTGCAACAAAACAGCTCGCAAAATTTCGCAGAAATCGTCACGCTAGAAAATTTTTAAAAAATCCCAAAAGAAAAATTTTTTAATCCTCACTATCTCATAAGATATTTTTCGGATTTCAATAAAATAAGTGAATATATTGAGGTGATCGATATCTTAATTATCCTCAAATTTCATTGTCGTAGCTCTTTTCCATCTAAAGAGACAACAGAAATGACATACGTCCCGATGATTTTCTTTGAACGATGGCCATCACAGATCGATATTCGATTGACAAATGCCGGACTCCTTAATCAGTGTCAGTTGGCGTAATATTAATCAAAATTTTTCATAACGGGAAATCATAGAGATAGAATTCAATCTCGGTGGCTGAAATAATATACGTTGTCAAAATTCAGAAAAGCATTGACATAAGTTTTTAGGAAAAGGGAATTATAACTTCGAACAAAACTTTGGGAAAATTATGAGTAGTTATTTTTAATTTGAGATATAGGTTTGTTCATTCATTAGGCGTTCATATTTGCATCTCATTGTCCCATAGTACGGGAAAAGACTATTATTCACGTGATCAGAGTGCTTATAGATTTGTTATGGTTTGAATATTTACTCGCAAGTAGCTCAACAAGAGCGCTAAAGCAATCTGACCACACGTCAGTGCTTTCTAATTTTTTTTACTACATATTACAATTGAATTTGTGAAAATAATTGAGTTACCAATTGAACAACAACTTTAATTCAGAGTACTTGTTGAACAAAATAATGTCAATACAAAATTCATTATTTCAAAATAATATATCAGAATTTAAATTTCAACAGTCTAGTAAAAGTTCAAACAATAAATTTTATATATAGTATATTGTAAATTTAAAATGATTTTCAAAACGAAGAATTACATGAAATATTGAAACTATTCCATCAGTATTATCTTATGACGTTGCCACGTTCCACTATTGTCAGTAAGATATTTTGTTTTCTTACCGAAATTCCCATTTCAAGTTTTTTTCGTGATTTTCATTGATCTTATTAATTAAGGAAAAATGCGGGGAAATCTGAACGATTTTTTAATTTTCACAATTATGTTCTGTATCAAGAACCATCAGTAGATGATTTCATGTAGTTTACCAGGTATACAGTATTTTTTCATCGAGTTAAAAATGTCGAATTTTGTACCAGAAACTAGGGATGGGATCATCATCATCGATGTTTTTTAAACATCGATATTTCAGAATCGATGTCGATATTTTTACCATCGATTTTAATTGATTTCATCATCGATGCTGACATCGATGTTGCGGATAGAATACTCAACATCGGTTTCTCGATGTTTCATATATATATTTATGGAAATTCAGCGATTGAATCAGTTTTCAGTCAACTAGGTATATTTTTATACCAGGATGATATATATATTATTCAAAATCATGAATATGACTTGTCAAAAATTGACGAAGAAAACAGCGCCGTACTCAAAATGAAGTGTACAATGAAAATATGAGAAAATATACCCATTTTACCATCAAATATTCAAAAAAGAGTCCAATTTCTGTCTACCTGTAAATATTTGTGAACTTTTCTTTGGTTTAACTGATGCCCATCCAGAAATATTCCATACTGAAAAAAATAGAATTTCATATCCTCCATGATATGCAAACATAAACATGATTCCATATTTTATTGTCACCCTGTATAGACAGATGGGTGAATATAGTCGTCACAGTTTTGGTTCACGTCAGGAGAAAGTTATATTCGGGTTTTTGTGTTATTGAATATTTTGGAATCGGTCGTTTATTATACAGGGTGTCAATTAATAACTTTAAGGGGTTAAACGTTGCGAAATTTTAAAATTAAAAAGTTCATATGAACGGCTTTATTTCAGAGATAGTGGGCGTCCAAAAATTAATTTTACTTAATTTTTTGTCCTCCAGTTTACACTAATTTGATGATAGTGATATGTGATGTACTAATTCAACATGGACATGACACAAAAAAAATATATTTTTTGTTGAAGTTTTTAATCGTAGAAAATTCTTACTGAGTATAAATTCTATAAAACGGTAAGAACTTTATTGACATTCAATGTATTTTATTTATTTATTTCACCAGTTTGAAAAACAAACTAAAATAGATTTTAATATACATTTAATTTATTCGGATATTTGATTGAGTTGGAAGTTAATATTTTTTGTACATTCATCCAACTTTATACTTTACTTATAATTGTTATTTCATGGTGCCCCTTTTTTTCAATATAAGAATTTTCAGTAGACGTTGAAATTATTTCTGATATATTGGGAATCTATCGTTAAATCATTATGAATTATTGATATACGTAAGTATAATTAAAGTGTTAAAACACCGATGTTTACAAACATCGATGTTTACAAATATCGATTTTCAATTAGCGATGTTCAATTAACATCGATGGTATAGTTCGATGTTATCATCGATGTTAAACATCGACGAAAACCTATCGATGTCCCATCCCTACCAGAAACTAATGATTTCCGGAAAATTTTTTGTTTTCATTTGAAGAAAAGTATTGCAGAGTCGCATCGATTGCTTGTCGAGGTATATGGTGATCAAGTTATATCAGAAGCAACATGCAAAAGATGGTTTCAACGGTTGAGAAATAATGATTTTGATGAGAAATGAAGAACTTGGAAGACGACCAAGAAAGTTTGAAGACGCCGAACGATATTGGATGGAGATGACATTTTGAATCAAAAGCAAATGGCGGAAATTTTAGTGTTGCACAACAAACAATTTCTGACCGTTTAAAACCTATGGGAAAGATCCAAAAGTGTGGAAAATGGGTGCCACATGAATTGAATGAAAGACAGATGGAAAATCGAAAAAACACTTGTGAAATTTGCTTCAAAGACGCGAAAGGAGATCGGTTTTGCATCGGATTGTTACTGGCGTAGAAAAATGGATTCATTTTAAGATTCCTAAACGGTAAAAATCATGAGTTAATCCGGGACAACCATCAACATCGACTGCAAAACCACATCGATTCGGCAAGAAGACAATGCTGTGTGTTTGATGGGACCAGAAAGGTGTGGTGTACCACGAGCACCAAAAACCTGGTGAAACCGTTAATACTGATAGCTACCGACAAGAAATGATCAATTTGAACCATGCATTGATCGAGAAACGACCAGAATGGGACACGGCAAGGTAATTTTGCTTCATGACAATTCACCTGCACACAAAGCAAAACCGCTTTAGGATACAATTGAAACACTTGGCTGGTAGCTGCTACTCAAATCGCCGTATTCGCCAGACTTGGCTCCTTCCGACAACGCATTGGCTCAGCAGCATTTTGATTCCTACGAAGAGGTAGAAAATTTGGTGTCTGGGTGGTTTGCTTTGAAAGACGAACAATTTTATTGGTGTGGCAAATTGCCAGAAAGGTGGTCAATATGTGTAGAAAACAATGGCCAATACTTTGAATGAAATGTTTCTTACTTTCCTATTAATAATTAGTGTTTTATTTTTACAAAAAAACGCTCATTTCATACAGGTATACCTGGTATTAACCAATAATATTATTTTGAGGCATCGAAAATGATAAAATTGAAAACCAATATTATTCAATTCAATCTGTGTTGAATTCCAAACGAGTCGAGCAGGGAACGATCCAAAATTAAAAAAACAGCCAAACATCAATTGGTACAAAAAATAAATTAAGGACTCAACCCCAGCATTATATGAAATCAGTTACAAAGTTTAAATTAGGTCTGATTATGTTGTTGGACAGAAAGCACAGGGCTGTCGCAATAAAGTACAAGCTCGGACAAAATGCTATACAATTACTTTTTATTAGCTACTCCCTATCTCATCAGTAAAACCAATTCTCGTCCACTCTGTAATTCTACGATAAGACGCTGTAATGAAGATAATGATACGTGCCACGATTACGTAAGGTCATAGTTCAATTAAGAAAATTATCAGAGCTGCTACCGAACCTTATTTTTGTATATTGGACCGACAATTCACTAGCATTACCAGATGAACGATTATCTTGCCACAAAGGTTTATTTTATTCCAGTAGGATTTATGGCGTTCTATAGATTATCAAAATTACGAAGGTTGCTTTAATATTTCGGGTTTGGACAACCCATAGACAAAGTACCTTTATAGACTGCCAACGCACGTGTTAAGGAACGTGTGATGCTAACAAAGCGACACCATGCGTTTGGTCGTTTCAACTAATTTCCTCATTTGGCGGGAAAGCGGCCCACTTAAATTCATACCTCTTATGAAATATTATTTTCAAGCTAATTCGAGCCAAATATGAAGTCGAGTAAATGATATCTGATTTGGATCATTTACTCAACTTCCAAATGGTTCGAATTAACTAATGCTTATTTTATAGAGAAGGGAATTTGGTGGAGAAAAACAGAGACTTTTAACAAAATTTTATTTAAAGAACTAAAATTGTTCAGGAGATGAATTCAGTCAAATATCTGTAGATGATGAGATATATTATATATTTATCCTATTTATCACATATGAAGATTAATCAGGGACATTATCAATACTACTTACAGATTCGAAGAGCATAACCTACAGAAGATTAGATTGAAGTCACTGTGTAATGATTTCAATCTTTTCTTCCTTCAATGACACCATAGTGATTAGTTGAATCAGAACGAACGATCAATTAATTTCATCGTAACCGTCAGATTTTAGGTAAAATAGAACTAATACACTCCAAAAATACATAAGTTGAAAGTATGTAGGTTGAAAAAACACCCTGTACATTCTGTTTTCAGAAATTTTCTACTTGCTTCAGATTCTACCATAAGTTTGCATTACTGGAGCGTTTTATTTTTTTGGCACACATCCAGTTTTGCTAGGAAAATTTTCAAAAATGAACAATATCGTTATTTCGCTCCAAGGCATTGAGAATATTCTGAACTAGATGGTAAAGCTGTATCGTCCAATAATACAAATTCATTCGAACTGAACAAAGTCACAAAATTATGGATTAACATAAAATGATTTTCAACATGACGTATGGCCACACGAATGTATGATAAAATAGTGATTAGTCGAATCATCACAGTGAACACGAACGATCACTGCTAATTCATTCATGCGGAATATGCGGATTATATTCGGAAATGGAAATGAATCCAAAATGTCACAATTTCCCAACCGACGTCAACCAAATAAATGTACTTTCGGACGAGTATTCCATTATTCTAAAGAACATGGGCAATATCCTAGTAAGGCAGAGCACATTGATAGGCCTCAAAATTAAATTTCGATTCAAATTGTTGAACGGGTGGAGGGGAACCGTCTATTAGTACTCGTCAAATTAGTGCCGAATTAGGAATTTCGCAGAGACAGAGACAAAGAACAATTCCACCCATACCACTACCAAAAGGTGCAAGAACTGTTGCCACAAGATCTGCCCCAAAAATTACAATTTTGTCGCTGGGTTATTAGTCACCAACGAACTATTTTTCGTATTCTATTCAGCGACGAGGCTATGTTCACTAAGAATGGAATTTTTAATATCCACAATTCCCACGAATGGACAAGAGACAACCCGAATTTGAAGAAGAGTCATAATACACAACACAGAGTTTCTGCTAATAGGTATTTGGCTTGGAACAATAGACGGAAATTTAGTTGGCCCTCACATTTTTGCGGAAAGATCAAATGGTGAAATTTACCTAGATTTTTGTAAAATATTTTACCAAATGTACATATCCGCTCTATGTACTTTCAGAGAGCACCACCTCACTTTGCATTGAATGTGAGAAATCACCTGAATGTAAATTATCCGAACAGATGGATTGGTCGTGGAGGCCCTATTGAAAGGATTTTCGAGTAATGTAATATCTTGCAAAATCAATCCCTCATTAGAAGGTCAATTGGAAATTTTTAAAAAGGTCTCGAATATGTATAATCATTTCGAACAATCTATGTAAATTTTGTGTTAATACTTAGTTTTGCTGTTCATGATATGTTTCTGAATGTTTATTCTGTATAAGTTGTAGATTTTTTGGTTTAAGTAGGTAGGTATAAAGATATTTTCTAGATTAATTGATTTTATACATCAGAATATGAGTGATTAAGTATGAATTTCGAATTTGGAAGAACTACTTTAGGACTCAGGAAGGGCTTTGTATCATTGGACGACACCGGTTTACATTCTAGTTCAGAATATCCTCACTGCCTTGGAGCGAAATAACGATATTGTTCATGATAGGAAAACCGGATGTAAACTCCAGTAATGTAAACTTATTATAGAATCTGAAGCTTGTAGAAAATTTTTTAAAACGGAATGTACAGGGTGTTTTTTCAACCTGCAAACTTAAACTGAACTTTTCATTCCCACCCTGTATTTTTGAGAAAGTTTGGAATTATTGAAAGAAGATATTTATATTGTTCTACACTGAAAATTTCATTAAGATTGATCAAGCCATACCAAAGTTATGAATAAAAGAAAAATCGGTCGAATCGGACAAATCACCCCATAGACTCTCATTAAAGCCCCCCAACCATAAACCAAACATTGTTTCGAAACTGCCTTGAGTAGTGTATACTTCACCTAAAATCTGACGGTCTCCTCCGGAATCATCCGGTAAATTTCAATAATGAGAAAATAAGGAAATTTAAGTGGTATGATTAATAATTTATATCTTACATCTCTCATCTGGGACCTCAAATCCAGATTGAGCTTCACTCAGATCTTCTCATTCCATAGCCTCACTATCTGCAAAATAAATTGATAATAATATTATCAAATAGTCAACATCCAACTTATTGATGTGAAATTCAGAATTTTATAGCATTTATGACATTATATTATATATGCTTTATTGTTTGCTAACTAAATATTGTCAGCCAAAAGTTCAAAAGAAAATATATATATGACATTATTAAAAGTTTAAAACAGAGAAATCACCACAAACCTGTTGCATCAGCCTCATTTATAAAAAGAGTTGGTAATGCATTAGGCGTCAGCCTTCTAGTATCAGGTAAGATGTATTTCTCATCAAAATGATAGTTGCAGACTCTTTTCTTATAAGCGTCTTTCCGTGGCATGGCTTTCAGTTCTGAATTCTGCAGTATATCTAGTCACATAGGAAATCTGACCAATTCTGTTTTAAAATTTGGGAAACTATGTTATCGGGGAGTGTTAATTTTTGCAACCAGGTACTGCACATTTAATAAGACCCATATTTGATGATTACAACTTATTGAAAATACTTTAACTCACTTCAAAAACTCAGCTCAACTTGCAACTAACACTGAACAACACGAAAAAAATTATTACACCTGTGCTGTTCTTTTATATTAGTGATTCCCAATCACGTGACGGATGTTGATGTTGAACGAAAATAATATTATTTCAAACATAAAAATTAAGTTCCGTTGTCTGTTTACTATAATAATTTACGACGAAAAACGATTATTATGAAAAATTATAATTTCTAGAGTTTCTTAACCAAACAATTCAAGATGGTAAAAACATGATAAACAGTTAAATATATGGTTATGAGATTGCAGTCTTCTTCAGAAATAGGGATTGATCTGACAAAAATTGATAGCGTTTGGTCGCTCGAACTAAAAGGGCCGTGACCAGTACGTTCTATTAAGTTGACGGTCTAGAGAGATACCACAGTATAGATACCAACCACTAGTCGCACTCCGTGGATTTTCTTACACCAAGTCTATCCTTTCAGCAACTCAAATGGCAGTTGACCATAGATTTAACAGATGATTAGTTGATTTCTATGATGATCATCGTTTCAGAAACCGGCCGTAACTCGCGCATCTTGCAGGGATTCTAACCGCATATTTTGGTCCTTGTTCATTGGTTTCATCAATAATTCTAAGATGTCTGGAATAATGTCAGTATTATTATTCAAGACATCTTAAATAATTCCTTTGTATAATTGATTCGTTTAATATTTAGAAGAATATAATTTTTTTGAGATCTATTTAAAATTTGAAAAAAAGTTGAAGAAAAAAATACAACCTAACCTATAATTCAGTGGAATTTCTTTGAGTCAAAATCTGCTATGAACCAGCCAACTTCATTTATTTAATCATTTATTTTCATTCCAGTAAGTATTCTGTTTCAATTTTGTGTTATTTTCAAATTAATTCCAAAATGATTAACAATTGTAGCGTATACATACAACTGCAAAAACAATAGTTTCAATAATCCCAAAATTTCTTTTTTCTCAATACCCTTAGGCACCGACAGGTGAGTGATACATATAGTATTTTAGAAAATGTTGTTTATTAAAAGCTCCGTTATTTGAGTAGTGCTTCATTCAATTAGTTGAGATATCAGGAACCAATGGAATATCAGGAGGTTTACGCCTACTGTCGTCATTTCTTTACGATTAGTTGAGATATCAGGAACCAATGGAATTTCAGGAGGTTAACGCTTACTGTCGTCATTTCTTTACGATTAGTTGAGATATCAGGAACCAATGGAATATCAGGAGGTTTATGCCTACTGTCGTCACTTCTTTACGATTAGTTGAGATATCCGGAACCAATGGAATTTCAGGAGGTTTACGCTTACTGTCGTCATATCTTTACGAATGGTTGAGATATCAGGAACCGATGGAATATCAGGAGGTTTACGCCTACTGTTAAGAACCAATGAAATTTAGCAGATTTACGCCTACAGCAGGCTTAGTATAGTCGTCATTTCTTTACGATTAGTTTACGTCTGCTGCATGCGTATGCAGAAGAGTGAAAATTTTTTTGATAAATATTTGAGTGTGTATCTATATGATTTTCAATTTTATAAATAGAAATACTTCCAAGAACGCCTTCTGTGGGACGGAATTTTGGAAATCCCTAAACTCAGCTACCTGAACCTTTGTATACGTCCGAACTATTTTTAGTAATTCAAATTCATTCTCTGTACACCTCTCAAGGGGGTAAGTAATTTCTACAAGTACACTCTCTCCACACTTCTGAAGGTAGCCACTTCTACAAGTAAATTCTCTCTCAAGACGCTCTCGTGCACAGTTCAAATCTCTCAAAATAATCTGTTTTCGGGTCAGTTAGCTACCCTAGTTCATGTGTATGTGAATTACTCAGTTGAAATTCTCTACGTAAAAGAAAAAGGTTGTGAATTGTGAATCTGTGAAGCAATTACATATCGCCAAGGCACAATTCATCAGTGGAAGCTTGTGAAGCCTTATCCAAAGTGCCTGAACCTTATTCTGAGAAATCTACCCTCGACGATTGAAGCAGAGCTGTGGTGAACTCCAAACAACAAATAAGGTCAGATCTCTTTATCATTTTATATTAGCAGAAGTGCCTAGATTGAGCAAAGAGGTTCAAATCCTTGGTTATTATAGACACCTAAAAACTCTTTCTGTAAGTGAAATCTCAAGTGCCGAACATTGTGTACCTATTCTTATCTGTGAATACATAATTCTATTGTAACTACAAACTTGTTTTTATTCACCTTGCAAACATCTTTTCTACCAAAGATAATTTTTGGATCTACTGTTATAGTATAACCAGCGACTCAGGAAGTCCTCTTTTCATTCATTAAGCGGGTGATTATTATTATTTATAATTTTGTACCCGCACAATCAGTTCAAACTAAATCACCACAGAATTCATTGAAAAAAATTCAGTATAAAAAGAAACTTATTTTTCATGGATTCTAAGATTAATATTTCAGTGAAATTTAAGTATTGAGGATTTTATATTAAACACATTCGATGCTTTCAACCACCAACTACTTATTTTTCCATATAATACCTACTCTTCAACTCAATCTTCGTTTAGAAAAATTTTAGTCATTTCACTTACAAACCTAAGGTACCTATGATTTTTAACAGATTTCAAAAAGTTTCAGAGGCTGTTCTTGAGTAAACTATTGAGTAAATTTCATCACTAATTACTGTTTCTTTCAAAGTGATATTAAAACCCCAATAAAACAATATATCTTTTATTGAATGCGTTCTGTTAATGAGGAAATGTGATTACATTTACGGTTACATTATATGAGCGGAGTCATAATTTTTTATATGAATATAGGTTAAACAATGGTCCATACACTCTAAATATCACTATGAAAACTTATTACCAGCTTAAATCAAAATATTTAAGTTGTCAGATAACGCAAATAACCTTTTCTAAACAATTGTTAAATTCGCGGTCGATAAGATTAGATGCGCAGGGAGGAATGCGCGAGTTCCCATTGGTGTAAGCGATTTCAGTTCAAAATCAACGGAGTGCGACTACTGCTTGGTCTCTATACTGTGGAGATACTTTGCCTATGGGACAACTCTTAGGTTGCAATCTGCCAACTTCAGATCTATCGTAAAGCTCGACATTTTTGAGGTTATACGTAGACAGAACGGTTTGACGTATGAGCGCTATTTGTGTTGTTTCCAGTAACTTAAAAGATTCATCTTGCCTAAAAAGTGGAATTGAATCGTGAACATTTTCGTGCGATTATTTTTTACCAGTTAGTTGGACCAGCATACATTCAATATTGTATAAACATTTGACCGTTAAAAAAAATTTGTTAGCGTTGGTTACCACACAATTTCTCAATCGCTCAAAATAAGGATCGTGTCGTATGGTCGAAAGAAATGCTTCAAAAATACGATAGCGGTGCTTTGAAGCACATCTATGACATCGTGACAGGTGATGAATCGTGGATTTACGCGTATGGGCCCGAAAGTAAACAACAGTCGACTGTATGGGTGTTTCAAGATGAGACAAATCCAACAAGAGTTGCTCGCGCACGAAGCACTTCCAAGCAAATGTTTTTCATCTGTTTTTTCGAAAAAATTGGACAATCTGGAAAACCAACCGCCGAAGACAGATCACCCTTCACCACGACAATACGAGCTCTCACACATTTCTCACTACATTTTTGTGTACTCAAAACATCGATTTAATAAATCATTCGCCGTATAGTCCTGAGTTGGCACCGAATGACTTCTTTTCATTCCCGTACGTAAAAAATAAAATGAGAGGTCAACGTTATTCGACTCCTGAAGAAGCGGTTGATGCCTTCAGAATGTGTATGTGCCTCAATCAGAGCAAACGTGTATAAATCTTTATGGGGAATATTTTGAACAATAATAAAGCGATTTTCGATTATTACTATTCGTTTTTGTTCTCTAATCCCGAAATATCAAAGGCAACAAAGGGTTTGTTTTGAACGAAGTTACGTGAACTGACTTTGCAAATGCTAGAAAAGGCTTATGAAGACTGCGTTTTATCTAAAACCCAATTGTATGAATGCTACAAAGCCTTTAAAAACGGTCGGGAGGTTGTTGAATATTTGCCTCGTTCGAACATTTTTTTAAATCTACTATATATATCCTGAAAATATTTTAATAGTAACTTATTAACTTACATCGCCATATGCCTAACCTCAATATTTACGCTTTAGGGATCAGTACGCTTTTATTTTAACTGATTTAGTCCTCGTTGAGGATCTCTTTTCAAAAATCCAAAAAAAAATAATTAATTTACAATGTATAAGTAAAAACGAAATACCATTTTTAACCATCTTCAAATGTGATTTATCGAGTTGCTGGTGTTACAAATACTTACATACTTTCGAATTTCCTCTTTCCGTGAAATTACGACCTCGTCAAGTCATTTTCGACAATCAAAATTCGTAAAAGACGCAAAGTTAACACAATATCAATTGTCTTGAGTGATCATTTCAAATTCTTAACCTCATTGATCGCAGAATCAGTTTTTTTCACAGAATCTGTGGTTCGATAGTTTGGCAACATGATCTCCTCATGTCATCTGAAAATGATCATACTTAATTACGCACTGACCATCCTTTCAGCAACTCAAATTAGTTTGACATCTGTGTCGAGATGATCGTTGTGTTAGCTGACATGAGGTTTGATCAGTGTTTCAGAATAAGTCCCTCATATATCTATCTAATCTCCAATAGGATCATAGCAGATGAGCAGCATGGCTTTGTGTCCTATGTGTAGGTGTAAATCTATATATTGAGGTTTATTGACGAGTGGACAAAATTTAACGGATTCTAAAATCTTCTTGGAACATCTATGTCGAGTCCCATATAATCAGCTGCTACATATACTGAACCAATTTGATGAGAGGAGACCTATTTCCCTGGATCGCATATTTTCTGGTTGAGTGGATGACTTCAGTGGTGTTCTGCAAGGATCCTTCGGGGGCCAATTCTATTTCCTGACCTCTATCGCCGATGTTTCAGGGATCATATCAAATTCATATTCATCATATACGGAGGATATATCTATTTTTCTTGAAACATCGAATGTTAATTGCTCACATATAGTTCTTCATGGTGTTCTTGCGATTGATAAGACAAAGCTTTTGTATTTATAAGAACAACAGAGTAATTGATAATTTACATCGAAACATCTGCACAAACAAAGACAACGTTAAAGATAAATGATATAAACACTCACCTGATATGGTAATAGATACTTAAGTGTGGAAAATTTCTACATAATTATTATATACGACGAATATGATATACCTTCCGAATTAAGTAGTTTTATCAAGAAATCCTTTTCTCAGATTATATTCATATTTTTTTCAAGTCAAGGTCGGCCCTGACTCTTCCAGGTAGGGTCTTCTAACAGCGACATCACTTCACCGGCGTCCGTCGCAGTTTTTTCCCTCATTTATTTTTTCCGGTTTGTCGGATATTTAATTGGCGTTCGCGCCGATGCTCAGATTTATTTATTCCCTTCGGGTTTTGCAGCGACATTAAATTATTTGCATAACGGCAATGAGATAAAATTAACGGCCCTTTAAGCTGGTAATCGACACGTTGTTCAGGTAATTAGTCTTTAATTCCATCCGTCTCCGATTGAGCTTTGATTTGAGGAAAGGGATATCGTCTGAACTTAATGAGATGGTAGATTCTTGGAGAGATTTGTCAGGATCAGTCATCTCGACTGGTATAAGCTGAAGTATATGAGAAAAAAAGGAAATGCAGGAAGCCACTGAAATAAATAAGGAAAGAGACATCAGAGCGCTTGTTTTCCAAGTTTATATATAAAAATCGAAGCAATTCTTACCGATCTCTTCAATTTTTTACAATAAAACCGCACGCCACTGGGACGAATGATTAATTTCATCGTCCATTTCCCGAAATCGTCTCTTCCTAGAAGTAATTAAAATTTCAACCGACCGATTAGACCGAAATTAAGATCCAACTCACAAATTGGACGAATCAATTACAGGAAAAAACCTCAGTATCGGATTGCGAACACGGGGCGAACCATGGTGCACTGCCGATGATCATTTATCATTCGATGGAGCAACTAATCCGCTCTGCGAAAGGAAAATTAATGAAATCTTCCCATTTCTCAATAAATCAAGATTTTTTCCAGGCCGAAAAAATTTGGCTTATTGATTTCGCTCTTCGAAAATGGGATCTAATGGAATTATTACTGATGAAATCTGTAATGATCAGGCAATGGAGAGAATGGGATAGAAACGGATATAATACCTATGAATAATATTGAATATTCGGGTTCGTTATGAAAGTTATTAAGTAAAGAAATTGAGGAAGTCTTTACTGGACTATATTGTGAAATGTTATGAAAAAGATTGAAGAGCACTCGGATTGAAAAACCAATATTTGTAACAAAGTAGGATGAAAAATAATCGCCGTATGATTAGTATATTTAAATCTCCGGCCCCCATACAATTGCAGAATATAAAAATGGTCTAGAAACGGATACTCTTAGATGAAACTTCTATCTATAGAAACGAACAATCGCAGAAGTGCATATACGCAGAATGTCATAATTGCAGAATAATAATGCACGCTGTTGACATGTTGTTCTCAGTATCTCCAATTTGAATCATATCACATATCAAAGTGAACTCGTATATTACTATGATTCATCACATCTTAATAAAAACTCTTAAATGAGTTTTTTCTTTAAGTTATTTGACATCGGAATATAAATAACAAATTTTCACTTTGGATGTGAATAAGTCTTTACTGTCAAAGTTCAAATATACAGGGTGAGTCTTTGACCAATGCGTTAATTTTAACCATAGGTTCTTGAGATCAAAATAAACACTTTTGCCCATACCGTTTTTCCATATTCAGCTGCGTTAAAAAGTTATAAGCATTTTGAGTTTTCACATTGGGCAAATACCCTGTGTAGTCCAGTTTAGTTTGAATGAAAATTACCTTCCACAGCATCCACTATTGAATTTGAATTGTTTAAAAACATCAAATATCTCAAATATGTAATTTAACCAATCTGTACAGTAGTAGTGAGAAACCCACCAGAAATGAAATAAATCTATTGATGTCAAAATATTCATGACTGTTATCAAAAACCTTTTACAAGAAATTATTTTTATTTATATTGTCTTCTGAATATTTCAGGTGAAAATGCAATTTTTTAATGAAATTTCAACACCCTATATCTTTTGAACTGGGTCAAATTTGGAAAAATGTTATAGGAAGACAATGTTTCTTTTGACGTCAAGAATCTATGGTAAAATTTAACGCAGTGGTCAAAGACTCACTCTGTATAAAGAGTCAAGTAGTTCTGAAAATATCCTTATTTTTGAATGACTGTAGGTATTAGGGAAATAACAATGATCTTCAATAATTCTTATTGTACTCTATGGCCAATCTGTGGTGGATTTCAATCTTGCAACAGATAGGTTGAAAATACCAGTCCTTACAAAGGAAACACAATTATTCCAGGCCGCTATAACATTTCAATACCACATTTATTGAACGATTTATTGCCTGAGTTTCAACGATAACCCGTTTATTCTGCGACATTTCTTACCGGCGAGCAGGTCTGCGAAAAGCCAGTAGTCGCTGGGAGCCAAATCTGGCGAATACGGTGGATGTGGAAGCAATTCGAAGTTCAATTCATATGGTTTCATCATTGTTTTGATAGACTTGTGACAAGACGCGTTGTCTTGAAGGAAGAAATTTTTTTATTCTTATGTGCGGTTTCTTTGCAAGTTCTGCCTTCAAAAGCAGTACAATATTCACTGTTAATGGAATTTTTCTTCTCAAGATAGTACATGAGTGTTACACCACCCAAAATACCGAGGCCATAAGCTTTTCAGCCGATTGTTGTGGTTTGGAAGAGGATCGCCAGATGCTGTCCACTCAGATGACGATCGTTTTGATTCCGGAGTGAAGTGGTGGATTCATGTTTCATTCATTGTCACATATTGAAGAAAAAATTCCGTATTGTTAGGTTTAAACATGACCCAACACTGCTTAGAATCATCAACAGGCTCTAATTTTTGGTCAACAGCGAGCAATCGCTGCATCCACTCTGAACAGAGCATCCTCATAGTCGAATCCTCATGCAATATATAGGCAACGCGTTCTTTTGATATCTTTACGATGTCAGCTAACTCACTGAAAATCTTTTTCTCTATTTCAGTGCCGTAATGAGTTCATTACAGTACTAAAAACAGTGCTGTAATGAACTCATGACAGCATTTTTTGAAGTTATATTTTTCGTTTTGTGGTTGACAACACTGACATCCTATCCTTTCGAATGTCAACACGCGTCCATTGCATGTCAATTGTCAATATTAAACCATGTAGAGATTTGAACGCATTCTTCAAATTCTTAACCTGTCAATTTTCGTATCAGTCACACCAACTGCCAAAATAAAATACAAACGGCACTAGGAGGTATAAGCTGAATTTTTCATTGAATTCCAATAAATTTCTCACAATTTTTGACTGAAATAGAAAATATATCGACTAATACTCGTTGCAGAAGGTAATTCCAACACTCATGCGTTCAAAAACTCGCTCCTTTGTCACTCGTTTTCGAATTTCGCATTCGTGTTGGAATATGTGCCCATTCTGCAACTTGTTTTAGAATATACTATTCTTTATAGATATGTGACTTTCTGTCAATGTTTTATTCTACTGGATATTCATTCTAAGAATCTTTTTTGAAGTGAAAACTTCTTTAGCGGCGCTGAGCACTCTCTTGTATGGGTAAAAACATCCAAACTCGCGTCAGGGTCACGTGATTGTCATCGAAAAAGCGTAAGATCGAGGAGTAGGAGAGGGAATAATATCCCCCACTCTTTCTACCGTGCCTGCGTGTGCTGTTTCGTTTAGGCGGTGCAGGGCGCTTGTGCGAATGTTTGTGTATGTTAATGTAATATAAATTAGGTTTGTTCGCGTGGCAGTTCGGAACTGTAATTTTTGGTAATTTGTGGATCCCACCCGTTCGTCTGGGACGGAATAGGAGTTCCTTGTCGTTCGTGTGGTCGGAACACTTGATTTCGGAACTGTTCGTTACTGTTCTTACGGTTCCTGATCTAGAGATGGTACAATGGTACAAGGTACAACAGAAGAAGCGGTAAATTCAAATCATCGGTGATTCAAATTTTCAGTAGTTCTAATTGGCAATTAAGTTATATATTTGGTGACTAGGATATTCGCATAGCTGTTTTTGAGTATATTTGATATTGTGGGAGTATAAATTTTTAATCAATTCGGTATAATAGCTTCTCAAAATTTTTGTTATCTCAAAGAAGAGGAAGGATCATTTGCAATAGATGAATAAAACAATAGCATAATTGTTGATCAAAGTATGTAAGATAATTATTTTATATTATTTATATATACGATATTTCGTATTTATATACTATATATTTATTTTTGTTATTTCGTGATTGTAGTATCTTTATTTTTTAACCACTCAAAATGTATTGAAAATTTAGGAAGGAAACGGAGGAATGACCGCTTTCAAGAACACAACGACTTGTTAAAACAATTCTTATCTAAAAAATAATTACAAAGCTTTGAAAATTGTTAGAAAATATTTTTATTTATTTCCCAAATGCCACCAGTTCCATATACAATTACCTAATTCTATTATATAAAATTTTCTGTACACAGTTTCCACCAAAATTACAATGAAATAACAGAAAAATTCACAGTTTATCCAGATATGAACTAACAAAAATAATTTCTCCACTGATGACCACTACTACATATATTGAAATTTCAAATTATAATTAAATTAAATCATTTCTTTAAATATTTCATTACATATAAATTATATTTACAGTTATTTATATGGATATGTTTATGTTTATTTATTTATGACAAAAAAAATTGTTCAATTTTAATATTTGTAATTTCTAAAGTATTTCCACCGTATTAATAACACAATAACTTATTCAATATCTTTTTAACACTATCCATGATATGATCCATGATAATTGAACTCTATATGAATACCTATATGGTATTTAGAGTTCAATGTCCATGATGTACATAACCTTACTTTCACTTATCTATGCACTTAACGAAATCGTTTTGAAATTATCTGTTCCCACTTGTTCTCACCCGTTCGTGTCATAGAACAACTTGCGACGATTCCAAGAGTTACAGAACCTGGTTCTCTGTGACCCCAGTACAACTGGGAACTGCCACCCAAACAAACCTATTGTCATTTTTGTGTACGATAGCGCTATAAATGAATAATGTATTCCACCACATAAATAATAGCACTTTTATACTGATAATGAAAGCAATTAATACAAAATTATTCTCTAACCATTCCAAAATATCAAAAATGCACAACGTTAATATTGAAGTTTTCACTTCTGCCGGCACTCCCGGGAGTGCTACCGGTGTTTTATTCATCTTCGTTTCTGCAATTGTGCGGTTCTGTGCATTATTTTAAGAGAAGAGAACTTGAGCTTCGAACTAAACTGAAGGAAAACTGTGATTTCTTATTTTCAAATTGAGCTCCTGACCTCAAGTCATTTTTGAATCAGAATTCAGACTACTTCAGAGTGAAACTTAAGGCAAATGATAGGGCACATTAATTAAGATTCCATTCGGCAATTTCCATCGAAATTTCAAGGTTGCAGCGAATTTATGAAATAATTATGCTCATTTCCATTCTTAAAGAAACGAGTATAATAATACAGTAAATAAGCCATCGTGACATCTTATTTCACCACACTAATGACCACTGGGATTTGATTACGGATGTCTTCGTTTTTCAGAAGGCGCTTCACAGATTGTCACTTTTCTCCTTAATGATAATATTAATGAAAGAGTTCTAGGAATCGAAGTCGCCTTAATAGCAGGCCTACTTTGTAATATGCACCTGTGTGAATGATGGTAGCACTTTGTATCACGGTATTCTACATCATGTGATTATCATTTTTTCATTAAGATAATGAAGGGTTGCTATTAAACGGTTCCCCACATTTTACTGGTGATAATCTGAGAATATAGACGACATATTATACAGTCAGTTGAAGGTTTTATATTGGGAAGAATCTCTTTGTTCGATAATTATTTTAATTAGATCGACTCTTCCTTTTATCTGGTAGTTAGTATCAATTAAGAGATAATTTGTTAACAGACATAAAACTGTTGTTATGTTTTCCAGTTATTCGATGTTTTGACTTTTTTGGTGTTATTTCTTGAATTAATACTCTGTTAGTGGGGTTTTCTTTCAATTACTTCTATGACTAACAGTTTTTTTATTGCTGAGATACGAGATACTGGAGATATTACCGATATCATATATCACGTAGCCCTCGTGTTCCAGGTAAACGTGTAGTTACTATCTCGAAGTGCATTTTGGTGATTGGTCATAACATATCAACTTTCTTCTTAAAAAGAAAGAAAGGAGACACTTCATCAAGATCTAGTTCTTCAAACTAAGTATATCAGATTTTGAAATAAATATCTAAAAATTACTTTTAATATACAATTGAAGACAAAAATAGAATTGTTTTAGAAACAAAGAGGAACTCATAAATACTATGCATGCAAACTATGTATATTTCGATTGCCAAAATACTATGTCGTTCGGTGCCAAGTCAGGACTATACGTAGTATGACTCATCAAATCGACGTTTTGAGTGCTCAAAAATGAAGTTGTTTGAGCAGATGCGAAAGCTCGTATTGTCGTAGTGAGGAGGGATCCAGATTTTCCTGATTTCTTGGAAGACAACTGGCAAACGAATGGTAGTGTACCACTCAGAATTGACTGTTCTGCGTTGTTCTAGTGGTACGATTTGCTAGGAAGTGCTTCGTGCAGGAGCAACTTTGGTTGAATTTGGCTCATCTTGAAACACTCTTACAGTTGATTTCTGTTTACTTTCGGGTTCATACGCGTAATCCACGATTCATGAACTGTCACGATGTCATAGACATGCTTCGAAGCGAAGCGATCGTATTTATTTCGACCAATCAACACGAGCGATTGACACATTATGTGGGATTCAACGCGAAAAAATTTTTTTGACGGTCAAATGTACATGCATTATCAAATGTCTTCGAACCACAGATAGTTTTATCAATTTGACACTCATTATTGATATTTGGGAAATTTTCAAATATTGATAGATTTTTTAAAAGCTAATTGCTTTGAAAATGATACAAGATGTCTTTCGAATCGTTGGTTAGATGATTAATAAGAAGTGGTGTTCAATGCCAAATAATAATTCAACACGAGTTCCATCAACACAAATGTGTCTGTCGTCAACAAGAGTGATTCAATAAAAATTCTAAAATCTGCCGAATTTACATAGATTCCCAAAGTGGTCTACGTTGGGCCCAATGAAAATTCCCATATATCTGAATAAAACTTTCTTCATGGTCAAATATTCGAATTATTTTCATACTGTAATAACATTTTGTCATCACAAACTTTATTATGAAATAATAAGCCTCGTCAATCAATCAATTCTAACCTTTAGTTTTGAAAACTGTTAATTCATTGTCAAAACTCGCAAGTTTCCATAAAAAGATCTCTCAAAATTTATTAGGAATTTGCAGTGATATAGCTGTGGGGTTTCACCAGCTTTTGAAGGTGGTCTATGATGCAAAAAACCACTAAACTTGACGAATCAGGGGATTTGCCAGTGATTATTATTTTTCTTATAATTTTTATTATATTAGATTCTCTTCTAAAACCTTTCAATAATCAATCCAGCTTCTTAATAAACGAATAATCGCAGCAAAATATTCAAACCAAAAACGCTCCGCTGATTTAACAACTAAGGGATAAAAATGAAAACCTCCCTTCGTAGTCAGGAATATTTTTATTCCCCATATTCCGGATTCTGGAAGCCTTCGCGGCCAAAGCAACCCCCTCGCCCCGGAATACATGCGGAAACTCACACTCTTCCGCCCGCACGACGTAATATCCGGTTCGAACCACATTGTTAACGCGAGTCGAATTGGATGGAAAAATGGCGTCCTCGGCAGGAACGTCGCTGGCGTCGGTCGTGACGACGTTATTTTATATTTTGACTCCCCTGTTTTTGTTCGCCGGCTGATCCCTAATTCGGTTTCCATCGACCCCATCACACGGAGAGGACGCCACCCACTTATTGCTATTCCATCTATGACTGCGGGCGTCTTACGTCGCGTGGTGGTCTTCGTTCTTTCTGCTACCGCGCCCGCCCGCGGTCTCCGTCGTCGACCAGTGCCGTGCGGTTTTTTTATTTGTATTCATATTTTTTCCCATTATTGTTTTTTTTAATATAACGCATCGACAATATTTTTTTAAATAAAATGTAGCGTGTTTCAGAATATTCCATCTGCATTGTTGAATACAAATTTCGAAAATCACAACCAACAATTTTTACTTTTCGGTCACTTCTGCTTATGCCAAGTTTCCCTTGGACAAACCCTTAAACTATATAAGATAGACAAAGGATTCCTTTGTAAAATATCGATTTGTTTCGACTCCCTCATTGAAAGTCTCAACCTCATTGAAAGTCTTAAACTCATTGAAAATCTCTTGTGAAACCTCACCCGGCAACACCGCATAAAATCTTTTTCCATTTACTCGGATCACAATATCTTCAGGGTCAAAATGATCTGAAAAAATGAAAATTGCTTTCTTTGGGTGAATACTGGACCATTCCAACAGCGAAACCCAAATTCTTCTTCTTTCATCGTCATCTGGGAACCTTAATTCAAGAAAACCTCATTTTATCTTATAATAATCTCATCGAAATCTTCCTTATTAAAACTTTCTACGTTACTGAACATGTAAATAACTCAATACTTCGTTATTAACAATACACTTACCTATGGAACGATAAATTCGGATTGAAATTCCTGTCTTTACTACAACTTTCACACTTACGAACCATTTTTAGTGCGATGAAAAGTAATAAACAATAAAAAATATGAAAAACCTAATACTGACTCTCACAAATTTTCATCAATTTGCGTATTTATTTTCGATACAGAGGTGGCAACGTATGTCTTCTAAACATCATGTGACCTTCAAATTGTCAAGCAGAGAATGAAGTAGCGTTGTCTTGACTTTCACCTGAATTTCTTTCCATCTGTGGTTCTGACATAAAATAGCAGAATCAACTAAAGTTTTTCTTTTATATATATATAAATATTGATATCGATGATTCTCGTGGGTTAGCAGTCAAATAAAAAGTAGAAGACTCTTTTATCCTTTACTCGAGCTTTCAAAACAAATTGTTTCTTTTTCAAGAGTGCTGCAAATTATTAAAAATCAATTGGTGAACAGGTTACAGATCTTCAGTACTTACGATAGCGAGATTGATTATGAAATGATGTTCATTAAATCTTAATCTAATTAACATGAATTCAAGACCTTAAATTATGATAGCTCAAAAAATATAATAATGATTGACAATTTTTGGATGTCATTTAAAGACGTGAACATCGAAGTGGAATCTTGAGAGC
Source organism: Micraspis discolor (assembly GCA_030674115.1). Taxonomy (NCBI): domain Eukaryota; kingdom Metazoa; phylum Arthropoda; class Insecta; order Coleoptera; family Coccinellidae; genus Micraspis; species Micraspis discolor. The sequence continues at coordinate 4,222,489 of JARTUT010001740.1, forward strand.
TAGGCATATGTGATATACAATACAAGCTTTAATTTAGAATCAGATTACTTAGAATAAGAACATACGTTAGGTGTTAAAAGATTTTGTTATTCACTTATATCTAAGTTTGAAACGTTAGTCACATTTCTTGTTTTTTCTATAGAAATCAAGTAAGAATACATTGTGCTCAAAGAGTTAATATCTTTCCTAGAGTTCATGGAGTTATCATATTGTGATAATCTCACCATTTCCATAAATGTTCTTTTTTTGAAATTAGGTTCTGAATCTAATATTTTTATATTTTCATAATCAGGATGATGATCTTCAGAATTCACATGATTGGTAAGAGCACAGGAATTTTTAAGAGTTCTGATATGGCTTTTGTGTAGTGTTATCCTTTGCTGAAGTTTGGTGGAAGTCTGACCTATGTATATTTGATCGCAATCCTTACATGGAATGCTGTAGACAACATTAGATTTATTTAAGATCTTATCTTTGTCTTTCAAATAAGTGAATATAGACCTAAATGGTTTTACATTTTTTGTTGCAATTTTAATTTTATCAGGTGGTAGTATTCTTTTGAGATTATATGTAAGGGTTTCTATGTAAGGTAGTGTTAGGTATAAAAATCTTTGTTGTTCTGATGGTAATAAAGGTTGTATATCAGCATCTAATCATGGTGGTAGATCATTAGGTGTATTAAATAATAATTTATTGATCAAGTTAATAGGATAACCGTTTTTTATTAAAAGATCTTTGAGAATCAGAAGATTTTTATCTTTAAATTTATTATGAGATATTTTCAAAACTCTTGTTTTCAAATTTTTTATAATGTTAATTTTCATTTTCATTGGATGATATGACGCGAAATTAATGTATCTTCCTGATGCTATTGACTTTCTGTACCAATCTACTAGATTGTAGGTCAGACTTCCACCAAACTTCAACAAAGGATAACACTACACAAAAGCAATATCAGAACTCTTAAAAATTCCTGTGCTCTTACCAATCATGTGAATTCTGAAGATCATCATCCTGATTATGAAAATATAAAAATATTAGATTCAGAACCTAATTTCAAAAAAAAGAACATTTATGGAAATGGTGAGAATATCACAATATGATAACTCCATGAACTCTAGGAAAGATATTAACTCTTTGAGCACAATGTATTCTTACTTGATTTCTATAGAAAAAACAAGAAATATGACTAACGTTTCAAACTTAGATATAAGTGAATAACAAAATCTTTTAACACCTAACGTATGTTCTTATTCTAAGTAATCTGATTCTAAATTAAAGCTTGTATTGTATATCACATATGCCTAGCTCTCAAGATTCCACTTCGATGTTCACGTCTTTAAATGACATCCAAAAATTGTCAATCATTATTATATTTTTTGAGCTATCATAATTTAAGGTCTTGAATTCATGTTAATTAGATTAAGATTTAATGAACATCATTTCATAATCAATCTCGCTATCGTAAGTACTGAAGATCTGTAACCTGTTCACCAATTGATTTTTAATAATTTGCAGCACTTTTGAAAAAGAAACAATTTGTTTTGAAAGCTCGAGTAAAGGATAAAAGAGTCTTCTACTTTTTATTTGACTGCTAACCCACGAGAATCATCAATATACTTTATATTCAGTCACGAATTTTCTTAAAATATAAATATTGAGTTAGATAGCACATATCAAAGAACATTACATTACAATGCTATGTTACATATCATAATACAACTGGGCGTTGTCTACTCAATCCCTCTCTCCATGCTTGCCTGTCTTGCACATCTTCCACATTAAGATGTCTCTCCTCCATTGCCTTTTTAATGCCTTCGTTCCACGATCTTCTTGGTCTTCCACGTTTCTCTTTTCCAGGTGGTGTCCAATTAAATAAAATCCTCGGCCATCGGTTATCGTTCATCCTCATAAGATGTCCGAACCAGCGCAGCCCTTTTACTTTAATTCTGTCTATCACTGTTGTTCTTGTTTTCATTCGGTTACGTATTTCTTCATTGATTATTCGCTGCAAGCGTGACACCCTAGCACTTCTTCTTAAATAGGTAGTCCATCTCAACAGCTAGGATTCGTCTCTCCAGATCTGCATTCAGTACCCAGATCTCACTACCATAGCACAACACTGACTCTACTAGTGTTCTTCCTAGTCTTTTTTTATTTTTATTTTTATGTTCTTTTACTTCTTGCTAATATATTCGATAAGACAGTTTCAATTAAAAATATAAAATTTTATACAATAATTTGAACGCAAATTGGAGAAAAAGTTTTTATTCATAATTATATGGTAATAGAGAAACCTACTATTTGTTCAGTTTGGCAACATGAAAATCTCAATAATCGACAAGCTTCAGATGCGACACTTTTCAATGTAGATCAAGGGATCTATTCTTATATAGTCTAATGACAAACCGCACCAAAAAGATATTTTTTGTGGATGGACTGGTGCTTCACTAAGTTCATGTGGATTTTCATCCGACAACTAACGAATATTTTCGTGGTCAATCAGATTCAATTTTTAAGTGAGCTGGGTCTTGTATGGGCGTGAACAAAGATCTTTAAATTTGCCATAAGGTAGTTTGGGCGAAGCTCAACTTAAGAACCCCGTGTAATTGACTGATTTGGACATTTGATCCTAACAGCGATATTTCGAAATTTAGAGATTCATATTTTCAGAATAGGTTAATTGTTCAAATATCTCGGTCAAGTTCGTTATTGGGTTAAATCCGTCGAACCGTTAAGGGGTTATGAGCATCTGGCATTTAATTTCCTCAATAGCTCCTAGAATATCCATTGGATTTACTTGTAGCTTGAAAGATAGTTGACTGAGGTCGAAACAAATAGGCTTGCAAAATTTGGAAAAAATCGACAGGCGTTAAAAATTTTTTAAAAATTGACAAAAAAAAATATTTTCAATATTTTATACCTCCTGAGATATTCGTCGTATTCAAACAAAAATTTGTGCATTATAAGACATATTCTCAAATCCCTTTTCTTTCACCAGAAGATACAAATTTTTTTCAATTATTTAAGGGCACAGACGAGGAGTTAAATCAACCCCGTCCAGGTTTCAAATTTTATGTTTTTCACTCACCATGACTGATTCATATTTGCCATTCTATGTATTAGTCAATATGTCAATATGAATACATCTATCAATGAAGCAAGTAGTTTTATCACATCAGCTTGCAGAATATCGAGGAGTGAAATTAAGTGATGAGAATTTTGAAAAATCTGTGCTGAAACACAACAAAAATTTGTAGTGATAGAGGTAACTTTTACTCTGAGTAACTTGTGTATCGAACTGTATAGGTTTATTCATTCATTTTTTTTCTCTTACTTCATTTCATTGAGTTTATTTTCATCAAAGATTTTTTTTTTCTGAAAATCATCCCTAGACAAGCATAATTCTATTGTAATCCATGTAAATGCTAATTATGTTCTATGTAGATATGTAGATCCATAGATTATGAAGACAAAAATCTATCGATGAACTCAAATTCCTTTAATGCGATAAAAACTGGAAAACTGAGATATAATGAGCTCAATTATGGTTGCAGTTCGATCAGAGACGATTTGCATTATATTCGTCTTGAATGTGTGGTTGTGTCTGAAAACATCGAAGCATTGCGAAGCAAATGGTGGAGCTCAGGTGGCTACTGTAGCTTTTAAAAACCAAAAGATAAAGTAGGATGTTAAAGATTCTAGCCGCCCGAAGTGGCAGTTGAGGCTTTCAAAAGCCGAATGTTGAAATATCATCTAGTGGACTGTCAAAAGCGCTTCGACAACTGGTTTATCCGCAGGCAAAAGTGTACATAACTTGAGGGGTGGTATTTTGAGAAGTAATAAAGCAATTTCTCATAAGAATTTTTGATGTTTCCACTGTTACGAGCAATATCGCGACATCTTTCAGTCACGCCACTGCGACTGATCGATAGCCCCCTACGTCCCCGATCTTTTCATCCCCCAATATCTCCCACCCCCTCCGCTTCCTGTCGTATTTCAAACGAGATTTCACCTAAGTTCTTTTTTATTAAACAGGACCGGCCTGGTACGATATATTAAGTAGGGAGGGGATGCACGAACCTGAATGGAAATTCGTTTATATTAATCTTTCTATTTGATGTCTGATAAAGAAGGCAATTCAAGAAAACTGATTCATTATGAATCAACATGGCTAATAGATGTGAAATGGATCTTTTCTAGATTAGGTTCATTATGTATAAATTTGGTGGAAACCGAAAATTGTTACGAATGGGAGTTTGGCTCGAAACGCAAACGATTTGAGTGGAGGTTTATTGTTCAAATTTCTCTAATAATTTGTGGCAATTTATAGAATGATGCACTGGATTTATTCCGAGGATAGTTGGAAAAATGGATGACAATATTTTCTCGTTTCTCTGATGAATAAGATACATTAACTGCATGACTTCCTATCAAAGTTGCTTAGGCATTCTTCGATTTGGATTATGCCAAGTGTACTACTATTTCGAAATCTAGACTAAATTGGCTCCACGCCAAGTGTACAAGGTTATTAATGAGTGTCGAATATCGAATTTACTTGTAAAGACAAGTTATTTTAGTTTTAAATTAGCAGAGATGATTCAAAAGACATATACGGATACTGTACTAAGTCTTTGAGACAGAGTAAATAGGTTATGAATTAATTGATTCAAATATAACTTTTTTAGTACTGTAATGAACTCATTACGACACAGAAATAGAGAAACTTTTTTTTTCTGATCGAACCGATATTGAGCTATATCGCCTTAGTTACCATGTGGCATAACACACTCATATTTCCCAAGGGAAATATGGAACGTCAAATCATATTTCTTTCAAAACATCAAATCATATTATATTTTATTTCTTTATTTAGTAAAAAATGGAAACTGCAATTCCACCAGATACAAAGGAAGAAGAAATATCATTTGCTATCATCTTCGCTACCTTATTTTTGTGCAGCATACTGTCAGCCAGATAGCCTTCTACAACAGATGAACTTTTCCAACCACCTTGTCTCTTGAGTGTTGTCATTGAGGCTCCCGCATCGGCAACCAATGTCGCGGATCTTCGTCTTCCACAATGGCCTGCATACGTTTTCGGATGATCTAAACCCAACCATTCAGCAACCCTACTCGGAATTTCCCGAAGGGATGAAACTTTGACAACCTCGGGAAATATACTATTTATATTTCCCTAGTTGTAATAATAGCTGTATTATGTGATCAATTGCGAGGAAATAAGAATTGGTATTTTTTCCTTAACAAATTTTGGGTTTCCCTGTGTTATTTTTATTTCATCTTTTCCTATATAACTCTGGTATAGCAAAATGATGTCAACATATTCCTGCTATCTCAATTTCAAGATCCTGAAGGGTGATAAAATTCAGTTTACATCGATCTTATTGACTACCACTCTACACCGCTAATTAATCTAAGATAAGTTCGTCCATGATTTATTGCTGCATTTGAAAGGAATTATGTTAATCAGGCACTTCCTCAAACGCAGTGGGAGCTACAAATAATCATAATCTGGCTTTATTCAAAGTAGCCGCCAGGCAGTTGGCGCAGTCTTGAAAACAACTCGAAGGGCAATAAATTATGTGTATCAGTACGAAATAATACGATTATTAAAGAGAGCTTTTTTACGTCGTATGTAAATTACTTCGTGAAACTGAATTCACAATTGGGAGTTGAAATGTTTTCTGGAAGTTTCTAAGTTGCAGAGAATGGGGAGGTTTTACAGAATCACTGGAATCACTTGGTAATTGAATTTTCGAATTGGACACAATCAAGTTATTATTATTATTAATATTATTAAGTACATAAAGAGAAGAGACTTTTCAACTATAAACTCAACAGTTCTAAATTTATAATTATAATTGTCCAATAGTCCCTGGATGAGATATAAAAGGAAAAAATTGGAAACTTGAAGCAGTCATCCCAGAAGGACGCACAACACCATCACTACACTAGTTCTGATAAAGAATATACCGATCTTAACAGTTATTGAAGGCATTCACTGTACTAGCGTTCACAACAATAGACGGGAGACACATCTATCAAAAACTCTGTTGGTTATAAAAGACTGGCTCTGCATGTTCTTGAACTTCCTCTTCGCCAACTTGTGAGGATGTTCACAAAGATGCTTCATGCTCCTGCAGAACAGATGATCCAGATTGACTCCGACAAACTCCCGCACTGCACGTAAAGTAACAATCAGATCTCCTCTATTACGGCGATCTTCGAACATCTGCAGATTCATTACCTTTAGACGACTTTGATAATCAAGTCTGTCAATTCCAACGCTGCATAGACTCAAGGAAAAGTTCGTCACCCTTGAAAAATGAACACCACACATGTCCAGCGTATTCCATTAGTGGACGGACATAGTTGCAACAGAGCAGCTTACATGTTGCTATACTGCATTGTCTGAACGCATTCTGGATCATGTAAGTTCGTTGTTTGGCTCTAGTAGAAACATTTGCAACTTGTCGTGACCAACTCAAATCTTCATCCACAACAACACCCAAATCATGTATGTAGTGGACAGAAACAAGGGGTATACCGTCGATCTTGAATATATGCTCCTTCAGAACAGATGCTCCAGATAGACTCCGAAAAACCCCCGCACTGCACGTAAAGTAACAATCAGATCTCCTCTGTCACGTTGATCTTCGAAAGTCTGCAGATTCATTACCTCTAGACGACTTTGATAATTAGGTCTGTCAATTCAATCAAGAGCAGCTTACATGTTGCCACCCTGCATTGTCTGAACGCATTCTGGATCATGTAAGTCCGTTGTCTGGCTCTAGCAGAAACATTTGCAACTCAAATCTCTATCCAGAACAACACCCAAATCATGTATGTAGTCGACAGAAACAAATGGTATACCATCGATCTTATATATATCCTCCGGATTCTTTTTGCCGATAGGCAGAACACAATACCTGTCGACGTTCACGAGAAACAGCCATCTCCTGCAGCACTCACACGCACATCGTGTAATTCTCTGGAATTGGAAACATAGTTGTGAATTTTCAAATCATCAGCCTACAGGACACACTGAGATTTCAACACTCTAGGGAGGTTCGACGTGTCCGGGAGAAAGAGAAGCAGACCCAACATCGATCCCTGCGGGACGCCACTTAATTGTAAGCATTCGGAGGATTAATGAATGTTCTTTTATTGAAAAACCCTCCAATCCAGGAGATTAAACCACCCCTTATTCCCAGGTGATTCAACTCAGATATGCGACGTCGATGAGGTATTCTGTTGAAAGTTTTAGATAAATCCAAATACAAAACGTCTATGGGAATTTGCAATCGAAAGAACATGTCCAGTCATTTAAGCCAGATAACAAATTGGTCATTGCAGAACGTCCAGGGACGAAGGCATGTTGCTCAACAGGTATGATATCATGATATCACTTTATAAGCTGTTCACAAATGATTATCTCCAATATCTTGGGAACGGAGGATGTTAGACACATTGGGCGATAAGTTAGGGGGAAAAACTCAACTCGGGTGTCACCGATACCTTCAACCAATCATCAGGTAAAGTGGAAGTTTCTAGAGACTTCTTGAAAATGAGCGTTAAAGGAAGGGCAATAGCAGATGAACATTTTTTAAGTGCGAAAGACCATCAGGGCCAGGAGAGGATGACGCATTGATACCTGAAAGGTTTTTGAGTTTCAACTCCTCATCTACAGTAACTTGGTTAAACTGTGCCTCCGGCCTAGGCATCCCCACATCTTGTAAAGGATCTTTGGGTTTAGAATTATATACACCCACGAAAGCGTCTGCCTAGGCATTCGCTGACTCAGGGGCAACGAGACAACTCATCGATGAGCAAACTGAATAGCGGAATGATAATCTTTCAGTTCATCGTACACCTCATGTATGTTAAGAATTTCTTTTTTTTCTTCTCTAACATTCAAAAATTTTGCCACTTTCAATTTAGTATTTAGTTGATGATTGGAATTCATATGTAGTAGATATTGACCTATACTATTTGGTTTTTTATACACACTGGTTCTTGGGATTTGATTATATTTTTGAACAAGTACTCCTAATAATTGAAGTTGTGTATCTCTCTCGATTTCCAATGTGAATTTAATAGATTCTTCTAGATTGTTAAGATGTTGAAGAAGTCCATCTATGTGTTCATTCCATGTTGCCAAATGATGAAAGTGTTATCTACATATTTCTTCCGTAATTTTGGTTTGAGTACATATTTTATTTGTTTTTTCATTTGTAAACGTCAGTTTCCAAAAACACAATATTAATCAAGAAAATTTATTTTATCAAGTCACTAACTTGTAAAACTGACAGTTAACTTACAAAATTTTTACTAGTTAGTAGTATTATTTATATTAGAAAATTTTGTTTTATCGTCATATATGTTGAAAATTATGGTAAAATTGTTATTTTCAATAACACAGATTTTTGATGATGAAAGAGTTGATACTGATGATGATGAACCATCTGTTGCACCAGAAACTGCTGAACTCGAGGAATACAGACCATTTGTACTCTCCTTACTACCAAATAATTTACTATACATTTCGATTTTTTTGTTGACCGAATCATCGACATAACTCATCGCAATTTTGGTGCTCATCCACCCTCCTGCAAGTTTTAGTGCTAAAATATTTCCACCCGAATCCGCAACCATGGTGGCTCCAGTTCTGCTAAAAGAGTGCATAACTTTCTGTCTTTTAAACCTAAATATTTTGCTATTTGCTTTGGGACACCACCGATATAGTGTGCCGGCCAGCATTAGGGGAAATGCACTTTCCATGTCGGTATGTCAAAAATAAGATTTACATATTTTCTGCATAAATAGACGGGAGACACATCTATCAAAAACTCTGTTGATTATAAAGGACTGGCTCTGCGTGTTACTTCTTCTTCGCCAACATATGAGGATGTCCACGAAGATGCCTTATGCTCCTTCAGAACAGATGATCCAAATTGACTCCGAAAACCCCCGTACTGCACGTAAAGTAACAATCAGATCTTCTCTGTTACGTCGATCTTCGAACATCTGCAGATTCATTACCTTTAGACGACTTTGATAATCAAGTCTGTCAATTCCAACGCTGCATAGACTCAAGGAAAAGTTCGTCACCACACATGTCCAGCGTATTCCATTAGTGGACGGACATAGTTGCAACAGAGCAGCTTACATGTTGCTATACTGCATTGTCTGAACGCATTCTGGATCATGTAAGTTCGTTGTTTGGCTCTAGTAGAAACATTTGCAACTTGTCGTGACCAACTCAAATCTTCATCCACAACAACACCCAAATCATGTATGTAGTCGACAGAAACAAGGGGTATACCGTCGATCTTGAATATATGCTCCTTCAGAACAGATGCTCCAGATAGACTTCGAAAAACCCCCGCACTGCACGTAAAGTAACAATCAGATCTCCTCTGTCACGTCGATCTTCGAACGTCTGCAGATTCATTACCTCTAGACGACTTTGATAATTAGGTCTGTCAATTCAATCAAGAGCAGCTTACATGTTGCTACACTGCATTGTCTGAACGCATTCTGGATCATGTAAGTCCGTTGTCTGGCTCTAGCAGAAACATTTGCAACTCAAATCTCTATCCAGAACAACACCCAAATCATGTATGTAGTCGACAGAAACAAAGGGTATACCATCAATCTTGTATATATGCTCCGGATTCTTTTTGCCGATAGGTAGAACACAACACCTGTCGACGTTCACGAGAAACAGCCATCTCCTGCAGCACTCACACACCGCACATCGTGTAATTCTCTGGAATTGGAAACATAGTTGTGAATTTTCAAATCATCAGCGTACAGGACACACTGAGATTACAACACTCTTGGGAGGTTCGACGTGTCCAGGAGAAAGAGAAGCAGACCCAACATCGATCCCTGCCGGACGCCACTTGATTGTAAGCATTCGGAGGATTAATGAATGTTCTTTTATTAAGAAACCCTTCAATCCAGGAGATTAAACCACCCCTTATTCCCAGGTGATTCAACTCAGATATGCGACGTCGATGAGGTATTCTGTCGAAAGTTTTAGATAAATCCAAATACAAAACGTCTACGGGAATTTGCAATCGAAAGAACATGTCCAGTCATTTAAGCCAGTTAACAAATTGGTCATTGCAGAACGTCCAGGGACGAAGGCATGTTGCTCAACGGGTATGATATCATGATATCACTTTATAAGCTGTTCACAAATGATCATCTCCAATATCTTGGGAACGGAGGATGTTAGACAAATTGGGCGATAAGTTAGGTGGCAAAACTCAACTCGGGTGTCACCGATGCCTTCAACCAATCATCAGGTAAAGAGGAAGTTTCTAGAGACTTCTTGAAAATGAGCGTTAAAGGAAGGGCAATAGCAGATGAACATTTTTTAAGTGCGAAAGGCCATCAGGGCCAGGAGAGGATGACGCATTGATACCTGAAAGGTTTTTGAGTTCCAACTCCTCTACAGTAACTTGGTTCAACTGTGCCTCCGGCCTAGGCATCCCCACATCTTGTAAAGGATCTTTGGGTTTAGAATTATATACACCCACGAAAGCGTCTGCCTAGGCATTCGCTGACTCAGGGGCAACGAGACAACTCATCGATGAGCAAACTGAATAGCGGAATGATAGTCTTTCAGTACATCGTACACCTCATATATGTAAAGAATTTCTTTTTTTTCTTCTCTAACATTAAAAAATTTTGCCACTTCCAATTTAGTATTTAGTTGATGATTGGAATTCATATGTAGTAGATATTGACCTATACTATTTGGTTTTTTATACACACTGGTTCTTGGGATTTGATTATATTTTTGAACAAGTACTCCTAATAATTGAAGTTGTGTATCTCTCTCGATTTCCAATGTGAATTTAATAGATTCTTCTAGATTGTTAAGATGTTGAAGAAGTCCATCTATGTGTTCATTCCATGTTGCCAATGATGAAAGTGTTATCTACATATCTCTTCCATAATTTTGGTTTGAGTACATATTTTATTTGTTTCTTGTTTGTAAACGTCAGTTTCCAAAAACACAATATTAATCAAGAAAATTTATTTTATCAAGTCACTAACTTGTAAAACTGACAGTTAACTTGCAAAATTTTTACAAGTTAGTAGTATTATTCACATTGTCACCAAACCCACTCGGCTCCAGACAGTGCACAAGCTCCTCGGCTAGCTCTAGAGCTGAGACTACTTATAAAGGGGGCGCCACTCTCTTTTATGATAATACAAAGAAAAAAAAGAGGAAAGTACACTAAAGATCTCAGGGTCGCAAAAGAGAGAAAATAACGAACGCACTCTCAGGATGCCAAACGAGCCCGATCACACAAGCGGGAGGTAGTGGCAGGTAGAAAGAATATAGAACAATTATTTAATAATATAATGAGCCAAAATGAAATACACAAGGTCCCTCAAACGAGGATATATCTTACAGAAGGTAGATCACTAACTAGTTCTTACTTCACAACCCGAATATTCGATATAATGCTTTATCTCTTACTAAACAAACAGTAATATCACCCCAAGGTATATACTTAGAGCCTCGATGGTAATCGTTACAAATAGCTCTTTACTTATATCTAAGCGACCTTCTCGATAGGTCGGGTTTCATGTACTAAACAGTATTCACTGAATTGGGCCTCTTTGATACTAATCAATCTTAACTAAATTCTACAGACTAACCTTCTATAACAGTCTAGGTCGTAGCTTGACTGAAGTACAAAGGATATAGTTTCTCAAACCATAATTATTCTCACAGTCTCGTAGATGGAAACTAGGCTCAAATATATTCATGGGCCAACGTAGTACAATTTCTCACAGTAATGCGCCCTGGGTAGACAACAGGTGTGGTATCTTAGATGGCGAAATCTGGTGGAGGTCCCTAAAGACAGCTCCCACGGCAGCTCGACGGTAATTCAGAGACAGCCTAGACAAACAGCTCGAAGACTTCAAAGACAGTTCAGAATCTGCGGTATCTCGCAACGGTACAATAATAATTCCCAATTCGAAGCAGAATGATGCTAAAATACGAACAGAAATCTAAAATACCTCGTGACAAACATAGGTTAACTCACCAATCCCACGTCGTTTCTCCAAACAAATACGCCACTCCGCTAAAGAGCAAAAATCTCACCAACGAATAAACCAAACCAACATGATAAGATTTCTCTCGGGGCTTCAGTTAAAATCCTGTTCAGATCCGCAAAATTGCGATTAATTACTCCAGGACATTTCAACCAAATATGCGGGAAGAACGATGTCATTGACAACCTACGTCACACGATGACAGACTAAGACCACCGACAACGGCGTCCATCGAAACTTACGAGATAAGCTGGCAAACTACTGCGACTAACGCCACCAGTTCGGTTTGCAGGTACTAACTGGAGCGGTAATTTTGAAACCGTGACAACATTAGAAAATTTTGTTTTATCGTCATATATGTTGAAAATTATGGTACAATTGTTATTTTCAATAACACAGATTTTTGATGATGAAAGAGTTGATACTGATGATGATGAACCATCTGTTGAACCAGTAACTGCTGAACTCGAGGAATACAGAACATTTGTACTCTCCTTACTACCAAATAATTTGCTATACATTTCGATTTTTTTGTTGACCGAATCATCGACATAACTCATCGCAATTTTGGTGCTCATCCACCCTCCTGCAAGCTTTAGTGCTAAAATATCTCCACCCGAATCCGCAACCATGGTGGCTCCAGTTCTGCGAAAAGAGTGCATAACATTCTGTCTTTTAAACCTAAATATTTTGCTATTTGCTTTGGGACACCACCGATATAGTGTGCCGGCCAGCATTAGGGGAAATGCACTTTCCATGTCGGTATGTCAAAAAATATCTTAGGCTTTCTGTTCCAGGAGGCCGAAGATTTACATATTTTCTGTATAACATGCTGGGTTTGAAGCTGCAGCCATCATCGGTTATGGTAAATCTTCTTGGTGTTAAATTTTTTGTTTGCCGCAATGACACAATAAAGTATTTTCTCATATCTTCTACACATTCATGTTTAAGGAGAGAATTTCGTCACATCGACAAAGTCCAAAAATCCCAAATATTGTTACAATTTTCGCCAGCAACCACTGGTCATCAGGAGCATTTAAAAGAAATTATTCAGTCTCTCCTTTACTTAATACCTTGGCCTTATTTGACGTATAACGCTCATTTTTTCGTTTCAGAAACGCTATTACCTTTTGAAATCTGCAAATGACAACTAAACGTAATATTTTTCAATAAATTTTCTAAGGGAAACAAATCTGCAAACAGGGGCATGCATTTTCTTTCATTTCATAACAGCTTTTCAGCATAGACGATTTTGCCCATAAAGTATTAGGGCTGAATCTAGCTGATAGTTGATCCAAGTCACTTTTTTAAATCTTCGTATTCTTCCTCGTACTTTGATTCTGCAGGTAATAAACTTGAAGCTACACTTCTGGCTGCCTCAATAATTTTTTTTGGTACATTTACAGACATGTTCATGCCAATGCTTCCATACCTTACATTTGCGACAAATTATTGAGATTGTTTTGGAATTTATCTGACCTTTTTACAAATGAGAAACAAATAAAATATAAAACAATACACGCAAGGTAACGGGTTTTACGGTTCAAGGAGACAGTTCGAAAAGCCAACTCTGTACAAAAAGGAATGGAACTTACATACTCAAAAATGTTCGATGACGTATTATAAAATTAAAGCTTTGAAATATCATTGCCACTGTACTTTCAGAACCTTTTCGTATACTCATTATTAAGATTGCCGCAGGATATGGATTAATGAGACAAGGGTTTCCTGTTCGTGGACTGTGAGGAAGCCCACCACAATACTTGAAATAATAAACATATATCACCTCAGGGAAACCTCGTTAAAATTCGCATCTGGACAAAACTTAATGGATTGTAGATAAAGAAAAGGATGAGTCTGCTGAAACTGTCATAATCCCGTTTAATTCATGTAAATTGCGTTGCTGAATTTTCGATGCAGATGTTTATTGAATTGGTTGAATATTTAAATGGAGAATAATCAAACTCAAGTTGATAATTCTCGATTTAGAAGAGTTTGAAATGCTATTACGCGATTTAAAATTAAGTCTTCATTGACATTTTCTGAGCTGACAGTTCCTGATTGTAGCCTTCTTCAGCGAACATACATAAAAGAAATGACTTTGTTCTGTGACAAACACGCTAAAATTCCAATCGTGAAAATTTGCCTCTAGTCTTAAAATATTAGAGAAGGAATATTTAAACATGAAACAAAAACGGGTAACATTGCGAATTGATAATGTTACAAATGCACAATAAACTTCATTTAATTGTGTTCAAGAATCTGGATGTTGAGAATTTTGCAATTACTTCATTGAGAATTGTTACAAACTGATTGTACATCACATTCACATAATGAATAGGTACCTACTCCCTGAAGTTGACGTATTTAATAAATCAACTATATCTCAACAAAGTAGACCTATTTACAATTATTGAGAAGTATTGGCGTAATTCCAGTCATATTTTACAATAGAAAAGTCCGAAAATTGTGTTCCCTTGAAAAATGGCGCATTTGATTAAGTTGAGCAAGATCGGGTATAGTGTGTTGCCTAATAATTCAATTCAATAATATTGAAAACCACTCTCTGCCAACTAAATCACTAAGTTACAGTGATAGAATTAAAATTTCTCCTAATAGAAGGTTTAATTGATTAACTGAGATGTTTGAGGTTTGTCGTGTATTAAGATAAGATTTCACAGAGAGATAAGAGAATAATCATAATTAAACTACATTATCACTAGTTGATGACGAGATATTGTGGATGATAATCATAATTAAAACCACAATAGATGATGATAACAACTTCAGGCAAATTCAGTAATAATGTAGTTGAAATACATAATTATCTACTAAGAGTTAATTAATAAGAATTAAACTTGAGAAGAAAAAATATATTGAATTTTGAAAAATTAAGGTGAGTTTTAAAAAACAATCTATATCCAACACAAAAGGTATTTCTGAAGGGAAAAAATTGTATTTAATTGTATCAGTGTTTATTTGGTGGAAATTAATTTTCAAATAAATAATAAGATTCAGATTTCCACAAATTTTTATTGTTTTTCACAACAATTGTTTCGCCAACATATGCCAACATACATTTTGAATGATTTAATTTTATTTTATTTGCTCCAAGATTCAGAGCTGCAGTCTGTCTGCGAATATGGGGACAATGATTGACAAAATTGGTAACCAATGAACGGGTGCAGATTTTATGGTGCCAGTAATCATTCTCATGGATGTATTCAATTGTTTCATTGGTTTTTTGCGTATGTGCACTATTGAACCAAACATAGCAACAATACTCATCTGCAGAAAATACTACGGCTAGAGATGCTGTGCGAAGAGTGTAAGCATCAGCACTTCAAGATCATCCAGCTAATTTCTGAAGAATGAAGGTATGTTTTCCAGAGTATGGAAATTCGAATGCTGGCAAGCAATAGCAATGTCATCAGCATAAACAAATCTCTGAGATGATGTCGTGAGTAAATTACTGAGATATAAATTGAAAAGTAAAGAAGCTAGAACTGATCCTTGTGGAAGGCCGTTTTCCAATGTTTTGAAATTGCTACTCTTATTGTCAACAAAAACACGAAACCTTCTATCAGATAACATATTTTCTAATAATCTTACCATTTTTTCACACTGCAGATAAATATAGAGGTTGAACATTAATCCATCTATCCACACAGTGTCATATGCCGAAGGTAAATCATTGAAAGCAACTCCTGTTTTCCACCTATTATTGAAGCCTGATTCTATGAATGAGGCTGAGAACCTGATCTAAACAATTTCTATTTTTCCTGAAGCATCCCGGGAAATTTTGTAGAGCATTTTCTAAAGGAGATTCAATTCTAAAAAGAATTAACCTTTCTGATATCTTGGAATTAACACTCAAACTGATTTGTCGATAAATACTACTAGGATCACAGGGATTTTTTCCTGTTTCAAAATACCTATTACTTTAGCCTAACAGAATTCTGAAGGAAAATTTAGTGTATTCAGAATCAAGGCCTTTTTTCCTGAAGGTTTGATGAATTCAGAAAAAATTCCATCAAAAACTGCTGCTTTCCGAAATTTGGTAGACTCAATTCCAGCCCTCAATTCTTCTATACTAATAGATGTGACACATGTTCTAAAGTAGGAGCTGATCTCCCGAATATGTGTTTTTTCTTCATATTCTTCATTTTAGATTGGGATATATTAACTGATTCAGATACATCAACTAATCGGCGAGCGATTAATCTTGAATCAATTGTATATATGCTCGTATTATACCTAAGACTTTGAAAGATATCTGCAATGAAAAAAAATTCAGAAGAGAAATGAGAACTATAAAATTATAACACAGCACCGATGAGGACATTACAGTACTACTAAAGACAGAAACCACCACTGAGGATACAGGTCGGAAAGTTATGTTTTATCAGTTTATATTTCGATATTTGATTATATCACAAAATGTTGGTTTTAAGTTGAGTGATCTGAGCACAGTTATCATTAGAATAACTGTTCAGTTTGTCTTAAAGTTTAGAGATTTTAAGCAAATAAACTCTCTTATTATTATTATTACGTATACTGACTCAATTCAGAGAGTTTTCATTGCTTACAAAAATAGTAATAATATCAGAAAAGTAGAAAGCTTTCTATGATGATACAAAAATTGAGGTAAGCTACTTCAATAGTGTTGTTTTTATTTTATTTAATGCAAGTTCTTCCTAATGTGTAGTCTGCTAAATATGGAAATGAGATTTCATTTCCAAGTTTTCTTTGTATATTGATTACTGTTAATTCTATGGATTAATTTACATATATTCACATCATATGAGATATCAGAATGGCTTGCTCTGTTCATGACAGTTTGAAACCGCTCCCCTAGTCAACTAACTTGTGTAGAACAATCCTTACAATCAAATTTTCTCTTCAACTACATCTACCTGCTAATTGAACTCAAACACTCCAAAATCGAGTTCCTGATGGAACATCATTACAGGCCTAGCAACTTCCTGAAACAATGGCGTCATTTCCATCGGCCGCCTCAATCTCCACCATCTTCGCCAGAACCGAAACGTCTCCAGTCAGATCTTGATTATTCCAGACATTGTAATTATTTCTCATTTCCATCTCGAATAAATCCGGCATTTCGGATGAAAATTGGAAAATATCCCTCTTTATGACGTGGGAACGCCAATTTTGAAATATAAAGAGGCCCAATTATGGCGAGCGTATCCTCCGGTGAACTCCATATACCTTCACCTACCGTTTGTGAGCAATTCTTTGATAAATTAGAATCTTGAATTTCTGGAGTGGCAGCAGTCCGCCCTTAGAGTAATAAATATTGAATTGATGTTCGGGATATACACTACAAAGCGGAAAAATAATGATTGTTAAATTTTGCTACTTGTTTCTCGATATATAATGACTCTTTTATTACATTTTTACTTAGATTTGATTCGGATATTCTTTCCGGTTGTTAGGTATAATTGGACGATGAAAAGAATATGGCTCCCATTGATTCTGTTCTTTGTTTACGATTCAACTTTCAAATGAGGATCGTCTCATCAAAGTATATTCCGAATAAATACAGATAGCGTCAAAAGTCAGTTTACCGTTTTGCATACCTATGAGGGAAAAACAAGCAAAAATAATTGCAAATAAATTTATTTTCGTGCTTATTTGAAACTTGCTTATTTGGAAAGCGCTGGCAAAATTCTTGGAAATTTTCAGCATGATCTCCGTCAAGTTTTAGGTAAGAAGTGAGCAGACAAACACGTTCTTCTTTCGTGTACTTTACACGCGCAGCCATGTCAACGAACGCACTGCAAACGTACACAACACTACTACACGCGGACAACTCAACTCGCTACGTTTCAGCTGCTTCCTTCCGCCCTGGCCGAGAGTACGCGCATGCATGAACACCAGACAAAGTAATCTGACTTTTACCGCACTCTGTATATCACTGTAATTGCTAAGAGTTATTTGAGCAACAAGTGAGTGAAATGAATATACAGTGCTCGTTGAAATTATGGAGCAAATTCGTTTTCTCAGAAGGAAATATTTTACAAAAAAATCCTAAAAAAAGTTAATTCTTGTTTACGTTTACCAAATTTTTGTGTATTTTTGAAGGATTTTTGTTTACCCTGAGCCATCCCCATCAACTCTCTAAATTTGTTGAATAGGGGATGTCGATCATCTGGTACTTTTTTGGCTTAGTCTTTGTCAATTTTAAAATTTGCTATGAAATACCCCATATATTATTTTAGATTCTGATGAAACACTTTATTTCATTTCATTTCAATACCTACCGAGATATTAACAGAAAAGTAACTAAAGAAAAGAAAAATTCAATGGTATCTAGTAGTCCATGAAATTCATTGTAGAAGTGACAGTAGTTGTCAAAATAAGTTATTAGATTTTTTAAAAACATATTATAAATAAAACACTAAGGTTTCTGTTTCATGAAACATAAAGGTATTTACAGCTGTTAGAGATACAGGTGATTCCGGCTTTGGAAGTAAATGGACAATTACCTAATAATATCTGGTTTCAGCAGGATGGAATACCACTTCATTACGTTCGCATTGCTCAAGATCATTTAGATAGGACATTTAATTACAGATGGATTGGACGAAGGGGTATTTATGAATGGCCTGCACGAAGTCCTGAGCTTAATCCACTGAAATATTTTCTGTGGGGTTATTTGAAGTCTAGGGTTTATATTGATAGACCAAATAATTTGCAAGAATTAGCTGCAGGTATAACTCACGAGATACAGAGAATTCCACCAGAAGTAAAAACTAATGTTACTAGAGAATTTACAAACCGACTTGCTTATTGTCAAGAAGTAAACGGTGCTCAGTTTGAACATCTAATACATTAAGTTCAGTAGAGTTGGCTTTTAATGATGAAAATCAATTAGTTTTAGTTAATAATTGTGATATGTTATTTCTTTTGTACTTCTTCAGATACTTCTCTGTTAATACCTCGGTAGGTAATGGAATGAAAAAGATCGAAGCCAATATTTTTGCACTACTAATAAAATGTTGCATCAGAAACTAAAATAATATACAGGGTGTTTCCTTGCAGATTTTGAAATTGACATTACTTCCGGTAAAACCGGAGGTTTAAAATTGTTGAAAAATATCAAATCAAATGGGCAATTAACTACAGTATCCATCTTCCAAATTTCATTTTGATATCTCTAATAATTCCAGAGATATTTACTTGGTTCCACACATTTTGCCCAGCACTGTATACATATACAGGGTCTTTCACGAGGAACCTCACCCATATTTATACTGGAAACTACTGAACGAATTTTCATGAAATTCAGCACTTATTAGTATTTCACGATGCTGATGAAATCTGAAATATTTTCAAGGCATGAGCACCTCCGGTTTTTCCGTCTGGTTTGTCGTCAACTTCTGTTTTTCAAATTACAACACCATTTTTTTATTGTAGAAATAGATTCCTTAGAAAATTTCAAGTTATTTTGATGTAACATTTTTCAGTTTTGGTTGGAAAATTCTCTTTGAGCGGGAAAATTCGAAAAAAAATCGAAAATAGAGCTCCGCTGAAACAAGAATAACTTCGAGGTTTTTGGATGGAAAATTTTCATTTTAGGGATTTTTCATGATGTAAGATTGATGTATCCACTTAAAAAATCGAAATCGCGATTCAAGATACAGGGGGTGAAAAAAATCGCTTTCAAATTTAGGGATGACAAAATCGTGAAAAATCAATTTTTTCAAATTAGAACCCCATTTTTTTATGGCAGATATTGAATCTACGTTAAAAAATAATGTGAGTGTATGCATCACACCCTTGCCCTAAAGTGTATATTTTCTGAGTTATTCACAAAAAACTATTTCGTCTTGAATTATCTGCTATTTCTTTTCCCTTCACTCCAAAAAGATGAAATTTTCAGGAACTGTTATTTGAACCATGCTGTAGATTTTTCACTCCTTCTTGAAACCGACTTCAAGTTACTATTAGGAGAACCATGGCAAACTCTCGCAGTTATAACTAGAGAAGATGCTCAAAGTTCTGACCGTTAATTCCTAGACATTTATTTATACGTCTCAGGAATGCTTCGTGCGTTGCTCTTCTTATTTCATCGGGAGGAAGAGATCTGCAAAAGTGTTTAAAAACCAAATTGAGTTTCAAAACTATGAATCTAAAAATCTGAACAAACCTGAACGCATTTCTTACTCGTTCTATGCAGTCCTCTTTATCAGTCAGGGGAGTTGAGTAGACAATATTTTTTATCCTACCCCAAACATAATAGTCTGACGGAGTTAAATCGGGAGAACGTGGTGGCCAAAGATGTGGACCATCGATCTTCAAATAGCCTGTATAGGATATTTGACACATTGTGTGGAGGCGCGCCATTTTGTTGATACCATAAGTCATTATGGTTCTGTACTAGCGGCTCAATTATTTGAATCAATATGTCAGAATATCTATCTCCTAAGGGAGAACATTCTTTAAATAATGCAAACATGTGTAGTGTTCTATCTTAATCATAATCATCATAAATGTGAACATCGAGAATTGCATTATTTTTGATAGCGCAAAAAACATTGAAACTCCAGGTCTCTTGAAAGTTCCATTGTCTGAAGTGGTGGTTGTTCTCTTCATCCCAATAATGACTGCTATGCCTATTGAAAGAACCATTCTTTGTGAATTTAGATTCATCTGTCCAAATTATACAGTCCAAAATGTTTTCATTCTCTTGAAATCGAATCATCATAGCTTCCTGACGAAATCAGTTTCCTTCAAATGCTGTACCCTATTGAATTTATATGGGTGCATATTATGTTTTTTTAATATTCTCCAAACACTCGATTGAGATAATCCCAGAGCAATCTCGGCATCTTTGAGAGAATTTTGAGGATTCACACGAAAATATGCAAGAACAGTAATTTCGTTGTTCTCATCTTCTACTACACATTTTTATTTTATTATAGTTTTCTTAACGAAAGATCCGATATTTCTCAAGTTTGTCATGGTTCTGTTAATGGTATATCTCGTTGGTCTGGGTCGGTCAGGAAACCTCTCAATGAACAGTCGAATCGTTCTATCTACAACTTTATTTCATTCTCCATGAAGTAGAATGAGATTTAAATAATCTTCATTGGTAAAATTAGGCATAGTGATCGATTTTATAACTTAATACGAATTATCACCAAATTGATAGTAAACACAAAATGCTACTGAATAAAGAGGAATTTGGCAGATATAATTAATGATATCTATCATTAAAAAAAAAGAATGTGAAACATGGTAAGTTTTTGCATATGGTTCATAAGGAATTATTTATTTATCACTGGAGAGAAAACCGATGACCGATTAGTTGAAATAAAGAGGTTTCCGATACAAATTCGCATCCAAATTCGCCATCTATTTAGGAACAACCTGTAACTTTTTTCTCTTGCATATTAGGGTAGTAAAATCTAAAACATGGTTTAAGTAACAGTTCCTGAAAATTTCATCTTTTTGGCGTGAAGGGAAAAGAAATAGCTGAAAATTCAAGACGAAAAACAGTTTTTTGTAAATAACTCAGAAAATATCCACTTAGGGCAAGGGTGTGATGCATACACTCACATTATTTTTTAACGTAGATTCAATATCTGCCATAAAAAGATGGGGTTCTAATTTGAAAAAAATGATTTTTCACGATTTTGTCATCCCTAACTTTGAAAGCGATTTTTTCACCCCCTGTATCATGAATCGCCATTTAGATTTTTTAAGTGTATACACCAATCTAACATCTTGAAAAATCCCAAAAATGAAAATTTTCCATCCAAAAACCTCGAAGTTATTCTTGTTTCAGCGCAGCTCTATTTTCGATTTTTTTTTCGAATTTTCCCGCTCAGAGAGAATTTTCCAACCAAAACTGAGAAATGTTACATCAAAATAACTTGAAATTTTCTAAGGAATCTATTTCTGCAATAAAAAAATAGTGTTGTAATTTGAAAAACGGAAGTTGACGTCATTTCCGGAAAAACCGGAGGTGCTTATGCCTTGAAAATATTTTAGATTTCATCAGCATCGTGAAATACTTATAAGTGCCGAATTTCATGAAAATACGTTCAGCAGTTTCCGGTATAAATATGGGTGAGGTTCCTCGTGAAAGACCCTGTATAGATAACGACCAATACACATACCTATCCCTAGATAAAGATATATTGAATCCATATTCTTGAAGGCAATTTGTTATCTGAATATTTCTAAATAAATTATAATAAATCATTGTCGGCCGTACATCTAAGATCTGCAGCGAATGATAACCATTTTACCCCCATTAAAATCCCCAACAAGATTTATGAAAGAATTCCCTCCTTATATAGCAGTTCCGTCTTAATCTAAAGTGATTAGCTGCTAATATTTTGATGTCATTCCGGCTTAATCTCCTTGGCGGCTATGTCGAGGAGTCACCCTTGATGAAATAAGAAAGGGAAGCCACGCTTGCATCATCTGCAGGAGTAATAAAATACTGGTGGGGATTCATCGTAAAAGTTTGGATTTCGAAAATTGTTTTTTTCCGTCGACACAATAAAATTTCTGTTTAACGTTCACAAACTCATTCATTAACGACTCATTTTAATACACGATTTTCTTCTATTTTTAATTCATGGATAACCTTTAATAGAGTATTTTCAGATGTTATATGGGTAACGTCACAGCAAGACTGATACTTCAATTTTATGTATGAAGCCTGTTACTGTCACTCTTTGTTCATAAAATCACTGTTTTCACTGTTATTCTACAGATAAAAGAATTCATTAATATAATCGAAGCACTATTGATCTGTCAAATCAATAAACCTGCAATCAATCGAAATGTTATTTTGAGTGTTACTTTAATTAGGTATAATGAATAACGAAGGCAATATCCACTTGACCCCCTTTCGTT
Organism: Micraspis discolor; assembly: GCA_030674115.1. Classification (NCBI taxonomy): domain Eukaryota; kingdom Metazoa; phylum Arthropoda; class Insecta; order Coleoptera; family Coccinellidae; genus Micraspis; species Micraspis discolor. The sequence continues at coordinate 4,245,492 of JARTUT010001740.1, forward strand.
GCAGAAATGGCTAAATCAGCAACTTAGCCTTTGCTACCAAAAGAGCTGACATGTATATGAGAAGGCCTATGCAACTATGCAGAATTCATTAATGATGGATAGAGAAAAACGTTTTCAATCATCCTGAACCAGTTTTATTGGCATACTTCAAGAGTATTGGATAATTATCTAGTTTATGTCCGAAATATTCAATGCTGAAAAACATTGAAAGGGATGGTGATATTAACAAATAACACAAACTGGTAATATTCATGAAGGAACATAAAGTGGGTTGTATTCCAGAGAAATCGAACGTTCTCGATAAAAATCATATGAAAGAGTTTATAACAAATGCTCCTTATAGTATTTCCTTGATGTCGAAGGTTATTTTCATTAACACATGAAAATTAGATAACTGTTAATGTTATTGTTTACAGATCGCTTTGATATTTGTATTGCATTGCGTAAAAATAAACTAACTGTATAAGTTGTAGATAAATGATGTTCAAGATATGGGGACGAACTTTTAGTAACAGTGAATTAATCTAACATTCATTCGAATATGATATTCTGTGGTGGTTTTGAATTTAATAAAGAGATATATCTTTAAGATCAGCTCACTGCACACGAAAAGCTTTACAATTTTTATAGGAACTCTAAATGCTCAGTTGTAGCAATACTTCAGAATTACCGTCTATGATTGCAAAGTTCCTCAAATCAGAACAACCCTATCTGTATAGAAGTCACTCTTTTCGACGTTCTTCTGCATCTATCTTTTCGGACAGTGGAGCAGATTTGGCAGCCATCAAACGACTTGGAGGTTTGAAATCAACTTCTGTTGCAGAGGGGTATATCGAAAACTCGATACAAAATAATACAAGAAGCTCCATACATTCCTTATCGGAAATCGGTATAAAGTAATCTTTAAACAATGATATCATTATGGACTATTTTGAATGTCACATCTCGAAGAATCTGTCTACGAATTTCACTAATTGTTCTATTTGAAGCATAAATATAAATATGTCAAAGTGAGCATCGAAATGTTTATGTTGTGCCAAATTAAACTTATCTAATTGATTATTTTCATTTCAAATCCTAATGAGGTCGACTTAAATTTCTTGTAATCTACTCGTTTACCAATTCAGTGATTAATTTTTAATCAATTAATTTGGCTAAAGTTGATGGAAACAAATAGTGATGGAATAAATTTCCTATATGATGATTTCATGACTCAGTAATTGAAATAGCGTCTTCGTATAGATTTCTCGACTTTCTTAGACTTCTGACAGGGACATACGAATGATATCTTCATACGGAACCATTATTCATATTTTCTGGATCACAGCCCTCAAGAAAGTTCATACATAACACCCTCCAAGCTTGACCTATCCCATCACCCATGTCATAAATGTCAGGAAACCTTAAAAATCTAATGTCACAACATCCAAGTCAGAGGAGTCGGATCTGTACAAGCAGAAATTGTTCTAACGTCGATATCAATAATTCACATGGCACAAGGTTTGTTTTTGAGTTCCCGATTTCTCCAAGCAGCAGGATATAAGTGGAAGATAATGGTGGTTCTAGTGAATATTTGATAACGATTTTTCTCCCCCCGATCATCAATGAGGGTGGGTAAACGTTGTCACAGACGGCCAGGATTCCCACGTCGCTTTGTTTGACTCTATGGCACTCATGATTGCACCATTCCATTGGCCATATTGGGAAAAAACAATGGCGCCTTGCGATGCATGTATAACCGCCGTCGGATATTTGGGGATCATGGGACCCGTTGTAAATGAGGGGATGAGTGAAATTATATTCATTTTGAAGAATTTTCGTTTCTTGTGTTTGAGGCCGTGGGTTTTTTATTGAATTTTCTTTAATGCAACGCTGAAGAGCTCAATCACTGTTTGGTAAGTTCTACGATTTTTAAACTGTTGGAGAAAGTGGATGAAATGATGTTTATTGAAATCTTCATTGAAATGGAATAAGATGATCCAAGGTTCTTGAAATGTAGAGAGTGATTATCTATAATATAAAAATGAATCGCAAAATGTGTTGGTAAGCGCATAACTCAACAACGCCTGGACCAATTTGGCCAAATCTTTTTTTAAAATGTTCGTTGAAGTTCAAGGATGGTTTTTACGGCGAGAAAAATTAGAATTATTGCTGGAAAAACCTAAAAATAGCCCTTTTCTTTTTCCCATACAAATGATTTGTAACTAAAACGTAGTCAATTTGAGCTTTATTGCTATGCGTGTCGCATAGCTTAGTGGAATAAAGCCTTGACCTTTGACGTGGAAACCCGTCGTGTCGTAGGTTCAAGTCCGGCGCTAGGAAAGAAATTTTCTAGCTTTCGGTATGCGGCCACCATTCACTGTTGGGTCTAAAATTAACAGTGCTGTGCCTAAGGTGGCGTAAGGACACAGTAAGAAAGCCTACACAGAACACACACTGGTTAACCTAACTCGCACAAGCTTTAATTAGCTTCTGGGGGTGTACCTAGGTAAACCAGTATAAACATAAACATAAAGTTCATATTAAATTACAAGCACTCACTGTTGTCTAAGCAATGTAGGTGTGTTCCTAACGTCAAAGATCATATCTATCAAAACAATGTGCGTGTGTGCGTTGGAGCAATGCATGACGCTTTTAACCAAGAGTTGCATCGAGAAAAACTGTATGATCTCAACGCTTTGAAAGAATTAATTCAAACAAATCTTCCACTGTTAAATGAACAACAGAAGTATGTATTTGAAACTCTTATGAAAGTAACAAATGATGAAACTGGAGGGATTTACTTCTTAGATGCACCTGGTGGTTCAGGAAAAACTTTTTTGATTTCATTAATATTAGCAACAATTCGCTCACGAAATAAAACTGCACTTGCACTCGCTTCGTCGGGAATCGCAGCAACTTTGCTTGAAGGTGGTCGAACAGCCCATTCAGCTCTAAAATTGCCATTAAATATGCAAAGCAATGAAACTCCAACCTGCAACGTTTCGAAGAACTCTGCAATGGCAAAGGTTTTGCAGCAATGTAAATTGATTGTTTGGGATGAATGCACGATGGCACATAAAAAATCTTTGGAGGCTTTAGACAGAACCTTAAAAGATCTGCGGAGCAATAATAACGGATTTGGTGGTGCAATGATTTTATTAGCAGGAGATTTTCGTCAAACATTGCCAGTGATTCCACGATCAACGCCAGCTGATGAACTCAATGCATGTCTGAAGTCCTCTAATTTGTGGAAACATGTCAAAGCACTTCATTCAAGCAAGAATATGCGTGTCGAGTTGCAAAATGACCAATCTGGAAACATATTCTCTAAACAACTCATTGACATTGGTAATGGCAAATTTCCTATAGACATGTTGACTGGCTGCATTAACTTTCCTCAAAGTTTTTGTCAGTTAACTCGATCAAAAGATGAACTTATTCAGAAGGTGTTTCCAGATGTTTCTCAAAATTACAGAAACCATGATTGGTTGAGCGAACGAGCTATACTGGCTGCAAAAATCATAGATGTAAATGAATTAAATTTCAAAATTCAAGAACAAATTATAGGCGAATTGAGGATATATAAATCAGTTGATTCGGCTACTACTCAAGATGATGTAGTCAACTATCCACCGGAATTTTTAAACTCGCTGGATTTGCCAGGATTGCCACCTCACAATCTTCAATTAAAGGTTGGATCGGTGGTTATAATAATGCGAAATATCAACCAACCGCGTCTTTGTAACGGTACACGGTTAGCGATAAAAAAATTACTAAACAATGTGATAGAAGCAACTATACTCAAAGGAAAGTATAAAGGAGAAGATGTTCTCATACCGCGCATCCCAATGATTCCGACTGATGTGCCATTTGAGTTTAAACGACTACAGTTTCCAGTGCGGCTTGCTTTTGCTATGACTATAAATAAGTCTTTGGGGCAATCATTAAGTGTTTGTGGTATTAATCTAGAAAACCCATGTTTCTCACATGGTCAATTGTATGTTGCCTGTTCCCATGTTGGAAAACCATCAGATTTGTTTATCTATGCGCCAGGTAATCAAACAAAAAACATCGTATACCACAAAGCACTACAATGATAATAATAATAATTATGATTTACATGATTAATAATAAAGCGATTACTTACTTTTAAATCCTTATATATGTTTTATTTAATTATTTTTTATTCATAACGCCCTATCACCAGGGTGACGGTTCTGTTCAGGAGAATTTTTTAAAATACGTAGGCACAAAAACTGCCACATTACAAATCTTTTTGACAGGACGAAGTCTGTTGGGTCAACTAGTTTATGATAAATATGACGTATGAGAAAAATGTGCCAAGACTTGAAGGAGTAACTTATATTTCGGTTATTCATTTAGATATATGTTTCATTAATCAAATATTTTTTTACTAGGTAGATATAGTGTATACGAGTATTATGAGGATTATGGTTTTTTAAAGATATTAGTGAGTATGGTGTTCTGCTATATGAGGTTCAGGATTAAATAAATGAATATAAATATCAGCCGTATTTCTAATGTTGGTGGAATATTACTGTTGAGTAACCTTGATGCACCATAACCAACTAGCTGAAAATATAGAAAGTTTACATGAAATTTATTTGCATATCGACCAACTCTCCAATTAGTAACTTCTCTTATCTCAACGAGGCAGCAAATGAATATTATATTTCAATGAAGTGAAAAAGCGCTGTCAGGCAATGTGACAAGCAATTTCATTAATCTCATTCACAGTTTCCAGGTTGTGTTAATAATTTCCCAGAGTCAAGATAAAGTCTGACATGCCCCTATAATTCATTCATATTGCAGTGTACGGTGTGTTTCATACGTCAATTACACCCGGAAAAAAACGATTTCTTGAAAATTTATTATATCAATTATGAATAGGAGCTGGAACGAAATTTGATATAATTAAGTTTGCGTGAGAAACAAAACTATCTTTTGGTTCAGCTGTATCTCAAGTTACTGATCTTAATAAGGACGTACCATCGATCAGAAAAACACCCATTCGTTCAAATCACTGGGTAACCACGGAAATACTGAAACTATGTATAAGGTCGTACGAAGGAACATTTCCTTTTTTCGACGGAGGATTTAATTATATTTTTTGCTCTGAATTTTACACTTATGCCGTTTAATTATTATATGCTTTGAGACCTCATATCGCAAGGCTTGTGGTGAAAAAACCCGAACTAATTGAACGCATTCGTTTTGGTTTTGCAGATAAAATCATTGGTCATATGTTTTCCCAAATTGAAGTTGAAGTTTGACGAGCCACAGGCTAGTCAATTATTTCCTTGAGCCAGTAAAACCCGTTACCTTGCGTGCATTGTTTTATATTTTATTTTTCTCATTTGTAAAAAGGTTAGATAAATTCCAAAAAAATCTCAATATTTTGTCACAAATGTCGTAAGCTATGAACATGTCTGTTTATTTTTCTTTACATTTGTTTTGGCGAAAACGAAAATGAATGTACCAAAAGAAATTATTGAGGCAGCCAGCAGTGTAGCTTCAAGTTTATTCAGCTTCAAGGTACGAGCGACGACTTCAAAAAGTGGCAAAACAAAAATAGTGTGATTGGGGTAACTGAAGTCAAACTGGGTCAAATTTATTGAAAAATATGACGTTTATTTGTCATTTGCAGATTTCAAAAGGTAATAGCGTTTCTGAAACGATAAAATGAGCGTTTTACGCCAAACAAGACCGAGGGATTAAATAAAGAAGAGGCTGAACAATTTCTTTTACTTGCTCCTGATGACCATTGGTTGCCGGCGAACATTGTAACAATATTGGGGATTTTTGGATGTAGTCGATGTGACGAAATTTCCTCCTTAAACATGAACGTAGAAGATATGGGAAAATACATTATTGTGACATTGCGGCAAACAAATGATTTAACAAGAAGATTCACCACAGCCCTGCATGTTATAGGTACAGAAAATATGTAAATCGTCGGCCTTCTGGAACATAATGCCTAATATTTTTTTTGAAATTCTGACATGAAAAGTGCATTTCCCTTAATGCTGGCCAGCACACTATTGGTGGTGTCCCAAAGCAAATAGCGAAATATTTAGGTTAAAGACCCAGAGTTATACAACGGCCACTCATTTCGCAGAACTGGAGCCACTATGGTTGCGGATTCGGGTGGAAATATTTTAGCACTAAAGTGTGCAGGTAGGTGGAAGAGCACCGAAATTGCGATGAGTTATGTCGATGATTCAGTCAACAAAACGATTGAAATGTCTAGCAAATTATTTGGTATTAAGGAGAGTACAAATGTTCTGCAGTCCTCGAGTTCAGCAGTTTGTGAGTCAACAGTAAACTCGCTGGATTTGTTAGGATTGCCACCTCACAATCTTCAATTAAAGGTTGGATCGGTGGTTATAATGTTGCGAAATATCAACCAACCGTGTCTTTGCAACGGTACACGGTTAGCGATAAAAAAATTACTAAATAATGTGATAGACAGTGGCGGCTCGTGACAATATAGTATGGTGAGGCACATATGGAAAAAAATTTAATAATGTAATATATATATATAAATTCGAAGAGAAGGTAATGCGGTGAAAATAGATATTGAAAAGGATAATGGGCTAAACCGCAGGAATGCAGAAAATATGGGAAATGGATGGAAGGTACTTGCCGACACGTGTTTCTGCTTATTGGCTTTTCTTGCCCTGAAGAATATATAATATATATATATATAAGTCGTACTTGTCATAACACGTATTTTGGAATCCCCGATTTGATTTACTGACCCCATCACTAGACATTAGAGATTTACTCAAATCTGGAACAGGTCGCTTAACTTCCTTCAAAGGAAAGTATAAAGGAGAAGATGTTCTCATACCGCGCATCCCAATGATTCCGACTGATGTGCCATTTGAGTTTAAACGACTACAGTTTCCAGTGCGGCTTGCTTTTGCTATGACTATAAACAAGTCTTTAGGGGCAATCATTAAGAGTTTGTGGTATTAATCTAGAAAACCCATGTTTCTCACATGGTCAATTGTATGTTGCCTGTTCCCGTGTTGGAAAACCATCAGATTTGTTTATCTATGCGCCAGGTAATCAAACAAAAAACATCGTATACCACAAAGCACTACAATGATAATAATAATAATTATGATTCACATGATTAACAATAAAGCGATTACTTACTTTTAAATCCTTATATATGTTTTATTTAATAATTTTTATTCACAACGCCCTATCACCAGGGTGACGGTTCTGTTCAGGAGAATTTTTTAAAATACGTAGGCACAAAAACTGCCATATTACAAATCTTTTTGACAGAACGAAGTCTGTCCTGTCAGCTAGTTTATGATAAATATGACGTATGAGAAAAATGTGCCAAGACTTCAAGGAGTAACTTATATTTCGGTTATTCATTTAGATATATGTTTCATTAATCAAATGTTTTTTTACTAGGTAGATATAGTGTATACGAGTATTATGAGGATTATGGTTTATTAAATATATTAGTGAGTATGGTGTTGTGCTATATGAGGTTCAGGATTAAATAAATGAATATAAATATCAGCCGTATTTCTAATGTTGGTGGAATATTACTGTTGAATAACCTTGATGCACCATAACCAACTAGCTGAAAATATAGAAAGTTTACATGAAATTTATTTGCATATCGACCAACTCTCCAATTAGTAACTTCTCTTATCTCAACGAGGCAGCAAATGAATATTATATTTCAATGAAGTGAAAAGCGCTGTCAGGCAATGTGACAAGCAATTTCATTAATCTCATTCACAGTTTCAGGTTGTGTTAATAATTTCCCAGAGTCAAGATAAAGTCTGACATGCCCTATAATTCATTCATATTGCAGTGTACGGTGTGTTTCATACGTCAATTACACCCGGAAAAAACGATTTCTTGAAAATTTATTATATCAATTATGAATAGGAGCTGGAACGAAATTTGATATAATTAAGTTTGCGTGAGAAACAAAACTATCTTTTGGTTCAGCTGTATCTCAAGTTACTGATCTTAATAAGGACGTACCATCGATCAGAAAAACACCCATTCGTTCAAATCACTGGGTAACCACGGAAATACTGAAACTATGTATAAGGTCGTACGAAGGAACATTTCCTTTTTTCGACGGAGGATTTAATTATATTTTTTGCTCTGAATTTTACACTTATGCCGTTTAATTATTATATGCTTTGAGACTTCTTATCGCAAGGCTTGTGGTGAAGAAACCTCAATTAATTGAACGCATTCGTTCTGGATTTGCAGATGAAATCATTTGTCATATTTTTTCCCAGAAGTTGAAGTTTGACGAGCCACAGGCGAGTCAGTTAACTCCTTGAGCCAGTAAAACCGATTACCTTGCGTGTATTGTTTTATATTTTATATATTTCTCATTTGTGAAAAGGTTAGATAAATTCCAAAAAATCTCAATATTTTGTCACAAATGTCGCTATGGAAGTGTTGTCATGTACATGTCTGTTTATTTTTCTTTACATTTGTTTTGGCGAAAGCAAAAAGGAATGTACCAAAAGATATTATTGAGGAGTCCATCAGTGTAGCTTCAAGTTTATTCAGCTTCAAGGTACGAGCGACGACTTCAAAAAGTGGCAAAACAAAAATAGTGTGATTGGGGTAACTGAAGTCAAACTGGGTCAAATTTATTACTTTATGGAAAAATATGACGTTTATTTGTCAGGTTTGCAGATTTGAAAAATAAAGGTGCAAAAGATATAGCGTTTCTGAAACGATAAAATGAGCGTTTTACGCCAAACAAGACCGAGGGATTAAATAAAGAAGAGGCTGAACAATTTATTTTACTTGCTCCTGATGACCATTGGTTGCCGGCGAACATTGTAACAATATTTGGGATTTTTGGATGTAGTCGATGTGACGAAATTTCCTCCTTAAACATGAACGTAGAAGATATGGAAAAATACGTTATTGTGACATTGTGGCAAACAAATAATTTAACAAGAAGATTCACCACAGCCCTGCATGTTATACAGAAAATATGTAAATCGTCGGCCTCCTGGAACATAATGCCTAATATTTTTTTGAAATTCTGACATGAAAAGTGCATTTCCTTAATGCTGGCCAGCACACTATTGGTGGTGTCCCAAAGCAAATAGCGAAATATTTAGGTTAAAGACCCAGAGTTATACAACGGCCACTGTTTTCGCAGAACTGGAGCCACTATGGTTGCGGATTCGGGTGGAAATATTTTAGCACTGAAGTGTGCAGGTAAGTGGAAGAGCACCGAAATTGCGATGAGTTATGTTGATGATTCAGTCAACAAAACAATTGAAATGTCTAGCAAATTATTTGGTAGTAAGGAGAGTACAAATGTTCTGCAGTCCTCGAGTTCAGCAGTTTGTGAGTCAACAGATGGTTCATCATGATCAGTATCAACTCTTTCATCATAAAAAATCTATGTTACTGGAAATAACAATTGTACCATGTTTTTCAACATATATGATGATTGATGACGAGATATTGTTGATGATGGAGCTCGTGTTGAATGATTATTTGGGCTATTACCATCATCTATCGTAGATGTAATGTTTTCCGACGTTTCGATAGACATCTTCTATCTTTATCAAGGAGGAAAAGTAAAAAACCTTTTGAGAATTATCAATTTTCAAAAAGTCAATATGACAGAAAATAACACCAGATTCCATAAGTGCTCCATCTATAGATCTGCCAGAAGTTTGGACGCCGATAGTTCGATCCAACTTAAAAACATCATCATATCACAGATGAGTATATAACATCGTTCATTTTCTTTCATGACTTCTGTCATATTGACTTTTTGAAAATTGATAATTCTCAAAAGTTTTTTACTTTTCCTCCTTGATAAAGATAGAAGATGTCTATCGAAACGTCGGAAAACATTACATCCACGATAGATGATGGTAATAGCCCAAATAATCATTCAACATATATGATGATGAAACAAAATTTTCTAATGTAGATAATACTACTAAAATTTGCAAGTTAGCCGTCAGTTTTACATGTAAGTGACTTGATAAAATAAATTTTCTTGATTAATATTGTGTTTTGGAAATGGAAGTCTACAAATGAGAAACAAATAAAATAAATTTCACACTTCTGATTCATCAAAGTAATGCAGCAATTTTATTACTTCAAACAATTCAAGTGGAAGTTTTATCCATCAACTATAACGTGAGACTGTTAATTATTATAATTGGTACTTAATTCAGAAATAATAATTCCTTAAGATAGAAGAAAAAGTTGGTATTTTAATGAATATTTATTCAACGATGAACGCCTCGAATAGTGGGCAGATGGCAGATGTCTCCTCCCGCTAACGACTAGTATGAAGCCGCATGGTCAACGGTCACTATTCGGACATTCGATCCATTTAAAATTGGTATAACAGGTACGAAAGAACTTGATGTTATTTATGATAGCGGTAACAACAAATGCCGTTACCGGTTACCATTTGTTAGATAGGTACAATGTTCAGATGGATTACTACTCAGTACTTATCCCTTTTTTACTTCCTCATATTTTAATCCTACCGCTACTATCAATGTCGTATTACGTAGACGACTTAAACTATATTTATATCTGGTAATGGTTTCACGGAAACAATGGTATTAAACTCCAACATGTCGTTCTTCCCATGATAATAGTTGTGTGCGTATGACTCGCGATGATTCGCGGAAGTGAAATAGCAATGCATCATGAGGAATACAAGAAAATATATGGCAGATAACATGTAAATTACCTGTTGGATCGGATGATGAATGCGTCCGTTGTGAAGGTTAGATATATGTTATCAAATAACCATGAGGGTAATCGCACGATGGTCTTATAACTGCTTTCTTCATTTTTGAATGCGGGGTAATTAAAGTTACTCCACCGTTTTCATGTTGAGGAAGATTGTCGTCCTAAGATTGATGTGCTATGAACTTCATGTTTCTTGAATATTAAATAGAATAGTATATTCTGATTCTAATGACCTATCAGAAATCATTAAGTGGGCGAATGAAGTTAAGAGTTTCTATATGCGTGGGTGCAAAATGCAAAACATTCATATTTTATTCATATACAGTCTTTGACCATTGCGTTAATTTGAACTTGAAGTCAAAAGATCTCATCCACCTGTCACTCAAGAAAGTAATTCAAAGAGATGAAACTTCCAAAAGACCAGTGTTTGGAATTTCTCTGAATTTGAGTGAAAAAAGTAATTTTAAATCTGATGTGTTCGAAGTGTTTATGGAGGTGTTGGTTTTCATGATATGAAAATTTTAAGGAGAAAATTACAAATCTTGGATAATATTCATTAATTCTGAGATTTCATAAATTTCTCACTAGAAGGGATTGCTTTCAATCTTGTACGATTATTAGAAAATATGTTATCTGATAGAAGAAGAAGAAGGTTTCGTGTTTTTATTGACAATAAGAGTAGATATTTAAAACATTGAAAAACGGTCTTCCTCAAGGATCAATTTTAGCTCCTTTACTTTTCAATTTATATCTAAGTGATTTACCCACGACTCTGGAAAACATACGGTAATCGGATTTGGAAATTTTAAAGAATTTTTTTATTGAGTGGCTGTTATGTCCAAATCCCAACAAAACAGTGGTATTGTAATGAAGTTTGATTTTTCTTGTATAGGAAAATCATTCTTCATTTCAAGTATTCCGATTATTTTATATATTTTCCGTTCCCTGTATACGCCTTGAGGTTCGAAGTTGTTGTTTCAGAGTTTTTCGGTGAGAACAAAAAAGGCATGAAAACATAAATTTCTCTCCGCTAGAAACCGATAAATATGTTTTTACGCGATACACCGAAATCGAAGATGATTTTAGGCGGCAAATACCACATCTGTGTGTATCCGTTTCATCTCCCCCCCGGGAGAGTATAAAAGACCGTGTTGCCCCCGGAATTGAATTAATAATTATATTAGTTCCGATTATTAAGATTAGTGATCAGGTGATTATAGTTCCGTATTCGATTATTAATGATTTAGATTATTATATTTCCGTATGCGATTGTTAATTAATTGATGATATTAAGATTTGTGGTAGATGGTACACTGAAAAAAAAAACACGATGTAATTGGTAATAAACACTTGTTTCAGAAATATTTTGTTGTCAATATTCGGCATTATTTACATAAAATGATTTGTATTCATAATTTCCAGATTCCTCAATTTGATTTGTTTATAAAAAGTAAAATCCTTATTTGACGAATATTTTGTAGATTCTAATATCCTCAATTGAAACTTACTAAATTATGTACCATAACTTCCTTAAAATTTACTCATTACCTGATATTACTTATTTTGTTATTCGCTTATGGGGATTGGTAATTATTAGAATATATCGATTGCTGCTAAATAACACTTTGATAATATTACCAAGTATTCTTTACCAATTTTGAATACCTATCAATATTTAGCCTTGTAAATGCTATATTAACCAATAATATATCTCTTTATGAATTACGAAATATTTTGTTTAGAGTACCAAAACGTTCGAAAGATGGAGCTGTAAGACCTACCCCCTTGTGCAAATAACGGTACACGCAGTCACTGCGCGCGTAGTTTCAAGTTGTTGAGCCGATACTACCCCGTTTCCGAAACCGGTATAGTATTTCATTTCTAGCTCCAGTTTATCCATATTTGTATAATCATAGGTATCTTCATCTAATAAATCGATTTTGGGTTACAATTAGATCAGTTGTCTTGTGCTAAAGTGTACCTTCAAAAACCTAGTTTATTATTATTAATTATAAGTGTAGTGAAAATGGAAACACCATCGGAGGTTCTGCAAGTAACTAAATATTTACGCAAAAAGCAAGCAAGGAGGATAAAGAAATATTGAGAGATAAAATGACCTATGAAACTCACTTGAAGGAAATTTCCCACGGAATTAAAGAAGAATGTGTCTGGAATCAACTAGCTTTTTATCATAACACAGAAAATGTTAGTTTTGATATTATGCACGACATATACGAGGGTATATGTCGTTACGATTTCGGTAAAATTCTTAAATATTGTATTTTCAAAAAAAAAATATGTTGTATGAAGTTGATATAGGCAACAAGTTTCCTCCCATCCCCCTAAACCAAATAGAAAGAGAAATTATCATCATGTCCTCAGCGAGAATGCATGCATTTGTCACATATTTTGGTATTTTAATTTACGATCTCATTCATATATCAGATGAAGTATGGAAATTATATTTATTGCTTTTTGATATAGTTCATGCGGTTTCAAAAAATTGTTTTAGTACTGATGAAATAACTTATTTGAATCATTTGGTAAGCGAACATCATAAATTATTCATTACTTTATTTAATGCTGATTTAACTCCAAAATACCATTTTTTGACTCATTACGGATCTACTATTGAAAAATTTGGCCCATTATCCAAGCTTTCATCTATAAGATTTGAAGCTTTCCATAAAATTAGCTAATCTAACGCCAAAGTTGTTTCAACGAGGAGGAATATTCCACTTACATTAGCTTTAAAGCATCAGCTTCGGTTATCATATCGTTTTATTTTAAATAAGGGCTTGTTAGATGATATTTCTGTAGGCTTTTCACATATTTCAATTCAAGAAGAATTCCCATATCTTTCACTGAACAAGTTGGATCATCCTGTAATTATCACTTGGGTTAAGGTAAATGGAGTTGTTTATAAACCTGGATTAGTTATTCAGATAGGTAAAGACCAATTTACTGAACCAATATTTGGTGAAATACTTAAACAAGTGTATATTAGCGATGAAAGCATTAAATTTGTTTACAAACTACTGATTTGTTACGGTTTTAACAAAGAATTACGGGCTTATGAAATAGCCAAATGCTCATCAGAAATTGTACCTGATCGCATTATAGATTTAAGAAATGTTTTTTATGTACCTACAGCTGTTCATGTTACTGGTGATGGTTGTAAGTACATAATTTCTATGAATCAAGATTGATTTTTATGGAGTTTATAAATGTTATGGTGTTATTATTATAAAACAAGTATGATTTTTTTGTAAACCATTTTTTTAAATTTTTTATGTTTGAGAAATTGTGTTCAATAAATATTTATTTATGAAACCTAACTCTTTTATTTAAAACAGCCAATCCTCTTATTTATAGTAAAGAAAGATTTCATTTGTTTAATATATGGAGTGTGTTACTTAAGTAAACTAATTGATAATGAAAAGTAATACTTTTACCAGAGCAAAGATTTTTGTTGCATAAATATATGTAATCTGTTAGTTAAGTGCCTCTATTAATAATAAATAAACGATATTCTTATATGAATGAAGATTTTTGTTCTATGACTATATATAACTTATAAATTGAAAACATTTATTAGCAATAAACAAGCGATACATTTATTTGAAGTAAGACTTTTTATCTATGAACATATGTTCAATAGATTTTAATACATCCATTATCAATAATTCAATGATAATTTTACTGGAACTGAAATAAAGGAATTATAACTAACTATATGTATAATCGTTAATATATGGAAAGTAGAATTAAAGGAATATTTATTTGCAAGTTCCAAATGAATTATTGGGTAGAGACGAATAAATATTTATTAAGCCATATTTCAATGGAAGATTGTGTTGTGGTAAATGAATTTCGTAACTATTAGGTACATTTTTTTTTCGGTGTAGATGCGTTAATTTTCAGTTCCTAGTTTTCTCTTTTCTTCATTCAGTATTCATAGTGGATTTTTATTTTTATTATTCAGTATTAGCAATTTTAGTTTATTTTATCAGTGCACAGAGTGTGGTTTTGCCGGATGTCAGTATCCTGAGCGACGAAAGAAAAGAAAAAGTGAGTAAACGACAACCCCATTGCCGAAACCCCTTTATTTCAATTTCATCAAAATCGCCTATTTTTTTCCGAGTTTGATTTCATTCCTTTAACAGGAATTCTGTAGACTTCCTGTCCACGTGGACAGTTAGCAACCCCCCGTCTGTAGATAATAATTATTCTTAGCTCTTCTCGCGAGCCAGTAAAATTTTTATTCAGATTACCGTCAATCACAATTTGTTGCGTCTTATTTGCGAGAAAGTAGCGTTCGCAGCCAGATTGATTTTGATTTAGAATTAATTCATTTTTATGCATTTCACTTGTAATTGTTAATGTCCTTAGAAAGTGTTATTTTCACAAGTATAACTGAATTCTTGCGTTTTGTTTAAATTTTTACAGTTGATTACCAAATTAATATATTTTCACCTTTCATACTGTCAGTTTAAATCTGTTATTTTGCTGAAATATAGTTGATTCCTTACGTTATTTGTATTCAACATACCGAGGTGATTTTCTCTACCTATATACCGAATTAATTTATTTTCACATTGCATACTGTCAGTTTAAATCTATTATTTTGTTGAAATATAGCTGATTACTTACGTTATTTTTATTCAACATACCGAGGGAATTTTCTGTACATATATTCCGAATAAATTATATCAAATTTTTGTCTATTTGATTGCTCAAATTATCGCTAATAGCTTAGATAAAACTGAACTCTGTCTTCGACTAGAAGCTACCTTGGTAGGTTTGCTATTCTCCCTGATAAGCAAAGAATAGCTGGCGCCCGAAAAATATGTAATAGATAAGAAAAGGGTGTTACAGTATCTTGTTTCCATCTAAATAATTATGAAAAATATAGGAAATTAGCTGTAACTTTCAATGATTCTCCTATCGAACATAATTTCTATCCTAAATACTTAGGAGTTAATTTAGATTCATCTCTCAATGACAAGGCTCATTTAAATGATCTGAGCCTAAAAAACTGCCTGAAAACTAGGAATAATATTCTTCAGAAATTAGCTGGATCATCTTGGGGTGCTGATGCTTCCATTCTTCGCACAGCATCTTTCGCCCTAGTCTTCTCTGCAACTGAGTATTGTTGCTCTCTTTGGTTTAATAGTGCACATACACAAAAAATCGACGCACAATTGATTACATCCATGAGAATAATTACTGGCACCATAAAATCTACACCGATTCATTGGTTACCAGTTTTGTATAACATTGTCCCTCCCCCATATTCGCAGACAGACTGCAGCTCTGAATTTTTGAAACAAATATCATTCTTTTCCCATTTTATTCCCAATTATTTCATATATTCCACAAAATAGAATTCCCAGATCTAAGTCACGTAAACCATTATGGCATAATACGTTCTTCAATATGAACATAAGCGACAAAGAATTATGGAAGACTGAGTGGAACTCTTACGAAATGTTCAATGTGTATCTCGTTTCTGATCCTTCTGAAAAAATTCCTGTCTTTGATCTTCCAAGAAAAATTTGGACAGTCCTCAATCGTTTGAGTACAGGTCATGGTCGTACCAATAGATGGAACTCAGTTGCAAGCGCAAGTTGTGAATGTGGACAAGCAGAAGAAACAATACCTCATCTAATCAATAGTTCAATAGTTGAACCATATATAAATTTCAAGATGGTTTTAGGGCGATTCATGATGTTTCCGATTCTTTCTTGGAATGGGTTATAAATTTCAAAGGAATATGATACGTATTTTTGTTATTCCGTTCTTTTTTCTGCTTTTATCTTTTTATTTCCAGATTCAAGGTGGGCAACTTGAAGAAGTCGCAGTCTCCATCAATAGAATACCACTCTTGAAGGAAAGAGTCCTTAAAATATATTTCAGCTTATTTATGTACTTTCACACTTAGGCGGGGAGCCAGGGTTTTTTTTTACTAGGGTTTTTTCCCTAGGCTTTCATGTCATTCGCCGAATTGTATAACACCCCGTCACTAACCCCTGATCTATATGGTTTATTGTTTGCTAACTGAATATTGTAAACCAGAAGTTCAAAAGAATATATATATATATATATATAGCAGAATAAAATTATTGAACAATATAAAAAATCTCCTTTTTCCTAAGGTTACCTTGCCAATCAGCGAATCAGCAGAAACACGTGTCGGCAAGTACCGTCTTAGTTAATTTCCTTCTGCTACTTGTGTATTCACCAGATATACTACCTTTACTACATATATTTGATCTCCACGATGAATATAGTGTTTAAATTTTATTACTCCTTGGTTTAGGTTACATCATACAGGTTGCATATTCTTCTTCCATGTCAATGGGTTAGATTTACCTCCGAATCAGAGGTCCTAGTGTTGAAGACTTGAATTGGTTACTCGCTCTTGTTTGTGTATCTCTATAATCTATTTTGTCGACTAACCATACCCTTATTCCTAAGGTTACCTTGCTCTGACATTGCTCTTTCATTTCCTTGATGAATTTTTCAACAGAAAAAAATTGGTACTTTGAATTTGCCCCTTAAATTACACCTCATTTGATGAAACATTAGAATTTTCTAAGTGGGAAAATTAAGTTAATTAACTATTCAGATTCAATTATGGATTCTATGGAAGGCAATATTTGAAATCTTAAAATGCTTAAAACTTTTTAACAATTATTCAGCTTTATTTATCCCAATGAATTATTCATGAATAAATGAGTATGGTCTTTTTTTTTAAATGGGCCCAAAAATCACCCCCGTAAATATCGACATTCAATAAGGAAACAATATGCTCAGTCCTGGGGTTTGAAATTTATAGTTATTCCTATTTTTGATTTCCTACTACTCCTTGAAAAAACAACGTCTCAGTGATTTCCACACCTGTTCTGATTAAATCTTGAGAACGGCTTTTTCAATTAAATAACGTCCTAATTCAGAAAACTGTTCGGGCGAACACGTTTTCGAATGGATATACCCTCTCAGATTACAAGATAAACATAGTGTCAATTCACTACAACCATTTGTTAGAAGTGAAGTCTGGGTTAGCGCGTAATTTGATCTTCAAATACTCGCAGCTCATATAATGATGAAGAAACAAGATCGTTCATAATGCCTTTCTCCATCCAACACTTCAATCTTAATTGTTTGAGGTTTCAATTAATTATCTCCCATGTGATCTATCAACTCGCCTTGACTTGAGTGTACCTGTAATTCGCGTTTATGGGAATTTGTTAAAGATGAAATCTTCCACTGATATTCAAATTTGAAAGATTATTGATACTTAGCTTTGGAGAACATATATGCTGTGTATATTTTTTATAATTCACCTGGAAGCTCATGGAAAACTGACATATTTCACTTCACTTATCGAAAATTGGTATTAGATAAAATATTTTTTTATTAAATAGTAATGAAATGTTGTTCCTACCATTAGAAGATCCTGATTGATATGGATTGCTAGGAATGATGTTTAACAGAAAGAATTGAGACAATTCCGGTAGTTCTAGAAAAATAATGAGAGGAAACATAATTTTAATCAAGTTGTTCTGGTGGAATTAAAAAAAAATTCATTTCGCTGGATTCAGAAACATTCTAATACAATTGATGACGAGATATTGTTGATGATGGAGCTCGTGTTGAATGATTATTTGGGCTATTACCATCATCTATTGTGGATGTAATGTTTTCCGACGTTTCGATAGACCTTCTATCTTTATCAAGGAGGAAAAGTAAAAAACCTTTTGAGAATTATCAATTTTCAAAAAGTCAATATGACAGAAGTCATGAAAGAAAAATGAACAATGTTATATACTCATCTGTGATATGATGATCTTTTTAAGTTGGATCGAACTATCGGCGTCCAAACTTCTGGCAGATCTATAGATGGAGCACTTATGGAATCTGGTGTTATTTTCATAAATGCTGCTTCTTTGATTTTTCTTCTTGCAAGTTTTTCTTCTTTGGATATTATTGATGCTTCATCCCATTGTATACGATGATTCTCATCTACAGCATGTTGGACTAACCTGGATTTGTCGCTGTTAGTACTCGTAGAAGCTTCTGATGTTCTTTTATTCGTACATTCAGAGGGCGTTTAGTTTCTCCGATGTAAGATCTTCCGCACTTGCAAGGTAATTCATATATGCAGTTCTTTGTCCTTTGTGTCTCATTATTAGGCTTAACTTTTGTAAGTTTAGCTCTGATAGTGTCTTGAGTTTTGAATGCAGTCGTTATGTTGTATCTATTTCCAATTCTTCTCATTTTCTCCGACAAACCTTTTACATAAGGAATTACGGTTTTAATGGTCTGATTTATATCTGTTGGTTCAGGTTGACTTTCTCTTGTTCGTTTAGCTTTTTCTAATATCTTTTGGGGTAGCCATTGCTTCTAAGAGTTTTCGAGATGTTATTTATTTCTTCGTTTTGGTCTTCTTCAGTGCAACAAATATTTATTGCTCTATCAAATAAACATTTTGCTACTCCCAATTTAGTGTTTAGTTGGTGGTTTGATTCAAAATGTAGATATTGTCCTGTGTTCGTTGGCTTTTTATACACAGTGGTTCTTGGGATTCCATTTTGTTTATGTACGAGTACATCTAAGAATGGAAGTTGTCTGTCCTTCTCGATTTCAATTGTGAATTTAATTGATTCCTCTTGATTGTTTAGATATTGAAGGAATCCATCTATAGTATCTCTTCCATGTTGCCAAATAATGAAAGTATCATCTACATATCTTTTCCACAGTTTGGGTTTAAGTACATATTTTTCTAATGCCTTCTGTTCGAAAATTTCCATATATAAATCAGCTAAAATTGGTGATAGTGGTGAACCCATGGCCATTCCGAATTCTTGTTGATAAAAGATGTCTTCGAATTGGAAATATGTTGTTTCAATACAAAGAGAAAGCATTTCCATAATTGCATTGACGCTTAGTGTAGTTCTTTCACTAAGGGTTTGATCTTCTTCAAGCTTTTTCCTAACTATGATAAGTGTTTTATCTGTCGGAATATTAGTGAACAAACTGGTGATGTCGAAGCTGACCATAACGTCTTCTTCCATGATTTCTTGATGTTTCATTATTTCTATGAAATGTTTCGTGTTTCTTATCATCGATGTTGAATTACTTTTTAATGGCGATATAATTTTCAGCAGAAATATAGCCAATTGGTGGCATGCTGAATTTCTTGAACTCACAATTGGTCTTAGAGGAATATTTGCTTTGTGTATTTTTGGTAGACCATATAAATGTGGTGGTTTACTGAAGTGAGGTGTAAGTCTTGATCTAACGAATTGATCTGGAAATTCATTTCGATATTTATAAAGGATTTTGTAAATCTTGTTTTCAACTGTGGTGGTAGGGTCCTTTTTTAGTCTTTTATATTTTCCTGCTTCTAATAATTCAATGATTTTTTGATTATAAGAGCCAACATCTAGAATTACAGTGGCGTTTCCTTTGTCTGCTGGAAGTATCTTTATGGAACTATCCGATTTAAGATCTTTTAATGCCCTCTGTTCAGCTTTATTTATATTGGGTAGAGGTGTTTTGTTATTCCTGTCTAACAAGGTTCTGATTTTCCATCTGTACTCTTCGGCTTTTTCAGGTTCTCGAATTTTCTGTGCAGTTTTTTCTGCCGCCAACATGATTTCAATTTTTGGTATCGTCTTAGGGGCTATAGAGAATTTGAGACCCTTGTTGAGGAGAGATATCTGATCTTCACTTAAGTTCTTATTAGATAAATTGATCACGGTTTTTGAATGATCTAAGGTTTCATATTTTCTTGACTCTTTCATAAGTTTCTCCATTTTCCTTTTTTGGACTTGTTTTTGTTGTTCATATATTCTTTCATAGCTATGTTTAATAGCTCCCAGAATATTTTCATAATCTTCAGCATTAGTTTTTGATTAAATGCTACATCTAAGGTTCTCGCATGTTGTAAGTAATTTGGCTTTGTTGAATCGATGTTGATTGAGTCTTTCTCTCATAAGGGCTTGACTTGTCCGTTTTGAAATCCTATCTGCTCTATAACTTTTGACAGGAAGTTTCACTCTGAGACCTTTTGGAATTAGGTTTCGATCTCTTGCAAGATGGATGAATGTCAAATGGTTGCATTCCTTTGCCAATTTTTTGCTGGTTCTTTCATAACTTCTAACTTCTAAACGAACAAGAGAAAGTCAACCTGAACCAACAGATATAAATCAGACCATTAAAACCGTAATTCCTTATGTAAAAGGTTTGTCGGAGAAAATGAGAAGAATTGGAAATAGATACAACATAACGACTGCATTCAAAACTCAAGACACTATCAGAGCTAAACTTATAAAAGTTAAGCCTAATAATGAGACACAAAGGACAAAGAACTGCATATATGAATTACCTTGCGAGTGCGGAAGATCTTACATCGGAGAAACTAAACGCCCTCTGAATGTACGAATAAAAGAACATCAGAAGCTTCTACGAGTACTAGACAGCGACAAATCCAGGTTGGTCCAACATGCTGTAGATGAGAATCATCGTATAAAATGGGATGAAGCATCAATTGGTAATATCCAAAGAAGAAAAACTTGAAAGAAGAAAAATCAAAGAAGCAGCATTTATGAAAATAACACCAGATTCCATAAGTGCTCCATCTATAGATCTGCCAGAAGTTTGGACGCCGATAGTTCGATCCAACTTAAAAAGATCATCATATCACAGATGAGTATATAACATTGTTCATTTTTCTTTCATGACTTCTGTCATATTCACATTTTGAAAATTGATAATTCTCAAAAGGTTTTTTTACTTTTCCTCCTTGATAAAGATAGAAGATGTCTATCGAAACGTCGGAAAACATTACATCCACAATAGATGATGGTAATAGCCCAAATAATCATTCAACATTCTAATACAAATTTCTTGAACGCATTAAAAACATATTCAGCCACATTTTGCACGATAACAAAAGATTATTTTATGTTATGTCTATTCTTCTATAACACAAACTATTTAAATTAAATTAAAATAACTTCGTTAAAGCAACTATAACGTTATTTATTTCAATGAGGTTCCATGGTGTAATGGTTAGCACTCTGGACTCTGAATCCAGCGATCCGAGTTCAAATCTCGGTGGAACCTTAAGGGTAACCCATATTTTACAAATTTGCAAACGATATTCGTTACCTAACAGGAAATATGACTATCCTCAGAAAAATTGGCTTCTGCATCTAAAAAATGATGTGCTAAAGGTGATTCCCACTTTTTTTAGAAAGTCAAGGTTATTGACCTTGACTGGACGAAATTACTCACTTTCATTTAATTTTGAATCTACACAAAAAGCAAAATAATCATGGAATCCATAAAGAGGACTTTCTATATACGAAAATTGAATCATCTAAAATGTCAGAATTTAACGTAAACTGATAAAGCTCAACGCATGATCTTCAGTGTTTCTACTGTTAACAAGGTTCCATGGTGTAATGGTTAGCACTCTGGACTTTGAATCCAGCGATCCGAGTTCAAATCTCGGTGGAACCTTAAGAGAAGTATTATTTTACTAATTTGCAAACGATATTCGTTACGTAACAGGAAATATGACTATCGTCAGAATAATTTACTTCTGGATCTAATAAATGATATGCTACTCTTTTTAGAAAGTCAAGGTTAATAAGGACGAAACGGCTCACTTTCACTTGATTTTAAATCGGCAGAAAAAGCAAAATAATCATGGAATCCATAAAGAGGACTTTTTATATACGAAATTTGAATCATCTGAAATGTCAGAATTTAACGTAACTACATATGTTTCGGCGTACATTAAGCCTTTTTCAAGTTTACATGTTACAAATACAGTGACAATCATATCTAAAATGTATAACTGTCCAACAATTCATCTTAAAACTTAGTAAGATTAAAATCAGTCTGTACCTAGCACCAGAAGATGGTTTAACAACCGAAACCGGTTGTGTAATTGTATTAACAAAGTGTAAATTAGACAAAAATAATTGTTTTCTTTTAATATTCAAGATGGATTTTCACGAAATAAATGAGTCATCAATTCATTCAATTAAAATCATATTCATCATGTTGTGAACGCTGTCAATTAGAATTATTCTAATAATGGAAAACCTGTTATCTACTAAAAAACTAAACAAATCACCTCAATTTGATACTACCTGTCTCACACTTGCCATCTGGATCACTCACATTCAACTTGTAACCTAAAACGAACGAAAACTCGTACAACCCTAAGCCCTACACACTAACATCTTACTCCAAACTACTGACCTAGTGAACTGAACTCTGATAATCAAAGTGTAAATACACGCAATGCAATTCTCATATACCCCCTCCCCAAGGGATCTTGGCCGACCTAGTCTTTGAAAAACGAACAAGTAGTGGGTTGCTGTTTTGCTATTTATAGTTATTGAGAATGAATTTTTACGGTCAGAAAATCACAAAATTTATTCCATATAGTACGAATACACTTTTTTCTGAAATTGAAATAATATTCAAGTACTTATGATAATAGTCATTTGAGATTTGAGGGTGAAAATTTAAATTATTAACAGGATACGTGACAAAATTTTAAATACATAATGATTTCTCTTTCTATCTCAAATTTAGGATAAACATATGAAGATGTCGGATATTAAATTACAATTTTTAATTTGATATTTGCAATAAACATCGATAATAATAAACAATTTCACCCGCCTGCCGTTTCACATAGGCACGGCCGACGGCCAAGGGTTCTCGGTAGACCCCGCAAGTGTCACAGTCGAGGTATTGTAGAGTTCCATAATAGGAACTTCGAGCGACGTATGTGTTAGATGAAATCATAAACTGAAAGCGGTGGCTCGGCTGGCTCAGCTGCGTTATTACGTATGAGGACAAATGCGGGAACTTGGAATAAAAATTATTTGAGGTGTTCGACCGAAATAATGAGTACTTCGATGTGTTGAGTGGAAATATGAGATATATAGAGAGCAGAGGAAAAGATATTAAGGGAATTTCTCGAGATTTAAATATTGCTATTAATTTTTCTAATAAGGTTCGATTAAAAAAATATTTATTTTCACCTTCTCTTTTTCGGTTGCCTACCCTGACGAGCCGTCACTGTCGACGCATGATCTTCAGTGTTTCTACTGTTAACAAGGTTCCATGGTGTAATGGTTAGCACTCTGGACTTTGAATCCAGCGATCCGAGTTCAAATCTCGGTGGAACCTTAAGAGTAGTATTATTTTACAAACCCCACAGACTTCGTCCTGTAAAAAAGATTTGTAATGTGGCAGTTTTTGTGCCTACGTATTTTAAAAAATTCTCCTGAACAGAACCGCCACCCTGGTGATAGGGCGTTATGAATAAAAAATAATTAAATAAAACATATATAAGGATTTAAAAGTAAGTAATCGCTTTATTGTTAATCATGTAAATCATAATTATTATTATTATCATTGTAGTGCTTTGTGGTATACGATGTTTTTTGTTTGATTACCTGGCGCATAGATAAACAAATCTGATGGTTTTCCAACACGGGAACAGGCAACATACAATTGACCATGTGAGAAACATGGGTTTTCTAGATTAATACCACAAACAATTAATGATTGCCCCTGGGACTTGTTTATAGCCATAGAAAAAGCAAGCCGCACTGGAAACTGTAGTCGTTTAAACTCAAATGGTACATCAGTCGGAATCATTGGGATGCGCGGTATGAGAACATCTTCTCCTTTATAATTTCCTTTGAGTATAGTTGCTTCTATCACATTGTTTAGTAATTTTTTTATCGCTAACCGTGTACCGTTGCAAAGACGTCGTTGGTTGATATTTCGCAACATTATAACCACCGATCCAACCGTTAATTGAAGATTGTGAGGTGGCAATCCCAGCAAATCCAGCGAGTTTAAAAATTCCGGTGGATAGTTGACTACATCATCTTGATTAGTAGCCGAATCAACTGATTTATATATCCTCAATTCGCCTGTAATTTGTTCTTGAATTTTGAAATTTAATTCATTTACATCTATGTTTTTTTGCAGCCAGTATAGCTCGTTCGCTCAACCAATCATGGTTTCTGTAATTTTGAGAAACATCTGGAAACACCTTCTGAATAAGTTCATCTTTTGATCGAGTTAACTGAAAAAAACTTTGAGGAAAGTTAATGCAGCCAGTCAACATGTCTATAGGAAATTTGCCATTACCAATGTCAATGAGTTGTTTAGAGAATATGTTTCCAGATTAGTCATTTTGCAACTCGATACGCATATTCTTGCTTAAATGAAGTACTTCGATATGTTTCCACAAATTGGAGGACTTTAGACATGCATTGAGTTCATCAGCTGGCGTTGATCGTGGAATCACTGGCAATGTTTGACGAAAATCTTCTGCTAATGAAATCATTGCTCCACCAAATCGGTTATTATTGCTCCGTAGATCTTTTAATGTTCTGTCTAAAGCCTCCACAGATTTTTTATGTGCCAACGTGCATTCATCCCAAACAATCAATTTACATTGCTGCAAAACCCTTTTAGTTACAAATCATTTGTATGGGAAAAAGAAAAGGGCTACTTTTAGGGTTTTTCCAGCAATAATTCTAATTTTTCTCGCCGTAAAAACCATCCTTGAACTTCAACGAACATTTTAAAAAAAGATTTGGCCAAATTGGTCCAGGCGTTGTTGAGTTATGCGCTTACCAACATATTTTGCGATTCATTTTTATATTATAGATTTGCAAGCAATATTCGTTACGTAACAGAAAATAACACTATCGTCAAAATAATTGTCTTCTGGATCTAATGAATGATGTGCTTAAGGCGTTTTCCCACTATATTTAGATGGTCAAGGCTGGACTTTGAATCCAGCGATCCTAGTTCAAATCTCGGTGGAACCTTTAAAGTATTATTATTTTACAAATTTGTTAACGATATTCATTATGTAACGGAAAACAAACCTTAGACTTACCATTATTTCAGATCATTTCAAATTGGAGATTCTTTAGATGGCTGAGTAAATCTAGTTATAAATTATGATGTTTGGAATATCACAAAATACACATATTTAATCTTCTTCGAATCCAATCCCGTAATTACGAATCTCTATACTCATGGGAAGTCTGATGTACTGTGGAAAAGAAAAAATATATTTTGCTGATTTCGCATGAAATAAGAGATTTAAAAGAAGAATTCA
Source organism: Micraspis discolor (assembly GCA_030674115.1). Taxonomy (NCBI): domain Eukaryota; kingdom Metazoa; phylum Arthropoda; class Insecta; order Coleoptera; family Coccinellidae; genus Micraspis; species Micraspis discolor. Next base: position 4,271,428 of record JARTUT010001740.1, read on the forward strand.
TGTTCAATGTTCCAAAAAATTCAGTGAACCCGAGCACAGAAGGTACCGGAACTTTCATTATCAGCTATATCGAAGTCATTTTATAAAGAGTTTACGACTTTGGCCTTCGCGAACGTGACTAAAGCATACCTCAAAGAAATTATGGACATCATTTCGGTAGGGCCGTAATATCAACACCCTCTTGGCCATAAAATAAATCACAAATATGGTTTTTGTGTGCGGTGAATTTAATCTTGGAAAATGGCGCATTTGTCCCTTGGTGTGCCGAGCTATGAATTGTTAACTGTTGATTATGAACCTAATCCGTTTTTTGTTCAATATTTTCTACAATTCACTTCGGATAAAGTATATATATATATATATTCTTTTGAACTTTTGGCTGACAATTCGGATAAAGTACCGAATAGTCACGCAGCAAGATGGTTTATTCAAATTCGGAGTTTAGAATATAATTATATCAAAACTGCAATAGAGTAACGATATAGTATATAACATTACTAGCTATTTAGAAAGTTTTTACTGGCAAATGGAGGATATAACTGACGAGCCCCAGGCGAGTCATTTACCTCCTTGAGCCAGTAAAATCTTGCGTGTATTGCTTTATATTTTGTTTGTTTCTGATTTGTAAAAAGGTTAGAAAAATTCCAAAAAAATCTCAATGATTTGTCGCAAATGTAGTAAGCTATGAAAGCGTTGCAATGAACATGTCTGTTTATTGTTCTTTCTTCTTGTATTGGCGAAAGCAAAAATGAATGTACCAAAAGAAATTATTGAGGTAGCCAGCAGTGTAGCTTCAAGTTTATTACCTGCAAAATCAGCTTCAAGGTACGAGCGAGAATACGAAGACTTCAAAAAGTGGCAAAAGAAAAAATTGTGAAAAGTGATTGGGGTAACTGAAGATGATTTGTTGGTCTACTTGAATCAACTATCAGCTAGATCTGCCCTAATACTTTATGGGCAAAATGGTCTATGCTGAAAAGCTGCTTGAAAAGAAGAGGCTGAAAATTTTCTTTTACTTGCTCCTAATGACCAATGGTTACTGGCGTAAATTGTAACAATATTTGGGATTTTTGGATGTTGTCGATGTGACGAAATTCTCTCCTTAAACATAAATTATGTAGAAGATATGGGAAAATACGATATTGTTAGATTGCGGCAAACAAAAAATTTAACAACAAGAAGATTCACCATAACCGATGATGGCTGCAGCTTCAAGCCCTGCATGTTATACAGAAAATATGTAAATCTTCGGCCTCCTGGAACAAAAAACCTAAGATTTTTTTTTTGGCATACCGACATGGAAAGTGCATTTCCCCTAATGCTGGCCGGCACACTATATTGGTGGTGTCCCAAAGCAAATAGCAAAATATTTAGGTTTAAAAGACCCAAAGTTATACACTCTTTTCGCAGAACTGGAGCCACAATGGCTGCGGATTCGGGTTGAGATATTTTAGCACTAAAGCGTGCAGGAGGGTAGAAGAGCACCGAAATTGAGATGAGTAATGTCGATGATTCGATCAACAAAAAAATCGAAATGTCTAGCAAATTATTTGGTAGTAAGGAGAGTACAAATGTTCTGCAGTCATCGAGTTCAACAGTTTCTGAGTCAACTGATGGTTCATCATCATCAGAATCAACTCTTTCATCATTAAAAATCTGTGTTACTGGAAATAACAATTGTACCATGATTTTCACCATATTTGACGATAAAACAAAATTTTCTAATGTAAATAATACTAACTTGTAAAAATTTTGAATATAAACTGTTAGTTTTACGTCACTAATTTGACTTGATTAAATAAACTCTCTAGATGAATATTGTGTTTTTTGAAACGTTTACAAATGAGAAACAAATAAAAATATTGCTTCTTTTTCTACGGGCATCGACGAAGATACATAGATAGGAAACTCTCGTGATATTTTGGAACACGGGTGACGAACTCTATCGGCCTGGTATGAAATAGATGAAGACCGAGCGCTGTAAAATCAGAATAATTGGTTTTTTATTTTAAAGTTGGTTGTATGTTATTTATGTTATATCAAAACTATTCTAATTTTGTCCATTATTTTTTCCAAGTCAAATCTCATTGTCTCGAACGAATTTTGTTCTGTAGGTACTAGTAATTTCTTTATTACCGAGTAGCTTCAAATGAGGTGGAATGTCAAGTAACAGGCGATTAAGGATTCTACATATCCGAAAATCTAATAATGAAAATAAAATTGATGTCTGTGAATATTTCGTATTCCTGTATCTCAAAATAACTCGAAAAATATGTGCTCTGTGCTGGACAACCTAATGTGTATTTGATTAAGAACAATCTATGAATATCTGAAAAATATATATATATGAGAATATGAATTAGTGCACTGCCATGTAAATCCATTCTTTATACGATCAACATTCTTTACTTGAAGGTACCACCAGTTACTGGAGAAATGCATCTCTCCATCTTCCGATATTCTCTCCTTGAACCCTCGAGTTCAACTGAAGTTTCGATTAAAATTACCTGAGATTCCCGCGTGGTGCGACGGAACATCCCAAGGGTGAACTCGGTCATCCCCTCCTCGAGAGGATTCAGGGGTAGGATGAGGATATCAAAACTTATTTCCATATTGAAACTGAATAATGTTTCCTGTTTATCATCTCGAACACAATCACCCCGATCTTTTTTATCGTCTCATACTTTCACCCCTTAAAACTAGAGGGCGCATAGCATACAATTCTGCACCCTTTAATATTCATTTCATAAATCGATGAATGATGGTGAAATTCGAAAATTATTATCAAGTTTCAATTGGGTCATTTAACTGAGCTTCAGTTGGGTGTATCAATGGGGTTGAGGTGTTAAAGCTGTTAATTAACATCGTGGAAGCAGCCCTAATTGGAGTCGAGGGGGAAATTTTAATTAGCGCTTAACGGAATTCAGGCGAGATTTTCTAGAATATGCTTTTGATGAAACTTGAGTTCTCGCTGCTGTTAATCAGAGAAAAAAGTTCTAAGAGGGGGCGAAGGTTTGTCCACAAATAGCAACTGGAAAATATTCGAATGTAGGGAAAAACAATATAGATTCATAATCAACATCATTATGTATTTGTTCTACTAACATTTTTTGTAAGTAAATTGTAACTGCAGTTTCGAACTCACGTTAATCTTCACATAGTACATGAATCTAAAGATGCATATACAAGAACAGTAAATTTGGGTTTCACCCCAGTTTCACAAAAGGTATAGAATATTTTGGAATTCTATAAGTCGGTCTGGTCGTTCATTATATTGGAATTGACATTATTTACTGCTTTGAAAATCTCCAGTGATTCTAAATAATTCAGTTTTTTGCTTTTTGAATTTATATGAAGTTTATCTTCAATTTGTGTGAAACTAAGTTTGTAGTCATTAAAATGGACCGAAAAAGTTTATTGTTTCTTATTTGTGGTAAATCTGTTGTGTTCTTTAAATCTTATTTTGAATGAACGTCCATTCTGTGTCCATTGTAAATACAATTTCTCAAGTTCTCCAAAGTAGATCATTATAAGCGAAAAACTCGCCAAAATTTTTAAAAATAGAAAGTTGAAGTGGCATTCAAACCATGCTCGAAACTATCCTTTATTATATCTAGCAACAAGGATTCAACCCCAGAAATTGAAAATTCAGGAGTTTATAAGTTAATATATCCGGATTGTAATAGGTTTCAACAAAAATAAGAAACAATCTACTTTTACCGCCCATTTTATTAACAACAAACACAGTTTTCCACAAATTGAAGATATGAAAATACTTCATATAAATTAAAAAGTCACAATTTTGTTATAAAAAATGTTGGTATGAAATACATAGAAAGAAAAAAACCAGAAAAGTTTTAATTATGTTATTATATTAATGTACGGTGTGAATATTTAGAAAAGGAGATTATAGGGTGCTGGTGGTAATAAAGTTGTTATTGGCTGTAGTATATTATTTTTTAACTCCACACTCCTCTGTTCCGGATCGATGTCACTTCCTAGCGAGGTTTCAGGTTTGTATTTGGTTATAAACTCGATAAATATGCGGTGGAGCTGCTGAAGAGGTAGGTGTTAATGAAGGAAATTTTACAGCAGTTCTTTGTCTTGCAAGCTTAGCAAAGCTACAGTATATGTATTAATCGAATGTTCTGATTTTAGAGCACCGTGTATTGCTAGTAGAAATTTTATTCCGGCATTGACAATGATTTCTCGAGAGCAATTAGTAGTATATCTTTCCCGAAACGTCCAAACATAAGATAAAAGTTTTTGAGGCAAAAACTTACTAACAAAAATTAATAAACAACATTATATACGCCTTGCTGTACAATACCATATGTGAGTGCATTCTAGTCGCTTTAATCTGAACAGTAACTGGTTTCATAGAGCCGTTTTCGTTTAATAAAAAAAAATTCAAAATACATACATACAATGGCGAATGCGCCGGTCCATCCAAATATTTATTTCGTATCGTCGGTACTTTCCAGGAAAATAATAGCATTTCTATTGACATGGGATAACACTCGAGATCAAAAGACTAAATAAATGAATTTGCTGTGCAATGAAGAATATCATTTAATGGTTAGAGAATCGAATTTGTCACCATGGCTACTACATACTATAAATATAACTCTTACTCAAGTGTCTTTGGTGCTCATGTGTTGACATACTGGAGAAATTATTCTCATGCAAAATATTTATCAAAGACTACAGAAGTGGAAACATTGATAATATACGGATTTTTTTTAATAATTTTCATTGAAATAACTTTTCCTAGATTTATTTTCTTTTCAATTTCTGACAATGACAAAAGTATATTTTTTTTCTCAAATGGAAAACATAATAATGATTTTTTTATTGAAACCAATCCGATTCATTTTAGTTTTGGTAGTTTTGATTTTTCCCAGTAAGGTAAGTTTTTTTGCGTGCTCATTCTAGTACAGTATAAACTAGTTGAAGAGCGTCCTATTTTATGAAAATACTTTATGATTCGGGTATAGATAATTATAATAATGTCTAGTTATCTGATTTCAGGTTTCATTGAATAACATGTATTGATTCTCTGTTACGATATTTAGAATGATTTGGCTTGATAGTGAGAGTATTTGAAAACTAAAGAGATTTCTGCTGTTCTATTAAACTACCATTATTCGGTATTTATTATGCTCAATAGATATAAGTATAATTAGACTCAAATACACTATAATGATGATGATGAGTGGAGGTTAAAGCGACATACAAAGAATAATCATTAATTCACAAATTGGTCGAAGATACTGTGGGTGTATAGAAAAAATGTGTGAAATCATTCATTTCAGTTCCAGCTAAATATTTATTAATTCTTTCGATCTTCAGCTTTTTTTTTCTATATTACTAATAATCTATTGTAGGATGAAAGTGATATTTACTGATAATCATACTATCAATTCTAATTGATGAGAATGCTTCATATAAAATTTTTTCCCTTTTTAAGTTCCAAACCTCACGAAGTTTTGCTGCGGAATTTATAGTTTATGATAATTGTTCGGGCCATTTGCATAGTCCTTTTTTGAAATTTTTTGAATCAACATTTCTTCATGCGAAACTCTGTTTTCTAAAAAATATAAAATATGGTTTTCGAACAATTTTCAGTGGAATTTTTATTGGAGCAACAGGTTTGAATGAAACAATAATAATTAATATTTTTATTTGAACATTAACAAATCTTCATTTATATAAAACATCGAGTAGCTGATGATAGGTCCGTTTTCTGAAAAAAAAAAAATTATTAGTGCCATTATAGCGTCAGAATACGGTACAAGTGAATTTAATTGAACAATTTTATTATGAAAAAGTTTCAATGATCTTTAGTGAATGATATAAGAATATTAGATAAAGGATACACAGATTGAGATTGAGTGGGAATGAAAAAAGGTATTAAAAGTTCTACAAAGAAAAATTTCATCCTTTCCATCAATGACTTTAGTAGACTATTTATTGAATCACAGTTTGCTAGTAGCCAGTTGACTCTTGAAATATAACAAAAATCATTATTCGAAGAAAATTTGAATGATATTCTTTTAATGGGCGAAAAAATATAAAATATGATTTCAATCACCGTTCGTGTCTGATTAAACATTTGTAAAACCTTCTACACAAGAAATGACTATTGATGATCAGGGAGAATTTTTTATCTACATAGGTATTCATTCCTCACAGTATTCGAAAATCTCAGCTGACAAGCCAATTCTATTTGAGCGTAATCGTGCTCATGGACGGACGGATAGAATCGACTTTGATTTAATATTCTTCATCGTTACTCCAACAAATAATTTCACCATTTCTACTGGAATATTCGGAAATCGCAGACATTTGGTCAAATTGGTATACATTCTCTTAAGACGAATAAAGATGATAAACATTTGTATTGCATTTTGCAAATATCGAACAATCATTATGTAATAATCATAAAGAGACTCATTCAAAGAGCTTCCAATACACACACTAGGAATGCATGTGAAACGAACTCTCAGAAGATAGACAAATATAATATGCCTGTAGTAATAACTGTCATCCTCAATCACATAATAAATTTCATTCAAGAAATGTGTTGAGTAAATATTCAGTTCCCCGGAAGAGCTATATTCAAATGCTTAGTTATGACATACCAAATTACTTTAGAAATTGTCCTTCACACGCTTAGCTGACGTTATCAAATGATCTTCTGATCATTATACTATTCTCCGATTTTATATTAGGAAATGTAGAAAAGTAACTGTCATTCACGGAAAAACGCGTATTCTAATCGGTTGACCGTTCTATTATTCAGGGGCATTATTAGATATGGCGTCTACCGATCAGAGTATGCCATATGTTGGGGGAGGGTGCATTTATAGTCCCCTAGCCACGTTTGCTGTTTTTCCCCTTTTGTATTGGTTAATATGTCAGAATGGTCATATTGTCGTTTTACTGTAGCACCGCCTGGATATAACCGACATTAGGTGATTTTTCATTAATATAAATCCGCATTTAAAAGAAGCCCTTTCAAAAGATAATTTTCCTCAAAAATAGAAGAATTATAGCGAAACGTAAGTAGAAAGAAGACATATAAAGGATGGAGGAAAGAGCTTAATTAATCATTTTACATTAGCCTCGTTATTCAGAAGAAAATATGATGAATTTTGGTGTTTGATGATTTTATGCAATTATAATGTTGATGAAATGTGTGATGATTTCTATATCTCATTCTTCTAGAGAGAGTTTACATATATTTCAAGTTTAATGACATAAAATATGTAGCAAATCTCTTTGAGTACAATAATTATAACCATTTGAGAATGTCAGAGATGACATTAATACGTTAAAATTTAAAAACATTCATAGATATATTACAACATTCCAGCCACCTCTGAAAATTATTCGAAATTATGCAAAATAAAACAAGGTTAATAGATCTTATACATGAGAACGATAGGGGATATAATATTGACAAATATAGGGTGTGAGTTTTGACCATTGCGTTAATTTTAGCCATAGGTTCTTACTGGTGAAAATGCAATTTTTTAATGAAATTATAACACCCTATATCTTTTGGTGCCAAATATATATCTTTTGACGTCAAGAATCTATGGTTAAAATTAACTCAGTGGTCAAAGACTCACCCTGTATAGTTGTTAAATGAATACATATCAATAACCAAGACAAGATTTCATTAATGGACTTTATTCCTTAGAGGAGATGTTGGTAGAGGGGATCACTAAAGCAAACATAAAAATAAAAACATGTTAATCAATTATTTATTGTTCTATACTAATCATAGACTTCACTTTCATAATTATTTATTTAGATGAACTTTTATTACATAAGGTGAATAATTTTGATACACTCAACAAAATAAAAAATGATAAGTTTGATCACCTTTGTACACCACGGTGAGCAATAGTGACCAATATGTAGGGAATGGTGATCAAAATATATCGCCCACACCATTGTGTGGTAGATATGCCGGTTTCGTCAAAATTGTAAATAGTTTTTGGTAAAAACTTGTATTTTTGCATTACTCTCATAACAACTAGTATAAATGTTGAAATTAATTAATTAGTTTTTATTCGTCGCGTTCTTCAAAAAGAAATGTGCAAACCATTTAAGATAATTTCAGTAATTTGAAATTTTTGAATTCAACACTAAATGAGTATGTTTAGAAAACGCATTCTATTTTTTCTTGTTGATAGCTACCAGTTTCAATATTGATGGAATTTTAATTGGCATGCCTGCATCATCAAACATCGAAGTACAGAACAGATAGAAATATTATAACATAGTCTAATCCTATTATCTTCTTAGTTTTTAAACCAGGTTTTGTCGATGTATAAAATGAAGATGTGACAAAGCTTCAAACAAACTTTCAAAACAAATTTAGGAGACTTGTTTCGAAGTGTTTAAAAATCAAATGAGCTTGAAGCATTCTTATGTTAGAATAGATATAACTTCATGAACCTTATTGAATGAAGCTATAAAGAATCAGCTCTTTATGGAGACAAGTCCTGAATTTGACAGGTAATCATAGTTAATACCTATTTCAACGCTCATCACGAAAATATACCCAAGTACTTATGTGAGCGATGAAAATTTTCTCTATATTTATTATGGAATATTTCTCTGGGTTGGATATTGAACGAAGTGCTAGACATCATCAATAATGAATACAACAAATAATAATTTTGATTTTATGGTGAATGCAGGATAACAATTATTCAGTGGTTATATAAATCTATAGTATTTAGTGGTGGGATCCATTGACCACAATCTTTTGTGAAAATAATATTTTATTCCATATAACATAAAATATGGCAACAATAAACAAATCTGATTATTAGGTCATTTCAGCACAGATTTGGATTTGGGGAAATCAGAAAATTGGGACCAAATTTTATCGATATAATTCAACTTCGAATATCTCAAGAATAGTGCAATTTAGGAAAAATGATAAGGAATGATTTTATTTGCTGAAATGTTTAGCGATTCTAGCTTATATATTTTGAAAAGGGCTAAATTTGGAAAATTAGTACAGAAAGAAAATGTTTCTTTCGACTTCAAGAATCTATAGTTAAAATTAACGAACTGGTCAAAGTCTCACCCCGTATATCCTTCAATATTCACCATATGAGTAAATCGAGTTCAATTAATCGAAATTTCGTTGCAACCTACCACGTAGGTATAACCGTCATGCCGTTAAAGAAAAACATATGCATACATAATCGTTTTCATTGCTCGTGACCATAGATCGAATTCATCACTATAATTTACCACTTATCAAGACCGATCTTGTCGACATAGGAAAAAAAAAAACACGCGTTACCATCCAGCTATAGACAATCGGTATCGGGAGTTCGAAACAGCTGACGCTCGGGGCAGGTAATAAAGTCCGGACATAAATCACACACTGAGAGGGTTATTCCCGGAAGTGGAACTGCTGTATTCAAATTAAACCGATGAGAACCCTTGCGCTTATGTCTCTTACCTTATCGGTTAATGAAAGAAATCAATTATTTTCATTTTTACTTCAGTGTCTTATTTTGCTATTATTAAAGATGCGTTTAGCAATACGAAAGTGCACTGAGAGAAATGTAGGGGCTAATAATTTAGATTTCTTGATTTGGAACATTTTAATAAAAAATAATAAGATTTATTGATTATATATATATGAGTAGATTATTCATAATTAGAAACTCTATATTTTTGAAGAATAATGGAAATCCGACCTAATCTCAATCACTTCAATACACCAATCATTTAAAAGATGAGTATTAAAGTATGTCTTAACTTGGTTGTCAAATTTGATCTATCAAAACGTTTCATTGAGTTTCTACTTTATGAAGACATTTCCATTAATTTGATAGTCTCCATATTTCCAAAGTTTTCTGTGGTCTTATTTGAGAAAAGAATAAACAAATTATTTGATTATCCCTTAAATTTGTATTATATATAATACGTAAATTAGTTAAACCTATTGATACAAAAAAATGTCTTAAAAATGTGAACAACTCCATTCCGGCAGTAGAATATAACAGAAGAAATGTCAAAATGAGGGAATCCATGATAAAATACAGTCATCCCTTATTTGGGAAAAGATAAGGGATGTGTGTGTGTGTAACTGATGTGTTGAAATAAAGTTTAAATACTTTGAAATGAATTTATTAAGTCAAGGTTTTTCAATGAAATCAACTTTACCGTTTACAAATTGAAATAATCTCAAATCGAAGTTTTAGAACACTAGAATGGTTATTTTTGATTTGTCTACCAACTGTTATTGTTCCTCTTCCTTTCAACGTTTCAATAGAAAACTCCGATCCTCAAGGCGAATAAACTTTTGAAAAATCAGAAATTAATCGTAAATTTTTCGATTTTCATTCATATCAAGAATAACGGAATTAAACAAATTACCAGAGAAAAATAGAAAGTAAAACAAGAGATGGCGAATATAGCTCAAATAATCATTTCTTTACCATTCATCAACCCTAATCGTTCAATAAAGAAGATGTGGTGGTTTAATTTGACGAGCCTCCTTTAAAAGCGAAAGTATCCGGTAATAAGATATGAGTCAACGACCCTTCACGTCTACCCATCCTCCGCTCCTTCAGGATCAACCCTTCTAAACCGGAAGAAATCGTACCTACAGCGTTACTCGATACTATTCCCGACGATGAATAATGACTATCCCATTCTCTGCCCGCATTTTCACAATTGAGCCTGATTTGAATATTAGAGTTGGAGCAACCGTTATTCCCGACATAAAAAAGGAGAATGCAGTCCAGGTAAGCGGCTGGCTCTTTATTCAAACCCAACATGCAAATGTCACGAGGGGCGTTTGACAGTTCTTGAATTATATTCCAATAAGCCCATGGGAGGATACGTCTGCGGGCTTGTTAGCAAAACACCATCATTTTTCATCCGCGTACGCGTTTTATCCCTATTTCTATGATTCGGGAGTTTCTGTTACTAGAGATATGGAGGGCGAATTGATGTTCTCAATCCGGATACAGGATTGTGTTGGATCCAAGTTGATTCAACATGCTGTGGATGAAAAGTGCCTGATGAAATGGACCAAAACATCTAAAATACAGTGAAGACAACAAAAAAATCAAAGGAGCTCCATCAATTGAGTTCCAAGAAGTTTGGAGGCCAATTTTTCGATGTTTCTTGAAGAAGTCTCCAAACTACAGATAAGTGCAAATTGTTCATCTTGTTTAGACTGTAGACTGTCTATCTGACATTTATGAAAGTTGAAAAATGTTTTGAAATTGTATGCTTTTGTAGAAGCTAATTTTACCTAGAAAACAACAGAAGATCTGCTGTCAGTTGTTCTTTAGCGAGAAGAAGATGATAAAATTGATCGAAACGTCGCTTTAGAACGAAGATTTTTATTGATTCCTTTACCCATACAGTAAGTTTATTTTTGGGAATAAGAACCTACATGATCTAGATCTGTTGAAACGTTGGGAAGAAGATGATTCTATGCGAGCTCCATCATCAACAAGTTAACCACTAGGTACTTCTATTTTATTTATTGCTGCCAATATTGAAAAAAAAAACAGGGAAATTTTAAACGTCCATTCTGATTCCTAATGGCCTCTGTGTTCTCATGAACCAAAAAAATTATATACTTTGAACTGTCCGCCAAAAAAACATTTTAAAAATCCAATATGATTGAACTCACAAGAATCATTTTGAAGGTCTGCGTTTTCCTAATTTTAATTTTAGTTTGTTTAAGGATCGCATCATTTAGAAAACAATCAAGCAAAATCTACTGACCTCACGTTTGTGCGTTTCAAAACTTTTATGGCGCTAGGTCGTTCTATTGAGTTCATTTGACAGTTGGTCCCTCCACAATTCCCATATTAGTTCCCGATTACCAAGTCTAAAAAAAATAGATGTCGTATGCAGATGTTGTCTAAGATACCTGCTGACTTCTTTGCATATGGCCCTTCGTAACCTTCCGTTTCCGAGTGTCTGTCAACCCTTCCTGGACTCATTGTCCCATTCAGGTAGCTGGCTTCCGCCTTCTTTGTGCCCAGATACAATCTCAAAGAAAGTAAAAGGGTTCCTTACCATATGTTCCAATGAATATTATAATGAGCGTCCTTTGAATCCATTCAAGGTTTTCCTACGACTATCATTTGGAATTTTTTGTTGCCTTTCATGCCGTCACTTGACATCTTCTATGGGGAAAATTGGGTCACGAAAGTGAATTGGCCTATTTTAGAGGATGACTACTGAGAGAAATTGAAAGAGGTATACTTTCTCATGGGCTTTTGTAGAGCTTAGATAGACGATTACATCTATGAATATATTTTTTGTTATATCTTATAATTCTTTTTCTATTACCTTCATTTAGTTTTTATTCTCACGTTCCACTTATGTAAAATAGAAAGTTTATTTTGTTAGATGAGTGAAAGTGATCAATGTGGGTTAAAGTTCTTGAAATTTAAATTATTGACACAATTCGAATTGGTCCCAGACTTCGTTCGGGAGATATAATGTTTCTTTTCCCATCATGATATAAGACACAAATTCAGTATAATAAGAATTTTGAAGATCAGAGCTTTAAATCTATTCGACAATATGTATCACGAAGAAAACTTTAAATGTATAAAATCTGTCTCGGCGAACAACAATTATCCGATGTTATTGATTTTGGGTGAACCATTCAAACCTCACCAACTTCATGTAACTTGATTTGGAGGGTTCACTGGTCCAGTTTTGACATTAGTATATCAAAGGTCTCTCAGAGAAACTTTCAAAGTTCATCCAGACAGAAAATCTTCGGGGGTCCATCAGAAGTTCTAACACGATAGGGAAACTATTTTTTAGAACCATCAAGAACCCGATGCTCACCACTATGGTATTGCATTTAAAGGGTGATTCATTTAGAGGTACTTTCTTTTTAAATAAAAAAATTAATAAAAACAAATTTATTTGATAATCTATAGTATAACAAATGAAAGAACCATTCTTTACAACTATTTTTTGAAGATAATTTCTTCCGAATGCTCACATGATCTAGCCGGCCAATTCACTGATCTGCTCGCCCAAATGCTCTCGCAGTAAAGCTATGTTTTCACGGGCTGTATGGCAAGTGGCATAATCTTGTGCGTTCGGTAGGACGATTATGTGGACCGTAAGTCGCTCTAAGTGCCCGATACACTTTAATCGGAGAACGCCCAGTTTCGTAATTGAGCTGAACAATTTGTAGACGCTGTATCGGGCTAAGTTGTTCCATTATGAAATGTCAGACACTACTGAACAAGAATACTACTTCAGTTTACACGATGCATGCGCGATCTGCAACTAAATCCCTAACACAAGGAGTACCTCTAAATGAATCACCCTCTAGAATATAAAATTAGGTGTTCGAATTGTTCTAGTGTTTACGTAGGACGAACTGGGCGATATTCAAGATTAAGAGTGAAGGAACATATAAGATCTGTCCGTTTGCCAATGTCCTCACTAAAACAGCCTTTGCTGAGCTTGTGCCAACACAGGACGTAGTTTCGCCTTTGAGGGTGTAAAAATTTTCAATAGGGAACCATGCTTAGTGAAGCGACTAATGTTACAATAGCTGTTCATGATTTAATTCATGTTCGGATATTCAATATCTAAGCCAGATTTATTTTCCATTACTAAGACAGAATAAACACACTGTATGGTTCACCATTTATGGAAATCTTTGCTTACAGTTGTTTCGATAAACAGTATCATCTTCAGAGCGAGTTATAAATCTTTCCTTATCAGTAACGATGATTTTACCCATAGTAAATGTCGAAAATATGAGTATCATACATTTTTACCTACTTGATGACAATATGTCCAGACAGAACAAGCAGTCCAAGCAATAAACGAGTAGTAGTTTTATTACTCGTATCATTAATAACGGGTCATCCAAGGAACGCACCTACATGTTTCTTTGAAATAAAACACAAACTATTTGCGATTTTTTCAAGCTGTTTTTTTTATCAAAAGTATGATCCATTACAGTTATAAGTGGAATAAAATATCATTCAAATGTCCACCACGACTGCGTCTGCAGGCATCAATGCGAATATCAAAATTTGCAATGACTTTCCGACATGTTGCGGGTGTTATTTCACGAATTGCAACTTGAATGTTGTTCTATAGATCATTAATTATTTTTGACTTGTTAGCAACACTTTTTCATCACCCCAGAAACGACAATTTTGCTTATTGACGAATCCATCCATTGTGAAATGAGCTTCGTCAACTATCGAGATTACCACGTTGTAAATGGTCTCTTTCTTTCGATTTTTGGGTTAATTCAATTTCATACGCGTGTAAATGCAAATCTTCATGCAAAATCCTCCATGAGGAGCCGTAATCTTACGGCCAATGCCCAATTCTTGCGAACAACGCGAAATTGATGTTGTCGGTTCATTTTCAACACTTTCACTAACAACAGCAATATTTTCATTTGTGCGTACAATTTTTGGTTTTCCACTTTTTGGTTTATTAGTAACACAACCAGTTTCTTCGAATTTTTTCACTAATATTTGAATCGAAGATTGATTTTGCCGATTATTTACACCAAAAAAATCACGAATTTTTCGATGGGTTTTTCTCAAAGAACGCCCTTTTTCATAATAACTTTGAATGATGGAAACGCGTTGTTGCAATGTGTATCTGTCCATGGTTAAAACTGTACTGCCTTCTAATAACACAAAATGGCTTATATCATTTGAAAAGATGTCACGTGTAAAAATTATATAGTGCTGACATCTAGGAGTCATTTTTGGATGACCCTTTATATATATTGAGGGATAATATGAAAACTAGGTCTCTATTCAACGAACAAATTAAAATTTAGGATATTTATTGATTGAAATGTCGCCAAATTAAATAGAAATTAAAATTAAACCCAGCGAATCAAATAATGCTGAACTATTTTTATCATAAACCATCGAAATCTGGGCATCCCCTATTTTATTGGTTCATTTCATTCCTCTCAGCCTTATTATCATTTCGTCTGAACGAAGTTCAATACGTGCAAACTACAAAATTCCGATAAAACTCATTCCATCGACCTCGAATAGAGACTACATGCCTGTTGAACCAACTATTCGTGTTCGCCATTGTTGAAGGAACGTGTATAGGAAATAAAATCGATGACAAACCACCAAAGAGGGGCGACGACGCTCTGCCACTCGACGCTATAAAAATGAGGAAAAAATACCGACTTAATACTCCTCGATTGAAATTAGTCTGACCTGTTGAAGTCTCATTGTTTTCGTGAGACAATTGCGGATATATTGAGATAGGTCGGGGAGGCTCTAATTACGTGCAATAATTACGAAAGGGAACGTTAGACTAAATGAAGGGATGCGAGGGTGACGTCGGAATCGGCCATCTTGAACATGCGCGTCGATATTTGGGGATGCCTCACAATAATACACATTCTCCGACGGAGTTTCTGCAGTGTTGCGATATTTAGGTGTTTTTCAGGATGGTATGTCGAATCACAGGTGTGAGTTCAATGGGAAGTTTGTAATTCCATTTTAATTTCATAATTTTTTGAGAATTAATTGTGGTGGATGTTCAAGCAATTCGTACTTTAATTATTTCAATTTAGCCATCGTCAAAACATTCTTTTGAACTGGATTGTCTGGATGAAGTCTACCTAATTACATGCTACGATGAGGTCATATACCGAACATTAATAAACCTATAATATAAGTACAAATGTATGTTACGAACTGAATAATATCTAACGAGATATCGAGTATCTTGAGTCGAAGTTTAGAAATTTAATTTGAATTTTACTAACCTGGCAATTTTCACCTAAGTTTGTTCTTTATTAAAACTTTATCGAGTTAATAATTGCTCACGTGATTAGTTCAGGAGTTATTGATGATTCCAAATTCCAGAGGTTTATAATTGCCGAATTATTTTCCCCAATAGGTACAGTACTTCGAGGTATTGGAACAATCAAACTTATTCTGTGAAGATGTAAACCTCTAGCTTATCTGCTTCGATTGTTCCTTAGCATATAGATACAGGCCACGGATCGTGAAGTCAAACCCAATGGTTTGAGACCATTTTTGGTTTGATAATAAAAAATAACTGCTGTTCTACTTGGAAGAAGAATGAAAAAACATTGTGATTCCTTTATACAACTTTTCCAAACTCAATGATGGCCTGATACTGGGTGAGATCAATTTTGAACTAAATAAGAGAAGATCTATGTCACTTATGCTACATTATAGTTTTTTAGAAAAGGTCAAAAATTTGTCATCTTTAAATATTGTGATCACAATTTTACTCTAAATTTTTTAATATTTAAAATAATATTTCTGTCTCAACTACACCTTAAAGTGATATTTTTGTTACATGAGTAAAATAAATTAAGTTTTGATATATTTTGTATCAAATAATTATTGTCAACTGAATTTGATACTTAATGTTGGAAAAAATGTACCACACCCGAATTAAGATCTTCAAAAGATGACGCATTCGATTTTAATTTCAAAATGCTACTTCACTTGCCACGTCTCTGGCCAATAAAAGTCTAATTCGTGATTTTAAATATGAAATCCTACATTTCGATGAAGATATCTGATACTGTTTTGATTGAGATGGACAAAAGTCTTGAAATGAGTTAGATAGTAGTTTATGCTATTTGTTGGAGGGATGGAGTTTCGCCAAATAATTGATACGATATAAAAGCGAGAAAATATGCATGACTGAGGCTATGCAAAGATTGAATTATCCGTTTGTATTTATTACTTCAGATTTCAGACGATATTAAAATGTTTCGATAATTGACTGTTTTATTTCGGTTAAGTATTCCACAAGGCACTTCCGCAAAAATTATGAAATTACACTTTTATTGGCCAGAAAGTGGCAAGTGTTGCGCTATTTTCAAATCTTGACAAAATGAGCCATGTTTTGAAATAAACTACCAAGTATAGTGCGGTGAATTTTTTTTACATAGGTGTCAAATTTTGCTGAAATAATTTTTTTGTATCAAAAACGGGTCAAAACTTAATATATTTCACTTAGTTGACAATGATATTCTGCTGATTGATAACACAAGTCTTTGAGATTTAATTATTGAGAGAATTACCGTAAAATTGTGATCATTTGTAAATGCGACTAACTTAAGGTCGAAAATTATTACAGCCAATGAACACGATTACTTTACTTTACTGTTTAAAAAATATTTTTCCTTTAACACTGATATTTTTGTCAAGAATTTAAAATAAAACTGGTTTTTCCAAAAATATATACACCCACATACTACTCAAACTTATACTGGAAAATTATTTGAACCAATGGGCACTAATATAATTGGATTTTCCGGAAAATTTGAGATGTGCAAATAAATTTTCAATTGGTATGATAAAAATTTATTGGAAAAAAGTTTTGCGTTAATAATTTTAGGGATAGCTATTCCTACCCGAATGAAAATATGTTAAATTAAAAGCGCTTGATGTTTATTATTATCAATAAGCAAGTAGAATTATTATTTTATTGTTCTGGCTACCAACGTTCGACAGACATCTTCTGTCGTTTTCAAGACAAGAAATTAGCTTCGAAAAGGAGACAGCATTATAAAATTTGTCGATTCGATTCAATATTCAACTTTTGAATATTGTCAGCTTTTTTTAAAGCCAATTTTTCACTTTGAAACCAGAGAGGATACCTGTCGTACTTGTAAAACTTCTCCCAACGACTAATAAGCCAATATCGATCAATTTTGAACCCTGGATAGATCAAGCTATTATGAATAATTGTTTATCGAAAAATATACCTCGAAATTTCTAAAGGCTTCAAATACCAAATTATTACAGTAATGAAATTATTGCCTTCTTGATTCATAATTTTCGTCAAAGATTACCTAAGATGAAACAGCTCCACACGTGGCTTGGCAACGCCGCTTGACTTTCCACACTCGCAGCTCACAAAGAGATACAATCGTTCTTTCTTTCTTCCACCCTCGTTCGTTTTCCCCCTTTGAAGTGAGATGAAAATTCTTACATGGGCTTACTCGTTTCCTTCAACGCGTATGCATCGCGGAAACTTTCGCGGAAAGTCTCATTCGCTCTTCTCCTTTCTTTCCCTCAACTTCACCCCGCTCATCACTGCGATAATTTTCCCTCTTAATCACATGGCACACTCTCCACGACATAACCTCATTTTCCCGTGTTGTGTCCTAATTCCACCTCCTTCCCCGATCCAGACCATGTGAGCGAATAGGTGTTGGATGGGCTGATTTTCGTGTTCCTGGAATTGAAAGGGGTGAGTTAGATGTGGAAAATTAATTTGATTTTTATTGAAACACACGTGTTGGAATTCTTTTGATTTAACGGGATCCTCGACTTTTGAAAAATTATGTGCAAAGTCGGTTCTTTAATTTTGTTGAAATCATTATGGGAAAATCCCTCTATAAGTACCTACACGTATAACTATACAAATGTCTAATCAGTATAGGTTCATATTATTCGAAATCTTTTTTAATCTTTTATTTTTACCTATTATACCGAGAAAAGATTTCACTGATTCAGAATCAACATATTTGTTTGATAACTTTCCTACAACATGAGGATACAAGTAGCTCAATTGTAGCAATGAATATCTACCTATAAATTATTGTTATATTTGAATAACCTTGTTATTATTTTCATTACCCTTTTCATATAAAAATTAAATCAACTCAAGTATCGAGCAAGAATTTATTTTTCAAATCATATCTCACTTTATATTAAATTCATAATTTTCAATTAATTTCGTAGCTGCTCAAAATTATAGCGTAGAAATTAATTTTTTTTTTTTAATAAGAATATGGGTCCTTATACTCAAGAATTGAAAAATAAGTCTCACTGTATCAGACTGAATATTTCCTATTATCTATTATGTTCTTATTATTTTGTCAATTGATTTCAGTTAGTTTTTATCTCGAGCTATTACCATTATTGAGTATATCAATATTATATTATAATCATAATTTTTATTTTATAGTTGAATTATCTTAGAAGTTACTTTTCTTCATTAAGAAATCACCCCCTATTTCTAATAACATCTTAATTATTAGGTGTAATAATAAATGGTTATGATTAAATAGAATTTATTGAAAAGAAAAGTACATTACGTTTTATTCAAAGTATTTTCCATCATTTGCCACTACTTTTCCCCAAACTGATCCCACCAAATACACAGCATGAGTTTTTTCCATGAATATTCGGCTTAGCTGCCGATGTTGATGGTTCGCCGGGCTTAACCCATGACTTTCTCTTCTTTGGATTATCGTAGTGAATCCATTTTTCGTCACCAGTGACTATACGATGCAAAAACTCTTTTTTTTATTCTGGCAAGCAGCATTTCACTCATGCATAATCGGCGTTCAACGTCTCTCGGCTTTAGTTCATATGGAACCCAATTTCCTTGTTTTTGAATCATTCCTAACGATTTTAAACGATGTGAAATTGCTTGTTGAGTCACTTGTAGAGTAAGTGCAAGTTCTTTTGCGTTTGGGACGAATCTTCCTCCAATAGTGCTTCTAATTCCATGTCTTCGTACACTTTCGGCCTTCCACTGCGTTCTTTGTCTTTAACGTCAAACTCACCGTTCTTAAACTTTTGAAACCATTCCTGACAACTTCTCTCACTTAAAGCAGCTTCACCATATGCTTCTAGAAGCAATCGATGCGCCTCAGCTGCAGATTTTTTTCACATTAAAGAAGTAAATCAAAAGTTCCGCAAATGATGCTTATTCGGAATAAAACATGACATTTTTCACGAAAAAATTACGTGATGCTGATACGGAATCACTAGTACTATAAGGTTATGGTGTTGCCAGATGACTAAACTTGGGATATTACGTTTTACATTTGACAATTTCTCCATAACCTTCTGGTGGGGCCATCTTTTGACAAACCGCGGAAACTTATTTGTACACCTAATACAATAATAAATAATTTGAATATATAAGATGAAAATTCTATTTTAATGATCAGATCATTTATTCAATAAGATATGTGCTTGATATTTTAATGTTGAAACATTGTCGCTAAAACATTGTAGGCACAAGTTATGAAAAATAATTTTGAATTTCGATGATTCCTCTAATTTAACTCTTCCAAAAATATTTCTATAATATATCTGATATTTTTCCGGTTATGAATATCAAAATCAGTATTTTTCAATAGTAGTAATCAACAATGAAATTTTTTTTTCAAGGAAGAAAATTTCTGGTGTTTTCTTACGAATATTATTTCCTCTTCGGCTATATCTTTGAAGAAAATCAATTCCATATTGTTGAACTTGATGTACTGCCGTATTGAAAAGTGTGGGTTCGTTGCCCCTTGTATATGGGGGAGAAAATATATGGGGTTGACGGATGTATTGCCATCGTTCCAAGTGTATTTTGTCATCTTCTGTATGTATGGTAATTTCATGGAGTTTGGCTTGGGAGTGGATATTGTAATCATAAAAACTTTGATATGTGCAATAAATCGATACTCAATTTGTCTGTACGTGATTCTCAGAAGGAACTTGTGTTATATTATTATATATTCAGAGAGTTTATTTAGAATAGTTCTACTAGCAGGTGGATAAAGTGAAATTTCTGTTATTCTTTCATCTCAAAATGTAATGAAATTTGCACCGAGATGAATATTCACTAACTAGAGATAGATTTTTTTCGGAAATGTGTATTTTCAACTGATCACCGTAATTTGACGTGACAAAAATTTTTTTACAATCAACTGATGCCCACGATGATAAATTTCCACTCAAATTCATCCGTGACGAGGTGATTAGTCCAAAATACACGTTAAAAATTACATGCATGCAATATAATCATCCAGTGATATGTGTATAAATCTACACAATGTTAGAAAATTGGAGAATGCGTTTCTTGCATCTACTGCTGTTATCAAAAAAATTGAATTCTCATGAAATGATTAATTATTCACGGAAATTTCAACGATGGATTTTTTTGGAATATATTCTCGAGTATTTGTCTTTTTCGATTGAATCGAAATGAAGTTGATCTTGAATACTAAGGAAATGGAAGTGGTAAAACTTTCTAGTATTTATTTCTGAATACAAAATTTCAATAGGAGAAAATGTATTATTTGAAGAATTTCAAATCCAAAACTACAAATGGATCGACAATTCATAGTAAATCAATTAATTCATTTTTGCAAAAAAATTTCGTATACTTACAGGAATAATGTCATAAATTTTTTCAAATATGAGTCCTCATCTCCGAGTACAAGATGAATTTGATAAAGGCGAAAGATTCCAAAGGGCGAACCTTGAGTAAAAATTGAAGGGAGTTTTTCATGAAAATATTTTTCCTTCAAGTTATAGCCATTTAAAATGAATAAAATAAAATAGACAGACAACTGATAACTGATAAAATAGTAGTTTTTGGGTGTTTTTATTTCGCTCGATTGAATGTTTACCACTCTGTGAATTCATTAAAAAGGAGCCTGAATAATATTTCATTTTTTGTGACCAATCTATCAATTTTATGATAAATGGTCAAGACGAAATTGTTGCTGATTGAGACTGTCTTCTCAAATCAATATTTCAAGCAGATAAATAAAGGCGGATTAAATAGTTCTGATTCGAAATATTAAAGGGTTGTTTTTCTCAGCTGCTTGTGATTACATATTATGGTAACAAAAATACTCAAAAACTTGAAAATTTCATTCCTGTAATATTCTCAAAGTTGAAAAAAAAAATTTTTGTTGAAAATAATAATAAAATACCCTGTTAGTTTTGGCGTGTTGGAATCTTCCACATCAATTGAGAATTATATAGCATTCTTCTGAAAATTCTCAACCACACCAATAATTACACGGGTGAAAAAACCTCCGCTTTGGTAAGTATATAATTTACAGTTTATTACAAATATTTCCATCTCAAAAGAGTCCCCGCTTATTTCTTATCTAATAATGGTTTGAAAAATTTTGTACGTCGAATTATTTAGGGGACATTATTTTGACTTGACCTGGGGCAGGTGACTTTGTATGAGACCCAGTTGATCGGGAATTCTTTCAATTTTTTAACCCCCAAAGATTGAATTTGAACCAAATTGATTTCTCCAAAAAGAACCACGAAATTGTAAAAAAATCTTATTTGGATTGGCAGGTACTATACGCAGAATATAAAAACCGATTATGTCATTATTCCCACCGTAAAATATAATAGGTAAACTCGAATCAAATGAACGGAATCACTATTAAAATATAACGCCGTGACAGTGACATACTTCCGAAATCGCTATTTCCGTCATTCTGCTTTAATTGCCGCGTAACTGAATCCCGGTTGTCTGGGTCATGGCCGTCGTGACGCCGAAACAGGCGGTCGGATTAATCACCCACTTTAACTACCAATCAGAGGGCGACGCTTGCTCTTAATCATTCTTCATCCTCCCTCCGAAAGCGCCATGTGAAAGCTTGCTCCGACGGCAAGCGTCGCGTCATCTCGTTCTCTCTCGATGTAGCGTCGTTCGGTGCTCGTTTTTCGCTTCACCCCCGTGAGGGTGAAAATTTGGCGCGAAGGATTCATTCACGGGCTTCCCTAATTATGTACCGCACCTACTCAACAATGGTTGTTTTTTAAGAGCCAGTATACCTTTATTAGTACCATTGTAAATTCTGGGTAACTAAACGAATCAAGATTTCTAATGATTTTTGGCACACTCTTAGTCAAAAGTAAAATATTACAATTTACTAAGGGTGGAGGAGAAAATTCTAAAATGGTGAACAATTATTAGATATTGAATCGACAACATAGACAGTTGGCGAATTTAATTTTTTGTTCATTAACTTCGAGGATAGATTTTTAATCATCATTCACTTTGGTATCCCGGAGCATACTGTTGGAAAACGAGCTAGCAGAACTAGTTTCTAACTTCTAAGACGTCATTAGTGTCGCATAACCCAACTTCTGATGAAGAGGATAACGAAACGCAGCCTCTATTTTTCACGCAAATATTTAAATGATGACGAAATCTAAAGCACGTATTTTTCCGAATCTTTCTGGTTGAGAAATTAGAAGCTTTTCAATTCCAAACTCTGCTTTACGTTACAAATTCGTTTTGATACAATCACAACGAGAAAACTTTACGCAAACGCACACGTCAGTATATTTTTCGTTGTCTACTCCCTAATGGACATTGTCAATTACAAAATGTCAAATTAAATGATATTTCCATGCAGGCGGATCGTGACAGAACATGAGCCGATGAGCGATGTGTAACCGTTCATGTTACAATTACCGATGCCTGTGTGCTCCATTAAGCATTATTAAGCAACATTACCAAACATCTGCACCATGTGGTAGACATGCAAATTTGAAAATTTGCGAGTAATTCGTGTTTTTCGATGTAACGGACATTACACGAATAGTCGAAGGCGTTCGCAGGACCGACAGATAAGTTCTAAATTCGTGATGTGGCGTGTGAGCGAATTTTGCAACGCAAATCGAAAAGTGCAATGTCGCCTGCAGACTTGGCAGCCATTTATAACCATCGGCGTTGTGGCGAAACACAGTTCAGTGGGTTTTCTGAACATTGAAAGGAAACGCCAGAAGTCATTGAGAAGAATTGTTGATTTGGGTAACATATAACTACAAAAATGATCGATTGTTTCAACTGATACTACTCGGTAGTTTATCATAATTGGAAGTTTTCTGGTTTTTTATTTCTATATACAGAGTGAGTCTTTGACCACTGCGTTAATTTTAACCATAGATTCTTGACGTCAAAAGAAACATTTTCTTCCTTTAACATTTTTCCAAATTTGGCCCCGTTCAAAAGATATAGGGTGTTGAAATTTCATAAAAAAATTGCATTTTTACCTGTAATATTCAAACGATTATATCAATTGAAATGATCTCTTGTAGAAGGTTTTAGATAACAGTCATGCATATTTTGGCATCAATATATTTATTCCATTTCTTGTGGGTTTCTCACTTCAACTGTACAGATTGGTTAAATTGCATGAAAAACAAATATCACTCGAACTGAAGATCTTCCTAGAATTATTAGTCTATTTTGCAGATAAAATCATTCATCATCTTTTTTCCCAAATTCCACCATTTTTGAGATATTTGAGGTTGAAACGAATTAAATCGATATAATCATAAATAAAATAATGTTTATAAACTATGCAGATGCAATAGTGGATGCTGTGGAAGGTAATTTTCATTCAAACTTAAGCGGACTAAAGAGAGGTATTTGCCCAATGTGAAAACTTAAAATGATTATAACTTTTCAACGCAACTGAACATGGTCAAAGACTGACCCTGTATTGTTCATATTTTATTAACAGAACTCACGTTCATCTCCAGAAACTGCATCGAACTAAAACTTCCGAAATCTTACAACAATGACGTATAAACCCCCTTATCCAAAGTGAATTCATATTCTTTTCAGAGCTATTATTTCAAATTCAATAATAAAATTCATAAATAACAAAAGGGCCTATCTATGGGATCTCCTCGCAGATATTTTCATGCCATGGATAGAAAATATCATTTTCAAAAGAGATAAACCGATTACAATTCACTTTTGGTATAGATATGTGGATGACATATTACCATGTATCACAAGTATGTCTAGACAATTGGACAAGTTTCTGAAATTAATAAATAAAAATATGTAGACGATACTTTCATCATTGGGCAACATGGAATGAACACTATAGATGTATACCTTCAGCATCTTAACAATCAAGAAGAATCTATCAAATTCGCAATGGAAATCGGGGAAGATAAACAACTTCCATTTTCAGATGTACTTATTCATAAACAAAATGGAATCCGAAGAACCAGTGTGTACAAAAAGCAAACAAACACAGGTCAATATCTACATTTTAATTCCAACCATCAATTAAATAGATACTAAATTGAGAGTGGCAAAATGTTTATATGATAAAGCAACAAATATAATATTTTATCAAACAAAATAAAAATGAGGCAATAAATAACAAAACAAAAATCTCAGAGTTAATGGTTATCCCAAACAGATATTGGAAACAGCGAAACCATTAACAGAAAATAATGTTGAACCCAATAATAATAATAATAATAATAATTCATTCCATGGTATGTACACACATAAAAGGAACAGTGTCAAAAAGAAAAAAAAAAAAATCAAAAATTTAACAGATTCTTCTATATTGATGTTACAATCAGGTAATATCAAAACACTTTCCTTAAATTTTTGTGATCTATTTGTGCTAAATAATACTGCTGTTGTTTTGCTTTCATTCATAATTAATTTATTTTTCTCGAACCACATTTTCAATTGATCGTAGATTGAAACGGCCTTGGCTTCAATTTCACTGATATCACCTCCTCACCTCAATATAATACAAGAAGATATAAAAAGCGTCATTCCTTATGTGAAAAGTTTATCAGAAAAAATTAAAAGAATTGGAAATAGGTACGATATAACAAGACACAAAATACCATCAGGGCTAATCTAATTAAAGTTAAAACTGATAACGAGAATCGGAGAACGAAGAATTGCATATATGAGATACCATGCAATGCGGAAGATCTTATATCGAAGAAATAAAACGCCCCTTGAAAATGAGAATAAAAGATCATCAGAAACTCAACATGTATAATGTCGATAGAAATCCAGATTAATTTCATTTCACTACAAAAGAATAAAGGGAAATTTGACAAAGTACATGTTTCATTCAACTGAATAATAGCTCGAAGCAGAGGATAAATTTTCGACAAATATAATAAATATATTAAAATGATTTTATTTGTGGATATATGTATATTCATCAGTAAATGCTGATATAGAATTTTGGCGAATGCCTAATATGAGATCGTAAAGAAAATTAAAACCTAGCCGTCAACACATCTTTATTTATTTTCATGTTTATCTCTCTCTGAATTATACTATGGCACGATCGTTATTTGATTATAAAATCCATTTATAGATGTTATATTTACCTGCCATATGAAGGTATATTTATATTCAAATGACAGGGTGAATTTTTGAATAGATGCCGTCAGAATCGAAAGAAAAATTACTGTTATTTTATGAATTACAAGAAATATAGATTGAAAGATATTTAATGATACATTCAGTAACGATAGAAACTCAACTGAACTCATTATTACGTAATGTATATCTAATGGATTTAACCATATAGAAAGGGGAATACTCTGTATATTTGTTATCATTCAATTAGTTTCGTTTCATAACCACTAAGTGTCCGGTATTTTCTATAAATATTCAGATTATTTTTAGCATTCTCTATTAACCAAAATGGGTTTTAATATATTCCAAAATTAATTGATTTCCTTTTAAATTAATTCAGATAGGTTGAGTCCTCGAATTCAATTTTTGATTTCGAATATATATTTCAATTAGTTTCGTTTCATAACCACTAAGTGCTATTTTCTATAAATATTCAGATTATTTTTAGCATTCCAAAATGGGTTTTAATATATTCCAGACTATCGGAAATACTTAATAAATGTTTTTCTCCTTAAATCTACAGTGATTAATTGTTAAGAAGTTAAATTTGGTTTTCATTAACTATTTACAGTAGGCTCTGTTCTCTAAGCTTTCCTACTTGAAGCATTTACAACAAGATAAAGCTATCAATAACAGACAATATTTTCGGATCATCACAAAAATATTTCTTTCATTATTAATTCAATAGACCATTATTAATTCGATACACATTCACTTATTTATAAGAGCACACTCATATACGTTCAGTATATTTGTATCTTTTTTCATAATATAATAAGGTTCGGATATACTTTTGTTGGCTGTAGTTATTACTTTTCAGAATTTTTAAACAAACGAATAATGAGTTCCACAGAAAATATGGCAACCCTAAAAAACTTTCGAACAAAGATTTCTGAAGTCAAAGGAAATATTTGTTATTACATATATAGCTTAGTCTTAAGTCCTGGTGTTATATAATTTTTTTAGCTATTAGAAGCAGAAATAACTGGAAATATGTTGGTTATGACCAAATATATACTATCAGAAAATTTGATAAAAGTATTCCAAAGATGGATTAGGGAATGCTACTTTTTGATTCAAGGTCATCACCCTATATACAGGGTGAGTCTTTGACCATAGATTCTTGACGTCAAAGTTAACATTTTTTAACATTTTTTTCCTATAACACTTTTCCAAATTTGGCCCCGTTCAAAAGATATAGGGTGTTGAAATTTTATAAAAAAAATTGCATTTCCACCTGTAATATTCAAACGACAATATCAATTGAAATGATCTCCTGTAGAAGGTTTTTGATAACAGTCATGCATATTTTGGCATCATTAGATTCATTCCATTTCTTGTGGGTTTCTCACTACTACTCTATAGATTGGTTAAATTGCATAAAAAACAAATATCGCTCGAACTAAAGGTCCGTATCTTGTAATTCCTGGAATCATTAGTCATTTTTGCAGATGAAAGCCTTCGTCATCTTTACTCCAAAATTGCACCATTCTTGAGATATTTGAAGTTGAAAGGAATCGAATCGATATAATTTTGTCCAAATTTTCTGATTTTCCCAAATCCAACTCTGTGCTGAAATGATTCAATAATCAGATTTGTTCAATGTTGCCATATTTTATGTCTTTATTAAATATTTCTACAAGAGTTTGGAGAAATCTCTCTGGTCTATGGTTCCACCATTAAACACTACAGATGAAATTAACCACTGAACAATTTTGGTCTTACATTCACTACAAAATCTAAATTGCCATTTACTGTATTCATTATTAATGATGTCTAGCACCTTGTTTAATATTTAATCCAGAGTAATATTCCATAATAAATTGAGAAAAAGATTTTCATCACTCACATAGGTACTTCGGTATATTCTCATGACCGTTGAAATAGGTGATGTATTTTCTGTCAGGACCTGTTAAATTGAAGACTTGTCTATATGAAGATCTGTTTCTTTATAGCTTCAGACTTTAAGAGTTCATCAAATTAAGTCTATTCTAACATGAAAATGCTTCAAATTAAGCTCATATGAGTTTTAAAATTTCGAACCCAGTCTCCTAGATTTGTTTTGCACCTTTATAGAAGTTTTTTCACATCTTTATTTCATACACCGATTCAACCTGGTTCACAAACTTAGGAGATAATAGATTTTGACTTAGTTTTAATATTTCTGAATGTTTGTTATGATGCATGGTTAATTAAAATTCAATTTATATTGAAACTTGAAGCTATAGGCTCATAAACAAGAAAGATTAGAATAGAAATGTATTTTCTGACCATAATCATTTCATACTGGATTGAATAATTTCAAACTATCGAAATCATTATTATTATCTTATTATAATATTTTCCTCATTTTTTAAGGTACAAATAACTGACATAAATGACAGTTTCAAACAGAATCAAAACAACAAGGAACCACAGAACACTATTTTATTGGGAACTACCCACCACAGAGACGTTATAATAACATTTTAATGTGATAATAATTCACTCTAGTTATACTGAGAAAAATAATAACTAAAGATCAATAATGGTTACAGATATTATCTTTCATTTAAAAAACTTTGCAATTATTAATTTTCTATGGCTATATTATTAATATTCTATGGCAAGGTATTAAATGAAATAATCTATGAATAACCATTATTCAATATTTCTGTTTTTGTTTACATAATTAAAACAGATACTCTTATTATAAAAACCAAAATTTACGCATGTTCAGTAATTAATTATAGTCTAAACAGAATAGATTCATATTAATGATTTAACAAAAAATTTTTTAGTAAAGAAAACCTAGTTGATTTTTCATAATCAAATTTAGGTGATCAAAGTCAATTTCTTCAAGCAAGTATAATTGTACACCTAAATCTGGGAATACTTGTAATCTATCCAACTAAATTGTTATTGGGATTCAGTACAGAAAATAATTATCAAGCAAAGTAACATCACTTTAAAATAATTATTCATAGTGACATCATTCATTGTTGTTGAAGATTTCGAAAAAGATTTTCATGTTTTAAACAGTATGATATCAAGAGACCTCATAGACCTGTTCACTGGTCTCTGTCAAGAGAGAAGAAACTTCAGAAATATCAGTGTAAATCATAGGTAAATCACAGATGATTCTTTCTGGCTTTGAGTGAAAAAAAAAAACAATGTGACAACCTCTTGCCTTGGAAGTTTTCATAGCAATGATGGTTTTCATGATTTGGAAATTTTAAGAAGAAAATTACAAATGTATGATGATAACATCCTGAGGTTTTTTTGGAATTTCTCACTAGAAAGGGATGGTTTATAATCTTGAAGCAGAAAGAAATTATAGTAGAACAGCAAAAATCTGTTTATGGTGATGAATTTTTTTTACCAGAAAATTAGTATTTTTATCTTCATTCTGGATATGGACCTCATCGGATGAAACATGAGTGAGTGAATCATTTCTTAGAGGGAAAATAATGTTTTTAAACAATTCAGATTCATTAGTGGATGCTGTGAAAGGTATTTTTCATTCAAACTAAACTAGACTACAGAGGGGTATTTGCCGAATGTGAAAACTAAAAATGTTTTTTAACGCAGCTGAATTTGGAAAAACCGTTATGGAAAAAGTGTTTCTTTTGATCTCAAGAACCTATGGTTAAAATTAACCCAGTGGTCAAAGACTCACCCTGTATATTCCTTTGGACGGAAGCAAATTTCAGAAAACTGTATGAAAATGAATATTTCTTTCGATGTGAAGAATATTTACTAGAAATGAATGTAGTAGAATAAGACACACAAAATTGCTAAGAGCATTCAATTTTCAAATTCGTGAATAGAGTTCAATTGTAGAAAATATATAAATCTGTTACAGCTACTGAGTGAAAATTTATGTGAAAATTCAAAAGAAAAGTTATGGTAACGTTCACCTTTCTTCATACACGAAAACTCTTCAATCTTTCGAATTTCTTCAACACACTTGTCATCACTATTTCATTCGAGCACAGCTTCAACTTCACTTCGCTGAGATTTTTTTTATGTTAGTCTCGGTAGGTAAAGATACAACACTGATATATTATAATATTGTGCATGGTAAGGATCCAACCCTTGCTTTGGGAAGGGGTTTTGAACTGGCTGGTGGGGATGGTCGATCATTACACCCTTAAATTAAAAATGCAGGTTTTCATTAGGGTGATCCCATCTGTATAACGACAATGGGGTTGTTGTTCAGCCCACGGTTACCTGGCTATTTTCATTGAGGTAATTATTAATCAAAGTGATCTGTGGATTGAATCGGATATGCAAATTAAAGGACTGGTTTATTTCGCGAACAGACTACATTTCCGATTTCGAATAGGATGTAGTTATGCATTGTTGCAGATCCAATGTGAATGAAAAGGCTTTGCCAAAATGTTTGTAATTTTTGGATATCAAGTTGAAAATGTTTAGTTTCAAACCATTGAAGGTTAACTGCCTGATGATGAATACTAGGTCAAAATTGATAAGCGTTAATTATCGAAGAAAACAAGCTAGAGTTCTCAAATTTGGAAAGTAGCTTTAATGTCCAGATATCCCGGTTGAGTTTATAACAGGGCATTCGTTCCATGAATTCAGTTTCAAAAAAACTCCTTTTTTCATCTGAACTTGAAATATGTTCAAATATCGTTAAAACAAAGAAGTTTGCGAAATATTTAGAAGTTCTTGAAATATGTTTTTCTGTATATATCAGGATTGTAATTAAACATTTTTTTAATGCTAAGAATTAAGTATTAACATGAATTCGTGAACATTCAGATGGTAGTTGTCAACACTTGTTTCATTTATTGGCTTCTTCAGATCGAAGCAATCGTGAATCCAGGACAGAAGTAAAAAAATTACTATTATTCGGGGGGCCACAACAGGTGTGAACGACCCCTTTCTGGCTACATCCAACTACCTTCCATCATTTCATTTTTCTACCTTTCTGTGGAATTGCCTAAGAAACTATCAGGTTCATATGCAAATCTCTGCATGTATGAATGTGTTCGAATGACATTCGTTTTTGCCAGAGTTTATAACATCAAATATAGGCGACAACTAATTAACATTATGCACTATTTTTCTCGACGTATCATTCTGTAGGTCTTTGATTTATGTCTTCACAATCTGAACACAAACCTTATATAGCGAGGTTGCAGGTTGTAATTCTTACTATTTTATCTACAAATCTCGACACTGCTATTGGTATCAGCAAACATTATCTAATGTGATTAGTGTCTGTTCCTACACGAAGGACTGCAGAAATGTTGTACCATTAGAATACCTGCTGATATAAATCTCCTCTTTAATTTTTCTAATTCGTTATCTTATTTAAAAACATCCAAGATTTTGTTGGAGATTGTAGAATAGTGAGAAATAGATTTCTCGTTATTTATGTGAATATCAGTGTCTTATCACTAGTTTATTTCCTTTCTTGCGACATATACAGTTTTTGTACATGTATTCGAAACATGAGTATAGAAAAGTTAGGTATTTCATAGAATTATTTTTTTATTCTTGTATTTGAGTAAACGACGAAATCCATTGATATTCCGAAGAAAATGCCAGAGTATTTCTACAAAATATAGTATTTTTTCTGTGACGGGACAAAAATTTGACATTTCATCTTTATTGACAGGTAAAAAATATAACTTTTCACGAAATTATATACATATAGATAATGGAAGATATTTGATTTTAGAATATTTTATTGAATATAAGTTACATTTCCTTTATATCAAAGGTACAATTATTAAATGTGCATTGCGTGAATTTTGAACTATTCGGTACAACAGACGAATTTTCTTGTGTTGAAATAATATTCTCTGACATGGACACAACTGATGTTGATGTACCTGGTCCCAAATCAGGTGTTATTTCAGAACTGTCGCACGTTCTGAACACTTTATTAGCAATTTCTGTTCTGTGTACCACCGATTCATCAATATACCCTTCAGCGACCGTTGATGACTTCCAACCGCCATGTTTCTTTAGTGTCATCAAGTCTCCCCCAGATACAACTAAAAGTGTAGCAGACGATTTTCGAAATGAATGAGTTAGCATTTTCAAGTTGAAGAAAATTAGCTACTATGTCAGGTACCTTATAAAATTGATTATTACTCACAACCTGATTGATAGATGTTCCATTGCGCTATGTAGAACAAGCGGCGATCTTTTGCTGCAGCTGGACGAAGGGCTATGTACATTTGGTAATATTTAATATATTATTCAGTAACTACAATTCTCCTGTTTACTTCATTTTTTGTTTGCTTCAGTGTCACAATTAATAACTTTCCCGAATCTTCAGTATCATCTAATGTTATCTGGCTGATTTCACAAATTCGACAAGCTCCTGCAATCCCAAATACAACAACCTTGTCCATTAAATAAACTTCATCGGGTGCATTATTCAAAAAATCAATAATTTTTGTTCTCGTAAAAATCGCAGTTTTCTTGGGCGTGTAACCTTTCCCATTTTATTTCAGGAATGCAATTAGTTTGAAATGTCTACATTATTATTGGATTGTAACATACTTTTAATCAATGAATAATTCGACCACACTGTTGATGGTTTTTGTTGTTGTGCCAGTTACGAAAAAAAAGCCAATAACACTGTCTCCGAGAAAGAACTGCATGTCTTTTTCATTTTCCATTCCATAAATCTTGAATACATGGTTTCGTAAATTTTCCGCGATTTAACTGGCAATTATTTTCGTGACGCTATACTTGTGCTGCTTCTATCAACTCCTGTGGAGTCAGAGAAAACTCAGAATCAAGCATTTCTAACTTTATAGTATTCAAAATAACTACTAAACATAACCTCGAGCTAAAATCTAACTTTTTTTCCTTGTATAATAAAGAACTAATTTTGCACGCTTGTTGCGAATGGAACAGCGTGCTTTTGTTTTGCCAACTTAATGTTATTTCCAAATATTGAGCTGAAGAAAGTAGCAAACGATTGGGCTGGATCTACTACAAAAAATCCATGTTCAAATTTGAATATGTCCGGCCGTCCGCACTCATTTATCTTCCGAAAGCGCTGATACAGAGTTTTGATGATTTCATAGATAAATTGTCCAATTAACAACGTCAAGTTAGTTATGAGGCCAAATCTGTCTTTTAGTTTAGTAGTTATGACCTCACTGCATTACATTTCAAACATTTTTTGTCTAGTCAAAAATATTCAATAACCTGGGTATACAATCATCTCGATAAATATTAAATCATTAATATCCACAGGAAATCGTTTTTCGCCCGTCTAAGTATATCCATGAATGCCTTGCATTGAACCCCAAGTTCTTTTATCTTCAAGTTACTCCACTTCAGTACTAGATTAATAAGATATTGATCAAACGACATAGTCATAATATAAACTCCTTTCTATACCCACTCCACCTGGAATCGAATGAAATGGGGGAATGTATTTCGTAAAACGCCCCTATACAGAGTAGTGTCGACAGTTCGTCAGGTTCTTCAAGAACCGCGGAACAGGTGCTGAGATAAGAAATAGCTCGCACACATCGTCGAGGACCAGCGTTTGTGTGACATCTGAAAAAATATATTATTACCGGTCATTTCCGCCCAAATGAATTGACACATCATTCCACTTTGTTATCGCAATCTCGAGTAGGAAACGGCCGTTAGAACATTGAAAAAAATTACGATTTCTTTCGAACAGGCAGATGGCTGATTATACGTATGTGTTTCTATGGTGTCGCCGAGTCTTGTGACAAATTCGAATTTAATTACAAGCCGGATTAGCCTCTTTAATTATTTTGTCATTCCGAGATATGAATTTGCTTTTTCTAATGCGACATCCGTTGTTTGAAGTATTGCCTGAAGTGGTAGATGCCTGAAGTGTTACTCTTTTTGATTTCTGCGTTATTTTTAACCTTTCAAGAGAAAGTAGATTGTGGTAGCTACTCCAGAGTCTGCAAAAAGATTTCAGAACAAGCTTATAAAAGCTTCTGACCTCACGGATGTGATAATCACCATTATTTTTTCAATACTTGGCGATTAACTTGAAATGATTTTATTCTTAATATGTCTCAGTTCTGATCTTCTGCAGAACCCAAAAAATTAATCTTCTGAAGCAATATTAAATATTTTAACAAGATGTAAAAAACATTCGGACCTCGTGGCCTCTTAGGTCTGAGGCCCGTGGCATTTGGCAGGCTTGCTATCCTTTCGTTACGCCACTGATTTTCAGCAACACATGCTTGAAGGATTAATTTTATTCAGAAAAAGAGAATTTCACTATCAACCATATCAAGATACGAGGTATACCGGTATGAAGTGAGCGTCAAGATACAAATGTTTAGATAGGGAACATTTGTTGCGAACGAGCCTTTATTTTTTTAGTGTTTGTTTCAATGACATCTGTGAAACATATTTAGTATACATTGAGTCATTGATCAGACAACATCATATTTTTTCATCGTCTTAAAAATGTCGAATTTTGTACCAGAAAGTGATGATTTGCGGAAAGCATTAATTGAAGAAAAGTGCTGCAGAGCCGCGTCGAATGCTTGTCGAGGCATATAGTAATCATGCTCTATCAAAAGCGACATGCAAAAGACGGTTTCAACGGTTCAGAAATAATAATTTTGATGTGAGAAATGAAAAACGTGTAAGACCACCAAAAAAGTTTGAAGACGCCGAATTGCAAACAATACTTGATGGAGATGACACTTTTAATCAAAAGAAAATGGCAGAAATATGGCAGAAATATTGAATGTTGCACAACAAACAATTTCGGGCCGTTTAAAAGCTATAGAAAAGATCCAAAAGTATGGAAATGGGTGCCTCATGAATTGAATGAAAGACTGATGGCAAACCAAAAAACCACTTGTGAAATTTTGTTTCAAAGACACGAAAAATAATCGGTTTTGCATCGGATTGTAACTGGCGATGAGAAATGGATTTATTTTAAGAATCCTAAATGGGAAAAATCATGGATTAATCCGGGACAATCATCAACATCGACTGCAAAACCAGATCGATTCGGCAAGAAGACAATGATGTGTGTTTGGTGGGACCACAAAGGTGTGGTGTACCACGAGCTCCTTGAACCTACTGAAATCGTTAATACTGATCGCTACTGACAACAAATGTCCAATTTGAATCATGCATTGATCAAGAAACAACCAGAATGGACCAGAAGACATGGCAAGGTAATTTTGCTCCATGACAATGCACAGGCATACAAAGCCATATCGGTTCAGGATAGAATCAAAACACTTGACTGGGAGCTGCTACCCCATCCGCCGTCTTCACCAGACTTGGCTCCTTCCGCCTACCATTTGTTTTCATCGATGGGATACGCATTGGCTGAGCAGCACTTTGATTCCTACGAGGAGGTCGAAAATTGGGTGTCTGGTGGGTTTGCTTTAAAAGACGAACAATTTTATTGTCGTGGTATCAACAAATTGCCAGAAAGTTGGTCAAAATGTGTAGAAAACAATGGCCAATACTCGGAATAAAATGTTTTCTACTTTCCCATTAATAATAGTGTTTTATTTTCACAAAAAAACGCTTATTTCATACCGGTATACCTGATAGAAGTTGATAGTGTTGCAGTGAGAATAAGAGAAGCAGTTGCAGCTACTTTGCCGATCAAATTTGATACAATACTAATTCTATTAATTTCATTGCATCACACACCAATTATTATTACATAGGCCTACAAAAAAAAATTATTTTTGGTGCCTAGATTTTTTGAGCTGATTTTAATTATATTTTTATTGCTGAATCTAAATATGATAGCAGTTTTTCTGTATAGGCTCTAAATTTTTAGGAAATAAATAATAATAATAATAAATAAAAGTCTGAAATTCGGAGTACCAATTGTATGGAGAGAACCAAAAAATCACTTCGATGACTGTTATTTCTGCCTGGTAAATATTACTGGAATCAATCGAAATAACCGTAACAAGTGGACTTATGCCGATTTAGTCTCTGCAAGACCCCTATCCCTCACTCAGAAGAAGTGCCAATTCCAACTTTTCAGCAGCTACCAGAACTCTGTGAAGACACATGCCTCTCTGATCAGAATTCTGACACTACTGAAGGTGACAGTGATTTTGAAACGATGTCATCAATTCCACAATGTTTCAACCAAGATGAGTTAAATGACCTCACTAGAGATCTCAACCAGTCGAAAAAAGCTTCTAAATTACTAGCTTCCAGTTTGAAGGAAAAAAATTACTTGAACCAGGAACGAAAATTACATTTTATCGTACAAGGGAGAAAGATCTGCTACCTTTTTACTCTGAAGAACAAAATCTTGTATTTTGCTATGCTATTAGAGAACTCCTGGTAAAAATGGGTCTTCCTGAACATTTTCCGGATGATTGTCGCCTATTTATTGACAGCTCAAACCGAAGTTTGAAATGTGTTCTTCTACATAATGGGAACAAATATGGCTCAATACCAATTTCTCACTCAACGAGAATGAAAGAGCAATATGACAACACAGCTTTGGTTTTGGAAAAAATAAAGTATCATGAACACCAATGGGTGATTTGTGTAGTCTTAAAAATGTTTAGTGAGTAATTGGTTTAAATGATGACTTTTTCTGTTTTTTATAGTATATCATGAATAATATCTGTGCAGTAAAATAAAAATTCCTTTATTTATTTGTTTCTTTAAACCATGGTTTTTCTTTTAGAATAGTGTAATGTATAATTCACAAAAATTTGATATCTTAAAAATTCGAGCTGACGGCAAAAACTAATAACATATTTGAATTCAGGGTATCAAATTTATATGAAATTGCCCCCAAAATCTTCGGCATTAAAACCACAGTTGACCAGTGTTATCGACCAAGAAATGTAGAAACAATCAACTGAACTCAATGTTTAAAATTAAATGAAATTCATTTCATTTTTATAACTGAAAATTAAATAGCATAAATTATCATGAAAATCCCAAATAGCAATAAATGAATAATTATTGATCAAAAATAAAGAAATTGAATAACAATAGATTTATAATCAAGGGAGTTGCATTCGTGAAAACATTATTTTTTCTTATTGTCGATGTTGTTTATTCATGAAAGGAATAGAATTAATTAATTGTATCAGCATTTTATGTCGAACAGAAATTTTAGCTGAATCCACTATTTTTGCAAGATCGATTTCTGTTATACTATGTAGTCCGACTGATATGTCCCTACATAATTTTAAATTCAAGTAAAAAGTTATTCTAATACTGTGGTTTTTTTTTTGTTATACCAACGGTATCATTTCCAATGTAAATATTGTTATCACGAAAAAATTTCACCATGCAAACACGAGGTGATGTAAAAATGTTTAATCTATGTATATTACCATTGGTATTATGACCTGGGATGCTACA
Source organism: Micraspis discolor (assembly GCA_030674115.1). NCBI lineage: Eukaryota > Metazoa > Arthropoda > Insecta > Coleoptera > Coccinellidae > Micraspis > Micraspis discolor. The sequence continues at coordinate 4,308,778 of JARTUT010001740.1, forward strand.
AAATATTTATCCACATTCTTTCCGACCACACCATTAAAATTTTTATGCTTCTTTAAGGTGCAGTAAATGAATACTTCATATTTCCAATGAAGTGAGAAAAAACGCCTGTCCAAATAGTTTGTGGATTATCAACCATCGAGTCCTCGTCTCATTTGCATAAAACCACAATTTGCATTCGCACAAATGCCTTTATTATTCATTATCGCGATTATTACCCACTTCCGTTGCTGTAACATCGCTTTGTTTCTCGGAAAAACAGTCCCGCATGAGGAATACATTCGCACTAGAGCAGTTTATCAAAATAATAACACCGCTCATAATTACGAGAGTTGCATCGCACATAGCCTGGAGATTTAATTAGTCGAAAAATGTAAACAGGATGCATCAGCGTCCCTGGTAGAGCCTGTACAGCTGACAGTGCGACATGTTCATTAACTTCCTCTACTTGCAATAAATAATCTGCCTGAGTGGCTTCTGTATCGTGTTTAAAACCCGATCAAGATTTTTTTCTTCTATTTGTTTATAGTAATAAATTTTCGTTAACACGCATATGTGCTTCTGGACTAGGATAATGATCAATTATAATAATTATGCAGCTGTGGACATGGAAATTCAACTAGGAGGATTGAAAAAATTATTTTGGTTAGATCCTCTCAAGCAATGCAGTTGTAAAGCTTGTCACCACATCTGATACAACGATTTTTTATTTAGAATTTTATTTAAGCCGCATTATCTGAATTTTCTATATTTTTATTTCGTAATTGATTATGAATAATAATTTTAATAATTTAATGATAACCCTGTACATACACAAACGGAATCTCAACATGCACTGTTTATCAGATAACCACAAATAAAGGATAATATCTACACTTCAATTCTAACCATCAATTCAAGACCGAAATATTTATATGATGAAACATACAGGGTGGCCATTTGAAAACGAAACAGACGAGATTACAGACGAAATAATTTTTTTCGATAGAAATGCTCAAACAGGTCGATTTCTGTTTCGAGGGGGACAACTTAAGATGTAGGTTACGGACGTATAGCGTTTCAACCCTTGCTTCTACAACCGTCAACCCCAAATTTTGAATAGGGAAGATGGGCTGAGTGATACTTCATTTGAAAGGTATTTTTATACTGATTTCAGCACAGTAATTTTTTTTTTCATTTTATGCATTAGTTCTCGAAATATTCTTAACTAAGTATTTGAAAATGAAGTGGTGTTTTCATGGCATTTGTAGTATTTTTATGAAAAATCCACATTTTGAGCTTCAAAACAACCATGACTGTGGCTTTCTTCCTCCAATCCACTGATATAGAAATCTTTAATCAAGATGTCGAACAAACAAAGCGTATTGCGAAGGAGCTTAATCTACATTATCTTCGATATAATTTGCAGTATTTCCAATAACATGCGGTAACACTTGATCGATAGAAATCTCCTAAAAGTTCAAATACGTACATATCTCTAATCACCAGGTAAGAAAATCAAATCATTTATGATGCCAAGAAATATTCCAGTCCCAATTCGTGAAACGATTTCCGACTTAATTATGAAGTGTTTTCTCAGTTGGAATATGTTTTCATTTTGTTGATTATTGAATTAATATCTTTTTCAAAAAAATGAGAATCGATAATATTTTATTTATTACGAACAGATCATTAAGTTGGCTTACTGGTTCTTTGACATGTGAATTATTCTTAGTTTTGAATCGAGACTTGTATGTGTTCTAATTCATTGTTCGACATGGTTTATTCAATTGCAGAGCGGGTGGAAAAAATTTCACTTTTTATTGCAAACAATCAATGTGCGAATAGAACCGCAGAATTCTTCAATCAACGACATTTAGATAAACATGTTAATAGGAAGTATGTTTTGCTATTAGTATCAAAGTTTCAAGAAACCGGGTCCGTGGCTAATAAAAAACGAAACATGGAAAGTAATGAAGCAGCTGAAGTAGCTGTTCTTGGACAGATTGCTCTGAATCCAATGACGAGTACGAGGCAGCTAGCATATGAATCTGGTTTTACACGAACTCGAATTGCAAATATTTTGAAGCATCATAAATTCCATCCTTACAAAATCCATCTTTCACACGCACTAAACGAAGATGATTTTGACCGTCGTGTTGAATTTTGTGATACAATGAGTGAACGATTAACTGCTAATCCCAATTATCTGTACAATGTTTGTTTCTCCGATGAGTGTTCGTTCTTTCGAAACGGTATTGTAAATCGACACAATTGTCATTATTGGGCCGATGCTAATTCGAGATTGTTCCACGAAGTTTATACTCAACAACCAGAAAAACTCAATGTTTGGGCTGGAGTATTTGGTGACAACATTGTCAGCCCGTTCTTTTTACCTGGTAATCTTACTAGAGATATGTATTTGGACTTATTGGAAAATCACATTGATCCAATTTTGACGGAAATTATTGAAAACAATGCTGGAAATTATGTGGAAGATCAGATTGTGTTTCAGCAGGATGGAGCTCCTCCACACTACGCCTTACCAGTTCGAGAATATCTGGATCAAAGATTTCCAAATCGGTGGATTGGAAGAAGGGGTCACACTGAATGGCCAGCCAGATCGCTAGATCTGTCACCATTAGATTTCTTTCTTTGGAGCCACTTGAAGAGTAAAATTTACTTAACACAGCCCGATTCCATAGAAGATTTAAGAAGACGTATAGTGAACATGTCGTCAAATCACTCCAGAAATGCTGCAAAATGTGCGCCATCGTTTCGAACAAAACTTATTTCATTATATGGAAGCTAATGGTGAACAATTTGAATATTTAATTAATTGATGGGAGTTTTTGATAAATTAGTTACTTTACTTTGAAAAGTCTTATTTCTTAGATCAATACTTCAAATCGTTCTGATGCCGTACAGTTGGAGAATGATTTCAGTGAATAAAACAGCTAGTCGAATATCTGACCCTAGTAGCATTAACACGTACGGTATGACTTCATTTGCCCAGTGGTAGGTGTTTTGCAATTTCAAATACAAGTACGGAAATTTTGGTGTTTCGGAAGCACGAAATATCAATTATTCGCAAAAAATTAATTTAAGTGATAAAATTAACTAACGCATGAATATTTCGAGAACGAATGCATAAAATGAAAAAACAGTTACTGTGCTGAAATCAGTATAAAAATACCTTTGAATTGAGGTATCACTCACCCCATCTTCTCTATTCAAAAATTGGGGGTGGGGGTTGTAACAGCAAGGGTTGAAGTGCTATGCGTCCGTAACCTACATCTTAAGTTGTCCCCCTCGAAACAAAAATCGACCTGTCCGAGCATTTCTATCGAAAAAACTTATTTCGTCTGTAATCTCGTCTGTTTCGTTTTCAAATTGCAACCCTGTATGTCATACCCAACAAGACAAAAATGAAGAAATTAATAACATGGAGTAATGGCTTAGCAAAAAGATAATGGAAAAAATAAACAAGACAGAATCAACTTGAACCCAATAACACAACACGAATAGATATAAGACAATCCAAACAAACTGTAATTCGTGATGAAAGTTTATCAGAAACAATAAGAAAAATTGCAAATAAGTACGACCTGCTCATTAGAAAGCAAACAGATTGGTCCATGAAATATGAAATAAGAAATAATAGCAAATTATTAGTGCATTATTAGTGCTTTAATATCTCAAACGAAAATAACCATGATTTTAATATTGAAACACCAACTCTTCACATCAATTAAATCTTAATTTCTTCATGAACTAAAATTTTAGGGCTTATACTTTCAATTAACTTTGGTTACCTATTTTTGTTTCCACTTTTTCTCAACGCAATAATAGCATACCGTGATGTAGCACTCTTCTATAAAAAAAAAAACTTCAACCGTCACTTTGCATATGCATGATACACACGGTAAATTCAACCCTTCTTCGAAAATGGTTTACCCTCTGTAGGATCTCGGGGTACCTACCCTTTTAACATATTCTGAAAATATGATATAAACCATGCTCCAGTGAAAAAGAAAAATGTATTTTATTATTAGGTACACAAAAGGAGGTTTGCCTTCATGTATGTTGAAGAGATTTATTTGCGACCCTTACGGTTTCCGAAAAGGGTTGAGGGTGCTATGCGGTAGAAAAAGCATGCACTATGGATAGATAATTCGATCGATGAGATGGCAAACAAAGGCGCAATAAAATGCTAGTCATTATCGATTCTTTTCATGGTTGATCCAGGTATTTGTTTTTATAGGCACTCCACTTTGAAGAGCTGACCTAGATTCTTAAAATGTGATGAACAGGATGTCCCTAAACTAAGAGATAAACTGGTACTGGGTACATCAGTTATGAACACAACGAGAATAAAATTCCATGGTACTTACAGAAGCGATAATAGAAAATTTTCGAAAAAGTTCAATATTTGATACTATTGGTAGCATTTTCAAGTATTATTATTACAGTTCTCTAGATCTTATAGTGATTTTTTCAATGGTGTAAGATCGAATAATACTGCCACAAATGAAAGTGTTAAAATTGTTTACTTATGGTCTAAGATCGGAACCCAACTTTACCTTTACCTAGCTGATAAAACAGTAAAACTTAATTTATAATGTTAGTATATTGGAATATGCAGTGAAAATGTATTGTCACGAAAAATCTTAGAGAAAATATTTATCAATTATTTTTAAAAATAAATTTTTATTAAATGTCGCAGCATCAAGATAATAAGAAAAACTTATGCTTTACTATAAGTATAAGTAGTATAAAAGGTACAGAATGTGCAGACGTTAGGTTATCTATAATTTACCTGGACCAACTACAGACATAAAGAGGTATGTCGTTTTATACTCCAAGTCCAGAATAAAATTTTCTTAATATCCTAATGTTTCAACATTCAATGATGAATAATTTTTAATAAAATTATTTGAAATTTTTTGTCTAGAATTTTATTTCACGAATCACTGTTAATAAATATTTTTTTATGCTAAATTTATTGTAATATAAGTTTTATTGTATCACCAGCTCGCTGAAGGACGATCTTATCTTAAACTATAAGTAGTAAGTTTTGACAAGGTTTGGTCAAAAATTATTGCCCGTTATCTTTGACACTACATGTTGAAAAAAAGTACAATATTACCCTAGGCAAGTTTGCTCAAAATATTTAGTCCAGATATAAAAAAATTCGATACTCTTCAGAGTCAAGAAAATCAATTTTTATTTTGCTACTGGATCTCTTGGGGAACCTAATATCAAAATTCGACAAAAAATTATCGTAACAGACTAGGCTTCGAGGGACTACAATATCTTCGGAAATCTGTCATTTTCAACTTATAAGTAGATAATTTTCTGCATTAATAAAACGCTGTTGCAATTTTGTATTAATTTATCGAAGAAGTCAAATACAAACATTTTCTAAGAGTTTTATTGAAGATACGGATTTCTTTCATTTCTATTGACGAAACCACTTGTACCGTATTCGCACTATTCTCCAAATATAAAAGGTTGGATTGTACACAATACATCCGTCCGAAAGAGATAAACGGCATTAAAATCTATCTGTTCCCCTCAATTTCATGTCATTTAGAGCCCTTTATCTGATTATTCCCTTTTCATCCGCTACAACGGTAAACGTGTGAATTGTTGAGTGCTTTTGCCTGTGATTTTGCATTGAGGAGGCCATTTCGGATGCAATAATTGTTTTGAAATAAATTCATTGCATATTTTTTCGAATTATTTACGTTGGAGGCGGGGAACTATTTGTCAGCTTAAAAAAAAAAGAAGTTGACTGTCGCTTTTCATCATTTATGAGTATAGTTGATAAATTCAAAATAACGTTAATACGACATTTTTTTATTTAAACTATGTTATATATTTCATTCAATTTGTGATTAAGTCTAAATCATTGTGCGGAAGAAATGCATTAGAATATTTAAAATGACAAGAATTATTAACAATTAGAGGTCTTGATGTAATGTTTTAATTTTATGAAATAAAATTTTTTTGAATTCTGAAGAAGAGATCCCGAAGGAGAAGGAAATGAACTAAAGAAACTTTTTGATCATCAGAACTCAGAAGTTTTTTTTAAGATAGGTACATAAAAGAAATTTGAAAAAAAAAAAATGTGAACACTTATATACATAATATAAATAATATAATAATATTATATTATTATATAAATTATATAATTGTATCGTAGCGCTAATGATCTTCGTAATTTAAGTACAATGAACTTTAATAAAAAAAAATTAACACCCGAAGAAAATTTTATCTTCATTTGTATAGAAATTTTTTCTGAAAAATTTAACACAAAACGGTAAGTTAGTGACAAATGAGCAAAAAAAAATTTCACCACATTAAGGTGAAGTTTCTCTTTTGTTGAATTAAAAAAATTATTATAAACAAGGTATTGATTTTATTTAAACTTTTATATCATATCATTTTTATGGGTATATAAGAAAGGCTCTACAAAGCGAAACAATGCTATTGTAATCAAGCAAATATTTTTTTAATATATATTGATTGAGGAAGTGCTGGAAAAAGTTGTTTAATTAATTGGAAAATTAACTATAATGAAAAGTTGCAAAGAAAAACTGTGTTCAAATTATAATTTGTTTTTTTTATAATTTTAGATAACTTATGCAGTCCTTTGAAATATTTTTTATATACACTCACAAAAAAGTGACACCATGCGTTAAATTAGAATTTTTAATAATGGAGGTACAGTTTTCTAGTTTGGAATCATGCTATCATTTTGCCCAAATGTGTGTTATTTTCGAAAATCGAGCCGAAAATGGTCTCAATATCTTGGATGACTTCCTGATGAAGAATACGGGGCCAAATTTGAGTAATGTAATTAACTCATTACCAAACCAAAATAGAAAAAATATATTTCGATCTCTGTTATTACCATTATCATTATCGAAAATTTTCATGTATAAATGAAAAAAAAATAAGTGACAGCATTCTAAGCAAAGTAAAGAGCAAAAAAATAAGATCAAAACCTCAAAGAATTAATTTAACCAGAGTCGGGGGTCCCGACTCGTGGCAAAGTCCCACAACTGGGTCACGGCCCATACCCAAATATCCATCAGTTTTAATTTTAAAGTGGAGAAAATTCTTCGACTTGAAACACACCGCTGGAGAGAAATCTAGAACTTCGCCTGCAAACTCCAAACTGCGAGGGGGTGGAAACAGCAGGAAGGGAGAATGAATGAATGAATGAATCGCCGTGGAGGTGCTAGCGTACGCTGCCCCCACGTTATCCTCATTTCATTCAGTCCTTAACGAACTTTGCCGATGATGCGTCGTTTCTTGTCTCCTCCCCTGCTTCCCCACCACTCCTCACTCCAAGATCCAGTTGTCTCTTGCATCCAATTAACCCAATTCAAGATTAAGGAGAAGTTTAATCGCTTCGAGCTTGAGGCGCTTTGCAAGGTTTACGCAGTTTCAGAGCGAGTTTTGAAGGTTAAGGTTAACGACCTACCCTTGAGGATTTCTGGAGGTTGTTTTTGTTGGATTGGTTCAGGAAGTTGTTGGGATTCTTCACGGTGAAAATTATTCGAAGATGAGGAGAAGAATATGTGGTAATCTCATAACCTATGAAGAATTTCCTATGACAATCCGTACTACCTACTGTTTGTAGAAGTTAGTATCCTTCGTATATCTTTTGATACCATCTTCTAGTTCACCAAAGATATGACATGACTGATTTCATCTCAATTTTTCTCGAGCAAAATTTATATTCATTTCGTTTTGGCGCCCATAAGGCCTCGTTTCTGCAACAAGCAAGATCGAAGAGGAAAAAGAACGGCTTATATCTTTATTTTAAGCATTCTTCTATACTATACTATATATACTATATTCATGAACTCTAAAAGATGATGGGATCAGAAATCTAGTGTTGGTGGTACACAAGCTAGTGGTCTAATACGTGCCAGTGTATTCAGATTGGTTACTCTGCCAGTGCTTTCACATCTGTTCACTGCAGCATATCTCATTTTTTCCCTGGACAACGGAGGAAAACAGATTGATTTTCATAAGATAATGGAGTTTTTTATCAAGCAGTACGAAGGCTAAAATTAAGACAGATGTGAACAGTGATTTTATAAACACTTTTTTCATTCGAAACTTGATTCTATGAGAAAACTTCTTTTATGCATTTTCAGTAACTTCTGCTGATTTCCCCCATATTAGGAGATTATTCTTCGGAAGGGACAGATGTACTTTGATGGAGTCGGCAAGTGAGGTTAAATATTTTAGGGTTCGTTTAGATTTTTACTTCAGATGGAACAGATGAATTGATAACATAGTTAAGAAATTGCCCATGTTTTATCATCATAGACTTCCGAGAATTTGGTAGCTTGGAACTTCTTTATAATGTCCAGGTTCAGCCTCATTTACTATATGGAAAACTGGACGAGGTGTCATGGAAACTGACTTAGCTGAAGGTCTCCAGCTCGTGTGCAAAGGTTTATATATTGTTGTTTGTTGCAGAAAATTCTTCATTTAATCAAAGTTTGTATTTGTCCACATGATGGGTCTTTGGACTATTCAAATATTCATGGTGGTAAATCATTTACATATATTTTCTTTGAATGTGGATATTGAAGGGAGTCTGCATTTAAAATTATCTCTTGATTTATTCTTTCCAACAATGATTGATGGATCTTGACAAAATAAATGATCATTCGATACAACTTCCACAATGATTAATTATCATTTCAAATGGATAAAATTGAGAAAGAAAAAAATTGTTAATTATTGAATACTGCGTTTATCCTTGGGAGAACGAATCAGTTATTAATTGAATGTTACTATTTTCAAATTTTGTGAAATTTAAGGTAAATAATGAATAACAATCATACTGCTTCAGATTTCCCTCTCTAAACTACCGACTTTTAGTAGATATTTCTACCGATATAGTTTATGGACTTTTGGCAATGCTTCTCATAAGACATGACACTCTTAACGGATAATTTGACGTAGGATTGATCGGAAATTCTTAACCGATGAGTCACTCAATAGCACTCATAGCATAGAATCGAGAGCTGTTTACGCTCTCCTATTAATTCTATACTCTATAGATTTGAGCTGTGCTTTTTTGTGATTTTCAAAAACGATAGATTCACAGCCATTTCTTGTATTAGTAATAACCACTCCTGCCAAAGTCCAATCTGGAGTCCCACAAGGAAGTATTTTGGAACCACTTTGGTATATAATCTATATTTCAGTCATACTGAAAAATAAAAACATCACCATAGCATCTTTTGCGTTTTTACGTTCATACATCACTAAAGATTCACCACTTCACTCCAGAATCAAAGCGCCTGTCTTCTGAGTGGTGGGCAGGCAGGTAAAACCATGCAACGACTAGAACATTGGGTAAAAGGGTTATGGGCACAGTATTTTGGGTCGAGCATAGAATTTTATTCATTGAATTCTTGTAATATGGAAAATAAATCAACAGTGGCTATTAGATTGGTTTGTTGGCAGAAATTTCCCGAAAAGGCCTTATTTGCCTCAGGGAAAGGTGCTCGCCCTCCAAGAGAATACACGGTGTGACAAGTCAATTAAAACAGCAGCAAAAATGGTCATATCGAATTACGAATATCTGCTGCACCCACCGTATTGTGCCGATCTTGTCCTAGTGACAACTGGCTTTCGCAGAATTCGAAAAGATGCTTAGTGGAAAGAGGTTTGGCTCAGATAAGGAAATGATTACCAAAACCGAAGCATATTTTTAAGGTCTTGATAAATCGTTCGACACAAGTGGCATAGAAAAATTGGAGAATCGTTGGTATGATCGTTAAATTCTAAAAGGAGTATGTATTGATGAAAAAAAAATGAATTTTGCCAAACAATTCTTTTTCCTAGGCCCAGGACTTATTGATGGATGGGTACATATGGACACACCGGAATTGATGATGTCATTTCCGCTAATATTTTAAGAATTTTTGTTCGATCATTATGTTCCAGCAATACGGAAGACACGAAAATCAAATATCTCCCATCTTTGTTTTTCCAGTGAGGAAACTACGAAACCGAATAATAGGGAATATTGGTCCGTCGCAGAATTTCAATCACCCATCTCATTCAGCATCTCCGGGCTCGAGTATATCAAATAAGCAACATATTTGCTCTCCGTGCGACGGGGGGTGGAAGAAGAGACTACACATATCGGGTATAGCTGGATGTAGCAATAGCTAGTATTGATGCAGGGCCTGCTGCAGATCAACGGCAGGGCAGCCACCCCCGGCGGGGCTGGTTGCCATGACAACGGCCGCCACACGGCCTCATGGCCGCCCTTACCCCATCTTCGGATGTCACATATGAAAATGCACACATTCGGCTGACTCGCACACGCACGTCACCCCTTACCGCCACCCCCTCCTTCCGTGTCAAGTACAAGAGGTGCCGGGAATTGCTGGCAGACATGGTTTTTCTCTTGGCGGGGGATGGGTAACGATGTATTTTTCGGGGATGAAATGTTATTGGGAATTTTCGATACTTCGGCATAATCGGAAATATTTGGGAAGAGGTAGTTTTTCATGATGTGAGCGAAACTTAATATGCTCATACATCACAAAGCCTCAATTTCTAGATTTCTTGGATGACCTGAATTTTTTCGATAATTGTTTGAAAAGTTAGAACGAAATTAATTTTGGGCTGTTCAGCCTGACCTAATGGAGATTTCAGCTACTTTCAAATGTCTCAATCTTTCAGGTAGAACCTTTAAGGACTGTCGCCCTCATCTGATACACTTAACTACATGTCTTACATTCAATATCCTTCCTTATTAATTAATTCACTCTTCGTCTTGCCAAGTTTTCAAATTATTGAAGTTTATTCGTATCCTTCATATTCTCATAGTTTCAAGATCAATATGACAATAGAAAGCAGTTTGGCAGCTGTTTCTGTAATTTTTTTCTGTAACATGAGAAACATGACATTGATTATGAACTTATAATGAATATGACATAATTGAATGAAGGATATTTTTTCACTTTGGTGGGTATTTGATATTATCAATTATAACTGTAAAAGCAAAATAATTTTGCAACTATACACAATTATATGGAGAACACAATTTTGAATCATTGGAAACTAGAATTGAGGGAAGAATTTTTTTTTAATCATGATTTTCTATCGATAATAAAATGACAAAAATATATTTTTAAGGAAATATTGAATTTTCCTGTTTGAAAAATTAATTTGAAAAAAATTCTGAAAATTTCATAAGGCATTCTAATAACACTTAAATATTCGAAAGACAGTGAAATTATATAGTTTTTTCATGGAGAATCATAACAAAATATAAATTGAGGGTATAAAATTCAATTGACAAAAGCTGTTTCCGAATTTCCATACATCTGCCAACATTAGAAATTTCAAAGTATTTCAGAAATGTACAATAGAGAACCTTATATTGATATAAAATTAAGGTTAAGGCATTTCAGACGAAATTCAACATTTTACAGACATTAAAATCAATTTCATACTTATATTGATCTACAAAATTTGAAATATTTTACATGAATAGTTTCCAAAATAATTTAATAGTGCCCCACCTTGGGACTCCCCATTATCGAAATTTCTCCACAGAATTTAAATTTTTTTACAATTTTTTACTATTAAAGACACCGTCCTCAAAATAAACGGAGATAAAGAAAAAAATAGAATCGCGGAAAGCATTTCGAGCAAGTTCAAGTAAACATCTGGTTGAATATTTTCTTCGATTAATAGTAATAGCAGTAAATATAAACTTGTAGGAGGTAACTGTATGACTACACCATCGTTAATATTTCTGTGATAACAACTGTTGATTGGTTAACAGAATGAACTTTATTATTATTTATCTTAATAATAAGAAATATTTTGAAAGATGGTAATGAAGCCCCGTTTGACACAATGGTCGATTTTTTTTATTATCGAGAACATACCTAAATTTTTTCAAATTTTCAAAACAATTTTATGTTATAAAAAAATTATTTAATCTGATATATTCATCAGCAGCGATGGAATTACGGAATAAGTTATATCGTATAAGCCAGGTGAAGACCTATTTTTAACCTTAGATGATAATTATTTGAGGCAAAGTTTGGTGTGTTGAAACTCTTAAAATTCGATTCCTATTTGTTACATATTGATTATTAAAAAAGCTTAATTTTCTGTTCAAAATGTACAGAAAGAAGTATGCCACAAAACTTGATTACACTCAACAATACCTAATATTGAAGATGAACATGTTTAATTTTCTACCGAATTCATATTTCAGACACAGAAGTGAATATTGTTCATTGATTACGACACTCACTTGTTACCGAACAACTTGAAGGTATAAAGGGCACTTTCCGTGTTCTTCAAACCACGATCTCATGAGAAAAACTGACTGTACCTTTTCCTCTGTCAGAAAGTGGCAAATCTCAGCGTGATCACAGCATACGCGCCCTTACCCCCAGGTACCAACAGGGAGCTTAAAGAAAGAGTTGTCTGCATGTTGCATCCCTCTTTCAATGTTCTCTAACTACATTATATAGAACAGGCAAATCGTACAACTAGTCAAGAAGGCCACAATCGTCTGATTTGCATAAAGGTTAACAGCGCTGTGTTTGGAGAATGCGCGACCTGGGACCAGAATTAACATTACAATTATGTGCCAAACAACTGCAGATGGGGTTGGGTATGCAAATTCGACCCGTCGGCATCGTAACGGACTTTTGAGCATCAAAAACCCGGAATTTTTTTCTTTGTACGACCATGAGTTATGCAAATCGCCGTTGATCGACAGGCAGACTATTCGACTGTCATGTCGTAGCGATTTAAGGGTTTGAGTGTTGGATAGTAAAAGCAGAATGAAAGAAGCTGTGATAAATTCTGTCGTTTCCCAAGAATAAATATGTATAATTTTTTCAAGTTTTGACTTGCACTTTCTTGTAACAAACAGTTACAACCTTTTTTCATGAGAAAACAGTTTGGGTTTCGAAGAAATCTGTGAATTCTGTGATGATCTGTGATCTGTGATTTCGAATTTGAAAAATAGGTTTGTTGATATTTTCACATTCATTGTGGTGGTTTAATTTAGTATGTACTACACTGTTCCAGATTCCGCCAAATGATTCAAGAACAAAAGCTAACTATGAATAGTCGATTTCAACACTTCTTTGTAGCGTGTATAATAAAGTATACCTGAATATGGATATTGAATCCATTTCTTGATTTAGAACCTCTCGAAAGGTTTTCTTCACTATATCAATCATCTCCAAAGCTCTCGCCATCTCTGCTAGAACCTAAAAGAAGACTTATACCTTTTTGAATTACAAACTGATGAGAGCAAGGAGTACAAATTATATTGAATAAATCACGCAACAATGAATCAAATTGTTTCATGGAAGCTGTGCCAAGATGCAAAGCACACGTGTGAGCTAAATCCGATAAAATTGCTACTTCAACGTCTACGACGTTGGAAATGTGAAATATTTCGATAATTCGGTACACAAGTTAAATAAGATCGTTTATCGAAGGGTTCTTTTGATCTAGTCCAGAATTTAAGGTCTAGAGAAATCGTAATTTCTAATAATCTTGATAGGTTCATTTCTAAACATACCGAAACATGAGCTTCTTTCTGACCGTTGTTATTGAATACCGGGCTATTTATAGAACCGTTATGTCAATGCCACTGTTTTATACAGGGTGTTTAAAATACTCAAATTTTTGGCAGTGTGTTTTATTTTACCATACTGTGAAGAACATTCTGTCAACTTATTTCGAGAGATTTCATCGAAGTATGTTGACTGTTTGGTTGCAATGGGTAAGATAGTGTTTTCTAATACTGTAAAGTATTTTCGATACTTGTCAGTTTCACAGTTATAAAAATTTTATTATTCAATCCATATTCTTGAGTTCTTCAGATATAAAATGTACAATTTCGTGAGTTTCTCTTCATAATTTTTTATTTTTCCATATGTACCTATTCTAAATGTTTTTATTTTTGAGTTCTCATGAGGAAGATTTAAAATATAGATTGCTGCATAGGTACCCATTAATTTTCATTCAAAGTTATGAAAGCAGAATTACTCCTAAAAACTATCACAAACAACGTGGCCACAGCAGTTATAAAAACAATTGAAGATAAGATAGCTTCGCTGGAAATCTCAGTGGCGGACCTGAAGGATGAATTGAAGACAACGAATCAACAACACGAAAGTAAAATTCAAATATTGGAGACAGCATTGAGAGAGGAAAGGTCTGAGAATGAGAATATGAGGGAGGATATTGATAGACTGGATCAGGCAAGTCGCTCAAATTGTCTAAGAATTTTCAACATGAAGGAGAAGCGTGGAGAAAATACAAGGGTGGAAGTTGTGAACATAATAAACAGTAAAATGAACCTGGGTATTACTACGAATGAAATAATGATCTGCTATAGAATTGGGACAAGAAATGACGTGAAACCCAGAGGAATTTATCTCAAATTGAAAAACGAAGAGGTCAAGCAGCAGATATATTTTAAAAAGAAGCTTCTAAAGGGTACAGGAATAATAATCCGTGAGGATCTCACCAAATCAAGGATTGAACTTCTCAATGATGCGGTCTCCAGGTTCGGACTTAAGCAGGTATGGACTGAGTCGGGGAGGATATATCTGAACGCCGACAATAAGGTCATAGCGATACGAGGTAGAATGGACTTGGAAAAATGTATTAAGCACTAAAAAGAAAATTCAAAGTGGTTTCAGTTGATCAAATTGTTAGAGGTGTTTTTCTCTCTTATGTTGCTTTTTCCTTCCGAAATTGTAGCTTTTAATCTATTTACAGTTTTTTTCAATCATGTGCCATAGTTTTCATGTCTCCATTTTTGCATTGTTGTATTCTAAGGCATATTATGTATTGTACTCGGTATTATAGTTTAGCGAATTTTAATAAAACGTTTTCTTCAGCTTATTTAGCGAAAATTAATAATGTAATATTATTAATATAATTATTATATTATTATTATTATATTAATATATAAAGTAATGCTCGATTTCATCAACGAATTGGATAACCAGACCATAGAAACTGAGATATGTGATAATTATCGTGATTATTTTCGGGTGAGATTGGATAATGAAGAGCCCACTTTGGGGGTGATACATTTTAATATACGGGGTCTAAGAAGGCATATGGATGAACTTCTTGTATATATACAAATGGCCGAACACTCGCTGGACATAATTGTTCTTTCAGAAACGAGATTAATTGATTCGATGAGTAACTTTTCAATTCCTAATTTCATCCCGTATTACAACGAATCAACATTGAATAAATGCGATGGGACCATAATTTATATTAAAAACAGCATATCAGCAGATGTAACAACAGTGAATATAAATGGGAGTCGTTTCTTAAGGGCTACATTCACCACTAATTATTCTACTAGACAGAACAAAATAGGGCTGACAGCATATTATAGACCTCCCTCGACAAACAGTGCTGAATATATTGACGATTTGGAAGAATACCTATCCACTTTGGATAAAAAAGACATGGAAATTTTTTTGGGGGATATTAACATAAATTTGCTGAATACTCATAATAATGAAACTAACAGCTACTTGAACATTCTGGGTTCTAATAATTTTATCTCTTACATAAACAAACCAACCAGAGTAACTAAGCAAACAAAATCCGCCATTGATCATATTTTCATAAGAGCTGAGTCTTGTTTGAAAAACAATTTAAAAATTTCACCAATAATTTTTTGTACAGATATGACGGACCACTTTACCCCATATGTAAACTTGACTTTCACACAAACCAAAAAACGAAGACAACTCAATCAAAATAAAATAAGGCGAAATATCGACTATATAGCTTTAAATTCAATACTTTCGACTGAAATATGGGAGAGTGTTCTGCTTGAAACGAGCCCGCAACGGGGTTATGACATTTTCATCAGTAAATTAGAAAATCACATTAAATCGTCCACTACCAATCAGCCATTAAAAAAAATAACAAATCAACCATCAAAATTAAACCTTGGATTAATTACAACGGGGCTGGTGAACTCCATAAAGCATCGAGATAACCTAAAAAAACAACTGCTGAGGGAATATTCAGTGGAGTATAAAAATTCAGAAATAAACTCACCTCTTTGTTTAAAAACACAAAAAAAAATACTACAAATCACAAATAAATCAGGCAGGTACAAATTATAAAAAATTTGGAAAATAATAAATGATATACAGGGGGAGAGGGGGAAAACATGGAAAAAGATGACATCATACTTGAAAACAATAAAAGGGTCAGTAATAATATAACAAAAGCAAACGAATTCAATAAGTTTTTTTGTTGAAATAGGTGAAAACATAAGCAAAGAAATATCGAGGACAAAATCACCAAAAACTTTTTATCTGATGTTAATGTAAGTCAATCCCTATTTCTGGAACCTATAACAGAAAAGGAAATGATCGTAATAATATCAAATCTAAAGAACAACTCCGCACCAGGACCTGATGGGATAAACTCAAAAACATTGAAAGTCATTCATGCCAATAGTTTAGTGCCGCTTGTCCACATAATTAATCAAATTTTCTTAACGGGTGTCATACCGTGGCAGTGGAAAATTTCAATATAACGCCCATTTTTAAAGCAGGAAAAAATCGCAAATCAGTAATTTTAGACCTATTTCTGTGATAAATACTCTAGCAAAAATATTTGAACAATGTGTCAAGAAAAGACTCGTTGAATTTCTCGGTATATATATATATATATATATTCTTTTGAACTTTTGGCTGACAATATTTAGTTAGCAAACAATAAAGCATATAGATCAGGGGTTAGTGACGGGGTGTCATACAGTTCGGCGTATGACATAAAAGCCTAGGAAAAAACCCCAGTAAAAAAAAACCCTGGCTCCCCGTCTAAGTGTGAAAATACAAAAATAAGCTGAAATATATTTCAAGGACTTCTTTCTTCAAGAGTGATCTTCTATTGATGCAGAAAGAGACTTCTTCAAGGTGCTCACATTGAATCTGGAAATAAAAAGACAAAAGCAGAAAAAGAACTGAATAACAAAATTTCTCGGTAAGCATCATATAATAACAGACAGACAATTCGGATTCGTGAGAAACTCGAACACGGAAAATGCCATTATGGATTTTCTCGAAACCACCGTGAGGGCCATGGACAGGTCGGCCAAATGATTGGCTGTTTTTCTGGCCCTGGCGAAGGCTTTCGATACAGTCGATCACGAATTATTGATGAAAAAATTGCAAGACTGGTGTTCGTGGGTGTGCATATGCGATGATGAAAAACTATCTATCCAATCGAATCCAACGTGTGAAAATTGCGAATGAAGTGGGTGAGGCACAAATTGTTGAAACAGGTATACCACAGGACACAGTATTGGGGCCGATACTCTGTCTTGTTTACATTAACAGCATCACAAAAATTAAAAACCTTCTAGGTGACATAATATGCTACGCCGATGATACTGTACTAGTCTTTACAGGCTCATCATGGCAAGAAATTAAAAATTCAACAGAATCAAACTTACAAAAAATATACCTATGGCTGAACATTAATAAGTTATCGCTTAATGTGGAGAAAACTAAATATATAACCTTTTCTCCCACCCTCCGTGATCAACCTGGGAGTTTGTTTTGAAAATGCACAAACCACAATGTGGCAATCAGAACACTTGCGACTGCCCGCAATAGTCATAAATGACGTCACAAGGCAACTGTGACCACAATTTTAAATGGGGACCCTATGGCAAGTGACAGCTGTTTGAAAGGTATTGAAAATACTATATTCAGTCTCATACCAATTTTGTTTGAAGTTTCGGCTGATTTTGATTGATAAATTGAAGAAATACGAAAACTATAGTTTCGCATTTAATTGATAAAGATTTTAAAGCACGCCTTCTGGGTTAATTGTCAAAAAAGGTTGACTTGTTTGAATTCTCTCACTTGTCAAAAGTGTTTATACTTTGAAAATTTACCTAAGTTTATTGTTTAACGAGATGGTCATAGATAGGCAAAATGGTAAGTACTGTAGCCGACAAAGTAGCAGCTATCTTAATAATTGTGAATGTAGAAACAATTTCATGCAGCGGAACGACTGTTTAATGAGAGGTACCTGATCGCCCTATATCGAGAGTTTATTTGAGGGAGCTCTTCGGAAGTTTGAAGCATCAGGTAGTGTTCAAGATGCCAAACGATCTGGTCGACCAACAATTAGTGATGACAAAAAATTTACATAATTGGAAGAGATGGTAGTAAACCCTACTTCTTCCACAGCCCAAGTTATGTCTATCTGTGAAGTCAGTCAAAGGACAGTACATATAGGTGCTGGCTAAAAACAAAATTCATCCATACAATTAAAAAATGGTGCACCAACTTTCAGATGATGACCCCCTGACTGAAGACTAGAATTCTGTGAAACTATGTCCAATAAAATGAACAAACAACCAGGCTACATACAGACAATTTGTTTTAGTGACGAAAGTATTTTTTTCTCAATGGAAATGTTAACACTCAAAATGTGAGGTATTGAGTGACACAACTACATCTTTAGTGAAAAACATACTCAATTTCCAGAAAAAGTAAATGTTTGGGCAGGTATTTTGGGAAACCACGATAGTTGGGCCTCTTTTCTCAATGCTAACTTAACCGGTGAATTATATCTGGAGATGTTACAAAATGATATTGAGGCGTTAATTCATGAAATTTAGAAGATAATCCAAATGAATTCGACAACTTGGAAATAACGTTTCAACAAGATGGTGCTCCTGCACACCATTACGGTGCAGTAAGGCGTTACCTAGATGAAGGAATATCGTGGTAGATGGATTGGACGACGAGGTTCGATCGAATGGCCAGCTCGGTCACCGGACCTTTACACCATTAGATTTTTTCTATGGGGGTACTTGAAACTAAGGTTTACGCTACAGCACCTGACAGTATTGCCATTCTGAAACAACGAATTGTTGAAGAATGTAGGCAATTTCTGCTGACACACTGGGACGAGTACGACAAGAGTTTAGCAATAGGATGCATTAATGCAGTGAAGTAGATGGAGATATTTTGAACACTTATTATAAGAACTGGTTCTTAAATTTTTATTAATTAAATGCGAAACTATAATTTTCATATTTCTTCAATTTATCAATCAAAATCAGCAGCTGAAACTCAAACAAAATTGGTATGACTGAATAGGTATTTTCAATACCTTTCAAACGAGCTGTCCCTGCCATAGGTCCCATTTAAAATTATTGGTCACAGTGGCCTTGTGACATCATTTATGACTATTGCGTCACCTGTTATGACCAGTTGAGAAGCCTACATCCGTTTATTTCACCCTCCAAATTTCATTATTATAAGTATACCCGTTCAAAAGATACGAGGGGGGGAGGGGACTTTTGACTATCACTGTAAATATGCCTTCATACCACCACATTGCGTATGAATGTGAGTTATAATCCATAACTCCCTAGTGCATTATAATAACACACAAACTTGTGTTAGTGTATAGTTCATTCGTCTGAAATAGCATATTAGATAAAGAATATTTTCTTTCTGAACAAAAAACTGACTGCCAAGTGCACAAGTAATAAAATAATATTCCATGTCTATGCTTGGTGGTGTATAAAATGTGACAACCGCGCTAAACCGAATGATCGTGACTCGAAAGCCGATAAACTCACCCGTGGAGGGTCTCTAATAGAACAATCTTCGTTTTAAAATGCAGATGTAGCACCCAGTTAGCGATTTCCACTCATTCAATTTCAGGAATAATCAAAGAGGACTTGAGGAGTTCCTGCACGGAGAGGATGCAATCAGTACCTCGTCCCATACCTCATTGATATGAGCCGCAATGTCTTCATATGGAGGAGAAAATTGAATTTGTTGAATTAACAATGTAGGGAAGAACCTCCTGGAGTCTGATGATACACCTCGAGCGAACTAAAAACCGTAGAATACAGGGTATAATTCTGTGAAAGAAGTTCGCTAGTCGTGAATTCAAATGGCGGAATATCGAGTATACAGAGTGTCCCACTGGTGAAATATTGCTATTTGATTGAATTCATATCGCATGTACTTTGACCTCCCGTCCAGGATATTGTTTCAAAACAAGTATACTGTATGTTTAATCAACTAGTGATGATAATGTGATCATAGATATTTCCTTATTGAAGTTGAATTGTTCTCTGATCAATTTCAGAAATTTTCATATATGATACCATTAGAGATGAGGTAAGCGGTAGATTCATGATTTTCAAGTTTTAAATGATGTTCTGCATTTAGTTGTGTACATAGTTCAAGGTTTTGAACTTTTTTGTGCTATCTGCAGATGTTGTCCATTTCGATATTGAATTTATTCCTACAGGCATGTTTCTATACCAAATTCATCTTAACCAGTTCGAATGCGTAGCCAAAAGACTGTCAGTTGTTACGCTTGCAATTGTCGATCTTTTTTCCATTAGTTTAAGATATAAAGGAACAGGACAAGCATCCTCATTTTTTTCCCACTACCATTTACTATTCGATATGTTTTTCGAACCATCTTGGGAAGGTTTAGAAAATATTGGGTTATATTCGACCCGACCAGTTAAGTTTTGCAGATGATCATATCATTTTTGAAAATAATGAACTTAGTAATTAGCCCTCCTCTAAGCCAAGTCCAGGGAGCATATACAGGGTGTCTCAAGTTCGAGTGCCTCTTAGACGTTTCTGGAGAACTAGACATATTTAAAATCTGAAAATTGGGATTATGATATTGTTCAAAGTTCTCTACAAAGCTAAAATATTTTTGAAGCCCAAAAACTTCCGGTTATACAGGGAGTGAAAATAAATTCGACGAAAAAATGTTTTTTCAAGTTTTCCATTCCTGGTATGAGTATAGTATTCAATAGTGAATACATTTCTGTTAGAACCATTGTATTAAATTGAATAATTTTCAAAATATCTAAAAAAAACTGGAAAAAAAGTCAAATATGTTCAGTCAGTAATATGTTCATTATTCTTATTTTAAATATCCTGAGCGTAAACCGTTTTTACAACATCGAAGAGGAAGGATGTGAAAAGGTCATGTATCTTTTGTATTTCAAAAATATCATCACAGGGTGTGTCAAATTTTGTGTTGAAAATTGTGATCCTAAATTGGCCGTAAACTTCTGTTTTTCAAATTAGAACCCTATTTTTGGCGCCTTGTTCACCTGGAACAGAGTGCCTTATTATTTTGCCCGAATGTCTGTAATTTTGGAATATCGAGTCGAAAATGGTCTCAATATATTGGGTCTGACTCCTGATGAAGAATTCCGTGGCGAAAGTTGAGTCTGTCTGGCTTTGATGTATCCTTCTAGCATCCAAAAGAAATCAGCTAGAGTTTTCATATTTTCAGAATAGGTTAATTGTCCAAATATCTCGGTCAAGTTCGTTATTGGGCCAAATCAGTCTTGATGGTTCAATAGTTATGAGCATCTGAAATTTTGTTTCCTCAATAACTACTAGAATATCAATCTGATCAAATTGATACTTGAAATATTGTTGAGGGAGGCTGCAACAAAAACAGCCAGCAAAATTTCGCAGAAATCGTCACGCTAGCAAATTTTTAAAAAATTCCCAATAAAAAATTTTTTAATCCTCACTATCTCATAAGAAATTTTTCGGATTTCAATAAAAATTCGTGTATATATTGAGGTGAAAACTTGGGGAAAATTATGAGTAGTTATTTTTAATTTGAGATATAGGTTTGTCTATTCATTAGGTGTCTATATTTGCATCACATTGTCCCCATAGTACGGAAAAAAGACTATTGTTCATGTGATCAGAGTGCTTATAGATTTGTTATGGTTTGAATATTTACTCGCAAGTAGCCTCAACAAGAGCACCAAAGCAATCTGACCTCACGTCAGTGCTTTCTATTTTTTTTTTATTATTGTGTTGAATTCTGCGGTCAAAAATAATGATAGTTTTTTCACATGATTATGCTCCTAAATTCAATAATTTCTGAGTTATTTGAGATTTTCTGATTTCATAGTGTAATGTAGAGTCAAATTGATAGCATCTAAAAATTAATTAATATTCTTTCGAAACCATAGAACACTCTGTACCCATAGAAGATAAATGCTCTGTTAATAATTCATATGTCAGGTGTAATTGTTATTCGTTATCTTCATTTCTCGATTTAATAAAATGAACTGTTATTCTAATTACGAAATTCTGGATCTATTTTATATACATGGTGAATGTGACAGAATTATTAGTAGAACCTGCCGGGCCTTCAACGAGAAGCATCCCCATTTACCTTCTATGACGGAGAAAATCTTTAGAAAATATGATCCAAACTTTAAAGTTTTGAATGTGTAAGAGCCCCTAAAGAATACAAAAGAAGGGTAGTTGATGATGAGGAAAATGAAATTAGTGTTTGACTTATTTCAGAAGCTAATGAAAATGCCATATTCAAAGTTCAGCCTCATGAAATCGATTTAGATAGAAATTCAGTGCACTGAATTTTGAAAAAACACAACATTTATGACTACAAATATAAGAAAGTTCATGGCATTAGAACCAGGTGACTGCCAGGTTAAATTTTTGTAGAGGAATATTAAAAACTTGAAAATGATGAAAATTTTTTGAAAAAGATCATTTGGACAGACGAAGCAAAACTCAATGATGAAGTACGATTTAATAGAAAGAATTGCCACATTTGGAAAAGTTTTTGAAAATAATGAACTTAGTAATTAGCCCTCCTCTAAGCCAAGTCCAGGAGCATATACAGGGTGTCTCAAGTTCGAGTGCCTATTAGACGTTTCTCGATAACTTGACATATTTGAAATCTGAAAATTGGGATTATGATATTGTTCAAAGTTCTCTACAAAGCTAAAATATTTTCGAAGCCCAAAAACTTCCGGTTATACAGGGAGTGAAAATAAATTCGACGAAAAAATGTTTTTTCAAGTTTTCCATTCCTGGTATGAGTATAGTATTCAATAGTGAATACATTTCTGTTAGAACCATTGTATTAAATTGAATAATTTTCAAAATATCTAAAAAAAACTGGAAAAAAAGTCAAATATGTTCAGTCAGTAATATGTTCATTAATCTTATTTTAAATATCCTGAGCGTAAACTGTTTTTACAACATCGAAGAGGAAGGATGTGAAAAGGTCATGCATCTTTTGTATTTCAAAAATATCATCACAGGGTGTTTCAAATTTTGTGTTGAAAATTGTGATCTTAAATTGGCCGTAACTTCTGTTTTTCAAATTAGAAGCCTATTTTTGGCGCTCTTGTTCACCCGAACAGAGTGCCTATCATTTTGCCCGAATGTCTGTTATTTTGGAATATCGAGTCGAAAATGGTCTCAATATATTGGGTTCGACTCTCTGATGAAGAATTCGTGGCGAAAGTTGAGTCTGTCTGGCCGGCCGTATCCTCTCTAGCATCCAAAAGAAATCAGCTAGAGTTTTCATATTTTCAGAATAGGTTAATTGTCCAAATATCTCGGTCAAGTTTGTTATTGGGCCAAATCCGTCGGATGGTTCAGTAGTTATGAGCATCTGAAATTTTGTTTCCTCAATAACTACTAGAATATCACTCCGATCAAATTGATACTTGAAATATTGTTGAGGGAGGCTGCAACAAAACAGCTCGCAAAATTCCGCAGAAATCGTCACGCTAGAAAAATTTTTAAAAATTCCCAAAAAAAAATTTTTTAATCCTCACTATCTCATAAGAAATTTTTCGGATTTCAATAAAAATTCGTGAATATATTGAGGTGATCGATATCTTACTTATCCCCATATTTCATTGTCGTAGCTCTTTTCCATCTAAAGATATAATCATTTTTTTAATTTACTCAAGATAAAAAAGAGAAATGACATACGTCCCGATGATTTTCTTTGAACGATGGCCATCACAGATCGATATTCGATTGACAAATGCCGGGCTCATTAATCAAGCCAGTTGGCGTTATATTAATCAAAAAAATTTTTCATAACGGGAAATCATAGAGATAGAATTCAATCTCGGTGGCTGAAATAATATACGTTGTCAAAATTCCGAAAAGCACTGACATAAGTTTTTAGGAAAAGGGAATTATAGCTTCGAAAAAAACTAGGGGAAAATTATGAGTAGTTATTTTTAATTTGAGATATAGGTTTGTTCATTCATTAGGCGTTCATATTTGCATCACATTGTCCCATAGTACGGGAAAAGACTATTGTTCACGTGATCAGAGTGTTTATAGATTTGTTATGGTTTGAATATTTACTCGCAAGTAGCTCAACAAGAGCACCAAAGCAATCTGACCTCACGTCAGTGCTTTCTATTTTTTTTTTATTATTGTGTTGAATTCTGCGGTCAAAAATAATGATAGTTTTCTCACATGATTATGCTCCTAAATTCAATAATTTCTGAGTTATTTGAGATTTTCTGGATTTATAGTGTACGTAGAGTCAAATTGATAGCATCTAAAAAAATTCAATTAATATTCTTTCGAAACCATAGGAACACTCTGTACCCATAGAAGATAAATGCTCTGTTAATAATTCACAAGTGTCAGGTGTAATTGTTATTCGTTATCTTCATTTCTCGATTTAACAAAATGAACCGTTATTCTAATTACGAAATTCTGGATCTATTTTATATACATGGTGAATGTGACAGAATTATTAGTAGAACCTGCCGGGCCTTCAACGAGAAGTATCCCCATTTACCTTCTATGACGGAGAAAATCTTTAGAAAATATGATTCAAACTTTTAAAGTTTTGAATCTGTAAGAGCCCCTAAAGAATACAAAAGAAGGGTAGTTGATGATGAGGAAAATGAAATTAGTGTTTTGACTTATTTCTAAGCTAATGAAAATGCTATTCGAAGTTCAGCTCATGAAATCGATTTAGATAGAAATTCAGTGCACCGAATTTTGAAAAAACACAACATTTATGACTACAAATATAAGAAAGTTCATGCATTAGAACCAGGTGACTGCCAGGTTAAATTTTTGTAGAGGAATATTAAAAACTTGAAAATGATAAAAATTTTTTGAAAAAGATCATTTGGACAGACGAAGCAAAACTCAATGATGAAGTACGATTTAATAGAAAGAATTGCCACATTTGGAAAAGTGAAAATCCTCATAGAAAAAGACGAAGAAACCCCCAGAACAAATTTAGTTTTAATGTGTTTGCTCTTTTGATGAACAATAAAGTGCGGTACTACATTTATGAAGAAAATTTAATTACAGAAAAATTTTTGGAAATTCTGAGAAATTTTGTTTTTGGATGAACTGCCGTTGAGTATGCCGACTACCGCATATTATCAATTGGATGGGGCTCCACCATGGATTTGAAATAAACAATATCATTAAGTGCATTTGAATGTGTATGGCGTATACAATTGAAAAAATACAATATAAGAAATAAATCCAAAATCTCATTATTAGAATAGCAACGATTCATTTTGTGAAATCAAAAAATTTCATAACGACTAACAATAATACCTGTCTGACACTTGTGAATTATAAATGGGATGATTTATCTTCTATGCTCACAGAATATCCTTATGAATCAGATTCGAAGAATTTGACTATACGTACTACATAAATCCAAAAAATCTCAAATAACTCAGAAATTATTGAATTTATGAGCATAATCAGGTGAGAAAACTATCATTATTTTTGACCACAGAATCCAACACAATTATAAAAAAATAAGGTTCTAATTTGAAAAACAGAAGTTATGGCCAATTTAAAATCATAACAGTTGACCATTTTCAAAAATTGTTCGATCGAGAAGGCTTTTGAACTTGATTTTTTTCTGGTAAAGATTGCAACGTTTTTGCGCTTAGAATCTCAAGACTGACGGACCGATTGGGAAATTAAACCTTGAAATGGATCGATCATTCCTTCATATTCCATAAAAAATTTCACAAAGGATTCTTATAATTTCGGTTTTTCGTCTTCGTATTAAAAGCATGGTCCATCTTTTAAGACGAATATCAATGAACCGATTTCAGGCAGATGGTAATTTCACAATGTATTTTTTTTCGAAGAATTATTTCGAAATATAACAGAATAACTCGTTCTTGGAATTCTCCAATCTGTTTTTTGACACGTATTTGGCTATTTGACAAAGTATTCATCATGGATTAACTAAACGTTGTGTGCTGATATTCATTTCCCAAGCTATCAATAAATGTGAGAAATATTAAAATATTATCGTTGAAAAACTTCCCCACTGAAGATTAAAGTTATTTGAAGCAACTATTTTAGATCATTTTTATGATATTCCATTAATTGTTTTGAAGGATTTTTATGTGAGATTTTTTATGACATTCTACCTTCTTTAATGCGGTTTGTTGAACCCGCAATTCTTTCAGTTATGACTTTTTTGTACTGATAATTCCTCTTTGCAAACCGGTTTATCCTGTTGATCTTTCACTCTTTTATATTATATCTATGACTTTCATAATTTAATTATTATTTTTTATTAGTTTTCGAACTTGGTGAATTTTCATTAATTGATTTTTGTTCCTATCTTATCACTTATGTTGTTTCGAATGTTTTCGCTTGATTTTGTACTTTGTCTTTCATTGTAGAGCGTTTTTACGTATTCCTCATAGATTCTTTTGTTGTTTTCAGCTCAATTATGTGATTTATACTCCTAAAGATGAGCTGAATTAGCTCGAAACATGTAGAGTAAAACTAAAATCGCAACAAGTATTTATATCTGGAATAGTATTTTAATACCATGGACCGCCCAGATATTAGGACATTCAATTCTAAATTCAATAGGATATATTAAAATTTTAAGTAAATCCCGATCTATGCAATCAAGAGATTATTTGAACCAAAGATTTTTAACCATATGCTATGAAATAAATACAAATATTATTTTGATATATCTACGGATTTAACCAACCGAAAAAACGAGTGATCGGCTGATCTTCAATTTAAATTTGAGGACTCGAAAATTACTAAATTAACTGTTACCAAATCTTATTTAATTTTCCTTGGCTGCCTTTATTTTTAATATTACTGGAATGGACTTTAATGAAATACAAGCGATTCCAAGAAAAAACCCTTCGGTAATCGTAAGAAACTCCACTTGTCTAGGGTGTTTTGTGTAAGATTTCGCAGGGTTTCAAGCCAATGTGGTCCCCCACCCCGAAAAGCCTAAGCCGATATGAGATTCAAACAGAAGAAATGAAAGATCCCGTTCTTACTGAAAAGGCTTCCTGATGTACAGAAATACAGGAGGATTAGGATTTTTGAGTGGAGCAATATGAAAGGTAGACGATTTCGAGGACGATCCTCTTGTATAATAATGTCGTCAATTCTTTCTGAACTAGCGGGAAAGGTAGTAAAAGTAATACGGTAAAGACAATAACGGAATGCAGCTAACGGATATGAAGATATAAAACGATGAAAATAACCTCAACCTCTTGCATGCGAGTTCATATTGGAATTTTAAAAGTTTTCGTGGGGATCAAGTGAAAGGAATGGCCTGAAGATTTAACACCTGAAGTTTATTAAGAAATCAAAACCATCAAATTAAATTTTAGAACATTATATAGCTAATTTCTATGGAGTGCTTGGTGAATTGATGTTCATATCTAAATGGCATACTCCCATATTTATTTTCTGAATATTTCTTTTAACAAGTTGGACCTGAATTCAACACGGACTTATGCAACTTTAGTTAGATATTAGTGAACAATTATTCTTGCTAATTATTCACATTTTGATATTTGTTCAATTATTCTTTGGATTTGTACATCTGAATAAAATACTTATTTTATAAATAAATCTGGTCAAATTTTTTATCCATGTGCTATTGTTTTTTGAGTGCTCAATAACCAGAACATACCAGGTATACCGGTATGAAGTGAGCGTCAAGATACAAATGTCTCGATTTCGTGATGATGTGCGGAAAGCATTAATTTTTTGTTTTCATTTGAAGAAAAGTGGTAAGAATCATATCGAATGCTTGTCGAGGCATATGGTGAAAATGCTCTAACAGAAGCAACATGCAAAAGATGGTTTCAACGGTTTAGAAATAATGGTTATGGTATGATAAATGAAGAACGTAGAAGACCACGATATTTGATGGAGATGACACTTTGAATCAAAAGCAAATTGCAGAAATGTTAAATGCTGTACAACAACCAATTTTTGACGGTTAAAAGCTATGGGAAAGATCCAAAAGTTTTTTTCTAAAATTGATTCCTCATTTTGCCGATTGTGGTGTTTAGCATCATCAAACAACTTGAATCCATGGTTTTTAAAAATCACAGAAATAGCGCCACTTAAAGCACTGAATCTTGATAAATGATAAACCAATCGTTGGAATTTTGATAGAGATCTCTAGAAGTTTGGCACCTTTAGGAACTTATAAGGATATTTTGTTAGTGGCTCCATCTGGTAGGTGAGCGCAGGACTTATTGACCGATGTTTCTATATCTATCATATTTGCTCAAACTTGATTATGATGATCCGTCGTTCAGTTGTTTCTATCTGGCATCTTCCAAATATCAAAATGTCATTTCAAATTCGTGTTGGTTTGTTTTATTCACAATTCCAACATCTCCGACAGCTCCACAAGTGATACGTCTGCTCCCCGTTTATTCCTGAAATTCCTAAGTGCGGCTCATCCTTTGTTGAACCCATCATTCCTATCGCACACACGTACCGCGAAATCTGATTATTAATCTTTACAGTCGGTAAGCACGGTGCCTGCAATCCAGTTGTTACCATCTTCTTGGTCGTGTTAGTTCAGAGGCAAATATTGCCAGTAGACAGCGACCGCGTCTTCTACATGTATTTCAATCTCACTTCCTCTTCCTTTCCTCCTGGAGGCTTTCCCGTTTAATATATTTCCTTCTTTGATTGACAGGGGGACTAATAATTTTAATCTTTCTCCTTTGATAACCCGTAAATCTTCTGATTTAATGATACGGTTGGTAAGACGTGCCAACGTAACTCGTGCATTTCATATCGTGAAATTGCTAATGATTGGATGAAACGTTGTTAGTACCATGGAGGTTTTGACGTTAAAATAGAGACGTAGTTAAATGGAATGGCGACATTCAATCCACCCGACGAGGTTCTTGACATGCATATGGTCATTCACACAGCGTGAATTTTATTACCAAATTTTTTCTGAAATGTTTTGCCAATTACGAACGGAAATGCAGAATAGAGTATGATGCATGTTGACTTATCTACAATTCTAATCTTGATACCAGAAGACCACGGTTAACATCACATAAGGTGGTCGAAATAACTGTCGATTTCTTGGAATGGAAGTCGTGCTGTGACGTTAGGAAAATGACGTCCGCTTTATTACATTAGAGCTGAAGATTTTTCCGGTTGTGTGCATGAGAAGAAGTCTTCATTAAGAAGGTTTATATACCACAGACCATCAATTTATGTATAACCATCAAAAAGATAACGAAACAAGAAACAAGCACGTGTTTCGTAAAATTTTTTCAGTCTATATTATTTTGTATAATATTTAATATAGAATCTACGTCCAAAAAGTATTTAGTAAATGTGTTGTGTGTAGAGACTTATAGAATGTATTTCACATCGATGGATTTTCAGTTATGATAAGTCAGTTACGTAGTTAGGAATTGAATGTCCTAATATCTGGGAGATCCATGGCATGAAATGAAAACAATATTCCATATACAAGGTGAGTCTTTGACCACTGCGTTAATTTTAACCATAGATTCT
Source organism: Micraspis discolor (assembly GCA_030674115.1). NCBI lineage: Eukaryota > Metazoa > Arthropoda > Insecta > Coleoptera > Coccinellidae > Micraspis > Micraspis discolor. The sequence continues at coordinate 4,338,483 of JARTUT010001740.1, forward strand.
TGACGTCAAAAGAAACATTTTCTTTCATAAACATTCTTCCAAATTTGGCCCCGTTCAAAAGATATAGGGTGTTGAAATATCATTAAAAAATTGCATTTTCACCTGTAATATTCAAACGACAATATCAATTGAAATGATCTCTTGTAGAAGGTTTTTGATAACAGTCATGCATATTTTGGCATCATCAGATTTATTCCATTTCTTGTGGGTTTCTCACTACTACTCTACAGATTGGTTAAATTGCATGAAAAACAAATATCACTTGAACTAAAGGTCTGTATCTTGTACTTCCTGGAATCATTAGTCTTTTTCGCAGATAAAATAATTCTTCATCTTTTCTCCTAAATTGCACCGTTCTTGAGATATTTGAAGTTGAAAGGAATCAAATCGATATAATTTTGTCCAAATTTTCTGATTTTTCCAAATCCAACTCTGTGCTGAAATGATTCAATTATCAGCTTTGTTCAATGTTGCCATATTTTATGTCTTTATTAAATATTTCTACAAGGTTGAGGAAATTTATCCGGTATATGGTTCCACCACTAAACACTATAGAGGAAATTAACCACTTAACAATTTTTGTCTTACAATCACTACAAAATCTAAATTGCTATTTGCTGTATTCATTATTAATGATGTCTAGCACCTTGTTTAATATTGAATCCAGAGTCATATTCTATAATAAATAGAGAAAAAGATTTCCATCCCTCAAATAGGTACTTCGGTATATTTTCATGATGACCGTTGAAATAGATAATATATTTTCTGTCAGGACCTGTTAAATTGAAGACTTGTCTTTATGAAGAGCTGGTTAGCTGGTTCTTTATAGCTTCAGACTTTCACGGTTCATCAAATTATATCTATTTTAATATAGGAATGCTTCAAATTAAGCTCATATGAGTTTTAAAAACTTCTAACCCAGTCTCCTAGATTTGTTTTGTGGCTTTAAAGATCCTTTTTTCACATCTTTATTTCATACATTGATTCAACCTGGTTCACAAACTTAGGAGATAATAGAATTTGACTTGATTTTGATATTTCTGAATGTTTGTTATGATGCATGATTAATTAAAATTCTATCAATATTGAAACTGGAAGCTATAGGCTCATAAACAAGAAAGATTGAAATAGAATGCATTTTCTGACCATAATCATTTCATACTGAATTGAATTATTTCAAAATATCGAAATTATCCCTAGAATATTTTCCACTTTTTTCTTGAAGATACAAATAACTGTTGACAGTTTCAAACAGAATCAAAACAACAGGGAACCACATAACACTATTTTATTGGAAACTACCCACCACAGAGACGTTTTTACATTTTAATATGATAATAATGCACTCTCGTTATTCTGAGAAAAATTATAACTAAAAAAAACTAAAAACTTTGCAATCATTAATTTGACATAATCTATGAATAACCATTATTCAATATTTATGTTTTTGTTTACATGATTAAAACAGATACTCTGATTATAAAATCCAAAAATTTACGCATGTTCAGTAATTAATTATATTCTAAACAAAATAGATTCATATTAATGATCTAACAAACATTTTTTCAAGCAAGAATAATTGCACATCTAAATCTGGGAATAATTGTAATCTATCCAAGTAAATTGTTATTGGGATTCGGTACAGAAAACAATCATCAAGCAAAGTAACATCACTTTAAAATAATTATTCGTAGTGACATCATTCATTGCTGTTGAAGATTTCGAAAAAGAGTTTCATATTTTCAACAGTATATCAAGAGACTTCATAGACCTGTTCACTGATCTCTGACAAGGAGAAGAAACTTCAGTAATATTAGTGTTTGGAAAATCATAGATGCTTTTTTCTGGCTTAGAGTGAAAAAAAAAGCAAAGTGACAACCTCTTGCCTGGGAAGTTTTCATAGAAATGATGGTTTTCATGATTTGGAAATTTTAAGAAGAAAATTACAAATGTATGATGATAACATTCAATAATTCTGAGGTGTTTTTGGAATTTCTCACTAGAAAGGGATGGTTTATAATCTTGAAGTAGAAAGAAATTATAGTAGAACAACAAAAATCTGTTTATGGTGTTGAATTTTTTTTACCAAAAAATTAGTATTTTGTATCTTCCTTCTGGATATGGACCTCATCGGATGAAACATGAGTCAGTGAATCAATTTTTAGAGGGAAAATAATGTTTTTAAACAATTCAGATTCATTAGTGCAAGCTGTGGAAGGTATTTTTCATTCAAACTAAACTGGACTACAGAGGGGTATTTTCCCAATGTGAAAACTGAAAATGCTTTTAACTTTTTAACGTAGCTGAATATGGAAAAACCGTAATGGAAAAAGTGTTTCTTTTGATCTCAAGAACCTACGGTTAAAATTAACGATGTGGTCAAAGACTCACCCTGTATATAAGTACTTGTCCGTTTTTAAGTTTTACTCAACATGTTTCGAGTTAATTCAGCTCATCTTCAGGAGTATAAATCACCGAAGTGAAGCTGGAAACAACAAAAAAATCTATGAAGGAAACGTAAAAACGGTCTACAATGAAAGACGAAGTACAAAATCAAGCGGAAACATTCAAAACAACATAAGTGATGAGATAGAAGCAAAAACAAATTAATGAAAGCTCACAAAGTTCGAAAACTAATAAAAAAACAATTAAATTATGAAGGTCATTGATATAATATAAAAGTGTGAAAGTTCAACAATATAAAACGGATTGAAATGGAGAATTATTTGTATAAAAAGTCATAACCGAAAAATAGCTGGTGTAACAAACTGCACGATATGGAGTTAATTGAAAATGTCATAAGATAACGGAAAATCATTTGGAGTCAGGCCAATGATCTACAATACCGGTATGAATTCTCCTTGACAAAGACCAGTGAACAGGTCTATAGTCTCCTGCATAAAGTAATTACTTAGTAATTACTTTATGGTCTCTTGATATCATACTGTTAAAAATATGAAAATCTTTTTCGAAATCTTCAACAACAATGAATAATGTCACTGAATAATTATTTTTAAAGTGATGTTACTCTGCTTGATGATTGTTTTCTGTAACTGAATCCCAAGAACAATTTACTTGGATAGATTACAGGTTATTCCCAGATTTTAGATGTGCAATTATTCTTGCTTGAAAAAAATACTTGTTAGATCATTAATAAGGAATCTATTCTGTTTAGAATATAATTAATTACTGAACATGCGTCAAATTTTGGATTTTATAATCCGAGTATCTGTTTTAATCATGTAAACAAAAACAAAAAATATTGAATAATGGTTATTCATAGATTATGTCTAATTTTAATACCTCATAGAATATCAATTTATTACCGAACCCCAGGTGAGGAAAAAAATTGATAATTGCAAAGTTTTTTAAATGAAAGATAATATCTGTAACCATTATTGATCTTTAGTTATAATTTTCTCAGAATAACGAGAGTGCATTATTATCACATTAAAATGTTATTATAACGTCTCTGTGGTGAGGTAGTAATAAAATAGTTGATGACGAGATATTGTTGATGATGGGAGCTCGTGTTGAATGATTATTTGGGCTATTTGCATCATCTATTAGTGGATGTAATGTTTTCCGACGGTTTTTACTTTTCCTCCTGATAAAGATAGAAGATGTCTATCAGAACGTCGGAAAACATTACATCCAATAGATGATGATGGTAATAGCCCAAATAATCATTCAACACTTAATAGCAAAATAGTGTTCTGTTGTTTTGATTCTGTTTTTGAAACTGTCAACAGTTATTTGTATCTTCAGAAAAAAAGTGGAAAATATTCTAGGGATAATTTCGATAGTTTGAAATAATTCAATTCAGTATGAAATGATTATGGTCAGAAAAATGCATTCTACTTAAATCTTTCTTCTTTATGAGCCTATAGCTTCAAAGTTTCAATATTGATAGAATTTTAATTAATCACATCATAAGTATCAGCATCATAACATAGTCAAATTCTATTATCTCTAAGCTTGTGAACCAGGTTGAATCTATGTATGAAATAAAGATGTGAAAAAGATCTTTAAAGCCACAAAACAAATCTAGGAGACTGGGTTCAAGTTTTTAAAACTCATATGAGCTTAATTTGAAGCATTCCTATGTTAAAATAGATATAATTTGATGAACCAAGGAAGTCTGAAGCTATAAAGAACCAGCTCTTCATAAAGACAAGTCTTCAATTTAACAGGTCTTGACAGAAACAATATTATCTATTTCAACGGTCATCATGAAAATATACCGAAGCACCTATGTGAGTGATGGAAATCTTTTCTCTATTTATTAGAGAATATTACTCTGGGATTCAATATTAAACAAGAGTGCTGACATCATTAATAATGAATACAGCAAATGGCAGTTTTAGATTTTGTAGTGAATGTAAGACAAAAATTGTTCAGTGGTTAATTTCATCTATAGTGTTTGGTGGTGGAACCATAGACTGGAGAAAATTCCTCAACCTTGTAGAAATATTTAATAAAGACATAAAAATATGGCAACATTAGAACAAATCTGATAATTGAATCATTTCAGCACAGAGTTGGATTTGGGAAAATCAGAAAATTTGGACAAAATTATATCGATTTAATTCTTTTCAACTTCAAATATCTCAAGAACGGTGAAATTTAGGAGAAAAGATGAGGAATGATTTTATCTCATGAAAAAGACTAATGATTCCAGGAAGTACAAGATACAGACCTTTAGTTCAAGTGATATTTGTTTTTTCATGCAATTTACCCAATCTGTAGAGTAGTAGTGATGAAACCCACAAGAAGTGGAATAAATCTATTGATGCAAAATATCCACGAGTGTTATCCAAAACCTTCTACAAGAGATCATTTCAATTGATATTGTCGTTTGAATATTACAGGTGAGCGTCAAGATACAAATGTCTCGATAGGGATCATTTGTTGTGAACGAGCCTTTATTTTATTGTTTTTTGTTTGTTATGAAATCTGTGAAATATATTTAGTATACATCAAGTCATTTCATTTCATTTGAAGAAAAGTGCTGCAGAGTCGCATCGAATGTTTGTCGAGGCATATGGTGATCATGCTCTATCAGAAGCAATATGCAAAAGATGGTTTCAACGTTCCAAAATAATGATTTCAAGATTCCTAAACAGAACAAATCATGGGTTAATCTAAGTCAACCATCAATATCGACTGCAAAACCAGATCGTATCGGCAAGAAGACAATGTTGATATTTGGTGGGACCAGGTAAGGGGTGTGGTACTAAAGCATAAAACCTGGTGAAACCGTTAATACCTTATTAACTTAAGTTCCACTGTAGTCTAAGCAATGTAGGTGTGTTCCTAACGTCAAAGATCATATCTATCAAAACAATGTGCGTGTGTGCGTTGTAGCAATGCATGACGCTTTTTAACCTAGAGAGTTACATCGAGAAAAACTGTATGATCTCAACGCTTTGAAAGAATTAATTCAAACAAATCTTCCACTGTTAAATGAACAACAGAAGTATGTATTTGAAACTCTTATGAAAGTAACAAATGATGAAACTGGAGGGATTTACTTATTAGATGCACCTGGTGGTGCAGGAAAAAACTTTTTTGATTTCATTAATATTAGCAACAATTCGCTCACAAAATAAAATTGCACTTGCACTCGCTTCGTCGGGAATCACAGCAACTTTGCTTGAAGGTGGTCGAACAGCCCATTCAGCACTAAAATTGCCATTAATTGTGCAAAGCAATGAAACTCCAACCTGCAACGTTTCGAAGAACTCTGCAATGGTAAAGATTTTGCAGCAATGTAAATTGATTGTTTGGGATGAATGCACGATGGCACATAAAAAATCTTTGGAGGTATTAGACAAAACCTTAAAAGATCTACGGAGCAATAATAACCGATTTTGTGGTGCAATGATTTGATTAGCAGGAGATTTTCGTCAAACATTGCCAGTGATTCTACGATCAACGCCAGCTGATGAACTCAATGCATGTCTAAAGACCTCCAATTTGTGAAACATGTCAAAGTACTTCATTTAAGCAAGAATATGCGTGTCGAGTTGGAAAATGACCAATCTGAAAAATATTCTCTAAACAACTCATTGACATTGGTAATAGCAAATTTCCTATAGACATGTTGACTGGCTGCATTAACTTTCCTCAGCGTTTTTGTCAGTTAACTCAATCAAAAGATGATCTTATTCAGAAGGTGTTTCCAGATGTTTCTCAAAATTACAGAAACCATGATTGGTTGAGCGAACGAGCTATACTGGCTGCAAAAAACATAGATGTAAATGAATTAAATTTCAAAATTCAAGAACAAATTACAGGCGAATTGAGGATATATAAATCAGTAATAATAATAATAATACAGAATATGCATGTTAACATGAATACCATGGAATGTTATTCGAATTTTTCAATATTTCCAGTACGATTTATTCTCTTGTTCGTATCCATATCCATCACTTAACCCATTGTCAGGACAAATCTGCAGATCTCAGCCTCATTTTTCCACTTCATAATGCGCCATAAATCCTGCAGCTCTCGAATATCAAAAGTGGTTTAAAAACACATTTGCAGACCGAGACCGGGATCCCGTTCCACAAGATCCTGATATTTAAATATTCCACATGATTTATCCCGGATTGGATTCAACATAAGGCAACACTGGCCCGCGGAGTATGAAATTCAGTTTAGTCAATTTAATCGGTATATGGGCGAGCAGGAAAAGCTCGCAGAGGCGATTACATCCGGCCCTCGCAGGACCAAAATATCATGTAAAACATGCAAATTGCGGTTGGCACCGAATCTTTCGCTCGGTTTAATCCTCGGCGTTTCCTGCATTCGCTTTTTATGTTTCGCTATTATGTGCTATTAGTCTCGTTATTGCTGTCGATGATGGGATATGTTTGGATGAATGGTGGATGGCGGGAAAAAGAAATATTACCGTAGCTGATATGCGATTTTTTTTTCAGATGGAGGGAGACTGGCGTTTCTTCGAGGGCTTGAGAGTGAGTACTTGAAATTCTTTTTTTACTCTATGCCATATTTGTGACCTTAAAATAGCGATAAGTACCCAGGCTGCAGAGTCAGGGTAGCCACAGCTCATTGCAGTGGAGATGTGGTGGTTTTTGACATATAATCAGGCCATGAAAATATATCTCGAGTTATAATGGGCTCCAGGTGAATTTATGTTCTCCTAAATACCCCTCAGCAGTAAAGAGAAGTTATATCAAAATAGTCATATAAAGGGTTATCCAAATGTGCCGCTAGATGTCAGCACTATATAATTTTTACACATGACATCTTTTCAAATGACATAAGCCATTTTGATTTATCAGAAGGTAGTACAGTTTTAACCATGGACAGGTACACATTGCAACAACGCGTTTACATCATTCAAAGTTATCATGAAAATGGGCATTCTTTGAAAAATACCCATCGCAAAATTCATGACATTTTTGGTGTAAATTATCGACCAAATCAATCTTCAATTCAAAGATTAGTGAAAAAATTCGATAAAACTGGATGTGTTACTGATAAACCAAAAAGTGGAACACTAAAAACTGTACGCACAAATGAAAATATTGCTGCTGTTAGTGAAAGTGTTGAAAATGAACCGACAACATCAATTTCGCGTCGTTCGCAAGAATTGGGGGTATCTTATGGCCCCTTAAGGACAATTTTTCTAAAAATTTGCATTTACACACTTATAAAATTCAATTAACCCATAAATTGAATGAAAGAGACCATTTACAACGTCGTAATGTCGCTAGTTGGATTATTGAACAACGAATGACAGATTCATTGTTTTCAAGCAAAATTTTGTTTAAAGACGAAGCTCATTTCACAATAAAGAAAAATTGTCGTATCTGAGGTGATAAAAATCCTCGTGTTCTTCATGAAAAATCTCTACACCCACAAAAAGTTACCCTTTGGTGTGGCAAATGGAATCATTGGGCCAATTTTCTTCGAAGATGATGCTGGAAATGCCATCAAATGTTCAAATTATCCAAAGAGTACAATAACACATTATCCGCCATAACCAGAAGTAAATTATTATCACGTAGGGTGAGTTGATACATGCCCAGTAACAGCAGGTGAATTCAAATCAACTACTGTACACACAGCAACGGTGGCTCCAAGAATCTGAACATCTGATACTGTGAGGCATGACATTCTTCTGGCCTTGTTGGAGTCTTGTGGAGTGGTTGGGCCGGCTCTGGCTCTTTTCGAGTCTTATCTCGGTGGGCGCTCACAATTCGTTAAGCTGGGTGGTAGACTGTTTGGGTCCAGGCTCGTGGCCAGTGAAGTCCCTCAAGGTTCAATTCTTGGGCCTTTACTATTCATAGTTTATACATGCCAATTCATAAAGTTCATTCATTACTGCAAGGTTCACATGTATGGCTCTACAGAAACGACGGAAAATGCAACTTATCAAGAATAAGCTTAAACCTTCTGTTTCTGATTGTGTTATCGATTTCGTTGAAAGTGCGCGTGACTTAGGTTTGATTTTGGACGAGTCACTGCGGTTCCGGGAATATATTGAGACATTAATTTGTGGTGCTTATGGGGCTCTTAGAATGATGTTCCCTCATAGATCCTACTTACCGATCGATTCAAAAAAACTGCTTTGTGAGTCTTTGGTTCTGTCAAAATTTAACTACTGTTCTACTCTCTATGCTTTTTCCCTTGATCAGGAGTCTCTTAGCAGAATTCAACGTGTTCAGAACAGTTGCGTGAGGTTCATCTTTGGTATCAGAAAGTTTGATCACGTATCTCACAAGCTGAAGGAGTTGGGTTGGCTGCCGATGAAGTTTAGATTCGAGTGTTATGCTGTCTGTACCTATCACAAAATAGTAGTCAAGAAATGTCCAGCCTATCTCTTTAGTAAGTTAAGGTATAGAGCTGATGTTCATAACGTCAATATAAGATATAGGAATTTACTGTCATGTCCCCATCACAGAACATCTACCTTTCAAAGAAGTTTCAGATATAATATTTATAGACTGTACAACAATATTCCTGAACACCTGAAACAGCTAAGCAAAAATCGATTTAGGACTGACATAAAAGATTACTTCCTTGGCCGTCTCCAATTTGTTTTTAAAAATCAGTCTCCGAGGATAAGATGTAGATCTATTGAGTATGCTCAGAAATGTATTATTTCATTTTTGTTTTTATTTTATCTTTATAAATGGTGAATGCCCAAATTGTTTAACAAGGGATAAGTGGTGGAACACCTCTGGGTGAACTTCCCCTTGGGATTTCTATTTATTGGAAATAAAGACCTTTATTATTATTATTATTATAATCAGAGCAAATACCTTCAAATAATCTTCCGTTGAGGGGAATAACCAGTATTGAATATGCCACAAAACTGGATCAGTGGAAAACTATTCGACTCTGACGATAAATTTTACTGTAGAAGTTGTTAATAGGGCAATAATATAAATCTGGGAAGATAACAGGGGACGAACGAAAAAAAACAGACCTAATCTACAATAATCACACGTGCAACTGCTCTAATTTGATATTCGCAATTAATCCTCCTTTGTGAGTGACATCATTTGCCAGAAACAATCACATTGAAATACTTCGGCATAAAGTCAACTATCGATTTTGACTATAAATCCCATTTTTGCGGCTGTTTTTATCGACTTGCGACTTTTGGTGAATACCAGTCTTCAAAAATCCAACCACCGATATAATAGCCTCTGTTGGTTATTTTTTCCTATTCCAAGTAACCTATGCGCATCTCAAACTAGAGAGGCTATCATCTTCCCTAACCGATGTTTGATTGTTGGGACGCTTTGGGCGGTTTTCTTCGTTACTCACTACTCAGACGACAACCGCTTTGCTTTCAGAGTAAAGTGATGAACTCATTCTTCATCCATTGTGATGTACCGATACAAAAACTCTTTGTTATTTCGCATAAACATCTCAAACCGGCACATTGAATTGAGTACTCGTTGATTCTCTGGTGCTAACGCTGCCTCCACTTGATTTTCCATCCCCAAATGTTTGTAAAAGATGGTGTGAACACTGCCTCTTGATTATTTCAGTGTCAGCTATCTCTTTCAACTTCACTTTGCGATTGCCCATGATGATTTTTAAATTTTTCGAAATAACTTGATCATATGGTAGATCAAGGAGTCCAGCATCATCACTTTTATAATCAGCAAACCTAATGGTCTTTTCCGATGGGACAGAGCCTGGATAACATTTTTCGAGCCTATCTTGGGCCTGAACGGTGTTTTCCCCATCAAAAAGCATGTATACATCAACACACGAAATAGCCTTGAATCCATCTTTTTTTAATATGAATAGCTCCACTTAAATCACTAACTCGATAAATAACAAACCAAACACCATCAAATTGTGACCGTTATCCTTTGAAGGTTGGAAATTTGAATAAATCATATTTTTAGTGGTGCCATCTGGCGGTTAGATCTGTGACTTATTGACCAATGTAGTATTCCTGACTGATCAAACAGCATACACGATCTCACTGAACAATTCTGCCCTCAAGGAGTCTTATACATATGATAGAAGCGAGTCTCCATATCCATATCCACAGACAATATGACTATATACTAGATTGGATGTGTCTCTTTCCATACGAATATCATCGGTTGCCATGGGCACTTCTTTGTTTCTCCTGCATGCAGTGGTGTTATTTTTATTACATTGTCATCGTAAGAAGGAAAATGTGCGCTTTCTAATTCAGCGGGTGAGAAGGTGAGGTGTGTGCACATGATGTGCGCCTGGGGCAGGCTCTGCCTGCTGAACAGGAGATGATGTATTGGCAGCGAGACGAGCTCCCCTCGTTCTACTTACCGTGTTCAGCCCGCCTGAGAACGGCATAGGAAAATTGAATTTAAATTCATGAAAACTGGAAGTTTCCAACCATGTTAGTCTTCGAATTCGCGTTCCATCTCTATTGAGACTATCTAAACTCAATGTCAGTCACCTATTTCCAATTTTTCAACCATTCACTTTTTTCTTGGAGGTTTTTTATGATCATGAATATTACTTCTTCTGGATTCTTCCTTCCAGCTCAGTAGTTTTCTATTGACATATGTGAGATGTGTGGAAAATTGGCCAGAACTTTTTGATTTTCGAAAAAATTTTTGTTGTGATTATTTATGCTAAGTTTGTGTTGCTTCGTGATAGTAGAATATTCTCTTTTTTCCATTCATTTTCCTAGGTTTTTCAAAAATGAATTGAACGGGTCAGCTCCACCCTACTGTGCTGCCCTACTGAAATAGATTGAGGTTGTCACAGTTTTTCTTTATTGATATTTTCATCATCATTGAGAATTTTGCTGGATATGTGAAAAATTTTCAACTTTTCTGTGGATGGATGAATATTAAGTAGACACACTGAAAAAGTTTCTTGTTAATTGTGAATATTTTCAAATATTTTAACTATGTGTATTTGAATATGTTCTGAAAACTTTAAGTTTTTGAAATTCAAATAAATTGTAGCGTAGGTTAGTCACAGATCAGTAAACAGTTACTAGCAAAGTCTCTGGTTACTGGTCTGTGGGTTAGGTATGGTTATCGTTTTATAATAAAATAAGCGAATTAGAACTACTGACTAGTAATATCTACCAAATTTAAAAACGAGCTTCAGAATCAATTAAAAAAATTATTAATACAATATATTTGCTATATTATTTGATCAGTAATAATTTTTTTATATTCAATACTGAATATTTCATCTCCAATTCTTGTATACAGGGTGAGTTTTTGACCACTGCGTTAATTTTAACCATAGATTTTTGACGTCAAAGGAAACATTTTTTTTCCTATAACATTTTTCCAAATTTGTCCCCGTTCAAAAGATGTAGGGTGTTGAAATTTCATAAAAAAATTGCATTTTCACCTGTCATATTCAAACGACAATATCAATTGAAATGATCTCCTGTAGAAGGTTTTGTTAACAGTCATGCATATTTTGGCATTATTAGATTTATTCCATTTCTTGAGGGTTTCTCACTACTATTCTATAGATTGGTTAAATTGCATGAAAAACATATATCGCTTGAACTGAAGGTCCGTATCTTGTAATTCCTGGAATCATTAGTTTTTTTTGCAGATAAAATCATTCATCATCTTTCCTCCTAAATTGCACCATTCTTGAGATATTTGAAGTTGAAAGGAATTAAATCGAAATAATTATGTCCAAATATTCTGATTTTCCCAAATCCAACTCTGTGCTGAAATGATTAAATAATCAGATTTGTTCAATGTTGCCATATTTTATGTCTTTATTAAATATTTCTACAAAAGGTTGGGGAAATCTCTCCAGTCTATGGTTCCACCACTAAACACTATAGATGAAATTAACCACTGAACAATTTTTGTCTTACATTCACTACAAAATCTAAATTGCCATTTGCTGTATTCATTATTAATGATATTGGAGAAGGATAATGGGTTAAACCGCAGGAATGCAGAAAATATGGGAAATGGATGGAAGGTACTTGCCGACACGTGTTTCTGCTTATTGGCTTCTTCAGGGCAAGGCAACCAAGAAACCTGGATATGGATGGAAATCCTTCTCCAATATTTTATTTCACCGCATTATCTTCACTTCGAATTTAATTATTAATGATAAAACCTTGTTTAATATTAAATCCAGAGTAATATTCTATAATAAATAGAGAAAAAGATTTCCATCACTCACATAGGTACCTGTGAGTGATGACTTGTCTTTATGAAGAGCTGTTTCTTTATATCTTCAGACTTTCAGGGTTCATCAAATCATATCTATTCTAACATAAGAATGCTTCAAATTAATCTCATTTCAGTTTTAAAATCTTCGATCCCAGATTTGTTTTGTACCTTTATAGAAGTTTTTTCACATCTTTATTTCATACACCGATTCCACCTGGTTTACAAACTTAGGAGATAATAGAATTTTACTTAGTTTTGATATTTCTGAATGTTTGTTATGATGCATGGTTAATTAAAATTCAATCAATATTGAAACTAGAAGCTAAAGGCTCATAAACAAGAAAGATTAGAATAGAAATCAATTTTCTGACCATAATCATTTCATACTGAATTGAATAATTTCAAACTATCGAAATCATTATTATTATTTTATTATAATATTTTCCACATTTTTTTAAAGTACAAATAACTGTTGTCAGTTTCAAACAAAATCAAAAGAACAAGAAACCACGGAACACTATTTTATTGGGAACTACCCACTACAGAAACGTTATACCTAATAACATTTTAATGTGTTAATAATTCACTCTAGTTATTCTGAGAAAAATTATAACTAAAGTTCAATAATGGTTACAGATATTATCTTCTATATAAAAAAACTTTGCAATTATTAATTTTTTTCTCTCCTGGGGTTCGGTAATAAATTAATATTTTATAGCAAGGTATTGAAATTTGAAATAATCTATGAATAACCATTATTCAATATTTCTGTTTTTTTGTTTACATAATTAAAAGAGATATTTTGATTATAAAAACCAAAAATTTACGCATGTTCAGTAATTAATTATAGTCTATACAGAATAGATTTATATTCATGATTTAACAAAAAAAATTTTTATAAAAAACAGTTGATTTTTCAGAATCAAATTTAGGTGATCAAACTCATAGATCACTTTTTCTGGTTTTGAGTGAAAAAAAAGCAATGTGACAACCTGATGCCTTGGAAGTTTCCATAGATATGATGGTTTTCATAATTTGGAAATTTTAAGAAGAAAATTACAAATGTATGATGATAAAATCCAATAATTCTGAGATTTTTTTGGAATTTCTCACTAGAAAGAGATGGTTTATAATCTTGAAGTAGAAAGAAATTATGGTAGAACAGCAAAAATCTGTTTATGGTGTTGAATTTTTTTTACCAGAAAATTAGTATTTTTTATCTTCCTTCTGGATATGGACCTCATCGGATGAAACATGAGTAACTGAATCATTTCTTAGAGGGAAAATAATGTTTTTGAACAATTCAGATTCATTAGTGGATGCTGTGGAAGGTATTTTTCATTCAAACTAAACTAGACTACAGAGGGGTATTTGCCCAATGTGAAAACTAAAAATGCTTATAACTTTTTAACGCAGCTGAATTTGGAAAAACCGTAATGGAAATGGTCAAAGACTCACCCTGTATATTTTATCTGGTGACAATTTAGATTTTATTCTATGACAAAAACATAACCTTTAAAGTATGTCGTAATTGAATGTTTCATGCAGCTTTTCCCTTTAATATGTACAAATAAATTACATGAAATATATCTACAAGGTGTCCCATAACTCTACGTCAAGCAGTTACTGGGCGATATGCTAGGTTATACCAGTTTTAGCATAAATAAAAACAATTCTATGTCACTTGGTTAAGTTGTAGTAGGTATATTTTTTTGGTAGTCACAAATTTTACAATTTTGCAGTGATTTTTTTATAAAACATGTTCCTAAAGAACCATGCTATTGATTACTGTCAAAAATCCAACATCAAACTTGAGAAACTTCTTGAATATTATAACTTTAACTTTTGTATTCTATGAATTATCAATACATTGGAATTTACAGATTCAATATAGGTCATAGAAAATAACATAGTTCGAAATCTTTGATAGTTATGGAAGATAAAAAAACATGGCAACAGTGTTGATTATCTAATTAAAATAATGCATAGAAGTAGATCACTGCAAACTTGCTGTCATCAAGAGATGGCAGCGATATGCTATATAATAAGCGATTTCAAACCGGGTTTTTACAATTTTGGCAGCCACCTCTTTCTTGACCCCCATTCGGTTCTAATGGTTTTTTTAAGAGGTCTAGTTCGAAGATATTCGTGTCAACTGTTTTTTTTGTTCTAACTCTTTCAACTTGTTAAATGAACGCAATCATCCAATCTTTTCCCGTAAGTTTTTCGCTTTGTACGAGAACTTGGAAACGTCAGATAACCGGAATTCAATCGTGAGCATTCCTCCGGTGGCAAGATTACCGTAGTCGATACAGAATGATTTCCAATTTCAGTCTGTTGATACATCTTGAAACATAGAAACAGGAATCGTGAAATCGAATTAGTCGGGTCGGAAATGTGCAATTTGGGGCGACGTCAAAGTTGGCTAAGGTAAAGAGGAATGAGCTAGAGGGAGGATCCCGTAGAAGTGGAAGCCCCAGGAGTCGTTTATAAGTGGTTTTATGCAAGATTCTTTATTTGATGTGTGGGAGTGGATTTCGTCTTCGATTGGAGATGTTTTTCCTTTCTTTGAAAGAAGCTAATATTCGTGTCTGCATCCTCCATGTTTGGATGTTCACATCATTGTGTTTCATCGAACTTTTCTATTATTTATATTCACCTAATAATTATAAGTACTCGTAAGAAGTTGAAATATTTATAATTATTGTGAAATTGCCTAGAGAAATTCCAATGTCATATTCTTCAAAAGAAAACTCCGAACACTGCATTTACTTCAGAAAGAGTGCATTTGAGAGAAATTCAGTATAAGTTGAGCAAGATGGAGTATTGTGTATTGCCTTATAACTCAAATCAATAATATTAAGAAGAGGGGTACTGGCTATCAATTAAAACATAGTGTTTACAGTGAGAGATCTCCTATGAGAAAAGCAGAAGACTCTCTGATAATTAAAGATTGAATACGGTATTTTATAGCAAGAGATGTGCCATGTGAAGAAAATCGAGAATTATAATCATAAAATTTAAGAGTAGTTGATGAAGATAGTCAGATCAGGCACGATAAGTTTCAAGGCATAATGAATTGAATAAGAAAAATCATAATTCATATTTATTCGCTTTGAAACCAGACTGGAACCATCAAGCGATACATCCAACCAGATCCTACAGAGTTTCTATCAGTATATCATATTGAGAAGTTCTGATTAAATATCGATAACAGACCTGATCGACAGAATAGTTGACTCCAGCTGAAACGTGGAGGTTTATGAAATTTATAAAACCTTTGAATTCTAATCGTAATGAGTACGAAATTGCATGGATATGCTTTTATTAAGTAGTATATATCTGAAGACAACCCTAAGCGAACTCCTCACAATTATCTTCATCCATTTTCTTTATTTTTCAAACCAAACTGAAAGTAGAACGTATCCCCTAACTTAAAGTCGCGTGTTTCCCTTGAAACCAGAAAATTCCGACGCGATCGGAAGGGATTCCCCTTTTTAAAATGCGGCTCATTACTTAACAGGCGGCGGCGGAAAGCTGTGCATGACCTGCCTCAACCACATATTAGTTTAATGCGGGAGGAGAGTTGAGAATACACAACGGTGCTCTCATTTATACTCACTTGGAGTAATGCTGGAATTTTCCTCACATCGATTTTCATTTGGTGACCTTGGATAACTCAACAGGGATGTTTTGTTTTATGTTGAAAACGTAACTTGTACCAACCAATTATAATTGCGAGTAAATTAGATATATGAGGTCCACCTTTCTCAAATTTACTTCGTCATATGAATTCGGACATATTGAGTACTCACAGCAATACAACAAGAAATAAAATTTAATAATTTTCTTCTGAAGAAGTACAAAGATTTTTCATCTGACTAGAGAGGAAGGATATCTGGCCATACCAGAAATTGTTTTCGAATGATCAGAAATAGATAAGATCTTTGGACATTTGGATGAAACGATTGCTCGCCGTTTCACTAGGAACAAGCGGGCAAAAATAACCATAACTTCCTCCAGATATTCAAAGACCGACTCCAAAACGAATTTCCCCCCACAATAGAATGGAAAGACATCGAAGAAAAGCCACCCTAATCTTCCGGAATCCGATTGAGGGACTAGTCAGACAGGGGTCAGCCAACAATACATCATTTCCAGACATCCTATTACCAAAATTGGGCACCGACCTGTCTATACGGACCGTTTTCCAATACGTGATTGGCGGACTCCCTCGCAAATGACAGTTCACATATATCATTACGTACCATGGCACCCTTCGACTTTACTGAACACATACAGACGCCGTTTGAAACGTCGCATGCGTCCCCCATATCTTTTTTTCACGATTGTGAGCAAACAAATATTTCCGGGCCAAGAAACTTGCAAATGCGTGTTATTTGGCTAATTTTACAATGGGATGTTGTTCAGTGGGATATAAAAATAGGGGGATATATTCGACTTAGCTACTTTGATAATAATGATTGATTTTTCGGTAGTGGAGTCATTTCAATATCTCCGAATAATAGGAACAGATTCCTTTTGACTGGATAGAAATGTCTTGAATAATCAACATATTTAAAATTAGTATTTATTTATTATTTACGAAGTTTAAGTCTCACCAAAATTAAAATGAGAAAACATTATTGTCATTGTATCTGACTGATAAAACTCGGTTTTACTTTTACAAAAGTGAATTTGATTAGACCATCGAGAAGAAAAATTATGGAAGGCATTATAAATAAACACTAAATATGAGTTCTAAGGTTTACGCTTTTGTTTTGAACATTTTTCACGGAATCTGAAACAGCGATATGCAAAAACAAGGAAGATAGATAATGTAAAAAAATCAACGAAAACATATCTCTGCATAAATCTGCAAATGACAACTAAACGTCATATTTTTCAATAAATATGATATAAATATAATAGACCATTTTACCCATAAAGTATTAGGGCTGAATCTAGCTGATAGTTGAATCAAGTAGACCAACAAAACATCTTCAGTTACCCCAATCACACTATTTTTGTTTGCCACTTTTTGAAGCCGTCGTATTCTCGCTCGTACGTTGAAGCTGATTTTGCAGGTAATAAACTTCAAGATACACTGCTGGCTGCCACAATAATTTCTTTTGGTACTCTCATTTTCGCTTTCGCCAATACAAGAAGAAAGAAAAATAAACATGTTCATGGCAATGCTTTCATAGCTTACGACATTGGCGACAAATTTTTTTGGATTTTTTTGGAATTTATCTTACCTTTTTAAAAATAAGAAACAAATAAAATATAAAACAATACACGCAAGGTAACGGGTTTTACTCTTACCTTGCTAGTAATGTTATATACTATTACAGTCAACCAGGTGAAGTTTTAGATGCGACACTTTTCGGTATAAATCAAAGAGTCTATAGTTAAATAGTCTTAAGAACATCTTATATTTCGATACGAAAAATATGATGATCCAAACAAAATATACATAAATCATTCAGACGAAGTGAATCTATTTTTATGAGGAAATTGTCAGTCTATCCGCATGTCGGCATATGAATTAATACTCCCATTGTTAAACAACTTACATCATAGCATTTAAACGTTTCAATACATCAAATATCTTTCTTTAATCCCAGAATAAATTTCTTATCGACAACATATTCCAAATACATTCACAGCGCCGACAAAACCAAATTGCCTCTATCCATCAGCGGATACGAACTGAATGGAGAAAACCCCTAGATAGACCATCAATATAAAAGTCATTCCGTCTCCCTTCTCGATGTCTATCAAAACAATCCGAGCCTCCAAAAATATATATCGGTATCAGGTGAAACCGAATACTAAAAATACTAATCTTCTAATGTAATTCGTCACATTGTCAGAACCTTTTGTATACGAGTACAAATCGCAAATAAAAGGCGGCCGAAGCCCTGTCAGTCTTTGAACGGCTTTCAGGTCCCATTTAGTTGGTATTAAATGCTTCTATTCAACATTGTCGAACCCTCGATTCATCATTTGCAGGTAAATGGTGTTTCCGGCATATTTGGCTAGTCTCTTGACTTGTCTCTCAACGATTTCAACCGCAAATTCACACCTTGTTTGCGTATTCTCTCATTTGTTTATGATATTATTGATAGTTCAGTCATTTGAGCTTAAATTAGGTGAAAATCTCGGAATTCGAGATACCCAGCAATATGTCAATACTTGTATATTGTCACAAAACCTACCTATGGTAGAGTGCACGCAAGTATTAAATTTCAAAGGTCACAAAAATCGGCGTTTTGCGCTTTTTTTGTCAATATATGATTTCCTATGCATACAACATGAAACCCATTTTTGTGACCTTTGACCTTGAAATTTAATAATTGCGTACAGCTTACCATATGTAGGTATCAACAGACTTACTGCACACCTTTTGGAACATATGACTACCATCATGGCTGTTCAATTGCTTTGTAATTCAAAATGAAAGCGACCGTCTCGAATGAAAATGCCAATATTTCAAAAAATATATTACAAAAATTTGCACATGTCAGTCCTGATACGAACCTGTCCTCGACTACGACTATTGGACCGAACAGTGCAGTGCAATAAAGTAAAAGAGGAAAACTCCCGCCAGATCGTTCAGGGAGGAAAGTCAGCCAGCTCTGGGGATTGGTTATAATAAAAATGGGATATATAGATACAAAGAATATAAAATGCGAATGTCAGTAGCATGTGTGATGCAAAGTGGGACATTCTGGCTCTGCCCTGTTACATACGATTCAAGCTAGCGTAACTTGTCTGATCCACTACTCACTTGGAATATCGGCAGAAGCATTCTTGAGTTGACTGATGCCGTGCCGCTAAGGGGGAGGGGGCATGAGTTTCAATTTGTTTTTCATTGTCATATGGAGCAAATGTGGAATAGGATGGGTTTCGTGAAGAAAATTGCAGGAGAGACAGTTCGGTTTCGCGTTTTTGTTAACTTGATTGTATCAGAACGTGAAAGGATTGAAATATCCTTGAAATTATAATGGAATAGTCATTTTGATGAATTGATTTGGTGAACAGGTTTCGCTATGACTATAAAAATTTCCTGGGGCAGTCCTGAAGTGTTGGTGTTAATAACCGACACAAACCGTGTTTTTCGCATGCTCATTTGCAAGTTACCTGTTCCCGTGTAGAAAAAATTAATGGTATATTAGCTAACGCTCCAGGTTAAGAAAACTATTGAGTGCCATATAATGAGTAGGTTCCGAAAAATGTGAAATGTGATTTTAATTGGGTTATCTTTAGTGACATTTAATTGAATAAGATATATTTTTAAATTTTTATTTCTGGATATAATATTATTACTGATTCGTATCTTTCCTTCCATCTAATTTACTCTCATGTGGCAGGTATGGCCACAATCAAAAAACAAAGTTCTTGTCGAAAGACCCTTTATATTGGAATTGTGCAAGTTAGAGTCAGAAGTTTGTGTCCCTCAGTTCCCAGCTCTACATTATTGGCTTATTAACAGTTTCTACGTGGAGTTTATCATCGGAGTCAATGATCATCTATTGGCATGATTATTTGAAGGAATTTCAAATGTTGTCTCGTACTATTGTATTTATTGTTTGTTCCCATATTTTTGGATAGTATGTATAGAACGTTAGTGTAGAAGATTACGAGATTTTGTTGTAATCGAAGAGAAATTAAGTGCTACGCCAGAGTTGATGCGACGCTACCCCGATAACATTCACAGATTTAGTTTATGCTAGTTTAACGAATTGTTGTTTTTTGTTTTGGTTCATTACGCGTTCAATTGCAACTAAATTCTGAATTGAGTGTGATCCACTCGGAGAGAATATTTTAAGCTGCTTGTATAAAACCAATTTTATTATATATTGTTTCTACGACTCATTGGGTAAATTTAAGAGTTGTCATATTTTCTGATGATATATAACGAAAAATAAACTTACTTGGTTCACTTTATACCATAGATATATTTTAATTGGTAGATTATATCTCAGAACCTAACCCGTATCCACTGAACTGAGTAGTGGATTCCCCGGCTTGGCAGTCTTACGGTGCCAGTAATTATACTCATGGATGTCTTCAATTTTTTGTGAATGTGCACTATTGAACCAAACAGAGCAACAATACTGAGCTGCAGAATAGACTAAGGCTTCGCTGTGCGAAGAGTGGAAGCGTCAGCATCCCAAGATGATTCAGCTAATTTCTGAAGAAATTATTCCTAGTTTCAGTTTTAGGCTTAGACCATCTCAATGAACCTTGTAATAGAGAGATGAATCTTATTTAACTCCTAATTATTTAGGATAGTTTTCTATATTTTTCATGATTATTCTGATGGAAACAAGATTCCTCTGTTTCGTAGAGACTGGGACATAATTGCCACTCCATAAAATAATTCTTTAAAATTCTCAAATCATATGATAGTATGTTTTCCAGAGTAAGGGAATCCGAATGGTGGTGAGCAATAGTAATGTCGTCAGCATAAACAAATTTCAGAGATGATGGTTTGAGTAAATCACTGAAATATAAATTGAAAAGCAAAGGAGCTGGAACTGATCCTTGTGCATGAACGTTTTTCAATGTTTTGGTATTGCTACTCTGATTGTCAACAACAACACGAAACCTTCTATCAGATAACATGTTTTCTAATAATCTTACCATTTTCCCAACCTCAGATGGGTGTATGAATATGGTATAGATATGAAATACATTGCTCAATACTTATTCTCAGTCTTCAAATAAGTCCAGTTCGACAGAAACGCATAATAGACTCTCCGACTTGAAACACCCTGTATTTCCTCATCATCGAATTGAAGTGGAGACGGATATCGATATTGAGAGCTATAAATATTCGAAGCACCCATCCGTCAAGAACAAACCGCCTTATTGGCTGGAAAAAGGGCAACGACAGAGCAGAAATTGGTACCAAAGTTATTCCAGAAATGTTATTTATTCATATTACAGAGTCGCATCTCCAGCAATATCTCGGCGCCGTCGCAAACTCCAAGATAAAAGCGAATATATGAAAATTGGTTCAATCCTTGGGCGTGCAATATTTCAATCTTCCTTGCTCCCATACAGGCGACATTTCCTGTTTGGTTGGCGTGCCCTCGTCTGGGGAATACGATCGTATATCTCAAAATGTATGAAGGATAGAGGTCCCTGCAGACAAGAATGCGAAGAGACGGATAAAGGAACCCAGAATAACAAATATACGATGCGGAATAGAAAGGGATCAAATCCTGGTATAGATGTATTTCGGATCAAAGGGAATCTACATACGTAGCGGGACTCTATCAGAAGAGCCTTCATGCTCTAACGAAATTCTCGGAGCATATATGCCGGGGGAGGATATCTCCTTATGTATACGTCCAATGCATTTCCGTGCAGGTACATCGTATGAATATTTTATGGGGAGCTCGGTACGATTCTGGTGGGTGCTACGTCAAAATTCGGGTGAACGAATATCGGTATTTTCCTTATGGTACAGGGGTATTCATTGAAAGTGTCCCAGCCCTTATCATACGAGGGTTGCCTCTCATATTTCAGGATTGGAGAACAAAAACAAATATTAACAATCGAAAACCGCAATATTGTTAATATATTAAGTTAATGATATAAGGTATTGATGTCAGTTCATAAGTATGAAGATATTCAAGAGACGTATTTTTTTGGTATAATTCAATTTACCTATTCAATGTCCAAATTCGTGTTAGAGTCTCAGCACATAGGGATCAAGTGCTCGACATCATTTCAGTATGTGACGAGGGTTGCCTATTATATTTCAGGATTAAAGAACTAAATCAAATATTAATAACCGAAAATCGCTATTGTTCTTCAAAATATTTCACATTCCATAAAATAAAAATGTCGACTTAAATTTTTCGAAACTTATGGAAACTAATTAATGAACTATTTGAATAGTTTTCACTTAAATTTCCTATCTTATGGTATAAAAAATTTTAATTTGATACAAAATGCATTAATTATATTTCTTGAAAGATAAAATGTTAATTTAAAAGAATTAGTTATAATTATACAGGGTGAGTCTTTGACCACTGCGTTAATTTTAACCATAGGTTCTTCAGATCAAAAGAAACACTTTTTCCATTACGGTTTTTCTATATTCAGCTGCGTTGAAAAGTTATAAGCATTTTAAGTTTTCACATTGGGCAAATACCCCTCTGTAGTCCAGTATAGTTTGAATGAAAAATACTTTCCACAGCATCCACTATTGAATCTGAATTGTTTAAAAACATTATTTTCCCGATAAGAAATGATTCACTCACTCATGTTTCATCCGATTAGGTCTATATCCAGAAGGAAGATACAAAATACTAATTTTCTGGTAAAAAAAATTTAACACCATAAACATATTTTTGCTGTTTACTACAATTTCTTTCTACTTCAAGATTATAAACCATCCCTTCCCAGTGAGAAATTCCCAAAAAACCTCAGAATTATTGGATGTTATCATCATACATTTGTAATTTTCTTCTTAAGATTTCCAAATCATGAAAACCATCATTTCTATGATAACTTCCAAGGCAAGAGGTTGTCACATTGCTTTTTTTTCGCTCAAAGCCAGAAAATATCATCTATGATTTTCCAAACACTGATATTATTTAAGTTTCTTCTCCTTGACCAGTGAACAGGTCTATGAGACTGTTAAAAATATGGCTTTTTCGAAATCTTCAACAACAATGAATAATGTCACTACGAATAATTATTTTACAGTGATGTTACTTTGCTTGATGATTATTTTCTCTAGTGAATCCCAATAACAAATTACTTGAATAGATTACAAGTATTCTCAGATTTAGGTGTGCAATTATATTTGATTGAAGGAATTAGGTTTGATCACCCACATTTGATTCTGAAAAACCAACTACGTGTTTTTTCGTTAGTAAGAATCTATTCTGTTTAGACTATAATTAATAACTGAACAAATTTTTGGTTTTTATAATCAGAATATCTGTTTTAATTAGGTAAACAAAAACAGAAATATTGAATAATGGTTATTCATGGATTATGTCAAATTTTAATACCTTACCATAGAATATTAATTTATTACCGAACCCCAGGAGAGAAAAAAATTAATAATTGCAAAGTTTTTTTTAATGAAAGATAATATCTGTAATCATTATCGATCTTCAGTTATAATTTTTCTCAGAATAACTAGAGTGAATTATTACCACATTGAAATATTATAATAACGTCTCTGTGGTGGGTTGTTCCCAATAAAATAGTGTTCTGTGGTTCCTTGTTGTTTTGATTCTGTTTGAAACTGTCAACAGTTATTTAAAAAATGTGGAAAATATTATAATAAAATAATAATAATAATTTCGATAGTTTGAAATTATTCAATTCAGTATGAAATGATTATGGTCAGAAAATACATTTCTATTCTAATATTTCTTGTTTATGAACCTATAGCTTCCAGTTTCAATATTGATTGAATTTTAATTAACAATGCATCATAACAAACATTCAGAAATACTAAAACTAAGTCAAATTCTATTATCTCCTAAGTTCGTGTAGGTACCAGGTTGAATCGGTGTATGGAATAAATATGTGAAAAAACTATAAACCTACAAAATAAATCAAGGAGACGGGATTCGAAGATTTTAAAACTCATATGATCTTAATTTGAAGCATTCCTATGTTAGAATAGATATAATGTGATGGACCCTGAAAGTATGAAGCTATAAAGAACCAGCTCTCCATAAAGACAAGTCTTCAATTCAACAGGTCCTATTTCAACGGTCATGAGAATATACCGAAGTACCTATGTTAGTGAAGGAAATCTTTTTCTCTATTTCTTATGGAATATTACTCTGGATTAAATATTAAACAAGGTGCTAGACATCATTAATAATGAATACAGCAAATGGCAATTCAGATTTTGTTGTGAATGTAAGACAAAAATTGTTCAGTGGTTAATTTCATCTATAGTGTTTAGTGGTGGAACCATAGCCTGGAGAGATTTCCCCAACCTTTTGTAGAAATATTTAATAAAGACATAAAATATGGCAACATTGAACAAATCTGATTATTTAATCATTTCAGCACAGAGTTGGATTTGGGAAAATCAGAAAATTTGGACAAAATTATATCGATTTAATACCTTTCAACTTCAAATATCTCAAGAATGGTGCAATTTAGGAGGAAAGATGGAGAATGATTTTATCTGCAAAAAAGACTAATGATTCCAGGAAGTACAAGATACGGACCTTTAGTTCAACGATATCTGTTTTTCATGCAATTTAACCAATCTGTAGAGTAGTAGTGAGAAACCCACAAGAAATGGAATGAATCTAACGATGCCAAAATATGCATGACTGTTATCAAAAACCTTCTACAGGAGATCATTTCAATTGATATTGTCGTTTGAATATTAGGTACAGGTGAAAATGCAATTTTTTTTATGAAATTTCAACACCCTATATCTTTTGAACAGGGCCAAATTTGGAAAAATGTTATAGGAAGAAAGTGTTTCTTTTGACGTAAAGAATCTATGGTTAAAATTGACCCAGTGGTCAAAGACTCACCCTGTATATTAGCCCCGACTGCCCTAGTGTAGATCCACCACTGATTAAATGTCATTGCCGTAGATTTCTTTCATATAATCTAATAATTCTTTCATTTCAATTCTTATATCTTTCTGACTATCGCAACGTTTAAAAAGTAAAATGTGAAGTATTGGAAAGATATTTCATTTCGTTGAAAAACTAGGTAGAACCATTTTGAGTTTTGGAGATGGTAATCAGAATTGTGATTCCAATGAGAATATTCACCGTACTGAACTTCTAATGCAGCCCATATTATTTTTTTTAGTAATAGTGTAAACTACCCAGTTATTGGACACTTAGGGAAATTCCAGAATTCAAACGTAAGTAAAAATTTGATTTTTGGACCTATAGGCACCATATTTTTTCGCTGCTGCTCTTAACGATGACCTCTGGTTTTTTACATCATTGATAGCAAGTTCCATAGATTTCAAATCGTAGTTGTTTTTTCTAGGCATGATGAATGTGTAAGATTTGATCAGCTGAAATTGAAATTTCAGTTATTGGACATATTTATATGCAGTTATTGGACACGTGTCCAATAACTAGTAAAAATGTGAATAGTCAAAAAAATTGCATATTGTCGTCATCAGCGTTAAAATTCAATTTAACTGATGTATATGAGAGAACTTGCTAAAATCAATTATCGGACAGGTGTCCATCAACTAAAATTCTTGAATTCTTTTTTCAGTTATTGGACACCCCCCCAATTTTATTCAATTCTTCACTTACCTTGCTGTTGAAGTTATTAACTGCACAATTGGTTATATCAGATGACGAATGAAATATCACATAAACGGAATTTCTTTCACCAAAATAAAAAAAACCGAAACGAGTTCAAGAACAATCCTAACGATAAAAGATTCAAAATGGCTACGTCTGCGCACTCTTGTCAATTTCATACTGCCAATAAATATCAGATGAGCTACCACGCATTACAGCGAGCTCCAAGAAGTAAGAAATGTGCGATGCCATCTATGAGAGATTTTCTGAACTCTTAATAATATAGGAAAGTTATTCTAGATGATTTAAGTCGAAGTGTCCAATAACTACCACATGTCCAATAACTGGGTAGTTTACCCTATTCTGTTTTCGTCATGCCTATAAATTGAATAGGGTTTATCACTGACGAAAAGGTTCATGAACGAAACAAGCTGAGGTTCTCAGCATCCGATGCCGACTCAAAGTGTCACCATTAGTTAAATAAAAAACATTCTCTATAAGGAAATCTTTAATCGCCACACAGTGCCTATTCCACAGGTATTCTAAGCGCTGCATCGTCCGTTCATCCATCAGGATGTTTAGCAAAAACATATCCCGTTCAGCCACAAGAGGCTACAACAAACTAGTACCTTCTGTTCTAATCGGCAATTAGTCTCCTCACTTCAAACATCAAAAACCACCTGTCATACCCGAAGAAAAACCGAACACGGGTAATTGATCCGCTGATACATCCGAGTTTTTAATCCGAATGTCGTCCCAGCGGAGAGCGCCGCGTAAACAGTCAGTAATAATGAAGCCATTTAAGAGACACTTGTTGCCGCCAATTTGTCTAGTAAATGAGATAAAGCCGACATTCGGCGACGTCGGGCTGCCGAACACTTGCCGCCATCCGAAGATCCGACAGCGGGCACATCTTTTCTCTTCCCGTTTGCAGCACTCAACCTGCCTGTCAATCAACAATGATCGAGGGAGTTCCGCATTGTTAATAAGGTATTGGAAGGTGGTTTTGCTTTAGGAATATTGCGGTAGATCGACAAAGTATTCCGTTTTGATCGAAGTTATAGAACCTTTTATTACACAATATAACTTCTCCGGAGAGGTATCGGCTATTTGTAAATAGTAAATTCAATAAAAAAAAATATTTGTGAGCAATGAAAAAGTTTATTGTTTATCATTAACATATGAATTGGAGAATTATTTGGAACGGATAATGTTATCCAAATGATGACCGTTGCGTTGCTGGCACTCTTCAAAGCGGTATGGATGATTGGAGATAACACGTTGACAATTAACTATTGATATTGCTGCCATCTCTGATCTGAAGAAATTTCGTCAATTATGAATGAGAAATGATATCTAGCAACTATCACCACGACCTCGCGGACAGAAGTAAAATCTTTCTTCGAAATTTTAAATCACTTGCTGGCAAAATGTCGGGTCTATTTCGGCTATCACACCACAGATTTTATGTTTTGAAGGCTGCAATCGATTCGATGGGCTTTGTATAGACTCTGTCCGCAAGATAGCCCAACCAAAAATAATTCGGTGGTGTTAAATTACACGATCTGGCTGGCCTTTTAACAGCTGAATTCCGTGAAATTATGCGATCAGCAAATTTGGTTTGCAACAAATCGATCGTCTCATTGGCTGAGTAACAAGTGCGTCTTGTTGAAACCGAATGACAGTGATATCCAATCACGGCCCAATCACGCCTCGCGATAGACTTTGACATAGCATTTCCACCATCGAAAAAAATGGCACGTTCAGAATGCAAAAGCTTTCAGCATCAATAAGCTTTCAATAATCTCTAGGATTCTTAGACGCCCAAACGCGGCTATTTTGCTTGTTGACGTATCGTAACAAGTGAAAATGGGATTCGTATGAAAAAATTTATTTTTTCAGAAAAACCAGCTGGTTGTTCCAGAATGTTTTGAGCGAATCTACGACGATGTGAATAGTCGGTCGCCTTCAATTCCTGCACTAGTTGAATCTTGTAAGGCTTCAAAGCCAAAACGTTATGCAAAATCCGCCACGTGGTGATTTGGGAACACCCCAGTTGTTGAGAACGTCGAGAAATTGACAAATTTGGACATTCTTCAACACTGTGTCTCACGGCTGTGATCTTTTCAGTTGAAGGGTCCGGTCGAATACACGTTGGTGTTGGCACATTTTGTACCGAGCCCGTCGACTCAAATTTAGCGATTAAATTCTTAATAGCGGTCTCTGAAGGTCGATTATGTTGTCTGAAAACATCACCCACTTAACGAAATGTAATTTTAACAGAACCGCCATTTTCGTAGTGGGTTTTAATTATGTCAATGTTATTTTCGAGCGAAATTGAATTCATTGTAACAATTGTCTAAGAATCTACTACGAATATGTCAAGAAAGAAACTGTTATGTAGGTAGGTAGGTGTGGCGATAATTAATACACAATATTCTTGTTGAAAGACCTTTGTTCGGTAATGTGTTAACTAGAAAACCTCAGAGGATATAACAAGTGTGCTCAATCTGAAATGTGTGTACCATTTTGTTGAAACAACCTACAAAATTTGAATTTATTCGGATCATCCACTACTAAAATATAAGCAAAAATTAATTAACATCCTGTGTTTTTTTAATGGAGCCGAATTTCCAAAAAGTTATACGAAATATACGTATTTATTGTGGTCACAAGAATCTATAGTTAAAATTAATGTAGTAGTCAATGACTCACTCTGTACCAGATATTTTTGTTTATTTGCTATGACATCTGTGAAACATATTCAGAATACATCAAGTCATTGAACAGACAACATCATATTTTTTCATCTTGTTAAAAATGTCGAGTTTTGAACTAGAAAGTGATGATTTGCGGAAAGCATTAAGTTTTTGTTTTCATTTGAAGAAACGTGCCGCAGAGTCGCATCGAATGCTTGTCAAGGCATATGGCGATCATGCTCTATCAGAAGCAATATGCAAAAGATGTTTTCAACGGGCCAGAAATAATATTCTTGATGTGAGAAATGAAGAACGTGGAAGACCACCAAAAAGATTGAAGACGCCGAATTGCAAACGATATTGGACGGAAATTACACTTTGAATCAGAAGCAAATTGCCGAAATTTTAAATGTTGCACTATAAACAATTTCTGACTGTTTAAAAGCTATGGAAAAGATCGAAAAGTGTGCAAAATGGGTGCCATACGAATTGAATGAAAGACAGATGGAAAACAGAAAAATTACTTGTGAAATTTTGCTTCACAGACACTAAAGAAAATCAGTTTTGCATGGGATTGTTACTAGCGATAAAAAATGGATTTCTTTCAAGATTCCTAAACGGAAAAAATCATGGGTTAATGCGGGACAACCATCAACATCGACTGCAAAACCAGATTGATTCGGCAAGAAGACAATGTTGTGTGTTTGGTGGGACCAGAAAGGTGTGTGTACTACGAGCTCCTAAAACCTGGTGAAACCGTAAATACTTATCGCTACTGACAACAAATGATCAATTTGATCCTTGCATTGATCGAGAAACGACCAGAATGGGTCAGAAGACGCGGCAATTTTGCTCCATGATAATGCACACAAAGCAAAACCGGTTCAGGAGACAATCAAATCACTTCGCTGGGAGCTGCTACTCCACTCACCGTATTCACCAGACTTGGCTCCTTCCGACTACCATTTGTTTTCATAGATGGGACACGCATTGGCTGAGCAGCACTTTGATTCCTGCGAGGAGGTCGAAACTTGGGTGTCTGGTTGATTTGCTTCAAAAGACGAACATTTTTATTGGCGTGGTATATACAAATTGCACGAAAAGTGGTGAAAATGTTCAGAAAACAATGACCAATACTTTGAATGAAATGTTTTCTACTTTCCCATTAATCATAAATCTCATTTCATACCGATATACCGGATATACTTTAGGAACCATATTGAGAACCTGTGCATACTTTTGTATCACCTCTATATCTCATCCATCTCTTGCTAAACCACATGAATCGTTTCTTCTCACTATCATCCATTACCGCGTCCTCATTTTTAAACACCAGAAATAAATTGCTTCCACATACAGAGGCTCGAGGAGGCTTGGGGGTAAACAAATTCCGCAAAGGAGCAAGCGAAATGGCTCTAGGACCGTTTCGAAAATTCATTTCTCATAAATTTCACCCTCTGCTGGTGCGTCACATATTCTCCACCGTGGCGTTGATAGACAGAACTATTTATTCGAATAGAATGTGTTATTATTCTCCACATGATAAATCTCCGCCGGTTCTTTTGTGGCAACTTGATAAAACTCCATGTTAGTCGCGGAAGTTTGGGCGATGATGAATAATCCTATCGTGCATCCGATGAATATTTTCTAATCCACAATACGGATGATTTATGTGTTGACGCTGATAGACCCGCTACGTCGCCCCTTTTGGAAATCTTTACTTTTCCTTCCTTTCCGTGTGCGGTTTTTTTTCGGTGGGCGTATGTCAAGATATGGAACAATTTTTCATTTGTGGTTATTCCGATTCCCATATGCTTCCACAGATGTGCTCTATCGAATGATACGTTGTTCTTTTTTCTTGAAATGAAAGGGTACAATTCATCATGTATGGTATACTCATATAGTCAAGCGCTTTTCTGAGAAACAACACCAACTTACCTTCAATACATACATAAGCTCAGCAGCAGCAAACAAGATCCGTTACAAGTTCAATACGAGGATGGATTGATAAGTACCAGTATTTGGCAATAAAGGGAACTGTAGGAAAACATCAGTATACTACAGTTTCTTTATATCGGTAACTTGAAATTCAATTTGTGAAGGCACCCTTAGACCAATCATCGAACTGTCAACGTTTATTTAGTGAAGTGAACATTTGCATCATACCGGAGCCAGTGAACGCAACTTTAAGAGCCTTAACTTCAATTTTAGGTCGTAATTCGAGACCAAGTAGACAGGAAATCACAAGTTTGGTGCAGAAATTTGAGTCTACATATGCGCTGTTGGATGTTGTCGTTACAGTGAGACAAAGGAGCGGTCGCAGTAACGAAAACATCGCTGCCGTTCGGGCCTCGGTAGCCGCCGACTCAAATCAGTCAATTCCACGGCGTTCTCAAAAATTGGGTATCCGTCAGATCACTCTATAGCAAATTTTGCGTAAGGATCTTGGTTCAGTACAACATCAAGCTGACTCAAGAATTGAAGCCGTTGGACCATTTGAAACGACGTACGTTCTCTGATTGGGCTCTGGAAAAGCTGTGCCACGATCATGATATTCATCGAAAAATCATCTTCAGCGATGAAGATCATTTTTGGCTCAATGGCTTTGTCAATAAGCAAAATATGCGTAATAGTAATCAACACGTGATTCACGAGACTCAATTGTATCCCAAAAAATCACGGTTTAATGCGGTTTCCACGCCGATGGCATCAATGGACCGTATTTTTTCGTTGATGCCAACAATCGTCACGTTACGGTCAATGGCGATCGCTACCGCGCCTTAGTAACGATTTTTTTTTGGCCCTAATTGCAAGGTATGGACACAACATGTGTGGTTTCAACAGAACGACGCCACTAGCCACACAGCACACGTAACAATCGGTTTATTGAAGCAGACATTTGGTGAGCGTGTAATTTCGAGAAACGGGCCTATCGATTGGCCGCCTAGTTCGTGCGATTTGACGCCTCTGGACTAATCTTTGGGGCTGCGTCAAGTCATTTGGTCTATGCCAACAAGCCGTCGACATTGCAAGAGCTCAGAGACAACATTGAACGCGAAACAGCGGCCGTTTCGGCTGAAATGTGTAGCCGAGTCATCGAAAATTGGGTCCAGAGAATTGACCGCTGCAAAAGGGCCCATGGTGGCCATATGAACGAAGTCGAGTCCCATTCATAAATGTTATGTTTGTGCTTCAAGCCAATAATAAAGTTTTTGAAATAGCTCAAATGCTCAAATTTATTTAGATTCAAAGTTGTCAAGTTCCAATTGGAAACAATAGGCTATAAGCCGCCATTAACGATCAGCGGGATATAATGGATTCAAACATGAAGCATTATTTTTTGAGATATCATTGACTGTAGAATCTTTCTTCTCAAACAACAAATGATAATATGGAAAAAAATAGTGTGAAAACAATTTGTGAGCCTTCTATCATATGGCATATTACCTAGTCAATACCAAATTTATTGACTTATTTTTAGAGTCGAAAATCTCTTTTTGGAATTTCATTCTACCTATTTACCCTAAAGGTGATTAGTATATGATTGTATATGAACTGGAAAATACTCATATTTATTCGTTTCTATTCAAATTTATAGGCTCAACTACAGGCATGCTCAATATGATTTAATTAATAGTTAATGTAAAATGTTAACTTGGCTGTGGATACTTTTTATGATATACTTTGTGATGTAATTGATCTTCTTGTACCAAAGATAAAAGTGAACAAACGTTTTCCACCTTTTTACTCTTACGAGTTAATCAAACTAGTCAAATTTAAAAATAAAATTCACAGGAGATGGAAAACTTATAAGAATCTATCCGACCAAATTGAATTTAAAGCTCTACGTTACTCGTGTAAAAGATTGATTAGACGGGATTTTGTGAAATACAAGCTTTCCATCGAAAGTGAGATGGCATTTGCTCCAAAAATAATTTTTAAGTTTATATCTGTAAAAGACAGGGTTTTCAGCTGTCCTAACTACATGACATGTGGTGAAAAAACTGCAAGCGGTGGCAAAAAATAAGTAATCTTTTCGCGGATTTTTTCGAAAGTGAAAGAGGAGATCCAGAAAATTATGTCATAAGGTTGAAACACTTTAATATGATTAGTTTGCAAAATCGCAGAATTATGAGTGACGTACTCTTCGTAAATAAGTTATTAAATAATCAATTGGAATCATCGTCACTCTTATCGTGAATCAACTTTCATGCTCCTTCGAAGAGATTCATACAGCTGTAAACTTTCATCTTGCCCTTGAGGCATACTAACAGCTCCAGGAATTTCCTTATTATTAGAGTGCTCAGTCGTTGTAATGGTTTTAAGGATCTAGTGGATGTAATTGGTCATAGCCACGAGTATCTTAAAAGATGTTTGGTTAATCACTTCAGATTAATTGTTTTTTTCTGTTTATTTTCTCTGAATCATTTTTGTTTTTTTCCCTTTTTAAAGAAAGATCGTAAGTAGTTATGAAGGATAAAAATTGTTTAATTGAATATCAAAATTTTCGTTCTCTTTTTTTCGTTTCTATCTAAGTATTTGCACTTCTGTCAATCAATGTTAATTAGTGGACATTGTTTTTGGGTATTAATTTACCTGTATATATAATAAATAAATATTTAAATGTGTTCTTGATTATCGAGACTAAGAAAGATCGAAGTTCCACAATCAAGCTTGTAGATGCTGGTAGATCATACTGTCGAATTTGACGAAAGAATCTGTTGATCGGAGAATCAAGGGACTTTTATGAAACCCATCATTAGAAAACTCATTTTTTTACTTTGTGGATCTCTACATGTGGTATAGATAACAAACTCAGGAACTTGAATCCTATTTGAACCTCCTCCTTGTCTTCTGCCTACAAAACAATCGCATCCGATCAGGCAGCAAATCGAACGGTTGAAATAAGGAACCAACGTTGTGGAAGCAGGAATAATGGAAAGCTCTCCTGGCACAGTTTATAATTGTCAATCCTTACAGGATTTTCCAGTTCCGGATAGGGATTTGGAATAGACCAGCCCTGACGCACATCGCATGAACATACTGCCTTATCTCCTGCGGCATCAATTCGGAATAGATCCACTTGACTGATTTAAGAATTTGTAGGTGAGCATGCGACGAGACAGCAATCTGAGCGGAGGCACAAGAATCACCTTATCTGGATTGTTACGAACGTAGCGCAACCTCGCGCTCGACAAGTAGAGAATGAATGTTTCCTACCAAAACGTGTTAGATAAGTAAGATCAGAAGACGGTCGCTAGGCAACCGTCGCTTCGACGTCTCTAGGAAGAAAGAATATCCGTTCTTGATCTTTTCCCAAATCGAATTTCGTATTGTGAATTACGTGTATGAAATTTTCTCGGTTTCCTGTTACGTATTTGTTAATAGTGCTTTCACCGAAGAGGAAATGGAATTTACCGGAATGGATGAAGGAGGAACAGGATGGATGATGTGAAAAGGTAAATAACATTTGTTTGGTCCGAATCAATCTAAGATGTAGAAGCTGTATTTTGATACGGGCACTTCCTATCCTTCATAGGGTTGCATTTTTTCATTTAATATGGCAGTAAGTCAGAGTGGAGGCATCAAACTCTTTAGACTTCGGGCATATTCGGAAAACTTCAACAGTACTTGAATCTGAAGGTATTAAGGTGCAAAACAAATACAATGAAATCAACTTGAACCTTATAATGATGCAAGATCTTTAGAATATAAATATCTCATTCTCTTCTTGCTCAAATGGTCTGTCACCGATCACAACTAGAGCTTATTCTTCGAAATTCTACATATATAAATTAGCTGAAGTAGGAGACAGTGGTGAACCCAAAGCCATTCCAATTTCTCATTGATAGAAAGTGTCTTGAAATTGGAAACATGTTGTTTCGATAAAATAGAAAACATTTCCATCATTGCATTTATGCTGAATCTGGTTCTTCGCTAAGTGTTTGATCATTTTCAAGCTTTCTTTCTGACAATTGTAAGTGTTTTTTGTCCGTTGGGATAAAACGCGTGGCATCGAAGCTGACCTAGATGTCTTCTTCAGAGATTTCTTGGTTCCTATTTAATCCTATGAAATCTTTTGTGTTTTTAATCATAAC
This sequence comes from Micraspis discolor, assembly GCA_030674115.1. Classification (NCBI taxonomy): domain Eukaryota; kingdom Metazoa; phylum Arthropoda; class Insecta; order Coleoptera; family Coccinellidae; genus Micraspis; species Micraspis discolor. The sequence goes on from JARTUT010001740.1 coordinate 4,373,222, forward strand.
TGCCTAATGATCTCGTAGCTGCTTCTGTGCAGCTATGTCGTACCTCTAATGGATTACCTACGCAGGACCTCTATGGTGTCCAATTCTCAAGGGTGACTTACATCTCCTTGAATTATATTAATATATAATAATAATATAATAATATATATAATCCATTTGGAATTGAGTGACCTGATTAGTCATTTAAGCCATTTGAAGGTGATCAATCTGCAATAATTCGAAGATCGACGTAACAGGAAAGATCTTATCTGTTCAAAAAAGCACAATGTATTTCTGTGAACTAGCACATAAGTTGGTAAAGAAGAATTTCAGAACCAAGTAGCGGAAGTCCTTTATGTCAAACAGCTTGAGATGCAACTAGTGGTGTGAAACTAGTGATGTGAATGTCTTCGAAAACGGGATAGATCATCATATTCAGGAACGGCACTAATTTAGTGATGGTGCTGAGTGATCTTTTAGTTACCGCAATCTTTCTTCTATTTTTCTTTCATTCAGGACCTACAGAGCAGTTAATAATTGTTTATTTATCAGTGATGTTGGGTATATGAGTTGAAATCGCATTCTGTTTCTATACTTCAATGGTAATACTAGTTATTATTTTTATTTTTTATTAAACAGTAAATAAGAGGGGAGGCTAGGCCTATAATCCCTCAAGAAAAAAATCATGCGTTACATGTGATACAAAAAAAAAAGAAATTGTAAAACAACTATCACAAATCACAATCAACACTTTAGTTCATCCAACAGGTTCTTGAAGGCATTCACACTCGGTGCACCACGACGCGTCCCGGAAGGGAATTCCACGCGTTAAAGACCCTGTTACAGAGGAAATGATGTCTCTGCGAAGTTCGATACTTCTCATGGTACAACTTCAACGAATGGCCTCGCAAATTACCGATATTAACAGAGAAAAGATCTCGCAAGTCGCATCCGATGAAGCCGTGCAAGGCACAATACGTTATGATAAGGTCACCTCGCTCGCGACAGTCCATAAAAGACCGGAGACCAAATAGACGGAGCCTGTCATCATAACAGGGACGCACACTACCGTACGGCAAACGTGTCGCACATCTCTGAATCAACTCAAGTCGCTCCCGATCTCTCACCACCGAAGGCGGCCAAACCGGACCAGTAAACTCCATAAGAGGGCGCACGACCTCCGGATCAAATAGATCAATCGTCGAGCTATTCCCACGACACTATCTATATGCGCTGACCACGATAAATCAGACGTCATAATAACGCCCAGGTCCTTAGTTGAGCTACCGACCGGAGCAGTACACCGCCGACATTATAACATCTCCGAGGGTTATTTCTACCAAGGTGAAGTACAGTGCACTTTCCGACATTTAGAGGAAGCAACCATTCATCACACCATTCGCATATCCTGTCCAGACACTCTGAAGTGTATACGTTAACGCATCAAAAAACAATTTAAAATCATCCGCGTATGCAGCGCACCTAATTGAAATTACCCGTCCAAGATCGGCAACAAAAACGAGAAAAAGCACCGGACCGAGCACCGAACCCTGCGGAACACCACTTGCAACGGGCCTACAAGATGAATGAGACCCGCCCACCTTCACCGAAAACTCTCGATCCCCAAAATGACCCGATTCACCGAAGTAGCCCACTCCTGATTCTGAAATGATCTAGCTTGCTTAGCAACCTCCTCAAAGGAACACGATCAAAAGCCTTGGAAAAATCCAGGTAAACAACGTCTACCAGGGAACCAGAATAAAGCGATAAAGTCTACTAATTAAGGCACTGAAGTATTATGGTAGATTCAATCTTGAGTGTCCATTAATTGCATGTCCATATGACTCAGACTTCTGGTCGATTCAGATCACAATCTGTGGGAGGTGATTTTAGATGTCTGGAGTTATAAATAAGCTACCTACCGTAAGACACCAGACTATAGGAATCGCGTGCGCACTGAATGTGTCAGAAGCCAAAACGTACACATCACGAAGCTTCCCATTCGACCTCACGCCGGAATGACTGCCGTCAGGAATTCATCTTTTGCGGAATTGGATTCATGTCGTACGGATTTCTAGGCCATCCCGGATACCAGCAGGTACATCGTACATCCTTCCCATCGCCGCCGTCACATGCGATGCGAACTTTCGAAATCAAACAATATCAACATTAGTCTGAATGAAATAATGCCGATGGTAAAGTAACATGAGTGACATATTGATATTTATTTAAAATGTGACTGGCACGCGAGTCCGCCCATAAATAATGATTGATGGGCGTAGGAATTCCACTGTTTCGCCGTTTAAAACACGCCAACTACGAGAATGATTGTTTTCCGAACGGGATGGATGTTTGGGGTTTGACTCGATGGGTTCGATTGTAATCTGGGCAGGTTATTGGACATTTCATGCTTGCGATACCATTAGGATAGGTTCGCTATTTGGAAGATTTATATGCATAGAATATAATCAAACAATATCTGCTCTTCCACTCCCAAACGTAATCTATCTTTGTCTATGTCTCCTCTTCATTTAAGTACAGATTTTTTAGGAACCTTCTCCTTCCTTCATTTCAGTGCTATGTTCAATGTTCAACGTGGACATTTCTCCTGCGTTGTCAAAGATCTGCCTTCTTCTATAACCAAGATATGGAGAGAAAATCAGAATACCTTACCAGCAATACTGCAAGTTCGTATGAGACTCTTTTTCTTCATACACCGTCTACTGAACGGAGGTTGGCGACTAGAAGAGCAATATTTACTTTTGTTGCTGCTGCTTGAAATAGTTCACACGATGTTATACCAGACCGTATTAAACATTCATCCTCAAGGCTGTTTAATTCTATGCAAATCAGCTCCAGAATCCGTAAGCAAAGATCTCCATGACCGCTACAAGCAGACATCTCGATGACCGGCGAAAACAGTACCAAGTATACAAGAATTTGGCAACTGGGCTATGATTTTCGGCAAATTTCCAAATGTGTCATTACTTACTGGTCGCACTTCACATCTCCTATTCAAATATTTGACAAAAAATGTATCCTTATATATCTTATACAATTCGGTCAAGATCTTCTGCATGACGTCACACTTGCCCGGCATATTCCTTCTATATTTAACTGTCAAATCCTGATACAGGGTCCAAGATTTCTTGTCAACTGATCACGAGGAAGGCCATTTGGTGTGGTTTGTGTCATCGAGTACGGATGTGCTTTTAGTAGCCAGAAGATCGTTCTGATTAACTGGCTGCCAGTTAGTCCATGTTTCACAACTCTATCTATTCAGGGTGCACCCAAAGGAGGTGAACTAGCTTTGCACCAGCGAAATATACATATATTGACAAGTTTTCTACTGTTGTCGCCGTGTCTCGCATCCTAGTTTCAACCGCCGACGATCTTTTCAGTCATCTGCTCGCAATCCTCTGCCCTCCATTGCACAGCTCACCTCTTTTTTTCAGGACTTTCTAGGTCTTCCCCTTCACCTACGATTAGTAGGTTGTCATTGTAACAGTCGCTGTGGCCATCGTTGATTATTCATTCTCAACATGGCCAACCATTTTCGTCTTTTGTACTCTATGTTCTCTATGATGTTGACGTCTAAACACATGCTCTCCTCAATCTTAGGATTCCTCACCTTGTCCATTCTCGTGAGCTGGCAACTTCTACGTCAACAAGTCATTTCCATTGCTTTTATTTTGAAGGAGTCTCTTCTATTTATTGAGCGAAGTTCTGAACCGTATGTAGCAATACTCTCAATTATACTATTGTATATTCTAATTTTTGTGTTTCTTGTTATATTGATTTTCCAGAATATACTATTTATTGGCGTGCAGCTGCATTTCCTTGCCCAATTCTAGATGTTATTTCTTGTGTATTCCGAGCATCATCTGTGATGTTTGCACCTAGATATTTATAAATATTGGAATGTTTCATGAAGGCGCCTAAAGTTCTAAATTGTTTCCTTCAGCGAAAATAGATATTAATATCGCAACGAAAAAATTCTTGTCACGTCTTATTTCAAAATTAGAAAAAATATTGTACGAAACACGTTGGGATACACCTTTTTTCGTAACTCACTCGTTAGGTAAATTGATGCTTTTCCCAACTGGTTGCACAAATAATTATTGCGATTCCTGTGCATATAAAACGAATGCAATTCTTTCAGTGATATCGGGAACCCAAACAGAAGTTCAACCGAGTACCTCTTTTCAAATTTCAAACACGAGTCAGGCAGAGTTCATTAGTGAAGATAACGAAGCAACTGTCGTGAAAATGATCCGTTCTGCCGAGTTTCTCTTGCAAAAAGACTTATTCCGGTTCCCCGCATAACTGGTTATTCCCCGTATTGTGAAAATAAATAACCAAAACCGATTCCAAAAGGCACATACGGGTAAGTTTATTTTTATTTTCAGCCAACATACATCGCATCTCGACATGTAAGCATGTTTGTTAGTAGAAATCTGCCATTAGTGAGGCTTCCGCTGAACCAACTATGATGATAAAAGGAAAGTTTCGGTTCCTTCTTTTTTCCACTCTTTTGGGGCATGTTATGTCGTCTGACGATCCTAATAATAAAGCTCCTCTTTGTAGATGCGCATCGTTATACGAAACACAAGTTGTGTGTGTGAGCTTTCAGAAAAGGCAAAGCTTAGCGTTGATGTTTTCAATTATCGGAATGAACGTGTGGTCGTTTGGTGTCCCCTTTTTGGTGTAAAATCGATCCGTGGATTCTATTTCTCGTTTCGTAAGTGAAATCTTTTTGTTTCTTTTGGTGATAATTCAGCCTTCCTAATTTGCACCAAATTTGCACGAAATTGCACCATCAAGAATGGAACTTACAGACACGGCTATTACTGCAAACGCTCATGATTTTGCATATGGAAATATGCAGGGTGTTGTTGAGAGAATACGGTTTCTAAAATTTTATAAAACAGTTAACTTTCACTCAAAAACAATTTTTTTGATGAGGTGAAACAGTTGCCATGTGATGGCCCAAATCGTTGATGCATAGTGGAGGAGACGTTCTTGGGAGTCCACCTAGATTCTTTACAACATAGCTTTCCCAACTTGGGCGACTTTTGCACACTGAAGAACTGCAGATGCTACTACAAATTCTCTGGATATGGAGTCCCTATATCAAACGATCGGATTTGTACCACACAGAAAAGACCTGAAACATCGCAAGAGAGAACCTGATATGCCAAGCGGTTCTAACTTGGTAATCAGCAATTTGGAGTTCATTTTATGAAACACCTTGGATAAATTTGAATACATTACGTGGACCAGCGCATCCGATTCAAAACATTCGACATCATTTTGATACCATGAAGCTATCCTTTCTGGCACAGTGAATTAAAAATTCTGAACATTTACTTTGGGAGTTGTGGCTACCTCTTCGATTGTTTATATCTATATTCCAAGAAAAAACAAATATTCGCCTTATTGTAGAGGAAAACGGAGCGTGGATATTCTGTTCACTACTTTAAGGAGTAAAGGGGGATGCTATGATTTATTGCCCTGATCTGCGTATGCGGTATCGCAGATTACACCGCATGTGAGCCATACAGATGATATGTGATGATATCACCAGCTGACACTTCAGGCGGTGTCATATCCGAGGCGCCTTGATTTCTGTCGCTGACGACGTTCCTCCTTCATTTTAACCCTCTCGACCAGGGGCGGAATGGTAGGAATTCCTCGAATGTGGCCAATTTCATCATTAATTCACAAATTTATGGCGGATGTTGTTATGGTCGAGATGTTAAAAGTTTCACGATTTCCTTGTATTAACATTTAGATCTTGTTCACCCGTCTTTCACCAATTTCCAAAACTGAATTGAATTAAGTTTTCCAGATGTTTAATCATTCAGGGATTATTGTGATTTAGCTGAAATGAGATCGATACGTTTAATTTGATATAATCCCCGGTTTAAGAAGTGACTCATAAAATTATCCAAAACACTGCATAAAAAAATCGTCAGGAGTGTTTTTTGACTTCAAATCCGCTTAATCTGGTTGTAGATATTTTGTTGATATATAAAAATGAGTCTCTGTTCACCTTGGTCTTGACATCAAGTTTTATATTGTCAAGAGATGGTTCTTATAAGAAAAAAATTTAGAAAGCACTGACGTGAGGTCAGATTGCTTTGGCGCTCTTGTTGAGCTACTTGCGAGTAAACATTCAAACCATAACAAATCTATAAGCATACTGACGTGAAGAATAGTCTTTTCCCGTACTATGGGACAATGTGATGCAAATATGAACGCCTAATGAATGAACAAACCTATATCTCAAATTAAAAATAACTACTCATAATTTTCCCCAAGTTTTGTTCGAAGCTATAATTCCCTTTTCTTAAAAACTTATGTCAGTGCTTTTCTGAATTTTGACAACGTATATTATTTCAGACACCGAGATTGAATTCTATCTCTATGATTTCCCGTTATAAAAAATTTTGATTGTTATCACGCCAACTGACACTGATTAATGAGCCCGGCATATGTCAATTGAATATCGATCTGTGATGGCCATCGCTCAAAGAAAATCATCGGGACGTATGTCATTTCTCTTTTCTCTTGAGTAAATTAAAAAATGGTCATATCTTTAGATGGAAAAGAGCTATGACGATGAAATTTGAGGATAATTTTTATTGGAATCCGAAAAATATCTTATGAGATAGTGAGGATTAAAAACTTTTTTTTTTGGGAATTTTTGAAAAATTTTCTAACCTGACGATTTCTGCGAAATTTTGCGAGCTGTTTTGTTGCAGCCTCCCTCAACAATATTTCAAGTATCAATTCGATCGGATGGATATTCTAGTAGTTTTTGAGGAAACAAAATTTCAGATGCTCATAACTACTGAACCATCCGACGGATTTGGCTCAATAACGAACTTAACCGAGATATGTGGACAATTAACCTATTCTGAAAACTCTAGCTTATTCCTTTTGGATGCTAGAGAGGATACGGCCGGCCGAACAGACTCAACTTTCGCCACGAATTCTTCATCAGGGAGTCGAACCCAATCGATTGAGACCATTTTCGGCTCGATATTCCAAAATTACAGACATTCGGGCAAAATGATAGGCACTCTGTTCGGGTGAACAAGAGCGCCAAAAATAAAAAAAATTACATGGAATATCAGGAAAATCGAGAATACCTAACAATTATATAATAGTTATTATCCTTAGACTATATAAGAATAGACCCCTTTATTTACATTGAAAAGTGTCGCATCTGAAACTTAGGTCGATTGTAACGTATTGAACTGGTCCACTCAGGTCATAACAAAATTTTCATGTTGCCAAACTGAGCAAATAGTAGGTTTCTATATTCCCCTATAATTGTGAATAAAAACTTTTTCTCCCATATGCATTCGAAACATTGTATAAAATTTTATATTTTGAATTGAAACTGTCTTATCGGATATATTAGCAAGAAATAAAAGAAAATCTTTAGTCGATTCTGCTATTTATGTCAGATACCGCAGATGGAAAGAAATTCAGATGAAAGTTTGACAATTTGAAGGTCACATGATGTTTAGTATAATAGTTATTATCTAACCATAGCTAATCTAATACAGTATATACATATAGTACAGTTCATCCAAGTCAAGACGAGTGTACACATACATAAACATACAGAGAAGCCTGTCATCATTTGGAATTGATAAAGAATGCCACCCATTTGGACCACGTTCTTGAGGATGCTGTAATTTCGTCAAATGCTAAACAAGTAGGAACACCGATCGATATATGATGGATATATAAAGATCATATGGTTGAAGAAATATTAAATCAGAGACGTCTCAGAACACCTGATGTAAATTTGCAAATCAATGAAGAAATGTAGAATGAAGCATAAATTTTAATTGAAAACATGTGTTTCATGCTTTCCAACAATGAATTGAAAAATTACCAACGACATAGCCAAATCGCTGAATGCACGACCCATTCAATCGAATGTTGAAATGCGAAACTCAAAACGAGTCCAAGATATAAAAGAAACAGTTGTAGGACACGTTCGCTCCTTTCAAATGAGCAACAAAAATATATCTACCAGGCGCTAATGAAAGCAGTAGACGATTAAACTGGCGGATTTTTTACAGATGGTCCCGGTGGGACCAAGAAAACCTTTTTTAAATTATTGATTAACGTTGTTCGATGGCGCTCTAGTTTATACTTTGAAGCAAGCAGTCACATAAGTGTTCTACAATGTGAATTTGTTTAGTATGGATATGTTAGGCCCGAAGACCGAAAACGCTCAGTGGCCGGAAAAAACGGCCACAGCGTTCTGGCTGCCTTCGAACGCACAGAACGCGTTTTGGCTGTTTTTAAACGCTCGCAACGCGTTCTGGTAATTGTTAAACAGCCGGAACGCGTTTTGTCAATTGTTCAACGCTCACAACGCGTTCTTAATGTTCGACTTGTATTATTTACCGCTTTCTACCTGCGTAGGATAAAATTTATATTGTCCCTCATAAAACAAAGTTGAAAATTGAAATACAATTCAATTATTGACAACTACAATTGGATACCAAAGATGGGTTCGGTTTTTCTTGCCGAATATTAAATTTCTTATAATTGTTTTTCAGTTCTAGGAAGAAAGTTACACTAATAAACTTATATTGTCGAACATATAATATATAAATGCATGAATGAAAAAGCGAAAAGTTCTTTATTGAACAAATGAATTTCAATTTATTTTCTACAAATCCACCTTATTGTGGAGAACAAAACAAATTCGAATTTATAACTCTTTTGATTACTTTATTAGAAACAATTCAATTATTGAAAACTACAATTAAATACAAACGACGGGTTTTTCCGAACTTTTGTGTACTTTACATAGGTACGTTACTTATTCTTACAATAAATGTTTGAATGAAATTTCGAATTACATAGTACATTTAAATTGTATCCGTAAAGTATGGAACAAATTCATTTTCAGCCAATCAGATCATTTTAAGAAATAATCCTAAAACACATCGATTTTTATTTTAATTTACCTTATTTTGAAATAATAATCTAATATACAGCGTGAATTATTTTCGAGTAATGACATCACCGTCATTTTTTTTAAATTGAACTATTTTGTCTCCATTTCCGGATTACTCTAGCTGAGCTGATTCCAAAAATGTATCACATGTTGATTCCAATAGGTACAGGGTCGACAAATATACTATAGTTTTGTATGTGCTCAGTGCTCATAAAGAAATGCTAGACCACAAGTACTAAACATGTTCGGACACAACTTATTTTTATTATTCTAAAAATGTAAAAAACTACAGGGTCTTACATTTGAAGCAATTGCCGTTAGACAAACGTGTTCCGGCTGTTTAACAATTACCAGAACGCGTTGCGAGCGTTTAAAAACAACCAAAACGCGTTCTGTGCGTTCGAAGATAGCCAGAACGCGATGTGGCCGTTTTTTCCGGCCACTGAGCGTTTTCGGTCTTCGGGCCTAACAGATATACTCCATGTTCTGTCATCTTGTTAGCACTCCTCCTTATTGGCTATAACTCCATTGCTAACTCGTGAATGAAAGGTCCAATTTTCTCCCAGTCCGAGGCAGCCACCCAACAGTGAATAGGACTAATTAATGAGAATGCGCTGATGCTATGGGATTCGTTCCTGTATTCAACCCTTAAAACATTGTTCTGGATGGAAAACTGATTGTTATTGTACCGAATGTAGGAAAATTCTATCCCGAATGATCAATTTCAACTGCCAAGACATCGTGGCGGCCTTTTCCTACGAATCGCCCATTTTTCGTTTTACGATCTGCAGTACGGAAGCGATATCCATATTTTACTAGGGCAGATAACCCACAAATCAACCGTGAAAGCAGCAGATATGCGAGTTTTCGGCGCCACACATCGTCTCGCATAGGTGTACATCAAACCTTAGTATGGCCCCTGGGTGACATGCGTTTTATACTGCCAACTACGGAATTTCATTTGAGAAAGAACACGTGCAGTATCCAGACATATATTCTCCCTACTTCGTGTGTTTTCACCTCATACTATCTATATTTCATGCGTAAAAGATGGGATGTGAATCATAGCTGTAATTTTCGAATTTCTTACGGAGAGCAAGATCATTTTTAGTCGTGCTTGGTTTCTACATCAGTGAGTGCTTATTTAACTTATAGAAAACTTAATTGCTTTCTCTCATTATATTTGAGGAAAGCAGTGATTGAAAAGGCTTAACGCTTTTCATTGAATCTGTACCGTAACTAGAAGAAAAACTAGAGGCAGAAAGGATATCTAAATTTTCCTAACTAGTCCACTAAAATTTTCCTACACCTCTGTTGTATTTTTTCTAATCACACAGAATATCAATATTACGCGTCACCTAATTCCAAAAATCTGTCCATTTCATCCTAATACACATTGTATAAAGCGGGGGAATAATTTCCTCAACTGCTCATATCGAGTACAACTAGCAATGAGGCCTCGAGTGTGTAGAACTCGAAAATTCAAGAATAAATAGAGACGGTAAGGGTCTAAGTGACAAAATTTATGGGGAGATAAATACGAAACGTGTCGGAACGTGTTTATGTAAGTTGGTAGCTCTGAATCTTAATGACACCTGCCTCGGCCTCCGCATCAGCGAACCTTTTTATGCGGGGTACAATGCGTGAGACGTTAACCTGTAATTCACGTCACTAGTGTCTGAATATCAGGATGAAGTCTGACTTTGTGATTTCATTGTGAAAGAGGCTAATTGGTGTAAGAAGAGGTATGGAAATATATACGACCACTTAATTATGCTCTCGTGAATATTATGTAATTTGGCCATGTTTAATGTATTCTAAAATTATCATAAGTTTTCGAAAATAAGATATTAATCATTTCTACTGACAGGCTGAAACGGCAAAAGCTTTTCATGACAGTACTGATGTCACGAAGGTTATCCATTGTATTTTTGAACGACGTTTCTCTTTCGAAAAATAACCAAATTGCCACTTTGTCAAGAGTTTGTATATGTTCAGAATAGATTAATGCCGCATTTTTCCTCATTCTTTTAAGTCCACAGCATCTAAAACAAGTCATTCTTGAATAGTGCAAATAAATTAATGATAATCTAAAAATGACTTCAATATTTGTACAAATTCGATTGAAGTATCTTCGAAACATACATTTTTATTCCAGAAAACAAAATTTTTGATTTTTCAGCTGCAGTCCTTTTATATTTTCATACTCGTATTAAATTGAAAATGATAAAAAAAATATAATATAATAATAATATAATTAAATAATTCTTGATTAATACTTACTGCGTGATATGTTGAAAAGAAATTATTTCCACATGCCACTTTGAAATCAGTCAACGTCAGTCAACGACTAACCTCAAATATTAGCATAGGGCATAGAATATTCTTTCATGTCATCAAATCTAACACTGAAAAATATAACTGCATTCGATGGTTTTCTATAGAACTAAGTTGATGAAAATGAAAATATTCTCTTTTTATTAATCGTGAAGATACTTCAATCGAAAGTGTATATATCACGTGTACCGGTATGAAGTGAGCGTCAAGATACAAATGTCTCTCCACTTTAAAATCAGTCAACATCAGTCAAGGACTAACCTCGAATATTAGCTTAGGGCATAGAGTATTCTTTCATGTCATCAAATCGAACACTGAAAAATTTAACTGCATTCGATGGTTTTCTATATAACTGTGTTAATGAAAATGAAAATAATTTTGTACCAGAAAGTGATGATATGCGGAAAGCATTAATTGTTTGTTTTCATTTGCGAAGTGCTGCAAAGTTGCATCGAATGCTTATCGAAGCATATGATGATCTGCTTTATCAGAAGCAACATGCAGAAGCTGGTTTCACCGGTTCAGAAATAATGATTTTGATGTGAGAAATGAAGAACGTGGAAGACCACCAAAAAAGTTTGCAAATTGATAATTGGGTGTCTGATTGGTATGTTTTAAAAGATGAACAATTTTATTGGCGTGGTATCCACAAATTCCTAGAAAGGAGGTCAACATGTGTTAAAAACAATGGCCAATCTTTGAATAAAATGTTTTCTACTTTCCCATTAATCATAAATGTTTTATTTTCACAAAAAAAAGCTCATTTTATAGTGGTATACCTGATAATCATTCTTAGATTATTATTAATTTGTTTGCGTGTTTCAAGATTGTCTTGTTCAATTTAATTATTTGATATTATTGGAAGATTTCCATTTGAAGTCAGTTTCATGCATTTATAATGAACTGAATTCTATACAAAACCATACTTATATTTTTAGTATTCTATTTGTTGAAACAAAACAATTCTTTATGCTAATATTTGAAGTCTGTCTTTCGAACATTGACTGATATCGAACTGGCACATGATAGTTATATCTTCTCAACATATCTCGCAGTAAGTTTTAATCAAGACTTATTTGGGCTAGAGGTGCGAGAAGAAACCTCAGCATGATGTCCCGCACAAGAAGAATTTTGTGAATTGCGGGACTGTGAGTTTTGATTAGGATGAAGCAAAGAATGATGTTTTTTAGAGCACACCATGCAAAGTCTTTTAGAACTACATTGGGTGACCTGATGACCGTTACCCAGACAATTGAAACAGAGTTTTTTAGAATTTATGAAATGTTTCTTTTCAATAAGAGATTTGCCTTTGAACTTGTCGCAAGAATAAATTTTGTGTGATATGTCATTGCAGAAAGAGCATTTCTGTGTATTTGATGTACCATGACTGTTAGCCATGTGAAGAGAAGTTTTATGGGGAGATCTCCAATTTTTATTGATTACTGGTACCTCAGAATTACTCAAATTTTCAAAAACTAAACTTCTTTTTTCTAAAAATTCAAAGAACTGTTTTAAAGAGGGTAGTTGTTCACTATTCCTTTCAGTTTCAAAAGCTCTTCTAGTATTGACGTCAGTTTTTTTGCTAAGAACATAAATAAGGAAGAATTCTAGCAGTTCTGCCTCAGAATAACCCAGATTATGCAAAGAATCCCAATTTCTTTTACAATTTGTTACAAATTCTCTTAAGTTTACAGCATTACATTTTGTCATTGGAGTGGTCTCTAACAAGGAAATGAAATGAGTGTTGATCACTGTCAACTTGTTCTCATACCTTTTTTTCAAAATTTTCAAAAGAGATCTGACCTTATTTGTTGTTTGGAGTTCACCACAGCTCTGCTTCAATCGTCGAGGGTAGATTTCTCAGAATAAGGTGCAGGCGCTTTGGATAAAGCTTCTCAAACTTCCACTGATGAATTGTGCCTTGGCGATATGTAATTGCTTCACAGATTCACAATTCACAACCCTTTTCTTTTACGTAGAGAATTTCAACTGAGTAATTCACATACACATGAACTAGGGTAGCTAACTGACCCGAAAACAGATTATTTTGAGAGATCTTTAGAGGAACTTGTAGTTCTGAGTGCCGTTATGGACTCGTGAAAAATAAATTGATAAAAGAGAGCTTACTTGAAGATACTGTGCACAAGAGCGTCTTGAAAGAGAATGAATTTACTTGTAGGAGTACTTACCACCTTGAGAGGTGTAGAGAGGAGAGAATGAATTTACTTGATTAAAAGAGGTCGGACGTGTACAAAGTTCAGGTAGCTAAATTTAGGGATTTCCAAAATTCCGTCTGACAGAAGGCATTCTTGGAAGTGACGGCTGCTACCCCAAATTCCGAGAACTGTCCTAGGTTGCGATAATATCGCAACAATTATGATATCGAGTATAAACGAGTATCGAGTAAAAATGAACATATTCTCTCTTTTAGTCACCATGGAAACATTGTTTCCTTAAATCGAAAGTGTAGTACTATCATAGTCATTTTTGGATTATTACTAACCAATTTTGGATATTTGGTGGTGATCGACATCGAATATCATAAAATTTCATTGATTCTAAGAGTAACTTTATCCCATCAAAGTATTTGGGTTGTGTTGCAAGAGATGAATATATATTTCACGCAAAAAAATATATTATCATTACTCAATGCCTCTCATCGATAATGCACATATCCCAGCAAAATCTTCAGAAATATTCAAATTGAAATACTTTGAATAATGTATTCGATGATGCATGGAGCTGCCTCGAAGGCTGAAGGATATGTTTACATACAGGAAAAAGTTCGGTTCCTTGAAAACCCATCAGTATCCCATATTTTGTCTGAAGATACATGCGTGTGCGTATGAGGTATCGATTCGACACGCTCCATGTATTATAGGGGGAATGATGAGTATGCATTTTGTTGCCTAGGATTCATACGGCAGGTAGGATATCGATGAAGATTTGGGATTTGCGTTTTATTACCTTTGAGCTCCCTTCACTGGTATTCAATTTTTCAATATTTGGTTTAAGTATTGTTTTTTCCACTTTGGGCAATGGAAATACCAAGACCCAGGAGTAACTATCTCTTATACATGGATGTTCCACTATAATCTATCTGGTTTTCTTATTTATTATAATTCAGACCACTATGATAGCGAAGGAATTGCATGTTGTTTCATCTCATATGATTATATATTTTATCCCATTTTGACGTTTAAAGACGACAATATTCAACCCATGGTAACAAGGGTAAGTTGACGTTTATCCACAGAGTGTATTAAAATTTTTTTATTCACTAGTGGAATAAAATGTTTACCATTCACTTTCTGAAAATTATTCTTTCTACACACAATGGACGTAAAACTCATTTTAAAGTATGTTTTTAAAATTTATCAAAAATTCTACCTTAACAGTCATTTCTATCATTAAAGTAAACATTACAATTATTAAGATTCTGAAAATGGAACTGGAAACCTCCTCCAAAGGAAACACTCTCAGTCGTTATAGCAAATGTGTATGAGGACTTCTCAGGCCCTGCTGGAATATCCATTTCTGCATCAGGAACTCCGGTTTTTGTGAACCCACCAAGTATTTGATCCGAAATATTTATTTTGTTTTGTAGTGAATCTTCAATATATCCTTCTGCAACAGAACTTGAGCGCCATCCACCATGTCTTTTCAAAACTGTCAAATCTGCACCAGAATTTGCGAATAGGGTTGCAGAAGAACGCCTGAAACTGTGCTCTGTATATTGTTCAGCATCAGAAAGGCCCAAATACTTTGCAATAGTAACGGGCATTTTCGAAAATGTATTCACACCTACAGGCTGGACGGTACATTTCTCATTTTTATAATTTATAAATAGTCGCTTGTGATCAGCTTTGCTTGGCCTCAAGTTCCTACACTTGCGGAATATATCGAGTGCAGCAACCTTATTAGTACCATTGACCACAGTGAACACTCTTTTCTTATAAGTTTTCGTATCTGGATTCTGAATAACCAATACGCTGCCTCGATCTTCCACGTCATCTACGGTCATAGTCTCCAGGTCGCCGATTCTACACCCTCCAGCAACACCCGTAATAAAAACTACCATTATCAATAAATATTGCTCATCAGGAGCAAACTCCTCTCTTGTGAATGCCTTCGACTTCTTTGCTACGTATCCCCTGAAATGTTGCTTCAAAAAGGCGGTGAGTGGTGACATGGTGAAATCTGCCGATGTATATTTTTCCTTTCAGATCCAACATTTTCTTAAGTTAGTAAAACCATAAAGACGACAACTTAACTCTCTTGGATTGTTCGGAAATATGCACCAAAATTATTTCTTCGTTGACACCTTTGGCTTTTTTATTATTTCTCCAGACACAAAATGCCGTACCTATATTGCTTCTCCTACAATATTTTGATTTCAATGGAATTACTGCTTCTGCTGCCTTATTTGCTTTTTGTTCTGGAAGATCAAAACCTGAATATTAAATACTGATGAAACCTGTTGAGAGTGCTTTTTACAGTTTAGTATTTTCACGAAAACTCTAGCAGAAGAAGCAAATAAATATATTCTGGAGTTTTTTTGTTTTATTCGATCGAATTTTTTTGAAAAAATTTAAGGATCTCATTTTGAACAATGGAATTCTAAGGTCTAGATTAATGGAAAATCAACCTAGAGATATATTAAATATATAATTTGATTTACCTTTGTTGCCTTTTTATTGATCAAATTTATTTGGGTATTCGGCAATGTTGGGAATGATCAATAATCAAAGTTGTAAAACATCTATAATATATTTCGAACTTTTTTGTAATTCTTCTTCAGGATGCTATAGAGGAAACAATGAATATAAGAAACTGAGCACAATATTACAAAATAGCTTACTTACATACAAAAGATTATTCGAAAAACTGACAAAAATAATCTTTGGCATGTAAGTAAGCTATTTTGTAATATTGTGCTCAGTTTCTTATATTCATTGTTTCCTCTACAGCATCCTGAACAAGAACTACAAAAAACTTCGAAATATAGATGTTTTACAACTTTGATTATTGATCATCCTAACATTGCCGAATACCCAAATAAATTTCATCAATTAAATATATTATATATTATAAAACACAAGTTCTCAGTTAAGGATACTTTGTTTCAGAAATCCCATCCGATGAAAAAATCATCAAATGAAGCAATTGGACTCATATGTAAGTGACATTTTCTCGAATATGGTTATTGGGTTAGTCTAAAAATGAGTTTTTCTATCTCATTCATTCCATTTATAATTTTTTGTCATATATATAATTATCTTCATTCATCTCAAAGCTGTGCGAATAGAATATTGACTAGATAATTTTCATCAAGTTCGTGAATAAGTAGCTACGAAAAAGTTATTTGAAAATTTATCGGACTCGTAGGAATTTTTCAAATCATCAATATTGATCAAGTAGTTTTCAGCTGAAAAAGTACTTCCCAAAGCTATAATCTGCTACAAGAGAGCTAACTTCATTTCTTCAGCCTCTAATTTTATCGATATAAAGTTCCATTAAACCAAATGATCGTTTTTTGAAACCAGACACTCATTTCGTTTCCCATTTCTTTTTCTAAAAGAGCAATACCAAATCACCCCATCGAAAAAACAGGTGGAATCAAATGCGCTCATCCACAAATTCACCAAGTTCAACTAAATCGTCTTGAGCTCTTCAAAAATTCACGAATGGCTTTTCAATTATCGTAAGAATAGATGCAGCCCGAACAAATCGACCAGAAACTTCATTACACATTAATAATCAATCAGAACAACCATGATACTAGGTTCCGAGGTAATGTTAAACTTGAAATTCTGGAAAAAAGTCTATCATCATCAGATGAATAAGTCAGTATCACGAAAATCGTAGATTGTATAAAGAATTGAACAGTAATTTTTTCGGAATAATAAATTTTTTGATGACAAGTTATAAGGAACAATCGGGAAGTTTTACCCTCCCACTGAAGTTTTTTTATCACGAGTATGGGGTATCCATGATGGATCAGGAAGTTAGGGGAGGGACAAGAATGAGGTGAGTTCATTGGTTTCGTATGAATATTCAGAATTCATCAGAGACTTTCTTTTCATCAACTATTTTTATCGAGTATTCGAGTTTTGGATATTACAGATTTCCCCTTTTGTCATCTCCTTGAGTTGACTACTGTATTCAGTTTAAATATAATAATCTGAGGATGCCACATTGTTGTCAAACAGCAGTTGTTCGAAAAAGAGAAATTTTTGTAAATTCAATCTGTCGACTTTTGAATCAATTAGTTAAAATTTATTTCCAACAAGTAAAGACTAAATCAATCTAAAATCTATCTTATCAATATGCAGATTGTCAAAATTGGGTTCCCTTACAGCTGTATATACCTAGCTGAGAGAAAAATTCGTGCTTAAACCTATATTTTACTGTGAGATTGATGAGGTGCAAAACGCAGTTGTACATTTCACAAAACATCATTTTGGAATAAATGTATCGGGCAGTAAACATTGATTCATGATCCTTAATGGTCAATAGAATCCAATTAATCATTCAGAAGGGAATTGTTGCCACAACCTGGAATTACCTAATTACCAGTTTCAATTGAGGTAATTACAACCGTTTAATTAATCAATTCGTAGATTGCAGGTCAGGATATGTAATGAACTGATTGCACTGTTAGATGTAGGTACTAAGTAAACATACATACATTGAACGTAAATTATAATTTATGATGATACCTGCTCAAGTGAATGCAAGATAGTTTACTACATATACGATATACTAAACTTACAGAGATTAAAAAAATATATATAAATATGCATTTGATGAAAATCCGCTTAGATTGATGAGAAAGACAACAGAATAAATTGCTCTCCTCTAAACGACTTTGTTTGGGTGAAAGAATAAGAGTTTATTTTAACAATCAACATAATTGTCAATAAAGAGAACAATTCAACTAATTCAATTTATGATTAATATAGAAATTCCAACAATTCGGATATCGATATTTTTGAAAGAAATTAGATTGAAAGATAGCAGTGAAGGCTCTGATAATCATGAATACTTTCCATAATACAAATATCCTGATTTACCTCTGTCTGTCGTTTTTTTTTACCGGTGAACGGACCAGGACTTATCCCTCTCCCTCTTTCTATTCGTCGCGTGACTCCCGTGGCTCCATCGCTTCCTAGTCCTCATCGAGGAGACAATGTACCACGTACGGGACAAATGAGCCGCCTCTTGTGAGAGGTACCCAACACTACCTACAACCACTAGTAGCAGCGTTTTTGAAGAATTACATTAGGATTTTCACAAGCTACTTCTGTCGAGCACCCGCTACAGATTAACTGGGGTCAAAATCAGGTTGACGTACTGCTCGTGAACTCGTTACAGAGTTGCGAACTCCTAACTATGAGGCTTCCGAAAAATGTGGATACGCATAAATCACGGCTCCCATCATTTCACCAATATACGCTTTGAAAATTCATTCTGATCTCATCGAATGAAAGTTTCACGTACGCTCGCTGGCCTAATTCCGTTCTTGGCAAGCAATAAATTTCGTATCCAGGAAATGCGATATTTTAGTTCCTGGAATCTATTCGTCAAGATGGAATGACATGACGGGATATTTTAGCCTTCGAACTCGAATGTGTTGTAATGTATGGATATCTGCCTAGCACACTCACGAAAGTGTAATTTTTCTTTCATTTAATTCCAATAACTGATTGAGTTTTGCAAGAGTGTTCCAAGACTTTTACTATTCATTCTTTGTTGAATTATTTTTACAGTAAAATAATTTTCTGAATCTATTTCCAAGTTTCGAGCACAACTGATTTCGAATTAATATCTCGATTGTCGATTTGAATATTAATACTGAAATGTTTTTCACTTAATAAGAAGGCCTATCAACAATATGTACTTTTTTTTACACTATTAAGTATTTTATTTACACATAATTAATATTCACAATAATTGATATCTCTTTATCAAGAGCTTCTCAACATTTTTACTGAATATAGTGCTTAAATTTTCAAAAAAAGATTATTATATGCAAACGGATTAGTTTTGAAAAAAATTGTTGAATAAGGAAGTTTTCAGAGATTTGAAAGGTATAAAAACCATCTCAGAACAGTGAGTGAAAAGATTCGATATGCACTTAAGAGTATTATCTATTTTTTATTGAATTTAATTAATACTTTTTATTTTTCCTAAGTTTTTCAAAGATAACTCTATAATCACTGCCGCTTCAAAATTCTGAAGTTCTAATCCAATAGCTTGACACTTGAAGCTACAATTCGCTCACCTTTTATTTTCGGTAAATGTTAACTTATTCCATTTTTGTTGTGTTCAAACTTTGTTGGAGTCAAAACATATCTATATTGATAGCCAAAATATCTCTATTCCTTTACACAAGCGAATCGTATAAAATAATAAATGAATCAAACACCACGAAAAGATTCAACCCCCCGATTCGATACGAAACAGTTGCTCGGTTGACCTACTTTTCGGCACCAAATGAAGTTAATTAAACAGAGTAGCGAGTAATTATTTTGAAAGGGTGTCCGTTAACCTACTGCTCTGCTGCCATCAACCCTTTATTCGACCAGAATCGATTTAATTCTTGTACCGTTTCCTGCACCAAGTGTTACTCCATTAGGTGTTTCCATTAAGAATTATTGTTCGTCATGTATTACTTCTACACCTGCTCTCTATCGAAATGACAAGGTGGTTCTTCAATTCAAAAGATTTCCTTTAGTAATGGTCTCCATGATAAGATGAGGAAATCCTTAATGATATTGAAGGTTGGTTGCAAAATGAGCAGTTCGCCATTTGATTATCACGAAAAGAAGGCTGACATTTTAACGCCATTTTGTTACCACATCACCAATAAGTCTCCGGTTTAGACTATATACAGTTTTTTGTGAATAACTCAGGAAATATCCACTTCAGGGCACTCACATTATTTTTTAACGTAGATTCAGTATCTGCCATAAAAAAATGGGGTTCTAATTTGAAAAAACTGATTTTTCACGATTTTGTCATCCCTCATTTTGAAAGCGATTTTTTCACCCCCTGTACTATGAATCGCTATTTCGATTTTCAAAGTGGATACATCAATCTTACATCTTGGAAAATCCCAAAAATGAAAATTTTCCATCCAAAAACCTCGAAGTTATTCTTATTTCAGCGGAGCTCTATTTTCGATTTTTTTTCAAATTTTCCCGTTCAGAGAGAATTTTCCAACCAAAACTGAAAAATGTCACATCAAAATAACTTGAAATTTTCTATGAAATCTATTTCTGCAATAAAAAAATGGTGTTGTAATTTGAAAAACGGAAGTTGACGTCATTTCCAGCAAAACCGGAGGTGCTCATGCCTTGAAAATATTTTAGATTTCATCAGCATCGTGAAATACTTAAAGTGCTGAATTTCATGAAAATACGTTCAGTAGTTTCCCGTATAAATATGGGTGAGGTTCCTCGTGAAAGACCCTGTATAGTCTAAGGTCTCCGGCGCTACTAACAAAATATCAAAATGATTCTGACCTCACTTCAGTGTTTTTCTGAATTTGCCTGAGGAAAGTAAAAACACGAATACAACTAAAACGTTGGCAAAGAGATGATATATTTTTGTTGTTTTTTTATTGTAGTCACCTTCATTCATAATAATAAATGAGAAATAATTATATTATTGTGGAAAAAGCTTGGAACGCTCGATTTACGAGAAATGTGGCGCAAAACGCCCCATGTTCCTTCACAATTATATTATTAATTTTTGTTCATTATTATTTTCATCTCATATTGAAGAATACCCCACACTATTCACTTCAATATGCTATCGTAACATTGTTTGATATTCGTGTTGAATTTCATTTTGTTCGTGAAATTTTTCAATTCGCTCCGCTCAATTCAGAAACTTTTTCATTCTCAAAATAGAATGTCACTTTTATTCCTCACATCATAAATATCTATTTTCTATCTTGGAAGTTGATATTAGATAAACTACCAAATCACTATATATTATATCCTCAGCATCTTTCTGTTCTTACCGGTGGGAAAGCTACATTGGCCCCAAGGTATCTTTTTCCGCATCATTGAGCCACGAATTGAAGTCTAGAGATTTATAACCAAATTGTAAACTACTCGATCTGAATAGGAGCACAGACAGAAAAGGGTTAAAATGATTTAAGGGCCGTGCAGAAAGGGATTATAATAAGTCGAAATGTTTTAAATAATATCACAAGCTCCATTAATTCGTATGAAATTTCCGATAAGCATCGCTTGTAAAAATATATGCGAAATGATACAGATGGCGTTTTCTGGTATATGTAGATGCAGATCCGGTACAGCCCAGATGGATTGTTATTTGAATATATCATGCACCAGTGGGCAGGTACAGATCAGGGCATCCCTTTATCTGCTTCGTGTCAGACAATACTTGATTTGTGGGCCATCTGCATAAGCCTGATCGAACTTTTTTATTCTACCTCTCTTATGCGTGTTGTATATAACCCTTCAACCTTGTTTATGTATATTCTGTCCCTCGTTTCCTGGCCTCTCGACGAAGCAGGTATATTTCAGGAGCTTCCACTTTGTTCATCTCAATAAAAGTGAAATTATGAAGGAATAGAAAAATTGAACTTGAAACGTTTAGTAATTGATTTGAAAAGTCATCATCACATCGGGTCAATTCTCATTTTTCGTTGTTAATTCTTATTATGTAACCCAAAAATCTTTTGATTTCTTTGTGGCATTGTTTTTGTTTTATCTTTTTTGTTGTTTATATTAAAAGTGTCGTAAATACGCTCTGGTGTTCTATTCGGAAGATTATCTGCATTCAATTTTACTAGAATACAATTTTTTTTGTCAGAATTACAATTTAAATAAAATAAACCTAAAAAAGCATATATATTCTAACATTTTATGAACAACTAGCTGACCCGACAGACTGGTGATAGGGCGTTGTGAATAAAAAATAATTAAATGAAACATATATAAAGATTTAAAAGTAAGTAATCGCTTTATTGTTAGTCATGTGAATCATAATTATTATTATTATCATTATAGTGCTTTGTTGTATACGATGTTTTTTGTTTGATTACCTGGCGCATAGATAAACAAAGCTGATGGTTTTCCAACACGGGAACAGGCAACATACAATTACCATGTGAGAAACATGGATTTTCTAGGTTAATACGTCGGAATCATTGGGATGCGCGGTATGAGAACATCTTCTCCTTTATACTTTCCTTTGAGTATAGTTGCTTCTATCACATTGTTTAGTAATTTTTTTATCGCTAACCGTGTATCGTTGCAAAGACGCGGTTGGTTGATATTTCACATTATAACCACCGATCCAACCTTTAATTGAAGATTATGAGGTGGCAATCCTGGCAAATCCGGCGAGTTTAAAAATTCCGGTGGATAGTTGACTACATCATCTTGATTAGTAGCCGAATCAACTGGTTTATATATCCTCAATTCGCCTGTAATTTGTTCTTGAATTTTGAAATTTTGAGAAACATCTGGAAACACCTTTTGAATAAGTTCATCTTTTGATCGAGTTAACTGACAAAAACTTTGAGGAAAGTTAATGCAGCCAGTCAACACGTCTATAGGAAATTTGCCATTACCAATGTCAATGAGTTGTTTAGAGAATATGTTTCCAGATTGGTCATTTTGCAACTCGACACGCATATTCTTGCTTAAATGAAGTACTTTTACATGTTTCCACAAATTGGAGGACTTTAGACATGCATTGAGTTCATCAGCTGGCGTTGATCATGGAATCACTGGCAATGTTTGACGAAAATCTCCTGCTAATAAAATCATTGCACCACCAAATCGGTTATTATTGCTCCGTAGATCTTTTAAGGTTCTGTCTAAAGCCTCCAAAGATTTTTTATGTGCCATCGTGCATTCATCCCAAACAATCAATTTACATTGCTGCAAAACCTTTGCTATTGCAGAGTTCTTCTAACGTTGCAGGTTGGAGTTTCATTGCTTCGCATATTTAATGGCAATTTAAGTGCTGAATGGGCTGTTCGACCACCTTCAAGTAAAGTTGCTGCGATTCCCGACGAAGCGAGTGCAAGTGCAATTTTATTTTGTGAGCGAATTGTTGCTAATATTAATAAAATCAAAAAAGTTTTTCCTGTACCACCAGGTGCATCTAAGAAGTAAATCCCTCCAGTTTCATCATTTGTTACTTTCATAAGAGTTTCAAATACATACTTCTGTTGTTCATTTAACAGTGGAAGATTTGTTCGAATTAATTCTTTCGAATCGTTGAGATCATACAGTTTTTCTCGATGCAACTCTTGGTTCAAAGCGTCGTGCATTGGACGATTGGGTGCGGTCAGGCCTAATTGAATTAATAGTTTGTTTGACATTATCAAGCACATATCCTCATTTGAAATCAATGCTTCATTGTAGATTTCTTCATTGATTTGTATATTTGGATTTCCCATTCTATTCCGTATTTGAAACAAAATATCATCACACATATAATCTTTGTACTTGAACCACAAATCAATTGGCTGATGCATTTAATCTCGCGTGCCAAAACTAATACAAAAGAAACGCAAGTTTCGGAACGCGACATCAAACTCCTCCAACTATGTATTCTGTGCTCCAACGCACACACGCACATTGATTTGATAGATATGATCTTTGACATTAGGAACACACCTTCATTGCTTAGACAACAGTGAGTGCTTGTAATTTAATATGAACTTTATACCATAGCAATAAAGCTCAAATTGACTACGTTTTAGTTACGAATCATTTGTATGGGAAAAGAAAAGGGCTATTTTTAGGGTTTTTCCAGCAATAATTCTAATTTTTCTTGCCGTAAAAACCATCCTTGAACTTCAACGAACATTTTAAAAAAAGATTTGGCCAAATTGGTCCAGGCGTTATTGAGTTATGCGCTTACCAACACATTTTGCGATTCATTTTTATATTATAGATGTGACTTCATCACATAAAGCACCTTCTATATCTTCTTGTGGATTTAATCTACGAAAATGAAATAAGATAATATAGCAGTTACCACCATATAAGTAATAATTTTGTTGAGATTCGACGAATTAAATATAAACAAAATGATTAATTTTCACCAAATTTGGTTGAATCCTTTCTCTTAATGTTATTCGAAGGATTCTTCGAGTTTTCAAGTCGATGGATATTTTAGGAGTTCTGGTAAATCCAAATTTCAGATGCTCATAACTTCTGCACTGAAAAAGTACAACTCTAGCTCATCCCTTTCGGAAAATAGAGAGTATACATCCAGCCAGACAGCCAGAAATATCTAGTTTAACCATGGAATCTACATCAGGAAGTCAAACGCCATAGATTGAGACTATTTTCGGGTCGATATCCGAAAAACCTTTGGACGAAACGTAAGGGACAAGCGCGCAAATATAATAAATTGGAAAAATATCTAAAATTGACAATTATAGTCTTACACTTCTAAAAAAGTATCACCGATACTTGATTATTCTAGAAAACACCGTTTTCTTTGATGAATAAAAGAGAATTTTTCATTCTTATCATAACATCAAACAATTCCGTCTGCGGCATCTCACAAAGTAAGTTGTAAACAAGTATTATTTAAATTATTGTTAATCGAATATGAATGCCTGATGAGAGAAAAGTGTTATACAAATCTCGAAACACATGTGTCGTGTTCTATTTCGTTTTTTGATTAAGTTTTCTGTAGTTTTTTTGAATTGTTTGATTTTATAATAAGAATGAAAAATTCTCTTTGATTCATCAAAGAAAACCATGTTCTCAAGAATAATCAGGTATCGGTGATACTTTTTTAGAAGTGTAAGACTATAGTTGTCAATTTTAGATATAGGTTCATTTACACTTTCAAGAATAGACTTATTCAATTGAATAATAATAAATTGGAATGACAGTTGAGATGGTGTGCGTTACGAAATATTGATTTGTGGATAAAAGATACTATCAAGAAATTTAATTTTGAAACATTTAATATTTCAATATTGTATTATTATGCATGAAAAAATATGTAATTAAATTAACGAAGTATAAATGTATTGAGCATTAGCTGGTTATCCGTTTATTGAAGAAAATTTTTATTTCGCATGACCGTCGATAACCGTCTTTTAACCATCGATAATGGGACCATGTGCCATGGTTATTGTAAAGAAACCATCGAAACCTACCCATCGAATGCTAAAAGGCCTATAATAAGCAAATTACCTCTCGTCCCCTCTGAATACCTACCAACGCAAAGAATAAAGGGATAACATGCTAATAGCGCATAACCACAAAACTGTTCGTCTTCCTCATCATAGGAAAAAAGAAAAACAATTGCGTCAGGTTTCTGGGACAGGGATGATTATGACCCAAAAAGTATCGAAATTTTTTTTATAATATATTTGTTTTTAATTATCGATACTTTGCGCAGTATTGTGCAAAAATAAAGAATTGCAACATATAGATCAACATACATATTGTTATAACATCATTATTTACAAGAATTTGTACAATACATTGTAGATTTTCATGAATGGAAGAATTAAAAAGATCTATTTTCCATTCGGATAGTTTATCCTTGAAACCTTTCAGCTAAAATATTTACTTTTTATTCTATGAAGTTGAAAAGTAAAATAACAACAAAAGAAAAAACATTTGCAGTACAAATTACCTCTTGCAAAGATTACCATAAGGTAACAGAGACTTAAACAACGAACAGGCTCATATAAACAAAAAAATTTAGAAAGCATTGACGTGAGGTCAGTTGGCTTAGGCGCTCTTGTAAACCACTTACAATTATTTAAATTTTGAAAAATCATATCTCCAGAACTATTAGCTTGTCGAAGTCGAGAGTGGTATTTTTGTATACGTCTGATAAAACTGCACCATAAAAAAATTTTTATTTGAACAGTGTCATTTGAAAAAAAATTTTTTTTTGTTACTCCGAACCTATTCGGCCGATTTGACCGAATAACGAACTTAGCCGAGATATTTATACCTCAAACCTATTCTGAACCTATTCAACTCTCTAACTTCATCCGTTCGAGAGTTATCGTGTTCACGGAACGGACGGACAGAATCGATTTTGACCACGGATTATTCATCAGTAGGTCCAAACAAAACGATTGATACCACTTTTGCCCAAAAATTCGAAAGTCACAGACATTTGGGCAAATTGATAAGCACTCTGTTCAGGTGAACAAGAGCGCCAAAAAAGGAGAAATGCACCTAAAACTTCATGAAATTGACTTTGACAATGAAAAACATTGGAAAAAAGCGCAGAGACCTTCTGGAGATTTTTCGGATAAAGAAAATGGAATGGGAGTAAACTTCAGAGAGGAGAAATTTACATTCAATATACGATTTACTGATCTGGCCAACATCATACCGCCACATAATCAATGTTTTAATTTTTTAATTTATTTAATACTTATTTTACTATTTACACCTGGTTAGGTAGTTAGATAAAGCATAAAATGTCAATAAGTCGACAATTATATTATGTCGAAAACAATTTATAAATTGTTGAATTTTACATATTTCTTATAGGTGCCTACTTGTTATATTTGATTTCATTTCTATATAGCAGAAAATTTCCCAACATGGAAACAGTCAACATAAAGTTGAGCTTGCGAGAAACATAAGTTGGTTTAGTTAATACCACAAATACTGGGATCGTTTATAGTGATACCTAAAGCAGGCCGTACTGGAAACTGTAGACAGGTATAATTGGGATACTGGGTACCAAAAGGTACTTTATACTTTCTTCCATAACTTGATTCACTAATTTAGCGATCAATAATTTGTAATTAGTAATAATTATGGATTAATAGTCGATTATTAATTCTTATATGTGTTTAAAATTGTCGACTCTAGATTTTTGATAATATCTATTGAAGCGATGTATCGAAAATATATACCGATATATATCGATAAATATAGAGCATCCCTTATCCTGCTGCCAACATAAGGGAAGCGGGAGACCACCGGACGTCGGCCGTCCTTCAAGATACGTTTTCGAAGTAGAACCCTGTATCTGATATTATAATACTCGGTCTGCTCCTTCCTCGAATATCCATTATATGAGCGTTCCCCGCCGCGCGCCGCGGATGGGGTGGCCGAAAAAAAATCGACGAAAAAAGAGGCGGCAAAAACAGGGTTAAGCAACAAAAACAGTCCATTCATTTGCGTTGTTTGGTAGGGTTGCAAGGCGTCGCCGTGTGGGCGACCGTTGCGACGGTAGGGTTGTTTCGGTTGGGACGGGGTTGAAAAATTGATGGAAAAAAATTTAGAGGGATGAGAATAGGGGATGATATCTCATATGCTTCGCACGGTGACGTCAGAAAATGGTGAGGAAGGGTTAATTGAAGATATTCAACTCAATTATATTCAATTCTTTCAATACCTGTGAATTTTGAGTTTCGATCAAGTAATATAGGGTGATGAAAAATCTGAAAGATTTAAGCTTTTGATTACTTGTGTTAATGTTGCGTCACAATTCAACCTAAGAGATTATACAGTCAAAATCATGGAATAATTTCATATCCCAGAAAAAAAATATTTGGCAGAAAAATCCTGAAACAGGTCAATTTTTATTTCAATTTTACCTGTGCTATCAACCCTTTAAATTTTTAATAGGAAAGTGTGTTATGTGGTACTTTTTTGACAAGATCTTTGTATCTTCTTTAAAAGGGTGTAGAAATTTTTAAGAAATTTTTTTTTCAAATAGTTCATTCACAGAGGATTTTCGTTTGTGTTCTTTGTCATGGCTTATTTACTTCGAGACTATAGTACTCTTTCACACATTCTAAATTTTTACGTGAGGGGGTTGAAAGTTGTGCATGAACAGAACTGTAATGGTCAACTTTCATTCTGTGACAAATTTCATCAGGTACTATCGTCTCAAAGTAAATAAACCATGACAATATTCACATACTGAATACCGCTTTAATCTAATTTGAAACAAAAAAATTTTTTGAAAATTTCTGCATACCTGTAGGAAGATTCGAAAACGTTTCCAAAAGAGCTTCATTGACACACGTTATGGGGTAATGGGGATGGCACAGGGTGCAAAACAAATCCTTTAAATATGCATAAAAGTTTGTTAACAGTGAAACAAAAATTGACCTGTTTCAAAATTTTGTTTTTCTTTAACTTTCTTCAACGTAAGATCAGAGAAAATATCACTATATTGTAGTCCAGAGACCCTAATCAAGAGTTAAATTAAATTCGGAATGTTTGAGAAAAATAAAGAGATTCACTCAAATTTACTCCCAAGAACTAGTCCTTTTACCCTAAAAATGAATATACAGGGTGAGTCTTTCACTACTGCATTAATTTTAACCATAGATTTTTGAGATAAAAAAAACACTTCTTCTCCATAACATTTTTTGAAATTCGGCTCGGTCTTAATGATAAAGGGTGTTGAAATTTAATTGAAAAAATTTATTTTTGCCTATATCTTCGTAGTGGACAAACCAAAGGAATTCCAATTTTGTAGGAGCTTTCATACAAATGGAATATGTATTTCAGATTGAACACACGTGCTTTATCCGCTAAGATCTTCTATTTAATAGATCACCAACTCATAAAACTATCAAAACTTACCATAAAATAAAAAGTTACTAAACATATCTTTGCATTTTCTGTATTTCTTTTAGAAGAATTTCTCCTATCACACTTATCTTCCCAAAATGTTCCAGATTTTCGATGTTGAATGATATGAAATTTGGGAAAAATTTGAGAAAATTGCTCTTTTTCCTGGATCCGATCCTAAGTGGAAAAAATCACTGAGCCGAAATAATTCGACATTGCCAGTTTTCTTTTTTGAAATCATTATCATCATTGAAAATTTAGCTATGTACTTATGTAAAAAATTCCATCTTTTCTGTAGATGGATGAAAATAAAGTAACCATACTGAAAATGTTTCTTGTTAATTGAACGTAAATATTTCTTCCGTTTTGAATCCGAATGGATAACACTTGCTTTGTGGATTTGAATATATTATTGAAAACTTTCATGTTTTGAAATTCATATAAATCGTAGTGTAGGTTAAGTTACAGATCAGTAAACTGTTACTGCTCTGTGGATTAGGTAAGGTTATTTTTTCATTATAAAACGTGAGTATTAACGCTACTGACAAGGATAATCTACCAAATTTAAAAACGAAGTTTCAGAATCAATTCTCAGAATATTCATTAAATAATATTCGCTGTTATCTGATCAGTAATAATTCTTCAATATGCAATACCTAATATTTCATTTCAAATTCTTATAAAAATTTATCAGCTACTTTAGATTCTAATCTATGAGAGAAAATATAACTATAAACCAATGGAGTTGTACAAATAAATCACATGAAATATATCTATCTGAAATAATATATATATACAATCTTTGATCCACTTTTATATATCCTCTAGCACCCTAGAATACGTTTACATAAAAAGTAATTTTGAAGATTTACAGGAGAATTAGTTCTCCAGAAAGACTCACATACCGCCGACAACAGCGTTATTATCCGAAGAAAAATAACCTCAAAATTCGGTAGATCCACCGAAAATTCGGTAGCTGCGGCATCGCTTATCACGAATTTTTAATCATTTCAGTATCCGGCTTCGCAAACACGATCCAGACATGCCATACATCGATATGCAAAGGGCAAAGAGACGCGAGAGGGTTTTAGATCCGATTATTTACACGCCAATCCGGCGGATCGGTTTTTTCGTGTCCGAAATCGCTGGCGTATCGCCACGCACGGTTACGCGAGTCGCGAAATGATCGGTTACTTTTTGTGTTCGAGAAGTTACCGAGCCGGTGAAAAAACGCGGATTCTAATTGCGCGATCGCACGGAAGGCTCCGCTACTTTCAGGACTATCGCTCGAAGGCATCTCGCCCTTGCTGATAAATTCTCGTTATTTTTATCGGGGATCTCTTGATTAGCTGTCGTTCTGTTGTCCGAGAATGAAATTTGTTTCCCTTTACGTTCGTTTGGTATTACCATAGCTCGGGACAGGTTTTCTGCTGAGTGATGGGATAATGAGAGATTGATTAAATGTGTGCCGATGTTTATTATAGTTTGTTGGAGGAGCGTGAAAGACTTTCCGAAACAAATTTTTTCGAATAATTACGGATTCCGTGACATCGAAAGAATTGAAACGTCATGTGAATGTCGTAACCATAGATAAAATCAGCAAAGAATTGATGTGACCACAGAGTATAGGAGATCAGGAACGAGCATAAAGCCTAAAAGCGAGAATACGCAAGGTTCAAGCGCATAGACCGATTCAAATTTTTTATATAATCCGTTATGAACATAAACTTATCACACAGTGTTGCCAACGCTGCCGATTTATCGGTATTTCTACCGATTCAGAGTGATTACCGATATGCGTTGAATTTTTGATGATGGATCTCGTGTTGAATTTCTATTTCGGCAATAACTTTCAAATTTTTACATTACATTTACATTTTTACCGATATAATGTTCTGACTTTTGGCAATGCTGATAATACAGATTTTGACGGAGAGTTGACAGAATATTCCTAACCATAAATGTGAAGAATCAATGAAAACCTTCTATGCGCTTGTTCTAAAGTCGTTTTCCGAACTCTTGACAAGTTCAACACTAATACAACCATGATAATGAATGAACAAACTTACCTTTTAAATTAAAATAATCACTTGAAATTTTCTTTCGGTTTTGTTCGAAACTAAAAGAAGGAATATCGGCTTTATCGAAAACTCTTTAGAATATCTTTCTTCCAGTAAGCACTTATTCATTGAAACATCATGTGTATTCAAATTCAAATTACAAAATCTATGATATTTCGGTATCGAATGAGAACCCTTAGAAGCGACACATAAACAACTTCTTCAAGCTCGATTTTTGGTTGTCGAATCTGACAAGTTTCAATCAACTGTTACTTCTGCAATTCCATTGGGTAAAAAAAAAAATACATATCTTCTGGTAATAGAAAGCGATGACAATTATATTTGGGAATATGTAAGATATCTATTACGTACCTATATGTCCAAATTTTGTATAAATCCGACGGATAACTTATGTGCAATAAAGAATTAAAAAAATATATATTTGGGTAATTTTTTATTTTTTTTAGCGTGTCGATGTCTACGAAGATCTGTATGTTTATTTTGTCCAACCTCATTCTACTATGTTCTGAGTTACAACTTGATCTGCTAGATATTCTACGAATTATTGAGGAAAAAACATGTTAATTTTTTTATATAAATAGATAATTCCTTCCAGTCAGCTATTGTCTTCTGAAATACCTTATTCGTTAAAGTTCAAATATATACAGGGTGAGTCTTTGAACAATGCGTTAATTTTAACCATAGATTCTCGACGTCAAAAGATATATATTTGGCACCGTTCAAAAGATATAGGGTGTTGTAATTTCATTAAAAAATTGCATTTTTACCTGTAATATTCAAGCGACAATATCAATTGAAATGATCTCTTGTAGAAAGATTTTGATAACAGTCATGCGTATTTTGGCATCAATAAATTTATTCCATTTCTTGAGGGTTTCTCATTTAAACTGTACAGATTGGTTAAATTGCATGAAAAACAAATATCACTTGAACAAAAGGTCCGTATCTTGTACTTCCTAGAATCATTAGTCTTTTTTGCAGATAAAATCATTCGTCATCTTTTTTGCCTAAATTGCATAATTTTTGAGATATTTGAAGTTGAAAGGAATAAAATCGATATAATCATATGATGAAACATGCGTGAGTGAATCATTTCTTAGAGGAAATTAATGTTTCTAAACAATTCAGATTCAATAGTGGATGTTGGGGAAGGTAATTTTCATTCGAAAAAAACTGGACTACAGAGGGGAATTTGCCTATTGTGAAAACTTAAAATGGTTATAATTTTTTAACGCAGCTGAATATGGAGAAACGGTATGAGACAAAAGTGTTTCGTTTGATCTCAAGAACCTATGTTTAACGCAGTGGTCAAAAACTCACCCTGTATACTCTAACAATTGATATCCAAAACCGAAAACATGTACAATGGGTTTTTCATAAACGTTGATGGAGCACTTCTATCCCCAAAATAAATTTAGGCGATATTCTATTGGTTATATGATGAATTCATTGAAGGATTCTTGGCATGTTTCAATAATGGATCTCGATGAAATCCCCTGAAATAGCATTCGATGATCTCATTGACAATCGTAATAATAAAATCAATGTTTTGTTCATTAAACGTCTTCATATCTTGAAAACTACTAGCTTCCTAAAATGAAATGGTACAACGCTGCAATTCAAGGATTTTTTGAATATCCATCACCTTTATTTACATTCAAAATTATATTTTATGAGATATCAAGTCTTGAGAAAAATTCCTAGCCTGACCATTTCCACGTATTTATTTCAACCTCGTCCAAATATCTTTCAAACTAACATATTTATCAGAAGGGTTATGGGGGAAACAAAATTCCAGATGCTCTTAACTGCTGAAGATATTTGGATAATAAACCTATTCTCAAAGTATGGAAACTCAAGTTTATCTTCTTCCGATGAAAGAGATTATGCTAATAGGCTGCCGAACATACTCAAGTTTGATTGAGATTAAAAAGTAATTCAGTCATTTAAAGTCCTGCTCAACAAATAACACACTTTCACTAGAACACATTCTCATTCAGTTGTCAATTTCCTGAACTGAAATCAAATTGAATCACTTTGAGAACTACTAACACATTTGTCACATCACATCTCTGCTGGATCAGAAATGACAAATTCATAATTCACAACCCTTTCAGCTAAACATTGTATTGATTAACTATTCATATTAATGGGGATAGGTCCAGGGTGCAGCTCTCGCTAATGTACAACCCCTATAATCCCACCCCACTATTACCATCCTGGGCCACGTTGCCAAACATCAAATGAAGAGCGATGGATCGATACCATCGAATTAGATTAGATTGCTGATTCAAATTATTAAATTATTGGTGCAATAACTTTGGTTCTGAATTGTAGTTTATTTCGAATTAGTTCTTGAAATACCCCAGAAAATAAATAATTTTGTTAACTAATCCTTTTATTATTGGTATCTTACAACAGTGAACTCCAAAAACTAGATGAAGTTTTTTGGAATATTGTGTATGCATTTGCGATAACTGACCAAAACTTTTATTATTTTGATATTTCTATAAAAATTTCATTGATGAGTTCTTCAATTGAAATTGAAAATCGTTTCACCGGATTTCGTGATTTTGTTCTATAATTATTCAACTGGCATGATTAAGTAGTGTTATAATCCAATAAAATTTATTCCTTTTATTCCAACGATCGAATTTTGCATTTTATTTTCATCGAGAATGGACTATACGAATTAGCAGAACTTCTTGAGCGTTCCCTGGAGAACATTTTTTCATCTGGATGATTCGAAATAGATATACTTTTTTATGGTGAAACTCCTGTGGAATTATTATTTGGGTAATAACCACAATCTCTATCGTTCTTGCTTCCAACGTTTCGATATATATCTTTTTTTCGTTTTCAAAGCAAAATTTGCTTTCAAAAGAGATGAAAATATTGAAAGAAATTTTTATTTTTATTTATTATCTAGTTTGACAGAACAGATGTCTATCTAAACGTTGGTAGCAAGAGAATAAGATATGATGGCTAATATCCAAATATTAATTCGATGTTTTTTTTTTGATAACGTCATAATGTACTGAAAGGCAATTATATTGAAGAAAATGAAGTTAATTTACCTCATTACTTCGACAGGAAGTATTGCAGTTTTTTCCAGGAAAGTCATTTATATTTAGCGATGGAGATAAATAAATAGAATTAACTCCAAGTAACTCTAATAATGTAAAGAACTTTCAAGAAAATGATAACGTTTTCATCACAATTTTTTGTAGATGTAATTATTTTCTATAGTGAATTACAGGAAATTTTCAAAACACTTCACCGTCATTTATGCAAATTGATAAGCAATCTGTAATGGTGCTTAAGAACTGATAATCTATTTTTAACCACAGTTAGGAAATAATTTGAAAATGTGAAGGTATATTGTAAGTTCAAGGTCAACTGAATGATTAAATAAAATCTACGTTTGGATAAATTTAGTACCGGATATTTTAGAATAGAAATAAGTTTTCTTGAAGATATTCATTGGTTCGTTCGATTTTCTTCTTGCGAAATTACGCTGGTTATTATTGAATCAGTTTATGTTCGAGTTTTGAATGAACTAATTGCCATTTTTTTTCATTGTTAGTACATGATAAATTGTCATTAAACTTAAGTAATATACCTTTTCGTTTCCTACACAACCTTTTGAGCAATTTGGCAACATGAGGTGAGTTTTCAAGGCCGTACCAGTCCCCATTGTTGCCGTGGTCCAATACAATGAATTCAAGGGTGGTGTTCATCAACAGGGTGTGCACAGATGCGTGCCTACGACGGTAAACGCCCAGTTCAATAAAATGCACACATGTTACTTCCGGGTTTTATCCTTCCTGACAACGCACTCTGGGCATGGTTGATTGAACTACCCAATGATTTTGGATATCGCTGAGTTAACATCAATGTCCGGTGATCAATATTTGAACCCTTCATTTCGAACTGCGTTAATCAATGTATCCTGATAGAATATAATATTGATAGAATAATTTTTCTTCTTACCTTCAAGATTATCCGATATTTCATATAGATATATATCAGGAGATTCATTTGTTCTTATTGAAGGGATAATTTGCATGAAAAATTCGATTTCGAATATATGGGACAATTATTGATGAGGTATAGTTTCTTCTGTACATCTACATCACAACTTGCCCTCAGAACAGAGTTCCATCTGCATTGCATAGCATTCTATTGGTACGACCATGACCTGTTCTTGAAAGATTAAGAATTGTCCAAATTTTTCTTGGAAGATCATAATCCGGAGATCTTCATTGAACATTTCATGAGAGTTCCACTACTCAATCTTCCATTATTCTTTATCGCTAATGTTCATATTGAAGAACGTTTTATACCAGAATGGTTTACGTGACTTCAATCTGCTAACTCTAATTTGTAGAGTGTATGAAATAATTTGAAATAAATTAGGAATAGCATTATATTTGCTCCAATACTTCAGAGCTGCAGTCTGTCTGCGAATATGGGGAGGGACAATGTAAGACAAAACTGATTACCAATGAACCGGTGTAGATCTTATAATAATAATAATGAAGGTCTTTATTTCCAATAAATAGAAATCCCAAGGGGAAGTTCACCCAGAGGTGTTCTACCACTTATCCCTTGTTACATTTAAGCAATTTGGGCATTTACCATTTATAAAGATAAAATAAAAAACATAAATGAAATAATACATTTCTGAGCATACTCAATAGATCTACATCTTATTCTCGGAGACTGATTTTTAAAAACAAATTAGAGACGGCCAAGGAAGTAATCTTTTATGTCAGTCCTAAATCGATTTTTGCTGAGCTGTTTCAGGTGTTCAGGAATATTGTTGTACAGTCTATAAATATTATATCTGAAACTTCTTTGAAAGGTAGATGTTCTGTGATGGGGACATGACAGTAAATTCCTATATCTTATATTGATGTTATGAACATCAGCTCTATACCTTAACTTACTAAAGAGATAGGGTGGACATCTCTTGACTACTATTTTGTGATAGGTACAGACAGCATAACATTCGAATCTAAACTTCATCGGCAGCCAACCCAACTCCTTCAGCTTGTGAGATACGTGATCAAACTTTCTGATACCAAAGATGAACCTCACGCAACTGTTCTGACCACGTTGAATTCTGCTAAGAGACTCCTGGTCCAGGCAAAAAGCATAGACAGTAGAACAGTAGTTAAATTTTGACAGAACCAAAGACTCACAAAGCAGTTTTTTTGTATCGATCGGTAAGTAGGATCTATGAGGGAACATCACTCTAAGAGCCCAATAAGCACCACAAATTAATTTCTCAATATATTCCCGGAACCGCAGTGACTCGTCCAAAATCAAACCTAAGTCATGTTATGTTGCCAGTAATTATTCTCATAGATGTTTGTATGTTTGATGAATTCAGGATACATTTCGTCAAAACCTGCTGGTTTCCGAGATTTGGTAGAATTAATTGCAGCCCTCAATTCATCTATATTAAATGGATGCGACACCTGTTCTAAAGTAGGAGCTGATCACCTGAATATGTGTAATTTTTTTCTCATATTCTTTATTTTATATTGGGATAGATGAACAGATTCAGATACATTGGTAGGGTCGAAAGATCCCTACTTATGCGTTTCGTCCCTGGTGCACACATTTGGACTCATCAGTATGGCTTGTGTGCGCCATGCCTTAGACTTTGTAGGAGTGGGAGCCGCCGGGAGTTGAACCCGGCACCTAGTCGGTGTGAAGCTTCGAGCGCTAACCATTCGGATACCGAAGCGCTGTATATTCTTGCTATGTGGGGATTTATGGAATGCCGCCACATGAGATTCCACACTTCCCTGCCAGTGACGGAGGAACGAAACCAGATCGTGTTACAAGGTCAGTAGGTACAACCGGGTGCAGGCCACCTGAGCAGAGCTACACCTCACGGCATCGAGCGGATGGGTGATGTCCACCTAAGCAGATCCGCGATACCGCGGCATGAAAAAGGTGTTTCGTTGGAAGTTGCAGAAAGGGAGCGAGTGTCTCAGCGTCAACCGTCTGCTTTTCCAGGACACGTCGTAAAGACAACCGTTCCCATCACGTCGGGGTTACCAATGCAGGATCGTAAATGTTATCCCTACTTATGCGTTTCGTCCCTGGCGCACACATTTGGACTCATCAGTATGGCTTGTGTGCGCCATGCCATAGACGCAGGGGAGAAATTTGAGAGTGGGTGCTGCCGGGATTTGAACCCGGTTTGAAGCTTCGAGAGCTAACCTTACGGCTACCGAAGTGCTGTGTATTGTTGCTATGTGGGCTTTATGGAGTGACGCCACATGAGATCCCTACAACATCATATCAGCGACGAGCGATTAATCTTGGATCAAGTTTTGATGATGATGGGGCAAGGGGAGTAGCTTCACCTAATATTCTAAATATATCCCATGAACTCCTCCTCGAATGTGTGAAATTTTGTTTTTGATACAACACTATCCCATTTTCTCTTTTCAGCTTGTATTGATAGAATTCACAAGCCTTTCGCATTTATCAACGGATTGTTTCTAAAAACTCAACCAACGATTCTAACCTCACTTCCTCAGACAGACCATGAATCATCCGATGATCGATACAAATCGAAATCGAAGGTGGCTCTGATTTGAATAATATATACCCAGGAATATTTGCGACGCGGCCATATATTTGCGATTCCATTTGAAGAGTAAATCATTTTATAATAAGGCGCAACCCTGGCGGTTGCCGATAAAGCCCTGGCGTGAGCGTGCAGAATTTAGAGGATACGTTGCCGAGTTATGGGTAGATATGCATTTTGAGTTTTATAAGCCCTTCAAGGTATGCCGATATAACTCGAAAACGATGATATATTCGACGTTTCTGTCGCCGAGCGCGCTTCCGGGATAGATATAGTGCCTAAACTCCTATCAGACTATTGCCAAAACATCTTTTTATTCGCAGATAAAGGGGGACGAGGTATGTCGCGATAAATCCTCTTTTTAATGGGATATTCCAGGATATGTGTCCTACTTCCTCGCCTGCCTGCGTTCGATCAGACACGACAAGCAAGAAGTGGAGACAACCCGCTTCCGTTTTCTCGGGGCTGGCATACTGCTTCGTCGATTTTGGCTGATGGTAAACGGTTCCAGATAAAGTCGGGTGAAGAAGTTGGTTGTTGCTGTTTGAATTTCGGCCGAGATATTGAAGCCAATGACATCGTGATACTGAGTGTGCTCCTGACAATATAATTAGTTGGAGAGGCGCATCCGAAAATAATCAATATTATTGCAAAATTAATATATGAATTCTTGAAACTAGCTCATAATCTTCAACTTACTTGTATGGAGTAATGAATAAAGTTCCTGCTTCTTACCCGAGAATTCCTGGTTCGATCCTAGGCAGTACAAACTTCTCGATGCTGGCATTATACAGGTGATATTTCGAAGGTATACTTGAAGATCCCGACAAATCCAGGGTTACACCCCGTTAATTTTAACTTCCGGTTCTTGAAGCAAAATGAAACACTTTATTCCCATTCCACTTTTTCCAATTCTGCTCCATTTCACAGTCATAAGCTATTTAAGGTTTAAAGTTGTGCTAATCCACCACTGGATTCTTTTTGTGCATAATAATTATATCTTCAGGTGAAAGGAAGCTACAAAAATAAAATTTGAGAATATTTGGGAAATCAATAAAGTCCATATTTGCAAAAATTTTTGTTTAAATTCCTCCGATATCTCTTGAGGTACAAAGTATAGACGGGAGTGTATGCGAATATATAATAAACTAGCTGACCCGACAGACTTCGTCGTGTCAAAAAGATTTGTAATGTGGCAGTTTTTGTGCCTACGTATTTTAAAAAATTCTCCTGAACAGAACCGTCACCCTGGTGATAGGGCGTTGTGAATAAAAAACAATTAAATAAAACATATATAAGGATTTAAAGGTAAGTAATCGCTTTATTGTTAATCATGTGAATCGTAATTATTATTTTGTTTGTTGGTATATTTATTCCATCAGTTATTGTTGAGATAAAATAATTGATCATTTGGAATTTTCTTAACCTAATTTATTCGAGTTAAAACATATAAGACGTTTCGGGTTCGGGCCCTTTTTCAATCTAAAAACAATCATCATAAACACAGTTACATATACAATTTTTTTTGATAGAGATCTTTGTTTTAATAATTTCCAAACTTCTGCGTATAGTGCATGTGTCCTCATTCTTCATCCATAATAAGTAATTATTATTATTGTAGTGCTTTGTGGTATACGATGTTTTTTGTTTGATTACCTGGCGCATAGATAAATAAATCTGATGGTTTTCCAACACGGGAACAGGCAACATACAATTGGCCATGTGAGAAACATGGGTTTTCTAGATTAATACCACAAACACTTAATGATTGCCCCTGGGACTTGTTTATAGTCATAGCAAAAGCAAGCCGCACTGGAAACTGTAGTCATTTAAACTCAAATGGCACATCAGTCGGAATCATTGGGATGCGCGGTATGAGAACATCTTATCCGTTATACTTTCCTTTGAGTATAGTTGCTTCTATCATATTGTTTTGTAATCTTTTTATCGCTAACCATGTACCGTTGCAAAGACGCGGTTGGTTGATATTTCGCAACATTATAACCACCGATCCAACCTTTAATTGACGATTGTGAGGTGGCAATCCGGTCAAATCCAACTATGTATTCTGTGCTCCAACGCACACACTCACATTGTTTTGATAAATATGATCTTTGACGTTAGGAACACACCTACATTGCTTAGACAACAGTGAGTGCTTGTAATTTAATATGAACTTTATACCATAGCAATAAAGCTCAAACTGACTACGTTTTAGTTACAAATCATTTGTATGGGAAAAAAAAGGGCTATTTTTAGGGTTTTTCCAGCAATAATTCTAATTTTTCTCGCCGTAAAAACCATCCTTGAACTTCAACGAACATTTTAAAAAAAGATTTGGCCAAATTGGTCCAGGCGTTGTTGAGTTATGCGCTCACACATTTTGCGATTCATTTTTATATTCTAGATCTATTCGAAATGTTACTTGAATTAGGGTCAATCACTGTGGAACTAATTTCAATATACCAGAAAGCTTATCGAATGAATTAAAGTGAGGAAACTTGGAAATTCATCTCGACATACAAGGGGCGAAGAAAATCGATATATTAGAATTTTTCACTGAATGTCGGTGATATAACGAGCTCAAATTATATTTTCAACAGTATATATATATATTCTTTTGAACTTTTGGCTTACAATATTTCGTTAGCAAACAATAAAGTATACAGATCAGGGGTTAGTGACGGGGTGTCATACAATTCGGCGTATCACATAAAAGCCTAGGGAAAAAAACCCCCGTAAAAAAACCCTGGCTCCCCGCCTAAGTGTGAAAGTACAAAAATAAGCTGAAATATATTTGGGATTTCTTTCTTCAAGAGTGATCTTCTATTGATGGAAACAGAGACTTCTTCAAGGTGCCCACATCGAATCTGGAAATAAAAAGACAAAAGCAGAAAAAAGAACTGAATATCAAAAATACAAAATTTGAAAGAGATAAAGAGAACTTCCTCAAATTAGCCTTTTTGGATTAACTCGATATTGTGAATCAAGAATTTTTCAACATAACAAGCTAAACCATAAATTTTACTAAGGAGATAATCAATGAATACATAACCTTTTACGGTTCCTCTTCAACGAAGATTTTTTTTTAGTATCCGTATGTTTCTTGAAGGAGAATAATCTCAGCACCATAATCCTTTGTTATTTTAGAAATGTAGTCACTCTTGTCCTTAGAAATACCTTCTATATTCAAATCTATTGTAATACACAAAATTTGTAGCCAATCTGCAAGGAGGATTCTTCGAATCGGGTCTTGCGGTCCAAGTGATGATTTTTCAGATCTTCATATGTTTGAAGTCTGCTATGGAACCCATTTAAAGGGAAATCATCATCCATAGTTGAGGAAGGTTGTGATATAACACTTATTTCATTGAAAAAATAGCAGAGGAAAAATTATCAACTGACATTCATTATGACTTATGTCATAATAATTATATATATTATGTCATAACAATTCAACAGTGAGACAACCTTAAAGACGAAGTAAGAAAAAATGGACATCCGTCAGTGACGTGCTACGGGGGGTGGCAAATAGTTTAATGAATATTCAAAAAGTTCGAAATTTTCGATTAAATCGGTTTTGTCATGCAAAAAACGCTATTGGAATATGATTCTATTGTTCAAACAAGCAAACAGACGGAATAAGAAAAAATAGACATCCGTCAGTGACATGCTACAGGGGGTGGCAAATAGTTTTATGAATATTCAAAAGGTTCGCAATTTTCGATGAAATCGGTTTTGTCAGGCAAAATATGCTATTGGATTACATCGTTGAAACAAGCTAACAGATGGAATTAGAAAAAATGGACATCCGTCAGTGACCATTTGCTACCCCCGTAGCACGTCACTGACGGATGTCCATTTTTTCTTATTCCGTCTGTGAACTCGTATATATAATAGAAACATTATTCAATTGCGTTTTTTGCCTGACAAAACCGAAATCATCGAAAATTTCGAACTTTTTGAATACTCTTAACAGAACTTTCGACCCCTGTCGCACGTCACTGACGGATGTCCATTTTTTCTTATTCCGTCTGTGAACTCGTATATATAATAGAAACATTATTCAATTGCGATTTTTGCCTGACAAAACCGATTTCATCGAAAATTTCGAACTTTTTGAATACTCTTAACAGAACTTTCGACCCCTGTAGCACGTCACTGACGGATGTCCATTTTTCTAGTTCCGTCTGTTTGCTTATTTGAACAATAGAAACATAATCCAATAGCGTTTTTTGCCTGACAAAACCGATTTCATTGAAAGTTTCGATCTCTTTGAATATTCATAACAGTACTTTCGACACCTGTAGCACGTCACTGACGGATGTCCATTTTTTCTTACTTCGTCTTTAAGGTTGTCTCACTGATGAAAATATAATTTGAGGTCGTGATATCACCGACATTCAGTGAAAAATTCTTATATATCGATTTTCTTCGCCCCTTGTATCTCGAGATAGATGAATTTCCAAGTTTCCTCACTTTAATTCATTCGATAAGCTTTCTGGTAAATTGAAAGCATATTCCACATTTGTTCCACAGTGATTAACCCTAATTCAAGTAACATTTCGAATAGATTTATTATATATTCGCACCCTGACATATATAAGTAGGATCGTGTGTGCGACCTTTATCGGTTTTGTGGTTGTTGCTAAGATCACTTCCGTAAAGTATAGAAGAAATTTTTTTTGGGAATTTTTAAAAAATTTTCCGATTTCTGCGATATTTTCTAAGCCTATTATTTCGAACCAGTTCAAAACATCCATCAAGTTACAACTTGATCCGATGGATTATTCTTGAAGTTATAGATGAAACAAAAATTCAGATGCTAACAACTCTCATAATCCTCGTTCTGCCGGAACAAACACGCAAAAATATTAAGAATAGATTGAAGATTCGTTGGTGATTTCGCACGATAATAATTCTAAAGAAAATGTTACTCGATGCAATAGGTATGCAATAATATATTTTCAGCAGCAGCTTTCGTTTGCAGGCAACACACATTACAGTACGGAATATCCTTAGTTGCGGATACAATATATAATTATCCTCAATTCTAAATGATGTAGTTGGAAATAACCACAAATTAAATGAATAACGTATCAATTTACAATAAAGGAATCAACGGAATTATAGCTAGCCTTGATAATAGCTTTGATGCAGTTATTTTGTGTGATAATCGAACCTACTCGTGTTTTTTGAGGGATCGTCACAGGATTCATGACATTTTATGGTCCTGGAGAAAAATCTCAACATTTTGATTCAAATGATTTCAAACCTCTAGTTGCAAATACATCAGTTATGCCGAAATAGGTTTTAAATTTAATAAGAATCGATCTGAAAATTCAGTTTTAAAATATTTATATGAAATGAAATTTCATGATTGAGACGAGAGCTGATAAAAACAGAACCAAATCAATTCTTAAAACTGCCGAGATGAAAGTACTTATATTAGAAGAATACCAGGGTTGCCTTTTATATTTCGGGATTAGAGAACAAAAATAAATGTTAATAATCCAACATGGCTTTATTGTTCTTCAGAAGATTCCCCATTAAGATCTATACACTTTTGCATGCATTTGAACCAATTGTCGAAGCACTTTTGCCACTCTGATTGAGGTATCTCCAAAATATGCATTCTGAACGCATGAACCGCTTCTCCAGGTGTCGGAAAACATTGACCTCTCATTTTGATTTTGAAATTCAATTATTAATTATTTAATTTAAATTTAAATTAAATGAATTTAATTTTTAAATTCAAATTAATTAAATTTAATTTTGAAAGATTAAAATTTCCACATATCTTTATTGTTGTGTGAGAAATGAAAATATGTGGAAATTTTAATTTTCAAATTTAATTACTAATTATTTATTTCAAATTCAAAATTTGAATTTGAATTAATTGAATATAATTTCAAAATTTCCACATATTTTTATTGTTGTGTGAAACAATGGAAATATGTGGAAATTTTAATTTTCAAATTTAATTTTTAATTATTTAATTCAAATTTTAATTTTGAATTAATTGAATATAATTTCAAAAGATCAAAATTTCCACATATTTTTATTGTTGTGCGAAACAATAAAAATACCTATGTGGAAATTTTGATGTCATTATTTATATCGAATATACAGAAAATGTCCTGGTATACTCCAGTCGTCTCCAACTTGTCGAAAAACGCCGAAATGACTCGTCTGATAATACGAATTCTTCGAAAAATCGGAAAAGAGAAATGTCAGTAAGTCAGTCTGGAATTTCAATGCTGTGATAGATACATATTCGATTGACATCGGTTGGATCCACTAAATTCAGATTCAGTTGGTGAAAAACTAATCGAAATGGTT
This sequence comes from Micraspis discolor, assembly GCA_030674115.1. Lineage (NCBI taxonomy): Eukaryota > Metazoa > Arthropoda > Insecta > Coleoptera > Coccinellidae > Micraspis > Micraspis discolor. Next base: position 4,417,157 of record JARTUT010001740.1, read on the forward strand.
CATTGTGATATAATGTACGTATATTGTCTAAATTGAAGAGCCAAATTCGTGTTCTGAAAAAGTTTAAGGTAATGCTCGTAAAAAAAAAGAACATGCTTAGCGGTAGATCAATTTTCCAGATTTTTATTTAGGTGATATATTTTGAAGTTGAATAGTCTTATTGGAACATTATTATGGCTGAAATAGAACTGAAGTAAACCTGTGTTTGGATATTTTTAATTAATGAAAAAAATTTATGATTTGGACTTGCATATACTGGGTGAGTCTTTGACCACTGCGTTAATTTTAATCATAGATTCTTGAGATCAAAAGAAACACTTTTATCCCATACCGTTTTTCCATAATCAGCTGCGTTAAAAAGTTATAAGCATTTTAAGTTTTCACATTGGGCAAATACCCTTCTGTAGTCCACTTTAGTTTGAATGAAAATTACCTTCCACAGCATCCACTATTATTTTCTCTCTGATTACTGATTCACTCACGCATGTCTCATCAGATGATCATTTCGATTTAACTCATTTCAACTTCAAATATCTCAAAAATTAGTTAGATTTGGGAAAATCACAAAATTTTGACAATTCCTTTCAACTTCAAATATCTCAAGAATGGTGCAATTTAGGAAAAAAGATGACGAATGATTTTATCTGCAAAAAAGACTAATGATTCCAGGAAGTACAAGATACGGACCTTTAGTTAAAGTGATATTTGTTTTTCATGCAATTTAACCAATCTGTACAGTAGTAGTAAGAAATGGAATGAATCTATTGCTGCCAAAATATGCATGACTCTTATCAAAAACCTTTTACAAGATATCATTTCAATTTATATTGTTGTTTGAATATTACAGGTAAAAATGCAATTTTTTTTATGTAATTACAACACCCTATATCTTTTGAAGGGGGCCAACTTTGGAAAAATGTTAAAAAAAGAAAATGTTTCTTTTGACGTCGAGAATCTATGGTTAAAATTAACGCAGTGTTTAAAGACTCACCCTGTATAAGGTTATTCAAAGGACAACAGCATAGTTTAAAAAAGATATTCTAGATGGTTTTCGATGGTGATGCCATTGATCGGTGTTATTTTTAATTTGATATATAGGTTTGTTCATTAATTGTGTCGTTTGTATAGTATTATACTGTTCCAGAAACCGGTAAAAACTTCAGAACAAGAGCGCAAAAGATCTTGAAATTTTTTGAGCTGTTCTTGAGTTCTAAAAATGGTATGGGAGAACAGTTCTTCTTTTGATTGCCCTTACCATGGTTGTAACGGTGAAAGACTCGCCCTGTATAGCAGTCGGAACTCTCCAATCGGATTGGATGGCGCAATTGGATAAATGGCAGTATTGAAACCCCTAAACGGTAATTCAACCGGAATGTCCATTCCTTTTTTCACGATTTCATAATTATAAATGTTAATATCAGGTGTGGAATTGAACTTTGAGAACACGCCCATCTTTGTTGCGTTCGTTAGTAGGCTTGGATAATTGGCTGCATTTATTTTAAACACATCTCTTTAGAAGTAATTACAAGTTACGACAAAAGGCCCCTTCTAACACCGGTACACTCCTCTGCTATTCTCGTAAAAAAATTGTAGACAATAGTGAGTAATTATTCGGAATGTAGGTATCTATATAAAGAGTCGTTTCACTTCGTTTGCTTAGCGAGCGGCATTTTTATGGAGATCTGAAATTTCATTATGGAGGAGGCGCATATTAGTTTCTTTGGTTCGGGGAGTAAGCTTGTTTCATTAGGATTCATTAACTTAGACAATAGACATGTGGTATGCATGGTTAAATGCATTATTTCTCATCTAATAATATTTCTAAGATGAGAAACTGTTTAATGTGGGTAACCTTCGTAGCATTTGAATGACAACTCAGAATATATTAGTGCCACAAAAAACTTTGGCAACTTTAAAAACTCTCACATCTCCCATTCGGATATACAAAATATCTGTCATGCTTGACATTTGATGTCCTCCGATAGACGTGTTTTTTAACCATTTTGATGCAATTTATACCGTCAAAAGCTCAAGCGGCTATTGCAAAATCAATCGAACTGCCTTATGCAGCCTTAACCCGACATTTTTCCAAAAAAGTTTCGATGAAAAGCCAAATGTCAGATTATATTTCTAAATTAGCAAAGGACTATGGTGCTGAGATTATTCTCCTTCAGGAGACACATGCGGATACTGAAAAAAATCTTCGTGAAAGAGGAACCATAAAAGGTTATGTATTCATTGATTATCTCATTGGTGAAATTTGCGTGAATCTTCCATATCCTTCAATTTATTGCGGTGATTTTAATTCTCACCACGTAATGTGGGTTTATAATAATAATGATAGAAGTGGAATAGCCTTAACTGACTGGATGGAAGATAATAATTTCTATTTAATTTTTTATGGAAAAGATGAACCTTCTTTTCATTCTTCTCGATGGAATAGAGGCTTCAATCCTGATCTCTGCCTAGTGTCTTGTGACAATACTTGCAAACCGCTTCCTGTAAAGCGTAAAATTCTAGGAGTTTTTCCTCATAGCCAACATAGGCCTATTCTGTTGACTTCAAGAAGTTTAATTCAATATTCAGAATGTTTAAGAAGAGCTCGTTGGAATTTCAAGAAAGCGAATTAGATTGATATTGGATGGATTAAACCCACTCACGATAACTATCACAGATTCTTAGGCGTTGTGAAAGCCGCAGCAAAAAAGTTCGTTCCAAGAGGTTTCCGGAAAGATTATGTTCCAGGTTGGTCGAAAAAAACCGATAATTTGTACAAGGACTATCAAAAATCACCATCCGTTGATAAATGTGAAAGGCTTATGAATTCTATCAATACAAGCCGAAAAGAGAAATGGGATGGTGTTGTATCAAAAATGAATTTTACACATTCGAGTAGGGGTTCATGGTGTAAACCGCTTCCTGTAAAGCGTCAAATTTTAGGAGTTTTTCCTCATAGCCAACATAGGCCTATACTGTTGACTTCAAGAAGTTTAATTCAATATTCAGAATGTTTAAAAAGACCTCGTTGGAATTTCAAGAAAGCGAATTGGATTGAATTTGCTAAGAAGGTAGACAGTGATATTGGATGGATTAAACCCACTCATTATAACTATCACAGATTCTTAGGTGTTGTGAAAGCCGCAGCAAAAAGTTCGTTCCAAGAGGTTTCCGGAAAGATTATATTCCAGGTTGGTCGAAAGAAACCGATAATTTGTACAAGGACTATCAAAAATCACCATCCGTTGATAAATGTGAGAGGCTTATGAATTCTATCAATACAAGCCGAAAAGAGAAATGGGATAGTGTTGTATCAAAAATGAATTTTACACATTCGAGTAGGAGTTCATGGATATATTGAGAAAATTAGGTGAAGCTACTCCTCTTACCTCCTCATCATCAAAAATTGATCCGAATTTAATCGCACGCCGCCTAGTTAATGTATCTGAATCAGTCAATTTATCACAATATAAAATGAGTAATATTAAGAAAAAATTACAGATATTCAGGAGATCAGCTCCTACTTTAGAACATGTGTCACATCCATTCAATATAGATGAATTGAGGGCTGCAATCAAATCTACCAAATCTCGAAAGGCAGCAGGATTTGACGAAATTTATCCAGAATTTATCAAACATTTAGGAAAAAGGCCTTGTCTTGGTTATTGTCTTTCTATAACAATATTCTGAATTCAGGAAACTTTCCTTCCGAATTTTGTGAGGCTAAAGTAATAGGATATTTTGAAACGAGGAAAAAATCCTTGTGATCCTAGTAGTTATCGACCCATCAGTTTATTGAGTGTTCCTTTCAAGATATTAGAAAGGCTAGTCCTTTTTAGAATTGAATCTTCTATAGAAAATGCTCTACAAAATTTCCAGGAGGCTTTAGGAAAAACAGAAATTGTTCGGATCAGGTTCTCAGCCTTACAACTTTCATAGAATCAGGCTTCAATGATAGGTTGAAAACAGGAACTGCTTTCATCGATTTATCCTCGGCTTATGACACTGTGTGGAAAGATGGATTAATTTTCAAACTTTATACCCATCTGATGTGTGGGAAAATGGTCCGATTATTAGAAAATATGTTATCTGATAGAAGGTTTCGTGTTTTTATTGACAATAAGAGTAGCAACTTCAAAACATTGAAAAACGGTCTTAATTCAAGGATCAGTTTTAGCTCCTTTACTTTTCAATTTATATCTAAGTGATTTGCCCACTACATCATCTCAAAAATTTGTTTATGCTGACGACATTGCTATTGCTTACCAACATTCGGATTTCCATACTCTGGAAAACATACTGTCATCTGATTTGGAAATTTTAAAGAATTATTTTATTGAGTGGCGATTATGTCCAAATCCCAACAAAACAGAGGTATCTTTGTTTCCATCTGAATAACCATGAAAAATATGAGAAAATTAGGTGAAGCTTACTCCCCTTGCCTCATCATCATCAAGAATTGATTCAAGTTTAATCGCTCGCCGCCTAGTTAATGTATCTGAATCAGTCAATATATCCCAATCTAAAATAAGGAATATGAAGAAAAACTTACACATATTTAGGAGATCAGCTCCTTCTTTAGAACATGTGTCACATCCATTCAATATAGATGAATTGAGGGCTGCAATCAAATCTACAAAATCTCGAAAGGCAGCAGGTTTTGACGGAATTTATCCAGAATTCATCAAACATTTAGGAAAAAAGGCCTTGTGTTGGTTATCTTTCTATAACAATATTCTGAATTCAGGAAACTTTCCTTCCGAATTTCTTGAGGCTAAAGTAATAGGTATTTTGAAACGAGGAAAAAATCCTTGTGATCCTAGTAGTTATCGACCCATCAGTTTATTGAGTGTTCTTTTCAAGATATTAAAAAGGCTAATTCATTTTAGAATTGAATCTTCTATAGAAAATGCTCTATAAAATTTCCAGGGCTTTAGGAAAAATAGAAATTGTTCAGATCAGGTTCTCAGCCTTACAACTTTCATAGAATCAGGCTTCAATGATAGGTTGAAAACAGGAATTGCTTTTATTGATTTATCTGTGACACTGTGTGGAAAGATGGATTAATTTTCAAACTCTATACCCTTCTGAAGTGTGGGAAAATGGTACGATTATTAGAAAATATGTATTCTGATAGAAGATTACGTGTTTTTACTGACAATAAGAGTAACAATTTCAAAACAATGAGAAACGATCTTCCTCAAGAATAAGTTTCAGCTCCTTTACTTCTCAATTTATATCTGTGATTTACTCACAATATCATCTCAGAAATTTGTTTATGCTGACGACATTGCTATTGCCTACCAACATTCGGATTTCCATCTGGAAAACATACTGTCATCTGATTTGGAAATTTTAGAGAATTATTTTATTGAGTGGCTATTATGTCCTAATCCCAACAAAACAGAGGTAATAATAATTTCTATCCAAAATACTTAGGAGTTAAGTTAGATTCATCTCTCAATTACAAGGCTTATTTAAATGATCTGAGCCTAAAACTGAAAACTAGGAATAATATTGTTCAGAAATTAGCTGGATCATCTTGGGGTGCTGATGCTTCCACTCTTCGCACAGCATCTCTAGCCCTAGTTTTTTCTGCAGCTCTGTTTGGTTTAATAGTGCACATACACAAAAAACTGATGCACAATTGAATACATCCTTGAGAATAATTACTGGCACCATAAGATCTGCACCGGTTCATTGGTTCCCAGTTTTGTCTAACATGGTCCCTCCTTATATTCCCAGACAAACGGCAGCTCTGAATTCTTGGAACAAATATCATTCTTTTCCCAATTTATTCCCAATAATTTCATATATTCCACAAATTGAAATTCCCAGATTGAAGTCACGTAAACCATTATGGCATAATACGTTCTTCGATATCAACAGAAGTGAAAAAGAATTATGGAAGACTAAGTGGAACTCTTACGAAATATTCAATAAGTATCTCGTTTCTGATCCTTCTGAAAAATTCGGACAGTTCTTAATCGTTTGAGAGCAGGTCATGGTCGTACCAATATTTAGCTGGAACTCAGTTCCTAGCGCAAGTTGTGAATGTGGAGAAGCAGAAGAAACAATACCTCATCTCATCAATTGTTGTCCCATATATAAATTTCAAGATGGTTTTAGGGCTATTCATGATGTTTCCAACTCTTTCTTGGAATGGGTTATAAATTTCAAACGAATATGATACGTTTTTTTGGTATTCAGTTTTTTTTTCTGCTTTTGTCTTTTTATTTCCAGTTTCGATGTGAGCAACTTGAAGAAGTCTCTGTCACAATCAATAGAAGAAAGAAGTCCCTAAAATATATTTCAGCTTATTTTTGTATTTTCACACTTAGACGGGAAGCCAGGGTTTTTTTTACTGGGGTTTTTTCCCTAGGCTTTTATGCCATACGCCGAATTATAGGACACCCCGTCACTAACCCCTGATCTATATGCTTTATTGTTTGCTAACTAAATATTGTCACTGCTTTTGAAATTCTCAGAGTTTATATTATTAATGCTTACTTTATTTGAAGAAGTTCTATGTCTGAAACGTTTGGTTGTGCCATGGGATCAAAAATAAGTCCCATATTGGCGCAATATGTTATGAATTATGTGTTGGATAGGTGCACTGCTGGACTGAATTATAGAATGGCTTTCATCAAAAAGTTTGTCGATGTGCTTGTTATGCTTATACCCAAAATAAAGTAGGTAGCTATGGTTGAACATTTTAACCAGTTCAATAGCCATGTTCAGTTTACATTAGAAAGTGAGAAAGATGACAATAACTCAGTTAGTTTTTTGGACCTGAGACTCCTTGAATAGAAAATAAAATTTATTTGAATTAGCACAGAAAACGGGCAATATCTAATAGGTTGATACATTATAGATCTGACTATCCAATATATATATATATCAATATACTTATGTCAGCGTGGTTGTGGTGGACAATAGCCAGATGTCATTATTAATTCATAATTGCCGAACTTTTCTTTTTAAGTTTTTGTTGAAAGACCCTTCATTTGTCAAAATAATTCGTGGTATTCAAATTTTTATGATATGAAATCATCGTTGAAGTTCTAGAAGACTAAAAACCGAAAACTACATCAGCGGTAATCACTGAAGCGGCAAATTCAAAAGCAGTTGATACCTAACAGAAAGAAATATGCCCTGAATGCTGTTCTCGTGTTGTAAATAGTAGCAATTCTAGAATTCCTTCTTAGCAATTCAAATACCTATATATGATTGACACTAACCTGGAATGAAACTCAATCAGTCCAGTAAGTGATATAATTATCATTTCACACCCAGAATAGAGAATTGCAGACAAGACTTCTATAATATCCGGAAGAAACACCATTTCAATTAGGTATCGCCGAAGGACTTCTCCGGTTGTTGGCTTTTTCTCTATGGGGTACCAATAATCTGTGATTGAACATATAGCCAGCTTATTGATACAATCATTTGTGATATGCAGTTGAAGTCAGATTATCGTGTCATGTTTCGCCTCTGTTGCTTAGGCTCTAGTTTTGACATCGTCATTATTACATACGAATAATTAGTTTGTATCGTGAGTTATTCAATTGAACAAAGGTCACGGAAATCTAGAAATGGCAGCAGAAACCTCATGAAATTATCATATTTTCTATAGAGGTGATCTGAAGGTAAAGACTTTCACAAAAAATCACTTGGAGCATATGCTGAGAATAATTGAATACTTTTTTAAGGCTATCAGTACAGAATTTTGGCTGGTGAAATTTTGTACCCTCAATAGAGACAAGATTATTCCAACTCAAAGATCAAGGGTGAATAGGGATTATGAACGCCGGTGATATTTACACGAACCACGGTATAAAACAACCACAGCCCATTGATCAACAGCTGATCAATGCTGAAGTAACTGATCAACTCAATCAGAGACTACTAACACCTATCAGCAATGGCTAGAATCACATTAGTCCACGCCTACGTTTGTAAGGTAGTCGACTACTCCAAAGCCATCATTTCTTGGTCCACCATCGACATGACTCTTTAGCGAAGACCGAGAGTAACAATGACTGAAAGGTATTTATTTAACCGTGTGCCGGTCTCTAGGCACTTATACTCATATCTTTTCTTATATAGAGCAACAAATATCATGCGAGGAGCTAATGAATGTACCAAGCTTCCTTAATACTCGAGGGGCAAGAATTGAAGCAACCTCCTCCTAACTTCACTAAGCTGTATTAAATACAGATGAGTCAACTCCATTATGACTCTAAGAGCCTGTAGCCAGAATACCACCCATACGAAAATAAGGGGATTAAAAGAATAACTTCTGCAAGGAATACATGATTACCAGGTAGATCAAGGACATGTGGAAACTTAGATAGATATAAATAATTTATTTTGTTCGAAGTACATGATGAAATGTACAAGAAAAAAACGTCAAACAAAGATACATTAAAGAGAAATCGACTTTTCAGCCTTACAAAAATCAAAGTATTCCCTGATATTATAAGGTTCACACCTCAAAATAAAAGAGTTCAGCTTACACAGCAGTAGTTTCTCTGTATTCACATCACGAAATTGCCTTGGCAATGCATTAAACATTTTCATGCACATGTACATAGCATTATGCTGTGTCAAAGTGAACTTATGAGCTGGATAGAGATAACAGTCTATTTGCCTTGTCTTTTCATTCTTATTTCGATATGGCTCAAAAATATCCCGATGCTGAATCAGAAACTTGGGGGAACTGTACACGTACAATCCTGTTAAAGTATGAATATTGCCACCCCGAAAAAAAAGGCTGTTCGTGAAGGAACTGTTTCCCCAGTAAACAATATCATATGACAAATTCGATTGAAAAGCAGCATAGTAAAAAATCTTCAAGGTAGGCAGATCAACAGACTTCTTGAGAACATTAATGGCATACAACGCTGAATTTAATTTTTTATTTAAGTGATGTATATGTACATCCCATCTCAACTCACAATCTACATGAACCCCAAAGAACCTGGTAGATTCAGAGATCTTCACTTGACTTCCATCTAGAGAAATTTCAACTGGGAATTGAAATTTTGACCTTGAAGAGTGAAAAACTACACATTCTGTCTTTTATGCATTCAATTTGAGCATGAGCATGAGCTTTGAACTATCGATTGACTTCAATAGACCTCATCGCCATCCTAGAGAAAGTTTTTCCTAAGAAAACTACCTCATAGACTTCATCATAAATGACGATAGTTTTCTCAAGCGGGTTTCTATTTCTGTGCTGACATATGATACTTTTAAATCTTCATGGATGGTGTGGTTGGAGACATACCAAGGGGCGTTAACCAATGAACGTTGTATTCTGATTGTACTCTTTCGACAATTTGAACATTTGATTGCTTAGTGTAACCCCAGAATTGGATACCGTACGTTCATATTGGTTTGATGATTGCTTTGTAAATAAGCAATTTATTTATGTAGGTTCAATTTGGACTTCCTGCCTATAAGCCAACACATTTCTCGTAATTTCAATTTATTCCATTCTCTTTGTCATTAATGTGTTGTCTCCAGTTGAGGAGTTGGTCTAAATGTACGCCCAGATACTTAGCTTTGGGGTCGTGTATATTCTTTTCGAATATTTCGACAGGGGGACATATATTTCTTCTTGAACTGACTTAACCTCATTGATGTTGAGTCGCCATTTTCGATGCCACTGTCCAAGGTCATCCAGGTGTCCTTGTGATTGTTTGGAAGCTGTTTCGGCGTTTTCATCAGATGCAAGTATGCAAGTATCATCTGCAGAAGATGCTACGGTGATGTTTTCATTTTCTGGTATGTCTGAGATGTAGATGATGTATAATAGTGGTCCAAGAATACTTTTCTGTGGGACTGCGGATTCAACTTTGGCAGGAGTGATTATTGTTTCCCTCATACGACTTCAGAATTATCTAATACGGCTGTGGGAGGTGTTGTTCGAATTTGTACAGCAGTCCGTACACAATAACAGACATGAAGCAGTTTCCAGGTTAATCAATCAATAGTCTGCTAAGTATAAACTTCGTCGAGTAAAGATCAAACCCCACAATAGCCGTTAAAAAATGATAGACACCCACTTGATGGGATTACACTGTCCTCACTTATAAAAAATCACCCACAATTGAACTGATCCCATGTGAATAAAATGGAAAATAAAGCACGATCCCGAAAGATAACTACCTATAAGATAGGTATGCAGAGAAGATCGCTGAATACAGAGATCTTGAATATCAAATGAAGAGTCAGTCGACATTAAGACCATTCTCTTGGTGATACCGTTCATCTCTTCATACCATCAAACTGCTGGAGACCTTGAGAAGTCTTCAATTCAAAGAGAATTCCTACCACAGAATGCAGTAAGTAATATTCCTGGCATTTACATGAACCGTCAACAAGAAGAACTTCATCAAGGGTAAGAAAGAAGGTAGCTGAATCATCAGCAGGATGCTGAGGAACTCCCGCACCTGTCTGTCGCCATAACGACAGTGAATTTGAAATGTTTTCAGTAAAGCTTTTTCCACATGGTATCTGAGATATCTGGGAGAACTTAATGTTCTTCCAGAAAGGAGTGTGAAAGCTGATGCCACAATCATAACTTTTCCTACTGAAACTATCTCCATCAAGTCCATGATATCCCAGAAATTATTTCGACTCTGTCTGATTAAAAGTATCGGTTCGAGAAACTGATATGGCCGATGTGAGGTCACGAAACGGACTCTGTCCACGTAAAATTAAGCGCCTCCAAGGCGATGTTCCGCGCCGCACGTAACAAATATGTTCATTGTCCAATCGTGTCCGTCGTGCCGTGCGCCGAACTCCTTTGGGGTGTCAGGTTGATGAACTTGGGCCACACTCTGTTTACATTACGAGAAATTATTTGTTGTCGTTTTGCGGTACACGGATCGCGTTATTCAATGAGTTATACACACTCTGCTTGGAACAAATGCAGTGCCGTACCGTTTGAGAAGGCTCCAGGTTGAGTTCGATATACAAAGTGTTCTAAACATTTCAAAAAAGTTTAGAAGCGCTTCTTCTATAGTCATTTCCTCGCTCTGGCACAGTGTGATACTAAAGGTTGTCTCAAAATTAACGCATGATATAAATTTGCCGCCATTTATGCAGTACAATGTTGTCAACCCTAAAAACAGAACAAATCGACAGTAGACACTTTAGGGTTAGTAAAAATGGAGCGTTAAGCAATAGAACAACGTGTCTTCATTGTTGAACAATGAATGCTTGGCGGTCTCAGTTAAAAAATTTCATACAAAATATGATTAAAACTCAGTTAATTGTAAAGAGATTGACAAATTGATTGACAGGGCCCGCGGAAGATGCCAAACACACTGGTCGTCCAAAAACAAGCCGTTCGAATGTCAATGTTTCGGTGACAATCCAGGAGCCTCAATTCGGCGTCGTGGACAAGAATTGCAAATTTCAAGAAGCTCTCAACAGCTTATACTCACTAAAGATCTGTGTCTCCATGCTTACAAAATTGAATTACCACAACAACTGAAGCCCTATGATCATGCACAGCGAAGAGAGTTTGTTGAATGGATTACTGAGCAATCAAAACAAATGAATGATTTATCGGGCACAATCATCCTAAGCGACGAAGCACATTTTCACCTTGATGGCTTTGCTAATTGCCAAAATTGCCGCTTCTGGGGTTCTGTAATCCTAAATAGGATTGTCGAAAAACAAATCCATCAACAACGTATCACTATTTGATGTGCATCATGGTATAATTGTTATTTCCAGTAACACAGATTTTTTATGATGAAAGAGTTGATACTGATTATGACGAACCATCTGTACTAAGAAACTGCTGAATTCGAGGACTGCAGAACATTTGTACTCTCCTTGCTACCAAATAATTTGCAAGACATTTCGATTTTTTTGTTGACCGAATCTTCGACATAACTCATCGCAATTTCGGTGCTCTTCCACCCTCCTGCACGCTTTAGTGCTAAAATATCTCCACCCGAATCCGCAACCATAGTGGCTTCAGTTCTGCGAAAAGAGTGGCCGGTGTATAACTCTGGGTTTTAAACCTAAATATTTTGCTATTTGCTTTGGGACACCACCAATAGTGTGCTGTCCAGCATTAAGGGAAATTCACCTTCCATGTCGGTATGTCAAAAAAAAATCTTTCTGTTCCAGTTTCCATCGGTTATAATCTTCTTGTTCTTAAATTTTTTGTTTACCGCAATGTCACAATAACGCATTTTTCCATATCTTCTACATCATTTATGTTTAAGGAGAATTTCGTCACATCGACAACATCCAAATATCCCAAATATCGTTACAATTTTCGCCAGGAACCACTGGTCATCAGGAGCATGTAATAAAATATAAAACAATACACGCAAGGTAATGGGTTTTACTGGCTCAAGGAGGTAACTGACTCCCTTGCGGCTCGTCAATTATATCCTCCATTCGCTAGTAAAAACCTCTTAGTTTGCTAATAATGTTATATAATATTTCTATTTGATTCAAATACTGTGTTAATTTTGACTTTCCTTCCACTTATACATGTCCACAACCTTTGCGAACAACGTGGTTCGCGAAGTAATACTGACATCATTTGAATTCTGAGAGGTGTCCTCCATGACACTGTAGAATGGCACATGTGATTGCTGGCTCGGAGGTTAGAGTTCCAGAGGAGAAATTTGGATATGCACGGGTTGGAGTCCGGATGTATTTTTCCCGGAATTTCAAATGTCGAATTTCGTCTAGAAGCCATAAACCTTAATTCCATATTCCTAATAAGGAACAGATAGAAAACTTCTCATATCACAGACAAAAACAATGATTCCTGGAAATTCAGGGATTTACTGCAATATCCCATTCTCCGAATCCATCCAGACCCTGAATCAAACAAAAAGTAAAATCACTAGTTATTGCTTCGCATCAACTCCGAATGTGAAAAACAAACAAGGTCCCTTTTCAAATTGGCAATTCCAATCAATCGATACAAAACAAATAGAAGGGTTTTCCGATAGTAAAAACCGACGAGGCGAAGTTGAATTACTGTATGGAATTCGAACGTTTTTCACGGAGGATAAAAGGGAAACAGAATGAAAATCGACTCTACATTGTGTTTCTGGAAGAGCCCAATAATCGAATTACCTCAGGCGAATGGATAATCTAAACAGCCCGCTCACGCTTATTAGACGAAGTTTTTGCAAACATTTCTATTTCGATTCAAGAATATTTTTCGCCGCTTATGCCACTGCCTCCGAAAGGCGAGACATATTTGGTCTTTTTTCTTTGATTTCGGCGTCGCCTTCTCTGTTTTAGCATACAAATACGTAATCCCTTCTGTTCTGGAGGGTGAGATAAGGTCCTCTTATAACTCCAGATATGCGGTTGACTTTTGCAATGTCGTTGAACTACTACCATTCTTTAAGATGTCGATTTAATTCTGTTTCCTTCGACAATCCCAAGTAATGTTACAGCCAATTTATTGATGTACCGCCAAATTTAGTATGTCCTGCCGTCCATTCGTCCGGCCTTATTAGACCAGTGCCGAAGCCTTTAAAATAGAGAAAAAGGAAAAACACTTTGGTAGGATGAAACCTGTTGAAAAAGAACGACAATATAACAAAAGTGAAAGGAAATGTTAATTATGGACGAATCCAGTGGAATAAGGGGTGTTTTTAAGGGTAGAAAACGGTTTATCTCGATTACAGGTAGCATATTTGAAAATCACTTCTGATCCTATAAGTGCTCCAGAAGTTTTTCGGCTGTTGCACAATAAAACTCGAAAAAGCCCCCAATTCACAGATGAGTAGATATTTAATCTAATTTCACAGTTCTGTCAATATTGACAATTAATAAAAATTTAAATTTTTTTGTAATTTTAAGACAATAGAATGAAGAACATGAACAGAAGGTGGATACAGCTTAAATAATAAATTTACAACAGTTCCAAAATCAGATATTTGATTTCATGGTCGAAATGACTATTTCAAGGTGCTATTTATTAATGTGAAAGCTTGATTAAAGATTTCTTTCAGATAACTTGGCAAGATGAAAACTCCATATAACGGTTTTTACTGCTTGAATTGCAAAATTTATATTATACTTGGCTCTACCCATGGTCATACTTGACTTCCTTCATCGGCATAGCATTCTGGAACAATAGCTGAGCCCAAGAAAAGTGTGTCCAAATATGTAATGGGCAGTTAAATATCAATGAACCATAATCGGCAACAACCATTAAACACCTATATAACATTCCTTATTTTCCTTATCCTTAAGAGTAAAGTGAATTTATGTTGCTACATTCCCCAATTAATTATTTCTATTACATACGCTAAGGTGCAAGAAAAGTCTTACGTCACCCAACCCATACAAGAACGATTTATTAACATGAAGCTGTTTAATTCAATTAATTCATCTTCGGAACCATTCAATCTCCCGGAGTGATATGCTCATATGGGTTCAATATTTGTGCATCAACTGGTTTTGGGACTAATTTCGTAATAACAATTTCTTGTCTGTATGTTTTTTGATAATTGTAATTTGGAATTGTAGACCAGTATTTGAAGAACACATGTTCCACTTCAAAATCTGTTGAATCATATCAGTCGATATACCCAGGTCTGACCATGAACATGAATACTAAGTAATACTTGATATTAGTGCTTTTCTACATTTTTTATAGCAACACTGATTAATTACACTTTGGAAATTGGGTAAACAACAAACATTCATAGTAAAACCGAGAAAATTTGCCAGAAAAATTTGATCTCTAGTGGCATTATACAGGGTGTCCGAGAAAATGTGGGATATTTCTCGGATTTTTCGGTTTCGTGTTTTTATTGACGATAAGAGTAGCAACTTCAAAACATTAAAAAACGGTCTTCCTCAAGGATCAGTTTTAGCTCCTTTACTTTTCAATTTGTAACTAAGTGATTTGCCCACTACATCATCTCAAAAATTTGTTTATGCTGACGACATTGCTATTGCTTACCAACATTCGGATTTCCATACTCTGGAAAACATACTGTCATCTGATTTGGAAATTTTAAAGAATTATTTTATTGAGTGGCGATTATGTCCAAATACCAACAAAACAGAGATATCTTGTTTCCATCTGAATAATCATGAAAGATATAGAAAATTAGCTGTAACTTTCAATGATTCTCCTATCGAACATAATTTCTATCCAAAATACTTAGGAGTTAAATTAGATTCATCTCTCAATTACAAGGCTCATTTAAATGATCTGAGCCTAAAACTTAAAACTAGAAATAATATTGTTCAGAAATTAGCTGGATCGTCTTGGGGTGCTGATGCTTCCACTCTTCGCACAGCATCTCTAGCCCTAGTCTTTTCTGCAGCTGAGTATTGCTGCTCTGTTTGGTTTAATAGTGCACATACACAAAAATTGATGCACTATTGAATACATCCATGAGAATAATTACTGGCACCATAAGATCTACACTCTTTATAATTCCCTTTGAAAATGGGCAATACTATCTTTGGAAGTTTAACATTTGGCGAACTGATAGAGCAACTATTTTGGTTTTTCATTGGGTTGTTTACTACAGGAAATAAATAGAAATAAGTCGTTCTGATGGTGTAATAATTATCCATAAAGGCTGTTCGAATAACCTTCTCAGTGTTCAATTCCGGTTCATCGGAAGATACAATCATAGAGACAATTGAAGTGTGTAAATTTTGAAATTCCATGTAAATATCCTCAAGTTTTTCAAATCTTAATTTGAATCTTACGTGAAGACTTTCATCAGTGACAGCGAATTGTGCCACATTCAGAATTTCCTCGAGATCATCAATAACAATCTGACGACGAGCTTTGAGTTGTTTCAATTTTGTCGTCATTATTATTATTCAAGGTTTACTGCAGAAAACAATATGAATTTTGTTTTGAGTAATTTTGAAAAAAAAAATAAATAGACTAACCTATTGAAATGAACTAAGTTAATTAATAAAGTTAATAATTAAGGTTGAATCTATTGAATTGAAAATCTAGTTGAAAATAATGAAATGATGAAAATAAACAAAAACAAGAATGTCTATCTTTGTTTATGTTTTGAATAAAGGTTATGAACATAGATCAGAAAAAACAAATGAAGAGTTGTCTATGTTCTCAAGTAATGAAAGCTAAATCTATAACATGCGCAGAAAATTATCCGCGATTAAAGGATTCATGAATGTGTTCGATATCTTGTCAAGTTTTTGAGGTTAGGTGAATATTGACCGATTGAAATAAATGCAAATGAAAAAACTAAATGAAAAAATTCCAAAATGCTTGATCGCAATAATTTTGAAAACGCGGTTCGAAAATATGCGGCTCAAGAAGGACCAAAATGGCACGACAAGGGCCTTTGAAAAGTAAAAGAAAACGCAAGAAAAATTAATAATAAAATTCTGAAAAAATATTAAGAAACGACTCGAAAGAAAATGCGAATGCTGGAGTATCGACTTCTGCCTACCTGGTTTCACAGTACGGCTGAATGAACTTGTCCAGGCACTCACGGGTGAGAATAGTCACTTTTTCACTAGAGTTCGAATTTGTAGATTTAACGAGAAAGTTATTTATTTCCAAGAAAACTGTTTTGTACTTCATCGGATGGACGCCGGTTCAGTACTCTCTTTTCGACATAGGTCATATGCTCCAACATATGTTACGCGTTAATCGGAAAATGAAGTGAACATATACAGAGTGTATCACTATTGAATCGAGCAAGCAACTCGGAACAAAAATGAATGAAACTAACAAATTCAACTGAAATAATAAGTTGCAGTAACACAGATAGAACATTAAAAAATAAGATGACTAGTTCCCATAAATTTTTTCCTAGCGGCCCTACCTACGGAGATACGCCCTTCTAAGGGACGCCACTGGTAATTAATTTTTCTTAACTTTTAAACTACTTGATATAATTTAATGAAAATTTAATACGACAAACAGTGATAAAGACCTCTTATAATACTGTCCTCAAAACATAATTAGCTTGTTTAGTTTATCAGGGGCGGACTAGGTTGTATATTTCATTGCATTTTTAACACCCTAGATGATATAGAGTTGAAAAATATAATTGTGAATACTTTCAACATCAAGCTGAAGAAAAGGTACTTCTGTTCATTGTCGATAATTTTAACCGTTTGCGAGAAAAAAATCAAAAGAATTAATGTTTTAGTCTTCTTAAAACGAAATTATTATCAGGATTTACAAATACACTGTTTTTACGAACGTTACTATGGTAACTACCAAATAAATGAATAACTTGCACTGACTTTTTGAATTTTGTTAACACGTGGATAATTTATTGAAGTTTGAATATCATGGTGAATTTAATTTCATAATGGGATACACATTTGTTCCGCCCCTGATAAACTAAACAAGCTAATTGTGTTTTAAGGGCAGTATTTTGAGAGGTCCTTAATACTATTTATCGTATTAAATTTTTATGAAATTTTATCAACTAGTTTGATTATTGAAGAAAATTTGATTACCAGTGGTGTCCTTTTGGAGGTCGTAGGAAAAAAGGTAAGGGAACTTGTCATCTTATTTTTTAATGTTCTATCTGAATCCGAAATATCCCACACATTTTCCTGGACAGCCTGTATATGATTAAACTTTCAATGGCCAAATTTACCTAATTATCCAAAATTTCAATAATTCTTTTTTTGAAAAGTACAATATCTAGTAGGATATCATACAACTACATACCTATACAGTTACACTCAAAAGTGCCATTAGAAGATATAAATAAATAGAAATCCTCTCCGTTAGCTCAACTATTTTTACAATAGGTACAATAATGGCAATATATTTATAGAGAAGAAATAATATTTTATTACATGCATTTCTCGAATACATATATTTAACAAAGTTGCGATAAATCTTGGTATTGTCACGTTCAATATCTATCCATCTATCGTCATTATTCTTAGCACGATAGGCATTTCAAAAGATAACCTCTCTTTATAGCCGTAGAGGTGAACGAAGGTGAGGCTTGCGTAGTCTGAAACCAAATATTCCGTATCTTGATCCTTGTTTGTTTGTACAGGCTGATGAATGTAGATTCGTCACTGAAAATCCTAAAGAACCAAAAGTTCGAAAGAATATACTGGGTGAGTCTTTGAGCACTACGTTAATTTTAACCATAGATTCTTGACGTCAAAAGAAATATTTTCTTCCTATAACATTTTTCCAAATTTGGCCCAGTTCAAAAGATACAGGGTATTGAAATTTCATAAAAAAAATTGCATTTTTCCCTGTAATATTCAAACGACAATATCAATTGGAATGATTGCTTGTAGGAGGTTTTTGATAAGAGTCATGCATATTTTGGCAACAATAGATTTATTCCATTTCTTGGGGGTTCCTCATTACTACTGTACAGATTGGTTAATTTCCATGAAAAACAAATATCACTTGAACTAAACGTCCCTATCCTGTACTGCCTATAATCATTAGTCTTTTTTGCTGATAAAATTATTCATCATCTTTTTTCCTAAATTGCAATTGAGATATTTGATGTTGAAAGGAATTAAATAGATATAATCATCTGATGAAACATGAGTGAGTGAATTATTTCTTAGAGGGAAAATAATGTTTTCAAACAATTCAGATTCAATAGTGGATGCTGTGGAAGGTAATTTTCAAGGGTAATACCACTAGAGGTGAGAATTTTTTGAGAACACTCTTGTTTTTTGGGAATTATGCCTTTAAATTTGACGAAACAAAGTTATCCTTGAAATATTATATTATTCTATATTATATTATATATTTCGGGTTCACTTTGTTGAGTGAAATTTGTATAATTTTCAAAAAACGACAGAGTGTTCTCAAAAAAAATTCGAATCTCGTGTGGTATTTGGAAAGATCATTCAACAATATAAATCAAACGAAATAAAAAATAGTTTTTTATTCAAAAATAACCAGATAGAAGCTTAACAAGAATTTATCCAGAATTCATTAAACATTTCGGAAAAGACCTTGTCTTAGTTATTGTCTTTCTATAACAATATTCTGAATTCGGGAAACTTTCCTTCCGAATTTCGTAAGGCTAAAGTAATAGGTATTTTGAAACGAGGAAAAAATCCTTGTGATCCTAGTAGTTACCGACCCATCAGTTTATTGAATGTTCCTTTCAAGATATTAGAAAGGCTAATCCTTTTTAGAATTGAATCTTTTATAGAAAATGCTCTACAAAATTTCCAGGG
Organism: Micraspis discolor; assembly: GCA_030674115.1. Lineage (NCBI taxonomy): Eukaryota > Metazoa > Arthropoda > Insecta > Coleoptera > Coccinellidae > Micraspis > Micraspis discolor. The sequence goes on from JARTUT010001740.1 coordinate 4,436,354, forward strand.
AGGCTTTAGGAAAAATAGAAATCGTTTGGATCAGGTTCTCAGCCTTACAACTTTCATAGAATCAGGCTTCAATGATAGGTTGAAAACAGGAGCTGCTTTCATTGATTTATCTTCGGCCTATGAAACTGTGTGGAAGGATGGATTAATTTTCAAACTCTATACCCATCTGAAGTGTGGGAAAATGGTACGATTATTAGAAAATCAGTTTTAGCTCCTTTACTTTTCAATTTGTATCTAAGTGATTTGCCCACTACATCATCTCAAAAATTTGTTTATGCTGACGACATTGCTATTGCTTACCAACATTCGGATTTAAATACTCTAGAAAACATACTGTCATCTGATTTGGAAATTTTAAAGAATTATTTTATTGAGTGGCGATTATGTCCAAATACCAACAAAACAGAGATATCTTGTTTCCATCTGAATAATCATGAAAGATATAGAAAATTAGCTGTAACTTTCAATGATTCTCCTATCGAACATAATTTCTATCCACAATACTTAGGAGCTTAATTAGATTCATCTCTCAATTACAAGGCTCATTTAAATGATCTCAGCCTAAAACTTGAAACTAGAAATAATATTGTTCAGAAATTAGCTGGATCGTCTTGGGGTGCTGATGCTTCCACTCTTCGCACAGCATCTCTAGCCCTAGTCTTTTCTGCAGCTGAGTATTGCTGCTCTGTTTGGTTTAATAGTGCACATACACAAAAAATTGATGCACTATTGAATACATCCATGAGAATAATTACTAGCACCATAAGATCTCCACCAGTTCATTGGTTACCAGTATTGTCTAATATTGTCCCTCCCCATATTCGCAGACAGACTGCAGCTCTGAATTCTTGGAATAAATATCATTCTTTTCCCAATTATTTCATATTTTCCACAAAATAGAATTCCCAGATTGAAGTCACGTAAACCATTATGGCATAATACGTTCTTCAATATGAACATAAGTGATAAAGGATTATGGAAGACTGAGTGGAACTCTTAAGAAATGTTCAATAAGTATCTCGTTTCTGATCCTTCTGAAAAAGTTCCTGGTTTTGATCTTCCAAGAAAAATCTGGACAGTTCTTAATCGTTTGAGCACAGGTCATGGTCGTGCCAATGGCATGCTATTTAAATGGAACTTCCTAGCGCAAGTTGTGAATGTGGAGAAGCAGAAGAAACAATACCTCATCTCATCAATAGTTGTCCCATATATAAATTTCAAGATGGTTTTAGGGCTATCCATGATGTTTCCAACTCTTTCTTGGAATGGGTTATAAATTTCAAACGAATATGATACTTATTTTTGTTATTCAGTTCTTTTTTCTGGTTTTGTCTTTTTATTTCTAGATTCAATGTGAGCACCTTGAAGAAGTCTCTGTCTCCATCAATAGAAGACCACTCTTGAAGAAAGAAGTCCCTGAAATATATTTCAGCTTATTTTTGTATTTTCACACTTAGACGGGGAGCCAGGGTTTTTTTTTACTGGGGTTTTTTCCCTATGTCATACGCCTAATTGTATGACACCCCGTCACTAACCCCTGATCTATATGCTTTATTGTTTGCTAACTAAATATTGTCAGCCAAAAGTTCAAAAGAATATATATATTCATCTTTATTCTCAAAATAATAATTATTGATAGCACAATTATTATACACATTACGAGCATAATTTTCGAATGATGATGTAGATACTGATGTTGTTTCTTGAAGGAGATTTTTTTCATTCCTTATGGCTGTGATTATTTTTTTGTGATGTTGTTGGTCCAGTTGGAGATACGGTTTCACTGACGCTGCAGAAAAATGGCCTGTTATCTTTATCTTTATTTTTGGGCACCACCTTGTCTTGTTTTAGAAAATATTGGATTGTAGGCAATTCGGCCCGTGGGATTACCATCGTTTTCAATTTCGAATTGGAAATACGAAATTAGGCATGATGAACCCTCTCCTCCGCGCCAAGTAAGCTTCAATGCAGCCATAAAATAAAATTTTCTGTTCAAAACATCTGAATTATCTTCTTTACATAAGTTGACCAGCTTTTTGTGTTGCTCCAAAGACAGCGCCTTGGCACTAACTTTTATTTTCTCAGGGTCCTCTTGCAAAATACGCCTCTTGGCATTTCGTGCATCCCGCGCCGTTTTAAAAGCCACGTCTTTGGATGGATCGAATCTAACGCCCCATTCGGAATAAAATTTTTCCTTCAGCTGGTTGGCAGTATTATTTCACAAGATTTTTACGACACTTTCCTTGTAGTCTGGTCCATCTATTTTCTTCATATTAAAAGCAATAAATAAAAGCATAATATTAATGAGCTCTGACAAACTTGTTTTTTAATTTAGAAGGTATTTCCTGGCAGCACACAATTCTTCAAATTGTTTCCAAATGTAAGATCTTGACTTCACTGCATTAAGCGGCACTTTTTCCTCAATTGAAGTAATATTACAATTCCCAAAACGTTTAATTTTTATTTACTTTATGGTAAAATACGAAAATAAACTGACAGAACTGCCAAATGTGCTGTTGAAGTTATCGCTAACAACTGCTTGTTTATCGTAACCATGACGACCGCTACTTCCACCAACGGCCAAAGCTATCCGGACGTATTAATATTCCTATGCAAATTAGGCATTTGATGAAAACAAATTTCTAAAAGTGAAAACACTGTGAGGTTAAGTGTTTTCAGATACAGTTTGTTTCTATTGGTCCGTTTTCAAAAATTGAGCGATTTCATTGGACGATGTAGTATAGTGTTGAATGATCATTCAAACTAAACTGGACTACAGAATGGTATTAACCCACTGTGAAAATTTAAAATGCTTATAACTTTTTAACGCATCTGAATATGGAAAAACGGTATGGAAAAAAGTGTTTCTTTTCATCTCAAGAATCTATGGTTAAAATTAACGCAGTGGTTAAAGACTCATCCTGTATATCATAGATCATTCACTTTGAGACGATGGTACCTTATGAAATTTGTCACCGAATGAAAAAACTTGGTCGTTACAGTTTTGTTCATGCATAACTTTCAATGGCGAAAAAATTGGAAACTTGGTATTGGAAACTTATTTCGGCATTGAAGATTTGAATTAAATAATTTATCAAAATTGCTTGGAGGCAAGAAGTGTTTAGAGTGCTTTCTCAAGTAATAAGCACATCGCTTCGGCTCAAGAGTACTGTGATATAAATGTTCATGTCGAGTACACAGATGAGCAGATTTTTTACAAAACAAAGATGTTGTCAGTTTTTCAATCAACATATTTCTTGAAAATACATATCTATTAAATGAGTTCGTGGAATTCATATCAATAATTAATTGTTTTTATTTGATTTCGAACATTAATGGTGATTCAAAAAAAATCTAATGATTGTTTAAGATAGTGTGGATGGAAATTAATCCTACAAATTGCTGATAATGTGGAAAATTTGCACACTAATAGAATATTAATATTTCCGAAGATTAAACAACAGTAGCCGGTTTGAGAGGGAAACAGGTACAATAAAATGTTGAAATTCATAAATATTCCGGTTTTTCATTCACATTCGACCTTTCCCGGAACATAGAAACGAGTAATTATTGCGAATGCATTGTTGAAAGAGATTTTTCATTTCCAGTTGATCAACAGCCTTGATTGCTGCCACGATGAGTGTCGAACCATGTCGTTGAGATACAAGATGGCAGTTTGATCGTCACGGTTTCTGAGCACGTATTGTGAAGATGATTAAGGATCATTATGGTCATCACACCTACATTTTACACATTGATTATTGTAGGCAACGTCGACTTATCCAAGTAAGTTACTATGACGAACACAATTCAATTTTTTCAGTGGTGCCAAGTCATGCTGAAAACCGGGCCCACTGAAATTATCAATTCTGTATGATTCGGAACGATGATTGCTGATCCTGAATGAAGATGTTGAGCGAAGAATGGGTATTGTGGCAAAGTTTCGTCATTCTTGACAATCAATGAAAATTGAAACATTTTTCGCTTTCAAACTGTAATTTACCTTGAGAACGATACAAGATGTCTACCCGTTTATATTCATTGAGAAGTGTCGCATCTGATACGGAAGTGGTCGACTGTAACTTATTACACTGGTCCACTCTAATCGGAAACAAATTTTTATGTTGCCAAACTTAGCAAATATCGGGTTTTCCAATGGGGACTTAACAACTTTGAATTTAATTTGTGAACGCAACGTCAACGTTTATTTAGTGAAGTGTACATTTGCATCATGGTGAAGTACACGAACGACCAACGTTTGCAACTTATAAAAATTTACTACCGACATTCGGAGTCGGTGACCGCTACTTTAAGAGCCTTAACTACAATTTTCCGTCGTAATTCGCGCCCTAGTAGACTGGCAATCACAAGTTTGGTGCAAACATTTAAGGCTAGTTACACACACACCAATTTTGGACGTTCGATAAAAGTTCGTACGAACATTTATCGTACGTCCAAAATTTAAAGTAGCTTTCAGACCTGTCGATTTCGTATCGTGGACGTACATTTTTGATGATTCGCTTCAGTTGCTTGTCAGCATGAACCCTTTCAGGACTCGTGTTCTTGCTATGTGGTTGTTGTACCGTCGGCGTAGACGAAGGCGTAAAACCAGGAGTCAGTGGGTTCATCCTATTAATCCGAGAAGACTAGATGCAGAGATTTTTCACACACATTATGAACAATTTCGAAGTGACGAAGAAAAGTTTTAAATTATTTTAGAATGTCAACAGCAAGCTTTGATAAATTGTATGAGAAAAAACTAAATAATTTCACCAAACACACTGCATTACTTCCTTCTCTGATGGCGGTTAAATCGCAACTAGTAAAGCCAAGCGAACTTCGGTCGTACGAACGAAATTCGATGTGTGTGAAGACGCCGTTTTGATCACATGCGCCACTGTTTTCACGACCACTAGACGGATGTCGTGTATAGTCGAGACAATGGACGACTGCAACACGGCGTCCGTACGATAACTTTTGAGAAACTTTTGAGAATCGATGTGTGTGTAAAGACACAATCATTTCTTTGCGCCACTATTGGAATTTGGTCGTACGAATTTTTATCGTACGTCCAAAATCGATGTGTGTGTAACTAGCCTAAGTCTACATATTCGCTGTTGAATGTTGTCGTGGCAGAGCCAAAGGAGCAGTCGCAGTAACGAAAACATCGCTGCCGTTCGGACCTCCGAAGCCGACGAACCAAATCAGTCAATTCCACGGCGTTCTCAAGAATTGGGCATCCGTCAGATCAATTTTGCGTAAGGATCTAGGTTTACACCCGTACTAGATCAAGCTGACTCAAGAAATGAAGCCTTTGCACCATTTGAAGCGACGTACGTTCCCCGATTGGGCTCTGGAAAGGCTGTACCACGATCATGATTTTCATTGAAAAATCAACTTCAGCGCTGAAGCTCATTTTTGGCTCAATGTCTTTGTCAATAAGTAAAATATGCGTTATTGGACAGGCAGCAATTCCCACGTGATTCATGAGACTCAATTGCATCCCGAAAAACTCACGTTTTGTTGCGGTCTTCACATCATTGGACCGTGTTTTTTCGTTGATGCCAACTATCGTTACGTTTCGGTCAATGTCTATCGTTACCGCGCCATGATAACGAATTTTTTTTGGCCTCAATTGCAAGGTATGATCTTGGCCAACATGTGGTTTCAACAGGACGGTACCACTAGCCACACAGCATACGTAACAATCGGTTTATTGAAGCAGACATCTATTGAGCGTGTAATTTCGAGAAACGGTCGCGTCAATTGTCCGCCTCGTTCGTGCGACTTGACGCCTCTGGACTAATTTCTTTGGGGCTGCGTCAAGTCACTGGTCTATGCCAACAAGCCGACGACATTGAAAGAGCTCAGTGACAACATTGAACGCGAAATAGCGGCCGTTTCGGCTGAAATGTGTCGCCGAGTCATCGCAAATTGGGTCCAGAGAATTGACCGCTGCATACGGCCATATGAACGAAGTCGAGTTCTATTCATAAATTTTACGTTTGTACTTCAAGCCAATAATGAAGTTTTTAAAATATCTCAAATGAATTGTGTTTTATTTAGATTCAAAGTTGTCAAGTCCCTAAACGAAACCCGTCAGTAGGTTTCTCTAATCTCCTATTATAAGACATAATAGTTATTTATTATACAAGGGAAGAAAGTATTAAATTTTAGCTCGAGGTTATGTCGTCAGACAAAAAACCGATATAATCAATTTAATTTTGTGATTTGATTCAAAAATTGTGAACTCAGTGATTGTTTAGTAGTTATTTTGAATACTATAAAGTTGAAAATGCTCGATTCTGAGTTTTCTCTGACTCCACCGGAGTTGATAGAAGCAGCGCAAGTAGCGTCACGAAAATGATTACCTGCTAAATCGCGGAAAATTTACGAAACCGCGTATTCAAGATATATGGAATGTAAAATGAAAAAGACATGCAGTTTTTCAATTCTTCAATCAAAATATTATATTTAATTTGAATTTTTAAACTAGTAAGCTATCAGACCTGCGTTGCTAAGGATAACTTCTGTGCAATCAAATATCTGTCAATTTAATTTTGTGATTTTATTCAAGAATTGCGAACACAGTAATTGTTTAGTAGATATTTTGAATACTATAAAGTTGAAAATGCTCGATTCTGAGTTTTCTCTGACTCCACCGGAGTTGTTAGAAGCAGCGCAAGTAGCGTCACTAAAATTATTACCTGCTAAATCGCGGAAAATTTACGAAACCGCGTATTCAAGATTTATGGAATGTAAAATAAAAAGACAGTTTTTCAATTCTTCAATCAAAATATTATATTTAATTTTGTATTTTGAATTGGAACTGTCTTGGCGGATATATTATCAAAAAGCAAAAGTAAAAAAAATAGCTGATTCTTCTATTTTATATCAGAGTTCTTGGATGGAAAGAAGTTCAGATGAAGCTATTGTTTTTTTACACTTTCTCCTCACTTGTGAACATGATTTATTTATCACAATAATAACTTGTGAATAAATGCCGGCAATCATTAATCTAAGCCCTTCAGGCACTGAATAATATTTTAAGAACCTCTCACACAGTGAATTGGTGTGTTATTTGGAACAATATATTACAGAATTATTTATCCTGTGTTATCATTTTGATTAGATTCTATACAGTACAGTCATTTTGGTGGTTTATATCATATATTTTCAGGGGTTTTATATTTTTGGAAACCACCTGGCGCCCTCAAATTAATTCTTTTTGAATTTTCTTAAACCTACCCCCTTCTCCTCTGCAGCTAAGCCGCGAGCTGCGCCACTGAAAATAACTTATATGTTACCGTATTTGTGAATCGGGTTAAAATTCAGTGTATCATGTAACACTATGACTATTCCGCTCTTTTCTTCGCTTGATGATTTGAAGCGAAAAGGAAGGTATATATATGGAGCTTCACTTTATCACCACAGATTTTACGTATTTTACGCGACACGTTGCCAGCGCATGGTTAAAATACTCAAGTTGGAGAAAATTTGTGATAGTCATTTTGAAATTGCTTTTGTATATTACATTACCTTTCAATGCACCGTTCGTTAGTGTTCAAGTTGTAGTAAAGACGGGTCTACCACTGGTAAAATATCGTTCGAAATGAATTATTATGTTATTTATATATAAGGTATATATATGGAGCTTCACTTTATCACCACAGATTTTACGTATTTTACGCGACACGTTGCCAGCGCATGGTTAAAATACTCAAGTTGGAGAAAATTTGTGATAGTCATTTTGAAATTGCTTTTGTATATTACATTACCTTTCAATGCACCGTTCGTTAGTGTTCAAGTTGTAGTAAAGACGGGTCTACCACTGGTAAAATATCGTTCGAAATGAATTATTATGTTATTTATGACATGTTGCTTCATAGGGATGCACAATAAAAAAAATCGATTTTTTATTTTTGTTCTAGTAATGATAAATGAGGTAGTCGAACCAAATCAACATTTTTGAAAAGAATGCCATGTCTATCTCCCGAACAAAGGTGTATTATGTCCGACGTCGAATCCGTGTCTGCAATCCGAGCGAAGTCTGACCGTGAATCTGATCGCAGCCAAGAGGTTATTGTTTGAATTTTCTTGAAACTCTTTTAGAAGGACTACGGAATTCGGAAGCTGCATCACCGACTAAAATACATCTCGTTCCTTTTTTAGCAGTCAGTAATTAACCAAACTTCCCTATAATGTCGCCAGCAAACATCAAAACAACGCCGTCATTAATATCTGTTGCAGGAGCATTGTTTTCTGGGCACATGTGAACTGTAAGTCATGTTCGTTTAACAATACAATGATGGCGGTATTGGAGTGCATCCCGGGTGTTATTTTCGTTTTGGCAATGGACAACGGACAAGGATCTGAAATACGGTCATGATTCTCCATTAGTATAGTAATAGCTGTTTCTACAAGGTCCAAACTGCCTTGTTTATCATTCCATATAAAACTCCTCAACCGCAATTTGGGTTCAAGTATAATTTATTTGGCGCCTCGCTTGTGTTCTTTCGTCAAGATCCGATGAGACTGGCCAAATTTCTGTAGACGCCGCGGGGGATCCTCTGGTGGTCTGTCTTGAAGAATGAAATGTACACCATTCCTGTAACGGATTAGAAATCATTCTTTAAGTATGACAACTTGCCATAATGAGTCGAATAGAATTGTTGTTTAAGCACCATTTCTCATTCATCGTGTCGATAGACATCTTATATCGTTTTCAAGATAAAAAATTAGCATTTAACAAAGCTGAAAATGTCGTTTAGTGTCAAGATAGACATAACTCTGAGATAAGATCAAATTGGTGCTTATCTGTGATTTAAGGATTTCTCAAGTTACTTCGAACAATCGGTCTTCAAACTTCCGGTAACTTAATTGATAATGCACTTATGGGATTAAAAGCAAATTTCATGAATGCTATTTTGTTGATTTTTTTCTTCTAGGCTTCTCCTCTTTGGATATTGTAGATGTATCTCTCTATGTAAAGGTTTTTCCAATAGGGACTTGACAACTTCGAATCTAAATAAAACACAATAAAACATTCGAGATATTTCAAAAACTTTATGATTGGAATGGAGTACAAACATAACATTTATGAATAGAACTAGACTTCGTTCATATGGCCACCACGGGCCCCTTTGCAGCGTTCAATTCTCTGGTCCCAATTTCCGATTACTCGGCCACATATTTCAGCCGTAACGGCCGGTATTTCGCATTCAATGTTGTCTCTGAGCTCTTGCAATGTCGTCGGATTGTTGGCATGGACCAGTGACTTGACGTAGCCCCAAAGAAAATAATTCAGAGGCGGCCGTTTCTCGAAATTACACGCTCACCAAATGTCTGCTTCAATAAACCTATTGTTACGTCTGCTGTGTAGCTATGGCATCGTCCTGTTGAAACGACATGTTGGCATAGTCCATACCTTGCAAACGGAGCCAAAAAAAATTCGTTATCATGGCGCGGTAGCGATTGCCATTGACCATAACGTGACGATTGTTGGCTGCAACGAAAAAATACGGTTCAATGATGCCGCTGGCGTGAAGACCGCACCAAATGGTCCAACGACTTCAATTCTTGAGTCAGCTTGATCTTGTACGGGTGTAAACCAAGATCCTTACGCAAAATTCACCATAGATTGGTCTGACGGATGCCCAATTTTTGAGAACGCCGTAGAATTGACGGTTACGGAGGCCCGAACGGCAGCCATGTTTTCGTTACTGCGACCGGATCTTTGTCTCACTGGCACGACAACATGCAACAGCGAACAGGTAGACTCGAATTTTTGCACCAAACTTGTTATTGCCTGTCTACTATCTACTAGGGTGCGAATTACGACCGAAAATTGGACTTCAGGCTCAGGTTGAAGTCACCGACTCCGAATTTCGGTAGTAAATTTTTATAAGTTGCAAACGTTGTTCGTTCGTGTACTTCACTATGATGAAACCATTTACTTTACTGAATGAATTGACGTTGACAGTTCGATGATTGGTCTAAGGGTGCATTCACAAATTAAATTCAAAGTTTTCAAGTCTCTATTGGAAAACCCGATATTTGGCGTTTCTCATTCACACCATGTTGGACCAGTTTGGATCTATGACTATATCTAACACGTGAGATAGCTTCTGATGTTCTTTTTTCTTACATTCGAGGTGCGCTTTGTTTCACTGATATAAAATCTTCCACCTCATGCATACAATTCTTCGTTCTTCGATTTTCCATATTAGGTTCAATTTTTGTTAGATTAATCCTGATGGTAACTTTTGTCTTGTATGCGGTTATTATATCGTGAATTGTTCACCTCGAATGATTTTTCAAGAACCAACTAACCATTGTTCAAGAGTTACTCGGAGAACTTTCAAGAGATATCCTTAGAAACTCACTCAAATGCAGGTACTTTGAATTTTAATGGCATGTCAGATGAACCATAACTTGTTTAGATCTTTCATCACCAATGATTCAATGGTGCATCAGAGTACACGACTTATTTTCTATTGACCAATTTGAGAGTTCCTTAAGATTCGTATAAAAACCAAACGGGATTTATAAGATTTGAATCTCTGATGATTATAAATTCAATTTAATTATGGCTTTCAAATTTGTGTGTAGATCCTTCCTCATAAATTTCTTATCTCAAATTGATGAATCTTGATCTTCTGTGAATAGCCCTAAAACCATCTCGAAACGTATTCGGGACAATTATTTTATTTCTTCTGCATATCCACATTCACAACTTGCACTTGGAACTGAGTTCCATCTGAATAGCATGCTCTGTTGTCAAACGCTAAGAACTGTCCAAATTTTTCTTGGCAGAACTCGGAATTTTATCAGAAGGATGAGAAATGAGATCATAATTGCGCATTTCATAAGCGTTTCATTCAATCTTCCATAATTCTTTGTCGCTAATGTTCATATTGAAGATGGTGTCATACCATAATGGTTTACATGAATTCAATCTGGGAATTCTATTTTGTGGATTATATGAAATAATTGAAAATAAATTAGGACACGAATGAAATTGACTCCAAGAATTCAGAGCTGCAATCTGTCTGAGAATATGGGGAGGGACAATGTTGGACAAAACTGGTAACCAATGAATAGGTGCAGATCTTATGGTACCAGTAATTATTCTCATAGATGTATTCAATTTTCAATTGTGCATCCCTTTTTTGTGAACTATTAAACCAAACAGAGCGACAATTCTCAGGTACAGAAAAGATTAATGCTAGAGATGCTGTGCGTAGTGGGAAATAATCGGCTCCCAAAGATAATCTTACTAATTTCTGAAGAATATTATTCCTAGTTTTTAGTTTCAGGCTCATATCATCTAAATGAGCCTTGTAGTTGAGATAGGAATCCAATATAACTCCAAAGTACTTATGATAGAAATTATGTTCCATTCATTGAAAGCTACAGCAAATTTCCTATTTTTCTCCTAATTATTCAGATCGAAACAAGATACCTCTGTTTTGTTGGAGATGGGTCCTAATCGAAACTCAACAAAATAATCCTTAAAATATCAAAATCAGACTATATTATGTTCTCCAGAGTATGGAAATCCAAATGGTGGTAAGCAATAGCAATGTCATCAGCATTAACAAATTTCTGAGATGATGTATTGGGTGAATCAGTGAGATATAAATTGAAAAGTGAATAGCCCTAGAACTGATCCTTGTGGAAGACCATTTTTCAATGTTTTGAAATAGCTACACGAAACCTTCTACCAGATAACAATTTTTCGAATAATCTTATCATTTTCTACACTCGAAGATAAATCAATGAAAGCAGCTCCTGTTTTCAACCTATTTTTGAAGTCTGATTTTATGCAAGTTGTAAGTCCGAGAATCTTATCTGAACAATTTCTATTGTCTTAAAACCTCCCTGGAAATTTTGTATATCATTTTCTATATACTCGTAAGATTCAATTCTAAAAAGAATTAACCTTTCTAATAACTTGAAAGAACACTTAATAAACTGGTAGAATAGGAAAAAACATACTATCAGTTCCTGAGTTTGCCACGGATAGGTGCAATAAACAATCATTTCGAATCGGTAGCAGGATAGCGTCTGTCAAAATGCCAATAAACAAATTTATCGTCACAGCAGCCAGACAGCACATACTCGTCGCCTCGTGGACGAGAAATATCAATTTATATTCAGAAAAAACACTGTTATCTAGAGCGTTCGAACCACCTACTGGTTTATTGTACAGAAAGAACTATGGTAATGTTTTATTTCCACCGTCCCGCATTCTGATCCGACGTTTATGCTGCGGCCGATCAACAAATCAATAATGAAATAATCTATTCGCTTGATTTTCAGGAACGAAATGAATCGGTTGTCATGACTGCGATCATTCGCTGTCCACGGTTATGAATCGATCCAATCATCGATACAATCAGATTGAATTACTAACAGCCACTCGAACGGGAAGTATTTTGATTATGAAAGTTGGTACACCTGTTGGTTGGGTTGCGCCAACTCTAGCTCGGGTAATGTGAAGACTGCGTGGGTATGCAATCGGCAACCTTGTGATCAGCCATGTGTTTCTATTATTTGTTGCTTCTAATTCGAACTAATATGAACTAAAATCAGGCTTGATCTATAATAAAGAGATGAAGAACACCTTGCAGCGACTCAAGGCACTAGGCTGTGTATTACATCTTGTTCAGACTACTAGTATTTCGGTCGAGTGAAGAGTAATGCAATGAAAAAACGTGTATGAACCCCGAAAATTGAGTCGAATAATTTAACAACTTCATCAGTCCAGCCGATCCATTTGTTTTTATTTTATGTGGCAACAACTATTACAGTACTGTTTATAACCTTATAATCTTACAGTATGATGCTTTGGGGAAACTCATTGGGCGTTGAAAGGGTTTTCTTGATTCAGAAGAGAATTCAAGGTTGTAGGTTCTTGAGATTAAATATAAAAAATTTTCCTATGTTTTTGCAAATTAAGCGGCGTTACAAAGGAAGCAATTCAAGATATCAAAACACCCCTCTGTTGTCCAGTTTAGTTTGAACGCAAATTTTTTTCCATATCATCCCAAATTGAATTTGAATTGTTTGGAAACATTTTGTTCCCCCTTACAAATGATTCACTTACTCATGTATAAAAAGATGAGGTCCATTTTTAGGGGCAAGTAAAAAATGGTAGGATTATTAGAAAATATGTATAATGTTCCATATATTTTTATCCTATTATTTTTTTGTGAATGAGGTTATGAATAACCAAACAGAATAGTTTCTCTGTAAAACAAAGATTTTTCATTTATTATTAAATTAACAACAATATACTATTACAAATTTTACCTGTAAAACAAAGAAACAACATTCAATGTCTATTATTCACTTAGCTCTTATTTAAATCTTCAACAATATTTTATTAATCTATTATGACGTCGTAATTCCCCTGTCCATGACTTGATTCCTTGTCTTTCTCTCTCTCTCTCTATCATCAGTGCGATCTACCTTGCCGACCAGTACGTGGTCACTGAACATTTTGCTACGCGATTACTACGCAGTGTCGTAGATTGCAATAAAGTTAGGAAAGATAATGTGCTCTCCTTACATATGTAAGATAGAAGGTTTCGTGTTTATGTTGACAGTAAGAGTAGCAAATTCAAAACATTGAAAACGGTCTTCCACAAGGATTAGTTCTAGCCCCTTCACTTTTCAATTTATATGTCAGTTTATGCTAATAAAATTGCTATTGCTTAATACCATTGGGATTTCCATACTCTGGAAAATATACTATCATCTGATATGGAGATTTCAAAGAATTATTTTTTTGAGTGGCGATTATGTCCAAACCCAAACTTAACAGAGGTATTCATCTACTTTCCATCTAAAGAATCATAAGAAATACAGGAAATAAGTTGTATCTTTCAATGATTCTCCTATCGAACATAATTTCTATTTAAGTACTTAGGAGTTAAATTAGATTAATTTTTTCAATAACAAGGCTCGTTCAGATGATCTGAGTCTGAAACTGACAACTAGGAATAATATTCTTTAGAAATTAGCTGGATCATCTTGAGGTGCTGATGCTTTCACTCTACACACAGCATCTCTCCCTCAGTCTTTTCTGCAGCTGAGTATTGTTGCTCTTTTTGGTTTATAGCGCATATGCACAAAAATCGATGCACAATTGGATAAATCGATGACAATAATAACTGGCACCATGAGATCTACACCGATTCATTGGTTACTAGTTTTGTCCAACATTGTTTCTTCTCATATTCGCAGACAGACTGCAAATCTGAATTCTCTTCCTGATTTATTTCCAATTCTTTCGTATATTGCACAAAATTGAATTCACGGATTGAAAAAGTCACGTAAAGCATTTTGGTATAATACGTTCTTCAATATGAAGATTAGCGATAAATTATTATGGAAGATTGAATAGAACTCTCATGAAATTTTCCATAAAGATCTTATTTCTGATCCTTGTAAAAAAATTCCTGGTTTTGATCTTCCATGGAAAATTTGGACAAATCCTAATCGTTTGAGAACAGGTTATGGTCGTACCAATAGATTCAGATGAATGTGGATATGCAGAAGAAATAATACCTCATCCCATCAGTAACTGTTCCATATATAAATTTCAAGATGGTTTCAAGGCTATTCATGATGTTTCCGTATTTTTCTTGGAATGTATTATAAATTTCAAACAAATTTTGATACGTATTTTATGTATTCAGTTCTTTTTTCTGCTTTTGTCTTTATATTTTCAGATTCAATGTGGTTAGAGAATAGTCCCTTAAATATTTTTCAGCTTATATTTTTATGCACAACTACACATATGTAGGAAGCCAGGGATTTTTCAAATGGGCTTTTTTCCCTAGGCTTTCATGTCATATGCCGAATTTTATGGCACCTCGTCATTAACCCCTGCTAACACTACACGCTCTATTGTTAGCTAACCAAAAATTGTAAGCTTTGTTCATATATCCCGAATCTTCTATTAATTTTCCATTTTTAATTTTTCTCTGTGTTCAATGAGTGCGTTCTCATACTGTTTTTTAGTTTCAATATATTTGGTGGATATCTTTTGCTCAAAAACAGTAAAATATCCAGTGTATTCAAGTTCAAACTGATTTTGTATGGTTCCTGAAATATATTGAATGAGAGAAGTTCATTATGCGTTCGGGAAAAAACTGTCATATCATATTTCAAATATGATATGATTGGTTAATGATGACTGAAGTGAGAGACATAAATTCTACTCTGCAGATTGTCTAAATTTCTTGAGAAAACTGCATCAATTGTCGTACCATATCTTGTAGTTGATTGAACTGGAGAATTATTCATTGTTAAATTTAGTTTATTACCTTAAAAATCAATCATTGGTCGAGATTCTTCCGAACGAAAATTGACATTGAAATCTCCAGCAAGAATTAGTGGTATTTTATTGTATTTCTAATCCTCTAAATAATTTTATTCTTTCTATTGTTTACGTGCAAGCGATACTGAATACTCCACTCTTCCTATCGATTCTTTATGCTCTGGTTCTGAATAATTTGTATACATGGTTGAATATCATGTTGTGAATTTCAAAAGTTTGTTCGTTTACTTCATTGCGAATATAAGTAAAATATTCTTCTTTCTTATTTTTGTATAACTTCAGTATCTTGAGTTTTTCTCGTCTTCATTTTATGTTTTCTTTTCATTTTGTTTATTACTTTTATATCATGACTGAGCTTTCATTCATATCAATTCAATTATCCCTGATCTGAATTCAATGAATTCTGTAGTCTATTCAGATTTGGAATTAATTTCATAGGATATAACTCTGTAATTATATTCCTAAATATCCACCAGAATATCAATAAAATGATGAAAATTTATAGCAGCTTTTTTCTTTATCTCAATAATCTAGTATATACTTGAATTTTATTTGAGCGGCATAATTCAGTGCATATTTACCATGCACTGCTCCGTTCCTGTACTGCCAAATATGGTGGCCGATTTGTGTCACCAAAAATTCGTAATTAATGTTATTCAATTTAATATTTTTTACTAATTATTTTATTTCCTCAAATTTTTTGATTGATTTGTTTATAAACTATTAACTGACCAAATCAAAAATCTTTGAAAACCGGATGGTACAGAAATGTGACGCCATGTTGCCGTAACGGACTTCCGTTGCATTGTTTTTACTTCGTAGTCGCGTAGAAGTTTTACTTCGAAAATGGAAATACCCAGCTAAATAACTTCATTCGACACCTTCTCTCTGATCGGAGCTCTGGACGAAAATTACACTAATCAAGCATCAAAACACGTTGAAAAGGATCCATAACTCACTGACCCCACTCTAAACTACCATAATTTCAACATTGAATCGTCGATAATTGGAAATAATATTGCATGACTCGGTTATTGATTAACCATAGGTTCCAAACAAGTATTATTATTATTATAATAGATATAAGGAGTGAACGTCTAATTAACATTTCGAGTAGGCCGGCATATGTGTGAGTACAAATTGGTATTTGATGCGAAGGAACGAAGCTTGGACTTGCATTATAAACGAGGAATTTATATGTACATACGAGTATACAAGGTGTCCAGAAAGGGTGTCGGGAATTTGTAAGTTCAATAAAGCAAAAAATATTTGTGAGCAATAAAAGAGTTCATTATTAACGTATGAATTTGAGAATTATTTGGAAAAGACCATTTTATTATTCGCTGGCATATTCTCATATGAGCTATAATACAGTGTTATGGGGAAGTGTATCATTATAAGAAGATATTTTCATTGCTCAGAAGAAACTGATACGCCTTATATTCGATATGGATCCCCAGGAGTCCTCTAGACCCAAAACAACACAAAATATTAAGTTTTCCTTGTATCTTCATTTTTAAACACTTTTATTTGTTAAGAAGAACTCTGAAAATCTCAAAAAATGCTGTGAGTTCCATAAACATGACACAAACCACAAGAGCACTTTTGAATATCCAATTCACAGGACTTCAAAGTTCCAAAAATCACCATTGTATGAGGCATTGAACGTTGTAATCACTTGCCTGAGAGATTCAAGACATTGCATTATAATATTTTGAAAAAATAAATTAAGAAGTTTCTGTTGATCAACTCATTTTATGGTCGTTATAATTTTGGATTTCAAATTCAATTGATGGAGAATTTTGAGTTTCGTTTTTCTAATTTTATATAACTTCAAATTGTTATTTCAATTTTATATGAATTTGTATTGTTATTTGTAGAACCATATGACCTGTCCCTTACAATGGTTGTTTGTCTGAAGGGATGCAATAAACTTATTCTTATTCTTATCCAAATGATGACCGTTACGCTGCTGGTGGTACTCTTCTAAATAGAGATTCACGGCTTGACTTGATATTCAAGCTACTTGACTTGACTTGACTTGAAATGAAGTCAAGTTCGAGTCAAGTAGTAGTTTTTCAATGTCAAGTCAAGTCAAGTATTAATTCATCAAGTACTCGAAAAACCAATTACTTCTACCAAACTACTTGAGCTTTAATTAGAAATTTTTATTTCAGTCTTCACATCAATGAATTATGGAATGAGAATGAACTTTGCAAATAATACTTTTATTTATCAAACTTGAATATGAGAATCAAAAATATCAACTATTTCAAAATGGAAACACAAATTTTATCGCTATAATACATAAAAAAAATAAAAATAATAACTTCTCAATTATGAGAATTGTCTAAGCACTGTTTGACCACCTCATTTTCCATCCAGGATCTAAAACACATAAGGCATCTTATAGAATTGTCGCCTAATATATTCCTAGTTTTTGTAACTGTCAGTGCTGCTCTGGAAAACTGCCTTTCAACAGGAGCTGAAGATGCTGGCGTTGATAAGAAATCTTTGGCCATTACGGCCAAGTTTGGAAAAACGTTTTCGTGCCTCTTCCACCATTCTAAAATATCTTCAGAACTGTCAGCACGTGGTTCCGAAAGGAATTTGTCTATTTCGTAACGCCAAGCCAATTCATTTGCTCGATTCATTGGAGATTTCTTGAATAAGCTTAGGAGATCGATGTCGAACTCATCATTTGAAGATGAAGGTAAAGATGATGCTGTTGTGCTCTGTAGACCTGGCTGAAAATATATTGTTTCAAAAATTGTTTCAAAGTGTCTAACTGCTTCCTTCTCCAAGTCTTTTCCCCAACTTGTATTGGAGAATGTTTCCACTTTATGCCGGTGATCTAAGACTAAAACAACACAGTACATCCAGTTGGTTCTTTGGTAATGTTTGATAATTTTATCTTTAGCCGCTTGAATACAATAAATGAATTTTTCATCAGTCTCATCTCTACTAGGATTATTGTCGAGTTCAATAGCCCATTGTTCTAGCTTATCCAGGAGCATATTTATACCAATTATCACCATCGGAAGTGTGCAATATGCTTCACCTTCTAATGTTTTGGAAAGCGTCTTGAAACTGTTCAGATATTTACAAACTCGATCTATGATCGAGCACTCCGTGTCTGTAGGCTTCAAAGTTTTCATATTTTCTGTGTTATCACAAAGAATGTTTAACGACTTTTTCATATTGAGGCCCCACCGCAGCATATCCAAAGTTGAATTCCATCTTGTTATGACATCTAATTTTGGCAAAGCCATTTTTAAATTCATAGTAATGCAAAATTTTTCGAAATCTTTAAGGAGATTTTCAGAATTTTTTAACTTCTTGCCGAGGCAATGAATTTTTTTTATTGGCGATAGCGAATTTATATCATCAGATATTTCACCACTGTCTACATCCGAGAGGGTATCATCTGTCGCTTGAAACTCAGAATTCAAATCAAGTATTTTTATAATATCTTTTGCCCCCAAATTTAAAATGTGAGCAAAACATACGAAATGACTATTTTTAGTATTGAATGATTATTTGGGCTATTACCATCATCTATTGTGGATGTAATGTTTTCCGACGTTTCGATAGACATCTTCTATCTTTATCAAGGAGGAAAAGTAAAAAACCTTTCGAAAATTATCAATCTTCAAAAAGTCAATATGACAGAAGTCATGAAAGAAAAATGAACAATGTTATATACTCATCTGTGATATGATGATCTTTTTAAGTTGGATCGAACTATCGGCGTCCAAACTTCTGGCAGATCTATAGATGGAGCACTTATGGAATCTGGTGTTATTTTCATAAATGCTGCTTCTTTGATTTTTCTTCTTGCAAGTTTTTCTTCTTTGGATATTATTGATGCTTCATCCCATTTTATACGATGATTCTCATCTACAGCATGTTGGACTAACCTGGATTTGTCGCTGTCTAGTACTCGTAGAAGCTTCTGATGTTCTTTTATTCGTACATTCAGAGGGCGTTTAGTTTCTCCGATGTAAGATCTTCCGCACTCGCAAGGTAATTCATATAAGAAGCAGCATTTATGAAAATAACACCAGATTCCATAAGTGCTCCATCTATAGATCTGCCAGAAGTTTGGACGCCGATAGTTCGATCCAACTTAAAAAGATCATCATATCACAGATGAGTATATAACATTGTTCATTTTTCTTTCATGACTTCTGTCATATTGACTTTTTGAAGATTGATAATTTTCGAAAGGTTTTTTACTTTTCCTCCTTGATAAAGATAGAAGATGTCTATCGAAACGTCGGAAAACATTACATCCACAATAGATGATGGTAATAGCCCAAATAATCATTCAATACGAGCTCCATCATCAACAATAAGCATATATGAATTACCTTGCGAGTGCGGAAGATCTTACATCGGAGAAACTAAACGCCCTCTGAATGTACGAATAAAAGAACATCAGAAGCTTCTACGAGTACTAGACAGCGACAAATCCAGGTTAGTCCAACATGCTGTAGATGAGAATCATCGTATAAAATGGGATGAAGCATCAATAATATCCAAAGAAGAAAAACTTGCAAGAAGAAAAATCAAAGAAGCAGCATTTATGAAAATAATACCAGATTCCATAAGTGCTCCATCTATAGATCTGCCAGAAGTTTGGACGCCGATAGTTCGATCCAACTTAAAAAGATCATCATATCACAGATGAGTATATAACATTGTTCATTTTTCTTTCATGACTTCTGTCATATTGACTTTTTGAAGATTGATAATTTTCGAAAGGTTTTTTACTTTTCTTCCTTGATAAAGATAGAAGATGTCTATCGAAACGTCGGAAAACATTACATCCACAATAGATGATGGTAATAGCCCAAATAATCATTCAATACGAGCTCCATCATCAACAATATCTCGTCATTGACTATTTTTAGGGTCAGTGTCGGAAATGAAATCTGTCAGCTCATTCATAAATGTGAAATTGCTGTTTGCATTGTCGGTCGTAATTCCTTGCACAGAATTAGTTAAATCGTAGAATTCCAATGTATCAGCAAATAGCTTTGCTATCCATCTGCCAGTATGTTGTCCCTGCGCCGAAACAAAATCATGCCATCCAAAAGGATGGCATGAAGTCTCGAATTATCATCAATAAAATGAGCAGTGATTCCATAGTACCCTTTCATACTAAAAGAGGACCAACCATCTATGGTAAATGGGATTTTCGATTTGTTTTTGTTTAGTAAATCTTTGAGGGAATCCTGTGCTGACCCAAACATTTTCATTGCCAAAGAATTCATTTTATTTCTACCAGGCAAAATTACTTTAGGATTTAAGTATCTATAAACTTGTAAACTTATTTCGTCCTCGAAAAAATTGAACGGTAGGTACTTTTTCACCATATAATCCACAAGTAGCTTCTGAAACTTTTCTTGTTGGAAATCCTGAAAATGTATAACAATTTTAATTAACATCTGATTATAAAACACATACATACAGACTTTACAAAATAATGCTAATTTCATAGTACTTTTTTTTAATTTTAGGAATAGGGATATAGTACATTATATTAAATTTTGTTTCAGAATATCTCAAAATATACACGTCATTCCATTTACAAAAATTATACATTTAACAGTTACTTACTCTTTCATTTGTATTACTACCACTACTACTAAGCCAGCTTAAAATTGTACTCTCCTTATTAGCATTAGTGCTTTCAGAGGAAAATTTAGTGTTAATCTTTAAAAAGCCTTAAATAATGAACAAATATGAGGGTTGCTTTTTTGGCGCTCTTGTTCACCTGAAAAGAGTGCTTATCAATTTGCCCAAATGTCTGTGACTTTCGAATTTTTGGGCAAAAGTGGTATCAATCGTTTTGTTTGGACCTACTGATGAATAATCCGTGGTCAAAATCGATTCTGTCCGTCCGGCCATCCGTTCCGTGAACACGATAACTCTCGAACGGATGAAGTTAGAGAGTTGAAACTTTCAGAATAGGTTTGAGGTATAAATATCTCGGCTAAGTTCGTTATTCGGTCAAATCGGCCGAATAGGTTCGCAGTAACAAAAAAATTTTTTTTTCAAATGACACTGTTCAAATAAAAATTTTTTTATGGTGCAGTTTTATCAGACGTATACAAAAATACCACTCTCGACTTCGACAAGCTAATAGTTCTGGAGATATGATTTTTCAAAATTTAAATAATTGTTTTCATTTACTCAAGAGAAAATGAGAAACGTCATGAATTCCCAGGGCTGTAATCGAAAGTTCATCGTCTCAGATCGATATTCGTTTGACGTATTCCGGAGTCCTCTATCAGTGTCAGTTGGCGTAATATTAATCAAAAAATTTTTCACAGAGAGAGAATTCGATGTCGATGACGTTGTCAAGATTCAGAAAAGCACTGACGTAAGTTTTTAGGAGAAGCAGCGGACAAAACGGGGAAATTATTACTAGTTATCTTTGAATTGAGATATAGAATAGAATAGAATAGAATAGAATAGAATAGAATAATTTATTCATCCTGATAGACATTCTACAATGTATAGGACATGTCAGTTACACCAAATTAATACAACAATGAATAAAGAAGAAGGAAAAAAACAAACTTAATTCTAAAGAATATCATTAAGATATTCTTCAACACTGTAAAAACATTTCTTTTGGAGTAAAGTTTTCACTACTTTACGAAATTTCAATTTATTCAGTGATTTTATGTCATTCGGCAATTTATTGTACAATTTTACACATTGGTATATGGGCGACTTCTCAAATTTGCTTGTTTTATGGCCAGGAAAAGAGAAAACATGTATATTTCTTGTAGCATAATTATGAAAACAAGATAGGCTGGCAAATTTCTTTTCATTATCTCTAGCATAGAGAAGAATTTTGTAAATATATATACATGGAAGTGTCAATATTTCATGCTTTATGAACCAAGGTTTACAAGACGTTCTGTTCATTAATCCTAACATCATTCGCATTATACGTTTTTGTGCTATAAATAGTCTATGCAAATCGGAAGTAGCACCCCAGATTTCAACATTATATGACAAGTGACTATAAACCAGACTGTAGTAGACCGATATCAAAGCACCGAATGGAAGCGAGCTCTTAAGTCTACTGATAGCATAGTAGGCAGTAGAGATTTTCTTACTAAGATATTCAACATGACCAGTCCACCGTAGTCCACTCTCAACCACAAGGCCCAGGAATTTTGTTGTCTCCTTAGACACAAGAACATCTGAATCACAATTAAGGGTTAGAGGAATGCTCTGCCTTAACTCGAATTTTATTAATTCAGTTTTATCAACATTTAAGATAAGTCTGTTTGCATGACACCAGGACTTGAACTTTTCAACTAGATTCTTACAGAGACCAACAAGCTCATCCACATTCTTCGCTCTCACAACAAAGGATGTGTCATCTACGAAAATGATAATTTTATCTGTCTTAACATAATGGGGCAAATCATTTATGAACAGTATAAATATTAGTGGTCCTAGGACAGAGCCCTGTGGAACTCCGAGTTCTAATTCGAATTGGGACGATTGTACATTGTTAACTCTAACTGATATTTTCCGCTTAGAGGTATAATCAACCAGCCATCGCAGAAATATACCCCGAAAACCCATGTTGTAGAGCTTACTCTCAATGAAACTAGGTGCTATAGTATCAAAAGCTCGCGATAAGTCGAAGAAAATGCCAGCAACAACATATTCTTCATCCAGTGAGGTATACACAGTCTGAACAAAATCTAAAGTTGCTGTTTTAGTTGAATAACCGCGTCTGAAACCATGTTGATTTTCACAAAGTAAGTTGAACCTATCTAAAAACTCAATCATTCTATCAAGAACTATTCTTTCAACAATTTTAGAAAAAACATTTAGTATTGAAATTGGGCGGTAATTTGAGATTTCCTCAACTTCGTTCTTTTTGTGAATGGGAATTACTTGAGCAAGCTTGAGTATGTCTGGAAAGATTCCTGAAGATATCGATTCATTAGTAAGATGTGCTAGATGTTCAGCTAAATATTCAGATATAAATTTAAAAACCCTAACTGGGACATATTGGAATCCAGAACTATTCCTATTTTTCAACTTATCAAATGAAGACAGTATCTCTCGTCGGTCAACAGGATGAAAATAAAAGGTGCTATGGTGAATAGGGTAAGTTGTGCAATTGTTGCTCAATGAGTCAGAATATTTCCGCTCAAGCTCCCGTTTAGCAACATTTGAGAAAAAACACCCGAAAGCATCCGCCACCATTGAAGGATCCGAGCATAGAGTGTTGTCAATGGACAGAATTAAATTGTTAAAGTTAACTTTTTTCCTACCAGTTTACAATATTCCAAATAGTTTTGCTCTTATTGGTTGAATTCAAAATAATATTTTCATGAAAGTGCAGTTTACAATTTCTAACAAGAGTATTATAATTTGATTTAGCATTCCGATAGAGAAGCGAAGCTTCTACAGTTTTCATATTTGCTTGTAGCCAATACATTTTTTTAAATCATTACTTGCACTCTTTAAAATCGGTGATATCCAGCCTCTCAATACATCACTCGGTAAAGTTTTATGAACTAATGGACAACAGTGGTCAATACAATCTGTGATAATAACCACAAATTTTGGAAGAGGGTATTTATATCAGAAATATGATAAATTTCAGAAAAGGAAGTTTCAGCAATTTTTCTGGCTAGTTTCATGAGAGATTTTCATGTGCGAAATTTCTATAAGTTATATTCTTCGAATTGTTATTATTTTCCAACTTATCAAGATCGTCTGTGAAATAATCCAATAAAAAGGCACCATGGTCTGCAAAGCAAGGTGGAAAAACTTTAGCCCTGCACTTGCTCAGATCTACATTTGTCACAATATAGTCAACTTTAGAAGAGGATGTTTGACCTATAATATTCGTAAAAATACGAGTTGGAGAAAGTGAAGTGATCTTTAACAAAAACAATTAAACAGATCATCAAGTAATTTTTTTCGACTCGAATTCACTTGTAAATAGTTCACATTGAGGTCACCACACAGGAACAGAGCTTCTTGTCGACTGGAACAACGCTGAATAATGGATGACAACTTAGAGAGGAACTGATCGAGATCACTTGAAGGTGACCTATATACACTCATCACACAAACACTATTTCGACCGATGGTTAACTTCACTGCGCAGCACTCACACACCAGTTCTTCAGACAAGTTGGAAACCTTGAGATCTCTTGCATTAATTCTATCCTTTGTAAATATTGCCGTGCCTCCATGCTCCCGTGTTGGACGACAGAAACTTGCGACACGTTGATATCCAGGAAACTGAACAAGCTTTACACAATCTTCATTGCACCAATGTTCCACAATACAGACAATATCTGGATTCTTGTCAACCAACAGTATAGAGATTACATCAATTTTATTCATAATAGACTGAACATTGAGATGTAGAATTCTCAATCTCAGTACACCTTCCCCTAAGTGCTCAGCTCTTTTTCCCTGCGCTGGTAAAAATTATGCACACTCGATCTATTGGGCCAGTATTCTTGAACCTTCACTTTGTCAATTTCATCCATAGGAATAAGAACTTTAAATGATGCGTAGATATCAGGAAAACGTGATTTCAAAGCTTCACATTTAACATCCGAAAATGAACTTAGTAAAAATGTGGTGAGGTCTTCAACTTTTGTATCCGGCTTCAAATTGGAAACATGCAGCGCTTTGTATTTTCTTATACCCTCTATATTTGCAGGACCGGAAAATTTACCAATAACCAATGCTCGTTGTTTACGCCCAGATCTTTTCTTGTGGGAACCTGCTTCCACTCAGATTCATCGCCTTTTATTGATGGATTATTTTGTTTGAAAACTTTATTGTTTACATTCCTAGACACCTCATGTCTCACAACAGTGTCGTATGCGCGAACTCGAACATGCGGCGGGGGTACAGGGAGTGTCAAATCGGTACACAGATTCACATTATCGTGAACGTTTAAAGATGGTTTGATGTTTTGTGGATCAACGTTCTGACTCACAGCACTTGCATATGAACCACTAGCGACGGGGAATTCCTCTTTATCTGCTGTCGTGTGTTGACAATTTTTTTGTTACTGAGATTAGATATAATCTTATCTTTCTCGGTGATCTTTTCAATCAAGACGTAAATTTTATATTCTAGCAATTTTGAGTTTTCAATTAATAATTTATTCTTACTTTCCATCTCGGAAATTATTTTCAACATCAATTCCTGTGTTGTCGAGTTAATATTAACAACTGGTTCATCCGTCTTTGGTGAAGGAAACGTAGTTTGTTCATTAGGTAGGTTCATTAGGCGTTCATATTTGCATCACATTGTCCCATTGTACGGAAAAAGACTATTGTTCACCTGATCAGACTGCTTATAGATTTATTATGGTTTGAATATTTACTCGCAGGTAGCTCAACAAGAGCGCCAAAGCAATCTGGCCTCACGTCAGTGCTTTCTAAATTTTTTATTTCGACATTAGAGAATAAACATGAATATTAATCAACGAAAATCGCTTTATTGTTTTTCAAAATATTCTCCAGAAGTTTGAAATTTGAGACCCTCAGTCGCGGAAGCAAAAAGTTTTCATCAATCTCTGCGAACAGACTTTGTAGCAATGGATACAGGAAATATACCATTAATGGAATATTCCAAGTTTTTAATACATCGTAAAATCCCCTCGTTTTTCCGATTATTTATAGATAAATATAAACATGAACAATTTACAAGATCGTTCTAAATCGATCGGTCCCATAAAGCCTATGCATCTAATTGCGAAACTAATATAATGAGGATTCATTATTCGAATGAACCGTAATTGAAACATGCTTGCATTTATTTAGATCCAAGTTTTCATATTTATCCTTATTAGCTTAATTATTCTGAAGATGTCCAATCCTTTCAAACCCATTAGATGGAGATAATTAGTATTCAATGCCATATATAGTTGAGCAATTAAGGACACAAATGAATTATGTTGTACATAACTTTTTCTCTTGCATAGTCATTTATGTGAGGAATTTTTTTTATGTCGGTTTCCTAGTAGGAATTGATATTTATTTGTTCATTTATGTAAGAAAATTTTTAAACATATTTTTTCTCATGTGTAACCTTTGCTGTACTATAAGTAGTATTGTTCCTATTTGAAAACAATTTCCTTATGTCGAACTGGCGACAAGATTCTAAAATTAATCGAACGGAATAATCACTTCATATAGATGAAAAACTTCAGACCCAGAAATATTATTTTGGCCTTAGATTGTTGTCTAAATAGTTAGGGTATTCAAGTATTTGTCTATCATAGTTCGGTAATTTTGAAGTTTTTATTACACATTTCATTATTTTCATTATTCAGATAGTTCCTGTATTTTTCGATTTTAATCTAACTTACATTTCTTTTCCCTTCGATTCCCATCAAATAATATTATACAATGAAATAACAATCCAAAAGATATTGATTCATTCCAAATTTTACATATTTTTGCTATCTTAGAAGCAGTATTGCATTATTTAGATCATTTTATATTGAATTTTAGAATATACAGGGTGAGTCTTTGACCACTGAGTTAATTTTAACCATAGGTTCTTGAGATCAAAAGCAACTCTTCCCATACCGTTTTTCCATATTCAGGAGCGTTGAAAAATTATAAGCATTTTAAGTTTTCACATTGGGCAAATACCCCTCCTGTGTTGTTTAGTTTGAATGAAAATTACCTTCCACAGCATCTACTATTTACTCTGAATTTAATTCCTTTCAACATCAAATATCTCAAAAAGGGTGCAATTTAGGAAAAAAGATGGCGAATGATTTTATCTGCAAAAAAGATTAACGATTCTAGAAAGTACAAGATACGGACCTTTAGTTCAAGTCATATTTGTTTTTCATGCAATTTAACCAATCTGTACAGAAGTAGTCAGAAACCCACGAGAAATGGAATAAATCTATTGATGCCAAAATTTGCATGACTGCTAACAAAAACCTTCTACAAGAGATCATTTCAATTGACATTATCGCTTGAATATTACAGAAGAAAAATCAATTTTTTTATGAAATTTCAACACCCTATATATCTTTTGAACGGAGCCAAATTTGGAAAAATGTTATCGGAAGAAAATGTTCTTTTGACGTCAAGAATATATGGTTAAAATTAACGCAGTGGTAAAAGACTCACCCTGTATATGCTGAGTCGTTGATACATAGATTGATTTCAACTATAGATTTTTGAGAAAAAAAGAAACAATTTTATCCTATACCATTTTCTGTAAATTCTGTACCATTCGAAGAGTTGTGAAACGAATGGAACTTACGTGCTATATCCACTGAGGTCTTCGAGTTCATTTTGCTATAAAATAGGTAGTAACTGAGCACATCCTAGCTTTCATCTTCCTTGAATGCATCTTCTCCAAGATATTTGTTGTTGAATGATTTGACATTAAAAAGAAAATTGAGAAATTTGCTCATTTTCATGGATCCGTCTCAGACTAGACAAAATCATTCAGCCGAGGTAATTCCACGTTCCAACAGCTTTTTGTCGCTCTTGTTCACCCGAACAGAGTGCCTATCATTTTGCCCGAATGTCTGTAATTTTGGAATATCGAGCCGAAAATAGTCTCAATCGATTGGGTTCGACTCCCTGATGAAGAATTCGTGGCGAAAGGTGAGTCTGTCCGGCCGGCCGGCCGTATCCTCTCTAGCATCCAAAAGGAATAAGCTAGAGTTTTCATATTTTCAGAATAGGTTAATTGTCCAAATATCTCGGTCAAGTTCGTTATTGGGCCAAATCCGTCGGATGGTTCAGTAGTTATGAGCATCTGAAATTTTGTTTCCTCAATAACTACTAGAATATCTATCCGATCAAATTGATACTTGAAATATTGTTGAGGGAGGATGCAACAAAACAGCTCGCAAAATTTCGCAGAAATCGTCACGCTAGAAAATTTTTAAAAAATTTCCAAAAAAAAAATTTTAATCCTCACTATCACATAAGATATTTTTCGGATTTCAATTAAAATTCGTGAATATATTGGGGTGGATGATATCTTACTAATCCTCAAATTTCATTGTCGTAGCTCTTTTCCATCTAAAGATATGATTATTTTTTTAATTTTCTCAAGAGAAAAGAGAAATGACATACGTCCCGATGATTTTCTTTGAGCGATGGCCATCACAGATCGATATTCAATTGACAAATGCGGAGCTCATTAATCAGTGTCAGTTGGCGTAATATTAATCAAAATTTTTTATAACGGGAAATCATAGAGATGGAATTCAATCTCGGTGGCTGAAATAATATACGTTGTCAAAATTCAGAAAAGCACTGACATAAGTTTTTAGGAAAAGGGAATTATATATTCGAACAAAACTTGGACTTTGCAAAGATTTCCATATTGAGTTTTTGCGCCGTCAAGTTGAATCTATGTAAGAGGCGCTGTAAGTCGTCCTCATTTTCAGCCACCAGGAGTGCGTCATCCGCATAGCAGAGTACCCTCAGGCGACGATTGTTCATTTTAAAACCGGCATTAATTTCATTGACACTTTCAATTATCTGGTCCATTATGATGTTGAAAAGGCACGGACTGAGACTATCTCCTTGTCTGATGCCGGATAAAACTTTAAGTTCTCTTGTAAGGCCATGCTCTGTTCTTATCCTCGTTTTGTTGTTAGTGTTAAGTTCCTTCACTAGGTTTATATGGCATTTACTCACACCTTTTTGTTTTAAACGATCCATTACATCCCTGAGCCTCACTCTGTCAAATGCTTGCTTCAGGTCTACAAAACATGTAAACATTGGCTTATTGAACTCTATGGATTTCTCTATCAGTTGGCGTAGTATGAATATTGCATCCACAGTAGATCTATTCGGACGGAAACCTTGCTGCTCCTCGGATATTCCTACCTTAGCTGTGATTTTTTTCGCTAGAATTTTTGTTAACAGTTTCAGTGCACTGCTAAGTAACGTTATTCCTCTATAGTTCTTCGGGTTCGATTTTGGTCCCCTTTTATATACTGGTATCGTTATGCTAGTCTTCCATTCCTGAGGTATTGATTGAGTACGTTGTATCTTTCCGTATAGTTTCAAAAGTTCTTTCCCAATTTCTGAACCCCCATATTTGAGCAGTTCATTTGGAATTTGGTCCGTGCCTGGCGATTTTCGGTTCTTCAGCTTTTTCAGTGCGTTTTGAAGTTCCTCTAGTGTAATCTGATCCCCAGTTTCATACGGAGAAGGTGGGTCCTCAGTTTCCAGTTCATTATTGTCGTCATTGTCAGCATCGTACAGGTTTTCAAAGTATTTTACCCATGTTTCCTGGTCTATAGCATTTATCATCACTTCCTCGTTGACTGGTTTCTTCCTCTTCCGCAGCATGTTCCAGATTTTCCTCTGACCTCCGTACAGATCATGCTCCATTTCCACTGAAAAGTCTTCCCAGTATCTTTTTCTTCAGTTCTTTAATTGCATTGGTTGTCCTGTTTCTCACCACTCTGTAAACTTCGTAATCTTCATGTGATCTATTATTGATGTATTTTATGTATGCGTTCTTCTTTTCCTTAGCCAATTCTTTGATTTCAGGAGTGAACCATGGGTTATTATTCTTCCTATTTGTGTCTAATGTTCTCTCTCCTATAGCTTCCTTAGCACTGATCCTTATGTTATTCTTTAATTTTTCCCATGCAGCTTCTACATTATCACAATCTGTGATTGGGTTTTGATTAATTTTCTCGCATAGTCTGCACTGGTAGAGATATCTGGTGCTTTCATCTTTGAGAGATTCTACATTGAATTTGGTGATATAGTTGGCAACTTTCTTCTTCTTTGCTATGTTGGCTGTACGATACTTACATAAGACTAGCCCATGTTGTGTTCCAACATTAGCAGAAGTTAGAAAATTATGAGTAGTTATTTTTAATTTGAGATATAGGTTTGTTCATTCATTAGGCATTCATATTTGCATCACATTGTCCCATAGTACGGGAAAAGACTATTGTTCACGTGATCAGAGTGCTTATGGATTTGTTATGGTTTGAATATTTACTCGCAAGTAGCTCAACAAGAGCTCCAAAGCAATCTGACCTCACGTCAGTGCTTTATAAATTTTATTTTATTGTTAATCATTATCATCATGGAAAGCTCTACTAACTGCGATGCGAACTTAGATTTACCAAAGTTTCAGAACTAATTCACAAAATGAATAAATACGTACTATTTGCTATGTTATTTGATCAGTTATTATTTTTCAATATGGAATACTACATATTACATCTCAAATTATTACTTATTACTCTGTAAAGGGGGGAAATGGCAAAATCAGGGAAAAATGTGTTCCTATCAGAATCAAGAATGTGTAATTAAAATATATTATAGATCATAATTAAAAAACAGATATGCACATGAAGAAACAGATTATATTCATGTCAAGTGAATTCGGTATATAAAATCCCTCAAATACAATTTTCACCTTCATTACATAGTTTATTATCTCGTTAGACCTGCGCTGCTTATATATACATTTTGAGGATTGGTTTATAAGTATTCCTTCATACATAGCCTTGTTAGTATCCAAGTGGCCTAATCACATTCCTCATCGCCAGATCCGAACGCGGTTTGTGACAGGAGATACCTACTATTGTATATTTAAGATGAAAATCGGATTAGAATCGAGATTAAATCTATGAATGCCGGTCTGAATAACTACATATTTTGGGCAGCGCGGCAGGACATATTTCATCCTCGATGTCATTATCTCATCCCTTGGATCTTAACCGGTAGCTAAACATCATTCATGGTCAACGGTGATTACTATTCAGTCATGATTAATCTAACTGAAAATTAGTGTTATTGGTATTTGTGTATATAATTATTGTTATAGCTTCGTGTGGTCCTGAGATGATCTGAATTTGAAATGACGCCATTAAATTATAGGAGGCATGGTATGCAGGAGATTTGTCGATTTATGCTTGATTTCACCAATAAATCTTCAATTTATAGGCCAAATCCATTTTGTCTACATTGAAACAAACAATTGGTCTTTAAACTTTTCGCCACGAATTCTCGACTTGATGTTGTTGATAAAAAGAAAACTGCTCTAGCAATATATCATGGCTGCCGCTGATGCCATAATTTAATGAGAATGCTATCAAATCTAATGGTAAAGGTGGTAAAGGAGTGGATGAATTGGGGGATGTAAGTATACATTTACCAATCTCTCAGTTTTGTCGGCCTCGCAATCGTTCGGGCGCAAACTGGTCCCCAACCTGTTAATGTTACTAATGACACATCCCTTATAGTATAAATAACTAGGTATTTACTATGATAGGCCGCGGAAATTATAGTTGACTTGTTATCAATTGGACAAATTCCACAGTCGCTTTGAAGTTCAGGAACAAGACACCGTTTTTTCGGCGATTTATGTTACTCAAGAAAAGGGAATATGTGTAACACTAAATCATCATTCTTTGTGACAGAATGTACTCCAACTTGTGTTTTCACCCATAAACATGAGTTCCAAGATATTTACAATTCCAAATACCGCTTGGTCAACTTTAATGAAAATCAAACAAATGGCGATGCCAGCACAGACATTCATATTCATGGATGTGAATCCAGCCGTGTAGCCTTCAAACCAATTTTCTCAATTTGTGTCCCAGGTGAGTCAGGAACGTTTCCAAGAAAGACGGTCTCTTTTCGTACAACCACCGACCCAAACTCGTTTCTTTCAGGCCAATCAAGTGAATTATAATCGCCACTTCGCGTTTATCTTTCTCGAACTAGACAGCTTGGAATTCGGAACAGCCGATTAAGGGTTTCGAGTTCCAGACAAATTGGGTGGACACGAAACAAGATTCTAACTTTTTCCATTTAGTGGAAGATCAGATATTCTCCGAGAGAGATCAGGTTTCGTCGAAAGAATAAAACGGATGGATATTATCAGTAGACACTTAGTCTTTGATAGTTTTAATAGGGTATGTTGAACATTGTTTGACTGAATTATTGTTGGTTAATGGCAGTTGGTCGTTGACATTTCTCGATTGATATGTAGTGATAATTTCTTTGGCGTGGATGCATATCGAAATCAATTTGAAATTATCTTGACTAAGCATCGCATATGAGTCATGATGTTTCTTGGGTTTCATGTTCTTTTCTTGACTCGTTTTAATTCAGGACCATCCTGTAAATGAGAATGATTGCGGTTTCATTTCTTATTAATTGAATATTTTCACACGCATGTGCATTGGTACCAGACACATAACAAGGATAGACACTTGTGTGTGATAGATAGATTTGGATTATTATTTAGTCCAGTCAAAATAGACTAATTATGATTAATTCCCAACAAGCTGGATTTTTGTGCAGGCCTTGAATGCGTCATTACAAATGGCATGTTAAAAGTCCCCATCGATTCCGCTTGTGCATTACAAAAATTTGGGCAAAAGGATAGCACGCTGTTCCACTAGATTTCAAACTAGAGCAGAGAGCAATTGGACAACCTGGTGCATCCGCCAGAATGTAGATGTAGAAATATTCTGTTGTCTTCGTATTGCAGAACTTCTAGAAGTCTGGGCTGAACTACATGAAGTTGTGTCTTCTCATTCTGAAACATAAATTAAAATGAAAAATAATATAAAAAATTTATTTGTTGATTGTCTGCCTGCCAATCAACAATTTTTTTTTATATTCCGAAATCTTGAAAACTAAGTTAAACTTCTTGCAATATGATGGTACCATTCTGAAATTCAAGACTTATCAATGATTAATGATTATTGATAACCCCGATATAAATACAGATGTCTTTTGAGATGACAAGTAAATATAAATTTAAAGGTTTTCAAATTTTGAATTGGTGTTCCAAGCATTTATTTTTCAGAGAAAGAATAGTGGTATCAGAATCAAGATCAGGAATTGGTACTAGTTCAGTTAGTCGACGTTTCAGCAATATATTTTTTTTTTACATATGAGAAAGAGACTGAAATATTCACTTCACACTCAAGTAAAAATCGATACATAATAAAAGTACATAAAGTAAGCAAAAATAGCAAACCACAAATAATCATAAGATAAATTAACAGGAATGCATGTACTCCCAGAAGAAACAATGGCATTCTCCTTTCGATATAATTGTTATTATTATATGATCTTAAATATTTTATATAGAAACATGTCGTCAAAATAATTTTGGATTCTTATATACCTAATACTTTAATTGTTATTTAATTCTGTTACTTATACTTTTAAAAGTAAAAGTTTGTATTATATGCTCCATACTCTTCTGTGGAGGCCTGAGGATGGAAAAATATATTACCGAAACGTCGGCGAACTGAACTAGTATCAATTGCTGTTTTGATTTTGATATCACGATTTTATCTTTGGATTAAAAAAGGTTGGGAATGTTTTTAAAATTTTCTAACGTGACGATTTTCAATCCATTCATTTCAACACCATTGATACATCTTCCAAGTATAAATCAAAAATCTAAATCTAAAATTGACAATTATAGTCTTACAGTTCTTCAAAGTATCAATGATAACTTTATTTAGTTTAGAAAACACTGTTTTCTTTGATGAATAAGAGAGAATATTTCATTTTTGGCGCTCTTGTTCACCCGAACAGAGTGCCTATCATTTTGCCCAAATGTCTGTTATTTTGGAATATCGAGCCGAAAATGGTCTCAATCGATTGGGTTCGACTCCCTGATGAAGAATCCGTGGCGAAAGTTGAGGCTGTCCGGCTATATCCTCTCTAGTATCCAAACGAGATCAGCTAGAGTTTTCATATTTTCAGAATAGGTTAGTTGTCCAAATATCTCGGTCAAGTTCGTTATGGGACCAAATTTCAATAAAAATTCGTGAATATATTGAGGTGATCGATATCTTACCTATCTTCAAATTTCATTGTCCTAGTTCTTTTCCATCTAAAGATATGATCATTTTTTTTCATATACTCAACAGAAAAGAGAAATAACATACGTCCCGATGATTTTCTTTGATCCATGGCCATCACAGATCTATATTCAATTGACAAATGCCGGGCTCATTAATCAGTGTCAGTTGGCG
Source organism: Micraspis discolor (assembly GCA_030674115.1). NCBI lineage: Eukaryota > Metazoa > Arthropoda > Insecta > Coleoptera > Coccinellidae > Micraspis > Micraspis discolor. The sequence goes on from JARTUT010001740.1 coordinate 4,470,754, forward strand.
TAATATTAATCAAAATTTTTCATAACGGGAAATCATAGAAATAGAATTTAATCTCGGTTGCTGAAATGATATACGTTGTCAAAATTCAGAAAAGCACTGACATAAGTTTTCAGGACAAGAGAATTATAGCTTCGAACAAAACTTGGGGAAAATTATGAGTAATTATTTTTAATTTGAGATATGGGTTTGTTCATCAATTAGGCGTTCATATTTGTATCACATTATCCCATAGTACGAGAAAACACTATTGTTCACCTGATCAGAGTGCTTATAGCTTTGTTGTGGTTTGAATATTTACTCGCAAGTAGCTCAACAAAAGCACCAAAGCACAGAAAATTTCAACTGCATTCTATGATTTTATGAGGAATTGAGTTTATTATAAAAGAATGAAATTGACTTAAAATGGAATTCTTCCCATAATTCAAATTATTTAATTGAACAAGTCTTGAAAGTGAAAATAAACCAAAATTGACAATTATAATCTTACACTTCTTGGAAGTATCAATGATACATTTATTTATTCTAGAAAACACTGTTTTCTTTGATGAATAAGAGAGAATTTTCATTCTTATCATAACATCAAACAATTAAAAAAAATTACAGAAAAATTATTCAAAAAATGAAATAGAATACGACACATGTGTTTCGATTCGATTAACAATAATTGCGGCATGTCACAAGTAAATTAAAACCAAGAATAGTTCAAATTATTGTTAATCGAATGCCTGATGAGAGAAAAGTGTCATACACAAATCTTTAAACACATGTGTCGTATTCCATTTCATTTTTTGATTAATTTTTTTGTAGTTTTTTGAATTGTTTGATGTTATGATAAGAATGAAAAATTCTCTCTTATTCATCATAGAAAACAATATTTTCTAGAATAAATAAAGGTATCTTTCATACTTTAAAGAAGTGTATGACTATACAGGGTGCCTCAAGTTCGAGTGCCTATTAGACGTTTCTGGAGAACTAAACATATTTGAAATCTGAAAATTGGGATTATGATATTTTTTCTCTACAGAGCTAAAATATTTTCGAAGCCCAAAACTTCCGGTTATACAGGGAGTGAAAATAAATCCGACGAAAAATTTTTTTTCTAATTTTCCATTCCTGGTATGATCGAGTATTCGATAATGAATACATTTCTGTTAAAACCATTGGATAAAATCGAATAGTTTTCAAAATATCTAAAAATCATAATCATAATTCGGTGTACTGAAGTAGCGAATCTATTTAATGTGTTTCCTATATAAGAGATGAATTCTCATTCGCTTCGTAATAAGTCGAAATACTTATTTCATCATCTGCCCTTATTTTGTATTCTTTAGGGGCTCACTCATACTTCTCATTGGATACTCAACATTTTGTGTCATCCACCATGGATTTGAAATAAGCAATATCATTAAGTTCATTTGAATGTGTATTGCGTATACAATTGAAAAAATACAATATAAGAAATAGATCCAAAATCTCATTATTAGAATAGCAACGATTCATTTTGTGAAATCAAAAAATTTCATAACGACTAACAATAAGACCTGTCTGACACTTGTGAATTTTAAATGGGATGATTTATCTTCTATGCTCACAGAATATCCTTATGAATCAGCTTCGGAGAATTTGACTCTACGTCCTATATAAATCCAGAAAATCTCAGATAACTTGATTTGAATTGAAATGAATTTCGGAACATAATCATGTTAGAAAACTATCATTATTTTTGACCGCAGAATCCAACACAATTATAAAAACATAGGGTTCTAATTTGAAAAACAGAAGTTATGGCCAATTTAAGATCACAATTTTCAACACAAAATTTCAAACACCTTGTGATGATACCTTTGAAATCCAAAAGATGCATGACCTTTTCACATACTTCCTCTTCGATGTTGTAAAAACGGTTTACGCTCAGGATATTTAAAATAAGAATAATGAACATATTACTGACTGAACATATTTGACTTTTTTTCCAGTTTTTTTGAGATATTTTGAAAACTATTCGATTTAATACAATGGTTTTAACATAAAAGTATTCACTATTGAATACTAGATCATACCAGGAATGGAAAACTTAAAACAAAAATTTTTTCGTGGAATTTACTTTCACTCCCTGTATAACCGGAAGTTTTTGGGCTTCGAAAATATTTTAGCTCTGTAGAGAACTTCGAACAATATCATAATGCCTGTTATGTCCGATAGCTCAGTAATTTTGAGGGATAAGTAGACTGTATTTATTTTTGCGTTTGAAGCTGGTGCGAACGCGAAATATATAATATGAAACAACAAAATTCATATAAAGAAATGCGGTCAACAATGATGACTTACCACAGCGGTGAACTACGATGATTTCAGGGCTCTGCTCCAATTATCAGCTCTTCACAGGGACCCCTTGCTGCGGGATTTCTAGTCCAACTTTTGTTCAAATGTGGTATTGAAAACACAATCAAAATGCGATGCGAAACTTCCAAATATGCGGGTGAAACCAAGCGTGTAATATATCCAAATAACAAATCAAAATTAGCGTGATTTTATAAACAATTTCGATAACAAACGTGATAGCGAGAGTTCTTCTATTCCAATTCGCCTTCTAGAGGCGTATGCGTATCCATAACATGTGCGAAGTCACCAGTGTTGACTTATAAAATTAGCGCGAAATTCAAATATTTAGCGATCGCCTCAGCTTCAAATTCATGCTATAACAAAAGGACCGAACAATGCCAATTTTCATATTTTAAATATGTCAAGTTCTCCAGAAACGTCTAATAGGCACTCGAACTTGAGACACCCTGTAATTGTCAATTTTAGATGTTTTTGGTTTATTTACATTTTCAAGAATAGACTTATTCAATTAAAGGTTTGGATGGATTGTACAGGATTCATTAAGGAAACCAAATTTCAGATATCCATAAGTGTTAAACTATTCGAAGGATTGGGCGCAATAACGAACTTAACCTAGATATTAGGACAACAATCATATTCTGAATATATGAAATTTGTAGCTCATCTCTTTCGGAAGATAGAGAGTATACGACCGGGTATATTTAGGTTTGATCACGAATTCTTCGTCAGGACGTGGAACGCAACCGACTAAGACCATTTTTGGCTCAATATTCGAAAATTACAGACATTTGGGCAAAACTTTGTATTTCTCATGAACGGATATATTTCGGATATCTCTATGTATATTTCTGTGTACTCGTCTGCGAAGAAGTCAAGGTGTAGAACTGATGTAAATAATCTTGGAATACGTGTAACAGCGTCAGTAATTCCATTTTCTGGTTCCGTTCACATTTGCCTTTTGGCTGTACATTAATCGATTTATTAGTTCCACCCCATAATTAAATACTTATTTTATGGTAGCCGTTTCTTCATTGAAATACATACGTACCTATCAATCACGCCTACGTGGTAGTAAACGCCTTCTGCCATGATAATATTGATACTTTGCAAAGCGAATAAGTCTTTCATACGACCTGAGTTATTATCACTTTGTTAGGCTGAATATCTATCGGCCTAATCGCCTTCATCGAAAAATGACTCCAAATAACCGATAATTACGTTTGAATTAATACTTGAGCCATAAAATTAATTACTAACGGTAACCCAAACTTAATAATTATAGCTCGACGACTCGCAATGCTTCAGAGTCCGGATAATTTTCGGATAAGAAGAGATTTATAGCAAGTTTTGTCGGATAGGCCTAACAGATTATTTTCTATGGTCGGAGTTTTATGACAGGTACTGTAATTTTCCCGGGGCTTAGTCTCACGTGGTGATTTTACGAGGAATAATCTTCATTAATTTGATAAGTTCGAACCTTTGGAGATGTCTGGATGACGGTTGGAAGCCATAATTTTCTGTACATTAGATTTCTGTAAGCAAATTATCAAACGATAAAAATAATAACGGCAGTATTTATTCGATTTTTAGTGGATGGTCATAATGTTGAATATTTAAAATACGTACCTATATTTACTTACGGGCTGGACCATTGCTCAATCTATGATAAATTAATATTTGTAAATTAATCTATTATAATAATATGATGCATAGTAAGGTCTAGCGCCTAAACCAATCAACCGATTTGCATCAATTTTTTTTAAATTAACGGTAGGCATTTAAACTGATGCAGAAAAATAATAACAAGTGCCAAACATCTATAATTTTTCTAAAAAACACAAAAAACTTAAAAATGAAGGGTGTTTGGCATGTTTTCGCTGTAGGTGGCGCCACAGCTCAACAAATTTTTACTGATATGGGCTTTAATTTCTTCTTCTTGAACTCCAAGGCACCATTACCGTCATATAACTCATTAAAAACATTTGTAAATTTGATTAACTTTATTTGTATTTAAATTATAACATGTGACTTATAAATCATATGGTAACATTGCTAGAAGAGGAAAAAGAGTTTATTTCAGTTGTTTTATGTAGGCTTTCAATTTAAAAGGGTGAAGTGAATTTTAATTAAACCAGGGTATTTGAAGACTTCAAAATTCGATTTCATTTTTTTCAGTGGAACTAGATTTGTTTATTCAGACTCACTAAACAATCTTACAAATCGATTTTTTTGGTCAAATTATACTACTGAAATAAACGAAGATGCAAAAAAAGTCAAGATACATTTAAAAAAAACAAATTGTTGACAATAGTTTGGTAACTATGGTCTGCTCGATCAAGCATACAGATGATGATATTATTTATGTTTTTCCGGCTCAGATACAACATGAAAACTAAAAGGTGTAAATTTGATTAACTTTATTTGTGTTTAAATTATAACATGTGACTTATAAATCATATGGTAACATTGCTAGAAGAGGAAAAACACTTTATTTCAGTTGTTTTATGTAGGCTTTTAATTTAAAAGGGTGAAGTGAATTCTTGTGAATAAAATAATTTGTGAATTTGCAATAGTTAGAAATTTCAAATTTTGTTATTTGAATAAAATTACCTTGAGTGAAAGTTGAACTGTTAGGGCAAGTTAAAAAAGGTTCAAGAGTACTACCTGAGTTGGTCAGAAAGTAAGCATTTGAATAATTTTATAACAGTTTATATTTTATATAACGTGCTTGAAAATATAAGATGGAAACTGCGATTTTGAAAAAGTTTCATTTTAAAAGTTATTGTCAAACTTAATAACGTTTAATAATTATAATAAACATCTATAATTTCTCTAAAAAACACAAAAAACTTAAAAATTAAGGGTGTTTGGCATGTTTTCGCTGTAGACGGCGCCACCGCTCAACAAATCAAAATTGACTTCCGCCCATGCTTCTGCAATTTCAGCTTTGACTTTCAAAGAGGAAAGACGTGTTTTGACTAGATTGATTTTAAGTTTGATTTTATGATTATTTTAATTTCCAAACCTAACGAGTAAGTTAATTTAGAAAATTATAATTGAAAAAGATATTGAAAACCCAAATTTGAATGGTTATTCTCCATTTTGGGTAAAAAATGAAAACGAGCCACGTCCGATTTTTCAATTTTAAGTTATAGGGGGGCATTTGCTAATAACGACCGCGCGCTTCCACTAGTATTAATAATAATAATAGTCATCATCATATATACTTTTTCCACAATATCATACAGCACATTTCACGTAGAGTGAGACAATAAACGAAATCACTTCACATACTGAAATTTATTCCTACAGCTATCAAGGTATTATGCCACGAAATAAGGCTCCCGAACAACGATAAACTTGAAGATTCTTGCTCTGAAACACATCACCACTAATAACTCCTCCATGTCTTTTAGATGACAAATAAATAGCCTCATAACTATACAGGGTGAGTCTTTGACCACTGCGTTAATTTTTACCATAGGTTCTTGAAATCAAAAGAAACCCTTTTTTTCCCATACCGTTTTTCCATATTCAGCTGCGTTATAAAGTTATAAACATTTTAAGTTTTCACATTGGGCAAATACGCTTCTGTAGTCCAGTTTAGTTAGAATGAAAATTGCCTTCCACAGCATCCACTATTGAATCTGAATTGTTTTAAAACATTATTTGCCCTCTAAGAAAGAACTCATGTTTCATCAGATGATTATATCGATTTAATTCCATTCAACTTCAAATATCTCAATTGCAATTTAGGAAAAAAGGGTGATGAATGATTTTATCTGCTAAAAGACTAATGATTCAAGGAAGAACAGGATACGGACCTTTAGTTCAAGTGATATTTGTTTCTCATGCAATTCAACCTATCTGTACAGTAGTAGTGAGAAACCCACAAGAAATGGAATGAATCTATTGATACCAAAATATGCATGACTGTCATCAAAAACCTTCTACAAAAGATTATTTCAATTGACATGGTGGTTTGAATATTACAGGTAAAAAAGCAATTTTTTTAATGAAATTTCAACACCCTATATCTTTCGAACGGGGCCAAATTTACAAAAATGTTATAGGAAAAAAATATTTCTTTTGACATCAAGAATCTAGTTATTGCAGTGGTCAAAGACTCATCCTGTATATTATGGGTTTTTTTTACTAATAAAAAAGGCGCTGTTATTCCAATAGTTTGCCCAATATGTTTGTCGATAGTGGAATAATTAATAAGAGTATTGATTTGGTTTTTCCTATGGAAATTGATGACTCTGCAAAAAAATTATTTTGAAACTCCTACTTAAAAAATTTAGGAAGCACTGACGTGAGGTCAGATTGCTTTGGCGCTCTTGTTCAGCTACTTACGAGTAAATATTCATACCATAGCAAATCTATAGGCACTCTGATCAGGTGAGCAATAGTCTTTTCCCGTACTATGGGACAATGTGATGCAAATATGAACGCCTAATGAATGAACCAACCTATATCACAAATTAAAAATAACTACATACTCCTAATTCTCCCCAAGTTTTGGTCGAAGCTGAATTCCTTTCTAAAAACTTACGTCAGTGCTTCTCTAAATTTTGACAACGTATTCTGTTTCAGCCATCGAGATTGAATTCAATCTCTATGATTTCCAGTTATGAAAAATTTTGATTAATATTACGCCAACTCACACTGATTAATGAGCACGGCATTTGTCGATCGAATATCGATCTGTGACGGCCATCGTTCAGAGAAAATCACCGAGACTTCATGTCATTTCTCTTTTCTCTTGAGTAAATGAAAAAAATGATCATATCTTTAGATGGAAAAGAGCTATGACAATGAAATTTCAGGATAAGTAAGATATCGATCACCTCGATATATTCACGAATTTTTATTGAAATCCGAAAAATATCTTATGAGATATGGAGTATTAAAAAATTTTTTTTTGAGAATTTTTTAAACATTTTTTAGCGTGACGATTTCTGCGAAATTTTGCGAGCCGTTTTGTTCCAGTTTCCCCCAGCAATATTTCAAGTATCAACTTGATCGGATGGATATTCTAGTAGTTATTGAGGAAACAAAATTTCAGATGCTCATAACTACTGAACCATTCGACGGATTTGGCCCAATAACGAACTTGACCGAGATATTTGGACAATCAACCTATTCTGAAAATATGAAAACTCAAGCTCATCTCTATTTTCGGCAGGATATTCCAAAATTACAGACATTCGGTCAAAATGATAAGCACTCTGTTCGGGTGAACAAGAGCGCCAACAATCGACTCAGCAATACGATATCGCATATACCAATTTCCTGGCCTGGTGTTATTTGAAAAATGGAATTGGAACTTCAGTGAACCTGTTTTCCTAGCATACTTACAAGAAACATAAAAAATTTGGAGCTCATCAACTTTGTCGAGTGAATTTTCAATTATCAAGTCAAGCGTGTTGATGTTAGTAAATATTACAAAGTAAAGGCATTATCAAAACGGAAAACTGAATGATATCGTCCCAAAAAATCAAAGATTCTCTCACATGAACAAAAGGACAAGTATATAGACAAGGCAACATAAATCATTGATCATACAGCTCCATAATACAAAAACGAAAGTAAGTCGTTGATTCTGTATTATTGGGAAGTATGTGGACTATTGCCTCAAGTACATCGCACTGCGCTCTGTGTTATCAAAAATCGTCGTTTTATATGGATAATAAATGTATTATTCGGGAAAATGCCCCCTATTGTTGCCGGATTTCTCAAACTGCCAGAACCAAAGCAATATTTTTCGGGGATCTTCCTCGTCATTGCTAGCAGAATCAGGAGCAAATATTATGATGGATGGAAGTCTATGACGGTAGCCGAGGGTTATGTTGATCATTCCATTGCTTATAAAAATGCCATTGCGGAAAAATTTTTCCCAACTTCTAACAACTAAACAGATTTTGGAACGTCATCATCTGATATTGTATCGGTTTCTAGTAGTAATGATGGTACTGGAGATTTTAGTAATGAATGGCGAAGCACCCTAACGTCGCTAGGCATCGATATTAGCAATTGTTCTACTTGTACGATCAATGTTGATGTTTATAAGTAATAATTGTTAGATATTGAAAATAAAAATTTGCATAATTCTGATTTCATTATGAGAAAATCCTTTTAACATTGTGTTGAAAATATTTTTAACACGCTTCTATGTAAACAGTCCTTTTGAACACTATTGACTGTCGTTAAAAGTGTAATTTTCAATGACAGTTGTACAAGAATACGTTTAAACTACTAAATATGAGACCTGTTAACTGAGCTGACAGTTTGTTTATTTGTGCTGAGATGATTATCCAAACGAATTCTTCAGTATCTGACCTTGTCACCAACGCATGTATAGTAGGAAAGACAATTTTTGGAAAAATTGTCTTTAGGTTGTGCGAGTTGGTCACGTTTGACGTATGTAATTCCAGAGTTTCAAGACCTCAAGTGCAACTATGGACCGGTTTCGAGGTGTTTTGCATCTCATCAGCACAGTGTAGCACTGAACTCCTAAAGGGGGCTGCCAGTTCTCAAAGAATATTGTGAGGCACTTCCAAGTATTCTCCTGAAAGCGCGCTATCTACATCTCAAAGACTGAAACAGTCCCGTTTCCTCTATGGATTCATACGACAAAAATGAAAGACAATTTTTCCAAAAATTGTCTGACCACTCTGACTCCTATAAGACAAGCTTCTATACCAAACCATCAGTCGCTAAAATATTGTTGTCAGATCCTTATTTGGTTGTTTTCTTTTTCATCATTCTCGTCTTTCCACCATCCAGTATCATCGTATAATATCTTCAACATCAAATGAAATGAAGTTTCCTAAGATCACAGTAAAGAAACGAAGAGACCAAATCGGTTTTCTATAAATTTTAAAATAATCAACATCAGGGGTCTCAACTTAAGAATCTGAACACAGCCTTTCCTGATATAGTTTTTCATTCAATCTTCAACCAATTGTGATATACCATATACGTGCTGAACAGTTTGAATGATCAAGAACTAGGATATCCAATGCTTTTGTTACCCGACGCTACGATGTCCGTAAAACGAAAGATAAAGAATCGAATCCTTCTTTGCCGACGTTTCATAGACGGCACCATCGATCTGTACGTCTTCCCTTTGTCAGGTACCACTCTCCGACCACAAAAGTTCAATCAGAGAAAACGACCAAGCCCCATGTCACCGCGTAGACCGTTAGCAGTCAGCACGCGTACCTGTCGGCACGATCGAGCGCAGGAAGAACGACTAATGGTGTCGAATACCGATCAGTTAAGCAAACGGTAGATGTCCATCCTTGGTCACAGCGGCGACAAAGCCAACCCAATATGCTGTAATCGTTCATATCGATGACCGTTCGGACCTTATAGGTACCGCGTCTCACATACCTCACGTACCAGTTCCTATTCCACCTGATTTGTCGATATAATTCCTGAAACGAAACTCTGCCTTTTACTCGAAATAGAAGATTTATGCGAGGTCCGTGTCATCACTCGACACCGAGATCATCTTCGTCCTAGATGAACGCCGTTAGGGATGGCCAAACTTGGCGTATCGACGTCGATGTCCAACCTGCAATATGTCAATAGATGAATCTGTGAATTGTGTACAGCTACGATTGGCTGTATAGGTAGACTTTCTGATTCAATGTGATAATATTGTATGTCAAGTTACTTGATGGCCATGTTTGTTTCCGGCAGTTACGATGAGTATAGCGAATGTAAAAGCCAAGTGTGCTATTTGCACATATAGAAAACATTGAACAAATTATCATTGAAAAAAAAATTAATAAGCATCAGATTGTGAAGAAGCCATTTCAACTGAACTAGAGTAAATGTGTTATCTACGAACTACCCAACTTTGTTTAAATGGATCCATATGTACTTGATTATAATGCATGCTTACAGTGTTCCCATTTTATTTAATCCTTCCTCCTTTGATGATGAATCTTTATTTCCTAAGAATGTTTCATAATACCACGTTGTTTTCTGTAAAAACCATCCACATCGAAAATTGGTACAAGGTGAAGAGGTTCGGCAGAAATCAACTTACAAAGTAAATACTTACAATGACTTACAAGGTCAATAGAAGACAATAGAGATCGAACTAGTGGAGGAATCTCAGTTCCTCGAGAATTTTATAAAACTTCATCAGTTAACATATATTCTTTTCATATCGTTGAAAATATCTTCTATACTTGATCACAAATCCATACATTTGATTGCAGGATGTTACAATTTCACTTATGTGAGTATCGAGCTTCAAATGTAATTCGTAGATCCTTGACAACATTTGATTGTTTCAATTGATGGTTACTGAGTTTGTACTGAAAGTTGATTCTGTCTTTGTTTTGAGAAAAACATGTTTTAATACATTCAACTGCAGGGTCAAAGAATTTTTTTGTAATAATGGATCTATCTATCCGGATCACATTTCAAATAACTTCAGCTCATAGTCAAATGGCACTGTAAGTTAGTGCCATGCTCAACGATCTTAATGCTGCAAATCAAAAAGAGCAGACGACCGAGATGGAAACCCTGTGGAACTCCAGGATAATTTGGAGATTTATTGGATCTCCGCCTATCAACCGAAACAAATTGACTTCTTTCCAAGAGATTCATTGCCCACAACATCAAACTTCCACCTCCGACCTCAGCGTTCTTTTTCAAAATAATTGTTTCACAAGATCGACGAATCATCACGTGGATCACTGAACCAGGGCTAAACGAGGATCCCAGTATGCAGAGATTCTCCATATGGACTATGTTAGATATATGTGGAAATAATTTATTTCTATTCGCTCCTTTAGTTGATTCAACCATCTTCAATTTCAGGTTGGAGTTTCTTCACATATTTTGGAGGAATTCTTGTAGAAAATTTGTTCAGAAATGACAGATGAACTTCGAAATCTCAAATTTCAAATGCCTCAGCTCAATTGGGATCAATAGAATAAATAGATAAATATATGTAACTTTCAATCCTTCGACAAATATAAAATATGATTTGGACTTGCGTATGTTTCGATATGTAGACTCTGGGTCGATTCTTCCAGTAGCATTCACCACCCCTTCAACCAGTTGCATCGCTTAATCACCCACAATTATAAAACATGGTGTCAACAAAAATGTTGTTCCGTGAGTAACATTGTTTTTGCTAGGTTCTTATACTTATTACCTCCCTGTTTCGAGAAACTGAAGAAGGAAAAGTTGAACGCAACAAAAACGTTCTTGTGTAACGAACATCCTTAAGAGGTACTATGATGTCCCATGAAGAATCGTAGTTATATTTTCTCTCGTCCCATTCATTAGAGAAATCTCTTGAGGATTTGTGAGAAATACTTCTTTATGGAATGTGAAAACATTTAACGACACTGATTGGTCGTCATGATTGAAATAATATGTTCGCCAATGGGAACGTGTTAGTTTACACTGCAAAAATCAACTCAAATATTGATAATTTAGTTTCATATTGAAGATGGTATCATACCAGAATGGTTTACGTGACTTTAATCTGGGAATTCTATTTTGTGGAATGCATTGATAAATTGGAAATAAATTAGGAGAAGAATGATATTTGCTCCAAGAATTCAGATCTGCAGTCTGTCTGCGAATATGGGGAGGGACGTTAGACAAAACTCTTAACTAATGAACCGGTGTAGATCTTATGGTGCCATTAATTATTCTCATGGAAGTATTCAATTGTGTATCGATTGTTTGTGTATGTGTACTATTGAACCAAACAGAACAACAATACTCAGCTGCAGAAAAGTGGAAGCATCAGCACCCCAAGATGATCCAGCTAATTTCTGGAGAATATTATTTCTAGTTTTCAGTTTTAGGGTCGAATGAAAAACTGTAAAATCAAAGAAAGTTTTAGAAAATATATTCTGTCCAGAATTATAGTGTTTGCTACAAGAAAAATGTTAGGCATTCAAACACTATATTCATCTTGGCGATCAAATATATGTAGGAAATGAATATCGGGTGAATCCACAAGTTGCAGAAGGAAATGAACGAAGATGGTACTTGCCGACACGTATTTCTGCTGACAGGCTTCGTTAGGGCAAGGCATCCTTAGGAATAAGGAGATGATTAGAAGACAAAATGAATAATAGAAGTACAAAATGTTAGGCTTATTTACATACGATTAATGATACATTAACTAACGCATTTTATTTTCTTTCCCTTTGAGAAAGGTTGCGGCCAGGAAGGCTGATGGTGGTGTGAAGTGGTTTTCTTCAGAATTGCGGGAGGTACGTAGTCGTTTGAGCTTGTTGAATGACATGTATGCAAGATACCAGACTGATGATCTTCTGGTTGCCCGTAGGAAATTGAAAAACATTTATAAGAGTAAAATAAAGCAGGCTAAAATAGGAGCAAATGACAAAATTATAAAAAGCTCTAATAATCGCTCTCGTACAATGTGGAACCTTATTAATAACATGAAAAACTCTACACGGTTGGATCGCAACCCTTTTATATCTCCCCAGGAATTCAATAATTATTTTGTAACAATTGCGAAGAAAACTATCGAGGGGCTGCCAAATAAAGTTTATGATCCTGTTAACTTAGTTGCGAATGAGGGTAAAAAACCCTTTTCTTTTTCCGAAGTCTCTTTTTGCGATGTAAGGGATGCTATAAGTGCATTGAAAAATAGTAGGAGTACAGATTACTATGGATTGTCCTCAATATTAATAAAAAATATATAAATAATCTTGTTTTTCCGTTGACAATACTGTTCAACTTATGTATTGCCAACAATACATATCCTGGTTGCCTAAAAATTTCCAAAGTCATCCCTTTATTTAAGAAAGGTGATGTTGAACAATTACATAACTATAGGTCGATATCTCTAGTGCCGATTCTGTCCAAGGTTTTTGAGAAACTACTTTGCTCGCAATTAGTGCACTATTTCGAATCCAACAATTTGTTCAGTGAGGCGCAATTCGGATTTAGAACGGGTAGGAGCACATCTGATGCAATTTTAGCTTTTGTGGATCATGTTTTGAGTTGTTTTGAGGAGGGGAAAACGTCGTGTTCCTTGTTTTTAGATCTAGCGAAGGCCTTCGACTGTGTTTCCGGCCCTATATTGCTCGGAAAGCTTCGAGCGTATGGATGCTCCGAGAGCAGTTGTGCTTTTCTATCATCCTATATCTCAGGTAGAACCCAGTCTGTTTTTTTCAATGATATGTGGTCCGACAGGAAAGATATCACATTAAGTATTCCGCAAGGATCGGTTTTGGGTCCTGTACTCTTTCTTGTTTTCATAAACGACCTTCCACATTTCTTGAAGGTATTCTTCGTCTTGCTTTACGCGGATGACACAACTGTCTCGATGAGTTCAACGGATTTGGGTGCGGTTCTGGAGGAAAGTAGGATCGCGATGTTCAAGGCCTTTGAATGGTTCAGCTCAAATGAACTGGTCGCAAATAGAGAAAAGACTGTGGAGCTGATATTTTGCATGAAGAAAACTGGAAATATGACTCCTATAGGGTCAACAAAATTGTTGGGTGTGATTGTTGACACCTGTCTCCGATGGGATGTCCACGTTGAGCAGCTGGCTGGGAGATTGTCGAGGAATATATATTTGCTCAAGTCAATGTCGAGTAGGTTGTCGAGTGAAGTGCTTAGAATAGCCTATTTTTCTTTGGTTGAGTCGGTGCTGCGATATGGAATTTTGGCATGGGAAACTGCTCCTCTAGGAACCGTATTTTCGCTCTTCAAAGGAGGGCTATAAGGCTGATTGCTGGTTTGAAATACAGGAGGACTGTAAATCCACATTTGTTACGCATAAGATTTTGACCTTTCCCTGTCTCTATATTTTCGAATCAATAATACACTGTCATAAAAACAAGAGTAACAACATTACAGTAGGTAGCACCCATGACTATAGTACTAGAGGTAGAGATCTGTTGAAACCAGATTTTCGTAGACTGACCTTAAGCCAAAAGGGACCTATATATATGTCCATCATACTCGTAACTCGTAACCTACAAAACGACGCTATGCATAATTAGTTTGGATATTGAGTTCGACCGTTATAGACGTGTCAACATGTAGTTCACTAACGCCGAATTTCGCGCTATTTTAAAATTTTCCTTCGTTAAAGGCAAATCCGCTAGAGAAACGTTCCGTGAGATGAATGGTGTTTTGGGGGATGGTACTCTATCAGCTGGAACCTCGGAGGAATGCTTTCGATGATTCAGAGCCGGTGAAAATGACACCATGGATAACCCAGCCGGCGGAAGACCCTTGACGACAAATACCGATCAAATCATGGAATACATCGAATAAGACCAGCATGTAGCATCTCATGACATCGTGCAGGAGATGGGAGTTAGACACCATTTTAAACCATCTGCAGAAGGCTGGTTACAAAAAAAAGCTTGATGTTTGGGTGCCGCATGATTTGACGCAAAAAAACCTTCTGGACCGAATCAACGCCTGCGATATGCTGCTGAAACGGAATGAACTCGACCCATTCTTGAAGCGGATGGTGACTGGATCACATAGGACAATATCAAGTGAAAACGGTCGTGATCGAAGGCAAGTGAATCGTCCTAAACAGTGGACAAGTCGGGATTGACGGCCAGGAAGGTTTTGCTGTGTGTTTAGTGGAATTGGAAGGGAATCATCCACTATGAGCTGCTTCCATATGGCCAGAAGCTTAATTCTACCATTTACTGCGAACAAGTGGACCGCTTGAAGCAGGCGATCGACCAGAAGCGTCCAGAATTGGCCAACAGGAAGGGTGTAGTGTTCCACCAGGAGAACACCAGACCACACACTTTGTTTATGACTCGTCAGAAGCTACGAGAGCTCGGATGGGAGGTTTTAACGCATCCACCATATAGCCCGAACATAGCGCCAAGTAATTACCACCTGTTCTTTTCCATGGCGAACGCCCTTGGTGGTGTAAAGTTGAACTCAAAAGAGGCTTGTGAAAAGTAGCTGTCCGAGTTCTTTGCAAATAAGGAGGGGGGCTTCTACGAGGGAGGTATTATGAAGTTGCCGTCTAGATGGAAACTAAATCAGATCACTGTTACACTTTTAATAAAGCATTAAATAAAGAGCAAAAAAGCGGAAGGGAGATATTTGACAACCTATTATAAATCGTCGCATTGATAGTTTCTAATGAGGTAATCCAATAAATTATGAATCAATATGCATTAATCGCTCCTTGTCCGTCGATTAATTCATCATGTCTCATATATTCCGGATAACTGGCATGTTTATCCATTCATTTGCGGTTCAAAACGAATTTCCATATCCAATAGGACGAAGAAAATGACGAAGGTAGCCGGCGGACAATCTCAAAGCGTATTAGCAAACACACAGGAGCTCCTCGAATATTACAATGTAGGTATAAAGAAACAGGCCCGCTTCAGGTTGTCCGTTGTTCCGAAGATTGCAGTCCATAATGCGGTTTATAAAGCGCGATCAAAAATGGTAATCCGATATTCAATGGGCTTCTACCGCTTTCACCTGTTTGTGATGCTAATCCGGCTGACAAATGGGCGCGAGGCACGCATCCCGATGGAGAACATGCACTCCTACATGTCTCTGACCAAGGGTTTGATATATTTCCATACACGGCGCGATTTGTTCGGGGTTGTCCGAGAGGATTTATGGCGTTTTCCGTGCCTAACGTGGCAGCTTTAGCGCTATCTATATCGGATATTTCGTGTTACTTGACTGTTTTTACATGGAATCGCCGAAATGTGCTTTCAAAGTCTACTAAAGGGTCTGGGACTGATACATTAATTTTTTCCTAGGTGTATTGTAAGCAACCTATTTTGACACTGCTTTGTCAGACGAACGTGAAAGTTACTCAACAAGGTATTGGTTGCCATGTATTTGAAGCAATCTACATCCCTAGGGAAATAATAATCTAAAATTATTATACGTAACTTTGTCTGTAGAATAAGCAAATAATAGTATATTATATACTGCGGGACTGAAGTAGTACATTTAATCCTGAAGGTAAAGTTTATGGCCCGACCGCAGGGAGGGCCATAATTTACCTGAAGGATTAAATGCACTTCAATCGCAAGGTATATACGATACTTTTCGTACTTCCGGTATGATTTTATTAATTATTTCAATAATTTCAATCAGTTTTTTCTCTCTTCAACTCATTTAATAAACTGTCTTTAAAATAAGTTACCATAGTAACATTGCGTTGTGACAATTATAATTTAGAAACATTGTCATTACTAGTGTCATTGTAAAGAAACATTGTTATTGATAATTATTGGTATCATGAGTGAAGAAGGTGTATCTGATATTGATAAAAGAGCAGATTCGTCCACTATAGTTATGCCACAGTCCTCATTCTCGCTTCCTGTTTCCGCAGGATCTTCGAAACAAACACCAGTTCAATATGATAAGGACCTATCTGTTACTCATCAGTTACCTGCTGCATTAACCCAGGAAAGACTGGTCAATATGACGAACTGTCACAATATTAATTTGAATATTAACGTTAATTACCATTCTAATTAATTGCATTTTTCAATAAAATATCCCTTAAATTCGTTTGTTTGTGATTTAATCGTTCCGGGAGTTTCGTCAATATTTAATCCCGGAGGGATTAAATGTGACACTTTAGTACCTGTCACAAGGGAGTGAAGTTGTCACTTTAGGCCCGGAAGTACGAAAAAGCAAATACATAACCGGCAAACTCACGAGAAATGACCGTTAAAGTATATATAATTTCAATTATATTCGGTGAAGCTGTACTATTTCTATGGAAGAAGGGTGAGGACTTATATATAATTTAGCATCTATTATTTTAGACATAAAAGGGTTAAAAAGACGAGCAATGAGCAATATCAATTTACGATGAAATTCCTGAGCGAACACAAAGTGATGATGAAAGAAAAATTATCGCCAGCAGAATCAGTTAAAGTTGGAGAACTGTGGATGCAACTCACAAGAGTTAAATAATATGAAGGGAGCATTAAGCCTCTTCAGCAGTGGCGCATTTACCCTACAATCCTCTATATTAATACCTTTGTAATTCCTGAGTCATTTAAAAGTTCATTTGCACTAAAAATGCCATTCTCATTCGATTAAAACTTCTAATTGTAATAATATAATAAACAAACAGTAGCCATCTAGAGTGGTTAACAATAGCAACACCTATAAAGCAGTTGCCAGTAAACTACTACAGATAGCCTTAATATTGATGGTTACTTCAAATAAACACCTTTCGTAGAAATACGCAAAATATATTAATTAATACAATGTAGGTATAGTTCAATACCTATGACTGAGGTTGAAAACAAGAAATAATTCTACCACACTAGTAGAAATTTACTAAGTGAAAAGTAGTAGGTAAAAAAAGTACCACGCGTAGTGCCACGCGAAAGAGTGCCATAAAATAAATGAATTAATAACTATTAATATACAGCGTGCGGCAAAAGCCAGTTTATACTGTCTGGAATTAACGCATGCACGTACTCTCGGCCAGGGCGGAGGGAGGCAGCTGAAACGTAGCGAGTTGAGTTGTCCTCGTGTAGTTGTGTTGTGTACGTTTACAGTGCGTTCATTGCCATGGCAGCGCGTGTGAAGTACACGTAAGAAGAACGTGTTTGATTGCTCACTTCTTACCTAAAACGGAGATTATGCTGAAATTTTCGAAGAATTTTGCCAGCTCTTTCCAAATAATCAAGTTCCCACCAGACAAATGGTGCATAAACTGTATCGTCGCCCTGATGTTTTTTTCGTAAGATTAGTGTTATCGTTGAAGAGGGGGGGTAACAATTAGAACGTAAAATGTGAAGCCACAAGTAATTATTGATGTTATATTTTTCCCGAAAATAAATTTATTTGCAATTATTTTTGCTTTTCTTTCCTTGTATGCAAAACGGTAAACTGACTTTTGTCGCACCGAAACAACTTCCGTTGAGAAATACAGGGTGTTGAACTTTAATATTTTATTTAGTTTTTTTTTAATAACCTTGGACCAATTTTGATCATTCTGTGTTCTTGATGAAGATTTTGATTTAATTCCTTGCTGTTATTTTAAACTGCTTTCAACAATGATTGTTATTGTGAGTAAGTTACTTTGACGCTTCTAGTCAATTTGCGTGCATCATAACTTGCGTTCGATGCGTTTTTACCGGAAACAGTTGGTCCTAGCGACTTCAACAAAGTATACATTTTGAAGGAAAGCGATAGAGAAATCGGATTTTCTAGTCCAGAATATAATCAGTATAAAGCAGAAAAGTTAGGTTACATTTAAATGTAAAGGAATCCTGTATGTGGTGCTCGCTTTGGAAATCTAAAAACTAATTGAATATTTGGATTCCGTTTTTTCCGAACTCAGAAAATCAAAAATAACCATTCAAAGTTTTCTTTCAGACTCTGACACAGTGCAATACAAAACAACGAACAAGGTATGCTATTCAATGAAACTTCAAACTAGATATTAGACATTATTAGGATTATCGCTGCTCAAATACTGGAATAACCAGCAAAACTGCTATATCTTCTAGTGGGTTTTCACTCTACGAAAAAGAAATTTCAGAATATGCATTATATCCACAACCGTTCTCAAATTAATTATTTCTGCGTGCTTGTTAAGTTGAACATCTAACACTTCTCTAACAATCAAATATTTCGGAGATGTCATTCTTTAATGCTTAAATGATCAGTGCAATTAGTTAAACAAGAGGGTCAAAGCAGTATGACCTCACATGAGTGTTTTTTCAAATTTTTTATTTAACTTCTTCTAAGCCATTAGCCGAACCAATTGCGTCGACAAATGAAAGCTTCATGGGTTATTAAGGTATCGTTGCGTATTTACCAAAATAATTTATTACTTGGATGTAATGTAATGTTCTTTTTAGTAGAATCATTATTATAATCTGCCATAATGTAACGATTAATTGTGTTGACATCAATCTCTCTATCAATATCCCAATCTTGTATATATGATTTATTTATAGAGAGATATTCATTATATTGATCACTTTTTGATATCTGATCATTAATGAAATGAACACATCAATTTTTCATATTAATATATGTTACTGCAACTCGTTATTGTTAGTTAAGTTCATTTATTTTCTGTTCCAAAATGCTTGTTCGTTTCATGCGGCCCACGTATGTTCATTTCTTTGTCTATGGACGCGTAACATATGTTGGAGATATATGACAGTGCGAGACGAAAGTAGTAGTAATTCGAATACAGACATCGACGCTCGTTCGGTGCAGTGCAAGAATTTTCTTCGTTTCTTCGCTATTTTTCTCGTTAATTTCTACAAACTAGAACTCTGGTGAAAAAGTGACTATTTCTCGCTCGTGAGTGACACATTGATGTGCTGTAAAACCAACAGGTACGCAATCGTCGATACTCCAACATTCGCCTTTCTTTTCGAGTCATTTTTTCTCACCGGAATTTCATTATTAATTTCTTTTGCTTTCATTTAATTTCAAAGGCCGTGTCGTGCCATTTTGGTCCTTCGGGCCGGATATTTTCGAACCGCGTTTTCAAAATTATTGCGATCAAGCATTTTGGAATTTTTTCATTTCGTTTTTTCATTTGCATTTATTTCAATCTGTCATTATTCACGTGACCTCGAAAACTTGATAAGATATCGAACACATTCATAAATCCTTTAATATCTGCGCATGTTAAAAGAATTTAGCTTTCATTACCTTTCATTTGTTTTTCTCATCTATGCTCATAACCTTGATTCGAAACATAAACAAAGATTGACATTCTTGTTTTTGTTTATTTACATTTCATTATTTTCATTTGTTTATTTTCAACTCGATTTTCAATTTAATAGATTCAATCTTAATTATTTGCTTTATTAATTAATTTAGTTCTTTTCAATCGGTTAGTCTATTTACTCTTTTTCGAAATTACTCAAAACGAAATTCATATTGTTTTCTGCAGTATACCTTGAATAATAATAATGGCGACAAAATTGAAACAACTCAAAGCTCGTCGTCAAATTGTTATTGATGATCTCGAGGAAATTCTCAATTTAGCACAATTCGCTGTCACTGATCAAAGTCTCCATGTAAGATTCAAATTAAGATGTGAAATACTTGACGATATTCTCGTGGACTTTCAAAATTTACATACGTCTATTGTCTCTATGATAGTATCTTCCGAAGAACCCGAATTGAACACTGAGAAGGTTATTCGAACAGCCTTTATGGATAATTATTACACCATCAAAACAACTTATGTTAATTTATTTCCTGTAGTAAACATTCCAGTAAAAACCAAGACAGTTGCTCTATTAGTTCGCCAAATGTTAAACTTCCAAAGATAGTATTGCCCATTTTCAATGGGAATTATAAAGAGTGGCCTACTTTTTTTCGATATGTTCCAAAGTTTGGTACATGAAAATTCTAACTTGAGTCAAATAGAAAAGTTTCAATACCTCCTTAGTTCACTTTCTTCTCATGCTTTAAATTTAGTTAAAGGATTTCCATTGACTGCTGAAAATTATGAAAGCGCTTTTCAGACATTGGCGGAAAGATATCAAAATAAAGACTTCTCGCTAATACGTGTTGGAAGGAAATCTGTAATGTTCCAAAGCTACAGGGTGATTCAGCTAAAGACCTTAGGCGAATTCTAGAAGTTTTGCGGAAAACTTATCGGTATTAAGGAATTTAGGTTTACTCGTTGACCAGTGGGACTTTGTTTTATTTCACATTCTCATTCAGAAATTAGATTCAGCAACGATCAAACGTTTTGAATTACAAGAATGTTCAACAGATATTCCGTCGTTTGTCAATTTGCGAAATTTCCTGACAAATCAGTGTATAGCCTTGGAGGCAGTAGCTCTTTCTCTTCCATCGAAAACTCATTCAGTTTCGAATTCTCAAGTTTTGAAATCTAGTTCTCTCTCAACGAATAAAAGAAATTCGACTCTTCTCGTTCAAACGGAAACTGAATCATTCAAGAAACGTTTAACCTGTAATTATTGCAAGTTAGCTCATAGTATTTACAAATGTCCATCATTTTGGAACAAACTGTTCAAGATCGGTTCAAGATTGTGAAGAACAAAAATTGGTGTATCAATTGCCTCCATTCTGGACATAAGATTAACAATTGTTCTTCAAAGTCAAATTGTCGTACTTGCCACGCAAAGCATCATACCCTGTTGCACATGCGCAATAATGAGGATAATAATTCTTCAACAGAGACGTTTCATTTCAATGCTGCAAATTCATCGGATTCAGGCTCAGCTCAGGTTTTAACCAATGTTACTTCAAATTCTACCGTTCTCTTAGCAACCGCTGAGGTTGAAATTCGTGATGCTTGGGGTAGATATCAGAAGGTCCGAGTTCTGTTAGATGGAGGCTCTCAAATAAATATTATAACTCAATCGTGTGTAAATAGATTAGGCTTGAAAATTTGTGATTCTTCATTTTCGATAAATGGAATTTGTGAAAGCTCATCTTCTGCTAATTGCAGCACTGAATGTACTATTCGCCCATCAGGTCAAATAAATCCATCTTTTACATTCGATGCCGTCGTGATTCCGAAGATTTGTGCGGAGATGCCGAGTTCTTTCGTAAATCATTCGTTTTGGAATTGTGTCCATAACAAGAAGTTAGCAGATCCGAACTTTTCTATTCCGAAATCAATAGATCTTCTTCTGGGAGCGGATATATTCTCTTTAATAATTCGACCGGGTCGTATCGAGGGTAACGGTTTAGAACCAACAGTACTTGAGACAGTGTTTGGTTGGGTTTTCGTGGGAAAGATTCAATCACCTAACATGTCAGTTGGCAATTTTCATTTGTCATTGTCTGAATCAGGTTTGAACTCCTCGTTGAAAGGATTTTGGGAGCTTGAAGAAGTTTCAGAGAATGTCATTGTGTCACCAGAGGATCGATTTTGTGAGAACTTGTACACTCAGAACTATTCTAGAAATACATCTGGACGGTGCACTGTGGCATTACCATTTAAACCTGATCAGTCAACACTTTCTTTCGGTGACACATATTCTCTCGCACTACGTCGTTTTTTATCCCTTGAACGTAAACTTATTAAAAACCAGAATATATACAGGGAATACTCTACTTTCATGCAGGAATATTTAGAAAAAGATCATATGTCATTAATTTCTACGAGTTCGGATTATGAAAATACTTTGTATATCCCTCACCATTGTATAATCAAACCAAACAGTCCATCTACAAAGTTGAGGGTTGTTTTCGATGCGTCAGCTCATGTACCCGGTCATTTATCTTTAAATGATGCTCTATTGATAGGTCCTAAATTACAAAAGGATATTATTGCCATTTTGATGAACTTTCGTGTTCATCGGTTCGTTTTCACAGTTGATATCAAACAACTGTATCGTCAAATATTAGTCAAAATTCTCGGTTTGAGGTGGTTTCCTTCGTCGGACGAATTTTCTTATTTTGCGGAAACTACTGTGCAGGTATGTACCAAACGTACCATACTTTCAGAACTTTCTCGAATTTTCGACCCTTTGGGGTTCCTTTCTCCATTTGCTTTTCTTGCTAAACATTTGATCCAGCATCTTTGGACATTAGGTTTGCAGTGGGATGATACACTTCCAGACGATGTCAGCCGTCGCTGGAATCAGTGTAAATCCGAATTAACCGAATTGGGTAAATTAAAGATACCTCGGAAACTTGCATCGAAACCATTTTATCGTTGCGAACTTCATGGTTTCGGAGATAGTAGTGAGCGTGGTTGCGCAGCCGCGGTATATTTCAGGTTTTTCAATTATGACGGCTCCATTGACATCTCTTTCGTAGGTGGTAAATCAAAGGTCTCCCCATTGAAGAGAATTTCACTTCCACGACTGGAATTGTTTGCTTGTCTCTTATTATCAAAACTCATTAATGTGGTTTCCTCTGTTTACCAATCAGCCTTTACAATAGATGACATTTTTGCTTGGTCTGATTCAATGGTAGCTCTAACATGGATTAAGTCTTCTCCTCATCGATGGAAGACATTTGTAAGCAATCGTACTACTCAAATTCAGGACTTAGTTTCAACAGAAAATTGGTATCATGTTCAATCGAAAGACAATCCAGCTGATTGTGCTTCACGCGGCTTAACGCCAACCGAACTGTTGAACTGCTCTTTGTGGTGGACAGGCCCTGACTGGCTTCGTTCCAAACATCTCACCTTCGCAAATGATGAAATAAAGAATTCTCTTCATCTTGTACAAACAGAAGAGCGTCACCTCTCTTTGTCAACTTTCATTTCTCTATCGTTTGTTGATGATTTGCTCTCCAGGTATTCATCCCTGCCCAAGGTTCAAAGGGTGGTAGCTTACCTTTTCAGATTCGTTAACTTCATAAAAAACTCTAAAACTCCTAGGATATATAGATTTTCCGCAGTTCATCTCAAAGATGCACTTTTTTTCATCATAAAACAGGTTCAACGGGTTGTGTTCAAGGAACAGATCGATAATTTCATCTCGGGAAATCCCATATCTAAGTTACTTCGAAAATTGAATCCATTTATTGGAGAAGATGGTGTTCTCAGGGTGGGCGGTCGTCTGTCTTTTTCTGGTCTGGCTCTTGATCACAAACACCCATCTTTGCTTCCTTCATCTCATCGTCTTACTGGGCTCCTTATTCAGCATTTCCACAAAATATGTCTGCATCCAGGTGCCCAGACTTTACAGTTCCTTCTGTCTCAACAGGTCATACAGGAATTTTATACAGTCCACTTAGAGATTGGGTCTGTGCTCAATTCTCGCCCTCTATGTCCGCTTGGTAATGGTCCGAATGACATATCTGCACTGACACCAGGACATTTTCTTACTCTGGCTCCATTAACTGCTATTCCTGAACCAGATTTATCTCACCTATCTATCGGTCGATTATCGCGTTGTCAGCTTTTATTAACTCGTATCCATCAGGATTTTTGGAAAAGATGGAATTTAGAATATCTGAACACACTGCAACAACGAAAAAGGTGGTTCAATAGCGACTCGCCACCTTATTCAATAGGTGCACTAGTCTTGATAAAGGATGATCAACTCCCTCCATTGCGCTGGCGACTTGGACGCATTGAGAAATTGCATCCTGGCGCTGATAAAATAGCTAGAGTAGCTACTGTTCGGACTACTCAAGGTGTACTGCAGAGATCAGTGGTTAAATTATGTCCATTACCTCTCCAATAGTTATGACATATGTTGATGTATATATGTATATATTTTTTTTTTCTTTTCGCTTTATGTTCGATATCTTCTCGATTTTTTATTTGCTTTGTTTCATAAAATATTCTATTTTAGGTGGGCGGTTATGTTACTGCAACTCGTTATTGTTAGTTAAGTTCATTTATTTTCTGTTCCAAAATGCTTGTTCGTTTCATGCGGCCCACGTATGTTCATTTCTTTGTCTATGGACGCGTAACATATGTTGGAGATATATGACAGTGCGAGACGAAAGTAGTAGTAATTCGAATACAGACATCGACGCTCGTTCGGTGCAGTGCAAGAATTTTCTTCGTTTCTTCGCTATTTTTCTCGTTAATTTCTACAAACTAGAACTCTGGTGAAAAAGTGACTATTTCTCGCTCGTGAGTGACACATTGATGTGCTGTAAAACCAACAGGTACGCAATCGTCGATACTCCAACATTCGCCTTTCTTTTCGAGTCATTTTTTCTCACCGGAATTTCATTATTAATTTCTTTTGCTTTCATTTAATTTCAAAGGCCGTGTCGTGCCAATATACATTCTCTCCAACTACACCAAATTAATTATTTTCACTAATACCGACCATGCTGATGAGTACCGATTGCGTTGTTGAATATAATGGAATTAAGTGAATATTGTATGGTTTATTGATTGAAATTGGAATTATTCTATCTCTCAATTGCTGTCAAATTAATTAATTTGAAAATCTTTTTATAACCAATTCGACCATCCAATACCATTGATAATAATATTTGAAAAAACTAAAAAACTGGCCACCTGTTTAGTTTGAACTTGAACACTTGAAACAAGCAATTTAAGCTCCAGGTCTGAAATCTTTTCGATTATTTAATCAATATCCCACATCCAGAAATATAATAATAAACATTCGACTTATATATGGTTGCTGACAAGACATTTTTGATGATGGAACTCGACAGACATCTTCTTTAATTTTCAAGGCAAAAATTAGCTTTTGAAGAAGCTAACAATAGTTGATAATTTTTCAGTTTTCAGTGATAAGTCAAATTGACAGATTTCCGGAAACTAGATCAGATTTGTACTTATCGTGGTTTGAAGGCTTTCAGAAAATTTGAAGAATTGCTCCCAAACTTTTGGTAACTCAATTGATGGTGCACTTATGGGAATGAAGACTATATTCATTAAAGCTGCCTCCTTGGTTTTTCTTTTTTCGGTTTCTGTATCATATCAAAAGAAGAAAATCCTACAAAAAAAAAATCAAGGTGCATAAGTGCACCGGAGCCGTCTGAAGTTTGGAAGCCAATTGTTCGAAGTGATTTGAATAGTCCTAAATCTCAAATAAGTATAAATTGATCTAGTTTTTGGACTTCTGTCAATTTGATACATATTAGTGAAATATTTTCAAATATTGTCAGCATTTTTAAACGCTAAGTTTTTGCCTTGAAAACGACAGAGGATGTCGGTCAAGAAGTTGGCAACAAGGATAATAAGAGATGGTGCCCAAATAATAATTCTATATCATATATCGTTCTTCAAATATTTGCGCTTCCTTCAGATACCATGATTAAAATCTATTCAATTCCCTTGGTTACACGATGTTAAAATACTTATATCGGTTTGTATTTATCATTCATTCGAATTTTCATGGCATTCTATCAAGATTAAGTGTGGAATGCAAATAGGTCATAAAAGAAAGATCTTAAATGGAGCATAAACGATTTTTTCGGTTCATTCATTTTTGGAGATAGATTTATTTCCCATCAAATGTCGATTTTGATCGGCTGTAGTTCTTTCATTTAAAAAACTGAATATTAAATTCGTAGTAATAAAATCGTTATAATAAAATCAGTTATGACTCTAGCAATAAAATAGTATTCCATGCACGTATAAATAAAATCAAGATTGATATGAAATCGAAACATCAATATGCAATATGGTGAAAATTCGAAAGAAACTAATTTTATCTTTGGAAAAATGCGTTGGTAAAGAATTTTATTTTTGAAAAGTCTGACCACTGAGTTCACCTGAGGTCTTGGAGAGATTTGTCCTCATGATAATGACAAATTCAAAATGTGTTCAAAAATATCTACTTTTTTAATTCAATCTTGAGAAATGTAATTGAATTGAAAGTATCACCATACTATGCTAATTTTCTTCATCTTATTATAAAACATAATTTCGTGTTATCGTGTATTTTATATTCCCCTAACCAATAAGAAATAATGATAAAACGGATGAACGCTAATTAAATTAACGCATCTAGTAAAAGTGTCGCGTGCCAGTTAATTCGAAAATTACATCCGGCTCATAAAAATACTCAAGTAGATATCATTTTTAATTCCATGTGTGTAGCAGGAAATGTCGTACAAAAAATGCAGTTGACGACATTGCCTGTCACGAATAAAAAAAGGATTCATTGCCACCAATAAGCATGAGAAAATGTTGCCCAAATATGTAAACAGTCTACACCCATAACTTGATATACTTCCACTTGTTCTTGTTACATATTAAAGAATATACACGATCGAAAAATGTGTGTGAAGTTTCGAAACAATTTTCATTCTGCTGAATTGTTCTGGAGTAATTTAGGAATTCTATATTTTTAATATAATATTATATTGTAGACTCAACCTGTAGTTGAAAAGGTTAAGAACGGAATAAACATATCAGTTTCTGCACACTCATTGAAAGTGACACCTCCAATTTTTAGAAAAAGTTAGTATTAAGAGCTTCTGTGTGAAAAACGTAAGTTCAACTTAGGTAAGGTGTTTTCTATTTTATTATGTGTTTCAATCAAAAACAAAAAGAAAGGAAAAAAAATCGAATCAGTGAAATTTTAATGTATATTGTTAAATTGTGCATTTTATTACCAGTTGTTTTGTGTATTTTGAAGTTTATTATGAAATCGTTTATAATCGATTATTCAATTTTAACGTTACAGATATTTGTACCATATTTAATCTCCATACATTTCTCTTTTGTAGCCTTGAAGAAGTGGAAACATATCTACGAAACGTTGGCATTAGTTGAATGTAGATTTTTTTACAAACCACTTTCCTGAATCCTGAAAAATATTAATGCAGCTTTATTTCATGTAGCTTTCTAGATTTTTCACAAAATGAAAAAATGGGCTAACCTTGCACTTTCCAAAATTTGGTTTTTAACGACTGAGAACAAATGTGGTACACGCCAAATCATTTACGATGGGTTTGGAGAATATGGCCGAATACCTGGATTTGTTCTGTTAGAGTAGAAAACCCTCAATGCCACCGGTTGTTTGTTATTTCACAAGCATAAATTTTTATGAAATTATTCTTGTATAGGTTTAAGCTTTATAGACGCATTGCTGATTACTAAGAATTCGCATAATTTGAAAATTTTCAGTATACACTGAATAATTTCATACTCTCTCCGCCTCTGCCTGACCCGTATCAATCTCAGACTCTGTTCGGACCTTAGACTAGATAAGAATCGACCCCTTTATTTACATTGAAAAGTGTCGCATCTGAAACTTACAGCTGGTCGACTGTAACGCATTGCGCTGGTCCTCTCAGGTCATAAAAAATTTCATGTTGCCAAACTGAGCAAATAGTAGATTTCTCTATTCCCCTATAATTGTGAATAAAAACTTTCTCTCAATTTGCATTCGAAACATTAGATAAAATATTATATTTTGAATTGAAACTGTCTTATCGGATATATTAGCAAGAAGTAAAAGAAAAACTTTAGGTGATTCTGCTATTTTATGTCAGAGACCGCAGATGGAAAGAAATTCAGATGAAAGTCAAGACAACGCTACCGCATTCTCTGTTTGACAGTTTGAATACACATGATGTTTAGAAGACACATGTTGCCACCTCAGTATCGAAAATAAATACGCAAATCGAAGAAAATTTGTGAGAGTCAGTATTAGGTTTTTTATATTTTTGATTGTTTATTACTTTTTATCGCACTAAAAATGGTTAGTAAGTGTTAAAGTTGTAGTAAAGACAGGAATTTTAATCCGAATTTATCTTTCCATATATACATAGTGTATTGTTAGAAACGAAGTATTTAATTATTTACATGTTCAGTAGCGTAGAAAGTTCTGATAAGGTAGTTTTCGTGTTGAATGATTGTTTGGGCTATTACCATCATCTATTGTAGATGTAATGTTTTCCGACGTTTCGATAGACATCTTCTATCTTTATCAAGGAGAAAAGTAAGAAACCTTTTGAAAATTATCAATTTTCAAAAAGTCAATTGACAGAAGTCATGAAAGAAAATGAACGATGTTATATACTCATCTGTGATATGATGATCTTTTTAAGTTGGATCGAACTATCGGCGTCCAAACTTCTGGCAGATCTATAGATGGAGCACTTATGGAATCAGGTGTTATTTTCATAAATGGTGCTTCTTTGATTTTTCTTCTTGCAAGTTTTTCTTCTTTGGATATTATTGATGCTTCATCCCATTTTATACGATGATTCTCATCTACAGCATGTTGGACCAACCTGGATTTGTCGCTGTCTAGTACTCGTAGAAGCTTCTGATGTTCTTTTATTCGTACATTCAGAGGGCGTTTAGTTTCTCCGATGTAAGATCTTCCGCACTCGCAAAATAATTCATATATGCAGTTCTTTGTCCTTTGTGTCTCATTATTAGGCTTAACTTTTGTAAGTTTAGCACTGATAGTGTCTTGAGTTTTGAATGCAGTCGTTATGTTGTATCTATTTCCAATTCTTCTCATTTTCTCCGACAAACCTTTTACATAAGGAATGATGGTTTTAATGGTCAGATTTATATCTGTTGGTTCAGGTTGACTTTCTCTTGTTCGTTTAGCTTTTTCTAATATCTTTTTGGGGTAGCCATTTATCGAACTATCCGAGTTAAGATCTTTTAATGCCCTCTGTTCAGCTTTATTTATATTGGGTAGAGGTGTTGTGTTATTCCTGGAAAATCAGAACCTTGTTAGACAGGAATAACACAACACCTCTACCCAATATAAATAAAGCTGAACAGATGCATTAAAAGATCTTAACTCGGATAGTTCCATAAAGATACTTCCAGCAGACAAAGGAAACGCCACTGTAATTCTAGATGTTGGCTCTTATAATCAAAAAATCAATGAATTAGTAGAAGCATTAAAATACAAAGGACTAAAAAGGGACCCTACCACCACAGTTGAAAACAAGATTTACAAAATCCTTTATAAATATCGAAATGAATTTCCAGATCAATTCGTTAGATCAAGACTTACACCTCACTTCATTAAACCACCACATTTATATGGTCTACCAAAAATACACAAAGCAAATATTCCTCTAAGACCAATTGTGAGTTCAAGAAATTCAGCATGCCACCAATTGTCTAAATTTCTGCTGAAAATTATATCACCATTAAAAAGTAATTCAACATCGATGATAAGAAACACAAAACACTTCATAGAAATAATGAAACATTATCAACAAAAATTCGGAATGACCATGGGTTCACCACTATCACCAATTTTAGCTGATTTATTTATGGAAATTTTCGAACAAAAGGCATTAGAAAAATATGTACTTAAACCCAAACTGTGGAAAAGATATGTAGATGATACTTTCATTATTTGGCAATATGGAAGAGACACTATAGATGGATTCCTTCAATATCTAAACAATCAAGAGGAATCAATTAAATTCACAATTGAAATCGAGAAGGACAGACAACTTCCATTCTTTGATGTACCTACTCGTACATAAACAGAATGGAATCCCAAGAACCACTGTGTATAAAAAGCCAAAGAACACAGGACAATATCTACATTTTGATTCAAACAACCAACTAAACACTAATTTGGGAGTAGCAAAATGTTTATTTGATAGAGCAATAAATATTTGTTGCACTGAAGAAGACCAAAATGAAGAAATAAATAACATCTCGAAAACTCTTAAAAGCAATGGCTACCCCAAAAAGATATTAGAAAAAGCTAAACGAACAAGAGAAAGTCAACCTGAACCAACAGATATAAATCAGACCATTAAAACCATTATTCCTTATGTAAAAGGTTTGTCGGAGAAAATGAGAAGAATTGGAAATAGATACAACATAACGACTGCATTCAAAAGTCAAGACACTATCAGAGCTAAACTTACAAAAGTTAAGCTCAATATTGAGACACAAAGGACAAAGAACTGCATATATGAATTACCTTGCGAGTGCGGAAGATCTTACATCGGAGAAATTAAACGCCCTCTGAATGTACGAATAAAAGAACATCAGAAGCTTCTACGAGTACTAGACAACGACAAATCCAGGTTGGTCCAACATGCTGTAGATGAGAATCATCGTATAAAATGGGATGAAGCATCAATAATATCCAAAGAAGAAGAACTTGCAAGAAGAAAAATCAAAGAAGCAGCAATTATGAAAATAACACCTGATTCCATAAGTGCTCCATCTATAGATCTGCCAGAAGTTTGGACGCCGATAGTTCGATCCAACTTAAAAAGATCATCATATCACAGATGAGTATATAACATCGTTCATTTTTCTTTCATGACTTCTGTCAATTGACTTTTTGAAAATTGATAATTTTCAGAAGGTTTCTTACTTTTCTCCTTGATAAAGATAGAAGATGTCTATCGAAACGTCGGAAAACATTACATCTACAATAGATGATGGTAATAGCCCAAACAATCATTCAACACGAGCTCCATCATCAATAATATCTCGTCATCAAGGTAGTTTTCAATAAGATTATTATAAGATAAAATGAGGTTTTCTTGAATTAAGTTTCCCAGATGACAATAAAAGAAGAAGAATTTGTGCTTCTCTATTGGGATGGTCAAGTATTTGCCCAAAGAAAGCAATTTTCATTTGTTCATATCAATTTGACCCTGAAGATAATGTGATCCGAGTAAATGGAAAAAGATTTTATACGGTGTTGCCGGGTGAAGTTTCACAGGAGATTTTCAATGAGGTTAAGAATTTCAATGAAAGAGCTAAAACAAGTCGACATTTTACAAAGGAATGCTTTATCTATCTTAAATAGTCTACGGTTCGGACTTTTTTTATAATGTTAACTATATGATTCCATATGTCCTGATAGTTCTTGGACTGAAAGTGAAGACAAAGGTTATTCCGGTTCACGTGATGATATGTACGGAGTGATGAATGATTAACTATTTTTTCAATTCAATAATTCCTTCCTCGATCAACCTCTACGATCCCAAAACTAATTCTGAAAAATGTGTCGGACGTCAAACGGCGTCAAGTCCGTAGGAGGTCATGGCTACACCTGACTTCCCTCCATCCTTTCACGATACCCATATGTTTCTGTCCATCGGACATAAAAACATGTTGCTTCATTTAGTTCATTTCCTTCGTCTAGTCGTAGGAAAGGGTTGTAAATTACATTAATGGTCATCTATTGATTCATTCGATATCCAGCGATGCCATCATTCAAAATGGATACGGATTTCGTTTATTCCATCCGTAACATGTGAAACGAACGTTAGCTGGAACGGTTATTATGATGAAATTTTATGGCTTATAAAATGTTATTGTCTGTCGCTATGCATGAACTTGATGGATTTCGGTGAAGGGATATGAAGCGGAGTCGTTTGATGGAGATTTTTCATCCGCCCTGAAATCTTGGGTTATTGTTCGGGATTATACATGGTGAGTCAAAAAAGACTTACATGAAAAATGTTTTAGTAATCGTGAAGGAATACACATTTTGAGTTATTTTATCTTGTTTGGTGGTAATTCAACGCTTGTTTCACAAAAGAACAGAAAAGTTAGTGTGTGAAAGAACGTACACATTCGACATCTTGAATACATACAGGGTGATTCACGGTAATGGCCTTTAGACTTTTATAAAAACAAAGATGAATTTCTAGTCGAAAACTTCTACATCAGTGTTTGAGATAATGGTTTTCATCCCTAAATATTTTCAGACCTCTACGGCTTCCAGTTATACAGAATACTGACAGCTACGTTCTTATTTTAAATGGCTTCAGTATGTTATATATTCTTCATTGAAAATCATATCGCAATTGATATATTGTTTTCAGTAAGTTCTTGGTCCTTGGAATACCTTCTATCAAATCCAGTTTAGTTTGAATGAAAATTACCTTCCACAGCATCCACTATTGAATCTGAAGTGCTTAAGAACATTTTTTTCCATTTAAGAAATGATTCAGTCACTCATATTTTATCAGATGATTATATCGATTTAATTCCTTCCAACTTCAAATATCTCAAAAATAGTGCAATTTAGGAAAACAATGAATGATTTTATCTACAAAAAAGACTAATGATTCAAGGAAGTACAAGATACTTTAGTTCAAGTGATATTTGTTTTTTATGCAATTTAACCAATCTGTACAATAGTAGTGAAAACTCCACAAGAAATGGAATAAATCTATTGATTCCCAAGTATGCATGAATGTTATTAAAAACCTTCTACAAGAGAATATTTCAATTGATATTGTCGTTTGAATATTACAGGTGAAAATGCAATTTTTTTATGAAATTTCAACACTCTATATCTTTTGAACGGGGCCAAATTTGGAAAAATGTTATAGAAAGAAAATGTTCCTTTTCACGTCAAGAATCTATAGTTAAAATTAACGCAGTGGGCAAAGACTCACCCTGTATAATTGTAATTTAGGTTTGTAGTTTATCAAATCAATACTTCAACTCATTGAACGTCTTCATATATAAAGAACTTATGGACTCTTAAATTAAAATGATATCCGTTCAAATTTTGTTTATATCTTTTAAAAATCTCAGAAGTAATCAAGTTATTAAAAAAAAAAATTTTGGGAATTTTTTGAAATCTTTAAAGAGTCTATTCCGGGAACAACTGGTTTAGAATTAAATTCTTCAATTTTAATCTACTCATGCTATTATTTGAACCTTCGAATAGAGGAAATGTTCAAATGTAACAAAAACTATGCCCTGAAGTTTGACTGGACAAATCTGTAAGTCAATTATAAGGTTTTATTCATGCCTTGCTGATGAATACTCCAATGCTTGGACGAGTTTGCTCTGGTTAGCTTCAAAAATTTTTTTATTGTCCCTGACTCAACTAGTAAAGAAATACATTTTTTCTGCAACATCAACTCGTAAACTACTTGAATAATGCATTGCCTTTAACGCTTGTGTGGCGTTTCTATATCATTCTTTGATTTCCGAATAGCCTTAAACGTCGGCAATCAGTTCTTCATACCTATCAGTCAAGTTCCTCTTCCTGGTAAATTCTTTCAAAATTTGCTGGTAGGTAAGTGAAGGATGAAGCTTTCTCAAGTCCTATTTTGACCTTGCGGATTTGTGCCAAGAATCAATTGTCACACCTATTTCTGCCATCTAACAGTTATTTGATATTCATTTTATATTGTTTCTTCTTCAACTTCTTTATTGATGGTTCTCAAGGATAGCCTTTAGTGTCAGAGGACAAAACATGCCTAGATCTAAAGAGATATCAAGTTATTAAAAAAAAGTTTTGAGAGTTTTTTTAAATTTTCAAACAAGACGAATTATGCAAACTTATTTATTTTAACCTCATTGAAACATCTTTCGAATTACGAATTGATCGCATGGATATTTTAGGACTAACTGGGGAAATCAAATTTCAGATGCTGATAACTGCTGAACCATTGGATGGATTTGGCCCAGTAACAGACCTAGCTCGAGATATTTGGACAACTGACCTATTGTGGAAATATGAAAACTCTAGCGCATCTCTCTTGATGAGAGAGAGAGTATACGACAGGACATACTTATGATCAACCCCGGAATGTTCATCTGGAAGTCGAACTCAATCGATTGAGACCATTGTCGGCTTAATATTCGAGAATTACAGACATTTCAGCAAAGTTATAGCACGTTGTTCTATTAGTTTTTAAGTTATATCGAGCGCGTAAAAACAAAATTTTGATGCAGATCACTTCAAAAATTCCGAGCTACCAAGCGCTCAAAGATCATTCAATTATGAACAGAAAGTTATGTTGAATTTTTTAATCAGTTAAGCTGCCAACGAGCAGTTAACATAAGTGCAAGAGGGCGGTATCATACACACGTCAGTGGGTGATATGACCAAAGTATCTAGTCGAGTCCTGTAATCAAGCTTACCTTCAAGGTCATATGCATACATACATGTATTTTTATAGAACTATTCTAGTGGTGACATATCAGACCGAATTCCCCTCAGGATAACGTGGAACTTAATCCGTATACAGGGATTAATCGTCTCAGAACCCGATTCGATGATATAGAAGCAATTAGGATAAGAAATAGAGATGCAAATTTCCTGCGAGTGACCAACGGGAGGTCCATATCCTGCCTCTCTTCGATGTTACTTAATCTGACACACCATGAGCCGTCGACTACAGATTCTGTCAGGGAGACTGTTTCAAATTAAATGCAAATCAGCTGACGATCCATTCTCGTGATCCTGATTTAATCAACGGCAAACCTAATTGATGGAAGGAGCTTTGGGCTATTCGAAATGTACAACAGCCATTATTTCTTTTGCTAGTGATGCATTTATTCAATTTCGCAATCTTTGAATTACGATCAGATAAAGTTGTATTGTTTCAGAAAGAAGTTTATACAGAATCTCCGACAATCTACATAAAAGGCTGAACATTTCGAAAACACTAAGTGAGCTTACGCGCTTTTGCTGCTTTTCTACAAATTTGTACAAACTTCCTGAACGTAAGGTGATCCATAATTCCAGATTCCCATTGAAGATATCTTCTCCCATTCAAATTAGGGTTCTTCTGTCTCCAGTATCTGGCTTCTCTGCTCATAAGGCTAAGGAAAGGTTTTCTTCAATGGAGTTCTTGGGAATAAAATTAACAATTCACTACTATGGAAAATATATAAATTCAACCAAACTTTCAGTAATGTGATAACTAATCACTTATTGATAGAGTATGGACCAATGAAGATTTTCAAAATATTATCTCGACGATCTGTGAAATAGTTAATATTGGAAACATTTCACGACATAATATTAATTGATTTTGGGAATCTCATCTAATCGTTCTGCATGCTGTAACTTATGATCGCATCCCAAGTCATCATCAAAACTTATTTCTGCTTCCCTTTCAGACTCCTGAGATGTCCCGCAGAGGGCAGCATCTGCCGTTGCTACTTACAGACTATACCTCGCCGAGCGTGGATCAATACGAAGCATATCAACTCCGAGCTTCGTCTATTCTCCACTAGATGTTCCTACCACCGCTGTTCCAGCTCGAGCGGAAATAATCTCCCCACCACTGCCACTTTCCCCCTGACAGGAGCAACAGAAAGAGGCGTGGTTTTCGAAGAATTGCAAATTTTTTTAGTGGACGTTACGGAAAGGAGGAGTCATAAAAAGGTAAATCGGCATTATGGTAGCGACGTGCGTCCTGCAAATATGCGTTGCGCATGCCGGAAGTGATTGTTGTGACGCATTGTGCGGGGAGTATCCGTGCACTTGTTACAATCGTGTGCAGTTTGGTTGGGTTAGGATACCGCGCTTGGTTCTCTTTTTTTGACATCTGTCGCATACCTGTGAACAAAATCAACGATTCAGTGTCGTCGGATAAGGATGATTCGTACGAATGGTAAATATTTTACTTTGTGTACCTTCGTCACCTTTCCCATGATGCACTTCAAATTTTACGCGACACTGTGCAAATATAAAATGGTGGATGCTAATCACGGACTTGTTTGTTCGTCATTCAATATGTGTTGGAACAATATTTATTTAGTAATACGCCCAGGTAAAAGCTATCAGAACACTGAACTCATGCTGGATTTTGTCATATTGTTCGTGAGCGCCGTCAGAAATTTGGTTCAAAAGGAACTAGGTTATTGCTTTTAAATCCAGTTATCTTTCCGCGCATTATACAAAATTAAAGTGTCAAATCTCTCCATTTCACTCACATCATTGAAATGACTATTTAGGTACGAGTAACTGTTGATCTCGATTTAATTTCTCCTATTTTGGTCTACTCATGCTGTTTATCTATGCCAGTATTGAAACCTTTGGCGTAGTGAAAGAATAGAGGAAATGTTCAAGTGTGACAAAAACTATCCCCTGAAATTCAACTGATCGAACTGTAAGTCAATTATGCTTTGCTGATGAAAACTCCAATGGTTGGTCAAGTTTGCTTCAAATTTTTTTGAGTCCCTGACTGGTAAAGAAATACATTTTTTTCTCGAAATTGCAACGTTCATTCGTAAACTACTAGGATAGTACATCGCCTCTAACACTTGTGTGACGTTTCCATATTAGTCTTTGATTTCCGAATAGCCCTAGACCTCAGCAATCAGTTCTTTATACCTATCTGTCAAGTTCCTCTTCGTGGTAAATTCTTTCAAAATTTGCTGGTACCTAAGTTTAGGAGGAAGCTTTTTCAAGCCCAAATTTGGCCTTGTGTTGTGAATTTGTGCCAAGAATCATTTGTTGCACGTTTTTCTGCCTTCCACGATGTTGTCCATTTTCCATCTTAGTTATTTGATATTCACTTTATGTCGTGTCTTCTTCAACATCTTTATTGATGGCCAATTATCTTTTAGGGTCCCGAAATACACAGAACACAACCTGCCCAGATGAATTTCGAATGTAACGTAGTGTTGAATCTATGGTGCATACATGTAGATTCGTGAAATTCTGACTTCTTTTGTTGGAACAGCTTCAAACTGTGCTCAAAGGTGAAGCTAACTGTAAAATTTGATAACCGTCGAACAAGCGCGTCACTGATTAAAAGTTAAGTCTTGTGATGGTAAAATTTTTACTTAGAATGCTGAATACACTTTCTCTTGGTACCTTCAACTCCACCGTCATTTTATGTTACTTCAACTTACCTTATATCAAAACTATTTTTTGCGATTTCATGAGCTTTTTTGAGGTAAATGCCAAATTAGGGCTACCTATACGTGGGCGACTCTTCCACAACGTACAAAAGTAGCATAAAATCACTAATTAACCTTTGATAAAGCATTTTCTTGTGTCTTCTTCATTTCGCCATCCTCCAATATCAACATCTATCGTCAAGATTCCTCTCCTCGATCTAGAGTCAAGTACATACATGTTCAGAAATTTTGAAACTCCCCCTCATGAGCAAGATTCTAATGAGGGAAAAGCACAATGACTTATGTTTCTTTTCTTTGAAACTTAAAAGTTAGAACTTGTCATTTTCTTTCCTCAGGCATCACTAATCTTGATATTTCTTGCAGGACCTTCGCTACGTGCACGGCACAGTTCGATGTGGAAGTAAGCATCTTGAAGCCCCACTCCAAGACCGCTGACGAGACCACGCAGGTCCGAGTGGAAGGTGGAGGGATCCAAGATTTTCATAGCCAACTTGACGCTTCGTAGTTCCTCGCGAGCTGCCTGCCTGGTTGAAGCTTGCTACTAGCTTTGTTCCTTGAAGACAGCACACAGCTACATAGTCTACTCCAAACATGTGCTTCTATGATGTGGAGATGCGCCCATTTCACGCCCACTTAGAACATAAGACATAGTGCTGTTTCTTTGATTTTGTTTTACCGCAATTATTCGACAGTGAAGTTAGTGGTGAACTTTTTGTTGAAGTCAATCCGGTTTTCTGTTTTTCGGGTCTTGCCGAGCGGGCTTACTACATGCATCTTTCATTAATTAAATGGTAAGTGTGGTCGACCTTTGAATAATTGGGACAGATATTCGAAATTTTAACCGGTTTTAACTGGGATTTGGAAATCAGGTTCAACTGTATGGTTTTTTTATTATCAGTCATTGAACTCATGAAACAAGATTGAAAAATAATGAAATAATACCTGAACGCCACTCGCACCTCTTTTCTATTTGTGTTTGGATGAAAAAGTAACTTATCAAATCAGTCAGCAATAAACTTTCTCAAATATAGAATCTAGTAAACGTCGACATAATGGAAAATAAGAGAATTTTCGTATATCTACTACACTTTAGGAAAAACTTAAACTTAACTGCCTGAAATTGGAGAATTGAAATACGAGCAAAGCTGTTATAACAAGTTCATGGTTCCTTTGAGAATCCTGTCATTGTTTCTAATATTTTTTATCAACGCCTCAATTGATCAATAGTTCTTGACATCATGAATTAATCTTAACAAAATATTTGATTGTTTTCGAATTTCAAAAATATAACAGAAACTCCAGCAAGCAAAATATCATGAGACACAGGGACTTTTCAAGGGAATGCTTTTAATCTTAATTCAATCAAGTTTTTTCATTTCAATATACTTTCATGGAGCCACCAATAGATGAAGAATTATGTTTTATGCCAGATGTATTGAAATTTCACCTACTTGCAACTGATCTTAATTTTGCAAGGTCTGCATGAAGAAAATTTGCTTTGACAATAAGCCTCATTATTTTGGACATGAAATACAACATATTGTTGTATTCTTAAAAGATACAGTGAAGTAGAGGCATTCTACATATTACAATTTAATGAAATACCTTCTTACTATTTCAATCATCTGTATTTCAAGGTCCCCATTTTATACGGATAATTACGGACAATCAAAATCGTTGAATAATGTGATATTTTGAAGAATTTATATATTGTAATTTAAAATGCAGAATTATTGTATCTCAATATCAGAGAATTTCTTCAAGAAACTCAGCACAATTCAATACATTCATATACGTACACGGGTACAAATACTGCAAAATTGCATTTTTACTAGATTAATTTGCCTCTGAAGAAATGTATATTTCCTAAAATTATTCAGAAATAAGCATATCTAATGTTATCTATAAACATCGAAAATCTCCTTGTGTTACTAATGATTAGCTGATTTTAAATCAACTTTCAGTATACCTGATTGCCAATTCGCTTACGTTAGACCATTTTTTTATTGCTGTTGTTTGGCTATTGTTATATGACAATTGCTTCCATTTTTTTTTAGCTTTGTTCCAATTTATTTCTCTATTCCTTATTATATATAACTAATTTCAACGTACTCAGTTCGTTGCCTTTTATTAATCAAGATATAAACATTTCTGGCAACATCTGGTGTTTTAGCTTTTGTTAAAGCTTTGAAAATATATTGGTTGTTGCAATCTCATCCTTGACTAAGTTCCTTGTGCGTTTATAATGGAACTTTTATCATTAACATTATTTAAATATGCATTTATCGCCATTCTATATTTTTCTACTTCATATCGTATAAAATGCAATAAAAAGTTGGATCCAACAACAAAAAATATACTTTTTCGCGAAATAATGATATTATCTCTTCTTGGGGAGCTTTTTAGATACAGTGTAACCATGATATGAAACGGAGGAGAATGATGAAAAAAGCTTTGTATGAAATAGGTATATCGTTGAAATTAAGTTATATATATTTACTATAAAATAATGAAAAATGAATAAAGCTCCTATCTATTTAAACACTGTATATTTATACCGATATTGGATTATATTTCAATTATTCTGGATTCAGTTTCACATGGTCGACGATTTTCTGTTTTGAT
Source organism: Micraspis discolor (assembly GCA_030674115.1). NCBI lineage: Eukaryota > Metazoa > Arthropoda > Insecta > Coleoptera > Coccinellidae > Micraspis > Micraspis discolor. Next base: position 4,510,715 of record JARTUT010001740.1, read on the forward strand.
TAAAGTACACCCATTTCATCAACTTCAGTATTAGCATTCAAAAGTTTCTAGTGTGTAACCTGCTGTTTATTGTGCCATAGGTATATTTAAGGATATGTACCTAATGTTGAGTTATAGGATGAATATTTTGTTTCACTGTACCCCTTGATGATCTTTGCAATTCGGTTGGAATTTTGTTTCGAAGAGGTTTTTGACAAAAAGTATTTTTAATGTAATTTACATAAATTCCTGAATTCGTTTTATTTATTCAGTTTCTTTATTTAAAACTTTCTCGATGTATATATAAGTTGTGAAGTCCCACAAGCGCTTTGAAAAAAATTCAGAAAATAAGTTTTAAAGATTGAATATTTTGTGTTCGCTCAAAATCTTGAGGTCTGAGCCTTTTATTGGGTATCAATAAACATGGCACACTTCTACGCGTGCTACCTGTCTCTGGAGCATTTCTTCCACAAAAATAGCAACCTATTACGACCCTTACTGTCCTTTGTGTGCAGAAATCACGTTTACTCTAAATGTTAGTAGACAACCAAACAAAGCGACAAAGCTCTCCGTCGGTAACTAGATAGATACAGCTTCAACGCCTTTCTATTGTGATCGGGAGGCTGGATCTTTTACCTGTTAATCATCTCGACAATAATACTTCTTGAAGTTCCGATCGTATAACATTTGTATTTGTGGGATTTAACGATTATTGTTGCCAACAGGTTTGCTCCGTGTAGCACCTGTTCTGACTGTTGCATCAACTGTGATTTGAGAATAAAAAAGTTTCGTCGAGTACTCATTATTCATTCATTAATTTTTTGAATCGAACATCACATCAAATTGAATTTTTTTATCTGAAGGATGGTTAAATGAAATCGATTATGTTTGAATTTAATATTGTTTATTGATCGTGAATGGATGTCATTAAATGATGCATGAGCACATTTAGCGTATTCATCAACAGTATGTAATGAAAGTGATGAAAAAAACTCCGTTTATGAGGAATTGTATGATGGTAGTTAATCATTAATTTTGGTTTATTATGTTTAACCTCGAACTACTGGTACACGGGCCATTAGCGAGGAACCCTGAGTACCCTGTAAATTATCCTAGAATCTAATCCTTCAAGAAATGAAAACTCTATATTTATCATTATTTTTTTGCGGTCATCATCACAATGGGGATAGGTAACTCAATAACTCTGGTCAATTGAATCACTTTAATGGGTCAATTGAATCACTTTAATGCATATGGAAATATAATCATCTATCGGTAAATTTATGGAATGCAATTTGAGAATATGTAAGACATTTATAATGTGCATACTACTTCTTCAAATTGTCTGTGTTTTTGGAAGTCATGAGTTTGCTTAAAATGTCACAGATGTCTCAAAAATTCGACCTGATGGACACTGACCGCGAAAGTTGTTCTCGACTATAAACATATTTGTGGAATTTCCGAGTATGTAAGACAACAGGACCGTTCTCCAACAGATGCCATCTCTCTCTCTCTCTCTCTCTCTCTTTTCTCTCTCTCAAAGGATAAATGAGTGGGTCGAGTCCACTGAATATTGTTATGTATCATAGCATCATATTTCGTAATTTCGGAGAGTTGATATTAGCCGGTTTTGTACAAGGCTCACCGGTGCTCGACACGCCTTCGGGCGAAACACTCTCTTCCTTGTGCTTTAAAATTTTCGTGAGTTATTCATTAGACCCAACCACAACCCTATTGGTTCGGCTGTTATTGCTCCCAGGAATTTTTATTGTTTTTGACTGGTAATGAATCATCTGAAAGAGGATGGACGACGTTGAATCTTGAATAATTTCTATGCTCTTAGTATATTCTTGGAAAACTGTTAGCGGTTCCCGATTTCATGTACTGAAAAACTGGAAGTGATTCTGATTTCTGAAATGTTTGTTCAGTATTTCTACTCATTTTTAGCTTGTAATTGTATTTTTGAGCTTGATATTATACACTGCATCCGTAACAAATTCATTTTTAGCTAAACTGACCATTTTAAGACATAATCCTGATACACGTCGATTTATGATTTCAATTTACCGTATTTCAAAATAATAATCTAATATACAGGATGAATTACTTTCGAGTAATGACATCGCCGTAATTTTTTTTAAATGGAATGCCCCCATTTACTCTCCATTTTCGTATTACTCCAGCTGAGCTGATTCTAAAAATGTATCACATGTTGATTCCAATTGGTACAGGGTGGACAAAAATACAATATGACAATTATAGTAATATTATTGATGGAATACATGACTATAAATGTTCGAACTGCAACCCTTGCTGTATTTGACGGTAACAAACTATAGGATGTTACATTTAAACCAATTGCCACTAGACAATAAGTATTTTTGATAATATTGTTAAATTTTTATCTTGTCGGGTGGAGCATATATTACTCTATCATATTAACATTTTGCCTCCTGTGTTTGTAGGTTTTTGGTATACACTGGTTAAAATCAGCAAATGATTTTCCATTTCTAGTTTTCTCTCAAGGGATTCTCCAAAAAATGCTAAGTAACTACTTTTTTTCTCACTCGTTAGTCGTTTGAGTATTTCATTATTTCAGTCATATAAACTTCGTCAAATTCTAAAAAATAAAGAACTCCAATAAAAAAATTAATTGGAACCGATTTTCTAATGAAGTGGGTTCCAAATAATTCGATCAATTTTATAAAATATTTCATAAACAAAATTTTATGTACTTAAGCAGGTTCCAATTATTCGGAGGAAGAAGCCTAAATGCACGCGCGAAAAATTTAACACAAAGGGCATTTAAAAAATTGTTGTTCAGCGATATGAATCCACTAATTATCTTGCAAAGTTTCACAAGGTCGGTCAGATAACAACGTACAACTATCTTCTAACCTCAAAATATCTGGTGACAAGCATTTGAATGCAATCGGCACTTCCTAATGATGAAGAATGATAAAGAGCTATTGAAGGAAATTCCTCGCTGAAATAAACAGTAAAAAACTGTTGGCTATTGAAATATCAATGTTCACATTGAATTTATGAACGAGTCAAACATAGATTTCTTCAATTATATTCGAGACATATATTCCTACATGGGTATTTATGCTGAGATATTTCAATCAATATTGGTCTCACGAGAACTATATTTTTTAAGTAAAATTCTTTAGGTGCTACTAGAAGGTAACTGGGCGATAATGCAACGGAAGTCCGTTTCGGCAAAATGTCGTCACTTTTCTGTAAATTCCGGTTTTCAAATATTTTTGATTTTGTCAATAGATAGTTTATAAACAAATTAGTCAATTTATAGTTAAATTTCCTCAAGCGTGCATGGTAAATATGCACTGAATTATGCCGCTCATGTAAAATTCAGGCATATGCTGAATTATTAAAATACAGAAAAAAACTGTTATGAATTTTCAGTATTTTATTGTTATTCTGGTGGGTATTTAGGAATATAATTACAGAGTATTATATCATATGATATAAATTCCAAAATTGAACAGACTACAATATTCATTGAATTCAGATCAGGGATAGTTAAATTAATATGAACGAAAGCTCAGTTATTAAATGATATAAAAGTAATGAACAAAATGGAGAGAAAACATGAAATTAAGACGAGAAAAACAAAGGATACTGAAGTTATACAAAAATAAATGAAAGAAGAATATATTTGTATTCACAAAATTTACGCGGACCTAATTTTTGCAACGTTGTCGGATGTATGTCGTGCGACAAAGGAAACCATAGTTCTATCTGTGTCCCACTCAAGGGACATCGTTACGACTTTTGGCATCAACGATTACTGAATTTATGAATGAGATGCCGCGTCTCCCTTTCTTTAGTCTAAGATAATTACAGAGTATTATATCATATGATATAAATTCCAAAATTGAACAGACTACAATATTCATTGAATTCAGATCAGGGATAGTAGTTAAATTAATATGAAAAAGACGAGAAAAACAAAGGATACTGAAGTTATACAAAAATAAATGAAAGAAGAATTTATTTGTATTCACAATAAAACTAACTAAAAAATTTTTGAAAATCTTAACATGACATTCAACCATGAATACAAATTATTCAGAAGCAGAGCATAAAGAATTGATAGGAAGAGTTGAGTCTTCAGTATCGTTAGCACGTAAACAATAGAAAGAATAAAAATTATTTAGGGGATTCAAGGTTTTCGATTAGCATACTTTGAAATACAATAAGATACCTCTAATTCTTGCTGTAGATTTCAATGGTAATTTTCGTTCAGAAGAATCTCGACCATTGATTGATTTTTTTAGGTGACAAACTAAATTTAACAATGAATAATTCTCCAGTTCAATCAACTACAAGATATGGTACGACTATTGATGTAGTTTTCTCAAGAAATTAAGACAATTTTCAGAGTACAATTTTTGTCTCTCACTTGAGTTATCATAAACCAATAATATCATATTTGAAGTATGATAGTAATTAAATTACTGTTTTAAAAGTTAATCAATGTATATATTACTAGTTGATGACGAGATATTGTTGATGATGGAGCTCGTGTTGAATGATTATTTGGGCTATTACCATCATCTATTGTGGATGTAATGTTTTCCGACGTTTCGATAGACATATTCTATCTTTATCAAGGAGGAAAAGTAAAAAACCTTTCGAAAATTATCAATTTTCATATTGGTAATAGCCCAAATAATCATTCAACATATATATTACTAGTGTTACATTATCAAAAATGCTTTTTTAAATTTTTATATTATGTATTAATTTTTTACTTAATTGCCATCTCGTACAATGCTAAAAAAGTTTCACTTCAATCGCGTGTGAAGTTACACGCACTTCTCTTTATTGACATTCTGAATTTAGTAATAAAAAAAGCATCGGTTCACCAAACATTGATACTTTGATCGAAAAGTGTAAGACTATAATCGTCATTTTCAGATTATTTTTGAAATATCTACACTTTCAAGAATAATTTTATTAGCAGCTCATTCAAAATCAAAAGAAAATTAAATAGAGGGGGCTCACGATGCTGTTTTGATCTCCCGACTTTAAATTTTGATTGCCCAAAAAAATCCAAAGATAGCTTCGCTGAAAAAATAAACAATAACAACTTATCATCAACCGAATTTCATCTCATGCGACCAATCCCAAGAGCTTGTCAAGCTATTGTGGTTTCTGAATAAGCTATCGATCATTCAATGAAATTTACATAATTTAATTTTCACTAATGCATACAAAGGAATTTGAATATGCAGTTTGATACCAGTCTATTTCGTAATCGAAGGAGTGACTAATGACTGGTGACTAATTTTAGAAATAAAAATTCGAGAGGTCATCTATTCAAAGGTCAAAACTTAGGAATAATTCTTTCCATGCTGAATAATTAAACGCTGATAATTTGAAGGTCACTGGTGAAGGTTCAAACTATTCGTACTTCAATTCAATCAAATTTCTCATATTGAAGAGAACCTTTTTGTAAGATTGTTTTTCATTTTGTTCTGATAGATCATTTCCTTGTAGATACATTCCATGAAAAATCAACCTAATTGTTTTTCATTGATAGGTGAATAATAGTAAACTTTTCTACGCAAGAAGATATTTGACCGTCAAATCACAGTTGAGTTTTTCCGTCAATGACTATAGATATATATTCAACGGAATCGAAACCTGAATTAAGAATTATTTAGAGGAAAATATTAAACATCCTGGCAGTATCTTACTTTTGATATTTCTTTCATTATATAAATGTCATCTCGTAAATTTTTTAGTGATTTATAATTCCATGTTAGGGAATGCTCAATACTTTTTATATAATATTTAAAATTATAAACATAAAACAAAATTAATAATAATATGACTTTGTTCTCACCTTTCCTAATTTTTCTGGATGTCTTTAATTTTTTTTTCTTTTCTTTAAAGTTTTCTTTATAGTTGTGAATGGTTGTCCGTTAATTTTTTTCACATGTATAAAAATTACCCTGCATTATCGCTTTTGTCCCTATGGTAGAGAAAGGTCTCTGTCGTATAATATCGAACCAACATCTTACTACATAACACGGTCGTTTATTATGAGGTAGAATATTCTATTGTGTGTTTTTATTCACGTACACATATACCTTTATGCAGATGGATTATTATAAAAGGGTTGAAGGCGCAGCCACACAGCTGATTTCTATGGCCTCGCAGGGAATCTCACTCAAATGTAATATATAGGTGTGTTTTAAGGTTGTGCACAATTATTTTCCAGTGACTGAATGTGACCAGAATTCATTGAACTTAAAATAAGCTTTGCAATTACTTTTAGATCTATACATTTTGATTGTCAATATTTTCAATAATTATTATCATTAAGAAAATTATCTTTTTAGTTTTTCGTCCTGCTTTCAGGAATATAACTTTTCCTTCCAACTTTGTTCTTATATGATACTATTTAAACATTGTTTGAGAATTATCTGATCATGAAACTAGCGATTTTTGACTCGAAGGCAATCAGTGATGATGATTCAGTCATTCAAATTGACAAAAAAAATCTTATTGAATATTCACTGAATACTTCATATGGCTGCGTTGTCATTTAAGACGTCTATTGTGTATTCAGATTGGAGCAAGGAGGTCTGAAAAGTTACTGTGATAAATAGTCATTTTTTATTAATTTCTGATTTTTATTCGTTATAAAAAGCAAGTTTCTCTCCATCTAGTAATTTGATTTGTATTCCTGTTCATATTTTAAATATTAGCAGTAAAACCAAAATCATTATAAAATTACACATGCTACAGTTAGTTTACAGGAATTTCCATTTATTTAAATTTTAAATTACGTAAATTTACCCCAGCAATTATAAAAAGTAGATAAAATCATTGAAAATACTTTGATTGTGTTTCAATGATTTTTAACTACTCAAAACAGAAATTGGCTCATTATGTTCAATTTTTTTCTTATGATTTTGGTAGTTTAGAGACATGCAGAGTTTTTTAATTTGTCCAGAAGAAAGAAATGTACAAATAGTACATACTACTGAAAACTGAAGTTCCTACGTTCAAGCATTTTTTGAGTAGTTTCAAGTAATGCAAAAGTGTATAGATCTCAATGGGGAATATTTTGAAAAACAATAAAGCGATTTTCGATGATTAATATTCGGGTTTGTTCTCTTATCCCAAATTTTAAAAGGCAACCCTTGTATTCCAGCAAAAGGATTTAATGAAAATATTCTCTGGTTTGTGGAAACATAAATTCATTAGAATTAATATCAAATTGAATGATGATATATTAATAGTTCTGATAAACAAGCTGCTATGCAATTAAGTTGGAGTGGATCTGAAGATAAGACGCAATTAAATGATAAGATCTGATGGTTATATGAGTTTCAAGTTTGTTGTTTGTGTGAATGTGTATAGTGAGTGTGAGTATTCAGTATGGGCAAAATTCAAGTAGGTAATATGGAGTGCTTATTGTCCAGTTGAAATAATTATTTTGACTATCAGGTGAGCCGATCTCAACATTAAGGTCTGCTGTGGATTGCATAAAATTACCCTGTAGATTTATTCGATGTAAAAGCATTGTAATAAACATATAAATTTGCTATAAATCCGTGAGATCCCAGAACGCTCCCATGAGGCTCACCAACACACATATTTCGTGTGAAGAGTTCAACGTTACTTACAGCCGGTTTTTGGATCATTTTTCCAATTCCAGCTTGTAAAAATCGATTGAATGTATACGGCAATTTGCATAAAGTTTGAATATCTGACCGTTAACTTTTTTTGGACCTATTCGACTTAATAGGAATGCAATCTGGTGATAACGTTTCATATATCAGAGATATTGCTTGTTCGAGAACGGTCTTGAAATTGTGAAATTGCCATTTTAGGTTCGAATTTATTATTATTACGGTTGTTTATGGTATCTTTATCAGGATCAGGTAGTATTTAGAGCAGATCATTCCGCTTTTTTACTTAAAAACACGATGGAAAAAAATTAATCTGAGACATTCCATTTGTAGTATTGTAGATGTTATTGAAATAATGCCCAAATTTCATGAGGGGATCCGGTTATGTGGACTTGGAGGAGTGTGATGTATATACAGGGTGAGTCTTTGACCACTGCGTTAATTTTAACCATAGGTTCTTAAGATCAAAAGAAACACTTTTTCCATTACGGTTTCTCTATATTCAGCTTCGTTGAAAAGTTATAAGCATTTTAAGTTTTCACATTGGGCAAATACCCCTCTGTAGTCCAGTTTAGTTTCCACAGCATCCACTATTGAATCTGAATTGTTTAAAAACATTATTTTCCCTCTATGAAATGATTCACTCACTCATGTTTCATCCGATGAGGTCCATATCCAGAAGGAAAATACAAAATACTAATTTTCTGGTAAAAAAAATTCAACACCATAAACATAGAATTTTGTTGTTCTACTATATTTTCTTTCTACTTCAAGATTATAAACCATGCCTTTCTAGTGAGAAATTCCGAAAAAAACCTCTGAATTATTGGGTGTTATCATCATACATTTGTAATTTTCTTCTTAAAATTTCCAAATCATGAAAACCATCATTTCTATGAAAACTTCCAAGGCAAGAGCTTGTCACTTTGCCTTTTTTTCACTCAAAGCCAGACAAAATCATCTATGATTCTCCAAACACTGAAGTTTCTTCTCCTTGACAGAGACCAGTGAACAGGTAGGTTTATGAGGTCTCTTGATATCATACTGTTAAAAATATGAAAATCTTTTTCGAAATCTTCAACAACAATGAATGATGTCACTACGAATAATCATTTTAAAGTGATGTTACTTTGCTTGATGATTATTTTCTGTACTGAATCCCAATAACAATTTACCTGGATAGATTACAAGTATTTCCAGATTTAGGTGTGCAATTATACTTTCTTGAAGAAATACCTAAATTTGATTTTGAAAAATCAACTATGTGTTCTTTAATGAAAAATTTTTTGTTAAATCATTAATATGAATCTATTCTGTTTAGACTATGATTACTGATTACTTATTTTTATAATCAGAGTATCTGTTTTAATTACGTGAATAAGAACATAAATATTGAATAATGGTTATTCATAGATTATGTCAAATTTAAATACCTTACCATAGAATATTAATTTATTACCGAACACCAGGAGAGAAAAAATTAATATTTGCAATGTTTTTTTTAAATGAAAGATAATATCTTTAACTATTATTGATCTTTAGTTATAATTTTCCTCAGAATAATTAGAGTGAATTATTATCACATTAAAATATTATACCGTCTCTGTGGTGGGTAGTTCCAAATAAACGAGTGTTCTGTGGTTCCTTGTTGTTTTGATTCTGTTTGAAACTGTCAACAGTTATTTGTAGCTTTCTTTCAAAAAATGTGGAAAATATTGGAAGGATAAAATCGATAGTTTTAAATTATTCAATTCAATATGAAATGATTATGGTCAGAAAATGCATTCTATTCTAATCTTTCTTGTTTTCATAAAGCTCATGCTTATAGCTTCCAGTTTCAATATTGATTGAATTTTAATTAACCATGCATCATAACAAACATTCAGAAATATTAAAACTATGTCAAATTCTATTATCTCCTAAGTTTGTGAACAAGGTTGGATCGGTGTATGAAATAAAGATAATAAAGGTATAAAACAAATCTAGGAGACTGGGTTCGAAGTTTTTAAAACTCATATGAGCTCAATTTGCAGCATTCCTATGTTAATGCTGTTATAATTTGATGAACCCTGAAAGTCTGAAGCTGTAAAAAACCAGCTCTTCATAAAGACAAGTCTTCAATTTAACGGGTCCTGGCAGAAAATACTTTACCTATTTCAACGGTCAAAATATACCGAAGAGTGATGGAAAACTTTTTCTCTATTTATTATGGAATATTATTCTGGATTAAATATTAAACAAGGTGCTAGACATCATTAACAATGAATACAGCAAATGGCAATTTAGATTTTGTGGTGAATGTAAGACAAAAATTGTTCAGTGGTTAATTTCATCTATAGTGTTTAGTGGTGGAACCATAGACTGGAGAGATTTCCCCAACCTTTTTTGTAGAAATATTTAATAAAGACATAAAATATGGCAACATTGAACAAATCTGATTATTGAATCATTTCAGCACAGAGTTGGATTTGGGAAAATCAGAAAATTTGGACAAAATTATATCGATTCAATTCCTTTCAACTTCAAATAACTCAAGAATGGTGCAATTTAGGAGAAAAGATGAGGAATGATTTTATATGCAATAAAGACTAATGATTCCAGGAAGTACGAGATACGGACCTTTAGTTTAAGCGATATTTGTTTTTCATGCAATTTAACCAATCTGTACAGTAGTAGTGAGAAACCCACAAGAAGTGGAATAAATCTATTGATGCCAAATTATGCACGAGTGTTATCAAAAACCTTCTACAAGAGATCATTTCAATTGATATTGTCGTTTGAATATTACAGGTGAAAATGGAATTTTTTTATGAAATTTCAACACCCTATATCTTTTGAACGGGGCCAAATTTGGAAAAATGTTATAGGAAGAAAATGTTTCTTTTGGCGTCAAGAATCTATGGTTGAAATTAACGCAGTGGTCAAAGACTCGCCCTGTATACTCGTATATAACTCTTCTGGTGTTCTTGTATTGGATCTTTTTCTTGAATGCTCTTCCGACCTATATAAAATCCAGGACAATCTATACATGATAGTTTAAATACACCAGATGTATTGTCCTTTTCTGTTTCATCTGTATTGTTTTTGCTTGAAGTACTCTAGTTACTAATCGTTTTTAGAGATGTAATTTTATTGAATTTATTTTTGAAGTATTCAGCAATATTTTCTGAAAATCTGTCAACATAAGACAATGTGACATAATATCTGGTTTTTCTACATCATTACATCATTAAAAATTGGATAAACTAGATTTAATGCCATTTTTTTGTTTGTTTGATACTATTTTTTTTACATTGATGGATTAAAACCTTCATTTATGGCAATTTGTTCTATCAATTTTTGGAAATTGAAATGCCTCTTTTTTTTAATCAAGTAATCAAAATGAATTTCCAACAAGTAAAGACAGAATCTATCAAATATTTACTTCATAATTGCTTGTATAACATTGATAAGTTCTCCATTCAAAAACCCTGAAGGATACTGAAAACAGAGCTTGAAATTCCACTTTAGTATCACTACATCTCAGGTTTTGCTCTCGGATTTAAAAATAATGTTTCTGCTTAGGAACCGAAAATTTTCAAATATGATTTACTTTATAATATATTTATTCAACATGTTGATGTGAAAAAATTGAACCAATCATAAAATGTTAATACATAAATAAAATTTAGAAAGCATTGACGTGAGATCAGATTGCTTGACGCTTTTTTAAGATAATAGTGGTTATCCAATCCTTTAGAAATTTTATCTTCGACATTATTACTTCATCATTTGGGACTGATATCGACAGATTTTCAGTGTGGAACGGTTCCGTGAATAATTATTTTGAAACAAAACAATAATACATATAATTTCTCTGAAAAAGACACCTAATATTCGAAAATTACTTATCTTCGGACGGATTTGTTATCCAGCTCCTCATGAATATCTAGTAAGCATTTTAGCTGGAAACACCGTATAAGATCTATAATAGTTCGTAAACTTAAGAGAACCATGTGCTAAAAACATTCACTTCAAATGATTTCGATTTACATAGAGATATCTTACTTTTAATATCAAGAAACTACGGTTGAAATCAATTTAGTGGTCGAAGGCTCATTATTTTTCGAATTACTGTTGTACAGTAATTTTTTTAATATTACCTTCTTTGTTACCAGGATTTTATTGTCAATATGTTTCATTTCTAGGATGGATGTTTTTTATGATACTCAACAAGGACTAATAATACTTTGTGTCATTCAATGAATGATATCCAACTCAGTATTTTACAGAAACTAAATATTTATCGATTTTTATTGTTACAGGAAATATCGTCAACGAGTGACATTTTCATCGAAGGTGAGTGTCGATTCATTCATACATAAATTTTATTTTTTATCCGTATGAGTTTCAATCGGTTTTGTGGAATTTATTTTGCTCATAACTCTACCACTAAATTCTACGATTGACTTGCAATGAATTAAACCAATTAACATTTGTTTTTATCTGATAAATTAGAAGGAAAAATCCAGTCCCGATCGAAAAACACGTTCCGTTTCGTTATTTTTCCTAGTTACATCACGTTCTACATACTCCATTTAACAAACTAGTTTTTTTCCTCGTTAAATGGGCACACCGTACCTTGAAAGTAAATAATTGTAGATACAAAGGAAGGTGGAATAAAAGATAGCTTGATATTGTGGTGTGAAGCCGCAAGAGTCTATAAAATTCTCGCTGTGAGGTACCCAGACGGGTTTTCTTGCCTCAGCCCATAACTTGTCCCTTATAGACCAGATGGTATAATTTAATCATTCACCCTTTTCTTCAGGGTGGCTGAAAAACTACCTGCTTTTTTGTCTCGATACCGCGTCAAAAGATCTCCCCTGTGATCTACATATTTAGAATAGTTTTTTATCTGCTGCATTAGGCTTAACTCACTAATTCTTTCGTTTTGAAATCTGGCGGAGTCTACTCCTTTTTATGATATATCTGTGCTATTTTCTCCTAGGACATATGCTTGCTAAGCGATCGGGCAATTATTCTTTCATATTTAACCATTTACTGAGTGGAATTATCTATTTTTAAATACATTTAAAATAAGTAAAATGAAATTCGACTAAAATAACTTGTTAACACTGTCAAGTTTGATATTCTTCTCGTTCCCATTATTGGGAAGTACCATATTAATTTATTTTTGTATAGAACATTAGAAAAATACCTCTCAATCAAACAAATGTTTTTACCAATCTTCCAAGAAATCAGGAAAATCAACCGCCGAAAACGAAGACGAAAACTGAATTTTTGAGCACTCAAAACATTGATTTAATGAGTCATCCGCCGTATAGTCTTGACTTGGCAACGATTGACTTCTTTTCATTCCTGTACGTAGAAGATAAAATGAGAGGTCAACGTTTGATACCTGAAAAAGCGGTGGATGCGTTCAGAATGCACGTTTCGGAAATACCTCAATCAGAGTGGCAAAAGTGCTTCGAGAATTGGTTCAAACGCATGCAAAAGTGTATAGATCTAAAGGGAATATTTTGCAAAATAATAAAGCGATTTTCGATGATTGACCAACTACACTATACTTAATACGTGAATTTCATAGTAGATGGTACACGTCTGGATCTTTCAAACTTATTTACAATATTACGAAGTATTTATTGAAAATGGAATCAATGAAAAAAAAAAAAAACTCCGTAACGTCTTAACACAGAAATTTCAGCACCATCTCACACTTCAAAAATCAGTAAAATGCCAGCTATTTTTTTTCCACAACGATTTTGACTAATTTCTCCATCGAGGCAATAAATACAAATATGCAAACCGTCTATAAGGGAGTGTTGTAACATTTGTTTCATGGGATGGGCAACCACGTCTGAGGAGATAGTATAATGTGGGTGAATTTGGTCCAGCTCCTCTCGATATTCGAAAAGAAATTGTTGTGCTGAATAGTGCTTGGATTGTAGTGATATTTTTCTGTATTCTATGTAGAGTTCTAGATTTTTCACATCCCAGCATTAAATCAGATCTTACTTCAAACTAAGTATTTATAATTTTCATTTGCCCACTCTCTTAGTTGTTGTACTCTTTGTTGCTTTGCTGTAAATAAAAAAAAAAGTTTATTTGTGGCAATTTTGAATAGTTAATCAAAGTTCTCTTTTCCCCCCAATTCAATCGTTTGTCCCAGGAAACTTCTATTCTCATGGAGACTTGATTTATCGAATGCATTCGCCAAAGGTGGGTGTGCCTTTCTGATTGTTGTGGAATTCTTTTCAACCGTTTATTGAAAATTACTGTTATTTCGTAATTCACAAACGCTGCGCTATTGTTGCTTTGAGTATTTATTTATATTGATGATGCTTCAGCGATATCAAACTATGACATCATGCTGAATGTATCAATTTGTGAGTCTCCTATCCGTTTGACAGTGTATAAAACTTATTCGAATTGGTTTGCGAGCGCTTCATGGTTGGTATATTGATTTTTTTATTTGTCAAGGTCATCTCAAAAGTTTTTTTGATAATGTTGAACACATATGTAATTCGCATTTTGGAATTTCATTCTACTTTGTCATTTTTCTTTGCTATAGGATGTCTTTGTAATTTGGTCAATTATTATATATATTTGTATATACAATATATATCTTCCAAATGTCATTTTGATATCTCTAATAATTCAGAGATATTTACTTGGTTCCACACATTTGCCCATCACTGTTTAATATCACTGTTTATTATATTATCACAGAGCTTAACATCATCTTGACTAAGAAATATAAAATAAGTTTTCTTATGTTATTTGACCTACCTGTGAATTTTCATTTGGTAGTACGCCTTTTTTATGACAGTTCAAAAATTAAAACGAGTTAAGTAATTCTGATAACATCATTGTTTATGTATGATTGTTGGTATAAGGGAAAAAGAACATTCATTTTTAATGTATTCTATGGTTAATCTGTGGTTGATTGCAATTTTATACTGTAGGAAGTCACCGAAGATCTTCCATCTTTTTTCAGTAAATATGACTTTCTGTCAATTCTGCACTTTGTATGGATGTTTTTTCTATTCGTTCCTGCAATTTTCTTTTTTTTTTTAGATTTTGTTATCCATTCGTATATGTTGAATGGGCATACTGTTTCTAACACTGGATATACTCAAACTCCTGTACCGTTGCAATCATTGTTTGGCATTATTGAGTCCATAATTTATAACATTCGATCTTGTCAACGATTACAAAGATTTTACCTAACGTTAAAAGGGTATCGAGGTTTGTGCATAATTCAGGCATGTCAACAAAAGGGAAATTTAATGGAGAACTATATTTGTGTGCGACTCTGAATACAAAATGAACTTATCCCTCATGGGAACAGAAAAATATCGGAATCCGTTAGCAACTTAACATAAAATTCAAATATATCAGGCAATCCTTTCACTTACCGATGAAAAATTGATACTACCTCGACCCATATGTAGATAGAAGTAATGGAATACTTCTAGGGCTCCATCCTCTTTTAGCCTAATGCATGAATGTTTACCCTGGGAGAAAAGATTAACAAAGCCGCTAGGGTTGTGTGTGTATCTTAAAAAACAGGTATCATACAAAGGAGAATAACCTGACGCTCTTTTTTCTATTAACCCCTTTGCCGACTCTAGAAGAGGAAAGAATAGAACCGGACGAGACAAGTTGGTTTTTTAATGAGTGCATCAGTAGGAGCAGATGTGAAGTGAGTTGTGAATATTTCAGAGATCATTCTAGCTATAAGATTATGAACAAGGAATATATAGGGTGTCAAGGAAAAAATAACCATAGTGCATAGTGCCACGCTATAGAGGGCCATGAAATATTAAAAAAGGTCCTATGAATATATGTCCGAAACTACTCCTTCAAGAAATACATGAGGTTAAACTTTCTTTTTTGGCGCTCTTGTTCACCTGAACAGAGTGCTTATCAATTTGCCCAAATGTCTGTTACTTTCGAATTTTTGGGCAAAAGTGGTATCAATCGTTTTGTTTGGACCTACTGATGAATAATCCGTGGTCAAAATCGATTCTGTCCGTCCGGCCGTCCGTCCGTCCGTTCCGTGAACAAGATAACTCTCGAACGGATGATGTTAGAGAGTTGAAACTTTCAGAATAGGTTTGAGGTATAAATATCTCGGCTAAGTTCGTTATTCGGTCAAATCGGCCGAATAGGTTCGGAGTAACAAAAAAAAAATTTTTTTTCAAATGACACTGTTCAAATAAAATTTTTTTTATGGTGCAGTTTCATCAGACGTACACAAAAATACCACTCTCGACTTCGACAAGCTAATAGTTCTGGAGATATGATTTTTCAAAATTTAAATAATTGTAAGTGGTTTACAAGAGCGCCTAAGCCAACTGACCTCACGTCAGTGCTTTCTAAATTTTTAATTTAGGTTTTTTTCAATAACTTTTTGAATGTTCAATTTTTCAAGGACGTTTACGTACTGTGAAAACTTCCGATATATATAAATCGTCTTCATAAAATTGCTTTATAATAATTCCATTATAACGTTTCAGAGACGTTAGTCAGCAAATGTCTTCTATACCAGTAGTAGAGTTGTGTAAGCAGGTCTTATAAAATTTTTGTTATGTTGTGTTGAGGTTTTAAAATAAAGTAGATAATCTTCTTTATCGTGGATGAAATGAACTGTTTTCTAGAAACAAAATGAAAAAGGAAGCTTTTTTTTTTTTTTTTTGAAAAGAACGATAATTGATCTGGTTTATGCTAGTTCGTTTATTAAAAAATTTAGAAAGCACTGACGTGAGGTCAGATTGCTTTGGCGCTCTTGTTGAGCTACTTGCGAGTAAATATTCAAACCATAACAAATCTATGAGCACTCTGATCAGGTGAAAAATAGTCTTTTCTCGTACTATGGGACAATGTGATGCAAATATGAAAGCCTAATGAATGAACAAACCTATATCTCAAATTAAAAATAACTACTTATAATTTTCCCCAAGTTTTGTTCGAAGCTATAATTCCCTTCCCCTAAAAACTTACGTCAGTGCTTTTCTAAATTTTGACAACGTATATTATTTCAGCCACCGAGATTGAATTCTATCTCTATGATTTCCTGTTATGAAAAATTTTAATTAATATTACGCCATTTGACACTGATTAATGAGCCCGGCATTTATCAATCGAATATCGATCTGTGATGGCCATCGATCAAAGAAAATCATCGGGACGTATGTCATTTTCTTTTCTCTTGAGTAAATGAAAAAAAATGATCATATCTTTAGATGGAAAAGAGCTACGACAATGAAATTTGAGGATAAGTAAGATATCGATCACCCCAATATATTCTAGAACTTTTATTGGAATCCGAAAAATACCTTATGAGATTTTTTTTGGGAATTTTTAAAAAATTTTCTAGCGTGACGATTTCTGCGAAATTTTGCGAGCCCCTCTCAACAATATTTCAAGTATCAACTTGATCGGATGGATATTGTAATAGTTATTGAGAAAACAAAATTTCAGATGCTCATAACCACTGAACCATCCGACGGATTTGGCCCAATAACGAACTTGACCGAGATATTTGAACAATTAACCTATTCTGAAAATACGAAAACTCTAGCTCATCTCTTTTGGATGCTAGAGAGGATACGGCCGGCCGGACAGACTCAACTTTCGCCACGGATTCTTCATCAGGGAGTCGAACCCAATAGATTGAGACCATTTTCGGCTCGATATTCCAAAATTACAGACATTTGGGCAAAATGATAGGCACTCTGTTCGGGTGAACAAGAGCGCCAAAAATACAAAAGTTGAAATCTCTAAGATTAAGTCAAATAATAATCAATGTTGATAAAAACTTCTTGAGTTCAAACTCCGTACGGAATTGAACCTGTACTCTCCTTTTTGGAAAATAATTCTGACGTTTCTCACCGTTACTCAACCGAACGTAGTTACTATTGGAGATATAGAGATGCTTCAATGTCGCTGACAATTATTTAAATTTTGAAAAATCATATCTCCAGAACTATTAGCTTGTCGAAGTCGAGAGTGGTAGTTTTGTATACGTCTGATAAAACTGCACCATAAAAAAATTTTTATTTGAACAGTGTCATTTGAGAAAAAATTTTTTTTTTGTTACTCCGAACCTATTCGGCCGATTTGACCGAATAACGAACTTAGCCGAGATATTTATACCTCAAACCTATTCTGAAAGTTTCAACTCTCTAACTTCATCCGTTCGAGAGTTATCGTGTTCACGGAACGGACGGACGGACAGAATCGATTTTGACCACGGATTATTCATCAGTAGGTCCAAACAAAACGATTGATACCACTTTTGCCCAAAAATTCGAGAGTCACAGACATTTGGGCAAATTGATAAGCACTCTGTTCAGGTGAACAAGAGCGCCAAAAAGGGTTTATTTTATCGATGATAAACAAGAGTTCATTTATTTGCTTAGTTGTATTTCCTAGAATCATTAGTCTTTTGCAGATAAAATCATTCTTCATCTTTTTGCCTAAATTGCACCAGAGTGCAACAGATATTTGAAGTTTAAAGGAATTAAATTGATATAGTCATCTGATGAAGCATGAGTGAGTGAATCATTTCTTAGAAGGAAAATAACGTTTTTAAACAATTCAGATTCAGTAGTGGATGCTGTGGAAAGTAATTTTCATTCAAACAAATGGACTACAGAGGGGTATTTGCCCAATATGAAAACTTAAAATGCTTATAACTTTTTAAAACAGCTGAATATAGAAAAATGGTATGGGAAAAAAGTGTTTCTTTTGATCTCAAGAACCTATGGTTAAAATTATTATTAAATTATTACATTTTCTCAGACACCAAAGATTAATCTGTTTGTTATGTATCAAATTTTAATTTTTTTTATACGAATGTGTGGTTCGTTTACACGCAGACCACTCAAGATCACAACGTTCTCCGGCTTTCAAGTGATTATTAAACGCAATTATACAACCCCTTTCAAGTTTCTTCATCAAATCGAGTTAAATTGCCCCGAATCCAACCACTTGCGAACCAATGAACGTAATCAAATCACAATCGAAATCTGAAATGTCATTTACAAAGCCTCCCGGGATTCACGGCAAATTATCGGGAATTGCCTGTTGTGATAGTTCGTCTAGCTTTGTAGGGGTTGAAGCGGGGGGTGGATTTACGAATCAAAATGGTAGTCGGGCGCGGGGCGAAGGGTATCCTATTGCGTTCGGGGGTGAGTCGAGGGGGTGAGGCGCATTTCCAATAAACACAATGATAAAAACGTCGCTCCATATCCACCTTGTTGTGTTGCCAGTTATCGAGGGTTCAGGGGGATGATGCTTCGCGCAACGAGAGTGGGTGCTATAGTATCAGGGGGGGTCTGACGGGATCAAGGCTGGTTAATTGACGATATGTTCCCCTTCGTGTAAGGCTTACGGGCGCTCATGTGGGTGACGTCATCCATCATGGCCGTTTCGATTGGGGATGGATTTGAGGAATTTTGTGCTGGGGGACTGTTACGAGAATATGTAAATCGGCTCGATTCATGAATTTTGGTTTTTACTAGAATTCGTTTATATTTTTTTCCTTTTGTGTCTGAAGTCAAATCATTAATATTATCTAATATGAATGCATAAGCTTGAAGTGGAGTTTTCCATCTGTAATTGATGCCTAAGTTACAATCTCTTTCGTGGTAATTTGAATATTTGAATTCTCTAAATATTGTGTCGCAATATATTAATGTCGTTCCATATAAAGAATTACAGGATTGTTAAATTTTGTCTGTTCAGTTTGGATTAAGTAGATATGGAATGAATATATTTTTAAACGATAAAGATAATATCGAGGATCATACCTAATGGTTAATTTTGTATTCATTATTCAGGGTGTCCTGAAAATTAAAGGAAGTATCTCGGAAGAAAAATGATCTGGTTTATGTTAGTTCGTTTTGGAGAAACGGTTTATTTTATCGATGATGAACAAGAATACATTTTTTTGGTTAGTGGTCAAGCTATCCAAATTTGTTTTTTTACTCTTCATCATACAGGATGTTTAAAATGTGTGCACTAAAATGTACAACCTAGTCCACCCCTGTTAAAATAAAAGAGCTACTTTAAATTTAAGGTCAGTGTATTAAGAGGTTCTTACATTACAATCTTACATTAAGCAACTCGAAATTTATTCCAGTTGAATGGATATCCAGTGACGTCATTAAAATATTATAGACATTTTCAATGTTCGATTCAAGAATTGGATAAAATTGATATGTAAGCAAAGCCCACTAAAATTTCATCCTATAAATATACATTCGATAATAAATTTTTACTGACACTGACATAATTATGCTGCTTTGTAGCATCCATATTGAATTAAATTCAAGAATTTACTGAAATTTCGAGTATCACTGGATTGCTGCTTTTATTATTTTTTTTCAATTTATTTATTTCTTCATAAATAATAATTTCATTACATATCATCCAAACATGTTATGCCTTAAAAACGATTTAGTTTTTTAACTGTTCAATTTTTCAAGGACGTTTAGGTATTGTTAAAAACTTCCGTTATATTTAAATCGTCTTCATAAAATTGTTTTATAATAATTTCATTATAATGTTTCAGAGACGTCGAGCAAACGTCTCTATACCAGTAGTAAAGTTGTGTTTGTTCTGTAAACGACTATAAAATGGTGAATCAAGTACATTCGGGGTTTACACTAGTCAATAGAGCAAAAACGTTTTTAAACTTGTGCCCATGTTATCTGTAAAAACATTATATAAATGTAGTGCACATGTTTATCGAACCCAAGATATTTGATAAGGTTATGCTGTATATATGTTCAAAAAACTACTATAAAAATTTTAATGTGTTAGTTGGGCATTTATATAGTTTCTCAAAATCAATTCACTAAGTAAATATGAAAAACATATAAGATGACCCGTTTGAAAAAAGGACAACGTATAAAGTGGCCTGTCGAGAATCACCTGTCCATGTGAATTCATGTTCAAATAACACAAAACCCAATTCAAAAGTTGTCGTGTATCGGCATTTTTATTTTTTTTTTTTTAATTACTATACAAAGAATTTATTCTATAAGTGTTTAATGAAAAATTTCCACTATTCTAAAGAGGGTAAAATTTGGTTACCTTGAGTGTTTTCGGTTGTTTTAATCCACTGAGAAATTTTTTTTTCTGGCTCCACTCTTGCATGATCGAAATGCCTTTTTTTGAAACACTCACACTATATAGCTTTAATTCCCTGAATCACATGTGGACAGATGTTTTTATCTCATATTTAGAAAGTTTCTAAATTCGCTTTATACCATCAACCATCAATATATTCGCTCCAACGTTTCATTTTAGTCCGAAATGATCCTATCGAAAGTGGTACCTACTCTCTTACCGAAATGGTCATTAAATCCATTCAAATATCCGACAACGAGTTATTGAGATGAATTAATCAGCTAAATCCCAAATTCAATTTTAATGATACATGTTTCGTTGAACGTTTTATGAGTTATGTGTCGTAACTAATCTGACAAACTATAAAAATGTTAATTTCACATTAGTGTTATATCCGACACCGGGTAGATTTGTAGATAATTTTTATACATTCTAACTGTATTCTTATCTCCGATCGTCTAATGTTTCCCAAATTTGGATTCGACTGTGTTTTGAAGCTTTTAAAGGCTTTGATTTATGGTTATTTTTTCTGAGGGACTTTTATCTTTTCGTTTAATTGACGTTACATATCATTATTAATTTATTTATTTCTGATACTTTCTATTTCGCTGAATTTGTTGAGAACATAGTTGCAGTAGGCAATCATGAATTGACTTATGAGGAATTTATTACCTTAATAGTACAAATTGAGGGCATTCTCAATTCAAGACCGGTCATACCCTTAGGAAATGATCCTTCAAGTTTTGATTATTTGACCCCAGGTCATTTTTTAATTGGTACTTCTATTACTTCTTATCCTGAACCTAATATAAGTCAGGTTCCTTCAAATAGATTGAAATTTTGGAAATTGTGTGTGCAAATGCAACAGACTTTCTGGTCAAAATGGCACAACGACTATCTTACTCTACTTCAAAGTAGGCCAAAATGGCATAAAGTCTTACCAAACCCTAAGGAAGGTATGTTAGTTCTTATACGTGATGAAAACGCTCCATCTTTCAGTTGGCCTGTTGGTAGAATAATAAGATTAATTCCTGGAAAAGACGGAAAAGTAAGAGTTATTGAAATAAAAACAAATAAGGGTGCTTACCTTAGGTCAATTACAAAAATAGCCATCTTATCGGTTCATGAGGAAGCAATTTAGATTTTTTTTTGGGTTAATTGTTCAATTCGAAGGGAAACATTTTTGTAACATTTTTTGTCATGTTTCATTAGCATTGAAGATATGTATTTAATTTTGTATGGAATTATAAGGATGAAAATTTAGATGTATGTATTTGTGTTGTAATTTTTATCTGCTTTCTGGCACCTTGCCTATTTGCCTTTGTGGTAACAATATAGTATTTGCTAAAATGATTGTACTCTAGTAAAAATTGTAAGGTTTCTTGTGAAACGCTTGGGCCGCAGTATGTTGAGAACATAGTTTCAACTTTCAACAAGGTTCAAATTTCAAATTTGTACCCGTTCTAAAATTGAGGGCTGTCTCATGCGCCTGCGTTGCGCACCAATGTGCGTGCCCAAGCGCTCTCTCTCTCCATTTTCAGTTAAGTCTATAATAAAAAGCTGTACAGAATACTACTTTGTCGAGAGCATAATAATCTAATTTAATATTAGATTTAAAACAGAATTGGGCTCTGCCATTTAGGCATCTCAAATAATTTAAATTAGCCGTTGAAATAAAATAAAGTTCACTACGTTTATTTTTTTCTTTTATGTTGTAATCAACAGAATTCACATAAGAACATGTTATAAATCGGATTTGTTCCACATATTATAAGTTTCTTAATCATCTGACTACCACTTGTTTATTTTCTTGTAGTCACATTACGTGTTCTGAAGCATTATGGATATATTATTTAAAAATAATTTTTTTGTTGAATATAACATTTGAGTCTGTGTAGCTAATTACTGTCCGATAATTAATTGACA
The DNA here is from genome assembly GCA_030674115.1 of Micraspis discolor. Classification (NCBI taxonomy): domain Eukaryota; kingdom Metazoa; phylum Arthropoda; class Insecta; order Coleoptera; family Coccinellidae; genus Micraspis; species Micraspis discolor. The sequence continues at coordinate 4,533,436 of JARTUT010001740.1, forward strand.
TACAAGGTATTGGTTAATTAAAAAATAATATAATTTGGCGACATTTCGGGCTTTGTCCTTCATCAAGTCACTTGATATTTAATTTATATTCTTTTAACTTTTCATCAATTTCTAATTTATTTTGTTGGATTTTTAATGGATCATTCCCTATTTTTTTTTTTTTTTTGGTGACCTGCTGATTTTCCATAAAACATATAGGCGGCCATTCTATAATGGATCAGAATACTATGGCGAAATTCCATTATCCATCAACAGATTGTGTTTTATCGCCAGCATATGCAAATCTCGATGTGCTGATGAATTGGTTCAGTCGCATGGAAGTATAAGTCATTTATCAGGCGCGAAAAAATTAGCTAACCCGAAGTTTAGAACTTTGGCAGCGAAACTGGCACATGGCGTGGTTCCAATATATGCGAACACATCGGTAATATCCATTATGAATGAATGTCATTCTTCAAAATCGACTGACGCTGACAGTTTTATAGAAGTTGTGATAGTATTTTCGATTTAATGATCGTACTTGCTTGGCCGGAGGTTTTTGATGAATAGGAAGGTTGTTGTTTGGTGTTTGTTTATTCGTTAAAGAGTGTTTCGCGCGTTTCAAGGTATTTTGACACTAGTTACAATGTTAATTCGATGTGGTAATTGTGTGAGTAAAATCTAATGCAAGTGAAGAAAATTTCTCATGAAATGATGAAAATCAGTTGGAAAGGTGATACATGGTGTGGCGATATTCCGGTAGACAAGAACACAATATGTGGACCAAATTATCTGCGCAAACTAATAATTGAACACTAACTGTGGAGAGATATCCAATCATTCGAACAGATCAACTGCAGTTAGCCATTTGGTAACTGAAGGAAATCCTGAGCAGCAATGAATAAAAATAACCGGACATAGCAACTTCAATTCAATTAAATCGTACTTAAATTAAATATTAACCAAGAACTACAGAGTGAAATTATCAAGACAATGTGAGGAATATCTTCAATTGTGGAAATTAGCAATCATTTTGTTTTACTTTTTATAACTGTACTTTTGATGAATAAAAATGAATATATATTAAACGTCAAATTGACAATGAATTCATTGAAATCTGCAAAGCAAAAAAATAAGTTAATCGAATACCCACACCTCGGCCTTGATATATCCTCAAAAATTTCTGTTGAAGATAATTATCAAACAACATGCTTTAAGCGTTCTCTGTGACAATATTATCTAGGTATTGTCAAAGCCCTAGTGGTGTTACAATTGATACATCTTAAAAATACAGAAATCAGATTTTTCAATACAGTATTGCTTGCTACGGCATTTTCAAGCTTATCAACGAAACCAAATTTCAAGAAAATCCATCAACGTTCTATTCAATATGTGCATACGGCCGTTCAACTGTAATGTCACTAAATGTCTCGTAGTTTATTCACACCAAACTGAACAGCAGCGTATGATCCTGCTCCGATTAGAAAAACAAGGCTGCAGCCTCTTCCACAATGCTACCAGTCACGATAGAGTGGCCATCTGATTATTTTTATCTCTCAGATGCTGGTGCAACTTTCGACACATGTGCTCTGCATGCCACCTCGACCATATGTTTATTCACGTATTTTAACGGTTTTTCTCGGCTTGAAATGCTGTAATTTCGATGCTTTTTATTCCGTCATTCTTTGTCTCATGAACTTTCTCTTCTTCTTTCAGGCGTTTACATGTGGTGGTTACTTGCGATGATCCACTCCCAGTAGAGTCGATGTCGGTCTAAATAATGCGTGTGCTGACAGGCCGTCGTCTTTGTTGGATGTTTGTTTGTAGAGGAGTGACAGGCGAAGTTTTCTTCGACATTTGGTGTTAGTTGTAACGGATGTCTACTGTCGTCTGATTATTGGATGGTGAGTATTTTAATTCAAGTTAGTTAAAGGATGTTGGGGTAAAGCAGTGGTCTCGAACCTACTGGTTTTTCGTTACATCTACAGAAATGAGATATGTTCTAGCGAAATGATAGGATTTTTTCACGATTCTTCTAAATCTCTCTTGATTTTTCTCTCGCGTTTTCCACTTTCAAATTGTTATACAGTTCTTTCGTAATTCTGTTCTCTATGAGGTAATGCCATCTAGTTCTTATGAATATTCTTCGTATATATGACCCTCGATTACTTACAATTCGCTCGGTAACGTAACTTGAATAAAACAATTTATTATGGGCTTTTTTCGATGGTTGCCAAACTTTCAAATTTATTACCGACTACCAATAATCAGGTAGTTGTTTGGAGTATGTAAATATCTCGGTGACCTTTAGGCCTAAAACCTAATTGAACATTCCATAAGAACATCAACGAACCAACAAATTTATGCTGACATAAATAACAGAGAATGCTAGAATTGGTGGGCAAAAAATATTCACAATTGGTATTTGATCTAGTTTGTGTAAAGACAAAGAGAATTGTTATTGCTCTAAAAGCCACGGAAAATGATTTACTTTTCCTACCGAACTATATAATTGGCGTCTTCGGAGGCAGCTGTTTAGAACTGCCCGACATAAATTAAATTTTCACTCATGTTCAAGGGTATCGTCTATTATCAACATCATTAATTTAACAAAAGCTCAGAGCAGAATCTGGTATTTGTATCCCAACATCAAAACCATGCTCGTCTACATTTGCATTGATCGCTACTGTGACGATGTATGTAGCTACTATTTGTATTGGAATTGTGGTAGCTTTTTTGGAGGGTTGGTCCATAATTTATGCAAGCCATATATGGGGTGCAAATAGGGTGTCTTCCTTTCGACGATGGAAAACCGCTTACATTACGGAATAGACGTAAAATCAATATGAAGGTGGTGTGATGAGTGGCCACCCCATCGAAAAAATGGTGGAATTCGAATGCTGCTATTGATTCATGTTGATATTTTCCACATCGAATTGAATGAATGACAATACATTGAAAATATGAAAATTCGGCATTTACTATAACATTTTTTTGTCATTATTTCAAATAATTAGTTCCTTATTCATCATATGGATTTACCTACCTGAATTCTCTGGGATTAAAAGAAAATATATTCCCAAGTTAACACTACAGTCTGCATGTTTGCCTACTAAAATTGTACGCCAAAAGTCAAAAGAATATATATATATATATAAGATTTAGAAGTAATCTTTTTGGGGTTAGAGCACGGGATCAAAAATTAGGACTCATCTATTTTTTGTAAATTAATTAACTACATATGTTTTGGCGTATACTAAGCCTTTTTCAAGTTTACGTGCTACAAACATAGTGACAATCACATCTGTCCAACAATTCATCTTAAAAATCAGAAAAAGTCACTATGTTTGTAGCACGTAAACTTGAAAAAGGCTTAGTATACGCCGAAACATATGTAGTTAATTAATTTACAAAAAATAGATGAGTCCTAATTTTTGATCCCGTGCTCTAACCCCAAAAAGATTACTTCTAAATTTTATATAATATAGCACAAGAAAAATACATATTTATATATATATAAGTATCCACAGAAATTATTCAGTTATCTCTCGCGTATGTTTTCAGAAAACTAGAAGTATGTACTGACGGATAAGATTCTAAATCAGTAAAAGTTAAATCATTATGATTTTTTTTATTCAAATTGTAAATTTCGAAGCCCATAGATCCAATTTTCCCATATATCACTTTTTCCAGTTTTGCTCGGTTGAGACATTTGAATTTTGAAGCGATACATCTTCCTCAATATATCCATATTTTTAGCTATTTTTTAATCAGAATATACTGTCACCTCTAGAAGCTTCTTATACATTTCTGAGTCACCCTGCATTTCTTTATAAATTACCTTTTCAAATTATTTGTAGGCCTACCATTGCTTCTGTTTAGTTTTTTTCAGAGTCCATTCGACAAAAATATTACTTTTTTTTCGACTACGTTGAACTAAAACGTTGAAATTACTCCATATAATTTCACCAGATAAATTTGTTATCTGTTAACCTTGACACACGGTCTGGCAATTCTTTCCATGATATTTATTTTAGCTTTTATCATTTCGTTCTAGGAACGGTCGCTCGTTTCTATGGATTTATATTTGAGAATATAAGTGTGTGAATCCGGCATAGGGCTCTTATTCATTTTTTATTGACTATGAATTAAGAATTTGGAAATGGCATACTGCAAATAAGTTGAATCCACATAGGAGGTATGAAAAGGCATCATTGTTCTTTCGGACCTTTATATTCGGAAATGAAATAATTCCGAAGACATTCCATTGAATCTTTCAATTTTAATTTCTATAAAAATAATTATTATTTTAACGAAAATAATTACTATTTTCATAAAAATAGTTATTCTTTTCATAAAAATAAATATCGTTTCATTTATTGAAATAAAAATAAATAAATACATTATAATATAGAGACTACGTGATAAATTAAAAGCAGGTTTCTGAACCTAAACCATAGGGAATGAAATGAATTTCGAATTTATTTCGGTTGAGGTTGCAATGATCATTGGATTTACAAGAGCATGCAAAAAATCGAAATTAACATAGGCCAAAATTACACTACAGTTTGCAATTACCACTGTGGATTCTAGAAATCCGAATCTTATTGGAATTTTGATAAAATATATCAAGTTTTGTTTCCATTATCTTGAACACAACAGAATTTTCATGAAATATAGGAATGGACAATCGAGCCGAAATCCTGTGGGAATTAACAGATTAAGGATACTTACTACTATGATCTACCAAAGGTTATTTGGTGAAGCATATAATTAAATGTCTCCAAAATATCAGCAAAATCGAGGAAAATATATTTCTTAGTGAATTGATTTGAATAATTGCATTATCTGTTTCACAAAAATTTATACCAATTACATTTTTTATATTAGAATTGTTGAATGAATAGATGTCAGTCACTATTGTTCAAATTCATTTTTCTTCAACAGCTATATATACCTATACATCACTTCATATAACTAGTTACAAAAAGTAAGAATGTAATTCGAAAAGTGGCACTTTATATGACAGTAAGTCCTTTTCAACTCATGAATCATAGAATAAAAATATAAATTATTCTTTGAAGGATAATGAAATTCTCAAAGTATTAATATATAATATAATATTTATTCACTAAGTTAGTAACATGATGAATTGATGATACATCACAGAAGCTTCCGTATCAATGTGTATCAATAGAAAATTGAGTTATTAAATGAAACACATTTGGTGATAGTTGAAATATTATCCGATCTACTGAGAAATTCAAGAATTCTTATTCTTCATAATTCAATAAACTCATTCCCCTTTTTAAATTATATGACTCTAAACGATACCCGTTTAAATTGCTACTGAATATCTGTCTCAAAGTATTATTTACTACCAAGGGTGATTATTTTCTCAAATTTGTCATTAGCTACTTGAAACCCTCCCCTTTTGAATTATTAATTAATTGCATTCAATTAGGTAACAATGCCGTCTGGTTGCTAACAAATGCAAATTGCACACTGGAAATGATAGGTATATTTAAAAATTAACCAATTTAACAGCTTTCAAACCGTTATGACTTATGAATAATAATCAGTGTTTAACTTGTAACCCCTTCACGTCAAGAAGAAAACGTGGAACTACAAGTTTAAAGAAATATCATATTATTATTCAAAGTAATGAACACAAACGTTTCAAATATTTAAGATTGAAAAAATATAAACTTTCTGAGTTCGATATATACAAGATGAGTATAATTTCTAGACAAATTTCAATCATTTAGTCTGGACACCAAGGTGATATGTTTTTCTATATAATTTCAAGAAATTCAGCCTCTTTTGAAAGGCACGTTAGGAATTAATTTTCAAAAACAACTCTTTAGTTTGAAGAATCATCCACTGTGGGAATTCGAGGTGGTTTTATTCAAAATTCATGTTGTACGTTGGTAAAATGAAATAATATAAATAATATCATTTTTTTGTTCTACTTCCTTCGAATTCGGATCACAAGAAAAAACTGTCTGCACGGACATGACCTTACTTCTTTTGAATCTCGCTGACGCGGTAACCATTTAACCTAATTTTCAGTTTGGGTGAATCATCAACCATAAACCGATGACAAATCAACGTCTGCACAGTTGTTGATGACTGCAACTTTCTGAAATTGATATTGAAACCTTGCACTTGGACCGTTTTTTAATAAAAAACTAATTATCCCTCTCATAATCCGCAGACCGGAAAAGAGTCGCAATTTTTACCTGATCCTTCCGTTGCTGCAGGATATTTTCGATGCAGCAAGGATTTGTTAATTGGATGTTTTTCCAGACGTCTTCGATTCATTATGTAGATCCCACTGACCTGCTCTCAAGTTTATTAATTGATGAGCGGATGTTTCGAGGTGTATTATTTGGATGTTTTCGTGAAATTCGAGGAGGCGACCGACAACCTTGCTGCAAGGAAAAACATAAATATTATTCACGAATGTATCCTCTGAACGTTGATGATAACTTTTTTAAGTTTGTCGCTGGGTCCGGGTTTTGAAGAAAAAGCGTAAAATGAAACTATCGCTACGACAATGTAAACTGTATATACATTCTGTATCTCAAAATTTTCCAATATTCACCATCTATTGAAGCATTTGCTTACAATTTTTTCGATACACAGTATCTGATTCTGTAAAAACGAGATAGTTCTTTAAATAATTGCAGCATTTTCAAAGGCTGGTAGGTCCATTCTAAATTATGGAATTGATCATTGGTGAATTGTAAAGGTCCACTTGATCGTTTAAAACTGAACCTGGCGTTGATGAGCTTTCTAATTTTATTGTATTCTAGCAGATTTGATTTCAAACTTTTTGATTGATATGTGGAATTACTGTTATTAAGGTGGATGGGACAATTTCAGTCTTTTTGGCTCAGTCTTACTGAAAAACACTTGAGAAGTTACAGTCTGAACAATAAGACTCTAATTATGTCATCCACCTCAATGAAAACAATCACACATTTACTAAGAATCCTGAAATACTTTAATCAGAATGTTTGAAATTAAATTCACTAGAATACAGTGAAATTAGAAAGCACCTCATTACTAAAAAAGTTTTAAACTACAAAACGACCTTTTACAATTCACCAAAAATGAATTTTATTATTCGGAAAGGCCCCACAAATCTTTGGAATTGCTGTAATCATAAAATTTTTCACCTGCCACAATTATTTGAAGAATGTCATTTTGACTGAATCAGTTTAAATCTCGATACTGTGTATAGAAACAATTGTAAGCAAAAGCTTCAATGAATGTAATAATTTTTAAAATCTTATTTAATATATTACCCTTTGCTTATGAGTATTAAATGATGAATAGTTCAATCTGATTGAGTTGAACATCACTAATTAGGGAAGGAAGCCAAATAGAGAAGGATTCTGTACCATGAAGTTGAGTAGAAAAGAATACTGTCACATTTTCAACAAAGCCTTTTATCCTGATGAAGAATCCGTGGTCCAATTTGAGTATAGCCGGTAGTTACTCTCTCTTTCGAAAGAGATTAGTTGGAGTTTTCATATTTTCGGAATAGCTTAATTGTCCAAATATCTCGATTAAGTTTGTTATTGGGCCAGATACGTCTGACTCTCTTCAACAGTTACGGCCATCCATAATAATTTCCAGAATAGCCAACCAATCAAATTGTAACTTGGACGATATTTGAATGAGGTTAGAAATTTTTTTTAAAATCGTTGAAAAAAAATTAATACTCAATAGAGATAATGATTTTGGTCGGAATTATGAGAAAAAAAATTGTGCACGACTTAAGGTTATTGATATCTTACATATTCTTGAACTCCATTGTCCTGACGTCCTGTCACGAGAAGATATAGGAGTTTTTCATTTACTTTGGGAAGTTCAAGAATTTCATCAAATTAACTGAAGAATGGATACTTAATCTTGTGTGCCTATTCAACTTTTTTAATTTATCACAAATTTAAATGAGGTGCAGAGTCGCAATTTATTTCGAATAACATATTAAATCTGGAAATCACTCATTGGTTAATTTTTGTAATTATTCAACAATATGTTTCGACTAAAGCAATCACATGGCAGATAGAAGGGGCGTGGGTCTTGATGCGTTTATCAATTTTCTTGGCCAAACCAGATCTCGTGGTAAAAATCGGCCATTTCTGATAGATATCTGGTGTGATTTTATAATATACTTGTATCTGGTGTTAAATTATTTTCAAATTTTTGTGTCTACAATATATTTGCTCTTATAGCTGTTTGAAATTACAAAAATTTATTTTTCTGTCAGAGAACTGTTTTTTCTTTCCAACCTAAGTCGAAGTGTATATCTAAGTTGTTGTAATTAATATATTTGAGGTGAAACGAAATCGTATTTCCTTTTGTTTCCATTGATACATTATTCATCCTTGACAGCATTAAAAAGATTTCTTGTTAATTCTTAATAAGTTTGCTATATAACATTGAATTTTTTGTGTTCCTCAGTAAGAGTCCAGTAAAAGGCTATAACAATCGCTCAAAGGATCATGACCTCACGTCAGTGCTCTCCTGAGTTTTAATACTTGAATTTTCAAATCAAAGTGAGAAGAAGATTCGTGAAAAGCGTTGAAAATGGCGAATGTCTGATACGTAACTTGATCTAATTCTCGTTCGAAACTGCGAAATGAAGAGCATTAATTAAATTCTGTCAAGAACAAACTGTAATTTTGCCAATAATCTTGATGGTTGTCACTTTCGAAAAATCATAGATAGTCTTGACACTTACTGACCGATGTATCGCTATTCTAAGAATGACTTCGATTATCGATTAACATTTGAGACCGGATAAACTTTATTCGTTCGTTTGCGAACGACACCTCCGTAGTGCTGATCCCCAAATCAGCGCACGGCTAATTGTCTGATCACCTCTGATCGCAAAACGTTCCGTATCGGACGTCGGTCAGGCGAATTTCCGACGAAAATTAATCACAAACCGTTGCAAATTGGGACCGGACCGATCGAGGCGTGGGTGGTCCAGCGTGGAATTGCAACAGACGTTACTCGTCGTAGCGTAATCGATTCGGCCGTCGTATATATATATATGCAACCCGTGGGCCAGAACGGTTAAAGGAAACATTCCGACTAAACACTGGCGCATATTCTATTATTAAATTTAATTAGAAATTAATTTGCCGGAATAGGCAACGCTTCGTGATATTAAATTCAAGGAGTCGATTATTGGGCGAAGCAAGTCTGCAATTATTTCGCCGCTATGGACAATAATTTCTCTGATGGCATCAGCTCGGTGCATTTTATGTCTGCTGTGTTCGCAGCAACAAGTCATCAAAGGGGTATTGGAGTTTTGGTCGATTTAGTTCACGAAATGTTGTGGTGATTGCTATTTTAGAGAGATGCGTTATTGATTATTTTATAAATCAGTTTCACCATATTTGGAAGAGACTTGAAAACTGTCAGTAAACGAATATTCAGGTGGTGCACTAAACAGAAGTAGGTTTTGATTTACCCACACTGCTACTGAATGAACCTTTAGCTGCTTCGTTGCTGTTTCTGGGTGGCTATTTTGAGGTAGGTACTCAACTTTGTCAAAAACTAAAATGTAAGTTTTATTATTTATTATTACGCTTTTATTAAACAAATGAAGACAAGATAACACTGATGAGATATTGTTGATGATGGAGCTCGTGTTGAATGAACCACATCTACTGTGGATGTAATGACAAGATAGACATCTTCTATCTTTATCAAGGAGAAAAGTAAGAAACCTTTTGAAAATTAACAATTTTCAAAAAGTCAATATTGACAGAAGTCATGAAAGAAAATGAACGATGTTATATACTCATCTGTGATATGATGATCTTTTTAAGTTGGATCGAACGTCGGCGTCCAAACTTCTGGCAGATCTATAGATGGAGCACTTATGGAATCAGGTGTTATTTTCATAAATGCTGCTTCTTTGATTTTTCTTCTTGCAAGTTTTTCTTCTTTGGATATTATTGATGCTTCATCCCACTTTATACGATGATTCTCATCTACAGCATGTTGGACCAACCTGGATTTGTCGCTGTCTAGTACTCGTAGAAGCTTCTGATGTTCTTTTATTCGTACATTCAGAGGGCGTTTAGTTTCTCCGATGTAAGGTCTTCCGCACTCGCAAGGTAATTCATATATGCAGTTCTTTGTCCTTTGTGTCTCATTATTAGGCTTAACTTTTGTAAGTTTAGGTCTGATAGTGTCTTGAGTTTTGAATGCAGTCGTTATGTTGTATCGATTTCCAATTCTTCTCATTTTCTCCGACAAACCTTTTACATAGGAATTACGGTTTTAATGGTCTGATTTATATCTGTTGGTTCAGGTTGACTTTCTCTTGTTCGTCTAGCTTTTTCTAATATCTTTTTGGGGTAGCCATTGCTTCTAAGAGTTTTCGAGATGTTATTTATTTCTTCATGGTCTTCTTCAGTGCAACAAATATTTATTGCTCTATCAAATAAACATTTTGCTACTCCCACTAGTGTTTAGTTTGTGGTTTGAATCAAAATGTAGATATTGTCCTGTGTTCGTTGGCTTTTTATACACAGTGTTTCTTGGGATTCCATTTTGATTACATGTGACGCTATATAACAGAGGATCGGATAGTCCAGTTTTTTGTTTACTTTCACTTTATTTTGTAAATGTTTTTGAGTTTTGAGTACTTTAAGTCAGTTTCGGGTATCGCCATTTCGCGCATGAAACTATTTTGTTCTGTAATATAGTTTAGAGAACTTTTTAATTACTTTTTGAATTACGTATAGAACTTCTTCACGTATTGTTGGTATTTACAATTAATCTGCTTGTATCCTTCTCTTATATAATTATTTCATAAGAATTTCATTTAGCGATACATATTATATAACAGCTTTGCAGAACTTTGAAATATTACTATTCAATATCTACTATTACTATTTGATATCTCAAGGCACTTTTAAACAAATATTTTCTTGAGTTCAGCAAGGTGCTCTTAAAGGTTTCAAACTAATAATACAAATCAGTCAGCATTAACACCAAAAATCGTTTATTGGTATAATTACAAAATCATTTTGTGTCGTTATATTCCAACCTCACACCGCTTGAATAATTACTTAATTTGGCATTGTACGAGATGGCAATTAAGTCAAAAATCATATAAAATATTACCCTTTATTTTATAGAAAAGTATTTTTTATAGCGATAAATGTTTTTTATTGTTGTTAAGTGTTCTATATGTAGTATAAGTTTTTTCATGTAAAATGACTGCTTTTCTATTGTGGTTCTTTATTTCATTGGTGTTTCTTAATTCATTTCTTATGAATTCTGAAAGTTCATTAGATTCATCCATTTCACATGAATTTCATTTATTTTTCATACTGTTCTTCCATTGCAGGATTCAAAGTTTGCTGATCAAAAACCTTGAATCCTCTAAATTATTTTTGGTTCTTTCTATTGTTTACGTCCTAGCAATACTTGAGACTCAACTTTTCCTATCAATTCTTTATGCTTTGCTTCTGAACAATTCGTATTCATAGTTGAATGTCATGTTATGGTTTTCAAAATTTTTTGAGTTAATTTTAATTCAAATACATATAAGTCAAATATTCTTCTTTTATTTATTTTTGTATAACTTCAGTATCCTTCGTTTTTCACGTCCCAATTTCATGTTTTCTTTTCATTTTGTTCATTACTTTCATATCATTTTTAAATGAGAGCTCATTCATATTAATTTAATTAATTATCCCTAATCTGAATTCAATGGATTTTGTAGTCTGTTCAGTTTTGGAATTAATTTCATTTAATATAATACTCTGTAATTAAATTAATAAAAATCTGCCAGAATAACAATAAAATGATGAAAATCTATTACAGCATTTTTCTTTATCTTGAGAATTTAGCATATGCCTGAATTTCATATTTACCATGCATGCTTGAAAAAATTTTAAATTTCCGCTGCTTTTGTAATTTAAATTTCCCGCTGCTTCGTTCCTGTACTATCAAATATGGCGGCCCATTTGTGTTACCAAAAATTAGTTATTATTATTCAATTTCATATTTTTTACTAATTATTTTATTTTTTCAAAAATTTTTGATTGATTTGTTTATAAACTATCTATTGACAAAATAAAAAATATTTGAAAACCGGATGGTACAGAAACGTGACGCCATATTGCCGTAACGAATTCCCGTTACATTGTCGTTACCTCCTAGTCGCGCCGAAAGAACTTCTACTTCAACAGGTACTTTCTCATCATGTATATATTGTACTAGGTTACTTCATGTATATTTGAATCGTCTTTGAAAAATTGTCCTATAATAGTTTCATTATTATATTTTATAATTCGAATACACCTTTATACAAAAGTACTACCGTTGTGTATGCAGGTCTTATAAAATTTTTGTTATGATATGTTGAGATTCTGTGAACGTGTACAAAATGGTTAGATAAGTTCTTTATCAGTTTCTATATATCTAGTCAATATTTTACAAACTTGCCCAGTTCATCTATAAAAACGTTTTATAAACTTCATGTACACGTTTATCGGAGTTCAAATGTCTTATAAGGTTATGCTCTATAAATCTTTTCACAACTTCTATAAATAAAATGTGATCAGTTGAGGCCGAATGCTTCACAGGTGTTGTGAAAATTGAATTGTGAATAAATTTCAGAAAAACCAATTTACCGTGACATGGCCTCGAAGAAGTTCTTTTTCATTCGTAGATATTTGTCAGAATTCATACAGTTAAATAACAGTTAGTGAAGAAATTGGTCGCTTTCAACAACTTCTAATTTTGAACACCGGAAACGACTACTGGTAGTTCTTGACATGCGTATTGGAAGAAATCGTGTTTAGTGGACTGAGGACCCGCTCATTCGTATTATGTTCCTCTTCCGTGAATGTGCGTGTGCCTTTATGTGTGTGAGGGATGATACTTCTACGAAATAGAGGTCAGTGATGTGCCAGTGGAAAAAAGATTCAATTAGTGAAGGGATATTTGGAGTAGAGTGTTTTTAAGTTCTTTTATCCTTACGATTTAGAGGTAAACAGAAGGATTTGAGCTTTCAACTATCGTCGAGATGGATAGGTATTGTGAAATTTTTTTTGGAAAATTTGATCAGAGTATTCTTGAACTTTCTCTTTGAATAGTTTCTGGTTCATATTTAATTATTCGTTGTTTTACAGCACGATGTTTATATTTTATTGCTTCAAATTAAATACTTTGGAATTATAGCAGTTGAATTTTTGTTGATTAGTTCAGAATCAATTATCAGTAGTTATATCCCTAGGACATTGAAAAAAGATATTATGAAAATCGAAAAAAAAACTAGGGAGCTTTAAAAAATTTTTGAAAACACAGTACATTTATTGAGATTTTTTAACTCGAACTTTTATTCTCTTCATTTTGTATATTAACCTAAACTAATGCATATGCTACGCTTTCATATTCATCAAATTCTTATTTCACAGCTACAGTCCATAACTATTTCCCACAGATATTTATGCATTTATAATTCGAAAGTTGCCAAAATGTGACATTTTGAAATTAATTTTGAATTAAATTGTCGAACTCAATTTTGTAGTCATAGAGATAATTGCACTGAATGCAATTATCGCTGTAATTTGGATTCGATTGGATAAGAATAAATAATAAAAAATGAGGATATTTCAATGGTTTTTGCAAGTGTCAAAAAATTTTTATGGGTACACCGTTTATTTGATGTTTAGTGATGGGGGTGTACTTTATCGGATAGTGAAATATTTAATACTTTATTATATTAATATTTTGATGTTACTCTTTATATAAGAGTATGTGAAATATTCAATGATGTATGATTCCTTTGAAGTAATTTCATATGTAACAAGACATTTTTGGGAGGAAATATTAGCTCATTTCCAATGGGGACACAAAATCTCTTGAATGAATTGCGTTATTATTTATCTTTCAGTTCGATATGAAAACTTATATGCTTATCCAAGGATTTTATGGTTAAAATTAATGTAATAGTCATGGCAGATTCTAATTGATACCTAAGCATAGTAAGAAAAATAGCTTATATTGGTTTCAATTATTCAAAAACACGAATAAATAAAAAAATTGCAAATTATGCACATGAAACTTGAGATAATGAAATACTCCAACCAAGATTACTTTCGCTTTTTCCATATTTTGTATTGCTTGTTAAAATTATCTAACGCTTTTATGATATAGTTAATGGAAACAGCTTAAAAATTTTTATGGGTACACCGTTTATTTGATGTTTAGTGATGGGGGTGTACTTTATCGGATAGTGAAAAATTTAATAGTATTTTGATGTTACTCATTATATAAGAGTATGTGAAATATTCAATGATGTATGTTTCCTTTGAAGTAATTTCATATGTAAAAAAGACATTTTTGGGAGGAAATATTAGCTCATTTCCAATAGGGACACAAAATCTCTTGAGATGAATTGCGTTATTCTTTTATTCTTTCAGTTCGATATCGATATGCTTATCCAAGGATTTTATGGTTGAAATTAATGTAATAGTCATGGCAGATTCTAATTGATACCTGAGCATAGTAGGAAAAATAGCTTATATTGGTTTTAATTATTCAAAAACACGAATAAATAAAAAAATTGCAAATTATGCACATGAAACTTCAGATAATGAAATACTCCAACCAAGATTACTTTCGCTTTTTCCATATTTTGTATTGCTTGTTAAAATTATCTAACGCTTTTATGATATAGTTAATGGAAACAGCTTAAGTAATCTTCTTCATGAAAATTGCTCACTCTACTTTTTACATTGCCACTAAAGAAAAGAATGTCCTACTCCATTCTCCACAGAAAATGAAGCTGAAGCCATAGGGTATGCATTTTACCCTCCAGTCACCTTGTCTGCCTTTGCGGATTGCGATCCGTTACTCCAACTATCAATATACTCACCTAAATTCGTTGAGCATATTTGAGGAGCTTCAAGGATATCAGATTGCCGCAGGATTACCAGTTTTTCTGACAAACCACAAGCGAGGTATAGAGTTCCTACGTTATTAAAGTTGTAGGAACTTCATACCGTGCTCTTGGATTTGTTGGCATTCATCAGGATGGTTTGCAGAATGGATTTCGGAAAGGGCCATTATATTATATGTGGGGTTCTACGATTGTTTTTGATTTTATGACAGGAATGCATATTGCTGTCTATGTGAGAAAATATTCTCAATGGAGAAATAATCTGATTTTCGGGAAATCCTAATGGAATCAATTGAAAGTAATCGTTTTAATGAAAACTCAACAGTTTACCATCTACACTCTCCACAACGGTATATGAAATGCTTGAAACTTGAGCTTTTTTTCGTTCTTAACTATAAGTGATAATACGTTGAATAAATAATGTATTTTTTCTTATTTTCACTTTCATAATATATATAAACCATCCTGGTTTCTTTTGTCAAAATATCTAAAACAAGTTAGTTCAAAGCATTCTTAAGCATTTGTGTAATTGTGATTCTGGCAATTGCAGAAATCGGTGACGAAAATTTCTTGCGTAAAAAATGATCCTTTGAAATTTTCCTGCTTCATTCATGAGAGATAATTCATCCTCCTTATAAATTTATGATGGTTACACAAGATTCGATTCCGAAAAATCTTATCTTGGATCGCTGGACCTGGTCTGAAAGTCCCTTCCAGCGTTATTCAACACAAATTTGCCCAAGATATAAATAAACTAAATTTTTCTGTTCAGTATTGTTTCCTCATATCAAAACATATTTAAAAATACTTGATATCTTATGAGATATTCGTCGCATCTCAACAAAAAAAATTATGTTCTGAAATCGAATTTGAATATAACAATTTTTAAATTATAGACCTTGTGAATTTTCCACGAAAAATAATGGTCATACTTGTGTTAAGACTGAAGATTAATCATCCTCGAGGGTAGTTGAGTTTTTTGGGGCAACTCTGAATTGTTGCTGATTGACCCCTGCATCATCATGAAACTAAATGTTCAAGTACAGTAAATTCAGATTTTTTATTTACTTGAAATCAAGAATTATCATTAAATTTCGAATGTTTGCAAAAACAAAAATCGTGTGAATGATACATAATTCCATTGTACGTTTGAACTTTGAGAAATGGTCGACTGAATATTGTCCTAATTTGAAATAAATACTCTTATATTTGTTGTGTACTTTCTGACCTCTTATTCGATCTGAAATTCTTCCATGTAAAATCTAATGATTCAATAATCATGTAATCAAAGTGATCAAAATGATGACATCACTTCTTAATGTACCTTAAAAATTACATATCAGTTTATTTGTATTTCTTTCGTCTACCGATCTTGTAAGGGTTATACGAGGAAAGACAATAAATATTTTAGTTCATTTTATATATAGGGTGTAATCCACTTATGGAATAAAATTCTTTATATCATTATATTAGAAAATCAGAAAAAAGCACTGAGTTACTTCAACCTCCGAATTCAGGTATGTGTTATTTAAAGATTTAAATTTGACTGTACTAGGCGATTCACACAATTCTGCTCGGTGTCTTGTTTCAAAATGGAGCACCCTGTATGTCTGTATATTCTTGAAATGCACTTAATGAACTAAATAAAATGCTTTATAATGTAGGGTGTAATTTTACGTTTTTATATTTTCCATAAAACTAATAATTCAACATCAGAGATACATTAAAATAAATGCTCAAAATGTTCTCCAAAGTAGTTACTGATGTTTTATTGGTTATTTTCGTTTTAAAGCAATTTTTGGGAATTTGTGATTGAATTCATGGAGGTACCAGGTTTTCTTTAATTTTGAAATTTTCCAAAATCGTCTGACATTTACGTTAGAGTTCTATTAGGTACCTACATTTTAGGTAATATAAAAAATAAATATTACAAAATTAATTCATTCCAAAATTGAACACCTTGTATATCTATTTTACTTTGAAATCCCCTTGAACTGATTTCCACAATCTGTATAAAATGATCTAATATAAGTTACCTACACAAGGTGAAATATTTGATTTACATTCATAAAAAAATATTAAAATTAATTTTGAGAATGTTTTCCACCCTCCTGTTGGAAAAATCATTTGTGAGAAATTTCATGCATGTGCCATGTTTTTTTTATTTTTCATTTATTTTCGGTTTTTGATAATTACCAACATTTTAGCTAATGTATGAAAATACCAATAATCCCAGAGTAGAAGGGATAAAATAAAACCAAAAATAGAGGTTTATTATTTAGTATTTTTTTTGTATGCCTATACAGTGCTGTGAATATAATCAACGCACTCATGAATTTGAAAATTTGTTCTAGCATTTTTTTATAATATTTCAAAAAAAACGAACAAGAACTTTATTTTTATTTTGATATCATATGTGCTCTCAACACTATGAAAATCTCTCCTGAATAAGTTGAGCATTTCAGAAAAAATCAGCATGTAGAACTATTATTTGGGTAATAGTTTTTATCTCGAAAACGACAGAATATGTTTGTTGAAACGTTGGGAAAAAGAGATGACGGTTATTGCCAAATAATAATTCAACACAAGTTTGATCTTGAAAAATATCAAAAATTACCATCTTGAAATATGCAATAACAATATTTGAAAACAATATAAATGTATATTTTATGGATTGATTTTTAATGATTTATATTTTCAGTTCATTTGTGGTAGGAAATTGTGTCAACAAATGGGAATCCTTATTGGGAACATTATTGCAAATTAAATTAGCTAAGTTATCTTCTCTGGACCATTTCTTGAGTAATCATTTTTTTATTCCAGTACTTTTGTTATTGCTGATAACAAAAATTCATTGTTGTATTTTATTTCAACGTGAAATTGGTATAGAAGAACCACGCCTTTGCAGCAATTTCCTCCCATTCACTTGTACTCTTATCTTTTCATTTCATCTCCCAAATTGTGTATGCAACCTTCGTTCCAGAGATTTGTTTCTACCAGTAGAGAGCGATTCCAGCATTTTTATGATACCCTATAATGAAAAACGACCTTGAATATCAACAATCATAATCCTACATATTTCTGAACGCAGAATGGAAAGTATTAACTCGTTGAATAGATACCATAGTAGTTTTAAGAGCGTAGGCAGTTTAATGGTATTACTGTCATATAAATTAAGCTCAAAAGTACCCACTTATACCTATTTCCTTCGTCCGATCTGGTGATTGTTGGTTGAAGTCCCTGTCATTATGAAGGATTGTTGCACAATGTCGAATGTCATTCTTTCTCTCGATTTCCTGTTAAAGCTCTTGACGGTGCCAGAAAGACTAAATCATAACGGTGCATTAAGTGTGTTATTACTTTTTGAAATCCTGAACTAGAATGTATTCAGCCAAACACATACTGTCTGTTATCAATATTTAGAATAGATCTCTACGTTCATCACGAAGTTCACTAGTAAATGAGTTTGAAATTACTTTAATAGGACTATCACTCAAACTAAGATTATCATTGTGCGAAACAAGTCGAATCAAAACATAAAAAAATTCAAAAGTTATGAAGAATAAATGATGTTGAATGATTGTTTGGGCTTTACCATCATCTATTGTGGATGTAATGTTTTCCGACGTTTCGATAGACATCATCTATCTTTATCAAGGAGAAAAGTAAGAAACCTTTTGAAAATTATCAATTTTCAAAAAGTAAATATTGACAGAAGTCATGAAAGAAAAATGAACGATGTTATATACTCATCTGTGATATGATGATCTTTTTAAGTTGGATCGAACTATCGGCGTCCAAACTTCTGGCAGATCTATAGATGGAGCACTTATGGAATCAGGTGTTATTTTCATAAATGCTGCTTCTTTGATTTTTCTTCTTGCAAGTTTTTCTTCTTTGGATATTATTGATGCTTCATCCCATTTTATACGATGATTCTCATCTACAGCATGTTGGACCAACCTAGATTTGTCGCTGTCTAGTACTCGTAGAAGCTTCTGATGTTCTTTTATTCGTACATTCAGAGGGCGTTTAGTTTCTCCGATGTAAGATCTTCCGCACTCTGCAAGGTAATTCATATATGCAGTTCTTTGTCCTTTGTGTCTCATTATTAGGCTTAACTTTTGTAAGTTTAGCTCTGATAGTGTCTTGAGTTTTGAATGCAGTCGTTATGTTGTATCTATTTCCAATTCTTCTCATTTTCTCCGACAAACCTTTTACATAAGGAATTACGGTTTTAATGGTTTGATTTATATCTGTTGGTTCAGGTTGACTTTCTCTTGTTCGTTTAGCTTTTTCTAATATCTTTTTGGGGTAGCCATTGCTTCTAAGAGTTTTCGAGATGTTATTTATTTCTTCATTTTGGTCTTCTTCAGAGCAACAAATAGTTATTGCTCTATCAAATAAACATTTTGCTACTCCCAATTTAGTGTTTAGTTGGTGGTTTGAATCAAAATGTAGATATTGTCCTGTGTTCGTTGGCTTTTTATACACAGTGGTTCTAGGGATTCCATTTTGTTTATGTACGAGTACATCTAAGAATGGAAGTTGTCAGTCCTTCTCGATTTCAATTGTGAATTTAATTGATTCCTCTTGATTGTTTAGATATTGAAGGAATCTATCTATAGTGTCTCTTCCATGTTGCCAAATAATGATAGTATCATCTACATATCTTTTCCACAGTTTGGGTTTAAGTACATATTTTTCTGATGCCTTCTATTTACTTGAAATCAAGAATTATCATTAAATTTCGAATGTTTGCAAAAACAAAAATCGTGTGAATGATACATAATTCCATTGTACGTTTGAACTTTGAAAAATGGTCGACTGAATATTGTCCTAATTTGAAATAAATACTCTTATATTTGTTGTGTACTTTCTGACCTCTTATTCGATCTGAAATTCTTCCATGTAAAATCTAATGATTCAATAATCATGTAATCAAAGTGATCAAAATGATGACATCACTTCTTAATGTACCATAAAAATTACATATCAGTTTATTTGTATTTGTTCTTTCGTCTACCGATCTTGTAAGGGTTATACGAGGAAAGACAATAAATATTTTAGTTCATTTTATATCTAGGGTGTAATCCATTTATGGAATAAAATTCTTTATATCATTATATTAGAATATCAGAAAAAAGCACTGAGTTACTTCAACCTCCGAATTCAGGTATGTGTTATTTAAAGATTTAAATTTGACTGTACTAGGCGATTCACACAAATTCTGCTCGGTGTCTTGTTTCAGAATGGAGCACCCTGTATGTCTGTATATTCTTGAAATGCACTTAATGAACTGAATAAAATGGTTTTTTATGTAGGGTGTAATTATATGTTTTTTATTTTCCTTAAAATCAATAATTCAACATCAGAGATACATTAAAATAAATCCACAAAATGTTCTCCACAGTAGTTACTGATGCTTTATTGATTATTTTCGTTTTAAAGCAATTTTTGGGAATTTGTGATTGAATTCATGGAGGTACCAGGTTTTCTTTAATTTTGAAATTTTCCAAAATCGTCTGACATTTAGGAGTACCAACATTTTAGGCAATATAGAAAACAAATATTACAAAATTAATTCATTCCAAAATTAAACACCTTGTATATCTATTTTACTTTGAAATCCCCTTGAACTGATATCCACAATCTATATCAAACGGTCTAATATAAGTTACCTACACATGGTGAAATATTTGATTTACATTCATAAAAAAATATTAAAATTAATTCTGAGAATGTTTTCCACCCTCCTGTTGAAAAAAGTATTTATGAGAAATTTCATGCATGTGCCATGTTTTTTAATTTTTTATTTATTTTCGGTTTTTGATAATTAATACTTAATACTACTTAATACAATACTTCCAGAGTAGAAGGGATAAAATAAAACCAAAAATAGAGGTTTGTTATTCAGTATTTTTTTGTATGCCTATACAGTGCTGTGAATGTAAATAACGTACTCATGAATTTGAAAATTTGTTCTCGCATTTTGTTATATTTTTTCAAAACAAACGAAAAAGAATTTGATTCTTATTTTGATATTATATGTGCTCTCAACACTATGAAAATCCCTCCTGAATAAGTTCAGCATTTCGGAAAATATTAGCATGTAGAACTATTATTTGGGTAATAGTTTTTACCTCGAAAACGACAGAATATGTTTGTTGAAACGTTGGGAAAAAGAGATGAAGGTTATTACCCAAATAATAATTCAACACAAGTTCGATCTTCAAAAATATCAAAAATTACCATCTTGAAATTTGCAATAACAATATTTGAAAACAATATAAATGTACATTTTAAGGATTGATTTTTAATGATTTATATTTTCAGTTCATTTGTTGTAGGAAATTCTGTCAACAAATGGGAATCCTTATTGGGAACATTATTGCAAATTCAATTAGCTAAGTTATCTTCTCTGGATCATTTCTTGAGTAATCATTTTTTATTTCAGTACTTTTGTTATTGCTGATAACAAAAATTCATTGTTGTATTTTATTTCAACGTGAAATTGGTATAGAAGAACCACGCCTTTGCAGCAATTTCCTCCCATTCACTTGTACTCTTATCTTTTCATTTCATCTCCCGAATTGTGTATGCAACCTTCGTTCCAGAGATTTGTTTCTACCAGTAGAGAGCGATTCCAGCATTTTTATGATACCCTATAATGAAAAACGACCTTGAATATCAACAATCATAATCCTACATATTTCTGAACGCAGAATGGAAAGTATTAACTCGTTGAATAGATACCATAGTAGTTTTAAGAGCGTAGGCAGTTTAATGGTATTACTGTCATATAAATTAAGCTCAAAAGTACCCACTTATACCTATTTCCTTCGTCCGATCTGGTGATTGTTGGTTGAAGTCCCTGTCATTATGAAGGATTGTTGCACAATGTCGAATGTCATTCTTTCTCTCGATTTCCTGTTAAAGCTCTTGACGGTGCCAGAAAGACTAAATCATAACGGTGCATTAAGTGTTATTACTTTTTGAAATCCTGAACTAGAATGTATTCAGCCAAACACATACTGTCTGTTATCAATATTTAGAATAGATCTCTACGTTCATCACGAAGTTCACTAGTAAATGAGTTTGAAATTACTTTAATAGGACTATCACTCAAACTAAGATTATCATTGTGCGAAACAAATCGAATCAAAACATAAAAAAATTCAAATGTTATGAAGAATAAAGGATGGTAAAAAAGTGGTGTTTCATTTTTTACCTATATTTAGTGAACTAATATTCTTTTTGGATTTTAGAAAAAAATCTAAAAAGAGATCTAGGAATTCAGATTCACGAAAATGTACCTTCCTATTTATAATTTCAATTTTTTAGAATAGATCTCTACGTTCATCACGAAGTTCACTAGTAAATGAGTTTGAAATTACTTTAATAGGACTATCACTCAAACTAAGATTATCATTGTGCGAAACAAATCGAATCAAAACATAAAAAAATTCAAATGTTATGAAGAATAAAGGATGGTAAAAAAGTGGTGTTTCATTTTTTACCTATATTTAGTGAACTAATATTCTTTTTGGATTTTAGAAAAAAAAATCTAAAAAGAGATCTAGGAATTCAGATTCACGAAAATGTACCTTCCTATTTATAATTTCAATTTCACGCTGAAAATTTCAGTCAGTACATTGAGGTACAAGAATGGCGCCTCAAGTCAGTAAGTTACAATAAAACATTTTTTAGGGTATATAGAGTTGATTTAAAAATCTTAAAAAATTATAAGGTGAACTTAATACTTCAAAGAACTAAATCTACTTGATATTTTTTTATTAAAGTACATTTTCCAATGAACTTAACCTTTGTGGATAAACAACTTCTCATTACATTATAATAAAAGAAATAATTCGATAATTTTTTTCGTTCCAGGACGCCGTTTTTATATACCCATGAAATAAGATGAAAGTTTAAATAAATGCAATACTTTGTGTATAATCACTTTTTTATTTAACAAAGACAGCCATTTCTCCGTAATGTTGTGAAACTTTTTTATTTGTCACTTACTTTTCATTTCTATGTCAGCAGAAGGAATTCATTAATTGTTTTTTATATTTTTATATTTTGTTTAGGAACAAATGGACGATTTTAATATTCTTGAAAAAACTTCTTTCACAAATTCTCAAAGAACTGTTTTCCATGATTAAAAAACTTTTATTTCTTGGCGATAATATTCAATTCTTTATAAATGTATTTTCAATTTTTTGTTGGTTATATAATTTGTAAAAATTTTTTCAAATCATAATCGATTGCTCTTTTCAAATTGAAAAAGAAACAAAAGTTTCTCACTAACAATTTAATCAATGAATAAATCATCGACTTTTCTCATTTTTTTTTTCTGATAGTTTAAAAAATTACAAACTCAGTCCTGTGCATGAACATCCGGGATAATGTTATTTAGGTAATAATAAGTAGCAAATATAAATATATAATCGATAATAAGATCTCGAAAAAGACGTTTTGAAGTAAGTGAAATCTCTGATGTTAAAGTTGATATCTTCTAGAAGAAGTCGCCGGAAATTCCAGCAATTGACACAAAAGTAGAAATCTGTAAATCTGATATTAACTCTGCTAAAAATTGAGAAATCACAGAGTCCTTCACTGACAAAAATCAATGGTATAGGGAGAAAATCCAGCTCATCAGTTGAAGAGGAAGAAATGAAAGAAACAAGATCAACTGCAGAAAAAGGACATCCATGATAATATTCAAGCTGACCAAAAATTATCAACAGAAATTTATGAAAATTAAAATGAACCAACCCTTCCAATAAAAAATTCTTCTTATATTCAACTAGCTGAAGAAAATAAAGTCAAAAGTCCCGAAAGCGTTAAAAAGATTCTAGATGGAATTGAAAGCAAGAAGGATTCAGAACTGACATCAAAAATATCTATGCCACATGAAGAATAGTTACATACAACAAAAATCACACCTCCTGAAACTGAATAACAATAAATAAATTTAGAGGGTAGGTGAGGATGGCACGGGGTGTAACAAGGATTCTTGATAAATGCAAAGTGAAACATAAATTTGCGTGTTTCAGAATTTTGTTGCTAAATATTTTCTTCTTGTTTCCTAATTTTGACGCATTCTTTATAATGCTAAAGAAATTTATAATGATAATATGAATAACAAACAAGATTTATTGTAGTTCCATATCACATCCTATCCCCATTTAACCTCGACAACCCACAACCCATGTCAGATGCGGCCTGGCTAGAAAGGAAGTCAATAAAAAATTTATGACAAAGAGACTGTTCAAGCTGAAATTGTATCATCACATTCAAAGCACAAGCAGTCGGATGACTCAGAGATACACAGTAACCCATTCAAACCAAAACAGAGCCTGAATAACTCAAAGTTATATTCTCTCGCTCCAAGAATGCTTCAACTGCGATAGCTCCATGCATTCGTCAAAAAAGTTGATTACCTACGGTAGCAATAACTCACGTCAGACTACTGGTTAAAATATGATATACGAGTTTGCTATAAATGTTCCATTTGGAATTTTTTCCGTTGTTGTATGTCTGCTATAGCACCGTAGTGATAATTATCTTTTTCTCTTGGGCGCAAATGTTTGTCGCCTTTCACCCTGACTATTTATCTAGCAAAAGTCATCATTGCGAAGTTGGTTGCATACCAACTAACACTTGTTTTAGTTCCGTATCGGCGGTTTCCACTATAATGAAAACCCAGAATGCGTTATCATAATAAAATTATTTTCATCTCATTCGAGTGCTTTTGAATTTTAGTAGGTACATAATGAGTGTTTTTTTAGAGTGATAAAATTTAATTTAGAATAAATTACATTCAAATGGAGATTGAAGCCATTTTTTATTTGAAAATTTTGAATAATATATGACGTTTATGTTACGACTAGTTCTGAGTAACGCCATTCGACCATACTAAAATTTTTCGTCTTATTAATTCAAGCCTCATTTCATCAATTGTCATTTACACGTGTTATGTTGGCTTCAGTGTGTTTGTTGTTTCTGGTTTATCAGCATAAACCGATGACTTGATATAACAGCAAAGAAAATGATGCAGCAGAGTTGATTCATGATTTTGGAGGGCAATTACTTGGTCCATTTCTCGAAATGATGTAAACGCCGAATATTTTTGTCAAGAAATCGCTTGTTGCAGTAGGACCATCTTGTTGGAACCATAATACTTGGTAGAAACCATTAAAATTTTGAAACAAATATTGGCCATCGATCTGGGACGAGCACCAATCAATAATAATTATGAAATTTGTTGGTGTAAATTAAAAATATATTGTATAAAATAAAATTAACTTAAATAAAAAATAACAATTTCTAATACGCTTCAATAAACAGATTATTAGTCGGTATCATAATGGGTCATAAAAATCATGAGGCAGTCGTCAGAAACGAAACATTCGTCAGTTGTTGTTCCGAAAACTATTGATGTTGTGCGCCAACTGATATTGCAAGATGAACATTTGACCGTCAAAAAATTTACTCGCGTTGGATCCAACACAATTTGTCAATCGTTCAAAAAAAAGCTCGTGTCGACTGGTCTTAAGAAATGCTCCAAAAATACGAACTAGGTGCTTCGAAGCACGTCTATGACATCGTGACAGATGATAAATCGTGGATTTACGCGTATGAGCCCGAAAGTAAACAGCAGTCGTCTGTGGGTGTTTCAAGATGAACCAAATCCAACAAAAGTTGCGCGCGTACGAAGCATTTCCAAACAAATAGTCGCCTGTTTTTTTCGGAAAAACTGGACATGTCCCAATCGTGCCACTAGAACAACGCAGAACAGTCAATTCTGAATGGTACACAACCATTTGTTTGCCAGTTGTCTTCCAAGAAATCAGGGAAACTACCCGCCGAAGACGGACCACTTTTCACCACGACAATGCGAGCTCTCATTGGCTCAAACAACTGCATTTTTGAGCACTCAAAACATCGATGTTTTTGTTCTCTAATTCCGAAATATGAACGGCAACCTTCGTATCAATTGCTGATTTAAAAAATATCTCGGTTTCTTGAAATTATTGATATTTACTCAAAATAGGCTTAAAAGTTGTAACATTAGTGATACTAGTAAATAGTACTTAATAAGTCTATTTCTGTTATAATTGGCCTTCGAAGGCGGATAGGCTTCAAACAATTGAAGCACGCTTAAAGCATATGTCAAAGATTTTATCAATTTTTTGTCATTAGGGCAAATTTAACTTTAAAATATAACGGACAAATAACTTCATAGTCCGACAATGTAAAGGTTTACTTAATAAAAACCTGCATCATCCCTTGTAGCTGAATAGTACCTAAATATTAATGGTCTTACTGTTTTTCCATATTCAGCTGCTTTAAAAAATTAAAACTGTGAGATTTTATTACTTATATGCGGGCACGCAACGTTAAAACTGTATAGCAGGAAAGACAATGAAAAATTGTCTGTTGTTATTTTCTCTGTCTATAAGACAATAGTGAGTTAACCCTCTGGGCCCACCGATGGCACTTTGAGAATGTAATCACATTCAGATCGCGGTGGTGACCCAAAAATAGGGATCATTTTTGTCGTATAAATCCATAGAGGAAACGGGACTGTTTCAGTCTTTGAGATGTAGATGGCGCGCTTTCAGGAGAATACTTGGGAGTGCCTCACGGGATTCTTTATGTACTGGCAGCCCCCTTCTAGAGGTCGGTGCTACACTGTGCTGATGAGAGGCAAAACACCTCGAAACCGGTCCACAGTTGCACCTGAGGTCTGGAAACTCTGAGGTATCATACGTCAAACCTGACCAACTCGCACTACGCAAAGACATGTTTCATTGTCTTTCCTGCTATACAGTTGAAAAGTTATAAGCATTTTAAGTTTTCACGTTGGGAAAATACCCCTCTGTTGTCCAGTTTAGTTTGAATGAAAATTAGCCATAGACTACCTATAGATAGGCAACTCTGGCATGAATTTTGGTCCAGATTTCGAGAGCTCAACTTACAGCGCCATCTTTAGTTATTCCCTAGTTGATTACATATTCCATTCGCACAACGTTCCGTCTCATGGCGCCCTCTAGTGCATTTTATATGAGTTATCATAGGATTTCACGCAAGCGCAGGTTGAATCCCAAATTTTTATTGGATTTTAAAACAAATACATTGGAAATGACCATTATTTCAATCTGCTGAAGATTGTCACAATTTCAATAAAAAAATATCATTTGATCAGAAAATTGCGACAATTTGCATCAGATTAAAAGAATTGAGGTCATTTCAAATATATCTGCTCTTCAAATCGAAGAACATACTAATCTTTAGAAGATAAAAGGAAATAAACAGAAAAGAAACTTTAGGAATATATATATAATGCAGTAAATAATCAATTTACAAAAATTTCAATATCGAGGGAAAGAATAAACGAACCAACAATAATTATGCAACAATTACTCATCAGATAATGAAAAATACATCAAAAGAATAAATTAGAATATTAGTGACAAATATATCAATTTAAGCATGAAATGCATTAGATTTATACTTTTATGACAGAAACAATTTCTTAATGTCTATTTTCTTTTTATTTTAGATACTTTTTTTACTATTTTACTAATAGTTCTGTCATAAAAGTACAGAATTAATTTCATGGCAAAATCAATAAACATATTAACTGAAATTCCATGAATTTGGCGTTTCAACGGTAAATCTCACATATCCGTTGAAGTATTCTAGGAATCTTCTAATAAACGATTTTTATGAAACCAACTGTTAGTGGAATACCCAAAACTATAATCAATTACCATAAGCAGTTCACTTATATATAAATACCTTGTTGCTCAAAGTTTCTTCAGGAGTTCTGGAAGGTAGAAAAAATATGTCATCATTATGAGGGCGGCTTACATAATCTGAAAGATTATTGAAATTACAAAAATGATAATCATAGGGAGTAGAATGAATTACTTGGCAAATGAAGTGTTGGTAGATCAAATCTTTTTAGCTTTCCATGTGGGTCTATACAATTCATATGAAAATGCTTTAGGCAAATAACGTTTTTGGATGAATGAAGACATGGATTTCCGATTCTTTTCAACCAAACATTTCTAACACCCTCAACTTGTGTAATGAAAAACCTAGAAAGAAAACAGTGTTAGAAACTGTCATAAATTTGTACTAATCAGAAATTACTACACGGATATGAAATTGCTACAGGAAATATTAATTCACAGTACATTTTTAGTGAGTTATGAGTTAATCCAAAACCACTACTTTTATGAATGCAACACATACCTTTTGACATTTCTATCACTGTAGCAATTGGGAACACAGCAAGAATAAACCATTTTAATTAAATTAAATTGAATAAGTTGAAAATGAATAACTCTCTAGCTGAATAACACTACTTTTTGAATAAAAAAATAAGTAGTCTATGTATGGAATAAACCTAGAACA
This sequence comes from Micraspis discolor, assembly GCA_030674115.1. Taxonomy (NCBI): domain Eukaryota; kingdom Metazoa; phylum Arthropoda; class Insecta; order Coleoptera; family Coccinellidae; genus Micraspis; species Micraspis discolor. Next base: position 4,561,802 of record JARTUT010001740.1, read on the forward strand.
CGACATGGGAGAAAAAAATGGCGTTGGCATAGATAACATGAAAGTTCATGCTCGTAAAGGAATAGTCCATCAAGACCGAGATTCGATAAAATCCGTTTTTACCGATCTCTAGGTACTGAGAATTCCTATTTTACCGATCCGCTTTGGGAATGACTAAAGATGTCTCTGCCGCTCGTCGAAGAAAAACGTGACCACCTTTGTAGTAGGCGAGTTCCCACCCCCTGAAATTAGCTTCCACAGCATTTATTATTGAATCTGAATTGTTTAAATACATTATTTTCCCTCTAAGATATGATTCACTCACTCATGTTTCATCAGATGATTATATCGATTTAATTCCTTTCAACTTCAAATATCTCAAGAATGGTGCAATTTAGAAAAAAAGATGATGAATGATTTTATCTGCAAAGAATACTAATTAATGATTCTAGGAAATACAAGATACGGACCTTTAGTTCAAGTGATATTTGTTTTCAAGCAATTCAACAAATCTGTACAGTAGTAGTGGGAAACCCACAGGAAATGGGATGAATGTATTGATGCTGAAATATGTATGTATGACTGTTATCAAAAACCTTCTACAAGAGATCATTTCAATTGATATTGTCATTTGAATATTACGGTGAAAATGTATTTTTTTAATGAAATTTCAACACCCTATATCTTTTGAAGGGGGCCAAATTTGGAAAATTGTTGAAGGAAGAAAATGTTTCTTTTGACGTCTAGAATCTATGGTTAAAATTAACGCAGTGGTCAAAGACTCATCCTGTATATTCCTGTAGAGTAAGTGTAGCATGTGCCATTTTATAATAATTGCTTTCTGTCTTGAAGAATCTCTGGTTTTAATCAATGTAGTAGTCAAAAGAATCCCTCCGTATAGTATTTGAGAATGTTTCAATGATTATTCGTTGTACGATGTGTACATTTCCTAAAATAGCGTACCTACTGTGAAGGTGATAAAATAATTTTAGATGATTAACAAACTATTTTTATGGCACTCTCACGGAATGGCTAGAGAAAACCATCCTTAGGAGCCTGTGAGATAATCGAAAACATTTTGAATTTACTCAGAACGCCACTTTATGAATCATTTCATTGTCCTTCACAAGTAACAAAGGTCAAAGCAATTAATTGAATGATTGCAGCACTGTTCTTGCAATTAAATTGTTAGTGCATACGGAACCAGAATAAAAACTGTAACTTCGATAAAAACAATTTCCAACGACAATGAAGAGTTTCCATTAGGGTATCATTATCTTGATGCATGGGATAGTTTCAAGGTTCGGCACTTCATCGTTGGCCGTTTTTGATCTTGATAGTGTTCGTTGCAGCCCCACAAATTGTGTTTTATTTCGATCAACTGGATTACTCACATTGGTCATTTCGACAACAAAATCTGAATTGATGCTTGCTTGTTCTAATTCAGGTAAATAGTAGAACAGCGTACTATCGGTTCCCAAAAAAATCTTTTGATTTGATATCTCATTATATATTCTTCGGATTTCAACAAAAAATATTTGCATGTATGGAGGTTATCGATATATTACATCAACCACTAGATATAGGAGTTTTTTCATTTTCTCTAGGAAGTCACAGAAGTATATGAATGAACCAAACAATTCTTCTTTGATAGTATTAGAAATATCTATGGTTAATTCGTAGAAAGCGTAGTAATTTTCAACATATCTATATTTGTATGTCTTTTGATATTATTTATATTAGGTGTACAAATAAGTTTCCGCGGTTTGTCAAAAAATGGCCCCACCAGAAGGTTATGGAGAAATTGTCAGATGTAAAACGTAATATCCCAAGTTTAGTCATCTGGCAACACCATAACCTTAAAGTACTAGTGATTCCGTATCAGCATCACGTAATTTTTTTCGTGCAAAAATGTCAAGTTTTATTCCGAATAAGCATCATTTGCGGGAACTTTTGATTTACTTCTTTAATGTGAAAAAATCTGCAGTTGAGGCGCATCGATTGCTTCTAGAAGCATATGGTGAAGCTGCTTTTAATGAGAGAAGTTGTCAGGAATGGTTTCAAAAGTTTAAGAACGGTGAGTTTGACGTTAAAGACAAAGAACGCAGTGGAAGGCCGAAAGTGTACGAAGACATGGAATTAGAAGCACTATTGGAGGAAGATTCGTCCCAAACGCAAAAAGAACTTACATTTACTCTACAAGTGACTCAACAAGCAATTTGACATCGTTTAAAATCGTTAGGAATGATTCAAAAACAAGGAAATTGGGTTCCATATGAACTAAAGCCGAGAGACGTTGAACGCCGATTATGCATGAGTGAAATGCTGCTTGCCAGGAATAAAAAAAAGAGTTTTTTGCATCGTATAGTCACTGGTGACGAAAAATGGATTCACTACGATAATCCAAAGAAGAGAAAGTCATGGGTGAAGCCCGGCGAACCATCAACATCGACAGCTAAGCCGAATATTCATGGAAAAAAACTCATGCTGTGTATTTGGTGGGATCAGCTTGGTGTCGTGTATTATGAATTGCTGAAACCAAGCGAAACCATTACTGGAGCTCTCTAACGAACACAATTGATGAGATTGAGAGGGGCACTTAAGGAAAAACGCGCACATTACTACTCCAGACACGACAAAATTATTCTTTTACACGATAATGCTAGTCCACATGTTGCGGCGCCGGTAAAAACATACTTGGAAACACTCAACTGGGAAGTTTTACCCCACCCGCCGTATTCACCAGACTTAGCCCCTTCTGATTATCATCTGTTCCGGTCGATGGCATATGGTCTGTCTGAGCAGCGCTTCACATCATATGAAGACACCAAAAATTTGGTAGATTTGTGGATAGCGTCAAAAGATGAAGAGTTTTTTCGACGGGGTATCCGAATGTTACCAGAAAGATGGGGAAAAGTAGTGGCAAATGATGGAAAATACTTTGAATAAAACGTAATGTACTTTTCCTCTACAATAAATTCCTAATTTTTTATAAAAAACCGCGGAAACTTATTTGTACACCTAATATTATTATGACACTTGTCATAATAAAGGTCAGTCGATAATTTTTCCTCTGCTATTTTTTAAATGGAATAAGTATTATATCACAACCTTCCCCAACTATGGATGATGATTTCCCTTTGAATGGGTTCCATAGCAGACTTCAAACATCAGAAGATCTGAAAAATCGTCACTTGGACCGCAACACCCGATTCGAAGACTCCTCCTTGCAGATTGACGACAAATTTTGTGTATTGGATCTGAATATAGAGGGTATTTCTAAGGACAAGAGTGATTATATTTCTAAATTAGCAAAGGACTATAGTGCTGAGATCATTCTTCTTGGAGAGACACATGCGCGAACTGAAAAAAATCTTTTCGAAAGAGGAACCATAAAAAGGAACGTATTCATTGATTATCTCCTTAGTAAAATTTACGGTTCAGCTTGTTATGTTAAAAAATCCTAGATTCACAATATCGAATTAATCCAAAAGGGCGAATTTGAGGGTGTTTTCTTTATCTCTTTCAAATTTTGTAATATTTCTATCGTTAATATTTCTAAACCTCCAAATAATATTTGGCCAAGAAATTTGGAAATGGATCTTCCTCATCCTTCAATTTATTGTGGTGATTTCAATTCTCACCACGTAATGTGGGGTTATAATAATAATGATAGAAGTGGAATAGCTTTAGCTGACTGGATGGAAGATAATAATTTCTATTTAATTTTTGATGGAAAAGATGTACCTTCTTTTCATTCTTCTCGATGGAATATAGGCTACAATCCTGATCTCTGCCTATTGTCTTGTGACAATATGTGCAAACCGCTTCCTGTAAAGCGTAAAATTCTAGGAGTTTTTCCTCATAGCCAACATAGGCCTATACTGTTGACTTCAAGAAGTTTAATTCAATATTCAGAATGTTTAAGAAGACCTCGTTGGAATTTCAAGAAAGCGAATTGGATTGAATTTGCTAAGAAGGTAGACAGTGATATTAGATGGATTAAACCCACTCAAGATAACTATCACATATTTTAGGTGTTGTGAAAGCCGCAGCAAAAAAGTTCGTTCCAAGAGGTTTCCGGAAAGATTATATTCCAGGTTGTTCGAAAGAAAAAAATTTGTACTAGGACTATCAAAAATCACCATCCGTTGATAAATGTGAAAGGCTTATGAATTCTATCAATACAAGTTGAAAAGAGAAATGGGATAGTGTTGTATCAAAAATGAATTTTACACATTCGAGTAAGAGTTCATGGGATATATTGAGAAAATTAGGTGAAGCTACTCCCCTTACCTCATCATCATCAAAAATTGATCCAAGTTCAATCGCTCGCCGCCTAGTTAATGTATCTGAATCAGTCTATATATCCCAATCTAAAATGAGGAATATGAAGAAAAAATTACAGATATTCAGGAGATCAGCTCCTACTTTAGAACATGTGTCACATCCATTCAATATAGATGAATTGAGGGCTGCAATCAAATCTACTAAATCTCGAAAGGCAGCAGGTTTTGACGGAATTTATCCAGAATTCATCAAACATTTAGGAAAAAAGGCCTTGTTTTGGTTATTGTCTTTCTATAACAATATTCTGAATTCGGGAAACTTTCCTTCCGAATTTCGTGAGGCTAAAGTAATAGGTATTTTGAAACTAAGAAAAAATCCTTGTGATCCTAGTATTTATCGACCCATCAGTTTATTGAGCGTTCCTTTCAAGATATTAGAAAGGCTAATTCTTTTTAGAATTGAGTCTTCTATAGGAAATGCTCTACAAAATTTCCAGGGAGGCTTTAGGAAAAATAGAAATTGTTCAGATCAGTTTCTCAGCCTTACAACTTTCATAGAATCAGGCTTCAATGATAGGTTGAAAACAGGAGCTGCTTTCATTGATTTATCTTCGGCATATGACACTGTGTGGAAAGATGGATTCATCAAACTCTATACCCATCTGAAGTGTGGGAAAATGGTACGATTATTAGAAAATATGTTATCTGATAGAAGGTTTCGTGTTTTTATTGATAATAAGAGTAGCAATTTCAAAACATTGAAAAACGGTCTTCCTCAAGGATCAGTTGTAGCTCCTTTACTTTTCAATTTATATCCAAGTGATTTACCCACGACATCATCTCAGAAATTTGTTTATGCTTACCAACATTCGGATTTCCATACTCTGGAAAACATACTGTCATCTGATTTGGAAATTTTAAAGAATTATTTTATTGAGTGGCGATTATGTCAAAATCCCAACAAAACAGAGGTATCTTGTTTCCATCTGAATAATCATGAAGAATATAGGAACTTAGCTGTAACTTTCAATGATTCTCTTATCGAACATAATTTCTATCCAAAATACTTAGGAGTTAAATTAGATTCATCTCTCAATTACAAGGCTCATTTAAATGATCTGAGCCTAAAACTGAAAACTAGGAATAATATTATTATGAAATTAGCTGGATCGTCTTGGGGTGCTGATGCTTCCACTCTTCGCACAGCATCTCTAGCCCTAGTTTTTTCTGCAGCTTTCAATAAGTATCTCGATTCTGATCCTTCTTAAAAAGTTTCTGGTTTTGATCTTCCAAGAAAAATTTGGACAGTAATATGAATTGTTCAAAAACATTATTCCAATTAACCAATTCATAAAAATGGAGACAAGCATAATATGTCGAATTATAGACCTATTTCATTGATATCTAATTTAACGAAAATTTTTGAAAAGATAATATGCTCCAGGATTTAAAACTTTATCAAAAAACATAATTTAATATCGAAAAAATAGTATGGTTTTATGGAAAAATTAGGTACCAAAGACGCATTGAATTATTTGACTAATGTTATTTACCAAAGGCTTGATAGAAGTGCGCCAGTGGCTGTAGCTTTTTGAGACTTAGCATAAGTTTTTGATACAGACGATCATAAAATTTTGTTGGAAAAATTGAACAACTATGGTATTAGAGATAGAGCTCATCAGCCTCTCACATATTTGGAAGAAAGATGTCATCGGGTGAAGTTTGATGATGTGATGGGTGAGTATTGTGGGGTTGAGAGCAGTAGTTCCTCAGGGCACTGTTTTGGGGCCATTGTTGTTTGTGTTATATGTTAATGATATGCTGGACAATGTACCTGATGTGATTTCTTTTGCAGGCGACACTGCTGTTGTGTCGACTCGTAATAGTTGGAAGGAAGATGAGGGTAATATAAATAACTATTCGAAAGAAATAAGAGCTTGGTTTTCGTCAAACAAACTGTGTCTAAACATCGATAAGACGGTCTTATACAACTTATGGTAATTACTACAATAGTATTCCAGATTCTTTGAATGTCGGTATAAGTGGGAAACTAATAACAAGGATGAACTCAGTCATTTGGGGATAATCTTCGATGGTAACATTAGATGCTGAATAAAACAAGATACTTGGTTTTTTTCCACAAACTCGCGAAGATAATGTCTAGTGATGTCCTTCGAATGCTTTATTATTCACTATTTCCTAGTATTATAAGTTATGGAATTGTGGCGTGGGGTGGAGCTTACTCTAACTATCTGAATCTATTGAAAATCCATTAAAAAAGAATTTTAAAAATAGCTAATAAGGGTAAAATCGTTCATAACAACCCTTTTTTCAATGGAACAGCTTTTTTCACTGGAGTCACTAAAATTCCATTATATTTTATTGAAGGCTGAATTTTTGAATTCAAAAAGCATTACTAGGAACAAATGTATCCAAGTGCCTATAAGATTCAGGACGGTCAGTGGTAAAAGTAGCTTTGTGAGAGCAATCAGTGTCTTTAACTTGTTTCTTAATGAACTAAAGATTTTAAGCAGGAAAATCAAATAGAAAAAATGGATTTTGTCAAATTTATGATTGGGATAAAACGCATATTATAATTTTTATTTGAACGTAATTATGTAGATTGTGAGGATGGGGTCAAAAGTTGTATTAGTGTAATATAAATGATTGATTGTTGAAGAGTTCATGCTGTCATTTTGTAGGTTTTCACTTCATTTGATTTTTTGTTAGTAATATGGAGTATTTTATTGACTTTTCACGCCGAGCTCACGAACAGGAAACTTGATTGCCTCTGTGAGTTACACATGGTGTACAATTGTTAATTTGTGTGTATTTCGGTAATAATAGAAAAATAAAATTATTTTCCCTCTAAGAATAGATTCACTCACTCATGTTTCATTTTTTTCAACTTCAACTATCCCAAAAATGGAGCGATTTCGGAAAAAAGGTGAACATTGATTTTATCTGCAGAAAAGATTGATGATTCTAGGAAGTAACAGATACGGACCTTTAGTTCAAGTGATATTTGTTTTTCAAGCAATTTAACAAATCTGTACAGTAGTAGCAAAGATTAACTTACAAAGATGGAGCACTCCGGCCTTTTTCCCGTCAACGATTCAATGACCTTGAGAATTCTATCGTTGAAAAAAGGGGCGGGACTAATAAGAGAAGGATATATCTCTCTCTTCTCCAAATTCGAATTTAAACCGCGAAACACTTCACCGGGTATTTCTGAAAATCATAGCAGATCCTTAATTTAATCAAAACCTTGGAATTAAATTGCATATTTTATATAACTTGTCTATGAATTCTTTTCCCTCCATTCGAAAATTTTTTTAATGATAGTGTGATATATGGAGTAAAAGTTATCGCTGATTTTGTATAGAAAATTTAGAATTTCATTCCGCACGAGTTTTCATATTTGGATTAAGCTTTTTCATAGCTCTGCAGAGAAGTCTGGTTTGTAGATAAAATGAGTGAAACCAAGGGAAGATGTTCAGTTAAGTACTGTTCGAATGTTTCGGGTGTGAGATTCTTTAGATTTCCCAGTTCAGATGACCCTCAACGAGCCCTGCAATGGAAATTGGCCTGCAGCGATGCGATAATTCTGAGGAAACAGGATTTGCAGTGATCACTTCGAACCTTATTTAATGACTGGCCGCTACTTAAATAAAACGGCTGTTCCTACTTTGAACCTGTTTAAAAGACCGAAAAGCTTTGATATAGGTACACAAACCGATGGAATAGGAATCGATAAGGGAACTCAAACATGTTCCACAATAATGGTAAACTGCAATATGCAAACATCACAAAACATGAAAGCCGCTGCCACTATATCTCCTCATCAACTGCTAATCCAAAAGCTGAGAACTATCCCTTTTCATCACCCTTGCTCAGTTTCCCTACAAATATATGCTAAATTTGTTTTAAAAATCAGAATTTTTTACATAATGAAGTATGCAAATCAAAATTCACAGGGTGATGAATGTAACAAAAGGAAAAATAAAAAAATTAGAAACCTCAATATACTGCAGCACAAATGATGTTAAGTTAATATTTGTTGTGTTTTCTTCCAAAAGTTACCGTTCAACTGGATATCAAGTTCAGGGATCTGATCCCTTTGTATGTATGAATATTTTTATAGAATAGGAAATTGTTCTTTTATGTTCTGAGAATGCTCAAGATGGAACCGAGATAATTATATGACAAAGATTGATAATGTTGAAGAAAACTTGACTACAAATTTTTATTGAATTTCTTTAACTTTTGATGTAACTATATTAAATGAATTATAAAGAAAATTTCCTTTTTATTTGTTGCACTCTTGTTTTAGTCCAATATTTAGACATTCAATACATGAAAGTGAAATTATTGTCTGGAATTGGTAAAAAATTTGATCAGCAAAATTCACAAACTTTCATGATTACAATTATTCGTCAGCTTATTTTGTGTAACTTTGAAATTGGTGAAACAATTCATAAGACAGAAATTAACTTCTTAAAAAGGAGTTTGTCATCAATAATCAAAGGACTTCTAACTTGCAAACATAATATAATGGTTCCATTAAAATTTTGATGAAAATATATTATACATTATTCTTACGTTCTTGTATCAGGAAATACTTGAAAATTTTTAAGAAATGCTTATCAAACAATTTTTATCCACATATAATAAATAAGATCAATTAAAAGAAAATTTCTTCTTCTCATATGATTTTGAAAAAGGATATTTCTTTCGTTTGTTTACAAAACTGCAGTATTAGTTGAACTATATGTGGGTAACATTACTTTTTAATTCTGTTGAATGATTATTTGGGCTATTACCATCATCTATTGTGGATGTAATGTTTTCCGACGTTTGATGGTAATAGCCCAAATAATCATTCAACACGAGCTCCATCATCAACAATATCTCGTCATCAACTATTTAATTCGTCCATTGTGTCAAATGATATTTTCTTGTTTCTTATGAATTCTCTCTGATCTTCACACATATTCCACAAGAAATAAATGTTCTGTTATCGAACTCTTCCTCAAAGTTGTATGGCAATGACCTAAAATTTTAAAAGGTGTGAACTTTTACAATTTCCTCAGTTGAATTGTTGTAGCTTTAAATTATAAGATATTTAAGTAATAAATTAAAATAGATTGCTAATGATGAAAATACAAATTAACAGTGGAAATATTGCTACTCACGAAATTGCGTATCGGTTCCTGAAGGAAGTCGTTCAGAAACACTTGTGATGGAAGGAAAGTGCTTTCATATTTCCTAATAAATAAAAAATGATTTTTCCAAATTCATCTTCATGTCGATTAAAATCCTTTTCTGTTTAGATTCTTGCTACAGGAACTAGGAACCGATTGGCTATCTTATTGCACGTGATAACGAAATGTGATTTCATTGGTGTTGCCTCGATTTACATTGCTCTTATGGGATTTTGATTCAAGGGAGGAATCGTTTTATGCGATTCTGTGGTTTCGCTTCGAAATACTTGACCAAAATTTTCAGTACTAATTTGACAGAGTGCACCCTCTTGTTTCTACTCTTTGGTAGTAGTGAGAAACCCACAAGGAATGGAATAAATCTATTAGTGCCAAAATATGCATGACTGTCATTAAAAACCTTCTACAAGAGATCATTTCAATTGATATTGTCGTTTGAATATTACAGATGAAAATGCAATTTTTTTATGTTTATGTACTGGCTCACCTAGGTATACATATATCAATGTACACCACTCAGAAGCTAATTCAAGCTTGTGCGAGTTAGGTTAACCAGTGTGTGTTCTGTGTAGGCTTTGTTACTGTGTCCTTATGCCACTTTAGGCACAGCACTGTTAATTTTAGATGCAATAGTGAATGGTGGCCGCATGCCGAAAGCTAGAAAATTTCTTTCCTAGCCGCGTTAAATTTCAACACCCTATATCTTTTGATTTGAACGGGGCCAAATTTAGAAAAATGTTATATGAAGAAAATGTTTCTTTTGACGTCAAGAATCTATTTTTAATTAACGCAGTGGTCAAAGACTCAACCTGTATATATATTTATTCATTGTTTTGTTAATAATCAAATATTTCGAATAACTCAATAATAGAGTCCGGGAAAAATATCATAACAAGCGCGCAAATTGAACAATCAACAATATTAGGTCGAATAATTCTTTCTAGAGTTGAATCTTTAAGTGATTAATTTGCTATACTTGCAGTTGGAGTAATTCGTTCCTTATATCAACTACTCTGTTGCTTAAATGCCACAAGAATCCAAAGAATGTTGTGGTTTTCATGCTTCGAAAACTGGATTTGTGAATAAATCACTAAGTACTCAGAACGAGGAGGCTTCATGATTACTGATTTTCAAATCTTGAGTAATCACAATTATATATCAACGCTTAAATTTTTATAGGTTCGTACCAACAACATGAAAATTACAGTAATAATACCGATGATCATGCTCAGTTATAACTAACGGTCTCAACTGCGTTTTTGATAGCTCAGAACTGCGGAGAACTTTTCATTAAATGTCCAAGAAAGTCATAGAAATGTAATTCGAACTGTAAACTCCTGTTTGATTCAGTTCTTTGACCAACCCTAGCACAATATTGGAACTATAGAAACGTATGTTCTCGATTGAAAAACCAACAAATTTATGATAATAGTATATTCTAAAACAAGTTGCAGAATTCCAACACAAATACGAAATTTTCTCTATTTCAGTCAAGCATTGTAAGAAATTTATTGGAACTCGATGAAAAATTCAGATTATACCTACCAGTACCTTTTGTATTTTATTTTCGCAGTTGACGTGACTGATACGAAAATTGACAGATTATAGAATTTGGATAGTGCGTTCAAATCTCTACATGGTTTAATATTGACAATTGACATGCAATGGACGCGTGTTGACATTCGAAAGGACAGGATGTCAGTGTTGTCAACCACAAAACGAAAAATATAACTAAAATCAATGCTGTAATGTGTTCATTACAGCACTGTTTTTAGTACTGTAATGAACTCATTACGACACTGAAATAGAGAATGTAAATTATAATATATTAATAAAGTTGCATTTTCCATGCATATTAATCCTCTACCTGTCAATATACAGGGTGAATCTTTGACCACACCGTTAATTTTAACCATATGTATACAGTTGTATTTTTTCTGAAATACTCCAGGTGCTGGATTTGCTGGCAGATTTTTTTTCTAGTGGAGGCTTGTAGTAGTAATATGCCTGATCAACCTAGATTTAATTCCCATATGTGTTTTCAAATTTTGACTTTGATACTTGCTTTCTATCCCATTCCGTTATTCTTCCACCTATAGCTTACAGTGCATGAAATGTAGTATTGAACTGGGGATAATATAAAGAGGGTACCTCAGTTGGTCTGACCTTGGATTGGAACATCGAGATTCCTGATGCCCCAGGACTCAGGATTAGGAACAAAAGCAGTTTCTACAACACAAAGATTGGGTGCATAGCCTCTCAGGGTGGGCCCATATTCAGACTTGTCAATAAATCTATCTCACCAGCAAGGGAGGTCTCTGTGGCCTGTTTTGATGTCAATAATTCATGCATCAACTGAAAGAATGATTTGAAATTTCAGGAAGGTGGTTTGACAAAAACAGCCTCATTTCCTTATGGTTATGTTAAAGAGTGAATAACACCTTAGACTGACCGTTGAGACAAATTAACACATGAATAAATGAAACAGAGGGCCCATACACATGCAAATGTTTCCGAAAGGAAGGTGTCACTGAAGAGGTATGAATGATTATTACTAGTGGTGAATGTACTCATACATCAGGTGTTAATAAGAGTTCCATATTTGAATGTGATGTAACGGTAAGAGTTTGGTTCTTTTCTGTTGTATTGGTTTATTTCCGAAGAGAAATCGAAGAAATGAATATACAGAGTGGTTATTTGAGACGGAAACATAGCCTCGTTCTGACTGAGTCATAAGGCTTCTGACCACAAATTTTCCATAGGGACAATAATTAAAAAATACAATTTCTTAAATGTTGCATGGGATATTTCCGTAGTAAGACTAGAACAGCGTGCTATAGTTTTGTCCAAATTATTCTACACCCTTTCTAATTTTTTTTCTAAATACTTGATATCTCATAGAATATTGATAAAAGGTCCAATATATATCGAAATGATTGATATTCAGAACAGCCTCGAACAACAGTATATTCAGAGGTTTGAAAATAAAAAATATAAGTGTTAGCAAAAAATTTCATCATTCGTCAAAATGTCAACGATTCTAGAATCGGTTATAAACAAGAAATTTGAACGTATATTATTCGTCAAAGAGAAAATTGTGATATATCGCAAGGACGCAATTTTTGCCAAGTCTTAGTGTATACGATATCATGAAAATTTTCAGTTTTTATAGAATACAAATATTTAACATACAAATTGTCTATAAATTCTCATTTTATCTGTCCTGCCAGGCATTACATATTCATACCATCATTCTGATTTATTTATTCAAGTTGCACCGTTACAGCATAAACATTTCATATTCTTGGAGCCTCAGCGATTATGTTCATAATATATGAGACCTCGAGTATCCTCCTAGAAAAATTCTTGATAATAGATATAAATCATTTTCTACCGATTGTGTCAATTGTCGTCATATTGAAGCAGAAAGAATAATATATTTTTTCACAGAAAAGATGGTATTCATACCTTCTTCCTTAACTGGTGTGAAAACAGCAAACCGAGATAGCAAACTTTGACCTTGAAATCCCCGAGCGCGCTCGAAAGATTGCGCGGAGAACGATGCTAAAAATTTTATTTTTTCCGAAACATTTGTTCGATTACAATTCTTTTGTCTGTATTGAGGACAAAAAGGACACTCTCTGAGTATATAGGGCATTATCCTACACTGTATACTGTACACTGTGTTGTGTCGAAGGGGGCACAAAAAGTGACAATTTTGCGATTTCTCAAAAACTGTACATAGGATCGGAATCAAATTTTGTAGTAATATTGAGGACTCATAGCAACCAGGATCGACCACCTTTAGGTGTAAGTATATGCCGTGTGTGCAGATTCTGGTTGCTATGGGTCCTCAATATTACTACAAAATTTGATCGCGATCCTATCTACAGTTTTTAAGAAATCGCAAAATTGTCACTTTTTTGCCCCCCTTCGACCCCCTGCAGGTGTAAGTACATGCCGTGTGTACAGATCCTGGTTGCTATGGGTCCTCAATGTTACTACAAAATTTGATCGCGATCCTATGTACAGTTTTCGAGAAATCGCAAAATTGTCACTTTTTGTGCTCCCTTCGACCCCTTTTAGGTGTAAGTACATGCCGTGTGTGCAGATCCTGGTTGCTATGGATCCTCAATATTACTACAAAATTTGATCGCGATCCTATGTACAGTTTTTGAGAAATCGCAAAATTGTCACTTTCTGTGCCCCCTTCGACCCACTTTAGGTGTAAGTATATGCCGTATGAGCTGATCCTGGTTGCTATGGGTCCTCAATATTACTACAAAATTTGATCGCGATCCTATGTACAGTTTTTAAGAAATAGCAAATTTTGTCACTTTTTGTGCCCCCTTCGACACAACACAGTGTACAGTATACAGTGTAGGATAATGACCTATATACTCAGAGAGTGTCCTTTTTGTCCTCAATACAGACAAAAGAATTGAAATCGAACAAATGTTTCGGCAAAAATAAAATTTTTTGCATCGTTCTCCGCGCAATCTTTCGAGCGCGCTCGGGGATTTCGAGGTCAAAGTTTGCTATCTCGGTTTGCTGTTTTCACACCAGTTCTGCCCTATATCTTTTCAGACTTTCTGTAGCAGAATTTAAAGATATAATTATTTGATGACTTAACTGTGGAAGTGTAATCACGAAACGTAAGATAATATCAATTATCTGGGTAGACATTGGTTGAAACCCAAAGAGTTGTTTTTTACTTGAAATATCAAGATACTTCTTTTATGATAACAAACTGAGAATAAATGAATTATTTAATTAATATTTCCACAGTTAACTCCTAATAATTATAACTGAAAATGCCCAACAAGGCTGTTAACATAAAATAGACGTAGATGAGTAAAGGGTGTTTCAACAAGACTTTTGATTTTTAAAACAAAATAAAACAAAAATGTTGATGACGATGATTCAAATTTTTATTGTCTTACAAAAAGAAAGTTTCAGTAATTATAAATGAAAAATGATATCTGGCAAATGTCCGCCACGATCGCGCTGACAGAAGTAAAGTCTTTCATCAAAATTTTGAATCATTTCTTAGAAGGAAAATAATGTTTTTGAACAATTCAGATTCAATAGTGGATGCTGTGGAAGGTAATTTTCATTCAAACTAAACTGGACTACAGAGGGGTATTTGCCCAATGTGAAAACTCAAAATGCTTATAACTTTTTAACTGAATATGGAAAAACGGTATGGGCAAAAATTGTTTCTTTTGGATCTGAAGAACTTATGGTTATAATTAACGAAGTGGTCAAAGACTTTATATATATAATATTTTCATCGAATACAATCTTTCTAATTCCACTATCATTTGAGCTCCACCGATTCACTACGAATTCAAATGATCAATTTATATCCAAACATTATAATCGAACCCGTTTGTGTGAAGCAAATTGCTCATTAAAATATCAAAAAGGTTGAATATCGTCGGAAATCAGGCAAAATAATATTGATTAATTAGTCTACAGTTCAGTAAATATTCAAATTATAATGTTTAATGTCTTTTGGTCTAGCGGTGTCGCCAAACTGATCGAATTTATTCTCTGAAGCGTAACCACATAATTATGGATAGAGACAGTCTCCAATATTTTTAACTTAAACTGTCTCATGAACGTTTTTCCGGTTTTGTGGTGAACATTCAGTGGAAGGAAATTCTTACTCGGCCTGGATATTGACGATGATGATTTGAAAAGTAAGTGTTCAAAAGAAAGAAACACTTTTTGAATATTCCGAGAGTTTTCAACCATTAAGGAAGAAAATATTCAAGATGCACTTGTATAGCTTGATCTTGATATGTTGTATTTTAGATCAGAATTAATGATGGAGTCTCACGTTTCACTATGTCTTAGGTCGAAAAACATTTCTCTAATTGCAACTGTAGATTAAATAATTATGAGAGTTAAATAATTTCGTACACAATATAGCCGGCATCGTGGATGAAAACAAATAAGGTGCTAAAAATTTAATTAGGATCGACTTAATTATAAAACAAAAATAAAGAACATGAACATATAATTGATGGCTATCTTGTTTTTTGTTTTGGAAGAAAAATTGTAAATATTTGGGTTCATGAGATGTCTAAAGAATGTTCTTATTATTGAGTACAGTTGGCGGCAGAAAATTTTAGTGCTTTGTGGATAATACAAAAATATAAAAAAAATGTTGGAAAACTGACTGCATAACACCAATAAGTGCGAGAATTGGCGACGTATACACGGTTTCAGGTAACTCAACGTCAAGCGGTTACCGGGCGATACGCTAGGTTATACCAGTTCTAGCGAAACTTAAAAAAACTTCTATGTCACTTGGTTAAGTGGTAATATGTATATTTTTGAAAATGTTGAAAATTGACACTCTACACTACATCCTTAGGTTTCATAGTCACAAATTTTCCAATTTTGCAGTGTTATTTTCCAAACGTAATCCTAAATAACCTTGCTATTGATTACAGTCACAAATCCATTGTTAGGTGCCAATTGTTTAGAAAAAAAATTAGAAAGCACTGACGTGAGGTCAGATTGCTTTGGCGCTCTTGTTGGGCTACTTGCGAGTAAAATATTCAAACCATAACAAATCTATAAGCACTCTGATCACGTGAACAATAGTGTTTTCCCGTACTATGGGACAATGTGATGCAAATATGAACGCCTAATGAATGAACAAACCTATATCTCAAATTAAAAATAACTACTCATAATTTTCCCCAAGTTTTTTTCGAAGCTATTATTCCCTTTTCCTAAAAACTTATGTCAGTGCTTTTCTGAATTTTGACAACGTATATTATTTCAGCCACCAAGATTGAATTCTATCTCTATGATTTCCCGTTATGAAAAATTTTGATTAATATAACGCCACACTGATTAATGAGCCCGGCATTTGTCAATCGAATATCGATCTGTGATGGCCATCGTTCAAAGAAAATCATCGGGACGTATGTCATTTCTCTTTTTTCTCTGGAGTAAATTAAAAAAATGATTAGATGTAAAAGAGCTACGACAATGAAATTTGAGGATAAGTAAGATATCGATCACCCCAATATATTCACGAATTTTTATTGAAATCCGAAAAATTTCTTATGAGATAGTGAAAATAAAAAATTTTTTTTTTGGGAATTTTTTAAAAATTTTCTATCGTGACGATTTCTGCGAAATTTTGCGAGCTGTTTTGTTGCAGCCTCCCTCAACAATATTTCAAGTATCAATTTGATCGGAGTGATATTCAAGTAGTTATTGAGGAAACAAAATTTCAGATGCTCATAACTACTGAACCATCCGACGGATTTGGCCCAATAACGAACTTGACCGAGATATTTGGACAATTAACCTATTCTGAAAATATGAAAACTCTAGCTGATTTCTTTTGGATTCGCCACGAATTCTTCATCAGGGAGTCGAACCCAATCGATTGAGACCATTTTCGGCTCAAATTTCCAAAATTACAGACATTTTGGCAAAATGATAGGCACTCTGTTCGGGTGAACAAGAGCGCCAAAAATATAAGTTTTGTTGAGGCATGGTAAAAAAATATGTTTTTAGCTAACATTGATTAAACATCTTTAAAAAGAAACGTACCGTACTATACAGGACAAGTTACTTAAAAAATGGCCCATTTAATCAAGATTACAAAATTGTATAATACTTGCTACTAGATTTTTTTTTACTGGCGCTGCATTAAAGATAAAGTTTAAATAAAACCAATAGAAAATCTCGTCCAACTACGTTGCAGAATTGTATAAGAAGCAGAAGAAATAAATACCAGAAAATTTGGTCGTTTGGTGAAAAGATCATTTCTGAGGCGATGCAGAGCATGTATTCCTGCCGAAGGCAAACAACAATATTTATTATAATTTTAAATAAAAATAAATGTACTACAAAATTTTCTGGTGTTTCACTATCATTACATCTTACAACAATACAACCATTATATCATACTTTCAAATTTTAATTGTTGAAAATATTAATAATATTTTTTATGGAAGGTAGCTAGCAAGTATTATAGCATTTTCTAATCTTGATTAAATGGGCCATTTTTTAAAGTAACTTGCCGAGGGTAGTACAGTTAATTTTTTTTCAAAGATGTAGTGTCAAAGTAAGCTGGAAACATATTTTTTACCATGTCTCAACGAAACTTACATTTTTTTTACTAAAACAATTGCACCTAACAATAGATTTGTGACTGTAATCAATAGCATGGTTATTTAGGATAACGTTTTAAACAAATCACTGCAAAATTGGAAAATTTGTGATTACAAAACCTGAGGATGTAGTGCAGGGTGTCAATTATCATCAAGTTAAATTTGACTTACACCCCCGTTTATCAATGAATTGGGGATGAGAAAAATCTGCTCTAAAATGGCAATTTCAATAAACGAGTTTTTGGCCAGTAAAAACATTCCTGTGGCTCCTCAGTCTCCTATGTCGCCCGACTTGAGTCCTTTATCTTTTTCCAAAGTTGAAAAATTACCTCAAGCTAAATCATTTTGGACAATCGAAAAAATTCAAACGGCTGTAAGATTATTTCAGTATCGGAGATCCAGCACTGCTATAAGGAGTGGAAGAGACGTCTCCAGCGCTGTGTGGTCTCAGAAGGAAGTTATTTTGAAGGTGACCATATTGAATTGTAATTATTTTCGTATTGAAAATAACAAAATAAATCAGTCTCATTACTTAATTTACAGACCTCGTATTTTGAAGAAAATGTACCACACTAGCCTTGATAACGTTTTTTAAAAGATTGTCCATTCGGTCTATTTCAAAATGCCATAGCACATGTCAGTTTGTTTCTCAAGAAAAGTATAATTTCATATTATATGCAAAGGAACCTCGTGGAATTTTGATCAAAACTGTATAATCAATTATCACATCATTTCAATATCACTAATAGGGGATACTCCAATTGTTACCCTCCTGCGCGAATTCAAAGTTTGCATTACCTCAGAAATGACCTCTTTACCGCTCACTTTTACTTTTCTTAAACTGTATTAATTTAATGGCAAAATCCGATAGATTTTGTATCGTGTAAGAGTAAAGTTTTCCTCATACAGGTTGTAACTAAATGAGTTTTTGCCCAAAATAAACCAGTTCGCAGCAAAAAATTATTTTACGAACAACTACAGAGATAAGTACATCGTCATAAATGCGAACTGAATTTATTATTATTCTGTAGTTAGTATCTGCATTAAATGGTAAAAGACAAAACTAATTTATTGATAACGAAACACACTATTTTGGTGCTTGTGGAAAAAATGGTTATACAAATTTTATGTACTCCCTTTGAGGGGCTGTATCATAACAAGGGATGCTCCAATGAAGTTTCTTTATATAAAAGATACTATCTTTTTTTCGATGAGGAATCACCTCCTTAAATATTTTACACTTATTTTGTTACACCCTTTATAGATCCCCAGTAAAAAAATCTACAAGTTTCTGCTCTGGAGAATGAGGCGGTCATAAAATTGACCCAAGGCGCATCTCTCTCACTCATCCTAAAAATTGAATGACTAACTGTCTCGCTCTGAAAGACAGCATAATACGATTTTGTTCAAAACATACAAAAATGGTGCCGACCTTTTCGAATAAAGTCAGGGCCGGATTAACCTCAGGGCAAAAAGGGCAATTGCTCAGGGCGAATTCAGAATTGGGATCGAATTCATCAAGTTACTAACTACATACGGAAATCGAGAAAAGCGATTCCAAACAATAGAAACATAGGTTTCGTTCCTTCGACCGATATCAGTCGTCATTTACTTGCGCCTGCTCTTCGCATTTCTCATCGCATCCAAACGAACCGTCGGTCGCTCCCCCCACCGCTTCTTCGATGTCCGAGCTTCCACGCATTCTCGGGTGACTAGTCATTACAGGTGAATACAAAGCGCACGCATCGAAAACGAATTGTTGTGAGTTGTGTAGAAATAAACGCTTTTGTAGTTTTGTGAATGCCGGTCATGTAAATTTATTTTTTTGTAGGGCGTTTATTGTGTAAAGCCGGTGCGATTGCCGATTGAAAAAAAAGATAAAAGTAAATAAAATATGAGTGCTATAAAACCAAGTGGAGCACAAAGATGCAAAACTCTGAAAGAGAAGTTAAGAGTAAAAAACTCCTCAAACAAATTCCCACATTGGACAATTTTTTCGCTAAAAAGATGAACCCTCTGCTCATCGAATTCACAGAATGAGTTTTTGGATGATGGAGGTAAGTTTCACATTTACATTTTTATCGATATGTATATCCATACTTAACTAGTAGAAAACGTTTAGGATTGAATATTTTTGAATTTTTCATCATGTAAAGTTGCGTACTCACTGAAAAACTGTTCGTGCAACGGCAATAAAAACCCTATAAAATTTTAGACTTTAGTTTTCGGTTTGCCAGTTTGGAGGTACATAACCCGTATTCTCAAATGCTGAAAAGTAGAGGAAAAATTTAATTTTTCCGATATAGCAATGAAGAGATAAAATCGCGATCATTCTTCTCAAAAATTTAGTCAGGTAAAACAAAAAAAAACGGCTGTATGAAAAGAAGTAAAATTTGTAGGATTTTCTGCGAATATTGAACTGTCTAATGCATTCTTAACATTGATTTACTCGTAATTTTTGACTGGGCGATTAATTTTTCAAAAAACAACCAAAAACCCATTTTTGTTTCTCTTGAGAAATATTTTGAATTTGAATAGATAATGGAACGCCTGATGGAATCCGTGATCTGGAAACCACTGAAACCAGTACAAATGATGAGACATCCAAGTTTTTTGATGCCAATGCTGAAATGGAAAGTATTTCGATGGATCCTGCAACCTGGAAAGTTGATGATGCATTAATAGAGACAGTCTTGAGAAGTCCACTTCTACAAAACTTGAACGAGATCAATTTTGAATATACCAAGCGTGTGTACGGAAAAGTATCTAGATTTGGATCTAGAAAAATGTTCTTCACTCAACTAGCAAATGGAGAAAATATTCGCCGAGAATGGCTCGTATATTCTAAATCCACCTATAAATTTTACTGCTTGCATTGTATTTTATTCGGTAATAAGTCGGTTAATACCAGTTCAAATTTTGTGAATGGTTTTAATGACTGGAAGCATACGGAAAGAATATTTGAAAATGAGCATTCCCTCGAACATGGGGAAAATACAAAAACTTTGATATTGCGATCCAATACTTTGGGTAGAATCAGCAGTACCTTACAGAAAAAGATTATTGGAGGCAAGTTTTGAAAAGAATTCCAGCAGCAATTGAATATTTACTAAAACAGGGCTTAGCATTTCGTGGATGTTCAGAACATGTTGGACAAGAGAGTTCAGGAGCAGGAAACAGGGAAAACTATTTACAAACTCTTATTCTTATGCAGATAAAGGGAAAGCTCATATCTCATACTTGTCTAAAACTATTTGTGATGAATTCATAACATGCATAGCTGATTTGGTCAGGAAAAAAATAGTCGAAGAGTTGAAGGCATCTAAATATTATTCCATAGTTATAGATTCAACTCCTAATGTATCACATATAGATTAGTTAACATATATATTCCGTTATATCTTAATGGATAGTAGTATTGTTGAACACTTTTTAAAATTCATTAGTAAAGTTGGACATAAAGCTGATGATATGGAAAAAGCTACCATGAAAATTTTGAATGATTTAGAATTAGACATAAATAACTGTAGGGGGCAATCATATGATAATGCTATATATATATATATATATAATATTTTTATATATAAGTTGTTTTTCATTCTCCATTTTTTCCAATTACCTGTATGATATATACGTATTTATTCATAATTTTTGTTGGCTGTTAATTTTCGATGAAAAAATATCCCTGTTCGTTTTTTATTAAATGATCATTTTTGTAATGTGGGGGGCGAAAAAATATATTGTGCCCCGGGCGCCAAGTGGTCTTAATCCAGGCCTGAATAAAGTACAATATATTTTTATTGAAATGTGAAATCCCTTCGCTAAAAATACAAGTACTCACAAGGTCGCGACCTCACATTAGTGTTTTTCTATTTTTTTTTTATTTTTAATTGCAACAAATATGGATCACATCATCAAACAAATAAGAATTACAATCGCTCATGAAGTAACTATTTCAAGTCATTTCGTTTTGCCTCCGGCTTCATATTAACGATATAGGTGACCTAACATAGATATGGCTCTGTTTAGGAATTAATTAACTATAGCATCTCTCGTTAAAATGCTCCATATTAAAACATGATCTTCCAATTCAGATCGTCGACCAATTTTGTTGTCGCGATGTCTGGCCTCGGAGGCTTATCTCTTTGCTTCTGAATAATCGTGATTATCTGTACAAGACCCAGTAGGTAACCTATAATTGGATCTGAAACAACAAGTCTGTCTTTATTGGTGCGCTATCGAGATAAATCTCGATAACATCATTAATCCCTTTTTCGCCTACCATTAAACAACAATAACAATAATCTTGGCCGTAGACTAATAACTCCGTGATAGACCAACAACCTGTTATATTGAACTATCAACGAAATGGATCTACGCCCATGTCTGCGACGCTACTTGCGACGTGAAAATAATACAGGATCACTTAGATTATTAGTTTTTCCAAATTGAGTTTTATATGAACTTTTTAAAAGTAATCACTCAATTAGTTTGTTCCTCCAATTAACAGCTAATTTTAACCATCGCGTTAGAATTACTTGATCTGATTTTTCTGACCTGAATATTTCCCAACAAATATGGTATGGCAAAACAACTCAAGATTTCGACCCGAAACTTACGAGTTTGGACCGCAAGCGTTGTACGAATTGAATTAATCCATTTTTTTATAAATAAATTACAAACAAATCGGGACAAGATTAGTTTTCAGTTACTAAATATCCTTTGTTTACAGAAAAATGATGAGAAACTGACGAATGAAAAAAAAATCACAGCATTGAGGTGGGTTCTATTTTTATAGCTT
The DNA here is from genome assembly GCA_030674115.1 of Micraspis discolor. Taxonomy (NCBI): domain Eukaryota; kingdom Metazoa; phylum Arthropoda; class Insecta; order Coleoptera; family Coccinellidae; genus Micraspis; species Micraspis discolor. The sequence goes on from JARTUT010001740.1 coordinate 4,584,240, forward strand.
CAAAAAATTATTTTTAAATTATATAAATAATGTCTTGGATTTTTCTAACTTTTTGCACACTATATAATTTCGTAGATATACAACAAAGGCTCCACGAAACGACAGTATTTTATGGCAATTACTTGAATATTCCTTTAATTTAAAATAAAAATTCAAATCAAATAAAAAGACTTTGTTATGTTATTTAGAATATATATATATATATTAAATGAATATTTATATGTAATATTATCATATTATTAATATCATCAATAACTTATTGATAATAATATAATATTATTAATATTGTTGTATTGAATTAAATCAAATTAAATAATTATGTATACATTTTCTTTCGAACTTTTGGGTTACAAAAAGAGCGCTAAAACTACCATATGGTTCATTCAGTATCATATCGTCGTCCTACGCCTATGACGATATCTTTTATTAGTTACACGTTTTTGGATTTCAATTTTATGAATCATATATTCTGTTTTATGCATCGTCCAAGAGTTACTCGACCTGATTGAAATTTCGTACGACCAGTGGTTTTGTCGTATTCAGAGTCAATGACACGCCAGGATCGGCATTGTTTTCGCCAGCTGGGAACAATATCATTAACGGTCAGGGACGGAGTTCATATTCGATGGAACGAGTAATCTTATATTCTCGTGCGTCACTCGTGAAGAGTGTTTTGGTATATCACGAAAAGTTTTGGTGTAACCAAGATAACGACTGGTTTTTATCCTTTTGAAACAATTGAAGAAAAAAGTTTGCATCGTTTTTAGATTTGATGAATTTTTTCCGTAATCAGTTCAGCAATTGTTTGTTATGTACCCAAGAGGGATACCAAGGCAACCATAAGGTTGTCTGGAATGTGATTTGGTATTTTCTCGTCAGAGGATTTATTTGTATTTTTTTGCAACCAACTACACACTTAAATCGTATAATTTCTACATGCTTTGGGAGCTTATATAGTAAGACTTGTGTGTGGAAAATTGCAATTGATTATACGCACTAGTTTTATATTAGTGCCCTTGTGAATATGTAGAACGATAAGCAAAATTTTCAAATTAGCTTATGGTTTTATTGCAGAAAGGGTAAAAATGCTGTTTAAGCCGGAAAGAACTTGATTGATGTGTATAGAGAAAGAGTGTTGACAGTATGCCAGTGTCGTTTTAATCTCGAAGATGCACCCGTCGGAGAAGGCCCCGTGGAACCTGATATGGACGTTATGAAGGCATTAGTTGATGCGAACCAGCAAATAGCAACACTTGAGATGAGATTGAGGTTAAATTCATCAAATGTATCAGTTTTTGACCATTTGAAAGACCTGTAATTATCCTCGAAGCACGATGTCGAAGATTTTCCAACTTTAATAGTATACAATTCCACACCCACCATATTCTTCTGACCAGGCACTACCAAATTATTGTTTGCTGCGGTCACTCCAAAATTTTCGGATGGTTAAACCATCACCCCAAATAAGGATGTAAAAAATCACCTCAATCAGTTTTTTTCAGCAAAGACCAGAAATTTTATGACCCTGCTGTGTTGGAACAGAACGGCCAATATTTGATTTTATAATTTTTATTTCGCTAAAAATAAATATATTGTTTTTACCCAGTGAAACTGTTTCGATTATTTTAATGTAATTTCCTCCACTCGATGCAAAAACAACAAGACAAAGATGTGTACGTATGAAAGAAAATATCTCTGCGGTAAGAATAGTGTTATTGAAGATCTAGATTTGTTAATTCGTCGACGTTCATAACATGTTGGACTCTGTTTAACCATCATATGGAAAATGTTGCTCGAAGATCTTGGTCTTTACTCATACAAAATCAAACTGATTCAAAATTAAAGCCACTTTCGACCATATTGAGTGTCGTTCGTTCACTGATTGGGCCTTGAAGTTGATCCAGGTATTTATAGAAAAATTGTGTTTAGTGATGAAGCTCATTTCTAGCCTAACTGCTATATTAACTGGCAAAATTGCTATACATGGAGATAAAGTAATTCTCTAGAAGTTTTACAGTTTCCATTAAATCCTAAAAACTATAAAAAAGAACTGGCATGAGGTCATTTAGGTTTATTTAGTTCATTTGAGTGTTACAGCTAGAGGTAATCATTTTTAGGTGCTCTCTTTTATTTTATTGTTCTTTTGTATTTTCATTTTTAATTGGGGATGATCCGGTCAACTGTTTTAATGCTAGTGTATTAGCAACTGAAGGAATGAATATATATTCGTCAATAACCCTGTATATTTCAGTAATTCCGAAGCTATTAATTTAAATATGCAAAGTGTATCGTGAATTAACGAGTAATGAAACAGCGACAGTCATTTCAATCGGGTGAAGCGGGTAACCTCACAATATTCTGTCGGTTGACCTTTTACAGGAAGCATGATAACATATCACCAGTACGAAACTATACTATAAGTAATTCGCCTGTTACCGATAACAATTTCTCGTTAGGACCTTGTGTTTATAGCTTAGAAATGCGATAATTGCCTTCATGACGTTAACGTTGCATGGTTTTCCAAATTTTTATTAGGTCAAAAAACTTTTTATAGTCACAACAATTCAAAATTTATCAGAACATATTTCTTCGAAACTGCGAAACAATTCGAATAATCGTACCGAATGTAAGAATGTGGATATAAACCTTTTATTTTTAATCAAATCAGAGTGAATGAAATGATTGGGGAATTATTTCGAGCACATTTAAATATAAATTTTTGGATAATTTTTATCAATACTGCGATATAATATATCAGCATGAAATCTCGAATTGCCTGTATGAAGTTTTGGTATGATTATGAAAGAAGACCTTATTTACCGATAGATCAATTTTCCTGATTATGTTGCCATATGCATTCAAGTGATTCAGTGATTATATTTTGAAGTAGTACGGTTTTAAATAGAACAAGATTGTGGCTAAAGTGAAACTGGAGAAAAACTGTTAGTTTGGTTATTTTCAATTCAAGATATTTGTAATTTGGACTTGAATACAAAAGGTATTTCAAAGGACTATAGCTTGGTGGAAAAAAAGTTCTGAGTTTTTTCAGATGGGGTTTATATTCCTACCTTTCGTTGTTTTTTAGATTAATTTGAGTTTCGAACCAATTTTAATTTTTAATTTTAATTTGATATATAGGTTTGTTCATCCCTCGTGGCGGTTAAATTTGTATCACACTGTTACAAAATACGAGAGAAGACTCAAGCGGGAAAAAGCATGTCAGTAAATAAAAAATATTAAAATAGAGCTTTCAGCTGGCAGATTGCAACACTAGGGTTGTCTAATCCCAAAAGGCAACTCTCGTAATGGATGTCTCAAATTATAATAATGATAAATTTCCTTTATCCAACAACTTACGTTTATGAATAATTGAAAATTATTATCAAAAAAAATTTTTTTTTAAGAAACAGACATAACATTTCTTTGGGAAGTCTAAAAAAATTCAAGAAAATTGAATCGATTCATTTTTTTAAAAATAAATTACAAACATATCGGGATAAGATTAATTTGCAGTTACTAAATATCTTTTGTTTACATAAAAATGATAAGTAAGTGAAGAATAAAAAAGAATTCACAGCATTTAGGTGGATTCTTTTTTTGATAGTCTCAAAAAATTTCAAAATTATTTAAAGAATGTCTTGGATTTTTCTAACTTTTTGCAGAATATATAATTTTATAGATATACAAGAAAGGCTCCATGAAATGACAGTATTTTATGGCTATTACTTGAATATTTCTTTGATTTAAAATGAAAAATAAAATCCCGGAAAAAGTTAATCAATAAAGACTTATTTAGAATATATATATATATGAAAAAATAATTATATATATTATATAGTGTGCAGGGGGGTGTAATGCCTTCGGGGAGTGACGGCCCCGCATACCCGAGTCACCCAGCCCCTAGGTTAGCAGCCTAGGAAGCTGTAGATTAGAAGCTCCTGTCACGAGAAGCATGATACAGGGCGGTAGAGGGCAGCGGGCTGTCCCTCTTCGGAGCCGTCTGGAGGTAGAGCCTGTTGGGGTCAGCTGTTGGGCAAGCGGCGCAGCCCCCCGAGATGGCACCGTAAGCCATAGCTTTAGGAACACCAGAAGAGTCAGAAGAAGTATCAGTTTGGACGGAATTAGAAACCGTCTCGCTGAACCTCAGACAACAGATGGAAGAACACGCTGGTCGGAGGAGGAGAACATCCTCATTATGCGAGTTCATTTTATTGCTGAAGAACTACACCAGCAGAATACGGAAGAAACTAGCCTAACTGCTATATTAACTGGCAAAATTGCTATACATGGAGATAAAGTAATTCTCTAGAAGTTTTACAGTTTCCATTAAATCCTTAAAACTATAAAAAAGAACTGGGCATGAGGTCATTTAGGTTTATTTAGTTCATTTGAGTGTTACAGCTAGAGGTAATCATTTTTAGGTGCTCTCTTTTATTTTATTGTTCTTTTGTATTTTCATTTTTAATTGTGGATGATCCGGTCAACTGTTTTAATGCTAGTGTATTAGCAACTGAAGGAATGAATATATATTCATCAATAACCCTGTATATTTCAGTAATTCCGAAGCTATTAATTTAAATATGCAAAGTGTATCGTGAATTAACGAGTAATGAAACAGCGACAGTCATTTCAATCAAGCGAAGAAGGGTAACCTCACAATATTCTGTCGGTTGACCTTTTACAGGAAGCATGATAACATATCACCAGTACGAAACTATACTATAAGTAATTCGCCTGTTACCGATAACAATTTCTCGTTAGACCTTGTGTTTATAGCTTAGAAATGCGATAATTGCCTTCATGACGTTAACGTTGCATAGTTTTCCAAATTTTCATTAGGTCAAAAAACTTATAGTCACAACAATTCAAAATTTATCAGAACATATTTCTTCGAAACTGCGAAACAATTCGAATAATCGTACCGAATGTAAGAATGTGGATATAAACCTTTTATTTTTTAATCAAATCAGAGTGAATGAAATGATTAGGGAAGTATTTCGAGCACATTTAAATATAAATTTTTGGATAATTTTTATCAATACTGCGATATAATATATCAGCATGAAATCTCGAATTGTCTGTATGAAGTTTTGGTATGATTACGAAAGAAGACCTTATTTACCGATAGATCAATTTTCCTGATTATGTTGCCATATGCATTCAAGTGATTCAGTGATTATATTTTGAAGTAGTAAGGTTTTAAATAGAATAAGATTGTGGCTAAAGTGAAACTGGAGAAAAACTGTTAGTTTGGTTATTTTCAATTCAAGATATTTGTAATTTGGACTTGGAGTTTTTTCAGATGGGGTTTATAATTCCTACCTTTCGTTGTTTTTTAGATTAATTTGAGTTTCGAACCAATTTTAATTTGATATATAGGTTTGTTCATCCATCGTGGCGGTTAAATTTGTATCACACTGTTACAAAATACGAGAGAAGACTCAAGCGGGAAAAAGCATGTCAGTAACTGTAAACAACACAAATAGCGCTCGTATGTCGAAACGTTTTGACTACGTATACCTAACCTCAAAAATGTTAAGCTTTACAATAGAGCTTTCAGTTGGCAGATTGCAACACTAGGGTTGTCTAATCCCAAAATATATAAGGCAACTCTCGTAATGGATGTCTTAAATTATAATAATGATAAATTACCTTTATCCAACAACTTACGTTTATGAATAAATGAAAATTATTATCAAAAAAAAATTTTTTTTAAGAAACAGACATAACATTTCTTTGGGAAGTCTAAAAAAATTCAAGAAAATTGAATCGATTCATTTTTTTAAGAATAAATTACAAACATATCAGGATAAGATTAATTTGCAGTTACTAAATATCTTTTGTTTACATAAAAATGATAAGTAAGTGACGAATAAAAAAGAATTCACAGCATTTAGGTGGATTCTTTTTTTGATAGCTTCAAAACATTCCAAAATTATTTAAAGAATGTCTTGGATTCCTCTAACTTTTTGCAGACTATATAATTTTATAGATATACAAGAAAGGCTCCATGAAACGACAGTATTTTATGGCTATTACTCGAATATTTCTTTGATTTAAAATGAAAAATAAAATCCCGGAAAAAGTTAATCAACAAAGACTTATTTAGAATATAGATATAAATATATATATATATATATATGAAAACATAATAAATATGTATTTTTCTTGTGCTATATTATATATTATTTATAAGTAATCTTTTTGGGATTAGAGCACGGGATCAAAAATTAGACTTCATCTATTTTTTTTTCTATATTAATTAACTACATATGTTTCTGGCGTATACTAAGCCTTTTTCAAGAAATTCTAGTTGACAGCGTTCACAAAACAATGAACATGATTTTAATTTTCTGATTTGTAAGATGAATTGTTGGACAGATGTGATTGTCACTATGTTTGTAGCACGTAAACTTGAAAAAGGCTTAGTATACGAAACATATGTAGTTAATTAATATAGAAAAATAGATGAAGTCCTAATTTTTGATCCCGTGCTCTAATCCCAAAAAAGATTACTTATAAATAATGAAAACATAATTATATATATTATAATATTATTATATTATCAATATCATTAATAACATAAATAATAATAATATCATAATATTATTATCATTATAATATTATAATTATATATAAATTATTATTATTATTATCATTAAAGTGAAATTGGAGAAAAACTGTTCGTTTGGTTATTTTCTATTCAAGATATCTGTAATTTGGACTTGAATATATGAGGTATTTCAAAGGACAATTGCTTGGTGGAAAAAAATGTTCTGAGTTTTTTCAGATGGGGTTTATATGCCTACCTTTCGTTGTTTTTCAGATGAATTTGAGTTTCGAACTGAACTTAAGGAAAACTATGAATTTTTAATTTTAATTTGACTTACAGGTTTGTTCATTCATCGTGGCGGTTAAATTTGTATCACACTGTTACAGAATACGAGAAAAGACTCTAGATTGGGAAAAAGTATTATTTTTTGAACTTTTGGCTTACAATATTTGTTAGCAAACAATAAAGCATACAGATCAGGGGGTTAGTGACTACTCGGCGTATCACATAAAAGCCTGGGAAAAAACCGTAAAAAAAAAAAAAAGCATGTCACGTTCTTATGAATTTATTCAGCAAGAAAATAAGAAGCAAAGAAGGGAAATTATAAATTAAAATGTACTTCTATTTCTGATCTCATTAAGCGTGTTGAAAACAACATGAACCGTGGCCGAATGTGAAAAAAAACGCAACAAAAGTTTTATGCCATCAAGCACCTAATTATATACAATACCAGAAATGAACAATGTATCACGATCTGTCAAGTCTTTCATTATTAACTCATTCCATGCAAATTGAAATTTCTACCGAGAAAAAACTTATCTCCTCATGTAAGGTAGCTTTGTATGCCGTTGCAACTGCAATAAGTAGTAACGTGATTTGGCGCGATAAAAATGATACAATACGCCATAAATTCATTTGTGTCACCGGATCGCCAACCTCTCATTAAAGTTTGTTACAAATGAGGCTGAGATAAAGAAATATTATGCGCGAAATGCCCCCGTGGTACCTGACTGGAGGTAATAACTTTTTGTTGGAACAACGAACTTTTTTGGGGTGACCTGCATGGATTGAGATTATTAGTTCAGTAAAAATAGACTAAATTATGATTCCAGTTTGCATTGATTCTCAACAAGTTGAATTTTTCTGCAAGCTTTGGATGCGTCATTACAAATGACATGTCAAAAGTCCCCATCGATCCCGCTTGTGCGTTGTTTTTATTCGAGGTCAATGGTCACAAATTTGCGTTTTTTGCGTATATCTCTCAAAACAATAAGAGCTACAGAAAAATGGTTCAAACAAAGTTTGTAGATCGTAAAATTGTCTACAAAAATGATTTCAACACTTTTTCTTCTACGGTGCACTGTTCTTGAATTATGGCTATTTTAAACATAGGAAATACGAATATGCACTCATACGTGGCCCGTATGCATATTCGGGTTAACCATTTGAACAAAATATATTAGAACATACCTACATTATCGATGGAGGATACCTGTTGCATTCTGTTGAGAACACATTTAAGGATATTTTGGACAAATATCTTTGTATGTTCGTAGACACTTAGGTCACACGTTACTAAATATTTGACTGTTACGAAAAATATCGAAGCTGTTGTATGACAAATGATCGACCAATGACTATACACAAGACTGTGATAGATATCCTTGAGAGAATTCATTATTGAGGGAATCATACTTTACAACCTACTTATTGCATAATAGGAACTGTTTAGTTTCCGACATACCGAATCAACATGCACAGACCATTTCAAATTCTCTGTCAAGGTGGACTCCAAGAAACTTTGCATTCTCAAATGTCAAGATCATGAGCGTTAAGGATCAGTTTCCGGTTATTATGACTTAACGTGAAATAAATTTTCTCAGTTTTTCCTATGTTGATCATCAAGTTGTTGTGAAGGCACCAATTCATAAAATTGCTCAAAAATGTTCACATAATACTTGTAGATCCTCAGAGGAAAAAGACATCGCTGAAACTACTACAGCAGCATCGTCAGCAAACAGGTTCAACAAAAAAGTTCTTGATAAGATAAAAAATTCCTGGAGGTCCAACGATCTGATGAACATTTTTGAAGATTTTCAGGAAGGTCATTAATGAAGAGGAGAAACAGAATTGGCCCAAGGCACACCCAAGTTAACCCCATGATCTGAAGAGAACGAATTTCCAACCTTCACACGCATGTACCTACCCTCAAGGTAGCTGCCAAGCCATTTCAAAAACACTACTCGAAAACCTAAGGTATAGCATTTGTCCAAAATAAATTTGAATGATAGACTATCCGAGTATTTTTGTCGAAAAAAGTTATTATTATATTCTTCACAAAGATTAACTGCAAATCCAAAATGTCAGCCTCATATATTATTTCTTCATGCGATAACTGGCTGCGACACGACCTCAGAAATTTGAAAAAAAAAGGGCAAAAATACAGTATTCAAATTGTTTGACAAACGTGAAGACTTAATTAATAACGAAAAAGTATTTACAAATACAAGTATAGTTATAGTTATTTGAGTTTTGTGAAAAATACAAAAAACAATACAGGAGTGCAGTTATCTCCCTTCAGCATCTGCTTCTGCTTATCAACACTTGTTTCGTGTGTTCTACCAAGTGCAAGTGTGGCTAGGCAATGATCTAAATCCTGAAATTACTGCCTGACTTTACTACCACCTGCTCCAGAAAAATTACTCAATACAATTTTATGTAATTGCAAAAAGGCTGCACAAACAATTGCTTGTGTTGTCAAGGCCAATCTTGCTCCAACATTGAATCAAATGCAACAGATGAAGATTGTTTAGAAATTGATGAGGATATAACTGACATATCTATCTTCTTGGAGCAGTCTACACAAATCGAGCAAAAAGATCAAGAAGATAGTGAAAAGGAAGAGTGACTATGAAGAACTTGATGATGAAGATTTCATTAAATTTAAATTTCAGCAATAAAATAGTGTCCCATTAGATTCTCTCGATTAAAATATATCATGGAGAATTCTACTGGGGAAACCTCGTTAAAAAAAGTGCCGTGAACATTACCTAAGATGTGTAAATGTAGTCGAAAATACGTCTTTACTGCGGTCTAAAGTCAAGATATCTCGAAAGCGATGCTTTGTAGTGGAAAAGTGTTGAAATCTCTTTTGTAGACGTTTTTATTATCTACAAACTTTGTCTAAATCATTTTTTGATACATCTGGTTGTTTTAGAGATATACGCAAAAAAAGGGATAGATGGGGGCTTTTGACATAACATTTGTAATGACGTTTTCAAGGCCCGCACAAAAATCCAGCTTGTTGGGAATTAATGCAAACTGTAATGTCTATTTTGACTGGAGTATATGTCTTCTACGGGCTGAACAATCACTGTAATGACCATAGTTTCAATCGTAAAGATTCTTGAAAAAAAAGTTACGCTCGCTGTGAAATACATATACAGGGTGAGTCTTTGACCACTGCGTTAATTTTAACCATAGATTCTTTACGTCAAAAGAAACACTTTCTTCCTATAACATTTTTCCAAATTTGGCCCCGTTCAAAAGATATAGGGTGTTGAAATTTCATAAAAAAATTGCATTTTCACCTGTAATATTCAAACGACAATATCAATTGAAATGATCTCCTGTAGAAGGTTTTTGATAACAGTCATGCATATTTTGGCATCGTTGGATTCATTCCATTTCTTGTGGGTTTCTCACTACTACTCTACAGATTGGTTAAATTGCATGAAAAACAAATATCGTTGAACTAAAGGTCCGTATCTTGTACTTCCTGGAATCATTACTCTTTTTTGCAGATAAAATCATTCTCCATCTTTCCTCCTAAATTGCACCATTCTTGAGATATTTGAAGTTGAAAGGAATTAAATCGATATAATTGTGTCCAAATTTTCTGATTTTCCCAAATCCAACTCTGTGCTGAAATGATTCAATAACAAGATTTGTTCAATGTTGCCATATTTTATGTCTATATTAAATATTTCTTCAAATGGTTGGGGAAATCTATCCAGTCTATGGTTCCACCACTAAAAACTAATAGATGCAATTAACCACTGAACAATTTTTGTCTTACATTCACTACAAAATCTGAATTGCCATTTGCTGTATTCATTATTAATGATGTCTAGCACCTTGTTCATATTTTTTTCATATTTAATCCAGAGTAATATTCCATAAGAAATAGAGAAAAAGAATTCCTTCACTAACATAGGTACTTCGGTATATTCTCATGACCGTTGAAATAGGTAATGTATTTTCTGTCAGGACCTGTTGAATTGAAGACTTGTTTTTATGAAGAGCTGGTTCTTTATAGCTTCAGACTTTCAGGGTCCACCAAATTATATCTATTCTAACATAGGAATGCTTCAAATTAAGATCATATGAGTTTTAAAATCTTCGAATCCAGTCTCCTTGATTTATTTTGTAGGTTTATAGTTTTTTCACATATTTATTTCATACACCGATTCAACCTGGTACCTACACGAACTCAGAGATAATAGAATTTGACTTGTTTTAGTATTTCTGAATGTTTGTTATGATGCATGGTTAATTGAAATTCAATATTGAATCTGAAGCTATAGGTTCATAAACAAGAAAGATTAGAATAGAAATGTATTTTCTGACCATAATCATTTCATACTGAATTGAATAATTTCAAACTATCGAAATTATTATTATTATTTCATTATAATATTTTCCACATTTTTTAAATAACTGTTGACAGTTTCAAACAGAATCAAAACAACAAGGAACCACAGAACACTATTTTATTGGTAACAACCCACCACAGAGACGTTATTAAAACATTTCAATGTGGTAATAATTCACTCTACTTATTCTGAGAAAATTATAACTGAAGATCGATAATGATTACAGATATTATCTTTCATTTAAAAAAACTTTGCAATTATTAATTTTTTGCTTTACTGGGGTTCAGTAATAAATTAATATTCTATGGTAAGGTATTAAAATTTGACATAATCTATGAATAACCATTATTCAATATTTCTGTTTTTGTTTACATAATTAAAACACTGATTATAAAAACCAAAAATTTACGCATGTTCAGTAATTAATGATCTAAACAGTCTAAACAGAATAGATTCTTACTAACGAAAAAACACGTACTTGGTTTTTCAGAATCAAATGTAGGTGATCAAACCTAATTCCTTCAAGCAAATATAATTGCACACCTAAATCTGAGAATACTTGTGATCTATTCAAGTAATTTGTTATTGGGATTCAGTAGAGAAAATAATCATCAAGCAAAGTAACATCACTGTAAAATAATTATTCGTAGTGACATTATTCATTGTTGTTGAAGATTTCGAAAAAGATTGCCATTTTTTTAACAGTCTCATAGACCTGTTCACTGGTCTCTGTCAAGGAGAAGAAACTTAAATAATATCAGTGTTTGGAAAATCATGGATGATATTTTCTGGCTTTGAGTGAAAAAAAGCAATGTGACAACCTCTTGCCTTGGAAGTTTTCATAGAAATGATGGTTTTCATGATTTGGAAATCTTAAGAAGAAAATTACAAATGTATGATGATAACATCCAATAATTCTGAGGTTTTTTGGGAATTTCTCACTGGGAAGGGATGGTTTATAATCTTGAAGTAGAAAGAAATTATAGTAAACAGCAGAAATATGTTTATGGTGATGAATTTTTTTTACCAGAAAATTAGTATTTTGTATCTTCCTTCTGGATATGGACCTAATCGGATGAAACATGAGTAAGTGAATCATTTCTTATAATAATAATGTTTTTAAACAATTCAGATTCAATAGTTGATGCTGTGGAAAGTATTTTTCATTCAAACTATACTGGACTACAGAGGGGTATTTGCCCAATGTGAAAACTTGAAATGCTTATAACTTTTCAACTCAGCTGAATATAGAAAAACCGTAATGGAAAAAGTGTTTCTTTTGATCTCAAGAACCTATGGTTAAAATTAACGCAGTGGTCAAAGACTCACCCTGTATAATGTGACTTTTTGACTGCGAGAATATTCTTAGTCATATCAATATTATTCAAAATTAAGGTTAATGCTATACAGACGAAATTCGGCAGTTGAATCCATGTATATTTTGATGCTACAGAACGGCCCACTTTTCCTATTCAAATTCCTGATAGGGGTGTCCTCCTCTCCAGGTGATTCCTAGTAGAATAAAGCTTTGTATCACTGATCTTAGAAAATCGACCTGTTTAAATGTTTAAACATATTCTGAGTCGTTGAGTTATAGAGGGTGAATATTTTTAAATGGATGTTCTCACATCAGTGCTACCCAACAATTTTCATTTGTAATGGTTTATTTTTGTCTCATTATTCACGGTTCACTTTGAAAATATTCAAATATCGCAGTTCACACATAAAGCCAGGCATGTAATGCTTTTAAGGAATCGGTAAAGTGAAATTCAATATGCTAACTGTTCGTTAAGAGGGCTATAAACAATTTGTTATAGCCGTATTTAATGCGAACAATTGGTTCGAAATAGAAAAACGGGTACTTGGTAGAATCATAACTGATAGAAATAATTTCATGCTGACTTAAAAATTATCATAGGAATATCGTTATAAACAATGTGGGCCTTATGTTTCCCGAGATTTATGTAATTGCTTGCACAAATACACAAGTGGGTGTGGACTATAAAAAGTGACCTTAACATTGTACTCTGTGGTCTTGATCTTTGATCTTGTCATGCTATCAATTATCTTCCGTACCTGGTTTTAATGAATTCAGTAATTGTAATCAGAAAGTGAAGCGTGGTAATTGTTGTTATTCAAATGAATTATCGACCAATATATGTTGTCACATGAAATGAACATAATGGTGTGGCTTTCCCTCTACGACAATATCCAAAAAAAACTTTTTTTTGGAAATGTTTTTCAATTAAAGAATAAAAAACTTTAGATAGCACGAACGTGAGGACAGAGCTGTAGTGATCTTGTTTTGCTTTTTGCGAGTAACTTTTACTTTCAAAAATTTCATTTGATGATAAATGATAGAATTCCTATCAAGTTTTTTGCGGCTTCGAACTCAGGATATTTGGGCGAACAACAAGGCACACAACAATACACTATAACCGGTTGTTCATAAGCGTGACACTCAATAATTCATATTAGAGCAAAATATTATCCAATTTTCTTAATATCATATATCCAGAAGTATAGTTTTTTCGGGAATAAAAATAGTATCAATGTATTTGTATGATGATACTGCGTAAAAGGAAACATTTCATTCGAGAAATGCGCTGTTTGGTTTAATACTGCACATACACAAAAAATCGATGCACAATTGAATACATCCATGAGAATAATTACTGGCACCATGAGATCTGCACCGGTTCATTGGTTACCAGTTTTGTCTAACATTGTACCTCCCCATATTCGCAGACAGACTGCAGCTCTGAATTCTCCAAGCAAATATCATTCTATTCCTAATTTATTTCCAATTATTTTATACATTCCACAAAATAAAATTCCAAGATTGAAGTCACGTAAACCATTCTGGTATAATACATTCTTCAATATGAACATAAGCGATAAAGAATTATGGAAGATTGAGTGGAACTCTTATGAAATGTTCAATAAAAGTCTCATATCAGATCCTTCTGAAAAAATTCCTGGTTTCGATCTTCCAAGAAAAATTTGGACAGTTCTTTATCGATTGAGAACAGATCATGGTTGCTATTCAGATGGAACTCTCTTCCAAGCGCAAGTTGTGAATGTGGATATGCAGAAGAAACAATACCTTATCTCATCAATAATTGTCCATTATACAAATTTCAAGATTTTTAGAGATATTCACGATGTTTCTAATTCTTTTTTGGAATGGATTATAAATTTTAAACAAATTTAATATGTATATTCTGTATTCAGTTCTTTTTTCTGCTTTTGAATTTTTATTTTCAGATTCGATATATGCAACTTGAAGAAGCCTCTGTGATTATTACTTGAAGACTACTCTTGAAGAAAGAAGTCCCTCAAATTTATTTAAGCTTATTTCTGTACACACAACAATACTTATGCGGGGAGCCAGGGTTTTTTTTACTGGGGTTTTATCCTTAGGCTTTTATGTCTAGTGACGGCTCGTCAGGGTGGGTCAACCGAAAAAGAGAAGGTGAAAATAAATATTTTTTTAATCGAAACTTATTTGAAAAATTAATAGCAATATTTAAATCTCGAGAAATTCCCTTAGTATCTTTTCCTCTGCCCTCTATATATCTCATATTTCCACTCAACACATCGAAGTACACATTATTTCGGTCAAACACCTCAAATAATTTTTATTCCAAGTTCCCGCATCTGTCCTTATACGTAATAACGCAGCTGAGCCAGCCGAGCCACAGCTTTCAGTTTATGATTTCATCTAACACATACGTCGCTCGAAATTCCTATTATGGACCTCGACTGTGACACTTGCTAGGTCGGCCGAGAACCCTTGGCCGTCGGCCGTCCCCATGTGAAACGGCTGGCGGGTGAAATTAATTATTATTAACGATGTTTATTGCAAATATCAAATTAAAAATTGTAATTTAATATCCGACATCTTCATATGTTTATCCTAAATTTGAGATAGAAAGAGAAATCATTATGTATTTAAAATTTTGTCACGTATACTGTTAATAATTGAAATTTTCACCCTCAAATCTGAAATGACTATTATCATAAGTACTTGAATATTATTTCAATTTCAGAAAAAGTGTATTCGTACTGTATGGAATAAATTTTGTGATTTTCTGACCATGAAAATTCATTCTTAGTAACTGTAAATAGCAAAACAGCAACCCACGACTTGTTTATTTTTCAAAGACTAGGTCGGCCAAGATACCCTTGGGGAGGGGGTATATGAGAATTGCATTGCGTGTGTTGACACTTTGATTATCAGAGTTCAGTTCACTAGGTCAGTAGTTTGGAGTAAGATGTAAGTGTATAGGGCTTAGGGTTGTACGAGTTTTCATTCGTTTTCGGTTACAAGTTGAATGTGAGTGATCCAGATGGCAAGTGTAAGAGAGGTAGTATCAAATTGCGGTGATTTGATTAGTTTTTTAGAAGATAACAGGTGTTTCATTATTAGAATAATTCTAATTGACAGCGTTCACAACATGATGAATATGATTTTAATTTTACTAAGTTTTAAGATGAATTGTTGGACAGTTATACATTTTGATATGATTGTCACTGTATTTGTAACATGTAAACTTGAAAAAGGCTCATTGTGGTTAATTTAGAACACAAACAACAAAAACATATGTAGTAAAGTATTAATAAAAAAAAGATGAAATCCTAATTTCAATCCAGTGCTCTAATCCCAAGAAAATTGCTTCTAAATTATATAAATACATATATAATTAAATTCAAAGAGAAGATAATGCGGTGAAAATAGATATTGAAGAAGGATAATGGGTTAAACCGCAGGAATGCAGAAAATATAGGAAATGGATGGAAGGTACTTGCCGACACGTGTTTCTGCTTATTGGCTTATTCAGGGCAAGGCAACCAAGAAACCTGGATATGGATGGAAATGAATGATAAAACAAAATATATAAACGACAACAGGTGACCACAACAGGAGCACGCATCCAATTTGTACCTTCCATCCATTTCCCATATTTTCTGCATTCCTGCGGTTTAACCCATTATCCTTCTTCAATTTACATATATATATGCTTGGTCTTCTTCAATATTTAGTTTGAATATATTAAATAAAAACTTGGTAAAATAAGTTTTTATTTAATCCATTCAAACTAAATAAAGGGCATCAAGTGAGGACCTCAACCATTCAAGTCATACACCGAATTGTATGGTTCCTCGTCACCAACGCCAGCTAACATTTGTTTGTAAGCCAATAGTTCAAAAGAATATATATATATTAGAAAAAGACTTTTTTTCATTACCCTGGAACTACTGAGCCAATTTGGATGAATAACGAAATCTTCCGAGATATTCATTCATCAAACCTTCCCTGAAAATATTAGCCAACTAGCTAATTTCACGTAATCGTGCCTACGGATGAGTCCAAAGAATAATCAGTTTTTTGGACAAGTGTTTGCCAGTTCGAAATCCTGGTATGACGATGAAAAAAGACCTTGTTTATCGATAGATGAATTTTCCTGATTAGGTTGCCATATGCATTCAAGTGATTCAAGTTAGTATAATTCGTACAGTTCTCAGGATTGTTTCTGAATTGAAACTGATGGAAAACTGTCAGTTTGGTTAATTCAAATTCAAGTTATTTGTAATTTGGACTTGAATACATAAGATATTTCAAAGGACAAGAGCTTTGTGAAAGAAATATATTTTTTCAGGAGAAAGGATACCGAGCTTCGAAGAAAATTGTGAGTGGTTATTTTGTTGTTTATTAATTGTAGCGGTTGCATCAGTAACACTCTGATCCAAGCACGTCAGTGCTTTTCTACATTTTAATACTATTGCATTCATATAATTCAATGAATTTCTCAAACTATGAGATATATTCAAATGAAATAACTCTTGTCGAATTCCTTTCAGAAATGCCAATGAATGTTATTATTTTATCTCAAGAGATAAGTACCTTCTGGTAATGAGCCAAAAAGATTTACAAACTTCAATATATTACCTTTTGATTTGTACCTTTTATCATTCGTATAAGTTCATGAACAAGAAAATCTATGAACAACTTCGACTTCAAGATATACAAAAGTGCAATAACTCCTGATTTTACTTTAAGAAGATGAAATTTGGAAATATGCAATATATCAATAACTTCTACATATGCGCTAATATATCTTATGAATAATCGCATATAGCATATTCTTAAAAAAATGAGATCAAAAATTGACAAAACTATATCGCTGCGGACAGGATTCGAACCTGTGCGGGTAGAACCCAATGGATTTCAAGTCCATCTCCTTAACCACTCGGACACCGCAGCTTCATGATTTTGTAGAAAAATTGATATTCCCAGAGTAATGACTGTATGAATGAATTGAAGATCGTATCACGGGTTGCTATCAACCACAATTCAGAAAAGCATTGACGTGAGGTCACAACCATTTGTGCGCTTATTCTTGAGTCATTTCCCTGACCCTGGAACATAGAATACTGAAACAACGAAGATAGACCATTTGAAAGAACCAACTAAAAAATATCTTTGAATAACGGTCACTAAAATTAGATTTTCCCTTCAATTTTATTCCGGCTACAATGCAATTTCACTTAAAACTGTAATATATCATGTTACTGCATATTCTAACATATTTTTCAGGACATGATATTTAATGAAACTCAATATACCAGGTATATATATATTCTTTTGAACTTTTGGCTGACAATATTTAGTTAGCAAACAATAAAGCATACAGATCAGGGGTTAGTGACGGGGTGTCATACAATTCGGCGTATGACATAAAAGCCTAGGGAAAAAACCCCAGTAAAAAAAACCCTGGCTCCCCGTCTAAGTGTGAAAATACAAAAATATACCAGGTATACCGGTAGAACCGGTAGAAGTGAGCGTCAAGATACAAATGTCTCGACAGGGAACATTTGTTGTGAACGAGCCTTTATTTTTTTGACATCTGTTTAACATATTTAGTATATATCAAGTCACTGAACAGACATCATATTTTTTCATCGTAATAAAAATGTCGAATTTTGTATCAGAAAGTGATAATTTGCGGAAAGCATTAATTTTTTGTTTTCATTTGAAGAAAAGTGCTTCAGAGTCGCATGGAATGCTTGTCGAGGCATATTGGATAGAGACGACACTTCGAATCGAAAGAGAATGGCAGTTATGATAAATGTTGCAAAACAAACAATTTAAGACCGTTTTAAAACTATGGGAAAGATCCAGAAGTGTGGGTGCCACATGAATTGAATGAAAGACAGTTGGAAAACCGAGAAAACACTTGTGAAAATTTGCTTCGAAGACACGAAAGATAATCGTTTTTGCATCGGATTTTTACTGGCAATGAAAAATGGATTTATTTTAAAAATCCTAAACGGAAAAAATCATGGGTTAATCCGGGACAACCATCAACATCGACTGCAAAACCAGATCAATTCGGCAAGACGACAATGCTGTGTGTTTGGTGGGACCAGAAAGATGTAGTGTACCACGAGCTCCTAAAACCGTTAATACTGATAGTTACCGACCACAAATGATCAATTTAAACCATGCATTGATCGAGAAACGACCAGAATGGGCCAGAAGACACGGCAAGGTAATTTTGCTCTGTGACAATGTACCTGCACACAAAGCAAAACCGGTTCAGGATACAATCAAAAAACTTGGCTAGGAGCTGCTACTCCACTCGCCATATTCACCAGACTTGGCACCTTCTGACTACCAGTTGTTGTCATCGATGGAATACGCAGTGGCTGAGCAGCAATTTGATTGGTTTGCTTCAAAAGACGAACAATTTTATTGACGTGGTATCTACAAATTGCCAGAAAGGTAGTCAAAATGTGCAGAAAACAATGGCCAATACTTTTTTTTTCACAAAAAACGCTCATGTCATACCAATATACCTGATATAATTTCTTCAAATTAGGGTTTTTCTGTCATAGATTGAAGCATGGTTGAGAATAGAGTATAAAGTTTCACTGGAATAGATTGAATAAGAGTATTGCATATTAAAGAATTATAACTGATCAAATAACAAAGCAAATTGTACTTATTGATTTATTTATAGAATTGATTCTGAAACTTCAATGTTGTGGTAGATGATGTGGTAGATCAAAGTTCCTATCCTAGTTAATAGTTCTCCATAGATAAGTTAAAGGTTTTTTTCTCCTATTCTATGATGAAACGGTAATATTCCCTATAGGCTACGTTTTATTTGCATTTCAAACAATGAACGTTTTCAATAACATGTTCACATACACAAAGTTGCTGCAATGCTATCAAATTAAAATCGACATAAATATTTACGTTTAATTCACCATTAACAAGAAACTTTATAAGTATGTCTTCTTAATTTAGATGGACCCACAGAAAAGGTGTAAGTTTTTACATCATTCAATAGCAAAATTTTCCATTGATGGTATACAGGGTCTTTCACGAAACTACTGAACTACAGAACGTATTTTCATGAAATTCAGCACTTAAAGTATTTCACGATGCTGATGAAATCTAAAATATTTTCAAGGCATGAGCACCTTCGGTTTTTCCGGAAATGACGTCAACTTCCGTTTTTCAAATTACAACGTCATTTTTTTTGCAGAAATAGATTCCTTAGAAAATTTCAAGTTATTTTGATGTAACATTTTTTGGTTGGAAAATTCTCTCTGAGCGGGAAAATTCGAAAAAAAAATCGAAAATAGAGCTCCGCTGAAACAAGAATAACTTCGAGCTTTTTGGATGGAGAATTTTCATTTTTGGGATTTTTCAAGATGTAAGATTGATGTAGATTTCAAAGTTAGAGATGACAAAATCGTGAAGAATCAATTTTTTCAAATTAGAACCCCATTTTTTATGGCAGATATTGAATCTACGTTAAAAAATAATGTGAGTGTACGCATCACACCCTTGCCCTAAAGTGCATATTTTCACTTATAATACCACAAGAGCTTCAAAATTATCGGGTATTTCCAGATAGGTTCGTTGCAAACAAATGAAGGAGTCAAGTTTTTCAGGTTAAAAAATCACTCGCGCTTCGCGCTCGTGATTTTTCCTGAAAAACTTGACGATTTTATTTGTTTGCAGGAGGCTATCGGGAAATACCAGATAATTTTGAAGCTCGTGTGTGGTATTCGGGGATTATTTTTCTGTCCCAAATGTCGGCCAATAGAATTGCACCATGAGACGAAATGTACAGTTAACAAATAAGAATTTCATAATGAATAAAACAACATTTAATTAAGAATCAGGGTAGTGCAATTAAAAATACAATTGTTGTAAACATTGGTGCATGTTTTCTTCAAGTCAGAGTTATCGGTAATGGTCTCAGAAGAGGTAGATGGCATGAGGTTTATGCTGTTGATGGCATTTTCTGCAGTAGGCTCACTCCTTCGCAGTTTCTTGACAATTAATTCGTGGTCGAGTTGGAGATACGGCTTGATGGAGTTACTGTTGGCATGTCCAGTTATTTTGATTATCTGCTGCTCTCCCAGGCCCGATTTCGCTAGATTGGAGACGGCTGTTGCACGACTGGAGTGATTGGTGATTTTTTTGTTACCAAGGTCAAGCCCAGCTTTTTGTGCTGACTCCTTAACCCACTTTGAAATCGTGTTTTGGCCTACTGGGGAATCCTTGTACCACCTAGCGCCTGGAACTTTATTCCAGAATGGATTTTGGGTCAGGAATAGTCTGTCGCTCTTGATATTGACATCTCTCTTCTCTCTCAATTTCTGGAATAGTCTCACTGGGCACTTGTCAGGGATTTCCCGATTCTCCACCAGCCACTTGCTGTCTGATAATTTTTTATCACCACTTGGTGGTCTTGCTGAAAATTGGATTGTATTCAATTCTCCCAGTTGCATCCCAATCTTTTTCCTCCAACGCTGCTGCACTTGCCCTCTGTTTTCCGGAATACATTGTAAAGCCTTACGCTTGGCATCACGAGCTCCTCGAGCGGTCTTGAATGCAGCATCCGAAAATGGGTTAATTTTGATGTCGAAATCGTTCAAATACTTTTCTTGAAGTAATTTGGCAGTCTGATTCCACATTGTTTTTATTGTACCTTCCTTATAGTCTTCTCCATCCATTTTCTTCATATTGTAAGCGTAATCTTTCATGTTTGCCAATTGCGCTTCACTCGTTTCAGCACTCAATATGTATTCCCTCTCAGTACAAAAACTAGTAAATTGGTTCCAAACTGTTTTTTTTGCCTTCTCCGTATTAATGGGAACATTTCCTTTGACTTTTTTATCGATGGTGGACAGAGAACAAACTCCAAATCGACTCATTTTCATGCAAAATCTCCAATTTTCACAATTGAATTCAACCTGTCAGTTTGACGTGTGCTTAATTTGACTGGATCATGTTTTGTTTATATATAGCAACTACCAGAGAAAATTTTCAAAAATTATTAGTATAATACCATGTAGGTTGTACCACGTGACGTCGAATGGTGCAATTCTATTGGTCGATATTTGGGTCGGAAAAATAATCTGAGTTATTCACAAAAACTGTTTTTCGTCTTGAATTTCTTTTCCCAAAAGATGAAATTTTCAGGAACTGTTACTTAAACCATGTTTTAGATTTTACTAACCTAATATGCAAGAGAAAAAAGCTACAGGTTGTTCCTACATAGATGGCGAATTTGGATTCGAATTTGTATCGGAAACCTCTTTATTTCAACTAATCGGCCATCGGTTTCTCTCCAGTGATAAATAAATAATTCCTCATGAACCATATGCAATGTGTTTTATCCACATTAGGCAAGGATATGATGCATACATTCACATTATTTTCATTGGCAACATTGAATTATTTTAGCTCAGTGATTTTTTACACTCAGGGTTGGATCCAGAAAAAAGGGCGAATTCCATTTTTTTTTCAACTTTTAATCATTAAACATCAAATATCTGGAAACAGTGCATTTTATTAAGACAAATGTAGAATGATAATGATATATTATTCAGCTCAATCATTCAGAAAATGCTTTAGTAAAAATGACCCTCAATAAGCTCAAAAGAGGGCATGCAAACACACAACCACCAAGCACTCCATCATGTAACCAACAAGCAGTTTCCACAGTTCCATTATTGACTCTCTGTTTCTCAAGACCTCCACCTCCCATCTGAACTTCTTGATAGGAAATTACTTAATCCCATCAGGTAGCTCATTCCACATACGAGGAGCGTTTACCTGGAAGGATTCTTGCATAATCAAACAGCGATAATGACAAAGAGTTACACAGATATTTATTTCGGCTTGACAGGGATGTTTTGAACAGATATAATTTCGTCAAACGGGCATATGCCACCCTCAACGTTATTCTGACATGTAACCAAAATGACAACTAGACTGAGATATTTGTAGGATTAGCCTATTCAGAAAGTATAAAAAACTCTAGTGGGTTTCAAATAATTCACGTTCATTGCGCATAAACCATGTGAGAGCCAAAAACCATTCAGTTCGCGAAGTAAACATCATACATGTCCCAAACTCTCTCTGTCCCTGCTAATCGACCTATTTCGAATGCCTCAAATTTTCCAACCCCTCCTGACTTGATACGCCCTCTGCATGAAAACCCCGGAACTAAGCAGTCGGCAGTCCTAAAAATGTGGAAACTGCTAATGATCCCACAGACTCTCGTTCATCGCCCGAGGACTTCTCCGAAGACACGTCCCGTAGGGAACGTTAATACCCATAAACACTGTAATATCCCCCTGCCCTGAAAATGATCATTGCAATTACAGGTAATATGAGTTCATTTATTGTCTGAATGATAGTTGGAATGAACGGTCGAGTAAGGAGCAATTATTTTATCATTAGAGCAAAAAAATCTGTCCAGATAGTGGTTACCCCGTCAAGACAAGTTATCTAAATCTGATTTAATTGTATCAGAGATACATTTCACTCAATCATATATGACAGTGTTCTTGAATATGGATCTTTCGCAACTAATGATACATCAATCATGAAGAGAAGTGGGTATATCTTGTTCTTGGTTTGATTACACTTGACTAGTTCCCGGGTATTTGAAAAAATACCTCGGAGGTATATCCCACTATAAGGTTAATCTAGAATTTTTGAGATAAAGCATTTCTTCAAGGAAAATTATAATTATTTCAGTACAGCAGAAGACAGTATACAGGTCATAGCTTGAGAAGTTTATTTTTATAATTTGTATAAATCACAGGTTGATGAAAACATTTTTTTTTTTACAAAAACTACATGTTCATCTAACTCAAAATTTTCATTCATACCTCAGTCCATAGAATTACATACTTGAAGAATAGACATGTTGGAACTAATTCATAGCGATTACCTGCTTATCGGTGAATCTCGTGGTTATAATTGCAGTCTGAACAATTTATTCTGTAGATTATCGTAAATCAAGAGGACGTTAATGAGAAAATGCATTTCATGGGTCTCCTTGAATAACAAGAATTCCGCAAGTTGTATGGTTGTTTAAAAATGTATAATGCTAGAGTTGAAATCAAGAAAAAATTATTATTAATTTTCTACATTCGTGGCTTCTAATTCATGTACAAACTCTCCTTCAGAATAAATAATAGCTCAGTCGGACTTTCGTATCAATTTAGAATTGATTTATATCGTGTTCATTGCATTTGAGCCAATGAATAACTACACCATGACCCTGGTTTATTAACGCTTGAACGAATTTGTGGAATTTTATCCAAAAATAAGTTGCAAACTCGAAGAACAGCACTTTATTAAATGGAAGTGTCTTTTTAAAGGTCTTGTCATAGTAAGTATTTTATTTTTGAGCGCTTGGTCTCGTAGCTTTTTATTACCAGAGGATGTTATATTTTTTGCCTGCTTAAGGGCAGGGGATCAAAGAAGTTGCAGTTAATTGTAAATTGACAACCCCGAAACGTACTCTGAAAACGTTTAATGTTCCGCTGCTCTTTTTATAACTGTTTTTTAATTGTTGACCATTCTCTATTTAATATTGTATAGATGATCTTTATAATCTTATTAGTATTTTCATATTAGTTTTCGACCTTTTTGAACTTTTATTCGCTGGTTTTTATTCCTATTTCGTCACTCATATTGTTTTACAGTTTTTCGCTTGATTTTTGAGCTTTCTCTCTTATAGTAGTAGTAGTAGTAAATTAATGCAGAGAGTATAAGAAAATTGTCTAATTTTAAAGAGATAGAAATTATTATGAAAATTATTCATACAAAATATTTCAAATTTTGTTAAGCAATATTGAATTATCTGAGCCAGATGTATGGAAATTTGGCATTTTTTAAGGAATTATAGATTTAAATGCTGCTTCTTTGATTTTCTTCTTGCAAATGGTTATCCAATTTAATTCTCTTATGTAAACCTGGAGTCGTTTGTCGTAGAAGAAAATGAGAAGAATTGGAAATAGATACAACATAACAGACTGCATTCAAAACTCAAGACACTATCAGAGCTAAACGGTTTTACAAAATTTAATTCCTAATAAGGTTTGTCGAAGATGAGAAAAGGACAATATAAGACTGCATGAGACACAAAGGACAAAGAATACATATATGAATTACCTTGCGAGTGCGGAAGATCTTACATCGAAGAAACTAAACGCCCTCTGAATGTACGAATAAAAGAACATCAGAAGCTTCTACGAGTACTAGACAGCGACAAATCCAGGTTGGTCCAACATGCTGTAGATGAGAATCATCGTATAAAGTGGGATGAAGCATCAATAATATCCAAAGAAGAAAAACTTGCAAGAAGAAAAATCAAAGAAGCAGCATTTATGAAAATAACACCTGATTCCATAAGTGCTCCATCTATAGATCTGCCAGAAGTTTGGACGCCGATAGTTCGATCCAACTTAAAAAGATCATCATATCACAGATGAATATATAACATCGTTCATTTTCTTTCATGACTTCTGTCAATTGACTTTTTGAAAATTGATAATTTTCAAAAGGTTTCTTACTTTTCTCCTTGATAAAGATAGAAGATGTCTATCGAAACGTCGGAAATCATTACATCCACAATAGATGATGGTAATAGCCCAAACAATCATTCAACACGAGCTCCATCATCAACAATATCTCGTCATCAAATAATTGAATTAATTAATTTCACTTTTCTATACGAATCTTCAACGATTTTTGAGTTATGAATTATTGTCAAATTTGATAGTCACGAAAACGGATATATTTCGCTCAATAATAGAGATTTTAGTTCAAAGTTAAGCATTATCTGGGATAATAGTATGACTTGCACCTATATTTTTGTTAGTGGTTAGTTATACGAAGGTTGTTTTTTATATTTCGGGATTAGAGAACAAAAACAAATATTAATAATTCAAAATCGCTTAATTGTTTTTCAAAATGTTCCCGATTTGCATGCTTTTGAACCAATGGTCGAAGCACTTTTGCCACTCTGAGTTATCTCCAAAACATGCATTCTGAACGCATCAACCGCTTCTCCAGGTGTCGAAAAACGTTGACATCTATCTCATCTTAGTTTTTACGTTCTGGAATAAAAAGAAGTCATTCGGTGTCAAGTCAGGACTATACCGTCTTCGGCGGTTGGTTTTCCTGATTTCTTGTGAGTCAACTGGCAAAAAATGGTTATTACACTCAGAAAGGACTGTTCTGTGTTGTTCTAGTAGTACAATTGCGACATATCCAGTTATTCCGGAAAATCAGGTGACCATTTACTTGGAAGTGCTTCGTGCACGATTTGTTGGATTTGGCTCATCTTGAAACACCCATACAGTGGACTGCTGCTCACTTTCGGGCTCATACTCCTGAATCTACGATTCATCACCTGTCACGATGTCATCGAAATGCTTCGAAGCACCATGATCGTATTTTTGGGCATTTCTTTCGACCAATCGGCACGTGCTTTTCTTTGAGTGATTCGCAGATTGTGTGAGATCCAACACGAACAAATTTTTTTGACGGTCAAATGTCAATGCAATATTGAATGTATAATAATAATAATAATTTTATTGATCCTTCCAGACATAACAATTTCATGTATAGGATACGTCATAGATGAAATAATCAATTTTACAAAGAATTTTCTAAACTATCATACATGTACTCATTTATGGTGTAATACCCTTTTTTTAATAACAATGCCTTGACAACTTTCTTAAATTTATTAAGAGATAAGGTTTGTACACTAGGTGGAAGATGATTGAAGAGCTTAATACTCTGATACATTGGGGACATCTCAAACTTAGAAGTCCTGTGTTTCGGATAGGATATTATTTGCTTGTTTCTAGTGTTATGAGAGTGAAAACTAGAAAGCTTTTTGATACTACTTTCATTCTCCTTTATATATATGAGACATTTTAAAATGAAAATGGAGGCCAAGGTGAGATACCTTTCTCAACAAAAAAGAAGTCTACAAGAGGACCATGGAGCAGCACCGAACATCGTTCGCAGTATTCTTTCTGAATTATGAAGGCCCTGTTAACTTCCGAGGAATTTCCCATAACATTATATTATAGGACAAATGACAGTACACCAAGCTGTAATAGGTACATATAAGGTGTCTCTCAGGAAGCATATCCTTAATTCTTGATATTGCATAATAGGAGCTATTAATTTTTGGCACACTGCATCAACATGTGTGTTCCATTTCAGATGTTGATCAATATGAACACCGAGGAACTTGATGCTATCGTTCGAAGGAATACTGGTGTCTACAACACGTATTACAAATTTATTAGAGCCAACATTTGTCAGTGAGAAATGAACCAATTCAGTCTTGCTGACATTCAGCATAATAGCATTCAATTGGCACCATTCCACATCTCACCTCAAAAATGTCAAGTTTTACGATAGAGTTGTCAGTTGGCAGATTGCATCACTGGGGTTGACCAATGTACTTAAAGAATAATTGAGCCAAAACTCACGACTTCTGGTCAGTTCTTTGGAATATTATTTTTCTTGACGGTTGAACATTAGGTTATTCAGGAGATATCAATCTCTTATAAATTGAACATTCTCGATTTGGCCTACTCAATAACCTAACCCAATAACCTAACCTATTAGACGCCTACTTCTCACACTGAATTATGGAATAATTCCCCCGACATTTAATAATATAGAAATGAATAAAATTTAGCGAAACCATTTTCAACTGTGTTCAAGACACTCCCAATCATGAATATTGCAGTAGGCCTGAATTAATAAGCTAAGATTGTAGATCTGATAACCAACTCAAAACTATAAAATTAATGCCACTAATGGATCTTCCTTTTAAGTTCAGACTTAAAGTCTTTCAACGCTCTCGTTCGCTGGGTAGAAATTGCAATCATGTTCCAGTGTGGCACTTAAATTCACCAAGAATTAAGTAATATAAGACCACACGCGATACTGGCATTATTATTTCATGTGTATTTGGTTCCTCTCGTTTGTAGAAGGTGAATTTTTCTCTTCAAATGGCAGTTTTGATGAAAAAGTTATAATTATAGCCTACCACGGCAGGTACTTGTTCGGGTGAGTATCTCAGATGTTGTTTGATATTTGTAGTAGGGGACCCCACCTAGGTAATACCAACTGCAAATGTTTCTTCCCATTTAATTTAATGAACAGGTATTTCAACCAATTACCGATCATGAGGGAATATGTTTGAAAGATCTTAGCGAAAGTCACAATTACATTCTGCAATTTAATTAGCTATATTGAACGTAGTCATTGTTTGTTGGATTTTTCTTACCCATTAGTTGGTATGGTACATTCATTTAATAATAATAATGCGGGAACGTTTGAAATTTTTCACATTTCACTCAATACTTAAAAATATTGTTGTGGTTTATGGAATTTGCCTTTCAGAATATTGAAAATTATGTGATGGGCAGAAGGGTGGAACCGAGTAAATATCTCTGGAATTATAGATATCGAGATGAAATTTGGAAGATGGATACTGCAGTAGATTGCCTATTTGATTTTATATCTTTTAACAATTTTGAACTTACGATTTTACCGGTAGTAACGTGTATTCTGAAATTTGCAATGGAACAGCCTGTATATTATTTTAGTTTTCCATGAAACATTTTATTACGGGTACAAAAATATCGGGTTTGATTTTTTTCATTCCAATACCTACCGAGATAAAACCGAGAAAAACCGAGAAAAATTAAATGACAGTAGAATACGTCAAGTGTTTGAATTTGAACGTAAAATATTATATCGTTTTAATTTGATATTAAAATGGCCGAATTAAGTGTCAGAGAAAAAATAAAAATATTAATGATGATTTCGGTTTGGGAAAAGGGTAAGGACGCATCAAGAAGTTTGTGACCTTTTTAACATTGTTCATCTTGTTGAATGATTATTTGGGCTATTACCATCATCTATTGTGGATGTAATGTTTTCCGACGTTTCGATAGACATCTTCTATCTTTATTACGAAAGTATATTTTGATATATTATCAATTTTCAAAAAGTCAATAATATATACGATTGATAATTGATAATTTTCGAAAGTTTTTTACTTTTCCTCCTTGATAAAGATAGAAGATGTCTATCGAAACGTCGGAAAACATTACATCCACAATAGATGATGGTAATAGCCCAAATAATCATTCAACACGAGCTCCATCATCAACAATATCTCGTCATCAACATTGTTCATCTTAATGCACTCATATCAGGTTCAGTAACGAAAACTTTGCGAAGGTACAATACAAGAGGAACGGTTAGCAATGTACCAAAAGGTGGACGGTTAAAAAGTGCAACTAATGAAGGTATAGCACAAAATGATGCTATATATTTGGAATAAAATCCTCACTTATCCACTAATGACCTCGCCAATATGCATGGAATTACCGGTGGTTCACTAGGAAGAATATTAAGGCGAGAAGAATATCATCCATACAAAATTCACCTCGTTCAAGAACTGTCCGAAGAAGATTTCGACAGACGTGTACAATTTTGTTAAACGATGATGGATATTTGCAACCGTGATAAAAATTTTATAAGAAATGTAGTGTTTTCAGACGAAGTAACATTTTGTTTAAACGGTACAGTTATTCGACATAACTGCCGCCACTGGTAACTAACTAATCCTCATTGGGTTCAAGAGGTTCATACACATCCCCAAAAATAGAAGGCTTGGGCCGGCATTCATAACAACAGAATCGTGGAACCTTTCTTCCTACCAGAAACTTTAAACGGAGATAGGTATTTACAGCTTTTTCGTACTTCCGGGCCTAAAGTGACAACTTCACTCCCTTGTGACAGGTACTAAAGTGTCACATTTAATCCCTCCGGGATTAAATATTGACGAAACTCCCGGAACGATTAAATCACAAACAAACGAATTTAAGGGATATTTTATTGAAAAATACAATTAATTAGAATGGTAATTAACGTTAATATTCAAATTAACATTGTGACAGTTCGTCATATTGACCAGTCTTTCCTGGGTTAATGCAGCAGGTAACTGACGAGTAACAGATAGGTCCTTATCATATTGAACTGGTGTTTGTTTCGAAGATACTGCGGAAAAGGAAGCGAGAATGAGGACTGTGGCATAACTATAGTGGACGAATCGGCGACTAGACCAAATATTTTATCTGAAATTTTTTGTTTATTTTTAATAGACGATTCAATATATTCCTCGGCCACGTTGGAGGATTTCCATCCTCCATGTCTCTTCAGCACGTCTATTGTTGCTCCCGAATCAGCTAACAAAGACGCAGATGTGCGTCTAAAACAATGTCCCGTATAAGACGTCGCATCATTTTCTAATTTCAAGAAAGCTGCTCTTTGCCGTGGAAATGTACCAAACATGTTTTTTCCTACTACTCGCGTAGTACATTCTTTGTTGATGTATTGAACAAAAAATTTTGAATGAGGTGTCCCTGTCTTTCGCAATGCCACATATTTTCGAAATATCGCCACAAAACTGATGGCACTGTTTTCTGAATTTTTGATCACAAAATTTCAGCATTGAGTAATGTGCCCAGAGAGTTGAGGCACAAACCGCTTTTGATTTATCATTGAAGTAGACTAACAGCGCATTTTCAGTAGGTTGTCTCACATTTTTTAAGCGGCACCACTTTTTAAAAGCATCGTACTGCTGCTCGTATAGTTTTCTAGATTTCGGTGGTAACAATTCTTCACCTACTTCGGCTGCTCTTTTATCAATATCAGATACACCTTCTTCACTCATGATACCAATAATTATCAATAACAATGTTTCTTTACAATGACACTAGTAATGACAATGTTTCTAAATTATAATTGTCACAACGCAATGTTACTATGATAACTTATTTATTCAGTTATTCAGTTTATTAAATGAGTTGAAGAGAGAAAAAACTGATTGAAATAACTAATAAAATCATACCGGAAGTACGAAAAGTTTCGTATATACCTTGCGACTGAAGTCTACTTCAGTCCCGCGGTATATAATATACGATTAGAGACACAAGTGATTCCGGTATCGGAGGTAAATGAAACCAAATATGTGGTTTTATATGGTTTCATTCACCAGGATGGAGCACCGCCCCATTAGGCTGATATTGTTCGAGATTTTATAGATACGACATTTAATTACAAATGGTTTTAAGGAAGGTGTACTTTTGAATAGCCTGACGAAGTCCCGACATAAATCCACTGGACTATTTTCTGTGGGGTCATTTAAAGTCTAAGGTTTTGCTGATAGACCAAATAATTTGTAAGAATTAGCTGCAGGAATAACTCATGAGAAGCCGAGAATTCGACCAGAAATAATAGCTAATGTTACTAGAGAATTCACAAACCGACTTTCTTATTGTCAAGAAGTAAACGGTGCTCAGTGCTCAACATCTTATACATTAAGTTTAGTTCAGTTAAGTTTTAATGTTTTGAAAATCACTTAGTTCAGTTAATAATTATAATTAGTTATTTATTTGATGGATATTTGATTTTTACTTTCTTTAGATACTTTTCTGTTTATATCTCAGTAGGTATTGAAATGAAAAATATCAAACCCGATATTTTTGTACTCGTAATAAAATGTATCACAAGAAATTAAAATAATATACACGGTGTTCCATTGCAAATTTTGAAATTGACGTTACTTTCGGTAAAAAGGGAAGTTCAAAATTATTAAAAAATATGAAAACAAATAGGCAATCATTTTTTGAAAACAAAATGAATCGTATGGTAGGTTATAGAAGGTTACCTTTTCATAAAAGAACAAGAGGACTTTAACTCATCAATGGGGAATTTTGAACACCCACATTTAGAAACGAAGTTTCAGAATGAATTTTTTAAATGAATCAATACGTTCTATTTGGTATTTGGTATTCAGTTATAATTCTTTAATATGCACTACTTAATGTTTCATCTCAATCTCCATTTTTTCTATCCCAGTTACATCTCTTCTATGACAGAAAATATAACTTTTTTAACTTAAGGAGTTGTTTGTTCTGAAATAAATATGAAAATTGAATATCGTGAATGAATTTTTTACGCTGCTCTACCCTAAATTCAACATTTGACTCAAAATTTGTTGAGTAATTATAGAATATAGAAAATTATTAAATTTTCTCTAGCCAAAACATAGGTCTTAAAAACCCAATGTTCTGAAGAATTCAAATATTGAATCAGATCAATAAATCGGCCAATGAATGTGAACCTTTCATATAGAGGAAGGAAAAGGCAGCTAAACTGCCTCTTTTGTCAATTTTGAGAGAAATTTCCTTATTTTTTTTTTTGTAGAGAATTCTCTTCATCTTTCGTACATTGATTACATAAATAAAAGATTAAGTCACTTAGGACTAATTTCAGATGGTCTAGTTCAAGGAATTGAATATATTAATTATTGAAGTAACTTATTTCGAAAAAATCCTTGTGATCCTAGTAGTTATCGACCCATCAATTTATTCAGTGTTCCTTTCAAGATATTAGAAATGTTAATTCATTTTAGAATTGAATCTTCTATAGAAAATGCTCTGCGAAGTTTCCAGGGAGGCTTTAGGAAAAATAGAAATTGTTTAGATCAGGTTCTCAGCCTGACAACTTTCATAGAATCAGGCTTCAATGATAGGTTGAAAACAGGAGCTGGTTTCAATGATTTATCTTCGGCATATGACACTGTGTGGAAAGATGGATTAATTTTCAAACTCTATACCTATCAAGTATGGGATAATGGTACGATTATTAGAAACTATGTTATCTGATAGAAAGTTTCGTGTTTCAATTGACAATAAGAGTAGCAATTTCAAAACATTGGAAAATGGTCTTCCTTAGGGATCAGTTTTAACTCCTTTACTTTACAATTTATATCTAAGTGATTTACCCACGACATCATCTCAGAAATTTGTTTATGCCGACGATTTTACTATTGCTATTACTATTTGGAAATTTTAAAGAATTATTTAATGGAGTGGCCATTATGTCCAAATCCCAACAAAACAGAGGTATCTTGTTTCCATCTGAATAATCGTGAAAACTATAGGAAATTAGCTGTAACTTTCAATGGTTCTCCTATTGAACATAATTTCTATCCAAAATACTTAGGAGTTAAATTAGATTCATCTCTCAATCACAAGGCTCATTTAAATGATCTGAGCCTAAAACTGTAAACTAGGAATAATATTATTCAAAAATTAGCTGGATCTTCTTGGGGTGCTGATGCTTCCACTCTTCGCACAGCATCTCTAGCCCTAGTCTTTTCTGCAGCTAATTATTGTTGCTCTGTTTGGTTTAATAGTGCACATACACAAAAATTGATGCACAGTTGAATACATCCACCGGTTCATTGGTTACCAGTTTTGTCTAACATTGTCCCTCCCTCTATTCGCAGACAGACTGCAGCTCTGAATTCTTGAAACAAATATCATTCTTTTCCCAATTTATTCCCAATTATTTCATACATTTCACAAATAGAATTCCCAGATTAAAGTCATGTAAACCATTATGGCATAATACGTTCTTCAATATGAACATAAGCGATAAAGAATTATTGAAGACTGCGGTGAACTGTTACGAAATGTTCGATAAGCATCTCGTTTCTGATCCTTCTGAAAAAATTCCTGGTTTTGATCTTCCAAGAAAAATGTGGACATTTCTTAATCGTTTGACAACAGGTCATGGTCGTACCAATGGCATGCTATTCAGATGGAACTCAGTTCCAAGCGCAAATTGTGAATGTGGAGAAGCAGAAGAAACAATAATAATAATAATAATAATAATAGATATTTATTTTCAGAATTATCATCATCGACAACAAAATGAGAACAAGTCAGCCAAGAAAACGAAACTATCACCTATCAGTTATACAATCTCCCAAACAATAATCTCTAAATTCTGTGAGTGAATAAGGTTCACACTTCAATATAAGCGAATATAATGCCTTACGATATAGATTATATGTTGTTATGCATCTTATGGCCTTGGGAAGTAAATTATACAATTTAATAGCCATATAGAGAGTACCACGCTCTGTATTTGAGTACTTATGGATTGGATAGAAATATTCATGTGTTTTTCTAGTCAGATTTTTGTTTTCATATTATTAAAAATAGTGAGCATATTTGCGTAAAAATAATAATACCTTATAAATGTACAACCCAAAAAATGTTAAAATGTTGTTTGCTCTGAAGAAGCCCCTACAGGATGATCTAAACTTAATATTAAACATTGTTCGTACAACATATTTCTGTGTTATAAAGATGCTCTGTGCTCTTGAGCTTGATCCCCAAAAAACAATTCCATAAGATAAGACAGATTGAAAGTTAGCAACATAAATGGTCTTTAAAATATTTACATCTACGTGATTTCTGACAGCTTTCAAAGTATATATGACTGAACTCAACTTAGATGTTATCGTATCACAATGTTGCATCCAACTCAAATATCTGTAAACAGATATTCCGAGAAGTCTAGTATTTGAGTTTGCTGTGACCACACTATCACTGATTCTGATGTTCTCAGGGTAGGTCGTGTCTGATCTGGGATTGGAGAAAAATACAATGTTGGTTTTATCCGCATTTAGTGATAATGCATTATTATTATTATTAATTCTCATACCTCATCTCATCAATAGTTTTCCCATATATAAATTTCAAGATGGTTTTAGGGCTATTCATGATGTTTCCAATTCTTTCTTGGAATGGGTTATAAATTTTCAACGAATATGATAGGTATTTTTATAATTTTCTTCTTTTTTCTGCGTTTGTCTTTTTATTTCCAGATTCGATGAGGGCAACTTGAAGAAGTCTCTTTCTCCATCAATAGAACACCACTCTTGAAGAAAAAGGTCCCTTAAATATATTTCAGCTTATTTTTGTACTTTCACACTTAGGCGGGGAGTCAGGGTTTTTTTTTACTGGGGTTTTTCCCTAGGCTTTTTGTGATACGCCGAATTGTATGACACCACGTCACTAACCACTGATCTATATGCTTTATTGTTTGCTAACTAAATATTGTAAGCCAAAATTCAAAAGAATATATATATTTCGAAAAATGAATAAAAACAATCATTCACGACTAACACCAATGTGTAGGTCCAGCCGAGTGACAAATTTTGAAAATTGCATTTAAGAAACCGAGAAAAGTCTAATGGACAGATTACTACGATAACCATGTATATCCACCGACATCATTTTGAAATCATTCGAATATGACAGAATAGAAAACTGCTGGAAACATCTTTAATAAAAAAGAAACCAGCAACAACAGAAACGTACGCATAAAAACGGTTTTACCATACGTCAGTTTTTTTTCTCATGCATATAAAATTTAAAAGGAAGTGTCAGCCATGTACACGTATACACACGGCAGCTGTACAAGTATGGAATTGTATAAGTTATGCATTAATTGTGATGAATGCGATAGAAAATCCACTCCGTATGACTACTAAACGCTTCCCGCGATTCCCCTAACAATGGGCGTATAAAACAAAAGAATGCATCTGAAAACCCTTCCATCCCTCCAGTTTTTTCTCCGGTTTTTTTTCATTACGAAAGGAAAAAAGCTTTTGTCCGTCTACAGACCTATTCGGGAATTATTTATACGCAGGAGAGTTATATTAGATTATAATATAATATATGAACAACTGCTCTACTATTTTTTTTAAATTGTCATTGGATATTGCTGGGTGTAACTAGGTATTAATTCTGGACCTTTTCTGGATCCGCATGGCAAAAAAAATGGTGTTGAGTTCCTGGGGCAGTGTTATCTAAGTT
Organism: Micraspis discolor; assembly: GCA_030674115.1. NCBI lineage: Eukaryota > Metazoa > Arthropoda > Insecta > Coleoptera > Coccinellidae > Micraspis > Micraspis discolor. The sequence continues at coordinate 4,619,562 of JARTUT010001740.1, forward strand.
TTTTTTTTTGTGTTGGGAGGATGTTGTCCCCCACGATTCTGGATTTATCTGAGCACGACGAATGACTTCATTAAAAAAAAAATTATTGTATTACGATTTATCTCCAATGTAGATCAGTTGGTATCAGATGCAGGGTTGAATCATCTGCTTCAGTTCTTTCTTTTGTTGAATTAAATTCAATTTCCATGGGACATGCACCGTCAACTGTTTTTGGGCGTTTATTTCTGGTCGAACATAGATCTCTTTTTGAAAATATTATTTATTAGGGTGGCCGGGAGATTGACGTTTAAAAAAAAATTAGATTCCTCGTGTCATGTGGTATCCCAAATACCCCATGTATGTTTCGTGATTATTCACGGTTTTCGAGTTATAATTATTTTTAAAAATTTTAAAATTTTTGTCCTCAATCAGGTAAAGGTATTCTAAAAGAAAAGAATAAGACTATTTTGACTTTTTTCTTTTGCAATGAAATCTCCATGAGTTGTACTTTCATACATTAAATAATTAGCTCTTTAGCTCTGATGTGAGTTTAGGAAAAATTGGTCTCAAGAGAAAAGAATACGTCGAGTGAATTACGACCAAAACTTTCAAACCTAAATAAAAAATATAAATGGATATTCCGCAATCCGGATCATTTAAAATAAACAGTACTTAATGGGCTATTTTTGCTAAAATCCTCCATCAAATTCACCAAGGTTGAAATTCTGAAATTTTTTTTATGATTATTAAGGCTGAATTCACTTGTTAACTAATCAAGATTACTGCAAATGAGCTAAGATTTGGTATGTTCAAATTTTGTTCCATTCAATCATTATCCAAAATAAACTTAGATTAGTCAACAAATTTCGTAAGTAAGAGGTGGTTTTGTTAATGAACGAGTGTGAATGTAAAGAAAATTTATTTATTAAATTTATAACAGATTTTCAAAATGACGACCTCAGCGGCAATGCACATTCTATATATATGTAAAAATTGTCTTTTAATCACTTGAAATCTTCCCCGTTTTCTTTTATTTTACGTTTGGCTTCTGCAATCTTCTGCCTTAGTTCTTTTTCCCTCGGAGATTCTCTAGCGTAGGCGATTTCTTAAAAAAACCCCAAATGGCGGTGCCAAGTGTCACTACGCAAATATACGAATTTTCTTGAACGTAAATTATCCCAATAGATGGATCGGACGAAGCGGTCCAATTAGGTGGCCTCCACGCTCTCCTGACCTTAACCACACAGACTTTTTCATTTGGGATTTTTAAATAAATCGCTTACGCTAGGGAATCTCGAGTGAAGGTGAACTATGGCAGAAGATTGCTGAAGTCGAACGTAAAATAAAAGAAAAGAAGAAAACAGGGAAGCTTTTAGGCGATTCAAAGACAATTTTTGACATAGATGTAGAATGTGCATTGCCACTGGAGGTTGTCATTTTGAAAATCTGTTATAAATTTAATAAATAAATTTTCTTTTACATTATTGTCACTCATTCACTAACAAAACCACCTCTTACTTAAGAAATTTGTTAACTAATCTGAGTTTATTTTGGAGAATGATTGAATGGAAAAAAATTCGAACACACCAAATCTTAGCTTATATGCAGTAATCATGATTAGTTGATAAGTTAATTTAGCCATAATAATCATAAAAGCCCAATGAGTACTGCTTCTTTTAAATGAACCTGATTGCTAAGAGTTAGGCGCATTTTATAGGTACATTCAGTAATCAAGAAAATATCTCTTTACATTTTTTATTTATGTTGGAATATTTTGGTCTTAATCCAAATGACGTATTTTTTTCTCTTGAGACCAATTTTTCCTAAACTTACATTAAAGTTACAGAGCTGATTATTTTATATATCAGAGTAAAACTTATGGAGATTTCATTGCAAAAGAAAAAAGTCGAAATAGTTTTATACTTTTTTTTCATGAATTTTTTACGTGATTGAAGACTAAAGTTCTGATATTTTCTAAAAATAATGATAACTCGAAAACCGTGAATAATCGCGGAACATACATGGAGTATTTCGGATACCCCATGACACGAGAAATCTAATTTTTTTATAAACGTCAATCTCCTGGCCACCCGGTATAATATAAAATGATAACAGAAACTGTTCCAACGAAAATTTTGAATATCAACATTAGGTTATGTGAAGTACATTTTTTGAATTATTTTCAATCCTCCATTGTTGCTTAATGTTTGCAAATTTGACAACAGAATTATTATGTTAAATGGAACACCCAGTATTTCCTTTCTAATGGTTTTCCACGAATAATTAAAGTTTTTAGGTTTTCTTTCGTACATCTAACATAACCGGTATTTAAGTTAAAAATTATTTTCAGAAATTTGAGCTCAAGGTTTAAATTTGAGATTTTTGACCGAAATTTGGCATGATCTATATATAATAATATAATAATAATAATATAATGATAATAATAATGTTTATTTAAATTTAAAGCCACAAATAAAATATGATAGGTACAATGTACATTTGAAGCATTTAAGGAAAATGTCCGGGAATGAAATCCCGGTATTTAAATAAACTAAATAAGCTCACAAAGGTCTACACCTGTGCATGAGAGACAATACACGGTACACGTTTGATCTACAACATTGTTTTCAAATCTTAGGAGTCAATTATAGAGAATGGAAGAAAATTAGCATTTGTCAACTTAAAATTGAAAAAAACTTTTATTTTCAAATTAGACACCCAGTATGTTTTTGCGAGCTTGTTTTTCTAAAACAGTTTGCCATCATTTTGGTCCAAATATCTGTAATTTTTTAATAACGAACCAAAAATGGTCTCAATTCTGTTCAGCTGAACAAGAGTCATATGGACATTCATTGGATTACCTTTATCAATCATTCCTTTGTTTCATTTCGGAAAAATAAAGAGAAAAATCAGAATGCACTTTTGCAGATGGTGGAAGATCCTTAATTCGCTTAGGACAATTCAGTATTCACTGTTTGAATGAGTTTATCTCAATGTTCTATGCTCTCATTTATTACAAGCCATTATTCCACCATTTCAGACTTGAATAACTGAATATTTATTCTTGGAAGTTCGTGAAAACTCCACCATCGGTTCAGGAACTATTCGTGTGGAGAATATTTCAGAGCAGCAAAAACGGGGCTACAAAGAAAAGATACCAACTGTTCTATGCAAACGTTTAAGGATTTATTTCATCCGTTTCATAAAAGACGATACGCCTGTTCTTTTACACTCTCAACTTTGTATACATAAATCTGATCCCGAACACGAAACGCTCGAAAATGGCGATTCTGAAGAAAAATCGTCTGATTTTATCTGAAGAATGGGGAGAGATAGTTCGGAAGAAGCTGAAATAAATTACTGGCGCAAGGAAAATAGGGGATGATCCGAAAGCTTGACCATTCCATTTTTACTGGTATCAGAACAGGGTGAGTCTTCGACTAATGTATTAATTTTAATCATAGATTCATGAGACCAATTTTACCATTTTTAAAAATTCAGCTCTGTCTAAAAGATACAGGGTGTTTAAATTTCATTAAGAAAATTGATTTTTGCTCATATCTTCGTAGTGGATAATCCAAATTAATTGAAATTTTGTAGGAGGTTTCAGATAAATGGAACACACGTTTCAGATCGAACACACTTACTTCATCCTCTAAAGTCTTCTATTTAATACATCACCAACTCATAAAATAAGTAGTTACTAAACATAACTTAATATTTTCTATATGCTTGAAAATTTTTGAGGAATTCATCATTCTACACTCATCGAATGTATTTAAAAAATTTCAGCTTTTCTGCGGATGAATGGAAATTAGGTAGACATACAAATCCGATAGCATAACACTTACCTTGTGTATTTATATAAGTTATTAAAAACTTTCATTTTTTGAAATTCGAATGAATTGCAGTTCAGGTGAGGTCACTGATCAGTAAACTGTTATTGGTCTGTGGATTAGGTACGGCTATCGTTTCCTAATGAAACAAGATAGTAGAACTACTGACCAGGAAGATCCACCAAATTTAAAAACGAAGTTTCAGAATCTATTGTCATAATGAATCAATACGTAATATTTGCTATGTTATTTGATCAGTAATAATTATTTAATATGCAATACTGAATATTGATTCCCAAAGCTTCATAAATATTTTATCCGGTGACAATTTAGATTCTATTCTATGACAGAAAACACAACCTTCAACTTTAATTTTCATGCATCTTTTCCATTTAATAAGTAAAACACATCACACGAAATATCTGATCATCTTGAAGGTAATTTATAAAAACGCTTGATTTTTATTTTTATTTTCAATCCCAAAATTTACCTTATGAAATTCATCTTTAATGTGAAAGTATAGCCAATATTATTATCTTATTTACAAGTGAAATGAATGAACAACAAACAAATTGGAATTTTTTCAAGTTTTTGAGGAAGTTCCAAAGAGTTTTGGGAAAAATTATTCATGTAGAAAAATTATTCTGAATTTCATTATCTATCCCAAATAGAGTTGAAGTTGATTCAAACATTTTTTCGAATATATTTTGACAATACTGCAATTTTTCATCAATCCATATTTCCACACAGTGTCATATGCCGAAGATAAATCAATGAAACCTATCATTGAAGCCTGATTCTATGAAAGTTGTAAGGCTGAGAACCTGATCTGAACAATTTCTATTTTTCCTAAAGCCTCCGTGGAAATTTCGTAAAGCATTTTCTATAGAAGATTCAATTCTAAAAAGAATTAACCTTTCTAATTTCTTGAAAGGAACACTCAATAAACTGATGGGTCGATAACTACTAGGATCACAAGGATTTTTTCCAGGTTTCAAAATACCTAATACTTTAGCCGTACGAAATTCGAAAGGAAAGTTTCCTGAATTCAGAATATTGTTATAGAAAGACAATAACCAAGACAAGGCCTTTTTTCCTAAATGTTTGTTGAATTCTGGATAAATTCTGTCAGAACCTGCTGCCTTTCGAGATTTGGTAGATTTGATTGCAGCCCTCAATTAATCTATATTGAATGGATGTGACACATGTTCTAAAGTAGGAGCTGATCTCCTGAATATCCGTAAGTTCTTCTTCCTATTCCTCATTTTAGATTGGGATATATTGACTGATTCAGATACATCAACTAGGCGGCGAGCGATTAAACTTGGATCAATTTTTGATGATGATGAGGCAAGGGAAGTAGCTTCACCTAATTTTCTGAATATATCCCATGAACTCCTACTCGAATGTGTAAAATTCATTTTTGATACAACACTATCCCATTTCTCCTTACAATTATTTAAATTTTGAAAAATCATATCTCCAGAACTATTAGCTTGTCGAAGTCGAAAGTGGTATTTTTGTATTCGTCTGATAAAACTGCACCATAAAAAAAATTTTATTTGAACAATGTCATCTGGAAAAAAAATTTTTTTTTTGTTACTCCGAACCTATTCGGCCGATTTGACCGAATAACGAACTTAGCCGAGATATTTATACCTTGAACCTATTCTGAAAGTTTCAACTCTCTAACTTCAACCGTTCGAGAGTTATCGTGTTCACGGAACGGACGGACGGACGGACAGAATCGATTTTGACCACGGATTATTCATCAGTCGGTCCAAACAAAACGATTGATACCACTTTTGCCCAAAAATTCGAAAGTCACAGACATTTGGGCAAATTGATAAGCACTCTGTTCAGGTGAACAAGAGCGCCAAAAAATGAAAAATATTGCAATAGTGTTGATTAGATGATCTAAAATATGGGAAATTCAATGTAAGACATGAGTATTTTCTTATGAAATGTTCAGTTAAATTGAGTATAAATTGCAGAAAAATCAATATTTTCACCAATACCCTGCTGAAAAATTACTTACCAGGGAATTCAGTATAATTTTCAATTGAAATATTTTTCGAAGAGCAGTATATATATTTCTTTATCATAAATATAATCGTTTGGAGCCTCAAACAGGAATATGGAGCATAAACAAGTGTGTCTCTACAATATTATGGAATGTGATAAGGCAAAAGCTGAATTTATATGTAATCTTGAAAAAAATCTAATGGTACATCTATAGCACAATACCTTTAATTGGAAATTATATTAGTTAATTCAAAAAAATCGGTGAAGGATTCTTTGAATATTTGAACCATCTATCGAAAGCCTTTGTTTAGTACCAATCGATTAGATAATCAAGATCGATAAAAATCCTAATCGATGCTACTCTATCAAATGAAAATTTTCAATCATTAAACGTTTTAATATATGTATTTCTATGGATGTATTCAACTGTGCATCAATTTTTTAGTGTTTATACACCAAAAAAAGACCAACACTTAAGATACTGTGCATAGAGTGGAGGCATTAGCCCCCAAGATTATAATCTACTATGGTCGGACTTTTGAAAGTAATTCCACTCTTCTAAAAATTTTAGGTAGTAAGTTAATTCAGTGAAGTAAATCAATTTTCGATTCAATTGCTATTTCTTGACCGCCATAACTGAATTTGTTTCCTTCCGTGTCTTATTAAGACTTGAATTTGAGAAGAACGGACGTCCTCCATATTCTCTATTTCATTTAATTCTATTTCGATAAAAAGTCATTATTATAATACGTATTGAATTGGAATCCACAAAAAATACCCAACCCCTCAATCCTGTCAAACGAATTTTTTCAACGTAATTCATAAGAATGAGCACAGTCGGTAGTCTGATGAGGGTAGAAAAACCAACCCGTCCGGGCATATTCAAATAAGCGTCTTCGCATTTACCGTGAACCCCTTCGTCTCAACCTGGGAATCGCTGGCCCTAAGGTCTCCCAAAACTGAGGACCTTATGCAAATACGGGCCCTCATTTGAATACCGCGAATCCTTCTTCAAATGCCGTTGTACACGCAACTGCTGATTAGATGTTAGCTTTTTGTGCGGTGATGTGTTACGCAGCCTTATACCTGTACCTACCTGAGAATAGAAAAATTTGGAATTCAATTAAATCGAGTATATTTATATACTTACCGTTGTCGGAATTATCTTGCGTGAGAACTTCCAGGTACGGCATATATTAGAAGGAAACTCGAAGGAAATGAAATGGAGGATTGAGTTATGATGCACGTAAGGAATAACTGAAATTCTATGACTTCCTCTAACAAAAGTCTCAAGGAATACCGGTTCTATGAGACTGTACTATGTTGGTTTATCATTTAGCATAACAAGGAATCAAACGATTATGAACGTTGAATAATAATGCCCATTTTATTGGAGATTGTTGCTGAATCAATGTAGCATCACTGAGGTACAATTTATTGGTCGTTTGAATATAATATATTGCAAGGTATGAGGTAATATCAGAAGTGATGCCATATATTTTTCCTTTGGACATACGAATATTTTCATTTCGTTTCTCCAGGACACTCTCAAATTTTTTTCAGCAAAGATTGAGCTTAAAAATTCAGTAGATGTTATTTGCGCTCCCTGTAAGGAAAGTGCACTTTTTTATTAAAGTTGATAGTTTGTGAGTCCAGGCGAAACCGAGGTAAAGAAAGGAACTTTGCCTACGAGGACGACCATTAAACTTTCTCGCTATCACAACCACAATGTACATACATTCACCTATATATTTGTACTGGTTTGATATAAAACAGTTATTCCATTTTCTTAAACCGTTTCTGAATTATCACCAAAGTACTCTTTAACATTTCTGTAGAAGTAAACGCTCAACAACTTTCTTGAAAACAATCATAGTAAGTGACTTAATATTACATGGGAGATGGTTGAATATCCTGATGCAATGTATTTAGGTGAATTTTCAAATTTTGCTGTCCTATGGTTAGGAACCGATAGCTTTCCCTCATTTCTTGTATCATTAGAATGGATGCTCGAGAGCTTCAAAAGACCGTTCTCATTTTCCTTAACAAATAACAAACATTTAAAAATAAAAATGGAAGCAAGTGTCAATATTCAATTCTCCAAGAAAACTGGTCTACATGAGGATCGTGCTAGTACATTGAACATCATACGCATATATCAAGGGTGTTAAAATGAAATCTGACACAACAACGGTTAAAATTTTACAAACAAAAGACAAAATTATGTGAAGATTGGTTACTAGTAGTATAACGGTGAGACGGTAAACTGGTTTCAGAGATTTATCAAAAGTGAATCAAATAATTTACTTTGTTCGCTTTACATATGAAAATGCCTAAATTCTCGAAACTAGAAGACTTCAAAAATTAGACTAGTTATACATTTCGAACGACTATTACCTATTATTGGGTTAAAGAGTTACGACGAATGGAAATCGTCGGTAGTGGAAGAAATATACCGTTAGATGTCAGCACTATACATAATTTTTACACGAGACATCTTTTCAAATGACATAAGCCATTTTGTTTTATTAGAAGATAGCACAGTTTTAACCATGGACAGGAACACATTGCAACAACGCATTTACATCATTCAAAGTTATTATGAGAATGGGCGTTCTTTGAAAAATACCCTTCGCAAAATTCCTGATTTTTTTGGTGTAAATAATCGGCTAAATCAATTTTCAATTCAAAGATTAGTGAAAAAATACGAAAAACCTGGTTTTGTTACTGATAAACCAAAAAGTGGAAGACCAAAAACTGTACATACAAATGAAAATATTGCTGCTCTTAGTGAAAGTGTTGAAAATGAACCGACAACATCAATTTCGCGTCGTTCGCAAGAATTGGCCATATCTTATGGTTCCTTATGGAGGATTTTGTATGAAGATTTACACGCTTATAATATTCAATTATCCCAGAAATTGAAGAAAGAGACCATTTACAACGTCGTAATTTCGCTAGTTATGGATTATTGAACAACGGACGACAGATCCATTGTTTTCAAGCAAAATTTAGTTTAGAGACGAAGCTCATTTCACAATGGATGGATGGGTTTTTTGAAAAGTCGAGTGTATACTAACAAGCCAAAAAAAAAGTCATTGAAATTTCGATATTCGGATTGATGCCTGCAGACGCTGTCGTGGTGGACATTTGAATGATATTTTATTTCACATATAATTGTAACGGATCAGACTTTTAATAAAAAAAAAAACAGCTTGGAAAGATTGCAAATTGTTTGTGTTTTATTTCAAAGAAACATGTAAGCGCGTTTTTTGGATGACCCTTTATATTTAATTTCACAGACATTGAAATCAATTTCCTAGTTATTTAGACCGTTACTGTCGCTCTTCTGTCAATGAATTATCGATTTTTTGATTTGGCAACGAGAGAATAGTATTTTTATTACAATAAATAATTTTTTATTTTTTGAACAATTTTCAATTAACACCAGAAATGGCAAAAATTAATTTTGTGCCTGGCTTTGGTAACAAATTCCATCTTTCATCCCTTCCTAATTCCATAATCACTCCACATAATTCACAAGGAAACCTCTCTCATCTTGAAGTGAGTTGTATTTACCAGACCCAGTGTCTGCTTAGTCGGTAATCTACACGATATCATACTGTAAACAAACATGTAATTATATTTGATGTCCAGCTAGGAGTCCTGCGATATGTCGAGTGGATGCCCAAAGTAGCTCCCTAGATATCAATGGACATCTATAATTAATTTGTGTGTTTCATCATTTAAATGCAAATACAATGGAGTAATTATGCACATATGACGCCCACCGTACCACATGGTTCTTTTAGATGCTCATACATCGTGACTACCGAGTTTAGAAACGACCTTTACATGCTTTTATAGCGTGTGTGAATTTTGCCCAGAACTTTTCAATTTAGATAACATTTTTGTTGTGTTGAATTGTGCTAAATTTGTGCTATTTGCTGTCTTTTCAAAGTAGCTTTAGTCCGAGCAGTTGATATTTTCTTGGAAATAACTCACATTTTTCGGAAAATCCTGAAAATATTTATGGAAGCCAACCTAGAACTTTCGATTCTTTTCCAATAAAATATGTGAAAAAAAGTAATGCTGTTGGTGTGTGGAGTTGTGCTGTTATTCTTGGCAACAATCAAGCTGGTTTCCAAATAAACAAAAAATTCGGTTAAAAGATAGCCTAGCCTTTTTGGCGCTCTTGTTCACCCGAACAGAGTACCTATCATTTTGCCCGAATGTCTGTAATTTTGTCTCAATCGATTGGGTTCGACTCCCCGATGAAGAATCCGTGGCGAAAGTTGAGTCTGTCCGGCCGGCCGTATCCTCTCTAGCATCCAAAAGGAATCAGCTAGTGTTTTCATATTTTCAGAATAGGTGAATTGTCCAAATATCTTGGTCAAGTTCGTTATTGGGCCAAATCCGTCGGATGGTTCAGTAATTATGAGCATCTGAAATTTTGTTTCCTCAATAACTACTAGAATATCCATCCGATCAAGTTGATACTTGAAATATTATTGAGGAAGGCGGCAACAAAACAGCTCGCAAAATTTCGCAGAAATCGTCACTCTAGAAAAATTTTGAAAAATTCCCAAAAAAAAAATTTTTAATCCTCACTATCTCATAAGATATTTTTCGGATTTGAATAAAAATTCGTGAATATATTGAGGTGATTGATATCTTACCTATCCTCAAATTTCATTGTCGTAGCTTTTTTCCATCTAAAGATATGATCATTTTTTTCATTTACTCAAGAGAAAGGAGAAATGACATACGTCCCGATGATTTTCTTTGAACGATGGCCATCACAGATCGATATCCTAATGACAAATGGCAGGATCATTAATCAGTGTCAGTTGGCGTAATATTAATCAAAATTTTTCATAACGGGAAATCATAGAGATAAAATTCAATAATATACGTTGTCAAACGTAAGTTTTTAGGAAGAGGGAATTATAGCTTCGAACAAAACTTGTGGAAAATTATGAGTAGTTATTTTCAATTTGAGATATAGGTTTGTTCATTCATTAGGCGTTCATATTTGCATCACATTGTCCCATAGTACGGGAAAGACTATTGTTCACGTGATCAGAGTGCTTATAGATTTGTTATGGTTTGAATATTTACTCTCGAGTAGCTCAACAAGAGCGCCAAAGCGATCTGACCTCACGTCAGTGCTTTCTAAATTTTATTTTCTATTTTGTTGAAATTGTTCCATATAATTGGGCTACATTTTTTCAGACAAGATTTTCACCAAAACTTTTACTTTTCCCTTTACTGACAGAAGAACTGAAATATCAGTTAATTGGTTAATGAATACTTCAAATGGTAAGAGTGTTGTGTTAATAGGCCATTTTGATTGAAAAAAAAAAGTGCTGAGCCTGCTCTGTTATACATTTTAGCGTTTTTTCGAAAAATATTTATAAAAAATAATAATGTATTTCCATTAAAATATTTACAGCATAATTTTAGCACATTTGCGATTGAAAACGACGAAAACTCTCAGCTGACATCACAACACTGTTACCGTTTAAACTATTAATCAGTCAATCTGCAAATTTTCAAGTTTTTTTCTATTTAAAAAAAAAAGTTATTAATAAAAATCTTAGTAGCAAAAGTCAGCGCAAGTGTCGCTCAACTGTAAGGAAAAATTTTGACAGACAAAAAATCGAAGGTGCTGGGTAAACATTTTTTAATTCTTCTGTTCATTTAGAAACTAGCTTGATTTTTGCCAGAAGATTAACTTCACACAAATGTTTTTTTCCACATAGTTTTATTGAATAAATGCTAGGCTAGTTTTGTTGTACATTTTGGAGGAAGATGTGAGGAGTTGTCATGAAATTATTTACAACACAAATGGAGCACAAATTTTTACACTCATCGGCGATTAGAAAAAACCAAGATGCTGGGCTAATTTGAAAAGCACAAATCTAGTAAAATTCACTACAAATTTTTTTTCCGAAACCGAAAAAAGCTGAGCGAACTTGACTCAAATAGTCAAATTGGATATGAATTTTTAAATGAATGAAATGTGTGTTCGAAAAATTCCATGAACAATGAATAATATATTCTCGCACATATCCCTCAAATAAACCGTTACTGAAGGAAAAGCACCGAAGAAATAAATCGAATAATATGCTTTTTCTGGACACATAATAAGTCAGCAATGCCAACGTAAACATATTAATGACAAATAACTGACTGGTTGAACAACACATAGAGTACCTGAAAGATGATACTGCCCATAAATCACAAGGAAAGAACTTGCATTCATATCCAACATCTACACAATCATGCATGACGGATTAAATAAACTGAAAACGCAGATAGCAAAAATGGCGCTCCTCATCCATAAACGGAGTGTCAGGGTAATAATATATAACTCTTCGTCAACTTACTATAGCTCCATTCGTGTGACAGTTTCATTTCTTATGCATATACAGAATGTATGCAAGATAATGCCGTTTCTTCAACACAAAGTGCAAGAATTGTGCTTTATTCGACTTCTAAGTGAAGACTTTCAGTCACTATTCTCTAAGAAGTAACAGTCCACAGCAGAATGTAGGTATCATAAAAAGTTGCACAAGGAAAGTTATTCAACAATGGTATATAAATCATTGAAAAATTGAATAAACACAATTCAGCTTAGCTGTTTTTATTCTCGATATTTCGTAATAAGTCAGTGATAATGCTTTTACAGTTCATTGAAAAAAATGCTTCATAGAAGGTGTTTGAGGACAATTCAAATTGAATTAGTAGCAGGTTACTTGATGACTTGCTTTTTTATAATCGTGTTTGGCATCCATTTATATCGAAAATTTAATTCAATCAAGGGATATCGTAAAATAAATAATTTTGCGCGTTTGTTATAGCGAAACAGCATGCTATCGTTTTGCCTAAATGTTTGTAATTTTTTGTTATCGAACCGAAAAAGTGTTTGACTTCCAACTTGAAGAATACCGGGTCAAACTTGAATTCGTTTATCAGCTAAATACGTCCAATGGTTCAGGAGTTACGAGCATCGAAATTTGGTTTCTTAGAATAACCATCAGATCCAGTTGAAGCTTGAAAGATATTTGAATAAGGTTGCAGCAAATGAGTCTGCGAAATTTCATAGAAATTTCTTGAAAATTGGGAACAAAATTGTTTTAATACTTTATACCTCATAAGATACCTGACGTATTTGAACAAAAATTTGTGCATGTATGGACGTGATTGGCATCTCACATATTCTCAAATTTAAGTGCCGTTTCTTGCTTCAATCTGAAGATATAATCGTCTTTTTAATTTAATCAAGAGCAAGCAATCACAGACGTTGAAGTTAATGTAAATTAATAACGATGATATTTAGGATTCGTGTCGACCCTTAGCCTATTGAAACTTCGAGACGGCTGTTCAAAACGAAGCTACAAGAAATTTCGCATCTCCTGACATGCCTCATTTCCCTCATAACTCATTGGATTTGGATGTATGAGATTCTTCAAAGGAAAAGTGTTCGTCCGAAATTTCGGTATGACGATGAAAGAAGAACTTGTTTACCAATAGATAAATTTCTAATTGTAGAAGTTGTTCAATGCGGATATATTATACCACAAACCAGAATGGTACAAATCTAGAGTGAATAGGCGTAAATACAAACATTCACATTTTTCTAGAAGAAACTTTTATAGAAACAAACATTCGCAGAAGCGCAATTTCGCAGAATTGAACGAAAACCGAATAAACATGAGTGCTGTTGCCATATTGTTTATAGGGATTGTAACCATAGTTGATACTCACAGATCACAGATCAGAGTGAACTCGTAAATTTTTTAGGTACCCGTAACTCCAGTGACCCTTAGCCTCATAGCGGGATGTGTAATTTCAGTGGCTGTTCCTTGTTCTTAATTGGAATGATGATAATAATATAATAAAAGTCATAGAATATTATTATTCATAATATTTATTTAACAAAAAATTATAGTTAGAAAAGACTCCATAAGTTTCTGATTCTCATAAGGCGGTTTAGAATGTTTCGACTAGACTAAATGTTTGGAATGGGTGGATTGTAATAGAATGAATTGATGACTCATTTATTTTGTGAAAATTGATCTTGAATATTAAAAGAACACAATTATTTTTGTCTAATTTTGACTTTATTAATACTATTACACGACCGGTTTCGGTTGTTAAACCATCTTCTGGTGCTAGGTACTGACTGAAATATTTCGTGGGCTTAAATCTATGGGATGTTCAAAAGCTGTGAATGGTTTATTTCTATTTGGGTGTTAAGTGGGGACAAATTGGGATTATTGAACAGATTTGTTATTTCCATCGCTTCCAGCAAATTTAATTTCAGGCCTTTTTCGCATTTGTGAAGGGTTTTTTAGATTTACGATGATATCCATATGATGCTCTTCACGTCACGATATAATCATGAACTGCGGCCTGTTTACTTGATTTCAGATGTTCTTATAATCTGGTCTCAAAATTTCTGCCGGTTTGACCTACATATGCAGCGTTGCAATTTTTACGACAGATTATATAAACACCTGAAGTTTTCTCGGGTTTAAGTTTGGATTTTGAGTTATATAATATTTTACCTAGGTTTGGACTTCCTGAAAATGTTGTTTTGAAATCGAGTTTAGAAAAATAATTTTGGATTTGAATTGATAATTCTCCGAAATAAGTGATATGCATGAATTTATTAATAGGTTTTTCTGTGGTAGTGTAATTTCAGAAATTCAGTTATTTTCAATTTGTCTATCCCAAAATTACTTTAAATTCGAATCCAAATTATATTTTCAAAATTCAGGTTTACCGATGGGGTCACCTTTGAGCCCATTATTGTCAGATCTATTCATGAATTACCTTGAAAATGAATTCATAAAAACAAATGACCTATCAAAAAAACATGTTCAGGTTCCGGTATGTGAAATTTACATTGGAAATTGAATGCAACAAAGCGATTAACTTTCTAGATTTGACCATAAGTAGAGATAGAAACACATTCGACTTTAACATCTACCGAAAAGGCACAAACTCAGAAGCCATAATACCATATGATTCCTTCAGTCCTGATAATCATAAACTGGCAGCTCTGAAATCGATGATTAACAGAGCATTCACCATACCTTTATCAAACGTTAACTTTCAATCGAAAATTGATAAAATCAAAGAAATTGCAACTAATAATAATTTTCCGAGAATCCTAGTAATATACCTTACACTACCACAGAAAAACCTACTAATAAATTCATGCATATCACTTATTTCGGAGAATTATCAATTCAAATCCAAAATTATTTGTCTGAACTCGATTTCAAAACAACATTTTCAGGAAGTCCAAACCTAGGTGAAATATTATATAATTCAAAATCCAAACTTAAACCCGAGAAAATTTCAGGTGTTTATAAAATCTGTTGTAAAAATTGCAACGCTGCATAGGTCAAACTGGCAGAAATTTTGAGACCAGATTAAAAGAACATCTGAAATCAGGTAAACAGTCCGCAGTTTATGATCATATCGTGACTGAAGAGCATCATATGGATATCGTAAATTTATAAAACCCTTCACAAATGCGAAAAAGGCCTGAAATTAAATTTGCTGAAAGCGATGGAAATAACAAATCTGTTCAATAATCCCAATTTGTCCCCACTTAACACCCAAATAGAAGTAAACCATTCATCACTTTTGAGCATCCCATAGATTTAAGTCCACGAAATATTTCAGTCTTTACCTAGCACCAGAAGATGGTTTACCAACCGAAACCGGTCGTGTAATAGTATTAATAAAGTGAAAATTAGACGAAAAATAATTGTTTTCTTTTAATATTCATGGCTGGATTGTAACCTCAACCCAATTCACAAATATTTAAGTGTGAATACTGACATCATGGAATGGAAGCATCTATGATCTAGTATCATTTTATTATTGTATTCTCTGGTCAATATTTTGAGTGTATTCTGTACACTATGAAGACACCGTAGATCTGGAAAGTTTATTCGGCAAATGTGACTAGGTGTATGTTCATTGCCGCATTAGTTCTTTCTAGAAATGTTTTTCAACACGAGTTCGTTTCTGTAATTGTGCTGACTGTGGGTTTTTTTTTTCTAGAAATTGTCAAATAATCACAGAGAATATCACATGGTGACTAAGAAATAATTCAGATTTGCGAATATTATTTCAACCTTCAATGTGGGTGCATACTCGTATTATTCTGAACACATTGTTTATTTAAAACATCGGCATCATGGAACAGGCTCTGCCGAATACAAGTTTGCAGCTAATTTAATCGACGATTCAATCTCTCATCGATTACTGCAACCATGCCTACTGCTTCTCTGAGAGGATCGAATTATCGCAATTGGATTGAAATGAATATCGAAATTGCAGAAACCAAGGTTAAGTTCAGCACTGTTTCGTAATGGCTGCTAAATGTATGTGATCTGTGATATCGTTAGATGTTGCATTTATGACCTCCATTTGATGATTTCAGTGTGCAATCGAGATCGAACTGCAGGTTCGCTATATGCAATAATATCTCAGAAAACGTTGGCATGATAAATAGTTCGTGAATGGATAATAATCCGTGAGATTATTCTCTGACACGCAGGTTCTGCGAAATATGCAGATGTTCAGAAGTTGATCATGAAGACATAAAGATGTAAAAATTGATGAGTAGTGCCAATCTGTATGGGCACATTGAAGAGATTTTATCGGTCATATACCCAATTTTACTTTACGATATACATAATAAAATGGACATATGAATGAAATCAATAGACCGCCTTGTTGGATTCTGGTTCTGGAAATCTTATGGAACTCACACCAAGAAAGGATGAAGAGATAGACGGTTTTATCTTTGAGAAAGAAAATTATCAATCAAATGAAGATTGATCATGTTGTATCTTAATAAAGTTCAATTTCGTCTACAAAATATCTCCACACTCATGGATTGACATCAATTGTATAAAAAACATGATATTTACATACAGGGTGTAAAGAAAAAAAGTACCATGTACATGTTAGTACATGCTGTTACTTAACTCTAAGTTATACCAGAAAATATCTAAAATTGACAATTATAGTCCTATACTTCTTGAAAATATCTATGATACTTTTATTTATTCCACAAAACACTGTTTTCTTTGATGAATAAGAGAGAACTCTTCATCCCTATCATAAAATTAAACAATTCAGTCGATAATTGTTTCTCTTCTATTTTTTCAATAAAATAAGTGTTATATCACCACCTTTTTCCCTTTGAATGGGTTCCATAGCGGACTTCAAACATCAGAAGATTTGAAAAATCATCACTTGGACCGCAAGACTCGATTCGAAGAATCCTGCTTGCAGATTGGCGACAAATTTTGTGTATTAGATTTGAATATAGCGGGTATTTCTAATAAGGATAAAAGTGATTATATTTCTAAACTAGCAAAGGACTATGGTGCTGAGATTATTCTCCTTCAAGAGACACATACGGATACTAAAAAAAATCTTCGTGAAAGAGGAACCATAAAAGGTTATGTATTCATTGATTATCTCCTTAGTAAAATATACGGTTTAGCTTGTTATGTTAAAAAATCCTTGATTCACAATATCTAGTTAATCCAAATAGGCGAATTTGAGTGTGTTTTCTTTCTCTTTCAAATTTTGTATTTTTGATATTCAGTTCTTTTTTCTGCTTTTGTCTTTTTCCAGATTCGTTGTTAGCAACTTGAAGAAGTCTCTGTCTCCATGGTCCTAGAAGACCACTCTTGAAGAAAGAAGTCCCTAAAATATATTTCAGCTCATTTTTGTACTTTCACACTTAGGCGGAAAGCCAGGGTTTTTTTACTGGGGTTTTTTCCCTAGGCTTTTATGTCTTACGCCAAATTGTATGACACCCCTTCACTAACCCCTGATCTATATGCTTTATTGGTTGCTAACTAAATATTTTAAGCCAAATGTTCAAAAGAATACATGTATATTCAGTAGCACTATAATTGTCAATTATAGATATTTTTGATTTATTTACACTTTCAAGAATAGACTTGTTCAATTTAATACTAGGTTATACCAGTTCTAGCAAAAATAAAAAAATTGTATGTCACTTGGTTAAGGAGTAATAGGTATATTTTTGGATATGTTGAAATTGGCACCCTACACTACTTCCTTAGGTTTTGTAGTCACAAATTTTCCAATTTTGCAGTGATTTTTTCTGAAAGTAATGCTAAATAACCATGCTATTGATTACAGTCACAAATCCATTGTTAGGTTCAATTGTTGAAGTAAAAAAAAAAATAAGTTTCGTTGAGACATGGTTAAAAAATATGTTTTCAGCTAACTAACAAAATATCTTCAATAAATGTACCGTACTACCTTGGCAAGTTACATTAAAAAATGGCCCATTTAATTAAGATTACAAAATGGTATAATATTTGCTACTTGTTCTTCATTAAAATGAAATTACTAATTCATTTGCAAAAGGACCCAAAAACCAAGTGGCACAGCACTTCAATACGTGCGTATTGAGTATTGCTCAAAGAATTTCAAAGAGATACGAGTATCACCCATACCATGTGCAACGTGTACAAAGTTTGCTGCTTCGGGATCATGCTCTTAGAATAGAGTTTTGCAGAGCAATGTTGGCGAAAAATCGTGAAGATCAGCTTTTTCTATTTTATGGACTGACGAAACTACATTTAAAATAAACGGTTTTTTCAATTTACATAACGTACATGGGTGGTACATAAAAAAAACCGCATTTAATGCGGATCAATACCAATTTAATGTCAACATGTGGACTGGAATTTTAAACGGACAAATTATTAGACCATTTGAACTACCCGAAAACTTGAATGGCGACAACTACTTTTTTAAAATAATTTTTACAAAATTTCAACAAGATGGTTGCCCAGCGCATTATGCTCAACCGTAAGTGACTATTTAAATAATGAATATCCTGATAGGTGGTTTCGGCGCCGTGGTTCAATTTTGTGGCGCCCGCGTTCTTCGAACCTAAACCTACGTGTTTTTCTTTACTGGGGCTGCATTGAAGACAAAATTTATTTGAAAACAATAGAAAAACTCGCCAAACCACGTAGCAGAATTGTAGAACCAGCAGAAGAAATAAATACCAGAAGATTTGCACGTTTCGTGAGAAGATCTTTTTTGAGGCGATGCAGAGCATGTATTCGTACCGAAGGCAAACAATTTGAGCATTTTTTATAATTCTAAAGAAAAATAAATGTACCACAAAATTTTCTCGTGTTTCATTATGATTACATCTTACAACAATACAACCATTATATCATACTTTCAAATTTTAATTGTTCGATCGAGAATATTTTTCAGCACTTCTGGAGTGCCTCAGGGTTCTCATCTGGGTCCTTTATTTTTTATAATATATTTGAATAATGTCTTCAAATGTTTTCGCATGCCAAATTTCTGCTTTATGCAGATGATTTGAAGGTTTTCTTCCGGATAAGAACTTTATGTGATTGCATGTTGCTGCAAGAAGACCTAAATCGGTTTTCGGAATACTGTAGGGCAAATTATCTTTTTCTGAATTTAAATAAATGTGAAACAATAACATTCACAAGGAAAATAGATACCATTAATTTTCATTATGTGGTGGATCAGGTGCAGCTGCGAAGGGTCCAGAGTGTTCGTGATTTGGGTGTGATTTTTGATTCCAAACTGAATTTTGTTGAGTATATTGATAGCATCATCTCATCTTCCGATAAGATGCTTGGATTCACACTACGTCATGGAAAATCATTCAAAAGTAATAGAGCACTCTTGTCGTTGTATCATGCTTTTGTTTTCAGCAAGTTGAATTTTGCGACGCCTGTCTGGAATCCTTTCTATAGGTGTCACATTAGACGTATAGAGAGTGTGCAGCACAAATTACTGAGGTATTTGTCTTACAGGAATGGGGTTGTAATCTCAAATCATGATTATGGAGATGCTCCAGGTGTTTTTAATTTAGTCAGCTTGGAAGTCCGCAAAAAGATAAATGACATGTGCCTACTATACAAGATATTGAACAACATCCTTTCGGTTCCCTCCATGCTCCAGACTGTGTCCTTCAGGGTCCAGGAGAGAAGATTGAGGTCAAAGGAGATATTTGCTATACCATTCCGTCGTCTGAATGTGACCCAGAACTCTCCCATCTGTAGAATTCAGTCAGTATTTAATGCCGAATTTAGCGATCTGGATTTATTTTCTGTTTCTCTTGCTGAGTTCAGGAGATGCTTGAGGGTGAGATTCACCTCTTGAGAAAAGAGTTTAATTTTGTATACCTATGTTCACTCATATTGTGGTTACTTGGGGATTTAATTTGTTACTTTATTTTTGTTGAATTTAAATATTATGGTTTATATAGACATGATTGTATGTAATTAATATTAAGCTCTGTAGATGTATGATTAGGTTAAGATTTCAATAAGTGAGTACTGTGTTGGGTTGAAATACCTGTTAGTATTCCTGTGTTCAATAAATAAATAATCAGTTGAAAATATTCATAATATTTTTTATGAGAGGTAGCTAGCAAGTATTATATCATTTTATAATCTTGATAGAATGGGCCATTTTAAATGTAACTTGCTGAGGGTAGTACTGTACATTTTTTTCAAAAATGTAATGTAAAAGTTAGCTGAAAAAATATTTTTTAACCATGTCTCAAGGAAACTTATTCTATTTATTATTTTTATTATTATTTAGGATTTACGTTAAATAAACACTGCAAAATTGGAAAATTTGTGACTAGAAAACCTAAGGATGCAGTGTAGGGTATCAATTTTCAACATTTTCAAAAGTATACTTATTACCACTTGACCAAGTGACATAGAATTTTTTTTATTTTTGCTTTAACTGATATAACCTAGCATATCGTCCAGTAACCGCTTGACGTTGAGTTACGGGACACCCTGTATATGTCCAAAACTGCTCCTTTTAAGAAATACAGGGTGTTGGAGTTTATTTTTTTCCATAACTCTGGACAAAAAGGTAGGAATTGAACAATATGTGGTATGCGGGTGTTTGTTGACGCAGAATCGAAATATCTTAAGAGTTTTCAGATTACTAATAGAGGGCGCCATATACAGCATTTCACCACGTTTAAATCATCCTAAGTTTTCAGCCTTAGACTATATGTCATAGAAAAAGCGATTCCTCTATCTTTTTTCTTTCGAAAAGGCTTACTTTGTTTAAGTCGCTAGGACCAACAGTTTCCGGTTAAAACGCATCGAAAACTTATGATACACGGAAATTGTCACTGAGGTTAACATTTACATTCTGTATAATCTTGGCTCATTGAAACTTTTTTTTCAAATCGATGAGTCTTTTCGATATCGCTCAACTTGGAATGGATCTAAAGAATGAAGTACGTCCGAATTTACTAAAATTAAATGTAGGATGAAATCATTGTAATTTTAATGTAATGTAATTGTAATGTAATTAATGATTGTGATTTTCTGAATGCTGAATAATCTCAAAGGTGATCTTGCTATAATGTGTTAACCAACTTCATATATCTTTGGCATTAAAACAACATACGGTTTTAGAAAGTATTCTAATGAGAGGTTTTATCTTGATTTACGGTTAACACCTGATGAAATGTATAGGTTATAAAGATAATAAAAATATTATTACATGTGCATTCCAGAAGATCATAAAGGGGTAATTAAGATATAAACTGTGGGAAATAGAATATCTTCGAATAATTATATAGGATATCAGAACTGATATTAACAATCATGAAACATACATTGTTATGAATTCGATTACAATGAGGGAATGGCTTTCATTTTTTTTCTAGACATTTCAGTCATACCTGCTCACAATGGCATAAGTTTCTGAACATAAATATGCTGTTTAGTGTTGACTTTTTATTTGGAAACATACATTCTCAATCGGTCCATAAGTTTTAAGACTAACTACCACATGGAACACAAAAAAATCTTAAAACCATCCCATTATCAGCAAACATAAGCATGGTTCATAGATTAACTCAAATCCTTACGACCAATGAAAATTTCAATTCAGAAATAAACATAATCTAACAATAAGCACAAAACAATGAATATAATTCTACTTTACTCGATTAACTCCTTTATAAAAAACATCAATGGATGCGAAATTAACACCCATAGCAGCGAAGTGATTGGCTGATTTGAGGAAATCCATAAAAACTCAACGTCATCTTGTCTGGTGACTGCCGATTTATGTCACAAAAGCTCATTGATGATGATTCTCGTAGACTTTACTCCATTTTTATCAGTTGAGTTGATTCGGTTTCGAGTTACCGATGAAAGAGATGCAGATAGTAGAAATAATGCGATGAAGAGCAGGTTTTAGTGTCTCTTGTCACCTTAATTAGTTGCCTTTATTTTTATTGCTTCATAGTGAGCGATTATGAAAGATCTGAATAGTTGATAGCATTGGGAAACCTTATAGATCTTCAACATGAAATACAGGCGAAATTGGATACTGATAAAAAGTATCGGGAAATTTGAAACAAAAAAACACAAAAATATTAATCTTCTGCAATATTTAGAAAATCTCATTCAAAATACACTTCATTTGTACCGTTGTGCCAACGTTTATTGAATAGTGTGAAAAATTTTTATAGGCGCTTCCAGGGATGGCTTTCAGCTCCTTCTATGAATTTCCTTTTATGTCGTATATGGACACAAAACTGGTTCCCCAAAGCGGTGATTTCAGTCTGGAGTAAATAAAATGACACTGAGCTAGACTATGGTTAAAAAGATTCATTCGATAGTTCCAATGATGTGTGTGAGTATTTCGGCTGATATTTCTCCAACGACTAGAATAATATTGGCCATGTAGACCCAAAGAAAAAAATCAAGAGGTGTGATTTCACATGATCTAGCCGGCCAATTCTCTGGTCCGAAGCGTGAAATGATCTGCTCGACGAAATGCTCTCTTGTTGAACCACATTTCGTCGAGACCACGGGCTTCAATTTCTGGCAACAAAGAGTCTGTTATCATGGTGTGATAACGGTCACCATTCACAGTAGCATTCCGGCCGTCCTCTGTTTTGAAGAAATATGGACCGATTATTCCACCGGTCCATAAACCACACCAAACATTTGTTTTTTTCTGGATTTAACGGCAATTCTTGAGACTCTTCGGGTTGTTCATCCCCCCCAGATAGGGGAATTTTGTTTGTTCACGAACCCATTAAGCCAAAAATGGGCCTCATCAGTGAACAAAACTTTTGTCGAAAAAAGTGGTACCTCTGCAAGCTTGTCAAGAGCCCAACGACTAAAGCTTAAACGATTCGATAGGTCGGTCGGCTTCGTTCTTGGACTAATTGAATTTTGTAAGCTTTCAAAGAAAGACCCTCACGTAAAATCTGCCAAGTCGTTGAATACGAAAGGCCAAGCTGTTGAAAACGGTGACGAAACGACACTTCAGGGTCATCACGTACACTTTCTCCCACCGCTGATATATTCTCTTCACTACGACCTGGATTCTGTCTATTTGGTCGAGTATTATCCAATAACGAATATAAGCTATTTTGCAACAGGAGCATTCCAAATAACAGTAGCTGACCATATAATGGTCCATAAAACTACAGCATGTAGAATAATTAAAAAAGTATCTAGAGTCATTGCTGAACTTCGACCCCAGTTCATATCTATGCCAAGAACAGAGGATGAACGGAATAGAATCAAATCAGAATTTTATTCTATAAGTTCATTTCCGAACGTGATTGGATGTGTAGACAATTTGGCATTAGTTCATAATGAAGACGTAGCAGACTTTGATATCGGAAGAACTTCCCAGATGATCCCCAAATACTTCTACAAATGATGAAAATATATCAGTCAGATCTTCGTTAGTTTCAACATATTTCAATGTTCAATAATAATTGTGGAAGAAGACTCGGATCAAAGGTCATACCATCCGTCACAAAAAATCCTATGAAGTAGAAGTAGTGTGTTGAGGAACAGTTGTTACAATAGCTCAAATAAATTTATATTCTAATCTACTCTTATTTATAGACTGAATGAGTCTCAAATGTAGTGGGGGTAGAGCAAATTATGCGTTCGGTAGGCCGATTATGTGGACTGTAAGTGGCTCTAAGTGCTCGTTACACATTAATTGAAGAACGCCAATTAGGCTGCATTAATATTTGGCGTAGTAGTTACGGATAGTCCTACCAACCTACAGAAACTTTGAATGCTTGAAAATACTCGAAGCTTGCTGTTCAAATGAGAATTTCCGCAAACTTTTTTGTTAGAGTGTAGAAAAGTACATAAATAACATTCAATTCAGATCCACTTGTGAGCAAAGCGGCCATTGAGAATATTTCTAAACCCAAAGAAACCATTTCTAACTGAATATTAATCAATTTCACGTAACATCCGATGAAATACTGGACCACTAGACATCATTTCCATCATACGCGTTGTATTAATCCAGCACCTAATACATTGTGTTTTTGAGTCACTTAATGACCACTAATTGTTTTAATTCTGCCAGACAAGTATAAATGGAAACATTAATAATCTCTCATTGCCAAATTGGTAGAGTTGAATTATTAATGTTGAAAGGGGGACGCAGCATATTGTTTTAATGATGTAAATGTTTCAGGCCTGGATAATTTGTGAGAAAAACTCTATATTCAATTAGAGCAATATTTTTGTATCCAGCGGAATGGGATACAGCCATAATTGGAGTTGGAAGCCATTAAAATATACATAGAATCTACACATGTTACGAACAGAATGCAGCTTCTCTGTATATGGAAGAAATGATATAATAAATTACAAATGGTATGAATTGAGTATTAAATGTTATTTGGCTTACTACTTAATTAATTTTAAAAGAGTCTTCACTGAATTGATTCTGTGGAAAAGATTGATGATAAATCAAGCAGATGCTACATATTTGTACGATTCTTGTAAGTTTCAACCGGCAGTTAATTGGATTCGAATATATTTATTAATTTCGAGTTTTGCCCGAGAATGACTTCAAATAATCCATTTAATCGATGAGACTTCCTTGGATTCATTGAGATATCCTTTTAGCATTCTTCTCCTTATGAATGAGATTCTGAAAGAAATAAACTTTCGAACTGTAGTTTGAATAATAGTAGGTAGAACCAGTCTGAATAAGAGAATTAATATCTTATGTAAAGAGTCACCGTTTTGTGATTTGTCATTCGCGCGAAAAGTGATTTTGATTTGAAAATAAGTATTCTCGAGTTTCAAAGAAATCCGCATTTTAAGTTATCAAGTTGTATGCACCGGTATCCTAGATACTCTGGAATTTGAGTCTTCGAATGTATGATCTAATTTCAAAAGATTTCACTGAAATATCTTAACTTGATAATTATAGTCTTACACTTATTGAAAGTATCAATGATAACTTTATTTATTCTAGAAAACACTGTTTTCTTTGATGAATCAGAGAGAATTTTTTATTCTTATCATAACATCAAACAATTCAAAAATTCTACAAAGAAACTAATCAAAAAGTGAGATAGAATGCCGTTGTAATTTCTGTGTCAATTTGTAGAAAGAGATAATACACTATGCATATATTTGAGGTTAGTTTTTGGCGCTCTTGTTCACCCGAACAGAGTGCCAATCGTTTTGCCCAAATGTCTGTAATTTTGGAATATCGAGCCGAAAATAGTCTCAATTGATTGGGTTCGGCTCCCTGATGAAGAATCCGTGGCGAAAGTTGAGTCTGTCCGGCCGGCCGGCCGTATCAACTCTAGCATCCAAATGAGATGAGCTAGAGTTTTCATATTTTCAGAATAGGTTAATTGTCCGAATATCTCGGTCAAGTTCGTTATTGGGCGAAATCCGTCGAATGGTTCAGTAGTTATAAGAATCTGAAATTTTGTTTTCACAATAACTACTAGAATATCCATCCGATCAAGTTGATACTTGAAATATTGTAGAGGGAGGCTGCAACAAAACGGCTGGCAAAATTTCACAGAAATCGTCATGCTAGAAAATTTTTAAAAGATTTCCGAAAAAAAATTTTCAATACTCACTATCTCATAAAATATTTTTCGGATTTCAATAAAAATTCGTGAATATATTGAGGTGATCGATATCTTACTTATCCCCAAATTTCATTGTCGTAGCTCTTTTCCATCTAAAGATATGATCATTTTTTTCATTTACTCAAGAGAAAAGAGAAATGACATGAAGTCCCAGTGATTTTTTTTGAATGATGGCCATCACAGATCGATATTCAATTGACAAATGCCGGGCTCATTAATCAGTGTCAGTTGGCGTAATATTCATCAAAATTTTTCATAACGGGAAATCATATAGATAGAATTCAATCTCGGTGGCTGAAATAATATACGTTGTCAAAATTCAGAAAAGCACTGACGTAAGTTTTTAGGGGAAGGGAATTATAGCTTCGAACAAAACTTGGGGAAAATTATGAGTAGTTATTTTTAATTTGAGATATAGGTTTGTTCATTCATTAAGCGTTCATATTTGCATCACATTGTCCCATAGTACCAGAAAAGACTATTGTTTACCTAATCAGAGAGCTTATAGATTTGATATGGTTTGAATATTTTATCGCAAGTCGCTCAACAAGAGCGCCAAAGCAATCTGACCTCACGTCAGTGCTTTCTAAATTTTTAGAATATCTACCGTGTCAAACAGTATTTTATAGAATACTAAGTGAATACAAAGTGTAAGAGTATAATTGTCAATTTTAGATATTTTTGATTTATTGACACTTTCAAGAATAGACTTGTTCAACTAAATATTATACTGAATATTTATGATTTTATTCTTACTGAAATTCACGAGTGTATTTTGTTTCATTATATTTGTTTGCATTGTCTGTTTGAATATATCTTGAAGGGTTCTATCTTCATTTTTTTATTTATAAACCTTGAAAACTGTTGATACTTGATTCGATCTGTTATATTATTTGTCGGTATGAATGCATTGCTGGAAAATGCGTTGTACACCAAAAACCTCTGTTTCTCTCCTCTCCTGTGGTTTCTTGTTCATTTGTCATCATTGTACATCGATTTTTTGTGTATGTGCACTATTAAACCAAACAGAGCAACAATACTCAGTTGTAGAAAAGAGTAGGGGTAGAGATGCTGTGCGAAGAGTGGAATCATCAGCACCCCAAGATGATCCAGCTAATTTCCGAAGAATACTGTTCCTAGTTTTCAGTTCATCTAAATGAGCCTTGTAATCAGAAGATGAATACAATTCAACTCCTAAGTATTTAGAATAGAACTTATGTTCGATAGGAGAATGATTGAAAGTTACAGCTAATTTCCTATATTTTTCATGATTATTTAGAAAGAAACAAGATACCTCTGATTTGGTGGGGTTTGGATATATTTTCCACTCAATAAAATAATTCTTTGAAATCTCGAAATCAGATGATGGTATGTATGATCTCCAGAATATGGAAATTAGAATGGTAGTAAGCAATAGCAATGTCACCAGCATAAACAAATTTCTGAAATCGTAGGTAAATCACTGAGATATAAATTGAAAAGTAAAGGAGCCAGAATTGATCCTTGAGGAAGAGCGTTTTCAATGTTTTGAAATCACTACTCTTATTGTCAACAAAACATGAAACCTTCTATCAGAATATTTTCTTACAATCTCACCATTTTGCCACACTTCAGATGGGTGTAGAGTTTGAAAATTAAGCCATCTTTCCACACAGTGTCAAATGCCGAAGATGAATCAGTGAAAGCAGCTCCTGTTTTCAACCTATTATTGAATTCTAATTCTTTGAAACTTGTAAGACTGAGAACCTGATCTGATCAATTTCTATTGTTTCCAAAGCCTTCCTGGAAATGTTGTTGAGTATTTTATATGGAATATTCAATTCTAAAATGCATTTACCTTTTTAATATATTGAGAGGAACATTCAGGTGGTTCTTGATCATTTCTCAAAAACTGTTCTCAATTTCTCAATAACTGTTAGAAAAGAAATATACGGGGTGGTATTTCTGAGAAAACACTCGTTGTATCATGCCTCTTAAGGCTCCCAACTACACCACCTCGAAGTAGAGTCCATAGCGTTGTGAGTTTACATTTTTCATCAATTATACATTGTGCCACGATTGCATGAATTCCACACTGTAAATTGCAATTAACGGGATGAGATTCGAAATGGCGCATTTTTACCGGTGCCGGCAATGGAGAATGCTGCCTCTTCGTTATGGGGTCTGAGCCTCAATGCCTGATTTTAGACCAAGGCGTTCATTAACACCGATCGATGAAACATGAATACCTACTCTGAAAGTATTTTGTAATTAAGCCCGGTACACAAAGAGGACTCAATTAAAACTCTATTCTATGGGTTGCCGAGGACCCGTGTCCTCATTAATCAACGCTTGTTCAACGGTATGAGCCCTCTTCAGGATAGACTGCAGCAGGAATTCTGTGTTACCTGTGTATCTCTGGGATGACTGAGATTTTTTCCAGCGGGATGCAGGTTCAGTATCTGTCTGACATGAGACATTGTGGAATATCTTCAAGTTCTTGTTAGGTCCCAAAAACAGGAATTGGAGAAACCCAAAAAATAATTTATTTCTGCTTCCCGTATTGGCAGTTAAAATTGAAATATCCATGTAGTTTATGTTTGAAAAGAGTAATATGGTTTTAGAAAACACAGGGTGGCCATTTGGAAACGAAACAGACGAGATTACAGACGAAATAAGTTTTTTCGATAGAAATGCTCGGACAGATCGATTTCTGTTTCGAGGGGGACAACTTAAGATTCAGATTTCGGAAGTATAGCGCTTCAACCCTTGCTACTACAAACCTCACCCCCAAATTTTGAATAGGGAAGATGGGGTGAGTGATACCTCAATTCAAAGGTATTTTTATACTGATTTCACCACAGTAATAGTTTCTTCATTTTATGCATTTGTTGTCGAAATATTCATGCGTTAGTTAATTTTATCACTTAAATTAATTTTTTGCGAATAATTGACATTTCATGCTTCCGAAGCACCAAAATTTCCGTACTTGTATTTGAAATTGCAAAACATCTACCACTGGGCAAATGAAGTCATACCGTACGTGTTAATGCTACTAGGGTCAGATATTCGACTAGCTGTTTTATTCACTGAAATCATTCTCCAACTGTACGGTATCAGAACGATTTGAAGTATTGATCTATGAAATGAGACTTTTCAAAGAAAAGTAAATAATTCATCAAAAACTCACATCAATAATTTAAATATTCAAATTGTTCACCATTAGCTTCCATACAATGAAATAAGTTTTGTTCAAAACGATGGCGCACATATTGCAGCATTTCTGCAAGTGTTCTGGAGTGATTTGACGACATTCGTTCACTATACGTCTTCTTAAATCTTCCATGGAATCGGGCTGTGTAGAGTAAATTTTACTCTTCAAGTGGCACCAAAGAAAGAAATCTAGTGGTGACAGATCTGCCGATCTGGCTGGCCATTCAGTGGGACCCCTTCTTCCAATCCACCGGTTTGGGAATCTTTGATCCAGATATTCTCGAACGGGTAAAGCGTAGTGTGGAGGAGCTCCCTCCTGCCGAAACACAATCTGATCTTCCACATAATTTCATCATCTTGGTTAAGGATTTCTATGTCAGTGGATTGGAGGAAGGAAGCCACAGTCATGGTTGTTTTGATCACAGCAATGGTGGAAAAACAGATATTCCATTCATTGATTTGCATAAAGTAGTAATAACAATTAGGACATTAATAATTGTTCAAATGAGGAAAAATTCTATTCAAAATGACAGATTTCGTAACCTACAGCTTGTTGCTTGAAACAGATCGACGCGGTAGGCGGAGTCTGTCTGTATTTGCCACCCTATCACAAGCATACAATTTTCAGTAGTAATAACAAGGACATTAATAATTGTTCATAAAATTTTTGAGCATTTGTCAATGTCCGAGGGTACAAGCAACAAGCTTGAGAAAGGATAGAAAATTTTTTTCGCGGAAAGAAAACAAACTATAGAAAAAATACAGAGCTAAAATAATAATTTATTTGAAGTTGAAATTAAAAAACAATTGGAAAATTTAAATGAAGATCCAGACGTGTTAGTTTCTATAACTGATGAAGATGTATTTCCACTACGAATGCTGTTAATAATTTGATTATGATGTTCTTCGTCAATATTCAAGTTTTATTGAGTTGGCCTTGTTGTGATCCGTAATTTTTATAAGCTGTTGTTCTTGTACATCACTTTTGGCTAATCGACTAACCGCGGTCGATCTATTGGAATGATTAGTAATTTCTTTCCTTTGTATTCAATCCAATCGCTTCGGCAGACGATCTTATCCAATTTTGAATCGTATTTCTTCCAATGGGCATATTATCATACCAGTGATCATTTTTGGATTTCCATTGAAGATTTGGTCTGACGAATAATCTGTTGGTTTTAATATTTGAGCCCCTTTCCGACATCAACTTTTTAAATAATCGGACGGAACAAACGCTGCTGTCATCGTTTTTCAGAATAGGTTTGAGGTATATTAAGTTCGTTATTCGGTCAAAAAAACTTGCTTCCAGTAATGGTGCAGTTTTATCAGACGTATACATTATTGAACCACCCTGGCAATTATTGCTGAATACAGGGCTATATGATAGAATTTCCGTTGCAGCCCTTCAGGAGTATATTCATTCCATAAATTTACCATTTTTGTTATTTCGACAGAACTTAATGCTGCCGAACTCTGTTTCCTTTTACTTGGATCTGAT
This sequence comes from Micraspis discolor, assembly GCA_030674115.1. Taxonomy (NCBI): domain Eukaryota; kingdom Metazoa; phylum Arthropoda; class Insecta; order Coleoptera; family Coccinellidae; genus Micraspis; species Micraspis discolor. Next base: position 4,650,103 of record JARTUT010001740.1, read on the forward strand.
TGCAATTTTCGTCGTATAGAATCACGGGCAGCTCGTTGAAAAACAAACTTTTGAATGGGTCAATAATAACTTTCATTTCTTTATAATATTTTTCTTGTAACAGCTTACTTGTTATATTCCACATGGTTTGACCGTACTCATTATTCAATTTTTGTTAATTAATATCAAACTATGTTTCACCATGGGATAAGCGAGGAATCAATTACGATTATCAAGAATTAAATATTTAAACCTTCAAAATTGAAATAAATCAATATGTGTCCATAGCAACGTGAAAACAGCCCATGGTCTGTCATCGATGTAATATTAACATGATTGGGTTAAATTATTCATATGATACAAAATGAGGAAATTTGATTGGATGATGGAACTGTAAAAAAATTTTCAGGAATATGATTAGTCAGTGTGAAATTCATCTTTTTCCCGCAAATCGCCAGGAAATTTTGACATTCCCGTCAAAATTTCTTGAAGAAAAAGTCAGAACTTCCTTACTGTAAGGAAATTTCCTTACTGTAAGGAAAGTACAGTTGTTAGTGTTTTACATAAATGATAGAAAACACATTGCTTATAAGGAATTAATTTATATTTTGAAAACATCAAGTCATTGCTGAATACATTTTTAAGATCAATTTGTTATATTTACAGTAATTTGACAGTTAGTACAATTATTGAACATTGGAGGAACACTCTTAGAACTATGAGAAACATTTTGGACAACATGCAGGGTGGAAGGGTCATTTTGTTGAATATTTTGTACTGTGAAAATTTTATTTGCCACCTCAACCTTATTGTTAAGCGAATCTTCGATATATCCTTCAGCAACGTTTGATGACTTCCATCCGCCATGCCTCTTTAAACTAGTTATGTCGGCACTAGAGTCAACCAATATTGTTGCAGAAGACCGACGAAAGCAGTGACCAGTATATTCTGTCGGATTTACCAAGTTCAAATAAGTAGCAACTATTTTGGGCATTTTTCTGAATTGATGAATTTCTACCACTTGTCTACAACCCTTTCCGCTTTGATATTTAAAGAAAAATCGGTCACTGGACATATTTTCTGGTCTTAACGAAACATACTTTCGATAAACATTCAAGTAGATCTGATTAATCACAAATGATCTTGGTTTGTTGGTTTTCGAATCAGATATGCTGATTAAAAGCTTAGATTCTGAGTCTTCTATATCGTGTACAGTCATTCGGACTAACTCATCCATTCTACAGGCCCCAGAAATACCAAATATTACAGCCACCTAAAAAATAAATAAAGCTATAATCTAAATAGAAATTAAAAACTTGTAAATTACCTTAATCATTAAATTTTCTTTATCTGGAGCTTAATGGATAAATTTTTCAATTTCTTCCTTCGTTAAAATCTTAGATTTCTTTGCCCTATAACCTTGAGCTTGCTGTTTCAATAAAGAACAAAGTTTTGAGTATGTAGATATATCTACATTGTGTTTAAGTGCAAGGGTTGACTTCAGCATTGAATAATTGGCCCATAATGTTGAAGATTCCATCTTTAAACAAAGGTCTAGGAAGTATGCCATTACAACATTTTCTGAGAAAGAACTCGTATTTTTACTCATGCGATAATCCATAAAATGTCTGTATGCATTTTCGTACTTTTCTCTTGATTTCTTTGGCAATAATTCTAATGAAGCAGTATTCACTGCCTCAACCAGCTCTGGAGGAGTCCCAGGAATGGAAATTTCATCATCACTTATCATTTTACTTTCGAGAACACCAGCAATTAAATTTATAAGCGTCAAGTTTGACAATTCAACCTCAATACGTTTCCATAGTAACCCAAGTAATTTTATTAGGAATTTCAAAGCACCATTTATTTGGGAATAAAATTATTGCGTTTTTTTTAAATCAATAATATCTGTCGAATTTTAAACGATTTGCGGAAAAATAGTATGTTTACCTTGTAGGAAAAGCCACATTCCTGGACTCTGAGTTTATAAGTCTCGGCTTGCGCCTCGACTTAGCAATCTTCACAGCCGTCCAGGAATGTTAAGCTTTTCCTACCCGGTAAACATGTACTATTATTTCAGTATACCATGTCAGCTACATCATTCTAGTAGTTATTTTCTCCCGTAACATGGTTGAAATGGCAGTGAATCCCTTATTTATACATTTTTTCAAATATTGGAAAATTTTGTTATCTAATAACACAAAGGCGTTAACATAGGGAAACATCGAACTGCTGGTTTGTTGTGAAATTTGAACAAATTGCAAAAACGACAATGATATTTAAGTACCAAAAAATGGTCACATGAAAAACCCTTCAGAATTTTTATTTTCAAGTTTTAATCGTTTACTTCTTGGTATACCAACTCTGTTTTTTTACCGAGAAAAATTTAAAATTCAAACAACTCTTTCTGAGTGTTGTATTTCTTTTGTCAGCTAGTATAAGATCTTTGAATGAAAACGGTGATTCCACCATTTCTGAAAATCCGTAAATCTACAAGTATATAAAAATCTCCACGAACAATACATACCAACCGGAACAAATTTCAAATTCTCCTTCCACAAAGAATGGTGTACCTATCCGATGTCCAAGATTCATGACATGATGTTCGTAAAAAAAATGAAACCATCTTTATAAAAGATTTAATTATGTAGTTCGACAAAAAGCGGCTTGCATTCATCCCATAACTCAAATAAAGTTTTTTCTCGCTTCAGTACCGAAGAAGGCTATGATTAATTTAACAGGGAGCCAGCATAATGAGCTGGATTCTTCCTCACAAAAATTACTACCACGGTGGCCACTATCTGCTGAATGGACTCATTCATTAAGGCGTATTCAATTATCGGATAATTGAATGGTTCAATGTCCCATCCGAAACACTTAGAAGAAATTGTGAAACAGACATCGTGTTTGTGAATAGTCGAAAAACAGTGCAAGAACAGCGATTTTGTTCATTCTACACGTGAGATGTAGGTAATGGGTCTTTCAACAAGAACTTTGTTTTTTAATTGTGCGTTCTCCTACCACATTGCGGCATTAACAGATAGTTTTTTGACATATTCGTAGAAGATGCTTTGGCAATTGTTTCAATGAATTCAATTTTGCTCGAAAATCGCATCGATTTAATCAAAACCCACTATGAAAAAGTTTGTTCTGTTAAAATTACATTCCATAAAATTCGTGATATTTTCGGACAACATTACAATGTTGAAGAAGATTCAAATTCGTCAATTTCTCGACGTTCTCAACTACTGGGTTTATTGCAAACCACCATATGGCAAATTTTGCATAACGATTTGGCTTTGAATCCTGACAAGATTCAACTAGTGCAGGAATAGAAGCTGACCGATCATTCACATCGCCGTAGAAACCGTCATTTCATTCTCGAACAATGCGCTTGTTTTTCTGAAAAAATCATTTCATCAGAGGAGGCTCATTTTCACTTGTCAGAGTACGTCAACAAGCAAAATTCAGCATATGGGCTTCTGGAAATCCTAGAGCCATTATTGAGAAGCCTTTGCATGCTCAACGTGACACTGTATGGTGCGCGATGTGGTCTGCAGGTGTGACTGGGCCGGTTTTTTCAAAGATGAGGCTGGAAATGCGGAAACGGTCAATGGATCACGCTACCTCGAGATGTTAACAACTCAATTTTGGCCTATCAAGGATACATGGATATCACAGACATGTGATTTCAACAAGACGTTGCCACTTGTCACGAAACCAATGAGACGATGAATTTAGTGCAAACCAAGTTTGCTGATCGCATAATGTCACGAATTTAACTGTTAAATGGCCAGCCAGATCGTATGATTTATCACCACTGGGTTATTTTTTGTGTGGCTATCTTGAAGACAGAGATTTTTTAAACAAAATTCTTGTTGAAAACCCTTTATTACATTCGTCACTGAAGTTATTCATTACTTCAACTCAAAATATCGAGGTTCTTGAATTCTGATTTAGATAGAGCGATAGCTTGAAGAGGTATTTCCATTCAATGGATTAAACTTGATGATATGAATGTCCATTCAATCAAATCAATCATGAACTCCACCAAAAATCATTTGAGGTGTAAATACCTTGTTTTCCACCAATTTCTCGAGAATATCGTCATTATTTGCGATATTTTTGAATGCTAGTAGAACAAGCTCGTGAAAGTAATTTAGAAGTTTCAGAAGTTTCGATTAAAAAGAAATCATTGCTTTTGTTTCATTTGGGTTTGAATTTAAGTGGTATTTCTAAGGACAATAGTTAGTCTGTCCGAAATTCTGGTATGATGACGAAAGCAGACCTTGTATACTGATAGATTAATTTTGCTGATTATGTTGCCGTATGAATTCAAGTGATTATACTTTGAAGTTTGTTGACCATCTTTATTATGTTCAATTTTTTTTTATCCTCAATGGTAAGTAATTTTTCAATATGAACCGAAATATATTATTAGACGGAGTGTCAATTACAATAAAAAAAGCTAACAAATCTTCTCACCAATTTGGGTCAATTCAGAAAGTGTCGATGTTAAGAAATTTTATGGTATGCGGGTAGAAAAGTGGAAGAATGCGTTGATGTGTCATTCAATCACAATTGAAACAACAAGATAAGATATATGTGGAAGATTGTTTGATAGACTGGAATGCTTTTAAATTGATCAAATTGACGGAAACGATGAGACAGAACTATAATACTCCTCTGCTATTTTTGTCTTACCCAGAAGAAATGAGGGTGTCAGAATTGTCACAGAATAACCTGAAGTAGTTAGATCGAGTAATATTAGATTGAAAAAACCTTCTTCTACTTTGATGATCAAGAAACCGACAGCATCAGTAGGTATTCGTTGATGCGGCCCTCATTTATCATCAATGTATAAGGCGTTATGTTATATTAATATAACAAAATATGAAGGAGTAAACAGTTTGATAGATATAGTATATTATATACCGCGGGACTGAAGTAGTACATTTAATCCTGAAGGTAAAGTTTATATAATTTATGTATAATTTACCTGAAGGATTAAATGTACTTCAGTCGCTAGGTATATACGATACTTTTCGTACTTCCGGTATGATTTTATTAATTATTTCAATAATTTCAATCAGTTTTTTCTCTCTTCAACTCATTTAATAAACTGTCTTTAAAATAAGTTACCATAGTAACATTGCGTTGTGACAATTACAATTTAGAAACATTGTCATTACTAGTGTCATTGTAAAGAAACATTGTTATTGATAATTATTGGTATCATGAGTGAAGAAGGTGTATCTGATATTGATAAAAGAGCAGCCGAAGTAGGTGAAGAATTGTTACCACCGAAATCTAGAAAACTATACGAGCAGCAGTACGATGCTTTCAAAAAGTGGTGCCGCTTAAAAAATGTGAGACAACCTACTGAAAATGCGCTGTTAGTCTACTTCAATGATAAATCAAAAGCGGTTTGTGCCTCAACTCTCTGGGCACATTACTCAATGCTGAAATCGGTTATTAACATTAGAGAAGATATTGATATAAGTAAATTTCCAAAATGATCAGCTTTTTTGAAGAGAAAAAATGAGGGATTTAAGCCAAAGAAGTCAAGAATTCTCACGTCTGAGCAGGTAGATCAGTTCTTACGGGAGGCTCCGGGTGATAAATATTTAATGCTTAAGGTAAATTTGGAAATGTGTTTATATCCAGAAATTTTAAGAAATCAATTTTTTTGTAGGTTGCACTTATTTTGGGCGTTGCAGGAGCTTATCGTGGAAAAGAGTTGGTTGATTTAGAAATCGACGATGTGAGAGATTTGGGCGATTCCTTCCTAATTGCGATTAGAAACACCAAAAATAAAATTGACCGAAATTTTTTGATCAAAAATTCAGAAAACAGTGCCATCAGTTTTCTGACGATATTTCGAAAATATGTGGCATTGCGAAAGACAGGGACACCTCATTCAAAATTTTTTGTTCAAAACATAAATAAAGAATGTACTACGCGAGTAGTAGGAAAAAACATGTTTGGTACATTTCCACGGCAAATAGCAGCTTTCTTGAAATTAGAAAATGCGACGTCTTATACGGGACATTGTTTTAAAAAATGTTAGAAAATGTTCAACAGGATACCTGAACAAATGAAATCATTATCTTGTGCAGACTTTAAGAAAAAAATTAAAAAAATATTGGTTGAAGGTGTATTCTACTCAATAGACGAATTTATCAGTTACAAATTTTAAACAAACCCTAAATTCATGTATTATACAAAATGTTTGTCTCTACATGTGTGTATATATGGATGTTATATTATTTATTCTATGTGTACATATTTGTTTATTTGGATATCACGTTTGTATTTTTAGAAGTGAGGTACTATACTTACTATTATGTAAAAATTTTTTATCTATACCTTATTTGACACCTCCTGTAAAGTTTTGAGGAAATAAATGAATATGAATATGAATATGAATAGACGCACATCTGCGTCTTTGTTAGCTGATTCTGGAGCAACAATAGACGTGCTGAAGAGACATGGAGGATGGAAATCCTCCAACGTGACCGAGGGATATATTGAATCGTCTATTAAAAATAAACAAAAAATTTCAGATAAAATATTTGGTCAACTCGCCGATTCGTCCACTATAGTTATGCCACAGTCCTCATTCTCGCTTCCTGTTTCCGCAGAATCTTCGAAACAAACACCAGTTCAATATGATAAGCACCTATCTGTTACTCGTCAGTTACCTGCTGCATTAACCCAGGAAAGACTGGTCAATATGACGAACTGTCACAATATTAATTTGAATATTAACGTTAATTACCATTCTAATTAATTGTATTTTTCAATAAATCATCCCTTAAATTCGTTTGTTTGTGATTTAATCGTTCCGGGAGTTTCCGGGAGTCAATATTTAATCCCGGAGGGATTAAATGTGACACTTTAGTACCTGTCACAAGGAGTGAAGTTGTCACGTCAGGCCCGGAAGTACGAAAAACATTTTATGTAATTCAAGGAATGTAAACGCATGGTTCAAGATAAATCTTGAATTTTCTATAACTAAACTCACAATTATATTCCATTTTTGTTTGAATTCTAGAATTTCTCCACCCGAAATCACGCCAGTTTCATGCCAGAAAGTATATTCAAATAAGATTTAATTGATTGATTTTACGATAGAAATGTACATGAATGTTATTACTTTTTCTTGAGAGATGCCTTATAGGGTTATCAGAAATAACGATTCACAAACTTCAAGGTATTCTCTTCCGACCGGTACCATATATCATTTACAGAAATACAGAAACCTTTCTTAGGTTTATTTCATAAACTTCTGCTATTTCATCATTTAAAAACCTTCTATATCTATATGTTATTGTATATATACGGCTGGTTAGACATACTCAACTTGCTTCATAGATTAAAAAAAATAGTTCTCTTAATGAGACACTCCTTGCAATACTAAGGATATAATACTAGAGAATACAGGTTCTCGGTGTATAATTTTTCGTCAAAGACTTGCACCTGCCGAGTGTATAAAAGTGAGTTCATAGTAGCTTGTTGGCGGAAACACTTAGAGCCAATAAAGAGTCTTAAGTGGTAATTTTCGTAACTTCCAATTCCAACAAGAAAAACCTCTTTGGAATTACAACTTTCCAAACAAGGAACGTGATGGATTTTCAGTTTCGAATCCTGATTGTTTTATGAGAAATAATCGGGAAATCACATTATCTATGTTCGGCGAATATCGCCTGCTCTCCGTAGCCATGTTAACAGTAGCCAATTGCAAGAAAACGTTAAAAGCTTCCTAGAGGCCTTTCTTGTTTTGTTCTGGTGTGCAAGAACAGAAACAAAAAGAAAATCGATCCGCACAATCCGAGAAATTCATTCTATCCTCTAATGGATTAGGTATAGTCCACAGAGCAATCTTCTGTTGTAAAGTTTAATTGAAAACGTATTTGTTCTGTACAGGAGGCCCATAAGTAACTAACTACATTGACGCTGCGTAGTCATGAAATCATGAATTTGGTAGAGATTTTTAAATTTTGATTTAATTGGAATTAGACATAAAAATGGTGGAAAACACTGATTTTAGATAAAGAACTTTCGAGCCCTTGGTCTAAATTTCTTTTCACATCCCTATATCGCAAAGAACCTATTTCGAGTCTAAATTAAATGATCAAATTTCTGGTTGACGTATCGGATCACCTTTGAGTCCATCACTGTCTGATCTATTAATGAGTTTCCTTGAAAATATAAACAAAAAAATAATAGATCTCTCAAAAAAAACATCATTTTTTGGTTTCGATATATTGATTATATTGAAATGAGAATCAATGGAAGAGATGGACAATTAGAAATATTTCTTGTCAGTCTTGATCCAGTTGAAATTTATGTATATCATAGCAAGTTATTCGCTTCTACAGGCAGACCTTGAAGTAATTAGCGACACATCTAGTTTCTCGGTAACATTCACCCATAGGAATATCTTGACAAACAACATACTTTGTCCTATGATAAACTAGATGCATTAAAAAAGACGAGGATTATTATACTGCTGTTGAAAATGGTCTGGTATCCATCGCGGAAGACGCCAACAGCCATTCAGTATGATATTAAGCAAGACGTGTACGAATGGGTCGATTTAATCAACAAGCTCAAGAACAAAATGTGTTAAGCTGATATTCACGTAAATACTACAGTTTGATGAAACCACATATCTCAACTACATGATGAAGTGTCTGAACTGGTCTAATTGTAGTTAATTAAACCAGTCGTAGTGAAGTGAGTAATGATAAGCGTGGAGATGAGGATGATTCCATTCGAGGCGTAATTGTGTTGGTTCGAAAGGGCTTGACCTCTGGGTCATTAGTCACTCGGCAGAATCTTTACTTGGCGGTAAATGAAGTCTTAATTCCTCAAATGCTCTTCAAGATCAGATTTCCATTGTTGTTCAAATAATACAAACTGAATCACTATTTGAAGAAAAATACTTCTGATATCTGGAGAATTCAGTCATGATTTCGAGAACATCTGACAATACCAAGTATTCCAAAGTTCTGAAGTAAATGAAATCTTCTTGTCCGACCATTTCCTCTGCATTTTTATTATACCCGGTTAGTCTTTGATTCCTGCGTTAATATTTACTACAGATTCTTAAGAAACATTTTTTTCCTGTACCACTTTCTTCAATTCTGCTCCGTTTCAAAGTTATGAGCGATTTAAGGTCTGAAATTGGGCTGAGATTCCACTGGATCCTTTCGAGATAACGCAAAAGCTTTTGCTTTATGATTATCCACAAAAATGTAGAAACATACTTGTTTATGCACCCTGTTGCTCTTTAAGCCTTGAAAGTATAATATTTATGTGGAAACACAAAATTACAGCTTCTTGGAAAATGTTACATAATATTCTTTCACAAATTATTTTCCATGAAAATCATACTGAATTCCTTGGTTAATAATTTTCCAGGAGCAGAGTAACGGTGAAAATAATGAAATTTCTGAATTTTTTCTCACAATTTAATTGAACATTTCAACAGCAAATACTCATATGTAATATAATTTTTACCACTTATCTATATTCTATGATTGTTACCAATTCTTTGGGTGATCTAATCAACTATTGCCATGTTTTTTAATTTCCATAAATATCAAATATTATTTATCTTCTATGTTCAATTTGGAATCTATAATATCCAAAGTGTTTCAATAATTCGTAGAACTCAAATGTCGAAGTTCTTTAATCTTTTGTAAGTATCCCATATTTCAGAATCTGAATAGATTCCCAACAGAAAAATGAATAAGTTAGATAAAAATTTCATATCATCGTAATGGTGATTTAATAGTGACTGCTCAACATCTCTATCATGCGGAATATCGTACACGCCACGGGTCAAGTGACGATAGCAATAGGAAATGGATCAGGATGTTCGAGAATATAGGTGCGATTGTTGAAATTCGAAACTCCTCGTTCAGTTCCCGATGAAGAAACAATTGAAGAAGTTGAGGCGTCGGTTCGTCAAAATTCGTCTTTATCCATCCGAAAGCGAATCCAAGCGTTGAACATCAAAACCGTTTTTACATTCGATTTTAAAGGAAGAATTACATCTGGAAGCCAATAAAAATCAATGGGTCTAGAATTGAAGGATGCGGACTATGCTCATCGACTGAATTTTGCGAACGAAATGCTGCAGCGATATAACAACTTTAAAAACATACTGTTCAGTGACGAAGCGAATTTTCACCTTATTGGTCATGTTAATAAGCAGAATTGTCGGTATTGGGCAGTGGAGAATCCGAGACAAAAACATGAGGGATCCCTGCATAGCCCAAAGGTCGTGGTTTGGGCCGTTATGTCTGCTAAAGACTTAATTGGACCTTATTTTCATGAAGATCAACGAGGCCGACCAATTAATGTGAATAGTGACCGTTATTGCGATATGTTGCGAAAGTTTTTGGTCCCAGGTTGCAGGAGTTAGCAGGTTTCAACTCAAGAAAGAGGTTGCAGCAAGATGCGGTCACTTGTCATATCCTACTACTATTATAAAGGCGAAAGTTTGTAAGTATGGATGTATGGATGCTTGTTACTCTTTCACGTAAAAACTACTGAATAGATTTGAATGAAACTTTACCACAATATAGCTTATACATCAGAATAACACATAGGCTACAATTTTTGAGGTTTCTGATGTGAGGTCGTAAAAAAAAACACATTTTTTGCGCTTACATTGCAAACGCTCATTGAATTCTACAAGATAGATTAGGTGTGGTGAGGAAGAAGTGGCTCATCGCTGAGTGCGCGACCCGAACGCGGGCAGACGATAGAGGGCAGACGTCATTGACGGTTGTGTCCGTTTTGCGAATTTTCAAGTTTTTCCGAATCTGCAACAAAATATTCTTGACGAAAATTGGTTGTGTGAAAGAACCATATTGGCACCAAAAATGAGACTGTTGCGAAAATAAATAGAAAAGTCTTGGCCGAAATAAACAGCGAAACATCAGTGTATAATTCCATTGACACAGTTATGTCATCCGATGACACTACAAGTTATCCCGTAGAGTTCCTAAACTCTTTAGAGTTGTCCGGGGTGCCATCACACAAGTTGGAATTAAAGGTAGGTGTACCTGTTTTGTTAATGCGTAACCTGGATGCGCCAAGATTATGCAACGGTACTCGGTTGCGAGTTACCGAATTAGGAAGGCATATAGTGAAGGCTACAATTTTAACTGGAGAAGCCAAGGGAGACAATGTTCTTATACCGCGCATCCCAATCATACCCAACAACTTGCCATTCAATTTTAAACGCCTGCAGTTCCCATTAAAAGTCGCATTTTCAATGACGATCAACAAATCACATGGTCAAACCTTGAAGGTAGCAGGCCTATATTTGGGCACGCCATGTTTTTCTCACGGTCAGCTCTATGTGGCTTGCTCACGTGTTTCCAAAGCGAAGAATCTGCATGTTTTTGCTGAAGGAAAAAGATCGTTAAATGTAGTTTATAGGATCATGCTGCAGTAGCTACCTATAGGTCTATGATTAGAGCTCTACAGTGCTTAGTTACCGTATTTCTTACTTATTACTAGACTAGACGGGACGAACCTGAAGTCCACGCGAACGAAGTCGCGGGCAAAGCTAGTCTCAAATAATTCAATGGAAGTTATTCCCAAAGTCATTTCGCGAAGAGATAACATCAACTGGACTCCCAGAAGCCCCACCTTAGGCCGTTTGAGTATTTTGCATGGAAATACACAAATGGATTAATATGCTGTCGGATTAAAAATTTAAAAGATATTTCAGATTACTTCACCATTGAGAAGAATCTAGAATATTGCTTCTTAATTTTCAATGATCCATAGACAAGGTTAAAAGTTTTCATATGTTTTGATAGCAAAATTCTTAATAATGATAATGATTTTAAAAAGAAATATAGCTGTGGTAACTTGGATTCTAATTGAGAGAGCATATTTCTCAATTTTTTCAAATTTTAATTCATACAACATCGAATAGCATAGAAACAGTGCGTTTTAGATAGATCAATGTAGAAAAATATATTCTTCTGAATTGTGTAAGCATACTGAAAATGCGAGAATTGTTTCGTAACTGCCTGTTTTATAGTAAGGTTTGATGGCTTAACGACTTGGTGGTGCACTAAGTCGAGAACTTGATATGATAGAGCAAGTGTGTTAATCTGAATAGTGGGTATTATTTATTGAAAAGCTCCAACAAAATTCGAATTCATTTCGATCATAAACTACGAGGATACAAACGAAACGCAATTTTCTAATGAATTACACTGGTCAACAGTGGTTTTGGTGCCGAAGATTTTGGAGGTGATTTCATATGAATTCGATGCCCTGAATTCAAATATGCTATTAGTATTCTCCTGTCAGCTCGAATTTCTAAGATATCAACGTTTTTGTGAATTATACATTACACTCTTTTAAAAGAAAAACCATGCTTTAAAGAAACAAATTAATAAAGGAATTTTTATTATATTACACAGATATTACAGATATTATTCATTATATACTATAGTAAACAGAAAAAGTCATCATTTAAACCAATTACTCACTAATTCGGAATTTCGGAAACTTCATGCATGATCCATTCTTATCAAGAGCCTTTACAAACTGTTCATTAGACCCAGCTCGATATGCAGGGGTGGAAACATGATTTTCTCTCGCGGAACTAAAGGATCATTGATGATATTCTTTCCCCCAACATCCATGTTTTCTCTTCTAGGCCACTCTTTTCTAACCCAGTGTTGCGTTTTGTCTCTGCTATCCCAGAGGCACAAGAAAGAAGGATACTTGGTGTCTTGGTGTGGCTACTTTGCTGTCCAAGGAGAAAGTTTACCATTTTTAAGTCTACACAAATCGCCCATTGGAGTTCATGATATTTTATTTTTTCCAAAACCAAAGCTATGTTGTCATATTGCTCCTTCATTTTCGTTGAGTGAGCAATTGGTATTGAGCCATATTTGTTCACATTATGTGAAAGAACACATTTCAAACTTCGCTTTGAGCTGTCAATAAATAGGCGCTAACCATCCGGCAAATATTCAGGAAGACCCATTTTTACCAGAAGTTCTCTAATAGCATGGTAAAATACAAGATTTTGTTTTTCAGGGAAAAAAGGTAACAGATCTTTCTCCCTTGTGCGATAAAATGTAATTTTCGTTCCTGGTTCCAGTAAATTTTTTCCTTCAACCTGGAAGATAGCAATTCAGAAGCTTCTTTCGACAGGTTGAGATCTCTAGTGAGGTTATTTAACTCATCTTGGTTGAAACATTGGGGAATTGATGACATCGTTTCAAAATGACTGTCACCTTCAGTAGTGTCAGAATTCTAATCAGCAAGACATGTGTCCTCACAGAGTTCTGTTAGCTGCTGAAAAGTTAGAATTGGCACTTCTTCTGAGTGAGGGATAGGGCGTCTTGCAGAGACTAAATCTGCACAAGTCCACTTGTTATGGTTATTTCGATTGATTCGAGTAATATTTACTAGGCAGAAATAACAGTCATCGAAGTGATTTTCTGGTTCTCTCCAAACCATTGGTACTCCGAATTTCAGACTTTTTCTTTTCCCGGTAGTCCACTGTCGTGAATGCTCTGTACAAGTTTTACAGACAAAATGTTGTGCCCAGGTTTTATCCTGATCACCAAGCTTAAAACCAAAATATCCAAGATAGGCCCTCTTCACAAAGTCACTAATAGTTTTCTGTTTTCCAAGAACGTGTATTCTCCGCATATGTAGCAAAAAATATTAGGATGATGTACACAGCTTCTTCTACTTTCAACTCATTTCTATTCAACAACACAAATACAACAATTTACATTAACAATCTACTTTTTAGATTTACTTTTCAACAACTCGTTACTAAAGAGAAATTTCATATGACGCTAAGTTCTATCTATCTGCACCGCGGGAATTCACAAACAAACCTCAACTCTCAACTGCAGTTGAAGTTCACTTCAGACGGGACAGCTCCATATATCGGATTTCTATGGAATTAACTGGATGACATTAAATAGGATTAAATCCCACTTGTCAACAGTTTGTCAACCAATCAGTTATATATCTCATATTGTTAGTCTTCAATGTGTAATAAATGAATTAAAAGAATAATTATAATAAATATCATTATCTTAAATTCAGTTTGTAACAAATGGAGACTGACAATAAGGAAAATATACAAGAATCTATCTCTTGTATAAATTTTACAACACAATTGAAAGTATTAGATAGGAAAAAGCATTATTAGATAAAAGAATTTATCAAAAAACCTAGAGCTGATACAGAAAAACTGCCATCATATTTAGATTCAGCAATAAAAATATAGTTAAAATCTACTCAAAAATTCTGGGCACCAAAAAAAATTTTTTTTTTCGTAGGCCTGTGATTGATAATTATCAATGCCAATATTGTATCTTTTGGTCCAAAGAATCTATGTTTGAGATCCTGTAGTAGTCAGGGACTCATCCTGTATATAAGAGTATTTTCAAGGCTTATTTCAGTGTTATTACTTTAAAAGAACTATACAAAGTAATCCATGGCTAACTATGACTCAATTGAGAATCTTCTCAGATTTCAAACATGAAAATATATATCCAGTGAAAGATAATCGCAATCAACTCCGACAGACCTATTGACTCGTCCTTGTACACATCCCACTGCATGATAGCATTGCAGGTTATAAAAACCTAATTGAAGTATAATTGAATTTATTCGCTCCGATGACTGGATCAAAAGTAACAAAGAAGTGTCTGTTTCACTGAGCAAAATCAACAATGAAAAAGCGATACAAGGCTTGTTGTTTCTCAAGCTGAGATGTGTTTTGATGGATTTTCTTACACGTTTGAAGAAAAATGGGAATATTTGAAATTTTTTATCGTGTCACCTAAGTCTGTTTTTAGTGACATGATTGTTTTGAATGTTGTTTGAAAAAACTGCAACTGGTAGCATATACTATAGAGTGATTCATTTCTTCAATAAAAAAAATTAAATATTTATTAACACATAAAATACTGTGCTGGGAGGTGCTGAAAGTTCTTCGCTCTGGAGTGCCACAGGGATCTATGTTGAGTCCCCTACGTTTCTCACTTTACATTGATGATCTCGGTGACTGCAGAATTAAGGGAAACCTTATAGGGTATACAGATGACGCACGTTGTGAGTCCCAAAGACTTCAATCATATTGTGCATTGGAATAAATTGAAAAGTATAACACAAAATAATATATTCTCGCCGTGCCGATTCCAATTTAATGGAAATCTGAATTAATGACGATCATTTAAAGACTGAAGTAAAGTATGAAGGATTATATCTTGACAGTGGGTAGAACTTCTTCACACAAATAGAGAAATCAATACAAATAATCAATAATTTTTGCTTTTTTTAGGTATTCTAGGATTTTGAATACCAGAACCAGATACAACATATAATACTCCTATGTTCACTCATAACTACAATATTCAGCTAAAGAGGTGTTGGTCTGGATAGATTGCAGATATCACAGAATAGAATACTAAAGATGTTATTTCAATAAACCTATATTACATTGTACGGAAAATTTATATAATGCTTTACAGCTATTATTATATTATATTAATTCTAATAAATACTCCACATCCTTTGGCTCTTCTTTGTGTCGAGATATGAGGACACTCAATCATTTATAAAGAATAATAAAGATCGTATAGTTATCTTGAGGGCGGATAAGGAAACACCACCGTTATTATAAACCGGGTGGAATATTTCGAAAATTGTGCAGAGACTACTTGATGACACGGATACTTATGAAAGATTGGATTCTGACCCAACACTTCGTTTCCAGAACAAAAGTAACCGGTTTACCAAAATCTTACTCGAAAAGAGTATAATCACCGAAACGATGGCTAAAAACTTATCAGAAGTAAAGGCATTTTTCCCAAAATGTATTTTCTTCCAAAGATACATAAAGCTGGCACTCCCTTGGACCCATATTGAGCTTTGTGGGTTCCCAGTTTATGAATTGTCAAGGTTTGTTGCTGAATTCTTGAGACCGATTTTTATTAAGGATGAACATTACGTCCGAAACTCTTTCGAATTTTTCGATTCTATCAATAGAATTAAGATACTACCAGACCACAGATTGGTGTCACTGGATGTCGTTTCGCTCTTTGCCAATACACCAACAGATTTGACGTTACAGATTATAGAAGAGAATTGGAATTCAATTCCTGGGCCTTCTCTAGACTTTGAAACATTTAAATCAATATATAACTTTCTGACGACAAGCAGTTATTTCTGTTTCAATGATCAATTTTATCGTCAGATCTTTGGTTTTGGTATGGGAAGCTGTCTTTCACCCCTTTGCTGTGACATCGTTATGAAGAAGCTTCAGGATGTTTGCCTCTCTCGTCTTCCTTTCAAGGTAGTGATTTTTAAACGGTATGTGGATGACATTTTCATTATAATACCGGATGGCACTGAACATCTTGTGCTTGACATTTTCAATTCATATCATCCAAAATTGCAGTTCACTATAGAGTTGGAGTCGAATAGAGCACTCAGTTTTCTGGACATGAAGATTGAACGTGGGAGTGATGATGTTTTGTATGTGGATTGGTATCAGAAACCTACTTTTTCTGGAAGATATATGAACTTTTTTAGCCATCATGCCATGATTCACAGAATTAATATAATAAAAAATTTGAAACTCAGAGCTTTGAAACGGTCTGACATCATATATCATGAAAAAAACTTTAGATATATCAAATTGGTTTTAGTGAGCAATAATTACCCAACTCATTTGATTGACAGAATGTTGGGAGAACCAATCAAGCCTCCTCAACCTCACATCCCTTCGTCTGGAGGGTCCACGCACCCAACTGTAAAATACGACACCCTCTTATATGTCAGAGGACTTTCAGAGAAACTCTCCAAAATCATTGAAAAGAAAATCTTAAAGTGTCATTTAGAAGCTCCAGCACAATTGGAAAACGATTTTTCAGTGCCATCAAGAATCCAACACCGGTTACTATGCTTTCTGATATAGTGTACAGGATAGGATGTTCAGACTGTTCCAGTGTCTATGTAGGACAAACTGGGCGATATTTGAAATTAAGAGTCCAGGAACACATGAGATCTGTCCGCTTGCCCATCTCCAACCCAAAAACAGCCTTAGCTGAACACTGCGTCAGCACGGGACATAGTTTCAACTTTGAAAACGTTAAAATTCTAAATAGGGAACCATACTTGGGAATCGACTAATGGATGAGATGTTACAGATAGCAGTTAATAACTCAGTTAATTCAAGATCGGATATCCAACATCTAAGCCGAATATATTTTCCCTTTATTAAGAATGAATAAACAACCTGTAAAGTTTTCATCGCCTCCCGTTAACATATGAACGCTTGTTCGGGTATTTCCATCTAAGAAATCGAGAGCTCCTATATTGGTTCCACCTCCGTGTGTCGACGTATGTCACAAATTTACCACTTTGTTTATTTTCGTTGCGGTCAGATAATTTCTTCCATGAAAATACTTGAGATCTGTAAACTGTTTTATTTATATAGAGGATAATGGGGAAACAATTGTTTAGTCTGTAAGTACATCTTGATTTTTTTTTATTTTTTCACGAAAACCTTCAACATTATTGCTGATTGTTTATGTTGTTCTCACTTTTTGAGCTGTATCCATGTTTAATTATTTGATGTTATACATTTCAGACTGTAATTATGAGGTGTTGTCTTGGTTGTCTTTCCTGCTGTTTTTATATATTTACATGTGTGTTTTTTTTTGGAATTTTTCATTATATGCTCCATATTCTTTTGTAGAGCCCTGAAGATGGAAAAATATATTTCCGAAACGTCGGCGAACTGACATAGTTTTCATTTTCCCGTTTCATTGATCCTGCTACCACCAAATAAGCCTTTGAAAATTATTATATTAGCTTGACATTATTTAGCTCAACAATTTCAATGATGTTCATACACCTCGCTGAAATTGTCGAGCTAGATAGTGTCAAACTAATCTAGAAATTAAAAAAAAATTTGATAAATAACAATCTCACCCTACAATAATAGTTATTAATAAACAAGATTATATGACAATTAGTGCATTTATATTTTACCAACCGCAACGAATTTTGGCGAAAATAATTACTTATTAAGTTGAAAACTTCATAATTATGTGTGCAATGCAAGAACTCTTGCGTCTTTGCCAAGAGAGGTTGAAAAACATTTTATAGTCACTAGAAGTTTATATATTTTTTTGTGGTTGCTTATGAGTTATTCTTGTAAATAGTGTTGTTACGGCGTTATGAATATGGTGTAAAGCTGTTATAAATTCATTGGAAATACCAAGAGAATCAGGAAGACAGATAATGATTTGTGTGAGGAGTGTGACGTCAAAGATGACCCTGAACATGTCTTCGTGAGGTGCAGGCGATGGGAGACAGAGCGGGAAAGACTAAGGCAGGCGTTGGGGGAAGTGCCAGTAGTGGAGGAGATCGTGCCACGTATGCTAAATAGCAAGGAAGAGTGGAATCAAATATATAAATATGTGGTGGCCGTGATGAAGAAGAAGGAGCTCCAAGATAGAGAACGAAATGGTAAAAAAAAAAAAAACAAAGAGGATAGACGGGCTCTATACACCCAAGTTGACGTAGCAATTCTACGAAATGGTTTACTGGAGGGAGAGGAAGAGAGGGCGGAAGAAGGTGAGGAGGAATTCCCCGATGCATGGGTTCACGCCTGTTTCCGAGGTTTTCCTCCAGGAGCGAGGAGGGTGGTTTAGTGGGTGCGAGCCCCACACACCCCGGCAGCCTGAGTACCGCCTAGCTGCCGGGTCGGCTGGTAGAGCTTCCCCCTGCCTCAAGGAAAAAAAAAAAAAAAAGATAGATCAATGTAGAAAAAAAAATCATAAACTACGAGGATACAAACAAAACGCAATTTTCTAATGAATTACACTGGTCAACAGTGGTTTTGGTGCCGAAGATTTTGGAGGTGATTTCATATGAATTCGATGCCTTGAATTCAAATATGCTATTAGTATTTGCCTGTCAGCTCAAATTTTTAAGATATCAACGTTTTTGTGAATTATACATTACACTCTTTTAAAAGAAAAACCATGCTTTAAAGAAACAAATTAATAAAGGAATTTTTATTATATTACACAGATATTACAGATATTATTCATTATATACTATAGTAAACAGAAAAAGTCATCATTTAAACCAATTACTCACTAAACATTTCGGAAACTTCATGCATGATCCATTCTTATCAAGAGCCTTTACAAACTGTTCATTAGACCCAGCTCGATATGCAGGGGTGGAAACATTATTGTCTCTCGAGGAACTAAAGGATCATTGATGATATTCTTTCCCCCAACATCCATGTTTTCTCTTCTAGGCCACTCTTTTCTAACCCAGTGTTGCTTTTTGTCTCTGCTATCCCAGAGGCACAAGAAAGAAGGTGTCTTGGTGTGGCCACTTTGCTGTCCAAGGAGAAAGTTTACCATTTTTAAGTCTACACAAATCACCCATTGGAGGAGAAAGTTTACCATTTTTGAGCCAAGTCTACACAAATCGCCCATTAAATAGGCGAGTTCATGATAGCATGGTAAAATACAAGATTTTTTTTTCCAGAAACCAAATGCTATGTTGTTCATATTGAGCTCTAGTGAGGTTATTTTCATCTTGGTTGAAACATTGGGGAATTGATGACATCGTTTCAAAATGACTGTCACCTTCAGAGTGAGCAAATATGTCCTCACAGTCATCTGAAAAAGTGATTTTCTGGTGAGGGATAGGGCTCTTGCAGAGACTAAAACTGCATGAGTCCACTTGTTATGGTTATTTAGATTGATTCCAAACCATCCGAATTTCAAACATTGGTACTCGAATTTTTTCTTTTCCCGGTAGTCCACTGTCGTAAATGCTCTGTACAAGTTTTACAGACAAAATGTTGTGCCCAGGTTTTATCCTGATCACCAAGCTCAAAACCAAAATATCCAAGATAGGCCCTCTTTACAAAATCACTAATAGTTTTCTGTTTTCCAAGAACGTGTATTCTCCGCATATGTAGTAAAAAAAATATCCGGATGATGTACACAGCTTCTTCTACTTCAACTCATTTCTATTCAACAACACAAATACAACAATTTACATTAACAATCTACTTTTTAGATTTACTTTTCAACAGCTCGTTACTAAAGAGCAATTTCATATGACGCTAAGTTCTATCTATCTGCACCGCGGGAATTCAAACTAACCTCAACTCTCAACTGCAGTTGAAGTTCACTTCAGACGGGACAGCTCCATATATCGGATTTCTATGGAACTAACTGGATGACATTAAATAGGATTAAATCCCACTTGTCAACAGTTTGTCAACCAATCAGTTATATATCTCATATTGTTAGTCTTCAATTTGTAATAAATGAATTAAAAGAATAAAATTATAATAAATATCATTATCTTAAATTCAATTTGTAACAAATGGAGACTGACAATAAGGAAAATATACAAGAATCTATCTCTTGTATAAATTTTACAACACTCATAATTGAAAGTATTAGATAGGAAAAAGCATTAATAGATAAGTGAATTTATCAAAAAACCTAGAGCTGATACAGAAAAACTGCTATCATATTTAGATTCAGAAATAAAAATATAGTTTAAATCAACTCAAAAATTCTGGGCACCAAAAAAAATTTTTTTTTTTGTAGGCCTGTGATTGATAATTATCAATGCCAATATTGTATCTTTTGGTCCCAAGAATCTATGTTTGAGATCATGTAGTAGTCAGGGACACATCCTGTATATAAGAGTATTTTCAAGGCTTATTTCAGTGTTATTACTTTAAAGGAACTATACAAAGTAATCCATGGATAAATATGACTCAATTGAGAATCTTCTCAGATTTCAAACATGAAAATATATATCCAGTGAAAGATAATCGCAATCAACTCCGACAGACCTATTGACTCGTCCTTGTACACATCCCACTGCATGATAGCATTGCAGGTTATAAAAACCTAATTGAAGTATAATTGAATTTATTCGCTCCGATGACTGGATCAAAAGTAACAAAGAAGTGTCTGTTTCACTGAGCAAAATCAACAATGAAAAAGCGATACAAGGCTTGTTGTTTCTCAAGCTGAGATGTGTTTTGATGGATTTTCTTACACGTTTGAAGAAAAATGTGAATATTTGAAATTTTTTATAGTGTCACCTGAGTTTTTTTTTAGTGACATGATTGTTTTGAATGTTGTTTAAAAAAACTGTTCAGCCCCCTAAACTCACTTGAACCTCAATCTTAAAGAGGTTTGAAACTTGGAACTTTAGTTCTAGGTAGCATATACTATAGAGTGATTAATTTTTTATTATTAATATTTATTAACACATAAAATAGTGTGCTGGGAAGTGCTGAAAGTTCTTCGCTCTGGAGAGCCACAGGGATTTATGTTGAGTCCCCTTCTTTTCTCACTTTACATTGATGATCTCGGTGACTGTAGAATTAAGGGAAACCTTATAGGGTATACAGATGACGCACGTTGTGAGTCCCAAAGACTTCAATCATATTGTGCATTGGAATAAATTGAAAAGTATAACACAAAATTATATATTCTCGTCGTGCCGATTCCAATTTAATGGAAATCTGAATTTATGACGATCATTTAAAGCTTGAAGTAAAGTATGAAGGACTATATCTTGACAGTGGGTAGAACTTCTTCACACAAATAGAGAAATTAATACAAATAATCAATAATTTTTGCTTTTTTTAGGTATTCTAGGATTTTGAATACCAGAACCAGATACAACATATAATAATCCTATGTTCACTCATAACTACAATATTCAGCTAAAGAGGTGTTGGTCTGGATAGATTGCAGATATCACAGAATAGAATACTAAAGATGTTATTATATTGTACGGAAAATTTATATAATGCTTTACAGCTATTATTATATTATATTAATTCTAATAAATACTCCACATCCTTTAGCTCTTCTTTGTGTCGAGATATGAGGGACACTCAATCATTTATAAAGAACAATAAAGATCGTATAGTTATCTTGAGGGCGGATAAGGGAAACACCACCGTTATTATGAACCGGGTGGAATATTTCGAAAATTGTGCGAGACTACTTGATGACACGGATACTTATGAAAGATTGGATTCTGACCCAACACTTCGTTTCCAGAACAAAAGTAACCGGTTTATCAAAATCTTACTCGAAAAGAGTATAATCACCGAAACGATGGCTAAAAAAATTACCAGAAGTAAAGGCATTTTTCCCGAAATGTATTTTCTTCCAAAGATACATAAAGCTGGCACTCCCCTTAGACCCATATTGAGCTTTGTGGGTTCCCCAGTTTATGAATTGTCAAGGTTTGTTGCTGAATTCTTGAGACCGATTTTTATTAAGGATGAACATTACGTCCGAAACTCTTTCGAATTTTTCGATTCTATCAATAGAATTAAGATACCACCAGACCACAGATTGGTGTCACTGGATGTCGTTTCGCTCTTTGCCAATACACCAACAGATTTGACGTTACAGATTATAGAAGAGAATTGGAATTCAATTCCTGGGCCTTCTCTAGACTTTGAAACATTTAAATCAATATATAACTTTCTGACGACAAGCAGTTATTTCTGTTTCAATGATCAATTTTATCGTCAGATCTTTGGTTTTGGTATGGGAAGCTGTCTTTCACCCCTTTGCTGTGACATCGTTATGAAGAAGCTTCAGGATGTTTGCCTCTCTCGTCTTCCTTTCAAGGTAGTGATTTTTAAACGGTATGTGGATGACATTTTCATTATAATACCGGATGGCACTGAACATCTTGTGCTTGACATTTTCAATTCATATCATCCAAAATTGCAGTTCACTATAGAGTTGGAGTCGAATAGAGCACTCAGTTTTCTGGACATGAATATTGAACGTGGGAGTGATGATGTTTTGTATGTGGATTGGTATCAGAAACCTACTTTTTCTGGAAGATATATGAACTTTTTTAGCCATCATGCCATGATTCACAGAATTAATATAATGAAAAATTTGAAACTCAGAGCTTTGAAACTGTCTGACATCATATATCAAGAAAAAAACTTCAGATATATCAAATTGGTTTTAGTGAGCAATAATTACCCAACTCATTTGATTGACAGAATGTTGGGAGAACCAATCAAGCCTCCTCAACCTCACATCCCTTCGTCTGGAGGGTCCACGCACCCAACTGTAAAATATGACACCCTCTTATATGTCAGAGGACTTTCAGAGAAACTCTCCAAAATCATTGAAAAAGAAAATCTTAAAGTGTCATTTAGAAGCTCCAACACAATTGGAAAACGATTTTTCAGTGCCATCAAGAATCCAACACCGATTACTATGCTTTCTGATATAGTGTACAGGATAGGATGTTCAGACTGTTCCAGTGTCTATGTAGGACAAACTGGGCGATATTTGAAATTAAGAGTCCAGGAACACATGAGATCTGTCCGCTTGCCCATCTCCAACCCAAAAACAGCCTTAGCTGAACACTGCGTCAGCACGGGACATAGTTTCAACTTTGAAAACGTTAAAATTCTAAATAGGGAACCATACTTAGGGAATCGACTAATGTATGAGATGTTACAGATAGCAGTTAATAACTCAGTTAATTCAAGATCGGATATCCAACATCTAAGCCGAATATATTTTCCTTTATTAAGAATGAATAAACAACCTGTAAAGTTTTCATCGCCTCCCGTTAACATATGAACGCTTGTTCGGGTATTTCCATCTAAGAAATCGAGAGCTCCTATATTGGTTCCACCTCCGTGTGTCGACGTATGTCACAAATTTACCACTTTGTTTATTTTCGTTGCGGTCAGATAATTTCTTCCATGAAAAATACTTGAGATCTGTAAACTGTATTATTTATATAGAGGATAATGGGGGGAAACAATTGTTTAGTCTGTAAGTACATCTTGGTTTTATTTATTTTTTCACTAAAACCTTCAACATTATTGCTGATTGTTTATGTTGTTTTCACTTTTTGAGCTGTATCCATGTTTAATTATTTGATGTTATACATTTCAGACTGTAATTATGAGGTGTTGTCTTGGTTGTCTTTCCTGCTGTTTTTATATATTTACATGTGTGTTTTTTATTGGAATTTTTCATTATATGCTCCATATTCTTTTGTAGAGCCCTGAAGATGGAAAAATATATTTCCGAAACGTCGGCGAACTGACATAGTTTTCATTTTCCCGTTTCATTGATCCTGCTACCACCAATTAAGCCTTTGAAAATTATTATATTAGCTTGACATTATTTAGCTCAACAATTTCAATGATGTTCATACACCTCGCTGAAATTGTTGAGCTAGATAGTGTCAAACTAATCTAGAAATTAAAAAAAAAATTGATAAATAACAATCTCACCCTACAATAATAGTTATTAATAAACAAGATTATATGACAATTAGTGCATTTATATTTTACCAACCGCAACGAATTTTGGCGAAAATGATTACTTATTAAGTTGAAAACTTCATAATTATGTGTGCAATGCAAGAACTCTTGCGTCTTTGCCAAGAGAGGTTGAAAAACATTTTATAGTCACTAGAAGTTTATATATTTTTTTGTGGTTGCTTATGAGTTATTCTTGTAAATAGTGTTGTTACGGCGTTATGAATATGGTGTAAAGCTGTTATAAATTCATTGGAAAATTTTGGTTCGAATATGTAAATAAAAAAAAATTAATATTGTTTGTAATTTTTTCCTGAAGAAAAAGTGGGTAATGTTACAGTGTAAACAAAAATAGAGCTACCAGTTTATCCTAATGAACTTCATCCACCCTGTAGATCATCAGGGAACAAAGAATATAATTCATCATGTCTCGTTTGAATTTTACGATTCCAACTAACTATAACTGGCAAATTTTCATTTCAAATGAGCTGAATAAAACGCAACTAGTAAGTGAGCCGTTTTCACGGATGAACAATTGCTAGTGAGTCATATTTTGCCAGTTAATGCAATTCCCTGCACGTAAAATGGTTGTGGGTGTGCAACAGAGACAGTGAGGTCATCTTACATTATGTCTTATCATCTTGAATTAATATGTTTTCACTGTGCGCTCGTGGCCATATCTCTATTATTAATTGGCCTATTTAGTTGCAGTGGAGCTGCCATGGAACAATGTGCGAGCGGATGTGAAGCTTTATACACTTGCGAATTCAATGAAACATAAAACACCGCAGGATGAAATATAACTTGTTATAGAAGCGCCACTCTGAGAATTACAGGAAGTTTATTTTTCCATGGTTTCTGCTCTGATTAATTTTTACTAACATCATACGGATATTTGAGCTCACTCAAAGTTTTACACAGATATTTGTACATGAAATACAGACTAGCGATTGAAATTAAAACGCGGAATCGATTCATATTGGAAAAAATGTCGAAAAGTAGGAATGTGAGCCCTTGCCTTACGGAGATGGTAAAATAATCATCAAATATGTATCATTAATGGACAAATACACAAATAACACCTTATTTTAATGCATACAATCTGAATTATATCCGAATATTGTCAAGTAGGTGTCATTTGATGTTCTTTCATATAATTCAATGAATCTGTCGAACTAAAAAATAAATTCCAACAATATCGTAGGCTCTCCAAATCAATAAACGTGCTTACGATTGGGCAGAAATCTGAAATTGTAACAATTTCTCAAGAATGTTTGTTTTGTAATCAGCCTCCTAATATACCTACACTGTAAAAAATAGTTCCTCATCTCAAACCATATTAATTTGTCTCAAGTACTCCGTACGTTTGAATACAGCCAAATGCATAAAGTACTTGACCCTACCGCCCTCTACGGTTGAGAATGGCGTTTACCCTAAATAAAAGTTTCTTGAGTTAAGAAACTGATTAGTTTCAACCAAGCTCAGAGTTTTTGACTCAGGTGGTAAAAAAATTTGATCCAACGGTAATATTAATTAGTATGTAACTATTGATACTTTTCGTAGAATACAAATTTTGGTTTCATGTAAATAAATATTACATTTCACTGAAACTCGATTTGTAGTGTATTTAAAGGATCTTAGTTGAATGGGTCGAGAATTCAGTCGATAAAAATGATAATATCTCTTATGTCAAGTGAGTTTCTTGGGTTAAGAAACTGATTGATTTGAGCTAAATTGAAGGGTTTTTTTTTGACACTAGCAAAAAAAATTTGGAATAATTTTTCTTCAGAACAATAATTTCTCTTTTATATTAATAAATACCGCAATACCGCGGCAGACCATGAATATTGTACGGAATGGGAAAGGCGTCTAGAGTTTCGTTGGAAGTTGCAGAGAGGGAGCGAGTATACCTCAAGCGTCAACCGTCTGCTTTTCCAAGACACGTCGTAAAGACAACAGTTCCCATCACGTCGGGGTCACCAATGTAGAATCGAAGGAATTTATCCCTACTTATACGTTTCGTCCCTGGCGCACACATTTGGACTCATCAGTATGGCTTGTGTGCGCCATGCCATAGACGCAGGGGTTAGAAGTTTTGAGGGAGCCGCCGGGAGTTGAACCCGGCACCTAGTACCTAGTCTGTGTGAAACTTGAGCGCAAACCTCTAGGCAACCGAAGCGCTGTGAACTAAGCTATGCGTGGCTATATAGAGTGCCGCCAAGAGTTCCCTATGCACTCCCCTGCCGCTGACAGAGTGCCGCTACAAAAGCTATAGTCCAGGCAGTGGGTTATTATCTCATCCCTGTCATCATCCAATACCAGATCACCCGGTTCTCCACCAACACAAAGATATTTGGTTTTCTCTAAGTTGACATTTAAGCCCCACTTCTCGTATTCTTTAATTAGCTTGCGCATCATGTATTCCATGTCATCTTTATCACCGGATACAACAATATTGTGAGTAAAATGCACAAATAATTGCATTTAAATGGGATATATTTAATATAAAAGAGATAGAGTTTTGATTTAATTGCAGCCAATATAAAAAAATTGCTACAATTAATTCGTTTTATTAAATCAATTACGCAATATTTTTTTTTACAAATGTCACTTCATATTGCAACAACTATATGTTCAATTTTATTCAAATACTTATAGTTTTCTTCAAGTAAATGAGGCGAATAATATAATCTTAATTTGTCTCAAGAAACTGTAGTCGTTGCATCAACTGACAGAATTTAGGACAACCGTACCTTCGTTCTATTGAACAAATAAAAATGAAACGAACGAATGGTTTCGTTAAAACCTATTTAGAATAATGTATTTGTATCAATCAATTATGGATATTGAGACAAGTGCATAAACAATTTCTTGTAATTGTATGTTTATGTTGAATCAGTTGTTTCTTTCATTTCGCTGAAATGTAAAAAGTTTCAGGCGAATGTTTTAGCTGTTCTCTATAATCAACTAGTTTGTTTTAATCAAGAAAAATAGTTCATTTGGCGTAATCAATTTTAGATTAATTCAAATTAAAATGGTTTGATTGAAAAAAAAATTCTCAAACTCCTGAGGAGTTTGAGCGCAGAATTTTATTTTTTACAGTGTATTGAATTATTCACTAAAGAATATGTTCAACAATCATTGCTAGAATTCGGCAAACTGGATCAGAAGCCAATGAGAATAAGATCTTGAATTTCATTCAGTCGTTCTTTTGATCACAATGCAAATTTTCCTTAGTAAACGGGACAATGAAAGTCGAAATTTTGGGCCAATCAATCAGAATTAGCATGTGTGGCCAATATAAGCATAAGGAATATCCACCGTATCATATATTTCTATCCAAAGTATAATGAAAAATATCATCTATAAATAATAAGAAAATTGAACCCAAAATTCGCTCGTGAAACTTACCTATATTTTTTCAAACATGATATTATTTGTTTTCACAACCTGAAATAGCCCAAAATACTATTTCAAAATACCATCTCACCCATCAATAATCGAATTTTCTAATTCTAAAACTTTTTCAAGCGACAGACTTAATAATTCCATTCAATCAAGTCGATAAGTTCTCAAATTCATTTTTTTAAAAAAATTGTGTGCAAAATGGTGAACGCGCCGGATAAGTCAATATAACTCATGATTTCAGTTTTCGTCGTAAAAAATGGATTCTTTGAGCTCATATATTCTGTGAGTTATTTTGACTTGCTGTTTTTTTTAGTTATCTCCAACATATTTCTTGGTATATTTTCTATTTACGTTTTTCAAAAATTAAGGCAGAGGGTAAACGTGATATCCTGGAGGAAGATTGTTGCATTTTTAGCAAAAAGACTTGAAACTAAGAAATGAACGTTGCGTACTGAATTTTGAATCTGCAGTATGAATTTTCAGCTATTTTTTCATATCGTCTAAATCTAGTGTCAAGTTTTGTAACTACAATCTACACTGCTACCGACAATATGAACAACCTGAGTGAAGAAGTGAATTTATATGATTTGTGCATATCTTTGTAAGCAAAAATATCTGCTATCTGGAGCTTTTTGAAAATACATTGATTTATATTGATGTCGACGTTTTCAATTTTCTACTGTTAATCCATCTGATTTTTTTCAGTAAAGTCAACAGTTTAGAACAAGTCGAAATATTATTGTTAACCTGGTTTATCCTTGTTGTTGAACTTAACATTGAATAAATTAACTAAAGCGACAATGGTTACACTGTTCTTCAAAACATATTTATATTACATTTTGTGAAAATAAATTGCTTGTGTGTTCAGCTCTCAATCCATGAATTTTTGTTAAGCTGTTTTGTATTAACGGTTTCACCAGGTAATAGGAGCTTGTAGTACACCACACCTTTCTGATCCCACCAAACACACAGCAAGTCGATGTTGATGGTTGTCCCAGATTAACCTTTGATTTTTTCCGTAAAGGATTCGTACAATAAATCCATTTTTCATTCGCCAGTAAAATTCCGATGCCAAACCAATTTTCTTTCGTGTTTTTGAATCAAAATTTCGGTTTTCCATCTGTCTTTCATTCAATTCATGTGGCACCCATTTTTTACACTTTTGGATCTTTCCATAGCTTCCAAACGGTCAAAAATTATTTGTTGTGCAACATTTAACATTTCTGCAATTTGCTTTTGATTCAAAGTGTCATCTGCATCCAATATCTTTTGCAATTCGGCGTCTTCAAACTTTTTTGGTTGTCTTCCACGTTCTTCATTTCTCACATCAAAATCATTATTACTGAACCGTTGAAACCATCTTTTGCATTTTGCTTCTGATAGAGCATGATCACCATATGCCTCGACAAGCAATTGATGCGACTCTGCAGTACTTTTTTTCAAATGAAAACAAAAATTAATGCTTTCCGCAAATGATCACTTTCTGGTACAAAATTCGACATTTTTAACACGATGAAAAAATATGATTATGTCTGTTCAATGACTTGATGTATACTAAATATGTTCCACAATATCTTGAAAGAGAAGAAAATAAATATTGTATCTTGACGCTCACTTCATACCGGTATAGCTGGTAACTAATCGAACGGTCACATACTGTAAGTTAGTCTGCTACAGGTAGAATACATTGACATTATACTAGAGAAGTGAGTATATCATTTCAAACATATTTCAAGAAACCATTCTCATCATGTCAATATTTATCGGTAAGCAAGGAATTCTCCTTCAATTTCAATTATCATAAACTTATTCTATTGTGGAAAGGCAGGTAGATAAATAATGGATAAAGCTGAATTTGACTTCGAGTGTTAGATATATGAATAACTTGTTCGGGTTCTATCACCACACCTTACTGCCATATGCAAGAGATTAACATGAATTGTGAACGTAGGAATTTTAGAAGTTGCTTCATTCTTGCTTCTCATACAATTCATATTAACCTGCTTCGTGACCATTGTGGGTTTTTATCCGCTTATGAATTTATGCCAATATGGGCTGATATGCTGCTGTAACTGGATATTGATCCTATAGTATGAAGAATGTCGGAGCTTTATATTGAAACCAACCTTCATTGATTGAATGAATGAAATGATCTCTAGATATTTCTAAACATATAAAGGCTAAGAACCAAAATATCGTATTAACATACAGAATTGTGGGAATATTTCATTTAAAAGATTTTCAACAATTTTGATTTTAAAAATATCTAAAAATTGACATTAAAAAGTCTTACACTGTTTTTGGCGCTCTTCGATGAAAAATATCAAATGTGACCTTTATTTATTCTCAAAATCGAGAAAACACTGAAACTTTCAGAATAGGTTTGAGGTATAAATATCTCGGCTAAGTTCGTTATTTTATGAATCAAAGAGACTGTTCAAATAAAAATTTTTTTTAAGTTTTATATTATAACATCAAACAATTCAAAAAAATTTAAAAACCACTGACGTGAGGTCTGGTTGCTTTGGCGCTCTTGTTGAGCTACTTGCGAGTACATATTCAAACCATAACAAATCTATAAGCACTCTGATCAGGTGAACAATAGACTTTTCTCATACTATTGTACAATGTGATACAAATATGAATGCCTAATGAATGAGCAAACCTATATCTCAAATTAAAAATGACTACTCATAATTTTCCCCAAGTTTTGTTCGAAGCTATAATTCCCTTTTCCTAAAAACTTATGTCAGTTCTCTTCTGAATTTTGACAACGTATATTATTTCAGCCACCGAGATTGAATTCTATCTCTATGATTTCCCGTTATGAAAAAATTTGATTAATATTACGCCAACTGACCCGGCATTTGTCAATCGAATATCGATCTGTGACAGCCATCGTTCAGAGAAAATCACCGAGACTTCATGTAATTTCTCTTTCCTCTTGAGTAAATGAAATAAATGATCATATCTTTAGATGGAAAAGAGCTAGGATAAGTAAGATATCTCCTCAATATATTCACGAATTTTTATTGAAATCCGAAAAATATCTTATGAGATAGTAAGTATGGAAAATTTATTTTGGGGAATTTTAAAAAATTTTCTAGCGCGACGATTTCTGCGAAATTTTGCGAGTCGTTTTTTCGCAGTCTCCCTCAACAGTATTTCAAGTACCTATCAACTTGATCGGATGGATGTTCTAGTAGTTATTGAGGAATTAAAATTTCAGATGCTCATAACTACTGAACCATCCAACGGATTTGGATCAATAATGAACTTGACCGAGATATTTGTACAATTAACCTATTCTGAAAATATGAAAACTCTAGCTCATGTCATTTGGATGCTAGAGAGGATACGGCCGGCCGGCCGGCCGGACAGACTCAAGTTTAGCCACGGATGCTTCATCAGGGAGTCGAACCCAATTGATTGAGACCATTTTCGGCTCTGTTCGGGTGAACAAGAGCGCCAAAAACTACAATGAAATTAATTCAAAAATGAAATGGAATACGACAGATGTGTTTCGAGATTTGTGCGTAACTTTTCTCTCTTCAGACATTCATATTCGATTAACAATATTTTAAATATTTCTTGGTTTCAACTTACGTGTGACATGCCATAATGGAAGAACTGCACGTGCTACTTTGAAATCGGTTGATATTCTTAGAACTGACACACATACTTACGTTGATATTTATGGAAAATAAAAAACATGGCAACAGTGTTTGATGTCTGATCTAGAGAAATGAAATGAATCATAGAATCAACATTATTGAAAAAAATAAAAAAATAGGATTTGTTTATGATATTATAAATTACATTGTGAATAAAATTGAGTAATTTGAATGTGTCCACTAATACTTGACAGGAAAATCAATAACCAAGGTATTCATTCTGAATCTCAGATAAAGTAAAATGTTCGGCAGAAAATTATACGGTATTCTCTTTAAAGCAATTAAAATGTATTCTCATCATAAATATTTTTTTTAACAGAAACATGATTCGTAAGGGAGTATGTCCTCACAGTTTTATGGCTAATTATCTATCAACACAGATATCGAACCATCGTAATGGTAGAAAATGTGGCATCATTTTGAGCAGTAGGAGACAACGAAATAATTTAATTCATAAAAATTTTCGTTCCTCTGGATATCAATGTTGAAGATGAAAATTCCGGTTTAGGGAACCAATAAAAGTGCTTCGATCTAGGGCTTAATGTTGAAGATGAAAATTTCGGTTGAAGGAACTAATAAAAATGCTTCGATCTAGAGCTTTCAATTTTGAAGATGAAAATTTCGGTTGAAGGAACTAACAAAAATGCTTCGATCTGGCGCCTAATGTTAAAGATGAAAATTTCGGTTGAAGGAACCAATAAAAATGCTTCAATCTCTATTTTATGACGAGAAATTATTGATATCGTTGAATTAGAATTTTTGCAATAAAATTAATCTTTCTGTTCTTATTTTCAACGTTTCGACAGATATCTTCTCTCAGTTTCATTACAAAATTGGGTTATAGCCCAAATAATAATTCTATAATGTTCTTATTGTACCTATCCTAATGTATTTTTAAATTTATGTTTATTTTCTTGCTGTTTATCTTGGATTGATTCATTAATTCTTTTTTGATGGTTTGGATGTTAACAGTGATTTATTCCCTGCCAGAATTAATGTGGGTAAGTAGTTGTCAGAAACTCACCCTGTACCACTCATCGAATGAATTCAATCAATTATCTCACAAGTCTCTAGAATACGATGTTCACGTAGGCGAAAATAATTACCGCTCATTAGTATGAAAACAATATTGGCCTACGTGCAGGTATCGAGTTACCTTGCACAGACTTTTTGAATCAATATTCAGAAACTATTGCATTAGTTGAGACTGTGATTGCATCTGCAAGATTTATGATCTAGACGCCAACGTGGTTATTATGGCATCCCATACATTATGGAGGTAAATATGTAGGTGTTATTAAAAATACCTAATTATCAGCTTTGGTTTCGCCGTCAGTCATAGAGTTATGAATTCGTGAGTAAAAGTAGGGAACTGAAGCGCTGTTATTGTTGCAGATTCATGAGGAAGGTAGGACCGTAATGTGCGGCATGAAACATGATCGTTTACTCTTAGTCTTACTGTAGAAACGAGAAAATCAAATTAATATCTTTAAAACGAAACGTGCGATATTTTTGAAATTTGGCAGTTGAGTGTAATGGACCACAATGCATCTGATGAGCATATAATCATTAATGAGATACTTCCGGTTTAACCGGAAATGACCAATTTAAATGGGACACCCAGTATATT
Source organism: Micraspis discolor (assembly GCA_030674115.1). NCBI lineage: Eukaryota > Metazoa > Arthropoda > Insecta > Coleoptera > Coccinellidae > Micraspis > Micraspis discolor. The sequence goes on from JARTUT010001740.1 coordinate 4,683,206, forward strand.
TATGCAGATTCCTAAAGAGCACCTTGTTTCGGATCTGTCCATACCAGGTTTCATGTAAAAATTATCTTCAAAAAGAAGAAATACAGTTTTTTTGTCCAATTGAGGAAAGAGTCGTTCAGATAAATAAATTGATGTTGTTCGTATCCATAGTAATATATATATATATATATATTACTAAATATAAAACGAAATATTTTGTAGTAGGTAACTGTCATCCCGTTTTTTGAAGTTTAGTTTGTGAAAATAAATCGTGAATACGTTTGAAAATGGTCAATTTGAGTGAAAAAGATCGTATTGAATTATTGATGATGATCGGTTATGATGATCGTGCTAGAACTCATGAAGAAGTGTGTCATATTTTTAATGATTTGCATCCAGAAAAAAATCCAATATCACGATCAACAGTTACTAGAACTTTACAAAGTTTTAATGCATCTGGAATGGTCAAGGATTTGCCAAGATCTGGAAGACCACGAGATTTAACGAACGAAGCGATGAAGCAAAATATTGCCATTGATTCAGAGGAATCATCTCAAACCTACCACAGTTCTGGCGCGGAACTACGGCATAAGTCGACGTTCCGTAGGAAATATATTAAAAAAGGAAAATTTTTATCCGTACAAGGTACGATTATTCCACGAACTATCAAAGGATGATTTTGATCGACGGCTCGAATTTTGGGAACGGCTATTGAACATCTGTAGTGACGACGAACGTTTTGCTTTCAATGTACTGTTTTCTGATGTGGCAAATTTTTGTTTGAATGGAACGGTTAACCGCCATAACTCAAGATATTGTCAACTGAGAATCCTCATTGGATTGATGAAGCACAAACCCAGCGACCAGAAAAGTTGAATGTTTGGATGGAAATTGTACAAAATAGGCTGATAGGCCTATTTTTCATAAACAGGAACTTAAATGGAGAAAAGTATCTAGATTTCATAATAATCAAATCATTCCTGCACTCCAACAGAACGGGCAGTTACCACCGAACGTTTGGTTCTAACAAGATGGGGCACTTCCTCACTATGATAGACGGGTTCCGAATTTTCTAGATGCTACTTTTCCAAATCGACGGATTGGACGTAGAGGACGCATAGAGTGGCCTGCTCGTTCTCCAGATCTCAGCCCATTAGACTCTTTTCTTTTGGATTATCTAAAATCACGTGTTTATGTTAATCGACTAGTATGCTTGCAGGAATTGATACAACGGATTCTTCATGAATGTGCATTAATACATGGAGAAATCCTGAAAAAAGTTACTCAAGAATTTGTTAATAGACTGACATATTGTCACGAGGTGAATGGCAAGCACTTCGAACATTTAAAATTTTGACCACGCTGTCAGTTGACACAGTGGTCAAATATTTCAGGTAAATTGTATGTCAATCGTCATTTTGAGTTTCCGAAACGCAAATTAAGGCTAAATCAGTGGTCAAACTAGTGTCAAGGAACTTGTCAACAAACCAGTGTTGTTTGGCGAATTAACTTGAAAGAAATCTTGTTTATGAATTAAATCTATGTATTTTCCAAGGAAATCTTAATTTTATCGGTATGTATGAAAATAATTTAATAGTCTTTCATATATAATTTTTTATGAAAAGGCATTTATTTTTTTCCAATTTTGCGATGTAATATGTTTTCGTTAATAATTTAGTTTTCTCTGAAAAAACATGCATTTTTGCAACAATTGGTGAATCTATTTTTTTATTGTAGATAATAATTTGGATATCAGCTTGGATATAAGCATGTCTAGTAATTCTAGCGAAGATGAGAACCCAAGGCCACGAACTCTTAGGAGAAGAATGAACTCTTTTGATTTCTACAATGATGTGGAATTCAAAAATAGGTATAGATTGTCCAAGGATATTATAACATTACTTCTGAATATGATAGAGAATAAAATAAAGCCCTTAACATCAAGGAACAAATCAGTTACTGCCTTGGAACAAGTACTTCTAACAATAAGCTATTTAGCAACAGGAGCATTCCAAATAACAGTAGCTGACCATATAAGGGTCCATAAAACTACAGCATGTAGAATAATTGAAAAAGTATCTAGAGTCATTGCTGAACTTCGACCCCAGTTCATATCTATGCCAAGAACAGGGGATGAACGGAATAGAATCAAATCAGAATTTTATTCTATAAGTTCATTTCCGAACGTGATTGGATGTGTAGACTGCACACATATAAAAATACAGTCACCTGGAGGTCCACAAGGTGAGCTTTTCAGAAATAGAAAGGGATACTTTTCTCTTAATGTTCAGGTGATTTGTGATCCCGCAGGGATTATTTATTGGAGGACAGTGGCTACCCTTGTCGCTCATATTTATTGACTCCATTTCTGAGGCCATCAACTCCCGGTGAGCAAGCGTACAACACAGCACAGATCAAAACGAGGAATACTGTTGAAAGAACATTTGGTGTCTTGAAGAGACGTTTTCCTTGTTTGTCTATGGGAATTAGGCTGAAAATGGAGACAACCATGAATATCATAGTGGCATGTTGTGTTCTGCACAATTTGGCATTAGTTCATAATGAAGACGTAGCAGACTTTGATATCGGAGAGAACTTCCCAGATGATCCCCCAAATACTTCTACAAATGATGAAAATATATCAGTCAGATCTTTGTTAGTATTAACACATTTCAATGTTCAATAATAATTGTGGAAGAAGACTCGGATCAAAGGTCATACAATCCGTCACAAAAATCCTATGAAGTAAAAGTAGTGCGTTGAGGAACAGTTGTTACAATAGCTCAAATAAATTTATATTCTAATCTACTCTTATTTATAGACTGAAAACATTCTATAAATCCAATTACACCAAATTTCATTTCATTGTTTTTACTTCTGTGTACTGTGATAAAATAATAAAATTGGATGATGTATGAACAAGGTTGTTTGGTCAATTATTTTGAATACTTCAAATTAAAACGATATTTTTCATTTTATTGACCTATTGATGATAAATTTTTCAGTTGAAAAACAGCATCTGTATTTTAATACACTAGATACGACTTAATACACAGGTACAGTTACGCCGCTAAACGATTCATAAATGCAATCTATCGTAAGAAACAGTTGTAAGCAAGTTCAACCAGGTATTTTTTTATGGTCACTTGAGGAAAATTATAAGGGTGTTGAAATTTAAACATCAGTTATCGGATAATTTTAACATCTTAACCACAAAACACTGATATCTTAACCTCTTTAATCACAGAATATTAGTATTTATCGGAGAATCTGTGGTTGGACAGTCTGGCAACAGGGTCGCCTCATGTCAACTGAAAATAATCATAGATTAGTTAAATATGCACTGAACATCCTTTCGGAAACTCAAATTGATTTGACATCTCTGTCAAGATGATCGTTGTGTTAGTTGACATGAGATTTGATCATCCTTTCAGAAACTGGCCGTTACTGTAGAAACGAGAAAATCAAATTAATATCTTTAAAACGAAACGTGCGATATTTTTGAAATTTGGCAGTTGAGTGTAATGGACCACAATGCATCTGATGAGCATATAATCATTAATGAGATACTTCCGGTTTAACCGGAAATGACCAATTTAAATGGGACACCCAGTATATTTATGCAGATTCCTAAAGAGCACCTTGTTTCGGATCTGTCCATACCAGGTTTCATGTAAAAATTATCTTCAAAAAGAAGAAATACAGTTTTTTTGTCCAATTGAGGAAAAAGTCGTTCAGATAAATAAATTGATGTTGTTCGTATCCATAGTAATATATATATATTACTAAATATAAAACGAAATATTTTGTAGTAGGTAACTGTCTTCCCGTTTTTTGAAGTTTAGTTTGTGAAAATAAATCGTGAATACGTTTGAAAATGGTCGATTTGAGTGTAAAAGATCGTATTGAATTATCGATGATGATCGGTTATGGTGATCGTGCTAGAACTCATGAAGAAGTGTGTCATATTTTTAATGATTTGCATCCTGAAAAAAATCCAATATCACGATCAACAGTTACTAGAACTTTACAAAGTTTTAATGCATCTGGAATGGTCAAGGATTTGCCAAGATCTGGAAGACCACGAGATTTAACGAACGAAGCGATGAAGCAAAATATTGCCATTGATTCAGAGGAATCATCTCAAACCTACCACAGTTCTGGCGCGGAACTGCGGCATAAGTCGACGTTCCGTAGGAAATATATTAAAAAAGGAAAATTTTTATCCGTACAATGTACGATTATTCCATGAACTATCAAAGGATGATTTTGATCGACGGCACGAATTTTGGGAACGGCTATTGAACATCTGTAGTGACGACGAAAGTTTTGCTTTCAATGTATTGTTTTCTGATGTGGCAAATTTTTGTTTGAATGGAACGGTTAACCGCCATAACTCAAGATATTGGTCAATTGAGAATCCTCATTGGATTGATGAAGCACAAACCCAGCGACCAGAAAAGTTGAATGTTTGGATGGGAATTGTACAAAATAGGCTGATAGGCCTATTTTTCATAAACAGGAACTTAAATCGAGAAAAGTATCTAGATTTCATAATAATCAAATCATTCCTGCACTCCAACAGAACGGGCAGTTACCACCGAACGTTTGGTTCTAACAAGATGGGGCACTTCCTCACTATGATAGACGGGTTCCGAATTTTCTAGATGCTACTTTTCCAAATCGATGAATTGGACGTAGAGGACGCATAGAGTGGCCTGCTCGTTCTCCAGATCTCAGCCCATTAGACTTTTTTTTAGGGTTATATAAAATCACGAGTTTACGTTAATCGACCAGCAAGCTTGCAGGAATTGATACAACGGATTCTTGATGAATGTGCTTTAATACATGGAGAAATCCTGAAAAAAGTTACTCAAGAATTTGTTAATAGACTGGCATATTGTTAGGAGGTGAATGGCAAGCACTTCGAACATTTAAAATGTTTTTGTTTTTAATTATTTTTAATAAATTTTTTCTACTATTACAAGCCCTGTATTTCTTCTTTTTATAGATTTCAATAAAAAATACGTCATATTAAGCAGAAAGAGTTATCTTCAAAGTATTTAGTTTTATTTCTCACTATTGATACAGATAACAACGATTTATTTATTTAAATGCATTTTTTCTCAAATGTACAAAACGACTGAATTTCTCCTTTTCACAGAGAATTTTTACATGGAACCCGATATATACAGATCCGAAACAAGGAGCACTTTCAGAATCTGCAGAGATATACAGGGTGTCCATTTAAATGAAAGATATTTTCGTCATTTCTGGTTAAACCGGAAGTATCTCATTATTGAAAATGTTCTCATCAGATGCATTGTGGTCCATTACACTCAGCTGCCAAATTTCAAAAATATCGCCTGTTTCGTTTCAAAGATATTAATTTGGTACCAAACTTTATCCCAACTCTGTATTTTCATTTTTTCGATCTCCAACTCGACAATATGTAGCTCATGCGAGTTGAAGAATTAAGCAGAGTTTAATATGACGGGTACCGTACAGTTGCGTATGTTACTTAGGGAAATAAAGGATTTTCCAATAGGGACTTGACAACTTTGAATCTAAATAAAACACAAACCATTTGAGATATTTCAAAAATTTTATAATAGGCTTGAAGTAAAAATATAACATTTATGAATGGAATTCTGCTTCGTTCATATGGCCACCACGGGTCTGTTTGCAGCGGTCAATTCTCTGGACCAAATTTTCGATGACTCGGCCACACATTTCAGCCGAAACGGCAACTATTTCGCTATCTCTGAACTCTTGCAATGGCTTATTGGTATAGACCAGTGACTTGACGCAGCCCAAAAAAAAATAGTCCAGAGACGTAAAATGGCACGATCGAGGCAGCCAATCGACGGGCCGTTTCTCGAAATTACACGATCACCAAATGTCTGCTTCAATAAACCAATTGTTACGTTTGCTGATTGAGTAGTGGTACCGTCCTGTTGGAAGCACATGTTGGCCAAGTTCATACCTTGCACTACATTGACCGTGATGTACTCTCCCTTATAATGTAATTATTCAGCTCTGAGTAACCTTACTTGATACATAGTTTTGAAATAAAAGTAGTTTCAAAGTCCAGATTCCCGTTATTTTGTTTTACATCTAGATATTTCCTTTTACAATCTACGATTGTTTGTAACTTTTGAATTATTTAATGTAATAAAACATTTTTTGCGCATAAGGATCCCAACATAATTCCGAATCGAATGAGTTATATCACTTAATTTTAGTGAGAGTATGACCCATTAACATTAACTAGACTTTCATGTCCCAATCTACAATTCGAACTGATGTCCATGGGATTTAAACTGGTTTATTTAGGAAAGGTGTAGGATTTAATGGATTAAGGATCTATACGAACTCGCAGCACTGGAAAGCCAGCAGTGGGGAAGGCGTGAATCTTGTTCCTTTAACTTTTTGGCACAAAGAAAACAGCTTCCGGCTGAGTTAACACGAAGACCTTGCTTTTTATAATAAGAGAAGGTGAGTTGATTAAAGAATTACTGAAAAAAGGAATGTTTTTACATTAAAGTGGATATTTACTAGTTTTGGAGTTTTTATGAGAATGTACTCTCTTTGTAAGAGAGTAATGTATGTTCATTCGTTCATAGAGAAACTGCACTATCTTCATTCGTTCACGATCAACGTTAAATTCCTCATGTTTCAAAACATGAAGAGAAATTACAGAGGGCGTTTCCTTATGTTCCATAATTCAGAATAACGAACCAGAATGAAAGACCAATCCATATGACAAGGCTATCGGAATTATATTTCACTCCCCACAGGCGCTGCTTATCTGGCCATTAAACAGTAGTATGTGCTCCAAACTGGCTGCTACTTACAAAGAACATATTTCTCAGAGCGTTAAAACATTCTCAAGTACCCGTGTTCCATATGATTTATGTAATGATCGACAAGTTTTATTTCACAAATACACTACGGCAGCGAGAAGTGTAACTTGTGCTGAGAGCCAATACTTCGCGAAGACAATGGGTGTGTTTGAAGTTGACCGGCTTGTGGTTTCTTGAAACAATGCCAGTAAGGAATGACATACTTTTCTCCGTAAAACCTCGGTCGATGTATATTCCGCTTAAGTCTTCAAATGAGCGCCTGAAATGGGGCTATTATCGTTTCTTTTTATAATGTACATCTCGAGTACAGGAAGTACATTTCCAATTACGTCAGCGTATGCTTTGATGGCAGCTGGCACTTGGGACGAATGTATAGGGTGTTTCTCTTTGAAGTGTCTGCTGCAATTTCGGCGACTGAGCGACTGTTTCATTGTTTCAGTCGAGGAAAAAGCACGATACATTCGCGACTACACCTGGAATAGTTACCATGAGAAGCGAAAATGTTAACATCAATCAATACTCATTCTCTACCATGCTTATTCAGAAGCAGGTTCTTTTCTTAAGCAACCGTTCCGATAGTTTGAAATTATAAGAGGGACACTTCGGATGAGGACTATTGAGAAAATTGAAAAGCATCCTATGTTCTCCGAACAACTGCACCCGAATTCCATTTTGAAAATGGCGACACTATCAAAATATCTTCAATTTCCATTTTCGGAAGACTCAATAAAAGTAAATGATACGCCAAAATTGAGTTGTTAAAACTTTACGATAACGTGATCTATTGGTCGCTATTTCTAGTAGTGTACCTCTTACAAGAAGCGGCTCATTTGTCCCGTACACGACGAGGAAATGTAAGAGCGGCTCATTTTTATACAATGTACCACCTCACTTCAAATGTCCTTTTTCACCTCGATGAGGACCAGGAAACGATGGTCCTGGTCACCGGTACAAAAACGACAGAGACAGAGGTAAATGAGGGCTGAGAGGATGTACTGATTCATAGTAGACAGTACACAGATGCCGTAAATTATGGAATTAAGGAGGGTTTTATGACGCGGCGGCGTCTTTGTCATTTTGGCACCTCTTACCAAATATGCGGGGATTCTATAGGAGCTTCTTTGAATTCAACAGAAAAACAATTTTATATTCGATGATTGTATGAAAATATTGATTCTTCAGAGAAGGAATAAAACGCTAAGCTCTCGATTACTACTTGCTATTTTTGTACCAGTATCTCATTACATTATAGTGTCAATTTATAGAATTTAAAAATATTGGTTATTATTAGGAATTCTGTTCGTCACAGATAAAGAAAAATTAGAAGACATGAAAAGTCGATTCGATGAGAAATTGAACGAGTTGTTATTTTATCAAAGGGCGAAATATTCAGTTTCTTATCAACCAAATTAACACAAATGATATACTACAAAGATGAAACTTTCGTAATATTAATACTCAATAAATTACTCTAATAAATGTTGAAATTGCGAATTGCGATGAGCCATAAATAAGCAATTTATCTTTCCGGCATAATGAAGTTTCACAAAAAGAATTCAGCCCAAAATTACTAGTAATTGGATACATTTTTATAAAAATAGTTTGTTCTAAAACGAACAGGAAAACTGTGTATGATGTGAGAGAAAACTTTAATTTTTTTTTTAATTACATTAGAATATATAATCACGTTTAGCTTCGATTATTTTGAATAACAAAACCCTCATATTCAGTGAAATCTTCCCCTCATTCGCTCACGTCCAAAAGTTTCAAAATCCAACAATTAATTTGCATTCTGAATTTTGCCTCTTTTATTACTTCAATTCTGTCGACAGTTAACGTAACCCCCCTTTTGCATCGACATAATTGAAGTGAGACCGACCATCAACTTTCCTACTTCTTACCTACCTCGCCCTCGCTACGCTACACCACCTCAACAACCCTTCGTCTATACTAGTACAGATTTTGTCCCGACATCGTATCGCGTCATGAACGGCAAGTGTGTTACAAACTCAATTTTAGACGTGTACTACCCAAAACTAATTTCTAGCCTCATCTTCGAAAAAAAAAAAAATCACCCCTCCAGATCACATAGCGCACCATACAGTGACACGTTGAGCATGCAAAGGCTTCTCAATAATCGCTCTAGGATGTTCAGAAGCCTAAATGTGGCAATTTTTCTTGTTGACTTACCCTAACAAATTAAAATGGGCTTCGTCTGAAAAAATGATATTTTCAGAAAAACTAGCGGGTTTTTCCTGAATGAATTCAGCGAATCTACGCGGTGAATGGTCGGTCGACTTCAAATCCTTCACTAGTTGAATCTTGTAAGGCTTCAAAGCCAAATCCTCATGCAAAATTCGCCATGTGGTGGTTTGAGATAACCACAGTTGTTGAGAAGGTCGAGAAATTGACAAATTTGGATATTCTTCAACACTGCGCCTCACGGCTGCGATGTTTTCAGTTGAGCGGCCCGGTCGAACACGCCTTGGCATATTCTATACGGAGCCCGTCTACTCAAATTTAGCGACCAAATCTTAATAGCGGTCGCAGAAGGTCGATTATGTTGTCCGAAAATATCACGAATTTTACGAAATGTAATTTTCACAGAACCACTATTTTCATATTTTTTTTTTCGATAGAAATTGAATTGCCAAAGCATCCACTACGAATTTGTCAAAAACTAATTGTCAATGCTGTCATGTAGTAGGTGTGGCCACAATAAAAAAACAAAGTTCTTGTTGAAAGACCCTTTATTACAAACTCATTAGTTTGGAATCCAGAAGGAGCTAAATTTATTTGGATGAAATTTTTCTCTTCAAAATTGTGAATAACACAGTTTCATGCTATGTAGATACTGAAAATTGGGAATGCCACCTATTTTATCCTTTCAGTGGAGATATTTCGAAACAGGTCATGATAAAGGCATTGCCTATAACCATGACTTCCACTTTACCACACCAAGAAATAATATATCTAATAGGCTTACTATAATTTCATTCATATCCGCAATATATGCAAATAATTGAACCCGTAAGGCTGTAGGCATTTCGAAAAGAAAATTCATATATGTAATTGGTTTCTTGATAGCCTCTTTATAGATTTATTAGATATACATTCCACAACGATCGGCTAAATTGAAAATTAATTACAAGATATAATAGCAGGCATTGAAATTGAAATCGAAGGCAGTTACAAGAAAAATGAATTTCAATTTATTGGTATAAAACAATGAGCGCTCATTACAAGCAGGTGGAAGTTGATAAAATCATTTCGTTCTGATGACGGTCGATGTAAATTAGCAGTGAACAACTGGTTATATTGTATTTATGCAGGTAATTCGCTTTTTCATTGAAAAACGGTGAGGATATTGTAAGGGTCATGATGTTAAGACGCATATCCTCTCACAAAAACCTCCAAGCCTAACATAAGTCTGTTCTACACTTTTTCTAAGAATATTGACTTAAATTGGTTGTTCTGTCTATCTTCTTCAATATTAATTAAGTGATACTAACGGCTCCTCTGGCAATATGATAAAATACGATTCGGCATCTTTGAAGCAGTTCCATTACTGGTTTGCTGAATACCTAATCAAATATTCTCATGCTTGTATCGTGTACTATCTGTACGTGATTGATATATATTTCTTCGAACCTTAATGTTTTTCCATAACCGCAGGCTATACATGAATAATTTGGATGATCAACAAATAAGTCTTCTTCGAAATGAAAAACTATGTTTATGTCAACCAAAGATAACGCTCGGAATAGAATGTGTGTGAAGTTGGCTCCGCACTTTTTGATTTCCGAAAAAATTTTTGTTGTGCTGAATTGTGCTAGGTTTGTGCTGTTCGAATTTTCTCGTTATTTCATGTAGTTTTCGAGATATTTCACTAAATGCATAAAAATGGGCCAGCCCCGCACTTTTTGGAAATTTGAATTTTAACCACTGAAATGAATTGTGCTAGACGTATACTGAGTTGTGCCGTTCGAATTTTTGAGATGGATCTCTCAATTTCCCAGAAAATGGAAAATCAACAAAAAAGTTAGCCCCGCACTTTTGTTTTTTCTTATCGGAAATGAGTGTAAAAATTTGTGCTAGGTTTGTGCTGTGTTGTGCCGTAAAAATTTTCATGGAAATACCTCACATTTTCCGGAAAGTTCCGAAAATCCATTACAAGGCTAGCCCCGCACTTTCGTTTTTTTTTAATCGGAATATGTGGAAAAAATTGTGCTACGCGTGTATGAAGTTGTGCCGTTGATATTTTTGAAAAATCGAGTTTTTTTCCGAAAAAACTGAAAAATTCGAAAAAAGATAGCCCCACACTTTCTCTTTTTTTCCATAAAAATCATCTCATAGAGTTGTGCTACATTTGTGCTGACTTGTGCTGATATTTTTTTCAGAAAAAACTTCAATTTGTCTTTTTAAACGGTGAAAAGTCAAAATATCAGTAGATTGAATGATGAATTCTGTGAATGGCAACACTGTTGTGAAGTTAGCCCCGCACTTTTTGATTTTCGATAAAATGTTTGTGGTGCTGAATTGTGCATGGTTTGTGGTGCTTTGTGCCGTAAAAGTTTTTTTTTCAAATGGTACGATTAATAAGATATTTCACTAAGTGAGTAAAAGCGAATAATGTAAATTTTCATTCTTTCTTTCCGTTTAACGGTTATTTGATAACTGAATCTCATTCAACAGTGAATACACTGACTTGTGCTTTTCGAACTTCCTCGAAAAAAACTCTGATATACCGGAAAATCGAGTTTAAAAATTTTCAATATTCTTTTTGTGTTCTTTCTTCCGAATCGAAATCACCAAAACTTGTGCTACTTTCGTACAAACTCGTTCAAACCTAATTTTCAAAAATCACATGAAATTTATTCTCAAAAGGTGGAAAAATTGGAGAAATCAGTATATTCCTGAAAAATCTTGATAGAAGGCAACGTAGTAACAGTTCATGGAATTAGATGCTACCCCGTGGTGCGACCGTGTAAAAGGTCTTATACAAAACTGTCAGAATTCCCGCATCAAATACATTTGAATTCCAAAATTTTAATCCTCGCAGGAATTGTGTCCAGATACGGTTCAATGGAAATGGGTCATTATGTTGGCTACTCCTTTCAAGGCACAATGTGGATGGAATTTGACGATATGAAAAAAAATGTGCGAAAAAGGGAGTATTCTTCTCAAAAATTTTTTGTTGCTGGTTTTTCTACAATTACTCAAAAATTTCTTTCTTATGTCCAACTAGGTCATATGTTGTTGGTGTTCAATTTTGATGTACATCATTGTTCATAGTTCTACAGCTCAGTCAACCAAGGGTAAACTGATAGTTGCTAAGAATAATTCGAAATAGAATATCGTGAAAATGGTACTTGAATATTAATTAAATGAATTAAATGAAAATTTGTCGGTGAGTTATATTTGTAGAGTAAGACCACAACACTTTACAGTGTCTGGATATGAAATGCAAAGCCATTTTACTTTTCGTTCAGAAATAAGAGTCATTAATCATCATGCTGAAAGCAAAATTGACCATAGGTTTTAACTACCTATAAAACACCGAGAAGAGCCTTTTAATGAAACATAAAATTTCTGGCATTTCTCCACCACAATCACTGAAATCTTACTTACTAACAGAGCTGTTCAAATCTAGCAATTTTTAATAAAACTCTACATCTCAATAAATATGGAGAAATCTATAGAAAGATAAAATATGACATATAGCACGGTTAGGAATTTTCTGAACTTGAGGTGTAAGGACAGCTCTTACGAGTAAGTAGCATTGATCCATTTCACAAGCTCATTATTATCAAGGTTTTCCGGAATTTTAAATGTCGAATTTCGTCTGCATCTATATCATTCACCTTTATTTATATCAAAGTATAACTGAAAAATTTTATTTTATTTCTGGCGTCAAATGTATGAGTGGCCTATTTATTTCAACTAATCCTTCTAAACCTGGTGGAAATCCTTTGAAATCGTGCATATTTTGGCATTAGATTTATTATTATTAAAATATTTATTCTTTTCGTCTCTCAAACGCAAAAGTATAGGCTATGAGCCAAAAAAGTCTCAAGTGTTCAAGTGAAGATATTGTCAAATTTTTGAAGAATGCGCCTGATAAACAATACTTACTTCATAAGGCATGTAATGCAAACTGTAACGATTGCACATTTATTGTTCTCTTTCACAGGTAGTTTTGATTAAGGGTTATTTCGGGGGCTGTAGATGTCAAGAAAGTTTGAATATGAAAAGTAATCACATCGAAGATAGTTTTCTAGATTTCGGTGGTACCTACTTCGGCTGCTCTTTTATCAATATCAGATACACCTTCTTCACTCATGATACCAATAATTATCAATAACAATGTTTCTTTACAATGACACTAGTAATGACAATTTTTCTAAATTATAATTGTCACAACGCATTGTTACTATGGTAACTTATTTTAAAGACAGTTCACCTTTATTTATATCAAAGTATAACTGAAAAATTTTATTTTATTTCTGGCGTCAAATGTATGAGTGGCCTATTTATTTCAACTAATCCTTCTAAACCTGGTGGAAATCCTTTGAAAATATTTATTCTTTTTCATGTCGTGGAAAGCTCTTATATTTAATTGTATTCCGAAGGAGTGCATTGTTTTTCAATCAATGTACCAGAAGTTCATTCTTATCATTGTTGTGAAAAGAGATTATTCTCACGGATATGTGAGTTGCTATGCAAGCAAACGTTACCTAAATCATTTTCGTCTACTCGATAAGTGCGGATCGTTAAGTGAAAATTACCTCTGGGAAGTAGATCACTGAATTCCACTACTTATTATTAATTATAATTGAAAAATATCCATTTCGAATCATGTTCGCACTAATGAAAATAAATACAGGGTTATATTGGTGCAATTTCTGCGTGGAGGATCGTTATTTTCGAATTCGTTAATTTTTTTCGTGAATCATCCTTCACATCATTACTGCTGGCTCGAACATTGGTTCATTAGTGCACATTTTCGTGTTTGCTCCAGAGAATTAACTCTGATTCTCCACGATATGGCACTATTAAATTTTTGTTCTGTTTTTTCGTTGAGTCAAATAATTATAATAATCCTACTCACAGTCACACAATTAAATTCAGAACACGATATATACACAGCGAAAAATACGAAAAAAAATTCTGCATGGTGTTGGTGATCCAGCTCTTGTTATACACATATTGAACTTTTCCTATCACCAATTTGAAGACGTTATCAATATAAGTATGAAAATACAGAGTTGTACAATGAAAACTTATCATCCGATGTAAAATGAAAATGTGGAAAACCACCTTAGTAATGTACTCATCGTCGCGAATCCTCTGTGCCATTTGCAAATCTTCACTGTAACCACAGAGGTAAGACGTAATACTTTCAGCTATGCTTACACGCAGAGATGAAATATGTCCTCAATCGGTGTATGACATAAAAGCCTAGGGAAAAACCACAGTAAAAAAAACCCTGGCTCCCCGCTTAAAAATAACCTGAAATATACTTGATGGACTTCTTTCTTCAAGAGTGGTCTTCTATTGATGGAGACAGAGACTTCTTCAAGTTGCCCACATCGAATCTGGAAATAAAAATACAAAAGCAGAAAAAAGAACTGAATAACAAAAATACGTATCATATTCGTTTGAAATTTATAACCCATTCCAAGAAAGAATCGGAAACATCATGAATAGCCCTAAAACCATGTTGAAATTTATATATGGGACAACTATTGATGAGATGAGGTATTGTTTCTTCTGCTTCTCCACATTCACAACTTGGGCTTGGAATTGAGTTCCATCTGAAAAGCATGCTATTGGTACGACCATGACCTGTTCGCAAACGATTAGAAACTGTCCAAATTTTTCTTGGAAGATCAAAACCAGGAATTTTCTTTTTCAGAAGGATCGGAAACGAGATACTTATTGAACATTCCGTAAGAGTTCCACTGAATCTTCCATAATTCTTTATCGCTTATATTCATATTGAAGAACGTATTATGCCATAATGGTCACATCAATCTGGGAATTTTATTTTGAGGAATATATGAAATAATTGGGAATAAATTGGGAAAAAAATGATATTTGTTCCTAGAATCCAGAACTGCAGTCTGTCTGCGAATATGGGGAGGGACAATATTAGACAAAACTGGTAACCAATGAACCGGTGTAGATCTTATAGTGCCAGTGATTATTCTCATGCATGTATTCAATAGTGCATCGATTTTTTGTGTATGTGCACTATTACACCAAACAGAGCAACAATACTCAGCTGCAGAAAAGACTAGGGCTAGAGATGCTTTGCGAAGAGTGGAAGCATCAGCACCCCAAGATGATCCAGCTAATTTCTGAACAATATTATTCCTAGTTTTCAGTTTTAGGCTCAGATCATTTAAATGAGCCTTGTAATTGAGAGGTGAATCTAATTCAACTCTTGGATAGAAATTATGTTCGATAGGAGAATCATTGAAAGTTACAGCTAATTTCCTATATTTTTCATGATTATTCAGATGGAAACAAGATACCTCTGTTCAGTTGGAATTTGGACAAAATCGCCACTCAATAAAATAATTCTTTAAAATTTCCAAATCAAATTATTAATGAGAAGAGGTGATGAAAAAAGCCTGCGAAGAGTATCATGAAAATATGCAAAGAAGGAAAAACACTTGACAGAAATGCCAAGGGAGAACAGAAGCCATAGTTGCCTCCGTGGTAACATTCGAGATAGCCCTTGAATTTAGCTTACCGCAAAATGTGCGGTAGGCTTCATTTGAGTATTTTTTTATTTTTGTTTAATTTTTCAATAAAGTATTTATCCACTTTTGTCACCGTACTGATAAGGATCAAATGTCGAAATACCTGTCAGCGATTATAAATGGATGTGTCGATGAATTGTTTTTATTCATATTAATACATAAACTCGTTATTTCTTTCATGCTCAATGGGAAATATTCCATTACCGAAAATACCCAATCATAAACTTATTATATCAGTCATTTTATGATTCGGTTATCCAACTATGTCTTTTTTTGCCATATTTGCCTAGAAGCTCGATAGACTGGTTGTTTCTCATGATTTCATCCATTTAGAGCGAATGATTTATCAGCCTCCCGACAGGAAATAAAGCGCCGTCTGATTCTAGTTTAATGATCTCTCAATTTCAATTTTATTATTCATTCCGTATTGCTTGTCGGTTCGTTAAATTGGATGTTGCGTATTAGTTTAGATTGGGTTCCGTTTTTGCTCGTCAAAAAAGAGACCATTTATTCAGCATAATTGGAAAATTTACAAATATGCTTACAAGAGATGACAATCTGTGGACAATATATCAAATAAGGTTTAAGAATATTCATGAGTTTAGAGTGTACTGAATCTCATTTGTGCAAAATGATCATTGGCGCTATATCCACCATTTATGATTATTCTTCTTACTACCAATGTTTCGATTAACATCTTTTTACGTTTTTAAATATATCAGCGTTCAAAATTTCATTGATGTCAAGAGTTTGCCGTGATTTGAAGACTATTTCAAGTAAGATAGAACAATCGGCCTCCCAACTTGTTGTGGCAAATATATTGATGGTGCAGTTATTGAATAAGAAGTGATTTCCATAAATGCCGCTTCCTTGGTCCTTCTTCTTGAATATTCAGCTTCTTTGGATATTATAGATGTATCATTCCATTTTATCTGTTTCTAAATTCAAATTATTGCAGGGCTCATTCATTGCAATGCCATTAGACCAATGAATAATTATGTTCTTTGATCTAAGCTCATAACGTTACATCCAGGCCCGCCGTAAGCGGGCGTGCAAGGCGTGCGTCCAGGGGGGCGGCTAGAAGAGTGAAATTTTTTAGATAAATATTTTAGTGTGTATCTATATGATTTTTCAATTTTATAAATAGAAATAACAATAATATAATATACATATGTTAGGCCCGAAGACCGAAAACGCTCAGTGGTCGGAAAAATCGGCCACATCGCGTTTTGGCTGCCTTCGAACGCACAGAACGCGTTTTGGCTGTTTTTAAACGCTCGCAACGCGTTCTGGTAATTGTTGAACAGCCGGAACGCGTTTTGTCAATTGTTCAACGCTCACAACGCGTTCTTAATGTTCGACTTGTATTATTTGCCGCTTTCTACCTGCGTAGGATAAAATTTATATTGTCCCTCATAAAACAAAGTTGAAAATTGAAATACAATTCAATTATTGACAACTACAATTGGATACCAAAGATGGGTTCGGTTTTTCTTGCCGAATCATTTCAACAATATTAAATTTCTTATAATTGTTTTTCAGTTCTAGGAAGAAAGTTACACTAATAAACTTATATTGTCGAGCATATAATATATAAATGCATGAATGAAAAAGCGAAAAGTTCTTTATTGAACAAATGAATTTCAATTTATTTTCTACAAATCCAACTTATTGTGGACAAAAAAACAAACTTGAATTTATAACTCTTTTAATTACTTTATTAGAAACAATTCAATTATTGAAAACTACAATTAAATACAAACGACGGGTTTTTCCGAACTTTTGTTTGAATAACATTTCGAATTACATAGTACATTTGAATTGTATCCGTAAAGTATGGAACAAATTCATTTTTAGCTAATCAGACCATTTTAAGAAATAATCCTGAAACACATCGATTTTTATTTTAATTTACCTTATTTTAAAATAATAATCTAATATACAGCGTGAATTATTTTCGAGTAATGACATCACCGTCATTTTTTTTTAAATTGAACTATTTTGTCTCCATTTCCGGATTACCTACTCTAGCTGAGCTGATTCCAAAAATATATCACATGTTGATACCAATAGGTACAGGGTCGACAAATAGACTATAGTTTTTTATGTGCTCAGTGCTCATAAAGAAATGCTAGACCACAAGTACCAAACATGTTAGGAAACAACTTATTTTTAATATTCTAAAAATGTAAAAAACTACAGGGTCTTACATTTGAACGAATTGCCATTAGACAAACGCGTTCCGGCTGTTTAACAATTACCAGAACGCGTTGCGAGCGTTTAAAAACAACCAAAACGCGTTCTGTGCGTTCGAAGACAGAGCTCTGGTGCCTACTTGGTTGCCCAAGCATGCAGTTTATCGTGCTGCCTGAAGTTGACTCATGGTCGTTCTTTTCGCCACACGTACCCCACATGAGGGCATTGGGCCGGAAATGTCCACGCCAGCACGTTAAGCCTCAGGCTTAACTTCTAGTTCGGTATCGGTTTACCCAAGCCTAACCACTACTAGTCAAGCCGCAACACTATCCAAGTCACTACTAGCTCTGCAGGCTAGCGCCCGAGCACGTCATTGGCTAGGACATGCTGCGGGAACGCATTCCCTTCTCAGTTTTGAATCTTGGGTATTCGAGCCTGAGCCAAGCTCCGCAATAAGATCAAGACTGACCTCTAGACCGTTCCTAGTACACCTGCAAGCAGGTCATAAGCCCTACACCGCGGCAAGGTGACGGTCACGTAGGGGGCGTTCGAAGACAGCCAGAACGCGATGTGGCCGTTTTTCCGGCCACTGAGCGTTTTAGGTTTTCAACAACAGTTCAATAGATTTTTATTTTTTCCCGCCATAATGAGGGAGCCCTTTCTAGAGAACACTCAGCATGGAAATATTTACGGGGGGTGGGGCGTACTGGGGTAATTAACATCAGGATACTAATGGAATTTCAGGAGGTTTACGCCTACTGCATGCGTATGTACTGTCGTCATTTCTTTACGATTAGTTGAGATATCACGAACCAATGGAATTTTAGCAGATTTACGCCTACAGCAGGCTTAGTATAGTCGTCATTTCTTTACGATTAGTTGAGATATCAGGAACCAATGGAATTTTAGCAGATTTACGCCTACAGCATGCTTAGTATAGTCGTCATTTCTTTACGATTAGTTGATATATCAGGAACCAATGGAATTTCAGGAGGTTTACGCCTACTGCATGCGTATATACTGTCGTCATTTCTTCACGATTAGTTGAGATATCAGGAACCAATGGAATTTTATCAGATTTACACCTACAGCAGGCTTAGTATAGTCGTCATTTCTTTACCATTAGTTGAGATATAAGGAACCAATGGAATTTTAGCAGATTCACGCCTACTGCATGCTTATGTACAGTCGTCATTTCTTTACGATTAGTTGAGATATCAGGAACTTACATCTCAACCTATTATTGAGATTTAGGCCACAATAATGAAATCTTGTGTAGTAAATCGTTGAGACTTGAAATCTTTTGACGAATAAACCCAGTTTAGTGATTTAAAAATTGTAATTTCTACCTAGTTGATATTAACCTCATGAGCTTTTTCATTGAGTATGAAATCTTGGAATAAATGAGTCACATTTTCATCATGGTGTCATCGAACGGGTTCGTTTCTCTGCCCTCTTTAAACAATATAAGTATAGTTGTGTTACAAACCTCAAAAATTTATGAGCGATATCTCGTAAAACATACTGGTGTGAAATTGAAGCATTGAGTGTTCATTGAAAACAAGACTTTTTTTGAGAAAAAATAATACCTTTACAACTAAAAATTTGGTGGTTGGTACTCACCAAAATATTTTTCTGTGAGAAGATCATTTACCATTGAAAACTTACAGATTACTCTTCACTGACCGACTGAGTAGTGGCTCACTAATCAATTCAACTCGCATACAAGATTATTAGCGGTGTCGAAACCCCTACGCTCACTGTGCATCGTGCAGCATTGCCAAGGAAAATAAATTACGACAATTCCATTAAATGGTATATGAAGGATTCATATTCCAGACCATGTATCTGACGAATAACTTAGTTTTTACCATAATTAGATTCATATATTGAAAAATAAAAAAAATCAGAAATAAGGATGTAGAAAATGAGATAAATAAATGTACAAGGTGTCCAGAAAAGGTATGGGGTATTTGTAAGTTTGATAAAACAAAAAATATTTGTGGGCAACAAAAAGTTTATTATCAACATATGAATTGGAGAATTATTCGGAAAAGATGATGTTATCCAAATGTAATGTTTAAATTCCGCGCCATACATAATTTTTAATATTTGAGAACTAGCGAATATCATCGGAGCTCGGGCGCATTTTTTGTCGATTCTCCTATCTATTCTTTTCATTTTCTTGAACCGGAATCAATCGACATTGTGTGACAGAGAGGAATATTGAAGCGTTGTTGCAAACCTTTTGTGTTTTTGTTGGATAACTTGGTTGAATCTCTTGAAAAGAGGATTCAAAGTCACTTAAATATTAAACCCCACTTACATCAAGGGTAAGTTAGAGTTTTGGAGAAAGGAGAGTCAACAAGAATTTCTAATTGTTTTAGGGTTCTTTATTTGGTACCAATTATTTGTTCCTGTGCAATATACTCTGGATCTTTAAGACCAAAAACCTGTAACGAGGGAGCCTCCATTTATCTGGAGTGGATAAGTACCCTGAGTGGGATTTGTAAACTTAACTAACTTTTTTTACAAATATTGTGTTTACCATAATACTAGAGAAATAGTAGATTCTCCTTAATATCAGAACAATAGTAGAACTATAAGCGTAGAGATCAAGTTTTGAGTTAAAGAACAGAAATTGGTTAGGAAGTATTGGTAGTGTTAACATTGTTTGGTAGAATTTGTGAATACTTGTTGACGTTTTGTAATAAAGAGATAATTGATATTTCTCTTCATTTGCTCCTGGTTCACACGAATAGGTAAAAGTAACTGTATTAAAAGACCCACCATTGTTTTGGTAATTTTTGTTTTAATAAGGTGATCAGGCATTTAAATTACCTGGCGCCCTTCATTCACATTTTAAGTAAATTTGAATTTATTTCCAAGGTGAAGAACCGCCCTTGCGAGCTAGCTGGTCACCCTTTTGTCAACGGGCTTTCAGTTTTTTTGTACAGAATCGATTTTTCTTAAATAAATCCGTTACACAAATGATGACCGTTGCGTTGCAGGTACTCTTCTAAACGGGAAAAAAGATTGGCGATAACACGTTGACACATAGCTATTGATATTGCTGCCATTGGGTTAAATTCGTTGGATTATTTTGATAAAACTTACTTTTAAGGTATCCCCATGAAAAATAGTCAAGCGAGCTAGGGTCGGGGCTTCTGTGAGGCCAGTTGATGTGTTCGTTTCGCGAAATGACGAAGGATGACAGTTCACGGAATTTATATTTGATTCCTATGTCTCGAACATCAATTTTTATTGACATTTGACGTATATTTAAATTTGATAGGAATGCCAGTGCTGACTGCCATAAAACAAAAAATATATCTAGAAACATTGCTAAAATGAGGTTACTAAAGCATTATTTTTAGAACGGTAATGAACTCATTACGAAACTGATATGGAAAGAAAAGAAATGTTCCCGATCAATTGAGAAGGAAAAATATTACTTCTACCTTATTTATCAGTCTATGATGTCAAGCATCGAATGTATTGGTACCCGGACTGGGACATAATTCCCCTGATGTGTCGATTCTCCGTAGAAGATTACTTAAAACACAGGATAAGCCTGTCAAATCAGCCAATGTCATCATTTCTATGCCTGAGCTTCAACGATGAATTTCTCCAACAAAGTTATCTCACCGATGTGAAATATTATCAATTTGCATGGATGATACCCATTAATACAACCATGAAAATATGCTAACTGGTCTCCACTAATTGCCCAGAGCAAGAACTCGAAAACCAGTCCGAAGCACAAGTTAGTTAGCATATTTTCATTAATAATATCAGCGATTTCATCATCATCCGTCCTACGGTCGATTTTTCGAATACATTTTGTTCCGTTTTTATTAATTAATGAATAGAAATGTCTGCCCTGTGATCTGGTTTTCCGTTTTGCGAAACGCCCTGAATGAGACAAGTTTATTTATCTGACTGATAATGAGTCATCGTTAATTAGGAAGTTTATCAGATGAAATGTCAGCGTTACCACGGTGAAGTTTTAATTGAATTTTGTCAAGATAATATGAAGGAATGGATATCATCAACTGTGGAAATAGAATTTCAAGACACGAAGTGTTGTTATCCATACTTTCAACAGGAGTCGATTAAATCAAAAGTTAATTAAAAGATTTCAAAAGATAACCCAAATATGTGCTTCGGAACGATGTATTCTTCAAGATGATGGGGGCTCCTGTGATTCAGAAATTACTCAAGTTTTGCATTAAAGCTCATAGCAAAGCAAGGATATATATTCCGCGAAGACTCCAGCAGCAGAATGGTGAAAATTTCACAAGTAAACAAAGCATACCCTTGACGAGAAATTTTTGTTGATGGGATTCATGTAGAATTATTCTTTGGGCAATAATAACCATATATTATTATCCTGGCTACCAACGCTTTGACAGACATCTTCTGTCGTTTTCAAGGCAAAAAATTACCTTTTAGAAAAACTAACAATATTTGAGAATTTTCATTTAGTCTCCAAGATAGACAGAACTCTGAAAACTCTATCAAATTTGTATTCATCTATGGTTTGAAGTCTTAATAATAATAATCTTTATTTAGTAATAAATATTAGTTACAAATTCTAAATATCATCAAAAAACCAAATAGCTCCTTAACATAGGATATTAACAGTTTTCTAAAGCTAGCATATCTACCACAGTTCTTCAGGGCACTGGGTAATTAATTTCGTAGCATACACAGGCAGTAGTCTTCGACTACTGCGTTCATTTTAACCATAGGTTCTCGAGATCAAAAGAAACACTTTTTTCCCATACCGTTTTTCCATATTCAGCTGCGTTAAAAAGTTATAAGCATTTTAAGTTTTCACATTGGGCGAATACCCCTCTGTAATCCAGTTTAGTTTGAATGAAAACTACCTTCCACAGCATCCACTATTGAATCTGAATTGTTTGAAAACATTATTTTCCCTCTAAGAAATGATTCACTCAATTATGTTCATCAGATGATTATATCGATTTAATTCCTTTCAACTTCAAATGTCTTAAAAATTGTGCAATTTAGGAAAAAAGATGAATTATTTTATCTGCAAAAAAGACTAATCATTCAAGGAAGTACAAGATACGGACCTTAAGTTCAAGTGATATTTGTTTTTCATGCAATTTAACCAATGTGTACAGTAGTAGCGAGAAACCCACAAGAAATGAAATAAATCTATTGATGCCAAAATATGCATGGCTGTTATCAAAACCTTCTACAAGAAATCATTTCAATTGATATTGTCGTTTGAATATTACAGAAAAAAATGCAATATTTTTAGGAAATTCATCTTTAGAACTGTACCAAATTAGGAAAAAATTTATAGGAAGAAAATGTTTCTTTTGATGTCAAAAAGCTATAGTTAAAAATAACCCATTGGTCAAAGACTCACACTGTATCTATTATAATAATATGATGCATAGTAAGGTCTAGCGCCTAAACCAATCAACCGATTTGCATCAAATTTTTTTTAAATTAACGGTAGCCATCTAAAATGATGCAGAAAAATAATAACAAGTGCCAAACATATATAATTTCTCTAAAAAACACAAAAAAACTAAAATACAGGGTGTTAGGCATGTTTTCGCTGTATTATTCAAATGCTCACTTTCTGACCAACTCGGATAGTACTCTTCAACCTTTTTTAACTCGCCCTAACAGTTCAACTTTCACTTTAGGTAATTTTATTCAAATAACTACCTGAGTTGGTCAGAAAGTGAGCATTTGAATAATTTTATAACAATTTATATTTTATATAACGTGCTTGAAAATATAAGATGGAAACTGCGATTTTGAAAAAGTTTCATTTTAAAAGTAATTGTCAAACTTAATATCGTTTAATAATTATAATAAACATCTATAATATCAGCTTTGACTTTCAAAGAGGAAAGACGTGTTTTGACGAGCTTGATTTTAACCTTATTTTAATTTCCAAACCTACCGAGTAAGTTAATTTAAAGAAATTATAATATTAAAAGATATTGAAAACCCAAATTTGAATGGTTTTTCTCCATTTTTTGGTAAAATTGAAAACGGGTCACGTCCGATATTTCAATATTGAGTTAGGTCCAGTGTAAAATTTTAAAATTTTAATTTACAATGGAGACACGACGACGAGGCAGACCAGTGGGTTCTCGAAACGCTACCCGGACAACCCGAACTGAAAGAAACCGACGCCGCGTTCATAACAATAATTACGCAATGTGATCTGTATTTGTAGCGAGAAGGGCTCCGGTTGAAGACAAAATTCCCGCGTTTTCTGTCGGCGAAATGAGCGAATCGTGTCAATTTTGCAATACTCTGCATTTTAGGGAGAAAAAAAGGCGAGATGGATTCAGCCAGTGCTCCCAGAAAGGCAAAGTTGTAATGAGCGATCAGATGCAATTGAAAGAAGTTATGAAGGAATGGATATCATCAACTGTGGAAATAGAATTTCAAGACACGAAGTGTTGTTATCCATACTTTCAACAGGAGTCGATTAAATCAAAAGTTAATTAAAAGATTTCAAAAGATAACCCAAATATGTGCTTCAGAACGATGTATTCTTCAAGATGATGGGGGCTCCTGTGATTCAGAAATTACTCAAGTTTTGCATTAAAGCTCATAGCAAAGCAAGGATATATATTCCGCGAAGACTCCAGCAGCAGAATGGTGAAAATTTCACAAGTAAACAAAGCATACCCTTGACGAGAAATTTTTGTTGATGCGATTCATGTAGAATTATTCTTTGGGCAATAATAACCATATATTATTATCCTGGCTACCAAGGCTTTGACAGACATCTTCTGTCGTTTTCAAGGCAAAAAATTAGCTTTTAGAAAAACTAACAATATTTGAGAATTCTTCAATTTTCATTTAGTCTCCAAGGTAGACAGAACTCTGAAAACTCTATCAAATTTGTATTCATCTATGGTTTGAAGTCTTAATAATAATAATCTTTATTTAGTAATAAATAATAGTTACAAATTCTAAATATCATCAAAAAACCAAATAGCTCCTTAACATGGGATATTAACAGTTTTCTAAAGTTTTAATGGTCTGATTTATATCTGTTGGTTCAGGTTGACTTTCTCTTGTTCGTCTAGCTTTTTCTAATATCTTTTTGGGGTCGCCATTGCTTCTAAGAGTTTTCGAGATGTTATTTATTTCTTCATTTTGGTCTTCTTCAGTGCAACAAATATTTATTGCTATATCAAATAAACATTTTGCTACTCTCAATTTAGTGTTTAGTTGGTGGTTTGAATCAAAATGTAGATATTGGCCTGTGTTCGTTGGCTTTTTATACACAGTGTTTCTTGGGATTCCATTTTTTTTTTATCTCGTCATCAAATTCCTTTAACTTCAAATGTCTTTAAAATTGTGCAATTTAGGAAAAAAGATGAATTATTTTATCTGCAAAAAAGAATGATCATTCAAGGAAGTACAAGATACGGACCTTAAGTTCAAGTGATATTTGTTTTTCATGCAATTTAACCAATGTGTACAGTAGTAGCGAGAAACCCACAAGAAATGAAATAAATCTATTGATGCCAAAATATGCATGGCTGTTATCAAAAACCTTCTACAAGAAATCATTTCAATTGATATTGTCGTTTGAATATTACAGAAAAAATGCAATATTTTTATGAAATTTATCTTTAGAACGGGGCCAAATTAGGAAAAAAGTTATAGGAAGAAAATGTTTCTTTTGATGTCAAGAAGCTATGGTTAAAAATAACCCATTGGTCAAAGACTCACACTGTATCTATTATAATAATATGATGCATAGTAAGGTCTAGCGCCTAAACCAATCAACCGATTTGCATCAAATTTTTTTTAAATTAACGGTAGCCATCTAAAATGATGCAGAGAAATGATAACAAGTGCCAAACATCTATAATTTCTCTAAAAAACACAAAAAAACTTAAAAATTTAGGGTGTTAGGCATGTTTTCGCTGTATTATTCAAATGCTCACTTTCTGACCAACTCGGATAGTACTCTTCAACCTTTTTTAACTCGCCCTAACAGTTCAACTTTCACTTTAGGTAATTTTATTCAAATAACTACCTGAGTTGGTCAGAAAGTGAGCATTTGAATAATTTTATAACAATATATATTTTATATAACGTGCTTGAAAATATAAGATGGAAACTACGATTTTGAAAAAGTTTTATTTTAAAAGTAATTGTCAAACTTAATATCGTTTAATAATTATAATAAACATCTATAATATCAGCTTTGACTTTCTAAGAGGAAAGACGTGTTTTGACGAGCTTGATTTTAACCTTATTTTAATTTCCAAACCTACCGAGTAAGTTAATTTAAAGAAATTATAATTGAAAAAGATATTGAAAACCCAAATTTGAATGGTTTTTCTCCATTTTTTGGTAAAAATTGAAAACGGGTCACGTCCGATTTTTCAATTTTGAGTTAGGTCCAGTGTAAAATTTTAAAATTTTAATTTACAATGGAGACACGACGACGACGCAGACCAGTGGGTTCGGGAAACGCTACCCGGACAACCCGAACTGAAAGAAACCGACGCCGCGTTCATAACAATAATTACGCAATGCCATCTGTATTTGTAGCTAGAAGGGCTCCGGTTGAAGACAAAATTCCCGCGTTTTCTGTCGGCGAAATGAGCGAATCGCGTCAATTTTGCAATACTCTGCATTTTAGGGGAGAAAAACGGCGAAATGGATTCAGCCAGTGCTAACAGAAAGGCAAAGTTGTAATAAGCGAGCAGATGCAATTGAAAGAAGTACCTGCTTTGCTCAGAGAACTTTACACAGGAACAGATGAAGAATCGAAGAATTTCCAAAACAATATATGCCAGTATAACAGTGCCTTTGCATTTGCTTCCCAAAAAGTTAGCTTAAGAGAATTTGCATCAACTGGCCCTTATTCATTTTGTTTGCATGGAACATCATACAGCAGAATTGGTTCCATTATTCCGCAACCTGGAAACACGCCCAGATTCTGTCAACTTTACACACTTGATACTAATGAAGCTCTGCAACATAGATTCCAACACCCAGCTAACCAAGGATGCAATCCAGTGACAATGCTTCGACTAGATGAAATGCTTTCTGAATATAACCCATTTGCAAGTGCTTTTTACACAATGGAAGAAAGATTACGAGAAGAACGTCGCAAAGCTATAGCTGAAAATCGAAATTACCAGATATTCGAATGGTTTTTGCGCGTATAGACAACGATCCTAGAATATACAATTTGCCGACAGGAGACAGTGTTGCAACAATATTTGACGGCGAAAATGGAAAACCGCCAGAACATATTGATTTTGCGGTTCATGCAAAAATGGACCATTGCAAACAATATCAAATCTTAGCCCATAGTCCATTGAAATGTTACATTTTTTAGGCTATACCTTGCGTTTTTTAGAGGACGCAATTTTATTTTTTTGATGTGTAGGGGGGGTCAGTGTAAAGCTAAAACCAAGTTTGTGGGGTCGCCACCCTTGTCCCACGGCCGCCATCTTGAAAATAGGGGTTGAAATGGTATTTACGATATATCTCTTCAACTATTTATTTTATAAAAAAAATTTATTAACATTTTTGTTGCAAATTAAATTCTCTACAACTTTGCTCCAGTAACTTTTTGTCGTAGAACTATAAATAAAAAAAGTTATAAGCGAAAATCTCGGAAATTTGAGAAAAAATTTATAATTTTCGATGTAACTTTTTTTTTTTATCATTTTACGAAAAATTATGTCTGACCATTTTTGTACATCGTTTTTTAGGAACAACTTTTATTCGCATCATTTTTTCATTAAGTCAATAGCTAAGGTTTTACAGCGCTCTGAAGTGAGTACTATTTTTCAGTACTCTGTAACTATACCTATATTATACGTGTGTACCTATAACATGTCATCAGTTATTGTTTTTTTTTTTTTTTTTTACTTTATTATTATAACTTTTTTAATTACAAATTTTGCAATATTATTAATAATTAATTATTGACTCTTTTCCCCACCACCCACGAGGTAGAGTCTAGAGGCGCGTTTTTTTACGTGGTATCACCAATAGGCATAATCCACGGTGATTTTCTAAATTAGAACTACTCCGTCCTCAGTCGTTTCGATGGACCAGGCTGCGGCTCAGCATCTGATCGCCTTTCTGAATTAAATCTTAGTGGGAGAACTGGAGAAGGAAGGGGTGTTAATGTTGGCGGTTCATCATCAAAGTCATTTTCATTTATTAAATCTGAGAGTTCCATTACGTTGCTGCAAGTCTTTCCAGAACAATGGAAGCACACTGCAGAAAATTTCATTCCTGCTTTTCGGCATCCACACATCGCTCCACAGTTTCCTTTGCATTTGCAAAAGATCAATTTTAGAAGCTCAGGGGGTGCTGGAGGTTTAGAGTTCTGCACTGGCATCAATAATTTTCCACATTTTTTCCAGCCCCAGTCTTCAGGATCATTATAATTACCAAGCCACGACTGGACCTGATGGTAGACTCGGAAAGTATGAAAGCGAGCTGTGTCTTGTGTTGGAGGAAGTGAGGATAAGTTAAATGTTTTTTTTGTCACTGCCTTGGCGAATTGTTTGTATCTTAGGCTGTCAAGAGAATTATCATCTTTATTACCACCGTATAAAGACATAAAAAAACGTTCACCAATTACAGTGAGCAAAGCAGGGTCAACTCTCTTGTTGAGAAACAAAGCCGTTCCACTTGCAAACTCTAAATGTTTCTCTAGAGTTTTCACAAATTTCATTTTACCGATATTGTAAGGAGCTGTTGTGTGTGAGTTGTGTCACAGCCGGAAAAAGCATGAAGAAACAGCAAGTTATTTGCAATGACATCTCCGTACATAAAACCTGAGTACTGAAAAATAGTACTCACTTCGGAGCGCTGTAAAACCTTAGCTATTGACTTAATGAAAAAATGATGCAAATAATAGTTGTTCCTCAAAAAACGATGTTCAAAAATGGTAAGACATCATTTTTTCGTAAAATGATAAAAAAAAAGTTACATCGAAAAATATAAATTTTTTTCTCAAATTTCCGGAGAATTTCGCTTATAACTTTTTTATTTATAGTTCTACGACAAAAAGTTACTGGAGCAAAGTTGTAGAGAATTTAATTTGCAACAAAAAATGTTAATAAATTTTTTTTATAAAATAAATAGTTTAAGAGATTTATCGTAAATACCATTTCAACCCCTATTTTCAAGATGGCGGCCGTGGGACAATGGTGGTGACCCCACAAACTTGGTTTTAGCTTTACACTGACCCCCCTAAACATCAAAAAAATAATATTGCGTCCTCTAAAAAACGCAACCTAAACTGTAACATTTCAATGGACTACCACGCATGGATCCAATGGCGTACTCACTACTTTTTGCGAACGGCGATTTAGTTTCAGCCTCAACATAAGCCACGAAACGAACGTGCAACAGCCCAGCGTAACCGTTTGACCATGCTTCAATACTACGCTTATCGAATTGCCGTAAGACCGGAGTTTAGTGCATTACACAGTGCGGGAAAATTGTTTCAGCAGTACGTTTGCTGTTCATACGTCAATAAAGAAAGTAATAACTTAAATTGGATAAGACAGAATCAGCCAAAATTAAGAACAGAAAGGTATCAAGGTTTAATTGATTATGTAGAACAAGAAGCGCAGCAGAGAAATGTTCCTCCAGGAAAAGTTATTATCTATAGCTATCAAGCTATAAAGGAAGTCCACGGAACATGCAGCAAAATTACCAAGATGCCATGGCAATTGTGCGGAAATATAGCAAATCAGACATTTTCATAACGTTTACCTGTAACCCGAAATGGCCTGAAATAGTTAACCCATGGGAAAAAGCCGTGCATCGTCCGGACTTAACAGCGCGTGTGTTTAACTTGAAGTTGAAAGAAATGTTAAATGACCTATTTGTGAAACATATATTCGGACAAGTTGTTGCTCATGTTTATGTTATAAAGTATCAAAAACGAGGACTTCCACAAGCTCATCTTCTTTTAATTCTTCAAAATGAACATAAAATGCGGGAACCAAATCAGATTGATGAAGCGGTCTGGGCCGAAATTCCAGACTTTATAATAGTGTAATGCGACAGGTTTCGTGCACGAAAAACAGGAGCTTTCATCTGATTTTCCAGAAGCTCCCTTTTCTTTTTCGAGCGTTCCACTTTTTCTTTCTGCAGTTGCTCCAATTGCCTCTGCTCTTCTTCTTTTTGCTTCTTTTTCAGAAGGCTGTTTTGAAATCGCCGCTGTTGGCATTTCAGTTGGGCGTCGAAAAGTTTTTTGGGCATTTTTTTAAACACCTCTTCACTCGATGAAGGCTAGACACAAAATGACATGATTGGCTTCTTATAGGGGGGCATTTGCTAATAACTACCGCGCGTTTCCTTATTTGAGCCAGTGGCGACACGGTCTTTTCCACTAGTATATATATATATTTCATAAAGCTTTCGCCATTCTTTAATTCTAAATTTTAAGGGGCGTTTTGTTTCTCCGATATAAGATCTTCCGCATTGGCACTGCATTTCTCAAATGCAATATTTCGTTCCTTGATTTTCATTATTATATTCAACATTTGATAGATTGTTTCGCTCTCTCCAACAGCATCTTGGGATAGACTTTACTGTTGAGAGCTGTAATTATTTATTTCCTTATTTTTATCTTGTTCTGTAGAGCATATATTTGCTGCTCTATCACAAAGAACATTTCATTTTCAATTAAGTACTAAGATGATGGTTGGACTTAAAATGTATATATCGATCTGTGTTTGTTGATTCTTTGTACTGAACAAGTACTTCATTGTTCTAACGGATTATTAGGGTTAAACTTTAATCTTAATGTCAGGCATCTCCACTATCTGATGAACGAGGATATACAGGCTGTTAGGCAATGTTTTATTCGTTTAAGAGGACTATCTTTGTTTTTTCTAGCCATCGTTTCAATCTTCCTAGGTTTTATTCAAGTTATGTCCATAGTCATGTTTTTATTTTGTTCTTTACAATAAAGGTGATTACGACACAACGTTCCATCTGCATGTGCTAGCTCCTCAACCTATCCATAAGTGTCTGGTCACTTTTATAGCCCAATAAATTAATCTCTAATATTTCAAACAATTGACTTGTTCTAGAGAATATCAATCTTATTAGTTATTTGGTAAATGATTGATCGCTACGTTGAAGAGTCTTTGATGTAGAAAAGTTTAATGTACTGCTTGTAAGGGTCCTGTTGAGATTTCAGAAGAATCGATTCCGACTAACCATGGTGTTTATACAGGGTGTTCGGCACATGGACCGTCAAATTTTTTTGGGGCGTTGGTAGGTTCATTTGCTACCTTTTCAGTCCTGGAACCTGAGTCCTTAATATTACGGTTACGGAGGTATGATTTTTTTATTAGGTGTTTCTAAATTACCCAAAATGTACCCTTCGAAGCCCCATAAGTTTTTCTGCGTGGGCTTTAACACGCATTTTTTTTTTATTGTATTAAGTCTACATGAGTGCGTGTTTGAAAAAAAAGTATTTATTGTTACAGATAACACCACAACATTAACACGAGCTTTTATTAAAAAAAAATATGAAAGTATGAAAACATCTCCTCTCCTATTGAAATTCAAAAAAAGTTACAGCTATTACAAACTTAGTTTTATTTTAAAATATTCTTTGGTTTATAACGTTGCTAACCATATGCTATTTACGTAAGTCAATAAAAAAAATAATACAGCAAATAAGGTTTTAGTCAGAAGAGTGAAGAAAGTCGCACCTTTCGACACAACACAGCGAGCAAGGAAATTTTACCTGCCCGTTTTAGATGCGTGTGAATTATTATTACTATTTCTGTCCTTAGGTTGGATTGAGTTAGTCGCCGCTGACTTGACCCTACCGTCATTCGAGATTTAACTGTCTCTGCTGTTGGAAGTGTCTGTGCCGCGTTGTTCAGTTTTTTAAATTTGCATTTTTTGTTTTTGTTACTTTTATCGACTTTTTGCTACTGTTGTTTTAATTTTTGGTTGTTGATCTGCCTAATTCCACTAACGCTGAGTATGCTGATATGGTGATGGCATATGGCAAGGCAGATGGTGTTGCTCGTGCAGCTCAAAGGATTTATCAAGCCAAATTTCCTGATCGAAGATTACCCCACCACGAAACATTCTTGACGACTTATCGACGATTAAGAGAGACTGGAAACTTAAATTTTCAAGAGCCTCGGGTCAATGTGAGGCAACACCATGTAGCAGTTGACGATCAAATATTTCAAGCTTTTGAAGAAGATCCAACTACAAGCATTCGTGTCGTTGCTCAAAGACTCAACTTAACGATTTGGAAAGTTTGGTCAGTACTTCGGAATAAAAATCAACACACTTCTCATTACACCCCGGTACAAGGTAAATAAACTTTTTTATTGATAAATTTGTCCTTTTGACTGCGAAAAAATTGTCACAGACTAATGAAATTTATTATATATATTTCATAAAGCTTTCGCCATTCTTTAATTCTAAATTTTAAGGGGCGTTTTGTTTCTCCGATATAAGATCTTCCGCATTGGCACTGCATTTCTCAAATGCAATATTTCGTTCCTTGATTTTCATTATTATATTCAACATTTGATAGATTGTTTCGCTCTCTCCAATAGCATCTTGGGATAGACATTACTGTTGAGAGCTGTAATTATTTATTTCCTTATTTTTATCTTGTTCTGTAGAGCATATATTTGCTGCTCTATCACAAAGAACATTTCCCATTTCCAATTAAGTACTAAGATGATGGTTGGACTTAAAATGTATATATCGATCTGTGTTTGTTGATTCTTTGTACTCATTCGTTCTAGGGATTCTTTTCCTTTCATGAACAAGTACATCTACATTGAATTAAACGTCAATTATTTGGGTTAAACTTTAATCTTAATGTCAGGCATCTCCACTATCTGATGAACGAGGATATACAGGCTGTTAGGCAATGTTTTATTCGTTTAAGAGGACTATCTATCTGTTTTTTCTAGCCATCGTTTCAATCTTCCTAGGTTTTATTCAAGTTATGTCCATAGTCATGTTTTTATGGTGTTCTTTACAATAAAAGGTGATTACGACACAACGTTCCATCTGCATGTGCTAGCTCCTCAACCTATCCATAAGTGTCTGGTCACTTTTATAGCCCAATAAATTAATCTCTAATATTTCAAACAATTGACTTGTTCTAGAGAATATCAATCTTATTAGTTATTTGGTAAATGATTGATCGCTACGTTGAAGAGTCTTTGATGTAGAAAAGTTTAATGTACTGCTTGTAAGGGTCCTGTTGAGATTTCAGAAGAATCGATTCCGACTAACCATGGTGTTTATACAGGGTGTTCGGCACATGGACCGTCAAATTTTTTTGGGGCGTTGGTAGGTTCATTTGCTACCTTTTCAGTCGTGGAACCTGGGTCCTTAATATTACGGTTACGGAGGTATGATTTTTTTATTAGGTGTTTCTAAATTACCCAAAATGTACCCTTCGAAGCCCCATAAGTTTTTTTCTGCGTGGGCTTTAACACGCATTTTTTTTTATTGTATTAAGTCTACATGAGTGCGTGTTTGAAAAAAAAAGTATTTATTGTTACAGATAACACCACAACATTAACACGAGCTTTTATTAAAAAAAAATATGAAAGTATGAAAACATCTCCACTCCTATTGAAATTCAAAAAAAGTTACAGCTATTACAAACTTAGTTTTATTTTAAAATATTCTTTGGTTTATAATGTTGCTAACCATATGCTATTTACGTAAGTCAATAAAAAAAATAATACAGCAAATAAGGTTTTAGTCAGAAGAGTGAAGAAAGTCGCACCTTAATAAAAGTACGGATTTCGACACAACACAGCGAGCAAGGAAATTTTACCTGCCCGTTTTAGATGCGTGTGAATTATTATTACTATTTCTGTCCTTAGGTTGGAATGAGTTAGTCACCGCTGACTTGACCCTACCGTCATTCGAGATTTAACTGTCTCTGCTGTTGGAAGTGTCTGTGCCGCGTTGTTCAGTTTTTTAAATTTGCATTTTTTTGTTTTTGTTACTTTTATCGACTTTTTGCTACTGTTGTTTTAATTTTGGTTGTTGATCTGCCTAATTCCACTAACGCTGAGTATGCTGATATGGTGATGGCATATGGCAAGGCAGATGGTGTTGCTCGTGCAGCTCAAAGGATTTATCAAGCCAAATTTCCTGATCGAAGATTACCCCACCACGAAACATTCTTGACGACTTATCGACGATTAAGAGAGACTGGAAACTTAAATTTTCAAGAGCCTCGGGTCAATGTGAGGCAACACCATGTAGCAGTTGACGATCAAATATTTCAAGCTTTTGAAGAAGATCCAACTACAAGCATTCGTGTCGTTGCTCAAAGACTCAACTTAACGATTTGGAAAGTTTGGTCAGTACTTCGGAATAAAAATCAACACACTTCTCATTACACCCCGGTACAAGGTAAATAAACTTTTTTATTGATAAATTTGTCCTTTTGACTGCGAAAAAATTGTCACAGACTAATGAATTTTATTAATTGTTCAGGCCTTCATGTTTGTTCTCGATCCCATTAGGCCAGAAATAGGCCTAATCAGTGAACCAAACTTTTGTTGAAAATAGTGGATCCTCTTAAAGCTTGTCAAGAGCCCAATAACGAAAACTTAAACGATTCGGTAGGTCGGTCGGCTTCAGTTCTTGAACTAATTGAATAATAATAATAAAAGTTTTCAGAGAAAGATCCTTACGCAAAATCCGCCAAGTCGTTTAATATGAAAGGCCAAGCTGTTGAGAACGGCGACGAATCGACATTTCAGGGTCATCACGTATACTCTCCCTCACCGCCACTATATTCTCTTCACTACGAGCTGGATGTTGTGTCTATTTGGTCGAGTATTATCCAATAACGAATATTGAGTCCCAAACTCAGTGATGGTAGAGCGAATTGTGCGTTCGGTAGGCCGATTATGTGGACCGTAAGTCGCTCTAAGTGTCCGATACTCATTAATCGAAGAAAGCCCATTTTCGTTATAAAGCTGAACAATTTGTAGACTCTGTGCCGGGCTAATTCGTTCCATTATGAAATGTCAGACACTACTGAACAAGAATACCACTTCAGTTTACACGACGCATGTGCGATCTGCAACTAAATCCCCACCACAAAGAGTACCTCTAAATGAATCACCCTTTACATATTTCAGCTTGTTTTTTTACACACAACAATACACATGCTGGGAGCCAGGGTTTTTTTACTAGGTTTTTTCTCTAGGCTTTCATGTCATACGTATTGTATGGCACACCGTCATTAACCCCTACCAGCTCTATGGTCTATTGTTTGCTAACCAAAAAATTGTAAGACAAAAGTTCAAATGGATATAAATACTATAAAATACGCAACCAGTTAATCCTTTCTAATCATTATTGCTTCTTTTAGTTGCTTCCTATCCCATTACTCATAATCGATTTACGTGTTCCGTGAATAGTAAATGACAATCTCCATTTCAAACAGTGTAAATATTGAAATGAAATAATGAGCTTCAGGTTTCGGATATAATTTCAAGTAACAATCGTGTCGGCCTGTAAATGAAATACCCAAATCGTGTATCACGATCTCTACAATTCAATGGAATGAGTGATGTGCAGAAATGGAAAGCCATGGGTAGATTTCGTTTCAGGAGATTTTGGAATATCTGAAATGGAATTTGTTGGTGGAAATGTTTTGCATGACAGATTTTTTGAAAATTTACTGAGGTCTTTGCGTTCGAAATCTTTCTATTTCGTCCAAAAATTTAAGAGTAAAGAACAAACAGAAAAGATATTTTGAAAATAGTTGAATTAGTTACTGAGCCAGCTATGAGAATCTAAAATTTGGATTTCTCAATTCCTCACGAAATATCAATCCAAGTTGCTACCGATAGAATTGCAATACCTGTTCCCTTAAGTATCCAATGCATGACCAAGAGCAATTCATAGTGTAGTTCTTTTCGTCAAGTATGGAATTAACCAATTACCCTAAATTGAATGCATTAATTCGTCACATTCTATTGAAGCAGTCTATCTCCTTCGGGAATGGCAATGAGCATAATGACAAACGTCACCGCTGGCCATATCGTGATGTAGGCAATATAAAAATGCAGTCCCAGTAGGCCGTTTTCATATCAACTCGTATACCGCGCCCCACCACTCCTCAGTGGCGTGACTATGCATGCTTTACTTCTGTCGCCAAACTTGTCATGCAATTCGGGGGCTCCTGTCTGCATTAACATGATTTTATGTATATGAACACTATCAATCAAAGGAAGATACTAATTGAATTAATTTCATATTAATGAAAAAATATACACATATCAACTGTCGTTCGTATTCACCATAATAAACAAGGTGAATCTTTAGTCATTGACCTTGAAAAATTCAATTGACAATGAGCTAAACCAGTCCAGCAATGCATGTAATCTGCCATAAAACATTTTTAATTGTTTCTCATTTGTAAACTTCAGTTTCCAAAAACACAGTATTAATCAGGAAAGTTTATTTTATCAAGTCACTAACTTGTAAATCTGACAGTTAACAAGCAAAATTTGTACAAGTTAGTAGCCATTTATGTTGAAAATCATGGTACAATTGTTATTCCTAGTAACACAGATTTTTGATCAAGAAAGAGTTGATATTGATGATGATCAACCATCTGTTGACTCAGAAACTGCTGAACTCGAGGACTGCAGAACATTTGTACTTTCCTTACTACCAAATAATTTGCTAGACATTTCGATTTTTTTGTTGACCGAATCATAGACATAACTCATCGCAATTTTGGTGCTCTTCCACCCTCCTGCACGCTTTAGTGCTAAAATATCTCCACTCGAATTCGCAACCATAGTGGCTCCAGTTCCGCGAAAAGAGTGGCCGATGTATAACTCTGGGTCTTTTAAACCTAAATATTTCGTTATTTGCTTTGGGACACCACCAATAGTGTGCTGGCCAGCATTAAGGGATATGCACTTTCCATGTCAAAAAAAATTTTAGGCTTTCTATTCCAGGAGGCCGAAGATTGACATATTTTCTGTATAACATGGAGGGCTTGAAGCTGCAGCGATCATCGGTTATGGTGAATCTTCTTGTTGTTAATTCTTTTGTTTTCCGCAATGTCACAATAACGTATTTTCCCATATCTTCTACATCATCATGTTTATGGAGAGAATTTCGTCACATCGACAACATCCAAAAATCCCAAATAATGATACAATTTTCGCCAGCAACCACTGGTCATCAGGAGCATGTAAAAGAAATTGTTCAGCCTCTTCTTTACTTAATACCTTGGCCTTTTTTGGCGTATAACGCCCATTTTTTCGTTTCAGAAACGCTATTACCTTTTGAAATCTGCAAATGACAATTAAACGTCATATTTTTCAATAAATTTTTTAAGGAAAACAAACCTGCGTTCAGGGGTATTTTTTTTTCATTTCCAAGCAGCCTTTCAGCATAGACCATTTTGCCCATAAAGTATTTGGGCTGAATCTAGCTGATAGTTGATTCAAGTAGACCAACAAAACATCTTCAGTTACCCCAATCACACTATTTTTGTTATACCTTTTGAAGTCGTCGTATTCTCGCTCGTACCTTGAAGCTGATTTTTCAGGTAATGAACTTGAAGCTACACTGCTGGCTGCCTCAATAAATTTCTTTTGGTACATTAACCCTTAACTGGTGACCATGCGTCTCGGAGACTCCGCACGATCTTTTTCGTATCGGCACTCCCCACCAGAAATAATTAGTATACGGCCATTCCGTGTACCTTCCAAACTTTTAGTATACCAACAGATGCCATAGTGAGAGTTTACCTTCTTGGTCTTATTTGTGATTCAAGTCTAGTAGACTCAAGGTCACCATTAGTGTTACTTATAAAATATGGATTCTAGAAAGAAAGTACACACATTAAATGACGACTTTGGAGGAAATATGTTTAAAATGGTTTAATGAGGCGACAAGTATTAATAATTAATATAATTAATTATTAATTAATATTATTGATTATTAATTATTATTAATATTAAATATATTCCTGAAAATGTGGCTGATGAACAAGAAGAAAAACTTGAAATCAGAAAGTATTGTCATATTTGCCCATCCAAATTATGAAGAAAGACTGCATATTTATGTACTAAGTGCCAAAAATCAGTATGCTTGCAGTGTTCGCGAAAGATTGTAAAATTTGTACTAAAATAGAACGAGAATAAATATGTTTTCTTTGTTGTTTTAGAACTTTACAGATTTTGCCAACGATTTAAATTTTTCTACAATTTACATTTTTCTATATAGTATACACTTATTTTCAAACTTCTATTATGTAAACTCCCACATAGGAGTTTTTTTTTTTTTTTTAAATATGTCTTATGTGAATTTAGTATAATGAGGAAATGAATTATTTTTTTAATTTTTTTTAAAGGGTATACTTTGATTTTTTCTTGTTTAATGTAATTAAAAATATTATTACATTGTCATTTTATCAAAAAAAAAATATTATTACTATGTTTTTTTTTATAACTTTTGAAAAAAACAGTTTTTAGCCAGGAGTCTGTCAGAGTAATGGTCACGTAATTAAAAGTAGGGTCACCAGTTAAGGGTTAATTTTCGCTTTCGCCAAAACAAATTAAAAAAAAATGAACAGACGTTCATCTTCCGCACTGGCAAGGTAATTCATATATGCAGTTCTTTGTCCTTTGTGTCTCATTATTAGGCTTAACTTTTGTAAGTTCAGCTCTGATAGTGTCTTGAGTTTTGAATGCAGTCGTTATGTTGTATCTATTTCCAATTCTATATATGAATTACCTTGCGAATGCGGAAGATCTTACATCGGAGAAACTAAACGCCCTCTGAATGTAAGAATAAAAGAACATCAGAAGCTTCTACGAGTACTAGACAGCGACAAATCCAGGTTGGTCCAACATGCTGTAGATGAGAATCATCGTATAAAGTGGGATGAAGCATTATTAATATCCAAAGAAGAAAAACTTGCAAGAAGAAAAATCCAAGAAGCAGCATTTACGAAAATAACACCTGATTCCATAAGTGCTCCATCTATAGATCTGCCAGAAGTTTGGACACCGAAAGTTCGATCCAACTCAAAAAGATCATCATATCACAGATGAGTATATAACATCGTTCATTTTCTTGCATGACTTCTGTCAATATTGAATTTTTTGAAAATTGATAATTTTCAAAAGGTTTTTTACTTTTCCTCCTTGATAAAGATAGAAGCTGTCTATCGAAACGTCGGAAAACGTTACATCCACAATAGATGATGGTAATAGCCCAAATAATCATTCAACACGAGCTCCATCATCAACAATATCTCGTCATCAACTGAATGCAGTTTGATTCTTTACATTTCAGAATATGTTCGAAATTGATTAGATAAATGTTCGGTTGATAAAAAGAAACAAACCCATCTCGCGACAAAAGCTTCAAACCCATTCCGAATTCCAGTCATGGTGAATAACTTCACAGCTGATTAACTCCGAATCTGTAACTGCTATCGCTAAATGAATTAAAGAAATCAAATTGCGATTAGCTACAACAGCAGAACAATTTGAAGAAAGAATAGTTTCCGATGTAACAAAGTCAGGAAGTGACACATTAAAAAACACCCAACTCAGCTGGGAGAGTCGAGTATGCCGAATTATATGTCTGACAACACTTTAAAATGGGCCTCTTTATGTTCGTCCTGGTTGATGATTTAGTCATTAGAAGAACATCGACCTGAATGGTGTGTAATTTAGAGGAGGAAAT
Organism: Micraspis discolor; assembly: GCA_030674115.1. Lineage (NCBI taxonomy): Eukaryota > Metazoa > Arthropoda > Insecta > Coleoptera > Coccinellidae > Micraspis > Micraspis discolor. Next base: position 4,722,783 of record JARTUT010001740.1, read on the forward strand.
TAACAGATGTACAAAACGAAGAGTCGTGTTATGATCATCCTGAAATTCAGGTCGTATAGTTCAGTTGGTATGATACATCTGATGTTACCACAAGGATGTACTGGGGTTTTTCTTCGATTATCCCAATTACCTCTATTTTTCTAGCCTACCGATGACAATGTTTACTTCCGTACTGAATATCTGACTGTGAAAATCAATCATGAATTCATTTATTTCGAATCGTTTCTGTGAAAAAGTCTATATCAGATTGATGGTTCTGCAGTGCCTATTTGATGGCTCTCAATATACTCAAACGTTTGGAATGATTATAGCATTTTCTTATTTTAATTGAATTCATTGTCGATGACTTCCTCATGTTACAAGCGCCAAGTGAATTAGACGATATTTATTTTTAACTTCGTTGCTATGGAAGTATCATTAGTGACAACTATAATTTTCGTATTTCTTCAATTTATCAATCAAAATCAGCCGAAACCCAAACAAAATTGGTATGACTTAATAGGTATTTTCAATACCTTTCAAACGAGCTGTCATTTGCCATAGGGTCCCATTCAAAATTATTGGTCACAGTGGCCTTGTGACGTCATTTATGACTATTGCGTCACCTGTTATGACCAGTTGAGAAGCCTACATCCGTTTATTTCCACCCTCCAAATTTCATTATTATAAGTATACCCGTTCAAAAGATACGAGGGGGGGAGGGGACTTTTAACTAGCACTGTATAATCTCTGCTTTTGAAAGTATCAAAATGTTAGAAACGGCCATCAAATGTTCAGCATGACAGATTTTTTGTCAAATATTTGAAAGGAAGATGTGAAGGGCACCCGTTAGGTATCAACACATATGGAAATATTCCGAAAATTAATCCTCAATATTCATAGTTGCCAACTTACTTTGTATACTGATACTGTTTTCGGAAGTCATCGACTACTCTGCTCGAGGATTCTGGAAATGATTTGCTGAGAATCAAACAGCATGGAGGTTGCTGAGGGTTATGTGGAGAAACGTTTCAAAACGTCTAATGGGTGTTTTGAAAACTGTCACTTTATTCATCAAAATTAGAAAAAGATTATTCACACATTCCTATTTCAAGTAATTGAATCCAACGCTGTACTGAATTAATTTGCTCTATGACTGACAGCACAAACTTTATCATTCAAGCAGTCTCAGTTATTCATAGCCTACCGGGTACCATCGGTTTCAGAAGATCACTTTGTCGGCTGTCAACCCACCAAATCGAAATGCAGGATTTCCATTGAATATAGAGTACTGACCATATAATGCATACATCTAGAACATAACTTTTACATGTCTTCTATGATGGGAATTTCTATTCAATCAAGAAAAATTCATCATATATCCTTTGGTGAATGCAGATCGCACACATCGCTGGCAAACTTAATTGGTTGCAGGGCATTCTTTCTATATGGACATGAGATTTATCGATAGAAGTGCCTGCAGTCCAACTTGGTATATTAAAATATGCGTTATTATTCGAACCTATTTCTACGAGAGCAGTTTGAGTTCGATGACATTCGATTTGCGAAAAATCAAAGAACGGTATACAAGAATTTTGGAAAAAATTCATTTGCATTTAGTGATACTAGGTGGTCCAACGGAACGTATCTATTTTCGTGCTCTGAAATGATAATTTGGAAAACTACTCGGACCGTACAGTTTCAGTTCCGGGTGGAAACAAGGGGGTGAGAGGTTGAGCATAATTCCTTCTAACTCGAGGTTTAAAAAGTGATAACAAGTGTTGTGATACCTCATATGTTCTTGAACGAAGCATTAGCATGGTACACGTGTTGGTGATGTTTTAATTGGTGACCCGTAGTTGATTTTCATTTAGCGTGAGGATGTTATCTAGATTGCCACCAATAAAACTATGGAGAATCAAACAGTCATAATGAGATGACGACCACTCATTCTATGATCATTAAAGCCGTCGAGTAAATAGATTCTGAGTCAAAGTTTTAGTGAGAGTACCTTGTAGGAGCAGCATACTCCAGAATTGGTTAAACGCATGTGATGTTAAGCGGCCTGCATGTGTTGATTGAACATCTGGTGAAAACTCTATTCATTGAGTACAATAAGACAGCCCTCAGTGAGGTTGTGAGGTTGACTCCAGACACTTGCTCTCAATCGGATATGAGTTCTGTGGATTTAGTGTTTTAAAGTGAATAATCTTTCACTTATCTACGTTTATAGGAAGAAACCACTCCACACGGCATCATTGGCTTAACCAGATCAGGTTATTCTGTAGGATCTGAGGAAAACGTGCATTATAAAACAACTTGATGTCATCAGAATACAGGGAGGGCAAGGATCAAAACAATCTGAAAGGGGTTGATACGTACGCCAAGAATAAAATGGGACCCGAAACAGAACCTTATGGTACCCTAATGACAGGTTTCAAATCAGTTGAGGAGTGACCAAATTCAACTGAAGAATATGTGTGGAAGTTAAACACAGGCAGCCACTCCAAAACGTTACCCATTACACCAAGATATTCAAATGTAGTGATCTCATGCGGTGGCACTCCATAAGGCCCCACATACAATCCTTATACAGCGCTTCGGTAGCCGAGAGGTTAGCGCTCAAGGTTCCTACCGACTAGGTGCCGGGTTCAACTATCGGCGGCTCCCGTTCTCAAATTTCTCCCAGACATCTATAGCATGGCGCACACAAGCCATACTGATGAGTCCAAATGTGTGCGCCAGGGATGAAACACATAAGTAAGGATAACACATCTAATCCTACACAAGTTTGAATAGTAAGCGACCAAAAAGGAGCACGATCAAATTGTCTAAAAAGGTCCAGATACATGACATCCATCGGTATAATTGGGTAAATAGACTTAGTCCAATGCTGGTCACTTTCCAACAGTGTGATTACTGAACGTCCGGGTGGGAATCTTTGTTGTTGTTCTGACATGATACCTTTCTCAAGATAAAATCTGATGCAATATATTGGACATTATCTTCTCAGCAATCTTGGAAATCAAAGGCAAAATGGATACAGTAGTTTTTAAAGTCCTTCACAGATGCGATAAAAGCCTGAAACTAAATTTGCCGGAATCGATGGAAGTGACAAATCTGTACAAGAAACCAAGTCTTTCACCACTTAATACCCTAATAGAGATATGCGATTCAGCACTTTTGAAAATCCCATGGAGCACCATAGAGACATGTCGTAAGATGTATAAAGTGACAATTAGAGCTAATACTTGATTTTTTCAATATTTATAATAGATATTTACAAAATAAAGGAGTCATCAATGCAATCTATTAGTTCTGAATTAATTCAGACTTTGGGTATTGTTCAAACGATGGATTTTCTCTTGTATAAAGGTAACAGTACACACAGTACTTATGAACACATTGAATAGGAAGGCTCCTTTTTGAACGCTAACTGTAGGTGCGTGTCTGCCAATCCCTGGTCTCGTATAATACACGAAGTGCATTCAACGTCAGTCATATGTCACGTGAATTAAGCAGACCTTCCCAAACCGTTGCTTTATCCCTCTTGCACTCGTCTCCCAATGCTAATTAGTTTTGAGTATCATAGCTTCGGTAGTCGTGACTACAATCTCTGGATTTCTGACAGTGTGAGTGCACTGAAATTGGGGATCAAAATAAATCGCCTTGTTGACAGGTCGGCAGACAATGCTTAATTAGAAGGAAGTTCTCACGGGAGGCTGCAGAGCATACTTTACTTCGTCCTTGTTATTTTTGGGTATCTCCGAGAAGTAGCAGTCTTTTGACGGTTATGAACGAATGGCTTCTGGTTTACACTGAAATGCTATCTGAGGTTGACAAGAAATCTGATGAAGAGGAAGGGGCTAGATATGAAAGGGCTTTGAAAATAAGAAAAGATGTGTTTACAAAAATTTTCTCTACATGACTAATTCAGATAGCATTAATAGTGGGACTTTTCTATATTGCAATATATCGTTCTATTTAAATTACATTCCGTGATATTTTCGGACAACATAATCGACCTTCTGAGACAGCTATTATGAATTTGATCTGTAAATTTGAGTCGACTGGCTGAGCGAACACCAACGCGTGTTCGACCGGGCCGTTCAACTGAAAACATCGCAGTCATGATCCACAGTGTTGAAGATGATACAGATTTGTCAATTTCTCGAAGTTCTCAACGACTGGGGTTTTTTCAAACCACCACAAAGCCAATTTTGTATTGGGATTTGGCTTTGAAGCCTTGAAGATTCAACTAGTGCAGGAATTGAAGCCAACCGACCATTCACATCGCCGTAGATTCGATCAGTTCATTCTGGAACAACCCGCTGGTTTTTCTGAAAATATCAATTTTTCAGAAGAAGCCCATTTTCACTCGTTAGGGTGAGTCAACAAGCAAAATTGTCGATTTGGGCTTCTAAAAATCCTAGAGCGATTATTGAGATACCTTTGGATTTTCAACGTGTCACTGTATGGTGCGCTATGGGTCTAGAGGCGTGATTGGGCCTATTTTTTCGAAGGTGAGGATGGAAATGCGGTAACAGTCAATGGATCACGCTATCACGAGGTGTTAACAACTCAGTTTTGGCCTATTATTGATGTCATGGATATTGCTGACATGTAGTTTCAACAAGACGGAGCCAATTGTCACACAGCTTAGAAGGCGATCAATTTATTGCAAAGCAAATTTGCTGATCTCATAATTTCACGAAATTCAGCTAGTAAATGGCCAGCCACATCTTGTGATTCAACACCACTGGATAATTTTTTGTGGGGCTATCTTAAGGACAGGTCAATACGGATCCAATCGATTGCAGCCTTAAAACTCAAAATCTGTGATGTGATGTGGCATTTGCCAGATATATTTTTCAATCATAATTGCCGAACTTTTCATTTTGTAATGCAATAAAAATTTGAATCATCGTCATCAATATTTTTTGTTTTATTTGTTTCAAAAAACGAAGTTCTTGTTGGTAGACACTTTTCTATGTGAATGCGGAAGATCTTTAACGGAGAAACAAAATGCCCCCCTGAGAGTGAGAATAAAAGATCATCAGAAGCTCTCTTAAGTGGTACACACCGATAAAGTTAGTCCAACATGCTGTAGATGAAAATTACCTGATAAAATGGAACGAAACATCTATCACATCAGGAGAAGATAAGCCAACAAGAAGTAAAATCAAAGAGGCAGCATTCATGAATATCACTTTCAAACCCATTCTCGTTTAAGACAAGGGATGATTTGAACAACTGTAGTATTCCATTCATCATTGAATGTTGTGCAGCCCAAGTACACCTGAATATGAGGAAAGTCACCATGATGTGTGTTTACAGACCTGAATCATCTGCAGGTAATTACGATATTTTCTTGGAAAGGCTGTCATGTAGATTGTCCAGCTGTTTGGAAGAAAAATCCGATGTTATACTGGCAGGAGATTTTAATATTGATTTATTATGTGAAACATCTGCAACTAAGAACTTTAGGTCAACGATAGAGAGTTTTGGTCATCGGTCAACAATTAATGAACCAACAAGAATCTCCAAAACTTCAGCAACATGTATTGACAATATTATAACGAATATAGTAGGAACTAGCACGGTAATTGAAGAACATATAACTTACCATTCTGCACAAAATTTTATTTTTCCTAATAAAGAACACTCAACTATACCATTTGAAAAAAAAAACAAATTAGAGATATAAATAAAGAGAACATAAGGAAGTTTGTGGATCAAATATCAGATCAAAAATGGACTAATATGGGTGAGGATTAGGATGATGATGCAAATTCACTGTGGAGAACATTTTTTGGAAGATTCTATGAGTTCTTTACCTCCTGCTTTCCCTTAAGAACTATTAGTTTTCAAGGTAAGAACTGAATATTGCGAAAGGACTATTGAAAAATCAACTAATAAACAGAAAACTCTTTTTGGACTCTCGTAAATGAAACACTAGGGAAACAACGCAAAAGTTCAAATGGAATAAAAGGTGAATCTGAACCTCATAAACTGCTGGACACATTTAATAACTTTTTCTCCAATGTTCAATCAGCACTTAATATTGAAGAACAGTCAGATAATGATGATTCTAATCCTATACCACGTCAGGAAAAATCCTTTAACTTGTTTGACATCACTGAAGATGAAATAATAGCTACAGTAAGGAAAATGAAAAACTCCAAAAAATTATATGACCCGGATGGTATTCCTTTGGAAGTTACAAAGGCATGTGTACATCTTATTGCAACACCTCTAGCACATATTATGAACAAATCATTCAGGGGGTTGGTGTTTTCCCAGAAGACCTAAATATTGCTGTTGTGAAACCAATTTTCAAAAAAGGCGATCCTAAAGATCCTGGAAGCTATCGACCAATCAGCATCCTGTCCACATTTTCCAAAATATTTGAAAAAATTTTGGCAAATAGGTTTCTAAAATTCTTCAAAAAATTCGATTTTACACAACGTCAACATGGATATATTCAGGGAAAGAGTATTAACACAGCAATATTTGAGCTATATAATTCTATAGTAACATCATTATAAAACAAGGAGTTGCCAATTGCCAATTTTTGGATCTGTCTGAGGCATTTGATTGTGTTGATACAGGAATATTGCTAAAAAAATTGGATAAGTATGGGATAAGAGATAAACAACTAATGCTCATAGAGAGCTACTTAAGGAATAGGCCTCAGACAGTGAAAATGGTAATAAATGGAAATAAATATCAATCCTCAGTGGAAGTGAGCAAAGCCGGTGTGCCACAGGGTAGTGTTCTTGGGCCACTGCTTTTTCTGATCTACATAAATGATCTTCTATCAGCCCTGCGTGGTCATGTTTTTGGTGGTTTTTTGGAGTATGTGCTGTTTGCGGATGATACCAATCTTCTCTTGAGATCTTTAGGGTTCACCTTGGAGATAGCACGGAAGATACTTGATAGCGTAAATAGATGGTGTCATTTTAAATCTCGAGAAGACTGAGTGTATGGTCTTCAGTACTGGTAGATCTGCTGTGAGTGTACCTCAGGAAATTGAAGATGGTGTGAGTTTGTCCACATCTGTGAAATTTTTGGGAGTTTGTCTGGATAATAACTTAAGATGGATCTTCCACATAGACAATTTCGTAAAAAGACTTAACTCGGTAATATTTTCAGTGTGTGTCCTGAGAACTAGAATGGACTTTGATACTTTGAAGATGGTGTATTTTGCGAACTTTCAGTCATTGATGAGTTACAGTATAATTTTTTGGGGGGGCAGTTCTTTGTCTGAATTAGTGTTTTTAAGACAAAAGGCTATGTTGAGAACGCTATTGTGTTTGAAGTATAGGGCGTCGTGTAGAGGACATTTCAGAAAAAATAACTTACTAACACTATACGGTTTATTCATATACAAAGTTCTTATATTCATGTATCTTCATCCTCATTGTTTTGAAATTTATAGAAATGTTAACTTAACAAGAAGAAAAGAAACTTTCTTTTATCCTCATCATTCTTTGTCAACAACCGAAAAATCTCCATTCTATCTTGGAATTAAATTGTTCAATTGTCTTCCTAATAAATTGAGAATGATAAGTAATGTAAAATTTTTTAAGAAGACTCTGCATGAATTAGTTATAGTAAGTGAACCATATTCTTTGTCTGAGTGGTTCACCTTTTGCTCAACTTAATGAATTTGATTACTTAATTTGACGATGTCACTTTTATTTTATTTTATATACAATAATTTTTGTACTGAATAAATCTTCTACTACTACTAAGCCCATCATCGATTGAGTTACCGGAAGTTTGGAGGCCAATTGTTCGAAGTAACTTGAAGAAGTCTTCAAACCACAGATAAGTGCTAATTTTTGTTTGTTTTCGTAGTCTGTCTATTTGGCACATAATAGTGAAAATTAAAAAAATTCTTTGAACTTGAATTTTTAATAGCTAATTTTCACTCAGACACGACAGAACGTTGGGGAGAAAACAATAAGAGATGAGGGCCTATTGCCCAAACAACTTAGCAAAGATATTTTATTCATTCCTTGAACCTACCCTGAAATTTTCCTAAAAGAAATTGAAAAAAAAATTCCATTGAATCAAACTGGGTATCTGGAAGCTCCATGAATGATTTATTCCGCAACCCATGATTTTCTCATCATAGCCCCTCTCATATCACCGCTTGACTAAAGCGATAAATAACACAATAATCGAGAATGACACGCTAGTTGCCCCAAAAACACAGGTGAGCTACCCCATATTTCCGTCCTCTCTACATCCGACCACAAATCTGACGATGGTACAAAATAGGTCCTCCCCGTATGCCATCCGTTCCTTTTTGTCAATTCCGACAATCACAAATGACTTCTCATTAATTCCTGGGTCGTTCGGTTAAATTCAATCGGGCTTCCTTTCTGTTGGGTTTTGTTCTGAGGCAACGATGCATGGGACTGGTTAGGTCTAAATTGTTGGTTAAAAACTAACAGACAGTTTCATTATACGTTCACTGGAATTATTTATTTAAAACCCCTTGTTGGGTATCGCGGATTCTCTTCTGGTGAACTATTATTTTCTGCAAATGGTCCGTTGGAATTGCTTGGGAGCTACCCGCCTATGTCCTGCGTGGATAATGACTGACTTTTGCGTCTTTTCCTGTGCGAGCAATGTTCCCATAATTTAGGTATATGAATTATTGTTACTGTACTGGGTGATGTCAGAGACATATCAATAGAACGAACTGCGTTTTGTAGAAATGGAAGCAAAGGATTAGGTTCGATTCCATGATGAATCCGTGGTCTATGTTGAGCATGGTGCACTGGAAATAAAAGAAATTTATAAACAGTCAATTAGAGTGAATTAAGACGTTTCGATTCATTTCAAAGTATCTTCAGGGCTCTAAAACAAATTTTACATTAAAATAACACGAAAATATTGAACCTCAATGAAACAACAGTTTGCTTCTACATAAAAAGAGAGCATATAACAATTAACGATATATATGTATATAAAAAAATTATGAATATCTGAGGTGTTTCAAGATCATTTAATTATGATGGAAACAATTCATGCAAAATATTTCGAATTTGTTAGATCAATATAAGATTGTCTCTCTCATAGGGCAATTTTAGAATGATAATTAATTCAATATTGTATTTAAATTTTTTAAATGGGACACCACGCATTTCCAATTTTTTATAAGAGTCTGCATAAAAAATTCAATTCACCTCAATTCCTTTTATTCACCTATAACAGTTTTGGAGTAATAAATTATTTATAAAAATTTCATATCGAATTTATCTTGAAAATGGCTATTCACAGTGCAGCAAATGTCAGTATACACTGTCTGGTATTCACTCATGCACGTATTCTCGGCCAATATCGTACCTCGGGCGGAAGTAGGCAGCTGAAACATAACGAGTCCGCGTGTAGTAGTGTTGTTGTGTACGTTTACAGTGCGTTCGTTGCCATGGATGCGCGTGTACAGTACACGAAAGAAGAACGTGTTTGTTTGCTCACTTCTTACCTAAAACTTAACGAAGATTATGCTGGTATTTTCGAAGAATTTCGCTTGAGCTTTCCAAATAAGCAAGTTCCCATCAGACAAATGGTGCATAAACTGTATCGTAAATTCCTGAGCACAGGGTTTGTAGTCGACGCGTCGCGTTCAGGTTGCCCTGCTAATTTTTTCGTAAAATTTTGTTTTATCGTGACTAAACGATGTGTATTGAAAGGGGGGTACACAATTCGAACATAAAATGAGAGGCCACAAGTGATTATTGATGTTATATTTTTCTCGAAAATAAATTTATTTGCAATTATTTTAGTTTTTTTTTTCTCACACACGCAAAACTGACTTTTGCTGCACCCTGCTACTCGATATTCGTTATTTCAGTTCCATGAAATGTGAAATTTCTTTTTTAATGGTTTCAATCTAATGTTTCAATATTCATTTCCTCTTGTGACGGTAAAATCATCTAGTAATCATCTGATAAACAATGATTGCAGGATTATGTGTAGATTTGATCCTCATATAGTTGCCCTGAGGAAGAGGCTTGATGTTTTATATGTGATCTCACAACATAGACCAGAGTGCAAGAAAGAATATAAAGTATGTAAAAAGCAGTATGATTTGGAAATCACAAACTTGAAACAGAAGATAATCAGAGACAGAATCCTAACATCCGGAAATAAAACCAAAACAACTTGGGGAATTATAAAATCACTAAAAGGTAGAACTCAGCATAGGCAAAGCATAATTCCAAATGGTTGCCCCCAAATGGTAGTACAAAACTTTAACGAACATTTTGTGAACGCCTCTAAATGTTCAGCTTCTCTTTCACATGGTGATGTTGGAGGCGGGTTGAGACGTCTAGACAGGTCATTCTTTGTTTTTGATTTTGAAGCTCCATTTCTGAGGATAAGGATATCATTAATGGAGTAATTCAAGGTAGCATACTAGGTCCTTTACTGTTCATTGTATATATAAATGACCTACCTCACAATATTGACCAGTTGTTGAATGCAATCATCTATGTTGATGACACCAATGTTATCAAGATCTTGTGTAACGCCTCTCAATTGAATGAAGAATTAAATAATGCCTTTTTGAGTGTAAAAAATTGGTGCACAACAAACATGCTCAAATTGAAAGCACAAAAGACAGAATGTGTAGTTTTTCACGCTTCAAGGTCAAAATTTCAATTCCCAGATGAAATTTCTCTAGATGGAAGTCAAGTGGAGATCTCTGAATCTACCAGGTTCCTTGGGGTTCATGTAGATTGTGAGTTGAGATGGGATGTACATATACATCACTTAAATAGAAAATTGAATTCATCGTTATATGCCATTAATGTTCTCAAGAAGTTTGTTGATCTGCCTACCTTGAAGATTTTTTACTATGCTGCTTTTCAATCGAATTTGTCATATGGTATTGTTTGCTGGGGAAACAGTTCCTTCACGGACAGCCTTTTCGTAAAACAAAAGTATGCTTTAAGATCCATTATGAACATGAAATTCAGGCAGTCGTGTAGGGGTGTTTTTCGGGCTGGCAATATTCATACCTTAACAGGATTGTACGTGTACAGTTCCCTCAAGTTTCTAATTCAGCATCGGGATATTTTTGAGCCATATCGAAATAAGAATGAAAAGACAAGGCAAATAGACTGTTATCTCTATCCAGCTCATAAGTTCACTTTGACACAGCATAATGCTATGTACATGAGCATGAAAATGTTTAATGCATTGCCAAGGCAATTTCGTGAGGTAAATACAGAGAAACTACTGCTGTGTAAGCTGAACTCTTTTATTTTGAGGTGTGAACCTTATAATATTAATGAATACTTTGATTTTTGTAAGGCTGTAATGTCGATTTCTCTTTAATGTATCTTTGTTTGACGTTTTTTCTTGTACATTTCATCATGTACTTCTTAAAATCAACAAAATAAATTATCTATCTATCTATTCTTTTAAGGAATGAGAACATCCCACTCTACAATTGTTCTATACATTTCCTTATACCTATCTTGCTTGGATTTTAAGTTATCTGCATTTATTGAATTTCAAATTGATTTAATTCCTTCGTATTAATCTTTTCTCTGTACTCTCTAAATCGACTTGTCTATGACTCAACTCAATCCATAGAAAACCATTATTCAAGTTTACAGGACAGAAAGTAAATATTCCAAGTATTTTGTTGGAGTTTCTATATAAATAATTTGAAATTCAATGAACGCAGATAACTTAAATCCAGACAAGATCAAGATAGGTAAAGACTCTCAAATTTGGTTCAAAATTTCTGAATATAATTTATAACGCAAAAACCGTTGCAGATAGATATAAGAAAGTAAAATGAATCAATTTCATATTTCACAAATACGAGATGCCCTATTTGAAATGACAAAGATGTTGCTAGATTCGCATACATTTGGCAACACTGAAAATTTGAGAGGTAAGAAGTGAGCAAACAAACACGTTCTTCTTTCGGGTACTTTACACGCGCATCCATGGCAACGAATGCACTGTAACCGTACAAAACAACACTACTACACGCGGACTCGCTACGTTTCAGCTGCTTAGTTCAGCCCTAGGTACGATACTGGCCGAGAATACGTGCATGCGTGAATACAAGACAGTGTAAACTGACATATGCTGCACTGTGAATTGCCATTTTCAAGACAAATTCGATTTGAAATTTTTATAAATAATTAAAACCGTCAAAGGTGAATAAAAAGAATTGAAAAGAATTGATTGAATTTTTTAATGCAGAATCTTATAAAAAATAAAAATGCGTGGTGTCCTATTTATAAAATTTGAAAGTATTTCAGAAACCTTGTATGATAATGATAATAATGATATTAACAAAATAATAATGAGTTCATTTACTAAACAAACTGAAAACATTGGTTTATGAATATTATAACCTGCATACAATATTAAATTAATTACACAGGCCTACAAAAAAAAAAAAAAAATCTGGTGCCTAGAATTTTTGAGCTGATTTTAACTATATTTTTATTGTTGAATCTAAATATAATAGCATTTTTTCTGTATCAGCTTTAGATTTTTAAATAAATTCACTTATCTATCAATGCTTTTTCCTATTTAATACTTTCAAGTATGAGTGTTGCAAAATTTATAAAAGAGATAGATTCTTGTATATTTTCCTCATTGTCAGTCTTCATTTGTAACAAATTGAATTTAAAATAATAATATTTATTATAATTATTATTTTAATTCATTTATTACAAATAGAAGACTAACAATATGAGATATATAACTGATTGGTTGACAAACTGTTAACAAGTGGTATTTAATCCTATTTAGTGTCATCCAGTTAGTTCCATAGATCCGATATATGGAGCTGTCCAGTCTGAAGTGAACTTCAACTGCAATTCAGAGTTGTGGTTAGTTAGTGTCCCGCGGATCCCGGAGCCCCGGATCATCAATGATCCTTTAGTTCCGCGAGAGAAAATCATGTGTCCACCCCTGCATATCAAGCTGGGTCTTATGAAGCAGTTTGTAAAGACTCTTGATAAGAATGGATAATGCTTTGCATATATAGGGAAAAAATGCCTCAGCTGAGTAAGGAAAGAATTAAAGCAGGCCCACAAATAAGATAGCTGATTAAAGACCCTGACTTCATAAATTCAATGATTGAGATTGAACAAAATGCCTGGAATTCATTTGTTTCAGTTGTCCAAAATTTTCTGGGTAAACACAAAGCTGAAAACAATATTGAATTAGTCAATGAGATGCTGAATAATTTCCGATCACTTGGGTGTAACATAAGCATTAAGGTACACTATTTACACAGCCACTTAGACCGTTCTCCTGATAATTTAGGTGACATTAGTGCGGAGCAAGGTGAAAGATTTCACCAACATATCAAATGTATGGAGGATCGCTATCAAGGAAGATGGGATACTCACATGATGGCAGATTACTGCTGGTCTTTAAAACGGGATTGTTCTAAAATACATTCAAGAATGTCACGCAAAAGAAGTTTCCGAAATGTTTAGTGAGTAATTGGTTTAAATGATGACTTTTTCTGTTGTCTATAGTATATAATGAATAATATCTGTATTATCTGTGTAATATAATGAAAATTCCTTTATTAATTTGTTTCTTTAAACTATGGTTTTTTTTTTAAATAGTGTAATGTATAATTCACAAAAATGTTGATATCTTAATAATTCGAGCTGGCAGGCAAAAACTAATAGCATATTTGAATTCAGGGCATCAAATTCATATGAAATCACCTCCAAAATCTTCAGCACCAAAACCACTGTTCACCAGTGTTATCATTCTAAAATTGCCCTATGAGAGAGACAATCTTATAATGATCCACAAAATTTGTAATATTTTGCACGAATAGTTTCCAGACTAATTCAATAAGTCACCCACCTTGGTACACCCGATTTATCTTATGTCCACACTGAACGCCTGGAATTTGTTTGGCTCAAAATTAAACAGACTTACCTGCTTACCTTACTCCAGTATTATTATTTTTCGGTTTTCCTCAATCTAACATTTTTTCACATTGTCTTTATATTTAAACGCAGTAAAGTCCTGTAAACTATTAGATTTCGATACCCTTTAAATAAATTTTTTTATATTCCAGAAAATAAAAACTAATGTTTTCTCATCTAATAGGGTTGATATTCACCGGATACCTCCTTTGTGGAATCGTTTCATTTTTGTGTGCTGTCTCTATTGTACATAGAATAACTATAAATGACTACAAGGAATTCATGAAAAGAGCATCTTTAGCATGAAGTATATTTCTCATGCGATGATATTTTCTTTTCGTTAGTGTTTCATCAAATGTGCATTGGAGTTAACGTTCCCTTCCTCCCATATATAGCGACGACCCTGATTTCTTTCAAATTAGCAGGAATGATACAAAGATGAGAAAATCGAAGAGTCATTTGTAAACGTCCAGCTCTCGGAACTTTTTCCTGGAGACATTTAACAAAAAGGTCAAAAATAATTGATTCGGCTCCTAATGGTCTCACAAGAAAGATCATACTGACTGGAAGCTGTTCTTCATCTGCTCCATTTACCGCTGTAATAGATGATAATGGTTACAATTCTCAACCGCAAACAAGCATGATATCGAATATATTCACATCACGAACCAGACATCCACTGTTCGTATTTATTAATTATAGATTAATCTAGACTTCTGCATCGAAGCCGCTTATTTATAGGGTGTGAGATGGTTTTCTGATGATTGGAAATGCTTATGAATCTGTGGTTTCATAATATCCAGTGAAAACAAACAGTCATAATTTATCTCCATTCTAATTTCTTTTGGATTTCTAATATTTCTGGGGCAGTCGTTTTTCATAAGGATTTCTGTAATAATTTGGGTTTCTTTATTATTATCGTTTGAGTTAGGACCTACCTTGGTTGCTTTGTCAAATAGTCATAGAGCTGGCGACTCATAATTTGATGCTGAGACCAAGCTTCTGTTCGAACAGAAGATATTAGTCTGTGTTTTTGAACTGTATGTGTATTGGTTGAGAAAAAATGTGCTGGTCAAGAACATTTGCGTTCATTGTGGTTATACAGGGTGAGTCTTTGAACACAACGTTAAATTTATCCAAAAGTTCTTGAGATCAAAAGAAACACTTTTTTCCCATACCGTTATTCAGCTGCGTTAAAAAGTTATAAGCATTTTAAGTTTTCACATTGGGCAAATACCCCTCTGTAGTCCAGTTTAGTTCGAATAAAAATTACCTTCCACAGCATCCAATATTGAATCTGAATTGTTTAAAAATATTATTTTCCCTCTAAAAAATGATTCACTCACTCATATTTCATCAGTTGATTATATCGATTTAAATCCTTTCAACTTCAAAGATCTAAAAAATGGTGCAATTTAGGAAAAAAGATGAGGAACGATGTCATCTGCAAAAAAGACTTACGATTCTAGGGAGTACAAGATACGGACCTTTAGTTCAAGTGATATTTGTTTTTCATGGCATTTAACCAATCTGTACAGTAGCAGTGAGAAACCCACAAGAAATAGAATAAATCTATTGATGCCAAAATATGCATTACTGTTATCAAAAACCTTCTACAAGAGTTTATTTCAATTGATATTGTCGTTTGAATATTACAGGCGAAAATGCAATTTTTTTATGAAATTTCAACGCCTTATATCTTTTGAACAGGGCCAAATTTGGAAAAATGTGATAGGAAGAAAATGTTTCTTTTGACGTCAAGAATCTATAGTTGAAATTAACGCAGTGGTCAAAGGCCCACCCTGTATATAAAATTCATATATTGAGTGGTAGTAAAATATATTAGAGGAATCTGACCTTATGCGTGGTGAGCCTGGCCGTACTGAATATCTGAAAATGAAAAAGAAATTCACAAGAAAACTGACAATTTGAACCAGATGCATAGTCACAGGGCTCAATTGAAAATACGGAAAATTTCTATTAGAACCTTGAAGCTTATATTTATTACGTCAAATAAGAGAGACTCTGATCTTATTATTCTGATTGCATCTATCTCAAACATGTACCTAGAGAAAATATCAAACTTCGTAATCCACTTAACTGGACACCTCTTCATTTCACAAGATACCATCATCTTGAATTTCCTGCACACGGCACACCTAACAACCACACAGATCTACATCATTGAAAATGAAGTGGTAAATGGATGACATTCAAACGCGTCAAAGTCCATATAGGATGTAAAGCTTTCAGCAAGGTTTGAACATAAACGTTGGTTGCCGATATTCGCAATGAATATTCAATGAATGGCTGCGTGAGACCATCAATTAAAACAAGCCTCAATTTGTATTTTCGCCAGAGCAAGAAGACTAATTTATACGTTGCACTCCATTGCATTTCAATCTCTGCCAATGAGCAATCAATTTGCATTTGAACATGCAGGAAGATATATTTGTCCATGTTACCTTGGATCTATTGGTTGAGGAGGTGCACACAAGGAAAATTTAATGGATTTTATCTTACTACCTACAGGCTGATCTGATTGAATGATGGATTCTTAGTGATATTTTCCCCAAGGTTTGTTGTCAGAATACACGTCATAAAAACTGTGAATCTGCTGTTTATATACTGCAAATTCCATATGAGGAATAGTGGCATGAGAAATATTCAAAAAACACGTCGGATAATTTTGTTTTGAGGATATTTTTTGTCTTTTATTTGAGGTTGAACGAGCAACTATCGAAATTGAGTAGAGGAAAGATGGGGATATCTGTTGACTGGACTGAGTAAATATTCAATAGATGGCTCTATGTTAAAATTCAAACGTTTCATATAAGCTACAATTCAATAGCATAACCACCGAGTCAGCTTGTTTAAGATAAATACACATATTTATTGCTTTTGAAGAATGTTACATAAGTTTCCACCCAAAACATTGTTTCAGCTGAAAATTATACTGAATTCCTTGGTTAGCGATATTCTAGCAAAATATTGGTGAAAATATTGAATTTTCTGCATTTTATTCACAATTAATTGAAGATTTCATGAAAAAAATACTATCATCAGCTTTTCAAATACTGTGAATTCCATGGTTGTTTCCAATTCTTTAGATCATCGGATCAACTCTATTGCCATAATTTTAATGTTTTTTCAACAAATAGCATATTTCTAAAAGTGTTCTATTTTGAACCAGTGAATTCCAAAGTGTTTTAATAATTAAAAAAATGAAAATGTCGAAGTCTTAATAGGTTCCCAATAGGAAAATCAGTTCGATGAAAGGTAATATTGTGAAAACCTATTCAGAAAAAATTTTCAATCAACGTCGACACTACATTGAGGATAAATTATGAAATTTGTGCATTTCTTATCCTAATTTTTCACAAAACTCTATGAAGTACCCTTAAATAGTCGATGAAATTTTAATATGTTTTCCGCAAATCGCCAGGAAATTTTGACATTCCTGTCAAAATTTCTTGAAGAAAAAGTCAGGTCTTCCTTACTGTAAGGAAATGATATTTCCGTACAGTTGTTAGTGTTCTACATAAATGATAGAAAACACATTGCTTATAAGGAATTAATTTATATTATGAAAACATCAAGTCATTGCTGAATACATTTTTAAGATCGATTTGTTATATTTACAGTAATTTGACAGTTAGTACAATTATTGAACATTGGAGGAACACTCTTAGAACTATGAGAAACATTTTGGACAACATGCAGGGTGGAAGGGTCATTTTGTTGAATATTTTGTACTGTGAAAATTTTATTTGCCACCTCAACCTTATTGTTAAGCGATTCTTCGATATATCCTTCAGCAACGTTTGATGACTTCCATCCGCCATGCCTCTTTAAACTAGTTATATCGGCATCAGAGTCAACCAATATTGTTGCAGAAGACCGACGAAAGCAGTGACCAGTATATTCTGTCGGATTTACCAAGTTCAAATAAGTAGCAACTATTTTGGGCATTTTTCTAAATTGTTGAATTCCTACCACTTGTCTACAACCCTTTCCGCTTTGATATTTAAAGAAAAATCGGTCACTGTTCATATTTTCTGGTCTTAACGAAACATACTTTCGATAAACATTCAAGTAGATCTGATTAATAAAAAATGATTTTGGTTTTCGAATCAGGTATGCTGATTAAAAGCTTAGATTCTAAGTCTCCTATATCGTGTACAGTCATTCGGACTAACTAATCCATTCTACAGGCCCCAGAAATACCAAATATCACAGCCACCTAAAAAATAAATAAAGCTATAATCTAAATAGAAATTAAAAACTTGTAAATTACCTTAATCATTAAATTTTCTTTATCTGGAGCTTCCTGGATAAATTTTTCAATTTCTTCCTTCGTTAAAATCTTAGATTTCTTTGCTCTATAACCTTGAGCTTGCCGTTTCAATAAAGAACGAGGTTTTGAGTATGTAGATATATCTACATTGTGTTTAAGTGCAAGGGTTGACTTCAGCATTGAATAATTGGCCCATAATGTTGAAGATTTCATCTTTAAACAAAGGTCTAGGAAGTATGCCATTACAACATTTTCTGAGAAAGAACTCGTATTTTTACTCATGCGATAATCCATAAATCGTCTGTATGCATTTTCGTACTTTTCTCTTGATTTCTTTGGCAATAATTCTAATGAAGCAGTATTCACTGCCTCAACCAGCTCTGGAGGAGTCCCAGGAATGGAAATTTCATCATCACTTATCATTTTACTTTCGAGAACACCAGCAATTAAATTTATAAGCGTCAAGTTTGACAATTCAACCTCAATACGTTTCCATAGTAACTAAGTAATTTTATTAGGAATTTTAAAGCACCATTTATTTGGGAATAAAATTATCGCGTTCTTTTTTAAATCAATCAATATCTGTCGAATTTTAAACGATTTGCGGAAAAATAGTATGTTGTGTTAGTTGTGTTGCTAAGTCTCGGCTTGCGCCTCGCGTCGACTTAGCAATCTTCACAGTCGTTCAGGAATGTTAAGCTTTTCCTACCCGGTAAACAATGTATTAATGTTGAATATTCATACATTCGTTACATGAGATCAGGGCATTATTTTTCGCTATAACTTTTCTTTGAAGTTGAAGCTAACATGGCACTAGAAGTAATCATTTCGGGTGTGAATTACCTTCAAGATTATCAGAGATTTTACAGGTGCATTTTATGTGATTTATTTGTACTTATTGAATTCAGAAAAAAGCTGAATCAAGAACATATTTTTCTATTTGCTGTTAACGAAGAAATCATTGACTTAAGGATTATGGGTTTAATCATAGCATAGAATAGAGTATGAATTTCCATCTTATTGATTTTTAACTGGAAATGTATAATATATTCATGAGTATCTGAGATGAAATATTCAATATTGCATATTCAAGAATTATAAATGATAAAATAACAAAGCAAATAATACGTATTCATTCATTCATTCAAACTTTGTTAATCTATGTTCGTATCGTAGTTAGTAGTTCTCCTCTGTTATGAGTCGGTAACTGCCAAGTTTCTAATCTACATAGGCAACAAAATGAGTTTTTTAAATATGTTAGGATACAGATTGTGAGTATTATGCTATTGAAGTTTAATCAACCAGTAAGAAAAAAATTATGAGTATATCTTCATAATTAACATAGGCCCATAGAAATAGCGAAAATTTTTCATTTAAGCAAAATTTAAATGACTACCCTGTTCTTCATGAGATATTTATGTATTACACAATTTCTAGATTTAAAATCAATAACATCTCCACAATTCGGAAAATTCATTGACTCTTGAATGAATTTTCATTGCGATTGGAAAACTAAACATTCTCATTTCTGCATTTTCACAAACATTCGTGACTGGTATAATTATAACACTAAAATTTAATGGCATAGAGCTTATTCCTCACGAAGAATGGTTCCCAGTCGAAATGATGAGTGGCCCATAAAATTGAATTTTCCATGGATAACTTACGGATGCATAATCATATCATTTAATTTGTAATTATGTAGTTTTAATCATCCCGTTAACATTTTTACGGTTTTTCGGTATTTTTAATCAGATCGAACTCCGAAATCGGCTCAATAAAAATGTTTGAATGGTGGACCACACAAACAGTAATCATCATTGGATATTTATTGCTACGGAATTAATATAATGGGAAATCAAAATGAGAATTTCTGATAGCAGACATTATAATATAGCAGATTGCCTTAAATCTGGAATTACTGAAGATACTTGAAGTATTTATAGAATAGCTTTGATACTTGATAGAAAAAAAACAAAGGAAATCGCTGAAGGAGTCAGCAGCTTTTGACAACTGTTTCTGAAATTTATAATGAATTAGGAAATAATTTGAAGGAAGGTTTTCCGGAAAAATCAATGTATCTTCTGTGATTGCCTTCCCTTAAGAAACCGAAGAAAAGTTTCAATTTTCTATTCATTGGAAGCTATGACAATGAAATGAGAATGTGTAAGACAACATTAATGTTCAAACATGCGAATTTTTTTGTGTAAATGCGGTTTTATATGTCGACGAAACAAAACAATTGTAAAAGTATCAAATGAAAGAACATTAGAAGATTTCTCAAGACGTAGATAGACCCAAGTAAGTCCAACATGCTGTTGACGAAGATCATCTAATAAAATGGAATAATCAACCAATTATATCAGAAGAAAAGATTGTCAGAAATATCTCATCATCAACTAATGCAATGAGATGTCCAATACTTCCTTCGAATGCCAATCCAATATTTCCATGTTCAAGAACTTCTTAGTGAAATGTTTCTGAACTTTTTTCTCCTATTTGAATGTCAATGACTTTGGCATTTGTATTCGAGACATCCATATATCTAATGGTCCCATAAAAAACATTGTCGCGGGCATTTTATCACTTCTATGCGAATCCAAACCTTGGACGAACTAGCCACGAACCAAATGAACCCTGAAGAATACGTAGGCGTTATTATTCCACATCAAAAAGGAATATTCATCATGAAATTCTAGCGACATGTATTAAATCATTGGGATATTGATGATTCATTTACTTTCGACTGTAAGATTTATATCTTTGCGGATGGACGTTCATATAAACATTGATGTTGACTACCAATAGGTTCAATGAATTATTGGCCCATAAAATTCCAGTTTCAGGCAAGGGTATGAATAAAGCATCATCTCGACAAAATGGCAGAACACGTATAAATAAAGTCTTTGAATATGGAAATTCTGACAACAGCAGTATACTCAACAAACTTGCATACTCTACTTAAAGACCAATATTTTCATATATTCATATCTCTTTTATTGATTGATCAATTGTTTATCTTGAAGTGCATAAAAAATGTGATTAATTTTTATAATCGACATTTCATTGAAACTACAATCTCTTTTTTCATTGATTACAGAATTGAAATAGGAATGAAATAGTAATGAAATAACCGATAATTTGATCTATGAATTAAATATTTATATTAAATGATAAGTTTTTTCCTGAAATACATATTTCAATACTGAAATTAGCTGTAATTTTTCGGAATCGAATTCTGATATTCTTCATTACAACTGGAAATGATTATATCTTTGTAGGTTGCTATACTTATATGTCATTTGAAATCAAAATTAATTTTTTCAAAAGGTTGGGAAAATCTCTTCAGTCTATTGTTTCCATCACTAAACACTTTAGTTGAAATTAACCACTGAAGAAAATAAAAATTGTCATTATTGTTTTCATTATTGATATCATTAAGCACCTTGTTTGATATTCAGTCCAGAATAATGTTCAATATCAAATATAGAAAATGATTTTCATCTTTGGCATAGTACTTACGTATATTTGGATATTATGTTTGCGTTGCGTGATGAGCTTTGAAATAGGAGATGTACCTGCTAATTCAAGATGTGTCTTCATATAGAACTGACTCTTTATAGCTTCAAACTTTCAAGAGACATCAAGTTATGTCCATTCTAACATAGGAATGCTTCAAATTAAGCTCATATAATTCTTGAGTTACCAGAAATCAGGGTCTTCAATTTGTTTTGTAAAATATTTTGTAGGAGCTTTTTTTTCACATCTTTATTTATTTTAATAAACTTGATTTGCAAACTGAACTGGAAGGTATAAACTACAATCCAATTCGATGTGAAGATTTTTGACAAGGAAGATTAGAATGCATTTTCTGATAATTCAAATTGAATAGAATGATTTGAAACTTGAACTTGAACTCTTTAGCACAGTTTTTTGTAGAATGAACATAAGCAATAACAACTGTCAATAGTGCCAATAAAAACTATAAGGAAGTGAAGGATACTACTATATCAGGAAAAACCCATACCAAAGAGACGTCATATAAAAATTTCAATGCTCCAAATGGAATGGTAATAATTTAATGAACCTATTCTGACAACAACTTAATTTGAATATTTACAATGGTTACAGATACTTTCTTTAATATCAAGAGATTTGGCAATTACTTATTTTGATGTTTTGTAAGAAATCTAATTTTCTATGATCTATCTCTATACAGGGTGAGTCTTTGACCACTGCGTTAATTTTAACCATAGGTTCTTGAGATCAAAAGAAACACTTTTTCCATTACGGTTTTTCTATATTCAGCTGCGTTGAAAAGTTATAAGCATTTTAAGTTTTCACATTGGGCAAATACCCCTCTGTAGTCCAGTATAGTTTGAATGAAAAATACTTTCCACAGCATCCACTATTGCATCTGAATTATTTAAAAACATTATTTTCCCTATAAGAAATGATTCACTCACTCATGTTTCATCCGATTAGGTCCATATCCAGAAGGAAGATACAAAATACTAATTTTCTGGTAAAAAAAATTCAACACCATAAACATATTTTTGCTGTTTACTATAATTTCTTTCTACTTCAAGATTATAAAATATCCTTTCCCAGTGAGAAATTCCCAAAAAACCTAAGAATTATTGGATGTTATCATCATACATTTGTAATTTTCTTCTTAAAATTTCCAAATCATGAAAACCATCATTTCTATGAAAACTTCCAAGGCAAGAGGTTGTCACATTGCTTTTTTTTCACTTAAAGCAAGAAAATATCATCTATGATTTTCCAAACACTGATATTATTTAAGTTTCTTCTTTTTCGAAATCTTCAACAACAATGAATAATGTCACTACGAATAATTATTTTACAGTGATATTACTTTGCTTGATAATTATTTTCTCTACTGAATCCCAATAACAAATTACTTGAATAGATTACAAGTATTCTCAGATTTAGGTGTGCAATTATATTTGCTTGAAGGAATTAGGTTTGATCACCTACATTTGATTCTGAAAAACCAAGTACGTGTTTTTTCGTTAGTAAGAATCTATTCTGTTTAGACTATAATTAATTACTGAACAAATTTTTGGTTTTTATAATCAGAATATCTGTTTTAATTATGTAAACAAAAACAGAAATATTGAATGATGGTTATTCATAGATTATGTCAAATTTTAATACCTTACCATAGAATATTACTTTATTACCGAACCCCAGGAGAAAAAGTTTTGCAAAGTTTTTTTTTAAATGAAAGATTATATGTGTAATCATTATCGATCTTCAGTTATAATTTTTCTCAGAATAACTAGAGTGAATTATTACCACATTGAAATGTTATAACAACGTCTCTGTGGTGGGTTGTTCCCAATAAAATAGTGTTCTGTGGTTCCTTGTTGTTTTGATTCTGTTTGAAACTGTCAACAGTTATTTAAAATATGTGGAAAATATTATAATAATAATAATTTCAATAGTTTGAAATCATTCAATTCAGTATGAAATGATTATGGTCAGAAAATACATTTCTATTCTAATCTTTCTTGATTATGAACCTATAGCTTCCAGTTTCAATATTGATTGAATTTTAATTAACCATGCATCATAACAAACATTCAGAAATACTAAAACTAAGTCAAATTCTATTATCTCCTAAACTCGTGTAGGTACCAGGTTGAATCGGTGTATGAAATAAATATGTGAAAAAACTATAAACCTACAAAATAAATCAAGGAGACTGGATTCGAAGATTTTAAAACTCATATGATCTTAATTTGAAGCATTCCTATGTTAGAATAGATATAATTTGATGGACCCTGAAAGTCTGAAGCTATAAAGAACCAGCTCTTCATAAAGACAAGTTTTCAATTCAACAGGTCCTGACAGAAAATACATTACCTATTTCAACGGTCATGAGAATATACCGAAGTACCTATGTTAGTGAAGGAAATCTTTTTCTATATTTCTTATGGAATATTACTATGGATTAAATATTAAACAAGCTGCTAGACATCATTAATAATGAATACAGCAAATGGCAATTCAGATTTTGAAGTGAATGTAAGACAAAAATTGTTCAGTGGTTAATTTCATCTATTAGTTTTTAGTGGTGGAACCATAGACTGGAGAGATTTCCCCAACCTTTTGAAGAAATATTTAATATAGACATAAAATATGGCAACATTCAACAAATCTTGTTATTGAATCATTTCAGCACAGAGTTGGATTTGGGAAAATCAGAAAATTTGGACAAAATTATATCGATTTAATTCCTTTCAACTTCAAATATCTCAAGAATGGTGCAATTTAGGAGGATAGATGGAGAATGATTTTATCTGCAAAAAAGACTAATGATTCCAGGAAGTACAAGATACGGACCTTTAGTTCAACGATATTTGTTTTTCATGCAATTTAACCAATCTGTAGAGTAGTAGTGAGAAACCCACAAGAAATGGAACGAATCTAACGATGCCAAAATATGCATGACTGTTATCAAAAACCTTCTACAGGAAATCATTTCAATTGATATTGTCGTTTGAATATTACAGGTGAAAATGCAATTTTTTTATGAAATTTCAACACTCTATATCTTTTGAACGGGGCAAATTTGGAAAAATGTTATAGGAAGAAAGTGTTTCTTTTGACGTAAAGAATCTATGGTTAAAATTAACGCAGTGGTCAAAGACTCACCCTGTATATTATATATCAATTGAACTTATTTCTGTGCTTATGTTTTTGTTTATTTAATCTCAATAACCGAAAACTGAGTTTAATTATGAGAAAACAGAACAGATTCATCTTTACATAATATTTCTTATTAAAAATCACCTAGTTGGTTTTTCAGAGAAAAATTCTCCTATCGAACATAATTTCTATCCTAAATACATAACAGTTGAATTAGATTCATCTCTCAATTACAAGGCTATTTACATGATTTGGCCTAAAATTGAAAACTAGGAATAATATTCTTCAAAAATTAACTGTACCATCTTATAGTGCTGATGCTTCCACTCTTCGCACAGTCTCTAGCCTTTGTCTTTTCTGCAATTGAGTATTGTTGCTCTGTTTGGTTTAATAGTCCACATACATAAAAATCGATGCACAATTGAATATAACCATGAGAATGATTACTGGCACCATAAGATCTACACCGGTTCATTGGTTACCAGTTTTGTCTAACATTGTCTCTCCCCATATTCGCAGACAGACTGCATCTCTGATTTCTCGGAGCAAATATCATTCCTTTCCTAATATATTTCCGATTATTTCATACATTCCACAAAATAGAATTCCAAGATTGAAGTCACGTAAACCATTCTGGTATAATACGTTCTTCAATATTAACATTAGCGATAAAGAATTATGGAAGATTGAGTGGAACTCTTATGAAATGTTCAATAAAAAACTCATTTCTGATCCTTCTGGAAAAATTCCGGGTTTTGATCTTCCAAGAAAAGTTTGGAGAGTCCTTAATCGTTTGGGAACAGGTCATGGTAGTACCATGCTATTCAGATGGAACTCAGTTATAAGCGCACAGTGTGAATGTGGATATGCAGATGGAACAATATCTCATCTCATCAATAATTGTCCCATATATAAATTTCAAGATAGTTAGCCATAGTTTTTTTTACTGGGGTTTTTTCCCTAGGCTTTCATGTAACACAACGAATTGTATGGCACACCGTTACCAACCACAGCTAACATTTGTTTTGTAAGCCAAAAGTTCTAAAAATTTACTTGTTTTAACATAGATTTTTCTCAAATAAAGTGTAACTGTACACTTAAATCTGAAAATGTTTCTTATCTTTCCAAGTAAAACGTTATTGAGATTTTCAGAACAGAAGAAAGCCTAATGAATAAACAAACCTTTATCTCAATTTGAAAATAACTACTCATAATTTTCACCAAATTTTGTTCTATGCTTCTCCCTAAAAACTTACGTCATTGCTTTTCTGAGTTTTGACAACGCCATCAAATTCTTTCTCAATGATAAAAATTTTTGATTAATATTACGTCTGTGCTTTTCAAAATTTTGACAACGTCATCGACATCAATTCTACCTCTATGAATTCTATGAAAATTACGATTGATATTACGCCAACTGACACTGATATCTAGGTCGAAAGTTGTCAAACGAATATCGATCTGTGATGGCAAATCTTTCAATGACAAAGCTCGGACTTCATGACATTTCTATTTTTCTCTTGAGTAAATGAAAAAAATGATCATATCTTCAGAAGGGAAAAGCTACGACAATGAAATTTGAGGGATGAGTAAGATATCAGTAACTTCAATATATATACAGATTTTTATTTAAATCTAAATGAAGTCTTAGGAGATATTATGGTATAATACGTTCTTCAATATTAACATTAGCGATAAAGAATTATGGAAGATTGAGTGGAACTCTTATGAAATGTTCAATAAAAAACTCATTTCTGATCCTTCTGGAAAAATTCCGGGTTTTGATCTTCCAAGAAAAGTTTGGAGAGTCCTTAATCGTTTGGGAACAGGTCATGGTAGTACCATGCTATTCAGATGGAACTCAGTTATAAGCGCACAGTGTGAATGTGGATATGCAGATGGAACAATATCTCATCTCATCAATAATTGTCCCATATATAAATTTCAAGATAGTTAGCCATAGTTTTTTTTACTGGGGTTTTTTCCCTAGGCTTTCATGTAACACAACGAATTGTATGGCACACAGTTACCAACCACAGCTAACATTTGCTTTGTAAGCCAAAAGTTCTGAAAATTTACTTGTTTTAACCTTGATTTCTCAAAGAAAGTGTAACTGTACACTTAAATCTGAAAATGTTTCTTATCTTTCCAAGTAAAACGTTATTGAGATTTTCAGAACAGAAGATTATCATCAAACAAAGAAAGAACCAAAAATGGTTTGAGTGAAAATAAAGCATTTTGACAACCTCACATGTCACTAGTGTCACAAGTTTCAAGTTCAAATTCAATTATGGATGCTAAGGATGGAGATTTTTACTCAAACTAATCTGACTTCAAAGGGATGTTTGCCCAATTTCAAACATTCTTTTTTATGCAGCTGAATTTGGAAACATGGTACAGGAAAAAACTGTTATGGTAAAATTAACGTAATGGTCAAAGACTTACCCTGTATAGCCTTGGCTTAGGACCATTTTAGGTCGATATGCAAACGCAACTTACTGTGGAGCAGAAAAATCATTTTTATGATTTATAAATGCTCTCAAACTTCACGTAGGAGTTGAATTGAACAAGACATTTTTGAAATGTGCAAACTATTGAATAAGAATCTAATAATTTACTATTATACACTTCCAATTGAAGTAACTTTTCGGTACAAACGTTTTTCATTCCACAAAACAAGGACCCATGAAGACTAATTTTAATTGAATATGAATACCTGATGAGGATAAAGCTCAAAAAGGCAAATTTGAAACACGTGTCGTATTCTATTTAATTTTCAATTGAATGCCATAATAAAAAAGATACTTCACATTCGTATTTATCTACACTCACAGTGAAAATAATATTTTTATAATTAAAATATTCAGTCATAGAAGGAGGAATTCCTATGCAGTATCTTGTACCAACCTTCCAAGAAGAGATCTGAAATATCTTTCTCTCTCCAATCTATGAAGACGTCATGAAAGTCAGAAACACCAACATAAATAATGACAATCCACTCCCAATTAGACTAGATTTTTCCATTACCGAAGAAATTAACCTGACTGACCACCATATTACACAGAAACGAATATTTCGTATCAGAATGGAATGCTTTGTATAGCTCGCGAATGCACCATAAATTCAGCGATGTGAACATCTGCGCATTCTAAGAATACCTTTTACTAGGAATGACCACAATTATCTTGATTACGGCGAGAGGTTGATTGTAACTCTCCCTGGTAGAGCTATTTATTATATTTGAGTTATTTATTTGCTTTTGTGATGATTGTACGACATATTATGTAGCAAATGATTCGAAAATAATTACAGTAGTTGGGATTCGTGCTTATCTCTGGGGTTTTTCTATGGGCTTGGTTGGATTACGGAAATTAATATCAAGGAATTTTTTTATTTTTTCTCGATAGATAGGAATATACTGACCTACCACGAGATGAATTTCTGAAAGCAGTCGATCTATGTTTTTCTAGTTCATATTTCCAATTCAAAAATTTTATTGTCAAATTAATGGAGGGTTCCAATTTCTGCAGTAATAGCTCAACTCATAATGGAGGATATGGAAGAAACGGTTATAAAGAAATTAAAGTACAAAATACCATTTTTCAAACTTTTTGTTGATGACTATCTTACAGCAGCACCTGAAAATGAAATAGAGGATATTATAAATGAATTCAATAGCTACCTTCCTAATTTGAAATTCACCTGTGAGTTGAAGAAAACAAAATAAAATCAATTTCTTAGATCTGACACTCATATGAACAAACGCAAAAGTATAGACAATTTGGTACGCAGAACCAACCTGGAGTGGACGATATTTGAACTTTGAAGCCGCAGTGTCGTGTCAGGAATTGCTGATAGAGCTCTAAAACTCACTAGTCCAGAGTTCAGACAACAAACAATAAAAAAAGAAAAAGAAATACTAGCCATTAATAACTATCCTCTAAAACTAATAGACAAGATCTTCAAAGACAAAATCTTTAGCCTTTATGATACAGAACAACGAAAAACTAGAAGAACCGAAATCGAAACCCAAAAATTTTGTATCCTTACCATATATACAGGGATTATCAGAAGCACTAAATGCATCAATGAAGCATTATGGAATAAACGTAGCACATAAAAACACAAATAATTTGAAATTCATAAACACAAAATTAAAATCAAAAATCCAAAATAATAAAATCTCG
This sequence comes from Micraspis discolor, assembly GCA_030674115.1. Taxonomy (NCBI): domain Eukaryota; kingdom Metazoa; phylum Arthropoda; class Insecta; order Coleoptera; family Coccinellidae; genus Micraspis; species Micraspis discolor. The sequence continues at coordinate 4,751,870 of JARTUT010001740.1, forward strand.
AATTGTGTCTACCGAATAAATTGTATGGATTGCCCAAAAATATATATAGGACAGACAACACAATATATAATGGAAAGAATAAATGGGCACAAATTTTGCAAAAATATGACCGCACTAAAAAAGCATGAACAAACAGAAAAACATAAAATGGATTTAGAGAACTTTTCTATCCTGGAAAAAGAAAAAAACAACAAAACTAGAAACATACTAGAAATGATCCACATTAAAAAGAAAAAGAAGCTATGAACGATTAAACAGACATCAAAAACTTGGCCCAAATTTATTTCAATGTTATAACATAAATAAGGAAATACAAATTTTAAATCTTCTACTACTAACTCCATCTAGATCGAAAAGAACCAATTCAAACTCAGATTTGGGATTATCACTTGTTGGTTAATTCGTACAGGTGTCGCAGCATCAAATTGGAATGAGAAGTTGGAAAAACAAAATCGTGACAGCGCATCATCGTCACATTATTTTGTAGCTGCACTCTGTCAGCGGCAGGGGAGTTTATAGGGATCTCTTGGCGGCACACTATATAGCCACGCATAGCTTAATTCACAGCGCTTCGGTGGCCTAGAGGTTAGCACTCAAGTTTCACACCGACTAGGTACTAGGTGCCGGGTTCAACTCCCAGCGGCTCCCTCAAACTTCTAACCCCTGCGTCTATGGCATGGCGCACACAAGCCATACTGATGAGTCCAAATGTGTGCGCCAGGGACGAAATGCATATGTAGGGATAACACTTTCGATCCTACATTGGTGACCCCGACGTGATGGGAACGGTTCTCTTTACGACGTGTCTTGGAAAAGCAGACGGTTGACGCTTGAGGTATACTCGCTCCCTTTCTGCAACTTCCAACGAAACTCTAGACGCCTTTCCCATTCAGTACAATATTTATGGTCGGCCGCGGTATTGCGGATTGCTTAGGTTCACATCACCCGTCCGCTCCATACGGTGTGGTGTAGCTCAGCTCAGGTGGCCATCACCCGGCTACACCTACTGACCTTGTAACACGCACTAAGTTTCGTTTCTCCATCACTGGTAAGGAAGTGTGTAGCGGCACTCCGTCACTGGCAGGGGAGTGTGTAGGGATCTCTTGGCGGCACTCTATATAGCCACGCATAGCTTAATTCACAGCGCTTCAGTGGCCTAGAGGTTAGCACTCAAGTTTCACACTGATTAGGTGCCGGGTTCAACTCCCGGCGGCTCCCTCAAACTTCTAACCCCTGCGTCTATGGCATGGCGCACACAAGCCATACTGATGAGTCCAAATGTGTGCGCCAGGGACGAAACGCATAAGTAGGGATAACTTACGATCCAACAATTTCATTCATGGCTGACGAAAATATTTGATATTTGGAGATTTTTTAAAGTTTGATTTATAGGAGAAAATAATATCTTGACGGACGATTTGAAAGAAGTACGTGAAAGCTTTGTGTCCTTTGTTGATATATTTGTGTATTTATTATTATGTAATTTACAGGAAATTGTCGACTTCATTATATTCCTTGAAAAAGGCGTTGATACGCTGAACATGTGTTGGAAAAATAAAGTAATTAAAATAATGATTTAACAATTACCATTTATTAGTAAAATAAGTGCTATACACCCAAGAAATTTTAAACAAAAAAATTTATATATATAAATTCTTTTGAACTTTTGGCTGACAATATTTAGTTAGCAAACAATAAAGCATATAGATCAGGGGTTAGTGACGGGGTTTCATACAATTCGGCGTATGGCATAAAAGCCCAGGGAAAAACCCTAGTAAAAAGAAACCCTGGCTCCCCGTCTAAGTGTGGAAATACAAAAAGAAGCTGAAATATATTTTAGGGACTTCTTTCTTCAAGAGTGGTCTTCTATTGATGGAGAAAGAGACTTCTTCAAGTTGTTCACATCGAATCCTGAAATGAAAAAACAAAAACAGAAGAAAGAACTGAATAACAAAAATACGGATCATATTCGTTTGAAATTTATAACCCATTCCAAGAAAGTCGGAAACATCATGAATATCCCTAAAACCATCTTGAAATTTATATATGGGACAACTATTTATGAGATGAGGTGGTGTTTCTTCTGCTTCTCCACATTCACAACTTGCGCTAGGAACTGAGTTCCATCTAAATAGCATGCTATGGGTACGACCATGACCTGTTCTCAAACGATTAAGATAGATAGGAATACTGATGATACTGAAGATGGTAAAATCAAGAACTTCAATTCATTACCTCTCATTAAGCACCAATTATCGTACCTAGAAGTTTTTTCGTATACAATTTTTCCAAATTCGGCTCCGTTCAAAAGAATTTTTTCAGTTTCTACTGGGTTTTCCAGAAGCAAATTTACGTACGTGATTATAGTCAGATTTCTCAAAGCAAGTGGAACGGTACACAAAAATCTGTGAATGTTTATAATTTTTCAAAATTAATTGTAATAGGAATTCATCAAGCAAAAGAAAAATAAAAAATGGTGTTATTCAATGTATCATCATTTAATGTTTTGGAAGATTTCATTTGGGATTTTTATATTTTTAAAGGTATGATATCAAACTAATATCTAAAGATCTCATCCACTTGTTCATAGCTCAGTATTCAAGAAAGTATATTCAAAAAATCATAGATTATTTTTTCTGGGTTTGTGTGATGAAGAAAGAAATTTAACAATTGGAATGGTTGAGAGATAGAAAAAGAAATATTTCCACATTGCTTTACTCTTCAACGGTTTTTCACGAACAGCGTAGCGTTTTCCATTTTAAGGTGGCCGAGTTCTTTCTCCGATAATGAAGAAAATAAATTCAACAAAAAGTGATAATTGATAGAATTGTCGTAAAACCCACGCAAACACACAGATAACTCAATCATAGTTCTGAGTAACCAAATCAGTTGAACAATAGGACAGGAATTGAATAATTGCTTATGGAATAGCTAGATAAGCATTGAAAGGACGAATGGGCTTGCCTTCCCATGAATTTGCACTGAATGGTATAAGGTATTACTCGATAACATTTTCTCACATCCTTCAGATAACCTTCCACTCACAATGGGAATGTCCGTGGAGACATATATCATTACTTTTGTAGTGAGATGAAGAATGTGTGGGTGACATGCGCTAAGGAGCTCAGCCGGTTTAGTTTGGAGACCTATTTAGAGAATTCATATTCGAAAATTTTCTTAATTCAACTTAGGTTGAATACTTATTGAATATTGCGAGTTAAAGGTAAAGTAAATTCAAATAAAATAGAATTGAAGGCCCTTCAGAAATCAGTGATTTTTTTTCAGACGGGATGACTTTTGGACTTTGGGTTTTGAATAATGCATTCTGAATGCCCATCAAGTAACTTTATATTCTATTTTCTTAATTCTCTAACCAATGTTGAGTGAAATATGAACTATCACTAAGTACTTATCAATTTATCAGTCATACACAGCGTTCACGATATTTATTCCTGTTATTTTTTGCCATACAATTTCCTGTAGGAACTTTAATGATCTTAATCAAACTAATAAATAAACAAACTTTTCCTGAAGTCTTAGGCAACAAAAAATATCCGACCGGAATTTCTCAACAATTTTTTTCCCGTCATAAAAACCCTTAATCAGTTCGGATATTCTGATTATGAATCCAAGCACAGCGATCAACCTATGTATACTTTCCAAGCCTTTGGGCTCAACTAATTATTATCCATATTGCAGAGTCATCTAGCAATAAAACAGCTCTCTGTTCTGGCGTTTGATCTCTCTATCAAACGGTAAATTGACGCTAATCGCAGATATTTAATCTATCAAATTGACTTGATTTTAATTGGAATCATATAACGAGATAATTTAAGTGAACTTTGATGGTTTTGATTGAAATTCGTGCTTAGTTGGAAGGAATTATTCATCTTGAGTTTATCCGATTATGATACGAGGGTTACCTTTTATAGTTCAGGATTGAACAACTCTAGTGTTGCAATCTGCCAACTGACAGCTCTCTCGTAAAACTGGACATTTTTGAGGTTATAGTAGTCAGAAAAGTATCGATATACGAGCGCAATTGCAAGATCGTCATGTGACTTATCGTGAGATTGAGATAACCTTAAACATTAGTGGACCAGTCATACATTTGCATGAACATTTGACCGTCAAAAGAATTTGTTCGCATTGGATTCCATACAATTTGTCAATCGCTCAAGAAAAGGCTCGTATCGATTGTTCGAAAAATCACCTCCTCCAAAAATACGATCGCGGTGCTTCGAAGCAGGTCTATGACATCGTGACAGGTGATGAATCGTGGATTTACGAGACCGAAAGTAAACAATAGTCGATTGTATCAATCATTTCTGAGTGGTACACAACCATTTGTTTTGCCAGTTGTCTTCTAAGAAATCAGGAAAAGCAACCGCCGAAACGGATCAACCCTTACCACGACAATGCGACCTCTCACACATCGGCTCAAACAACTTCATTTTTGAGCACTCAAAGCATCAATTAGATGAGTTATACGCGGTATAATCCTGACTTGTCATCGAATGACTTGTCAACGTTTTTCGACAACTGAAGTGGCGGTTGATGCATTCAGAATGCATGTTTTGGAGATACATCAATCAGAGTAGCAAAAGTGCTTCGACAATTAGTTCAAACGCATTCAAAAATGTATACATATATCTTAATGGGGCATATTTTGAAAATCAATAAAGCGATTTTCCATGCTTAATATTTTTTTTGTCCTATAATCACGAAATATAAAAGGCAACCCTGGTATTGATTGAGATTGACAACTTATAATACAGAGCAAGTTTAATCCACCAATATTTCTATAATGGCCTGTTTTTGAACTCGACAGATAAACGTCAGATAGTTATACAGCCGTTAACTGTGGTTAATATTTATCGGCTCGATAAACGCCGCACGGGTTTCTGATGTCAAATTTACGCTTCGGTTAGCTATCGATTGGATAACTCCACGGTATCGACAGTATAGTTAGTTCATGAAAGTGATAATAGATGTCACTGTAATCAAACCTGACATATTCTTAAACATTCAATATAATTTCAAAGAGAGACTAATTCACAACTATAAAATTATCATTCTCTTATAATTCTATATGGAAAAAATTCATATTTACAAATCGTATCGAAAGCAGAACACAGAATCAAGAGATGGATTCAACATTCTGTGACGTTCTTTTGGCGTCGAAGATTGTGATTCAAATTCGAAAACAACCGAAAAAAACAATTACGCCACTAAATGAGTCGACAAAGGGCTAGAAATTTCACTGAGCGCGAAAAAATATTGTTTTTATTTATACTATCGACAATAAAAAGACGGATGCCAGTAATTTGAATTTGAAAAAACAAGCCTTGCAGAAGATAGAGTGAAATTCAACGACGCTGGAGACACTGGTCCACAGCGCGAGAAACAGCTGCATGCTTTATAGGATAATATAAAGAAAAAAGCGAAAAAAAATTTCGCCAACGAAAAAGTAGGTAAAATCAAAATTCAAATACATAGGTAAACACAAGCGAGAGGATTTTATTGTTTTCATAATTTCTGTCGATTTGCAGGGTGAAAGATACAAAACTGGTGGAGGGATCTTTACACCAAAGGCAACGAAAGTTGATGAGACAGTAATGGGTTTGTTAAAGCATCACTTCACACCACTAACAAACCCTTACGACTCGTCAGCTGGGTGTTATGAACTTAGTGAGTATGATAAGGAATCTGGATTACACTATAATTATTGCGCCTTCAACGAACTACTGCATATGATAAACTATGTAATTTCGAATGAACTAAAAAATAACATATTTCAGATTAGTAAGAGAGGGAATCAGCAGGCTCTGCCATTGTGCTACCTCCTGCAAGCCCTGAGATTTGTGTCAACATGCCTTCAACCAGCCAGCAGGGTATGGTTCAGTACTTGCAGGAAGAATCATCCTGTAGTGCTACTGAGCAAAGTGAGTATTTCTTATATATGTGAGATTCGTAACAATTGAGATATTCCAATCAAACAGGTAACCATAATACAAAAAGATATTTATTCAACTAAAATACATTACAGATATGGAACTGAATTTCCCTGAGGAGGTAATTCTCTCAAAGGAAGAACCCTCTTCATATAATAGTCCTCTGGCGACTCCTGAAACTCCTAGAAGGCGACCAGGTGAAAGAAGACCAGCATAGGGTTAACTGCAACAAAAAAAGCCCTCATTACAACAACAAACACGATTATGAAAAGAAAAAATGCAAAGCAGGCCAATGAGGACTTATTAACAGCAAAAAAAGTGGAGTTAATACAAAAACAGATTGATTTCGAAAATCTCAAGGCCAAGAAAGAGGAATTCTATTTGACAAAGAGGAAACAGTTGGTGAAGGCAGAACTTACGTTGAAGTAAATAGAATAGAACAGGCGAAATTGCGTTTAGAAGTGATGAAAAAAAAGTTATAGGAAAAATAAATAACTTAAATTAAAAGTTCTCTCATTCACCCCTTGATTCTAAACATAGGTATGCTTTTACATATTGCAGAGAAATAGAAAGTTCTGACGGCTCTCTCATATAAAGTGACGTTATCTGAGTTGCAAAAACAAGCTTTCAGTTATGAATTCTCTCGGCTATCACACACTTTTTGCTATAGAATATGCATATATTTTTTCCTACTAATTATTGCATTTCTCCTCATTAATAAAGGTTATAATTTCATACCATTGTATCAATTTGAATATTTGCTACTTGTGTCTCAGATGATTTCACAAAATGAGAAGCTTAAATACGAACAAAATTAAGAAATTTGAAAAGAATACCTGTTTTTATACCCTGCCACTCACCTTAAATATTGAATTGCTATTAATCTTCTGAATGCATTTCATTCAATAGTAGCATGTATTGAGTCAATGAATGCAACCAAGTACATTTGGAAAGCCTGCTATGTTATAGAAGCTCGTCTCAGTTTCTAGAATTTCGGTATCATTTTTTGGCATACATATAAATCTTTCAGATACTATGCCTATTTTAATGCTCACATTGAAAATAAGTCTAGATACCGTTGATTTGTGAACATTGATATCATCAACCATAACAATTTGAAAAGTGCCAGTGGCATAGTATCGTAGAGCCTAAAAAAATTTGAAGAATCAATACCATATTACGAGAATATTTTTAATAGAAAACATGCAAGATAAACTTTCATAAATAAATAAGTAATGTTTAATGTTAGATTTTTGTGAAACTATATTAATGTGTATTTTTAATAGGCTAAAAGACCTCGATGGCCAATTGCTTGCAATAAAAGTACTTACCTAAACTCTTCATCCGAATGATTTCCTTATCTGTCGAGGTATATATTATTGATGAATTCCAGAATTTCTTCATCTGATGAGGAATTTGAAAATATTTCTTTTGTCGATTCCATGTTTGAATTGTATATGAACTTAAATTTTCGGAGATATAATTTTGAGGTTATCTGGGAATTGTATTGTAAACATTGAATAGTTAACGTCGTGATAACCCGTCATCGGGACGAGTTAAGATAAATGGAGTTTATGTGTAGTTTATCTGTCGGCGCGGTAGTCAGAAACCCAATTCGACAGTTATCTCTGGTTTAAATTTATCGAATAGATAAACTGAGTTTATTTTGAGCTCAGAAACCGGCCATAAATCAATGATCCTACAGTTCTTCTTAGACTTAAACTTGAATAATTCAGTCGCTGATAAAGATAAGTATTATCACATCCTCTAAGAGAATAGCTTCCATCAATCTGGAGTATCAAATACTCAAGAATTTTCTATGAATAGGTCGAGTGGTACCTAAATAAGTTGGAAGAGTGGGGATGTGATCAAATATTATGGACAGATGAGGCAACATTCACTAAAAGTGGAATAATAAATTTACGAAATTCCCATAAATGGGAAATGGAAAATCCACATGCGACTGTTAAATCTCATTATCAGCATGACTTAGGAGTCAATGTTTGGCTGGGATTCATGAGAGGGCGGCTAGGACCGGTAATACTCCCCGATCGCCTTAATTCCAATGAATTCACAAATTTACTAAATAATATCGTAGTTGACATTCTTGAAGGTAATTCCATAGCGGATAGATATGAACTTTATTTTCAACTGGACGGATGCTCTGCCCATAATAGTCGAATTGTGAGGGACTGGATGCATCAATGCTTTGAAGAGGAATATATTGGAAGATATGATTCCTTGAGATGGCCACCTAGAAGCCCCGATCTTACCCCATTAGACTTTTATGTTCGGGGCACTTTGAAAGAAAAATCGCATTAATGAACGAGAAGAACTAATCAACAGCAATCAGGAATGTTTTGATACAATGGGTCGAAAACATAATGACCTTCGAAAGGTTATGCATTCTGTACGAAAAAGATGTATAAAATGCATTGAGCAAAGGGGTAGGCGATTTGAACAGTTTTTATAGTTTTTAATTCGGTTTTGCAATAACATTGATTTTTACGTTCATTCAGTTTCATTCAAAGTTTATTTAATGTTTTTATGTTACTATTAGTAATATTTATGCCTGTTTTGAACCTACAATGCTTCGAAATGAATTGTTATAAAATTTGCGTATCTGAATTTTATGTTTTTCTGACTTAAAACAGTGATATTGTTGGAAACACAAACAGTTAAGTGAGAAGTTGATATACCGTTTAAAAGTCTATTACACGTACTAGTTTTTACTAGAAAAAAAACCACTACTTATTCAGCAATTTTCAATGGTACAGCTTACAAGAAAATATCACTAAGTTTGCACTCTTTTCAATTTTTACCTTTACCCTTTCACAACACCCGGTATAAAACATTTTAACATTAATTAGTATCTATTTTATAACGTGTTTTCTGCCCTTTCTGATGATATGATCAGATTTGAGGTAGCTGTAACAATAACAGAGATATTCGTGTTTCTAAAGGGGAGAGCAAAAAATTTCGAAAAACCAAGAAGTGTTAAATAACTCGATAACTATCAACTTTTCGAAAAAGTGTTTAGGACATTTTTTGTTGCAAATGACTTGTACTATCACCTTCTGAAGTTTGGCACCTATTATAGTAGACACCCTGTATATCTTAATGGGGCATATTTTGAAAATCAATAAAGCGATTTTCCATGCTTAATATTTTTTTTTGTCCTATAATCACGAAATATAAAAGGCAACCCTGGTATTGATTGAGATTGACAACTTATAATACAGAGCAAGTTTAATCCACCAATATTTCTATAAATCAATGATCCTACAGTTCTTCTTAGACTTAAACTTGAATAATTCAGTCGCTGATAAAGATAAGTATTATCACATCCTTTAAGAGAATAGCTTCCATCAATCTGGAGTATCAAATACTCGAGGAATTTTCTATGAATTTTCTCAACTCTTTTTTTATGGCATTCATATACAGGGTGGCCATTTGAAAACGAAACAGACGAGATTACAGACGAAATAAATTTTTTCGATAGAAATGCTCGGACAGGTCGATTTAGATGTAGGTTACGGACGCATAGCGTTTCAACCCTTGCTACTACAACCCTCACCCCCAAATTTTGAATAGGGAAGATGGGCTGAGAGATACCTCATTTGATAGGTATTTTTATACTGATTTCAGCACAGTAATTGTTTTTTCATTTTATGCATTAGTTGTCGAAATATTCTTAACTAAGTATTTGAAAATGAAGTGGTGTTTTCATGGCACTTGTAGTGTTTTTTGTGAAAAATCGACATTTTGAGCTTCAAAACAACCATGACTGTGGCTTCCTTCCTCCAATCCATTGACATAGAAATCTTTAATCAAGATGTAGAACAAACAAAGCGTATTGCGAAGGAGCTCAATCTTGCTGAAACTCAATCTAAATTATCTTAGATATAATTTGCAGTATTTCCAATTACATGCGGTAACACTTGATCGATAGAAATCTCCAAAAAGTCCAAATACGTACATATCTCTAATCAGATTACCAGGTAAGAAAATCAGATCATTAATGATGCCACAGAAATATTCCAGTCCCAATTCATGAAACGATTTCCGACTCAATTATGAAGTGTTGCCTCAGTTGGCTTCAATATGTTTTCATTTTGTTGATTATTGAATTCATATCTTTTTCAAAAAAAAAAGATTGATAATTTTTTATTTATTACGAACAGATCATTAAGTTGGCTTACTGGTTCTTTGACATGTGAATTATTCTTAGTTTTGAATGGAGACTTGTATGTGTTCTAATTCATTGTTCGACATGGTTTATTCAATTGCAGAGCGGGTGGTAATAATTTCACTTTTATTTGCAAACAATCAATGTGCGAATAGAACCGCAGAATTCATTTAGACATTTAGATAAACATGTTAATAGGAAGTATGTTTTGGAATTAGTGTCAAAGTTTCAAGAAACCGGGTCCGTGGCTAATAAAAAACGAAACATGGAAAGAAATGAAGCAGCTGTTCTTGGACAGATTGCTCTGAATGCAATGACGAGTACGAGGCAGCTAGCACATGAATCTAGTTTTACACGAACACGAATTGCAAATGTTTTGAAGCATCATAAATTCCATCCTTACAAAATCCATCTTTCACACGCACTAAACGAAGATGATTTTGACCGTCGTGTTGAATTTTGTGATACAATGAGTGAACGAGTAACTGCTTATCCCAATTATCTGTACAATGTTTGTTTCTCCGATGAGTGTTCGTCCTTTCTAAACGGCACAGTAAATCGACACAATTGTCGTTATTGGGCCGATGCTAATCTGAGATTGTTCCACGAAGTTCATACTCAACAACCAGAAAAACTCAATGTTTGGGCTGGAATATTTGGTGACAACATTGTCGGCCCGTTCTTTCTACCTGGTAATTTTACTGGAGATATGTATTTGGACTTATTGGAAAATCACATTGATCCAATTTTGACGGAAATTATTGAAAACAATGCTGGAAATTATGTGGAAGATCAGATTGTGTTTCAGCAGGATGGAGCTCCTCCACACTACGCCTTATCAGTTCGAGAATATCTGGATCAAAGATTTCCAAATCGGTGGATTGAAGAAGGGGTCCCACTGAACGGCCAGCCATATCGCCAGATCTGTCACCACTAGATTTCTTTCTTTAGGGCCACTTGAAGAGTAAAATTTACTCTACACAGCCCGATTCCATAGAAAATTTAAGAAGACGTATAGTGAACAAATGTCGTCAAATCACTCCAGAAATGCTGCAAAATGTGCGCCATCGTTTCGAACAAAACTTATTTCATTGTATGGAATCTAATGGTGAACAATTTGAATATTTAATTAATTGATGTGAGTTTTTGATAAATTATTTACTTTACTTTGAAAAGTCTTATTTCTTAGATCAATACTTCAAATCGTTCTGATACCGTACAGTTGGAGAATGATTTCAGTGAATAAAACAGCTAGTCAACCCTAGTAGCATTAACACGTACGGTATGACTTCATTTGCCCAGTGGTAGTAATTTGCAATTTCAAATACAAGTACGGAAATTTTCGCAAAAAATTGATTTAAGTGATAAAATTAACTAACGCATGAATATTTCGAGAACTAATGCATAAAATGAAAAAACAATTACTGTGCTGAAATCAGTATAAAAATACCTTTAAATTGAGGTATCACACACCCCATCTTTCCTATTCAAAAATTGGGGGTGGGGGCTGTAGCAGCAAGGGTTTAAGCGCTATGCGTCCGTAACCTACATCTCATGTTGTCCCCCTCGAAACAAAAATCGACCTGTCCGAGCATTTCTATCGAAAAAACTTATTTCGTCTGTAATCTCGTCTGTTTCGTTTTCAAATGGCCACCCTGTATAGAATGCCATACTATGCTGGCGTATTCCAATTTAGACCGAACTAAAGAATTATATAAAACCATCAAGAGTTCATTCCTGAATTCTCTACAGTTTCGCATAATGAACCCATACGACCTAGAGGCTTCTTATTTGGGACATATGTTCAATGAAGGAAAGTATAGTGTTAAATAAAACACGCAGATCCTTAACAACATCGCATTTACAAAGAAGCGTATTACCGTATCTGTATTCATAAATAATTTTATTATTTTTCCTAGTGTAAGAAACAATCTTACATTTGAGTCCCAGTCGAAATATATTTCACCAATTTTGTAAGATAGTTATCTGATCTAGGTTCATACAATCTTGGATACTCATAATGGGTGAGAAAATTTTGAGGACGTCAGCAAAGCATAGTCGTTGACAACATATAATTTCAAGAAGGTCATTTATGAATAAAATAAACAGTAATGGTCCAAGATTGGAACCCTGAGGAATTCCAGAAGTTGAAAAATAGTTTGAGCGAATTTAACAATTGTATGCTACAAAATTAGATAGTTTTATCAGGTATGAATTCATTAGCTCAATTGCATCACCAGTAAAGCCAAAATACAACATCTTATGTTTCAGAGTATACTATTTCAAATTTAAGGTCGAACTATCAGCCATTATGAAACTTTATCATCGGGACACACTGTATTTTCTAACTTTCCTAGAAATATTAAAATTTAGAGCCAACTACGCCGTGTCACTCCTGTTTATTCTATCCAATGCAAACATTTCACTCTGAGAAGTCCCATGTGATTTACGCAGATGCTCATTATCTAGACATTATTTGGGTAGGAAAACCATCGTTGAAAGCACAAAAAATATTAAACAATTCAACGGTTTCCAATTTGAGAGAATGTATATTTACATAGACTACTGCATCGCTTAGTAAACACTTCATAAAAGATTCTTCAGTTGTAAAACTGGGAATAAATTATTTTTAAGATGAGTTCAAGTGGATTTTTTTCTGAGATATGACTGTGATATACAGGTACTACACCTATATTATATTCATTTAATCAAATATTTGTGGTATATGCTCTCCGGTAGCTTCTGTTCTGTGTGTAGAAATAACATAGATAACTTTTTTGGTGTTAAGATCACCGACAATCTCGAAGTTTTCATCTGATTATATCGGATGAGATTTTTATATCAGATCCTGTATTTTTATGTCGTTCTAATGTGAAAATGTATGTTTCAATGATGAAGAAAGAGCCCCCACCACAGTACAATTCATGTAATGTCCAAATAACGGTCAAGCATATATTAACGGATTGCTTGCTATATGAAAATCTAAGAAAATCCAATGCAGTCAGCTCCAAAATAGATGATGCCCTTAACATCTACACATCAAAGGCTCTCAACAAAATATCTTTCATCAGAGTAATTGATTTCAATATAGGAGAACGACTTATTTCACCATCTTATTTGACATATATAAAATTAAAATGTAATATTATATTGTACCAAAACCGCTAATGACCCAGGTGTCGAAGCGAAGAGTTATAATAAATAAATAAATGATGAATTTGAATTGTCTGATTTCATAATCTCCAGAACACATTGTTATTGAACGTTAATTTAACACAAGTAGGTAATACATGGGCTGAAAGTCCCGGGCCTAACAAAGAAAACACAGCTTTTTTGTTTAAAATCAGCTTTATTCATGAGTTTTCTATCCATCAAGAAGAACGCAGTCATTCCAGCGCAGCTCTACATTTCAATATAACTTTTGTTGAACCATTATAGTTTTAGCGATCACCTCTTCATTCGTGCAAAATTTCTTATCGGCCAGAATTTTTTCAGATCTGTGAACAGCCAGTAGTCGCTGGTATCCTAATCTGGCGAATACAGTGGATATGGGAGCAATTCGAAGTTCAATTCATGTTGTTTTGATTGACTTGTGTCACAGTGCGATATCTTGATGAAACAAAATTTTGGTTGTTTCTTTTTGCAATTTCGGCCTTCAAACGCTCAAATAGCGCAATATAATATTCACTGTTAATGGTTATTTCTTTTCCCAAGATTATCGATGAATATTACACCACGCACATCCCAATTTTCACGAAATTTCTCACGATATCCAAATTTTGAATATTCATTCATAGGTATATTATTAACGTTCAAACATTTCCAACTTTTATTCGAGAAATTCAAAACTTTAATCATACAGACACAAAAATTTCACATAACTTAACAGCTTAAACATCGTTTCATTATTTTCACCGAATGTTCTATTTTATACCTATGGTACCTTTAAAAAAATCAACTGTCAAACCAATTGAGAAAAACGTTTTAAAACATCCAAAATGATAGGACTCTATAATAACCAATAATTGAATGGGGTTAAATAACACCCTACAATTTACGTTCAGGGTGTTCACGTCCATCGGGTCTCATGTGACCTTGGATGGCTTTAAAATTCCGAACGAACACTAAATATTGAGCCATCGTCTAGACTGAAGCCAGACATGGACTCATGTTATCAGTCTTTATTCAGCATTCGTATTCAGTGTCTTGTGTTCAGGCAATCATTCAATATGGGGTTGTTGACAACTGAGCGGATTCCAGAAACAAGTGAATATCAGATTGCAATTCAACATTGATGAATGATTACTAGTAATATTCAAGACCATACTTGAAGAAGAAAAATAGGAATGTGGCTGTTGCATTTTTTATCGAATATCTGATAGAATAAAAACAAAAAGGATGAGGCATGTTATTCAAACGAATTGCAGGCCGGTTTTATGAGACTCATCTTCCGAAGGAGAAGAGATTTCAGATTTTCGTAATAGGTTAACTACAAATATTTAAATATTTATACAGGGTGAGTCTCTGATCACACCGTTATTTTTAACCACAGGTTCTTGACGTCAAAAAATATATTTTCTTTCCATAACATTTTTCCAAATTTGGCCCTGTTCAAAAGAAATAGGGTGTTAAAATTTCATAAAAGAATTGCATTTTCACCTGTAATATTCAAATGAAAATATCAATTGAAATGATCTCTTGCAGAAGGTTTTTGATAACAGTCATGCTTATTTTGACATCAATAGATTTATTCCATTTCTTATGGGTTTCTCCCTACTACTGTACAGATTGGTTAAATTGCATGAAGAACAAATATTACTTGAACTAAAGGTCCGTATCTTGTACTATACCTTTTCTGCTGATAAAATCATTCATCATATTTTTTCCTAAATTACACCATTTTTGAGATATTTGAAGTCGAAAGGAATTAAATCGATATAATCATCTGATGAAACATGAGTGAATGAATCGTTTCTTAGAGGGAAAATAATTTGTTAAACAATTCAGATTCAATAGTGGATGCTGTGGAAGGTAATTTTCATTCGAACTAAACTGGACTACAGAGGGGTATTTGCCCAATGTGATTACTTAAAATGCGTATAACTCTTTAACGCAACTGAATATGGAAAAACGGCATGGGAAAAATGTTTTTTTTTATCTCAAGATCCTTAGATTAAAATTAACGCTGTGATCAAATACTCACCCTGAATATAATTAAATAGTTAGTTACTGAACCAAATGTTCGGCAGTTGTGAGTACCTGAAATATACACTGATCAACAATTGCTAGGGATCACTTATGAACTTCTATTCATTAGTATTTTTTTCAAGTCATCTCATGAATATCTGTACATTATATGTGCTCTAAGGAAAAATTATGATGTTTTGAGTTGATTATATCAAATTTTTCCTCACTTCATCGGCTCTTGTTTACAAAATCGTTTATTATCTGCAGGCTGTTACAGGTGGAGTGAAAAGCAATGTGGTATTTGTTATTAAATCTGTTTTTTCTCTCGTTCAAACACATAAAGTGACAATAATTGAAGAAATGAGAACAATATCAGCTTATCAGTCATGCCGAGAAGACGTTTGGCTCCTGTCCAACTGGACCAAATCATACGGTGGATACAGGAAGGTTTGTCCCAGCGAGAAGTGTCCCGGCGGTTGAATGTTTCGCAAAGTGTCGTGAGTCGGGCTTGGAATAGGTTCATCCAAAACGACTCAGTAGCTTATGTTCATGGGGAGGTCGGCAGCGCAGTACAACAGCTGCCCAAGATCGTCTTTTGATCCTCAATGCTAGAAGAAATCCCACTTACCCGGCGTCACGGCTCAATAGATCACTGAGAGTTGCAACAGGAGTTCTAATTTCGAACCAGATTGTAAGACGACGACTACATGTTCGTGGTTTGAGAGCACGTGGGAGGGTACAACATGCCCGTTTCAATAGAGAACACCGGGTTCATCGACGGCAATGGGCTGAGGAGCACCGCAATTGGACAGTTAAAGATTGGAGCCGATGTTTATTCACGGATGAGTCTAGATTTCGTTAGGTTAACTCCGATGGACGTATTCTTGCTTGGAGGGAAAGAGGTCGAAGGTATGCAGAATAGTTTATGTTACCCACAACAGCTTTTGGCGGAGGTTCTATATGTGTATGGGGAGGCATTTGTTTGAACCAACGCACAGAGTTGGTTGTCCTGCAGAACACCACAATGACCAGCCAGAGATATCACGATATGGTTATTGAACCCATAATTGTTCCGTTTGCGGCTGTCTTGGGCGAGAATTTCATTTCAATTGACGATAATGCCCGTCCACACCGTAGTCGTCTGGTTAATGAAGCGCTAGAAACTCATGCTATTGATTGGATGGACTGGCCAGCTCGCTCTCCAGACATGAATTGCATCGAACATGTCTGGTCTGAGATGTCTAGACAATTGTCAACCTTAGAACAACCGATCAATAACCTTTCTAATGCTTTACGGGATATTTGGACGAATTTGCCCCAAAATTTTATAAATCGTTTGATTGAAAGTATGCCTCGTAGGGTAGAATGCTTGAGACGAGCTCGTAGGGGACCAACTAGGTACTAGCCTAACCGAAACTTCAGCCTTGTGGTTTCATCATAAAATTTTTATGTCATTCAAACACAAAATTTTGAGTGTTCCTGACAAAGTCTTTTTTTTTCTCCAACTTTCCATTTTTTCATTCTTTTCTCAAGTGAACCATATTATCAATTGAAAATACTCTGATATTTGACTAAATTTATAATCTTGAAGCGAATATTTCAGAAATAAATTTAGAAAAAGTAAGTGATCCCTATCAATTGTTGAGCAGTGTAGTTTCATGCATGAATACTTAAATAATATTCCTATTCCTTCAACATAATTCTATCTTTTTTGATATTTTTTAATTGGCTATCTCCATTAAGAAATTTTGGCATTCTACTAGTCAAAATGATGAACATTCTAATGAATGTCTACCCTACCGGAATTGGTGAAAAACATTCTCATCCTTTATAAATGTTTTAATTTTATTCGTCCACAACTGAGATGAGATTAGATAATGGGAGAGGATACCTTGAAATGGTGTATAAATATATATCACTTTTTGCCACCGCTGAAATGGCTTCCAATTATCTGAAAGCGCCGGCAATATCATTTCCTCATAATTGATTGTTATTTTCAAGAACAAGCGCGTTAAATATCCTAAATCTAATTTACCGACACAAACCAGAACATAATAGCTCCTGATTTCAGTCTTACCATCATATGGCTCCTATAACGGAATAGAAACCAATATATTTACTAGCAATAAATCATATTTCATTGAATTTTATGGTTCATCCTTCATGATTATACTTTAAATGGGCAATTATGATAGGAAGTTAATGGGATAGCTCCGAATATGGTAGTACTTGTCGCATTCATCCATATTTATAGGTAATTTTCCCAGCACTTGTTTCTTCATCCATAAAATTGAAGCCGTTTTCCTTTCGAAAATTGTGAATGTATTGATATTAGTTTTTGCCTTTCATATACTGATTCATTCTTATTTCAACTCATTTTCTATTTGAGTGTGTTTTGAGCCGCATAATATATAAATTTATTGATGGAAAATTCAAACGGTTTTCTGTTCATAATTTTGATTCAGGATACATCACGTAAGTTTTGATACACCAAAGTATCGCCATCCATTATACATATTTTTCAAATGCTGTGTGAATACTAGATCTCAATACTTTTGACAACAAACAAAATAACATGTGTAAATTATCAATTTCCATTTCGTCCAAATCCAACTTATTATTTCCTGGTAATATTAAATGAAAACAACCTTAATCTTGAACTTGAAAAATACAAAGATCGATCGTGGTCCTTCAATTGCGAACAATTTTTTCGCTCTGAAAAATTAGCTCAAGAATGTGCTCATCCCCGCAGATCCTCTGTGCCATCAGCAAATCTTCTCTGTAACCACACAGCTGAAGGTGAGGCAGGCGACTTTCAAAGCAGTGACTTTCAAACGAATATTCATACCAAACTCTTCTCATTTTATTGATCCATATCTATCTTTTTTCTCGTATGTGCCACTTGAAAATTTTATGGAAAGATCTGTATTATTATATACATACCAATTACACACTACTTAATACTTAAATTTCGTAGGTGATGCTACTTCTAGGTCCTCAGAATTTTTTCATTATATTAAGGGGTTGTTATTAAAAATAATACATTTTTTTCCTTTGCTATTTTTTCAATGAAATAAGTGTTATATCACAACCTTCCACAACTATGTATGGTGATTTTACTTTGAATGGGTTAGCAGACTTCAAACATCAGAAGATCTGAAAAATCATCACTTGGATCCCAAGACCCGATTCGAAGAATCCTCCTTGAAGATTGGCGACAAATTTTATATATTAGATTTGAATATAGAGGGTATTTCTAAGGACAAGAGTGATTATATTTCTAAACTAACAAAGGACTATGGTGCTGATATTATTCTCCTTCAAGAGACACATACGGATACTAAAAAAAATCTTCGTGAAAGAGGAACTATAAAAGGTTATGTATTCATTGATTATCTCCTTAGTAAAATTTACGGCTTAGCTTGTTATGTTAAAAAATCCTTGATTCACAATATCGAGTCAATCCAAAAAGGCGAACTTGAGGGTGTTTTCTTTATCTCTTTCAAATTTTGTATTTTTGTTATTCAGTTATTTTTTCTGCTTTTGTATTTTTATTTCCACATTCGATGTGGGCAACTTGAAGAAGTCTCTGTCTCCATCAATAGAAGATCACTCTTGAAGAAAGAAGTCCCTAAAATATATTTCAGCTTATTTTTGTACTTTCACACTTAGGCGGGAAGCCAGGGTTTTTTTACTGGGGTTGTATGACACCCCGTCACTAACCCCTGATCTATATGCTTTATTGTTTACTAACTAAATATTGCAAGTCTAAAATTCAAAAGAATATATACTCGTATATTTATATAAAAATATAATGAACTCAAAAAAAGACTGTGTAGCATTACAAAAAAGAGCAGTTTTCACACTTCCTCATCGTTGAAGACCTAGTAAAATAACAGTGAATTAGAGCTACTTACTTGTCAATCCGGACATGTATTTACTCGATGCAACAACAAAACAAAATCTGTATGCACAGATGAAGCACAAAAGCTGCTGTAATTGTCAGCATTAATGAAGATCCAGATTTGTCAAATTGTCGACGTTCACATCAAGTAAGATTCTGTTCAACTTGGTCTACACCCATACAAAATCCAACTGGTTCAAGAACTTGAGCCACTCGACCATTATTAGCGTCGTTTTGTTGTGATTGTGCCTTATAACTGCTTTTAGACAATCCAATATTTATCGAAAAAGTGTATTTAGCGATGATGCTCATTTCTGGTTGAACAGCTACCTAAAGAAACAAAATTTCAATATATGTATTGAAAACAATCCTCGAGAATTCCATAGTATTCCATACCATCCTGAACAATACACTGTGTGCTGTGGTTCACATTCTGTATGCATAATCGGTCCATATCTGTTCACAAAACGATGTTGGAGCCAATGTTACAGTGAATATTGAAAGTTACAGATCGATAACTAATAATTATTCGTTTCCAAAGTTGAATGAACCCAGAAGTGTTTTGGTGTCAACATATTAGTGGTTATACCTGATGTTGCTATCGTAACAATTGATTCATTGAAACAATCTTCTGGTAATAATATCATTTTGAGAAATAGTTCGATTAATTGGCCACCAAGATCACACGACATGAGTCCACAGGATTATTTTCTATTGGGATATGTCTAGTCATTGGTTCATTCTGATGAACTAGAAACTAAAAGTCACTTTGGAAGCCAGTATAACTTGTGTTATTGATAAAATAAGATCTGAATTACTCGAATGCTCTAGTTTGTTCGATTCGGTTGCTCAGAGCTAATCGTGGTGGAGATATGCCGGAAATTATTTTCAGAACAGAAATGTCATAAAATTACCTGTCAAATAAGAAAAACTTGGAATCAATCTTAATTTAAATGTGTTTTATTCGAATTTTAAACTCTAGTCTAAAATAAATACGAGAATAGCACTGGCGCTTGGGATATTTCCCAATAGATCGACTTTTTCAGTTGCACCTCCGAGGAACCTTGTACTTGATGCAATATTTCGAAGGTAATACAAACCGATGAAATGTCAATCAATCGATTCGAAACCCTTTCTATTACCGGTTATTTTATAACTTCATACGTTAACTGGTCGTAAAGAGGCAATAAAAAATGACAATCAGTATCGGTGTAGGTATGCTCAATCATTGCAATATTTTATCTCCATCAAAGTGAAAGCTCCGAGTGAACGGGAAACTGAATAGTAATATGATAGAACAGGCAGATTAAACCATATGGTTCTATCGAACAACCTTGAAATCCTACTCTTCGCCAAAGAAATCGGATGCGAGAACAGAATGATGAGGTTTATGTTCAAACTAAAATCGATCTGTGATCGTTATATTCTTATCGTTTCAATGTAAATTATGTTTTTTTCCATCCCTTCATTGTAAGAAACCTATTTCAACCCTGCTCTGGCAAACGTAAGGGAAAGTTATTCAACAAGGTATTGGTTGGCCTTAACGAAAAGATGTATGTATGTATGTAGATGCATCCCTAGGGAAATATTGATCGAAAATTATTATGAATAATTTCGAAATTTTTGATTTTACCTACATATTACTGAAGTCCGGATCAACATCCGGTGGTATTAATTGAAATGAATATTCATGGTACAATTCTTACAATTAGTCACATTATCAACAAAACCTCGAAATACGTATTCTCGTTTCTTCTCGATGTTACATTTTCTCACTTTACATATTATGTAACGTCCTTTTTAACAAGCTTATATTAGCTTCATTTGTATGTATGTTAGTTTGTAACTCTTCTTCTTTAAGCGTGAATGGCTTATTACTGTGAAAAGATCCCACTTCCTCTAATGCGTTCGTTGGCCGAGCGGTCTAAGACGCGCGTCTTCTGTGACGTCAGCTGTTGGATCAATCGATTGTGGGTTCGATTGCCGTCCACGTCGTAAAAAAAATGTTTTTTCGCCATATCCTAAGATTGTAGAATATTAGAATTCAGGGCTTCATCTGGAAACCTTGATGCGTGAGCTGTGCATGTGTGAAACATTGGCCTACTTTCCAACGTGCAATGATAACTTAATGATTACTATTAACATTTTTATGACAGTCACTGAAAATTAAAAAATAAATATAGTTTAAGAAAAAAACACCCTTATAAAGAATATCGGGCTTAAAAAGTTAGGAATAATTTTAAAAATCAATTTATGACGAAAGTATATAAAACATACTAGAAAAATTGAGAAAGAAGCGTGGTGCGCTTGATATACGAAAATTATGGCACAAAGCGACCCACGCTTCTTTCTCAATTTTACTAGTATGTTTCATATACTATATGTTTACAAAATATACATTCATTTCTCATTTACATTATTTTTAATTCAAACCTTTTAAAATTTATTTTCTACTTTTTAGTTGGATTCTTAACAAAAGCGGGTTTTTTTAGTTTTTTAAAACTATTACTAATATAGGTAGATTTGAAATTAGGAAATTTCTTCTACTGTGCTTTTTTGTCAGAGAACTGTTTCTTTTTGTTGACTTAAGTCATAGGTGTTGTACTTACCTACATTTTTATTATTAATATTTTTAAGATGGAATAAAATTAATAATTGTGCATGGAAATCTTTATTCGTAATGTATTGCATAATTTTATGAGTTATATCAGTCAGGCATGTAGGTATTTCCTCGATTGCATAGTTTTGTTCAACTCTGACCGCTGTCACTCAAATTCATCAAGATGAATGCCCTGCATGAGGAAATGAGTGAACGTGTGCTTGATAGATATTTATCGTATTGCAAGGACAAGTCAGACTCTCGGCAAATGCAGGATTACGTCAACTGTTGCACAAGTTGACATAGTGCACCTATTCAACAGGATTGGACTTACATTGGAAAATAATGGTTTCAATATATTTTCCTCAAGAGCTCATTAACTCTTTTTCCGGCGTATGATTTCCAGTGGGATGGTTGCCTAACGACATAGTTTATTTGTTTATAGTTAAATAATTAATAAGTCTATAAACTTCTGACACTATTGAAGAGATTGTACTCATTAAAATGCTATAAAACTCAACGGCAAAAATAAAATAATTGCATTCTCATATTTCTAATGCCTATTGCTAATAAAATGACCGCCCACTGATATGGAGTTTCACACGACTGTATGAGCTCCATCTAGCTAGAGAAATTACGAAATTTCATACAAAACTGTCATTTAAATTATTGTAAATGTATGTGACGACCTGATGAAGCAAAACCGAAAAACTTGTCGTTTTCTGTTTTTCATATTGTCCAATTAATTGTTTCTGTGGATTTCTGTATTGTTTTAAATGGTGATAAAGAATATAAAGATTGTTAAATTGAACAAGTCATTCTTGAAAAGTGCAAATTAATTAATAATAATCTGAATATGACCATAATAGTCGTAGACTTTCGATTGAAGTATTTTCGAAACATACATTAATATAAGTAAGTTTCAAACCAAGAATTTTTCAGATTATTTCAATTGGTTATGAATACCTGAAGAGACTAAAGCTAAAAATAGGCAAAAACCGGAATACTTCTCGTGTTCTAATTCATTTCTGTTGTTCTTATGGATTGTTTGATAATATGATAAGAATGAAAAATATTTTCTCATCCATTAATCATGTAACTGCATTTTCTTGATGTAGAAAAAAGAATGTATGTATCGAAGATAATTCAATCTAAAGTGTACGACTAGTGAAGTCATTTTCAGATTATCAAAAATATGGACAATTCTTTTGTTTGTAGTTAGAAGGCGTATCTGACACACAAAGTATGTACTTTTCGAAAATATTTCAAGTGAAAGTGTACCGAATTTTATAGTAATATTTTGAATAATTAATTTATGGATTAGCATCAGAGGATATTTATATAATAAAATCTGTATTCTAAGTGAATTAGTTCATTTTTCTTTTATAAAATTGGATAATTGATTCTCAGTTTCAAAAGATGATTGACTGAAGGTTTATATCCAGTATGAGTTTTCATGTTAATCAATTTGTTTATCAATCACCAATTTGCACCAATCTTCAGATTTTCTCTTGCCTATTCAATCCCAAGAATTGGATACATGAAACATAATAGTCCCTAAGTGAAATTTGAAGTAACCTGTAATAGTATATTCTGAAACAGGTTGTAGAATGGGCACCTATTCCAACACGAATGCGAAATATGAAAGGATTATGATGTAAGTGTTGTCAACCACAAAACGAATAATATAACTAAAAACAATGCTGTAATGAGTTCATTACAGCACTGTTTTTAGTACTGTAATGAACTCATTACGACACTGAAATAGAGAAAATATTTTCATTATTAATTCGAATCAAGTAGAAATTTTTACCCATGGTGTTTCAACATATAGTAAAATTTCTATCCTGAAATAATGAATTTGAGTAAGACATGGAAAATTGAATAACATCATGCTGTATATGTGTAATTCCACAATGCAAAAGGCGCGTGCTTTGTACCTTAAATAGCGGTTAACAATAATGACACACAATGGTTTTTGTGTTTCACATTCCTTTCTTAAGCTTATTGATGTTATTATTTGTTAACTTATGTATATGTCATCAAGTCACTGCTATGTACTAGAGGTGACTCGAAAATTAGGATTTCTATCAAATTTTCATTTTGTACAAAATCCTGAATAATTAAATCGACTGTGAAATTCTCAGCAAATTAAATTTCAACATATCATGTTTCAATACAACAAATATTTCAGTTTTTAAATGTGCAAGAGCAAGAACGAATATCCTGCGAAAGGCTCCAATAAATGTAATGTGTAATAGCTCCAATGTTATCTGTACCTGTTGTGATATTTTTTCGAGTTCTCAAGGGTAATACCACTAGAGGTGAGAATTTTTTGAGAACACTCTTGTTTTTTGGGAATTATGCGTTTAAATTTCGGGATCACTTTGTTGAGTGAAATTTGTATAATTTCCAAAAAACGACAGAGTGTTCTCAAAAAAAATTCGAATCTCGCGTGGTATTCGGAAAGATCATTCAACAATATAAATCAAACGAAATAAAAAATAGTTTTTTATTCAAAAATAACCAGATAGAAGCATAACAACAAATTATTCATCTTTATTCTCAAAATAATAATTATTGATAGTACAATTATTATACACATTACGAGCATTATTTTCGAATGATGAAGTAGATAGATACTGATGTTGTTTCTTGAAGGACATTTTTTTCATTCCTTATGGCTGTGATTATTTTTTTGTGATGTTGTTGGTCAATTTGGAGATACGGTTTCACTGACGTTGCAGAAGAATGGCCTGTTATCTTTATCAGCTGTTTCTCACCAGTCCCTGCTTTGGCTAATTGTCTGACAGCAGTAGCTCGATGCGAGTGGTTGGTTGTCTTCGACTTGGTTGTGTTGATGCCAATGAGTTCTGCCGATTCTTTTGTCCATTTAGCTATCGTATTGGGGCCGACTGGGGAGTTTTTGAACCATGAACTAAATTTCCAATTCTTATGTGGAGTAAGGAATAGTCTTTCAGTGGTTATGTTTGTAGTTCTTTTGGATACAAGTAGCTTATATAACCTCACCGGGCAAATATCTTCTTCAATATTGGGAGTCAGCCAGTTCGTTTCCACACATTTTTGGGCACCACCTTGTCTTGTTTTAGAAAATATCGGATTGTAGGCAATTCGGCCCGTGGGATTACCATCGTTTTCAATTTCGAATTGGAAATGCGAAATTAGGCATGATGAACCCTCTCCTCCGCGTCTAGCAAGCTCCAATGCAGCAATATAATAAAATTTTCTGTTCAAACCGTCTGGATTATCTTCTTTACATAAGTTGACCATCTTTTTGTGTTGCTCCAAAGACAAAGCCTTGGCACTAACTTTTCTTTTCTCAGTGTCCACTTGCAAAATACGCCTCTTGGCATTTCGTGCATCCCACGCCGTTTTAAAGGCCACGTCTGTGAATGGATCGAACCTAACGCTCCATTCGGAATAGAATTGTTCCAGCAGCTGTTTGGCAGTATTATTCCACAAGGTTTTTACGACACTTTCCTTGTAGTCCGATCCATCTCTTTTCTTCATATTGAAAGCCCAGTCTAGCATAATATTATTGATCTCTGACAAACTTGTTTTTTCATTTACAAGATATTTCCAGGCAGCACAGAATTCTTCAAATTGTTTCCAAATGTAGAATCTTGACTTCACTGTATTAAGCGGCACACTTTTCTTCACACTTTCCTCAATTGAAGTAATATTACAATTCCCAAAACGTTTCATTTTTATCTACTTTATGGTAAAATACGAAAATAAACTGACAGAACTGCCAAATGTGCTGTTGAAGTTGCAAATTAGGCATTTGATAAAAACAAATTTCTAAAAGTGAAAACACTGTGAGGTTGAGTGTTTTCAGATACAGTTTGTTTCTATTGGTCCATTTTCAAAATTGAGCGATTTAATTGGACGATGTGGTATAGTGTTGAATGATCAACAAAATTTTATGACAATTGCACTTGAATATCTGCCCGATGCATAGATGAAATTTTGATAAATACCTTTGTGTAATATATGTGTGTATAATGTTTATGATGTAATTATTCTTTATATTTACATTTATATGACTGTATGGTGAACTTGTCCTGTAAATAGATATTCTGTTGGATAATAAAGCTATTATTATTATTATCTCAGTCTTGAAAATAAATGATCTATTCACAGACACAAACTAGACATAAAAGATTACACAGGTGGAAATCTTTGATATTGAGGAAACTAGTGTTGACGAATTCAGGGTATTGCTAAAATTGATGTTAGATATGAGTAATTTTT
Organism: Micraspis discolor; assembly: GCA_030674115.1. Lineage (NCBI taxonomy): Eukaryota > Metazoa > Arthropoda > Insecta > Coleoptera > Coccinellidae > Micraspis > Micraspis discolor. Next base: position 4,777,978 of record JARTUT010001740.1, read on the forward strand.
TTATGAAATGCTCAGTTAAATTGTGAATGAAATTCAAGAATTACAATATTTTCAATGATACCAAGGAATAGATTGAGTATGATTTTCAGCTCAAATAATATTTTGGATGAAAAGTTGGCTAACTTTCTCCGAAGAGCAATAAAAATGTGTTTTCAACATATATATTACACTTTGGAGCATTAAACAGAAACAGGGTGTCTGAACAAGTATGTCTCTATTATTGTATGGTCTATCATAAAGCAAAAGCAATTTTTTTTTAATCTCAAGAGGTATCTAGTGTTGGTATAGCGAAATTGGAAACCTTAAATTGATGATACCTCTGCAAATGGGCAGAATTGGAAAAAGTGGTAGAGGAGAAGAATGTCCCTTATTACTTCAACAATCCGTAGCTAAAATTGACCCAGTGATCAAACACTCGCCCTTTTTAAAGTGGTAGAAATTTTGAATTGAGAAAAGAGGAATTAATTGAATACTCCTTTCAAGCTATTAATGCTCATAACTGTTTAACTATTCGATGGATTTGAAACTGCATACCCAGTAGATTCACTCATCTCAATTCGCTGAACCCGAGTTTTATAAAGTAGAGCTTTCTGTTCGTCTGTCATATAGTTCGGTGAAAATTTCGGATGTGTTGCTGAATGAAATGTGTAACACGTTATAAGCTCCAGACATAACTAATTCAAACGAATGCGTGGAGGGTCACACATGACGGTCAACATGGGAAGCCTCTCTACGAAATGCTGCCATATATGCATGTTTCTCGAAGCATCATTTTTTTAAATATTCATATAGGTGATACAACGCAATATGTCAACGAAGCGGAAGTTGAATGTTTTTTTTTTTCATCAGATGGAGGGCGAATGATAGCGAGAGTAACGAACGATTTCATATGGCGTATTCACGGGTGTACCTATCGAAGAAGATTCAATTTTAATGAAAATTTTACTTACCACAGGTTTCATTCAGAAAACATATTCTGAAAAACGAACCAGGTTTTCAGAATAAGAAATCGAATTCAAGAAAATGAGACGGTATCTGCAAATAATTAATTTGATTTCAGAAAATTCAATTTACATTTTGAAGTTGAAATTCAGACAACAAATTATCAATTTATACAGGGTGAGTCTTTGACCTCTGCGTTAATTTTAACCACAGTTTTTTGACGTCAAAAGAAACATATTCTTCCTTCAACTTTTTCCAAATTTGGCCCTGTTCAATTGATATAGGGTGATGAAATTAAAAAAAAAATTGTATTTTCACCTGTAATATTCAAACGACAATATCAATTGGAATGATCTCTTGTAGAAGGTTTTTGATAACAGTCATGCATGTTTTGGCATCAATAGATTTATTCCATTTCTTGTGGGTTTCTCACTACTACTGTACAGATTGGTTAAATTGCATGAAAAACAAATATCACTTGAACTAATCATGTACTTCCTAGAATCATTAGTCTTTTTTGTAGATAAAATCACCCGTCATCTTTTTTCCTAAATTGCACAATTTATTTTATTTATATTTGAAGTTGAAAGGAATTAAATCGATATAATCATCTGATGAAACATGATTGAGTGAATCAGTTCTTAGAGGGAAAATAATGTTTTTAAACAATTCAGATTCAATAGTGGATACTGTGGAAGCTAGTTTTCATTCAAACTAAACTGAACCACAGAGGGGTATTTGCCCAATGTGAAAACCTAAAATGCTTATAGCTTTTGTTGAATTAAAATTTTCCGAGAAACACTGTAATGACCATTTTATTTAACATGAAATATAAGAAAATTTTATATACATTTGAGTGCTTCTTTTCTTTGAATATATATATTTTCACTTCATACACGAATTATTATTCTAAACTCAGAAAGAATTTTTTTTCTGATTGACAAAAATACTTTTTCATAGATGAGGGCAAAAACAAAATTCGAACAATAGGAGCACCCTCGTATGTATATATACACATCAATATTTTCTATTGTATCTTTCTCGTTCATTTTTAATTTCCTTCATATTTTTAACGTTCCCTGAATGTCTTTTGATTCTCCGCATTTGTTTTTAGTGGTTTTGCGCTACTGAAAATGTTTGAAAATAGATTTTCTGTTTAACTTAATACTATAATAAAATATTCAATAACCTTTTTGAATATTTTCACTGGGTTACTAGATATTTTTGCTTTATATTTTACCTTTCTTGCTTATTCAAATTTTTTTTTGCTTTTTGGCGTTCCCTATACTTCTTTTGATACTCTGCTTTGGTTTAGTGGTTTTGCAGTACTAAAAATGTAGATTTGTAGAATAATCAAAATATGTATATAAATATATTAAAATGTTTAGAACTGAAGGGAGAATGTTTTTTTTAATATTTGAAAAAATAATCAATGAACTTTTTGAATATTTTCTTTACTTCAGAGGATATATTTACTTATATCGTACCTTTCTTGCTTATTTTAATTTTTTTCAGCTTTTGAGCGATCTTTATACGCGTTTTTATACTTTGCTTGGTTTTTGGTGGTTTTGCTGTACTAAAAAAAATTATTGAATACAAATAGAATTATTAAAAACATGTATATATATTTAGGATAGAATTAACTTTTAAAAAGAAATATTCTCGCACAAACACATAATATATGTATATATATATTTGTATAATCTCTATGAAGTTTCGTAGTTTTTTCTTCAAATTTTCCCTATGACCCTCAAAGCAACAAGCAAGATAACCTAGAAAATCTTACAAAGATTTTAGTATGTACACACAATATTAACAATGTAAAATATTTTATATTTATAAATGAACCAATACGTATTCAATTCTTTTGCACTGAATGGTTTCCCAATATTATCAATTTCAATTGCATTCAACTTCACTTGTTCGTTCACTTGCCATTGTTGCTATATTTATTGTTGTTTGAACTATTTGAAATTATATGAAAATAAAAGTGGCTACTGACGAGTAAAATGTATCTATAATGTGAGTATTCGCCACGAGCTTGTCTATGCATTGGTGGGTGGAGTGGTAATAAAGAGAGAAGGGACGTGAGAATGAAAAGAAAGAAGGAGAGAGAGAAAGGTATTACACACTACGCACCTGCGCACGTCTCGTTCAACGGTTTTATTCCACGGACTTTTTCTTACGGTTTTACTATCACTTTTTTTCAGTTCGGTAGCTCAGCTTAATTTCTATCTTCTACAAGTCTGCCGTAAGGAAATTCGTTCCAATAATTCTCGATACCATTACTAGAAATTTCTAAGAAGTTGAAAAATCGCCATATCTTCGTAAATTTTCCTGACCATGATTCACTAGACTTAATTAGTTACAATGATGTCTTATAGAATCACGTCAAATGATCAAAAACCCTGTTGTTTAATTTTGGTTTAATACATCTCATACTAGTTTTTACGATCGTAACTTCAATCTGGGAACAAAAAAAGTTGGTGTCTCATTTCTGAATATTTCCATGTCCTCACAAGATCTTTTATCCATACTCAAATCCGGATAAATTGGACACAAAATTTATCAATTGCCATCAACGCCTTCATTATCCCAAAGTTTCGATTGTGATTACCTACGATAAAAAGATTTCGCAAGGAGTATCATTAGCAGCTGTTCAGCCGTCAAGATGAAATTTATCGTCTATTATGAGAGCAGATCCAGGAACTCTTTATGGGCTACATTCAGTGGATACGGATTGCCATAAATTTTGTTACTATGTAATGACCAAGGAGTTAACATATGCGCCTAAATTCCATCTTGCACGATGTCGAAATAATAATAAACTCCCACACGATACTGTGTTATCCGAGGAAGTGAATGTTTAATCAGATGTTTACGAATATCTTCTGGTAGATATTTTGTCATCTTGTCATTTCTTATCCGATCAGCATGCAGGAATCGAATTATGTATGTCCCTGCATAAGCGGCCATTAAAACATTGCTTGAAGTGGTAATAAAGTTGATTGAAGACATGGGACGTCATTCCAAACTTGCATAAAAATATATTTTTTTTATTATCTCTCTTCCTCGTTTCGCATTCGTAATTCATTTCCAAGAATATGACCACAAAAAAACTTGAAGAAACAATAATGAAGAGAAGAGTAATGCTAATTATCAAACCAAAAATATAGACGAAATGTACAGATGGGTCTAAATTGGACACTTGATGGAAAACACCAATGTCCTGGAGATACAACGAGTTTTTCCATTTTGTGCATTTCTGTCCCTACCCCATAACTTGTTTGTTTTTTTTTGAATGTCCTTTATGGTTTGTACATATCTGCTTGTGTTGTACCATAATGAAGTTTAAGCTGATTTTGTGATTTTTGTTCAGCTCTTTCCAATATTTTTTTGGGATAGCTATTACTGTTACTAGTGTTTTTGTGATCATATTTATTTTCTCATTTTTATCTTGTTGGGTAGAGGATATATTTGTTGCTCTATATAATTAACATTTCGCCAGCCCCAATTTAGTATTTAGTTGATGGTTGGAATTAAAATGTGAATATTGACCTGTGTTTGTTGGTTTTTTTGTATACACTTGTTCTTAGGATTTCATTATATTTATGGACAAGTACATCTAAAAATGGAAGTTGTTATCTTTCGCGAGTTCCATTGTAAATTTAATAGATTCTTCTTGATTGTTAAGTTGTTGAAGGAATTCATCTAAAGTTTCCATTCTATGTTGTCAATTGATGAAAGTACATCTACATATCTCTTCCATAATTTGGGTATAAGTATATATTGGTTTATCACTTTTTGATCGAAATTTTTCATTTATAAAACAGATAAAATAGGTGACATTGATGAACCCATGGCCATTCCAAATTCTGGTTGATGAAAAAGTCTTCAAATGAATGCAAATGGAAAGCATTTCCCTTATTGCATTCACACCAAATGTAGTTCTTTCCCTTAGTGTTTGATTATTTTTCTATAGACTAATTTTTCGACTTGAAACTGACAGAAGATGATTGTTGAAAAGTTGGAAGAAGAACAACAAGATATGGTGGTTACTGCGTAAAATAATCAAGAAAGAAAACATCCTTTGATCCAAATATTAAGCGAGTTAAAGAGATATTAGATATTTTGTTGCTTGTGAGTAGTAGAGATCCAAATTTCAAAAAAAGATACAAGGAAGTGAACAGTAGGATCAATTATCAACTAAACAAAAAGTCCTCACTTATGAACAGTTGATTGAATCTTCAGATAATAAGAAAAAAGCGGTGTGGACTGTGGTAAAGTCCTTGAATAATAAAGAAAGAAATCACATTTTGCCCCAAAATAATAACCTAAAAAATATAGCTGATGAATTCAATGAATTTTTTATTGACATAGCCTAAAACCTCACACAGAAAATACAGTTGACAACAGAAAAAAAAATTTAGACGCACTGACGTGAGGTCAGATTGCTTTGGCGCTCTTGTTGAGCTACTCGAAAGTAAATATTCAAACCATAACAAATCTATAAGCACTCTGATCACGTGAACAATAGTCTTTTCCCGTACTATGAAACAAAGTGATGCAAATATGAACGCCTAATGAATGAACAAATCTATATCTCAAATTGAAAATAACTACTCATAATTTTCCTCAAGTTTTGTTCGAAGCTATAATTCCCTTTTCCTAAAAACTTACGTCAGTGCTTTTCTGAATTTTGACAACGTATATTATTTCAGCCACCGATATTGAATTTTATCTCTATGGTTTCCCGTTATGAAAAATTTTGATTAATATTACGCCAACTGACACTGATTAATGATCCTGGCATTTGTCATTAGAATATCGATCTGTGATGGCCATCTTTCAAAGAAAATCATCGGGACGTATGTCATTTCTCCTTTCTCTAGAGTAAATAAAAAAAATGATCATATCTTTAGATGGAACAGAGCTACGACAATGAAATTTGAGGATAAGTAGAATATCGATCACCTCAATATATTCACGAATTTTTATTCAAATCCGAAAAATATCTTATCAGATAGTGAGGATTAAAAAATTTTTTTTTGGGAATTTTTAAAAATTTTCTAGCGTGACGATTTCTGCGAAATTCAGCGAGCTGTTTTGTTGCAGCCTTCCTCAACAATATTTCAAGTATCAACTTGATCGGATGAATATTCTAGTAGTTATTGAGGAAACAAAATTTCAGATGCTCATAACTACTGAACCGTCCGACGGATTTGGCCCAATAACGAACTTGACCGAGATATTTGGACAATTTACCTATTCTGAAAATATGAAAACTCTAGCTGATTCCTTTTGGATGATAGAGGGGATACGGCCGGCCGGACAGACTCAACTTTCGCCACGGATTCTTCATCGGGGAGTCGAACCCAATCGATTGAGACCACTTTCTGCTCGATATTCCAAAATTACAGACATTCGGGCAAAATGATAGGCACTCTGTTCGGGTGAACAAGAGCGCCAAAAACAGAGGAACTTGAAATTGAGCCTTTCCATATACAACCAATAACACAAGACAATCGTGGGACACCAGGTAGGAACGAAGTTCCTTCGGCTAACGTAGAATTCACTCAATTTGAGAAAGAAAAATCATGTTCTTTTTTATGTAGAAGGGTATCGGGTATATGTTTTCGCACCATATTCAAATCGGAGCATCTAAAAGGAGCGGGGTGGGGTACGTGGCGTTTTAGGCACGATGGAACAGTACTCAGGGACGCATCGCGCATTTTGCTTATGAGCCTATTATCGTAATGGGGATTCAATAGTGGCTGCTCAACGTCTCAATCGTGCGGAATATCGTACACGCCAAGTTACGATACCATTAGGAAATAGATCAGGATGTCCGAGAATACAGGGGCGAGAGTAAAAATTCAAAACTCTGGTCGTCCTCGTTCAGTTCGCGATGAAGAAACAATTGAAGAAGTTGAGGCATCGTTTCGTCAAAATTCGTCTTTATCCACGTGAAAGCGAAGCCAAGCAGTGGACATCAAAAATTCGTCATTACATTCAATTTCAAAGAAATACTTACATTATCTAAAAGCCTATAAAATTCAAGAATTGAAGATTGCGGACTATGCTAATCGACTGAATTTTGCGAACGAAATGCTGCAGCGATTAACCAACATTAACAATATATTGTTTAGTGACGAAGCAAATTTTCACCTGAATGGTCATGTTAATAAGCAGAATTGTCGGTATTGGGCAGTGGAGAATCCGAGACGAAAACATGAAGGACCCCAGCATAGCCCAAAGGTCGTGGTTTGGGCCGCTATGTCTGCTGAAGGCATTGGTCCTTATTTTCATGAAGATCAACGAGGCCAAGCAATTAATGTGAATAGTGAACGTAATTGCAATATGTTGCGAAATTTTTTGGACCTAGAGTAGCAGGAGTTTGCAGGTTTCAACTCAAGAACGTGGCTTCAGCAAGATGGGGCCACTTGCCACACCTAAAATGACATAGAGTATGTAGTGATGCCACTTTTATCATGGTCATACAATCAATCCAAAAATGCGTTTCCTTTTTGATTCATCATAAAGCCTGAAAGAGCAACAATCTGATCTCTAGAGTTCGAAAAACAGGGTTGAGGGGATAGCCAGGATATAGCATTATTTAATTTCGGCTTCGCACACCTAGAACATAAATTACCGGAAATTATGGCACGTTATTTGCCACGTAGCATTCCCCAAGGGCCCTGACGACCAGAGCCGTCGGACATACACGGTCGCAAACTAAGGAGTGTTGTGTTTGTCAGTCATCCCAGTGTTAATTACTTTGTGCACGCACGCAAGAGTTATAGTTCACGTTTTGAATATTGTCACTGGTTCTATTACATGATTGGATGGTATTGAGAAGTTCCAGGTATCACAGCGAATATGCGATCACCAACTCTTGTTTCCACTTTTAAATTTGAGAGTTCAATTTTTTTTCCTTATTTTTCTTTTTACTATTGTTGTTTCATCGATTTTATACAATTTTTCTCGTTGTTCGATGCCTACTTTCTAATTCGTCCTGTCATTCGAGGGGTTCGAAGCAAACCATTACATTGAGGTACTGTTACATAAACTTTTCTTTTTTCTTGTGGACCACACCGAAAAAAAAATGTACCTAATAGTTACGAAATTCATTTACCACAACATAAACTTCCATTGAAATATGGCTTAATAAATATTTATTCGTCTCTACCCAATAATTCATTTGGAACTTGCAAATAAATATTCCTTTAATTCTACTTTCCATATATTAACGATTATACATATAGTTAGTTATAATTCCTTTATTTCAGTTCCAGTAAAATTATCATTGAATTATTGATAATGGATGTATTAAAATCTATTGAACATATGTTTATAGATAAAAAGTCTTACTTCAAATAAATGTATCGCTTGTTTATTGCTAATAAATGTTTTCAATTTATAAGTTATATATAGTCATAGAACAAAAATCTTCATTCATATAAGAATATCATTTATTTATTATTAATAGAGGCACTTAACTAACAGATTACACATATTTATGCAACAAAAATCTTTGCTCTGGTAAAAGTATTACTTTTCATTATCAATTAGTTTACTTAAGTAACACACTCCATATATTAAACAAGTGAAATCTTTCTTTACTATAAATAAGAGGATTAGCTGTTTTAAATAAAAGAGTTAGGTTTCATAAATAAATATTTATTGAACATAATTTCTCAAACATAAAATTAAAAAATGGTTTACAAAAAATCATATGTTTTATAATAATAACACCATAACATTTATAAACTCCATAAAAATTAATCTTGATTCATAGAAATTATGTACTCACAACCATCACCAGTAACATGAACAGCTGTAGGTACATAAAAAACATTTCTTAAATCTATAATGCGATCAGGTACAATTTCTGATGAGCATTTGGCTATTTCATAAGCCCGTAATTCTTTGTTAAAACCGTAACAAATCAGTAGTTTGTAAACAAATTTAATGCTTTCATCGCTTATATACACTATTTTAAGTATTTCACCAAATATTGGTTCAGTAAATTGGTCATTACCTATCTGAATAACTAATCCAGGTTTATAAACAACTCCATTTACCTTAACCCAAGTGATGATTACAGGATGATCCAACTTATTCAGTGAAAGATATGGGAATTCTTCTTGAATTGAAATATGTGAAGAGCCTACAGAAATATCATCTAATAACAAGAAGCATTCAATATGTCTTCTAACAATTTAGTTACTTGCAGAACCTCCGATGTTGTTTCCATTTTCACTACACTTATAATTAATAATAATAAACTAGGTTTTTGAAGGTACACTTTAGCACAAGACAACTGATCTAATTGTAACCCAAATTCGATGTATTAGATGAAGATACCTATGATTATACAAATATGGATAAACTGGAGCTAGAAATGAAATACTATACCGGTTTCGGGAAGTATCGGCTCAACAACTTGAAACTACGCGCGCAGTGACTGCGTGTACCGTTATTTGCACAAGGGGGTAGGTCTTACAGCTCCATCATTTGAACGTTTTGGTACTCTAAACAAAATATTTCGAAAATTCATAAAGAGATATATTATTGGTTAATATAGCATTTTCAAGGCTAAATATTGATAAGTATTCAAAATTGGTAAAGAATACTTGGTAATATAATCAATGTGTTATTTAGCAGTAATCGATATATTCTAATAATTACCAATCCCCATTAGCGAATAACAAAATAAGTAATATCAGGTAATGAGTAAATTTTTAGGGAGTTATGGTACATAATTTAGTAAGTTTCAATTGAGGATATTAGAATCTACAAAATATTCGTCAAATAAGGATTTTACTTTTTATAAACAAATCAAATTGAGGAATCTGGAAATTATGAATACAAATTATTTTATGTGAATAATGCCGAATATTGACAACAAAATATTTCTGAAACAAGTGTTTATTACCAATTACATCGTTTTTTTTTCAGTGCACCCTATATTCTTTCAAATATTCTTATTCGACATACAAATACAATTCTCTTTTCAAATACAGGGTGCGGCAAAAGTCAGATTACCGACGATTTAATTGTGGAAGAACATATAATATTATTACAATATATTAGAGTCAGAATGTTATCGATAAGAAATTTGAATTTTTAAACTTGTAAACTATTAGACCTGCGTGGCTGAGGAAAATTGCGAACTCAGTAATTGTTTAGTAGTTATTTTGAATACTATGAAGTTAAAAATGCTTGATTCTGAGTTTTCTCCGACTCTACCGGAGTTGATAGAAGCAGCGCAAGTAGCGTCACGAAAATTATTGCCAGCTAAATCGCGGACAATTTACGAAACCGCGTATTCAAGATTAATGGAATGGAAAATGAAAAAGACATGCAGTTCTTTCTTGGAGACAGTGTTATTGGCTTATTTTTCGGAACTGGCACAACAACAAAAGCCATCAACAGTGTGGTCGAATTATTCAATGATTTAAAGTATGTTACGATCCAATAATAATGTAGACATTTCAGACTAATTACATTTCTGGAACAAAAAGTACACAAATTAGTGATTTTTTAAATAATACACCCGATGAAGTTCATTTGATGGCCAAGGTTGTGGTTGTATTTGGGATTGCAGGAGCTTGTCGAATTTGTGAAATCAGCCAGGTAACATTAGATGATACTGAAGATTCGGGAAAGTTATTAATTGTGACACTGAAGCAAACAAAGAATGATGTAAACAGGAGATTTGTAGTTACTGAAGAATATATTAAATACTAGCTGACCCGACAGACTTCGTCCTGTCAAAAAGATTTGTAATGTGACAGTTTTTGTGCCTACGTATTTTAAAAAATTCTCCTGAACAGAACCGTCACCCTGATGATAGGGCGTTGTGAATAAAAAATAATTAAATAAAACATATATAAGGATTTAAAAGTAAGAAAGTTTTGTTCGCTAAAATAATTATGAGTAACTGCTATAATACATACCTTGAAAGTTGGCATAAAATTTGTTGCCCCGAATGAAGTTATTCGAAAGCAATTGTTATATTATTGGATATGTGTCAAAAAGTGTATAGAATATGTTCCTATTCCTGAAACCAATGAGTACAATGGTTCTGGTGGTGGATCCAATGGTATCAATTTCACTTTACCATTTGCCCAACAGATTCCATTGGCTTCGTTTTTGTATTTTAATGCCTTACAGTGTGAGCAAACCGAGTTCATAGAACCAATAACAACACATTGGTAGTTACTATAGTCAATTGACACATCGTAACTGAAAGCAGCTCGATTCAAACTTGCGCGATTATTAGTTGAATGTCGCGCTCGCGCTTCACGCGTTTGTGATATCCGAATTCTTTCACGTTCATTTCCGTCGTCACGTTCTTGTGCAGTACGATTAGATCGGTAATTAGCTTGGTTTGTAGCATTTCTGGTTCTTCTACCTAAATTGCTTCGTCTTATAGGAGGCATATCAAATATAAATTTTTTTTTCACTAATCACGAACTAAACAAACACTAACTTACTAAACACTGCACAAAACACGATATACGAATTTGTTGTTTGTTTCGTGTATCAGTTGACCAAAGCAAACTCAGTAGATTAGGTAACAGACAACTTTTTTTTTAAATTTGATATGACTTGAAGTCAAATCCTTTTAAGCCGTACGAATTGTTTTATTTATTTAAAATTTGGATATTAAAAATAATAAAACACTATTGGTAACGCGATTTTTGTTTGACTGATGTAATGACGTGGAAACTGACGCATTTTATCTCGCGTGCTGAAACTAATACAAAAAAAACGCGAGCTTCGGAACGCGACATTAAACTCCTCCAACTATGTATTCTGTGCTCCAACGCACACACGTACACTGTTTTGATAGATATTGTTACGAACTTGGGGTTCGATAATATAAATACTACCTCTCTTGACCTACCTTGAACTACACTGAACTGAACAGGCCTCAACTCCCTCAAATATGCCCTTTTATACTCCCTCAGGTATACGGATATTCTATGAACCCGGAGTTCAATACAAATCATTTGTATGGGAAAAAGAAAAAGGCTATTTTCAGGGTTTTTCCAGCAATAATTCTAATTTTTCTCGCCGTAAAAACCATCCTTGAACTTCAACGAACATTTTAAAAAAAGATTTGGCCAAATTGGTCCAGACGTTGTTGAGTTATGCGCTTACCAACACATTTTGCGATCCATTTTTATATATAAGATTAGCGAATGTACATAGCCCTTCGTCCAGCAGCAGCAAAACATGGCCGCCTGTTTTATGCATATCGCAATAGGAAATGTATCGATCAGATTATGGGAAAAAATGAGTTTTATGAGGTACCTGCAACAGTAACTAATTTTCTTCATTCATTTTGTTACCTGTCAACAGAGATGAAATGTCAAATTTTTTTCCCGTCATAGAAAAAACAAATTTATTTTCGGGAAAAATATAACATCAATAATTACTTGTGGCCTCTCATTTTCTGTTCGGATTATTCCCTCCCCTCTTCAACACATATGCGGCATCGTTTCGTCACGGTTAAACAAGTTTTACGAAAAAATTCGGTATTGCAACGAAGTTTCTCAAATTGTTCTTCGATTTGCACGTGTAAATGAGGAATATCACGAGGTCGTTGGCTGAGAACTTAATCTTTAAGGACTCAAAATCGAACGGCGTCAAGTCGGCGAACGTGCTGGCCATTCCACTTTGCCTCGTCTTCCTATCCAAGAAGTCAAGTTTTAGGTAGAAAGTGAGCAAACCAACATGTTCTTCTTTCGTGTACTTTACACGCGCAGCCATGGCAACAAACGCACTGTTAACGTACACAATAACACTACTACACGCGGACAACGCAACACGCAACGTTTCAGCTGCCTACTTCCGCTCTAGATAAGATACTGCGCATGCGTGAATACCAGACAGTGTAAACTGACTTTTCCTGTACTTTGTATATATAAACGTTGTCACTACTCAATGAAAACAATAAAAATAAAAATTTTCAATAATATCCTGTTTCTGGATTTTGTTGCCAAATATTTTTACTCTGAGAAAATGAATTTTTTTCATTATTTTGACGAGCACTTTATTTTCAAACTCAACTGGTTCTTTAGAGATAAATGAATCCTTAATTGAAAAAGTAATCGAGAAGTTAACTGCCAAACAAACCTCTTCTTTCTCAATGGAATGATCACAGAAGAACATGGCGACATTTGATAGCACCGCCATTATAAGATCATTTAAATACAGATAGATGATATCTCTTAAATTACCACGTATTTCGAACAAATTCGAATCTGAGAAAAAGGTGAAGACTATTGCAACTTCCTATTAACCATTCTGGTTTCCTTGATAGCATTCAATTGCATATGCAAATTAATTTGTAAGCTATCAGCAAGACAAACCTGACGCGATGTAAATGCATTTACATGAAAATCCTTTTTAACTCATTCTCCTTGCAGCATTTCTATCTCCAAAAGCTCTTCACGCACTTGGTATTCGTTTCGAAGTGCAGTTATGTAAATGAAAACTACCATCACATACATGACGCATTTGAAATGGTCAGTAATTGAAACGCATTTATGTCATCCTACGGTCCTGATCGATGATACTTTGGAAATTGAAATGTTGAAGATAAGACAATTGAAATCATTGACATTCAATTTGAGAACACGAAGAATAACAACCCTATTTGAATAGTGCTTATCATTGCAAGAAGAGAAACCACTTCTTGCCTCGAAGATTATGGTAATAATGAAAACTGGGAACGTGATTTTCTGGCTTAAATAATTAGACTAGTGCCGAAGCCTTCAGAATGGTAAAAAGCAAACAAAAACATAATAGAATGAAACCTGTTAACAAATGATGAGAATATAGCAAATATTAAAAGAAAAATAATTTTTCGTGAAGTGGAAGTAGTGAACTTTTAAGGGTTGAAAACGGTTCATCTCGATTTCTGGTAAAACTACAAGTCCTATGTAAAAAAAAATAAATGTCAAAGTTGTAGGTAATAAAAAGACCTATAACTCATTGTTTTTTCTGTCACGGGAAAAAATTTGACATTTCATCTCTCTTGACAGGTAACAAAATATATCTTTTCACGAAATTACTTTTTTCCTCAGGAAAAAAGTGAATAATATATAGATAACATATAGATAATGGAAGATATTTGATTTTAGAATATTTTATTGAATATAAGTTACATTTCCTTTATATCTATCAAACGTACAATTATTAAATGTGCATTGCGTGAATGACATGTTCCTTGAACTATTCGGTACAACAGACGAATTTTCTTCTATTGAAATAATATTCTCTGACATGGGCACAACTGCTGTTGATGTACCTGGTCGCAAATCGGGTGTTATTTCAGCACTGCCACACATTCTGAACAGTTTAGTAGCAGCAAAACAGGCTGCAATGTTTTGTTTTATGTTATGTTATGTTTTGAAATTAATTGAACTCATCTAGTAACTATGGAAACTCCTTTTGTATTTTTGAATAGCAGTTGAATGTTTGAGTAAGTCCTACTAAAAACTTAAGTTCAATTTTTTTAAGGATTTCTTGGAATTTGACTAATTTCAAGAAGTTGAGTTATTTTTTGATGAAACAACATTCAAGACTACTATAAAAAGAGAATTGAAATAAGGAAAGAAATTATCATTACATTCACCACCTTTCGTGTTTTTAATTGAAATTCCTGTTTAATAACTTAAGTAAGAATATTCAATTAGCTTCGGACCATAGAAACATATTTTTTCAAGATGTTGTGTATTCAAGCTGAAAATTTACTGTAATGAATAGTGATTTTTCAGTAATTAGTGATCTTTTCATGTTATCGAGAAACAGTATAAAGTGATTAAAAAATTGAGTCCAAATAAGATAATAGTTATTTATTATACAAGGGAAAAAAGTATTAGATTTCAGCTTGAGATTATGTTGAGACAAAAAAACCGAGAGCTTAAATCTAATATTTTTCCAGTGTATAATACACTATTTTTTTCTGTGACAGTAAAAACGACGATTTTAATTAATTATTAAATTAAATAATAATAATTATTTAATTGTTTTAATTAATTATTCATAATTTCAGAAAGTACTGATGTGAGGTCAGATTGCTTTGGCGCTCTTGTTGAGCTACTTGCGAGTAAATATTCAAACCATAACAAATCTATAAGCACTCTGATCACGTGTATAATAGTCTTTTCCCGTACTATGGGACAATGTGATGCAAATATGAACGCCTAATGAATGAACAAACCTATATCTCAAATTAAAAATCACTACTCATAATTTTCCCCAACTTTGTTCGAAGCTATAATTCCCTTTTCCTAAAAACTTACGTCAGTGATTTTCTGAATTTTGACAACGTATATTATTTCAGCCACCGAGATTGAATTCTATCTCTATGCTTTCCCGTTATGAAAAATTTTGATTAATATTATGCCAACTGACACTGATTAATGAGCCCGGCATATGTCAATCGAATATCGATCTGTGATGGCCATCGTTCAAAGAAAATCATCGGGACGTATGTCATTTCTCTTGAGTAAATGAAAAAAATGATCATATCTTCAGATGAAAAAGAGCTACGACAATGAAATTCGAGGATAAGTAAGATATCGATCACCTCAATATATTCACGAATTTTTATTGAAATCCGAAAAATATCTTATAAGATAGTCAGGATTAAGAAAATTTTTTTTGGGAATTTTTAAAAAATTTTCTATCGTGACGATTTCTGCGAAATTTTGCGAGCAGTTTTGTTGCAGCCTCCCTCAACAAAATTTCAAGTATCAATTTGATCGGATGGATATTCTAGTAGTTATTGATGAAACAAAATTTCAGATGCTCATAACTACTGAACCATCCGACGGATTTGGCCCAATAACGAACTTGACCGAGATATTTGGACAATTAACCTATTCTGAAAATATGAAAAGTCTAGCTGATTCCTTTTGGATGCTAGAGAGGATACGGCCGGCCGGACAGACTTTCGCCACGAATTCTTCATCAGGGAGTCGAACCCAATCGATTGAGACCATTTTCGGCTCGATATTCCAAAATTACAAACAATCGGGCAAAATGATAGGCACTCTGTTCGGGTGAACAAGAGCGCCAAAAAGATAAGAGTTCTTCAAACGCAGCTGGCAGAAATCATTTAAGATATACACAAGCAGTTATATTTCGAGAACTAAAAAAAATCGCATGATATTCCATATGTTTAATTTTTCATGATGGAGCTCGTGTAGAATTATTATTCAGGCTATATCTACCATCTCTAATTGTTATTGCTGCCTTGCAAAAAAATTAAAAGTATAGGGATATAGCCCAAATGATAATTCTTCATTATTTTCCATTCTCAAATTTCACTAGAAACATCTTGTGCAATTTTTCATCATATTTCCAACAGTCCTTTTTCAGAGGTCCTTTTATAAAGGCAACAGTGTGTATTAATCTGACATCTGACAAAAAACAAACGCAGTAAAATGTGTCGAATTTCCATGGCACCTCGGGTAACTAAATAAAAATGAAGTATATCTATATTTCCAACACGATCAAAGCATCTGATAAATTATACATAAAACACTTTGTATATCGAATTAATCATCTTATATTAGCATTCAAATTTTGGAACCTGGGTCGTACGTGCTAACTAAACAGTCCCTTAGTCTTATCACTGAAGAAAAGTCACGCTACCATCAAAGAAATTGATGATTGACCATTATCATAGGATGTACACTTACATGGGTGCGGTCATCGCCCAAGGTGACGATCTTATGAGGGTAGCAGATGGTACATACCGCGACTCCAGCTGCTATAGACCGTGGGAGCTACACCTGAGCCAACACATCTTGGGTACTTTGAAAATATGCCTCAAATTTGAATAAAACTTGCCGGCTCGATGTTACATATTCATTTGCCTATGAAATGATTATGGTCGTATGCCTGGCATAATGGATCTTTAAATATTATTCTTTCGACGCTCTGCTTCGACTAGATCAGTGGTTGTCAAACTAAAAACTCTTCGTTCCATACGTGGATGGCAAATTTTTGCTGGAATAAATAATCATCATGCATTTAGGAAATTATAAATATTTTGCTATATTATGTACGTCTTATGTTTCAATGATACTCCTTCAAAATCTTGATTTTTAAGCATCTTAAACTAGAGACATTTATATATAATAAGAACAGCTGAAGTTATGGTGGAGAAAAAGCAGTTGAAAATAAATCAAAAATGACGTAGGAAGTTGACTTAATCTTTTTAAAATTTCTTCATTTTACCACAAAGTTCATTCCCAAGCCTTTATGAATATTTCATATATGCCAAGTCAGTGAGTTTGAATAAAAATTGATCTAATGAAGCCGTAGCAAATCTATAATGGAAAATATCGGCAGATGGAACGAATTAGCGTGATCGCTTATACCATATTATGCCATGCTGAAAAAATTGGTTTAATTGAATTTTGATGAGGTTAATTGAAAGATTGCTTCGGTGATGATGATGATTTCTCCGTGTGGTACATGTTACTCCTAATTTCGGTCCTAAATTATACGCAAGGAAGGTTATTCATTCAAGAAGAAATTGAAGAAAAAATTTTAACTCGAATTTGTTAGTTCCACGTGATTGAATTTCATGTTTTTTATGTTGCTAAGCCACTGTACACGTTCTTGCTTTCATATCGTGAAAGAAAACTGTTTATGTGTTGATGTATATGGTATAACCCGCAAATATATCCACAAATATTAGTACAGGAGTTTTCATAGATAGTGATGGGCAAGTGTGTGGGACCCAGTAAATATCTTTGGAGTTATAATGGATATCAAAATGAAATTTGGAAGAAGGATACTTCAGTAGATTGTCTATTTGTTTTAATAATTTTCAACAATTTGAACTTTCGGTTTTACCGAAAGTAATTTTAATTTTAAAATTTGCAATGGAACACCCTGTATATTATTTCAGTTTCTGATGAAACATTTTATTACGAGTACGAAAATATTGGGTTCGATATTTCAATACCTACAGAGATATTAACAGAAAAGTAACTGAAGAAAGGAAAAATTTAATGGTATCTTGTAGTTAATGAAATTCATTGTAGACGTGGCAATAGTTGTCGAAATAAGTTATTAGTGCTTGAATTAGAACGTTAAAATTATATTGTTTTAATTTGATCGTAAAATGGCCGTTAAGTGACAGAGAAAGAATAGAATTATTAATGATGATTGGGTATGGGAGAAGAAAAGGACGCATCAAGAAGTTTGTGGGTTTTTTAGCATTGTTCATTCTAGTGCACAATTATACCGTTCAATAGTGACGAAAACTTAACGAAGGTATGATACAAGTGGAACAGTTAGCAATATACCAAAAAGTGGACGGTTAGAAATTGCAACTAATGAAGGTGTAGATCAAAATGTTTCTATATCTTTGTAAGTGTTGACTGAAAATCCTCACTTATCCACTACCGATCTCGCCAATAGGTGATGCATAGAATTAGCGATACGACCCGGTCGAATTATTAAAGAGAATATATCCGTCGTTCAGAAGGAAGAATATTAAGGCGAGAAAAATATCATCCATACAAAATTCGAAAATGAAGCCAAATTTTGCAAACACGACAATTTGACTTTGAAGAACAATTGTTAATCTTATGTCCAGAATGGAGGCAATTGATACACCAATTTTTGTTCTTTACAATCTTGAACCGATCTTGAACAGTTTGTTCCAAAATGATGGACATTTGTAAATATTATGAGCTAACTTGCAATAATTACAGGTTAAACGTTTCTTGAATGATTCAGTTTCCGTTTGAACGAGAAGAGTCGAATTTCTTTTATTCGTTGAGAGAGAACTAGATTTCAAAACTTGAGAATTCGAAACTGAATGAGTTTTCGACGGAAGAGAAAGAGCTACTGCCTCCAAGGCTATACACTGATTTGTCAGGAAATTTCGCAAATTGACAAACGACGGAATATCTGTTGAACATTCTTGTAATTCAAAACGTTTGATCGTTGCTGAATCTAATTTCTGAATGAGAATGTGAAATAAAACAAAGTCCCACTGGTCAACGAGTAAACCTAAATTCCTTAATACCGATAAGTTTTCCGCAAAAACTTCTAGAATTCGCCTAAGGTCTTTAGCTGAATCACCCTGTAGCTTTGGAACATTACAGATTTCCTTCCAACACGTATTAGCGAGAAGTCTTTATTTTGATATCTTTCCGCCAATGTCTGAAAAGCGCTTTCATAATTTTCAGCAGTCAATGGAAATCCTTTAACTAAATTTAAAGCATGAGAAGAAAGTGAACTAAGGAGGTATTGAAACTTTTCTATTTGACTCAAATTAGAATTTTCATGTACCAAACTTTGGAACATATCGAAAAAAGTAGGCCACTCTTTATAATTCCCATTGAAAATGGGCAATACTATCTTTGGAAGTTTAACATTTGGCGAACTAATAGAGCAACTGTCTTGGTTTTTTACTGGAATGTTTACTACAGGAAATAAATTAACATAAGTTGTTCTGATGGTGTAATAATTATCCATAAAGGCTGTTCGAATAACCTTCTCAGTGTTCAATTCGGGTTCTTCGGAAGATACTATCATAGAGACAATAGACGTATGTAAATTTTGAAAGTCCACGAGAATATCGTCAAGTATTTCACATCTTAATTTGAATCTTACATGGAGACTTTGATCAGTGACAGCGAATTGTGCTAAATTGAGAATTTCCTCGAGATCATCAATAACAATTTGACGACGAGCTTTGAGTTGTTTCAATTTTGTCGCCATTATTATTATTCAAGGTATACTGCAGAAAACAATATGAATTTCGTTTTGAGTAATTTCGAAAAAGAGTAGATAGACTAACCGATTGAAAAGAACTAAATTAATTAATAAAGCAAATAATTAAGATTGAATCTATTAAATTGAAAATCGAGTTGAAAATAAACAAATGAAAATAATGAAATGTAAATAAACAAAAACAAGAATGTCAATCTTTGTTTATGTTTTGAATCAAGGTTATGAGCATAGATGAGAAAAACAAATGAAAGGTAATGAAAGCTAAATTCTTTTAACATGCGCAGATATTAAAGGATTTATGAATGTGTTCGATATCTTATCAAGTTTTCGAGGTCACGTGAATAATGACAGATTGAAATAAATGCAAATGAAAAAACTAAATGAAAAAATTCCAAATGCTTGATCGCAATAATTTTGAAAACGCGGTTCGAAAATATGCGGCTCAAGAAGGACCAAAATGGCACGACACGGCCTTTGAAATTAAATGAAAGCAAAAGAAATTAATAATGAAATTCCGGTGAGAAAAAATGACTCGAAAAGAAAATACGAAATGTTGGAGTATCGACTCTTGCGTACCTGGTCTCACAGCACATCAATGTGTCACTCACGAGCGAGAAATAGTCACCTTTTCACCGGCGTTCGAACTTGTAGAAATTAACGAGAAAAATAGCGAAGAAACGAGGAAAATTCTTGCACTGCACCGAACGAGCGTCGATGTCTGTATTCGAATTACTACTACTTTCGTCTTGCACTGTCATATATCTCCAACATATGTTACGCGTCCATAGACAAAGAAATGAACATACGTGGGCCGCATGAAACGAACAAGCATTTTGGAACAGAAAATAAATGAATGCAACTAACAACACTGAGTTGCAGTAACAGTATGATACAAGTGGAACAGTTAGCAATATACCAAAAAGTGGACGGTTAAAAATTGCAACTAATGAAGGTGTAGATCAAAATGTTTCTATATCTTTGTAAGAAAATCCTCACTTATCCACTACCGATCTTGCCAATATGCATAGAATTAGCCGTCGTTCAGAAGGAAGAATATTAAGGCGAGAAAAATATCATCCATACAAAATTCGCCTTGTTCAAGAACTGTCCGAAGACGATTCGACAGACGTTTATAATTTAGTGAAAGGGTGATGTATATTTGCAGCCGTGATAATAATTTAATAAGAAATGTTTTGTTTTCAGACGCAACTATATTTTGTTGAAACGGTACAGTTAATCGACATAACTGCCGCTACTGGTCACAAACTAATCCCCTTTGGGTTCAAGAGGCTCATACACAACATCCCCAAAAAATGAACGTTTGGGCTGGCATTTATAGCAACAGAATCGTGGGACCCTTCATCCTACAAGAAACTTTAAACGGAGATAGGTATTTACAGCTGTTAAAGACACAAGTGATTCCGACATTGGAGGTAAATGAACAATTAGCAAATAATATCTGGTTTAGCAGGATGGAGCACTCCTCATTACGCTCGCAGTATTCGAGATTATACAGAAAGGACATTTCATCACAGATGGATTCGAAAAATGGGTACTTATGAATGGCCTACACGAAGTCCCGAACTTAATCCACCGGTCTATTTTCTATTCTATATTCTTTTATTTAAAGTATAAGATTCATGTTGATGGACTACATAATTCGCAAAATTAGCTGTAGGAATAACTCACAAGATACAGAGAATTCCACCAGAAGTAATAGTTAATGTTACTAGAAAAACCGACTTGCTTATTGTCAAGAAGTGAACGGTGCTCAGTTTGAACATCTAACATTAAGTATAATTTAGTTAAGTTTGAATGTTTGGAGAATCGCTTAGTTTTAGTCTTAAACTATATAAGATAGACAAAGCATTCCTTTGTAAAATTTCGATTTGTTTTGGCTCCATCATTGAAAGTCTTAACCTCATTGAATGTCTCTTATGAAACCTCACCCGGCAACACCGCATAAAATGTTTGATTTTAACAACATACACTACTTGTTTGACAAGACATAGACGTCCCACCTTTCCATCGTTATTTAGAAACAGTAAACCAATTTTGAATATTATAAAGTATTTCAACGTTGGCATAAAATACATAATATAAATCAAAATTAGTATTTTGCACTCATTACTCAATTTTACAATATTTATCAACAGACAATATTGTTTCAGATGTAAAATTTTAACAAATGTTTATAAATATTGTGAAACTAAGTCGAGAGTTTTTTTCATTAGTTATTCAAGATGTTTCATCAAGACATTTCAATTAAACATTTCTAGTTGTTCACCCTGACATATTTGGAAAATATTTATTGTTGTACATTTAGGGTGAGTCTTTGACCACTGCGTTAATTTTAACCATAGATTCTTGACGTCAAAACAAACATTTTCTTTCTATAACATTTTTCGAAATTTGGCCCCGTTCAAAAGATATAGGGTGTTGAAATATCATAAAAAAATTGCATTTTCACCTGTAATATTCAAACGACAATATCAATTGGAATGATCTCTTGTAGAAGGTTTTTGATAACAGTCATGCATATTTTGGCATCATCAGATTTATTCCATTTCTTGTGGGTTTCTCACTACTACTCTTCAGATTGGTTAAATTGCATGAAAAACAAATATCACTTGAACTAAAGGTCTGTATCTTGTACTTCCTGGAATCATTAGTCTTTTTCGCAGATAAAATCATTCATCATCTTTTCTCCTAAATTGCACCGTTCTTGAGATATTTGAAGTTGAAAGAAATTAAATAGATATAATTTTCTCCAAATTTTCTGATTTTCCCAAATCCAACTCTGTGCTAAAATGATTCAATTATCAGATTTGTTCAATGTTGCCATATTTTATGTCTTTATTAAATATTTCTACAAGGTTGAGGAATTTTCTCCAGTCTATGGTTCCACCAGACTATAGATGAAATTAACCACTGAACAATTTTTGTCTTACATTCACTACAAAATCTAAATTGCCATTTGCTGTATTCATTATTAATGATGTCTAGCACCTTGTTTAATATTTAATCCAGAGTCATATTCTATAATAAATAGAGGAAAAGATTTCCATCACTCACATAGGTACTTCGGTATATCTTCATGATGACCGTTGAAATAGATAATATATTTTCTGTCAGGACCTGTTAAATTGAAGACTTGTCTTTATGAAGAGCTGGTTCTTTATAGCTTCAGACTTTCACGGTTCATCAAATTATATCTATTTTAACATAGGAATGCTTCAAATTAAGCTCATATGAGTTTTAAAAACTTCGAACCCAGTCTCCTAGATTTGTTTTGTGGCTCTAAAGATCTTTTTTTCACATCTTTATTTCATACATCGATTCAACCTGGTTCACAAACTTAGGAGATAATAGAATTTGACTTGATTTTAATATTTCTGAATGTTTGTTTTGATGCATGATTAATTAAAATTCTATCAATATTGAAACTGGAAGCTATAGGCTCATAAACAAGAAAGATTGAAATAGAATGCATTTTCTGACCATAATCATTTCATACTGAATTGAATTATTTAAAACTATCGAAATTATCCCTAAATTATTTTCCACTTTTTTCTTGAAGATACAAATAACTGTTGACAGTTTCAAACAGAATCAAAACAACAGGGAACCACAGAACACTATTTTATTGGAAACTACCCACCACAGAGACGTTATAACATTTTAATGTGATAATAATGCACTCTCGTTATTCTGAGAAAAATTATACCTGAAGATCATTAATGGTTACAGATATTATCTTTCATTTAAAAAAACTTTGCAATTATTATTTTTTTTCTCTCCTGGGGTTCGGTAATAAATTGATATTCTATGGTAAGGTATTAAAATTTGACATAATCTATGAATAACCATTATTCAATATTTATGTTTTTGTTTACATGATTAAAACAGATACTCTGATTATAAAATCCAAAAATTTACGCATGTTCAGTAACTAATTATATTCTAAACTGAATAGATATTAATGATCTAACAAACATTTTTTCAAGCAAGAATAATTGCACATCTAAATCTGGGAATACTTGTAATCTATCCAAGTAAATTGTTATTGGGATTCAGTACAGAAAACAATCATCAAGCAAAGTAACATCACTTTAAAATAATTATTAGTAGTGACATCATTCATTGTTGTTGAAGATTTCGAAAAAGATTTTCATATTTTTAACAAAAAAAATCAAGAGACTTCATAGACCTGTTCACTGGTCTCTGTCAAGGAGAAGAAACTTCAGTAATATCAGTGTTTGGAAAATGGATGATTTTTCTGGCTTTGAGTGAAAAAAAAAGCAAAGTGACAACCTCTTGCCTTGGAAGTTTCCATAGAAATGATGGATTTCATGATTTGGAAATTTTAAGAAGAAAATTACAAATGTATGATGATAACATCCAATAATTCTGAGGTTTTTTTTAAATTTCTTACTAGAAAGGGACTGTCTATAATCTTAGAGTAGAAAGAAATTATAGTAGAACAGCAAAAATCTGTTTATAGTGTTGAATTTTTTTTACCAGAAAATTAGTATTTTGTATCTTTCTTCTGGATATCGACCTCATCGGATGAATCATGCGTGAGTGAATAATTTCTAAGAGGGAAAATAATGTTTTTAAACAATTCAGATTCAATAGTGGATGCTGTGGAAGGTATTTTTCATTCAAATTAAACTATACTACAGAGGAGTATTAGCCCAATGTGAAAACTAAAAATGCTTATAACTTTTTAACACAGCTAAATTTGGAAAAACCGTAATGGAAAAAGTGTTTCTTTTGATCTCAAGAACCTATGGTTAAAATTAACGCAGTGGTCAAAGACTCACCCTGTATAAGAAAATACTAAAAATAACTTGAACGCTTTTACCGGATCAAACACTCATACATACAAAAGAGACAAATGAAATATACATTTAAAAATTTATTAATTTCTGAATATAATTAAGTTCAATATAAAAAAGTTAAATATATATAAAACATTCCATTCATTTCTGAATAAAATCAGTTTTGTTAGAATGGACCTTGACCTTGTCTTCTCTGTAACCTCCAATTTTCTAACATTTTCATGATGAATCCGCAGTTTGAAAAAATTTTTAAGAATGAGATTGATCAGTTCCATACAATGACCTTCTAGGGAATCATCACCATACAAATGATCTTCAGATGCTTCGTAAGTTGTTGAAGGCAAATTTTTTATGGTGTTTATCACAAGAGGTTGAATAGGATCTCTACATATTTTAAATGCTAATATAGCAGAAGTCTTGTGGTAAAACCTAAAATATTTTTCTGCAGCCCTACAAACACCTATAACCATTTTGCATGATTTAAGTAAGCGCCATAGGTTTTTTGCAAGAAAACCTCATTTTATCTTATAATAATCTCATTGAAAACTTCCCTATTAAAACATTCTACCCTATTGAACATGTAAATAACTAAATACTTCGGTTCTAACACTTACCTGTGGAACGATAAATTCGGATTAATATTCCTGTCTTTACTACAACTTTCACACTTACGAACCATTTTTAGTGCGATGAAAAGAATTAAACAATAAAAAATATGAAAAACCTAATACTGACTCACAAATTTTCTTCAATTTGCATGTTTATTTTCGATACAGAGTTGGCAACGTGTGTCTTCTAGAACATGTGACCTTCAAATTGTCAAGCAGAGGATGGAGGTTTTATATTAGATTTTTACTTTCTCAAGATACTTTTCTGTTAATATCTCGGTAGGTTTGGAAATAAAATTTATAGAACCCAATATTATTCTTCTCGTAATAAAATGTTTCATTAGAAACTGAAATAATATACATTACTTTCGGTAAAACCTAAAGTTCAAAATTGTTAAAAATATTAAAGCAAATAGGTAATCTACTGCAATATCCATCTTCAAAATTTCATTTTGATATCTCCTATAATTTCAGAGATATTCACTTGGTTCCACACATTTACCCATCATTGTATAGCTGGGAATCTTTCGATTCCTATTTGGCTGGAATATACACGGTGTCTCAAGTTCTAATGCCTATTAGACGTTTCTGGAGAACTAGACATATTTGAAATCTGAAAATTGGGATTATGATATTGTTCGAAGTTCTCTACAGAGCTAAAATATTTTCGAAGCCCAAAAACTTCCGGTTATACAGGGAGTGAAAATAAATTCGACGAAAAATTTTTTTTCAAGTTTTTGATTTCTGGTATGATCGAGTATTCAATAGTGAATACATTTCTGTTAAAACCAATGTATTATATCAAATAGTTTTCAAAATATCTAAAAAAAATTGGAATAAAAGTCAAATATGTTCAATCAATAATATGTTCATTATTCTTATTTTAAATATCCTGAGCGTAAACCGGTTTTACCACATCGAAAAGGAAGGATATGAAAAGGTCATGCATCTTTAGGATTTCAAAAATATCATCACAGGGTGTTTCAAATTTTGTGTTGAAAATTGTGATCTTAAATTGGCCATAACTTCTGTTTTTAAAAGTAGAACCCTATTTGTTTATAATTGTCTCAAATAACTCAGAAATTATTGAATCTAGGAGCATCATCATGTGAAAAAACTATCATTATTTTTGACCGCAGAATCCAACACAATTATTAAAAAATAGGGTTCTAATTTGAAAAACAGAAGTTATGGCCAATTTAAGATCACAATTTTCAACACAAAATTTGAAACACCCTGTGATGATATTTTTGAAATCCAAAAGATGCATGACCTTTTCACATCCTTCCTCATTGATGTTGTAAAAACGGTTTACGCTCAGGATATTTAAAATAAGAATAATGAACAGATTACTGACTGAACATATTTGACTTTTTTTTTAGTTTTTTATTTAGATATTTTGAAAAATATTCGATTTAATACAATGGTTTTATCCGAAATGTATTCACTATTGAATACTCGGTCATACCAGGAGTGGAAAACTTGAAAAAAAATTTTTTCGTCGAATTTATTTTCACTCCCTGTATAACTGGAAGTTTTTGGGCTTCGAAAATAATTTAGCTCTGTAGAGAACTTCGAACAATATCATAATCCCAATTTTCAGATTTCAAATCTGTCTAGTTCTCCAGACATATCTAATAGGCACTCGAACTTGAGACACCCTGTATTGTTACGCATTGACACATCCCTTTTCAGAAAATATAATAATTGCATCGCCTTGAGGGATCCCCAAGCGATGCATATGGAAACCTATATCATCTAATCATAGAAGCAATACTTTCTGTTGGACAGTTGTAATCTGATAAAACTCCGGTATGTGATATTTGGAATACATATTTGTTTCTTTTGCTCTCGGTCATGTTTCCTTATCATGCCACCTGCCGTAGGCTTGTCACGTTTCGGTTTTGTGTTACGTATTCGTCATTCTTTCCACATTCGCGTAAACACTGATATGAGATGAAAGAATTCCTGGTAAATCGAAGGCTTTATGTGGAAATTTGTCGAGAGAATCGAGATATTAGATACTTTGCAATCGTGCTAGGCTTTCAAATGAGAAACATGATAAAATATCTTGTCTTCCTGTGAATTATTAATGTTTCTTATCGCAACTTCGTGTAAATATTGGTTTTCTACAAATAGTGATCTATAATGGGTGATAGATTTCTGGGTGGGGTAAAAATCCGAGGAATTACTTTTGTACATTTAAAATAGAAGCGTCAAATCAACAAAATCTGCAATGACATACATATCAATGGTTTTGTTGCGCTTAAGAGCGTAAAAAATACATCGATTTGAAAGAGACAAAGGATGCTTCAGTTACTTCGTTCTTGATTTTTTTTGTGACTTACTCTGCAACGCTTGAAATAAGATAATTCTGAATCAAATTCGATGTTGCTTCAGACCTCGTCGAATTTTCTCGTCATATTTTTCAGAAAATTAAGAATATCAACCAAATTTCCGTCATTTGATGAGTTCTCAGATTGAGAAAGACCCCTAAAAGACAGCTCATGTTTTCCAAGATAACACGCAACGTCAATCATTCTTTTGAGCACTTTGCGATTTTTTCCACCTTTTGGTAATATTTTTCTACAGCGAACCTTTGTTGGTCATCAAGTAAATGCTCTATTCTTGATTTACAGACAGTTTTCGCTTTTAAATAGATTGGATGTGCGATTTACTAGTGTTCTGCCTTTTGATCAGCTTCCATGGTAAACACGCTCCTGATTGATGGCTTTATGCTGAGCAAGCACTTCACCACAAAAATTCATGTCACAATGAATTTATCTCCAATTTCTTCTTCTTCAAAAATTAGTTACTATACTATATCTTATTTACTTCCATTATAAGTTTCCAACTGACTATAATTCGCAGAGGTGGCAAGATTACCCATGATGCTTGTAGCATCATTATTCAAATCGACACGTTTAAACATAACAAGAAGATTATAAATACTCAGCTAAGATGATATTATCAGATGGCGAATATATATAGAATTTGTCTTGTCCCCCAGCCTGTAATCACAATCAATAATCTGAATGGAAATTTCTTCGATTTATTGAGTGCATGGGCATATTGATAATCGTTGAATAATTTCTGAAATTGTGGATAGTGAGAATTGTATGTTACATAGTGATTTTGCTTGAGATTATTGAAGTTAAAGATAACTACATTGAAATGAAGCTTGGTACAGGGCCGTATCGATCTCTGATAGAATTACGTTTGGAATTTAAATAGGTACATCAAAAGTATCCATTGAGTAAAAACATCAAGTCATTGTGGACAGTTGCCGTAAGGAAAGGACGCAACTGCTAATCAATTTTACATGAGTATCTTTTAAACTATTATATATAATTTAATGAAAATTTAATACGATAAATAGTAACCTCTCAAAATACTGCTGATTTAGTTTAAATATGCGCCGCCGTTTCGTTCGATAATCTGTTTCCATCTAGACGGCAACTTCATAATACCTCTCTCGTAGAAGCCCCCTATTTGCTCGGACAGCAACTTTCCACAAGCATCTTTTGAGTTCAACTCAAACACCACCAAGGGCGTTCGCCATGGACAGGAACAGGTGGTAATCACTTGGCGCTATGACCGGGCTATATGGTAGATGCGATAAAACCTCCCATTCGAGCGCCCGTAGGAACACTACACCCTTCCTGTTGGCCAATTCTGTACGCTTCTGGTGATCGCCTGCTTTAAGCGGTCCGGTTATTCGCAGTAGATGGTAGAATTAAGAGTCTGGCCATATGGGAGCAGCTCATAGTGGATGATTCCCTTCCAATCCCACCAAACACACAACAAAACCTTCCTGGCCGTCAATCCCGGCTTGGCCACTGTTTGGGACGATTCACCTGCCTTCGACTACGACCGTTTTCGCTTGATATTGTCGTATGTGATGCATCTTTCGTCGCCAGTCACCATCCGTTACAAAACAAAACACCGTTAATCTTACGGGACGTTTCACTAGCGGATTTGCCTTTAACAAAGGAAAACTTTGAATTTCGGCGTTAGTGAACTCCATGTTTACACGTCTATAACTGTTGAACGCAATATCCAAACTAATCAACCATATCGTCGTTTTGTAGGTTATGTCAAGACCTTTCAAATTATGTATAGTATTGCCAGTTACGAGCTCTGTAGCGCTTTGTACATAGCCGAGAAATTCAAGAGACAAAAAGGCTGAAGCGAGATATTTGGCAACCTGTTATAAAAAGATAGGTAAAATGGAAACAATTTTCATGTGTACTTCAAGACCTCTATTTCGTGGAAAGCTGCAAGATGACTTTCTGAAGAAGTTGGAAAAAAGATAACCCAGCTCTGTTTCACATTATAATTGTGCATAAGTAAATAACATATCGGCAATAACTCTCAGAGGTGCTCCTAGATTGCATGCTTCTTCGACAAGTAATTACTTTAAACTCTACCTAATTTGTATGCTACCAGTAAAAGTAATTTGACTGTAACGAGAGCACATGAGAAGCTCGACATACCTGTTTTGATTATAGTCCTTGAGTGTCCATCATGAATCAATGCACAGCAGCTAGTGTTTTGTAATTGCAAGGTATTCATAATTATCAAAGATATATTCTGGGAAAACTTCAATTGCGTGTAGAAAAAAAGATGCCGCAAACGGCATCTCACAAGTAAGTTGTAACCAGGAATTGTCACTTATAATACCACAAGAGCTTCAAAATTATCGGGTATTTCCCGATAGGTTCGTTGCAAACAAATGAAGGAGTCAAGTTTTTCAGGTTAAAAAATCACGAGCACGAAGCGCGAGTGATTTTTCCTGAAAAACTTGACGATTTTATTTGTTTGCAGGGAACCTATCGGGAAATACCGGATAATTTTGAAGCTCGTGTGGTATTCGGGGGATTATTTTTCTGTCCCAAATGTCGGCCAATAGAATTGCACCATGAGACGAAATGTACAGTTAATAAATAAGAATTTCATAATGAATAAAACAACATTTAATTAAGAATCAGGGTAGTGCAATTAAAAATACAATTGTTGTAAACATTGATGCATGTTTTCTTCAAGTCAGAGTTATCGGTAATGGTCCCAGAAGAGGTAGATGGCATGAGGTTTATGCTTTTGATGGCATTTTCTGCAGTAGGCTCACTCCTTCGCAGTTTCTTGACAATTAATTCGTGGTGTTCCTGGTCGAGTAGGAGATACGGCTTGATAGAGTTACTGTTGGCATGTCCAGTTATTTTGATTATCTGCTGCTCTCCCAGGCCCGATTTCGCTAGATTGGAGACGGCTGTTGCACGACTGGAGTGATTGGTGATTTTTTTGTTACCAAGGTCAAGCCCAGCTTTTTGTGCTGACTCAACCCACTTTGAAATCGTGTTTTGGCCTACTGGGGAATCCTTGTACCACCTAGCGCCTGGAACTTTATTCCAGAATGGATTTTGGGTCAAGAATAGTCTGTCGCTTTTGATATTGATATCTCTCTTCTCTCTCAATTTCTGGAACAGTCTCACTGGGCACTTGTCAGGGATTTCCCGATTCTCCACCAGCCACTTGCTGTCTGATAATTTTTTATCACCACCTTGTGTGGTCTTGCTGAAAATTGGATTGTATTCAATTCTCTCAGTTGTTTCCCCGTCATTTCGCTGTTCTGCCTTGAAGTGATGTATTGACGCCATGCTGCCCTCACCACCTCTCCAAGCCAATTCCACTGATATTATCATGAATAATTTTTTCTGGAGGCCATCAGGAGTTTCCTCGTCCCAAACAGTGGTCATTGCATCCCAATCTTTTTCCTCCAACGCTGCTGCACTTGCCCTCCGTTTTTCCAGAATAGATTGTGAAGCCTTACGCTTGGCATAACGAGCTCCTCGAGCGGTCTTGAATGCAGCATCCGAAAATGGGTTGATTTTGATGTCGAAATCGTTCAAATACTTTTCTTGAAGTAATTTGGCAGTCTGATTCCACATTGTTTTTATTGTACCTTCCTTATAGTCTTCTCCATCCATTTTCTTCATGTGTATTCCTTGTACAAAAAAGTAGTAAGCGTAATCATGTATTATATATAGCAACTACGAGAGAAAATTTTCAAATAATTATCAGTATAATACCATGTAGGTTGTACCACGTGACGTCGATTGGTGCAATTCTATTGGTCGATATTTGGGTCGGAA
Organism: Micraspis discolor; assembly: GCA_030674115.1. Classification (NCBI taxonomy): domain Eukaryota; kingdom Metazoa; phylum Arthropoda; class Insecta; order Coleoptera; family Coccinellidae; genus Micraspis; species Micraspis discolor. Next base: position 4,809,310 of record JARTUT010001740.1, read on the forward strand.
AAATAATCTAAATTATTGTTAATCGAATATGAATGCCTGATGAGGGAACAGTCTTATACACAAATCTCAAAACACATGTGTCGTATTCTATATCATTTTTCTGTAGTTTTTTTGAATTATTTGATGTTATGATAACAATGAAAAATTCTCTTTTATTCATCAAAAAAAACAGTGTTTTCTAGAATACATATAGGTGTCAGTGATACTTTCAAGAAGTGTAAGACTATAATTGTCAATTTTAGATATTTTGGATTATTTGCACTTTTAAGAATAGACTTGTTCAATTGAATAAATCGATGTATATTTTTTGAGTTCACTTGTCTTTTTACTCTTTGATTCTATGTGGGCAACTTGAAGAAGCCTCTTTGTTTATTAATAGAAGACCACTCTTGAAGAAAGAAGTCCCTTCAATATACTTAAGGTTATTTTTGTACACACAACATTACTTATGCGGGGAGCCAGGGTTTATTTTACTGGGTTTTTTCCCTAGGCTTTCATGTCATACACTGAATTGTATGGCACCCCGTCACCAATCCCTGCTAACATTTGTTCTGTAAACCAAAAGTTCAAAAAAATATATAAATATATAAGATCCCTAACCCTGTGGAGCAGTTTCCAATGTTCATTTTGGATAGTCATTGCTTCTCGAAGTTTTGATTATGTTATTCTTTTCTGTATTCTTGAGAACAGTATATATTTGTTGAAGTGGTAGCATAAGAGGTCTTACAGCATGCGAAGCTTATGAGTTATCAGTGTTATCTCTACATTTGGATTGTGATAGTCTCTAGTCGCATTGAATATGAGATAGGTTTTGATTATCACGTAAACACTCTGATGGTGGTAGTGACTGAAGCCACGAGCAATATGAAATTTCAGAGGCCATTCACTCATCATGAATTCATCGTCCAACACTTATTGTATCCAAATTTGAGTCTTCACAAAGATGTATGTTAATTTCAGGGAAATGTTAATTCCAAATTAGTACACTTCCTTATAAATATTAACCGTGCATATGCACGAAGAAGATACAATTTGAATCTTTAATGGAGATGAATTGGTAGCCAGCACCGTTCACGGGTAATGCAATAAGCAAATACGAATTATCCAAGTGTAATTATTGCCGCAAATACATAGTCATTCCACCTGCAACCATAATCGAATGAATGGTATTATCGACCCACAGATGGCGATGGAAAAATATGAAAAAGAGCCATTGCAGCTATTCGGTGTTATTTACACGACAATTAAAGAGTGTGGCGTAAGATATGAAGACTCGCCAGAGGCCTCGGCCCACCTCTTTTGAGCCGTATATGGAAATAATTAACGTTCTCCAAAACAACATGAATTTGTGTGCAAGCACACATCTGCTAAAGTTATAACTGCCGTTAGACTTGCCCTATAAATAAATTCGGAGGTATTTATAGAAAACCTCCGGGGAGTCGAAACGGCTCGAAATGTTTTCAATTAGCATTCGATGACCTAAACGAAGACTCGTAAATTGAATGAAGCTCTAACAAGGACAATTTTGGAATTTTGAAGAGCTCGTTATAACCAAATTTATCTGTGATCTTATACATTCAGGAGGGGAACTTTTGTATCTCCCAGGTTCACACAAAAATACATCATAGAAAACTAATCCATTTCGAACTGAAAATTTGTCAGTTTGGGTTTAAGATGAAGATTTTCATGCCTTATATATTTTCAGACCACTAAAGCTACGTACTACTATTGTCTTATTTAAAATGGCCCAACCAGTATATCATGACATCAATAAATAATTGATGATAATTTCAGCAATATGCCATAACTTGGTAAAAACTCAACCGTTTTCGAGTTTTTGGGATTCATATGGAAAACATTCAAGGAAACACTGACATAGGTTAGGAGGTTTTACATACTTTTTCTAAAGTCTGCTCCTGGACTCTGGGACGACAGCTGTTTCACCATAATATGGTTAAACTAACTGAGGTCAGTCTTTCTACCTTATTTTAAGTAATCGGACGAACGACGGTTTGACATCTCAAATATGATGACCACGTCTAAACTTACAATTACACAAAAGCAGACAGAATGTTTGTTTCAGGAGTTGATTCAGTGTTCAAATTGACTAAAATTCGAGGTAGACATCTAACTGAAGGTGATTCCACACATAACTTAGAGCCTGTCCAGAAAGGGCGTCTTACGTGCGTTTTGATTTGAATTACGTCCAGATACGGCGTTTTATTCGCGTTCTTACACGCGCATGTGAAGGGAAGGATTGAGGGAGATTTGGTCAGTTAATAAACATGAACTCTGATACAGCGGTTGTGTTCTGGCTTGAGTACCGTTGATGGAGACTTCGTAAAAGAAGAGAAAGTCGACGATTTAACGTGCATCCCATTCTACATGACAGAATGAGGCATAGCATGTTTATAACTTTATACCCAAAACTCAGACCAACCTAAAGTTTTTTTTTTATCCTCTGAATCACCAGCATCACTGAAAATTTCTACTATTTCTTGCCATTTTCTTTGTTTGATAATTCTATTACAGTAATCGGCGGATTCCATATTCCATATGGCATCCCTTATCTCAATCTCGTCTATAAAGACTTTAGTATCAAAATTGTTACGTTCCATTTCGAACTTAATACGTCCACTTTCTACGGAAACGCGCGTAGTATTGGTAGGTGTTGGACGCAGCAACGGAACCAGTATCTCGACTGGCGCGTCGGACGCGCGTAAAAGGCAGAAGTCGAGAGTTCCGCTCATTACAAGTGTTTTACGCGCGTTAGACGCAACGCGCAAGAGGTTCTGGACGGGATGTACGTAGCTCTATTATCTCGAGAACGCGCGTATGACGCGCGTAAAACGCCCTTTCTGGACAGGCTCTTAGTCAGTTGAGGTGTAATAACCTGAAGACGCCATGTTATGGTGAAACAGCTGTTGTTGTGGAAATAAAATTTTTGGAAATTGAAACTATCTCCTCTTGACCAAATAATTCAATAAGATAGAATCAATAAACTCTAATCTTGAATTCGAGTTTTTCCTCAGTTTTATTCGAAGCCCAAACTTTCTTCTTTTGAAAACAGGTCGTTTCCATCGAAAATCATATTGGAATTGATGTATTTCCTCCAGTGAGCCTTTGCTCGTTGGAATACCTTATTTATTCAAGTTCAGATTATTTGATCTGTGATCTTTTGAGGATAAAATGTGCAATGAAATTTTTCATGCGAATCACAAAAATTTCTTTACTGAAATTATTGGCAACCCATCGAATTCATTTTAGAAATGTCCAGGAATTGTATAATTTTTCTCAGACAGAATAAAGATTTACAAACTTCAATTTATCATCTTATGATTTGTACCATTCACCATTCGATGCAGTTGAATATCCATTCTTAACTTCTTAAAACTTCCGTGAATTCAAAATTGAAAAAGCTCCTACATCTTCTCGTGTAAATAACTTATGAGCAATAAAACCAAACATTTTTATTCTTTTGGATTACAATTTTTGGTCAGCAAACAATAGAGCGCGTCGTGTTTGCAGGGGTCATTGGCGGGGTGCCATACATCTGGGCGTAAGATATGAAAGCCTAAGGCGAAAACCCTTTCTCCCCGCATGTGTGTTGTTGTGTGTACAAAAATAAACTGTAATGTACAGGGTGAGTCTTTGACCACTGCGTTAATTTTTCTTGGAAAGTTTTTGATAACAGTCATGCATATTTTGACAGATATCGTCCATTTCTTGTGTGTTTTTCACTACTACTCTACTGATTGGTTGAATTGCATGTAACACAAATATTACTTGAACTAAAGGTTCGTATCGTGTACTACCTAGAATCATTAGTTTTTTTCCTAAATTGCACCATTTTTGAGAAATTTGAAGTTGAAAGGAATTAAGTTAATATATTCATCTGATGAAACATTTCTTAGAGGAAAAATAATGTTTTTAAAAAATTCAGATTCAATAGTGGATGCTGTGGAAGGTATTTTTCATTGAAACTAAACTGGACTATAGAGGGGTATTTGCCCAATGTGAAGACTTAAAATGCTTATAACTTTTTAACTGAATATGGAAAGATCCTTTTGGATCTCAAGAACCTGTGGTTGAAATAAACGTAGTCCAACACTCACCCTCTATATAAGGGACTTGCGTCTTCGAGAGTGGTCTTCTATTAATGAACCCAAAAGCTTCTTCTAGTTGCCTACATTGAATCTGAAAATGAACAGACAAAAGCAGAAAAAGAACTGAATACAAAAGTTACGTATCAATTTTTTTTTTAATTTGTAACCCATTCCGAGAAAGAATCGGAAATATCGTGAATAGCTCTAAAACCATCTCAACATATATATATGGGACAATTATTAATGAGATTATTGTTTCATCTGCATATCCACATTCACAACTTGCGCTTAAAACTTAAAACCATCGGAATAGCATACTATTGGTACGACCATGACCTGTTCTCAAACGATTAAGTTCTGTTCAAATTCTTCTTGGAAGATCAAAAGCAGGAATTTTTTCAGAAGTATCAAAAATGAGATCTTTATTGACTTCAATCTGCAAATATGAAGAGGAACAATGCAGACAAAACTGATAACCAATGAAGCTTGAGGATTTCAACAAAATTCAGTGAACTTCTTTCTTACAACGTTATTCAAACGATCTCCAATACTTTAATATAAGTGTGAAAGGTCCTGTCTTCACGTCAGTCCTGTTCACCATATTTTAAGTAATCGGATAAACTACGGTTTGGCATCACAAATATGACGACCACTTCTAAACTTCAATTACTCGAAAGCAGGCTAATATTTTTCATAGGAATTGTTTCAGTGATCAAATTGACTAAAATTCGAGGTAGAAATCTAGCTAATGATGACTCAACACATGACACGCACGCCAGTAAAAAATTTCTCTTATGATTCACCTCGTTACCACAAATACCAAGAAAGTTTTCCTCCACAAAAATGCACAATAGGCTTCAATTAAATTTTATGATCCCTAATGCGAACTCCAGCATCAGTTAAAATTTCGCCAAAAGTGGGTTGCATCGAGAAAAATAAGTGAAACTACTGTTAATTCATTTGATTGTACAAACGCCAACAATATAAATCATTCCCTTTGATCTTTCCGCTAAAAATGTAACACAAAGGCCATTAGGGGCCTGGTGCACGTTCCAGTGGCGAAGTTCGAGCATTCCTAAATCGCATCGCTGTGCAGATAACACCGCCTCCAATTAAACTTAAACGCGTTCTGGTAATTGTTGAACAGCCGGAACGCGTTTGTCAATTATTCAACGCTCACAACGCGTTCTTAATGTTCGACTTGTATTATTTGCCACTTTCTACCTGCGTAGGATAAAATTTATATTGTCCTCATAAAACAAAGTTGGAAATTGAAATACAATTCAATTATTGACTACTACAATTGGATACCAAAGATGGGTTCGGTTTTTCTTGCCGAATCATTTCAACAATATTAAATTTCTTATAATTGTTTTTCAGTTCTAGGAAGAAAGTTACACTAATAAACTTATATTGTCGAGCAGATAATATATAAATGCATGAATGAAAAAGCGAAAAGTTCTTTATTGAACAAATGAATTTCAATTTATTTTCTACAAATCCAACTTATTGTGGAGAACAAAACAAACTTGAATTTATAACTCTTTTTAATTACTTTATTAGAAACAATTCAATTATTAGAAAACTACAATTAAATACAAACGACGGGTTTTCCGAACTTTTTGTGTACTTTACATAGGTACGTTACTTATTTTCTACAAGAACTGTTTGAATGAGATTTCGAATTACATAGTACATTTGAATTGTATCCGTAAAGTATGGAACAAATTCATTTTTAGCTAATCAGACCATTTTAAGAAATAATCCTGAAACACATCGATTTTTATTTTAATTTACCTTATTTTAAAATAATAATCTAATATACAACGTGAATTTTTTCGGAGTAATAAACATCACCGTCATTTTTTTAAATTGAACTATTTTGTCTCCATTTCCGGAATACTCAGCTGAGCTGGGCTCCAAAAATGTATCACATGTTGGATTCCAATAGGTACAAGGTCGACAAATGAGCATAGTTTTGCTTATGTAACTCAGTGCTCTGCAAAAAAAAATGCTAGACCACAAGTACCAAACATGTTCGGAATCAGCTTATTTTTAATATTCTAAAAATGTAAAAAATTACAGGGTCTTATGCATTTGAACCAACTGTTGCCAGAACAGACAAACAATCTAAATTATTGTTAATCGAATATGAATGCCTGATGAGGGAACAGTCTTATACACAAATCTCAAAACACATGTGTCGTATTCTATTTCATTTTTCTGTAGTTTTTGTGAATTATTTGACGTTATGATAACAATGAAAAATTCTCTTTTATTCATAAAAAAAAACAGTGTTTTCTAGAATACATATAGGTGTCAGTGATACTTTCAAGAAGTGTAAGACTATAATTGTCAATTTTAGATATTTTGGATTATTTTCTCTTTTAAGAATAGACTTGTTCAATTGAATAAATCGATGTATATTTTTTGAGTTCACTTGTCTTTTTACTCTTTGATTCTATGTGGGTAACTTGAAGAAGCCTCTTTGTTTATTAATAGAAGACCACTCTTGAAGAAAGAACTTCCTTCAATATACTTAAGGTTAATTTTGTACTCACAACATTACTTATGCGGGGAGCCAGGGTTTATTTTACTGGGTTTTTTCCCTAGGCTTTCATGTCATACACTGAATTGTATGGCACCCCGTCACCAATCCCTGCTAACATTTGTTCTGTAAACCAAAAGTTCAAAAAAATATATAAATATATAAGATCCCTAACCCTGTGGAGCAGTTTCCAATGTTCATTTTGGATAGTCATTGCTTCTCGAAGTTTTGATTATGTTATTCTTTTCTGTATTCTTGAGAACAGTATATATTTGTTGAAGTGGTAGCATAAGAGGTCTTACAGCATGCGAAGCTTATGAGTTATCAGTGTTATCTCTACATTTGGATTGTGATAGTCTCTAGTCGCATTGAATATGAGATAGGATTTTGATTATCACGTAAACACTCTGATGGTGGAAGTGACTGATGCCACGAGCAATATGAAATTTCAGAGGCCATTCACTCATCATGAATTCATCGTCCAACACTTATTGTATCCAAATTTGAGTCTTCACAAAGATGTATGTTAATTTAAGGGAAATGTTAATTCCAAATTAGTACACTTCCTTATAAATATTAACCGTGCATATGCACGAAGAAGATACAATTTGAATCTTTAATGGAGATGAATTGGTAGCCAGCACCGTTCACGGGTAATGCAATAAGCAAATACGAATTATCCAAGTGTAATTATTGCCGCAAATACATAGTCATTCCACCTGCAACCATAATCGAATGAATGGTATTATCGACCCACAGATGGCGATGGAAAAATATGAAAAAGAGCCATTGCAGCTATTCGGTGTTATTTACAATACAATTAAAGAGTGTGGCGTAAGATATGAAGACTCGCCAGAGGCCTCGGCCCACCTCTTTTGAGCCGTATATGGAAATAATTAACGTTCTCCAAAACAACATGAATTTGTGTGCAAGCACACATCTGCTAAAGTTATAACTGCCGTTAGACTTGCCCTATAAATAAATTCGGAGGTATTTATAGAAAACCTCCGGGGAGTCGAAACGGCTCGAAATGTTTTCAATTAGCATTCGATGACCTAAACGAAGACTCGTAAATTGAATGAAGCTCTAACAAGGACAATTTTGGAATTTTGAAGATCTCGTTATAACCAAATTTATCTGTGATCTTATACATTCAGGAGGGGAACTTTTGTATCTCCCAGGTTCACACAAAAATACATCATGGAAAACTAATCCATTTCGAACTGAAAATTTGTCAGTTTGGGTTTAAGATGAGGATTTTCATGCCTTACATATTTTCAGACCACTAAAGCTACTTACTACTATTGTCTTATTTAAAATGGCCCAACCAGTATATCATGATATCAATAAATAACTCATTTGATGATAATTTCAGCAATATGCCATAACTTGGTAAAAACTCAACCGTTTTCGAGTTTTTGGGATTCATATGGAAAACATTCAAGGAAACACTGACATAGGTTAGGAGGTTTTACATACTTTTTCTAAAGTCTGCTCCTGGACTCTGGGACGGAGTGATTATTCTCACAACGACAGCTGTTTCACCTTAATATGGTTAAACTAACTGAGGTCAGTCTTTCTACCTTATTTTAAGTAATCGGATGAACGCGGTTTGACATCTCAAATATGATGACCACGTCTAAACTTACAATTACACAACAGCAGACTTATGTTTGTTTCAGGAGTTGATTCAGTGTTCAAATTGACTATAATTCGAGGTAGACATCTAACTGAAGTTGATTCAACACATAAATTAGAGCCTGTCCAGAAAGGGCGTCTTACGCGCGTTTTGATTTGAATTGCGTCCAGATACGGCGTTTTATTCGCGTTCTTACACGCGCATGTGAAGGGAAGGATTGAGGGAGATTTGGTCAGTTAATAAACATGAACTCTGATACAGCGGTTGTGTTCTGGCTTGAGTACCGTTGATGGAGACTTCGTAAAAGAAGAGAAAGTCGACGATTTAACGTGCATCCCTTCTACATGACAGAATGAGGCATAGCATGTTTATAACTTTATACCCAAAACTCAGACCAACCTAAAGTTTTTTTTTTATCCTCTGAATCACCATCATCACTGAAAATTTCTACTATTTCTTCCCATTTTCTTTGTTTGATAATTCTATTACAGTAATCGGCGGATTCCATATTCCATATGGCATCCCTTATCTCAATCTCGTATAAAAAGACTTTAGTATCAAAATTGTTACGTTCCATTTCGAACTTAATACGTCCACTTTCTACGGAAACGCGCGTAGTATTGGTAGGTGTTGGACGCAGCAACGGAACCAGTATCTCGACTGGCGCGTCGGACGCGCGTAAAACGCCGAAGTCGAGAGTTCCGCTCATTACAAGTGTTTTACGCGCGTTAGACGCAACGCGCCAAAGGTTCTGGACGGGATGTACGTAGCTCTATTATCTCGAGAACGCGCGTATGACGCGCGTAAAACGCCCTTTCTGGACAGGCTCTTAGTCAGTTGAGGTGTAATAACCTGAAGACGCCATGTTATGGTGAAACAGCTGTTGTTGAGGAAATAAAATTTTTGGAAATTGAAACTATCTCCTCTTGACCAAATAATTCAATAAGATAGAATCAATAAACTCTAATCTTGAATTCGAGTTTTTCCTCAGTTTTATTCGAAGCCCAAACTTTCTTCTTTTGAAAACAGGTCGTTTCCATCGAAAATCATATTGGAATTGATGTATTTCCTCCAGTGAGCCTTTGCTCGTTGGAATACCTTATTTATTCAAGTTCAGATTATTTGATCTGTGATCTTTTGAGGATAAAATGTGCAATGCAATTTTTCATGCGAATCACAAAAATTTCTTTACTGAAATTATTGACAACCCATCGAATCCATTTTAGAAATGTCCAGGAATTGTATAATTTTTCTCAGAAAGAATAAATATTCACAAACTCCAATTTATCATCTTATGATTTGTACCATTCATCATTCGATGCAGTTGAATATCCATTCTTAACTTCTTATAAACTTCTGTGAATTCAAAATTAAAAAGCTCCTACATCCTCTCTTAACGTCAACAGAAACATTTTCTTCCTTTAACAATTTTCCAAATTTCACCCCGTTCAAAAGATATAGGGTGTTGAAATTTAATAAAAAACTTGCATTTTCACCTGTAATATTCAAACGACAATATCAATTGAAATGATCTCTTGTGGAAAGTTTTTGATAACAGTCATGCATATTTTGGCATCAATAAATTGCTTCCATTTCTTGTGGGTTTCTCACTACTACTCTACAGATTGGTTGAATTGCATACACAAGTATTACTTGAACTAAAGGTCTGTATCTTGTACTACCTAGAATCATTAGTTTTTTCCTAAATTACAAGTTCAAATATTGATATAAAAAAAAAGTTGATACATTCATCTGATGAAACATAAGTAAGTGAAACATTTCTTATAGGGAAAATAATGTTTTCAAACAATTCAGATTCAATAGTAGATGCTGTGGAAGGCAATTTTCATTCAGACTAAACTGGACTACAGAGGGGTATTTGCGCAATGTGAAAACTTAAAATGCTTATAACTTAACTCAGCTGAATATGAAAAAATCGTATGGAAAAAAGTGATTCTTTGGATCTCAAGAACCTGTGGTTAAAATAAACGTAGTCCAAGACTCACCCTCTATATAAGGGACTTGTGTCTTCGAGTGTGGTCTTCTATTAATAAACCCAAAAGCTTCTTCTAGTTGCCTACATTGAATCTGGAAATGAACAGACAAAAGCAGAAAAAAACTGTATACAAAAGTTACGTATCAAATTTTTTTGAAATTTGTACCCCATTCCAAGAAAGAATCGGAAATATCGTGAATAGCTCTATAACCATCTCAAAACATATATATAGGACAATTATTAATGAGATTATTGTTTCATCTACATATCCACATCCACAACTTGCGCTTAAAACCGAGTACCATCGGAATAGCATACTATTGGTACGGCCATGACCTGTTCTCAAACGATTAAGTACTGTTCAAATTTTCTTGGAAGATCAAAACCAGGAATTTTTTCAGAAGTATCAAAATTGAGACTTCAATCTGCATATATGAGGAGGAACAATGCAGACAAAACTGATAACCAATGAAGCTTGAGGATTTAAACAAAGTTTAGTAAACTTCTTTCATACAACTTTATTCAAACGATCTCCAATACTTTAATATAAGTGTTAAAGGTCCTGTCTTCACGTCATATTTTAAGTAATCGGATAAACCACGGTTTGGCATCACAAAAATGACGTCCACTTCTAAACTTCAATTACTAGAAAGCAGGCTAATATTTTTCATAGGAATTGTTTCAGTGATCAAATTGACTAAAATTCGAGGTAGAAATCTAGCTAATGATGACTCAACACATGACACGCACGCCAGTAAAAAATTTCTCTTATGATTCACCTCGTTACCACAAATACCAAGAAAGTTTTCCTCCACAAAAATGCACAATAGGCTTCAATTAAATTTTATGATCCCTAATGCGAACTCCAGCATCAGTTAAAATTTCGCCAAAAGTGGGTTGCATCGAGAAAAATAAGTGAAACTACTGTTAATTCATTTGATTGTACAAACGCCAACAATATAAATCATTCCCTTTGATCTTTCCGCTAAAAATGTAACACAAAGGCCATTAGGGGCCTGGTGCACGTTCCAGTGGCGAAGTTCGAGCATTCCTAAATCGCATCGCTGTGCAGATAACACCGCCTCCAATTAAACTCAGCCTTATTTAGGCGTATTTTATAACTCTTCCGTTTTAATAACAATTCCAGAGGATCATTGCGTCATTTCTGGAGTTTTGTGACATAGGCCGGGTGAGTTTGAATAGTCCATCAGATGAACTGCTCCACAAGAGTATATGTACATGAAAACTTATGGCACACACATTACTGCTACTGAGAGACTAGATTTGTCCTCAGATTTTTCTGCAGATTTTGAGGCTCTTTTATCTCTTTCTTGAAATCTTGAATGAGTTGGGGGTACTTCAACAAAACTCAGTTTTAACCTTCTCATCATGCTTATGATGAATTTTAATTTTCAAAAAGTTGCACGACCAAGGCACCCCTGGGAACTCTGAAACTAAGGATTAAGAGACCGGTCGGCTTCTGTCCTGAAATGGAAATCTTGAGCTTGTTCCAAAAAAAAGAAACAGTACCACGAAAGCGGCATCACAAACTAACTTGACTTAAAATCCCATAAGAGCAATGTAAATCGAGGCAACACCAATGAAATCACATTTCGTTATCACGTGCAATAAGATCCTAGTTCCTGTAGCAAGAATCTTAACAGAAAAGGATTTTAATCGACATGAAGATGAATTTGGAAAAATCATTTTTTATTTATTAGGAATTATGAAAGCACTTTTCTTTTATCACAAGTGTTTCTGAACTACTTCCTTCAGGAACCAATACGCAATTTCGCGAGTAGCAATATTTTCACTGTAAATTTGTATTTTCATCATTTGCAATCTATTTTAATTTATTACTAAAATATCTTATAATTTAGAGCTACAACAATTCAACTGAGAAAATTGTAAAAGTTCACATCTTCTAAAATTTTAGGTCATTGCCATACAGCTTTGAGGAAGAGTTCTATAACAGAACATTTATTTCCTGTGGAATATAAGACCAGAGGGAATTCATAAGAAACAAGAAAATATCATTTGACACAATGGATGAATTAAATAGTAATGTTACTCACATATAGTTCAACTAATACTGCAGTTTTGTAAACAAACGAATAAGAAATATCCTTTTTTAAAATCGTATGAGAAGAAGAAATTTTCTTTTAATTGATCTTATTATATGTGGATGAAAATTTTTAAGTATTTCCTAATACAAGAATGTAAGAATAATGTATAATATATTTTCATAAAAATTTTAATGGAACCATTATATTATGTTTGCAAGTTAGAAGTCCTTTGATTATTGATAACAAACTTCTTACGAAGAAGTTAATTCCTGTCTTATGAATTGTTTCACCAAATTGTTTCAAAGTTACACAAAATAAGCTGACAAATAATTGTAATCATAAAAGTTTGTGAATTTTGCTGATCAAATTTTTTACCAATTCCAGACAATAATTTCACTTTCATGTATTGAATGTCTAAATAATGGGCTAAAACAAGAGAGCAACAAATAAAATGGAAATTTTCTTTATAATTCATTTAATATAGTTATATCAAAAGTTAAAGAAATTCATTAAAAATTTGTAGTCAAGTTTCCTTCAGCATTATCAATCTTTGTTATATGTATAATTATCTCGGTTCCATCTTGAGCATTCTCAGAACATAAAAAATACATAAAAGAGCAATTTCTTATTCTATAAAAATATTCATACATACAAAGGGATCAGATCCCTGAACTTGATATCCAGTTGAACGGTAACTTTTGGAGGAAAACACTGAGAAATATTAACTTAACATCATTTGTGCTGCAGTATATTGAACTTTCTAATTTTTTTATTTTGCCTCCTGTTACATTCATCACTCTGTAAATTTTGATTTGCATACTTCATTAAGTAAAAAATTCTCATTTTTACAAACAAATTTAGCATATATTTGTAGGGAAACTGAGCAAGAATGATGAAAAGGGATAGTTCTCAGCTTTTGGATTAGCAGTTGATGAGGAGATGTAGTAGCTGCGGCTTTCATGTTTTGTGATGTTTGCACATTGCAGTTTGAAACTAACAGCTTATGAAAAAAAATCGTCAGTTGACCATATCCTGAGTGTTTTATTGCATATTCATGCCATTAACAATAACAATTCTACATCGATAATTATTAGCAACTAGATAATAATTGAAACAACTGTGAAGTTCAGTGAATTATCACCTCTTAATTTTTATAATTTAACTATTGGCTTTTGAGTACCAGGTAGTAAATTAATAAATTATTATTATTGTTCCTTGAATATATGAAGCCTTTTGAAAACTCATATCTAATGAGAACCTCACGATAAATACTATAATGATAAATTTTATGATGACTGTAAATTATACCCATATGTAATTCTTCAGAATTGTAGCACTGATTCAAATCGTAATGGTTATTGCATATTGAGCATTCAAGGAGCACCAGAAGGTTTCCTACGAAAAAGAAGGACAAAAGCACTGAAGTGAAATCAGGTGCTTACACTAACCGTTAGATAGGAAGAACAGGACCCGAAGCCTGGCTTCAGATTTGAATCCTTTGGATTATTTTCTATGTAGTGACTTGGCAATACTCCAATCCAAAATGAACAAATCTAAGAATTACGACTGCTAAGTAACTAAAGAAAAAAATTTAAGCAAAAAACCAATTAAAGCAGTTTTGGGACGCCCTGTGTTCCAGAAAACAAACCGTTGTGAACGCTTGAAGTTACTCAATGATTCACCCATTGAAGATTGTACAAGTACTCAATTACACTCTGTATATTGAGTTAGGGGTCCTCTCCTTTCTGTCTCAATGCCAAGGATGAAGAAAATTTAACTGCATTTTTTATCGAAATTGAGAATTGATTGATGACAAGTTTATAAACCTTTTAATCCCTGATTATTATTCTCGGACGTTACGCAAAATGCCTAATGGTTAAATCCATTATTTTGACAATCGGTAATCTCCTGAAAATATCTACTAAGAACATCTCGATGCTCTCGATTATTCCCTGACATAAATCATATAATTCAGCCTAATGGGGTCTGCACCGAATGCTCTACCAAAACCCACAACTAAATACAAACATCAATAGATTTTGACTTTGCCAAATCGGCCTTAACAATGTGCTCAAGTACAAAGCGGACCTTCCCTCCATTTTTCAATCGCTTTGATTTCGCTGGTATCTCGGCCGCCAGGACCGTATTACCTAAAAAGAAGTGAAAATTTAAAAACGGGGAAATTTAATGGAATAAGAATAATAATTCATAAGGTGGAATTTGAAGCATCATCCGTTGAACTAGATAATTCCATCTCTTTGAATTCAGTCAACAATCTGAAAAGAAAAAAGTAAAATCATAATCAAAACTCATATAGAAGAAGGATATTAGGATATATTAGGTATTAATTAATACCTGTGTATTTCAATATAAATGACATTCCTTCCGAATTTTGAAATGAGCGATTCGAGTTTTCCAACACGGCATTCGGGAAGACGCATGCGCAGTTAGACTACCCTACATATTCGACGGCGTCAAAGCCTAGGTACAATTTTGATATCAAATTTTTCATTACATTCACAGTAATTTTAATTTATCGTTGAAAATTGGCGTCCGCGTGCCATAAGCATGTTTAGGTCGAGCGTATGGCTCTGCAAGTTAATAAAATAGAATAGTAATATTTTAAGGGTATATATTGAAGATTTGAAAGAATTTTTATTACCTCTTTATACTTCATAGTACTAATTCCCATTAGAATTAACTCCTAGAGTTTATTTCCCAAGAAACTGTACCCTTCTTGATTAATAACTTTTTCCTGGACTTCTTGAATCATTGTTAATTGAAAAATTACTAAAATAATTGCAGTAAAATTTTTTGCGTCGAGGAGACCTTCTTGAATATCTAAAATAAGGTAGTGAGATAAAAGTTCAAACAAATTTAATATCTGGGCTATACCTAATTGTTTTTCTATGTTAACAAAAAAATATCACCGTTATGTTGTGAAAAATTTCTGTTTATTTGTTATTTACAGTTTTATGTTAAATGGCACATTCATTAACTAAAACAAAATTCTGTAACCACTTAATTATAATTTTTTCATACACAAATGGGCTATTTCGATTAAGTTTGTTCTTTTTTGAATCTTCTTAAAGAACTAACATCTTTCATTGAAGAATACTTTTTTTGTTAATAGTTATTGTTTAAAGACTTTTTTCTCATATTTCTATCATTCAAATAATTGGTCAACTGCTTTTTAAATATTGTTCAGAGTTCTCCATGAATTGAAAGAAAATATTTTTCATCAATAATTTCATTGCTTATTACATTAACAATTTGTTATAAACAAATTATAACTTTTTTTTTTTCGTATTTTTCCGATAGTTTCTAAAATTTCAAAAATGTGTGCATATTGATACTGAAAAGTCTTGATCGGGTAACAAATATAAATAATGATCTCTTACAAGTTAATTTGGCTAACAAATTAGTTAACAACTTCTTTGACACCAGTTTGACCTCTGATTTAGCCTTAATTGTCGTTTCAGAAACTCAAAGTGGCACTCTTGACATACAATTTACCTGAAATATTTGACCACTGTGTTAAATGCCCGGATGGTCAAATTAAACAAGTTGACCATCCTTCAAACAACTTAAATGACAGTTGATCATAGATTTAACAGCTGATTAGTAGATTTCTATGTTGATCAGCCTTTCGAAAAAGCCCGTCGAATATTTTGCTTTCGGCTCCAAGCTCTTCGAAATTAAATGATAGGAAACCAGGATGCGGTCCTGTCGTTCCCAATATAATCAATACATCAATAGTGATTGGAATTATCCGCATACACAATGGCCTGGGCCCTTTGGATACGTCACAACACCTCTCGAGAACACAATGAAACGACCCCTTAGGTACTCGGCAAACCGCTGATCTCATCAAATCCTCTGTAATATGTCTATTATGCCCCGCGCAGATTTATGTGACTTCAGGAATTAATCTTTCTTGTGTCGTACAAAACAGCGGCATGGAATCGGTAATACAGAGAACTGTAGCTCCGAGGGGGGCCGTAATCAAGTGGAATATTCGTGAAATACGAAACTGGGGTACGCGAAGAATGAGATGTCTATTTTATGGGTATTTGCTGATGAGAGCATGGAATCATATGCCATAGAATTTTATGAACTTCCTTAGAAAGAGGGAGCTCGAGGGATGCGCTATTTAGAATGGGTATTAGGGGTTATGAAGTAGTGCAAAAAGTTGTTATGTTCCTTGTTGATACCTATGATTTCTCATATATTTCCTGAATGAATTGAAAATAACTTGTTACAAGACGAAACAAAAGTCCCCTTATTGCTTCGTTCATCTGTCCTCTATCACCAGTTATCATGTCTTGATGCAGTCAATGAGTAGAAACACCTGACACTATTTTAACCTGTTACCTATGCGCAAAGCTTCAAATTCTAGAATAGTATTTAGTCCAGTCAATTTAGACATTCGATGTTACCCAAATTCCCACCTAGCTGCAAATCAGTAAGGTTGTTTAAAATATCATCAAAAATAAAATTTGAAACTTTCCCATCTTTTTCCTTTAAGGAAAAAAATTAATTCAAGGTCAAAGGTAAAAAAATGAGTTGTTCGCGATCATCATGAAAGCTGCTCTTAGTGAAACTGAAAATAGAATAATCTCAAGAGACCAAATCGAAATCAACATTTCCCTCTTTCCTTGTTCAACTATCCCTTGATTACCTATTAATATTAATGCAAGTTGCAACATACCATGAGCCCAGGCATCTGTAATTTTAGATTACGTGAGGCCCTCCTTCATCGGTATTACCCGGTGTTTGCGATACTTCTCGCTAAGGAATTCTTACGGCACACCCCATTGATAGAAAGGAAGCCGAGTTCAATTCACGTACGGCCAATGTAACATACCTGCCACGCCATTAGTTTGATTGGATTCCTTCTCGCCTTCTAGATGTGCAAAGATAGTCATTAGATTCCCGCTAGAAGTGTGCCAGGTGAGTATCATTAAACCAAAAGCGTGAGTTTCTTTCTACATATATTCTTTTCTTTTCAGGAATGGTACGGAAAGTTCGGTTTAATAGTGATGAGAGCTGTCAGTTCGAAAGTCACCGATTTGCTTTTCTTTTTTCGAAGAAAACATTTTTCTCCCCGGACATACCCAACTTTACCATGTAGTATTCATCATAACAAATTATCACCAAAAATCATTTCGAATTCCGTAAGGCTAAATTAACAGGTATTATAATACAATATAATAGTCATCGACCAATCAGTTTAATGAGTGTTCCATTCAAGAAATTAATAAAAAGGTTAATTCTTTTTAGAATAGAATCTTTCATGCTCTAGAAAATTTCCTGGGAGCTTTCAGGAAAAATAGAAATTGTTCAGATCAGGTTCTCAGCCTTACAACTTTCATAGAATCAGGCTTCAATAATAGGTTGAAAACAGGACCTGCCTTCATTGATTTATGTTCGGCATATGACACTGAGCGGAAAGATGGATTGGTTTTCAAACTCTATACCCATCTGAACGTGGAAAAATAATAAGATTAGTAAAAAACATGTTATCTGATTGAAGTTTCTGTATTTCTGTTGACAATAAGAGAAGTAATTTCAAGACATTGAAAAATGGTCTTCCACTAGGATCAGTTCTAGATCCTTCAATTTTCAATTTATATCTCAGTGACTTACCCACGACATCACCTCATAAATCTTACCATCATTCGGATTTCCGGATTTCCATACTCTGGAAAACCTACTATAAACTGATTTGCAGATTTAAAACAATTATTTTATTGAGTGGCGATTATGTCCTAATCCCAACAAAATAGAGGTATCTTGTTTCCATCTGAATAGTCATAAGAAATATAGGAAATTAGCTGTAACTCTCAATGATTCTCCTATCGAACATAATTACTATCCTAAATACTAAGCAGTTAAATTAGATTCATCTCTCAATAACAAGGCTCATTTAGGTTTTCTGAGCCTGAAACTGAAAACTAGGAATAATTTCTTCAGAAATTAGCTGGATCATTTTGGGGTGCTGATGCTTTTACTCTTCGCACAGCATCTCTAGCTTTAGTCTTTTCTGCAGCTGAGTATTGTTGTTCTGTTTGGTTTAATAGTGAACACACACAAAAAATCGATGCATAATTGAATACATCTATAGGAATAATTACTGGCACCATAAGATCTACACCAGTTCATGGGTTACTAGTTTTGTCTAACATTGTCCCTCCCCATATTCTCAGACAGACTGCAGTTCTGACTTCTTGGAGCAAATATCATTTTTTTTTAATTAATTTCCAATTATTTCATACAATCTACAAAAAGGAATCCCCAGATTGAAGTAACATTCTGGTAAAAAACGTTTATCTTTATGAACATTAGCAATAAAAATTATGGTAGATTGAGTAGAATTCTTATGAAATGTACAATAAAGATCTCATTCCTGATCCTTCTAGAGAAATTTCGGGTTTTAATCTTCCAAGGTCAAATTGTGAATGTGGATGTACAGAAGAAAATACCTCATTTCATGAATAATTGTCCCATATGTATATTTCAAGCTGGTTTTAGAGTTATTCATGATGTTTCCGATTCTTTCTCGGAATGGGTTATAATTTCAAACAAATTTGATAAGTATTATTCTTATTCAATTTTTTTTCTGCTTTTGTCTTTTTAGTTTTAGATCCGACGTGGGTAACTTGAAGAAGCTTCTGTGTTTATTAATAGAAGACCACTCTTGAAGAAAGAAGTCCCTTATATATTTAAGCTTATTTTTTTACACACAACAACACTTATACAGGGAGCCAGGTTTTTTTTACTGGGTTTTTTCCCTTGGCTTTCATGTCATACACCGAATTGTATGGCACCCCGTCACGAACCCCAGCTAACATTTGTTTTGTAAGCCAAAAGTTCGAAAGAATAAAAAATCTTTAGTTCATCTCTTTTGGACTGTGGAGGAGATATATTCAAATTTGACCCTATATTCTTCTTCAAGAAATCAAACTCAATCGTTTGAGTCAACTTCCTGCTCGATATACGCAAATTACAGGTATTCGGGCAAAACAGTAGCACGCTGGTCTACTAGTACAAGCGCTTAAAATAGTAAACTCTAAAAAAAGTTGAAGAATGGGCATTCATTCCATTCTGCAACGAGTATTTGACGATATTTTCTCTATTTCAGTCAAGAATTGTGAGAAATTTATTGGAATTCAATGAAAATTTCAGATTATACCTCCTAGCGCCCTTTGTATTTTCTTTCCGCAGTTAGTGTGACTGATAAGAAAATTGACAGATTATAGAAATTGAATAGTGCGTTCAAGTCTCTACATGGTTCATTTTGACAAATGACATGCAATGGACGCGTGTTGACATTCGAAAGGATAGGATGTCAGTGTTGTCAACCACAAAACGAAAAATATAACTAAAAACAATGCTGTAATGTTCATTACAGCACTGTTTTAAGTACTGTAATGAACTCATTACGACACTGAAAGAGAGAAATGGATTTTACAACCTTTATTTCACCACAAATCAATACGCAACCTGTAGAACTGCATAAATTGTTATCAAGATGTGAAATATCGAATAATATTCCAAGAATGTTTTCCCCTCGGGACTAAATGGTGTATCCGGTCACTCAAAATCAAAACGATCTCTCTAGACTCAACCAACACACATTCCTGTGCAATTTGCGTGTAAACGAAAAAAATTCAATCAGAGACATTCTAGGCGTCGCATATTTAACAGGGTTATATTTCATGTTGAAAGTTTTTCACGGAACGGTGTAACATTTACAAACGGGCACTGTGCTGAAACGACTAGAAATCGAATTATCTGAATTCCACCGTTGAACAATTATGTTGGAAACCGACAAATTAGTTTTATTCCGCTATTTATGGGACTCAGATGATAGACTATAATAGCCAGACATTCGCAGAAATGTGAAGAAAACTTTGCGATATGGTTAACTGAACTTTCCAGATGTCGAGAGCTATCTCTCATAACTCATAGGTTTCTTGAAAATGTGAATTAGAATGAAATTGTGGAAACTTAACTAAGAATCAACTTTCAAATAGGTTCATCTACATACATATTTTTTAATCATCTGTTATTGTTCTTCTTCCAAACGTTCGATAGACATCTTCTATCTATTCTAAGTTTCACCAAATGCAGCTTCATTAATTTTTACAGTTGAAGGCAGCATTCATTTGAAAAGAAATTTTAAATGTTTATAGAATTTATTTGAATTAATTCAAGCAAACTTCATTTTTTCCACTGTAACCGTCATTAGAAATTTTAAAGAGAATCGGAAAAAAATCCGTTCCTCTTGAATGTCTTGAACCATTTAATTCTTGATTTGCATGATTTTTTCTGTATAAAAAATTCTTGTGTGAAAAAGCTTAAAATATTTTCTCTTGATCGAACGACGTCACATGAGTTTCATGAAAAGTCTTCTGTAGAAATGAGTGCTTAGAAGAATGACAAATTCCCTCATTCGTATGATCAAATACATTTTATATAATTCTCTAAACATGACATGGAGGAGAATCTATATCTGTTCTTACGAATATAATATGACGATTTTTATTGTTATTTCATTCAAATCTATTCGACTCATACTGCAGTCAGTTCTGACTCTATTGTTATACCATGTAAGAAGCCATAAGAAGGTACCATCAGACTCTTAGGAAAATCTACATGATAGTGTACAGAATATACTTTCCTCTATACCGGGTGAGTCTTTGTCCACTATTTTAATTTTAACTACAGAATTTTGATGCTAAAAGAAACATTTCTTTCCTCTGATACTTTCTCCAATTGTGCCCCAGTCTAAAGTTATAGGCGATTAAAGGTTCCAAATCCGCCTAAGCCATCACTGGATTCCTTTAGAGTTAACACAAGTTCAAGTGTTGCTATATGGAAGTTCATAAAATAGTAGAGACTTTTTTGTTTATGCACCTTGTTGCATCTTCAGGCTCAAAAGTGTAATATTAATTACACAGGGTGAGTCTTTGACCACTTTAACCATAGGTTCTTGAGATCACAAGAAACACTTTTTCCATTACGGTTTTTAATATTTGAGCATTATTTAATTTAAGCATTTTAAGTTTTCACATTGGGTTAATACCCCTCTGTAGTCCAGTATAGTTTCAATGAAAAATACCTTCCACAGCATCCACTAATGAATCTGAATTGTTTAAAAACATTATTTTCCTCTAGAAAATGATTCACTCACTCATGTTTCATCCGATGAGATCCATAGTCAGAAGGTAGATACAAATTAGTAATTTTCTGGTAAAAAAATTCAAATCCATAAACATAGATTTTTGTTGTTTTACTATAATTTCTTTCTACTTCAAGATTATAAACCATCACTTTTTAGTGAGAAATTCCAACAAAAATTATTGGATGTTATCATCATACATTTGTAATTTTCTCCTTAAAATTTCCAAATCATGAAAACTATAATTTCTATGAAAACTTCCAAGGCAAGAGGTTGTCACTTTGCTTTTTCTTCACTCAAAGCCAGAAAAAATCATCTATGATTTTCCAAACACTGATATTTCTTCTCCTTGACAGAAACTAGTGAACAGGTCTATGAGGTCTCTTGATATCATACTGTTAAAAATATGAAAATCTTTTTCGATATCTTCAACAACAATGCATGATTCCACTACGAATAATTATTTAAAAGTATTGATGTAAAACTATGATATTTGATTATAAACTATGTTCCATTAACCTAATGACAAATACTGTCTTTAGTCACTTTTCTGATTTCTGTCAATTAAAATTCAGTCAATAAATGTTGTGGTGATACGTTGTCTAATTAAAGCATATTATTGAGTACAAACTATAATATGGTAGCAGAGCGTGGTTCGGTTTGATTGGACCAACGTTTTCAACGAAGATTGAATTGAATCAAAAAAGAACAAATAGTGTTTTTCCGAAAAGTTTTCGTCTCGTAACCTGAAGGTGATAGTTGCTGGAATTTTGGTGACTGACAATCATGGAATTGCATGGTATTGAGAAGTTGAAGGGTTCGGAGAACTGGAATATTTGGAAATTTATGGTACGCAATTTATTGCGGGCAACTGACCAAGCGTATGAAGTGAGTGTCGGCGAGTTAGTAAAACCGGAACTGGTGGCCAATGCTACGGCGGCTCAAATTGCGGCTCACGAGGCGTCGATGAAAATTTGGGACAAGGCAGATCGCGCAGCTTGTCAAATTATCATCAAGACAATTGATTCAAGTGTCATGACCCTGATCGTCGCCTGCGAAACTGCTCATCAGATGTGGACAAAACTGCACGGTATTTATGAACAGCAAACAAGGCAGGCTGTGCATTCAGTGCAGACTGAGTTTTTCAGTTTTGACATGAATTTAGCAGACGATATGGTAAGCCATATAGCTAAATTTGAAGGTTTGATTCTTCGCATGCAGCAGTTGAAAGTTAAGCCCGACGAGTCAGCTTTGATGGTCAAGTTGCTGGAAACTTTGCCTGATAGTTTTGAAAGTTTCAGACAAGCCTGGTGGGCCAGGGCGGATGACCAACAGACCCTGAATAATCTTATCAACGTTTTGACATCTGATGAGCACAGGCGGAAACTTCGGCAAGAGAAGGAGAACAATTTGACAGCATTGATGGCAACTAAGTTGAAGATTCAGCCCAAGGGTGCAAGTGGAAGTCAACAGGGTGCAGGAGTCAAACCGGTCAAAGACGATGTCAAGTCCAACCAGAAAGGGAAGAAGGCCTACAAGTGCTACGGTTGTCAAAGAACTGGTCATTTCCGAAGAGACTGTCCAACAGAGAGGAAGAAGAAGAAGAAATCTGAGTCAAAGAGCGATGTGATGTCTGAAAACAAACAAGCTTTTGTTAGCGAAGTGTTCAGTGCGGAAACCAAGAATGATGTTTGGATTATCGATTCTGGTGCAACAGATCATATGACCTTCAAGAAAGAATGGTATTCGGTCTTTGAAGCTTTCTCGATTCCAGCAGAAATTCGTATCGGAAACAACTCAGTGATGAGTGCTTTGGGAAGAGGAACCATCAACTTCGAGGCGTTTGTGAATGGGCGCTTTATTCCTTGTATTATGGAGAACGTGCTGTATGTTCCTGATGCTCGAAGAAATCTATTCTCGGTTACACGTGCGCTGGATAGAGGTATGACTTTCAGCTCTTCCAAGGATAGATGTGAATTCTTGCTGGATGGTGCTGTCAAGGCTCAAGGTGTACGAACTGGTCAGCTGTTCAAGATGATGCTTAAAGTAAATGTACCGGACGGATGCTGTGTGAGTGAAGCTAACCTGGCGTCCAAGGACTCTCTGCAAGTTTGGCATGAACGTTTAGGCCATCAGAACAAACGTCATGTCGTGCATGTACTCAAGAAACACGGAATCGATATGAAACCTGATGATGAGTTCTGTGGATCGTGTGTAGAAGGCAAGCAGCATCGGGAACCATTCAAGTCTCGTCAACAGCGTTCTACAGAGCCAGGAGAAGTTATTCATGCTGATGTTTGTGGTCCCATGGAACAGGAGTCTATTGGTGGATCTAGTTACTTTGTCTGCTTCACGTGTGACTACTCCAGATTTCGCTTCGTCTACTTCTTGAAGGCGAAATCTGAGGTGGTTGACAAAATAAAAGAAATGATGCAGCTGGTGAAGAATCAACGCGGTCAGTCTGTCAAGTTGTTCCAGTGTGACGGAGGAAAAGAATTCGATAATGAGGCGGTGAAGAATCTTATGAAGTCTGAAGGAACGAAGATGGTGGTCACTAATCCTTACACGCCTCAACAAAATGGTTGTGCTGAACGATCGAACAGAACGATTGTTGAGCTAGCACGAACCATGCTTGTTAGCAAGGATCTTCCAAAGTTTCTCTGGGCGGAAGCTGTCAACGCTGCGGTGTATATTCTCAATCGAACTGGTCCAAGCTCTGTAGAAGGCAAGTCTCCGTGTGAGCTGTTTGTTGAGAAGAGTGTGCATCTGAACAGGTTCCATATTTTTGGAACCACTTGCTACCTGATGGTGCCCAAAGAACGTCGTAAGAAGTGGGATGCTAAAGGTGTCGAAGCAGTCTTTGTCGGATATTCGGACGATATCGATGGTTTTCGTGTGTGGATCAAGGGAACAAAGGAAGTTAAACGAAGTCGAGAAGTAGTGTTTGGTCCAGAGCATTCCTCTAAAGTTTTAGCATTGTTTCCTGAACAAGCCCCAGAAAGAGATCTTGTCGAAGGTGTCCATCCCGTTGCTGTCCGTCCTGTTGCTGTTGAAGAAATCGATGACTATGTTGAACCTCTGGATTCTCCTAGAGATCTGAACTCACCGGTAGCTCCGAACGTGCCTGAGGTCCCGAATCCTGTGCTGCCAATGAATCGTCGAGTTGTTGCTGCTGAACCGCGAATCGAAGAGTTTGAAGAAACCCCTAAGGTTGTGAAAGAGATCCCTCAACTACGTCTTCGAGATAGAAGTACTCTTCAGAAACCTAAAAGATTAAGTGAGATGTTTCTTGCTGAGTTGGACGAACCTCGAGACTACAAAGAAGCCATGAAATCTGCTGATCACGTGCACTGGATGGCTGCGATGAAAGAAGAGATGTCTTCGCTGGTGGAAAATTCTACTTGGGTTTTATCAGAGTTGCCAGCAGGGAGGAAGACAGTCGCTAATCGCTGGGTCTATCGTATCAAACGAGATGCAGATGGAAAGATTGGTCGTTACAAAGCTCGTCTTGTTGCTAAGGGTTATAGTCAACGACAAGGTATTGATTATAACGAAACTTTCAGTCCTGTAGCTCGTTTTGATACAATCAGAGCAATTCTGAGTGTTGCTGCCAAGGAACGTCTGAAGTTGGCCCAGTTTGATGTCAAGACAGCATTTCTGAATGGTGTTCTGACCGAAGAAATCTATATGGATCAACCTGAGGGTTTTGAAGACGGTTCTGGTCGTGTGTGCAAACTGGTTAGGAGTCTCTATGGATTGAAGCAATCACCAAGGTGCTGGAACAATCGATTCAAGGAGATCCTGATGAAGTTTGGCCTTGTCGAGAGCGGAGCTGATCCGTGTCTGTTCTTTTGTATATCTGGTGAAGATAAACTGATCGTTGTTTTGTACGTGGACGATGGCTTGGTTGCTGCAACAAGAGAGAGTATGATTCAAGAGTTCCTGAGGAAGCTGGAGATGGAGTTCAAGATTACCCATGAACCACTTGGCTGTTTTTTGAATATGCTCATCGAACGAGAGGAAGATGGTTCAATTCGATTGAGTCAGAAGGTGTATGCGGAAAGTCTTCTTCAGAAGTTCAACATGGCAGAAGCCAATGCTGTCTCGACGCCCATCGACAAGTACGTGCAGCTGGAAGAGAAAACTGGTTTGAGAACATCGGCACCTTACCGTGAAGTTGTAGGATGTTTGATGTACTTAGCTGTGGCTACTCGTCCTGACATCTCGTTTGCTATTAGCTATGCGTCGCAGTTCTTGGAAAATCCGGAAGAAGTTCACTGGTTGATGGTCAAGAGAATCTAAGGTACATTAGAGGGTCTAGTTCTGTAGGTATCAAGTACGAGGCTGGTTCTGGAGGAAGTGTCTTGAAGGCGTACAGCGATGCAGATTATGCTGGTCAATCTGATACACGTCGGTCGGTCAGTGGAATTGTTTTCATGCACAGTGGAGGGCCGATATCTTGGGCTAGTAGACGTCAAGAGTGTGTGTCTTTATCTACTACTGAAGCTGAGTATGTTGCTGCCAGTGAAGCTGCCAGGGAATCGGTTTGGTTGTCTCGACTGTTTGCAGAAGTTTCTCCCTAGATGACATTCCTATTCTCTATGTGGACAACCAAAGTGCAATCAAGTTGTCGAAAAACCATGAGTTCCACAAGAGGACTAAACACATCGAAGTGAGGTATCATTTCATTCGGAAGGAATTGCAAGATGGAAGGTTGAACATCCAACATGTTTCCGGTGATCAACAACTTGCTGATATCCTGACGAAGCCGCTGCCTCGGCTGAGATTTGCTGAATTACGTTCTTCTATCGGAATGATCTAAATTGTTTTTGAATCTACGTAAACGTCATTTAAAAAAAAAAAAAAAAAAAAAAAAAATTATTAATAATCAAAATATCTAATGTTTTAGAGGAAGTATTGATGTAAAACTATGATATTTGATTATAAACTATGTTCCATTAACCTAATGACAAATACTGTCTTTAGTCACTTTTCTGATTTCTGTCAATTAAAATTCAGTCAATAAATGTTGTGGTGATACGTTGTCTAATTAAAGCATATTATTGAGTACAAACTATAATAAAAAGTGATGTTACTTTGCTTGATAATTATTTTCTGTACTGAATCCCAATAACAATTTACTTGGATAGATTACAAGTATTTCCAGATTTGGGTGTGCAATTATACTTGCTTAAAGAAATTGAGTTTGATCACCTAAATTTGCTATGAAAAAAACCAACTAGGTGTTCTTTAATAAAAAAATATTCGTTAGATCATTAATATGAATTATTATATATTATTATATGAATGTTTAGACTATAATTAGTTACTGAACATGCGTAAATTTTTGGTTTTTATAATCAGAGTATCTGTTTTAATAATGTAAAAAAAAACATAAATATTGAATAATGGTTATTCGTAGATTATGTCAAATTTTAATACTTTACCATAGAATATTAATATATTACCGAACCCCAGGAGAGAAAAATATTAATAATTGCAAAGTTTTTTTAAATGAAAGATAATATCTGTAACCATTATTGATCTTTAGTTATCTTTAGTTATAATTTTCTCAGAATAACTAGAGTGAATTATTATCACATTAAAATGTTATTATAACGTCTCTGTGGTGGGTAGTTCCCAATAATATAGTGTTCTGTGGTTCCTTGTTGTTTTGATTCTAAATGAAACTGTCAACAGTTATTTGTATCTTCAAAAAAAATGTGGAAAATATTGTAAGGAAAATTCCGATAGTTTGAAATTATTCGATTCAGTACAAAAATCCATCTCGTTTATGAGCCTATAGCTTCCAGTTTCAATATTTGAATTTTATTATGCATCATAACAAACAAGAAATATTAAAACTAATTCAAATTCTATTACAAGTTTCTGAACCAGGTTGAATCGGTGTATGAAATAAAGATGTGAAAAAACTAAAGATACAATACAAATCTAGGAGACTGGGTTCGAAGTTTTTAAAACTCATATGAGTTTAATTTGAAGCATTCCTATGTTAGAATAGATATAATTTGATGACCCTGAAAGTCTGAAGCTATAAAGAATTAGCTCTTCATAAAGACAATTTTTACCTTACATTACCTATTTCAACGGTCATCATGAAAATATAACAAAATACGTATGTGAGTGATGGAAATCTTTTCCTCTATTTATTATGGAATATTACTCTGGATTAAATATTAAACAAGGTGCTAGACATCATTAATAATGAAGACAGCAAATGGCAATTTAGATTTTGTAGTGAATGTAAGACAAACATTGTTCAGTGGTTAATTTCATCTATACTGTTTAGGGAACCATAGACTGGAGAGATTTCCTCAAGCTTTTGTAGAAATATTTAATAAAGACATAAAATATGGCAACATTGAACAAATCTGATTATTTAATCATTTCAGCACAGAGTTGGATTTGGGGAAATCAGAAAATTTGGACAAAATTAGATCGATTTAATTCCTTTCAATTTCAATTATCTCTAGAATGGCGCAATTTAGGAGAAAAGATGATGAATGATTTTATCTGCAAAAAAGACTAATGATTCCAGGAAGTACAAGATACGGACCTTTAGTTCAAGCGATATTTGTTTTTCATGCGATTTAACCAATCTATAGAGTAGTAGTGAGAAACCCACAAGAAATGGGATAAATCTATTGATGCCAAAATATGCATGACTGCTATCAAAAACCTTCTACAAGAGATCTTTTCAATTGATATTTTCATTTGAATAGTACAGGTGAAAATGCATTTTTTTTATGAAATTTCAACACCCTATATCTTTTGAACGGGGCCAAATCAAGAAAAATGTTAAAGGAAGAAAATGTTTCTTTTGATCATCAAGAACCTTCGGTTGAAATAAACGCAGTGATCAAAGACTCACCCTGTATCAACGCATATTTATTGCTTTTCGGAGAATGTTACATGATTGATTTGACATCTCTGTTAAGATGATTGTTGTGTTACTTGACATGAGGTTTGATCAGTGTTTCAAAAACCGGCCGTAACCTTTTTTTCCGAGATGCTTAGTGCTTTGCTCGCTCCTCGACACAGCGCTGAATCTCTAAAATTCAGTAGATACAGTACTAAACAATCGGAATCTTTCCATCGTGAAAACTCTGCTTATGACAGGCTGTATTTCATTCCAAATATGTATATCAACGTTAGCATGTGCAGCGACAATGAAGCATTTAGGTTGCAGGTACACATATACCAATGTCTCAGAAAAGTATGCAACTACATTCCACATTAGTACATACATCAGGACAGTTTTAATTTATTATGAGGCAGGCAAGTGCATGTAGGAAGTCGTTTTACGCTAGCAGTATACTGTTGTCACATTTTTTATATTCGAAAAGTAATTCGAATTGTTGAACTTGAAAGCCTATGTGTGCAATGCATATTTATTCATGTAACACCTACTTTTACACTCCCTGAAATTTATAATGCGCTGAGTGTCAAATTGTTAACACCTGCCCAAACCGAAAACCATTATTTTTGATGTTTCGTGGGCGGTGAAGTCGAGGAATAATGATCTTCTGGTAGTTTACTACATGCCATCGATTATGTGGAGATAGGTTCGTAGAAATCTATCGCAGATTAAACCTCAGTTGTTCTATTATACGATTATGATCCTTTTGCGAAGTGAACCATTGTCTTCTGGTACCTTTCGTTTTTTAATCAGAATCATTTGCAAGTTCCAATATAAAATTTGTTCCAGATGATTTGCACAAAGTTTCTTGGAAGCGAAGACTGTACAGAGTGCTCAAAATTGCATGCGTTTGATCGAACAGACCAATTTTTGAAGCAGTTAGAGAAAAACTACCCTGTATTCTATGAGGTAAATCTTCGTAAGTAAATAAATGCCGAAAACAGTACATCGATATCTCGACTTCCAAAGTGTGCCTAAGGTGGCGTAAGGACACAGTAACAAAGGACACAGAACACAAAGCCTACACAGAACACACTGAATTAGCTTCTGAAGGGTGTACATTGATATATGTATACCTAGGTAAGCCAGTATAAACATAAACATAAAGATACAGAGTGTATCGGTAAATCTATCTATATGAGAATTATAGTAACAGTTTTTTTGGGAAAAATATACCTATACAACTGAAAAATATAAACTAGCAACAAGAAACAATTGCACTGGAAAACTAACACATATTACTTATTATTACAAACTATGCGATTCTGACAAATATCAAATGTAGCGGAAGCCAACTGACTGATAGCA
The DNA here is from genome assembly GCA_030674115.1 of Micraspis discolor. NCBI lineage: Eukaryota > Metazoa > Arthropoda > Insecta > Coleoptera > Coccinellidae > Micraspis > Micraspis discolor. Next base: position 4,839,100 of record JARTUT010001740.1, read on the forward strand.
GACAGACGCTATCCCTCTCTGCTGACGGAAATTTAATGAATTTCTTTATGAAGTATTCCTCTTTTGGCAGAGATGATGTATGTTACGAATATACTAGTAATGACAATAATCGGTTTTATATACTGAATGAATATTTAATTATAAATGAAGGATGTAGATAATGAATTAAGAACCTATAAGTAGGAACGATATTTTTGATGGTCACTAGTTATTTAAACCTTCGACTTCCAATAATCATTGATATACAGGGTTGCCATTTGAAAACGAAACGGGATTATAGACGAAATAAATTATTTCGATAGAAATGCTCGGATAGGTCGATTTCTGTTTCGAGGGGGACAACTTAAGATGTAGGTTACGGACGCATAGCGCTTCAACCCTTGCTACTACAACCCTCACCCCCAAATTTTGAGGGGAAGATGGGATGAGTGATACCTCATTTGAAAGGTATTTTTATACTGATTTCAGCACAGACTTTGTTTTTTCATTTCATGCATTAGTTCTCGAAATATTCTTAACTAAGTATTAGAAAATGAAGTGGTGTTTTCATGGCACTTGTAGTGTTTTTTTGTGAAAAATCGACATTTTGAGCTTAAAAACAACAATGACTGTGGCTTCCTTCCTCCAATCCACTGACATAGAAATCTTCAATCAAGATTTCGAACAAACAAAGCGTATTGCGAAGGAGCTCAATCTTGCTGAAACTCAATCTAAATTATCTTCGATATAATTTGTAGTATTTCCAATAACATGCGGTAACACTTGATCGATAGAAATCTCCAAAAAGTCTAAATACGTACATATCTCTAATCAGATTACAGGGTAAGAAAATCAAATCATTAATGATGCCTTAGAAATATTCCAGTCCCCATTCGTGAAACGATTTCCGACTCAGTGTTTTCTCAGTTGGCTTAAATATGTTTTCATTTTGTTGATTATTGAATTCATATATTTTCAAAGAAATGAGAATCGATAATTTCTTATTTATAACGAACAGATCATTAAGTTGGCTTACTGGTTCTTTGACATGTGAATTATTCTTAGTTTTGAATCGAGACTTGTAGGTATTCTAATTCATTGTTCGACATGGTTTATTCAATTGCAGAGCGGGTGGAAATAATTTCACTTTTTTTTTGCAAACAATCAATGTGTGAATAGAACCGCAGAATTCTTCAATCAACGACATTTAGATAAACATGTTAATAGGAAGTATGTTTTGGAATTAGTGTCAAAGTTTCAAGAAACCGGATCCGTGGCTAATAAAAAACGAAAGATGGAAAGATATGAAGCAGCTGAAATAGCTGTTCTTGGACAGATTGCTCTGAATACAATGAGGAGTACGAGACAGCTAGCACATGAATCCGGTTTTACATGAACTCGAATTGCAAATATTTTGAAGCATCATAAATTCCATCCTTACAAAATCCATCTTTCACACGTACTAAACGAAGATGATTTTGACCGTCGTGTTGAATTTTGTGATACAATGAGTGAAAGAGTAATTGCTAATCCCAATTATCTGTACAATGTTTGTTTCTCCGATGAGTGTTCGTTCTTTCGAAACGGCACAGAATCGACACAATTGACGTTATTGGGTCGATGCTAATTCGAGATTGTTCCACGAAGTTTATACTCAACAACCAGAAAAACTCAATGTTTGGGCTGGAATATTTGGTGATAACATTGTCGGCCATTCTTTTTACCTGGTAATCTTACTGGAGATATGTATTTGGACTTATTGGAAAATCACATTGATCCAATTTTGACTGAAATTATTGCAAACAATGCTGGAAATTATGTGGAAGATCAGATGGTGTTTCAGCAGGATGGAGCTCCTCCACACTACGCCTTACCAGTTCGAGAATATCTGGATCAAAGGTTTCCAAATCCGTGGATTGGATGAAGGGGTCCCACTGAATGGCCAGCCAGATCACCAGATCTGTCACCACTAGATTTCTTTCTTTGGGGCCACTTGAAGAGTAAAATTTACTCTACACAGCCCGATTCCATAGAAGATTTAAGAAGACGTATAGTGAACGAATGTCGTCAAATCACTCCAGAAATGCTGCAAAATGTGCGCCATCGTTTCGAACAAAACTTATTTCATTGTATGGAAGCTAATGGTGAACAATTTGAATATTTAATTAATTGATGTGAGTTTTTGATGAATTATTCACTTTACTTTGAAAAGTCTTATTTCTTAGATCAATACTTCAAATCGTTCTGATAACATCTGACCCTAGTAACATTAACACTTACGGTATGACTTCATTTGCCCAGTGGTAGATGTTTTGCAATTTCAAATACAAGTACGGAAATTTTGGTGTTTCGGAAGCACATGTCAATTATTCGCAAGAAATTAATTTAAGTGATAAAATTAACTAACGAATATTTCGAGAACTAATGAATAAAATGGAAAAACAATTACTGTGCTGAAATTAGTATAAAGATATCTTCCCTATTCAAAAATTGGGGGGGGGTTGTAACAGCAACCTATATCTTAAGTTGTCCCCCTCGAAACAGAAATCGACCTGTCCGAGCATTTCTATCGAAAAAACTTATTTCGTCTGTAATCTCTTCTGTTTCGTTTTCTAATGGCCACCCTGTATATATCATTCCACATAAAATGGTGACATTTCTCCAGTCTTTCCAATGAAACAATGAAAATGCCATTTGAGGAATTAATTTATGAAATATATTTTGAAAGCGTTTAGAGTAAATGTGTTCTCGTTCCTTCGTCAAAATATAGAGAGCAAACGAAATATGTGTGATTTGTTTATTCTAGATGGAACGTTTTGTAGAATACTTTGTTCGCTATTCATAACTGAAAGAATTAAAAAAATGTAGCTTTCAAGTTGAAGATCGATTCGGCAAGAAGACAATGCTGTGCTGTGGGATCAGAAAGGTGTGGTGTACCATGAATTCCTAAATCCTGGTGATACCGTTAATACTGATCACTACCGCCAACAAATAATCAATTTGAAACGACCAGAATGAGCCAGATGACACGGCAAGGTAATTTTGCTCCATGACAATGCACCTGCACACAAAGCAAAAACGGTTCAGGATGCAATCAAAACACTTTGCTAGGAGCTGTTACCCTACCCGCCGTATTCACCAGACTAGGCTCCTTACGACAAGCATTTGTTTTCATCGATAGGACACGCATTGTCTGAGCAGCACTTTGATTCCTATGAGGAGGTCGAAAATTGGGTTTGCTTTAAAATACGAACAATTTTATTGGCGTGGTATCCACAAATTGTCAGAAAGGTGGTCAAATTGTGTAGAACACAATGGTCAATACTTTGAATAAAATGTTTTTTACTTTTCCATTATTAATTAGTGTTTTATTTTTACAAAAAACGATATACCTGATAGGTATACGTTTCTAGATGTATCACATTGTTTCAGAGTCCGGAAAGAGACTCATTCACCTGAACAGAGTGCTTATAGATTTGTTTTAATTTAAATATATACTCTCAAGTAGCCCAACAAGAGTTCAAGGTCATCTGACCTCACGTCAGAGTAATTTTTTCTTTAAGGAAAAAATATTCATTGACATTATTCTAACGCTTTCGAGAAATCTAGTTATTTTATCGGAAAACATTGTACATTTTGATTGAGACATAGATGATCATAAAAATGTCTTATTATCTTGTTTGAAGATCAATCAAAATAGGGTATTGAGGATATTTAGTAAGAAAATTTATTACAGTTTATTGGGCTAATATTGTGACTGAAATGAAACTAAGGAAAAACTGTAAGTTTGGTTATTGTAAGTTTTTTTATGCAGTAATAATAATAATCATCAATCAAATTATCTTCCCAGAAATAAGTGAAGTTCCTGATATGATATTTCTTGTCAAATTGCGAATCCGTATAACCAGTTCAGCGAAACTGAGACGTCGATTACAGGGAACATTAGAGCGAGAGAGGAATAGCGAGGGGCCATCATACATATTTGCTGAGTATTCGTAGCAGAATAAATTGAAATCTAACAGCAAAGAAACCCCGCGGACTCGAACGACATCCTTAGACATCTATTGTTATCCGCTGCCTTGGTTCATTTTCATATTTCTCAGCCTTTCTCCCCCGATTCCTCCCTCTTGCCGTCATTTCCCCCGCGTATATTATTGATCTTAATGACATATCTTCCGTGCCTCGCCTGCTCGTAGCATCCAGCTTAATATATGACCACTTATCTGGAGTATTTCTCTCTCGATATTTCAATTTTATGCTCAGGTTATTAATTCGGCCAATGTTCTCCTTCTACAATTCGTATTTTTCTTCTTCCGAATAATCCGATCAACGGAAAGGAGAATTCTGTATTCTGGATTGGGGAAATCTGAATCTGGGCCAGGCCACAATTTTTATAGAAATAATAAATGGAATAAACACATTTCAGATGCTCACGAGTTTTTGAAAATCACCCCTGATCGTAGAAAATTGGAAAGACTCGTCTCCAGTATTATCTCTATTTGAGAATATCTATAACAAATGATGTAAATTGTTAGAAGAATACACATTTACCATTAACTACCCTTTGATGGGTTATTTATCAAAAACTCAAAATAATTTCTCAATGAATATTGATTCAAATCTCTTAACATGTGCTTCACTCTTACCACATACTATCATCTGATTTGTAGATTTTAAAGAATTATTCTGTTCAATGGCGATGATGTCCCAATCCCAACAAAACAGAAGTCTTTTGTTTCCATCTGAATAATCATGGGAAATATAGGAAATTAGCTGTAACTTTCAATGATTCTCCTTTCAAACATAATTTCGATCCTAACTACTTAGGAGTTGAATTAGATTCATCTCGCAATTACAAGGATCATTTACATAATCTGAGCCCGAAACTGAAAAGTAGGAATAATATTCTTCAGAAATTAGCTGGATCATCTTGGGGTGCTTATGCTTCCACTCTACGCACAGCATCTCTAGCACTAGTCTCTGGAGCTGAGTATTGTTTATTTTTTAGTTTAAAAGTGCCGATACACAAAAAATCGATGCACAATTGAATACATCGATGAGAATAATAACTGGGATCATAAGATCTACACTGGTTCATTGGTTACCAGTTTTGTCTAACATTATCCCTCCCCATATTCGCAGACACACTGCAGCTCTGAGTTCTTGGAGAAAATATCATTCTTTTCTTAATTTATTTCTTATATTCCACAAATGGAAATTCCCAGATTGAAGTCACGTAAACCATTATTGTATTATACATTCTTCAATATGAAATTTAAGGAAGATTGAGTAACACTCTTATGAAATGTTCAGTTAAGATAACATTACTGAGCCGTCTGAAAATATTTGTGGCTTTGATTTTCCAAGATAAATTTGGACAGATCTTAATCGTTTCAGAACAGGTCACAGTCATACCAATAGCATGCTATTCAGATGGAACTCAAAGTATTTCAACTTATATCACAACTAAAGAGATGTATTATATGTTTATATATATATATTGTACTTTAGTAATAAGGAGTGTTGCCGTAATGATAAATATCAAAATTAGAAAGTTTTCTTTCAGTTGGGTTCTCGGCAATTTTGGGGCAATTAATTAGAATAGTGACTATTCATTAGTTCATTATCTATATTTCGAACACACGGTGCGGTTCTTCTTCAGGAAAACTGAAAACACATATTAATGGTCAACCACAATAACTTGACATACAAAGTTCAAACTTACATCTAAACAAAGTCAAAGAAACTGTAAAAGAGACATCAAAGGAGACATCCAGTGCAAAATGCAGCAAGAACAGCTAAATAATCAACTTCAAATCGTCTCGAGAACTTTATCTGACAGACAGGTATTTTAAGGTTAGGTCACAGAAAGGTGCACCCACAAAGGTCATATCAAAAACATATAAATCTCGAGCAATTATGTAAAGACTGATGATGGTTATATACTATAGGCAGCTAGGTGGTATATTACATTACTTTTTAATACTGTTGGTATTGGATCTTTCAGTTGGCTATATAGTGATCTTACTGTTTTTTGATTATATGTTGTTAATAGTACCTTCTCGTTTTTGAATATAAACTTTAATTTACTTGACAGTTTGCGGACATTAGGGAAAGATGCGTAGAGTTTTTTTTCCCCTTCGCCTGGATCATTATTTCTTTGAAGTTGGTTATCTCTTTCTTGTATTGGTCTTATGTCAGAGGAATATAAGAGTTTGTTTAACATAGTTCTTGGGTAGGAATTCTGAAGTAATATCTCCAACAATTTTTTTAAATCATCTTACCTGTATGATTCATGACATATTTTTGTGATTCTTTCTTTCATTCCTTTTATAAAGTTGATCTTAATATTGATGTTATGGTTTGAGTGGAAATTGATGAATTTGTTGGAAGCTGTATTTTTTCTATACCAACTTAATTAAATCATATTGTTTTGTCGATGAACCATTGTATCCAGGAATGGTACCGTTTGGTTTTCATTTTCCATCTCTATTGTAAACTGTAAGTCTTCACAATAGGAGTTGAAGCATTTTAGTGTATTTTGGATCTCATCCTCAGGCAACGCTGTAACTACGTCATCCACAATTTTTTTTAGAAATGGTACTTTAAATTTTAGTTGTTTCAAACAGTTGTCCAACAAATCATCCATCACGTATAAAGATAGAATTGGACTCAGTTTTGACCCCATAGCACATCCAGATACTTGTTTATAGAATTTTTCACGAAATACACAGTAATTGTTTTCCAATAAAAACAAGATAATTTCCATGAACAGCTCCTTTTGTATCTGCGTGTGTTCTTTCAATGTATCCCATTTTCTTTCCAGAACGCTCATAACCTTAGTTTTTTTCAAGTTTCCAAAAAGATTCACTACATCAAATGATATCAGTTTATGGTTATTTGGTATTTGAAAATTATTTATTTGATGTGCAAACTCGAATGAATCTTTGATATAATAATCATTGTTGGTGTTGTAAGCTGATTTTAGAATATCTGCCATGAATTTAGATAGTTTTGTCATGGGGCTATTAATACTAGATATAATAGGTCTCAGTGGGTTTCCTGGTTTGTGAACTTTAGGGTTTCCATATATTCTTGGGCATTCTGAGTTGTAAGTCTTCAATTCTTTAGCTTGTTGTTGTGTTATGCATCCACTTTCGCATATTTTTGATATGTATTTATTGCATTCATTCTGTATTGTGGTGGTTGGATCTCTTGGTAGCTTCCTGAAGTCTTATGAGTCTAGTAAAGATTGTATTTTGTTTTCGTAGTCATTTTTGACAATTATCACGGTTACTGCTCCTTTGTCACTGTCTAATACTATAAGGTCTTTATTTTCGCTCAAAAATCTTTTCGTTTCACCGTACCATTTATATACGTATGAATTTTCTATATTGTTATCATAGGTGAAATTTGTTATCACATTTGTAGCATGTGCTCTAAGTATATCTCTCCTGTCTTCTGGTACCGCTAATAGTACATACTCTAAATCCTCTATTATATTGTCGATTTTCAAGTCTATGATAACCACCTATGATAATTTTAATTTTTACGAAGTGTCATGACCTGTTTCCGGAAAAAAATGTTAGTTTTATATAACCTCACTTTCGGTAAGATTGATGTTAGTTTATTTGAAAGATAGTTCTTAATTGTGTCCATGACTTTAGAAATCCTGAAGATGCAATAAACTAATTGCGAAAGCTTGGTGAAGAAAAAAGAGTACACTTATTTTCTAATACTCTTAAATGAGTCTCTACAGTCTTAAATCCCGTCATAAAATCTAAGACTCTTAACGAAGTTGATTTAAATATATATATATACAGGGTTGCCATTTGAAAACGAAACAGACAAGATTACAGACGAAATGAATTTTTTCGATAGAAATGCTCAAACAGGTCGATTTCTGTTTCGAGGGGACAACTTAAGATGTAGGTTACGGACGCATAGGGCTTCAACCCTTGCTACTACAACCCTCACCCCCAAATTTTGAATAGGGAAGATGGGGTGAAAGATACCTCATTTGAAAGGTATTTTTATATTGATTCTAGCACAGTAATTGTTTTTTCATTTTCTGCATTAGTTCTTGAAATATTCTTAACTAAGTATTTGAAAATGAAATGGTGTTTTCATGGCACTTGTAGTGTTTTTTAGTGAAAAATCGACATCTTACTGGAGATATGTATTTGGACTTATTGGAAAATCACATTGATCCAATTTTGACAGAAATTATTGAAAACAATGCTGGAAATTATGTGGAAGATCAGATTGTGTTTCAGCAGGATGGAGCTCCTCCACACTACGCCTTACCAGTTCGAGAATATCTGGTTCAAAGATTCTCAAATCGGTGGATTGGAAGAGGGGTCCCACTGAATGGCCAGCCAGATCGCCAGATCTGTCACCACTAGATTTCTTTCTTTAGGGCCACTTGAAGAGTAAAATTTACTCTACACAGCCCGATTCCATAGAAGATTTAAGAAGACGTATAGTGAACGAATGTCGTCAAATCACTCCAGAAATGCTGCAAAATGTGCGCCATCGTTTCGAACAAAACTTATTTCATTGTATGGAATCTAATGGAGAACAATATTTAATTATGTGAGTTTTTGATAAATTATTTACTTTACTTTGAAAAGTCATATTTCTTAGATCAATACTTCAAATCGTTCTGATACCGTACAGTTGGAGAATGATTTCAGTGAATAAAACAGCTAGTCGAACATCTGAGAGAGAAAAAAGCAAAAATAATTGCAAATAAGTTTATTTTCGAGAAAAATATAACATCACATGTTACGAAAAAATTAGCAGGGCGACCAGCACGCGGCACGTAGACTACGGAGGCAGTACTTACGAATTTACAATACAGTTTATGCACCATTGTCTGATGGGAACTTGCTTACTTGTAAAGCGCTGGCGAAATTATTCGAAAATTTGAGCATAATCTCCGTTAAGTTTAAGATGAAAAGTAATCAAACAAACACGTTCTTCTTTCGTATACTCTACACGCGTAGCCATGGCAACGAACTTACTGTAAACGTACACAACAACACTTCTACACGCGAACAACTCAACTCGCTACGTTTCAGCTGCTTTCTTCCGCCCTAGCCGAGAATGCGCGCATGCGTGAATACCAAACAGCGTAAACTGTCTTTTGCCGCACTGTATATTCTTTTGAACTTTTGGCTTACAAAACAGATATTAGCTGGGATTGGTGACGAGGTGCCATACAATTCGGAGTATGACATGAAAACCTAGGGAAAAACCCCAGTAAAAAAAACCCTGGCTTCCCTCATAAGTATTGTTGTGTGTACAAAATTTGCTTAGATATATTTGAGGTACTTCTTTCTTCAAGAGTGGTCTTCTATTAATTAACATAGAGGTTTCTTCAAGTGGCCCACATCGAATCTGAAAATAAAAAGACAAAAGCTGAAAAAAGAACCTAGTATAAAAAATACGCATCAAATTTCTTTTGAAATTTATGAACTATTTCAAGAAAGAATCGGAAACATCATGAATAGCCCTTAAACCATCTTGAAATATATATATTATAAAAATCACAAGGATGTACAATATGAATTTCAACAGTTTCTACGCAATTTTATTGAAATTGATAAATCGTCTAAAATTTGTTGCAGAAGGCAATGTCGACACTCAGAACTGGCAAAAATAATTTCAAACCGCAAATTCGTCAACCCCTTCTAGAGGGTGTTACAGGGAAAGGTAGTCGATTCCGGAAAAGTTTTGAAGGTAGTACCCCCTATTAATTTCAACTAAATAATTATTTACCATATATTCACGCATACCCTGTATATTTCTCAATTCACGTCATACTCAAATTTCCGACAGAAATGGAAAAAAACCGTTTGTCAGCTTCCGCATCCCTGAAATTACTGACTCAGGGCTACGGACGAGTCATTCAACTCTTTCAGAGAACAACGGACACCCTGCTCCACTGGAATCAAACTTGCCAAGTGCACTTTATATTCAGCGAACTTGCACTTTGCAGAGTATTTACCGAATACTCGAGATAAACCCCGCTTTGTAGGATACTTCCGGTCGTCATGCCGTATCTTGAATCTTTGCTTGCAGCTCAGCCAAGTCACTTTAAAATCTTTTTTTGGAAGAAAAAGCGAGGGTCTGCAAGTGAAGCGAAACTCGAGAATTTTAATGAAAGCGATAAAAACAGACTCTTTTTATTTATAGAGTGTTCAGTACAAAAGCATTCGAGCGCAAAGATACGGAATTCGGGGATCCCGAAAATGTTTAGCACCTTCGGTTCTACATCAGTAGGAACCGAGTAAATCTGTCTGTAGGTATTTGGGGAATACTGGGGAGATTTTATCACCCTGGATTTAAATTGAACTGTGCGTTTAGCTTCTATAAGACTGAACAGTAAATGAAAAAGTAATTCAGTTAAATGATGTTCAAGTTTCTCCTTTATAATATTAATAATCTTTATTCAATAAATAATACTGGTTACAAATCTCAAATATCATCAGGTAACCAACTAAAAGTATTGCTCCTTATCATAAGAAATAAATAGTTTTCTAAAGGTTGCATATCTGTCACAGGTGCACTGGGTAATTTATTGTAGCATGTGAAGCCACCCACCAGAGTGGAACCCATCGTCAAATTAATACCATCTGTTCCAACAGAAGAGTCATTTTGGTTACTGGTGCTAAATTGATGAAACTCAGAAACATACCGAGTCCTTCTGGACAAGTAACTGATTATAAATCAACAAACCAAAATTTTCCATCACCTCCAGAGGCTGAAGAACCATATCCGAATTCGTAATTGTAACCAAAATGAATGAATCTGAGATCAGCGAAAGAATGATATCGGCAATGCATGATGGAATCCACAAAATCTGTTGGGTAAACAAAAATATTGAGGGGCCCTTAAATAGATTCCTGTTGGATGCACTCACTTAATTATACAACTTGATGATTTCTTAGTTCCCACCTTAACAAACTGTCTCCTGTGATCCAGGAAAGATTCAAATTATTGAAGAGATACCTTGGAAATACCGTAAAACTCTAAACTAGCACCAAGGAGACTATGAAAGTCTCCTTGGTCTAAGTGAAATCCATGAACATAAGCGATGAAGAATATGGTACATTGATTGGAATTCTAACGAAATGTTTAATTAGAAACTCATTTTTGATTCCTTCAGTTGATCTTCCTACATAAATTTGGTTAGTTCCAAATCGTTTTAGAAGATATAAACTGGACGCAATACCAGTATAGAGTGTATTCTATGTTAACACATGCACTCATTTATCTTGTCTCCACTATCAAACCCTCAAAATTTTGTTGATTTTCTGTTTTCAGAAATATATTTGTGCGGGTACAAAATTAGAAGTAAATAATTCTCATCCTCTTAATGAAGAGTAGTTGAGTAGCTAAATAGTATTGAGTGGCTGGTTATACTTGCAGGTAAGATCCAAAAATTATTTTTGGTAGAAAAAATGTCTGCAATGTGAACAAAACATATTTCTAATTGTAACAAAATTATATATTCACAGAGAAGAAGAGTTAACAATGTTCAGCAATTGAGTGTTTATATGACGAGTTTTTGAAATGTTCATAATAACCAAGGATTTGAACTTATTTGCTCAATCTTGGGCACTTCTGGTAATACTAGATAATAAAGAGATCTGACCAAATTTTTCTAATTTGAAGTTCACCACAGCTCTGCTTCGATTGTTGAAGGTAGATTTCTCAGAATAAGGTGCAGGTACTTTGGATAAGATTTTCACTAATAAATTGTGGCTTGGCGATATGCAATTGCTTCACAGATTCACAAAACGTAGAATCAATATTATCACTGGGTCCAAAATTCTGCGTTCCACTATCTAATTATATTCCAATTCCGACTATTATTAAAGATTTTGAAGTCGCCATTCAAAATGTTCATTCAAGCGAAGATAGAAAAAATTTATTACGTAGTAGAGGCACAAACATTATAACAAATTTTTGGCATAAATCCCAACATCGAAAAAACAAACATCCACTGCTAAAATCATTTATTAGTACAAAAACGTTCATCAAAAATCATCCTGACATTATTATTATGAGAGCAGATAAGGGCAATTCTACAGTAATTATGTTTAAGAACGAGTACTCACAGTATATGACCAACATGTTATCTGATGAAACCACATATAAAAAAAATTAAGAAAGATATTACTAATAACATCAAAGGGGAGGGAATGAACTAATGAACGAATTAAAGGATAATCATATTATTGACGAAAGAGAATCGTTGAAAATGAAAAATACAACTCAACCCCACCTAAACTATATGGTAACAGAAAAGTCCATAAGCCCTCTTTAAATTTGAGACCGATAGTAAGCTGCATAAACTCGCCTTCTTATAACATATCATGTTACGTACATAAACACAACTTTCTTGTTTCACTTAAATTTTAAACTTTTGAGTGACGTTATTCAATACTGAAAGTAAACTGATTGGTGAAGTAAAACTGAACAGACTGGTCGTCAAACTAGAACTGAATTGAGAGAGGGTTCTACTTAGATTTTTGGAATAATTGAGAAAGATCGAACGAGGTACCTGCTCAGCTTAGGTGACAAAAAAAGGGATTCCCAAAATTCCGTCTGATAGCCCAGCATTCTTGGAAGTAACTGCCTCGGCCCTAAATTCCAAGAAGTGTCCCTTGTTGTGAATTTATCGCAAGAATATTCCAGATATGTTTTTGTCTAATGTTTTTAAGAATTGATATGCTTGGGAATCAGTCTTTCATCAGCATCGTATGTAATTTGTGATTTTCTTTCTTTTTGTGGTTTAGCACGGTTCAGGTCCAAAGTATTAATGTTAATTTTTATGTAATGGAGAGATTTTCTCAGCATCATCTATTGATTTGTGTAATTCGCCTTCTCTGTTGGGATTCTTTATGTTTTAAATTCGAAATTCGTTAAACTAATGAATGGGTCTAACACATGATCAGTGGGTATGTAAGAGTAGTGTTGTAGTTTGGAGTAAATGAAAAGTTATGCACTCACTCACATTTTATCCTCCTTTTTGAATACAAAGAAGCACAAATGAATATCCTGAGAATTTCGATACTTGAATATCATTCAATTCTTTAAATCTCATACATAACTCCATCAGTTATGAAGAAGTTCTCCAACGGCTCTTGCATTTTGAGTGGAACCTCTAATCAATACTCTACCAAAACAGTATAAAAAAGCCATCAGTTCCATAGAGGAGTGCAGATACCATCGGAAGAAGACATTTGTATCAGTTTTGCGCCATTTTTATATCGATTCCAATTCAGTAGATATCGGGTTGTGAGCCCAGATAGAAAACGGCATGGGGCGGTCGCACCCCCTCAAGGCACACCCTCCTCCGCACCCCGTTGGCGTATCGTATGTGAACATGTGAAGGCGGCTTAGAGTGGCTCGCTTCGAACATATAAGAAAAGAAAGAAAGAAAGTCTTCAGAGGAGTGAATTTCCCACCCTCCGGCTGCCTTGCGCGGGATCCACATATCCCTTCCAGAATTGTATTTCTTTTCTTTTGGATTTTCCGCCGAAGGCAGAGGAAATTCTCCTGCCAGGACCGAGAAAAATTTGCATTCCCTCCAACAATACATGTCGCCTGTCCGTGTCCCGTATTTACGGAGACGATGGCAAATAAATTTGGAATGGCGAATTTGAATTCGACCCGCACATCCCAGCAGCCATGGAAGAAAATGAGATGCGGATAGAAATGATATTAAGGGTGACATGGAGGAGTTGCGTCGTGAATTCTTGAGATGTGGAGTTGCCAAAAATTGGGCGCCGACCCGACGAACAGACTTATGAGATTTTTCCTCGAAGCTGTTAGGAAACTCCGATGGCGTCAATAATGAAATTGAGGCTCCTCATGAATAAGCAGAATATATCCAATATAATTTAAAATACAATTGGTTCTTACAAGGGTTTTAGTAATAACTAGCTACCTGCCTTTGCTTTGCACAGGAGGTACCCTAAAGGGACATGACGAATTTCATAGAATCAGGCTTCAATAATAGGTTGAAAACAAGGGCTGCTTCATTGGTTTAACTTCGGCATATGACACCGTGTGGAAAGATGGATTGATTTTCAAACTCTATAACCAACTGAAGTGTGGTAAAATAGTGAGATTCTTAGAATATATGTTTGCTTATAGAAGGTTTCGTGTTTTTGTTGACAACGAGAGTAGCAATTTCAAAACATTGGAAGAGGCCGTTCCACAAGGATAAGTTCTAGCTGCCATACTTTTCAATTTATATCTCAGTGATTTACCCACGACATCATCTCAGAAATCTGTTTATGCTGATGACAGTGCTATTGCTTACCAGCAGTCGGATTTCCATACTCTGGAGAACATACTATCATCTGATTTGGAGATTTTGAAAAATTATTTTGTTGAGTGGCGATCATGTCCCAACCCCAACAAAACAGAGAAATCTTTTCTGCTCGTGCTCATGAGTAATATAGGAAATGAGATATAACTTTCAATGATTCTCCTATCGAACATAATTTGTATGCTAAGTACCTGGGAGTTAAATTACATTCATCTCTCAATTATAAGGCTCATTTAGATGATCTAAACCTGAAACTGATAACTAAGAATATTCTTCAGGAATTAGCTGGATCATCTTGGGGTGCTGATGCTTCCACTCTACTCACAGCATCTCTAGTCTTAGTATTTTCTGCAACTGAGTATTCTTGCTCTTTTTGGTTTTATATTGCACATTTAAAAAGAATCGATGCACAATGGAATACATCGAAGAGAATAATTACTGGCACTATAAGATCTACTGCGGTTCATTGGTTACCAGTTTTGTCTAACATATCCCTCCCCATATTTGCATATTTTTGGAGAAAATATCATTGTTTTCCTAATACACTGATCAACAATTGCTAGGGATCACTTATGAACTTCTCCTCATTTGTATTTTCTTCAAGTTACCTCGTGAATGTCTGTACATTATATGTTCTCTAAGGAAAAATTAAGATGTTTTGAGTTGATTATATCAAATTTTTCCTCACTTTATCGGCTCTTGTTCCCAAAATCGATTATTATCTGTAGGCTGTTACAGGTGGAGTGAAAAGCAATGTGGTATTTGTTATTAAATCTGTTTTTTTTCTCTCGTTCAAACACATAAGGTGACAATAATTGAAGAAATGAGAACAATATCAGCTTATCAGTCATTACGAGAAGACGTTTGGCTCTTGTGCTACTGGACCAAATCATACGGTGGATACAGGAAGGTTTGTCCCAGCGAGAAGTGTCCCGGCGGTTGAATGTTTCGCAAAGTGTCGTGAGTCGGGCTTGGAATAGGTTCATCCAAAACGACTAAGTAGCTTATGTTCATGGGGGAGGTCGGCAGCGCAGTACAACAGCTGCCCAAGATAGTCTTTCGATCCTCCATTCTAGGAGAAATACCACTTACCCGGCGTCGCCGCTCAATAAATCACTGAGAGTTGCAACAGGAGTTCCAATTTCGAACCAGTCTGTAAGACGACGACTATATGTTCGTGGTTTGAGAGCACGTAGGACGGTACAACATCCCCGTTTGAATAGGGAACACCGGGTTCATCGACGGCAATGGGCTGAGGAGCACCGCAATTGGACAGTTGAAGATTGGTGCCGATGTTTATTTACAGATAAGTCTAGATTTCGTTTGGTCAACTCCGATGGACGTATTCTTGCTTGGAGGTAAAGAGGTCGAAGGTATGCAGAACAGTTTATGGTACTCCACAACAGCTTTTGGCGGAGGTTCTATATGTGTATGGGGAGGCAATTGTTTGAACCAACGCACAGAGTTGGTTGTTCTACAGAACACCACAATGACCAGCCAGAGATATCACGATATGATTATTTAATCCATAATTGTTCCGTTTGCGGCTGCCTTGGGTGAGCATTTCATTTTAATTGACGATAATGCCCGTCCACACCGTAGTCGTCTGGTTAATGAAGCGCTAGAAACTCAAGCTATTGATAGGATGGACTGGCCAGCTCGTTCTCCAGACATGAATTGCATCGAACATGTCTGGTCTGAGATGTCTAGACAATTGTCAACCTTAGAACAACCGATCAATAACCTGGAGGATCTTTCTAACGCTTTACGAGATATTTGGACGAATTTGCCCCAAAATTTTATAAATCGTAAGATTGAAAGTATGCCTCGTAGGGTAGAATGCTTGAGACGAGCTCGTTGGGGACCAACTAGGTACTAGCTTAAACGAAACTTTAGCCTTCTTGTGGTTTCATCATAAAATTTTTATGTTATTCAAACACAGAATTTTGAGTGTTCCTAATAAAGTCTTTTTTTCTCTCCAACTTTCCATTTTTTCATTCTTTTCTCAAGTGTACTATATTATCAACTGAAAATACTTTAAATCTCTAAATTTATAATCTTGGAGCGAATATTTCAGAAATAAATTTAGAAAAAGTAAGTGATCCCTATCAATTGTTGAGCAGTGTATATTTTCAAATATTTCATTATATTCTACAAAATATTATTCTCAGATTGAAGTCACGTAAACCATTATGGTATAATATGTTCTTCAATATGAACATTAGCGATAAAGAATTATGGAAGATTGAGTGGAACTCTAATAAAATGTTCAATAAGGATCTCATTTCTGGTCCTGAAAAATTCCTGGTTTTGATCTTCCTAGAAAAATTTGGACATTTTTTAATCGTTTGAAAACAGGTCATGGTTGTACCAATAGAATATTATTCAAATGGAACTCAGTTCCAAGCGTCAGTTGTGAATTTGGATATGCAGATGAAGCAATACCTGTTCCCATCAATAATTGTCCCAGATACATATTTCTGATGTGTTTGGGGCTATTGATGATGTTTCCGATTTTTTCTTGGAATGGGTTAAAATTTCAAACGAATTGTATTCGAATTTTTTCATTCAGTTCTTGTTTCTGCTTTTGCAGTCATGGCAACGAACACACTGTAAATGTACACTACAACACTACTACATCGGTGCCACCAAATCACGTGGTGAAAATCGCAATTTTCAGACAAACGTCCAGTGTGATATAACCTGGTGTTGAATATTCATCTTTTGACCTGGTTATACAGTGGGTGTCGAAATTATGGAAAATTATGAGTGTGAGTTATAATAGCCCACACTGTTGGGTTAAAGGTACTATTGATGGGCTAAATTTGTTGAGTAATAAGCATGTTATTGTATGGGAGTAGATAAGGAGGAATTTATATTTAATTATATCTCATTCAGTGATTTTATTACATCTAATCAAACCATATGCACAATTCCACTTCACAAGTTTTGCACCTAAATGGACCACTTGGGAAAATCGTTACTTGCCGCGAAGGACTCGTCCTCGATAATTTAAAGGTCAGTGCTCCCCGTCCTTGAACCCACTTCTCCCGGAGTTTTCGGCACTCCCGGAGGTAATTAAGGCCCGTACCGGCATGCTAATTGAAGCTGGAGCGCATGCCAAGACCGGAGCACTTATTAAGGAAGAGCTTCACTGGGTCACGGGGGGAATAATGAATGAGGATGAAAGTCAAGGGAAAGTATTTATAAAGAGTGAAATTAAACAGACTTGGGGTAGGTCTTGGGAATCTTCGCCCTGAGTTATCCGGGAGCGTCCATTCATTAACTGGCAATTTTACGAGGTTTATTCTAATTCTTTCCCGCTGTTCAGGTCTTTCCCAAGTTCGTCGCGTTTTATTCTTGTCGAGCTTCTTTAAGAGTTTTCCAGACGATATCGTGAGGGAGAGCTTAATTTTGTTGTGTATGTTTTTATTTTATGACTTGTGATTTTAGAACGACGATTCAAGGTTTTCTCTACGTCTATAAGAAAATAGTAATTAACTTTACAAGTCCGGAAAATAGGGTTTTTTGGACGTGGGTCAAAAAAATAGTATATTCTGAAACAAGTTGCAGGATGGGCACCTATTCCAACACGAATGCGCATGAGTTTTGGAACTGCCTTCTGCAACGAGTATTAGACGATATTTCCTCTATTTCAGTCAAGAATAGTGAGAAATTTATTGGAATTCAATGAAAAATTCAGATTATACCTCCTAGTGCCTTTTGTATTTTATTTTCGCAGTTGGCGTGACGTGATTCGAAAATTGGCAGATTATAGAATTTGAATAGTGCGTTCAAATCTCTACATGGTTTAATATTGACAATTGACATGCAATGAACGCGTGTTGACATTCGAAAGGATAGGATGTCAGTGTTGTCAGCCACAAACCGAAAAATATAACTGAAAACGCTGTAATTAGTTCATTACAGCACTGTTTTTGTACTGCTATTAACTCATATTACGACACTGAAATAGAGAAAAACATTTTAGGTTGTGTTGCGTACTATATTTTTTGGGCAACCGTGTAGAATAACAAATCTATGAGACAACACATTTCTTCTATATAGATTTTAATTCTTATTTAAATTAGGTAGAACAAAAAGGGCCAAATATTTGCAAAAACATTCTAATTTTTATTTATATTAATTATTTATATAAATATATCCAAATTCGAGCAACTACTAATATCTATTGAAAGAATCCAATTGGTTTGAAATGAAGCTCAAATTCCCTTCTCTCAAAAACCAACGAAAAATAGGGGTAAGGTATTCATCTAAAATCAATTAGCTTTTGAATATGTCTTCCTGTGAGCTCTTGTCCTTTGAAACAGAATGTGAATGATCCAAGATCTTCAAATAAGGTAAATTCATACCTTTCTTCAATGAGATGATTCAATGCTACAATTTAAGGCGGTTTTGGATATTAATGAACTCAAATGAAGTGGATATCTGATGAATATCTTAGGAGAAATCAAGTAACTAAAAAAAAGTTGAGGGTCTTTCTAGCTCGACGATTTCCACTATATTGCGCAAATCTATTTGATTCAACTTCATTTATATATTTTCGAGTTACAAATGGTGACATGAGAAATTGAAGTTTCTGACTGGCCAGCGCCATTATCTTGCTAATTCTCTTGTTTTAGTACTGAAACCTTGTCTTTTCGGTATATTTTGTCTCTGAACTGGCATTTAAATTTTTTGTGAGACAAAAGAATCAAACGTTCTCTTCGTGATAACTGTTTATTATGCTGGCAGTCATGAAAGTGAGGTACATTTGTACTTAAATTAAAAGTTTTCGATAAATCAACAAACATATTTAATTTTTTTTTTTTTTTTTTTAATGTCATAAATCGATTCAAATTTACAAAGGATATGAAAGATGGGCGAGGCATAAGGTCCTATCAATGGCGGTCCCTCAGGGATTAGAAAGGGTAATAATTATTCTTCGTAGAATACCGAAATTGTTTTATTTTTATTCATCTTTCTATGAAATGAAGATAACGAAAAATATTTTGGGATCCTATGAATGTCCATGATATTATGATTATTTGAAATTTTTTATGCTAGCATCTTGTAGTGAACAGACGCAAAATTTTTTTTATTGAAAAGGATTACCCCCTCTGCTAGAAATTCTTCCTATGACCGCCCATAAGAACTGTTCAGTATTTATCTGAAATTCAAGCCTTATGATATTTGAATCATGGATGACATCATTTTGTGAGAGAGACTGATGACCTGTTGCATTATTTTTGACCAATAAACAGACACTAAAGAAAAGAGGTTTCATTTTTCATTTCAGTGCATTCTAGTGGAATATCAAATGCTGTTTATGAATTAAAATAAATTTTTTCATTTTCATTTATATATTATTTATAACAGAGGAGTATTTTATGTGCCAAAAGACGATAGATGCCAGCTCTTAAAGCTTTACCGGAAACTCTTATTTTTTTAATCTAAGAATGATTCATGAAACTTCCTTGGCAGAACTATTATCCGGAGCGAATATCAAGAAAATAAACATCCCTTTCGGCCCATTAAATGGGGTTGTTCATTATCAGCATATGCTTCTTGCACATCTACAGACATCAACGAGCAAATGGTCTGTGCACACACAGCGGCAACTCTTAGTTTAAGATCCAAATAAATGAATATTTGGATACAATTTCACCCTTTTTCGTGTAGAAACACCAGTTTTATTACTTCCTTCTGCGGAATACGTAATAAGTTGTGTTTATGTTAACTTACATTGTGTCACATAAATGAAGCTACATATTGTGTTTAGTTATCAACTGCATTCAAATGCTTTCCGTGGGTAGATAATTGAGAGGTTTTCAAAAAACCACTTTTGAACTTCCCATAGGTTTGAGAAAAAAAATCTTTTACAGGATCATTCTCGAGAACTTTCGATTTCTTAGGAATATAACCCACTTTTTGTCCCTAAATGAACATCACCAGTTTGTGATATCTGCTTATATCAATATTCCTTTTAACGTTCAATGTTGCTTTCAGTAATTCGTAATTTGACAGATCGATTATGTTTGGATTTGTTTCATTATTTCTTTTCTCGGTGGAATAATAATGGAAGCAGAGATAAAAACGCGACTATTCTGTGAGAGTCACAGGCCTCATACATAAAAATTTAATATCAGTCGCGCTGTGACGTTACTCATATTACTTCTGAATAGGTACTCTAGGTTCGGTTGCCCATGATAATCATGTATTAAAATAGAAAGAAATCATGCATTAAAATGGGTCACTAATGTATGATTTTGTGAACGTTAAACAGAGCAATTATTGGGAGGTCGATGGAAAAAAATATTCTCAATATTTCAGATACTTGTGTAGAAAAGTCTGTTCTCCTACATCCCAAACGAAAAACACATTTACTTGCATATCGTATAACTTCGCTGAATTATTCATCCAAGCGATAACCCCTTCAGATTAGGCATTCAACTTGCATATCTAACAGTGGAGTCCTTCGCGAACAAGAGGAAGATAACGGCCCAATTATTGTTTTTGATAGCAGCCTTGTTCTTATATTACCTAATCTCAACTTTCCCATTCCGTATTCATACATTCACACCCAGATAGTTGTAGGAAAAAGTGGTAGATGTACTATTTGAAGTCATGATCTTATAGCTACTGAATATTCAACAGACGGGTTGGAAGCAGGCACTTAAGTATATCCGAACTCCATGTTGTTACGTGATATCCCATCGAATGGAAGGAGTTACATCGCGAATTAGGCGTATTGCATACCATTCATCCAAACTTTGCTCAAGAATATTGACGACAACAGCGATCCTGGATATCTGTTAAGTTGAAAAAGGTATAAGATCAGGAATCATCTTATACAACGAAAGCTATAAAGGATTCCCTCTTTGAGAACCATCACTTGACACATACCCAGATTCTTTCAAATTGAAAAATCAATTACCTACTGTTATAGCGCATGGTTGGTGAATTTAACCTACATGGGTCATGGAGTTGTGTTGCTTATGGGATGCTCGTTTCATTAATCAGAACGAAATAAAAAAATTTCATACACAAAAACCAAAACTTATGGTGTATGCAAAGAATAAAGTGCTATTCAATTGTTCACCACCTTTTTCATATACTATGGTTTTTGATCTCATATACAGGGTGGCTGGGAGATTGTTGTTAAAAAAATTAGATTCCTGGTGTCATGAGGTTTCCGAAATACCCCATGTATGTTCCGCGATTATTCACGGTTTTCGAGTTATAATTACTTTTAGAAAATTTCAGAACTTTTATCCTCAATCACGTAAAAAAGTTCTAAAAAAAAGTATAACTGTTTTGACTTTTTTATTTTGTAATTTGATACATAAAATAATCAGCTTTGTAACTTTAATGTAAGTTCAGGAAAAATTGGTATCAAGAGAAAAAAAAACGTCAAGTGGATTAAGACCAAAACTTTAAAACATGAATAAAAAATATAAATGGATATTTCCTTGATTACTGAATGTATTTATAAAATGCGCCTAACCCTTAGCAATCAGGATCATTCAAAATAAGAAGTACTTAATGGGCTATTTTTGCTAAAATCCGCCATCAATGTCACCAAGGTGGAAATTCTTAAAAAAAATTTTTGTTTTTATTAAGGCTAAAGTCACTTGTAAACTAATCAAAATTTCTGCTAGACTGTAGCAGAAACCAATCAAGGTTTTATTATTTAGTTTTAAGTTTACTAATTCTGTATTTTCTGGGGTACAACAATGGGCTGGTGTGTGAGTGCAATTATTTTACCTGGAATAACAATAGTAGTCCAGTCAAAATAGACATTCCAGTTTGCATTAATCCCCAACAAGCTGGATTTTTGTGCAGGCCTTGAATACGTCATAACAAATGATATGTCAAAAGTCCCAATCGATCCCACTTGTGCGTTGTTTTTTATTCGAGGTCAAAGGTCACAAATTTGCGTTTTTTGCGTATATCTCTGAAACAACGGGAGCTATCGAAAAATGTTCAGACTAGGTTTGTAGATCGTAACATTGTCTACAAAAAATATCTCAACACTTTTCTCCTACAAAGCATCGCTTTCGAGATATCGTGACTTTAGAGCACAGGAAAGTCGTACTTTCGACTATATGCGCACATTTCCGCACCACCCCTGAGGTAGTGTACACGGCGCTTTTATTTAAGTGGTTTCCCCAGGAATACTCCACAATATATTTTGATCGAGGGAATGTAATGGGACACTATTTTATTGTTTTTTTTTTTTCTTTAAATTTATTGAAAATTTTAACATCAAGAAAATTACATCATCATTCAACATCAAATTCTTCATAGTCATCAAGATTGGCCTTGACAATTAGTACATACCGATGAACAATACAATCCAATTTTTCTACACCCGCAATTGTTTGTGCAGCCTTTTTTGCAATTACAAGAAATTGTATTGAGTAATTTTTCTGGAGCAGGTGGCTGTAAAGTCTGGATTGGCTCCAAACTATTATTCATCAATTTCCATCTCCAATCTTCAGGATTTTGATCATTACCTAGCCACACTTGCACTTGGTAGAACACACGAAACAAGTGTTGATTAGCAGAAGCAGATGTTGGAGGGAGATAAGATAACTGCACTCTCTTATTGTTTTTTGTATTTTTCACAAAACTTATATCTATACTTGTCTATCGATTCCATTTTTTTGGACCTCCATACATATAGCAAGGAGAACACTAATTCCATTGGTGAGGATAACATCTGCTGACAAGTTAATATTTGTAAATACTTTGCAGCTTTGATATTTTTTGTATAATCAGTGTAACCGTCAATTATTATAGTAACATTGTAACCAACGTGTCTACGAACATACTGAAGATATTTGTCCAAAATATCCTTAAATGTGTTCTCTCGATCCCACGCAACACCATGTAACAGGTATCCTCCATCGATGATGTAGGTAGCATTTGCACTTTCGATATCAATGTTCACACATGTCCTAATATTTTGTGTTCAAATGGTTAACCCGATGATGCATACTGGCCACGTATGAGTGTATATTCGCATTGTCGATGTTAAAAATAGCCATATTTCGAGAACAGTGCACCGTAGAAGAAAAAGTGTTGAGATAGTTTTTGTAGACAATTTTACGATCTACAAACTTTGTCTGAACTAAAAAACAACGCACAAGCGGGATCGATTGGGGCTTTTGACATATCATTTGTAATGACGTATTCAAGGCCTGCACAAAAATCCAGCTTGTTGGGAATTAATGCAAACTGGAATCATAATTTAGTCCATTTTGACTGAATTATAGGCTAGAATGCCGCCCCTCTCACTAATTTACAACATAGTGTGAACCTGTGGCTCTCAACGGTGAATTTATCGGTCTATTTGAACCCCCATCCGGACTAGATGAAGAAACTTACGAAAATTTCATGGAAAATATACTTCCATTACTGTTGGAAGATGTGAATCTTCAGCTGCAACGCATCATGATAATCCAGAAGGACGGTGCACCGTGTCCCTAGGCAACAATAGTACGAAATTTCATGAACGAAAATTACCCCATGAATGGATCGGACGAAGCGGTCCAATTAGGTGGCCTCCACGCTCTTCTGACCTTAACCCCATAGAAGAACAGGGAAACGTGATTATCTTATGTATCAAAGTACAACATATGGAGATTTCATCGGAAAAGAAAAGAGTCAAAATAGTTTCATACTTTTTTTTTAATTTTTTTACGTGATTCAGGACACAAGTTCTGAAATTTTTTAAAAATAATTATTACTCGAAAAACGTGAATAATCGTGGAACATACATGGGGTATTTCGGATACTTCATGACACGAGGAATCTAATTTTTTTTTAAACATTAATTTCCCGGCCACCTGTGTATAATATTGTGAAACAATTATTTACCTACATGGTACCATAAACTTTGGAGATTTAATTAATATTTTAGTAAAATTTGAATTATTTCACATGGTACTTGAACTATTGTTCAATGTTGCTATGGATTTTTTTATTCAGCACAAGTGTCAACTCCAAGTGAACAATTTATTTTAATGAATTTCATTAATCTGTAGAATATTCGTTTTTTTTTCTGTTTATTTATGCGTGTAAATAGAAGTCATTGTATTGTGATTCAGGAGTCTATGTTATGAATTATTGATAATGAAGCATCTGTTATCAAATATCAATTAATATAGTTATACCCCATCAATCCAAATGTATTAAAGAATTTCAAACTCCAGAAGCTTTTATAGTTATAACTGTTGAACACCAACCTTCATAAAAATGGTTTTAACTTTTTCCCTACCATTACATTATCGGAACCATTTATTGTAGCATTGCAATATGAAATATTTTTAGC
Source organism: Micraspis discolor (assembly GCA_030674115.1). Classification (NCBI taxonomy): domain Eukaryota; kingdom Metazoa; phylum Arthropoda; class Insecta; order Coleoptera; family Coccinellidae; genus Micraspis; species Micraspis discolor. The sequence continues at coordinate 4,863,768 of JARTUT010001740.1, forward strand.
TTTGGGTCGATTTAAAATTCCCACTTTCTATTACAGGTTTCTCGACGTATGCAGTTTCAATGCCATCTACTGTCTAAAAAGTATCAAATACTGCTAAAATGTAGTCGCTTTTTAGTACTGGCAGATGTCCATATTCATTCTTTTCAATCTATGATTCGGGCAAAACGATAGCTCGTTGATAAAATAGTGAAAAAGAGCACAACTGTTATTCTGGTCCACCCAGACTCATGCAAGCCAGTACGATTCCTGTGAGGTGTTCGAATGTGAAGTATTGACTGTTGTGAGGGCGCTTGCGTGCCCCTTTAGCCGGCGAACAACGCCACTACACATGAAGGGGAAACTCGGGGAGGGAGCAGGGGGAGAGCGAGCTGGTGTGTATTTTTGTGCTTTTTCTACCGTTTCGCATATCCAGGCGAGCCTTGGGTATTTTTAAATGCGGGTGGAGCCGGATTCTGAAGGCATACGAGGCCCATCCTTGATCGATCTGCTGAACGGGAGAAGGAGAAGATGGGAGTTTGATGTGCTCCTCATCTCCAACTTGCAGGGGTAGGATATTACGCTATCCACTCACGTCCGTACAAAGAAATCCGTTCGCATAGCTGCCGTCAAACGTGCATTCTTCCGAGGCGGCGGACACACAGCTGTGCTGGCTTACGTGCCATCTCCAATGGAATGTTTCGTTGATTTCAATTTCGAAATGGAACAAAATGAGGTTTTTTTCGAATAGAACCTGGAGAGATTTCAGGGTCCAAATTACTATGTTCTCGAACTAATAACAATACTTTTGAGTGTTTTTTTGGTGTTATTTATTTCCTCAATTTTATCTTGTTGGGTAGAGCCTTAGACTATATAAGAATAGACCCCTTTATTTACATTGAAAAGTGTCGCATCTGAAACTTAGATCTGGTCGATTGTAACGTATTGAGCTGGTCCACTCAGGTCATAAAAAATTTTTCATGCTGCCAAACTGAGCCAAAAGTAGGTTTCTCTATTCACTTATAATTGTGAATAATAATAATAATAATAATGAACTTTATTGATCCTTTTGGACATTACAAAAAATGTATAGGACAAGTCATATAAAATTACATACATAAGCAAAAAAGTACAAAAAAAATAAATGACAAATTCAAGAAATGGAGTCTTTAAGGAACTCCTCAATAGAGTAATAACACTTCTTGAGCAATAACAATTTGACCTCTCTCTTGAAAGACCTTCTATTCATCGCTTTCATTCTACTGGGCAACCGGTTATACAATTTGATACCTAAATAGCTTGGTGAGGACTCATATTTAGCTGTGTGATGCCGGGGAAAGGCAATAGTGTCATTGTTTCGTGTACCATACTCATGAAAATCAGAACATTTATTGAAGCTACTCACATTCTGATCGACGTAAACAAGGCTATTGAGAATGTATATACATGGGAAGGGAAGAATTTTAAACTCGCAAAAAATCGGACGACATGAATCACGTGGACGAAGTCCGAAAATGAGGCGCATGATGCGTTTTTGTGAAATAAACACCCGATAAGATCCTACCGAGGAGCCCCAGAGAACTACGTTGTAACTCAAATGGCAATAAGCCATGCTGTAATAAATGGTCAGCAGCTCCTCGACAGGGAGACAACTCCTGAGACGTGATAAGGCATAGTAAGCACTGTTCAGCCTACCACATACATGGTCGACGTGAATACACAATCTCAGACCACCATCCACATAGAGGCCCAGAAAACTCACGTCATCTCTCGCCTCCAAAACCCCTTGTTTGCATTTGATGATGAGAGGTTCGCTTGGTTTGTCTTGATTTTGAAACCTGACTATCACCGACTTGGTCAAATTGAGTATAAGTGCATTTTTGTCACACCAATCAGTAAAACACTGTACAATCGTCTCGCACAGCAGCTTCAATTTCTGCAGACTTTTCTCTTTGATAGCGATAGAGGTATCATCGGCGAACATCACCAGTATATTGGCCATCACATATGCAGGCAGATCATTGATGAACAAAATAAAAAGAAGTGGGCCCAGGATAGACCCTTGCGCGACACCCAGGCTGTTTGTGTGTTCGTCAGATATAGCGTCTTTCAATCCTACATAAATTCTTCGATCACATAAAAAACTCCTGACCCAATCCAGAAACACGCCCCTGAATCCCATTTGGTACATCTTGCTCATAATGAACCCATGCTGAAGAGTGTCGAACGCCCTCGAGAGATCAAAATCTCTTGTAGACGAATTCGAAAAATTCACAACTAGCCGATTGGGTTGACCTACCATGTCTGAAGCCGTGTTGTTGATTGGATAGTATGGAGTACTTTGCCAAATAATTGTACATGCGATTGTATATTATTCTTTCGAGAATCTTGGACAATTGACTTAAGATGGAGATTGGTCGATAATGTGTAATATCCTGGCTGTCACCTTTTTTGTGGACAGGTATGATCCTTGCCAACTTGAGGACAGATGGAAAATGACTCGAGGACACTGATTCATTCAGTATATGTGCAATGGGTTCAGAAATCAAAGGAGCCAAGAGTTTGAGGGCTCTGGCAGATATCTTATCAGGTCCTGGACTACTACCATTCTTCAGTCCGCAGATGGTAGATGAAACCTCCTGGGCAGTAGTGGGAAAGAAAAAGAAATTATTATTCAGGGATGTCTGCAAGGTGCATGATCCGGAAAGGGAAACGCCAAAATGTGGAAGTACAGAGACAGCATTAATTTCAGTGAAATATTTAGCAAAGGCCTCTGAAACCTTCTGTGGACACGAAATGAGTTCATTATCAACCCGAAGAGTGATGTTATTCTCGGATTTGATTCTACTATTTAGTTCTTCATTAACTAATTTCCAAACTGTTTTGCAAACATTGTCTGAATTATGTATAATTTTCTTGTTGTAATTTAATTAAGAGAATTTCAATAGTTCGTTGTATTCAGATTTCGCTTTACTATATAGGTGTGATGCCTCGAGCGTGTTCAAGTTCTTCGTGAGCCAGTGTAGGTTTCTTAAATTGTCTCGAGCTGAAATTACTGTGGCGGCATCGATCCAGCCAGGTTTTCGACGAGAAGAAAAGCAATTTATATACTTTAGTGGAAAAACTGTGTCAAATGTTGACTTCAACAAGGTAACAAACCTCTCGAACTTATCATCAAGGGTCAAATCAAAATGTATCCATTGAAAATCAGTACTCTCAACTAACGAATAAAAAATCTTCCAGTTAGTATCCGACATAGTTCTGATTATTTTTTCCTTAGAGGCGCAAGGATTGTCGATAAAAACTTTTTTTCCAATTTGCATTCAAAACATTGTATAAAATTTTATATTTTGAATTGAAACTGTCTTATCGGATATATTAGCAAGAAGTTTAAGAAAAATTTTAGTTGATACTGCTATTTTGTGTCAGAGACCACAGTCAAGACAACGCTGATTCCCTGCTTGACAATTTCAAGATCACATGTTCTGAAAGACACACGTTGTCACCTCTGTATCGAAAATAAATACGCAAATTGAAGAAAATTTGTGAGAGTCAGTATTAGGTTTTTCATATTTCTTATTGTTTATTACTTTTCATCGCACTAAATGGTTCGTAAGTGTGAAAGTTGTAGTAAAGACAGGAATTTTAATCCAAATTTATCGTTCCATAGGTAAGTATATTGTTAGAACCGAAGTATTAAGATATTTACATGTTCAGTAGTGTAGAAAGTCTTAATAGGGAAGTTTTCAATGAGATTGTTGTAAGATAAAATGAGGTTTTCTTGAATTAACGTTCCCAGATGACGATGAAAAATGAAGAATTTGGGCTTCGCTGTTAGGATAGTCAAGTATTTGCCTAAAGAAAGCAATTTTCATTTGTTTAGATTATTTTGACCCTGAAGATATTGTGACCCGAGTAAATGGAAAAATATTTTATGCGGTGTTGCCGTGTGAGGTTTCACAAGAGATTTTCAATGTGGTTAAACATATCCATTTTTTACAAAGGAATGCTTTATCTATCTTATAGGTATAGTCTAAGTGTAGAGCATATATTTGCCACTCCCAATTTACTATTGAGATGGTTGGAACCGAAATGTAGATATTGACCTGTCTTTATTGGTTTTTTGTATACACTGGTTCTTGGAATTCAATTTTATTTAGTAACAAGTACGTCTAAAAACAGTTGTTTATCTTTCTCGATTTCCATTGTGAATTTAAAAGACTCTTCGTTATTGTTAAGATGTTGAAGGAATCAATCTATAGTGTTCATTCCAAGTTGCCAAATTTTGAAAGTATCATCTACATATATCTTCCATAATCTGCTACTTTTTTTTATGAAAATATTTCAATTAAAACAATTTTTTTATGATCTAAATTAACAAATAATAGAACCATTCTCTACAATCATTTTTTTAAGATAATTTCTTTCAAATTCTGACCTCTACTACGGTTAACAAGATCTATTGAATAGTTCCAATTTTCGATGATGCGTGTGAGTATTTCGGGTGATATTTCTCCAATGACTCGTGTAATATTGGCCTCAAATACCTCAATCTTAGCCGACTTGTCTATGTAGACTTTTGACTTCACATAGCCCCAAAGGAAAAAACCAAGAGGGGTGATGTCACATGAATTAGCCGGCCAATTCACTGGTCCGAAGCGTGAAATGATCTGCTCGCCGAAATAAAGCCATGATTTCATGGGCTATATAGCAAGTGACACATTGTGTTGGAACCACATTTCGTTACATATTCATTTTGGTGGTTGTTTCAGGATTTAAGGTTGTTTAGAAGATAACTTTAAAAAAGGATGCAAAGGCTATGGGCCCCACGTAAGAACTTTCCTTCATTTTTACTACTCCAATTTCAACTCGTTTAAATTTACGAACAGGATCAGTCCTTTCCTGTAAGTCGCGCTCGTTGAGTTTCCCAGAAATACGTCTACTTCAGATAACAAAATTATGAAAACTCCCCCTCCCTTCCTTGTAGTCTGGCTATATTCAAAAGAACTATTTCATAGAGTGTGAGTATGGGGGTTTTTCCAGGAACTGAAAGCTACTTCATGTCGTAAGTTCAAGCGCTGATCCTGGCCGTGAAATGTTTCTGCTTTCTTAATATCCCCCTTTCAGTATGTAGCCTCGAACAATGAAAGGGTGACTCACCTGGAAGTTTTTAATGATTCAATTACTCTTCCAGCAGTTCCTTGGATTTTAAGCGGATGGGTAGTTCTAGAATATCTCTCGTTTTTCGTTTCACATGATACATATTCTCTTCTTCGTTATAAATAGTCAATTGGTTCTCTTCACGTTAGAGTTTTCAAGTATTCATCAATTTGTTGAGTGTTTGCCAGAAGTTCTCAAACATTACATCAATGAGAGTATTAAGTTTCATAATTGATAATGAAATGTTAAGAAGCTCTCATAAGGCTTCACATAACAACATTTTCCCTCTCGTATTGTATCTTCACTAAAAATTCTGGATATATTTTGGATTTTCGTTAGAGTTAACAGCATTCTCATATTGTTTGTGTTATAAGTATAAGTTCTTCAACTTCAACTATTGTTGTAAAAGTGCTCACAAAAAGCAAATCAATATGTTGAATACTTTTAACTTAGATTCAATAGAGGATTTAGAAAATCTCCATCAACTTCATGTAAATTAAAGAATTGAAAATATCAAGGCTTAATTTAAAATTGACACAGGTGCAAATGTAAACCTGTAACTATTTCGGTAGATGCATCAAAAAATGGCCTAGGAGCTGTACTTTTGCAAAATAATCAACCATGTGCTTATATTGTTTTGAATGATTGTTTGTGCTTATAGCTCTAGGGCAATGACGCCAGTTCAAGAAACATGCGCAATTTGAAAAAGAAATGTTGGCTATTCATTTTGGTGTTACGAAATTCTATCAATATATTTTATAATTTCAAACGAATATGATACGTTTTTTTGTTATTCAGTTCTTTTTTCTGCTTTTGTCTTTTTATTTCCAGATTCAATGTGAGCACCTTGAAGAAGTCTCTGTTTCCATCAATTGAAGACCACTCTTGAAGAAAGAAATCCCTAAAATATATTTCAGCTTATTTTTGTATTTTCACACTTAGACGGGGAGCTTTCCTGTCATACGCCGAATTATATGACAACCCGTCACTAACCCCTGATCTATATGCTTTATTGTTTGCTAACTAAATATTGTCAGCCAAAAGTTCAAAAGAATATATACATATCAATCTATTTATGGTTCAAGATTCACTGTAGAAACCGATCACAAACCTCTTATTTCAATTTTCAAAAAAACCTTTGAATGACTGTCCAGCACGACTACAAAGAATGCTTTTGTACTTACAAAAATTTTATATTAATTTAATATATCGTCCTGGTAAATCATCGCATACAGCTTATCACACAACAATACACTAAATGAATATACTGAAGATAATTTGGATTTAGAAGCACAAGTATGTTTTATACAAAAAAAAATAACAATTTCAGATAATGCATTAAATAAAATTTCAAATAATTATTGCTCAGATCCAGATTTAGTATCTTTAAAAAAAGTTATAAAAGAAGGATGGCCGCAAAATAGAAACAAATTTACCAAAGAAGTTAATGCCTTTTATAAAGTCAAATCAGAACTAACTGAAGGTACAAATGGACTTCTATATTTCAATCAAAGATTAATAATACCGAAAGATTCAAGATCGGACACGTTGAATAAAATTCATACTGGTCATCTTGGAATGGAGAAATGCACAGAAAGAGCAAAAAATTTCATATATTGGCCGGGTCTAAATTCAGATATCCAAACTTTGGTAAGAAATTGTTTTATTTGTAATAAATTTCAGAAATCAAACAAAAAATATCCTCTTCAAAATCATGAAATTATAAAATCTCCATGCCAAAAAATAGGTATTGACATTTTTGAAATAAAGAGTGGATCTTATTTAATGATCATTGATTAGTATTCTGAATATCCCGAAGTATTTAAACTTAAAAAAAACATGACCACTCATAACATAATTCATCATTTAAAAGAAACTTTTTCGCGACATGGAATTCCGAAAATTGTAATATCAGATAGTGTCCCCCAATTCAAAATCGAGAATCCGATCAATTTTCTAAAACTTGGAATTTTATTACTAAAATTCATCCCCTTATCATCAGCAATCAAACGGAAAGGCAGAAAGAACTATACAAACAATAAAAAATATTTTAAAGAAATCTCTAGACAGTAATGATGATTTTCATCTTTATTAGTTTTTGAAATAAAATAATTTAAAATAAAAATACTCCTATTCATAACTGCTTCACTCCTGCACAAATCTTAATGAGCAGAAATTTAAGAGATAATTTACCAATTCATGTAGATAAATTGCAACCTAAGTCAATTAACAAGCAACTGTATCATAAAAAATTAGAAACTGATAGAATTAAGAATACACGTTATTATAATCGAACTTGCTCAAAAAATAATGAGAAAAAATTTTATATTGGAGAAACAGTTAGATATCAAAAGCAACCAAAAAGTATTTGGTACTCAGGTAAAATTATAGAAAAGTTAAGTAACAGAACATATGAAATTCAGGAAGAAAATGGTAAACATATTGTCAGAAATATAATTTTTATTAGATCCACTCCTGAAAAATATACTTCTTATACTCAATCAAATTGTGTATATGATCCTGATGAGAATTTTGTAGATATAGATATAGGTAATAAAAGGAATATTGTAAATAAAAATGATAAAAATGATGTTAAATCTGAAAAATCTGATAAATATAGATTTAAGTGAAAGTGAAAGTGATGGTGAATATAGAACTCGACATGGACGAAAAGTAAAAGAACCTGAAAGATATGTTGCAAAACTATTTAAATGAAAAGGGTGATAGGATAAGTTGAATGCATGTGCGCATGCACTTATTGTATCCATCTTCACATGTATTCGTAATTGAAATAAAGATCAGTCTAAATGAATAGTTTCTTAATTGATGACATATAACAGTTTACATGTGGATAAAATGGACGTTTCAGATATAGAAAAATCACTGATTATTTCTTGTTTATCTTATTCTACTACCCGAAAAAGGGGATTGAGCGGCTTACAAATACATGATGCCAAAGCAAGACTGTTACTGCAGTCTCAGAAACACCTCATTTTCGATGTTTTTCCACGAGAAAGTGCTTCATTGAAGTTCCAATCAAGCTCATTGTGAGAATATTTGATGTTGAAGTCCACCCTTTTAATAGAAGAAAATATAGATATTCCCAAGTGTAATTAGGAGCAAATTATATAGAGCCAAAAAATCGAATGTGTGGAACAGCGAGGATGTGAATAAGTACTGCTCGAAGACCCGACGATATGTACTTATTTATTGAGGTCATTGGTAATGGAACAGAAGGTTAATGTTATCGATGTTGCGATAAATTCACAACAAGGGACACTTCTTGGAATTTAGGGCCGCGGCAGTTACTTCCAAGAATGCTGGGTTATCGAAAATCCCTTTTTTTGTCACCTTAGCTCAGCAGGTACCTCGTTCAATCTTTCTCACTTATTCCAAAATCTAAATAGCCCCTCTCTCAGTTCAGTTCTATTTTGACCACCAGTCTGGTCAGTTTTACTTTGCCTGTTTTCTTTACTTTCACCAGTCTATAACGGCAGTCAGAACTACAAGTTCTTAGTCTTAAAATGATCAGTCTTATGCATTTTTCTCCGGTTAGGTCAGTCAGCTACCCTAGTACATTGTGAATCTGAATTATTCAGTTGAAATTCTCCACGTAAAAGAAAAAGGTTGTGAATTATGAACCTGTGACACAATTACATATCGCCAAGGCACAATTTATCAGTGGAAGTTTGAGACGCTGTATCCAAAGTGCCTGCATTATACTTAACGAAGTTTACCTTGACGATTAGAGCAGAGCTGTGGTGATTTCCAATTCAACAAATAAGTTCAGATTTTTTTATTATCAAGTAATACTCGAAGTGCCCAAGATTGGGCAAAGAAGTTCAAATCCTTGGTTATTATAGACATCTAAAAACTCTGCATAAACACAAGTGCTGTAAATCTATGAGCTATTCTTCTCTGTGAATAATAATTTTATTACAATTGAAACTTGATTTATTCACATTGCAGACATTTTTTCTACCAAGGATAATTTTTGGATCTTACCCTTAGAGTATAACCAGCGACTCAGGAAGTACGCTACTCTTCATTGAGCGGGTGAGAATTACTAACTCCTAATTTTGTACCCGCACAATCGATACTATATAAATCTATTTAGTACTATTCTTAATCTCTCGAAGGACTTAACTATTTTAAAACGGTTGAACTAGAGGCTGTGCTCTTGAGGATCTTTAATAAGCCACAAAATCCTATAAAAACGTCCGTACCAAAAGTCCATTCGGGCATCCAAGAACTATAAAAATGAGCTCGAATCTCGAATTATACGATTTCTTGGTGAGACATTTGATACCGCTTCAGCTTCCCTCCTTTAAATTGATCTCAATAAATACATTTACGATACCTCCAGTCCTAATGACTGCTTGAGTTCCAGGCCGTAAATAGAGGGACATAAACTTTCACGACGTAATGATGAATCGATTTGTGTTTCCAAGTCCCGAGCTGAACGAGCTAGAGGTCCATATATCATATCAGGAGGAAGTTTTGCGATTAAAAGACAGCCATTAACGATATGCAACCGGGTGTGAAAAGTATCAAGTTTTCGATCGCTAAGCGGCCATGAGAATGGTTGACTACTAATAGGGAAGAAGGGGTGTAATTTGCATTTTTGCCATGTGTTATGGAATCAGTTCATTGATCTCACAACTTTGCCAAAGAATGTTCCAGGCAACAATGACATGAAAATATAGAATCTTGATGAAGCATATTATACACAATTATACTATAGTTGATTTCTAATCTGTAATTGTAATTTTTTAGTGGATTGATGAAACCAGAGACAACTCAGAACTAAATTCGTGGCAGATGTTATTTTCTATCTCTCTCCAAAAAAAAACCTAATTTCAGATGGCGCTGAGATCGGCGCCGGTGAAAGAATGGCGGGAAATTTGAATCGATAGCACAGGATAACTGAATTTTAAAAATGAATTTTGCGAAAATAATCCATATGCATATGATGTAGGCAAACATTTGCAATATCAAAATGAAAATTTTTTCATTATGTTCGCAAAGTACATTTTTAAAATTACATATCGATATTTTCATCTTGAGAATTAGAAATATTTATAACACACTATTGATAACAGCTCTTTTTATTGAACAATATGAACATTTTATCAGTTATTTTATGCTCTCAAATTGATGACATCTATCGTACAGAAAATAAATATAACATTCAACATAAAATAAGAAAAGTACTTGAGATGAGAAATAATTAGGAATGAAGATGTAAAAAAACTAGCAATAAAAATTTGAGATATGGCTGGAGCCATTATCAATGATCGACTTTCAACAATAAGTGGACTTTAGATGGAACTTAAAAATGGTTGAATTAACAGAACAGACTGCTGAAATAACAAGAAATAAATCAAAAATTACTCATGGTGCATTTTCTTCAATTATTTTTTGAATGCTCTTTTTTTAGCTTCAGATTTGATTTCTTCAGATCTTTTTTTTGGAACACCAAGGAATGCCAATCCTACAGATCTCAGAAATTGTTATATACCTTATGCGATCCCTGTATTCCGAACAACTCACATAGTATCTAAGTACCTGAAGAGCAGATTCTGTTACTTTAGGATGGGAGGGATGGTCTTTTAAAAATTCCTCTAGTCTCGTGATTCCACATCCTACAGGAATAGTGAATTTTTCACTTGGGTAAATTAAAACAGATCTTTGATTCGACCATTCTTTAAATGAAATATATAAATTGTGAGGATCCAGTTGGATGGAATGGTTATCTGGTCGCATAAGGAACAGCTTATGTGTCTTTTAAGGCCCTTCAGAATGAATCTTGACACATAAGCAACGGAAAAAACTACAATTCCTTGGTGTCTGTGGCGACTCTACTCATGGCTCAATGATACCTGAAATTAAGGCAATCAATATTATACATATCAATTAGAAATGCTCAAAATTTTTATATAATATTACGGATCCACTAGCATGCGACTCCTGCAATATATTATGTACTTCACCTTCATCAGTTCCAAGTAATGAAAATAATGTTGAAATAATATTTCAAAAATCAAAAGTTTCAGTTAACCAACAATACTGTAATAGGATGGGTGCATTTGAAATAATAGGTTTGTTAGTTCGAAACTGTAATTTTTGGTAATTTGTTGTTCCCATCCGTTCGTCTGGGACGGAACAAGAGTTCCTTGTCGTTCGTCTGGTCGGAACATTTGATTTTGGAACTGTTCATTCTGATATGTTTCCTAAAACAACGATCAACGTTTGAAAATATAACGAATCTTGTAACTTATTGAATTCAAATATTCAAGCAAAAATGAAAAATTACGCAAGTAAAAAGATGAAAGACAACAAATATGCAGTTGATCAGATAATTGCATTGAAGAAACAAACAATTAATTCACAATACCTGACGGTTCAATAAATTCTACAGCCTGTGATTCCTCCATTTCTACAATACCTGATGAAGGGTTGACCCAAGCCATAGGAACAGCATGTTTGTTTAACTTGTTGTAATTTGAATTTGTAAAAGAATTTTCATTACAATGTCCATCACAAATTCTCTGACGTTTGCTTATCACATCATTACAACGAAGACCAAGAGGATTCTTCCGCAAACTGATCCTTCAAAATAAATTTCAATCTTAAATAATATACATTCGATCCAAAGCAAGCATCAGATTAAATAAATATAACTTTTATTATTACCGCTCAGGATTGGAAGGAAAACAAAATTAATTATTAACTTCGGCCTCTAAAGCACCGCATATAAGAGAATGTTCAGATTTCAACTGCAGACGTTGGATGTTGAAATTAAAAGAACGATACAAGTTTAAATATTTGTAGGTTAGGTCTATGCGAAAATTTTCTTCTTTGTTATCATATTGCACATAAATATTTTTAATCATCCAGTCAATGTATACAGCGACATCTGAAAATAGGTACCAAAAGTGGGACTATATATATACTTTTGGCTTACAATATTTAGTTAGCAAACAATGAAGCATATAGATCAGGGGTTAGTGACGGGGTGTCATACAATTCGGCGTATCACATAAAAGCCTAGGGAAAAAACACCAGTAAAAAAAACCCTGGCTCCCCGCCTAAGTGTGAAAGTACAAAAATGAGCTGAAATATATTTTAGGGACTTCTTTCTTCAAGAGTGATTATCTATTGATGGAAGTTGCCCACATCGAATCTGGAAATAAAAAGGCAAAAGCAGAAAAAAGAACTGAATAACAAAAATACAAAATTTGAAAGAGATAAAGAAAACACCCCCAAATTCCCCTTTTTGGATCAACTCGATATTTTGAATCAAGGATTTTTTAACATCTTTAACAAGCTGAACCGTCAATTTTACTAAGGCGATAATCAATGAATACATAACCTTTTATGGTTCCTCTTTCACGAAGATTTTTTTTAGTATCCGTATGTGTCTCTTGAAGGAGAATAATCTCAGCACCATAGTCCTTTGTTAGTTTAGGAATATTATCATTCTTGTCCTTACAAATACCCTCTATATTCAAATCTAATTCACAAAATTTGTCGCCAATCTGCAAGGAGGATTCTTCGAATCGGGTCTTGCGGTCCAAGTGATGATTTTACAGATCTTCTGATATTTGAAGTCTGCTATGGAACCCATTAAAAGGAAAAACATCATCCATAGTTGGGGAAGGTTGTGATATAATACTTATTTCATTGAAAAAATAGGAGAGGAAAAATTATCGACTGACACTGATTAATGATCCCGCCATAGTGGGACTAAGATAGACTTATAGTCGTTGAAATGGAACAGACAGTGATACAGCATAATCCTCAACATTGGACAAAAATTGGCATGGCGTTGACCGTCTCGATTGTCTCTGGATGAAACTGTTTTGTTGGACCAGCGGAAAATTTAATCTCTAATACATTACTATTTTTTCGGAGATCTTCCGCTTCATTGTCAGCAGAATCAGAAGAAAATATTATGGAGATCAAGAAACATGGTGGATGGAAGTCTGTGACGGTAACCAAGGGTTATGTTAATCATTCCATTGCCTATAGAAATGCGATTGCGAAAAAAATGCTACCAACCTCTTACAACTCAGCAGATTTTGCATCGTCATCATCTGATATTGTGGGGATTTCTGGTAGTCACGTCGCAAGGCATTAATGTTAGCAATTGTTCTAGTTGTACGATTAATTTTGACGTTTATGAGTAATGATTCTTAGATATTGAAAATAAAATTTGCCAAATTCTGATTTCACTATAAGAAAATGCTTTTATCACTGAGTTGAAAGTATTTCCAACACGCTTCCATGTAAACAGCCACTTTTTAACACTATTTACTGTCATTGAAAGTGTCACTTTTAATGACAGTTGTACAAATTAAAAACTTCTGGATTTATTTTTGCAATCGATGGTTTGTAGTCGATATAACACATTTTCTGCACTCTTTCATAGATTCTCCTCATGTTCATCAGTAGATTTCTACCGACCACCTTTCACATCCTGCACCACCCTTCCCCTATCCATCAGGTAAGCGATCCTTTATTGAATGAATAAATTCCAGATTTCAATTAAAATTCATACTTATTCATCAGACGTCGTAAATATTCATGCAGCTACTGAAATAGAAGTATGCAGAGACCACCTAGCGAGTTGAAGAATTATATTGCATTACATAGAAACCCCGGCTCGAAATAATTCACGATGAAGGGTTGAGATCGGAGTTAAAAGGTTCATTCGATATGTTTTTCCTGTACCTGAAGTCCATCAACTGGAGCCTACACAGACGAAACCAGAGTGTTGGATTCGTGAGAAGCACACTCATTTGAATATAATTCGCTGAAGTATGCAAAACCTAAAGCCCTTAAGGGCCTGTACCGTTGCCAAGTTGTTGTATTAGGAAACTTTGTTATGTACATCATGTGAAAGATGTTGAGGAAATGGAATATGCAACCAGCCTCATAATTAAATTTTTCGGAGAATCTCAGTCTCTAATTAGTTCGTTAAATTTGAAGAGATGGAATTTTGTATGACAAAGTACGATGATTTGAATATAGAAGGGTTGGCTTATATTTTCACCTCTAAGCCTTTGGCTGAATGAATGAATTAAAGAATTTTCTTCAATTGGGAAAAAATTAAATCGTTATTTTGAAGCCGAAAGCTTTGTTTTCGATGCTCTGAAATTCCAATTTGTTAATTAACAAATTGATAGTTGAAAAAATACTCAAATAATTGCCGTTAATTGTTTTCACTTCGTGAAGATTTTCTTGTACACTTATACAATTAGAAAGTATGATAAAAGTTGAAACAATTAAAATGCCCAATAATTTTTTTTTATTTTAACAAAAACGTCACTGATTAGTAGATAAATTCTTTGACACTAGTTTGACCTCTGATTTAGCCTTAACTGACGTTTCAAAAACTCTAAATGACACAATTTATCTAAAATATTTGACCACGATGTTAACTGACAGGATGATCAAATTAAACAAGTTGACCACCCTTCAAGCAACTCAAATGTAAGTTCATCATAGCTTTAACAGCTGATTAGTTGATTTCCATGTTGATCAGCCTTTCGATAGGACAAGGCAAATAACACAGATAGAAATCTTTGATATTTATAAAAAAATAAAAATGATTAAAATGTTGATTTGAGGATCTTAGGAATTGGAAACAATCATACAATTCAGTGAATTAGAAAGTATATTAGTATGAGTATATTCTCATGAAATATTCAATACAATTGTTAATTTACTTCAGATATCTTAATATTTTCACCGATGCTCTGCTGAAGAATAGCTCACCAAGGAATTCTGTATGATTTTCAGCAGAAATAATGTTTTAGATGGAAAATTATGTAACATTTTCCAAAGAGCCATAAATAATATATATAAATATTACACTTCTAAGCCTCAAGTAGGAACAGAGTGCATAAACAAAAATGTCTCTACTATTTTATGAACTTCTATAAAGCAACAACTGAACTTGTGAGGAATCCAGTGGTGGCTTAGGCCAATTTGGAAACTTTAATCGCCTCTAACTTCAGAATGGGGCAGAATTGGATAAAGTATTAGGGCAGAGAAGTGTTTTAATTAGCATCAAAATTCTATAGTTAAAATTGAAGTAGTAGACAAGGACCATCCGGTATAGAGGAAAGTATATTCTATACACTACCATGTAGATTTTCCTAAGAGTCTGATGGTACCTACTTACGGCTTCCTAAATTGTATAACGATGGAGTCCAAACTGACTGCAGTATGGGTCGAATAGATTTGAATGAAATAACAATAACAAATCGTCATATTATATTCGTAAGAACAGCGATAGATTCTCCTCCATGTCATGTGTAGAGAATTATATAAAATGTATTTGCTCATACGAATGAGGGAATTTTCCATTCATAAAACATAACATTCTTCAGGGAATCCAATCAGCATCCGTCCTCTCACAAATATGAAAGTATGATATTAGGCTCGAAAACTTCACCGAGCCCATACTGAAACTTTCCTTGTTCCCCACAAATCCGGCAGAAAATAATTTCACGTCAATCTTACTCCGGCTATTTCCCGGAACCCGCGCTATAAATAATGCATTAGGCAAATAAACTTTGCGAGAGCTCCGATTGGAAGTGAAAAAATCCTCAACGCCCCCAAGAAATAGTGGAGAAAATTCACGTGAAGGAGCTCGAGATCGACGCACACTCGTCAAGGGGTCCACATACGCACACATGATGGTTTGGGCGCGCAATCTCACTTCCTTCGGTGTATAAAATACTCCGGAAATTATTACGACTCCACCCACACACGTTATCATCTAGCTTTTATTCGTTCCGGGGAAATTCGAATTTGGGGAAAGCTCTCAGGGGAGCCCACACAAATTGGACCGTGTCTTCGACGCTTCAGGCACCCTATCTGCTTGAATTGAGCGGAGCGGGCTTCTTGGGAGAATCCGGGATGAGCTAACCAGAAAATGGTCCAGGAACAGTAGACGGATAAGATCTCCCAACCTGGGATGCTATTTCTTGAGATGTGGACATTTATGCATTACTTCATCATTTCAAATGTAGTGCTTACCTAGAATGTATCAGTGGACATTCTTTTATACAAACAACGCAATAATCGCATGCTAATGTTGAATTCGGAATTAATTGGAATAGATGGAAACCCATTTATTTATTTATTGATAATGCTGTTGGTGAAGAAAAATCGCTATCTTAGATAAGTGTTAACATCTTTATACTCAAGAAAATACTTATGCCCACTTGTACCGTCGACATAGCACCATCTTTAATTGTAAGTAAGGTTTGAGACACTAATTCATTTACACCACAGATTGAGTTATAAGCGTTTAAAGGTTTCAAGTTGAGCTAAGCCACCACTGGATTTCAAGATTATCCAAAAATTCAGCTTTTACCTTATGACATTCCATAAAATTGTGGAAACATACTTGTGTAGGCACCCTGTTTCTGTCAAGGTTCCAAAGTGTAATATTAGGTTTGTTCGCGTGGCAGTTCGAAACTGTAATTTTTGGTAAATTGTGGTTCGTCTGGGACGGAACAGGAGTTCCTTGTCGTTCGTGTGGTTGGAACACTTGATTTCGGAACTGTTCGTTACTGTTCTTACGGTTCCTGATCTAGAGATGGTACAAGGTACAATAGAAGAAGCGGTAAATTCAAATCATCGGTGATTCAAATTTTCAGTAGTTCTAATTGGCAATCAAGTTATATATTTGGTGACTAGGATATTCGCATAGCTGTTTTTGAGTATATTTGATGTTGTGTGAGTATAAATTTTTAATCAATTCGTTATAATAGCTTCTTAAAATTTTTCTTATCTCAAAGAAGAGAAAGGATCATTTGCAATAGATGAATAAAACGATTGCATAGTTGTTGATCAAAGTATGTGAGATAATTTTTTTATATTATTTATATATACGATATTTCATATTTATATTCTATATATTTATTTTTGTTATTTCGTGATTGTACGAGTAGTATCTTTATTTTTTAACCACTCAAAATGTATTGCAAATTTAGGAAGGAAACGGAGGAATTACCTCTTTCAAGAACACAACGACTTGTTAAAACAATTCTTATCTAAAAAATTAAATTACAAAGTTATGAAAATCATTAGAAAATATTTTTATTTATTTCCCAATTGCCACAAGTTCCATATACAATTACATACCTAATTCTATTATATAAAATTTTCTGTACACAGTTTCCACCAAAATTACAATAAAATAACAGAAGAATTCACAGTTTACCAAGATATGAACTAACCAAAATAATTTCTCCACTGATGACCACTAATACATATATTGAAATTTCAAATTATAATTAAATTAAATCATTTATTTAAATATTACATTACATATAAATTTTATTTACAGTTATTTATATGGATATAATTATGTTTATTTATTTATAACAAAAAAAAATTGTTCAATTTTAATATTTGTAATTTCTAACGTATTTCCACCGTATTAATAACACAAAGATATTGAATAAGTTATTTAATATCTTTGTAACACTATCCATGATATGATCCATGATGTACAACATAACCTTACTTTCACTTATCTATGCACTTAACGAAATCGTTTTGAAATCATCTGTTCCCATCTGTTCTCACCCGTTCGTGTAATGGAACAACTTGCGACGATTCCAAGTGTTACAGAACCTGGTTCTCTGTGACCCCAGAACAACTGGGAACTGCCACCCGAACAAACCTATTTATAATGAATGCACATACTATTGAATTGTGGACTGAATTAAAGAAGAGCAACTATGGAACAATGGGGAAAAGAATGAGAGTTCGTTTTGCAGACAAAACTAACCCTTATTGGCTGTATTCACTATCGTCGTTTAGAAAAAGAAAAAAAATCATCATATTCGCCCTCAACAAAAAACGAACACTGAAATCTCCTTCCAATGTCAGAAAGAACCCTGTACACGATATCTCATTATTAGAATTCCATTTTCACTCCACCGCTATTTCTAATATTTGCAAAAGAGTATATTCAGACGAATGCTGAAACCTTAGACTCGAGATATTTTTAATATCACAGGAATGAAAATAAAATATAGAACATATCGAGTCGAACTCGTACCGCCATTATTAAATTTCGCCCGTTCGCAGAAAATGTAGTAATATCCAAGCCAAATATCAAGTTGATGTGATCCGAAATGAATTTCCAAAAGAATGAGAAAGCACGCTATCCGACATGCTGTATAAGACGATACTCGGGAGAAGATAAAGACACTCGACTGGGACAGTAATCAAAGGCAGCTACGACGAACTCAGGGATTCAGGCATTCATATTAGAACGTGTGCTTCCCCATTCGGCCCACAATATCAGGCAGTTTCTCATTCTCCTCTTATCTTATATTTCTTGCGAGCACCTCTCGTATCGCACACGTTTTATTGCTACCATTTTTCTCGCCGCATTTGCTTCTGAGTGCCCTTGTCACTCCTGTTTCGAGGCGGCCATCTTGGATTCCTGCTAGCTTCGAATCAGACCGAAGCTGTTTTCTTTGTTGCACTAGTTAAGGACCGGAAAAGAAAATTTTCATACTTATCAACGATTGGAAATTATCTTTTCTATCTACAATGTCCACTTCAGGTTCGGGCTTTTGAATATACAGGGTGAGTCTTTGACCACTGCATCAAGTTCAGTGGCGGCTTGTCCTATGAGGCAGGTGAGGCAGTGCCTCATCAAAAAAATTGTAAACTGTATATTTCTTCATTCCCTTTCATCGTCACTTTCTTCCTCAATATTTTTCCCAATCTCACATTCCTTGTATATTCATAACAAATCAAATCCTCTTTGACTAAACGGTTGGAGGCATGCCTAACGCAAGCTTCTTTGACTAAATTAGCGTGTTATCTACTTCGATGACCTACGAGAACGTAATGGAAAGCCTTTCTGGGATTAATCAGAGGCTAGCCTCTGCGCGATCTTAGCCGATCTGAGATCGTTTCGTTTCTGCGATGTCCAGCGGGTTGTCTGCGTCGAAGCGATGATGTCTACGGCTTTGAAGGCGGCTTCTCGAGGAATTAGAGGCTGGCCTCAGGTATCTATTCGAGTTAATCGGGAAGGGCGAAATAGGGAAATAGGGTTAGTTCACTTTGTCGTTATTTAGTGGTATCGCGTATGATTATAATCTTTTTCAGATGAATTTTTTCTGAAATATGAATCTTTTTTATCGAAAGTGACTACCAGATCGCAAAATGGATTCGGCGGGACCTAGTAATAGTAAATCTTTTGAAATTCCTAGGGAACATATTCGGTGTACTTGTGATATTGTTAATTTTTTAATAAATAAGCAACATTTTTCGACTCATTCGTATGATGATAAATTATATTTAATTAAGGAAGTTAAGCGACCTGTTCCAGATTTGAGTAAATATCTATTGTCTAGTGGTGGGGTCGGTAAATAAAATCGGCGATTCCGAAATACGTGGTATGACAAGTACGACTGGCTTACTGAAAGTATTACTTTGAAAAAAATATTTTGTTGGCCGTGTATTTTATTCTCAGCAACTAATGGAAATTCTGACAGAGTTTGGTCGAAAAGTGGTTTCAGTGATTTGAAAAATTTATCTCGGGGTCTATCGCTACACAATAAAAGTGCTCAGCATATTTCATCTAATTGCAAGCTTATCGTTATGAGAAAGCAAAAACAAAATATCGCCACAGCAATAGACAATGCGCGTAAAATAGAAATTGAAAATTTCAATGCTGGAGTCAAAGAAAATCGACAAATTCTAAGTTTAATAGATATTACGATGCACCTCTGTATGCAAGAGTTACCTTTTAGGGGGCACGATGAATCGAATGAGTCTTTAAATCGCGGAAATTTCAAAGAATTGGTAGTTCTTGTCAGTAAATTTGACACGAATTTCAAAACCTTTTTAGAAAATGACACCAACAGTAAATCGGTATTTTCTCTTACATCTAAAACCATTCAAAATGAATTAATTGATTCGGTTGCTTTTGTTGTGAATAAACAAATCAAGAACGAAATTTCACAATCATTGTTTTTTTCTTGGCAAGTTGATGAAACAACTGACATAAGCTGCTGGACTACAGAGGAGTATTTGCCCAATGTAAAAACTCAAAATGCTTATAACTTTTTTAAAAAAGTGTTTCTCTTGATCTCAAGAACCTATGGTTGAACTTGATCAGTGGCGGCTCGTGACAATATAATATGGTGAGGCACATATGAAAAAAATTTAATAATGTAATATATATATATAGGGTTTACGTGGCGAACAAAGTTCATATAGTGAACTCTACTTCGTCAGTTGCATAATAAATATATTAAAAAAATTTTCTTCACTAATGCTTGGAATTTTTGATGAATCCTCCAATTATTTATAGACATATCACTTTATTTTATTCAGCAATAAAAGCCATTAATTTAATTGTCCCAATATATTATGAGCTTATTTTTCGATATACTAAATTGCTCAAAAATATGAAAACCATTATTATGCAGCTGTACAACAAGAACCAACGTTCCTGCTAGGTGTGGGATGGGAATGATGGGAATCGGAAATCGGATCAGATCAAGTTAGAAATTTTCAAAATAACGAAAAACACTTTAAATAAATAAAATAAACTGTAAAAAAAATTAACACTGAATAAATATAAAATATTAATATAATATATATTAATATTACCTTGCGAGTGCGGAAGATCTTACATCGGAGAAACTAAACGCCCTCTGAATGTACGAATAAAAGAACATCAGAAGCTTCTACGAGTACTAGACAGCGACAAATCCAGGTTGGTCCAACATGCTGTAGATGAGAATCATCGTATAAAATGGGATGAAGCATCAATAATATCCAAAGAAGAAAAACTTGCAAAAAGAAAAATCAAAGAAGCAGCATTTATGAAAATAACACCTGATTCCATAAGTGCTCCATCTATAGATCTGCCAGAAGTTTGGACGCCGATAATTCGATCCAACTTAAAAAGATCATCATATCACAGATGAGTATATAACATCGTTCATTTTCCTTTCATGACTTCTGTCATATTGACTTTTTGAAAATTGATAATTCTCAAAAGGTTTCTTACTTTTCTCCTTGATAAAGATAGAAGATGTCTATCGAAACGTCGGAAATCATTACATCCACAATAGATGATGGTAATAGCCCAAACAATCATTCAACACGAGCTCCATCATCAACAATATCTCGTCATCAAAATGATAGGCATTTAATGATCTAATGATTCTAGGAAGTACAAGATACGGATCTTTGTTTCAAGTGACATTTGTTTTTCGTGACTGTTGTCAAAAACCTTCTTAAAGAGATCATTTCAATTGATATTGTCGTTTGAATATTACAGGTGAAAATGTAATTTTTTATGAAATTTCAACATATACATATATCTTTTAAACGGGGCCAAATTTGGGAAAATGTTATAGGAAGAAAATGTTTCTTTTGACGTCAAGAATCTATAGTCAAAGGCTCACCCTGTATAGACTATGATTTACAACTCTATGACTAATCTGTCAACCGTTATATCCACAGAGTATAATTCACAGAAGGGTGCTCATTGGGTTTTTCCTTTGTTCAGCCTAGCGAATGCAAACTGTTCTCGATTCTATGCTATGAGTCTATTCCTGGTTCGAAATACATATATCAATTTTCAAAAGAAGGAATACCATTATGAAGGGTCTTTCAACAAGAACTTTGTTTTTTAAAACAAAATAAAACAAAAAATGTTGAAGACGATGATATTGTATCACAAAAAGAAAAATTCGGCGATTATGAATGGAAAATAATATCTGGCAAATGCCCACCACGACCACGCTGACAGAAGTAAAGTCTTTCATCGAAATTTTTAATCACTTTTTGGCAAAATGTCGGGTCTATTTCACATCACAGATTTTGAGTTTTAAGGCTGCTATCGATTTGATTGGCTCCGTATAGACTCTGTACTCAAGATAACCCCACAAAAAATAATCCAGTGGTGTTAAATCACACGATCTGGCTGGCCATTTAACAGCTGAATTTCGAAATTGAATTCATTGTTACAATTGCCAAAGCATCTACTACGAATATGTCAAAAAACTAACTGTCAATGCTGTCATGTAGTAGGTGTGGCCACAATTAAAAAACAAAGTTCTTGTTGAAAGACCCTAAACTTGCATTTGAGTAATATATTCATCAACATGATACTATGATTTTTTATGAAGATTAATTTATTATTAATTGAAGATTAATTCAAATTTTACATAACTCAAAATTAGACAAACAATACCTTCGACGGATAAAAGAAATGCTCCGATTTCGGTCTTGCAGTACATCTTCAGTTCCCTGTGTGTGAGCCTTTTGTGAATGCGTGCCTCTTGATATCTATTGTTCGAGAGCGTGTAGCAAAACAGCCCGGATCCTCGCCCTCAGCCTCGATATAATGATGGATTTAACCCGGAGAACTTCTTCAAATTCAAAGCGGTCTTTATTACTGCGTCTTCCTTACTTCACTCTTCAGGCTTGAATGACACTGACATGTGATGCAGGGACCTTGTTAAAGGCAAGGAGTGTACGGAGGGGATGTATGTCATTAGCTACAAGGTGATTAAACTTGGCGTTCTTTGGAATTTGCAAGAGGAGGAAATATGGTTCATCATTTATAATAAAGGAAGGAACTGATTTAAATTGAATGGGTTACCGGTTTATCATCGTTGAACGGGGCTACTTCTGTAGAACCATAGAGGACAGAATTAACAGGAGGGAGCGTATCAGGCTTATTCATTTTTTTCCATTATTTTGAGTTCGATAATGAGAAATTTAAAAAAGTTATTATCTAAAAAACCGCTTGCAGTTCAGAGTATATGGAATGAGGACCGAGTGATGGTAGGGATGAAAGCTATGTGATTTCTAGTCACCACAGGGATTTGGTAATTGCTAATCTGAAGGTTATTTGCGGAGTAACACACCGAATAGAAGTTTTTTCAATAAACTACCTGAAGTAATAAGAGAACTGTCAATCGAGAGATTCAAGTTGGATTCAGAGTATTTTGCCTTTTTCTACTCAGTACTTGTTTTATCATAATCAGATTGGAATTTGTTAGTTTATTTATAGTATATTTGACTGAACAACTTTTATTTCAATTTTTTACATTGACGTGTACATTTACAAAATGAGTCTACTTTAATTCTAACCACAGAAACTTGAAACAAAAAAGCTTTTTGGCGCTCTTGTTCACCAGAACAGAGTGCCCGAATGTCTGTTATTTTGGAATATCGAGCCGAAAATGGTCTCAATCGATTTGGTTCGACTCCCTGATGAAGAATTCGTGGCGAAAGTCCGGCCGGCCGTATCCGCTCTAGCATCCAAAAGGAATCAGCTAGAGTTTTCATATTTTCAGAATAGGTTAATTGTCGAAATATCTCGGTCAAGTTCGTTATTGGGCCAAATCCGTCGGATGGTTCAGTAGTTATGAGTATCTGAAATTTTGTTTCCTCAATAACTACTAGAATATCCATCCGATCAAGTTGATACTTGGAATGTTATTGAGGGAGGCTGAAACGAAACGGCTTGCAAAATTTCGCAGAAATCGTCACGATAGAAAATTTTTAAAAAATTCCCAAAAAAAAAATTTTCAATACTCAATATCTCTTAAGACTTCATTTAGATTATATATATATATATATATCTTACTCATCCTCAAATTTCATTGTCGTAGCTTTCCCCCTTCTGAAGATATGATCATTTTTGTCATTTTCTCAAGAGAAAAATAGAAATGTCATGAAGTCCGGGCTTTGTCATTGAAAGATTTGCCATCACAGATCGATATTCGTTAGACAACTTGCGGACCTAGATATCAGTGTCAGTTGGCGTAATATCAATCAAAATTTTCATAGAATTCATAGAGGTAGAATTCGATGTCGATGACGTTGTCAAAATTCAGAAAAGCACAGACGTAATATTAATCAAAAAATTTTTTATCATAGAGAAAGAATTTTATGGCGTTGTCAAAACTCATAAAAGCAATGACGTAAGTTTTTAGGAGAAGCATAAAACAAAATTTGGTGAAAATTATGAGTAGTTATTTTCAAATTGAGATAAAGGTTTGTTTATTAATTAGGCTTTCATATTTACATCACATTGTCCCATAGTACAGAAAAAGACTATTGTTCACCCGATCAGAGAGCTTATAGATTTGTTAAGGTTTGAATATTTACTCACAAGTAGCTCAACAAGAGCGCCAAACCAATCTGACCTCACGTCAGTGCTTTCTAAATTTTTTTTGAAAGATACAGTTGAAAGATGTAGTTAGAATTACATTGAATGATACAAAAAAATTTACCTTTTTTATGCGTCAATGATATCAAGAAGATTACCTATTAAAAAAAATTTTAATGGTGAACATCTCTTCCTGTTTTCAATTTCTTTATTTGGAATATTTCTTAGAAACAGTCATTTTTTGGAATGGAAATATCATAAGTTCCAAACTAATTCGTTACCCTCTCATAACAGAACAGAGTATCTTGAATGAAATTCATCTTCTAAGAAAAATTATAGCAAATATTTATGACCCTGATCATATGTAGAGGAAATGAATGAACAACATACTTAAAGAAATTTCTTTGAGTATTCGAGGGGGGTTCAAAAACTACCAACGAAAATAAATCTTAAAGAAAAACAACGACCAAAAATGTCCTCACCTCATAATCAGTCCTCACTATAGTTAAAGTTGCTTCAAAATAATTTTTTTCCCAATATGTTCTGAATATACTGAGTCTCCACCTTTAATCGCAAGTGCCTTTTATCGAACTGATTCCTTTAAAACTTCATGAAAATCATGAGTTTGACATTAGTATTTTATAAATTATTGAAACACTTTCAAATTTACAGACATAGAGGATAACACAGATAGAAATATTCAATATTTATTGCAGATCAAACATGGCGAAGTTTTGTTCATCTGAAGAAATAGAAACTAGTTTAATTCAAATTACTGGAAAATTTTATGTTGAAAATGGGTATCTGCTCATTAAATGTTTCATCAAATTGTGTATAAAATTCAGAAATTTTAATATTTCCACTGAAACTCTGTTGGAAAATCACCAACCAAGGAATTCAATATGATTTTCAGTTCGAAAATTTGTTGGATGAGAAATTATATGATATTGTCCGGAGAGCAATATATACAGGATGAGTCTTTAACCATAGATTTCTTGACGTCAAAAGAAACATTTTATTACTATAATATTTTTACACATTTGGCCCCGTTCAAAACAGTTGAAATTAATAAAAAAATTTCTTTTTCACCTGTAATATTCAAACGACAATATCGATTGAAATGATCTCTGGTAGAAGGTTTTTGATAACAGTCATGCATATTTTGGCATCAATAGATTTATTCCATTTCTTGTGGGTTTCTACAACTGTACAGATTGGTTAAATTGCATGAAAAACAAATATCACTTGAACTAAAGGTCCGTATCTAGTACTTCCTAGAATCATTAGTTTTTTTTGCAGATAAAAATCATTCCTCATCTTTTTTCCTAAATTGCACCATTTTTGAGTTATTATAAGTTCAAAGGAATTAAATCGATATAATCATCTGATGAAGTTAGTGAATCATTTTTTAGAGGGAAAATAATGTTTTTAAACAATTCAGATTCAATAGTTGATGCTGTGGAAGGTAATTTTCATTCAAACTAAACTGGACTATAGAGGGGTATTTGCTCAATGTGAAAACTTAAAATGCTTATAACTTTCTAACGCAGCTGAATATGGAAAAACGGTATGGGAAAAAAATATTAAATTTAAATCAACGGAGTGGTCAAAGACTCACCCTGTTGACCCTGTATGTGTTTTTATCATAAATACTAGCCTCAAGAACCTGCAAAAGGAACATGATGCATGAACGAGTATATCCCCACAATTTTATGGAGTGCCATAAAGCAAAATCTGAATTTTTGTGTAATATTGAAAGGAATCCAGTGTTAGCTCAGCCCAGTTTGAAACCTTGAAATATGTCTTTGAATGGGGGCAAAATAGAAAAAAAGTGGTATAAGAAAAAAGTTTTTTTTTGCTACAAGAATGTGTAGATGTTATACAACTTAGTCTTAACCTCAAGGAGTGTATTCTTTCAAATTCCTGTCCCAAAAAAACAGTGTTGTGAAATAAGATGTAGGTACTCAAGTACAGAAAAATTTAGAGCGGCATATTTAATTTCAGAATCGCCAGGATTCAAAGCGATTCAATCTCCCCACGACCTGAAAACCTGACTGAACTGTCGCAACTGCTCATAGCCGTAATTCGATATTTTCCAGTAATTTCGATACAATATACGGTTAACGAGATAAACACAAAGTTGCAGAATATTCATTACTTAACACTCGGGTGTTACATCCATAAACCGCATGGATGTGGCGGAATTTCACAAGAACATGATCAAAAGATTTCACATGGCGGTTTCCATGGAATCGTTATTTTTTTCTCGAAGTGAATACTTTAATTGCAACGCCGGATTGTATAGAAGATGAGTATTCTTTTTATATCTCTGTGTAAACAGGCAATGTTCCGAGATAATTTAAATACCTATTCCAGTTGCTTTAATAATAGCGGTAAACTCGCAATGCTATTTACTCTTCGCGAATACCTCTGGAATCAGCGGCGAGGGGAGCTGTAAACATCGCTTTTTTATTTTACCACAATTTCATCTCGGACTTTGTTGATCCAGCCTATCTAGAGAATTTTAATTTAATCAAGTTCGAATCCACTATCAATCAACTAATGATAATTTTATAAAACAATTTTTTAGTTGATTGTATTGATGACTAGATTGAAAGAACTCCTGAAATCAAATAAACAGTGCTGTTTCTAATCATATCAATACCAGGGTTGCCTTCTATATTTCGGGATTAGAGAGCAAAAGCAAAATATTAATAATCGAAAATCGCTTTATTTATTTATTTGGAGCATTTCTTTCGATCAATCAACACGAGCCTTTTTATGAGCGGTTGACAAATTGTGTGGGATCCAACGCGAACAAATTTTTTGGACGGTCAAATGTTGTGTGTATTGTTGTGTGTTCAAAATGAACTTAAATATACAGGGTGTCTCAAGTTCGAGTGCCAATTAGACGTTTCTGGAAAACTAGACATATTTGAAATCTGAAAATTGGGATTATGATATTGTTCGAAGTTCTCTACAGAGCTAAAATATTTTCGAAGCCCAAAAGCTTCCGGTTATACAGGGAGTAAAAATAAATTCGACGAAAAAAATTTTTTTCAAGTTTTCCATTCCTGATATGAACGAGTATTCAATAGTGAATACATTTCTGTTAAAACCATTGTATTAAATCGAACAGTTTTCAAAATATCCAAAAAAAACTGGAAAAAAAGTCAAATATGTTCAGTCAGTAAGATGTTCATTATTCTTATTTTAAATATCCTGAGCGTAAACAGTTTTCACAACATCAAAGAGGAAAGATGTGAAAAGGTTTTGCATCTTTTGGATGTCAAAAATATCATTACAGGGTGTTTCAAATTTTGTGTTGAAAATTGTGATCTTAAATTGGCCATAACTTCTGTTTTTCAAATTAGAACTCTATTTTTTTATAATTTTGTTGGATTCTGCGGACAAAAATAATGATAGTTTTCTCACATGATTATGCTCCTAAATTCAATAATTTCTGAGTTATTTGAGATTTTCTGGATTTATGTAGTACGTAGAGTCAAATTCATAAGGATATTCTGTGAGCATAGAAGATAAATCATCCCATTTATAATTCACAAGTGTCAGTTAGGTCTTATTGTTAGTCGTTATGAAATTTTTTGATTTCACAAAATGAATCGTTGCTATTCTAATAATGAGATATTGGATTCATTTCTTATATTGTATTTTTTTAATTGTATACGCAATACACATTCAAATGCACTTAATGATATTGTTTATTTCAAATGGTGGATGACACAAAATGTAGAGTATCCAATGAGAAGTATCCCCATTTTTTTTTTACAATTTCTGAAAAGATGTTTCAAACTTTCCAAATTTTGGAATGGAAGAGCCCCTAAAGAATACAAAAAAGGGCAGTTGATGAAATTAATATTTCGACTTATTTCGAAGCGAATGAGAATTCATCTCTTCAATAGGAAACACATCAAATAGATTCGCTACTTCAGTACACCGAATTATGATTATAAATAAATTATGATAATAAAAATAAAAATACGTTTCAAAACTCAAATTAACAAAATAAATGATCAGGTAAGAGTCTCAATATGTTAACCATTTTGTTCCACACACTTTCGAATACGTCTTGAAACACCTCGGTTAGTCGCTCGCTCAATTTCCTCCCCCTTTAGAGAGTGGAAAGCATCCTCCACACGCCGTATCAAATCTTCTTTGCTTTCAATAGGAGATTCATAGACTATGTTTTTTATTTTACCCCATAAATAAAAATCTAAGGGAGTAAGATCGGGAGATCCTGGGGACCAAAATAGTGAAGAACGGCGTCCGATCCACCGATTACCAAACATTGCATTCAGTTCTTCAGACACCTCGTGCGAACTATATGCCGGAGCCCCATCCAATTGATAATATGCGGTAGTCGACATACTCAACGGCAGTTCATCCAAAAACTCAGAAACAAAATTTCTCAGGATTTCCAAAAATTTTTCTGTATTTAAATTTTCTTCATAAATGTAGTACCGCACTTTATTGTTCATCAAAAGAGCAAACACATTAAAACTAAATTTGTTCTGGGGTTTCTTTGTCTTTTTCTATGAGGATTTTCACTTCTCCAAATGTGGCAATTCTTTCTATTAAATAGTCCTTCATTATTGAATCTTGCTTCGTCTGTCCAAATGATCTTTTTCAAAAATTTTCATCATTTTCAAGTTTTTCTAATATTCCTCTACAAAAATTTAACCTTTTTATGTAGTCACCTGATTCTAATGCATGAACTTTCCCATATTTGTAGACATGCATGTTGTGTTTTCTCAAAATTCGGTGCATTAAATTTCTGTCTACATCGATTTCATGAGCTGCACTTCAAATAGACGGTTTTTCATTCGCTTCGAAATAAGTCAAAACACTAATTTCATTTTCCTCATCATCAACTACCCTTCTTTTGTATTCTTTAGGGGCTCTTACACATCCAAAACTTTGAAAGTTTCAAACTTATTTTCTAAAGATCTTCTCCGTCATGGAAGGTAAATGGGGATACTTCTCGTTAAAGGCCTGGCAGATTCTACTAATAATTTTGTCACATTCACCATGTATATAAAATAGATCCAGAATTTCGTAATTAGAATAACGGTTCATTTTGTTAAATCGAGAAATGAAGATAACGAATAACAATAACACCTGACACTTGTGAATTATTAACAGATAATTTATCTTCTATGGGTACAGAGTGTTCCCATGGTTTCGAAAGAATATTCATTGAATTATTTTAGATGCAATCAATTTGACTCTACGTACACCATAAATCCAGAAAATCTCAGATAACTCAGAAATTATTGAATTTAGGAGCATAATCATGTGAGAAAACTATCATTATTTTTGACTGCAGAATCCAACAAAATTATAAAAAAATAGGGTTCTAATTTGAAAATCAGAAGTTATGACCAATTTAAGATCACAATTTTCAACACAAAATTTGAAACACCCTGTGATGATATTTGTGAAATCCAAAAGATGCATAACCTTTTCACATCTTTTCTTTTCGATGTTGTAATAACGGTTTACTCTCAGGATATTTAAAATAAGAATAATGAACATATTACTGACTGAACATAATTTGACTTTTTTTCCAGTTTTTTTTGGATATTTTGAAAACTATTCGATTCAATACAATGGTTTCAACAGTAATGTATTTACTATTGAATATATTGAATACTCGTTCATACCAGGAATGGAAAACTTGAAAAAATTTTTTCGTCGAATTTATTTTCACACCCTGTATAACCTGGAAGTTTTGGGCTTCGAAAATATTTTAGCTCTGTAGAGAACTTTGAACAATATCATAATCCCAATTTTCAGATTTCAAATATGTCTAGTTCTCCAGAAACGTCTAATAGGCCCTCGAACTTGAGACACCCTGTATTAGAGGGACTTCTTTCTTCAAAAGTATAAGTATAAAATAAGTATAAAAAAATAACAGAACACATAAAATACGTATCAAATTTGTTTAAAATTCATAACCTATTCTAAGAAAGAATCGGAAACATCGTGAATAGCCCTAAAACCTTTTTGAAATTTATATATGGGACAATTATTCATGAGATGAGGTATTGTTTCCACTGCATATCCACATTCATAACTTGCGCTTGGAACTGAGTTCCATCTGAATAGCATGCTATTGGTACGACCATAACGATTCAAAACTGTCCAAATTTTTCTTCAAAGATTCAAACCCGGAACTTTTTCTGAAGTACCAGAAATGAGATATTTATTGGACATTTCTTAAGAGTTCCAGTCAATCTTCCATAATTCTTTATCGCTAATGTTCATATTAAAGAACGTATTATACCAGAATGATTCACCTTACATCAATCTTGGAATTCTATTTTGTGGAATGTATGAAATAATTGGAAATAAAAAAGGAAAAGGATAATATTTGCTCCAAGAATTCAGAGCTGCCGTCTGTCTGCGAATATGGGGAGGTACAATGTTAGACAAAACTGGTATCCAATGAACCGATGTAGATCTTATGGTGCCAGCAATCATTCTCATGGATGTATTCAATTGTGCATCGATTTTTTGTCTATGTGCACTATTAAACCAAATAGAGCAACAATACTCAGCTGCAGAAAAAACTATGGCTAGAGATGCTGTGCGAAGAGTGGAAGCATCGGCACTCCAAGATGATCCAGCTAATTTCTGAAGAATATTATTCCTAGTTTTCAGTTTTAGGCTCTGATCATTTAAATGAGCCTTGTAATTGAGAGATGAATCTCATTTAACTCCTAAGTATTTAGGATAGAAATTATGTTCGATTTAAGAATCATTGAAAGTTTTCATGATTATTCAGATGGGAAAAAGATACCTTTTTTGGGATTTGGACGTAATTGCCATTCAATAAAATACTTATTTAAAATTGCCACATCAAATGAGAATGTTTTCCAGAGTATGGAAATCCGAGTGCTGGTAAGCAATAGCAATGTCATCAGCATGAACAAATTTCGGAGATGATGTCGTGGGCATCACATTATACAAAAACCACGACTTTTACGGGGAGACAGGGTTTGTTTTACTGAGGGTTTTCCTAAGTTCTTCATCTTAGCCTAATTGTATGATACTCCGTTACCTTATCCTTTAATCAAATTTTTTACCAAATAAATATGCCTATTGAATGCTTCAAAAAAATGTTATTCAAAAGTTCAATAGAAAACATATATTTGGACAAAACTATAGCTCATTATTCCGGTAGGAAAAAACGAGAAAAAAGTCCATCTATTTTGGCACGGTATTTCTTATTCCAGAACATACATATTCGAATAATCCAATACGGCCGCTTCGTGAAGTGTTTATATAACTGGAAGCCCTAAAATTTCAAATTACATATTCCATTATCGTTCTTCTCCTTCGCTCTTCTCTCTGCAAATTTCGAAGCATAGCCGTTATTGAAATTGAATTCCCATGAAAGAAATTACAGTGTGGGAATGAAAACCTGAAACGTACGAATAAGAGAATCCACCTTCTCCAACGTAATATGTAAACTCGGGAGGTCTTCCAAGCAACTGCGTTACCAAGGCAACAAACCACCCTGCAGGTTAACCTTATTGGATATGTTCGTCGTTTCATCTTATTTTACACTTTTTTCAAATCTACATTTTCTATTCGGAGTTTCCATTTTGCTCGGGAAGCATTCGCTTGAAGTTGAATTCGAAATTCGATTCGAGGTTTTAGCACTCCGAAAGTTTACGTCTCTCTTGATGAGAGTAGATATGATGTTCGTGAGATGTTGTTGATGTTGAGTTCGTATTCTGAATTTGCGTTTTTTTTTGTCATTTCAACGAATTTATTCCAGAGGAGGTTTATGTATCGACTTTTTGCAACGAGTTGAGAAAGGAATAGTACATTGTTTACCGGGTAGGAAAAGCTTAACATTCCTGGACGACTGTGAAGATTGCTAAGTCGAGGCACAAGCCGAGACTTAGCAACACAGAGTCCAGGAATGTGGCTTTTCCTACGAGGTAAACATACTATTTTTCCGCAAATCGTTTAAAATTCGACAGATATGGATTGATTTAAAAAAAACGCGATAATTTTATTCCCAAATAAATGGTGCTTTGAAATTCCTAATGAAATTACTTGGATTACTATGGAAACGTATTGAGGTTAAATTGTCAAACTTGACGCTTATAAATTTAATTGCTGGTGTTCTCGAAAGTAAAATGATAAGTGATGATGAAATTTCCATTCCTGGGACTTCTCTAGAGCTGGTTGAGGCAGTGAATACTGCTTCATTAGAATTATTGCCAAAGAAATCAAGAGAAAAGTACGAAAATGCATACAGACGTTTTATGGATTATCGCATGAGTAAAAATACGAGTTCTTTCTCAGAAAATGTTGTAATGGCATACTTCCTAGACCTTTGTTTAAAGATGAAATCTTCAACATTATGGGCCAATTATTCAATGCTGAAGTCAACCCTTGCACTTAAACACAATGTAGATATATCTACATACTCAAAACTTCGTTCTTTGAAACGGCAAGCTCAAGGTTATAGGGCAAAGAAATCTAAGATTTTAACGAAGGAAGAAATTGAAAAATTTATCCAGGAAGCTCCAGATAAAGAAAATTTAATGAATAAGGTAATTTACAAGTTTTTAATTTCTATTTAGATTATAGCTTTATTTATTTTTTAGGTGGCTGTAATATTTGGTATTTCTGGGGCCTGTAGAATGGATGAGTTAGTCCGAATGACTGTACACGATATAGAAGACTTAGAATCTAAGCTTTTAATCAGCATACCTGATTCGAAAACCAACAAACCAAGATCATTTGTAATTAATCAGATCTACTCGAATGTTTATCGAAAGTATGTTTCGTTAAGACCAGAAAATATGAACAGTGACCGATTTTTCTTTAAATATCAAAGCGGAAAGGGTTGTAGACAAGAGGTAGGAATTCATCAATTTAGAAAAATGCCCAAAATAGTTGCTACTTATTTGAACTTGGTAAATCCGACAGAATATACTGGTCATTGCTTTCGTCGGTCTTCTGCAACAATATTGGTTGACTCTGGTGCCGACATAACTAGTTTAAAGAGGCATGGCGGATGGAAGTCATCAAACGTTGCTGAAGGATGTATCGAAGAATCGCTTAACAATAAGGTTGAGGTGGCAAATAAAAGTTTCATAGTACAAAATATTCAACAAAATGACCCTTCCACCCTGCATGTTGTCCAAGATGTTTCTCATAGTTCTAAGAGTGTTCCTCCAATGTTCAATAATTGTACTAACTGTCAAATTACTGTAAATATAACAAATTGATCTTAAAAATGTATTCAGCAATGACTTGATGTTTTCAAAATATAAATTAATTCCTTATAAGCAATGTGTTTTCTATCATTTATGTAGAACACTAACAACTGTACGGAAATATCATTTCCTTACAGTAAGGAAGTCCTGACTTTTTCTTCAAGAAATTTTGACAGGAATGTCAAAATTTCCTGGCGATTTGCGGAAAATATATTATTTGGTGCGTTTATAAGTGTACTGATTACTACCTCATTAAATACATGTGGTTTCATTTCATCACCGCTTTACGCAGTTTTTTGAAATAATTGGGAATTATTTCACGGCGCAAATGAAAAGATTTCAATTGAATACTCGATGGTAACATCAAAGTGATGAAAAAAATAAAAAGCTTTTAGACAAACCGGTGTTCTTTCGTGCACAGGGTGGGCATATTAGGGTATTTTTGGAAAGGAGGATTTACCCTGTATACCAGGTATACCGGTATGAAGTGAGCGTCAAGATACAAATGTCTCGATAGGGAACATTTGTTGTAAACTAGCCTTTATTTTTTTCTTTCTGTTTGTTTTGATATCTGTGGAACATATTTAGTATGCATCAAGTCATTGAACAGACATCATATATTTTCATCGTGTTAAAAATGTCGAATTACTGCGATGTTATCTACAACCCTTGCTTGACTGTCTTCGATATAAACAGAGTCCAGGTATTATAGAACTCTTGCCTTCGTTTTATTCACGGTATCAGGAAATACGAGTCCATAACATACACTCTTAAATGCACTGGGTGGCTCAAAATGGAGCATAGAAGAAGATTTCATTCCCTGGTTTTATTTTACAAAATCATTAAGCACAAATCACCATCATATCTTTTCGATAGGATTATTTTGAGATCTAGTGTTCATTCCGTTGATGTTCGTTCGCGAGGCGCCATTTCTGTTCTAAGACATAGTACTGCAATGTTCACGAGATCTTTTTCTTATCAGGTACCGAACCTCATGAATGAGTTGAAATGTGAATACAAAAATTTCAACCTTGACAAGTTCAAATTGCATATTTTGAATAATTTCCGTAATGACCCATTATATAACTAGGCTAGTGTCTCTTCTAGAACAACTCAGACTTGGCTGGTTTAGTTGGCCACTTTTGTCCGGGGGAGCTGTCTGGGGTGGGTGGTCTCGAGGCTCGGCATTATTTCATTTCTTCTTTTCATGCGGCATTTACATTGTTTTCATTTTTCTTCGTCTTGATTTTGCGCTCATGTTTGCTTGTGTTTTTTTTTCTTCATTTGTTTACTGAATTATTTTTGGGTTAGATGGAAGAATAGACGCATAGTTAAATTAACTTATTTACACTCTAAACTTTAAATTGTATTAAACTGTGCGAGCTAAATCTCGCCCTTTAAATGTATCATTGTTTAAGTTGTAATTACGTTTTGATAAATAAAGACCTTTATTATTATTATTTCGTACCAGAAAGTGATGATTTGCGGAAAGTATCAATTTTTGTTTTCAGTTGAAGAAAAGTGCTGCAGAACCGCATCGAATGCATGTCAGAAGCATCATGCAGAAGATGGTTTCAACGGTTCAGAAATAATAATTTTGATGTGAGAAATGAAGAACGTGGAAGACCACCAAAAAGTTTGAAGACGCCGAATTGCATACGATATTGGATGGAGATGACACTTTGACTCAAAAGCAAATGGCATAAATGTTAAATGTTGCACAACAAACAACTTCTGACCGTTTAAAAGCTATGGGAAAGATCCAAAAGTGTGGAAAATGGGTGCAACATGAATTGAATGAAAGACAGATGGAAACCGAAAAAACACTTGTGACATTTTGCTTCAAATACACGAAAAAATACCGGTTTTGCATCGGATTGGTACTGGTAATAAAAAATGGATTTATTTCAAGAATCCTAAACAAAAAAAACAGGGGTTAGTCCGAGACAACCAGATCGATTGGGCAAGAAGACAATGCTGTGTGTATGTTTGAGAGGACCAGGTAGGTGTGGTGTACCACGAGATCCTAAAACCTGGTGAAACCGTTGATACTGTTCACGAACTACACAAACTTATATATTTGAACCATGCATTGATCGAAAAACGACCATAAAGGGCCAGAAGACACTGGAAGGTAATTTTGCTCCATGACAATACACCTGCACAAAAAGCAAAACCGGCTCAGGATACAATCAAAACACTTGGTTGGGAGCTACCTCCCCACCCGCCGTATTCACCAGACTTGGCTCCTTTCGACTACCATTTGTTTTCATCGACGGGACATGCATTGGCTGAGCAGCACTGTGATTCCTACGAGGAGGTCGAAAATTGGGTGTCTGGAAGGTTTACTCTAAGAGACGAACAATTTTATTGACGTGGTATCCACAAATTTCCAGTAAGGTGGTCAAAATGTGTAGAAAACAACAGAGAATCTTCAAGTTGCTCACATCGAATCTGGAAATAAAAAGTCAAAAGCAGAAAAAAAGAACTGAAAAACGAAAATTTGAAATTTATAACCCATTCCAAGAAAGAGTCGGAAACATCATGGATAGCCCTAAAACCATCTTGAAATTTATATATGGGACAACTATTGATGAAATGAGGTATTGTTTCTTCTGCTTCTCCACATTCACCATTTGCGCTTGGAACTGAGTTCCATCTGAATAGCATGCCATTGGTACGACCATGACCTGATCTCAAACGATTAAGAAATGTCCAAATTTTTGTTGGAAGATCAAAACCAGGAACTTTTTCAGAAGGATCAGAAACGAGATACTTATTGAACATTTCGTAAGAGTTCCACTCTGTCTTCCATAATTCTTTATCATTTATGTTGATATCGAAGAAAGTATTATGCCTTAATGGTTTACGTGACTTCAAACTGGGAATTCTATTTTGTGGGATATATGAAATAATTGGGAATAAATTGGGAAAAGAATGATATTTGTTCCAAGAATTCAGAGCTAAAGTTTGTCTGCGAATATGGGGAAGGGACAATGTTAGACAAAACTGGTAACCAATGACCCGGTGTAGATCTTATGGTGCCAGTAACTATTCTCATGGATGTATTCGATTTAGCATCAATTTTCTCTGTATCTGCTTTATTAAACCAAACAAAGCAACAATACTCAGCTGCAGAAAAAACTAGGGCTAGTGATGCTGTGCGAAGAGTGGAAGCATCAACACCCCAAGAAGATCCAGCTAATTTCTGAACAATATTATTCCTAGTTTTCAGTTTTAGGCTCAGATCATTTAAATGACCTTGTAATCGAGAGATTAATCTAATTTAACTCCTAAGTATTTTGGATAGAAATTATGTTCGATAGGAGAATCATTGAAAGTTACAGCTAATTTCCTATATTTTTCATGATTATTCACATGGAAACAAGATACCTCCGTGTTGTTGAGATTTGGACATAATCGCCACTCAATAAAATAATTCTTCAAAATTTCCAAATCAGATGACAGTATGTTTTCCAGAGCATGGAAATCCAAATGTTGGTACCTAAGCAATAGCAATGTCGACAGCATAAACTAATTTTTGAGATGATGTAGTGGGCAAATCACTTAGATATGAATTGAAAAGTAAAGGAGCTAAAACTGATCCTTGAGGATGACCGTTTTTCAATGTTTTGAAATTACTCTTATTGTCAATAAAAACACGAAATCTTCTATCAGATAATATATTTTCTAATAATCGTACCATTTTCCCACACTTGATGGGTATAGAGTTTGAAAATTAATCCATCTTTCCACACAGTGTCATATGCCGAAGATAAATCAATGAAAGCAGCTCCTGCTTTCAACCTATTATTGAAGCCTGATTCTATGAAAGTTGTAAGGCTGAGAACCTGATC
Organism: Micraspis discolor; assembly: GCA_030674115.1. Taxonomy (NCBI): domain Eukaryota; kingdom Metazoa; phylum Arthropoda; class Insecta; order Coleoptera; family Coccinellidae; genus Micraspis; species Micraspis discolor. The sequence continues at coordinate 4,901,213 of JARTUT010001740.1, forward strand.
TGAACAATTTCTATTTTTCCTAAAGCCTCCTTGGAAATTTTGAAGGGTATTTTCAATAGAAGATTCAATTCTAAAAAGAATTAGCCTTTATAATTTCTAATATCTTGAAAGGAACACTCAATAAATTGATGGGTCTATAACTACTAGGATCACATGCATATTTTCCTCGTTTTAAAATACGTATTACTTTAGCCTTTCGGAAGCAAAGTTTCCTGAATTCAGAATATTGTTATAGAAAGACAATAACCAAGACAAGGCCCTTTTTTCCTAAATGTTTGATGAATTCTGGATAAATTCCGTCGAAACCTGCTGCCTTTCAAGATTTGGTAGATTTGATTGCAGCCCTCAATTCATCTATATTGAATGGATGTGACACATGTTCTAAAGTAGGAGCTGATCTCCTGAATATCTGTAAGTTTTTTTTCATATTCCTTATTTTAGATTGGGATATATTGACTGATTCAGATACATTAACTAGGCGGCGAGCGATTAAACTTGGATCAATTTTTGATGATGATGAGGCAAGGGGAGTAGCTTCACCTAATTTTCTCAATCTAAACCATGAACTCCTACTCGAATGTGTAAAATTCATTTTTGATACAACACTATCCCATTTCTCTTTTCGGCTTATATTGATGGAATTCATAAGCCTTTCACATTTATCAACGGATGGTGATTTTGGGATAGTCCTTGTACAAATTATCGGTTTCTTTCGACCAACCTGGAATATAATCTTTCCGGAAACCTCTTGCAACGAACTTTTTTGCTGCGGCTTTCACAACTCCTAAGAATCTGTGATAGTTATCGTGAGTTGGTTTAATCCATCTAATATCACTGTCTACCTTCTTAGCAAATTCAATCCAATTCCCTTTCTTGAAATTCCAACGAGGTCTTCTTAAACATTCTGAATATTGAATTAAACTTCTTGAAGTCAACAGAATAGGCCTATGTTGGCTATAAGGAAAAACTCCTAGAATTTTACGCTTTACAGGAAGCGGTTTGCAAGTATTGTCACAAGACACTAGGCAGAGATCAGGATTGTAGCCTTTATTCCATCGAGAAGAATGAAAAGAAGGTACATCTTTTCCATCAAAAATCAAATAGAAATTATTATATTCCATCCAGTTAGTTAAAGCTATTCCACTTCTATCATTATTATTATAACCCCACATTACGTGGTGAGAATTAAAATCACCGCAATAAATTGAAGGATGAGGAAGATTCATTTTCAAATTTCTTGACCAAATAGTATTTGGAGGTTTATAAATATTAACGATAGAAATATTACAAAATTTGAAAAAGATAAAGAAAACACCCTCAAATTCGCCTTTTTCGATTTACTCGATATTTTGAATCAAGGTTATTTTAACATAACAAGCTAAACCGTAAATTTTACTAAGGAGATAATCAATGAATACATAACCTTTTATGGTTCCTCTTTCACGAAGATTTTTTTCAGTATCCGCATGTGTCTCTTGAAGGAGAATAATCTCAGCAGTATAGTATTTTGCTAATTTAGAAATATAATCATTCTTGTCCTTAGAAATACCCTCTATATTCAATACCAATATACAAAATCTGTCGCCAATCTGAAAGGAGGATTCTTCGAATCGGGTCTTACGGTCCAAGTGACGATTTTTCAGATCTTCTGATGTTTAAAGTTTGCTATGGAACCCGTTAAAAGGGAAATCATCATCCATAGTTGATGAAGATTGTGATATAATACTTATTTCATTTAAAAAATAGCAGAGGAAAAATTATCGACTGACATTCGTTATGGCAATTGTTCAAATTTCAAGTTAGTAATGATATAATATTATTTGATATACAGGGTATAATTTCAAAAATTAAAGCCTAGTTATTTTCTTATTTATTACATAATATCACAACAAAAAAACAGACAAACATATCTGATGTAATTTGGCCTCTTGCACGTATAATATCTTGAATTGGATTTAAAAATATCCTTTTTCTCTCATCTAATGATATTCAATAGTTCATATTCTGGTAATGTTTATTATTAAAATTGAAATGCAGAAATCGGCAAATAGATCTAAAAGATCGTTACAGCATTACGAAAAAATTACGTATTTCACATTTGACAAATTAGAAAATATTCCCTGGTAATTAAACGATACCAAGTCAACATACATTGCTGATTTACCTACTAATTATAAATTCATGATGACTTCATTACTTCCACAATTTCGATAAAGTATTAGTCATATCTTAAAAACCACAAACACGTGATGTGATGCGACTTATTAAAGTTACTCATTCGCAATCTTGATTAGAATAATTCTGAATACATATGTCGACTATCAGTTGATTAAATAGAACAGATAATATATGAGGTAAAATTCAGAGTGACTCATAACTTATACAAAGAGTATTCATTAAGTTTACTCATTTTCGAAGAAAATTTCCTCTCCGCATTATGACACCACCTAATTTATTACACGAACTCGTTATATTTGTTTCGATATATCAGTCATTTTGCAGATACGTCGCTTCAATCAATTGTAGAAAACAAAGTTTATAAAACATACTATATTCATCGTCGAAATTAAATATAAGTAGAAAAAATATATCGAGTGAATCCACAAGGAGCAGAAGGAAATGAATGGAGATGGTACTTGCCGATACAAGTTTCTGCTGAATGGCTTCGTCAGGGTAAGGTAACCGTAGGAATGAGTAGATGGTTATAAGACAAAATATCAGATATACCGGTATGGAATGAGCGTTTTTTGTGAAATTAAAACACTAATTATTAATGAGAAAGTAAAAACATTTCATTCAAAGTATTGGCGATAGTTTTCTACACATTTTGACCACCCTTCTGGCAATTTGTGTATACCAAGCCAATAAAATTGTTCTTCTTTTAAAGCAAACCAACCGGACACCCAATTTTCGACCTACTCGTAGGAATCAAAGTGCTGCTCAGCCAATGCGTGTCCCATCGATGAAAACAAATGGTAGTCGGGAGGAGCCAAGTCTGGTGAATACGGCGGGTAGGGTAGCAGCTCCCAGCCAAGTGTTTCGATTGAATCCTGAACCGCTTTTGCTTTGTGTGGAGGTGCATTTACATGGAGCAAAATTTCCTTGCCTTCTTCTGTAATCTTTCGTATGTTGCTTCTGATAGAGCATGATCACCATATACCTCGACAAGCATTCAATGCGACTCTGCTTTCCGCAAATCATCACTTTCTGGTACAAAATTCGACATTTTTAACACGATGAAAAAATATAATGTTGTCTGTTCAATGAGTTTATGTATACTTGATATGTTTCACAGATGTCATTGCAAACAAACAAAAGAAATTAAGGCTAATTCACAACAAATGTTTCCTATCGAGACATTTGCTATCTTGACGCTCACTTCATATCGGTATATCTGGTAGATAAAAGGGATACACAAACAGGACCAATTTATTTCTTTAACACTAGGACCATTAATTCGGAGGAAAATCTTTCCTTGCCCTGACGAAGCCAATCAGCAGAAACGCGTGTCGGCAAGTAACATATTCGTTCATTTACTTCTGCTTTATAGATTTACCCGATATATCCTTTCTAGAAAAATTTGTTTTCGCACTTCAATACATCATTACGCCTGATGAAGATACTGCAATATTTAAATTTCACATTGAATGTTGGATTGTCTTCCATATTTAAGACCAGAGATGCACTGTTGAAGTTGGTGGATTATGTTTTAGACTGTTTTGAGAGAGGTGATCACTCGCTGTCGATCTTTCTGGACCTGAGTAAAGCCTTCGACTGTGTATCGCAACCTCTGCTCCTGGTGAAATTGGCCAAGTATGGTTTTCACACTGATAGCCTAGATCTCATTGCGTCTTTCTTTTCAAATAGACGACAGATGGTGTTCGTTAATAGTAAGTGGTCCAGAGAGGAGCAGGTAAATATCGGAGTCCCACAGGGTTCCATTTTGGGACCCTTGCTGGTCATCATTTTCATTGATGACTTTTCATCTTATCTCAGGGACGTTGAGCATATCATATGGGCCGATGATTCGTGCTTATCGGTGAGGGACAGAAACCTGGATGTTGCAGTGCAGATCGGGATGATTGTGGAGGTGATGGCCAATGAGTGGTTATCGAAGAATGGTCTTCAATCTGAAGAATGTGCAGCCTGAAGGCGCTTCATCATCATTGAAATTTCTCGGTGTATTTCTCGGCCCGACACTAACTTGGAGCTCACACGTTGAACACCTGGCTGCAACTTTGGCGGGGAGTACTTTCCTCCTGAGGAATCTAGCGGAGGCTGTCTCTGCAAGGGTACTAAAGAGTGCTTATCATGCGCTTATCGAGTCACGACTGCGTTATTGTGTTTTTCTGTGGGGTGGCTGTTCGACTTCAGAGAGGGTTTTCAGATTGCAGAGAAGAGCTGTAAGAATATTAGATAATATCGGCTACAGAGATGACTGCAAAAGGTCTTCGTCAAACTTGGAATACTGACTTTTCCGTGTCTTTTTATTTATGAGTGTCTGAAGTATGCACATGAGAATCAACAAAACTCAATGAAGAATGGCGATTTTCATAACTATAATACGAGGAAGAAACAAGATGTGAGGCCCATGTTCAGGAGACTGAAAAAATGTCAAAATAGCACGAATTTCTTATGCTATCAGTTTTTTAATAGAATTCCTCTTTCCCTCAGGGATGCACCTGTTAAGGCTTTCGAACACTCTATCAAATCTTACCTTGTGCGGAAGGCTTTCTACAGTGTGGGCGAGTTCCTGTCTACCAATTTGAGTAGTAATTTCTTAAACTTATGATTTTAAATCTTTAGATTGATCAATATATGTATTACTGTTGACTTGTGCAATACAAAGTAAATTTGTAAATAGCATCAAATAAATAAATACTTACTTACTCACTTACTTACTTATTGCTTCAGAGGTTGGCGACAAATGACGCTTAAAATTGGAGGTGGCGTATCTGCGTAATGTCGTTGATATATGGAATCAAATATCGTATAAGGCCAGTCGCATACTTATACGACATTCGTTTTCGATATATCGAAGACATTTCGCAGACTCGTCGCTTGGAATTGGATAATTACTAGTAGTTAAACAAAGGCACCAAAGCTATTCGACCTCGCGTAAGTTTTTAATATTTTCAGCTTGAAATTCTAACATTAACACAGTACGATAGCACGCTGTTCCATGATGAAGAACCTCACAAAAAACGCGATGACCTGAAAAAATCCCGTACGTCCCTGGCAAAGGTGAGGGGACGTCGGTGTGCGAGGGGTGGCAAAGGAGGGTACACACACCGGGAAAGGGTGAGAGCAGAGCGAGCGTGAGTTCGATCAATCTTGAAGCCTTTGTACAGCGCCTATTTCAGGACACAAGTGTGTTCCCATCTCGCGTTGTCGAGATGCCGTTCCACTCGGTTTTTTCCCTGCTCTCTCGTCTTTTTCATTTTAATAAGAATGCATATTTGACTCTTCGCTTTTTGTTTACCTCGCAAGATGGGATGGCGTAGAGGACGTATTCAGCGCACGCCATCGAGGACCACTCTCATTTTGCATATTACGTTCTGAATGGTGAAGAGCCTCTGGCGATCGATGCCAAGTCATTCACAAAGTCCATTAAGAAATCATGCGAGGAGAAAATTCGAATCTCCAGCTGAATTCAAGATGCTGTTTCAACCCTTTTGAGGACCTGCTCGAGAGATTCTGGATGAGAATGATCCTTGGGTCATCGTGACTTTCGATGACTAAAACTGTGTATACTCCATGACTTATGGATTGTAACTCACTTTGATATTCAAAGTAGTATTATATTATATCTGTCTAATTAATTTAAAATTTACTACTCAATTCATGAAAAAATTGGAAACATTCGTATAACAATCCTGAAATTTATATATGGTACAATGATTGATGAGGTGAGGTATTGTTTCTTCTGCTTCTCTGTATTCACAACTTGCGTTTGGAACTGAGTTCCATCTGAGGAGCAAGCTATTCTTTCCTACGTCAGTAACCTGTTCTCAAATTCTCCCAGGAATATCAAGGAAGGATTTTTTTTCGAAGAATAAGAATTGAGATCTTTATTGAACATTAATGAAGACTGAGAGTTCTCTGAGTTACCCACATCGAATCTGATATTATGAAGACAAAGGCAGAAAAAGGAGCTCAATGAAGTGATCAAGTATCAGATTCGTTTGACATTTACTAACCACTTGATGAAGGAATCGGAAAGATCTTGAATAGCCCTAAAACTATTGTGAAGTTTATATATGGGACAATGGTTAGTGAGGTGAGGTATTGTTTCCTCTGCTTTCCACATCCACAACTTGTGCTTGGAACTGAGTTCCATCTGAATAGCATGCTATTCGTTCGTCCAAGACCTGTTCTCAAACGATTTAGCACTGTTCGAATTTTTCTAGGAATATCGAAACCAGGAATTGTTTTTGAAGGAAATAGGATCCTTATGGAACGTTTCATTACAGTTTCATTCAATCTGCCATAATTCTTTATTGCTTGTGTTTAGTTGAAAAACCAATAAATAAATTGGGAAAGGAATGATATTTGTTCTATGAATTTAGAGCTGCAGTCTGTCATCCAATATAAGGCCGGACATTATTTGACCTAACTTGTAACCATTGGACAGGTGTAGATCTTATCGTTCCAATGATTTTTCTCATCGATTTATTTAATTGTGCATCAATTTCTTCTTTATGTACACTCTCAAATCAAACTGAGCAACAATATGCAGCTGCTGAAAAAATGAAGGTAAGAGATGCTGTCCGAAGAGTGGAAGTACCAGAAACTAATTCCTGAAGATAGTGTAATTCCTAGTTTTTAGTTTCAGGCGCAGATCATCTGAATTACATTCGAGAGATTAATGCAATTCATGTCCTAAGTACTTAGGATAGAAATGTTCGATAGGAGAATCATTGAAAGTTACCACTTATTTTCTACAGTCTTGAAACAAGATACCTCTCTTTTATTAGGGTTAAACCTTAGACTATATAAGATAGACGACAAATCATTCCTTTGTAAAATGTCGATTTGTTTTGACTCCCTCATTGAAAGTCGTTTGTGAAACCTCACCCGGCAACACCGCATAAAATCTTTTCCTATTACTCAGGTCACAATATCTTCAGGGTCAAAATGATCTGAACAAATGACAATTGCTTCCTTTGGGCAAATACTTGACCATCCCAATAGCAAAATCCAAATTCTTCTTCTTTCATCGTCATCTGGGAACCCTATTAAAACTTTCTACGCTACTGAACATGTAAATAACTAAATACTTCGTTTCTAACAATACACTTACCTATGGAAAGATAAATTTGGATTAAAATTCCTGCCTTTACTACAACTTTCACACTTACGTACCATTTTTAGTGCGATGAAAAGTAATAAACAATATAAAATATAAAAAACCTAATACTGACTCTCACAAATTTTCTTCAATTTGCGTATTTGTTTTCGATACAGAGGTGGCAACGTGTGTCTTGTAAACATAATGTGACCTTCAAACTGTCTAACAGAGAATGCGGCAGCGTTGTCTCGACTTTCATCTGCGGTCTTTGACATAAAATAGTAGAATCAACTTAAGTTTTTCTTTTACTTCTTGCTAATATATCCGATAAGACAGTTTCAATTCGAAATATAAAATTTTATACAATTTTTTTAATGCAAATTGGAGAAAAAGTTTTATTCACAATTATAGGGGAATATAGAAACCTACTATTTGCTCAGTTTGGCAACATGAAATTTTTTTTATGATCTGAGTGGTCCATCTCAATACGTTACAATCAACCAACTCTAAGTTACAAACACGACACTTTTCAATGTAAATAATATTCTCATATAGTCTAAGGGTTAAACCATAACAGCCAATTAAAAAAATAATTCTTCAAAATCTAAAAATCAGTTGTAAGTACAAATTTCTGAGATGATGTCCTAGGTAAATCACTGAGATATAAATTGAATAGTGAAGGAGTAGAACTGATCCTGTTGGAAAACAGTTTGAATGTTGGAAAACTGCTACTCTTATTAACAACAAAAACACGAAATCTTCTATCAGATAAAATATTTTCTAATAATCTTAGCCATTTTCCCACCTTTCACACTATACTAGTAGAGTTTGAAAATTAACCCATCGCTCCACACAGTGTCATATGGCGAAAATAAATCTACGAGTATGAAAGCACAATGTTCCTTCCAATTACCATTTATATTTCTGATAAAATATTTCCCCATTCAGATCAAATATCATACCTTTCTTGATCCAACAAACTTCCCAGGAAAAAACTAGTTATAAATTCAATTTTAGTCTCCGCGAATAAATCAACCCTCAGAAATTAGTGGCACTATATGTCATAAGATTTCTCACATCATCGAGTCAAAGAGATCTACCTGAATTCAAACTACAGAAAAGAAACTCATTACCATATGGTTTACAACATTGCTTACATTGAGTGAAAACTCATATAGGTATTGGAATGCAAAGTCAACAAGGTCCATTCAAACAGAAAACCTGCCCTCATTACTATTAAGAATTCACCCTTCAGAGCCGATCTAGGTAACCTTCGGCACGTCAGATTACGGTGGTTCGGTGCCACATCTACTGAATTGAAGGAGTTAAGGGTAAGTAGGTAATGTTCTGATTTATGCGAGCTTTTTCGTAGTGAAACAGGGAGCTATTGTTTTTTTCCAGAAGGTACTTATATAATTCAAAGGATATCAGCTGAGTTTTTATATTCATGGGATAGATTGATTGTCCAAATATCCTGGTCAAATTAGTCATGAGTAATGATTATCTGAAATTTGATTGTCTCGATATTCTGAAAAACATCCACTTCATGAAAGAGATAATAAACTTAGTAAACGGCCCGCAGAGATATTGGTTGATGAAAACCAGCGAATAACAACACGTGAGATTTATTTTTTATTATTTCAGCAGTCTGTTCTGTTAATTAAACCTTTGTTAAGTTCCATGTAAAGTCCACTTATTGTTCAAAGTCGATCACTGATAATGACTCCAGGCATATCTCAAATTTGTATTGCCAGTTTTTCCCCATCATCTTCATTCCTTATTATTTCTTATCTCAAGCACCCTCGTTATTTTTTGCATCATTTTATGTTGAATGTAATGTTTATTTTCTGTAGAATAGGTGTCATCAATTTCAGAGCATAGAATAACTGATGAAATGTTCATATTGTTCAATAAAAAGAGTTGTAATCTATAGTATGTTATAAGGTGTACAAATAAGTTTCCGCGGTTTGTCAAAAGATGGCCCCACCAGAAGGTTATGGAGAAATTGTCAGATGTAAAACGTAATATCCCAAGTTTAGTCATCTGGCAACACCATAACCTTAAAGTACCAGTGATTCCGTATCAGCATCACGTAATTTTTTTCGTGCAAAAATGTCAAGTTTTATTCCGAATAAGCATTCTTTGCGGGAACTTTTGATTAACTTCTTTAATTTGAAAAAATCTGCAGCTGAGGAGCATCGATTGCTTCTAGAAGCATATGGTGAAGCTGCATTAAGTGAGAGAAGTTGTCAGGAATGGTTTCAAAAGTTTAAGAACGATGAGTTTGACGTTAAAGACAAAGAACGCAGTGGAAGCCGAAAGTGTACGAAGACATGGAATTAGAAGCACTATTGGAGGAAGATTCGTCCCAAACGCAAAAAGAACTTGCACTTACTCTACAAGTGACTCAACAAGCAATTTCACATCGTTTGAAATCGTTAGGAATGATTCAAAAACAAGGAAATTGGGTTCCATATGAACTAAAGCCGAGAGACGTTGAACGCCGATTATGCATGAGTGAAATGCTGCTTGCCAGGAATAAAAAAAAAGGGTTTTTTTGCATCGTATAGTCACTGGTGACGAAAAATGGATTCACTAGGATAATCCAAAGAAGAGAAAGTCATGGGTTAAGCCCGGCGAACCATCAACATCGACAGCTAAGCCGAATATTCATGGAAAAAAACTCATGCTGTGTATTTGGTGGGATCAGCTTGGTGTCGTGTATTATGAATTGCTGAAACCAAGCGAAACCATTACTGGAGCTCTCTACCGAACACAATTGATGAGATTGAGTCGGGCACTTAAGGAAAAACGCGCCCATTACTACTCCAGACACGACAAAATTATTCTTTTACACGATAATGCTCGTCCACATGTTGCGGCGCCGGTAAAAACATACTTGGAAACACTCAACTGGGAAGTTTTACCCCACCCGCCGTATTCACCAGACTTAGCCCCTTCTGATTATCATCTGTACCGGTCGATGGCACATGGTCTGTCTGAGCAGCGCTTCACATCATATGAAGACACCAAAAATTGGGTAGATTTGTGGATAGCGTCAAAAGATGAAGAGTTTTTTCGACGGGGTATCCGAATGTTGCCAGAAAGATGGGGAAAAGTAGTGGCAAATGATGGAAAATACTTTGAATAAAACGTAATGTACTTTTCCTTTACAATAAATTCCTAATTTCTTATAAAAAACCGCGGAAACTTATTTGTACACCTAATATAAATATTTCTAATTTTCAAGATGAAAATATCGATATGTAATTTTAAAAATGCACTTTGCGAACATAATGAAAAAATTTTCATTTTTGATATTGCAACTGTTTGCCTAAATCATACATTGCATATCGAGGATGATATTTGTTTCATTATTTTCGCAAAATTCATTTTTAAAATTCAATGGTCCTGTGCTATCGATTCAAATTTCCCGCCATTCTTTAACCGGCGCTGATCTCAGCGCCATCTGAAAATAGGTTTCTTTTTCGGAGAGAAATAGAAAATTCCATCGGACACGAATTTAGTTCGGAGTTAACCGTCTCGGTTGTCTCATATGACATCATAATATGAGAGAGACCTATTTCTCTTCAGTCCGCAAGATCAAACCTGTGTATTACTACCATCATCTTACCATAATCCTTCTGTCGATCCTGTACCTGAGCTTCTTGGCACGACCCTGTGTCGCACATCGAACGTTGCCGCGTTACCACGGCAACATGGACTTGTGGCCGTCCGGATCCCTTATCCCGTTCAGTATTCATCTCCGACAATTGAATGACTATTCAAGTAGATAATGATATTTGCATGCTGATGATCTCCCTCAAGTGGCGACTTAATCGCTGCTATACCTGCTTCGAGTTTCTCCTTCATCTCTCGTTTATACGTGGATCGCATGTCATCGGCAGTTACTGATGATCGCAGTCTTTGGATGGAATCCATTAAGTAATTTTATTCGGGAGAATTGGTTCTGTGGGGCGGTTGTCGGTTCTTAATCAGTGGGGTCTTCATATAAAACTCGGGTTTTCTTAAAACAGCGTCAGAACTTTAAATTTCAACATGGGCAACACTGCGCGACTTGTTAAGATCAAATGGCAGTACTTATGTCGAGCAGTAGGGGGCAATTAAGGATGAAGGTGTAAACAGTTCAACAACACGCAGAAATTATTTGTATTTTTTGGCGAAATAAATGTTTCGCTAGCCTCTCAGCAACACTTTATTCTATTTATCGTTCTGTTAATCGGAACGAACTGGGTCAGTTGCTGATAAGGTAACTAAGATACTCGTCAGGTTGCCAGATGTCGAGAGATCATTTCAAGTTTGTACCAAGTCTTAGAGATAAACTGAACCAATCGGTCAATCAGTGCCTGACTTAACTACCAGTTGACGCCAATAAGAAAACATCTATATAATTTTTCCATTATGCCAATCCTCAGTAGACCAATGACGAAATTTCATAAGGTTTGGTTTATTATTCATCGAGTAACAGGGCTTTAAGTGATGCTTCTTTGGTTTTTCAAAAACGATTGATTCAAAGCAATTTCGTTTATTGATATAATCAGTTTTTGATCTGAAAAACACCCTTCAAGCTTTGGCTTGAAAATGTTATTCAGAAGCTGCCTCTGCCATCTTAAACGACTATCAAACGATGGTTGTCCCATTTCAAACGTGGTCGCTTCAGGACATAGCTGACACAAGAAGAAAACCCTATCCTTGCTGTAGATACTTATATGGCTTCTTAAGGCCCCACATTACTATTGCAAACTTTGAACAAGAAGCCCCCAGTCCAAAATGATTGAGATTCATAGCTGAGATGCAACGAGATGCCGGGTTCAGACCTGGGTGGTTTCCGTCCTCAATTATCTCAAAGAATATATCTCCAGCTTAAATGGCATGAAGTACACAGTTCTAAAATCCACACTGATGGGTCCGGTGTGGGACCAGAGAAGAAACGCATAGGTAGGTAAAACAGAAATATGTATAAACTGCACTCGAATTATGAGGTTTTTCTATCACAAATCACCATGTGGTAAAGATTCTTGACAAAATGAATCCATTTAAACCCAGTAGGCATCTAAAACCACTTCGAATTGATCTCAATCTGAATTTTGACATCGAGAAATCTAATAATGCCGGTTATTTCGAAGATTAATTATCATTTCCCAACTGATTGGTCATAAAATACTATAGGTAACAGTAAGATTATGATGACTGAGAACCAAAAGGTCGTCCTATCGGTCAGATCTATAATTACTTCGTGCCTTTGAATATATGGCTTGGAAATATCCTATGCGAACACATGAGAGTATGCAAGCTGTGAGTTTTGAAAGATTTCTGTTTGAAATCATTGGGAGCTCTCATTTTATACAGGGTCATTCACGACGTTTATAGAAAACTGATCAGAATTTCGGACCGAAAATATGCATGTTGGAGTTCCAGACAATAATCTTGGTACCCGGTACATTTTTGATGATATAATGAGATGAAAAGAAGAATACATTCATTTTCGAAGTTTTCCCAAATGACGGGGAAGTGGAGAAAAATTTGAGTTAGAAATTAAATTGGCCCTGTAAATTATTTTAGAATTATACATATTGAAGCCTTCAAACCCTACCTTATGTGTTGCTCTGCCAAGGTCTTTTTTTGTGCTTCTTTGAGAATTTATTGTATTCGTGATCTGAAGCCATCCGTGGAAAATCGAATAAATAATATTGAATTGCTTTTTATAAGTAAATGAAAGTAGGTACAAAAATGAACTGAGTGGAATGAAAATACAGGTGCACGCTTGTGAATAGAATAAAAACTGAAAGAAATGTGCACATTTGTTGTAACCATGGTTACAACAATTTCATTTTCAAAAATTCCAATACATAAAATATCAATGTATTGCCTCCATTCAATCCCATCTTGGAAGATGGTCGTACTAATCATTAGCATTTTAGGAACTGAAGGGTCCCTACCAGCATAATACACAGTAAAGCAGCAAGTCAAAGTGTCTTGGTACCCGTAGCATAAAATCGCAAATCCTCTCCACTAATCATAGATTTATTCTTAACAACATATTTAAATCATCAAAAATTACATTCATAAAGTAACTTATGTCCTCACACAAATCTTGGAATCGATCGACATTCAACAGTTAACTTGAACAAAGACGATATTAGTCATTTTTAGATTTTTATTAATTCATTTGCACTTTTCAAAAATGACTTATTCAATCCAACAATTTGATATTATTGGAATTTCATTTTTGAGTCACTTTCATTATTTCTTAATAAACTCAATTAATTCTATAGAAAACCATAGAAGACAGTAGTTATACTTTTCAGTGATCGATTAAGTGAACTGGAAGAATTTTTCTGTGCCAATTATGAGGTTAGTCATTTCAGCATTGAATCATTTCGAATTCGAACGTGAAAATTATTACTTTTCAGCATAACATATACAGGGTGAGTCTTTGACCACTGCGTTAATTTGAACCATAGGTTCTTGAGATCAAAAGAAACACTTTTTCCATTACGGTTTTTCTATATTCAGCTTCGTTGAAAAGTTATAAGCATTTTAAGTTTTCACATTGGGCAAATACCCCTCTGTAGTCCAGTTTAGTTTGAATGAAAATTACCTTCCACAGCATCCACTATTGAAACTGAATTGATTATAAACATTATTTTCCCTCTATGAAATTATTCACTCACTCATGTTTCATCCGATCAGGTCCATATCCAGAAGGAAGATACAAAATACTAATTTTCTGGTAAAAAAAATTCAACACCATAAACATAGATTTTTGTTGTTCTACCATATTTTCTTTCTACTTCAAGATTATAAACCATGCCTTTCTAGTGAGAAATTCCAAAAAAACCTCAGAATTATTGGGTGTTATCATCATACATTTGTAATTTTCTTCTTAAAATTTCCAAATCATGAAAACCATCATTTCTATGAAAACTTCTAAAGCGAGAGGTTGTCACTGTGCTTTTTTTTTCACTCAAAGCCAGAAAAAATCATCTATGATTTTCCAAATACTGATATTTCTGAAGTTTCTTCTTCTTGACAAAGACACCAGTCTATGAGGTCTCTTGATACGGTTAAAAATATGAAAATCTTTTTCGAAATCTTCAACGACAATGAATGATGTCTCTACGAATAATCATTTTAAAGTGATGTTATTTTGCTTGATGATTATTTTCTGTACTGAATCCCAATAAAAATTTACCTGAATAGATTACAAGTATTTCCAGATTTAGGTGTGCAATTATACTTTCTTGAAGAAATACCTAAATTTGATTTTGAAAAATCAACTAGGTGTTCTTCAATGAAAAATTTTTTGTTAAATCATTAATATGAATCTATTCTGTTTAGACTATAATTACTGATTACTGATTTTTATAATCAGAGTATCTGTTTTAATTACGTAAACAAGAACATAAATATTGAATAATGGTTATTCATAGATTATGTCAAATTTTAATACCTTACCATAGAATATTAATTTATTACCAAACACCAGGAGAGAAAAAATTAATATTTGCAATGTTTTTTTAAATGAAAGATAATTTCTGTAACTATTATTGATCTTTAGTTATAATTTTCCTCAGAATAATTAGAGTGTATTATTATCACATTAAAATATTATAACGTCTCTGTGGTGGGTAGTTCCAAATAAAAAAGTGTTCTGTGGTTCCTTGTTGTTTTGATTCTGTTTGAAACTGTCAACAGTTATTTGTAGCTTTCTTTCAAAAAATGTGGAAAATATCGAATATCGATAGTTTTGAATTATTCAATTCAGTATGAAATGATTATGGTCAGAAAATGCATTCTATTCTAATCTTTCTTGTTTATGAGCTTATAGCTTCCAGTTTCAATATTGAATTGATTGAATTTTAATTAACTATGCATCATAACAAACATTCAGAAATATCAAAACTAGGTCAAATTCTATTATCTCCTAAGTTTGTGAACAAGGTTGAATCGGTGTATGAAATAAAGATAATAAAGGTATAAAACAAATCTAGGAGACTGGGTTCGAAGTTTTTAAAACCCAAATGAGCTCAATTTGCAGCATTCCTATGTTAGAATAGATATAATTTGATGAACCCTGAAAGCCTGAAGCTATAAAAAACCAGCTCTTCATAAAGACAAGTCTTCAATTTAACAGGTCCTGACAGAAAATACTTTACCTATTTCAACGGTCAAAATATACCGAAGAGTGATGGAAAACTTTCTCTATTTATTATGGAATATTATTCTGGATTAAATATTAAACAAGGTGCATCATTAACAATGAATACAGCAAATGGCAATTTAAATTTTGTGGTGAATGTAAGACAAAAATTGTTCAGTGATTAATTTCATCTATAGTGTTTAGTGGTGGAACCATAGACTGGAGAGATTTCCCCCAACCTTTTGTAGAAATCTTTAATAAAGACATAAAATATGGCAACATTGAACAGATCTGATTATTGAATCATTTCAGCACAGAGTTGGATTTGAGAAAATCAGAAAATTTGGACAAAATTATATTGATTTAATTCCTTTCAACTTCAAATATCTCAAGAATGGTGCAATTTAGGAGAAAAGATGAGGAATGATTTTATATGCAAAAAAAAACTAATGATTCCAGGAAGTACGAGATACGGACCTTTAGTTCAAGTGATATTTGTTTTTTATGCAATTTAACCAATCTGTAGAGTAGTAGTGAGAAACCCACAAGAAGTGGAATGAATCTATTGATGCCAAAATATGCACGAGTGTTATCAAAAACCTTCTATAAGAGATCATTTCAATTGATATCGTCGTTTGAATATTACAGGTGAAAATGCAATTTTTTTATGAAATTTCAACACCCTATATCTTTTTAACGGGGCCAAATTTGGAAAAATGTTATAGGAAGAAAATGTTTCTTTTGACGTCAAGAATCTATGGTTAAAATTAACGCAGTGGTCAAAGACTCACCCTGTATAGTATTACTTAGTAAACTTGTAATCAAGAATCATTCAAACTATTTCAATTGAATACGAGTATGAATACCTACAGGGACTTCAGCCGAATAGGGCAAAATTCAAAAGACGTGTCGTGTTTTATTTCATTGTTTAATTGATTTTTCTATGGTTTCTTCCAATTGTTTGATAATACGATAAGAATATCTCTCTTTTAGTGTTCATAAAATATGGAGTGAATAAAGTCCCTCCAGATTCCCATTCAACCCTTCAAGTCTGGGTCATAAAACTATCATCATAAGGACAGAAATGTTGGAATACAAAATCTGCCATGAGGCACGTGCAGTGTTAAATTTACTAAATACCTATGATCCCAAAAATTAATTACGGATACTTTTTTCTTGAATTGTGTTCAAGTTGAAATAACCATAAATCCAATCCCATACCTTCGCTGGTCTTTCTTCATAATGAACTCGAATTAATGTCCTGTAAATATATTATGGTTATCCAGCAACATATTTTCCAATTTATCAACTAGCAGTTAATTCGATAACGAGCGGCATTTTTATCTTCAGAAACTAATTAAAGGTCTAATTCCCAATTCTGGTCAATTTCTATAATCCCGCAAGTTATCAGGAGATCTAAATCGTGGGTAAAACACCTGATATTTCAACACCTGCTGCCAAAAAATGAGTAATTCATTGAAGAATGGGCTTGGGGATTCAATTTCATTATATTCCAGCAGGGAGTTGAAGTACATGTAAGGGAGGACACGGAAAAATATTAGCTTTAGGATAATTGAATATTTTCAAGGGTAATACCACTAGAGGTGAGAATTTTTTGAGAATACTCTTGCTTTTTGGGAATTATGCGTTTAAATTTCACGAAATAAAGTTATCCAAATTTGGAAAAATGTTATAGGAAGAAAACGTTTCTTTTAGGTCAAGAAATAAATATGGACCGATTATTCCACCGGCCCATAAACCACACTGTTGATCTTTCTGGATTTAACGGCAATTCTTGAGACTCTTCGGGTTGTTCAGCACCCCAGATTCGGGTCTTTGTTTGTTTACGAACCCATCAAGCCAAAAATGGGCCTCATCAGTGAACAAAACTTTTGTCCTCTCTACCCCGCCGCCGCTATATTCTCTTCACTGCGAGCGGGATGTTCTCTATTTGGTCTAGTATTATCCAACAACGAATATTGACTCTCAAAGTAGAGCGAATTGTGCATTCGGTATGCCGTTCATTCGGACCGTAAGTTGCTCTAAGTGCCCGATACACATTAATTGGAGAACGCCCATTTTTGTAATAAAGCTGAGCAATTTGTAGATGCTATGCCGGGCTAAATAGTTCCATTATGAAATGTCAGACACTACTGAACAAGAGTACCACTTCAATTTACACGACGCATGCGCGATCTCCAACTAAATCACCACTACAAAGAGTACCTCTAAATGAATCACCCTTTATTTGTTGCTCTATTTTGCCACTCGATATTTCTATATTGTCCAAAGAATAGAAGCCTACAATAAAAAAAATCAAAGAGACAGCATATCACTCTCAATACCATAAGTACAACATCAAATGAGTTTGCCGGAAGCTTGGCAATTTTTCGATGTTACTTGACGAAGCCTTCAAACCACAGATATTATCTAGTTTTCAAAGTTCTGTTAATTTAACACTTATTAGTGAAAACTGAAAAATTTCTAACATTGTCAGCTCAGAACAATTAGAAATGATAGTTATTGCCCAAATAATAGTTCCATCATCAAAAATTTCTAGTCAACTGTACCTTTCATAATGGATTTATGGCGAAATACATTTAGAAGAGCCCAGAAATGTGACTGAAGTGTTCCCACTTAATCGAGTCTCCGAGTCACCTTTCGTCGACATTCTGAAAACATTTCATCAGAATCGTCGACGTGCTCTCATCGACAACGAAAATTTTCTAGAGTGCAGATATTCAAGGAGCAAATTTGCACTTCCGTTCCAGGGAATTCAATCAAGATCTTATTCTATGGGTTCGCCCGTCGGCAAATCGCTATATAAGATCTGAGAGTCAATGCAGCATCCTGGAAATGTGAGTCCTCACTTTGACTTCTTTCGATCCGGGGGCTGATTGATTCAGGGCGCAGGGGGGTAGCGGGAGCGGAGGAGGGGCAAATCCAATCTCGCCGCCTCTCGTGTGTCGCATACGTCACTAACCAGACAGATTTTATTGCATTTTCTTCCATTTCCAGATAAAAGATGGACGCCCTTTACTTCCACTAGATCCCTGATAAATGTTCCAATTCGCGCGTACCAGCGTTTCTTTATAAAAATTGATTCTGGTCTGGAAATATTGCAGCCCATTTAATTTTCTCGCCAATTCTGAAACGGTTTCATCCGACGCGTAAAGGGATTCGGTGCCTGGATACTGTTCACATTTGTTGGTCTTTATGGGACGTAATGAGTTTTATCGATCAAGGATAGAGGGTGGAAATTATGTTTGATTTTCTGTTCTACAAACAATTCCACTAGGTTCTTGCTATAAAATGAACTTCATAACATTGAATAATTTCGAAAAATCTCTTGAAATCTCAATATTGAATTTTTTCTTGCTAACTTATACTAACACAAATTTACCATTGAATAATTCTCAAATACTTCCAACTCTTTTTGAGGTTTCATATTTATGAAAAATAAAGATAGATGAGGTCTACATCAAAAATAAAAACACGTATAAATGCTCACCTCAGTGATTTTCTTCATGTTTTTGCGAGCTTGTTTTGAATTGAATGATCATTTCATCCATCTCAACAACTATCGTTTCGATGTTTCAATATAACTTTTTCAGAACAGATAATAATAGGATCATACCCCACAAATGTGGAAATCTAAACTGTGTTTACGTTAATATGCATAATGAGCATTCCAAGTTTTTCTACATTGGGCAAATACTCTTCTATAGTCCAGTTTAGTTTAAATGAAAATTACCTTTCGCAACGTCCACTATTGAATCTGAATTGATTAAAACATTATTTTCAATCAAAGAAATGATTCACTCACTCATGTTTCATCAGATGATTAAATCGATTTAATTCCTTTCAACTTCAAATATCTCATAAATGGTGCAATTAGGAAAAAAAGATGATGAATGGTTTTATCTGCAAATAAGACTAATTATTCTAGGAAATACAAGAACCTTTAGTTCAAGTGATATTTGTTTTTCATGCCAATTTAACCAATCTGTACAGTAATAGTGACAAACCGTTTCAATTGATATTGTCGTTTTGAATATTGGGTGAAAATGCAATTTTTTTGAAATTTCAATACCCTATATCCTTTGAGCAGGGGCCAAATTTGGAAAAATGTTATAGGAAGAAAACGTTTCTTTTAGGTCAAGAAATAAATATGGACCGATTATTCCACCGGCCCATAAACCACACTGTTGTTCTTTCTGGATTTAACGGCAATTCTTGAGACTCTTCGGGTTGTTCAGCACCCCAGATTCGGGTCTTTTGTTTGTTTACGAACCCATCAAGCCAAAAATGGGTCTCATCAGTGAACACAACTTTTGTCCTCTCTACCCCGCCGCCGCTATATTCTCTTCACTGCGAGCGGGATGTTCTCTATTTGGTCTAGTATTATCCAACAACGAATATTGACTCTCAAAGTTAGTGATGGTAGAGCGAATTGTGCATTCGGTATGCCGATTATTCGGACCGTAAGTGCCCGATACATTAATTGGAGAACGCCCATTTTTGTAATAAAGCTGAACAATTTGTAGATGCTGTGCCGGGATAAATAGTTCCATTATGAAATGTCAGACACTACTGAACAAGAGTATCACTTCAATTTACACGACGCATGCGCGATCTGCAACTAAATCACCACCACAAAGAGTACCTCTAAATGAGTTACCCTTTATTTGTTGCTCTATTTTGCCACTCGATATTTCTATATTGTCCAAAGAATAGAAACCTACAATAAGAAAAATCAAAGAGACAGCATATCGCTCTCAATCCCATAAGTACAACATCAAATGAGTTTGCCGGAAGCTTGGCAATTTTTCGATGTTACTTGAAGAAGCCTTCAAACCACAGATTTTATCTAGTTTTCAAAGTTCTGTCAATTTAACACTTATTAGTGAAAACTGAAAAATTTCTAACATTGTCAGCTCAGAACAATTAGAAATGATGGTTATTGCCCAAATAATAGTTCCATCATCAAAAATTTCTAGTCAACTGTACCTTTCATAATGGATTTATGGCTAAATATATTTAGAAGAGCCCAGAAATGTGACTGAAGTGTTCCCACTTAATCGAGTCTCCGAGTCACCTTTCGTCGACATTCTGAAAACATTTCATCAGAATCGTCGACGTGCTCTCATCGACAACGAAAATTTTCTAGAGTGCAGATATTCAAGGAGCAAATTTGCACTTCCGTTCCAGGGAATTCAATCAAGATCTTATTCTATGGGTTCGCCCGTCGGCAAATCGCTATATAAGATCTGAGAGTCAATGCAGCATCCTGGAAATGTGAGTCCTCACTTTGACTTCTTTCGATCCGGGGGCTGATTGATTCAGGGCGCAGGGGGGTAGCGGGAGCGGAGGAGGGCAAATCAATCTCGCCGCCTCTCGTGTGTCGCATACGTCACTAACCAGACAGATTTTATTGCATTTTCTTCCATTTCAGATAAAAGATGGACGCCCTTTACTTCCACTAGATCCTGATAAATGTTCCAATTCGCGCGTACCAGCGTTTCTTTATAAAAATTGATTCTGGTCTGGAAATATTGCAGCCCATTTAATTTTCTCGCCAATTCTGAAACGGTTTCATCCGACGCGTAAAGGATTCGGTGCCTGGATACTGTTCACATTTGTTGGTCTTTATGGGACGTAATGAGTTTTATCGATCAAGGATAGAGGGTGGAAATTATGTTTGATTTTCTGTTCTACAAACAATTCCACTAGGTTCTTGCTATAAAATGAACTTCATAACATTGAATAATTTCGAAAAATCTCTTGAAATCTCAATATTGAATTTTTTCTTGCTAACTTATACTAACACAAATTTACCATTGAATAATTCTCAAATACTTCCAACTCTTTTTGAGGTTTCATATTTATGAAAAATAAAGATAGATGAGGTCTACATCAAAAATAAAAACACGTATAAATGCTCTCAGTGATTTTCCATTAGAGCTTTTTGAATATTTTCCCCTCTTAGTTTGATTCGAAGCTCTTATTTGAATCCATTATGATATGGATATTAGAAGATTTGAATGAATGATATGGATATGGCGATGTGAGGAATTCTCAAATTTTTAAATTATTTGTGAAATATCTCTTTAAAAACAATGTATCTAATATTGAGGTGTACCACAGACATTTACTCCATAAAATCTAAATCCATAATATACAGGGTAAGTCTTTGACCACTGAGTTAATTTGACCTACTGATTCTTGAAGACAAAAAAAACGCTTTATTCCTATATCACATTTCCAATTCTGCCCGTTGCAAAGTTATAAGCGATTTAAGATTTCAAGTTGAGCAAAACCACCACTGGGTTTTTCAAAATTCAGTCCTAACTAGCTCTACGTAATTAAACATAGTATAAAGCCCTTACAGCCATGCTTTTTATTTTGCATAACTATCAAAGATTTCGATCTATGATATCTTCTATGTCCCATTTTGAACCCTGCAAATTCCAATGTTCAAGGTGTTTCTCATGTTTTGAAGTCTCAATAGGTTTCCTACAGAAAAACCAAATTGATAAAAAAATGCAGTATTGTCAAAACCTATTCGGAAAAAATATTTAAATCAACTTCAACACTACTGGGGATAGATTATGAAATTGATATTATTTTTAATCAATTTCATACATGAATAATTTTTCTCAAAACTGTTTGAAGCACCCTTAAGACTTCGAACAAACCTAACGATGGATTTGTGACTGTAATCAATAGCATGGTTAATTAAAAAAATAAGAAAAAATAAATAAAAATAAAACAATTGTACCAAACAATGGATCTGTGATTGTAATCAATAGGTAATTGAAGATTACGTTTAAAAAAAATCACTACAAAATTGGAAAATTTGTGACTACAAAACTATACCTACTAACATTTAACCAAGAGACATAGATTATTTTTTTAATATTTTTGCTAGAACTGGTATAACCTAACATATCGCCCAGTAACCGCTTACGTTGAGTTACAGGATATTCTATAGATATATTTCTTGTGATTAATGAACTATCGTCGATCAAAAAACTCTATCGGAAAGGAATTGTGAAGTATAGAGTAAATCTAATTCCACACTGTCATTAAGTTGCTTACCAATCAGTTCAAACCATATTGGAAGAAATGTCATTCGTTCAAGGAGACTTACAGTAGTAAAACTATGGTTTACAACAGGCCAAACCTCTTCAAGAAAGGCAGGGGCTCCCTTGAGGACGACCAGCGCCCAGAATGGCCGATCGAGGTGACCACTCCGATAATTAATCAATGGTTGTTACCAGTGTCAAAAAATGTTCGTGAAAGTAACAATTATACTAAGAATAACTTCTGACACATTATTTTGAGATCTGTCTGCAATATTCAAGGAGGAAAATATCAATTATTTAGTTCGAATATTCTTTTCATTTTCATCAATCATTATATTTACCACTACCAATAAAATATCCAGATAAATCGACCAAGAGTTGACTCACGCCGCCAAGACGCTAAGGAAATCCCTCGACAAGCTTTCATTTCGAACCTCTCGATTGAACTGAGAAGCAAAACAGCAGTCAAGTTCGTTAGCAAAATGGGAATTAATTTCTTTGCCGCCCCAACTTTGGCGTCTTCAGCGAATAAGACGACGCAGGCGCCCTTTCTGGCGTCAATGACAACTAATTGGATGAGGCTAACAATGAGACTTTCACCCGGTTACTGGGTCGATGGAATTGTTGGATAAGATCAGGGATGTTCACCCTGGACCTTGTTGATGAATCTCGAAGTTTGCCCGTTACTTTACCCTTAATTTCACAACGGATTTCGTGGCCTTCAAAATTGACGATTTGTTTGGGGTCGGTGAACGAGGCGACCTAGGAAATTGCCACGTAATGCTCGTTTCATTACCACAGCTGCTATTTTGTTGGACAAATTTGTTAATATACATTGAATTTTCATTTATTAGAGAATTCGAGAAGTCTTAATTTAGGATGATAAAATTTTGATGATGGAACTCGTGTAGAATTTTGAATTAGGCAATAACCTCCATCCCTTCGTTCGGTATGGGCCCGAATCATTTCAAGTAGTTAAAATTTATGAAAGAACCTACATTAAATTGTAAAGAAACACAACATCCTAACAGAGGAATATATATGCATAAGGATGAACAATGTTAAAAAGGTCACAAACTTCTTGATGAGTTCTTTTTCTCTCCCCATGCCCAATCATCATTAATATTTCTATTCTTTCTCTGTCACTAAATTCGGCCATTTACGATCAAATTAAAACAATATAGTCTTTTACGTTCAAATTCAAACACTAATAACTATTTTGACAACTATTGCCACTTCCACAATGAATTTCGTGGACTACAAGATACCATCAAATTATTCCATTGCAAATTTTCAAATTGACATTACGTCCGGTAAAACCGAAATTTCAAAATTGTTAAAAAATATGAGAACAAATAGGAAATCTTCTGCAGTATCCATCTTCAAAATATCATTTTGATGTCTATAACAATTCCAGAGATATTTACTCGGTTCCACACATTTTCCCATCACTGTGTAGAATAATAATTGGAAATAAATACAACATAACAAGAGCATTTAATACACAAGATACTATCAGGGCTAATCAATCAAAAGATAAGCCTGAAAATGAAAATCAAAGACGAATTCAAGAAGATATCCGGCAATTCGTATCAGCTACATGGAGCATTTCGGAATATATGGAGCAGTGTTGTCGAAATAATTGCTTCACATGACTCCATTTATTGCTCCATTCGTATTGCATGGCGATTATTGCTCAATAAATTGCCTGCATAAATGCACCTTTACTCGCGACGTTTTCGGCTGGTCCATATGTTGTAATATTTCATTTTATTTTCGAGTAGTGTCATCTAGTCTCAGCTCGAAGAGACCAACTACCATGACGATAAGAAAAATCTTCTGACTATCTCAAATTGTCTTATTCTCACCATTGCTTATGAACTTAACTATTTTTATGAATGAATTCACGCTATGAAAATATGATTGCTCGATTTCCCATCATAAAAACCACCGAACTCCCCTAATTCAATTTTCAAGTTGATTTCATCTGTCAGTTGTAACATGAGACTTAAATCCATCATCGTTCGTTCGGCTGAAGAAATATGCAAATTTCCACACGGAAGTAACAATCAGAATAATGTTTACGGGAGCGAGAGTTTTTCCCCCCGTCCCTCGGAGGATTTCCCATGTGAAAAGCGAGGCGGAAAAACTGAACATAATGCTGAAGAGAAGCGGGCGAAGGTATTCCAATATGAGGGATTCTTTATGCATCAGCATCCACGGATATTAAAATCCGTTTTGTTTCGCAACTCAATCTCGCGATACGGCCGTCTAATCTAAATATAAACAGTTATATCAAAGGTGGGATGTTTTAGGACGGACGAAAAGGATGATATGACAGGCTTTGCCATATTTAGAACACTTAGACTTCATGTAAGTCTCTGTAGTAGGGTTGAAAGTTCTGCAAGAACTCCAGAAGATATCTTGAAAAATAATTTCGAGACATAATTGAAATCAACCTTGCAAAGATAAAAAAAACACAAAAATGAAAGTCTTGATTATAACCAAAAAAAGATGAAACTTCGATGAACCAAAAAAACGAGAATATATCAAGTCTCTGCTAGTAGCAATAAAAAACAGAGGAAAACTTAAGGGCTTCATTGAGAGATAATTTTTCTGTCATATTCTTAGTAGATGCTTTGGCAATTGTTACAATGAATTCAATTTCGCCTGAAAATCATTTGAAGCATTGAGTAATTAAAACCCACTGTGAAAATGGTGGTTCTGTTGAAATTACATTCCGTAAACGTCGTCGATATTTTCGGACAACAAAAATCGACCCTCTGAGACCGCTATTAAGAATTTGGTCGCTAAATTTAAGTCGTTCGGCTCAGTACCAAAGATATTACTTAACACCAACGCGTATTCGACCGGGCCGTTCAGCTTAGAAACATAGTAGCCGTGAGCCACAGTTTCGCAAAAGATCCAAATTTATCAATTTCTGGACGTTCTCAACAACTGGGCTTATCCCAAACCACCACATGCCTAATTTTGCATAAGGATTACAAGATTTGCTCAATTTATTCTGGAACAACCCGCTGGTTTTTCTAGAAAAATTCATTTTCAGAAGAAGTCCATTTCACTTGTCTGAGGATACGTTATCAACCAAATTTACCGCATTTGGGCTTCTGAAAATTCTAGAGCGATTGATTGAGAATCCTATTCATGCTCAACGCTGTCACTGAATGAGGCGCTATGTGGTCTGGAGGCGTGATTGGGCCGTTTATTTTTCGAATGCTGGAAATGCGGTAACGGTCAATGGATCACTTTTAATCGCGAGATGTTAACAACTCAATTTTGGCCTATCATTGACATGTGGTTTCAATAAGACGGTGCCACTTGTCACACAGCCTATGGAGACGATCAATTTATTGCAAACCAAATTTACTGATCCGCATAATTTCACGAAATTCAGCTGTTATATGATAAGCCAGATCGTGTGATTTAACACCACTGGATTAT
Source organism: Micraspis discolor (assembly GCA_030674115.1). Lineage (NCBI taxonomy): Eukaryota > Metazoa > Arthropoda > Insecta > Coleoptera > Coccinellidae > Micraspis > Micraspis discolor. Next base: position 4,927,218 of record JARTUT010001740.1, read on the forward strand.
TTTGCGAAAACTATTTTAAAGACTAAAGTCTGTACGGAGCCAATCGATCGATTACATTTGTTTGCTAACTTGAAATATTATGTAAGCCAAAAGGTCAAAAGAAAATATATATATATATACAACAGCACAAACTCGAAATCTCTGATGTGATAGCCAAAACAAACACGACATTTTGCCAAAAAAAATCGTTGAAAAGACTTACCTTTCGTTTTCGGCTGGTCCATATGTTGTAATATTTCATTTTATTTTCGAGTAGTGTCATCTAGTCTCAGCTCGAAGAGACCAACTACCATGACGATAAGAAAAATCTTCTGACTATCTCAAATTGTCTTATTCTCACCATTGCTTATGAACTTAACTATTTTTATGAATGAATTCACGCTATGAAAATATGATTGCTCGATTTCCCATCATAAAAACCACCGAACTCCCTAATTCAATTTTTTATTTCATCTGTCAGTTGTAACATGAGACTTAAATCCATCATCGTTCGTTCGGCTGAAGAAATATGCAAATTTCCACACGGAAGTAACAATCAGAATAATGTTTACGGGAGCGAGAGTTTTTCCCCCCGTCCCTCGGAGGATTTCCCATGTGAAAAGCGAGGCGGAAAAACTGAACATAATGCTGAAGAGAAGCGAGGCGAAGGTATTCCAATATGAAGGATTCTTTATGCATCAGCATCCACGGATATTAAAATCCGTTTTGTTTCGCAACTCAATCTCGCGATACGGCCGTCTAATCTAAATATAAACAGTTATATCAAAGGTGGGATGTTTTAGGACGGACGAAAAGGATGATATGACAGGCTTTGCCATATTTAGCTTAGCGTAGGGGTTGAAAGTTCTGCAAGAAGATATCTCGCGACACATAATTGAAATCAACCAGAACACAAGTCTTGAAAATAAAAGATGAAACTTCATGTAAGTCTCTGCTAGTAGCAACGCCGTTTCATTGAAAATTTGATATTAATATTAATTTTTTTGTCAAGAACTCCACCGACCTGCAGATCAAATAAATATGCATTAGAAATAAAAAATAATTTCGACTGCGCAGCAACTCAATAATCAATTTTCTTTTTATTTCCTGAATATGCGGCTAAGACCTATGGTTTAACCTTGCAAGAGTGTTTTCCTTACTATAATTAATTAAAAAATTTGACTACTCAAAAATGAAATGGTTTCTGTGCTCACTTGATGGAACAATACATCGTCGGATAACCCAAAATCAACAGTTTTATAGTAAATTACTAAAGAAATAATAAAGATGAAACCGATGAACCAAAAAAAACGAGAATATATCAGTTAGCTTGTGGGAGCTTCCAGAAAGTAAATATAGGCCAAACAGGAAGAAAATTCGGAACAAAAATAAAAAAACAGAGAGAAGCTAAAGGGTCCTCCAACAAAAACTTTGATTTTTAATTGAGGCCACACCTACCACATGACAGCATTGAGAGATAATTTTCTGTCATATTCTTAGTAGATGCTTTGGCAATTGTTACAATGAATTCAATTTCGCCTGAAAATCATTGAAGCATTGAAGTAATTAAAACCCACTGTGAAAATGGTGGTTCTGTTGAAATTACATTCCGTAAACGTCGTGATATTTTCGGACAACAAAATCGACCCTCTGAGACCGCTATTAAGAATTTGGTCGCTAAATTTAAGTCGTTCGGCTCAGTACAAAATGTGCCAACACCAACGCGTGTTCGACCGGGCCGTTCAACTTAAAACATAGTAGCCGTGAGCCACAGTTTCGCAAAAGATCCAAATTTATCAATTTCTGGACGTTCTCAACAACTGGGCTTATCCCAAACCACCACATGCCTAATTTTGCATAAGGATTACAAGATTTGCTCAATTTATTCTGGAACAACCCGCTGGTTTTTCTGAAAAATTCATTTTTTCAGAAGAAGTCCATTTTCACTTGTCGGGATACGTTATCAACCAAATTTACCGCATTTGGGCTTCTGAAAATTCTAGAGCGATATTGAGAATCCTATGCATGCTCAACGTGTCACTGAATGGCGCGCTATGTGGTCTGGAGGCGTGATTGGGCCGTTTATTTTTTCGAATGCTGGAAATGCGGTAACGGTCAATGGATCACGCGAGATGTTAACAACTCAATTTTGGCCTATCATTGACATGTGGTTTCAATAAGACAGTGCCACTTATCACACAGCCTATTAGACGATCAATTATTTGCAAACCAAATTTGATGATTGCATAATTTCACGGAATTCAGCTGTTAAATGATAAGCCAGATCGTGTGATTTAACACCACTGGATTATTTTTTGCGAAGCTATTGTAAGGACAAAGTCTACACGGAGCCAATCGAATCGATTACAACCTTTAAACTCAAAATCTGTGATGTGATAGCCGAAACAAACACGACATTTTGCCAAAAAAATTGTTGAAAGACTTACCTTCTGTCAGCGTGGTCATGGTGGACATTTGCCAGATATTTTTCATTCATAACTGCCGACATTTTTTTGTATTACAATAAAAATTTTAATCATCGTCATCTTCTGTTTCATTTTGTTTTTAAAAACAAACTTGTTAAAAAACCCTTTACATGAACAAGAAGATTTTCTCTATGTCAATACTTTAATGGGAGAGAATAGCTATAACCCAGATTAAAAGAAAGCAGAAGTAAACTTTGGTTGCAAAAACGATAAGAGATGGAGGATGTTACCCAAATAATAACTCAAAAAAGTTGCAAGTGTTGTACCATTGTGAAGTTTAGATTATTTGGAACATATCTTGAGAACTTGCCAATGGTAATATAGTACATGCACATGCAGTGTCAAATTTCAATTTTTCCAACCAATACTCGTCAAAACTGAATTTATTTTACTTGAAATCCGAAAAATATCTTATGAGATAGTGAGGATTAAAAAATTTTTTTTTGGAATTTTTTAAACATTTTCTAGCGTGACGATTTCTGCGAAATTTTGACCACTGCGTTAATTTCAACCATAGATCAAAAGAAACATTTTCTTCCTATAACATTTTTCCAAATTTGGCCCCGTTCAAAAGATATAAGGTGTTGAAATTTCATAAAAAAAATTGCATTTTCACCTGTAATATTCAAACGACTATATCAATTGAAATGATCTCTTGTAGAAGGTTTTTGATAACAGTCATGCATATTTTGTCATCATTTGATTTATTCCATTTCTTGTGTGTTTCTCACTACTACTCTACAGATTGGTTGAATCGCATAAAAAACAAATATCACTTGAACTAAACGTCCGTATCTTGTACTTCCTGGAATCATTAGTCTTTTTTGCAGATAAAATTATTCTTCATCTTTTCTCCTAAATTCTTGAGATATTTGAAGTTGAAAGGAATTAAATCGATATAATATTGTCCAAATTTTCTGATTTTCCCAAATCCAACTCTGTGCTGAAATGATTCAATAATCAGATTTGTTCAATGTTGCCATATTTTATGTCTTTATTAAATATTTCTACAAAAGGTTGGGAAAATCTCTCCAGTCTATGGTTCCACCAATAAACACTATAGATGAAATTAATCACTGAACAATTTTTGTCTTACATTCACCACAAAATCTAAATTGCCATTTGCTGTATTCATTGTTAATGATGTCTAATACTTTGTTTAATATTTAATCCAGAGTTATATTCCATAATAAATAGAGAAAAAGTTTTCCATCACTCACATAGGTACGTCGGTATATTTTGACCGTTGAAATAGGTAATATTTTTTCTGTCAGGACCTGTAGACATGTCTTTATGAAGAGCTGTTTCTTTATAGCTTCAGACTTTCAGGGTTCATCAAATTATATCTATTCTAACATGAAAATGCTTCAAATTAAGCTCATATGAGTTTTAAAAACTTCGAACCCAAACTCCTAGATTTGTTTTGTGCCTTTAAAGACATTTTTTCACATCTTTATTTCATACATCGATTCACAAACTTAGGAGATTATAGAATTTGACCTAGTTTCAATATTTCTGAATGTTATGATGCATGGTTGATTAAAATTCTATCAATATTGAAACTGGAAGCTATAGGCTCATAAACAAGAAAGATTAGATTAGAATAGAATGCATTTTCTGGCCATAATCATTTCGAAATTATCCCTACAAAATTTTCCACTTTTTTTTTTTGAAGATAAAAATAACTGTTGAAAGTTTCAGACACAATCAAAAAAACAAGGAACCACAGAACACTTTTTTATTGGGAACTACCCACCACAGAGACGTTATAATAATATTTTAATGTGATAATAATGCACTCTAGTTATTCTGAGAAAAATTATAACTAAAGATCAATAATGATTACAGATATTATCTTTCATTTAAAAACTTTGCAATTATTAATTTTTTTCTTTCCTGGGGTTCGGTAATAAATTGAAATTCTATGGTAAGGTATTAAAATTTGGCATAATCTATGAATAATCATTATTCAATATTTATGTTTTTGTTTACATGATTAAAACAGATACTCTGATTATAAAATCCAAAAATTTATGCATGTTCAGTAATTAATTATAGTCTGAACAGAATAGATTCATATTAATGATCTAACAAAAATTTTTTTATTATAGAACACCTAGTTGGTTTTTTTCATAAGCAAATTTAGGTGATCAAACTCAATTTCTTCAAGCAAGTATAATTGTACACCTAAATCTGGGAATACTTGTAATCTATCCAAGTAAATTGTTATTGGGATTCAGTACAGAAAATAATCATGAAGCAAAGTAACATCACTTTAAAATAATTATTCGTAGTGACATCATTCATTGTTGTTGAAGATTTTGAAAAAGATTTTCATATTTTTAACAGTATGATATCAAGAGACCTCATAGACCTGTTCACTGGTCTCTGTCAAGGAGAAGAAACTTCAGAAATATCAGTGTTTGGAAAATCATAGATGATTTTTTCTGGTTTTGAGTGAAAAAAAGCAAAGTGACAACCTTTTGCCTTGGAAGTTTTCATAGAAATGATGGTTCCATTATTTGGAAATTTTAAGAAGAAAATTACAAATGTATGATGATAAAATCCAATAATTCTGAGGTTTTTTTGGAATTTCTCACTAGAAAGGGATGGTTTATAATCTTGAAGTAGAAAGGAATTATAGTAGAACAACAAAAATCTATGTTTATGGTGTTAAATTTTTTTACCAGAAAATTAGTATTTTGTATCTTTCTTCTGGATATGGACCTCACCGGATGAAACATGAGTGAGTGAATCATTTTTTAGAAAAAAAATAATGTTTTTAAACAATTCGGATTCATTAGTGGATGCTGTGGAAGGTATTTTCATTCAAACTAAACAAGACTACAGAGGGGTATTTGCCCAATGTGAAAACTTAAAATGCTTATAACTTTTTAACGCAGCTGAATATGGAAAAACCGTAATGGAAAAAGTGTTTCTTTTGATCTCAAGAACCTATGGTTAAAATTAACGCAGTGGTCAAAGACTCACCCTGTATAGTCTAAGGTTATTACTCTAATTTGTGCTTGCGATACATCGAACTGTTATTTGAGATTACATCATTGAAAAATGCACAGTGAAATTGTGATGATGAACTTTATTCTGATTAAATCTGAGATAACAATAACCTAGCAATAACAAACGCTATGCCATATTCAGACAATGAACAGTATAGCTATAAGATAAGTAAATATCGTAAAAATAGTGAACTAATAAACCCGTATTTTAATAAGGAGACGGATCCTAAGCCCACAAATAAAAAAAAAATGAAATAATTTCCATATATCATTTAAAGAGCATGAAGAAGCCCTGTTGCAGAATCAATATCTTCCTGGCTGTCGAGAGATTCAAAGCGAAGATTGATTTTAATAAGAACACCTTCGGAAGCTGTGCAAGACAGCTATGAGATTGGCAATATTATAGAACCAGACAAACCAATCTAGATAAACCTCTTAGATTTTATCATTTTTTGCCTGAGCTGCAGAAACTCTGATGGCATCAAGATCGAATTAAGAAAATGCTTGATATCACAAGTAAGATATCTTCGATTGTTATCTGGATTTCATGGAATTATTTTTCAGATCGGTATTCAATATTTTGAAAAGAAATAAAGCTTAAACAAAATATGAAAATTTTATTCCACATAATTTTTCTAATGATGTCGAGTAAAAATAGTTATGATTCAACAGAGCGCTATTTATTGAAAAGAGAATGATTATTATTAGGACAACAAAAATGGAGTAAAATGTTTTATAGTATTTTTTCTGCGTAGCTTGTATTATGTTGTGTTATATAAACATTTTTTTTGTATAGTCTCATCCTTGATTTACTGTTGATTCCTGCATCAAAACATTTTTGTCTAATTCTTGTGAAGCTATGGAGAGTGTTCATAAATGATTGAAAAATTTGACACGGCGATTTGTATTTTTACCTGTGCATTTTTTCAAAATAAAAATTATATAGGGTGCGTCATGTGACCATACCACTTTCTTATTTTAGATGCCAGCCCCTGTATATTATTAATCTTTTGGATTCTTCAGAGAATTCTAGACATAAATCATGTACAATGTCCTATACCTACCTTCAACTGTTTCGGAAATATTAGGTGTTTTCAGATTTATTACAAAAATTAACATTAAAAAAAATATTATTTCATTTCACAAACCCGCTACATTACATTCAATACTTATTTCCCATTTAGCCCTTGATAATGAGAAAGTAAACAAACACCATTCCTGCTTATCTTTTATAAGGACACCAATGGAAGTTTCTCGCTTATTTCACGAAAAATTTCCAAATTTGCTGCCTGTATCCCAAGGAACAATTAGCAAAATAGAAAAGCAGTTTTGCGAGCTTGGTCAAGTGAGACAGATAAAAAGGAGCTGCCAATGCAGTAAGTAATGATACGAAATTGGATATTATGGTTGAGTTTCAAGAAAACCTACATAATTCTGGTCGAAAAGCAGCCCCACTGTTCAACGTTAGCCACACAACAATTTTTCGAACATTAAAGGAAAGTAAAATGCATCCCTATAAAATGATACCAACTCAGGAGCTCATGGAAGACGATTTCGATAGGAGAACGTATTTTTGTAAGCAAATGTTGGAAATGTTAGATAACAATGTGATCCAATTAGAAGATGTTTTGTTTTCTGATGAGAGCACATTTACACGTCACGGTCATGTTAATCGTCAAAATTGCCGCTATTGGTCTGATGAGAATCCTCACTGGATGAGAGAGGAACATACCCAATATCCAGAAAAAGTTAATGTTTGGGCAGGAATTGTTGGAAATAATATCGTAGATCCCTTTTTCATTGAATGGAGATAAATATTTGGAACTGCTCCAAACTTTCTCATTACCAAATCAATGTCCGGCAGTACCTGAACCAAATTTTTCCAAGTCGATGGATAGGGAGCCGCGGATCAAGAATGGCCAAATGATCTGTCGCTGTTAGAGTATTGATAATTGTAATCACGCTTGCGATTAGATCAGTTACACCTGAGATGTTGAGTAATGCTAAAAGACACTTCTATACCAGGTTAGCATATTGCCAAGAGTGAGCATTTTGTTTTTTTTTTAATTATTTAGAAATGTCAGTATTAATCATTAGGTTTTTAATGAAATAGCGAATTTGTGAAATGAAATAATTTTTTTTTTTAATGTTAATTTTTGTAATAAATCTGAAAACACCTAATATTTCCGAAACAGTAGGTATAGGACATTGTACATGATTTATGTCTAGAATTCTCTGAAGAATCCAAAAGATTAATAATAAATATACAGGGGCTGGCATCTAAAATAAGAAAGTGGTATGGTCACATGACGCACCCTATATAATTTTTTTTTTTTTTTAAATGCTCTGTTAAAAATACAAATCGCCATGTCCAAGCGTTTTTCCAAACACGCTCTCCTTTATCCGTTATCGAATTTATTCCATTTGGCTGTTCCACACTGTATATTGCAGTGTACAAACTAGCTTAGACTGCATGTTCTGTAACACGATTTGTTTATTTCAACTTTTCAGTGTATAATTTCCTTATGATGAATAAATTGAATTGAATCAATAGTTTCAAAAGGAGGAAAACTCAGGAACGCCAATGGTTTGGCTGAGCATGGAATTGTGCATTCTAAAAGGAAATATAAAAACACGTGGATTCTTGGCAGGCCTGTATACTCGCAACACATGTCGAATTTATCATGCACTGAAAATTATTAAGTATGAATAATAAAAAAGTCTATTCGAGTAGAGTTCGAATAGCGAAAAAAGAGGATGTGTGAGGAATAGTAATGTGAGACAGAGCTTCATTTATATTCTTACTAAGCCATTAACGCCCGAAGATATTCTACCTCATAACTTCGACTGAATTGAATAGTTTACAGAATGGAAGCGACCAAGCAATGATTTTTTCAGATAAGAAGCGTATATAATAGAGTTAATTCTTTCATGGGACGGCTATTCATACAGAAGTAAGGAGGAAGTATATAAGATAGATATCTATTCAGAATATATAATGATAAGAAGAAATTCGATACTGAATAATCATTATACTAGTAAGTAAATGAAGATAATGGATAATGGTAGAACTGCGAAGGTTTCAGTCATTCGAATTTGCATCTTGGAAAATCATGCCTGCGAAACGAGAGGTTGGGGAATCACATCCTGTCTATCTAATGAAATTTGAAAATCTCAAATTGCAATGTCCTGCTTCCCAAGAAGTTTGGCGCAAGTGAAGTGAAGACTCTTGATATTTTTATATTATCAATATCGGTAGAATACACTGAAAACGATTGTACATATTTATGAATAGAAAACAAAATACTCTAACAGAAAATATAAAAATTTAGACGCTGACATAAGGTTAGAAGCTCCTATCCTTTGAAATATCTTATGAAGGGTCTTTCAACAAAAACTTTGATTTTTAATTGTGGCCACACCTACCACATGGCAATTAGTTCTTTGCCATATTCGTGGTAGATGCTCTGGAAATTGTTACAATGACTTCAATTTCGCTCGAAGATCGCATTAATATAATTAAAACCCAGTATGAAAATGGTAGTTCTGTTAAAATTACATTCCGTAAATTTCGTGATATTTTCGGACAACATAATCGACCTTCTGAGACAGCTATTAAGAATTTGGTCGCTGAATTTGAGTCCATCGGATCGGTATAAAATGTTCCAACACTAACGCGTGTTCGAGCTGGCCGTTCAACTGAAAACATCGCAGCCGTGAGCCACAGTGCTGAAAAAGAACCAAATTTGTCAATTTTTCGACGTTCTGAACAACTGGGGTTATCCCAAACCACCACATGGCGAATTTTGCATAAGGATTTGGCTTTGAAGCCTTACAAGATTCAACTAGTGCTGGAATTGAAGCCCATCGACCATTCTTATTGCCGTAGATTCGCTCAATTAATCTTGGAATGACCCGCTGGATTTTCTGAAAATACATTTTTTAGACGAAGTCCATTTTCACTCGTCAGGGTACGTCAACAACCAAATTGAATAAATTTTTTTTTTAATTTTATGGTTCATAAGATCTCCTTCGGAATCGAACAAAAATTTGTTTATGCATGTATTAACTTTATTGATATCTTACATATTCCGAAATTTTATTTTTTTAGTTCCTCATTACCAGAAGATAGACATTTCTTTATTTACTTAAGTGCTGGGAGTCACTGACGCAACTCTAAGTTTGAAGTTGCCCGAATTGACAACCCGAAATCGTGCCCCGTAAAAGTTTAATGATCCGCTTTGAGTCCTGTAGAAGTTTCAGAATATTCGATTCCGAAAAAGCATGGCTTTGTGTAATTTGGATTTGAGTATATGAGGTATTTCGAAGGACACATGGTTTCTAGAAGAAGAAAATTCTAAATGATTTTCGATGGAGTAGGTAAACCTAACATTTGGTTGGTTTTTATGAGAAGAAAATTTTAGCGTCGAACAAAAGGTAAGGAAAACTGTGAAAGGTTATTTTGAATGCAAGATTTTGTTGAATTCTTTGTGGCTCTAGTTTTAGTATCACAATGTTCCAGAGTCCGAGAAAAAACTTCAGTAGAAACGAGGAAAAGTTCCTGACCTTACGTCAGTATTTTTCTACATATTTTGAGAACACTCTTGCTTTTTGGGAATTATGCGTTTAAATTTCACGAAACAAAGTTATCCTTATTTCGGGATCACTTTATTGAGTGAATATGCCTGAAATTCCGTGAAACGACAGTGTTCTAAAAATCAATCGAATCTCGTGTGGTATATGGAAAGATCATTTAGATATATTAGCAAGAAGTAAAAAAAAAACTCAGTTGATTCTGCTGTTTTATGTCAGAGACCACAGATGGAAAGAAATTCAGGTGAAAGTCGAAACAACGCTGCTCCAGTATCTGCTTGATAATTTGAAGGTCACATCTTCTAAAAGAAACATGTTGCCACCTCTGTATCGAAAATAAATACGCAAATTGCAGAAAATTTGTGAGAGTCAGTATTAGGTTTTTCATATTTTTCATTGTTTTTTACTCTTCATCGCACTAAAAATGGTTCGTAAGTATGAAAATTATAGTACAGACAGGAATTTTAATCCGAGTTTATCGTTCCATAAATAAGTGTAATGTCAGAACCAAAGTATTTAGTTATTTACATTTTTCAGAATTGAATGTCCTAATATCTGGGAGATCCATGATATGAAATCGAAACACTATTCAATACAAGTACTTTTGTAATTTTAATTTGTAACTCTACATGTTTCGAACTAAAACAGCTCATCTTCAGGAGTATAAAAATCGCACAAGTGAAACTGATAAACAACAAAAATTCATGGAGAAAACGCAAAAATTCCTTACAATGAAATACAAGGACAAAGTAAAGAAAAAAAACTAAGCAAAAAACGTCCAAAAAAAAAACGATATAAGCGAAATTATGAAGGTCAATTATATAATATAAAACAATGTCAACAGTATAAAAAACAGTTTGAAAAAAGGAATTATAAGCTTTTAAAAAAGGTCCTAACTGAAAATAGCGGATGTAAAAAACCGCTATGAATAAAGCTAAACGGAAAAGGTAGAATGTCATAAATAAAAAAATAGTTTTTCGATTTCAAGGTTTCACAAGAGACTTTCAATGAGAGAGCCAAAACAAATCAACATTTTACAAAGGAATGCTTTATCTATCTTATACAGGGTGAGTCTTTGACCACTGCGTTAATTTTAACCATAGGTTCTTGAGATCAAAAGAAACACTTTTTCCAATACGGTTTTTCTATATTCAGCTGCGTTGAAAAGTTATAAGCATTTTAAGTTTTCACATTGGGCAAATACCCCTCTGTAGTCTAGTTTAGTTTGAATGAAAAATACTTTCCACAGCATCCACTATTGAATCTGAATTGTTTAGAAACATTATTTTCCCTCTAAGAAATGATTCACTCCCTCATGTTTCACCCGATTAGGTCCATATCCAGAAGGAAGATACAAAATACTAATTTTCTGGTAAAAAAAAATTCAACACCATAAACATAGATTTTTGTTCTTCTACTATATTTTCTTTCTACTTCAAGATTATAAACCATGCCTTTCTAGTGAGAAATTCCAAAAAAACCTCAGAATTATTGGATTTTCTCATCATACATTTGTAATTTTCTTCTTAAAATTTCCAAATCATGAAAACCATCATTTCTATGAAAACTTCCAAGGCAAGAGGTTGTCACTGTGCTTTTTTTCACTCAAAGCCAGAAAAAATAATCTATGATTTTCCAAACACTGATATTTCTGAAGTTTCTTCTCCTTGACAGAGACCAGTGAACAGGTCTATGAGGTCTCTTGATATACTGTTAAAAATATGAAAATCTTTTTCGAAATCTTCAACAACAAAGAATGATGTCACTACGAATAATCATTTTAAAGTGATGTTACATTGCTTGATGATTATTTTCTGTACTGAATACCAATAACAATTTACCTGGATAGATAACAAGTATTTTCAGATTTAGGTGTGCAATTATACTTTGTTGAAGAAATACCTGAATTTGATTTTGAAAAATCAACTAGGTGTTCTTTAATAAAAAATTTTTGTTAAATCATTAATATGAATCTATTCTGTTTAGACATGAAAGATAACAACAAATTATTCATCTTTATTCTCAAAATAATAATTATTGATAGTACAATTATTATACACATTACGAGCATTATTTTCGAAAGATGAAGTAGATACTGATGTTGTTTCTTGAAGGACATTTTTTTCATTCCTTATGGCTGTGATTATTTTTTTGCGATGTTGTCCGTCCAGTTGGAGATACGGTTTCACTGACGCTGCAGAAGAATGGCCTGTTATCTTTATCAGCTGTTTCTCGCCAATCCCTGCTCTGGCTAATTGGCTGACAGTAGTAGCTCGATGTTGGTTATCTTCGACTTGTTGTGTTGATGCCAATGAGTTCTGCCGATTCTTTTGTACATTTAGCTATCGTATTGGGACCGACTGGGGACTTTTTGAACCATGAACCATATTTCCAATTCTTATGTGGAGTGAGGAATAGTCTTTCAGTGGTTATGTTTGCAGTTCTTTTGGATACAAGTAGCTTATATAACCTCACCGGGCAAATACCTTCTTCAATATTGGAGGTCAGCCATTTCGTTTCCGCACATTTTTGGGCATCACCTTGTCTTGTTTTAGAAAATATCGGATTGTAGGCAATTCGGCCCGTGGGATTACCATCGTTTTCAATTTCGAATTGGAAATGCGAAATTAGGCATGATGAACCCTCTCCTCCGCGCCAAGCAAGCTCCAATGCAACAATAAAATAAAATTTTCTGTTCAAACCGTCTGGATTATCTTCTTTACATAAGTTGACCATCTTTTTGTATTGCTCCAAAGACAGCGTCTTGGTACTAACTTTCCTTTTCTCAGGGCCCACTTGCAAAATACGCCTCTTGGCATTTCGTGCATCCCGCGCCGTTTTGAAAGCCACGTGTGAATGGATCGAACCTAAAGCCCCATTCGGAATAGAATTTTTCCTGCAGCTGTTTGGCAGTATTATTCCACAAGGTTTTTACGACACTTTCCTTGTAGTCTGATCCATCTCTTTACTTCTTATTGAAAGCCCAGTCTAGCATAATATTATTGATCTCTGACAAACTTGTTTTTTCATTTACAAGGTATTTCCGGGTAGCACAGAATTCTTCAAATTGTTTCCAAATAGAGGGTCTCGACTTCACTGTATTAAGCGGCACACTTCTCTTCACAATTTCCTCAATTGAAGTAATATTACAATTCCCAAAAAGTTTCGTTTTTATCTACTTTATGGTAAAATACGAAAATAAACTGACAGAACTGCCAAATGTGCTGTTGAAGTTATCGCTAACAACTGCTTGTTTATCGTAACCATGATGACCGCTACTTCCACCAACTGCCAAAGCTATACGGACGGATTAATATTCCTATGCAAATTAGGCATTTTATAATAACAAATTTCTAAAAGTGAGGTTGAGTGTTTTCAGATACAATTTGTTTCTATTGGTCCGTTCTCAAAAATTGAGCGATTTCATTGGACGATGTAGTATAGTGTTGAATGATCAGTTAAATTTCAAAAAGTCTAATGCTGGGTTTCATTAATGTTGATTGGTTGATTAAGTCATTGATTGAGCGATTCTAGGCCTGAAATTCCGTGAATTCAGTATTCTATTGTTCAATCTGACATAACCTTAGACTATTTAAGGATAGACCCCGTTATTTACATTGAAAAGTGCCGCATCTGAAACTTAGAGCTGGTCGATTGTAACGTATTGAGCTGGTCCACTCAGGTCATAAAAAATTTTCATGTTGTCAAACTGAGTAAATAGTAGGTTTCTCTATTCCCCAATAATTGTGAATACAAACTTTTTCTTCAATTTGCATTCAAAACATTGTACAAAATTTTATATTTTGAATTGAAACTGTCTTATCGGATATATTAGCAAGAAGTAAAAGAAACACTCAGTTGATTCTGCTGTTTTATATCAGAGACCACAGATGGAAAGAAATTCAGGTGAAAGTCGAAACAACGCTGCTCCATTATCTGCTTGACAATTTGAAGGTCACATGTTCTAAAAGACACATGTTGCCACATCCGTATCGAAAATACAGCAAATTGAAGAAAATTTGTCAGTATTAAGTTTTTATTTTTTTTTATTGTTTATTACTTTTCATCACACTAAAAATGGTTCGTAAGTGTGAAAGTTATAGTAAAGATAGGAATTTCAATCCGAATTTATCGTTCCATAGATAAGTGTATTGTTAGAACCGAAGTATTTAGTTATTTACATATCCAGTAGCGTAGAAAGTTTTGATAGGGAAGTTTTCAATAAGATTATTATAAGATAAAATGAGGTTTTCTTGAATTAAGGTTCCTAGATGACGATTAAAAAAGAAGAATTTGGCTTTGCTGTTAGGATGGTCAAGTATTTGCCCAAAGAAAGCAATTTTCATTTGTTCAGATCATTTTGACCCTGAAGATGATGTGATTAGAGTAAATAGAAAAAGATCTTAAGTGGTGTTGCCTGTGAGGTTTCACAAGAGACTTTCAATTAGGTTAAGACTTTCAATTAGGGAGTCGAAACAAATCTACATTTTACAAAGGAATTCTTTGTCTATCTTATATAGTCTAAGGACATAACCGTTCAAGCATTCTGTAAATCCTTTGATCAAGGATATTTATGAAACCCACTATAAGATTGTAGTATATTAAATAAAAAAGTCCCTTCTACATCCCTCTTCCAAACACCCCGTATATATTCCGAAGCGGCAATTCCTATCGGATGATTATTCAACGGTAGTGTTGAATGGTATTAATATGTTCAAGATGGTGATCAATGATGGCCACCGGTTAATTTCCAGTTGTGAAAATAACTATAAGATTAATTCGAGAATTTTACCCACGCCTATTGGTTGCGAAGGAATATCAGATTCGAATATATTTCCTTCCCGATGTACAAGAATCGAATTGATTCCATCATTACTTATGCCGTCCCAGCTGCATTTTAAATTTCTAACTGCAAACGAGTGAACGGATATGAACGTACCGTGGGAAAGATTTTTTTTACCGCCGTTTGAAGAGTATAGATTTCGACTACGATCCTGCAGATTTTTATTTGCATATTATTAGTGAATATCTTTGAAATTACTCAGGACAGTATTGGCGTCATGTTATTTTGACTGTGTAGGATATTTACATTCAAAGTCTAGGGCCCATCCATGAAATGAGGCACACAAACTGTAGGACTTTTAAAGCGCTACCCCTTCATTGCCTCATTTTCAAAACCCCGTACCCCGGATATGACGTCGCACATTAGTTAGTAGTTATATCCCTAGGACATTGAAAAAAAACGAGATAATTTTATGGGAATCCAAAGTTCGTTTGTATATTTATTTATTGAAAATACAGTAAGTGAAAGAACAATTACTGAAATTCAACTCAGATTCGTTGCTGTTCTTTTCTATATAAAATCTATTATGTTGTTGATGTGTTCTTGATCGACATTCAAATATGGATTTATACCCAAAAATTTTCAGCAATTATTGTTTTTCTTCTACGCCACTTTCTGCCAATTGAGGAGCAGCAATTTATTTATTAATTATTGTTTTTATTCAAGTGCTTTGTTATCTTTTTCTCATCTAGCTGATTGCCTTAGAAGCAGATTTAGTCCACCCATTAATAATATTTCTTCCGAACCATCTGCCAGTTTCATTCTTTCAGTGTAGGTTTGATTTTAACAAAAGTTTTGGAAAGATTATATTGTCTTCTCGTTTAGATAACAGTTTTTTATCTGATCGAATCAATATTGAGCTATATCGCCTTAGTTACCATGTGTCATAACACACACATATTTCCCAAGGGAAATATGAAACGTCAAATCATATTTTATTTCTTTATTTAGTATCAAAATGGAAACTGAAATTATTATAGCACTTTTTTGCATCATTTTACTTGAAACGTTGCTTCTTGGGGTTCGGTTTCATCTTTCTTTTGCATATTGACCACCCCATCTTTCAAAATCAATGATACTTATTCTACGCTTCTGTATTCATTCATTTTCGTTCATAGCAAAAATCCATAAATACTCTCCACATGTATTTATGACTCAAAGTAGTCTTTTTGGCAATTTTCCATCTGATTAGGACATTTATATATCGAAAATTCACTTCAGCGAAACGGGACATTTTGAAATTAATTCCGAATGAAGTTGTCAGACTCGATTGTCATAGCGAGCGGTAACTGCACTGACTGTATTTATCGCTGTAAGCTGGATTTGATTGGATAAAATGGATGTAACTTGCGGTATTAAAATATCAGATAAAACATAATTGTAATATATCTAAATTCAAAACAACTTCGTTACATAGAAGTCTTTGTTTCACCAGGGGTGAATTCTCCAATAAGATATGTTAAGAGCTCGAGGAGTTTAGGATTGTTTGTAAATAATTTGATTGCCTTCTTTAATGAGGTTGGTTTTCCTTTTTATTGATTACTGATATTGATGAGATAACTTGTACTTTTATCGCTTTATGTTCACATGTATTAATTGTATTGTTTCATTATTAAAATTAAGTTATTATGATTAAATTTTAAATAATTTTCATTTCAACTAGAAAAGTATTCCAATAAGATGAAAATAAAACCCTAATAATATTTCAATTTCGGAACTGAAAAACCGATATTCATCATTTTTCAAACTGCTAGAATATATGCCTGAAACGGAAAGTCAGCTCCCAGAAGGCAAGATCACGTTTCGTGAAGTATAAATATTATTTGAAAATTATTCAAAAATTTTCATCCCCCTATTTCAATGAGTAATACAGGTGTCCGGTAACTCAACGTCAAGCGGTTACTGGACGATATACTAGGTTATACCAGTTCTAGCTAAAATTAAAAAAAAATTCCTTGTCACTTGGTCAAGTGGTAATAGGTATAATTTTGTAGTCACAAATTTTCCAATTTTGCAGTGATTTTTTTTAAACGTAATCCTAAATATCCATGCTATTGATTACAGTCACAATTCCATTGTTAGGTACATTTTTTTATTCATTTTTTTTTCTTTTTTATTATTTCTCTTAATTTTGCTAGAACTGGTATAACCTAGCATTTCGCCCAGTAACCGCTTGACGTGGAGTTACGGGACACCCTGTATATGAGTTATTTCAAAATATTTCGAGAACGATAATTTAATGTGCATGTTTAGCATTATTTTTCATTAAATAAAATTCGATCAAAATTTGTGATAATCTGAATATCCCACTGAACAAAAAATTCTCTATGCATTTAATTTCAATACCATCCAAAATTTTGATATAATAGCATTATGATTTTTGCAGTTGAAAAAAAAATCAGAAATGAATGATATCTCAACTTCTTAGGCCAACTCAACGCCACTCAATTAAAACTTTTTTTGATCAATAATTTGTCAAATATCGCACTTGTTGCTATTCTTAATTTATGATGTGATAAACTATTTTCAAAATCGCAAATAAAATTTAAACCACTGATTAGATGTCACTGCAAATTTTTTCAAATTTGTTTCAAATAGGGTGAATATTTGAACTATGAATTAATTCTCGAACAATTTAATATCATTAGCGGGGAGAACGGCATTTTTGCAATATGTTTACCCTAACTTTTGAGTCATTCGCCCAATTATATATGGTACAATATATTTTCCTGGTGCATATGTAAGCTTCTAGTTCAAAAGAATTCATGAATGGTGGGAAATAAATGAATATAGAATTACCTCAAACTGATTTCAAATACTTGGTACTAATCATATGAAATATAAATAGAAGACAGATATTTAAGCTCCAATTTTAACACGCTGTCTCCTTTACGAAGTACTCATTATTTCATATATTCGTTGAATTGGAAATTTCGAGATATGTTATAGTGAAAAAGTTTTTTTATGCACCTTAGAATTGAAGGTTAAAATTAACAAATAAATTAAAAGCAATCAATTATAATAAATAATAATAATAAACAATAAATAAAATTAACGAATTAATTGTATAAGACAATGATCCTGTGTAGCTAATTCCCATTAAGATAACAAAAAAATTTTCATTTAGTGCAGTATTATCTATTTGTTTAATAGAAAATTTGTGTAATATATGAAACATTGTATTTTCATCGAAATTAGTTATTCAACTATTAAAAATATTTATCCAACTTCACACGAAAAACTATGAATCAAATTATCTTCTTCCTGTTACCTAAACGAAATGAAATTTTCAAGCTCATGATAATTTACTCGGAGTTTAAAACAACCACACACACATCCACAAGACTCTTACATGTTACATGTTTTAATCACATTTACACGTACCCCATTATTTCAGAGAAAGATGGAAGAATGATAGTAAGAGCTTCCTAGAATCTACGCTTTTGTGTGAGGTCGCTCAAGTACAGCGTTACTGGCCATCTATGAGTTGACGTTTGAACCATTCATATCGAGGATAATGGAGCAGTAATTTCTAGGGATGTGCATAAGGTAAAACCGGGTTGCGTATAATGTTGCATGATAGTGATGATAAGAGTTGATCAATTAGTGATTTGTATTTGATTGGATCGTTGTACTTGATGAAAATTCATAATATATACTGTCCGGTTCAAAATTATGGAACAAATTTATTTTTTCAGTAGAAAAATAATTGGCAAAGAAATCTTATTGGGATACTTTTCTTCTGCATCTAAAAGTTTAAATGAACGACCGAAGTAATTTTTCTTTGAATATCAAAATAAAACCTCTTATTAGAGAACCCCCTCGGCAATTATCAGAGCGTTGAAATTATAAAATAATTTTATGGAATTTTGTTATTATTATTAATTCAATGAAGATATTTCAATTTCTATACAGCTGTCAGGATGAGCTACGTAATCGCATTATGTTACTTGAATACCCTTAGTAGTATGGGTAAAAATATAGAAACTTGACACATTCTTAATGAAATTACAGGATCCAGAACTGAGGATATGGGAGCAGTTTTGTGGCGTCTCCACGCTATTAAATATTATCAATTATATCTTCATATGTAATGTTCACTCTTACAATTATTTTATTTGAATTTTCCGATGAAAATAAATGGAAAAAATCATTGTTGAGTACCTTGATTTTGAGCCCTTACCTGAAGAAGATCTGCAATGCCTCAGTCGATAATTGGGAACATTTGTAGTGATGGAAATTGTTATACAGGTGTAACTAAATAAGTGTAAAATATTTAAGGAGGTGATTCCTCATCGAAAAAAAGATAGGATCTTTCATATAAAGAAACTTCATTGGAGTATCCCTTGCTAAGATACAGCCCCTCAAAGGGAGTTTGTACAACAATTTTTTTCACACGCACTAAAAAAGTTACAATATTGAAATTGACCTAACGTTTCCTTCTAGCAAAAAGACACTTATCCAGTTATTTATTTGATTTACCCCATGGTTGTAAGGGTGGGAAACGCAACCCCTAAAGTTTATTTCCAATATAACTTTTTGTCTTATTATTTGTTTACCATTTAAAAATTTATTTCCGATAACCTGTTTCATTTTAAACAAAAAATGTCCCATGAGTTTTTTGCCCAAAATAAACCAGTTCGCAGCAAAAAATTATTCTACGAACAACTACAGAGATAGGTACATCCTTATAAATGCGAACTGGATTTAATATTATTCTGTAGTTGGCATTAAACGACCAAACTGTTAAAATCAAAACTTTATTAATAACAAAACACACAACACGTAGAAATAATATTAAGTGTTCAATACATATGTCTACCTTCAGACATCAAGCATGCGTCTAGACGATAATGCGATAGTGACAATTAAATTGGTATAACGCTGTCAGTTTATAAATTTTTGAAATAGACTTAATACTTATTTTGCGTTGTTGTTCTGTTCTTTAATTCGCTTGTTATTAAAATGACATACACAAATGAGGAAATGGCTGATATGCATTACGTTTACGGTCTGTCGCAGGGAAAAGGGTTAGAAGCTTCTAGAAGATATGCTGAAATGTTTCCTCAACGGCAGCATCCTTCACATAGAATATTTGCTGGACTTCATCAACGATTACGAGAATATGGTTCATTCGAAAAAAGAACGCAGGATTGTGGTCGCCATCGAGAAGTACGAACACCACAGCTAGAGGAAGCAGTACTTAAGTTAATTGAAGAACAACCGACTAGTAGTACTAGAAAGATTGCTTTCCAGCTAAATGTGGATCATATGACGGTATTTCGAATTTTAAAGGAACAACTCTTATACCCTTACCATTTGCAACGAATACAGGCACTGTTACCGCGAGACTTACCGAACCGTCTTGAATTTTGCAATTTGACGCTGGAAATGATTAGGAGAAATTGTAACTTTCTGAAGACCATAGAATTTACAGACGAATGTTGTTTTTCTCGGGACAAATTTATTAATTTTCATAATTACCACATATGGGCTGATGAAAACCTTCACGCTATTGTCGAAACCAACCATCAAGAACAGTTTTCTCTCAACGTATGACTCGGAGCTTTTGGGGATTTTTTAATTGGGCCTCATTTTCTACCTCTCCGATTAAATGGCGAGGCATATGTTCAATTTTTAAGAGAAGTGCTCCCAGTATTGCAGGAGGAAGTTCCTTTGGGCATCATGAGGGATATTTTTTTTATGCATGTGGGGCTGCCTCCCATTTTAGTCAAGTAGCGCGTCAGCATTTAACTGAAACATAACCAAATCACTTGACAGGCCGAGGAGGACCACAGAACTGGCCCGCTCGATCTCCGGATCTCAATCCTCTCGATTTCTCTATTTGGGGCAATTTACAGCATTTGGTTAATCGTATTCCTGTTCGCGATGTAGAGGACTTGAGAAACCGCATCGATGCGTGCAGGGTAATCAGAGAGACTCCAGGAATAAATATTTGAGCGAATACGGGGCTCAATGCGCCGACGTCTAGACGCATGCGTAATGTCTGAAGGTAGACATATTGAACATTTAATATGATTTCTACGTGTTGTGTGTTTTGTTATTGATGAATTATTTTTGTTTTTTACCATTTATGGCCGGTTTCTGAAGTCAAAATAAATGAAGAGTTTAGGTAAGTAGTAGTAACTGTCTTTTATTGCAAGCAATTGGCCAATTGACCTGAGGTCTTTCAGCCTA
The DNA here is from genome assembly GCA_030674115.1 of Micraspis discolor. Lineage (NCBI taxonomy): Eukaryota > Metazoa > Arthropoda > Insecta > Coleoptera > Coccinellidae > Micraspis > Micraspis discolor. The sequence continues at coordinate 4,948,334 of JARTUT010001740.1, forward strand.
TTAAAAATACACAGTAGCATAGTTTCACAAAAATCTAACATTAAACATTTGTTTATGAAAGTGTATCTTGGATGTTTTCTATCAGAAATATTCTCGTAATATGATATTGATTCTTCAAATTTTTTTAGGCAAAGATACCGACTGAACAAAAGCACAGTGGGATATTTATGTGATCAAGTGGCATTATCTGTTTTAAAACAAGTGTGCATTGCTCTACGATACTATGCCACAGGCACTTTTCAAATTGTTGTAGGTGATGATATCAATGTTCACAAATCAACGGTATCTAGAGTTATTTTCAATGTGAGCAAGAAAATAGCCATACTATCTGAAAGATTTATATGTATGCTTAAAAATTATACCGAAATTCTAGAAACTGAGACGGGATTCTATAACATAGCAGGCTTTCCAAATGTACTTGGTTGCATCGATTGAGTCAATATATGCTATTGTCGAAGGAAACGCATTCAGATGATTAATAGCAATTCAATATTTCAGGTGAGTGGCAGGGTATAAAAACAGGTATTCACTTCAAATTTCTTAATTTTGTTCGTATTTAAGCTTCTCATTTTGTGAAGTCATCTGAGATACAAATATTCAAATTGGTACAATGGTATGAAATTATAACCTTTATTAATTAGGAGAAATGCCATAATTAGTAAGAAATAATATATGCATATTTTATAGCAAAACGTGTGTGATAGCCGAGGGAATTCTTAACTGAAAGCTTGTTTTTGCAACTCAGATAACGTCACTTTGTGTGAGAGAGACGTCAGAACTTTCTATCTCTCTGCAATATGTAAGAGAATACCTGTGTTTTTAATCAAGGGGTAAATGAGAGAACTTTTAATTTAAGTTATTTATTTTTCCTATAACTTTTTTCTCATCACTTCTAAACACAATTTCGCCTCTTCTATTTCTATTAACTTCAACGTAAGTTCTGCCTCCACCAACTGTTCCCTCTTTGTCAAATAGAATTCCTCTTTCTTGGTTTTCAGATTTTCGAAATCAACTCAACTTTTTTTTTCTGTTAATAAGTCCTCATTGGCCTGCTTTGTATTTTTTCTTTTGATAATTGTGTTTGTTGTTGTAATGAGGGCTTTTTTTTTGTTGCAGTTAACCCTAATCGACTAGATGCTGGTCTTTTTTCACCTGGTCGCCTTCTAGGAGTTTCAGGAGTCACCAGAGGACTATTATGTGAAGAGGGTTCCTCCTGTGAGAGAATTACCTCCGCAGGGAAATTCAGTTCAATATCTGCAATGTATTTTAGTTGAATAAATACCTTTTGTATCATGGTTACCTGTTTGATTGGAATATCTCAATTGTTACGAATCTCACATATATAAGAATTACTCACTTTGCTCAGTAGCACTACAGGATGATTCTTCCTGCAAGTACTGACCATACCCTGCTGGCTGGTTGTAGGCATGGTGATGCTGCAACAAACCCATTACTTTCTCATCAACTTGCGTTGGCTTTGGTGTGAAGGTCCCTCCACCAGTTTTGTATCTATCACACTGCAAATCGATAGAAATTATGAAAACAATAGAATCCTCTTGCTTGTGTTTACCTAGGTATTTGAAATTTGATTATACCTACTTTGTCGTCGGCAAATTTTTTTTTGCTTTTTTCTTTATATTGTCATATAAAGCACGCAGCTGTTTTTCGTTCCGCGGACCAGTCTCTACAGCGGCGTTAAATTTTGCGGCTATCTTCTGCCAGGCCTGGTTTTTCTGGTTCACATTACTGGCATCTGTTTTTTTGTTATCGATTGTACTTATAAATTCTCTAACAATATCCAGTAATAAAATTTTTCACACTCAGTGAAATTTCTAGCCCTTTGTCGACTCATTTTGTTGCGTAATTGTTTTTTCGTTTGTTTTTAATTTGAATTCACAATCTTTGACGCCAAAAGAACGTCACAGTTAGTCGGTGTTTAATGCAGGATAACTACTAACTACAGAATGCAGGAATAATAAATCCAGTTCGCATTTATGACGATGTACCTATCTCTGTAGTTGTTCGTAAAATAATTTTTTGCTGCGAACTGATTTATTTTGGCAAAAAAACTCATGAGACATTTTTTGTTTAGTATGAAACAGGCTATCGGAAATAAATTTTTAAATGGTAAACAAATAATAAGACAAAGAGTTACATTGGAAATAAACTTTAGAGGTTGCGTTTCCCACCCTCACAACCATGGGGTAAACCAAATAAATAACTTGATAAGTGTCTTTTTGCTAGTAGGAAACGTTAGGTCAATTTCAATACTGTAACTTTTTTGGTTCTTGTGAAAAAAATTGTTAGACAAATTTTATTCATTTTTGGATATTGAATGAATATTCAAATACTTGCAACTAATTAAAAATGAACTGTTCTAATCGGAAGAAACAAATGTTTCCATTTGATTGAATAAATGACGTAAGTAATATATTCAACTGAATACCCTTCATATACAGGTGAGTCTTTGACCACTGCGTTAATTTTAACCATAGGTTCTTGAGATCAAAAGAAACACTTTTTCCAATACGGTTTTTCTATATTCAGCTGCGTTGAAAAGTTATAAGCATTTTAAGTTTTCAAATAGAGCAAATACCCTTCTGTAGTCCAGTTTAGTTTGCATGAAAAATACCTTCCACAGCATCCACTATTGAATCTTAATTGTTTAAAAACATTATTTTCCCTCTAAGAAATGATTCACTCACTCATGTTTCATCCGATGAGGTCCATATCCAGAAGGAAGATACAAAATACTAATTTTCTATTAAAAAAAATTCAACACCATAAACATTGATTTTTGTTGTTCTACTATATTTTCTTTCTACTTCAAGATAATAAACCATGCCTTTCTAGTGAGAAATTCCAAAAAAACCTCAGAATTATTGGATGTTATCATCATACATTTGTAATTTTCTTCTTAAAATTTCCAAATCATGAAAACCATCATGAAAAATATGAAAACTTCCAAGGCAAGAGGTTGTCACTGTGGTTTTTTTTTTCACTCAAAGCCAGAAAAAATCATCTATGATTTTCCAAACACTGATATTTTTGAAGTTTCTTCTCCTTGACAGAGACCAGTGAACAGGTCTATGAGGTCTCTTAATATCATACTGTTAAAAATATGAAAATCTTTTTCGAAATCTTCAACAACAATGAATGATGTCACTACGAATAATCCTTTTGAAGTGATGTTACTTTGCTTGATAATTATTTTCCGTACCGAATCCCAATAACAATTTACCTGGATAGATTACAAGTATTTCCAGATTCAAGTGTGCAATTATTCTTTCTTGAAGAAATACCTAAATTTGATTTTGAAAAATTAACTAGGTGTTCTTTAATAAAAAATTTTTTGTTAAATCCTTAATATGAATCTATTCTGTTTAGACTATAATTACTGATTACTGATTTTTGTAATCAGAGTATCTGTTTTAATTACCTAAACAAGAACATAAATATTGAATAATGGTTATTCATAGATTATGTCAAATTTTAATACCTTACCATAGAATATTAATTTATTACCGAACCTCAGGAGAGAAAAAATTAATATTTGCAATGTTTTTTTCAAATGAAAGATAATATCTGTAACTATTATTGATATTTAGTTATAATTTTCCTCAGAATAATTAGAGTGAATTATTATCACATTAAAATATTATAACGTCTCTGTGGTGGGTAGTTCCCAATAAAAAAGTGTTCTGTGGTTCCTTATTGTTTTGATTCTGTTTGAAACTGTCAAAAGTTATTTGTATCTTCAAAAAAAAAAGTGGAAAGATTTTTAGGGATAATATCGATAGTTTTAAATTATTCAATTCAGTATGAAATGATTATGGTCAGAAAATGCATTCTATTCTAATCTTTCTTGTTTATGAGCTTATAGCTTCCAGTTTCAATATTGATTGAATTTTAATTAACCATGCATCATAACAAACATTCAGAAATATTAAAACTAAGTCAAATTCTATTATCTCTTAAGTTTGTGAACAAGGTTGAATCGGTGTATGAAATAAAGATAATGAAGGTATAAAACAAATCTAGGAGACTGGGTTCGAAGTTTTTAAAACTCATATGAGCTCAATTTGCAGCATTCCTATGTTAGAATAGATATAATTTGATGAACCCTGAAAGTCTGAAGCTATAAAAAACCAGCTCTTCATAAAGACAAGTCTTCAATTTAACAGGTCCCATATTTTACCTATTTCAACGGTCAAAATATACCGAAGTACCGAAGAGTGATGGAAAACTTTTTCTCTATTTATTATGGAATATTATTCTGGATTAAATATTAAACAAGGTGCTAGACATCATTAACAATGAATACAGCAAATGGCAATTTAGATTTTGTCGTGAATGTAAGACAAAAATTGTTCAGTGGTTAATTTCATCTATAGTGTTTAGTGGTGGAACCATAGACTGGAGAGATTTCCCCAACCTTTTGTAGAAATATTTAAAAAAGACATAAAATATAGCAACATTGAACAAATCTGATTATTGAATCATTTCAGCACAGAGTTGGATTTGGGAAAATCAGAAAATTTGGAAAAATTATATCGATTCAATTCCTTTCAACTTCAAATATCTCAAGAATGGTGCAATTTAGGAGAAAAGATGAGGAATGATTTTATATGCAAAAAAGACTAATGATTCCAGGAAGTACGAGATACGGACTTTAGTTCAAGCGATATTTATTTTTCATGCAATTTAACCAATCTGTAGAGTAGTAGTGAGAAACCCACAAGAAGTGGAATAAATCTATTGATGCCAAAATATGCACAAGTGTTATTAAAAACCTTCTACAAGAGATCATTTCAATTGATATTGTCGTTTGAATATTACAGGTGAAAATGCAATTTTTTTATGAAATTTCAACACCCTATATCTTTTGAACGGGGCCAAATTTGGAAAAATGTTTTAGGAAAAAAATGTTTTTTTGACGTCAAGAATCTATGGTTAAAATTAACGCAGTGGTCAAAGACTCACCCTGTATATACAATAAATTATCTAACTACCTGAAAGAATGAAAGTGTTGAATTATTCAAAGATTTTCAAAACAAATAACAAGAAATAATTTGGAGTCATGTTCTTCAATTATTTGGAGTTGCTTTGATTTGAATCTTTTGTGTATACTTTTACATAATATAAAATAATGACTTTCATTTTAATTATCATACAGAAAATAAAAATTTTCATGAAGCATTGGCAGATCAGTTGAAGAATTAGGAAACGACATAAAAAATCACTGAGTTAGATTTCATTGAACTTCAAAGATATATGAAGGTTGAAATTTTAATATTAATTAACGTAATGATGAATATTCATTTCTAGGAGCGAAATCACAATCTGTTACTAATTGATCACGTCACTTTTGAAATATGGAATTAATGGCATTGTGGGAATCTATCAATTCGCAGAAATGTAAAATTATTACCAACTAAATCTTACAGGAAGGTGTGAGATGGTATGATAAGTTTTACTGAACTAATGAATAATAAACAATATGAAATTGGTTTAAGTAGTAGCACTGTGAAATACTACGTAAATAACTAAATCTTTAACAGAATAAATTATCGGTGAAGCCTAATATGCCAGATTTCAACACTGATTTGCTTCTGTAATGATCTTTTTACCATGATTTCATCAAAAATGTAGAATTAAAAAAAAGTCAATTGAACGATGGTACATACATTGTTCAGTGAAGAGTCCTCAAATCGAATCATGAATTCAGATATCATAATTTCAGTAATGCCCTATTGAATGCTTTATGCTTAAGACTGACTTAGCTATGACGTCCCTTAAATTAGAGTTGGGCTTACCCGTCTATTCTTGAACCGTTCTCTGAATAGCAACGTCTTAGTAAAGAACTTGTTAGCGAATTGTGAATCTGACAATGTCGCCAAGTTCGATAATTTTGTCGATATCTGTAGTTGAAATATTATGAGGCACTTTACTCACTCATACTCTATTGCTGTATGTGTTTTGAGGATTGTTCCAGTTTTTTCCTAGCAGGAAATCAAAGAAAAATAAAATCAACCTATTTTGTACAAGGTGTCCAGAAAGGGTATCGGGTATTTTTTTTCGTGACATATTCGGAACTCTAAAAAGAGGAGAGAGGAGTTCGTAGCGTCCGCCATTTTGTGGAGTTTGAGTTACGTATTTTTTGATCCCATAGTTGAGTTTCAACTCAAGAACGTGGTTGCAGCAAGCCACTTACCATACCTCAAATGATTCAATGGAAGTTGTGAACGAATTATTCCCTAATAAAGTCATTTCTTGAAGGGGTATCATCAACTGGCCTCCCAGAAGCCACGACATTAGCCCGCTTTACTATTTTGCATGGGGATACCTCAAGAGTAAGGTTTATCGAAATAATCCGATGAATCTAACCCAATTGAAGCAAAACATCATGTCAGAAATGGCAGCAATATAAATAGGTATGTGTCAACGTGTTATCTCCAATTTTCGTTCCCGTTTAGATGAGTACCAGCAACGAAGCGGTAATCATTTGGATAACATCATCTTTTCCAAATAATTCTCCAATTCAAATGTTAATAATAAACAATAAACATTTTTATTGCTGATGATGATTTCAGACCTATGTTCTTAATATTTGTTTATTTTTGACAGGTAATAGGTCTAGGGTAGAAATAAAACCAATTCTTCAAACAAAACCAACTAGTTTCGACTTCTATCTGAAGTCATCCTCAGGAAAGTTTGTTATGGCTTTTTGTCGATCGATGATATTAAGTCTGCGTTAGACGTTCTATCTAATATGAGTGTCGTTCATTTTACAATTTTAATATCATCCACCGACAAAAAGCCATAACAAACTTGCCCTGAGGAAGACTTCAGATAGAAGTCGAAACTAGTAGCCTTGTTTGAAGAATCGGTTTTATTTCTACCCTAGACCTCTTACCTGTCAAAAATAAACAAATTTTTTATTGCTCACAAATATTTTTTGTTTCATTTAACTCACAAATACCCGATACCCTTTCTGGACACATTTACTAGCAATTTTAATATGATATAAATGAGATAGTTTTCTGATCACTGCTTAAAATGAATGGAGAAAATGTGGTAGTAAAGTAACACTATTTAAAGAGAATAAAAGTCTGACAGCAAACATTAGTCAGAAAGAAAATGTGTGAAGATTTATCTATTATAATAATATGATGCATAGTAAGGTCTAGCGCCTAAACCAATCAACCGATTTGCATCAATTTTTTTTTAATTAACGGTAGGCATCTAAACTGATGCATAAAAATAATAACAAGTGACAAACTTCTATAATTTCTCTAAAAAACACAAAAAACTTAAATAATTAATTTTTACTGATATGGGCTTTAATTTCTTCTTCTTGCACTCCAAGTCACAATTACTGTCATATAACTCATTGAAAACATTTGTAAATTTGATTAACTTTATTTGTATTTAAATTATAACATGTGACTTATAAATCATATGGTAACATTGCTAGAAGAGGGAAAAACTTTATTTCAGTTGTTTTATGTAGGCTTTTCAATTTAAAAGGGTGAGGTGAATTTTTGTGAATAAAATAATTTGTGAATTTGCAATAGTTAAAAATTGCAAATTTTGTTATTTGAATAAAATTACCTTAAGTGAAAGTTGAACTGTTAGTGCGAGTTAAAAAAGGTTCAAGAGTACTACCTGAGTTGATCAGAAAGTGAGCATTTGAATAATTTTATAACAATTTATATTTTATATAACGTGCTTGAAAATATAAGATGGAAACTGCGATTTTGAAAAAGTTTCATTTTAGAAGTAATTGTCAAACTTAATAACGTTCAATGACTATAATAAACATCCATAATTTCAGCTGTGACTTTCAAAGAGGAAAGACGTTATTCAATTTCGAGTTAGGTCCAGTGTAAAATTTCAAAATTTTAATTTACAATGGAGACACGACGACGAGGCAGACCAGTGGGTTCTCGAAACGCTACCCGGACAACCCCAACTGAAAGAAACCGACGCCGCGCTCATAACAATAATTACGTAATGCGATCAGTATTTGTAGCGAGAAGGGCTCAGGTTGAAGACGAAATTCCCGCGTTTTGTGTCGGCGAAATGAGCGAATCGTGTCAATTTTGCAATGCTCTGCATTTTAGGGGTGAAAAAGGGCGAGATGGATTCAGCCAGTGTTGCCAGAAAGGCAAAGTTGTAATGAGCGAGCAGATGCAATTGAAAGAAGTACCAGCTTTGCTCAGAGAATTTTACACAGGAACAGATGAAGAATCGAAGAATTTCCAAAACAATATACGCCAGTATAACAGTGCCTTTGCGTTTGCTTCCCAAAAAGTTAGCTTAAGAGAATTTGCATCAACTGGCCCTTATTCATTTTGTCTGCATGGAACATCATACAGCAGAATTGGTTCCATTATTCCGCAACCTGGAAACACGCCCAGATTCTGTCAACTTTACACACTTGATACTAATGAAGCTCTGCAACATAGATTCCAACACCCAGCTAACCAAGGATGCAATCCAGTGACAATGCTTTGTTTAGATGAAATGCTTCGGGAAAATAACCCATTTGCTAGCGCTTTTACACAATGGGAGAAAGATTACGAGTAGAACGTCGCAAAGCTATAACTGAAAATCGTGAATTACCAGATATTCGAATGGTTTTTGCGCGTACAGACAACGATCCTAGAAGATATAATTTGCCGACAGGAGACAGTGTTGCAACAAGAACCGCCAGAACATATTGATTTTGGTTGTAGCCCTGTGCTATATTCGTACACCTCCAAGTTTCGTGCACGAAAAACAGGAGCTTTCATCTGATTTTCCAGAAGTTCTCTATTCTTTTTCGCGCGTTCCACGTTTTCTTTCTGCAGTTGCTCCAATTGCCTCTGCTCTTCTTCTTCTTGCTTCTTTTTCAGAAGGCTGTTTTGAAATCGCCGCTGTTGGCGTTTCAGTTGGGCGTCGGAAAATTTTTTGGGCATTTTTTTAAACACGTCTTCACTCGATGAAATCTAGACACAAATGACATGAACGGCTGCTTATAGGGGGCATTTGCTGATAACGACCACGCGCTTCCTTACTTGCACCCGTAGCGACACGGGCTTTCCCACTAGTATTACTATAGTAATCAGCTCTATTGTATTCCAAATGTGCAAAGCCAAATCAATTAATTCCAATGTATTATGATCAATACTTTCCATCATTGAATCACACTGCGAAAATGATCAACTCACAGCAATACATATTTGGAAGTTATTTTTATGAATGTTCCAAGTGGTCTAAAGGTTAAGTTTTTCATAAGCCATGAACGATGACGGCTTAAAATAAAATGATCTTTTCCTTCACTTAATTTGTAGTACAATAGAATTTATGTCTCAAACCTCACTTACAATTTAAGATGGCGGTTAGTCAGATTATATTCGTCGGTGCAAGATGTCATAACAGAATTATCTCTTAATTCATGTTGATATATTAACTTAATGAAGAAAGACATAATTAGTAACATTCATAAACCTGTTAGTACTCTTCTACAATGTTTTTATTTCGAGGAAATATAGACGGAAGATTTTTCTATAATAAATTTTCTACAATAACGGTTTTCACTTCCTGTCTTTTTTTACAGTTCTACTTTGATTAATTAGTCTGTAATTCAAAGATTCCCATGATGATTCCAGACAGGTGATACTTTTTCGCAATGATAGCAGAGTCCGTTTGTTGGATCAAATCCATAATTCATCGTTATCGTCTGCAAAGATATAAACGACCACCTTTACTGCAGAAAACCTGCTATGGATTTGGAACCACACATCTATCAATTTAGGAAGGTCCTTAAATTCCTCATTAAAATTTATTTTATCATATCATTATTTGAGCAACATGAATGTGCCCATTATTGAAGAAGATATCCCAAATTGACAACGTCGTGAATATAATATTAACTCTTCGTTTAATTTAGCATTAAAAAATAGGATTGTGTGATTACTGAAATCTATATGAATATTGAAGAGATTAATTCTTTCGATTATTGGATTTATGTATTATATACAGTGCGCAGTCAAAATTATGAAACGAAATTCATATTCTCAGCAGGAAAATTTTACCTTTTACAAAACGAAACAATCTCAAGAAGTATAGGGAATGTATAAAGGGTGAGTCTTTGACCACTGCTTTAATTTTAACCATAGGTTCTTGAGATCAAAAGCAACACTCTTATCCCATACCGTTTTCCATATTCAGCTGCGTTCAAAAGTTTTAAGCATTTTTGATGAATCTTAATTGTTTAAAAACATTATATTGCCTCTAAGAAATGATTCACTCGCTCATGTTTCATCAGATGATTATATCAATTTAATTCCTTTCAACTTCAAATATCTCATAAATGATGCAATTTAGGAAAAAAGATGACGAATGATTTTATCTGCAAAAAAGACTAATGATTCTAGGAAGTACAAGATACAGACCTTTAGTTCAAGTGATATTTGTTTTCATGCAATTTTTAACCAATCTGCACAGTAGTAGTGAGAAATCCACTAGCAATGGAATAAATCTATTGATGCCAAAATATGCATGGTTGACGGAATTTATCCAGAATTCATCAAACATTTAGGAAAAAAGGCCTTGTCTTGGTTATTGTCTTTCTATAACAATATTCTGAATTCTGGAAACTTTCCTTCCGAATTTCGTAAGGCTAAAGTAATAGGTATTTTGAAACGAGGAAAAAATCCTTGTGATCCTAGTAGTTATCGACCCATCAGTTTATTGAGTGTTCCTTTCAAGATATTAGAAAGGCTAATTCTTTTAAGAATTGAATCTTCTATAGAAAATGCTCTACAAAATTTCTAGGGAGGCTTTAGGAAAAATAGAAATTGTTCAGATCAGGTTCTCAGCCTTATAACTTTCATAGAATCAGGCTTCAATGATAGGTTGAAAACAGGAGCTGCTTCATCGATTTATCTTCGGCATATGACACTGTGTGGAAAGATGGAATAATTTTCAAACTCTATACCCATCTGAAGTGTGGGAAAATGGTACGATTATTAGAAAATATGTTATCTGATAGAAGGTTTCGTGTTTTTATTGTTGAGTAGCAACTTCAAAACATTGAAAAACGGTCTTCCTCAAGGATCAGTTTTAGCTCCTTTACTTTTCAATTTATATCTAAGTGATTTACCAACTACATCATCTCAAAAATTAGTTTATGCTGACGACATTGCTATTGCTTACCAACATTCGGATTTCCATACTCTGGAAAACATACTGTCATCTGATTTGGAAATTTTAAAGAATTATTTTATTAAGTGGCGATTATGTCCAAATCCCAACAAAACAGAGGTATCTTGTTTCCATCTGAATAATCATGAAAAATATAGGAAATTAGCTGTAACTTTCAATGATTCTCCTATCGAACAAAATTTCTATCCAAAATACTTAGGAGTTAAATTAGATTCTCTCAATTACAAGGCTCATTTAAATGATCTGAGCCTGCAACTGAAAACTAGGAATAATATTGTTCAGAAATCAGCTGGATCGTCTTGGGGTGCTGATGCTTCCACTCTTCGCACAGCATCTCTAGCCCTAGTCTTTTCTGCAACTGAGTATTGTTGCTCTGTTTGGTTTAATAGTGCACCTACACAAAAAAATTGATGCACAATTGATACATCCATGAGAATAATTACTGGTACCATAAGATCTACACCGGTTCATTGGTTACCAGTTTTGTCCAATTTTGTCCCTCCCCATATTCGCAGACAGACTGCAGCTCTGAATTCTTGGAATAAATATCATGCTTTTCCCAATTTATTCCCAATTATTTCATATTTTCCACAAAATAGAATTCCCAGATTGAAGTCACATAAACCATTATGGCATAATACGTTCTTCAACATGAACATAAGTGATAAAGAATTATGAAAGACTGAGTGGAACTATTACGAAATGTTCAATAAGTATCTCGTTTCTGATCCTTCTGGAAAAGTTCCTGGTTTTGATCTTTCAAGAAAAATTTTTACAGTTCTTAATCGTTTGAGAACAGGTCATGGTTGTACCAATGGCGTGCTATTTAGATGGAACTCAGTTCCTAGCGCAAGTTGTGAATGTAGAGAAGCAGAAGAAACAATACCTCATCTCATCAATAGTTGTCCCATATATAAATTTCAAGATGGTTTCAGGGCTATTCATGATGTTTCCAACTCTTTCTTGGAATGGGTTATAAATTTTAAACGAATATGATACGTATTTTTGTTATTCAGTTCTTTTTTCTGCTTTTGTCTTTTTATTTCCAGATTTGATGTGGGCAACTTGAAGAAGTCTCTGTCTCCATCAATAGAAGACCACTCTTGAAGAAAGAAGTCCCTAAAATATATTCCAGCTTATTTTTGTACCTTCACACTTAGACGGGGAGCCAGGGTTTTTTTTACTGGGGTTAGGCTTTTATGTCATACGCCGAATTGTATGACACCCCGTCACTAACTCCTGATCTATATGCTTTATTGTTTGCTAACTAAATATTGTCAGCCAAAAGTTCAAAAAAATATAAATTGAATTAATATAATATAATTGAAATTATTGTTTAAATATTACAGGTGAAAATGCAATTTTTTTATGAAATTTCAACACCCTATATCTTTTGAACGGGGCCAAATTTGGAAAAATGTAATAGGAAAAAAATGTTTCTTTAGATGTCAAGAATCTATGGTTAAAATTAACGTAGAGGCTAAAGACACACCCTGTATATTGAACCGATTTAGGTGTCGTTTTCTTAGGTTTAAATGGGTGTTAATGGGGAATTATAATCTGAAATCTGAAAGGGTGAATTTAAAAATAAGAAACTGTGCTGAAATCGGAAAAGAGAAATCTCGAGATTCCCTCAGAAATTTCAATGATCGATGCTTTCACAGAAAACTGTGAGTAGTGATTTTTAATTTGAGATATAGGTATGGTCATTCATCGCGACGATTGTGTTAGTAATACACCAGAGTTTGCAAAAAAACTCTAGATCAAGAGCGCAAATTGTCTATCTAGAAATTGTAGATACTCCTGGAAAAATGAAGCATACAAAAAGCTGAATTATTGTATGGAATTATTTTTGGGCAATAAAAATTAACCATCCCTGATTGTTCTTGTCACCAACGTTTTGACAGACATCTTCTAGCATTCTCAAGGCAAAAACTCAGCTTTCAAAAAAGCTGATAATATTTGAAAATTTTTCAATGCTAAATGAGTGCCAAGATTGACAAAACTCTGAAAGCTAGATCAAGATATCTATGGTTTCAAGACTTCATTGAGTTACTCATAATAATAATATGCCTCCAAACTTCCAGAACTCACCTGATAGTACACTTGAGCAATTAAAAGCAAATGTCATAAATACTATCTCCTGGATTTTTTTCTTGTGATTTCTCTTCTTTGGATGTGATAGATGTACCATTCCATTCCATTTACAGCATGTTGGACCAACATCCATCTATCTATAGCTAACACTTGAGAAAGCTTCTGATGATCTTCAATACTTACTTTCATGGGGCGTTTGTTTCTCCGATATAAGTAACTTGAAAAAGTCTTTAAACCACAAATGACTATAAATTTGATCTAATTTTCAGAGTTCTGTCAATCTTGACCATCCATGAAAATTGAAAAGTTTTCAAATATTGTCAGCTTCTTGAAAAGCTAATTTTTTGACTAGAAAATTACAGTTGAAACGTTGGTAGCAAGGACAATAAGTGGATATTGTCCAAATAAAAATTCTACAGGAGTTCCACCGTCAAAAATTTCTCGCCAACAGCTCAACTATTGTAAGAAAACATATGATTATTGAAGAAGCCGTTGAAAAATTCCATCGTTATTGATTCAATGAACCTATAGTTCATTTAAACAAAGTAGTTGAACAGAAGGTTTCGAAAGTAGCACCTGCTCTCATTCCTGTGGGTGTTAAATGGATATCCAGCCGAGTTAATATGCCCAAGATTTAAATTCGGTGCTTTTGTGTCTGACCACTAGCTGCGCCATAGATCGATAAGATAAGCATTCTATGTCCCATTACCAGGCGACCTGATATCGAGGAGGAGGATCTACGACTCCTGTAATATTTCGTTGTAATTAAAACCACCTTCACCCTGAAAACGGAAATTCTAACAGATATCTATGCTCACACTCAAGTCCACTCCCTCAGTTTTTCAAATAGATTATGTAAGTTATGTTCTTCAAAATTTAGCTGTATCCGGTCGGAACTATTTGTTAGACAGCCATTATAAGGATATAATGAGAATATCTAAAAAACCATAAATAAGGAAAATGTTCATTGCTGATTGTAATCGAGTATACTTTATTACACTTGGAGTAGACGGAGGAAATGCATGGATAGGCTGTTTTCCAAAACGTATATTTTCTCTTAATTCCAACGAGCATATAGCATATAGATTATTTCGATCTTCTTCTTACCAACATATACATATACAGGGTGAGTCTTTAACCACTGCGTTAATTTTAACCATAGATTTGTAAAAAAAACAGGATTGTCTTAACATCATATTCGATTTACGTAAGTATCTATTATTGGAATCGTAGCATTCTACACGTCACCGTATCGTTTCTATTGCTTTTGATAATTCCAAAACATTAAGTGTGTTATGTTTCTTTATAGCCTGCAGAAGACGCTAAATAGACGTCGAAACATAGTTCCAGATCGAAGCATTTTTATTGGTTCCTTCAACCGAAATTGTACCTTCATCCAATTAGTAGATGTTGGTAATTAAATTAAAGTATCATGGCAGCATTAATATATGTTCTTACAGCAACTCTTGCAAGGGAATTCTTATATCTAGTTGATATTTCCGAATTGTGTCTATCACCGTCAAAACTGAGTGGAAACCCATAATTAAAATTGACTGAAAGCATATCCTTAGATCGCTTAATAATTGATGTTATCCAAAAATTTTGATATGTGTTGGTTTTATACTCTCATCAAGGTATCAATATTAATATAATAGTGGGTCCTGTTCGTGATTATCTCACATCGGCTCCCCACCGAGTGAATGGCTCTTAATGTCTTGAAAATGGGCAACATTTAAAACTTATCATTTCACTACATCGTAGTCTCACCTTACTGCATTCATTAAATAGAATTCCAGATCATAATGGAAGTAGTTTTAAGTTGAAGGACGCTATTAAGCGAACGGATAAGATTGATCTTTTTTTAAATTTTGAAATCAGGACTGTGAGAATGGATATTTCTTTTATTGAATGATTGTTTGGGCTATTACCATCATCTATTGTGGATGTAATGATTTCCGACGTTTCGAGAGACATCTTCTATCTTTATCAAGAAGAAAAGTAAGAAACCTTTTGAAAATTATCAATTTTCAAAAAGTCAATTAACAGAAGTCATGAAAGAAAATGAACGATGTTATATACTCATCTGTGATATGATGATCTTTTTAAGTTGGATCGAACTATCGGCGTCCAAACTTCTGGCAGATCTATAGATGGAGCACTTATGGAATCAGGTGTTATTTTCATAAATGCTGCTTCTTTTGATTTTTCTTCTTTGGATATTATTGATGCTTCATCCCACTTTATACGATGATTCTCATCTACAGCATGTTGGACCAACCTGGATTTGTCGCTGTCTAGTACTCGTAGAAGCTTCTGATGTTCTTTTATTCGTACATTCAAAGGGCGTTTAGTTTCTCCGATGTAAGATCTTCCGCACTCGCAAGGTAATTCATATATGCAGTTCTTTGTCCTTTGTGTCTCATTATTAGACTTAACTTTTGTAAGTTTAGCTCTGATAGTGTCTTGAGTTTTGAATGCAGTCGTTATGTTGTATCTATTTCCAATTCTTCTCATTTTCTCTGACAAACCTTTTACATAAGGAATTACGGTTTTAATGGTCTGATTTATATCTGTTGGTTCTGGTTGGCTTTCTCTTGTTCGTCTAGCTTTTTCTAATATCTTTTTGGGGTAGCCATTGCTACTAAGAGTTTTCGAGATGTTATTTATTTCTTCATTTTGGTCTTCTTCAGTGCAACAAATATTTATTGCTCTATCAAATAAACATTTTGCTACTCCCAATTTAGTGTTTAGTTGGTGGTTTGAATCAAAATGTAGATATTGTCCTGTGTTCGTTGTCTTTTTATACACAGTGGTTCTTGGGATTCCATTTTGTTTATGTACGAGTACATCTAAGAATGGAAGTTGTCTGTCTTTCTCGATTTCAATTGTGAATTCAATTGATTCCTCTTGATTGTTTAGATATTGAAGGAATCCATCTATAGTGTCTCTTCCATGTTGCCAAATAATGAAAGTATCATCTACATATCTTTTCCACAGTTTGGGTTTAATATTTTAATATTTATTTTTTTCTAATATCTAAACAATCAAGAGGAATCAATTAAATTCACAATTGAAATCGAGAAAGACAGACAACTTCCATTCTTAGATGTACTCGTACATAAACAAAATGGAATCCCAAGAACCACTGTGTATAAAAAGACAACGAACACAGGACAATATCTACATTTTGATTCAAACCACCAACTAAACACTAAATTGGGAGTAGCAAAATGTTTATTTGATAGAGCAATAAATATTTGTTGCACTGAAGAAGACCAAAATGAAGAAATAAATAACATCTCGAAAACTCTTAGTAGCAATGGCTACCCCAAAAAGATATTAGAAAAAGCTAGACGAACAAGAGAAAGCCAACCAGAACCAACAGATATAAAACAGACCATTAAAACCGTAATTCCTTATGTAAAAGGTTTGTCAGAGAAAATGAGAAGAATTGGAAATAGATACAACATAACGACTGCATTCAAAACTCAAGACACTATCAGAGCTAAACTTACAAAAGTTAAGTCTAATAATGAGGCACAAAGGACAAAGAACTGCATATATGAATTACCTTGCGAGTGCGGAAGATCTTACATCGGAGAAACTAAACGCCCTTTGAATGTACGAATAAAAGAACATCAGAAGCTTCTACGAGTACTAGACAGCGACAAATCCAGGTTGGTCCAACATGCTGTAGATGAGAATCATCGTATAAAGTGGGATGAAGCATCAATAATATCCAAAGAAGAAAAACTTGCAAGAAGAAAAATCAAAGAAGCAGCATTTATGAAAATAACACCTGATTCCATAAGTGCTCCATCTATAGATCTGCCAGAAGTTTGGACGCCGATAGTTCGATCCAACTTAAAAAGATCATCATATCACAGATGAGTGTTCACTTTCTTTCATGACTTCTGTCAATTGACTTTTTGAAAATTGATAATTTTCAAAAGGTTTCTTACTTTTCTCCTTGATAAAGATAAAAGATGTCTATCGAAACGTCGGAAATCCTTACATCCACAATAGATGATGGTAATAGCCCAAACAATCATTCAACACGAGCTCCATCATCAACAATATCTCGTCATCAAATATTTCTTTTAGATAAATGGAGGCTCCTGGTTTCATGCTTTGCGCATCTTTCATGCTATTCCTGGGCGCCCACATAGGAATTACGTCAGCCTTACTCTGATTTCTTGTGATTCTGACGATATGAAAATCGATCGCAAAAAATGTTCCATGACAAAATTTGTTATCAAAATTCTCCTGAGTATCCGAAGGCATCACTTTGATGCCTGAACCCGATCATGAAATCCACCTCCAAAGCTTTTGGAGAAAAGTTTGTGTTAAGTAAAGAGCGTTTCAATATTTCGGATACCCGAAATTGATAATGTATCATGTAAGTTCAGGCTAAAGTACCATAAAGAAGCTTTCAAATCATTAGATCATATCAATGGACTAGCTCCTGATAACATTCCACCAATATTCTTGAGAAATTGGTATGATTCTTCAACCAAACCTCTCTCGATTATCTTCAATCGACCGTTTCAGTGTGGCGATTTCCACAGCAATGGAACGATACTCATTGGCATTTAGCCTTTCTACCCAAATATTGAAAGAAATTGTACTTTAAAACGATTTTCTACGATAGCGTTCGGATTATTCTTAGCCAAGATATGATTATTGTGGAAATTAATGATGACATTTCTAGAAAACGAAGATTCACTTATCTCCAAGCGCAAAAATCTAGTCTGAGGGGAAGATCTCTTGGTAAGAGACCTTGTAAACGTTGCATTTGACAAGAATAAAGATGTAAAGTGTATCATGGTACCCCGTTACATAAACCGCTGCTCAATCCTTCAACTCGCAGATGCAATATTATTCAATAACAGTGTAATGAGAGTAATGCTCATGATTAAAAGAATAAATAGGTAAATAATAATAGCTTTATAATGTTAATAGCTTTATTGTCCAACAGAAAATCCATTTACAGGCATATAAATGTAACCATAAAGAATAAATACATCATAAATATTATATACACATTGCAACTCAAACATTTCTTGTATTGAAACATGGTATGTTGAAATTTAATTTGCTGAGAATTTCGGCACTGCCGATTTTATTATTTAGGATTTTGTACAAAAACATAACTTATCCTACAATTCTTCTTAGACTTAAATTTGAATAATTCAGTAGCTGATAAAGATAATTATTATCACATCCTCTAGGAGGATAGACTCCGTCAATCTGGAATATCAAATACTTGAGTAATGTTCTCTGAATTTTCTCAACTCTTTTTTTATGGTATTCATATATGGGATGCCATACTATGCTAGCGTATTCCAATTTAGACCGAACGAAAGAATTATATAAAAACCAAAAGCGGGTTGTATTTCTGTTAAACATTCATTTGAAGTAAACACCTGCTAGCAGATTCAATTATGATTAAATGAGGACATTTGAAGGTAAAGGGTCTTTCAAGAAGAACTTTGTTTTTCAATTGACAGTTAGTTTTTAGACATATTCGTCGTAGATGCTTTGGCAATTGTTTCAATGAATTCAATTTCGCTCGAAAATTGCATTAAAATAACTAAAACCCACTATGAAAATGGTGATTCTGTTAAAATTACATTCCGTAAGATTCGTGATATTTTCGGACAACATAATCAACCTTTTGAGACCGCTATTAGGAATTTGGTCGCTAAATTTAAGTCGACGGGCTCGGTACAAATTGTGTCGACACCAACGCGTGTTAGGCTGGACCGTTCAACTGAAACCATCGCAGCCATGAGCCACAGTGTTGAAAAAGGTCCAAATTCGTCAATTTCTCGACGTTCTCAACAACTGGGGTTATCCAAAACCACCACATGGCGAATATTGCAAGATTTGGTTTTGAAGCCTGCAGGATTCAACTAGTGCAGGAATTGAAGTCGACTGACTTCATTTACATCACTGTATATTCGCTCAATTCCTTCTGGAATAACCCGTTGATTTTTCTGAAAAAATTATTTTTTCAGACGAAGTCCATTTTCAATTGTCAGGGTACATCAACAACCAAATTTGCGGCATTAGGGCTTCTGAAAATCCTTGAGTGATTATTGAGAAGCCTTTGCATTCTCAACGTGTCACTGGATGGCGCGCTATTTGGTCTGGAGGCATGATTGGGACGTTTTTATCGAAGATGAGGCTGGAAATGCGGTAACGGTCAATGAATCACGCTATCGCGAGATGTTAACAGCTCATCATTGATGATATGGATATCACTGACATGTGGTTCCCACAAGTTGTCACACAGCCAATGAGAATCAATTTATTGCGAACCAAATTAGCTTATCTCATAATTTAAATTAAATGGCCAGTCAGATTGTGTGATTTAGCACCACTGGAGTATTTTTTGTGGGGCTATCTTAAGGACAAAATCTTTACCGAGCCAATCGAATCGATTGCAGCCTTAAAACTCAAAATCTGCGATGTGATAGCCGAAATAAACCCGACATTTTGTCAAAAAGTGATTAAAAATTCCGATGAAAGACTTTAATTCTGTCAGCGTGGCCGAGGTGGACATTTGCCAGATATCATTTCTCATTCATAATCGCCGAACTTTTCTTTTTGTAATACAATAAAAATTTGAATCGTCATCATCAATATTTTTTGTTTTATTTTGTTTCAAATAACAAAGTTCTTGTTGAAAACCCTTCATTACTGAATATATTTAAAAACAGTGTATTCCAAAATACTGCGTATTTTGTTCCCCTTTTACGACTCTCACGATGAAGACGATAAAATCCTTATCTCCGGATTCATCTCTGCCACCGGATTCTAAAGGGGCTGCTACCGCCTTCCTCAAGTCGGAGACCACATGCGTTAGACGTATATCAGCCACTTCTTTCAACTTTTACGACCCAAGATAAGGTCATCGACATAAAAAATTCGATAATTCGATAGTGCCCAAAGTAAATACCAGCATTACCATGAGGAAACGGAAGGTGTAATTTTCGAAATTAGTTTCACGTCCAACTGAAGACACGTAAAAGTAGACGGGGAGTGAAGTAATTGGCATTCTGATGGGTAATTTTTATTAACGACTCCTCATACGAGTTATGCTAATGGAAGAGTAGGTCAGTTGTATCCATTGTGCAATCATAAGAAGGCAGTTGGCGATTTTATGAAACTCACGTACATACGACCGAGCAGTTATTTCCTTTCAGCGTAGGCCGTTATATCAATACGAGCTCATCAGCCTACATTATTGCAGGGGTTGCTTGTGTATTCTTCGTTTAAAATTGTTGAGGACATTGGACTAAACAAATCCAATAATGAGAATAATAATTGTTTAACTTTTTCATGTGACTGTTGGCTCAAAGCAGACAAATTACATGACGTAGACCCAAAGAAAAAACTCTAGAGACGTTAAATTACAAGAACGAGGCGGTCAATCGACTGGTCCATTTTTTTAATATAACATGCTCATCAAATTTACTCTACAATAAATTGATTTTTTCCTGGCCGAATCAATATTGAGCTATATTGCCTTAGTTACCATGTGTCATAGCACTTTCATATTTCCCTAGGAAAAAATGAACTGGCGTTTCATATTTCCCTTGGAGCCTTTGCCGCTTGAGTTTCGACCCAATTCTACACTTTTTCAATAATATTATTTTTGACAAGATGTCAAAATAAAATCAGTCGGCCAAGATTCCCAGAAACATGGCCCATAGCAACGTTAAAAATTTAATTATTACAAATTACAAACTTTGACAACCTCGGGAAATATACTATTCATATTTCTCTAATTGTAATAATATCTATTATTTATCTCAGTTCCATTGAATAATCCTACTATGATATCGTCAACATATCAATGCACCACCACATCGTTCGCGACCTTTAACTGAATATTTGGTCGAAAACACGTTAGTCCTTTGCATCATTCGCCCTATTCGCCAGATTTGGCTCCCTGCGACTTTCATCTGTTCCCTTAAATGCTTTTGGCGATGATAGGAAAGTTGCTCGCATGGATTGAGGCCATGGAGTATGCGACGCCGACGTCCTGAATAGAGAACCTTGACAAATCGTTTGACAACTTATTGGAGCGTTCAAATTTATGTATCTATGCAGCAGTTGATTAATAAAAAAGATTTCTCCTAAATGTACGTTTGTTTTTATAAAAAGTTCGGTTTCTTTTGAAATGGAGGGTGTATGCCTTCAAAGGCGATAAACCGTGAAACATCGCGAATAAGCGCGTAGGCGGGTTTCGCGAGTGGGCGGTCGACCGACTGACGTCCGACACAAAAACAGTCACACGACACCAGACAGCAGGTGATGTAAGGACCGGGTCCGCTTAATGAGACAGGTGGTTGTTGCGTTAATTGAACGGCCTGATCAGTTCCTCTCCGAGCGATGGACGCACATTGCTGAAGGCAGATGACGACGCAAGGACACCCCCGCGGCTCACTCCCTATGCCGCCGACTTACCGTCAAAACGCCACTTATTTGCTTTTCAGACGACCGATTTATCGGCGTGTGAAGCAGGTTGTCGCTGACGAGAGTTTAATTACTCATTTGAATTTTATGACGTTATAGCCAGGAAGGGAATGGTCATCTGACGGCTGAGAACGAAGCCTAATTTGAATAATGGCAGAATGACAGGTAGTTTGAGGGAGTTTTATGGTTTCCCGCGAACGCGGTAGCTGTGAGAAGTTAGATCGTCGAATTGGGTAAGTAAGAAATTAAGATTGGAAAAATTCTTGTTGAAATAAGCTCAAATTGTCTCAATCGATGACCTGATGACGAATCCTTGCTTCATTTACTTTTACCTGTTTTTCTCCAGGACATTCTTTTTGGTGAACAACTATTGATTTGAAGAAATATAAAAGAATGTCGCTAAACTGAGCTTTTCGGAATTTTACATGTTCATAAATGGAATAACCACATCGCACCTTTGCTTCAATAGAGTTATAACTCAAAATATGACGATTTTGAGATATTGGTATCTCTGGAATCAGCGAATTCAGTGGCCGCTAGACCGCAGGTGAATTGGTGTAGACGATTCACTTGCTTTCTCCACACTTCTCTATAGAGTCACATTTTCAGTTGTTATAACCTGAAAAATTCGCTAAATTTCACGATTACAAAGTATCAAATAGGGAAAGATACCGAATAACGTCGGAAATTCGATGTTAAAGGACTATCTCACATTTGCCACGAATTTTTTTGGCGTTTCCTGAAATAATAGGATTTTTAAGTTGTGACACAATTGAAGTAGGTGTGCGACATGTGCATCATGAAACATCACTTCATCCACAAAAAAATAAGCTCCTAATGACGTTTTTTTGATGCATAAGGTAAAAGTTTCATTTTGATTTCCTCTGTTGATAAGATTTTTACATTCATAATTTTGAAGGTTGTTTTAATAATGGAAATCTTTGGCGCCTGCAGAACACAAGAGTGAATATGCTATCTTCAGATATCGAAGATCGTGAGTCGGTAATCATAATAAAAGTCTCAAAGACTAAGAATGATATGAACAGAATATTCACTATAATTTATGAATAAGATCTTTATGCTGCTCGTTTGATGAGGAAGTATTCAACGTTGCGTCCGCAAGGCGTTCTTAGGTTCTTCGTAGCTTATAGGAATAAGAAGTGTACTCTTCAGCCTGTCGGCAAAAATACCTTCGAAAAAATTCCGAGTAAGGTTGCTGAATGGTTGAGTTTACATAATCCGAAAACGTATACAGGCCATTGTGGAAGACGAATATCCGCGGCATTGGTTGCTGATGCGGGAGCCTCAATGACAACACTCAAGAGACATGGAGGTTGGAAAAGTTCGTCTGTTACAGAAGGTTATCTGGCTGATAGTATGCTGCAAAAAATAAGGTAGCGAAGATGATAGCAGGTGTGGAGGGAGAGCAATCTGCAGCATCACGACCGTTTTGGGAGAATCGTCCGAGACTACTGATGCACGGAATGTTTTCAAGAAAACTGTAGTCTCGTCGACGAATAATTATGAACAAGATATTTCATCTTCCTTTGTATCTGGTGGAAATACTTTTAGTGGAAATTTCAACAATTGCAGTTTCCATTTTGTTACTAAATAAAGAAATAAAATATGATTTGACGTTTTGAAATAAATATGATTTGACGTTTCATATTTTTCCTAGGGAAATATGAACTGAGGTTTCATATTTCTCTTGGGAAATATGAGTGTTAGTTCTTCTTCTTCTTCAAACTTCAAAAAATAGGCATAATTGCCTGTTTCTTCTTCGCCACCATGCCTAGTCTGGTCTCAAGTTGTCACTCCATCGCTTCCTCGGTCGTCCGACACTTCTGCGACCCAAAGGTGATTTGTCGCGGGCAATTTTTACAATTCGTGTGTCGTCCATTCGGTTGATATGTTGATTCCATTCGACCTTCCTATCCAGTATCCAGCTGTTCACATCCTTTATCCCACATGTTTCCCTGATAGCTTCACTGCGTTCTCGGTCTAGCAGTGTCTTTCCAACAATTCTTCTGAGTACCCTCATTTCTGCCGTTTCCAGTAATCGTTTTGTCTTCGATGTGTCCGGTCGAGTTTCAGCAGTATGAGTCATTATTGGTCTTATTGTTGCCTTATATATTCTTGATTTCGTTTCTGTTAAAATATGTTTATTACGCCAGATTGAGTTATTGAGGCAAGCTGCTATTCTAGAGGCTTTGTTGGTTTGCTCTTGGACCTCGGCTTCAACGTCTCCATATCCTGATATTTCTATACCAAGATATTTGAATTTCATGACTTGTTCAACTATTTTATCATCAACAACCAGCTTACAACGTGTTGGAATTTTTGTCGTTGTCATGCATTTTGTTTTGGATATTGATATCACCATATTCAACGTTTTAGCCGTCTGATTGAACATATAAAGAAGCCGCTGTAGATCATCTTCGCTCTCTGCGACCAGGACCGCATCATCGGCGTAACATAAGATCTTGATCTCTTTATCGCCCATTTTGTATCCCCTCAGTTTACATATTTGAGTGTTAGTTCGATCAGAACAAAAAATATTTCTTTACTTCTTCAATTCAATTCATCCCAAAATAAAATTTATAATGGAAATTGAATCTAATAACGCTATTAACTTTTAATCCTTGACCATACGTAGAGATGGAAACATATTCGATTTCAACATTTACCGGAAAAACACAAATTCAGATGCCATAGTGAACCATATGATTCTTTCTGTCCTGATAACATTTTTCGATAAAATATTTTCAGAAAAAAGTAGATACATAATTTGTAGAAGGCGATTGAGCAACGTCAATTAATAAGATATTTTTTTCTTAAAACAAAAGATGATATACTGTAACTAGGATAACGATTCACTAAACTCAATATATTCCATTTCCTAGGGTACAATTTAACATTCGTAGAAATACAAAAAAATATTCGTCTCTTAGTTTCTTTATGTATTCATCAAATTAATTAAAAAAACTCCTATATTCTCTCCTGATAGAACGATGTTGAAACTTCAGAATATGATGAAGACATCAATTTATAATTCAAAATTTTGCGGATATTTGATGAGAATCTCATGAGAAATTCAAGTATTCGCAAAAGAAAAGAGAATTCTAGCTCGTCGATTACTACGAATTTCTGCAAAACCGATTTGTTCCCATTTCATTCAAACATCTTTCAAGTTACAAATTACTCGGATGGATATTCCAGGAGATATTGAGAAAACCAAATTCCAGATGCTCATAACCCTATTTTCGAAGTAACAACTCAAGTTCATCTTCTTTCGATGATAGAGAGTATGCTAACAGACTGCCGAACATACTCAAGTTTGATTGTGATCAATGTGAAAATTAGAACAGTTGCGCAAAACGAGAGCACGATATTCTACAAGTTAAATAATCAAGAACAAGCTCGCAAAAATATTAAACAAGTAATCTACAATATTCAAATGACGTTTCATTGAATTCCTACCCAATTCTTAGGGCCGACCCTTTCTTCTACTCAATTTGAACCAATATAGATGACTACTTCCCTCAATTTCTCCTTCAGTAATTCAAAAAGTGATTGATCGCACCGATTAAGACTCAAATATGAACAGGTGACCCTCCGAAACGGACCCAACCACTTTCGTCCATTGATTCATGGATATCATTCCATCCTCGATTATAACATTTGGAAACCGATGGAAAGATATGCTAATAATTCAACTATAATCTAATTTATTTCGTTATCTTTATCTTTGTCATTCTTGTGCTTATTACAGCAATCGGATACCAGGCTTTCCAGACAAGATCGTAATATTTTCCTGTCAAAATATTATGTATTAATTCTGGCCTTATAATTATTATTCATCTGTTTGCAGCTCTTAAAAGCCGCCTAATGGCTGATGTAAAACATTTTGAGTATAATGATAGATATCAGGGTGTGATTGATGACGTTCCGCCATATAAGGCCGTATGTAATTTGTATGAAACTCGGTAAACGATTGCAAATGATATCCTTCGCAGACCAAATAAGGGAACGATTTCATAATCGTATTTTTCTCATTGCGAAAATGAATATTTCATAGAAAATATTTTGATCGAATTTCCAATTATTCATTCAAAAGTTATTCATACAAGTTGTACTACAGGACGATCTTGGTATTTGGTTCATTATTACACAGAGTTCCCAGATGGCGTTACTGGAAAACTGGTTCTATTAGAAAGCTAAAATTTTTTAATTTTTTTCTTCTTGAACTTACAATATCAGTTGACAAAAGTTATTTAAACTATAAGGGATGTAAGTAACATTTACCAGTCGATGAAGTTTGGGCCCAAGCGATAGCGAGGACTGATAAAAAAGGAGACTAGTTAATGTACTTACATCCCATATTATTATAACATTTTCCCCTCGCTGTGTTATATTTATGTACACAAGAAAATGCTGGATATATTTTTGGATCGTCATTATCTTTACATTCAATTGCATTCTCATTGAGTTATGGCATCGGGGGCAGGCTTGATCAGTTCGTAGAGTAAATAAGCATTTTCAATTTTTTCAACGTCAAGTTGAGAATTTGTAGTGAAAAGTTTGAAGAAGTCGAATTATTTGTATCTGTGTGAACGAAATGGATGTCTCAGATATAAAAAAATCAGCGAATCATCTCTACTACCGGAAAAGTCGAAGTAAAAGTATGAAGAGTAAAGGGTAAGTTTATTCATGTTAATATACAAAAAGTATATAGATTAGTCAAAATTACAATCCTGGTTAAAACAACACAACAAGCAGATATCTACTCAAAAAAATAAAGTAGCAGAAACTTGAAACGTTGAAAAATTTTAATAGAAAAATCACTTATGTCATTGCCTCTTGTACTAAGAACAATCATATTTTACTTTTAAAGGAGGGGGCCTCTCAAGTGTGACCGTAAAACATTAAAAAATTCAGGCAAAAAATAATCAGATGCACCCTGTGACTTCGTCAACCTGCAAAATGGGACACAAAAGGTACCCACAACGAAAACTTCATATTCCAGACTTTCCACGGGCATATCTTAATTACTCCAGCACCAATATTGAAGGAAGATAGTTTCCTAAAAGAATAATTCCTACAATTATCTCGATAGCGTATGTTGGCTCTAATACGTATTGCTCGTCTTTGCAGTCTGAATATTCATTCAAAACCGCAACAGCGGTCCTACATAAATATCCCATAACGTGTATGGTACTACTCACATAACAAGAAAACAGCCACCTTAAGAACTCCAACTTATACTATGGAAGATAACTGCCTCCACACATAAATGTTTCTTGCCGATTTGAACATAAATAATCCACATAAGCCCATCAATCCTTGTATGTTACTGTAGTCCCAAAAATTTCACACTTCTCACCTAGGTCTTCTTCAACCAGAAAACGAACTCTTCAGTTTTTTCTTTATTGATTGAGAGTTACATACCCACGAAGAGGCATATAAATCGTTTGAAAATTGGTGCTGCAGTCTCAGAAACTTTACTGCTTGGGTATTTCTACGAGAAAAGTGCTTCATTGAAGTCCCCATCAAGCTTATGGTGTGAGTATTTATAGAGAAAAATATAGATATTATTAAGTATCCAAATCTTACAGCATTTTTGCAGAAAATATATATGTATGATGGTTTGTAGGCATATACCTAAAAATGTGTTCAACAGGGAGGATGTGAATGAATTCATAATTGAAGTTCCTGATGATATATACTTATAGATCAAAGTCGTATTGTAAATGGGAGTTGCTGCGGCGTGGCGTTGAGGTCATAACTGTGACCATTCCTGACTCAAAAAATGGAATATTACGGACATTCACATTGACAAAAAATGACAAAATAGAAGATCCCACATGCCTACTATTAATATATCCTTCTTTATGCGATCTCAAAATGGAAAATGAAAAATTTGTCTGGTTCAAGCTTCATTAAAATCTTACGGTTGCAGATCAACTTCATATTCGCTGTGTATTGAGTATTTAGAAGATAAATTCAACTGAATTGCTCCTATACATGTAAGGTTATACCTAGGATTAATTTCATTCTTATCAAATACATCGATCGCAAGCGAATGAAATACATAATGGGCAACCGGAAACAAGAAAAAATAACATGGAATTCCCGCCTGTAACGCTATTACCATAAATCAAAATTTCCCCACTCAATCTGCCTGGTTCCGATCTCCCAAAATATCATTCCCTGGCAATTCATCATATTTTTATCATTTCCTTATCGACCCACACATCTTGAGCAAGGATTCGTAAACTATCCAACTGATGCCATCTCGAATTTCAATGGCAGGTTTGCGTGTGAAGCGAGAAACTCCCTGTATATTCTGCAGTGTAACTCGGGCGTCATGAGCCATACTTCCGCTATGGAAGCTCACCTATAAACACTGTTGCCAAAAGGTGGAAATTACCTTGAGTTTAGGACCGATTCGTCATATCAATGATGCGCTTCTTCAAGTTTAAGTTGGATATGGTCCGTAATAAACTTCTTGTTTCGGATTGCCAGTTATCCGTTTCGTAAATAATTTTTTCTCTGGTTAAAATAAGACAAATATAAGTTTTCTGAGACTGCAGTAACCGCCTTGCTTTGACACAAATTCTTAAAGGGCTTATATCATCGAAATCTCAAAGAAATACAGATAAAACAATATAATTCATCAACGTTATGGGACAAGAGATCACTCGGAGGATGTCCACAAAAAGAACAATTGAAAATAAGGACCGATGTACCTGTACTAAAAAACGAACAAAAATATTGAATGATGTTCAATCAAAAAATAATAGTTAAAATACTGCAATAAATGACACGAATAAACATAACATATCCTACGAGCATTGAGAGAAAAACATTCAAGTAATCCTAAAGTCAATATTCATGTAAATATAACTCAATATCATGGCTTAGATAAATTGAAATGAAAATAAAGAGAAATTTACCCAACACTTCTAACGTGGTTTTCACTGATGGCAGTTACCACCTGTTACGTATGGAACAATTGAAGAAGGCTTAAAGGTTTTCTTTTTGATATAGTAAATATCTGATTAGGGTAAAGTAATAATTTTTCGATATTGGGCGATATTTGGTTTCAAGAGGACGGGGCTACGTGCCATACAGCCCATGCAACGGTCGATGTTTTGCGCCCCATCTTCAAAAATCGCATAATCGGCAAAAATGGTGATGCGAGTTGGCCTCTAAGAAGCTGAGATTTAACATCAATAGGCTATTACCTTTGGGGAAAGGTCAAAGACGTTCGTAACGCCAACAAGCCAAGCACGATTGATGGATTGAAACGTGAAATTAAAGTTGCCATTGCTGCCCTAAGGCCGGAAACAATCGAAAATGTACTGAAAAATTGGACAGTTCGAATGGGGGACATTTGACCGAAATAATTTTTCACAAATAATGTCATGAATTAAGCTTTCAAATAAATGTTTGATCATTGAAATCCATCGAGCCGTTCTTTTTTTATAGCCTTTTTAAATTCGAAATTTTCCGTGGGACACCCTTTATACTAAAATTAACAGGCAGGTAAATGTTTTCTTGGACAGGCTGGACCATTACAATACGATATAAAAACAGAGTTATAAGTTATTGAGTGATGGTAAAGAATTGAGCTCTAACAGAATATCAAACAGATAAGTGCTTGTGAAAATGTATAAGAATAATATTAAAACATTAAGCATAACTTTATTGGTTCAGTTGTGTTATAGACATCTATGAGTACATACTTACTATTTAGTCCCACAAATGAAAATCAATAACAGTAGGGAAAGGTAAATCAAATTATTCAATATTTCTCGTATAGTTGAGTCCTTGTCGAGCCACTAGTGTGGTAAATGATGGTGGTAGGATGAAGGCAACGGTTCAAAGCGAAAACATTGGGTTGCATATGATATTTTCCCATAGTTCTACATGATACTTAATGGAAGATCAGTTACTGGGTGAACTTTGATGGGTATATCTAACCTCGGAGTCACAACAGGTTATTGTCTTTACGTAGAGTTGTCTCTATGTTTTTAATCATTGACAGTAGGCGAAGTATGGTAAAATAATAAGTACCAATGCTAAAAAAGTAATAAATAGGAACCTCAAACAAGAAATTATCAATTATATCATTGCATAATACCCTTTAGTACTTAAACTTACCAAAGTTAGAGTGTGGCTTAATAGTGAAGTTAAAACGAAGGTATTACGGAAAAACATCCTCCAATGGAGACGCTTTGAATAAAATAAAATATTCCAAAACCAGAAACTGTATTTTCAAAAAATTCTTCTAATACAAGAGAGAAAAGAAAAGATCTCATCTGGCTCAACTTTTTGAAAGCATTTTTCATGAAACGGAACACGGCTGCCAACCCAACTATAGACTTAGTAAACGGATCCTTACATAGACCTTAGACCCTTTTTAGACAAGAGAGGATAGTTTTTCTTCTAACCTGTAACACATCTTGATTGGTGCCAATTCCTTCCTCAATTGAAAGACATCTGGTAACTCTCACAGTGGAATAAAAAAAAATTGTTTTATTTCTCTGATGTGGCAAAGTTGGTAACCATTCAATCAATGTTTCAATGACAAATTAAATTGAATGATATTAAAAATCGAATATTTCATTTATCGGAAACTGAAAAAATCAACATGGAATGTATTTCCATTCCAAGCACGATAATTGGAAGTGCTAATGCTCGGAATCAATTTTAGTATTCAAAATATCATGCCCATTCATAGGAGCATAAAATATTTTTGTTATTTTCTTGGGGAGGGAATAATTACCCATTCTAACCTCCTTCCTTCAGACCGCCATTAAATTATACCTTAAGCCCGCCCATCCGCCATCTTCTTGCTAAATTTGAATCGATTCATCAAATTCTTACGAAAAACAACAATAGCTAAATATGTTCGTTGTTTCATTGAGATATTCGACATTAATTGCGATTATGTACCTCCGTTTCATGACTTAAATAATACAAAATAGTTTTGGGGAAGAAATTGCCTTCGCAAGTAAATCGAAGCTTTAAATGCCAATTCAAAGATAAAATATACCGCAAACCCGAAGACATAGCACTAAAGCAATGGAATTAACAAGATAATGGCAACAACCGATTAGAAACCTGGCCCTATATTGTCGCCATTGTCTTGTTAGTAACAATAGCTATGTCTACAGTGATTTAGACATATCAGTGATGATAATTGGACCTCAAGACCCACCTATCTGCCATATAATTGTTAAATTCAAATCAATTCATAAGATTTCAACGAAAAACAACTATAACTGATAAATGTTTGTTGATTTGATTGCAATTATGTACCTCACTTTCATGAAATTTAAGAATACAAAATAGTTATGACGAACAAAATGATTTTTGTGCCAAAATTGTCTCCACAAGGAATTCGGAACTATAAAATGTCGATTCAAAGCTAAAATATATTATGTGGCGCTGACCAATCAAAAACGTAACCCGTTATTATCCCACTATCTTCTTATTCACCGAAGATATACAGGGTGGCCATTTGAAAACGAAACAGACGAGATTACAGACGAAATAAATTTTTTCGATAGAAATGCTCGGACAGGTCGATTTCTGTTTCGAGGGGGACAACTTAAGATGTAGGTTGCGGACGCATAGCGCTTCAACCCTTGCTACTACAACCCTCACCCCCAAATTTTGAATAGAGAATATGGGGTGAGTGATACCTCATTTGAAAGGTATTTTTATACTTAATTCAGCAAAGTGATTGTTTTTTCATTTTATGCATTAGTTCTAGAAATATTCTTAACTAATTAACTATTTGAAAAGGCACTTGTAGTGTTTTTTTGTGAAAAATCTACATTTTGAGCTTCAAAACAACCATGACTGTGGCTTCCTTCCTCCAATCCACTGACATAGAAATCTTTAATCAAGATGTCGAACAAACAAAGCGTATTGCGAAGGAGCTCAATCTTGCTGAAACTCAATCTAAATTATCTTCGATATAATTTGCAGTATTTCCAATAACATGCGGTAACACATGATCGATAGAAATCTCCAAAAAGTCCAAATACGTACATATCTCTAATCAGATTACCAGGTAAGAAAATCAAATCATTAATGATGCCACAGAAATATTCCAGTCCCAATTCGTGAAACGATTTCCTACTTAATTATGAAGTGTTTTCTCAGATGGCTTCAAAATGTTTTCATTTTGTTGGTTATTGAATTCATATCTTTTTCAAAAAAATGAGAATCGATAATTTTTTATTTATTACGAACAAATCATCAAGTTGGCTCACTGGTTCTTTGACATGTGAATAATTCTTAGTTTTGAATCGAGACTTGATTTATATTGAGTATCAGCAAGATTGAGCTCCTTCGCAATACGTTTGTTTATTCGACATCTTGATTAAAGATTTCTTTGTCAGTGGATTGGAGGAAGGAAGCCACAGTCATGGTTGTTTTGAAGCTCAAAATGTAGATTTTTCACAAAAAAACACTACAAGTGCCATGAAAACACCACTTTCTTTTCAAATACTTAGTTAGGAATATTTAAAGAACTAATGCATAAAATGAAAAAACAATCACTTTGCTGAATTCAGTATAAAAATACCTTTCAAATGAGGTATCACTCACCCCATATTCTCTATTCAAAATTTGGGGGTGAGGGTTGTAGTAGCAAGGGTTGAAGCGCTATGCGTCCGCAACCTACATCTTAAGTTGTCCCCCTCGAAACAGAAATCGACCTGTCCGAGCATTTCTATCGAAAAAATTCATTTCGTGGCCACCCTGTATATACTTAGTGACTCAAACATGTCAATGATGACAGCTGGACCAAGGGTGGTCGCCATCAGATAAAAATATCATGCATGTTTATATGAATACGATTTTGTTCTGTTATTTTATTTCTTTTCATTTCTTTCAAAAATTGAATGCTTTCGGTGTTCTGGTAGTGTTCCACCCCCTGCCACGTAAGACCACCATTGTCTATAGAAATATCTATCATTTTATATACTCATTCAGAATAGAAAGAGTTTGTTTTAAAAATACTAATATTAAATATCAAAAATACTTAATATCTTGTGGTCTTTCTGTAACTTTATCTACAGATTAGTTCACTGGTATTGGCACCGAATTGCGAAGCTTGTAGTTGAAAAGCAGGGATTTCGAAACCATATGCCATGGCAACCCTGTCTGCGGCTGGTCTACTCTAGCTCCTCCCCTGATTTCTATCAGATAGAGGAAGTTTATTTCATTATCAAGGATAATTTATTAAATAGAATATTGTAGTTTCTGGGCGGTCCTTAGGAACAAACTACGAATAGGAATGCTTGGTAATAGTTATCATAAAATCCGAGGGATTGTACAATGTTTACATTATCCGTTCCGCATAAGTACCTCATATTGTTACTAAACTGTATTTTCACGCCATTACTTTTTGTTTATCTTGTTCAGAAATCGCGAATATGCAATGAGACCTATTCCAGAATTGCTAATTTCTTGATAATGTCTTTCTTGTTAGAGTCAAGAACCGAAATGAAATCAAAATGGGTCATTAAAAACTGCAGCTCCAGTACGAAACGAAGATCAACAAATTCAAATGAACAAATACGATAGCACTGACGTGAGGTAAGATGGCTTCAGTTCTCAAAATCATGTCATTTTTGAATCAGTGTTAGCCAATACTATTGATTCAATTTTTAATCAAAAACAAAAGCTTCGACATTTTTTTGACACACTTATTTCACTTCCTGTATCACCAGATGAGCCCAGTTTTCGACATCACTTCAGCTCTGTATAGTCATTGAGTATAAATCTAGATTTAAACTCAATGGTATAGTATAACGAATGTCATAATCATATGTTGAAATTCCGAATAGACTCAGTGTCCCATGAATGTCTTGTAGGTACTTGAACTTGTAACAGCCTGTATTTGTCGAGGAGAGATTGAATTCGTGTACAATTATTATTTGGGGAATAACCGCCATCTCTGATATATACTATGTATACCTAATATTAATACTTGGAACTCAGTTCCGCAAGTTGTGAATGTGGAGAAGCAGAAAAAACAATACCTCATCCCATCAATAATTGTCCCATATATAAATTTCAAGATGGTTTTAGGGCTATTCATGATGTTTCCGATGTTTTCTTGGAATGGGTTATAAATTTCAAACGAATATGATACGTATTTTTGTTATTCAGTTCTTTTTTCTGCTTTTGTCTTTTTATTTACAGATTCGATGTGGGCAACTTGAAGAAGTCTCTGTCTCCATCAATAGAAGACCACTCTCAAAGAAAGAAGTCTCTCAAATATATTCCAGCTTATTTTTGTACCTTCACACTTAGGCGGGGAGCTAGGGTTTTTTTTACTGGTTTTTTTCCCTAGGCTTTCATGTCGTACGCCGAATTGTATGACACCCCGGTCACCCCGTCACTAACCCCTGATCTATATGCATTATTGTTTGCTAACTAAAAATTGTGAGCCAAAAGTTCAAAAAAGAATATATATACCTAATATGTTATATAATATATGGTTTCGATGGAAATAGAAAGCATTTCCATTTTTGCATTCACGCTAAGTATAGTTCTTTCACATAATGTTTGATCATCTTCTTTTACGAAACTACGTATTTCCAATTTGATGACACTTTTATCAACAAGAATTAGCAATTGCCAATACGTACTACCAATATGTACTAAAACCTAAATTAAGAAAGAGATATGTAGATGATACTTTCATCATTTGGTTACATTGAATCAACAGTGTAGATGGATTCCTACAACATCTTAATAAACCATAAGAATCTATTGAATTCACAAGGGAAATCGAAAAGATAAACAATTACCATCTTTAGATGTACTTGTTCAAAAACACAATGTTTAGACAACCAATGTGTACAAAAAAATCTTACAAAAGTTGAGCCTGATCATGAAAAACATAGAACGTCACTTCACAATTAACCTACACTTCTACTTTGGTAATTCGAAGCAGGCCAAGAGGGGGTTATTCAGTTACATAATTGATACACTATTGTTTTAAACTTTCGTGTTATTCATATTCACTTCATTTTACCGCGATTTCCTTATCATTACTCAATACAGAACTATAATTCACCAAAAAGGATAAATCATCTCTCCGAAAGTATAAGTCACCTCTGCGAAAGGATAATTCACCTCTGCGAAAGTTTTAAGTCACCTCTGAGAGTTATTGTTCTATTCGTCGAAGTTCCCTTACCAGCTGTCATTTTCTCCATCGATTGACCTGATAATTAGGAGAGAAGGTTATATGCTAACCAATGTCTTGGCTCTAAACTATAACCTTCAACCTTCCAAATCAGCAACGTTAGTCACTACAGTGGTCCAAAGGGGCTTTCACTACGATACTGAGAAACTTGGTTAGCCTTTTCTTATCATCACAATAATTTTCTAATTTGGACTAAACCTGTGAACGAACTAAAACATGTTTCAATTTACAATTTGATTAGATTGTATTATGGGAGTTATATTATTGAGGATACCGAATTTCAGAAGCTTAGAAGTGCTGAGCTTTGCCCATTCTGAAAATATGGAAACACTATCTTATCTCCTTCAGAAGATAGAGTATACGGCTTCATCAGGAAGGCGAATCCAATCGATTGAGATCATTTTCGGTTCGATATACGAAAAATACAGACATTTGGGCCAAAACTTACGTAACTATCTCAAAATAACAACTGTTTGTGGGAATTTTTATTTTTGCCATTAAACAAACACATATCTTATAATTTGCAGTAGTCGTACAACACAACAAGCATTCAATGATATTATGTATATATTCTATCACCTCAACAGCACCTAGTTGGTGGACATGGACCACATGCAGGCGGAGGACAACAGGCTGTAGGACAACATGGAGGAGAGAAACAGGGTGGGTAACAACAAGGAGAGCACACAGGAGGTACGACTGGTGGGCAAGAAGGTGGACAACAAACTACTGGAGGAGGTACTGGACACGTAGGTAGACACCGAGATACTGGTATAATTTTTCCAACAGGAACAAGTGGTGGAGGAGCTGGACATATTGGTGGAGGACATGGTGCTGCTGCTATTAGAGGAATTACAGGTGGAGGAGGACAGCATGGTATACAAGGCATGCAAGGTTTCGGGCATGGAGCACAAGGCTGGCAAGGTGGACAAGCTGGAGGACAAGGTCCACAAGGAGGACAAGGTCCACAAGGAGGTGGACAAGGTCCACAAGGAGATGGACAAGGTCCACAAGGAGATGGACAAGGTCCACAAGGTGATGGGCAAGGTCCACAAGGAGATGGACAAGGTCCACATGTTGCACATGGTCCAGCTGGTGGTCCACATGGAGAACATGGACCGCATGGTGGAGCAGATGGTAGTCTTATATATGCTGGATAACACTGGTATTCTTCCAAGTCAGGAGACCCATTACCGAATTTCTTTCCTAGATGTTTCCCGAATGCGAAGGCACTTGGAGGGCATGTTGGTTTCGGCATAGTCAGACATGGTGGAGAACCTAAACATTGTGACCTACGACAATCGTCTTGTAAACCATTCAACCTCTCGCAATCACAACCATGATAGAGAATGCTTGATCTTAACTCTATAGATTTTGCTCTGTGTAATGGGATACATTTCGGTTTTCTATAACAGACCATCATCTGTGGTGGATTGCACGGTACACATGGTTGTTCCGTTGGACATGGGTTACAAATTGGAACGCACGGCGGATTGCAAGGGGTACAAATAGGTAATACCGGTGGAACTGTTAGAGGACATCCGGGCGAAGGAAAACAAACTGGCACAGGGTTACTCGGAGGAGGACAGGTACCTGGGCAGCAACCAGTGCATGGATCGCAGGATGGCTTACAAGGTCCACATGGTCCGCAAGGTCCACATGGTCCACAAGGTCCACAGGTTGGTTTGCAAATCGGAATACAAGGTTTAGGTACTGGATCGTAAATTTCAATAACGGGGCCTTGAATATGGGTTGGTGAGCATGGACCGGGAACGCAAGGTCCACATGGCGAACAGCATTTGTCATCAATTTGGCACACCAGATTCTTCAACTTCGCCAATAGCGATCTTCGATTATCACACGGGTCTGGACAACAATTAACCCCCATTTCTACAAGACTCGATACGAAAATTTAACACACTAATTAACTAACATGAATTTTATGAAAAAAACATCCAAAATCTTTCAACGAAAATTTTGATGAGCCAAACGGCAGTTTGATGTTTCACTTATGAAATTTCCAGGGAAACCAATTTCTTTCCTGTGTACATTTGATTATGAATTACAAGATGATTAATAAACTTATGTTATCCAATAAGATTTATCACATACTTCATCGTGTTTTTTTATTTGAATTAAATCTTCAAAATAATGGTTATACCTCAAATTTAGGAGGTTTCCATTATTCTCATAAAAACAAACGTCTTTTTGAATTAATGATCTGGGTTCCAAGTTTTTTCAGCACTATTCGGAAATTCTATCAATCCTTGGAACTCAAAACATGTACATGTACCTTAGTACGTTTGCTTGAAAACGATTTTTTCTAACAAAAGAGTACCTACGCAAAGAATAAGAATAAATTCTTTGATCTCTCTGAGGTTTATTTCATCTATGTTGATATGTCACTGTCATCTGTTCATATTTTTGTAAACAAATAACAAATAGGGGTGGAAGATTCTAATTGTATTTTGGATTGTCTTCTTAATGTTGTACATTCAGAAGAAATCAAACAGCAAATAACGATATCTTTGATGATTAAGTGAGATTTGTACTATCATCAATCATGACTTCAATGTTTGATCAGTTTGAACAGGCATCTATTAGGTCTAAGAATAATAATGTGATGGCTGAAATGGTTAGAATAATCTCAAATTTTAGTGAGGAATGTTATATAATCGATTTTTTCAGAATACTCTAGACTATATCAATATGACTTTGGTCGATCATGTTCCTATATTCAGTAAGACCAAAAAAGATTTCACCCCAGCCTATAAAGTTACTCATGTAGTTTTGGAAAATATGTATCTAGTGGCAGCATTAGCAAATGGTTCAATTTTTAGAATGCATCTTCAGTCACCAAATACAAGAGATGGTAAGACATAATTAAAATTGCTGCCACAAACATGAATCTAATTACGTTTTCTCTCAAGAAATTTTGCTCAGTAAATTCACAACTGGTCGATTGAGTAATCTGTTTCTGGATCCTACTGGAAACCATCTTTTGATCAGTTTGATACCAACATCTAAAGAAGCTGGTCCCGAATTGTTCTATTTATCGAGAAAAACAAACAAGTTGAGGGCCACAACGAAATTCCGTGGACATGAGATTACTGAAGTGGCTTGGAATAACTTGAATACTTCTGAAAACACAACTGGTTCAATTTTGTTAGGTAATGAATGTTCCTAAGATAAGATTTTTTCCTTTCAATAATCTTAATTTATTACCAGGCACATCCAAGGGCTTAATTTTCGAGACTGAAATCGTCCTTGATGGTGAGAAGTTCTTCACTTCTGGATTTTCTTCTATAGAACAATATTGGAGACAAGTAAGTCTTAGGAAGCATTATTCATTATTATTATTATTCATTATCATTATATCATCATTATTCATTATTTAAAATGTTGCCACAACTTTTTGTAAAAATTTGTATAATTGATAACCAAATTGACGTCTGACCAAAGTAATATTTGTTAACGGATTCAATGTGAACTAGGGATTGATTCTAGGACTCGAGAAAAATCATGAGGATTTGGGAGGTTTATAGTTGAGTTAAAATAGAAAGACGGATTGTGAGAAATTAGGAGATTCCATCCTGAATTGGGAGCACAAATCAAATATCTTTGCAACGATCCTCAAAGATTGAAACAATAAAAAAATAGCATATATGCAACACATCACTCCTAAATCTCCTAATTCTGTTCAAGTTCAACAGATTACATAATTTAAAAAAGTTTTTACCATTTTATTGGAGCTCTCATTTCCTCCCTGATATATTTTTTCAAATTTGTTTTATGAATTTTTTTTGTTTCAAAATTTAATTGTCCTTTCCTTGAATTTTTCATCAAGCTTCCAAATTATCTGCCACTCTATGGGAATAGAGAAGTTGAAGGATTGGTAAGTTTTATCTTGATTTTCTGCACTTAGAATTGATACAAAGTTAGATTGGTAGTATTACCCGGAAAAGTTATATCATATAGGTCATTGCATTTCTGATTGTCATTTTTCAATGATTCTGACTATTTTAAGTCATTGAATTTTGAAAATTACGTTTCTAACTTTTGTTATATCATTTGTTTTTTCAAAACGTTCTTTTTTTATTAAAAGGGCTCTGTATATTGATGTCGAATAGATTAAACAGTGGCTGAATATTGGAAATATTTGTCTTTTCAGTAGCACAAATTTGTTCCTTTAAATATGTATATGTATGTTCATTTATTTTTAATTTAAATAACTAGAAGCTTAAACATAGTGGCATTTTGTTTTGGTGTGGTTATTTATTTTTGAGGATTCACCTTATTGGAAAAGTATATTAATATGATGTTCTCAATTGCAAATCTTATTTAAGTAGAGTAATAGAGTAATCATGGATTTGGTCCATAAATTAACACCTTGTTAGTGCTTTGATCAGTTCGTTATTGCGATTAGGATTATTTATTAAACTTGGTTGGTTTACTTACAGTGAATTGAGATATTTTATTGAATTATAATTGATTTTATACGATACTAATTTCATTGAATTATTTGGAATTTTGACTCTGACAGTTGCTGAAAGGTTTTATCCTTATCCTTTCTTTATTCCGAACATTATGGTTATGATTTGACCAATGGAATGTTTTGTCTTGTGGTCAAGTGAAAAACGTTCTGACTCCATCAATAAATCTGAATCATAATAACCAACTGTTCCCCTCGTCATTATCAGGGCTACCGCTTCAGATAATACTGGATTCTTAAGTAGATTTATAAACCATATTCATTAAAGTAGAAATACCAGTATATACAATATAAAACAAAAGAGTTGGGAGCCCATACAGAAAAATAATTTTTGAATCAAAGTAAAATTAGCACTTGTATCTTTTTGTCCCAAGGTGTTTGATATTGGTAAAGGTTCAAGCACACCAATCACTGGCCTGGAATACTTTGAGATACCCGGAGCAAATAGACTGATAATATTTGCAGCTACAGCAACCAGACTTTATTATTTCGCCGGGAAAGGTGAACAGGACGAGAAACCAACTCTGCAGCAGGTCTTCAACCGATACCTCAACATCCCAGAACCTGAAACATTTATCGAAATGGAGAGCAACTTGAGATATTCAAAATTGAAATTTTACTCGGACAACCTAACCACACCCAATTACTTTGCATGGATGACAGGGAAGGGCATCACTTATGGAAAGGTTAGAATACAATTTGATTCTAAAAAGTGTTTTGTCGTTGACAACACTGACATCCTATCCTTTCAAATGTCAACAGGCGTCTATTGCATGTCAACTGTCAATATTAAACCATATAGAGATTTGAACGCACTATTCAAATTCTATAATCTGTCAATTTTCGTTTCAGTCACACCAACTGCGAAAATAAATTACAAAATGCACTAGGACGTATAATCTGAATTTTTCATTGAATTCCAACAAATTTCTCACAATTCTTGACTGAAATAGAGAAAATATCGTTTAATAGTCGTTGTAGATGGCAATTCCAACACTCGTGTCGGAATAGGTGCCCATTCTGCCACTTGTATTAGAATATACTATTTTGATATAGAAGTGGACTCAATTTGAATTTATGATCATTAAATTAAAATATATCTACTCAAATGTGGTGGATATCAGAGGGCGATTGAATAGAATATTTTCATATATTTTGGACAAGCTATCACATCCTGAAGTCCTCTGGCCCATATACATGGTGGTCCAAATAGTGACGTAACCAATCTTATTTGTCTGAATATTTGATGATAACTGTTAGGTTTCAAAATTTCTTATCTTTTTTTCGTAATATGTATTTTGCATTTCTTTTTTTATGACATGATTGCCTTGAATGTTCTTTTTATAAAAAAAAATATATATATAATAAGTAGTCAAGTCAAGAAACAAATGGTTGGAGAATCTCCAACCATTTGTTTCAATCAGCCCGCTTTAGCTTTTATATGTATAATATATATTGTATATATACAGGCTCTTTCCCAACTCGCCATTTTTATTTTTATTTCTGCTCACATTTTGAATATCAGTAGTGAAACTGAAATTATTTCGAAAATAGCACAGCTGTGTATTTATTTTACAAAAAATTAAATTGAATTTGATGTAAGATCACATTTTTCAGTTTAATTCACCATAACAGTGATAAAATGTAGATGAAATCATCGAGCTGTAAAGTTGTTTCAATGTTTTTTAGTCTTCGATGGCCAGTTACAACAAAAATGTTCAAGTACTATTTTTCCATTTAATATTGATAGTTTAGGATCATGCACAGTTCTTTAATTTGTCCAGAATCTTCATGAATTAAGAGAAAATTTTGAACTGTTCTGATAACCTCGAAATTGAAGAAGTTGCTTGATCTTTTTCTACTTTCGATATACCGATATCATCGGAACTGTAGAAATATAAAAAAATCGACTGGTTCGGAACGCTGGTTGAGAATTCCATCGGGCAGATTCGGCGACGTAGTATTAAATCAAATTATTGCGTTTATCTCACAAACTGTAATGGTGGGTTGAAAGTTTGATGAAGCACCAATTTGCACTAATCAGGAACTAAATATTTGACATTGTTTCATAAATATAATTTCGCTAACTGAAAAGCACCAATTAGGCACTAATTGAAGAAACTAAAAATTTTCACGAAATTTGAATATGTTGGTGCTGAGCGTGAAGTCAGAACCAAGGAAAATATTCTGTGATATTTTGGAAACGGTTGATTTTTTTAATTGGCTCTGGAAGCACCACTAGGCACCAATTAAGTACAAATTATTTGAAATAGTTTTAGAAGTCGTGCTTTCAACTTTTCGGACCCGATTTGTGAAATCCATTTTTCCATATGCTACTACTAGGTTAATTTTCTTCATGATTTTAGCTCGAATGTAACTCTACAGAAAATCTTGCTTCAATCAAATCAGGCATGAAAACAATATCTTTTCCTAAGCCCAAGTACGAGGATTATTCTGTCAGCCAGAAATTCCCTATTGCTATTGTGGTCACAGAATTCCATATTCTGCTTGCTTATGCTGATATGGTAAAAGGAGTTTGCCTCTTGAATGAGGAAGTCATCTATGAGGACAATTACAATGAGGCGTTTGGCAAATTAGTAAATATATTGAAAGATTCAAGAACTGGTAAGTAAAAAATTTGTGAGAACAAATACTAACTAATCTCAACTTGAAAACATAGTTGATGTGAAGATTTGGATTGATTTTTTGTTATTATGAAGTTGCTTCAGCAATAATAATGGAGCCAAGAGATTTGAAGTGGGCACGTTATGTTATCCTATAATTTAAAGTGAGAAACAAAGTCAAATATAATAAAAGAAGTATCGAATCAATAAATATTACTGACTAATTGACAAAGAAACTGCAACGCCCTAAGAGATGTCTAAATTAAAATTTTTTTTTGGTTAAATAGATAGTATAGCAAGGGGTAATTGTTTGCTAATTTGCTAATAATGTGTTTGTCCAGCGCGATTAACCCAACACGTCTTGATATTGATGCAGTGGGATGGTCTATTTCTTCTTGAGGGATTGCCTAAATTTGTTTATATTGGATTCAGTGACAGT
Organism: Micraspis discolor; assembly: GCA_030674115.1. NCBI lineage: Eukaryota > Metazoa > Arthropoda > Insecta > Coleoptera > Coccinellidae > Micraspis > Micraspis discolor. Next base: position 4,990,924 of record JARTUT010001740.1, read on the forward strand.
AGATTCACATTTCTGGCATGTTATTTGTGTTTATCTGAATTTCTAAATAATTCTATGCTTTTGTTATTTTGCGTTCTTTATTATTTATACATTAATTTGCATTGTTCTATTCTGCAAAGATTTTCTAATTTAATGTGAGTTCGTTTTTTTTTATACAGGGTGTAAGTAAATAAGTGTAAAATATTTAACATCGAAAAAAAGATAAAGAAACTTCATTGGAGCATCCCTTGTTAAGATACAGCCCCTCAAAGAGGAGTACATAAAATTTGTATAACAATTTTTTTCACCAAAAAAGTTCCAATATTGAAATTAACCTAACGTTTCCTACTAGCAAAAAGACACTTATCCAGTTATTTATTTGGTTTACCCCATGGTTGTAAGGGTGGAAAACGCAACCCCTAAAGTTTATTTCCAATGTAACTTTTCGTCTTATTATTTGTTTACCATTTAAAAATTTATTTCCGATAGCCTGTTTCATTCTAAACAAAAAATGTCTCATGAGTTTTTTGCCCAAAATAAACCAGTTGACAGCAAAAAATTATTTTCCGAACAACTACAGAGATAGGTACATCGTTATTATTATTCTGTAGTTAGTACCTGCATTAAACGACTAAATGGTAAAAACAAAACTAATTTATTAATAACAAAACACACAACACGTAGAAATCATATTAAATGTTCAATACCATAACTGTTTTGGTGCTTGTGAAAAAAATTTATACAAATTTTATGTACTCCCTTTGAGGGGCTGTTTCTTAGCAAGGGATGCTCCAATGAAGTTTCTTTATATGAAAGATCCTATCTTTTTCGTGAGGAATCACCTCCTTAAATATTTTACACTTATTTAGTTACACCCTGTATTATTCATCAGTTGGATAATCATAAGGTATCTTAAACCGGGACTTGATAACTTTGTTTTGTATTCTACATAATCGATAACGATTAAATTGGAAAATAAGTCAATTATGTTCATATTAACGTTATATACATGTAATACTTTCAACTCTATTTCAAATACTGAATATACAGGTATAATTTACAACTTTCATAGAATCAAAGTCAGTTGGTGGAAAAACATGATTATTGTATATTTTTCAATGATTACACTGTATTGTTTCAGGTGATATTTGGGTAGTCAGTGAAACAGCGATATTTCAGTACAAAGTAACAAGAGAAGAAAGAAATGTGTGGAAAATTTTTGCAGATAATCAGCAATTCGATCTAGCTAAAAAATATTCTAGGGGCAATGAGGTTTCCTACAATCAGGTTCTCATCAAAGAAGCGGATATGCTTTTCGATAAGGGACAATATGAACTCAGTGCCCAAATATATGCAGAAGCTGAGTCCAGTTTTGAAGAGATTTGTTTAAAGTACATCCAAGCTGATCAGCAAGATGCATTGAAAATATTCCTCAGGCGCAAATTGGATAATCTAAAACCCCAAGATCAGACACAGATTACCATGATAGTGATTTGGCTTGTAGAATTGTATCTGGATAAATTGGAAGAGAAGAGGTTGATTGGTCAAGGAGACACTGCTGCCTACTCGGATGTTCAGAAGGAATTTGAAACTTTTCTTGCTCTATCTGAAGTTAGTAAATGTGTAAAGAACAATAAGTGTACTATTTATGAGTTAATGGCAAGCCATGGTGACAAGGCTAATTTGATGAAATTGACTATTGTGAACAAAGACTTCGAACAGGTGAGCTTGATGGTTGATATTATTTTATTTTTTGGTGCAATTTATATCCTTTTCGAATATATTTATAACTTAATTCACCATTTCAAGTTTTCTTCTTGCAACTGCAAGAAACCCAATTCTGTCTGATAATCATATGCACTAACTACAGTGTACAGTGTATTAGCCTTACAAATGTGGACCCTTTTGAGCACATATATCATTAAATTCCACGCTAAATTTAATCAATTTCATCACGAATATTTTGATTGAGTTGCTCAAGCATTTCTGGTTTGTTTATAGCTAGTTTATTGTTTTTTTTTTAAATTTAATTCATACATATCAATAATGGTTGCAATACATCCTCCATAGACAACATTTTCAAACAGAAGCAGAATAATTTGAAATTAATATATCCTCCAATATTTATTTTCTTTTTTATTTTTTCCAAACTTGAATTATTTTCCTATATGGCTTATATTTTACTTTGACACTGTAGTTTTTTCAGCTTATTCGACAAAATATATATAAAAATAGTTTCCATGAAGCGTTAGAGGTTCTGAAAAGTCAGAGTAACTCTGAGCTCTACTACCAGTTTACACCGATTTTAATTCAAGAAGTTCCCAAGCATATGGTTAACGCACTGATCGAAAATGGAAAGAAATTGTCACCTGTTAGGTTATTACCTGCTCTGGTGAGCTGTGAAGGAGAGCATCATTCCAAAGAAGTAATAAAATATTTAGAATTCGTTACTGACAAACAGAAAAATTCCAATAAATCGTTGCATAACCTGCTTATTTCCCTTTATGCAAAATATGACCCCAGTAAGTTATTGGATTATTTAGAATCACAGGGTAATGAACTAGCTATGGTAAGTCTCAAGAAATTTGAATAAGACTTTTTTTGTTAAATTTTTGGTGCCTTTCAGATCAATTTCGATGTACATTTCGCATTGAGATTGTGTCAAGAGAGAAATCTGACAAAAGCTTGTGTGCATCTGTCATGCCTATTAGGATTATGGGAATCAGCTGTTGATCTTGCCCTTGACATAAATTTAGACCTTGCCAAAGAAATTGCTAATAAGCCACCTGAAGAAGACACTGAGCTGAGGAAGAAACTTTGGTTGAAAATTGGTATGGTATATCGTAATGCTTATTGAGAATTTTATTTTCAAAAGCATAAAGCTCCTGGGAGCACTGAATAAATGCACTTTAAGTCTGCCAAATTCTGATTGATGCAATATCCACTTTATTGTACTAGATTTCCATTAGACTGTTATTCAACTGCTCTACAAATGTTTAGGATATTATGTTCCATTGATTTATATACTTTGAACTATGTACTTGGCTCCAAAGAAGTATGAAAACAGAAATCATTCCTTGCTTTATATCACTTGAAAAAAAATCATACATTTCGATTTCAAATGATTTTTTTAACTAATGTTGGATATTAATTTTCAACTCATATTTTCAGCTCAGTATGTCGTTGCTGGGAAAAACGATATACAGAAGGCCATGGAATTCTTGAAACAGTGCGATCTCTTAAGAATAGAAGATATTCTTCCATTCTTCTCTGACTTTGTGACCATCGAACATTTCAAGGAAGCTATCTGCAATTCTTTAAAAGTGAGAATTTGTTATTAACTTGATGAAAATATTTTATTACTGAGTTTTATAGGAGTACAACCAGCATATTCAAGATTTGAAGGAGGAGATGGAGGAGGCTACCAAATCTGCAGAAGAAGTTCGAGGAGAGATCCAGTCATTCAGAAACAAATGCACTTTGATAAATAGCAGTGATGTGTGTAACATATGCAATGTTATGATCCTAATCAGGCCTTGCTATATTTTTCCATGCCAACATAAGTTCCATTCTGATTGCTTGAGGGAGGAATTGTTACCTTTATTGGGTGAGTTTTGATGCTATGCCATTGGATAATTCAAATTCAATTAGTATATCGAGTCTTTCCTATTGTTATGGTTGTTAACAATTAATATGGCGGAATCACTCCGATTTATATGTACCCCTGTTTGGCAACAGAGGGAACTGTAGGTACAAAATCTGTATACCAACATTTAGTGCCATCCTTCAAACCACTGTCAAAATTCCCCACGAGTACTTATCAATCTATCCTTATATGTGGCAAAAATAAGACAACTTGGTGTTGTTCCCTATTCTCTGTTCTCTATATTTCTGGTTTAACAGTAATAACAGAAAAGTTTCATCAAAAATTGGTGTATACCTTTTAAAAATAACCACATTTAGGATCTATATACTTTTGAATAGAGGTGGGCGATTATGAGATATACTAACGAAATCATTCGATTATAGAAATGTCTCGAGATATCTCGATTATAAATAACGGTTAGTAGTTACTAATACTAATCTATTCAGTACAGCTGCGTGGGACGAGACATAGACAACACGATCTTACGCTCGTGTAATCGAGTGCTGCATAATCGTCTCTCGGATTAGACGAGATACGATTATACGAGATACGAGAGACAATTATGCAGCACTTGATTATACGAGTCGTCTCTCGTCAGCCACACATTATATGTTCACTCCATGTTGCCGATGCCATCGATTTATCGGTATTTCTACCGATTTAGGGTCTGATTTACCGATTTTTCAGTTTCACAGATGTCAGGTCGAAATGAAATATCTCACCAAATAAATAAATTTTAATAATGATATTCAAAATAAACTCACAACTTAGTCTTTTGAAAAAAAATCACTTTCATTTAGAAATCAATGACGAATACCTAATAGAATATCACAGTTGACGACGAGATATGTATGATGATGGAACTCGTGTTGAATGATTATTTGGGCTATTACCAATAATAATAATCATTCAACATAAATAATATCACAAACAAAATATTAAGAATAATAATTATCGGAAAAGTTGTACCTACTACACTTATATAGATACCATAACAATCCAACAATGAAAATATTTGAATAACGTTATTCAGCAAAAACTTTCGTTAATAAAATATAATATAAAAATAAAATGAAGAATAAAATCGGTCTGAGGTCAAACTTTAAAATTTACGTTCGTCTTAAATATTAAAATTATTCATCTAGCATCATGTTAGAGTTCAGAAATACAATTTCATTGAGGTTGTTTGGTTTTAGCATACTGCGTCTAGCATTTAAAATATATCCAGTCTTGCCTTTCTGAGGTTACCAAAGTTGCTGGTATCGAAAGGTACTTCATAGCTAGTTTAGAGGCTTCGGGAAATATTTTTTCATATGTCTCCCAATAAAGCAATGAAGAACATGTCGAGGGGACTCGACATATTGCTTCACCATTATTATAACTGTTGAAGAAGGCCGTGAAGAAGATGCTAGATCCATAGCTTTTTTATCGAAATGCAGCCAGGGATCATCTTCGTCAGTCGTTTCTAATACTTGAGAAGGCATGTTATTAGACATGTCAGGGTTTGAGTGTTCTTGGTTTTTATTTATTAATGCTGCTACTTCTTCAGTTACCCACTGCTGTGCACGGTTCGCATTTTCTTCGTTGCCAAACGCATCTTTCTTGAAACGCGAATTCAAGAATGTGGCTTTGCCAACTAACTTTGTACCTTCCAATCCAGATAGTCTACTCGTAATCACATCCAAAAGATGTACTTTTAGCTAGAAATTTGGATATTAGTTATTTATTAGAGAAGCATATTATAATAATTTTGAGATTATACCATCGAACCATTTTGAACTTTGCAGATTGGCAAATATTCAGGCAATCAAAATTGAATGTAATAATAATAATAATATCATTATTGAGTGTTATCGCATTGAAATTAAAATGTATACGCTTCACAGCATCGAATCGTACGCTATATTATCATAAAACGCCATAAGTTGTTCTAACTACTAATATCATTCGATTATGAAAACCTATTAGTTACTAATTCCATAACCGATTATTAAAATTAGTAGTACAGAAATTATCGATTATGCCGATCATTCGTAATCGCCCACCTCTACTTTTTAATTTGATCAAACTATTTTTCGAAGTATATAATCTAAATTATGAGACGATTTAATCAAGAATGGGGAAAATTTTCCATTCTTTCCAATGTGACTGGTGTAGAGTGAAAGCGATTTTCTATAATCTTGTTATTAATATAAAAGTGTTTTTTATGGTGAACAATAGGAAAATGAATTACATCAACCTATCAAACCATTCCTGACAGAGGCTACCGAACATGCACTTCATGAGATACTATAGCCTTTCACGAAGTTCTTTGGTGATTCTAAAAAAATTATTGTTTTCAGGCCCAGGAAAGAAACAAAAATTGGCTGAATTAGATAAGAGGCTAATAACTTTGACTAGGGTGGATAATGTTAGTATGAGCTCTTCAGGTCTCTCAAATTTAGAAATGTGCAGATCAGAAATAGACAATATAATAGCTTCTGAATGTCTTTACTGTGGAGAACATATGATTCAAAATATCGATAAACCATTCTTAGATAGTATTGAATATGAGATAATTAAAAAAGAATGGGAATAAATCCCATGTTGAAAGATAAGTGATTAAACACATAAGTTTACATTTGTTCATTGTGATATATTTTATCTATGCTTTGATAAGGAATAGTGACTGTTGAAGTATTGCGGTAATATAGGTACATCATTATCCGTTTTTGTATTTAAACAAATTTATTTTTATTTGCATATTTAATTGAATTTTTTGTAAAAATTGTATATATAAACTTCATTCTTTTGAATAAATACTATTGCAATTTTTCTTTTACTTTGCAGAATCTATCAATTTATTGTGTTAAAATGTAGGTTAATTGCTCAGCGAATCAGTACAATGCAAAAAAATAACAGTTTGATTTTCTGAACAATAATTTTTATTTAACAAACATTTACATGATATGTCTATGCAGGGTACTTAAACTATGAAAATTCCTGAAAAATATACTTATACCTAAAAAAAATAGCATATGCCTTACATCGACTCATGGATTTGTAGTCTTGAAAAGGTGAGAAGCGATTGTCTAAAAGCCGACAGATTGTTTTTCATGTTTATAATTTTCTTGCTTTTATATGAAAAATTTTACAAAATTTGATCAATGTCGAAAATATTCTGCAGATTTTTGTATGAATATCAATAAATTTTTCTTTATTAAAAAAATTATGTGAATATCTGATTTTTATTATGTTTCTTAAGGAATGTTTATTTGAATATAATTTTTGAAGTATCGAAAAGAAATATTTGTACATTTTGATTCGAATATCGCAATATTGTAATTTTTTTAAAATTCAACTTGCCCGTTATAAATTTTCCAATGAAATTGATTTTCTGTTCCAATATAATTTTAAGTTACAATCTGATTTTGTAGGCATATATCGAAGGTTAATTTTATTCAGAACTCATAAAATAGCAGTAGCTATTGAACAGGAGGATTTCAATAACAAAAACTTAATAAAATCGAATTGAACAATAAATGGAATTGATAATAGAAATTGTTCTATAGCATCAACTATTCGATATAAATAAATTAATTCCAGTCAATGAAAATACGTATTTATCTTTGTCAATTTGTTTATTCAATTTAATGCTATGACTTCTTTCTGGCTTTTCCATATTTGAACTGCACTATCACCATGATATATCACATGCTACGTTGGATTTGTGTAATTTATATTTTCTGCTTAAAAATGATTATATTATTATGTGCATTCACAATTTTTTTCTGAGTTGAATTTTGCTAAACTTTCAAGTGGTAATTCTGTGAATGTTAGTTATCGTCTCTGAAATTTCAATTTACTTGGTTGATTTTCGGATATATGAACCTACTCATTAGAGGAAATCAATATTACATGAACTAATTCATTTTCAATTAAAAACTCCTTATTATGTCTCATTTGTTCACATTCAAAAAATTTTTTTTATGAATAAGTACATAATGAATTAACATTTGAAATAAGGAACTGTGGTTTCTCATCTTATTTCTCATTCAGAATCGAAAATCACTCAATTTCACTATATTAAAGCTACAAATATGAACTCCACTTATATCTATAATAGGTAGCTTGAAAAAAATTACTTCATGTGACCTTTAACAATTCTTGTATTTACATAATATTGAAACGTTGCTTAAAATTAATTTAAATCACAGACGAAAATAAGCTAACCAGTCGCCAATTTCTATATACAACACCTTTAAAGTATAAATATATATATTATATTTATAAACATCTGAATTATATTTACTACTGCTTTAGGACAACAAAACGGACTACATTATTGAAAAAAATCATAATTTCGAAAAATGAACGGAAATGTGTAAGATTTAATTTTAATTCAGCAGTACCTGCAACTTTCACAATATTTCACAACGCAATCACCTAAGAAAGATATTGTCTTAACGAAATATCTAGTGAAAATCATCGACGCATTTCCTTTAAGTAAGGATTTACGTCAAGTATCAGTCTTAAAAATACAAATTTGTCAATTCGTTGTAATCCATCCAGACACTGAAAAAATTCAATTCAGACTTCAGATCACAGTATAACAGATAGGCAAAAGCGTGTTATTTTCGTAGATATATGAAGGATTCATTAAAAAAAAATAACAGTTGATCAAAACATCGGGTCGGAATAATATAAACTTAAAGTATGCAAAAAAATTAATCAGAAGTTTCAAATTATAATTTATGGTGGTAATTTGTTGAAAGCTATTCTCACGCACACCCAATATCATATTTTAATTCATAACTGGAATAAAAGTTTGAATGTTTCCATACATTTCTTAGCTTTTAGTTAATTGCATATTTTCATTTCGTTATTTTCGAGGCTTAATTTAGGTGTTGCGTAGAAGTATTGTGAATGATATAAAATCATCGGAAATTATAATGTATTATATTTATATTTTTTTGATAATATATTTATTCTGAGAAGAATAAAAAAATTATTGAAATGATAAAATTTTTCAGGTATCATTTTGCTTGAAAAAGATATTTTTAGTGTGAATGTATTTGGTTTTGTTTAAGAAATACTGCAATAAATATAACGTTAGTTAGCTCTCTTTACAAACAAGGATCTGAATATCCTAAAGCCGTAGTGGTGTATTGCTAAATTTATTGACTATTTTTCCTTCTCGATAAAGAATCTCCATTTAACACAACCATTGCGAGCTGTTGTGGATTTTCCTGTAGTTTGACGATTCTCCAGCCATATTCTGGCTATTGTAAATCATTCCAAAATCTCCGTACTGAGTGAAGTGTCTCATCACTGTCTTAATAAGTTCATGTAATAACTTGCGATAGCGTGTTGAACTGAAAACAGTTACGAATATTTAACAGTAACGTTTTTAACGAAAGCAACAGATTTGGTAACAACAAAGCACTTCAATATGCACTTAAATAAAATTTAACGACTTCCGAATAAATGTATGAATTTTGTGCCGAATATCTCCATGAGGTTCCATACTTTGTGCTGGCTTTCAGACTGATGATTGGGCCTCATAGCATCATTATCTGCCATAAAACGAGAAGATGATACTATGATCTGAAACAAGAATACAAAATCAGCCACCCTTTCAACCACATATACAGTATTCCGAGTTTCAGCCCTAATTCATAACCAAAACTGGTAAAGCTAACGCGTATTGTTCACTATGCAATCCTAGAAGATATTGTGAAAACGGTTGCTATATTACCTTTGAATGCTACGAAGAAGGACGAGGTCGCTTGCAAATGGAATTTCCTGAAGTGATAGTAGCTGTTGTGTTCGGCACAGTCATTGTGGAATGCAAAAGAAGGCTTGTTTCTTCAGATGGGGAAGTATCTTCAAGAGGAGGAGGGGGACATATATACAGAGGTACCTGGCTAGTCTCTGTCAAGCGGTTCGAGTCGACCAGAATGGCTTCCTGATGTTTGTCCTTTGTGCTCATAATATCGTCCAGCAGAGTGAATTGGGATCTGAAACATCAGAAACGAAATGAATATGTTGATCTGGCAGTATACTCTCGATCAAACTCAAGATCTCACAACCACCTCCAAGAGCTTACCAACCACCACCGACCAATTCATGGGCATGTTACCTAGAACCGGTCTCGGCTATACTACTGTTCGTGCATAGATAATTTCGAGAGAGTATCCAGAACTTATCGACGGTGTGGCCGCATTGATATCGTAAGATATATTTTCAAAAGAAGGTTATCTACGTGCTCAAATGATACTGACTAGAACAACTTACTTTGGCGTCAGTTGTGACTTGAGGTTCCGCGTCCTTTCTAATTCTTGCTGGTAGGTGGGAAGAGCTTTAGCAGTCTTATGCCGAGATGGTGGAGAGGGTAATCGCTTATTGGGGGAATATTCACTACCGGAACCGATGTCATACAATGACGTATTGTCCGATATCAAACGTTCACTTTCTGGATCACCACCGTTTTTATTTCCACTACTGTCCGATTTTTTCAAGATAGACTTGTTTTTCCTATGCTGCTCCAACTGGGGACTCTGCCTACTGTCAATTGAATCTACTGACAAAGTGGATTTACTACTATTTCTTCCTGAAATTGCAAAATAATATAATTGAAATAGAAACACAAATTTCCGATGAAAAAACGAGGAACTAAAATTAACCAGTAGTCGTTTTCCAGTCACTGAGGTGCTCCGGGAGATCCCCTGGTACGTTCCGATTTGGTCTAGCCCTTTCCAGTAAACTCGCTTCCCGTTATAGAAGGCGAGAAGCTCAAAGCTTCGAGCCCCGGGGTCACACATACCTGACAGGTAAGCGACTAACAAGTTACCACAACAAGTTTGAAATTTGATGGATGGGTTAGTTATTTTGGATGAAATCGTGAGTGTTTTGTCACAGTATTGCATAAGAATCTCATAAAAGCTTCCTCTACTGATGGATTATATGATTTTTCTTGCTTGAGTCATATTGAACTTCCGTTGACGGCATTTACCTGATTTACTACCTCCAAAATTCTGTAAGCTGAATAAATGCTGATTAATGATTCTTGTTGCTGAAGCTAGACTTCTTGTAGGCATGAAAGGAGGTCTCTTCCGTTTACCTTCCAAACTTTCTTGGGAGTTCTGTTCTGTGGAATCTCCAAATCTCGTCCTCGGTCTTGCTGTCTGGAATAAGATTAATTTCAAGGACATCAGTACAGAAACTTCAATAAATAGGTCGTAGGAATTGAATAAGAAACGAATTTGAGGACTGTTTCACGTCAATCTTACCTGTTGGAACCTGGTTCTTCTGCTCTTGGGCAACGGTGAATCGTTCAGGCTTACCCTGCTTCCTCTCTCCAACGGCCCAAATCCCCTGAATGCCTCGTCTGAAGGCGATGCTCCTAGACTCCTCAACGCCGTATCCCCCGAAGCCGACTTTTTAACACCCCCAGGTCGACTTGGTGCGAAGGTATCAGGGCTGTTGTCGGTGCTCTTGTCCAAAGGATTGACGTACAGGTTACTGTCTAGAACACAAGGGGTGTCAGTAATGTCAGAGGCAAGCAGATCGCCCTGTGAGTTGTAAGGATGAGTTCTGCAGCTCTCGAACGTATCAGAGCTGTCGACGCTGCCCATATCAACACCCACGGCACCATGCTGCCTTTGTCTTGCCTCCCGTTCGACCACGTCTAGCATCATTTCCTGCTCGGCTCTGATGGTTCTCATTTCCAAGCAGACGGGATTTCGGAAGTCGCTCGTTGGTAGGGGCATCAGATTCTCAGCGTCGACAAATTCCTTGAAGCTCTGTAGCGGTGAGGAAGCAATGAGAGATAGGAATGTCAGCAATAGGCGGAGGGTTTGTCGCATTGAAAGATTTTTGAGTCTTAGGAGCAGGTCATTGAAGCGGGTCCTACGGTAGTTATTCAAGTTTTGCTATGATCATAAAGGTGTAGATTGCATGAGGTGTTTATGTCAAATAAAATGAACAAATGAGGGCGTGATGGCAGTTATGGATTCAACTTTGATAGGGGAGTAAAACGAAATCGGATTTTGATATGTAATTCCAACTTCTTGGTGGAAACCTACAAGTATGTTTGGAGACTAGAATCCGCTTTGCTTATCTACTTATTGATTTTATCGCTCAACATAACTCTTGAAATTCAGTCACGTAGGTATTTGTTTTTTCTCCATTGTTGAAAAATATGAATTTGCTCTTAGTAGGATCCGGAAATTTGTAATGAAACGCAAAAATATTGAACTCCTTCGATATTTATTGAACCTCCTTCGAAAATAAGACTACAAGGCTAGATGAAAATGTCATGAAATTGAATATATCTGCCAAATAAAAACCTACATTCAATGTTCTCAGGTATATCGAGATATATAGTATATGTCCTTGAATATAAAAAAGTGGTTTTTATTGCATGTACATGTTTCGAAACTTATACCGAAGAAAAGTGTGGTGTAATCCGCTATTAAAATAAATAGCGGTTTGCGTGATAATGAAAAGCTCAGACGCACAATTTTCATTGTAATGAAATGTCTGTTACTTCAAAAACTGAATAAATTTAATATTCATAGCATGCATGCCGGAAAAATGAAGAGTAATTTCTTTCCACGTTTCCTGTTATTCTCGTATAGAAACACTTTCAGGAGTTATGTTGAGCAATGAGTTCAATCCATAATAAAAGGGGATAATCTTGTTCATGAAGAGATTTGACAGGAAATCTTTCAATGCACTACAATAAATTACTTCGTCTATTTATACTAACTAAACTGTATCCATTGGAAATCTGAGTGCGGAGATGATTAATGTAAATAAGACTCAAAGTTTCCAGTAATTAATCTTCTAAGATTTTATCTTTGAATCGATTCGGTAATCTACTTCTAACAATCATGATCGATAACAGTTATCACTTCTACGTTCACATGCAATATTACGCCTCCTCTATTGAAGCAGATGGAAATAGTGAACCTTGTGCAATCATCCAATAAAATAATGCTCGGATCAATGCATATTAGGGATAGGTAGGAGGTTACTTGATTATTTAAACGTGATGTAATCTTAAACAGATTTATATAGATTCAAAAGTTTCACATGATGAGCAAAAGTTATGCCTGAGCTATATAACCCTCACGACCATTTTCAATAACCTATCTATCCACCTATTAAAAGAATAAAAAGTAGATAAAAAAATATGAAAGCACTGACGTGAAGCCCGGAGCTTTTGCTCATTTGTTCTACAGTCGATTCTGACAATCGCCAATTTACTTTAACTCGTAACCACAGAGAAATTTTGTCACTTGGAAACAGACGCGTGGCAATACTTTGAGAACTGCAATATATATTTTCAGTCATTCTTAGGTTGAAAATGTCTAGGCAAATCCTCATCCTAATTCGATCTATAAAGAGAACTCTGTATTTCTTTTTACGAGTAGGTCTCATTTGCAAGACTTTCTACATCCTCTGTCGTCTTATCTTCCTCTACGTCAATTTCAGATTCTGAATAGTGTTGACTGGGAATTGAATCATTATCACAGTAAAAGTTAAGTACTTTCATCTCTATCAATTTCTGAGGTCCGTTCCAGCACAGTTTCTTCAAAATTCTTATCACTTAATTTAGCCCTTTTAGATTTTCCATGTTTATTCCGCATTTGTGTTGAATCTCATTTCTTTACGTGTTTAAAACTTTTGAATCTACATATACCACAGATATTTCTCGAAAAACTAGAAATGGCATATTTTCTTGGTAGAGGGCTTGATCAAACACATCATTTTGCTGGCTCATTGTATTCTAATGGAAACCATGCGTGATGAGAGTGACCTAAACTAGCATTGGCGTGCAAATTCTCGCTTACTAAAGTCGAATTAGAAATTACCTTGATTACCTAATAAATTCTCTCGGTATAATTTATCTAGAGCTGCTAATTCATGGAAGAGAGGACGATTAATTCTAGCCTTTTTCTGGATAGCGATAAGGTACAAATTGCAGTTGTACAGGAATAAATGATTCTTATATATGCATCGTTTGTACCAGTGGTGACTTTGATTAATATAAATGCTGTTGAAGGAAATGATTTCCTTCTTTATGAATACTCCAATTTCCGTAGTTTTTCTGATAATAAGTTTAAAGCAGGAAAGTAATGATGCTACATTCATTTCAATAATTTATTTTTTCTGCAACGAGTTGGTTTTTTGAGTGGACTATGTTGAAGGATTCAATCTTTTTTTCGTAATGGGTGTAGTTTGCTTAGAAGTACTTTTCGAAAATATTGTACCTATAAATTTATGAGTAGCTTTTAAATTGCTACACGAAAATAATTGCAAGCTATATCAAAATAATCACCTCAAAAATATATGTTTCTCCAGAAAAGGAGAAACCGATACAGCCTCACATTATTTGAAAAATCCTCAACTTGAATTGTAACAATAATGAATTAAAGATTAATAAGATCTCTTTCTTTCGTTACACAGGCTACCCAAAATCCATGTTCAAAATTAATTACATTTAACATCAATATATTGTCTACTTTCGAATGATATGTGTTAAGATTCTCTATACCTGAATTTTATTATTATCCAGTTTTGGTTCATTATAAGGCTGGTTAAAACAGAGTGTGTCTTTTGAATAAGGCGATAAAGGAATTAATTTCGATCATGGAATTTTGGTCACCTGTGTAATTAGCTAAGTGATATCAACATTTGAATGGATGGTAGGTCCTAAATCAATTGAAGACACAGAAGGGATTACTGAGTATTTGGTACAAGGGTAGATTCAAGGAAGGGAGGGGTCCACTTCTTGTTTGTATAAATAGAATCCAATTTTAAAACGTTTTTCATATGTGTCCGAAATTTATATTTTCAACGGCGTAAGTATGAATAGATTTAAAAAGTCATGAATATGAGGAATCATTCCGACACATTGTGAAAATGATGATTTTTTTTGGTCGTCCAACTAAATCGTTGCATGGTTCTCGCTACAATAACAAGTTGGTGATGCTAGAGAAAAAAGAAGACGTTAACAGCAAGATGGTTGTCGAAAAAAAAAATGACCAAAAGCTTTCATAGTGTAACTAGAATAGGAGACACTTGATGATGATTCAAAAAGGACTTCAGAGTCAATTAATGAAACTCAAAGTATGCTGCAATGAAAGGTAGGGGTAAGTTTTTGATCAACCTTTAAACACAGTATAGGGACCAAGCAGTAGTCGCTCTCCGTGGATTTTGAACTGAAATCGCTTACACCAAAGGGAACTCGCGCATTCCTCCCTGCGCATCTAATCTAATCGACCGCGAATTTGAAAATTGATAAGAAAAGGTTATTTGCGTTATGTGAAAACTTAAATATTTTGATTTAAGCTGGTAATAAGTTTTCTCAGTGATATTTAGAGTGTATGGACCATTTTTTAGTCTATATTCATATAAAAATTATGACTCCGCTCATAATGTAACCGTAAATGTAATCAAATTTCCTCATTAACAGAACGCATTCAATAAAAGATATATTGTTTTATTGTGGTTTTGATATCACTTTAACAGAAACAGTAATTAGTGATGAAATTTACTCAATAGTTTACTCAGGAACAGCCTCTGAAACTTTTTGAAATGTGTTAAAAATCATAGGTACCTTAGGTTTGTAAGTGAAATGACTCATTAAAATTTTTCTAAACGAAGATTGAGTTGAAGAGTAGGTATTATATGGAAAAATAAGTAGTTGGTGGTTGAAAGCATCGAATGTGTTTAATATAAAATCCTCAATACTTAAATTTCACTGAAACATTAATCTTAGAGTCCATGAAAAATAACTTTTTTTATATTGAATTGTTTCGAACAATTTTTTTCAATGAATTCTCTGATGATTTAGTTTGAACTGATACTATTTTTTACTATATTCAATTTATGAAAAGAGGAATTTGATTATGGAATTCTAGAATTAGTGGCAAGTTTTAGCGAGGGACCTGAACTGATCTTGAGTGAACTGCGCTAAATATGCTGAGCGTTCTCTAGAAAGGGTTCCCTCATTATGTTGAGAAAAAAATAAAAAAATTTTGAATTATTGTTATAAATATATTAATTATTGTTATTTATATTTAATCACTCTTCTGCATACGCATGCAGTAGGCATAAACCTCCTGAAATTCCATTGGTTCCTGATATCTTAACTAATCATAAAGAAATGACGACTATATTAAGCCTGCTGTAGGCGTAAATCTGCTAAAATTCCATTGGTTCCTGATATCTCAACTTATCGTAAAGAAATGATGACAGTAGGCGGAAACATCCTGAAATTCCATTGTTCCTGATATCTCAACTAAACGTAAAGAAATGACGACAGTAGGCGTAAACCTCCTGAAATTCCTTTGGTTCCTGATATCTCAAATTATCTCAACTAATTGAATGAAGCACTACTCAAATAACGGAGCTTTTAATAAACAACATTTTCTACAATACTGTGTGTATCACTCACCTGTCGGTATCTAATGGTATTGAGAAAAAAGAAAGTTTGGAATTATTGAAACTATTGTTTTTTCTGCTGTATAAGCTACAATTGTTGATCATTTTGGAATTAATTTGAAAATAACATAAAATTGAAACATAATACTTACTGGAATGAAAATAAATGATTGAATAAATGAGCTTTGCTGGTTCTTGGTGTATTTTGACTCAAAGAAATCCCACTGAATTATAGGTTAGGTTGTATTTTTTTCTTCAACTTCTTCATTGAATTTTAAATAGATCTCAAAAAATTATATTCTTCTAAATATTGAACGAATTAATTATACAAAGGAATTATGTAAGATGTAAATGATAATAATGACATTATTCCAGACATCTTAGAATTATTGATGAATTAAAATATGAGGTTAGACTCCCTGCGAGATGCGCGAGTCAGAGTTGGTGTAAGAAAATCCACGGAGTGCGAGTACTGGTTGGAATCTATACTGTGCTTTAAATTCGAAAGATATTTGTGAACCTTACTTTATGTCTAAATAAAAAGTATCAGATTGGTTTCACAAGTTTACTGAGCTATAGTATTCAGACAGCCTAATCAGCTGAGGAATATTTTAGGATTGTCTGCATTCTGTTTCTAGACTTCATAATAAACAACTCTCCGGAGGGGTTATCTTCAAAGGTGTTTGATTTGTTCCCACTTGAGTGTTTTAAAAACATCAATTCAAATATATGGCGCAATAAGAGATGTGCAAAGCCACCCACAGAGTTCACATTCATTTTAAATGATTATAGAAACTACAACACTAGTGGTCTGAATTCCATTTAATGACTAATGATAAAAATTTTGTAAATTTCTCGATTTAGCGCGGGACGACTTGACCGTTAACATGTGTCAAGGTGTTAACTCACCTGTGTTTAACTGAGGAACTAAACACTATTGTAGCGAAGTGGTCTACACTCTCCTTGACAGCCCCTCAGTTTAGATTCCTGCAAGCCATCAGTGTAATTTTGTACAGACAAGATTGATAATTCTTGAATTTGAACAAAAGACGGTTAGCACAAACTTACAAACACCGAAAAGCTGATGAGATGAGTTGAGTATATCCCAAAGAATGAACAGGAACGATTACTTCAGAAATGATTTGGATTAGTCTTTTTGTTCATAATTTTTCATGTTCCACAAATTGGATGTTGTTTATTCCATGAGATTCAAGAATGATGTATACGGAATGAACTCATGGATTTTGACCAGGAAAGATTTTTTCAACTGGTCAGCTGCCATTTCTCAAATGATTATTCGTGTTGAGGATTGATTGAGATTCGGGTGTCTAGAAGAGTTTGGAGAGTATGGTTAAATAGGTGTTTCGAACGAATATCTATGACTAACTTTTTGTTTTTAAGACTGCATGAAAAGCAAAAATTTATATATTTCTTCTGGAACAAAAATCTTACGTTTTCCTAATTTTCCAGAAGTAATCTAAAATATTTATAGAATCATCAATGCACACAATAAAAATGAATAATGCACTAGTATATCCTTCGACATTTTTGTATTTCTCAATTAAATTCACATTATTTCAATTTGAGCAGAGTCCCCTACGACCATATGTTGAAGCAAGAACGTTTTATGTGGACTGTAGCTAGTGTCAGCTCCAAATCAGGTGATGAGTATGCGTACAGGAAAAAGAATAGTGGCATCAGTTCTTTGAGATAAGACAGAAATTTTATCGATGGTTCATCTGGAGGAAGGTAAAAGAAAGATTACTAATTAAAAATATTGTATGAGGACTCTGTACTATCAGTCACCACGATATTACTGAATTTCACTAAACGGTGATGACATTACGATGGCCCCACATACCTAACAACTAATAGTGTGTTTTAGTTAGCCAAGTGGAGCAAGTGGTGTACCTGGACACCAAAATAACAGGTTTCAAATCCCAGGCTCCCTTTCTAAGATATCCTAAAAAATGAATCCCCAGCGTCTGTTGAATGGCGCACGAAAATAAAAAAGCCATACTGACGAGTCCAGTGAGTACGCGAGGGACTAAACGCACATGTAGGTAGCAGGTATATAAAAACAAGGAAACCTACACAGTAATCAGAAAGTCTGCTGCTTCAGTATCTTTTGAGAAGTATATTTTGGACAACTATAACTTCATTTAACTTGAAATGTTTATATTGTGTTATTAACATTCATTCATTTTCTGTATTCCTCGAATAAACTAAACTTTGGTAGAGGAACTTGTTGAGGTAGCTTTGATTGAAAACATTGCCGTCAAATTTAAATTTCGTTGTTCAAAATCAGTATCGATTTTAATGAAACGCTATAAATATTCTAATTGTGCCCAACATTTTACTTTCAAAAAAGGTGGGAAACTTCTGAAAGATTTCCGTTCTCACTATCCGGAATTAAATAAAAGTTTGAACTATTTCAGCGAAGCTTTGCTCATTGCTGGTAGCATTTTCGCTGATCGGTAATCTAAATTGCTCCAGATTAGGAAGTTATGGGTTCAATTAGATCGAAACAATGTACACAAACGATTGAAGTTTGCAATTAATGGCAATGAATCTTGTTTCTCTACTAGACCCGAAGGGAAACTTTCCAATAAGCCGAAGAACTGTGTCTATTTATTTCACTAATTGGAAAATGTCCTGATATGATTACTCTCATTTTCCTCTAATAATTTTTCTTATTTGATTTCATTGTAATAATACATCAAAGGTGAAATTATTGCTCATTTATCAGAAAAAATCAAATTTTCACCAGATTGTGATAATCTTTGTATCAAAAATTTTCTTTTTATCAAATGTTTTTTATTTTAGATTCTCTGTACAATATAAGCTTCTTCATTTAAGCAATTACTTTGGAATAAATTTTTATTGAACTAACAAGTACCCGATACTCTTTCTGGACACCTTGTATATTACTATAAATCAACTCAGTTGAAAGCCGACTAAGTATTCTGAACAGTAATATGTTATTAAGTTACCGGTTAATTTCGGAATACAATAAACAACTCCAATTTTTCCATCTTCCGAATAAAGCTGCTTTAATACTTGAAGTGATTCATATAAAACAAATATGCTATGTTCCTCTTCGAGTATATCACGATACTTTGTGTTATTGTGGATCAATAAAAAAATTTATTCTTTTATACGTCTATTTCTGATAATATTACTCAGATTTCATCATTCTGTTGGCAACGGAAGCTAAACATTAAGAATAAACGACCTCATGGTTGTTTTCAGATAAATATGAGAGATGTCCTCCCACAAACCCAATGTCTATTTCAACCATCTGAAACCATAATAGCGTTCGCCAAAATAAAACACGAAACCGGTTCATAAAAAGTTTAGTGGGCCCACAAGAATTTTATGAACTTTGAATGTTTATATTATCACTAGCCGGTAGAGTATCTTCCGAATAATCGATTCGCCAGAATTCGTTAAATGAATCTTATTTAAGTTAATAGCAATTCAATATTTCAGGTGAGTGGCATGGTATAAAACAGGTATTCTCTTCAAATTTCTTAATTTTATTCGTATTTAAGCTTCTCATTTTGTGAAGTCATCTGAGATACAAATATTCAAATTGGTACAATGGTATGAAATTATTACCTTTATTAATGAGGAGAAATGCCATAATTAGTAGGAAAAAATATATGTATATTTTATAGCAAAACATGTGTGATAGCCAAGAGAATTCTTAACTGAAAGCTTGTTTTTGCAACTCAGATAACGTCACTTTGTGTGAGAGAAACGTCAGAACTTTCTATCTATCTGCAAGATGTAAGAGAATACCTGTGTTTTTAATCAAGGGGTAAATGAGAGAACTTTTAATTTAAGTTATTTATTTTTCCTATAACTTTTTTTTTCATCACTTCTAAACGCAATTTCGCCTCTTCTATTTCTATTAACTTCAAGGTAAGTTCTGCCTCCACAACTGTTCCCCCTTTGTCAAATAGAATTCCTCTTTCTTGGCCTTCAGATATTCGAAATCAACTCAACATTTTTTTCTGTTAATAAGTCCTCATTGGCCTGCTTTGTATTTTTTCTTTTGATAATTGTGTTTGTTGTTATAATGAGGGCTTTTTTTTGTTGCAGTTAACCCTAATCGACTAGATGCTGGTCTTTTTTCACCTGGTCGCCTTCTAGGAGTTTCAGGAGTCACCAGAGGACTATTATGTGAAGAGGGGTTCTTCCTGTGGGAGAATTACCACCTCAGAGAAATTCAGTTCCATATCTGCAATGTATTTTAGTCGAATAAATACCTTTTGTATTATGGTTACCTGTTTGATTGGAATATCTCAAAAAGGTCCCTCCACCAGTTTTGTATCTTTCACACTGCAAATCGACAGAAATTATGAAAATAATAAAATCCTCTTGCTTGTGTTTAACTATGTACTTGAAATTTGATTTTACCTACTTTGTCGTCGGCGAATTTTTTTCGCTTTTTCTTTATATTATCTTTCAGAAACCGGCCATTAGTCAAATATTTCGGATTTTTTAAAATTTTCCAATTTGATGATTGTCACAAAATTTGGACAACGTTATTCAAATATCATGTCGATCGGTTTGATATACCAAAAGTTATGGATGAAAACAAATTTCAGATGCTTATAACTGCTGAACTATTTCGGATTCGACCCAATCACGAACTTGACTGAGATGTATGGAAGGTTAATCCGTTTTCTAAATATGAAAACTCAAATTTTTTCCTTCGATATGATGTTCGTCCCAACGAAGGGAAAATTGCAATAACATTACCGGTAAGCATGCTCATTTAAAAATTACTGTCTTAACAGTGCGTTCTGGTAGCTCAGAACTTTTTATTAAATGGCCCAACAAGTCATAGAAATCTTTTCACATCATTTTTCACATTGGGCAAATACTCCTCTGTAGTCCAGTTGAGTTTGAATGAAAACTATCTTCCACAGCATCCACTATTGAATCTGAATTGTTTAAAAACATTATTTTCCTCTAAGAAATTGTAACAATGCATTTATTCGCATCGTAAGAAGTTATTAATTTGCCATGATTCACGGGCGGCATCCCGCTCCAATTAAGCAGGAAGCGGTACTGGGAAGACCGCTGGCCGGCGAGAGCTAGTCGATGCCCCACTCCTGTTTGACCTGGTTGGCACATGGTGGTACGACTTTGGGGGAGTGAATAAAAGCGGACGTCGTGATCAAATTCGGCAGGCTGGGACAAGTTCTCGGCCGTTCAAGATCAACTGAAGTGCTCCAAAGCTCCAAGTGACTCTTCAGTGCTGCCAACAATAGTACAAAGTAGGAAAGAGTCTGGTGGGGTGACAGGAGAGGCGGTAATAATTAGAGCATACACTAATTCTCTCCAAGGCTCGGAAATTCCTGACCAATCAACGCGAAGCTGATGCAATGTTCATCTCATTTGTTGTTTTCCCTACGTATTTCTTTCCTCTGTTGACGTGTAATAGTCGTTTCTTTCGTTTGACAACTTTCATCATAGTGAATTAGAGGTTATCAATATTTTATATATAATATGAATTGGAATATGTTTGTTTGATTTTGAGATCTCCAATTTGAAATATTTTCTATCTTATCTCATTATGGGGCCTGCAAGTCGTGAAAAAAAAGTTGATACGTGAGAACTTTGAAATCCATGGAATATATTGCTGTCTCACAAAGAAAAAATCTTTAATATTGGTTGTCACTCTAGCGAGATTTTTCCTCAGTATCTTCTTTATATTATCAGCAATATAAGTCGATAACTCCGAATGCTCTTGATAAGCTCGGAATACTTCAATATAAACTAAAGGTAAAGCGTAGTGTAAACGAACTCTCAAAATATTCAGTTAAACCAAAGCGAGTTGTCAACTGACGTATTGCTCAGTCTACGGTTAGAAAGAGAAAACCACCAAGACAAGCATCAATTGAATAGATTCGTGACCATGACATCAGCTTCGCGTTGATTGGTCAGGAATCCTCGAGCCTTGGAGAGAATTAGTGTATGCATAAGAATTAGTTGGACCAGGGTCCAGGCAGTGGCTGGCTTTAGCCGACTGAACGAGTGCTACGGGTGGTGCTTAGTAGCCTACTCCTACTGCCCTGTTTGGCCTCTTGAAGTGGTTGTGGTGTGTTGTGGGGTGTGCGCCACTGGTTCCACTCTGACTTTTAACATGACTCCTGGCGGGTTGGTCACGGGTGTTGGCGGAGTTCTGCTGCCTACGTGTGCGGATCGTCGGTTTGGTGCGCAGTTGGATCTCTCATAATCGCACCGTTCCGTTGGCCGTACCGTGTGCTGCTGTACTTCGGGTGAACCTGGTTCGACGGGAGCCCTGTCGCTCACGTGCGTGGGTGCGGTTTGTGGTGTACAGTTGGGCCTCTCATAGTTGCACCTTGACGCTGTGCGTCCTCAGTTCAGACTTTGGGGTTCTGTCGCCTTCGTGCGCGGGTGTGGACTGATGTGCAGTTGGGCCTCTCATAATCACACCTAGCCATTCTCTGCGCTGTTTGTGACCGTGCCTTAGCAGTACCTGTAATTCGGCCTGGATTGTCCTTCAGTGTGTGTCGGTCTGTCACCCCCTGGCTTACATTTATTTTTGTGTTGCCATCTTCCTCATTTGCTCACGCTCACCTATAAATTGCTTGCTTTGCACTGCTGTTCCGGTCATTGCTAGTTGCACTCTAACCCATTCTATAACGCGTGTAGTTAGTTTCAGTTGGGGTTTGCTTGCCGTGGTGCATAGATAGAGTAGAGTTCTGGTGTTGGGTTGGTAATTGGGGAGTTTGACTGTTTGACCAACTGAATGATTGATCATTGTACTTAAAAACCATATGAACGTACGCATTTGTATTATTGATAAGAAAGTGTTTGTAAATAATGATTAATGGAGAGTATTATTAGTTGATTCCGTGTTTTATTGTTTGTATGACCTCCACCTCCAAAAAACACCACCTCATTCTCCACTGAAGCCTAGGCTCGAGCTCAAGGATTTCAGATTCATTATACGGAAGAGCTCGATGTAAGGGTGACGCCCTGGGAGGTAAAATAGTCTGGCGCCCGAGCAAGTTTGACCGATCCCGGACTAAGAGCGTCACAAAATGATTCACTCACTCATGTTTCATCAGATAATTATATCGATTTAATTCCTTCCACTTCAAATATCTCAAAAACGGAGCAATTTAGGAAAAAGGATGATGAATGATTTTATCTGCAAAAAAGATTAATGATGCCCGGAAGTACAAGATACGGACCTTCAGTTCAAGTGATATTTGTTTTTCATGCAATTTAACCAATCTGTACAGGAGTAGTGAGAAACCCACACGCAATGGAATAAATCTATTGATGCCAAAATATGCATGACTGTTATCAAAAACCTTCTACAAGAGATCATTTCAATTGATATTGTCGTTTGCATATTACAGGTTAAAATGCAATTTTTTTATGAAATTTCTACACCCTATATCTTTTGAACGGGGCCAAATTTGGAAAAATTATATAGGAAGAAAATGTTTTTTTCGACGTCAAGAATATACCACAGAAATAATAAAAACATCACTGGAAATGAACTATTTTCGATACCATAATGTTTCGACCAATGCATCTACTTAGAATATAAGTCTATTGTTTTTCAATTTTTGGTATTCATTTTGCAGTTATTTATTGATTGGTATTTTATTTAAAACTGTTTAGGATTCCCAACATAATTTATGCTATTCGATTTTCTCATTATTAAAATTGTATTCATTTTATTTGATTTCAAAGATTCATTTTAGTTTTATGAATGTAGTTAATCAATATTAAATATATCTAGATCTATTCACTTATATAACGAAATAAATCAATTTATGTGTTATATAATGCATTGAATGACAAATTAGCTGCAACTTCTTCTGTTATTCTCACTCCAACTCTATTATCTGCTTCTATGTATTTATTGTTGGTAAAATAATGTTTTCTAATTTCTTTGGTCAACTTTTTCCTCAATCAAATTGATCCTTCAAGCGTTTCTTGTTGAAAAACCGCGGATGTGTCCCAACATCAAATAAATAAAATTTCTGTATCTTTACTGATCGTATTTGATCATTCGTAGTAAATTGTTTGATCTAGTTCTATTACTGATTGTGAAGTGATATTATTTATTTGTAGGGGGAACCTATTGAGTTTACGGCCGGAAATTTGATGCAAAATGATAGCTCTCTGTTCCACGAGGAACAAGCACGGAAAAATTGCCTGTGAGAAATTCAAATGAACTATATCGTGATCATCTATATAATTTTTTCGAGTGAATTTTACTGAACCTCATCTTCACGTTATGAAATAAAAAAAGTAGAGATCATTTTTGCACAATAGCCAATGCACATGCCATGCTATAATTAGATCCATGCCAACTACACAATGTATAAGGTGATCCAATGAAATACCTACATCTAATATGGTTTTTGCGTGCACATTCCAATTGAAAAAATTCTTCCGTCATTAATTGATGTCATCAATTTGGAAGGGTAATTGATAAAGAAGAATTGGAACTGAATCGAAAGATTTCACAAAGAAGATTTTTGATGATTGCTCGAGTTAGGTTGGCTTGATTTAATTAAATCTTATTGTAGGTTGAGAATCCATAAACTAGATGAAGCAAATTTATGGTAAAGATATCTCATTTTCCATCTCCAAATGCCACTCTTGATTTATTTGATTTCTACTTAATGATTTCCATCTTAAAGACGTTTTAAAGATAAATGAAAAAATTTATGCTCATAGATGATGAATTGTATGGAGTTTGCGGTTGGCTCGAGATGAAAAATTATAACAATTTTATTATGAGTGAACACAAAGTATTATGTTTTATAATAGTATATTATATACCGCGGACTGAAGTAGTACATTTAATCCTGAAGGTAAAGTTTATGGCCCGACCGCAGAGAGGGCCATAATTTACCTGAAGGATTAAATGTACTTCAGTCGCAAGGTATATACGATACTTTTCGTACTTCCGGTATGATTTTATTAATTATTTCAATAATTTCAATCAGTTTTTTCTCTCTTCAACTCATTTAATAAACTGTCTTTAAAATAAGTTACCATAGTAACATTGCGTTGTGACAATTATAATTTAGAAACATTATCATTACTAGTGTCATTGTAAAGAAACATTGTTATTGATAATTATTGGTATCATGAGTGAAGAAGGTGTATCTGATATTGATAAAAGAGCAGCCGAAGTAGGTGAAGAATTGTTACCACCGAAATCTAGAAAACTATACGAGCAGCAGTACGATGCTTTTAAAAAGTGGTGCCGCTTAAAAAATGTGAGACAACCTACTGAAAATGCGCTGTTAGTCTACTTCAATGATAAATCAAAAGCGGTTTGTGCCTCAACTCTCTGCGCACATTACTCAATGCTGAAATCGGTTATTAACATTAGAGAAGATATTGATATAAGTAAATTTCCAAAATTATTAGCTTTTTTGAAGAGAAGAAATGAGGGATCTAAGCCAAAGAAGTCAAGAATTCTCACGTCTGAGCAGGTAGATCAGTTCTTACGGGAGGCTCCTGATGATAAATATTTAATGCTTAAGGTAAATTTGGAAATGTGTTTATATTCAGAAATTTTAAGAAATCAATTTTTTTGTAGGTTGCACTTATTTTGGGCGTTGCGGGAGCTTGTCGTGGAAAAGAGTTGGATGATTTAGAAATCGACGATGTGAGAGATTTGGGCGATTCCTTCCTAATTGCGATTAGAAACACCAAAAATAGAATTGACCAAAATTTTGTGATCAAAAATTCAGAAAACAGTGCCATCAGTTTTGTGGCGATATTTCGAAAATATGTGGCATTGCGAAAGACAGGGACACCTCATTCAAAATTTTTTGTTTAATACATCAACAAAGAATGTACTACGCGAGTAGTAGGAAAAAACATGTTTGCTACATTTCCACGGTAATAGCAGCTTTCTTGAAATTAGAAAATGCGACGTCTTATACAGGACATTGTTTTAGACGCACATCTGCGTCTTTGTTAGCTGATTCGGGAGCAACAATAGACGTGCTGAAGAGACATGGAGGATGGAAATCCTCCAACGTGGCCGAGGGATATATTGAATCGTCTATTAAAAATAAACAAAAAATTTCAGATAAAATATTTGGTCATGTCGCCGATTCGTCCACTATAGTTATGCCACAGTCCTCATTCTCGCTTCCTGTTTCCGCAGGATCTTCGGAACAAACACCAGTTCAATATGATAAGGACCTATCTGTTACTCGTCAGTTACCTGCTGCATTAACCCAGGAAAGACTGGTCAATATGACGAACTGTCACAATATTAATTTGAATATTAACGTTAATTACTATTCTAATTAATTGTATTTTTCAATAAAATATCCCTTAAATTTGTTTGTTTGTGATTTAATCGTTCCGGGAGTTTCGTCAATATTTAATCCCGGAGGGATTAAATGTGAGACTTTAGTACCTGTCACAAGGGAGTGAAGTTGTCACTTTAGGCCCGGAAGTACGAAAATATACTTTATATTTATGAAACATAATGCTTTGAGTTTTACTTATAATGAAATAATTATTAATGATTTCTAGCAACTAACCTGCCAATCGATTCTCAAGGGTATATAAAATCTTATATTGAAAAAAATTGTGAATAACCAGTTGATTGAATACTTTTTCTATTTTTTCTATTTTACGAAAGCCTTTAGCGTCGAAGAAAAATTATATAATGTATAAAGAATATAAAGGTAGAATCAACACTGTTTACAAATCCTGCTGCTGCATGTTGGCATATGGATTCTCAAGGAAAATCAAATCAATATGTAAAACGAGACAACATTGTATAAAAAACGTTTGTTAGTACCTAATTCTTCTAAAAAACAAAGCATAATGTTCTAAGCATTGTGAATGATTAGATAGAAGGTGATACTACCTTCGAGGTGCAAAAGCAACATTCGAATTCGCTAGGCATTTCTTCAATTTTCTCTGTCTTCTTTATGGAATCTGATAATTTGCTGTCAGCCTATAATACAGACAACAAATGCATAGCTCAGGCTTTATGTAAATCACAATACATAGATATACATGGACACTGAATAGAAATGGGTACGAGAAGAATGCTCCATAAAGTATTATATACAGATGAATATGATTTTATTTCGCCATTTTATCATTTTTGAATATAACATTTTTGCTATTTCATTTATTCCACTTTTCGATAATTTATAACTTATCAATTTTTTTTGCCAGAACATAAACCCTTTTTTTCATAGATGGGTATAGGTATTACTGATGATGGTTAATGAATGAACAAGAGCGTCGTATTTTCAATGAAATAATATTCTGAAAGGTATTCTATAAAATTATGATTCGTATTTTCTTTACATATTCTGCAATATCATTGATATTTCTGATATTGTACAAAAAAAAAAACAATAAATTTATTGTATTTCGAATTTTTAAGCTAACTTCATAGAATTAATACTGTCGCATAGGAATCCATAAAAACTAAAGACATTACAAATTAATATATATATAAAGTGTTCTGAATTAGAATTATCAGTTGTGTTTGTTTTTTGTGAATGATTTTGTATTATTAGCTTTTGAAAATAATACGACCATTAATAGAACTTTTGAATCCATTTGATTATCACTTTATCCCAATACAAAAATTTTTAGAATTTTGACCAGAGAATGGTCGCAAACATCCACTCGGACATACCGATGAAGCACATGAAGTGGAATTTAAATTCTTATGTTTGCTGTTACCTTAATTCGGACGATTCTAGCATGATATTTATTCATTTGAAAATTAAAATAATTACTGTCTGCATGATACATGAAAACTTGAGATTCGATATCATCTTCAGAATAGATTACATCGAAAGTCTATATAAATTTTGTATGTTACTTTTCACTCACTCGACATAGTTTTGAATAGAGCAAAGTTGTTTTTCTCGGTTGAGAAAATTTGATTATTTACAATCAAAGTTCATCGATTCGATTCCATTTTTGTTCTGTAAACATTCACTGAGAATTCACATCATCAAACGATAAATATTTTTTTATCATATCTGGGAGAACATCATTGGGATGGAATTCGGAAATGAACACACATTGTAGAATCAACATGCTCTTGATCTAGTTATTTTTAGTTTTTATGACTGAGCATCAACAAATTATTTATAGAGAGATGTCCATAGACAATATGAAATATGTATTCGAAATTATTTCAAATTTTTTTCACATGAAATAATGCTTTCTCTCATATGAATTATTTTATTTTCTACTTTGAAAGGAATATTTGCATTAATTTTTATATCACTGGGTGGGTTGAGTGTTATTTAATGAATGAACAATAAATTGTGAATAAAGGTCTTTTCAACTCATATAATGGCGTTGTTAGTGTACGTTTACAATGGTGCACATTAATAAGCAATTTACTTTGTGGGTCAGCAGATTTGATTTTTTTCTATTAATTTGAAAACTTTTGATGTATAATTTCTAACTTTGTACAATGCATATTCTAAATGAGGAGAGTTTTGGGACCATCTTTTGCAGGAAAGCATAATGGTCGAAAAACTGAAAGAGTTATCAATAAGCAATGTTCACGAATGCAAGGCTGTATTTGGAAAAGTATACACCACTTGTCATCTGATCAAAGTAAAATGAAAACTACTATCTAGGTCTATTAAAACAAAGACTTAAAGGAAAATGATGAGCTCACTACCTCCATATTACATGCGAAACAACTATGTTATGTAGAAGAAAAGAAATTTTCACAACAACGATTAATGATATTCGATAGCAGAGCCAATAATATCTCTGTTGGAATTGATTTGCCTGTGTTGTGTAGATTATTGTTATGTTATATAACATAATATATGTTTTGCGTCAGAATGTACAATGTATTACATACCAGAAAATTCATAAAGATGCTGCAGGTTCCTTATCAAACTTATTTGAACAGACAATGGTAGATAAGCGAAGGAACGCATTAAAATTCATGAAACCGCCAATCTTTCATTTGTCAAACTCAACTTGTTTTTAGGTTGTCAATTAAATTGGTATTTGAAACTAAAGACTTCTTTTCTATTCATTCATTTTATTCAAGTATCTATCAAGTTACAACTATATCGCATGAATATTCCATCATTCGTTGAGGAAACCAAATTTCAGATGCTTCTAACTGCTAAATAATTCGACGGATTTTGCTCATTAACGAACTTGACCGATAACTTTGTGCAATAAACCAATTCTGAAAATATGATAATCCTATCTCATTTCTTTCGGAAGTTAGGGCCGGCCGGACAGACATACTCAAAGTTGAATTGAGGCCATTACCTACAAATAGTACAAGTCTTCTCTAACAAATAGGAAGCAAACTGTGGGTGTGAAAAGGATGGACACAAGATCAAATCTTCAATCATTTCTTCCGATTATGAGGTGCCATAAGGTAGCATCTTGGGTCCAATATAATTCTCATCTTCTGAATTTTGTCAATGACTTGAATTATTATTTTGGACTAAGTAGAATATGGAGATTTATGTAGGGGATACTTTAAAAAGAATTATATATTAACTACCAGGTGCACCGGTATGAATTGAGCGTCAAGATACATTTGTCTCCATAGGGAACATTTTTTGTGATCGAGCCTTTATTTTTGTTTGTTTGCTATGACATCTGTGAAACATATTTAGTATACATCAAGTCATTGAACAGATAACATCACATTCTTCAATCGTGTTAAAAATGTCGAATTTTGTACCAGAATGTGATGATTTGTGGAAAGCATTACTTTTTTGTTTTCATTTGAAGAAGAGTGCTGCAGAGTAGCATGCTTGTCTAGGTATATGGTGATCATGCTCTGTTCAGATATAATGATTTTGATGAGAGAAATGAAGAACGTGGAAGACCATCAAAAAAGTTTTGAAGACGCCGAATTGCAAACGATATTGGATGGAGATGACACTTTCAATCAAAAGCAAATGTTGCACAAAAAACAATTTCTGACCGTTTAAAAGCTAAGTGAAAGATCCAAATGTGTTGAAAACGGGTGCCACATGAATTGAATGAAAGACAGGTGGAAAACCAAATAAACACTCGTGAAATTTTGCTTCATAGACACGAAAGAAAATCGGTTTTGCATCGGATTCTTACTGGCCATGAAAAATGGATTTATTTTAAGATCATGGGTTAATCCGAAACAACCATCAACATTGACTGCAAAACCAGATCGATTCGGCAAGAAGGTAATGCTGTGTGTGGTGGGACCAGAAAGGTGTGGTTTACCAATAGCTCCTAAAACCTGGTGAAACAGTTAATATTGATCGCTACCGACAACAAATGATCAATTTGAACCATACATTGATCGAGAAACGAGAAACGATGGACCAGAAGACACGGCAAGGTAATTTTACTCCATGATAATGCACCTGTACACAAAGCAAAACCGGTTCAGGATACAATCAAAACACTTGGACGGGAGTTGCTACCCCACCCACCGTATTCACCAGACTTGGCTCCTTCCGACTAACATTTTTTTTATCGATGGGACCCGATTTGGCTGAGCAGCACTTTGATTCGTACGAAGAGGTCGAAAATTGGGCGTCTGGTTGGTTTGCTTTAAAAGACGAACAATTTTATTGGCGTGGCATCCACAAATTGCCAGAAAGGTGGTCAAAATATGTAGAAAACAATGGCCAATATTTTGAATGAAATGTTTTTACTTTCCCATTAATAATTAGTATTTTATTTTCACAAAAAAACTCTCATTTCATACCGATATACCTAATATTCAGGGTCTGTATAATCATTATTGTTTGAAATCCTGGTAACAAAATAGATCTCGTTTCGAAATCTTTGAAAATAGTAGACACCCTGTAAGGTTTATGAATATTCAATATCCAAAACATCGATTAATACTTACACAGAAAAACTATTAATTATATCTGTAGAAATCTACTCATCAGATTACCATCACGATTGATGGTTTTAGAATCGTATCAAGTACATATGACAGACAAAGAAACTTTTGGTGAAATTGGAATCACATTCTTTGAATGGATATCACAGAAATTGTTTGCTTACTAAATATTGTCAGCCAAAAGTTCAAAAGAATATATATAACAGAAATCGGTGAAATTTTGCTTTGCGTTAGTTAACTCCCTTCTTTTGCATATCCTTGTGATTGTAAGAGCACATGTAATGTGTTGCTATAAGAAATGAAGATATATTCGTTTATTATTCATATGTTTTCGAATTTGAAGCTCCTCATGTTGAAAAAAAGATCGGTCTTTGAAGGAGTTATTTTGTAAGGAATGTCCGCCATGGCTGATGTATCAATTTCATTTAGTCAACAATATCGTTCTTCCATGAACCCTAGTTCTAAATCCCTTTTATTTCAATATAAGATTCCCACAGAAACAAGAAATTCTGCAAACACTAGTATAACAAAGTTGAATGAATGGAATTTCCTATTTGTAGGTAAAAAAACTGATTACCATTTCTGAAGATCCAAAATTTATGAAAACGTTGATGTTGAAATCTTCTACAATCGTGATATGGTTACTGTATTTCTATAGAAAATATTTTTCAAACATATTTCATTCATAAGTTAAGCTCGTTTCGTGATTTTTTGGAATATGTGCGGCCTTCTCATGAAAATATTATCGTCTTAACTCGAATTTTGAAACACATTTAATTTGGGAAAAATACAAGACAAACTTTCTTTTTCATCTTCAATTTCGGAGATATTGATGAAAGTGGCATAATTAATTCATTTTTCGTGCACCACGAACCTTGTATAATTCAGAACAATAAACAATTGCTTCTCAAACCAAAAAATGCTGAACCAACTCTATATGAACATAATGAACTTGGTTCCTGATACAGGTTGATTACCAAAATTGCCTTCATTGTGAACGTACACCATCATATTGATCGAGATTCCCTGACATAACAAAAGGTATGGAACAAAGACACATTAAGACACGATTTGGAATGGACCAAAATGAATTGAAAGCTTGAAAACATATCTAACTTACCCCTGGTGAAATGTAACCTTTTGGCGTCTGCACCAAGAACTGTGTTTCGTCTTGGGCAAGAGGTGCCATTGGCTGCTGCAGCTCAAGCTCGTTGGCCGGTGGTGTATCGAATAACCTCCTCTGTGAAGACGGCGATATAGGAACAGGTAGTCCCTCGTGAGTTGGAAGACATGGAGTTAAAGTGGAAGAGTTTCTTCGGCGATGTCGATTAGGAAAATGGTCGAAGTTTCTGAAGCAACCGGCTCCGGTCTGGGCGGGATTTCGCCCGCCACCCATGCTCTCTCCCTCTGTGCTATTTCCATCTGTGTGCGACATATTGTGCCCTAGTAATATAGAGGTCCATCAAGCTCATCTCTTTCGGACTTGATTCGTTTACGAGCAAAGCATCACAAACCGATGAAAGGCGGCTTCATGCGAAATATCGTGCTATTTTCGTTACTGAAAACGTTAAAGCGAGCATGCCATCTTTTTTTTTCCTAATTTGCATTACGAGAAACTGCGCTTATCTTCTCTTTTACTGAGGAGTGCGTGTGTTTCACCTGCAGAAGAAGAGATCGTGTCACGCAGGCGTACTGGTTAGTTGGTGGTTTAAAGCAGGGGTTCATTTGCAAAGGATTATAAATATAAGTCTAGTTTCTCCTTACATTCCATCTTTGAATCAATTACATAACCGATCTTTTTCATTTCAGGGAAGAAATCATTGAAAAAAAATTTTGAATAGAAATCACTGTCCTGAATTTCCATGCACATCCAGGTTTTGGTTTGAATTGGTTTTGAGATAATGCTGCAGGTATCTGCTTCTTCACTTGAAAACAATTGAAAATTTTCATATATTGACGAATATATAGAGTAAGAGATTGATTAACTTGAGATTCAGAATACCACGAAATCAAATTCTACTTTTTCTAATTCGGTTCCACTTGAAAGTTATGAGCGTTTGAAAATTTCAAATTTCATATTATTAATTTAATAATAATTATGAAGTTTATTGAAGCAAATAAAAAGTATATCGTTTGAAATAATATTCCACTTTTCTACAGTAAGTGTCCGCTAAACCACTCCAACTTCATATGCCATAATTTAAATGTGATTCAACGAACGTATAATATATTCGTTTAAGTTTTTTTAAGTCACATATGTCTTCAAAATTGGAATTCGGGAAGCAGCCATATTTCAGTATTGTCTATATTCAAACTTTCAAAATTATTAAATTTTCTGTTTACTTGTGAACAACATGATTTATCATAATTTAGTGTTGTACTAAAAATTTTTCAATGTTTCCTTTTTTAAGGCATCCCAACATTGTGATTGTATAAAAATGAGACAGTATCGTCAGCGAAACTAATGATGCCGCACTCTACTTCATTGTCAAACAACAAACAGGTCCTAGTAGTGAACCTTGAGGTACTCCACATAATTCTGTAGTCTCTTCGCTAACTTGATATACCTTCGTTCGTAAGATAACTAAATTGGGCTAATGTAGTTACCCAGATACTCACTAAAAAATAAACTGCAACAAGTAGTTTGAATTTAAAATTTCTTTTGTTAAAACATTGATAGTATAGCAAGCAGTATATAAGGATTATTGTGTTTTCATATTAACATCTTTTGATATTTGAAGCCATTCGAATTAATTGAAGTGTAGGTTATATTATTTAAAACTTTCTGAATTTTGCTTTTTAGAATGTATTCGTGTTTTGAAACCTTAGACTATACAAGATAGACAAAGCATTCCTTTGTAAAATGTCGATTTGTTTTGACTCCCTCATTGAAAGTTTCTTGTGAAACCTCATTCAGCAACACCCCATAAAATCTTTTTCCATTTACTCGGGTCACAATATCTTCAGGGTCATAATGATCTGAACAAATGAAAATTGCTTTCTTTGGCCAAATACTTCACCATCCCAACAGAGAAGCCCAAATTTTTATTTTTGCATCGTCATATGGGAACCTTTATTCAAGAAAACCTCATTTTATCTTATAATAATCTCATTGAAAACTTCCCTATTAAAACTTTCTACGTTACTGAACATGTAAATATCTAAATACTTCGGTTCTAACAATACACTTACCTATGGAACGATATATTCGGATTAAAATTCCTGTCTTTAGTACAACTTTCACACTTAGGAACCACTTTTAGTGCGATGAAAAGTAATAAACAATAAAAAATATGAAGAACTTAATACTGACTCTCACAAATTTTCTTCAATTTGCGTATTTGTTTTCGATACAGAGGTGGCAACGTGTGTCTTCTAAACATCATGTGATCTTCAAGTTGTCAAGCAGATAATGAAGCAGCGTTTTCTTGACTGTCACCTGAATTTCTTCCCATCTGTTGTTACGGCATAAAGTCCGTTAAGGTAAAGAACAAGAAAACAATATTCTATGGTTGAGTGACTGTATTGTTGTCATTGAATTTTCATGCCAACCTAAAATTAAATCAGTGTTGCCAATGTTATAAAATCCAACATTCTACATTTGAATATACAAAAAAAATAGAAAATCTTATAAAAAAAAGTGATAAGAGATAAGACAGCTTCGTTTTTCCTTCTGGAATTTCCCATTTTATTTCGATAAATTATTCTTGGCGAATCTTAACGCAATTTGAGGATCTAATCAAAGAAGAATTTATTTGAAACAGTTTCTAGTTTGGGAATTATTTTATTTTATTCAAAACTACTCTTTGAGAGGATTTGAGAGCTACTTTCACATAAATCTTCGTTATAACTCCATAAGGTGGAGATCTCTATATTAAGCCACACTCCAACTCTGGTAAGTCGAAGGAGACTAAACAGAAAGTGTTCAGTAAGACAATTGTTGTCTTTTTAGGCTTCTTATTTCTTCCTATCTGACATCATCCCTGCAACTCAGTTACTATTATTGGATTTTTCGGTAAGCTGTTCAACTCGAGGAAGTAGATCTACTTCTCAGTACCCACTGCCGTTCATCATAGTCTGCCCACCAACTAACCAACCAACCCTAATAACAAGGTTTTGCTGCAACCCCTTTATCTTTGCTCTGGAAAGTATCCTACAACTTGCTGAATCACCATCAATACCCACTACGAGGGCTTGGAAAACACTCTACGAGCACAACATTAATAATTAGACTCCTTATTTTTTCTGTCATATTAATTTGCACATTTGGAACAGAACTGTAAGTACTTATAGACGTCTATAATACAATTGGCCAAATGAGTTCATATGAATTGTGTTGACATAAATTTCATGAAGCGTTTATAAACTTATGCTTATTCAGTTAACGGTAAATAATCCAAACCCATACTATCTGTGGTTCAGTTTATATAGCCCAATAGTTTCAGTTCTTCTGGCCTACCTCTTTAAGAGTATATTCATCTAAGCTACAAGACAAGATTATAATTGGAGAGAGCAACTAGATAGCTTTATTTTACCCACCACCCGAGATTCATTTCACTACATTTTCCACCAAAACGAGAATAAGAAGTGATTTATTTGTGATTTGACACACCGATTTTATTTTCTTCCTTCTTTTCTCAAAGAAGTGTGACACTGTGATCTCTGACATAAAATAGTAGAATCAACTAAAGTTTTTCTTTTACTTCTTGCTAATATATCCGATATGACAGTTTCAATTCAAAATATAAAATACAATGTTTTGAATGCAAATTGGAAAAAGTTTCTATTCACAATTAAAGGGGAATAGAGAAACCTACTATTTGCTCAGTTTGGCAACATGAAAATTTTTCATGACCTGAGTGGACCAGCTCAATACGTTACAATCAACCAGCTCTAAGTTTCAGATGCGACACTTTTCAATGTAAATAAAGAGGTCTATTCTTATATAGTCTAAGTGTGAAACCGTACTTTACCAGTGGCGAACATAGACTATAAACTCAAAATCTTCCATAATTATGATTTGAAAAAAAATTGCCAAATAAACACAACTTTTTATGAGTAAGAAATGTTAATCAATGCGAGTTCAGTGAACTGGATAGTTTCCGAAATATTTGCAAAAATACTAATGTTTCCATCAAATAGAATCTTGAAATAGCGCATTATAGAGGATCTGTTACATTCGTCAATATCTTGGTTTCTGATTAATGATGAAAGAGTTTTTATCTCAAAATACTAATCCATATATAAGATAAAAATATTATGAATTAATGAAGAAGTTTAACACAATTAATTTCTTTCTCTTTACAGCATTATATTTCAACTCAAATCTTACTCTGACCAGTCAAAAGCCTGGAATGTGCATGGTAAATTGATGACAAAAACTCCATGTACTATTTTACTCATGTTCTATTTACTATGATCATGTATTTGATAGGGTTCGGTGTTATTCCTAGAAATGGAAGGTACTTAATTTCGAATTGAAAGAAAACTTTAGGTATTAGGATGCCTACAGAGAATTATAGCAAAGTCTCAAGTTCATTTATACTAATTATTCTAAATTAATATGCAAAGCTTTTTTCGTTGATCTAGATTCTATTCATACTAAGATTGCCTTGTATATTTAGGGATCAGAGAACAAAAACAAATATTAATAATCGAAAATCACTTTATTGCTGTACAAATTATTCCCCATTAAGATCTATACACTTTTGCTTGCGTTTGAACCAATTGTCGAAGCACTTTTGCCACTTTTATTGAGGTATCTCCAAAACATTCATTCTGAACGCATTAACAGCTTCTTCAGGTGTCGAAAAACGTTGACCTCTCATTTTATTTTTTACGTACGGAAATAAAAAGAAGTCATTCAGTGCTAAGTCAGGACTATACGGCGGATGACTCATCAAATCGATGTTTTGAGTGCTCAAATATGCAGGTTTTTGAGCCGTTTTGTGAGAGCTCGCATTGTCCTTGTAAAGGGCGATCAGTCTTCGGCGATTGGTTTTCCTGATTTCTTGGAAGACAAATGGTTGTGTACCACTCAGAATAGACTGTTCTGCGTTGTTCTAGTGGTACAATTGCGAAATGTCCAGTATTTCCGAAAAAACAGGCGATCATTTGCTTGGAAGTGCGCGAGCAACTTTTGTTGGATGTAGCTCATCTTGAAACATCTATACAGTCGACTGCTGTTTACTGTCGAGCTCATACGCGTATATCCACGCTTCATCACCTGTCTTCGAATCACCACGATCGTATTTTTGGATTATTTCTTTCGACCAATCGACACGAACCTCTTTTTTTGAGCGATTGACAAATTATGCGGGATCCAACGCGAGCAAATTTTTCTGACGGTCAAATTTTCATGCAATATTGTATGCTGGTCCCACAAATGCCTAAGGTTGCTTCAATTTCACGATAGATCACATGACGATCTTGCAACATCAGTTGGCGCACAGCATCAACGGGTTTGGATCACGAATTTCGTCTTACAATGAACAACGACCCCAGTTGAATTCACCATTCCATCGATAAACACTGGTCCTTAATGGAGTTTCATCGCCAAAAATTGAATTAAGTTCATCGATGCACTCTTGTTGAGTTAATCCACGTCGAAAGTCGTAAAAAAATAGTTGCACGAAAATATTCACGAATTAATTCCATTAGTTACTGTAAACAACACAAATAGCGGGCTCAATTAAAACGTTCTGACTACGTATAACCTCAAAATATCAAGCTTTACAACAGAGATGCCAGTTGACAGATTGCAACACTAGGCTTGTCCAATCCTGAAATATAAAAGGCAACCCTCGTAACTATTAACATATTCTTTCTAATGATTGTCGATAAGGGAGACAGATAATAAAGATATATGTTTAATTCAGAATGAATCTAATGTACCTTTCATCGTCAAAAATTTGCTACAGAGGTGAAAACTAATACATGAAAATGAATAGAAAACTATGTGAATAAGAAAAGGTGAAATCAAAATGGTTTTATCAGATAATTTCGTGATTATTCATAAAATTTTGATATCTCATAATTCATGACCATAAACGAATCATTATTGGTGCTTAATGTTCAGTAGAAGATTAAATGCTTCCTATTCCTGCCGTTTGTGTTAATGTTAAGCGGAATTCATTAAGTTTTCGCCACTATAACCGAAAGGGGAATAAATTTTAGCCTATCCAATTCATAATTCATCATCGACGGTCAACAACACACACACACACAAGTTTAAACATGCAAAAATTGCGTGTTAACCTACCTGTGTCTACGATAACATCAATAAGGTCCATGCTTTTTGCAAAGGCGTCACGCAAATTGATATGATGAAAGGATACTATGCTGCCTTCTCTCTTGGCACGTTCTAGGGCTTCTCTTCGCTTGAGCGCTTTCTCGCGCCTCATCTGGTTTTTATAGAACTCGGCAAAGTTATTAACTATGATAGGAATGGGCAACGCGATCACCAGTACACCGCAAATACAACATACACTTCCTATTACCTTCCCTAAGGGAGTTGTTGGGTATATGTCACCGTAACCTACAGTAGTCATAGTGATACCCGCCCACCAAAACGTCTCTGGTATACTGATGAACTTGGTGCCGTGCTCCTCTTTCTCGGCGAAGTAGGCCAAGCTGGAGAAGATCAGAACTCCCATGGCGAGGAACAGCATCAGGAGACCCAGCTCCTTGTACGAATTCCTCAGGGTAAACCCCAAGGACTGCAAGCCAGTGGAATGTCGTGCTAGCTTCAAGATTCGAAGTATACGCATTATCCTAAATACCTGAACTACCCGACGCACATCTTGAAACTGGTCAGTGGCGTTTTTGTTCGTTTCTAGCAGGAATAGAGATACGAAATAAGGCAATATGGCGAGTAAATCGATAATATTTAGGCCCCCTTTGAAGAACTTCCATTTGTTGGGGGACGCGCTGAACCTCAGGATATACTCCAAAGAGAACCACGTGATGCAAACGGCTTCTACCATGGCTAATTGGGGATTATCTTGAATGTTCCCGTGACCGTCGTTGACTTGGAAACTAGGAATAGTGTTCAGGGTTAAAGCGATAGTCGACAGAACGATAAACAAGATGGATACGATGGCTATAACCTGCAAGTAGATTCAGAGGGTTGTTCAAACAGGATTACGCAGGAAAATTTCAGCAGTGTACAAGGTTACGTTGAAAAGTTCATGGTTTTTCGAAACTCACAAGTCTACATAATTAATCAAATCATCTTATGAATCGATACTTCAAGTAAATCATTCGCATTTGTTTAAAAAGTAATACCATATTTTCAAAGAGTATCAACTATTGTTTTTCTTATTGTCAAGACTTCATGGACAAATCGATTTGATAATTTCCAGATAATCAGCGCTCTGATAAATACCTATACTTCAAATATTACAAAATGAACCAAGGTATCTGAATATTGTTTGAATTTTAAGTTAATGAACTAAATCGACAGAACTGACAGAGTATCACTAATGCCGAATAGATTCTAAAAATTATTCTGGGAAATTTTCTGTTCTTCGGGTAAATATTTATACATTAATACCTGGAAGCGTATCAACTCCTAATAATTTTGAATAATAGGTTGTCAAATATCTCCCTTCCGCTTTTTTGCTTTTTATTCAATGCTTTATAAGAAGTGTTACAGTGATCGGATTTTGTTCCAATATGCGCCCTTTTGTTCAATAATCTGTTTCCATCTAGACAGCAACTTCATAATAACTCCCTCGTAGAAGCCCCCTCCTTGTTTGCAAAGAACTCGGACAGCCACTTATCACAAGCCTCTTTTGAGTTCAACTGTACACCACCAAGGGCGTTCGCCATGGATAGGAACAGGTGGTAATCACTTGGCGGTATGTCCGGGCTATATGGTGAATACGATAAAACCTCCCATCCGAGCTCCCGTAGCTTCTGACGAGTCATCAACTAAGTGTGTGGTCTGGCCTTGTTCTGGTGGAACACTACACCCTTCCTGTTGGCCAATTCAGTTGATCGCCTGCATCA
This sequence comes from Micraspis discolor, assembly GCA_030674115.1. Taxonomy (NCBI): domain Eukaryota; kingdom Metazoa; phylum Arthropoda; class Insecta; order Coleoptera; family Coccinellidae; genus Micraspis; species Micraspis discolor. The sequence continues at coordinate 5,030,901 of JARTUT010001740.1, forward strand.
AGCGGTCTAGTTGTTCGCAGTAGATGGTAGAATTCAGCGTCTGGCCATATGGGAGCAGCTCATAGTGGATGATTCCCTTCCAATCCCACCAAAAACACAGTAAAACCTTCCTGGCCGTCAGTCCCGGCTTGGCCACTGTTTGGGAAGATTCACCTGCCTTCGACCAAGACCGTTTTTGCTTGATATTGTCGTATATGATCCAGTTTTCGTCGCCAGTTACCATCCGCTTCAAGAATGGGTCGAGTTCGTTCCGTTTCAGCAGCATATCGCAGGAGTTGATTCGGTCCAGAAGGTTTTTTTGCATCAAATCATGCGTCACCCAAACATCAAGCTTTTTTTTGTATCCAGCCTTCTCCAGATGGTTTAAAATGGTTTATTGACTCACTCTCATCTCCTGGGCGATGTCACGAGATGCCACATGCCGGTCTAACTCGATGTATTCCATGATTTGAACGGTATTTGTCGTAACAGCCTGTTGGCTTATCCATGGTGTCGTTTTCACCGGCTCTGAATGCTCGAAACCATTTCTCCGCGGTTCGAACTGATAGAGTACCATCCCCCAAAACACCATTAATCTCACGGAACGTTTCTCTAGCGGATTTGTAGGTTATGTCAAGACCTTTCAAATAATGTATAGTATTGCCAGTTACGAGCTCTGTAGCACTTCGTACATAGCCGCGAAATTCAAAAGACGAAAAGGCGGAAGGGAGCTATTTCACAACCTATTAGATGGAAGATTATTGAAAACAGGTACAAGAACTAATCTTGTGGGATACTCTATGATATTTTATGTTTATCAGACCTTTCGTTATTGAAATATATCAATCGAATTCTATACTACAGAGGAGAACACACCAGCACCCAGATGTAAAATGCATCTAGACATTTCACTTGGGTACTTTTGCTCTCCAGAGTTCACAGAGTGTCTGGCATGGAACTGCATATTGAGTAGCATAAGATCAGAGAAGGTTGTAGAATCTGTATTTTACTCAGGGAGCTGATGAGACTATTGGTAAATAACCTACAAACAAAAATAGGATAATAACAGTAAATCCTTGACTTAGTTGTCAGAACTGGCTGGTTTAAGAGTCATATATATGAGGTTATTCTTGTATACTCTCCATATGATCGAGAATAAAAATGAGAGATCTATATCAATTTCTTGATTTCAATCAACCAAACAATTAAAAGAAGAAATCACAAAGACAGGGGAGATATTAATATTGAATAATGGAAATATGTGACCCATGAAAATTGTAGACAGAATCTTTAATCATTGAACAGATGGCGAATAACTTCCAAATGAATGAAAAAATGCAGTCATAATATCAACTTTTGAAAAAGAATACAGACGAGACTGCACAGATTAGCGGGTGTTCAGAGGCTCGTTTATATTATATGGCAGAGATATGAAGAAAGGAATTGCAAAAATGAAAGAGATACAGGACAGGTAAATCAAAATCAACTAATTTTTTTCTCCTTGAAATTGGACTGCAAAAAAAAATAAGCGGAGTAAGAACTCTTCATTTGATTTTTATCGATTTATAAAAGCTTATTGCAATGGTTCATCAAGTATGTTATGACTATATGTATATGAAGAGAAGTGATATCGAACCATTTATATTATGTAAGCAGTTGAATATTCCAATATCGCTAGCTCGGTAAAACTATAGGGACACGTCGTCACCAAGCTTCCCAATTCACAAAAGGATATTCTATGTACTCCTCTGTCTTTTAAAATATAGATGTTTCGAAATCTTGGCAATAAATATATGGAAGAACTGGATTGAGGATGAATGATGATAACTTCCTACTATTTCATTTGATTATAGAGTAGTAGGAAGCATAGGGTCTCCCAATCAGAAGACCGATAATATGATTATAGGAGAAGAAGTCCCAGTAGCTCTTGAAGCAGATCATTGCTAAATTAGAAGTTGTAATTTTTTCAGGTACCTTGGGGTTACTTTATATTCAGATAGAAAAAGTAAAAAGGCCATCACGAACAATGTGGCAATAAGGCAACTGAATTCATTACTATGGAGCTCATCCATGAGAGACAAACCAAAATGATTATATACAGTGTGGAAACCACTTATGGAATAAAATTCTTTATGACATTATTTTAGAAAATTATAAAAAATGCTGAGACACGTCAACTTTTAAATTCAGTTGTGCGTTATGTAAACATAAATTTAAACGTACAGGGTGATACACGTAAGTCTGCCATAGTCGGTGTTCTCTTTTTTGAATGAAACACCCTGTATATTTGTATATTTTTGAAATCCTCTTAATGAACCGATTTCAACAAACTGTATGGTCAATTATGAATTATACAGGGTGAAATTTTAAAATTAATAATTTATTTCACTTGAAATATTGGTACTTTTTTAAATTAGCTAAATAAGGATTTATCAAAAATCTACTCTAATTATTGGACGTATTTGGAAAACTTTCTGAATTAAGTAAAACCTGGTACACCAATGAATTTTATCATAAATACCTAAAAAGTGCATAGAAACGCCAATAATTAGACAAAATCGGTAAATAATGTGGATTGTTTTAATATTCTGTCGGTTGTTGATGTGTTGACAGTTTATACTGAAAAAGTAAAATCTTTGTTGAAAACTTTTTCCTTGTCGAAATAACAATGAAATATTTAACTGAGACTCACCGAATTGAGATTTTAATGATGATCGGGTACGGGGATAACTGCAGAAGTCAAGTTGAAGTGACAAACTTATTTAATCAGAGGTATCCCGAATTGCCTAATATTTCACAAAGCACAGTGTCTAAAATTCATGCACAAGTCAGAGAACTTGGACATGTCAAACCATTAAAAAGAAAACCAAACTTCGTTGACGATGATGTGAAAGTGAATATTTTGTGTCGAAGAGAATCCAACTTCAAGTATACGTCAACTTGCCCGTGAAAATAATGTTAGTCATACAACTGTTCTAAGGTGTCTTCATAAAGAAAAACTTCATCCCTACAAATTGACTTTTGTGCAGGAGTTAACAGAAGACGATCCAGATCGCAGAATGGATTTCTGCGAAAGATTGATGAATAAGCTGAACAGAAATGAGATAGCTCTTGGTACCATTCTTTTTTCTGACGAATCAACATTCACAATGAATGGGCAGGTAAACCGACAGAACTGTAGATATTGGTCAGCAGAGAATCCTAATTGGATGAGTGAAACACATACTCAGTACCCTCAAAAGGTGAACGTTTGAGCCGGTATCATAGGCGACCATATTATTGGTCCTATATTTATAGATGGAAATTTGACAGCTGAAAAATATTTAAATATGCTTACAAATGAAGTTATTCCTGCGTTGGCAAACTTATATATCCCAACGCAATAGATCCTAGCTTACCGAATGAAAATGTTTGGTTCCAGCAAGACGGGACAACACCCCATTATGCTTTAATGGTAAGAACTTATTTAGAGGAAATCTTCCCCAATAAATGGATTGGACGAAGAGGTACTATTGAGTGGCCAGCTAGATCGCCAGACCTTACGCCGCTGGATTTTTTTCTATGGGGTTATCTCAAGAACAAAGTATATGCAACACAACCAACTAGCATTGTAGACCTCAAAGACAGGATAACTACAGAAATACGGAATATTTTACCTCAAACTTTAAACAAAGTTAAGGAGGAGTTCTATAGGAGACTGTGCTATTGCCAACAACTAGGTGGAGAACATTTGGAGCATTTATTTTAATTTGTTAAAATCAAATACATCAGCTATTTTATGTATGTGTTTAATAATTGTAAAAATAAAAATTTCACCCTGTACAATTCATAATTGACCATACATATTTAGTTTATTGAAATCGGTTCATTAAGGGGACTTCAAAAATATACAAATATACAGGGTGTTTCATTAAAAAAAGAGAACACCGACTATAGCAGATGCACGTGAATCACCCTGTACATTTGAATTTATGTTTACATAACGCACAACTGAATTCAAAAGTTTACGTGTCTCAGCATTTTTATAATTTTCTAAAATAATGCCATAAAGAATTTCATTCCATAAGTGGTTTCCACACTGTATATATCCATAGTGATGAGTAAAAGGACTTAATAAGCAGAAACCTAGAAAACGAATAAAAGAGGAAGAAATAGATTGATAGATCTGGAAATGAATTTTTTGAGAAGAAGCTGTGGTATTGGTAGAGGACGACTGTTCGAAATTCAAACATAATCCTAAAAAATATTCATATTCGATAACATAGCAAATTCCATTCAAATTATTAAACAATCAAAAGTGGATCACGCCGAGCGAGTCGCTGACCGACCGAAATCTGCTGACTGGCTAGAAACAATTGACGTAACAAGGGACCTAGAAAATACTATAATGATACCAAATATGGCAATGTTATTCTAATCGTCATTACTCAATTTAGTATATAAGATTAGTGTGTAATCAATAAATCATCATTCACCATTAGTTTGATCCATAAACCTCTTCGGCAACTGTGGAGTTAAGACATCCCTTGAACGTTCTGTGTCTGGTCGTTCAGTTGCCTAAAACTTCAAGCAAGTGTTGTTTCAATTCAAAGAAACAACAACGACATATTAGAAAGGATGTCATAATACAAATTATGAGCTTTGAGTTCAATATAATCCACGCCACTGAACTAAAACAATAGTCTGGTACGGTCATCTCCGAAGAATGGATGAAAGCATAAGGCCAACAAAGGTATGGTAATGGATACTACTAAAAAGAAGAGAGCGAATAAAATTTTATAGAATTTGGAAGCATAGAAAAAGTGAAGGAGGTTAGAGATCCACTAGATGGAGATTAGACTGACCACAAGAAATGCAAAATCGTATAAAATTTGCATAATTTATTTAGATACATATTGCTGCTGAATAAGAGCTATTCAACTATAATATCCAACAAGAAAGCCAAAAATACAAGGCAAAATAGAGTCAAACTCATACACCAATATCATCAATTATCACTCCATGAGTTATGGAAGATATTAATGATTAGCAACATTTCGTCTTATTGATCTCATTCCAATCAACCAAAATATTTAATGTGTTTTAATGAGTTTGTGTACATACCTATAATTTCATTCTTCTACATTGTTGAAATGAATTCAACGAACTAATGGAAAATAAATTGAAAAAATTGCGTGAATATTCATTGTTTTGATTTTATTCGAAAAGCCATGAAATTTTCAATCAGTGAAGAATGTGAAAATTGTAGCGTTGACCAGAATTATACACATATCGACATCTTTCACAACAAATAAAAAACTGCATTAAAAGTTCGAAGGTTACCAACTGCTTTTTTTAAACAAGAATAAATCACCACATTGACCAGAAATTACGTGAATAAAGGAGGATTTCATGGTGCGTAAGCCTTAGCATTATGATTCTGCCCAAAATAAAGTTTTTATTCCGAATTCATACATTTCATTAATGAGACAAAATTATATTGTATGCATGTTTATCTTCAGGGAATGGCATCCTTTTTTCAAATTGTAGTAATGTAAAATACAATACCCGATGATGATTTGAAAACTCTCTGCGTAGGTTCAGAGAGTTTCTGTATGATTTTGGCCAGAATCTCTGAAAAATGTCGAGTGTTAAGCTTATTAGGCTTGGTTAGAAGGAACGAGTTGAAGCTTTATAGATTAGGAGAATGGTTAAAGAGTGAAGGGAAATCAGGTAGAGGTAGGTTCTGAAATAGGAAGCAATGTACAATAGCACGAGCCCTCTTATCAATCGAAATTTGTCTAAAACGGTTGCCAGTGAAGCGTCTATAAGCTCTTTGATGTTAATGGCTCTACCTATATTCGGATTAAACGAATCAATAAAGAATGTTTTGACTATGGCGGCAACTTAATTGCAAATTAATCATTAATCAAAAGAATGATTAAGGCATGGAATTACTTCTGCATTCCATATATTAACTGCAATTATTATTTCTACGATGACTGGCTTCCTTGAGAGTTCGATGCAGAAATTATTGATGAGGATTATAAAAAAATGCATGATAATACTGTTGAGAACTGCCAACGAACAAAAAACTAATAGTACCACGAGTGATGCGAAGTATAAGAGATCTCCAAATTCACCTTTAAAAAGTCTCATTCTTGATTTGGAAAATTATACGAAAATTGATACCGGTATCTATTACATTCGATGACAAACACTAAAGTAAATTGTGCAAAATATCGAATGTAATAAGTTTCCTTTAACAATTCTTTTTTTCTTTTAGCAAAGATCTACAAACGTGAATGAAAAAAATATTGTGAGAAAAACCAGTCTAAAAAGCCAAGGAATTTAGAACCAATTACCAATTCCACTCTGTTAAACAGCAAATTAACTTGAAATTGTCACAGATTAGAGATCACTTGACGAACGAGGTTGAATGGGCTATTAAAAAAAATCGTGAATATCTGGTGAGGATATTTAAAAATTAATTCAGCAATTGTTTTTGTTTCTAAATTGAAATTGTTGGGTCAGATCAGATACAGGTTCTGTAGACTAAGGTCCGATTTCAGTTTTGACTAAATTGAAATATATATCAAATATCGTTCCGGAATCGAATATTGGATTCTTCTGAGATATAAAACTATAGAAGCACTCACGTAAAGGTGAAATCAGATTGATTTCACAAATATGAAATAAATACTTCAATGATCCACTTTCTGCAAGCTTCAAGTAACCTCGGCCGGATCTGATTTCCAGATAGGAGAATCTACAATAATTTGTTAGCTATAACATGCAAGAAATCGTTTTTCTTAAAACTGAAACGGTCTTCGTGCAAGTAGCTGCTTATCTAGAATAAATTGAACAACTTGTAGCCATAAAATATGAGGGATGACCGCTGGCTTAATTGCGTTGCATTGCCTCTGCCATTGAACATCTCAAGGTTGCTACTCACCAATCTTCAGTTGAGTGATCGGACTGTGTCTGATGTAGAATTATTATTTGGGAATTAACTATCATTATTTTTGTGTGTGATGTTCTGAAGTTTCATTTGAGATTATATAATTCAGCGCCGATATAACTATTGAGTTTTTTCTCGAAAATTCGTGTAATTTCCAGGAAATTAGATTGAAAAATTCATATTATGTATTATACACAGGGTAAGTCTTTGACTACTACATTATTTCAACCATTGATTCTTGAAACTAAAACGAACATTTTTTCCCTTCTATTTTATAAATTCAGCTCCCTTGAAAAGATACTGGGTGTAGGAAAAAGTGGTATTGGAGAAAAGTGTTTCATATGGCCTCATAAGTAATTAAAATTAACCCAGTGGCAAAGACTGACCCTGTAATTTATGGGTTTTCTTTCTATCGACTTCTTTCTTATCTGTGGTATACCTCAATATTATATTCTTTCAAATGAAATATTTCACACATGATTAAAAATTGTGAATTCCTAACATCGCCATGTCAAATCATTCACTCAAATCTTTAGGGCCTCGGAGGAGAAATAGAGACGCCTCATGGAACCAGATTAGAGCAAATTGAAAGATAGCGCATTCCGGACCCGCATTGCGTATATAACTAGTTATCGCGTACGCCCATCGCTATCACAAAACACAGACAGACAAGCATATGAGTGCTCAAGATGGTGGAACATTAAACAGTCCATCTTCTTCCGGCTAATCACATCTAGAACAGTCTGAGCTCGGATGAGAAATGTTGGTGTTCAAATTGTTCTTTCTTGAATCAATTCGAAATTTCTGCCAATTTCATACTTTTACATCTCTTTGAAAGTAAAAATTTGTGGAATTTATTCTTTAACTGATTTGGGTAATATAGAAGTTATGGTAAATCCAATTCTATTGCTATTCAGATGTATATTTGAGTATATGTATTTTTCTGAATTGAAATACTAGATGATTGATGACGATGATTTGAAATTTGATTGTATTACAAAAAGAAAAGTTCGGGAATTATGAACGAAAAATGATATCTGGCAAATGTCAAAATCAAAATATCGGATCACATCACACATTTTGAGTTTTAAGGCTGCAATCGATTCGATTGACCCCGAATAGACTCTGTCCTTAAGATAGTCCCACAAAAAATTATCCAGTGGTGTTAAATCACACGATTTGGCTGATAATTCAACAGCTGAATTTTGTGAAATCATGCGATCAGCAAATTTGGTTTGCAATAAATTGATTGACTCATGTGTGATAAGTGGCCGTCTTGAAACTACATGTCAAAAAACTAATTGTCAATGCTGTCATTTGGTAGGTGTGGCCATAATTAGAAAACAAAGTTCTTATTGAAAGACCCTTTATTTTCTGAAAGGAATTTCTTATTAAAGGACTCTGAAAATAAGGTAGCATTAGATGTAGATAAAAGGACATAGGCTGCAATAAACAACACCTATAGAAAGTCAACCAGAGTAACATTCTGGAGACTACCAGAAATATAAAGAAACTGTCAAAAACTAAAGAAGGAATTTGGCGATATGGTCAAAATGCAATTGGAAAGAACGACAAGTGGTTTCTGTAGGCAACAGCATGGATGGCATTATGAGGGCTAAAAGAATGATATGAGATCGAAAATTTTCAATTTTTTCACAAGGTATTGTATCACTGAAAGCCAATCAGAATATAAAGAAATAGGGCTTTGGTATATAAAATGACGAAAGCTTTCAGAGTGTCCTATTGTTTCAATAGACCATACAACCTCACTTAACTTAAGTCCCTTTTCCTATTCAACATTCAGGGTACTAGAGTTGATATGGATTCTCAATGCAGTAAATACATATACTCAGAGCAATGATATATTTCTTAATCATTATTTCCATATAACCCTTCCTTCCGTGCTTCTTTCGTGTTTCAGAAGTGTTACAATAAAAATTGAGAATGAAATCTAAATCTAGTCTAAAATACGAACTAACTATAGTTCTAGCTAATCTAAATTGTCAACTCTGATTTAGTCCAAACAGTTTGAACATCATTTTATTTACGGAAGCTAGCAAAAGCAAAAAAGATTAATATTCCCAGATCCACAAATAATTGTAAAATCAACACTTGAATACCCTAAAGAAATATTTTGATTATTGGACGAAGTACGATAAAAATATTTTATATACTCGCAGATAAAAAATGTCACTATTGATTTCATGAGGGTATTTCTTGGTTCAATTGGTAACACGACTGGAGCTATGGATTCCATATTCAAAAAAATATTATTTCAGATGAAATCCCAACATCTTTCATCATTTGTAATCACTTATTCAAAGTAGCTCCAATGATGTTGATTGAAAATGTATTTTACATAGAGAAGAACAGAGGTAAAAATTTGATTCTCTACGTATTATATCCATTTTTATTTACATAGATATCAAAAAGTACACAGGAATTTCCTAGATGGCTACTTTACTTAAGTTGGTTGAATGAAGATAATAGTACTGACATTTTGTGGAAGTTGCTACTATCATGAGTTATTACTACTACTCTCCACAATGATGTCATAAAATGGGAAAGTGATGAAAATTATTTTTTATTCGTGGAATGAAATATTATAATTATTCGGATGTAGAACAAAAATGGTTTTTATTGAGTTTACACGCTCTTGGTTGAGATGTTAATAATTACAATGCTTATTTCAGGCAATATTTCAAATTTGGAGATGAAATTCAAGATCCCTATTTTGTGAGATATCCTCATTCCATTCGCCCAACTATGATTTTATTACATTCAACTTTTCTATTTTGAAATTGAAAATATAATCGAATTTTTAGTATTTTTCATCTATTTTTTGGTACAACTCATTACCAAAGTAATAAACTTACTTTGTTGTAATCATTGCTGTTATGAAAGAACTCAACATTTTTAATGAAATTATAGACCGATTTTTTCAGATAGACAAGAAAATGATCGAAAATCCTGGTACAGAAAGATGACTTACCCTGGCAGCTATCGATGTAGTAGGTTTCTCTAACATATCCCACAGCCATTTTTGATACTGAGAACATTTATCCTCTCCAAACTCCTCTTCGTCTCTTTGTCTCAGTGATTCAGCCTCTTTTCTCATCTCCTCATGAACATGCTCCTTTCTCTGATGATATTTGTGCTGACAGCACGATTCCAGATACAACTCGTCAACGCCCCAATATTCAAGGTCGTCACTAAAGGCTAACACACACATCTCGTCAACAAGGTGCAATTTACCGGTACGATAAAAATTCAAAATGGAGCTGAAGGATTTTGGGTGTCTATCGAAAAAGTACTCGTTGTCTATTAAAGAATAATCGTCGCAAAGTTCTCCTAAGGCTTCATGGGTGTTGCAGTCTCTTAGTCGACCGAGTCTTGTGTGTGGTAAACGGTCTAGGGTTCTCCAAAGGACCTGGAAATTACGAATTGAATGATCATCAAATTGGATTTGGTGCACCTGGAAATTGATCTTGCAGAGTAACGTTAATACCTCAATACTTACTTCATGTTTAACTCCACCAACGTTTATGCAGACCCTCCTATTGAGCGCCTTATTGCGCATAATCATGAAGGGTTCCGGAGGAAGAGATGACATGGACCTCGAGTAGTGACGCTGCTGCAGCTGAAGGGGCAGCTGAGGCGTCTGATGGGGTGGCGAGAAGCCAGCTCCACCATGGTGCACATCGTCGACGTCAATGTCCTCGTCGTCATTACGCACATTGCTCCATCGCACCGCAACTCCATCTACGTCCCTGTCCATGGATCGGACAGGTCCGCCACAGCCAGCGGGCGGGTAATACTGGTCTCACCCTCCAGTACCTTCGGCCAGCTCTAGTGGTTGCGACATCTTCAACTGGAAAAAAAGTTATTTTGCTTTTGAATCATCATTTTCTATTTATTTAATTCGGTTGGAAATTATTCTGATGGAATCGACTCATATTTGAATTCAGCTAGAGTGAGAGGGAGGAAATTCACCTATAAATGAAAATGGCTTCAAGAAGTTCCCGCCGTAGGACTTTCAATGGGACTGCAGAATATTTTGTCTTATCCATAAACGATCTTTGCAGATATACTCACGAAACCACTGAATGTAATTATATATTCTTGTTCCTGTTCATTAGGAAGAAGATTTTAACGGCAGAGATACTTTGCTTTGGTGTCAACATTCCCAAGTATTTCGACAGGAAATATGTATTTATTCTTGTAGTAAATGTTCCTCGAACTTCTTTAGCCTTATTGATGCTGAGTCGCAACTTTTGAAGCCACTGACCAAGGTCGTCCAGTTGTTTGGGAGCTGTTTCGGTGGTTTTATCAGATGCAAGTATGGCTATTTCGTTTGCAAAAGATGCTAAAGTGGATGTCACCAAACCCACTCGGCTTCAGAGAGTGCACAAAGTACCTCCTTGGCTAGCTCTAGAGCTGAGACTACTTATAAAGGGGCGCCACTCTCTTTTATGATAATACAAAGAAAAAAAGAGGAAAGTACACTAAAGATCTCAGGGTCGCAAAAGAGAGAAAATAACGAACGCACTCTCAGGATGCCAAACGAGCCCGATCACACAAGCGGGAGGTAGTGGCTGGTAGAAAGAATATAGAGCAATTATTTAATAATATAATTAGCCCAAATGAAATACACAAGGTCCCTCAAACGAGGATATATCTTACAGAAGGTAGATCACTAACTAGTTCTTACTTCACAACCCGAATATTCGATATAATGCTTTATCTCTTACTAAACAAACAGTAATATCACCCCAAGGGATATACTTAGAGCCTCGATGGTAATCGTTACAAATAGTTCTATACTTATATCTAAGCGACCTTCTCGATAGGTCGGGTTTTATGTACTAAACAGCATTCACTGAATTGGGCTTCTTTGATACTAATCAATCTTAACTAAATTCTACTGACTAACCTTCTATAACAGTCTAGGTCGTGGCTTGACTGAAGTACAAAAGGATATTATTCTCACAGTCTCGTAGATGGAAACTGGGCTCAAATATATTCCTGGGCCAACGTAGTACAATTTCTCACAGCAATGCGCCCTGGGTAGACGACAGGTGTGGTATCTTAGATGGCGAAATCTGGTGGAGATCCCCAAAGACAGCTCCCACGGCAGTAATTCAAAGACAGCCTAGATAAACAGCTCGAAGACTTCAAAGACAGTTCAGAATCTGCGGTACCTCGCAACGGTACAATAATAATTCCCAATTCGAAGCAGAATGATGCAATCCCACGTCGTTTTTCCAAACAAATACGCCACTCCGCTAAAGCGCAAAAATCTCACCAACGAACAAACCAAACCAACATGATAAGATTTCTCTCAGGGCTTCAGTTAAAATCCTGTTCAGATCCGCAAAATTGCGATTAATTACTCCAGGAGATTTCAACCAAATATATGCCGGAAGAACGACGTAATTGACAACCTACGTCACATGGACAGAACAGGACCACCGACAACAGTCCATTGAAACGTACGAGATAAGCTGGTAAACTACTGCGACTAACGCCACCAGTTCGGTTTGTAGGTACTAACTGGAGCGAGAATTTTGAAACCGTGACACGGAGTTTTAATTTTTTGGTATGTCTGAGTATAGATGATACACAAAAGTGGTCCCAAAATACTTCCCTATGGAACTTCGGATTTGACTTTGTAAGATGAGGTTATTGCTTCTCCATATTTTATGGCAAAACATCCTAAATAAGATTTCAGAATCATAAAACATGGCTGTGGGAGAAGTTGTTTGAGCTTATATAAAAGTTATTTGAGCCAGAGCTTGTCGAATGCTTACGATGAGTCCAGAAATACTGCAGATGGAGTTCCTGATGCAGTGGGCCTAATGAGTTGTCGAATGGGTTTCTCGGACACCTACTTGGTGATCTGGTAGTCGTTGGTGCATATTCATTTCAGCCTCTTGAGATTCAGCTTCACAAAGAGTTCACCTAGGGTTGGTGGAAGACTTACAGGCCTATATTATATTACAACTTGTTTTGGTTTAGCAGATTTGGCTATCACTTCAGCGTACTCCCATATGATGGGGCAATAGGAGATGCTCATCATTCTATCAATCCTTGTTGTAAGCAATTCGACAATTGTACAGGGTAGTTTTGTCAAATTTTCTGTCGTTATGAGGTCGTATCGAGGAGCCGTCCTATTTTTTAGTCTTCTAATCTCATTGGGTACTTATTTTGATGTAAAATTTCTAATGGGTAAGAACATCTGACATGGGACATCCAGACAAGTTTCAATTTCTGTATCGCTGATACCAGGATAAGAGCCATTTGGTCTGAAGAGATGCGTAAGATTTGAGGCAACCCACCCTCCATCGGCCTTTTTAATTGGAGATTTCCTCGAAGTGGATCTATTGAATTTATTCGTAGATCTCCAGATGCTGTGCTAATTTTGTCTGGATATTTTTGAGAATTTCCTAGCTTAACGATTTTCACGAAATTTTTTGAGCCCATTTGTTTTGAACTCATTGAAACATCTAAATTTCAGATGCTCATAACTGCTTAACGTTATCCTTAATTACTGGATAGTTTCTATCCCTTTTAAGAATGGTAGCTCGAAGTAAAATTATTTTTGTAGCCCATGTTAGCACGACTTTACGTTTCCATACACTACGCAGAAAGAATGAGTGCAATAGAGAATAATCTGATTAGATATTTGGCAATTCGTATCAGCGACATGGAGCAATAAGCAATATATCGAGCAATTTCGTCGAAAGAATTGGATTCATTTTTCCAAATTTTTCCATAACGGTCCATTAATCGCAACCTAATCCGGCACTGGTGTTGACGAGCAATAATAGTTCGAAGAATTCCTCGTATAAGTTCAACCTTATATAGGGGAACAGGCGATTCCATATAACTCAGTAGTTCATTGATCACTTCTCGGCAGCATAATCAGATAAAACAATCCATGTTTCCCACCGTCCCTTTATTAAATTGCGGATTTTCAATCATAATGTCATTTTCCAATATCCCGCAAATATTTTCTCAGGTCGGCAGCATTGATCCTGTCAATTTTCGTGTTGAATTATTCATAGTGTCGCTTATCGATTTTATAATGTATACAAATGCCCCTGAATATGATAAGAAAATACTCCCATATTGTGAATTTGAAATACGTCCTCTATGGAATAGAAAGGCCCATTGAAATGAATCAATATGGAGAACTTGAAAGCCTTTGTGGTTATACACCTATTCATGTCAACGAACTGAACGTGAGCGATGTGGCAGAAAATCAATAGTTTCGTCCCAGATGAAAACTATTTGTGGTCATTCAATTGGAAAAGCAACCTTGTGTATGTCAATAGCACGTGGGATGGGATAGAGTGACGAAGGAGCACAAAATCAACGAAAGCGCGCAAAAATACTCGAAGGAAAGCTTGAAACCCCGAGGGAGCACAAAAACCGAAAGCGTGCAAAAAATACCGAAAGAACTTGTAAATTGCACACCCTGTATATCAATCGATCGCGAATTCATTGTTAATGGCACACCCTGTATGACATTTCATTGAATTCAGCTCCCTTACGCGGAAAAGCACGAAAGCTAGAGAAAAACTCTGGTGAATGTCAGCGCTACTCAGATCTGACACACTGTATATGCATCGAATATATTTTATCGAATTCAGAACCAAAACACACCGAAGGAACACAAACAACTCGAATTTGCGCGAAAAATCAAATTAACTTGTGAATTGAGCACCTCGTATATCACATGATTGCAAATTCATTGTAAATCGTTCACCCTGTATGACATTTTATCGAAATTAGATCCACTCTATAATTGGTTCGCAGTGGGTGCTTTTTCCATAAATAATTCAGACGGAAAATCTCTCGAAGAAAGACTCTGGTGAAAGTTATTGCTTCCAAAGTGCACAGCTCGTATATCAATCGATCGCAATCGGTGCATTCCATAAAGGTAGTATAAGCATTATTCGATAAAGCTTCCATGTAACACCTTGTATATGAATCGAAAATAATTTTTCCATAAAAAATAAACCCAAAGAATATCGTTTCAACTCCATCAATTTCACAAAGGTAAAATGAAAATTATTCGAAAAAGGTCTGAACGTGTATTCATGAACAGAGTGCTTTCCCTGAATAAACTAAGTGTGTCGGATTTTGACATAGAGTATCATAAGTTGGGTCCGAGTTCGGAGAGGGCAATGAATTCGCGCGAAAATAGACTGGAAAAATGACGATTTTCAAACGCATATTTGAGATGTTTTTCTTGAGAGTCGTGTAAGATAAGTGGTATCTAGAGATTCGTAATCTCCTGTAGATTCTTATTCGAGTGCTTGGAAAACGCAAAAAATCTTCGACCGCCCATATCGAGCGAAAAATTGATACCGTATTTTCAAATTTGGAGCTCGCGTTCGGCTATCATCGGAATCGTATGATAAAATATGACACTTCTCCTAGAATTATCGAGAAAATTGCCGAATTTGGAATGAATATCCCGGCCTTGACTCGCTACTTGGATGTGGAATTGGTACCCAGAGTTTCGTCCCAGATGAAAACTATTTGTGGTCATTCAATTGGAAAAGCAACCTTGTGTATGTCAATAGCACGTGGGATGGGATAGAGTGAATAGAGAATTCCTGCTAATTATTTGATGAATAAGTTTATTATATTTTAGTGAATACAAAAGTAAACTAAAGATTTGATGAACTAAGTGCGACGTCACAAACGCTCATGCTATCGTCACCTGTCTAAATAAACATAGACTTTTTAACGACCTGAGCGAAAATAGATCTTTTCTTCATTGCCTATCATTTAACCTGTATTTGCTATCAAGACTGTTAAAAAAATTGTTGGTAAGTCAGTTATTCAAAAATGATATAAACCGTTAAAGACCATTTAAGATACTTCTATTGTCAATTTGTAGTTTTCTCAATATAAGAAATATGGTTGCAACAACTATGGTGATATAGTAACAATATAGAGATAAAAGATCATTATATCCATTCAAAAATATAGAAAACCCCTTTAAATGCGAAATGGATATCGAGACAAATAAAAAATGTTGAGTAAACCCGATTGTTTTCTTGTTTATTAGTCAATTTTACATTGTTTTAAATTTATGCGTGCATATCTTTCATATTCTCAAATTTCATTATCTTAGTGTTTTATCAGGAGAAGACACAGGCCTTTTTTCATTTACTTTTACTGTAATATTATAATATATCTGCTGTTGGATTATTTTTATCATATAATCTTTTTCGTCAATACGATACAACTGTTTTTTAGCGCTCTTTTTCTTTGAACAAAGTGCTTATATCAGGAATACCGATATGAAATGAGCGTTTTTTTGTAAAAATAAAACACTAATTATCAATGGGAAAGTGAAAATCATTTCATTCAAAGTATTGGCCATAGTTTTCTACACATTTTGATCACCTTTCTGGCAATTTGTGGATACCACGCCAATAAAATTGTTCGTCTTTTAAAGCCAACCAACTAAAAATCCAATTTTCGACCTCCTCGTAGGAATCAAAGTGCTGCTCAGCCAATGCGTCTTCCATCGATGAAAACAAATGGTAGTCGGAAGGAGCCAAGTCTGGTGAATACGGCGGGTGGAGAAGCAGCTCCCTGCCAAGTGTTTTGATTGTATCCTGAACCAGCTTTGCTTTGGGTGCAGGTGCATTGAAATGGAGCAAAATTACCTTGCCGTGTCTTCTGGCCATTCTTGTCGTTTCTCGATCAATACATGGATCAAATCGATCATTTGTTGTCGGTAGCGATCAGTATTAACGATTTCACCGGGTTTTAGGAGCTCGTGGTACACCACACATATCTGGTCCCAGCAAACACACAGCATTGTCTTCTTGTCGAATCGATCTGGTTTTGCAGTTGATATTGATGGTTGTCCCGGATTAACCCAAAATTTTTTCCGTTTAGGATTCATAAAACAAATTCTTTCGTGTCTTTGGAGCAAAATTTCACAAGTGTTTTTTCGGTTTTCCAATTGTTTTTCATTCAATTCATGTGGCACCCATTTTCCACACTTTTAGATGTTTCCCATAGATGTTAAACGTTCAGAAATTGTTTGTTGTGCAACATTTAACATTTCTGCCATTTGCTTTTGATTCAAAGTGTCATCTCCATCCAATATCCTTTGCAATTCGGCGTCTTCATCACCTCATACCGGTATACCTGGTAGATTCACCTGATCATTCAACACTATACTACATCGTCCAATGAAATCGCTCAATTTTTGAAAACGGACCAATAGAAACAAACTGTATCTGAAAACACTCAACCTCACAGTGTTTTCACTTTTAGAAATTTGTTTTTATCAATTCCTAATTTGCATAGGAATATTAATACGTCCGGATAGCTTTGACCGTTGGTGGAAGTAGCGGTCGTCATGATTACGATAAACAAGCAGTTGTCAGCGATAACTTCAACAGCACATTTGGCAGTTCTGTCAGTTTATTTTCGTATTTTACCATAAAGTTGATAAAAATGAAACGTTTTGGGAATTGTAATATTACTTCAATTGAGGAAAGTGTGAAGGAAAGGGTGCCGCTTAATACAGTGAAGTCAAGATCCTACATTTGGAAACAATCTGAGGAATTCTCTGCTGCCTGGGAAAACCTTGTAAATGAAAATACAAGTTTGTCAGAGCTTTCAATATGAAGATAAGAGATGGATCAGACTACAAGGAAAGTGTCGTAAAAACCTTGTGGAATAATACTGACAAACAGCTGCAGGAAAAATTCTATTCCGAATGGGGCGTTAGGTTCGATCCATTCACAGACGTGGCTTTTAAAACGGCGCGGGATGCACGAAATGCCAAGAGGCGTATTTTGCAAGTGTACCCTGAGAAAAGAAAAGTTAGTGCCAAGGCGCTGTGTTTGGAGCAACACAAAAAGATGGTCAACTTATCTAAAGAAGATAATCCAGACGGTTTGAACAGAAAATTTTATTTTATTGCTGCATTGGAGCTTGCTTGGCGCGGAGGAGAGGGTTCATCATGCCTAATTTCGCATTTTCAATTCGAAATTGAAAACGATGGTAATCCCACGGGTCGAATTGCCTACAATCCGATATTTTCTAAAACAAGACAAGGTGGTGCCCAAAAATGTGCGGAAACGAAATGGCTGACTCCCAATATTGAAGAAAATATTTGCCCGGTTAGGTTATATAAGCTACTTGTATCCAAAAGAACAGACTATTCCTTACTCCACATAAGAATTGGAAATATGGTTCATAGTTCAAAAACTCCCCAGTCGGTCCCAATACGATAGCTAAATGGACAAAAGAATCGGAAGAACTCATTGGCATCAACACAACCAAGTCGAAGATAACCAACCACTCGCATCGAGCTACTGCCTAGCCAAAGCAGGGATTGGCGAAGAACAGCTGATAAAGATAACAGGCCATTCTTCTGCAGCGTCATTGAAACCGTATCTCCAACTGGACCAACAACATCACAAAAAAATAATCACAGCCATGAAATAATCACAGGAATGAAAAAAATGTCTTTCAAGAAACAACATCAGTATCTACTTCATCATTCGAATATAATGTTCATAATGTGTATAATAATTGTACTATCAATAATTATTATTTTGAGAATAAAGATGAATAATTTGTTGTTATGCTTCTATATGGTTATTTTTGAATAAAAAATATTTTTTATTTCGTTTGATTTATATTGTTGAAGTATCTTTCCAAATACCACACGAGATTCAAATTTTTTTTGAGAACACTCTGTCGTTTTTTGAAAATTATACAAATTGCACTCAACAAAGTGATCCCAAAATATTTTAAGGATAACTTTGTTTCGTGAAATTTAAACGCATAATTCCCAAAAAACAAGAATGTTCTCAAAAAATTCTCACCTCTAGTGGTATTACCCTTGAATATCTGCATCTTTCGAATATTTTCATTCTATGGTTACTTAGTAATCATCAAACTAACTATTGTCAGATTAGGAATGAGATGGTGAATGGGCGGGGCTAGAAAGACTTAATCATTTATACTGTTCAAGACAATGCAATTTTTTATTTCCACACTGAATCACGTAATTTTCAGATAAATATTTGGTGTATTTTTTTAATTTATTTTTTGAGTAAAATTATGTTTATTTTCTTATCTGTTTCGTCAGTCTTTTTGCTTGTTCAGAAAATTTCTTCTACTGTGCATTTCTGTCAGATAACTGTTTTTTTTTACAATTTTAGCCATAGGTGTTATAGTAATGAATATTTTTAAGAAGTATTAAAATCAACAATTTCTTTTTTTCAATCAATAAATTATTTATTCTTAATAATATTAAAAGGTCCCGCTGAAGATTTGCTGGTCTTTAATATATTTAATATTTTATAATTTCTAAAAAATTGATGAATTTCGAAAGTAACAGTAAGAGAGTGCGGTAAAAGACGCAGCAGGTAACTGACGAGTAACAGATAGGTCCTTATCATATTGAACTGGTGTTTGTTTCGAAGATCCTGCGGAAACAGGAAGCGAGAATGAGGACTGTGGCATAACTATAGTGGACGAATCGGCGAGTTGACCAAATATTTTATCTGAAATTTTTTGTTTATTTTTAATAGACGATTCAATATATCCCTCGGCCACGTTGGAGGATTTCCATCCTCCATGTCTCTTCAGCACGTCTATTGTTGCTGCCGAATCAGCTAACAAAGACGCAGATGTGCGTCTAAAACAATGTCCCGTATAAGACGTCGCATTTTCTAATTTCAAGAAAGCTGCTATTTGCCGTGGAAATGTACCAAACATGTTTTTTCCTACTACTCGCGTAGTACATTCTTTGTTGATGTATTGAACAGAAAATTTTGAATGAGGTGTCCCTGTCTTTCGCAATGCCACATATTTTCGAAATATCGCCACAAAACTGATGGCACTGTTTTCTGAAATTTTGATCACAACATTTCGGTCAATTTTATTTTTGGTGTTTCTAATCGCAATTAGGAAGAAATCGCCCAAATCTCTCACATCGTCGATTTCTAAATCAACCAACTCTTTTCCACGACAAGCTCCCGCAACGCCCAAAATAAGTGCAACCTACAAAAAAATTGATTTCTTAAAATTTCTGAATACGAACACATTTCCAAATTTACCTTAAGCATTAAATATTTATCATCCGGAGCCTCCCGTAAGAACTGATCTACCTGCTCAGACGTGAGAATTCTTGACTTCTTTGGCTTAAATCCCTCATTTCTTCTCTTCAAAAAAGCTAATAATTTTCGAAATTTACTTATATCAATATCTTCTCTAATGTTAATAACCGATTTCAGCATTGAGTAATGTGCCCAGAGAGTTGAGGCACAAACCGCTTGTGATTTATCATTGAAGTAGACTAACAGCGCATTTTCAGTAGGTTGTCTCACATTTTTTAAGCTGCACCACTTTTTAAGAGCATCGTACTGCTGCTCGTATAGTTTTCTAGATTTCGGTGGTAACAATTCTTCACCTACTTCGGCTGCTCTTTTATCAATATCAGATACACCTTCTTCACTCATGATACCAATAATTATCAATAACAATTTTTTTTACAATGACACTAGTAATGACAATGTTTCTAAATTATAATTGTCACAACGCAATGTTACTATGGTAACTTATTTTAAAGACAGTTTATTAAATGAGTTGAAGAGAGAAAAAACTGATTGAAATTATTGAAATAATTAATAAAATCATACCGGAAGTACGAAAAGTATCGTATATACGTTGCAACTGAAGTACATTTAATCCTTTAGGTAAATTATGGCCCTCCCTGCGGTCGGGCCATAAACTTTACCTTCAGGATTAAATGTACTACTTCAGTCCCGCGGTATATAATATACTATTAATCATTTTCGACCCTTTAGCTAAAGAAATTATATATCAGTACATTCTCAAAAAAAAATACCAGTCGAATAAATTATTACCCAAATGTTTTTACACATTAATTGCAGATGTTGAATTAGGTTCCACATTCAAACAAGAGAATCAAACGGAATCGTAGGAATTTCGAAGTAAATGATGACAATAATTTCGTCTCGCAGCTTGTACGCTAATTATGTTTGTCAAGACGATAAGGCAAACTTATTTCATTACAGTTCTGAAAATAGAGCATGCTTCGCATACTCAACTAAAAACTCAAACAAAACGAGAACGTGGAACGTGAGTCACAATTATGGCTTTGAGGTAGCCTGATTCCGAAGATAAGGGTTTAATTATATGAATTGGAATAAAATATTTGATGTCGGTATAATTGCAAGTTTGTGTTTTCTTTACTTAAGTATATTACAGAAAAAACTCACTACCGGAACTGAATTTTATGTTTTGCAATTTGCTGTAAAACTAATGCAGCCATTTTCGGACAACTTCATTGAAAGATGATAGTTTCAGTTATTCTGGAAATAACAGAATACTAATTTTTTCTTCGAAAACTCCTAAAGTTTTAAATCAGATGCAGACTTGGTTTGAGTAATCCCATTTTCTTAGACATAGAAATGACTGAAATAATGACAAATATAGCTTGAACATTCAAAATGTGAGTTGAAAAAGTTCTCGACCTACTCATTAATACTCTATAAAGGCGAGTCTTTGACCACTGCGTTAATTTTAACCATAGATTCTTGACGTCAAAAGGAATATTTTCTTCATATAGCATTGTTCCAAATTTGACCCCGTTCAAAAGATATGGGGTGTTGAAATTTCATAAAAAAATTGCATTTCACCTATAATATTCAAACGAAAAAATCAATTGAAATGATCTCTTGTAGAAGGTTTTTGATAACAGTCATGCATATTTTGGCATCGATAGATTTATTCCATTTCTTGTGCGTTTCTCACTACTACTGTACAAATTGGTTGAATTGCATGAAAAGCAAATATCATTTGAACTAAAAATTATTCCTCTTTATTGTACTAAATTGCACCATTTTTGAGATATTTGAAAGGAAATAAATCGATATAAAAATCTGATGAAACATGAGTGAGTGAATCATTTCTTAGAGGAAAAATAATGTTTTCAAATAATTCAGATTTAATAGTGGATGCTGTAGAAGGTGATTTTCATTCAAAGTAAACTGGACTACAGAGGGGTATTTGCCCAATGTGAAAACTTAAAATGCTTATAACTTTTTAACGCAGCTGAATATGAAAAAAAGGTATGGGAAAAAAGTGTTTCTTTTAATCTCAAGAACCTATGGTTAAAATTAACGCAGTGGTCAAAGACTCAACCTGATTATTTCAGATCCCAGAACCATTGTTGTAATACTGCGTATAAGTGAGTGAACTCGAAAATGAAAGAGGTGTTTCGAAACCAGATTTTTCTACTGGTATATTAAAAAAAATTATAAAAGACTTGAAGTGAGGTTAGGAACTTTGTAACATCCTAGGTTTTTCCAATACAAAAAAATCGTAGTCTCATTTCACCCTATGTTGAGACGCCACTGCTACTTACGTACCTCGAAGGAGAGTTCATGGTCAGAATAAATTCTATGGTTAAAATCGGGGAAAGAAAAGAAGAACGTACCGCACTGTCAAGTGTCCGCGTCGATCTGTGCGAGTACGTGGAAGAACAAGAGGAAGGAAGGAATCCAAGATGGTGGGATTATTAACGGTGGAGTTGTGAGAGAAGTAACCGAGACCCAAAAGAAGTGTTAGTGCCTGTGTGAGTTTGAAAACGAAGTCATCTTACGTTGAGTGACCCTAGAATATATCTCGCAAGTATAATTGAGACTATTTTAAATGTTATTAGTTGCTTGTCCATTTTATTAACCTTCGTTGATAAATAGCATTGAGAACTGGATTGGTTCAGTGAATTTATTATTTTTCTATTATGTTTGTGAATTAATACTGTTATTATGCAATATTATTTGGTTTCATGGTGTATTAGGTGGTGTTTGGGCCTTTGTCATTAATGCTGTTGTCTTGTGAATGTAATTCTTTGTTCACATAATGCTTTGTCTATTTTCATATAACTGTATTTCCTTTGTTCACATAATGCTTTGTCTAATTTCATATAACTGTTCCTTTGTTCGTATAATGCTTTGTCTAATTTCATATAACTCTATTTCCTTTGTTCACATAATGCTTTGTTAAATTTCATATAGCTATTTCCTTTGTTCACATAATGCTTTGTTTAATTTCATATAACTATTTCCTTTGTTCACATGTTTTGTTTGTTCTTGTGATGTTTTGTTCGCTTTATATAATTCTCCTTGTGCCATAACAAACAAACCCCTTATAGCATGTGATCCCATTGTCTCAGATATTACTACTCTTGGTGTTCAGGTGCCTACCATAACAATGAATGCCTTCGTTTTCAGCTTTCTACAATGTGTTACTGGAGGGTAAAAGATCAATTTTAGTTACTGTACCCTATGGTACAATAGGAATTGCCAATCGTTCTGAGGGTCTGGACCTGTGATTAAACAGGAACATATGGAGACCTCCACCAGTGATAGTAGATACTAGTATGGTTGATATGGAATAATGGATGTAACCAGTGTACGTTATATCGAAGGTTAAAGTTGTTGAGTTACCCCTGTCTCATGTAATCATTATGTATATTTCGTACTGTTGTAATTGGTAATTTTACTGTGTAATCTACTTGCCTTACTATTCACGATTATTGTTGTGTATATTTCGTACTGTACTTATTCTTCTTACGATGTATCTTCTTGTTGTCGTTATGTATATTTCATTCGGTTGATTATGTAGATTCTCTGCTTTCATTATTTAAATTGTTTATTATCGTTTACCTATATCTGTTTCTGTCATTTATGTCCATAATGCATTCTGGTTATTCTGGTCCTTATTATTTACTCGTGATGGATATTCTATCAAAATTTGTTGTTTATTTATGCTGTGATCTCGTACTGCTATCTATTTATCTATATGCTCGTATTACATGACATTTCATTTGTATGTTGTATGAGATTTCTTAGGTACCTGGATCGAAAGCCTTGAAGAGGCGGTTCCAAGGCCTTAAGGCAGGGACCGTTACTAACATGTGCTATAAGGCATGAGAGAATATACCTTTTTTATCAACCGCGAAACTTTCTATCATTTTTTCAGAGCCGCCACTGGAACTCCATGACCTTCCCCGTTTTCCCAATTCCTTAGCTCATACAATATTATAGTTATGGCTCACATACCCTGGGGCCGTGCCCATGACGATGGTCATAATTAGTCGTTTACTTATTTGCCATGATTATTATCTTGTTGCATTATTGAAGTATACATTTGCCATGATTATAATTCTTGTTGTATCATTGAAGTTGCCATATTTACCATGTTTATTATTCTCTTTGTATTATGGAAGTTGCCCTAGTTATTATGATTACTATCTGTTTTGTATTGTTATAGTTTTCTCAGAAATGTTATACTTGCCTTTGCCAGCTGTTAATGATTGACTATTTAGTTTCAAACAAGTGGCCTAACATCACCTAACATGAGGGGTTTTCTGCCTGATCTCCCCTATATTTTTTAGACCCTGATTAAAGCGTTGATTGTTTGGGTCTAAGTGTTGTGATTTATTCACTATCTTTGTTTCCCAATTATTTTCACTAATCTCAATTATCACGAACTTGAATTATTACGTAAACATAACGTAGAGTCCTACCCTGGCTAGACGATCATATTAAATGGCCAAGTCTTTGTATCTGGAATCATTCAGACTCCAGTGTCGTAGTTAGTTTTAAAAATGACATTTGTCATTCTTTTCGAAAGAAAAATGTTAATACTTTGGCTCCTTTTTGTAGTGTCTTTTTCCATACTTTGGAACAGTGTGATACTAATTCAACCGTTACGCTGAATGAACTAACCTATATATTGCTACGAAATTAACTTCTCACAGTTTTCATTTAGATTTTGTCGAAGCTCAATTTCTCTTCTAAAAACCAATCAAAAATTTGCATACCGTTTTTGACCACTGCTCCAATGTTTCGATGACCTAAGAATCGAAGGGATAGTAATTAATTACTTTCAACTTATGTGATTGCTTGCCCTCGAATAAATGAAAAAATTATTATATTATTTCGTGTAAGAAAGCTATGACAATGAAATTTGAGGAAGTGTAAGATATCATACCTTGAATACCTTGAAATTGTTATGAAGTGTACAGTATTGAAAATTTTTTAATGGTTTAACAGCGTGTCGATTTTTGTATTTCTTCCCACCTAATTCAAATATCTTCCAAGTTACAACTCAATCTGATGGACATTCTAGGAGTTTTAGAGGAAAGCAAATTTCAGGTGCTCATAACTTCTAAACAATTGGACGAGATATTTGGACAGTTAACCTATTCTAAGAATATGAAATATCCTGCTTATCTATTTCTGAAGATAAAAGCTATACGGCCGGCCAGTCGGACGAGCTCACTCAAGTTTGGTCCTGTTTTTATCATCAGCTAGCCAAACCCAATAAATTGAGTCTATTCTCAACTCTCTATTCGAAAATCACAGAACTTTGTTTTTCAAGAACAAGCGCTCAAAAATAGGAATTCACACCATCATATAAATGTCAATATTCCAAAAACCACAGAGTTTTCACCCGAGTAATAGCTTAGTGCAGAAATTTTCATGAAATGTTAATGGATAATCATTCAACGATACCATAATACACTGGGTTTGGGTTTGCTATTTAAAATAGCAATCAAACTTTCAACAAAAGAGAGATCAGTTTTCTATACTTTTATGGACCATCGACATGGATCACCCTATATATGGGCTATCATTATCAAGAAATGTCTCATTTACTTACCAGTATACGTCAGGTATGAATTACTTATTCATTCTCACCAAAATTTTATTCGACTATATTTCTGGTATTTTATATGACAACTTTATGAATCTGTAACCCTTTCTGGCATCTGCTGGATAATACAGATCTTGTATTGAACAATTATCGTCCAGTCAGTGTGTTTACTATTCTTCTACATTGTTTATCTGGGAGGCAGTTCATTGATGGCAACCTACAGGCTAGATCTGTGCAAATAGCAATTTATTAATCCAAAAGACAATAATTTGAACTGATATTACAAGATAATAGGACAGCTGAATACTTTATAGATTTAACAAAGATTTACGAATGGCTGCCCAAATCGATAATTTCGGTTGGATTCAAGAAGTTTGAAATTGAGGGCAATGTCTACATATGGTTTGAGTCTCATCTGACGAATACGAAACAAAAAGTCGAGCGGTTATCTAAAAGTATGTACATGAGCTCAAATGTTTAACGATTTCTTCTGATCATGGAATGCCACAGGCAATCATCTTGAGGCCAATATTATTTCGGACATTTATCAATGAGAAATTTTGAAATATGAAATTATCCTTCATAGGGTATGTTGAGGACACAAATGTAATAATCGGTGAAGTAACTAATCAAAACAGTGCCAGAAATGCCTCTTTCATATCTCCAGCAATATTGCAGAGATGAATACTGAAAACAAGATCATCGATCAAATTGATACAAACAGATTTCTGGAATTTGGAAAAAAATTGATGATCAGATAAACAAGAGGATCAAACATGATATTCAGAGAATAGAACATTATACACTTTGAATTCAGGGGATGAAGCGGACATTGCAATTCCTATGGTTTCAATGGCCTGACTATCAATGAATACATAAAATATTCGTTTTAAAAGGGTTGATTGTTAGTGTTCGCTGGGTTAAATAGCTTCGTGGTCCAATTATTTGGTTCAAAGAACTGGTAAATTGGAGGACGCCAGCGAACGAATTTGAATGCGAGTTGTAGGGTTGATTCAAATATCTTGCATACGCGAAAGTTTATAATCGAATAAGTGGATATGAAATTCGAGTTTGTAATGTAGTTGAAGCTTCTCCAAATAGCTGTTTTCAGTAGTAATAACCCAAGGACATTGATAATTGTTCGAAAAAATTCTATGACAGACCGACGCCGTAGGCGGAGGTCTGTTGCCTAGAAGCAAAAAGCTTGAGAAAGTTGTCATAAAATTTTTGAACATTTATCAATGTCCGAAGGTTATTCGGATAGAAAATTTTTCTTACTATAGTTAGAAAAAATACAGTTATAGAAAAAATACATAGCTAAAATGATTTATTTGAAGGTGCAATTAATAAAGGAACAATTGGAAAAGTTAAATGAAGATCAAGACGTGTTAGTTTCTATAACTGATGAAGATGTATTTCCACATCTTTCACATGCTGTTGATAATTTGATTATGATGTTCTTCGTCAATATTCAAGTAGGGTTTTATTGAGTTGGCATTGTTGTGACCCGTAATTTTTATAAGCTGTTGTTCTTGTACACCACTTTTGGCTAATCGACTAACCGCGGTCGATTTATTGGAATGATCAGAATTTTTTTTTCTTTGTATTCAATCCAATCGCTTCGGCAGACGATTTGTCCAATTTTGAATCAATGGCCGATGTGGACACAGTTTTCAGGATGCAGAAGCGTATAATTCGATCAATATATGGCCTGAGCAGACAAACCTCTTGCCGTGATTATTTCAGGGACCGTTTTTTGACCGTGCCGTGTCTCTTCATTTTGCACTGTGTTGTATATGTTAAAAGAAATGTTAGTTCTGTTTCTACAGGGATGGTAGATAACATTTATAACACTAGGAGTATGAATGATGGAAGGGTTAATATCCCTTTCACTCACCTGACACAGGTGCAAAAGAGCTTTCGAGTAGTGAGTTTTAGAATATTCAATCACTTACCTAGTAGTACTCGGAATATTAGCAGATTGCTACTGTTTAAAAGGACTGTAAAATCACTATTAGAGCAAAATGTATTCTACTCCTTAAATGAATATTTCAATTTCAGTTTTCCCTTGTAGTTTTTGATTTGATTGACTGTTATTTACAATGTTTTTTCGTAATTGTTTTTATGTATGTATACTGAGTATTTGACATTTTCCCATACTGTAGGTATTTCAGTCAGTGGAAATAAATATATTATTATTATTATTATTATTATCACCACCTTGTTTTGTTTTAGAAAATATCGGATTGTAGGCAATTCGGCCGTGGGATTACCATCGTTTTTAATTTCGAATTGGAAATGCGCCAAGCAAGCTCCAATGCAGCAATAAAATAAAATTTTCTGTTCAAACCATCTGGATTATCTTCTTCACATAAGTTGACCATCTTTTTGTGTTGCTCCAAAGACAGCGCCTTGGCACTAACTTTTCTTTCTTACGGACCACTTGCAAAATACACCTCTTAGCATTTCGTGCATCCCGCGCCGTTTTAAAAGCCACGTCTGTGAATGGATCGAACCTAATGCCCCATTCGGAATAGAATTTTTCCTGCAGCTGTGTGGCAGTATTATTCCACAAGGTTTGTACGACACTGTCCTTGTATTCTGATCCATCTCTTTTCTTCATATTGAAAGCCCAGTCTAGCATATGTTTATTGAGCTCTGACAAACTTGTTTTTTCATTTACAAGATATTCCCGGGCAGCACAGAATTCTTCAAATTGTTTTCAAATGTAGGATCTTGAATTCACTCTATTAAGCGGCACACTTTCTTTCACACTTTCCTCAATTGAAGTAATATTTCAATTCCCAAAACGTTTCATTTTTATCTACTTTATGGTAAAATACGAAAATAAACTGACAGAACTGCCAAATGTGCTGTTGAAGTTATCGCTAACAACTGCTTGTTTATCGTAACCATGACGACCGCTACTTCCACCAACGGCCAAAGCTATCCGGACGTATTAATATTCCTATGCAAATTAGGAATTTGATAAAAACAAATTTCTAAAAGTGAAAATACTGTGAGGTTGAGTGTTTTCAGATACAGTTTGTTTCTATTGGTCCGTTTTCAAAAATTGAGCGATTCAATTGGACGATGTAGTATAGTGTTGAATGATCATATAAATAGCCTGTTGTTGAAATATGGATTTCGATGGAGGCAATGGCATATCGAGAAATTACCGTTACGCCATTCTCATTCTGGAAAAGTAGGGTCCAATGATTCATTCGAACCAAATTGCACACCACACTGTCACGTTTCATAGATGCAAAGATGACTGAGGAATAACTTGAGGGTGTCCCATTGCCCAGAATAGAGTATTCTGTTCATTCACATATCCATTCGAATGGAAATTTGCCTTGTCAGGATTAATAGTGGGTCTTGTTGACAAGTTTTTCTACCAAAAATTTCACAGTAAACAGTGATTGATTTTGATAAAATGTTTTATCGATGAAAACACGTTGCTTTACCGAAGATTTTTCCATGAGAAATTTTCCAGAACTCAACTTTATGACTGCCAAATATAAAGAGTCAAGACTGATGTTTACCAAAATGGCGGCAAAACAAATTAGCTCAACTTCCTGGCGAGCACCAAGTATTATTCCTGTTTGTTGAAATCAAAACTGAGGTACATTAACCGAGGAAATTAACAATCAGAAGCAAAACTGTCAACTACGAGTATAACTTCAGTTCAGACAAACTGAATCGCTCATATTCTTGTCGAGGGTACGGAAAAAATGCCTACCCCCATCATTCAAATATATCGTGTATCAAAAACCAATGAAACGAAGCAGAAAAAGGAACATTTCCATATTTTATTATTAAGGGTTTCCTTTGAAGAACACATATATCAAGACCTGTTTCTAGGAGAATATAAGATTGAGAACGGAACTTGCCAAATTGGAGGAGGTTCAATTTATATCCTTTCATGCCTGGAAAGAAAAAGTTGGCACAGAGCAAGCTTTATTTATTCAACAACAATGCCTGGTATATTTCCAAGTCTTTTGTTTTGTAGCAATGTTTCCGAAGTGCATTCTCTCTATTCGACTTCTCAGAACCCATTGAGATTTAAGAATCTCATACTGAGATTTTTACGGTTCATTGGCGTATGTAGATTTCCATGAGAATATCAGGTGAAAGGTGAAACAAAGTGGAAAAAAAATTCAGCTTCTTGGTCATTACGTATTGTGTTTGTAGGGACCGGGGTTTCATCATTTATGTAATGGAAGGTGGGGGATAATGGAGTGCTGGAGATAAGTTCTAAGTTGAAAAGGGATGAGCGTTAAGGTTACAGAGGGTCACTTCACTTTAATCCGACACCCCATTAACCTCAACATTACATAAAAGCATAAATAGTGACAACTCACCGTTTATAACGCACACATAAATGACCTGGGGAGATCTAAAGTACCTTTCAACAAGAATTTTATTTTTCAATTGGCCAAGTGACAGCATTGACAGTTTTTTTTTTTTGACATATTCGTAGTAAATGCTTTGGTAATTGTTATAATGAATTCAATTTCGCTCGAGAATCGCATTGAAATAATTAAAACACACAATGAAAATGGTGGTTCTGTTAAAATTACATTCCGTAATATTCGTAATATTTTCGGACAACATAATCGACCTTCTGAGACCGGTATTAAGAATTTGGTCGCTAAATTTTAGTCGACGGGCTCGGTACAAAATGTGCCAACACCAGCGCGTGTTCGACCGGGCCGTTCAACTGAAAACATCGCAGCCGTAAGCCACAGTGTTCAAGAAGATCCAAATTTGTCAATTTTTCGACGTTCTCAACTACTGGGGTTATCCCAAACCACCACATGGCGAATTTTGCATGAGGATTTGGGTTTCAACCCTTACAAGATGACATTTTCACTTGTCAGGGTAGGTCAACAACCAAATTCGCCGCATTTGGGCTTCTGAAAATCCTAGAGCGATTACTGAGAAGCCTTTGCTGACGCGTTGTGGTCTGGAGGCGTGATTGGGCCGTTTTAATTTTTGGTGCTCTTGTTCACCCGAACAGAGTGCCTATCATTTTGCCCGAATGTCTGTAATTTTGGAATATCGAGCCGAAAATGGTCTCAATCAATTGGGTTCGACTCCCTGATGAAGAATTCGTGGCGAAAGTTGATTCTGTCCGGCCGGCCGTATCCTCTCTAGCATCCAAAAGAAATCAGCTAGAGTTTTCATATTTTCAGAATAGGTTAATTGTCCAAATATCTCGGTCAACTAGAATATCCATCCGATCAAATTGATACTCTGAATATTGTTGAGGGAGGCTGCAACAAAACAGCTCGCAAAATTTCGCAGAAATCGTCACGCTAGAAAATTTTTAAAAAATTCCCAAAAAGAATTTTTTTAATCCTGACTATCTCATAAGATATTTTTCGGATTTCAATAAAAATTCGTGAATATATTGAGGTGATCGATATCTTACTTATCCTCAAATTTCATTGTCGTAGCTCTCTTCCATCTAAAGATATGATCATTTTTTAATTTACTCAAGAGAAAACAGAAATGACATACGTCCCGATGATTTTCTTTGAACGATGGCCATCACAGATCGATATTCGATTGACATATGCCGGACTCATTAATCAGTGTCAGTTGGCGTAATATTAATCAAAATTTTTCGGGAAATCATAGAGATAGAATTCAATCTCGGTGGCTGAAATAATATACGATGTCAAAATTCAGAAAAGCACTGACGTAAGTTTTTAGGAAAAGGGAATTATAGCTTCGAACAAAAATTGGGGAAAATTATGAGTAGTGATTTTTAATTTGAGATATAGGTTTGTTCATTCATTAGGCGTTCATATTTGCATCACATTGACCCATAGTACGGGAAAAGGCTATTGTTCACGTGATCAGAGTGCTTATAGATTTGTTATGGTTTGAATATTTACTCGCAAGTAGCTCAACAAGAGCGCCAAAGCAATCTGACCTCACGTCAGTGCTTTCTAAATATTTTTTAAAATCCAAATAGATCGTAGCGTTAAAAGATTAAAAATTTGTTCGTTCCCGTTTCATAATAGAACTACTAACTACGGTACTGAACTCAAATCTACCAAATTTCAAAAACGAAGTTTCAGAATCTGGGACAGAATTGGACAAAGTGGAAGGAAGTTTCTTTTCTTTCCAAAAATCTAGTTGAAATGAACGCGGTATATTCGATGACAGGATCATTTATTTTATTTCAATGTTTTGTGATCAAAAGAAGAGATTCAATTGGAATTTCTGGATCCATGAAAAAGTCGGATGTTGATTTTTCAATGTCCCATGAATGAAATTTTTCAATAAGCTAATCGATATTAATTTACAATAACCTCTGCATTATTGAAACTACGTTAAGTATAATTGCTTATCAGCATACTGAATAACCAATCCAACCTCTACGTCAGCTTGACAAAGAATTTATAAAGGATAAGTACCTATGTAGTACGTATCTCAGGTAATTGATTGAAACATTAAACCATGAAATATGTACAATCAGGGATTAAGTAACAATTTACTGGAATAGCATTTTGTATAGCAGAAAAGCTTTCAATTATTGAGTTTGAATTATAGAGACATATAAGGCATAGGGTTATTATACTACTGACATAAATTAATGGTATTTTACTTGAATATGTTATTGATATTTCGTTAATGATGTGTGATATATGCTTGTTTATCATAAGTTTTTCAAGTTATGAGCCTTGAAAATGCCAAGATATCAGGCAGTAAAAGAGAAAAATGCTTTTCCTGAAGATGGCTAAATAATAATAATAAAACCGGAACCTTCGGTTAGATTTCACCTAATAAGGAACATTTGTGTAATTCATCTATACTGAAAATATGAAACCTCCAGCTAGTCTCCTTCGAAAGATGTAGAGTATACGGCCAAACGAACGGATCTACTTGACTTCGAACATCGATAATTCCTCAGGTATAATTTTGGACCTGATATTCGAAATTTATAGGAACAAACGCACAAAAATAAAGCAAAAAATATAAAAAATACCGCCCAAGATCCTCCGATTATGGAGATAAGCTAACGTATCATCATGAGCAACTTATTCGATGCTTTCCGATCCTCAGTAATAATATGAAGGAACGTCGTGTTAGTTACACTGTTTTTATCTCAAGAACCGCTGAACTAATTTGGCTGATAATTGATTGGGAGTTAGCTTGAAACCACGACAAGGATATAAGATTTTTTATCTGAAAAAAAAAAGTTTGGAAAACGTGGAGACAGCTATAGTTATTGTAACGGTTACAAAATGGTGAACCCGCCGGGTTCAATGGATCGCTCATCCAAATTGGTTATGGCTTTATATTAAAAGGAAACAATTTTTCATGCGATATGCCAGTATTGTTTGATAATTTTTTTGAAAAGGAGTACCATCCGCAAAATGGGTTGCCCGGTGTACATTCAACAGTAATATATTTATTTCGCAATGAAAATTTCAAATAGAATTTCATAGCATACTATCTACATCGGCCAGGTTGGGAGGTCGTGGTATACGAATCCGTTTTTTTTTTTTGTTGCGACATGTACCAGCAACTCGTAAAAACGTCAAAACTCAACAGCCCACAAATTTCCAAGGACGTTACGTCTCCACCCCATGAATTATCACACTCCTGCATTCCTCAGTTCAACATGTCCCCGCTGGGCTTCACTGATAATATTGAATTAACAAATGGCCCCGTCGACATCCGAATCCAAATTTAATGGGCCATTTCGTGTCCGTATGAAGTCACATAACCAGTTTATTGTCACATCTAATGGTCTCCGTAGCTCCGGAGCTCGTGAAATTCACGTTTTTAAATGGTAGTATAACTTAACCATCCTGTATTTATATCCGACTGGATATTTTGTTCAGAAACCATGAATGGTAGAGCAGGTCCAAACATGGGTGCCGCCACTTGAGGACAGGAAGTGGTAATTTCCTCCACTTCGGATTTTCGCACACCCGCCAATTTGACCTTTGGGGAGGGTGATTTTTCAATTTAAATGTTGAGGATCCACAGTAATTCACAGAAGAGGTAGATGATAATTTTTTTTGTCAATCTTACTCAATTAAAAAAAGAGAAAAGTTTAAGTCTCAATAGCTAAAACAGTTCTGTTTACACTTACACTTACGAAGCGCTTGAGGAGGGATGATTAGTGTTAGATTTGCACTACTTATTCGAAAATTCTGCTAATCATAGAAAACAATATTCATAAGGCTTATTCGTGAATAATCCAGTTGTGGCAGCAGTGTATGTGAAAGCCTCAAAATTATTTTTTTTTATATAGCCAGGATCGTGCCGCCTGAAATTTTCCTTATCGACGCCTATGGGTCCAAATCGAGTAACACCGCCACTTCCCTTGTGATAACTTTGTTTCTCGGGGAAATATCTTATCGGCTCGCCTCGCTGTTGGTAACAGTGTCACGCAAGGCGGGCCCTGTTGCTGAAGAGTTCCGCTCGAAATTTCCTAGTTAATCTTCGTCGGAGGGTTCGGGAACGAAGGGGGTATTGATTTATTAAGCACAGGTGGTTTCGAATTACGAATTACCTAATTACTTGCCGAGGGGACTCACTACTTTCAAATATTTCGAGTTAACAGCATTTCGACAGTCTGGTGGAAATATCATTGACGTTTTTCGGTTCCTGTCCATGCGTTCGTTCAGTATATTAATTTTTTTTTTTTTTGAACTTCCACCGATTTTTCATCGGGTTTGGCATGAGAATATCGAGCAACTATGCTGCCAAGAAACTCTCACGTGCAAGTAAGGAACCTTCTGACTGTTCTCGTTGTCCCCAGTATCACCTCCTTCTGCGCCATACTGATATGATGTTGATACATTCCCAGTTTTTTGGTGTTTTCTATGAGATGTGATTCCACCAAGCCATTCACTGAGACAATGATTGGTGTGATTGTTGTAGTCTTCAGCCCGCACATCTCTTTCATTTCGTAGGCGAGATCATGATATGTCGACAGTTTTTCGGTGTAAGCTCTCTCGATATTATCGTCAGCTGGAATTGTGATATCAATGATATTCACCTGTTTCTCTTTCAAATCCAATAGCACGATATCAGGTCTATTGTGCTGTATAGGTCTATCTGTGATGATGCTTGAGTTCCATTATAACTTACAGTTGTCATTTTGGAGTACCTCATTTGGCTGGTAAGTATAAATGGGCTTGATTCCTTTGATCATGCTCTGATTAATTTCTATAGCCTGGTGATATATCTTGCATACAGCATTATGTCGTTCCAGGTACTCCACAGGAGCCAAGACAGGGCACGAGGACGTGATGTGCTGGATGTGTTCAGTTGCTCGATTACATTTCCTACATTGATCTGTTGGCACGTTTTTACCTGCTATTCTTTTAAGGTATGCTCTTGTGCCCACCACCTGATCCTGTATAGCTATTATTCTTCCCTCTGTTTCAGGGAAGAGATAACCAGATGTGAGGTTAGTTAGTGATTTTTCAGGATCTACATTTCTACTTTTCAGGCTTCCCGGGTATCGTCCATGCAAGGCCTTCGAGTGCCACTTCTCAACAAGATCTCCCATGTTTGTACCCAGTGTTAATGCCGTCATCTTTGTTAGTGCCAGAGGAGTAATTTCATCATCAGCTTTATATATGCTCTCAAAGAAAGGTGAGTTATTAGCTTTGAAATAGTTTTTCAACCATCCTATCATGCATAATGGCCAGGTCCCTCCCTTCGAGGGACATACAGTCTGTTGACCGAAGCGTGGGGGTGGTGGACTCCAAATTTGGTTAAAGTTGTTCTGATCTTTGTGCTTATACTTTTAATTTCTGTACGTGACCATCCGATCACCCCAAACGAGTATACCATGCTTGGTAGCACCCAGGAGTTGATGGACTGAAACAATGCTCCGGAGTTGAGTTTTGCTCTAAGTACCAGTTTCAGTCTCCTGAACAATTTTTCCTTCATAGCCTCTTTCACTTCTCTAGTTTTTATGTCAAGCGCCTGCTGTACACCCAGATACCTATAAATGTCCTGAGGTCCTAAATTTGGCACCATCCCCTCGCTGGTAACCATCTGCTCCTCACCCTCACTCAGCTTTCCTCGTCTAACATGAAGGACTGCACACTTTTCTACTTCTATCTCCATGTTTATTTCGCTGCTAAATGTTACAATGCTGATGAGTTTTTTCATGTTCTGCGTTGTGCGCATACAGCTTTAAGTCATCCATATAGAGCAGATGGCTGAGCTGGAGTCTACTTTCTTTATTTATCTTATACCCATAACAATTGTCATTGAGAAGTTGGCTAAGTGGATTAAGGGCCAAGCAGAACCATAGTGGACCTAACGTATCTCCCTGGAAAATATGATACCTCTCCTTATTTTTATCTCGGGTGTTTTATATTGCCCGTTCGGTGTTCTTACAAGGAGGTTTGTGGGCCAGGTTTGCATAAGACTTTCCAGTAGGCAACTATTTGCTCCGGTACACCATACAGCCTCAAGACGTTGATCAACCATGAGTGAGGCACAGAGTCAAACGCTTTCCTATAGTCCATCCATGCAATTGAGACGTTACTTAATTTTCTTTTTGCTTGTTTGGTGATAATGTTGTCAATCACAAGCAATATCACAAGCAATATTATATTATATTATATTATATTATATTATATTATATTATATTATATTATATTATATTATATTATATTATATTATATTATATTATATTATATTATATTATATTATATTATATTATACTATATTATAATATATTATATTATATGATACGTATTTTTGTTATTCAGTTCTTTTTTCTGCTTTTGTCTTTTTATTTCCAGATTCGATGTGGGCAACTTGAAGAAGTCTCTGTCTCCATCAATAGAAGAATTGAATTGAAATTGAAGAAAGAAGACCCTAAAATATATTTCAGCTTATTCTTGTACTTTCACACTTAGACGGGAAGCCAGGGTTTTTTTCCCTAGGCTTTTATGTGATACACCCCGTCACTAACCTCTGATCTATATGCTTTATTGTTTGCTAACTAAATATTGTAAGCCAAAAGTTCAAAAGAATATATATATTAAAAATTCAGGATATTTAAAACTAAACGTGAACATACACGAATTCGAAGAGAATGACAGCTCGAAAAAGGCCAGGAACACTAAAGGATCAACACACTCGATCGTCCTCTAATCAATTTAGTTAGTTATAAAACTTCACGTACGCTTACGTACAGTTCTTAGCGTCCATTTACCATCCACGGCAAACAAGTATACCATGTCATTTTTACAAAGCTTAACGTGGCTAATGCTAACCGAATTGCATAAGTGTAATCTATATCCTTCAGCGGAAAGCGAATTGAGCTAAAAAACTTGTTCGTTCTCTAATTTGTACTGTGATTGGAATATATCGCGTTCCTTTCATGAGATTCCAAATCACTACTTCGGCATTACCCTGTCAACAATAACTGTGTTGCCACTTTGTGTATACGAAATGTAGGTAGAGAAGGATTTTGTAGAGGTGAAGTTTTTTATTGATCTGCATTCTGATCGGAACTGGCATATTTGGCACCAGTTCAAAATCTTTCGATATTACTACTAGCAGCTTGCTTTGCGAAATCATGTTTTTCATTCAGGTCATCTTACAAAAATTGCCTAGCCCTAATATTTTTCTGTACTCTCTGAGTTTCGAAATAAAAGTTATCATGAATTTCATTCATGTTCGAATTAGATGAATTTCTGAATATCCAAATTCCAGCTGATTAATAATAACGGACCTTTAGGGAACAACTTTCTCAAACTTTTAGCCATTATGAGTCTTCATTCATTTTTCCGAGAGAATCTAACTTCTGAATCCAGTTTTGACATGTAATTCGTGTCATGACAACTTGCGAAATGGTGAAAGCGCTAGTTCTTTAAGAAATCTCGTCAAAGGTCGACATTGAGTGTTGCATGTAAATTTGTACCTTCAATTGAGCTCATTTTATTTTGAAAGCAGTGACTCAAAATTCAATAAAATTGTATTAATCAATTTTTACCTCGGATTCTAGAACTCTGCCAGTTCAGGTTTTCACGAATCACTTGGTATCTCTGAAACTTACTGTTTTTTGAGACTGTGTACAAAATTACCCTAGATAAATGCTCCTCATTATAATCAATTTCCAACGACTCGGTTTTGCTATACAAAACACAACGAGTACTTTTAAGGAAAGATCCTCAGAGCTCGGAAAATCGATCACAACCCTCTTCAACATCATTGCCTATTCCCAGGCACGAATTTTTCATGAGCATCTTTTTTGCCAGCTATGAAAGTCCCACTATAGGACGATTAACGAAATTCGGATCGTGGAGAGAAATGGAAACGCCTCAAATGAAGACGTGTGTTTTTTCGGGGACCTCTTGAGCAGTAAATGTTGCCAAGTCGACTGGATAGCATTCACGATGGTTGCTTCTAAGTTCAGGGCTTATGTATTTCATATCTATAAACCTGAAATCGTAGAAAGCTGATGTTTTTGAGAAGCGAAATGACAAAACACACAAATGGCTTTTCTTATTTGGCTCGAATATCATTTTTTTATTTTGATCATGTATTTCTTCAGAAGTGTTAAGTTTCTATTTAGTAGTATGTCGAGATTTCATCTTATTATTGGGCAGGGTAAGTAATGAGTTACTGCGAAGCCACAATAGTTTTATCCGTTTGGGTATTCCCCTAAGGACTGAGAAATATTGCCTAATATATTCATATACTGTACCTTTTAAATTTCTGTAAAGTTTTGCTAAATATCAAGCAAATCAACTGCTCTGTCTGTATACTAGATTATTCTCCTGATATATTTACGTCATCTTCACGCAGACGTGTCGTGAATAACAATTTTGACATAGAAATTCATTAGGGTTGTATGATTCAAGTCTTCCACAGTACTTTGAAAACAGTCTTAATAAAACAAAACTTAGAATAAAAGTTGACCCAATTATAAGTTTCTGAAGACAAACGACTACAGTTTTATGTTTGCCACGATCCAGAGGCTTGAAAAGTTGCATTTTCTATCCAATGTTTCCATTCCAATAGGTACGTTGCTGCAGAAATTTTAACTCTAGGGGTATATTTTCCAACTCGGCAACCCCGCTGAGGCAGCATTCAGAATTATATCTGGGTTAGTCGAGGAAGATATTCAGACGTAAAAGGTCACAGGTCAGAGTTCAGAGGAGCCCCTCCAGTCTATACTCCGGATGCTGTGGTGGAGAAATTGTATTCCGGTTTCTTTTTATTCGAAGTGTGACATTCTTTTAACAGAAACGGATGAATATAAGAATAGAGACAACAACAGAAAATTGAGTCGATTTGACTTTACTATTTGAAGGTCTAGAAATGATTAAATCTGCGAAGTTCACGTTTTGATTTTCGAATAATTTTTTCTGGCTTCTGTAAGGTTAGTTTGTCGTTTTATAATTTTTTTGATCAGTATCGTACTCATAATAATTCCCAACAGGTCAAAAATTGCGTGTCCGTATCCTTCTAAAAATGGGGTTTAAACCCCAGAAAATTTCGTATACTGAGTTCACGGTTCGTATTTTGCAAATAATTCTTCCGATTCCTTCAGAAGTTGAGAAATATGTCTGAAATTTTTTATGGGAATTTTTTAACCTATTCTGAAAAATCTGAATTGGTTCAAGAGAAAAAGTTCAATTGCAAATGTTTGTGGGAAACTCATAATAGTTTGATCTGAAAATTAGCAGGTCAAGGTTTGAGCTAGCGATTATTCTTCCTAAAATATCTTCAGATCTACACATCTGGTTAAACTGAAAACTGACGGCTAAACTCTCATTTCAATTGACACTAGTGAGATGATATAACTGGAGGTAAACGTATCCACCCAGTATATTTTAGGTCCTACTTTCGAAAAGTCTCGAAATACTTGGTGTTGTGAAAACTTTAGAGTTTTTCTGAACAAATAATCAGAAGAATGTGTGTTTCATTATCTGTGAATGACAAAATATACTGGGTAAGCCATTTGAATCTCGAAAGTACTTGTTTCCGATATAATAGGAACTTGAAGAGGTCTAAACCCTGTATATCTGAGTACCTACAATTCTTCGTTCGATCCGTCATTCCATAAAAATATAAACAAAGACTGCGTGAATTAATGGAGAAAGCGGTTTCAGCTACACCAGCTATTGATTAATCAGATTTTGATTAGATTTAGGCCCTCATTGAATTCCATTATTCGTGTGGGCAATCAGGTCTTGGCTAAATGGGAAAAATTGCTTGTGCGGAAAACGGAAAGGAATTTGAAATGGAAATTTGACGGTCGATATTGTTCCTAATCACATTCCCGAAATATTCGTTTCATTTGATCCCGAACGGGAGATAAAATCTCAAAATGCCTCTGTTTTATAGTCAAACCGGAGTGAACCGAATAAATCAGAATAAGCTGAATCTAATTTACTAACAGGATACGAGGGGCTGTTCAAAAATGATGGAAATGCATTGAAGTTAGCAGATCAGCAGCCTATGTCCGCTGGTCAGTAAAGTGATATGTAAGACGTAGAAATATTTAACTTGCTAAATTGAAATGAAGTTAGATATTTCAACACATTCACGTATTGATCGCTTCAAATTCACGTCTGATACTTTGACACTTAGAGGTTTAAGAGTTTGAACAGCATTTCATATAATTTGAGAAATTGAATTATAAACATTTCAATTAATACGAACTATACCCTTCACGTTCCTTTGGAATAATTGAAAATTTATGTGTGCATTTCACGTTGTTTGAATTTGTGATGATAATAATAATAGCATCTTTGAACACAAGTGTTTCAAACAGGTATTCAAACACTAAGAGAATAGCATACAAGGCACCAATTGAAAATTCCAAAATCTCAACCGAAAACGAATTTGTTCTGAGTTTAGGAAAACAAAAACTTGATATTCTCTAGGGAAGTTTGTGACCTGAGTTAGGCAATAATGAATATTTGGTTGATTCCATTTTTCTGAGATCGCAAATGATTTGGTGAAGATTCGATGAGTGACTTTCAGCTTTTCGATTGAAGAAACCTACAGATACGGAGGTCTTGATTTGATTTCCAGAAGAGTGGCCTTAAAGCCTAACAGCAATGCCTGTTTTCCAGATTGCATTGAAGGTTATTTTTCGAACGATTCGAGGAATAAATTGGGGTTGAGACGAGAGAGCTAGATTGAGAGATTTCCATTATGGAGGAGATTGTTTGCAATTTATGATCGGAAGCAGACGCAGTATGGGAGGATAACATTATAGAATAAAGGAGCCACGAAGAGGGATGTGCGTCATCTTCCAAGAAAAAAGAAAGTTTGTTCAAGATATTTCGAAAGAGAACGTTATGTTAAAAAAATAGGTTATTCATATATTAATCTGTTGATGAAGGAGCTCATTGTTCTCGTTTCAAATGATGCTGATATATCTGGTACTATTGTATGAAATTTCAGGCTTGTTTTTTCCTAGTGGGCACTTATATATATAAATAGATCAGCATCTATTTACTGAAGATGGAAATGTTTGAAACAGGGGGAAATTATAAAAAGGGAAATAGAAAAAAATTTGGAGTACATACATTTATGGCTAAAATTCACGTAGAACTCGGGGAATAACAATTTCTGAATAAACTTGAGATTTTATCTTACATTGCTAACAATAGGTTTTTAGATTTGAAATAGCGTAAATCCATATAGTTGAAGTGTTTTGTTGATTTGAACGAAAATGAAAATGAATGAATAGAAGTCATGCGATATTTTCAACAAAGATTCATTTAATAACCCTTTGAATATAGTTCCTGGTTTTGATTCACTAAGGAAATTATTATTCATTCAGATTCGTGTAAAAACATGGTATGCTGAAATAGAAAAGGCTTATCAGATTTGATTTGATTGTGTTACTCATTTATGAAACTGATGAATCAGAGATTGAGGCATTACACCAAGTTTCTGATTATTTGAAGAATGGGTACGTCGTTTGAATCAATTTCATTCTATTATTGAATTTTACTGTTTGAATTGAGGATATTTCTAATCTGTTGTGAATTTATTGATTGACGCCAATTTGGATCAATGAGATTGATATGCTCTATTACTACTTTCTCTCTGCCTAAAGAAACTGCAGATTATAGGCGAAACGTAGCACTAAAAAGGAAAACTGAGTTAAATTAAATATTCATGTTATAAAAATCTGGAAGAAACAATGACTTAATGTCGGGAGCTTTTTAACGCTTGTACTGTACCGTTCGGCAGGATATATACAAGATTCTTCATGAATTGTTCATGAATTGTTCATCAAAAATACGAAGCCAATCGATGGAAACCATTTTTGGCTCGATATTCGGAAATTACAGACATTTTGGGTAAGACGCTGTTCTACTTGTTCCAGAACAATAACAAACTCGTTTAAAGAAACTTATATATCTTCTCGTAGGTGTATTCTACGAAGATGAAATATCAAAATACGCAATTTATCAGATTCTCTATGAATGCACAATTCTTTGTTGAGATTCGACGAATATTTTCTGAGTAATAGAATATTTGAAAACAAAATTGTAACTTTTAAAATAATAGGTTGTCAAATATCTCCTTTCCGCTTTTTTGCTCTTTATTCAATGCTTTATAAAACAGTGATCGGATTTAGTTCAAATATGCGCCGTTTTGTTCGATAATCTGTTTGACGCCAACTTCATAATACCTCCCTCGTAGAAGCCTCCCTCCTTATTTGCAAAGAACTCGGACAGCCACTGCTGAACTTATTCGACGGATTTGACCCAGTAAAGAAGCTGACCGAGATATTTGGACAATTCTGAAATAATAAAACTCTAGCTCATCTCCTTTCGAAAATAGAGAGTATACGGTTGGACATGCTCAATTTCTACAACGGATTCTTTATAATAACCTAGTAGTTTGTTTGAACTTCAATAGAGTACCATTCGTTAATATAGTGTAATGTATCTTAATATCAAGGAGTATTGCCGTAATACCAAATAGAGATTAGACTGCTGCGTACCCATACTTTAATCTCTACCTCTATATTGGCAAAATGATGTTTTCAAATTTTTTTGGCATTAATCAAGACAACCCGTATTCTTCATATGGTCAATTGTAGGTTGTACGTTCCAGTTTTGAAAACCTATCTACCCTGTTTAAACACCAATCAATAACACGCAGAATATTTCGTGCCATAAAGTACTTCATTGAAAATAGAATTTAATGACTCGTCTTATATTAAGAAGACATATAATGAAGTATAATAAGTTGGCACCTATAATAAAAATCATATGAAACTTTCAACTTATTTGGGATTTTTTCAACGAAAATGAAGCGTATTTTAGACGCTCTGAAAACTTTTTTTTTAGACAAACTGCAATAGTTGATAAGTCTTTAATTCCATATATAGTATCTCACTTGCTGGCCAGGAGTACCGAAAATAAGAATAAGTATTGAAAAATCAAGAAATCGGTTTGGAAGCGGTAAAAAGTTTGCCAGGTCAACTAGTATTCAAATAAAATGAATCATGAAACGAATTGAAGGATATCACATTAATATTCACACTTTTCAGTCAAAGTTTTTTTGTTTCTTTCACGAGTAAATGCAATGCTAGAGATGAATTTCAGTTGCTTCATCCAATTTCTTTCCATTTGCATTTGAGCCAAACTTTCTACATATATTTTCTCGATTCCATATTCCAGGATATAAAAAGAGAAAAAGTCAATGTTTTTCACAATTCATTTCTCAAGTCAAGATATGGCACCCATCGATCAACAGAATCCCGAGTTAGAGCATAGAATCATATTTCTTATTTTCAGTCTACACAAACCTCGCCAGAAACACGCTGTTTTTAGTTTGCGATCTACGTGATGTATTCTTTTCAAAGTTTCTACTGTTAACTTAATGGATAAAGTTGCGTGGAGTGATTAATTCCTCTGTCTCGAGTTAGTATATCCATCTTGTTAGGTCTGTGTTCGGAAATTGTTATTCGATCGATAACGGGGAAGGATTATTCGAAAATATGGCAATTTCCGTATGCTAGTTGTAGTAAACAACGCTTGGTTGTTTCGTTTGTCTACAGGTCGCACGTGCGCGCCAATTATCAATGAACTGATGATATAGGTAGTATTGCCGAAGTGACGGATTCCAATGAATCAGTTGAAGATATTTTTCCATAAAAAGCGTAATCTAGCTTCATCCAATAAACCGAAGCCACGGTCTTGAGGAAGATCAAAAATGATGCAACTCTGTGCCTATTAGTGGAAATTAAAAAAAAAAATTATGATCTTTCAGCTTTTTTAGAAGCTAATTTTTAAGTTGAAAACGACAGAAGATATCTGTTGAATCGTTGGGAAGAAAAAAAATAAGAGATATAATTATAATTCTACACGAGTACCATCATCGAAAATTTATCGTCAATAATGTATTTTCTCTTGTTGTGAAACAGGTAAGAA
Source organism: Micraspis discolor (assembly GCA_030674115.1). NCBI lineage: Eukaryota > Metazoa > Arthropoda > Insecta > Coleoptera > Coccinellidae > Micraspis > Micraspis discolor. The sequence goes on from JARTUT010001740.1 coordinate 5,074,986, forward strand.
TTTCTTCCTATTCAAAACCTTCGATACGATTTCGAATCACGTATTCAGCGAACCAAAAATCGACAACATGGTGTTCATTTCACTTTCTGGTTCTTCATCGATCGCAAAATGCAAATGAATTACTCCCAATACACAAGCAAGGCGTGAATATTTAATGTTATCTGGTATAATTTATTCATTATAACAACCATGCCCGAAAAGTTTATCGATCCTAGGCCACCTGTATGTTATTAGGTTCTGGCAATTCATTTTATTTCGTGTCAATACTCAAGTTCTGGAGGCAAGCCAAATTGGCCACTCAAGTACGCTGCAATAAAATTCAGGGACGAGAATACCCGCGGAAGCATAGACTTGAGGCTTGTTCGGTGATTGTAGTAGATATCTCCTCCGTTTTGACTTAATACCACACAATTTATCTCAAGTTTGTTGCTTCCATTCTACATTATTTGGCGAGAAATTGATCTTTTCGTTGCATCTCTGAAGGTAAAAGGATGAATTATTGATGAATATCTGCAATGCAAGAATGGTAAGGGCTTCCGGATTTCTTCATTTTGTATATCCTTTGATAATTATGCCTCAATGTGAACGCCATTATTTTAAAGAACCATTTTAATACTGTTCTTATGCTTATGAAAATATTTCCGAATATTCTAGAGTTCTCGGAGAAGAACTGAAGGCATCAAAATCCAGACGAGCGCCGACGAGTGGTCAGTAGCTTTTGGGTGCTTGTTCTAGAGTCTTTTGCTATACTCTGGAACACTGTGACACTAATACAACGGCCACGAAGAATGAACAAACTATAAATAACTAATTTCCTTGAGTTTTGGTCGAAGCTCAGATTCCCATTTCTTAAAAACCAATTGTACAGCGTCACTGTACGGGCCACCTGAATAACGTCTATCGAAACCGTTGGATAGGCAGAGGAGGTCACGCTGTCTGACCTCGACGGGCTCCCGACCTAACGCCAATGGATTTTCACCTTTCGGTCATCTCAAAGCCTTGGAGTATTCCTCTCCGGCTGATACATGCGCTAGGTGGTACAAGGATTCCCCAGTAGGCCAAAACACGATTTCAAAGTGGGTTAAGGAGTCAGCACAAAAACCTGGGCTTGACCTTGGTAACAAAAAATCACCAATGATGCTAGGTTGTGGCAGAGTACAGCAGTCCTCTATTCGTCTTGACATCCGCGCCATCTACCTCTTCTGGGACCATTACCGATAACTCTGACTTGAAGTATTGAAGTTCACGGAGCACATGTTGAACCCGCTTATGAAGTTTTTTATTGATTATTTCTAATAAGCGTACGTGTGGAGGGCTAGTAGGAAAAGAATTTATGGGAACTTGTCATTTTATTTTTTAATGTTCTATCTGAATCCGAGAGATCTGCACATTTACTCGGACACCCTGTATATTATACGTTGCTTTCTAAATTTTTAATGTTCTATCTGAATCCGAGAGATCTGCACATTTACTCGGACAACCTGTATATTATACTGTTAGATTATTGATTAAATAATTTGATTTGACGTAGAATGCAATGAAGATAATTCATTTTCATTTGCTGAGTACCCAAATGAATAATCTTCATCTATATCCAAGAAGTTTTGAAGTTCTAGAAACGAAAATATGATAGATTAGGATTGAAGATAGACGATGACAACTTGTTGGAGATGAAAGGGATGCCACTAAATGTGGCACAAATTTAAAGAGTGCTACCAAGAAAAAGGTTTCACAATTACTGATAAAACCGAGAATATGGTCGGACGGGCTTACAGCTCATAAGTGGGCTATTACTAACAGTTTTGTCTGTATGAATTAACATAGCTATCCTTTTACGCGAAGCATATAATTTTTAGGTTAGGTAACCATAAACTCTGCGATGTTAACAATAACTCAGTTGATAAAACCACGTGGTTTAAACTGTGAGTAATAAAGTTCAATGGAAGTGGAACTTCTCCTTTTTCATTTCCTCAGTTTTATTACTACGGCTAAATTGTAATACCTATCAGCTACGCAAATTACTTATTGCATGCACACTTAAAAATAGAATACCGGGGACATTAACACTGAAATAACTACGTGGAAATATTTAATTGCACGCAAATATTCGCTTTATGCCTGTTTTTCGCCGAGAAATTTCGATTTTAACAGACACTGAACCTATGATATTCACGTGGATTGTGATCAGTCAGGCTACTACACTAACTTAGCTTTTATTGCTCGAGTGTCACTTCTAGGATAAGATTGTAAGCATCCGTATGTTTTTAGAAACAGCTAACTCGGAGTCATTTCACCGAAATATGTACCTAATTCGAGATCATTTGGTGAAAACGTTTTGAATGATTGCTGTTGGAATATAAAATATGTAGGGTGGTTCACGGAGATGAAGTATCAGACGTTTATGCAGAAGCTGAAAATTTGCATGACGTGGTTTGAGACAACAATTTATTTATATTTACAAACATTAACACCTTCTGAATATACAGGAAACAGATTACTACTTCCTTACTTCAATTGACACATGTAGTATATCATTGCATAGCTTATTTTATTGGACAAAAATTGAAAAACTCAATTCAATTAGACGAAATGTGATGATTTGAAGAAGCGAAATAGGCTTAGAATATGCCAAGACTATTTGGAATGAAGTTAAATCATCAGTAATTTTCAAAAGTTTTTTATTCGATTCCCCTCGATAATTGATGTTTTTTCTTCACGCACCCACGGAATGATAGAAAGATTTCGTTCTCATGGAATGGAAGTTCAGGCGAATGCTTTTAGGGCCATAAATAACAAATAAGTGAAAGTTTCTTCCCCTTTACTAACTGAATTACATCTAGAGAATCATGAATAGTGTAGTATATAAGGGGATGGACGTTAAAGTTTCGTATCATGAAAATTTATCTATTGGTGTGTTCCCACTGAATTCAATGACCATTAAATTCAAGGAATGCATAAATTGGAATTATGCATTAAGGAAGATTGATATTTTTAGTCTTTGTTCATGAATTATTGTAGGTTTTGGCGGAATTTATCCTGAATTCATCAAACATTTAGGAAAAAGTGCCTTGTCTTGGTTATTTTCTTTCTATAACAATATTCTGAATTCAAGAAACTTTCCTTCCGACTTCCGTAAGGCAAAAGTAATAGGTATTTTGAAACGAGGAGAAAATCCTTGTGACCCTACCAGTAATCGACCAATCAGTTTATGTTCCTCTCAAGATATTAGAAAGGTTAATTCTTTTTACAATTGAACCTTCTATAGAAAATGCTCTACAAAATTTCCAGAGAGGCTTTAGGAAAAATAAAAATTGTTCAGATCAGGTTCTCAGACTTACAACTTCAAAAGAATCAGTCTTCAATAATAGGTTGAAAACAGGAGCTGCTTTCATTGATTTATCTTCGGCATATGACACTGAATGGAAAGATGGATTAATTTTCAAACTCTATACCCATTTGAAGTGTGGTCAAATGGTAACATTATTAAAAAATATGTTATCTAATAGAATATTTTGTGTTTTTGTTGACAATAGGAGTAGCAATTTCGAAACATTTAAAAACGGTCTTCCACAAGGATGAGTTCTAGCTCCTTTACTTTTCAAATCATATCTCAGTGATTTACCCAAGACATCATCTCATAAATTTGTTCATGCTGATGCTCCTTTACTTTTCAAATCATATCTCAGTGATTTACCCAAGACATCATCTCATAAATTTGTTCATGCTGATGACATTGCTATTGCTTACCAGCATTGGGATTTCCATACTCTGAAAATCATACTGTCATCTGATTTGGAAATTTTAAAGAATTATTTTATTGAGTGGCGATTATGTCCCGATACCAAAAAAACAGATGTATCTTGTTTCTGAATAATCATAAAAAATATGATCATTAGCGATAAAGAATTATGAAAGATCTCATTTCTGATCCTTCTGAAAAAATTCCGGATTTTGATCTTCCTAGAAAAATTTGGACAGTTCTTAATAGTTTGGTGGAACTCAGTTCAAAAAGCAATTTCTGAATGTGGATATGAAGAAGGAACTATACCTCATCTCTCAATATTTGTCCCATATATAAATTTCAAGATGGTTTCAGGGTTATTCACGATGTTTCCGATTCGTCCTTGGAATGGGTTATACATTTCAAACAAATTTGAGACATATATCTTGTATTCAGTGCTTTTTACTTTTTATTTTCAGATTCGATGTGGGCAACTTGAATCTGTGTTTTTTAATAGAAGACCACTTTTCAAGAGAGAAGTCCCTCAAATATATTTAAGCTTATTTTATACCCACAACAATACATATACGGGGAGCTAGAGTTTTTTTTTCCACTAGGGTTTTTCCCTAGGCTTTCACGTCATACACCGAATTGTATGACACCCCGTCACCAACTCCTGCTAACATTTATTTTGTAAGCCTTAAGTTCAAAAGACTATATACATATAAATAGTTATTGTTAATATTTATGTTAATTTTTATTAAGTTCAAAAGAATATATATATAAATAATTATTGTATTCAAAAAGCAACTGATCCAACCTTGTAACAATATCATAAAATTTGCCTTAAATTCTGAATCATGAAGGTCAATTCAATTATTTATGATTCGCCAAATCATTATCATCTTGAATATATAAATCATTAGTTTTCAATTCAAAGAAAAAGTATTATCCGGATTTTATTCAACCGAGCATGAAATAAAGGAAAAACTTTTGCAACTGTGCACCTCCTCTTCAATTTATATATATATATATATACATCTTTTTGTTCCATGCCAAAGCTAATCAGACAAGTAATAAAATTAATTATTAATATCTTGGAATATTCCTGTATTTTGAACTTCTTATCTTATAATATGGGTAAAATCATTCGATTTAATGACAATCATTAGGCTAGAGAGTGTAAATCTCCTGTGCTATTAGCAAAAACATGTTTCAATATCTTATCGTAATGCACATACGCGTAAATAAAGTAAACAATATATTGATGATAGTATTACTTCTAACCATATTGAAAAGGGGTGTTATCTTAAATCATAAAAAATGATTTTGATTTTTTTAACTTATTCGGCATACAATGAAGAATTGATAAATTTCAAACAGTGTAGTTTATGAAGTCACTAAATTATTGTATTTCATTCTATGTAACGTACGCCAAAAGAAAATTCTCTCAGTCCACAATCTTCAAGAGAATTCTATTCTTATTATTCTTTAAAACGTGAAATATGTTTTTTCTTCAGTTCCTGTGCTATATTATGAATGAGATATGCATCCTGAAAAATCCCAAAGAAAATTATTTACCATTCATGAAAGTTCAAATTTAGCCACTGAAGCAGATAATTGCATTCCAGATAATCTTAAAGGCTGTCCTTTATAGGAATTTTTAGAAGAAGGTTTTAGAAGCATAGATTGGAAACGTGCCAAAAACTCTTGAACATGTCCAATAACGGTTGGATTTATGTAAATACCTTATTTTTTCCTTTAACAAATACTTTAGTTGACTTGACTTCTGTACATTAAATAAAGTAGAAGATAAATTTATTGCTTGCGTTTGAGTTAAAACCTCATTCAAGGGTTATGCTGTTCTAGAGCTGAAACTATCTTCGATGTCTTTGTTCAATGTTTGTTTTCCTTAATTTTTGTACTGTATTCTTTTTTAATTCTCAAGAATTGACTTTATTTTTTGAAGCTCTGAGCGAATTCGCACTTTGCATTTAATGAACATTATTATTATTACCATTATTTATTTGAAAAAAACTATTTTCAATGTGTCATAACATAACATATTTTGTTCATCCATTCTACAGATATGAAAACTTCATTTAACCGTTCCATTCGAAAGAGACGACCGGAGTTTAACCATGGATTATTGCTGTTCCGAGCAGAACAGGCGCGCAAAAACAAGTCTTATCGAACCACTTATTCCTATAAACATAACGGAATATTTTTCATAGTATACATATTCTGAAAGATTCAATATATTGTTGCCAAAAGGCTATTCGGCAGTAAAATAGATATTGCGACAAAGCCACAAAAAGGGATCATCAAACCAATAGGACGTAAGCACATCGACCAAGAAGTCAACGAACGAATATTCTGGCAGATCGCCCCAAACAGTGGCGCCAACCTTATGAAGGGGATGGAAAAGACCTGGGTATTTCCCTCAGTTTCCCTTCTGAAAAACATTGCAGATGAAACGAAAAATATTTATGATATTCAGTCGGGATTCTATTTGTTTGGGATTGGGGGATGATGATGAATTGCTTTGAAACTTCTAATGATGAGATGGAAATAAATTTTTTGCGCCTTTTTGGTGCAGTGTATTCGAAGAGGCTAGAGTCTTGTACTCGAGAAGAAGAGAAGAGTTTGATGACCAATTTGTTGTATAAAATTATTACATTCAGATATTTCAGTTTCAATTTCAAGCATACACTTTTCCTCTATTTCACAATTCTCTTTGAATTATGAGCATTTTCCTGGAAGATAAATCCATCGATATGATTTATTCATACTCGGATTGAGACATTTTTTTGTTTTAAGAAATGGGTTTTTCTTCAAACAAACGTAGGACTGTAAATTATGAAAATTGCCTTAACAAACTTCCTTATAATTTTCTATTGTCTTCAATTGATTTCAAGGTTCCGAATTTCAGAACCTGACTAATAGTGTGTGGTTAATTAATTAAAGAAATATCCATCCTACAAAGCCTCACACATCAACAATAATAAATGAAGGAGTCACTTGCTAATAGCCAAATTTCTTTGGTAATTAAAGGTTCCTACTAATACAGATTTACTTTCTCGCTATCCAGCCATTATTTTTACATTAGACCGATAGCCTTCAAGTTAAGCAAATTGGATTTCACAGTTAATTCTTTGACTTGAAATTCGGATCACGGAAGAGAATAGACTGATGCAGGAATTATGAAAATTTTCCATACGCTTTAGAAATGTTGGAAATCCTTGCCACGAAAATCTAAATTTATGAATTGATGAAGCACGAAATACCAGGTATACCGGTATGAAGTGAGCGTCAAGATACAAACGTCTCGATAGGGAACATTTGTTGTGAACCAGCCTTTATTTTTTTTATTTGTTTGCTATGAAATCTGTGAAACATATTTAGTATACATCAAGTTATTGAACAGACAACATCATATTTTTTCATCGTGTTAAAAATGTCGAATTTTGTACCAGAAAGTGATGATTTGCGGATAGCATTAATTTTTGGGTTTCATTAGAAGAAAAGTACTGCAGAATCGCATCGAATGCTTGTCAAGGCATATGGTGATCATGCTCTATCAGAAGCATTATGCAAAAGATGCTTTCAACGGTTCAGAAATAATGATTTTGATGTGAGGAATGAAGAACGTGGAAGACCACCAAAAAAGTTTGAAGACGCCGAATTGAAAACGATACTGGATGGAGATGATACTTTTAATACGTTTAAAAGCTATGGGAAAGATACAAAAGTGTGGAAAAATTGGTGCCACATGAATGAAATGAAAAACAGATGGAAAACCGAAAAAACACTTGTGAAATTTTGCTTCAAAGACACGAAACAAAGTCGGTTTTACTTCGTATTGTTACCGGCGATGAAAATGGATTTATTTCAGGAATCCTCAACGGAAAAATCATGAGTTAATCCGGGACAACCATCAACGTCTACTGTAAAACCAGATCGATTCGGCAAGAAGACAATGCTGTGTGTTTAGTGGGACCAGAAAGGTGTGGTATACCACGAGCTCCTAAAAACTGCTGAAACTGTTAATACTGATGGCTACCGACAGCAAATGTTTAATTCAAACCATGCATTTGTAGCGGCACTCTGTCAGCGGCAGGGGAGTGTATAGGGATCTCTTGGCGGCACTCTATATAGCCACGCATAGCTTAAATTCACTGAACCTAGAGGTTAGCGCTCAAGTTTCACACCGACTAGATACTAGGTGCCGGGTTCAACTCCCGGCGGCTCCCTCAAACTTCTAACCCCTGCGTCTATGGCATGGCGCACACAAGCCATACTGATGAGTCCAAATGTGTGCGCCAGGGACGAAACGCATAAGTAGGGATAACACTTTCGATCCTAGACATTCAATCAAAATACTGGGCTGGGAGCTGCTACCCCACCCTCCATATTCACCAGACTTGGCTCCTTCCGACTGCCATTTGTTTTCATCGATAGGACACGCATTGGCTGAGCAGCATTTTGATTCCTACGAGGAGGTCGAAAATTGGGTGTCTGGTTGGTTTGCTTCAAAAGAGGAACAATTTTTTTTGGCGTGGAATAACAAATTGCTAGAAAGGTGGTCAAAATGTGTAGAAAACAATGGCAATACTTTGAATGAAATGTTTTTCACTTTACCAATAATAATTAGTGTTTTATTCCCAAAAAAACACTCGTGTCTAGACACACACATTACAGTTTGCCTCCGTTTGTATCCGCATGCGCAGTTAGTTGCGATGAACCGTTGACTGGCGGTTTAGCGGGATATCATTTTATATTCCGCAGCGATCCGTACCTCGCACCATTTCGTTTAACATTCTGCAAAACCTGCGAAAAAAAATTCTTTTCCAAGAGGACTTTCAGAACCCACTTGAAAATAATCCATCCTGGTGAATATTAAATTTAGAAATATTTGTTTTTTGAGATACGGGGCTTGAAATTTCTAACCTGATACATCAATTTGAAAATGAGAATATGATTTTTGATTCTGTTAGCGCTGGTCCATAAATATTGGGATTTCGCATGTCGAAAACTGAATATTACCTTATGAAGATATTTTACTGACCAAATCTTGAACCTTGGGCTATAATATAACGTATTCAATGTTAATTCAAATTCATAGGATCATATTACTTTTTTGGGAAGAGTTGCGCAAAAATAAATTATATCAGGTCAGAATTTGCCTACACTTTTGGGCTTGACCCTCCTTTTTTCAAATTGTTAACATTCAGAATTGTAATGAACTCATATTTTATTTCAAATCAGTTTACTATAATTCCAAAGCGAACTAATCCGCCAAAAGCAAGTTGCATTGCGTGTGGTGAATTTTTAGTGAAATATTGTAATTCAATAAGACATGTAAAAAGGTTTCATCCAGGTATTAATTATTATATATATTATTTTATATAAGTGAATTCATTTTTAACACGTTTATAATAGCGAAATAGTTTAGTGCGGAGATTTAAATACAGTTCAGATGGAATTATTCGTGGGTGATTCCGCAGAAATGCAGATCTGCAGAAAAAATTGAGATTAGCAGGTACTTGCTGACACGTGTTTCTACTTATTGGCTTCTTCGGGGCAAGGCAACCTTGAAAATGTGAAAGGAATTAGAACTATGGAGGAGCTTTCAGCTCTGAAAAATAATGTAGCTCCGATTAGACCGACATTACACTCTATACAGGCACAACAATGCCGGAATATTCAAACAGTAGCCACAGGCTCGAATAATATTCATATTCACCATAATAAGAATATTCCGGTTCAAAGGAACCTGTATAGAACGCATAAAACGAAAGTTGTGGTTTATCAAACCCAACTAATGATGAAGTAAATAAAATTTCAATTAATTTACTACAAACAGAATGGTTAATTAATAATAATTTTTATTCGTTATATATTTTTCAATAAATATTTTCATGGATATTAAAGTGCTTTTTTTGTACCTACCTTATTACCATTCTTTCGAACCAGTTTCGAAGGAAAATGGTTGAGTATCAAAGCAGCCAAACCATCAAGATCAAATCAGTTCACGATGGAAAAATTGTCAAATTACCTCCTCAGAATTGTGAAGTTCATTGCAAATACTTTATTTTACCATTAAACACCTACATATATATTATACCTGTTAGTGGTTAATATGTGGCCATATTATGGCCTTTTTATTGAAGCTCAGAAACCAACATCTGGACATGAAAACTAATTTCCTTTTAGCTTAACAGTATTGATTTTACAGGAAGACAGAGTTAAAAAAAAAGTCAATTTTTCAATGGCCAATGTTTACCGAACCGAAAATAAGACAATGTTGTTGAAATGTATCTATAGAACATTCAAAATGAAACAAATATTAGGTACCTATGCATAATAGGGCCATTTAAAAATGTCAAAATGATATTGCCACAACAATTTTAAGAAATACCCTGTACCTACACTCTTTTTGTGGAAAAGGTGTTCTTTCGAGAAACTTTTACGATTTCTCTGTATGATGCAATAGTACAACCGTATTAATTTTTTATTATACCTTTAATTGTTTATTATACCTATCCAGGTAAAGCATAGATACGTTTCTTTCAACTATTATTAACAAATTTTTATGCGGGAGCAAACTTTCAAAGAATTCCAATTGCATTCTTCTCTGAACGTGAATTAATATCATTTCTATTGGACCAAGTTGGAAATGAAAGTTTTCAATAATTCAAGATTTACAATGTTGAAAGTACAATTTCGGTTGAAGGAAAAAAATGCTTCGATCTGGAGCTACTTTTCGAAGTCTATTTATAGTCTTCTTCAGGCCAAGATCAATACATTAAAATTGAAGAATTATTATTGCATATCGTCTAATCATAAAAACATAGGTATATATTTCATAAGACAGATTGAATTGTTGACTCTAATATTTGCAACGTAGATATATAATTTACAATAAATTGCAATTCATCATCATATATAATAATCTTATTTAGCTTGGTTGGAACAAAAGTTTATACCTAATCAAAAATTCATTTCAAAATATAATATTTCAAATTGATTTTCAATTTGAAGTGAGTTCTAATAAAAATAATCATATACGAATTAGGAAAACAATTAAAACACCGCAAAAACAAATTTTGGTAGGCCCAAGTCATTTTCTTGACTTATATTTCTTATGTTTTCAAATTTTTACTAGCTATATGTTTGATGGGATCTCTAGACTGGCCCAAAATTTGTTTTCCTGTGAGAATATTACAGACATTTTTTATCCATATTAACAAATAGAATTTAACAAAAAAATCTAGAAAAATGTCTATAATATTATGCTCACTACATTCAAATTTACTTGACCAATCAGATTTTCTTAGAATATTAAGAAGTATCGTTCTTAATGATGAGCTACTTTTCGAAGTCTATTTATAGTCTTCTTCAAACCAAGATCAATACATTAAAATTGAAGAATTATTATTGCATATCGTCTAATCATAAAAACATAGGTATATATTTCATAAGACAGATTGAATTGTTGACTCTAATATTTGCAACAAATTTACAATAAATCTGAAATGTTTGTCACAAATCCTGCAACTATCGTAAAGATACAAACTCCGCTAACTACAAGTTTATATTAAGAGGCAAACTGTAATGCTTAGGTTTCAAATGTGTGTCTGAAGTAGACACGAGTCAAAAAAACCGCTCATTTCATACCAGTATACCTGATACACTCTGCGCGCTTGTACTAAATTATGAAACTAGTGAAACAGTAAAGAAATTGAGCTAAAACGGTCTCGATCTATTGGGTTTGACTCAACAGAGATTCACAAGAATTTCCATACTCCTTGAGATCTCAATAATTATCTTTGGATGTGGACTTGAATAAATTAGGTATTTTTAAAGAAAACAGCATATTTATATCTTTTGAGCTGGAAGGTTAGTAATTTTTCACAAATTCTTCAAGAAATTTCTAGCGTGAAGATTCTGCAAACAAATTTGTTTCAACTCAATTAATATATCTGCCAGTAACAACTGGATCAGATAGATGTTCTGAAGGTTATGGAGGAAATTTCTGGTTTCTTCTTGTATGAAAGAATAGGACGGATATTGAGTGAAGTTTTTAAGTTGATTGCGTTTTCCCTTGCAGTGCTCGCCATAAAACTGATGGAACTGAATCTTCACAAAGATTTATTTTCCTTTGATACAGCGAAAACATATTTCATGAAAGTCCCAGGCTTTCCCACAAACTCAACTCATTCAATATTCACATTATACGTCAAAAAAACAAGATGTTGGAATACTGAAAGCACTTCTTCGATTAAACAAATATTCCGCTCAAAGCCACATTACAAATTCCCAACTTGACTGGTATGTACGGTAATTTGCCCAAGACATTTGTGTCCAATCAGAGTGCAAACTTCATATTGCCATAGGGTATGAGGATTGCGATTGCAACTTCATTCTGGAGTTATAGCAGTTTAGCACGTAAACATTTGGAATTATGCCAAAAACACCTCGGCTCAAAGGAAAATAGGAAGGAGTATACATAGTGACAAATTCCGATCTAAACAGGCATGCATGACAATCTTTTCATGTAACAATTTCGTAAAGCACTGAAGTGTGGTCAGGAGCTTTTGCGCACTTGTACAAAAGTCTTTTCCCATAATATGGAACAGTATGTTACTAATTCGAGAGGGAGTTGTTAAGTTCGAAGAATGGATGGGAAGATGATTGTCGAGGGTACTCACCAAAATTTACGAATTAGGTAACTCATTATTAGTATAAAGATTAAGTTTTATCGTTATTAGGTCATTAGCTATCAGAATCTACAGTCAGGAAGAAATTGTGAAGTATGGAGATAATCTAATTTAGCGCCGTCATTGTTCCTTACCAAACAAGGAAAGTCAGTTCAAACCAGATTGGAAGAGATGTCATTCGTTTAAGGAGACTCTTGTCCTGGTAAAACTATGTTTTACAAGTGGTACTCGCATGAGCCCAAAAGTAAACAGCAGGTTACTGTATACGTGTTTCAAGATGAGTCAAATCCAATTAAAGTTGCTCGCGCACGAAGCACTTCAAGCAAATAGTCGCCTGTTTTTTTAGGAAAAACTGGACATGTAGCAATCGTACCACTAGGAAAACGCAGAACAGTCAATTCTCAGTGGCACATAACTATTTGTTTGCCAGTTGTCTTCCAAGAAATAAGGAAAACCAACCGCTGACGACAGATCACCCTTCACACCGACAATGCGAGCTCTCACATTGGCACAACAGCATTTTTGAGCACTCAAAACATCGATTTGATGAGTCGTCCGTCGTATAGTCCTGACTTGGCACCGAATGAATACTTTTTATTCCCGTATTTTAAGAAAGAAATGAGAGGTCCAAGTTTTTGACACCTGAAGAAGCGGTTGATGAGTTCAGAATGTATGTTTTGGAGATACTTCAATCAGAGTGGCAAAAGTGCTTTGACAATTGGTTCAAACGCATGCAAGAGTGTATAGATCTTAATGGGGAATATTTTGAAGAACAATAAAGCGATTTTCTATTATTAATATTTGTTTTAGTTCGATAATCCCGAAATATAAAAGGCAACCCTCGTATATGTCACCAACAATTTTAATTGTCCAATTGGCTCTTTATTTATTTATTGATTTATTTATTAAATTACACCAATCTACAGTCTAGACCAATTACAGATTGGGAATAAAAAAAATTAACAAAAATTCAAACTCATAAAAATATACAGGGTGAGTCTTTGACCACTGCGTTAATTTTAACCATAGGTTCTTGGGATCAAAAGAAACACTTTTTCCATTACGGTTCTTCCAAATTCAGCTGCGTTAAAAAGTTATAAGCATTTTTAGTTTTCACATTGGGCAAATACCCCTCTGTAGTCTAGTTTTATTTGAATGAAAAATACCTTCCACAGCATCCACTATTGAATCTGAATTGTTTAAAAACATTATTTTCCCTCTAAGAAATGATTCACTCACTCATGTTTCATCCGATGAGGTCCATATCCAGAAGAAAGATACAAAATACTAATTTTCTGGTAAAAAAATTCAACACCATAAACAGATTTTTGCTGTTCTACTATAATTTCTTTCTACTTCAAGATTATAGACAATCCCTTTCTAGTAAGAAATTTAAAAAAAAACCTCAGAATTATTGGATATTATCATCATACGTTTGTAATTTTCTTCTTAAAATTTCCAAATCATGGAAACCATCATTTCTATGAAAACTTCCTAGGGAAGAGGTTGTCACATTGCTTTTTTTTTCACTCAAAGCCAGAAAAAATCATCTATGATTTTCCAAACACTGATATTCCTGAAGTTTCTTCTTGACAGAGACCAGTGAACAGGTCTGAGGTTCCTTGATATCATACTGTTAAAAATATGGCAATCTTTTTCGAAATTTTCAACAACAATGAATAATGTCACTACCAATAATTATTTTAAAGTGATGTTACTTTGCTTGATGATTATTTTCTCTACTGAATCCCAATAACAAATTACATGAATAGATTACAAGTATTCTCAGATTTAGGTGTGCAATTATATTTGCTTGAAGGAATTAGGTTTGATCACCTACATTTGATTCTGAAAAACCAACTACGTGTTTTTTCGTTAGTAAGAATCTATTCTGTTTAGACTATAATTAATTACTGAACACGCGCAAATTTTTGGTTTTTATAATCAGTGTTTTAATTATGTAAACAAAAACAGAAATATTGAATAATGGTTATTTATAGATTATGTCAAATTTTAATACCTCACCATAGAATATTAATTTATTACCGAACCCCAGGAGAGAAAAAAATTAATAATTGCAAATTTTTTTTTAAATGAAAGATAATATCTGTAATCATTATCGATCTTCAGTTATAATTTTTCTCAGAATAACTAGAGTGAATTATTACCACATTGAAATGTTATAATAACGTCTCTGTGGTGGGTTGTTCCCAATAAAATAGTGTTCTGTGGTTCCTTGTTGTTTTGATTCTGTTTGAAACTGTCAACAGTTTGTACCTTAAAAAATGTGGAAAATATTATAATAAAATAATAATAGTTTTTTCGATAATTTGAATTATTCAATTCAGTATGAAATGATTATGGTCAGAAAATACATTTCTATTCTAATCTTTCTTGTTTATGAACCTATGGCTTCCAGTTTCAATATTGATTGAATTTTAATTAACCATGCATCATAACAAACATTCAGAAATATTAAAACTAAGTCAAATTCTATTATCTCCTAAGTTCGTGTACCAGGTTGAATCGGTGTATGAAATAAATATATGAAAAAACTATAAACCTACAAAATAAATCAAGGAGACTGGATTCGGAGATTTTAAAACTCATATGATCTTAATTTGAAGCATTCCTATGTTAGAATAGATATAATTTGATGAACCCTGAGAGTCTGAAGCTATAAAGAACCAGCTCTTCATAAAGACAAGACTTCAATTCAACAGGTCCTGACAGAAAATACATTACCTATTTCAACGGTCATGAGAATATACCGAAGTACCTACCTATGTTAGTGAAGGAAATCTTTTTCTCTATTTATTATGGAATATTACTCTGGATTAAATATTAAACAAGGTGCTAGACATCATTAACAATGAATACAGCAAATGGCAATTCAGATTTTGTAGTGAATGTAAGACAAAAATTGTTCAGTGGTTAATTTCATCCATTAGTTTTTAGTGGTGGAACCATAGACTGGAGAGATTTCCCCAACATTTTGTAGAAATATTTAATATAGACATAAAATATGGCAACATTGAACAAATCTCATTATTGAATAATTTCAGCACAGAAGTGGATTTGGGAAAATCAGAAAATTTGGACAAAATTATATCGATTTAATTTCCTTTCAACTTCAAATATCTCAAGAATGGTACAATTTAGGAGGATAGAAGAAATGATTTTATCTGCAAAAAAGACTAATGATTCCAGGAAGTACAAGATACGGACCTTTAGTTCAACGATATTTGTTTTTCATGCAATTTAACCAATCTGTAGAGTAGTAGTGAGAAACCCACAAGAAATGGAATAAATTTAATGATGCCAAAATATGACTGTTATCAAAAACCTTCTACAGAAGATCATTTCAATTGATATTGTCGTTTTAATATTACAGTTGAAAATGCAATTTTTTTATGAAATTTCAACACGCTATATCTTTTGAACGGGGCCAAATTTGGAAAAATGTTATAGGAAGAAAATGTTTCTTTTGACGTAAAGAATCTATGGTTAAAATGAACGCAGTGGTCGAAGACTCACCCTGTATATACATACAAATGTAAACCCAAATTACCTAAAAAATCACGACCCCAATACAGCCAATTTATATCCAATTTAGTACAGTTGAAAACATCCAATACATCTTGAAAATTGCAAAAATCATGACAAATTTTAAACAGTGGCGAAAACCGAAGCACGTTAGTACGAGGAAATGGAAGATAGAACGTGGATATATTTCTAACAGGTAGTCTAGAGACGTGCAAGTTCACAGAGCCTAGTAAGTAGGGGCAATCAATTTTGGAACTCATAAGTTTATTTAGAAAAAGAATTCCCAAATAAGTCCTACGCTCCTCTAAAGAGTTAACAATAAACCTGTTCAATAAGTACCCATTTTGTATTCCACGATAAGGAAAAAAGTCATCTATTTTGAAACACACGTACTTCAGAAATCGCCTCTGTATTTTCTCCAAACTATCAATATGAACCCTATAACCGGGATTCCATATAACACATCCATATTCAAGCCTTGACCTCACGAGCGCCGTAAAAAAAAGGAAAAGGGATCGAGTCTCCAACAAATCTCCGGAATTCCTAATTATAAACCCGAGAGCCCTGAGACCATCGGAAACAGTTGCCCTCACATGGGGTACAAAAGTCAACCTCTGATCGAATAAGACACCCAGATCTCTGTATTCAGTCACCCTGCCCAAAACACCTCCCTCAATGTTGTATTGAAAGATGACAACGGACTTACTGCGACAGAAGGACATCACGTTGAACTTTTTTATGTTTAATGATAGTCGATTTCTCCGGCACCAATCATTCAGATTATCGATTTCACCATGAAGATCCCAGCAATCATGGATAGACTCAATTTGCAATCATCTACACACAAAAGCAACAGACAGAGCAGGTGTAAACTCAGATCGTTCATAAACAGCATGAACAACAGAGGACCCAAAATGGAACCCTGTGGAACACCTGACGTTGCGGAGAACTCATATGACCTGATTCCAAAACACTGAACAAACAGTTTTCTATCAGCAAGATATGATTCCAGGAAAGAGATAATATCCATTTTCAAGCCAAACGAAGACAACTTTGTAAGAACAACTCCATGGTCAAGCCTATCAAATGCCTTGGAGAAGTCAGTGTATATAACATCGACCTGAGAAAATTCATCTAAATCTGATCTTAATAGAACCATATCTGTGACATCCTTCTTAATTACTATGACAATGTATTCAGTTTACCCTTAAGAGTGCTTGAAGAAGAATTATCATCAAGAAAGAAGCCAATTTTTTTTTTCGTTTGTCAAAATAGTTATTTAGTGCCTACGGTTTTTTATCCGTAAATTTAATGACTAAACATTTAATTGAAGTTGAAACATTTTCAGCCTCCAAAATATTTCGATTCAATAATTTCACTATAAAAAAATGAACATGCATGAATTGTGAATTGAATATAAAAACTAAATTTGATCTCATCTCAGTGTAATTATTGATTTTCTTTCTAGATTGCATTCAAATTTGCAAAATCTAATATGAATTTTGAAGAAATTTCGCAGGGCTGTTTCTGTCTTCAAATATGATCAAAAAATTCTCAAGAACTACGATGTTTCTCACTTCTCACCCGAGGTTTCGTACTTCTAACATAAACCAGGTGAGATGACACTATAATGAGGTCTTGAGACGTCACTAGAGATGTCATATTGTGGCTTTGGGTCTCCTTGATTCCTAACAGACTGTGGATCGAATGTGATAGAGATCATCATAGTTGTAGAAATATATCTGAATAAGTAAAATGTACAAACATAAACGTGCTCATAATGTAATTCTCCCAGTTATCATTCCAAATTTCATAAGTGTACCTGTGTTTCATAAATGTTTATATAATGATTCGTCCAATCTGACATAATATTTGTTTCATGCGATGACATCGAAGTATTTCTTTATGCGTTAACTGGGTTAAAAAATTCTTCGTCAAAATCATCATCAAACAGATCGGTAGATATATAACATAGTAGAAAGAGATAGTTGTACTGACTATAGTATTCAATTTTTCATCAATCCGAGGATATACTTACACCTTTATCTACACAAAACAAATAGATATTGACCGATCGATAAATTAAATTCATTTACGAGACCTTCCAATAAATGACCGTTAAAATAATTGATGGGAAGACATTTCGATGACTCACTTGAAAATCAGGATCAGGGCAGTTTATCAAGCATTCATACGGTTTCCTATCCATGCTTTTTCTCTTATTCATTCACCATTTCTCAGATAAAATCCTTGTAGTCATCTCGGCGTCACAATAATCGAATTGAAAATTTTTTTCTGTTTCATTCACTAACAACGCGCTGTGCACGCACTCATCAATGAGAAATGACACTCAGGAAAATATGGAAACAGTCCTCATCGTCTTTGTTTCTCCACAAAGCTGATTCAAGAAATAATTCAGAAAATGTTCGATTCGTAATAATCAAAATTTACGTTTCTGCGATTTTCGTGCAAATCAGAAAGGAGTATTCGTTGACGATATTCTAACCAACTGGCCGTTCCCCAAAGCTTTTCCGATCATTTCCCCGAGTTTTCCCGAGCGCCGTTCGATCCAGAGCAACACATAGCAACGATGGCTTTGGGGTTCCGCCCTCTTCTGAAAGAAGTACGCTCCAAACATGTGGGAAGAAGAAGGAATAAAATAAAGCATGGAACTCCGGTGAAATTTTAATTGATGAAAATTACCAGGGGGGATATTTTATTTTTGCTCTCTAGTAAATTACTACGCTGAATTTTGAATTGGTTTGAGGCAGCGTCATCCGTGTAATGCGAAGGGATGAGAAAGTAGCACTTTTGATTTGGGGGAGGAAAACGGAAAAGACCTAGAGTAAAAACGCATTGAAATTTTAAAGTTGAAATAGAACAATGCTCCATTGTTAATAATTATTAATTCAATATTTCAGTTAATTGAGTGGTCCTTTCAAGATATTAGAAAAGTTAATTCTTTCTAGAATTGAATCTTCTATAAAAATGCTCTACAAATTTTCCAGGGAGGTTTAAGGAGAACTAGAAATTGTTCAGATCAGGTTCTCAGCCTTACAACTTTCATAGAATCTGGCTTCAATAATAGGTTGAAAACAGGAGCTGCTTTCATTGATTTCTCTTCGGCATATGACGCTGTGTGGAAAGATGGATTAATTTTCAAACTCTATACCCATCTGAAGTGTGGGAAATTGCTAAGATCATCAAAGAAAATGTTATCTGACAGAAGGTTTTGTGTTTTAGTTGATAATAATTGTTAAAAAACGGTCTTCTACAAGGATCAGTTCTAGGCCCTTTACTTTTCAATTTATATCTCAGTGATTTATCCACGACATCATCTCAGAAATTTATTTATACTGATGACATTGCTATTGCTTACCACCGTTCAGATTTCCATGCTCTGGAGAACATATTATATAATTTGGAGATTTCAAAGATTTATTTTAATGAGTGGCGATTATATCCTAACCCCAACCAAATTGAGGTATCTTATTTTCATCTGAATAATCATGGGAAATATAGAAAAATAGCTGTAATTTTCATTGATTAAATATAATTTTTATCCTAAGTACTTAGGAGTTAAATTAGATTCATCTCTCAATTACAGGGCTCATTTAAATAATCTGAGACTAAAACTGAAAATTAGGAATTATATTCTTTAGAAATTAGATGGATCATCTTGGGGTGCTGATGCTTCCACTCTACGCACAGCATCTCTAGCCTTAGTCTCTTCTGTAACTGAGTGAGTCGCTCTGTTTGGTTCAATAGTGCACTTACACAAAAAAATCGATGCACAATTGAATACATCTATGAGAATGATTACTGGCACCATAAGATCTACACCGGTTTATTGGTTACCAGTTTTGTCTAACATTGTGCCTTCCCATATTCGCAGACAGACTGCAGCTCTGAATTCTTGGAGCAAATATCATTCTTTTCCTAATTAATTTCCAATTATTACATACATTCCACAAAATTGAATTCACGCGAACAATTCTAGTAAAAACGTTTTCAATATGAACATTGGCGATAAAGAATTATTGAAGATAGAGTGGAACTCTTATGAAATGTTCAATAAAAATCTCATTTCTGATCCTTCTGAAAGAATTCCGGGTTTTAATACCAAGAAAAATTTGGACAGTTCTTAATCGTTTGAGAATAGTTCATGGTCGTACCAATAGCATGCTCTCCAGATAGAACTCAGTTCTAAGAGCAAGTTGTGAATGTGAATTTGCAGAAAGAACAATACTTCATGTCATCAATAATTGTCCCAAATATATATTTCAAGATGGTTTTAGGTCTATTCACGGTGTTTCCGATTCTTCTTTGAAATGGGTATTCAGTTCTTTTTTCTGCTTTTGTCCCTTCATTTTCAGATTCGATATGTACAACTGGAAGAAGCCTCTGTGTTTATTAATAGAAGAAGTCTTTTTATTTTCAGATTCCATATTGATATGGGTTAAGATATTGAAGAAATCGATCTATAGTGTCAACTCCATGTTGCCGAATGATATCATCTACATATCTCTTCCATAATGTGGAGTTTAGTAACTTATATCTGTTTTGTAAGCCAAAATTTCAAAAGAATATATATATAGTATATAGTGGTCCAGAGATTTCTGCTCAAAATTCTCCATTCAGAATCAGATAGAATAGAAGATAGTGGTGAATTAATTGCCATTCCAAATTCTTGATGACGGAAAATGTCAATTTAACACCTGAAAATTTTTCAAATAATGTCAGCTTTTTTGAAAGCTAATTTTTACCTTGAAAACGACAGAAGATATCTGGAAAAACGTTGCTAACAGGAACAATCAGGAATGGTGAGTATTGCCCAAGTAATACTTTTACACGAGTTCCATCATCAAAAATTTCTCATCAACAACTACTCCCTCGTCTTATGGTACTACATCTTCCATTCAAAATATATTCATGCAAAAATACCACTCTCTAAGTACCCACTAGATGATTCCAATAGGAATAAAGCTTTCCAGAACATTCACCTAATGGTAAGTCCCTGACATTCGGAATGGTTGCGCTCTTCACATCGCCCGTCTAGACAAATATCCTCAATAAATCAATGCCCATCTCCACTGCAGATCGACGAATCCTATTATCGGCCTTATCCATGCTGGATTGCGTTATTCGTTCTCTTTATCCCGGTCAACCTTAACATATATTTAATCATCTCTAAATTTACAACTCTGATCGTGACCTCGATGCGTTAATGTTGGTTGGCATTCAATCTGTCCCGAAATCCTCAATGTTTATCTACTCCAACTCTTCATACTCTAACAATAGCAGAGGCACCCACATATTCGTCAACAAAATCTCGCTGAAAATTATTGAAGCTTTCAGCACTCGCTTTTGGAATCTTTCAATGTTACTCATGAATACGGAATACTCACTTCATGGATATTAATAGGAAAATGGACGAGCGATTTGAGTATGTCTTAAACGTCAAATGTTAACCTTTTTTCAAATTTATCGAGATTATGCTGGCTTCGAAATATTAATTCGTTCATGGAGTTTCACCTACCTATTTATGTTCCTGTCTCGTAATTATAACCGTTCCTTGACTTTCCAGCAAAGAATCTTTTTTTGGGATCACTTTTATATGTATATCATCTACACTTCAGACATAGCAGAAAGTAAAGACTCAACCATAGCATCTATTGCAGATATAAATATATCAATGACTAAAAGGAGTATTGCCGTATGAATAAGTGTATATAGATGGGTTCATTCCAAATTTGGACAATTTTATAAACCTTAAAAACTGTAAGTAGTTAATCGTTATTGTAAAAATAAGTTATATAATGTAATATAGTCCTGAAATGGGTAGAGTCTTGAAACATTCCAAATTTTAAAGGTCCTTCAAAATTGGTTTAAAGAAAAGAAAAAGAGTATTCTATGGTTGAGTGATTTTGGGCAAAAAATTAAATCCAAAACATCTATATACATAGAAATAAAATATGACTGAAAAGGAGTATTTGAATCTTAACGCAATTATAAATTTATTGTGTATATAGATGTAAAAATACTCTTCGTTATAAGATCTCTATATTAAGCCACAAATATCGGAAGGTTTTGTAATAATTTTTTGTAGATCTATAAAAAGTCATATATATAATTCTAGAAGTTTTCTGATGAAGATAAAGTCTACGAGAAATAAGACTTGGTTTGAAAAAGAAACCTTGATTTTGGGCATATAAAATTAAGCGTTTAGCCCTATGAAATCCATCAATATACACATATAAATATATCTATACTTGCATCTGATGCAATCTGAAACAACTACAAGAGCACCTGGTTGACCAATATTCAAATACCCCAAAAATGGTGCAAATTAGGAAAAAGGACGATAAATGATTTTGTCTGCAGAAAAGATTAATGATTCAAAGAAGTATAAGATATGGAACTTTAGTTCAAGTGATAATTGTTTTTCAGGCAATTTAACCAATCTGTACAGTAGTAGTGAGAAACCCACAAGAAATGAAATAAATCTATTCATGCCAAAATATTCATGACTGTTATCAAAAACCTTCTACAAGACATCATTTCAATTGATATTATCGTTTGAATATTACAGGAGAAAATGCAATTTTTTAATGAAATTTCAACACTCTATATCTTTTGAACGGGGCAAAATTTGGAAAAATGTTATAGGAAGAAAATATTTCTTTTGACGTCAAGAATCTATAGTTAAAATTAAGGCAGTGGTCAAAGAATCACACTGTATAATCTATAAAATACTTCCTGTAATTTCACTGTAACATTCCATCGTTTTAACAGTGCACTCTTTAAATTTTACGCCGATTTTCTTCCTCATTTTGAAGGCCCAGCTTTTTAAAATGAATCCATGTTCAGATACTGGAGTGTCTTGATTAAGTATGTAATTTTTTCATCGCAAAATAAAGTAAGTTTTCTCCAAATACTCTTTTATACTTTACTGTGTTTCCGGATCAGTTTTTAGTATATTTCCGGCAATTTCGTATTCTGAAACTTAATCAAAACGATTCATAATGAAGACCCTTGCTGTACTTCGACAAAAAAATTCGAAAAACATAGATTGCTACGTTTATTTACAATAGAAACAAAAATCAATTCCATTAAAATCAATAATGAATCCTAACTTCAATTAATTCTTCTGGCGCTTGATTTTCGCGGGTCTTCCTTCCAATCAATTCAATTTTCAACTAATCATGAACAAAGCAATTCCAGGAATCAGAAAACGGCAAGGAATGAGGGAAATGACTAGAACATTCCCACTTGTTTTCGGTAGCAGGAATATGCCAAATATTTACCACTTATCCAAGCACTCGCAAGGCAGACAGCTGAATCGGAATTCCCAAGGTAGACATTTTGTTTGTGTATAAAGCGCTCGACTGCTGACAGAAAGCTCTTCGGATTGGAGTCATCTCATTTGTCAACGTCAGTGTATCAGCTGTAATATCCGGAGAATATACGGCTAAGACGAAGAATTTTGCTTAATCAAGATCATAGCCGACTATATTAAGGATTCTAGGTACAGATGGAAATCCTGCCTTTGAGTAAAATACAAGGTGTCCAGAAAGGTTATCGGGTATTTGTAAGTTCAATAAAAAATTATTTGTGAGCAATAAGAAAGTTTATTGTTTATTATTATTAACATATGAATTAGAGAATTATTTGGAAAAGATGATGTTATCCAAATGATGACCGTTGCGTTGCTGGCACTGTTTTAAATGGAAACGAAGATTGGTAAGGGAGACCGAGTACAAAAGTAACGGCGGGTTGAAAGTAACAAATGCTCAGTAGATTTATCCAATAGGCGAACACCGCTTTGCTGCTGTCAGGTGACAGCCGAGAGTGCCCCCCTCAATTGCATTTAGTTGCAGCGTACGCCACGCGCTGTTAGGCTGTGTGACAGGACCAGCCCCGGATCTTCAACTTTTTTTAGGTGGGGCAAAAACTGAGAAATGCCGCCCCCGCCCACTTATATTTATTTTTACCTTTATCATTCTTTATAATTTCACTAATTGATTATTTTATATCATAAATCCATTAATTGTTTGATATTTGAACATAGCCTACATAAGACTTTCGTAAGTAATGCATCCATCACTGCTTTTTCTGCGCGGATAAAAAAAAAACAGGAGCTTTTACAGTACGAAATAGCGGAGTTTTAAATCCAAAAGTAGAAAAAATACAGTTTCAAATAGTATAGTTGACAAATCCTGTACATCTGACAGTTAAAACTCTAAATCTTACATTTTAAAACTGCAAGTTTACAGAAATGAAAAATTTGCTATTTGATAACGTAATTTTTCTATTTTTGCTTTCGAAGCGCCGCGTATATGTGTCAAAATATAAAAGCCTATTTATTTACAGATATATAATTGTAAACATGTAGGATATATATTTAATACAAAGCACAGGATAAGATTAAAAATAAAAGCATGTATAATAAAATCAAATATATTGCATTTGTGAATTGAAATTACAATTTAACTTTTCGAGCTTTTTGTTCTGCAAATAAATCTATGACCTTGTCGTAATTTTCTAAATTACTAATTCACTAAATAGTAAACAGAAAAACAACACATAGGTACTTTTCTTTGAAACAAAACACTGCCGTGGAGAAAGATCGCCGAGGGAGTTTTCGAATATAGCGTCATCCCTTTCGCACGCACGTGTGCGCCCGCAGGAATCGCAAATCGTGGCAGCACGCGCCACGCGCCTGCGTGCTGCGATGACCGCGATCTGCGACTCCTGTGGGCGCGTATTTTGAACTATGGCCTACGCGCCTCGCGAAATGTAGGTAATGGTCGAGTAGCACGTCTTACTCCGCGCTCTGGGTATCTGTCGAATTTATAGGGCCATGAAGGTAAATTATGATTAGTCCATTAGTCAGTAAAGTGTGAATTTGGCCGCCCCCTGAACATGCCGCCCGGGGCATGGGCCCCGGCTTGCCCCCCCCTAGATCCGGGGCTGGACAGGACACTACGAGAATTTACACATCAAAAGTAAGTTTTCTGACGTTTTCTTATTCAAAATTAAAAGTCTTGAAAGTAAGTAAGAATCTGAATGTTTTTGTTAATCTATTCTGTATTAAAGTGATTACACTTTGAGTAAATTCAATTTTGTGTAACATGCTCCGATTTAAGGTTATATTGTACGTTTTGACAAAAATGTGAACGGGTACAAAAGTAACATAGCCCTCTGGGTACAAAAGGAACATGTTACCTTTGTCCTCGATGTGATTTAATTATTTATTATTCTTTTAGTTGTATTTTTTTCAACAGAATGCCCCGTCAACGCATTAGAAAAACTGAACGAGGAACCACGGACACGGGAGTGTATCAAAAAGCGGCTGAAGAGCATTTTAAAGATGCTGCAACCATTAGAGGCCTGGCAAAAAAATATAATATTTGCCATGTAACATTATATAGATTTATAAAAAAATTAAAAGCAGGAAATGCTAGCGCTATTGTGGGCTACCGTTGCGTCAACCGTGTTTTTATCAACAAGTCTGTCGCGGGAATCAAGTTTCAACGAGCATAATGTGAGTTAATTTTTGACAACCTTGCTGATGTTATGGATAGGTACCAATTAGAGCCAAATATATCTGGAACATGGACGAAACAGGGGTGACCACTGTCCAAAAATCTAGCAAAATTGTAGCCCAAAAAGGAACTAAACAAGGAGGTGCAGTAACATCGGCAGAACGAGAAAGATTAGTAACTGTTGCTGTTGCCATCAATGCTCAAGGAGGACACATCCCACCCTTTTTCGTATTCCCACTGAAACGATTCCAAGACCACATGATCCATGAGGGTCCTGTTGGATGTACTGGAGCGGGCAATTGTAGTGGATTGATGAAAAATACAGAAGTTTATTTGTGTTATTAGTATATGATAAAGATTTTAAATAAATAAGTACATATTGTACTCATTACCCACCCCTTCGGCTTGTTACTTTCGACCCACAACGTGTTACTATCGACTTGCCTATGTTGTCGAAATTAACAAGGGGCGATATTTTTTAAATTTCTATAATTCATAAAAAACACACTATAATGTGATAATTCGAGTTGCTAGAGTAAAGAACATAAACTGAATTTTTATATAGATATATCAAATGAATGGCAATAGTAACACCCAGCCAGAAATCAAGGTAAAAGTACAAAGTGTTACTTTTGTACTCGGTCTCCTCTACATATCTATTGATATTGCTGCCATTTTTGACCTGATATTTTGCTTCAACTGGGTTTGCTTCTTCGGATTATTTTGATAAACCTTACTTTTAAGGTATCGCCATGCAAAATATTCAAGCGGGCTAAGGTCGGGGCTTCTGGGAGGCCAGCTGAAGTTACCCCTTCGCGAAATGATTTTATTAGGAAATAATTCGTTTACAACTTTCATTGAATTATTTGAGGTATGGCAAGTGGCTCCTTCTTCCTGAAACCACGTTCTTCAGTTGAAACCTGCAAACTCCTACAGCTCTGGGACAAAAAAATTTCGCAACATATGCAATAACGGTCGCTTTTCACATTAATTGCTCGTACTCGTTGAACTTCTTGAAAATAAGGACCAATTATGCCTTTAGCAACTGTGGGCTATGCCTAGGTCGTTCATGCTTTCGTCTTGAATTCTCCATTGCCCAGCACCGACAATTCTTTATATCAACATGACCATTCAGGTGAAAATTTTTCTTCGTCACTAAACAGTATGTTGTTAAAGTTATTAAATCGCTGTAGCATTTCGTTCGTGAAATTTAGTTGATAAGCATAGTCCGCATCCTTCAATTATTGAACCAATTGAATTCTATAGGCTTTTAGATGTAAGTCTTTCTTTGAAATCGAATGTAAAGACGATTTTTTAATGTTCAACGTTTGGCTTCGCATTCGGACGGATAAAGACGTATTTTGACGAATCGACGCCACAACTTCTTCAATTGTCTCGGACGAGGACGACCAGAGTTTTGAATTTTAACTGTCGCATCTGTATTCTCAAACATCCTGATCTATATCCTAATGCTATCGTCACTTGGTCCGTGGCGTGTACGATATTCCGCACGATAGAGACGTTGAGCAGTCACTATTGACTTACCATTACGATAATTCACTCGTACGCAAAATGCGCGATGCTTTCCCGAGTACTGTTTTTATTCGTCGACATTCTCAAGTTGGACTTTGTGCATCTAGAACAAATAAAAAAATCTTGCGTGAATATCTTGGTCGACGACCATACAAGATCCTACTGGTTCAAAAATCAAAGCAACTTGACCATAAAAAGCGTCGTTTTGCTCATTGGAGTCCATTTTTGCGCTCTCGATCTAGTAGAACAGCGTGCTATCGTTTTTTCCAAAAATATGTTATTTTCGAATATCGGGAAGAAAATGGTATAAATCTATCGAGTTCGACTTTTTAATGAAAATCTGTGGTAAAATTTGAGTGAGTACGGACGGCCGTCTCTCTCAGTGTAACGTATACTCTCAGTGTAACGAAAGATATCATCTAGAGATTTGATATTTTCAGAATAGCGTAGTTGTACAAATATCTCGGTCAAGTTCGTAATTGGGCCAAATTCGTTCAATGGTTCACATGTTATGAGCATCTGAAATTTAGTTCGCTTAATAACTCCCAGAATATATATTGGATAAAGTTGTAGCTTCGAAGATATTTGAATTAGGTTGAAACAAATGGGATTTCAAAGTTTCGTGAAAATCGACAAGCTAGATAATTCCTAAAAAAAGTTCTTTGATTCTTTATTCATATGACATCGGACGTATTCAAACAAAAATTTGTGCATGTGTAAAAGTTATTGATATCTGACATATTCTCAAATTTCATTGTCGTAGCTTCCTTTCACCAGTTGACTGAAAATTAATCGGAATGGTTCATTCACAGAGGATTAATGTATGTTGTCAAAATTCAGAAAAGGATTGAAGTGGGTTTTTAGAAGGGAATTTGAGCTTCTAAACTTAAGCGCGCAAAAGCTCCTGAACTCTCCTCAGTGCGTTTCTGAGTATTTTATCGAAAAATTGTATCTGGTGCGGAACGCCATCTCGAACGAACAAAATTACCATATATATATATTCTTTTGAACCTTTGGCTTACAATATTTAGTTAGCAAACAATAAAGCATATAGATCAGGGGTTAGTGACCGGGTGTCATACAATTCGGCATAAAGCCTAGGGAAAACACCCCAGTAAAAAAACCCTGGCTTCCTCTCTAAGTGTGAAAGTACAAAAATAAGCTGAAATATATCTCAGGGACTTCTTTCTTCAAGAGTGGTCCTCTATTGATGGAGACAGAGACTTCTTCAAGTTGCCCACATCGAATCTGGAAATAAAAAGTCAAAAGCAGAAAAAAAGAACTGAATAACAAAAATACGTATCATATTCGTTTGAAATTTATAACCCATTCCAAGAAAGAATCGGAAACATCATGAATAGATCTAAAACCATCTTGAAATGTATATCTGGGACAACTAAGGATGAGATTAGGTATTGTTTCTTCTGCTTCTGC
Organism: Micraspis discolor; assembly: GCA_030674115.1. Lineage (NCBI taxonomy): Eukaryota > Metazoa > Arthropoda > Insecta > Coleoptera > Coccinellidae > Micraspis > Micraspis discolor. The sequence continues at coordinate 5,103,491 of JARTUT010001740.1, forward strand.
ACATTCTAAACTTGCGCTAGGAACTGAGTTCCATCTGATGAGCATGATATTGGTACGATCATGATCTGTTCTCAAACGATTAAGAACTGCCAAATTTTTCTTGGAAGATCAAAACCAGGAATTTTTTCAGAAGGATCTGAAACGAGATACTTATTGAACATTTCGTAAGAGTTTCACTCAGTCTTCCATACTTCTTTATCACTTATGTTCATATTGAAGAACGTATTATGCCATAATGGTTTGCGTGACTTTAATTTGGGAATTCTATTTTGTGGGATATATGAAATAATTGGGAATACATTGGAAAAAGAATGATATTTGTTCCAAGAATACAGAGCTGCAGTCTGTCTGCCATATATGGAGTGAAAACAATCCTCAAGAAGATACAAAAATCTACAGGCAACAAATGACTTTATACTGCACACAACATAAACCTGATGTACCTATAAGCTTCATTCATTGAGAACTACATTCTTTCATGTTACTGCTGGTCACATAAGCGACGGTGTACCGGAGATGGAACCTGAACAGGTATGCTAGTGCATGAAGATTAGAGCATGTGTGTCACAATTTTCCAAGCCTCTCGTAGGTAGTCGGAGCAAGATAAAAATTCGATTCTCTCTTGTTCGATTCGGCCAACCACATGTGGCCCTTATCGTGTGAGTCAAATGCAACAAACGCCGCAACAGGAAAACCGCAGATACTCAATCATTTCTTCACCACTGGTGACTTGGGAAAGAATTCTTGTCGTCACGATGGATGCACAACAGTCCACCCTCTGTTTTGTGACACGTTAATGTAAGTTTTCGATATCGCATTGAGTTCAGTTGTCGTCCATCATTTTTATGTTATTATTTTTTTCTTAACCGAACTTCTGGCACTTCATCACATTTAATAACTTCTATAACTTCTCACGTTACAGTGATGAAATTTCAAAATGTGCTAGATATTGATAACTTCCATACATTCAGAAATTTCGTTCTGATATAACGAATATTTTAAAAATAGAAATTTGAGGATTCTTGAAAATTTTTCTTACCTACAGATTTTTACTAAATTTGGTAAACTACATTCTTTCAAGGTTATTTGAATGATTTTCAAGTTTGAATTGATTCTATGGATATTTTTTTATTTATCGAGAAACTGAATTACAGATGCTCATAACTTGGAAACCATTAGACAGATTTAGCAGAATAACGAACTTCACCGAATATTCGGTCAATTTATCTATTATGTTATTTCACATGGGAAAAACGAGAAATAAAAAGTGAAATGTTTTTGTTTTTCTTTATTGGAAGAAGTCTATTCAGAAAATCAGTTACGGTCACAAATAACACCAAAAATTTTATGACCTCAGTTATGAGGACATTCTCTTTCAGAATTGAAGTATCTCGAATGAAATGTTAAAAAAAATATTAAGGCTTTGCGCATGAAAGAAGTAAAATTTCATGATTAGGAAAATATTTTTTCCGCAAATCGCCAGGAAATTTTGACATTCCTGTCAAAATTTCTTGAAGAAAAAGTCAGGACTTCCTTACTGTAAGGAAATGATATTTCCGTACAGTTGTTAGTGTTCTACATAAATTATAGAAAACACATTGCTTATAAGGAATTATTTATATTTATTTTATTTATTTATATTTATATTTTGAAAACATCAAGTCATTGCTGAATACATTTTTAGGATCAATTTGTTATATTTACAGTAATTTGACAGTTAGTACAATTATTGAACATTGGAGGAACACTCTTAGAACTATGAGAAACATTTTGGACAACATGCAGGGTGGAAGGGTCATTTTGTTGAATATTTTGTACTGTGAAAATTTTATTTGCCACCTCAACCTTATTGTTAAGCGATTCTTCGATATATCCTTCAGCAGCGTTTGATGACTTCCATCCGCCATGCCTCTTTAAACTAGTTATGTCGGCACCAGAGTCAACCAATATTGTTGCAGAAGACCGACGAAAGCAGTGACCAGTATATTCTGTCGTATTTACCAAGTTCAAATAAGTAGCAAGTTTTTGGGCATTTTTCTAAATTGATGAATTCCTACCACTTGTCTACAACCCTTTCCGCTTTGATATTTAAAGAAAAATCGGTCACTGTTCATATTTTTTGGTCTTAACTAAACATATAATACTTTCGATAAACATTCAAGTAGATCTGATTAATTACAAATGATCTTGGTTTGTTGGTTTTCGAATCAGGTATGCTGATTAAAAGCTTAGATTCTAAGTCTAAGTGAAAATGAAAATTACTAACTAATTGAATTATAAGTGTTTTAAAACAACATTAGAATTGCAATAATAAATATTATGAATTGAATTATAATAATAATTCACTCACCTTTTTTCAGGTTGGTTTGCTGCAATTTTTAATGATCTGAAAGAAGCAAAATAATGTTACAGGCTGAACATCAAACTTTGAGCAATAGAAGAGAGTAAATTCTTAATTTTCATAATGAATCCGTCAATAATGTAACTCATTTGCCGATTTCATCGAAGAAGTTTTTGAAAGATCAAAAAAAAAATGTTTTCGTTATCGTTATTTGTTTTCAATCTCCTACATCTAAAGCTTGAAACTTTTTGGGTCGTCGTGAGACACCTCGTCGAACCGCTATTCAGAAATTGGTGAAAAGTCTTAAGCTTGTGAAGTTCAGTTAATAGATAAATAAAGGTATATACATAGATCGGAAACTAAAAGGGTAGGGGAGGTAAAATTTTGGTGGGGTAAATGAGGGGTATTGACAGGCTATTCGAAATTTAGAAATTCCAATTGCATATTTCTCTAAGCTTGAATTAATGGAAACTAATTCATATCCAACAATGTAGATTCCAAAAATAATGTGTGATACTTTCATCATAATAGTAATTTGTAAATTGGAATGTCCGTTTGAATAAATAAATAAATATTGATATCGATACCTTACAATTATCATAATATAACAAAAAAATTGGCATGTACAAATTCGAAATAACAAAAACATTTCCTCCGAACTGTTACTATGGAAGGATTAATTATTTACAATCAATTGTAATCATCATCATATCACTAATCGTATTCAGCTTAGTTATTAGGTAAATGGTAAATTTTTATCGAAGCAGATATTCATTTCAAAGAATAATTTTTTTTCAATAAATTGATTATCTTTCAAGGATCTGTAACATAAGATAATAACCAAGCTAGATGAAACACAAATTGCTAATAAAAATATATACCTCAAAGAATTATGAAGAAGAATTCTTATACAAATTAGGAAAAAAATTAAAACACCGATAACAAATTTTTGTAGGTGTACGATCCTCAAAACATCATGTTTTTGACATATATTTCTTATGTTCCCCAAATTTACCGGCTATGACTGATGGGATCTATAGACTGGCTCAAAATTTGATTTCGTCTGAGACAGACATTTTTATTTTTACTAAGAAATACAATTCCAACAAAAAATCTAGACAAATGTCTATAATATTGTGCTCACTACACTCTTTACTTAACCAATCAGATTGTCCTGAAATATTAAGAAATATTGTCCTCATTTTTCTACGAACATCTGTTCAGAAGCATATTTAAGAAAGTAAGCTAGATAGAACAAAAGCGGGCCATTGGACTCAGGATTCAAAAATAAATGAACACCGTAGGAGATGTGGAAGAATATCCTCATAGTATTTTTTTAATTCGGATTGAGTCTACTTCTGTAGAAACGTCAAACAGCACTCCGATGTGGGACACTTTGTAGATGTTAGAGTCATCATCCAATTCTGTATCCATATTAGCTCTTGTCCCATTTCATCATAACGTATTGACCAACACAACATCGTAACATCGAATTTGATATGAACTCGGACTATTTTACTACAGTATAACTTCCAACGCAAAAATGCGAAGTACTCCTTTGTTTATAGATAATCATAAAAACATTTATGCGTGTTCGCGTTGAATTTATTACACCCTTTTGTTTGAAAGTAATCGCAATCATAATATCGTATAAATAAACGTTATGCCACCGAAACCTTGCGTATATCTCCGAAATATTGCATGCAGGTTATTTATGCTTCGGCTGCATCTTGAAATTTCGGCTACTTTGTGGTGAATTCTTTAATTTTTAGTAGATAGTAATAACATCGATTCGCATAACACTGTTTTTCTAATTTTGATATACAGGGTGTCCTGTAACTCAACGTCAAGCGGTTACTGGGCAATATGCTAGGTTATACCAGTTCTAGCAAAAATAAAAAAAAAGATTCTGTGTCACTTGGTTCAGTGGTAATGGGTATATATTTGAAAATGTTGAAAATTGACACCCTACATTACATCCTTAGGTTTAGTAGTCACAAATTTTCCAATTTTGCAGTTATTTTTTTTAACCGTAATCCTAAAAAACCATGCTTTTGATTACAGTCACAAATCCATTATTAGGTGCAGTTGTTTTAGTAAAAAAATATAAGTTTCGTTGAGACATGGTTCAAAATAATCCTAATTTTTTATGGCTGACTGAGGCGTATAGAGTTTCCCAATACCCTTTTAATAACACCGAAAAGGAAATAATGAATTAATTCCTTCCCGTTCCTTCGGTGTGGAATATCAGGTGAATTCTGATTGTTTACAGAGTGCCAGTCAACACCGGCTTATTAAAGAATTGTATCATCCCCAAGGACGGCTCTAATCCTCAGGAAGTCGGATGAGGCAGTGAAATAGATTATCCCAGGAAACTGGATTTTCCTACCTCCCTTATCTTGTTTTTTCTTAGTATGAAGTGTCGCAAATATTTGCGGAAACTTGTTGACACGTTGTGAATGATGGCGGAGAAATTCGAGAGAAAATATTGATCAACCTGAAATTCTGTTAGGTGCCTCTCATATACCATAAGAAACTACGATCGATAAGTTTATGTTATCACAGAGAAAATGGCTGACCACCGCAGAAAATAATTTTCCAATTCGCGATCTCGTTTCAAACTTATGACTCAAATACTAAGCCGAAGATAATTGGAGATATACAGGGTGAGTCTTTGACTACTGCGTTAATTTTAACCATTGGTTCTTGAGATCAAAACACTTTTTTCCCATGCCGGTTTTTTATATTCAGTTGATGACGAGATATTGTTGATGATGGAGCTCGTGTTGAATGATTGTTTGGGCTATTACCATCATCTATTGTGGATGTAATGATTTCCGACGTTTCGATAGACATCTTCTATCTTTATCAAGGAGGAAAAGTAAAAAACCTTTTGAAAAATTATCAATTTTTCAAAAAGTCAATATGACAGAAGTCATGAAAGAAAAATGAACAAAGTTATATACTCATCTGTTATATGATGATCTTTTCAAGTTGGATCGAACTATCGGCGTCCAAACTTCTGGCAGATCTATAGATGGAGCACTTATGGAATCTGGTGTTATTTTCATAAATGCTGCTTCTTTGATTTTTCTTCTTGCAAGTTTTTCTTCTTTGGATATTATTGATGCTTCATCCCATTTTATACGATGATTCTCATCTACAGCATGTTTGACTAACCTGGATTTGTCGCTGTCTAGTACTCGTAGAAGTTTCTGATGTTCTTTTATTCGTACATTCAGAGGGCGTTTAGTTTCTCCGATGTAAGATCTTCCGCACTCGCAAGGTAATTCATATATGCAGTTCTTTGTCCTTTGTGTCTCATTATTAGGCTTAACTTTTGTAAGTTTAGCTCTGATAGTGTCTTGAGTTTTGAATGCAGTCGTTATGTTGTATCTATTTCCAATTCTTCTCATTTTCACCGACAAACCTTTTACATAAGGAATTACGGTTTTAATGGTCTGATTTTTATCTGTTGGTTCAGGTTGACTTTCTCTTGTTCGTTTAGCTTTTTCTAATATCTTTTTGGGGTAGCCATTGCTTCTAAGAGTTTTCGAGATGTTATTTATTTCTTCATTTTGGTCTTCTTCAGTGCAACAAATATTTATTGCTCTATCAAATAAACATTTTGCTACTCCCAATTTAGTGTTTAGTTGGTGGTTTGACTCAAAATGTAGATATTGTCCTGTGTTCGTTGGCTTTTTATACACAGTGGTTCTTGGGATTCCATTTTGTTTATGTACGAGTACATCTAAGAATGGAAGTTGTCTGTCCTTCTCGATTTCAATTGTGAATTTAATTGATTCTCATGATTGTTTAGATATTGAAGGAATCCATCTATAGTTTCTCTTCCATGTTGCCAAATAATGAAAGTATCATCTACATATCTTTTCCACAGTTTGGGTTTAAGTACATATTTTTCTAATGCCTTTTGTTCGAAAATTTCCATATATAAATCTGCTAAAATTGGTGATAGTGGTGAACCCATGGCCATTCCGAATTCTTGTTGATGAAAGATGTCTTCGAATTGGAAATATGTTGTATCAATACAAAGAGAAAGCATTTCCATAATTGCATTGACGCTTAGTGTAGTTCTTTCACTAAGGGTTTGATCTTCTTCAAGCTTTTTCCTAACCATGATAAGTGTTTTATCTGTCGGAATATTAGTGAACAAACTGGTGATGTCGAAGCTGACCATAACGTCTTCTTCCATGATTTCTTGATGTTTCATTATTTCTATGAAATGTTTCGTGTTTCTTATCATCGATGTTGAATTACTTTTTAATGGCGATATAATTTTCAGCAGAAATTTAGCCAATTGGTGGCATGCTGAATTTCTTGAACTCACAATTGGTCTTAGAGGAATATTTGCTTTGTGTATTTTTGGTAGACCATATAAATGTGGTGGTTTACTGAAGTGAGGTGTAAGTCTTGATCTAACGAATTGATCTGGAAATTCATTTCGATATTTATAAAGGATTTTGTAAATCTTGTTTTCAACTGTGGTGGTAGGGTCCTTTTTTAGTCTTTTATATTTTCCTGCTTCTGATAATTCATTGATTTTTTGATTATAAGAGCCAACATCTAGAATTACAGTGGCGTTTCCTTTGTCTGCTGGAAGTATCTTTATGGAACTATCCGATTTAAGATCTTTTAATGCCCTCTGTTCAGCTTTATTTATATTGGGTAGAGGTGTCTTGTTATTCCTGTCTTACAAGGTTCTGATTTTCCATCTGTATTCTTCGGCTTTTTCAGGTTCTCGAATTTTCTGTGCAGTTTCTTCTGCCGCCAACATGATTTCAACTTTTGGTATCGTCTTAGGGGCTATAGAGAACTTGAGACCCTTGTTGAGGAGAGATATCTGATCTTCACTTAAGTTCTTATTAGATAAATTGATCACGGTTTTTGAATGATCTAAGGGTTCATATTTTCTTGACTCCTTCATAAGTTTCTCCATTTTCCTTTTTTGGACTTGTTTTTGTTGTTCATATATTCTTTCATAGCTATGTTTAATAGCTCCCAGAATATTTTCATGCCAGAAGTTTGGACGCCGATAGTTCGATCCAACCTAAAAAGATCATCATATCACAGATGAGTACACAACATCGTTCATTCCTCCTCCATGACCTCTGTCATATTGACTTCTTGAAAAATTGACAATTTTTCAAAAGGTTTTTTACTTTTCCTCCTTGACAAAGATAGAAGATGTCCATCGAAACGTCGGAAAACACTACATCCACAATAGACGATGGCAAAATTTGAAAAATTGATAATTTTTCAAAAAGTTTTTTACTTTTCCTCCTTGATAAAGATAGAAGATATCTATCGAAACGTCGGAAATCATTACATCCACAATAGATGATGGTAATAGCCCAAACAATCATTTTTATATTCAGCTGCGTTAAAAAGTTATTTTATTATTATTAAGCATTTTAAGTTTTCACATTTGGCAAACACCCCTCTGTAGTCCAGTTTAGTTCTTATCAATATTTAATGAGCCCTCTATGAGCTTTCTGAAAATAGCCCGAATACACATTCTAAACGAGTTTCATAATTGAAAATATCTCATCATCAAATACCTAAATTTTCCAAATTTTCAACACCTTGTTCTCCATCAACTGATTTCACCTTCACCACACCCCTTTATTTACCAATTTCAATTTCATTCGTGGACAATTCGAACATTCTGAAACCTAGCTCTGTTTGCGTGCATTGTACTAATTCAGGAAATGGCTAGGACACTTCTATTATTAACCGAAAGATACTGCAGCTGACCTGTGCCAAATGAATTGGTCGCGATATCAGTCAGCATGAAGATAGAAAGATAATAAAGAGAGTATGATCAAACACGTTCGAACGGGAATAAATGGTTTAATTAATTTCTATTGATCCGAAGAATTGGGGGCAGAGCGCGCAAAGGCTACGATCGTGCGGATTATGTTATTTTCATTTCTTCCGATTATTGATGTTGTCCGACTACGAGCCAAGTGATTTATCGATTACTTTACCCATATTCTGAGTTGTAATTTGAAAATACGTGCATTCATTAGTTGGTGCTTTTTCCTCGGAGTACCAATCAGGTATATTGGCTCCTTCGGAATTGAAGCCAAGAAATTAGATGAATGCACGACGAATCGCAAGATAGAAAACATTCTATCACAATCGATTTAAACGAGATTTTGGGACTGAATTATAAAACTACAGTACAGGTTTTGAATGTATCGACATCATAAATTTCGAATAGGAAATTAAGAAAAGCACTGACTGAAGTCATGAGCTTTTGCGAGTTTATTCTAGAGTCTTTCTTTGTACTCAAGAACAGTGTGATACTAATACAACCGCCACAATGAATGAAAAAACCTTTATCACAAGTTCCCATCTCCTAAAATCGAATCGAAAGTAGCATATCAAGTCCATCTAAATCCATTTAAAATATCTTTCTTTCACCAGATCTTATCTTTTGAAATATCTTATATCTTCTAGTCCAAATCAGAAATATCTTGAATTAAAAATAACTAAACTAACAGTGTCCTTTAGTTTCATTACAGACACAATCCTGTTCCACTTGAAACTATACCACTTTCAATATATAATTAATTGAATCATTTCAATGAAATTGGCACATAGTCAAAAAAATGTATTTCACGATAAACAAGGTGTTTTTCATGATAATACCAGAATTCAGGACAGGCAAACACTTGTCCCTTGAAATAACTTATACAGGGTGAGTCTTTGACCACTGCGTTAATTTTAACTATAGGTTCTTGAGATCAAGAGAAACACCTTTTTCCCATACCGCTTTTCCATATTCAGCTGCGTTAAAAAGTTAAGCATTTTAAGTTTTTATATTGATCCATCTGTGGTCCAGTTTAGTTTGAATGAAAATAATCTTCCACAGCATCCACTATTGAATCTGAATTCTTTAAAAACCTTATTTTCCCTCTGAGAATTGAATCACTCACTTATGTTTCATCAGATGCTTATATCGATTTAATTCCTTTCAACTTCAAATATGTCAAAGATGGTGCAATATAGGAAAAAGAATGATGAATGATTTTATCTGCCAAAAAGACCAATGATTCTAGGAAGTACAGGATACAGATCTTTAGTTCAAGTGATATTTGTTTTCATGCAATTTAACCAATCTGTACAGTAGTCGTGAGAAACCAACAAGAAATAGAATAACTCTATTAATGCCAAAATATGCATGACTGTTATTAAAAACCTTCTACAAGAGATTAATTCAATTGATATTATCGTTTTAATATTACAGGTGAAAGTGCAATTTTTTAATGAAATTTCAACACCCTATATCTTTTGAACGGGGGTAAATTTGGAAAAATGTTAGTCGAAGAAAATGTTTCTTTTAACGTCAAGAATCTATGGTTAACATTAATGCAATAATCAAGGACTCACCCTGTATATTCGAATCCGAATTACACACAAGCGATGATTTGTCGAAATCGAATCTTCTGAAACCCCTAAATGACTTTTACGAGCATTAAAACTTTTTCTGAACACAAATTTGGTATGAGAATTTCGATAAGATACATTATTTCACCGTTATTGAGCCATTTCGATTCATTTTCCATCAACTGGAAATGAATTGTGGAGTACGACCTATGTCATTTAAGAACACAGGATGATAACTTTTTTTAATCTTCTTTTGGTTGATTCTTTCCCATTTTTGCGGTAGTTGTTTGAGTATGATACTGTTCTAGAGTTCAGAAAAAGACTTATGAATAAGTGCGCAAAGCTCTTGAATCACGTCACTACTCTTCTTCAATAGTTTTCTTTTCGGTTGTGCAAAATGGCGAAGGTGTTGGGTAGTAATGCGGCATGTTCACTGGATGAAGAAAATCGTGTTCTACATTATAAATCCAAATTTAGGATCATTACGACTATAAGTTCAGCATGTCATATTTTAAGAAATTTTTCCGTCAGCTTGCCAAGCTTAACCCCAGCTAACTACTGAAATTATTTACAGAGTTGTTCAGTTATGTGGAAATTAGCAAATCGAGCATTCTAAATGGTCAAAAGCATTTGGTACCGAGAAGAATTGTGAAAATAACTTGGAATCAATTGAACTTTTATTTTGAGAATTATGAACACTTCATTATATTAATTATCATATGATTACCAACCCAGTAATAATTCGAAAGGTGTTACAGATCTATAATCATGAAGTTATATATTTTTTTATACGAAGCGCTCACGTTAGCTCACCACTACACTTCGATAAGCTTGATGAAAAATCCTTTTAGTTCAATCGTATAACGACAAAGAAATGTGGCGCATCAACAGTAATATATCGTATAATACGAGTTCCACCAAGAATGTTGTAAAAACCCGCAAAATAAATTGTTCTGGGATTTCTACATGAAAACATACCTCATAGTTTTGGCAATGTCTCCTTTCTTTCAAGTTAACAATCCATGACTTTCGAAATAAAAACCCTATCCGAAATCAAAAAGATCAAAAGGAATCTTGAATTCTCCAACCGGAGCGATGCAGTTGACTTCCTCTCTTCTTTTTTCCGGGCAGACAGGGCCTTTTCCACATTTCCTGTTACAGTGAAAATGAAAAAGATGCCGGATATGAAGAAAACAAAACCTACAACCGCCAGTGGGTTCATTATTTCGTACACGGTAATGATAAATAGATCCGCGTTCCATTATGTCATGTCAAGTGTCCAAGTGAAGGATGATCTCTCAGAGCCGTGCTTTTGCATGGTCTGGGGTATTCACGTGTTGTCTTTTAGCTTTGCAATTAGATGTACTTCCTTTGAACTCAGTTCAACTGAATAGGTGGCTGAGTATCCAACAACAATAATGTCATACTCGTGCATTGAAAAAGCCGTGAGCTGGAAAAAGGAGGTTTGATGTTGAACTTTTCGTTAAAGAATAAATTTCGAGTAATTGAATTGAACAAATCTATTCTTGAAAGTGTGAATAAATAAAAAATTAACCTAAAGTTGAAATTATAGTCGTACACTGATGAATAAAAGATGAATAAAATTCTAATCATAACATAACAAATCAAAAATATTACAAAACAACTAATTAAAAAATGAAATAGAATACGACATATGTGGTTCGACATTTGTGTATAACACTCTTGTCTCTTCAAGTATTCATATTCTATTATTCGTTATACACAAATGTCGAAGCACATGAGTCGTATTCTATTTCATTCTTCAATTAGTTGTTTTGTAGCTTTTTTGTAACATTGTTCCATCTTATTGGCTATAATTCTACCATACTTTTCAATAATACAAAATATTTTTATAGGCAGCCCTGCTTGAAATCATCGATATTGTCATCTCTATGTTCTTATTTATTTATTTAAAAAATGTTATATTTGAAAGAATTTTGTGGAAATCGTTGGTATAAAAAAACATTCGATAAAGTTTTTTGCTTGTTCTAGTAGAGCAGCGTTAAATCATTTTGCCCAAATATCTGTACTCTTTGAATCGAGCACAAAAAAGTTTGACTTCCTGATGAAGAATACAGGATCGAACTCTTTCTTCCGAAAGAGATAAGCTAGAGTTTTCATATTTCCAGAATAGTTTAACTGACCAAATAGTTCGTTATTGGGTCAAATCCGTCCAATGGTTTGAGAGTTATGAGCATCTGAAATCAGGTTAGATAGAATCGAGAGCTATTTGCGTTCGCTAGGTTGAACAGAGGAACAGTCTATACTGGTCTATACTGTTTAATTTATACTTTATGATTTAGATGTTAAGATCCTTAGATTCTTTATAATCTTATTCTTCTCATACCTTAATTTGGTTTTAAAGCATGATTTGATGTAAGTTATATTTTCCTCTGCATATGTACTCAACAGGTTTTTCCACGTTCACACAACATACTTCCCTCCAGGTTACCAAAGAGCATCAATCATTTCAAACCCAGTGACATATGAAACCTGTTAAGTTATGATAGGCCCGTTGCACTCGTAAATGTGAAAATTTGCTGACATTCAGACTATATTTAAGATCGGTTTAATGTCAAGGAAAAACTTCGATAGGCGTGACATTTGAAATTAGCTTCAGGTTAAACAGAACATAAAGTTCGGCGATACCAATAAATGTTATACGGTCTTGCTTGATTGGATTTTTCATTCAGGTAGGTAATGAACTTTTCATTTGGAAAATGGAGTCTTAATTGGAGGAAACGGAATTTTCTTCCTTTATGCAAGTTTTGGTGTTCCAAATTTCGGAGCAGTGAGGCGTTCTAAATGAAACGAATTCTTTAAAGACTGAGTGCGGCAAAAATCAGTTTGCACTGTATGGTGTTCACGCATACGCGTATTCTCGGCCAGTATCGTACCTAGGGCCGAAGGAGGCAGCTGAAACATAGTAAGTTGAGTTGTCCGCGTGTAGTAGTTGTGTTGTGTACTTTTACAGTGCGTTCGTTGCCATGACTGCGTGTGTAAAGTACACGAAAGAAGAACGTGTTTGTTTGCTCACTTCTTACTCACTTTCTTACCTAAAACTTGACGGAGATAATGCTGAAATTTTCGAAGAATTTTGCCATCGCTTTCCAAATAAGCAATTTTCCACCAGACAAATGGTGCATAATTTTTTCGTAGAATTTGTTTTACCGTAACTAAACGATGCCGCATGTGTGTTGAAGAGGGAGGTGCCACGGAGCTCGGATTTTAATTGTTTAAAACTAGGAATCTTGTTTCTAGGAGACGGCTGTTCTCGGAGAGAGGGTCGGGGTTAATTTGAAATAAGTGAAAATTAAAATATATTTATTTAAGGGCGCCACGTGATTTGAACTCTTCTATATCCTAGATGATATTTGATAAAATTAAGTGAAAAAAAGAAAATCACGAAATCTTTATGAATTCCTATATTCAACAATTCTCCCAAATAAAATCTCGATTTCCTTTATGAAATGATTTTTTATGAGTGAAAGGTACCTTTTATGACGTCATAATCAGTTTACACCTCCTGGTACATATAAATCTCAATGAATTTAATGAGTTGTCAATTAATGACATAAATTAATGTACATTAAAGAAATATGATGATGCTATTAATATTCGGTCTAACGAATGGATATGTCCGGTGGTAGTTCGGCAATGGCTGGATAATTTCGTCAAACAACGTTATAAATTTGGAAAGATCTGACCTTATAATTTTGATCTCGGAATCCTGGATAATCGGAACTGGTAGCAATTTGGTCGGTTCTTGTAGGGTCGTCTGAACAAAGCTGGCAGCTGGATACTCCAGAATTAGTTCTTGATCTTCATAAACTCACAAAGCACGAATAAAAATCGGTCGACGAAGAATGTGAATGTATGCATCCCACCCTTGCCCTAAAGTGGATATTTTCTGAGTTATTCACAAAAAACTGTTTTTCGTCTTGAATTTTCAGCTATTTCTTTTCCCTTCACGCCAAAAAGATGAAATTTTCAGGAACTGTTATTAAACCATGTTTTAGATTTTACTACCCTAATATGCGAGAGAAAAAAGTTACAGGTTGTTTCTAAATAGATGGCGAATTTGGATTTGAATTTGTATCGAAAATCTCTTTATTTCAACTAATCGGCCATCGGTTTTCTCTCCAGTGATAAATAAATAATTCCTTATGAACCATATGCAAAAACTTACCATGTTTTACATTTTTTTTTAAATGATAGATATCATTAATTACTCCTCTTTATTCAGTAGCATTTTGTGTTTACTATTAATTTGGTGATAATTCGTATTAAGTTATGAAATCGATCACTATGCCTAATTTTACCAATGAAGATTATTTAAATTTCATTCTACTTCATGGAGAATGTAATAAAGTTGTAGATAGAACAATTCGACTGTTCATTGGGAGGTTTCCTGACCGACCCAGACCAACGAGAGATGCCATTAACACCATGACCACCATGACAAACTTGAGAAATGTCGGATCTTTCGTTAAGAAAACTATACACAGAGAAAAAAGTGTAGTAGAAGATGAGAACAACGAAATTACAGTTCTTGCATATTTTCGTGTGAATCCTCAAAATTCTCTCAAAGATGCCGAAATTGCTCTGGGATTATCTCAATCGAGTGTTTGGAGAATATTAAAAAAACATAAAATGCACCCATATAAATTCAATAGGGTACAGCATTTGAAGGAAACTGATTTCGTCAGGAGAACAGAGTTTTGCAAAGCTATATGATGATTCGATTTCAAGAGAATGAAAACTCTTCGGACTGTATAATTTGGACAGATGAATCTAAATTCACAAAGAATGGTTCTTTCAATAGGCATAACAATCATTATTGGGATGAAGAGAACAACCACCACTTCAGACAATGGAACTTTCAAGAGACCTGGAGTTTCAATGTTTTTTGCACCATCAAAAATAATGCAATTCTCGATGTTCACATTTATGATGGGACTTTAACTGGTAAGATAGAACACTACACATGTTTGCATTATTTAAAGAATGTTCTCCCTTAGGAGATAGATATTCTGACATATTGATTCAAATAATTGAGCCGCTAGTACAGAACCATAATGTCTTATGGTATCAACAAGATGGCGCGCCTCCACACAATTCACTCAATGTGTCAAATATCCTATACAGGCTATTTGAAGATCGATGGTTGGCGAATAATGGTCCACATCTTTGGCCACCACGTTCTCCCGATTTAACTCCTTTAGACCATTATGTTTGAGGTAGGATAAAAAATATTGTCTACTCAACTCCCCTGACTGATAAAGAGGACTGCATAAAACGAGTCAGAAATGCGTTCAGGTTTGTTTAGATTTTTAGATTCATAGTTTTGAAACTCAATTTGGTTTTTAAACACTTTTGCAGATCTCTTCGTCCCGATGAAATAAGAAGAGCAACGCACGAAGCATTCCTGAGACGTATAAATAAATGTCTAGAAATTAACGGTCAAAACTTTGAGCATCTTCTCTAGTTATAACTGCGAGAGTTTGCCATGGTTCTCCTAATAGTAACTTGAAGTCGGTTTCAAGAAGGAGTGAAAAATCTACAGCATGGTTCAAATAACAGTTCCTGAAAAGTTTTGGCGTGAAGGGAAAAGAAATAGCTGAAAATTCAAGACGAAAAACAGTTTTTTGTGAATAACTCAGAAAATATCTACTTTAGGGCAAGGTTGTGATGCATACACTCACATTATTTTTTAACGTAGATTCAATATCTGCCATAAAAAAATGGGGATCTAATTTGAAAAAATTGATTTTTCACGATTTTGTCATCCCTAACTTTGAAAGCGATTTTTTCACCCCCTGTATCATGAATCGCGATTTCGATTTTTGAAGTGGATACATCAATTTTACATCTTGAAAAATCCCAAAAATGAAAATTTTCCATCCAAAAACCTCGAAGTTATTCTTGTTTCAGCGGAGTTTTGTTGTTTGCCAGTTTTTCAACCAAAACTGAAAAAATGTCACATCAAAATAACTTGAAATTTTCTAAGGAATCTATTTCTGCAATAAAAAAATGGTGTTGTAATTTGAAAAACGGAAGTTGACGTCATTTCCGGAAAAACCGGAGGTGCTCATGCCTTGAAAATATTTTAGATTTCATCAGCATCGTGAAATACTTATAAGTGCTGAATTTAATGAAAATACGTTCAGTAGTTTCCCGTATAAATATGGGTGAGGTTCCTCGTGAAAGACCCTGTATACGAGAATCGCGAACGACACAGTGGCGGCGTCTTCGAACGCAAAAATGGATATTAAAATTTATAACCGTGACAAAGGGAAAGAAATCGAACATAAAAATGAATCCAGAAGTAATTATTGATATTATATTTTTCTCGAAAATAAAAATATTTGCAATTATTTTCCTTTTTTTTCCCATATGCAAATCGGTTAACTTGCCGCATCCTGTATATAATTGTATCGATGCTTACTTGATGGAAATTCATTTTCAAATAAATAATAAGATTTCAATTTTCACATATTTTTATTGTTATATCTTCAAAATATAACACCTAAAGAATTTCGTAAAATCAATATGCTTAAAACTTTTTGATAATAATTCATAGCTCATAAGATATTCGTCGAATTTTAACAAAAATTTATTCATGTATGAAGGTTATTTTATTTTACATATATATCCCCCAAATTTCATTGTCATAGCTTTTTATTATTAGAAGATATCATAGTCTTTTAATTTATTTCAGGGCAGGTAGTCACAGAAGTTGAGAAATTGGAGGTTGTGAGAAATGACATCCGAAAATCGTGATCCGAGGGTTTAAATATCTGGGGATTTATGGTGTACAGCCTCAAGGAATTATGGGATTTATTGGGATATACTGTGATTTACGGGGATTTATGAGAATTCAAAAGGATTTATGAGAATTCAAGAGGATTTATAGGATTTACCTGGGATTTACAGTGATTTATAAAGGATTTACCAAGGATTTACGAAGAATTTAAATCATCACGTTCGGCGCAAGAGCACTCGTCTACCACGTGCCATCAAATCGTCCTGCGATCTCGGCAAATTAGCTCCATGTGCTGCGCGAATAAACACGATTTAAGCGCGGCATTGCCGGTTTTACTGAAACCACCTGAAGCTTCAGGAAAATCTCCGTTTGATTCATGCATAATAAATTCCCAGTTTAGGTCCATATTGAAAAAAACTTAGCTATAAAATATTAATAACGAACTAGGCAAGCTTAAATTTAAATTTAAAAATTGCCAAGAGGAAATAAACGTGTGAATGGCCTGGCAAGGTATGAGGCCGATCATAACGCTCAGGACGAGAACCCCAGATCAAGAGGAATTGAGCTTTAATCAGTTCATGGCAAATTATGGAGAAACCGGAAAAGCGAGGTTCGGGATCACAACCGAGGAGCAACAAGATCTTTTGCGGTACCGGTAGACTACTCATTGGCGTACTGTGTAGCTGAAGATCTCAACATATCCAAAGGGATAGCTCTCCTCTTCAAGAAGAAATTTGGTCGTGTAACAGACCTCATGGGACAACAACCTTCCCTTAGCCGAATCCTGAAGTTGACCGATGGACCTCGTTACCTCTTCTATATGGTAACCAAGGAAAAATCTTATGGAAAGCCAACCTACCAAGCCATGTGGAGTGGAGTACCTTGATGAACCTTAGAGACGAGCTAGCTAGAGTAGGTGTGAACAAGTTTGCAATTCCCAAGCTGGGTTATGGACTGGATCGTCTGAACTGGAGAGTAGTTCGTAACATACTGGAGATAGTTTTCCAGAATACCGATGTTCGCATACGGGTTTGTAGTTTCAACCCGAAAGGCGGTCCCGTAAAGAAAACGTTATCCTGCTATTTCGATCAACAAGGGATCTGCAGAAATGGGAGCGCTTGCAGATTCAGTCATGAAGGAAAAGTTCGGGGACCGAACATTTTTTAGGGAGGAGCAATGTAACAAAACCGAATATGAACATTTTAAGGACAGCCGCGACAACAGAGGAGTTCCGCTTCATGCGCCGACAAAGGGATTAAGAACATGATGAAAGGAACCGCTCGCCATAAAGCTGTCACATAAAAACGATTAATGGTGGCATATTTATGTGACATAAAAGAGACCGCTACTATCATTCTGGAATGTGAAGCATCTTTCTGGTAACTTCTAGAAAAACAGCGCCGGATATAAATGACTGAAGTCGATTCATGGATTCATTCATGAATAGAACTTGCCGACGAATAAACAGGTGTTCCTAGTGAAATTCTGTAGATAAATTGTGTATATAAATTATTGATTATTGTTAGTTAAGTGTGAATATAAATTAGTTTAAAGAAGAATTGTATTGATTTTCTATTTCGCTGAGGAAAAACGTAACAATAGTATATGTTAATAAAAGAATTGAAATCTTTGAACCCTCCTTATTATTTATCGTTTTGCTAGCATCTGAGCCGTCAGATTATTTGCCAAGTCGAATCAAAAATAAGTTACATTAGTAAAATTAATAAGGATTTACGGGGATTTAATCGGATTAAAGGGATTTATAGGGATTTATTTGAAATTATAGGGATTTATAGAGATTGATGGGAATTTATGGGGATTTATTTGGAATTAGTGGGATTCGTGATCTGAAAATGTTTAATGTACCGCTAGTTTGGGACCCATATAAGTTCCAGAAGATTTGACTCCGAAGAATCATCATTTTTGTGTAGTTTGGATTTGAATATACAAGGTATTTCAAAGGACACGTGCTTACTGGAAAAAGATATTTTATATTTTTTTCTTTGATGGAGTAGATGTTGGTTGATTCTTAAGAGAGGGGAATTTGAAATTAGAACAAAACTGAAGGAAAAGTGTGAGCGGTTTTGTCATTCATTGTGGCGTTTGTATTTGTGTCACATTGTTCCAGAATATGGAAAAAGAATTTAGAACGAGCGCGCAGAAGTGTCTGTGTTATTCTACATTTTTAATGAAATGAAACGAATAGATTGAGTTTGATCTTGATGCGGCATTCTTTGAATGAGAAATCTACATATTACATTTAATTATCAGCTAGGAACCCTATTTCACTACTTGCTTTCAATTCAAATTGGAAACAAATGTTCAGAAAGCTATTGAAATGACAGTGTTCCTTTTATACAATATTTTTTTCCAAATCACCAATAAATCTTCTATTCAAAAACCTATATGGTGAATAACTTCATGTTATTTATGGGTATCTTCCTTCAACAATTCACAAAATACGAGGAATTATTGTAAACATATGCTAATCGCTTCTACTAACGTTTTCAATGTTTAACATCTCGAAACATAAGAATGTTTTATTTCTTTCGCATGACGCAACTGACATATTATTGCCGACTCCGGAAACTATCGACAGAGGTTACATGACCGACTTATAGATTTTTCTTTCTAGAAAGAAAATGACACGGCCAATTTCATGAAATTGCACTGGGCACGTGACAATAAAAAATTATGACCAATTAGAAGCACGCATATTCCAGTGCTTCCACAACGAACCTCATATGGACAAAGAATACCATTTTTGTTGAAGGATAAGATGAAAAGATAAGAATTAATTTAGCGTAAGTACAATGAATTAACGACTGTTTTATTTCGATATCAGAGAACATAAATCAATGTGTGAATAATCTGTGTTCTTTGCCAAACACATTCTCCTATTTTGAGGATCACGTTCAACTGACCATGGATGGTATCTCGTTTTTTCTTGGATGAAAACGTCAGTATTTTTGCCAAAATTCTTGTTCTTTATAGTTGTTGTTAGTACATGGATTATTGGCACAATTGATTTAAAATTCAACATAAGGTTTGGATGATAGATACTCACGAATATTAAAATTAATTTTGTGAAAATTGGCTATTTGAACTTTATAATTTGCAATGATTAGTTATAGTTGGAATGTATGAAGTGCTTAATTTTTGGATAATGCAGTAATCGAATGATAGTTATTTATTATACAAGGGAAAAAAGTATTAGATTTTAGCTCGAGGTTATGTTTTTTCTGTGACTGGAAAAACGACGATTTAATAGTGAAAAAACATATTATTACAATATCTTAAAGTCAGAATGTTATCGATATGAAATTTGAATTCTCAAACTAGTAAGCTATTACACCTGCGTTGCTAAGGAAAACTTCAGTGTAATCAAATATCTGTCAATTTAATTTTGTGATTTGATTGAAAAATTGCGAACTCAGTAATTGTTTAGTAGTTATTTTGAATACTATGAAGTACAAATGCTTGATTCTGAGTTTCCTCTGACTCCACCGGAGGTGATAAAAGCAGCGCAAGTAGCGTCACGAGAATTATTGCCAGCTAAATCGCGGAAAATTTGCGAAAACGCGTATTCAAGATTTATGGAATGGGAAATGAAAAAGACATGCAGTTCTTTCTCGGAGACAGTGTTATTGGTTAATTTCTCGAAACTGACACAACAACAAAAGCCATCAACACTGTGGTCGAATTATTCAATGATTTAAAGTATGTTACGATCTAATAATAATGTAGACATTTCAAAATATCTCAAACTAATTACATTTCTGAAACAAAATGAAAAGGTTACACGCCCACGAGTACACAAATTAATGATTTTTCAAATAATGCACCGGATAAAGTTTATTTAATGGCCAAGGTTGTTGTTGTAATTGGGATTGCAGGAGCTTCTCAAATTTGTGAATTCAGCCAGGTAACATTAGATGACATTGAAGATTCAGGAAAGTTATTAATTGTAAAACTGAAGCAAACAAAGAATGATGTAAACAGGAGATTTGTAGAAACTGAAGAATATATTAAATATTACCGAATGTACTTAGCCCTTCGTCCAGCAGCAGCAAAAGATCGCCGCCTGTTTTATCCATATCGCAATGGAAAATCTATCAATCAGGTTGTGGGTAAAAATCAGTTTTATAAGATACCTAAAACAGTAGCTAATTTTCTTCAACTTGAAAATGCTACCTCATATACAGCTCATTCATTTCAGAGATCGTCTGCTACACTCTTAGTTTAATCTGGGGGAGACTTGATGACACCAAAGAAACATTGGCGGTTGGAAATCATCAACGGTCGCTGAAGGGTATGAATCAGTGGCATTGTTTCCGAACAGGTTATCTGATTGCTAATGAAAGTGTTCAGAGTCGAAGAAGGAGTCGGATTGAAAGAGTTCTGAAATAACACTTTGATACCATCCAAGATTTACTTTTCAGAGGGTTTACTTTTTTTCACTCCCAAAATAAAAAAGAATTATGGAAGTACATAAACAATCTAGAATCGAGATTCCTAAAGAATTTTCTGATCCTAATGAGCTGAATCAGTATTTTATTGTTCCTGGAAGCAGGCTGTCGACCGCGAACTCTTGAATACTCCTCTGATAGCTTCTGTGAGTTTCAGAAAAGATCATTCTCTCTAATAAGTTCTAAATGTCTGGATGACGTTAAGTCCGATGCTATGGGTTTTGAAGTGTCTCGATGTTGAAAATTTGTTGTCCTCATATCTGAAATATCTTGCATAATATCGCATTTTCAGGCGGACACAGCTGCACGACTGCTCTGCTCAAGATTACCGATGATATTTTGTCAGCACAGCTGGATCAAGATTACCGATGATATTTTGTCAGTCTCATTACAGCACTTATATTACTTGATTATAGTAAAGCCTTTGACTCTATTTGTCATCAATTACTGATTTCCATTTTATCTTTCGTGGGCTTTTCAAATGAGGCTGTGCTACTGCTCAAAAGCTATCTCTTCCACAGAACACAGCGAGTCAAAGTTGATGGCTCTTTGTCGGACCCTTTGTTCATCTCGTGCGGGGTGCCCCAGGGTTCTCTCTTGGGTCCTCTGTTGTTCATAGTTTTTACCCATGGATTTTGGAAATACCTTGAGTTTTGTGAGGTTCATTTTTATTGTGACGATACACAACTTTATTACAGTTTGAATGCTAATGCTTTTGATGTGCTGGAGGAACTGAATAAGATCAATCGCGATTTACAAGCTATCAAAAAGGTGTCAGAACAACATAACCTGCTTGTCAATGGAAGCAAATCTAAGGCGATTTTTTTTGGTAATCAGTCAGCATGTGATATGTTAGAAGCGTGTAGTGAGTTTGTTATTGGTACGGAGAAGATTCCTGTTGTTAAAACTGTACCTAATTTGGGTTTGTTGATGGATAATTATTTTCGCTATAGATTACATATCTCAGGATGCATAGGAAGATCAATGCATGCCTTAAGATTGCTTTATCCGCATCGCCGATCACTTCCGCTTGAACTGAAGAAATCACTATGCGACACTATGGTTCTGTCTAATTTCACCTATTGCTCGCAGGTGTTTTTCTCATGCCTGGATCAGAATACTCTAAGCTGCATTCAGAAGGTACAGAACTCCTGTTTGAGATTTATCTTTGGAATTAGAAAATTCGAGCGTATTTCATATAAGTTGTCGGAGGTCAAATGGTTGAATGTACGTAACCGGTTCTTGCTGTCTGCTCTGGTTTGCTATCATGGAATTGTGCTATATCGGAAACCATCATATTTGCATCGGAAAATTACTTTTAGATCTGATGTCCATAACCTTAATATTCGAGGAAGGGGTCTCATATCTCCTCCTAAACATAATTTGTCTATTTTTGAGAGGTCATTCAGTTTCAGCATGTATAGGCTATACAACAAATATATTACCAATGGATGGCATAGTCTTCCGGTGGCTTCCTTCAGAAAGAGAATAAAAGATTTGTTATTATCTGAACAGTGTCAGTCCAGTACCTGACGCACTTTTACCTGCACTTGATTTCGCTCCTTAATTGCACTGTAGCCAATTCAGAATATATTGCTTTTTTTTCTCTTCATCTCAGTTTATTAACCTTTTGTATTGTACTACATGAACTAGCATGAACTTGAATCAGGGCTTGAGTGGAAGAGCAGAGAGTAGCTCCTCGTGTCACAATCTGAACTCCGCCCTGTGATTGTACATTGTTTTTATATTAGGAATAAATGTATTGATAATTTGTATTCAATAAAGTCATTATTATTATTATTATTTCAACACAAGAAAATTCCTCTGTTGTACCGAATAGTTCAAGCAACATGTCATTCATGCAATGCACATTTAATAATTGTACTTTTGATATAAAAGAAATGTAACTTATATTCAATAAAATATTCTAAAATCAAATATCTTCTATTATGTATACGTATATATATCCGGTAAAAAAGTATTCACTTTTTTTTCGTGAAAAGTTATATTCTGTTACCTGTCCACAGAGATGAAATGTCAATTTATTTTTTAAACAAGAGCAAGTGCGCAAAAACAAAGATCGTTCTTTATAAGTCCACTAGACAGCTTAACTGGGTAGAATTATCTTGGTTTTGAACAATTTTTTGGCCCTTTGGAAAAGGTTTGAAAGGTGGAATCAAATTTGGCTCAGAATTTTCAGCACAAAATTTGAAATTATTCTCGTAAAAATATTAAATATTTCGAAGCTGGTATGGGGTCGATTCCCCTTAGTTCTCCAGGGATAAAAACGAGTATTTTGTGCGAAGATTCAATCTGAGATTCCTTCCGTCATTGTGAACGAAAATCTTCTTATAACAAGGCTTATTATCCCTGATATAATCAATAATTCTGAAGTTTCCAGCAGTGAGAACCTCCGTCAATAATCAGAATGAATTTATTGGAAAATTAATCAAAAAGCCACTAACTTATTGTTCCATATTTAGAAATAACTTCCAACCAACCCATTTCTTTCATTCTGATATAATTCATCCTCCACAATTTCCAAGTCGACTTTAACGCCACCTGAACAATATTAATTAAAACAAAACGAGTTTCGAAGAAATGAGGCCACGAAACACCGTTTTCCGGTCACTCAGAATTTCAGTCGAAAACAACCGTTATTTTCCTGCTGGCCGTTTTACTCTTTTAACCTGCACGAACGAAAGGGGTTTAATGTCGTGGCCGTGCCTATTATTTACTGCCCAGGACTCTCAGAGAATTGATGAAGTTCCATACACAATGGCCTATTGAACGACAGTATATGAAATTGAAACCAGTTCATTCACCAACAAATCTTCATTGAAACTCCACCCTGCATACAATTTCTATATATATGAATGAGAAAATGTTTCAGAGTCTGGGTGTTTCTGAGATTTAGTTCTACATTTTTTCTTTTCAAAAGTGTTTGAAGTTTTGGATACTTAGAAATATGTATATTTCCCTCTTTAAACAGGGTGGACTTCAATATCGAATACTCACACCATTAGCTTGATGAGGACTTCAATGAAGCACTTCTCGTCAAAATACACCAAAAAAGGTTTGGAATATCATTTACCCTAGAAATATTTTGCTCGATAATTCATTTTTTGCATGTGCTCTGGAATTCTTTGAGTTACTTCCAAAAATTTCATGCTCTCCCAAACAGCTCTTGATTCTTATTGACTGGCATCCTCCATTTTCTCCAAATTATCTTCCCCATAATTCTCAATTCGAACGTTTTCAATATTCAGAATAAATTTCAATAATTAGATTTCTGATCTGAAAAATATCGAAAAAACAAAACCATTAATCCTTCCCACGAAAGTTGAAACTATGATAGCCAGATGAATGAAATTGAACCAATCTTGCCTCTCCCAAGTTTTTTCATTTCTCTCAGTCAGATGACCGTTTCTCATGTAAATTTGAAGCGAAGCTCTTGCCAAACGACAGATTGTTAGAACTCCAATTCCGTAGTACTGCAGAGATCCTTTGTCCCCTGCTATTTATTTAATCTTGGAAGATCGATCTTTGAACTTGACAACTGTTTCATCTCATAAATAATGTTGCTCTGTGATATATTTAATGAGGTTTTTTATTTAGTGAAATGTAGGAGTAGATTCGAAATTCTAGACTCAAAATCAGGAAATTATAACGAATGTGAAGAACCCTGATATAAGATAGTATGGTTTAATCGAACGTAAACATTTATGGCTAGTTGCACAATAGGTAACAGTCATATCAAGCTGTCAGTTGCTCTGGGTTACTTACATAAAAATGTAAGTAAATATTATTTATCTATCTTGAATCTACCCTGTTATTCTAAGCTCAATTCCCCAATTATACCTAATGTTTACGTATACAGAGTGCGGCAAAAGTCAGTTTACACTGTCTGGTATTCACGCATGCGCGTGTTCTTGGCTAGCATTGACCAGGGCGGAAGAAGGCAGCTGAAACGTAGGGAGTTGAGTTGTCCGTCTGTAGTTGTGGTGTACGTTTACAGTGCGTTCTTTGCCATGGCTGCGCGTGTGAAGTACACGAAAGAAGAACGTGTTTGTTTGCTCACTTCTTACCTGAAACTTGACGGAGATTATGCTGAAATTTTCGAAGAATTTCGCCAGCGCTTACCAAATAAGCAAGTTTCCACCAGACAAATGGTGCATAAACTCTATCGTAAATTCATAAGTACTGGCTGCGTAGTCAAAAAGCCCCGTTCAGATCAACCTGCTAATTTT
This sequence comes from Micraspis discolor, assembly GCA_030674115.1. Classification (NCBI taxonomy): domain Eukaryota; kingdom Metazoa; phylum Arthropoda; class Insecta; order Coleoptera; family Coccinellidae; genus Micraspis; species Micraspis discolor. The sequence goes on from JARTUT010001740.1 coordinate 5,128,751, forward strand.
TTCTTAAAATTGTTTTTCCGCTACTAAACGATGGCGCATGTGTGTTGAAGAGGGGGAAAACAATTCGAACATAAAATGTGAGGCCACAAGTAATTATTGATATTATATTTTTCTCGAAAATGAATCTATTTGCAATTATTTCTGCTTTTTTTTCTCTCATATGCAAAACGTTAAACTGACCTTTGTCGCACCCTGTATATCATAAGGCTGAAGCATAATTATAAAATGTAAAATCAAATAACTCACATTTGTGAAATGATCATTCCTTTCTGTATGAACATATTTCAAAATTCGTTGTTTATCCCGTCTCTGAAAACATATTTGCCTGCTTATTTTCAGTGGAACGGTAGGCTACCGTTTTGCCCAAGTGTCTGTAAAAAATTCTCGATACTTCTTTTGAAAACACTCGATTTCTCGTTGGATATCTTTCAGATTTCAACGACAATTTGTACATATCTGAAGGTCTCTTATATTCTGCATATTCTGAAATATCATCATTTTGATTCATTATTGCGAGAAGATTTGGGAGTTTTTTTATGTGATGAAATCATAGAACTCTACAACTTGAATATATGAATGGGTATGCCTTTTTTATATATCTCTGCTAATAAAAATGGTACACATCTAACGGCAATAAATAAACATTTTTGAATCGTCATAAGTATTTTAAGAAAAAAATTATTGAATTCATTGACATTTCTAAAGCGAATTTGATAAATTTCATTTCATTTGAGTATAACTACTAGTTGTCAATCCATAGATATTATATTATATTCAATGAAAACTGTTAGGTATCATTTCCGCGATGTAAGTAAGTCATAAAATATAAATACATAATTGCAATGTTAATCATTTTAAGAGCAGCAGAATTCAAGGTTTTGTTGCGACATTATGTTCAAATATATAACAGTCATAGTGACTGTGAATTAATTGGAGCTTCGTACTATTTTTATTGTAATGACGAAGCATGGAATAGATGCTCCAAAAAAATTACGACGGAAATTGACGTGAGTGTTCACATTTATCATTAACTTGGATAAGCTATGGTGAAATTGTTTCCTTAATCATTACTCAATATATGTCAAATTGAGAATGGTAATTTATATCAAAATTGGTGAACTGAGATTCATCAAGAGAATCGTAACATGCAGTTTGACGCAGTTTCTTTATATAGGTTGTATATCCGGTTTTTCATTTTTGTTTAGTTGCATTAGGAATATTACTAAAAGATTTGAGAATTATACATGTATAAAAAATATACAAATAAACAAAGACAGATATAATGATTTGCTGAACCGTTGAGCACTTTTGTACCAGGAGGATTTGAGCATTTGTACTCCTCAATTTGGAATGCCACAATGAATGAACAGTCCTCCAGAATGAATTCATTCTGATCAACTATCAAAGGTTGAGATAATGCTGTATATGAATCTATTGGAAAATATTTTTGCCAAGCTCAATCAATCTCAAAGAATTAAGAAAAATTAATTGTAACTCCTCACAGAATTAGCTAATTATTTGTGCTGTAAATCTTAATAAGTAGGTTCCACATCTCTTTCGACACCATAAACTTTCTTCTCATTCATTTGGGATAAAAAAATATCATGACATTCATCTTTTTGGCGCTCTTGTTCACCCGAACAGAGTGCCTATCATTTTGCCCGAATGTCTGTAAATTTGGAATATCGAGCCGAAAATGGTCTCAATCTATTGGGTTTGACTCCCCGATGACGAATCCGTGGCGAAAGTTGAGTCTGTCCGGCCGTCCGTCCGGCCGTATCCTCTCTAGCATCCAAAAGAGATGAGCTAGAGTTTTCATATTTTCAGAATAGGTTAATTGTCCAAATATCTCGGTCAAGTTCGTTATTGGGCCAAATCCGTCGGATGGTTCAGTAGTTATGAGCATCTGAAATTTTGTTTCCTCAATAACTACTAGAATATCCATCCGATCAAGTTGATACTTGAAATATTGTTGAGGGAGGCTGCAACAAAACGGCTCGCAAAATTTCGCAGAAATCGTCACGCTAGAAAATTTTAAAAATTAAAAAAAAAAATTTTTAATCCGCACTATCTCATAAAATATTCTTCGGATTTCAATAAAAATTCGTGAATATATTGAGGTAATCGATATCTTACTTATCCTCAAATTTCATTGCCGTAGCTATTTTCCATCTAAAGATATGATCATTTTTTTCATTTACTCAAGAGAAAAGAGAAATGACATACGTCCCGATGATTTTCTTTGAACGATGGCCATCACAGATCGATATTAGATTGACAAATGCTGGGCTCATTAATCAGTGTCAGTTGGCGTAATATTAATCAAAATTTTTCATAACGGGAAATCATAGAGATAGAATTCAATCTCGATGGCTGAAACAATATACGTTGTCAAAATTCAGAAAAGCACTGACGTAAGTTTTTAGGAAAAGGGAAATATAGCTTCGAACAAAACTTGGGGAAAATTATGAATAGTTATTTTTAATTTGAGATATAGGTTTGTTCGTTCATTAGGCGTTCATTTTGCATCACATTGTCCCATAGTACGGGAAAAGACTATTGTTCACCTGATCAGAGTGCTTATAGATTTGTTATGGTTCGAATATTTACTCGCAAGTAGCTCAACAAGAGCGCCAAAGCAATCTGACCTCACGTCAGTGCTTTCTAAATTTTTGTGTTATATGATTGCCCTGCCACCAGAAGATTTGCTGATTTCTCATTTTATTCTGCAGAAATTTTCTTCATCTCTCTTTCAATTATCATATAAATCTTCGAATCGAAATATTTTTTATTTCCTTATCACAATCCAAGATAATAATTCCAAAAGTCAAATTGACACAAAAAATTCTATTCGACATATTCCTTTAAGGAAGTTGTAATGTTTCGATCTCAGATTTTTAATGTGTCACAATCTTTTAAGGCTTCTTTCTCTATGAATTAAAAATTTTTAATCATTGAACGTCTTCATCTATTGAAGAAGCCCAGCTTCTTGAAATAAAATGGTGCAATGCTGAGATTGAAGGATTTCTTGGCTATCAATAACCTTTATCAACTTTCCAAACTTTGTGGATCAATCATGAATAACTTACGAAATATAAAGTATCTAAAAAAAACTTGGAATCATTTGAAAATTTTTAGCGCTACTATTTTCCCAAACCTATTCGTTTCAACCTCATTCAAACCTCTTCCAAGTTATAAATTAATCAGATCATCTGAACCTTCCGACGGATTCAGCCCAACAACGCATTTGACCGAGATATTTGGATAATGAACCTATTCTGAAATTATGAAAACAATATCTGATCTCCTCTGGAAGATAGAGAGATTCTTTTCAGGAATTCTAACATCGATTTTCAAAAATTACAGACACTTGGTCAAAACGATAGCACGCTGTTCAAGTAGGAAGAAGCACGAAAAATCAAATAAGACAAACCAAATCTCTATTACTATGCTTTGTATTGCATGGCTACCGAATTTTGTACTTATATTGGAACTGTTACAATGAATTCATTTTTTGGGACAATTCGAACTGCATCAATTAAATTTTTTCAAATGGAACATACTTTTTATTCTACAGGAAGCTACATATGTAACCTATTGGAACGTTATTGAACATTAACAATCATCACTAATAAACTCCTTCAATTCACCAAAAGTTTTTATTTTATTTAATTTACATACCTGATACTTTCTTTGGACACCTTGTACTTCCTCTGTTTTATACGTCACATTATATAGCTATTCAAGGAAATAAATATCTCCATAAAAATGAGAAGGTGCATTGTTATCTTATCAACCTAAGTAGAATATCAACTTCCTTGAATAAGAAATATAGCATGCATTACAAGGAGAACCGAGAGTACTGAATATGTTGTGAAAAGGTTCTTTATTTTCTACTCAAATCAATCATGAACCTTTCGTATCACATCCAGGGATATAATTAAGAAAGTTCTGAAGAAAAAAAACACTTTCTTCATTTGGCTTTTTTATCCTATTATAGCAGAAATTTGAGATTTTTTTAGCTAACCCACTTTTTGATATTCGATTCTTGATTAAACACATAGTAATATCGAATATCTCGTGAGACCTTTATCGACAAAATAAATGGGAAAACCTCTTATTAACCCAAGCGGGGTCTATATTTAACTGACCTTGTCAATTGCTTTTTTGTCATCGGATTCCGTACCAAAACGACATTCCAGTATAATAGCGATCCAGGAGATCTATCTGGAAACATTCCAATCCTTTTGTGGAAAGTTCGTCCTGATTAAACGAGAACTTTGTTGATGCTCCTCTCATCGGAAACTCAGGTTTCTCACTGACCGCTTGTCTGGAAGAAGGGCATGACTTGTTTTCAGATGAGATGAGAGTCTTTCAAAACTTTGGACTCTCATACTTTAGGATAATTCTTTTCTTATCTTAAGAAAATAGATAGTAGATGAACCGTTGGAATATGGTGAAAGTTTCACTACAATTTGTTGCAATATACTTTTCAGTTTTTCAGTCTATTTCCTTATACAGGTGTCCCGTTAGTTATATGCAGAAATGCAAGCAAGAATAACTAACTTTATATTTAACTTCGAGTGCAACTACTGAACGTTGCCCACATAATGCTAGAATTTAAACTGCGGTTCTGTCCGTTATCAAATCGAGATATCAGTGCTGGAGCAAAGGGCCTAAGTCAGTACACTAAGCAAGCAAGTCTGTCTATTATTATGGGACCTACTGATCCAAATCCTAGCAAGCAATTAGTCAAATTTTGAAAGATATCACCGGATCGATTAGCTGTCGATAATAAAAATGATATCAATCTACTTAACGGTTGGATCGTCGGACAGAATCGATTTTGCCACGATTTCTTACTGACAAAAAAAAATCAATTGATATCACTTCCATCTGAATAATCCTATAAGTGCCAAAAATGATATAATGCAAGCAGACCATTATTTCGTAATTTGAACTTGAGTAAATAAGGTATTTCGAAAGAAAAAAGCTCACATGAAGAAAGATATCAATTTTAATGGTTCCCGATGGAAAAGGTTACCCTTCTTTGGGTTCGTCTTCAAGAAGAGAAATTGAGCGTTAAACAAAACACTTGTTCAGAATTCTGCATTACCGTGATACAATTTGAAGGAATGAATTACTGATATCAATATAAACTTTGACAAACTAATACTTTCCGAAATGTGATTTCTCAAATTATAAGTAACAACTCATAATTGAATTGACGAGCGCTCCTATACGATTTGACATCACGTCAGTGCTTTGAACAATTGTTTTTGATTTGATGAATAAACCTGATTTCCTAACCTGTTACTTCTGCTATTTCTTCATTATATTCATGCCGGTAGAACAGTGCATTAGCGCACGGACTGACGTTCACCTCGCCACTACTGCGGTCTCACTCACCACTCACCGATCACTTAAGAGGAAACGGAAAAGAGGGTAAATTTTCACACTTTCACAGCACAAACCGCACGATTTAGCGAGATAGAACTGAGGGAACCTAATATCGCGTGCTGCTTATAATTCGCGACGCCAAAAATTACATTATGAACACTGACATATCTTCCTTGGACTGGCGCCTACAAACGGAAACTACAGGTCCGTGCTTGACTAATTTTCACTTCTGTTTGAATTGTCATGTCTTTGGTTGTAAACAGGACTGTGCACGTGATATAATTGCTAATGAGGTGTCATTTTTAGTGTTATCTGGGCTCTTAATTTCTATTGTAAATTTCTTCCGACTCCCAATCCAAAGCCTTCTAAAGACGGCCTCAACAATATTAATTCGATAATTAATGTGAAAAACGAATTGCTCTTCAGTAGCTCTTCACTTTAGAGCATTTTCCTTTTCAATTCAGATTGTTTACAATGTAAACAGTAAATTTTCAAGAACCAATCCTTTGGTTTGCTATCAAAATATAGGTTGTCCCGAAACTAAATGGTAATCTGGTACTAGGCGAGAGGCCATGATAACATTTGTATAACATCACATCAATATAAATTTATCAAAAAAATTTTAAATTTGACACTCCTTCTTTGCAGCGGTGAGTGGCATTGTTAGTTCTAATTTATTTGAAAATTATTTTACAAATTTTTATTTCACTTGACCTACTGACTAGCACCTGTTATTCGCTCTATACGAATTGTAACAGATACCGAGTCCAGTTCATTGGTTTCGTCAAAGAAATAGATCGATCATAAATTACTCACAAATGATGTCGTCCGGATTATGACAAGCTGTCCGCAATAGAGACTATAACTTTCAAATAAAAAAGACGGGAAAAAGTTTTTTCTAATGATGTCGAACATGTAAAAAATTCTCAAAAAGTCTCGATTGAAAAATCAGGATATATACAGGGTGAGTCTTTGACCACCGCGTTAATTCCAACCATAGATTCTTGAGGTCAAAAGAAATATTTTCTTCCTATAGAATTTTTTCATATTAGGCCCCGTTTAAAAGATATATGTATATGTTGAAATTTCATAAAAAAATTTCATAATAATAATATTCAAACGACAATATCAATTGTAATGATCTGTTGTAGAAGATTTTTGATATCAGTTATGCATATTTGCATATTTTGGCATCGATAGATTTATTCCATTTCTTGTGGGTTTTTCACATATTGGTTGAATTGCATGAAAAACAAATATCACTTGAACTAAAGGCCCGTATCTTGTACTTCCTAGATTCATAAGTCATTTTTGCAGATAAAATAATTCTTAATCTTTTTTGAAGTTTGAAGGGGCGGTCCGCCTTGGGTGCCAAGCACCAAGAGGTGACAACACGGTGACAAAGAAATACCAACTCTGTCACGCAGATAGTAGCCGCTGGCGCATCGCGGGCGGAAGGGGCACATAGATGGGAAATTCTAATGAAAAGTGTTGGCGTATCGGTCAAAAGACTAGTAGAGACAAGATGGAGTGCTCATCACGATGCTGTTAAGTCATTGAAGAATAATTTTGAGAAACTTATATCAACACTCGAAGAGATGTGTGATCCCAGAAGCAGCAGAGAAAACGTCGATACAAGAAAAGCAGCATCCACACTCTTACCAGCTTTATGTGACTTCAGTTTTTTATGCTACCTCTCTTTTTGGTGTGAAATCCTAGAGGAAGTTAATCAGACACAAAAGTATATCCAAACATCTGGACTATCGCTGGAAAAGTGTGTTATAAAAATTAAAGCCCTAAAAATTTTTCTTCAAACTCAACGTATACAAATAGTGGAAAGAGCTATTTCCTACGCAACTGAGAAATGTGAGGACTTGGATATCTCCGTTCAAAGAAGCGGAAGGAGGAGATTCCGAAAACGAATGCCAGGAGAAATGTCCCAAGATGTTGGACTAACATTGCCAGAAGAGTTGCATAGAGCTATGTTAGAATGTCTTGATAGATTTTAAGAAGAACTAGAGCATCGCTACAAAGCAATGGATGATATTCTCATAACATTTGGTGTTGTTCAGTCTGATACTCTACTTACGTCAACAGAAGAAGAACTTCGTGATAAAGTTCCAAATCTTACAAAAATCTATGATGAATTTTCTGCAGAGGACATTATTTTGGAGATTTTACGACTGAGGCGCCACTTGGAAGCCGCCAGCATTTCTCTTCAAGAAGCGATCCAATGGATTACCTTGGAGCTTCTGAAATTTATTGTAAAATGGGACTATTCTGAGTCTGTTCCAAGTCTAGCTCTATGTCCAAGATTTTTTTTAACTATTTGTGTTTCGGTGGCTACTTGTGAAAGAAGTTTCTCAAAATTAAAGTTAATAAAATCTTACTTAAGATCTACAATGAGCCAAACACGACTTTCCAGTCTATCCATATTGTCCATTGAAAAGGAGAGGAAAGTAAATTTTGATAATGTCATTGAGTATTTTAGTAAAATAAAGTCACGTAAACACGTTTAATATTTGCCGTTTTATTTTGAGGGTGCTCGATAGAAAGTCGCCCCGAGTGCCAACCTATGCTACGCCGCCACTGACGGAACTACAGAGGGGTATTTGCCCAATGTGAAAAATTGAAATATTTATAACTTTTTAACGCAACTGAATATGGAAAAACGGTATGGGAAAAAAGTGTTTCTTTTGATCTCAAGAACCTATGTTTAAAATTAACGCAGTGGTCATAGAGTCACCCTGTATACCTACAGGGTTTTTCGAAAAGAGTTGTGGACACATATTCACTGATGACTTGTGAATTTGAATTTCCTGTATTTATAGAATATTATTTGGAGTGGTGTAATTGAATAAGTAATTTTAAATAAATTTTTTTCAATTCAATTGACCTTTCATATTTTCGTTCACAAAAATTACAAATTGTCATTCGTCAATCAGGAAGCAATTTCGAAAAAAGCTAGTGGAATTTACTACTCGCGTCGAGGGCTGAGTTCGTTCCTGTACGATTTCAATCAACATTTCTCAATCGTTCATATGAATGCGTTTTACATCAATCGTTCGAATTAATGTATAAATTTATTCTTTGAGCACTTGTTCTAGAAAAGCGTGCCAGAGCAGAAAATGGTCTTAATCGATTGGGTTTTTTTCGTAAAATAGGAAAAAAGAAATCTCAAAAAGTCCGTCAGAAATTTCAATCCTCCATGCTTTCACAGATACGCATTCGACATCGGTTGGACCTATGAATTCACTTTCATTTGATGGAAAATGAATTGATATGTTTTATGTACCGTGAAATAATGTAGGTGTGTTGTCAAATTTCATAAACCAAATTCTTGTTCTGAAAAAGTTTAATGTAGTGGTCGTAACAGTTATTACGAGGTTTCAGAAGATCCGAATCATTAATTAATTGTGTAATTTGGATTTAGAGAGATAAGGTATTTCAAAGGACAAGTGGTATGACAATTCTGGTATGATGATGAAAGAACACCTTGTTTATTGTTTACCGATAAATAAGTTTTCCTGATTATGTTGCCATGCTGTTGATCTTGCCTGAATTGATCTTGCCTGAATTGAATGTTCAAAAATTATATTAGAAACGTTGTTAATTCGTATTTATTATGGCAATTTTATATTTTTTAAACTCATGCCTTTGTAAATTTACAACTGTTTTTTTCTCTTGCTTCAATTTCATGTACAGTGCATTCCTCCTTGCTTTTCATAATGCAGTATTCGGTTTACTTTTAAACGTATTGCTAAATGGGAGCTTTTGGTGTCTTCTGTCGAAAGGTACCCAAGCTGACCATAACACATATAGACCCTCAGTTTGCTCGAAGTCTGATTTTGTTATGCTGCCCAAACCCACCAATACAATAAAAACTTATGATGTATTCGATAACATGGATGAAAAACTTGAAACGCAATATTGTATGTTGGTTAACGACCTGAATCCAGTATAAAAAATAAATATTTCATTTTAACTGAATCCGAACTAGGGTTCTCCTGCCAATTCTCTACCAAAGAGTTGGATCTGAACCAAAGAAGCATTCGTCGATAAAAACTAACTCTACAGAAAAAATAATCTATTTGGAATAGAATAAATGCAACATCTACTAAAACATCTTGAAATAAAACATTAAAAAACTGAATTTATTCATATGTTATCCATATCATCGGTTGATTCGCCTTCTAATGTAAGTCTCTGATCTTCTTTCTTCTTAGAAGTGTTCTTCTTTCTTCTCCTATTCGTAACACCATCTTCTTCATCCATCATCCTTATGATTGATGTTTGATCAGATGTATCCAATGGCGCAACACTTATATCTCTTACGGCCCTGAACTTTCCACAGTTATTGAGGTGTTCGTTCTCTAAACGGAAGAAGTTCCATATAAATCTCCTGTGAATTATGAATCTAAAGTTATTAGACAGTAGAACCTGACAATTTTTAGATGGCGATAGATTACATTTTGTTGCTACTAAGAATAGTAGCACCAAAAGAGCAATCTATCGTCATCTTTCTCGCTGATATTTTTTGAACACCTAGATTGACTACATTAAGTAAGTTGTAACTAGACCAAACTGATGAGAAAAATCCAATAATCGTCACCTGAAGACTTCCAGAGGAGCCAGGAAAGTAACCATCAAATCAGCATGTACGTATCCCATCTCTGTGAGCGACATTGAAAAGGCCCAGGCAAATCTCAAAATGAGATCTTCAGTGATGCCGAAATAGTAAAACCACTGAAAATAGTCATCACTGTAATATCAGTGATCATTCAAAATGTGCAATAGTGAAACAAACTCCTATTATTTTAGGAATCAAGACTAATCTATCACACACTCAAGGATCACCATAGTTTTGTCTGCCTAAACTGACACTCTTCGGAAAACTAGTCAGCACTATCGCCAGACTTTTCTATATTTAGATTTGCATAAAAATCAACATGCACAAGCCAGTTCAGCATGCTTGAGGTCCGCCTATATTGCGCAAACCCCCAAGCCTTATGCAACTTTGGACCACTTTGAATATCTGCTGCCTAAGCCTGGCTTTCGCTTAGTTATGGACATACCACACTATGAATCATAGCGAATTTGCTAGAGCAAGTCGGTTAGTATACGGAACACTGGACGTGTGGTTGGAAAAACATACTGCTCATGCTCCACAGCAAGATTTGTACAACTTTCGACATGTTTGAGGTTTCACTTAGGCAATCCTGGCTTGTGCTTACTTGTGAGCCTAAAACACGATCATGCATCGTGACAAATTTGCTTGGGCAAGCCAGCTTCTACACTGACCTATGCACAATTCTATTTGCTTGAAATTTTGCTTAAGCAAACCTGATTTATTCGATCATTCATAAAGAGAAATTTGCTTGAGCAAGCCGGCTACAATGTTGACTACTGAACGTGCAATTCTCTATTCTCCTGTACACCGTGCAAGCCGGTTAGGTTAGATTGTTAGGTACACGTTTATATATATAAACGTGTACCTAATATAATTATTATTATTATCATTAATATTAATTATATATATATAATATATCAAAGCTAAAGCGGGCTGATTGAAAAATGTCGAGAAAAAATTTGGTTGGAGGGCGTGTCGTCATCAATCACAAGTAGCAGGCAGACTATAGTTTCGGAATTATTATTCCTCATCAGTGACGCTTAACTTGATTGATGATGACGAACAAAAATGAACCTTATCTCAGACCGGACAGAACATTGGAACTATATACACCATCATGTGCCATCTAGCGGTCAAACGTCTGTGATTCTCTCCAAACCAGTTTCCTAAGACATCCTCAACGTTTTATTCTTTTCTCCTGAAAGTAAGTATACTTTGCCTTGATTGAGGCATTTTTTAATGTACTTCGGAGGTTGAAATTCACCCAATAAGCGAATATTCGCATTTAATAAACAAGATAAGGAAAAGGTTAATGTCTAAGATATATATATATAATATATATCAGCATAAGCGATAGTTCTTGGTTTGGAATCTTTGAAATTGAACCGCCGACTTCGTCAATAACGAGGCTTGCGCGTAGGTACTTACTTGTACTGTGCAAAAGGTAGTCACTGATGTGTTCAGTTCCAACTCATGAAAAGCTATCGCAAAAAAATTTGTCGTGATGATTGAGCGTACGTATGGTACGTATGGTAGGCACATTAAAATTGTTGAAAATAATTTCAAATTTTGTAATGTAATGGTTCTTATGGAGGTGATAGATTATTCTTGAAAGTCTTGTTGGAGCATGATTTACCCGAAATTATGGAAACGCTCTTACCATTGACGAATAGACAATCTCTTCTCTTAGAAATTTGTTGTCACCAGCCTTTGCATCAAATAATCCCCAATCCATTTTAATGTCCCAAGTGTAGGCATAACAGGAGCTAAGTATCGACGCGGCAATCCAAAGATAAAAAAATGGATTGTCTTCTGCTCCATTCTCTGGAATTGTTAAGACATGCAGATGTCAATATTTTCTGACTCATCGTACGATATTGGTGATATCAAGACCACAAGGTATGGGTGTCACTGCTGCAATCTTCTTTAGTTTTTGAATAATAGAATCGAAAAGAATATGTAAGATGAAAATGAAACTTCTTTGATTTCAAAGCTGAATGCCTAAAGCAACAGTATTTTAGAATCGTTTTTCGTACGGAATCTAGTGGCGTTTTCATTCTTTTTCCAACATTTCAAATTTCGAAATTGTAAACTGAAGTTGCATTCTTTTAAAAGAATACCTACAAGCTTCTTAGACTGTATATGTATGTCCGTAACGGTAATGACTGTCTGCCTATTACTTCAGAATCTATAGTGCATGAAGACAGCCCATTGGCAGGCCAGCTGGTTCAATACTGACTGTTGTGATGATAACTGGTTGTGTGAAGGAGCATTGAATGCTAGTAAATATTCGCCTGAAAACGATCAAGTATTTTTTTAGTTGTTTGAGTTATTTAGAATTCTGAAAAAGTGACGCTATTCACATTCATTCCATCAATGGCGTCAGATTTTGAGGAGTTTTATCAGTTGTATATTCTTTCGCTTTTTATTGAAGAACGTGAGGAGATGAGGAACTGCTGATCATGGAAGTATCTGCTTCTGCAAGAAAACTTACTCCAAATGTGGCATTTAATTTCCTCTATCACTCAGATCACACTGGCCGCCAAAAACTAGGGCAACTTGAAATTTGTTTATTTGACAAGTTGTAGATGAATTTTTGGGTATTGAATCAAAGTGGTAGAAGTTACTAAAATATTTTGATTGCTTTCAGGGTGGAAAAAATATATATATTCAAGACTAATTTCTCAACAATAGTTTGATTTAATACCAAGTACTCATGTAAAACAATTGAATTCGTGAAAGTACTTGCTTACAACGGACATCAGCAAAATTTCAAGTTGTCTAGTCTTTTTGACTGTAATAGTATCTTTATTTTTGAGGTTCGAATTGAGGTATTCTGAAACCATTTCATCCATCAAGTTTTTTTCAATCACTTTATCAGTATGGGTATAAAAGATTACACTTTTTCAAATTTTTATGAACTTACTGGAAGAAACCGTATTCAATGCAGAAAATATCACGACAAAAAAAGATGTCGAGTATTTCATTGCATTTGCCAAATGTGGAAAAGCCTCCTTTGTATCCCGATAACGTCTCAAGCACTGAGCGAATCTGAACCAAGCAGGAAGGCAAGCCATCATAGGTCTTATGAACATGTGATTCTCGATACATGAATTGTTTCCTGAAAATGGATAAAGATCAACTTAATCTAGGACCTGAAAATTTAAATCTTACCTACACCCTTGTCCCAGTCGCTGATGGTGATATAGAAGCACAAGAAATATTGTATGTCGACAAACACGCAAACCAAACTATTCAGTTGGTCTGCTATCCAAAATTCGGCGAACGTAACATAGACGAAAGGTGTGGCAATTATTCTTCCCTGAAAAATTAAATACATTTTCAGACTGAAGGGAATGGTATTTCATAATAACGAAATTTCGTCATACGCACACGCTCTGGTCGACCTCCGCAGGTATACCTGTACAGTTTTACCTCTCCGGTCGACCGGAGTGTGTATGCCCTGCATAACTCAAAAAATACGACGTTTTATAAGCCATACTGTGTTGGGAATCGAATAATAGGTATAACTGAGGACAATGTTGTAATGAGTCCATTACATAACTGTTTTTGTGGTGTAGTGACACTGAAATAGAGAAAATATATTATGTTTACTTACTAATACTCTCAAAGCCCAGAATCTAGCCTCGTGTCTGAGAATCTTGAATGGATTCAATAGAAAACCCACCATAAGCACAATAAGAAGCAAAGGATTCAAATAAGCCGGAATGCCAAGTTCTGCACTGTATAAAAATGATAATACTGATATGGACCATACGACGCCAAATATAGCGGCCATCTCGATTATGTGTTGTTCGGAAAGATGATTCCTGGGATCCATTTCGAAAATCAGAACATGATTCACACCTGAGGAACGCCATCCGTATATGTTTATACCCCAGAGAAACAAGAATTCGATCACTAGAAAGGGTCCTCTGTACAGACGAAATGCTATCCTCCAGTCATCTCTGTCTTTGTGGAACAAACCTGGAAATTCAGTGGTATTACCTTCATGAATATAGAATGAACATGGCCATGTTCAATCCGCTAAGAAAACCCATGTTTTAATGTTGTTGAGAACCAAAGACAAATTATATATGGTGTCGCCGAGAAGATAAACTACTTTGAATACAATATCGGATAAATGTCCTTGAAATTCCGGAAAAAATGCATCCTTGGGTGGGAGTCGAAACCGCATATCCAAATTGCCGGTCTGGAACTCTATCTCTCAGTCACCAAGGACATGCGTTATTCCAACCGATATCGAGGTCAGTTTTCTTCCAGAATGCGTAGGGTCACATTTTTTTCCGGAATTTCAAGTGTCTAATTTCGTCTGAATAACCACTTAGTCTCTGTAAAAATTTATTACTACTGAATAATGGTTAGAACTCAGTGACTTTCGTTTAAAATTCAATATTTCAACATTGCATAGATACCTGATAATATTACTGCGATGACCAAAATCATAAAAGATCCAGAAAAAAGTCCTACTTTGAATGTAATCCACGGACTCTGTTGCTCTCCAAGAGGTGGTACTCTCAGCCGTTTCATTGCTCGTTGCCTGTCTCCTCCTTCTAAATCTTGCGTGACTGTGCTCTCTGTTTCTCGAATTAGTCTGTCTATATCTTTGTTTGTATGGAAATGTGAACTTTCTACTTTCTTGACTCTCCATTTTGCTCCCCCGTCAACATTTAGAAGCTAAAATACAAATCCGAATATTCTTGAGGGTATAAAATAATAAGATAACTTACCTTATCGTGCTTCTTCAAGATTTTGCGGAATCCTGTGAAGTTCAAATTTTGATAGTTCTGGAGGAGTATTAAGCTAAGGTAGAACTCGCTGAACGCCAGTTTAAGTTCTTGGATTTTTCTAGGGGGTACATTTTTCTTACGGAGAATATTGTTTCGTATGGAAGTCTTTCCTTGTTTTAAATTGTCTACTCCTTGAGCTTCACTCAGTTCACTCTGCAAGTTCGCGAATTTTCTAGTGGCTTCAGCCAATTTTTCTGTAATGAACACAATATTTATTTTCCAAATTCTGATTTCATTGCGCGATATTTTGTTTAAGTTTATTTATTACTTTGGAACACGAACAGGATAAAATCCCAAAAACATTGTTCGCTCAATTACAAATTGAATAATTTAGAATTATTGAAAACAACGAATCATAAAAAACTGGAATAGAGTAACGGTACAAACAATACAGACAAAAAATGTTGTAACTACCAGGTATAACGGTATTAAGTGAGCATCAACATACAAATGTCTTGATAGTGAACATTTGTTGTGAACGAGCCTTTATTTTTTATTGTTTCTTTGCTATGACATCTGTGAAACATATTTAGTATACATCTAGTCATTGAACAGACAACACCTTATTTTTTTAACGCAACATGCTAAAGATACTTCAGAAATAATAATTTTGATGTGAGAAATGAAGAACGTGGAAGACCACCAAAAAAGTTTGATGACGCAAACGATATTGGATGGAGATGACACTTTGAATCAAAAGCAATTGGCAGAAATGTTAAATGTTGCCCAACAAACAATTTCTGAACATTTAAAAGCCATGGGAAAGATCCAAAAGTGGGGAAAATGGGTGCCACATGAATTGAATGAAAGACGGAAAAATAACTCGCTTCAAAGTCAAGAAAAAAATTGATTTTGCATCGGATTGTTACTGGCGATGAAAAATGAATTTATTTTAAGAATCCTAAACGGAAAAAACATGGATTAATCCGGGACAACCATCAACATCGACTGCAGAACCAGATCGATTCGGCAAAAAGACAACGCTGTGTGTTTGGTGGGACCAGAAAGGTGTGGTGTACCACGAGCTCCTAAAACCTGGTGAAACCGTTAATACTGATCGCTACCAACAACAAATGATCAATTTGATCAACGCATTGATCGAGAAACGACCAGAATAGGCCAGAAGACACGGCAAGGTAATTTTGCTCCATGATAATGCATCTGCACACAAAGCAAAACCGGTTCAGGAGAAAATCAAAACACTTGGCTGGTAGCTGCTACCTCACCCACCGTATTCACCAAACTTGGCTCCTTCCGACTAGCATTTGTTTTCATCGATGCGACACGCATTGGCTGAGCAGCACTTTGATTCCTATGAGGAGGTCGAAAATTAGGTGTTTGGTTGGTGTGCTTGAAAAAACAAACAATTTTATTGGCGTGGCATCCACAAATTGCCAGAAAGATGGTCAAATTGTGTAAAAAACAATGGCCCATACTTTCAATGAAGTGTTTTTCACTTTCCCATTAATAATTAGTGTTTTATTTTCACAAAAAAACGCTCATTTCATACTAGTAGACCTGATAGAAGAACAACAATTACTGAAAATTACTGGTTACGGCAATCAAAATATATAAAACCATATTTCAATCTCGATCAAGAACACCACAACAAGATCATAAATATTAGGAGAGACCGGGTACAAAAGTAACGGCGGGTTGAAAGTAACAAATACTCTCTAGATTTATCCAATAGGCGAACACTGCTTTGCTGCTGTCAGGTGACAGCCGAGAGTTCCCCCTCAATTTGCATTTAGTTGCCGCGTACGCCACGCGATGTTAGGCTGTGTCACAGAACGCTACCAGAATTTACACATCAAAAGTAAGTTTTTTGACGTTTTCTTATTCAAAGTTTAGAAAGTCTTAAAAGTAAGTAGGAATCTGAATGTTTTTGTTAATCTATTCTGTATTAAAGTGATTACACATTGCGTAAATTCATTTTTGTATAGCATGCTCCGATTTAAGGTTATGTTGTACGTTTTGACAAAAATGTGAACGGGTACAAAAGTAACATAGCCCTCTGGGTACAAAAGTAACATGTTACTTTTGTCCTCGTGGTGATTTAATTATTTATTATTTTTTTAGGTGTATTTTTTCAACAGAATGCCCCGTCAACGCATTAGAAAAACTGAACGAGGGACCACGGACGCGGGAGTGTATTAAAAAGCGGCTGAGAGCATTTTAAAGATGCTGCAACCATTAGAGGCCTGGCAAAAATATAATGTTTGCCATGTAACATTGTATAGATTTATAAAAAAATTAAAAGCAGGAAATGCTACCGCTGTTGTGGGCTACCGTTGCGTCAACCGTGTTTTTACCAACGACGAAGAAATTAATCTACGCGACTACTTAATCAAGTGCTCAGCAGTTTATTTTGGGTTATCCCCAACTGAAGTACGTAAACTGGCATACGAGTTAGCGCTTAAGAATGAAAGATCATTTCCTACAAACACGATACTCGAATGGCGGGTAAGGAATGGTTGACTGGTTTTTCAAAACGACAACCGAGCCTGTCTTTAAGATGTCCTCAAGCAACAAGTTTGTCGCGGGCATCAAGTTTCAACGAGCATAATGTGAGTAAATTTTTTTGACAACCTTGCTGATGTTATGGATAGGTCCAAAAACCTAGCAAAATTATAGCCCAAAAAGGAATTAAACAAGTAGGTGCAGTAACATCGGCAGAACGAGAAAGATTAGTAACTGTTGCTGTTGCCATCAATGCTCAAGGCGGACACATCCCACCATTTTTCGTATTCCCACTGAAACGATTCCAAGGCCACATGATCCGTAAGGGTCCTGTTGGATGTACTGGAGCGAGCAAGTCTAGTGGATGGATGGAAAATACAGAAGTTTATTTGTGTTATTAGTATATGATAAAGATTTCAAATAAATAATTTGTTGATTTACCATGTATAATATTGTACTCATTACCCACACCTTCAGCTTGTTACTTTCGACCTGCCTACGAGGTCGAAAGTCACAAGTGGCGTTTTTTTTTTTAATTTTTATAATTCATATAAAACAAACTATAATGTGATCATTCGAGTTGCTAGAGTAAAGAACATAAACTGAATTTTCATATAGTTATATTAAATGAATGGCAATAGTAACACCCAGCCAGAAATCAAGGTAGAAGTACAAAGTGTTACTATTGTACCCGGTCTACCCTATGCGTGGTAAAAGAACGAATGAAATGTTAAGTTGAATTTTTATATTTGTACTGTATTTTCAATAAATAAATAAATGTTAAGTTGAGTTAAAGTTTGTTTTCAAAAAATTTTTCTTGGAAATTGAAAAATGCCTCATTTTCAATAAATCATCTAGTCTTTTTTCAACGTCCTAGATATATGACTACTGATAATTTCAGCTTTCCGATGCACCAGAATACAAATTGATAGTTTTATAATGTATCTTATGAAAAACCAATCACTGGTATCACATTCTGGATAACTTAATCGCGTATTGATTAAAAATTCATACTACAATAGTTTCATTAACGATATCCTTCTTCATTGATTATTAATTTACCAATTACTGATAGCACAAGATACAATGGAGTCATGTCAATGATATTAAGAATTACTCGTCATTTTCGGTAAAAAAATTTGATGAGTATCAATTTTAAAATTTTTCTTGTTGAAAATGCAATGCATATAAATTCTAGTGTACTTATTGAAATAAATTCGATAATCGTAGCGTGTAATCTCGAGAAGGTATAAGAGTATAAGAGTCATTTATCTTTAAATAGTGCTCTATTGATAGGTCTAAATTACAAAAGGATATTATTGCCATTTTGATGAACTTTCGTGTTCATCGGTTCGTTTCACAGTTGATATCAAAACTTGCTGTATCGTCAAATATTAGTCAAAATTCTCGGTTTGAGGTGGTTTCCTTCGTCGGACGAATTTTCTTATTTTGCGGAAACTACTGTGCAGGTATGCTTACCAAACGTACCATACTTTCAGAACTTTCTCGAATTTTCGACCCTTTGGGGTTCCTTTCTCCAGCTAAACATTTGATCCAGCATCTTTGGACATTAGGTTTGCAGTGGGATGATACACTTCCAGACGATGTCAGCCGTCGCTGGAATCAGTGTAAATCCGAATTAACCGAATTGGGTAAATTAAAGATACCTCGAAACTTGCATCGAAACCATTTTATCGTTGCGAACTTCATGGTTTCGGAGATAGTAGTGAGCGTAGCTACCACTACGTGGTATATTTCAAGTTTTTCAATTTTGGCGGCTCCATTGACATCTCTTTCGTAGGTGGTAAATAGGAATTTCACTTGAATTGTGTGCTTGTCTCTTATTATCAAAACTCATTAATGTGGTTTCCTCTGTTTACCAATCAGCCTTTACAATAGATTATTAACATGGATTAAGTCTTCTCCTCATCGATGGAAGACATTTGTAAGCAATCGTACTACTCAAATTCAGGACTTAGTTTCAACAGAAAATTGGTAATCGAAAGACAATCCAGCTGATTGTGCTTCACGCGGCTTAACGCCAGCCAGACTGTTGAACTGCTCTTTGTGGTGGACAGGCCCTGACTGGCTTCGTTCAAACATCTCACCTTCGCAAATGATGAAATAGAGAATTCTCTTCATCTTGTACAAACAGAAAGAGCGTCATGCTTTCATTTCTCTATCGTTTGTTGATGGATTTGCTCTCAGGTATTCATCTCTGTCAAGGTTCAAAGAGTGGTAGCTTACATTTCCAGATTCGTTAACTTCATAAAAGAACTCCTAAAGCTCCTAGGATATATAGATTTTCCGCAGTTCATCTCAAAGATGCACTTTTCTTCATTAAGTGAATCCATTTATTGGAAGACGGTGTTCTCAGGGTGGGCGGTCGTCTGTCTTTTTCTGGTCTGGCTCTTGATCACTAAAACACCCAGCTTTGCTTCCTTCATCTCATCGTCTTACTGGGCTCCTTATTCAGCATTTCCACAAAATATGTCTGCATCCAGGTGCCACAGACTTTCAGACAGTTCCTTCTGTCTCAACAGGTCCTTACAGGAGTTTTGCTACAGTCCACTTAGAGATTGAGTCTGTGCTCAATTCTCGCCCTTTATGTCCGCTTAGTAATGGCCAGAATGACATTATATCTGTACTGACACCAGGACATTTTCTTACTTTGGCTCCTTAACTGCTATTCCTGAACCAGATTTATCACACCTATCTATCGGTCGATTATCGCGTTGGCAGCTTTTAATTCGTATCCATCAGGATTTTTGGAAAAAGATGGAATTTAGAATACCTGAACACACTGCAACAACGAAAAAGTGGTTCAATAGTAACTCGCCTCCTTATTCAATAGGTGCACTCGTCTTGATAAAAGATGATCAACTCCCTCCATTGCGCTGGCGACTTGGACGCATTGAGAAATTGCATCCTGGCGCTGATAAAATAGCTAGAGTAGCTACTGTTCGGACTACTCAAGGTGTACTGCAGAGATCAGTGGTTAAATTATGTCCATTACCTCTCAATAGTTATGACATATGTTGATGTATATATGTATATATTTTTTTTCGCTTTATGTTCGTGCAACTCAGTGTTGTTAGTTGCATTCATTTATTTTCTGTTCCAAAATGCTTGTTCGTTTCATGCGGCCCACGTATGTTCATTTCTTTGTCTATGGACGCGTAACAATGCATATAAATTCTAGTGTACTTATTGAAATAAATTCGATAATCGTAGCGTGTAATCTCGAGAAGGTATAAGAGTTTTTTTATGTGATGAAATCACAGGTATTCATAGAATAAATTCAGGAACGGTTATTCCTTTTGTACTTTATATACCTAAAAGATACCAGTAAAATTTTTATTCGATATTTAAAGGGCATATCAGAAAGAATGATCATTGGATCTATTAGAACAGAACTAACTATAGTTAAACCTGGTGAAGGAAACCAAAAACGAAGAATTGCGTTTGCGAAATACGCAATACCTTACCAATGCGCAACATGTTACAGTGGATGAACTACGCAGCTTCTGAATTTATAAGAATTTCATCCGCAGCTTCAATAAATTTTCGCATATGTGATAAAGTACTCTCAAGTACGAGTAATGTGACAAAAAGCAAAAACAAGCTGACTTCACGACAGTGAGATATTTCAGATTGTTTCAATCGATTTCTTTCCGTTTCTGCTTTTCAATTACTCGATGAGATGTTTCAATTAGTCGGTAATTCCTATTCACTTCAAAAGCTGAGATATAAATAACTGAGCTGCTATATTGCAATGAAGATTTTCTTATTAAATCATCTAAATTTAGTAGCTTGTAATATAAATAATGATTTCAACTGATTATTCTACGTCGTATTTAATAAAGGAAACAAAATTTTTTTCATATTATATTTTTCACCTACAATAAGAGAATTCTGCAGTTAGAACGTTGTTTATTTAAAATAAATTAATCTGCTAAGTAGGTACTTATCGAATTTTTCTAGAGACTTACCGGAATAGAAAGTATTTATTTTAGTCAACTCTTTATCAGAGAAAGAGAAAAATTGCTCATCGAATTTCGCAAAATATCTGGATAATATTTCTGGCTCAACTAACTCTGCGGAGGGAGACTGTTCTACGGCAGCGTATAGCATTAATTTCATTTCCTGAAATTTACAATGATAGTTTGAATGAAACTCAACAAAATAAAACGTTTTCTTACTTCGTAATTTATGTATTGTTTTCTCCATTCTGGTGTTATATGTGCTGATAGATGCTCCGCAAACTTCATTCTTCCACTGCTCTATTTACAATCCATTTGAAACGTGTTAACCTATCGACGTCGCCCGTCGCGACGCGCATAATCCGCGCCGGTGCCGACTCAGTGGCGTCTCCACGGTCAGCGTGCTCCTGGCTCGATACCTAAGTCTTCAAATCCAAAACCACATTAAAAGAGAATTTCCTCATAGATAACTTATCAATGGATCATCTCATGTAAGCGAATATTGCTTCTTCTTGGCGTTACTGCCGTCATAGTGTTACAATAGAAGGAAAACTTTGCTCAGCAGTGTTTCTGGACTCATTGCAAGCATTTGACAAGGTTTGACACAACAGAATGCTATATAAAATCAAACAACTCCTCCACAGCCATATTATATTATTCTGAAGTCTTATCTAGCAGACCGTTATTTTGACTTTAAGTATGTCAAAGCAATAGCCACTCCTGCCAAAGTCCAATCCAGAGTCACACAGAGAAGTATTTTGGAACCACTTTTATAATATCATGTCATTTCAGACATACCGGAAAATGGAAACATCACCATAGCATCTTTTGCAGACTATGTAGCTATACTTGCATCTGATGAAAACGCCGAAACAGCATTCCAACAATTATAAGAACACCTGGATAACCTTGGACAGTGGCATCGATAATGACGACTCAACATCAGTGAGGCTCTGTCAAAATACCAGGCGACACCAAAACAAAGTATCTCTGCATACATTTATTAGACCAGCGCCTCAACTGGAGACAACACATTTATGCCATGAAGAATGAAATAAATCTTAAACTCCGAAAAATGTAGTCCAAGTCCAGATTGAACCTCCAGAATAAATTGCTGATTTACAAAGTGATCATCAAACCAATATGGACGTACGGCATCCAATTCTGGGGTTGCTCTAACCCCTCAAATATTCAAATTATCCAAAGAGTACCATCGAAAGTACTACGTTCATGGGTTAATACCCCTTGGTATGTTTCCAACCACACCGTCCATGAAGATTTAAGAGTCCCATATGTCAGCACAGAAATGGAAAACCGCTCGAGTGGGTATCACCACTCACAAAGATTGAAAAGAATCTGTCCAAACGACCTTACTGACTAATTATAATTAGAAATCCATCAATGTGAAATACTTTCTATTAGTCTGTACATACAACATTTTTACTAAATACTTCTTGAAAGTAGATTATGAATTTCAAACATGCAATACAAAAAAGTGGTGTTACAATTAAAACAATCATTCGAAGTGGAATCGAAACACACAGCTTCTTATACTGGATGAAATATTGAAGGATGGGATAGTTTCTGCAACAATTGTAGATGAAAATTCAGAAATTGCAAATATTATTCAAACATTCACTACTGATGGAGATAATATTTCACAGCACACAAAAGTGGTATTCTGATATCGTGGAATAAAGAACTTAAAAAATAATGGAAATACATACACAATGGACCTATTACCAGGCTGGAGTTGAATGGTATCTAGTTAGCAAGTGGGGGAGCAGATGGACTCGAATTTGGAACCTTATTTGTGTACATTGAGCTTCAAACATTGTCACGGTGTTGTATATGTAGTGCAATTCACACCTGACTAGAAGGAAATTTTCGCTACTGAAAATGACGGCAAGATTTTACATTTTGACTTGAATGGGATAAAACATAAAAGAAGTTATGAAAAACATTATAGTAAAGTAACTTCAATTTTTACTCATGATAATATCCACTTTATTTCTTTTTGAATATAAACCACTATAATATTCTCTGTGGTTTTAGTATATCCATCCATAAGATTAATTACCGTTCCAAATTATGATCATTGTGGAAATTAATACTACAGTTTCATATGCAGTTTAAACTGTAATCTATTTGTCCGTTCGGAACGCAGTTAATTTCACATACTCTTCTATGAAATAACCTTCTATGAAATAACCTTCGATTCGAATCGAAATACAACTTAACCTAGAATATCTGTTTGTTTTCATTTTTATATTTTTCAACATCTCGAATAGTTTTATGCGTTTTATGCCTCATGATCAAACATTTTATTTATGATAAAAAATCTATATAAAATAGGAAAAACCACCGAAAGATAATGTTATTCTGTCGAACTTGTAGAAGGTTGAATTCAACAAGTGCTAAGGCTATCGACAAGGTGAGGTTCATCAAAAATAAAAGAATTTCAAATAAAACCTTCCACTTTTTCAGGTTACAGAGACAACAAAAAGAAATCAATGGAAATATGAACTTGACAAGGAAATTGAGAATGGGTTACTTATTAAACAGTTCAAGCCCAGACATCATCCTGGTGTAGTACAAAGTAAACCAATGAATCTTCCAAATGCTTTCATAAAGGCAACCGAAATCATTTTAGAAGGTATTGTTAGCAGACCTCCTAACTGTCATATTTCATTTATAATTGAAACTTGAAAGATTTTGCAAAGAATACCAACTTCACTGCAATGTGCTAAAAACAATTAAAAATTTCGAATTATCGTTGGCACATTTTTTAGGATCTCTGCTCAATCCCTATTTGTTTATTCGTTATGCTCAGCAATATCTTGTTGACGTTGCCTTCCATATCATCAGGCATGGGTTGGAAGATAAATTTCATTGTCATCATATTCAGGAAAGTTCAATTGAAGTGTGAATTAGCATACCAACTTATTTAATTGATTATTTTATAGGTATATTTAAGTATACCTTACAAAGATATCGTGATGAGTACAAAACAATTTCTTGAGTTCTATCAATATTGATAAAAAAATTGAAAACATTAATTGATAACATTTTTCGAAAAATAATTAGGCTTGAGAAAGGAAGATGTCTATTGAAACGTTGGTAGGAAGAAGTTGTTGAATATGACCCAAATAATCATTTAACAATTTTGAATATAATTTTGAATTCATTCTTGTTATTTCTTATAGATCAAGATGTATTACCAAAAAAGGATTTATTAGAGAGGAGTAAAAAGTTTGTAAAATATCTCGTATGCAAAAAACCTCCCATGGAAAATAAGGAATTGAAAGATCACATTTCTGTGCTGCGCAGTAAGGTTATTAACCGATTGGAACAGGAAAAGCCACATCTTTTAGGTGATAAGGACGTCATTAAGAGTCAAATGACTAACCAATTAAAGCAGACTGTGTATAATTGGATGCCTGTTAAGTATGATATTGGCCAAAGTTTATGTTATTTAATTGGTAGATCAGCAGGAGAATATGCTGTTTTAATGCGGATATTGTCAGAAATAAAATCTAGAGATCCTGACTGGAAGCCAAAATCATTATTCGATTTTGGATCTGGAGTTGGTACAGTAACTTGGTAAAATTGGGAACTTGAAATAGTGTATTCTTTTCTGATAACACTTGTTGTTTTTTCCACATATGTCATCACAGGGCAGTCAACACAATATGGCCAAAATCAATCATGGAATATTTCAATGTGGATTCATCAGCAGATATGAACGACCTGGCTGAGCTTTTATTAAAAGGAGGAAGAGGGGAAAAGAAAAATCCACTACGAGGAGTTTTCTACAGACAATTTTTTCCAAGTAAACCGGTCAGTCGAAATTTAATTGTTTTCTAAATAGTTACTTGGAAAGTAGAGTAAATAGAGTGGAAATGATTATTTTTGGCAGATGTACAGGGCGTTTACAAAATCGACCATAACAAGACGCAAAGGTACATCAGCTATGAATAAAATGAGAAAAAATCCATCCCACTTGATTGAGCGATAAATTCAATTTCTTGAAAAAGAATGAAATTTGGCACCCTTTGTTGCATTTTTAAGTATTTTGATCACAATTTTGTAGTGATTTTTTAAATATGCAGTCTCAAATAACAAATGATACTTAATAAATTTTTGCTCTTGGGAAGCCAATATAACTCACGTAATTGATGGAATAAAGCTTGAATTACTCGAAAAAGTGGTCCGAAATTGAGTAGTCAGAGCTAATTGTCGGCATATTCAGAAAATCATTATCAAAACACAAATGTCATCATTTTAAATTTTAGATGATATATGTATCATAATCATTTCCAGGTACCCTATGATCTTGTGGTATCTGCCTATACAATGATGGAACTACCTTCTTTAAAGAGTAGAATGGATAGCATACAGACTTTGTGGAAGAAGACAACAAATTATTTGGTAGTAATTGAAGAAGGAACCTATTCTGGATATAAGGTTGATTATACACTTTTTACATAATGTCTTAATGAATAAAATGATACAACATTGTTGATTTCCTAATATGTTTTTCTAGATAATCAATGAAATTCGAGATTTTATTTTGAGTTTAGGAGACAGCCATGTATTCAGTCCAGTAAGTTCTAAGAAAATCTATAAGCCTCTAGTTTTTTATGCAGAATATTTCAAATATTTTAGTGTCCACATGACAGTATCTGCCCAAAGTTTGTAGCTAATGATGGTAAACCTTGCAACTTTGCAGTACGTCACTATGAAATGCCTCTATTAGATGCCCAAAAGAGTATTTGTGTGAAAAGATTCTCATATGTTGTATTGAAGAAAGGTTAGATTTATTTGGTTATTCTGATTGTGTATGACACTGTTTGCTATTTTAGGGCCAAGAGATGGCAATGATTCTGAATGGCCTAGGCTGATAAATCCAACATTACTTAGGCATAAACATGTTATTTGCAATTTATGCACGAGTGAGGCTAAAATAGAGCAAGCTGTGTTTACTGCATCAAAATACGGAAAGTGAGTATAAAATTTAACAGTTAAATAATAGCTTTCAATCCGTTTTTTCCAGACTTGCCTACCGATGTGCCAGAGTTTCGGATTGGGGAGATAGATTACCAATGAGGATAAAGGACAATAGCGATAATGATATTATAGATAAGCCACAGCTGGAAACAAATGAATAAATATCTTAGGATGGAATGTAATCTTTTATTTCAGACCTATATAATGAAATCCTATTTGATTAAGCTCGTAACATTTATTTTTTTTTATAGGGGACATAAAAAATTGATAGTTTCTTTCATTATTTCACGAAATATTTCTGTTACTTATTCTGTTACAAATATTTAAATACTCAAATATTTGTATAATGCATTTATTAAATAATTAAGACACAAATTCAAAAGACTAAAATAAAATTTGATTGATTTGAAGTTACAATGTTGGTTAAGTAGGTCATGGATAATCAGAATTGATTAACTTGACACAATTTTGGTTCTTCAGAAAAAAAAACAATATGAAAGAAGTTGATTCATAGAATTACACAATGAACGAGATAAACTTTATGAAGATCCGTTTCATAAAATGGCATAGGCTGGCTTAATACAGCAATTAAGAAAAGGTCACATGAACCGTTTGTCCGGTAGCATAATCTTACGTGGAGCCTCCTCTTGGTCTAGATTTTCGGCGACAATATTGACCAATTGGGGAGACGCCATCTGACAAACGGATTCATGTGACCTCAGCTTTAAGGCAACGAAAATAAACATAGGGAGCTTTTATGGAGCAATCAGCTCTGAAGTTTAATGACTGCAAAGAAAAATATCTGAAAATTTACAATATGGATAAAGTTAATAGATGTGAGATAAAATGAAGTTTTCAATAGATTTTTTCCGTGAATGAAAAATGAAGATTCGAAAGCACTCATGACTTTGAATTAAAGGAGAGAGGAACTTTATAGTTACATTTTTATATATTATTTTCAAATCTGTCAGAACCCGCAACTTATTCCTCAATTCCTACTTATCTTATTTGCTTGCATAAACCCACTTTAAGGTATTTTCTCATGCTGTTTGGCCAATCTAGCAAATAATGGGGTTCAAGCAAGAATTTGTTAATGTATTTTCTGGTACTGCGCTTAATTCTTCAGGGTCTTGTTTCCAAATTTCTTGAATTCCCACACAACTATATGACACATCTCTAGTATTTCAGTAAAATGCTTAATTCCTTGCTGTTTAAATTTTACCACTTGAGAATTTAATCCATCATCACATGAAATGTTCGAATTAATTTCTTAAAATATATTTTTCATACAGTTTAAAAGATAATGAAAGAACAAAAGATTGAAAATTGGGAGTTCAAACAACTTCTCATCAGAATAAATTTCAGTGAGGATCACGTGTTCAACTGATTAGCATCACATTGTGGTTGAAAATCATCTCCAATTTTTCTTATATAGTCATGATATCTAACAACAGCTCTTTCCTGTTCATAAGTTTCTATTGATCCTGGCCTCATCAGCCTTATATTAGTTATAGCTTTTTCTGGGGCTATTTGCATGAAATGGACTAGATAACAGGCAGCCATTACTCCAGTCCTTCCTCGTCCCATACGGCAATGAATTGCAATGGCCTGAAAAAATATTTATCTGTAAATGATGGAACAGTAGAACTTTCAAGGCAAACGAAGGTTTTCATTTTTCTGTTGAACATTGTGTAGAAAATTCATCAATTTTACCAGAGGGAATTGAAAAATTCCTACAGAAGAATATTGAGAAATTCAATGAAAATGATATGGAAAAATTCAATGATTTTGTAGTGATCTCATGTGGCGGCACTTCATTAGGCCCCATATAGCATCAATATACAGCGCTTCGGTAGCCGAGAAGTTAACACTCAAGGTCTATAGGTACCGACTAGGTGCTGGGTTCAACTCCCGGCGGCTCCCATTCCGATTTTTTCTAATACCCCCCTGCGTCTATGGCATGGCGCACACGAGCCATACTGATGAGTCCAATATGTGTGAGCCAGGGACGAATCCGATCCTACAATTTCAAATGAAATACAGTATCCTCAAATACATAAAGCAGAACTGAAAGTTCTAGAATATTCGAGAAAAAATACATTCGGAAACTGTCCTGAGAATATTATAAAAACATGATTCAGTACTAAAACAAGGGCATTTAGCAAGTCGATTCGCAGGCCACTCAGAAACCTGATCTGATCGTCTTATCGCCTCCCCCTTTTTACAGTGTCGATAATAGGATCTTAATTCCAGCCCATCTGGCGTTTAACTTCTAAATTCTGATCATTTCCGGAGATTATTACGCTCACCTAATACGAAGTCCAACTTCCTCTTCACGGAATGAAGCGTCCATATCATTCGAGAATTTCAAATTGGGGAAAACTTCTTCTTGGAAAATGGTGCTAATCAAAGATAATTCTGGTGTTTCTTTATCTATATCTATGACAGGAATGAAATTGAAAGTAAAAAATTACAAAGTTGTTGAGAAAAAACTTTGACTTGTAGAAGCAATTTTTTATACATTAATGGAGTGCGGACTTGTTTGGCAAGTGCTTTCATCGTATATACTTTGTACATATTGTTACTTTGATTCAACATTTTCTTTCGTTGATTTGATATTCATTATACGAGTGAGAATAAATGAGTTTTTTCGAAGTGTGCAGGGTGGATTTAATTGAATAGTTATTCATTATAAAAACTTACTTTACTCTGTATTCTTCTTCTTTTAATTTAACTATAATTCGATTAATTAATTTCTGTACTTTTTAAATGTGAAATTATCAAAACCGTTTCTTGTATAACTTCATCTTAGAGAAGATTCCAATAATAATAACTTGGACTGTAAGATTCAATTGCCTGAAGACAATTTTTTCTCAAGTAGGATTTGAATAAATAAGGTATTTCAAAGGACACGGGCTTACTGGAAGGAAGATATTAATTTTTAATTGATTTTCAACTGAAAGAATACACCTTGTCTTGATAAGTATAGGTTTCCAACAAAACTAATGGGAAATTGTGACTGAGAGCTTAATTTCAATTTAAGAAATAGATTGATTCTCTTCCATTCATTCTGGCGGTTCTTTTGGAATCACACTGTTCAAGAGTCCGGGAAAGTTATTAAATTATCTCTGAAATAAATCGCACTACAATTCAAATCTTTAACTCACCTGGTTTCTTTTGCGGCACTGATGACACAAATCTAAAAATTCCAAAATGTTCTCTAAACTTGGCGCCTCAAACTCTTCAACATCTATCCTAGACCAACCCAAGTCCCACTGTTTGAGTTTTATAGGAATATTTTCCGGCGATAAAGTCAAAATGTGATGTATCCCTTGATCCTTAAGAAATTGGTAATTGGCTTCACTGCTGGGACATGCCATTGCTGCCAACTTGCTCTGGTCTATCCAGGAAAAATTAAATGGAGGGTAGGATATTACTTTGGAAGCAGCTGGAACTCCCCACATTTAAGACGTGATTTTCGCGGCCAAGATCAAATTTGCAATGAGTTCTAGTTGAAGGCCTGATTCGAATTCTGGCAATTGTTGCCAAAAACTTTGAGCATGTCGCGGTACACGATTGATTCAAGTTTTATTTTATTATT
Organism: Micraspis discolor; assembly: GCA_030674115.1. Classification (NCBI taxonomy): domain Eukaryota; kingdom Metazoa; phylum Arthropoda; class Insecta; order Coleoptera; family Coccinellidae; genus Micraspis; species Micraspis discolor. Next base: position 5,158,649 of record JARTUT010001740.1, read on the forward strand.
AGAGCACGTAGGTACCTACATACTTCTTAATCGCATATGACGTTCGATTTGTGCGTCGAATTCCAATTTGAATATCTCATTTATTTAAACTCCTTGTCATCGTTTATTGGAACGTGCTTCAAGTTGCGATGGAAATTAGAAAGAAATTGGCAGAAAGTTAGTAGATTTTTTTCGTGCTCCGTCAGGGTAATTGACTTGGCAGATGTTTTGATTTCGAAGTTGGGACATGTGGTTTTTGCATGCTGGTTTTACGTTATGTATCGTTTCACCCAAATGTCTATTATTTCTGAATATAACAGGTCGATTGAAAAGTCTACGGCCTAACATGGTAAAACAGACTTGACTTTTCACAAACTAATCACTTTTCTCAAATTCTCTTTTTCTCAGTGATGTGATTTAGTTAATTAATTCTTCAATAAACGCTACTGTGTTCGAAAGTAGGACGGTATTTCTCCAAGAGATTTATTTGTTCCAACAAAAATCAGTAACGTAACAACATCTTTTTGTTTTCTTCAGGAAATATACAATATTAGACTCTTAATATTAATTTATTTAATAAGGATATAAAATCCACAGTAGAAACTATAATAAATTAATTAAGACAGATGCAAATTAAAACAATATTAAGTTTTTTCTTGAAGTTATTAACAAAGAAAAAAGCATCGAACATCAAGCATTCTCTATTTTGAAATTGAAGGTTTAGAAGTGTTTTTATTGAATTTATTTCGATTTACATCTATCTTGGACCTCAGAAATTGCAGTTCTTTCAGTACAATGAAGAGAATTCATCTCAAATTCTTCATTCTTCCAGTAGGACTATCAAAATTTGGGAAACCATTTGGTATTTTCAAGTTTACGAAAACACAATTATTGTGTTAACCTTTTCTTTCTGTCCATAATCAACGCCAATATGTATAAACTCAAATTATAACAGGTCATTGCATTGAAAACGGAATTTCCTAAATAAATAGCTTTTTCTAATAGTTTGAAATCGGGGGTGGTGGGAACGGTACCCACTCTTTGGTTTCTATAGGAGCCCAAACTTTTCTCCACACTGGTACCCATGTCTGGAAAATAGAAAACATGACGAATCAAGGTTAATTCTGTATTGATGAATATCTACACGAGTCAAAGTTATAGAACAAATTTGTTTTCTCAGAAGAAAAATATTTGGCAACAAAATCCTGAAACATATCAATTTTTTTTCACTTTCACTGAATTTTTGAAAAATTTTTGTAGCTCATTTCAATCAACCCCTTAAATTTTTCGAATAAAGAAAGTGGGCCGCATGGTACTTTTTTGGTAAGGTCTTTGTATCTTCTTTGCAGGTGTGCAGAATAAGTTAGTTCAAAGAGGTTTTCATTATGTGCATACAAACATCGATGCTCTTTATCCCCAAATATGCAGGGTGTCTACTGTAATAGGTGCCAAACTTCAGTAGGTGATAGTACAAGTCATTTGCAACAAAAAATGTCCTATAACGCGTTTTCCAAAAGTTGATGGTTATCGAGTTATGCAACACTTCTTGGTTTTTCGGAATTTTTTGCTTTCCCCTTTAAAAACAAGAATATCTCTGTTATTCTTACAGCTACATCAAATCTGACCATATCATCGCAAAGATCAGTAAAGGAGCTATAAAATAGATAGTTACTAATGTTAATAAAATGTTTTATACCGGGTGTTGTAAAAGGGTAAATGTAAAAATTGAAAAGAGTGCAAACTTAGTGGTGTTTTCTTGTTAGCTGTACCATTGAAAACTGGTGGATAAGTAGTTGTTTTTTTTCTAGGAAAAACTAGTACATGTAATAGACTTTTAAACGGTATATAAACTTTTCACTTAACTTTTTGTTTTTCCAACAATATTACGGTTTGTCAGAAAAACATAAAAATCAGAAACGCAAATTTTATTAACATTGTAGGTTCAAAACAGTTATAAATATTATTAATAGTAACATAAAAACAGCTAAGTTGTAATCAAAGGTTTGAGGAAGAGGCGGGTTGGAGGGTGTGTTGGTGCGTATCTGGCGCCCCACCGGAAATGAATACCACAAATGAAAATGAACAATATGGCAGATTTTAATCTTGAGCTAAGCAAACTTGAAATTTGCATGGGTTCGAAGATATGCCAATTAACTTACATTTGACAAAATTTGTCATTAAGTAAACTTAAGAAGAAGATCATTTACTCTAACGAATTAATTCGACTTATACGCATCTACAAAAAAAAGAATATGACTGTTTTTTCAAGTATTGAATATCGGGATATGCTGTTTATTTACGGGTTCGCTAACGGAAATTCGCGAGCAGCAGTGCGGGAGTACGCGTTACGTTTCCCCAATAGACAACAAACTAGCAGAAAGGCATTTGTAGAAGTTTTTAGGCGCTCTGGTGAAACTGGATCGAGGTTTACGAAATAGAGAAGGTGGTCGAAATGCTCAGCACTGGAGGCAAGCACCAGCAATACTTCGCGCTATTAGAGAAGATCCCACTTGGAGTGTTGGTGCCACATAAGGGCTTCACCATTCCACAGTACACATAATTTTGAAACAAAATAATTTACACCCGTATCATTTAAATAAAGTCCAGAATAGATGGTACCTAAATAAGTTGGAAGAGTGGGGATGTGATCAAATATTATGGACAGATGAGGCAACATTCACCGAAAGTGGAATAACAAATTTACGAAATTCCCATATATGGGAAATGGAAAAACCACATGCGACTGTTATATCTCATTATCAGCATGAATTAAGAGTCAATATTTGGTTGGGATTCATGAGAGGGCGGCTATTCGGGCCGGTAATACTTCCCGATCGCCTTAGATCCAATGAATTCACAAATTTACTAAATAATAACGTAGATGACATTCTTGAAGATATTTCCATAGCGGATAGATATGAACTTTATTTTCAACTGGACGGATGCCCTGCCCATAATAGTCTAATTGTGAGGGACTGGATGAACCAATGCTTTGGGGAGAAATGGATTGGAAGATATGGTCCCTTGAGATGGCCACCTAGAAGCCCCGATCTTACCCCATTAGACTCTTATGTTTGAGGCACTTTGAAAGAAAATGTGTATAAAAATCGCATTAATGATCGAGAAGAACTAATCAACAGAATTCAGGAATGTTGTGATACAATGCGTCGAAAACGTAATGAACTTCGAAAGGTTGTGGATTCTGTACGAAAAAGATGTTTATTTAATGTTTTTATGTTACTATTAATAATATTTATGACTGTTTTGAACCTTCAATGCTTTGAAATGAATTGTTATAAAATTTGCGTTTCTGAATTTTATGTTTTTCTGACTTAAAACAGTGATATTGTTGGAAAAACAAGAAGTTAAGAGAAAAGTTGATATACCGTTTAAAGTCTATTACATGTACTAGTTCTTCCTAGAAAAAAAACACTACCTATTCGCCAATTTTCAATGGTACAGCTTACAAGAAAATACCACTAAGTTTGCACTTTTTTCAATTTTTACATTTACCTTTTGCAACACCCGGTATAAAACATTATTTTAACATTAGTAAGTACCTATTTTATAACGTGTTTACTGCCCTTTTGATTTGATGTAGCTGTAAGAATAACAGAGATATTCTTGTTTTTAAAGGGGAAAGCAAAAACTTTCGAAAAACCAAGAAGTGTTAAATAACTCGATAACTATCAACTTTTCGAAAAAGTGTTTAGGAAATTTTTTGTTGCAAATGACTTGTACTATCACCTACTGAAGTTTGGCACCTATTATAGTAGACACCCTGTATAGTGAGATTTCAAGCATAAATAAGAATCTCTGTAAGATGGAAACAGAATGAAATACAGTGGACCTAAGTGGGAACGCGTTGTGATATATTCAAGATATAGAATTTTATCCATGTCCATTAAACACATACGCTTCAGCCAGCCGTCTGAGCTGTAGGTACGTAATGATTGATTTTATCGTAGTAGACTTTTGGTACGTAATATTTTTTTTTTACTACAAGGACTTCTCACGTTGTGTTCATTAAGGTAAGTATGAAAGAATACTAAAATGAAATATGGCAACATAAATTAATTTTTTCAGCACTTCCGAAAGGCAAAAAACCTTGAATTAAATGGAATGGGTTTCTTACCATTCGAGTTTCCCAATGTTTTACCCAATGGGCTCTCCAATCCATTTTGCTTTTCCATATTCCTTGTATATTTATACCGTCTTTGAGGTGGATTTTGCTGAAAAAAAATTTAATTGGTATCATAGGGTAAATAATTATCCGTACATCAATCCCATGTCTGGGAGGATACAGTCCTGATTTTCGACTCTTTTCGTGTTTGATTGGGAACAATTATCTGAAGTATTTTCCCCAAGACCACACTTCTGGTTATACCGAAAATTGCTATAAGCTTTAAACTTTCAATGAAACCTTCAATTTTTTTCATCCAAATTGAAGTAAAAATTGTTCAGTTTTCCATGGGAGAAATTTTCAAGTAGCTGAAATGATTATGAAGACATCGTCGCTTTGATGAAGAATGTCAAGTCAAAGTATTCTACAATCAACAATAAAAATCTTAATATTTTAAGTGTACCTGAATTAATAACATAGAATCAAGATTGTTGATCTAAATGCGAGTTTCATATTCCTCGATCAGCTGTTCACACTTTTTTTTTCAGAAATTCATTGATTAGCTATCAAATTAGAGATATTTTGAAGTCTATGAACATTCTTATTGTAGTAGAGGGTTCTGTATTTTTTGGGAGCTCCTTTTAGTCCACTAAACTAATAGAGCAGTTGCTAAATATCTGTTATTCTCGAATATCGACGACAAAATGGGTCAAATCGGTCGAATAGTTCGACAGTTATGACCATCTGAAATTTGAAATCCCCAATATCTATTAGAATAATCATCCAAGCGATTTGAAACTCAAAAAACCTTTGAATAACGTTGAAAAGAAGACGTTTGCGAAATTTTGTCAATTTCAGCTTCAAAGTGATAAAAAATCACAATTTTTTGAAATATTATCGTGACTCAAAAAATATAAACATCAATTTCCTTATTCGAAATTTTGTGGTAGGAGTCGCCTTGTTCAGAGGGCGGAAAATTATGCGACAAATATTGTTCTACTAAAAACAAAAATCCTTCTCTCAACTAATGTAATTGATTGAATGCACGCAAATGGATTTGATTAGTTTTTAAATTGCTACGCTGTATATATTTTGAATATTTTCAGGAGGAAAGTATCGAATTCAGAAGAAATTCACTTTCCTTCCAAAATTATCATTTCATCAGCTATTTGCTGATCTGTGTACTTTTGATTTCTATCTATCCCAATTCCACCCTTCAAAAATGTCTATAACCGACATCCGAATTCTCAGAGCCTCCCTAATGTCCATGTTTCTTTGATGAATTCTACTTACTCAGCTTTCCGCCTAAGCGTTTCTCCAGAAGTAACCAAAAACACTTGCGAAACTACAATAACGCACCACAAAGTCTGAAATCAGAATGATGTTTAAAATCCACATTTATTGATTATGATTTCAGTTAAAAGGCAGCAAATCACTTCCCAAAAGTTGTACTCACAAATCTTTTTTTAATGATCATATCGGCAATGAGCGGTTTTTGAGTGAAATTATCTTTAAAAGTTCGTTATCACCAATTGATTGTACTTCTTCCGCTACCTCCATATATAAACGAAAGGTAGATTTCGTTTTCAATTTTCATTTGCATTTCGGCGGCAACGCTAGACTGAATGAGTACAAAAGTGAAAAATCTAATCAGAATTTCTACCGACGATGGTAATAAATGAACTTTCATGGGCATTGTAATCTGCACAATGTCTGAATAAATTGGGTACTTGCGTATAGAATATAAATGATCTCACTGTACGTTATCATTTCTTGTTTAGATTGATTTTTGCATAGATAAGAACCTCATTAGAATACAGTGCATCTAGCTATTGAAAGAATTAAATCAGTCATCATCAATCAACAAACATTTAGTTATTGTTGTGTTTCCTGAGAATCTCATGAATTGACTTGAATTTAGCAACAGATGGTTGATAGGCCGAGTTAAAGGTTTAGTTGTCATCATTGACATGTTAGAGTCAGCTCCTTTCAATAGCTTATTTCATTTGTTTCAGTACCGAACCTCCTTGTAATCGGTATATTTTTATCTTTGCATTGGCGTTTTAAAGTTTCGAATTATTTGTGAGGGCCTTCAACTCCGTGTCGTGATGCTGATCATGAAATGCAGGTAATTAATTCTCTTACTGGTTACTTCTTTCACAATCTCAAAGATCACTGAATGATACTTACCTCTTTCCAATAAGTTAGAGTGAATCATAGACTTATAACTTCCTACAAATTTATTTTTACCAAGGATGATATGATCCAAAGAAATAATTACATACTGGACAATGATGATAAGTATTTTTACACGAATCCATGAAGTATGGAAGTAGACAGCATGGCCAACATCCAAACATACAGAGGACAAGGGCTGTGAGATGGGTTGCAGTTGATCTTTGTGTGTAAGTCTCCGTTATGACTATTGCTGAACAATGAGGACATACCATGTACACAGGGTCAGGGCCGAATAATACTTCCTCCGCTAAAAACAGTTGTATGTTGAATGTTTCAATTTGATGAGAAGTATTGTTAAAAATTCATTTCTGACAAAGCGTTGAGTATGAGCTGAAAAAGACGAGTACAATGACAAGTTTGCTCGTGTTCGACCGTCTTGTCTAGTTAAGGTTCATTCACACAATTCAATCTCGTGCTCATGCTAATGTAACTCGTGTGTTTGCGTGTAGTGGATGTGGCAAGCCTAAGAGTTTCGTAAATTAGAAGCAATTCCTTGCGAGTCAAGCTTCATAAGGAACTGATGTAAGGTTGACCATAACAGAAGGAGAGCCAGAGTCAGACGATCCACATCATCTCACTGCACAAGCCCAAGTGTGGAATAACTGGTGCGTTGGTCCCTCAGATAGAGATAGCGTCCACATTACTTCCACTCTAGTCGTACGAGCACCAGTAGCATGGAATGGTCTTTAGGTTTACTAACCTTATACTTCGCCATCACATGAAAAGCTCATAATTGAAGTTATACTGAAGTATTAGATCAATTGAAAAGTTCCCGGGTGGACACATAAGTTGCTTTCCAGTCAGGTATGTGTGACTCCGGGAGTACTTGAAGTGCTGGAGCAAATCGGAGCCCAACAGGGCTGCTCCCAGGGCGACTTAATTAGTGATTGAAAATCGACTTTAGATGGCGCTACTTGAATTAAATCCGTATGTTTTATTAATTAGCTTTAACCTTCAAAAGATGCCTGTATGAATTTGACAGCGTATCATTACTTTATTAATTATTGCATTTTGAGTAAAGCAACTTTTGTTATTGTGAAAAATGGATAAAAAGCATTTCGTGTGTTGATAATCTGTGTATCAAACTTGAAGGGAATTATGTTGATTGAAAAATTCAGAAAATCACTGACGTGAGGTCAAAAGCTTTTGCGCATTTCATCTAGAGTCTTTTACGTACTCTGCAACAGAGTGATACTAATACAACTAACTGACCTGTTAGATGTGTCAGTTCAAACCGTCAGTACCTCAAGTACAAGTCGGTTTCGGATCGAAGATATTAGAAAATGATTAAAGAAACTGGAATCTTTTATCTTACATGAATTCTGTCTTGGTAAATCAGACCAAATTCCCTGTACTTCAGCGTAGGAAGGTGGAGGCACCCTAGCGAAAATTTTCGAAGAATCCATGTCTAACATTTTCTTGGAATCTTTCAAATTAGGACCCATTCTGATAACTGCAGAATACGTCGGAGGTGTCAGGTAATATTTTGGCGGCGGTGTTGAAGGAATGCTTGGTAACTCATTTGGTATTTCCGATGCACTGTGTAATATTTTGAATATTCCATCTCCTGAAGTTGTTCTTGGAGTTATATTTTGAGAGGATATGGTGGCAATTCGTTGTAAATTCTCTTCAGAATTTGTTTTAACAACGACTGATGTAGAAGGTTGAGTTTCTTGATCAACGACGATGATGTTGTCGATTTGTTCCAAAATAGTACTTGTGCACATAGAAGTGATTTCTTCGAGTTCTTTTGTATATCCTTTATCGCCTGCTTCAACACTTTTAACCCCCTCATTATCATTTTTTCTCATTTGGAAAATCGGACCAACCACATTTTTCGAATCTGTCGTTTTGTCAGGTCTTTTGACATAACTGCGCGAAAACGCACGGAAATTTGAATATTTCGTGCTTGAATCATCGAAAATTTTCTTTGAAGTGCTTCTAGAAGTCCTTAATCATCACAGTGATTTGATAAAATCAGTTAAATGAAATATGTATAGTTATGTATTTGCTTTCTGGTCCATAGAGTGAAAGTATCTCTCTTAGCTATTGCTATGATTTATCATATCTATGTGCACATCAGATATTTCTCTGTTAACTTATTCAATTCGTTTGTGGTTTGTGACAATATTTCCGTTTAACGTCCAGAGTTCATTCAGTTATGGTCCTGACAAAAGTGACAAAAAAGCTTTCAAGAATATGATGTGAAATCTATTCCTCTAAATTCTAGTGTAAAATATGTCCGCTCTTCGGAACTCGAAGTCTTCGACTTCCCAAACTAATTTGAAATGTTGCTCTTGTGGAAGATCGTTCACGTACTCACCGGATTGTATTGGATGCTTGGGACAGCATACTTGTGAATCACATTGGATCAGTAAAATAGGACATTTCGTTGCCAGAAAATCAAAACGTGATTTTAGTAGGTAACTCCATATATATTTCAGTAAATCCACTAAAGGCTCATGAACAATAAGTCAAATATATCAGTAACTCTGCAAGTATCGGAAGAATATCTGTGCGGGTACAAAATTAGAAATAATAATAATCACCCGCTTAATGAAGGGCAGCGGACTTCCTGAGTCGCTGGTTATACTAAAACAGTAGATCCAAAAATTATCTTTGGTAGAAAAGATGTTTGCAAGGTGAATAAAAACAAGTTTGTAGTTATAATAGAATTATGTATTCACAGATGTTTGGGAATCTAAATTTCCCAATTTATAAGTATCAATGGGTATTTTTTTTTTGTTTTGTTTTTATGGGCCAAATTAATTTGAGAATTATTTGTTTTCTGTCAATGATTTTCGAATTTCGCGGTGATTGCAAGTTACACCGCGAGAACATCTGCAGCTGCTGTTTTTTCGGACATATGTAAAATGAAAAGTCAGTATTGTTCTTACGACCGCACTAGAGAGTACTCTCGATCGACACGTTAGTGATTACTTACTACGACAATCAGAAATTACGATCCAGTGCTGTGATACACATCTACACAACTTCAAACATCAAGAAAAAGAACGACAAGGTAAGCAGTTGCCTTATTTTTTGTTTTTGGGGTGTACTTGCTCGTATATATTATTTCATAATCTTTCTTTATTTTTATTTAACCAGCATTAATTCCTACGCCGACATTGGTCCTTCGTTGCCGGGTTGTTTCCTTCAGAAAAATTCATTCATAATTTAATTTGGCCTAAATTTACTTTTTCATTTAGTTTTTGCGACATACGTCTGTTAAAATCATTTAATTTCACGGGCAGACCGGTTCAAGGTCAGGGTCACAGCGCGCATGGTGCATTTTCATCTTTGTTTACAACGGTAATTATAAAACGAATTTTCAACTTGTTTTCATCTTTTATAATCTCTCTTCATTCAAATAGTGGATGCCATTTTGACGACAAATTCAATATTTTCATTTATTCAGTTCAACATTTTGTTACGATCGCTGTATTTTGCGTCCGGGAGCTGTTTGAAGTGTAATATTTACATACTTTTCAACATATCTTTACTTCCTTTCGAATATTATTACTTGCTTTCGATATCTAGTGTTATTACTGGGAACCAATTTTCGAATATCATTCATTATTGACCCATATTTACTGCAATTCATCACGTACTTACACCAGTTTTCATTCACTATTGTACATTTTGAAAGTTTGTAGATCATATTGTATTATATAACTGTCGACCATATCTTTTAAAGTACAGGCTGGTTTTCCTTTTCTACACATTTATTAATACACGTTTCATAAATCTAGCAATCGATTTACATTGTTCAGTTTTTTCATACCTCAGTTATTTCCTATATCGGATAAATAATATTATATTGATTCATAATGTCCAGCAAATTAACTAAAGCTAATTTACTGCGTCAAACAGCTTATTCGCGTTTAAAGGAAGCTCAAGAAATAGGCATTCAGGCATCAACAAATGAAACTTATAAATCGCAGTTTTTAGCCAGAGCTGATGAAATAGAAGGCACTTATGAAGATTTTCGTTCATCACACAATACAATCATTGGTTTAATTTCAGATGAAGAATTTTCAGAGTACGATAAACTCAGAATCGCGGCTGATCAGGCATATTACTACGTGAAATCAATTAAACATGATTTGTTATTAAAAAATTCTGCGGGAACCTCTTCAAATACTTCATCAAAAACTAGTTTACAACCTTGCAAGCCTTCAGCTAGAATTCCCAAGCTTTCTATTCCAACATTTTCTGGCAATTTTCGAGATTGGCCTAGCTTTTTCGACTTATTCAAGAGCATAATTCATGAGAATACTGATTTGTCTGATGTTGAAAAGTTTCGTTATCTTTTAACATCCCTCAGTCAAGAACCTTTAGCACTTATTAAAGGCATTCCTCTCATTGATGCTAATTATAAGATTGCATACGAAATTTTAGAGAAAAGATACCAAAATAAAAGAATACTTGCCAGTCAGTACTATAATGATATTTTCAATGCCCAACCAGTACAGAAACCGACATCTGTGAAATTGAGACATCTTTTGAATATATTTACGGAAAATGTTGCCGCTCTACGTGTTCTTGATTTCCCTGTCGATCATTGGGATTTCTTATTATTCAATATGCTTATGAACAAATTAGATGTTAAAACACGTACTGACTTCGAGCTAGAAAATAGTGTTAAGCATGAGATTCCTACCTATCGACAGTTGGTTACCTTTTTAGAGAGACAATGTACAGCTTTGGAATCTGTACAAGTCACTACTTCCAATTTGCACTCTGCAAACGGGGGTCTCCCTCAGCGGGTTTCCCGAGCCCCTAGTAAAGGGCCTGTGGCTAGCTTCGTTGCTTCTGAGTCCCAGTCTGGTCCATCTGACCAAAGCACTAAATGTTTTTTATGTTCATCTTCACATCCCTTATACAAATGTCAATCATTTCTAGCCAAAACTCCAGTGGAACGTTTTTCTTTGGTCAAACAACACAATCTATGCGTTAATTGTTTGATTTCACCTCATTCTGTCAGAAATTGTAGTTCTAGTCATAAATGTAGAATTTGCAAATTACCACATCATACTGCTCTGCATTTCGATAAATCATCAAAAGGTTCAAGTCCCTCACTTCAGCCATCCAATCCGAGTGAGCCTGTAAACGCGGTGGGGGAAACTCAATCTATTGTTCCAACATCTCTCGTCAGTACAAACTCTTCCACGGCTTCAACATTAACTACGATTTTATTATCTACTTGTGTGATACATGTTAAGGATTTCAACGGAAATTTCCAGAAAATTCGCATACTTTTGGACACAGGATCCATGGCAAACTTTATTTCTGACGCTTGTGTTAGACGTTTGGGACTTCATCGAAGAAGGATATCAATACCTGTGGAAGGGCTAAATGGAATGACATCATCCAACAATCAGGGTACAACTTCTTGCCTTATCAAGCCCTGTGATCAGTCTGGTCCAACTTTCTCTCTTGAAGCCATTATCATACCGAAGGTTTGTTCGAACCAACCCAAATTTGATATCAATCCTCAAGATTTGACTCATATTCGTGGGCTTAAATTAGCAGACCCTAAATTTTATCAACCAGGTCCTATAGATATGCTTATAGGAGCTGAGTTAATTCCTTTTCTTTTGATGTCCAAACGAATTTTTGGTGGACCCAATCAACCGGTAGCCTTGGAGACCATCTATGGATACGTTCTTCAAGGACGAACCTCCACATCTCCTCAAAAATGCCATTTGACATCTCTTCATTCGTCTGTGGATTTAAATGTTGATCATATTTTGCGAAGGTTTTGGGAGGTCGAAAATGTCCCTCAACCTCCTTGTGTGTCACCTGAGGATGAAATTTGCGAGAAAATTTACTCTTCCTTAACTTTTCGGGAGCCTACAGGCAGATTCTCTGTTCCTCTTCCTTTCCGAATACAGAATCCGTCTTTCTGTGATACCTACACTCAGGCTTATAGAAGATTTTGTATGCTTGAAAATCGATTCCTGAAAAATCCAAACCTCAAGGGAAAATACGTGGAATTCATGACAGATTATATCAAAAAGAGAGCATATGATTCCAGTCCCAACATCGGAATTTAAATCCCCAACTTCATACTATATTCCACATCATGCAATTTTCAAAGAACAAGTTGAAAATTCTTCCGTTATTCTCAAAATTCGCGTAGTGTTCGATGCTAGTTTACGTGACGTTCGAGGTGTTTCTCTGAATGATACTCTGTATACCGGACCCAAGCTCCAAAAAGATATATCTTGTCTACTTCTTAATTTTCGCTACTTTCGTTACTGCTTTACTTGCGATATCAAACAAATGTACCGTCAAATCAATGTAAATAAAGAATTTTGGCAATATCAAAAATAATTTGGCGATCTGATCCTTCTGAGCCTTTAAGGGAATATTATTTACGAACAGTCACTTACGGTGTTTCTTGTTCACCGTATCTTGCTTTGAAAACGTTACAGGAGTTAGCCAAGTCCGAAAAGGCACGCTTTCCCAGAGCAGCAGAAGCCTTAAAAGAGAATTTTTGTATTGATGACGGACTCCTCGGTAGCGATTCCGTCGAAGATACTCGCGCTCTTCAATTGGAGCTCATTAATCTTTTAAGAGAGGGTGGTTTCGACCTAGGCAAATGGGCCGGTAATCATCCCAGTCTTATTCAAGATTTTGGGTCCGATGTGTTGACCGACTGCACATTCGATAAAGATGAACCTTCTTTCATCAAAGTCCTAGGTCTTAAATGGAATCCCAAGGCGGATGTATTTTCATATTCATATTTTCCTCTCAACAAAACCTGTAGTAAACGGTCGATTCTTTCCGAGGTTAGTAGAATATTCGACCCATTGGGTTTCGTTTCTCCATGCTTGCTGCTTGCAAAGCAGCTTCTCCAAAAGTTGTGGCAATCCCACATATCTTGGGACGAGGAGCCTCCTGAACACATACAGCGAGTGTGGCAACAATTCAAAGTAGAACTACCCGATCTCGGTAATATAAAGATACCACGATACTTTGGCTTCGATAGAACTTCTGAAGTACAAATTCACGGTTTTTGTGATGCGTCCGAAATTGGCTATGCCAGTGTGGTATATTTCAGATTTTGGAATACCAATAGTTTTAAAACCACGCTTGTTTGCGCCAAATGTAGAGTATCTCCTCTGAAAACTCAATCAATCGCAAGATTGGAACTCCTAGCAGCTCTATTACTTGCTGACCTCATAGCGTTCGTAACGGAAAGTTTCAAAGGCCTATTTACTTTCAATGACATATATGTTTGGTCAGATTCCATGATTGTTCTCGCTTGGGTAACTTCGTCTCCGCATAGATGGAAAACATTTATTGCCAATCGCGTGAGGCATATTCAAGAAATAATTTCAATTTCATCTTGGCATCATGTGCCTTCCCATTTGAACCCAGCAGATTGTGCAAGTCGTGGTTTATCACCGGCGCAACTTTCGCAGTTTTCCCTTTGGTGGGATGGTCCAGAATTTTTATTAAAATCTGTAGAACATTGGCCTACTCAGAATAACTTTTTTTCTTCAAATGATGTTGAAATTCCGGAAGAAAAAGCGCCCACTGTTTTGTTGTCAAAACTTGTTACTACGGAAAATGTTATTCTTTGTTTGCTTTCAAGATTCTCATCTCTTCCAAAAATACAGAGAATAACAGCATATATTTTGCGCTTTGTATCAAAAGGATTGAGGAGGAGTGATACCTCAGGGTTCAACCTTTCTATTAGTCCTCAAGAAAATGATAATGCGCTACAATATCTCATTAAGGTGGTTCAAAATGATGTTTTCGCCGAAATTCGACTAAAAATAACGCAAAATGAGGTTTTACCAAAACCAATACGCAAGCTTGCTCCATTCATTGATCAATATGGTCTTTTAAGAGTTGGAGGACGATTGCAAAAATCACCATTTTCGTTCGACGTTAAGCATCCTTTACTTTTACCTAAAGTCCATAGACTTACGGATCTAATTATTGAATGGACTCATCAAACTTCATTACACCCGGGCTTAAAGACCATGCAGTATTTATTACTTCAACGCTTTTGGATTCTTTCTCCTAGAAGTGCGATTTACAGATGTTTGTCAAAATGCATTCGTTGTTTTCGATGCAAACCTAAATCTTATAATCCATTCATGGGAAATTTACCGAGTGTAAGAGTAACTCCCTTACGCGCTTTCACCTCAGTTTGTCTCGACTTCGCCGGACCTTTTCCCTTACTGATGAGTAAGACTAGAGGTGCCAAAACGTACAAAGGCTACGTTTGTGTTTTTGTGTGCTGTAGCACAAGAGCCATTCATTTAGAGGTAACTTCCGACCTAAGTTCCGAAACATTTTTAGCGGCATTTAGGAGATTCATATCTCGACGCGGACAATGTATGTCAATTAGAAGTGATCAAGGCACCAATTTTAAAGGAGCTTATAAGGAAATGATCAACCTAGCTCAAGTCACGGCAGAGACCCTCTCAATTACATGGGATTTCAACCCACCAAGCGCACCACACTTTAACGGATTAGCTGAAGCTGCGGTAAAATCTTTCAAAACCCACTTTTATAAGGTCATCGGTACCCAAGTTTTGAGTTATGAAGAATTTTACACCCTTATAACTCAGATAGAGGCTGTGTTGAATTCTCGCCCTCTTTGTTCGGTTAGCACAGATCCAAATGACCTCAAGCTCTAACCCCAGGTCATTTTTTGGTTTTTGAGCCACTAGTCAGCTCCATTCCAAATCATGACCTGAGCTCTTTAAATATAAATCGACTGAATCGTTGGCAGTTAATTCAACGTATTCAAGGCGATTTTTGGAAAAAGGTGGTCCAGAGAATATATTCATTCGCTCCAAGAAAGATCTAAATGGTCTACATCCAACCCCTCACTTAATGAAGATTCGTTGGTCCTGATAAAGATGACCAACAACCTCCTTTCGTTGGCCGTTAGCCCGAATCATGAAATTACATCATGGTGATGATGGTGTTGCACGGGTTGTTACACTGAAAACAGCGTCCGGTGGCACTATGCAGCGTCCAGTGGTCAAAGTATGTCCACTACCCCTTCATTAACCTGGACATTCTTTTATTTCTGAAATTTAGTTATTTTTCATTAATTATCTCGTTAATGTATTTATTTTTCGTTAAGTTTGGGTTAAAAACATTCGTTTTTGGTGGGGGAGAATGTTTGGGAATCTAAATTTCCCAATTCATAAGTATCAATGGGTATTTTTTTTTTGTTTTGTTTTTATGGGCCAAATTAATTTGAGAATTATTTGTTTTCTGTCAATGATTTTCGAATTTCGCGGTGATTGCAAGTTACACCGCGAGAACATCTGCAGCTGCTGTTTTTTCGGACATATGTAAAATGAAAAGTCAGTATTGTTCTTACGACCGCACTAGAGAGTACTCTCGATCGACACGTTAGTGATTACTTACTACGACAATCAGAAATTACGATCCAGTGCTGTGATACACATCTACACAACTTCAAACATCAAGAAAAGAACGACAAGGTAAGCAGTTGCCTTATTTTTGTTTTTGGGGTGTACTTGCTCGTATATATTATTTCATAATCTTTCTTTATTTTTATTTAACCAGCATTAATTCCTACGCCGACAACAGATAAGAATAGGTACACAATATTCAGCACTTGAGTTTACACTTACAGAAAGAGTTTTTAGGTGTCTATAATAACCAAGGATTTGAACCTCTTTGCTCAATCTAGGCACTTCTGGTAATATAATATGATAAAGAGATGTGACCTTATTTGTTGTTTGGAGTTCACCACAGCTCTGCTTCAATCGTCGAGGGTAGATTTCTCAGAATAAGGTGCAGGCACTTTGGATAAGGCTTCACAAGCTTCCACTGATGAATTGTGCCTTGGCGATATGTAATTGCTTCACAGATTCACAATTCACAACCTTTTTCTTTTACGTAGAGAATTTCAACTGAGTAATTCACATACACATGAACTAGGGTAGCTAACTGACCCGAAAACAGATTATTTTGAGAGATTTGAACTGTGCACGAGAGCGTCTTGAGAGAGAATTTACTTGTAGGAGTACTTACCACCTTGAGAGGTGCAGACAGAATGAATTTACTTGATTAAAAGAGGTCGGACGTGTACAAAGTTCAGGTAGCTAAGTTTAGGGATTTCCAAAATTCCGTCCGACAGAAGGCGTTCTTGGAAGTGACGGCTAACCCAAATTCCAAGAACTGTCCTTTGTTGCGAGAATATCGCAACAATATCCTTGTTTTGGAATATAGTTGTTTAAACGCAATTATTTCTTTATGTGATGAATAAGCTAGATGTCAATGTGTGACTTATATCTAACAACTTCCCAATTCACAATCGATCATTCAAAAAATTCAAACATTTCACATACAACAAATAGATATTAGGAAAACGAAACAAGGTTTTCTTAGTAGTGATATCATAAATGAAAAATGTTAAATATCTAACAATAGGAATCACAAATGTGGTTTTTTTCTGACTATCTTAATTTTTTGCAGGTCCAATAGGAATTGAGTGGATATCTAATGCTAAAGTGAATATTAGGCGTTTGAAACACGAGAATTTTTTAGAGTTATATAAAACGACTAGTAAGTATTTGTTTGATGAAGAAAATTCATAAAAATAATGCTCAATCTCCATTCATTCGTACAGAGCTAAAAATGCATTCAATAGAAATATATATTTAAGATTCCTTCTCCTTTTCTTCATTGTGAATATATTTTTTACAGTATATATACATGGTTATATATTTTGTTGAAAAAATAAATCATTTTTTCAGTAGAGAGCTGGCATGATGGACCAACTGCACTTCGATGTTGTGCTTGTGGATATGTTGGACCACCTTACATACGTAAACAAAAAAACAAGGTATAGTTAAACTGCTAAAAATTTAATATTTTCCCCTTCCTGTATTGTAACCAACCTATTTTGACACTGCTTTATCAAAAGTTATTAAAGTCACTCAACAAGGTATTGGTTGCTCTTAACGACAGAATGTAAGTTAACCTACATCCCTATGGAAATAATAGTTTGAAATTACTTAAAATTATTTTAAGTTCTATAACCATCATTTTTTCTCTTCAAAAATGCTCGAAGCTTTGGATACTTAGAATTATCTATATTTCCTCTATAATCTATAAAATGGTGCACTGCAACATTGGACACAGCACGGCTTCCGAGGTGGTCGCTCGACTGTATCAAATTTGCTTCTTTATGAGAATGATATAGTTGGTGCTTTTGAATCCAATCATCAAGTGGACGCAGTATACACGGATTTCTCAAAAGCCTTTGATAGGGTCAATTTCAATTTATTGCTGACTAAGCTTGAGGCTTATGGGATTGCTTCATCAATGTTATCATGGCTCGGAAGTTTTCTGTGCGGGGTACTCAGTCGATTAAGTATAAGGGTTTTTCTTCTAGAAGCATAGATGTTACTTCCGGGATTCCTCAGGGTTCCCACTTTGGTCCACTCCTTTTCAATTTATTTATAAACGATGTATCTCTTTCTCTTCAAGCTAAGTGTTTATTATATGCTGATGACATGAAACTGTTTTCAGTTGTGAAAAACGTGGAGGATGCGAAAAGGTTTCAGGATTAGGTTAGTCTTTGAATATATGTAAATGTAGGGTAATCTCCTTTTTCCGTTCAGACAACTACATTGAGTATGATGACGAGATATTGTTGATGATGGAGCTCGTGTTGAATGATTGTTTGGGCTATTACCATCATCTATTGTGGATGTAATGATTTCCGACGTTTCGATAGACATCTTCTATCTTTATCAAGGAGAAAAGTAAGAAACCTTTTGAGAATTATCAATTTTCAAAAAGTCAATATGACAGAAGTCATGAAAGAAAAATGAAGGATGTTATATACTCATCTGTGATAGGATGATCTTTTTAAGTTGGATCGAACTATCGGCGTCCAAACTTCTGGCAGATCTATAGATGGAGCACTTATGGAATCAGGTGTTATTTTCATAAATGCTGCTTCTTTGATTTTTCTTCATGCAAGTTTTTCTTCTTTGGATATTATTGATGCTTCATCCCATTTTATACGATGATTCTCATCTACAGCATGTTGGACAAAACTTGCAAGAAGAAAAATCAAAGAAGCAGCATTTATGAAAATAACACCTGATTCCATAAGTGCTCCATCTATAGATCTGCCAGAAGTTTGGAAGCCGACAGTTCGATCCAACTTAAAAAGATCATCATATCACAGATGAGTATATAACATCGTTCATTTTTCTTTCATGACTTCTGTCATATTGACTTTTTGATAATTGATAATTCTCAAAAGGTTTCTTACTTTTCTCCTTGATAAAGATAGAAGATGTCTATCGAAACGTCGGAAATCATTACATCCACAATAGATGATGGTAATAGCCCAAACAATCATTCAACATACATTGAGTATGCTTACCACCTTGGGGCGTCGTCCCTGAAAAGAGTTGACGTGGTTGACGATCTTGGTGTGGCACTGGATCATTGTTTGAACTTCAAACAACACATCGAGAATATCTGCTCGAAAGCCGGCCGCATGTTGGGGTTCATTATGCGAAACTCTTACGATTTTGGTCCTTGCACCATATATAAACTGTAGTGCGCTCTTGTTCGTTCCATACTGGAATATGGATCAGTGATTTGGTTCCCTTATTATGCCTGTGATGTGGGTCGCATGGAAGGAATTCAGCGGAGGTTCATCCGTTTTCTGGCATACAAATCGTACATACCGGTGGACGGGTGCTACCCTATCATTCTGGATATGTTTGGCTTTGAGAGACTGTCAAGCAGGCGTCGCGCAACTGATTTCTACTATTTATAATAGGATTCTGAATTCTGTGGTTGATTGTCCGGATTTATTGCCGTTAATACCATTTAATGTACCTAGAAGAATCACTCGTAGTACTCCACTCTTTCGTCCTGTGACTCACAGGACGAATTATGCATCGAACATCTATCCGGGGAGATGTTTAGCAATTTGGGTGCAAACTTGGATTTCTTTTCCGTAAGTTTCCTTAGATTCAAGTCCAGTGTGAAGAGGATTTGCAGAAATGCGTGAGGATGGTTATCTTGGGTTTGTATGAGTGCTCGCTTTCAATGTTGAGAAGTAAATTATAATTTTGTTTTGTTTCTTCAATTGTTTTGTTTTAGGTTTAAATTTTGTTAATTTCAATGAGTTTTTATATTGTAAAATGGGGGATTTCCCGTTTATTCGATATATATTATTGTAATATGATGTCGAAATAAATAAATAAAATAAATAAACAAGTTTGACGGAGTACGTCAAAAATAAGGTTTGAGACCACAGTAGCCCTTTTGCTTTGGCGCCAATTCTAAAAATATTTATATGCTGCTTCATACTAGTAGTAGAGATAAACGAGTAATATTCGGTTATGGTTCTTTATCTGAAACATTTTATCCACATAGAATCAAATAAATTAACTTCTTCAAATTTCTCGTTTCGAGTGCTCAACTAAAAACTGCTTTGTGTTGCTCTAGCAACAGATCATGGCTGCCCAGGATGCAATAATTCAATAAGAATGCTATCAAATCAATCAATTGAGAAAATCCAAAAATATATCCAGGATTTTCTTGTTAACATAAATAAAATAAATAAACAAGTTTGACGGAGTACGTCAAAAATAAGGTTTGAGACCACAGTAGCCCTTTTGCTTTGGCGCCAATTCTAAAAATATTTATATGCTGCTTCAAACTAGTAGTAGAGATAAACGAGTAATATTCGGTTATGGTTCTTTATCTGAAACATTTTATCCACATAGAATCAAATAAATTAACTTCTTCAAATTTCTCGTTTCGAGTGCTCAACTAAAAACTGCTTTGTGTTGCTCTAGCAACAGATCATGGCTGCCCAGGATGCAATAATTCAATAAGAATGCTCAAATCAATCAATTGAGAAAATCCAAAAATATATCCAGGATTTTCTTGTTAACATACATCGAAAGAAAAAAATGTATGCTCGTACTATATAGGATGGAAGTACATTAACTAGTCTCGGACCATTACAAGTCCTCAAAAATTTTCAATTTCCATTGCCTGCCAAGATTGACAGCACTTATGACATTTAATAAAATTTATACTCATGTTTGAACAAGGCTTCAAAACGACAAAACTGTGAAAGGTAGTGACTACGAAATTAATTTCTACGTTTGTGAATTAAATCTAGAATTGAGATTAAGGGCATGCAGACGAAATTGGACTTTGAGATTCCGGAAAAAGTGCCTTCCGGGAGGAACTCGAACCCGCTTATGAGTATGTAGGGTGAGCTACAGACCGGAAATCTGGATAAGCAGGTTCAAGTTTCGCCCAGGGAAGCAATTTTTCTGGAATTTCAAACGTCGAATTTCGTGTGCATACCTTGAAACCTAATTCTAGATGTATTAACTACAGTATATCTTTAGGGAACCTATAACATCGAACTATAATAATTGTGCTTTCAGGTGACTTCTACGCGAATCGGCCAGTACCTTCTGATGGCTTGCTGGCCCTTGTGTTTTGCTCCGTTAACTTCCCAAAGTGAAATCACCTTATATTGTAAGCAATGTGGTTCATTTTTTGGCACTTATGACATGGACGATGGTCTTCTATCGGAATCTCGACGCTCCTCCCACGTTACTTTCAACAATTCGGTAAATACTGTCCAAGCCGTTTAATCAAGGTGGTATGTTTACTACATGGCAACAATAAAATCCGAGTATTCAATGAAGTTGAAGATAAATTCCATACATCCACATTAACCAACTTATGAACTTGTGAATTGATAGTTTGATATTGTTTTTTCATGTATGTATTTATGAGATTTGTGATCGAGAAATATATTTTTGTTTGAGCTAGTTATCGTTTGTTTTTTATCTTACCTTCTGCCATTATGGAGATGATTTTTCTGGCACAAGCCTCTGATAAAAAAGACACTAATTAGTAATTTACTTTCTGAATTCTCTGTAGGAACTTAGTGCTTTAATCTTTTTTTCCTATGTATTTCACAAATAAAGTAAGGAAGATAAGAAGCAAACTAATTTCATTTCAGAATAATAAATTCTTCTTCACTAACAATATAATGTATATATAAAATTACTTGTTTACAAAAATACCTCTTTTTCCATGCATTCATGAAAACAATAAGTTGCTTGATACTCAATCTTGAAAATAATTTTCAAGTATTACAATATAATTCTAAGATAAAATCTTACTACGTTGCTTATTTCATATTCCAATATATTTGTCGATACTTGGTCAATGCATCTTTTTCCTTAAAATTGATATAAATATTCAAAATTAATATAATATAGTTGAAATCACAAATTTGTCACAGTATTTTCATGAACAACCAAAATTAAAATTATGATAGCAATCTATAATTTCGTTTCTTGTTCAGTGATGTATAAACATACTTCACATGGTTTTGTATCTTCCTATGTGAGTTTCTGTCGAATGTTTCCTCTGTGTTTCGAAGGATCTTAATCTTCTTCTTCCTATAGTTGGAACTTCCAACGTACCTGGCTTCTCCTCTTGATGATATTGGGGCCTGAAATAAGGGAAAATTATTATTTTGTATGGAGGAATTCAGTGAATATACGAAGGTTGCCTTTTATATTTCGGGATTGGACACCCTTAGTGTTGCAATCTGCCAACTGACAGCTCTATCGAAAAGTTTGACATTTTTGAGGTTATACGTAGTCAGAACGTTTTGACATACGAGCGCTATTTGTGTTATTTACAGTAACTTAAAAGATTCAACACTGAACCTGGCTCAAGAGTGAACCTGAGCTCAGTTGAGCTTCGAATTGAGTTGTCACTGTACAACCGGGCCTTAGTGTTGCAATCTGCCAACTGACAGCTCTATCGAAAAGTTTGACATTTTGAGAGCCCATAAAATGGAATTTAATTTTCGTGCGATAATTTTTACAACTTTGGACCTGGATTAACTCATTTACGGATCTGTTATACAGTTGAAACTGTCCTGCAAAATTGCACTGAATTTCTAAAATATATATTGAGCAACGAATGTCTTTCACAAGATATTTAAACCTGAGAACTCCAATAGTCATTGATGCATCTATCATTTCACTTTAAATGCTAACATTTCTCCATTCTTTCCAATTAAACGATGAAAATACTATATGAGAAAATCTATAATATAAAAATGGATCGCAAAATGTGTTGGTAAGCGCATAACTCAACAACGCCTGGACCAATTTGGCCAAATCTTTTTTTAAAATGTTCGTTGAAGTTCAAGGATGGTTTTTACGGCGATAAAAAAATTAGAATTATTGCTGGAAAAACCCTAAAAATAGCCCTTTTCTTTTTCCCATACAAATGATTTGTAACTAAAATGTAGTCAATTTGAGCTTTATTGCTATGCGTGTCGCATAGCTTAGTGGAATAAAGCCTTGACCTTTGAAGTAGAAACCCGTCGTGTCGTAGGTTCAAGTCCGGGGCTAGGAAAGAAATTTTCTAGCTTTCGGTATGCGGCCACCATTCACTGTTGGGTGTAAAATTAACAGTGCTGTGCCTAAGGTGGCGTAAGGACAGAGTAACAAAGCCTACACAGAACACACACTGGTTAACCTAACTCGCACAAGCTTTAATTAGCTTCTGGGGGTGTACATTGATATATGTATACCTAGGTAAACCAGTATAAACATAAATATAAACATAAAGTTCATATTAAATTACAAGCACTCACTGTTGTCTAAGCAATGTAGGTGTGTTCCTAACGTCAAAGATCATATCTATCAAAACAATGTGCGTGTGTGCGTTGGAGCAATGCATGACGCTTTTAATCAAGAGTTGCATCGAGAAAAACTGTATGATCTCAACGCTTTGAAAGAATTAATTCAAACAAATCTTCCACTGTTAAATGAACAACAGAAGTATGTATTTGAAACTCTTATGAAAGTAACAAATGATGAAACTGGAGGGATTTACTTCTTAGATGCACCTGGTGGTTCAGGAAAAACTTTTTTGATTTCATTAATATTAGCAACAATTCGCTGACAAAATAAAATTGCACTTGCACTCGCTTCGTCGGGAATCGCAGCAACTTTGCTTGAAGGTGGTCGAACAGCCCATTCAGCACTAAAATTGCCATTAAATATGCAAAGCAATGAAACTCCAACCTGCAACGTTTCGAAGAACTCTGCAATGGCAAAGGTTTTGCAGCAATATAAATTGATTGTTTGGGATGAATGCACGATGGCACATAAAAAATCTTTGGAGGCTTTAGACAAAACCTTAAAAGGTCTACGGAGCAATAATAACCGATTTGGTGGTGCAATGATTTTATTAGCAGGAGATTTTCGTCAAACATTGCCAGTGATTCCACGATCAACGCCAGCTGATGAACTCAATGCATGTCCAAAGTCCTCCAATTTGTGGAAACATGTCAAAGTACTTCATTTAAGCAAGAATATGCGTGTCGAGTTGCAAAATGACCAATCTGGAAACATATTCTCTAAACAACTTATTGACATTGGTAATGGCAAATTTCCTATAGACATGTTAACTGGCTGCATTAACTTTCCTCAAAGTTTTTGTCAGTTAACTCAATCAAAAGATGAACTTATTGAGAAGGTGTTTCCAGATGTTTCTCAAAATTACAGAAACCATGATTGGTTGAGCGAACGAGCTATACTGGCTGCAAAAAACATAGATGTAAATGAATTAAATTTCAAAATTCAAGAACAAATTACAGGCGAATTGAGAATATATGAGTTGATTCGGCTACTAATCAAGATGATGTAGTCAACTATCCACCGGAATTTTTAAAATCGCTGGATTTGCCAGGATTGCCACCTCACAATCTTCCATTAAAGGTTGGATCGGTGGTTATAATGTTGCGAAATATCAACCAACCGCGTCTTTGCAACGGTACACGGTTAGCGATAAAAAAATTACAAAACAATGTGATAGAAGTAACTATACTGAAAGGAAAGTATAAAGGAGAAGATGTTCTCATACCCCGCATCCCAATGATTCCGACTGATGTGCCATTTGAGTTTAAACGACTACAGTATCCAGTGCGGCTTGCTTTTGCTATGACTATAAACAAGTCCCAGGGGCAATCATTAAGTGTTTGTGGTATTAATCTAGAAAACCCATGTTTCTCACATGGTCAATTATATGTTGCCTGTTCCCGTGTTGGAAAACCATCAGATTTGTTTATCTATGCGCCAGGTAATCAAACAAAACATCGTATACCACAAAGCACTACAATGATAATAATAATAATTATGATTCACATGATTAACAGTAAAGCGATTACTTACTTTTAAATGCTTATATATGTTTTATATAATTATTTTTTACTCACAACGCCCTATCACCAGGGTGACGGTTCTGTTCAGGAGAATTTTTTAAAATACGTAGGCACAAAAACTGCCACATTACAAATCTTTTTGACAGGACGTCGGGTCAGCTAGTATATTATAAAATAAATATGGAAGGTTTTGGAGTAAATTATGTTCCTTCATCAAAATAAAGAGAGCAAAGGAAGTACATGTGATTCGTGCCTTTCAAGTTGAGTAAAGGTTGCTCGAATGTAGAGTTGATTAACAGTGACTTTTGAACGTTTCTATACTGTTGATTAATTCTTGACGAATCAAGGTTTGAAGAATCCAACGTTTAAAAATTCCAATTAACGGCTGAAGGAAGAAACCGTGTACTGCGTAGGTATGTTTTTCAGGTATACCGGTATGAAATGATTTTTGTGAAAATAAAACACTAATTATTAATGGGAAAGTAAAAAACATTTCATTCAAAGTATTGACCATTGTTTTCTACACATTTTGACCACCTTTATTGCAATTTGTGGATACTACGCCAATGAAATTGTTCGTCTTTTAAAGCAAACCAATTCTCGACCTCCTCATAGGAATCAAAGTGCTGCTCAGCCAATGCTTGTACCATCGATGAAAACAAATGCTAGTCGAAAGGAGCCAAGTTTGGTGAATACGGCGTGTGGGGTAGCAGCTCCCAGCCAAGTGTTTTGATTGTATCCTAAACCGGTTATGCTTTTTGTGCAAGTGTATTGTCATCGAGCAAAATTTCCTTGCCGTGTCTTCTGGCCCATTCTGGTCGTTTCTCGATCAATGCATGGTTCAAATTAATCATTTATTGTCGGTAGCGATCAGTGTTAACGGTTGCGCCATGTTTTAGGAGCTCGTAGTACACCACATTGTCTTCTTGCCGAATCGATCTGGTTTTGCTGTCGATGTTGATGGTTGTCCCGGATTAACCCATGACTTTTCCGTTTAGGATTCTTAAAATAAATCCATTTTTATCGCCAGTAACAATTAAATGCAAAACCGGTTTTCTTTCGTGTCTTGAAGCAAAATTTCACAAGTGTTTTTTCCGTTTTCCATCTGTTTTTCATTCAATTCATGTGGCACCCATTTTCCACACTTTTTGATCTTTTCCATAGCTCTTAGACGGTCAGAAATTGTTTGTTGAGCAACATTTAATATTTCTGTCATTTGCTTTTGATTCAAAGTGTCATCTCTATCCAATATCGTTTGCAATTCGGCGTCTTCAAACTTCTTTGGCGGTCTTCCATGTTCTTTATTTCTCGCATCAAAATCATTATTTCTGAAGCGTTGAAACCATCTTTTGCATGTTGCTTCTGATAGAGCATGATTATTATATGCCTCGCCAAGCATTCGATGCGACTCTGCTCACTTTCCTTCAAACGAAAACAAAAAATTTATGCTTTCTGGAAAAAAATTCGACATATTTAACACGATGAAAATTATGATGTTGTCTGTTCAATGACTTTATGTATACTAAATATGTTTCACAGATGTCATAGCAAACAAATAAAAAAAAATAAAGGCGGTTCATACCGGTATACCTGGTATATGTATGTTAATCTAAGCTAAATTTGGCGAATCAGCAAGTAAAGCAGTGGAGAAATGAATATTTTACGTAAAGTCAACGTTTGGTTAAATTTGGGTTTAGGAGGTAAATTCAACAGGTAACGTTGAATAAATTTCCGATATCATTTACAAACGTTGAGTATACGTTTGTGTAGTTATTGGGAGAGTACATGGCCGGCCGGACATACTCATGTTTGACCATATGTATTCAAAACCAAAGATCTCAAACAATAACATATTCGCTATATTCCTGGTGGCAAAAATTTGGCCTATTTCCGTCGGATTTCTGTGAATAAGGAGGTCTGTGGGTTGATATGAGATCTTTGTTCAGTAGAAAATTGTCGCGTCTCAACCATGTTCGAAGGTATGCATAATATGACGATTTTTCAACTTCAGAATGCGGTGCTTTCCCCCTTATTTGTCAGGGTCGCATTCACGAGAAAGTCGATGTTGCTTCCTTGCTCTCCATATAAATTGGCCCCAGGCAATTTGTTACTAGTTCACTCAACGTCGCGATAACAGCGCGAATTCTTCACCATGAGTTCCAAAATTCGCGAACGAAGTTACGAACGATTAGCGTGGAAATGATTTTCCGACACGACTAAAATAATTAATACTATAATTAATATTCATAAGTTCGCTTATACAGTTTCTGTTATAATGTCATAAGCGATAGGTTAACTGCCCTCGTTTTCATTCCGCCATTTTGCAAGCATGAATTTGAATAATGAAACGAAATTTCAGGATACCAGTTGAGGGAATGATAAATGAATATGAGTATGATTAAGACAACCTTAGGCATTAGTGGGACCAGTAAACATTCAATATTGCTTGAATATTTGGATCTCACACAATTTGTCAATCGCTCAAAAAAAAGGCTCGTGTCGATTGGTCGAAAGAAATGCTCCACAAATACGATCTTGGAGCTTCGAAACACGTCTATGATATCGCGACAGGTGAATTTAAGCATATGAGTCCGAAAGTAAACAGCAGTCGACTGTATAGGTGTTTCAAGATTAACCAAATCCAACAAAAGTTCCAAACAAATGGTCGCCTGTTTTTTCGGAAAAATTGGACGTGTCACAATCGTACCACTAGAAAAATGCAGAAATGCAATTCTGAGTGGTGCATAACCATTTGTTTGCTAGTTGACTTCCAAGAAATCAGGAAAACCAACCGCCGAAGACGGATCACCTTTCACCACGACAATGCTAGCTCTCATTCAACTCAAAACAACTCAAACAACTGAAGTTATGAGCACTCAAAACATCGATTCGATGAGTCATCCGCCGTATAGTCCTGACTTGGCACCGAATAATTTCTTTTTTTTTTCGTACTTAAAAAATAAAATGAGAGGTCAACGTTTTTCGATACCTGAAGTAGCGGTTGACGCGTTCACAATGCATGCTTCGGAGATACCTCAATCAGAGTGGCAAAGTGCTTCGACAATTGGTTCAAACGCATGCAAAACTGTATAGATTTTAATGGGGAAAATTTTGAAAAACAATGAAGTGATTTTCGAAATATAAAAAGGTACCCTTACATAGAACGACTGACTGCTTGTTACGTGAAAGTACAAAGAGGAAATCTCTGGAAGCAAAGTCCGGAATGATCACTTTAGTGCCGGACAAAACTGTTCCGGAACCCAGTACAACAAAGATATATTGTTTTGATCCAAACTATTGTTCGAATCAATGAGAAATAAACTTACTCACATACATAAGCTACTTTAATTAATAATACTTTTCTCGATGGCTTTCTGTGGAAATACTTCAAGACTGTGTTACTTCTTTCTTTCGATTTCTACATGGATGAGGTAGTAAAGACGTCGAATTCTTCTATTGTTATTACAGAAAGTCATACAAAAAAATCTCAACAAATGCTCATAGCATCCACGATGGAAATTGAAAAATAAAACCGAGTGATTGGTAAACCTTGAACATCCTTCCATGTCATCCACCATCACTCGTAATAAAAACAAGGTGCCATAAAAATGCGGAAGGAAAAAGTTGAACTCTTATGTAAACGGGCAAACGTACAATAATTTTTTTTATTGTGAATGGAGATATTACCGAACAACCACTAAACCAGGTAGGGAGCATATGAGGATTACTCAACTCAACAGTATATATATATTCTTTTGAACCTTTGGCTTACAATATTTCGTTAGCAAACAATAAAGCATACAGATCAGGGGTTAGTGACTAAATTCGGCGTATCACATAAAAGCCTAGGGAAAAAACCCCGTAAAAAAAAACCCTGGCTCCCCGCCTAATGTGAAAGTACAAAAATAAGCTGAAATATATTTGGGATTTCTTTCTTCAAGAGTGATCTTCTATTGATGGAAACAGAGACTTCTTCAAGGTGCCCACATCGAATCTGGAAATAAAAAGACAAAAGCAGAAAAAAGAACTGAATATCAAAAATACAAAATTTGAAAGAGATAAAGAAAACTTCCTCAAATTAGCCTTTTTGGATTAACTCAACAGTATATTGAATTCAGGTATCTATATTCCATTGAAGACCATAAAAGTCTAGCGATAAAACGAAATTTCAAACAGTGTGGAAATCCAACAATTGCATACCATCACAAACCCTATAGCTGAAATGAATTGTAATGGCTTTCTTTCGCTTTAACTATAGAAAAACACCAGGGGCAGTCATTATGTGTATGTTGTATTAATCGAGATAAACCTGTGTTTTTTGTACGGTCCATTCAATGTTGCCTGTTTGTGTTGCCTGCTCTGTTTGCTTACACGCCAGGTAATCAAAAGAAAATAATTAAGAATGAAATCGAATGTAATCAGTAGATACCTATAATTAAAAAATGTCAAATCGAAATTTTAATTGTATTTTTTTATTGACAATCGAGTAAATCTTAAATGTTTTATAAATCTTATTTCTCTATTTCAGTGTCGTAATGAGTGCATTACAGTACTAAAAACAGTGCTGTAATGAACTCATTACAGCATTGTTTTTAGTTATATTTTTCGTTTTGTTGTTGACAACACTGACATCCTATCTTTTCGAATGTCAACACGCATCCATTGCATGTCAATTGTCAATATTAAACCATGTCGAGATTTGAACGCACTATTAAAATTCTATAATATGTCAATTTTCGTATCAGTCACACCAACTTCGAAAATAAATTACAAAAGGCACCAGGAGGTATAATCCGAAATTTTCATTGAATTCCAATAAATTTCTCACAATTCTTGACTGAAATAGAGAAAATATCGTCTAATACTCGTTGGAGAAGGCAATTCCAACACTCATGCATTCAAAAACTCCCTCCTTCGTCGCTTGTTTTCGAATTTCGCATTCGTGTTGGAATAGATGCCCATTCTGCAACTTGTCTTAGAATATACTATATTGACATCATGTAATGCTTGACTTATTGAGTTTTTTCCTTCAATCTCATTTACCGACTAGGTTCACCAAATGTCAGAATAACTATCAAAATAAATGATCATTTTTAGCGTCGCCGGGTCAGCTAATTATGGAATATATTTACGAATTAGAATCTTACCTTAGTTCGACCCTGGTTATTCGTTGTTTCAGCTTGGCCTGGCTGGAGGTGAATTCCGCCAGAAGACGTGCTAATCTCGTTTGCAGCATCTCCACGGTTGTTTCCAATTTCTTCAGACTATCCGCCATGGAGTCTTGGGTTTCTCTCGCCTTTCTGAAAACGTCCTCATCGAGAAGGCCATCTTTCCTCAATAACTGGCAGCCTCGTTCGATTAAGGTGGCCCTGGCCTGAAAGAGGAGAAAGATGAATGAAAATGGAAGGAGACAAATAAAGGAACCCAGAACAACGGTCGAAACGATCTTGTCATCTCATTACAGATTATTTTGAATGTGATGTCTTTTTATTCATCTGAGATGATGCGATATAGGAATTCTCTTCTTTTCCTTGTTGCCAAATAAAATGATTTCGATGGAAGGTAATTCCGTTATTCATCAAATGCCACAGCATGACGAAAATATATAGTTAGAACCATAGACGAAAATGAATTGAATGAAACAATTAAAAATTTCTGTAACCATGCCAATGAATTATGGCAGATTGAATGGAACCGTTGTGAAATGTTTAATTGAAATCTTATTTCTGACCTCTCCAATTTAATGCCTCGGGTAATTTTTAGTTCTTAATTATCATAAGAATAATTCTTCACGAACTTACCAAAAGTATGTTATTCAGATGTAATTAATTTGTTAGTGTTTGTAGTGAATATAAAATAGAAAATGAAACAAAACCACGCAATTATCTTTAAAAGCTATAAGAAACACACGAAACAAGATATAAGAGTTTGTTGATGTGATGAAATTTCAACGAGTTCACAGGATTAGAATTAATTAATCATTGCACGCTCATCGATTATCAAACTATCAAAACCGTTTTCATATAAGATTTTTCCTTCAAAAGGGTCTCAATAACGATCGCTTTGGCGATTATGTAAGATTTTGTCTTTTTTGAAAAGATTCTGGGAAATGGATATCCTTTTCTGAACGGATGTAAGTTCTACATCTGAGATTTCCGTCTCTGTCATGAAGGAATCGATGAAGACGGCCCTAATCGTTGTAAGAATTCTCCGTGTTGAGGAGTCAACTGGGTCAACTGTGTTATTCAGATTAATCCGGGATAGGGATATCTTATTACTTCAAGGTGAACTAGGTTCACCCCGGAATCCGAAGCGATTTATTTATGTTAGAGGAAAGATTCGGTACACAGGGATTCGTTTCCAAAGAACCAATCGGATGTGAACTTGCTCGGGAAAATTGTACTATTGAACAAGTTATGTCAGTGGACTACCTGGGCATACAAATTACTCAAAATCAAAATAGAAAGAGTGAAGTGAATGAACAAGCCTTCAAAGCCAGACACTTGGACATAATCTGAAATAACTTCTTATGAATAGAAGATTCAAGATCAAAAACTGTGTTAGAACGCTACAGTACAGAGACGAGAAATGACAACAAATAAAAACGAATAAGATCCTTCGTACAACGGATTTTGAAGTACTAAGAAACATCTTTGGATACATATTACAAGACAAAAAGAAACACAGATATAATGGAAAGTAAAATACTGTGTCTGTTGAAGATGACAAGATAGAAAATCCTGGAATTATCACTTGAGTAAAATAGATGAGGAAAAACCTCCAAAAAGATGGTAAGATTCAAGGTCTTCAACATCTGAGGAGGACTGAAAGTAAGAAAATACAGTCCAGTGCAAAGATTTTTCAATCACAACCATCCACTTCTAAAGATTCCTGAACCAAATATGATGAAGGCTATATAATATTATAAATATCAAAAGCAACTTAATAGTGAAATCATTAAATATAAACTGGAATATAAATTATCAATTGATACTACAAAAAATTGCGAATTTCGATCAACGGTAACATAGGAGCGTAGCATAATATTCGAAATCCCATGTTTGTACAAAACCAAGGTGAATCTGCGATTAATTTGTCAACTGTGAGCACAAACGCCCACGGAATCTGCTCGGAATTTTTATTTGGCCTCATTCGGGATTGTTGTTGGTTAGTTTCATACTACTGAATATCCTGGATATTTTAATTTATTTCTCAGCATCAAATGAAAATCTTTTGTTAGACTACACTAAATTCTAAATGCTTTTATTAGAATATTTCAGTTTAACAGCAATGAGAAACTAATCAAACTGGGAAGGAATTTCAATTCTATAAGTTCTGAAAACATAACTTTACATCCATAACTACATTGGGAAGGTTTTGGAAAAAATTGCCAAAGCAATTGAAAAAATACAACGGAGCCAGAAAATGGAAAGATTCAAAAGCAGTAGAAATTAAATTTCAAAACTGCTAGCAAAATTTCGAATCAATTGACAAAATTGGGAAGCAATAAGTAGAAGAAATTTCGAAGCTATCGAGAAAATTTAATTTCCGCAGAATAAATCCTCCAGAAGATTAAGGAATTTTTTTATACGATGAAGTCACAAAAGTTGAGGAAATAAAGACCTGATTTCTTTCAATTCTGAGTACGACTTAGCTTTGAAAAACAGTATGAAATATTATTCAAATGAGAGGTTTGATAATCCCTTATTGAATGAAAATTACTTCGAACAATTCCAATTTGAAGATGATTAGTTTCAAAAAGAAACAATGCTTACGAGTCATGAGTGGAATAGAGGATTACCCAATGACTACTAATTGAAAGAGTGGCAGATATTAAACTTACCAACTTGTTCGATTGTTCAATTTTCCAGCGCAAGTTTACATGTCATTGGCCCTTTGAAAACGATGACTTTTCCTACTTTTGTGATTTATAGTTTACTAATCATACAACTGATCTAATACGTAAAATAACTCAATAATATTTTCATACTCACATCAGGATAATCCGCCAATGCAACTAGAAGATCATCCTTGGCCAAGCAGAAAAGATCCGAGTATCCTAAAGATCGTACATTAGCCGTTCTTCTGTTTCCAGTCCTGTTTCCTGCAATATCCAAAACACTGACCTCTCCAAATACGGATCCGGCGCTGAGTGTGGCAAGAACAGAATGGCCATCATCTGCAACAACCTGCAGTCGTCCCCTCTTGACAATGTACATTTCTTTACCCACGTCTCCCTTTCTGCATATATAATCGCCTGGAGAAAAAACCTGCATAAAACAAACATATGAACATACATGAAAGATTTCCGCAATATGGGTTTGTGTGGCAGGTGGGTGGTTTCTGTTACACTCATTGTTGATGCCCACTCGAAAGCATCCGTTTAATTCAATGAAAAAAATAATCATTTTTTTCCACAATTACGATGGTGATGCTATGCCAAGCTATACTGTATAATCTTTTCAACGTTTTTCGACGAAATGAAGATTCAGTTACTACAACATGTAGTCTACTCAGAGAGGCTTACAAAAGGTAGAGAAAGCTATTTTATTTATTCATGTGGATGTAGAGTAAATTTGGAATTAAATTCTGATCTGTGTGCAGTAATTCCTTTTGCAGACACCATGTCGTAACAAAGGTAGAATGTGTCAAAATTAAATTAAGATGGCGCCGCGTGTGGTCACTGTTTTGGATAATATATGTACTAAATGTTCAAAAGACGTTAAAAATTTTGTGTCTTGTTCTATATGTAAGAAGACTTATCATCCGAGTTGTGTGTTGAAAGTTTGTGGAATGTATGTGTCTGACAAGGGTGAAATACTTTGTTGTGATTCTATAACCTCAAAAACATGCAAATGCTAAGAGAAAGAACTGGAAATTCAAAATTTAAGGACTCAACTAATCGATTTAAATGAATTGTGCTTCGAAAGAACTATCAGCGAGCAACAGGCATCTATAGCAAACCTCTCAGGTTTCAGCGCTGCTGATCATCCTGAAATAGATCCTGATGAATGAAAACAAATCAAATCACCGGAGTGTTCCCGTTTTGACTGTGCTCGCGAAAGATTACATAGTGAGTACCAAATGAAGGAACTGACATACCATGCTAACATAATCGACATATTAAATAAACGTATTAATGATTTGGAAAATATAATTCAGTTGAAAGATAATTATGAAAACAAAAGCAAACAACTAAATAATACGCCATCTAACGATACGTCTGAGAAGAGCATACAAAGCAGTGAATCCCTTCCATCGGTCTCTCTAAATGTCCGAACTAAACAAAAAAATTCTTCTTCTATAGTGATATCTGACCACGCCTTCCCCGTTATCAACTAAAAGTCAGATGGTCAAAACAACGATTCTGCCAATCCTTTGGGAAAGACAAGGTCAGCGAACCCGCCTGTAAATAATAAACATAAAGAAAATTCCATTTTTGGAACGAACGATTCTTCTGCAAAACTGTTGTAAGAAGAGGGCTTATACAGGTGTTCCGTCTTGATCCAACTACTGAGGAAGGCGATATGCTGGACTACCTGAAGCACACTGTTCCGCATATACAATTTAAATGTGAGAAAATACGACAGGGAGATGTAACATCCTCTTTTCACCTCAGCTTCGACTTGTCCCACCTCGATGAGATTTTCAACCCGAGTATATGGCCTGCTGGAGCTGGAGTACGAAGATTTTACTTGAGGAAGAAATCCGAAAATTTTCACAACAGACTTATCAATCCGCGACTTTAGAGAGGGGGGTGGCAGACGAAAGGTGGACGTTGCTTCACTGGAATGTTCAATCTGTTTTTAATAAATTTCATTATGTACAGCATGTTCTTTCCGAGGTATATAAGCCATCATTTTTTTGCGTCACGGAGCATTGGGCTGATGATGAGGCAAAACTCCCCATTTTTAACTTTTCAGGGTATAGCAGAATAACCCACTTCAGTAGATCCAAATAAAAGGTGGGGGCTGTGCAATTTTTTCACAACTAGCACGAACAGAAATTTGTAAGCCGGTTGATTTTATAAATAAACTGAGCATTGAGAAGTCTTTTGAATGTACGGCAGTCTCGATTGATAATTCTTTGTGTATTGTTACAGTTTATCGCCCACCCAGTGCCGATCTTGAACTAATGATCAATTATTTACGATCTTTTCATACACAAAAAGGTTTTTTGAACAGATTATAATATGTGGAGATTTCAATATTGAACCCGAATATCGGGACGGAGCTCATGTTGATATTCTGTCTCAAATGATGAATAATTTTGGTTTCAATAGTTTGATCAATGAACCCACTCGCATAACTCCCATGAGTTCCTCCCAGGTTGATTACGTCATAACAAATGTTGATGTTACACTGTGCTCGTCAGATAACTTTCTTCTTGCGGCGTCCAGCTCATAAACATGTTTACAAAACCTTAGAAAAACGTTGCTATTCTCCCGACTTGATTTCTGAATTTCACTACAGATATTCGACCGCTTTTCATGGACTCAAGTTGAACAAGGATGTTGACCGGATGTTCAATTTGTTCTTTGATGATTTTCAATACATTTTCAACATTGTTTTCTATAAAAGAAAAGTGAGAGCACGTGTACGTTGTCACTTCAGTAATTTCAGGTACTCTGATGAACTTCTTCGCGGGATGCAGGAGCTGGCGTATATGAGATGGCTTTGTAATGTTTCTCCATCATGTAGGTTGGCAGAGAATATTGCCGGCTATCGCAAGACAATCAAGTGTAACATGCACAGAGAGAGGATTGTACATTTCTCAAATATCATCAATGAATCTTCTAACAAGTCCATAACTCTGTGGCGAGTCGTTAGAGACTTGCGGTGCGGAGAGATCAACAGCGTCAGCAGAAACATCGGCCTGTTATACAGGGGTGAGCTCCTGTCGGTAGACAGCGAAGTGGTTAATGCTTTTGGCGAATATTTTACGACCAGTATACCGGAAATCATAAGACAAAAGTTTCCTTATGGTGCATGTGGCACAACTGGAACTCTTCAGAGCTGCTGTATGTTTTTCTACCCTTGTACTCCTTTCGAGATTCATGACGTTATAAACAGTATGCCAAATAAAAAGTGTACAGGTCCGGATGAAATAGCTAAAATCTTGTTAAAAACTGAACACCTACTTTCTTCCATTTTGTCTGAGTTGATGAACGCCTCTGTCACTCAGGGCAAGTTTCCGAACTCTCTCAAGAGTGCCATTGCCTTTCCTATATTCAAAAAGGGTGCTACTAATGAAGTAGCTAACTATAGGCTAATATCGAATCTGAGTATATTCTCGGAAATATTTGAGAAAATTATGGTCAACAGGCTTATTGACTATCTTGAGAAAAACAATATCCTAACACCATATCAATATGGATTCAGACCAGGCAGATCAGCGAAGTTGGCTGTTGTAGACTTCGTTCAGGATATCTTGAGTGAGGTTGATTCAGAGAGTTTTGTGGCGGTGATACTTTTCGATATCGCGAAAGCCTTTGATTCGGTTGACCCTGCGATCTTGTCTCTGAAGATGTTCAGTATGGGTATCCGTGGCACTGTTCATGATTGGATAATGTCCTATTTCTACCAACAGAAGATAAGGGTTGAACTCGGTGATCATCTTTCGGAAGCTTATGAACCGGTGTTGGGGACGCCGCAGGGAGCAACCTGGGGTCAGTGCTGTTCTTGATATTCATTAATGACCTTCCCCAATATGTGGCTGAGTACCTGTTGACGGTTTACCTGTACGCTGATGACATGTGCTTCGTTATATCGCAACGAGATGTTAAAAGCCTTTATTCGAAAATACTGGAGGTTATTGAATCATGGTGCTCTCAAAATCAGCTCATCATTAACATCGATAAGACCGTCATCATGGAGTTCGGTTGAAAGAAGCAGAATGTCTTCAGTCGTGAAATATATTTCGATGAAACGCCACTTAATTTCCAAGATGAAACTCGCTTCCTTGGAATAA
This sequence comes from Micraspis discolor, assembly GCA_030674115.1. NCBI lineage: Eukaryota > Metazoa > Arthropoda > Insecta > Coleoptera > Coccinellidae > Micraspis > Micraspis discolor. The sequence goes on from JARTUT010001740.1 coordinate 5,195,227, forward strand.
TAATAGACCCAATGTTAAACTTTGGACCACACTTGGAACAATTAAATAAGAATCTGAACAAGGCATTCTATATCATTTTCTCCCTCAAGACTTCCCTTCCACGTGAATGCCTGTTGACAACATATTATGCTGATGTCCAGCTCCTGCTCGATTATGGGATCTGTGTATGGGAAATCATGCCTGGGGACCATCGGATCTTCGTTCAGCAGAAAAGAATAGTGAGGCTTATTTATGATGTTCCATTCAGGGAGACCTGTAGGGTGATATTTGGATTTTCTGGTATTTTGACAGTTCCAGCCATGTTTATACTCAAACTCTTGTGTCATATCCACTCCACCCGTGACTCTCATGTTCGACAGTCCGATGTCCATGACTACCCCACGACAAATAGACACAAGTTTAGACTTCTAACTGCGCCACATGAGTACATGAAGAGGTCTCCAGTGTATGCCGGTATCGCAATATATAACATACTCCCTTTCTCGCTCACCACCTTACCTATGAAAAAATTCAAGAGAACTCTCAAAAACTATTCAGAAGGTAAGGCTGTGTATGATATTACTGAGTTTCGGGAACTTATTCTGGGTGGCAACCTAGGATAAGAGCTTGCTGCTTGGAGCTGTTATTTTTTGTCCTCGTAAAAGTGGATATTTTTTTTTATAAAATTATGTCTTTGAATGTACATATATGTATTTGATTGAATTGACGTGTCCTAGGATTGTAATTTCTAATAGGCAAAATAAATGATGATGATGATGTTTAATGGAAAAAGATGCACCAAAGCATCTTGTTTAGCGCTTCTCATCACAAATACTGGAAATACCGAATGATTTGTCTAGGTATTGGTCACTGTGGTCTTATTAGTTAGTTGGTCGGACTGGTATAAAAAGGGAAGTGTACAAGGTGGTAGTCGACAGTCGTAAGACCCTAACTCGATACATTGGAGATGCGGCGGCAGCACTGGTCGAAGAGAGGCAACAAAAGCAATTCAATTTTATTCTTTTTATAGTTTACGTGCTAGCAATACTGAAGACTCAACTCTTCCTATCAATTCTTTATGCTCTGCTTCTGAATAATCATCACTTCGTTATCATTCGGATTAATTCAATCATGAATCATAAATTCAATGAATTTTATAGTCTGTTTTGGAATTAATTTTATATTATAGAATACTCTGAAAATCCACCAGAACGAACAATGAAATGATAAAAATTTATTGAGAAAATTTTCCGCTGCTTTAGTAATTCAAATTTCCCGCCGATTTGTTCCTGTACTATCAAACATGTCGGCCAATTTATGTTACCAAAAGTTAGTTCGAAGTTTTTATTTCTTGTATATTAGGGATCTGTTTTGTGCACTACCCACCTGAAGTTTCAACTTCAATACTAAGGCTTCCAGAAGTCCTGGCTCGCAGTCTTGAAATATGCGTACTTTCTGTAGTGTCTCCAGATGTACTCTAATCGCTATTTCAGCCTTCAGCTTATCTGGAAGAGCTGAGAGTACTCTTTCTTCATCAAGTGCTCCACTTTCTGCCCACGTGTAAGCGAACCACCTGATGACTCGGGCCTCCAGCTCTCTGCCCACTTTTCTGAATGCCATATATTGTTTCACACCATCCATGCGATTTTGAAAGTCGACTCGTGCCAAATTCATGTTTGAGATCATGGAACCGATGTTACCTGAAAGAGATATTATAATATAACTTAATTTTAATTTTTTTTATTGTGATATGGAAAAATGGATTTTCATTTTGATGTTGGAGAAGATTCAAACCGGTGTCAAGTATCTACTGCTTCACCTCCTTGGAAGGAGGAGATAAAATTTCACCATTTCGTTGATTAAATTTCGAAATATCACGTTTTAGAAACTTTTTTATTAGGTAATTTTATAATGAAAACATAAATTGTATTTCCGTCGACCTCCCAATAAAAGCTTTATTTCACTTTCACAAAATCATGCAATAATGACCCATTTTAATGCACGCTTTCTTTCTATTTTAATGCATGATTTTCATGGGCAACCGAACATAGAGTATTCAGAAGTAATATGAGTAACGTCACAACTCGACTGATATTTCATTTTTATGTATGAGGCCTGTGACTCTCACCCTTCAATCACTGAATAGTCGCGTATTTATCTCTGGTTCCATTGCTATTCTACAGAGAAAAGAAATAATGAAACAAATACAAACATAATCGATGTGTCAAATTACGAGTAATATAGCTGCTTCCAATCTTAATCTTGATCAGCATCGCCAGTTACTTCAATTACAACGAGTAACGAAGTCAATATCCCCTTAACTCCCCCGGACGTTGCAGAAATGGCTAAAGCAGCAACTTTGACCCTGCTACCTGAAAAAAACCGTTATTCGTATGACATAACCTACGCAGAATGCATGTCATGGTTCGAGGAGAAATGTTTTCAATTATTCTGAAAAAGTTTTGTTGGCATACTTTAAGAGTGTTGCAGAAAAGGAATACTTCGCAAGTTTATGGCCAAAGTATTCAATGCTGAAAGCAACATTGAACGTTAAAAGGAATATTGATATAAGTAGATATCACAAACTGGTGATGTTCATTAAGGCACAAAAAGTGGGTTGTATTCTTAAGAAATCGAAAGTTCTCGAGAAAGATCATGTAAAAGAGTTTATAGCAAATGCTCCAGACAGTATTTTCTTGATGTCAAAGGTAAATATAAAACTCAATTAAATTAATTTTCTAAATTTTTCTTATTGTCACGTGGATATAAAATATGTAATTTTAAATTTTTTATTTGAAGGTCGCTTTGATATTTGAAGTACCAGAAGCATGGCGAAAAGATGAGCTGTATAAGTTGCAGATAAATGATGTGCAGGATATGGGTTCGAAATTTTTAATAACAGTGAATTCATGCAAAACGCACTCGAAAAGGATATTCACTGTGACGGATAATGTGGAGCCTACACTTTTGAATCCAATCAAGGGATATATATCGTTGAGACCAATTCACAATCAGCACGAAAAGTTTCTCGTCTTTTACAAGAACTTTAAATGCTCAATACAGCCAGTAGGAATCAATACGTTTTCGAAATTACCATCGTTAAGTGCAAAATTTCTCAAATTAGAACAACCCAATCTGTATACAGATTACTTTTTCGGCGTTCTTCTGCATCCTATCCTTTTGGACAGTGGAGCAGATTTTGCAGCCATCAAACGGCTTCGAGGATGGAAATCAACATCTAATTTTTGCTCTATTGATCTTACTAATATAACTACTACATAAAAATTTAGAAAGTCAGATGGCTTGGCGTTCTTGTTGAGCTACTTGCGGGTAAATATTAAAACTATAACAACTCTACAGGGTCTTTCACTAGGAACTTCACCCATATTTATACGGGAAACTACTGAACGTATTTTCATGAAATTCAGCACTTACAAGTATTTCACGATGCTGATGAAATCTAAAATATTTTCAAGGCATGAGCACCTCCGGTTTTTCCAGAAATGACGTCAACTTCCGTTTTTCAAATTACAACACCATTTTTTTGCAGAAATGCAGAAATATTTTGATTAACATTTTTCAGAAAATTTCAAGGAAAATTTTTGGATAAACAAGAATAACTTCGAGGTTTTGGATGGAAAATTTTCATTTTTGGGATTTTTCAAGATGTAAGATTGATGTATACACTTTAAAAATCGAAATCGCGATTCATGATACAGGAGGTGAAAACATCGCTTTCAAAGTTACGGATGAGAAAATCATAAAAAATCAATTTTTTCAAATTAGAACCCCATTTTTTTATGGCAGATATTGAATCTACGTTAAAAATAATGTGAGTGTATGCATTACACCCTTGCCCTAAAGTGGATGTTTTCTGAGTTATTCACAAAAAACTGTTTTTCGTCTTGAATTTTCAGCTATTTCTTATCCCTTCACGCCAAAAAGATGAAATTTTCAGGAACTGTTATTTGAACCATGCTGTAGATTTTTCACCCCTTCTTGAAACCGACTTCAAGTTACTGTTAGGAGAACCATTGCAAACTCTCGCAGTTATAACTACAGAAGATGCTCAAAGTTTTGACCGTTATTTTCTAGACATTTATTTATACGTCTCAGGAATGCTTCGTGCGTTGCTCTTCTTATTTCATCGGGAGGAAGAGATCTGCAAAAGTGTTTGAAAACCAAATTGAGTTTCAAAACTATGAATCTAAAAATCTAAACAAACTTGAACGCATTTCTGACTCGTTCTATGCAGTCCTCTTTATCAGTCAGGGGAGTTGAGTAGACAATATTTTTTATCCTACCCTAAACATAATAGTCTGAAGGAGTTAAATCGGGAGAACGTGGTGGCCAAAGATGTGAACCATTGTTCGCCAACCATCGATCTTCAAATAGCCTGTATAGGATATTTGACACATTGAGTGAATTGTGTGGAGGCGCGCCATCTTGTTGATACCATAAGTCATTATGGTTCTGTACTAGCAGCTCAATTATTTGAGTCAATATGACAGAATATCTATCTCCTAAGGAAGAATATTCTTTAAATAATGCAAACATGTATAGTGTTCTATCTTACCAGTTAAAGTCCCATCATAAATGTGAACATCGAGAATTGCATTATTTTTGATGGCGAAAAAAACATTGAAACTCCAGGTCTCTTGATAGTTCCATTGTCTGAAGTGGTGGTTGTTCTCTTCATCCCAATAATGACTGTTATGCCTATTGAAAGAACGATTCTTTGTGAATTTAGATTCATCTGTCCAAATTATACAGTCCAAAAAGTTTTCATTCTCTTGAAATCGAATCATCATAGCTTCGCAAAACTCTGTTCTCCTGACGAAATCAGTTTCCTTCAAATGCTGTACCCTATTGAATTTATATGGGTGCATTTTAATTTTTTTTAATATTCACCAAACACTCGATTGAGATAATCCCAGAGCAATCTCGGCATCTTTCAGAGAATTTTGAGGATTCACGCGAAAATATGCAAGAACTGTAATTTCGTTGTTCTCATCTTCTACTACACTTTTTTCTTTGTGTATAGTTTTCTTAACGAAAGATCCGACATTTCTCAAGTTCGTCATGGTTCTGTTAATGGTATCTGTCGTTGGTCTGGGTCGGTCAGGAAACCTCTCAATGAACAGTCGAATCGTTCTATCTACAACTTTATTACATTCTCCATGAAGTAGAATGAGATTTAAATAATCTTCATTGGTAAAATTAGGCATAGTGATCGATTTTATAACTTAATACGAATTATAACCAAATTAATAGTAAACACAAAATGCTGAATAAAGAGGAATTTGGCAGATGTAATTAATGATATCTATCATTAAAAAAAAAGAATGTAAAACATGGTAAGTTTTTGCATATGGTTCATAAGGAATTATTTATTTATCACTGGGGAGAAAACCAATGGCCGATTGGTTGAAATAAAGAGGTTTCCGATACAAATTCGAATCCAAATTCGCCATCTATTTAGGAACAACCTGTAACTTTTTTCTCTTCCATATTAGGGTAGTAAAATCTTAAACATGGTTTAAGTAACAGTTCCTGAAAATTTCATCTTTTTGCGTGAAGGGAAAAGAAATAGCTGAAAATTCAACAGTTTTTTGTGAATAACTCATAAAATATCCACTTTAGGGCAAGGGTGTGATGCATACACTCACATTATTTTTTAAAGTAGATTCAATATCTACCATAAAAAAATGGAGTTCTAATTTGAAAAAATTGATTTTTCACGATTTTGTCATCCCTAACTTTGAAAGCGATTTTTTCACCCCCTGTATCATGAATCGCGATTTCGATTTTTAAAGTGGATACATCAATCTTACATCTTGAAAAATCCCAAAAATGAAAATTTTCCATCCAAAAACCTCGAAGTTATTCTTGTTTCAGCGGAGCTCTATTTTCGATTTTTTCTTCGAATTTTCCCGCTTAGAGAGAATTTTCCAATCAAAACTGAAAAATGTTACATCAAAATAACTTGAAATTTTCTAAGAAATCTATTTCTGCAATAAAAAAATGGTGTTGTAATTTGAAAATCGGAAGTTGACGTCATTTCCGGAAAAACCGGAGGTGCTCATGCCTTGAAAATATTTCAGATTTCATCAGCATCGTGAAATACTTATAAGTGCTGAATTTCATGAAAATACGTTCAGTAATTTCCCGTATATATATGGTTGAGGTTCCTCGTGAAAGACCCTGTATAAGCACTCTGTTCAGGTGAATAAGAGTATTTTCTCGTTCTCTGGAACTATTGGATACAAACATAAATGCGACAACAAGATTGAAAAGTATTACATGGATATTTTAAAAGCCTTCACAGATGCGAGAAAGGCTTGAAACTAAATTTTGCGGAATCGATGGAAGTAACAAATCTATATAAAGACCCTAATCTTTCACCACTTAGTATACAAATAAGAATAAGTCCTTTGAACATCCCATAACTTCAAGAACAGAAAAATATTTCAGTCTATATCAAGCTCCTGACGATAGTTTGATAATCGAAACCAGTCGTGTCCTATGGATCAATAAAGTAAAAATAAGACAAAATACAAAATATGAAAAGATCCTGTACAGCTCTGAAGAACACATCTTTGATAAGATGTAGGTCTCTAATGAAAAATATTGAGAGCATTATGAAAGATCATAAAAATACCCAATTACTCCATTTTTAGGGCTTGATCTAGATATCCTTCAGGCTGCAATGATATTCAGCAGTAAAACCAGATTATAGCACTCTCACGTCGCTCCGTGTCCCTGTAATCTACCAATTCCCTCACACAAAGACGGCCATTTGCAGAGACGTTTGATATGAACGCTGAAGAGATTTTGCACGAACACGATTTCATGTGGAATGCAGATCTTTGACTTCCTAACGATTATAGCATCCACTTCTGTTTTTTTTCAGTCAGTAATGAGTCTAGGGTAAGTATTTAAGGGTCTGGTTTATGCTAGAAGAGATATAACATCTGCTTTCTTTGTTCGTGTTTATTTTTCGTAAGAAGAATTCATATAAGGAACTAGGATCACTAACACTTACTTTCAGCATTGGATACAGGCAGTTTGTTCGGCAATTTGCCTCGGATAAGTACGAATAATCGAGATTCCGTATGATTATGTGGCTCGTTTAAATTCAATTAGAGGATTTTTGCACCCTCGTTCTATTACAAACTGAGCACCGAAGCCATCTGAACTCAGATTGAGATGTTCAAAATGTTTCTTTTCGTAGCATTCAAATTAAAGCATTTTTGAAAAGTTTGTGTTTAATAATTCAGTACCTAAGTTGAGTCAAAGGGTAGAGTAGGTCGAAAAAGAAATATTTCTGTGCAAACTAGTGCACAATGTACTGAGCGGAAGCTTCGTATCATAATATAATATATATACAAGGTGTCCAGAAAGGATATCGAGTATTTGTTTTCGTGCCATATTCCGAAGGGGGCGTAATGGTGATTCAATAGTGACTGCTCAACGTCTTTATCGTGCGTAATATTGTACACGCCACGAGCATGATAGCATTAGGAAATGGATCAGGATTTTCGAGAATACAGGTGCGACAGTTGAAATTCAAACCTCCGGTGGTCCTCGTTCAGTTCTCGATGACGAAACAATTGATAAAGTTGAGGTGTGGGTTCGTCAAAATCCGTCTTTATCCATCCGAAAGTGAAGCCAAGCGTTGAACATCAAAAAATCATCTTTACATTCGATTTTAAAGAGAGACTTACATCTAAAAGCCTATAAAATTCAATTGGTTCAAGAATTTAAAGTGAATTTTCACCTGAATGGTCACGTTAATAAGCAAAATTGTCGGTACTGGGCAGTGGAGAATCCCAGACGAAAGCATAACCCAAAAATCGTGGTTTGGGCCGCTTTGTCTACTGAAGTCATAATTGGTCCTTATTTTCATGAAGATCAACGAGGCCAAGCATTTAATGTGAATATCGACCGTTATTGCGATATGTTGCCAAATTTTTGGTCCTAAAGTTGCAGGAGTCTGCAGGTTTCAACTGAAGAATGTGGTTCCAGCAAGATGGGGCCACTTGCCTTACCTTAAATGATTCAATGGAAGTTGTTAACGAATTATTCCTTAATAAACTCATTTCGCGAAGAGGTAATATCAAGTGGCCTCCCAGAAGCCCCGACCTTAGCCCGCTTGACTATTTTGCATGGGGATACCTTAAAATAATCCGACGCGTATAACCCAGTCGAAGCAAAACATCAGGTCAAAAATAGCAGCAATATCAATAGCTATGTGTCAACGAGTTATCGCCAATCTTCGTTCCCGTTTAGAAGAGTGCCAGCATCCCAACGGTCATCATTTGGATAACATCATCTTTTCCGAATAATTCTCTGATTCATATGTTAATAATAAATATTAAACATTTTTACTGCTCACAAATATTTTTTGTTTTATTGAATTTACAAATACCCGACACCCTTTCTGGACACCTTATATAATATAAGGAAACCCTGAATTGTAACTCTTCCTGATGAATTTTCGTGCTTTCCTGTAGTATCGCTACGATCACGGAAACTATGAACACGAAGATGTCTGAAATGAATTGAAACTTGTTTCCATTCATCTTATGAGTTATCTCTTACAGTGATCGAGATCCTTTCCGACGAGTTCCACTGAGAGCGAGGTTTATGCTTGCCAAGAAATAAGGGAATGAGTTCTGGTTCTTGAGGCCAAGAGTCATTTCATTAAATAAAAACTATTTTTCTATTTTTCTGGATATCAAGAATATGTAAGAGTAGATATATTCAATCAGATTCCTTATGCGAACTTTCACTTGAAAAAGATAATCAAAAGCCAAATAAAAATCAGCTTTCAATGAAATTTGATGCATTTTTGAACATAGTAGTACTGGTTTTTTATGTTTAATCTAATTTTGAACTCTTGACCGTGTGAAATCAAGTATTTGATATTATGGAGAATTAAATATGAAATCAATTTTTGTATCACAACTTTTAATTGAGTCTCAAATCTTTGAGAAACAGAGAATGTTAAAGAAAACCATTGATTCAACTGCCAATAAAACTTTTTTCAAGATCATTAAAATCACGAAATCAATTTTTGTATCACAACTTTCAATTGAGTCTCAAATCTCTGAGAAACAGAGAATGTGAAAGAAAACCAATGATTCAACTGCCAATAAAACTTTTTTCAAGATCATTAAAATCACGAAATTGAAAGTATGCCTTTGCACAAAATCAATGTAATGAAAGTTTTTCAATCCAATCTGGTGTTTCATTGATTTGCAAGTTGAGAGCTAATTTTCTTCAAAATGTCCTTATTTTAAATGTTCTAATTCTTTTCTGCTCGCAAATTTTCATATTTATCATCTTATTAACATTCCCTCGACAATAGTTAACAATGTAGAATTTCGATTTCACGATTCGTTGGACCCTGCGTTTTCGCCATTTCGTAACAATATAGTCACATTTTCTGAAATTTCATTGTAATATTTCTATACTTTACCACCTTCTCCTGACATTTATGGATATATTAAGATTAAAATAAGCCAAATCTTTTTTGCTGTTAATGAGTTCCATCGAGACCAACAAACAGTTCACGCATTGTATCGATGTCTTCAGCGCCACAACTGATTTTGAATAACCTGCACTAGAATCGTCTCTAATTTAACTGATACCACGATTGAACACGTTGTGCCAGTTTGCACTGTACTATATATGGCTTCATCGCCATATGAGAATTCGAAACTATCGAAAAACTTGATAATCGCACACAAATTTCCGTGGGATAATCCACACTTTTGCAAATGACAATAAATAACACAAGAAGCACTTGTGGTTAAAAAAGTTCTGAGAACGTAGTATATAAAATATTCATAGTTCACGCTTGTAGCAGTTCGTGTTCTGACAACACTGACTGTTGGCTAGACCAAAAATATGTAAAGCAACCCTTGTATTCATGTTGGTAAATCTTTCGGCAGCATTGAAACAAGGATCTACTTCAGAGCGATTAGTACCAACAATCCAAATGAGTCTAATTTTGCCAAATACAACCTTTCGATCTTCTGTCAAAGTCATTCAGCTGAACCCTGCTTCGTTCCACTTTCTCACAAAAGGAATTTTTCGAACGAAAATAGTCATTTAATCAACTAGTTTATTAATGATAGCGACATCAAGAAAATACTGTCTGGAGCATTTGCTATAAACTCTTTTACATGATATTTCTCGAGAACTTAACATAACCCACTTTTTGTGCCTCAATGAACATCACCAGTTTGTGATATCTGCTTATATCAATATTCTTTTTAACGTTCAATTCTGCTTTAAGTATTGAATTCTTTGGTCATAAACTTGCTAAGTATCTGTTTTCTGCACACTCTTAATGTATGCCAACAAAACTGTTTCAGAATAATTGAACACGTTCTTCTTCTCGCACCCTGACATGAATTCTGCGTAGGTTTTGTCATACAAATGTCGGCTCTTTTCAGGTGGCAGGGTCAAAGTTGCTGCTTCAGCCATTTCTGTAACGTCCGGGGAGTTAAGGGGATATTGACTTCGTTACTCATTGTAATTAAAGTAACTGGCGATATCAGTCAGGGGTGGACTCTTCAACACTGAACTTTTATAGAGACAATATATTGGACGCAGTGATTACTCCTTTCAGCTACACGGAGGTGGATGAGATTGAGGTTTTGAGAACTGTAGATGCAATAAAATCTCGATCCGAGGGAGTGGATGGCATCAATATATTTATATTACAACTCTGTTGTCCTTTTATCCTGCCATTTCTCACTCATATTATCAATTATTGCATCCGTCATTCAGTTTACCCAAAATGTTGGAAGAGTGCACTCGTGGTGCCTCTTCCTAAAGTTTCAGCCTCCAGGGAGTATAGGGACTTACGTCCTATTAGCATATTGTCTTGTGTGTCGAAGGTGCTGGAGAAGATCGTGAATAAACAACTTTCGATTTTTGTGGAAACTAACAATATACTTCCCGAAACTCAATCAGGGTTCAGAAGGGGCCATGGGTGTTCTTCTGCACTCAGTAATGTAACTGACGATATATTTCGGGCCGCTGATGAGGGTAAAGTTACAGCTTTGGCTTTGCTGGATTTCACTAAGGCATTCGACACAATCCAGCACCAACTACTCTTGGCAATTCTCCACTTCATAGAACTTGGTGATGGAGCTGTACAGTTTTTCTCGAACTTCCTTTCTCGTAGGTCCCAGTGCGTGGTGATTGACTCACTCATGTCCGATTTCGCTGATATCTATAGGGGGTACCCCAGGGTTCCGTTTCTGCGCCGTTATTATATTATGCTATATACTCGTTGAGCCTGCCGAAGGCATTGAAAATTTGTTCATCTCAATTCTATGCCGATGATACACAGGTATACTTATCTTTTACTAGGAATAATGTCACTGAATCCACAGCCATATTAAGTAGGGAAATTGAGGCATTGAGAACTGTGGCTCTCGAACATTCCCTTCAGCTCAATGCGGATAAGTCCACTTTGCTGCTTATCGGGCCTGAGCGGGAGGTGTTGAGACTGAGGGACTTGGTGAAGGTGGAGGTCGACGGTGTGGTCCTGCCTGTGATGAACGCAGAGCGGAATCTTGGTCTGGTTCTTGATAGTTCCCTAAGATTCAGTTCACATGTGACAGAATGCATAAAAAAAAACCTTATGGAAGGATAAAATTGATTTATAGAAATCGGCATTTGCTTCCTCGAGGGATCAAGGTAATTCTCTGTGACTCTTTGGTCTTGTCAGTATTTAATCACTGTGATGTGGTCTATGGGAACTGTCTCACACAGTCTGATAAAATGAGGATACAGCGTGTACAGAACTCTTGTCTGAGGCTGATTCATGGTGTGAGAAAGTATGAGTCGATTACACCCAAACTTAGGGATACGGGCTGGCTCACCATGGAAGAAAGTAGAAAGCTACACACAGCATGTTTCTTCAGAGACATAATTTTACTCAAATGCCCCTCTTATCTCTACAGGCTAATAGTTTTCAGAACCCATGTCCACAATCTTAACATCATATTCAGGGGAAAAATAACTCCACCATTTCACAGAACGGCAATGTTTGAGACATTGCGAAATTTCACAATGGTCTCCCTGAATCTTTTTTACGACTCTCTAGAGCAACTTTCAGAAAACGTTATGGAGGGTTTCTCATGGAGTCTTGAAGACCTTACTAACGACGAGTGCCTCTACGTGATAAAGGGAGTTGACTTTGTCTGTATATATTCTTTTTTGCTACCCATATCTCATAAAAGTGTTTACTAATTTCCTCTTGTTCACTCCACTATTGTTATTATTTATGAATTTTCACATTCAGTTTCATGGTTGAGTAGATCAGAGAGTCTCTTCGGAGGCTCACCTGGACTCCGCCATTTTCTTCTAGGTCGATATAATGTATCATATTGTATAGGTCAGATATGAGAATAAAGACATTATTATTATTATTATTGTTATTAGATTAAGATTACGATTGAATGCAGCTATATTACTCGTAATTTGACAGATCGATTATGTTTGGATTTGTTTCATTATTTCTTTTCTCTGTGGAATAACAATGGAACCAGAGATAAATACGCGACTATTCTGTGATTGAAGAGTGAGAGTCACAGGCCTCATACATATCAGTCGAGTTGTGACGTTACTCATATTACTTCTGAATACTCGGTTGCCCATGACAATCATGCATTAAAATGAAAAGAAATCGTGTTTAAAATGGGTCATTAATGCATGATTTTGGGAAAGTTTAACAGAGTTTTTATTGCGAGGTCGACGAAAAAAATTTTTCACTTATCAATCGAATCATAATTCAGCTTCATTTCAGATTTCATAAGATGGATCACATTTCTAGATCATTCGGATGATTCCTTTTCAATCATTCAAGGCGGACGAAGACATAAAAAAAGTTCTACGTGTATATAAAACGCCTCTCATTATTCCTTTTAGAAAGTTGAATAACGAAAATTGCTCGGTCGAATTGTCAACTTTATCGCCGGCTACAGCTTTCATTCCTCATTATCCAGAGGAATCCTATCCGGAAAAGACGATTCTTTGTCCAATTGTTATCCGGAGTTCCGACCTTCCATTGTCTCTGAATAACTGAAATTGATTTAGGTCGCGTTGGATTCGTCACATTGGAGGGTTAGCATGTCAGCGTTGTTTTATTAAATCACGGATTTTATTGTTTACGAAAGAGATCTGGTCTTTGAATACAGAGAAAATCGAGAAGAATGAATTCCATCGAGTTATTCTCGATAAATATTGGGAGACATAATTCGCGAGTATTATGATTTTATTGGTACGGACGGTCTCAGTTATTGAAGACCTATATCGCAAGGAACGAAACTGAGTTCTAAATCGAGAAGGAATTCTGTGTTTAAATCGAAAAGCACTTCAGACAAAGAATCCTACTTCACAGCGGAATTATCTGATAGAAAATGAGAAGAATCCTCTTTACAATTTTTCTATACGTTTCTCTTTACCTATATTGTGTGGATTCTAAGTTATCTGCGTTTATTAAATTTCAGATTTTTTATTCAAAAACTCATCAAAACACTTGAGTTGATATATCGATCTATAAATGGCATAGAGTTCATAGAGAAAATATCAACGCATAAAAATTAAGGCATTTAAATCAATGTGAAATTCAATAAACATACAGATAACTCACAATCCAATCAATAATTTGAAAAAAATGAAGGTTTTCACAATGTTTTTAGTTGACAGATGGTAATTTTTTTCTGTACTTATTTACTGATACTCATGGACTAATAGGAAAAATGAACGCACATTCTTTTCGCTGATTTTAAGAGAAGGGAATTGAGCTTCGAACAAACTGAAGGATACCTATGAGTGGATATTTTAATTCAAGATATGGTTTTTTGATTCTCGCTCAGTTTTTTAGTATCACACCGGAAAAAGACTTCAGAACAAGCGGGCAAGAGCTCTCGAATTTTTACTCTTTCTTGGTTATATTAATGACGCGTTCATTTGTCAATTCAATGCGAGAAAATCATTCTTCAATCCATCTGAAAACTTACCAACAATTGTAGCGAATATCAAAACACCGGCTAAAAAGTCTGCTACAACAAAAAGGTACTCCGCTTCGTTCTCAGGCACTGGGGTTTCACCTATGGTAGTTAATGTCAAAGTCGACCAATAAAAACTATAAATATATTGACGAGCAAGTGTAGAGTTCTTCGGTCCATCCAAATTATAAACCCAATTGTCCGTTCCGAAACCGATGGCGTAACTTATGGCGAAATACAGGCACGCGTTCCAATGGATCAGCACCAATATGGCGAGTACCACTTTGCAGATCCTAAAGACGTTGGGATAGTTTGTATCTGTTTCTGTCCTCTCGAACCATTCCCACAACCTGGGAAGCTTGAATAGTCTATTCACACGCACTATAACTGGACACGGCACTTGAACATAGCACTCGAAGGGATGCCATCTGAGGTAGGCCAGATCAGTCGGTATTAGAGCTAGGAGATCAGTACGCCAATGTTTAGTCTGTAGATAATGAGCTCTGAGCTTATGGGGATCAGTCACTAACAATCCTTGTTCCAGATAACCTGAAAATAGACAAAATAGTAGATCGAATAATTCTCGACGAATCTTCGATTTGATTATACTGGAGGAAGGGTTTTATAGAGAAATCTTTGAGGCCTCCTCCATATCAAAACAGGTCAATCGAACACATGCAAAAATGATATAGGGGTATTTGCTCAAGTTAGTGTGCCTATTTCATCTTTTTTATAGAATTTGGATCACAGATTTTTGCAAACTCAACTCGATAATACATGTTTTGGGGTCATTTTTTTTATTGTTTAGAAATGAAATTAATATTTCCAAATTCATTTTGCCACTACATTGAAGAACATGAACAATGCATGCTCGTTAGCTCTGGATTCGAAGTGTTGGTAGCTCGATTAATCGGCTAATTAATACATCAATAAAGAAAATCTTCATAAATGAATGTTAAAAACTATATATTGTTATATAGTATATAGTTTCTACTATAGACTGCTACATACCCATTAATTTTCACACATATGTACATAATTTATGATATAAGATTTACATATTTTCTGTATAACATGCAGGGTTCGAAGCTGCAGCCATCATCGGTTATGGTGAATCTTCTTGTTGTTAAATTTTTTGTTTGCCGCAATGTCACAATAACCTATTTTCGCATATCTTCTACACCATTCATGTTTAAGGAGAGAATTTCGTCACATCGACAACATCCAAAAATCATAAATATTGTTACAATTTTCGCCAGCAACCACTGGCCATCAGAAATTGTCCAGCATGTAAAAAGAAATTGTCCAGTTCCTCTCATCATCACTTTTTTTCCTCAATATTTTTCCCAATTCTTTTATTTAATACCTTGCCTAACGCAGGCTTCTTTTTTGCGCGTATAACAACCAGTGGCTGGCTTGTCCTATGAGGCAGTTATCTGCGTCGAAGCGGTGAGAACATATCTGCGGCTTTGAAGGCGGACCTTTTTAGAAAATGAGGCAGTAAATCGGTATTTTCTGGTACATCTAAAACCATTCAAAATGAATTCATTGATTCGGTTGCTTTTGTTGTGAATAAACAAATCGAGGACGAAATTTCACAATCATTGTTTTTTTCTTGGCAAGTTGATGAAACAACTGACATAAGCTGTCATTCCCAGTTATCAGTCATTTTTCGTTATGTAATAGATGACCAACTTGTTGAGCGCTTCATGGGATTTTATGATGTTAGTTCTGGGCGTTCTGCTGATGATCTATTTCAATTTTTATCTTCAAAATTCGGAAAATTTGACAACTGCTTCCACAGAAAGAAGTTTATCTGCGTTGAAAAGGAAAAATTATATTAGGAATACAACTGGACAGGCGCGGCTGAGTAATATGGATAAATTTCGATCGAAAAAGGATTCATAAAATCACGAAAATATTTTTATTGACAAGGTTATAGATCATTTCGCTGATCAGAAAAATCGTAGAATTCCATTGATTTACAAAAAAATTTAATATTGAGAACTCAATTTAGAATAATTTTCATTTATAACTTTCAGAATAAATCCTATTTTACACTGCCTTTTCAATTTTTTTATTCAGTGTTAATATTTTTCAGAGTTTATTTTATTTATTTAGAGTTTATTTCGCTATTTTGAAAATTTCCAACTTGATCTGATCCGATTTCCTTAGTGGATTCAAGTAGACCAACAGAACATCTTCAGTTACCCCAATCACACTATTTTTGTTTTTCCACTTTTTGAAGTCGTCGTATTCTCGCTAGTACCTTGAAGCTGATTTTTCAAGTAAAAAACTTGAAGCTACACTGCTGGCTGCCTCAATATTTTCTTTTGGTACATTCATTTTCGCCAAAATAAATTGTAAAGAAAAATAAACAGACATGTTCATGGCAACGCTGCCATAGCTCACGACATTTGCGACTAATTATTGAGATTTTTTTGGAATTTATCTAAATTTTTTGCAAATGAGAAACAAATAAAATATAAAACAATACACGCAAGGTAACGGGTTTTACTGGCTCAAGGAGGTAACTGAGTCGCCTGCGGCTCGTCAGTTTTATCCTCCATTCGCCAGTAAAAACCCTCTTACCTTACTAGTAATGTTATATACTATACTATAGTTTATAATAATAATATCCTTTATTCATCCAGTAAGACAAGAAACATTGTGTTGGACAAGTCAAAATTCCTTAAATATGAACTAATTATGAAAAGATATATAAATTCTGACAATGAAAATGCAATATATACCCATATATTCTTTAAGTTTGAAGAAAAAATCAAATTTTATTTGATACACCATCACAAATTAAACCTTATCCATTTAAGAACCCTTTATCTTAGTGTTGAAGTACTCACTAACACTATAAAATGCTTCTTGTATTAATAGGTTTTTAACATATTTTTTAAACAAATTTTTATCAAGTGATCATATTTTTTCTGGCAGATGATTGAAAAATGTTATGCCCTGATACGACGTAGAAGATTCATACTTTGACAATCTGTGTTTTGCATAAAATTTCGCCCTTTCTGGTATCATAATGATGATATTCAGATAGTTTTATAAATTTGTGTTTGTTTTCTCTTATATACAATAAACACTTATATATATAAATACAAGGAACAGTCATAATACATCTCTCTTTAAACAGTGGTTTACAAGAGTCCCTCGGTTTGAGGTTGAATATCAACCGCAGGACTCGTTTTTGTGTCAAGAGAACTCTTTTGAGATCAATTGAATTTCCCCATAGTACAATGTTGTAAACAACATTACTATAAAATAACCCATAGTATATATTCATAATATATGTCTCCAATAATAATAAAGGCATAACATACTTGATTCAGCTTATCGCATAAGAAATCAACATGTTTGCACCATTTCTACTCATTATCAATATGAATGCCAAGCAATTTAATTGTATCCTTGGATTTTACAGTGACTCCTCCACATTCAAAACTCAGAGTGTCACTACCTGCAGCTCTTGTATTGAAGAAAATGCACTCAGTTTTGTCAATATTTAGAATGAGACTATTTTTGCGGCACCATTCAGTGAAACAAGACATCAATATAGCACATTTCTGTGACAATTCCTCAAGTGTGTTCGCAGATATTGCGAATAAGTATCATCCGCAAAGATTATAATTATACTCGCAACAATATATTCAGGTAAATCATTGGTAAAAATCAAAAAAAGCAACGGTCCAAGCACAGATCCCTGGGGGACACCCAATTTAACATCAAACTCATTTGGCCAACTCTCCTCAACCTTGACCACCATTGTACGATTAGTGATGAAAGAACGGAACCATTCCAGTACAATTCCTCGAATACCAATGTTGTAGAGCTTACTAAGAACAAACTCAAAAATAAGGCAATCAAAGGCTCTCGAAAGGTCGAAAAATAAACCGGCTGCACAAAGACCACCAACACTCATGGATGTACTCTACAAAGGAGAGTGCGGCAGTTTGTGTCGAACGACCAGATCTAAATCCCAATCGGTTAGCCAGTCCTACATTGAATTTCTCCAGATCAGACAGTCTGGACGGGTCTGGCTGGGTCTGAAGAAAACAAAACAAAGAAAACGTATTGTCCTCCTACATTGAAGTGTTCGATCAGGTTGGATTCAAAGAATCAAAGTGGCCAGACCAAATCCGTTTCAATGTAGGACTAGAGTAGGTGAAATTTATTCAGGAAGTCGATCATACGATTGATCATAATTTTTTCGAATACCTTCGAGAAGGCGCTCAGTATTGAGATCGGTCTATAATTGCTGATGCACGTTGGATCACTTTTTTTGAATACCGGGATAACAGCCACCTTTAGCAAAGAGGGGAACTCACCACAAGAGACCGAGATGTTGACAATGTGAGCAAAATGCTCAGATATCACTTTAGCCATTGCCTTCAAAATCTTAGCTGATACAAAGTCAAGATCTGAACACTTCTTATTTTTTAATGATTTAATTGTAATGAGAACTTCATGACTACTTACAGGTAGGAAGAAAAATATGCTATATTTCATACTTGATAATGACCAACTTTGTGATATATTTTCACCATAATATTTGTGAAGACTTCTTTCGTTAATTGTGGAGAAGTAGTCACCAAAAGTTTGTTGCCTTCTATTTCATTAACAATTTTCGGAGCGTGAATATGGATATTCACAGTACTCAAAAAGTTGTAGGAATAGTATTCATGGTCAAAATATATTGTTTGCATGCTCTTCAATGAATATGATCACAATTTCCGACCTCAATTTCTGGATTACCTTGTATTTTTCATTCGAGTATTTGTATGATCACCGCAATAAACTAACGAAGCTCCTTTCATTACGCTCGATAAACCACCTAATGGGATCAAGCGAAGATCATTTGGAACATTCCACAACGCTAACAGCTTCCGAAGTTTCTTGATGGCAAAGAGGAATGGGTTATTGATCACTATACCGAAAATGTTACACTGAACACTACACAAGAAGCATTTCGAGGATGAACGAGATCGTAATATCGAATCTTCTTAGGTATCAACTTTCGAAACTAATACTCTGAAGTTTGCCGATTGAAACAAAAGACCAGAAGCCTAAATCTCAATGACACACTCACGATTTCAAGGGCTCGTCAATTATCTGGCATTATTGAAAATAACAATTCTACATTAGAAGGATGACCCTTTCTTGGATTACATTTTTGAGGAAAAGAAGTATCATGCTGAGTACATTACACTACCGAATACAGAGTACATTATAGTACCGAACACAATGCTGTTTTGAACTCAGTGCCTAGCGATTGAGATTCTATCTTTGAAATTTAGGCTACTGGTCCTTTGTTTCAATCGGCAAACTTCAGAGTATTAGTTTCGAAAGTTGATGCCAAAGAAGATTCGATATTCATTACAGCACCAAAGCCAGTAGATTAATGGACTGATTATAGGATTGTTTTCGGATATAATTAGCTGAGCTGATGAATTTCGTATACAGCCGATTCTTTAATTTCTAAATATTGTTTTTTTGTTATTTGGCATACCTCATATCTCCAAGGTGGATATCCCAATAAATTAACATGGAAACTAATCATGCAGAATATTTCAAATTTTGTAGATCAAAATTAGGTTATGTAAATTACATTTCGAAAATACTTCCAAAGTTCGAGTCTTGTCAGATGTATGCAAATGTGGCAACATCTTTGTTTTTCCAAATTGGACAGTCCGTATATCTTTTCTCCAGAAAGAAATTAAAATAATTTCCCCTTCTGTCCCATATCTATCTTCCACGGTTTTTTAGTTATAAATTATTTTTAGAAATTTCAGATCAAATATGAGAGTTGGTGTTTCGATCCACGTGTTTATTGGAAATTCAAAGGATAAATCTTCAGATCATCCGCCTTCCAGCAAAGTTTGACCTATTACAAACCAAGCCAACTCTAGTACTTCCTCATTTTGCCAAGCATCCATCACAACAATCATTTGTCATTATAATATAATTAGTTTAACTGTTTTAATTCTGAATTTTTCTTCCAATTTATCTCGTTCAAACCATTCCCTCAAGAAATTTGAGCAATTGCGAATTGAGATTTCACGATCCATACACTGTGTATAAAATGCTACAACATTGAAAAAAAAACTTATCTGCAATTTGCTTCAATTTCAAAGCACTAATCTACAATTTTGCGTAAAAACAATTTGAATCAATGGAAAATCACCCAAGTTCTCAGACAAAACTCCAAAGAACTTTTGAGTAGCCGCGTTTTTTGCCGGTGAGTGTATATTTTCCGTATATGAAGAACAAACATTAGTTCCATAGCAATACTGCCATTTTATCTCATTCGCTTCAGGGAATAGCTGAGCTGAAACAGATAACGAATGAATAATCAGCTTTAATTTCGGGGAGACCGGAAGCGAACGAATCGATTTTGTTCCGGGCAATGGAAGATTCCCAAAAAAACATGAAATATATCTTAACTACTCGCAAGAGGAAAAGCCTAAAAAACGCTCCAGTGGAACGTTACGCCACTGTGCAGAAAGAAATCTCTCTCTAGGACTTTAAGGATTGCTCCAAATGTTTCGAGACGATTGTCCTTCGACGGCGCCGATTCTTCCTCGAGGATACCCGCTGATCCCAGGGGAACTCAGACACGTTAAGGAGCTGAAAATCGGGATCTTTCCTTTTATGTTGACTCTTCTTCCGAACTCCCATGTGATGCTATTTTGGGTTCGTTGATCTCAATGTGGATTGCTAACTTCGGATGAAGTTCGAAGTAATAAGAGAATAATAACTGCAAATTATGCGATAAGATGGTGTTCAAGTTGTGAAAATCCTGAAGCGGAAATACTCGTAGTATCGTCATACTAATGATAATACTCCGATTAAGTGGGAAACGAAATATCAAAGAAAATGGAGTAGAGGGGTAAGATGCATATTCTTTCTTGACTGCCTTAAAATAACAATAGCTCTTTCACATGAAAAACGATTACAGAATATCGATCGTTTCCTTACAAGATACGATTTGGTGAGCGTTACCTAATTTTCAAATGATACATACAAAACAAGTATCGTCTTCGGCACTGTCGATCATCAACATAAACATATTGACCAGACATCACTTGAGCTCCTTCTTCTGTCTTATAACCAGAATTGAGTTACAATAATCATAATGGAACGAGCAATTGTTTTATAGATGTATGAACACTGTGGAGTAC
Source organism: Micraspis discolor (assembly GCA_030674115.1). NCBI lineage: Eukaryota > Metazoa > Arthropoda > Insecta > Coleoptera > Coccinellidae > Micraspis > Micraspis discolor. Next base: position 5,216,441 of record JARTUT010001740.1, read on the forward strand.
TGCAAGGTACAGTTCTAGGCCCTCTGTTATTTATTATGTATAAGAGTTCCATTTGGTCCCTGGACAGCGATACTTTTAACAGATGATACTGCAGTTCTCTACCAAGCAAATACGTGGGAAAAACTTATAGGATAGGTGGAGGCAGATTTCAATAAAATAATAGAATTCTTTACAATTATTAGAAATTATGTTTTATGTTTTTTCCAGTATTTTCTGCTAATAGACATCAAACGGACGGAGTCACATTTGAGATGAAGTCTGTGAATGAGATAAAATATTTTGAAGTGCGTATGGATAATCACCTCAAGTGGAAAAAAATTGATAACATAGTTAAACGGTTGCGCATATTTGAAAATCTGGGATGTATGCTGTCGTGAAAACTAACCTCAAAAGACTAGATTCAACACAAATATGGCTGATTAAAATAATATAAAATAGTATACTATATTCTAAAACAAGTTGCAGAATGGACACTATTCCCACACGAAGGCGAAATTCGAAAACGAGCGACGAAGGAGCGCATGAGTGTTGGAATTGCCTTCTGCAACGAGTATTAGACGATATTTACTCTATTTCAGTCAAGAATTGTGAGAAATTTATTGGAATTCAATGAAAAATTCAGATTATACCTCCTAGTGCCTTTTGTATTTTATTTTCGCAGTTGGTGTGACTGATACGAAAATTGACCGATTATAGAATTTGAATAGTGCGTTCAGATCTCTACATGGTTTAATATTGACAATTGACATGCAATGGACGCGTGTTGACATTCGAAAGGATAGGATATCAGTGTTGTCAACCACAAAACGAAAAATATAACTAAAAACAATGCTATAATCAGTTCATTACAGCACTGTTTTTAGTACTGTAATGAACTCATTACGACACTGAAATAGAGAAAATATTTTATCGAGGTGTAATGAAAGTTGATAAAATGGAATGTCAGTGCTGACCATCATAAAACGAAAATATAACTTTAACAAATACTGTAATGATTTCATTACTGAACAGATGTTGGTGTTGCAAAGAACGTATTCCAATAGTGAAATAGAGACAATAATATTAAAAGTCTAGAAATTCGGAATTCTCCGAAAGTTCCTCCTTCAATCGTATAAACTGCATCCGAAGAATTCAGAAAAGTTATATTGGTATAGATAAATCCAAAGTTGAATTTCTTCAATTCCGCAACTTCAATTCACAATTCCCAGAAAAGAATTGAATTCTTCAGATTAGAGGCACAATCCAGAAGCCCAACCCTGCGACCATTTCAAATTGGATGAACTGTAATTAGAAAATGGAAGACAATTCTTGAACGACGATCGGCCCTTCATTCGAAGAACAGCACTAACCTAAGTAAACGACATCCTCGTGTCAAACGCTATCAAATGGTGGATGACTGCATTTGTTTCTGTTACTATTGTTCCAGGGGATAATGGACTGATTTCGTGAACAATCGAATGCCGTCCTGAAGGTCAAGTAGATTGGTAATTGAGCAAGTTCCTGACTACAAATTAAGTTGTGGCCAGAATTCACGGAAGGACTGGGATGCGGAATAGGTTACTTTAAACGTGTTATAGAAATGAAAAAAAATACAATCAGGCCTGAAATAGTTATTTAATCAAAAAGTTTATTAATGATAGCGATTAATGGTCGAGATATCTCCGCTCACGTGTTAATGGTCGAGACCATTAATCGCTAGATTAAAAAATAAGTTGATTACAAGATTTCTCCGTCGACCTCATTTTGAATTATAAATAAATAATTTATTCAAATATATTTTATTTCTCACAATATGAAATTTGACAACAAATATCTCGATGCCCACTTTGACATATTTATAATTATGGATCTAATTGAACAATTCGTAAAATTCATAGACGGAATTTTCGAGATGTGACATTCTGAATAGTCCACATTTACATCGATACTGGCGATTTGCGATAAGGAATGTGTGGAACTATTGGGAGCTGATGTATTAATTACTGGCGAACGATTATCGCATGAAATTTTTTCAGCAGTTTCTAATCTATTTTTCATCGAGCTTTCGATGTACCCTTCTGCAACAATTGTTGATTTCCATCCTCCAAGCCGTTTGATGGCTTCACTGTCCGAAAGGATAGATGCAGAAGAACGCCGAAAACAGTAACCTGTATATAGATTGGGTTGTTCTAATTTGAGAAATTTTGCACTTAACGATGGTTATTTCGAAAACGTATTGATTCCTACTGGCTGTATTGAGCATTTAAAGTTCTTGTAAAAGACGAAAATATTTTCGAGCGGAGTGTGAATTGATCTCAAGGATATATATCTCTTGATTGGATTCAAAAGTGTAAGCCCCTCATTATCCACCATAGTAAATATCCTGAATTCACTGTCATTAAAAATTTCGAGCCCATATCCCGCACATCATTTGGACGGCTTTTAGCTGAAAGGAACCATCCCACAATTTTGTGATTTTTGGATTTACGCACAATATTACATTAATAGCCGTAACCTTTACTACAAAAAAGATCCAAGCCACATTCTGGTACCTAACACCATTTGTTGACCAATGAACCAACCAACAAAATTTGTTAAGCAAGTAACCTACCTGCAGAAAAGATTCAAGCGGCTTGGTTCCTTTCTGCATAACAATAAAGAAGAGAGTTTTGTTGACAGATGCCAGTATTTGGTTCTATCACAGCAGATTCCAAAATACCCTAACATATAACGAAAAAGAAAAAATCAAAGAAGAACACGAAACCCATATTAAAAATTGGCAAGAAGCCCGAAACCAGATGAAGAATGATATGAAAATGGCAAAGAAAACGAACAAACAGAATGTTCAACATTCGATCTTGAAAAAACACAGCCACTACCACGATTAGCAACTGGAATATTGTTTTATAAGAAACAAATTTGGCTCTACAATTTGGGAGTTCATTCCGGCTCAACCAACAAGGGTCATTTTTGGCGCTCTTGTTCACCTGAACAGAGTGCTTATCAATTTGCCCAAATGTCTGTGACTTTCGAATTTTTGGGCAAAAGTGGTATCAATCGTTTTGTTTGGACCTACTGATGAATAATCCGTGGTCAAAATCGATTCTGTCCGTGCGTCCGTCCGGCCGTCCGTCCGTCCGTCCGTCCGTTCCGTCAACACGATAACTCTCGAACGGATGAAGTTAGAGAGTTGAAACTTTCAGAATAGGTTTGAGGTATAAATATCTCGGCTAAGTTCGTTATTCGGTCAAATCGGCCGAATAGGTTCGGAGTAACAAAAAAAAATTTTTTTTCAAATGACACTGTTCAAATAAAAATTTTTTTATGGTGCAGTTTTATCAGACGTATACAAAAATACCACTCTCGACTTCGACAAGCTAATAGTTCTGGAGATATGATTTTTCAAAATTTAAATAATTGTAAGTGGTTTACAAGAGCGCCTAAGCCGACTGACCTCACGTCAGTGCTTTCTAAATTTTTTATATCTGGACTGAAAACGAGGCAGGTCGGGGAGCACAAAAAATTGGATCATGTTTACTAAAACATATTAAAGAACACCTCTTTAACGTTACTGAGTTAATTTTGTGGTCGGATTCCTGTGGCGGTCAAATCGCAACATTAAGATGACACTCATGCTCAAAGCTGTTCTGCAGGCACACCCCTCTTTAAAAATAATTCGTATGCGTTTTCTTGTATCTGGGCATAGTTTTCTCCCGAACGATTCGGACTTTTCCGACGTCGAATGTGGACTTAAACATCAACAGCGCCTTTACCTGCCAGATGATTATATAAAAATCATGAAAAACTGTCGAACGAAAAATAAATTCAAAGTTTCGCGAATGCTATCTAGTGAATTTTATGGGATTACTGAGTTAGAAAAACAAATAGTAAATAGAAAAATGGATGTTGAGAATAAAAAAATTAGCTGGTTAAAAAAACGTGAGGTACTTATTGATAAAGAAAAACCATTTTCAATTTTTTTGAAAACAAATTTTGAAGATAACTTGTATGCTGAAATAGATATCAGAAAAAAACAAATACGTCCGGCATTATTTAAAGATTTGCTAATACCAATGTGGCCTGAAGGAAAAAAATATCACATCCAAAGGTAGAAGACATGAAATCTGTGATGCACTTAATTCCGAACGATTTCAAGCAATTTTATGAAAATATAACCGGCACAGAAATCGTAGACGATGTGGATGGATTCAGTGGAGCACCTGATTTTAAAGTGGAACCCATAATAGATGAATAAATAAAAAACAATATGTATTTTTTGCCTATTTAGTTAAGCAATAAAGTATCTTTAACCAAAAAGTGCTAACATTTATTTTACAGAAAAGAACCAACCCACAAAAACCAAAAAATTCAAGCGAAGTATGTAATTTTTTTAATTTCCAATCATTCATATCGTATATGCATATTTAAAGCCTAATTATGTTATCAATTAAATTTATCTTTATTGTGTAATTAATTTTTTATAATTGTCAAAACTATAACCCTTAAATACTCAATAACTTGTTTTTGGGGTTGGTTCCTTTCAGCTAAAAGCCGTTCATTTATATGCAACTTATAGGTACAGCTAATCTTTTCGCAATGCCCCGGATACTCTAAATATCAAAGCGACCTTCAAATAAAAAATTTCAAGTTACATATTTTATATCCACGTGACAATAAGAAAAATTTAGAAAATTAATTTAATTGAGTTTTATATTTACCTTTGACACCAAGAAAATACTGTCTGGAGCATTTGTTATAAACTCTTTTACATGATCTTTCTCGAGAACTTTCGATTTCTTAGGAATATAACCCACTTTTTGTCCCTTAATAACATTTGAGATATCTGCTTATAGCAATATTCCTTTTAACGTTCAATTTTGCTTTCAGCATTGAATACTTTGGCCATAAACTTGCTAAGTATCCCTTTTCTGCAACACTGCAAGTATGCCAACAAAACTGTTTCAGAATAATTGAAAACGTTCTTCTCCTCGCACCATGACATACATGAATTCTGCGTAGGTTTTGTCATACAAATATCGGCTTTTTTCAGGTAGCAAGGTAAAAGTTGCTGCTTTAGTTATTTTTGCAACGTCCGGGGGAGTTAAGTTACACATTGAATTAAAGTAACTGGCGATATTAAATTAAGATTAAGATTGAAAGCAGCTATATTACTCGTAATTTGACAGATCGATTATGTTTATATTTGTTTCATTATTTCTTTTCTCTGTGGAATAACAGTGGAACCAGAGATAAATATGCGACTATTCTATGATTGAAGAGTGAGAGTCACAGACCTCATACATAAAAATTTAGAAAGCACTGACGTGAGTTCAGATTGCTTTGGCGCTCTTGTTGAGCTACTTGCGAGTAAATATTCAAACCTTAACAAATCTATAAGCTCTCTGATCGGGTGAACAATATTCTTTTTCCGTACTAAGGGACAATGTGATGTAAATATGAAAGCCTAATGAATAAACAAACCTTTATCTCAATTTGAAAATAACTACTCATAATTTTCACCAAATTTTGTTCTATGCTTCTTCTAAAAACTTACTTCATTGCTTTTCTGAGTTTTGACAACGCCATCAAATTCTTTCTCTATGATAAAAATTTTTTTGATTAATATTACGTCTGTGCTTTTCTGAATTTTGACAACGTCATCGACATCGAATTCTACCTCTATGAATTCTATGAAAATTTTGATTGATATTACGCCAACTGACACTGATATCTAGGTCCGCAAGTTGTCAAACGAATATCGATCTGTGATGGCAAATCTTTCAATGACAAAGCTCGGACTTCATGACATTTCTATTTTTCTCTTGAGTAAATGAAAAAAATGATCATATCTTCAGAAGGGGAAAAGCTACGACAATGAAATTTGAGGATGAGTAAGATATCGGTAACCTCAATATATATACGGATTTTTATTTGAATCTAAATGAAATCTTAGGAGATATTTAGTATTGAAAATTTTGTTTTTGGGATTTCTGCGAAATTTTGCAAGCCATTTCGTTTCAGCCTCCCTCAATAACGTTCCAAGTATCAACTTGATCGGATGGATATTCTAGTAGTTATTGAGGAAACAAAATTTCAGATGCTCATAACTACTGAACCATCCGACGGATTTGGCCCAATAACGAACTTGACCGAGATATTTGGACAATTAACCTATTCTGAAAATTTGAAAACTCTAGCTGATTCCTTTTGGATGCTAGAGAGGATACGGCCGGACAGACTCAACTTTCGCCACGAATTCTTCATCAGGGAGTCGAACCCAATCGATTGAGACCATTTTCGGCTCGATATTCCAAAATTACAGACATTCGGGCAAAATGATAGGCACTCTGTTCGGGTGAACAAGAGCGCCAAAAAGGAAATTTCAGCCGAGTTGTGACGTTACTCATATCCATGACAATCATGCATTAAAATAGAAAGAAATTGTGCATTAAAAATGGGTCATTAATGCATGATTTTGTGAACGTTAAACAGAGCTTTTATTGGTAGGTCGACGGAAAAACAATTAATCATTCGAAATTGAAACTTCATTCAAAAGTTTTGCAAAAGCAAAAGAAAGATAAAAATTATGCATATGAGTAATATCATAGTGATTTTTTTTCAAGAACATTTCAGTATTAGGAAAAATTTGATTTTATCAACTTGCTTTGGTAGAGCTCACATGAAATGAACACGCAAAAATCTGAATTCATGTCAGTACATGCCCCTAATTCCGCTATTTCCTTCCCCATTAGGTTCCAAAAATTATTAATTCTACCTTGATTTCAATTTGTCACATCTGCAGGTCGAACTTTTCTCTCAATCTATTCGTAACTTGGTCCCTATTCAAATCCAGATCTGAATGAGAAACAATCACTCTTTTGTAGAGATTCCGAACTGCTCTCATCAGTTTCATCAAACTAAAATAAATTGAATTCGCCCTCTACAGACGTGGCGCTCTCCTAACGAGAACTACAATGAAAAGACCGAGTCGTGTAATACTTGCCAACTTAACTGTGAAATATATGCTTCTCGATTCACAAATATTTACGGGATTCGCAGATTTTCTACTAGACTGATTTCAATAAAGCGGCAGATGCAAGCTCGAAATCATCTTTCAGCGAGCAAATTCATGGGGTTCATATTTAGATAGAGGAGGCTTCTCCGCCATAATGAAGCTGAAATTAAGGTGTGAATTTTGCTTGCTTGTTTTTAGTGAAACAACGAGCTTTAATCTTGCCCTAGTGTCGGTTTTTGAGCGTCCGATCCTAGCAGTTCAGTCGTTTAAACTCAAATTACAACGTATCCCATCTAGCCTTTCGAATTTGAACTAACGATAATTTGACATTGGAGACGTCAACTTTCATCGGAGAAGTGTCACATATTTAGTAATAAATCTTACATTTGCGAAATGGGTCGCTATTCGCTTGAGGAAAGCTGGGAAATATTAAAAAATTATTATTAAAAAGTGGTGAATAGCCAACGCAAACTGTGCGAAAATTGAAAAAATATTTTTGCCAAAAAAGATTTGCCATCGGAGGCATATGTGCGGAAATTTGTGAGTCGTGTGCGCGAAACTGGATCACTGTTGGATAAAACAACACGTGAACGACCATTTCTAGCAAGGTCAACCGCAAACATCGCTGCGGTGGAACAAAGTGTTCGTGAACGGCCATCCACAACGATTCATCATCGAGCGAAGAGTTGGACCTTTCTTGGTCAACTACGCACCGAATTTTGCGCAAAGACCTTGCCCTGAAGCCATATAAAGTTCAATTGGCCTAACAGCTGAAGCCAATTGATCATCAAAACCGTGTACGGTTCGCAAATCGGGCGAAAGATCGTTTGGCCGAAGATGGTTAATTTGATCGAAAAATCATCTTTTCTGACGAGGCTCATTTCCACCTCGGCGGTTATGTAAATAAACAAAACTGCAGTATATGGGGCACAGAAAACCCACACGTCGTCGAGGAGAAACCAATGCATAGACAACGGATGACTATTTGGTGCGGATTTTGATCCAAGGCCATCATCGGCCCATTTTTCTTCGAAAATGATGAAGGAGCCGCCGTAACCGTCAACGGCCAGCGCTACCGCGCTATGTCAACTGATTAACTTTTCAGTCAAATGGAAGAGTATGATTTGGACGATAATGAGTTTCAACAGGACGGGGCTACGTGCCATACATCCCATGTTACGGTCGATGTTTTGCGCCCTTCGAAAATCGCATAATCAGCAAAAATGGAGATGTGAATTGGCCTCCAAGAAGCTGCGATTTAACGCCGTTAGACTATTACTTTTGGGGAGCGGTTAAAGACATTTGTTACGCCAACAAGCCAAGCACGATTGATGACTTGAAACATGAAAATAAAGTTATCATTGCTGCCATAAGGTCGGAAACAATCGAAAATGTAATGTAAAATTAGGCTGATCGAATGGGGTACTGCCAAGTGAGCCGTGGTGGACATTTGACCGAAATAATTTTTCACAAGTAATGTCATGAATTATGCTTTGAAATAAATGTTTGATCATTGAAATCTATCGAGCCGTTCTTTTTTTATAGCCTTTTTGAATTCGAAATTTTCCGTGGGACACCCTTTAGGTAAGAATCTTGGAATTCGAAATACCCAGCTGTAAGTCTGTAAATTTTTGTATATTGACACCTTTAATATTGTCTCAAAACCTACATACAGTAGGGAGTGCGCAACGATTGAATTTCAAGGTCAGAGATCACAAATATAATTTTTTTGCGCTTTTTTGTGAATATGTTATTTCCTTCGAATTATAACTATGACCATAAAAATTAATTAGCAGAAGGATGCTTCTTCGTTTTGCATATTCAAGCTTAAATTTGAAAAATTTACAAAACATGTAAACAACTATTTACTCGGCTTCAACTTTCATCATAAAGGTCATGTTGAAGTTACACTTGGTAAACAGTTCTTCATCTTAATGTCTCTTACGGTGAAATATCTTTATGCACGTGCAAAAGTAAATAAATTATTATCCATTTAAGATCTTCTCGTTCCTGAAAGCCGTGAAAGTATATGGCAAACCGAAACAATAAATTAGTTTTCCCTAACGTGCATAAACCAATTACAGGTGCGCCTTGTTTACCGATATTGTTTGTCATCATCGTCAAACCAACGCATCTATCGATGCCACCAATTCCAGGATAAAACATCCCCTACAATATAGGAAGAATGAGAAAACTAAGGAATTGAGATAAACCTGATTTATATCATTGGGCATCTTATTTTGAAGTGTTTTATCTTTTAATTTCGTGTTAAATTTCTTTGTTTTATTTATATATTTGAATTCAACTTTTCAGATGTTCTGCTGATTTTTCAGATAAGCGTTTTACGTGTTTAAGTGTTGATATTGTTATCTTCATTATTATTTTCAATTGTCTGTGTTTACTTTTATCCGTTTTTTCTCAAATTAGTGTATGACTGAATTTCCTAGAAATTGTCTTGGGGTAATTATTTTCTATTATGATATCATATAACTTTCGATATACAGTGTGCACCAAAAGTCAGTTTACACTGTCTGGTATTCACGCATGAGCGTATTCTCGGCAAGTATCGTACCTAGGGCGGAAAGAGGTAGTCGAAACGTAACGAGTTGAGTTGTCCGCGTGTAGTAGTGTTGTTGTGTACGTTTACAGTGCGTCCGTCGCCATGGCTGCACGTGTAAAGTCACGAAAGGAGAACGTGTTTGTTTGCTCACTGCTTACCTAACACTTGAAGGAGATTATGTTGAAATTTTCGAAGAATTTCGCCAGCGCTTTCCAAATAAGCAAGTTTCCACCAGACAAATGGTGCATTAAATGTATCGTAAATTCGTAAGTACTGGCCTTTGAACAGCTTGAAGATGATCTTTTTCTTTATCGTAAAATTGTGTTTAGTAATAAAGCTCATTTCTAGTTAGACGGTTTTATAAAGAAGAGAAATTGACTTATAAGTAGTGAAAATAATCCTCAAGAAGTTTTGCAGGTTCCATTTCATCCTGAAACATTCACTGTATGATTCGATTTATATGCTGGAGGCATCATCGGTACATATTTTTTCTAAAAACGATGCTGAAGCTAACGTTGCAGTGATTTGTGCTCGTTACAAATCGATGATAGTTTTAAAATTTAAATGGTATCCATTCAAAGGTGTCCTGTTTCCAACATAATGGTGCTGCATCTTAACAATTGATTTATTAAAATAAATATTTGGCGATAACATTAGTTCATGAATTCATGTAGTTAATTGGCTTCTAAGATCATGGACACGACTCCACTGGACTATTTTCTTTGGGTTTGTGTCAAGTAAGTGGTTTATACTGATAAACCAGAAACAGTAGCTGATGATGAGTCCTGATTTACTCAACAAAGTTATCCAAAATTGGTCTTTTTAAATGCGGTTTCACGAAACTAGTCGAGGTAAGTAAATGCTAAAAATTATTCTTGAAACATAAATATCATACAATTATCTTTCAAATTGGCTTCAATCTTAGTTTGAATGTGTTTCATTTCAATTTTAAGTTCTTTTTCACCAGATAGTACTGGTTTATAAGTTTCCAGGAGTCTTTGGTGAAAATCAATGAAGTAATCAATGACGCACAGTGTATAATTCCTGCTATCCATTGAAATATCGTGCACCCCTACAATAAACTATTTTACTCCGACTTGCATAAACCATTCACAGGTGCGCCTTGTTTGCTGATCATGTTTGCCCTCGGTGGCGAACTAACGCATCAATCGAAGCGAACCTATGCTACAAATTCGAAAATAAAACATTCTCCGCAGTCACTCGAAGGGGGATAAAAATGAAATTAAGAATTCAAATATTTGAACTCGAAAACCGCTTTGAGGCAGTTCCATATCGGGTCCCCTATTCTTGGTCACGGATTTTCCGATCGCCGTTAATTGGAAACTCGATATTGTATATGTCAGTTTGCGACAGTTTTACGAACTTCTTCAGACGAAGGACAACGTCAATTGTTGTTCCACCCTTGTGTTCCAAGGAAAATGTGTAATTGATACTCGAAGTAGAAAAGGGGAATAATTTTATTGAAATAAGATTGTCGCGAGGAAGCAATGGCGTAGCTGACGGACAGCTACACGGAGCAGTTAGTTGGAACCTTAGACTATATAAGATAGACGAAGCATTCCTTTGTAGAATGTCGATATGTTTGGGCTCCCTCATTGAAAGTCTCTTGTGAAACCTCACCCGGCAACACCGCATAAAATCTTTTTCCATTTACTCGGGTCATAATATCTTCAGGGTCAAAATGATCTGAACAAATGAAAATTGCTTTCTTTGGGTAAATACTTGACCATCCCAACAGCGAAGCCCAAATTCTTCTTTTTCTTCGTCATCTGGAAACCTGGAACGATACCATGGAACGATAAATTCGGATCAAATTTCTGTCTTTACTACAACTTTCACACTTACGAACAACCATTTTTAGTGCGATGAAAAGAAATAAACAATAAAAAATATGAAAAACCTAATACTGACTCTCACAAATTTTCTTCAATTTGCATATTTATTTTCGATACAGAGGTGGCAACGTGTCTTCTAGAACATGTGACCTTCAAATTCTCAAATAGAGAATGGAGCAGCGTTGACTTGACTTTCACCTGAATTTCTTTCCATCTGTGGTCTCTAACAAAAAATAGCAGAATCAACTAAAGTTTTTCTTTTACTGCTTGCTAATATATCCGATAAGATAGTTCCTATTCGAAATATAAAACTTTATACAATGTTTTGAATGAAAATTGGAGAAAAAGTTTTTATTTACAATTATTGGGGAATAGAAAAACCTACTATTTGCTCAGTTTGGCAACATGAAAATTTTTTATGGCCTGAGTGGATCATCTCAATATATTACAATCGACCAGCTTTATGTTCCAGATGCGATATTTTTCAATCTAAGTCTAAGGTCGGAATCTACATGATTAGATCACAGGACACCGGACCGACGATGCCAGTTCTACGTTGACCCTTCTAGGAGCCCGTAGGTATCATTATTCATATGGGAGTGGACAAACAATTAACTCCGTATTTTTTTTAAATGGTAATGTAAGGGTTTGAAACGGATGAAAAGCTCACTGTGGACTCTCCTCTATTTATTGTCTACGTTTCGGCTATACATCATAGCCTTCTTCAGGACACTGTAAAAATATGGTAAACTTTATAATCCGAGACTATCATTTTACAACAAGTATTAAAACCATCTTCCGCACACCTCTTGAGGGTGGAGCTATTAAAACAGAACATATCAATGTTCCAACATGGAACAAGGTGCTGATTATTGCTAAAGATTTTTTCCGTCAGGTTGTACAAAAATAAATATAAAAATCCAAAGTGCCACAAAACACACTGAATTGTCCAGCTTAGATTACAAGAGTTCCAAACTATGATGCTACATAATAACTTTAAAATAATCCCCTTTTTAGATTTGTTTACAGGGAGAGAAACATAAAAATGACATAGACAATGACGTGTCGGCGCTCTGTCACAGACACGAAACGCCACAGGTGTTCTTCATAAACTTAATTGATCCAGCTGGTCATTATGTTGATCTAACACAGGGTAAGAGTTAACTTAACAATTTATTAAATGAGCACATAGAAATGATTTAAATTCACTACAAAGGGGGTGATTGATTAAATTTTTTAATCAAATTACATTGATATTTAGATCAACTTATCAGGTATACCGGTATGAAATGAGCGTTTTTTTTTTTGTGAAAATAAAATACTTATTATTAAAGGAAATGTAAAAACATTTTATTCAAAGTATTGGCCTTTATTTTCTACACATTCTGACCACCTTTTTGGCTATTTGTGGATGTCATGCCAATAAAATTGTGCGTCTCTTAAAGCAACCCAACCAGACACCCAATTGTCCTTCTCGTAGGAATCAAAGTGCTGCTCAGCCAATGCGTGTCCCATCGATGAAAACAAATGGCAGTCGGAAGGAACCAAGTCTGGTGAATTCAGTGGGTGGGGTAGCAGCTCCCAGCCAAGTGTTTTGAAGGTATTATGACCCGGTTTTGCTCTGTGTGCAGGTGCATTATCATGGAGTAAAATTACCTGGCCGTGCCTTCTGGCCCATTCTGGTCGTTTTTCGATCAATTCATGGTTCAATGATCATTTGTTGTCGGTAGCGATCAGTATTAACGGTTTCACCAGGTTTTAGGAGCTCGTGGTACACCACATCTTTCTGGTCCCACCAAACACACAGCATTGTCTTCTTGCCGAATCGATCTGGTTTTGCAGTCGATGTAGATGGTTGTCCCGAATTAACCCATGGTTTTTTCCATTTAGGATTCTTAAAATAGATCCATTTTTCATCGCCAGTAAAAATTCGATGCAAAACCGATTTTCTTTCGTGTCTGTGAAGAAAAAGTGTATTTTCGGTTTTCCATCTGTATTTCATTCAATTCATGTGGCACCCATTTTCCACACTTTTGGATCTTTCTCATAGCTTTTAAACGGTCAGAAATTGTTTGTTGTTCAACATTAAACATTTTTGCCATTCGCTTTTGATTCAAAATATCATCTCCATCCAATATCCAATAATATGATATCTTATTTTCCAGTGTGAGATCGTCAATTTTGGAGTGTCAGCATGGGTTTTATTCGAAGCGTTCCATTGAAACCAATCTGGTAATTTATGCCGAATATATTTTCAGTGCTTTAGATGATGGAGTTCAGGTGGACTCGGTTTATTCGGATTTCAGTAAGGCGTTCGATAAGGTTGACCATGATGTTTTGTTGGAGAAGTTGGCTGTAATTGGTGTTCGGGGAGATCTTTTGAGGTGGTTGTCTTCCTATATTGGTGGCCGTAGTCAGCTTGTCAGTACGAACGGTTACCTGTCTTCGCCATTCGTGGTTACCTCGGGAGTTCCCCAAGGTTCACATCTTGGTCCCCTGCTGTTTTTGATTTTCATCAATGACATTGGTGACTGTTTCCAACACTGTCTAGTTCTCCTATATGCCGATGACTTGAAAATCTTCAGGAGGATAAATTCTGTTGAAGATTGTCTTAAGATTCGGGAAGATCTCGAGAGGTTCTCGGTTTACTGCTCTAAGAATTATTTAAAAATTAACTACAAAAAGTGTGCTTCTATTACTTTCACCAGGAAATCTAAATGGATCGATTATCAATATCAATTGGATCAGAATATCGTGGATAGAGTGGAGCAAATTAAAGATGTTGGTGTAGGTGTAGTTTTCGACTCTAAACTTCATTTCCATGCCCACTTCGATTTTGTCATGTCAGCTTCAAATAAGATGTTGGGTTTCCTGTGTAGATTGTGCAGAGATTTCCAAGTTGAGGCAGCAATAGTATCTTTGTATAATTCGTTCGTCTTGAGTAAGCTTAGTTATGGCAGTGTTGTATGGTCCCCTTACTATAGTGTGCATAAGTTGCGGTTTGAGAGACTTCAGGATAAGTTTATCCAGTTCCTTCACATTAGGATGACTGGAGAATATGTTACATTGGGAATAGGTGCGATCCGCAATGGTTATGGTATACAACTTTTGGAGCAGCGGAGGATAGTTTCCGATCTGGTTTTTCTGTACAACGTGTTGAGGAACTATTACGATTCCCCAGAGATGACATCATTTGTGCATTATCATGTATTATCAAGACAAACCAGAAATAGGCAACTGCTTCATGGTGGGGCTTTCAGAACTAACATTGGTAGAAATTCTCCTATGACCAGTATGTGTGAGTTCTTTAATAAGTATGTCGGAAATTTGTATATTTTTGTTTCATCCTTGCCTTCCTTCAAGAATAATTGTAGGAGGGTTTTTGTCCTTGATCCTGGTTTTCTCTTTCGTGGTTTATTTTTGCCTTCTTGTAGGTGCAACTGAGAGTGCATTTTTTGTCTGTATTTTGTTGTCCTCCTTTTTTTATTATAGCGAAAATATATGTGCATATAAATTTTTCTCGTAAAAATGTGAAATTTTTCCGAGTAACGGCTCACTTTTGTAAACACTTTTAATAATTTGTTAGTCTTAAGTGGATGCTTTTTTGGGTGTAACCTGTTTGTATCCCATTTTGATAAATAAATAAAAAAAAAATAAATAAATATCGTTCGCAATTCGGCATCTTCAAACTTTTTGGGTGCTCTTCCACGTTCTTCATTTCTCACGTCAAAATCATTATTTCTGAACCGTTTAAACCATTTTTTGTATGTTGCTTCTACAAAATTCGACATTTTTAAGACGATGAATAAATATGATGTTGTATATTCAATGACTTGATGTATACCATATATGTTTCGCAGGTGTCATAGCAAACAAACAAAAAAAAAATAAAGGCTGGTTCACAACAAATGTTCCCTATCGAGAATTTGTACCTTGACGCTCATTTCATACCGGTATACCTGGTATATGTATGTCAATCTAAGCTAAATTTGCCGAATCAGCAAGTAAGAGCAGTGGAGAAATGCAAAAAAATTACTGGCTTCAAGTCAATGCCATCACTATATCAAAATCTATTGAAAGACTTACCTTCATGAGCACGTACTAGTATATCTAAAATATAAATAACATCACAGGCGTAATCAAGGGTCCACCAGAGAACAGGAACTGAATTGTTCAACTCCCAAAAAACTGCTCTTCCAAGCACAAAAACAACATTGTACAGGACGGCTAAGGATACCAGCATCAACCACTGCAAAGAATTCAATTCATATTTTTGATGTACATGTACATGTGATAATTTCATGATTAGTCGGTGACATTCAAGTGAACTCTTATAAATCACTAAATATTATCGACACCTGAAATATACATTTAAACAATTAACCGGGTGTTTGGCATTCCTACTGGTATTTACCATAAGTGCTGATAACAGTTTCAGTTAGTTTTTACAAGTTTTATCTCATTGTATCTCGATGTGTGAATGAACCATGGTTTCGTTTCCTCGGGTGTTCATTAATGTTAATTGGGCAATGTTATTATTTTTTTCTTATTTTTCATAATGATTAACGGATGTTCATTATAACTTAAGAATATTTTTTGATTTGTCATAAAGACTTAATAAGTTTTGTACTTGTGATTATTATTTCACTTCATAACAATATTTTGTTGGAAATTATCTTTCATTAGTGAAATTTCCACACACATGAGAGGAGTACGAGGATGTACAAGATTCTTTGTTTGGAAAGAAAAGTAAATTTTTGATATTTATTCCTCAACATCATTTCTTTTTAGCTCAATACACTGAGCCCAATTTTTGAAATACAGTGGAACTCCCCTAATTCGAACTTCCCTATCTCGAAAAATTTCTCAAGTCGAATTTTCTTCAGAAACAATAAGGTCTTTAGAACATCGCTAGATATTTTATTTGTTTCTCATTTGTAAACGTCAATTTCCAAAAACACAATATTAATCAAGAAAGTTTATTTTATCAAGTCACTAACTTGTAAAACTGACAGTTAATTTGCGAAATTTTTACAAGTTAGTAGTATTATTCACATTAGAAAATTTTGTTTTATCGTCATATATGTTGAAAATCATGGTACAATTGTATTTCTAGTAACATAGATTTTTGATGCTGAAAGAGAGAAAGAGAGAACATTTGTACTCTCCTTACTACCAAATAATTGCTCATCCACCTTCCTGAAGGCTTTAGTACTAAAATATCTCCACTCGAATCCGCAACCATAGTGGCTCCAGTTCTGCGAAAAGAGTGGCCGGTGTATAACTCTGGGTCTCTTAAACCAAAATGTTTCACTATTTGCTTTGGGACACCGTCAATAGTGTGCTGGCCAGCATTAAGGGAAATGCACTTTCCATGTCGGTATGTCAAAAAAATCTTAGGCTTTCTGTTCCAGGAGGCCGAAGATTTACATATTTTCTATATAACATGCAGGGCTTGAAGCTGCAGCCATCATCGGTTATGATGAATCTTCTTGTTGTTAAATTTTTGTTTGCCGCAATGTCACAATAACGTATTTTCCCATATCTTCTACATCATTTATGTTTAAGGAGAGAATTTCGTCACATCGACAACATCCAAAAATCCCAAATATTGTTACAATTTTCGCCAGCAACCACTGGTCATCAGGAGCATGTAAAAGAAATTGTTCAGCCTCTTCTTTACTTAATACCTTGGCCTTTTTTGGCGTATAACGCTCATTTTTTGGTTTCAGAAAGGCTATTACCTTTTGAAATCTGCTAATGACAACTAAACGTCATATTTTTTAAGGAAAGCAAACCTGCGAACAGGGGCATTTTTTTTCATTTCCAAGCAGCTTTTCAGCATAGACCATTTTGCACATAAAGTATTAGGGCTGAATCTAGCTGACAGTTGATTCATTAGACCAACAAAACATCTTCAGTTACCTCGATCACACTATTTTTGTTTTGCCACTTTTTGAAGTCGTCGTATTCTAGCTCGTACCTTGAAGCTGATTTTGCAGATAATAAACTTGAAGCTACACTGCTGGCTGCCTCAATAATTTCTTTTGGTACATTTATTCTCGCTTTCGCCAAAACAAATGTAAAGAAAAATAAACAGACAGATGTTCATGGCAACGCTTCCATAGCTTACGACATTTGCGACAAATTATTGAGTTTTTTTTGGAATATATCCAACCTCTTTACAAATGAGAAACAAAAAAAATATAAAACAATACACGCAAGATAACGGGTTTTACTGGCTCAGGGAGGTAACTCCTATATCCTCCTATATCCTATATCCTTCATTGACTAGTAAAAACTCTCCTACCTTGCTAGTAATGTTATATACTATTTCCTCTATAAGTCGAATTTCCATAATTCGAATATTTTATAACTCGAAATGAAATTCAGCAGTAATGCTACCAAGCGTAACTCTAATTGTTTGGGGCAACTCTCACCACAACTTTGAGAAATTACTGATTGAATTGAAGCATACTTTTTATATTATTAATTTCTATACAGGGTTTACGGTGAAGAATGAGACAACGTTTGGGTGGTAATGAGAGATGTCTCAATGAAGAGAAAACGCCATTTGAAATCATCTGAAGTTCATGGTTCCTCATATACAGTTCATACGAAAAATCATCGGATTAGCTCTAATATTTCCTGATTTATAGTCATTATTATTATTATTATTATTATTATTATTAAACCATGAATAAGAGGGGAGGCTAGGCCTATAATCCCTCAAGAAAAAAGTCATGCGTTAGATGTGATACAAGAAAAAGAAAAAAATTGTAAAACAACTATCACAAATCACAATTAACACTTTAGTTCATCCAACAGGTTCTTGAGAGCATTCACACTCGGTGCACCAACGATGCGTCCCGGAAGGGAATTCCACACGTCAAAGATCCTGTTGCAGAAATGCTGTCTCTGCGAAGTTCGATACTTCTCATGGTACAACTTCAACGAATGGCCTAGCAAATAGCCGGTGTTGAGAGCGAAAAGATCTCGCAAGTCGCATCCGAGGAAGCCGTGCAAGGCCCTATAAGTTATGATAAGGTCACCTCGCTCGCAACGGTCCATAAAAGATCGGAGACCAAGTAGACGGAGCCTGTCATCATAACAGGAACGCACTCTACCGTACGGCAAACGTGTCGCACATCTCTGAACCAACTCAAGTCGCTCCTGATCTCTCACGAGCGAAGGCGTCCAAACCGGACCAGCAAACTCCATAAGAGGGCGCACGTAAGTGGTGTAAAGTATTCTGGCCATCTCAACTGTACATCGTGAAAACGACCTCTGGATCAAATAGATCAATCGTCGAGCTTTTCCCACGACACTATCTATATGCACTGACCACGATAAATCAGACGTCATAATAACGCCCAGGTCACTATGTTGAGCTACCGGCCGAAGCAGTACACCGCCGACATTATAACATCGCCGACATTATAACATCGCCGAGGGTTATTTCTACCAAGGTGAAGCACAGTGCACTTTCCGACATTTAGAGGAAGCAACCATTCATTACACCATGCGCATATCCTGTCCAGATCACTCTGAAGCGTAGACGTTAACGCATCAGAAAACAATTTAAAGTCATCCGCATATGCAGCGCACCCAGATGAAATCACCCGCCCAAGATCGGCAACAAAAACGAGAAAAAGCACCGGACCAAGCACCGAACCCTGCGGAACACCACTTGGTACGGGCCTACAAGATGAAAGGGACCCGCCTACCTTCACCGAAAACTCTCGATCGCCCAAAAATGACTCGATCCACCGAAGTAGCCCACCTCTGATTCCGAAATGATCATCTAGCTTGCTCAGCAACCTCCTTAAAGGAATACGATCAAAAGCCTTTGAAAAATCCAGGTATACAACGTCTACCGGGGAACCAGAATCCAGCGGTAAAGTCCACGAATTAAGGCACTGAAGCAAGCACGTGATGACCGACCGATCATTTGAAATTTCGTAATTTTTTCTAAATCTCCCTGTATATCAGGAACCATGAACCTGAGATGATTTCAAATGGGATCTCACTCCTTGAGACATCTCTAATCACCACCCAAACGTTGTCCTATTCTTCACCGGACACGTTATATATTTTATAAAATTAATATGTAATTTTCTTGGGTTTAGAGCACAGTTGAATACAATGAACTCATTTTTTATTGACGGCTATCGACATATGTTTCGACGAACAAAGAGCACTTTTCGAGATTATCTTTCATGGTATAATAACAGTATTCTAATAATTAATTCTTTGCAAATTTCAATCCAAGAAATAGTTTTGCTTTCACGACACTTATTCATCGAATTTTCATGAGGTTCTCCAAACTGAATCAGATTTATTAGTTAAAAGGACACAAATATCAAAATTTCATATTTTTTCAGCCGTAGATCACTTACGTTATAGTGATAAGTTGATGAAGGATCCACAATAATTTTATGCCCCCAACAGCTTGCTGGTTCGTGACATTTTTCGTCACTCTCTGTATTCGGTTTCTGATGACTTCTATCTACAAACCAATCTACCGGGCCCTGCTCCTTTCTAGAAAAACTTCTGAACCTCACGGCAGCTTGAAGAGATCGAGCAGCCTGTCTAAGTCGACCTCTAAAAGCTGAAAAGAGGCGTCTTTGCGAAGAAGACTGACTTTCCTGAAACAAAAATCATTGCTTGAGTGCAAATTGTGGATTCTGAGAAAGGTTACTTGAGGTTTTAGATTTGTTACTTTAATTTTCCTCTTTGGTGGATTTTGGTGGTATGTAAAGCGAAGGTGGATTCAGACTTTGGTCGAATTGCGTCCTCATCAAATAAAAAAGCACCCTTGTTGCTCAGATTCTTCGATAATTAAACATCGGAAACATCAGAATATCAGTCACTCCCAAATGCACACAAAATTTTGTCAAGATTGTTCGATAATTCTGGAGTGTAATTTTCACACTTTTTCATTTCAGTTTTATTCAAACATTTTTCAGGTAAGGAATCAATCAAATGGAAATTTCCGGAGTTATCGAGGAAAGCAGATGCTCATAACTGCCGAACATTTAGATGGATTTGGCTCAATAACGACCAGACATTTGGAGAAAACGATAGCTTGCTGTTTCACCTGAAACAAGCTCGTTAAAACAAGCCTGAATCCTATTCTATCAACTTTATATCGATTCTCCAGATTTTTATTTTCTTTCACCCCGTTGCCACTCTAAATATACGTTTTACAAGAGTGGTTACCCCATCTCAATTTCAAACTCCAATTAAACCTTCGAGATGAACTTGCAAGGTCTTAACCCAATTCCTTAAGAGCATTGATTGGAATTAAGAGTAGAGAATCAAGATTTTAGCGAAATCGGAATTAGGTAGGTACAATCTCATTCGCCATTCTGTATTTATAGACCACGTAATCCGAGATGGTCTCATTAGATACCTGGCAGCAAATGCCTTCTTCGATACATGTGCAAGAAAATGAACCATTTCGACGGAAGTTTTGTTATGCTTCAATATTCCGAGCATAAAATAATATAACACTCATGGACTGAGATCAATAGAAAATGAGAAAATATTTAATTGAAAGAGTCTATCCTTGAATGTGTAAATAAACCAAAATTATCTAAAATTGACAATTATAGTCTTACACTTCTTGAAAGTATAACTGATACCTATATTTATTTTAGAAAACACCGTTTTCTTTAATGAATAAAAGAGAATTTTTCAGTCATATCACAACATCAAACAATTCAAAAAACTACAGAAAAATTGATCAAAAACTGAAATAGAATACGACACATGTGTTTCGAGATTTGAGTATATCACTTTTATCTCGTTAGGCATTCATATTCGATAACCAATAATTTAAACAATTCTTGGTTACAACTTACGTGTGACATGCCGCAACGGAACAACTGCTCGTGCCACTTTAAACTCGGTTGATAGTCTAAAAACTAACCTCAAATATAATTCAGTTTTTAATTGATTTTTTTGTAGCTTTGCTGAATTGTTCGATGTTATGATAGGAATAAAAAATTCTCTCTTATTCATCAAAGAAAACAGTGTTTTCTAGAGTAAATAAAGGTATCAATGATACTTTAATCGAAAAGTGTAAGACTATAATTGTCATCTTTAGATTATTTTTGATGGAAAAAATATATAGGACCCTTGTCTAATGAGATTAAGTAATTAAATGTCAAAATTGACATTGAAAATTCACAATCTTCCAGAGAATTTCATTAAACCTACGATTGATTTTGTAGATAGCTTAATTAAACTTTGATCTAAGTGGTAGAAAATTCGATAATAAATTACGCAATGCAACAACTGATGCAGCTGAACACTGCAAGGGGTTATATAATGAATAACTCCTCATATTTTCCAACAATTGCTATTAAATGTGAACGCCAGTTCCAACTTGAAGCAAAATTTTCAGAAAGCGAACAATTTATCAAATTTGAATACGATGCGAACTTCAGAAGGGATTTTTTCCAGTTGATACAAGTTTTAATTAGATTTATGGAAGGTAGAATAATTTAAAGCAGGAAGAGAAGCAAGATATCATTCCTGTTCTACTGAATTAGGTCAACCAGCCATGAGATTCGCACCTGAAAATCGGTATATTCATACGTATCGATGCGAAAAAATCCGCTGACACCTTTTCACTGATGAAATTCCGTTTTGCCATTGTATCTTTCTTAGAAAGAATCAAGTATACTTATCAGATTAATGAAATATGTATTAATTTTCAATCTAACTGTAACTGTAACTGTATAACAAATATATTCTGAAATAACGTATAAAATACACGGTGCAAATAATTGTAACTAACACCAGCATTGGCCAATTATTCAGTTAAGATAAAATTTTGTCTTGGAATTGCTTTCAACCAATATTCCCTATGATATAAGAAATACAGAGTTCTCTTAATAAATCGAATTAGAATGAGGATTTGCAATTTGCTATTGGTCAATCTAATGAATGGATGAACATATGTATTGCGGTTTTGCAGTTCCATTTTTATCAATTAAATATTTGTTTCATGTTTATTCGCAGCTCTATTTTGACATAACATAAATCAAATATCAGTTTTAAACGAGAGGTAGTTAAATATTCGATGCTAACTTAACACTTAATGTCAATAAAGAAAAAAATTTCGGATTTGTGGGATAACACAATATGTGCAATGATCTTCAAACAAAACTGAAGTAAAGCTGTGAGTAGTTACTTCAACTTTGAGATGAAGGTTTTTTTATTGAAACATGGCCATGGTTGCCCTCCTACCCCTGCAATAAATCATGGCTACGCCCTTGAGTATAGCACAAAGGTCATGAATCCATGTAAAGATGTAATCATATTCCATAGTGCAGTGGCAGAGCTCCAGTTGATCTAATTTCTCTCAGCCTGTACATCCTCCACACAGACTTCATCTAACAAAATCTGTGAAACACAATACGGTTTATGTTAATTTCGCCTCTTGCTGACACGGGCGGACCGCTTGCTTTCAGATGAGTTCACTTTGTAGCTTCAGAGACCGGAGAATTCCCCAGACACTATCCCAGGGAACCCTTGGAATCTATACAGAAATCTTTGTGTTCCGGAGCTGGTTCTTTATGTTGATAATTTCAAGCTGGATATTACATAGTTTCTTAAATTCAAGCAAAGCTGGAATGTTGTAGAGGTCATGTTCACATTCTTCATTTATTGTAAACTTAATTCAGTCGAGAAAATATGAAGCTTCGACCACCTAGCAGCATATTATGAGCCAAATATTTCACCATGGTTTCAATACAAAACGCTTTGAGTTCAACTTATTATTTCTAATCTTACCCCAAAGATAATATTCATTTACAGGTATTCCATCCAAGACGAACGACCCAGTATATTTCGTATCCCATGGAAAAGATTTCCAGAAGCGAGATAAATGATTTTATCTGGGGAACATCTTTTGACGTATATTTGATGCTTGACCGACCTAACTCCTGAGAGGAGGGTGCTGCAACACATCAGAATTTAATGGGGGTGTCGGAGTGATTTCATGTAGAAGGTCTGTAAAGCACCTTTATGAAAAACATAATTTTGTCTTCAAAAATGAAGAGTAACATTGACTTTAGGTCAGGAGCTATAAATTTATTCCTCAAATTCGAAAACACCGCTCAGGTCTTCTGTTTTTTCAGAACCCAAACTTTCTTCGCATCAAAAATCATATAGAAACCGATATGTTACCTCTCGTAAGTTTTTGTTCTTTGAAATACCTTATTTATTCTATTCCAAATTACGAAATAATCGCCTCAAAGTAATCATTAGTCATCATCTTGTTGAGGATAGGGTATGAAATGAAACACTTCAGGTGAGTTACGAAACTGTTTTGATTGACTATTGGTATAGTCACCATAAAAGTTATCTCAAAACCTATATATTGAATATTATTATTAACTATTAATTTTCAAGCTCAAAGGTAACAAATATCGGTTTTTGTGATTTTTTTGTGAATATCTCATTTCCTACGATTTTTTGCTATTTGTATTTTTCATCAATATATATACAGAGTGTGACAAAAGTCAGAGTACCGTTTGGCATATGAGAGAAAAAAAGCAAAAATAATTGCAAATAAATTCATTTCGAGAAAAATATAACATCAATAATTACTTGTGGGCTCACATTTTATGTTCGAATTATTTCCCCCCCTCTTCAAGACACATGTGGCATCGTTTAGTCACGGTATAACAAAAAAAAACGACTACGGAGCCAGTACTTACGAATTTACGATACAGTTTATGCAGCACTTGTCTGGTGGGAACTTGCTTATTTGGAAAGCGCTGGCGAAATTTAAGAAAATTTCAGCATAATATCCGTAAAGTTTTAGATAAGAAGTGAACAAACAAACACGTTCTTCTTTCGTGTACTTTACACGCGCAGCCTTCACAACAAACGCACTATAAACATACACAACAACACTACTACACGCGGACGACTCAACTACCTCCTTCCGCCCTAGGTACGATACTTGCCAAGAATACGCGCATGCGTGAATACCAGACAGTGTAAACTGACTTTCGCCGCACACTGTATATATAAAATTCACTACTAATTTTTTAAACGGTTAACCGTTTTCAAGATGGTGGGCGGAGAGCGCGCGATCACAGCATCACTTTAGGTCAACATTAACCTCTGGACGAAAACGCGCCATATAGAGAGTGAGTCTTTGACCACTGTTTTAATTTCAACCATGGTTTCTTGACGTCAAAGAAACATTTTCTTCCTGTAACATTTTTCCAAATTTGGCCCCGTTCAAAAGTTATAGGGTATTGAAATTTCATAAAAAAATTTCATTTTCACTTGTAAAATTCAAACGACCGTATCAATTGAAATGATCTCTTGTAGAAGGTTTCTGATAACAGTCGTGCATATTTTGGCATCAATAGATTTATTCCATTTCTTGTAGGTTTCTCACTACTAGTGTACAGATTGGTTAAATTGTATGAAAAACAAATATCACTTGAACTAAAGGTCCGTATCTTGTACTTCCTGGAATCATTAGTCTTTTTTGCAGATAAAATCATACATCATCTTTTTTCCTAAATTGCACCAGTTTTGAGATACTTGAAATCTAAAGGAATTAAATCGATATAATCATCTGATGAAACATGAGTGAGTGAATCATTTCTTAGAGGGAAAATAATGTTTTTAAACAATTCAGATTCAATAGTGGATGCTGTGAAACGTAATTTTCATACAAACTACTCTGGACTACAGAGGGGTATTTGCTCAATCTGAAAATTCAAAATGCTTATAACTTTTTAACGCAGCTGAATATGGAAAAACGGTACGGGAAAAATGTGTTTCTTTTGATCTCAAGAACCTATGGTTAAAATTCACGCAGTGGTCAAAGACTCATCCTGTATTGTTGATGAGCTATTATATTATATTTTATCATTTTCTTCATGCTTTAAATCTATATCTATTCAATAATACCCATAACCGTTTCCTGAAATTAATAAAGAAATAAGATATTCACAAAAAACAGCAGAAAAAAACCGATTTTTGTGACCTTTGACCTTGAGATTTCGTAGTTGCGTACACAGTACTATATGTAGGTTTTGAGACAACATTTAGGGTGTCAGTATCTTGAAATCAGAAGTGAACTTACTATAATGACTGAAGTAGGATGCAATGATGTAAATCGACAGACACGGATTATTTATCATAAGTCCAAAGAAAAATAATGAAATGAAAAAATGACAGATGAAAATATATAAATTTTCAGAAGCTAACAAATGAATGGTTTGGAAGTTATTGATAGACAGAATTAAGATCACACAATCGAGCAGTTCAAAAAAACAAGAGGATTGGAATTACCTACTCGTTGATCTTATAAAACATCAGTGCTTCCTAGAGAGTTACGAGCAAGATGCATATACTGGGTGATTTAAAAAACAACGCCACAACGATTGATGAAACTTTTATGAAAATATTCACAAAATACCGACCGTTGGGCTCTGTTCGTAGAACAAGAGCGCCAAAA
Organism: Micraspis discolor; assembly: GCA_030674115.1. Lineage (NCBI taxonomy): Eukaryota > Metazoa > Arthropoda > Insecta > Coleoptera > Coccinellidae > Micraspis > Micraspis discolor. Next base: position 5,242,351 of record JARTUT010001740.1, read on the forward strand.
AAGTATGCACGTGGGGTATTGCTCTCGTCACGGTCAACAAATTCTAATTATACCTACCCTGTCAGTGATATGCAATGTGAAATGCACCATACTGCCACTCAAACAAACGCACAAACCAATAAATTTTACATGAATCGCAAAAAACTGCCTTATCTATTTTTTCAACGCGTGTGTTAGGCAGATGCCGATCTAATAACGACACAAACATCGTTCAACCTATTCGAATTTTCCAAGCACGTAGAATCGATGGAACACGTCTCAATTTGGAGGAATCCCTTTTTGAAAGCCAGCCACCATATTTGAAAAGTTCGCGAGGATACACGCAATTAAACAGGTATATGTACGTGGACACATAATTACGGCTTCATCAACGGAAAATTGAATGAGATGCGCATTGAGAATTCTGATCAGTAAAATTAATAGTTTTCATTCCGAGAGGAAGGAATAATGAGGGAAGGCTTATGTTCGTTATCATGACTGTCTTCTATGAATGGAGGGTGGAATTCTGACGTAATGGAATAGAAGGAAAACTGGTCGATGGACATTGGCGTACGATGTTATCGTATGTTTCCAGAATTTGGACAAACTACTAGATCTTCTTCTACTTAGTATTTCTATAAAACCTTATTTTTCTGATCGAACCAATATTGAGCTATATCGCCTTAGTTACAATGTGTCATAACACACTTATATTTCCCAAGGGAAATATGAAACGTAAAATCATATTTCTTTCAAAACGTCAAATCATATAATAAATATAAAATAAATAAATATTTAGTAACAAAATGGAAAACGCAGTTGTTGAAATTTCCACTAAAAGTATTTCCACCAGATAGAAAGGAAGAAGAAATATCTTGTTCATATTTATTCGTCGACGAGACTACAGTTTTCTTGAGAACATTCCGTGCAGCAGCAGTCTCGGACAATTCGCCCAAAACGTTCTTCAAAGATTGTGATGCTGCAGATGGCTCTCCCTCCACACCCCCTATCATCTTCTCTACCTTATTTTTGTGCAGGATACTGTCAGCCAGATAGCCTTCTGCAACAGAAGAACTTTTCCAACCACCATGTCTCTTGACATTGGTATTTTTGCCGACAGGCTGAATACTACACTTCTTATTCCTATAAGCTACGAAGAACCTTAGAACGTCTTGCGGACGCAACGCCGAATACTCCCTCACCAAAGGAGCAGCACCCAGAACTGCTTCATCAATTATAGAGAATATTCTGTTTATATCATTCTTAGTCTTCGAGATGATTACCGACCCACGATCTTACGATGTTATTATTAGACTTTGATTACGATTACCGACCCATGATCTTCGATATCTGAAGATAGCATATTCACCAACTCTTGTGTTCTGCAGGCGCCAAAGATTTCCATTATTAAAACAACCTTCAAAATTATGAATGTAAAAATCTTATCAACAGAGAAAATCCAAATGAAACTTTTACCTTATACATAAAAAAACGTCATTAAGAGCTTCACTCAAGAATGTCTTGAGCTACTCGCGGGACAACACTGCTGATTTTTTGAAAACGTATCCTTTATTTTTGTTCTTAACAAATGCTTCTACTTCATCGAATAATTTGACATCAGTTTTTTCCTTCAAATGTAACATAGATCTTAACATCGATAGTTTCGGCCATAAAGTGTTTGGAGAATATTTCTGCGACAGAGGATCGAATGAATTAATCATACATCAAGAATAACAATAATCAGAGCAAAATACCAAATCTTGGAAAAATGCTAACATAATATGTACAGGATTATGATAAAGTAAAGCACAAAATTCATAAAACGTACAACGATCACTTTTGAAAAAAATGCAAAACACGTCAAACGATGTTTTATATTCCGCATCTCTTGACATAAGTAACAAAAATAAAACATAAGTTATGACGTCATCAACATATTCTTTTAATGAGTAGCTAAGATTTTTATTACATTATGTGATAAAGCTAAAATAGTTGCAGTAGAGCTAACATAAAAAAAAAAACGAGAAAATGAATAAAAAACGAAATAAACGTAAGTTTCATAATAACTTTCCAATTAACTAAACAGTCCATTAAACCAAAACTATTTCTTATAGGAATTGTTCAAACTGTGTCCCATTTACTAACTGACATAGGCCAAGACGATGGTAGAACTCATTTACAGAGTTTTCGATCATCGGTGGAGTTATAAGAGTCATTTCGTGTCTAATTCGTTCCATTAAGTCTTCTAAATTGTCTGGCCGGTTAATGTAGACCCGACTTTTCAAATGTCCCCACAGAAAAAAAAATCAAGGGGTAAGATCAGGTGACCTAGGTGGCCACTCCATTGGTCCACGTCTTCCAATCCACCGTCCTTCAAACTGGTTATCCAGAAACCTTCGAACAGTAAGACCATAATGTGTTGGTGCGCCATCTTGTTGGAAACAAATACTGGGATCCAAGTTTTCCTCATTATTTGGATCCGAAAATGCCGCAAGTAGGTCCGGAAGCACTGCCATACGAAGATGTTACAAATATCGTTCAGCTGTTAAATTCCCGCGAAAGTAATAAGGACCAATAAATCTTCCCCTGACGATTCCTACCCAAACATTAATTTTTTAGGGGCGCTGGGTGTGTTTTGTCTGCATCCAGTGTGAATTTTCCCGAGCCCAGTAGCGACAATTGTGTCGATTTACAGAACCACTTAGACAAAACGTTGCCTCATCGGAAAATACTACACTATTAAGAAGATTTGAATTTTCGTCACAATGCCGCATGAAGATTTCACAAAATTCCAAACGTCTGTCCAGATCATCTTTTGAGAGTTCGTGAACAAGTTGAACTTTGTATGGGTGTAGTTTTTCTTTTTTTAACATCTTTACTACAAACGACTGACTAACATTTTCTTGTAAGGCAATTTCTGTTGTAGTTGCGTGAGGGTTGTCTTCTATTGACAGCAAAATATCTAACTTCACATCGTCGCTTATTCCTGGTCGTCCAGATTTTGGAGCATCCCCCACGCTTACCGTTGCATTAAATTTTGCAACAATTCTGCTTACTGTGCTTCTAGCAATTGGAGGTCTTTCCAAATGTGTTGCGTTAAATAAAGCACATGCTTCTTCATGACTTAGAAGGCGATAGCCGTAATCTACCATCATTAGAATTACTATCCTTTTTCTTTCGTTTAAACGAGCCATAATAATAAAACTGGTGTCACACTAATTGTACGACTGACACTGACACACCGTTGTTTTAGTAAATCAATCGAAAAAATTGATAAGAACAGATGTTCCTACTAGATAAGTTAACGTTTGACCTCTTTCTATAATTGCTTTTGTTATTTCGTTTCTTATTCATTTTCACGTTTTTTTCTTATGCCCTACTGCAACTATTTTTTCTAGTGTAAAAAAACAAGCTTCATCACATAATGTAAAAAAATCTTAGCTTCCCATTAAAAAAATATGTTGATGACGTCATAACTTTGACAAATTTGACTTGTTATTTTTGTAACTTATGTCAAGAAATGCGGAATATAAAACACCGTTTGACATGTTTTTGCATTTTTTTCAAAAGTGATCGTTGTACGTTTTGAGAATTTTGTGCATTACTTTATCATAACCCTGTATTATCGGTCACACCGTCCACCAAATGTTTTCTTTTCCACTCCTGAAAGCATTCGTACTCTCTACTGTAGGCAGCTTGAGATTTGGCCGGAACCAAAGATTCACGTGCCTTTGCCGCTTGAGTTTCGACATGGTTCGACATTTTTCAATAATTTTATTTTTGACAAGACGTCAAAATGAAACCAGTCAACCAAGATTTTCCGAAACATGTCCCATAGCAACGTTAAAAATTTAATTATTACAAAAATATACAATCTAATAATAATTTTTCCATATCGGATTGTTTCAATCAGAAAAAAAACTATTGATTACACCACGGGAAATATGAATACATTTCCCTCGAGGGCGGAGCCCGAGGGATGTAACTTTGACAACCTTGGGAAATATACTATTCATATTTCCCTATTTCGGCTCCGTTAAAAAGATACAAAGAGTTGAAATTTCATTGAACAAAATTGATTTTTGCTTATATCTTCGTAATGGATAATCCGAATTAATTCAAATTTCGTAGAAGGTTTCAAATAAACGGGAAAAAAATTTCAGATTAATTATACTTGCTCTATCCTGTTGGATCATCCAATTAACTCATCACCAGCTCGTTAAACCATCATAACTTACTATGAAATAGGCAGTTACTACACACATCCTAGCATTTTTTGTATGCTTGAACATTTTAACATTTTAAAAGAATTTATCATTACACATTTATCTTTCTAAAATGCACCGTTTCCATGATATTCGATGTTGAATGATTTGGAAATCGAAAAGAATGAGAAAATTGCTCTTCACCCTGGATTCGACCCTGACTGGAAAAAATCACTGAGTGAAATAATTCCACGATGCCAGTTTTTCTTCATCGAAGTAATAATCATCATTGAAAATTTTGCTACTGAATGTACTGAAATCTTGTGGATCGATGAAAATTAAGAGGACATACTTAAGAAGTTTCTTGTTAATGGTGAATTACACGTAAAAATTCATTCAGTTTTTTATTTGATATCATGACACTCACTTTGTATATGTTAGGCCCGTAGACCGAAAACGCTCAGTGGCCGGAAAAAACGGCCACATCGCGTTCTGGCTGCCTTCGAACGCACAGAACGCGTTTTGGCTGTTTTTAAACGCTCGCAACGCGTTCTGGTAAATGTTAAACAGCCGGAATGCGTTTTGTCAATTGTTCAACGCTCACAACGAGTTCTTAATGTTCGACTTGTATTATTTGCCGCTTTCTACCTGCGTAGGATAAAATTTATATTGTCCCTCATAAAACAAAGTTGAAAATTGAAATACAATACAATTATTATCAACTACAATTGGATACCAAAGATGGGTTCGGTTTTTCTTGCCGAATCATTTCAACAATATTAAATTTCTTATAATTGTTTTTCAGTTCTAGGAAGAAAGTTACACTAATAAACTTATATTTACGAGCTTATAATATATAAATGCATGAATGAAAAAGCGAAAAGTTCTTTATTGAACAAATGAATTTCAATTTATTTCCATCCAACTTATTCTGGAGAACAAAACAAACTTGAATTTATAACTCTTTTAATTACTTTATTAGAAACAATTCAATTATTGAAAACTACAATTAAATACAAACGACGGGTTTTTCCGAACTTTTGTGTACTTTACATAGGTACGTTACTTATTTTTACAAGAACTGTTTGAATTACATTTCGAATTACATAGTACATTTAAATTGTATCCGTAAAGTATGGAACAAATTCATTTTTAGCTAATCAGACCATTTTAAGAAATAATCCTGAAACACATCGATTTTTATTTTAATTTACCTTACTTTAAAATAATAATCGAATATACATCGTGAATTATTTTCGAGTAATGACATCACCGTCATTTTTTTTAAATTGAACTACTTTGTCTCCATTTCCGGATTACTCTAGCTGAGCTGATTCCAAAAATGTATCACATGTTGATTCCAATACGTACAGGGTCGACAAATATACAATAGTTTTGTATATGCTCAGTGCTCATAAAGAAATGCTAGACCACAAGTACCAAACATGTTCGGAAACAACTTATTTTTATTATTCTAAAAATGTAAAAAACTACAGGGTCTTACATTTGAACCAATTGCCGTTAGACAAACGCGTTCCGGCTATTTAACAATTACCAGAATGCGTTGCGAGCGTTTAAAAACAACCAAAACGCGTTCTGTGCGTTCGAAGATAGCCAGAACGCGATGTGGCCGTTTTTTCCAGCCACTGAGCGTTTTCGGTCTTCGGGCCTAACATATACATACATGTTATTGAAAACGTTTTTCGAATTTCGAATAAATCGGAGCGTAGGTTAGGTAAGGTTACCGTTTCATCATAGAAAAAGAGAACTTCTATCTAGCCTGCGGACTTAGATCATCTAAACTTCAAAAACGATGTTTCAGAATAAATTCGGAAAATTAAACAGTACCTTCTATTCGCTATGTTATTTGATCAGTTATATAGAAGTTGTTTGTTTCAAACAAATATAGGAATAGAATATACTAATTGAATTTTTCATGAAGCTTTTCCCTGAATTTAATAAGTACAAATATATCACATGAAATAATAAAGAATTGGTAAAACGTACAGAGTATAGAGTATTGGGAAAGTTAATATTAGATATGAGTGCTCTTTTCAATTTTGATATTTTCGCCAATACTCTGCTGGAAAATCACTATTATTTTCAGCGGCAATAATGATTTGGATGGCAAGTTATGTGACATTTTCCGAAGATTAATAAAAATGTGTTTTTTTCATAAATATCACACTTTAAAGAATTAAACAGGAATAGGGTGCATATACAAGTAGGTATCTACAATTTAATGGAATGTCATAAGACAAAAGCAGAATTTTTGGTGTAATCTCGAAAGGAATTCAGTTAGTTGCCGAATAAATGATAAATTAAAAAATACATTCAAAAAGTTAGGAAAATAAATTGATGCTCACATTGATTTTTTCAAATTGATAATAAACATCAAATAAAATACATACCTCTTCACATTCATTGGAAGAAGGTATATGGGAATTCTGAATCGTGACTTCTGCCAAGGTATCTTCAGATGCATTTCTGGAAGACGTTTCATCACCTTTTCGATGAAAGAATGGATGTAAAATTCGATTCTTGCTATTGGAGCTCAGGGATTCTTGTTTGGATACATAATGTAATGTGTCTCTGTGAAGAAGAAAAAATTTAACTTGTTAATTATAACATAAATATGATTTCAATTAGAGTAGGTGTTCAAAATGTCTTCCGTTTTCGCGAATACACAAGGCTATCCTTTTTTCTAAAGAATCCATTAATCTCACACTCCCAGTTTCGCGACAACGTCGTTCAATTGCTCTAAATATATTTTTACTTGGAAAGTTTCTTCGAGGATACTGCGCTAGCGTTTCCTAAACACTCTCCTAAGGTTAATAACATGTCAGTGTATTCAAAATTTGAGTACTTTTTGATTAACAATAGAATTAAGAATAGAAATGTAATTATTGTTGGCTCAACGTCAAAACTATTAAATGAAAGACAGTTTTCCATGGCAACTGAAATTCAGAGAAAATGCTATTGCCGTCTAGAATTTATCGGTTATTACTTCATAATTTTCAAATCAAAATACTTCGAAAACGGTACACAGTATCGAGTTTTACCATGAGAACCTTTTTTGCGTGAAATTGAATAATGTTTGCTCAATAAATCTAATACTAAAAAAGTTATGTTCAATACTACTTGGTACGAACCGTGTAACTAGCGCCCTCTACGAGAGTCAGACATAAAAACGAATTCATTGGATGTATCAGCTTCCAAAACATATTCGTATAAAATTTCATTACAATGTTGCCAGTAGTTTCTGCAAAATTTTAAAAATGTGTATATTTTTTTTCTTCAAGGCCCTGTATCTTCAATACGGATGGCGTTACGAAAATTTTTTACTGATAAAACCCCAATTATTTTTCAGTTTTCTATCTATCCTAGAGAGGGGTCACCTTTTTTTGAAAAACCCTGTATAGGGGTGTAAATTTCTATGTTCCATTTTTTCTGAGTGAAGTAATAGCGGTATAGATAAAATGAACTTCTCTTCGTGTTTATTATTTCAGTAAATGGAGAAACTGAGTGAAATTAATCATGTGTGTGGGACTGAAAGAGTACCAGGTGATTATCTTCTGGTAAACCGATAGGTTCATTCACTTTCCGCATCGTTTACCTGTCAGTTTATTCGGAGCAATGTCAGTGCTCTTCTTGTAACGAGATAGGGGAAAAACATAGACCTCACTTTCCACGACACCGATATACCCTGTTATGACATATCCAATCCGACGAAATATCTCATTTTTCCTCATTTACGTTAAAACCTTGCTCAAGGCTTTGAAGTTAGAGAGGAAGTTCGCCCAAACTCGAAAGGATAGATTCAACCTCAAATCGATTTGATTAATTCAGTTTTTGCAGAACATCATACCGCTTCAGGACTGTATCTTTGAAAAAATGGAGTGTCCCAAGGTGGGTCGCCTATTAATTTATTATGCAAACTATTCATTCAAAAAATTATTACAAATTTTGTAGGTCCACACTAGTTTACGTAATCTATATATTTGATATTCTTTTAGATTTCCGGTGTTTCCGTATGTATGCAGCTTTGTTAAATTGAATGGGACACCACGTATATCTATTTTTATAAGTCTCCATAAAAAATGGAATTCAATCTAAAATTAGAAATTTCATATTAAAATTAAGAGTTACGAAATACTTATTTATGAAAGTACATTGCACTGCTCCCTGGTCCTATTATGGAGATGAAGAAATCAGGTGGATGGAAGTCAATGATGGTAGCCAAGGGTTATGTTGATCATTCTATTACTTATAAAAATACCATTGCAGAAAAAATTGTCCCAACCTCAACCAACTCAGCAAATATTGGAACGTCATCATCTGAGATTGTATCGGTTTCTAGTAATAATAATGGTACCTGAGATTTTAGTAATGAGTTGCGAAGCTCCCTAACGTCGCAAGGCATATGCATTAGTTCTGGTGTTACGCTTAATATTGTTGTTTATAAGTAAATATTGTTAGATATTGAAAATAAAATTTGAAAAATTCTGATTTCATCATAAAAAAATGGTTTTAACACAGTGTTAAAAATGTTTTTAACACACTTTAACGTATACAGTCCCCTTCAACAGAGTTCACTGTCATTAAAAGTGTCTCTTTTAATGGCAGTTGTACAAAAATTACCTTATAACTCAATATTTGAGATTTCAGTTCGAAATTTGTCATTACCTTAGATAATAGTTTGGTTGGCGCCACTGTTTTCGAATCTAAGTTGTCAGTTATACATAGTGGTTTTTGAGTTCATCCAACATGATTAAAAGTTTTGTAAGATTTAGTATTTCTTCTAGTGTGATTGTTAAGTTGTTATTTTTTTTTTCTAGTAAGTCATTGAGAATTTCTAAAGTGTGAATTTTTCTAGATCTAAAAATTGCTCAACCTTAGCTTTGTTATTCGTTCTGTCAAAGTATACATACCAGGTTACCAAAATTCGCATAGAGCTGAAAATTGGTATAGATGGTCAGGATACTATTAGAAAGAAAGGGTGACAAGTCCCCAAAAATCCCATTGTTGCTAAAAAAGTTATTCAAGGTCAAAGGTCGCGAAAATGGGTTTTTCGCTTTTTTCAGACAAACGGTGAGTTTTATCATAAAAATAGCTCAGACATAAATTTTAGATCGTGCAATTATCTACAAAAATTGTCTCTATATTTCTTTTCAAGAGAATCCGAGATATGAGCGAAGAAAGTTGTATGCCTCATAAAATGCATAAGTACGCCACGTTCATTCGTCACTGGCGCCGTAATGCGAGTTGAATTCTTTTTTTTTCGGTATATTAACTTAAAAAAAATCAATATTAACTCAAAAGAAACTAAGTCCATTGCCTTCTACGCCAGTGCAACCTTGACGTCTGTTTTTAAAATGTTTGAGAAACAAGATTTACTTGATTGTGCCGAAGTTTTCAAAAATAATAAGTCTAGTCCAAAAGACATAATTATTCATGGAATTCGCTTTCTTCTCGCCATATACGGAGCTCCAAAAAAATTACCTGCATTGATAAGTTCCGTTACGTGTCTTTTGTCAAAAATACTCGTAACAAAAAGCAAGTGCAATTGGCTTCTCTTCCTCCAACCTCGGCTTCTGCACAACAACATCTTCTTCGGGTATATTATCAAGTTCAAGTGTGGCTTGGTAATCAATTAGACCCAAAAGACTGGGGTTGGATGTTGATTGATAATGCATTAGAACCTGTCCAAACTTTACTTCCACCTGCACCGGAAAATCTCCTCAACACCATTTTTTGCAATTGTAAAAAAGGATGTAATGCCAAATGTGGCTGCAAAAAAGTTGGGTTGTTTTGTTCCTTAGCCTGTACAAGTTGTCAAGGCCAGCTTTGTTCTAATGCTGAATCTCCGTTAGAAGAGGACTCATTTCATATAAACGACGAGACATCCGATCCATCGGTTTTGAACGAGTTTATTTTCACTCAGCTCGAAGAAGACGAAGAACAAGAAAAAACAGATGTAATAAATGATTATAATTCGGACCAATAATTTTATCACATTCTTTACAATTAACGACAATTTTTTTTATTATTTATTAGTACAGATCGGTTCGTGGAATAGGCCTACCGGGGAAACCACGTTAAAAAAACGCGTCAAGTACACTACCTCACAGGTGACGTGGAAATGTGTGCATTTTATGGAGCATACAACTTTCTTCGCTCATATCTCGGAAACGGCGACTCTCACGAAAAAAAGTATAGAGACAATTTTTGTAGATAATTGCACGATCTACAATTTATGTTTGAGCTATTTTTATGATAAAACTCACCGTCTGGCTGAAAAAAGCGAAAAACCCATTTTAGCGACCTTTGACCTTGAATAACTTTTTTAGCAACAATCGGATTTTTCTAATGGTATCCTGACCATCTCTACCAATTTTCAGCTCTATGCGAATTTTGGTAACCTCACCTCTGTTATTTGGTCTAACTTGACCGGACTATTTGTTGCATATTTCTTTCAAAGATTCGGCAGCTTTCACGTTTATTCATTTTTATTGTGAATTTCGAGTAACTGATTGATCTAACATTCCACACGATAGATACTTAGTTTTGATTTCAGAGTGTTTGAGGGCGATCATTAAGAGCAATCGCTGGCGAAATCGTCGAGCAATTTTTTGTTGTTCATGTGACCGCACCGTTATTTGCTTACAATTTCTTCTTGTTATTATGTAGTTTTCTATCCCTACGCGTTTCGTCCCTGGTGCGCACATTTGAAATCTTCAGTATGACTTGTGTGCGCCATGCCATAAACGCTGCGGATTTTGTCATTTGTGATATTTTTAAACAGAAACCGCTGGGATTTGAACCCAGCTCCGCTCGAATCTCGGGTCTTCGATCTAACCACTACACTAGGATACCCGAGATCTATGTTGCTACACGCTATGTGGCGACCTATGAAGGATCGCCACAATATTTAGTAGGAATAACATTGATTTGAAATTTGTCAAATACTTATTTCCAATATTTTTATTTTTTTATTTTTTCTCGATTTTTGAATCTTCAGTTCTGAAACAGTCTGGTATACTGCGAAGATCATAGTAAGAGTGAAGATTAATGCCACACTCTCACTCACCTGCATAAGGGTCCGGGTTGCAAGCCATAGGTGGCTGGCTGGACGGTGAAAACAGACTCTGGGGAACGAAGTCTACGAGTATCCCCTCTAGTGGCGGCCATCACGTAGCTCCACATTGCGGGGCATCGCACGTTCCCGATATCCTGGAATACAAACAAACAGGGTTAGTTGAGTTGTTCGAATTGCACCACCGATTGCTTTTGCCATCGGCTGAGAAGCTTTCTGATTGAAGGACCTATGAACTCCCCTTGAAGATCAGTTTACCATTTGTATAGCGGAAAAAGGAAAGGGTGCTTCATCAAAGGGCGCTTATCGTTGGTTAATTGATATCTGAAAGCGTTTGATGACACTGTTTCCTTTTCGGGAGTGTATTCACCTTCTATTATTTATTTTAGGGCTAATGGAGAAAACACAGCAAATAATAAATAATTGCTTGAAGGATCATTCACGCCATAGGCATATGAATGAATCTGGGAAGTTGTGGACGAAAAATTCAATTTTGATGTTGAAATTGGTGTAGAATTATTACTTGAGAAAATCTCTTATTGTTTTTGCTACCAACGTTTAGATAGACATAAAAAAAAATCAATAAAAATCTTCAGATAAAAGAGAGTAATACATTTATAATATCCATAGAAGAAAAATCAGGGAAGCAGCATTTATGAATTGAATTGTCAGAAGTTTAGAGGCCAATTGTTCGAAATAACTTGGAAGTCTCCAAACCACAGCTGATTATAAATTTGATCTTGCTTTTACAGATTTTTTTGAAGTTAATTTGCCACAAAAAAAGAGAGAAGTTGTTGACTCGGTACGTTGGTAACAAAGACAGTAAGAGATGGTGGATAGTGACCAATTAATAATGAGCTAAAGAATGATAATATCCTCTTCACCGTACATGGAATATGAATTCATTCGGATTCAAGTATCCCAATTTTCTTTTTCCTATACCCTAAATATCTTGCTTATCATATCAGAGTTACGTATTGAATAACCAATTCAGAAGATGCGTACCTTTCCTGAATTTTACGACTCCATAAACTAAATTCGATTTAGGTCAAGGGAAGTTGAGATTTATTCTGATGAATTAAAATTTGTTTTCTTGTGACTGGCTTATTCATTTTCATTATAGATGACAGATGATTTCAAATCTGTCGTTGGATCCAGAGGAACGTCAATCGGATCGAGCACAAAAACTAAAAATAAAATTTACTCTCGTTGTTGTTTGAAATAACATTCTGATTGAAACTTCCGTTCAGGTCCGGAAAAAATAATCATCGGACACAACGAAAATTGTTGTATTCTGTGATTGAAAAACGAATATTCGGTGAAGCATTGGAAAAAGCGTATAACAGAGAAAATTTATGATAACAGGATTGAATGGAGCTGCTGATTTTGCTTATTTCCTGATACGGTGACTGCTATGGGCATAGATACACAGGGTGAGTGTTTGACCACTGCGTTAATTTTAACCAGAGGTTCTTGAGATAAAAAAACACTTCTTTCCCATATCGTTATTCCATATTCAGCTGCGTTAAAAATTTATAAGCATTTTAAGTTTTCACATTTGGCAAATACCCCTCTGTGCTCCAGTTTAGTTTGAATGAAAATTGCCTTCCACAGCATCCACTATTGGATCTGAAATGTTTAAAAACATTATTTTCCCTCTAAGAAATGATTCACTCACTCATGTTTCATCAGATGATTATATCAATTTAATTCCTTTCAACTTTAAATATCTCAAAAACGGTACAATTTAGGAAAGAAGATGATGAATGATTTTATCTGCAAGAAAGACTAATGATTCTAGGAATTATAAGATACGGACCTTTAGTTCAAGTGATATTTGTTCTTCATGCAATTTAACCAATCTGTACAGTAGTAGTGAAAAACCCACAAGAAATGGAATAAATCTATTGATGCCAAAATATGCATGACTGTTATCAAAAAACTTCTACAAGAGATCATTTCAATTGATATTGTCGTTTGCATATTACAGGTGGAAATGCAATTTGTTTATGAAATTTCAAGACTTTCTTTTGAACGAGGCCAAATTTGGAAAAATGTTATAGGAAGAAAAATTTTTTTTTGACGTCAAGAATCTATGGTTAAAATTAACGCAGTAGTCAAAGACTCACCCTGTATATAGTATATTTTTTCTCTTCTCATTATTCTTCGACTATTCATACAAAATCAGGAAAATAAAGATTTTTAGAACAGCATTTTGCATTTTCCTTCAAAAAGTTATAGGTTGTTGAAGTAGCTAGGACCAACAGTTTCTGGTAAAAACGCATCGAAAAGTTATGATGCACGGAAATTGTCCAGAAGCACTCAAGTAACCTACTTTCAATAACAAGTACAAAACACTTCGATAATTTAATTTTAATAACAATAGCAAAAGACGGATTAATTAACAAAAGAAAAAGAGTGCGTGTAACTTTCACAAGCAATTGAAGTAAAACCTTTGGCATTGTACGAGATGACAATTAAGTTGAAAATTATTATTTTATTTTTTCAAAAACATTTTTGATTAATTTTTTTATAAACTATCTATTGAGAAAATCAATCCGTCCAGTTACCTCCTAATCGCGCCTAAAGAAGTTCTACTTCAAAAACATTAAATATTTAAATGTTCGAATTGCTGGTCTTGTGCTTGAATGCAGTTGCCCACTCTTCGCATCATTGACGACATCTGTGAAATATACCCGGATTATCACTAAATCTTTCGGCAGATTTCATAATTCTGTTCCATAACTGTTCTTCAGTATTGATTTTTATTGCATATACTGCATTTTTCATACACTCCCAAAATTTAAAATCGAGGGGATTAAGGTCGGGACTACGAGCTGACCAGGGAATAGATCCTCCTCGACCAATCCACCTATTTCCAAATTTTGCTTGTAAAAATTCCCTTGTTACTCGTTAGAAGTGAGCTGGTGCACCATCATGTATGAGGTGCATTCTTGCAACCATGTCCAATGGAATATCTTCCAATAACGTATTCAGTTCATTTTCCAAATAATAACGAAAGAGTTCGCCGGTTTATCGATTGGGTAATCGAAATGGGTCCAGTAGGTAATTATCTATTATATCTGCCCACACATTAATGATTCCTCATTATGGTTTCATTAGGGTTTTTATCACACCAATGATGCAGATTATACAAGTTCGAAACACCATAATCCGTGAATAAAATTAAAGATAAAAAATTTTATATTTGATTCTGTAACCACTCGCAATATTATATGCGGGGTGAAAAATCATGTAATAAGTTATAAATTTCTCGAAAATGAAACGGGTAAAGAAGCTGTTCTTTAAGTATTTTTCTAGTTGATTCGTTGCTGATATTGGGAATGGTTAAACTCATCTTTCTAGTGCTCATTCTTCGATTATTTTCTACCACTTGCCAAACAGCTTCTTCGTTTCCACACATAATCATGTCTCTGTATCCTTCAAAGATATATTGAACCATTTTTTAAAGCAGTTCAAAAAACATCAAATAAATGAACTAAAAAGATAATCGAGAACACAAAATACTTACCTATAGCAATTATGATAAATAAGTTTGACGAATGTCAAATATTTCGTTGTTTTTTTCATTCAATTTACTCTCCCGTATTTTGTAATTTTCATCTATTCAACAGAAAATAATCTCAAACGATTAGGTTCTACTTACTGATGAAGATTTCGTGGTCCGGCCGGCCGTATATTCTCTCTTTTCTAAAAGAGAATAACTAGAACTTTCATATTTTCAGAAAATATTTATTGTCTAAATATCTCTCCCCCGCTTGTAATTGTGCCAAATCCGTCTAATAGTTCAACAGTTAAGAGCAACTGAAATTTGGTTTGGTCAATAACTCCTAGAATCACATTTTTGAAATGGATATCTTTCTTTCGATCAATTCTTTTCCTCTGGAATACCTTATTTTAACAAGTTAAATTACAGAGGAAGCTCCTCAAATGTTCACAAAGAGGACAGTAATTATTCTCATGGATGTATTCAATTGTGCATCAATTTTTTGTGTATGTGCACTATTAAACCAAACACTGCAACAATACTCAGCTGCAGAAAAAACTAGGGCTAAAGATGATGTGCGAAGAGTGGAAGCATCAGCACCCCAAGATGATCCAGCTAATTTCTGAGCAATATTATTCCTAGTTTTAAGTTTTAGGCTCAGGTCATTTAAATGAGCCTTGTAATTGTGAGATGAATTTAATCAAACTCCTAATTAATTTGGATAGAAATTATGTTCGATAGCAGAATAATTGAAATTTACAGCTAATTTCCTATATTTTTCATGATTATTCGGATGGAAACAAAATACCTCTGTTCTGTTGGGATTTGGACATAATCGCCACTTAATAAAATAATTCTTTAAAATTATCCTAGAATCACATTTTTGAAATGGATATCTTTCTTTCGATCAATTCTTTTCCTCTGGAATACCTTATTTTAACAAGTTAAATTACAGAGGAAGCTCCTCAAATGTTCACAAAGAGGACTTAGTTATGAAAATAAATTGAATTGAAAATTTTTACAATTGCTAACAAGAAGCAAACATATAAATACGAATCGATGATTTCTATGAAATCAAATTCTGTAGAAAACATCTAGCATCTTGATAAAATACAATGCTGAAATTTGAGAATATCAGTGCTCCTTAATATAAGAGATTAAGAAAATCATGATAAAGAAAAGAATTACCAATTTCACGGCCAGTTAGAAATATTCTGAAGTCTGAATTACAAACAAAACGGGTACGTATACATTAAGCTATCCGAAAACCGAACGAATTAAAGAGTTGGGTAAAGTTTTAATTGAATAAGGCTAGCAGAAAACAGCGGTCAATTAAAATACTGTCCTGTTCCTCCAACGTTTCGGTGATTTGTCAGAAATCCGTTTACTGCGAACATATTCGGAGATCATAAACTCGACGTCGGTATGAACTCTTCGGAAATTTCCAGAGAACTCCGCAGGAATTTTTTGCTGCTCCAGTCGGGAGGTATCTTGAACTCCGCCACTTGCCGTTCTCCCAATGTCAACTTTCTTTTCTGTCCCCATAAAATCGGATTGCCGTTTTCACTTGAATAACTATAAAGATAAGGTTGTCTGTGGTTACCATAAGGGTTATGCACACTCGTCTATGGATCGGATTTCCATGCACAAGCAATTACGTCTGGATCACTGAATCGTTTTTGGATTACGCAGTTAATGTTATTGCTATCTCTGTTTAATGTTTAAGGGTTGCTGGGTGCAGATGAAGATGAGAATGAAATTACCATCTCTCCAAAATACATATTTGTAATAGTGATATAAATTCAATTGTTATGATGAAGCTGTATAACAACACAATATTTTAACGGAATAAAAGGGTATAAAACACTTCAGATCGCAAACATTTTGTCATGAAGCTGTACGCGAATTAAATAAATGTTGAGGCTTCGGAAGTGAAAAATTTTAAGTTTCATACAGTTTGAAATTGTGTCTGAAAGGGAAAAACTTGCGAAGAGTGAAGTATTAATCTCGAATATAGTAGGTCCACGAATGAGGGAATTATAGAAAAATTTTAACAAATGAAAATTACAATAGTATATAACATATAACAAGCAAGGTAAGAGGGTTTTTTCTGGCGAATGGAGGATATAACTGACGAGTCGCAGGCGAGTCAGTTACCACATTGAGCCAGTAAAACCCGTTATCTTGAGTGTATTGTTTTATATTTTATTTGTTTCTCATTTGTAAGAAGGTTAGATAAATTCCAAAAAAATCTCAATAATTTGTCACAAATGTCGTAAGCTATGGAAGCGTTGCTATGAACATGTCTGTTTATTTTTCTTTACATTTGTTTTGACGAAAGCGAAAATGAATATACCAAAAGAAATTATTGAGGCAGCCAGCAGTGTAGCTTTAAGTTCATTACCTGTAAAATCAGCTTCAAGGTACGAGCGAGAATACGACGACTTCAAGAACTGGCAAAACAAAAATAGTGTGATTGGGGTAACTGAAGATGTTTTGTTGGTCTACTTGAATCAACTATCAGCTAGATTCAGCCCTAATACTTTATTGTCAAAATGGTATAGACCATTCAGCATAGGCTGAAAAGCTGCTTGGAAATGAAAGAAATGAAAGTTAAAATTGACTCACACCACCGTTTTTGACCAATGAATTGAGGATGAGAAAAATCTGATTCCTATAGCTCCAAAAAAGATTCCTATAGCTCCTCAGCCTCCATAGTCACCCGACTTGAGTTCTTGTGACTTTTTCCCTTCCCAAAGTTGAAAAATTACCTCAAGAGAAATCATTTTGGGACAGTGGAAAAAATTCAAACTGCTGTATCCGACCAGCTAAAGATTATTTCAGTATCGGAGCTCAGCAATGCTATAAGGAGTGGAACAAACGTCTCCAGCGCTGTGTGACCTCAGAAGGAAGTAATTTTGAAGGTAAAATTATTGAATTGTAATTATTTTTGTATTAAAAATTTTAAAAAATCAGTCTTATTACTTAATTTACAGACTTCGTACACTCCATTCAAGAAATATTGAGAGCGAAGCACGTCTTTCAAGTGTAGTCGAAGCTTGTAATTAATACTCATCAGGAATTTCTGTAGTTTAAATAATCAAAATGAATGCCTAATATTCCTTCAAAGAATTATTATTATCAACAAACAATTAACGTTATCTTGAAACGTCCCATACTCTATCCATGAATTCTGTCATAGAATTCAAGAATACTTTCTTGACTGCAACATAAATGTTATTATAGTTTCATAAACGTTGATCTGTTGATCAACTCGTTGATTGAGCGATTCTATACCAGAAATTCCGGAATTCGGCATTTCATTGGTCAATTTGACATATAAGTTGAAGGATTCTGTAAATTCCACTGTAAAGGTTAATTTAATGAAATGAAATAATGAATTTGGAGTAATAAGAATGCAGTGTAAGTTTATTATGATGATGATATTTATCTGATATTCTACAACGGTGTGAAAGTTCGCCTGGGTCTAAGAAAAACTGTCTTCCAAAAAAAATTTGCTCGCTTATTTGTCATATTCTAGACAGGATAGTAGCGAGAAATAGTAACGGGTGGTCCATCTAGTGTTTGGAATTTGAACTACCGATTATTTGACATTATAAACGTCAACTATTCTTTTTGACGTGACTAATATTTAGTTGAACGTTTGAAGTTTACGAAATGGGACGCTATTCGCTTGAAGAAAGTTGGGAAATATTAAAAACTTATTTCCAAAGTGGTGAGTCTTCTACTCAAACTGTGAGAAATTTAAGAAAAAAATTCGACAAAAAAAATGTTCCAAAAACCCAATTTGTGGATCAATTTGTGAAGCGTGTTCGTGAAACCGGAATGTTGGTGGATAAACCAACACGTGTACGTACACGTCCGGTCCGTTCAACCGAAAATATTGCTGCTGTGGCTGAAAGTGTGCGTGAACAATCATCAACATCAGTTCGCCATCGTTCTCAACAATTGGACAGTTCACGCACTTCTTTGATGCGAATTTTGCGTAAAGATCTTGCCATGAAGCCGTATAAAGTTCAATTGGTGCAACAGCTAAAGCCAATTGACCATCCGAGTCGTCTACGGTTCGCAAATTGGGCGGAAAATTGTTTGGCGGAGGATAACGAATTTGATCGAAAAATCATCTTTTCGGACGAAGCTCATTTCCACCTCGGTGGTTATGTTAATAAGCAAAATTGTCGCATCTGGGGCACAGAAAACCCGCACGTCGTCATAGAGAAGCCAATGCACCCACAACGAGTGACTGTTTGGTGCGGACTTTGGTCTGGCGGCATCATCGGTCCATTTTTCTTTGAAAATGAAGCAGAAATCGCCGTAACCGTCAATGCCGAGCGCTACCGCGCAATGTTAAACGATTGGTTCTTTCAAGAAATTGAAGCTAACGACTTGGACGATGTGAATTGGCCACCAAGAAGCTGCGATCTGACGCCATTGGATTATTATCTTTGGGGAGCGGTGAAAGATAAGTGTTACGCCAACAATCCAGAAACAATTCAAGACCTCAAGACCGAAATTCGAGCTGCTATTGGTGAAATAGAGCCCCAAACAATCGAAAATGTATTAAAAAATTGGGTGGAACGAATAGGCTACTGCCAAGTCAGCCGTGGTGGTCATTTGGCCGAAATTATTTTTCATAAATAAATGTCATGAACCAACCTTTTGAATAAATGTACAACCATTGGAAAATATTGAGCAGTTTTTTTTTATAGCAAAATTAAATTCCAATTTTTAAATGTGCCACCCATTATATAACACTACTAGCAAGGTGAGAGAGTTTTTACTGGCGAATGGAGGATATAATTGACGAGCCGCAGGAGAGTCAGTTACCTCCTTGAGCCAGTAAAACTACTTGATTCAACTATCAGCTAGATTCAGCCCTAATACTTTATTGTCAAAATGGTATAGACCATTCAGCGTAGGCTGAAAAGCTACTTGCAAATCTCAAATTTATTGAAAAATATGACGTTTAGTTGTCATTTGCAGATTTCAAAAGGTAATAGCCTTTCTGAAACCAAAAAATGAGAGTTATACGCCAAAAAAGGGCAAGGTATTAAGTAAAAAAGAGGCTGAACAATTTCTTCTACATGCTCTTGATGACCAGTTGTTACTGGCGAAAATTGTAACAATATTTGGGATTTTTGGATGTTGTCGATGTGACGAAATTCTCTCCCTAAACATGAGTGATGTAGAAGATATGGGAAAATACGTCATTGTGACATTGGGGCGAACAAAAAAGTTAACAACAAGAAGATTCACCATAACCAATGATGGCTGCAGCTTCAAGCCCTGCAAGTTATACAGAAAATATGTAAATCTTTGGCCTCCTGGAACAGAAAGCCTAAGAATTTTTGACATACCGACATGGAAAGTGCATTTCATTTAATGGTGGCCAGCACACTATTAGTGGTGTCCCAAAGCAAATAGCAAAATATTTAGGTTTAAAAGACCCAGAGTTATACACCGGCCATTCTTTTCGCAGAACTGGAGGCACTATGGTTGCGGATTCGGGTGGAGGTATTTTAGCACTAAAGCGTGCAGGAAGGTGGAAGAGCACCGAAATTGCGATGAGTTATGTCGATGATTCGGTCAACAGAAAAATCGTAATGACTAGCTAATTATTTGGTAGTAAGGAGAGTACAAATGTTCTGCAGTCGTCGAGTTCAGCAGTTTCTAAGTCAACAGATAGTTCATCATCATCAGTATCAACTCTTTCATCATCAAAAATCTGTGTTACTGGAAATAACAATTGTGCCATGTTTTTCAACATGTATGACGATAAAACAAAATTTTCTAATGTAAATAATAGTAGTAACTTGTTAAAATTTTGCAAATTAACTGTCAGTTTTACAAGTTAGTGACTTGATAAAAGAAACTTTCTCGATTAATATTGTGTTTTTGGAAACTGACGTTTACAAATGAGAAACAAATAAAAATGTTTCTCTATTTTAGTGTCGTAATGAGTTCATTACAGTACAAAAAATAGTGCTGTAATAAACTCATTACAGCATTGTTTTTAGTTATATTTTTCGTTTTGTGGTATACAACACTAACATCCTATCCTTTCGAATGTCAACAAGCGTCCATTGCATGTCAATTGTCAATATTAAACCATGTAGAGATTTGAACGCACTATTCAAATTCTATAATCTGTTAATTTTCTTATCAGTCACACCAACTGCGAAAATAAAATACAAAAGGCACTAGGAGGTATAATCTGAATTTTTCATTGAATTCCAATAAATTTCTCACAATTCTTGACTGAAATAGAGAAAATATCGTCTAATACTCGTTGCAAAAGGCAATTCCAACACGAATTGGAATAGGTGCCCATTCTGCAACTTCTACAACTTCTGCAACTACAGATTATCTTGTTTTTCTCCATTTTAAAAGAAAAATACCAATTTTTTGTAAAACTATTAACACAACTGTATGATTTTCATGGAAAAAAGAATGTGCTGGGATAACTTTTTCCAATTTTTCAGTTTATTCGGAAACCAGCTTGATTTTTGTCAAAAGCACAACTTCACTCAAGCCTAGCACAATTTTTCGACATATTTCGACTGAAAAAAACGCTGGCGTTCTTATATATTTTGAGGATTTTCTGGAAAATGTTTTTTTTTCTATGAAAATATTCACAGCACATTCCCAGATTGAAGTCACGTGAACCTTCATGGTATAATTCGTTCTTCAACATGAACATAAAAGATAAAGAATTATTGCAGATTGAATGGAACATAAAATGTTCAATAAAAATCTCATTCTTGATCCCTCAAAAAAAATTCCTGGGTTTTATCTTCCTAGAAAAATTTGAACAGTTCTTAATCGTTTGAGAGCAGGTCACAGACGTACCAATAGCCTGCTTCTCAGATGGAACTCAGTTCCAAGCTCAAGTTGTGAATGCAGAGGAAACAATTCCTTACTCCATCAATCATTGTAATAAATATAATAAATATAATAAATAATAAATGAGTAATAAATTTCAAACGAATTTGTAAGTGATCCTTCCATTCAGTTCTTTTTTTCTTTTTTTTTTATTTCCAAATTTGATGCGGGCAACTTGAAGAAGCCTCTGTAATCATTAATCACTCTAGAAGAAAGATGCCATTCACCATTTAAAATTTTAATTTTCGTTAACATTACAACACTTTTTGGGGAGCAAGTGTTTTTTACTGCGGTTTTTTCCAAGGCTTTTACGTCATACGCCAAATTGTATGTACACCCCGTTACTAACCCCAGCTAACACTACATGCTACATTATTTGCTATCAAAAATTGTACGCCAAGATTCAAAAGAATATACAAATATACATACATATTAATGGGGCCTTGGAGGTTCAACTGAATTACAAACCAAAGATAAAACTTCATTTACACTTTCATGAATAGACTTGTTCAATTAAATAATATGAATTAAATTCTTCATAAAATCATAGAATGAGGTTCAACTGAATTACAAGCCAAAGATAAAACTTCATTTACACTTTCATGAATATACTTGTTCAATTAAATAATATGAATTAAATTCTTCATAAAATCATAGATTGCAGTTGTAATTTTCTGTGTCGATTTGTTGAACGAAATAATATATATATATATATTCTTTAGACAATGTGATTTATGGCTGACAATAATCAGTTAGCAAACAATAAAGCATATAGATCAGGGATTAGTGACGAGGTGTCATACAATTCAGGGTATGACATAAAAGCCTTTCTAGGAAAAAAAATATCCCAATGAAATCTGGGGATGAAAAAAACCCAATATATATACGGATTTTTATTTAAATCTCTTAGGAGATATTAAGTATTGAAAATTTTTTTTTTGGGAATTTTTTAAAATTTTCTGAGTGTGGAAATACATTTCGTTTCAAAAAATAAGCTCGGATGGAAATATATTTTAGGACTCCGACGGATTTCTTCAAGAGTGATCTTCTATTGATGGAGACAGAGACTTCTTTCAAGTTGCTCACATCGAATCTGGAAATAACAAAAAGACAAAAATAGCAGAAAAAAGAACTGAATAACAAAAATACGTATCATATTCGTTTGAAATTTATAACCCATTTCAAGAAAGAATCGGAAACATCATGAATAGCCCTAAATCCATCTTGAAATTTTATATGGGACAACTATTGATGAGATGAGGTATTGTTTCTTCTGCTTCTCCACATTCACAACTTGCGCTAGGAACTGAGTTCCATCTAAATAGCATGCAATTGGTACGACCATGACCTGTTCTCAAACGATTAAGAACTGTCCAAATTTTTCTTGGAAGATCAAAACCAGGAACTTTTTCAGAAGGATCAGAAACGAGATACTTATTGAACATTTCGTTAGAGTTCCACTCAGTCTTCCATAATTCTTTATCACTTATCTTGATATTGAAGAACGTATTATGCCATAGTGGTTTACGTGACTTCAATCTGGGAATTCTATTTTGTGGAATATATGAAATAATTGGGAATAAATTGGGAAAAGAATGATATTTTTTCCAAGAATTCAGAGCTGCAGTCTGTCTGCGAATATGGGGAGGGACAATGTTAGACAAAACTGATAACCATTGAACTGGTGTAGATCTTATGGTGCCAGTAATTATTCTCATGGATGTATTCAATTGTGCATCAATTTTTTGTGTATGTGCACTATTAAACCAAACAGAGCAACAATACTCAGCTGCAGAAAAAACTAGGGCTAAAGATGATGTGCGAAGAGAGGAAGCATCAGCACCCCAAGTTGATCCAGCTAATTTCTGAGCAATATTATTCCTAGTTTTAAGTTTTAGGCTCAGGTCATTTAAATGAGTCTTGTAATTGAGAGATGAATTTAATTAAACTCCTAATTATTTTGGATAGAAATTATGTTCGATAGCAGAATAATTGAAATTTACAGCTAATTTCCTATATTTTTCATGATTATTCAGATGGAAACAAAATACCTCTGTTTTGTTGGGATTTGGACATAATCGCCACTCAATAAAATAATTCTTTAAAATTTCCAAATCAGATGACAGTATGTTTTCCAGAGTATGGAAATCCGAATGTTGGTAGGCGATAGCAATGGCGTCAGCATAAACAAATTTCTGAGATAATACTCTAATGCTTATATTTCAGGTTAGTGTTTAGAATATCAACCGATTTCAAAGTAGTATGTTCATTTGTTCCATTTACGGCAGTTCACAAGTAAGTTTTAACCAAGAATTGTTTTAATTATTGTTGATCGAATATGAATGCCAGATGAGAGAAAAGTGTTATACACAAATCTCGAAAAACATGTGTCGTATTCTATTTATTATTATTATTTATTTTTTGATTAATTGTTCTGTAGTTTTTTTTTAATGTTTGATGTTGTGATAAGAATGAGAAATTCTTCTTATTCATCAAAGAAATCAGTGTTCTATAAAATAAATAATTGATACCTTCAAGAAGTGTAAGACCATAATTGTCTATTTTAGATATAAAACTTCTACTTCATTTCCAAAGCTGGTCCATATTTCTTGAGTAACATAAGATCATCCAACAATATACAAACCGATCACCATATAATGCAACAGTTCCACATGATCTAGATTCGAAAAGCCAACAAGAGAACAAAAAAAATGAACATTATCATGTATTTTGAATAGAAATCTGCTGGTACCCGTTGAGTTCAATGATTCTCTTCATCAGTTTAGTCATCCCACTCTCCAGGATATGACCAGAATGAAATAAAATATTAGAGATGCAATACGAGATATTCCAATGAATGTATGAATAAATATATTCATGTATAGATTTCCATTCCAATTTAAACGCAGCCGGATTTAGGTTCGGAAACATCGAAATCATGAGGTTCCTGCATCCGTGAGATTGCTTTTTGCAATCAGCTTGTAAATCCCATACAGAGTGTATATCTGCTCATTTAACATTATATACCTAGCCTTTGTTCCTCTGAACAGGAGTTGATCAACTAAAATAATATATATGTTTATCAGTACTGGAATATACAGGGTGAGTCTTTGACCACTGCGTTAATTTTAACTACATATTTTTGAAGTGACAAGAATAATTTTTTCCTCTACCACTTTTCCAAATCTGCGCAGTTGCAGAGTTATTAACGATTTAAAATTTCAAATTGAGCTATGCCATCATCAAATTACAAAAAGAAATTAGCTTTTGCTTTATGATAGACAATAATATTGCATAAACTTGTTTATCCACCCTGTTCCTGTTTAAGGCTCCAAAGTGATAAAAACACATATTTAATGCTCTTCGAAGAATGTTACATAAATTTCCATCCTAAACATTATTTCAGCTAAAAAGCATATTGAATTCCTTGGTTAGTGATTTTGCATCCGAATACTGGTGAAAATATTAAATTTTCCGAACCTTATTCACCCTTTAATTGGACAGTTCTTAAGAAAATACTCATATCTAACTTCCAATGCTCTGAATTCTATGATTGTTTCTAATTCTTTAGACCCTACTATTCCATATATTGTCCAT
Organism: Micraspis discolor; assembly: GCA_030674115.1. NCBI lineage: Eukaryota > Metazoa > Arthropoda > Insecta > Coleoptera > Coccinellidae > Micraspis > Micraspis discolor. The sequence goes on from JARTUT010001740.1 coordinate 5,267,639, forward strand.
ACTATTGTCATGTTTTTTATTTTTCATAAATGACAAATGTTTTTATATGTTTGATCTTCTATGTCTTAAATAGTTAAATAATTCATTAATTCATAGAATACAAATGTCAAAGTTATGATTCTACCCAAGAAGTTTCTCGAAATAAGATTCCAACAGAAAAATCAGTTCGATGAAAGACAGTATTACAGTATTTTCAAATCCTATTCGGAAGTTTTCTATAATTAGCTGGAACACTAGTGAGAATAGATTATGAAATTCAAAAAGTTTTTGATCATAATTTTTATACAGAATTATTAATTTCTCTTTAAACAGTGTATTAAAGCTGTTTAGGAGGAAAGAACTTTGTAAGTTGAAGGTTATGTTTTCGGTCATAAAATAGAGTTTAAATTGTAACTGGAAATGAATAATTCAATTTTTAGAATTTGAGATGAAATATTCAGTATTGCATATTGAAGAATTATAACTGATCAAACAAATAACAAAGCAAATAGTAAGTATAAGTATTCATTCATTTTGAGAATTGATTCTGAAACTTCGTTTTTGAAATTTGGTAGATCATATTGTTAGTTAGCAGTTCACCTGTTTCAATATGAAACGGCATGGAAGAAATTTATAATTTACTTGTAAATTCTTCACATGAAATATTGAAAACATTAGCGAAATTGTTCAGAAATATTGTTTTAAATCAATATACAGGGTGACTCTTTGACCACTGCGTTAATTTTAACCATAGGTTCTTGACGTCGAAAGAAACATTTTCTTCCTATAATATTCTTCCAATGGCCCCGTTCAAAAGATATAGGGTGTTGAAATTTTATAAAAAATTGCATTTTCACCTGTAATATTCAAACGACAATATCAATTGAAATGATCTCTAGTATAACGTTTTTGATGACAGTCATGCATATTTTGGCATCAATAGATTTATTCCATTTCTTGTGGGTTTCTCACTACTACTATACAGGTTGGTTAAAGTGCATGAAAAACAAATATAACTTGAACTAAAGGTATCTTGCACTTCCTAGAATCATTAGTCTTTTTTTGCAGATATAATCATCTATCATCTTTTTTCCTAAATTGCATCATTTTCGAGATATTTAAAGTCGAATGGATTTAAATCGATATAATCATCTGATGAAACATGAGTGAGTGAATCATTTCTATGAAGAAAAATAATGTTTTTAAACAATTCAGATTCAATAGTGGATGCTGTGGAAGGTAATTTTCATTCAAACTAAACTGGACTACAGAGGGGATTTGCCCAATGTGAAAACTTAAAATGCTTATAACTTTTTAACGCAGCTGAATATGGAAAAACGGTATTGGAAGAAGTGTTTCTTTTGTTTTGATCTCAAGAACCTATGGTTAAAATTAAAGCAGTGGTCAAAGAGTCACCCTGTATATCGATTATTTGACAATGACAAAATTTTGAGTTCACTGTCGTCTGAGATGCACAAGAAATATTTTTTACCTTCATTTTCTTATCTCTCAATGAGACATCTTGGTTCAAGTGTGCGGCAGGTGAGGACTTTATCATGTTTACATCTTACTCAACCTCTAACGCTTGGGAATTCAATTAGAGATTAAATGTAATCTCTAATTAACTAATCAGAAATTCGATTAAAGGAGTATGAGTTGCAGTAGATTCACTCAGCTCCAGCTCCTTCTCTAGCAACTTGCAACAGACAGATTTTACGAAATTGGGTAAACCGATGTTTACTCTTCTTAAAATCATGATTATCATCGAATCGGAAAAATAAGACCGTTATGATTTTATGATATTGACACTTGAAATCTTCAATTTCAAATCAAAAATTGAATGGACAATTTCCAGGAACTACTAGATGTAGTTTTCCTATTAATTCCTGATTTCTACACTTTGAGAGCGAAGCTATAAATTTTCAAGCATCGAGAAGCATTCAAGAACATCAAGGAATATGATGGACATTTCTATTGAACTTATATTAAATCTCATCAATATAAGGGTAAATTTTATAAGAAGATGCAAAATGGTACAATGGGTAGCTATTCCAGAACTAATGCATGATTATGTGTAAAACTTCCCTTCTTCAACGAATTGTAGACGATATTTTTGCTATTTCAGTCAAATGTGGTTGAATGCTATATATGTTGTTTGTTCATTTTCTGCATCAGAACAATGTTACAGTTTGTTTTTAATAATTATATAAGATATCGTTCCTTGATTTATTTCATCAATTTATTTAATTTCAAAATTTAAGATTACTTTTCACGGTTATGCTATATTTCATAAATTCTAGTTAATGTCATTACAGTTTTCGTTTTCAATTTTCAAAATTAATTCTCATAATTCATTATAGTTTTCATCTCAATTTTCTTATTGATTATTATAGGTTTCATTTTCGATTTTCGAATTGGATGTTGTAATCTGTGATTGGAGAGTTCGTTAATGCGGAGATAGATGTCATTGTTGTCAGCAGTTCGTCTTATTCAAAATTAATTCGGCGTAGTGTTTTGTTTTTTGTTACTTTTCTTTTATCAATTTTTTATTACTTCTGTAATCTGCTTTTCAGATAGATTTAAAATTCACGAGATATAAATTCAATTACTCTTCGAAGATCTTTAGTGTTTAGACAGATATAATATAGTAAATTGCAGCAGAGTTGTCGAAGCCATTTGTTAGATACAATTGGAAATTTAGTTGGGCTAATTAATTCAGCTGTAAAGGCATTAGTTTTTTGAACAATTAAATTCGGATAGCCTTGAATTACTTTTATGGATTCTGGACACAAACATAATTTGGATAATTTTGTAACTCAACATCGATTTTTCTGGACCCAAAGATTGAATGGTAATACTGATCGACCCATTGGCGAACTTCCCGATAAATCACGGATACAATATTGGTCAAAACCGTATAAGGAAGAGCAATCAAGCCAAACCTATTGTCGTCCTAGAAATAGGTCAACCAGTGAGATCAAGAGGTGGCGTTCACTCAAGTTAAGTCCCTCCTATTTTTGGAACATTTCATTTTTTGTCATTGTTGCTATTTTTCTAATTTCAAAATTCCAGTCACAATATTTCCAAATTTCAGTGTGGTAATTTCTACATAATTTAATTTCTGGTTTCTGTTTGAAAAACTTTCGAATTGATAACATTCTGGCTATGGTGAGAGAAGTTTCATTATTTTGTAGTTATTTTTTAGTACTGTTAATTGTAAACCATATGAGATTTTTTCCACATGGCAGTTTTTTGCAGATTGTAATCCACATCAATATTCAATTGAATTTTTGTAATAAATCAATTAACGAAGTACCTGTTTTTTTTTAAATTTTGCCACTAAACAATTTTTGGGGTAAGGTACTCTGACCTGACCCGGACTGAGCCAGAATTTTGATAAATAGTTGTTTCTTTTAGCTTTAGGCCATATTTTGAATTTTTACTAATTTTAGTTCCACTTAGGTAAATTTTGGTAAACGTGGCAACAACACACTTTACAATTTTTCTTCCCTATACCTATTTCGTTCGGATTTCAAGTTATCTGGTAATTTTTTTGACCACTTTGTGTAATTGACACGAAATATTCGGAAACAGTGACGCAGATCAAACACCTGAGGTTATGTCAAATTTCGAACTTAAATCTCAAATAATATTGATCAAAATAAAGTCATTTTCATAATTTTCAATATACAATTTCTAAAAATAACTCAAAAATCGTTGAAGATGGATATAGAGAAGTGAAATAATTCAATTGAGTCTTTATGGAGAATCATGAAAAAAATTGAAATATTGGGTGTCCAATTTAAATTAACAATGTTGTTGCTGTGAAGATTATTAATGAAATGATAAATTAATAAACGAACAATTTAACTTCTATTTGTCTTACTTCATCGTTACCTAGGTTATGCATTTGTTGATGCTCTGTGGTCATCTACGTGATCACAGTTACTTCAGGAAATATGTTCTATTTCATATCCTAACATCTCTCCTTTCAACAAATTAATAAGATAGAACTGGAACAAATAAACAAGATATTAATGACAAACAAATAACCAATCACAAATTTAGTCTATTTGGAGACTTGACCACTCTGCCTGATGAACCTGTATGTCAACATTACATCTAAAATGAACTCATAACCTGAAGTAAATGACTATTCTTTCCTATAAAAGTTTCCGTTGGTGATTTACCTACCACTACGAAGTTTACCTGGTGCGTCTGACTGTGACAACGAATGCCTTATTCATCTTATCAGACTCTGCAGATGACAGATTTGAATACAAAAGGCAGTTTCCTGTTGGATCCCACGATGCATATATTCACTCTCTCCTAGCTTTCAAACCTTTACTAGAATTGTTCGCTGCTCCCACATTGATATCAGCATGATTTATGCCCTTACATGACAGTCCTGTTATAGCCTCCCCGATCCGAAGAATGATACATTGGAAAGAAGAGTGTTAATCGTAACATACGATCATATTATTCCATAACATAAAGCTTGCGTTTCGATTGGATCGTAAAAAATATAAGAACAATTCATCTGAGGATAACGCATGATTCTTTTAGGAGAAGAATTGCAAAATTTTCAACTCCTCTTCAAGGAGTGCAAATTGAAAAATTTTTGTAAATTTAAAGCCTATGCACATCAGAAATCTGATGTGTCGAATTTCGAAATTTCTTCTCGGAGAAGAATTGCAAAATTTTCAACTCCTCTTCAAGGAGTGCAGATTGAAAAATTCTTGAAAATTTTCCAGAACTTTCGATGATACTTGCCATCTTATAAGATAATCATAAGATCTCAACAAAAATTTGTATATATATGAAGGTTTAGAATTATTATTTCGGAATTGACTATCATCTTGTATTGTTTTTGTTAGCAACGTTTCGATAGACATCTTCTGTCGTTTTCTTAATAACAGGATCACATCGTCTTATTTTAAAAATAAGTTCCTGAAGAGACAACTCAAATTTCAAAATGATATATGAATTGAACTGCTTGAATGCTTCTGTCATATTTTTTCGACAATCTGAAAGAGCGACAGTGTGTTTAATTATTGGGAGTGGAAATAGAGATGCGAGGAGGTTATTATACGAGATGTCCAGAAAGGGTATCGGGTATTTGTAAGTTCAATAAAAAAAAATACACACACCGGCACAATTAGGGGAACACAAACAAAAATGTCTTTTTTTGGGGACTCGTGAGTGATTCGTCAAGTGGTTCATTTATTTAATATATAACCCTCGTACAACATAATATTTTGAGATATTTTGACATTTTTCAGCAATATAATAGAAATTACCCCCTCTCAAGTGTTTGTTGACAATTAGCCCTTTTAATTGTTTTTGATAAGGATTTTACCTGAACAGGTAATAGTAGCTCTAGCTTATTTTGTTGTTGTTTGAAGAGTTAACATTGTGTTGCATACAAAATGAGTGATTTGCTAGCTACTGAAGTCGCCAGAGCTGTGACAATGATCGAGAAAGGTCACACATATCGTTCAGTGAGTCAAATGTTGGGTGTATCAGTATCTGTGATCCACCGTTGTGTAAAACGTTACATACAGACAGGATCTTAAGTGCGGAGGCGGGGACAAGGCAGAAAACGAGCAACCAATGCCGTAGACGAACGTTTTATAAGGGTGCAAACGTTGAGAAACCGTCGTCAAACAGCTGTCCAGACCAGAAATCTCTTAGAAAAGGTGCGTAACGTGCGTGTAAGTGAACGAACAGTAAGAAGAAGATTAAACGAAGTTGGTTTAAAGTCATACGTACCAGCAAAAGCGCCTAAACTTGAGGTAAGCCACCGAGTTGCAAGATTAGCGTTTGCTCGTCAACACCAAGATTGGTCCGATGAATGGGGTCGTGTTTTATTAATAATAATAATAATAATCTTTATTGATCCCTTAAGACTACAAAAGTATGGGACAGGTCGCAAACAAAGGTACAAGAGATACAGATAAAATAATCTCCTATCACAAATCCAACATGGCATCATTCATGAATTCCGCCACCGAATAATAACATCCACTACACAATAGGTGCTTTATTGCCTTCTTGAAATGAAGTTCACCCAACATCTTAATTTTTGTTGGAAGATGATTAAAAAGACGTATGCTCTGATATAAAGGAGAGCGCTCATATTTAGATGTTGCATGAACTGGCACTTCCAAAACACTGTTATTTCTTGTAGAATAATGATGATGACTCGACAATTTGTGCATAATGCTTTCATTATTCTTAACATAAAGGAGACACTTATATATATAAATACATGACACAGTCAGAATATTATTCGCTATAAAATATGGTCGACAAGAAGATAAATGTGACAAATTGAAAATTAATCGGATTATCCTCTTTTGACAAATCAACACCCTTTCCAGTTCGGTAGAACCTCCCCAGATAAGAACATTATATGCCATATGTGGATAAGCTGTACAATAATACACATCCAAGAGTGAATGCAGGAAAAACAAATTTTTGATCTTATTCATGGCAAAATATGAGTTATTCAGTTTTTTACAAACCGATTCAATATGTTGGTTCCATCGTAAGTATTCGTCAATTTGTACTCCAAGAAATCTAGCGGAGCCACTTGTAGTTATTGACGAGTTTTCACAAGTGAAGACAGGTCGTTTTCCACCGAAATTTTTAGTTTGAAGTGAATGCATACTGTTTTTTCTATGTTGACTATCAAGTTATTCCTACGACACCAAGTAGTAAACGTTTGAAATAATATGGCCATCAGGTCCTCAAGCTCCTCAAAGCTCCCCGCAGTTACCAGAAATGATGAATCATCCGCGAAAAGTACGATCAAATGAGCGAGAACATGATCCGGCAAATCATTTATAAACAAAATAAAGAATAAAGGCCCCAGCACAGAGCCCTGAGGAACCCCTAGACCCAGGCCATACTCTCCAGATCTTTCACCACCGACCTTGATAGACATTCAGCGATCAGTTAAATAACTCATCAACCAATTCAAAAATATACCCCGAAAACCCAATTTATAGAGTTTATCAGACATAAATGAGAAATTCAATGAATCAAAAGCTCGGGACAGGTCGAAAAACATTCCCGCAACATGTAAACCTTCATCCAATTTTTTATAGGCTGTTTGAACGAACGAAAAGGCTGCCGTTTCGGTAGAATACTTGGGCCTGAAACCATGTTGTGAAGTGGTGATGATATTGAATTTCATCAGAAAATTTAACATTCTATTAAGGATTATTCATTGGAATACTTTGGAGAAACAACTAAGGAGAGATATTGGTCGGTAATTGACTATGTTGTGAGGATCACCCTTCTTTGGAACAGGAACAACAGTTGCCTTTTTTAAAATTTTTGGAAATCTTCCAGAAGATATGGAGATGTTGATCAAGTGAGCAAAGTGCTCAGAAATAGATTCACCAATAGCTTTCAAAATTCGGGAAGAAATACAATCTGTTCCCGTACTCTTCTTGTTCTTCATCAATTTAATGACTGCAGCCACTTCATCTTTCGATATAGGATAGCAGAAAAAAATGGAGGTCTGCATTTTAGAGGTTGTACATATGTTAGAGAGAGATGTCCCAAAATGGGCAAAAAGCGACTTAGATGTTATAGTTGAAAAATATGCACTGAAAGACCCAGCTATTAAAGTTGGATCAGTATACAAGATTCCGTTTTGAAGTAGGCAAATTTGAGAGTGACATTTATTGATTTTACCAATTTCTGAATTAACAAGATACCATGTTGTCTTAATTTTATTACTTGAATTCTCCGACGAAAGCCGATTTTGCGTAAATTTCATCGACGGGAGGGAGGGGACGTGGAGATATCGATAGAACGGTACCATCAAGCCAATTTTACCGAAACGGTGTCATATGGTGGAGGGTCTGTTATGGTGTGGAGTGGCATAAGTTTAACAGCCCGCACCGCTTTGGTCATCATTGATGGCGGTTCTCTGACTGCACACAGGTACATAACCGAGATCCTGGAACCCCATGTAATGCCTTTTGCCCCATTTATAGGGCCAGGTTTTGTGTTTATGCACGATAACGCACGGGCCCACACTGCTCTAGTGGTTCGCGATTACTTGAATGAAATCGGAATTGATCAAATGGACTGGCCAGCACGATCTCCAGACACGAACCCAAACCCGCAAAGTGCGGGAGAGGATTCCACCTCCAAGGAATGTTGAGGAGTTAAAATTGGCGTTGATTGAAGAGTGGGCCGATTTGCCCCAGGAAATTATTAACAGCGTCATTAGAAGCATGGGCAGACTTATTCAAGCCCTAATTAGAGCCCGCGGCGGCAATATAAGGTATTTATAATGTAATTTAATAACATTTTCAAAGATTACTTAATTTAAAAATAATGGTTAATGAAGTCAAACTAATTTAAATTTCTTTTTTTTTGCAATTACGTATAAATAAATAATGTTCAGCCCTAGTTTCTATTGTGTCATATATTTTTTTTAATATTCAAGCCCAAATCAAGCGAAAAAACATACATAAAAAGTTAATAATTAAAAAAAAACTGTCTTTTTTTGTGTTACCCTAATTTTGCCGGTGTGTTTATTTGTGAGCAATAGAAAAGTTTATTGTTTATTATCAACACATGAATTGGAGAATAATTTGGAAAATATGATGTTATCCAAATGATGACCGTTGCGTTGCTGGTACTCTTCTAAACAGGAACGAAGATTGGCGAAAACATGTTGACACATAGCTATTGATATTGGTGCCTTTCTGACCTGATATTTTGCGTTAACTGGGTTAGATTCGTCGGATTATTTTGATAAACCTTACTTTCAAGGTATCCCCATGCAAAATAGTCAAGCGGGCTAAGGTCGGGGCTTCTGAGAGGCCAGTTGATGTTACCCCTTCGCGAAATGACTTTATTAGGCAATAATTCGTTTATAACTTCCATTAAATCATTTGAGGTATGGGAAGTGGCCCCACCTTCCTGAAAATAACTTCTTGAGTTGAAACCTGCAAACTCCTGCAACTCTGGGACCAAAAAATTTCTCAACATATCGCAATAACGGTCACTGATCACATTAATTGCTCCGCCTCGTTGACCTTCATGAAAATAAGGACCAATTATGCCTTTAGCAGACATAGCGGCCCAAACCACGGTCTTTGGGCTATGCAGGGGTCGTTCATGCTAGTCTCAGATTCTCAACTGCACAGTACCGACAATTCTGCTTATTAGCAAGACAATTCAGGTGAAAATTTGCTTCGTCACTAAACAATATGTTGTTAAAGTTGTTAAATCGCTGCAGCATTTCTTTCACAAAATTCAGTCGATTAGCATAGTCCGCATCCAAATTAAATTTTATAGGCTTTTAGATGTAAGTAAAGACGATTTTTTGATGTTCAACGCTTAGCTTCGCTATAGGATGGATAAAGACAGATTTTGACGAACCGACGCCTCAACATATTCAATTTTTTCGAACGAGGACGACCAGAGTTTTGAATTTTAACTGTCACACCTGTATTCTCGAACATCCTGATCCATTTCCTAATGCTACCACATGTACCTGTACCTGTACCTGTTGTACACTACAGTGGCGTGTACAATATTGCGCTCGATAGAGACGTTGAGCAGTCACTATTGAAGCAGCATTACGATAATACGCTCGTACGCAAAATACGCGATGCGTTTCCGTGTACTGTTCCATCGTGACTAAAACTCCATGTAATGGCGGACGCCGTAACCCCTCCCCACACCTTTTAAACGCCCCGTTCTCAATATAGCCCAAAAACAAATAACCGGTACGCTTTCTGGACACCTTGCAAATTTTTTCAATTTTCAATTTTTTTAAAAAGATTGATAGTATAAGAAATTTTTTTCAATTTTCAGTAATGAGTGTCAAATTGACTGAACTCTGAAAACTAGACTAAATTTATATTCACTACAAAAGTGATATCTTTCGAACCGTTCTCATTCCACCCCAACTTAAAGTTTTATTTCTGAAAAGGGATCAACCGTGAAAGTGCCCTCCATTTGTGTAAAGATTTACAATTCAGAATGCAATTAATCACTCTCGCTTTTCCCTCAACCCATCTGACGCGAATTCGTTAATGAAAAGAATTCTCACAAAAACGAAGGGACCCTTATAGGTCATTAAGAAATTGAATTCCGTAGGCATAATGGAGAGTGACAACATGTCATAATATCCGAAGACTGGTATGACAAATTGAGTGTTTAAAAAAACCTTAAAGAATATGGGCAGAGGACGGACGATACCGACAAACTGAGTGAAATGGAAATGAATAATTCATTTTCAATGAAACTGGAGAACCGGAGATCCTAATCTCTCTTCAACAGATGCAAGATCTGATATTTCACTACCGCCATAAGGAATTCATTTTTTGAGCTTCCAATTATCATCATACTGTACAAATATAATATAGAAATTTTTATTTGTTTCTCATTTGTAAACGTCAGTTTCCAAAAACACAATATTAATTAAGAAAGTTTATTTTATGAAGTCACTAACTTGTAAAACTGACAGTTAACTTGAAACATTTTTTCAAGTTAGTAGTATTATTTACATTAGAAAATTTTGTTTTTTCGTCATATATGCTGAAAATAATGCTACAATTGTTATTTCCGGTAACACAGATTTTTGATGATGAAAGAGTTTATACTGATGATGATGAAATATCTGTTGACTCAGAAACTGCTGAACTCGAGGACTGCAGAACATTTGTACTCTCCTTACTACCAAATAATAACCAAATAATAATAATAATCTTTATTTGATCAATTATCAACAGATGTAGATCACGTCAATACATACCAATACATATGAACACTACTTATAATGAAACAAAATCCCTTTCACTCAAAAAATCTCCAACACTATAATAACATTTTCTAACCAAAAACATTTTAATCTTTTTGGCGCTCTTGTTCACCCGAACAGAGTGCCTATCATTTTGCCCGAATGTCTGTAATTTTGGAATATCGAGCCGAAAATGGTCTCAATCGATTGGGTTCGACTCCCTGATGAAGAATTCGTGGCGAAAGTTGAGTCTGTCCGGCCGGCCGGCCGGCCGTATCCTCTCTAGCATCCAAAAGGAATCAGCTAGAGTTTTCAAATTTTCAGAATAGGTTAATTGTCCAAATATCTCGGTCAAGTTCGTTATTGGGCCAAATCCGTCGGATGGTTCAGTAGTTATGAGCATCTGAAATTTTGATTCCTCAATAACTACTAGAATATCCATCCGATCAAGTTGATACTTGGAATGTTATTGAGGGAGGCTGAAACGAAATGGCTTGCAAAATTTCGCAGAAATCGTCACGCTAGAAAATTTTAAAAAAATTCCCAAAAAAAAAATTTTCAATACTTAATATCTCCTAAGACTTCATTTAGATTTAAATAAAAATCCGTATATATATTGAGGTTACCGATATCTTACTCCTTCTCAAATTTCATTGTCGTAGCTTTTCCCCTTCTGAAGATATGATCATTTATTTCATTTACTCAAGAGAAAAATAGAAATGTCATGAAGTCCGAGCTTTGTCATTGAAAGATTTGCCATCACAGATCGATATTCGTTTGACAACTTGCGGACCTAGATATCAGTGTCAGTTGGCGTAATATCAATCAAAATTTTCATAGAATTCATAGAGGTAGAATTCGATGTCGATGACGTTGTCAAAATTCAGAAAAGCACAGACGTAATATTAATCAAAAATTTTTTATCATAGAGAAAGAATTTGATGGCGTTGTCAAAACTCAGAAAAGCAATGACGTAAGTTTTTAGGAGAAGCATAGAACAAAATTTGGTGAAAATTATGAGTAGTTATTTTCAAATTGAGATAAAGGTTTGTTTATTCATTAGGCTTTCATATTTAGATCACATTGTCCCATAGTACGGAAAAAGACTATTGTTCACCCGATCAGAGAGCTTATAGATTTGTTAAGGTTTGAATATTCACTCGCAAGTAGGTCAACAAGAGCGCCAAAGCAATCTGACCTCACGTCAGTGCTTTCTAAATTTTTTTTTTTAATTGCAATAGGCATGCATTTAAAATTTTGAGGAAATTTATTCCATACTGTGATTATAAAATATACAGCATTCCTTTGTATATAACTAAAATTTGTTTTTTCTCTACTGAGATAATTTTTTCCTCTGGTATTGTATTCATGCCTTAACAGTGATTCTTTAAAATCATTGAAGTTGTTGCTTACATACATTACACATTCATAAATAAACAGACTGTACAATGTCAATAAGTTATTACCAATAAATATATTTCTACAGCTCTCATTGCATTTCATTTTGAAGATAGTTCTCAAGCATCTCTTCTGCATGATGAATATTCTCTCAGCCTCAACAGAATTACCCCAGAAAATTATACCGTACCTGAGTTTGAATTGAACGTAGGCATAATAAGCTGTCAGGGCCGTCTCTTCACTAATTGTATTGGCCAATATCCTTAAAGCAAAGCAATATCCTGCAATACCTCTAGACAGATTTTCAATTTGTGTTTTCCAACTCAAATCCCCATCGATATATATCCCCAGGAAAGGTACTGCATCCTCTGTCTTGATTGTGTTACCATGATATGTCAAGCTTATGGCATCTTTATTTCTTTCTCTAAAGACAAGCAATTTTGTTTCATCGATGTTTATTACCAATTCGTTTCTTTTAAACCACTTTTCAAGATTTTCCAAGTCACATTCAAGCTGAACCTTGCATTCAGTCACAGTCTTACGAGACAAAATCATTGATACATCATCAGCAAACATAACCATATCATTGGATGTTACATGAATTAAATCATTGGTATAGATTATGTAGAGTAGAGGACCCAATATTGAGCCTTGTGGTACACCTCTCTCAACATGTAAGGGATCTGATATTACCTGTTTGCCATTTCTTCCTCTCTCTGTGGTTCTTTGAGTTCTTCTTGTTAAATATGATCTGAAGAGATCTAGTGCAACTCCTCTTATTCCATATTTTTCCATTTTTTCTAGTAGGATGTTGTGATTCACATTGTCAAATGCTTTTGTCAAATCAAGGCAAAGAGCTGCTGTCACTTGATTATTATTCAATGATTTTATTATGGAATTTAGTGCCTGATACATTGCATTTATTGTACATTTTTCCTGCCTGAAACCACATTGCTGCTTAACCAAGATGTTCTTTATTTCAAAAAAATGTAAGACCTTATCAAAAATTATTCTCTCGAAAATCTTGTTGATATTAGATAATATTGATATAGGGCGATAGTTATCATAGATGTTTTTATTTCCCTTCTTGTGAATTGGTTTGACCAGAGCTTCTTTGAGTGCCTGTGGATATTCACCTACTTGCAATATTCGATTGATTATATGAGATAAGGGTTTCACAAGTACTGATGCACAGGTTTTTAATAGGTCAACAGGTATCTCATAATATCCAACTGATTTCTTGTTTTTTAAGCGCCTTATATAACTTAGCATTTCCTCTTCCAATACTGACCCTAGAAAAATGCTACTATCGAGTGGTCTAACAGTCTCTGTGTCTGTGTTATTGCTCATATCAGGTCTTGGAGCAGACGTCAGAAAGAAAGCATTCATCTCGTTTAATAAATCCTCCTCTGATTTTTCTGGAAACACCTTGAATAATGATTTGTCTTTATCTCTTTCATTTTTGGTTGTATTATTGATCAATGTCCAAGTGGCTTTGGTCTTATTCTCAGAATTTGCTATGAATGTCATCTCTGCATTTTTTTTGGAGTGTCTTACTACTTGCTTCAATATATTTTAGTATTTCTTGTAGAAATCCGGTGATATTAAACCAACATTTTTTCATAAAGATCTCTTTTATGTTTGCTTGATTTCTTTATGCCTGTAGTGATCCACATCCTTTTGAGTCCTTTTTTTAGGTTGCATTTTTTCAATGGAAATATTTGGTTAATTCTTGACTTCAATGTATCGAAGAAATGTCCATAGGCTCTATTTGGATTCATCTGCAACATAACGTTGGTGCACTCTTGAAGGCTATAAAAGAAGTCTTGGAGCCTTGATTTTGAGAAGATTCTTTTCTCAATGATCTCTTTCTCGTTTAGTTCTATTGGTGTTACAGTTACGTCAATCACACTATTTCTGTTTTGACACTTTTTGAAGTCGTCGTATTCTCGCTTGTAACTTGAAGCTGATTTTGCAGGTAATAAACTTGAAGCTACACTGCTGGCTGCCTAAATAATTTCTTTTAGTACATTCATTTTTGCTTTAGCCAAAACAAATGTGAAGAAAAATAAACAGACATGTTCATGGCAACGCTTCCATAGCTGACGACATTTGCGACAAATTATTGAGATTTTTTTGGAATTTATCTCACCTTCTTACAAATGAGAAACAAATAGAATATAGAACAATTCATGCAAGGTAACGGGTTTTACTGGCTCAAGGAGGTAACTGACTCGCCTGCGGCTCGTCAGTTATATCCTTCATTGGCCAGTAAAAATCCTCTTACCTTGCTAGTATATATATGTTATATACTACTTATACTATCCCGTCTAGAATATGATAAATAAGCGAGCAAATCTTTTCTGGAAGATGTCCCCTTAAGACAGTTTTTCTTAGATCCAGGCAAACTTTCACACCGTTGTAGAATATCAGATAAGTATCAGGAAAACCTTCACTGCATTCTTATTAATCCAAATTCATTATTTCATTTCATTAAATTAACCGTTACAGTGGAATTTACAGAATCCTTCAACTTATATGTCAAATTGACCAATAAAATGCCGAATTCCGGAATTTCAGGCATAGAATCGCTCAATCAACGAGTTGATCAACCGATCAACGTTTATGAAACTATAATAACATTTATGTTGCAGTCAAAAAGTATTCTTGAATTCTATGACAGAATTCATGGATAGAGTTTGGGATAACGTTAATTGTTTGATGATAATAATAATTCTTTGAAGGAATATTAAGCATTCATTTTGATTATTTGAACTACAGAAATTCCTGATGAGTATTAATTACGAGCTTCGACTACATTTGCAAGACGTACTTCGCTATCAATATTTCTTGAATGGAGTGTACGAGGTCTGTAAATTAAGTAATGAGACTGATTTTTTTAAATTTTTAATTCAAAAATAATTACCATTCAATATTTTTACCTTCAAAATTACTTCCTTCTGAGGTCACACAGAGCTGGAGATGGTTTTTCCACTCCTTATAGCAGTGCTGGAGCTCCGATATTGAAATAACCTTTAGCTGGTCGGATACAGTCGTTTGAATTTTTTCGACTGTCCCAAAATGATTTCCCTTGAGGTAATTTTTCAACTTTCGGAAGAGAAAAAGTCACAAGAACTGAAGTCGGGTGACTATGGAGGCTGAGGAGCTATAAGAATCTTTTTTGGAACCATTTTTGCTCAGATTTTTCTCATCCTCAATTCATTGGTCAAAAACGGTGGTGTGAGTCAAATTTAACTCTCACAAGATCCCGGATTCTGTCGACATTTTCTTCGGTTCTTGAAGATGAAGGTCTTCTTGGTTTATCTGCAATCGACTCTCTTCCTTCCGAAAATGCCTTAAACCACCAAAAAACCTGGGCCCGTGACAAAACACTATCCCCGTAGGCCTGCTGAAGTTTAAGAAGAATTTCCGTTGCACTGTTTCCAAGTCTAAAGAAAACCTGATAGCACACCGTTGCTCGAAATTGATGTCATTAATTTTTAGAATACAATAGAAAAAACTGTTTCGCAAAAACAATCGCTACGTACAACCAAATGACTCGATCGAGGTCAAACTCGTACTGAAGGTGGATCATATGTTCCTCTACCACCCCACTAAACCCTGCACTTCCAGTGTTGCCAGATCGAACGCAACGTTGCCAGTCTCATTACTAAATTTACAGACCTCGTACAAACAGTCGTTTGGTTCCTGAGAAAACAAGTAAAGTCTGAAGACTCACCGATCATTGACTTTTACCTCAAATATCCATCGAATTCATTAAAATCTGTCGAATTTATTATTATTATTATAGATGAAAAATAAGTCGAAGGCATCGGTGATTAGTTTTCATTAGTTTTTCATTTCCTGGTAAAAGTTGTGGCATAAAATTGGGTAGTATACGATGAAAATGAACCTTACATAAAGATCGTATACAATTTCGAATTTTACTGGTATGATATAAAATTCGCGCCTGTAGAATATTCCATTTTATAGAGATTTTACTGCATACTAGCCACGCATTCAATATAACAAGGGGTACTAAAAGAAAACTGTCAACGGATCTAATCGGAAGGGAACTTTCCAGGGATCATCTGAAGAATCGAAATCAGGTTGATATCAGATGATAAACATTTTACTCTGGGATTAATTCTTGACCTCGATATCTTATATCAGGAGCGTTTAGATAAAAAAACTTGGTTGGAATTGACGATCAGCAAGTTTTGGGTTTAGAATTAATCATTAGTCTACTTCCACATTGAAAATACAGATTGTTTCTGTAATCGGGGCGTTTTTCAATTTTTCATTATTATTTAGTGTCAAGATTGATAGAACTGTTCTGTCAACTCTCAAATATTTTAGCTTTTTCAAAAGGTTCCTTGAAAATTATAAAATTGTATTGAAATGTTAGTAGCAAAAACAGTAACAGATAGTGGTTATTGTTATCGTTCAAATTATAATTCTACACGATTTTTATTATCATAATTTCTTCTTAAAAATATCCTACTAGTTTGTATGATAAAAAATTAGTCACAAGAGAAATTTTATTCGAGAAGTGTGATTGGAAAATTTTTTTTTTCATTACTCTGAAACTACCGAGTCGATTTGGCAGAATAATGAACTCGTTCGAGTTTTTCATCCTTCAGACCAACCCTGAAAGTTTCCACCCTCTAGCACATTCCGTTGGGACGTAATCGTACCAACAGACAGAATCGAATTTGACCACGGATTATTCATCTGTGAGTCCTTACAAATTGATTGATACCACTTTCGAAAAGTACTGACATTTGGGCAAATCTATAAACACTCTGTTCAAGTGAATAAGAGCGCCAAAAATTATAGACTTCTTGGTAAAACGATAGCTCTCTGTTCCACTAGGTATGAGCGTGCAGAATTTTCTTAATTTCTGCTCTTCACATCCCACAGAGTAAACTACAATTTTTTCAGAATCATTGTTTTTTTGAAGCTCAATATCTTCCAAACGAAAGGTTGAGATTCATGGAGGTAGAAGAAGCGGAGGGAGCAAATTCTAGATAGAAAGACAAGTTTGTGTTGCTAAATGGCGGGGTCGCCGGTTTATTTGAAAATTTTGTGTTTCCTGGATGAACGGACAAATGAGAAAGACAAATTCTGTTTTTCATGATGGCAATTTTGCTCATTTTCATAGACCGATATAGAATCGCTAGAATATGAATAGCTGAAATGTACGAAATTTTGATTTTGTAATCATAAATTTCTGATAGCTCATAAAAATTGGGAATATATATACATAATTCAAATCGGTTCAGTGTTTTCAGAATTTCCAATAGGAACCAAAGTATTAAAAATTTTATTAATAAAATTTTTAATGGTAAAAAGTTTTTGCTACTGACCTATCAGAGTCGAATAAAATTCCTTTTAAACCAGTTTCGAAACGCAACATCAGTTCGTATCGTACCAAGAACATTTACACAACATACATAACTTGGCTATTAAGTTCTTCGACTCAAATAAAAATACGCAAAAAAGTTTTCGTAGAGCGTAAATTAAATGCGCTCCTTTCGCGATACCTATCGCCGGCACTGTTGAGATGATACTACTCCCATTCAAACTTCTGGTGTCAATCCGACGCTTTTCACCGCGACGCCGAGGCGCGGAACGACGTCCAGCGATGCTCCCTTTGATGTGTTTATCAATAAAGATTCTGGAAGATAGCGAAAAACGTTTTTCTATTCGGCCCGTAGGCATATCAAAGAAAATTACGAATTGGGTATGGATTTTCATATGGAAGAATGATTCACAGGCCTACAAAAAAAAATTTTTTTTTGGTGCCTAAAATTTTTGAGCTGATTTCAACTATATTTTTATTGCTGAATCTAAATATGATAGCAGTTTTTCTGTATCAGCTCTAGATTTTTAGATAAATTCACTTATCTATCAATGCTTTTTCCTATTTAATACTGTCAAGTATGAGTGTTGTAATATTTATACAAGAGATAAGTTCTTGTATATTCTCCTTATTGTCAGTCTTCATTCGTAACAAATTGAATTTAAAATAATAATATTTATTATAATTATTATTTTAATTCATTTATTACAAAGAGAAGACTAACAATATGAGATATATAACTGATGGGTTGACAAACTGTTAACAAGTGGAGTTTAATCCTATTTAGTATCATCCAGTTAGTTTCATAGAAATCCGATATATGGAGCTGTCCCGTCTGAAGTGAACTTCAACTGCAGTTGAGAGTTGAGGTTAGTTTGTGAATTCTCGCGGTGCAGATAGATAGAACTTAGCGTCATATGAAATTTCTCTTTAGTAACGAGTTTTTGAAAAGTAAATCTAAAAAGTAGTAGTACAAATTGTTGTATTTGTGTTGTTGAATAGAAATGAGTTCAAGTAGAAGAAGCTGTGTACATCATCCTGATATTTTTTGCTACATATGCGGAGAATATACGTTCTTGGAAAACAGAAAAACTATTGGTGGCTTTGTAAAGAGGGCTTATCTTGGATATTTTGGTGTTAAGCTTGGTGATCAGAATAAAACCTGGGCACCACATATTGTCTGTAAAACTTGTACAGAGCATTTACAACAGTGGACTACCGGGAAATCGGAGTACCAATGGTTTGGAGAGAACCAAAAAATCACTTCGATGACTGTTCTTTCTGTCTTGTAAATATTACTGGAATCAATCGAAATAACCGTAACAAGTGGACCTAGGCAGATTTAGTCTCTGCAAGACGCCCTATCCCTCATTCAGAAGAAGTGCCAATTCCAACTTTTCAGCGGCTACCAGAACTCTGTGACACATGTGAGGACACATGACACTACTGAAGGTATCTGATCAAACGATGTCATGACACTACTGAAGAGTGACAGTGATTTTGAAAGAAGCTTCTGAATTACTAGCTTCCAGGTTGAAGGAAAAATGTTACTTGAACCAGGAACGAAAATTACATTTTATCGTACAGGGAAACAGATCTCAACATTTTGTCGAAGAACAAAATCTTGTTTTACTATGCTATTAGAGAACTCCTGGTAAAAATGGGTCTTCCTGAATATTTTCCGGATGATTGGCGCCTATTTATTGACAGCTCAAAGCGAAGTTTGAAATGTGTTCTTCTACATAATGGGAACAAATATGGCTCAATACCAATTGCTAACTCAACGAAAATGAAAGAGCAATATGACAACATATCTTTGGTTTTGGAAAAAATAAAGTATCATGAACACCAATGGGTGATTTGTGTAGACATAAAAATGGTAAACTTTCTCCTTGGACAGCAAAGTGGCCACATCAAGTATCCTTGTTTCTTGTGCCTCTGGGATAGCAGAGACAAAACGCAACACTGGGTTAGAAAAGAGTGGATTAGAAGAGAAAACATGGATGTTGGGGGAAAGAATATCATCAATGATCCTTTAGTTCCGCGAGAGAAAATCATGTTTCCACCCCTGAATATCAAGCTGGGTCTAATGAAGCAGTTTGTAAAGGCTCTTGATAAGAATGGATCATGCTATGCATATATAAGAAAAAATGCCTCAGCTGAGTAAGGAAATAATTAAAGCAGGAATGATGGCCCACAAATAAGACAGCTTATTAAAGACCCTGACTACATAAATTCAATGATTGAGATTGAACAAAATGCCTGGAATTTATTTGTTTCAGTTGTCCAAAATTTTCTGGGTAAACACAAAGCTGAAAACTATATTGAATTAGTCAATGAGTTGCTGAATAATTTCAGATCACTTGGGTGTAACATGAGCATTGAGGTGCACGATTTACACAGCCGTTTTCCTGATAATTTAGGCGACATTAGTGAGGAGCAAGGTGAAAGATTTCACCAAGATATCAAATGTATGGAGGATCGCTATCAAGGAAGATGGGATACTCACATAATGGCAGATTACTGCTGATCTTTAAAACGGGATTGTTCTAAAATACATTCAAGAATGTCAAGCAAAAGAAGTTTCCGAAATGTTTAGTAAGTAATTGATTTAAATGATGACTTTTTCTGTTTTCTATAGTATATAATGAATAATATCTGTAATATCTGTGTAATATAATAAAAATTCCTTTATTAATTTGTTTCTTTAAAATCGTGTAATGTATAATTCACAAAAATGTTGATATCTTAAAAATTCGATCTGACAGGCAAAAACTAATAGCATATTATAATACGAATTCAGGGCATCAAATTCATATGAATTCACCTCCAAAATCTTCGGCACCAAAACCACTGTTGACCAGTGTTATGATTCTACCTTGATAGAATTAAGAGGCTACCCGAAAAATGGAAAAACGTCATAGATAATAACGGTCAATATATAATTTATTGAAATTATTTATAAATAAAGAAATTTTATTGTAAAATAAACAAAAAAAAACACGGATGCTTTTTCAATTATCCAATTTATAGTTGGATCGGACGCCTGGGGTCTATATTATGACCACTTCGTTCCCCATACCTGCACCCAATAAATTTTTTTTACTGGGGATGAATAAAAAAAATATATACTCAATTCCATAAAAAAATTCATCAGAACAGCGCCTAAATACTGATGCAGCGTCTAAAGTTATGAAAGCGAGAAGATAATCATGACTAGTGAAGAAGGTCATATTTGAAGAGATGCAGATCTTGATTCGTGCCGGAGGGATACAATTTGAGCATTTCTTCAGTTTCAAGCGGATAATAAGATGTTACGATAATTGATTGTTTTATTTCGATTAAGTTTTCCACGAGATCCCTCTGCGAACATTTGGAATTACACTTTTCTTGAAGAAATGTGAAAATGTTGTCATTTTGAAATGTATGCTATTAGGCCCTCATTTGAAAACACTTGCCAAGGGTAGTGGCTACACTTTTCTTCGACAGCGAGTGTCGACGTTAACTGACAATAATTTTTTGAAAAAAAATCGTCGTATCTTAATTTATTTTACTCAGTTAACAATGATGTCACTCTATATGTGTGGTTACGATAGCACCTTAAAGTATGGAATTAATTAAATTAAGATGTCCAAAATATTCTAGACATCTCAAATTAATTATTCTTTACTCTCTAGACAGCACTTTCATTGGAGATTTCATTATTAAAAAAATCACTGTGAAATTGTAAAAATTATGACCACAGTACTAAGGTTGTCTGTTTTTGAGCTTTTTCGAAAAATTTCGATTTCTTTTCCTATTGCATTACTTTACGTATCTGCGGTTCATCCGAGTACAAGAAGTTCAAACCAATCATTTGAGATCATTTTCGGTTTGATATTCAAAAATTTCGGATATTTATGAAACTACATGGTTCCGCTGTTCCATTAGGAAAAACATGCAAAGATTACATTGTGAATTTGATCAATCAACAAAATATGAAACAAACATAAATTGTTTGTTTGTTCCAGGGCTCTGAAATGCACAGTGCGATTAAAGAACAGCATATTACAATGACGGATTTACAAATTTGCCGCTAGTAGGCCATTCAATTTTTGCCGCCCCTACTGACTTTTGAAATTCAATACGTTAATTTAATCCCGTTATTAGTATCATTGTGAACTCAATGATATTTCTGTCAGTTACTAGATTATTTTTGCATCCCGCTATGTACTGAAGAGTTTAATGTTGACCTAACAAGTTTATTTGACAGGCAAAACAAAAAACCTCCGACTTTAAAGCGTA
Organism: Micraspis discolor; assembly: GCA_030674115.1. Taxonomy (NCBI): domain Eukaryota; kingdom Metazoa; phylum Arthropoda; class Insecta; order Coleoptera; family Coccinellidae; genus Micraspis; species Micraspis discolor. Next base: position 5,289,442 of record JARTUT010001740.1, read on the forward strand.
AAACCTCTGTAACTTTTAAACAGCTCAATCGATTTTCTTCAAACATGTCTAAGAACACTCGGCAGTAAAACACCTGTAATATAAAAAAACTAAATTGAAATCGGTTCATTCGTTCGGGTGCTATGATGCCACAGACAGACATACAAATACGTCAAACACCCCTCTTTTTGCTTCTGGGGTTAAAAATAGCAGCATGTACTAATCATAAGGTGGGGAAAGGCATGACTTAAAAATACCTACACTTTATGAACACAGAAAACATTGTTTTTGTTACATTTTTTATTGCACTTTACAGTTCAAAAACAATACAAACAGTTTCTATTGAAATATAACATGTTAACAATCAGTTAATGGTGACAGACAATGAGATCAAATAAGTTTTACATTATTTTCTTGCGAGATTTTAAATTAGCAAAATCATCGTATCGTCGTATGAAATCTTTTTCATAAGTTCTGACTCTATGCACAAAAGAGATAAAGCATTAAACTTTTCTTGACTTGAAGTAGATCGAAGATAGTTTTCAACCCGTTTTAAGCATGAAAAGCTTCTCTCAGCTGAACAATTTGTCACCGCTGTGCACAGAGCCATGCGAAGTGCTATATCCAAGTTTGGATAAATATGCTCCAAATTCTGTTTTCGCAGAAACAAAGATAGACTTTACTATTAATGCAAAGTTTGATCAAAATCGGTCTAGTAGTTTTGGTGTGATTGAGCAACAATCCAAACAACTAAACATCCAAACTCACTTCCACATTTATAAAATATTACTATAAGATCATAATGATTTGAACCATCTAAGAATAGTGTTACGGAATATTTCGAAAATCCTTCATTCGCAGCGCGTCGCCGCCACTGCCTCCTGTAGATTCACATAATCTCGATATTGTTTAATTTCATTTTCCTTCTGCGAGAGTATTTATCGAACGATACAATAAAATAACATAATGTACCTGGATAAAAAGCGTATTTCTTCGATACTGCGTATAGAAAACATATGTGTAGGGGATGTGTGAACCATTGCGAGGTCGAGATATTTTCATTATTATTATTTAATTAATCTTCATCGTTGTTGGCTTGTGAATTAGAAAGAATTTATCTGATTGATTTCGTTATTACGGATTAAAATAATTACACAGGCTGAGTGTCATTATATTGTAATAAAGTTGTATCTTTATTACATTCGATTTATCGGATTCTGACACAAAAAACCAACGTGAACTTCAGGCCTCCACAACAACTTGTAAGTAGTTGAAAAATAGATTTTCTCGAGAATTATATATGTGTTCTGAACGATTTATCTCATGTTAGGTTCTGTTTACAGGAGGCCTCTAACTTCCTGGTTACGTTTTTATTAATTCTCTACATTGAATTAGCTGGTATTTTCCTGTAGAGAGGATTCATTCCTTTTGAACGTTGCACGTGTGGATTTTCTACCACTTTCGATTATCTGAGATCTTATTGGATTCGACCAGGTGCTCTTCAGGATAAGGAAGATCTTACATAATTCAGGTCAGACCTTACCATTTTTCCTGACTTTGTAATACACTTTACGCTGGAAACAACATTCAGGCAAGAACTACGTTCGTCTCGAGTAAATATCATCGATGATTTGGAATTAATGTTCAATCTTACTCAAAATTTGTGTTTGTACAAGATAATGTAATTGGGCAGAATGTATATTTTTGGGGATCAAATTTAGATCTTGTAGCGCTTGTAATGTAATTTAGCAGTATCGATTTATTTAGATTATATTTAAGTTAATAATTATTTAATATCTTACACCTCATTACTACTTGGATATTTCGTAATTAAAACCAAGGTTAGATCATACAAAATTTGTTTATAAATTCAATAAATTACGTGGCGCCCACCTTATTGTAAAATTAATTCTTGTCTATTTATCTTATTTGCAACCCACCCCACTCTCCGACTGAAGGGCATAGTTATCCATAACACCAAGGATAGTTTTATATACTTATTTTTTTTTGTTCAGTTACAATTCAAATTTGATTGACGTCACGATTTTCTTTTTGAGAAATCTGAACTGTAAGAATAGTGAAAAGTTCACCCGCAAAATTTAATATTTGACACGAGCATCAGCAACGTCTGCATTCACGAGTCTGCCGCGTTCCGGTTGCTCACTCGGGTATCTGCCCCCGCTCCGCACCTCACCAGCGCTATTGCCGCCCCACAACCGCCGAATTGAAAAAAATAAATATGTGGTCCTCCACCAATTACTTTAAAGAATATCCATGAAAAATTTCAAAGAGATTGGACCACGGAATCACGTAGTTCCATAGAAACGTTAACCCCCTTTTTGACCCCCTTTAGGGTACATTTTGATAAATATTTTATGCTAAATGTTAAACCGGACTTCAGACTACACAATTCAAGGAGATTCATGTAAAAGTGCCCAGTAGTTTTTGCGTGATGTTCATTCAAACAAACGGACAGACAGACAGGCAGACAAACAAGAAATTAAAAAACTCAGTTACTCATCTTAAGCCATCCTAGCGAATTTTTTTCGAATATCTTTAATGTACAGACTATTTTAGGTTTACGATTTTATTATAGTATAGATTGTGTACACGTATAATTATAAAAAAAAATCTGTAAAAAAAAAATTTGCTAAATTTGCCGCCCCTCTAAATCTGCCGCCCTAGGCACCGGCCTACTTGGCCTATTGGTAAATCCGCCACTGGCATATTACTTATATTAACAATAACCAAACTTACACATAAGAGGATGAAAAATGAATACATTCATTGAATCAGTTACATCAAATGCAACAAGCAAATAAAATAAATGTATAGGAGTGATAAATAATAAAAAATGTCGAAGGCCAGTTTCCTTGGACGTGACGAAGCTGGTGTTATTTATTTTGAAGCTATGTATAAATCGAAAACAACCATTTTTGGGATTTGATTAAATGTTGAGAACTGGTGTTTATCTGGATATTTCGCACCACCCAAGTACCGCCCCTGGAATTTGGGTAAAACTTATATAACAGATATCAAAGTTGAATATTCAAATTAGTATCATCACCTCAAATGTCTCAAAGTATTTTAGACATCTCTATATCATCTAAAGAAAATGTCCAAATATTGAAAAAATTCCAAATACTTTTCTACCAACCTCACAATAAACTCTGTGACATCTGTCAAATGTCCTAAATTTGAGATCTGTATTTCTTATTATTTATGCAAATGTCTATGTTTTGATTGTTCTTCATGATTGTTAAATTTAGTGAATCTGATTCAACTTCTAAAGATTGGATCAAAATGGTTATCAATGATTTGATATAGTTTTGTATACTGTGTAGTATAAAACCTGAAGCAGTGTCTTGAATTTTAGGATATGACTTTAGAAGATCCATTTTTTGTTGTTAAAGAGTGAGTCCAACTTGTATTTATTCCACCAAGAGCAATTTCAACTACATTGCTTCATTTGCAGTGAAGTTTTCAAAGCTTTGAACCAAACCAGAGGTCTATACCTTCGATGGCTTGAAATCCAGGAAGACTCTATTTGTGTGTCGAAAGAGGAAATTGAATGGATAAATACAGAGTTGAAAAATTCTCTGAGAAGTATAGAATGGGACTTGGAAGACTTAGAAGACACCATTGATATCCTTGATTCAATTTATTTTATTAGAGATTCTATAAATTAAATCATTTGCAAGAATTTGATGATCAAAATATTAATCAGTTCATTTTGAAATACGTATTACTGTTTTTTCTTACCAAGAAAACCATTTTTCACATCAATTGATATAACTGTGAACCTTATCATTGAATTCCAAATTCATATTTTTGTTGTGAAAGCTTTCAAATGCTGACAAATCTGGTTCTAATGATTTATTACTATAGTCCGGTATATTTTACAAAGCTTAACTTTTTATATTGTAAGCTTACTTGAATGATATGTTTGATAGTTTTCCTTAACATTTCTTACATATTGTTGAGAAAAATCCTACAAAATTTAAAATAGATAATAAAGAGTTAACCTTAAGGAAAAAGTTTATAGAAACTACTCGAGAAGAAGTTAAGGTACCATTGAATATTATTGAAATAGCATATATTATTCATCACATGTGTAGTTGAGAATATATATTCACAATTTGTTTTAATGAATGATATAATGAAGCTTGTTGGGTTTTCAGTTAATGAGAGATAATATTACTATGAATCGTGGAAGAGATCTCGATCATACTGCTAGGCAGGTCAGTATATAAGGAAGATACATGTTTTTCACAGTTGTGATTTTCTTCAGACTTTAAAAGATTGAATTATGTATTCATTTCAGCCACTTCTGGATACAAGTGAGGTGAAAGTCACAAATTCTAGAGGAACAACAAAATATTCAAAATTGGAGAATGACATTGATAGTCCTCAGAGGAATTTTATCAACAGTACTTTTGCACAGCAACAGTACTTGACCAGACAACAGGAAGAACATTTGGAAGCTATTGGAGATAGTTTAGGGTCTCTCAAGAATATGTCTAGACATATTGGCATTGAATTAGATGAACAAGCTGGGTAATTGTTTTGATTTAATTTTCATTCAATATTATCTTGAAAGATATTGTTTTGAGCATTGAATATCCAGGTGATAGGCCTTTTAATAATGAGTAACAATGCGCTATGTAATGTAATTGACTCTCGCTCATAGATTTATGGATGGTTAGTTCTATTTATTAGTTCATATTTCTTTTAAGCAGTTATGTGCATTTAGCAAATTGAACCTTTTGAAAATGATTTTGAATGTTTTCTTGCTTCAACAGAACAAAGGTCCCGCCAGCATAAGTCAGTGAGTTAACTTAGTTGAGTTGACTGGACAATCTGCGTGATATCTTACTAACTCAAGAGAAAAAAAATACAATTATAGGTTTTGGGCACTGCTTTCATCAAACTCTTGTGATTGCAAAATGAATTAAATGCTGAATAGCAACACATTAAAGATTTAAAATCTTAAGTATCCTAAAATTTTGCAAATGAAACGAACTTGTATATAATTATATAACATGAAGAAACTACAAAGTTAGATATTATCATTGTAATCCTGTCCAAGCATTTTGATTTCTCTCTCTCTCTCAATAATATTCTAACTGGATTTATGTATAAATTCAAAGAGAACTATAATAATTATCTTCATTTTATAATATGTGCAAGTTTATACATAAAAGAAATAACTAACAAAATAGTACTTAAATAAATAAATAAAATAGAATAATTACTTGAATACTTCTCTATTGAGGTTGGTTCATAAGTATTAAGATTTTAAGGTACGAAATGTTATTATATTATGTTTTCCATGTTTGTACAAGTAGTTACGATCTCATCTTCTAGGGAATAAGTTACATCTAGTATGTGATTTTTGTCATTTTATTCTGTATTTCGACGCTCTGTTGGTGGGTTTCATAGAGATCATAAATCCAAAGAATTCACAGTTTTATATGGCAAAGTTTCAGCAGCATATCTGGTTGTATCAATAATTCTTTAAAAAATTAATGTCATCATTAAAAAAAAATTATTTAATAATTATAATTAATAATAAGTTGAATGTAAAGTTCAATTGAAGAAATATGAAATAAAGCAGTCTGTGATATAAACTTTTTATTTCAGGATGTTGGAGGATTTTGGAACTGAAATGGATGCCACTGAATCCAGAATGGATTCTGCCATGAAAAGAATGGCTAAAATTCTTCATATGACCAGTGGTATGTGAAAAAGTTTAATATAATCTTAAACTTGAATTTACAAAAAAATATTTACTCATTTTTCTTCGCAGACCGACGGCAGTGGACAGCTATAATCATTTTATCTATTACTCTATTCATTGTGATACTTTTATTTATTTTGCTGTGATTTTGATTTGCCATTTTTCTTATGAACCCCAGTACAATATTTAATTTTCTAGAAGATTTATAGAAATTTTTTTGTCTATACTGTTCTGTAATATCTGAGAATGATTATTTAATATTTTGAGTAGTGTTGATAGACATTTAGATGTGTAAGATACTATCGGGATCAGAAAAAGTTAAGATAAATCAATTACTAAGTCAATCAGTGAAAAAAAGAATATTAATATGATTTGTAAGTAATTTATTTTATTTCATATCATTCAAAACAAATTAATTAAATTATTTCATTCTAACATGTAAATACCTCAACAGTCAATTCAAATTCAGAACCTAGTTCTTTTAATTAAAGATGACTAAATTAATCAATTTTCAATAAAGGAATTTTACCGAGAGTTCAAACACTGTCATATGAATAAAAATGGCCAAGTTGAATTTAGTGAGAATGAATTCTTAAACCAGTTGAACTTTATTGGAAATAGAAATTTGTTCCTGCAGATACCCTTTAGTATGATTTAATATATTATTTATTTTTTTATTATATTCATCTTTATTTTTATAAATTTATGAGACAGGAAAAATTTGAAATGTGTACTTCAATTTTGTCACCAAGTACCTGATGTTTTTTAGGTTTTGTTTCTTAATACATATGTATTTATCGACCCATTGACATTCTTTAAATGAAAATGACACATTACAGAGGACCTTGTACCTCTGCATCTTATTTTTACATCTGGCAATGTTTGTCATAAATGGAAATTTCTTGCTGAGAAAACTCACGTAATGTCTGGTCCATTTATGGTGTGTCATTGTTGGAATTATATTGTCAACGAAATTATGTACCTTGAAAACTTATATTTATCTATCTATATTTTTTCTAAAGTCTGATTTTTCCATCACTTTTGACTTGTAATTGTCCAAATATAATAATTACAATTTCTCTATTTATGATTTATAACATATATATTAGTAGCTATTAGAAATATACCAAAAATATGTAAAAAGAATACATGTTGTTGCATATTATATAGAAATATGTGGAATTGTAGCTGAAATTTTTTAATTGTTTGAAATATATGAATTTTAAATTCAGCTCTTTGTCGTTATTAAGGATAATTCATCACCAATTAAATTTGATTCTAGTCATAAGGATAATGAATTTGGTTTATCACAGTATCCTCATCAAAATTGTAGGTTAATAAATAATTATCAAATATCGCCCTTCCGCTTTTTTGCTCTTTATTCAATGCTTTATGAAAAGTGTTACAGTGATCGGATTTAGTTCAAATATGCGTCGTTTTGTTCGATAATCTGTTTCCATCTAGACGGCAACTTTATAATACATCCCTCGTAGAAGCCCCCTCCTTATTTGCAAAGAACTCTGACAGCCTCTTTTGAGTTCAACTTTACACCCCAAGGGCGTTCGCCATGGACAACACAGGTGGTAATCACTTGACGCTATGCCCGGGCTATATGGTGGATGCGATAAAACCTCCCATCCAAGCTCCTGTAGCTTCTGACGAGTCATCAACGAAATGTGTGGTCTGGCATCAAATCATGCGGCACCCAAACATCAAGCTTTTTTTGTATCCAGCCTTCTGCAAATGATTACTTGATGTATTCCATGATTTGATCGGTATTTACCGTCACAGGTCTTCCTCCGGCTGGCTTATCCATGGTGTCGTTTTCACCGGCTCTGAATCGTCGAAACCATTCCTCTGCGGTTCGAACTGATACAGTACCATCCCCCAAAACACCATTAATCTCCCGGAACGTTTCTCTAGCGGATTTGCCTTCCATAAAGTAATTATATATATATGTAATATATATGTAATTACTTTATGTTGCCTTCAACGAAGAAAAACTTTAAAATAGCGCGTATTTCGGCGTTAGTGAACTCTATGTTTACACGTCTTTAACCAAAGAGTAGTAAGTTTACCTTTGCTTTAACTGTTGAACGCAATGTCCAAACAAGAGATATAGAGTGGGGAGAATGATCTTCGAGATGCGCGAAGTGGCTAATTTTTCGTCCGCCATTTTTATACTTTCGGTTCATTGGCGTAGAAAGCAGTGTGTCTGTGGGATAGCTGATATAGAATTAAAATGAAAATGAAATGTATAGAGCATATCAATTTCTTAGATAAATCTATAGTTTCAGAATCTATACTAAGAATATCAGTCCAAACTGCCCTCATATCAACTGATTTTGGAAAACTAAGAAGAATCATATTACTGTGGAAAGTAAACAACACGCCACTGAGCAGATAAACAATGCCATGCTGTATGATCAGTCAGATAATTTCAATAAAAACTAACGTATAAAAAGATATTCCCTCTACCTTCTTTGTTTTATAGTTTTTACACGTTTTAACAATACAAGACATGTTGAAAGTATCGAAGTATCTATCAGCACAATGTAAAATTCGAGCAATTTCTAATTCACCTGACAAGTTTGTCAACCTAGAGCAGCTGACTACGAAAGTATAAAAATGGTCGAAATTTGACATAAGAATTTAGCCTCCAATTTTGGATGCGCAGTGGTCGAAGCGTATTCTCCCCACTCTATATCTCTGGTCCAAACTAATCATGCATAGCGTCGTTTTGTAGATTATGTCAGGACCATAGACAGTTACGAGCTTTGCTCAGAGATATAGAGTGGGGAGAATACGCCTCGATCACTGCGCATCCAAAATTGGTGGCTAAATTCTTATGTCAAATTTCGACCATTTTTATACTTTCGTAGTCAGCTGTTCTAGGTTGACATACTTGTCAGATGAGTTAGAAATTGCTCGAATTTTACATTATGCTGATAGATACTTTGAACATGTCTTGTATTGTTAAAACGTGTAAAAACTATAAAACAAAGAAGGTCGGGGAAATACCAATTTATACGCAAGTTTTTATTGAAATTATCCGACTGATCATACCGCTTGGCATTGTTTATTTGCTCAGTGGTGTGTTGTTTACTTTCCAAAGTAATATGATTCTTTTTAGTTTCCCAAAATCAGTTGATATGAGGACAGTTTGGACTGATATTCTGAAGCTTTAGATTTATCTAAGAAATTGATATGCTCTGTACATTTAATTTTCATTTTATACAAACTATCCTTCAGATACACTGTTTTCTACGCCAATGAACCGAAAGTATAAAAATGGCGGACGAAAAATTAGCCACTTCGCGCATCTCGAAGATCATTCTCCCCACTCTATATCTCTGGCTCTGTTGCGCTTTGTACATTACATAGCCACAAAATTCAAAAGACAAAAAGGCGAAAGGGAGATATTTGGCAACCTATTACAATATTTAAAATTTCTGTCGAGTAGATAGTCGACTGTATTAGCCACAGTAATTGTGACATTTCATGTTTAATTAAAAAAAATTTCTTTCAAATAAAATTATTTTGATTTATATTATACAAGGTGTAACTAAATAAGTGTAATATATTTAAGGAGGTGATTCCTCATCGAAAAAAGATAGGATCTTTCATATAAAGAAACTTCATTGGAGCATTCCTTGTTAAGATACAGCCCCTCAAAGGAGTCTATAAAATTTGTATAACAAATTTTCACAAGCACCAAAAAAGTTACAATATTGAAACTAACCTAACGTTTCCTACTAGCAAAAAGACACTTATCCAGTTATTTATTTTGTTTACCCCATGGTTGTACGATGTACCTATCTCTGTAGTTGTTCGTTAAATAATTTTTTGCTACGAACTGGTTTATTTTGGGCAAAGAACTCATGAGACATTTTTGTATAGATATGAAAGATCCTATTTTTTTTTCGTTGAGGAATAACCTTAAATATTTTACACTTATTTAGTTACACCTGTATATATAAAAACTCTAGTATTTAACGTCAATGGCATGTTATGGCCTGTCTGCCTACCCCACAGAACAAAACATCGAATACTTGTCAGGGAGTATGAATTTTTATTTTCTGATTCGTAGTTCTACGAGGTAAATTTTCTTTGCTGTAACCTCAAATTTTAAGTATCGAACTTCCTAGTTTTAAATAAAAACAGGCTTCAAATTCATGATGAGTTTGCTTTATTCTGTACAGGGATTGAAGACAATTTGTATACCTTGTCTCAACAGAATTATACCACGTAAAAAGTTTCATATAATTTTGTACAATAAATTCGGTACCTCTTCAGCAGAAGTCAACACTAACGTTCTTAAGGATGTTATTCTGTTTAAATATGATAATCCGAAATTCTTTAAAATTATGAATCTTTTTGCTATAGTACAATTTGGTTTTTGGTCTTATCTTTCCATTACTGCATATGAAACACTAAGAGATGCCCCAATAAAGAAGGATGCGGAAAGGTGGTGGGAAAAAATTAATTTGGGAGAAAACAAGTACAGATACACTTTAGCAATTGTTTCTTTTATTATCGGTTTGTTTGATAACTTGTATGAGTTTCAGTGTACTCTGACAATTTTTTTAGGATATGGAACTCTTGCTGTAAGTTGGATGTATACTTTGAGATCTGTGAGATATTTAGTTCTTAATAAGGGTGGAGAAAAGTGCACTATAATAACATATGCCCCATTTGGAAGAAACCGAATAATGACTTTAGGTCTTGAAAACACAAGCTGTACAACATCAAGGCATATATCTCCATCTTACATACCAATTAAGGTTAAAGGACATTTTTTTCATTATTTATTGGACACAAGAGGAGAATTTAAGAACACTAAGTTATTTGACTATAGTGTTGGCCTAAGGAGAAATTTTAAAAAGTAGGAGATTCTGTATAAATAGAAAAAAATAAATTTCCAATTATTTATTCATTTAAAGAGACATTATTTTGATTGAAATGGATTATTGAAAATGTTTTGGTGAATGAAAAATGGAAAGAATGATAGAAATAATATCTGCATGTTTGCAGAGAGAACACTCTTTCAACATATAAAAATATATTATGTTGTTTCAAACAACTGGATTGTATTCTTGTAATTTAAACATGTCTTCCTCAAATGTATATAGAAAAAAACAATACAATGTTAATGAAAATTTTTTAACTGCCAGTAAGACTTAGGTTGATAGCCATTTGATTATAATAATAATCAATAAAGTTTATTTTTCTCTCTCTCTATACAATACTTCAATATATATGGCTTTTGAACTATAATAGAGAATTACCAATACTAGCAGCAGAGTAAACTGTGTTATGAAAAAATTTTTTGAAAGCCAATTTAGAATCAGAAAACAGAAGCAATTTGCTGTTGATTTTAGGGAAGGTGAAAAGAGTTCAGGTTGCCTATAATTGAAATATGCGATGGCTATAACATCTATAATTATTAAACAAATAACTCAAAATAATCCTTTGGTACAATACTCATTCATAATTGTTTTGGTAGAATTATAATTTCAAAAAATTCTGTTCAATGAAGTTGTTGAAATAAGTTGAAGACCATCCTGGCATCTCTGACAATTCTTTCACAGATCGAAAGCTTCCTTTAAAATGCCTGTAATGATTTGAAACTGTAAAATATAATGAAAAGTAATTATAAAACAAACCTGAACAACAAAATTCTCTCTGCTGTTTTGGGACCAATTGTAGCTAACTTTTGGATTTCTTTTTTATCCCCTTTATTGAGTATATTAAGAACTTCTTTTGTTCTCGTCTGCTTAGAGCTATCTTTTTTCTTTGACTTACTTCTTACTGTCTGCCCGAGACTAAAAAATTTGGAATTTACATATCAATTTTTGAATTAATTTGCATTACAATTTTATGAACTCACACTTCTTCATTATGATCACATCCACAATTTTTAGGAACTTTTGCTTGTTTTGTAGAATCAATTTCTTTAATTGAAGATCGGTTCAAAGTTTGGCTTGTATCCAGAATTATACTATCATATCTTTTTGATAATCTAGTACTCCTTCTAACTGGTGCAACTTCCAATGTACTGACTCTTTTCTTTCTCATTATTGATTCATTTGGGAGAGGTTTTTTGAATACGAAATTAGTTTTAAATTCATCCCCTGTTTTTGGGGTTTGATGATTAATAGGTGAATAACAAGGTGTTGATTTTTGAGAGTCTATTCCATTAGACAGTTGAATATGCGACAATTCAATCTTTTCATCTGAAATATTTGAATCAAATACCTGAAATTGCAAAATTCATGGAACAAATGTGTATTAAATTATCAATGTTCAACTTTTACGATCATGAGAAAAAAAGTAAAGATGTATTACAATAGTCTATGTTTTAGTGGTTATCACATACCAATATCTTTTTAGCTTGTTCTAAATTATGATCTAAAGGACTGCTAGTAGCTTTAGCTCTTGTAACTTTACCAGTTAATTGTATCATTTCTTCTTGAACAAGCTTAGACACTTTAGGTTGAATTTCTTTCCAAGAATATCTGAAGAGATTGAGTTAAAATTAAGAAAATTATGCAATTATAGGTTTTACTTTGGTGTATTTTCCTTTCCTGATATTGCTGATAATCTGACACTTCTCCTAGTGGGTCTCTTCAAAGTATTTTGAATAACATTTTCCAGTTTACCCAAGATGGTGTTTTCAAGCTCGCCCATGTATTTTCTCAAAATTGGACTGAAATTGCTCCCCATTTCACTACTACAAGCTGAAGTCATGGAGACTGCAGATTTTGAATAGTTTATTGAAGTACCACTCATTTCTGCATGGGAACTCAAAGTGCAAAGTAGTTTGGGTTTTTTGAATAATGGGGTATTTGCAGCTTTTTTCATAGGGGTTGTTGAGGATCTGCAATTTCTTTCAACCAAAGGATTATCTAATTTATATTTCATGATTATTTCATTGACCTCTGGCTTATGCTTCATTTTCTTAACTCTTTGGGCAAACTCAAGAGCTTGAATAGATTCGTTGGTATCTTCAATTCCACTTTTTACACAGGCAATTAAGGATATATAATTATTCCTATTCAATGAATCTAGAACAAAATAAATAAAGGATATCTTAATTTTTGTGTTATCTAGGTTACCACCTTTCATTGAAAAAAAATTTCTGCATATAGAAAAAAGGAATCTGTTTATAATGAAACTAGCAACCTTCATAGGATTCATGTGAACTGAATTATTATTTATTGAGACTTATGTGACTGTTAAAGGTATGGACCTAAAATGTATAGGGTGTTCATGAGGAAGTCATGAACTCGGTTAACTCAAATTTATCATAACTCACGATTTTCATATTGGAACATATATTTTCTATTCTCTCAGATAATTCTATGTAAAAAAAGAAGGGGGTTACTTAGCAAACCCTACACCTGAATCAAACACTTCGAGAGTTATCAAGGAAGAACTTGAAATAAGGGAAATCCATAATTTCTAACTAAGTGGAAGTGGTCTGTGACTTCCAAAAACACAGAAAGAATCAAAATTCGGTGTTATGATATCTAAATTTGGCATTTCATTAAGTGTAATTAATTGTTTGTTGAGATTGTTGGAAAACTAGATCTTACTCATAAAATACCTACCTTGAAGAATCGTTGTAATTATTGATTGTCTGTAAGGTACATAAACTTGATTATTACTGAGTGCTGCCATCACTTGGCCTATACATAGAAGTCCTTTGTTGATATTAATACCTTCCTGAAAAGAATTTCCTTGCGTCCCAGTTTTCTTCACACTCTCAGACCCAGCCAAATCAACTAAATTCAATTTGGCACAAGTTTGCCTATCTCTAATATATAGGATTAGTGAAAATCTTATTATATTTTTAAATAGCTTACCCGTGATCAACAGTAAATTGAATAGTGAAAATTGCATGAGATCTTGAACTGAACATATTTTGTTTAGTTTCACCTGTATGTCGATTTTTTCCTCCCATTTGGAGGAAGTGCTTAGCTTCTCCTATATTGTAAACTTTTTCAGTTGATAATCCTTCAACTCTGAAACCTGTGAAATAAATGGAATGCAAAAAAAATTAAAAACCAATGTGGAAAGCCTAACCTTTCAGAGAAAGAGGAATTTCATTGTTAGTTCTAATCAAATCATACACTCTTTCATTGTATATCTCCATGAAAGAAATATGAATATCAATTTCTTCGTTATTATTCGAAAAAAAATCTTCTAGGGCTCGTGGTATAATTCCTTGGCTCTTTTCCTGAAAACCCAATAATTTAATAAAAGTCTTTTTGCTAATTTCAATTCAATAATTCAATTATTTACCGATGAATTAGTACCCATAGTGTATGTTTTGCCTGTTCCAGTCTGCCCGTAGGCAAAAATTGTACAATTGTAACCATGTTTAACTCTTTCTACTAGTGGTTTAACAACTCTATGATAAATCTCCTCTTGTGTAGAATTTTCTTCAAATATATTATCGAAGTGAAAAGTTTGTTGTCTTTCTATAGCCAGTAAGATCTGCAATTGAAAATGTACATAATAGGCATAAAAACCATACAATACCTTACAGCTGGATCCGAACTTATAACTTTCAAGGAATCTTTGAAAGATCGTCTTTTAGGAGCCGGTTTCAATCGAACACTAACGTTGACAAAGTCATCAGTATTCATATTTAATGTTATTTCAATATAACTTTGATGAAGGTGGTATAATGGTTATTCTTCAGAACCTCTAGTCTAATATAAACAAACAGTATCCCTATTCTTAAAAAACTGACAAATCATATGTGTGCTCCGTTCCCATGTTTCTGTTTATAAATTCAGGTACATAGTTATATACTTTTTCTTTGTTTTTTTTCTTAGAAAACATTCAAGCCGTTGCACTCACAGAACATTCCAAAGATATCGTAAATAATTAATAATTATTACAACAACTAATAATAATTCAATATTATTGAATCCAAAACAAACCGTTGAATTAATTCAAATATTCAAAATAAGCCAATCCCATTAGACGAATTCAAAAGTTGCCGTCAAGGCCAATGCGTCTATTTGTGAGAAATTATCCACGGCTTTCCTACAACAGCTTTTGACAAGTGGTGTGATAAAGCTGGGATATTTGAACAGCGTTGTCAAACCTAATTATATTATGGCTATGGATTTTATGTGACGATATGAAACAAAGAACGTAGGAAAACACTGACGTAAACTCAGGAGCTTTTGCGAGTTTGTATTATAACCGGGGTTTTTTTTCCCTAGGCTTTTCTGTCATACGCCGAATTGTATGACACACCGTCACTAACCCCTGATCTATGCTTTATTGTTTGCTAACTAAATTTTGTAAGCCAAAAGTTCAAAAAAGTTTATATATATATATAACTGCCACGACCATAATACGAACATAGGGGAAAGTAAATTGACAATTTTTATAAATAAAAAAAAATTAAGCACTGGATACGTCAGGTAGCTTCAACATTTTTGTGTAACTAATTGGTAGTAGCTTCTAAACTTGATTTTTGACTTCAACATCACTTCAAAAGTATCGCAATGCCTAAGATACTTTTAAATTTAGATTTTTGAGTTATACACCACTTCGAAAATCCGAAACATAAGTAGGTTTGGCAAACCCGCTCAAAAATTCCAAGATAATCGCACCACTCGTCAAACACCGTTGCTGTCTAACTGTGGATAAGTTAACTAGTTAACACAAATTTTGTTTTTGCTAATGTCGAATTTTGACACAAGAAATAAACGGATGAGCATCATTCATCCCGAACCGCGTCTTTGGTGAAATTTTATTATTGAAGGAGTTTTTACACTCATTAACTTACCTAATTTATGTTTTTAGTTGTTGTGATTGCGAAATGAAGCGAGTGTTTTAAGTTTTATTGAATTTTTTGTACCATTGTTGAAGGATCATGTCTGATATAAAGGTGAGTTGTGCCTGTAGAAATCCCGGTAATTATTTTCTCGAACTGATTTTCGCTCATTGTATAGCTTATTCAAATTAAAAAACATTAATTTCTCTATCCGTTTTGAGGTAGGTATTCACGTATTGTTGAATTGATTAATATTTATTTAATCTTTGCCTTCTTGATTCTGTTATTTGGGTGTATAAAATTTTTCAATATATATCTATTATTATTAGGAAGAATTTTTTTAATCATTCGCTCACTTTGTAACTCATATAGAGTGAAGCTTGATATTTATTTTTATTTCAATATTGTCTAGATTTTTATTCCAATACTGATTAACATATATATAACTTTTTTGAAGTTCTTAGCTATAGCTTATTCTATTGTAGAACATTTTTTTGTTTGTCTCCATCTGACAGGTTGAAAATAAGTGTCTTTTTGTTCTTAAGTATTGGCAACAAATATTATTTTCAAGCAGAAAACCGGTCAAAATTCTTTTTGTAATTGCTTGAAATAGTCACTGCTCTACTAGAAACATTATAAAAAATTAATCATAATTACATAAAATATCTTATAAGTTACAAAACACAGAAATCTACTTTAATGCATCTGTTAAACCTTACTTGACGACTTTAAGACACAGGATTTATCAGAAATAACACCTATTTTCAGAAAGTATTATAGAGTATTTATCTATTATCATATGGCAATAATGATTTTCTCATATTTATTATTATCAGGAATTGTTCATGTCCGAATAGGAATTATTACATGATTATATTTAATTATTGAGTTTTTTTTTCTAAATCCAGTTTGACTCTTTTTTAGGTAGCTTATACATTTCTCTGATTTTGCTTCCCTCATTATGAGTATTTTCCCTACAGGAATTCTGGGATCTACATGGAACCTTATATACTTAGCCAATTTCTCTCTGGAATTTCTTTTCCTTTGGGCTGTGTTCTTTCTTCAAGGTGAAACCTACTTTTTTTTAGAAATTTGTTTCATTTAGTTTTATTTTTTATTTCCCAACTAGGCTGCCACTAGCTTCAGATGTTCTCTGACAGGTTCAGATGCTGTTTGGTATCAAGAGTAGCTATTATGTTAATATCATCAGCAAAAGATCCAGTGTTGTACTGTCAAATGTTCGACAGATCAGAAGTGCACATCTCAAAGAGCAGCTCACTTCCTTGATGAATTCCAGCTGCAATGGGATAACTTATAGACGTTTTCTAAACTGCTTTTGTTCTCAATTTTTTATAAGTAAGGTATGACTAAGTTTCTGAAATACATATGTCAGATTTGTCAAGAAGTTGACTTAAATCAAACAGTACTGCTTGTGTTGAAACGCCTGTTGATTATTCAGCAGATTTACCATTTTTTACCAGTGATTCGACCTTAAAATGGTCATGAAGATTTGTGGTTAACTTCACTGCCTTTTTGATTCAGATCGTTTTCATTTCTGAAGTTCATTCACCCTGAGGTAGCTGAGAAAGAGTAGTGAAGTTAAATTCTTTTACCTCATAATCTATTGCTAATTTTATGTGGTTGTGTTAGCAAGATGTATTCTATAGTTATCAGTCTTGTTCAATTCTGGCCTAGTTTTAGATGTATTTGGGCTATTTCCAGCATCAATTGATCTTCTTTCTACCAACTTCTAGATAGACATCTCTATCATTCAATGATCACTTATCATTTTGAGTTATTTTTGCAATTATGTCTTGCAAATATCAATCCTTCATATGAGTACCATGGTCATAAATTTATACTTATGTATGAGAGAGAGAGATTGATGCTAAACCCAAGAGTGTGTTCAGAATCAATGTCGGGTATAGAATGTACGTACGGCGTAGAACGCACTTGGTTGTCAAAATCTTGTCGAACGTTTTAGAACGATTTGGGGCGACATCTCTCCTCTCTTTCTATGTTAGTCTCTGTCTATTTGAAGTGTGCACGTGCTGTTCATTTATTTATTGGATATCTGAGGTTAAGTTGCGTTTGTGGAATAATTTCATTATTTGATTTCTTCGAACATAATATTACGGTTTTCTGAATTAGAATTTTGAACATACAAAAAATGGATAGTGTATTAAATTGCGATGAATTGAATATTAATATTCTGTCTAATATGTTGAATTCACTGTATAAATGAAATTTTTGATGAGTATCCGAGTAGCGAGGAGGATGAAGAAAATACAATACTAGAAGTAATACAAAATTCCCGAGAAACCCCACTACAAGTGCAGAATTATTTTAAAAATATCATTCCTAATATAAGTGATGAACAATTCAGGGAACATTTCAGATTGAAAAGAATTTCATGACTTCTATTCGAAATGGAAAGTGTAGCCATTTTCATTAAATATAATATACGAGCACTATAACGATCCTATCAATAAGTTTACTTATACACAAATGCAACAGAAAGAAGCTTCATCCCCAACTTTAAAGTACTTTCGTAATTGGGAATTCCTTTAGACTAGTGAAGGGACTTTCTATTTTAGTCTAAGGCCTAAGGGAATTTCAATTTGAAATTTTCGTCACTACGTCGGACGAGCATATCTTTCCGATGTATTTTGCAAGATGCAAAGTTTAACACCCGGGCAAACGTTCCGATTCATTACGAACGGGGGTATTTTATATCCGACGTCGATTCCGAACGGCCAGGGTGCACTCCGAGCGACGTCTGACGTTGATTCTGAACGCACTCCAATAAGTGTACCAAACTTCCAAAACTGGGAATCTTGAGCCGTAAAAAAATGTGAGGTCAACAGCAATATTGCCCTTATTGAGGTACCTCTTTCAAGGCTTACTTTATGGCAATACCCTATTATATTTTTGCTCTCATGTTCTTTTCTTAGTTTCGATAAACCATTCTGCAATTCTAGAATACTATATTTTGCATTATACAAAAGAAATAGAAATCATCATCTGATTGTAATTGCTAATTTTTTGATGTTATTGCATTTGTGATATAACTGGATGATCAATTATTTTCAGAGTATGTTTGATAATCTCAATGCTAAAGTTCAGCAAAATGGAGGTGATGGAGATAAAGCGGAAGAGAGTACTCAGCCGAAGTCAAAAAAGCCTCAGACTATTGAGAAGATGTACCAGAAAAAATCACAATTGGAACATATTCTTCTGCGTCCAGACACATATATAGGATCTGTTGAGAAGACTACGGACATGATGTGGATTTATAATGAGGAAACACGTAAAATGGAACAGAAGCAAATCGAATATGTTCCTGGTATGCTTTGATTATTTTAACGATGTCTAGGGAAAATAGATTATCATGGTTCTACTGTTATTCAAATTATAGACGGTTTGCGTATTTCTAAAATGAGACCTCTGGTGGCGATATGGTCAGAAGAAAGACGATTGTCAAAAATCTTTGGGATTTCTGAAAATCAACTTCAATAAGTTCTCTAAGAAAATGAAGAGAAATGGCGAACTTGGAAGGCAGCTGGGCATGTATTCAATATTAATTAATTCTTAATTAATGAGAAAAGTTTCATTCAATTTGACTTCTTTACTATTGAAATCATAGTTCTTACATATACAACAGTCAGTATTACTTTAATTAATATATTTGATTGATTTTGAGCATGTCAAAGAGATACACAAATTGTGCAACTTGCATTGCTGGCATATCTGGACATTACATACATAACCTTAAACTATGAAGATGATAAAAAAATGTGTTTAACTTCAGAAACATATGTGTTTTCTACCTTGTTTATGATTTAGATTATGTTAGTACCTTCTAGCATAAGAAGCCTGCTTTGAATATAATGATTTCTACAAGGTCGTATATATATACAGTGTGAAGGAGTTGTCAGTGAAGACCTAGCAATCGAGCATATCATATATTGAAAAATATTCAAGGGGACCTTATCTGCATTGAAACTTGTGTTCAACCGACAGTTGAATCTTAAAATGGTCAATCAGATATTACAAATCAGACCTTTGGCAAGAAAACTTGACAACTTAATTATTATTTTCAATAACAAGTCATCGTTTCTTTGATGAAAAATATATTTCAGTTATGCTTTGAAATATAGTATTATCTCCACTGCCATTTGAAATTATAAGTTTTAATGATTGTATGTATTTTATTCAATTCTCTTTGTTGTTGCGGAGGTGAAAGATATTCAACAAGATACTTTTGATATTTTTTAAATCGAGTAACAATAGTTGCAAGATTAGACTACAGAAATATTATCAAATTCCCATATTTGCAAAATCTGAAAGAGCAGGATTTGAGTTTGCAGTGTAAGAATGCCCTGTAAAGTTATCCTTCCATAATAGATTCATTCGACCCCATAACATATCTATGTGAGTTTTATCAAAAATAACTTCAATTTGGTAGACTTTCCACTATTCTTTACTCCTGAAATAAGTAGAATAAGATTTGACATAAGTAACTGAAATTAAATAAACCTTTGAAAAAATTGTTGAATTAAATAAATGACTATCAAGTTCAGTACTCTTCTTGTTTTTATGAAACGTTTAATGCAAATTTGATCAAAATCTTCTGGTTAGGAAGTACCATGTTCAGTAAAAGTTTTGGACAAATAACATTAGGAAATCACCTCCTAATCAAACAAATATTCTACCAGACTCTTTCCACTGTATTGATCCATTGCTGCCTCTTTTCTCTTTTATACAACTGTTTTGATTAGAAAATTTAATGGTATTATCTATCATATTATGCATTGTGGCAACCAACTACACAATACTTAATACATGAATTTCATAGTCGATGATTTATCTGTGTCCTCATAATTCATTCACAACATTATAGAGTAGTTATAAAAATAGACTCAACTCAAAAAAAACTTATGGTAACAAAACAAAAATTTCCTCTCCAACTCATTGTTGAAAACTCAGTAAAATCACAGCAAATTGGATTTGTTTTCTCAATGATTTTGCGTAATTTCGCCACCTAGGTCGCCACATACATTGTATATGCAAACCGCCTATATTCCAATTTTTTTGTATACATAATGCTCATTTTTTTCACAGGACTTTATAAAATTTTTGATGAAATATTGGTCAATGCTGCAGATAATAAGCAGAGAGACCCCAAAATGGATTTAATCAAAATTGAAATCAACGGAGCCACTAATACAATATCTGTTTATAACAATGGACATGGTATACCAGTCGTGATGCACAAAGATGAAAATATGTTCGTACCCACAATGATATTCGGGCATCTTTTGACATCATCAAATTATAATGATGAGGAAGAAAAAGTTACTGGGGGTAGAAACGGTTATGGTGCAAAATTATGCAATATATTCAGCACTAAATTCACAGTAGAAACAGCCAGTAAGGAATATAAGAAGCATTTCAAACAGACATGGGGAAGTAATATGACAAAAGCTTCTGAGCCGAAGGTCAAACCTTTCACTGGAGAAGAATTCACAAAAATCACATTCTGCCCAGATTTGGAAAAATTCAAAATGACTGAATTAGACTCTGGAATAATTGGTTTACTCTCCAGAAGAGCTTTTGATGTGGCAGCATCTACGAGAGGGGTGAAAGTGTTTCTGAATGGAACAAAGGTACCAGTGAAGAACTTCAAGGATTATATTGACCTTTTTGTTAAAGATACAGAAGATGATACAGGTTAGTATCAATGACATTGATCTTCAGCAAGAAAAAGTAAATTTAAAGAAAATCCAAGGATATTTGATGGTATTTAGCTAGAGCATTCTCAACAACAATTTTTTCAATTTCTGTCATTTGTTATGCAATTGAAATAAAAGTTTTTCCATAGTATTATTCACAAGATTACAAAACATTATTTAGGTTCACATCTACAAACGAATATAAAAACAGGTATAACATTTTGTGAGTTCAAATTAGCTCACAAAATGAAATGTCGGTTACTGATAT
Organism: Micraspis discolor; assembly: GCA_030674115.1. Classification (NCBI taxonomy): domain Eukaryota; kingdom Metazoa; phylum Arthropoda; class Insecta; order Coleoptera; family Coccinellidae; genus Micraspis; species Micraspis discolor. Next base: position 5,310,966 of record JARTUT010001740.1, read on the forward strand.
TCTCAATTTACTGCACAAAGGTTTTCTTGTATGCTGCTTCAGTGGAGGGCAGATTGTTTTACATATACTTTGTTCATTCTTTTTAAGTCATCCGGGGTACCATGGAAATTTGATACCTTTTCCTGTGTATATTAAAAAGTAACTTCGAAAGTTCTGAAAATACGATGAACTCTTACAGATTTTTTCGTATATAACAGAATATTTCAAAGAATTCATAAGAAATTTTTAAGAATACTCTACACTGTAAAACAGGTTAACCCACATTTTTTAAAGACGAATAATGTCATTCTATCAATCTACTTCAATACTGTATCAACTATTGAAGACAGTTATTACACCATATTGACCTTTAACGAAGTTGAAGCATAATCATTACCAGAAATTATATCTGATTCATCAATACTTTCAAATTTACCTTAGGTAGTTCTTTTTAGGTTTCAATTTTGTCCAGATAGTTTGTGAATGCTTTCCAAGTGAACAGTGTACTTTGTTACTCAAACTTGGAGGATATGGAGATTGAGAATTTCTGTTTTGTTTTTCAGGAAACCCCTTGAAAGTTGTTTATGAACAAGCAGGGGAAAGGTGGGAGGTGGGTCTAACCATATCAGAGAAGGGCTTCCAACAAATGTCATTTGTTAATAGTATAGCCACAACAAAGGGTGGCAAACATGTTGACTATGTTGCAGATATGATAACCAAGCAATTGATAGAAGTATTGAAGAAAAAAAATAAAGGTGGTGTGACTATAAAGCCCTTCCAAGTGAAGAACCATATGTGGCTTTTCATAAATTGTCTTATAGTAAATCCGACATTTGATTCACAAACTAAAGAGAATATGACCCTACAAGTTAAAAGCTTTGGATCAAAATGTAATCTCACGGAAAAATTTATCAATCTAGTTATCAAATCTGGAATAATTGAGCAGGTAATTATAATTCGAAAAAATTTAAAATATCAAACTGATTTTTGGTTAGTTGCACAAGACTGAAAATATTTCATCCACATGCTTATGATTAACTAAATTGAGCTCGCTTCATTATTTTTTAGGTATTAACATGGGCTAAATTTAAAGCACAGAATGAATTACAAAAAAAATCTGCTGGAAAGAAGCAGTCAAAACTAAAAGGTATTCCAAAATTAGAGGATGCCAATGAGGCAGGTACAAAGAATGCCTTGAAATGTACATTGATTTTAACTGAAGGAGACTCAGCCAAATCATTGGCTGTGTCAGGCTTGGGAGTTATTGGCAGAGACTATTATGGAGTATTCCCTCTAAGGGGTAAATTGCTGAACGTAAGAGAAGCAACACATAAACAGATTTTGGAAAATGCTGAGATAAACAATTTAATCAGGTACGCATGCCTTAGTTCACTTTCAAATGAGGTATTTCTAGTCAGCAGATTTTGTCTGACTTGAAGTTGTTTTGCTCCTATTGTAAGTTCATAACTTTATTTATATTGGATAATGAAAAAAGTCTCCTCGGTTTTTTTTCTGTATTTTAGGATAAACTTTTTCTTTATTGAAAATTAATTTCAATCAAGTACATATTGACCATTATTGTCTATAACCTTTTTCATTTTTTGAGTTGCTCCATAATTCCAGTTTAGAAGTTATGTGATTCATCTGTGAAAAGCTTGGCCAAGTGATTTTTGGCGGATTTTTGGTTTGCCAATTTTTTTACCACCAAGATCTTTGCAGAGACCGAAATAATTGGTGGTGCAAGGTCTGGGCATTAACGTTGTTTCATCAAAACTTCCCAACCAAGCTCCGTCAGTTTTTGACTAGTCATCAAAGATGTGTTTTCATGATGAAACACAGCATCTTTTCTATTGACCAATTCTGGAAGCTTTTTTGAAAGGCTTGTTCTAATCTTGATAACTGTTGACAGTAGAGTTCACAATTGATCGGTTCTCCAGGTTGTAGCTGCTCATTGTTTATAGTTTCCTTCCAATCTCACTATATACTTCAACTAATTTATTTACACCACTTAAAAAAATAATTTATGTACAGAATCTATATTCACTACTACTAAAACATGTTGACGGCAAAGTTCTTCAATCAACTATGTCTGTTCACCAGGACAGGCCAGTTTTATACCCTTATTGATCACCTTAGAATATTCAGGAGTTATCCAGGTGTTTTCAGAGAATTCTATGTGGCTTTTTTGATCCTCCCATTTTATGTGACGTTTTATGATTTTTATGGGACGGCAGCATAATTCATCTCTCAAATTATGGCCTCGCCGTGTCCATCGATGCATGCCATCATCCTTTAATTACATCCTTAATCCCTTTGTCGGCATCGTGCAAGTCTGGTCCGTATTCGATTTTGTTACAAGATATGTCCGCGTTGAGTTGATATCTTGTGCTTTTTCTGTAAATTTCAATTTAGGGTCATTCAAAATCTGTTTGTGGATTTTTGTCGGTAGCAACATATGCTGGGCGTTCCCTACGTGCATTGTCTTTGGTGCTTATTTAACCACTTATAAACATAGCAAACCGATCCTTGATGGTTGATTTTCCTGGGGCGGTGCCCTGAAACCTGGTTTATGATCTGACAGAAGTCAAATTTACACATGCATCTTTTGTGGGTTAGGGCCAGCAAAAAAAAACATGGATATAAGTCCGGAGACTTTTCAAGTAACCTAATAAGTGAACATCTGGATGTTAGAAGTAAATGGTTTGAAGAACTCATTAGTATATTTTCAGAATATTGGGACTTCAATATAAAAAGAAATATTCCTCTGAGGAAGATATGAAAACCCTCAGATACGGAAAAGTTATGATAATGACGGATCAAGATCAGGATGGTTCCCATATAAAAGGCTTATTGATTAATTTTATTCATCATAATTGGCCTGACCTCCTGCAAAGAAATTTCCTTGAAGAATTCATCACACCTATTGTTAAAGCAACAAAGAAAAATGAAGAACACAGCTTTTATTCTTTGCCAGAATTTGAAGAATGGAGGGCAAATACCCCAAATAATCATACCTACAATATAAAATACTACAAAGGTAAAATTTCACGTGATTTTTTTTATATAAATTATGAAGGAGGAATATTATTTTTCTTCATCATCAAAGAAACAGATTTGAATTAATTTTGTTGAATTATTTTTGTTCTTGTACACACTGAATATCAATCTATTCTTAGGTTTGGGTACCTCCACATCCAAGGAGGCTAAAGAATATTTCACAAATATGGCTCGTCATCGCATTAGGTTTAAATATAATGGACAAACTGATGATGATCATATCGTGTTGGCATTCAGTAGAAAACACATTGAACACAGAAAAGAGTGGCTTACAAACTTCATGGTGGAAAGTCGGAGAAGAAAAGAACTTGGTTTATCTGAAAAATACCTGTATCAGAAAGATACCAAATACATAACATACACTGATTTCGTCAATCTCGAATTGGTACTATTCTCCAATGCTGACAACATAAGATCTATACCTTCTATGGTCGACGGATTAAAACCAGGTCAAAGAAAGGTTATTTTCACATGCATAAAACGTAATGACAAAAGAGAGGTAAAAGTAGCACAGCTTGCTGGTTCAGTAGCAGAAATGTCGGCTTATCATCATGGTGAAGTCTCTCTATGCATGACCATTGTTAACTTGGCACAGAATTTCGTTGGAAGCAATAATATAAATCTACTTGAGCCAAGAGGTCAGTTTGGTACACGTTTAACTGGTGGTAAAGATTCAGCCAGCCCCAGGTAATGATTTTTTTTAAGGATTGATAAACCTCAATTCATTGTTTTGTTATTGGAATTCCAATTGACTTTTTGATATCCTTTCATAATTCATTCTAATTCAGGGTTTTTATAAATGAATAAAACAGTGCAGATGGCTCAGCATTTGAGCTTGCTGCTACAAAACCCACAGCTGTTTATTTTGAAACCTTTAAAGTGACTTCCTTGATGTAGATTGACTACAAGCACGTTGTATTAAATTATAAATTATAAGGATGTTGACATATGTTTTGTGTTATTATCCTATTATCAATACAGTTTTGGGCTACTAATCCAAAACGCATGTCAACACCTCATCGTTTATAATTTAGTGAAACTTAGGCAAGCGTTACTTTATTTACAATAATTGTTGATTTTGTTTTGAGCAGCCATGTATTGTAATATTCCAGATGAAAATCTATTGACTTTGAATATTTTCATTATCATGTATTCCACTACTTCAGGTATATATTCACAAAAATGTCGCCTCTTACCCGGTTGCTCTTCCACCCATCTGATGACGCCATTCTTAAACACGAGTATGACGACAACCAAAAGATAGAGCCTGTTTGGTACATACCCATTATTCCTATGGTATTGGTGAATGGAGCAGATGGTATAGGAACTGGTTGGATGACAAAGATACCAAATTTCAATCCGAGAGAAATTGTTGAAAATCTGAAAAGACTTATTGCTGGAGAATCGCCGAAATTGTTTATTCCTTGGTATAAGAATTTCAAGGGAACTATTGAAGAGTGTGGCGATCAAAGATTTGTTATTAATGGCGAAATATCTATCATTGGAAATAATAAGTTGGAAATTACCGAATTGCCTGTACATACTTGGACACAGAATTACAAAGAAAACGTATTGGAAACTTTACTACATGGTAAGTTTTCTGAATTTGGATATCAAATGTCCAAAACGGACAAATTACTGTAAATTTGATGATTATTCACATATAACAGAATTTATAAATGAAGAACTAGGACTTCTCAATAATTTGAGAAACAATTAAAAAAGTCTCTGCGGTTTTTTGTCACTAGCTGGTGTTTATATTCATATTACGAGCAAACATAATGCGATTATGAACATGTGTTAAAGCTGGTGAGCCTCCACAAACTACATTGAAACCTGGATTGATGGCAAACAAGGTGATGCTGAGTATATGGTGGCATTGGAAGGGAATTATCCATTATGACTTGATGTAACCTGGTGAAACGATCAATTCTGAGCTCTACTGTCAACAATTAACCAGATTAGAACAAGCTCTTCAGAAAAATACGGCCAGAATTGGTCAATAGAAAAGGTGTTTTGTTTCATCATGATAACACCAAACAACATACATCTTTGGTGATCAAACAAAAATTGATGGAGCTTCTTGGGATGTTTTGATGCACCCATCATCTAGCCTGGACTGTGAACCAGCTTACTGTGATTCATTTTAGTCTCTTGATGTTAAAAAATTGGCCAACCGTTGAAGATTGCTTGGCCAAGTTTTTCCACCGATAAATCACAGCCAAGTCATAGATGATAATGGTCAATATGTACTTGATTGAAATTATTTTTCGATAAAAAACGTTTTGTTCTAAACAAAAAGAAACCACAGAGACTTTTTTACAATTCATAACACTTCTAAAAATACTTCCAATAGCATAAATATGATAGTAAGCTTTCTGAGCTACTTCATCATACAATAATTGTCAGACAAATATGTGTTGTTTTTTTCTTTTCTATTTTTAAATATTCCACATGATTGTTTCATTTTTGTTCATCAACTGCAGATTTTGAATTGTTGCACATTATTTTTTCTTTTCACAGGATCAGAAAAAGTTAAACCAATGATATCAGACTATAAAGAATACAATACCGATACAACCATCAAATTCGTCATCACTGTTACCCCGGAGCAGTTACAGAGTTTAGAGAAGGAAGGATTGCATAAAGTGTTCAAATTGCAAAGCATGATGTCCACATCCTCAATGTGTGCATTTGATGAATTAGGTTGCCTGAAGAGGTAAATAAACAAGGGTTTTCATTTTATTATTATTAATATTATCCGCCCAGGGGTCCGGGGTTTGAATCCGGCCAGAATTCAATGAAAATTCTTTCATTATGTGGGTGTGATTTGATTTTTGAAAGTGAATAATTACTCGCGAGTAGTTTAAAAAGGGGCGTTAAAGTCAACTGACCTCACGTCAGTGCTGCCTGAAAATTTTAACTAAATTTTGGATTTTTTTTTGTAATTAATTTATTGAGTTTCACAATCTACATTCAAAAGTATAAAGAAATGTTTTATGTACATACTAGGAGAAAGTATTGCACATTGATGGATTATTAGTTATGATTAGCCAGTTAGATTATTTGGCCAGATGTTTTTCAACCTTCGTGAGTTGAATAGATCTGTCAGTTAGTCCATTTTTTTTTCAAGTTGATGGTAAATGAATTTATTCTAGGGAATCGATAAAATTTATTTCTCTATTTCAGTGTCGTAATGAGTTCATTACAGTACTAAGAACAGTGCTGTAATGAACTCTTTACAGCATTGTTTTTAGTTATATTTTTCGTTTTGTGACATCCTATCCTTTGGAATGTCAACGCGCGATCCATTGCATGTCAATTGTCAATATTACCATGTAGAGATTTGAGCGCACTAATCAAATTCTATAATCTGTCAATTTTCTTAGCAGTCACACCAACTGCGAAAATAAAATACAAAAGGCACTAGGACGTATAATTTGAGATTTTCATTGAATTCCAATAAATTTCTCACAATTCTTGACTGAAATAGAGAAAATATCGTCTAATACTCTTTGCAGAAGGCAATTCCAACACTCATGCGTTCTAAAACTCGCTCCTTCGTCGCTCGTTTTCGAATTTCGCATTCCTGTTGGAATAGGTGCCCATTCTGCAACTTGTTTTAGAATATACTATTATTATTATTATAATTTTTTTATTAGACTAGGCTATCATTTCATTCATAATTTTCCAGATATGATTCAGTTATGACTATTTTGGATGACTTTTATCAGTTACGTCTAAAAATGTATCAGAAACGAAAGGATTTCATGGAGGGTATGCTTGGTGCGGAAGTTGGAAAATTGGATAATCAAGCTCGTTTCATTGTGGAGAAATGTAATGGACAATTGACTGTTGAAAATAAAAAACGGAAAGCCATGATCGAAGAGCTTATCAGCAGGGGCTATCATCCAGATCCAGTCAAGGAGTGGAAACGAAAAACTTCTGCTGGTGAAGATGAGGAGGAAGAAGGTGAAGATGAAGATGTTGAGGAAGAAACTACCAGTAGTAAGAGCAAGAAACCAGTTGATCCAGGTAGGTACAATAGTTGCAATAATTTCAATAAAATAGAGAATCAAAAACTTGAATTCTCTTGGCAATAATAGGAATAAAAATCAGAATATACTTCTGGAAAAGAGCTGATTTGTAATTTCAGTGTATCTTTTACAGAAAAAGCTTTCCAAAATCTTACTGATGTTAAGAAGTTTGATTATTTGCTTGGCATGTCCATGTGGATGTTGACCGAAGAAAGAAAGAATGAACTTCTGCGACAACGTGACAACAAAGTCCATGAGCTGAAAGTGTTGAAATCAAAAACCCCTTCAGATTTGTGGAGAGAGGATTTGGATGAATTTTTAGAAAAATTAGAACAGGTGGAAGAGAAGGAACGTAAGGATGAGGCTGGAACTTCAGCTAAAGATGCCAAAAAAGCAGTTGTAAGTTGATACTATCTCATTTTCAACTTTTTTGTCTAAGCTTCTGCCTTTCTACCCAAAAGTTTCCATCCACTCATTGAAAGTGATAACAGATTTTATAGTTGGGCGTAAAATGATAGTATATAAGAGAAAGCTGCTTGATTTCCATGTATTTTCTTGGAGATTTTGCAGTATGCATATAATAGTAGATCTTTCTTCTTTTTTTGTGAACCTCTACACCCGATTTTCCTCCAGATAAGTTTGTATAACTAGCACTTCTATTATTGAGAATAGTATTAAAATTAGCTTAACTATATTTTTGAAATATAACCTTTTTTTCATGCTTTCGGAAGAATATTACACTACCAGGAAAGGTGAATAGGGATTCTCTCAAATTTTAATTAATATAACCTAGATCCTAATGATTCTTATTTTGCTTAGGGAAAGAAGCGAATAAATCTTCAAGAAACAATGCCATCTCCTATGGCACAAAGGGTGGTACCAAAAATTAGTGAAGAAATAAAGAAGAAAATACAAGCTGCCGTTAAAAGCAAAGAAAATAAGAATAAAAAGGGCACCAGGAAAGAAAATATGTCCATATCGGTAAGTATCCAAAGAGTTCCAGAAAAGATATCACCTACTGAGGTAGGAGAAAACTATAAGTGTCTATTCACATAATAGAAACTTTTCATTTTCCTCTTTTTCATTAATTTTTCAAGATTAACAAAGCAAGTCCAATAAAACAGTGATTAGAATTGAATAGAATAGAATTAGGCATTAATGGAAACTAATGTGAATTTTGACTTGATTAGCATGTTGGGGTTTGAGATAATCTTTGTTTCTAAAATATTTTACAGTTTTCGGTTATACTGAAAACCAGGCACTGCTTGCTAATTTCAAATGTGTCGCCCAGCATATTATGATCTGCAAACATTATTGTTAATCTACTTTCTATGATATTTTTTCCGTTTATTAATGTTATTACTGGATAAAAATCTGTATCATCGCGATATATTGTATTAATGCTATTTCTTTTTAACGCTCAAATGGAAAATGTAGAAAGTGGTGAGTAATGATAATTGTATATAATAACAAATGATCTTAAAATTCTTCTATAATCAATGTTATTTTTCAAATATTTTCCTCCAATTTTTTTAGGATGACGCTCCTGATGAATTTGATACCATGATTCAGAAATCCAATAAAAATTTGAAACAGAAGCTTGGCACCCCTGAAGGAATAGAAAATAAAATGAAGAAAGCCCCTCTCAAGCAGACTAAATTGAATTTCACTAAAAAGGGTGAGCACATCTGAATTCCTCGATATCGATAAGCAATATACAGGGTGTGGCAAAAGCCTGTTTACCGGCTTGCCTATGCTGCATATCCTGCTGAAAATGTTCAATTCTCGCAAGGTCTGGATCATTATCTAATTCGCCCCTTAAATCTTCCAGTAACTCGAGGTAATTTGCGCATTCACAGTCCCTTAAAAAGTAAGGCCCTACAAGGCCACCTGCATGAACACCTGCCCATACTGTCACACCGGGAACATTCAACTCCTTTTTGATCGATCGACCAGTCAACGCAGTTGTGTCTATTAATACGCCCATTCAACTTGAACTGAGCCTCATCACTAAAAGAAATTGAACGGTAGAAAAATCGTCATCATCTGCGCAGCATAGATACCGCTCACAAAATTCCAATCTTCTTTAAAATGCGACGCAAACTTCGGTCAGATATCTCCGATGCTGTGGCTGTGCAATGTGCAGATTGATTTGGATGTTTGACAAAAGATTGAGCCACGATGTTATGTTTTCCTTCGTCATAACGGTAGTAAGGCGACCTGAAAGCGGCGCGTCGACTACGGAGCCAGTACTTTACGGTACAGTTTATGCTCCATTTGTCGGGTGGGAACTTGCTTATATGGAAAGCGCTGGCGAAATTCTTCGAAAATTTCAGTATAATCTCCGTCAAGTTTTAGGTAAGAAGTGAGCAAACAAGCACGTTTTTCTTTCGTGTACTTTACACGCGCAGCCATGGCAACAAACGCACTGTAAACGTACACAACAACACTACTACTCACGGACAACTCAACTCGCTACGTTTCAGCTGCCTCCTTTCGCTTTAGGTATGATACTGACCGAGAATACGCGCATGCGTGAATACCAGACAGTGTGAACTGACTTTTGCCGCACATTTTTATTTGAAATCATAGCTTAAAATCAAAATGAGTTCTCCAATATTTTACGAATTTTGTGACCAAAGTAATTCTGCAGTTTTTTATCAACCACTTATCCTTCATCAGAAGATGTTATAATTATTGCTTTTTTTCGTAGCTAATGGTTCACCTAAAAAGAAGAAGAAGCAGCTTTCTGATGATTCTGAAGAGGAATCAGGAAGTGACGTAGAATATCCAACATCAGAAAATGAATTGGACAATTCAGCATCCCTGGTTTCCGAAAGAGGACGAAGAAACATTACGAAAAAAGTTATTTATGATCTTGGTTCGGAAAGTGAGGATAGTGCTAAGGACCTACAGTTATACGAAAATGAAGCTGTGAAAGAAAATCAACCTTTAACAAAGACTCTTCTTAGTTCTGACAGTGAATGTGATGCACCACCACCTCCTAAAAATACATCATGTGAAGATATGTTTGATAACTTGATTGGGAAAAAAACTGATAGTGAAGAGAAAAATGATCTTGAGGACAGAACTACATCTAAGAGAAAGTCTTTTAGTGGAAGTGAAAGTGATTCTGAAATTATTAACAAAAAGAAAAAACTACAACCACCAAAAGCAAAATCGAAAAAGGCTGATTCTGATTCAGATGTTTTGATGGAAGAACACAATTTAACAAAATCTGATTCGGAAGATAGTTTTGTAGGCACATCTAAAAAACCAATCTCAAGGAAGAAAAACACAAAGAAAATGGATTCAGATTCTGATGATGAACCTTTAGGTAATAAAAAATCTAAAAAAGCTCCCGCAAAGCCAAAAAGTAAACCACCAGCCAAGAAGGCAAATTCTGATAACAATCTTGCAAAAGAAACAAAAACCAAGAGAAAAAAAATAACAGAATCCAATTCATCAAATAGCGAAAGTGACGAATATATACCTCCTGCCAAAACTACAAGTCGAACAGCAAGAGCTCCTCAAAAAAAATATGTTTTTTCAGATGATGATGATTGAAAGAAGTTTAGATCTTATTCCTAAATATAAGTTTTCCATTCAGTTAGCATTTGTTTTGTTTTTCATGCCTCTCTCCAAAATATTACAGAATAAGACGGTCATGGTGTAAGATCTTAATGAAGATAAAATAGTATATTCTAATACAAGTTGCAGAATGGGCACCTATATAGTGCCTTTTGAATTTTATTTTCGCAGTTGGTGTGACTGATACGAAAATTGACAGATTATAGAATTTTAATAGTCTGTTCTAAGATGTCTAAAATACTGGTGTGTGCACTTGTCAAATTTTGAATGGAAACGTCGTTTTACTTTTTGGGACATGGCGACTGTTTTATAATCACATGAGGGAGCCACAAGGCATTTCATTCATAACATTACATCGCAAACGCTTGACCATAAAGTCGCTTGACATTTGTTGAAATTTTATATCAAATTAACCTCAAAAATGAAAAATTTATTTTATCCCTCTGAATAATTGACTAGACAAATAATTTATGGATTTCACCGATTAACTGGCTTTTTAATAAATATTCTTGTGATGCGAGATCTGATCACGTAATACTTTCAATTAGTATGGTTTATCCATTTTTTCTCCAATACATTGAAGTATGATTTTTTTCACTAATGCATGGTCTCTTGCTCAAACATAAATGTTTTCAGTATTATTCTATAAAGATATTATAAGCCTGATTTATGGTAAGTTGATGCTCATTTATGTATGTGTTTTATTGATTTATAAGAAAACAAACATTATTTGTATTTATTTGGGATTTCAATATAATCCTCCAGTTGATCCACTGTGGTTAATATCCCTTACGTCAACTGCTCTATTCATAATATTACCCCATCATCCGCAGCACTAGACTGTCCACATAAAATACAAAAACTCATTATAAAAAATGGATAATCACTTTTCACACACTTATACAAAAATTCCGAATAACGCAATAAATAATTTATTTTAATCACAAACTGACATTCGAATAGATTTGAGTGGCGCTACCTGGCGGAGAGAAAATGAAAGAATCCCCATGTCGCCAAACCTGTCAAACAAAATCGGAGGAGTGCACACACCAGTATTTTAGACATCTTAGTCTGTTCAAATCACTACATGGTTTACCTAATATTGACAATTGACATGTAATGAACGCGTGTTGACATTCGAAAGGATAGGATGTCAGTGTTGTGAACCACAAAACAAAAATATAACTAAAAACAATGCTGTAATGAGTTCATTACAGCACTGTTTTTAGTACTGTAATGAACTCATTATGACACTGAAATAGAGAAAACATATTCTGACACCTCTTGATCAATCAATATCAAAACAGATTGTTTTAATTGAATCAGATTCTTGTTTTTCATTCAAAATTTAGTCAGGTACTTCACTTAAATGCTATCAGAAAAAGGAATGATGGAACATATCAATGACAATAGTACATTTAATAATTCAAGTGTGGTTTTTTTACCTCAATATGGCGATTCTCATTGTGTTATTCGAAATTTATCAATATTAAATATCAAACGATGCATAAAATTTAAATGTCACACGATTTCAAAGAAAATAAAACAGCTGTAAGAAGGAAAATTACTTTTTCCTATGACAAAGATCACAATAAATATGAGGAAAATCACACAGGATGTTTGTCTGGAAATGGTGATTTTTTAATATGTGATCCAGAGTGACCGGTGAAGTCATACTCATGGTGCTGAACAGTGAGGATTTTTAAGACTTCGGCTTCACCTATCTGCCATGTGATTGGAAAGGTTTTGTTGAATAATTACGAAAAGAGCCAATGAGTGAAACTGATGTGTTTTACAAAATATTTTGGGACTAAGAACATCATTTTCATTTTGTGATAAAATAAAACAGTAATGCCTTTGACTGTGGTCAATAAATAACAGTTATTATTATTATTAAAACAGTAACATGATTTTGAAGAATGAAATAGTTTTAAGCAAAAATATTACTGATTCTTATAATAATGAAAAAATCACAACAAACACGGGGATTCATTTCTCATTAAAATTCAATTCAAAAGCGGATTGCGTCATTTCAGGTCAGACCTCGTTTTATCGAAAGACACAGAAAATTTTAATATATTAAACTCCAGGCCCTTTTATTGACATCAAGGATGAATAATAATCTCATAGGATTAAAAAAAACAGCTTTAAGACAAAAAACTACTGTTTCCTACGTCAAAGAACGCGATAAACATAAGGAGCCATTACTATGAGGAGGGGGGTAATCCATTCTATTCTATAGTTTCGGCATTTACTAAATGTAAATTCATCGTTACTGATAAGCAGGCCCGCCGTAAGCGGGCGTGCCCGGCACAAGGGCGGCACGTCCAGGGGAGCGGCGAGAAGAGTGAAATTTTTTAAATAAATATTTGAGTGTGTATCTATACTATTTTTCAATTTTATAAATAGAAATAACAAAAATATAATATATATATATATATATATATTACAATAATTCAATAGGTTTTTTATTTTTTCTCACCATAATGAGGGATCCCTTTCTAGAGAACACTCAGCATATTTAGCGCAGGGGAGTATTTACGGGGTGGGGGGTCTACTGGTGGTAATTAAACCCCCCCCTGGAAAGAGTTTTTCACACTAAATCTTCGAATGGAAACGATCTAAACCTCCCCCTTTCCCCCTTTTCACTCAAGATCAGTTCAGGTCCCTCGCTAAAACTTGCCACTATTCAGGAGGTTTACGCCTACTGCATGCGTATGCACAGTCATTTCTTAGTTGAGATATCAGGAACCAATGGAATTTCAGGAGGTTCACGCCTACTGCATGAGTATGTACAGTCGTCATTTCTTTATGATTAGTTGAGATATCAGGAACCAATGGAATTTTAGCAGATTTACGCCTACAGCAGGCTTAGTATAGCCGTCATTTCTTTACGATTAGTTGGGATATCAGGAACCAATGGAATTTTAGGAGATTTACGCCTACAGCAGGCTTAGTACCCCCTATTGGGGGTGGTATAACAGTATTTGCACGCGGGCGCTCAGACAGCTAGCGGCGGGCCTGCTGATAAGCAATTGGATTTAAATTGAATTTTCCATTTTACACTTTTTGCCGAAGCTTTTGCTTGCATATATTTCAATACCGATGATGATGATACTGTGTATTGAAACATATGTAAGCAAAAATTTAATCCATATATTTCTGGCACCATGTCGTTGAGTATATCTCTGGTGGATACCGATGATGATGATACTATAAATGTATTGAAACATATGTAAGCAAACGGGTTCAACGCCGTAAAAGTCGACGTCTAGCTATTCCATCGTGCAATTGTGGAATATGGAGGATTTGAGTCCTAATGCTGACACCATGTCTCTGGTGGATATTTTTTCAGACATAGATATTTGAAGTAATTTTCTAGCTGCATGGTTTCGCTCATTGATTTCTTATTCTCCACTTGTTTCCTCATTAGACACATTTTTTATATTATTACTGCTGAGTTGTATCCATTTTAGGTATTTCTATAAATGTATTTTTTCCTGAATCGCATTTTTCAATTTCCCAACCAGATATATCTATTTAAACAAGTCTTTAAAATTTTTTCATGCACATCTGATGAATGTATGAGCAACCAAAAAATAAGGTTTTATGGGCCATAATGAATGGGAGAGTACCCTCATATAAGGAAAGTGATCCAGTGATGGTCAATAAATATCTTCTGGCTGATGGTGATACGTTCATGAAACAAATTTGTAGGATTTTAGGTACGGTCTTTATTAAATAGCAATTTGAGAACTTAAAATTCGAAATGTACATATCTACAAGATGGTACAGTTATAAAGTGTTCGTGTTGTTAACTATACAAATGCAAATACGTCAGCAATCATTTCACTAATGAAGTCCAGAGTTTGCAGCACCACACCAAGATTCTTTGAGTTTATTTATGTTTATGGACGTCACATTTCACAATTCTTTGGCACAAATCTGAATGAAATTATTCAAACCAAAAAAAAAGGCTATTACATATGTTAAAATTTTTTCTTCGTTTTGTTGATTTGAATAATCCTTCACTTTTTCGTACCTGTAAATATATCTATATATAAAATATTTTTTTAGTATTTAAGGTTACAGCTATAAACGAACAAATTTTTAATAATTCGAAATACCATAAATTTATTTGAAAATAATGAAATACAATTATACAGCATAAAAAATAAAACAAGCTTCTGGGTGTGTGAAAGTAAAATTGTGGTGATAATAAAATTCTAATATTAATTATTATTATGAAACAGAACTCAAGATGATAATATTCTTGGTACTGTTTATAATTGAAAAGGTCGTTTTAAACACAAAGATGATCAAAATTTTTATATAATATATAATAAGAAAGCGGTAGAATCGAATATAAACATTGATTGATTTAATTATTTGATAAAGTTATATAATATCAAGCTCATCTTAAGTTCTGTTCAGAAAAAAGGTCATTGGAATTTGAGACGCGAAGAATCATATTTTGATCAAATTAAAAGAACTTTAATTATTTTCAATAGGCTCATAAAAAATTGAGAGTTAAATAATTAATGAATAATATTAAAAATAAATAAATGAGAAATAGAAGGTAAGTATTCAGATTTCATGTAATGGAATCGATTCATATAAATATCTATTGAAAAAATGGAAAAAAATTATATTTAAACGAAACAAAAACAAAATGGTTCTTCAATAACAGAATCGAAAACTCGAATGTTAAATGGGATTTCGAGGCTATAAAGTCTGAATTGAAAGAAATAATTGAATTTATTTCGAAATAGGTCACAGTCATCTCAAATTTCATTAACTCCTGGATTAGAGAATGAATAAAGAAAATAGCAATATTATGAGGACACCACAAAGATATGTACGACATTTTCAACAATTTCGATCTTCATTAACGAACAATTGAATATAAAATTTTTATGTAAAAACTACTCTAACATTATTTTTGAGGATTATTTTATAAAACATCATTATAGTTTGGGGGTTCCGTTTTGTTGTCGACTTCTTCTAAGCGGTTGTTCTTGTTCCTCTTCATAGCCGCATAAATTGATGCTGCTTTGTAGTTTATGGGGCCGTATTGGTCATCTAAATCAGCGTACACTAAATCTCCGTCGGTTAGATAAAAAGGCTGAAAAAACATTTTCTTTTTCATCATTCATCATACATCGTTAGGGTTGTACGTGTGAAATTACCATAAATGATTGCAAAAGGTGGGGTGAGCGACTGTAGTTATATGGTATTCTAAGTAGCTGGATTCTGGCCATTTCTGTTACTTTTAGATTTTACAAGTTTTTTGGAAATTTTGAGAAACTCAGTCGCATTTTTGAGTACCGTGATCACAATTTCACAGTGATTTTTTTTTAATAACATTACTATCAATCGCAACCACATATCTAATTAAGTCATTATTAACTAGCTGAAATAAATAAACTTTTTCCGATAATGAATTTTCGATATAAGAAGTGTAATGGAAAAAAAGATTCGTTACCACATATAAAGTTCACTTCGAAATGAGTAGAAGCAGAGCCCATGCGGTTAGTATTTAGTTATATGAAAGGTCGCTTGTGAAAAGCATGCGCACTAAAGCTCCTCACGATATTTCAAGGATTTTCAATTTTTTTTTTCTCAAAAAATTTATTACCTCAAAAGATATAGGTATCGCTTGTTGTCGAACGGCCATTGGTCTAGAACAAATTCTGAAATTATTATCATACGAAAACTTGTCCATATAAAGTTGATGGCAACATTTAAAAATTTATTAGAAACATATATCTATTCTAAAAGCACCACTACCTAGGCCTTGATTGCAGAAACCTTTTCGGAAAGACAACAATAACTTAATATGTTTGTTGATTTCATGTGATAATAAAATTGCAATTATTTACCTCACTGTCATGACTTCAAAAATGCAAAACAGTTATGAGGAAAAATATCTGATTGCAATATCAGAATTGCCTTCATAACTAATTCAAAACTTCAGAATGCCAATTCAAAGATAAAATATACCGAAAACACGAGGATTCAGTACTAAATCGAGATAACGTCGCTGAGCAATCAGAAACCTTGCTGCCATTGTATTGTTAGTAATAAGTGACTCAAACATGTCATTGATAACAATTGGACTTGAAGCCCCGCCCATCTGCCATCTTATTGGTTAATTCGAATCAATTATGACATTTTGATGAAAACCAACAATTACTGAATATGTTCGTTGATTCATTTCGATATACGAAATTAATTGCGATTATGTACCTCAATTTTATGATTTCAAGAATGCAAAACAATTGAGAGGAAGAAAATCCTATGTCGAAGTAGCCCCTACAAATGATTGGAAACTTCAAAGACAAAAGATAAAATATGATGGATATTGGACCAATAGCCGCCCTTGGAAGAATTCCTGCATGGTAGAGGGGGGTTATCTCTGCTGATAAGAAAAATTTCGACATCTTATCACGATAAGATGTTACTATGAATAAATTTCAAATATTCAAAATATGATGCACATTCCTATGATCACACAATTTTTTGTTGTTATTTTCATTTTATTTAAAAGTAAAATGCTTTCGGTAGTTAACCCCTCTACCACTTCCTCCTCGGAGGAGATCCCTTGTGACAGTTATTTTTATTATGCCGTTTTCTACTTTTACAAAGAATTTTGATCAAATCTAATTGTACCGTATTCATAATGATAATTATAATCGAAGCACAATAAACTTTAACAAAAAACTTGAATTGAATTAAATTTATTGGTGAATTTGATTGTATTTTTTTAAATAAATGAATAAGTTTAATTTACTAAAGTAGTGGATAAGTAGCTACTTCAGATTAACTCATTATCTGGAAATTCAACAAACAGGTTGAAAAAGTATTCAATCCATTGATTAACTCGATTGATCAGAGTAGAGGTTTCGTGATTCGATTTGCCGTGGCGTTCACTATGAAAACGGAAATGGAGAAATTAGATCTGTTCCTAACTGAATTAGCGAATGGACTATGGTTCGGCATCTAGGTTTACGTAAAATTAAGAAAATAATATTTTTTATATAATATATAGGATTTCGGTCAAGAAGTAATCAGTTCAGAGTAAGAGCATGCTTACTATTTTGAAGTCGAGATGCAATATTTCCTTTCGGATAACCTTAAAGTTCTCTTGCGTTCTGAAATCAATTATAGTAATTTCATAATTATAGCAATTAAATACTAACCTTAAAATTACTGTAAAAAATTAGTTAATGTTCAGTTAGACATCGATCTCCTGACCGATATCATTGAATTGTAATGTGGCATATTCAGTCTTTGGTTTGTGTTTTGGCTGCTTTGATTTCAACAAGTTATTACTCGAGGCCTTCTTGCTTGGCTTTGGCATGTCCAAGTCTGCGTAAACAAGGCCATTAGGTCTTCCAATATGTTTGAGTGGAGAGTTTAATCCAGGTTGCGGATATTGCAAATGTACCGAACTCTGCACATTTTCTTGAAAATTCAAGCTTTCCTGGTAGTCAGTTTGCCGCATGACCACCAGAGGTCCATTGGTTTTTTGTTTATGCTTGTCCCTTTTATGATTAGGCCTCATCACTCGATTTGAATCAGCGTAATCAGAAACGTAACCATTTTTCATCAAGTTCTCTTCGTGAAGGTTTTTTATTGGTTGAAAATAACTTTCAGCGGTTTGAAACTTGAAACTATGGCATTTCTGCAACGGTATTTGAAACTGCTTCTTTTGCTTTGTCTTGCTCGAAAAGGATTTGCTCTTAGGCAATTGCTGCTCTTGAAACAGAGCCCTTGGTATTAATTTTGAATGCTTGGGATGCGGTATAGTTGCTGAGTAGTGTGAGGCCAAATCCATGTTGGATGGCTTATGATGGGGAGCTGTTAGTGTATAAAAAGCATTCTGAAAAAATTTTGGAGTTAGTAAATCAATTAGAAAAAAACGTTAGATTCACTAACCAGTTGATGATAAAATTATTAAGTAAACGTGGAAGAATATTATTTATATAAAACAATGAAGTTGGCGATAAAGTGTATATCAGCACTTGAAGTTTAAAAACTAAAAAAAATGAATATATAATTAATATGTCAAGAAATTTTTTTCTACATACAGTGTATCTCATTTGAATGTATCCACCTTCAATAAATCAACATCGAATCAGAATTTGTGAAAACTTGTATCTACCAGCAACTCCGTGATAAGGGTGCAACCCCATCAGCAATCACATTAGGTGAAGTGGGTAGTTTTGTAGCGTAAATGTATGCATATATTCATATTTGCATAAACATGGAGTTTGTGTTTAAAGGGATAACAGCGCTTGGTCTTTTCTCTGGGCTTAGTCGAAATCATTGGCTTATAAAACCAGACTTGGAGATTTAGACGATCTTAGAGCAGAATTGTGACAGAATGTAGAAAAAATACTCCTGAAATGAACGTACGAAATAATTTGGAAGATCAATTGCATCGCTTCATTCAGTCTAAGGCGATCTACTCTAGCCCCCAGTAAACTCGTTTCCCTTCATAAAGAATGTGCGAGAAGCACAGAAGTTCAAGTCCCAGGGTCACATGCACCTGACTGGAAAGCGATGGTTATGAACACAAGTGCAGTTTCGTAGAAATTTGAGTCCATGCATACATTTGTGCTACAAATCTACCCACTTTGCTTGTACGCAACCCCATCAGGAATTTTTTTTTCACAAATTTTGATTTGTTATTGAGGGTGGACACTTTAAATCAGATACCTTGTATTTAAAGAAGGTTTTCTTCTTAATTTCAGAATTATCAATAAGATTTCCAACAAATTTATTGTTTACTAAGATATATCGAGTACATTTATATTTGCTAAATTTTAATATTTTTATTTGAACTCATTCATGATGTCTTTTATATGCATATTCCGTTTATAATTTTAAGATCAACTGGTATAATATTAATAAGATAATGTGAAGTTATGATATGAAATGATAAATACTTCAAATTATCTTGTTAAACAAATAACAAATAAAACACACACACACCTGCATGTTGCATTCAGTAAGCTTGGGATTCCACTTATGTTCGGATGCATCCAAATGGGACATTTTAGGAACTTTGGAATCGGATATACAGGTTACATTTTCAGGAGGAGTAACTTTACTAGGAGTATTTCCTATATTAGATAAATTTTGGTCATTTTTGATTACATTTTGAGTATTTGGCTTAAGTGACTTCTTTGGTTCATCTTTGGTAATATTTTGAGAAAAAACTTTGGTAGTTTCTGTACTTTGGATACTTGGATTAGGAGAAGGGTTTCGACTTGGAGAGCCTTTAATTTTTGCTTGAAGCTGTATAGATAGAGCACCTTTCTGTATTTCAGTTTTAGATTTCGAATATGGACACACTTTAACAGTTGGAGAGCGTTTGAATGCAGAATTCGTGAAAGGAATTTCATTTATTTTCTTTGGGCTGACAGCAATTAGCTTCGGTCGGGTATCTACTGAACAAGATGAGGGAGAATTTATAGAAGGCTTGGTAGTCTTAGCGAACACAGGAGACAAAATAATCGGACTAGGACGTGAGCTTAACTTAGAGTTTTTATTTAAACGTTTCTCGGATAGATTCTCCTCTGATTTTGTAGAAGCATGAACTTCAACTTCAGCAGTACAATTGGCGAGATTATCAGAAGTTATATTGAAAGAGCTGTCATTAGAAATGTCTAATGAAGAATTTCTTAAAGCTTCTGCTACATTTTGATATATTATTTCCTTCTTTCTATGTTTCTTACACCTTGGTGCTGGTATTGGGACGATATGGTAATGTTTAACGCTTTCATTATCTGAAACTCCGCTATCCTGACAATTGGGTAAATCCCCATCACTCAGAATTCTTTTTGGTACAGCGTACACTAAAGTTCTTTTCTTGGAATGTTTTCTACATCGTAAAGAATGGAATGTGGGAGAATAGCATTTGTGTTTTTTCAAAAAATCAGACGGTCTACTTTGTATTTCACTATCGCTTTGAGTACCATTTTCCTTCAGGCTCGTTTTGTGGGGTTTAATATGTTCTGCATCTTTGTTTTCTCTTGGTGTTGATTTTACCTTCAAACTCTCCACTTTTGGCTCAGAATTTATTCTCGATCTTTCCTTTGGTTGTTTTCTAATTGACGAGCTTGCAGTAAGGGCTTGTAAGTTAGAAGCATGTATTGAGATCGAAGATATTGTCCGTTGTCTTAATTTATCTCTCATTGGAGACAGAGTAAGGGGTACCTGAGTTCTGTTGAGAATATTTTGAGAGCTATAGGGCCTAAATAAAGAATTTTGCATAAAAAGTTTTGGTTGAAAATCGTTGAAATATTGGCTATTTGAGACATTCAAGAACCGTTTTGAATTACTTAGGTTCTGTTGAAATCCACTGAACGACTGATGTCGTTTGATAGATGAATTTTGGTGTAATTTTGTGGGTAAATAGGAAGATTTATAGGAGTGAGGATTAGAGTTTGAGGTGATTAGGGTTTGTCCTTGGTTAAAAGGTGCAATAATTGATATCGGCTGAAAACGAAAAACATGCAAAATTAAATCAAAAGAAGCTCGAGGTTATGAAAATCCATTATTTTTACCTTGTTTGGCATATTGTGATAAGATAGGTTTTCATAAACAGCCTTGTCAGTATCGTAGGCAGGGTCTGCTATACCTCCAACTGGTGGCGCAGCCCCTAAGCCCGTCTTATCTCCTATAGAGGATTGGTTGGGTACTGAAAAAGATTTAGTGAATCAATATTTCGTCCTGCAAATTCAAGTTTCAACAGAAAAATATTTGTGATTTCATCTAAAGGATATTTTAATTCGATGAGTATTGGGATCTATCAGGTGTCCCAAGATTTATATTTATTATTATGGAAAATATTTATGCAAAATATTTTAAACTTTTTAAAACAATATAAGATTATCTAAGGTAGATTTCTGAAATACTTTAAAATTTCCAGTGTTGCCAGGTGTGTAGAACTTGGCAACAGCTATGTTATTTTGTACGAGATACCCCGTATTTATATATTTCGTATGATTGTCCATAAACGAAAATTAGCATAAATAATAGAATAAAACGTATGAATAATTGGTCTTTAAATTTGAAAATTCGTAGAGCCCTTGTAATCTATAGTTCAAATAATCCAGCAATTTTGATCAATGAAAATTAACGATTTGTTAATTTCAATTTTTACAACTATTCAATAAATGCATACCTAAGCTCGTTGTTGAAAATTTTTATTTCGATTATTAATATCTAGAATTAATTTTTCGTGTTCTATCTTGTCCACTCTTTAAAGCTCCTAAACCTTTGTCTAAACTGTACATAATTACAAAAGAAAAATATTTTGTGTTTTAATATTGGATTCCAGCATATTGTACATTTATGTCATTGTTGCAATATTTTACTATTTCCTGGATAAACTTCTTCATTCACCTTGGAATATAACTTCCATGAGAATAATAACTATATTTTTGTACAATCATGTGAATTAAAAGAATTAAAGATAACTGAATAAGCAGCATACAGTTCTAGCGATATTAAAACTAAGCAAGTGTCTAGCACCACAACCTACCTCCTCCAGGTTTCTTCCTTTTCCTGGACAACATTGTTGACGGTATCTGGGTGTCAAGACTTGGAGCTGACTTCTTAAAAGTGACCACTAACATGCAAAACAAAACACATCAACAAACTCCAAAAAAAAACTGTATATCTACCTTACCTCCAGTAGGTCTTTGGCTCAATCCCGATGGTACATAATCATACCCATTAAAGCCCAACAGAGTTTTTAAACGTTCCAGACGGGCATAAACTTTTGGTCTATTTTGTGCGTACTTCAACTGCTGAAGTTTACGCGATACGGAAGTGGTTTTGAATTGTGGTGTTTCCTTCTCTAATTGAATAATGTTGATATTTTGAAATTTGTGTCTTGGTACTAGTATCCCAGCTCTGAGGGGCCATCTCTGATTAGAGGCTTCAGGAGAGTAACCATCTGGTCTGAGAGTAAATATATTGAATGAAACATTAAGCTTATCTTGGAATCATTTTGGAAGTCGAATCGGAGAGTTTTATTTTAATTAAAATACTACAACTGAATATTCGGAGAATCATCGAAAAAGAATGTCAAACTAAAGAAGGAGACTTCATTTAAGTGTTTCTTTCTTCAATGATATTCTCGTCATGTGAAAATATCTTCATATTTGCTCATTACAACTTCTCAAAATTTTGATTTTTGTTAATACCTTGATAATTGTGAATCGACGAAACTCAATGTAATGATATGTAATATATGACGAATGAACCCAATGCTGCCGGAGTTTGATTGCTTGTCTATACTCTTCTTCATTTGTTGCGTTTCGAGGGCTATACCTGTGCACCATTCAAAAGCACCCAAATATTCCCATATAATGGAATATTCAGAACTTGCAACATGTTGAATGTAGTTGAGATGATGCAAGATGCATGGATAGTGAAACTGTAGAAAGTTCATGAGGTTCATGAGACTGAGATTTATTATATCCAAAGATTACAAGGACATGAATTATGGTAACATGCTAATTCAGGTCCTCAACTGCATTTGAAGGGGGTCTTTCAATTCCCTAACTTTCTACTTTATGAGGCTCCTGCATCCTGATATCTCAACTAATCGTAAAGAAATGACGGCTGTACATACGCATGCAGTAGGCGTTAACATCCTGAAATTTCATTGGTTTCTGATATCTCAACTTGTTATGGTTCGATTTTCTTGTGGAGAAAATGAAAATTCAAAAATGATTGGGATGGCCCTCTATATTCTGACGAAAGTACTTTCAGTAAAAATTTTATTAGTTTAGCATAATTCTTTCTAGTTATTGTTGGTAGATGGCGAACGCATGCCGTGGACGAGCGAATATTTTTGTCCGGTGTTCTTATCGCAATTCTTCATAGCTGGCCCGGTTCATTTCCATTATTCGATTGACGAAGACGCTTGGAAGAGATTATTTCAGATTTTCTGTGTTGAAAATTATCGAGAAATTGGATTTCGTTTTCTAAGTTGACGATAATACGAAATATAATATTTTCATCAGGTGAAATATTATTTCCTTAGAGGGATTTTATTACGTATTAAGGTCTTCAGATCATTTCAAAGCCGCACAACATCTCGTAAGTTTTTTTGATGTTTACTTTCAGTTCTATATCATAAATTTCATTATTCTCAATCTTGCAGAAGGCTTTTTTTTGCTTGTACTTCAAGTCGTTTGGATACGAGGCGAGGGCGTGAATAATCCTTGCCGGAGTTCGCAAGAATTCCTGACAATCTGAATGGAATAGAGGAAAATAGGAATAGAGGAAAAATAAGTCGAGAAAATTGGACGGAAGAATTAGACAGCCTATAGTGAACCTGAGATCGTACTACTACGCAACTGAAGGGGTGTACTACCACCGAGAACTCTCTGCAAGGTCAGATCCAACCTTTTCATTATCTGTTCTCTCTTGTTGACAAGATCGTGGAATTTCAATCCAGACCATTCACCATATAAACGAAGATAGAGATTGGTGAATCGCTTGAAAACATAATTATTTCTTTTTATAATTATTCGGCCGATAAACGCCAATCCTGGTAATTCTGTACATTGAAGAAAATCATTTATTTTGACAAATTGACAAATGAACTATAAGGGAACGTGCGTTTATAGGTCGAAATTTTAAAATTTGTAGAGACGTTTCCAATAGAGAATTTAATCACCCTGCTTTTATTAATAATTTCCTAG
Source organism: Micraspis discolor (assembly GCA_030674115.1). NCBI lineage: Eukaryota > Metazoa > Arthropoda > Insecta > Coleoptera > Coccinellidae > Micraspis > Micraspis discolor. Next base: position 5,335,363 of record JARTUT010001740.1, read on the forward strand.
AACTAACACCCCCTGAGAGTTAGGTCATAGCAAACTAATCGTAAAGAAATAACGACTGTACATACGCATGCAGTAGGCATAAACCTCCTGAAATTCCATTGGTTCCTGATATCTCAACTAATCGTAAAGAAATGACGACAATACTAAGTCTGCTGTAAGCGTAAATCTGCTGAAATTTCATTGCTTCCTGATATCTCAACTAATCGTAAAGAAATTTAAGAAAGTTAATTACCCCCAGTCAGTTCAGTTCAGAATTTTATGATAGCACGCACAATTAACTTTTAAAAGTTGAGAGAAATGATCAAACTGAAGGGCAGATATTTATTTATTCGGATGTTTATGGGTAAAAAGCAGGAAGTTGAAATGAGCACTCCTGAATTCGACTGTCTGAATGATTACCAGGATCGCTATTTTGAATCAGAAGTATCTTCCAATTATTCATTTAAGGAATTATAGCCTATTCCAAGCGAAAGACCGTTCATTATTCTGGCCTTTCTTGCGGTCATTGCTTATGGCACAAGATGTAATGAAATGACCGCTAGAAGGACTAAAATGACCAACAATGATCGGTCTTTCGCTTGCAATTGATTTATAGTCTTAGTAATCTTAACCTATATCAAGTATAAAATGAAACTTCGAGCTCACGACCATTCAGAAAGAAAGGACCACAAATAAGTGTTCTAGTACAGAAGTGAAACCCAAAAAGAAAGGAGTAAGGATTTGAATATATTACTAAAACCATTTATGATGCCCTAAAGCCGTAGTAATCGGCGGTGGTAGTATTAGTAAGATTTAATCATTGTAAATAATGAAAAGATGCTCATGAGTTTGCAGGGTAATCAAAACTTCGAGAAAGCTTCAAGTGGGTTGATGAAAATCACAAAGATATAATATGAATGGGAAATCTATTTTGGTACTTGTAGTCTACTCAGTTTGTGGTAGATAACCACATGTCACGTAGTATAGAAATTCGGAGAGGAGTGACATAAGGATATTTCTTGTTCTCACTTGAGTGTAACATGTTCTTGGAGACCATAAGTGAAATTAAAATTTTAGATGTCTATCTTGTGTTGCTACTTCTTTTCGATCTGGAATAATGGAGACTGAAATAGTATGCCATTTTTAAATCAGACAAACTTGAGCTAATGTTTTACTGAGGTTTTTTTGGGGTAGCGAAACGACAAAGTATATACGTGCTAGATTGTGCCCATGAAGAAGATTAAATCCTCATTGTCATTAAGAACAGATACACAACATCTACTAACTTATGAGGGCAAGATGCAGAATCGTATTGAATTAGAAACCTAATAACCATTTAGACTGCTTACCATAAAAGAATTCTTGCCACTGTAAGGAGTCAAAGGCGAAAGTGGTAACTATTTACCAAAAAGAAAAAAGAACAACTTGTGCTCTGTATAAAAGAGGACCAATAAAAGTTTCACTTTCTTTTGAATTGTTGAGGCTGATCTTTATAAAAATATTTTGGTAACAAATCGAGTCCAAGAGCAATTTGTCGCCCATTATGTTTACGTCCAATAGGACTAATTTTTTGGGTAGCCGAACCGATAAGATTCCCCTAATTCAAGGGATAAATCTTAAAGCAAAATGGAAGCAAGTCCATTGGTACTCCTTTTTAGTAGAATTAACCCTAGTCTTCTTGTTACTGATTTTATGGGAGAAATGACAACTTTTCAAATAACTCAAATCATAAAATAATACTGCTTGACTTCCTGTATAAGTACTTGATTTTTTCTTAGTTAATGTTTCTCAAAAAACCATTCAGATTAAAATAGTTCCTATAGTACATTGATATTGTAGATGGAAACATATAAACAGTTCATGCTTACTTTGAATTTCTTGTGATTGACTGGAATGAAGATGTCGGTGAAACATTTCACGCAATGATATTATAACTTATTGATGAAGGATAGATTTTAAATGGCATATTTTGAAAAATATTCATTCGAAAGCAGAAACATATATTTGAGCTATACTTTATCTTTTTAAGCTTATCATGCTAACATAAACACCTTACCACCCAAAAATTAAAAAAGTATAACACCGACTAAGAGCTCTGAAATGATGTGAAGATGCTTTCAATGGTTAATGTATGTCTTTTTAAAAAATCGCAGCATTCAGAAGTGATGCTGTTTCTAGATCCTCTCGTATCTATTTTATAAATTTGAGAATGTACCTACACAATTATTCTAATTATTTGTTGCTTCAGAGCAACACAACTTTAATGCATGAGAATTTTAGAAAATTTATAATCGAAGCTTGTAACTAGTATTTTCTTGGGTAGAGTCGCATCCCACTTTTAATCTTAGATTTTTTGAAGCCCGAGGTTTGACGAAACCAATCGTTGTACCAGTTTTCTAATTTCTTTGTTTTTCTGTGGCTGAGCACTTATTCCTAATGTTTACCTCGTCATTGAAAACTTTATTACTTATTTTTTAAACATTTATATCTCAACTAGCCGACCCGACAGACTTCGTCCTGTCAAAAAGATTTGTAATGTGGCAGTTTTTGTGCCTACGTATTTTAAAAAAAATTCCTGAACAGAACCGTCACCCTGGTGTATATAAGGATTTAAAAGTAAGTAATCGCTTTATTGTTAATCATGTGAATCATAAATATTATTATTATCATTGTAGTGCTTTGTGGTATACGATGTTTTTGTTTGATTACCTGGCGCATAGATAAACAAATCTGATGGTTTTCCAACAGGGGAACAGGCAACATACAATTGACCATGTGAGAAACATGGGTTTTCCAGATTAATACCACAAACACTTAATGATTGCCCCTGGGACTTGTTTATAGTTATAGCAAAAGCAAGCCGCACTGGAAACTGTAGTCGTTTAAACTCAAATGGCACATCAGTCGGAATCATTGGGATGCGCGGTATGAGAACATCTTCTCCTTTATACTTTCCTTTGAGTATAGTTGCTTCTATCACATTGTTTAGTAATTTTTTATCGCTAACCGTGTACCGTTGCAAAGACGCGGTTGGTTGATATTTCGCAACATTATAACCACCGATCCAACCTTTAATTGAAGATTGTGAGGTGGCAATCCTGGCAAATCCAGCGAGTTTAAAAATTCTGGTGGATAGTTGACTACATCATCTTGATTAGTAGCCGAATCAACTGATTTATATATCCTCAATTCGCCTGTAATTTGTTCTTGAATTTTGAAATTTAATTCATTTACATCTATGTTTTTTGCAGCCAGTATAGCTCGTTCGCTCAACCAATCATGGTTTCTGTAATTTTGAGAAACATCTGGAAACACCTTTTGAATAAGTTCATCTTTTGATCGAGTTAACTGACAAAAACTTTGAGGAAAGTTAATGCAGCCAGTCAACATTTCTATAGGAAGGAAATTTGCCATTACCAATGTCAATGAGTTGTTTAGAGAATATGTTTCCAGATTGGTCATTTTGCAACTCGACACGCATATTTTTGCTTAAATGAAGTACTTTGACATGTTTCCACAAATTGGAGGACTTTGGACATGCATTGAGTTCATCAGCTGCCGTTGATCGTAGAATCACTGGCAATGTTTGACGAAAATCTTCTGCTAATAAAATCATTGCACCACCAAATCGGTTATTATTGCTCCGTAGATCTTTTAAGGTTCTGTCTAAAGCCTCCAAAGATTTTTTATGTGCCATCGTGCATTCATCCCAAACAATCAATTTACATTGCTGCCATTGCAGAGTTCTTCCAAACGTTGCAGGTTGGAGTTTCATTGCTTTGCATATTTAATGGCAATTTAATGGGCTGTTCGACCACCATGAAGCAAAGTTGCTGCGATTCCCGACGAAGCGAGTGCAAGTGCAATTTTATTTTGTGAGCGAATTGTTGCTAATATTAATGAAATCAAAAAAGTTTTTCCTCTACCTCCAGGTGCATCTAAGAAGTAAATCCCTCCAGTTTCATCATTTGTTACTTTCATAAGAGTTTCAAATACATACTTCTGTTGTTCATTTAACAGTGGAAGATTTGTTTGAATTAATTCTTTCAAAGCGTTGAGATCATAAGCGTTGATGCAATCTTGGTTGAAAGCGTCATGCATTGACGATTTGGGCGCGGTCACTAATTGAATTAATAGTTTGTTTGACATTATCAAGCACATGTCCTCAATTGAAATCAATGCTTCGTATGATTTGTATATTTGGATTTCCCATTCTATTTCGTATTTGATACAAAATATCATCACACATATAATCTTTGTACTTGATCCACAAATCAGTACCATAGCAATAAAGCTCAAATTGACTACGTTTTAGTTAAAAAGTCAATTGTATGGGAAAAAGAAAAGGGCTATTTTTAGGGCTTTTTCAGCAATAATTCTAATTTTTCTCTTCTTCAACGAACATTTTAAAAAAAGATTTGGCCAAATTGGTCCAGGCGTTGTTGAGTTATGCGCTTACCAACACATTTTGCGATTCATTTTTATATTATAGATATACAATCTACACACATACCGTAAGTCCAGAAAGGTTTGAGCACCTTATACAACAGCAGTTTGTTCTAGATGGTCAACTTTTATCTCTTTCCAATAAGCCAGTGCATTTTCTGAACTTTCATGTATAGCTGTTCCCTTTTAGCATCTATATGTGTTTTCCATGTGAGTCGCTGGTCTAGGACGCACTCCGAGGTATTTGACAGTTTGCCTTGTGGGTATAGTAATACCGTTCAGTGTTAAGCTAGGACAGGTGTTGATAAGATTGGTGAAGACAACTTGTGTTGATTTGTTGTAATTTAATGTCATCCTTCAGGTTTTAAACCAATTGTTCAATTTGTCAAGATGTTCTTGGACTTTTCTAGAGAAGATATCCGATATCATTGTCGGAACCTGATACAGCGACATCATCTGCAAATGCTGCCATGGTTGTATCATGATCTTCTGGCATATCAGCAGTGTAAAGTAAATAAAGATATGGCCCCAGTACACTACCTTGTGGTACACCGGATTTAATACAATAATAATTTGACAATGAGTCGTAATATCTGACTTGAAAGTTCCTGCCAAAAAGGTATGATTTCAGGATAAGGTAGTACTTGTTGAAGTTTTTTTTGATCTTATATAATAACTCTGCATCCCACACCTTGTCAAATGCCTGGGAGATATCCAGGAAGACGTTACAGAACTGCTTTTTTTCCAGTGAACTTGCAATATATATTCTGTGAGTCTGGTGGAGTGTAGACATATGTTGACGAAAGCCATATTGGTACTGGGGACTGACATTTGTTTATTCAGGATTGTCTTTAATTCTTGAGGAGTATTCTCTCGAAGATTTTCCCAGGGAGAGGGGAGAGATCTATTGGTTGCCATAAACTTTATTATTTGTATTCATAACTTCAATACGGCCCTCGGATTATCGATTTTATGGAGGAATAGATCTTCAATTTTCTTACGTCATGTTATGTTATGAGAATCTGCTGAGTATTCTCGAATCGAAATACTTATGTCTTCAATTAAGCGGTTCAATATTTTTCAAAACGTAGAAGATCTTTTTATTGAACAATTTTATTATTATTTACATAAATGTAGATTCATAAGAAAATGTCATATTTTCAGAAAAAGTTGATTATATCACTCATTTCATAGTCTCAAATTCGATATTATACTTTCCAAAATCATGCAACATATAAGCAAACTCAACGCACACTGAAATTTGGAGGTTGGTTAGTACCTTGACTGCCCAAATAAGTTATCCTACCACAAGGAACTAAAGGTAAGCCCAGTACATCAGGACTTTGAGTGCAAATGAACCTGAGGGATGTAAGACAAAATTAGTGGATGAGGTATGATGTTATTTCTTTGGTGTTTCAATTGTTTTGATCTTTTGGGTGGTATAGGTATGATCATTAGGAAAAACGATAGTTCATTGATTTACTATTGACAACTTAAATTTTGGCGATAGTGCTGATATGAAGAAGATTGTGCTCTCTTCCATGCAGTTTTATGGTGTTTATCGACTTAAATGCAATTTCAAGTTGAATTTCAGGAAATTTCGAAAATATGCTTTTCGTGTTATTTAGTGAAATTGGATAATCCAAAGAAAAAAGTGGATATTTATCAGTTGATAGATTAATTTCAATTATTGAAACGATATTATGTCATGCGGATTATTTGTTGCATAAATGGTTTTCGATTTATTTCCTAGAAATTTCTTTGTGATTTCGTCTGATAAATAAAAGTTTCGTTAAAAATATAAAGCATTTATTTACATTAAATAAGTGTAAAATTAAAAATAAATAAAATATATAGTCGACGTTATTAAAATATATACAGAGGACTGTGTCAATACCACCCTTCATACTGAACATTGATCTAGTACCTTCACCATCGTAGTTAAAAAATGCCTTTTCTACCACCATACAATTTCCCATTACCAGAAAAACAAACAGACAAATCAAAGTTTGTTGAAACTTACTTTTCCCTTTCTTCCATTTCCAAAGGACTATTGTCTGTTGGCGAAACAAAATAAAACGTCTTATTAGTGTGGATTAATATACGAAAGCAACAACCAGTCATTTATAATACGCATGTTGATTATAGATGCCATACACGTCATGGTGGGTTGTTAAAACAAACTTACATTTTGTGCTTGCTCTTTTCCTTCGGCATAATATGATGATTATGATGCATATCACTATCACGCACAATATAAGCACTGCGGAAGATGCGATGATGACGATTATTTTATTCTCATCCTCCATGAATAGCCACGGTCTTGCTCCTGGAAAGGAAATGATAATTTGTTCAAGGTGGCTAAAAAGAAAATATACCATGTGGTATGTGTAGTTACGCTGAAACTTTACTGATAGTACGAGATCCGATTGCAGATAACTATTTCGCAGCCAGGTGTAAACAGGTAATATTTTGATGTATTTACCCATTCATGATGCAACGCATGTTTTTTAATATGATGATATACATGTAGGATTCAGCATTTTTGGACAGAGTGCCAGTACGGGCCTGTGCCTTGCAATCGGATATGTGAGAAACTTTCGAGGGTTTGACAGATCCGAAAAGGGATTGTGTTATATTATTCGTTTACAGCCAACCAATAGAACGTTTAGGGGTGTAAACGAATAGTTATGGAATTAGAAACGACGAAATCGGGACTCTCGAGAGGACAGTAGATCAGTAGAGATCAAGACAGGTTGTTGACTATTAGACGATAAAGACGTAGTTACCAAAGTGTGAATTAAGACGGTAGTTTTGGAACTTGGACGAAATCTCAGAAACGGCCTTTTCCTTTGTTTAACTGTATTCATTTCTAAGTGTAAATAAACTGTAAATAGAAAAGCCGTGTTTGCTTCGTTGTGAAACAATATTAGTAGGCATCATTACCTCTAGACAACTGATAAAACAAAGCCCTACATAGAGTTGCCTGTCATCAAATTAGGGTTGAAAATTTGATATGTATCCCATGAAGAAAAAATTGTTTTAATTCTATATAACAAACATGCGTACATGTCGTAAACGTAAAAATACACTGGAGTATTACCAGTTTGAACCTGTTTGCGGCTGAGTGTGCGACGCCACCTATCGATTTTCATATCTTTTACAGATATTGCTATGCTGTGGACGGTTTTAATTCAAAAGGCAAGTAAACGAAAGTTTTCTTCGAAAATCCTTCAAGATAAACTTAATTAAAATTACCAACGGCCACTCGCACCTTGATATCAACGTACGTAGTATTTTTGCACACTTGTTCCTATGACTTGTTCCAATGATTTGTAATTTCAATTCCTCTCTATGTTATGTATATTTTGACTTGTCCTATACACTGTATTGTGTCTGAATGGATTAATAAAAACTATTCTATTCTATTCTATTCTATATCATTGAACTAGTAGAACAGTGTAATATCGTTTTGCACAAATGTCTGAAATTTTTTCAATAACGTGTGAGTTCATCTCATAAAAACTGAATTAATAAGATGAGTGAGATCGAATATCCGGAGTTTAATTTATCTGACTCATATTGCGCAACATTCTTTGTGTGCACTCGTACCTTCTTTGAACATTATTCTGGAAAATGTGTGCTTATAATGAAATCTGTTTGATCGATGAAAATACACATCAACAGGAGGAGGCGCATCCTGTTTTCATGAACCCTAAGATAAATGCGACGCCGGTAAATATTTGGCATCTTCTGAGTTATTATAACTTCGCTAAGTAGATTCCGAAAATTTCTGAGGAGTAATTACCTTGTAGGTGTCTTGGTAATTCCTAGTTAGAGTCAAACCTCTTCAAAATTAGAAAGTAGCTACGAATTCATATTGTTTACTGCCAACAATGACATTACGACCTCAAACGATGGTGAGATTCATAAAGATAATGAAATTTGGTAGGGGTGTTGAGGGTAATTTTGATTTGATGCAAAGCCTTCTAATAGAAGGTAATGACGTGATAGAATCGATATTTGCTCGCTTGGATTCAAATTAGGAACGTTTCATATCCGGAAATTAAACGAAATAAAGTATTAGTAAGTTTAGAGCGTGAATATTTGGAAAATATGTTATACTCTCTTCATACATATATTTATTTAGTGGGAGATAATAAATCATAGTAATTAGAAAATTGAAAATAAATCGTTATTTTAAAATTTAAACCTTCAAGTTGAAACTATGTTTCAATTCGGATGTACTTGTAGATGACAGGAATTGCACTTCATGCTCTTTATGCACCACAATGTTGACACGTAACCATGCTTTACTGGCAAATTCACAATACATGTGAAGGTAAATAGATGTCATTAGTATTTTTAGTGAGGTGATAGAGACATTGCAGGAGAGTCGATTGCCAAGTCTATAAATATTTTGTCAACGTTTAATGAACCCTAATTGGTTTTTTATAGAAACCTGTGTTTACCTGCAGTTTCGCTCGCGTTAAAAATTTAATACTCAGAGCATGCAATATTCTGAACAATATGACTTTGAATAATAAACTCGTAATTCGTCGCACAATATAGCTTGATTTTCAAAGGATGGTGTAAATTGAAAAATGTAATCAAATATATTCTCTTTTGATTAACCTAACGATGAATTTACACATAGTAAATGCGGAAACTATGAAGTAGCTTGATTTTTGTTGAGATGACAAATATCTTACGAGTTTTGGGAATTTTTTAAATTTTTCTAGTCAGACGATTCAGACTATTTAGCAGACACTATTCTTTCAAGTTGTCCGAATGATTTTCAAGCTAAAAACTGATCCTGTGCATATTTTTCAAGTTATTGAGGAAAACGAATTTCTTATAATCCTAAATCCAAAACCATTCAACGGATGTTGCCCAATTACAAACTCGATGAAGATATTCCGACACTTCATATATTCTTTAAACCTGAAAACTCTAAATCATATATTACCGGCCGGAGGGCTAGCATTTTCGGGCAAAAGGATAGCTCGCTGTATCGATAGGAACAAGCACTCAAAACAAAAGTTTTCATGATGCTGTCATGACAACTCACCTTCTACCAATGTCTCGCAAGGATTGCTGGTTCCAACGCTGTTATTGACAAAGCAAAAATATGTCCTGTCCGTATTGACCGGATCAAGGTACAGGTAGCTGTTCAGTCCATCTTGAATGAAGTTTCCTGTTTCCGGATAAGTCTCGTTTTTTTCTTCCACCTTCCAACTGAAAGAAACTTCCTGCGGATTCGCCACAGCTGTACAAACTAATGCTGGCTTTCCATCTTTTTGAATAAGAGTCACTGAACATTCCGGTATATCTGAAATGTGTAATGTATGTATAATACTAGGTATTTCACGAATGATTGTACAGGTTTTGCCTCAAGTGAATATATTTGTTGAAGATAAACAGAATGTTTTATGTACTTCATAAGAAACTTTTATTGGCAATACTTTTGAACTACTCCATGAATCTTGATGAATTTTTCAGGGGGAGCATTATAGAAACGATAAATCTTTCATTGCAAACCAAATTCAACAGAAAATGAGAATCAACTGCTGTACTGGATTGTTATAAGAATAAAAATGTGAGATGTAAAATGACAATTATACCTATATGAAACATTATCAAGATTCCAACATAAAGAGTTCTAGTTGTTGACAAGAAATTTCTGATGGTGGAACATAAATATCTAATAAACTCGCGTTGAACATTTTGATTTTTTGGAGCAGTCAATTATGTTTCTTTTTTGTCACATATAATTGCACAGGGTGTCAAGCACTCCTAATCCTTTCAAATAAAATCAATTCAACTCACATTGAACGTTGAAATATGTTTTAACAGTTGCCATTCCATGTTTATTACTTGCTTCACAAATATAACTGCCCGAATTCGTTCTGGATAGAGTCGACAGTGTCAAAGTATCCGATGATTTGAAGTCATACGTATCATTCTTCCACTGAAAGTTTAATTTTGGATGCCCCTTTCCGATACATCTGACTGGAGTTAAATGCTGGCCTTCCACTACATTTATCACGTGGTTTGGGGCTAGGAAGATTTGATCTTGGTAAGAAATGCCTACGTCTTCCGGGGCATCTGAAAAATTATAGAATGAAATGAGCACAAGGAGTAAACTAGAAAAAAAAAATACGCACACTCAACTGCAACTAATGAATTGCTCAGGACCCCAGCTCCAACACCGTTGGCGTAACCTCTGCAAGTATAATTCGTATCTGGAGCAGATTTATCCAGTTGATGATGCGGCCAGGCTGTCAGATTCCAAATCTGGGGGTTTTTATTATTAGATTGAGGTATAAAATATTACATAAAATGCAGACAGAGGCCATATAGTGTGTAGGAAATTAGATAATTCTGAATTATGTAGTAGATGAAATTAAAGACGATAACTGAGGATCATGAACTGATTGAAACATGAGAGTGTTTATCATCCTCGATAGATGTAAAATCTTACTTCTCTCACTCAAAAAATATTTGGGCTCTGGAAAATCAAAAACTTCGAAGATTTGCTTGCCTCTGTATGAAAAATGCTATGAGACCAATTTCAACAGCTTCCCTGAACTGCATGAATGTTGAATCTATCTCCATTCGATATATATATATATATATATATAGGGGTGGAGGCAAAAATTATGGATCTAATAGAAATTGGCGTTTCTTTTACAAAGATGTGCCTAGCAGGATGGATCATGCAATTTCGATCCCTTAACTGTAAAAGACATGGGGATAGTTTGACTTAGAATATAACTGTTGCTACTCAAGCACTAAAAGTGGAAACATTGAGAAATTGCAAGATATTAATAAACTATTTATCATCGAATTTCATGATTTTGATAGTTTGAACATAGACAACACTAAAATATTAAGAATTGACAACATTGAATACTTGGGGGTGTACATTGATAGTCATCTCTTAATTTCTAGTTCATAAAAGAGAATTTTTCATTCTTATCATAACATCAAACAAAGCAAAAAAACTACCGAAAAAATTAATCAAAAAATGAAATGGAATCAGGCATTCATGAAAATCTCGAAACACATGTGTCGTATTCTATTTCATTTTTTGATTAATTTTTTCTATAGTTTTTTTTTGAGTTGTTTGATGTTATGATAAGAATAAAAATTCTCTTTTATTCATAAAAAAAACGAAGTGTTCTAGAATAATCAGGTATCGGTGATATTTTTTAGAAGTGTAAGACTATAATTATCAATTGTATCATTGTATAGGGACATTCATGTAATCTTTAAAATTATGAGAAAAAAATAAAGAAAAGTTAATAATTTGTTTATAACATATTGTATTGGATATTTAGAAGTGTAAGACTATAATTATCAATTTTAGATATTTTCCTTTCATTTGAAATATTAATGCATAATTCATTCCCTCAGCATAAAATAACCTTGTATGCACAAAAGAAAAGCTGAATTCGCCGATACGTTATCGCATGGAAAAACAGTCTAGTTAACTGGAAGCCAAATCCAAGAGCATTCATTTTCCAAGTGCCGCATTGCCCTTTTAAATGAAGTACGAAGTTGCAACTCACCAGGGTGGATTCCACCGATTCGAAATCGTTCTTTTTCACATCGGAAGGGTGGATTTCCGTTCTTACGTAGTACAAGGTGGACATGTTGACGTCGAGGGGTTTCTCGTCGATGAGCCAGATTATCGAGCATATCGGCCAACATTCCACTCTACAAGTCAGCGAAATGTTCTTCGAATTGTACAAGATTCCTTGATAGGGAATCAGGTTCTGTATGAAGGACGGCGGGGCTGGAAGAAAAAGGAAAATGTTATTTTTTTTTTCTGAATCATGACTCGAGTGCCGAATTAGCTGTAGAGAGGAATTGTACTTGAAATTATTTATAAGCATTTAATTCAAGTTGATGAGTTCAAAATGACGTTAATAGGACTAAACTTATGCGACATAGCTCATTCGATTCGGGATTAGGTCTAGATTATTGTGCAAAAATAATGGTTTCGTTTATAGAAAATTCTAGAATTAATAAACAATTAAAAACGGTGGAAAGTGGGGTGTTTAGTTTTTAACTTATAATTAGCAAATCTAGAAATCTAGATCTTGGAAAATAGATCCTGAAAGAGAAGAAAATACCTACAATAAAAAGCAGTTCAAATACGAAAACTGTTTTTCTTTATTAATAATTTCGATTTAACGTTGAAAATTGCTTACTAACTGCAAGACATTTCCATTACCAATAAAAATGATCTGTTTATTCTCTAACAGTTTAAAAGTTGTAGTAGTTTTTATGTCAACAAATGGATTTGTTGCTGCAACTTTTGAACTACGTAAATTTTCAAACTGTACAAGAAAATCGAAATAATTTTTTTTCGGTACTTTGATGTATAGGGACATTCATGTAATCTTTAAAATTATGAGAAAAAAATAAAGAAAAGTTAATAATTTGTTTATAACATATTGTATAGGATATCCCGTAACTCAACGTCAAGCGGTTATGGGGCGATATGCTAGGTTATATCAGTTCTAGCAAAAATTAAAAAAAAATAAAAAGAAAATAAAAAATAATGATTTGTAACTGTAATCAATAGCATGGTTATTTAAAAAAATTAAACAATTGTACCCAACAATGGATTTGTGACTGTAATCAATAAAATGGTTATTCAGGATTACGTTTAAAAAAAAATCACTGCAAAATTGTACTTACCACTTAACCAAGTGACATAGAATTTTTTAAAAATTATATAAAATATATATAATATATTTTATATATATAATATATATAAAAATTAGTATAAAGTAGCATATCGCCCAGTAACCGTTTGATGTTGAGTTATAGGACTATAAACAACAGAAATATAAATAGAATGTTTAGAAACAAATGAAATTATTAGCAGGAAAACTTTTTTCTTTTAATCACTGACAGTTTTTTGAGTTGTAATTTTTTTTTTAAATATTGGAGTGGTCCATTAGTTTTAAAATTTTTTATAAAGAAAATGAGATAATTTTTTCATTTAATAAATGTTCTCTGTCAACATAAAAACGGTGAGTAAGTAACAAATCAACAAAATCTTTTTCACAACCTTTCGGTGAATATTTTTCGTACTCAAACAAATAATTATGCACAGAGTATTGAAATTATTGAAACTTTAATCACACTACTTTGTTTTATGGGCATACAGAAGAGGATCTACTAAGCCAAAAAAAAATTTATGCCAATTATTTAAATATTTTTTTCAAATTTACAATAACTAGGGAATTCCCGGAAAAAATTGTTTATTGGAAAATTAATTTCAGTGAATAATTTAATTGAGGTGTGAAGATTATATTGTAACTTTTTCAGACTTTTTTATTGCAACTTACTAAGCTGGGGTGCGGATAGCAACCTTCAACGTTAAATTAAAATCATTAATAATGTAGGAGAATGTTATGGGACCGAAACGCTTCATTAGTCAACTTCCTCCTTTTGCAGGATGCTTTTACCAAAATCCAATAAAATTATTAGTTTATTCAATATAATCCAAAAAATAAACATTACTTTTTACCATTTTTAATTGTTTGAAACCCTCGAAATTTTCAAAGTGGTTACAAAATGTAGATCCTATCAACATCATTTTGAACTCATTAACCCGACTATCTATTTTGAAAATGTTGTTATAGACATTGCTAAAAGTAATTGAATTGAAAATACCTACTATTTTAATTTCAATAATGAATTTTCAATAATATTGTAGATTAAGGACAGAAACAATGGAATTATATAAGGTATTTCTTCCACATTGTAGATATTTGACAATCTTATTATATCAAATTACCGGAATCATAAATTATTTTTGAATTTACTAGATCTGTATGAATTTCACATTCATTTCTATTGAGGCGATTATAATGTCTTTGTGCTGATTCTTTCAATTTCTAAATATTAATGCGACTGGATTGATGGTATTCTAATGAAGATCAGTAAAGGGGAAAGTGTAGAATTTAATTTCGGAAAATACTTGAAAGAAAAGGATATGACTGGTTCCGCCGGTAATGAAGTCAACGCCTAATTGAGTTTTAACGATGCAATGGAAATTGTAACGGAGGTATAAAATCCCCTTGAACGCACCGTCATTCAATTGATAGTTGATTTTCCCAAACATTCAACGAATTTAATACACTAGTAGTAATATTCGGCCATTAAAGCAATACACACTGAATTGTTTTCTTCTGAAAGGTTTTTCATGTTTTTACTGATCTGTCTGGTTTAATTTCTATCGTAGTATATTCTGAAGGTAAAGATTTCGTGGATTGCTTTCGAAGTATATGGAAAAAAAAACCAAATATACTATAAGTAATTGAATATCATACAAACTCCAAATCTCATGCATAGCGTTTGTGGCCATTATAATAGAAAAATACCAAAATTATAGGCACATAAAAACATTGGCTAACATTACCAATGATATCAATGCCAAGAAACAGAAAAAATTGTTCAAATCAGGTTCTCAGCCTTACAACATTTATAGAATCAGGCTTCAATAATACAGAGCTGCTTTCATTGATTTATCTTCGGCATGTGACACTGTGTGGGAAGATGGATTAATTTTCAAACTCTATGCCCATCTGAAGTGTGGGAAAATGATAGTAAGATTATTATCAAATATGATATCGGATAGAATGTTTCGGGTTTTTGTTGACAATAAGAATAGCAATTTCAAAATATTGAAAAACGGTCTTTCACAGGGATCAGGTTTAGCTCCATTAGTTTTCAATTTATATCTCAGAAATTTGTTTATGCTGATGATATTGTTACTGCTTACCACCGTTCTGATTTCCATACTCTGGAAAACATAATCTGATTTGGAAATATTAAAGAATTATTTTATTGAGTGTTGATTATGTCTCAATCCCAAAAAAACAGAGGAATCTTGTTTCCATCTGAATAATCATGAAAAATATAGGAAATTAGCTGTAACTTTCAATGATTCTCTTATTGAAAATGATTTCTATCCTGAAGTTAAATTAGATTAATCTATCGATGACAAGGCTCATTTAGATGATCTGAGCCTAAAACTGAAAACTAGGAATAATATTCTTCAGAAATTATCTGGATCATCTTGGGGTGCTGCTACTTCCACTCTTCGAACAGCATCTCTAGCTTTAGTCTTTTCTGCAGCTTGTAGCATTCATAAATGACATCAGAAGTTGAAGTTATGGTATATTTTAAAATATTCAAATATTGTTAATAACACCATCTACTTTTCAATTTTCAAAATATGTTTCATCCATATCTACGAGAGCAGTTGTCGTTCTCTGTTCAACATTGTCGCCTTCTGTTTCTTCCAGATGCTGTACTTAACGATTCAATATTAAAATTTAATTAATTTAAAGATTTCACTTCCATTTTTGATTTCACTTAGAGTAGAACCTGTTTAAGGGATCAGTTGTATTATCGCTCTTTTTGAATAATTTCTATCTTCAGTTGAGTCGAGTTTACTATAAATATAGTGAAATTATATTCAGATTCATCGTCATCCGTAAGAATTTATCGAAACCCTTTTTGAAAGGGTTTTTTCTTTTACTGCCGTAAAATTATTACTGCTAATTCATCATATCTGGACGAAGCAGAAGACAACGTCGTTAAATAAAATTGCGGAGGAAATTTAATTTTGGTATGGTCGACAACATCGTTACAACCACATCACAGAGAACAGTCTCTGGAGGCTCATCCCCCAGTGAGATTTGGAAATGCATGTAGAAGCGAACAACCCTCTATAATAAACTGTTTGTATAGACTTTTTATTTATTTGTATTTAACAACTTTTTTCATTGTTAGTTATTGGTTTCTAGCAATCGACAAAACTAATTCAAAAATAATAACCAATTGGCGCCCAAACATCGAAATACATTGCTCAAATTCTTTCATAACCCACCCCTATTTGCCCACCGTATATTAGAGCAGCCGTTTGCTGTGTGTACTCAGATATTTATATTTTTTTTGACATCTTCAATTCAAAAATACGTTACAAGCTGAGTATTGTTGCTCTGTTGGGTTTGGTTTAATAGTGCATATACACAAAAAATCGATGCACAATTGAATACATCCATGCGAATAATTACTGTCATCATAAAATCTACACCGGTTCATTGGTTACCAGTTTTGTCTAACATTGTGCCTCCCCATATTCGCAGACAGACTGCAGCTCTGAATTCTTGAAGCAAATATTATTCTTTCCTAATTTATTTCCAATTATTTCATACATTCCACAAAATAGAATTCTCAGATAGAAGTCAAGTAAACCATTCTGGTATAATACGTTCTTCAATATGAACATTAGTGATACAAATCGCATTTCAGATCCTTCTGAAAAAATTCCGGGTTTTGATCTTTCAAGAAAAATTTGGACAGTTCTTAATAGTTGGAGAACAGGTCATGGACGTACATGGAACTCAGTTCCAAGCGCAAGTTGTCAATGTGGATATACAGAAGAAACAATACCGCATCTCATCAATAATTTTCCCATATATATGTTTCAAGATGGTTTTAGCGCTATTCATGATGTTCCCTAATCTTTCTTAGAATAAATTATAAATTTCAAACAAACACGATACGTATTTTTTTGTGTTCAATTCTTTTTTCTGCTTTCGTCTTTTTATTCTCAGATTCGATTGTTTTACTTGGTTTTGTTCCCTAGATTTTCATGTCATACGTCGAATTCTATGGCACCTCGTCACTAACCCCTGCTAATACTACACGCTACACTCTATTGTTTGCTAACCAAAATATTGTAAGCCAAGAGTTCAAAAGAATATATATGTATATATCAATGCCAATGAAATCAATCCATTTTTAGATTTACGGAGAGTTTTACGAATATTCAAATCACGGCTAAAATTAATTCCTAAGGCAACCATCATATTGATTAAATATTCAAGCTTTGTGAAATCCGTAATATTGTAATCTCGTATTAACCACTCAGAAATTCGATTAAGGGCGTTTGAGTTGCATTGAATTCACTTAGATCCTGCTTCTTACCTAGCAACATGCAACATACAAATTCAAGTGAGTTGAAATTCAATAGCCCACTTTGGTCGAACTCAACTGACTAAGGAGTTAGCTTATTGGTCGATTTATTATTAGATTCATTGAATTATTCTCAATTCTCCTACTTCAGGTCTAATAAGCAAATTGAAATTGCAATACTCAAAATATTAATCTTGAAGACTTAACTGAACATAAAGAAGATACACTCACCATCTACATTAATTTCGACAGTATCATTCTTGCCTTTTCCTCCCTCGTTGAGAGGTACACATGTGAAATTGCTTCTTGTCTCTAATGTGACCGGTGATATGGTCCAGTTGGATGAGGTGATTTCTGGGATGAGATGCGATCCTCTGTACCACAGATACGTAAGTTTTTCTGGCCGACCAGGATTGTCCACTGAACACTCCAAATTCACTGAAGCACTCTTAACTACCCTCGATGGAAAAAAACGTAATTTTGCATCTGACGGAGGATCTGAAATCGGAGCATTTGAAATATTAAAATAGTTTTGGAATAAAAGTGGATTCTGCATCACTGAAATTATGTATGCAGGATTGACATGTTTTAAGAAAATTCACGCAGGATCAGAAATAAAGGACTATTCTTCAGGAAGGGCCTTTAGCTAATGAATTATGCGTTAAAAGGTGCTCCCACAAAATAAAAGTAGAGTCGTCTATGTGGATGTGGCAAATTCAACATTAATGGCTCTGTTTTGTTTTCAAATGGTCAACTTGTTTAACTTTCTCAATTCTCTTACAAATTCACGTTTTCCTTCGAAAGATAAAGCAAATAAATACAAACCTCTCTAACTATGAATTCTTCATCAAGAAGTTGACCATTTGGGCATAACAATAACTCGCTGTAACACTAATAAAAAGCGAGAAAAAACTGGTCATTTTGACATCAGAGATCTTTGAACTGATGTAATAACTAAGAGTTCTTCTGCTTGATTATTCGAAATATTGAGGTATAAATCTCTGAGTCCCTTGCTTGTTTTAATTATATTGACCATCTAACAACCCGATGTTACCCTCATCCTCATCTGATCTCAGCTGGAGGTTTGGAGTGAGTAAAGGTATGTAGCTAATATCAGAGATACCCTTTCACTGTTTATACTGATTCCCATCTGTTCCCAATTAAGGTTTCTCAAAATATCCCTGAGAACGTTTATGAATTATTCAAGAGTCAGAATCCTTGTATGCCTGAATCCTTCCTTCAATGGCTGGTATGCGATATCTGAACAAGGGATATTTGTTTGATTATGGTTCAAATATTTGGAGAGGGACTATTCAATTTGATATTAAAAAAACTGATTCCTAGGAATGTATATATGAATGAAAAGATTCTCCCTTGAATATTGGAGGTTATTCAGTTCCTTTGACATATGCTGACGATATTTCAGTCAGTATTTTTTCCAACAATTCTTCTACATTGAAATGGATCACAATGGATGTGAACATATGAGGAATGTTTTACTATCTGGTCATAAATTCTATTTTTCACTTCCTATTTTCTTGCAAACTATACACGATTATTTATCGACGAAACAAATAGTCCTTGGCAAGTCTCTCATCACCGATACTGGAGGTGTTGTTTCAGAATTGTACTCCAAATCGTGAATATATGATATTGTGGAATCGTTCATACCACACTATTAGACTCATGATATGTGGTCCAGAACCGGCATCAGATATACTACTTTCCTACCATAAAAATAAATGCGCAAACTCCTGATGGATTTGAAACTGTCGGAACGTGAAACCCAAATAATCCTTATATGCAATGTATATTTGTTTGTAAAAAAGCATTGACGTGAATTAAGGAAACTTTTTGCACTTGTTCCTAGTTCTTTTCCTGGAACCTGAGACCTTGAAATTTGTCGAAACTATAGCTAGCGATCGATTTAATGAAACTTACAGTACACTATGAGTTCTTGTGGTTCTGACTCAGGACCCCAACCAGCAGCATTCATTCCTTGACAGGTGTAGTTTCCAGCGAAATTTTCCTGTACACTTTCGAGCTTTAATATGCTCGGATCAACACCAATACATAAAGGACCTTCACTAGTTCTTGTACCATTCTCGTATGTCGTATAGTTGCATTCAGGAAGTTCCTTCATCAGATCGCCGCCCAGATACCATCTTACCTTCAAAACAAAATAATTTATTTGAAACATACTATATTCATCGTAGAAATTAAATATATGTAGAAAAGGTATATCAGGTGAATCCACAAGTAGCAGAAGAAATGAAAGAAGATGGTACTTGCCGACACGTGATTCTTCTGATTGGCTTCGTCAGGGCTTCGTGGTATACGGAGATAACAGAATTTACAACAATGTAAAAGATTACTCACCTTAAGCAGGGTGGACGGATTTCCGGTAGTAACATTACATTCAAGGCTCACAGTTGATTTATTTACAGCTTTAACAATGGATGGCTCCATTACAACTGTCACCACAGGAGGATCTATTTCATAAAAACAAATTGATCTGGTTGTCAGATTAATTGAGAAAACACTTACACATAACGTTGAGGAATATACTTTTTTCCGACTTGATCATATTCACAGAATTTTTCAGCCAACAATTATAGTACCCCATATCATCACGAGATACATTCTTTATTCTTAAGGGCGGGTTGGTAATTTTGCCTCCTTCATATCGTTCGTCTGCTAAACTGAGATTTTTAT
Source organism: Micraspis discolor (assembly GCA_030674115.1). Taxonomy (NCBI): domain Eukaryota; kingdom Metazoa; phylum Arthropoda; class Insecta; order Coleoptera; family Coccinellidae; genus Micraspis; species Micraspis discolor. Next base: position 5,355,514 of record JARTUT010001740.1, read on the forward strand.
CGTCTTTGCTCCTGAATGTGAAAAATTCGGTTAATGGTAATTCAGGTGACAACACAGTTCTACCAACCTCGTGCCATACACCAAACTTAGTACTCGTTCTAAATATCTCAAACATTTCTGGTTCTGATACAAGAAATTGGAATACTCAATTTCGGATACTGAATTTAGTGCTTAATTTAGCAAAATGGTATATGGTACTAGGCGAAGAAGTTTACTCACCATATAACTTTTTGAAGTTCTTGTGGGTTTGCTACATAACTACATCCTAGAAATGGATTTGCAGATTCGTTCACAGTTATGTTCAGTGGACTGACGTTTACAACAGGTGCATCTATGGATGAAAAAGACAGAGTGACAGAATTTTGTTGAGAGGCAATAAATTGCCATCCAAACTAAAATTTTAATTTTACATTTTCAATGTTCGTCGAAATGTAGAACAATTATTTGGACTGTTATCGATTTGTGGTTACCAATGTTTCGACGAATATTTGTTACATTTCTCAAGATAAATTTGTTCGAAAAACAAACAATTCATTGTGGAAATCCTACGCGAATCCTATCATTGGTAATACCTCGTCATTATTGATTGAAATATTTGATTTTGCTTGTAGTTAATATTTTTTCGAAACGATCGCCTTTTTTATCAGTGCATCTGCCAGATTTTTACTTTGGCGACAATAAAAATAGCCAATTTCCATATTCTACCGATTTCGCAATCATCATCAAAATGAAACACGAATCAAGGCTCAAACTTGAGCTCGTCGATGCCCCAGATTCGTGATTACCTCCCGGAATCTGTGCGATATATCGGGAATCGGGAGCATTTGGAGTACGCTAAATTGAAAAACTTACATTGTATTTCCACCAGGACGTTTCCATGAAGAGGGGGATCGTTATTATTCCTCATGACTTGATTTTCAGCGTTACAATAGAAAGTTTTTCCGTTCTCGTATCGACTCGCTACGAATTCTAGAGTGCTCTTGGTGGTGTATGTTCCATCCCTCTGGAAAAGCAGAAAAACTGGAATCAGATTGGATAGAGTTTGATGAAAGGAATTCTCCCCTTGGTGTTCCATATACTGTTAGTTTGTTGTTGATAATCAACGTTTGGAACGAATACAGGTAATTTTATTATTTTATCTGAGATTAATTCACAAACTCTTCACTTTGTAATGAAGCTTGATTTTTTCTTGTATGGGAAAATCATTCTTCATTTTAAGTATTCCGATTATTTTATATATTTTCCGTTCCCCTGTATACGGGTTAAGATTCGAAGTCGTTGTTTCAGAGTTTTTCGGTGAGAAAAAAAGGCATGAAAACATAAATTTCTCTTCGCTAGAATCCGATAAATCTGTTTTTACGCGATAAACCGAAATCGAAGATGATTTTAGGCGGCAAACACCACATCTGTATGTGTCCGTTTCATCTCCCCCCTGGGAGAGTATAAAAGGCCGTGTTGCCCCCGGTATTAATTTTATTCAGATTGGATAATTAATGATTTAGATGATATATTGGTTCCGATTATTAAGATTAGTGATTATAGTTCCGAATTCGATCAAGATTTGTGGTAGATTGTAGATAGATAATTTTATTCAGATTTCAGTTTTTAGTTTCGAGTCAGTATTCACAGTAGTTTATTTTATTTTTATTATGCAGTATTAGAGATTTTAGTTTATTTCATCAGTGCGCAGTGCGAGGTTTTGCCGGATGTCAGTGTCCTGAACGACGAAAGAAAAGAAAAAGTGAGTAAACGATAACCCCATTGCCGAAACCCCTTTATTTCAATTTCATCAATCGCCTATTTTTCCGAGTTCGATTTCATTCCTTTTGCAGGAATTCTGTAGACTTCCTGTCCACGTGGACTGTTAGCAACCCTCCGTCTGTAGATAATAATTATTCTTAGCTCTTCTCGCAAGCCAGTAAAATTTTTATTCAGATTACCGTCAATCACAATTTGTTGCGTCCTATTTGCGAGAAAGTAGCGTTCGCAGCCAGATTGATTTTGATTTAGAATTAATTCATTTTTATGCATTTCACTTGTAATTGTTAATGTCCTTAGAAAGTGTTGTTTTCACAAGTATAACTGAATTCTTGCGTTCTGTTTAAATTTTTACAGTTGATTACCGAATTAATTTATTTTCACCTTTCATACTGTCAGTTTAAATTTGTTATTTTGCTGAAATATAGTTGATTCCTTACGTTATTTGTATTCAACATACCGAGGTGATTTTCTGTACCTATATAACGAATTAATTTATTTTCACCTTTCATACTGTCAGTTTAAATCTGTTATTTTGCTGTACAACTTCTTTTTATTAATTCAATATTGTTTTCTACAGGATGAGTTAAAAATGTATACCGAGCCTTCTGGAGATGATATTACATGAAAAATAGGTATAGTTTGATGAATAAATTTATAATTCGAACTATTTTGGTTTTTTTACACATTTCAATAAAATATTGGTACTACTAGAAAAAATTAAGGGATCAAAAGAAAATCCCAAATTTTTAGGCAATTTTTAACAGGCCGTAACTTAGGGAGAAACGGAAAAGGAAATTGTAGCTCCAAGTGTCTTGTTTTTGGATTAGAACTTGAAAATTTTTCAACCTTTGCGGTTTTTGAGTAATTGTAGAAAAACCAGCAACAAACAAAGTTTTTTTTTGGTCTACGGGCGTGGAAAAATTTTTTTTAGCCTAACCATTTCACGGATCGAATACTTTGTTCATTTAGCTTCAATTTCTTTTTTTATTGCTGCGTCCACTTCTTACCAAGATATCGGTCTTTAAATGGAAAAGCGTCCATTTGTCTTTGATTATCGATATCTCAGCAATCAATTGCACAGAAAGTTTCAACAACTTGAATGACTTAAACTTTTTGTTTTGAATTTGAGCACTTTTTGGAGCAAAAATGTGAGAGAAGCTCTAAAAATTTTTTTTTCTCATTTCAAAAATTTATGAGCTTTTCAGAGCAAAAAACGTGATTCTTTAATTTTTTCAAAAATTCGATCCAGTGAAACAATAAAACAGGCGGCTGCATTAATTTGGTATTTTGTAGGCTTTTTGTGGACATATTGTCCTGTAAAAGGCACATATAATATTAGTGGTTTCCTCAATATTTTCGATCTAGCGCTTGATATTCCAAGAAACTATCAAAAGCCTTTTTTTTGTTGCATTTTCAAATTCATGTGACAAAAATAAAAATTTTTTGGGAAAAGCAATGGCTAAGCGTTAAGGAGAATTCATTCAAGTTCTTGGAACCCATCTTTAACTTTCTGAGCGATCATTGGTTGTTGAGATATCGATAATCAAAGACAAATGGACGCTTTTCCATTTGAAGACCGATATCTCAGCAGGAAGTGGACGTATCAAGGTATATAAAAAAAGAAGTTAAAGCTAAATGAACAAAGTATCCGATCCGTAAAATGGTTAATTTTTTTTACGCTCGAAGATAAAAAAAAATTGAAAAATTTTGAAAATTTTTTGTATCTGGTTTTTCTACAATTACTCCGCAAAGGTTGAAAAATTTTCAAGTTCTAATCCAAAAGCTAAACACTTGGAGCTACAATTTCTCTTCTATAAATAATAATAAATAAGTGTTCAATAAGAAGTTGTACGAGATATCCTCTTAATTTTTGCTAAAGAATCAAACGTGGAAATTTTTTGCATAAATTCAAACACACTGTATATCGCAGAGTGCTTTTGACGGGATATAAATGAAACATATTGAATTCGAATGAAACTGAGTCAAGAGCAGCAGGAGCTGCATATAAGTTTAATAGAAGTTAGATAGACGTCATGCTTTGTCGATTCTTCGCCAGAATGGCTTCAATAATGAAATTACTTCGTTCGAATTCGACCAGATAACTTGAAAAGCGCCACTCGCATCCACATCCGTATACGAGATGCGGCGGTCATTTTACGTTTTATGCCTCAAAGAACCTACTCTCCTTTGTGAGAAGACTCCGAATCAAATATTTATTCACAGAAAGTGAACTGAAAAATGTCCGGGGACCATTTAACCGGAAGCTCTTCATTTCTGGAAAAAGGTACTCACACACGTTACCGCACTTGAGAGTTTCATCATCTTCGTTTGATGAAAATGCTTGAAATTAGTGAACTTTGTGCTCCAGTTTGATTGAAGCAAGCTTCACAAAAACATGTTGAAGATCGCGGAAATAAAGTGGAGAATGAACTTTTTCTCTAAGACATTCGATTTCAACACGAAATTCATGTTTATTCATTACAATTTAATTAGTTGATCTGTCAAATTGTCCTATTAATAATCAGATATTCGTTGATATATTTATTTTGTGAATTTGAGCTTAAGAGCCCCGGGACACTGCCCCATCTGAGCTTCTGATAGCCAATAAAACTATTCCATACATAAGAAAAAGGACTGGATTCAAATTGGAATAGGTTCGTAGAAATAAACACCACCGACTAAATAAACAAAAGATGAAAACTTTCCAACCGGCTGAACTGAACCTGTGAACCCACCTTTATCTACGAACAGAAACGAGATGTTCCATGGCGTCTGATTGAACGTGTTCTTTGTTCCTTCGGTGATTTGTTCCTCGGTTTTTTCCCCTCTATCTATTTAACTATTTAAGAATCGATAAGGTATCGTCAAGGGAGAACGTGAAAAATAGGAGGCCAATGTGTTCAGTCGAAGAGGTGCTCTTGAAAAGGCACGTTTCTCTTCCCTTCAGACTAATTTGCTCGAGATGAGTCTCCGTTTGCTTGGGATCATTCGTCTTTCGGTAAATCATCAATTAATGTGGAATGCACTCGATTGAATGCAATCTGTGGATTTATACAAGGTGATTCTTGGAATGTCCACTTTCCACTTTCTGTTTAATACCGAGTAATCGACTCTCATATTCTCATATAAGACCAGATATTGTTAACCAGTAGAAGAATAGATATTTTTATGTACTTCTACGAAGATCAGATGGAACACATTAACAGTGGCGGCTTGCCCTATCAGGCAGTGCCTCATTAAAAAAATTCTATATACCGGACGGACAAATTGATAGAATATACCTTCATTCTTTTTCATCATCGCTTTTTTTTGAAAACCAATTTCCCAATCTCTCATTCCTTGTACTATCACCATCAATCCTCCGAATTTTTTGAAAATGGAAAGTTCAAAGAGGTTTTCATTGACATGGCTTGACATTTTTTCCCAAATTCTAATTTTTCACGCGAGGGGACTAAAACTTAAGCAAGAACAAAACTGTAATGGTCGACTTTAATTCGATAAGGAATTTCATCAGGTACCATCGTCTCAAAGTGATTGAGCCATAGCAAAGTGCATATATTGAAAATTTCTTTGAACAATTTTTTTATTCTGAAAATTTCTTCACCTCTATATAAAAGATATGGAGACCATGCTAAAATAGTACCACATGACTAACTTTTCTTATTCAAGTAATTCAGAGAGTTGATAAGGTTGGTGCAACAAAATTACTTCAAAAATGCATAAAAATTTGGTAAAAGTGAAACAAAATTGACCTGTTTCAGGATTTTGTTTCTTCTGAGAAAATGAATTTTTCCGAAAATTTTGACTAGCAAAAAAGTTCTGTTCAAGATGGATTTCTCAGAATGCCGATTGACGAGTGGGTATTTCAAAAGTTATATATACAGGATGAGTCTTTGACCACTGCGTTAATTTTAACCATAGATTCTTGAGGTCAAAAGAAACATTTTCTTTTCAAAACATTGTTCCAAATTTGGCCCCATTCAAAATATATAGGGTGTTGAAATTTCATAAAAAAATTGCAGATTCACCTGTAATATTCAAACGACAATATCAATTTAAATGATCTCTAGTAGAAGGTTTTTGATAACAGTCATGCATATTTTGGCCTCAATAGATTTATTCCATTTCTTGTGGATTTCTCAGTACTACTGATCAAAATACTCCAACACTTTGTATTTTTATGGACTTATCAAAGGCATTTGATACTGTATGCCATTCTAAACTCTTAAACAAATTGTAAAATTATGGATTTCGTGGAAAATTGCTGGAGTTGTTAACTAGTTATTTGAGAGAAAGAAGACAGGTGGTAAAATTAGAGAACATAATCAGTGAAGAGATAGAAATCACTTACGGTGTACCGCAGGGAACAGTGCTGGGCCCGTTACTTTTCATTTTGTATGTGAATGACCTGTTGAAGATGAGGTTGGACGGAAACAGGTTCTTTTTTGCTGATGATACGGCAGTTTTGCATTGGGGAAGCACCTGGGATGAAGTTAAATTGAAAGCGGAAACAGATTTCAGGAATATTGCGAACTGGATGGCGTCGAATAATTTGACGCTTATTATCCAAAAGACTTACCTTTCTCGTCTTATGAGACAGGTCTACCAAACATGGGTACATTAAATGTAAGGGACAATATTCGTATAGGGGAGGCTGAAAGTGGATGGGTCAAGTATTTGGGTGTCATCGTCGATAGGCATCTGAGAAGGGATGGGCATGTAAACTATGTGTCGAAAAAGTTGAGAGGTTTGATGAGTAAGTTCAGATACTTCAGAAGCTACATGGACTTTGAACATTTGAAGATGTTGTATTATGCATTGGTACAGAGCCACCATACATATGGTAACCTAGGATGGGGAGCAACTAATGAATGTCATCTCAAAAAAACCATGCGGTTCAAAAAAATAACATTCGCTAGTGAAAGAATTTTCCAGTTGATGAATGTCCTGGACGTGAGGTTAATTTCTCAAGTACACAGTGGCAAAATAAAAATTGAAAAATTAGATCACGACTATTCTACCAGATCTAAACTGACGTTGTATAAAACAATATGCGCCAACAAAACCATAGGTAAAAGATGCAGTAAATATCTGGCTCCAAGACTGTATTCGATTATACCACAACACCTAAAACAGACCAGACACTTCAGAAAATTTAGGAGAGATGTCACCAATTGGTTACTTGAAAGGGGAAGAGGATACATCGATACATTGCTTGCATTGTACAATTGAAGGACGAGAAGAAACATGGGACGAAGAAAGGAATGGGAGAAACTGAGAAAACCTGGGATATGTGGTGGAGAATTGGAATGGGGAAGCTGAATTGCAGTTCGTTTGTGCTGTTCTTTTACATGAATCAAAAAACATTTGTATGTAATCATTATTTTTCTTCACAGAACAATAATTTCTCTTTTATATTAATAAATACCGCAATACCGCGGCAGACCATGAATATTGTACGGAATGGAAAAGGCGTCTAGAGTTTCGTTGGTAGTTGCAGAGAGGGAGCCAGTTTACCTCAAGCGTCAACCGTCTGCTTTTCCAAGACACGTCGTAAAGACAACCGTTCCTATCACGTCGGGGTCACCAATGTAGAATCGAAGGAATTTATCCCTACTTATGCGTTTCGTCCCTGGCGCACACATTTGGACTCATCAGTATGGCTTGTGTGCGCCATGCCATAGACGCAGGGGTTAGAAGTTTTGAGGGAGCCGCCGGGAGTTGAACCCGGCACCTAGTACCTAGTCGTTGTGAAACTTGAGCGCAAACCTCTAGGCCACCGAAGCGCTGTGAACTAAGCTATGCGTGGCTATATAGAGTGCCGCCAAGAGATTCCTATACACTCCCCTGCCGCTGACAAAAGTTTCAGTTGTTGCTGTTCTCTCTTTGGTTGAAATTTATTGGCTTAAAATGGTTTTTATTTCATTAAATTAGCGTACAGGTTCAAAAGAATATATATATACAGGTGAAACGTTTTAGAGATAAGACGCTCTAGCCTCTGCTAAATGTATGTTTATTTGTAAAAAAAAAAGAATTTTTTTCTATGAAATGAATGAACGATATCTTATATATTTTTGTATTTACTGTGCAACTAAACTGAATTATTATTAAAAAAAAATATATTATTATTATTACTGTACAGATTGCTTAAATTGCATGAAAAACAAATATCACTTGAACTAAGGGTCCGTATCTTGTACTTCCTAGAATCATTAGACTTTTCTGCAGATAAAATCATTCCTCATCTTTTTTCCTAAATTGCACAATTTTTGGGATATTTAAACTTGAAAAGAATTAAATCGATATAATCATCTGATGAAACATGAGTGAGTGAATCATTTCTTAGAGGGAAAATAATGTTTTTAAACAATTCAGATTCAACAGAGGATGCTGTGGAAGGTAATTTTCATTAAAACTAAACTGGACTACAGAGGGGTCTTTGCTCAATGTGAAAACTTAAAATGCTTATAACTTTTTAACGCAGCTGTATATGGTAAAACGGTATGGGAAAAAAGTGTTTCTTTTGATCTCAAAAACCTATGGTTAAAATTAACGCAGTGGTCAAATACTCACCCTGTATATAATGAGAAAAAATTTACCCGAACTGTTTCCAGTAATAATTGTAATGAAATAAAAGTATTACAATTCTCAGAAAATTGAATTTTTGACTGTTATCGATAATTGTAGCCAATTCTTGATTCCTGAATATTTTTTGATGAGAAAAAAGCCTATCTGTCATAGGATTTGGTTACCCAGTGAAGATGTTGCTCAAGGCAAATAATTTCTTAACAGGGAACATACTTTAGGACAAACTTGCAAAAGCTCCTGACCTCACTTCAGCGCCCTTCTACATTTTTTTCATAAAAGTACTTAGATGTCCCATAGGAGAGGGGCTCCAAAAAGTAGCTGGAATAGGGACAATCCTTAATTTCTGACGAAAAAACTCATAATTCATATCTGGGACATCGTGAAAGGGCGCTAATCTTTATCAAGGATCACGTTTTTCTTGGAAGCGGATGGAAAGTAGGTTTATAGAATTGGTTTTCTACAGGCCCCGAAGAAATACGACGTGAGATTTTCATTTTTACGTGATTTATCTCTGTATCTCATTTCATGAATTATGGCTTCTCTGTGTAATGGCACAGAAAAATAAATAAATTCTTATTCCCTTTTAGCTTTCACTTTTGGCTTAGAGAAGGAATCCACGTCTTCAGTAACGAATATGTGAGATGTGATTTTTTAAACGCCAGGGGCTCCGGAGAAAATATACAAGTTGACGAATTTGTATTCATTACTGATATATAATGCAAAATTTATATTGTTTGGGCCGACTGAGAATTCTTATGTAGAGGGAATTTTCCGAAATTTATCATTGTTTGATATTTGAAGATGAAAGAGATATGCAAAATCATTCAGAGATAAAATAGCGAGACAAGCATGATTACACTTTGAGACAATCACCACAGAAAACAGATAAAACCATACCAACTATATTTCGAAGAGAACTAAATCCACAGGAAATAGATTGAGGAAAAAACTGTCGAGTGATGCGTCTCAGTTGTAAAATTTTCTGTACATTTTTAGCGTATTTCTTGAAATATAATGAGCCAAGCCATTTCAAGGAATTGTAAAAATAGAGAGATGATCTATCGTTATTTTCATTACTACACTTAAATACTTTCGATTTGAATAATTCGCGTTAACACCAAATAGTGAAATCTAGACATACCTACACTTGGAATTTCAGGAAAACCTGAATTCAAACTTTTGTATTTCATCCAATAATTGTTATAAGACCCCAAATAATTCATCGCAAGTACGAGCTCTCATAACTGATCATCATCTCTACTACAATATGTTATTACAATTTTTTCAATCTTTTATAATCATAATTTAAAGAAACCTAAATTTCCTACCTGAAAAGAAACTCGATTAAAATTTTTTACAGTCTCCTAGAAAATTTGCATCAAATAGTGGGATTTAACTCAGAAAAACAAATGGCAAATCCGTTTGCCGATACAAAGTTGCATATACCTTCTCTAACGGACACATGAGCTAATGGCTTTTTCGAGTAGATACTTTTATGGTAGCAGGATTTTACGTCACGTTCGGAAGATTTTCCTGAAAGGCTAAACGTCCTGATTAAGTTTACCTGGTTGAAAATCTACCCGAATCTTGGGATGAACTAGAGCTCGCGAATACAATACCTAAAACGTTCTATCACATTTTATTCATTATAAAAATTATAGTCCGACTAGAAAATCCACAACATGAATACAATGGAAAATCTGATATTTTTGATGGTCCAAGATAGATTTTGTACTTTTATTTGTAGTTTTGTACTAAATCTCTTTAATTATAACAGACGGAGATGACCTAATATGTATCTGATGTTGCTGTGAATTGCAAGTTACGAAAAACTCTAGTTACCGAGCCATAGGCGATTTAAGGATTTTGCTTGGCAAGAGCATAAATGGCAACAAATTCCACATCATTTAGATTATTCCCAAGAAATAACCCTATGAAGCAGTTTTTTCATAGATTTTCAATAGCTTCCTTTATTGAAGGGTCTAATTGTATCTCAGAATCCAGACAACATGGCTACAAGCGGTTATGAGTCATATTCATTTTACGAAAAAGATGAAAACCCTCTGAAACTTACATTATTTTCCAACTCCGATACGTAGAATTTCTGATCTACAGGAGCTGATCCATTGAACCACGTAACTTCTGCAGCAGGTTTGGCACCGTGGACATCACATAACAGCATAACTTTTGTTCCAGCTACAGTATTTCGATTAGGGCTTCCCACTTCTATTTTTGTTGGTCGAACTGAAACAAGAATACAATCGATTAGGGATATAAACGACCAACCTAGGGACAATTTGATTAGCCCGATGAATGTTTGAAATGCGATCAATGCTTTGTCGAACACAAAACCGTCGGCAAGGGTACGTCGAAGTCATATAAAAATGAAGTAGTTCGTCTGCAAGTTGAAGCTGCAAGACATAAAATAACTCATTCGTTGAAGTGTTCGCAGAGTTATTGAACATTCGAACTTTTTTTTACACTTTTTTTCGAATTGTTTGATATTATGATCTCTTTTCTTCATCAAGAATAACAGTGTTTTCTAGAATTCTAGAAAAAAATATATCAAAGGTAATTCAATCGAAAGTGTAACACTATGAATGTCATTTTTAGATTATTTTTGATTTATTTACATTTTTCAAGGATGACTTGTTCAATTTAATTAAGGGCAATATTGTTTGACAACTGAAATAGTGTAAAGTCAGGATCAAAATAATAAACAAATACGTTTTTAATACTGTAAACATATGTTTACAGGTTTGGAACGGATATAATTAGCGAAGGAAAATTTTCAGTGATCATAATTTATCCACAATTGCTCGGTTTTGTCATTTCAAATTGGAATGGTTGTACTGTAACAGTGTGATGTAATTGTAAAGTTCATTGGCTATTTTGAGGATCTAATTGTTACGTGGGGCTTGGATATTAATCCAGAGTAAGCGGAAATATAAAATAATTGCGTATTTTGAATATTAGGGGCTTTCACACCCTAAATGGTGCATTCGAGTTTTTATCAATCAGGCTATTATTTCGTAATTACTTGATGAATATTATTAGGATAGTTTGATGTTCAGTAGTGATGTTGCTGATGCCTAATTCATTGAAGAACGAAGTAAATCGTTGACTCTTCTCAGCAAACTTGGAAATTAGAGATAATAGACTAATGGGAAGGTAATTGGTGGGACCTTTCCTTATTCAAGATCTTTTCCAAACAGATAGTAGATAATAGATGAAAAAATATAACATGTTGATCTTGGTTATGTTCACAAACAGACTTGAGTACTTTTTCAATTTACGCGCTGAGATGCAGTATAGACGTTCCACACAATTATGATCTTTGAAATCTCCTCCTCTGAGACATATATTATGTCAACCAGTGAATTGGCTGTGCATTGTGCTGAGACGGGTGTTATAGAATCACATGGTTCCACAAAAAGGTGAATGATTGATGATGAATGATCAATAAAGTTTTTCATATTCATGAACGACTTATGGTTGCTGGCTAGAGAAGTTCAATTAGAAGATTGCAATGACTCTGAGTATTCCATTTCTCACTCTAACGGTTGCAGTGTTCTGCTGCTTTCCAATACTCAAATTTATGTACTCAACGTTCATTTCAGAGTTGCAGCTACAGAAATTCAGTGCTCAGCAATATGGTTCTGCAATTGATTATAGTAGAAGTTCAGTACCCCTATCTATACCATTTACGCGTCAAAGGAGCTTTTCGCACATCGAAAGACCATGAAAAAGGACCAATAAATCCAATCCAAATTCCCGACCGTTGCGTCGTTCAGCAGTTCAATATGTGGTCTAATTCGAAGTGTACCGATGAGCTTCTTTCTAGGGCGGTTTCAAAATACGCGCGGTCCAGCTTCCATTAGGAAGGGCTGATATATAGGTTTCGGATTCTGTTGTTTAGGTCGTCGAAATTACCAGAAGGGGTCGGCCGTTAGGGCACCGGGATATTCCGGGACCCGATCGTTTTCGGTCAATTACATGCTGGTCCACTTTGGCCGAACGCGTCCTTAATCAAATTAGAGTAAAAAGCGTCGCTGCTCGGAAATTTCGACCGATGAAAGGGCCGATCCATGAATCAGCGACGATGGAAATAAATGTTCCATAAACGGAATGGTTTTGTTCGGGAGAAACCCGATAAAGGATTGATGGTTAAGATTGAGCCAAATGGCGGAATTGGTACGAAAGCGAAAGTGGAATTTTAATTTATTCGAGCAATGACCAGAAGAGCGGCTACAAACGGGCATTATTGATCGCTTTTTGATTGTAGAACATAACCACTATTGAACACGAGGTGATTTTATCGACTACGCCGTGAGACTAAAATATATGGTGTAAGGTCAGTTTGAATCAGTTTTTCAGCCCATAGAAACCTTTGCGCTGTGTAAGTCAGACAGGACTATGCAATTTTCAATTTTTATGTTCTTCAAAAAAGATGAAACATTAAGTTTTACTGAAATCTTAAGAATGATCCGAAGATAAAAAAGGAATAATCACATTATGGTCTAATAGACGAAATTATGAAAGGATTTTAAGCAGTGAATGATGATATCAACGTAACTTCTTCGTGAACAACCAATTCAAAACATGCTGCTGGTTATGTGGTATTGAGAAGAATACTAAGGATCTGAAATGGTTGCGATCCACATCAGTCATGATTCAATTATGATACGAATATATTCATTGATATCCTGAGATCAAAGAAGGCTCGATAAAGCTGTAAGACCTAAGAATACACTTCTACCTAAAATTCTATTGTACTACTACTCTATTTTTCTCTGGCTGTGATATCTCAATGGACTCCTCCACCTCCCTTGGTGTGAAGTTTATTAAATATTCATGTTTCAACAACCATCAACCATGATATCGCAGACTACTCTTTAGATCAGATGCACTTTGTTGGAGCAGGTGTAGAGTTGTCTTGGCATTTATATGCATTTAGAAGCTTGGCATGATGAGCTCATCCTTCCACTCTGTTTATTTCCTTCAATACTGATAGTACCTAGGGCCAATAGTTTCCATAGGAACACTAGAAGATGAAGCCTAGTAGAAGACTGACTTTCAGTCCCTCAGATCGATTAGCTCAGCTTAGAATTCATAAGAAACTCATAGCTCATACCCTACATCACAATAATAATTAGATCAACTGAAGAGAATAATATTCACTGAATAAGTGTATCCCATAGATAGTGGAGATATACCAGAATGGTAGCAGGACCATGGAAATTTGGAGATCAACTTTGACAGCGTTGAGAAACAAACCTTATGCGACTTCTCCAAGTGTAGAAATCCGGATAGGAATTCTTGTGGTACGATAAAAAAAACGGACTTAGAAATGAATGAGATTCGAAGACCAACCGAGTTGCATAACCAAACCATCATTAAAGCATTCTTTTTATAGGTAATCTACTCATAGAATCTTCTCAGTAGAATAGTTTGTTTATGGAAAATTGTAATAGTAATTAATCGTTTACTTGATATTCACGAATGCATGCTATTCTCTTATAACCTAACGTTATTAGACCAGAAAACTCATAAATGGATTTTAATCAAATTGAATTGTGCTTGTCAGAAATACTCACCATATACTTCAGCTACAACGAACGCAATCATCGGATGGTCCAAGGCCAAACTTTCAACACGACATTCGAATTTAGTTCCTAGGTCATCTTTTGAGAGGGTTACTTTGAGCTTTGATCTTCCTGTACCCGTACCGTTTCTGTGCACTGTTTGGCTGTACGACGCTGAAAAAAAAATGAAATATCAATAATAATACCACTATCGTAATTCAAATGGAATTATTTGGTTTTGACTTGGAAAAGTGGTGATTAATTGTACTCCTAGACTGTGTCTTATGACATATGATTGCGGATAAAAATAAGTTATGCTTCATCGAATATCCTACGAAAATCATATCCATTACGCAGACATCAGCACTAATCGCACTACAATTTCAAAAACATTTTCGGCATAGGTCGTTCCACTTACGGGCCAGACTAATGTGAAAATATATCTACGTCGTCCGTGTGAATATAAAGAGGAGCTTTGTCTGGTCTGAATTATCGTTTATTCAGAAGGCCCAAGGATGGGGATGAGTGGAGTTCGCAGGGTTGATTTTCGGTTTTTTCGTACACACACGTCGCAGACCGAGATAAACTGAGGACGTTGCTAGATTTATCGCCAGATTGAGCAATTTGTTCTCATGTCCAATTTGGATGCAAAGAGTGGAGATTAACCTTTTTTCTTGGTGAAGGACTGTATTCCGATTGTTTTTGAAGGAGTAAACATAACGTAATGCCGTGTTAGATTAACGAAAAAACATAAATAATTGTTTTTAAACCGAATGAGTTCAAAATGAATGCAGAGTTTTATGGGGTTCATTTAAGAAGTATCTTATGAGAAATATGTCTGTTGTCGACGAAATTTTGTGTATACAGGGTTTAACTCAAAGTCAAGCGGTTACTGGTCGATATGCTAGGTTATAGCAGTTCTAGCAAAAATAGAAATGCCACTTGGTTGAGTGGTTATAGATAGATTTCTGAAACTGTTGAAAATTGACACCCTACACTACATTCTTAGGTTTTGTAGTCACAAATTTTCCAATTTTGCAATGATTTTTTTAAAACGTAATCCTATATAACCATGCTATTGATGACAGTCTCGAATCCATTGTTAGGTTCAATTGTTTTCGTAAAAAAAATATAAGTTTCGTTGAGACATGGTTAAAAAATATATTTTCAGCTTACTTTGACAAAACATCGTAAAAAAAAATGTACCGTACTACCCTCGGCAAGTTACTTTTCATTATGATTACATAATACAACAATACAACCACACTATCAAATTTAAATTGTTCGATAATCAGTTGTAAATATTAATAATATTTTTTATGAAAGGTTGCTAGCAAGTATTATACCATTTTGTAATCTTGATTAAATGGGCCATTTTTTAAGTAACTTGCCGAGGGTAGTACGGTATAATTTTTTTTAAATATGTAGTGTCAAAGAAGCTGAAAACATATTTTTTAACCATGTCTCAACGAAACTTATATTTTTTTTACTTAAATAATTGCACCTAAAAATGGATTTGTATCTGTAATCAATAGCATGGTTATTGAGGATTACGTTTAAAAAAACCACTACAAAATAAGGAAATTTGTGGCTACAAAACCAAAGGATGTAGTGTAGGGTGTTAATTTTCAATATTTTCAAAAATGTACCTATTGCCAAGTGACATAAAATTATTTTTTTACTTTTGCTAGAACTGGTATACCAGCATATCGCCCAGTTACCGCTTGACGTTGAGTTACGGGACACCCTGCATGGGGATGTGATCAATTTTTTCAATGTTTCGGTCCTATATAAAAGAATTACAGGCATTTGAGTAGAGCTATTGCACGTTGTTCCCTTGGAAAACCATTTTGAAACCTAATATTTCTTTGTACATCCGAAAACCTTGCGCATTCGCCATTCTGCATCTACAAATTCATTCAATTAACACGTTTATTTCATTAACAACACATATGTTTCGACTATATAATATAAACTAAAATCGAGATGGCTCAGTATTTTTAAAGAATTTGTCCAACTGGCTCGTCAATGTTTCCTTTTTTGTTTTCAAATGACCAACTTTTTTTTTGTGAATATCTTAGGGATAAACTCATGAACTCCTGGAATTAAAAAAAAAGCAAATTTGCAAGATTTGAGAGGTGCATCTTTTATATACATAAGTATTTTCTCCATTAAAATTTGTATGAATTTTCAAGTTTGTCATAAACTGAAATTGAGCATGACTTGCAATCAACTTTTATCAGAGAAATCAGGCACATTGACAAATGATGAATGATGATCGCCGAGAAGTTTTTCCTACTGTTTCCAAGTCTCGAAGGTAGAGCAACCTTATGAATAATTCATTCCATGGGGATTATAGTCAGCAGTTTGGGAAACCCTGACGTGCAAAACATAATGGGACACCGGAGCAGGGCAGCTCGAATGTGCCTCATGTACTGGTACAAAGTACACACACCACGTTCATTATGACGATGTAGACGACAAGAACATCGAGTTTTTGCGGGAAGCGGGTCTCTTCATAGTTACGTATCATTTTTTTTCCTTTCTGATCTCATTTGCACGTAATAGGTGGAATGTTTTACTTTGAGATTTATGGTGGTGTGTCGAGACCGAGTCCCGACCACGTTGCGGGCCTTCGTCGCTAAGTTTTTTGCATTTCAGATTTCGGACAGAAACTGTAACGTTGCCTTGTTGCCCCTACTGATAAAACTAATGGAACTGCCAAGATAAGTGGCGTTACTAATTGGTGTACCAGATGGTGAAAGGTATTGTTCCTGAATATGGGACAGTGAGAAAACAACGAAAATGACTATGATGCTGAAATTCAATATTGAAGAAAAATAATAGTCTACTCATTGAAAAAAACATAAGGGATAGAAAGGGAATTCAACAAATCATACTTACTCTTGCGAAGTTTATTGAGTAAAAAAAAATAGAGGTCAGGAGTTTTTATGCGCTTTTTCTGAAGTACTCTCTGGAACAGTGTAATACGATCTTGCCTAGATATAAACGTCACATATGTAGCATACGATATAACAAATAGGATGAGAATCCGAATGGTGCAAAACTTTTGAATCTTCGTGAATTCCTGCCATTTAAATTGACCTCCAATTCCTTCACTACTCTTGTTTTTATATTCTAGAAACAGAGATCAGTAACGTTTCCCCGTTAAGTCACTACTAAATCGAAGGAGCACCAATCTAGTAACGGCTTCATAAAACGTGATTTAGGCGACATATGCGCCCGGATTCCGGATTACACACTTTGAAACCAAAACGCGTCCCGAAGAAAAAGAGGTCGCCAGCGCCCGGATGACCCCATTTCCTCTTTCGGAGTTTCATCGGGTCCTTAGTTACAAACTGATAACGTTTATGAGATCTTGCACGCAGATTGCTTTGGCTCAATTACGGAAACGTAATCTTGGCGTTAATGAATTTTCCAGCTAAGCGACGTGCGGCCGTTGCCGCTGTCGCTGATTATTTGTGGGATTTAATCGCGTCCCGGGACATACGTTTTTGGTCTAGCATCCGTGAAATTGCTATTCGAACATAACGGAACGCTACACAATAACGCCGACGTCATGCTCGCATTCTACAATTCGGAAAAGTTAATTTTTTCCGACCGCGGCGGAAAATGGAGTAGTTCGTTTCTCGGCGAGATTAAACTCTCTTTCTGGGAATCCTACAGAAATTGGGGCGCCAATTGTGGGAACAGTGATGGAGGAGTTTGATTTTGAACGAAAATAATTTTGCAGCATATTGCTCGTTTTTTTGTCCACTTTTTCCTAGTGGAATGGCGAGTTTTCGTCTTGCTCAAATGCCTCTAATTTTCGGGAATCGATTGGGTTGGACTTCCTGAAAAAGAATTCACGGTCAAACTTCAGTATTTCCTACGATAACTTACGAACACGAGTTAGAGCTTTCGTATTAAAAAAATAGGTCGATCGTCCAAATATTGTGTTCAAATTCGAATAGTACAGCAATCATGACCATCTGAAATTTGTTGTTCTCAATAACTTCTAGAATATTGAGAAGTCTAAATTTCCCCAAATATATCATCGAAATTTTCTAGCCTTCTAAAAATTAAAGCTTCTCTGACTTCATAGACATGAATCTTTTTCAAATTCTTACATGGAAAAACTTTTTTCACGACCATGCGTTTTTACATATACAGGATGGCTCGTCTGAATTGAAACACCATGTATGTATGGCTGTGAATTCCGAAGATGCAGATATACCGTGACGAAATGGTAGTTTCCATGACCTCTTGGTATTCACCGAAATTAACCAGATAAGAACTTCGCTAAAATCTGCAGATTGAACATGAATCTCGCAAACCCGAAGGTAACCTTCAGCTTCCCGAGCAACTTAATCATCGTAAAGGTAAACTATCGTCGAAAGTGCCATAAATTCCGTCTATTATGCATTTATCAGAGTTTGCAATTGTAATGTGTGTGTTTCTCCGATTGTACCTCGGGGGAAGGAATTACTGGATGGGAAGAGCAGTAAAGTGCAATTATTCCCGCATACTAGGGGACCTAAAGCTGGGATGTTTGCCCTCTGTTCCTTCTGGTCTGGCTGTTGACATTTTATACACCTGGAATCATTGAGCAAACAATGGGAAATGAACTTCAAATAAACAATGATTCCCTTATCTCGATTTGAGGAGCCTCTTGAGAGTGAGAATATGTACCGGGTGTCCTACATTCAGTTTGAATTTGAATTAAGTTTTATGTTCATAACTTCAGTAATAAAGAAATTATAAGGAACTTTTCATTTGTTGACGAAAAATTTTTTATGGTGGAACTCGTGTATGATTATTTGTGCAATAACCATCATGTATTACTGTTCTTCTTCCTAAAGTTTCAATATACATCTTCTGTCATTTTCAAGGTGAAGATAAACTTTTATAATTATTAAATTGTCAGTTTTTACCAAAGCTGACAAGCTCGGAAAATTTTTACATTGTCAGCTTTTGTAAAAGCTGATCTTTACATTTCATAATAAACTCAATTCTCTATAAGGTCATAAAATGCAGTTATATTTTTCGGTATTATGAAATAAATCATAATAAATGTCAGTCGATAATTTTTCCTCTGCTATTTTTTCAATGAAATAAGTGTTATATCACAATCTTGGACCGCAAGTCCCTATTCGAAGAATCCTCCTTGCAGATTGGCGACAAATTTTGTGTATTAGATTTGAATATAGAGGGTATTTCTAAGAACAAGAGTGATTATATTTCTAAACTAGCAAAGGACTATGGTGCTGAGATTATTCTCCTACAAGAGACACATACGGATACTAAACAAAATCTTCGTGAAGGAGGAACCATAAAAGGTTATGTATTAATTGATTATCTCCTCAGTAAAATTTACGGTTTAGCTTGTTATGTTAAAAAAATCCTTGATTTACAACATCGAGTTAATCCAAAAAGGCGAATTTGAGGGTGTTTTCTTTATCTCCTTCAAATTTTGTATTTTTGTTATTCAATTCTTTTTTCTGCTTTTGTCTTTGTATTTCCAGATTCGATGTGGGCAACTTGAAGAAGTCTCTGTCTCCATCAACAGAAGACCACTCTTGAAGAAACAAGGTCCTAAAATATATTTGAGCTTATTTTTGTACTTTCACACTTTGGTGAAATGAAATAACACTTTGTGCTCATATTTTAGATTAGTTTTCAAAATATCAACCGATTTCAAAGTGGCACGAAGAAGATGCTCCTTTGTAACATATTACACAGTAAGTTATAACCAAGAATAATTAAATTTTTGTTATTCGGTTATGAATGCCTGTCGAGACAGAAGTGTTATTTATAAACAAATGACGAAACGCGTATGTTATTTTCTATTTCATTTTTTACTTAATTTGTCCGTAGTTTTTTTTTTAAAGGTTGGATATTACGATAGGAATGAAAATTTTTTTTTTATTCCTCAATGAAAACAGTGTTTTCTAGAATAAAGATTTAGAAAGCACTAACGTGAGGTCAGATTGCTTTGTCTCTCTTGTTGAGCTACTTGCGAGTAAATATTCAAACCATAACAAATCTATAAGCACTCTGATCAGGTGAACAATAGTCTAATGCCTAATGAATGAACAAACTAATATCTCAAATTAAAAGTAACTACTCATCATTTTTCCCAAGTTATATTCGAAGCTATAATTCCCTTCCCCTAAAAACTTACGCCAGTGCTTTCCTGAATTTTGACAACGTATATTATTTCAGCCATCTAGATTGAATTATATCTCTATGATTTCCCGTTATGAAAAATTTTGATTAATATTACGCCAACTGACATTAATGAGCCCGGCATTTGTCAATTGAATATCGATCTGTGATGGCCATCGTTCAAAGAAAATCATCGGAACGTATGTCTTTTCTCTTTCTGTTGAGTATATGGAAAAAATGATCATATCTTTAGATGGAAAAAAGCTACGACAATGAAATTTGAGGATAAGTAAGATATCGATCACCTCAATATATTCACGAATTTTTATTGAAATCCGAATAATATCTTATGAGATAGTGAGTATCAAAAAATTTTTTTTTGGGAATTTATAAAAAATTTTCTAGAGTGACGATTTCTGCGAAATTTTGCGAGCCGTTTTGTACAGCCTTCCTCAACGATATTTCAAGTATCAACTTGATCGGATGGATATTCTAGTAGTTATTGAGGAAACAAAATTTCATATGCTAATAACTACTGAACCATCCGACGGATTTGGCCCAATAACGAACATGACCGAGATATTTGGACAATTAACCTATTCTGAAAATATGAAAACTTTAGCTGATCTCGTTTGGATACTAGAGAGGATACGGACGGCCGGACATACTCAACTTTCGCCACGAATTCTTCATCCGGGAGTCGAACCCAATCGATTGAGACCATTTCCTGCTCGATATTCCAAAATTACAGACATTCGGGCAAAATGATAGGAACTCTGTTCGGGTGAACAAGAGCGCCAAAAAAGTATCATTGATACTTCAATCGAAAGTGTAAGACGATAATTGTGATTTTTAGATTATTTTTAAAGTAAATCAATTTAGTTTTCATGAAGTATCATAAGAAAATAAAAATACCGGCTATCAAAAATAATGAAGCTGTTGCCAATTTGTATACTCCTGGTAATACTGGAAATTCGAGGTATTTCAGAAATGTACCTCAGATAACCTGGTAATGATGTTCAAAATTTAAAATATCGTGCATGAATAGTCTCCAAAATAGTTTAAAAGGCCCCTTGGGACACCCGATACGAAGCCGAAAATCTTCAATGGCATATTTCTCTCCAGTACAAATGGAACAGAATAATGTTCTCCTCTATATATCCGAAAATTATAGACATTCGAGTAAAAATAGTTCCTCAAGGATGAAGCGCACAAAAACAAGAAGTCTATACATCTACTTATTACGATACCACAAAAAGTCCGTAAAAATAATTCGAATGAGGCCCCCGATCAAAACAACACCGTAACAAAGAAAAGTAAATATTCGCTCCACGGTTGCATCTCGGGAATATGAAAAATTTGGCAGCAAGCCATCCGGTTCAAACGGTATTGCGCCAGTGAAACTCAAGCAGCAAGTTTTTCTCCTTCAATCCGAGTGAACATGACGTGCTGGAAGCGGGAGATATTCAACTGGCAGAAAGTAGTTTTCTGGAGAGTCAGTTTTTCAGTTCGGGAACTTTGTCTCGAACTGTCAATTTCCTTATCGGGCTGCTTCCTCGAACTCGACAGCTACCGGTTTTGTCACAGGAAAAATGCGGATAATATAGAATTTTCGCTGATAAATTGTCGTAGGGACTCATTCAGTTTTTGGTCCCCTAAAATTGATATCCCAACGATAAATTTTCAACTTGTCACTTAACGTCGTTGACTGAACCCACGGATATTTCTCATTGTGATGACAAACGTTGACGGAGATTGAAAGGTTAATTTTATTTATACCGGCCTGAATTATTTGCAGCTTTAGCCTAATTCATTAGAACAAACCAGGTTTACCGATCCCCATAGAATAAAATACTCATTACGCGAATTTTGACAAGTAACATACGCTGTTGGTTTATAGATACCATTATAAACCAACAGCGTATGTTATGATGATTAACATACATATCTCACTCTGATAATTAGGTGAAGAGAGAATTGGAAATAACTACAACATAACAACTGCATTCAAGACATAAGATACCATCACATCTAACCTAAAAAAAATTTAAACCTGATATTGAGAATCAAAGAAGGAATAATTGTATACAGGGTGGTCAGACTTTGACCACTGCGTTGATTTCAACCATAGGTTCTTGAAATAAAACAAACATTTTTTTCCCTTGCCGTTTTCAGCTGCGTTAAAAAGTTATAAGCATTTTAAGTTTTCACATTGGGCAAATACTCCTCTGTAGTCTAGTTTAATTTGAATGAAAATTACCATCCACTGCGTCCACTATTGATTAAAAACATTATTTTCCCTCTAAGAAATGATTCGCTCACTTATGTTTCATCAGATGATTATATCGATTTAATTCCTTTCAACTTCAAATATCTCAAAAATTGTGCAATTAAGGAAAAAAGATGATGAATGATTTTATCTGCAAAAAGACTAATGATTCTATGAAGTACAAAGATACGGACCAATCTGTACAGGAGTAGTGAGAGACGCACAAGAAATGGAATAAATCTATTGATGCCAAAATATGCATGACTTATCACAAACCTTCTACAAGAGATCATTTCAATTGATATTGTCGTTTGAATATTACAGATGAAAATGCAAATTTCAACACATTTCTTTAGAACGGGGAAAATTTGGAAAAATGTTATAGGGAGAAAATGTTTATTTTGACGTCAAGAATCTACGAAAGTATTGAGGTTTCGGAACTTTTTGCGGACTATTTTTCCACTGTAGCTGAAACTGCACTAAATAATTATTATGGTAACTCGTTGTCCAATGCAGGCACTACATCTTCCATGTTGAATTCGAGTTTCTTTTTTTACCCGGTTATTGAGCTTGAAGTGATTGACATAATAAAAGCCCTAAAAAATAAAAAATGTACTGGCACCGACTGCATTTCAGCAAGAATATTGAAGATGATATGTGATGATATTAGTCCACATTTCGCTCACCTAATCAATCAGTCAATTAGTATGGGAGTATTCGCTCATATTCTCAAAAAATCTATTGTAATTTCAGTTCACAAAAAAGATAGCGTGGAAGACATTGCTAATTACGGACCAATCTCTATCCTGAGTATTTTTTCAAAAGTTTTCGAAAGGATTGTATTCGACAGAATTATGAAATATCTAGACAAATTTCACATACTTGATGGTGCCCAACATGGGTTCAGATCTGGTCGCTCTACCTCAACCGGGGCAATACGTTTCGTTGAGTATGTTTATGAAAGTCTGGATGACGGCTTTTTTGTTGCTGGACTATTTTTTGATCTATCGGGTGCATTTGACAGTCTTTCATTCAAGTTCATTATAGATAAATGTTACAATTTGGGTTTCAGGGGAGTGTTTCTGGATTGGATTTTGAGTTATCTCGAAGAAAGGACGATCTCCGTCGGAATACAGAAGTCTTTCTTTGCAGAGCACAATGTCAAATTAGGTGTGCCCCAGGGTTATGTCCTCGGTCCACTTTTGTTTTTAATTTTTATCAATGATCTCCCCCACTATCTTTCTGTTTTAGTAAAGAAATGTATGATAACCCTATTTGCTGATGATACCTCAGTGGCAGTAAGAGCTAAAAGCATTGAGGAGCTTCAGGAGTTGCTATTTGTTCTGGTTCAGAACTTTGTTCAATGGTGCAGAGAGAATGCACTAATAATCAACATAAGCGAAACAGAGTGTATTCGTTTTTCAACCGGTAATGTTGATGGTAGTGGGCTGAACATTCACTACCTGGATAAAATCATTGCAGCTAAGGAAAGTACTAAATTTCTGGGAGTACATATTGACCGAAATTTGAAATGGAGTTTCCATATCGATGCGGTTTGTAAACAACTAAACAGGTCATATTACGCCATTAGTAGGGCCAAAAAATATCTTCCTCTGGAATCGTTGCTGAACGTATATTATAGCTTGGTATTCAGCCACTTATCCTGTAATATTCTGCTGGTAATTCTTCGGACGCCGGAAGAGTTTTCCATCCTGCAAAAGAGGATCTTGCGAATGATTTTCAACATTGCTCCCCGATCTTCATGTAGACCTTTGTTTCTTGAACATAGGATCTTGACGCCTCAATTTTCATTTACAGAAGCTTGGTTTATGCAAAGGAACGTGAAAATAGTTTGCTGAAATTGTCTAGTTTTCATCACTATAGCACTAGAAATAGACAAATGTTGGCATTTCCAAAACATAAAACCGCTAAATTTTAACTATCTCCCATTTACCAGTCCATTTGATTATACAGTGTGGAACAGCCAAATGGAATAAATTTGATAACGAATAAATGAGAGCGTGTTTGGAAAAACGCTTGGACACGGCGATTTGTATTTTTAACTGAGCATTTTTTTCAAAAAAAAAATTATATAGGGTGCGTCATGTGACAGTGGCCAATACCCACTTTCTTATTTTAAATGCAAGCCCCTGTATATTATTAATTTTTTGGATTCTTCAGAGAATTCTAGACATAACTCATGTACAATGTCCTATACCTATCTTCAACTGTTTCGGAAATATTAAGCCAGAACGATCTCCTGATCTGTCGCTGTTAGACTACTTTTTATGGGGATATATCAAAGATATTTAGTTCGAATATGATTAAATAAAAACTTATTTAATAAATTTTCCACATTTATTGTGTTTTAACAATATGTAACACTACATTTGCAACAATTGTTTCGCCAAATTCTTGGCTTCTTCAGGCGAGTTCGATGTTAAACTACTCCAAAAATTTTTGAGTCTTCCTTATATATTTCTCAAGATGGAAGAGGGGACCGGTATTCTAAATGCTTCTGGGATTTTTTATGGCGTGTTCATCAATGGTGATCTGTTGACATCCGTTTGGTCATTGAGTAAGATATTTTGCTGAAGGAAGAAGTATCGAACTTCGTTGACACCAAGAGATAGGTAAGTTATCGGGTTTTTAAGTTCAAAGGGCTCTTGTTACGTAGACTCTTTATTGATTACAATTCCAAGCTTTCGGCTTATTTTGCTTGTTATATCTATTAATTTCCATTGTTTCTAGGATATTAAGCCTTCTGCTTTTGTTTTCTATGTGCAGAATTTTATAGTTTGGATCAAACATATGTCCCTCGTCTAAAAGATGGGTCGCATAAGTTGAGTTCTGTTTTTTATTCAGGAAACTACTCAAATGTTCTTTAATCCTCTTCTCGAAGTTCCTTCCTGTTTGTCCAATATATACTTTCTGGCATGAACCACAATTCAACTTATACACTCCTGATTTTTTGTTTTTATCTAATTTATCTTTATTATTTTTGATTAAATTACTTAAAGTATTATTGGTTTTGAATGCTATATTGAAATTCCTTTTGTTTTTTTTAAAATTTGCTACTTCTATTGATTTTTACCTGTGAAATTTAATGTTATATATCTATTATGTTCTATTTTGTCGTTTTTGGGGTATATTAATGTTAAAGCTTGATTTAATAGGAATTTATTCAATATTTGGTCCACAAGGTCTGGTTTGAAACCATTATTAACAGAGATTTGTTTTATAGTATTGTTTTATAGTATTGTGGACCAAATATTGAATAAATTCCTACTAAATCAAGCTTTAACATTAATATACCCAAAAACGACAAAATAGAACAGAATAGATATATAACATTAAATTTCAGGAGTAAAAAATCAATAGAAAGTAATAAATTTATTAATGCCAAAATAAGGAATTTCAATATAACATTCAAAACCAATAATATTTCAATTGATTTAATCAAAAATAATAAAGATAAATTAGATTTCAAACAAAAAATCAGAAGGGTAAAATTTGTTAAAAACGTTATGAGAAAATGTTCATGTCCAGAAAGTATATACTTTTTGCGGACTATTTTTCCACTGACAAACAGGAAGGAACTCGTTGTCCAAGAGGATTCCAAAGAACATTTGAGTGAAGTTTCATGAATAAAAGCCCTAAGAACTCAACTTATGCGACCCATCTTTCAGAAGATTGAAGGATATATGTTTGATCCAAACTATAAAATTCTGTACCTCATATTCTCAAAAAAAATCTATTGTAATATCCAGTTCAGAAAAAAGATAATGAAAGACAGCTAATAACACGGAAAATATCCTAGTATTTTTTCAAAAGTGACGAAAGGATTGTCAACAGAACCATTGATGAATATCTAGACAAAATTCACATACTTGATGGTGCCCAACATGGGTTCAGATCTGGTCGCTCTACCTCAACCGGGCAATACATTTCGTTGAGTATGTTTATGAAAGTCTGGATGACGGCTTTTTGTTGCTGGACAAGTTTTTGATCTATCGCGTGCATTTGACAGTCTTTCATTCAAGTTCATCCTACTACTATTATAAAGGCGAAAGTTTGTAAGTATGGATGTATGGATGTTTGTTACTCTTTCACGTAAAAACTACTGAATGGATTTGAATGAAACTTTACCACAATATAGCTTATACATCAGAATAACACATAGGCTACAATTTTTGAGGTTTCTAATGTGAGGTCGTAAAAAAAACACATTTTTTGCGCTCACATTGCAAACACTGACTGAATCCTACAAGATAGATCAAAACAATTTACTACAGTATTAAAACAACAAGAGGTTTACAAAAAAGTCCGTGATGGTATATGTTTATCTCTTAGAATAACCCACAATAACCATTTTTATCCTTTACTTTGTACGAGAAATAATGGCTTATTTACGAAGCGATTTTAAGCAATACAGTATTAATCCTTATCCAATCAAGTATCTTAAATATTTGATGACGAGATATTGTTGATGATGGAGCTCGTGTTGAATGATTCAAGACCATCAAAGAAGATATATGAATTATACGGAAGAACTAAACTAAACGCCCTCTGAATGTAAGAATAAAGAACATCAGAAGCTTCTACGAGTTAGAAGCGACAAATCCAGGTTGGTCCAACATGCTGTAGATGAGAATCATCGTATAAAATGGGATGAAGCATCAATAATATCCAAAGAAGAAAAACTTGCAAGAAGAAAAATCAAAGAAGCAGCATTTATGAAAATAACACCTGATTCCATAAGTGCTCGATCTATAGATCTGCCAGAAGTTTGGACGCCGATAGTTCGATCCAACTTAAAAAGATCATCATATCACAGATGAGTATATAACATCGTTCATTTTTCTTTCATGACTTCTGTCAATTGACTTTTTGAAAATTGGTAATTTTCAAAATGTGGGGAAGAAGTGGCTCATCGCTGAGTGCGCGACCCGAACGCGGGCAGACGCGTGAGGGCAGACGTCGATGACGGTTGTGCCCGTTTTGCGAATTTTCAAGGCACTAGCGATTTGATAAAAACGTATGGTCGCCTACTTTAAGTAATACAGGCCTAAGGTTAGTTATTGCCAGGTTTCTTTTTGGTTAGGAGTTACACGTACAAAAAGATACTTCATTTTTACGAATTACTTCATTGATAATTCAATTACTATATAGATAGGTTACTTACAGTTAATTATAACAAATTATATAAATAGGTTAATTATAACGAATTACTTCATTGATAATTCAATTACTATATAGATAGGTTACTTACCGTTAATTATAACAAACTAGCTTTTTCCCGCGACTTCGTTCGCGTGGACTTCAGGTTCGTCCCGTCTAGAGAACCGATGACTATAGAAAACATGTATCTATATTTTGCACCTAGATGTGTATATGTGTATAATGAGTCAAATTTTACCAGAGCGAAGCCGGGTTTTCATCTAGTTATAGATAAATGTTACAATTTGGGTTTCAGGGGAGTGTTTCTGGATTGAATTTTGAGTTATCTCGAAGATAGGACGATCTCCGTCGGAATACAGAAGTCTTTCTCTGCAGAGCAGAATGCCAAATTAGGTGTGCCCCAGGGTTCTGTCCTCGGTCCACTTTTGGTTTTAATTTTTATCAATGATCTCCCCACTATCTTTCTGTTTTAGTAAAGAAATGTATGATAACCCTATTTGCTGATGATACCTCAGTGGCAGTAAGAGAAAAGTATTGAGGAGCTTTGGAGTTGATTGCTTGTTCTGGTTGAGAACTTTTTCAATGGTGCAGAGAAAATGCACTAATAATCAACATAAGCAAAACAGAGTGTATTCGTTTTTCAACCGGTAATATTGATGGTAGTGGGCTGAACATTCACTACCTGGATGAGATCATTGCAGTTAAGGAAAGTACTAAATTTCTGGGAGTATATATTGACCGAAATTTGAAATGGAGTTTCCATATCGATGCGGTTTGTAAACAACTAAACAGGTCATATTACGCCATTAGTAGGGTCAAAAAATATTTTCCTCTGGAATCGTTGCTGAACGTATATTATAGCTTGGTATTCAGCCACTTATCCTATAATATTCTGCTGTGGGGTAATTCTTCGGACGCCGGAACAGTTTTCCATCCTGCAAAAGAGGATCTTGAGAATGATTTTCAACATTGCTCCCCGATCTTCATGTAGGCCTTTGTTTCTTGACCATAGGATCTTGACGCCTCAATTTTCATATACAGAGGCTTGGTTTATGCAAGGGAACGTGAAAATAGTTTGCTGAAATTGTCTAGTTTTCATCACTATAGCACGAAATAGACAAATGTTGGCATTTTATTCTAAATTTGAACTTTATTCCATTTGGCTGTTCCACGCTGTATAACCACCTTCCTGGTCACTTTCAATTGGCTAATTTGAGTAGATTCAAGAAATTAGTTAAGGAATTGTTATTGTATAAGTCTTATTATAGCGTTCAAGAGTATTTCCTTGATAAGCTGTAAATTGTTAATTTTCTTTTTCTCGACTTGTCCTATACATGCTTTGTAATATCTAAGAGGATCAATAAATTATTATTATTATTATTATGGTTAAAATTAAAGCAGCGATCAAAAACTCACCCTGTATATGAGATACCATGCGAATGTGGAAGATTTATTTCGAAGAAACAGAAAAGGTGGCAAGTGTTGTGCTATTCGAAAATCTAGACAAAATGAGCCATCCTATGAAAAACCTTGCCAATGAAGTGAATTTTTCTTTAACATTGAGATGAAAAGAGTAAAACATCACCGTAAAATTATTTGCATTATTCGAATTATTGTAGAATTATCCAATGGATCCCCGAATGACAAAAATCCTCGGTTTATCCGGCCATTTTATTCATTTTGTATTCCATCACACATATTTCGACGACAATGTCGGCAAATCCGGAGATTCAGGGTTATGTGGACTGGAGCTTGCTGAAGAATGTTCGTAAAATTGTGTTGATTCAACCCATTTAAATTCATGTCGACGTAAATATCATCCCTCGGCATTCAGAAAAGGGGTGAAACTCGTAGTCTAGAACACAAACGGCCTTTAGGAAACGTTTTACGAAGTACCTCCTCCATAAATACCATTGTTAATGAACCAAAGCGAATGTGCCTTAATTAAAACTTCATTGTGACATGCAACCTAACCTGAATTATCGTCTGGGGACGAACCGAGCTCGCGCGACAGTTGAGTAGTTTGCTCAGTTCCGCTCGAGCTTCCAGAATTCGGAGAAAAATATGAGAAGATACAACTGAAATTTGCCACCTCTAAATTGTACGAGGGGCCATTTAATTCATCGGTAATTTCAATTGCTGCTGATATCTAATAAAATTTAGTAACCCGACGCGAAGCGGAGGGAGACAAAAAACTGAAAGCTGAAATCTAATATTTTTCCCATGTATAATACACTATTTTTTTCTGTGACAGGAAAAACGACGATTTAATAGTGAAAGAACCTATTATTACAATGTATTAAAGTCAAAATGTTGTCGATATGAAATTTGAATTTTTAAACTAGTAAGCTATTAGACCTGCGTTGCTAAGGAAAACTTCAGTGTAATAAAATATCTATCAATTTAATTTTGTGATTTGATTGAAAAATTGCGAACTCAGTAATTGTTTAGTAGTTATTTTGCATACTATAAAGTTAAAAATGCTTGATTCTGAGTTTTCTCTTCAGGATTTCAGTGCTACACTGTGCTGATGAGAGGCAACACACCTCGAAACCGGTCCACAGTTGCACTTGAGGTCTTGAAACTCTGGGATATCATACGTCAAACGTGATTAGCTCGCACTACGAAAAGACAATTTTTAATTTTCAATTTTTGATTGTCTTTCCTATCTATATATGTATATATATAATTTAGAAGCGATTTTCTTGGGATTAGAGCACTGGATTGAAATTAGGATTTCATCTTTTTTTTATTAATACTTTACTACATATGTTTCGGAGTACATTGAGCCTTTTTCAAGTTTACATGTTACAAATACAGTGACAATCATATCTAAAATGTATAACTGTCCAACGATTCATCTTAAAACTTAGTAAAATTAAAAACATATTCGTCATGTTGTGAACGCTGTCAATTAGAATTATTCTAATAATGGAAAACCTGTTATCTACTAAAAAACTAATCAAATCACCGCAATTTGATACTACCTCTATTACACATGCCATCTGGATCACTCACATTCAACTTGTAACCGAAAACGAACGAAAACTCGTACAACCCTAACTCCTACATACTTACATCTTACTCCAAACTACTGACCTAGTGAACTGAACTCTGATAATCAAAATGTAAACACACGCAATGCAATTCTCATATACCCCCTCCCCAAGGGTATCTTGGCCGACCTAGTCTTTGAAAAATAAACAAGTCGTGGGTTGCTGTTTTACTATTTACAGTTACTAAGAATGAATTTTTATGGTCAGAAAATCACAAAATTTATTCCATACAGTACGAATACACTTTTTTCTGAAATTGAAATAATATTCAAGTACTTATGATTATAGTCATTTGAGATTTGAGGGTGAAAATTTCAATTATTAACAGGATACGTGACAAAATTTTAAATACATAATGATTTCTCTTTCTATCTCAAATTAAGAATAAACATATGAAGATGTCGGATATTAAATTACAATTCTTAATTTGATATTTGCAGTAAACATCGATAATAATAAACAATTTCACCCGCCTGCTGTTTCACATAAGGACGGCCGACGGCCAATGGTTCTCGGCCGACCTCGCAAGTGTCACAGTCGAGGTATTTTAGAGTTCCATAATAGGAACATCGAGCGACGTATGTGTTAGATGAAATCATAAACTGAAAGCTGTGGCTCGGCTGGCTGAGCTGCGTTATTACGTATAAGGACAGATGCGGGAACTTGGAATAAAAATTATTTGAGGTGTTTGACCGAAATAATGTGTACTTCGATGTGTTGAGTGGAAATATGAGATATATAGAGGGCAGAGGAAAAGATACTAAGGGAATTCCTCGAGATTCAAATATTGCTATTAATTTTTCAACTAAGTTTCGATTAAAAAGATATTTATTTTCACCTTCTCTTTTTCGGTTGCGTTTGGGTCGGCCCGGCCGACCCTGCCTACCCTGACGAGCCGTCACTGGAAGAATATATTAAATATTACCGATTGTACATATTCCTTCGTCCAGCAGCAGCAAAAGATCGCTTCCTGTTTTATGCATATCGCAATGGAAAATGTATCAATCAGGTAGGGGTAAAAATCAGTTTTATAAGGTATCTGAAACATTAGTTAATTTTCTTCGACTTGAAAATGCTAACTCATATACAGGTCATATTCATTTCGAATATCGTCTGCTACACTTTTAGTTGAATCTGGGGGAGACTTGATGACACTAAAGAAACATGGCGGTTGGACGTCATCATCGGTCGCTGAAGGGTATGTTGATGAATCGGTGGCACACAAAACAGAAATTGCTAATAAAGTGTTCAGAACGTGTGGCAGTTTTGAAATAACACCCTATTTGGGACCTGGTAAATCAACAGCAGTTGTGTCCATGTCAGAGAATATTATTTCAACACAAAAAAATCGTCTGTTGTACCGAATAGTTCAAGGAACATGTCATTCACGCAATGCACATTTGATAATTGTTCTTTTGATATAAAGGAAATGTAACTTATATTCTAGAAAATATTATAAAATCAAATATCTTCGATTATCTATATGTATATATATCCATAAGTATTCACTTTTTTCCTGGAGAAAAAAGTAATTTCGTTAAAAGTTATTTTTTGTTATCTGTCAACAGAGATGAAATGTCAAATTTTTTTCCCGTCACAGAAAAAATACATTTTTTGCACCCATTATCAGAACTAACAGAATCAGGGTTCCAATCACAAATTTTTCATTGAGAAACGCCATTCAATGGCACTTCTGTAAGCACCCTAATACGTCAGCTGGTGGAAAAATATTGTTCCAGAATTGGCTGTATTCATTAATGGGTATCATTTATATGAGACATTGAAAGAACAACGGGGAATGAGCGGAAAAACGCTATCTGTCTTCCCTTCGTGCGGAATCTACGAGCGTTTTCCCTGGAAGTTGGGTAGAAAAATGCTGATATGGCGTGTCTACAATACATTAGGTAATATGTATACTCATGTAGGAATAACCATCGAAGTGATCATCAATCACCTGTAACTGTATATAATTCGGTAGGATTTCGTAAAATCTGTTATATATTTGGATATTAGTTCAGTTTCTAATAATATGTATTTCAGAGTCCCCCTTTGCATTCAGTAATTCGTTTTTATTCAATGAATAACGATGATTTGATATCTGAATATCCCCATAAAAATGTTTATGATTCAGAATTTTTTTGACATAGTTTTATTGTCAGTGGAGTCTTAAGGAAAACATTTTTTTGTGTGGTCTATTTTAAAGAATATGAGGAAGTATCTTGAGTTGAACTTATTTAGGGATATTGAATTCTGACGTCGCAATCGATATGCGACTAACTAATAAACTTAATTTGTGAGGACGTTTTTGTAATTCTTGAATAACGAAATGAGACACCGTGTTTCAAAGTTATGAAACTTGCAAAAGTTTCATACTTCGAAAAAAACATTGGTTGTCTGTGAAGACGGTGTACTGACGATATTTGAACATGACAACGTCTTACGAAAATACTGATGTAATGGTAGAATTTTTTCATGAAATTCTTTGTTAAAAAATCATTTTTAATTCACAAAATCCTTGAATAAAATTTATTGTTTAAATTTCTATTCGGCTGTTGAACATAAATTTTAACTTGATTATTTCATAATAATGAATTTTGTATCGACAGTATTTATTTCAGCAAGTAAACTAAATAAAAAATGTTGTTCAATTTGTTACTTAATTATTTTCAAAATACAGAAATTCACACGACTAGTAAGAAATTTTGACATCAATAGCAGTAAATATAAGGTAGGTTCTAAGCCACGAGCCCATTTGTAACGGGTCATCCAATAAACGCGCCTACATGTTTCTTTGAAATAAAACACAAACTGTTTGCAATTTTTTCAAGCTGTTTTGTTTATTAAAAGTATGATCCATTACAATTATAAGTGGGATGGAATATCATTTAAATGTCCACCATGACTGCGTCTGCAGGCATCAATCCGAATATAGAAATTTTCAATGACTTTCCGGCATGTTGCGGGTGTTATTTCATGAATTGCAACTTGAATGTTATTCTTTAGATCATTAATTGTTTGTGGCTTGTCAGCATACCCTCGAATTCTCAAAAAACCCCACTAAAAAAACCAATGGTGTTAGATCACATGACCTTGGAGATCAATTGAAATCTGCATTTCGTGAAATTACACGTTGAGGAACTTTTGATCGCAAAAACGTAATGTTTTCTCGAGTTGTGTGAGATGTAGCACCGTCTTGCTGAAAATAGACGTCAGACACATCAATATGACTCAACTGTGTCCATAAAAAGTCTCTCAACATTGATTGGTATTGCTCAGCATTCACAGTAATAGGATTTCCAGCATCATCTTCGAAGAAAAATGGCCCAATGATTCCATTTGCCCAAAATGCACACCAAACAGTAACTTTTTGTGAGTGTAGAGATTTTTTATGAATAACACGAGGATTTTCATTACCCCAGATACGACAATTTTGCTTATTGACCAATCCATTCATTGTGAAATGAGCTTCGTCACTAAACAAAATTTTGCTTGAAAGCAATGGATCTGTCGTTCGTTGTTCAATAATCCAACTAGCGAAATTACGACGTTGTAAATGGTCTCTTTTTTTCAATTTCTGGGTTAATTGAATTTTATAAGCAAAATGCAAATCTTCATGCAAAATCTTCCATAAGGAGACATAAGATATGCCCAATTCTTGCGAACGACACGAAACGGATTTAGTCGGTTCATTTTCAACACATTCACTAACAGGAGCAATATTTTCATTTGTGCGTACAGTTTTTGATCTTCCACATTTGGTTTATCAATAACACAACCAGTTTCTTCAAATTTTTTCACTAATCTTTGAATTGAAGATTGATTTTTCAAAGAACTCCCATTTTCAGAATAACTTTGAATGATGTAAATGCGTTGTTGCAATGTGTGACTGTACATGGTTAAAACTGTACTACCATCTAATAAAACAAAATGGCTTATGCCATTTGAAAAGATGTCAAAATTATATAGTGCTGACATCTAGGCGTCACATTTGGATGACCCTTTACTATCAATAAATCTCCGATATGACGATGACGTTGCCAGAAGTAATTTCAAGAGATATTTACTTGATTCCACACATTTCCCCATCACTGTATAAAGAATAGACAATGTCAAATGATTCGAATAATCGGAGAGGGCAAAAATGATAATTCATCAAGGCATGGGCGTATTCACGGGGGGGGGGTGTACTGGGGTAATTACCCCCTCCAGAAAAGAGTTTCCAACACTAAATCCTCGAATGAAAATGGAAATTTAAAATATATCAAACATTGTACGAAAACTACTGAAAAAGTTTATTTCATTTTATTCGATATTCCACGTAGCTGATATAGTAAAAAAAAGAAAAAACAAATGAAATTAATTAAAATGATTTCCTAGAATCTAGATAGATCATACCTAGATAAGCGAATAGTATGCGGAAAATTGTCTGGTTGCATAAGTAAACTGGTGTCTACGCGACTTCTTCACTCTTACAAAAGCAGGGGTGTGGGTTGCCGGATAGTTTGGTTAATTTCTCCAACAGTACAAATATGAAAATTTTACAAATTCAGAGCTTTTGATATAAATCCACACAATTATGGAAAAAAATTCTATCGAAGATGATTTCTTTTCTGCAGAAAGAAAATCTCCTGAAATATGGTTATCATCCCTCGAGTTCTGTGTTCTATGTGAATTACTTCAATCGGGTAAAACCTGAAGTGACGTACGCTACATCTGATGCGCTTTTCTGCCAGTTCATAGTTGAAACTTGAGATTGCTGAATGCTGAGAGATTAAGTGTGTCTTCGTTCAACAATGGGTCAGGATAGATTAGTTGGGCTATCATTGCTATTTATACATAGAGATATTTCAATAAAGGTGGACAATATTATAAGTAGATTTGCTAATAATAAAAAGAGGCGGATTGATTTCGTTTTGTAATTTTTGAATCATGTTTGATGCTGAAAGA
Source organism: Micraspis discolor (assembly GCA_030674115.1). Classification (NCBI taxonomy): domain Eukaryota; kingdom Metazoa; phylum Arthropoda; class Insecta; order Coleoptera; family Coccinellidae; genus Micraspis; species Micraspis discolor. The sequence continues at coordinate 5,391,069 of JARTUT010001740.1, forward strand.
AGCGGGTATGTTTTAATTAATATAACATTCACTAATATTTCTGATATTTTTCCCTTTAAATTTCGATGATGATTTATTTCTTGAGTTTTATATATTTTTTTTACCTATATATATTTTATTTCTTCAAATTTTATGATGATTATTGTATGCACTGTTCTCGCAATTGTTTGTTTTATATGTTCTCAATGTAGAATGAAAACTGTCAAATTATAGATGAGTTACAATAAATACACCCCCCCCACCCTCCTAGCGCGCTTTCGCTCAAGCTCATTATCTTATTATTGATAGTTCAGGTCAACTCCCAAAAACTTGCCACTACCCCCCCCAAACTCAATCTCTGGATACGCCACTGCATCAAGGAGTACTTTTTGCCAGTTTATATTGGACGATGTAATGGAGGGTGTCGCTAGTTCCGCTCGTTACAATAAACTTTCTGTAAAGTTATTCACGAATTCGTGAACGCAAGCCCCCTCGGCGGGAAGCGCCCGTAATAAGTAAAATCCGCCGCCAAATCCATGCGGAGATTAGTGACATGGCACTGGCGCTCTGTCATCCTTCAGTTATGCAAATTCTGAGTTTCCAACCGAGGCATACCGATACATCGGAGACTGATACGCTAATTTTCAATCTCGCGTAAGCCGCAGTCTAGTTGTCGAGGCCCGTTTCCACTACTTAACCGATTAGTTTCTATGAGCTGCTGCCAATAGAATGAAACTACAATTTCCGCTGGATTCCAGATATCTTCACGAATGAATGAGATTAATATATACCCGTAGGGTTGCCGGATCAGGTGAAGATTGGTGAGTTGGAATGGCATTATTCCTAATTTTATAATGCATATATTTGGTAAACATGCTTCGAGTTCACCAATTCCTTGTTTTACCTCTATTATCCAGGAATGGAATATCGATGTACGTAAATTGGACGATAGTTTTAGTGGGGATAAATCTGCAGCTTGGTGAAGCAAATCGTATGGGCGTAATCTACTTTAAAATGTCCCAGGAGGGCACTTTTACATCTGCGTCGTAAAAATCTTTTTCACAAGGGATACCTTCGCACTTTAATCAGAACACTGATGATAGAGACAGATAGCACCTTTACACAGCACAAGCAAATCTCTTGATGCCTGCACATACACGGAAATGATTGAAAAGTTGGATCCAGATAATTTCAGCATTTGAAAGATTACTTGTGAGCAAACGTGGCACCCATTTGAAAAACAACTTTTTCATATCCAAATAATAGTGAATGATGGTGTAAACACTACCTTTTGATAACTTCAAAGTGTCAGCTATCTTTGCAATTCCGCTTTGTGATTGCCCATAAAGATTTTCATTGTGTTTTTAAGGTTTTTTAGAATAGCTGCTTCAATTGGCCGACCAGAGCATTCACCAACATGAATATCCGTATGACGACCTTTGAAATAAGCAAATCACGGTTTGATAGTAGTTTAAAATGCGGTTAACATTTCTCAAGACACGTAAGGGCTTGAATGGAGTTTTTGCCCATTAAAATCAATGATAAATCAGCGTACGAAATTTCTTTTCATCGTGTTTGGAAATCCAAAAAATAGCGTCACTTAAATAACTGTAACTCGATGGATAATAAACAAATGTCATGAAATTTCGACAGAAATTGTTTGAAAGTTGACCGGGACCTTTCCTAGATATTCTAAGTATGGAGGGTAGAGAAGGAAGAAATGACTCCGTTAGTGAAAAGTTTCCATCAAAATGGCTCACATGTAGATGTCGCGCGTGTTTTGATTGGACTGAAGGTCAATCACAATCAAAATGGAGAATCATTAGTCTGTGTGGAAAAATGGAAACGCTCTTTGATCAGCTGTTCCGTAAGAGTGATTCCTCCTCTATCTACCCCCCATAATTCTAAGGATAGCCTTAAAGCTACCAGATGTAGAGGACTGACATTTGTGATGACCTCAAGTGCTCTAATCGGGTAAGTCCTCAAAGGGGCGCTTTCACGTAGTGTGCGCAAGGCATAACAAACTTAATTGGACGTTGACTTTTCAATTTAAAACTGAATGAACTTTTTCTTTCGTTTACTTTAAGTAACCGATTCAAGGCGAATGATGAGTACAGCTTGAATCACATCGATTCCTTCATTGGATGTTCGAAATTGTTCGTCAACAGCAGAGAACGAGAGAATAAATGCCGTTAGTTTGAGTAGCGAAGTTCTTAACTAACAGATTAACTTTGCCGACGTTCATAAAAGCGGGAGTTTTTCGCTCGAAAGGATGAGTAACTTTTGCGACGACAAGAAGTCATCAGTCATGTTAATAACTAATAATCTTCTTTGCTTTCGGAAGGCCATTGAAAAGGGGGTCTAGTGGTTGAAATGGTTTTCGTTTAAATTTTATGCATTCTAGAGGAGTTCGTTGATATAAGAGCTTCTGAGTTAGTTCAATAACTTTTTTCATGTTTTCGCGCAATGCAGACTTTCTCGGGCACTTGTCATCCACAGCTTAACGACACTGTAGGTGGGGAGGGGGATACAAATGTTTCATTCGACTTGTTGTCGATCGATTTAGGTGACTTGTGTTAAAAAAACCAATATGTAGGATGTTATTCGATTATGGGACAAAAATGCATGCTGTTATTTCTCGCACTATTTCCAGGATATTTTATTCTTAAGTTTATCCAAGACCTCTGGAAGTTGGTGACAATTATAAATAATTGCTGGGCGTAATTTAATGAGAAATGAGCTTGGTTCTGCAATATCACTAGAATATTGAAAAAAGACGACATAACTTTCTGAAAAAAATCTTTTGTTGAAAGTTCTATTTTTGTTTGTCCAAAACAAAGTGGTAACATAAATGATGCAATTGATGGAAGCTTCTGTGTGGCCGAGTGGTGTGGTAGTGAAAAGATTTAAATTTTTTCGTGACTGAAGAGGGGAATAGCAATAACGATCAGTTAAAAACGATTTTGAAAATTGGTCATGTAAATGTCCAGTGCCTATTAAATAAGAGTTCTGAATTCGAATCGTTCATCAAATCGATGGATTTCGACTTTGTATGTATCACGGAACATTGGTGTAATGGAGTTAATGTGGGTCTTGCTGGTGTTCCAGGCTATACTGTGTGGGCAAACTATGTCAGAAAGGACCCTAAGTGGGGAGGTTCTATGATTTACGCAAAATCTAAGCATACTGTCAGAACAGTTGACTGCAGCCCCTGGGCAGTTGATATTGACTTTGAATGTAGTGCAGTAAGATTCAATGTTGGTAAAATTGTGTGTTGTATAATATGTGTGTATAGGTCACCTAGTGGCAATTTTGGAAATTTTTTGGACAAATCTTATGAGTTTTTGGCTTCCTGTAGTAGATCATCTCAACACCTGGTATTTTGCGGAGATTTCAATATAAAATATTTCGAGAACAATCAAGAGAAGAAAGCTTTAATTGACTTATTTGATAGCTTTGGTTTAAGGGTAACGTCTACAGCCCCAACTAGAATATATTTTGATAGAAACAATGTAAAATGTGAGCATAAACTAGACTATATGGTCACGGATGTGGACCAAGTTGAGGCATTGGTCACACAATCAAACCTTGGAGATCACTTAGCACAGATAGGCAAATTCACATTCGCTGATCTCAACGAGAAGATCAAAATAAGTAAAAAGAAATCAATAACAATTTCAAAATGATAAGAGCTTCTCTTACAGAAAATACTTTTCAGGACGTGTTCCGGGTAACAGGGACTAACAATAAATATATCGAATTTTTTAACTCGTTAGATTTTTTAATTAAAAGTAATTGTGACATACGGGAAAGTATCCCAAAAAGCAAATCGTGGATGACCGATGAAATTATGTCGCGTGGGCGGGAACTGAAAAACCTTTTCTGGTTGGCAAAGAATCTTTCTAATGCGGAAATCTATCGATTATATATCTCTGAAAGAAAATATTACAAGAACTTAGTTCTAGACACTAAACGAAAGTTTGATCGTGCCTATATTGATATCGGTAGTAACAGACAAAGGAAAATCTGGAATTTAGTTAACTTGGATTTGAATAGACAAAAAACAAATAGTTCTATTACACTCAATTATGCAAACAGAACTATGCGTGTCGCATAGCTTAGTGGAATAAAGCCTTGACCTTTGACGTGGAAACCCGAAATGTCGTAGGTTCAAGTCCGGGGCTAGGAAAGAAATTTTCTAGCTTTCGGTATGCGGCCACCATTCACTGTTGGGTCTAAAATTAACAGTGCTGTGCCTAAGGTGGCGTAAGGACACAGTAACAAAGCCTACACAGAACACACACTGGTTAACCTAACTCGCACAAGCTTTAATTAGCTTCTGAGGGGTGTACATTATGTATACCTAGGTAAGCCAGTATAAACATAAAAACATAAAACAAACATAAAACATATCTGATGCTGCTAAGGTTGCTAATTCTTTCGGGCATTACTATTCAACTATTGCTCAGTCTGCCCTCACAAATAGATATGGCAATAATTTATCTGATTCTTGTTCACTGCCAATAAAGAGTAGCGTTCGTAGTTTCTTCTTGACCTATGTTTATGAGAGTGAAGTAGACAACGTGATTAAAAAAATGAAAAGTAGGAATAGTTCTGGATTTCATGATCTCTCAGTTAGCTTGTTCAAGTTTCTTCGTGAAAATTTGTTGGAGGTTCTCACTCATTTAGTAAATATTATTTTTAAAACGGCCATCTTTCCTGATGCCCTCAAGTTAGCAGTAGTGATCCCTATTCTAAAAAAATCGAATCCGGAGGCCATAGAAAACTACAGACCTGTAGCATTACTCAGCACAGTAAGTAAAATTGTTGAACGTTTGCTGTATGAATTATATCGTTTCTTGAGTCGAGTCATGTGCTGGCGGCAGCACAGCACGGTTTCTGCCGAGGCAGGTCGACGGGGACCGCAGCGATTGAACTGTTTAGATTTATATATTCAAAGCTGGATAGTGGGGATTACGTTGCTGCGGTCTTCTTCGATCTTTCGAAGGCTTTCGACAGCCTCAATTTGAAATTTCTATCTGACAAGCTTCATAGTTATGGGATCAGGGGGAAGGCTCTAAGGTTGATTGAATCTTTCTTGAGTGAGAGAAAAATAAGAGTTAAACTTGGTAATGCGGTCTCTGAGGAGTACGAGGTAGATGTTGGAGTTCCTCAGGGGTCCGTGCTGGGACCACTGCTGTTTTTAATTTTTGTAAACGAACTTCCAGACTATATTAAAGATGGAATAGTGATCATGTATGCAGATGACACAACGATAGTGGTTTCAGCTCGGTCTCTTGTGGAGCTCGAGTGCAAACTGGAGAGGGTTAGAGAAGAATTTGAGAAGTGGTGTGTAAAAAACCACATCATGTTGAACTTAGACAAAACAATCTGCGTCAACTTTCGATATGGCTCAGGTAGGCAAACTGTCAACATGCGAAATGTCCTGATGTCGGAGACGGAATGCTTTCTTGGTTTGCATATTGATGATGTGGTTAGCTGGAAGAACCATATAGACCATGTATGTAAAAAAATTAGCTCAGGGTATCATGCGATCAACAAGAGGAAAAAAAGTTTCGATATTCAAACACTCATCACTGTTTATTATTCTCTGATATATTCCCACTTAACTTACAATATCGTTCTATGGGGTGGTGGTGTTGGTTGGACAAGAGCATTCATTGGTCAGAAACGAATTCTCCGTTTAATATTTGGCTTGAAGCGTACTTGTTCCTGTAGACCCCATTTCGTCAAGTACAAAATTATGCCTCTTCCGAGTTTGTATATGTATAAGCTTCTGCTACATATAAAATCAACTGCGGATCAGCACCTCCGTTACTCAGATCTCCATCATTATATTACTCGGCATTCGAGTAGGTTTGTTCTTGAAACTCATAGATCAGCCAAATTTGAGCATTCTCCTGACTATGTGGGCAAAAAAACTTATGAACTGTCTTCCAGACAGTGTCAGGGGCATGGCCTATACCAGGTTTAAGGGTTATATTAGGGAATTTTTTCAAGGAAAGTGCTACTACTCTATGGCAGAATTTTTTAATGATATGAGTAAATAATGTAAGGTATAACATGATATGTGCGCTTATGTTCTGCCTGAATGAGAAGATAGAATAGGAATTAGTAATTTGTACCTATTTGACGAGTATATGCATGAACTTACATGCCTTATATACAATAAAGATTATTATTATTATTATTATTGAGAATACAGCTAGTGGAAGTACAATTATTAAAATTCAGCTTAAGGTTAGATTCGTTGCTTTTTTGCACTAAAGAATAAAAAGAAAAAAAAATACCACGCATAATATTCACGATTTCGTTGTGGTGTTCTTGATAGAGATTCAAATATGATTTTATAAAGTTTTGACTACCTAGTGATGGTAGAGCGAATTTTGCGTTCAGTAGGTCGATTATGTGGACCGTAAGTTGCATTAAGTGCCCGAAACACATAAATCGGAGAACGCCCATTTTCGTAATAAAGCTGAACAATTTGTAGACGCTGTGTCCGGCTGGGTAGTTCCATTATGAAATGTCAGACACTAATGAACAAAAATACCACTTCTCCTCAACACAAAGAGTACCTCTAATATACAGTCGACTGCTGTTCATTTTCGACTTAATACGCGTAGATCCACTATTCATCACCTGTCACGATGCCGTAGACGTGCTTCGAAGCACGCGATCGTATTTTTGGAGCATTTCTTTCTGAAAGATTGACAAATTGTGTGGAATCCAACGCGATCAAATTTTTTTAACGGTCAAATGTTCATGCAATATTGAATGTATGCTGGTCCCACTAATGCCTAAGGTTGTCTCAATCTCACGATAGGTCTCATGACGATCTTGCAATATCAGTTGGCACACAGCATGAATAGTGGTGATTTTGGAGGACCTTCACGAAATACGACCCCGGTTGTATTCACCACACCATCCATAAACAATGGTCCTTGATGGAGCTTGATCGCCAAAAATTGAACCAAGTTCAACAATGCACTGTTGTTGAGTTAGTCCACGTCGAAAGTTGTAAAAAATAATTGCATGAAAATGTTCACGATTTAATTCCAAGTTTGGGGCGAGATGAATTATTGCAAACAGCACAAATAGCACTCTAATTTCAAAATGTTCTGACTACGTATAACCTCAAAAATGTCAAGCTTTACGATAGACCAGTCAGCAGATTGCAACACTGGAGTTGTCCAATCCCAAAATATAAAAGCCAACCCTCGTAAATACATATCTTAGCCTTAGATTTGTATTCAGCAATAACGAATATATTATTTTAGAGAAAAATCGTCGAAATAATTGCTGCAATTATTTTCGTGTTGAAAGGGGATTGCCGTTTGAGATATGTCATGTATAACAGCTCCTTTAGAGTCGATAAAACGCCGGAAGATGCCGTAACTTTTCTCAATATGGTGATAAAAAGTTAATCAGTGTTTTACTGCTCTATTCTATCTATAGTTTTCGTATCTATAGCTTGATGAAATATAAATTCGTAATGTAAACGTTCTACTCATCGAATAAAATGACAAATTCTTCATCAATAAATCCAATCTTATCATTATTAATTTTAAATTAAAATAAAAAAAAATTTGATTTTCTCTTCGAATATAAATGAAGATCAATGAAAGGTTAATAATATGCGTAGTAGAATGAGCAATAAACTCATTGTACCAATTCAACTATGCAAACCGGACGATTTAAAATCTACAACGAATGAGGTAAATCGTAAAATTGTGTAACTCATATTCAACAATGTTGAGGTCCGGGTTGCAATTATGGAAATGGCAGATTTTAACTGAACAAATATCTGATAGAAGAGCACACATTTGTTCACGATCATGTTTAGAACTGGTTAATACAAGCCCTATAGGATTCTAATTATATTATGGCCTATAAAAGATCGTTTTGGTTGAGTCTACTGTTGACGAATCCGTGATCAAATCTCGAATTAAGGTATAACCATATATTTTGTTATAACATTGTGAAAAATAGTTTTTAGTGCAAACAGTTGGAAAAAACCTTAGACTATAAGATAGACAAAGCATTCCTTTGTAAAATGTCGATTTGTTTTGGCCCTCTCATTGAAAGTCTCTTGTGAAACTTCACCCGGCAACACCGCATGAAATCTTTTTCCATTTACTCGGATCACATTATCTTCAGGGTCAAAATGATCTGAACAAATGAAAATTGCTTTCTTTGGGCAAATACTTGACCATTCTAACAGCGAAGTCCAAATTCTTCTTCTTTCATCGTCATCTGGGAACCTTAATTCAAGAAAACTTCCTTATTAAAACTTTCTATGCTACTGAACATGTAAATAACTAAATACTTCGTTTCTAATAATACACTTATCTATGGAACGATAAATTCGGATTAAAATTCCTGTCTTTATTACAACTTTCACACTTACGAACCGTTTTTAGTGCGATGAAAAGTAATAAACAATAAAGAATATCAAAAACCTAATACTGACTCTCACAAATTTTCTTCAATTTGCGTATTTATTTTTTATTCAGAGGTGGCAACGTGTGTCTTCTAAACATCATGTGACTTTCAAACTGTCCAATAGAGAATGCGGCAGCGTTGTCTTGACTTTCATCTGAATATCCTTCCATCTGCGGTCTCTGACATAAAATAGCAGAATCAACTAAAGTTTTTCTTTTACTTCTTGCTAATATATCCGATAAAACAGTTTCAATTCAAAATATAAAATTTCATACAATGTTTTGAATGCAAATTGGAGAAAAAGTTTTTATTCACAATTATAGAGACACCTACTATTAGCTCAGTTTGGCAACATGAACATTTTTTATGCCCTGAGTGGACCAGCTCAATACGTTACAATCGACCAGCTCTAAGTTTCAGATGCGACACTTTTCAATGTAAATAAAGGGGTCTATTCTTATACAGGGTCTTCCACGAGGAACCTCACCCATAATTATACGGGAAACTACTGAACGTATTTTCATGAAATTCAGCACTTATATAAGTATTTCACGAGCTGATGAAATCTAAAATATTTTCAAGGCATGTGCACCTCCGGTTTTTCGGAAATGATGTCAACTTCCGTTTTTCAAATTAGAACACCATTTTTTTATTGCAGAAATAGATTCCTTAGAAAATTTCTCCGAAGGTATCGGAGGCATGGAAAACAATCAAAAACATTCGAAGAGAAAACAACCAATCAGCACATATAAATATGATAAATATGAAAGAATGGCAAGAACACTACAAGACCTTACTGTCGGAAAATCGAGTGCAATTTAAAGACCCAATTGATTAAATAGAAATAGAGAGGGTAGATATAGAAAAGATTGGAGTAAAAGAAATAGAAAAAGCTCTAAAAAATATGAGAAACGGTAAAACTCCAGGACCAGGAAACATGCCCATGGAACTGATCAAGCATGGACCAGTTGTATTACTGGAAATGCTGGCAGAAATTTTTAATAGATGTATGTTAAGGGGTGACGATATTCCTGAGGACTGGAATATATCATATATTAGTCCTATACATAAGAAGGGAGATAAAAAGATCTGCGGAAACTACAGAGGTATCAGTGTGACCAGTGCAATGGGGAGGTTGTATGGTAGAATTTTAAAGGAAAGAATAGAAACGGAGTGCCAAGAACTTGAAGAACAGAGTGGTTTTCGCGCTGGAAGATCATGCTTAGACAACACTTTCACCCTCCAGCAAGTTATTGAGAAAAGGAAAGCTAGAAATTTACCGACCCATCTGATATTTATTGATCTAGAGAAAGCATTCGATACAGTACCCTTAGTAAAACTTTTTAAAACTTTGACGAGAGTCGGCCTAAACACAACATATGTCCGAGCTATTCATAACATCTATAAAGACTCAAAAAGCATGGTGAAAATAGACAACAACATTTCTAAACCTTTCAGAATCTCAAAGGGACTTAAGCAGGGATGTTGCTTGTCACCCACCCTGTTTAAGATATATATTAGGGAAGCGTTGGATATATGGAGACGTAAATGTGCAGGGATGGGAATTCGGGTCGGTGACCATTGCCTAACAACCTTACTATTCGCCGATGACCAGGTGATAGTTGCAAGCTGTGAAGAAGATGTGGACTACATGTTCAGGAAATTAAAGGATGAATATGAAGAATGGGGATTAACAATAAACCTAAAAAAGACGGAACATTTGAAAATTGGAGATGATGGACAAGAAGATCCTCAACTAGACATCCGAAACCTACAACAATGTGAAGAATATAAGTATTTGGGAACTATAATATCCCAAGAAGGAACAAGTCACAGGGATATACAGCATAGAATACAGCAAGGACAGACATGTATCCGAGTTCTAAATCAAGTGCTTTGGTCGAACAAAATAAAATTAAATACAAAGATGACAATCTACAGTTCGATAGTAGAGCCTATTTTGACGTATGGATCTGAGGGCTGGCAAATGACAGCAAGAAATAAAGAAAGATAGGAGTAGTAGAAATGGACTTCCTAAGAAGAGCGTGTAGGATAACAAGAACAGAACATATACGTAACGAGGAAATAAGACGGAAAACAAGAAGAACTTACACAACTTTGGACAAAGTGGAAACACGACAACTCATCTGGTACGGACACGTGATGAGGATGGGAGAAGACAGATGGCCAAAACGAGCAATGGAGTATGTTCCCGGAAGTCGCAGAAGGAGAGGAAGACCAACGATAACATGGGAAGACGGAATCAGGACAATAATGAGAGATAGAGCCATTGGAGAGGATGAATGGCAGAATAGAGAAAAATGGCGATCGAAATGCGGGATGCGGCGGAGGCTGTAGGACCCCCGCTATATATATATATAGAAAATTTCAAGTTATTTTGATGTAACATTTTTCAGTTTTGGTTGGAAAATTCTCTCTGAGTGGGAAAATTCGAAAACAAAATCGAAAATAGAGCTCCGCTGAAACAAGAATAACTTCGAGGTTTTTGGAGGAAAATTTTCATTTTTGGCATTTTTCAAGATGTAAGATTGATGTATCCATTTTGAAAATCGAAATCGCGATTCATGATACAGGGGGTGAAAAAATCGCTTTCAAAGTTAGGGATGACAAAATCGTGAAAAATCAATTTTTTCAAATTAGAACCCCATTTTTTTATGGCAGATATTGAATCTACGTTAAAAAATAATGTGAGTGTATGCATCACACCCTTGCCCTACAGTGGATATTTTCTGCCTTATTCAGAAAAAACTGTTTTTCGTCTTGAATTTTCAGCTATTTCTTTTCCCTTCACGCCAAAAAGATGAAATTTTCAGGAACTGTTACTTAAACCATGTTTTAGATTTTACTACCCTAATATGCAAGAGAAAAAAGTTACAGGTTGTTCCTAAATAGATGGCGAATTTGGATTCGAATTTGTATCGGAAACCTCTTTATTTCAACTAATCGGCCATCGGTTTCTCTCCAGTGATAAATAAATAATTCCTTATGAACCATATGCAAAAACTTACCATGTTTTACATTCTTTTTTTTTTTAATGATAGATATCATTAATTACATCTGCCAAATTCCTCTTTATTCAGTAGCATTTTGTGTTTACTATTAATTTGGTGATAATTCGTATTAAGTTATAAAATCGATCACTATGCCTAATTTTACCAATGAAGATTATTTAAATCTCATTCTACTTCATGGAGAATGTAATAAAGTTGTAGATAGAACGATTCGACTGTTCATTGAGAGGTTTCCTGACCGACCCAGACCAACGAGAGATACCATTAACAGAACCATGACAAACTTGAAAAATGTGAGATCTTTCGTTAAGAAAACTATACACAGAGAAAAAAGTGTAGTAGAAGATGAGAATAACGAAATTACAGTTCTTGCAAATTTTCGTGTGAATCCTCAAAATTCTCTCAAAGATGCCGAGATTGCTCTGGGATTATCTCAATCGAGTGTTTGGAGAATATTAAAAAAACATGAAATGAACCCATATAAATTCAATAGGGTACAGCATTTGAAGGAAACTGATTTCGTCAGGAGAACAGAATTTTGCAAAGCTATGATGATTCGATTTCAAGAGAATGAAAACTTTTTGGACTTCTAATTTGGACAGATGAATCTAAATTCACAAAGAATGGTTCTTTCAATAGTCATAACAGTCATTATTGGGATGAAGAGAACAACCACCACTTATTTGCGCCATCAAAAATAATGCTATTCTCGATGTTCACATTTATGATGGGACTTTAACTGGTAAGATAGAACACTACATATGTTTGCATTATTTAAAGAATGTTCTCCCTTAGGAGATAGATATTCTGACATATTGACTCAAATAATTGAGCCGCTAGTACAGAACCATAATGACTTATGGTATCAACAAGATGGCGCGCCTCTACACAATTCACTCAATGTGTCAAATATCCTATACAGGCTATTTGAAGATCGATGGTTGGCGAACAATAGTCCACATCTTTGGCCACCACGTTCTCCCGATTTAACTCCTTTAGACTATTATGTTTGGGGTAGGATAAAAAATATTGTCTACTCAACTTCCCTGACTGATAAAGAGGACTGCATAGAACGAGTCTGAAATGCGTTCAGGTCTGTTTAGATTTTTAGATTCATAGTTTTGAAACTCAATTTGGTTTTTAAACACTTTTGCAGATCTCTTCCTCCTGATGAAATAAGAAGAGCATCGCACGAAGCATTCCTGAAATAAATGTCTAGAAATTAACGGTCAAAACTTTGAGCATCTTCTGTAGTTATAACTGCGAGAGTTTGCCATGGTTCTCCTAATAGTAACTTGAAATCGGTTTCAAGAAGGGATGAAAAACTACAGCATGGTTCAAATAACAGTTCCTGAAAATTTCATCTTTTTGGCGTGAAGGGAAAAGAAATAGCTGAAAATTCAAGACGAAAAACCGTTTTTTGTGAATAACTCAGATAATATCTACTTTAGGGCAAGGGTGTGATGCATACACTCACATTATTTTTTAACGTAGATTCAATACTGCCATAAAAAATGGGGTTCTAATTTGAAAAAATTGATTTTTCACGATTTTGTCATCCCTAACTTTGAAAGCGATTTTTTCACCCCCTGTATCATGAATCGCGATTTCGATTTTTAAAATGGATACATCAATCTTACATCTTGAAAAATGCCAAAAATGAAAATTTTCCATCCAAAAACCTCGAAGTTATTCTTGTTTCAGCGGAGCTCTATTTTCGATTTTTTTTTCTAATTTTCCGCTCAGAGGGAATTTTCCAATCAAAACTGAAAAATGTTACATCAAAATAACTTGAAATTTTCTAAGGAATCTATTTCTGCAATAAAAAAATGGTGTTCTAATTTGAAAAACGGAAGTTGACGTCATTTCCGGAAAAACCGGAGGTGCTCATGCCTTGAAAATATTTTAGATTTCATCAGCATCGTGAAATACTTATAAGTGCTGAATTTCATAAAAATACGTTCAGTAGTTTCTCGTATAAATATGGGTGAGGTTCCTCGTGAAAGACCCTGTATAGTCTAAGGCAGGGCTTCCCTAACTGTGCGTCGCGACGCCCTGGGGCGTCGCGGGACTATCCCGCGATTAATCCCGTCATTATCCCGTCACTAAGCGAACATTTTGAACAATATTTTCCCGAAAATCTTGAGCGATATGACTGGGTTAGAAACCCTTTCCAGTCGACCACACCATCAACACTGTCAACAGAGGAAGAAGAGCAATTAATAGAATTGTCCTGTGACTCCAGACTTAAGCTCCAATATAACAAAGACAAACTGCTTCAATTTTGGAGCACAGTTTCTCCCGAATATCGCTCTATCAGCACTGCAGCATTGAGAGTTTCGTTACCATTTGCGACTTCGTACTTGTGCGAAACAGGTTTTTCTGCAGTTGCAGTAATAAAGAACAAGTACAGATCAAAACTAAATTTAGAGAAAGAGATGAGAGTGGCAATATCGAAACTTGAGCCCCGATTTGAAAAGCTATGCTCAGAAAAAGCAAGCACATCCTGCTCATTAATAGCCAGCCAACAAAGTCAAATAATTATTTCTTTTAATTTTCTTTCTTGAGTTTGATATTTCTTATTTTCTAATAAAAAACTATAAATGTATTTCGAGTTTTTCTTAAAATTTATTACTAGGTTAGTATAGGTACTACAACTGATAGATGTATTGGCTAGCTACGGGGAAGAGGCGTCGCAAAAGACTGTCAAATTGCCAAGGGCGTCACAGTAAAAATAAGTTTGGGAAGCCCTGGTCTAAGGTAAAAACGCCCCGATCGTTGCGCGAATACGAGTTACAACAAATAGCGTTCCTACATACGTGTAGTAAATCCAGTGATATTTATTGTTCACTTCGTTGCTATCGAAGTATCGTAAGTGACACATTTCGTAAGTTTGACTGTCAAACAAGTGGTTTTTTCGCAAAAAGTTCCTTGAATTATTTTCAAAATAGAAGAAAATATACTAAGATGTTCGATTCAGAGAACGAAGTACCGAGCGACATCGAGGATGCATCTCAAGCAGTAATTCCTAAGAAGTCGAGGAGCAGGTATGATTTGTCCTGTGCCAAGTCCTGTTAATGGTGTTGAACCAGAAAGTTTTTCTAGCGTATTTTCCAGAAAAAAAAAGGAATGGAGGATTTTACCTTGTGGATTTCATATTCGATGTTAAGAACTGAATTGTGCTTCAAGATGAATACTGACATCAAGAAGTATACAACTTTACTGGCTGTTTTTAAAACGACATTGCTTTTCATCACCAGTTGCTGAATATAGCATTTCAAAACGTCAATAAGCTTCGAAAATCTCACATCATTTTTCAAAATTAAAAAAATAATTATATCAACTTTCTTCGATTGAAAATTTTTTGAAAACTTTTTTTATACATCGGTGCATATTCAATTTCTTGCCGACGATTTGTGCCTTTTGTTTGGCGGTTCGAAATTATCTTGAATCAACCGTGAATACCTTCGGAATCCGCAGATCTAATGTAGCTTTCTTATCTTTCGAATTTCCTCCCCTTCATTTTAATGAAAATCTTCTCTGCGAAATCAAAGGATTCCCCCTTTAATATGCGAATGGAAAAATAATGCGAAAAAATTAATATCCCGAGACGCTTTCTCGAACTCCCTCAGAGGGATTTTTCCGGCCGTTGGAGAGTCTTTCGCCTTTCCGTCAAAGAAAAATTGGATTTTCATTTGAAGGAAACGAATGGCGTTCTAATTGGAGCGAGAGAATGAAAGAGAAGATAATGAATTTCGAGCAATTAAAGTTTTCAGCTGCGTTGCTGTTGTAACAATATGCAACTGGAATTTAAAAGCATTAATTACTTTTGAGCGAAAAACGCAATGCAAAAAATAAAAGTACCGAATACACCTCAAGAGGAAATTTTTCACAAGCAACAACAAGGTAAACAAGGGTTGTTGTTTTAGGAGTGGGAGCTCAAGACAGACAATTTCCTTGGATGAAATTCGACTACAAAGACTACTAACTAGATACGAAAAGTGAAATATTTCGCAACTGGCGATATAAAGTAAATTAACCCCATTGTGAAAACTACAGAATCATTGTAAGACTAAAGTAATTTACCCATTTTCATCTTTATATATGAGTCACTGAAATTGATTTACTAAATATTATGAATATCAATAGATTTATTGGTGAGATAACTTCAACAAGTGAATGGTGAATTGATTTATAAATATAAAACACACAGTTTGAAAAATAATTGAAATTGACCCAAGACTGTTAATTAATTATGGAATTAGCGACTTTACCTCCAGCAACCGTATTAGACATTCATCCTCCATGCTGTTTGATTCTCAGTAAATTAGCCCAGAATCGTCGCTTTACTCAATGGTGAAATGTTTAGTTGAAATAAAACAAAACCTGGATATAAGCAAGTTTTCTAAATTGACATCGTTCCTAAAAAAGCAAAAGGGTGGTTTTCGACAATAGAAAGCGCAGATTTTTACTAAAAAGACATATCCAAGTTTATGCTAGCACCTTATGATTAAAGTAGGTACCATTTTTGCCATAACCAGTGCTCAACATTTCTAGTAGATTCAGGCGAAGGAATAACCAAGATAAAACGTCTTGGAGGCTGGAAGTCAACTGCTGTTGCTGAGAGTTATTGGAGGACTCCGTAGAACAGAAGAAAATCAACTGTAATGAAATCCTTTCATGTACATCTTGCAACCGATGCCGTTTCTCAATGCACTTTGCAATCTACGAGTGTTACTCTTAACAGCCAGTTACCACCATCAAACAATTCTGAACTGGCTATTCTGTTGCATTTGCAGAATTTGCAAGGAATGTTTTGTATGTTGAAATAAAATATATATTTATATATGTATATGGTAAAATTATTGATAATGAGAAATATCAGAGTTAAAAGGTCCTTATCCTAGTGTACCATTTGTTAAGCTTACCCGGCATATCAACCCCTTCTTCAGAACATCTATAATTAATAATATAAGTTAACTTGACTGCTTGTCCGAACTCCGCTTGACGTCGTTCGGGTCAACTACAGTTGCGTGCGAGATACTATCACTTTGTTAGGAAAATAACTATTTAGGGCCAAGATTTAGAATGACGATTCAATTAAAATTATAGAATGTACTAACATTATTATTTCAGACATTTACCGATGGCCGAAAACTGTATCATTTTATTGGTAATTATTCAAAAATGCTTTGGTGCAATACTTGACATGATAGAGCAAAATTTTTTCACCAAATAACAATATTTCGACCATTCATTTTATTAGGTCCTGCATAAAACATATTCTTGAATAAGGCGATCTCCTCGAGGTCGTCTTCAATCTTTTCCAATACCATCCCTGAATAGATTAGCAGCATCTTCACGAACCGGCCGTGTTATCTCGCGTAATTAAGACCATTCCGTGATAACAACCAACCTTCGAATTTCTTCGGGTTCGGCTTTAATTGCCTGAGAGTCGGGATTTGAAAGTTTTATTCGAGGGTGCTCGCCATTCACCGATGAATTCCGGACCCCCTAATTGTTTTTTCTGTCCGTGCTCCACCTGCAAATACCCCAAGAAAAATCGGCTAATGGATCAATGGAGACCCTGCGTATTCGCGTGCCGGGGGATCGAAAAAAGTGTTTTCCCAATTGAATTCCGGGTGGAATTGATTGGGAGAGTGGATGTGTACTTTTTATTTTGGAGCGGCGTCAGCTGGAGTGATTTGTAATTAAATGATCGGGGCACTTGTGGCTGCACAAAACAAGGAAGGGATGTTGTAACGACTGAAACTCATAATTTAATTCAGGGGGTTCTTTTATTTCTTCTTTCTACAGGGTGCAATGAAACAAAAGTGCAGTTTTTGGAGCTAACTTGCTATAAAAAATATTGAAAGCACTGACGTTGGAACAGGCAACTGCGGTGTTTCTGCGAGCAGTTCTCAAACCTTGAGAATTCATGTCTTCGAAAGATTTAGCTTGTTAAAGTAGATAATATATCCTTATGACAATACTGAATCAAAAAAGCAATACATAGAACATGTACACGAATTAGGTCTTGATGAACGAGTTCAAAAGTTTATGACAAAGCTAGCAATAATTTGGGCATGATAAGGCCTGATTATGTACGAGTGACATACAATGCTTTATGTTTGAACGCAATGCAGAATTTTTTTATTGGTGCATTATACTGAAGAACTTTGAATGTGTTTTTTCTTTACTTTAGGAACCAGACATCTTAGCAATTTTAGTAAACGAAGTTATTTACTCCCTGAATTTTGTGAAAATGTGATAATCACCCAAAAAATGTATAGAGCGGAAGAAAAATGAAGTCAAAGAGTGATATCATGAAAATATATATAATATACAGGGTGAGTCTTTGACCACTGCGTTAATTTTAACCATATATATATATATATTTTTCTTTCCGTAACATTCTTCCAAATTTGGTCCCGTTCAAAAGATATAGGGTGTTGAAATTTCATAAAAAATCGCATTTTCACCTGTAATATTCAAATGACAATATCAATTTTTAGAAATTAGGTGTCTTAGATATTTGATTGAAAGAAACTTTGGCATTTGTCAAAATTGACAAATATAAGTGACCGCTATTCCTAAGAATATATTCAACTATTTACAAAACGGTCAAGAACTATAAACCAATTTATATATATTATATTTATAGTTGGAATAATGATTTAGATGAAGAGTTATGTTACGTTTTCCGAAGAGTAATAAAAATATTAAATAAATTAAATATTATTAATATTAGACTTGAACAGGAACAGGGTGCATAGACAAGTATGTCTCTGAAATGTAATGGCGAAGTTTAATTTTTTGTGTTATCTCGAAAGAAATCCAGTGCTGAATTAGCCCAATTTGAAACCTAAAATCGCCTATAACTTTGCAACGGGGCAGAATTAGTGGTATAGGATTAAAGTGTTTCATTTCGCATCAAAAATCATTAGTTAAAATTAACGCAGTGATAAAAGATTCACCATGTATAATTCATATGGTTAATGACCTTGGTAGTTAGAGCATGAACCAAAACTTAAAATTTCATTGGATATAATCTAATTTGTAGAGTTCTAGTTTGACGAAAACTCGGAAAACGGAATTCATGGAAGACGATGATGAAGGAAAATTTGGCCAGCTGTGCCCTGCAGGGGACGAGCGAAATCCCCAATGAAATCATCATTACCAACGTTCATCCATCGCCGGAAAATATTCAAATATTATTCATCAGAGGAATTATCGACTACTTTGAACATTTCGAACACGTCGGAATGCTTTATTTTCCGATCCTTCTTCGATTTGGCAATCTATTTCCTTTTTATCGCCGAATTCCTGCAACCCTAAGCCACGCTCCGGCGTGTCGAGGTCTAGGACGCGCGGGGGGCGATCGGGGACGGGGTTAACGTGAAAGAATGCATTTCTCGCCGTTCCATTTTGTCCTTTTTCCGAGCTTTTTACCTCCCGTTCTTTTCTGGTTATATCGAACTATATATTCATTGGAGTTTATCGCACTTTTTATTGGCCCCATTCCTTATCGGCGCGCCCCTGATTACATCTCATTGTTAGGAGGGCTCGAGATCCGTTCAACGGGATATTTATCCCAGAGTCAGCAGGTATATTGAAATTTTCATTATCATTATGGCGGGAAGAGGAGCTCTGAATGTTGAATTGGATTGCGAGGAGACGAGTTGAGGGAGAATCAAGAATTCCCTGTGTTACGCGGTGCTGTCGAGTCAGCTCATCTTGATGGGGCGGAACGTTAAGATTGGGTATAATTTATGCCAATGTCAGAACGGAGCAGCAAGAGCCATGTAACAGGCTTTGCATCATTTTCGATATTACCTTCAGTATATTGAGACGACGTGGATCAATTGAATAATAGTGATATTTAAATTCATTCAATTCTTGCAATTGCTTTAGAATCCAAGATATCCTTTGCTTTGGAATAGTATGATACTGATACAACAGCTACGATAAATATATTTATATATATATATATATATAACTTGACAGATAGGAAAGACAATCAAAAATTAAAAATTGTCCCTCCGTAGTGCGAGCTGGTCACGTTTGACACATGATATCCCAGAGTTTCAAGACCTCAAGTGCAACTGTGTCGGAGTCGAGGGACAATTTTTAATTTTTAATTTTTGATTGTCTTTCCTATCTGTCAAGTTAGAACGTTTCGTGCCCGCATATAGGCAATAAAACCTTTACAGTATATATATATATATATATTCTTTTGAACTTTTGGCTTACAATATTTAGTTAGCAAACAATAAAGATATTATATAGATCAGGGGTTAGGGACGGGTGTCATGCAATTCGGCGTATCACATAAAAGCCTAGGGCGAAAACCCCAGTAAAAAAAAACCCTGGCTCCCCGCCTAAGTGTGAAAGTACAAAAATAAGCTGAAATATATTTTAGGGACTTCTTTCTTCAAGAGTGGTCTTCTATTGATGGAAACAGAGACTTCTACAAGTTGCCCATATCGAATCTGGAAATAAAAAAACAAAAGCAGAAAAAAGAACTGAATAACAAAAATACAAAATTTGAAAGAGATAAAGAAAACACCCTCAAATTCGCCTCTTTGGATTAAGTCGATATTGTAAATCAAGGATTTTTAACATAACAAGCTAAACCGTAAATTTTACTAAGGAAATAATTATTGAATACATAACCTTTATGGTTCCTCTTTCACGAAGATTTTTTTAGTATCCGTAAGTGTCTCTTGAAGGAGAATAATCTTAGCACCATAGTCCTTTGCTAGTTTAAATATTCAAATCTAATACACAAAATTTGTCGCCAATCTGCAAGAGGATTCTTCGAATCGGGTCTTGCGGTCCAAGTGATGATTTTCCAGATCTTCTGATGTTTGAAGTCTGCTATGGAACCCATTCAAAGGGAAATCATCAGCCACGATGAATGAACAAACTAAAGGTACTCTTTGTGGTGGGGATTTAATCGCAGATCGCTCATGCGTCGTTTAAACTGAGGTGGTATTCTTGTTCAGTAGTGTCTGTGACTGACATTTCATAATGGAACCGGCACAGCGTCTACAAATTGTTCAGCTTTATTATGAAAATGGGCGTTCTCCGATTATGTGTATCGGGCACTTAGAGCGACTTACGGTCCACATAATAGGCCTACCGCGAACACAAAATTCGCTCTATCATCACTTAGTTCGAGACTCAATATTCGTTATTAGATAATACTCGACCTTATAGACAACATCCAGCTCGTAGTGAAGAGAATATAGCCGCGATGGAGGAGAGTGATCACCTTGAACTGTCGATTCCTCACCGTTCTCAACAGGTTGGCCTTTCGTATTCAACGACTTTGCGGATTTTATGTAAGGATCTCTCTTTGAAAGCTTACAAAATCCAATTTATTCAAGAACTGAAGCCGACCGACCTACCGAATCGTTTAAGCTTTAGTCGTTGGGCTCTTGACAAGCTTGCAGAGGATCCACTCTTTTCGACAAAAGTTTTGTTCACTGATGAGGATCAATTTTTGGCTTAATGGGTTCGCGAACAAACAACATGCCCGAATTTGAGGTGATTAAAAACCCGAAGACTCTCAAGATTGCCGTTAAATTCAGAAAAAAACAACTGTTTGGTGTGGTTTATGGGCTCGTGGAATAATCGGTCCATATTTCTTCGAAACAGAGGACGGTCGGAATGCTACAGTGAATGTTGACCATTAACGCACCATCATAACAGACTATTTGTTGAACGAAATTGAAACCCGTAGTCTCGACGAAATGTGTTTCCAACAAGATGGTGCTACTTGTCATATAGGCCTTGAAACCATGGCTTTACTGCGAGAGCATTTCGGCGAGCAGATCATTTCACGCTTCGGACCAGTGAATTGGTCGGCCAGATCATGTGATTTGATTTTTCCTTTGGGGCTATGTGAAGTCCAAAGTCTACATGGACAAGCTGGCTACGATTGAGGTATTGGAGACCAATATCACCGGAAATACACGCATGGATCTTGTTAATCGTAGTCGAGGTCAGATTTAATAGTATATTCTAAAAAAAAGTTGCAGAATGGGCACCTATTGTATATTTTCTCTATTTCAGTCAAGAATTGTGAGAAATTTATTGGACTTCAATGAAAAATTCAGATAATACCTCCTAGTGCCTTTTGTATTTTATTTTCGCAGTTGGCGTGACTGATACGAAAATTGACATATTATAAAATTTGAATAGTGCGTTCGAATTTTAAAATTATTCAATTCGTGAATTAAGTATGTCTGAAGAAATGGATCTAACACCACCAGAATTGAGAGAAATTGCCAATAATGTTGTAAATAAACTTATACACAAAAATCCAAATCCTTGTATGAAAGAGAATACGGGAAACTAATATCTCAAGAGAATTCGGTCATTAGAATTTCCGAAAATGTTTTGATATATAAAAGTTCTACGTTATGGAGAACTTATTCGATGTTACGCAGTATGCTTAACATTAGACAGAGCATGGATATTTCAGAATTTTCAAAATTACAATGTTTATTGAAAACTTATTCGAAAGAATATAAACCGAAAAAATCAAAAGTTCTCGATTTTGAACAAATCGACAAATTCTTGAAGGAAGCATTAAATGAGACTTATTTAGATATGAAGGTAAAAATATATTCCTTTTCAACCATGTAAGCATAGTATAACTACTTTCAGGTAGTATTAATAATGGGATACGCTGGTGCATGCAGAGGGGTAGAGCTCTGCAATATGAGAACTCAAGAAATTGAATACAAAAATAATTGTATCTCAATCACCATCCCGAATACCAAAACTTATAGTCCCAGACAATTCATCATTTCAGACCCATTCTAGTTGAATCTTATTAGAACATATTATGAATTGAAACCATCACATACACATCATGATAGAATTTTTATTAATTTTAGAGCAGGAAAATGTAGTGTGCAACCTATTGGTATAAATAAAATATGTGGAATGCCACAAAAATTGCAAGATTCCTGAAATTGCCAAACCCAGAACTCTATTCTGGCCATTGCTTCGGTAGAAGCTCAGCTTCTCATGTAGCAAATAGCGGAGAGGATTTAATGGCATTAAAGAGGCATGGAGAATGGAAGAGTTCAGCAGTTGCTGAAGGATATGTTGATGCGTCTCTTTCAAAAAAATTAAATATTTCAAAAACTCTCTCAACACAATTAAAGAAAATATCTGAAGACATGAATATACCTTGTACTTCAAAAATAAATATAACACCTACTACTCAAGTACCAACGCATGATAATAATACACAAAGTACCAGGATTATCAACCTTGAATACTGGTTCAAATTGTACCATATCTGTAAAAATATTCAACAATTGCACAATTGCAAAAATTGAATGACTTACCTGATTTTGTTATACACTTATACTAATATATCATTCTTGTTCAATGTTTAATTTCTACCAGTCCCCACCAATTAACATGAATACTTTCGAAGTGTTTCTTCAAATAGGTAAGACAACTAATACAACATATTTAAAAAAACATATGACAAATAATCAATGAAATTTATAATGGAAAATAAGAACAAATATCAACACAAACATCAGGAAAAATTAGGCAAGAAAATTGTGAAACGGGAGGAACCAAGAAGAAAGGAAAAATAATTATCATCAGAATATGAAACATTTAAATATTTACACATTAAAAGTTCTAGAATCTGTAGATTGAGTTGTATAAATGGAATTATTGTCATATATTTTTCAATGTCTATTTTCAATTCAGATGAACGGTAGCTTTTCGTTATCTCATATATCTTCATTATCATTACCAACCAGCAGGAATATTTCATTTCAACAGGTTCAGGCGGACTGGGATTCGAAAAAGTGAGAAGTTAGCAGTCGATTCTTTCGGGAACATAAAACGTTGAAGCATAGAAATGAGAAAGGATCTATAATTCGGATTAGGCTATAAATATCTCTCCAGTCGACGGATAAACTCAATTTCTGCTATCAATTCCGGACTCATCTATTCCATTAACGTGCAATTTGCAAGGGCGACTGGACATTAATATGAAGAATGGGGAGATTTTCACGGGGGGATAGAGAAAAGGCCATTCCGATGCCAGATTCAACGAGGCAAGTTGGATTCCGTCATCAGGGACGGACCCCAGTGAAAATTTCCAGACAATCGGACACAAATAATGAACACAGCATACTTGAAATTATAATTGAGATTCAACGAGGCATGACGGTTTTGAACACGCTGATCAATAGGTTTGAGTATTATCTGATACCTTTCTGAACTACAAAATTCAATTTCATTCCTTGTACAAGAAATCCAAGGTATTTGGCTACATGCATGTAACAAACATATTATCGAGAATAAATGTTGTCTCGCGAAATTTTTTTATTTACTGTATTTAATCATTATTTTCAGTTAGAGTTTACAATCTTAAACTACACTGATCAACAATTGCTAAGGATCACTTTTGAACTTCTCTTCATTTGTATTTTTTTCAAGTTATCTCGTGAATATCTGTACATTATATATTCTCTAAGGAAAAATTAAGATGTTTTGAGTTGATTATATCAAATTTTTCCTCACTTCATCGGCTTTTGTTCACAAAATCGATCATTATCTGTAGGCTGTTACAGGGGGAGTGAAAAGCAATGTAGTATTTGTTAATAAATCTGTTTTTTCTCTCGTTCAAACACATAAGGTGACAATAATTGAAGAAATGAGAACAATATCAGCTTATCAGTCATGCCGAGAAGACGTTTGGCTCCTGTGCAACTGGACCAAATCATACGGTGGATACAGGAAGGTTTGTCCCAGCGGTTGAATGTTTCGCAGAAAGTCATGAGTCGGGTTTGGAATAGGTTCATCCAAAACGACTCAGTAGCTTATGTTCATGGGGGAGGTCGGCAGCGCAGTACAACAGCTGCCCAAGATCGTCTTTTGATCCTCAATGCTAGGAGAAATCTCACTTACCCGGCGTCGCTGCTCAATAGATCACTGAGAGTTGCAACAGGAGTTTTAATTTCGAACCAGACTGTAAGACAACGACTACATGTTCGTAGTTTGAGAGCTCGTAGGAGGGTACGTCATCACCGTTTGAATAGGGAACACCGGGTTCATCGACGGCAATGGGCTGAGGAGCACCGCAATTGTATAGTTGAAGATTGGAACCGATGTTTATTTACGGATGAGTCTAGATTACGTTTGGTCAACTCCGATGGACGTATTCTTGCTTGAATGGAAAGAGGTCGAAGGTATCCAGAACAGTTTATGGTACCCACAACAGCTTCTGGCGGAGGTTCTATATGTGTATGGGGAGGCATTTGTTTGAACTAACGCACAGAGTTGGTTGTTCTGCAGAACACCACAATGGCCAGCCAGAGATATCACGATATGATTATTGAACCCATAATTGTTCCATTTGCGGCTGCCTTGGGCGAGAATTTAATTTTAATTGACGATAATGCCCGTCCTCACCGTAGTCGTCTGGTTAATGAAGCGCTTGAAACTCATGATATTGATAGGATGGACTGGCCAGCTCGCTCTCCAGACATGAATTGCATCGAACATGTCTGGTCTGAGATGTCTAGACAATTGTCAACCTTAGAACAACCGATCAACAACCTGGAGGACCTTTCTAACGCTTTACGGGATATTTGGACGAATTTGCCCCAAAATGTTATAAATCGTTTGATTGAAAGTATGCCTCGTAGGGTAGAATGCTTGAGACGAGCTCGTGGGGAACCAACTAGGTACTAGCTTAACCGAAACTTCAGCTTTCTTGTGGTTTCATCATAAAATTTTTATATTATTCAAACACAGAATTTTGAGTATTCCTAATAAAGTCTTTTTTCTCTCCAACTTTCCATTTTCTCATTCTTTTCTGAAGTGAACCATATTATCAACTGAAAAAACTCTGATATCTGAGTAAATTTATAATCTTGGAGCGAATATTTCAGAAATAAATTTAGAAAAAGTAAGTGATCCCTATTAATTGTTGAGCAGTGTATATAGGTATAGATCTGCTTTTTCACATTAAAAAGTGTCGCATTTCACACAAACAAGTAGTCTGTATGTATTATACTGGTTCACTCTGTACAGAGACAAATTTTCATCTTGCTTAATTAAGCAAATAGTGCGTTCCTGCAACTCCTTACAATAAAACCATTTTATGAAATGTTTTATTTTGATTCAAAACTGTCTTGTTGGATATTTTATCAATTGCGGCATGTCACTAGTAAGTTGTAACCAAGAATTGTTCAAATTATTGTTAATCGAATGCCTGATGAGAGAAAAGTGTTATACACAAATCTCGAAACACATGTGTTGTATTCTATTTCATTTTTTAATTAGTTGATTTGTATTTTTTTTTTTTAATTTTATCATGTTATGATAAGAATGAAAAATTCTCTCTTATTCATCAAAGAAAACAGTGTTTTCTAGAAAAAATAAAGTTATCATTGATAATTTCAAGAAGTGTAGGACTATAATTGTCGATTTTTGATATTTTTGGTTTATTTGCACTTTCAAGAATAGACTTATTCAATTAAATAATGAAAATTAGCATGCAACATTTGCCATTCACTGACTTTATTGATGACCGAAAAAAAAAACTACTTTCTCTCTGAAACTTCTCCGAATCTTCAATCCTTTCCATTTATATCCATCACAAATCCATTATTCCCACGTGCTTTTTCCCTTCAAAAAAAGACGATATGCTAACACGACACTAATTCTTAATGGTCACAGAAAACACAGTTTTGTACCTGAACACGCGATTCCGTCTCTGTGTACAATTTCGCGTAGAACGTCATTACGGCGAATAACGTTGCCTCAACCCGGAACCAATTTTCTTGACCTGACCTAACTAGGTTTAATTAATCTAACTCGATGTTACATTTATAACGTCATTAGCGCCCGGCTGGAGGTCCAGAACCGACCACACCGCAAGTTTGCTTCGGATTTCCATCTCGTCTATTGTCAAGTCGAAGGAGGAACTCGATGAAGAAGACTTACCCTTTAATATTCCAGAGTTTATGTTTTCTATCCCCGCCATTGAATATCATCATGTATAATTTTCCAGAGCGACTATGAAAGTTAGAACACTTTCATTTGAAGTGTCTTTAATACCTGTATTTTCATGTTGAGTTATTATTCTCAATGTTTTAACAGACATCTTCTGTCGTTTTCAATTAAATTAGCTTTTGAAAAAGCTGACACATTCAGAAAAATTCACTAAGTGTCAAGAAGACTGTGGAAACCAGAAAATATTGGCACTTATCTGTGGTTTGAAGACTTCTTCAAGTTACTCCGAACAATTGGCCTCCAAACTTCTGGCTACTCCATTGTGGTGCGCTTATGGGATTGAGAGCATGTTTGGGCAACATGGTTCTATTGATGACTTGAGAGAGCTTGTCATGTTATTTTATCCTCATTTTCTAGGGGCGTTTTGTTCCTCCGATGCAGATGCCGATACAGAACAAGCGCGCCAAAGCTCCTGAACCTACTTCTGTGATTTTCTACAATAGTACAAAAATTATTCAATCGGTTAATATATTTATTAGAAAATGTGCTTAGGATTGTGAAACGAGAGCCATTCAATTCTAAATCTCGCTCGAGCAATTCGATTTACTATATGTGACCGGGGTAATTCGAGTGGGTATTGCGAAACTCAAAAGCTTTCTTGCTAAATTTCAATACCTATCCAACGCTCTCTCAATCAGCCAAATGAACCGAGACGGCGAACTCGCCGAAGATGTAAACATTCAATTTTCATTCGAAAGGAAGGGTTATTAAGACGTAAGTGTACCATGAACGTACGTGAGGCTTGTTCGTAACCATCCACACGAACTAACAATAATGCAAGACGTCTTTAAGCCGTAATCACACACGCCGAGCGGGATAAGATCCGCTAATGAAGAGCCTAGACGCCGAAATGCAAATGCAAAATGGCGCTCTCGCAACACCTCAGAGCACGCCGGTTTCGAATCTCTTGTTACTATCAGTGTAACTGTGGTTAATGTTTCATGCACAAAAGACGAGTATGAATTCATAATGACGCACGAATAGGATCCAATATTCCGAATCGACTTCAACCTAATCCAGAGATTTGCTACAATGGTGCCCGTCGGGAATATCGCAAAGATAGATTTTACATCAGATTGATGCCCCTATTTGCATCACCAATATAGACAATGAGTTATCCGTTTGAGGTGTAATTATCGCATTCCAAACAGCTCTTTATAGGAAGTACACGGGTGTATAATACTAAGTTAGCCATGACTTCCGTTCTGCTTTGTTACCACTAACTTTGCGACATTTCTTCGGAAGCCTTCGGAATACCACGTTGCCGCTTGTCAAGAGTCGTGTAGATATTGTGAAAGAAAATAACCCGAGATCATATGTCGCCTCATATACATTTTGAAATATTTTCACTATAAATCCAATAGATGCCATGTAGAATTATTTTTTTCCAACGTTTCAACAGACATCTTATGTTGTTTTCAAGGTATATATGATCTTCCGCATTCGCTTGGTATCTCATATATGCAAGTCTACGTTCTTCGATTCTCGTTATCAGGTTTAACCTTTGCTAGATTAGCCCTGATGGTGTCTTGTGTCTTGGAGGCGGTTGTTATGTGGTACCTATTTTCAATTCTCCTCATTTTCTCTGATAAACCTTCCACAAAAGGAATGAAGCTTTTTGTGGTTTACTGCATATCTTTTTATGTTGTATTGGGTTAAAGCTGATTTTCGGTTATTTGTTTGTAATATCTTTTCGAGATGACCATAACTCCTGTTTTTGAGATGTTATTCATTTCCTTATTTTTATCTTACTGCGTAGAGTATATATTTGTTGCGCTATCATATAAACATTTTGCCTCCCCCAATTTAGTTGGTATTCTTTACATACTGGTTCTTGGGATTCCATTTTGTTTATGAACAAATACATCTGAAAATGAATGTAACTTGTCTATCTCTATTTCCATTGTGAATTTCATGGATTATTTTTGATTGTTCAGATGTTGAAAGCATCCATATACAGTGTTCAATCCATGTTGCAATATGATGTATCATCATTTCTCTTCCATAATTTGAGTTTTAGGACAATGGTGAACCCATGGCCATTCCAAATTCTTGTTTATAAAAAATGTCATCAAATTACAAGTATATTGTGTCCATGCAAATGGAGAGCATTTCAAGATAAGTATAGTTCTTTTACTTGGTGTAAAGTGGTCAAGATTTTTTTTACGATTGTGATATAGATAAATGTATATTATTGTAAGAAAGCGTGAGGTGTGTAGTGTCAAAAATCATAAATATTTTATTGACAGATATCAATAGATAGATTATCATTTCTACAATGCATCTCACGCTTTTTTACAATAATATACATTTATTTCTTATTTGAATTATTCTTAATTAAAACTTTCTAAATTTCATTTTATACTTTCAAGTTAGATTCTTAACAAAATCGTGCTTTTTTAGTATTTTGAAACTTATTTTTGATTTTTTAGTTAGTTTTTTTTAACTTAGAACAACAAGATTTTAGATCTGCCACTTATAGTTTATCGTGCTTTCATTTAAAGCTAAGAAAAATTGAGAAATAACGATTTCTGAATTGCACACCCTGTATATCAATCGATAACATTGTATTATTAAATGAGATATCCTGTAAGCAACACAACCCGAAAACTTGCATAAAGCACGAAAGAGCGCGAATAGAAGTAGGTAATAGGATATGCAACGAAAATGGGACATCCCGTATAAAAGTCATAAACCATAATGTCCCGTACGCAGAAAAATCCGAAAAATTGCGAAAAAACCCGATAAAAATGCTGATAAAAGTAGCTGCTAGGAATATGAACCCATATGCAGAACCCTGTATATGTATATTGAATTATTAAGATCGCTCTCGCAGAAAACCCAAAAACTTTTGAAAAAACACGAAAGAATAGTTCTTCGACAAGGCTCTCTCTCCGAGATCTGCATACAGTTTTCTCTACCCACGCATTCTGCAGCCAACTTCAGAGAGTTACACACAAACAAGCAAACATACCAGTGAAGCTAATAAAAGTGCGTTAAAAATGGGTCGATTTCTGTTTTTCTCATTCTGAATTGATGAACTCCTTTTGAATACGGGTCAGTCAATTCGAGCGCGTAGCTGGAACCACTTTTTTTTTCGCAAAAGACCCTAATGATGTCCCAGTCTCGACAGCTACGAAATTGTTTTTTGGGGATCAAGGACGACATGCCTCCGCTTCTGACGTCTCGAAGATACATTGCTATTTTTCACAATAAATGGGATGATTCCGTTCCCTTTCGACAGCTCCTGATTCCCGCATAAATTGAACCATAAATTCCGAGGCTGGGCCCGTGTATCACGCCAGACTGGTTACATTTTACCCGGAGTTCATATCGGTCAATTTCGTTCGCACTTCTTCGTCATCTTCTGCATGCTCCTCTTGGATAGCAAAAAGTTCGCATAATATCATCGTTTTTCATAGACGGCAAAAATATTCTAGTCACCGAGGAACACGCTATATCGGAGAAATTCGAAATGAACGAAGTGAAGCGAGCCAGCGTTTTGCCAAATATTGTAAGTATCTACCTGACAATGTGCCCTAACGGTTGTCTGTTATTTTCTAATATTGATCTGAAAATCATCTTAAACAATTGAGTTTCAGTCCCTGATGAATGCAAGAATATTCCTGAAGAATAAACTGGACTTTTCATATGTCCAGAAAATGAAGGGTTGAAATATTCTTGATTCAAAATTACCCGCGTGGGCAACCACCATTAGATGAAAAAAGATATAATTATAACTCAGGTGTGATCAAAGCGAAATATTCAGAACGAAATGAATAATTGATCGTGTGTTCCTTATCTCTGATCCTATTGCTATTTCTGTTGCTGAACATTGGTGTACGAGGGAGTGTCTGGAAGTGGTTAAATTTCCTGGCTATAAACTGGTGGCTAGTTTTTGCCGCTCAAATCGTGAACACGGGGGTGTCGTTATATTTTCGAGAGACTGTCTGGACTGTTTGGAAATAAAGGTAGCGAATTTCGCTGAAGAGATGATATGTGAATGTAGTGCAGTTAAGTTATTGTTTGGGAAAAGTGAGTTTGGGGACATCAGTGTATACAGACCACCATAGCCAATTTTGAAATGTTCATCTCACACTTGCCAAATGTATTACAGCGCTGTTTTAAACAGGTCGAACATATATTTCTCTGTGGTGATATAAATGTTGATTATCTTCAGGTGAGTTCGAAGCAGACTCAGCTTCTAAATGATTTATTTGACTGTTTCCGGTTAAAAATAACTTCAATGCAACCAACAAGGGTTTTCACCAATATATTAGGCCAGACATCCTCCTCAAAGATCGACTATATTGTAACAAATAAAGAATTAAAAGATTGTAAAGCTGACGTATTTTCAGTTCAATTTGGTGATCATGGAGCTTTTTTATTAGATTTTTTCCTTGACAATATCACAATGAGACATGAAAATTGTCCTCAACGTAAATTGTGCAGAAATATGTCACCTCGGAATCTGTTAAATTTGGGTGAAGATATTACTAACTATTCCTTTGCTGATATATATGAAAATGCAGATATAAATATCTTTTTTCAGTTATTTGTTGACACGATAAGGAGCCTCATTGAGTATCACTGTCCATTAGTTTATAATAATGTAAGAGCTAACATAGCAAAAAATTGGATAACACCCAGAATAAGAGAAGCTAGTATCGAATTGAAATATCTTCATTGGCTTCACATTAATTTGAAAACTAATCCATCCCAAAAATTGTTCAAGGAAGCAAAGAATGCTTTTAACCACATGATAAAGATGACCAAGTTGAGCTTTTTTGATCACATGATGAGAATATCTGATAATAGAAATAAAATTATTTGGAGAATAGTTAATATGGAAACTGCAGGGAAATCTATAAAAGGTAATGGTAAATTTAAATTGAATATTGATGGTAAAGTGATTTCGGAAGATGTAGATGTAGCCAATTCTTATGCGAAATATTTTTCTGAGATTGCTAAATTGAGCCTAGAACGAAATTACGGTAAGTCATATTTGTAAAACCTCTTCCACTCACAATGATACTGTTTTCTTCTACCCTGTAGATAGAATTGAAGTTATTGGTGCAATAAATCAATTAAAGAATAAAAAATCTACTGGTCATGATTTTTCTGAACCTTTCGCGAATCTCATTAATGAATCAGTTTCTTGTGGCGTCTTTCCTAGTTGTTTCAAGCTAGCAACTGTTATTCCAATACACAAAAAGGATGAGGTAAAAAATATGGCCAACTATCGCCCAATCTCAATATTGAGTGTATTTTCAAAAGTTATCGAAAGAATTATTTCAAACCGTATGATTCTTGGTTAAATTCGATATTATTGCCGGCTGTCAACATGGCTTCAGATCAGGACGCTTAACTGTGACTGCTATAGTGGATTTTGTTCAGTTTCTTCAGTCTTCTTTGGACGAAGGTTATACTGTTGCTGGTCTCTTTATTGACATGTCACGAGCCTTTGATACCATTGATCCCAGTTTCCTTGAAAGTAAACTCTATAGTCTTTGATTTTGTGGTAATTTCTTAGAATGGATTGTAAGTTTCGTGACCCTTCGTAAATTAAATGTGAGGTTGGGAGATCAATGCTCTTCTGAATTTAATGTTGAACTGGGTGTCCCACAAGGTTCGGTACTAGGACCATTATTATTTATACTATTTATAAATGATTTATCAGACCATATATCTAGATATGGCCAAAATTGTAATAATTGTTGTGAGGGCAAAGAGTTTAGGCGAGCTCATTGATCTGTGTGAACTGTTATTGAAAAACTTCACATCATGGTGTCAGGCAAATGGACTTATAATAAATTCTGTCTTCTGGAAAGGAGGTTCTCCGTGCCAAATATTCCACAAAGTTTTTAGGTGTAATAGTCGATAGCAATTTGAGATGGTGCGAACATGTGAACTTTGTTAGTAAAAAACTCTCCTCTTCCTTTTATGTTATAAGTAGGCTGAGGAGCTCACTTCCACTCGAAGCATTGTTGAATGTGTACTATGGCCTAGCTTATTCTCATCTGTCATATAATATCGAGGTCTGGGGTAACTCAATTGATTCAATTAGATTACTTATTGCACAGAAAAGTATTTTACGTATGATCTTCGGGCTTAGCTCACGAACATCCTGTAAACCATCCTTTCGTAAACATAAAATTTTGACTGTTCCATGTATCTTTATATATAAATGTCTTGTCTACACTAAGGAAAATGAAAATCTCTATGTTAAGCTCTCTAGCTTTCATCATCATAATACCAGAAATGTAAGCTTGTTGTCCATACCTAAGCATAACACCAGCAAATTTGAATCATCTACAACCTACATATGTATCAAGCTATTTAATAAACTACCAGAAAATATAAAATTTCTGGACAAAAAGTGTTTTCGTGCAGCAGTCAAAGCATTGTTGTGCGAGAAATGTTACTACAGTGTAGATGAATATCTGTGTGATAATTTCTAGAATGTTAGGATTTTTTTTCTTTCTCTTTTTGCTTCATGAATACTTTGTTCAGTGCATTTTCTTGACCTGTCCTATACATTGTTAAATGTCTTACCGGATTAATAAAGATTATTATTATTATTATTTATTGTCAAATCCATTTATTCTTTTCATATGTTTTATCCTTACGCCTCTTCAACATACACACTCACGGGCACAGTTAACCCCCCACATATATTGTTTGTTACCCTGTTTGTTTATGTTTACTTTGGCTAATCTACTGTTTCGATTTTTGTTAAGGGGGTTCTTTATCAAAAAACTAAACACTTATACCCTCATTAGAATTCATGAAATTGTATCACCCAAGGGGTTTATTGGAATCTATCAGGTAAACCGGTATGAAATGTGGCACCCATTTTCCTCTTGGATCATTCTTATAGCTTTTAAACTGCCAGAAATGGTTTGTTCTGCAAAGTTTAACGTTTCTGCCATAACTTTTGATTCAAAGTGTAATATCGTTGCAATTCGGGCATTTTCAAACTTCTTTGGTGGTCTTCCACGATCTTGAATTCTCACATCAAAATCATTACTTCTGAACCGATGAAACTATCTTTTGCATGGTGCTTCTGATAGAGCATGCACCATATGCCTCGACAAGCATTCGATGCGAATCTGCAGCACTTTTCTTCAATAGAAAACAGAAAATAAATGTTTTCCTCAAATCATCTCTTTCTGGTACAAAATTCGACATTTTTAACACGATGAAAAAATATGATGTTGTCTGTTTAATGACTTGATGTATACTAAATATGTTTCACAGATGTCATAGCATACAAACTAAAACAATAAAGGCTCGTTCACAACAAATGTCCCTTATCGAGACATTTGTATCTTGACGCTCACTTCATACCGTTATACTTGGTAGTCGCTGTTTGACATTGTTTCAGTTACGTTATCTCGTTTATTGTTGTTTTTTCTGCAATCGGGTGCGAATATTGTTTTGTGTTCAGATTATTCCTTGTGACTGAAAAAATGTCACTCCATGCATCTGGTGCTGCTAGGGCAGTGGCTTCAGCTGACGCTGGGTACATCCAACGACAAATCGCTCTTATACTTGATGTATCTCGAACTACGGTAGGGGTTGCATTCAGACGCTTTCAGAAGATTGGTTCCTACACGAGGAGAGCAGGTCAGGGCCGACATCGGTGCACTTCGGCTCGGAACGACCGCATTGTTGGCAGTAACGTCCTAAGATATCGGTTTTCCACAGGTTCAGAAGCTCGTAGTACACGTTTCTTTGAGGTGAGATGAAATGTCAGTGTGAGTTAACGTACCATAAGAAGAAGGGCTGTCTGAGAGTACTTGGAGCGCTTTTAGAGCAGCTTGAACTCCACAACTGCTTCCACAGCATCATAGAGCCAGACTTGCGAATGCTCGAGAATATGCTCACTGGACTGTGGAGGAATGGAAGAACGTTCTCAGATAAGAGCAGAATAGCCTGAAGTTGTTCAGATGGACGTCAGCGTGTGTATAGGCGCCAAAATGAAAGGTTTTCTTGATGCGCGATAATCAAAACAGTGGGTTATCAAGAGAGGTCGATAATGGTTTGGGAAGGTATCTTTTATGAAGCTCGTACCGATTCCTGTGCTGTTTGATAGAGGCAGTGTGAACGCTCAAAGATACGTGGAGAAAGTCGTATAAGACCACGTTTCACCTTTCGCACTATTTATTGGGGAACAATATAATGCTTGATGCATACGGCAAGATCCGTCCTTCAATACCTCGATGAGGTCGGGATTAAAGTTTTAACATGGCCGGCATATAGTCTAGATTTTAACCCCTCGAGCACATTTGCGAGAACCTAGAAAGACGTGTGAGTAAGAGTACCAACCTCTACGACCTTAAGAGAGCTCAAGAAGGCTGCGGTAGAGGTGCGGCACAATATCACCGAGTCAAGTAATCAAGGCATCATTTATGGATCGCCAAATCGGCTACAAGAGGTCAGTAGGGTCCGAGGTGGTAAATTTTCATTGAAATTGATTTTTGGTATTTTCCTTCTTAAGAAACAGGATGTTCAAGTCTTTACATAACCTCTATCAAAATTGTCAAATTTGACAATTACTGGAAACTGAAAGAATTTAGGGTATCATTGCACGGACGAATGTCATGAATAACTTATTATTTTCCTTGAGCCCATCTCGACAGTGCCAGGCCTCATTATGCACTGTCAGGAAATCCCTCATTCCATTCAATAAGGATCTCCGCTCTGATTGCTGCCATAAACTCTGATTGGAACATTGTATAGGGATAGGAAATCCATTACGTCGGTCATAAACTCGAGACATATTCGAATTTAAAGTCGAAAAATGGGGAGAAACATCTTTTTTATCAACTGCGAAGGGACCGAAGGAAACAGCAACGCCGTGGTATAATTGGGGACCCGATCGTCTGCCGGAGACGCGGAAGTGAAGGACCCCAGAGGGAGTGTTCTGGGACCATTGTTACGTTCAATTACATTTCGTGTACTGAAAAGGACGCACGACGTTCTCTTGCGATTGTACCTTTTTCCCTTTTTACCCATGGCGGGTAAAGAATTAGGTTAGGTCTGATTACCTTCATTGACGTTTGACGTTGCCGCTGCTTCTGAGTTTTCTACTCGAAAAGGATGATTGTCCCGTTTCTTCTTGCGAACGAGACGTTTGGCGTCGCCATTTTCCATACAATAACTGCTACTTCAAGTTAATTGATGTAGTTTGGTGAATTACTCACCTGACAAAAAAATGGTTATTTCTTTTGATATTTTTTTTCTATCTCAGTTTTTCAACAAGTTTCTGAAAGGATGATCAAATCTCATGTCAACTAACACATCAATCATCTTGACAGAGATGTCAAATCGAATTCTTGACAGAGATGTCAAATCAATTTGAGTTTCGAAAGGATGTTCAGTGCATATTTAACTAATCTATGATCATTTTCAGTTGACATGAGGCGACCCTGTTGCCAGACTGTCCAACCACAGATTCTCCGAAAAAAAATTAATATTCTGTGATTAAAGAGGTTAAGATATCAGTGTTTTGTGGTTAAGATTTTAAAATTATCCGATAACTGATGTTTAAATTTTAACACCCTTATAATTTTCCTTAAGTGACCATAAAAAAATACCTGGTTGAACTTGCTTACAACTGTTTCTTACGATAGATTGCATTTATGAATCGTTTAGCGGCTTAACTGTACCTGTGTATTAAGTCGTATCTGGTGTATTAAAATACAGATGCTGTTTTTCAACTGAAAAATTTATCGTCAATAAAATGAAAAATATCGTTTTAATTTGAAGTATTCAAAATAATTGAGCAAACAACCTTGTTCATACATCATCCAATTTTATTATTTTATCACAGTACACAGAAGTAAAAACAATGAAATGAAATTTGGTGTAACTGGATTTATAGAATGTTTTCAGTCTATAAATAAGAGTAGATTAGAATATAAATTTATTTGAGCTATTGTAACAACTGTTCCTCAACGCACTACTTTTACTTCATAGGATTTTTGTGACGGATTGTATGACCTTTGATCCGAGTTTTCTTCCACAATTATTATTGAACATTGAAATGTGTTGATACTAACAAAGATCTGACTGATATAGTTTCATCATTTGTAGAAGTATTTGGGGGATCATCTGGGAAGTTCTCTCCGATATCAAAGTCTGCTACATCTTCATTATGAACTAATGCCAAATTGTGCAGAACACAACATGCCACTATGATATTCATGGTTGTCTCCATTTTCAGCCTAATTCCCATAGACAAACAAGGAAAACGTCTCTTCAAGACACCAAATATTCTTTCAACAGTATTCCTCGTTTTGATCTGTGCTCTGTTGTACGCTTGCTCACCGGGAGTTGATGGCCTCAAAAATGGAGTCAATAAATATGAGCGACAAGGGTAGCCACTGTCCTCCAATAAATAATCCCTGCGGGATCACAAATCACCTGAACATTAGGAGATAAGTATCCCTTTCTATTTCTGAAAAGCTCACCTTGTGGACCTCCAGGTGACTGTATTTTTATATGTGTGCAGTCTACACATCCAATCACGTTTGGAAATGAACTTATAGAATAAAATTCTGATTTGATTCTATTCCATTCATCCTCTGTTCCTGGCATAGATATGAACTGGGGTCGAAGTTCAGCAATGACTCTAGATACTTTTTTAATTATTCTACATGCTGTAGTTTTATGGAGCCTTATATGGTCAGCTACTGTTATTTGGAATGCTCCTGTTGCAAAATAGCTTATTGTTAGAAGTACTTGTTCCAAGGCAGTAACTGATTTGTTCCTTGATGTTAAGGGCTTTATTTTATCCTCTATCATATTCAGAAGTAATGTAATATCCTTGGACAGTCTATACCTATTTTTGAATTCCACATCATTGTAGAAATCAAAAGAGTTCATTCTTCTCCTAAGAGTTCGTGGCCTTGGGTTCTCATCTTCGCTAGAATTACTAGACATGCTTATATCCAAGCTGATATCCATAATTATTATCTACAATAAAAAAATAGATTCACCAATTGTTGCAAAAATGCTTGTTTTTTCAGAGAAAACTAAATTATTAACGAAAACATATTACATCGCAAAATTGGAAAAAAATAAATGCCTTTTCATGAAAAATTATATATTAAAGACTATTAAATTATTTTCATACATACCGATAAAATTAAGATTTCCTTGGAAAATACATAGATTTCATTCATAAACAAGATTTCTTTCAAGTTAATTCGCCAAACAACACCGATTAGTTGACAAGTTCTTTGACACAGGTTTGACCACTGATTTAGCCTAAATTGGCGTTTCGGAAACACAAAATGACGATTGACATACAATTTACCTGAAATATTTGACCACTGTGTCAACTGACAGCGTGGTCAAATTAACCTAGTTGACTATCCTTTCAGCAACTCAAATGGCAGTTGACCATAGATTTAACAGCTGATTAGTTGATTTCTATGATGATCATCGTTTCAGAAACCGGCCGTTGTGTTAATTTTAACCATAGATTCTTGACGTCAAAAGAAACATTTCCTTACTATAACATTTTTCCAAATTTGGCCCCGTTAAAA
This sequence comes from Micraspis discolor, assembly GCA_030674115.1. Classification (NCBI taxonomy): domain Eukaryota; kingdom Metazoa; phylum Arthropoda; class Insecta; order Coleoptera; family Coccinellidae; genus Micraspis; species Micraspis discolor. The sequence continues at coordinate 5,429,170 of JARTUT010001740.1, forward strand.
GAAATACGGTGTTGAAATTTCATTAAAAAATTGCATTTTCACCTGTAATATTCAAATGACAATATCAATTAAAATGATCTCTTGTAGAAGGTTTTTGATATGAGTCATGCTTATTTTGGCATCAATAGATTAATTCCATTTTTCGTGGGTTTCTCATCACTACTGTACAGATTGTTTGCATGAAAAGCAAATATCACTTGAACTAAAGGTCCATATCTTGTACTTTCTAGTATCATTATTTTTTTGCATATAAAATCATTCATCATCTTTTTTCCTAAATTGCACCATATTTGAGATATTGGAATTTGAAAGGAATTAAATCGATATAATCATCTGATGAACCATGAATGAGTGAATCATTTCTTAGAGGCAAAATTAAAGTTTTTAAACAATTCAGATTCAATAGTGGATGCTGTGGAAAGAAATTTTCATTCAAACTAAACTGGACTACAGAGGGGTATTTGTCCAATGTGAAAAATTAACGCAGAGGTCAAAGACTCACCCTGTATACAGGGTGGCCATTTCAAAACATTACAGACGAAATAATTTTTTCGATAGAAATGCTCGGACAGGGCGATTTCTGTTTCGAGGGGGACAACTTAAGATGTAGGTTACGGACGCATAGCGCTTCAACCCTTGCTACTAAAACCCTCACCCCCAAATTTTGAATAGGGAAGATGGGATGAGTGATAACTCATTTGAAAGGTATTTTTATACTGATTTCAGCACAGTAATTGTTTTTTCATTTTATACGTTAGGTCTCGAAATATTCTTAACTAAGTATTTGAAAATGAAGTGGTGTTTTCATGGCACTTGTAGTGTTTTTTTGTGAAAGATCGGCATTTTGAGCTTCAAAATGATTGTTCCACGAAGTTTATACTCAACAACCAGAAAAACTCAATGTTTGGGCTGGAATATTTGGTGACAACATTGTCGGCCCGTTCTTTTTACCTGGTAATCTTACTGAAGTTATGTATTTGGACTTATTGGAAAATCACATTGATCCAATTTTGACGGAAACTATTGAAAACAATGCTGGAAATTATGTGGAAGATCAGATTGTGTTTCAGCAGGATGGAGCTCCTCCACACTACGCCTTATCAGTTCGAGAATATCTGGATCAAGGATTTACAAATCGGTGGATTGGAAGAAGGGGTCCCACTGAATGGCCAGCCAGATCGCCAGATCTGTCACCACTAGATTTCTTTCTTTGGGGCCACTTGAAGAGTAAAATTTACTCTACACAGCCCGATTCCATAGAAGATTTAAGAAGACGTATAGTGAACGAATGTCGTCATATCACTCCAGAAATGCTGCAAAATGTGCGCCATCGTTTCGAACAAAACTTATTTCATTGTATGGAAGCTAATGGTGAACAATTTGAATATTTAATTAATTGATGTGAGTTTTTGATAAATTATTTACTTTACTTTGAAAAGTCTTATTTCTTAGATCAATACATCGTTCTGATACCGTACAGTTGGAGAATGATTTCAGAGAATAAAACAGCTAGTCGAACATCTGACCCTAGTAGCATTAACACGTACGGTATGACTTCATTTGCCCAGTGGTAGATGTTTTGCAATTTCAAATACAAGTACGGAAATTTTGGTGTTTCGGAAGCACGAAATGTCAATTATTCGCAAAAAAATCATTTAAGTGATAAAATTAACTAACGCATGAATATTTCGAGAACTAATGCATAAAATGAAAAAAAAATTACTGTGCTGAAATCAGTATAAAACTACCTTTGAATTGAGGTATCACTCATCCCATCTTCCCTATTCAAAATTTGGGGGTGAGGGTTGTAGCAGCAAGGGTTGAAGCGCTATGCGTCTGTAACCTACATCTTGAGTTGTCCTTCTCGAAACAGAAATCGACCTGTCCGAGCATTTCTATCGAAAAAACTTATTTCGTCTGTAATCTCGTTTGTTTAGTTTTCAAATGGCCACCCATCCAACAAAAACCCCTCAACAGAATACACTGTCTCATCCAGAAGCAACCTTTTTACATCTTTCTTGAAAACCATATGAGACTAACAGTGAAATCCAGAAAGCAACCTATTATATAATTTGGGACCCCAGTAATCGATCCTTGATGCGTCCGCTCAAACGATGCATTGGAGTTCGCAAGAGGTCTCTATTTCTTGTTTCATACGCATGTTTGATGCCATTGGTCAGAAATTCTTTCCAATGAATAGGGAAGGGATCGTAAGTATTTTATGGTCTCTAGACAGTAATCGGCATTAAATTAGTAATTAAATTAAATTATTTATAAATTAGTTTTTGATTGTACAACAGCAGTTGTTGTGCAGGGTTTAATCCAGTGAATTTCTTGTGATGATCCATTCAAAACATGATGAAGAGTCCATTAATGTCAGAGCAGTTATTAGGAACCTCACAACATCTACTCCACTACTATGAACAATCTTGAAGGAACAGATCAACAAAGACGAAGACCCCAATGACATCTAGCAAAATAGGTTGATATGAAAAAATTATTTTCGAAAGTAATAAAAGAATTAGATCTCTATTCAACAGAATGTTTCACAGTTATGATACTACTGTGTATGATATTTGTACAGGCTTGAAAAAAAAACTTCCCGAAACGTTGCCGAATTATATTATATTGGTTATAAAATTGAACACTGCATAACAAATACAGTCGTAGAATCACTAATCACACAAGGTAAATAATTATATTCGAAATTTTTTTTCTTAAAATTTTGTAGCCTTCAATTACTGCGAAATTATGCAAACTTTTGTTTGTTCATATTCTGCTAAAATCAATTTTGCAATTTTTTTTTGGTGACCTCCAGTAATCGTGATAAATTCAGATTTGTGATGACTTCGAACTAAGTGAAAGCTCAAACGAACCTCTATTATACCCACAAACTATTTAGTTCTGATGGATATGCTGAACCAGCAATCATCTATCAATCAACCAGTTCAAACTTGCGATGATCAGTTAGAGTAGCACCTCCAACGCAAATGAAACTCTGCCAATCGAACGCAATTCTCCTTTGATGAAATATTTGAAGCAACTGAATGACGCTAACTAAATCATAAACTGCAAAAATTCGAATGCTCAAGCAAATATTCGGTTCGAACAGATTTGATTGGTTAAACAAACATTCAGTTTGGACGGATTCGACCTGAATACGTATGTACCGATGGAGGGCTGTGTCAACTTCACCTTTAATTCGGATAATCAGACCATAATGACTGATGCTGGTAAATGAACTCTCGTTTCCACTACACGTATTTCGTTATGCATCGAATTAATTAATTCAAGAATCACAGAGTTTCGATTACAAATTGTTTCATACGTTTTGTGATCCCTTCGGCAATTTCGGAAGGTTTTTATGAATCAGATATATCTAGAAGCTGGTATTTCAATAAAAGCTTGGATTTCTATAGACATAATTCAAATGAAAAACATATAGAAAAGTTATGGCCGACAGCTTTTGCGCGGACTCTGAAACAGTGTGAAACTTAAACAACAGCCACAATAAATGTGAAAGAATCAAAGCATATATTTAATTCAACCAACCACTCACTGTTTGTTCTTAGTTTTGTTTTAAGTCCAAAGTTCCTCATTTTGAAGAGTGATAGGAGTGATGTAGTTAATGGGGAAGCAAAAACCAAAAAGAAAACGTGTTTATCAATCTATTTAGGGTCAAATTCTAATCATAAACTTCCCTTCTCCTATTATTAACTGAGGTTTACTTGTTTTTGTGCAGAAATCAAAAAAGAAAAAAATACTTTCGATCAGCATTGCCAACATTAGTTAGCAATAGTGATCAGTATGTGGGCAATAGTGATCTGCACCTAACACATACATAAGTGTGAGATAAATATGCCGATTTTGCCACAATTTTTAATATTTTTTGGTGAAAATCTGTATTTTGCTATTAGCTTTTCTATCACCTAATAAAATTCTTGTACTTTAGTTTTGTAGTAGGCTGTGACCTAGAAGCTTCGGGCTTTCCTACAGAAATATTATTCCTAATATCAAATCCATCAAACGAAACTTTTCCAGCAAGTCTCGAATCGATATCAACATATAATTTTTGATTGAACATTTTGACAATTTGTTCGACGAACATAATCTGAGTCATAGTTGTCAAAAATAGAACTTTTCGAAATGTTTAAGAATTCCCATAGACATATAAAGAGATAGACCTATTTATTTACATTAAATCATGTAGCTCCCATTGAAAAAGCAGTTTGGCAACCATACGCCATACTCATCCAACCCGTTTGTGATGTTGTCATAATGTGTTTTATTTCTTGAAACTGTTTAAAAATATTCAGCATGTTGACGTCGCCACAGAACTAAAAACTAAGAACTGATACTTCACTATGTGATCAACAACTCTGCGCGTACATATTCATTCATAAAATTGACTCACCGTATTTCCCCTTTATATTATACGTGACGTTGCCAAAGCGCTAGAAAGTTAACTTGTATTTGTTTACAAGTGGAAATTAAGTAAAATTAAGTGGTTATTGTGATTTTGCAGACTTCGAAAGAGTGTTTCAACTATAAAACATGGTTCGACAATGATATACTTGCAAAAAATATGATTATTTGAACCCAAATCTTTCTTTCCACCGGTAAGTTTCTAAGTACTTTTGGCGTCAATATTTGAACAATCAGTGTCGTAGAATGAAGTGCATGCAAAGGTTGTTTGTATTAATTGAATAGCTTTTAAAGTTATACATTCGACCAAAATGAAAAGCCTGAATCAATATCAAACCCTATTTGTAATATTCATCCATGTACGACTTCTAAAATAATTTTTATTGCAGGTTTCCGAGCAATACCGAACAAAAAATATTTGGTTTTCCTTGGTACGATTTTCTATGTCGAATGTCTTGGTTGGTTATTTATATATAAGGCTCAGTCATGAAGCCTGAAAATTAGTAGATATTTCGAAGAAATTTAGGACTAGGTCGATATACACTAAAACAATTTTGTTTTGGAATGAGTGATCAATGTTTTAGATGCATAAATATCATTTTAAGTGGTTTTGTTATGAATTTATATTATCAATGAATTTAAACATTGAAAGTGTGTTTCATTAACCCAACTTTTACCTAAATTTTATGAAACATGTTTCAGACAATTTTATGCTCTAATCAAACCAGGGTTTTTTTCATGGCATTCTATTAATATCCTATTACCGCCGATAAAACTGCTACTCAGTTAAATTTAGCAGACTTAGCAGTTTCACTCCTGTGACTATCTAAAAAGATATCGATTATAATCGTACTTGCAGGGATTATAGTTCGACATTATAATATCTACACTTTTCACTCGATCTTCAGATATATAAAGAAATACCCTCTATTATCGTATGAATCTATTTTAATATCATAGTGACGCAATTTGTTTTGCATCATTTACCTAAAATCGATTATACTAGATTTACAGTTCGTAATTCTACAGGTTTTCTATCATAATCTCAAATATTTCTAATTTTGAAGGTTCCTCAAAAATTAAACAAAACCATTAAGTCAGTACGGGACTGCGTATTTGACGACTTCATTATGCAGCGTTGCCAAAGTGCTAGAAAGCATATATTCTTGTCTTTTTCTGACACATGGTGAAATAATTCAATGTTGGCTATTAATTTCAACAGTTTTATGAAAGAAATGCTAGGTCTATCTCTTTATATGTCTATGGGAATTCCATTTTTTTTCTCGAAAGATGAAATGTTTTTGGTGAAATCCATGAAGATCTGTAAACTTCAATTTATCACCTTTCAATTCTTACTATTCACCATTCGTTGAAGTTTGTCATTCGTAGAAGATCATCTGTTGAATGCCTCATTCCAAAGATCAGCGAGCAATCGGAAAATCCGTTGAGAGTTGAAAACACGTATCATTTATTTGGTCCGATTTCATTGAATCTTCTTTTCGTTTTACCCAAGAAAAGACCCTCATCCATTCGAAGCCATCGTGGATCATATTGCCTCTTTTATCAGACTTCTAACTCACCTAACCACCCCCAATTTCTTATCTGTTATCCCCTGATTTTCTCTTCCCCCTCCTTCAATGTTCGTAATAAGATCGTCCTTCCGATTACACCAAGTCTAGAAGGCGTTGTCTACGACATCGTTACTTTTATTTATAACGGCTATTCTGTTGGATCTACGTTGCCATCGAGATTATCACCGCATGGGTTCGTAAACGCTACTGTGCAAGTCGGGAGCTGATGCTAATGAGGAGTCTAGAAATTTTTTGGAGTTTCTATGAATACATAGTTGATAGAAGTTGCTATACCCATCCCAATGACGTGTTTCATCGATTCGAAAGCCTCTATTGGTTGCTATTAATTATAGAATTGATTTCAAAGTTTATGAAATTAAATTTAGAATTAAGGTTCATGGCATGCAAACAAAATTCGATACTTGAAATTCCGGCATGATGGACTCGAATCCGCGCATATCCAAATTGCCGGTCTGGAGCTCTTACCTCCGAGCCACCAAGGATATGGAACTTCTATTTCGCCAGGCATGGGCCTAGCAGGATGAATATACTGAATGTTTTTTGCCCTCTTTTGTGTTCATTTGCGTGCTTTCTTGTTTTTTCGCTGAGTTTCGTGTTTTCGCGAGCTCCGTTGATCTATGGGCTACAATTATCAGATGGCTATACTGATCTTCTGGCTTATTGATCTTCTGGCCTATTGATCTACTGGCCTATTGAACTACTGGCTTATTGAACTACTGGCTTATTGATCTACTGGCTTATTGATCTACTGCCTCAAAAGTATTTATAAATATAAAAATAAAATTGCAATAGACAATGGAAAATAAGAAATATTTTGCCCCATTTTATCATTTTTTTGAAGGTACGGCATGCCGTACTTTTCCACTTACGAGAAAGGAGAAAGTTCCAAACGGCTTTAGCAGCTGTCTGACTTCTGAGGATATCAGAGGTTTATCTTCACGGAGAGATATAGTGGTGGATACGCCATTGATATTTGTAGATTTCATTCTCAAGAAGTTCAAGGATATTAGTGATATTGGTTTTTAGAAATTGTATATCCGTAGGTTATTGTCCTTTGTTCAATATTTTTTTTTTAAACGAGTCGATTTGAATTGATAGCTACACGAAGCAGAGCCTCATGAAAATAATCTCTTCATATCCGTTCATCCAGAAATAATCTACGAAAACAAATCCAATCCAAAATTATGAACCTTATCATGTGCATATTGATGTGATTCTGACGTCACGAAATTCCAATTTTGCCCAAGTCGATCCGAAATCTGCAGATGATTATATTCATTTGCGGGTGAAGCAGAATGCTCTAGCAGAACTTCCTAACGAGTACGGGATTAACGAGTAACACCCAGGTATTAAGGCATCAGATTATGTCGAGTTCCATACTGTATCTCACTGTAATTTTCTAGGAAATATAATCACCCCCAACGTCGCGCCTTGAAAGCAATTAGTATTATCCTTGAATATCGGATTAAGGAAGAGTAGCGAAGTTTTGTTGATTGTGAACCCTGTATCAACAAATCCGTGCAAGCAATTATTTTAATTGATTGATTACCGAGTATCGCATGAGAGGATTTCATCATTTGAGATGGGACTTCGTGCATATTTCCTAGGAGATTTGAAGTTGGGCATGACACAGAGCGTCGTATGTTTTTTCGTTATTATTTGCAGTACGAGGGATGATCCAAGAGTATTGATAATCAGGTATATTAGGATTGTATTCAAATGCAGAGAAAATTTTCCAGTACTCATGATAGAAGGTGCGTGTAGAAAATTTCTATAAATAGATCATGATTCTACGAAGATCCAATCATTTGAATACTGGAAACTGTAGTGTTGACATCACATGGAGAAACGCGTTTATAGAGCTGTAGTCAAATATGTCTGTCTGAAAGAACTGTCTACCAAAGACATACACAACGATTTGATGCAAACATTGTGTAACTCTGGCCCTTCATATTCAACGGTTGAACGCTAGGCCAAGGAGTTGAAGTTGGGTAGAGAATCCACGGAACCTCGTCACGGACGCCCATCTAAGTCCAGCACAATATCAAAAAGATGAAGGGTATAGTGATGGCAAATCGAAGAGCAACCATCAAGCACGTAGCTGAGATGACAGGAACCTCTTTCAAAGAATTTTAACCAACGAATTTCACATGGAGATGGTCCCTACGCCTTGGATTCCGATGCTAACAGAGTGGTAAAAGAAAAGAAAAAAGAGTTGCGATGGCTATTATACAAGAAACATGGTTCTAACTACTCGAGCTCCCTCCTTATTTGCCAGATCTTGCTCTCAGTTACTTCTATCTCTTGCGATGGTCTAGGAACATCTCGAAGATTATAATGAAGTGATGGCCTACTCGCGGCTTTAACCAATTCCATTGTTTTGAATTTCAAGTTCTTCGTTACATTCGCTTGAACACCATCTTTTATTTACTCTTATGAATCGAACGAACTATATTCAACTCAAAGACGAAATATATCTTTTCGACACTGGAACATCCCAGATCGAACACCCGTATAAATCTCCATTGCCTGAGTGCTGCTCACAGGCATCGTCGCAAATTCCATCCCGAATTGCTCCCTTGGTACAATATATACGTCGGACAATTTTCTTTCAGACACATACAAGGAGTGAAGATGGCAAGAGAAACATCAAGAAACCGTCTCTCGTAGGGGACGATACGAATTCCGCAATCATCGGTTGTACGTTCGGATTTATCTCGATCCAGGCTTACGTGTCGGCATTCACACTCCATCCAACATTTCGAGTTCAGATACGGCCTTGATTGAGGTACCTTAAATGGTATATTGGGGCGTTAATACTCAGGGTTGGGATACGTTAAGCGTCGTGCGGTTCGTGCGTCAATGCGCGGTAAGTGAAACATCAACACCTGCATTGAACATGATCGAATTTGGGTTGTTTACATACTAGTTGAATTGCAAAAGATCCTCATCCTATTAACTACTATATACTACTGGAAAAAATTGAGGGATCAAAAAATATTCCACGTTTTTAGCAATTTTCAACAAGTCGTAACTTCGAGAGAAAAGGTCCTACATGAAATCAAGAGAAAGGAAATTGTAGCTCCAAGTGTGTAGTTCTTGGATTATAACTTGAAAATTTTTTTACCACTGTGGTTTTTGAGTAATTGTAGAAAAACCACCAAAAAAATTTTTTTTAGTTTTTATTTTCTCTACGGGCGTGAAAAAATTTTTTAAGCTTAACCATTCTACAGATCGGATACTTTGTTCATTTAGCTTTAATTTCTGTTTTTATAAACTTTGATACGGCCACTTCCTACCGAGATATCGGTCTTCAAATAGAAAAGCGTCCATTTGTCTTTGATCATCGATATTTCAGCAATCAATGATCGCACAGAAACTTTCAACAACTTGAATGACTTAAATTATCTTGTTTTGAATTTGAGCACTTTTTGGAGCAAAAATGTTAGAAAAGCTCTAAAAAATTTTTATTTTCTCATTCAAAAAATTATGAGCTTTTCAGAGCAAAAAGCGTGACCCTTTAATATCTTCAAAAATTTGATCGAGTGAAGCAACAAAACAGGCGGCAGCATTAATTTGTTATTCTGTAGGCTTTTTGTGGACATATTGTGCTGTGAAAGGCAGATATAATGTTAGTGGTTTCCTCAATATTTTCGATCTAGCGCTTGATTTTCCAAAAAACCACCAAAAACCCTTTTTTTGTTGTATTATAAAATTAATATGGAAAAAAGAAAGAATTTTCTTCGAAAAAGCAATGACTAGTCGTTGAGAAGAATTCATTCAAGTTCTTGAAATACACCTTTAACTTTCGGTGCGATCATTGGTTGCTGAGATATCGATAAAAAAAAGACAAATAGTCGCTTTTCCATTTGAAGACCGATATCTCGGCAGGAAGTGGATGTATCAAGGTGTATAAAGAAAAAAATTCAAGCTAAATAAACAAAGTGTCTGATCCGTGAAATGGTTAAGCTGAAAAAATTTTTTCCACGCCCATAGACCAAAAAAAAACTTTGAAATTTTTTTTGTTGCTGGTTTTTCTACCACTACACAAAAACCGCAGAGGTTAAAAAATTTTCAAGTTCTATCCCAAAAACTAGACACTTGGAGCTACAATTTCGCTTCTCTTTATTTCTTTTATGACCATTTACGGCCTGTTGAAAATTGCCTTAAAATTTGGGATTTTTTTTGGTCCCTTAATATCTTCCAGTAGTGTAGTTAAAAAAAACCACAACTTATTAAAATGAATAGATTTTAATCTAAAGAAACTCAGAGTTTTTTGACGTGAAAATTATGATGCGACTTGAAACAAGGTTGCGTTAAACGTTCAACAGCCCTAGAGAGGATGGAAACAAAGGGATAGAGAAAGAGTGCTTGGTATTTGAACCCATGAGTATACTCGGAGTGTACTTGTTAGAAGCCTCTAGTAAAGCAAGATGATGAGAGAAAGAGAGATACACAAATGTGGAAAGTAGGAGAGAGAAATGATTGTTATGAAGTAATCCCTAGACCATTGATTGAAATGCCTACAGTACCACCGAATTATTCGTGAAAAATATAACTTTTCTTCTTTGTCAGACTACGAGTAGATGTGTGAATTTGAGGGTTATAGAAATGACCAGTGATCAACATCTCATCATTGTAGTGTTGTCACACAAGTTTTGAAGTTATTAAAACGAATACTGCGTTATTAATAACTCGAAAAAAACGGGTGTTCGAAAAACGCACAGAAAATTTGAGGAACCCTTTCTAAGGACTAGGTTCGTATCATGATAACCTTGTATATCCGCAATCGACCTAGTAATTTGTTCGCATGAAGCAGCGGTAATAATAACCCGCCTTAAGCCTATGTACCAAACCTTTGATACACTATTGACTCCTAGTCGAATTAGCTTTGATAATCACCAACTCCAAATCAAATTCAGGATTCGAATGATATTCAATCCGTTGGAGAGTTAGCTAAGAGTTCTTAACGATTCATTATCATCGTTCTTGAGCTTGATAAACAATCTCGGATGGCTAAAAGTTCGCAGAAAATTACCCATATCTAATTGCATAACTGCCTCAGCAACGGTTGGGAGAAGCTCCTGTTTTACCGAAAGTTGCTCGACTTTCGAAAACTAATTAGGAAATAATTAATGACGAAAATTCAGGGTTTATTAAAAATGACTCGGAGGCGGTATTTCGATCTCAGCTAATGAGGAGAGATACTCACCAGTAGGGGCTTCAAGGGATGGTGTCGTTTTATTTCATTTCTTCAATATACTTTAACACCTCGTGAAAGAAGATATTTTATGAATCTTCACGAAATGGTTACTCTGATGTAGAGGGTATTTTTGGTGAATCCATTTTAATAAAGAGGGAAATTATTATGTAATCTTTGATCTTTCCTTGTAGCATTGGTATCTACTCTCGTAATGAGTTAATTTCGAGAAAGAACCAATCGAAAATTCAGATTTTGAGTCATCCTCGATAACTGAATATTGTAATGTATTTGTTGTTAAATAGTAAAAGTTCGTAGTAAATAATCCTCAGACAAAAAAGCGATACACTTACCCCATTTGAGCTCTGTAGCTTGATTAAACCATCGGACCATGGGAACTGGTTTTCCTCCGGCTGCTTCACAGATGAGTTCTACATCGGTTCCTTCATCTTTCGGGCCTAGCATGGAAGTATTGACTAGTTGGGTTCCTTGGTCATCACGTATAGTAACTGACGTAGGCTTCACTGAAAAAAAATGGTAATTTTATTTTTGCTCAGTATTTCGAGTCTTGAGGTTGAGGAGAAAACCCAAAATACGCATTGGGTTACAATATTTTTAAAAAAGAATTTTCTGGGGAAGCGATATGAATGAGATATTTGACCTTCTAAAAATTTGAATCCCACACAATTTGTAAACCGCTCAAAAAAGAGCCCGTGGCGATTGGTCGAAAGAAATGCCCCAAAACTACGATCGCGGTGCTTCGAAGCACGTCTATGACATCGTGATAGGTGATGAATCGTTGATTTACGCGTATGAGACCGAAAGTAAAGAGAAGTCAACTGTATGTGTGTTTCAAGATTAGCCAAATCCAACAAAAGTTACTCGTGCATGAAGGACTTCCAAGCAGATGGTCGCCTGTTTTTTCGGAAAAACTGGACATGTTGCAACCACTAGACGAGGCAGAATCGTCAATTTTGAGTGGTACACAATCATTTGTCTGCCAGTTGTCTTCCAAGAAATCCGGAAAACCAACCGCAGAAGACGGATCATCCTTCACTCATCACATCAATTTGAAGAGTCATCCGCCATATAGTCCTGACTTTTTTTATTCACGTACGTAAAAAATTAAATGAAAGGTCAACGTTTTTCGACATCTGAATGCATATTTTAGAGATACCTCAATCAGAGTGGCAAATCGCTTCGACAGTTGGTTCAAACGCATGCAAATGTGTATAGATTATTAATATTTGTTTTTCTTCTCTAATCCCGAAATATAAAAGGCAACCCTTGTTCAGGCAAAAAAGAAAATAATATAATTATAATATAAATAATATAATTATAATATAAATAATATAATTATGTAGGATTTAGGACCTTTGTACATAGTATTGTAAGCCGTCCCTGTGTTTCGGAAAGTTAAGTGCTAAGATCTTAATAGACCGTGAACGACAAGGGACACTTGAAGACATTTTTCGCCGAAACAATATTTCATTCTTAGAGGGACGCTTCTAAGAATTCGGGTTAATGTTAAAACATGTATTAGTGCCATAAACTTTGTGCACGTTTGATATTGACAGGTTCCAAGATCTATCTCCGTGGGAACCTCTAGATAAGAGAGAACAATGTTTTGTTTGGTAGGCGGCCTTAACTGTGGGCCTTTTGCGACTCGGCCAATCAAAAAAGGGTTTATGGGATGTTCCTAAATTTCAGGGAAGTGTACGATTTTCAAAGAGTTCAGTTTTGGGGGCATTGAGATTCAGATTGAGTTCAGTTAGAGTTAGAGTTAGAGAGTTGGAGTATTGAGTAGTCAGAGTCGAAGCGGAAAAAGCGAAGTAGACGTTAGTAAAGGCTATTAGACGAAGTTCATATTTTCGGTACTTGAACGAGTTTATAGAAATCGAACAAAGACGGAAACTCAGTATCGGCTTTCTATTTGTTTATTCTTTTTTGACGTTGCCATAATTTATTTTGTGTATATAATAAACAGTGTAAATAGCAGAGCCGTGTTCTAATTGAAGTGAAATCATTATCTGTAGGCGAAAACCAATCATACCCTAGGCAATTGGTATAACAAAAAGCCTACATTTTGGGGGCTCAACCGGGATCGATTATTAATAGATCGATTGAAGGATCACGGATCAAAGCTTACATTTTGGGAGCGCAGCCTGAGTAGACGAATTGCGGAACGAGAGGAGGTCAAAGTTCCAGTTTCTTCGAGCAGAAGGTGTTTGTTTGTGAAGTGTTCAGTGATCGGTGAAAAGTGAAACTAAGCGAAAAGGGGATTAGGTGAAGTAAAGGTAGGATTTATCCATTTTTATTTTCGCCTGATAAATCGATTAATTCGACGGACTTCTATTGGACCTTAATTTTTTTTCTGGAAAAATTATTTTTTTTTATTATTGAAGATAGAAGACAGAATTATTTTGTTTGATTTTTTTGTAGTTGTGAGACTAATTTGAAAGTTGTGGATTTAAGATATTGTGCGTATTTTGATTGTCGGGAATTTTATTGATTTGGAATTTTGATTTTTCTTTATTTTTATCTTTTATTATTCTTGATTAATTTTGTTGTGAACGATATCTGAGTTTCGACGTTTTAGATCGATCGTGATTTAACCTTATTTAGACGACTCGCAACACTTATCTCGATAAAATGGTTGTTTTAGGAGATATCACCGCTATCGAAAGAAATATTACGTGCGTGAAAATGCCCGCGATAAAGGCGTTGCATTTTATATGTTTCGGGAACGAAGGGGAAACATATTCGAGACGGCGTTCGATTCGTAAATTCGGCGGATTTGGATGGACGAAGGAATCGGCGGAGCACGCTAAGAAGATCAATAATGTTTTGGAAAATTTGTCGTCGGCTGACATGATCTCGGTGTGCGGGATTCTAAACATTGAGTATAGCGGAGCTGTCGAAGAAATTGCGGAGAGGCTATGCGATTTTCTTCTGGACGTGAAAATGGAAAGAAGTCCGAGTGTTTCCGATGAAGAGGAGGAAGAAAGCGAAGGAACAAGCATGAATACGGCACGATCTACATTCTCGCTGACGTTCAGAGATGTCGAGGATTCGATCAGGCAATTCTCTGGATCGGAAGACTATCCTGTAGTTAGATGGGTCGAAGATTTTGAGGAAATTGCTTCGACCACAGGATGGTCGGATTTGCAAAAATTGCTTTTTGCAAAAAGATCTTTGTCCGGGTTAGCGAGATTGTTCGTACAGTCACTTTCAGGGGTTAAGACGTGGCGATCTCTTAGAGACCAGTTGATAAAGGAATTCGACGTTAGGGTCAGTACCGCACAGATACATAAACTTCTGATGAGCCGAAAGAAGAAGACGCAGGAAAACGTGCAAGAATACATTCTTGCGATGAGAGAACTGGGCAGCAGAGCAAGAGTGGAAGACGAAGCGATAATTCAATACATAGTCGATGGAATCGGGGATAATTCGGCGAATAAACTCGTACTTTATGGGGCCAACAGTTTTGCGGAATTGAAGCAGAAGGCCAAGCTGTATGAGGAAATCTGCCGAAAGACAGAACCCGATTTGAGAAAAAAGCTTCCAAGTTCGAGCAGCCAACGAAGCAAAAACGAGGTGCATAGGCCAGACAATGGACAGTTTAGATCGTACAGTAGCAATAGCCGTGGCCTAAAAGAAGTCAATTGCTTCAATTGTGGAAATCGAGGACATCGAAGCAGAGAGTGTCCACAGCAGAAATTAGGTACGAAATGTTTTTCGTGCCACCAGTACGGCCACATCGCTGCCAAGTGTCCAGGCCGAAAAAAGGAGACAACAGAAGTGAAGAACGTAGCCGCAATCGAGGTCACCCCAACAAATGCCGTCGATGTGATTATCGATTCAGTGAAATTCCAAGCTCTGTTCGACACAGGCAGCGATATAAGCATCATCAGAGAAGACGTGTATCAGAAATACCTTAAGAGTCACCCTTTGTCCACAGAGCTATTGACTATAAAGGGTTTGGGACATTTTGCAGTCAAGACCCTAGGATCCATCGAGTTTGATGCCGAGATAAACGGACACCAGTACTGCTTGAAATTCCATGTAGTGAAACAAGCGACGTCCGGGTTTCGAATGATTCTGGGAAGTAACATCCTGAAGCAGGCATCAGTGCAAATTTATGAAGGCGAAATCGTTGTGAGACCAACAGAGAAAGAAGATGATCATATTAATTGGGCCATGAATATTCGAGTCCATGACGTAGAAAATGAAGTCGAACTGAATCATATTTCAGATCCAGAGATTAAAGCAGAGGTACGTAGGTTGGTGAACAACTACGTACCGGTAAAGACGGAAGATACCGACATCAGAATGAAAATTGTTCTGAAAGATGAGGAACCCGTTTATCAAAGGGCTAGGAGATTATCAGTACCAGAGCAGCGTGAGGTCGACAACCAAATTGCGCAGTGGCTTGAAGATGGAGTTATAAGAGAGAGCTCATCGGACTTTGCTAGTCCGATCGTCCTGGTGAATAAAAAAGATGGTACCAAGCGTTTGTGCTGTGACTACAGGAAATTGAACAGGAAAATAATCAAGGATCGTTTTCCGTTGCCTCTAATAGAAGATGTCATCGATAGTTTAGAAGGGTCCGAATATTTCACAACCATAGATCTCGAAAATGGATTTTTCCATGTAGAAATAGAAGAGAGCAGTGTGAAATACACTTCATTTGTGACGCCAACTGGACAATATGAATTCTTGAGATGTCCTTTTGGATTATGCACTAGTCCGCCTGTTTTTCAGAGATACGTGCGGCATATTTTCCGACCACTAATTCGAGAGAATGTTTTGGTCTACTACATGGATGACCTTATAATACCCAGCATAGACGAGAAGGATGGATTGGAGAAATTAATGAAAGTATTAGACGTAGCGTCGAGACATGGGTTGAAGATAAAAAAGAAAAAGTGTCAGATGCTCAAAAGAAGAGTACATTTTTTGGGCTATATTGTGGAAGGCGGAAAAATTCAGCCCTCGGACGAAAAGACTAAGGCAATTAAATATTTTCCTGAACCGAAGACCGTGAAACAAGTACAGTCCTTTCTTGGGTTGACGGGATACTTCCGGAAATTCATTCCGTGCTATTCTATATTGGCGAAAGCACTGAGTGATCTGTTGAAAGGAGATAGAAAGTTCGAGTTTGGTGATAAGCAGAAACAAGCTTTCCATACATTGAAGGAATTGTTGAGCAGCGCGCCAGTTCTGCATATTTTTAGAAGAGGACTGAGGACCGAGTTGCATACGGATGCTAGCATGCACGGTTTTGGAGCTTGTCTCATGCAGGCATCAGACGTCGATGGCAAATTGCATCCGGTATACTTCTTTAGTAAAAAGACGACGGCAGCCGAAGAAAAATACTCATCATATGAGTTGGAAGTGTTGGCGGTTATATCAGCGGTTAAAAAATTCAGAGTTTATTTGCTGGGATCAAAGTTCAAAATTTTAACAGACTGTTCTGCTTTCGAGAAAACCCTTCAGAAGAAAGAGTTGACTACCAGAGTAGCAAGATGGGCCTTACTGTTGGAGGAATATGATTATGAAGTCGAACATCGAAAGGGCAGTAGTATGAGACATGTCGACGCCCTTAGTAGAAATCCAGTAGTCATGACCATTAGCGAGGAAAACGGCTTCCTAGAAAAGTTAAGATTAGCTCAGGAAGGAGATGAAAAGATCAAAGTGATAAAGGAGCTTTTAGCATCCAAAGGTCAGTACGACGGATATTTCATGAAACACAATCTGCTATTTACCTACGAGCAAGGAAGAGAATTAATAGTGGTACCTGCGGCAATGCAGACAGACGTAATCCGAAAAGTGCATGAAGAAGGGCATTTTGCGACGAAAAAGACAGAAGAAGTAGTTAGAAGAGAATTCCACATTCCAAAATTGAAGGAAAAAATTCAGAAAGTAATCGCTAATTGTATCAAATGTATATTGATGAACAGAAAAGGAGGAAAGCAGGAAGGGCTGCTGCATCCCATTCCAAAACTGGACGGACCGTTGCACACTTATCATATGGATCATCTAGGACCCATTCCATCCACAAATAAGAATTATAAACATCTTTTAGTGATAACTGATGATTTTACGAAGTTTGTTTGGATATACCCTGTTAAATCAACTACCACCTCGGAAACTCTTAATTGCCTGGTGAGGCAACAGAAAAATTTTGGCAATCCGAAAAGAATTATCACAGACAAGGGAACGGCGTTCACATCAGTAGAGTTCAAGGATTATTGTGACGAAGAGGGAATCGAGCACGTAACCATCACCACCGGCGTACCTAGAGGAAATGGACAGGTGGAAAGGATGAACCGCTCGATTATTCCGGTGAACTCCAAACTCGCTATCGACGATCCTACGAAGTGGTTCAAGTTCACAGATAGAGTGCAGAGGGCGCTCAATTCGACGTACCAGAGGAGTATAGGAACAACACCCTTTGAAATGTTAACAGGAGTAAAGATGAGGAAAAAGGAAGATTTGAGAGTGCAAGAAGCAGTAGAGGCTCAGATCAGAAAAGAATTCTCAGATAACCGAGACGAGTTGAGAGAAAATTGCAAACAGCAACTTCTCAAGGTTCAAGAAGAGAATAGAAAGAGATATAACCTCAGAAGGAAGGATCCCGCTAGGTATAAGGAAAGAGATCTAGTGGCGATCAAACGGACCCAATTTGGTCCAGGTCTGAAATTCCAAAAGAATACCTTGGCCCATACGAAGTCATCAGGGTCAAGGGTCATGACAGGTATGACGTCTGCAAGGTAGGATGTCATGACGGGCCACTTAGAACGTCCACGTGCGCAGAATTCATGAAGCCATGGATCGAAAACGAAGAAGACAGCGAATTCGAGGCGAATTCATAGTCAGGATGGCCGAGTGTAGGATTTAGGACCTTTGTACATAGTATTGTAAGCCGTCCCTGTGTTTCGGAAAGTTAAGTGCTAAGATCTTAATAGACCGTGAACGACAAGGGACACTTGAAGACATTTTTCGCCGAAACAATATTTCATTCTTAGAGGGACGCTTCTAAGAATTCGGGTTAATGTTAAAACATGTATTAGTGCCATAAACTTTGTGCACGTTTGATATTGACAGGTTCCAAGAACTATCTCCGTGGGAACCTCTAGATAAGAGAGAACAATGTTTTGTTTGGTAGGCGGCCTTAACTGTGGGCCTTTTGCGACTCGGCCAATCAAAAAAGGGTTTATGGGATGTTCCTAAATTTCAGGGAAGTGTACGATTTTGAAAGAGTTTAGTTTTGGGGGGGCATGGAGATTCAGATTGAGTTCAGTTAGAGTTAGAGAGTTGGAGTATTGAGTAGTCAGAGTCGAAGCGGAAAAAGCGAAGTAGACGTTAGTAAAGGCTATTAGACGAAGTTCATATTTTCGGTACTTGAACGAGTTTATAGAAATCGAACAAAGACGGAAACTCAGTATCGGCTTTCTATTTGTTTATTCTCTTTTGACGTTGCCATAATTTATTTTGTGTATATAATAAACAGTGTAAATAGCAGAGCCGTGTTCTAATTGAAGTGAAATCATTATCTGTAGGCGAAAACCAATCATACCCTAGGCAATTGGTGTAACAAAAAGCTTACATTTATAATATAGTTATAATTCCAAACTATATGTCTAAACGCTGTGGTTTTACCGATCACCATCTTTCTTAATGTGATCTGCAATATCTAATGCTATCAGAAAAATTCTTGTAGGGTACAAAAATTACCGAAATAGTCAAGGTCAACTAATAGAGCCCACTTGAGTGAACAGCAAATTATAAAAGAATTTTTTAGAATTCCCTCAATTTAATTCTGAAATTTACAGAAGGCAAACCATGATTTCAAAAGATTACAATGTGAATTGAAATAACTGGGCAACTAAGGCTGAGCGAATGTTATTCCATGGAATGGAATGAAAATACGGACTAATTTCTACGTATGACTACTCTCGCAGTGCCCGGACTCGATCGGTTCACTGGATCCCACAGCTCGAGGATGAACATTGGCCCGGAAATTTCTGTCGAAATGTTTTCACGACATTACGCTCCATCTTGAACAAACAGCTCGAAATTGGCATGATGTCACGGTAAACAACGCGATTCCTGAATATTTTCCTACTGCCAGACAGATGTTTTTGGGAAATTTATTGAATTAAAGGTGGAGAGGAATTTACTTGTACAAATGCGTTAACCTAAAATTCCCCTTCCTGTAAGTAAAAACTTGCTAGAAGCAACTCGAACATCTCTAGTGTTAACTTGGATTCATTAACAGGAAGTCGAACCCAATCTGTAAAGACTATTTTCAGCTCCATATTCAAAAATAAGAGACATTTGGGCGAAACAAGCAGGCTGTTTTACTGGGAGCATGAACGCAAAATTGCTCTCAGTACTTCATCAGCGCCATATTTACGAATTTTTTTTGAATTTTGCCAGTCGACTAATTTAGCCGGAATATTTAGGCCTAAGGAACAAACAAAATGAAGTCTGAAACCGTTATCATAATATATAATATCGTAAATATATTCTTCATTGATGCTTGTGTAAATAAAAGATTAATTACCATTGAGAACGAGATCCGTTGCAGTTTCAGCCCTAATGCCTATTGTTCACGATAGCCCGAATTAAACAAAATATCTTAAGGGCATCTATCGGTGAAGACCCATGGATCGATTTCAGAAATTTGTATTGTTCCCAATTATCCCCATTCGAGATCAATCAAAACTGCCGCATCGAATGAATCATCGATATAGGAACCACAAGTGCCTTGAGGTAGAATGCGGCGAATTTTATCCAGGACGTGGGAACTCACACCTGGTCCCGGACGTATTCAGGAGCAATAATATTTTTATATGCGATGGTGTTTTATGATTGAACCGAAACATTGTTCACGTTCACGTTTCTATTCATTCAAATAATTACGTTACGAAATGGTGGGCACACCGGTCCAAGGCCAACTAAAAAAGTTTGCTACGAAATGGTGGATGCGTCGGTTAAGTGTTCATTAATGGTTTATTTATTATAAGAGGACAACAATTGATCACTAATTCAAAAAGTTATAGTAAGATAAAAAAATAATCGGAAAGAAAATTGTAGTCCGCATCGAAAAAATATCTTTCCAGATGGAATTTCCTATTCCGAGAAAGTAATATATGAGCTTTCTAACTGAAGATGAACCCCTAAATGCATTTGCTCATCTAATAGAAATCGAAATAGCCTGGATTGTTTTTACCTGTCCTGAATCGGTAGATATGATTATTATAATTGATTATGAGAACTGATCCAGAGCCTCTATCAATCGCGATCAACTGAAAAAACAGAGGGACAAGATGAGTTTTGTGAATTATGATCATTCAATTTCTTATAAACGGTCTTTCAACGAGAACAATTTTTTAAAACAAAATAAAACAAAAAATGTTGTTTACAATGATTCAAATTTTAATTGTATTATAAAAGGGAAAGTCCGGCAATTATGAATGAAAAATTATATCTGGCAGTTGTCCACCACGACCACGCTGATGGAAGTGAAATTTTCATCGAAATTTTTAATCACTTTTTGGCAAAATGTCGGGACTATTTCGTATATCATATCCCAGATTTTGAGTTTCAAGGCTGCAATCGGCGATTGGTACCGTATAGATTCTGTCCTTGAGATAGCTCCACAAAAAATAAGCATTAACATTGAAAATATGCAAATTACATCTAGCTTCGAATAAGGGTCACGAAAAAGCAACGTGTATCACCATAAGGACCAAAATGCAAGGTCAGAGCAAATCAAACATTATACAGAGTTAGGCAATAAACTAAATTCCTCTCAGAATCTCAGACGGTCATTTCAGCAGCTCAAATTCCTCTATAATCTCGCTTTGGCATTTTTTTAGAAAGGGTTTCGTGTTCCATCTGAGGAATGACAATAAAATATAAATTTTATTCCCCTGTGCTACGTTGGATATCCTCAGACGAAACCGTTTTTACTGCATCGTAAAAATACAAGTTCCTGGCCCGCCAGATGAATCGGTAAGATAAGCGATTCCTCGGTGCACCTGAACTTTACGGGGAAATTTAATTAAAATCCTTGTAGGAGAAATAAATTCAACCCTGAAACGGGACAAAGAAAGATGGTCGCAAGATAGGGATTCTAATTGTTCAAATTTTTCCGGACGCGGATCCACAGTCGCGTGAAATATGTTCCTGAGCTTGGTCCGCTTCCAAGAGTGCATTAGGTAGATCTCCTACTCATTGCCTTGTTTTTGAAGTGGCGTTAGCAGTATCTTGGATCTTAGGGAGATAGATATGCGTTATATAATTTATGGACGTAAGAAAAAAATTAGTTGAAAAATATCCTAAACGCTCTGTCGGTTTACTTCTGGGTGCTTTACAGATTTCTTCTCTTTTTTTTACATAACTAAATGGAATTTTCACCACATTAATTACGTTTTCCCTCATTTCATTTCTGAACATGAAATCCAGTTCATCTGATATAAAAAACCTTTTATGTACATCAGAACGTCCAATGAATCTTCCTAATAAAACAATAATTGAAATTTTTCTGAAATCAAACCATGCTGAACTCCTGAACCAAGATTGAGAAACGCATATAAATAATCGAAAAGAAAATCACTTTTGTAACGAACTTATATGATAGCTTTTTATGCAAACAATTATAGAATGCTTAATTTTGTATAACGAATGGAAATTTTTTCACGAGTTAGACGAAATTTGATCACGTAACATATTGCAGACATGATTTTTCCTGATTTTCTTGCATCAAAGAGGAAGATTGATATGAAAAAATACTTATACGATTTTGATAGAATATAATGAAGAGCAAGCCGACAGTTACAGTACTAAGAAGTTGAAAGTTTTAAACAAAGAAGATTCTGTCAAATATTTGACAAAAGCTGATGACAGAATACTTAAAGGTTGTGGTTGCAATGATAATCGAGGTGGCAGCAGCATCAACAAAATCAGAATAATCAGTTCATGAAAAATTAATAGCAAATCAGCAATTTATGACTTTTACTGTGTTAAAATCGTTATATAAATATAATTATTTTTAACACTAATGTTACACAATATTTTACTTTATGTAACTAGTTATAAAAGGTAAAACGTTTCATAATGTCAGTCTATTTTGACGGGTGTCACTTTGTTATGTCAAAATCAGGAGACTACATTTTTCACGGAATTGAGAATGAGACTGTCCATTGGCGGACCATTAGCACAAGAATAATCCCATAAATAATGAAAAATTTGAAAATTGAATTGTTTTGATGGCTTAGTTATTTCAGTATGAAGAAGTTTTCTTCACAGTATTATAGGGAAATATGCATTTTAGTACATAACCCAATAAACGTTGGTAACGATGGAGCAGTTCACGTTAACAGTAAAGTTTCCAATCAGAGGATACATTACATCCGCTATCAAGTCAGAATTATGGAGGCCGTTATAATAAGGTTTCGCATGCGAAATGACGTTACATAGCTTATATGAGGACCATATAAACAACCAATTGCCGTTATGCGCTGTTTCCTTATACCAGATATGGCACAGGCAATATCTAATGAGGTTTCAATGTAAATTCGATTACATGCGATGTTTGGTTGATTGTAAATTGGTTGTTAATCCTATTACACATAGAGGATTGTATCACATACGATTAAATTAAAAGGAAACCCTTTAATTAGTTATAAGCAACTTATCTGCGTTCAGCTTCAGTTTACTTAATCCGATAAAAGAACTTTCAACTTGATGAAACTTAAAAAATGTTGAATGATACTGAGGTGCGATTAGGATATTTAGAATAAAATTTCACGAACCTAGAGTGAATTTGTACGAATGATTAACGAATAAAAGTATAAGTTGGAATTTCGTAACTACAAATAGGTGAAACATTTTCCAATTTCTAGATCCACCTCAATGAAAGCTTACTTCAGTTCAGAACAAAAAGCATATAAACTCATTTAATTGAACAAGTCCATCCTTGGAAATGTAAATAAACCAAAAATATCTGAAATTGACAATTATAGTTTAACCCTTCTTGAAGGTATCAATGACACCTTTATTTATTCTAGTGAATACTGTTTTCTTTGATGAATAATAAAAGAGTTTTCCATTCTTATCGTTACATCAAACAATTCAAAAAAACTACAGAAATATCAATACAAAAACAGAATACAACACATGTGTTTCGAGATTTGTGTGTAACATTTTTCTCTCATCAGGCATTCATATTCGATTAACAATAATTTAAACAATTCTGGGTAAGAACTTACTTGTGAGATGCCGCACCCAGATAAATGAACATGTTAATCAGTTAATATTTTAAAAACGAACCTCAAATATAAGCATAGAGTATTATGTCGCTCAACAAATCGACACAGAAAATTACAACTGCATTCTATGACTTTATGAATAATTGAGTTTAAAAAAATGAAATTGACTTAAAATGGAATTCTTCCCATAATTCGAATTATTTAATTGAACAAGTATATCCTTGAAAGTGTAAATAAACCAAAAATATCTAAAATTGACAATTATAGTCCTACACTTCTTGAAAGTTTCAATGATTGATTGATTTTTCTGTAGTTTTTTTGAATTGTTTGATGTTATAATAAGAATGAAAAACTCGTTTATTCATCAAAGAAAACAGTGGTTTCTAGAATAAATTAAGGTATCATTGATACTTTCAAGAAGTGTAAGACTATAATTGTCAATTTTAGATATTTTTAAGCATATAAACACTTATTTTTGAGTGAGTTATATTGTCATTTCTCCTATATTTCATTCCTCAAATCAACAAATTCGAGAAGACCAAAATGGTTCTTAGAATATTATCATATTTTTATGATAATATTTTACCATTTTCTACTATATTTATTTTGAGGTGATTTAAAATATTCAGATCCCTATTCAATGACTCAGTATTTTATTTTGATCGAGATATAAAAATTTCATGACCAATGACGTTAGGAGCAGTATCGTTATCATATTCAGACTTTCTCCTATTCTTGTTTGGTTAACAAATGCAAGAATCATATGTTGACAGAGGTTTACTAAGTTAACTATCAACATTTTTTGGTTTCACATAACTGCCGGACCATTGGACACAATAACGAGCTTTACAAGATATTCAATCTTATTTGTATTTATAAAAATGTAGTGAAGCACTGACCTGAGGTAGGGGGCCTTTGCGTGCTCGTTTTGAAATCTTGAAAACATAACTTGGACTAATCTTTGGCCATCAAATCATTACGCATTCGACAACATTTTCCCAACAAACCGAGTTATTATTTTCGCTTTTCTTAAGTCATCTCATATATCAGGTTTACGGTAAGAAATGAGTGTTTTTTTGTGGAAATAACACTAATTAGTAATGGGAAATAAAAACACATTATTCAAAGTATTGGCCATTGTTTTCTACACCTTCTGACCACCTTTCTGGCAATTTGTGGATACCACGCCAATAAAATTGTTGATGATGAAAAAAATAATAGTCGAAAGGAGCCATGTCTGGTGAATACGGCGGGTGAATAGCAGCTCCCAGCCAAGTGTTTTGATTGTATCCTACACCGGTTTTGCTTTGTATGCAGGTGCATTATCATGGAGCAAAATTACCTTGCCGTGTCTTCTGGCCCATTCTGGTTGTTTCTCGATCAATGCTTGGTTCAAATTGATCATTTGTTATCGGTAGTCATCAGTATTAACGGTTTCACCAGGTTTTAGGAGCTTGTGGTACACCATACCTTACTGGTCCCACCAAACATAAAGCATTGTATTCTTGCCGAAGCGATCTGGTTTGCAGTCGATGTTGATGGTTGTCGTGGATTAACCCATGATTTTTTCCGTTAAGGATTCTTGAAATAAATCCATTTTTTATCGCCAGTAACAATCCGATGCAAAACCGATTGTCTTTCGTGTCTTTGAAGCAAAATTTCACAAGTGTTTTTTCGGTTTTCCATATATTTCATTCAATACATGTGGCACCAATTTTACGCACTTTTGGATCTTTCCCACAGCTTTCAAACAGTCAGAAATTGTTCGCTGTGCAACATTTAACATTTGCTTTTGATTCTTTAAACTTTTTTGGTGGTCTTCCACGTTTTTCATTTCTCACATCAAATTCATTATTTCTGAATCGTTGAAACCATTTTTGCATGTTGCTTATGATAGAGCATAATCACAATATGCCTCAACAAGCATACAATGTGACTTTGCAGCACTTTTCTCCAAATGGGAACAAACAATTAATGCTTTCCGCAAATCATCACTTTCTGGTACAAAATTCGACATTTTTAACAAGATGAAAACATATGATGTCTGTTCAATGACTTGATGTATGCTAAATATGTTTCACAGAAATCATAGCAAACAAACAGAAACAATAAAGGCTAGTTCACGACAAATGCTCCCTCTCTTAACGCTCACTTCATACCGTTATACCTGGTATATAATCATCAACTCCATCAAAATCGAGAGGAAAACTTCCTTTATCAGGAGGAACCGGTGCAAAAACTTTTTGATTCAGAGCACATTACATTAGTAATATGGCCCAAGTTGTTGATTATCTTGCTGAGAAATTGCTGTTTGATTCACCGTCACGTATCAACTGAGTATGGTTAATAAACTTGGTACATTAGTGTTGACATGAAATCAAACACATACGTTAGGACTGTCGTCTAGGTTCTGAATCTGAGTGCATATATGGCATTGGTGATACATAATCAAGGAATACGTGGGGTGGCAGCCCCATATTTTACGACGTACCAGCCTAATGAAGAGCTCCATCAGTCATGCGTTCGCGAGAAAATAGTGACATCCATTATTCTGTCGTAATACAGCTCTGCCTTCATGAATCAAACTTAATATCGAACAGAAACTCCATCGACGGTAAAATAGCCGTTTCGGGGGATTAACAGCCGGTACTAAAAACATTACGATTCCCGAAAATATGAATATAATTATGAATGTCGACTGGAAAACGCGTAATAAGCCCCAATGAGTGATGGCTGAACGTGGTGCAGCCGCCATAACGGTTTTATGTTATTCCACATAACCTATTCATCATGCACGTGATACCGCAATGGCGAATAGATTCGAAGCCCTGTTTGATTAAATTATGTTTTATCAATAATTCCTCTCCTGCATGTTAATGTTGTCACATAATCTCGAACATCTCAAAAATGCTAATTTGGTACATAACTAAATAACGTCAATTCCCATAATTGATCACGTCTATTTCGCTGCTGTGTGTGACCTCCGGCTGTGCTTCAGTTATAATTTCATTTATGCTGTAGCGTTATATACCCAATCAATTCGATAATATACAAGGGCTCATCATTTTGTTGAACGCCATTATATTGTATTATGTTCGCGGTGACGAAAGTTAGCCATTCTTTATCGCAGGAATTAGATTATGATATTAAGTTTGTTTTGATTATATTCGAAATTCGAACATTATCCTAAAAAATATTCATCTTCGATAACATGGAAAATTCCATTTAAATTATTACACAATCAAAAGTGGATAACGTCGAGCGAGCCGCGGACCGACCGAAATCTGCTGACTGGCTAGAAACAATTGACGTAACAGGGCACCCAGACAATATTCTGATACCACATATGGCAATATGATTTTTATCGTCATTACTCAATTTAGTTTATGAGATTAGAGTATAATCAATAAAGCATCATTCATCATTAGTCTGATCAATAAACAACATCTTCAGCAACTGTGGAGTTAAGACATCCCTTGAACGTTCTGAGTCTGGTCTTTCAGTTGCCTAAACCTTCAAGCAAGTGTTGTTTCAAATCAAAGAAACAACAAATTATTTGTCGAGAAGTACAGACAAATGGTTAGGAGTTTATGCGGTCTGGAACAGCGCCATACAAAAACAACGGAGGACAATGATACAAAGAATCAACGACCAAATATCTGTAATTAACAGAAAATGAAGATAAAATTTTGCTTAAATTTTGTTTCAACTTTAATCCACTTCCAATTCAAATTGTTAATACTATCTTTTGAATATCCACATACAGCTTCACTAAGGGTAAAAGTGTCGATACCAATTTGTTGATTTTCGCCCAGTATGTCTTCGATACTTTGGAAAAAGGGGTGGGGTCGTTTATGCTGACAATTCTAAGGTCTTCTATAACGTGGATTGACACATAGCTATTGATATTGCCGTCATTTCTGACCTGATGTTTTGCTTCAACTGGGTTAGATTCGTCGGATTACTTTGATAAACCTTACTCTTAAGGTATCCCTATGCAAAATAGTCAAGCGGGCTTAGGTCGGGACTTCTGGGAGAGCAGTTGATATTACCTTTTCGCCAAATGACTTTATTAGGGAATAATTCGTTAACAACTTCCATTGAATCATTCGTGGTATGGCAAGTAGCCCCATCTTGCTGCATCCACGTTCTTGAATTGAAACCTGCAACTCTGGGACCAAAACATTTCGTTATATCGCAATAACGGTCACTATTCACATTAATTGCTGCGCCTCGTTGATCCTCATGAAAATAAGGACCAATTATACCTTTAGCAGCCCAAACCACGACCTTTGGGCTATGCAGGGGTCGTTCATGCTTTCGTCTCGGATTCACCACTGCCCAGTGCCAATAATTCTGCTTATTACCATGACCATTCAGGTAAAAATTTGCTTCGTCACTAAAGATTATGTTGTTAAAGTTGTTAAATCGCTGCGGCATTTCGTTCGCAACATTCAGTCGATTAGCATAGTCCGCATCCTAATTCTTGAATAATTGAATTCAATAGGCTTTGAGATGTAGGTCTTTCTTTAAAATCGAATGTAAAGACAATTGCTTGATGTTCAACGCTTGGCTTCGCTTTCGGGTGGATAAAGATCGATTTTGACCAACCGACGCCTCAAATTCTCCAGTTGTTTCTTCATCGCGAACTGAACAAGGACGACCAGGGTTTTGAGTTTTAACTGTCACACCTGTATTCTCGAACATCCTGATCCATCTCCTAATGCTATCGTCATTTGGCGCGATATTCCGCACTATAGAGGACGTTGAGCAATCGCTATTGGGTGATAACCTTGAGCGTCCATCATTCTGCATTCAAAAGTTTAAATAACACATATACTTAATTAACACGTTTATTTAATCAACGATACGACCTATGTTCGACCATTTTCGCCACGATGTCCACAAATTACACAGACATTTCTGCAAATCTATAGCACGATGTTTTTGAACAAGGACAAGCGCGCAAAAACAGACTCTGCCTCACTCGAAATAAGCGAGCAAAACCGTTGACATGAATATCATTAAATGTGGCTCATTATTTTACCTTTTCGTTCAATTCTGAAACATGTAAAAAAACATGAACAACGTTCTTTTAATAATACCATAAGGATGACAAGCCCATTTCTGGCTCCTTAATAGTCTTGAATCTGCTGAAGAGAAAGACATTCATAATTGGAAGACTCATTGAAACATTTTCCGATTTTGTTCACGAAATAACATCAGCCTGAATACCTGACAGCAATTATATGTATAAGAAAATCGCTTGCCTACTCCAAAATTACATTTGTTATCCATAAGAATAGTCTAATGTATTCAAATTTGTGTTTCAATATTATGAAAGTCCGACAGCTTTAACAGGAAAATGTGCAAAGCATTTTGAAACTCTTTCGAGACCCTGGAGAATCGGAGTCTCAGAATCTTAAATCCTTATTTAGACCCCAATGAAGATTTGGCGAGCTTCAAGTGTCGGTATGGTTGTATAACCTAGCCATAATGGTTTCCAAACGCCCTGAGCTGTAAAAACGTTTACCTATGAATAAAAATACTTTGAGACTCATAAAGCAAATTTTTCAAATACAATAATAATTCGGTGTTAATGCAAAATATCCTCCATGAGAAAACGAATTTGTTCTATAATTCTGACGCGCACTGCATAACTACCCCATTTATTCCCATAGATACTAAATTTATTGTGGAGACTGAATATATGTAGAAAAGGTATATCGGGTGAATTCACAAGTACCAGGAGGAAATGAAAGATCAGCAGAAACAGGTGTCGTTAAGTACCTTGATTTTGACGCGCATTGTATAACTATCTCACTTATTCCCATAGATACTATGTTTATCGTGGAGATTAAATAAATGAAGAAAAGTTATATTGGGTGAATCCACAAGTAGCAGAAGGAAATGAAAGCAGATGGTACTTAACGACACCTGTTTCTGCTGATCTTTCATTTCCTCCTGGTACTTGTGAATTCACCCGATATAACTTTTCTTCATTTATTTAATCTCCACGATAAACATAGTATCTATGGGAATAAGTGAGATAGCTATACAATGCGCGTCAAAATCATGGAACAAATTCATTTTCTTAGATGACAAAACCCTAAACAGGTCAATTTTTGTTTCAATTTCACGAAATTTTTATGAGTTTCTGAATTATTTTTGTTGCACCCCGTGGTATCCCCAGCAACAGTTTGAATTTCTGCAATAGGAAAGGTGGTACTTTGTTTTCTAGGTTTTTGTATTTTCAACATAAGCGTGCAAAAATTTTCAAAAAAAAAAATTGAATACTAGAGATTTCCCACGTTTTTCCGGGCACCCTGTATAGAATCCCAATTTATGCATGAGCACTTCATTTTAGTCATTCCAATATATTTTGCATGGGCCTAGTAGGTCTTAAAACGGTTTAATTATATTATATATATATAACTATTTTTTATCAGAGACTATTTTATATAATATAATATATTCTATATTTTCTTTTGTTCATTGAATTATTTTCTAGAAAATGAATTGTAATTTCTTTGTGACTGTTTTTCGTTATTAGGCTCTGTAAAACGGTTGAAGTTTGACCTATATAATTTAGATTACAACTTGAGCAATTTATTTTATATATCACATCCGATTTTTTTGTTATAGAATCTCGATCTTTTAGTTTTGAAAAAATTTTATTAATGCTGATAACATTTTTGTCAGAAATTCTAATAGAAAAATTGTTGGAAAAAATCTTTTTAATTTTGGTGTTATTTCAGGAAAAAGGTAGAGGGAAATAAAATGAAGGTTGTTGTGGATTTTGCGTGTTGATTTGATTTCTGATTGAATTCATTTGTTCGTTTTCTATTAGATTTGAATTAAAATTTGATCTTATATTTATGGAATTGTAAATAAATTTATTTATGAATTTTGGTGGGTATGAATTCATTAATAAAATATCTTTGAGTTTTTTTAAATTTTTTTGAATGAAATCTTTATGACAAATTTTTTTGATTCTGTCACGTAAAGCCAAAATTAGGTTAATTTTTACTTTTATATTTTGAAAGGAGTGAAAATTAATATATCTACCAGAAAATGTAGGTTTTGTGTATTAATCAACTTTAATTTTATTATCTTCACTTCTAATCAATTTAGTATCTAAAAAGGGGATGCTATTGTTTTTTCTTTTTCCAAGGTGAATTGAATGTTGCTATTATATGTATTGATAATTTTTAAAATGTTATCTAGCATATTTAAAGGTATAGCAGTTATAATATCATCTACATATTTTTTAAAAATGGAAGGTGAAAGTGAAGTTTTTTTGTAATTGAATCTAAAAGATCGTCCATCACATATTGGGAAAGTATAGAGATATAGTCGCTCCCATTGAGTACCTAATATTTGTTTATAATATTTTCCTTCAAATTGAAAATAAGTTGATTCGAAGATAAAGTTAAGTATTTCTAAAAATTTGGATTTTGATAAATTTGTGTGTTGTGAGATCTTTGACCAATGTTTAGATATGCTATTTTTGATTAAATCGATTGGAATATTAATAAAAAGTGAAATGACATCTAAACTTATTAAAACATAGTTTTCGGGAAGTTTATAATTATTAATGAATTTAGAAAATGTGAAGCTATCTTCTGTATAATATGAATTGTTTTTATTATATGATTTAGTGAGAATGTCATTTAAATAATTAGATATTTTACTATTTGGAGCATTGATTGAAGAAATAATCGGTCTTAAAGGGATGGTATCCTTATGTATTTTGGGAGACCATAAAATTTTGGAGAAGTTTGGTTATAAATGGTTAATTTTTTGGCGAGCTCTGATGATATTTTTTAGATTTCTTTAATTCTGAGATGATTTTATTAGATTTTTGTTGAAAAGTTGAGGTGGGATCTCTAGGTAAAATTTTATAATGTTTAATATCAGATAATATTTCAATCGATTTCTTTAAATAATCAGATTTATCCATTATGACTGTGACATTTCCTTTGTCAGCTTTGGTAACAATTAAATTTGGATGATTTTTAAAAATTTTTTTGTTTTGAAAAAGCTTGGTTAATAGAAAACCGTGTTTCAATGAACTAGTGACTGCAATCTACGTAACAGGAAAATCTTCTTAATTTTGTGTAGATCCCAAGGAATTACACCAAAACACATCGATGATAACACCAAACATATTATTTCTTTAATTGAAACAACAAATTCCAAAATGGCTAAAAAAACTTTTGATTTTGTACTGAAACTCAACAAAAAATTCTCAATCTTGAAATCAAAACTACCTTCAAGAACATCGATTATATAGAAAAATCTATTGAAGAAATTGAGAAGAAATTTGATGAAATTGTACCAATTGAATCCTAAAGAATTTTTTTAATTTCCAAAATAAAACTTATGAAAGAAAGTTCAAAGAAATCAAGAAAACAATATGAATAAAATGGAAGTTTTGAAAAACAAAATAAAGAGAGACATCTTTAAAACAAATGAAAATTGGATTAAGAATATATCTAACTGTGATATACCTGAAGATATCAAAGACTTTCTATCTCTGGGACATAAATTTTGTATTGAACCTAATTCAAAAGATTTAAATTTCAAAAAACTTTTAGCAGATGTTGAAAATATAATATTTATGTATCCTGAAGATGAAAGAAATGTTATGAGAGTTAAAGTGACCAATGTTTTGATGAATACCATAAATAAGCCAGTATATACATCTTACTTAAGATTTCTTTTTTCAAAACAAAAAATTTTTTTAAAAATCATCCAAATTTAATTGTTACCAAAGCTGACAAAGGAAATGTCACAGTCATAATGGATAAATCTGATTATTTAAAGAAATCGATTGAAATATTATCTGATATTAAACATTATAAAATTTTACCTAGGAGTAAATGTTCATTTTATTTCCCTCTACCTTTTTTTCCCTGAAATAACACCAAAATTAAAAAGATTTTTTCCAACAATTTTTCTATTAGAATTTCTGACAAAAATGTTATCAGCATTAATAAAATTTTTTCAAAACTAAAAGATCGAGATTCTATAACAAAAAAATCGGATGTGATATATAAAATAAATTGCTCAAGTTGTAATCTAAATTATATAGGTCAAACTTCAACCGTTTTACAAGAAAGAATAAATAGACATAAAAGTGACTGTAGATTAAATAAAAATCATGCGCTCTCTCGGAACATTTTTCAACAACTTCACATGATATTGATTTTAATAACATCAAAATTCTTAATAACGAAAAAACAGTCACAAAAGAAATTTCTTAGAGATGGTTGAAATTTATCTAGAAAATAATTCAATGAACAAAAGGAAAGATATAGAAAATTTAAGTGTTATTTACTCCCATATTCTATTAACTATAAAATTACAGTCAAATCTACCATAAATTCGAATACTCTTTATTCTATGCCAAGCTTTCGCATCAATTTAATGCTTCTTCAGGACTTCTACAAAAGAACAATAAAATATAATTTATAGACAACCAATTTTCAAAAACAAATCAACTCACTGAATGTGAGGTTTTACATGGATGACATCTGACACAAACGTTATACTTAATAAAAACAAGGAAAAGTTAATTTTTGATTCCATAGGAATTCTTCACAAAACACGTCATCTAAATCTATTTTAAAATTTCAAAAACTTCTTTTTTTTGATGCTCTTATTCTTAAATTTACAATCAAGTAAAAACTCTAAGGTAACACAATGTCATTTTATTTTTCAAGGTTATGTTTTTTCTTTTCTGGAAAACTAGTCTCTCACTCCTCTGTGTTCTTGATCTTCTTTATTCATCTTCTGGGCCGTCATAAAAAGGTTCCATCTTTATCATTTCCAACAAATAACTGTATATAGAGCTTAATTTGTTTGTATCTGTCTTCTTGTTTATGGTGTTATCTTCTTTGTTTATGTTTATCATCTCATGGATCAATCTTTTTTGATAATTTTTCTCTAATTTGATTACCTCAACATCTTCAAAATTCACATGATGGTCAATATTATGCGCATGAGCAGCCAAAATACCCAGAGAGATGTGCATTGGCTGCTCATGCGCATAATCTTGACCATCATGTGAATTTTGAAGATGTTGAGGTACTCAAATTAGAGAAAAATTATCAAAAAAGATTGATGGAAATTGAATTCCCAGATTGAAGTCACGTTATGCATTCTGGTATAAAACGTTCTTCAATATGTATCTATCTTCTTTGTTTATGTTTATCATCTCATGCATCAATCTTTTTTGATAATTTTTCTCTAATTTGAGTACCTCAACATCTTCAAAATTCACATGATGGTCAAGATTATGCGCATGAGCAGCCAAAATACCCAGAGAGATGTGCATTGGCTGCTCATGCGCATAATCTTGACCATCATGTGAATTTTGAAGATGTTGAGGTACTCAAATTAGAGAAAAATTATCAAAAAAGATTGATGCATGAGATGATAAACATAAACAAAGAAGATAGATACATATTGAAGAACGTTTTATACCAGAATGCATAACGTGAGTTCAATCTGGGAATTCAATTCTATGAAATAATTGGAAATAAATCAGGAAAAAATGATATTTGCTCCAAGAATTCAGAGCTGCAGTCTGTCTGCGAATATGGGAAGGGACAATGTTAGACAATTACCAGTTTTGTCTAACAATGAACCGGTGTAGATCTTATGGTATAAGTAATTATTTTCATTGATGTATTCAATTGTGCATCGGTTTTTTGTGTATGTGTACTATTAAACAAACAGAACAACGATACTCAGCAGCAGAAAAGACTAAAGCTAGAGATGCTGTGGAAAAAGTAGAAGCATCAGCACCACAAGATGATCCAGCTAATTTCTGAAGAATATTATTCCTAGTTTTCAGATTCAGGCTCAGGTCATCTAAATGAGCCTTGTAATTGAGAGATGAATCGAATTTAACTCCTAAGTATTCAGGTTAGATTATGTTCGATAGGAGAATCATTGAAAGTAACAGCTAATTTCATACATTTCTCATGATTATTCAGATGGAAATAAGATTCCTCTGTTTTGTTGTGGTTGGGACATAATCGTGACTCGTTAAAATAATTCTTTAAAAAGTCCAAATCAGGTGATAGTATGTTTTCCAGAGTATGGAAATCCGAATGATGGTGAGCAATAGCAATGTCATCAGCATTAACAAATTTCTGAAATGATGTCGTAAGTAAATCACTGAGATATAAATTGAACAGTCCAAGTGAAAGCTCTTACAGGAATTCCTTTGTTGCTCAGTTTATTCATTATGACTCGAATTTTCTGGTCTTCATTCTCCTCTGCCCCGTTAACCACCAACAGGTCGGCGCTTGAAAACTACCCGCTCATGACGAAATCCCGAAATAAAAACATCCACCAATCTAGACCGACCCTTATTCATCAAGCAGTTATCCCGCCCATTAGAATAATTATTGTACGTCGCAAACTTGCGTTCCATGGAAACAAAACACTCCTCTAATCGACTCAATTCATCCTGACGACGCTGGAGTGGAGCGGAACGGGATTTCGGGGAACGAAATTAAATTCCACAGTGCTAGAGATAGGAAGCGTCCTTATGTGCCGCAGTTTTTCAGGTCAGGACGTTGCTGCGACGCGACACACACCCACGCTAGAAAATGTTATGGAAGTTATCGTCTCGAAAGACGGCCGTTCTGTCATCATGGAGCGCTTATCTTCAATTCCGCCCTTTCCTACTAGCTCGCCGGAATATCTGGACCACTTTGTTCATTCTTTTGATGGCAGTTTATTATGAATATTTCTGATAATAAAGGTTATTTTCGCGAGAATTCGTCTTCTGAATTGGCGGACGTATTTATTTTGGTACTCTGTTTCACATGTATTTATATTTATTTGGTCACTCAGTATTTAGTTTCTGGCGTTGGGACATTTGTTTTTCGACATATATTCGGAAGATCACGACGTTGCCGGTGGTCAAGTCTCATTTCGATATTGTGGAAAAAATGACTGAGCATATGGGTGATCCGATTTTTTTTTTAATTATTACAAAATATTTTTTCTATAAACCTAACAGTTATTGATTTGATTCAAAAATAATATCTGTATCACTATAAAAAGTTGACATCTTGTAGTGAAACTTCTCATGGTAATATCTAGTTTACAATTTATAAACTTGAATATTATTATTATTGTTGTTCTTCCTAACGTTTCAACAGATATCTTTTTGTCGTTTTCAAAAGCTGATGATTTTAGAAAATTTTTTAATTTTCATTCTTGTGATATCTCAAATAAGCAGTTCTTCGTTCTTTGATTGATCAGATCTAACTTTTGTTAGATTAGCCCTGATGGCATCTTGTATCTTGAAGGCTGTTGTTATGTC
Source organism: Micraspis discolor (assembly GCA_030674115.1). Taxonomy (NCBI): domain Eukaryota; kingdom Metazoa; phylum Arthropoda; class Insecta; order Coleoptera; family Coccinellidae; genus Micraspis; species Micraspis discolor. Next base: position 5,465,020 of record JARTUT010001740.1, read on the forward strand.
GTACTTATTTCCAATTCTCCTAATTTTTTCTGATAAATCTCTGAGATGAGGAATGACGCTTTTTATAGTTTCTTGTATATGTTCTTGTGTTGTATTGGGTTCAAGTTGATTTATTTGTTTCACTCTTCCCAATATCTTTCTGTGGTAATCATTACTTCTGAAAGTTTTTGTATGTCACTTATTTCCTTCATTTTATCTTGTTGGTTAGAGCATACATTTGTCGCTGTATCATATAAACATTTTGAGACTTCTCATTTAGTATTCAGTTGAAGGTTGGAATCGAAATGTAAATTTAGACCTGTGTTTGTTGGTTTTTTGTATAGACTGTTTCTTGGAATTCCATTTTGATTATGAACAAGTACATCTAAAAATAGAAGTTGTTTATCTTTCTCCTTTTATAATTTGAATTTAATAGGTTCTTCTTGATTGTTGAGATGTTGAAGGAATCCATCTATAGTGTTAATTCCATGCAGCCAAATGCTGAAAGTATCATCTACATATCTACCATAATGTGGGTTTTAGTATATACAGGGTGAGTCTTTGACCACTGCGTCAATTTTAACCATAGATTCTTGAGGTCAGAAAAAAACATTTTCTTCCTATAACATTTTCCGACCATTGGTCCCGTTCAAAAGAAATAGTCATGAATGAGTTAATTATTTCTTAGAGAGAAAATAATAGTGGATGCTGTGGAAGGTAATCTTCATTCAAACTAAACTGGACTACAGAGGGGTATTTGCCCAATATGAAAACTCAAAATGCTTATAACTTTTGAACGCAGCTGAATATGGAAAAACGGTATGGGAAAAAAGTGTTTCTTTTGATCTCAAGAACATATGGTTAAAATTAACGCAGTGGCAAGAACTCATGGCAAGAACTCACCCTGTATAGGTCTAAAGCTTTTCATTCGAAATCCTCCTTATACTCGTATAAATCAGCTGAAATGGAGACGGTCGTGAACCCATGGCCATTCCAGAAATTTTTATAGTTGACCCTTTTCCACTTCAACCAAAATAATCAGATCTCAGAGAAAATGAAGCATCAATTTAATCGTTTTCTTTAGTTGAAGCCGATTTGATAGTCTTGAATGCTTGAGGGTATAAAGCAAATTAAGATCCTGATTATGTCATCATTTTTTTTCCATTCATCACGAACAAGAATAGCTCTTTCATCATCTGGAGCATCAGATCTTATTTGAATCATTACGGCGAAAGATAATAGCTGAGGTTTGACGACTCCATGTTCATGAACGTAAGAGATTTTTCCCTTGTAATCTTCCGCCATCTCTCTCAAACATGAGGAGGAATCTGAACTGCCTGAAACAAATGATTAACGTAGCAACTTCATATTTCTGGTTCAACGGACAATTCTCGTTCAGTTTTCAGCCAATTACATTCCGACTTCTTGGCTTTCTTCATGTCGAGGAAATTCTCCTGCGGCCCTCCTTTAGGATAGAGGCTTCATCAGCGTCTGCGACCTCGAAGACTGCTTGGCGTCGTAAATACGGCCGAGCTGCCTCTGCGAACCGTAACAAAGTTAACTAATTGCAAGTGGAAGATAATATAAACTTGATTTAATCAACCGCGGTTAGCTGAGCTCTTGTATTTTGATAGCCAAAGGCGTTTCGAACAACAATCTCCAATACCTATGTACTCCTAAAGTTTTAGAGACGACTGCACAACAAAAGCGATCCTTGAACTTCAAGGTTTCTCATATCTTATATTCAATTTCTCAGCTCTGATGTTATGAAAACAATTGTCAGTCTGCATCAACAGGCGCTTTGTGTTTGATAAATCTCAGTGATATTAGTTTTGTCCATATGTTATTAACGCACATTCCACATAATTGAAATTGTAGTAATCATACATGATGAACTACTATGAGAGACATGACAGATAATTATGGAGTTCAGACGCTGGACGCAGACGCTGCGGTTTCGGATATGAAACCTGCCCAGCTCTTGCTTCGGCAGACCGTAGCTTATGGGGATAGTAGCGGTATATATACGGTGCGACTAGAAATAATAGAATTTTATTTTTGCCCCAGCTACCTGCACAGGCTTGAAAAACTATAACTCTCCGGACTATCTGTGCAAGCATATCTGCGTGGGTTTCATATCCAGTTGAGGGGAACGTGTGTGGTAGGCATTACAGCATGCAGAAGGTTTTTAAGCCATTGTCAAAAAATGTTTGAAGTCTTGTCAGCACAGCAAGCAATGTTGAGCAGAAGGTGTTTACTACCATGATGAAAATGTTGAGTTTGTATAGGCCGAATTTCCCGATTGCGATTGTTTCGGAGATCTCTGTGTTTCTGTCTAACGCGCAGGATGCAAAGGTGGGGTTGACTTCGATCGACTTTCTTCGATTCTGGATCATTCGCGTATGAAAATGTTGGAGAGTGTATGTATCGGTCTTTCTCGAATTGAAATTAATTATGAAATAGAGAGTTTGTTGTAGCGAACAGTTTTATAACATCCGGTAAGTCCTGTTTTTAATCCGACATGGCTTATTCAATTTTAAATGTCGTATTTAAACGTTTTATGTGCATGAGATAAGAAAAGTCTCGAGCTCTTTTTTTTGGACCGCCATCTTAGTTTCTCCACGTATTTTTCAGAGAGATATCCGATGAATCAACTTACCTTCTTGATTGTTTCGATATTCGTGCTATACTTTGTTGTTCAATGATTAGTGTTTTACGTTTCTCAGTTTCTATATTTCCCTGATGAATTTTTTATCGAATTATCTGTAACATTGGGTTCCTTTTTTTTTGAACACATGATCATTGTTTCTTCTCTTGAATCATTATCGGTTTGCAAGTCAATACATTCAGGCATCGCTGGAAACTGTGGAACATTATCAGCTCAAGTACTTATGAAATTGATTTTCACAGCCAATTTTGCCGGAGCTGAAGTTTTAACGAAGCACTGAACAAAACCGGACGGAGTAGAAACTTTACTTAAGAAGTGAACAAAACCTATCAAAGAGCTGACAAAACCTGCCAAAGTAGAAAATTTACCGAAGAACTAAACTAAACTCTTAGAATATTACCGAATTTGACATACCTTGCCGAGGCTGAACAAATTAGCCGAATTTCATGACGTACTAACAGAAGTTTCTCTGAGGATTGTTTCCTCAATAACACCTAGAATATCCATTCGCTACAAATTTTTTTCAAATTCCTAAAAATTTTTTTAGAAATAGTCGATTATTCATTGCGCGTTCATGAATATTTTTGATAGATCGCGTATTTTGGAATTTCATTCTGGTACGGTAAAACCTCGAGAAGGTACAGGAGTTTCTTTATGCGAGCTTGCTCTGGATCAGGAAACCGAAAAGGGCAAAGTTGAGGATAAAAGCACGAGGTTAGTTCCAAAATTCAAATAAAATTAAGAAAGAAATGAAAAGGCTCGTTTCACTCCGAAAGATGAAAACTCACACAATTTCACAAGTTACACTCCGTTGAATTCGTGCGATTTTCAATATGCCGTTACTTTATTTTAATGAACCATCCCCGCGGGTCCGATTCTTGCCGACACTTTCGCTGGTTTCTACGCCGAATTGGCCTCCTAATTGGTTGGAAAAGTTGAAAGAACGATCGGGGAATTCGATGTTCTTTATTTGAATTTTCCCTCTCGTTTCCCGAGCGCCGTTGGCAGTTCAGAATTCTAATTGGTGCTACAGATAGACATTTGTTGTAGAGAAAGTGAACGTGGGGATCAGTCGAAAAACAAACCTTTGTTGCCAAGTCAACGAGTGCCGAAGTATCCTCATCAGATTGAAAGATGGTAGAAGGATTTTGAAGATTTTCAAATGTGTAGCTTGTAATATACTGAGTGACTGTTAAAAACGTGAACAGTGGCTGCGGATTGACTTAAGATGTTGGGACGCGACGACAGGTCGGTTTAAATTTCAATTTCATGATTGAAAATACAAAAGATTTTATAGAAACACTGAGAAACTAACAACATGGCAAGCATCGATGTCACTAGGTCATTTACCAATATTCTAACCACTTGCAATTGCGAGAAGAAAGCTTGAAGATGATCAAACACTAAATGGAAGGATTACACTTAGCATAAATGCAATAATAGAAATGCTTTCAATTAACATCGAAACAAACTGAAACCCAAATTATGAAAGAGATCTGGCGATGATACTTTCATCATTTGGCAACATGGATTGAACACTATAGATGAATTCCTTCGAATCAAGAAATAGTATATAACATTACTAGCAAGGAAGGAGGGTTTTTACTGGCGAATGGAGGATATAACCTATATAAGTTAGCTCCTTGAGTCAGTAAAACCCGTTACCTTGCGTGTATTGTTTTATATTTTATTTGTTTCTCATTTATAAAAAGGCTAGATAAATTCCAAAAGAATCTCAATAATTTGTTGCAAATGTCGTAAGCTATAGATGCGTTGCCATGAACATGTCTGTTTATTTTTTCAACATTTGTTTTGGCGAAAGCGAAAATGAATGCACCAAAAAAAATTATTGAGGTAGCCAACAGTGTAGCTTCAACCTGCAAAATCAGCTTCAAGAATACGACGACTTCAAAAAGTGCCAAAACAAAAATAGTGTGATTGGGGTAACTGAAGATGTTTTGTTGGTCTATGCAACGATTTGCACGCCACTGATATTATTCTATACGCGCAACTGAATGACGTTTGAAATTTGAACTACTTTTCCTGCAACAGAGTATAGATGTGCTCTATGCCGGTTATCTATGTCCGCGAAGCTAACCTCAAACTGTCAGCGTAGTTTTTCCTGTCTGTCGAGATTAGATGCCGGTCATCTCTGTGTAATATCTAATATCTAAAAGTGACTTTTTTGGGTCAAAGATTTTCGAGAAATACATAACTATCCTCGGTAAGTGTTTATTTCCTCCCAGGAACCGAAATTTTAGTTCTTTTTGGCACTTCAATATGAGAGTACATTTTTGGGTAATTTTGCAGATTAAGGACCCACCGCATTTTTTATGTTTTTGCAATATATGGGTGGGTATTTTGGGGTATTAACCTAATTTTACTATCATTTGTTCAATATTTGTTAAAAAGAAATCGAGAAGGAGCCTTGTTATACATGCACTTGCACTTCCTAATGTTCTTTCGTTCATCCTGATATAGCTCCTCCCTGGGGGCCAAATTATATCCTATTACGAGGCCAAAGACATATGCTAGTTCAAGATTGAGATGCATTCCACGATGAGAGATTAAATCATATCCAGTTCCTGGTTCGAGCACTACGTAATTGGAGCTTGTGGCATAACTACCTTGCCGTGGAGCAGCACATTCTTCAACTGGGATGAAAATTGGAGTCATCGAGTCGCTGTCTGGAACATCCGTCTGGAAACTATACAAACCATTTCTGGTCAACTGGCAGGCCATACCCTTTTCTTTTGTATCTGGGAGCTGGGAGGAAGCTATCGACCCAAATAACCTTAAGATAAGTCCCTAGTGTTCTGTCTAACTTGGAATATTTTACATTCCTTAAAATTGTTATCTGTAAATTGTATTTATACACCTCATTATGTTTGTCAAAAACCGAAAGGAGTTTTGTTGTTGGGATAATTGAGTCCACCCTGAGAGAATTAAGAGTAGAGTCTCATGCTCATTATTTAGAGTGGCATTTTGTCATATTACATCTACTTGAATCAACTAGCCGCTAGATTCAGCCCTAATACTTTATGGGCAAAATGGTCTATGCTGAAAAGCTGCTTGGGAATGAAAGAAAATGCCCCCGTTCGCAGGTTTGTTTTCCTTAAAAATTTATTGAAAAATAAGACGTTTAGTTGTCATTCGCAGATTTCAAAAAGTAACAGCGTTTCTGAAAAGAAAAAATGAGCGTTATACACCAAAAAAGGCCAAGGTATTAAGTAAAGAAGAGGCTGAACAATTTCTTTTACATGCTCCTGATAACCAGTGGTTGCTGGCGAAAATGCTGGCCAGCACACCATTGGTGGTGTCCCAAAGCAAATAGCAAAATATTTAGGTTTAAAAGACCCAGAGTTACACACCGGCCATTCTAGCAAATTATTTGGTAGTAAGGAGAGTACAAATGTTCTGCAGTCCTCGAGTTCAGCAGTTTCTGAGTCAACAGATGGTTCAACGTCATCAGTATCAACTCTTTCATCATCAAAAATCTGTGTTACTGGAAATAACAATTGTACCATGATTTTCAACATATATGCCGATAAAACAGAATTTCCTAATGTGAATAATACTACTAACTTGTGAAAATTTTGCAAGTTAACTGTCCGTTTTACATGTTAGTGACTTGATAAAATAAACTTTATTGATTGATATTGTGTTTTTGGAAACTGACGTTTACAAATGAGAAACAAATAAAATTTTTTGAATTTACAAAGGAAATAGATAAGGATAGAAAACTTTCATCTATAGATGTACTTGTTCATAAAAAGAACGGAATCCCAAAAACCAGTGTGTATAAATAGACAGGTCAATATTGACATTTTAATTCCAACCATCAACTAAAAACTGAATTGGGTATAGTGAAATGTCTGTTTGATAGAGTTATAGAGCAACAAATATATGCTCTACTCAACAAGATGAAAATGAAGAAACAAATATGATTACGAAAACACTCAGAATATAATGATTATAAAAAAAAATTATATTGGGGAGAGCGAAGCGAATAAGACAAAACAGCATATTATAATAATAATCTTTATTAATCCAGTAAGACATTTAACAATGTATAGGACAGGTCAAGAAAATGCACTGAACAAAGTATTCATGAAACAAAAAGAGAAAGAAAAAAAAGATCCTAACATTCTAGAAATTATCAGACAGATATTCATCTACACTGTAGTAACATTTCTCGTACAACAATGCTTTGACTGCTGCACGAAAACACTTTTTGTCCAGAATTTTTATATTTTCTGGTAGTTTATTAAATAGCTTGATACATATGTAGGTTATAGATGATTCAAATTTGCTGGTGTTATGCTTAGGTATGGACAACAAGCTTACATTTCTGGTACTATAATGATGAAAGCTAGAGAGCTTCACATAAAGAGTTTCATTTTCTGTAGTGTAGACAAGACATTTATATATAAAAATACATGGAACAGTCAAAATTTTATGTTTACGAAAGGATGGTTTACAGGATGTTCGTGAGCTAAGCCCGTAGATCATACGTAAAATGCGTTTCTATGCAATAAGTAATCTAATGGAATCAATTGAGTTACCCTAGAACTCGATATTATATGACAGATGAGAATAAGCTAGGCTATAGTAGACATTCAACAATGCTTCGAGTGGAAGTGAGCTCCTCAACCTACTTATAGCATAAAAGGAAGAGGAGAGTTTTTTACTAACAAAGTTAACATGTTCGCACCATCTCAAATTGCTATCGACTATTACACCTAAAAACTTTGTGGAATATTTGGCACGGAGAACCTCCTTTCCAGAAGACAGAATTTATTATAAGTCCATTTGCCTGACACCATGATGTGAAGTTTTTCAATAACAGTTCACACAGATCAATGAGCTCGCCTAAACTCTTTGCCCTCACAACAAATGAGGTATCATCCACAAATACTACAATTTTGGCCATATCTATATGGTCTGATAAATCATTTATAAATAGTATAAATAATAATGGCCCTAGTACCGAACCTTGTGGGACACCCAGTTCAACATTACATTCAGAAGAGCATTGATCTCCCACCCTCACAGTTAATTTACGATGGGTCACGAAACTTACAATCCACTCCAAGAAAGTACCACGAAATCCAAGACTATCGAGTTTACTTTCAAGGAAACGGATCAATGGTATCAAAGGCTCGTGACATGTCAAAAAAGAGACCAGCAACAGTATAACTTTCGTCCAAAGAAGACTGAACGAACTGAAGAAAATCCACTATAGCAGTCATAGTTGAGCGTCCGGATCTGAAGCCATGTTGACAGCCGGCAATAATATCGAATTTAACCAAGAATGACATCATACGGTTTAGAATTATTCTTTCTATAACTTTTGAAAATACACTCAATATTGAGATTGGGCGATAGTTGGCCATATTATTTACCTCATCCTTTTTGTGTATTGGAATAACAGTTGCTAGCTTGAAACAACTAGGAAAAACGCCACAATGATTCATTAATGAGATGCGCAAAATGTTCAGAAATATCGTCCGCTATTAGTTTTAATATTCTTACAGAAACCAAATCATGACCAGTAGATTTTTTATTCTTTAATTGATTTATTGTACCAATAACTTCAATTCTATCTACAGGGTAGAAGTAAAAAGTATCATTGTGAATGGAAGACGTTGTACAAATATAACTTAGTGCATTACCGTAGTTTTGTTCTAGGGTCAATTTAGCAATCTCAGAAAGATATTTCCCAAAAGAATTGGCTACATCTACATCTTTCGAAATCACTTTATCATCAATATTCAATTTAAATTTACCATTACCATTTATAGATTTCCCTGCAGTTTCCATATTCACTATTCTCCAAATAATTTTATTTCTATTATCAGATATTCTCATCATGTGATCAAAAAAGCTCAACTTGGTCATCTTTATCATGTGATTAAAAGCATTCTTTGCTTCCTTGTACAATTTTTGGGATATATTAGTTTTCAAATTAATGTGAAGCCAATGAAGATGTTTCAATTCAATACTAGCTTCTCTTATTCTGGGTGTTATCCAATTTTTTGATATGTTAGCTCTTACATTATTATAAACTAATGGACAGTGATACTCAATGAGGCTCCTTATCGTGTCAACAAATAACTGAAAAATGATATTTACATCTGCATTTTCATATAAATCAGCATAGTTAGAAATATCTTCAGCCAAATTTAACAGATTCCGAGGTGACATATTTCTGCACAATTTACGTTGAGGACAATTTTCATGTCTCACTGTGATATTGTCAAGGAAAAAATCTAGTAAAAAAGCTCTATGATCACCAACCTATGATTGATTCAACACAAGCCGTAGATGGCTGTGCTTATTTTACAAATGACCTTTTTAAAGTTCATTGAAGAAGTCGTATTATCATTCCTAGTTACAAATCGTAAAAAGTACTGACGATAGGTCAGTTTACGTGCTGATTCTAAATCGGCTCAACTTAGTCTAACAATTCTCCACCAGGAAGTGGAACCCAATATATTCAGATTAATAAGCTGAAATTATAAAGTGAGTTTATGAGCGATGACCTTGAAGTAATATAAAGTAATTGCTATTGGAAATGATCCTCATTTGAATCATCATCAACTCCTTCATTTCAGCCGACGTCTCCCTTTTTTTTTTGATTTCCTAATGCCGGGCAAAGTCCTACTCCTCCTCTGGGAGTAGGAAAGCCAAACGACATACTTATTTTTCATTTCCCACTGGCGGATAAGTGAGAAATATTGGATCACGTTCGGCGTTCAAACGAAAAGGTGGCCCATTGTCTCTGAGCCGGGTTTCTAAAATGGTCGACGACATGGCAGAATCACGAACAGTTAAACTGAAATAATATTTTCGGCTCCAGCCGAGAGGATGGAAGATGGGTCTGCTTTTATCTTACTTTCATGGAAGGAGACATTTTTCATTAAGATTACGAGGATCTTATGAACTCAAACAGAGATGATTGCGAGCAGGTGGAGAATTAAGCAAAACCGCTTCAACAATTTTCTCGCAAGTACATTGATGTAAACCATACCGTTACATTTTTCACTAATTAACAAATCCCATAAAGTAACTAATTTATTTACACTAGATATGGAACAATTGATATTTACTTTGTTCAACTTTATTTAGTCACGGGGGCGATGAATATTGGACACATTTCACTATGTATATTGAGTAAAGTTAGGTTTTTTATTTTTCTGTCAGATTAATACACTCTATTGTCTATATTGTAAAATAGTCCTATTCAGAGAAATGTCAATTCTTGTCTGGCTTAGTAGGTGCTTCAAAAGTTTTTACAATGAGATGAAAAGAAATTACGCAATTTCCGGTAAAATATTATACCTTATATAGAATATTATTTTGGCTATCATCAATGATGAGAATATATCTCTTATATAAATATATAACAAATATAGTAAATGTTCATCAAAACGTTGATAGAAAGCACAAAAACAAAAGCTGGATATAACCGAAATAATCATTCATTTCAATGTTCATGATTCATCAAACCCCGCGTGTTCGTCATTTTGTTTCAAGGTCACGTTTTCACATTTTATGAAAATTACTCGCATTGTTTCCATATTTTATCACCTTTTATACCTTCCTCAGACATCTATAGCTAATATTTCAACTGGAGAAATATGAATAGTATATTTCCCGTGGTGTAAGCAATAGTTTTTTTTCTGATTGAAGAAACAATCTGATATGGAAAAATTATTATTAGATTGTATATTTCTGTAATGATTAAATTTTTAACGTTGCTATGGGCCATGTTTCTGAGAATCTTGGATGACTGATTTCATTTTGACGTCTTGTCAAAAATAAAATCATTGAAAAAATGTCGAACTACGTCGAAACTCAAGCGGCAAAGGCCCGTGAATCTTTGGTTCCGGCCAAATCTCAAGCTGCCTACAGTAAAGAGTGCTAATGCTGTCAGGAGTTGAAAAGAAAAAATTTGGTGGATGATGTGACCGATAACATTTTGTTAGCATATTTCCAAGATTTGGTATGTTGCTCTGATTCTAGTTATTCTTGATGTATGAAAATTCATTCGATCCCCAGCGCAGAAATATTTTCCAAACACGTTATGGCCGGAACTATCGATGTTAAGATCAATGCTACATTTGATGAAAAAACTGATGTCAAATTATTCGATGAAGTCGAAGCATTTGTTAAGAACAAAGATAAAAGATACGTTCCTAAAAATCAGCAGAGTTGTCCAGGGAGCAGCTAAAGACATTCTTGAGTGGAGCTCAATGAGGTTTTTTTGATGTATAAGGTAAAAGTTTCATTTTGATTTCCTCTGTTGATAAGATTTTTACATTCATAATTTTGAAAGTTGTTTTAATAATGCAAATCTTTGGCACCTGCAGAACAAAAGAGTTGGTGAATATGCTATCTTCAGATATCGGAGATCGCGGGTCGGTAATCATCTCGAAGCCTAAGAATGATATAAACAGAATATTCTCTATAATTGATGAAGAAGATCTGGTTGCTGCTCGTTGGGTGAGGGAGTATTAGGCGTTGCGTCCGCAAGGCGTTCTTAGGTTCTTTGTAGCTTATAGAAATAAGAAGTGTACTCTGCAGCCTGTAGGCAAAAATACCTTCTGAAAAATTCCGAGTAAGGTTGCTGAATGGTTGGGTTTCGATAATCCGAAAACGTATACAGGCAATTGTGGAAGAGGAACATCCGCGACATTGGTTGCCGATGCGGGAGCCTCAATGATAACACTCAAGAGACATGGTGGTTGGAATAGTTCGTCTGTTGCAGAAGGCTATCTGGCTGACAGTATGCTGCACAAAAATAAGGTAGCGAAGATGATAGGGGGTGTGGAGGGAGAGCCATCTGCAGCATCACAATCTGTGAAGACTGTTTTGGGAGAATCGTCTGAGACTGCTGCTGCACAGAATGCTCTCAAGAAAGCTGTAGTCTCGTCCACGAATAATTATGAAGATATTTCTTCTTTCTTTGTATCTGGTGGAAATACTTTTGTGGAAATTTTAACAATTGTAGTTTCCATTTTGTTACTAAATAAAGAAATAAAATGTGATTGGATGTTTTGAAAGAAATATGATTTGACGTTTCATATTTGTCTTGGGAAATATGAGTGTGTTATGACATATGGTAACTAAGGCGATATAGCTCAATATTGGTTCGATCAGAAAAAAGAATGTATCAAGACTGAATTAAATCAACTCTGTCGTGTCGTTCGAAGAGCAAATCATTTTCATTTCTATAGATTATGTTGATAGCCGTTTATCCTGATTATTCATCGCACTTTGCTCATTTATTCGATATGCCGGTTAAACCCCGGAACGGAAATGCTATCTACAAAACCAAACGATTCGGCATGAGAAACTGATCTGTTGGTCCTGAAAATCCAACATAATATATTGTTCAATTTAGCGATGTAGCAATTCAACAAAGAAGCATTAATTGACGTCCCTCGGGAGGACGTAGAACGACTAGGGAACGCCTTCAACTGTTCAAATCCTCCGGAATTAAGTGAAACACTAAATAAATCGGCCTGAATACATGACCACATAATAAACTCTTGAGCCCGGTGTAAAATACGACCGTTTCGGATCTTGGTATCATCGGAAATAACGTTCTCCGAGCTGTTTCACAAATGCATTAAATTCTGGTATTATTACCTGGAAAATTGGCATTTCTGAGAGGAAATAATGGGATTTCCATCATGATTTTCAGAGTAGATCAAATCCAATCAAACTAAAAATATGATATATACGAGGAGTGATCTAAAAGCAGTAATGATAAAGTATTCTTAGAACGTACTAAAATCTGAAAAATAGTTATATGTTATACAAGGGAAAAAAATATTAGATTTTAGCTAAAATCTAATATTTCAGCTAAAATCTAATATTTTTCCCTAGATTATATACTATTTTTTCTGTGACAGGAAAAACGACGGTTTGATAGTGACAGAATATATTATTACAATATATTAAAGTCAGAATGTTATCGATATGAAATTTGAATTTTTAAACTAGTAAGTTATTAGATCTGCGTTGCTAAGGAAAACTTCAGTGTGATCAAATATCTGTCAATTCAATTTTGTGATTTGAATCAACAACTGTGAACTCAGTAATTGTTTAGTAGTTATTTTGAATACTATAAAGTTGAAAATACTTGATTCTGAGTTTTCTTTGACTCCACCGGAGTTGATAGAAGCAGCGCAAGTAGCGTCACGGAAATTATTGCCAGCTAAATCGCGGAAAAGATTTATTGTACCGAAAATAAAAAAGACATGCAGTTCTTTCTCGGAGACAGTGTTATTGGCTCATTTTTCGGAACTGACACAACAACAAAAGCCATCAACAGTGTGGTCGAATTATTCAATGATTGAAAGTATGTTACGATCCAATAATAATGTAGACATATGAAAATATTTCAAACTAATTACATTTCTGAAATGATATGGGAAAGGTTACACGCCCAAGAAAGCTGCGATTTTCACGAGTAGGTACACAAATTAGTGATTTTTTAAATAATGCACCCGATGAAAATTATTTAATGGCCATGGTTGTTGTAATTGGGATTGCAGGAGCTTGTCGAATTTGTGAAATCAGCCAGGTACCATCAGATGATATTGAAGATTCGGGAAAGTTATTAATTGTGAAGCTGAAGCAAACCAAGAATGATGTAAACAGGAGATTTGTAGAATTTTACTAAATATTACCGAATGTACATAGCCCTTCGTCCTGCAGCATCAAAAGATTGCCGCCTGTTTTAAGAATATCGCAATGGAAAATGTATCAATCAGGTTGTGGGTGAAAATCAGTTTTCTAAGGTATCTGAAACAGTAGCTAATTTTCTTCAACTTGAAAATGCTAACTCATATACAGGTCATTCATTTCGAAGATCGTCTGCTACACTTTTAGTTGAATCTGGGGGAGACTTGATGACACTAAAGAAACATGGAGGTTTAAACTCATCAACGGTCGCTGCAGGGTATGTTGATGAATCGGTGGCACACAGTACAGAAATTGCTAATAACGTGTTCAGAACGTATGGCAGTTCTTAAATAACACCCGATTTGCGACCAGGTACATCAACAGCAGTTGTGTCCATGTCAGAGAATATTATTTTAACACAAAAAAAATCGTCTGTTGTACCGAATAGTTCAAGGAACATGTCATTTACGTAATGCACCTTTAATAATTGTACTTGTGATATAAAGGAAATGTAATTTTCATTCAATAGAATATTCTAAAATCAAATATCTTTCATTATCTATATGTATATATAGATAATGTATGTAGTAAATTCGTGAAAAGTTATATTTTGTTACCTGTCAACAAAGATGAAATGTCAAATTTTTTTCCCGTGACAGAAAACAATTTTTGGTTGGCCTTATACCTTACGCCTTACGGAAAAAAAATAGTATAAATAAACCCTGATTAAAGAAGGATACAGTCCTGAAAACTGACCACTGGAGAGATAATATCAAAACGAAATCAGAGCTATCATCAGATATCTCTATCTCAAGGAAATGACAACCGAAGAAGTACACAATGACTAAAGGCAAAAATCGAGGGACTCTGCCCCTCAATTTTTCATGTCGTACACTGGACCAAGGATTTTAAGCTAGGTAGACCAGCTTTTTCTATAAAATTGAGGCGAATGAAAGGTGCTAGGATATAGGACATTTCCTATAGTAAAGTATACGCAAGCCCCAAAAATGCAAGTAACGTGAAAGTAAACGCTATTAATTTACATTAACTGTTTCTTCTGTGATTGCTTGCTTGTAAGTAAACGAAAAATAATTTTATATCTTGTGGGGGAAGGAAGCTACGACAAAAAAATTTACACACAGTGAATTATTTATCACTCTATGTTACATATCAAAAAAAATACATGATCTCTATAAAACTCATTATCTGGATACCCAGGTAACTGATACAGTATAATTTCTTCTCGAAAGTGTCTGCTTCCCTCATCATTATTCGATTCACCATGCTTACTGGATCAGTAGAATACAGTCGAATTCATAATTCACAGTTCAGCACAAGGACATATAAAACAGACAGCTAGCTATCTTGTTGTAAGATGTCGGGTGAAGACTACGCCAGTTTCGAGTAGACAGGAAGAGGCCTTAATGTTTTGCATGTGTTGTTTTCAGGGATCCATTAATATTCGGTAGACTGAATCGTGTTGAAGTAAGTGCACTCGGGAAGAAAATAGGCTTGAGGGGTACGAGGGAAGGCTAAGAACGCAGAACATGGCAGACAGGTTGGTGGATGGCCTGCCAAAGAAGGCCTTCCATTAAATATGAGGATTCTCAGGTAGAACACACCACTATTTGTATGAAATTTTTATGTAATATGTTTCGAAATATAATAATTCCTCGTATCATAAGGCTATCCAAAACGCTCAATATAATGGGCGGATGTTTGAAAATGAAATGAACCTTTCACGGGAGAAGTGGACAAGTTGATTGTATTATTTTTGTGGCATTAAGATGCCAATTAAGACCTGCTCACGTTGATTGTAGGCAGTTTAGTATTGTTCGTGCGTTATGTTTCAGAAAACAAGTCGTTTGATCAATCATGACGTGTAATTTAGAGCAACGCTTCGTGATAAAACTTAACAGAACAACATATAACAGTCTCCAACTTATTACTGTGAATTAAACAGGAGGAAATAAAATTTCATCAGATCTCATATAGCCGATAAAAAACTCCGAGTGTGAGTGGTTGAGATTTGAATCTGAAATGCGACCAATATCACAAAAAATAGTTTCATAACGTCTGTGGATGGTGCACATATCGGAACACCATTCTGAAGAATCTATCGTGCAAGCCAGAGATGAAACGCATACTATAATAATGATTATTCAAATTAATACAGATTATATAAAATGTCAGCATTGCTCCTTATCCTATTCACGTCAATTAGGGAGAGTCAATAGAAAAGGGAATATCCCCGATTCCATCTCGAATCGCAGTAATCCAATAGAACAGAAAATTCTCCAAGGAAAAAATATATTTTTCTTCCTTTCTCTGCTCTCGATCTTCTGCGAATAAAGAAAGTGAAATCACTACTTATCAATAATCTGTTGACATTCAGCAGGCTACTCGCCGACTATATCTCACTCACATCAATTATTCTTGCCTTTTGAAATGAGCAAACAAGAACTGGCAACGAGACAACAACAAAGAATGAATTGGGGTAATATTTGCTCATCATCCAGCGACAGAAGGACGACTAGGACAATAATACCACGCCTTGTAATAATTCAGCGTGAGAGCGAATGAAATGGCCATAAGAAATTTCCAGAATACGCCTTTAGAACAAATTTTCATTTGTGTCCGGGGTAATATGCGTGCGTATGGCTCCCTAACCCACTAGAGCACTCTCGGAGAGAATGATTCCAGCTATTAGGGATGAATCGATGCCTTAGTTTATGCGTATTCTGTTCTTATAAAGTATTTTCGTTACCTACCTACACCTTTCCATTTCAGAATATTCCTTCTCCATCATACTTCATCGTATTATTCAAGAGGGCAAGAAAAGAAGTTTGTCAAACATATGGAAGGAAATAGAATACGATAAGGATGACACAAGGATAACCTAGTCCATGAAAACGTAATATGTGATCTGCAACCAAATTTCATTGATTTATTAAATTTTTTATGTCAACCCAAATTATGAATATATTCAGCCATAAGCACTTTAGGTCATCACAGATCTCACACCTCTATATCTGGTCATAAGGCTATATTTAGAATATCTAGGAAAGACTGTTGATGAGAGCATTAAGATTCAGAGAACCTGGTCTCCTTTGAACAAATACATATCATCAGCAATTCAAACTACTAATGTTATAATAAAATAGTAAGCATTGAGAAGAACTTTAAAACGATTCTATGTGAAAAGGAGTGGGAAATTTTAAAGTAAATACCACAAAATGGTTAACAAATGGTTCTAATACCACGATTGGGGCCGGAAGAAAATCAAGTGCACTCGAGTGTTTTCCAGGCAGAAATACTTGCAACCGAGAGATTCATAGATACAAATCTGGGAAGAAACTATCAAGTATATTTGTCACATTCTGATAGTCAGGCTGCAATCAAAGCAGTGAGGTCCTATATCATTGGCTCAAAGCTGCTATGGGAGAGTCGAGGAAAACTCAATGAACTAGGCAATAACAACAAGGTCTCTTTAGTCTGGATTCCAGGTCACTCAGGATTCAAAAGAAACGAAAGGACCAACACAGTAGCCAGGAACGGAGCACAAACGCCACTAATTGGTCCAGAACCTATCTGTGGTATAGGCAATGTATCTATAAGAATGAGTTTCTCATAAACTATGATCAAAATTTATGAGGAAAACAGATTATGTTCTATATGATGCTTTGAGAATGACAGCTAACCTGAGAGGAATCAAAACTCCTCCACTATTTAAAGGAATAACACCCCAATATCCATCGGCGTGGACGTGAACATTTTCAACGAACACATCTCGTCTTTAATAAGGGCAGAGGTAGTCACGGCCCATGAAATAATAAAATGGCAATCTGCTGATCCTTTGGCGTCAAGAGACAAATACAAAAGGGGACTCGCATTCCGCCGTATAGGAAATTCCGTTACGTGTAACGTCAATCTGATTCCTCACAGAACGATCGTTACGTTGATGCACTGATGACATAACCATTTGGTTTCGTACCTGAGGTATGCAATTTGAAGTCGCACTGAGGGTTCCAATCTAGATTATGCCCTATTTCTCTTGTTTATGAAACAAAACTTTCTTTCAGAAAAAAATGCTATTCAAGGTAATAGCTGTCTGTTTGTTCTTATCCATTCGTGAGTAATCAATGAATTTTTCCCAGAAAACCTGAGTAAATTGAACTAACTTTTATGATCTCTGAGTGAAATTACATAATCCAATTTTTTCCTTTATGTTTTCAGGTTCCTTAATTTTTGGGTACTCATAGTTTACTATGAAGATGTTCTCCTTTCGAAGCAAATCGATAAAAATATGTTGAGGCACACCATTTTTGTGTAATCTACCTTTTCATGCCTTACATACCAGGACTCAAAGGAACTATATTTATCTTCTTATTTTATTTCGGTTTTTTTTATTGTTTGCTCATCTTCTCCGTTCTTCAAATTACTTCGCCTTCTTCCAAATTAATGTTCATTTTTATAAACCATTTCTTTATCAATTTCAGCGGAACATTTGGCTCCAGCTTGACCTTGGAAGTACTCGAGTCTCCCTATTATTTATGGCAGCGGAATATAATCGAATCTTGGAAAAAATCGGAGAGAACATCTACTAAGTGCTGCTTATTTCTTGAAGTTTAAGAACGCTTAGCTCTCGAGTAGAATTTCTATTCCAACTTAGTATCACCTCACGTAAAGCTATCATGTTATGGATCCTAAAACTAAATCTCCCGAATAGATGCCACCCTCTCTGCGATCATCTCGATGAAAAGCCCTCCATTTTATTTGCAGACCGAATAGGTGGTCTCCTCGAAATTCGCGTATCTCCCCTCATTTCCTCGTCGACACCTTCGCCGATAAATAACCCGGATGTCGTTCGGCGGCATCCGACGTGCCCCACCGACATAGTCGGGACGGTTTCTCGATGACTTATTGTTTATGTTTCGGGTCAGATGCGTATTTATTTATTGCGGACCGTCGTCCCGTGATGCATCGCCTAACCGTATGATTTATGCCGTGCAAGCGGGGGCGGCGGCTGGAGAGAGGTTTGCGGCAGGCCGTACGCGGGATGACTTGAATTCCATATCGAAAACTTGGACCTTGGGCAGCTGCGCCAGCTTCGTGGAGAGGCGCTCGGGTATGAACCGATTCGCAAGATGGGGAAGTACGGGCGATTTGGTTTCATGGTCGGACAGAATGGTGATTCCGCCTTTCAGATAATCGAGGGATTGTATACTCCCTTGCCGAAATGAGATATATTTTTTATGGTAAATTTTTATACCCGATTAATTTCAATAGGTATCTGCAAACTCGAAAGTAAAGCAATATGCTATAATGAAGGATTTTTGAACAAGAACTTTTTTTTTAAATCAAAATTAAGCAAAAAATGTTGATGACGATGATTCAAATATTTATTATATCACAAAAAGAAAAGTTCGGCAATTATAAATGAAGAATGATATCTGGCAAATCACGACCACGACCACGCTGATAGAAGTAAAGTCTTTAATCGAAATTCTCAATAATTTTTTGGGAAATTTTAGGTCTATTTCGTCTATCACATCACAAATTTTGAGTTTTAAGGCTGCAATCGATTCGATTGGCTCCGTATAGACTCTGTCCTTGAGATAGCTCCACGAAAAATAATCCAGTCCTGTTAAATCAAACGATCTGGCTGGTCATTTAACAGCTGAATTTCGTGAAATTATGCGATCAGCAAATTTGGTTTGCAATAAATTGATTGCCTCATTGGCTGTGTGACAAGTGTCACCCTCTTGTTGTAACCACTTGCCAGTAATATCCATGTCATTATCTGTCGTTAGTTGTTCAATGATCAAACTAGCAAAATTACGACGTTGTAAATGATCTCCTTCTTTAGATTTCTGGGTTAATTGAATTTTTTAATCGTGTAAATGCAAGTCTTTATTCAAAATCCTTCATAAGGAGCCATAAGATATGACCCATTCTTGCGAACGACGCGAAATTGACGTTGTCGGTTCATTCTCAACACTTCCACTAACAGCAGCAATATTTTCATTTGTGCGTACTGTTTTTGGATTTCCACTTTTTGGTTTACCAGTAACACAACACGTCTCTTCGAATTTTTTCACAAATCTTTGAATTGAAGATTGATTCGGTCGATTATTTACACCAAAATCACGAATTTTGCGACGGGTATTTTTCAAAGAACGCTCATTTTCACAAAAACTTTGAATGATGTAAACGCGTTGTAGCAATGTGTAGTGTCCATGGTTAAAACTGTACTGCCTTATAATAAAACAAAATGGCTTATCTCATTTGAAAAGATGTCACGTGTAAAAATTATATAGTGCTGACATCTAGGCGTCACATTTGGGTGACCCTTTATATTCGAAAAATAGAAGAATAACATCTACAAGTTCAGCCCACCGAAGAAATCAAACAAGACCATTCAGAGCGCTGTGCAGGAGCTCACAGTCGGCGTGCCGTGCTCGAAAGTTCATCCAGTAGGTAGAAAATGAATGTTCGCCGTGTAAGCTACGTACAGAAGTTCATTTTATGGACGAAGTTATAATTCCCTTCCACCTTACAAGAGAAACTATCCAACTTTTCCTCTTTCACGGGGCGAATTCGAATATTTTTCCACTTTTCGAATGTTTAATGAAGCGAAACATGAGGGCTATCATCAACCCGCTCGATCGTGTAATTTCTGGAACGTTTGTGTCTTCGTCGAATTGGAGGGCGTGAGAAACCGAGAACGCGATTTGAATATTCCAAATTGAATTTCAGATGGAACTGAAAATTTAAGCTACTATTACCTTAAACTGGAGAGTATAATCATTATAACCCTGGGTGTTTCAATGAATCGAATTCGGGAAATCCGAATATTTTCACTTATAGAATAGGACAATTTAGCGAGCGAACCGCCTCAACCTTTGATGAATGTTACCTTAGACTATATAAGAATAGACCCCTTTATTTACATTGAAAAGTATAGCATCTGAAACTTGGAGCTGATCAATTGTAACGTATTGAGCTGCTCCACTCAAGTCATAACAAATTTTCATGTTGCCAAACTGATCAAATAGTAGGTTTCTCTATTCCCCTATAATTGTGAATTTGCATTCAGAACACTGTATAAAATTTTATATTTTGAAATTAAACTGTCTTATTGGATATATTAGCAAGAAATAAAATAAAAATTTCAGTTGATTCTGCTATTTATGTCAGAAATCACAGATGGAAAGAAATTCAGGTGAAAGTCAAGGCAACGCTGCTCCATTCTCTGTTTAACAATTTGAAGGTGACATGTGCGCCGATGATAGTGCATCTGCGGAACTGCTTTCTGAAAGTTTCGCTGCTGCGTTTACTAGTGAACCTCTGGGTGACTTGCCGCGTGTTGGTGTTGCCCGTTCTGGGGCTTCGATGAATTTTGTCGAGGTAAATGAGGTGAAGGTGACGGAGCTTCTTAGTAAATTTGATCCTTCCTGCTCCCCTGGGCCTGATGGAATATCGGTGATGGTGCTCAAGACATGTGCTGATTTGGTTGCTGCTCCTATTGCGGAAATAATCCGATCGTCCTTACGATTGGGTCGATTGCCGAGGGAATGGAAGTCTGCAAGTGTAACCCCTGTTTATAAGGGCGGTGATAAACAGCTTGCTTCCAACTATCGTCCTATTAGTTTGACACTCATTGTTGCCAAAATTGCAGAAAAGGTAATTTATTCGCAAATGGTACCTTTCTTGATATCCAATGGGACCATTCCTGACGGTCGGTCATCACGTGCTTGCTTCAGTGCCTTAATTCGTGGACTTTATCGCTGGATTCTGGTTCCCCGGTAGACGTTGTAAACCTAGATTTTTCAAAGGCTTTTGATCGTGTTCCTTTAAGGAGGTTGCTGAGCAAGCTAGATCATTTCGGAATCAGGGGTGGGCTATTTCGGTGGATCGAGTCAATTTTGGGCGATCGAGAGTTTTCGGTGAAGGTTGGCGTGTCCCTTTCATCTTGTAGGCACGTGGCAAGTGGTGTTCCGCAGGGTTCGGTGCTTGGTGCTTTTTCTCGTTTTTGTTGCCGATCTTGGGCGGGTGATTTCATCTGGGTGCGCTGCATATGCGGATGACTTTAAATTGTTTTCTGATGTGTTAACGTCTACGCTTCAGAGTGATCTGGACAGGATATGCGCATGGTGTAATGAATGGTTGCTTCCTCTAAATGTCGGAAAGTGCACTGTGCTTCACCTTGGTAGAAATAACCCTTTGCGATGTTATATTATCAACGGTGTACTGCTCAGGCCGGTAGCTCAACATAGTGACCTGGGCGTTATTACGACGTCTGATTTATCGTGGTCAGCGCATATAGATAGTGTCGTGGGAAAAGCTCGACGATTGATCTATTTGATCCGGAGGTCGTTTCCACGATGTACAGTTGAGATGGCCAGAATACTTTACACCACTTACCTGCGCCCTCTTATGGAGTTTGCTGGTCCGGTTTGGACGCCTTCGCTAGTGAGAGATCAGGAGCGACTTGAGTTGGTTCAGAGATGTGCGACACGTTTGCCGTACGGTAGAGTGCGTCCCTGTTATGATGACAGGCTCCGTCTCCGTCTATTTGGTCTCCGATCTTTTATAGACCGTCGCGAGCGAGGCGACCTTATCATAACTTATAGGGTCTTGCACGGCTTCATCGGATGCGACTTGCGAGATCTTTTCGCTCTCAACATCGGCAATTTGCGAGGCTATTCGTTGAAGTTGTACCATGAGAAGTATAAAACTTCGCAGAGACAGTATTTCCTCTGTAACAGGATCTTTGACGCGTGGAATTCCCATCCGGGACGCATCGTTGGAGCACCGAGTGTGAATGCTTTCAAGAACCTGTTGGATGAACTGAAGTGTTAATTGTGATAGTTGTTTTACAATTTTTATTTTTTTCCCTCTTTTTCTTGTATCACATGTAACGCATGACTTTTTTCTTGAGGGATTATAGGCCTAGCCTCCCCTCTTATTTATGGTTTTTAATAATAATAATAATAATAATGTTCTAGAAGACACACTAGTTGCCACCTCTGTATCGAAATGAATACGCAAATTGAAGAAAATTTGTGAGAGTCAGCATTAAGTTTTTCATATTTTTTATTGTTCATTACTTTACATCGCACTGAAAATGGAACGTAAGTGTGAAAGTTGTAGTAAATACAGGAATTTTAATCCGAAGTTTTCAATGAGATTATTATAAGATAAAATGAGGTTTTCTTGAATGAATGTTCCCAGATAACGATGACAAAAAAGTATTTGGGCTTCGCTGTTGGGATGGTCAAGTATTTGTCCAAAGAAAGCAACTTTCATTTGTTCAGATCATTTTGACCCTGATTGGATTGAATTTAGGAGTCACGTGTTATCGAATGAATCTACAGAGAAAACGAGACTGTTTCGGTCTTCAAGGTGTAGATATATCTTTTAGACATTTCAGGAAAGTTCTTTGTTAAGACTGACAGCCTCCTTCAAGATCATCAGTGCCGCACTGTGCTGATGAGAGGTAGTCACCTCGAAACCGGTTCACAGTTGCACTTGGGGTTTTGATTCTTTGGGAAGTCATACGTCAATCGTGGCAAGATCGCACCATTGGAGCGACGGTTTTTCGGAATTGTCGTTCCTTTTTTGAATTAACATATTAATTTAGATCACTTAGAATACGAGTTTCATTGATTTTTTAATCTCGAACTCCTCAGATTTTGACCAACTGCTCCAGAAAAACCGATGAGATCTCATCCTCATTTTGCATAAACGAAATGACACAATTGAGATCATCTTCAGGCGATACCACCATCTCATCAAACGTCGTTTATTAGTTTATCTCCATCCGTCGAGGACATGAAAATCCTCTTTCGCCCCTGTCAACTATGACGTTTTTATCAAAATTTCCTTTCGCCACCTCGGGGCGTTCATCATTGGACCTGAATCATTTACCTACATCCTGCGTTGATTGTCGACTTGACCCCTGTCAATGTAATAATGGCCAGGAAGTTATGCCGATGACCGTACAGCCTCCAGCCGTGATCTGTTCCCTGTCGAGGGAATTGGGATGGCTAACAATTTGGAAGTTGCTGAATAACAAACAACAATCCGGGACCGGCCTGATTTCGTTAAAGGATTGATGGGTTGAGAGTGATCGATCGTCCAATATGCGGTTGTTAATATCGTAACACTGGGCTGAAAGGAACCCTTCAGAATTGGTTAATTCCCATTTTGATGTTGAAATCGGTTCAATTGAATTTGACTTCCGTCCATAATATAATGGTTCAGCAGTTATGAGCTATTGAAATTTCTTCTTTTCCACGAATACTAGAATATCTATTCGATCAAGTTGTGACTTCACAGATGTTCGAAAGAGGTTGAGGTCAAAAGGTTTGCAGTTTGAATTCACGAAAATTTTTTATAACACAATACTGGATAAAATTAAAGGAATGCTTAGACATATGATGATCATGCCTTATCAGAGGCAACATGCAAAAGATGGTTTCGACAGTTCAGAAGTAATAATTTTGATATGAATAATGAACAACGTGGAAGACCACCAAAAAATTTTGAAGTCGCCGAATTGCAAATGATATTGGATGGAGATGACACTTTGAATCAAGAGCAAATTGCAAAAATATTAAATGTTGCACAAAAAACAATTTCTGACCGTTTGAAAGCTATAGGAAAGATCCAAAAGTGTGGAAAATGGGTGCCACATGAATTGAATGAAAGACTGATGGAAACCCGAAAAAACACTTGTGAAATTCTGCCTCAAAGACACGAAAGAAAATCGGTTTTGCAACGGATTGTTACTGGCGATGAAAAATGGATTTATTTCGAAAATCCTAAATGGAAAAAACCATAGATTAATCCATGACAACCATCAACATCGACTACAAAACCAGATCGATTCGGCAAGAAGATAATGGTGTGTATTTGGTGAGACCAGAAAGGTATGGTGTACCACGAGGTCCTAAAATTTAGTAAAACCGTTAAAACTGATAGCTACCGACAACAAATGATCAATTTGAATCACGTATTGATCGAGAAACGATCAGAATGGGCCAGAAGGCACGGCAAGGTAATTTTGCTCCATGACAATGCACGCAAAGCAAAACCGGTTCAGAATACAATCAAAGCACTCGGCTGGGAGTTGCTACCCCACCCGACGTATTCGCCAGACTTGGCTCCTTCCGACTACCATTTGTTTTCATCGATGGGACACGCATTGGCTGAGCAGCACTTTGATTCCTACGAGGAGGTCGAAAATTGAGTGTCTGGTTGGTTTGCCTTAAAAGACGAACAATTACATTAGCGTGGTATCCACAAATTGCGTGGTCAAAATATGTAGAAAACAATGGCCAATATTTTGAATGAAATGTTTTTTACTTTCCCATTAATAATTAGTGTTTTATTTTCACAAAAAAAAACGCTCATTTCATACCCGGTATATCTGATAAATTTTTTAATGATTGAAAAAATGTTAAAACAAGGGGTTTATTGCCATTTTCAAGATTGTTACTAGATAACAAGTACTAAAATGATGATGCTGACATAGCAAACGGAAAGGACAAGATATAATTCATACTGACAAATCGTATTACTGAAAATCAATGAATGGGTTTACAGTTTACAAACATTGCTGTGATAGCTTTATATATTTTTCATGGCCATAATACTATTTTCGAAGGGAATCGAGCCTATTATCGTGTTTTCTTATAATTAACATCATTTGCATTACAAATGACGGTAATTCAGAAAAAACGGGGAGGTTTAACACCTTGTTGCATGAATAACAGAAGAAACCTGATACTTATTCCATATTTCTAGGTAGAGTGAATGATAAGATACCCAAAAATAACGACACTCGATGAATTCATTAAAAACCCAGAGTATTAATTGACCGACTACGAATGTCTTTTCAATTTCTTCACGAAACTGGATAAGCGAGCTGTTGTGCAATCGGTCTAGAGCCTGCAAACGTCAATTGGCGTCAGAATCATTTATCGGAAAACGTGTCAGCAAAGCTTTATTAGAACGACAGCTCGGTTTCTTACAGTTACAGAGGTTAGTTCTCCACCATTTAGCGTGCGGTATAACGTGGGACAAGGAGTCCGCCGGGTGACATTGATTAATTGGGATTTTCAGAGCGGCGACCTGCTGAAGCAGGTTCTATCTATCATTTCAAGGGGGCGAAGGAAATGGAAAAGTTGGCAAAATGAGGTCCTGATGTATCACGTAGACTATGACAGCCGTTTATTTCATTTTTAGGCGTGGCGGTGTCGAGTGCTATCAAAGTATACGAGGTCTGCAAATTAAGTAATGAGACTGGCAACGTTGCATTTGATTTGGTAACACTGGAAGCGCAAATCTTAGTGGCGCGGTAGAGGAACATGCGTTCCACCTTCAGTACGAGTTTGACCTCGCTCGAGTCATTTGGTTGTGCGTACCGATTGTTTTTGTGGAACAGTTTTTTCTATTGTGTTCTAAAAATGAATGTCATCCATTTCGAGCAACGGTGTGCTATCAGGTTTTGTTTCGGACTTTGGCACAGTGCAACGGAAACTCTTCTTAAACTTCAGCAGGCCTACGGAAATAATGTTCTTCTGGTTTTTCGGTGCTTTAAAGCTTTTTCAGAAAGCAGAGAGTCGATTGAAGATGAACCACGAAGTGGAAGGCCTTCATCCTCAAGAACCGATGAAAATGTCGAATCCAAGATCTTGTGCTTTCAGATCGTCCGTTGACAGTCAGAATGATAGGGAAAGAGTTAAATTTGACTCAAACTACTGTTCATCAAATTTTGACTAATGAATTAAGGATGACAGAAATCTGCGCTAAAATGATTCCAGAAAACCAGTAAAAATGGCCAGTAGAAACATTCCTGCGGCTCCTCAGCATCCTCATTCGCTCAAATTGAGTCCTTGTGACTCTTCTCTTCCCAAAGTTATTACCTCAAGGAAAATCATTTTGGGGCAGTCGAAAAAATTCAAACGGCTGTAACCGACCAGCTGAAGGATATTTCAATATCGGGGTTCCAACACTGCTATAAGGAGTGGAAGAATCGTCTCCAGGGCTGTGTGACCTTAGAAAGAAGTTATTATGAAGGTGAAAATATTGGATTGTAATAGTTTTTGTATTGAAAATGTAAAAAAATGGGTCTCATCACTTAATTCACACACCTCGTACATATTCGGAATGGAGAATAAAGCATTCGACCAAATATCATATTTCGGGTAGCTTTGAGGGATACTTCATCTTCTTGTGGTGCCGTCTCATTATAGAAGGTTGGCGATAATCATGATATAAGCATTTTCATTCTGCACTCATCTTTTAATGAGGCTACATCTTGAATTCCAAACCATCGCCTTAGATTGCGTGTCCATGAGAATCTTCTTCGCCCATCTCCTCGTTTTCCATCTATACTATCTTCGATAACGATATTTATATAATTATTAATTATAACTATATTTTTTCATTACATAATCGTGAAGATTTCAGCTGTTGTTCAGTGTTGGTGAGGTGATCTACACATGGAATTTGCAGCATTGTTGGGCAAATCAAAATCTCGAAAGCTTCCAGTCAGTTAATCGAAGAGATTTTCAGCCTTCATCCCTCTACGCCAATAAGTAACACCGGCAATAGTTCACTCAATTCCCATTTAATTTGCATATTTTAGGGCACTAGGAAAATTGATAAAAGAGATGATCATTCTGTCCGATATCGAAGCAACCGAAATGTTTCGTAACCCGAGGAGGACTTTATTGAGGTCTAATCATCGATCAACATCGGAAAAATCATGGAATTTTTGCTATTAATTGGTTAACTCGTGATGCTATTTCAGCAATAGAATAAATATGAGAGAGACAGAAAATTTAAGAATTTTCTTACTCCGAATATTTAAGGCAAGACTTATTCCAGGAATACCAACGCAGAAAACCTCATTTATTCAAAAAGTTATATACGAATACACTAAATTGATATCAGGTAACATGATATTCAACATCACAAGACCATTTCAAAGCCAAAACATGCTGATGATGTGGTCCTCATCCGTAGTGGGCAGCACTTGCTTTGACCTCTGCGTTATCAGCCCTACGGAGTGACTTCCGGTATGAAGTTTCAATTAATTCCGACAAACTTTGCAGTTAATTCCACTTCAACGCCGAATTTGTCTGTCATGCCAGCAGTTTCACCTGCTTAATAAAGTTCAAAACAAATGACTGTTGCCCACGGTGCGGACGTTGATGGAAGATATTCACCTCTGTACGGTGGCTCTCGTGCCAAACTTCGATTTTTCATTATGAATTATCACAAGGCTGTCGGTTGAAAAACGACGAGTTCGGTAATGTTTTGCTTCTCGATTAATTTCGAAGGAGCATGGCGCTATATCAAACTGATGAGACGTCTGCTGGAAGTCGGTACTCGATGAAGTGATTAATGCGCGGTGAAAAAACGTTCATAATATATTGTTGGCGGGACCCGGGGCGATTTTTCATACGATATTACAACGGGCTTTCCAATAAGATGTTTCATTTTGATATCGGTGTGGCCGAGTGGCTAATACATGAGGATTCATATGCCACCGGAGGCCAAAATGTAAAATGATACTTTACTGGCCACCAACTCCATTAAAGTTGAGAATTAATATTACTTGGATTCATCCGTAGTGCTGATGGGCCACGGTAAAGTAATTATATTCAGTTTGTACTCATTTACTCTACTAACTACAGAACAACAGCCACATGCCTCATCCTACGCGACAAGAATGATTATCAGTAATAATTATATATAGATATATCAATTGTGAATGTCACTTCAAACGCACTGAAAATTGATGCCAGAATGAATATGTAGGACTATCACTACTGCGCATGGGCAAAATTGAAAGGTCTAGATCAGCGATTTTTCAAATTTGGCGCGTTTTCCCAGGCGAATTTGACAAGTTGATGACGAGATAAAAAAATTACCTTGCGAGTGCGGAAGATCTTACATCGGAGAAACTGAACGCCCTCTGAATGTACGAATAAAAGAACATCAGAAGCTTCTACGAGTACTAGACAGCGACAAATCCAGGTTGGTCCAACATGCTGTAGATGAGAATCATCGTATAAAGTGGGATGAAGCATCAATAATATCCAAAGAAGAAAAACTTGCAAGAAGAAAAATCAAAGAAGCAGCATTTATGAAAATAACACCTGATTCCATAAGTGCTCCATTTATAGATCTGCCAGAAGTTTGGACGCCGATAGTTCGATCCAACTTAAAAGATCATCATATCACAGATGAGTATATAACATCGTTCATTTTCTTTCATGACTTCTGTCAATTGACTTTTGAAAATTGATAATTTTTCACAACCTTCCTCAACTATGGATGATGATTTCCCTTTGAATGGGTTCCGTAGCAGACTTCAAACATAAGAAGATCTGAAAAATCATCACTTGGACCGCAAGACCCGATTCGAAGAATCCTCCTTGCAGATTGGCGACAAATTTTGTGTATTAGATTTGAATATAGAAGGTATTTCTAAGGACAAGAGTGACTACATTTCTAAAATAACAAAGGATTATGGTGCTGAGATTATTCTCCTTCAAGAGACACATACGGATACTAAAAAAATCTTCGTTGAAGAGGAACAATAAAAGGTTATGTATTAATTGATTATCTAATTAGTAAAATTTATGGTTTAGCTTGTTATGTTAAAAATTCTTGATTCACAATATCAAAGTTAATCCAAAAAAGGCTAATTAGAGGAAGTTTTTCTTTATCTCTTTCAAATTTTGTATTTTGATATTCAGTTCTTTTTCTGCTTTTGTCTTTTTATTTCCAGATTCGATGTGGGCACCTTGAAGAAGTCTCTGTTTCCATCAATAGAAGATCACTCTTGAAGAAAGAAATCCCAAATATATTTCAGCTTATTTTTGTACTTTCACACTTGGGCGGGGAGCCAGGGTTTTTTTTTTACGGGGGTTTTTTCCTAGGCTTTTATGTGATACGCCGAATTGTATGACACCCCGTCACTAACCCCTGATCTGTATGCTTTATTGTTTGCTAACGAAATATTGTAAGCCAAAAAGTTCAAAAGAATATATATATATATAAGGGCCAGTTTGAAATGTTTGATATTTTTAAGGCATTTTATACTAGTGGGTAGATTATTAAATATTTTCCGTTTTAGAATATTAGGCCCATTTTGTACTTGAGTCAATCTACAAAAAGGAATGTAGAAATCATTTTGAGCCCTTGTTTGATAGTGATTGACCTCGCCACAGCCTGAAAACGATGACTCATTAAGTTTAAGGCTCAATGCAGTATGGAATATGGAATATGTAGAGGGACGCCAACGTTAAAAAATTATTCCTGAAGTATGCTCGACATGAGGTGCGCATTGGTAACCTAAAAATGGTGCGGATTATTCTCTTTTGAGCACGAAATACTTTGTCAAATTCCACACCATTACCCCAGCAAACAACTCCGTGACTCAGTATTGAACTGCCAGATGAGGAATAGAATACTTTTAACACAGACATATCAACATATTTTCTTAGTTGGAGCATAGCGAAATTTATTGACGCGAGAGTCCTGCACAGGTCTGATGAGTGGATTTTCTAATTCAGGTGATCGTCCATAATGAGACCAAGAAATTTTACCTCGGTCGAAATTCTGATGATGTTGTTTCCAAGTGACGATCTTATCAACGGGGTAGAATCCGGAACTATACCTTTAGGCGAAAAAAGAATAATTTTGGTTTTTGTCTCATTTAAAATCAGGCCATTTTCATTACAATAATTTGCCATTCTAACAAGGCACTCATTTGCATGAACAGCAACATCTCGATTGCTTTCACCGTCAATTATGACTGAACTGTCGTCAGCAAATAAGGTTGTTGAGGAAGTTGATGAATTTAGGCTTTTTACTAGGTCATTAATATAAACAATGAATAAATCGGTCCAAGTGTGCTGCCCTGGGGGATTCCTGTCTCCAACAATACTTCGTCCGAGAGCACCTTCCGTCCACTCTCACACAGGCGAACTCTCTGCTTTCTACTGATCAAAAAAGATTTCAACCATATCATTGAAACACCGCGTATACCAATTCTTTCAAGTTTTTGAATCAAAATGGCAATATCGATAGTATCAAACGTATACATATTCGGAATGGAGAATAAAGCATTCGACCAAATATCATATTTCGGGTAGCTTTGAAGGATACTTCATCTTCTTGTGGTACCGTCTCATTATAGAAGCTTGTCGACAATCATGGTACAAGCATTTTCATTTTGCACTCATCTTTTAATGAGGCTACCTCTTGAATTCCAAACCATCGCCTTAGATTTTGTGTCCATGAGAATCTTCTTCGCCCATCTCCTCGTTTTCCATCTATACTACTTTCGATAACGATATTTATACAGGGTGAGTCTTTGACCACTGCGTTAATTTTAACCATAGATTCTTGACGTCAAAAGAAACATTTTCTTCCTATAACATTTTTCCAAATTTGGCCCCGTTCAAAAGATATGGGGTGTTGAAATTTCATAAAAAAATTGCATTTTCACCTGTAATATTCAAACGACAATATCAATTGAAATGATCTCTTGTAGAAGGTTTTTGATAACACTCGTGCATATTTTGGCATCAATAGATTTATTCCACTTCTTGTGGGTTTCTCACTACTACTCTACAGATTGGTTAAATTGCATGAAAAACAAATATCGCTTGAACTAAAGGTCTGTATCTCGTACTTCCTGGAATCATTAGTCTTTTTTCATATAAAATCATTCCTCATCTTTTCTCCTAAATTGCACCATTCTTGAGATATTGGAAGTTGAAAGGAATTGAATCGATATAATTTTGTCCAAATTTTCTGATTTTGCCAAATCCAACTCTGTGCTGAAATGATTCAATAATCAGATTTGTTCAATGTTGCCATATTTTATGTCTTTATTAAATATTTCTACAAAAGGTTGGGAAATTCTCTCCAGTCTATGGTTCCACCACTAAACACTATAGATGAAATTAATCACTGAACAATTTTTGTCTTACATTCACCACAAAATCTAAATTGCCATTTGCTGTATTCATTGTTAATGATTTCTAGCACCTTGTTTAATATTTAATCCAGAATAATATTCCATAATAAATAGAGAAAAAGTTTTCCATCACTCTTCGGTATATTTTGACCGTTGAAATAGGTAAAGTATTTTCTGTCAGGACCTGTTAAATTGAAGACTTATCTTTATGAAGAGCTGGTTTTTTATAGCTTCAGACTTTCAGGGTTCATCAAATTATATCTATTCTAACATAGGAATGCTGCAAATTGAGCTCTAATGAGTTTTAAAAACTTCGAACCCAGACTACTAGATTTGTTTTATACCTTTATTATCTTTATTTCATACACCGATTCAACCTTGTTCACAAACTTAAGAGATAATAGAATTTGACTTAGTTTTAATATTTCTAAATGTTTGTTATGATGCATGGTTAATTAAAATTCAATCAATATTGAATCTGGAAGCTATAAGCTCATAAACAAGAAAGATTAGAATAGAATGCATTTTCTGACCATAATCATTTTATACTGAATTGAATAATTTAAAACTATCGATATAATCCCTAAAAAGTGTTCCACTTTTTCTTTGAAGATACAAATAACTTTTGACAGTTTCAAACAGAATCAAAACAACAAGGAACCACAGAACACTTTTTTATTTGGAACTACTCATCACAGAGACGTTATAAATATTTTAATGTGATAATAATTCACTCTAATTATTCTGAGGAAAATTATAACTAAAGATCAATAATAGTTACAGATATTATCTTTCATTTAAAAATACATTGTAAATATTAGTTTTTTTTGGCAGTTGCAAATTTTAATTTTATAAACTCGTGTGTATACATCTATAGGAATGTTTATTAATTAACTGTGGAACTCAAATGTTCTCATTTAAACCCCTTCAAAAACTTGCTGAAGTATCAGAAGTTCTCCTGCATTCAACTTGATGAAATGTAAAAGGAATATATGATTCATTTAACGAATCAACATGAAATTATTATGAAACTTCTCCATCCGTCCGATTCGAATAATTCATATCAAAAAATCCGATACAGTATATTGCTATTGTAATGCTGAATTATACAGGGTGGCCTTTTGAAAACGAAACAGACGAGATTACAGACGAAATAAATTTTTTCGATAGAAATGCTCGGACAGGTCGATTTCTGTTTGGAAGGGGACAACTTAAGATGTAGGTTATGGACGCATAGAGCTTCAATCCTTGCTACTACAAACCTCACCCCCAAATTATGAATAAGATGGGGTGAGTGATACCTCATTTGAAAGGTATTTTTATACTGATTTCAGCACAGTAATTGTTTTTTCATTTTATGCATTAGTTCTAGAAATATTCTTATCTAAGTATTTGAAAATGAAGTCGTGTTTTCATGGCACTTGTAGTGTTTTTTTATGAAAAATCGACATTTTGAGCTTCAAAACAACCATGACTGTGGCTTCTTTCCTCCAATCCACTGACATAGAAATCTTTAATCAAGATGTCGAACAAACAAAGCGAATTGTGAAGGAGCTCAATCTTGCTGAAACTCAATCCAAATTATCTTCTATATAATTTGATATCTGGATCAAAGATTTCCAAATCGGTGGATTGGAAGAAGAGGTCCCACTGAATGGCCAGCCAAATCGCCAGATCTGTCACCATTAGATTTCTTTCTTTGGGGTCACTTGAACAGTAAAATTTACTCTACACAACCCGATTCCATAGAAGATTTAAGAAGACGTATAATGAACGAATGTCGTCAAATCACTCCATAAATGCTGCAAAATGTGCGCCATCGTTTCGAACAAAACTTATTTCATAGTATGGAAGCTAATGGTGAACAATTTGAATATTTAATTAATTAATGTGAGTTTTTGATAAATTATTTACTTTACTTTGAAAAGTCTTATTTCTTAGATCAATACTTCAAATCGTTCTGATACCGTACAGTTGGAGAATGATTTCAGTGAATAAAACAGCTAGTCGAACATCTGACCCTAGTAGCATTAACACGTACGGTATGACTTCATTTGCCCAGTGGTAGATTTTTGCAATTTTAAATAAAAGTACGGAAATTTTAGTGTTTCGGAAGAACGAAATGTCAATTATTCACAAAAAATTAATTTGAGTGATGAAATTAACTAACGCATGAATATTTCGAGAACTAATGCATAAAATGAAAAAACAATTACTGTGCTGAAATCAGTATAAAAATACCTTTCAGATGAGGTATCACTCACCCCATCTTCTCTATTCGAAAATTGGGGGGGGGTTGTAGCAGCAAGGGTTTAAGCGCCATGCGTTCGCAACCTACATCTTAAGTTGTCCCCCTCGAAACAGAAATCGACCTGTCCGAGCATTTCTATCGAAAAAACTCATTTCGTCTGTAATCTCGTTTGTTTCGTTTTCAAATGGCCACCCTGTATAAACTATAGATGATGACATACTGTACAAATATCTCTTCTTCCATATAATTAAAGAAAATTCAACTACTGTGCTTCGAGCACTAAGCCCTAAGCACTCGCTCCGGATTACCGAGCACTTTTGCAAAAGTAATTGGATATTTCGAGCACTAAGCACTTTAGTGGGAACTATTTTATGTAATGTTGTTTGATTGAAATGAGAACTCTTTAGCTTCATCGACATATCTAAAATTATGATTTCGAGACTGGGAAAAACTCAAAAGCCATTTTATTTGTTTTGTGAAACGCATGCATTCAATTTACATTCTGGTACTAGTTAATCTTATTCGTCGATCTGAATCTGAATGGCTGTTCCTAATCAATGCATAAAGGTGAATTAATAATAGAGGACCAATTATTTTATAAGCGAGAACACATTACTGAAAAAATGTGGAGAGCACTGACGTGAGATCAGGAGCTTTTACGCACTTGTTCTGAAGTCTTTTCTCAGACTTGAAAAGAGTGCGATTCAAAATCAGCCAGCACAATGAGTGTGAAAGAATCAATAAACATATATCTTAAATGGAAGTTGAAAGAACTTACAGTTCAGCAAATTCTTCGATCTGGCATTCTTTCCACATTTCTATACCATATATAAGTTGTTGTAGTTGAGTGTCATCAATTATAACCGAATTTCAGATTCATAATTGCTGAGCTATCGGACAGGTCTGGCCCAATAACTAACTTGACTTATATTTGGATAATAAACTAATTCTATTAATATGGAATCTCTATCTCATCTCTTTCGGAAGATAGAGAATATTCAGACAAACATTTTCAAATTGGACCACCGTTTCTTCATCACGTGTCAAATCCAACCGATGGCGATCATTTTCAGCTCGATATTCAGAAATTACAGACATTTGGGAAAAAAATAGTCCTCTCATCGCAAAATTCATAATGACATTTCCATTCAAAATATGACAACTGCACACACATTTTAGACATGTTTGTCATAAAAATGAACCCACAGAATTAGTTTCATTTTGGGCTCAATATTCACTCATTATGACAACTTGTCATAAAATTAAAACCACCCTCATAGAGATTTATAGTTGATGTGAAGGCATCAATCTTCAGTAAAGGGCTTGCAATATACGGGTCTTCACTACATTAATTTTAACCTTAGATTTTTTGAGACTAAAAGAACCCTTTCTTGAATTGGGAGTTTGACAGATACAGGGTGTTGCGATTTCATTGAAAAAATTGTTTTTTCCTTCCATTTTCGTATTGGATCATCAAAAATGGTTTTCAATAAATGGGACCCAATATTCAGATTAAATACATCTACCCTTTTCTCCAAGGTCACCTTGAACTTATCTTAGCATTTTCTGTATGGTTGAATATTTGAGAATAATATAATATGAAACATTTACTTAAATGCACCGTTTTTGAAATAATCAATTCTGAATGATTCAAAAGAAGAAAAATAATAAAATTGTTTTTTATCCTGGATCCAGCATTAACTAGAAAAAAATCACAGAGCCAAAATAATTCCAGGTTACCACAGCACCTTCTTTTCCCAAACCATTTTTATACTGAAGAATTTTGCTATTGAAAAATGTGAAAGTAAATTAACCTAGTGTATGAATTATTGAAAATTATTTTCAATTCAACAGCAGAACACTCACTTTGCGTATTTGAACTCTTTTCAGAAACTTTAATTTCTTGAAATTCGAATAGATGGTACATGTCACGATGTCATAGAAGTACTTCGAAGCTTTACGATCGTATTTTTGGAACATTTTTTTTGACCTATCGACACGAGCCTCTTTTTGAACGATTAACAAATTGTATGGGATCCAACGCGAACAAATTTTTTTGACGGTCAAATGTTCATGCAATATTGAATGTATGCTGGTCCCACTAATGCCTAAGGCTGTCGCAATCTCACGGTAGGTCACATGACGATTTTGCAATATCAGTTGGCGCACAGCATCAACTGTTTTCGGAACAACAACTGATTTTGGACGACCCTCACGAAATTCTTCTTGCAGTGAACTACGACCTCGGTTGAATTCACCATGTCGTCGATAAACACTGGTCCTTGATGGAGCTTCAAAAATTGAATTAAGGTCATCATGCACTGTTGTTGAGTTAATCCACGTCGAAAGTTGTGAAAAATAATCGCACGAAAATTTTTACGATATTATTCCAATTTTTTGGCGAGATGAATCTTTCAATCAAGTTACTGTAGACAACACAATTAGCGCTCAAAGCGTCAAAACGGTCTGACTACCTATAACCTCTAAAATGTCAAGCTCTGCAATAGAACTGTCAGTTAGCAGATAGCAACACTAGCGTTGTCGAATCCCGAAATACTCGTATGAAGGTAACCTTCGTATTCGATTCGAAGATCATAAAGTGAAACATACAATATCATTCCAATAATGGCCCAAATCAATGAGCAACTCGGATACCCGCCCCGTCGCCGTATCTTCGACAGCCATATAAAAAATTAATACCGGATAATCAAACAGTTCCGGCCCTTGAATATTCTAACCGGATATTGCGTACGTATGTAAATGTTTCCATTTCCCCTTTCCATACGGCCGAACTCAATATCGCGGGCGCCCCTCAAAACGCGACACCACATAAACGTAACGACCTCAAATCGCTGCTCGAACATGTCGATAACCGCCGCATCTCGCCCGCGAAAATCGACCGTAATAAATATATCGAACGCAGCGTATCGATGGGTTCCGGTCTTCCGGTTCCGGTCTGTCGGTACGACCCTCGGCATCCGATATGGCCACAGTCCAGGCCGTCGTGTGCGGTCCGATCGCCGATAAACACAACAATGCCATTTTTTCCGGAAAAATACATTCCGGTTTGTGTGCGGAGTTGATAAATCGAAATTCGAATGATGTATGATATTGACAGTCGACGCGGTCGAACGATACGGAAAAATATGTGGAATTGATCGGGAAGAGTCTTCGCCGAGGGTAGGGTTTGCGGTATAATTTTTTTCATGTCCTAAAAATACTTTCTTAGATTGTTGAGCAGATAACAGCCCGCACTCTTATGCACGAAAGGAGGAAAACTGTCCGGGAATACCTGCGCAGGTCTGCCTCGTGTGTGGGGACGTTCCGGTAAAACGAACAGGTCATGTGTTGGTAAGCGGCGACCGTACGGTGCCTCTAGACCCAGTCGAATTTGCTGCGGCGACCTGTGCAGGCTTAAAAAAACTGCGACACCCTTCTCCGGTCGACCTGCCCAGGTAAACCTGTACAGTTTTTCCACTTCGGTCGACCGGAGCATGTATGCATTAGGAAATAATTCCTTAATGCAAATGTAGACACTACAGAAGAACTGGAAAAGGTAAAAATCAATTCGGTGCCTCGAAGGAATTCCAACTGATAGATCACTAAATAAATCTCCATAGTTGAATCGTGGGTAGTAAACACCCAACAAATCTCTTTCAGAATTTCTAATGTGTTGAAAATAAATGTCGTATAGGAAGAAACCAAATCACGAATGATTACATTAAACTTTTCTCTTTTCACCCTATCAAATATAAACCACGCAATACTGTGCTCAACGCATCTGTATACTGATTAGATATTTATTAGGACCTGCTCCCGCTGCCGGGCTAACAGCAACGCACGCACAAGTTTGGAACATGTTCAAACACGATGCGCGACATGTTAGGATACACGGTTGATCGTTTTAAATAAACGGCAGAGCTCGGCGATTTAATTTTAATGCGGCAGTTTGGGGGTGCTACCGCCCTTATCTCCGTTTTCCCCTCGCTGATACTTTTCGGGGGACAGCACGCTGACGGCAGATTTAGGACGTGCGAGCGAACCGCGGACTACGAGCGAATCGTTGTAAATGATGCGATCAATTTCGGAATTCGTTACAGGTTGTTTTTTAGGATTCAGGTTCAATATAGACACCGTCGTTTGATCACATCGCTTGAATAGTCGCATTCACTGCGGTTCTAACGAGGCAAATCTGAAATAAATTCTAAAAGCAAATTTTTGCATCAATAGGGAGATATGGAAGATGAAATAACGTCATGCGCTATTGCGTTGTTCTCCTTATGCGCTATTTAGTGTTCAGGTGGTGCTATGGATGAAATGGTTTAACGGAATCAACGACGTTAAAGTATACGTATATACTGATGTAACCAGTTATACATCTGTATCAAAAGTTGATTACATTTTAAATAATGCACTTTCATCTGATTTTACAACAGAGGTTTTTGAAGCCTTTATAAGTGATCACCGTGCTATTTTGTTAACCCTCACAGTCAACATTGAAAAAAAAATGAAACCCAATTCTAAATTAGTTAGAAATTTAAGTCAGGCGAACATTGATAAGTTTGTTGATGAAATAGCAACTACTAGTTTTGAAAGTATTTATCTTCACACCAACGTAGATTATTGTTTTGAATCTTTCATGTATACCATATTGAGTACCTTTGATGCATTCTGCCCACTGATAAAACGTTATATAAATACACAGAATAGTAAAAAATGGGTCACACCTGAAATCAGGAGCGCAAAACAAGAACTAATGGATGTCCACTGGTTACATACTAATGTCAGAAGTCTATCAACCTTAGCATTATATAAAAAGTCGAAAGCTTCCTATAATCTTCTATTGAAAAATTCCAATACAGGGTGAGTCTTTGACCACTGCGTTAATTTTAACCATAGATTCTTGACGTCAAAAGAAACATTTTCTTCCTATAACATTTTTCCAAATTTGGCCCGTTCAAAAGATATAGGGTGTTGAAATTTCATAAAAAATTGCTATTTCACCTGTAATATTCAAACGACAATATCAATTGAAATGATCTCTTGTAGAAGGTTTTGATAGCAGTCATGCATATTTTGGCATCAATAGATTTATTCCATTTCTTGTGGGTTTCTCACTA
This sequence comes from Micraspis discolor, assembly GCA_030674115.1. Classification (NCBI taxonomy): domain Eukaryota; kingdom Metazoa; phylum Arthropoda; class Insecta; order Coleoptera; family Coccinellidae; genus Micraspis; species Micraspis discolor. Next base: position 5,503,749 of record JARTUT010001740.1, read on the forward strand.
CTACTCTACAGATTGGTTAAATTGCATGAAAAACAAATATCGCTTGAACTAAAGGTCCGTATCTCGTACTTCCTGGAATCATTAGTCTTTTTGCATATAAAATCATTCTTCATCTTTCCTCCTAAATTGCACCATTCTTTAGATATTTGAAGTTGAAAGGAATTGAATCGATATAATTTTGTCCAAATTTTCTGATTTTCCCAAATCCAACTCTGTGCTGAAATGATTCAATAATCAGATTTGTTCAATGTTGCCATATTTTATGTCTATATTAAATATTTCTTCAAAAGGTTGGGGAAATCTCTCCAGTCTATGGTTCCTCCACTAAACACTATAGATGAAATTAACCACTGAACAATTTTTGTCTTACATTCACCACAAAATCTAAATTGCCATTTGCTGTATTCATTGTTAGTGATGTCTAGCACCTTGTTTAATATTTAATCCAGAATAATATTCCATAATAATTAAAGAAAAAGTTTTCCATCGCTCTTCGGTATATTTTGACCGTTGAAATAGGTAAAGTATTTTCTGTCAGGACCTGTTAAATTGAAGACTTGTCTTTATGAAGAGCTGGTTTTTTATAGCTTCAGGCTTTCAGGGTTCATCAAATTAAATCTATTCTAACATAGGAATGCTGCAAATTGAGCTCATATGAGTTTTAAATAACTTCGAACCCAGACTCCTAGATTTGTTTTATACCTTTATTATCTTTATTTCATACACCGATTCAACCTTGTTCACAAACTTAAGAGATAATAGAATTTGACTTAGTTTTAATATTTCTGAATGTTTGTTATGATGCATGGTTAATTAAAATTAAATCAATATTGAAACTGGAAGATATAAGCTCATAAACAAGAAAGATTAGAATAGAATGCAATTTCTGACGATAATCATTTCATACTGAATTGAATAATTTAAAACTATCGATATTATCCCTAAAAATCTTTCCACTTTTTTTTTTGAAGCTACAAATATTTTTTGACAGTTTCAAACAGAATCAAAACAACAAGGAACCACAGAATACTTTTTTATTTGGAACTACCCACCACAGAGACGTTATAATATTTTAATGTGATAATAATTCATTCTAATTATTCTGAGGAAAATTATAACTAAAGATCAATAATAGTTACAGATATTATCTTTCATTTAAAAACATTGCAAATATTAATTTTTTCTCTCCTGGGGTTCGGTGATAAATTAATATTCTATGGTAAGGTATTAAAATTTGACATAATCTATGAATAATCATTATTCAATATTTATGTTCTTGTTTACGTTATTTACTCTGATTATAAAAATCAGTAATTATAGTCTAAACAGAATAGATTCATATTAATGATTTAACAAAAAATTTTTTATCAAAGAACACCTAGTTAATTTTTCAAAATCAAATTTAGGTATTTCTTCAAGAAAGTATAATTGCACACCTAAATCTGGAAATACTTGTAATCTATCCAGGTAAATTGTTATTGGGATTCAGTACAGAAAATACCTGTTCACTGGTCTCTGTCAAGGAGAAGAAACTTCAGAAATATCAGTGTTTGGAAAATTATAGATGATTTTTTCTGGCTTTGAGTGAAAAAGAAAGCACAGTGACAACCTCTTGCATTGGAAGTTTCATAGACATGATGGTTATCATGATTTAGAAATTTTAAGAAGAAAATTACAAATGTATGATGATAACACCCAATAATTCTGAGGTTTTTTTGGAATTTCTCACTAGAAAAGCATGGTTTATAATCTTGAAGTAGAAAGAAAATATAGTAGAAGAACAAAAATCTATGTTTATGGTGTTGAATTTTTTTTACCAGAAAATAAGTATTTTGTATCTTCCTTCTGGATATGGACTTCATCGGATGAAACATGAGTGAGTGAATCATTACTTAGACGGAAAATAATGTTTTTAAACAATTCAGATTCAATAGTGAATGCTGTGGAAGGTATTTTTCATTCAAACTAAACTGGACTACAGAGGGGTATTTGCCCAATGTGAAAACTAACAATGCTTATAACTTTTGAACGCAGCTGAATTTGGAAAAACCGTAATGGAAAAAGTGTTTCTTTTGATCTCAAGAATCTATGGTTAAAATTAACGCAGTGGTCAAAGACTCACCCTGTATAAGAAAATGGTGTTCTGACGTTAATAACTTATAACGTGTTACGCTATCCGTGCGCAAATGCGGAAACGTCAATACCGCACGTTCCCTCAAAAATAAAGAAAACGCATGCGATGTACCGTAAATAACGCGCAACGCTAATACCGCACGACGTAATTTAATCTTCCATATCTCTCTTAGTAATCAAGTGACCATCTTAGAGCATTATATCCGGGCGCATAACAGCATCGGGGCGTATATGCCAGTGCTACTTAAATTTCACATTCGCTGATTTTATTATGCTCAATGGTCAAACTAGCTCTGGTGCCTTATTTTTCCATGCTTTGTTATCTTCTATATTCAATATACGGTGTGAGTTATGTGGTTTTTGAGATACTCTTTGTATTTATGACTTAATAACATGGTTTCATAAAGAGAAAGTTTTCATGGTATGCATATACCGACCAAAGCAGTCGTATCGATAGATATGGGGAGAATGGCGGACTGGGGGACATAGGCGGATCGGGGTGTATAGACGATACGGGGTTTATAAGCGGATCCAGGTGAATGCAATAAAACCATCGCCATCTATGTGTTAGGCCCAAGAGTTTCTAGCCCACGTGGAAGTCCATTATTCAATGGAAATAAATGTCTGTAATTATCGACGTTACTCCCTAGGCATCCTGTTTGAAGCCCAATACCAACAAACTTTCACATAAAGAGTATTTCAGATTAACCGTATAAATAAATGAAAGTGTGAATACCATAAGCTTATTTCATGAGAAAAGTGATCGCGATCCCGCATCTGACCAGGTGTCTGTGTTAAACCACAGAATCCCGCTTCATGATGTTCTTCCCACCACACGCATTACCTCGTTTTCGTTATATGTCACGCTCTCCCTTCGGCGACGCGGTGGCGGTCTACGGTATTTTTACACGTCGCGCCGGTGGCGTGGTGATGGATGCGACTCACGTCTTCCGAGCAGGATGAAGTGGAAAGGCGGTTCGTCCAAACGGAATTTTCAGATCGGCCGAATATGTCCCTGTCTAATTTTCTCTTCTCGGAGAAGGGTTGCATTTCGGATATCATGTCAGGATTCGTTTCACGTCGGAATGATACATTTTTCTCGTATCCCTGAGATACCAGTAGAATCTTCGAGTGAATACACTGAGTAAGAGATTCAAAAGTAAAAGAATGAATGTTTCCGTATTAATAAATATTGAACGAAAATAGTGATGTGTGATATGAGAGTTAAATGTGATATTTTATTTTGCGAGTGAAAAAGATTTTTAACGCGCGGAGCGAATTGAACAATGTCACGATGGTGTTGATGTTAGTCAATATTTCAAGGTAAAGGCATATTTAAAATGAAAAAGTAAAGAATACCGCCACAAAAATAAAAAATTCTTACACATGAACAAGTGGACAAGTTTATAGACAAATAATGAAACCATCTTTTCAGGAATTTGGACCTTTAATGTTTTTCGTTAAAATTATCTCAAATCATCACCGACGTTTCGGATCAACTTGATCCTTTTTCAAGGCTAAAAACAACAAAATATTCACATCGCAGATTTACTCCGAAAAGCAAGACTAAGTACCCACCTCAATTTACTACAATTTAACAAACATTTTTGGAAGATAAATCATTTTAAAAAACCAACTTAAAAGTATAAGAAATTTTCTCTACGAAATACGTTTTACAAGAAGTTAGGTTATAATATAACTGTATGTCAAAATTTAACCTTTTTTTGGTCCTTTTCTTTCTTGAAGTTTTATGATCATGATGGGTATCAGACACTGCCTATCAGAGCGCCATCTACTTTACGTTAAACCACTCACAGCAAACAATGGAAAAGTCCTCAAAATAGTTCACAACTTACAATTATTTATCAACTATGCAAATATCCTACTATATCCAACATATATAAATTACAAAAACAGGGTTTCTTTTTTCTCACAAAAATTAACACGTTACAACAGAGATTCTAACTATCCGAAAATGTACATCATTACAAACCAGCCAACTATTCTTCCACAGTTGATATCAGTTTTCAAAAATATAACTTGCCCATGTTTAGGAAAATTGTCAAATTTTATTAATTTTCAACCATTACTCTCAGTTATACCATTATTAATTATTAAGTTATCATAGATTTTACTCAGATTTTGAGTATCTTCTCTGAAGTTCACAGTATTATGGGTTCTAATATAAATCATTTCACTTATTAACCTTCTGCTATAATGTTGTTCTATGTCTAATATCATCACATTGCTAAAGTTAAATTTATGTCCTTCTGTATGAGTATGTATCGTCAGTGCTGTTTTATGTGTATTGTCTAGTCTTTTTGAGTCGTTGGTGTGTTGTCTAATCCGTTCTTGAAGTAATTGTTTCGTCTGTCCTATGTAGCATCTATCACAATTGTAACATTCTATTTTATATACTAACTCTGATTGTTTCAAAGGAGGTGTTTTGTCTTTCAACTTGGTAAAAAATAGTTTTCTATTATCTACTTTGTTGTAAAAGGCAGCTGTGTAATTGTGTTCTTTGAAGATCTTATTGATTCTGTATGATAAACTAGGGTAGAATACCAATTTTGAAAACCTTTTTAATGTTGTTTGTGTTAACTTTGTCATCTGATATGATTGATCTGTGTTATTTTGAGTGACAATTCTTGATGTGGTGTTCAATTGTCTTGTTTTTTTTTGTTGTAAAAATTGATGCATGTTTTTACATAATGTATTGGATAGTTATTACTTGTCAGTATTCTTTCGACCTTTTTTAAATTATCAACTTTATATTCTTCATCACTCAACGAAATAGCTCTATTAATTAGGTTCATCGCAATGTTTTTCTTTTGTGTGGCACTATGATTAGATAAGAAATTAATACATCTCCCTGAATTAATGGCTTTAGTGTGCCAGTTCGTTTTGAGTTTGTTTTTATCTCTAATCACAATTATGTCTAAGAATGAAATGCTGGAATTAGTTTCTTTTCTAAGGTAAATACAATTTTTGGTGAAATGAGTTGAACACATTCAAAGTTGTTTCGATTTTGTTTTTGGGAACTAAGAGTAAGGTATCGTCAACATATAATTTTATTAAAGGAATCAAGAAATCTAATTTTGAGACCGCAAACTCAAATAACGCATGCATTACTAAGTTTGCAAATGTGGGGCTTGTTGGAGAGCCCATTGCTGTACCTTCGATTTGCTTGTAATATACACTGTTAAATGAAAAATAACCACTTTCGAAGCACAGATTCACCAAAGTTAAAAAGCTTTCTTTGTCTAGATTAGTGAAATTTTTTATGTAACCCCACTGTGATATTATGGTTACATTTACAAGTTGTTTAGGTATATTTGTATACAGTGAAATAACATCTAACGAAATCAAAACATAATCATCAGGTACATTAATTAATTTAAGTTCTTCTACCAACCCAAATGAATTTTTTACATTAAAACATGAGGTCGACAGTACATTGTTTAGTATAATATGTAAAAATCTTCCAATATTATAGCTAGGAGACTTGATGCTACTGACTACTGGTCTTAAACTGATATTTTGTTTGTGAGTTTTCCTCAGAAAATATATTTTAGGTGTTACACTATTATGAGAAATTAATGATTTGTATTCCAATTCTCAAAAAGACTAGACAATACACATAAAACAGCACTGACGATACATACTCATACAGAAGGACATAAATTTAACTTTAGCAATGTGATGATATTAGACATAGAACAACATTATAGCAGAAGGTTAATAAGTGAAATGATTTATATTAGAACCCATAATACTGTGAACTTCAGAGAAGATACTCAAAATCTGAGTAAAATCTATGATAACTTAATAATTAATAATGGTATAACTGAGAGTAATGGTTGAAAATTAATAAAATTTGACAATTTTCCTAAACATGGGCAAGTTATATTTTTGAAAACTGATATCAACTGTGGAAGAATAGTTGGCTGGTTTGTAATAATGTACATTTTCGGATAGTTAGAATCTCTGTTGTGACGTGTTAATTTTAGTGAGAACAAGAAACCCTGTTTTTGTAATTTATATATGTTGGATATAGTAGGATTTTTGCATAGTTGATAAATAATTGTAAGTTGTGAACTGTTTTGAGGACTTTTCCATTGTTTGCTGTGAGTAGTTTAACGTAAAGTAGATGGCGCTCTGATGGGCAGTGTCTGATACCCATCATGATCATAAAACTTCAAGAAAGAAAAGGACCAAAAAGGTTAAATTTTGACATACAGTTATATTATAACCTAACTTCTTGTAAAACGTATTTCGTAAAGAAAATTTCTTATACTTTTAAGTTGGTTTTTTAAAATGATTTATCTTCCAAAAATGTTTGTTAAATTGTAGTAAATTGAGGTGGGTACTTAGTCTTGCTTTTCGGAGTAAATCTGCGATGTGAATATTTTGTTGTTTTTAGCCTTGAAAAAGGATCAAGTTGATCCGAAACGTCGGTGATGATTTGAGATAATTTTAACGAAAAACATTAAAGGTCCAAATTCCTGAAAAGATGGTTTCATTATTTGATTATATAGATGAAAACACCAATACAAATTTATAGACAAAGCAGCATATGAGAAATTCTTGTTGATTGAAGCCTGTCGGCATGAAGTATTGTTAAATTTATTAGTAGAAGATATTGAAAAAACAAAGAATAAATCATTGATTATACAACTCGCTAATACAAAACCGAAAGTAAGTTGTTCTTTCTGTATTATTGGGAAATATGTGGACTATTGCAAGTATATTACACTGCGTCCTTTTTGGCACTCTTGTTCACTCGAACAGTGTGCCTATCATTTTGCCCAATATGTCTGTAGTTTTCGAATATCGAGCCGAAAATGGTCTCAATCGATTGGGTTCGACTCCCCGATGAAGAATCCTCGGCGAGAGTTGAGTCGGTGCGGCCAGTCGGCTGGACAGACCATCCAAACGAGATGAGCTATAATTTTCATATTTTCAGAATAGGTTAATTGTCCAAATATCTCGGTCAAGTTCGTTATTGGGCAAAATCCGTTGGATGGTTCAGTAGTAATGAGTATCTGAAATTTTCTTTCCTTCTTCTTCCCTCTTTTTTTGAGGAAGGCTGAAACAAAGCGGTTTGCAAAATTTCTCAGAAATCGTCAAATTTTAAAAAAATTCCCAAAAAAAAAAATTTTTTTTCATACCCAATATCTCATAAGACATTTTTCGGATTTCAATAAAAATTCGTGAACATTGAGGTGATCGATATCTAATAGAATGAATTGATGACTCATTTATTTTGTGAAAATCCATCTTGAATATTGAAAGAAAACAATTATTTTTGTCTACTGAACAAAGGTCCCAAATATTCACCACCCACAACATGTTCTAAATCCAATAAACAAATCCTGGGTGTAGAAACAGAAATGAACATAATAAAAAACACAAGTGTAATTGATAACCCTTCATTACACAAATACAAAACAGCAGAGATCATTAAAAAAACACCCACAAAAACAACCGCCAGTGAAATACACACAACAAAGATAATTAAAGAAATTGTTCGAAAAAGCACCGAAGAAAATCTTACATTCACAAAAGCAGATAAAGGAAAGAGCATTATGTGTCCCAAAAAGAAGACTACCACAACAAAATGAAGAGGACTATAAGTACATTAGATTTAACTCAAATTCCAAAGGATCCTACCAACAAATATTCAAAACAAATAAAAGAAGCTCTAGAAGATTGCAATCTACTTTTTTCTACACCATGGGAAATGAGGAAGCATCTTCCAATGAATCCACGACCTCCAGAAATGTATGGTTTAATAAAACTCCACAAAAAAGACAATCCCGTTAGACCAGTAGTTTCCTATATTAATACACCTACAGGTAAACTATCAAAATTTTTATCTAATAAATTCAAAAATCTATCGAAATTTTCACCAGAATATAGTTCAAAAAGTTCCAAAGATTTAATTGACAAATTATCTAAAATAAACAGCACAGAAAATATGAAATTAATATCTAGATGTAGAAAATATGTACCCTAGCATTCCAGCAAAAGAATGTTTACCCCTAGTTGGCGAGTCACTTCGTAAAAATAAAGTTAAACCCCTCTTACTTTCAGAAATTCAGGAGTTATTTTCAATTTGCCTATCCCAAAATTACTTTAAATTCGAATCCAAATTATATTTTCAAAATTCAGGTTTACCGATGGGATCACCTTTGAGCCCATTATTGTCAGATCTTTCATGAATCACCTTGAAAATGAATTCATAAAAACAAATGACCTATCAAAAAAACACGTCATTTTCTGGTTCCGGTATGTTGATGATATTATAGTAGGATTCAACGGAACAAATAGACAAATAAAAATGTTTCTTGACTTCCTCAATTCAATTCACCCCAAAATAAAATTTACATTGGAAATTGAATGCAACAAAGCGATTAACTTTCTGGATTTGACCATAAGTAGAGATAGAAACACATTCGACTTTAACATCTACCGAAAAGACACAAACTCAGAAGCCATAATACTATATGATTCCTTCAGTCCTGATAATCATAAACTAGCAGCTCTGAAATCTATGATCAACAGAGCATTCACCATACCTTTATCGAACGCTAACTTACAATCTGAAATTGATAAAATCAAAGAAATTGCAACTAATAATAATTTTCCGAGAATCCTAGTAAACAAACTAATTGAAAACAAAAGAAAGCTGAAAACCATTAATATGCTTTACACTACCACAGAAAAACCTACTAATAAATTCATACATATCACTTATTTCTGAGAATTATCAATCCAAATCCAAAATTATTTTTCTAAACTTGATTTCAAAACAACATTTTCAGGACCTCCAAACCTAGGTAAAATATTATATAATTCAAAATCCAAACTTAAACCCGAGAAAACTTCAGGTGTTCATAAAATCTGTTGTATAAATTGCAACGCTGCATATGTAGGTAGGTGTAAGAACATCTGAAATCAGGTAAACAGTCCGCAGTTTATGATCATATCGAGACTGAAGAACATCATATGGATATCGTAAATTTTAAAATCCTTCACAAATGCGAGAAAGGCCTGAAATTAAATTTGCTGGAAGCGATGGAAATAACAAATCTGTTCAATATTCCCAATGTGTCCCCACTTAACACCCAAATAGAAATAAACCATTCACCACTTTTGAATATCCCATAGATTTAAACCCACGAAATATTTTCGTCTGTACCTAACACCAGAAGATGGTTTAACAACCGAAACCGGTCGTGTAATAATATTAATAAAGTGAAAATTAGACAAAAATAATTGTTTTCTTTCAATATTTGATCGATATCTTACTAATCCTCAAATTTCATTGTCGTAGCTTTCTCCCCTGTGAAGATATGATCATTTATTTCATTTACTCATGGACATCACAGATAGATATTCGATAGAAAAATGCCAGGCTCATTAATCAGTGTCAGTTGGCGTAAAATCAATCAAAATTTTTGATTACGCTGAAATCATACAGGTAGAATTTAATCTCGATGAGAGAAATAATATACGTTGTCAAAATTCAGAAAAGCACTGTGAGTTTTTCAAAGGGAATTTAGCTTCGAACAAAACTTGGGGAAAATTATGATTAGTTATTTTTAATTTGAGATATAGGTTTGTTCATTCATTAAGTGTTCATATTTGCATCACATTGTCTCATAGTACGGGAAAAGAATATCGATCACTTGATCAGAGTGCTTATAGATTTGTTATGGTTTGAATATTTACTCGCAAGTAGCGTCAGTGCTTTCTAAATTTTTATCTCAATATATTGATAGAACAGAGATGTGTACAATAGCTAGAAAAAAAACAAGGACCTATAATATTGATAGACTACGCTGATATCGATTTATATCCCTCTGAATTGGAAAGATCAAAATGGGAATATGACTTTTGAGAACTGCACAGATGGTGTTAACAGTTGGTGATCAAAATCAGAATTACATGTATTCTATACACGAAGTTTCCATGTGTATTTTCCAATCAAAAATTCGCCGCAGGCTCAATAATATCACAAGATAAATATCGAAACGCCTTTCATCCTCATTGAAAAAAAATCTCGAATAAACCTTTCATGCCACGTTATACCCCACAACAAAAACGATGCATTTCCGTAAAAGGCTCGCCTCTATATATCGTCCCGAAACGACCCCGAGGTTCCAATATCCTCGGCGTCGAACAAGAGCGTAATGACAACTCCCCGGGGCTCTTTTTTGTCGGTTTGCATCCTTTCAATCGTTCATATAAATCATATCCCTTCGATCGCCCACTGCAATACGTTCAATATCGAAATGCCCCAGTGCAAAATTCTGGGCGATTTATTGCTCCTACGTTGCTCCTAACATAAATCATCCCGCCCAGATATCAATGGAGACGGATTCTTGGATGAGCGATGTGCAAATGTGACGCCGCACCTCCATCGTCCGTTTGCGTGCCACTGACGTCGGACGGCATTGGCTGCGACAACTTCCGGATATGGCTAGATTCGATCCCGATCTATCATCTGAATGGCAAAGTCGATTTTTCGAATGAATTTCTGACGAATGAGTATGCGGGTATTGTGTGGCGTTTAGGTGGCGATGACGTGTATGGAGTACATACGAATGAGAGATGAGAAATATCCTGAATACTTTTTGCCGTCTGTCAAATATGACGGAAATGAGTGTTAACCATCGATCATTCTATTCACCACAGCTGATGAGATCAGGATATTGAATCAACACTTCAGAATCAGATCTCGGGAAAGGCGTATGAGAATGTTCTTGACCCCACATTTTTATTGCTTATACTTGTCAACAAAATGCCTTCCTTGTCTTTATATGACAATAATCTGAATTCCGAACATTTTTCTTTCGATTTACGTAAGGCTGAGGTGAAAGCTTCTCTAAAACAAGAGAAAAACTCTTCTGATCCTAATAGTTATCGACCAATCGCAGTTTATCGAGTGTTCCTTTCAAGACGTTACAGAGGTTGATTCTCTTTCGAATAAATCTACTGTAGAAAATGCTCTACAATATTAATTTCAGGAAACAAGAAATTGTTTCACATCAGATTGTTAACCGTATTACTTTCATAGACCCAGGTTTCAATGGGTTGATATCAGGAGCTGTTTCCATAGATTTCTCTTCGGCATTGTACGTTATATTGAAGAAAGAGTTTATTATTAATTCTTCAACCCAACACTATCTGATTTTTAAGTAGAGAAGTATACAATATTTAAAACTGGCGGTAACTTTCGATGATTCTTCACTCAAACATAAATTATATCCTAAGTACTTAATTCAACTCTTAATTTCAAGGCTCATTCGAATAATTGGCGCCTAAATTTGAAAATTAAAATTCTTCAGAAATTAAATGGATTATTTTAGAGTGCTGATGCTTCCACCTTCAATCTTCTCTGCAGCTCAGTATTGATTCTCTGCTTGGTTTAACAGTGTACATAAGCAAAAAATTGATGAAGAATTGAATACATCTATAATAATCACTGGAACCATAAGATCTACACCAGTAAATAAGTTTTGTCCTTGATTTTCCCACCCCATATACGCAGACATACAGATCTGAATTTTTATTATAGAATAAATATTACCGTTTTTTAAAATTATTTTAACTATTTCATACTTTCCAAAAATTAGAATTCCAAGATTGAATTCGTATGAGCCCCATTGTATAATAGAACTCTTACCGAATGTTTTTACCATCATATTGCTGGTCCTTTCAATGATGTTTCTGGGTTGAATTTTCAAAGGAAAAGTTTGGTCAGGGGCAACAACAGAGAAACAATATCTAATATAACGTTGTGAATGTGGAGAAGCAGAATACCTCATCTCATCAATAGTTGCCCCATATATAAATTTCCAGATGGTTTTAAGGCTATTCATGATGTTTCTGATTCTTTCTTGGAATAGGTTATAAATTTCAAACGAATATGTATACGTATTTTTGTTATTCAGTTCTTTTTTCTGCTTTTATCTTTTTATTTCCAGATTCGATGTGGGCTACTTGAAGAAGTCTCTGTCTTGATCAATAGAAGACCACTCTTGAAGAAAGAAATCCCTCAAATATATTTCAGCTTATTTTTTGCACACTTAGGCGGGGAGTCAAGGTTTTTTTACTGGGGTTTTTCCTTAAGCTTTTATGTCATACGCCAAATTGTATGATTTATTGTTTGCTAACTAAATATTATGAGCCAAAAGTTCAAAAGAATATATAGATCTAATCAATTATTGTTTCATATAGGAATATACATTTCAGATTGCTTTTCGGGCTGATCATGATATTTCTAGTTTTGTAAAAATGTTAAACGAAATGTTGGGTACCTTTTTTTCGGTTATTCTTTGTGATTTTTCCTTTTATTTTCAAATTCGATGTGAATTACTTGGAAAAGCCTCTGCTTTAGTTTATGAAACATCACTACTACAGAAGTTCTTGACAGTTAATATTTTAGCCTGTTCAATAGATATCACAACATATAATTATCACTTTTGTTGGGAAACAGGATTTTTCATCCGTAGGTTTTCCATAGGCTCTGGTATCATACGCCTAATTGTCTAATACATACCCCAATACTGAGAATTTTCAACAAAAACACATGTATATTGTTTGCAACAAAATAATATTGGTAATAAGTTGACAATACTCTGGTTGAGCAATTGGAATTTAATTCAACGACCATGAATACGTTGATCAAAGTCGTATCTTGAAAGGCACCAATAAATTAATGAAAATTAAAAAGTTGGGAGTACCTATCAACTCAGAGGATTTCTCCTCCAGCTAATCTAACCACTGAAATTTCTTCGAGTTATGGTTAAAACCATGGGGTTTCAGTCGACCACAACTTGATACCATCATTCTGCTTCTTTCACAGCTAATTTACCACGAGAATGCTAGAAAATGCTCATCGAAACCTTAGTAGGCAGAATATCAATAACAAATGGTTGCGATAGCCCATATACTGAATCTACATGAGATCCATCAGCGAAAAAAATATCTCGTCATAAACTTGAAAGTATCAGTTTTTCATACCTGAGGTAAAAATTTCATCGGCTAATGAAAATTCATTTCTGATCAGTGTAACTTATTTAATAATGAATCTAATTTTTTTATATTTCTCCAGTGTATTAGGCATTTAATGATAATAAAGAAAGGATAACTCACCTAATGTTGTCAACTTTACAATCTGTACAACGTCGCAATTCTCTCGTACCTCCAAGTAAGTTATTTCGCACTTATATGTGGCCTCGTCTTCGACTTCTACAGGAGATATTTTCAGTTGTGCTTTCATACTATCCTCTGTATATTCCACAGTCATCCTGCAAAAACAAAATATTTTCTTCAGTTTTTCGATAGTCAAAATAGCAATTAGTAAAACATATCATCAACTTTTAGTCGAGAACATTCGTAAACTATGGTTTACAAAGATAAGAAAAATACATTTGAAAAGTAGACATTGAAACTTTTCTGCTTCATCTATATTAACCTAGGAGAAGATGATTTGGAAAGACTTATCATATCAAGGAATGTTCTGGATAAAAAAGAGAGGAGTCCAGGTAGACCAAGACCCATCTCGCTCATTATTTTAAGCTTTTTTAGATGCAGAGGAACGAACAAATTGGAAATAGCTTGTCGAACGTATAGGAGGAAAGTACGATTCTCACCAATGATGAAGCGACTCGAGAGAAAGAGAGAAGGATCTAAATGAGAAAGTAATAATAGTATCTAAAAAATTAATTAATGAAAGTCAAATATTTTGCCGTAATAACTGGTCTGAACACGTCATAAATAATATGCTTTGATCTCAAAAGAAAGTCAAACCTACACACAGCTTCGCGATATTCTCGGTGGAAATGGCTCTGATGCAGTTAATAATGATTCCATATTCCCTCGTGCTCCCAGCATTCAGCATCATAAACGCCGGCAATAAAATATTAAATATTTCGGTGAAAAGTTCTCACAGAAAAGAACTGAATTACGCATGAGTTGGTAGGACAGATGGTTATTCCATATTTTTTTGGCCGAATCACTTCGTGTTAAATGCGATGTGAATGGAAATAAATGTTCTCTGTCTCTGTTTATGCCGAGATTTTTCGGTAGAAGGGAAATTTTGAGCGCTCTCGTTATTTTTGTTTCAAGGCTTTTTAGTGGAGATGAGTGGCGTTTTTGAGTGCTTGTTCCTAGAGATACAGCTGTAGTTTTGCTGAGACGCTTGTAATGTTTAAATATTCCTTCGAAAATTTTGTGTTTATGTGGAAAAACGTATTGAGGATGTTAAAATCTTCATTTCCCTGCGAACTTCATCGTCGGAATTTGCAAATCGTCATTAGACAAATTCGAAAGCATTACCATCAAATATATTTACATGAACAGAATGAAAAAATATCGTCAGCTGGTGAAGTTTATTCTGTATTGAAAGTAGAAAGTGTTGTTCTGGGTAATTCGAACCAGTTAACGGAATCACTGTCCTCTAACAGTTGAAATTGGCGGATTCGCCATTTTGAGTCCCTATTTCATCAAAAGATTATCACTACCCTCTCTGTGGAAACAGTTCGAAAAATGATTTGTCTCAATGAAAATTCCATTTGCATAGGCTATGCTGAAAGTCAAAAAAATCAATTCTGTACCTAACAGAGAATTACAAATAGACTAACAAACTCGGACCACTAAGAACTAAATATAGTAATAGTGATTCGTGTAGCCAGTTCGGAATGCTTACATTTGTTGTCATACCTTTAGCAACAACAGGATTCTTACTGTGAATATTTCTACTAGGAGTAGGTATTCAAAGTCGAGAGTCAAATTATTATCCCTATTGGAACATACCACACATCCTAAATTTTAATTGAAACGAACGAGTAAAAACTGCAAACTAACGGAGTCAATAGAACATTCGGAATTGAGGTTAGCTTTCGGTAGGAATTCCATGGAACGTTACTCATTAAAACCCGAAGTTTTCCACACCGTTGTCCGCATGTGGATTCAATATAAGAATTTACGATTATTGGAAACAGAAAGTTTACTGCCATAAATCGCCGCAGGATAACCCGATACAGTTTCGCTTTGGGATCGTAAACTCTATCGAATATATATATGCCCGAACACGTGCAGTTGGAAGGTCCTTTCTAAAAGGCACAGAGCCATAGGGAGTGCCTATCCTACCGAATTTGGATCGATACATTTTATTATGGATTGAATGGAAAGCCTGCAATATATGTTCTCATCTTTTTATGCCAATAATTCATAAAAATCTGTCTCAAGTGGTCTGCCTTCTTCAGACACAGTTACCAACATTTTTACTTGGGATAGTAGTCCCAAGTTTCTATGGAGTATCTAGAAATTGATAAGTTATAACAATCAAGATTACTCTTATACGGAAATTCCCAATTGTGGATTTAAGCGGAACATAGCAAATATCATGAAAAAAGTTATTATCGAAAACTGCTTCATTGTTTTTCAAAACATTCCACATTGAGATCTATACACTTTTCAATGCATTTGAACCTATTGTCGAAGTACTTTTGCCACTCTGATTGAGGTTACTCCAAAACATTTATTTTGAACGCATCAACCGTTTCGTCAGGTGTCAAAAAACGTTGACCTCTCATTATAATTTTTAAATACGGGAATAAAAAGAAGTCATTCGGCGCTAAGTCATGATCTGATCTGATTTCTTGGAAGACAACTGGCAAACAAATGGTTGTGTATCACTCAGAGTTGACTGTTCTGCGTCGTGCTGATGGTACGATAGCTACATGTCCATTTTTTCCGAAGAAGTAGGCGACCATTTACTTGGATGTGCTTCGTGCGCGAGCAACTTTTGTTGAATTTGGCTCATCTTGAAACACCTATCACGATGTCATAAACGTGCTTCGAAGCATCGTGATCGTCTTTTTGGAGAATTTATTTCGACTGATAGACACGAGCCTTTTTTTGAGCGATTAACAAATTGTATAGGATCCAACGCGAAGAAATTTTTTTGACGGTCAAATGTTCATTCATGAACAATTCTTCACTAATCCAAGTTTATAGGAAGCACCATTGGTTTAGCCGGATTAGGTCATTTTGTAGTATCTCAGCGTACATCATAAAAGAGCTCGATGTCATCTGCAAACATGGAGGAGAAGAATGAGAATAATTCGAGAAGGTCTGATACGTACAGAACGGGATCCAGAACAGAACCCTGTGGTACCCCCCTGAGGACGGATTTGAATTCAGATAATGAGTAACCAACTTAAACCGAAAATTTTCTATTTTCGATCAGAAAATCACTAAAGGTTTCATCCAATCTGAAGTGAATAAAACTTTTTATTTGACAAGGACAAGAGCGTAATATGAATTAGTTATAAAGCTATAATTGATTTCCAGAAGGAATGCGTGTGTTATGCGAAAGCTGTTCATGGATAAACATATAGCATTATTCCCTCTAATGATTATTATTTGATCCATATCAACTGTATTCAATAATATATACGCCCTAAATAACCATTCCATTGAAGGCAAATTAAATATGACAGTCACTGTTATTGAAATTCATGTATATTTATAGACTGCGTGATAGTCTGAAATTGACAGCCATAATTCGCGCAGTGTAGATTCCGCTACGACTGGTCAGGACTTGGAATGAAAATGGATTTCACAATTTCATGTTCGCATTCTGTTAGTTTTTGAGTTTGATCTCGTGAATTGGGGATTTAACTTCCTCTAATAGAATGAATAATTCACTGGCACAACGTTGGATTTATAATGAATGTTGGCCAATGCTGCATGTTGGAACATGTGTAGTAATAATGAAACTTCAATAATAACACTATGGAAAAGCTATGAAATGAATTAAGAGAATTTTTGTCTTTATTGGTTGCTAATGAAATGCTCAATTCACTGAATATTGCTCACTTCAGTTGAGTTCTTGGGCCACTGCTACTTATTATGTATACCAGCTAATTGTTGAAGTTCATCAACACTAAAAGGTGCAATAAATCTGAATGTTGCACATTTTCGGTAAGTATCGGTTTAAGGCGATCCTCCTGTAGTAGGGTGAGTTGTGCGTCAAGTGATATTAGCGGGTTTTTTTACCTTTTCTGGTTTAGTGTTGGCTCAATTGTAATATACATAATTCATTCGTCGAATGCAGGGACTGCGTTCAAGTTTTTAGTCAGTTATATAAGTTGTCCTGGACTTCAATTTTATGAATATAATTAATAATATTGTAGGGTTTAAGATATTTTGGAGATGGTTTTAGTGGCAGTGCCGTTCTGGAGATTGAAATTTTTGCATTTGGTCGATTCTCAAGGTAGAACCCTAGGATATATTATTTAAAGATATATACTTTCGACATATTTTGTGTGGCAACTTCTGTCATTTATATAATAATGAGAAAGGGCACTTATCCGGATGGTTCTTCGAAGTCATAAAACTCGTGCACAGATTTGGACACTTAGACTTATGTGAGTGGATACTTCTATCTCAAAACCACAGTTGCAATCGAACCCATCATGAATTCTATCAATTCTCTGGATTAGATCTCAACATGCCACATCAACTCACTGTCACCAGATGATCTTACTCCGAAGAGAAAATGCAATGTGTACGGCAAACAATAATTCCGTATTGGATCAGATAACGGCGTCTCTACAATCATTATACCATTTTCCGATGCGGAAATACAGCTGACGCCATTTCCAGGAACACAATAAAGATCCAGTCGGCTACTATGAAGCAATCTACATAGTAAAACCGCTCTGGGAAGTCGGTTCGAGGATCGATCCGGTGTAACATTTCAGCAACGGGAAATCTGAGAGCTCGATAGGTTCGGAAGAACTACACAGATCGACAACTGCCGCAACCTTTATCGGATTCGATCTAATTTGGATCGCGTTTGTTCCGGGCTACAGAACCCCAGGGTTTTGTATGGAAAATACCGGATAGTATTAGTAAAAGAATCGGCACTGAAGAGATCCCAAAAAAAAAACGGCAAAGACATACCCTTTGCCGTTAGATTCACCAGCAACAAAGGAACTACTCAAATTGCAGGAATTTGCTGAGGAAGAAATTGAACTTATACTTTCTGCATTTCACGAGGGTATGTAAATGATATCAGAAAATTTATGTGTTTTCATCTATTAGCGTCTACGAACATCACGTTCACTAGACTAAATGAATGAGTAGTAAAATGTCAAACAATTTTGATACCCGATCATTTTATTCAATTCTTTTACTGCTCTTGTTTCACATTCGATATGGGCAACTTGGAAAACCATATCTGTCATTGTTCTCTCTGGAACAAAGATATCCTTCACCATTCAATATTTAAGCTTATTTTTGTGGAGACAACGAGACTTATACGGGGATCCAGGGTTTTTTTAATTTGGCTTTATGTCTTACATCAAATTGTATGTCATCCTATCAACCACAGCTAACACGACATGCTTCATTCTTCTGAGAATTTGTTTCATAATTTTGACGCGCATTGTAGGTATATCCATTTAATGGCTTTTAATTCGCTTGTACCTCTTCCACATTGGAAAGTCACATATATATATATATATCAACTTAAACTCGCATGATTAGAGGCAAACCGATGTTGCCAGTTCTAAGCTCTTTAATTCACTCTCATTTCTTTCGTCTAATACCTGTTTGTCTGGAAATACTTTGATTTTTGTCATGTCATAACATTTTCTATCTGTACAATTAGTCATCTAAACAAAAATCATCTGAATCATTACATACCAAAAGTAAGAACTTTATGGCAGCATCATAAATATGTCTATTAGAGTTTATGTTAAACGCAAAGTTTCATTTCACTCACTCAGACAATATAATAGCAAAAACAGTTTTGATTCGTTATTAACGACTAATCGTAATCGTCCCCTAATTTACCCCAACGTTCGATGCAGGTGAAATCCACCATCAATAACGAAATATGACAGTAGAATTATTATCATAATTGAATTGAAATTGATGATGAGACCAGCCAGTTTTGAATCAATATCCAAGTTACACGGATATAATTCAACCAAATGTCTTTTTCGACATTTAGTTTGAGGCATTGCAGTAACTATTATTTCAACCCAATGTCTGAAATTATGTTTCTTCCATAGCTCAAAATTTTTGGATTGAGTTTGGATTAGATTTGTGGTAGATATTTGGAGAATCAAAAAATAGTTGTGACTTTTAGTTCAGTAAAAACTGTAGTGCCAATTACGATGAATATGCAGAGAAGGAACTACATGTTTTCTCATCTTCCACTCCATGAATCGTGCAAAATCTGTTTCGCGAATTATAAGCAATTCAAGTTGTTTCAAATAACAACAATAAAAAACTATTTTATTCCAGGAGAAAAAATTGTTGCATTTGAGGTTACCGACCAACAGATATGAAATAGCAAAGCAATTTCATTTTTAGCAAACTTATTCTCAACTTAATCAAAACGCGGAATTGAATAATATTATATTCCCAAAAATTGTAATTTTTCTATATTTTGTCTCATGATCATCATTTCAAGATGTAATCAAGAAATCCCATAAATCAAATTAATTATATCTGGCTCCATTTGTAACAATCAACTTAATTAATGATTTTAACCCGATGATTGTCAGCCAGTAAAATATATTATAATTAATTCGCAAATTGACCTCAGATAACACTTCATTCATCACTTTCACTTTGAACGAACGAGTTAAATAATTTTAATATGTATACACTTTTGCCTCATTTCCCTAAGGAATATTTGAAATTTTATTCAAATAACGATAGTGATTTATCAAGTAATACAATATAAATTTAAGCAGTTTTTTTGTTTGACTATCAAGTGATCACTTTCTCTCTAAGCACAGCATTTGCAGAGATAAATCAAATTAATTATACAAGGTGTTCCATACTTTGACCGACAAACTTCTAGTGATTGATGTACGGAATATTTCAGACACTTTCGTTCAAAATGATACAGTGCAAGTCAAAATTATGGAACAAATTCAATTTCTCGAAAGAAAAATATCTGGCAACAGAACCCTGATACGGCTGGATATTTTATGCATTTTGAAAGGATATTGTTGCACCCCATCAACCCTCTAGATTTTTAATAGAGAAAGAGGGACATGCAGTACTTTTTTTGGCAAGATCTTCGTACCTTTATTAATTTTTAAGAACAAATTTATTTTTGAAAAATTAGTTAGATCAAATAGGCTTCCAGTATTTCACTTGATGAAAGTCGAGCATTACAGTTTTGCTTGTGTAGAACTTTCAACTCCTGTCATCAGGTCTAAAAGTTAATAGGCCATGACTAAGTGCACATATTGAAAAAATCTTTGAATTAATTGAAAAAATTGTTCTTGAACATTTCTGCAGGCCTGTAAAGAAGATTCAAATGCCTTGCCAAAAAAGTATCACATGACACACTTTCCCTATTAAAACAATTTTGAGGGTCGATGGCGATGGCACAGAGTGCAATAAAAATCCTTCTAATATGCATGAAAATCAAAGTGTAATAAAAATGAACCTGTTTCAGGATTTTACCACCAAATATTTTTCTTCTAAGAAAATTAATTTTTTCCATAATTTTGATGCGTACAGTATCATTGTAAATCCACGATTCATCACCTGTCACGATGTCACAGACTTGCTTCGAAGCACCGCGATCGTATTTTTGGAGCATTTCTTCGGACCTCTTTAGGGCCTTTTTGAGCGATTGACAAATTGCGTGGGATCCAACGCGAACAAATTTTATGACGGTCAAATGTTCATGCAATATTCAATGTATGCTGCACGCACTAATGTCTAAGGTTGTTTCAATCTCACGATAATTCACTTGACGATGCCTCAATATCATTTGGCGCACAGCATCACTGGTTTTCGGAACAAAAACTGATTCGTCTTGGAGTGAACTACGACCTTGGTTGAATTCACCATACCATCGATAAACACAGGTCCTTGATGGAGCTTCATCGCCAAATATTGAATTAAGTTCATCGATGCACTTTTGCTAAGATAATCCACGTCGAAAGTTGTGAAAAATAATCGCAAATGTTCACGATTTAAACAAAGGAACTACTCAAATTGCAGGAATTTGCTGAGGAAGAAATTGAACTTATACTTTCTGCATTTCACGAGGGTATGTAAATGATATCAGAAAATTTATGTGTTTTCATCTATTAGCGTCTACGAACATCACGTTCACTAGACTAAATGAATGAGTAGTAAAATGTCAAACAATTTTGATACCCGATCATTTTATTCAATTCTTTTACTGCTCTTGTTTCACATTCGATATGGGCAACTTGGAAAACCATATCTGTCATTGTTCTCTCTGGAACAAAGATATCCTTCACCATTCAATATTTAAGCTTATTTTTGTGAAGACAACGAGACATATACGGGGATCCAGGGTTTTTTTAATTTGGCTTTATGTCTTACATCAAATTGTATGTCATCCTATCAACCACAGCTAACACGACATGCTTCATTCTTCTGAGAATTTGTTTCATAAATTTGACGCGCATTGTAGGTATATCCTTTTAATGGCTTTTAATTCGCTTGTACCTCTTCCACATTGGAAAGTCACATATATATATATCAACTTAAACTCGCATGATTAGAGGCAACCCGATGTTGCCAGTTCTAAGCTCTTTAATTCACTCTCATTTCTTTCGTCTAATACCTGTTTGTCTGGAAATACTTTGATTTTTGTCATGTCATAACATTTTCTATCTGTACAATTAGTCATCTAAACAAAAATCATCTGAATCATTACATACCAAAAGTAAGAACTTTATGGCAGCATCATAAATATGTCTATTAGAGTTTATGTTAAACGCAAAGTTTCATTTCACTCACTCAGACAATATAATAGCAAAAACAGTTTTGATTCGTTATTAACGACTAATCGTAATCGTCCCCTAATTTACCCCAACGTTCGATGCAGGTGAAATCCACCATCAATAACGAAATATGACAGTAGAATTATTATCATAATTGAATTGAAATTGATGATGAGACCAGCCAGTTTTGAATCAATATCCAAGTTACACGGATATAATTCAACCAAATGTCTTTTTCGACATTTAGTTTGAGGCATTGCAGTAACTATTATTTCAACCCAATGTCTGAAATTATGTTTCTTCCATAGCTCAAAATTTTTGGATTGAGTTTGGATTAGATTTGTGGTAAATATTTGGAGAATCAAAAAATAGTTGTGACTTGTAGTTCAGTAAAAACTGTAGTGCCAATTCCGATGAATATGCAGAGAAGGAACTACATGTTTTCTCATCTTCCACTCCATGAATCGTGCAAAATCTGTTTCGCGAATTATAAGCAATTCAAGCTGTTTCAAATAACAACAATAAAAAACTATTTTATTCCAGGAGAAAAAATTGTTGCATTTGAGGTTACCGACCAACAGATATGAAATAGCAAAGCAATTTCATTTTTAAATTCTTAGCAAACTTATTCTCAACTTAATCAAAACGCGGAATTGAATAATATTATATTCCCAAAAATTGTCATTTTTCTATATTTTGTCTCATGATCATCATTTCCTGATGTAATCAAGAAATCCCATAAATCAAATTAATTATATCTGGCTCCATTTGTAACAATCAACTTAATTAATGATTTTAACCCGATGATTGTCAGCCAGTAAAATATATTATAATTAATTCGCAAATTGACCTCAGATAACACTTCATTCATCACTTTCACTTTGAACGAACGAGTTAAATAATTTTAATATGTATACACTTTTGCCTCATTTCCCTAAGGAATATTTGAAATTTTATTCAAATAACGATAGTGATTTATCAAGTAATACAATATAAATTTAAGCAGTTTTTTTTTGTTTGACTATCAAGTGATCACTTCCTCTCTAAGCACAGCATTTGCAGAGATAAATCAAATTAATTATACAAGGTGTTCCATACTTTGACCGACAAACTTCTAGTGATTGATGTACGGAATATTTCAGACACTTTCGTTCAAAATGATACAGTGCAAGTCAAAATTATGGAACAAATTCAATTTCTCGAAAGAAAAATATCTGGCAACAGAACCCTGATACGGCTCGATATTTTATGCATTTTGAAAGGATATTGTTGCACCCCATCAACCCTCTAGATTTTTTTAATAGAGAAAGAGGGACATGCAGTACTTTTTTTGGCAAGATCTTCGTACCTTTATTAATTTTTAAGAACAAATTTATTTTTGAAAAATTAGTTAGATCAAATAGGCTTCCAGTATGTTCACTTGATGAAAGTCGAGCATTACAGTTTTGCTTGTGTAGAACTTTCAACTCCTGTCATCAGGTCTAAAAGTTAATAGGCCATGACTAAGTGCACATATTGAAAAAATCTTTGAATTAATTGAAAAAAAAATTGTTCTTGAACATTTCTGCAGGCCTGTAAAGAAGATTCAAATGCCTTGCCAAAAAAAGTATCACATGACACACTTTCCCTATTAAAACAATTTTGAGGGTCGATGGCGATGGCACAGAGTGCAATAAAAATCCTTCTAATATGCATGAAAATCAAAGTGTAATAAAAATGAACCTGTTTCAGGATTTTATCACCAAATATTTTTCTTCTAAGAAAATTAATTTTTTTCATAATTTTGATGCGTACAGTATCATTGTAAATCCAAGATTCATCACCTGCCACGATGTCATAGACTTGTTTCGAAGCACCGCGATCGTATTTTTGGAGCATTTCTTCCGACCTCTTTAGAGCCTTTTTGAGCGATTGACAAATTGCGTGGGATCCAACGCGAACAAATTTTATGACGGTCAAATGTTCATGCAATATTCAATGTATGCTGCACCCACTAATGTCTAAGGTTGTTTCAATCTCACGATAGTTCACTTGACGATGCCGCAATATCATTTGGCGCACAGCATCACTGGTTTTCGGAACAAAAACTGATTCGTCTTGGAGTGAACTACGACCTTGTTGAATTCACCATACCATCGATAAACACAGGTCCTTGACGAGCTTCATCGCCAAATATTGAATTAAGTTCATCGATGCACTTTTGCTAAGATAATCCACGTCGAAAGTTGTGAAAAATAATCGCAAATGTTCACGATTTAATTCCATTTTTGGGCGAGATGAATCTTTTAAGTAACTGTAAACAACGCAAATAGCGCTCGTATGTCAAAACGCTCTGACTACGTATAACCTCAAAAATGTCAAGCTTTACGATAGAGCTGTCAGTTGGCAGATCCCGTAGTATAAAAGGCAACCCACGTAGTGTTCAAATTTAACACATTGGCTAATATCTGGTGTATCAACAGTTCTGTTCAGTCATAAATGGATAAATTATCATGGAGAACTTCACGTCACAACAACGTTTTCATATTGGTCAAGTGATTTCCAATATAAGTGTTCTATTAGTCAAACTTTGTTTATATTTTCTCTACTTGATGTAACAATAACAAAACAATGAATTTGGTGTAAAAATCTTGGTCGAGACCAAGTTCAAACTGGTTCAAGAACTAAAGCCATATTTGACCATAATATGCCCTGTTTGTTTGCTGACTGGGCCCCAAAATAGATTTAAGTTTATCCAGTGCCATTCAGCAGGACATACTGGAAATTGAACACGGATTTTTCACCAGGAAGGAGAATCCGGTCAATTGACTACGTTTTCGGCACGATATTCACTATAATAATAATGAAAATATCTATTTCGAGAATCTTACATATTAAATAAATACATAATCAGAACGAAATATATGTCCTAGAGTACAAAATAAAAAGAAAATTAAATAAAATTAATTTGACTTCATGTTTGCAGACAAAAATTCATCGATTGAATAAGGCTCAATGCCAAGTAACAGTTTGTGTAGTTCTTTTTTGAAACATTTTTGGTTACGTATTTGTTTTATTCTTTGCGGTAGCCTGTTAAAATACTTAAAACAAGAATATTTTGGTCCTTTTTCATTAATGGACAATCTGTGAATGGGATAGATGTAGTCCGTATTATACAGATGAGATGGTAAATTTGCTTCAAAATACTATGTATTCTTGAAGAGAAACATTATACATTCTTTAATATGTAATGCAGCAATAGTTAATATTTTATTCCTCTCAAAGAGACCTCTGTAAGATGTTCTCGAACTGAGTCTGTACATTATTCTCAAAGCTCTCTTTTGAACTATGAAAACCCTCTCAATGATCATTACACTGCCATAAATAAACAAGCCATGTCTTATAATTGATTAAAAGTTCACGAAGTAAATTGTCCCCAGACCACTTTCATTCAGGTACTGTAAAAGTATTCTTAAACTATAATAAACTGAGTTTGAACTTTTACAAACTTTATCTATGTGGCCTTCCCATAACAGAAATAAATCCACAGTCAATCCCAAAAGTTTAGTTTCAGTTTCTACTACAATACAGTGTCAAATATAACAAATAAACAGTATAGGGCCAAGAATGCTACCCTGCGGAATGCCCGTTTTAACAATCTCTCTTCTGGACTTCCCTGATACACCCTCTTTTGTGATTACAGTTTGTTGCAATCTTCTTGATAGGTAGGACTGCAGCCAGGACAAAGTGGTACCAGTTATTCCATACAGCTCGAGTTTTTTTAAAAGGAGTTGGTGATTTACACAATCATAGGCTTTTGTCAGATCTAGGAACAATCCCATCGCATAGTGTCCACTTTCCAAAGCTCGTAATATTGCCTCTATGAACTCATATAGGGCAGTATGGGTTCCTCTTCTTTTTATGTATGCATGCTGCCCCATACATAGCAGGTCATTGCTCAAAAAATACTCCATGAGTCTGTTACTCATGCATTTTTCTAATACCTTGGAAAAACTTGGCAGTAGGCTTATTGGACGATAATTCTGTATTTCTGTCACACTTCCTTTTTTGTGTAGAAGTTTAATAGTGGCTAACTTCAGCTTGTCTGGAAAAACACCTGCTCTGAACGATGCACAAATAGCGTAAGTAAGTGGTGAAATAATTTGTTGTGTGCAGAATTTAATCAAAGTGGTTGGAACTTCATCATCCCCACTGCTATGTTTATTTTCCAAGGTCTTTATTATCTTAGTGACCTCTACTTCATTAATTGGTTTAAAAAACATAGATCAGTCTGCCTGTACTACATGTGACAAGTAATTTTCCTGAGGTGAAACTGACATTAAATCTGCAGCACAGTTTAGAAAGTAGCAGTTGAAACGATCTGCGATGACATCACCTTCACCACTCATCTGTATATCCCTGGGAGTGTTTGTTTTATTCTTTATATTGTTGGTGTAGGTCCAAACAGTTTTTGATTTATTTTCAGAGTTTTCTATTTTCTGTTGAAAGTGTTGTGCTTTTTTTGTGCTAATGCACTCTCGTATGATTTTTTTGCTTGTTTGTAGTCTGCTTCAAATTTTTTATCCACAGAACTAGCCACATACACAATATCTAATTGTTTTTTGTGTTTTTCAATTTCAGGATCAAATGGTATTTGTCGTTGTGGTTTCTTTGGGAAAACTAATGTTAAAATGGTGGAGAAACAGATTGTGAAAGTTATTCTATATTTCACCTAGATCTGTTGCTTCATATACTTCTCGCCATGCTTATCCTGTCAGTCTGGTCCGAAAATCTGCCTTGTTAGCTTCATTGAAAATTCTTTTGAATGCCGCCTTGTTGTCATGGCCCACAGAAAGGAAACTAATATTATGTTAGTTTCTGTTTCACCGAGTGTTTCACACTAATTCACTAATTAGAGACAAAACTATTGCACGCTAGTTTAGTACTTTGTTTTCTTAACTAAAACAAGTGCACGAAAAAAAAAAAAATAGTGACATATAAAGAAAGCAACTCAAACGTGCGAAACAAGGGCGTGATACAGTCTTGCTAGCTCTTTCAGAACGGTGGTTAATCGTCCAGTCTTTCGGAGTATGTGATAAATGTCAAGTATTCTACAGATTAGAAAAACTAGAAGTGGTATTGCCTTGAATATTCTCGAAAAAGAATACTCTAGAACTATTTATGGGACATAAATAAGAACAGTTACAAGTGGTAGCTGAGTGAGTATACTTCATTTAGAAAAGAAGTCTTCTGAATATAAATTATGTGTAAATAAAATAACTCAATAGTTCGAATGCATTAATTATAGTTATTAAAACTTGTTTTTGAGTGAAAAATATTACAGCGACCATATAAAAACTGGGGAGGCCAATGTCTTAACATCACATTAGAACAATTGGACTCATTTCCTCAAGAAATACTTCATTTATCACTGCTCATTTCGTTATCCCTGTATCCATATATGATTCAACTAACTCTATTTCCCACGAGTGAGGAACTACGCTGTATGACAAATATGTATACAAGGATGCCGGAGGCATTTTCAGTAACAATGTTGGCGGAGCATAGAAACAATCTTGTATTTAATCAAGGCGGACAAAGGCGGCATACATAATTACGTACACATACGTTTCGAAAGAGCATGTGGATAATATCGTTTTGATGGAAAGCAAGCATAGACGAGCAACTCACAAAGCACAGAACTCGCGAATTGAATTTACACAAGGCGGTGTAAAAAAAGTGGGATGCTTTTGAATCAATTATACTCATTCTTCACTGATATCTGCGGAGCAATTATAAAATTCACATTCAAAACCTGGGAATGAATCAACAGAAATGAATATTCTTCATGATGTTATAGAATCGCAAACACATGACTAAATCTATCTGTGATCTGCATTCAGTCAGTTTTTTAGTTCATGGACAATGACACTAAAAAACATAATGAAAAGACAATAAAAGAGACAATGTTGAACGCCACATGAATAAGTTAAGTATCCTTAAATACAGAAGATGGCCCAATAAAAAATTAAGACAGCACTGAAGTGAGGTCAGATGACCTTGAGGTTCTTATTGGAGTGCAATTCATTAGAAATTGTATCTGCGACATTTCTTCATCAGTTGAGACTGACGTCGACAGAATTTCGATGTAGCACGGTTCCATGAAAACTCATATTGAAATAGTTGAAACTGAACAATAAATTATATAAATACTCTACAAAATTAGCAAAATATTCGAAAATAACAAATTTTTGTGTAGCTCCCCATAAACGACTAGTGGCCATTTCAACTCGAAACACCTTGTGTAAAATGAAACAATTTTGTGGATTGTCTCTTTGTACCTTTAAAACACGTAAAAAGTATTTTATTTTCAATATAATCCATACATATTTCTGCAAGGATCGGGCTAAGTGGATTTCTCTTAATCAAACCTTCTTCAGAAATGTATATATTATTATTAAATTGGAAATAATTTTGTTCGAGGCAATTCAGAATATCAATTATTTCGCTGGGGTTTGTGTTTGATTCAATTAGTAAATTTTTTATAAGTATTTTAGTTCCTTTTGGTGGAAAGTTGAGAAACAAATTTTTAACATCAAATGAAAAAATTTGTGTCGTCAGATAATTTGATATTTTTTAGTTTTTTTGTTAGTTCAATGGAATTTTTTATTGCAAATTTTGCCTGAAATTTAGTTTTTATTAGTATATTTGATCTCCAAGTGTCTCCTGTTCGCCGACGATGCCAAATTATACAGCGTTCCGTCCCTTAACGCAGGCCAGCTGCAGTCTGACCTGGATAGAATTGCTATCTGGGTTGCTGCCTTTCAACATCAGCAAGTTCTGCGTACTGCACCTCGGCAGAAACAACCACAAACTTTCTTATACGCTGGCTGGAGAGCCTCTTACTGTGGCCTGGAGCCATCGTGATCTTTGGGTGATTGTCAATTCTGATCTTGAATGGTCGGAGCATATAACTTGCAGTAGAGCTAAGGCCGCCTACCTCATTCAGCGGTCTTTCAGGGGTTGTAATATACAGACTGCCAAATTGCTGTACACAACCTACGTGAGGCCTATTCTGGAGTACGCCGGGCCAGTATGGTGGGTAGCTCTAAAATCTAACTTCTTGAGTCTATCCAGAGATGGTGCACAAGTGATAGTGACATGATAGTGGTTTTTAGGGCTACGCATGGATTCTTTGGTGTAGACCTTAAACATTTATTTCCTTTGAATACAAACCATCTTCGCGGACACAGTTTCAAACTTGCCAAGGGATGAGAATGAGGAATGAGAAATGTCTCATGCAAAACAACAAATGAAAAACAACAAAGACCGAATAGATCGGAAAAGACAAATCAGTAGTTACTTTGTTCGGATTGCCCTATTGTTCATATAGTTCAAACGCGAAGATCATTTAACAAACGGGTTCAGAAACATCAACATAGTTACGTAACCGAAAATATTCCTTATATGCTGAACATTTAAATGAATGCGGACATAGTTTTAACCATACTCCATACAGAAAGTAAAAGTTCAAGATTAAAACATTTAGAAGCCCTCGAAATAAACAGATAAAGCTCACAAAATATTATTTTGAATGTTGACCAGTGCCCGTTGTTAAACATCTTCCTGAAGAAATCCTAACGTACCTCAATATTTATTACCCTATTTGAGACGATCTTGTAACGGTAAGATCCCCGGTTCAGTTTAATCGCGTAAATTCGCCTGGAAGTCGGCGTAGGAATTTCGGTTATCTTCACCTTGGAATGCTGCGCGGTGCGCAGGATCGATATCGTAGCGACGTGGCCGATAATTTAGATCTAAATCGATTTCTTTTCCGTACCAGAGTTGCTGGGAGAAACACGCCAGAGGTGTTGTATTTCTTCCCGTGAATTTTAAATGCAAATTTTCGATGGCGGAATGAATTATTCCGGTAAGTCCCTCATTTTATGATCAGACAGGGTTTATTCGATCCTAAATCGTCGTTTATTTAATGCATTTGATTATTTTGTGTGTTGATGACAGAAAGCTGTCGTGTATTTTGGTCGGACCGCCATTTTTACTTTCCATTTGAGAATATCTAGTGAATCAACTCACCTTCATTTACTTTGATATTGTACTTAACTTTATTATTCAATTTCAATTATTTAATTTTTTTGTTTTCTCGGTGTCCAGAATTCTCTGAATTTTTAGTGTCGAACTATCTGCGCCATTGGGTTCTTTTCTGAACACGTGGTTATTTTTTCTTCTTTTTAAAAGATTTTCGTTTGTAAAATGATGCATTTAGAGAACGATGGAAACTAAGAGATTTTTATCAAGTCAAAACTGATAAACCCGATTTTCACAGCTAAACCCGTCGGGCTATGGAATTTTGTCGTCGACCTATCAAGTACAAAATTCATTGAAGTTGAAAGCTTGTTGCCAACTTGCAGCAGTGGCGTACAGAACGTTTCTTCAACTGAAAAACCACCAGAGAAGATAATTACCGAACGTTTCTTCAACTGAAAAACTACCAGAGAAGATAATTATCGAACGTTTCTTCAACTGAAAAACCACCAGAGAAGATAATTACCGAACACTTTTTCAACTGAGAAACCACCAGAGGAGATAATTTTCCTGGAATCTCAATATACAAGGATAAACAAGATAAGTTTCAGTGAGGGGATAGTGATTACCTGTGAAACATACATGACCGAACATCTTGTCAATTCCACTCAATTTTGACCGTACATTTGTAAATAACTGATATTTGTAAAAAGTGGAATAAATAACGACTGTTCTATTTCGAACTTTCATTGATTAGGGTAGAGGCATCAAATCATTTTACCTGCTCTCCAGCTAGCCGGCCAAAATTATTTTATCTATTTAATAAATAAAGTTGCCTTGTTACAACCTTCCGAAAAAGTTGCACAGCCATAAATTCAGTATTTATTTATTTATTTGAGTTAACATGTCTCAGCTGCTAATACAGAATTACTTCAGTGAAACTATCAATCAAAATGTAAAACTGTGAAGCCACAGTGTTGGCGAAATAATTGTTGTAAAAAAACAATGAAAATTTGTAGAAATCTTATCTTATCTTATTATTTATTTGAATTTGAAATTTGGTTTCCATTATAACTCCTAGAATACCCATCGGATTGAGTTGTTACTTGAGAGATATTTGAATTGGGTTAAAACAAGGTATTTCAATGGATGTGTTTGCCTATCCGAAAGTCTGTTATGATGGTGAAAGAACACCCATAGATAAATTTTCCAGATTATTTTACCATATGCATTCAAGTAATTCAAGTGATTATTATATTTTGAAGTAGTACAGTTTCAAATAGAACATGACTGTGGCTGAGAAAAACTGGAGGAACATTGTGGGTTTGGTTATTTTTGATTTGAACTTAAATAAATAAGGAATTTCAAATGAAAAGAGTCATCAACTAAAAAAGATATTCTAAATGGTTGGTAATTGAAGTCGATATACCCACTTTTGATTGGTGTTTGGGGGCAGGAAATTTGAGCTTCGAACTAAACTTAAAGAAAACTGTGAGAAGTTAATAATAATTTGGGTTATACTTCCGTTTGTATCACAAAATTCCAGTGTACAGGAAAATAAAACAAACACACAAAAATTCCAGACCTCACGTCAGTACTTTTCTAATCTGTTATTTTTTTAACGCGGTCCGCATTTTCGGAATGGCAGAAATATTCCAAATATTTTCAAGAACAAGTTATGAGATTGATTATTCAACTTTATTTGCAATAAATCATAGTAATATTTATGATGTTTCACATGACATTAGAAATATTGACTGAAGAGGCGTTCATGTTATCTCCAAAAATAAGAATTTATTTATCACAGTTAATTATATAACCTTATTTTCATTTCTCTAATGAGTAATTGCTCGCAAACAGATAATCCGACAAAATATTACCCTTGATATGACACAACGATATCGAAATCCATGATTGATTGCTGTACGGTCGTGTTGTGAGTTGAGACTGCCCATTTCAGCATGATATTTCAATTAGAGGAAGTCACAACGAATAAAAAATCAGGATATATTTGCCATCCGTCTTAAAAGCTTCTTTCATTTCAAATCTGATATCAATTTAACGATACGTGTCGTAATAATACAGAAGTAGGATGTTTGGAATGATCTTCTTCTCAGTTTCAACTGCAGATGTTGGATCAATGGTTTTATCTAATTTTTAATGAATCAATAAAGAAAAACGATATAATTTTGAAAGATTGCTAAAACAGTCAGTTTCTACGTTGCTGTCGGCATATCACGTCATTCCATATTTGGGATAAGGAAACTGTTTCCTTTGACATTCACGTGAGGATGCAACCATGCCAATCATCACACAATCTTCATTTCATTCACCTATTTGAAAGTTGTCAAGGAATATTTGTCATTTGAAGTAAAGAAGAATTCAATATTCAGAAATTTCGTGACTTTTCGATTTCTGAGTTCATCTTGTGAAGGTGAAATGAAATGTAAAGGTGACTTTCGACTTATAAGATCGACAAAAATACTGTTTACTGCCATGTAGCGAAAATAAAATGTAAGAGACCTCTTGCCCCCAATCTAATTATTTTAGAGATCTCATAGTAATCAATGCCTTATATTATTAGTTGTAAATAGGACGTTCTATGAATCAGTCTGAATGAAAGAGATTAAGTTTCATTTGAATAAAATGACTTCTTGCATTCCAGAGAGCTTGAAAGCGATATTGGAGATACTCTATTACTAACAATTCTAAGAAAGTTGAAGACAGTTTATGATTTCAGCTAACAAAAAATTATTACGTGGTATGATACGAAACAACAAAACATATGAATGAGAAATGTTTGCTCTCATATTTTGAGGGTAGGAAGGATCTAAATATATTTACATTATCTCCAGTGACAAATCAAGGTTTTGATTAAATGTAGAAACGAATATTAATGTTTAAAAAATATGCAACTTTGATAGTATATACCAAAAGATATGGGTATAACATTGAAAAATTTTTGATAAGAGATGATGACATAACACTAAAAAGTTCAGGTTGCAAGGATTATTGAAATGACAGTAATATCCAGGATATCAGTAATGACATTTTTTTCAGATGAATATTTTATGAATGTTAGATGGAGAAAGCCATTTTTGTGTCAATATCCTTCTTTTAATAACCAAAGTTGTACAACTGTTTGCAATTAACAATGGGGATCTCAGAAATACGAATCGAGTTGAAATTTTTAGAATATATATTCTGTTGCGTCCTCGTGATCTTAATCACAAGAGATTTTTTTCCAAATATGGAAATGGAGGCTGTACCAGAAATACTATGGGGATTTACAGATTCAGTAGTCTGCCAAAAGTTATCCCAATATTTCTAAGTCTCTCAAACCCTCTTCTATATATTGGCCACCGCTTCAGTAGAAGCTCTACCAATTTTTTAGCAGATAGCTGTGTTGATATTCTGAAATTGAAAAGACCCGTCACTAATTTTCAGTATAAATACCAAATTTTACCGTAATGAGGTCATCACTTTTTGAACCATCGTCGATTAGGAGAGTCAATCGGGATGAAATTGTGAAGTATGGAGAAAATCGAATTCCGCGATGTCATTAAGTTCCTCACCAAGCCAAGAAAATCAGTTCAAACCATATTTGAAGAGATGTCATTCGCTTACAGAGACATAACCACTTGAAGACGACCAGCGCCCAGGACGGTCATTAGAGGCGACCTCTCCGGTATTCAAAATGTCCAAAAAATTATATTGGAAGAAGCCCGCCTGAAGAAAAAAACAATTCGCAGAAATGATTGGAGTATCAGACACAACCATTTTCGAAATTCTTCACAATCATCTTGGTATGATTAAAGTAGGTACCAGATGGGTGCCGAGAACGCTCAAAAACAGCAGTGCGTGGATTGTTCTCGTCATTTTTAGTTCTCTGTAGTGAAGACAGAGATAAAGTCTTTACTTGGATTGTTACTGTGAATGAAACTGGGTCTCATCATTATGAACCTTAATCCAAACGACTCTATGCAGTGGTACAAAAAGGGCAGACCAACACAAAAGAAGTTAAAGGTGTCATAGTGGGCGAGGAAAATCACGACAACAGTCTTTTGAGACGCAGAAGGCATTTTGTTGATCGATTACAGAGACAACGGTTTCTTCATAACCGGAGAATACTAAATTTCAATTCTAGAGTGGTTGGAAGAAACTATCAAAGAAAAAAGTAGGGAAAAATTGATCAGAGGTGTCTTCCTTCAACACGATAACGCGCCTGTTCATAAGAGTCATGTTGCAGTGGCTGCACTTCAGGAAGTTGGCTTCGTGAATTTCGCCCCCAGCGATTATTATATATTATATACAAGGTGCGGCAAAATAATTAAGTTTACCGTTTTGCGTATGACGAAAAAAAAGGGAAAAGGATTGCAAATAAATTTATTTTCCAGAAAAATAAAACATTAACAATTTCTTGTGGCCTCACATTTTATGTTTGAATTGTTCCCCTCCGTATTCAACACACATGCGGCATCGGTTAGTCATACTAAAACAAATTTTGCGAAAGAATTAGCCTGAACGCGGCGCCACGACTATGGAACCAGTATTTACGAATTTACGATACAGTTTATGCACCATTTGTCTGGTGAGAACTTGCTTGTTTGGCGATGTTCCTCGAAAGTTTCAGCAAAATTCCCGTCAAGTTTCAGGTAAGAAGTGAGCAAACAAACACGTTCTTCTTTCGTATACTTCACACGCAAAGCCATGGCACGCACTGTAAAAGTACACAACAACACTACTACAAAGACAACTCAATTCGCTACGTTTCAGCTGCTTCCTTCCGCCCTAAGTACGATACTGGCCGAGAATACGCGCATGCGTGAATACCAGACAGTGTAAACTGACCTTTGCCGTACACTGTATATAAATTGACGAAAGTACTTCGTGGGAAGAAATTTTCAAGTGATGAAGACGGAAAAGATGCAGTTTCTACTGATTTTTCAAACAATATCAAACACTTTCTTTCAAAGGGATAAATATGTCGAATGAAAGATCTGAAAAATGGATAGACAAAATGAAACATTTGATTTCGAAGGGATTGATTGAAATATCTGAAAAATGCATAAGGGTTGAAGGTGAAATGGAAAAGAAAAATTATTTTGTATTTTTATTTCTACCCATTTCTTAACCATTATTCCGCGAACTTACCTGTGTCCCCGTTAGCTCTGTTGCGGAGGGATATGTTGAAAATTCCATGAAGAAGACAATTGGTGTTATATATAATATATCACAACTTATACCACCTCTCGAGTAACAGTATGTACGGTCAGTAAAACAAGTATGTCTACAGGAATTGATTCAAATAATTGCAATCATCGTGTCATAAATATTTATAATAATTTACTAATTTTTGTCCTTACATATGCTGAAACTATTAAATAAAGAGAAATTTACTATGTGCAAATAGTTAAAAAAACATACACTTTTTTGAACATTGCATTCAATGCAAATATGAAACTGACAGGCCTGGTAAACACACTTTTTGGCGCTCTTGTTCACCCGAACACAGTGCCTATCATTTGCCCGAATGTCTGTAATTTTGGAATATCGAGCCGAAAATGGTCTCAATCGATTGGGTTCGACTCCCCGATGAAGAATCCGTGGCGAAAGTTGAGTCTGTCCGGCCGGCCGTATCCTCTCTAGCATCCAAAAGTAATCAGCTAGAGTTTTCATATTTTCAGAATAGGTTAATTGTCCAAATATCTCGGTCAAGTTCGTTATTGGGCCAAATCCGTTGGATGGTTCAGTAGTTATGAGCATCTGAAATTTTGTTTCCTCAATGACTACTAGAATATCCATCCGATCAAATTGATACTTGAAATATTGTTGAGGAAGGCTGCAACAAAATAGCTCGCAAAATTTCGCAGAAATCGTCAAGCTAGAAAATTTTTAAAAAATTCCCAAAAAAAATGTTTAATCCTCACTATCTCATAAGATATTTTTCGGATTTGGATAAAAATTCGTGAAAACATTGAGGTGATCGATATCTTACTCATCCTCAAATTTCATTGTCGTAGCTCTTTTCCATCTAAAGATATGATCATTTTTTTCATTTACTCAACATGAAGGAGAAATGACAAACGTCCCGATGCTTTTCTTTGAACGATGGCCATCACAGATCGATATTCTAATGACAAATGCCAGGATCATTAATCAGTGTCGGTTGGCGTAATATTAATCAAAATCTTTCATAACGGGAAATCATAGAGATAAAATTCAATATCGGTTGCTGAAATAATATACGTTGTCAAAATTCAGAAAAGCACTGACGTAAGTTTTTAGGAAAAGGTAATTATAGCTTCGAACAAAACTTGGGGAAAATTATGAGTAGTTATTTTCAATTTGAGATATATTTGTTCATTCATTAGGCGTTCATATTTGCATCACATTGTCCCATAGTATGGGAAAAGACTATTGTTCACGTGATCAGAGTTCTTATAGATTTGTTATGGTTTGAATATTTACTCTCGAGTAGCTCAACAAGAGCGCCAAAGCAATCTGACCTCACGTCAGTGCTTTCTAAATTTTTTTAGAAGGGAGCTGCTATGTTTGATATTCAATAGTTGCTTTTCATGTTTTTTTGATGTTGAACCACTAGGAGTGTTTCATGTTAATTTCAAAATTGGTTATAAGTAGACTAATATGTCACTGATGAGAAAAATTGAAAAAAGGTTGAATAGAAAAGCGCCCCTTAGAGCAAGTGTGGGTTTTGCCAAGCACCATTCCAGGTGATAATTAGTAATAATTTGTATAAACAACCTAAAAACAAACAGAACAAAAAAATATAAACTGCGATGAAGTAATTGTTCAGAATATTAGCAATTAATTATTTTCAGATCAGTATTCGTGCCCATGGAGATGGCCCCTCGAAATGGCCCCAATCTCGTTGTCTATATGCGTTTTCGCATTAGTAATATAATGAAAGTAATTTTCGCTTCACGAATGTCCTTCCCCTTTCGAATGTTTCATGTCCCGGAATTCGACGTTGGCGTATGAAAACGGACGGTAGTAAATATTTTATGGGGAATAACTTTCGCAAACGACCTCACCTAACAAGCTCACCGGCCGGAAACTTCAGAATATATTTCAATTTCGTCCACAACCCCTCCTGATCGACAGTGACCGCCATTAAACGATTCAATTTGGATTTTACACAGCGTTTATGTTGAGGAACTTCAGACCCATGACCAGTTGGGCAGCTCGAGGTGCTTGTTTTTCATCACTTTTCTCGAAGCCCGAAATATAAAGAAATGAAGAAGCACTGTCAGGATGTACTGAACTGAAGTCATTGCTTTTCCACATTTTTGTGAATGCGTTGTGGAATTATTTCATCGTCATAGGAAAGGCTTAAATAATAGTAGCTATCTCTCAGATTCTTCCGAGTAGAGATTAGTTCGACAGCTAAATACTCTATAGTGAAATCACTCATTTCAAGATCCTCATCACGTCAAAATCCGATGATACCAAAACTTCATAAATTGATATTAAATGAATCGGTTAGTTACATTGACAACAATTCAGTTTCTATATCTAATGATAACAATACTCATAATACACATAAAATTTGCGCCATTATTAATTGATATTCAAGGTAAGCGTTTATTAATTATAAATTATGGAAAGAATTTATTTTGTTAGAAGAAAAACTTTTGGCAAAAAAAACCCGAAACAAGTCCATTTCTGTTTCACTTTTACCAAAATTTTATGCATTTTTGAAGAATTTTTGTTGCAGCCTGTGCCATATCCATCAACCTTTAAATTTTTCACACAGGGAAAGTGGGTCATGATGTACTTTATTGGTATTGAATCTTCTCTACAGGCGTGCAGAAATTTTCAAGAAAAAAAATTTGTTTTAATTAGTTCAAAGAGTTTCCAATATGTGCTCATTCACTTTGAGACGATGATTCCTGACAGGAGACGTTCAAAAATTCATATAAATTTGGGAAAAGTGAATCAAGAATCGGTCTATTTAAGGATTTAGTAGCCAAATATTTTTCTGTTAGGAAAATAATGTCTTCCATAATTATAAAAATTCAAGCAAACAATAATAAACGTGTATGATAAATTGAAAAACCTTGCATCCGGAATAAATATCTAATTTTTCTGTTGCTTCAGTATTTAATGAATTTCAATTAGTTTTACGTCAATTCCAACTTATTTTCTTGAATGTCATAGAGGTTCTGCTTCTAAATCATTTGAAAAATATCTTGTCAAGTTTGATGTCTTTTCCTTGATCTCTGTCGGTCTATTTATTTGAAACTATTCAATTGATAGGAGCAGATGTTATAAGAATTTTTTATATCAGCTGAATATTTCATATTCTCCGACATTTGAAAAATTTTATTGAAGGCATTGAAGGACAATAATCAGAGATAAATATATTTCGCAGTTGCTTTCAATCATTATCGATGACCTGACATCTAATAAAATTTGTATGACTTTTATTACTCTTTTAATGATATAAAATTTCCCTGGATAACAGTAAACATACACGAATCAAAACAGATTTGCAATTGGTCGGAGAGAGCGGTTTAGTGGGAGCTGTGAATAAAAAACAATAACGATAAGAAAATTGAATTAATCTTGCGCGCATGTTCTAGTTTGAATAACAGCGTGCTATGTTTTTGCCCAAATGTCTGAGGTTTTCGAATATAGAGCTTCAACAACTAAGATTCGGTAACGGTGGCACAGATCAAATTATTATCTAAATTTATGCCGAATTTTGAACTGAAATATCGAATATTCAGTGAAATATAGCTATTTTCGTGACTAAAATTTGATTTGAAAATTTTTAAAATGTGTTTTAACTCAGCAATAGTAAAGGATAGATTTAGGAAAGTGGAGTAAATAAATTAAATTTCTTTTCGGGTGTCATAAAAAGAATAAAATTGGTGGTGTTCCATTCGAATCATTCAAACTAACAAAGCTGTTGCCAAATTTCCATACAATTGACAACACTGGAAATTTGATGGTTTATCAGGAATTTACCTCAGGTAACCTGATATTGATCTACAACATTTGAAAAAATTTGCAAAAATAGTTTCTTTTTGGACACCGGATATATGCAATACACATTTGCACTTGAATTAAAATGAAGATAAAATATCTTGAAATTTAATAACTTCCCTTCCTAAAAAGAAATTACTTTAATTTCGTTACCTGACATTTGTTATGACGATCACATAAAAACTTTGGCAAGGATCAATCTTCGAACTACCACTCTTTCGTATGTAATTAAAAGTTGGAATCTAAAGATAAATGTGAAGTACTTTTATTTTATCCCTGAAATTGCCTATCTATAGATTTAAATAAAAGAATTTCAACTGAGTGACAAAATTTTTTAATACCTTTACTGAAAAAATTCCATACGAAATTATATCTGCCTAACATAACTTCTTTATGATTATGATCTCGATCATTCAACTTCTATCAACCGATTGTATGGATATCACAACAGTAACAAGTGGGAGTATGAAATCATTATAAAAACATAAACATAGTTCGAAAATTCTTGATGATTAGATTAACTTTCAAACTAGTCTCACAAAGCTACGAGTACGCTTCGCATTAGGGATATACTGTCGTCAAAATTACGAACTAGTGGGCATGAATAACCGATAGAAGCACGTTTTTTGGGTGAGCTAGTGTATATCCTTCCAACCTCAGGGTTATCAAGATGTCGATATATAAATGATAACGAAAAGGTAATACATTGATATTTTTTCCATCCACAGAATAATATATATCTGCAAAGTAAATGATATGTGGCGCTCTGAAAATGATTATGTGTACTTTCTTGTCACTATAGGTGAGTAGAGTGATAATAATTCATATCATATCAACAGAAGTGTACTGTCATTCAAGGATCAGAACAAATATCACATTCTTCGTTTTTTATCATTAAATTCATACACCTTGGGGACTTTTGTGAGTGGTTGTATATTGTTGTTCATAATATAAACAAACAATCAAAAATTAGGATTGGATATGTAACTAGAACTTACCTTCAGATGAACTATTTTCGAAACCGGTTAAATTTTGAACTAGTGAATAGAAATTCTTGTTTTGGGACTACCTTGAAAAAATTGCTTCGAGTGAGACGGCTCTAGTGGAAATAGCTCATGGAAATTCAACATTGATGAGAATCAAAGTATTTTTAGCAGAATATTTATACATCGACTTCCAGACATTATATGCATATTGATTTCAGGAATAAGATTTCAAACACAGAAATAAGTTCCTCCACTTTCTGAGAAGCTTAATAAAAATTATAATTATTTTATTTATGATTGTGGATTACATATACAACAAAAGTCTGGATTCCTCCATATAAATGAATATTCATTACAATGATTACAAAATTTACTATAATAATGAACATTTTGTAGCAATTGATTTAATAATATATATACAATAATCGACAGTCAATACATAGTAATATCTAGTATCTCGCGAGAAACGTGTTCAAAATTGTTGTTTGGAATGAAAAAATAAACTGTGAAAACTTTTCAAAAAAACAAATTAATAAGATATCCCAGCAGTTCATAAAGTAATATTGAACTGAAACTTTTTTTATTTAAGTATTTCATAATTTTCATTGTATTAAATAAAAATTTTCAAAAATGTTTTATAAATAGCTTCTTTTATTAATGCAAGCCATTTTAATCTCGAAAATTAGTATTGTTCTAAAATATGATTCACAGATGTGTCAAATCTTCAAATTTTTACATTTATATTGATCAATTTGTGGGATATATTCTCAGATTGGCAATGTCAATCTCTAAGTGGTGTCAAATACCCAAAAAATCAAATTTTGTTATACACCCACTCTTGAGGAATTGAAAAATGAATTTGTATTCAAATGCTGATCAAAGGACAGTTCTTGAGTGTTTTTGTCACCCTAAAATGTAATCATTAGGCACTGGAAGAAAACAAGCCCTATAATTTTTTTTTCTAATGCACCCATATTCTTTAATTGTCCAAATTGATTTCATATGAGTTAGAACCCTTAAAAATGAGGTAAAAAATTGTTTTTATATGATAAAACCATCTTGAAGATATTGTTTTGAATGATTGTTGTGTGGATGTAAATCATTAGACATCTTCACAATAGATGATGGTAATAGAAATTATCAATTTTCAAAACGATCTTGATAAAGATAGAAGATGTCTATCGAAACGTCGGAAATCATCATCAACAATGTCTCGATCATCAAACTTGAAGATATTGAAGATATTGAGAAAAGGAAAATTCAGCTTTTGATGCTGATCAAATTGCGTTTTTGAGTGTTTTGTTACCTTAAAATGTAACCATAAGTTGCAAGTAAACCAAATTTATAATATCAGCATCAGAATTTTCCTATTGATAAAATCGATTCGAAAAGTCAGACCTGATCAGAAACACGCTTATGTCTAAGTTTTTTTTATCATAACATTGTTAGTTTGACCACAACAAAAAATTTGTAATGCGCATACTTTTCTATGAATTCACAAAGAGGATAACATTCAAATTTTTGGGCAATAGAAACTGCCATTTAATTAGTATCCATTATCTGGCAAGCTTATTTCATCAAAACCTTTTCAAAGGAAATATATCATATAAAAATAAAGTTTTTTTACCTTATTTACAAGGGATGTTACTTGAAAGGAGAGTAGGGTTGAACAAGAAGTTTTATAAGAGATTAATTTGTTGTGAAATTTTTGCGAAAGATTGCAAAGGGCAATCTTTCGCATAAATTCAGAGACACCCTGAGTATGTAGGTTCGTGCATGCATGATTTAAATGAATTATAAAATGAAAAATTTTATTGTTTTACACAATTCTTTCGCCAAACACTGTTCGAGTTTTCAGGTGAATTGTTTAATAAAAACAAAAAATATAAATCTCTTACTTATAATAATGACGTAGCCAAATATTTCATTGAAAATTTCGATTGCAATGTTTCATTTAAAACGAAGAACAATTTAAGAGAACATAAAAAACAACAGAACAGTTCGAAAAAATGAATCGGGAGTCTTCAAGCTGCTTTTTTCAGAATGTCCTGAGGTTTATACTGGTTAACGAGGAAGATCTTTCAATAAAAAGTGAAAGCTCCAGATTTATACATTTCGAAGCCCTAGAAATGAACAGATATAATTCTTCACGCATCCTTTTGAATGGGCAACAGATGTTGACCAATCCCAGTTTTTTAAAATTTTTGTAAAAAAATCAACACACTTCGATATTTATAACCCCTATTCAGGGTGGCTCCCGAAAACTGTTTACATGTATAAATATAGAATGTATTACAGCAGAACTATCATTCAAAATGTAACACCTGTACAGCCAAGTTTTTGTGTAAAACATTAAAATTCTGTGGAAATTTCAAACTTATCATTAATTCAAAAATTAATATCTATGAAGTAAGCACCGATACAACTAAATATTTTCCTATGAGACGAAGCTGGTTATCCTGTCTTATTTCTATCTAACAAAAAAACTGAATCATACCTTGTTCAAATTATGAACCCATATGATGAATTTAAATCATGATTTTTATTATTTTTTACAACGGTTTTTTTGTTTTCAGTGAATATTGGAGCATTCATAAATGGCAACTACATGTCATGGGCCTCCCCGATGTTCGTCAAATTGCACAGATTTGACGACAATCCGGTG
This sequence comes from Micraspis discolor, assembly GCA_030674115.1. Taxonomy (NCBI): domain Eukaryota; kingdom Metazoa; phylum Arthropoda; class Insecta; order Coleoptera; family Coccinellidae; genus Micraspis; species Micraspis discolor. Next base: position 5,546,384 of record JARTUT010001740.1, read on the forward strand.
GGAAGACCATTGAACGAACTAGAAGAAGGGCTGTTGAGTTGCATAGGAGTAGTTGGAGTCAGTGCTGGATGCTATTTATCGGGTTTCTTGGCGAAAAAATATGGAAGAAAAATCACCCTCATCGTTCTCTCAGTTCCTGCTGTGATTGGATGTGTTATGCTGGTTTTCACCAGAACCGTCTTTTGGTTATTGTTTTCAAGAACCTTCTGGGGATTAACAGTTGGATCCAACTTGACTGTCATTCCGATTTATCTCGCCGAAATTGTTGAATCGAAAAACCGAGGAAAACTCTCGAGTGTCATGAGTATATTTTTATATTTAGGCTTTTTATTCTCGATCGCAGCAGGCCCATATACATCTTATGTTTTGTTTCATTGGATGTTGGCTGTTATACCAGCAATTCATATGATTCTACTCATAATAATACCAGAGAGTCCTTATTATCTAGCTGAAAACAATTTGAACCAAGCAGAAAAGAATCTTAAAAAAATTAGAAGAAGGGATGATGTCAGTAAAGAACTAGAGAATATTCTTCTCTACAACAAAAATAAAGTCAATGGAAAACTCTCGGATTTATTACGTGACAAAGGATTGAGAAGAGGATTAATCATAGGATGTGGATTAATCATATTCCAACAATGTTCTGGTATAAGTGTTATATTGAGTTACGGCCAGAAAATCTTTGAAGAAAATAAAGATTTCCTACCAAGTGCTTGGAGCATTATTATTGTGGCTATCATGCAAGTAATTTTTGGTTTCGTAACACCCAGTATGGTAGAGAAAACAGGAAGGAAAAAATTACTCATATATTCAGAAATCGGTATTATATTTGCTCTCCTCTTATTCGGTTTTTATTTTTTCATGAAGACAACTACAGTTTCCATGACAAATTTCACATGGTTACCACTAGTAGCAATAGTTCTTTACAAATTCGTGTACAGTCTTGGATTAGGTCCCGTACCATGGATTCTTGTAGGAGAGATATTTCCTAAGGAAATGAAAGGAACTGCTTGTGCTACAGTGGCTAGTATATGTTCATGGGTTACTTTCATACTTTGTTTTTCTTTCAACTGGATGCATGACTTAATCGGCATATATGGTATATTCTGGTTATTCGCTGGAATTGTTGTACTATCTTTGGTTTTCACCATATTTTATGTTTTTGAAACGAAGGGAAAGAATCTTCAAGAAATTCAAGAAATGATCAACACGTAAAATATGAAAGGATATTGAACAGCTGGTCATCTCAAATCGAAAGATATCATTTTTGAAAGAACATTTCTTAATATGGGATCAATGATTTTACGTTCTTGTTCAACTGTACATTGTTCACATTTTGGATCTAAGTATACTAGAAATGATAGTGCTTTACTTTGGAAAATTTTTTATATCGAAATAATATTTATATATTATATACACTTCACAGATTTTCTTTCATTTTTTTGGATAACCTTCAATCAGAAATAAGGAACCATTTCTTTCCAGTTTCTCAAGATATATCATAATGGATAGGTAGTTGATTCAAAATAATTACTAAAATGAAATAATTGAAAACACAAAGATAGGTAATTTAACGTGATCCCTCAAAGGATATTCTTGTATTGAAAATAATATATTCTATAAAAACTATTGAATACTTGATATTAACTATCTTTTATTATGCTGAAGACATGGGTATCAATTCATGCGAAAAATTCCATACTGAAAAATTAGATGAAATGAGATCTGAAGAATGAAGATGCCAACACTATTTTCTTCATGAAATTTCAATGAATCAATTGGGAATAACTCTAAAAAATTATTATCATTCTGTTGCACGAATCATAGAAATCATCATGAAATTCGTCAACCCAAAATCTCATTATAACTCAAGATGTTAGAATTCTAACCTATATTTAATCCTACTTACAAAAAGAGAGAGAGCCGCTTAAACAAATCTCATTCCGTCATTGAACACTTGAGAAGTTGTTATTTAGACATTGCGAATCTTCATTAGTATGTAGTTTAGTGGAAGATGTCTTTAACATAAGCACAAAAAAACTATGAATTATAAATGATTTTAAGTAGAAGATTTTTGGAAAGAGAAAATTAAAAATGTCGAATTCAATCATCGTCACATTTAAACTCAGTTTCTTTTTCTGATTCGGATGTCATAGACCTTTCCACTAAACTTGATATTCCAGATCCTTCTTTCAAATTCTTCCTTGATTACTTTGAATGTGTTGAATTTATGTATATTTTTTGTTGTAAGTAAACATTCTCATTTTGGCGCTCTTCAACACCTGAGCAGAGTGCAAATCGATATGCCCAAATTACTCTTTTTCTCGAATATTTGGGTAGGGGTGGTCTCAATCGTTTTGCTCGGACTCACTGATCAAGAATCATAAATCAAAATCGATTCTGTTCGTTCATGAGTCGATCTGTCTATAGGCATGATTACGTCCGAACGGAATTAGAATGAGAGATCAAATTTTCAAGATTCTAATAAATTACTACCCTCTTTGTTCTCTTTTGGAAAATAAAAGGAATTATATGTATAAACCTTTTTCTCATTTATAATTTATTCAAAGTGGTGCTGTGGATTTTTCGTTGGACTATTCGAGATACTCATTGTTAACACAACTTATACAGGGAGTTTCAAGTGTGCCCGCTTACGCTTATATGAATAACCGTATCTATTCGGAATATAGAAATCAAGATAATGATATTTTTCGATCTACTGTAAACAGCTGAAATATTCTTGAATCTCGAGCACTTTTGGTAATGTATATATATATATTCTTTTGAACTTTTGGATTACAATTATTTGGTTGGCAAACAATAGAGCGTGTAGTGTTAGCGGGGGTTAGTGAAGGGGTACCATACAATTCGGCGTTTGACATGAAAGCCTAGGGAGAAAACCCCAGTAAAAAAACCCAGGCTCCCCGCATGTGTGATATTGTGTGTACAAAAATAAGCTGAAATATATTTGAGGGACTTTTTTCTTCAAGGGAGGTCTTCTATTGATGAACACAGAGGCTTCTTCAAGTTGCCCAGATCGAATCTGAAAATATAAAGACAAAAGCAGAAAGAATCCAAGAAACCTCATGAATAGCCCTAAAACCATGTTGGAATTTATATATGGGACAATTGAGCCGCTCAGTGCACACATCGATTAACTCCACTTTTTGAAAAATATTAAATTTAAGTGTCAAAGCCCTTCGTATAGTCATAACTTTTTATATTTATAATAACTTTCCTGAATAATAAAGATTAGCACCGTTAAATGGCAAAATTTTTTTGGCCATTGAATAATAAGTAATTTATTTCAGAAGCCATTTCGATTAACTCCATACTATAATGTGAACCGTTTCAGTAACGCTGTATCTGTTCTGGCCGTGCATCGACGCTTATTTATTTTTAAACTGCCGAAAATGCTCTCTCCTTGTTAATAATTATCGTAACAAAATCGCATCGGTAACCAGATAAAAAGAAGTGCAATTCAAACGGTAGTTTGCTGAATCATCTCAAAAAATAATGCCGCTAGCATAAAGCTGCTATGAATTAATTCCAAAAATTATATTATAACAGAACTGCCAACATCAATTTTTATGGAAAAGCTGTGATAAAATTGTATGATAACTAACTTTTGTAAAAAACTTAAAAATGTAAAAGCTAAATTTAGCTTCATTACTTTTTTCAGTTGCCAAATCGATTAACTCTACCAGTCACATAGAAACTGTTACATTACTGAGGATTGTTTGTTGGCTATTCTTTTTTATTAATTTTATATACCGTTAGATGAAAGCTCTATCTGCAATTCTGCATTCTACATTATCTATTTGAATTCATATTATCACAGGAATTTTAAGAAACAATATACATTACATCATCGCGTTTCTCAACTTTTCGTTTTATGGAGTTAATCGATGTGTGCACTGAACGGCTCAATTATTGATGAGATAAGATATTTTTTCTTCTGCATATCCACATTCACAACTTGCGCTGAGATTTATCTCAATAATATGCTATTGGTACTACCATGACCTGTTCTCAAATGATCAAGAACTGTCCAATTTTTCTTGGAAGATCAAAACCAGGATTTTTTTCAGAAAGATCAGAAATGAGATTTTGATTGAACATTTAATGAGAATTTTACTCAATCTCTCAATAATTCTTTATCGCTAATGTTCATATTGAACAACGTATTATACCAGAATGGTTGACGTTAGGTCAATCTGGGAATTCTATTTTGTGAAATGTATGAAATAATTAGAAATAAATAAGGAAAATAATTATAATGTTCCAAGAATTCAGTCTGTCTGCGAATATGAGGAGGAACAATGTTGGACAAAACTGGTAACCAATGAACCAGTGTAGATCTCATGGTGCCAGTAATAATTCTCATGGATGTATTCAATTGTGCTTCGATTTTTTTATGTATGTGCACTATTAAACCAAGCAGAGCAACAATACTCAACTGCAGAAAAGATTAAGGCTAGAAATGCTGTGCGAAGAGTGGAAGCATCAGCACCCCAAGATGATCTAGCTGATTTCTGAAGAATATTATTCCTACTTTTTAGTTTTAGGCTCAGATCATCTAAATAAGCCGTGTAATTGAAAGATGAATTTAATTTAGCTCCCAGATATTTAGGATAGAAATTATGTTCGATAGGGGAATCATTGAAAGTTATAGCTCATTTCCTATATTTTTCATGGTTATTCAAAGGAATACAAGATATCTCTGTTTTGTTGGGATTGAAACATAATCGCCACTCAATGAAATAATTCTTTGAAATTCTCAAATCAGATGATAATATGTTTTCCAGATTATGGAAATCCAAATGATGAGATAAGCACAATACTAATGTCATCAGCAAAAACAAATTTCTGAGATGATGTCGTGGGTAAATCACCGAGATATACATTATAAAGGAGCTAAAACTGATCCCTGTCGAAGATAGTTTTTCAATGTTTTGAAATTACAACTCTTCTGGTGATAAAGGGTGCGAAATAAGTTGTTCAAAAAATATTTTGACACTTTTGTTCTACTGCATATAGTTCAGTAAAATTTCACCAAATAGTCGTAATTTTCAAGTTTTTGACCTGAAATTGTATCAAAAGTGTTAGCTTAAACTAATTTTGTCCGAACGTGACTATGTTGATTCCCGAACAGAATGATCTAGGGATCGGAAATGTAAGGGTTGGTTTCAAGGTTTGAATATTTGAACTTTCGATATTAGCTCAAATTGGCCCAGTAGCTCCAAAGTAATGAGAACAAAAAAGTTTTCGGAGTACCACCTTCAAATAAATTATATTTTATCACGCAGTATCATCATACTCATCGATTCCTAATCAGATATGAATTATGCCTGTTACCATATCTATTTCGGAGTGTTTCTTTACATCTTCAACTGACATATGGAGGTGTGAGTTTTCAAAGTTTAAAAACCAACTCGCAAAGAGTTCAAGAAGAGCGCCGAAACCATGTGACCTCGAGTCAGTGGAATTGACAGAAAATGAAAAAACAGGCTTAAGAAAATAGTTTGTGGAGATTTAAAAATGTGTTTGTTATCCATATCATAATCTCAAACAACGTTATTATTTAGTTGATGACGAGATATTGTTGATGATGGAGCTCGTGTTGAATGATTGTTTGGGCTATTACCATCATCTATTGTGGATGTAATGATTTCCGACGTTTCGATAGACATCTTCTATCTTTATCAAGGAGAAAAGTAAGAAACCTTTTGAAAATTATCAATTTTCAAAAAGTCAATTGACAGAAGTCATGAAAGAAAATGAACGATGTTATATACTCATCTGTGATATGATGATCTTTTTAAATTGGATCGAACTATCGGCGTCCAAACTTCTGGCAGATCTATAGATGGAGCACTTATGGAATCAGGTGTTATTTTCATAAATGCTGCTTCTTTGATTTTTCTTCTTGCAAGTTTTTCTTCTTTAGATATTATTGATGCTTCATCCCACTTTATGGACCAACCTGGATTTGTCGCTGTCTAGTACTCGTAGAAGCTTCTGATGTTCTTTTATTCGTACATTCAGTGGGCGTTTAGTTTCTCCGATGTAAGATCTTCCGCACTCACAAGGTAATTCATATATGCAGTTCTTTGTCCTTTGTGTCTCATTATTAGGCTCAACTTTTGTAAGTTTAGCTCTGATAGTGTCTTGAGTTTTGAATGCAGTCGTTATGTTGTATCTATTTCCAATTCTTCTCATTTTCTCCGACAAACCTTTTACATAAGGAATTACGGTTTTAATGGTCTGATTTATATCTGTTGGTTCAGGTTGACTTTCTCTTGTTCGTCTAGCTTTTTGTTTAATATCTTTTTGGGGTAGCCATTGCTTCTAAGAGTTTTCGAGATGTTATTTATTTCTTCATTTTGGTCTTCTTCAGTGCAACAAATATTTATTGCTCTATCAAATAAACATTTTGCTATTCCCAATTTAGTGTTTAGTTGGTGGTTTGAATCAAAATGTAGATATTGCCCTGTGTTCGTTGGCTTTTTATACACAGTGGTTCTTGGGATTCCATTTTGTTTATGTACGAGTACATCTAAGAATGGAAGTTGTCTGTCTTTCTCGATTTCAATTGTGAATTTAATTGATTCCTCTTGATTGTCTAGATATTGAAGGAATCCATCTATAGTGTCTCTTCCATGTTGCCAAATAATGAAAGTATCATCTACATATCTTTTCCACAGTTTGGGTGTAAGTGCATATTTTTCTAATGCCTTCTGTTCGAAAATTTCCATATATAAATCAGCTAAAATTGGTGATAGTGGTGAACCCATGGCCATTCCAAATTCTTGTTGATAAAAGATGTCTTCAAATTGGAAATATGTTGTTTCAATACAAATAGAAATCATTTCCATAATTGCATTCACGCTTAGTGTAGTTCTGATCATAACGTCTTCTTCCATGATTTCTTGATGTTTCATTATTTCTATGAAGTATTTCGTGTTTCTTATCATCGATGTTGAATTACTTTTTTAATGGTGATATAATTTTCAGCAGAAATTTAGCCAATTGGTGGCATGCTGAATTTCTTGAACTCACAATTGGTCTTCGAGGAATATTTGCTTTGTGTATTTTTGGTAGACCATATAAATGTGGTGGTTTACTGAAGTGAGGTGTAAGTCTTGATCTAATGAATTGATTTGGAAATTCATTTTGATATTTATAAAGGATTTTGTAAATCTTGTTTTCAACTGTGGTGGTAGGGTCCTTTTTTAGTTTTTTGTATCATCTAGAATTACAGTGGCGTTTCCTTTGTCTGCTGGAAGTATCTTTATGGAACTATCCGAGTTAAGATCTTTTAATGCCCTCTGTTCAGCTTTATTTATATTGGGTAGAGGTGTTTTGTTATTCCTGTCTAACAAAGTTCTGATTTTCCATCTGTACTCTTCGGCTTTTTCAGGTTCTCGAATTTTTTGTGCAGTTTCTTCTACCGCCAACATGATTTCAATTTTTGGTATCGTCTTAGGGGCTATAGAGAACTTGAGACCCTTGTTGAGGAAAGATATCTGATCTTCACTTAAGTTCTTATTAGATAAATTGATCACGGCGTTTGAATGATCTAAGGGTTCATATTTTCTTGACTCCTTCATAAGTTTCTCCATTTTCCTTTTTTGGACTTGTTTTTGTTGTTCATATATTCTTTCATAGCTATGTTTAATAGCTCCCAGAATATTTTCATAATCTTCAGCATCAGTTTTTGATTGAATGCTACATCTAAGGTTCTCGCATGTTGTAAGTAATTTGGCTTTGTTGAATCGATGTTGATTCAGTCTTTCTCTCATAAGGGCTTGACTTGTCCGTTTTGAAATCCTATCTGCTCTATAACTTTTGACAGGAAGTTTCACTCTGAGACCTTTAGGAATTAGGTTTCGATCTCTTGCAAGATGGATGAATGTCAGATGGTTGCATTCCTTTGCCAATTTTATGCTGGTTCTTTCATAACTTCTAACTTCTTGAAAATATATAATATTTTGAAAATTGATAATTTTCAAAAGGTTTCTTACTTTTCTCCTTGATAAAGATAGAAGATGTCTATCGAAACGTCGGAAATCATTACATCCACAATAGATGATGGTAATAGCCCAAACAATCATTCAAAACGTTATTATTATTCATTATAAATGTCTCAGCCCTCCCCAAAATTGATAATACGGATAAAAAAAAATTTAAAATAAAAAGTTGTGTGGTTATACTCATTTTATGATGATGTGGATCACCCTGTATGTGGAGGCATGCTACCGTGTTAAGAAAAATGGTGAGATTTCATTGCTTGACAACAATAAATTGAAGCGTCGACGGAGATCCTTAGATAAACATCTCTAGTTCTAGATTAGACTAATATGCAGGTACTCCATCTCATCAGTTCCTAACCGAGGACCCTTTTCGGCGATTGTGCGGATCCTAGATAATATCATCATTACAGGTGACCGATTTCTAGCCTTTCAGATGGATTTTTATCCGTTTTCAAAAGACACCTCGCTTCAGACTGTTTACGAAGTCGGCTGAAGTATGTTGACCAGGTACTGAAGAAAACATAAAAGTCGGTTTTCCAGTGCGATACATGGAGGCATGTTCGATTAGATAAGCAATTTTTATGAATTTTACCTCATTTGTACGAAGTGTTCCACGGGGTTATGAGTTTTGAAATGAAACCAGCATGGATGCCAAGGAATATTTATGTATATATCTCCGTTTTTACAGGTAAGGGTTCATCATGTTGCATAAATCTTATTTTCACGATAAAACCCCTTAATAAATATTATCTTGCACAATAAGTAGCTTCATCTGCCAAAAAAATTCAACTCCCAAAGAAGTAAACAATCGTATAAAAAAACAATATAAAATACCAAATTTGAAAAACGACCAGCTCTTCGTATTTGTAAAATCTCAGTTGAAATTTATTATCCTGCAAAACATAAAAAAATGAAAAGTTTACTCAGTAAACCATAGCTTTTTGTCATAAAACTCATAAATTTATTAGTTTTCGAGTTTTTTACCGCAAAATATATAAGTTAATTCACAGAATGGATATTTATGTACCAAACAATTATGTTAAATTTCACTGGATAGAGTTGATAGTTAACAAGATGCCATGATATTGAAAGGAAATTTTGATGTTATGTGATAAATTTAAGTGATATGTTATGTGATGTTTTTTTAACGAAAATATTGTTGTAGAAAAAAAAATTTTAGGGAAATTTCGGGAACTCCTTGGCACACTGCCACCATTGCCTAATCAATCGTTTATATATCCTTGATATCGATTCTAATAATATTCAACGGACTAGGAACTTCTCCTTTAGAACAACATGAAATATAATCAGTATGAAATTAATCAATAATAAATCAGTAACAAATTTCTTTCAATCAGATCTTAAAGGTAATTTCCCAGTAGGTAATAATGCGATATTTCAAATTACTCAAGAAAAAAGCATCGACTCACTTTTAACCATCTTATATTTTCTAACGAATTTTCGCAGAATGTGAAGAAGTTAAATTTTAACAGATATAATATTCCAACATATATCAAGATATATTGATATGAAAAATCATGTATCTACGGCATAAATCAATAAAAAATATAAATTTGTATTTTATTGGCACAAAACTTTCATTTGATCCTGATATGATTTCAGTTAAAAACATATTGAAATAAGTCAATCACATCAATCAAGTATTCCAGAACACGTGAACAAATAGGTTCAATAGTAAGTACATAAAGAGAAATGAGCAATATCCATCATTTTTTGAGCAGTACCTAATTTCCAAAATTCATCAAGACAAAATCATATTCAATTATATCTCAATGATCCAACAAAGAATACTTCATAAACAATTTGCATTCTTCGAACCATATTTGACAGTATGTAATGCTCAATTTCAAACGAATAACGAAATAAAAAAATTATGTTTTCGTTTCATACATACCTGGGACAAATTATTGATCTGTGATCACATCTATATAGAATATACCAATATCCTCAACCTTGAATGTTACGATGATGAAATTTCGAAATAATCAAATAGCAATCACACTGACATAAAAACAAAATTCTGTCAAAACCTCAGGTATATTGAACAAGTTCGATTATTCTAAAAAAATGCGATAACGGTCACCATTCACAGTAGCATTCCGGCCATCCTCTGTTTTCAAGAAATTTGGATCAATTATTCCACCGGCCCATAAACCACACCAAACAGTTGTTTTTTCTGGATTTAACGGCAATTTTTGAGACGGGTTGATCATCACCTCAGATTCGGGTATTTTGTTTGTTCACGAACCCATTAAGCCAAAAATGGTCCTCATCAGTGAACAAAACTTTTGTCGAAAAGAGTGGTGGATTCTCTTCACTTCAGTTTACACGACGCATGAATCACCCTTTATATTTCACCAAGTCTTGACACTGTCATTCCTCTCTTTCAAGAAGCTATAATGAATATCGAATTTTCCAGAGTAGAACTGTATCTGAAGTACCATGAAGCACTGATATGCTTTTCGAACTATAGTACCCAATTAATTTTTCTTCAAGAAAAATATTTCCCTCAAATCAATGTCAAACAATCAAGATCTGAATAAATAATGTTCCTCTTATTTGTTATGAAACAGTGAATTATCTCTTGATCACAATGATATTTGCTTTGACTAGGCATTTTCATATTATGTTATCATGAATAGGTGCTTTTTTGTTCGTGTGGGTAACACGGAGCTCCTACAGAGGATGGAACAACCAATCATTGTACGTGCTTTGGAGGAGTTCGGTTTTACCTATATGGTCATGAAAACAGCATCCAAAGAAATGTTGATTACAAAATTCATTTTTGTATGCAATGAAATACAAAGTACATACATTTTCTCGAATGCAAACAGATAATCTCGAATGGAATTTGAATTATTATGCAGGTAATAAGATAATGCTATTTAACAATAAAACTTTTAATACAAGGAATCATTCATTAATCCTAGGTACTCGAGAAACAAATAAAATATAGTAGTTCAATGATTTCATATCAAGATAAGAGAAAAGTATTTCCTTTTGTAATGGACCGCTCGCGCGCTTGTCCAAAAATCTCTTCCTTGACTTATAATATATTTCAAACCCCTAGCTCCTCACAATAAGATGATACTTGACTGAAATTTGAAGATTGTCTGAATTTCGATTATCTCGGTATACATTAAATATTTTGTGGATCTCTGGAAATATGAGATATCAAGTAACGATGACAATTATTGAGATAGTTGCATAAAATTTCATTTCATACAGGGTGTCTCAAGTTCGAGGGCCTATTAAACGTTTCTGGAGAACTAGACATATTTGAAATCTGAAAATTGAGATTAAGATATTGTTCGAAGTTCTCTACAGAGCTAAAATATTTTTGATTTTGAAGCCCAAAAACTTCCGGTTATACAGGGAGTGAAAATAAATTCGACAAAAAAATTTTTGTTCAAGTTTTCCATTTCTGGTATGATCGAGTATTCAATAGTGAATACATTTCTGTTAAAACCATTGTATTAAATCGAATAGTTTTCAAAATATCTAAAAAAAACTGGAAAAAAAGGCAAATATGTTCAGTCAGTAATAAGCTCATTATTCTTATTTCAAATATTCTGAGCGTAAACCGTTTTTACAACATCGAAGAGGAAGGATGTGAAAAGGCTATGCATCTTTTGGATTTCAAAAATATGATCAAAGGGTGATTCAAATTTTGTGTTGAAAATTGTGATCTTAAATTGGCCATAACTTCTGTTTCTCAAATTAGAACCCTATTTTTTATAATTGTGTTGTATTCTGCGGTCTAAAATAATGATAGTTTTGATTTGAGATTTTCTGGATTTATGTAGTACATAGAGTCAAATTCTTCGAATCTGATTCATAAGGATATTCTGTGAGCATAGAAGATAAATCATCCCATTTATAATTCACAAGTGTCAGACAGGTCGTTATGAAATTTTTTGATTTCACAAAATGAATCGTTAGTATTCTAATAATGAGATTTTGGATTTATTTCTTATATTGTATTTTTTTCGATTGAATACGCAATATACATTCAAATGCACTTAATGATATTGGTGGATGACACAAAATGTGGAGTATCCAATGAGAAGTATCCCCATTTCTTTTTACAATTTCTGAGAAGATGTTTCAAACTTTCCAAATTTTGGAATGTAAGAACCCCTAAAGAATGCAAAAAAAGGGCAGTTGATGAAATTAGTATTTCGACTTATTTCGAAGCGAATGAGAATTCATCGCTTCAATAGGAAACACATTAAATAGATTCGCTACTTCAGTACATCGAATTATGATTATAAATAAATTATGATAATAAAAATAAAAATACGTTTCAAAACTCAAATTTACAAAATAAATGATCAGGTGAGAATTTCAATATGGCAACCATTTCCACACACTTTCGAATACGTCTTGAAACACCTCGGTTTAGTCGCTCGCTCAATTTCCTCCCCCTTTAGTGAGTGGAAAGCATCCTCCACACGCCGTTTCGAATCTTCTTTGCTTTCAATAGGAGAATCATAGACTATGATTTTTATTCTACCCCTTAAATAAAAATCTAAGGGAGTAAGATCGGGAGATCGTAGGGGCCAAAACAGTGAAGAACGGCGTCCGATACACCGATTACCAAACATTGCATTCAGTTCTTCAGACACCTCGTGCGAACTATGTGCCGGAGCCCCATCCAATTGATAATATGCGGTAGTCGGCATACTCAACGGCAGCTCATCCAAAAAGTCAGAAACGAAATTTCTCAGGATTTCCAAAAATTTTTCTTTATTTAAATTTTCTTCATAAATGTAGTACCGCACTTTATTGTTCATCAAAAGAGCAAACACATTAAAACTAAATTTGTTCTGGTGGTTTCTTTGTCTTTTTCTATGAGGATTTTAACTTCTCCAAATGTGGCAATTCTTTCTATTAAATAGTCTTGATTATTGAATTTTGCTTCGTCTGTCCAAATGATCTTTTTCAAAAAATTTTCATCATTTTCACAGTTTTTCTAATATTCCTTTACAAAAATTTAACCTTTTTATGTAGTCACCTGGTTCAAATGCATGAACTTTCTCATATTTGTAGTCATGAATGTTGTGGTTTTTCAATATTCGGTGCGCACTGAATTTCTGTCTAAATCGATTTCATGAGCTGCACTTCGAATAGATGCATTTTCATTCGTTTCAAAATAAGTCAGAACTCTAATTTCATTTTCCTCGTCGATAACAACCCTTCTTTTGTATTCTTTAGGGGCTCTTACACATTTGAAAGTTTGAAACATATTTTCTGAAGATCTTTTCCGTCATGGAAGGTAAATGGGGATACTTCTCCCCGGCAGGTTCTACTAATAATTCTGTAACATTCACCATGTAAATAAAATAAATCCAGAATTTCGTAATTAGAATATTGGTTCATTTTTTTAAATCGAGAAATGAAGATAACGAATAACAATAACACCTGACACTTGTGAATTATTATCTGATAATTCAGATAATTTATCTTCTATGGGTATAGAGTGTGGTTTCGAAAGAATATTCATTGAATTTGTTTAGATGCAATCAATTTGACTCTATGTACACCATAAATCCAGAAAACCTCAAATAACTCAGAAATTATCATTATTTTTGACCGCAGAATCCAACACAATTATAAAAAAACAGGGTTCTAATTTGAAAAACAGAAGTTGTGGCCAATTCAAGATCACAATTTTCAACACAAAATTTGAAACACCCGGTGATGATATTTTTGAAATCCAGAAGATGCATAACCTTTTCACATCCTTCCTCTTCGATGTTGTAAAAACGGTTTACGCTCAGGATATTTGAAAAAAGAATAATGAACAAATTACTGACTGAACATATTTGACTTTTTCTTCATTTTTTTTGAATATTTTGAAAACTATTCGATTTAATACAATGATTTTAACAGAAATTTATTCACTCTTGAATACTCGATCATACCAGGAATGGAAAACTTGAAAAAATTTTTTTTTGTCGAATTTATTTTCACTCCCTGTATAACCGGAAGTTTTTGGGCTTCGAAAATATTTTAGCTCTATAGAGAACTTCGAACAATATCATAATCCCAATTTTCAGATTTCAAATATGTTTAGTTCTCCAGAAACGTCTAATAGGCACTCGCACTTGAGACACCCTGTATATTTGATATATGTTATTTTCTGATTGTTGATGTCCATTATCACGTTTTACCCAACGTTTGTAAATATTAAATTTTTCCACGTACTTCCAAACTCTATACCTACCCTAAGAAATAAACTCAAATATGTAAAAAATGTATAGATATATGGGTACCCACAGAATTTCCTAACGAATTTACTCTGATGTCGAAAATCCAAAATGCATCATGGTATAATCGAAGTAACAGATATCCATAGAATAATATTCATAAACATTTTATCATTACCTTCAACTATAATAAAATTAATTAAACCAAATTTTTTCAGCTCATTTCGGAATTTTTTTAAATGGCACTTTCATCGCCTGGACGTCACCAGTGTTGGTCAAACTCACTTCCCTGGATGACAACCCTTTAGGACAAGTTATCTCGGGGGCTGACCAAGGATGGCTGGTATCTATAGGAGTATTTGGAAACTGGATAGGTTCCTTCCTTAGTGGAATGATAGCGAAAAATTATGGAAGAAGGACCACCTTGATAGCATTCGCCTTTCCAATGTTAACGTCATACGCTATTTTCTGCTTTGCTGAAAGCTTTTGGTTGATGCTTGTAGCAAGGGTTCTTGGTGGTATCACAGCCGGTGCAATGTTTACAGTGAACCCAATGTACACTGGAGAAGTGGCAGAACCAAAAAATCGAGGGTTTCTAGGCAGTGCAATGAACACGTTTATCAATGTAGGAATTCTATTTGTGCTATGCATTGGGCCATATATTTCATTTATGACTTTCCACATAATTTTAACCGTTTGTCCCCTACTGTATATTGTTGCATTATTCATTTTTGTTCCAGAAACACCTTATTATCTGATTGAGAGAAACGAAAAAGAGGCTGAGTGTGTTCTGATGAAATTAAGAGGAACAACAGACGTTGAATCTGAATTATCTCAGATAAGACAATACACTCAGACTAGTAAAGAACATCAAGGTAATTTATCTGAACTAGTTACAGACAAGGTAACCAGGAGAGCATTAATCATAGGATGTGGTTTGCTAATTTTCCAACAATGTTCGGGAGTTGGTATAATCATGAGCTTTGGTCAAATGATTTTCGAAGAAGTGGGCGACTTCTTACCAAGTGATTTGAGTGCAATAATTTTGGGTTTGGCTCAAGTAATATTCAGTCTGATAGCTCCTGCTGTGACAGACAGACTAGGCAGAAAAGTCGTGCTGATATTTTCTCATATTGGCATGTCCTTAGCGCTCCTGGTTTTCGGGGTGTATTTCCTGATGAAGGAATATGGATCCGTCGTCCATACAATTGCATGGTTGCCACTGACTGCGTTGGTATTTTTCAAATTCGCCTATTCTGCCGGATCCGGACCTATACCTTTCGTTATTATTGGGGAAATTTTTCCCCAGAAAATAAAAGGTCCAGCATCTTCCATCACAAGTGTAGCTACTTCAGTAACCGCCTTAATAATGGCGAATTCCTATACAACTTTAAAGGCTGCAATAGGCATAGGCTACACATTTTGGATTTTCGCATTCATCGGAATATTCGCTACATTATTTGTAGTGTTCAACGTCTTGGAAACAAAAGGAAAAACTTTACAACAAATTCAAGAAGCACTGCAAGGTTCAAAAAAGTTGAAAGTGCAACAGTTGACTACAATATAATCCTGAAATTCTATTTCACTGAATGAATGTAATTTTCTTGGTAGCATTGCTAATTTGATACTATGAAAAAATGAAGGCATGCCAGCTGTCGGACAGTTTAAAGCCATTGCGCATGCGTCAGATGCTAGTGTTCTCAACGGATCAGTTGCGACTTTTATTCTAAGTTAAAAACCACGCTATTTTGGAGTACGTAATACACAACATAATATATTGCTGTTTCATTTGTGCATCGAAAAATTATCAATCTCATCGGGGTGAAATAAAACTTATAAAGATGAAGGTGAAGAATTTTGAAGAGACTGAAAATGAGCATCTTCCTGCGCAGATGTAGGTACTAGGCTGATCGTTTGATGGAGTTTTGGAAGCTGTTCGTCGACTGAAAGTGTAGTTGATTGATCATTCAAGTTACTCCTTGACTCTTCCTGCAAATTAAATGGATGCGTTGAAAGACAATTTGCATTAAAAGTTTAGTCGTAGAAAATTTTTTTTTATATCCGATTAATATTATTTTTGCTGTATTAAAGAATTCTACGTATCTAAGAAATGGAATATCCTAGGTATTACTAGGTGGAACTATGTGACCACGTTTTCCTATAAAAATGACAAATTAAAAAATAAAAAATTTCTAACAAATAACCTCAAAGTTAGCACTGTATTATTTACATCGTAACTATAACCTATATTTTTTAAATTCGATTAAAATTCTACTTACGGTTTGTGTCTTGCAAAAACTTTCGAATTCTTCTTTATCTTTTTGTTTGATAACTGTAATTTTTTCAAACATTCTGTATGATATCCAAAATCATCGGTGGATTCAAGTGTTAATAAAATGTCATGATATTTATATTTTTTCTTACGACGAAACAATAACATTAGGGAACACTTTTTGAATGAAGCATTATCAAAGTCTAGTACATTGTTTTTTTTTTCGCACAGAAAACACGCCTTCATCTTTATAAGTTTTATTTCACCCCGATGAGATTGATAATTTTTCGATGCACAAATGAAACATAACATAACAGCAATATATTATGTTGTGTATTACGTACTCCAAAATAGCGTGGTTTTTAACTTAGAATAAAAGTCTTATGTTTGATTGAGAATGGTAATAGCATTATTCTTTTGTAAGCTGTATGCATACTATATTTTTTTACTTCAAATCAACTACTCGAAATATAAAATGTGTTTAACATAAATCATAATTGCTTATGATACATGTCATTATCAATGTGTATTCACAATTTGTCAAGAAATATGTAGCAAATAAACTTTTCTATTACATACACATACGCTTTTGACTTTTATATTAAATGAGCAAGTTAATGATCGGGTAATGTATTATTTGATTTATTCCTCGTTGATCGATCAGTAAGTTACTGACAGACTTTTTATGAGCAGATTTTTTTCTACATGAGAAAAGCAAATTGTCCCTACTGATATTTAAAATATTGATGTAGAAATTCATCATTCTGTAAACCATATTCGGATATCCGTAAGGAGGTCTAAGTTTTAAATTTCCTGGTCATTATTCTTAATGTTCTAATGAAGGATTAATTCAAATATGAAATAATGAAGGGCTCAAAAATCCCGGCCTAATAAAGAAAACACAGTTATTTTTGTGCAAAATTAGCTTTACGCATCAATGTAATCTCTCTCAAGAGCAATGCAATCGTTCCAGCGCCGCTTTAACATTTCAATACCACCTTTATGGAATGATTCATCTTTTCCCTCAAAAAAGGTCACAGTTTCAGCGAAAACCTTTTCATTTGTGCGAAATTATTACCAGCGAGCATTTTTTTTCAGTTCTTCCAACAGCCAGTAGTCACTGAAAGCTGAATCTTGCGAATACGGAGAATGTGGAAGCAATTCATATAGTTATGATATTGGTTTGATTGACTTGTGACACGGTGCGATATCTTGATGAGACTAATTTTTTTGCGATCGTTTTTTGCAATTTCGGCCTTCAAAGGCTCCAATAACGCTATATAATATTCACTGTTGATGGTATTTCCTTCCTCATGATATTCAATGAAGATTAAAACACGCACATCCCAATATACCGTAGCCATAATTATAATAATATTTTCTAGCCATGGCTAGAGTAGCGTCACTGTTAGCACAATAACTTATAAACTAATGAATAGAATATCATGAAATTTGATAGCTGTTTTTGAAGGCAAGTAAGTATCAACCGAAAAAAAGGTGACTACAATAAAACTAGCGCCATCTATGTGCAGGACCCGGGACTTTACAGCCCACGTACTAATTGTGAAGTCACAGAGTCTGGAGAATGATTCAAGCTTGTATTCGAAATTGTAAGCCAAAAGTTCAAAAGAATATATATATATATATATTCGAAAAATAATGACCAATATCACATGATTGATATTCAATCATTCAAATATGCAGGCTATGAGAATATTTTCAGAAAAAAATTCACTTGACGAGGAACTAAACGAAGGGAGCCAATCATAGAGCTCAAAGCACTAGTGAAATGCGTGAAATTGCTATTAAAACAAGTGGATTATATATACTATATACTATAAATATCTCAGTGTCTTATCTTGTCGGTTGAAATGCATCTAGTCATTTTCGATAACAATTAATTTCGATCCTTCACTATCATAGCCAGGAAAAGGAGGTTTCAAATTCGAATGTCCTGAAAATCGGTACAAGGAAACTAAAACCGGAAATATCAACGTTTTAACAGAGTGTTATCATATTGTCGGATGAATTGCGTTTGATTGATATTTGTTTTTTTCACGAACGCTTGCGATTATAATTGAATGGAAATTTTGAATGGGGAAAGAGATCTACAGTAATCAGCAGAAGACTGATGCAATTAAATTGACCTATTGAGATTATTATTAACATTAAGGCTTTGAATCGAATTCATTCTGGTAGAGCTGGATAGCAAAGATAAGGTAACATTAGATCTCTTTTATTGCGGAGATCACCGAAAACTACTTCTTAAGGCCGCGGTGGTGAAATAGATCTCTGAGGTAAATTTAAAAAATGGATTCTATGGAACGAAATCCAATGAATATATATATATTCTTTCGAACTTTTGACTTACAAAACAAATGTTAGCTGGGCTTGTATAACACGAAAGTCTAGGGGAAAACCCCAGTAAAAAAACCCTGGCTCTCGCATGAATAATTTGCCGGCACACGGCTAAGTAAAATAATAAACAGGAATGATAAACCCAAACAACTCTCGTTCCAATGGTCGATTGGCGAAGGATGTCTCAGAGAATCAAGACCTCAAGGGTTACTATGGACTAGTTTCGGGGTGACTCTCAACAGCACAGTGTGGCACTGTAAACCCGAAGAAGGCCACTAGTGTTAATAAAGAGTGAGACAAAACTTTTTGACCAGCCTCAGATATATTCAAAATTTACATCCAGATCGAGGTTGGAGGTCTTAAAAATCCGGTTTTTCGATCTTTTCTCTGACTTCAATGGGATTTGAACTTAAATTCACCAGCATTCTGGATATGAACCTGGTACCCAGCCACGGAGACTATCATCTGTGACAAGTGCGAGTACCAATAATTCATAACCTGATTAACGTAAGTAATCGCAAAGGTCGGATTTCATTATTTTCATTTTGGTTAGATTTTAACCTAATATTTCAGGAAACATCTATTTTTATTTCAGACTGAAATGCACTGAATTTTACTGATTTTCAATCGCTATCTGTGGTTTTTCGATGGAAAAAGATATTTTAGAAGGGCGCACCACCGCAGACAGGAAGAGAAGAGTGCAAGGTGTGAGTCAGTTAAACTTTCCCGAAAATACAGACATAAAGAATGTGGGCACCATTAAATTTTCCTGGGCAGAACGATATCAGCATGTCTCAGTAATGAATGAACACTTTCAGAGATAATTCGACAAGAATTAAAGGAGGTATTATATACAGGGTGTTTCACGATACATAAGATAATAACAGAGAATATTACGTAGAGCTATTCCCAAAGTTCCGTAACATAGGTAACTGGTTATTACCTAACGATTTGAAATACTATATTATCGTAGCAGCGTTACCACTCGAATCAAGCAAAAACAACCTCCCTGATGCTTGAATGAAAATGAAAGTATATTTTAGTATTTTTGGATTTGTTGTACTCGATGAATCTTGCTCCCTTCGTACCCCTCACGCTTTTTGTGCTGATAATCATTACGTGATCGGAAAGTAATGTTGTTAATTTTTTTTGCGGAAATGAAAGGAAGTTTTCGTATAAGAAACAATTATTGGATGTTCTGGCCTTACACTTTCTGACATAATTCGCTAGTATAAACTGATGGAGAAGGTTTTTGACGTGCTTATTTGAGGTGAAGGTTTTACCTTCAAAAAAATATTGGAGTGACGGGAACAAATAATGATCCGATGGTGCTAGGTATGGAGTTTTCGATGGGTCTGTCATTATATCCCATTCAAGCTGTAAAGGGTTCTGACCAGTGACCAAACCAATATCCGGTCTCGCGTTATCTTGGCGAAACACTACATTTTTCGTGTTGATTAGTTGTGGCCTTTTCTGTTGCGTTGTATCAGCCATTGAGAGCTAAAAAAAGACACCTTTAAAATCCCACCAAACAGACAATATCCCCTATTTTGTGCTGGTTCGCATCTACTAATGCCTTTATACATAGGATATGTCGAATGTGCTGCTTATCGCTCTCCCAATTTAAAAGGACACGACCCAAAATGAGTAGAATTGACTTGAATTTTTCACACACAAGCATTGCTATATAAGCTTCCAAAGCATATGAATATTACACGGCTCAAGTGTGAAGTTGGGAAGAAAAACAAATTGAAACCTCTGTAGGGCAAAAACAAAATTAATCCCCGAACAAACTTATATTTCCGATAATTGTTTGATGAAACATGTCTCCAACTAAATATTGCTTTCTTACTATACCTCCTAGAAATTTTAAATTTTGAGTATTTCATCTGGGTTTTTTTGCTATGTGAAAACCCATTTTCATGTAGCCTTTTTTGTGATGTACACGGTTAAAATGACCAACCGATTCAAGGTGGCTAATTTGAGGTAAAATATTGATTTTCAGCAAGACAACTCAAATTAAGTAGGTATCTTCCCTTGAGTGTTGTGGAACTACCAGAAATAAATAGATTTGAATCTTTCATTAACGTAATCAAAATATTAATAGATGAACATAGCCCATTAGAAAGTAGAAATATAGTATCAGTAAATTCTAAAGGTTGGATCACAGATGAAATAAAAAGAGCAGGTATTGAATTGAAAGAATTATTTTGGCTCCAGGTTAATTTGAAGTAAGTTGAATTATCAGAAATTTATAAAATATACAAAGCAAAATATAAGTTACTCATTGAATCCTCACAATTGGAATATCATCAAGACCTCTTAGAATGTTCTGACAATAAGATCAAAACAGTTTGGAAAATTGTAAATCGTGAGACTGGAAGGAGCTCTAATAAAAACAGCAAAATTATTCTGAACACAGATGGTGTTTGTTGTTCTGAACCCATTTTAGTGGCAAATGAATTTGCTCGTTACCTTTCATCTGTGGCTAAAAGAACACTGAGCAAGCATATCATAATAATGAAGTTGGTATGTGTACAGCCGGCCCTTTACATTATAAAACTTTTTTTTTTCCACCCAGTAGATGGTAGTGAAGTTGAAGGTGCGATTAATGCCTTAAAGAATAGGAAAAGTACTGGTGTAGACTTTATATCTGCCAAAATATTGAAATTAATTTCTGAACATATAGTAGATCATTTTGTCCATCTTATAAATGATTCAGTCTGTTCTGGTATTTTTCCGAATGTACTTAAGAATGCCACTGTTTTGCCTGTTCTCAAGAAGAATGATCCTACGAATGTTTCCAACTATCGACCTATTTCGTTGTTGAGCGTATTCTTTAAAATTTTCGAGAGAATAGTTATGGATAGGATGATGAAATTTCTGAACACTTTCAACTTAATTACTGACAGTCAATACGGTTTTAGAGCAGGACGATCAATTGAGTCTGCTGTTCTGGATTTCGTACACACGATTCAGTTTTGGTTGGATAGGGGATTGAATGTTGCGGGGTTATTTTTTGATCTTACACGTGCATTCGATACCATTTCACCTCATTTTTTAGTGAGCAAATTGTACAATCTTGGATTTCGAGGAGTGTTCCTGGATTGGATTAAACATTATGTGTCAGACAGACGATTGCATTGAGAGTTATGGGAGTTTTCTCTGACGAATGTGTTGTAGATCTCGGTGTTCCTCAGGGTTCAGTTTTAGGTCCTCTTCTATTCATTCTCTTTATAAATGACCTCCCACACCATATAAAAACTAAAATTATTATATTTGTAGATGACACCTCGTTTATTGTAACAGCTGAGAATCTGGATGAACTCACAGAATTATGTCAGACACTTTTGGGGTCTTTCGCCAATTGGTGTAAGCTGAATGCACTTGTTCTGAATTCAGATAAGACAAAAGTAGTAAAATTTGATTTGAAGAAAGGAAATTATTTAATTCTGAAACATGGTCATTATAACTTGATTTCTGAAGAGTCTACGATGTTTCTGGGTATTTATATTGATGAGTGTCTGAGATGGTCCGAGCAGATATCACATATCAGCAGGAAGCTTGGTTCTTCATATTATGCAATTCGTCTTATTAGGGATTCTCTTCCTCTCGCTGCTGTCCTAAATGTTTACTACAGCTTGGTTTTTAGCCATATGGCATATAATGTTCTGATCTGGGGTTGCTCTGGGGATCTTATGAGGGTATTTGTAGCACAGAAACGCATCATTCGAATGATATTCCGTCTCAGTCCACTAACATCTTGTAAGACTGTATTTGTAAGACATGAGATTTTAGCAGCTCCTTGTATATATTCAAACAAATGTCTCTTATTCATTAAAAAGAATGAAGCGTGTACTCCTAAGCTTTCCAGCGCTCACCACTATAATACAAGGAATACTAGAACTTTTATTGCACCTAAACATAGAACAATGAAATATGAGACAAGTTGTCTGCTTTTGATAAGAAAATAAAATCTTTACTTTTAAGTAAATGTTATTATAGTATTAAGGAATATCTTAATGATGAATACATTCAATGATTCTTAATTTCAATCCCTCTCTATGTTATGTATATTTTGACTTGTCATATACACTGTATTGTGTCTGAATGGATTAATAAAAACTATTCTATTCTATTTTATTGAATATTGAATGCTCGAAGCGCCTTCTCTCAGGTAGTTGCTACTCGACGTATTTCAAGAAAATCTCTCGAAGATACAACACCCAATATTTCTTCTTGAAATATATCTTATTTCAAATAAAGAAATTATGACAATTTAAACTGTTTCTGAGGTCTTCATTGAAATAATTATCATAACATTTACCCAATTGTGATTTCGGGAACGTCGATATACAAAACTCTATCCCGTCGCGGAGCTGGGTTAATTTTCACGAAATTCAAAGAAAGAATCCTACAAGTAAAAATCGGTCGGACGTCAATGCTTTTTCAATTTTCTAAAAATATTATTTGTTTACAATATGTATAATTATCAACCAGATTATTACTGTGGGTTATCCATAATCGATATTCCTTATAAATCAAAAGTTTTTATGGGAACTCTTCCGCGAATCACTTAGCTGCAAATTATAGACAAATACGTAGTTTTTCTTTGAACGTAAAAATTAACATACATGATGCGAGGACTAAATACTAGGTATAAGTTTTCCGACTGCAACACGATTTCTGAATCGGAGTAAATGAGTGTAGTTCAACTTCGTCACTATCAAGTAAAAGATAGAAGAGTTTGTTTGGATGATTGTATGATAAGAAATCATTATCAATTTTTATTTCACAGCTTGATTTAATTGAATTTATCAGTTCACCACTCCCAAGAATGACGGAATCTTTGCTACCAAAAAATTGTTTTGTGTTCGTTGCTGTTCTTACAGGTGAATAACATGTTTTGTATTCAACTAATTATTTTTCTGAGGAAATGCAAGCAACTGTTTGTCGTTATTGTTACTTAACAAATGAAAAGAGACAACAGAAAGAGAAAATGTTGAATTTACTGGATATCAACTCGACATCAACTTATAGAAATCAATAACAGATTAAAAATGGAGTACTGTATACGAACATTAATGATTAAACCACTCTAAATCCCTCAATAGGTAAGTCATGAAGATGTACTACGGTTTATATAAATGCTTGTTCGTTCAAGAATTCATTAAATTCTTTAATTCACTTAAAAAAACGCAGATTTACATCGATGTCTGATTTCATGAAATGGTTAATTTGCAGTTTAAGGACCCTACCTATATTTTACATGATTTCTCGTCTGGTTAGGTTAGGTTAGGTTTGTTTCAGTTAGGTTAAAAAAAACAATGCCAAAATTGAAGAAAAAAAAATGAAATTAATAATTTGAAAAAAAAAAATTTTTTTTGATTTGCTATTTTTTTGTTATGTTAGGTACGGTTAAGTTCAGTAGTAACAAAAAAACGATGTCAGAATTTATTTTTTGCCATTTCAAACAGTGGAACATGGAAAAAAAAGAATTTTTGCAAAAAAATTTTTTTTTTGAAAATTATCATTAATCATTTATTATTGCGTTAGAGGGTCTACTGAAGCACCCTTGAATTGCAGAAACATAAAAATTGCGGTGGGTCCTTAAACTGCAAAATTACCCTTTGATTTTTTAATTAGAAAAGATTCTCTCGAGTTCTGCGTAAAACGCAGTGAACCAACATTTATTAATTCCTCGAATTCTACTGCATTTAATTTTTCTTTTTATTCAATAAATTCCGTATATGCCCAAAATCAAATTCTATGAAAAAATCAGATAATTCTGAATATTTTGTTGTTTAATCATTGTTTAGCCACTTAAAAGCACTTTCTAAAAAACAAAATTTACAAATCTATCAGTTTTTCAGCATAATGAGGTGAAAAATTCTTTCATGGCCAGTATAAGTTTGTAACAGAAAAATGTTTGAAACAGATCTTGTTCTGATGCTCAATAATTCTTTCATGGACGGTATGAGTTTGTAGCATAAAAATATTTGAAAAATATAAGAACTTGTTCTGGTGTTGAGGGTGGAAAAAACTCAAAGAATCTTTTTCTCGTTTATGCAATGAATCGAATCATAAATCATCATAAAATATCTGCAAGACGTTCATTTTGAATCCAAATTTTCACGACAAACGCCAAGAAGGTACTACTAAATTGCAGTTGGACTGCATGGATATCAGAAAACTATCCAGAAAATATAATAGAATTAAATGAATTCTTTCTCTATGAAATATCGATATAAATAATATTCAAAAACCATATTTTTCCGGAAAGATACGAAGACTTATGTTTATACGGAAGGACAATTGAAGAATTACCGCCTGTTCACCTTCTTCAATACTTCCACTTATTTTCATCGAATAAGAAAAATCTTTTTTATCTTGACACAGATGATAATTTTTCTGAATAACTATTCAACATGTCAATCACCTACATATATATTTCGTTTATGTCTGCAGAATAATAGATAGTAAAATTCTCTACAATATTTGACTGAACCTTGTGGAACTGAGGTCAATGCATGATCCCAGTCTGACATTGTTGTCATTTAATGTCAAATATTGAATTGGAGAATATTATCGAGAAACCCAACAATACGCATTTACAACTCATTCAAAAGCAAAAATTTAATTTTCATTTGTCCAAGAACCTACATTGAAGAAAAAAAAACCTCTTATTGTGTGAATAAGATGCGGTATCATTTCCTGAATTCAAAGAAAAAAACAGGATAGTGAACCCGAGTGATAATCATATTGACCCAAAAAATTCTACCTACTTCATACGCATTTCTCAGATTTATCTGATAACATTCATTGAAGTTTACAGGAGATCATCTAACCGATTTTATGTTTCATTGGGCCGATTACTATATACAATGCGTCTACATTTAGCAATAAACAAATCAACAGTTTTATCTAAACCAACTTCGTTCACGTTTGAAATGATAAGATGTCTAGGAAAGATCATATATAATCCAAATAAATTGAAATGATCACTTTGAAGTGTGAATTCAGACTTCGACAATATACTGTGTGAAATAATATAGTCCTGGATCAAAGTCATTAATTTCAAGGTATCCGGTACATTTTGAGTTATGTGAACAAATCGTATATAAGAAATTTCAATCTGGTTAAAACTTCTTCATTATCGCGTTTCGGATTAAAGCGTGAAGATTTATCTGCAGCATTAAATGCACGAAATATTGACATTAAAAAGTTATCGAAAGGTAACCATGACAGTGGCATGGCGAAAATCCTTCAACAGAACAAGTTCGGAAAAAATTTGGGGAAACTAGAATTGATAAACCCAAAGTTCAGATGCTGTGTTACAGCGTTTCATTGGAAACAAATTGATCGATCGAAGCTGCTTAATACCTCCAAAATCAAACGAACGAAAAACCTGGTCCTGCGCGAAAAACGCGCGCGGCACACGCGCTGATATACGGGGCACTCGCAGCATTAATTCCCTATGCTTGTTTGCTGCGCAGCGCTTTGAGGTGAGTGTACATTAGGGCTTCACCAGAAGCTCTTGGAGCATCATGGCGCCCGTGCCGTTTTTCTGGTGCGCAATATGAATAGCAATATGGAGGAATCCTTGCACAGCACACTGATGTATTCAGAAGTATAAATAATAAATGCGTATGTTGACGAATATAAGTATCAAAAATTGAAGGAATACTTTGGGCTTCTTAGAGGCTACGCGCATGCATCGTGTACTCTCGCCAATGTGATAGGGGTCTTGGGCTATATTTGACATTATGTTGCTATGGTTACCGTATCTGACATAATTCAAATTGAACAGATGGGTTTAGGCGACTCCTTTCAATCAAGCTCCATCTGTTGATTCAATTTTTTTTCTTCATCCTTATTTCCAACTATGTTATTATTTATATACTCAAGTGAATTTCCTTCGTCGCACATGCGCAGAATATCTGAAGGGGTCTTGGCACAGCTCGCTAGATGCTTCATGATTGGAGCATCAAATTATATTCATAAAACTATTTGTGTATAGGTCCTTTCTGAAAGAACTGCGTGTTCTATCAAATATTCAGTTCAGCATCATTTAGGTCTGTCTTCTTGAAGAAAAATAAGGAGATAATTATCGGAACATTGAGCCAGTTCAAATAACCAAATAATTTCTAAAATGGATAATATCAAGAGGAAGATTTCTTGGGATATTCCACAACATGATATGATTGATGAAAAGTATAACATTTCCAACAACTAATAATATCATATCGGCCTGAAAAATAATTCAACGTTTTGCGCAATGTAGTATCTCAGATTGTGCTGTTCCCATTAGACTATAAATGAATTTTCTCCAATTCTGTTCTACTTATCTTTACTTTTTTTGCAGCCCAGTTTGGAATATTCCTGAGTGGCGTGTACTACTCTTGGTCATCACCAGTGCTGATCAAGTTGACCAGCTTAGAAGACAACCCCCTGGAAAGAATTATAACTTCGAAAGAACAAGTATGGATAGTAACGATAGGAACCGTTGGAATGTGGATTGGATCATTCTTGAGTGGAGAATTATCCAGGAAAATCGGAAAAAGACCAACTTTGATTTTGATGACATTGCCCCTGTTAATTTCATTCATGATATTGGCATTCATGAAGCAAATATGGTTGATATATTTGGCAAGAATCCTAGGAGGCGTAACGAATGGAGGAATGTTCACATTACTTCCAATATACTTTGGAGAGGTAGCTGATCCAAGGAACAGGGGAATACTAGGCGCCGCGTTCAATCTTTTTCTGAATGTAGGGCTTTTGTTCTCTTTATGCATTGGTCCATACACATCCTACAGAATGTTCAATCTCATATTGGCTCTATGTGTACTCGTATACACAATTCTAATAACAGTAATGATACCAGAATCACCTTATTATTTAGTCGAAAAAAATCCAAGCAAAGCCGAAGAAGCATTGATTAAAATTCGAGGACAGGATGACGTGAAGCAGGAAATGAAACAAATAAAACAATACGTGGAGTTCGAATCGACCGAACAGGGGTCTCTAGCTGAAATTATAAGTAGTAAAACTGCTAGAAAGAGCGTCATTATCGGTATTGGTCTATGTTGCTTTCAACAATGTTCAGGAATAAGCATCATTATGGGATTCGGTCAGATGATTTTCGAAGAGGTTGAAGGATTTTTGCCGAGTGATTTAAGTTTAATTATCCTAGGACTCTCGCAAGTGGTGTTTGGTCTTATAGCACCTTTTTTCACAGCACACTTCGGAAGAAAAAAGTTACTGGTATGGTCTTACACCGGAATCGCCGCATCCTTGATAACATTCGGACTCTACTTCATTCTGAAAAAATACGGAGCTTCCGTCGACACTATCTCGTGGCTTCCGTTAGTCTCCATGACCTTCTTCATGTTTGTTTTTGGCATTGGAGCTGGCGCTGTTACTTTCATCGTGGTTGGGGAAATTTTCTCCTCAAAACTGAAAGGAATTGGAACATCTGTTGCCAATATTTTGGCATCCATCACAGGATTAATTCTAGCTAATGGATATAAAATTCTTGAAGAACAAATTGGAACTGGTTATACATTCTGGATTTTAGGGTTCCTAGCAATTATGGCAGCAATATTTTCAGCCCTTTATGTGGTTGAAACGAGAGGAAAGACTCTGAAAGAAATACAGGACGTGCTAAATAAAACCAAACACAAGTCAACTCAACTGATGGAATTGTGAATAAAATTGATGACATAATTATAAGTAGTTAATATCATACTTCTCATACAGGAATGATGCATTTGTGATAACTTCTGCGAATAATTTTTTTAATGAATTTGTACTGAAAATATAATTGTCTCACTCTAATTCCTCAATCATCAGTTAATTATAATATCTGCAGATGATTTAATTATAGCTTTTCAATGAATAGTTGACTCAAGGTTCTCTTGTTTGAACATATTCAAATTATATGGAATGTTCGAGAGAGTTAGAAGTCTAATCACAGTTTTGCTAAAGCTAATGAAATATTGTGGTTTGTTTTCAATAATATTGTCCTTATATTAAAGAAAGACAGAGTTGTATCATGATAACGAATTGGTGTAATGAATAAACATTACCTCTCATTTTATTTTTTACGTACAGGACTGAAAAGAAGTCACTCGGTGCCAAGTCAGGACTAAACCGTTTCAAATCGATGTTTTGAGTGCTCAAAAATGCAGTTTTTTAAGCCGATGAATGAGAGCTCGTATTGTCGAGGTGAGGGGTGATCCGTTTTCGGCGGTTGGTTTTCCTGATTTCTTGAAAGACAAATGGTTGTGTACACGCTGTTCAGTGGAACAATTGCTACATGTCCAGTTTTTTCGAAAGAACAGGAGACCATTTGCTTTGAAGTGCTTCGTGCGGGAGTAACTCGTGTTGGATATGGCTCATCTTGAAACATCCATACAGTCGACTGCTGTTTACTTTCGGACTCGAGTAACACTCGAGTAAATCCACGATTTATTACGTCATAGACGTGCTTCGAATCACCGCGATCGTATTTTTGGAGCATTTCATTCGACCAATCAACAAGAGCCTTCTTTTGAGCTACTGACAAATTGTGTGGGATGCAATTGCAAACAAATTTTTTTGACTTTTAAATGTTCATGCAATATTCTCGCCTGCTTGTATCAGCATATACGAAAATTGTGGCGTTAAAACAAAGAGAGCCGTAATGATATCTAGACTAGCCGAGTTCCAGCCGAGTTTTCTGTGAGAAATTCATACCTGGGAAACTAGACATAGGATTGAGATCAAATTACACAATAACAACCAGAAGCATCAACTCATAATTTCTGAATTTGACACATTCACTTGCATCCCCCAGGGAAGTCTGTAGGTACTCAGCCTGATTATTAGAAATTCATAAAAAATCAATCGAACGTGAGAATGCTATTGTACTCCCGCAGAATCATCTACATATTGACAAAAAAATAATTCAGTTTGATGGCATTCTCATGTATGGTTGATTTTTTATGAATTTTTAAAAATCAGGCCCAGTACCTACTGACCCTCCTGGGGGTGCAAGTAAAAGTGGCATATAAAGTAATTATCTGTTCACTTTCCTGGACGCTACTGCTAAATTTTACATCAATCCTATGTCTAGTTTGCCAGATAAGAATTTTTTTATAGAAAACTCGTTCGTCATTCGTCATATTCGACCCGGGGGTGCTGTGGAATGAGTACTGGTGATGGATTTATCATGGGCCATCTTAGTAGAGAACGTACCGTATCCAGATTCCAACATGAAAATAGAAAAATCTCAAATTATCTCGGCGAATCAAAATTGTTTGCATCGCTATCCGGCCAACATTCCAGTGGCGTACGAAAAATTCTGTACAAAACTCGGCTATCTTACTCGGCTGTTTTCACATCAGTGATATCTAGGACAATGATAAAAAGTGTAGATGTACGTTTCGATATGGAGACAAACTTGTTTCTATACTGACAAATACATTGTAGCTTTCCATCGAAAGAAGCTCATCTAAATCCTCTTTTCTGGTGTTCCTTGGAAATTATCGACGATCACTAAAGGTCCATAGTCGACAGGGATCTTTTTCGATAGGGACGCCGTCAGCATAATGTCGAATACGAGAGGTAATATCAAATATTTATTCTACAAGCATTCGTAGCCAGTTTCCGGAAGGGAAAGGTAGAAGGTACTCGACTTCGTTTTCATATTTGAACATTTCTCGGAGAAATGGCGGAGCATATTGGCGTAAAGCTGTGCCGGCATACGGGCGATTTTTTCGATTTGTTTGTATCGAACCTAATCATATTTACGTATTATATAGTCCGCACAACGATGAGAGGTAGAATGGAAAATTCGGTTCTGAATATTCCTTATAAAATATTCACATTTTCATCTCTCGTCGGATTTAAATAAAGTGGGATATATACATTTGGAAATCGAAGTTAATCCCTGAACGGTGCTTTCTTGGGAAGGATATTCTAGAAGTTCGATCACAGGTTCTTTGAGAAATGAACGCGAGATGATTTCATGTGAATAAATATTTGAGATCTATTCAGTTATTCAAATATTCCTTGAATATGATTATTACTACCTGTAAGTGAACAATACCATTTTTATTGTTTGATGTTATAATATCTAGAAATGAAATAAATGAATTTGTCAGCAGACACTCCAACAGCCAATATATCCGTAGATTGACATCGAAATAGTAAAACAAGTTGCCAGTGGCGTATTCACCAATAGGCCAAGTAGGCAGGTGCCTAGGGCAGCAGATTTAAAGGGGCGGCAAATTTAGTAAATTTTTTTTACAGATTTTTTTTTTATAATTATACGTGTACACTGTAAAAAATAGTTCCTCATCTCAAACCATATTAATTTGTCTCAAGTACTCCGTACGTTTGAATACAGCCAAATGCATAAAATACTTGACCCTACCGCCCTCTACGGTTGAGAATGGCGTTTACCCTAAATAAAAGTTTCTTGAGCTAAGAAACTGATTAGTTTCAACCAAGCTCAGAGTTATTGACTCAGGTGGTAAAAAAATTGATCCAACGGTAATATTAATTAGTATGTAACTATTGATACTTTTCGTAGAATAAAAATTTTGGTTTCATGTAAATAAATATTACATTTCACTGAAACTCGATTTGTAGTTGATTTAAAGGATCTTAGTTGAATGGGTCGAGAATTCAGTCGATAAAAATGATAGTATCTCTTATGTCAAGTGAAAGTTTCTTGGGTTAAGAAACTGATTGATTTGAGCTAAATTGAAGGGTTTTTGACACTAGCAAAGGAATAATTTGATAAAACAAAAAAAAAACATTTGTATGTAATCATTATTTTTCTTCACAGAACAATAATTTCTCTTTTATATTAATAAATACCGGAATACCGCGGCCGACCCTGAATATTGTACGGAATGGGAAAGGCGTCTAGAGTTTCGTTGGAAGTTGCAGAGAGGGAGCGAGTATACCTCAAGCGTCAACCGTCTGCTTTTCAAGACACGTCCTAAAGACAACCGTTCCCATCACGTCGGGGTCACCAATGTAGAATCGAAGGAATTTATCCCTACTTATGCGTTTCGTCCCTGGCGCACACATTTGGACTCATCAGTAAGGCTTGTGTGCGCCATGCCATAGACGCAGTGGTTAGAAGTTTTGAGGAGCCTCCGGGAGTTGAAACCGGCACCTAGTACCTAATCGGTGTGAAACTTGAGCGCAAACCTCTAGGCTACCGAAGCGCTGTGAACTAAGCTATGCGTGGCTATATAGAGTGCCGCCAAGAGATCCCTATACACTCCCCTGCCGCTACAATAGCTATAGTCCAGGCAGTGGGTTATCATCTCATCCCTGTCATCATCCAATACCAGATCACCCGGTTCTCCACCAACACAAAGATATTTGGTTTTCTCTAAGTTGACATTTAAGCCCCACTTCTCGTATTCTTTAATTATAACAATATTGTGAGTAAAATGCACAAATAATTGCATTCAAATGGGATATATTTAATATAAAAGAGATAGAGTTTTGATTTAATTGCAGCCAATATAAAAAAATTGCTACAATTAATTCGTTTTATTAAATCAATTACGCAATATTTTTTTTACAAATGTCACTTCATATTGCAACAATTATATGTTCAATTTTATTCAAATATTTATAGTTTTCTTCAAGTAAATGAGGCGAATAATATAATCTCACGAGATTCTTGTCTCAAGAAACTGTAGTCGTTGCATCAA
Source organism: Micraspis discolor (assembly GCA_030674115.1). Taxonomy (NCBI): domain Eukaryota; kingdom Metazoa; phylum Arthropoda; class Insecta; order Coleoptera; family Coccinellidae; genus Micraspis; species Micraspis discolor. The sequence goes on from JARTUT010001740.1 coordinate 5,579,007, forward strand.
CTGACAGAATTTACGACAACCGTACCTTCGTTCTATTGAACAAATAAAAATGAAACGAACGAATGGTTTCGTTAAAACCTATTAAGAATAATGTATTTGTATCAATCAATTATGGATATTGAGACAAGTGCATAAAAAATTTCTTGTAATTGTATGTTTATGTTGAATCAGTTGTTTCTTTCATTTCGCTGAAATGTGAAAAGTTTCAAGCGAATGTTTTAGCTGTTCTCTATAATCAACTAGGTTGTTTTAATCAAGAAAAATAGTTCATTTGGAGTAATCAATTTTAGATTAATTCAAATTAAAATGGTTTGATTAAAAAAAAATTCTCAAACTCCTGAGGAGTTTTAGCGCAGAATTTTATTTTTTACAGTGTACACAATCTATACTTTAATAAAATCGTAAACCTAAAAGAGTCTGTACATTGAAGATATTCGAAAAAAAATTCGCTAGGATGGCTTAAGATGAGTAACTGAGTAGAATTAGATTCTTTTTAAATTTCTTGTTTGTCTGTCTATCTGTTTGTCTGACCGTTTGTTTGAATGAACATCACGTAAAAACTACTGGGCACTTTTACGTCTCCTTGAATTGTGTAGTCTGAAGTCCGGTTTAACATTTAGCATAAAATATTTATCAAAATTGTACCCTTAAGGGGGTCAAAAACGGGGTCAACGTTTGTATGGAACTACGTGATTCCATGGTTCAATCTCTTTTAAATTTTTCATGGATATTCTTTAAAGTAATTGGTGGAGGACCACATATTTATTGTTTTCAATTCGGCGGTTGTGGGGCGGCAATAGCGCTGGTGAGGTGCGGAGCGGGGGCAGATACCCGAGTGAGCAACCGGAACGCGACAGACGTTGTTGATGGTCGTGTTGAATATTGAATTTTGCGGGCGAACTTTTCACTATTCTTGGATGGTTCAAATCATTATGGTCTTACTAATATTATATAAATGTGGAAGTGAGTTTGGATGTTTAGTTGTTTGGATGGAACTACTAGACCGATTTTGATCAAACTTTGCATTAATAGTAAAGTCGATCTTTGTTTCTGCGAAAACAGAATTTGGAGCATATTTATCCAAACTTGGATATAGCACTTCGCATGGCTCTGTAAAAGCGGTGACAAATTGTTCAGGTGAGAGAAGCTTTTCTTGCTTAGAACGGGTTAAAAACTTTCTACGATCTACTTTAAGTCAAGAAAAGCTTAATGCTTTATTTTTTTGTGCATAGAGTCAGAATCTCGCAATAAAATAATGTAAAACATATTTGATCTCATTGTCTGTCACCATTAACTGATTGTTAACATGTTACATTTTAATAGAAATTGTTTGTATTGTTTTTAAACTGTTAAGTGCAATAAAAAATATGTAACAAAAACAATGTTTTCTGACCACTCATTATTTGGTCTGTGTTCATATAGTGTAGGTATTTTTAAGTCATGCCTTTCCCCACCTTATGATTAGTACATGCTGCTATTTTTAACCCCCGACGCAAAAAGAGGGATGTTATAAGTTTGATGTGTCTGTCTGTCTGTGGCATCATAGTACCCGAACGAATGAACCGATTTCAATTTAGTTTTTTTTTTATTACAGGTGTTTTACGGGCGAGTGTTCTTAGACATGTTTGATGAAAATCGATTGAGCCGTTTAAAAGTTACAGAGGTTTTACGCTTTAAAGTCGGGGGTTTTTTGTTTTGCCTGTCAAATAAACTTGTTAGGTCAACATTTATTCGACGATATGTCCGCGAACAGGAAGGTTGGTGCGAGCGATGCTCTTCAAATCGAATCGCTTAAATGTGGTTCATGTAAACAATCTTTAATTAAAGTTGGTTTTAAATGTAACCATTGTCCCACTGTTTATCATCTAAGGTGCGGTTCAAAATTGAAAAAATGTTGTGGTGAAAATTTGATTTCCCCATTCCTCAGTCAAAATAGTACCTCGAATGTACCAAATGAATCGGAGCCTGAAAGTGTACAAATCTCTGGTGAGTCTACCCATCAGAATCTACTTCTGAAAATAATTGAAGAATTAGAGTTCAAAAACTCAATTCTGATTGAAAATTCGTTTCTATTGAAAGATAAAATAATGTTTTTAGAAAATGAGATATCGATATTGAAAAATAAAGTAAACATACGGGAGAATATAACTACAGATGATGTCAACAAGAAGGTGCATATGCAGAGTACGATAAAAGCGGCTACTCCCACGTATGTCAGTGAACCCAAAAATGTGGTAGTAAATGATGGAAAGAAAGTACCTTCGAATCAGTCGAAAATAACTAAATCAAATATAACATTATCCGATGTAAATAATGCTTTAAGCAAAATAATGGATCCATCCAGTCAACAGGACACTCCCGCACTAGAGCAGAGGGCGAATGAACCACTATCGAACACGAAATGGCAGACAGTTTCCCATAAAAGAAACAAAAGAACTTCTCGTCAGGCGTTAGTGGTTGGTAACTATTCAGGATCATCTACCATTGTAGGTATTGAAAAGTATAAACCTCTTCATGTAACGAATTTGAAACCGGAGACAACACCGGAGGAACTTTTGGCCTTTCTGAAACCAAACTTCACGGACATGAAATGTGAAGCATTAAAATCGAAATATCCAGAGAGTTACGCATCTTTTAAGGTTTTGATACCAAGAGGCCAGCTTGACAAAGCATTGGAAGCAGCTTGTTGGCCAAAAAATGTGAGCGTCCATTATTTTTTTCAAAAACGAGTGCCACATCCGTCCCAATCATGAAACGAAGGTCGTATAATGAAGATTCCCAAAAGATCCAACTGAAAATCATGCAAATAAACACTCAGTCTATCTCAAATAAATTGAACCATCTTGAGGTCTTTCTCTCAGAGGAATCTGCGGACATCATAAGTGTTGCTGAGCACTGGTGTAAATATGAGAACATTGGGTTGATGGTGCTTCCAGGATATTGGCAAGCTGATTTCTTCTGTCGTCCTGGCAGGAGGCACGGTGGTACAGTTTTGTATGTGAAAAGTGATATTCAAGTGAAAAATATGTTAATTTCCAAATATTCAGAAGAAATGCATTTTGAAGTCTGTGGCACGAAAGTGATGTATCACGGTATAAAAATAGGAGTTTTGAGTATTTATAGGCCCCCATCAGGGAATTTCGAGATATTCTTCCAAAAATTTACTGCTGTTTTGCAGTTTTGTAGTAGGTTAGTGGACAACTTCTTCATATGTGGTGATATTAATGTTGATTTTCTGGAACCGGGGTGTAATATGAGAAAATTGTTATTTGATGTACTTATCAGCTTTAATTTACATGTAACATCGCAAGAGGCGACTAGAATATTCACCAATGTTTCTGGAAGGACATCATCCTCTAAAGTTGATTACATCTTAACAGATGTTGACCAGGAATATTGTAGTTCCAAAGTAATTGAAGCTAGCCTCAGTGATCATAAGGTCATATTAGTGAATTTTAAACTTCCAGTTAATCTCCCATGCACACAACTGGCTAATAAAAGATACGTAAGGTTCTTCTCCAAAGAAAGAATAGAAGAGTATGTGGCATCTCTCTCTGCGGTTTGCTTTGATGAAATTTATGTCAATGGTAATGTTGATTCATGCTTTCAAATATTCATGGATGCCATAACTCATTTGATTGACCGGCATTTTCCTGCTAGGCACATTACCGCTCATACTAAAAATTGGGTAACAAAAGAAGTTAGGCAGGCAAGTCTTCATTTGAAAGATTTACATTGGTTTCACTCTGAATTGAGGTCTGTAGATTCTCTTGTGATTTACAAAGAATTCAAGGCTTATTATAGTAAGCTATTGAAATCAACGAAATACAACTTTTATGCAAATATAATTGAAAATTCAGTCAATAAAAATAAAAGTATTTGGAGAATTGTTAACCAGGAAACTGGTAAGAAAAGTACAAAAGAGAATATGTCAATTAATGTACACGGAGTCCTTTGTTCCGAGTCGCCCACAATAGCTGCAGCCTTTGCGGAATATTTCTCTAGTCTTACAACTGTTAGCCTTCAGCAACACTATGGAAATAAAATATCTCACATCTGCACAACATCTAAGATGGAATCCCATACCTTTTGCTTTTATCCAGTTGATACAGCGGAAGTCATAAACGTCATAAATTCATTAAAAAATAAGAAGAACACAGGTACTGACTGTATCTCTTCACGAATATTGAAAGTCTCTGCTGGATACATTGGCAGTCATCTTGCTCACCTGATAAATCTTTCAATATCATCTGGCATCTTTCCATCTTCATTCAAGATAAGCACTGTCATTCCAATACACAAACGGAATGATGTGACTGAAATAATTAATTACAGACCAATTTCAATCTTGAGTAGTATTTCCAAAGTTATTGAGAAAGTAGTATTAAAGCGTATGATAGATTATTTAGATAAGTTCAATATTATCACAAGTTGTCAACATGGATTCAGAATCGGTTGCTCAACTGAGACGGCAGCCACTTCGTTTATTGAGAGTACTTATAGATGGTTGGATGACGGTCTCTATGTCGCGGGTCTGTTCTTCGACCTATCGCATGCATTCGATTGTTTGTCTATTCCATTTATAATGAGCAAGCTATATAACTTAGGATTCAGAGGAATCATCTCGGACTGGTTGCATAACTTCTTGGTTGAAAGATCAATAGTTGTCAGAGTGGGCGACTCATATTCCAGCAAATATAACATAGATATCGGTGTTCCTCAAGGATCGGTGTTGGGACCTCTCCTGTTTATATTATTCGTGAATGATTTGCCTGAACACCTTATTGGCTCCAAATTAATAAAATTGATTTTATTCGCCGATGACACCTCTATTGCGATAGCGTCTGGGAGTATTGATGAGTTTCTTACACTGGTGTAAAGCCAATGCACTTGTTGTGAATTTAGGAAAGACCAACCTCATTTCCTTTAGAATTAGGGATTCGCTTCCATTGACTCTCCAGTTGGGAGATGTGACAATTTCTTCTTCGGAAAATGTGAAGTTTTTAGGTGTTCATCTCGACAGCAATCTGAGATGGTGTGAGCATATTGATGTGTTAAGTAAAAAACTGAATACATCCTATTATGCTATAAATAAGTTGAAATTGTGTTTACCACTACAATCAGTTCTGGACGTGTACTACAGTTTAGTTTACAGTCATTTACAATTCAACATCATATTATGGGGAGCTTCTACTGACGTGAACAGAATATTTTTGGCACAAAAAGGATTATACGTCTGATTTTCAATACCAGTCAACTCTCCTCTTGTAGACCACTTCTCATCAAGCATCACATTTTGACGGTCCCTTGTATTTATATCTACAAATGTCTGTTGTTTATTAAACGAAACTTAAGAAATTTTATTGGACTGTCACACTTTCACAATTATTGTACGAGAAACTCACGAATACTTTGTCTGCCACAACATAGAACATCAAAATTTGAACTCTCCCCATCTTACAAGGGCATAACATTTTTCAATAATTTACCAGATGAAATAAAAAGATTAAATGAGATAAAATTTAAAACCACCATAAAACGTATATTAATTGAAAAATCTTACTATAGTATTGCGGAATATTTAGCCGATGGTCATTTTGCATAAATTTTGTATACTAGTTTGAATTCGTTTTCAATACCAGTCAACTCTCCTCTTGTAGACCACTTTTCATCAAGCATCACATTTTGACGGTCCCTTGTATTTATATCTACAAATGTCTGTTGTTTATTAAACGAAACTTAAGAAATTTTATTGGACTGTCACACTTTCACAATTATTGAACGAGAAACTCACGAATACTTTGTCTGCCACAACATAGAACATCAAAATTTGAATTCTCCCCATCTTACAAGGGCATAACATTTTTCAATAATTTACCAGATGAAATAAAAAGATTAAATGAGATAAAATTTAAAACCACCATAAAACGTATATTAATTGAAAAATCTTACTATAGTATTGCGGAATATTTAGCCGATGGTCATTTTACATAAATTTTGTATACTAGTTTGAATTCGTTTTGATTATTTCTAATTACTTTCTCTTTACTGGGAACTTATTTCATTTGACCTGTCCTATACATTCTTATTTGTAATGTCAAAGGGATTAATAAAGAATTATTATTATTATTGAACTCTTCAGTACATAGCGGGTTGCAAAAATAATCTAGTAACTGACAGAAATAGCATTAAGTTCACAATCATACTAATAACGGGATTAAACTAATGTATTGAATTTCAAAAGTCAGTAGGGGCGGCAAAAATTGAATGGCCTACTAGCGACAAATTTGTAAATCCGTCACTGCAAGTTGCAGAATGGGCACCTATTCCAACACGAATGCGAAATTCGAAAACGAGCGAGAAGTTGGAATTGCCCTTCTGCAACGAGTATTAGACGATATTTTCTCTATTTCAGTCGAAAATTGTGAGAAATCTATTGGAATTCAATGAAAAATTCAGATTTTACCGCCTAGTGCCTTTTGTATTTTATTTTCTCAATTGGCGTGACTGATACGAAAATTAACTCGTGTTGACTCGTGTTGACATTCGAAAGGAAAGGATGTCAGTGTTGTCAACCACAAAACCAAAAAAAGTACTAAAAACAATGCTGTAATGAGTTAATTACAGCACTGTTTTTAGTACTGTAATGAACTCATTACGACACTGAAATAGAGAAATTATGTTCTACCACTGTGCTCAAAAAATAAGGTGACATTTGAATTCAATCTGTTCGCGGCGGAAGAGTTGGTGAATTGGTTTTCTCTCTAGGTAGGTAAGACTCTTTTGAAGATCCGGACCAAGTACACGTCAAAATATTTGTCTAGGATTTGTGTGCTTGATTAATTATAATTAATTATCTTCTACTTACTCTCTCATAATCCTAATTTCTATTGCTGCAGACTTACAAACATAAGAAAATATTACCGGCCGCTTCAGTACTCACCTGAAACAAAAAATTTGATTTAATTACAAGTTTCAAACTAATTTAGACACTATTCCTTTCCATTCAACTTTCAGCAAGTTGTTCCAGGAAATAATACATGATCATCTACCGTACATTTGCAAGTCACATGAAAAATAAATTTCAGATATACATGGTGAGTCTTTGACCACTGCGTTAATTTTAACCATAGATTCTTTACGTCAAAACAAACATTTTCTTCCTATAACATTTCACCAAATTTGGCCCCGTTCAAAAGACATAGGGTGTTGAAATATCATAAAAAATTGCATTTTCACCTGTAATATTCAAGCGACAATATCAATTGAAATGATATTTTCGATCAGGACCTGTTAAATTGAAGACTTGTCTTTATGAAGAACTGGTTCTTTATAGCTTCAGACTTTCACGGTTCATCAAATTATATCTATTTTAACATAGGAATGCTTCAAATTAAGCTCATATGAGTTTTAAAAACTTCGAACCAAGGCTCCTAGATTTGTTTTGTGGCTTTAAAGATCTTTTTTTCACATCTTAATTTCGTACATCGATTCAACCTGGTTCACAAACTTAGGAGATAATAGAATTTGACTTGATTTTAATATTTCTGAATGTTTGTTATGATGCATGATTAATTAAAATTCTATCAATATTGAAACTGGAAGCTATAGGCTCATAAACAAGAAAGATTAAAATAGAATGCATTTTCTGACCATAATCATTTCATACTGAATTGAATTATTTAAAACTATCGAAATTATCCCTAGAATATTTTCCACTTTTTTCTTGAAGATACAAATAATTGTTGACAGTGTTGACAGTTTCAAACAGAATCAAAACAACAGGGAACCACAGAACACTATTTTATTGGAAACTACCCCCCACAGAAACGTTATAACATTTTAATGTGATGATAATGCACTCTCGTTATTCTGAGAAAAATTATACCTAAAGATCAATCATGGTAACAGATATTATCTTTCATTTAAAAAAACTTTGCAATTATTATTTTTTTTTTCTCCTGGGGTTCGGTATTAAATTGATATTCTATGGTAAGGTATTAAAATTTGACATAATCTATGAATAACCATTATTCAATATTTATGTTTTTGTTTAAATGATTAAAACATATACAGAATAGATTCATATTAATGATCTAACAAACATTTTTTCAAGCAAGAATAATTGCACATCTAAATCTGGGAATACTTGTAATCTATCCAAATAAATTGTTATTGGGATTCAGTACAGAAAACAATCATCAAGCAAAGTAACATCACTTTAAAATAATTATTAGTAGTGACATCATTCATTGTTGTTGAAGATTTCGAAAAAGATTTTCATATTTTTAACAAAAAAAAACCAAGAGACTTCATAGACCTGTGCACTGGTCTCTGTCAAGGAGAAGAAACTTCAGTAATATCAGTGTTTGGAAAATCATAGATGATATTTTCTGGCTTTGAGTGAAAAAAAAAGCAGTTACAACCTCTTGCCTTGGAAGTTTTCATAGAAATGATGATTTTCATGATTTGGAAATTTTAAGAAGAAAATTACAAATGTATGATGATAACATCCAATAATTCTGAAGTTTTTTTAGAATTTCTCACTAGAAAGGGATGGTTTATAATCTTGAAGTAGAAAGAAATTATAGTAGAACAACAAAAATCTATGTTTATGGTGTTGAATTTTTTTTACCAAAAAATTTGTATTTTGTATCTTCCTTCTGGATATGGACCCCATCGGATGAAACATGAGTGAGTGAATCATTTTTTAGAGGGAAAATAATGTTTTTAAACAATTCAGATTCATTAGTGGAAGGTATTTTTCATTCAAACTAAACTGGACTACAGAGGGGTATTTGCCCAATGTGAAAACTGAAAATGCTTATAACTTTTTAACGCAGCTGAATATGGAAAAATCGTAATGGAAAAAGGGTTTCTTTTGATCTCAAGAACCTACATTTAAAATTAACGCAGTGGTCAAAGACTCATCCTGTATATATTCTTTTGAACTTTTGGCTGACAATATTTAGTTAGCAAAAAATAAAGCATATAGATCAGGGGATAGTGACGTGGTATCATACAAGTCGGCGTATGAAATAAAAGCCTAGGATGTATTGAATTTCAAAAGTCAGTAGGGGCGGCAAAAATTGAATGGCCTACTAGCGATAAATTTGTAAATCCGAAAATTAACATGCAAAGGACTCGTGTTGACATTCGAAAGGAAAGGATGTCAGTGTTGTCAACCACAAAACGAAAAATATTACTAAAACCAATGCTGTAATGAGTTAATTACAGCACTGTTTTTAGTACTGTAATGAACTCATTATGACACTGAAATAGAGAAATTATGTTCAACCACTGTGCTCAAAAAATAAGGTGACATTTGAATTCAATCTCTTCGCGGCGGAAGAGTTGGTGAATTGGTTTTCTCTCTAGGTAGGTAAGACTCTTTTGAAGATCCGGACCAAGTACACGTCAAAATATTTGTCTAGGATTTGTGTGCTTGATTAATTATTATTAATTATCTTCTACTTACTCTCTCATGATCCTAATTTCTATCGCTGCAGACTTACAAACATAAGAAAATATCACCCGCCGCTTCAGTACTCACCTGAAACAAAAAATTTGATTTAATTACAAGTTTCAAACTAATTTCGACACTATTCCTTTCCATTCAACTTTCAGCAAATTGTCCCAGGAAATAATACATGATCATCTACCGTACATTTGCAAGTCACATGAAAAATAAATTTCAGATATACATGGTGAGTCTTTGACCACTGCGTTAATTTCAACCATAGATTCTTTACGTCAAAAGAAACATTTCCTTCCTATAACATTTTTCCAAATTTGGCCCCGTTCAAAAGATATAGCTTGTTGAAATTTCATAAAAAAATTGCATTTTCACCTGTAATATTAAAACGACAATATCAATTGGAATGATCTTCTGAAGAAGGTTTTTGATAACAGTCATGCATATTTTGGCATCATTAGATTTATTCTATTTCTTGTGGGTTTCTCACTACTACTCTACAGATTGGTTAAATTGCATGAAAAACAAATATCGTTGAACTAAAGGTCCGTATCTTGTACTTCCTGGAATCATTAGTCTTTTTTGCAGATAAAATCATTTCTTCTATCCTCCTAAATTGTACCATTCTTGAGATATTTAAAGTTGAAAGGAATTAAATCGATATAATTTTGTCCAAATTTTCTGATTTTCCCAAATCCAACTCTGTGCTGAAATGATTCAATAATAAGATTTGTTCAATGTTGCCATATTTTATGTCTATATTAAATATTTCTACAAAATGTTGGGGAAATCTCTCCGGTCTATGGTTCCACCACTAAAAACTAATGGATGAAATTAACCACTGAACAATTTTTGTCTTACATTCACTACAAAATCTGAATTGCCATTTGCTGTATTCATTATAATGATGTCTAGCACCTTGTTTAATATTTAATCCAGAGTAATATATATAAAGTTTTCCATCACTCACATAGGTACTTCGGTATATTTTCATGATGACGGATGAAATAGGTAATCTATTTTCTGTCAGGATCTGTTGAATTGAAGTCTTGTCTTTATGAAGAGCTGGTTCTTTATAGCTTCAGACTTTCAGTGTTCATCAAATTATATCTATTCTAACATAGGAATGCTTCAAATTAAGCTCATATGAGTTTTAAAATCTTCGAATCCAGTCTCCTTGATTTATTTTGTAGGTTTATAGTTTTTTCACATATTTATTTCATACACCGATTCAACCTGGTACACGAACTTAGGAGATAATAGAATTTGACTCAGTTTTAATATTTCTGAATGTTTGTTATGATGGATGGTTAATTAAAATTCAATCAATATTGAAACTGGAAGCCATAGGTTCATAAACAAGAAAGATTAGAATAGAAATGTATTTTCTGACCATAATCATTTCATACTGAATTGAATAATTGAAATTATCGAAATAACTATTATTATTTTATTATAATATTTTCCACATTTTTTAAGGTACAAACTGTTGACAGTTTCAAACAGAATCAAAACAACAAGGAACCACAGAACACTATTTTATTGGGAACAACCCACCACAGAGACGTTATTATAACATTTCAATGTGGTAATAATTCACTCTAGTTATTCTGAGAAAAATTAGAACTGAAGATCGATAATGGTTACAGATATTATCTTTCATTTAAAAAAACTTAGCAATTATTAATTTTTTCTCCCCTGGGGTTCGGTAATAAATTAATATTCTATGGTAAGGTATTAAAATTTGACATAATCTATGAATAACCATTATTCAATATTTCTGTTTTTGTTTACATAATTAAAACACTGATTATAAAAACCAAAAATTTACGCATGTTCAGTAATTAATTATAGTCTAAACAGAATAGATTCTTACTAACGAAAAAACACGTAGTTGGTTTTTCAGAATCAAATGTAGGTGATCAAACCTAATTCCTTCAAGCAAATATAATTGCACACCTAAGTCTAAGAATACTTGTAATCTATCCAAGTAATTTGTTATTGGGATTCAGTAGAGAAAATAATCATCAAGCAAAGTAACATCACTTTAAAATAATTATTGGTAGTGACATTATTCATTGTTGTTGAAGATTTCGAAAAAGATTGCCATATTTTTAACAGTATGATATCAAGGGACCTCAGAGACCTGTTCACTGGTCTCTGTCAAGAAGAAACTTCAGGAATATGAGTATTTGGAAAATCATAGATGATTTTTTCTGGCTTTGAGTGAAAAAAAAAGCAATGTGACAACCTCTTGCCTTGGAAGTTTTCCTAGAAATGATGTTTTTCATGATTTGGAAATTTTAAGAAGAAAATTACAAATGTATGATGATAATATCCAATAATTCTGAGGTTTTTTTTAATTACTTACTAGAAAGGGATTGTCTATAATCTTGAAGTAGAAAGAAATTATAGTAGAACAGCAAAAATCTGTTTATGGTGTTGAATTTTTTTTTACCAGAAAATTAGTATTTTGTATCTTTCTTCTGGATATGGACCTCATCGGATGAAACATGAGTGAGCGAATCATTTCTTAGAGGGAAAATAATGTTTTTAAACAATTCAGATTCAATAGTGGATGCTGTGGAAGGTATTTTTCATTGAAACTAAACTGGACTACAGAGGGGTATTTGCCCAATGTGAAAACTAAAAATGCTTTTAACTTTTTAACGCAGCTGAATTTGGAAGAACCGTAATGGAAAAAGTGTTTCTTTTGATCTCAAGAACCTATGGTTGAAATTAACGCAGTAGTCAAAGACTCACCCTGTATATCAGGTACGAAATGAGCGTGAAAATAAATCACTAATCATTCATGGGAAAGTAAAAAACATATCATTCAAAGTATTTGCCTTTGTGTTCTACACATTTTGACCACCTTTCTGGCAATTTATGGATACCACGCCAATAAAATTATTCGTTTTTTAAAGCAAACGTAATAGAATTTGACTTGATTTTAATATTTCTGAATGTTTGTTATGATGCATGATTAATTAAAATTCTATCAATATTGAAACTGGAACCTATAGGCTCATAAACAAGAAAGATTGAAATAGAATGAATGCATTTTCTGACCATAATCGTTTCATACTGAATTGAATTATTTAAAACTATCGAAATTATCCCTAGAATATTTTCCACTTTTGTCTTGAAGATACAAATAATTGTTGACAGTGTTGACAGTTTCAAACAGAATCAAAACAACAGGGAAGGTATTTTTCATTCAAACTAAACTGGACTACAGAGGGGTATTTGCCCAATGTGAAAACTGAAAATGCTTATAACTTTTTAACGCAGCTGAATATGGAAAAACCGTAATGGAAAAAGTGTTTCTTTTGATCTCAAGAACCTACGGTTAAAATTAACGCAGTGGTCAAAGACTCACCCTGTATATATTCTTTTGAACTTTTGGCTGACAATATTTAGTTAGCAAAAAATAAAGCATATAGATCAGGGGATAGTGACGTGGTATCATACAAGTCGGCGTATGACATAAAAGCCTAGGGAAAAAACCCCATTAAAAAAACCCTTGTTCTCCGCCTTAATGTGAAAGTACAAAAATAAGCTGAAATATATTTTAGGGACTTCTTTCTTCAAGAGTGGTCTTATATTGATGGCACAAAGACTTCTTCAAGTTGTCCCACATCGAATCTGGAAATAAAAAGACAAAAGCAGCAAAATGAACTCAATAACAAAAATACGTATCATATTCCTTTGAAATTTATAACCCATTCCAAGAAAGAATAGGAATATGGTGAGGGACAGTGTTAGACAAAACTAGTAACTAATGAACCAGTGTAGATCTTATGGTGCCAGTAATTATTCTCATGGATGTATTCAATTGTGCATCGATTTTTTGTGTTTAAGCAACAATACTCAGCTGCAGAAAAGACTATGTAGGGTTGGAGATGCTGTGCGAAGGGTGGAAGCTTCAGTACCCCAAGATGATCCAGCTAATTTCTGAAGAATATTATTCCTAGTATTCAGTTTTAGGCTCAGATCCTCGTAACAGGACAGAATTGAAAAAAATCATCAGCACATATCAAGTTCCATTTGTTGGAATGTATTTCTATTTGCAATCCAAATACCGGAAAGTATAATCGATGTAGATTAATATAAATATATACTTTCGGCCACCCTGGATTATTATTTGCCTCGTGATGAATGCATGAACCGTCTTCAATAAGCAATCTAATACACACACCCCTTTTAATGAACACTCCCAATTAAGCAATACTCAGGACTCTGAAATTAATTCATTCGAAACTGAGCTTGGAAACCAGAAGAATAGAGTTCTTTCAGACTTCCCCTCTCGCTTGCAAGTTACCTTCATATGTAACGACTCCATTCCGGGTTTTTATCGGAATTACGAAGCCGCATCGGCACAAAAGGGTCATGAACAATTACTCCCTCATATCCTATATTGCCAACGATGCAGTAATGTGCGGCAAACTTGTTTTCTGCTCGGGAACGACAATAGATGAATTTCCCGAATAGCCCATTTTCATAGCGAGGGGGCGTTCAGGTAATACTGCACGAGTGCTTCGAATCGCGACTGGCAATTGTCAAACGATGTGGCAACTTCGTCGTAGAAATATTTCACATTGGTAAGATTGTTGTTTACACATACTGGGAGGAATATGAATTTGGGATCGATACTGCAAACAAGTAAGATGTTTTTCATTGATCAAGATTATTTCTTGATCGTTTTAATTTTGTTCGCTATATTTTGAATGAACTCATTCATAAAAGGGGATTCACTTAGAGGTACTCTCTGTGGTAGGGATTTAGTTGCAGATCACGCATGCGTCGAGTAAACTGAAGTGGTATTCTTGTTCAGTAGTGTCTGACATAGTGTTGGGTACCTCTTACAAGAGGCGGCTCATTTGTCCCGTACACGACAAGGAAAAAGCGGCTCATTTTAAAACAATGTACCACCTCACTTTAATTGTCCCACTTCGCCTCGATAAGGAAAAAGCGAGTCAGGCGACAAATACAAAGAGGGAGAGGGAAAAAGTCCTGGTCCTGGTCACCGGTACAAAAACGACAGAGACAGAGGTAAATGAGGGCTGATTCATAGTAGACAGTACACAGATGCCGTAAATTATGAAATTACGAAGGGTTTATGACGCAGCGGCGTCTTTGTCACTTTGGCTTCTCTTACAGAATATGATGGGATTTTATAGGAGTTTCTTTGAACTCAACAGAAAAACATTTTTATTTTGGATGATTGTATGAAAATATTGATTATTCAGAGAAGGAATAAAACGCTAAACTCTCGATTACTACCTGCTATTTTTGTACCAGTATCTCATGACATTATAGTGTTAATTTTTCCGATTTGAAAATATTAATTATTATTAGGAATTCTGTTCGTCATTCGTCATGGATAAAGAAAAACTAGAAGACATGAAAAGTCGAATCGACGAAAAATTGAACGAGTTGTCATTATCATCAAAGCGCCAAATATTCAGTTTCTTAAATCAATACAAATGATAAATAGTAATACTCGATAAATGACCTTATAAATATTGAAATTGCGAATTTCGATGAGCCATAAATAAGCAATACATCTTTTCGGCATAATGAAGTTTCACAAAAATAATTCAGCCCGAAATTACTAGTAATTGGATACATTTTTATGAAAACAGTTTGTTCTAAAACTATGATGATATGAGAGGAAACTGTGAATTTTTTAATTACATCAGAATATATAATCAGGCTTAGCTTCGATAATTTTGAATAACAAAACTATCATATTCAGTAAAATCTTCCCCTCACCTGCTTCATGTCCTAAAGTTTCAAAATCCAACATTTCATTTGCATTCTAAATGTTCCTCTTTTATTACTTCAATTCTGTCGACAGTTAACGTTACCTTCCTCTTGCATCGACATATTTGAAGTGAGGCAGACCATCAACGTTCCTAGTTCTTACCTACCTCACCTCGCTAAGCTACACCGCCTCAACAACCCGTCGTCTATACTAGTACAAATTTTGTCCCGACATCGTATCGCGTCATAAATGGCCAGACCCCCTCGTCTCATTTGAAGTGGTACAATGTACCACTTCAGTACAAAAATGAGGCACCAGTTATGAACTCAATTTTAAGACGTGTACTACCCAATGCTAGTCTGACATTTCATAATGGAACAACTTAGCCCGTCACAGCGTCTACAAATTGTTCAGCTTTATTTCGAAAATGGACTTTCTCCGATTAATGTGTATCGTGAAGTTTGACACTCAATATTCGTTATTGGATAGTACTCGACCAAATAGACAACATCAAGCTCGTAGTGAAGAGAATGTAGCGGCGGTGGGGGAGAATGTACGTGATGACCCTGGAGTGTCGATTTAGAAAATAATTGTAGAGAATGATTCTCTTATTTGTTAGTATATTGAAATCATAAAATAAAATTGTTTATGTTTATTTCTTTTTTATCAAAAAGTACCTCTAAATGAATCACCCTTTACTTTCCCATACTCTTAGTGCAGTGTGATACCCATATGGTGAATGATTAATCCCCTAGTATGAACTTATTATTATCAACTTTCAAAGGTTAGGTTAAGATGTACATAAATCCACAGGCAAATATTTTTGCCAATTTCCATCAATCTCGAAGGATTGAGTAAAACGAATTGTAGCTCGTTTTTCCAATTATGGTGGAAATTCCTCACAGAATGATTCACTCCATAGTGCAGGGAATCTTTGTTAGTAGATTCCACATCTACTCACACATTCAAGACTATAAACGGTCTTCCCATTCATTAGAGATAAAAAAACCAAACCAACTCAATTGATGGTGCAAGTATGGAATTAAAAGTGATATTTGTAAATGCTACCTCTTTGATTTTTCTTCTTGTAGGCTTCAAACCACAGATGAGTAAAAATTTCATACAGTTTTCGGAGTTCTGTTGATTTAACACTTATTAGGGAAAACTGAGGAAGTTTTCAATACTGTCAGCTGTTTTAAAAACTAATATTTCGCCTGAATAATAATTCTAAACGATTCTCAACATCAAAAATATTTCGTCAACAAAAAAAATCCGTTTCGAGCAAATCCCTATGAAGTGCTCAACGTCAGCCAGATCCTGATACTAATCTTCGAAGATGTGGAACTCATCCATACATTCGATCTCCCATTGGAGACTTTTCCCGGGAAAAATGGTGCACATTAAAACTTTCCCTCGCATGTCGAGAAATCAGAGTTCCTGATCCTCTGCATCCCTCCTGGATACCTACATATTGCTATATTAGGGAGAGATGATAGGCCCAATCAATTCCCCGTGACCCCTCGTTACTTTACA
Organism: Micraspis discolor; assembly: GCA_030674115.1. Classification (NCBI taxonomy): domain Eukaryota; kingdom Metazoa; phylum Arthropoda; class Insecta; order Coleoptera; family Coccinellidae; genus Micraspis; species Micraspis discolor. Next base: position 5,595,785 of record JARTUT010001740.1, read on the forward strand.
CATTATAACCGAATTGATCTCGTCGGAATTCGATATCGAACTATAATTTCAATGAAGGGGTTCTAATCCGTTTGATGGTGCATATTATGGGGAGATATTTGATTCCGAAAATATTTGAGGGTTGAATTCTGTGAGCGGAAACATCTGGATAATGTGAAGGACTGATCGATCTCTGATGGTGATTCTATGAGTTGAACATATACAAATGAAGTGACACTATTAAAAACTTATCGACGTTTTGAAATGCAACTGGTGATGAAAAGTAAATTTTGTCATTGACTGTGAAAAATAAAGAATCTTTGTGATACTCAAGTACTTGTACTATGTACTTCTTAACTCAAGTTATTAAAATTAACTTATTCATTTAGGTAACTTTAACACACGAATGGGAAAACTGTTTATAAATATTAATCACACAAATTAAACAATAAGTGATATTGACCCCAGCGGACAATGAGGTTATTAGTGAAGCATTAATTTGGGTATGTAATTTTCTCCAAAAATGTTTGTCGCAATCTTTGTTTACTGATTATGGTATTATCCACGTAACCTTCAGAAACCGTTTTAGACTTCCATCCTCCATGGTGTTTAATTCTCAGCAAATCAGCTCCGGAATCGTCGAAAACTGATCAGTATACAAAGAAGGCGTTGGCAACTTTGAAAACTGGGCAATAATTTCAGGCAAATTTCCGAATGTGTTAATAACTGCAGGTCAGTACATTTTCTGCACAAAAATAATTCTTTTTTTTGGCAAGTTCCACCAACTCCAACTCTAACGATCAATGCTACCTTATTCATTAATTGTTACTCAAAAAATCTGAATATAGGGAATTTTTTCTTTACTAAAAACTATTCACTTTTTAGGCTGGTAACCTTCGGAATGTATTTTTCAAGGAAAGCCAGTGATTTGTATATTTCAAGTACTGTATGTCACTATTGATGTACTGTAATAGTGAAGATTTGAATAAGATTCAAATAATGCAAAATAGAGGTGATGGGAATATTGTTAAAATGTGATAGATATGCTGGGATAGGGTAAATGTTGTCGAAATTAAAATTTCTGAAAATCAAGTAGATGGTGGAGGAAGCCAACTTGATTTTCATTCACAAAATTGAAAATAATTTGATGCTTCAATTTATGTCCGGCTATTTGATAAGAAGATCGGATATGTTGGGTTATAATTTAAGAATGGGGGAAGATTATTTTATAGATAGGTTCAATACGAATGTGCCACAAAAATCATTATTTGTTGAAGGGCTAAGATTATAAGTTAAGTCCTCACCTTAGACTACATAAGAATAGACCCCTTTATTTACATTGAAAAGTGTCGCATCTGAAACTTAGAGCTGGTCGATTGTAACGTATTGAGCTGGTCCACTCAGGTCATAAAAAAATGTTCATGTTGCCAAACTGAGCAAATAGTAGGTTTATCTGTTCCCCTATAATTGTGAATAGATTCTTTTTCTCAAATTTGCATTCAAAACATTGTATAGAATTTTATATTTTGAATTGAAACTGTCTTATCGGATATACTAGCAAGAAGTAAAAGAAAAACTTTGGTTGATTCTGCTATTTTATGTCAGAGACCGCAGATGGAAAAAAATTCAGATGAACGTCAAGACAACGCTGCCGCATTCTCTGTTTGACAGTTTGAAGATCACATGATGTTTAGAGGACACACGTTGCCACCTCTGCATCGGAAATAAATAAGCAAATTGAAGAAAATTTGTGGGAGTCAGTGATAGGTTTTTCATATTTTTTATTGTTTATTACTTCTCATCGCACTAAAAATGGTTAGTAAGTGTAAAAGTTGCAGTGAAGACAGGAATTTTAATCCGGATTCATCGTTCCATAGATAAGTGTATTGTAAGAACCGAAGTATTTTGTTACTTAAATGTTCAGTAGTGTTGAAAGTTTTAATAGGGAAGTTTTCAATGAGATTATTATACAATAAAATGAGGTTTTCTAGAATTAAGGGTCCCAGATGACGATGAAATAGGAAGAATATGGGCTTTGCTGTTGGGATGGTCAAGTATTTGAACAAAGAAAGCAATTTTCATTTGTTCAGATCATTTTGATCCTGAAAATAATGTGATCCGAGTAAATGGAAAAAGATTTTATGCGGTGTTGCCGGGTGAGGTTTCACAAGAGAACCTCCAATGAGGTTAAGACTTTCAATGAGAGAGCCAAAACAAATCGACATTCAACAAAGGAATGCTTTGACTATCTTATATAGTCTCAGGTCCACACCAAACATAAACGTGTTTAAAAGAAGGTTAAGAAAACTTTATTTTCAGTTGTAGTTATTATCTTGTACACCTTTTGTTATGCTATATGCTTTTTTTTTCTGCTGTAAAAATTGTAGCCATGGGCTGAAATAAAGCATTATTATTATTATTATGTCAGTGTTTCTTCTCGAGCACAATTTGGTTCTTAAAATCGAATATAAGCTCCAGAGGATCGAATTCAACATTCTCTATTTCTCTTGAAAATACGTTCGGGAGCTGATTTGCTGAGAATTAAACAGTAAAAAGAATGAAAGTCGAAATGGCTGATGACGGTTACGTAAAGGATTCTATAATATTTATTATTTAATCATCCAACTTCCTCCTGATTAGATCAGATCGATTGATTTTTTCCTGTTGCAAGAAGAACCGTGAATGTTGAAAGGTCCGCGTCTGCCTAAATTCCATATAGCGAAATTTCAAAATTGTCACAAGCGATAGAACATCCGTGACCATCGCCTCCCGGTCCAATATTTCCGCGCAATTTGCGGCAATCAACAAGAGGAGCAACATCGTTCGAAATGAAAACTCAGTCGGTAAACTTGCCCGGGGCGAAATTTGTTCCGTTCCGAATGTTCATCGCAGAGTTATTCCGCGGTTGCTGCGCTCGCCTTGGGCCTCGCTCGAGGACGTCCGACAGACATTTCAATAACAATTATTACAACTTTCATTGCGTATTCCGAGCACCTCCAGCTTGTTTTCTCCGTTTCTCCTACGCGCTCTCATCTGTGGCTGGATTCTTGGCGCGGCGCTATTTGTCGCCTTGTTCAAACAGAAACTTGGGAGAGTTGCCCGAGGGATGAATATTCGGTGAGGCATGATCCATGTTATTTGGTTTTGGAATAAATTTGGGGATACTTGTTGATATTCGAATGAGGTTGCCCTGCGCAGTGCCGGTGGAATTAATTGAATGCGTTCAGGGTGACGTCTTGCTTGAAGCCGAAATTAGATGTTCTATGGGTGATGTGATAGTTTGATTTGTAAAAGGATAACAAGATTCCATGAAAACGTTCAGTTCATTGATTCGGAATGTTTTAGATACAATTTGAAGCGTGTTGATTTTATTGTTAGACATTTTTGATAATAGAACTCGTGTAGAATTATTATTCAGGCTATATTCACAATATTTCAGCTCTTCTTGCATTTGAATATTCAGAAAAGTTCAAGCTCTGTCATGAAGAAGGTTCTATTCAGAACTTCTTTTCTTGCAGCGTGCGTTGAACTACTTGCGGATTTGGTGTGGCAGAAACTTACTTCATCTGACCATTACTTAGTGCAGTGTCGTTACATAAGTAAATAAAAACTACGAGTATATATTATGAAGTTATTGTCTTGATATGGATCGATATAATTCACTATTGACAATGAGGAAGATAGACTACTTACATGCTTAGGCTTGAACATAAAGGCTGAAGGACTCCTGATCCTAGCCGATTCCATAGGCAATGAAAATCTGTTAGTATTTTTGAAAAAAAACACAAAACAATATCTATATTCAATTCCAACCATAAAATCAATACTGAATTAAGAGTAGCGAAAAGTTTATATATAGAACAACAAACGTGGTTTACCCAACAAGACAGAAATTTTCAATGTTCACATCCACCTAGTGCCTTCTGAGAAGAAGGATAACAAAAAGCCTCAGCTATTCGTTTCGCAGACCTCCCTAGTCTTCACTCTCAGATGTCTCGTACATAACAGACGATAATGAATACATCGATGGGCTGAGTAGCAGCATACATTAATTTTACCCCGATGCCGAAGATCTCGACCAATCAGGAAACGAAGCGCGCTTGCTGTCAATGACAGAGAGGACAATAGGCCCTCTTTGTCATATTTTCAACGGTTCGTTTTGACAATCAGCCATCTGATTCGAATTTATACTTTTGCTAGAAGTAATTATTGAATATTTTTGTTAGCGTTAGCAACGTGTTAATATTTTCATTATCTTTCAACATGGACGGAGAGAAGTAAGTATTTATCTATTATTTTGTAGAACATGCACTCAACCAATTTATTTGGAAACTTTAATTTTCAGGGATAAACTGAGTTGTCAAATTTGTTCAAAACAATTTTCTTCTGCTTCGACGAAATATCGTCATATGCGGAATATTCATCATCAAGATCTTATTCCAAAGCAATTAAAGCATTTAAAATGTCCAATTTGCCCAGAAGAAAAGAAAATTGCTCTTGAGTCCCATAATGCTTTGGATATTCATTTAGAGCAAATTCATTCCATTAACATCATAACATCACAGTTGACTTTTAAAAACGAAGAAGAATTTGAGGGTTTGAATTTAACTTCCAGGATATGTAAGTCAATGTAGCAAACGCAGCATGAAAACTGGAGGAAGTATCAGAATATCTGGGTTCTGCCTTTCTAGAATTCGTGTGAAGATAAGTAGTACAGGTAAGTTTTTTAGTTATTCATTTGTGTTTAACTAGAAATATGATCCAATATTTCATTTGTATGTTTCAGCTGTGAATGTAACATTCGTAGAAACACATGTAGGTCATGAGGATGAACTACACTCTAAACGTTTGAGTAAGGATGATCAGAAATTGATTGCTGATGAATTGGAAGTTGGAATTACAAAAGAGAGCATTTTACAGGATTCTAAAAATGTTACAGAAGAAAAACTGCTAAGAATTAATGTACTCGCAAGGGCAGATCTTTCTTATATTATGCGAAAATTCAATATTGAAGAAACGAAAATATGATGATGACATGCTACTACTTTAAAAGTTAAATTAGATCAATCTAATAAAATTTCTAATTTTTCCATAGATTCTGACAGTAAATTTCAAGTAAGTCTTTGTGATAAGTCAGACATGTGTTTTTCATAGTAGTTGATTGTAGATGGAGTTAAACCAAAGCATTATGAAACTTAAATCGTTGCATGAGAGTGATATTTGACGTATAATGAAATTGATTGATGAAACACATGATTTGACATATGGTACTGGTGCAACTAGAAGAAAAAGAAAAATGGAGAAACAATTATAGTTCCCAAAACATAGTAGTTGAATTTAATATTTTGTAATTTCTTTCTCTTCCAAGATAGTTTATTCATTAAATTTGATTCAAAGGTGTTGAGGTAGCAGTTCTGTAAAAGCTTATTCAGTGAAGCATGTTTTTCAAGAACAAGAAAATTCTAATGAGATGCATGGTGAAGATCAGTTTGAGAACCAAAAAGGGAAATTGATCTCATATGTGTAATTAAATTATTTTTATAAGGTTTTGGAACTTATTGATCAGTGCTGCATTTGATAGATGGAGGTGCCAGGATTTTGATGATGCATGTTTAACTTAACTTAAAAATTCAGTATAATCCATGAGGAATTGATATCCATTTTTTCATTAGAATGAATGTATAAATGTCCATTTAAAAATAAATGCTCTTAAACTGAAAACAAAAGCAGCCTATAAGATAGATAGGCAAAACCGAAAAAAAGTTTTCGGAATCCTCTCCTGCATGGTGCTATAGCGTATTGCGGCAAAATCTGGAACCTCAATCATATTTTGATGATTGGTCGGCATCGGGGTAAAATTAATGCATGCTCTGAGTAGCATCCCAGGCGTTCTTGCACGTCTAACAAACGATTAAAATATACCAAAATTAAGACAGGTCTCAGTACTGTGCATTGAGTACCGCCGCACGTTACCCTGTTCAATCGATAGTATTCTAAATAAAATGATTCAACCTTAGGCTATATAAGATAGACAAAGCATTCCTTTGTAGAATGTTGATTAGTTTTGACTACCTCATTGAACGTCTCAACCTCATTAAAAGTCTCTTGTGAAACCTCACCCGGCAACACCGCATAAAATCTTTCTCCATTTACTCGGGTCACAATATCTTCAGGGTCAAAATGATCTGAACAAATAAAAATTGCTTTCTTTGGGCAAATACTTGACCATCACAACAGCGCAGCCCAAATTCTTCTTTTTTCATCGTCATCTGGGAACCTTAATTCAAGAAAACCTAACTTTATCTTATAATAATCTCATTGAAAACTTCCCTATTGAAACTTTTCAAGCGACTGAACATGTAAATAACTAAATACTTCGGTTCGAACAATACACTTATCTATGGAAGGATAAATTCGGCTTAAAATTCCTATCTTTACTACAACTTTCAAACTTACGAACCATTTTTGGTGCGATGAAAAGTATTAAGCAATAACAAATGTGAAAAACCTAATACTGACTCTCACAAATTTTCTTCAATTTGCGTATTTATTTTCGATACAGAGGTGGCAACGTGTGTCTTTTAGAACATGTGACCTTCAAATTGTCAAGCAGAGAAAAAACAGCGTTGTCTTGACTTTCACATGAATTTCTTTGCATCTGTGGTCTCTGACATAAAATAGCAGAATCAACTGAAGTTTTTCTTTTAATTCTTGCTAATATATCCGATAAGACAATTCAATTCAAAATATAAAATTTCATACAATATTTTGAATGCAAATTGGAGAAAAAGTTTTTATTCACAACTATAGGGGAATAGAGAAACCTTTTATTTGCTCAGTTTGGCAGCTTGAAAAGTTTTTATGACCTGGGTGGACCAGCTCAATACGTTACAATCGATCAGCTCTAAGTTTAAGATGCTACACTTTTCAATGTTAATAAAGAGGTCTATTCTTATATAGTCTAAAGATTCAACCCCCTATAGCTGAGACTGTTTTTGCTCAGGATTATCCGATGTCTTGAATTTCATCGACATCCAATCCATTTAGATGAAAATGACAAATCTTCCTGATCCATCGATAGCATTAAACATTGAATTATTCCATTGATTCCCAAACTCAGCTTGCCCGCTTCTTTGTATCTTTTTCCTTGGAATCAATGATACAATCGGGTCTACGTTTTACACAAGTATCAGAGGACCTGTGATTTACCTTGGGAACGTGACACGAACTTATTCACTTCCACCCTGTTCCTTCTGAGAATAAGGATGACTAAAAGCCTGAGTTATCTGTTTTCCAAACTTGCCTCGCCTTCACTCTCGGATGTCACGTACACAATGGACGATAATGAATACATCGACCGGACTAAGTAGCGTCCCAGTTGTTGTTGTTTTCAGGGATCTCCTCTCGTTTTTTCCCAGTTCCACAGAACATCCCAACGGCATAAAAGTTTGGTTTATCGGAAAATGTTGCTAAAAGAGGAATTTATTGCGAATGGGAGAGAACGATTCATCCTCGTCATTTCGTAAGTGGTGCTCTTAAATGTTTTATAAATCACAGTTTTTGTCCTGATGCTAAAAGAATGAAAATTATGGAAGAGAGCGCCACTGGTATTATTGCTGCTTTTCTATGTTGTTGTGGTGTTTCAAGTGAGGTGAAAATTTTTATTTGTTTCTCAATTGTAAAAGTCAGTTTCCAAAAACACAACATTAATCAAGAAAGTTTATTTTATCAAGTCACTAACTTGTTAAACTGACAGTTAACTTGCAGCAAAATTTTTACAGTTAGTAGTATTATTTACATAAAATAATTTTGTTGTATCGTCATATATGTTGAAAATCATGGTACAATTGTTATTTCCAGTAACACAGATTTTTGATGATGAAAGAGTTTATACTGATGATGATGAACCATCTGATGACCCAGAAACTGCTGAACTCGTGGACTGCACAACATTTGTACTCAACAACATTTTTTGTTGGCCGAATCATCGACATAACTCAACGCCATTTCGGTGCTCTTCTACCCTCCTGCACGCTTTAGTGCTAAAATATCTCCACCCGAATCCGCAACCATAGTGGCTCCAGTTCTGTGAAAAGAGTGACTGGTGTATAACTCTGGGTCTTTTAAACCTAAATATTTCGCTATTTGCTTTGGGACACCACCAATAATATGCTAGCCAGCCTTAAGGGAAATGGAATTTCCATGTCGGTATGTCAAAAAAAATCTTAGGCTTTCTGTTCCAGGAGGCCGAAGATTTACATATTTTCTGTATAACATGCAGGGCTTGAAGCTGCAGCCGTCATCGGTTATGGTGAATCTTCCTGTTGTTAAATTTTTTATTTGTCGCAATGTCACAATATCGTATTTTCACATATCTTCTACATCATTCAGGTTTAAGGAGAGAATTTCGTCACATCGACAACATCCAAAAATCCCACATATTGTTACAATTTTCGCCAACAACAACTGGTCATCAGGAGCAAGTAAAAGAAATTGTTAGCCTCTTCTTTACTTAATACCTTGGCCTTTTTTGGCCTATAACGCTCATTTTTTCGTTTCAGAAACGCTATTACATTTTGAAATCTGCAAATGACAATTAAACGTCATATTTTTCAATAAATTTTTTAAGGAAAACAAACCTGCGAACAGGGACATTTTCTTTCATTTCCAAGCAGCTTTTAAGCATAGACCATTTTGCCCATAAAGTATTAGGGCTGAATCTAGCTGATATTTGATTCAAGTAGACCTACATCTTCAGTTACTCCAATCACACTATTTTTGTTTTGCCACTTTTTGGAGTCGTTTTCTCGTTCGTACCTTGAAGCTGATTTTGCAGATAATAATTTTGAAACTACACTGCTGGCTGCCTCAATAATTTCTTTTGGTACATTCGTTTTCTTTTCCGCCAAAACAAATGTAAAAAAAATAAACAGACATGTTCATGGCACAGCTTCCATAGCTTACGACATTTGCGACAAATTATTGAAATTTTTTGGGAATTTATCTATCCTTTTTACAAATGAAAAACAAATAAAATATAATAGAGTAAGATCCCGGTGCCCCCAGACGTTACTTATTTTCTCATAAGAAATATAAATGGGATAAAGTAGTGTTAGTACGTACTTTGAGTGTGTGCATACCTGCTACCTTGGGTCGACGGCCAATTCATAGGTACCAGGTGCTAAAGGTAGATAAATACAGTACTGATTTTTCTTAAATTCTCAGTGCTGATTTTTACATATGTTTTAGATATTGTTGTTAAAAATTAATAATCATTATTGCCAGACACTTTCCATCGGCGCTTACCCTTACCAGACGCTTTAAAGCTTCAAAAAATAACATATTCTTACTTATAATCTCATTCTTGATTTTTATGTATAATACTTGGGAACTATTTGAACACCCTGGTCAGCAGCCAGACCAATTGGAGGGTCAAACATCCCCCAGACACACATAAAGTGTCGCTATGTGTATAAGCGCGAGGTCATTATTTGTACGCTTTACGCATCTTTTGATATAAGGCTCATGTCGCCAAAACTTTGTATAATTTAAAAAAATAAGGTTTCTCAGTACTGTCAATGTTGTCGATCTTGTTTTTTTTTACAGTAATAAATGTTTTAATTATTTTAAGAGTAATACAGCCCGGACGTTTGAGTGGCAGGCTACTCTATTCAGTGCTACTTGGTAGTAGGTTTGAGAGAAGCATTAAAAAAACAACGATGAACAACTTTTCTGTAGATTATGAGAAAAAAAAAGTAACGAAAGTCGGTGGAAAATTGCAGGAATTACGAATTCAGAGGGATGTATTTGGGCGTATAATCGGTATATCGATTGATCACAAAGTCGATATAGCCAAAATATTTTCGTACCCCATAACTCCAGTCCCATTGTCAATGTGCCATCTTGATGGTGACATTTGTAAGACTCAAAAATCAATTTTAATGAAATGTTTAGAAAATGGTGTTGAACATGATCCACCATCTCACATAGATATTATACTAATTGATGGATTTTACTTACTTCATAGAATGAAAAATGTCCCTAAAACATTTGGGAGTATCTCCAAAAAAATGTTACAAATGGTCACACAATTATCAAGATGGCACATTGACAATGGGCCTGGAGTTATGGGGTACGAAAATATTTTGGCTATATCGACTTTGTGATCAATCGATATACCGATTATACGCCCAAATACATCCCTCTGAATTCGTAATTCCTGCAATTTTCCACCGACTTTCGTTACTTTTTTTTTCTCATAATCTACAGAAAAGTTGTTCATCGTTGTTTTTTTAATGCTTCTCTCAAACCTACTACCAAGTAGCACTGAATAGAGTAGCCTGCCACTCAAACGTCCGGGCTGTATTACTCTTAAAATAATTAAAACATTTATTACTGTAAAAAAAACAAGATCGACAACATTGACAGTACTGAGAAACCTTATTTTTTTTTTAAATTATACAAAGTTTTGGCGACATGAGCCTTATATCAAAAGATGCGTAAAGCGTACAAATAATGACCTCGCGCTTATACACATAGCGACACTTTATGTGTGTCTGGGGGGATGTTTGACCCCTCCAATTGGTCTGGCTGCTGACCAGGGGTGTTCAAATAGTTCCCCAAGTATTATACATAAAAATCAAGAATGAGATTATAAGTAAGAATATGTTATTTTTTTTGAAGCTTTAAAGCGTCTGGTAAGGGTAAGCGCCGATGGAAAGTGTCTGGCAATAATGATTATTAATTTTTAACAACAATATCTAAAACATATGTAAAAATCAGCACTGAGAATTTAAGAAAAATCAGTACTGTATTTATCTACCTTTAGCACCTGGTACCTATGAATTGGCCGTCGACCCAAGGTAGCAGGTATGCACACACTCAAAGTACGTACTAACACTACTTTATCCCATTTATATTTCTTATGAGAAAATAAGTAACGTCTGGGGGCACCGGGATCTTGGACTATAACACAATACACGCATGGTAACGGATTTTACTGGCTCAAGGAGGTATTGACTCGCCAGCGGCTCGTCAGTTATATCCTCCATTCAGCAGTAAAAACCCTCTTACCTTGCTAGTAATGTTATTTACTATTTTGGTTGAGATATGGCAGCCCGAGAACTCTAAATTTGGTTATTGATGATGAGAAATCTATTTTTCTTGATTATTTTACATTCTCCTCGTCAGTAGTTGTATTGGTTTCCAACTGTATTGTAGGGGAGGGGATTTTAAAAGGTTACAATCCCATACGAATTTGCAGCATTGAACAATCGCTGCGTGGAAGGCTCAATGCTATTTCCCTACTTCCGACAACAATAAAAGAAGTTTGGGGATATCACAGACTAGCTGGACGTACATAGAGAAGTTTTCGTGAAACGGTCACAAGGTGACTTTTCCTTTTCCATGTGAGTTGAATCCTAGCAGATGTTTTGATAAGAAGACTATAAGTTGCTCCTGGACATCCATTTGGATATGCGGATAATGATTCGTAAATCATCTTAGTCTTCCTAACGAGCAGTAAACTTCTAAACGGTGAGTGTATAATTGATAAAAAGAAGGGCCCTACCGTTACACTCAATTTTGAAAAACCTGAGTAAATAGTTGAATTTATTGACTTTCAATCATATCCGCTACTGAGAGTACGCAGCCGGCACCTTATATGGTTTTCTGATCTCGCTTCAAACTAAGCCACAATCGCTGTACTTTCAGAATCGGTCGCAACGCAGACCGCATCAATTCCTCTTTAACCGATATCTTCACTTCAGAATTAATCCCTGGTACGTTCCGGACCGTTCTCGAACCGAATCGAGCGGGGTATTCATCACCAACTCCACGATCCAATAATACAAACTCGGGCGTGAATAATGAAGGAGAAGTTCGGATTCGCTACAAGAAAAATGAATTAGCCCGGGACGTCGGGCGTTGCGCCGAACTTTGGCGAGATTTATTATTTTGGAATAATGCGGTTTTTGTTCGGTTGGGCGTTGTTTTACGGCGCTGAATCTTCTCCCATTCTTCGGCGGTGTTTATTGTTTTTTAATCGGAAATCGATGGCCGGATTATTATTCAGCACGATGCTCAGTTCGATCTTCATTCATAGGGAACGCGGCGATTCAAGAAAGCAATTTCGAAATGGCGGTTATGATGTAGCCTCTCTCTGATATGCAAGGCATTAAATACAGTTCAGAGAGTTTCTCTGTTTTGTTTCTGTTGTGTTATAGAATGCTTCGAGTGGTGAATTATCAGTTTCTGATTGAGAGTTCACTTAACAATGTTATAAACGCTGTAAATGTATGTATCATGTAACGATAATACTGACAATCTACTGTTCTAGTCGTTTAGACAGGAATTTGTGCGCGACCGAACTGAAAAAAAAGTGATAGTTAAACCGTAAGAAGAAGTTCGTGGAATAAAACGTTAAATGACGCGTCGCAGGCGCGACAGTCGTATACACAAGGGACTAGTGCATAATACCTTTCTTTTTCTCCTTCTTTCATTTTATTCTCTCATGAATTCATGGGTGAATACTCACTAGGGATGGCTGATCCCAAAAATTCCATTCCGACCTGATCCGGTCCAGAAAATGAACTATTCGAAAAATCAGTTCCAGATACTAGTCCGAGTTCGAAGTGGTCGGAGCTCATTCGTGACGCGAATGATTCCGGACTGGGACTATTGGATTGGTAGTTGGACCTGTTACTGATCGTGGCAATAATATAAACAATGAAGTTCTTTTTCCATGATAAGAATGAGGTTACTTACAAATGAACAGCGATTACAAATTATTGATATTTATTATCAAAACTCGTGCTCTGTGAAAATCTTTCGTAATGACCATATTATGGTCGCATTACCCACCTGGAGAATCCAAAATTCGTACTGTTATAACCAAATTTATTTTTTTAGACATTAAAACATAGACTCGAAGTGAGCATCGATAAGTGTATTGCATCCAGTGATAATGAGGATCGATAAATATCGATTCTCAACAACTAGACATGTGTTACTCAACCACATGGAAAATATTTGGTGTCAATTTGAGTTTGGATGCCTATAAAATCCAACTTCGACAAGAAGGCTCGTGTCTAAGCATACCTGCAATTTCATATTTTGAAAACATGAATATTTAAGTTCATTTCCTTCCAATGATAAAGAGCATACATATTGCAAAGGAAAATCACCATCGTTTTCATCGTAAGAAAATAAATGGGAAAACCATCGACCTAAACTTTGCCGAATATTTTATGCCTTGTAAAGTAAGCTATTCAAAAGTTTCGAAATATTCTTCAAGACTTGTCACACCAGCTATTCGGGAGATATTGATACTGAATAACAACAAAGTTACTTTCTACCAATTCTGTACCTTTTGTGACAAATTGCATTCATAGTAGATCTCGGTTCCTCCACTATTCATTTCCTTTCCATCTCCATCAATTGATGGCAACAGACAGTTTCAAGATAGGTTAGGAAATTGGGAGATGTTTCACAATTTCCTGATGGATGTCGCATCACATATTTGATTTCTTTCAGGTTCGTTCAATGTTCGTTGAAAAACTTGCCTAAACTGAAATGATTTCATGAAGTATACATTCACAATGACTTTCCTTGTGCAGATATGGAAATAATAGTCCAAGTTTTCTTCCGACTCAAAGAAATGAAATCGTTATATGTTGAAAAGAGAGAATTTGCATTCTAGATCAAATATGTTATAATAGTTTATTTCTCCTTTCATTATGAGTGGAGCAAAATGTCGATAAATGAACATATTCTTTTCCTATTATAATAAAATATTAGAGCTTGGACAGGTTAAGAACGAAATAAAGGTATACATCAGTTTCGGAACATCCATCCGTCCGATTCGAATAATTCATATCAAAAAATCCGATACAGTATATTGCTATTGTAATGCTGAATTATACAGGGTGGCCTTTTGAAAACGAAACAGACGAGATTACAGACGAAATAAGTTTTTTCGATAGAAATGCTCGGACAGGTCGATTTCTGTTTCGAGGGGGACAACTTAAGATGTAAGTTACGAACGCATAGCGCTTCAACCCTTGCTGCTACAACCCCCACCCCCAATTTTCAAATCGGGAAGATGGGGTGAGTAATACCTCAATTCGAAGGTATTTTTATACTGATTTCAGCACAGTAATTGTTATTTCATTTTGTGCCTTAGTTCTCGAAATATACACGCGTTAGTTAATTTTATCACTTAAATTAATTTTTTACGAATAATTGACATTTCGTGCTTCCGAAACACCAAAATTTCCGTACTTGTATTTGAAATTGCAAAACTTCTACCAGTGGGCAAATGAAGTCATACCGTACTTGTTAATGCTACTAGGGTCAGATGTTCGACTAGCTGTTTTATTCACTGAAATCATTCTCCAACTGTACGGTATCAGAACGAGTATTGATCTAAGAAATAAGACTTTTCAAAGTGAAGTGAATAATTTATCAAAAACTCACATCAATTAATTAAATATTCAAATTTTTCACCATACAATGAAATAAGCTTTGTTCGAAACGATGGCGCACATTTTGCAGCATTTCTGGAGTGATTTGACGATATTCGTTCACTATACGTCTTCTTAAATCTTCTATGGAATCGGGCTGTGTAGAGTAAATTTTACTCTTCAAGTGGCCCCAAAGAAGGAAATCTAGTGGTGACAGATCTGGCGATCTGGCTGGCCATTCAGTGGGACCCCTTCTTCCAATGCACCGATTTGGAAATCTTTGATCCAGATATTCTCGAACTGGTAAGGCGTAGTGTGGAGGAGCTCCATCCTGCTGAAACACAATCTGATCTTCCACATAATTTCCAGCATTGTTTTCAATAATTTCCATCTTGATTAAAGATTTTTATATCTGTAATTGGAGGAAGGAAGCCACAGTCATGGTTGTTTTGAAGCTCAAAATGTCGATTTTTCACAAAAAAACACTATTAGTGCCAAGTGCCATGAAAACACCACTTCACAATCTCTGTTTACCAATAATACATCAATTCTTTAAAATATAATGTGTATATAGATGGGTTCTTGGCAATTTTTTTGCCCAAAATCAAGGTTTCTTTAAACCAATTTTCAAACTTTGTCTATATTTCGGACGTATTTACGTCCTTCATCAGGACTCTACAAAAAATATTACATTATATAACTTAATATTTTTACAATAACGAATTAACTACTAACAGTTTTCAAGGTTTATAAAATTGTCCAAATTTGAAATGTTTGAAGAATGATGTTGAGTGTTTTTTTTAAAGGAGTTTTTTATAAATGTCAAAGAAACACAGAGGTAGGAAAGTGACAATAGATTAGGGATGTAAATAAAATCGAAAATTAGTATAGAATCAAGATAAGGGATAGTAGTTGAAATTATTAATTTGAAAGTTAGGAAAAGATCAAGAGGAGTCACAACTTCTGATCTAGAGATAGAAGGTAACTATATATGGAGCTGAGTTCAGAAAAGTTTAGAGAAGATGTCTGTCCACTTTACTCGAAGATCAATCTGTTTATATAAAACTTAGTTGTGACCCTACGACAGGTACCCAAAATAGACTGACTCAATAAATTATATTGTATTTGTAGAGTCCCGATGAAGGATGTAAATACGTCCAAATTATAGACAAAGTTTGAAAATTGGTTTAAAGAAACCTTGATTTTGGGCAAAAAAATTTGCCAAGAACCCATCTATATACACATATTCATACGGCAATACTCCTTTTAGTTATTATAATATAATGTATGTATAATATCGTACAAACACTAACAATAACAACACATGAGTGCGGAGTTTTAGCAGATCCTCATTCTAGTTCCAATAAAAGTTGCATATATCAGGCGTCCAAAATATGTGAATATTCTATTGAAGTATTAAATAAACCCATAATTCGGTTGATTTGTAGGAATACGAAGATATCCAATAATCTGCGAAAAGTTACCTGCGATAGTTCTCAGCTTGTTTTGTATTATTTCATAGCAAATATTAAATCCCGTATAAAAAGGAAATTCTGTCAGATTCCCATAATTCAAAAATCCAAAAAATCAATAGAATTCGATTAAATCAGCAATCCAAAATATCCAATAATCTCGTGTGAATTTTGCACTAATTGAAATGTCTAACTTCATACTTCAAAATTTAAGGCAATTATATGCTGCCGTGAAGTAAGGACAATTTTTTGTTTGTTTGACTGAAGATGTTCTGTTTCTTGCCTTATTTCAATTAATACAGAGGCATTCGGTTTTGTAAGATTGATGTGTTGTCACGTCTACATCATCAAAATGACTTTGGTAGTGCCTCTGACTCCGGCAGTACCTCGGAGTCATGGAATTCAAGTGAAGTGAATAATTTGTGTTTGTTCGATAAAATAGGTGATCGGTTTTGAAAAATTTCAAATTTAAAATATTTTAGTTCTCTGGTAGAACCCTTTTCAGGTTTTTGGGTTAATGGCTGCGGTCGGGTATGAGCTGCTTCTCTGTGTCCTGGAGTTGTCTCTCTTCGGTTCTCGATGCGGTTCTCTTTGCAGGCGACTGTATTCTTTCCGTTAATGATCCTTTGAATTTACTATGTTTCTGCGAACTTTCTTACTATTTCCTGGGGTGCTGCATTTTGCATTGTAGAGATTCTCTTTCAATTGAAGAATTCTAAGATTTTTCTAGCAGTTTACTTGCTGACAGGTCAGTTAACGATTTCACAACAAGAACGACCTTGAGGTATGTTTGATTGCATTGCTTCTTGGTCTGTATTTTCCGATGTCCTGTATGCGTCAAATCCGTCTGATTAGACGGTATCTCTTGTGGAATATTCATATCTATTGGCTGAGTGAGAAGTAATTAACTCCGAATTCACCTGACGCCTGTAGGGACGTTCTGATACCATAAATCTCAATAGTCACATCCTATTCGAAATTAGAAAAAAATATTGTGTGACACACGTTGGGAAACTGTTTCTCGTAACTCGTGATCGTTACAAAAAATAATGCTTTTTCCAACTGGTTGTACGAATAACTATTGTTGCAAGTGCCCGAATCGAATTTTCAATTCGACTTCTTCAAAGCCAACTTCAAAACTTCTGAAGTAGTGGGTATTTATTAGAAAAGGAGCAAGAGCCTGCAGCTTACTCCATTCCGTACCATTAATCGTCCAATTGTTACTTTACACGTTCCCCGAATAAAGCTCCACTTTCCGAAGTCTGTTTGCGGCTCACCGCCATCTATATGTTTGCAAACTAGAAGTTGTCGTAGGAACGTGATACAATTATTAATACGGTGCTCGTGGGCCACTGCCTGGGAGATAACAATTCCTTAACTTATGGCGCGAGAAAGCACGGAGGTCGGAATCTCCCCGAAGGAAGGCGGAAGGCCAGATCCTATATCGAAAGTTATGTCGGGGAACTGCTGGATGCTGCCACCGTGAGGAAACTGGGAGAGTAATACCTCAATTCGAAGGTATTTTTATACTGATTTCAGCACAATTATTTCATTTTGTGCCTTAGTTCTCGAAATATACACGCGTTAGTTAATTTTATCACTTAAATTAATTTTTTACGAATAATTGACATTTCGTGCTTCCGAAACACCAAAATTTCCGTACTTGTATTTGAAATTGCAAAACTTCTACCACTGGGCAAATGAAGTCATACCGTACGTGTTAATGCTACTAGGGTCATATGTTCGACTAGCTGTTTTATTCACTGAAATCATTCTCCAACTGTACGGTATCAGAACGAGTTGAAGTATTAATCTAACAAATAAGACTTTTCAAAGTAAAGTGAATAATTTATCAAAAACTCATATCAATTAATTAAATATTCAAATTTTTCACCATACAATGAATTAAGTTTTGTTCGAAACGATGGCGCACATTTTGCAGCCTTTCTGGAGTGATTTGACGATATTCGTTCACTATACGTCTTCTTAAATCTTCTATGGAATCGGGCTGTGTAGAGTAAATTCTACTCTTCAAGTGGCCCCAAAGAAGGAAATCTAGTGGTGACAGATCTGGCGATCTGGCTGGCCATTCAGTGGGACCCCTTCTTCCAATGCACCGATTTGGAAATCTTTGATCCAGATATTCTCGAACTGGTAAGGCGTAGTGTGGAGGAGCTCCATCCTGCTGAAACACAATCTGATCTTCCACATAATTTTCATCACTGTTTTCAATAATTTCCATCTTGATTAAAGATTTCTTTTATCAGTAATTGGAGTGAAGGAAGCCACAGTCATGGTTGTTTTGAAGCTCAAAATGTCGATTTTTCACAAAAAAACACTATTAGTGCCAAGTGCCATGAAAACACCACTTCACAATCTCTGTTTAATAATAATACATCAATTCTTTAAAATATAATGTGTATATAGATGGGTTCTTAGCAATTTTTGCCCAAAATCAAGGTTTCTTTAAACCAATTTTCAAACATGTCTATATTTCGGACGTTTTGTAGAGCCCCGATGAAGGACGTAAATACGTCCGAAATATAGACGAAGTTTTAAAATTTGTTTAAAGAAACCTTGATTTTGGGCAAAAAAAATTGCCAAGAGCCCATCTATACAATACACATATTCATACGGCAATACTCCTTTTAGTCATTATAATATAATGTATGTATAATATCGTACATACACTAACAATAACAACACATGAGTGCGGAGTTTTACCAGATCCTCATTCAAGTTCCAATAAAAGTTGCATATATCAGGCGTCCAAAATATGTGAATATTCTATTGAAGTATTAAATAAACCCATAATTCGGTTGATTTGTAGGAATACGAAGATGACCAATAATCTGCGAAAAGTTACCTGCGATAGTTCTCAGCTTGTTTTGTATTATTTCATAGCAAATATTAAATCCCGTATAAAAAGGAAATTCTGTCAGATTCCCATAATTCAAAAATCCAAAAAAACAATAGAATTCGATTAAATCAGCAATCCAAAATATCCAAAAATCTCGTGTGAATTTTGCACTAATTGAAATGTCTAACTTCATACACTTCACTTGAAGAATACGAGAATCGAAGAGAAAATTTAAGGCAATTATATGCTGCCGTGAAGTAAGGACAATTTTTTGTTTGTTTGACTGAAGATGTTCTGTTGCTTGCCTTATTTCAATTAATACAGAGAGAGGCATTCGGTTATGTAAGACTGATGTGTTGTCACGTCTACATCATCAAAATGACTTTGGTAGTGCCTCTGACTCCGGTAGTACCTCGGAGTTATGGAATTCAAGTGAAGTGAATAATTTGTATTTGTTCGATAAAATAGGTGATCGGTTTTGAAAAATTTCAAATTTAAAATATTTTAGTTCTCTGATAGAACCCTTTTCAGGTTTTTGGGTTAATGGCTGCGGTCGGGTATGAGCTGTTTCTCTGTGTCCTGGAATTGTCTCGCCTCGGTTCTCTTTGCAGGCGACTGTATTCTTTCCGTTAATGATCCTTTGAATTTACTATGTTTCTGCGAACTTTCTTACTATTTCCAGGGGTGCTGCATTTTGCATTGTAGAGATTCTCTTTCAATTGAAGAATTCTAAGATTTTTCTAGCAGTTTACTTGCTGACAGGTCAGTTAACGATTTCACAACAAGAACGATCTTGAGGTATGTTTGATTGCATTGCTTCTTGGTCTGTATTTTCCGATGTCCTCTGTGCGTCAAATCCGTCTGATTGGACGGTTTCTCTTGTGGAATATTCATATCTATTGGCTGAGTGATTTCACCTGACGCCTGTAGGGACGTTCTGATACTATAAGTCTTAATAGTCACATCCTATTCGAAATTAGAGAAAAATATTGTGTGACACACGTTGAGAAACTGTTTCTCATAACTCGCGATCGTTACAAAAAATAATGCTTTTTCCAACTGGTTGTACGAATAACTATTTTTGCGAGTGCCCGAATCGAATTTTCAATTCGACTTTTTCAAAGCCTACTTCAAAACTTCTGAAGTAGTGGCTATTTATTAGAAAAGGAGCAAGAGCCTGCAGCTTACTCCATTCCGTACCATTAATCGTCCAATTGTTACTTTACACGTTCCCCGAATAAAGCTCCACTTTCCGAAGTCTGTTTGCGGCTCACCGCCATCTATATGTTTGCAAACTAGAAGTTGTCGTAGGAACGTGATACAATTATTAATACGGTGCTCGTGGGCCACTGACTGGGAGATAACAATTCCTTAACTTATGGCGCGAGAAAGCACGGAGGTCGGAATCTCCCCGAAGGAAGGCGGAAGGCCAGATCCTATATCGAAAGTTATGTCGGGGAACTGCTGGATGCTGCCACCGTGAGGAAACTGGGAGAAAAAATTTGAATTCTTAGAAATCGAATCGATATTATGAGTTGGGCGAGTTTTTCAACTCTGCCTCAACTTCTGAGAATTCTAACGGTTAATGGTCCAGATTAAGGAACTCGGGAATTGCGAATAGTTATGTTAATTACTTTCGATAATCGATTCCAGTCGACAAGCAGACTGTTGGCTGTTTTCTGAAACACTAATCAAACCTACTGTCGACTAACAACACGATCATATTAACAGAGAGAAAAATCCCTATATAAACACCCAGTTTACCGGGTGGCCCATTGAATTATTATGGAAACTATTAATGCAGAATATTTCTAACGTTGTAGTTCAATTTAAAAAAGCAATGGCTACCCCAAAAACATATAAAAAAGCTAGACGAACAAGAGAAAGTCAACCTGAACCAACAGATATAAATCAGACCATTAAAACCGTAATTCCTTATGTAAAAAGTTTGTCGGAGAAAATGAGAAGAATTGAAATAGATACAACATAACGACTGCATTCAAAGCTCAAGACACTATCAGAGCTAAACTTACAAAAGTTAAGCCTAATAATGAGACACATAGGACTAAGAACTGCATATATGAATTACCTTGCGAGTGCGGAAGATCTTACATCGGAGAAACTAAACGCCCTCTGAATGTACGAATAAAAGAACATCAGAAGCTTCTACGAGTACTAGACAGCGACAAATCCAGGTTGGTCCAACATGCTGTAGATGAGAATCATCGTATAAAGTGGGATGAAGCATCAATAATATCCAAAGAAGAAAAACTTGCAAGAAGAAAAATTAAAGGAGCAGCATTTATGAAAATAACACCTGATTCCATAAGTGCTCCATCTATAGATCTGCCAGAAGTTTGGACGCCGATAGTTCGATCCAACTTAAAAAGATCATCATATCACAGATGAGTATACAACTCGTTCATTTTCTTTCATGACTTCTGTCAAGTTGACTTTTTGGAAATTGATAATTTTCAAAAGGTGTTTTACTTTTCCTCCTTGAGAGAAATGAATTCGTTTTATTTTCCTGTATTTATCTCCAATTGTTTTTGTGTTATAAATTTCTAAAAAAAAATTTAAATCGGATTTGAGACTCGCAGAATTGACTATAATTCGCACAATATTCGAGTTTTCAATTCGAAATTCGGCATGATCTTAGATGAAAGTTTGATCTGCGCCACCGTTTTCGAATCCAAGTGGTCAGTTATACAGAGTGGTAAAAAAATTACTACTTGTCAAGTAACAAAATTGTAAAAAACTCTTTTTTTTCAAATAAGCCACCCATTATTTTTTTCCATTCTCATAATAACAATCCACCCCATATTTTTCCATATATTTCCACATATCTATCTTGTTTAGATTCTGAGTTATGTACGTTTATTGAATTTCAGGTTATTTATACAAAAACTTCGGCAAAACCCTTGGAATACTTGTTTTTTTGTCATGTCAGGCTATAAAATTTGTAAAAATTTTTTCATTTATTTATTTAAATTTCTACTTCTCACGAAATATTCGTCAAATCTCCCCCAAAGGCTGACTTTCTTAATTGTTTGTAATATGGAAACAAACAGTTTCTCGAACTTGTTCTACTTCATAAAACTAGTAGAACAGTGTGTTGCTTCCTACCTCTCATCAAAGCTTTTCTGTACTTTTATTTATTAATTCATTCTCTAAATTTCGAGCTCGTAGTATTTATGTATGTTAATAATAATTTCAAATAACCTGACAAGCAACATCATATATTCGAATTCACACCGATCGATATGACCCAAAAAAGAAAATGTCCGCCATATTTGTCAGGTCATCCCTCACCTGCGAATATCAAAATTACTCTCTGTCCAACCCGAAAACTCGAACGAATTCCCGATCCTGTTAATTAATAGCGCTAATTGCCGACATTTTTCCGGTCGAACAATCTGGCACTGCGGCGCGCCGTACCGATTTTTCGAGTGCCTGTCGATGACAGGGATGAAATAACCCACCGCCACCCCGGGTTCCGGCACCGGACGAGAATCCGGACCGTGTATCATCCCGGCCGGTCGGCAGATCTTCGGACCGGCTTTGTGATCTGCCAACCCCCGTTTCTGTTTCTGAGTTCAAAAGCGCGCCAACCCCCTTCCGATGGGATTGTTTTGCAGAAGAAACGCGCAACCCTCCCGGATTGACCCTGTTCTCATATATAAATTTCCTGTTGTTCGTAGCAGGAAACCGGCGCGGAAGATTAGCTAGACCGGGGGCGATCCTTCATAATTTTTGTGTATCGTGGCCCGGGGTACATTGTTTTGGGTACTGTGTTCGATGGCACACGAGGAGAATGCTGAAGGTATATGTCGATTATCTGGATGCACATACAAAGACTCCATCATACATTCACTCATGGATTTCATAGACCATCTGAACAGAGCATAGATGAGACACTAGCAAAATAAGATTGAGAGCTATCTGATTAACACAAGGGTATTTTCATAAAAACACACTATAAAAAGCAGTTATTCTATTGTTATTTTTACATTATACACATAATTCGATCTTTAAACATGAATTAGAAGCATTGAAATTGCACAAATATTGGCACTTCATGACTATTTCGAATTCGAAATATAGGTTTGTTAGTTCTTAGACATTCATTTTGGGGATTTCATATAGTATCACATGACGAACAGTCTAGAAAATGACTATACAACAAGAGCTTGAAACTTCTAGACCCCGCGTTAGTGCTTTTCTACATAGCGGATTGAATTTCTGTCACTGGTTACATTTTCAATACATTAATTTCTCTTCATCAATGTAGATTGCGTTAAACGCTGACCGAGCAATAGAGGGAAACGAATTCCAATTTATCTAAGTTACATTTCTGAAATACTTTCAAATTTACAGAGTTGCCTGATGTGTGGAAATTTGGCAACTATTTCTATTTATTTTATGTTACTCCATAAGAACAAATGAATTCGTTTTATTTTCCTGTATTTATCTCCAATTGTTTTTGTGTTATAAATTTCTAAAAAAATATTTAAATCGGATTTGAGACTCGCAGAATTGACTATAATTCGCACAATATTCGAGATTTCAATTCGAAATTCGGCATGATCTTAGATGAAAGTTTGATCTGCACCACCGTTTTCGAATCTAAGTTGTCAGTTATACAGAGTGGTGAAAAAAATTACTACTTGTCAAGTAACAAAATTGTAAAAAACTCTTTTTTTTTCAAATAAGCCACCCATTATTTTTTTCCATTTTCATAATAACAATCCACCCCATATTTTTCCATATATTTCCACATATCTATCTTGTTTAGATTCTGAGTTATGTGCGTTTATTGAATTTCAGGTTATTTATACAAAAACTTCTGCAAAACACTTGGACTACTTGTTTTTCGTCATGTAAGGCTATAAAATTTGTAAAAATTTTTTCATTTATTTATTTAAATTTCTACTTCTCACGAAATATTCGTCAAATCTCCCCAAAGGCTGACTTTCTTAATTGTTTGTAATATGGAAACAAACAGTTTTTCGAACTTGTTCTACTTCATAAAACTAGTAGAACAGTGTGTTGCTTCCTACCACGCATCAAAGCTTTTCTGTACTTTTATTAATTCATTTATTCTCTAAATTTCGAGCTCGTAGCATTTATGTAACAATTGTTTATAATAATTTCAAATAACCCGACAAGCAACATCATATAATCGAATTCACACCGATCGATATTACTCAAAAAAGAAAATGTCCGCCATATTTGTCAGGTCATCCCTCACCTGCGAATATCAAAATTACTCTCTGTCCAACCCGAAAACTCGAACGAATTCCCGATCCTGTTAATTAATAGCGCTAATTGCCGACATTTTTCCGGTCGAACAATCTGGCACTGCGGCGCGCCGTACCGATTTTTCGAGTGCCTGTCGATGACAGGGATGAAATAACCCACCGCCACCCCGGGTTCCGGCACCGGACGAGAATCCGGACCGTGTATCATCCCGGCCGGTCGGCAGATCTTCGGACCGGCTTTGTGATCTGCCAACCCCCGTTTCTGTTTCTGAGTTCAAAAGCGCGCCAACCCCCTTCCGATGGGATTGTTTTGCAGAAGAAACGCGCAACCCTCCCGGATTGACCCTGTTCTCATATATAAATTTCCTGTTGTTCGTTGCAGGAAACCGGCGCGGAAGATTAGCTAGACCGGGGGCGATCCTTCATAATTTTTGTGTATCGTGGCCCGGGGTATATTGTTTTGGGTACTTTGTTCGATGGCACACGAAGAGAATGCTGAAGGTATATGTCGATTATCTGGATGCACATACAAAGACTCAATCATACATTCACTCATGGATTTCATAGACCATCTGAACAGAGCATAGATGAGACACTAGCAAAATAAGATTGAGAGCTATCTGATTAACACAAGGGTATTTTCATAAAAACACACTATAAAAAGCAGTTATTCTATTGTTATTTTTACATTATACACATAATTCGATCTTTAAACATGAATTAGAAGCATTGAAATTGCACAAATATTGGCACTTCATGACTATTTCGAATTCGAAATATAGGTTTGTTAGTTCTTAGACATTCATTTTGGGGATTTCATATAGTATCACATGACGAACAGTCTAGAAAATGACTATACAACAAGAGCTTGAAACTTCTCGACCCCGCGTTAGTGCTTTTCTACATAGCGGATTGAATTTCTGTCACTGGTTACATTTTCAATACATTAATTTCTCTTCATCAAAGTAGATTGCGTTAAACGCTGACCGAGCAATAGAGGGAAATTCAAACGAATTCCAATATAATAAATTGCTAGCCATGTTATTTTCGTCTGTTTTTGATATACAAAAAATATATATAATTCTCCGTTATTCACTCGATTTTTATGGATTTGCTAATTAATATTTCTATTTATGATCAATAAATCACATTCACTTCATTGTCATATTTCATAGAATTAAATCTAATGACAAATGCGACATACTGACATAACCCTCATTCAGGATCATCAGTACCACACCCCTTCCCTCGATAATAACGCGTAGTTGAATTCTGGCAACCACCCCTGAGTACAGATTAAACAAGGGTGACACCTAGCGGAGAGTCCCTAATTTCTATCTCAGGGGATCCTCAAAAACAGACGAATATTCAGTCCGCAATGAAACGCACGATTGGTTGTTGCTAGTGTCATCGCTAACAAGAAATAACCTCTTCCATATACCGCCCAATACGACATGTGGAAACAGTGAAACCAATCTATATCACTCCAATCTCCCCGAACGTGAATAGAGGACAGCGGGAATACAAATGAATCAATATAACCTGTCAACGGGAGCGACATATACGAATGGAGAAAAATGCGACAGTTTTCTTCAATTTCAAGAAATTGATTACCAGAAAATTGTCAGCATCACATATCGGAAGGAACGCGTAGAAGTGTTTTTGATGGAATTCCACAAGAAGAACGAGGTTGGTAATTTATTTCACGTCAAATAAAAGCACATTTATTGTCCTCGGTTGATTACATATCATGCAATATCATTCGGAAAATGTAAAGATATACTGAGGTGAGATCAGGAACTTCTGAGTGCTTATTCACTGAATGATACGATTATGGTTAGTACTTAGGGGAGATGTAGGAAATGGGTGACAGTTGGCAACATCGATCACCGTTAAATGACAAAAAGCAATCTCTACCGAACGATGTAAATGTACTTAGACAAAAGTATTGCACTTTCTATTGCAGGGATGGAAGTTTTTGCGCCATCTTCATCTAACTGAGATCATCAGATCATCCGTAGTTCGATAATTCTTTTGCTACGACTGTCTACTCACGCACCAGCTACCAAGGTGTTTTATATTTATAAGTATTCGGATATATAGTTTTAAAGAATCATTTACGGTGTAATGATGTATGTTGTCGAAAGTTAGTAATTCATTACTAATTATTTGTAGATATTTGAAGCCTATTATTTATTGAAAGTAAGAGGTTCCATCAAATGAGCCCCGATACAATTAAATATTTATTAAAACTCATCGATGGTTGTGAAATTATCACCAAATATGAAAGTATCCCCACAATCCGTAACGTTAACCTGGCATAAGTTCAATACCCAGCATGAGAATGAAATGCTGTCTTTTTCCGGATGATTTATCTGGCATTCCCTCCACAATCAACACTTGGAATGAGGAAGGAAACCAGAAAAAAAATTAATTGAAGTCCGATTCAGCTGACTTCCTCCCGAGTGTGCGGATAATCAGGGTTCATTGAATCCGGCAAATACCTCAACTTCATCTCTGGCGGGCCTCCCGGAAAAATTTAATGAAACTTCATTCTCTCGCCCGCGCCAGTTTTCGCCCTCTGAGATCCGATTTTCGGGTTAGCACCACCCCTTTCGTCATTTCGGGACACATTATTCATTTTTATGTCAGTTCCATTATTGCCGAAGAGAAATGATCGAGGCCGATGCTTCGCCGTCTGATTGTGTTAAATTCAGGTTGGCAACCTTCGATTTTACCTTGTCACAGCGGTTTCTGTACGATTAGCCAACAAGAGATCAAGTGAAACAAATGCACTCGGTCTGAAACAGTGAATGAAGAACTCACGTGCATATTGGGCATATCTCGATATTTCAGCACTACAACTTTTAAACCATAGGATATAGAAAAAATCTGATACTAAATTTTCGTTTTCATTTTTTGAGAAACTAACAGGAAAAGTATTCACATAAGGCTATTTCCTTCTTGTTGATGACGAGATATTGTTGATGATGGAACTCGTGTTGAATGATTGTTTGGGCTATTACCATCATCTATTGTGGATGTAATGATTTCCGACGTTTCGATAGACATCTTCTATCTATAGATCTGCCAGAAGTTTGGACGCCGATAGTTCGATCCAACTTAAAAAGATCATCATATCACAGATGAGTATATATAACATCATTCATTTTCTTTCATGACTTTATAATTTATAATTTTCAAAAGGTTTCTTACTTTTCTCCTTGATAAAGATAGAAGATGTCTATCGAAACGTCGGAAATCATTACATCCACAATAGATGATGGTAATAGCCCAAACAATCATTCAACTATTTCCTTCTGTTTCAGAGTTAAAAGTGGAAATTGGAAAAATAGCGTAATCGAGATATATTTATATCTCCACAATATATATATATATTCTTTTGAACTTTTGGCTTACAATATTCAGTAAGCAAACAATAAAGCATACAGATCAGGGGTTAGTGACGGGGTGTCATACAATTCGGCGTATCACATAAAAGCCTAGGGAAAAAAACCCCGTAAAAAAAAACCCTGGCTCCCCGCCAGATGAAAGAGCTTTGGAATTAAAACATTTTAGCTGCACTATTTTTGCCGCTCTTGTTTACCCTAACAGATTGACCACTTTGCCCAAATGTCTGTAATTTCCGAATATGAATCCGAAAATGGTCTCAATCGATTGGGTTCGACTCCCCGATGAACAATCCGTGGCGAAAGTTGAGTCTGTCCGGCCGGCCGTATCCTCTATAGCATCCAAACGAGATGAGCAAAAGAAATAAGCTAGAGTTTTCATATTTTTAGAATAGGTTGATTGTCCAAATATCTCGGTCAAGTTCGTTATTGGGCCAAATCAGTAGTTATGAGAATCTGAAATTTTCTTTCCTCAATAACTACCAGAATAAACATCCGATCAAGTTGATACTTGAAATATTGTTGAGGGAGGCTGAAACAAAACGGCTCGCAAAATTTCTCAGAAATCGTCACGCTAGAAAATTTTTTAAAAATTTCCAAAAAAATTTTTTCAATACTCAATATCTCATAAGTCATTCATCGGATTTCAATAAAAATTCGTGAATATATTAACGTGATCAATATCTTACTTGTCCTCAAATTTCATTGTCGTAACTTTTATCCATCTGAAGATATGATCATTTTTTTCATTTAGTCAAGAGAAAAGAGAAATAACATGAAGTACCGATGATTTTCTTCGAATGATGGCCATCACAGATCGATATTCGATTGACAAATGCCGGGCTCATTAAACAGTGTCAGTTGGCGTAAACTTAATCAGAATTTTTGATAACGGTGAAATCATAGAGGTAGAATTCAATCTCGGTGGCTGAAATAATATACGTTGTCAAAATTCAGAAAAGCACTGACGTAAGTTTTTGGGGGAAGGAAATTATAGCTTCGAACAAAACTTGGGGAAAATTATGAATAGTTATTTTTACATTGAGATATAGGTTTGTTCATTCATTAGGCATTCATATTTGCATCGCATTGTCCCATAGTACGGAAAAAGACTATTGTTCACCTGATCAGAGTGCTTATAGATTTGTTATGGTTTGAATATTTACTCGCAAGTAGCTCAACACGAGCGCCAAAGCAATCTGACCTCAAGTCAGTGCATTCTATTTTTTTTTATTATTTGTACTACTTTTTAATTACGAAGATACCACCCAAAGTTTTGTTTTTTAGAATGCGAACACTTGATTTAGAGCCGTGTTCTGAAAGCTTAACATATTGCTGATGAGTCCCAATATTTCTATGGTTTCAACTGTTGATGACCACAGAAAAATGGAGCAGTCTCTTTTCGTCAATCTCATCATTTCTTTACTTTCAACTAATTTCTACAAAATTAGAACATGGATATATATTTTTCATAATCTTTGATATCTTAAAATGGATTAAGAAATAACGAAAAAATCCACATAATCCGCCGTTCAATCGATATAATTATAATGAGATGGATATAGCAAAATATATTTGTTGGTCTCCAGACTAACTACACACAAGTACCATCTTATTTCAAATCGTATATGAAATGACGCATATATTCATGATTAAACTCGTCAATTAAATGAAGAAGGCAACAAAGGAAAGAATATTTTTCAAGACCTAATAGTGATTGCAATTGGTCATTAGGTTATAACTTAGAATGACGATCAAGTTCCAAAGAAGATGCTCAAAGGTATATAAACAGCTCAGGGATTTTTTTCTGTTTTCACTTAAGGTTGCGTGATCATTTTTATAAAGTTTATTTTCTATATGTCCCTAGAAAAAAAACTAACAATGACAAATTAGGTGCAAAAAAATTAAAAAAAAGTTAGTTCAAAGAAGTTTTCAGTATGTGCATTTCGTCATGGCTCATTCACTTTGAGACGATGATACCTGACCCACTGTTCAAATTATAAAATTCTGCGTTGTTCAGTCGTTAATTGAAATTTTCAAACGAGAATTAAATTACCTGTTATCTATCAGAGAACTATTACTTGAGTGACTTAGCCATACCTGAAAGAAAAAAAAAGAATAATTATTATGGTTGCAGATTGGGTAATTTTAGTTGAATACGATGTAGAATGAATATCTATAATTTTTTTTCAGCTATATTTTATTTGGAATATGCTGTAATGTATTCATAAGAATTCATCTTAAGCAGAATATTTTCACAGTGCTTTAATTCGAGGATGTGAGTTCATGCATATAGGGTAGATTGTTGTGCCTTGGTGATTGTTATGGTGGTTCGATCAATCAATATTTGAAAAACCTTCGATAAATCAGAATATACCGTAGGCTACTGCAATTTCTTCATATTATGCAGTTATTGATGATCACACGGTTCATTTAGGCAATGCCAAGGTGTTATGTAGAGAACAAAATTTGTTATCAAAGTTTATTCATGGTTATTTTTATGAGACGTAAACTCATATTCATGAACACATCTAGGTATTTTGAGAACTCTACATTATAATTCAATCAAGTACAGATGTTTATGAGACTGTGCTCCATGATGACCATTGACCATATATGAATCTGTCTTTCATTGTTGTTTAGTGCTTGATTTAATCATTGCCAACTCATTCAACAGATTTCAGAATGAGAACGATCATTCTACAATATTTTCTATACATTTCCCCTCGACTTTCTTGTTTATACTACATGGGTCAATAAGTCCCGAGACTAATCCAGAGCACTAATCTTTGCTTGAAACGTGTCACCAGAAACAACTGAGTTATCGAGGTTGGAGAAAAGTCGTTTTGTAGTTTGTTTAAAAAATGGAACAACCCGAGTTTCGTGTTCTGATAAAACATTGTTTTTTAATGGGTAAAAACACCGTGCAAGCAAAACCATGGATTGAAAAATGTTACCCGGACTCTCGTCCATCGAAAGCAACGATTTGTCGGTGGTTTGCCGAGTTTAAGAGCGGTCGTACCAACACAAATGACGCGGAACGCTCGGGTAGACCTGTGGAAGCCGTTACACCGGAAAATGTGAATGAAGTGACAAAAATAATAATAAAAGATCGTAAAGTGAAGCTCCGTGAGATTGCTGTAATGCCACAGATATCATATGGAAGTGTATTTACTATCCTTCATGAAAAATTGAGCATGAAAAGGTTTTTCCAAGTGGGTGCCGCCACCAATACAATGCACCCTGTCACAAGTCGATGAAAACAATGGCAAAATTGTACGAATTGGGCCTTAAATCTACTTCCCCACCCCCCATACTCGCAAGACTCCCAGTGACTACTGGCTCTTTGCTGATCTTGAATAAAACGCTCCAGGGAAAAAGATTTGGCTCAAATGAGGAGGTCATCGCTGAAACTGAAGCTTATTTTGAAGCGAAAGATAATAATTTTTTATAAACATGGTATTGAAAAATTGCAAAAGGGTTGGAACGATTGTATCACCCTAGAAGGCGATTATGTTGATGAATAAAAAAAATAGTATATTCCAAAACAAGTGGCAGAATGGGCACCTATTCCAACACGAATGCGAAATTCGAAAACGAGCGACGAAGGAGCGAGTTTTTGAACGCATGAGTGTTGGAATTGCCTTCTGCAACGAATACTAGACGATATTATCTCTATTTCAGTCAAGAAATATGATAAATTTATTGGGTTTCAACGAAAAATTCAGATTATACCTCCTAGTGCCTTTTGTACTTTATTTTCGCAGTTGGTGTGACTGATACGAAAATTGACAGATTAAAGAATTTGAATAGTGCGTTCAAATCTCTACATGGTTCAATACTGACAAATGACATGCAATGGAAGCGTGTTGACATTCGAAAGGATAAGATGTCAGTGTTGTCAACCACAAAACGAAAAATAAAACTGAAAACAATGCTGTAATGAGTTCATTACAGCACTGTATATGATAATTACCTATGAAAACTCCTATAAAAGAGTTGGAAAACTTATTGTTTGACATGTAAACTTGAAAAATGGTTATCTATGAATCGAGTCTTTTCAACAATTTTATGAGTTAACAATTGGTGATTTTTTGATCACTTTGTATAACTAACAACCAAAATTTGAAAGCAGTGGCGTAGATCAAGCTTTTATCTAAGATCAGGCTTAATTTCCAATTCTCGAATTCGATTTAAAATTTTTGAAAATAACTTTAAACCATTACCATAGATATAGGGAGGTTACGTGAATCAATTGAAGTTTTCTGTGGAGAATCATAAAAAATACCAATATTCCTTTGAAATAACAAAGCTTTCGTCAAATCTGCATACATCTGGCAACACTGGAAATATAGTACCTATATCAAGAAATGTACCATAAATAACCCAATCTTGATTTAAAATACGAAATAGTAGAAGATTACCAGCAACACTAGATTTCCAAAAGAGAATTCGTAATCCTAGAGGAACTGCCTATGGAAAAGAAGCCAATGCCACACGAACCCGGTCGTTAAAGGAAAGAAAGAGG
Organism: Micraspis discolor; assembly: GCA_030674115.1. Lineage (NCBI taxonomy): Eukaryota > Metazoa > Arthropoda > Insecta > Coleoptera > Coccinellidae > Micraspis > Micraspis discolor. The sequence goes on from JARTUT010001740.1 coordinate 5,627,757, forward strand.
ACAAGTGGGCGGTTGCAAGTGAAACGAGAATCGAAAATCCGATTTGACATTTTCAATTGAAAGGACCGCAGAAATCTCAGTCCGCTTGGCCAGATGACATCGGTAATTACCTTTGGGCGCCGTAATCTTCAGCGCAAAGCCCTTCACTTTTCCGCATTGGGCAGGGCTTTGAGGTTAACTCCAGAGCAGATCCTGATATTTTATCCTTATCCGTTTTCAATGATTTTTTATCATTCCGTCCATATCGAAATTGGGGCATGGAAGCCTTGAAATATTAATGATCTATTATTGGAATGAAAAAACTAAGCACGATGTCGAAACTGAGACGCTTCGAGTTAATCGATAAATATTGGATACTCTCGTGTTCTTTTCACATGAAGGATTAGTTTTTCTTCAGAGCTCGTACGAAAATGGCGAATAGTGTACTGGCATGATGAAATAGTTATTTCAAAAGCGCTTCCGGTTTCTGAGGAAAATCTTTGTTACACCCCTGAAGCAATAAAAGGTGGCTGACGCGGCAAGAATGTAGAGGGACAATGTTACCCGTCGACAAGAGGAATTCGGTGGCATGTGTATACCCCGAAAAATATCCTTTCAGACACTCCTATTTCTTGCTTCTATTGGTTTGGAAATAAAGAGCGTTTCAGTAAAACATCAGGCGAAAGAAATGTATCATGTATGCTTTGACCTGAAATATCTAGCTATCGATGGTTATCAATTCAGGCTGACGTTGGAAATTAACTGTCTTCTTCCTCAGCAAAAACTTTGCAGAGTTCGACAGTTTGATGTTTTGATCTTGTGCCTTCATTCCTCAATGAATATTTGAGCTATATTTACCATGCTTTATTCATCTTCCCCTCACCAACGACTCGATACATATCTTCTATCATTCTTGAGGTAAATAAGCTTCGAAACTGCAGGAAATAGGTGGAAATTCATTAGCAAATCTTATGAAATTAAATGAGGTTTGTACTCATTTGTGATAATAATTGTTGAAGTCAGATCGAAAATAACTTCCGGCAACTTTATTGATGCACAATGAGAATTCAATACTCTCGGCATGTCAGACGTGTGAGCTAGAATGTTTCTATTAGGATGAAGTTGGGTTTGTCTTAGTCTTTTGACTCTTTTTTATAGCTTTTTGTCGCGAAGTTGATTTGTAGAAGCCGTAAACTGTACTGATGAGATAGTTCGCAGTTTGAATAGATAGAATATCCCAAAAGGAATATATCATCACACCTAGTAATTCCCCCCAATCCCAAGAACCTTTTTCCCATCTACATCATGGGTATTTTCGCAGATCACCCTAGTAATCCTGTGACGATTTTCTGAAGGGACATCCTGAGCCTGGCTGAAATTACAGCATTTATACGTGGGATGTGAATTCAGCAACAAACTTTTTTCAAATGCTCCGCTTGTGTACGGTTCTTCGGTTATCCGGCGGAGCGTGCAGATAATGACATTCTATTCGTTGCTTTATTCAGGTCGCGTTGGGAACGCACACTAAGAACTATCAGTTTTTCAGGCACACTACAGTCGTAATAACGTAAACGTGATGAAAATACAATAGCGATCGGAACTTCCGCATCGGTGATATACGGATATCGGATCTGGGCCCTCCCCGGGTGATCGAGCTTGCAGGAGAATTTCTGTTGTTTTGGGGATTAGATTAACTGGACCATCTCGGAGTTTGAAGGGCACAATATCAAATCGGAGCCTACCAGTAATGTATGTAAAGTTGGCCTACCACTTGTGAAATTAAATTTTTTCACAGGATATGACAAAGAAGACAGTCGGTCTTCATTTTTGAGAATTAGGGAATACACATGCGGGGACCCATTAACGGTCTTTAGGGACAACATCAATTATTGTAAAATGATGAAACATAATCGTCTTTGTCTTATCCGAGATTTCTCTTTTCCTAAAATTAGAAGAAGCCTCAATTTATTTATTGTTGGTTATGTTTTATTACGAGGGTTGCCTTTTAAATTTCGGAATTGGACAACCCTAGCGTTGCAATCTGACAACTGACAGCTCTATCGTGAAGATTGAAATTTTTAAGGTTATACGTGGGCAGAACGTTTTTACATACAAGCGCTATTTGTGTTGTTTACAGTAACTTAAAAGATCATCTCACCTAAAAAATGGAATTAAATCGAACACATTTTAGTGCGATTATTTTTTACAACATTAGATAAACTCAACAACAGTGCATCGATGAAATTTATTAAATTTTTGGCGATAAAGCTCCACCAAGGACTAGTGTTTATCGATGGTATAGTAAATTCAACGGAGGTCGTAGTTCACTCCATGACGAATTTCGTGAAGATCTTCCAATATCAGCCATTGTTGCGAATATCATTGATGCTGTGCGCCAACTGATATTGCAAGATCGTCATGTGACCTATTGTGAGATTTAGACAATCTAGGGAATCAGTGAGACTAGCATACATACAATATTGCATAAACATTTAACCGTCAAACAAATTTGTTGACGTTGAATCCCATACAATTTGTCAATCTCTCAAAAAAAGGCTCGTGCTGCTTAGTCGAAAGGAATGCTACAAAAATACGATCGCGGTGCTTCGAAGCACATCTATGACATCGTGACAGGTGATAAATCGTGGATTTTTGCGCACAAGCCCGAAAGTAAATGGCTGTCGACTGTATGTGAATTTCAAGATTAGCCAAATCCAACAAAAGTTGCTCTCACACGAAATACTTCCAAGCCCATGGTCGCCTGTTCTTTCGGAAAAACTGGACACAACAATTTGTTTGCCCTTCACCACGACAATGCGAATTCTCACACATCGGCTCAAACAACTGCATTTTTGCACCCTCAAAACTTCGGATTGATGAGTCGTCCGTGGTATAGTCCTGACTTGACACTGAATGACTCCTTTTTATTCCCGTACGTAAAAAATAAAATGAGGGGTCAACGTTTTCCGACAACTGAAGAAGCGGCTGATGCGTTCAGAATGCATGTTTTGGAGATACCTCAATCAGAGTGGCAAAAGTGCTCCGACAATTGGTTCAAACGCATGCAAAAGCGTATAGATCCTAATGGGGAACATTTTGAAAAAAAATAGTAAAAAAATAATAGAGTTATTTTCGATTATTTACATTTGTTTTCGAAGGCAATGTTCGTATATAAATTCCAATATATGTTCATTATCAACCAGTAGTATTCTCATCTTCTACCAATATTTCACATAACAAGCGCACAAAAATGCAGAAACTAATAACCCTTTGTTAGTCTAACTCAAGTTGGTTGAACTATAAAAGAGGTTTAAATTGTGATTAAATATGGAAAAATTGCAAGGATATTTTGGAAGATGTGAAAACATGACCAAAGCTAGTTGTTGTTACAAAATGGCGAAGACGCGAGGTCTAATGGATTGTCTAAATGATATTGTCAGAGGGCGATGAATATGGGAAAAATTAGGAAGGAATAATGACATAATAATAACAATTGGTTTTTGTACCGAGTGCTTGGCAAAGATCCCATTGCAAAAAGAGGCAACCCTAGTTTTGGTTCAGAGCTGTGCCAAAGCATTGTGCTTAGTGCTCGTGAAAGCACTCTAAGCACATTAGTGCTTCCGAGCACTGTGCTCGCGAGCACTTTTCAAAGGCTAGTTCTTAGTGCTTGTTTTTCGGAGCACTCTCGGGAAAATCTTAGTGCTTAGTAATCCGCTAAGCACTAAGCCTTTCCGAATTCTTGAAGTAGGGTCAATATAAGCAGGTACGGTATTTGATTTTTTTATGTGCGCAAAGATAATATGATCGTTTTGAATTAATATTCAGTATTTCTTCAGTCACCATTGATTTGACTTTATGGTTATGAAGGCCAGAAAATTTTTTGTTTTTGCGCGCTTGTTACTAGTGGAACAGGCGGGCTATCGTTCTGTCCAAATGTCTGTAATTCCCGAATATCGAGCCGAAAATGGTTTCAATCCATTGGGTTCGACTTCTTGATGGAGAAACCTTGGTCAAATTTAAGTAGGTCAGGCTGGCCGGCCCTCCGATCGTATACTCTCTATCTTCCGAAGGAGATGACCTAGAGTTTTCATTTTTTCAGAATAGGTCCAGTGTCCAAATATCTCGGTCAAGTTCGTTATTGGGCCAAATCCATCGAATAGTTTAGCAGTTGATAACATTAATTTCTTGAATATTCATCCTATCAATTCGTAACTTAGAGAATGTCTAGATAGCGTTAAAAGGAAGGAGTGTGCCATATTTCGAGAAAATCATCACGAGAGAAAATTTTTTGAAAATTCCCAAAATGTTTTTTTTTCAATACACGATATCTCATAAGTTATTCGTCAGATCACAACAATTTAGGGCATTTATGCAGGGTATAGGTACCTAAAATATTTTAAAATTTCATCATCATAGCGTACAATCTCCAGAAGATATAAGAGTTTTTCTGAAAATGAAGTCACAGATTATATTTCTATCTATGAATTCACATCACATCAACTATAAATCTCTATGAGGGTGGTTTTAATTTTATGACAAGTTGTCATAATGAGTGAATATTGAGCCGAAAATGAAACTAATTCTGTGGGTTCATTTTTATGACAAACATGTCTAAAATACTGGTGTGTCCAGTTGTCATATTTTGAATGGAAATGTCATTATGAATTTTGCGACAAGAGGACTATTTTTTCCCAAATGTCTGTAATTTCTGAATATCGAGCTGAAAATGTTTGCCATCGGTTGGATTTGACTCGTGATGAAGAAACGGTGGTCCAATTTGAAAATGTTTGGCTGAATATTCTCTATCTTCCGAAAGAGATGAGATAGAGATTCCATATTAATAAAATTAGTTTATTATCCAAATATAAGTCAAGTTAGTTATTAGGCCAGACCTGTCCAATAGCTCAGCAATTAATAATCTGAAATTCGGTTATAATTGATGACACCCAACTACAACAACTTATATATGGTATAGAAATGTGGAAAGAATGCCAGATCGAAGAATTTGCTGACCTGTAAGTTCACTCAACTTCCATTTAAGATATATGTTTATTGATTCTTTCACACTCATTGTGCTGGCTGATTTTGAATCGCACTCTTTTTAAGTCTGAGAAAAGACTTTAGAACAAGCGCGTAAAAGCTCCTGACCTCACGTCAGTGCTTTCCACATTTTTTCAGTAATGTGTTCTCGCTTATAAAATAATTGGTCCTCGATTATTAATTCAACTTTATGCATTGATTAGAAACAGCCATTCAGATTCAGATCGACGAATAAGATTAACTAGTACCAGAATGTAAATTGAATGCATGCGTTTCACAAAACAAATAAAATGGCCTTTGAGTTTTTCCCAGTCTCGAAATCATAATTTTAGATATGTCGATGAAGCTAAAGAGTTCTCATTTCAATCAAACAACATTACATAAAATAGTTCCCACTAAAGTGCTTAGTGCTTAGTGCTCGAAATATTCAATTACTTTTGCAAAAGTGCTCGGTAATCCGGAGCCTGTCGAAAGCGGTGCTTAGAACTCGAGACTCGAAGCCTTTTTTTTCGAGTGCTTCGGGCTTAGTGCTCGAAGCACTTTTTTTCGGTGCTTAGCACAGCTCTGCTTTGGTTTCATCTGAAGTAGGTGAACCTATGTTTAAAGGCTGACGAACAGCGCATTACACCTTGAAATTACCACTAAACCAATCATGTAACACCAGTTTACATCATAACCGAAAATGGCGATTTCTTGAAGATTATTCAGATTTCCACTTTGGTACCCTGGGATGAATACACAATAGCAGACAAAAGGTCCTAATGTCAAATCATTTTCGGCGATAACTGATGGTATTCATCAATCAACTTTTGCGACAAAGAAACACATGCCTGAAATTGTTTACTTTTAGGCGGCGGTTCAAGAAGCTCAAATAAACGACTTATATTTGAGTGTTTCTGCGATTAATCAAACTAAAATTATGTTTCAGAAGCAATTGCTAGATATTGTAAATGAAAGATTTTTAGTTGACAACTCGATCGGATTGATAACATCTCCCAAAGATTTGGCTCGCTTCACAGGTTCAAAAAAGCTTATACGAGTATGTTTTCAGGACAGGAAAACAATATTTATTATTGGTTATAATTCAGAATTTCCTAATAAATCGGTTAAGACGACCACAAACCAGAATGACGAAAGCATTCATCCCAGAAAATTTTAAATTCATTGGAATTACCTGAGAACCATCTCATAGATTGCAATTAAAAGTAGTTCCTGACATAAATACAAGCTGAACAGGTGTATTGAAGCGCAGAATAACCATCGAAAACACTGACAATATCTGGTCCAAAAGTTTTACTGTTGAAAGATCGAAATTTGCCTACACTCTGTACATTCTTTGTAATATCCAGAAAAAAACTGCATTGAATAAAGGAAACCCCTGGAGAGAAAAAAAGAACCTGACAGGGAACACGAAAAGTGCCTCCGTCCGATCGTTATAAATTGCTAGCCCTGAAACAGATGTGCCGGTGAACCGGACAAATTTATCGAAACGAAAAAGGCGAGCCTGGTCTTGTGATATCAGAAAAAAAGATTTGCTGGGATATCGCGACCTGCTACAGATTTCTGGAAGAAATGGGGCGAATATAGCGGGAGTTTTAGCCGACGGATTCCGTAATATGGAAATATGTTCATGCCCCATTAATCAACAGGTGTGTTCGAGGGATTCGGTTTCCGGTTAGAAATACGCCGGTCCCATGATAGGTTCAGGCGAAATCGAGCTGAATCATCCAATAGTTTTCAGGATTTATGATGATTTCAGCCGCTGGACGAAATTCAAGATTTTTCAGATTAAATGTGATGTTATTGGGTGTGAATTGGTCTCTTTTTATTACGGTAAAGCATGCTACCCGTATTGTCAAAATTAGTGTTGGGTAATACACGTCTTGAAATTGAGTTTGTAAGAGGTGCCTCATTTTTGTACTGAAGCGGTACATTGTACCACTTCAAATGAGGCGAGGGGGTCTGGCCGTTCATGACGCGATGTCAGGACAAAATTTGTACTAGTATAGACGACGGGTTATTGAGGGAGTGTAGTGTAGCGAGGGCGGGGTAGGTAAGAACTAGGAACGTTGATGGCCTGTCTCAAATAGGTCGATGCAACAGGAAGGTAACGATAACTGTCTATAGAATTAAAGTAATAAGAGAGGCGAAATTTAGAATGCGAATCAATGGTTGCATTGTGATTGTATATTCTCATCTAACTCAAAAATTTTAAGCTACCTCTCACATCATACACAATTTTCTTGTTGGTTTTAGAACAAACTGTTTTTATAACGATGTATCCAATTACTAGTAATTTCGAGCTCTATTCTTCTTGTAAGACTTCATTATGCCGAAAAGATATATTGCTTTTTTATGGCTCATCACAATTCGCAATTTTAACATTTCTTAGGGTAATTTAATGAGTATTACTATTCCGAAAATTTCATCTTTGTATTTTATCATTCGTGTCAATTTGGTTTATGAGAAAATGAATATTTCGTCCTTTGATAATAATAACAACTCGTTTAATTTTCCGTCGAATCGAATTTTCATGTCTTCTGATATTTCTTTATCTATGACGAACAGAATTCATAATTATAATTAATATTTTTAAATCGGAAAAATGAACACTGTAATGTCATGAGATACTGGTACCAAAATAGCAGGTAGTAATCTAGAGCTTAGCGTTTTATTCCTCCTCTGAAGAATCAATAATTTCATTTTCTGTTGAGTTCAAAGAAACTCCTATAAAATCCCATCATATTAGGTAAGAAAAGCAAAAGTGACAAAGACGCCGCCATGTCATAAACCCTCCGTAATTCCATAATTTACGGCATCTGTGTACTGTCTACTATGAATCAGTACATCCTCATTTACCTCTGTTCCTGTTGTTTTTGTACCGGTGACCAAGACCAGGACTTATCCCCTCTCCCTCTTTGTATTTGTTGCGTGACTCGAGTGGCTCCATCGCTCATCGAGGCGAAGTGGAACATTTAAAGTGAGGTGGTACATTGTATAAAAATGAGCCGCTCTTATATTTCCTCGTCGTGTATGGGACAAATGAGCCGCCTCTTGTGAGAGGTGCCGACACTAGTCAAAATGCATGAATTCTTGTACGAGGTCATTAAGGCGATGACACAATGTAGAATACTTTGTGGTGATGAAGGATCTCCTTGGTGTTCTCATCAAGCTTGTAGCGTCATCCCCACAAGCGTAAGAAAAGAGTACGCAAGTTATGTAGCGGAGAGGTAATCAGAATTAACCAAGAAGGCAGTTCCATTACCTCAGACTAGTGTGATAGTCCGAGAGCATATTTGTATTGGCTCTAACACTTCCTGATCAGCTCTAACAGAGTCAGCGTACTCATAAATAGGTAACACTTATGTCGTATAGATTACCCTAGTCTTGACTACACCACATCCAGCCAAAACTTTTGAGCCTATAGGTTATCTCTCTTCTTATCTGATTGGTAGTTTCTGTTTCTGTTGACGATAAGAGAAGCAATTTCAAAATATTGAAAACGGTCTTCCACAAGAATCAGTATCAGCTCCTTTACTTTTCAATTTATATCTCAGTGATTCACCCATCACAACATCTCAGATATTTGTTTATGCTGAGGACATAGCTGTTGCTTACCACCATTTGGATTTCCATACTCTGGAAAACATCTTATCTGATTTGGAGATTTTGAAGAATTATAGAGTCACGATTATGTTCAAACTCTAACAAAACAGAGGTATCTTGTTTCTAGCAGAATACTCATGAGAAATAAAGGAAATTAGCTGTAACTTTGAATGATTCTCTCAGGAGTTGAATTAGATTCATCTCTGATTTACAAGGCACATTTAGATGATCAGCCTGAAGCTGTAGCGTAGGAATAATAGTCTTCAGAAATTACCTGGATCATCTTGGAATGCTGATGCTTCCACTCTTCGTACAGCATCTCTAGCCTTAGCCTTTTCTGCAGCTGAGTATTGTTGCTCTATTTGGTTCAATAATGCACATACACGAAAATCGATGCCCACTTTTGTCTAAGATTATCTCTCTCCATATTCGCAGACAGACTGCCGCTCCGAATTCTTGGAGAGAATATCAATCTTTTCTTGATTTATTTCCAATTTTTTCATACATTTCACAAAATAGAATTCCCAGATTGGAATCACGTAAACCATTCTGGTATAATACGTTCTTCACTACGAACATTGGCGATAAATGATTATGGAAGATTGAGTGAAACTCTTATGGAGTGTTCATTAAAGACCTCATTTCTGATCCTTCAGCAACCGCAGATTGCCTTGGAGGTCAACTTTATTGACTGAAGAACAGCTGTATAGTTTCATGTCATCTGTGAAGTTTGCACAAAAGGATGAAGGTGACAAGGTAGAAAGCTAATATAAATATAACGGATACAGAAAAAATCTTGAAATCCAGATAGATAACACCGACCGGCAGTTGAAATTTTTTTCCACAATCATTCCCTTCAGTTTCTTTCTTGATGAACGTATGAATAAGGTTATACAAAGGAGTTTGAAACATACAAAAAGTTCCAAGAACTGATATTTCCCAATTATATTTACTTACTTTGAAGTAGAGAAAATTCAATAAGCTGAGAAGGTTTCAAGAAAATGAGTGAAAAAGAATACAAATTCTTTTCGGGTGGCAACATTTTATCATAGTTTCCTTTTACAGTTAAGAGGGATATGAAATTCTCTAATAATAATAAAAGCGTCATGCACCCAAACAAAGCTTAGTCCAAATTTTGAGTGCTCCATAAATAACGTTTTATTATTGCAAGGAAATTACGTAGGACTCGTAGGAATCGTAATTCGTGATCCCTTGTGGCATAACATGCTGATGCAATCGTCATGTACAGGGTGGAAGCATAATCCAATGATCTAAGATTTCCACCGAACCAGTATGTTCTCAAAATATCACATATATCTTTGGGTATGAACTTTTCTACATGTAGAGATTTTTGGTTCTCATTTCTGAAATTCCCTATCTTAAATATCATAAAATCAAAAAATTAAAAACTGACCACTCGAAAATATTCATCTGTAATGCATTTTTTCAAATTCTACTCTTGTATTCTGGTTTCTTCCTAATTTTTCGAATAGTTTGAAATGAGGTAGCTTCTGTATTTTCATTGAATTTATCGATTTGTCGGAAAAGAATCGTTGAAACGTATTGAAATACAACATGCTTTATATTTCTGATATGAAAAATTAGATTACACCTAGGAAAACTTTGATAAGCAGCTCTTTATCAAACAAGGAGTTTTAACATTTGTTTTTTATGTGCAGATGAAGTTGATCTTTATGCATCTTGGAATTTTAAGATATTCAATACATTATCAATGAATAATCATTCAATACACAAGTTTCATATTTAAAAATGTAACTTTAGAGTTCAATCTAAGACCCCGAGTTCCTTATATGTGCTCCCCTTTTGCTTCGGAGATCATATCGTTCTCTTTAATGGACGCGTCCCTCCTGGATATTAATTGCATGATGTACCCAGGTAATTTATGGTACATTAACGAAATGAACTCCAAGAACTGCAATTTCAGTCGTGAGATCAAGTCTGTGTTTCGTTTATTCATCAGTGATGGTACGGTCGACAACTAAAATTATGCTACTGTGAAATTGGTCGAAGGAGAATATCAATTTTACACTTAATAAGTAAATAATAGGTCAAATGACGTTGGACCCATTATTTGCCACAAGGATAATTTCGAAATCCACATATTGAAATTACATAGAACATAATCGGTGATAATTTGGTATTGGTATTTCATATGCTATTCTTCGTTCGTTTGATTGGACTTTATAGTCTCTTGAGCCTCAAATGCTGTAATCATGTAGTATTCATTTTCACTTATTTCTAGATGAACCTTTCACCAAATAAATAACGGTTTTATGATTTGTCTCATATCAATTTGGGTGTTATAGAGTCTGGTAGCCTAAATATATCATAGAAAAGTAAATAAACTAGAGGCAACAATATATATGTTGAGCCCTGTTAATACACATTTCTTTCACAATATGAACAAAAAAACATTGAAAGAACACCAACTCCGATATTCAATATCGGTGTTATCGTCGCATCTCCACTCTGAAATCTATCCTGCCCCAGGATAAGGGAAGAATCATGGGCGTGAGGTTTTGCAGCGTTACATAAATGCAAATCATGACCCTGGGGTCGTTTTCGCTGAGGTTGGAAAATATGGCGTCATAAGAGTTTTGATTTTCCTCCAGGAATTTTCCGAGCTGCCGCGATAGGTGTATAACGTTTTACTGACACCATAAATGTAGTAGGTCAGGAAATTTCAGTGATAGCCCCCTAGACGCTCCACAAGGCGTTTTACGGATTGGTGGGATATTCTTGGGATGCTGAGTTTGCCAGGAGGTGTGCTCCAGACGGGCATAAAAAAAGAAAAATATGAGGATTATGGACGGGTAGACGTCGGTTGGAATTATATCTACTTTAGCATTGGACCTTGGATTCATGTGCATATTCACTCGAGGTTCTGCACTCCGTTGTTGCATTTGGTATTGGAAGATAGATACATATATGATACAGAAGAAAGGCGTTTCTAAAATAAAACTTGGTAAAAATATCAATTTTCTATTTAAAAATTTTGTATGAATATAAGCAATAAGGAATTATGGCAAATTGAATGGAGCTCTTATGTGATGTTCAATAAATATCTCATTATCTATCCTTCAAAATCCCTTTCAAGAAAAATTTGGACATTTCCAACTCGTTTGAGAACAGGCCATGATTGTATAAATAGCATGGTATTCTGATGGAACTCAGTTTCAAGAATCAGTTGTGAATGAGGAAAAGCAAAGGAAATAACCTCACCTCATCAATCATTATCCCAGAATCTACACAAACAGTTTTTTTTTCATTTTTTAGGAATTTTCAAGCGTGTCAATTTTTGAGAAATTTTTGAAGCTTATTTATTTCAAAGTATTTCTGATATTTCCCAAGTCAGAACTTGAACCTATAAATATTCCGGGAGTAATAAAGGAAACCAATTTTCAGATGCTCCTAACTACAGAAACATTGGACGGATTTGGCACCATAACGAACACGTCCGAGATATTCATTCCTCCGGCCTACCCTGAAAATGACAGCTCTATTGCTCATTCCATTCAGACGTAATCGTATCCACGGACGGACGAACATAATCGATTTTGATCATGGATTCTTGATCAGCGAATCCTCACAAAACAAATAATACCACTTTTACCCAAAAACTAGAGAAATACAGACATTTAGGCAAATCTATAAGTGCTCTGTTCAGGTGAACAAAAGTGCCAAAAGCAATGTACATTTTCAGCCCATAGTTATGAAATAAAGATAGATTCCCACAAATAGAAGATATGAAAATACTTTCTATAACTTCAAAAAGACGAAAAACTTAATTATTTAGAATCATTAGAGATTTTCGAAGCCGTGAATAAGGCCAAACCCAATATAATCAACCACCAGATTGACTCATGTGGTTCCGAAATATTCAATGGCTTTCCGTGAAATGAAACTAAGGTGAAACCCAAATTCAACTTCTTCTTAACCGAAATTCTATCTATTTTTATCTACAATATATACGGTTTCACTGACGCTGCAGAAGAATGGCCTATTATCTTTATCAGCTGTTCCTCGCCAATCCCTGCTTTGGCTAATTGGCTGACAGCAGTAGCTCGATGCGAGTGGTTGGTTATATTAGACTTGGTTGTGTTGATGCCAATGAGTTCTGCCGATTCTTTTGTCCATTTAGCTATCGTATTGGGACCGACTGGGGAGTTTTCGAACCATGAACCATATTTCAATTCTTATGTGGAGTAAGGAATAGTCTTTCAGTGGTTATATTTGCAGTTCTTTTGGATAAAAGTAGCTTATATAACCTCACCGGGCAAATATCTTCTTCAATATTGGGAGTCAGCCATTTCGTTTCCGCACATTTTGGGCACCACCTTGTCTTGTTTTAGAAAATATCGGATTGTAGGCAATCCGGTCCGTGGGATTACCATCGTTTTCAATTTCGAATTGGAAATGCGAAATTAGGCATGAAGAACCCTTTCCTCCGCGCCAAGCAAGCTCCAATGCAGCAATAAAATAAAATTTTCTGTTCAAACCGTCTGGATTATCTTCTTTACATAAGTTGACCATCTTTTTGTGTTGCTCCAAAGACAGCGCTTTGGCACTAACTTTTATTTTCTCAGGGTCCACTTGCAAAATAAGCCTCTTGGCATTTCGTGCATCCCGCGCCGTTTTAAAAGTCTGTTAATGGATCGAACCTAACCCCCCATTCGGAATAGAATTTTTCCTGCAGCTTTTTGGCAGTATTATTCCACAAGGTTTTTACCTTGTAGTCTGATCCATCTCTTTTCTTCATATTGAAAGGCCAGTCTAGCATAATATTATTGAGCTCTGACAAACTTTTTTTTCGTTAACAAGGTATTCCCGGGCAGCACAGAATTCTTCAAATTGTTTCCAAATGTAGGATCTTGACTTCACTGTATTAAGCGTCACACTTTTCTTCACACTTTCCTCAATTAAAGTAATATTACAATTCCCAAAACGTTTCATTTTTATCTACTTTATGGTAAAATACGAAAATAAACTGACAGAACTGCCAAATGTGCTGTTGAAGTTATCGCTAACAACTACTTGTTTATCGTAACCATGAAGACCGCTACTTCCACCAACGGCCAAAGCTATCCGGTCGTATGAATATTCCTATGCAAATTAGGCATTTGATAAAAACAAATTTCTAAAAGTGAAAACACTGTGAGGTAGAGAGTTTTCAGATACAGTTTGTTTCTATTGGTCCGTTTTCAAAAATTGAGCGATTTCATTGGTCGGTGTAGTATAGTGTTGAATGATCACCTGTAATATTCAAACGACAATAGATCTCTTGTAGAAGGTTTTTTGTAATAGTCATGCATATTTTGGCATCAATAGATTTATTCCATTTCTTGTGGGTGACTCACAACTACTGTATAGATTGATTAAATTGCATGAAAAACAAATATCACTTGAACTAAAGGTCCGTATCTTGAACTTCCTAGAATCATTAGTCTTTTTTGCCGATAAAATCATTCATAATCTTTTCTTCCTAAATTGCACCATTTATGAGATATTTGAAGTTGAAAGGAATTAAATCGGTATAATCATCTGATGAAACATGAGCGAGTGAATCATTTCTTAGAGAAAAAATAATGTTTTAAACAATTCAGATTCAATAGTGGATGCTGTGGAAGGTAATATTCATTCAAACTAAACTGGACTACAGAGGGGTATTTGCCTAATGTGAAAACTTAAAATGCTCATAATTTTTCAAAACCGCTGAATATGGAAGAACGGTATCGGAAAAAATTGTTTCCTTTAATCTCAAGAACCTATGGTTAAAATTAACGCAGTGGTCAAAGACTCACCCAGTATAGAGCAATTCTTGTACCTGCAGCTTTAGTTAGATGTACTGTCTGAACATGAACCTGAGTTCGAAACTGCGGTCACATTATCTTTATAAAATATTTCGGTAGAGAATACATATAACTTTAAAAAACCAAATTAGTTTAAGATTATGAATTCTTTGCATTTCAAATGGCCGTTAATGCCATGCGTCACGCCTGCATTATCAGTACTCTTGTTTTAATGGTAACGCAACCAATTTCTTAACGAATTTCAAAGCACCAGATGATTTATAAATGAAATAATTCGCAATTTTCTCATAACGAATCTCGAATTTCAACAGGTTTATGGAATGTAAGTTTACTTCGTCCGAAGATCCACATTGCTGAACTCTACGGCTCAGCTCGAGCTTCGACCTATCAATCTTTTTCTACTTGTCAATGAATGTACTATTTCATTACACCATGTAATGAAAATTTTTTGTTTCATGCAATCATACTACTATTATAAATGTGAGTTTGTTTGTTACGCTTTCACGCAGAAACTACTTAACCGATCATCATGCAACTTTGTACATATACTCTTGAAGGTATTAGAAGTAACATAGGATACTTTTTACTAAAAAAAAATTACGAAAGATAATAAAATTAATCGGCAAATTTAGCTTCTTTAACGCCATCCAGCATTACAGTAATGTAATACCGTCCCACTGTATTACCGATGGGGACGACAATATCTGATTCATTGGTATACTTATTTAATGGTTCCACAGCGGGCGAAGCAGCGGATAAAAAGCTAGTTTCATATAAAATTGTGAAAACAAAGAAAATTCTTCCGGAAGCTGAATTACACACAAATGTTATCGATAATTAATGATCCTGCCGTCCATATAAAAATATCCGAAACAGCAAACAGTTTAATGGAACTCCGCAGATGCATTTCCATTCTTTTCCGTAAAGAAACCGCTCATCAGGAAAATACGACCTCTAGTCCGTCCGTCTTTTTGGAAACGAAGCAATGTTTCGTCTCAAGTAAGAGTACGACAGCGTGCTATATAAAAGATATAGGGGACAAGTTGCTGTATACGACCGACTATAAAACTCCACACTTGAATGTATAAAACATGGCGAAAGCCCGTAACAAATTCCTAAGGTTTACTCCGTCCGACTCTCGTTGTCTTTATTGACGATAAGGTTGTTCATCTCGGGTGATTGCACGTATGCCTCTCCGAGAAGGTGACTGATGTAAGGGGGCAGAGATTTCAGACAGAAATGAATAATTTTATGAGGTAAGGCGACGAGCGTGAGCGTTTGTTACTCTCGACTTTTTTCTTTAAGGAATTGATACGGCTCAGAAAGATTGCGTACAATGTTTTTTGGGAAGTTGCATGAACTAATTCAAGTTGACTTAAGACTGCGATCATAGTTGTAGAAGAGAAATATTTGATTATTGAACTCGTGTAGAATTATTATTTGGACAAAAGTCAACATCTCTTATTGCTCTTGGTACCAATGTTTCCGCTTTAAGAAAAGGTGACAATACTTGAAAATCTTTCCATTTTCATTAAGTGGAACGAACTTGGATAACTAGATCAAACTTGAACTTATAAAATTGAAAGATGAATATAATAGTTTAAAAAAACTAAAAAAACAGTTTTTTTAGTTTTTTAAATTATATTTATCTTTCTGATAAGCCTCTCACATATGGAATGACGCTTTTTGTGCTTTCTCCCATATCTGCTTGTGCTATGTAGTTCAAGCTGATTTTGTATTATTTGTTTATCTCTTTCCAATATCTCTTAGAGATAGCACAAAAATGAGGAAATGAATAGAATCAGAAGTATTGGGTATCCTAAGAAGATATTGGATAGAATGAAACAAATAACACAAAATAAGCTTGAACCCCATAATGATACAACATAAGCTGATACAGAACAGACCATAAAAATCATCATTCCTTATGTAAGATAATTTTTGAACAACTGGCAACACACGATAACATGAGGGCTGATTTATCAAAAGTTGATGCTGATGATGAAAATCAAAGAACGATTACATTTATGAGATCGAAAGTGAGAATAAAAGAACATCATAAGCTTTCCCAAGTGTCAGACACAGATAGATCCAAGTTGGTCCTAGATGCTGTAAATTAGGATTATCTGATGAAATGGAACGATACAGTTAAAGGCATGAAGAAGTCTTTTAATTCAGATAAGCACCAATTAATGAAAATTATTCAAATAAGATTGGCGTTCTTAAGATCAATCTTTTTACCTGGAAAAAGATAGCAGATGTGTGTCGTATGAGTTGGTAGCAAGGACAATAAAAGATGATGGTTATTTCCCAAACAATAGATCTGTATAATTCTTCTTAGTGTATGTTTTTGGAACAGATTTGATTCTTTTAAGTTTCGAATGATTCAAAGTCGAATCAGGAATTTTCTGCCCTATTCCCTTAGACATAGGGGACACTTCTTGGAAAGATTAAAAGAAGACTTCGTTCAGCACTAGAGACAGCGATGTGACACGTTTTTGAAAGTACTTCTGATCTTATCACAGCGCTTATTCAGATCGATCGCTTGAATTGTATCTCACCTATATTTCTGTGGGCTTTGTTTTATCAGTTATCTAGAGTTATGATAGATTTACGCCGACTAATATTCTTTCAGATCGAATCAAACACGGCTTGTCTTTCCACAGTTTACTTACACAAAAAAATAAATTTCAACAAAGGAAAAGGCCGATTCTCAGATTTCGTCCAAGTTCCGAAGCTACCGTCTTAATTCTCACTTTGGTAATATTTCAGTCTATTTGGAAATGACCCTCCAAAAAATGACATACCGGAATTTGACTTGATAAATCGTTAGGGGGGCATAAAATAATGTTAATGCTAGATTTCCGAAGTGATCCAAATTGCAGATTTTGAGAAAATCCAAAAATATTTTGAAACGCGTTTTTCTCACAATCTATTGGTTTCAGAGAAAAATTTATTGAACAAAAAATGTAGAGGACATTGTAAACTACATCTAATCTCATGGAAGTGAAATCGTCCGACTCAAATTACAAAAGGTAGGTGGCGCTAAAGTATCAAAAAAATTGGTTTTTTGGCATTTTCATTGTAAATAAATAATTTTTTCATAAAACTGTAAATAAGAAAGTTGTTTGCCCCAAAATTTGCCACATTTTATATTCAACCAATTTTTTTGTAAACCTTACCGTTCTCGAACTAGAGCGTGCCGAAGTGTAAAAATGGTACATTATGTGCCGCGCCAATGCGCGTATTCCATAAACTTCATTTTATTTTTAGATTAATAGACCGTAATATTTACTTGATATTAATATTTTGAATCATAGTTCAGATAAACAATTATTAATAGTACCCTTTTATTGCAGCTTGTTGTAAACGGTCAACATTGATTTGCAACAAATGTAACAGAAGATAGTAGTGAAAGATTGACACAAAATGTGTAGACTAATTTCTTTTTAATTAAAAATTTTTACCTATTAAATTATTAATTTCAAAAATAAAAGTATACATTTGGTGATTAGATCATTGCAAACTTAATTTAACTTTTTGGTCAACATTTTTTGTTTGTATAACTTCTATAAAGTCATGATTGTAATTAATTACATCAAGTACAATGCAATTTCAATGCAAAATTAGATTATTGCAAACATAATTTAACTTTTTGGTCAACACTTTTGCAACATTATTGGTTATTTTTATAACTTGAAGTCACGATTTTAATTAATTACATTTGATACAATTTAATTTCTTTTTGAAGTAAGATAAATAGTACGGGCTACGTTAACAAAAAAAGTGATTTTATTGAACAATTATATTTTATTTTAAATTACAATTAAGGTTTCAAATCACTTAGTAGTACGCCGGGCCCTCTTTGTCCTTGGTTCGGCTGGAGAACAGCTTCTGCTTTCATCGGTAGATGTTATATTTATCGATTCTGCGTCTGTTTTTTCTCCATTGTCATCAATGTTGCTGTTCATCGGTCGCCAGTGAACGAGTTGAGAAGGTAAATCCAAGTCATCATCTTCGAAGGAAATTGCATCTTCTTCAATGGGTGCTGTGTTACTACAACTTTCTCCGCTGCAATGTTGACAAGCAATCGAGCAGTGGAGATCTGCCTTCCTGCACCCACAAGCTGATCCACAATTGCTCGTATCACAACCACAGGAGATCAGCTTCATGAGTTCTTGTGGCGCTGGCTCTTTTACCGTCCTTATTGGATCCAATCCTCGAGAAGTTTCTTTCCATCCCCAGATGGTTGGTTCATAATAATTATCCAACCACGATTGTACTTGAAGGTAAACTCGTCGGCTATGAAAATTTGCTGCATCAACCGAAGGTGGAAGACAACTTAAATTCACTTTTGTTTTCGTCACAGACTGAGTGAATTTCTGGAAGCGAAGTAAAGCAAGTTCTTTTGCCTGACTTTGTCCAAACTATGCCGACCGGCCTGGCGAAAGTAACAAAAACCGTTATTTATGCTGCCCTGCCTCTTTTCGCCTTCAGCTCGAGAACGGTAAGTTTTACAAAAAAATTGTTCAAATAAAAGATGTGGAAAATTTTGAGACGAACAATTTTCTCATTTACAGTTTTATAAAAAAAATATTTATTTACAACGAAAATGCCAAAAAACAAATTTTTGATACTCTAACGCCACCTACTTTCTGTAATTTGAGTCGGACGACTTCACTTCCATGAGATGAAATGTAGTTTACGATGTCCTCTATATTTTTTGTTCAATAAATTTTTCTCTAAAACCCATAGATTGTGAGAAAAACGCGTTTCAAAATATTTTTGGATTTTCTCAAAATCAGCAATTTGGATCACTTCGGAAATCTAGCATTAACATTATTTTATGCCCCCCTAACGATTTATCAAGTCAAACTTCGGTATGTCATTTTTCGGAGACACCCTATTTTTTCGTGCTAAATATCTTGTACTATAACTGCGTCTTAGTAGTCAACACTCTGTTATGATCCCTACTGATATTCTTATGTCCTCTAGAGAGTGTCCCGATTCCCTCTTTCCCAATTCCACTACTATTCGTTTGCACACCTGAACTGTCAATCGGTTGATTGTTAGCGAATAATATTGATCTTAGCCCGCCCAATAAACAGTCAGTCTTTTCTCATCAGTAGTCATAATTGCCTGCAACTTTCACTCGAATTCTCTTCGAACTGTAGAACCTTCGAAACACATTTCCGGCATGAGTGTCCCATTTAGTGACCAAATAAATCACGTCACCTCAACAACGCACACTGAATTGGCACATCGGTTCTGCGCCTAATAAATTAAAAACTTAAGGGGCTTTCCGTGCTTTCATAGAAATCAACAATACACGAATTTTGCACAGTAAATCCGATTGCAAGGCACAGGCCCGTACTGGCACTCAACTCCTACCATCTTTGATGCCTATCAGTTTAACGGTAGGGACATCGTTTTATTCTAATCATTAATACAGTTCTCCCTGAGTTTGAGACTTGTTAGTAATTTCCAGACGCCTTTCCACATTATATGTTTTGTAAAGAATTAAGAAAATTTATTGGCTGATTCCGGTACCGAACTTTCGTTATCCAGATCCCCACCCAACCCTGCGTTTCTCGATATGGTATATGGAAGCACCCGCGGCCACTTTAATATGACAGCCCTCACGTGCATCGTCCAAGAAATATCGTTCCTGACCAAGAGCTTAATCCGATCTTAATTGTGTTATAACTTAGAATGAACGTTCCAACTCTTGACATCAGCACTTCAGGCACACACGCTTCAGACGCCCGGCGCATCACTTCATCTCGGCCCACCCCGATCTACCCGCTCCAAGTTATTGGATCCCGATGTTAAGATCGGAGATAATGTGAAGAATGTCGGAAGGGATTATTCGCTCAAAATGGAATGCGGATTGTACGAAGGAAATATCTCATTTTCACCTGAATTTTTCCGCCCGGATTCTTCGGAAAACCCATTTTCAGGCGATTTTTTTCGGGGGAGGAGCGATGAATGAGAAAAGCGGATATAAAATTGCTTGGAAGCCGTAAACGGTTTCGCGCCAGTTACTGGAATGCGAGTGATAACCTGGATTACTTTGCAATGTAGGAAATATTCGGAAAAAGCATTGATTTCTGTATTCATTCCTTGATGATGTTGTAAGACGTTGAACAATTTGCAAGATCTGGTAGTTAATTTGAAGAAGAAATCTGATAGTACTGAGTTTTTCAAGTTTCATTCACTAAATAATGGAAACGGAGGAAACTTTTCGACAAGCACACGCGCATTTCAATTCGTTTAGATTTCCTCTCCCAAACATTGCGAAAGAAGTACTTGCTAACTCTATTCCCGCATAAAGAAATTCAAATTCACGAATTCATTTAATATACGTCTCTAAAAAAATTTAGGAATAAAAAAATATATCCAAATTTTTGAGCGATTTTCAACAGGTCATGACTTCGAAATGAATGGTCGTGAAGAATTTGAAGAAATTGATAAAAATGATAAATTCTTCACCTTTCAACTTCCAAATATCAACTCTCTGGGCTGAAAGAAAAGGGTTTCAGTTTTCTGCATCGAAATCCAAGCTCATACGATTCACTAGAAGGTACCCCAAAGTTCAACCTCATCTGAAACTAAATGGTTCACCTCTACCACAAGTTGATAGCATCAAGCATCTGGGAATGACTTTCGACCAACGCCTCACCTGGACGCAACATATAAAAAATGTCAAAGGAAACTGCCTGCACAGCATGAACATCCTACGAACATTATCACACTACCAGTGGGGATGTGACGAAGAAGTTCTGTTGAAAATATTCTCTAATTCGACCAAAACTCGATCACGGAGGCATCCTCTACTCAACATCCAGCCAAACCAATTTGAAAATGCTAAACACAGTTCCCAACACAGCAATACGGATTTCCCTCGGCTGTTTTCGTTCCAGTCCACCAGAAAGCCTCCATGTAGAAGCCCAAGAATTTACCCTTAGTATTCGACGACGACAGATCCTGCTGACATATTCGGCAAAAGTCTCTGCATCACCGAATCATCCAGTCTCACACCTACTGAATGAATCAAATCACCCTGATAGAATAAATGCCAGGACTCTATTATCGATTCCACAACTAGTCCTCCAGAATATCGGAACACATGACCTATCAAAAACTTTACATATTCTGTATCCAGAGCAGGCCCCATGGACAAGACGCCAAGTGACCATCAATAACACCTTACAAAGATATAATAAGTACACAAGCCCTAAAACCCTACTAGAAAACTCTTTTCTTGAATTGATCAATGAAGAAGCCTTCGACCAACAAATATATACTGATGCCTCTAGAGATGACAATAGTGTAGCCTGTTCAGTTGTAGATAACTTTGGAGCACCAAAAACATTCAATATATCACCCATGTGTAGTATACACACAGACGAGCTATATGCAATCTACAGATCACTTTTCACACCTATAACACATGGCAGCAAAGTGGGAATCCTCACCGATTCACTGTCGTCAATACAGTCCATCTCCAATATATTCTCCAGTAACCCGTTGGTACAGAAAATTCAAGTGTCATAATATCATGGAAGACAGAAACGTCTCAATCACTATTGTGTGGATCCCGTCCCATGTGGGCATACATGGAAATGAAGAGGCGGACTCAGCAGCCAATTCAGCAAGAACCACAGTTATAGATATACAGCTCTACACAGATCTGAGAAACAAAATCAAGTTGGAAGCTCTTCATGCCTGGCAAAATCAATGGGATGCAACTGATCAAAAACTGCACGCTTTCCAACCAACAGTACATAAGCCAATAAACCTAAATTTGGAAAGACAAGACAAAAAAGTGGCGAGGAGACTCCGAATGGGACACACAAGGTTACACACGGATATCTTATGTCTTCAGGAGACCCTCCTATTTGTGAACACTGCCCTGATGTGCGCCTGACTGTAAAGCACCTAATATCTACATGCCCATACTATGAAGATGCCCGCAGACGATATGGCATCAAGGAACACCTTCAAGATGTTTTAACTTCACCCACCCAGATCGAAGCAACCATACAATTTCTCAAAGATTATCAACTGTACGATATCATTTAAGTCTATACTGTTGTAATAATGTCTGCTCTTAATGTAATCTCGTGTCAATGGCCATAGCAGCTGAGACACGTTAATTTAAATAAATAAATAAATATCAACTCTCAAGACTAATATTAGGTTGGAGAAAGAGAAATCTTTCATTATTTTCACTTTAATTTTGGGCTTTATATAGTATAGTTACAATCATTCGTTAATGCTCAAATATGCACCCATTCTTTCAGTTAGGTGTTGCCATTTTAAAGGTAATTTCATTTTATTATTATTATTGATTGATAACAGTTAAGAATTATAATCTATGAACTTACAGAATATCAAAATAAAAGTTGATGCACATGGCTCAAGACAAAAAAATTTAGTTTGATCATAATAAAATAAATTGACAAATTCATTAAAAAATTTAGAAAACACTGACGTGAGGTCAGATTGCTTTGGCGCTCTTGTTGAGCTACTTGCGAGTAAATATTCAAACCATAACAAATCTATAAGCACTCTGATCACGTGAACAATATTTTTTTCCCGTACTATGGGACAATGTGATGCAAATATGAACTCCTAATGAATGAACAAACCTATATCTCAAATTAAAAATAACTACTCATAATTTTCGCCAAGTTTTGTTTGAAGCTATAATTCCCTTCCCCTAAAAACTTACGTCAGTGCTTTTCTGAAATTTGACAACGTATATTATTTCAGCCACCGAGATTGAATTCTATATCTCTATGATTTCCCGTTAGGAAAAATTTTTATTAACATTACGCCAACTGACACTGATTAATGAGCCCGGCATTTGTCAATCGAATATCGATCTGTGATGGTCATCGTTCAAAGAAAATCATCGGGACGTATGTCATTTATCTTTTCTCTTGAGTAAATTGAAAAAATGATCATATCTTTAGATGGAAAAGAGCTACGATAATTAAATTTGAGGATAAGTAAGATATCGATCACCTCAATATATTCACGAATTTTATTGAAAAAAAATCTTATGAGATAATGAGGATTAAAAATTTTTTTTTTGGAATTTTTTAAAAATTTTCTAGCGTGATGATTTCTGCGAAATTTTGCGAGCTGTCTTTTCACAGCCTCCCTCAACAATATTTCATGTATCAATTTGATCGGATGGATATTCTAGTAGTTATTGAGGAAACAAAATTTCAGATGCTCATAACTACTGAACCATCCGATGGATTTGGTCCAATAACGAACTTGACCGAGATATTTGGACAATTAACCTATTCTGAAAATATGAAAACTCTAGCTGATTCCTTTTGGATGCTAGAGAGGATACGGCCGGCCGGACAGACTCAACTTTCGCCACGAATTCTTCATCAGGGAGTCGAACCCAATCCATTGAGACCATTTTCGGCTCGATATTAAAAAATTACAGACATTCGGGCAAAATGATAGGCACTCTGTTGGGGTAAACAAGAGAGCCAAAAATATAAGATACGAGGAGGAGTATATAATGTTGTTTTATTCAACGTTTTATTCGATTCACCATTGGTTGCTCTGTAGGAAAAAACTTTGGTTTTGTTACGAATTGGTGAAATTTTTATAACGTTTTTGGTGATGTAAAATTACTTCCAATGAGCCATTTTCCCAATATTCTTCTGAAAAAAAATTTTTAAAAGCTAAGTTTTTGCCTTGGAAATAATTTTACATCACCAAAAACGTTATAGAAAATTTCACCCATTCGTAACAAAACCAAAGTTATTTCCTACAGAGCAAACCAATGGTGAATCTAATAAAACGTTGAATAAAACTACATTATACACTCCTCCTTCCTTCCTCCTCGTATCTAATTTTTTCGCCGTCCCTCGCACCCACCTCTGTTGATTAATTTTTTCCTTTCACACCGTCGGTTAGGCGAAGTTTCCTTTTTTCTCTTCTCCTTCGGTCAATTTAGCCAGGCCGCTGCCGTCTGTTCGCCCCCGAGCCGTTGTTGGGGGTGGTATACATCGACTTGTATGTATCAGACACGGCCAAAGTTTCGTCTCGTAGAAAAGTTTGGGGAGAGCTTTCTAATTTAACAAGATAGATCTAATCGAATCGTAAAGTTGCCTCATTGTAACTAATGCTCGGTTTTTCTGCCTCCAAAGCGAATATTGATTAGAACGGAAAGAAGGAGTTCTATTCTTTGGGTAGAATGAAAGATGAGGATGTTTTTAAGGAATTCGTTGCTTTAGTATTAAACGTTCTTGATATGGTTTCTGAAAGTTGTTGTTACGGCCAAGTATCCTTTTTGAATAGGGTTAAATCTCGATTCAGAAAGTACTCTCGTTAATTCAACATGTTCTTTCCTGAATTTCGAGCAAGTGATATAAAATTATTTAATTGAACATAGTTCTAGATTCCTAGTTCAATAATTTCAATAGGCCAGAGCAAGTGATTGGCCCATGGATCAATATAGACCAAATCAATATATTTACATTGAACACGTCAAGAAACCCGTTGAAAGCGAAAAAACATGAAAGTACTGGAAAAAACGCGAAAAAACACGGAAGAATCCGAAGAAACCCGGAAGAAACCGAAGTTACATGAAAGAAACCAAAATTACACGAAACAACGCGAGAAAACACGAAAGAAACCCAAGTAACACAAAAATCCAAAGGAACCTGACAAAATCCCGAAAGAATGCATATAACTTGAAAAGCGCAAAAACTCGAAGTCACGCGAAACACCCCGGAGAAATACAAAAACCGAAAGCGCGCAAAAACAAAAGTACTTCTAAATTGCACACCCTGTATAACATTTTGTCGAAATCAGCTACCATTAGCGAGAAAACTTGAAGAAAAATGCATATGAGACACTCAGTATACAATTGATAAGCAGTGAAAAAAAAACCAAAAGTATAATATCGTTGTAACTCCATCTATTCGAGTTCAGTGGATACCACGAAGAAAATATCGAAATTATTCTATGGAGCTCCTATGTAACACCCCGTATATGAATCGAAAATAACTTTTCCATAAAAAATTCCGAAGGAACACAATAAACTTGAGAGCGCGTAAAAAAACAGTAGAACCTGTAAAGTGCTCACCCCGTATATCACATGATCGCAAATTCATTGTAAATAGCACACCCTGTATGACATTTTATCGAAATTAGCCTCCACTTGTGGAATAACATGATAACTTGAAGAAATATGCATATGGGTCACCCGGTATATAATTGCTTCGCAGTGGGTGCTTATATCATAAAAAAGAATCCGAAAGAATATCGTTTCAACTCTATCGTTTCAAGTTCAGTGTATTCCACCAAGAAAGAACCCGACCAAATACGAAAAAACGCGGAAAAACATGAAAGAACCCAAAGTAACACGGATGAACGAAAAAAATCCAAAGGAACCCAAAAAACCTCGAAGGAGCACAAAATCAACGAAAGCGCGCAAAAAACTCGAAGGAAAGCTTGAAAACCCGAGGGAGCACAAAAAACCGAAAGCTTGCAAAAAATAATGAAGGAACTTTTAAATTGCACACCCTGTATATCACCCGATCGTAAACTCATTGTAAATTGCACACCCTGTATGACATTTTATCGTAATCAGCTCCCTTACGCGGAAAAGCACGAAAGCTAGAGAAAAACTCTGGTGAATGTCAGCGCTACTCAGATCTGACACACTGTATATGAATCGAATATATTTTATCGAATTCAGAACCAAAACACACCGAAGGAACACAAAAAACTCGAATTTGCGCGAAAAAATCAAATTAACTTGTGAATTGAGCACCTCGTATATCACATGATCGCAAATTCATTGTAAATCGCACACCCTGTATGACATTTTATCGAAATTAGATCCCACTCTCTAATTGGTTCGCAGTGGGTGCTTTTTCCATAAAAAATTCAGACGGAAAATCTCTCGAAGAAAGAATCTGGTGAAAATCAGTGCTTTCCATAAGCACAGCCTGTATAGCGATTTTTTCGAGATAGCACAGCCTGTATAGCGATTCATCGCGATCTGTGTGCATTCTTCAAGGACGAAAATGAATTAGCGCGAAAATAGAGCCTGAAATGACGATTTTCAAACGCATATTTGAGGTGTTTTTCTTGCGATTCACGAAAAGTGGTAGGTATCTAGAGATTCGGAATCTCCTGTAAATTCTTATTCGAGTGCTTGGAAGGCGCAAAAGATCTTCCAACGGCCATATCGAGCGAAAAATTGATGCCGTATTTTCAAATTTGGAGCTCGCGTTCGGCTATCATCGGAATCGTATGAGAAATTATGGCATTTTGCCTCATTTCACCGTAGAAATTGCCGAATTTCGAATGAAGAATTCGCGGCCTCATCTCGCTACTTGGATATGAAAATTGGTACCCAGAGATGGGGAATTTCCTCAAGTTTCATTTTCTACCGCCGAAAATGCGTTTAGAGGCTTGTATCGCCCGCATTGAGCGAAAGCATCATGGGTGATTTTGACGTTTCGCGGGGCTGGCGAAACTAAAATTGCCGTTTTACTTACGGGATTTTAGCCTAGAAATAGGGGGCTCCGGAGTTCTAATGGGTTCTAAGGAAACCGGACGTCCTCGCTCTCGGAATATGTGGCGAGTCCGGTACGCTGGGCGTTGCGGCTTCGGAGCCTATTTCCTTTTCCGGGGCACTTTAGGCGATTTCGCGAAAAACGTAATTTTCGCGATTTTCGTTTGAAAATTTCGGGCACTTTAAGAGCGCCTGGGGTTTTCGGGTCGCTTCTCCTAGAAGAGGATACGCCTTTTCGATCTGTTTTAAGATTGCCCCGGGTTCGGCCTGCAGGGCTCTCACGCTCGGCTACGCCTCTCGCGGGTCCCTAACGGGACCACCTGTCAAAATTTTCTCTGGTTCCCGATCTTATCATTTTAATATATTAGTCTAGTAAGCGGGTAGATCAATAGGCCCGTAGATCCATAGGCCAGTAGTTCAATAGGCCAGTAGTTCAATTGGCTTATGGATCAATATAGACCATAGATCAATACAGACCACAGATCAATAGGGCCCATACATCAATGAAGCGCGCAGAAACACGAAACACGTCAAATTACCCGTTGAAAACGAAAAAACTTGAAAGAACTGGAAAAAACACGGAGAAACGCGAAAAAACACGAAGGAATCCGAAGAAACACGAAAGAAACCGAAGTTACACGAAAGAAACCGAAATTACACGAAACAACGCGAGAAAACACGAAAGAACACCAAGTAACACAAAGAATCTAAAGGAACCTGAAAAAAACCCGAAACACAAAAGTACTTGTAAATTGCACACCCCGTATATCACCCGATCGTAAACTCATTGTAAATTGCACACCCTGTATGACATTTTATCGAAATAGCTCCCATTCGCGGGAAAACTTGAAGGAAAATGCATATGAGACACTCAGTATACAATTGATTATCAGTGAAAAAAAAAACCAAAAGAATATCGTTGTAACTCCATCTATTCGAGTTCAGTAATTACCACGAAGGAAGTATCAAAATTATTCTATGGAGCTCCTATGTAACACCCCGTATATGTTTCGAAGATAATTTTTCCGTAAAAAAACCCGAAGGAACACAAAAAACTTGAGAGCGCGCAAAAAAACAGAAGAACTTGTAAAGTGCTCACCCCGTATATCACCCGATCGCAAATTCATTGTAAATCGCACACCCTGTATGACATTATACCGAAATCAGCTCTCATTAGCGAGAAAACCTGAAGAAAAATGCATATGGGACACCCCGTATATAATTGATTCGCAGTGGGTGCTTTCATCATAAAAAACAAACCGAAAGAATATCGTTTAAAACTCTATCGTTTCAAGTTCAGTGCATTCCACCAAGAAAGAACCCGACCAAATACGAAAAAACGCGAAAAAACATGATAGAACCCAAAGTAACACGAAAGAACGAAAAAAATCCAAAGGAACTCAAAAAACCCCGAAGGAGCACAAAATCAACGAAAGCGCGCAAAAATACTCGAAGGAAAGCTTGAAACCCCGAGGGAGCACAAAAACCGAAAGCGTGCAAAATATACCGAAAGAACTTGTAAATTGCACACCCTGTATATCAATCGATCGCGAATTCATTGTTAATGGCACACCCTGTATGACATTTCATTGAATTCAGCTCCCTTACGCGGAAAAGCACGAAAGCTAGAGAAAAACTCTGGTGAATGTCAGCGCTACTCAGATCTGACACCCTGTATATGAATCGAATATATTTTATCGAATTCAGAACACACACCGAAGAATCACGAAAAGCTCGAATTTGCGCGAAAAAAATCAAATTTACTTATAAATTGAGCACCCCGTAATATCACATGATCGTAAATTCATTGTCAATCGCACACCCTGTATGACATTTTATAGAAATTAGATCCCACTCTCTAATTGGTTCGCAGTGGGTGCTTTTTCCATAAAAAATTCAGACGGAAAATCTCTCGAAGAAAGAATCTGGTGAAAATCAGTGCTTTCCATAAGCACAGCCTGTATAGCGATTTTTTCGAGATAGCACAGCCTGTATAGCGATTCATCGCGATCTGTGTGCATTCTTCAAGGACGAAAATGAATTAGCGCGAAAATAGAGCCTGAAATGACGATTTTCAAACGCATATTTGAGGTGTTTTTCTCGCGATTCGTGAAACGTGAGTGGTCTCTAGAGATTCGGAATCTCCTGTAGATTCTTAATCGAGCAATTGGAAGGCCTGAAAATCTTCGACAGCCCATATCGAGCGAAAAATTGATGCCGTATTTTCAAATTTGGAGCTCGCGTTCGGCTATCATCGGAATCGTATGAGAAATTATGACATTTTGACTCATTTCACCGTAAAATTGCCGAATTTGGAATGAAGAATTCGCGGCCTTATCTCGCTACTTGGATATGAAAATTGGTACCCAGAGATGGGGAATTTCCTCAAGTTTCATTTTCTACCGCCGAAAATGCGTTTAGAGGCTTGTATCGCCCGCATTGAGCGAAAGCATCATGGTGATTTTGACGTTTCGCGGGGCTGGCGAAACTAAAAATTGCCGTTTTACTTACGGGATTTTAGCCCAGAAATAGGCGGGCTCCGGAGTTCTAATGGGTTCTAAGGAAACCGGACGTCCTCGCTCTCGGAATATGTGGCGAGTCCGGTACGCTGGGCGTTTCGGCTTCGGAGCCTATTTTCTTTTTCCGGGGCACTTTAGGCGATTTCGCGAAAAACGTCATTTTCGCGATTTTCGTTTGAAAATTTCGGGCACTTTAAGAGCGCCCGGGGGGTTTTCGGGGTCGCTTCTCCTAGAAGAGGATACGCCTTTTTCGATCTGTTTTAAGATTCCCTCTCGAGTTAGGCCCTGCGGGCTGCTCGAAGCTACGCTTTCTGGTCCCTAACGGGACCACCTGTCAAAATTTTCTCTGGTCCCTGATCTTATTACTTTATTATATAGACAAGTCTATTCTTCGAAGTATAAAAAAACAAAAAATATCTAAAATGACAAATATACAGGGTGTCTCAAGTTCGAGTGCCTATTAGACGTTTCTGGAGAACTAGACATATTTGAAATCTGAAAATTGGGATTATGATATTGTTCGAAGTTCTCTACAGAGCTAAAATATTTTCGAAGCCCAAAAAATTTTTTTTCAAGTTTTCCATTCCTGGTATGAACGAGTATTCAATAGTGAATACATTTCTGTTAAAACCATTGTATTAAATCGAATAGTCTTCAAAATATCCAAAGAAAACTGGAAAAAAAGTCAAATATGTTCAGTCAGTAATATGTTCATTATTCCAATTTTAAATATCCTGAGCGTAAACCGTTTTCACAACATCGAAGAGGAAGGATGTGAAAAGGTCATGCATCTTTTGGATTTCAAAAATATCATCATAGGGTGTTTCAAATTTTGTGTTGAAAATTGTGATCTTGATTGGCCATAACTTCTGTTTTTCAAATTAGAACCCTATTTTTTTATAATTTTGTTGGATTCTTCGGTCAAAAATAATGAGTTATTTGAGATTTTCTGGATTTATGTAGTACGTAGAGTCAAATTCATAAGGATATTCTGTAAGCATAGAAGATAAATCATCCCATTTATAATTCCCAAGTGTCAGATAGGTCTTATTGTTAGTCGTTATGAAATTTTAGATTTCACAAAATGAATCGTTGCTATTATAATAATGAGATTTTGGATTTATTTCTTATATTGTATTTTTTCAATTATATACGCCATACACATTCAAATGCACTTAATGATATTGTTTATTTCAAATGGTGGATGACACAAAATGTTGAGTATCCAATGAGAAGTATCCCCATTTTTTTTTACAATTTCTGAAAAAATGTTTCAGACTTTCCAAATTTTGGAATGTAAGAGCCCCTAAAGAATACAAAAAAGGGCAGTTGATGAAATTAATATTTCGACTTATTTCGAAGCGAATGTGAATTCATCTCTTCAATAGGAAACACATTAAATAGATTCGCCACTTCAGTACACCGAATTTTGATTATAAATAAATTATGATAATAAAAATACGTTTCAAAACTCAAATTAACAAAATAAATGATCAGGTGAGAATCTCAATATGGTAACCATTTCGTTCCACACACTTTCGAATACGTCTTGAAACACCTCGGTTAGTCGCTCGCTCAATTTCCTCCCCCTTTAGAGGGTGGAAAGCATCCTCCACACGCCGTATCAAATCTTCTTTGCTTTCAATAGGAGATTCATAGACTATGTTTTTTATTTTACCCCATAAATAAGGAGTGGACCCAATATAGATCCCTGAGGGACACCTGAGGTAGCCTCAAAAGCACAAGACGTATAACCAAAACACTGAATATACAGATTTCTACGGGAAAGATAGGATTCAAAAAAATATAGAAAATCAAGATTTAACCCAAAGGAAGACAACTTCTTTATAAGTTTACCATGATTCAATCTTCGTGAAGTCCGTGTAGATGACATCAACTTGAGAAGACTCATCCCATGCACTACCGATATATTCAGTTAAACAAGCCAAGTTAGTTACTGTTGATCGACCTTTGATGAATCCGTGCTGACAATTAGAAATGTTGCTCTTCACATGAACATATATGATGTCGTAAAGTATGTTTTCGAACTTTTGAAATTATGTCCGTATTCATTTAAATATTTAGCATATGAGGAATTAGTAGTAAAAATAATAATACAGAAAGTAAAAGTTCAAGATCAAGACATTTAAGAGCCCTCAAAATAAACTGATATAACTCATAAAATATTATTTTGAATGAACAAACAGATGTTGACCGGTCCCCGTTGTTAAACATCTTCCTGAAAAAATCCTAATATACCACTATATTTATTACCCTATTTGAGACGACGTTTCCGAAAAAGTTTAACAGCTATAAATACAGAATTACTTCAGTGAAACTAACATTCAAAATGTGAAACCTGATGAAGCCACAGTGTTGGCGAAACAATTGTTGTAAAAAACAATAAAAATTTGTGGAAATCTGAATCTTATTATTTAATTATAAACATAAGTATTTTCAATGATAATTTGTTTGTATTATTTAACTTTCTGCTAATCAATATGTGAAATATTTTTCATTCATGAAATATTCTCCCCAAATATCACTCATGCTCAGAAATAATTCGGAAAATTTTTTTATATTATGTGCGTTTTCTTTACAAATTTCACTCGTCACTCGGACTCGTGAAATTACAAGAAAACACACATGCGTAAAGAAATTTCAGAAATTTTCAAGCACTCGTGGTATTATTCCCGAATATATACTAAGGTAATGATTTCAGCGACTCCCAAAACATTTCAAGGATGAATGAACCGCCAAAGTGGAAACTTCGGCCGCCAGGAACGCGAACTTTCTGTTTCCTGATCCCCATCTTTGCATATCTTGTCCCCCTCATCTATGCGTGTGCTGCGGGTCCCTCACTGTCCCAAAACCTCGGATATTAGAATATTAACTTCCGTTCTCTGACGACCTTTCCGACCCGCGAGGGGTTATGCAGATCAGGCGAGCTCCAGGACGCAACTGCGATAATCGGTTTATTGGGATCTCAAAGGAGAAGAGGTTTCGGTTCGGTTCAGAAAAGACGAGCGTTTATCGGCCTGTAGGCTTTGCGAAAGATAAAAGACACGGCATCTGAATAAATTCAATGAAAACGAGTCGGCGGTCACGATATGGCAGCTACAGAAACATAACGTTTTTTCAGACCTGACATCTGGTGGATTTGGTTTGCAATTATTTCGAACTTTGTGACGATTTGATGGGTGATCAAGAGTTTAGATTTATTATTTAGGCGATAACCATCATCTCTTTTTATTTGCTCACCAATGTGAGATAGATAAAACTGTTGCGATAAATTCACAACAAGTGACACTTCTTGGAATTCAGGGCCGCGGCAGTTACTTGCAAGAATGCTAGGTTATCGGACGGAATTTTGGAAATCCTTTTTTTTGTGACCTAAGCTCATCAGGTACCTCGTTCTATCTTTCTCATTTATTCAAAAATCTAAATAGAACCCTCTCTCAGTTCAGTTCTATTTCGACCACCAGTATGGTCAGTTTTACTTTACCAGTTATTTTACCTTCACTAGGTCTATAACTCAGAACTACAAATTCCTCGTCTTAAAATAATCTGTCTTATGCATTTTTCTCCGATTGAGTCAGTCAATTACCCTAGTTTATTGTGAATCTGAATTATTCAGTTGAAATTCTCCACGTAAAAGAAAAAGGTTGTGAATTGTGAACCTGTGACGCAATTATATATCGCCAAAGCACAATTTATCAGTGGAAGTTTGAGAAATTTTATCCAAAGTGCCTGCTGCATCTTACTTTACGAAGTCTACCTCGACACTTACAATCGTAAGAAGAAAGCTTGAAGATGATCGAACACTAAGTGAAAAAAACTACACTTAGCCTGAATGTAATAATGGACATGCTTTCCATTTGCATCGAAACAATATACTTCCAATTTGAAGACTATTTTATCAACAAGAATTTGAAATGGTCATGGATTCACTGCTGTCGCCTATTTAATCTTTTTTAAACAGGGTGAGTCTGTGACCAATGCGTTGATTTCAACCATAAATTCTTGGCATCTAAAGAAACATTTTCTTCCTATAACATTTCACCAAATTTGGCCCCGTTCAAAAGATATCGTGTTGAAATTTCATAAAAAAAACAGCATTTTCACCTGTAATATTCAAAGGACAATATCTATTGAAATGATCTCTTTGTAGAAGGTTCTTGATAACACTCATGCATATTTTGGCATCAATAGATTTATTCCATTTCTTGTGGGTTTCTCACTACTACTGTACAGATTGGTTGAATTGCATGAAAAACAAATATCACTTGAACTAAGGGTCCGTATCTTGTACTTCCTTATTAGTCTTTTTTTGCAGATAAAATCATTCGTCATCTCTTTTCCTAAATTGCACCATTTTTGAGATATATGAAAGGAATTAAATCGATATAATCATTTGATGAAACATGAGTAAGTTTTCAAAACAATTCAAATTCAATAGTGGATGCTGTGGAAGATAATTAATTTAAACTTGACTACAGAGGGGTATTTGCCTAATTTGATAACTTAAAATACTATAACTTTTTAAAGCAGCTGAATATGGAAAAATGGTATGGGAAAAAATGTTTTTTTTTTATCTCAAGAACCTTTGGTTGAAATTAACGCAGTGGTCAAAGACTCACCCTGTATATGGACAATTTCGAACAAAAAGATCTCGAACAATATATACTAAATCCCAAATTATTGAAGAGATATGTACATGATACTTTCATCATTAACAACATGCAATGATCACTATAGATCGACATCTCAACAATCAAGAAGAGTACTTCAATGGAAATCGAGAAAGATAAACACACTTTCCATGTATAGTTGTAATTGTTTATAAACAAAATTCCAAGAACCATTGTGTACAAAAAACGAACAAACAGGTTCCACATTTATAGTTCAACCATCAACTAAACGCTAAACTGCAAATGGCCATATATTTATATAATTATTTATTAATTTATATAACAATAAACAATATAATAATGAGGAAATGAATAACATCACAGAAACACACAGGAGTATTTGTTATTCCTAAAAGATATTGAAAAGACCCAAAACAAATAACAGAAAATCAGTTTTTACCCAATACAACACAAATCATGAAATGCGTCATTTCTTATGTGGAAAGTAAAAAAAATAAATATACACTACCGAAGATATTTATATTCAATACTTTGCAAAAAAAAAATATATATTTTATACATCTTCAGGTATTCCCTACTTGAATTAATTAGAAAAAATCAAAATCAGTCACTGAATTGCAATATTCATCGATAATAAGAACAAATGCAAGGGTGAATTTCGAAAATAGTCTGAATGGGTTCATTCTTTAAGGTTTTTTGTTGGTTTCAGGATTTCTATCCTGCGATAGTTTTCCATTTCAGCATACCTGAAATATTCCTCAAGTCAAATATAATTTTCAATTCTCTATTCCCCATGTTGCATCAAAGCTCAGATAAGTAATTAGATTCAGTCAATTCCCAGTATTAGCGATTGGCTTTTGGCAAATGAGTTCTCAGTTGTGCAGATCATCATTTACGGATTCCTAGAATTAATATCCTTCTTGTTGATGCTTTGACCATTGAATGATCTCAAAATAGTCGTATTATTTTCATTTTCATCCCACCAATGAGGTCAGAATATTTTTATTTCGTCTCGCATGCCTGAAAGTGAACCATAACAATCCTAAACAAATGAGAGAATGCTACATTTCTCTTTCTTAGCATTCTAAAAGAATTAGTTCCCTATTTTTACTAATTCAGTCATTTGGTTATCAATTTGAAATTTTATTTTATTAATTGTTAAACTTCCATTTCATATTCAATAAAAGTTAACCAGTTTTCAAACTTGTATTCATATGATTATTGCTAAAAAGAGAAGATGAACGAAGTACCAGTATCAGACGAAGAAGTATTTACTTGTATTTCACCCGAACTTCACGAATCAGCTGAGAGTATTTGTGATAGTTTGTTACTAATAAAATAAAATGACGCTTCACAAAATATGTAACCGAAAATGTATCACATTCATATCTATCTAAAAGAGAGCAGCTACATTATGCTCAAAATCTTGAATGCTCAAAAGCACTCTCAAAGTAAAGGAGAATGTTAATATTTGACAATTTTCATAAAGTCCGAGAATGTTTTGAAGCACGTTTCCGTAAATTATCGGCCCAAAAATCTAAGATTTTAACGCAAGAACAATACATTCAATTTTTGAAAGAAACAGATGTTTCAGATTATCTGATGATGAAGGTAGGAAATTGCAAATAATTAATTTCGGTTTTAATTAGGGCAGTATTCAAGGTTATCCTTATCATAGGAATACATGGAGCTTGCCGTGGGGATGAATTGTTAAATGTGAAAGTTGAAGACATTGATCACAGAGGAGACATCGATAGTATCCGTGCTTAAAACGAAAAATAATATGAGAACTTTTACAATTACAAAAAAAAAACATTGAATCTGGTTGGAATATACAACAAATATTTTTCCCTTCAGCCTATGCACATTCCTCATAGTCATATGTTCATTTTGTACAAGAAAAGTTAATGCGCAATACAACCGATCGACAAAAATACATTTAGAAAAATTCCTAGTGAAATTGGAGCTCTTTAAAAACCGCCTAAAAGGCGTATACATACAGAATATTTTTGATGACCTTGGTATCAATGTGAATAAGTGTTTAGAGGTTTCTTTGCGGTCAAAATTTCAGAGACTCGATTAGACAAAATGCCGAAGTTTCGATTTTATTTAAAAATCATCTTCAGGGCTCTTAAATAAATGACAACTTAATAGTAAAAACAGGTAAAAATTCAAAGAAAAAGCACTCACTTTGCTCAATGATCAGAATACATACAAGAAATCATCAAAAGATAGCATACAAAACAAACTCAACAAATTAGTGACTCATTTACATAAACAAGGGCGAATTGATGATGTTATGCTTAAATTTTTAAAATGTAATAATGGCATTTGCCCCAAACTTTATTTCCTACCAAAAATTCACAAAATCGAATGTCCTCTGCGACCTATAGTGAGCATTTTAGGCTCTCCCCTCTATAATTTGAGCAAATACTTAGCTGAACTTTTGAATAATATATTCGAGAGGGATGTCGAAGATCTGACTGATGTCAATATTCTAGAGGACTTCATTTTGATTTCATTAGATGTTAGTTCATTGTTCACTAATATACCGATAGAACTCGCGATTGATCTTATTAGAAAGTATTGGGTCAAAGTAGAACCTCACACTCGTCTGACCACTGATCAGTTCATTCAATTGTTTGAGTTTTGTGTTAATAACGTGTTTTTAATGATCAGTACTTTTGCCAGACTTTCGGACTTGGCATGGGTAACTGTTTAGCACCAATTGTTTCTGATGTAGTAATGTCGGAAATACAGAATTTCGCTTTGTCGCAGCTTCCTTTCGAGGTTCCAATTTTTAATAGATATGTTGATGATATTTTACCTCAATACCAGCCGACAGTATTGATGTTGTTCAATTCTTTTCATCAACGCTTGAAATTCACCTCAGAGATCGAGAACAACAACAAATAACCTTTTCTGGATGTCATAAGGTCATCAGACGGATTAAAGACGGACTGGTATTATAAGCTGACCTTTTCTGGAAGATTTTTGAATTTTAATTCTCAACATCCTTTCACACAAATAATAAACCTGATAGAAAATCTCAAATTTAGATCTGCCCGTTTAGCTAGCACGGAGTTTCATAATGAAAACCTGAATAAGATTAGTAGTTTCTTGATAAAAAAACAATTACCCTGCAACATTGATTAAGAGAATTTCAAATAAAAATGATACACATCTCCCAAGAACAAACTCCACGGCGAAAAGATTTTTTAAGGTTCCCTATATTAAAGGGCTATCTGAGAGGTTCGGTCACCTCTTGAGAGATGAAATAGTTGAAATAGCGTACAAACCGGTTAATACTGTTAAGACTTCATTCCAGATTAAAACTGCATCAGACTCATAAAATACCTTGCCGCGACAAGGTATACATAGGTCAGACGAACAGATATCTTAAAACTGGGATAACTGAACTCAAAACTGTGTTAATATTCACAATCCCATCAAAAATAAAGATAATAACACAGCATTAGCTGAACATTTAAATACGTTACACTCTTTTAATTTTGAAGGTATCACTGTTTTAGATACTCAAAACAACTCAAAAAAAAGTTTGTTCTGTGAAATGCTTGAAATTAAAAAAAAATAATATCCATAGATTTATTTTGTTTAATTTTTCCTTGAGTTTACGTACACATTATTTCGTTTTTCTTATTTGATAGTTATCAGATGATTAACACTAATCCGGTTCATTTTCCTCTGGTGCATGTATTTCGTACAATTCAGTCAGCTGTATATGATGTCTTTTATTATTTCATCCCCGTTTTTAATTTTCGAATTGACAATAGAGGTCAACTGGCAATGTGAGTAGCTTCCAATTATTATATGTATTCGTGTGATAATTCCAAAGATATTTTTAAGCATATTTATTACTTTACTAGCTGACCCGACAGACTTCGTCCTGTCAAAAAGATTTGTAATGTGGCAGTTTTTGTGCCTACGTAATTAAAAAAATTCTCCTGAACAGAACCGTCACTCTGGTGATAGGGCGTTGTGAATAAAAAATAATTAAATAAAACATATATAAGGATTCAAAAGTAAGTAATCGCTTTATTGTTAATCATGTGAATCATAATTATTATTATTATCATTGTAGTGCTTTGTGGTATACCATGTTTTTTTCTTGATTACCTGGCGCATAGATAAATAAATCTGATGGTTTTCCAACACGGGAACAGGCAACATACAATTGACCATAAGAGAAACATGGGTTTTCTAGATTAATACCACAAACACTTAATGATTGCCCCTGGGACTTGTTTATAGTCATAGCAAAAGCAAGCCGTTTAAACTCAAATGGCACATCAGTTGGAATCATTGGGATGCGCGGTATGAGAACATCTTCTCCTTTATACTTTCCTTTGAGTATAGTTGCTTCTATCACATTGTTTAGTAATTTTTTTATCGCTAACCGTGTACCGTTGCAAAGACGCGGTTGGTTGATATTTCGCAACATTATAACCACCGATCCAACCTTTAATTGAAGATTGTGAGGTGGCAATTCTGGCAAATCCAGCGAGTTTAAAAATTCTGGTGGATAGTTGAGTACATCATCTTGATTAGTAACCGAATCAACTGATTTATATATCCTCAATTCGCCTGTAATTTGTTCTTGAATTTTAATTCATTCACATCTATGTTTTTTGCAGCCAGTATAGCTCGTTCGCTCAACCAATCATGCTTTCTGTAATTTTGAGAAACATCTGGAAACACCTTCTGAATAAGTTCATCTTTTGATGGAGTTAACTGACAAAAAACAAAAAAAGTTAATGCAGCCAGTCAACATGTCTATAGGAAATTTGCCATTACCAATGTCAATGAGTTGTTTAGAGAATATGTTTCCAGATTGTTCATTTTGCAACTCGACACGCATATTCTTGCTCAAATGAAGTACTTTGACATGTTTCCACAAATTGGAGGACTTTAGATATGCATTGAGTTCATCAGCTGGCGTTGATCGTGGAATCACTGGCAATGTTTGACGAAAATCTCCTGCTAATAAAATCATTGCACCACCAAATCAGTTATTATTGCTCCGTAGATCTTTTAAGGTTCTGTCTAAAGCCTCCAAAGATTTTTTATGTGCCATCGTGCATTCATCCCAAACAATCAATTTACATTGCTGCAAAACCTTTGCCATTGCAGAGTTCTTCGAAACGTTGCAAGTTGGAGTTTCATTGCTTTGCATATTTAATGGCAATTTTAGTGCTGAATGGGCTGTTCGACCACCTTCAAGCAAAGTTGCTGCGATTCCCGACGAAGCGAGTGCAAGTGCAATTTTATTTTGTGAGCGAATTGTTGCTAATATTAATGAAATCAAAAAAGGTTTTCCTGCACCACCAGGTGCATCTAAGAAGTAAATCCCTCCAGTTTCATCATTTGTTACTTTCATAAGAGTTTCAAATACATACTTCTGAAGATTTTTTTGAATTACTT
Organism: Micraspis discolor; assembly: GCA_030674115.1. Lineage (NCBI taxonomy): Eukaryota > Metazoa > Arthropoda > Insecta > Coleoptera > Coccinellidae > Micraspis > Micraspis discolor. The sequence continues at coordinate 5,667,391 of JARTUT010001740.1, forward strand.
CTTTCAAAGCGTTGAGATCATACAGTTTTTCTCGATGCACTCTTGGTTAAAAGCGTCATGCATTAGACGATTGGGCGCGGTCACGCCTAATTGAATTAATAGTTTGTTTGACATTATCAAGCACATGTCCTCAATTGAAATCAATGCTTCATTGTAAATTTCTTCACTGATTTGTATATTTGGATTTCCCATTCTATTCCGTATTTGATACAAAATATCATCACACATATAATCTTTGTACTTGATCCACAAATCAATTGGGTTTGATGGGAAGCATGTAGATATGATTATAGAAAACAATGTTCGTATTTGATGAGCGTGTGATGATATTACAGCATCATTGAGAGTTTTATCCCAGTGGGCGTCATTTTCAAGCAATTGCAAACATAGATATGATCTTTGACGTTAGGAATACACCTACATTGCTTAGACAACAGTGAGTGCTTGTAATTTAATATGAACTTTATACCATAGCAATAAAGCTCAAATTGACTGCGTTTCAGTTACAAATCATTTGTACGGGAAAAAGAAAAGGGCTATTTTTAGGGTTTTTCCAGCAATAATTCTAATTTTTCTCGCCGTAAAAACCATCCTTGAACTTCAACGAACATTTTAAAAAAAGATTTGGCCAAATTGGTCCAGGCGTTGTTGAGTTATGCGCTTATATTTTGCGATTCATTTTTATATTATAGATTAGTCTGATTAATGTTCTTATTCAATTCTGTTCTCTGTTTCTTTGAATTCTTACCTGTTTTTACTATTAAGTTGTCATTTATTTTAGAGCCCTGAAGATGATTTTAAAATGAAATCGAAACGTCGGCATTTTGTCTAATTGAGTTTCTGAAATTTTGACCGAAAAGAAACCTCTAAACACTTATTCATACAGAATATTGCTTTGTTCTAAGTTCTGCCATTTTACTAGCTAACTCTGGAGCTGATTTGATAACACTCAAAAGATATGGAGGCTGGCGTTCTTCTGTGGTTGCAGAAGGCTGTATTGATGATTGCTCATCCAATAAAATTAATATTCCGCAAAAAAATCCTTGACAATCAAAAGCAGCTACCTAGCAGTAGTGAATGTAAACTACTAAATGAAATACCATTGAATTCAGATATTTGCAAAAATTTATCAACTTCATCCATTGAAATGAGTCATATTGCTAATAGAACATCAAACACCTATCCAATGCTAACAAACTTTGCTATTACCATTCATAATCATAAATTAATTGGTTTATTAAATAAAAAAATTTTTATTTTAATTTTATGCGAGACAAAAAACAGTTATGTATCACATAGGCAGACCTGAGCTGCCTAATGACCTCGCTTCGCTCTAGCATCAAACAACCTCAAGACAACATCTTTTCTGCCCTTGAAACACAATTTACTATTTCTTCATCCCAACGAATCAAACGATATTTTGATCGAGTTAATTTTAAGTTGCATTTCCAATAAGATGATGACCTCATTCTGCATGAAGGTAACATTTAGGCCAATGACGTTGAACAGATTCATACCTAACCAACACAAAATGCAATCATCTCCTGTTCGCAGACCAACATTAATTAATCAACTTGACCTGTTTTCCTTCTGCAGCTGCCCTTTGAATCCAAAGTCGTGAAGTGGGCTATGTGGAGGGCTCTCTGGTGAAAACTCAGATATGCAAATATTGTCACGTATACTCGATGCACCAGGTCGAACCGCCAAGGTGCATAATTATTATATGCTCAAAACGCTGCTGGAATACAGAGCATCAGAATTGGCCCTGAATTCCGTACGAGGAAGGTGTTATGTTCTGTTTACTTATTCCATGGGATCAGATTTACATCCCTCCAATCCAGTGAGAAGGCGATAGAGCTGAATGTGAAGGTGCTTTGGGATTTTTGATCGAATTCCTTCGGGTGATCCCTGGAACCAGAATGAAGAGGATATATCATACTGGAAGAAATAAGAATGAATTCGAAATCTAAACGATCTGTGTCTTTTCTCAACAATCCTTTCTTCGAATTAGATTGTATTTTTTGGAATGGAATCTTATGAAACCTATAGAACACCCTCTCACATGTACACAACAGAACATTGAATTTTCTCAGAGCACGATTTTATGTCAAACTTCTGAAAACTATAACTTTAAATAAACTGAAATTATGAAATTCTCTCTTTTCAATCTCCTATATATTTTCGTGATAGAACACCACGAAATTCAAGAATATGTAAGATATTAATATCCTCATAACATGCCCAAATTTCTGTTGAAATCAGACATTTAGCTTATGAAATATCAAGTATTGAAACAAAATTTTTTGGGAAATTCTCAGAAATTTTTTTTAATGATTGCTACGAAATTTTCAGGCTTATTTGTTTGTTTCAACTTCTTTCAAACATCTTTCAAAAGTTGCAACCAGATGGGATAGACATTGCAGCAATTATCGAGGAATTGATGTATTCAAGTTAATGTATAATTCATTAAATCGTCAAGACTCAAACCTCCTTCTTCTCATTTTTGAACATTGGTTTCCGGGAGGAATGTTTCATTGAGATGAATTATTACTGTCAGAACCCAGTTTGGGTCGAAGACTGAACCCACATAATCTGCACCTATGTCAAATTTCTAGATCTACTTGAGAAAGCATTCCTTTCAAACATCCATCATTGCTCCAAGCCGACGAAACCTCAACTTCCTCGTCATGTATATACTAGCAGACTACATAACTTAATTTTAACAGTCTCTATGCAACCTAGGGGAGAACATCTGGCGATATAGTTGAGTGACATTCATCTGTCGCACCTGGATCTCCCGGAAAGTTATGCACTCCTCGAAGAACGGGAACAAGAGATAAGAACGTGACTAGGCTCGAGGAAGAGCTGAAGAGAGGCTTTTCTCGTGTTTAGACAATTGCGTTACCCAAGGATTAAGTTTGCATGAATTTTATATGCGGTCGTGAGAGACCGCACTCACGGATTCAACCCGTTGGCTCGTGCCAGGAACGACTGGTTCTAACTGATCCATTTTTAACCTATTCGAGGATCGAGTTTATTTCCCAGCACTTATCACCTCAACAATGGTTTTTTTCAAGAATGGATTTTTGTTTCCAAGAGTTTTCTTTTATATGTGATCATATATTCATCATATTCAGGCTTTTTCATGAATGGTCTAAAGGTAATGATAATTTAAGCTCACAAATATTCTAACATGTCGAATCAAACATTATTTTTTTCATTCTTATTGAAGGATTCATCTCAAGAACAATAAAAGACGCAGTGGGATGGTTTGAAGGAAATGAAATGAAGGTCAATGCCGAGAAGACACAACAACTGGCCATCCCTATAAAACGACCAAATTCGGACATCATCTCCTTACTTGGAGTAACAATAAGTGCTAATTTAAACTGGGAACAGCATCCAATTGAGTTGAGAAGATGCTCTGCATTGTTTGCAATAAGGTATATAAAAAACACACTTGCCGTTGACAAAGCACTCGTTGTATATCATGCATAGAAGGATGACCCACGGCATTATCTACGGAGTGCCTCGCCACAAGCTGTTGGCAATTGAAATTTTCAGTGAAATAATTGGCCACTATGTAAAAGACAGTTACAAAATAGATGCCAAATAAATCATTAAGGATTTTAATTTCAATATTTCATTTAAAAAGACGAACGATATGGGAAGACACATAAAAAACAACAAAGACCGAACAGATCGAAAAAATTAATCAGTAGTCTATAAGTTTTCTTGTTCAGATTGATGTGTGGTTTATATGGTCAAATAGGAAGATTTTTCAATACATTTTATATAGCATATTTTGAATTCGAGAATTTTGCTTTTATTTGAAGCAATAAAATAACATAAACATTTTTCTTGCAACTAATATGCTGGACAAAGAATTTATATTCAAAACAATATAAGCAGCTCAGCTACAGCTGAAGTTGTCGCCGAAAAAAAGAGTGGGGTAGGCACAAAACCAATTTTTGCCATTCCATATGCCAGAACGCGGAGTGATTTGCGTTTCCCATGGGCGTCTTAAAACGTCGCCCTCTCTCGGTCATCTCGCCCCAGCAAGGGGTGTAAATTCTCACGTTGGTTATCATTACATTGCGTCTGTCCCCTTGATTTATGTCTCTTTATATCTTTGACGTAGCTGAGTTGAGGAACGCCGCCATATTTTAGAGAGTATTTCCGCTTGGTTTTGCACACCCGAGAGACTGTCGGTAAGGAGATTATCGTGGTTTTCCTGGGAAGTTCCTGTTTTTTCTGCAATTTTTTCTGTCGTGACCAGGAAGATTTTACATGTTCCTTTTTGGATTAGACCCGGTTCGTTTAATTAGTATGAGCTCTCCGAAAGCGAATAGAACGAAGGAAAATGATAAGGTCAGACAGGAAACGTGATGGAATATTATTAAGCATGAGGTCGTGGTCTTCATATTCGATCCGTGGCCGATCTGAGTCTTTTACACGACTGTTCTGTTGCACATCAACTTCTGTTAAATACAAAAAAAGGTAATGTTCTTCCCGTTGAACGACGAATCCTGAAATCTGTTATTTTCTAAATGGTGTTCGGTTTCCCTTGAATCAGAGTTCTGTGATCTCAGATTGATAATCTCGTACGGCCTCTCTCGCAATTCTCCAATTAGGATTATGGTCGAAAGGAAAACGCAGGTGTACAAGTTGATTCGAAAATCACTTTCTCCTTGCTTTGTTGTTGTTTGTAAAGTGCTCTATACCATAAGTATATTCACCCAATTCTCGTACGTGGTCCAGCATAGTGACCAGAACTGATCAAAGACCAATACCACTATGAAGTCTGCTCCGTCGGTAAACTTATTCACTGTTATAGTGGTTTTCTGGCGCGACGTTAAGATATTCAGGAGGATATTTTTGTTTCCTCGACAACTCAATTGTTAAGTCTGTATGTATTTTGTTGTTGAATTTCATACTCCTAGACCTTATTTCCTTTTGTATTCATCTAAATAACGACAGTAATAATAATGAAAGTTGGATTTTTTCAACACAATTATGATTTTTTATTAATTTATCCTTGTCCAAAATCAAATTAATCATCCAGGTCTTCCCGTAGACGAAAGTTAAGAGGACGCAAATTCCAGAAATCTGTAAGGCTTCTAGTGCGTCTAATGTTACCCAGATAGATCAAAAATTAACTCCTCGTAAACCAAGCTTCCTTTACACTCGAATCGGTTAATCGAGAGAGACATGTAGTAGATTCTGTGAGGATATCAAGTTACTAATGAGCAAATACCAGAACAAGCACTACATGCACAAGTTTCATTTTACATTACCGGGCATATTACGATATCAGGGGGACAAAGGAACGTTTCTGAACTCAGAAATACCGGGTGTGCAATCTAAAATTACCCTTACATCCAATTGGTGAATAAGATGTGATGTCAAGAGAGAAATGAATAGTCGGTTGAATATGAGTTAAAACCAGTTGTGCGATTATCTAAAGTATAAAGGATAAAGTGAGCGTCATCTGTTGAAGAGTGTTCAAATTTTTGCGTGTCTTTTCAACAGATGCCTAAAAATGTCCTTATAGAAGGACGGTTGGTATATCTGGGATATTGAATTTTTTGTGGCATAGTTTCGTCACTATATGCAATAAGAAGATAAATAGATAATGTATTGGTGCTGTTTTACAAACTACACTGAATTGCTAAAGTCACTGATGTCGATATACAATATAAATGTAATTCAATGTACAATGACATGATTAGTTAGAATAATAAACTCAGATAGACAAGAGCGCCAATCTGCCTGACGTAACGTCACAATTCCTTCAGGAGCTATTTCGACTGAATATCTAGTCCATGTTCTTTTCAAAAGAACAGAATATTATAGGTTCTGTTGGTAAAAGGCCAATGCAGTTTTCAGCCTGCGTTTCAGCTTTCTCACACAGAATCTTCTGGGAAAGGAGGTGCCAGTCCTAACACGAACGTGATTTTATCGACCGTTTAGAAAGGATATAAATTTCACCGGATTGGATTAGTTGGATTTTCGGTTGTTTGCAGGTATCTCACGTTTTGTTATGGGAGAATTCTACCAAAGACCTCTGACAAATTACAGGGAGTGTCTTCGAGTTTTTAGTAGCGGCAATCCAACAGCAAAAATGATTGCACTTTGATCCCACTTAATTATCCGACATTAGAAGGTATCGTACGATAATCCCGTAACCGATGAAAATATTAATTATTACGGAACCGAAATTTATAAATTTTGTTCAGTAGTCACATCCTTTTATCACAAAATACTAGGGATATAGATGACATTTTCGAAATAACAAAATATAATTATTAGTATAAGTATTAGTATTATCGAACTACGAAGAAAGTAAAGGCTCCAAACTTATTAGGTCAACATCAACAAATTCGAAATCTCCAAGACCAAGCTTTCGACCAAGAGTTCAAAAATGTAGCAGTGATTGTATATAGCAAAATATTTCTTATTCAATTGGACGGCTAAGCAAATAAGAATATAGCAAATAAAATATAGAAAATCGATCTGAAAAATTAAAAAAGTAAAACAAAAACTGCAAAGTCATGATTCCTTCGAAAATATTGATCTAATCTATTTCTTAAGGACAATTTCACTAAAAACATACATTAAAAATTTGTAGTCCATGCAGTCCAATTTGATTTTCAATTTTATGAAAGATCGTACATAACAAATCAATAACATATGTCAAAAAGTCTATGAACGTTAAATATAATTATTCAGCTTTATTTATCCCAATGAATTATTCATTTCTATACTTTACTTGATATTTAGGGATTCATCAATTGAAATCTATATTTCTGATCGGACGATCATACATTATATGATAATCATTTATGATCGTCAACAACGTTTCCGATAGGCTGATCATCATATCACCCTTTATCATCGTTCATTTTCTTTTGACTGAAATATGAAAAAACATAAACATTATAAGATAATCACACTTATCACGATCAAATTCATATTTCATGATACATATATTTATATATATATTCAAAGACCCAAACAGCTCTATATAAACAAAAATTTGAGAATAACTATACTTTCAACTTCGAAAACATAAAAATATTAGACAAGAAGCAAAATAGAAAGACCAGTGAATTTTTAGAAATGATTTATATTTAACAAAACCAGAGGGCCATCAATGACAGAACAGACATTCAAGAAATAAACAAAGTTTACTCAACACTAATTCAGAAAATAAATAATGAGAACACATAAAAAGAATAAAGAAGAAGAACAAATAATTTCGGTACACTGAGTGAACTGTCAATACATGATAAAATAAAATTCATAATTTGACAACTCGAAACATAAAGAGAAAAGGTAATGGATCTCTGTTCAAAATATTTTAAATATATGTATCATGAAATATGAATTTGATCGTGATAAGTGTGATTATCATATAATAATAATAATTTATTAAACAACTAATTACTAAGTTAAGGGATTAGATAGAAATTCCTCAATAAAATAGAGGCATCTTTGAATCAACATTTTTTCAATTTCTCCCTTGAACATTCGTTTGTTCAATGATTTTACATAAGAAGGCAAATTTTATACCCTGATACAACGGAGGGCGTTCGAAACTGCGAGTCCGATGTTTTGGAACCAAGAGTACCTGTGAATTTCGTGTTCTGTGATCATGCGAACTCGACAGTTTAACCATTAGACTATATAATATATAATATCTCATATAGTCTAAGGTTTAACCCAATTAGTTTCGTTGTCCTTGGCGTAAAGGAGATATTGTATTATGTATATACAAAGGAGAGACAGCAATTTATTGGCCACAAGTAAAGGTCTTGCATGATTGACGGCTGGACAAACCAAAAATGAGACGTATTACCCTCTTCTGCGCCACAAAACTCCACTGAAAGAAGTACAGCCTCCCCAGAGTAGAATATTGTAGGACAGGTGACAATAAACAAGGCTGTAATATACATCGATCAAAGACCGAAGCGGTAAGGATGTTTTCAGTCTACTCAAGGCGAAAAATGATTTACATATATATTTTCTTGCATAAGGTGCAAGAATTTAGTTTCGTTTGATGGAAAAATGGTGGATCCCAGACAGTCAATCCTCAGAGAACCTCCCTCGTGACTCAAACCGAAATACAGTAAAGATGTCTTTTCAATATTCACTATTAAGTTGTTGGAACGGCACCCAGTGGCGTAGCGTGCCCTCTCGGCGCCTGGGGCGGGAGACCCGTTTTGCCGCCCCCATTCTATAGGTGCTTGATTAAAATTAAATTTCACAGGCAATGAGGTATCTTTTATTCAAGGTAAAATAGTATGAGCGGTTTTACAACCGGATTCTACGGGCCTTATGAGCAGCGAAGTCAGAAATAACTTTGTCAAAATCAATATTAGCAGCCAATTCTTGTTCAATCGACAATATAGCCAAATTTGATAGTCTAGCGGTGCTCATAGTAGATCTGAGGTAATTTTTATTAGCTTCAACTTCGAGAAACTTCTCTCACAACTTGCAACACATAATCGCTAAAGTCAAATATATACGAATCAAGACGACTATATTTGGAACCGAAATTCCGAGATTTAGTTTTTGAATGAACTGGAGGAGCTCCAGTGGTCCTTTACCACTTATATTTTCGTCTGATTCAGAACAGGCAACAAACTGCTGGAGTCGCTTCAGCTCCATCTGAAACTCGTCCCTGTCGATGTCTTCTAATACATGGGAAAGATCACACTCGAACTCGCTGTCCAAAAGTTTTGCTGGCATCAAAAATCCGAACTTGTCCGATATTTCTTGCCGTTGCTGGAATCGAGTCGTCATTTCTTGAATGATCTTGTCGAATGATGCGAACACCTCTCGTCGGATTTCCTGCTCGTGAGACAAAGCTGCATCTTCAGAAGATTCATCGCCATGCATGCGTTTTTTCCTGCGAATTCTTCTCGTTTTGAGTTCGATTCCGAGTTTTTCGCAGACAGTCTTAGCAAAGTCAATTGCTTCTTGCACGAAACGGTTTCTACTTTCCATTAAAAGGGTTTTCAAAGCGCAGAGCTTCTGAGCACACCTATCCACACTAAGTCCTCTTTGTTGCAGGTAAATCTGTGCGTCATCTACTTCAGGTAGCACTGCAGGAGAAGACCGGCTCCCGATCTTGTTTCGAAAGTTTGAGATGAATCTGTTAATTGTTCCAGTACCTCAAGAACTACCTCAAACTTATTTTTAAGCATCTTGACAGCTACATGTCTAGCGCTCCAGCGCGTTTCAGTGACTCGTTTCACTGCTTGACCTGTGACGGCAACCAAAGCGATCCATCGAGCAGTTGATTCAGAAAAGAAGGCAAATAGCTTCTCCAGAGTTCCAAAAAACGTCACGGAATCCACTGATTCAGAAGCAGCGTGTACCCTAGCCAAGTTTAGTGAGTGGTTTGTGCATGCAACGAATATAGCTTTCGGATTCAGTGCTTTAATCCGGGCTTGAACTCCATTGTGGATCCCTGACATGGTGGCAGCATTGTCATAAGCCTGTCCTCTCAAATTCTGTATGTCCAGTCCGTCTGATGTTATCTTCGCGATTATATCGTTGCTGAGATCTTCTGCATTTTTTCCTTTTGGTTCGAAGAAATCAATGAAAGATTCTACCACGGCGACTTTTTCTCCTTCGATATGCACGTATCGCAGAACTTGGCTCATTTGGTCATTGTGAGAGATGTCTGGTGTACTGTCGAAGATTACGCAATAATATTTAACTTGTTGTATACGACGGATAATGGTGGATCGAACTTGCTGTCCCAGTAAGTTAATAAATTCATTCTGGGTTTCTGGAGATAGATACGAAACTGAAACCCTAGCTCCCAGCTTTATCTTTGTCAGGTGTTCCATTAAAAGAGGGTCGTATTTAGCTAGGAGGTGCACTAACTCCAAAAAGTTCCCGCGATTGCCACTATCATCTCCTCGAATGTTTTCTCGATGTCCTCTGAAGGCCAGATTCTGTTTGGCTAAGAACTGGATAATATTCAGCAACCTGTACAGTACATCTCTCCACTTCTTCTCCTCACTTTCGAAAACTTCTTGTTGTTTCTGATCAATGGTTGCTTTACAGTTTAGGCGAACTTCCAACTCCTTCCATTTCAAGAAGCTCTGTTCATGGCCCAGGCTATTTTCATGGTCTCCGATTCTTGGATTTAGCTTCCACCATTTGTTAAATCCTTCTTCAGATGCGAAGTTCGAGCCGGAATTGCCGAACAGCTTGCAAGAAAAACAATACAAGGATTGCTTCAAAGGCGAGTACACCATCCATGTTCGGAGAACCTTTTCGCCGTTAGATAATGGTTTGTAGAACCACTCTTTGGTTAGTTTTCGGGTACCGCCTTTAGTTGAAGACCCTGGGCGAACAACATCAGCAAATTTAGAATCGATGTACTGTACTGAGTCAGATCCGCGACGTACTAGAAGCGTTCTGACTTCGTCGGTCATAGGAGAAGGCCAGCAACCTACATCGTCGAGATTCACATCTTTGACTTCGGCAGGAGCAGAAGGCACGATTTCAATTATGTATTCTTTGACACGGGCCGACGTGTGAAACAAAAGATCTCAAGTCAACTCGACTCGCACGCGCCCGGCAGCGCCGCGCGGCATGATGCGATGTTGTCGTTCGTATGTAGTGGTCTCAACTCGCTTCACCGGCGACATTTTGCCGCCCCCTCCGCCCCACCCACGCTACGCCACTGACGGCACCATGATATGAACTCAACCATAATTCTCTGACAAGCTGTCTGAAGCTCTTCACAACTTTTTGGACCGACAACGACATATGTGTCGTCAGTAAATAACAATTGCAATAAGCAGGATAAATGAGGAGGTAGATCATTTATAAAAAGTATAAACAACAAGGGCCCCAATACAGAGCCCTGGGGTACGCCCATATTCACATTGTATTAGTAGTGTAACTAGAGGGGTTCTGGGACTGAGGATGACCTGTACCATCCGGAGTACCAAGAACTGGATGGTTCTTCAGGGGGTTTGATCTGTCATCAATGACCAGAAGGTCTTGATCTGAAGAAGTGGTCAATGACCAGAAGGGTTGTTGAAAGAAGAAGTCATCAATGACCAGAAGGTGAAGAAGTGTACTTTGTCGGTGAAAAAAGATGGTGTTTGTGTCACACGATTTACCTGTCTTGAAGGATGACACCTGACCGGTCTTCCTGTGTCACACGATTTACCTGACCACACCCTATTTGAGTCACACGATTTACCTGACCACACCCTAACTGGTGACACCTTAGGACCACACCCTATTTGTGTCACACGATTTACCTGACCTCACCCTATTTACCTGTGTCATACTTGACCACACCCAATTGGGAGTGATATTGTTAAAATGTTATTGAGAGAGAGTATCGGGATTCGAACCGACGTCCTCTCTATAAAGTGTGTACGTGTATAACCGCTAGACTATGGTGGACTTGATTATAGTGAGTAATCGATAGAGATTAGTTTTGGATCGATCGATCGATCGAGTCTGAAACTGTTTTGTAATTTTTTTATTGACAAATGGTGCTTACTGTAGGCTAGTCTTTTCCGTATATGAGAAAAGTCATGTTCACCTGTCATGACCTGTATGAATTGTAAATATAAAGAGGTAAACGATAAAAACAATTCATTTGACAACACGTTTTTGTGAGGAAACATTATAATGGGAATATGCTTGAGTAAATTCATATCCGATATTCCAAAAAATTTGATTTTCAAGATGGAACCTGTTCTTATACGTTTCCTGAAGAAGAAAACGAAGACGAAGGTATCACAGATGAGAGTAGTGAGGATATTGATGAGAATGATGGACCAATAATATTCTCGGAAAAACATAAAATCAAACTAATGTAGATGTTAGAGAAATATTTATTTGTGAACTGATCATAATAAATTATATATATATTTTGATATGTATCTATTCAATCCCATTGATTCATAATCCTTCTTCCTCTACATCGGGAGGTAGATCAAAGAGAGTTCTCATATCCATTTTGATGGATTTTGGAAGTTGAGACTTTTCCATGATTCTGTTAACATCATGGTCACTCAGTTGTTGTGAATCTTGACATACACTCTGAATGATCTTGAAGTTCATCTGAAGAATTGGATGTTTTTTCATGAAACGGATCATCGACCCTGTTCTGTCGACAGGACACTTTACCATTTGTAATTTCTTTCTCTTTGAATATCTCTGATTCAGTAAAAAGACGAATCCTCCTTTTAATTATTGGATGGGTTGGATTACTTCGGTATTTCGTTACAAGATGTTTGAATCTTTGTGTATTCTCAAATACTTTATTCCATCGTCTACGATCGTCCTGTGAGATAAGATTCTGAAATGAAAAAAAAAATATATAATTATATACTGAAGAAAAAAAGAAAGATTCCAACTTACATTTCAATCTCTTCATTTCTTAGATAGATTTACAATGGAAATAGATTGATAAAATAAGAAAAAAAGGAGTGTTTCATCCGAAATAACCCCACGGTAATGTGTCCGTTTTGAAAGGAATTAGAATTCTTTTATCATCATTAGGAGTAAGAACAACTTTCTCCTGTTCAATCGTGAAAACCTCATGTTTTCTTGAAATTATTCTATGTTGTTTAACATTGAGTTTAACATATTCGAAAAGACATTTTCTGAAGTCATCGAAAGTAATGGTTTTCACAGCGGGTTTACTGATTCCTTTCGCTTTTTTATAAACAACAATATCCAAATTTTTATGTTCTTTTGAAACGGTCATATTTTTCTGAACTTGAATACTGTATAATTTGGATTTGAGACCAATAAACTCGATCATGATTTGTCCATTGTTCTCATCTTTCATTAGACCTAAAACTTTTTTGTTTTTAAGAGGGATATTATAAATATTATCCGGTGGGTAGTCAGAGGTATCAAAATAGTCAATATCATTCTTTATATGGTGATAGATATCGTTCACAAAGAAATGATATATGAGAGTGTCGGTATCAGTATACAATAATTTAACATTTGGACTAAATTTTTTCAAAATATATTCATAATGGAAATTGTAAAGGTAAATTTTGGAAAGATCTAATATACTCATTCCTAAATATATGGGTTTATTGAATTTTACCGTTAATCTATTCATTTCTATGATCACCATATCTTTCCCGAATATCGAACAACTATGGAAATTAGGTTGAGAAATATAATAATTTCCTCCGTACCTTCCAGACCACTTCGTAACTAATTTGATGTCTTTGTATTTCCTCACATTTTCGATTGTTTTCCCAAAGGGAGAATTATTCATAAGTTTATAAAACATTTTTTCGAATTCGTTCTTACTTTGTTTCCTCATTTCAGTATTCATCAAGATGTAGGGTTTCATGAATGGAGCTTGTTTAAATTTCAAACATCTATGAATTTTCGTTAATTTCAATCCTAGTCTGAGAACTAACTGTAAATGTTTGTGATGAATTACATAGTTTGATTTATTATAAAGGGTGGTTAGTAATTTAGGAATATTACTTTCTGAGACAGGAGGAACCAAATGATGAGGACAAAGAGGTAAATCTTTATGTGTTTCGAAAAGATCTTTAGGGTAGGTTAAATCAACTTCTAATATATACCCATAAGAATCACCCTCCTCATCTGTAACTTCATTGAAAATGTTTTTTTCGTTATAGAAATCTACAAGTTCTAACCATTGAAAATCTCCTATTGGTAACGGAAGAGTCATGGCGGTTCCGTACAAATTATTCACATCAAAGTACATGAGAAAAGATGAAGGTTGTTCTGGATCGAAATCTGTCATGTACTTATTATTCGCTTTTCCATATCGATTGGAACACTGAGAGCTACCACCACGTACACCCTTTTCAATAAAATTAATCATTTCAAAATCATCCAATAATTCCAATTCTACACCGGTAATTTTTAACATAGCATCGAATGCGAGACCTGGAGCGGTGTAATAATGAAGACAGTCAAGTCCATATGTCTTAAAACATGTACTTCGAAAACTTTCAAAAACATCATCCAAAAGGAGTACGTCTGTTTTAAGATATAATTCACTATACTCCTTCATATTCTTAATTTCAAAACTGTTCCAAACATTCAATGCGTGATCATATTCCTCATTTGAAATTCCTTCGTTTTTAACACTACTGAAAAATTTGTCTATTGATGGTAAAGATGTATCATTCAATTTATTCCAATCATTGAGATATTCATATGGAAAAACACCTTTCCTAGTAACAAGTTCAAAGAGATGATTGTTAGACCCGTAGAACTTTTTAGTTATAATTTTCTCATCATCTCAAAATCTCTAAAAATAATGTCAATCTTATTTATTCAATCATTCATAAAATATCATTATTTTTTTACATAAACATACGAATACTTCTCACCCTCATATTCCATGTAATCATCATCGTACACCGGTACCATGTCATCTCCGTTCGTCAACAATGAAGGGTTCTCTCTGGATTCGGATATTATAGCATCTATAATTTTCAGTTGTCTCTCAGTAAGGGTGTCGATGAAATTTTCACATGACTCTTCACATGTCTTTTCATTTAATTTCTCCATATTCTTTTCTATTTATATATTGAAAGAGGTTCAATAAAGTACTCTGTATATTGAAATAAGTAATTTTTATTTTATATTCATTCTCTGCCACCATGAGTTTCTAACGTTGATTAGTTTTTTTTTTCACATCATTCATACATGTAAATAAAACAATAAACATCACCTTCATGTACATTGAATGTGTCCTGGAATTCATTCCACGTGTAAGTTCTATTACGATGGATGAATCTATTTTTGGATATTTTCTTCATGTTGTAATGACCGCAATACATTGCACTTTTTCTAGGAGATATCGAGTAATAATTTTGATAATTTCCAATTACATACCCAATTAATTGATTGTTTATATTTCTTATCGGAGTTTCGTATGAAAATGTTAATTCATCAAAATAAAACGTGGGGTTATCACGGACTTCTAATCGGTCTCTATAATATTCAAACAAACGAAAGTGTCCATTTTCATCTCCTGTTATCGTATAGTTTTGAACCTTAACCTTTCGTTGAACATCTGATGAAACGGATTCCTTTAAGAAATATATCCCCGTCAATAACAATATTGAAACTATTTTCGAGAACATTTTTTTTTGTTGTTGTTCACTGTTGAATTAAAAAACACTGTGAGTATTCCTGAGACTGAACCCTTTTTATACTCTCTATTATCACAGGAATTTCCAAGAAACTATATCGTTAGATCAATACAATTCATACAGGTCATGACAGGTGAACATGACTTTTCTCATATACGGAAAAGACTAGCCTACATTAAGCACCATTTGTCAATAAAAAAAAAATTACAAAACAGTTTCAGACTCGATCGATCGATCGATCCAAAACTAATATCTATCGATTACTCACTATAACCAAGTCCACCATAGTCTAGCGGTTATACACGTACACACTTTATAGAGAGGACGTCGGTTCGAATCCCGATACTCTCTCTCAATAACATTTTAACAATATCACTCCCAATTGGGTGTGGTTAAGTATGACACAGGTAAATAGGGTGAGGTCAGGTAAATCGTGTGACACAAATAGGGTGTGGTCCTAAGGTGTCACCAGTTAGGGTGTGGTCAGGTAAATCGTGTGACTCAAATAGGGTGTGGTCAGGTAAATCGTGTGACACAGGAAGACCGGTCAGGTGTCATCCTTCAAGACAGGTAAATCGTGTGACACAAACACCATCTTTTTTCACCGACAAAGTACACTTCTTCACCTTCTGGTCATTGACCACTTCTTCATATCAAGACCTTCTGGTCATTGATGACTTCTTCTTTCAACAACCCTTCTGGTCATTGACCACTTCTTCAGATCAAGACCTTCTGGTCATTGATGACTTCTTCAGATCAAACTCCCTGAAGAACCATCCAGTTCTTGGTACTCCGGATGGTACAGGTCATCCCCAGTCCCAGAACCCCTCTAGTTACACTACTTGTATTCACTATCATTTTTTACTATCATTGTTCTGTGTTGAAGAAAACTATGTAGCCATTCAGAAAAACTACCTCTAAACCCCAAGTTATAGGACTTGTCAATAATAAATTGAACAGATAGCGTATTAAAGGCACAGGACAGGTCAAAAAAATTCCTGCAACATGCAAATTAGTATCCAAACATTGATAAACTGTTTCCACGAACTTGAGTGGAGCAACCGTTTCTGAAACCATTTTTAAGAATAGGTTTAACAATAGATTTTTCAAAGCACTTGGGAATTTCCCTGTAGTGATTGACAGATTCACAATATGAGCAATTATTGGGCTAATTCTCTTCAGATTCCTAGTAGAATGTTATCTAGGCCAACACATTTTTTATTCTTCAATCCTCTGATGACATCCTCAACCTCGAAACTTAGAACCGGTTGAAAGAAAAAATTATTTCCCAATAATGGAGTAACAGTACAACACAGTGATAATATATCACCATAATGTGCTTTCAACCTCTGACCTGCAACCCTAGAAAAATAATCACCGAACAGATCAGCCACCTCATTCGGTTCATCGACAGTTTCGCCGTTGACATTGAGGGTTATGGTACCACTTACCTTGTGAAGTCTTCCTGTGTACACGTTCACAATGTTCCAATCTGTTCTACTCCTATTTTTATGAGAGATCAGAAATAATTGTGTTTAGGAGTTTTTAATAGGGCATTATAAAAATATTTGGCTTCTTTATAATTGTTATAGCTTTCCGCAGATTAAGTTATTGTGTGAAAACAATGAAGGTTCAAAAGATTTTGATTACTTTCACCAATTTCAGGGGTGATACAATTACATTTCATAGGCAAGCTAGTAATATTTCTTGTGGGACAACATAACTCAAAATAATACAGAAGTGTATTTCTAAAAACGTTAAAACATCGATCCGTATCGGTCTCAAGAAAAATGTCAGAAAAGTCACACCTGGATAAACAGCATGCCAAATTATTCAGATTGTCTTCACTCAAATCAACAATCGACCTTATTGATTTTTGAGTAGGAAAAAAATTCATCTTAAATTCAAGTGACATTACTCTGTGATCACTTATAAAGGGTTCAAAAACAACAGTCTCGCAGTTTTGAACTAAGTCGGAGTTAGTTATAATATAGTCCACCTTGAAAACAGAAGTGTAACCCGTACAATTGGTGGAAACTCTAGTAGGCTCTCTAGATGTAACATTAATATCAAAACAATCAAGTAATTCAATTAAACACTTAGTTTTATGAGAACTCTCATCGAGATAATCAACATTAACATACCACATAAGAAGTACATAATAATCAATATCAGCAAAGCAACTCTGAAGTGCACAAACAAGTTTTTCAAAAAATATTTCAAGGTTCCCAGAACAAGGTCTGTAAACACTAATAAAGCCCAGACGCATATTGTCTAGAAAAACTAGTAGGTACCCCGGAAATTTCTATATGCATTTCATGAGAAAACTCGGACACCGATAGCTTCCTCAACCTCAGACCTGTCCTGACGAGAATCATCGAACCACCATGTCTTCTATGTATTTGGCAAAATGAATCAGCCTGTATAAATCCAGGAACCACCAGCTAGTTCACACTGTCGACATTGCACCAATGTTCCACCAAAATTATCACATCAGGTTTATTTTCATTCACAAGAACCTCCAAGTTTTCCAATTTATTGTAGATTTACCTGAAGAATTCTAAATTTTTCTACGGAATTTAAATTCAATTTGGAGATTGTTGTATAGTCTTTCTTCGATGAAAAAAACGGTTCACACTCACTTTATTAGGCCAATTTGTGCCATCCATGGTTTTTTCATATTCGGAACTTGATATGACAACCTTAAATGAGGCATACGAGTCAGGGTACTTAGATGTTATCTTTTCGCACTTGACATACGAAAAGTTACGACTTAGAAATTTTTCCGAATTTGCATCAGAAGTCTCGAGTTTCAAATTAGACACATGAAGGGTTATTAACTTGTCCAGCCCCCTAACTTCGGCTGCTCCCATGTAGAATCCCCACACCAGGGATTTTCGAAATTTTCGTGTTTTTTTACGGTTGACCAATTTCCATTTATTGTCAAAAGATGTTGCATTGACACTCGAATTCTCTTATTGTCTGGATGTTCCCTCCAAGATGCCATCAAGCACTCTTAAATCAGATGTTTGAGGTAAGGATTGCGGTTTATAAGGTATGGCAGAAGTAACAGTTGGGGCTCTGGAATATGCGTGCCGAGAGAGATTTTTTTGGACGGGAGACTGAGAGTTGCCCAGGCCGTGATACATCGATAGGAATCGAATGTTTAATTCGCGGATCGATGTTAGTGTTTTCAATGTTTGTTGACAACTTTTTATTCGCTGAAGTAACTTTAGCATCTTTTAATTCAATTTCCCTCTCGAGATAAATAATCCTGGATTTCAAGAGGGAATTATTTTCCATAAGCAGACTATTCTTTGCCTTCAGTTCTCAAATGATCCTGAGAAGGAGATCCTGATAGGTATTGATTCACGATCAATATTTTTAGGTCCGATATCGAACATCGGCGATGAGTCAGAGCATAACTTGTCACCCGATATTGAATTTGATAATTCGATTTCACAGCACTTTTTGATTTTTACACTGCAACCACGATGGTAACTTTTATTAGATTTAGCACACTTCGAACAACTTATAAGAATTTGTTGTCCACAGTGCCCACACTGTGGAACGTGGAGAAACATCTTTGTTTAATAATAGAAGACCGATTTTGAAGAAAGATGTCTCTCAAATATAATTAAGCTTATTTTGTACACACAACAATACTTATGCGGGGAGACAGGGTTTCTTTACTGCGTTTTTTTCCCTAGGCTTCCATGTCATACACTATGTATGGCACTCCGGTACCAACCCCGGCTAATATTTGTAAGCCAAAAGTTCAAAAAATATAAATTTATATATACCTAATTTTTTGCGAGCTTGTTTCAATAGCGTGCTATCGTTTTTCTTAAATATCTATCATTTTTGAATATCGAGCGAAAAATGTCATAAATCCACTGGGTTTGACTTCCTGATGCATAATCCTGTCGAACTAAAGTATGTCTGACCGGCCATGTACCTCTTATTTCCCGAAAGAGTTAAGCTAGAGTTTTCATATTTTCAGATTGGGTTTTCTGTTCAAATATCTCTGTTAAGTTCGTTATTGGGCGAAAATCCGTCAAATAGTTCAGGAATTTATCCTGTAAACAAATACTTCTTTCATCATCATATACCAGAATATTCAAATCAAAATACATATATGCATTCAAGTGATCATATTATGAAGTAGTGCAGTTTTCAGTGGAACAACAATGAAAAAAGAAGGTGGTAGACACAATAATATATCCGTTTTCCATTTCTAGAAAAAATTTCGATCTCCCATTCAATTGATTCCGAAAAAATGACGAAATTTCAATTAAACGCCCGTTAAAAATAATCCGGACGGAAGGACTTCAGTAGCGTGGATCGAAATAGTACGGAAAAAATTGGGTAAGAAAGTGAAAGCCGCTGCGGGATCTGAGATGGGGAAACGAAAGGGAAAGCGATAAAAAATCCCCTTTAAAATACACCCGAATTGCGTCGAGTTGAAACTTCGAGACAGTTTTTTTACGTCGTTTTTTATTTCGTCTGATTCATGGCAGAAACGTCCGAGGTTATGAGGGAGATTATACTAATGACATCATAAGGCGTCGGCCGTGAGGGAGAGAGAGGAGCGTTGCCATGGCATGGTTTCAGAGTTGCAAATGAAAATATTTCGCTGGCTTTTGGCATGCGTTCAACCATGGAAATTTGTTTTTTTCGCAGAACCTATTGAGAGTTCGCCAAAAGCTTGAAACCCTATGGGATACGTTTATCCCTAATGTGGACCATACACGCTACGGTAGACCAGAGAGGAAAAACTCTACAGCTATATCTGCGCAGGTCGACCGGAGCGAGTGAGTCGTAGTTTTTCAAACCTGCACAGGTCGCCGGAGCAAATTCGAGATTCAACCCTGTCTAGTGGGACCGTACGCGTTTACCGGAACGCAGGTATACCTGTACAGTTTTCCTCTCCGGTCTACCGTAGCGTGTATGCCCTGCATAAATGATATCGCCGATAAGAAATCACCGGTTGCAGTCTATATTTTTGTATGGAAAAGCAGAGCCTTCATTAGTAATGTCTCGCGTAAACGTCATAGGAAGCAATCCCTATGTCCCTATGTATATATGTTTTCGAATGAAGTTTCCATTCAAATTTTGCGAAGTGCTTACCGCATCATTTCAGACATCTTACTTTTGACATATAATGCTGTCATATCGCAAAAATGACGGAAAATACAGATGACTTATCAGAAAAAACATCTATTTACGAATTTACTGCGAAAGACATATACGGCGTAAATGTTCCTCTAAAAAAGTACCGTGGCCACGTTTGCATAGTGGTGAATATAGCTTCCGGTTGCGGATATGCAAAGAGCAACATAAGGGAACTGAAAGAAATTTACAAGCAATACGAAGAATCGAAAGGACTACGAATTTTGGCTTTTCCCTGTAACCAGTTTGGCGATCACGAACCGGGCTCAAACATGGAAATTGCGAAATATATAAACGACAAAAAGATCAAGTTCGACGTGTTCGAGAAGGTCGAAGTGAATGGAAATTACACCCATCCCCTCTGGAAGTATCTGAAATATAAAAAGCCTGGCACGACAGGAAATTATATAAAGTGGAATTTCACCAAATTCATAATCGATCGATTGGGACAGCCTGTAGAGCGGCACGGACCTAGTACTCCTCCGAAGGAGCTTGTCAGATACCTCGAGAAGTATTGGTGATGAATACATATTATTATGTTTTAATTCGTTAGAATTTATTGAATGTTTTAGACTGAAAGAATTGAATTATGAGTTAAAATAATTGTGCTTCGAGAGAATTTTCCACTGTTTTTCTTCCACACTCTGGCGGAAAACGAATATTGAGTATCAGTACGTTTGATCCTTGATACTTATTCGCAAACTCATTGGATTTTTTTCCCTCCTTAACAATCTAACAATATAATTATGTGAACGTTGTATACGTACTTTTCTAGAGGATATACAGTGATTCAATTGTTGAAGACCACTTTATTGCAGAAATTAGATCGAAATCCATGTTCTCTATTTCGTGATCGATAAGGATTGATGGTTCCATTATGTCTTTTCAAGATATCGCTTAAGCCTTTAGCGACAATCTCTGAAGTGACTTTGTAATATCTTTGGAACAACAACGTGGTTATAATAGCAAGGAATGTCTTGCACAAACTCTTCCTCTTCCTCATGAAAAGATGGATTAGTCTTGTTGCATTGTTTGAGGGAGTTTAAGTGCAATGTGGCTGCTGGATTGGAAGATTCCGTTCTTTATGGATAGACCTCAGACTGTATAAGAAAAAGACCCTTTAATTACATTGAAAAGTGTCGCATCTAAAACTTAGAGCTGGTCGATTGTAACGTATTGAGCTGGCCCACTCAGGTCATAAAATATTTTCATGTTGCCAAACTGAGCAAATAGTAGGTTTCTCTATCGCCCTATAATTGTGAATAAAAACTTTTTCTGCAATTTGCGTTCAAATTATTGTATAAAATTTTAAATTTAGAATTGAAACTGTCTTATCGGATATATTAGCGAGAAGTAGAAGAAAAGCTTTAGTTGATTCTGCTGTTTTATGTGAGAGACCGCAGATGGAAACAAATTCAGGTGAAAGTTAATGCTTCATTCTCTGCTTGACAATTTGAAGGTCACATGTTCTAAAAGACACACGTTGCCACCTGTATCGAAAATAAATACGCAAATTGAAGAAAATTTGTGAGTGTCAGTAATAGGTTATTCATATTTCTTATTGTTTATCACTTTTCATCGCACTGACTTTTATCGTTCCATAGATAAGTTTATTGTTAGAACCGAAGTATTTAGTTATTTACATGTTCAGTAGCGTAGAAAATTTTAATAGGGTAGTTTTCAATGAGATTATTATAAGATAAAATAAGGTTTTTTTGAATTAAGATTCCCAGATGACGATGAAAAAAAAAGAATTTGGACTTCGCTGCTGGGATGGTCAAGTATTTGCCCAAAGAAAGCAATTTTCATTTGTTCAGATCATTTTAACCCTGAAGATATTATGACCCAAGCAAATGGAAAAAGATTTTATGCGCTGTTGCCGGGCGAGGTTTCACAAGAGAGTTTCAATGAGGTTAAGAGGAAGAGGAATGCTTTGTCTATCTTATATAGTCTAAGGGATAGACTGCATCATTTTTTCTGTACCTCCAACTACGCTCTTTGGATTGTCACTTATCAATCAGTAAATTTCGAGCATCTTAAGAAAAGCAAGGTGTGTCCATATCAAAAAAGGACTGTAAAAACGAGCTAGAAAACTATAGCAATAAACGTCTACTGCTCTGGACGAATCTCTCAGGCTCGTATCTCAGGAGGTTGGATTGATAAGTACCCGTGTTTGGCATCAGAGGGAACTGTAGATAATAAATCTGTACAGCATCTTTTAGTACTATCCTTACGTTGTTTTGATTTGCTAAAGTTTCATTGTAAATAACTTCCTGCTATTTTGAAAAATGAAAATATTTCGATTTCTATGTTTGGAAAGAAAGGTGTGCGAGGAGATCAAAGACCGGTTGGTAGAAGTTTACGAGGACATCATATATTGATTCATTAAATTCAAACGCGACCAAACATCAATGTTTGATTTTTTTCATTCACTGTGGTGTCACACTGTTCCAGAGTGAAGAGAAGCCAGAACAAGTACGTAAAATCTTCTCACCTTAATGCATTGCTTTTCTACACATTTTTTTAGGAGAATCTCTTGCAGATAGAAGAAATAAGTAAGGTTTTTAACATCATCATTTCATCTGGTGTTCCACTGATTTTCATTTTGGGCCCTGCTATTATCATCAAGGATTTCAGTTGTGATCTTCATCTCAGAACAATAAGTACAGCGGAAACTCAAAGATAAAACAGTTCAATCAAAGTAAGCGAATTTCTTTTTTTCTATATCCATTGTGATATGTTTGAAACAATCAAACATTTGGCGAGCTCTTCACAAAATCAAATCCTATACGATTCTGAGGGGAGCTTTTTTCAGGATGCTCCTTGCCGTCGCATTGTTTTTTCGGCGGACAATGATTTTATTTAATTTCCACCTTCGCTCAGAAACGGGGTCAACATCATCCTTCATTACGCGTAAGGCCTTGTACGGAGGGAGATTTCATTGTATCTTTCCGTTCCATTGTCTTTCACTCCAGAGTTTTTTTGTGAAACGCGCGCGTAAATGGGGTCTCTCGAATTAACTCTGCAAAAGGGGGAAAAAGGAGCACGGATCAAGTTTTTCCGGAGTTTCGCCATCATATCAGTTTGATATGAGAGTTGATAATTGAATTGACGGATGTTCGGGAGGCATTTCTCTGAGAGCACTCCAATTAGTCCACGTTGACGAGAATGCTATTCAGTTGTAAAAAAATAAAAAAGCTCTCATGAACACGGCTATGTAGAGTAACTTGTGAAATGAATTTGAAGTCGCGTTTATTGGGAAAATATAATTAAGCGAAATGGGTTCAAAACTCGTTCAATGACCATATAGCCCCGAAACTATATTTTTTTGTACTGACTTACTGAGATTTACAATCTTTTTTTGTAAATATGAAGGAAATATGTTGTAGGAAGAGACTAAGAGAAAGTATTTCATATTGATGGATTCATAGTTATGATTCGTCAGTTAGGTCATTTGGACAAGGCTTTTCAAGCTTCATTAGTTGAATGGATCTTCTGTCAGTTGGTTGACATGTCCTTGTAGCTTTTTATGAAATGTTTAGGGCGCTTCTATATTTCTGTGCTCACATATGGGACTATTAAATCTTCATGGATGGTGTTTTTGGAGACATACCAAGGGTTATTGAACAATGAACATAGTATTTCAGATTGAAGTATTGCCTCGTAAAGAAGTGATTTTGAGGGCTAAATTTGGACTACCTTCCTTTAAGCCAATACAATTTTTTCGAAATTACAGATTTCTTCCATTCTTCTAAGCATTATGGTGTTATCGCTAGTTGAGTTAGTTTATATCGTCTGCAAAAGATGCTATAGTTGTGTTTTCATTTTCCAGTATGTCTGAAGAAAAAGTGATACATAAAAGTGGCCCCGAAATACTTCCCTGTGGGATTCCAGATCTAACTTTGAAAGGAGTGCTTCCAAATATTGCACGCAGAATAACGATATATGTCATAAGTAGCCTGGATTTTTATTTCTGATACTTCCTTTCAACTGTTGACGTTGTTCATGTTAATTCTAGGATTATTCCGCCTATGTTCGGTCGCCAAAGCCTCGTCAGTTGAGATAGAATGCACCAGGTGATGATGTCAACAGAAACTATATGTTGCGTACAGTAGCGATAGAAGATTTTGAATTTTTAGTGCAATATTCATTACAAATCGATGAGATGACAAATTTCTTTTATATTCATTTTAATTCTGACTTGAATTAAATAGAGCAGAAAATACCACATATCAGAAGAAAACTTTTAATTTTAATTCATACTGAAATTTTATTGACTGAAGACTTCCGGTTTATTAGCTTTGTAGCCAACATTCTTCCCTTTGAGAAATGGGAGAACTTTTGGGATTGAGGCTATAATCACATTCTTCTTCACTAAAATCATTCTCTTCAACCTTGAGTATATGCTCCACAGAGTGGAGGATCGGACTTATTCTTATTTATTTGCCAAAGAACCCTAAATTACACCCACAGTTATGGCTTTGCAGTGCTTCATATACATAAATTCCGTGAACAAATTATTATTATTTTCGTATATTGATTTTGATTTTTCAGGTCACAATTTAGCTGTTACAGCGGCTGCTATATTGAAATTTTTCCAAGGCATTTTGCCTTTATCGCTGCTACTTTCCATATTTTATTGCGATTGCAATCAAAAAACATGCAATTTGTTGACAACTGATTTCATATGAACTGTCAGCAGTTTTCTCGGTTGCTATGGTATCGAACAACTGCATTTATTTAAAATATACCTACCATGATAATCGTATTCATAATGGCAAGAACGACGTGACTTTTTTCCGGTCTAGTTCGATCAGTTCGTACAACCCGGACTAGACCGAGAAATGCTACTTCCTCAGAGAAACAGCGTCCGGGAAGAGCTCACTTCTCGGACGTCGAAAAAGTTTTTTTCACAGAATAGGTCATGAATTATGTTCGATTTCCACCATAGTTGTAGCCAATACAAGAGGTAAGCATGCCATTTCCTTCAACAGGGACTTTAACAGATGTATGAACTAAGATGAGCTCATTCATCCAACCTCGAGGAGAGTGGAACCGTGATTATTGGCTCGTATATTAAAAGGCCTGAGGGTACACACTCGAGTGCATGCAGAATCATAGATCGCCATCCAACCGGGCAATAACGAAACTACATCACCTAATCGGCCCAATAATGCATCACCGAGCAATGCGGCATCCATCGAAAGAGGATTTGTGATCGTACTACCATTTAATACCCCATAATGGCAAATGCATTACTGCTTCGAAGAATTAAGTTTCGATTCCAATCCGACGAGCTGATTCGCTTTGTGTTATGTGCCGAAGGAAATTTGCGTGACCAGAAGTGAAATATTCGTACCCTTACATATCATTTCAACAACTTAAGTCATACAGGGTGATTTTTTTAAGTGTTTCATTAGACGTTTTCGAGAAAGGAATTGTAATACAGATTCAAAATTTTGGATTTTCATTTTAGAGTACATGAATGCAACACCCTGTATATTTATACATATTCGAATTCTTCGTTCAATTCTACACTGATTTGATGTATGATATATGCAACCACTCAAGCGGTTCTTGAATTATAGCCTGATTGTCAATTTTTTTAAAAAAGGTTGTCACATATTATTGTCCATATCTTCAAAATCCCTCGTTACAAGAATTTCTTTTTGCAAATGTGGAACAAAAGAAAGTACGCTGATACTGTTTCTTCTATAACTTATGAGGAAATATTATACAGGATGTCTGAAAAAGGGCCCCAAAGTGAGCCTCAATAAAACAATAAACTGAATAAAATTCCAACAGATGGTTCGTCAAAAACTAGTTAGGGTGTCCCGAACATTTCATGACTCTAAAATCAGTAGGTTTGCCGTTATTGAATAAAATTCGATCTATTGCCAAGCTTTAGAAATCTATTTATTTCTTGTTCAGGGCTAGTTCCAGCAAGATGGGGCAATACCTCGAATGATTCAAAGGAAGTCGTTAACGAATTTTACCTTAATAAAGTCATTTTCGCGAAGGGGTAATATAGACTGGCCTTTAAAGTAAGGATTAACAAAATAATCCGATGAATCTAACCTAGTTCAAGCAAAACATCAGGTCAGAAATATCAATAGCTATGTGTCAACGTGTTTTCGCCAATCTTCATTCCCGTTTAAAAAGTGCCAGCAACGCTACGGTTATCATTAGGATAACATCATCTTCTCCAAAGAATTCACCAATTCATATGTTAATGACAAACAATAAACTTTTTTCTTGCTCACCAATAGTTTTTGTTTTATTGAACTCAAAAATACTCGAAACCTTTTCTGGACACCTTGTATCAATATCACATTCTTCCAGAGTACAGGAAAAGACTTTAGAAGTTCACAAAAGCTCCAGATCTCAGGTCAGTGCTTTTCTGAATTTTAGTTTTAGTATACAAAAATGGTTGAAAATATCTTTTCGTGAAGAAATGTGTAGTAAATCAGCATAATCTTTTCGGTGCACTGTTATTCCTTTCTCAAAACGACATAATATTTGGAATCAACCTGTACAAAAATAGTGGACTTTTCATGAACCAAACATAGGATGAATTTGAAACATATACCCATTCTTTCTTCACTCGACTGAGCCTCTTCTCTACGATTTCCACTGAAATGGTTACGAAATCTACCTTATCTTCCTCCGAGGAGGGAAGACACTCATTCATGATCAAGCCCAGAACCCATCCATCTCATTTTCAAACAGCTGACTCCGTTGACACCCTTATTCAACGAGTCGTAATGTAAATAAGGATATATCGTTCTGCTTCTGCTTCACACTCCGGTTATCTGCACATTTATTTTTCATCAGCTAACATTGATAGAGGTGGATTGAGAATTCTGAGAGCTCCCACGGAAGACTATCTCGCTGAAATCCTTAGGGTGAATGGAATTTCAATAGGTATCAGGTGTGAGAAGTGAGAGATGCTAGGGAATTATTTTTGTAGTTCACGAATTCTGGTTTCTCGCTAGAAAGGTGTTGATATTTTCGATTTATTATGTAGAAAGCCATGCATATTTTCCTTTTCATCTTTGCGCATCCTCCCTTGGAAAAAAAAAATTTTGTCTGAGTGATGTCAGTATTCAAATAATTTTTTTTTAACTCATCATCAAACAGGGTGTTAAAAATATAATCAATAAAATGTACAACCAAGTCCACCTCTGATGAACTAAACAAGGTTATTATGTTTTAATTGCAGTATTTTAAGAGGACCTTACTATTGTTTATCGTATTAAATTTTCATTAAATTATGTAAGTAATTTAAAATTTATTCAAAAAATTGATTACCAGTGACATCCTTGAGGTAACTTGTCCTCTTATTTTTAGTGTTCTATCTGAATCTGATAGATCTTCCATATTTTCCTGAATATCCTGTATGCACAAGAAGCATCTTCGGCAAGAACTTTATTTGTTACCACAGACACTTGGAGATAAAACGGATTTTTGTGCACATCTCAATTATATACTCGAAGAATGTAATTAATTCATTCTATGGCGAACAAATAATTCTTTTGAGGAAGATCGTGGTTGGTTCTAAATAGAAGCAGACAAGTGTTTCTGTTTAATGACTCCATGAGGACAAGGCTAGCTTGAAATCGAAGTGATAGAGAAAATATAAAACTAAGCATTGAGAGGATCACAACAGGAGCTGGCAACCAATTTTTGATTCAAACTGTAAGACTGTATCTTCTGGCAAAAATCAATATTTTTCATGAGAATCGTATACAGAAAAAACCAAAAATACGTGGAGAGATTGCCATACCAAACCCCCCGAAGAAGACTACAGAACTGACGAATTCGTCGTCACAGAAAACAAATCACCCAATCCGTATCTCACCCCCTACAAATGAACTGAAATGTTTTCTCGGTGATTCATTCGCGTAACAGAATAGTCATCGATTAGGTACTTCGCTCAAAGGATAAAGCCGAACCTTAAAGTAATATGATAGATCCTGGAATTCGGCACGTTAAAGCGGATTGAGCAACGACATTTAAGGTTAACTAGACAGAGATTAGCGAGGATTACACGAACGACAGTTAAGTCCCCCCCGAACCTTACCCCTAATATGTGGTGTTGTTATGGGGGAAGTTTTTCCCCACTGAGCTGTAGCGACAAATGTTTATGCGGAACTCTGAGCTATATCGAAATCAGGGGAGCAATAATATTGCGCACGTGTTGTAAAACTTCTAATAAAATGATCCCGGAACTCGTTTGAGCCGGAAAGGGTGTAAATTGTTTCGAGGATACGGTTTTTTCAAATTAAAGTATTTCATTTGGGAGTATTACGTAATGGAGAGAAATAGTAGGAAAATTTCAATGACAGCATAAATCTATTGAGAAGCAACAACTGAACTAAAACTCTGTTGAGTTATCGATGATTATTTATTTTTGAGGGACAACATACAACAAACAAAAAAAACTCGATTCTTTATCTGCATAGTTTTTTGCTCATCTTCGAGAATTTTAACTGTTGAAATGAGCATATATTTTTCGTGATTTCACTTAAATTTCTCTTTGGTTTCGTTTATGCCTTATAAATGTTAAAATGTATATAATATATCTGGTGGCCTATTTAATTATTATGGAAACTATCCAAGAAAAATATCTGAGAATTTTTAGATCAATATAAGGTTATCTAAGATTCCTGAAGTACTTTGAAATTTCCATTGTTGCCAGATGTATGCAAATTTGGCAACAGCGTTTTCTTGATAGGACAATCCGTCTTTCTATTTTCTTCATGTTCCTCTAATATAAATTTAAATTATTTCACTCCACTTTTCTGTAATAATCTTCAACTGTTTTTGAATTATTCAAAAAAAAAAAAAAAAAAATAAGTCGAAAGAGTGACTATACTCAGCTGAATATTGGAGATTTCGATATGAAATTTGGCACGACCTTAGATAATAGTTTGATCTGCGCTTCTATTTCTGAATTTTAGTAGTCAGTTATACATAGTGGTAAAAAAATTAACTCTTTTTCAAATTAGAAAATTTTCTTTCATTTTAGGATGACAGAAATCCATTCTTCAAATTTTCTATACATTTCTTCATACCTATTTTATTTGGATACTGAGTTATCTGTCCTTCTTGAATTCCATATTGATATAAATGCTAATAAAATTATTATTACAAAAATTGGCCATAATAGTCGTCTACTCTCGATTGAAGTATTTTCGATACATACGGTTTTTATTCCAGAAAACACAGTTACATGAAGAATAAATAGAGAGAATATTTTCATTCGTATTATAACAATGAACATTTCAAAAAACTACAGAAAAATTAATCAAACAATGAAATAGAATATGACCCGTGTTTCGACTTCTGTTCTTTTCGGCTTAGTCTCTTTATGTATTCTTATTATTTCTTATTAATTCAATTGCAATTTTCAAAAATAACTTGTTCGATTCAACTATTTCATAAAATACGTTTTAATTTCTTTGTATAAATATTTTTTCGGTGCTCTGTATGTCGTCGATAGATCGACATATCTATAACCCAACTCGATTTATAAAAAAAAACATTATTCAGTTTTACATGACTAACATCAAGTTAACTGCTGCAGTATTTGTTTAAATAATCTAAAATTCATAAACGCAGATATTTTAGAATCCAAGCCGGTTAGGTATGGGGAAATGTATGCAAACAAATAGAGTGACTTGTTCTCATTCTGAAAATATAGAAAACATAGTGGGTGCCTCATTTGAAAAAAAAAAAAAAACGAAACATACTCCCAATCTGTAAAGTTCCACTGACAGAATTCACCAAATTTCATCTGGAATACAGAGTTCCTTGTGTTAAATTTGAAGAGTGCCATCTTCCCTTGAGATTTTTTTTGGAATAAAGACTCTTATTATACAAAATTATAACACTCATTTTCTAAGGAAGACTTGGGTTAATAGATTCCTGATGGTATTGTTTACTTTTCCCCTTATATCAATCACGAAACAACTTAGTTGGACGCTTCGAATAATTCATTCGCGGCATGTCGTGAACCTGTTTCGACCTGCCTCAACATGTGGTCATATCTCGAGTCTAACATCGATCCTTTTCAATTATTCACGCCCCGAGTTTCACGCACAAAACGTGTGCACGTCAGGGCTTCCTAGACGGACGTTATAGAGGTTCTATCGCATGGGTCACCGGATATATCAGAAAAGGGGCTTTGTCACGACGATATCCTTTCTGAAATCGGTCAATAAGGGTTGCACTTCATGGCACTGCCTAGATTAGCGGGGATTATCGGATACCGTGAACCGAATGAACAGAAAGGTAGTATTGATGGCAGCAAACGTTGCCGAAGATAAACAGAAAAAATCGCACAGCTGTGGGTTTTTCCAAAGTTTGTTAGCTCAGATTATGAATGACATGCCAACCTATGAAACTGATTGATATGAAAACAACCTAGTGTCGTCAAAAATTGATCGTACGCCACTGGACTCATGGACTGAAAGTGTCACTCGGGTGTCCTAATATCAGCAGATAAATAAAGACTATCCAACATCAATTGACATGTCAGGCGGTTATGAAATTCCGAAATTGATTCGATGAAAACATAATTTTATACACTGCAATTACTTCGATTCAGCTTTTTGACGGTGGTACTTATTGATTGTTGTGGTCCATTTCAAAGCCTTAAAGTCGTTTTGCAAATGGAGGTTAAACGTATCAAAAGAACAAATTTGTTTGGGAGCAGAATTGAAAGAATATCATCTTTTTGACTTGAAAATGTGATTGCCCATATGAATGGTTAAAAATCTAAAGCCATAGAGGTACTCACCTGTCTGTTGCGTCTCCTTCAGCCCTGGCAATACCACCAGCATGACTGAACACATAAATCCTCGACATATCTCTGTACCACTTGACACTGTGCAGTGCACCGCACTGCTTGGTATCAACTGTACACGGTAATGCAGCAGTTGTGCCCACGAATGCTTTATATGACGTTTCACCAGCAGCTGAAAAAAAAAAAAAAGTATTATTTCTGAAACATGAGATTCTAACAAGTCCCTGTATATATCTAGTATAGTTATTTCTGTTTGCTAGAGAAAATTTTATTTTCCAGCTTTCCTAATTATCACACGAAATAAGAAACATTAGCTAATATCTCTTATAGCATAAGTTTAATTATCATCTACCTGATACAATTGAGTTATTGAATTTGTAATATATAAAGAAATCGAATCTATATTCCCAAGTAAATGTTGTTATACTATTATTAAATATCTTGATGGTAATTGTATCCTATCTTCAAACAAATCATAAGTTTTGGTACGAGGAAAAATTTCAACTAACAATCCCAATTTCAACTAACAATCCCATACTCTACATAATCAATACAAAAGTTGTTGATTTGAATTGGGAGTAGTACAATGCACCAGAAGTGCAACTGTAATCCCACGATACTGATGGAATGAATGAAAACATTTGAATTAAAGTTCGAAATAGGTTCATTCAGGTCGTCATGCAACATAGATCCCTGTAATCCAATACACTCGGCCTTACTCACCAAGCACAACGGTTGGATTCAAACAATACAGAAAAATGAACACAACTTTTTCACAAAACATACTTTGTATCACATGAAATATGCCAAAACTTCATAAAATTGAACAACACAAAGTGCTCTCATATAAAAGTGTCAACCTCTCGTGACAGCAGCGATTTTTTGTGATCCATTAATTTACTAGTTTGGAATCGAAGCTCATAGAGGCGGAATGAATAATCTGAAGTTTGGTTCCATGAAAGTCGTTGATCGAATAAATCATAGAACGAAAGTTTTGAGCGAAGCTAGAATTCCCAGCTCCTTAAAACTCAAGGGAATGCTTTCGTAAATTTTGATAACGTACATTGTTTCATCGTAATGAAACATTTCGATCAATTTTGCCCCAACTGACAGATGTCAATCGAATACGTATCTGTGAATGCATCGAGCATGGAGATTTCTGGCGGACTCTTTGATTTTGGTCTCTTGAGTAAATTAAAAAATAATTATATCTTCCGGTAGAAGGAAGCTGCGATAATGAGAATTGAGAATATGTGAGATCTCAACGTCCGTACATGCACACATTTCGGTTTAAATAAGTCCAATATATTATGAGACATAAAGTTTTAAAAAAAAAATTTTCCCTGTGTCCATGCCAAATAAATGAGTCTAATATTACTTCGAAGATTGAAATTTTGACCAGATTTTAATTAGATGAGATCCAAGGAGTTGTCGAATTTCCAAGCTTTTTTTATTGGAACAATGTGCTTTCGTTTCACTCAAAAGTCTGTGATCATCAAATATCGAGCCAAAACTTGTCTAAATAGTTTGGATTCGTTCTTCTGATGTAGAATCCGTCATTGAGCTTAAGTATTCCTGTACTTATTCATATTGTCTCCGTTGAATAGTTCAGCTGTTATATAAGCAACTAAAATTAAGTTTCTACCATAACTCCTAGAATATCCATCCGATCAATTTGTAACTCGGAAATCGTGTGCTTATCATTAAAGGAAGTGAATCTGCCTGATTTTGTGGAACTCGTCGCGTTAGTAAATTTCCAAATACACTGCTCAACAACTCATAGGGATCACTTACTTTTTCTAAATTTATTTCTGAAATATTCGCTCCAAAATTATAAATTTAGTCAGATATCAGACTATTTTCAGTTGATAATATGGTTCACTTGAGAAAAGAATTAAAAAATGGAAAGTGGGAGAGAAAAAAAGACTATTAGGAACACTCAAAATTCTGTGTTTGAATAACATGAAAATTTTATGATGAAACCACAAGAAGGCTGAAGTTTCGGTTAAGCTAGTACCTAGTTGGTCCCCCACGAGCTTGTCTCAAGCATTCTACCCTACGAGGCATACTTTCAATCAAACGATTCATAAAATTTTGGGGCAAATTCGTCCAAATATCCCGTAAAGCGTTAGAAAGGTCCTCCAGGTTATTGATCGGTTGTTCTAAGGTTGACAATTGTCTAGACATCTCAGACCAGACATGTTCGATGCAATTCATGTCTGGAGAGCGAGCTGGCCAGTCCATTCTATCAATAGCATGAGTTTCCAGCGCTTCATTAACCAGACGACTACGGTGTGGACGGGCATTATAGTCAATTATAAATTCTCGCCCTAGGCAGCCGCAAACGGAACAATTATGGGTTGAATAATCATATCGTGATATCTCTGGTTGGTCATTGTGGTGTTCTGCAGAACAACCAACTCTGTGCATTGGTTCAAACAAATGCCTCCCCATACACATATAGAACCTCCGCCAAAAGCTGTTGTGGGTACCATAAACTGTTCTGCATACCTTCGACCTCTTTCCCTCCAAGCAAAATACGGAGTTGACCAAACGAAATCTAGACTCATCCGTAAATAAACATCGGCTCCAATCTTCATGTCCAATTGCGGTGCTCCTCAGCTCATTGCCGTCGATGAACC
The DNA here is from genome assembly GCA_030674115.1 of Micraspis discolor. Classification (NCBI taxonomy): domain Eukaryota; kingdom Metazoa; phylum Arthropoda; class Insecta; order Coleoptera; family Coccinellidae; genus Micraspis; species Micraspis discolor. The sequence continues at coordinate 5,701,173 of JARTUT010001740.1, forward strand.
CGGTGTTCCCTATTCAAACGGGGATGTTGTACCCTCCTACGTGCTCTTAAACCACGAACATGTAGTCGTCGTCTTACAGTCTGGTTCGAAATTAGAACTCCTGTTGCAACTCACAGTGATCTATTGAGCCGCGACGCCGGGTAAGTGGGATTTCTCCTAGCATTGAAGATCAAAAGACGATCTTGGGCAGCTGTTGTACTGCGCTGCCGACCTCCCCCATGAACATAAGCTACTGAGTCATTTTGGATGAACCTATTTCAAGCCCGAATCACGACACTTTGCGAAACATTCAACCGCCGAGACACTTCTCGCTGGGACAAACCTTCCAGTATCCACCGTATGATTTGGTCCAGTTGCACAGGAGCCAAACGTCTTCTCGGCATGACTGATAAGCTGATATTGTTCTCATTTCTTCAATTATTGTCACCTTATGTGTTTGAACGAGAGAAAAGAACAGATTTAATAACAAATACCACATTGCTTTTCACTCCACCTGTAACAGCCTACAGATAATAATCGATTTTGTGAACAAGAGCCGATGAAGTGAGGAAAAATTTGATATAATCAACTCAAAATACTCGTATCTTAATTTTTCCTTAGAGAACATAAAATGTACAGATATTCATGAGATAACTTGAAAAAAATACAAATGAAGAGAAGTTTATAAGTGATCCCTAGCAATTGTTGATCAGTGTATATTTTTGAGAATATTCGTAACGCAAAAGATATTTGTCGGAGCTCAATGAATATTAATCCATATGTGAAAAATCTTGAAATCTTGCCATACTCTGAAATTTAATTCTCGTAGAGAAAACGCAGGACAAGATATATAAGATTCTTTATGTGATGAAGACACAGAAAATTATCTAGGTGTGATCCTAGATTTCTATGCTTTACATTGATGAAAATGATACTCTCCGATGGTATGAAATGAAAACTATTCGAATTTTTCAATATCTAATATTCAACAGAGATCCACCAAATATCCATTATCTATCGTGTGTTATTTAATTGAAACATGTCTATTCTTGAAAGTGTAAATAAACAATTATGGAAGAATTCCATTTTAAGTCAATTTCATTCTTTTATAATAAACTCAATTCATCATAAAATCATAGGATGTAGTTGTAATTTTCAGTGTCGGTTTGTTGAGCGAGATAATACTCTATGCTTATATTTGAGGTTAGTTTTTAGAATATTAACCGATCTCAAAGGTAGCATGTTTCATTTGTTCCGTCTGCGCAGATTCTTAAGTAAATTTTAACCAAGAATTGTTTAAATTATTGTTAATCGAATATGAATGTCTGAATAGACAGACAAGTGTTATACACAAATGTCGAAACACATGTGTCGTATTCTATTTCATTTTTTTTTAATTAATTTGTTTGTAGTTTTTTGAATTGTTTGACGTTATGATCAGAATGAAAATTTTCTCTCATTCATCAAAGAAAACGGTGTTTTCTAGAATGAATAAAGGTATCAGTGATACTTTAAAGAATTGTCAATTTTGGATATATATAGCGTTTAACCATCTTATTATAAGAAGCTATGAGTTCACCATATATGAAGATGTAAACGCATAAACATTTTGTCTTCATCTACAATCTAGATTAGGATCCATTATTCTTGACAAATCTCCACAATCTTCAAGAATTTTTCACCTTTCCACTGGAGAGGTCAGAGACTGTCAGTGATTATTTTAAATTCAAGATGTAGATTCTCTCATATTTATTATTATTAGTATCACACACTTCCAGAGTTCTAGAAAAAGTTCCTTTTTCAATTCTGTTTAATTCACGAGTTACTTTGAGTTTCCATCAGGTGAATGGAACAACCATCAGAAAATTTTCTTGTCGCACCCGATGGTGAAGAGTTAGGGCAGTTTTGATTCACATGAATTTCTTACATTTCAACATGTATTCGATCATCAGGTATACTGGAGTCAAAAAAGCGGTAAGTTCATATAGCCAATAATTCAATAAAATAAATATAGTTATTGGATGAATAAACAAGATAATCCCGACGCAATTTGAATAAGGGAAGATTTGGCGAAAAAAGGCAAACAATCACTTCCAATCTCCCGGGATGAAAACTCACTACCAACTTCACGAACTCCAGGAAAGAAAATATCAAACTTCCATATTCCCAAACGAAAGTCAACAGTGAAAGATTTAGACGTTGCTCGGAAAGCCAATATTAAAAAGTATAATTTCTCCAAATGAAAAAGTTCTATTCGTGCCATATGATGGATAAAGATTCCGGTTAGTTCGGAAAGAAAAGAGCAAGAAAACCATCCGGGACTTCCGGAAGAAAATTCTCATGAAACACCAGATATTCGACATTAAAATCCCTCCAAAAGAGGTTTAATATTTTAGGTAACGGTAACTTTTTTATTATGGAAACTTCGGCAGCAGTCGACATCAAGACAAAAAGACCCGGAAAACTCGATATATTAAAACCTCAAAAGAAATATTTCAGTCTTTCAGATGTCACAAGGAAAAAGGGACTCCGTAAAGGGCATTCGAACGCGAAAATTACTCTGAAACTTTATGCGACAGCGGCCGTATTATTTCTTACATATTGGAAGGACGCTTCAAGATTCAAGGGCCGCGTTTTATACCCTACTGCTGTTTCCTTGATTTATTCCTTTCTTGAGCTCTGAAGGATAGAATTAGTTTCTGCGTTCCAGAATATCTTCGAACATTTACCTCAAACAATGAGACCTGGAATCTTTTTTTTCATGAATGAATGAGAACGGATTTCAACTTCTCAGTGATAAATGTATCATTTGGAACTCGGCGACATTCTTCGAAAATTGGAAACTTAAATGGATTGCTATCATTATTATCATCATTTTCATTTTTTTCTTCTTTTTCGGGTGAAGTTCAAAAATTACCAAGTCATAGAAGTATTATTATTATGGTTATTTTATTATTATTTATTGCAAGTTCCAAACGCAAGTTGTGAATGTGGATGAAAAGAAAACACCATGCCTCATCTCATCAATAATTGACTCATATATAAAAGAGATTTAGAGTTACTCTTTGTGGTGTGGATTAAGTTGCAGAACTGAAGAACTGAAGTGGTATTCTTGTTCAGTATTGTCTGACATTTCATAGTGAAACGACTTAGCCCGTTCTCCGATTAATTAGTTGGGCCTACCGAACGCACAAATCGCTCGACCATCACTAAGTTTTAGACTCATTAATCGTTATTGCTTAATACTCGACCAAACAGACAACATTCAGCTCGTAGTGAAGAGAATTTAGCGGCGGTGGGGGAGAGTGTCTCTCAACAGCTTGGACTTTCGTATTCAACGACTTGGCAGATTTTACGTAAGGTTCTTTCTTTTAAAGAATACAAAATTCAATTACTTCAAGAACTGAAGCCGACCGACCTATTGAATCGTTTAAGTTTAAGTTATTAAGGATTTAAAATAAAATTGATTTTATTAATTTTTTTTTTAAAGAAGAAGTACCTTCAAATGAATCATCCTTCACTAGCAGATACATTATGTATTTCGGCTATTTTATGGTATTTAATTTTCTATTTAATTGTATATTATCGAGTGATCTTTTATTGTGTTTCGTTTAGTTTGATATTTGATTTTTTCTAAAATTTAATAGATTCCTTCATGAATGCTCAAATTGGCTTTGAAAATAATGAATGTATCACTAGAACTTAATCACCAATTTTTATGATGGCTAAGTAATATATTTCGTTGGGATTAGGAAAGCATGAAAGATGAGACATCTTCAACATATAGTAGATCCAATGGTACCAATTACTTCTTATCATTTGCATAGCACAATCCATTGGTAGTAACTGTGATCGATCAACACATCTCAACTGAAATCAGCTCGATTTGAATTCGCACTTCACGAGTTTGTTGTATCCAAATTCTTTCGCGTTCATTTAGGTAGACACGTTTTTGTGCAGCATGATCAGATCGGTAATTCGTTTAGATTGAAGAATTTTGGGTTCTTTGACCTAAACTGCTCGGTCTTATAGAGAGGCATATCAAATATAAATTGTGTCAGTGCTCCAATTACTGACCACAGAACATTAAACGCCTTACACAAAACACGATTCGAAACAAATTATCAGAAATATATCGAAGGCAATAAGTTTCGTTTATCAGTTGAAAAAAGACAACCAGCACTCCTGGGAGAGTCTTACATCCGAATACAGTCTCAAAGCGCATGTGAACGCTTAAAGTTAATAATGTCCTCCCCAAGCGATTACAAAGCTATCTTTTTCAAAATAATGATCAGTCTTCACCCGAGGCTGATACCGAAATTGCATTCCTGGGACTAAGAATAAAGTTCAAGTTACTGCAAGTGGCTTTGCACCGGCAATGCTTTGTACCAAATTAATAAACCATAATGTTAATTGAATTTTTAGCAGCATGAGGAAAACAGCCACTCCAGACCGAACTGCACTTGTTTAAACATGAAAATGGCATTTCCTCCTCTCATTACCAATTCCCCAACAAGTCTTCTCAGCGTGTAACTGCTCCCTGCTGCGCAACAGTCGTATACGGAAAGTTCATTTTTCAACGAACTGAACAGAACGCATCTCTTTTAATTGAAAATCCTAAACGAATGAAACGATTCATTATTTCGTCCCCGACTCTATAACTTGGAAATGGCTGATCCGTGTACAGACTGGCAAGCCAGAAAATTCAATGGAGTTTTTATCATTCCATCAACTGCCTTTTCACGTTTCGATCTTTTATATCCATCTGCTAATTGCGTATGTATTCATCAGGTTTCCATGCATGGTCGGAATTGTGAAAATATTCGAAGCTTGTGATTAGAATTCATTCCAGCGAGGAAATTCTTCCTGATTTTTTTTTTTTTTTTCGCGTGGGGCTACGCCATTTGAATATATTATGCAAAAGGTTGCAGGATATTTAGATATTTTTGAAGCATTCGTTTTTTACCTTATTAGTGACTGTGCGGTCTTGGAGACTGAAGTTTTGCATATGTTTGATTCTCAACAAAGCGAGGAAGTACGTTAAGACAAAGTATTCAAGAATATTTTAATGGCACCGTAATCTATATGTGAAATAATGAATTTGATTTGTGTGTTATCAATGCAAATGGGTGTATGTGTTAGGCCCGAAGACCGAAAACGCTCAGTGGCCGGAGAAAACGTCCACATCGCGTTCTGGCTGTCTTCGAATGCACAGAACGCGTTTTGGTTGTTTTTAAACGCTCGCAACGCGTTCTGGTAATTGTTTAACAGCCGGAACGCGTTTGTCTAACGGCAATTGGTTCAAATGTAAGACCCTGTAGTTTTTTACATTTTTAGAATAATAAAAATAAGTTGTTTCCGAACATGTTTGGTACTTGTGGTCTAGCATTTCTTTATGAGCACTGAGCACATACAAAACTATTGTATATTTTTCGACCCTGTACCTATTGGAATCAACATGTGATACATTTTTGGAATCAGCTCAGCTAGAGTAATCCGGAAATGGAGACAAAATAGTTCAATTTGAAAAAAATTACGGTGATGTCATTACTCGAAAATAGATCACGCTGTATATTAGATTATTATTTTAAAATAAGGTAAATTAAAATAAAAATCGATGTGTTTCAGGATTATTTCTTAAAATTGTCTGATTAGCTAAAAATGAATTTGTTACATACTTTACGGATACAATTTAAATGTACTATGTAATTCGAAATGTCATTCAAACAGTTCTTGTAAAAATAAGTAACGTACCTATTCAAAGTACACAAAAGTTCGGAAAAACCCGTCGTTTGTATTTAATTGTAGTTTTCAATAATTGAATTGTTTCTAATAAAATAATTAAAAGAGTTATAAATTCAAGTTTGTTTTGTTCTCCACAATAAGTTGGATTTGTAGAAAATAAATTGAAATTCATTTGTTCAATAAACTTTTCGCTCTTTCATTCATGCATTTATATATTTTATGCTCGACAATATAAGTTTAGTAGTGTAACTTTCTTCCTAGAACTGAAAAACAATTATAAGAAATTTAATATTGTTGAAATGATTCGGCAAGAAAAACCGAACCCATCTTTGGTATCCAATTGTGGTTGTCAATAATTGAATTGTATTTCAATTTTGTTTTATGAGGGACAATATGAATTTTATCCTACGCAGGTATAAAGCGGCAAATAATACAAGTCGAACATCAAGAACGCGTTGTGAGCGTTGAACAATTGACAAAACGCGTTCCGGCTGTTTAACAATTACCAGAACGCGTTGCGAGCGTCTAAAAACAGCCAAAACGCGTTCTGTGAGTCCGAAGGCAGCCAGAACGCGATGTGGTCGTTTTTTCCGGCCACTGAGCGTTTTCGGTCTTCGGGCCTAAGATATATACATATAGATAATGGAAGATATTTGATTTTAGAATATTTTATTCAATATAAGTTACATTTTCTTTATACTCATTTGTGTACTCGTAAAAATCGCAGCTTTCTTGGGCATGTAATCTTTCCCATTTTGTTTCAGAAGTGTCATTAGTTTGACATATTTTGAAATTCCTACATTATTATTGGATCGTAACATACTTTTAATCATTCAATAATTCGACCACATTGTTGATGGCTTTTGTTGTTGTGCCAGTTCCGAAAAATAAGCCAATAACACTGTCTCCGAGAAAGAACTGCATGTCATTTTCATTTTTCATTCCATAAATATTGAATACGCGGTTTCGTGAATTTTCCGCGATTTAGCTGGCAATAATTTTCGTGACGCTGCTTCTATCAACTCCGGTGGAGTCAGAGAAAACTCAGAATCAAGCATTTTCACTTTATTGTTTTCAAAATAACTACTAAACAATTACTGAGTTCACAATTTTGAATCAAATCACAAAATTAAATTGACAGATATTTGATTACACTGAAGTTTTCCTAACAGACGCAGGTCTAATAGCTTACTAGATTAAAAATTCAAATTTCATATCGATAACATTCTGACTTTCACTATTAAATCGTCGTTTTTCCAGTCACATAAAAAAAAGTGTATTGTACCTACACGGTTTTTGACTCCCGACACGAAGCGGACAACATAACCTCGAGCTAAGATCTAAAACTTTTTTTCCTTGTATAATAAATAACTATGTTTTGTGTGTGTGTTTCACTCATTTATGAAATAACGTGATAATCCGTGATGCCCGGATTGTTTTCTACGGTCATAAAACTTGCGAAGGTTTGACTAAGATGTAATAGTGTGCGTACTGATTCGATTCCGTTTTACAGCTTTGGCGACAAGACAATTATTTCTTTTGCGTTTCGTTAGATGTCGCCACAGCGTATTTACGTCAAATCAACTTACAAAAGTTTTGTGCTTTAAATGTAAAGAAATTAGGAGAACTCAGAGCTTTATAGTGAATTCTTCAATTTAGTTCCAAAAGAAATATTGTTTACAGTCGAGGAAAATTGCATAAAATATCCTGCAAGATCCAAACTGAAGAATTATGAAATGCAAAATGTCCAACATTTTTTGACGACGATGAATGAAGAATAAAATGAAAGTTATGTCAAATATCAATGAATGGCTTGCATGGTTGCGCCCTTGAGTAAGCGTAATAGGAAACAGACCCTTGTTCAAATTATGCAACAGTATTTCAGATATCTTAGGTTAGACACTTCGAAAAAGGGTCAATGAGATTGCAAAATTTTATGTCCGTGATGAGAAAACACAAAGATTGTTTTGTGGGCTGACTATTGTCAATATTATTTATTTAACTGCCGACTAAAAAACACTGGGAATGTTTCCTATATCGTTATGAGTGAAAATTTTTGAAGAACAATTTTCCAATGGTTTTTCTTAATTTGATAGGGATAATCCCTAAAGACGCCTTCTGGGTCACCGAATGTCTAATTCTTTTATGAAAAATTAGGGACCGAATGTTTTGTTGGCCATTATTGTCTTTTTTTTATTGAAGCAAAGTAATCCCAACAGATGCAATGAAATTAACCTGATAAGAAGTGTGAAAATTGAAAAAAACCTGCTTGCTAAGTAGCAAGTTAGAGATCACTTCGAAATATCGCAATCGCCTGATTTTTCTTATGTGTGGAAATGAAGGAATTGGATCGACCCATTTTCTCGATGAAGTTTTCATAAATCGTGAAACAAAGAGGAAAAGTTTGTTATTTAATTAATAACATAACTTTTCTGAAAGAACTGCTACGGGGATCGAATATATTATGCACCATATGGCACGATTTCTCGTGGACTATGAGATGGGGTACGATAATGAAGAGCTCACCTTATGTACTCTATGTTTGAATTTGACTTATCGTTGTGGCTTTATGGCCTCAGGGGATTAGATTTATCACTTTCCCGAATTCCCTGAGTCACAAAAGATCGATAGAACGGAAAGGAAATATAAATTTTCATCGGGTTCATAGTCGAACAATCATCACAATGAAGATAAAGAAATCAAATGAATTTGTATGATCATTCAACACTATACTACATCGTCCAATGAAATCGCTCAATTTTCGAAAACGGACCAATAGAAACAAACTGTATCTGAAAACACTCAACCTCACAGTGTTTTCACTTTTAGAAATTTGTTTTTATCAAATGCCTAATTTGCATAGGAATATTAATACGTCCAGATAGCTTTGGCCGTTGGTGGAAGTATCGGTCGTCATGGTTACGATAAACAAACAGTTGTTAGCGATAACTTCAACAGCATATTGGGCAGTTTTGTCCGTTTATTTTCGTATTTTACCATAAAGTAGATAAAAATGGGAATTGAAATATTAATTCAATTGAGGAAAGTGTGAAGAAAAGTGTGCAGCTTAATACAGTGAAGTCAAGATCCTAGATTTGGAAACAATTTGAAGAATTCTGTGCTGCCCGGGAATACCTTGTAAATGAAATAAACAAGTTTGTCAGAGCTCAATAATATTATGCTAGACTGGGCTTTCAATATGAAAAAGAGATGGATCAGACTACAAGGAAAGTGACGTGAAAACCTTGTAGAATAATACTGCCAAACAGCTGCAGGAAAAATTCTATTCCGAATGGGGCGTGAGGTTCGATTCATTCACAGACGTGGCTTTAACGGCATGCACGAAATGCCAAGAGGAGTATTTTGCAAGTGGACCCTGAGAAAAGAGAATTTAGTGCCAAGGCGCTGTCTTTGGAGCAACACAAAAAGATGGTCAACTTATGTAAAGAAGATAATCCAGACGGTTTGAACAGAAAATTGTATTTTATTGCTGCATTGGAGATTGCTTGGCGCGGAGGAGAGGGTTCATCATGCCTGATTTCTCATTTCCAATTCGAAATTGAAAACAATGGTAATCCCACGGGCCGAATTGCCTACAATCCGATATTTTCTAAAACAAGACAAGGTGATGCCCAAAAATGTGCGGAAACGAATGGATGACTCCCAATATTGAAGAAGATATTTGCCCGGTGAGGTTATATAAGCTATTTGTATCCAAAAGAACTGCAAACATAACCACTGAAAGACTATTCCTTACTCCACATAAGAATTGGAAATATGGTTCGTGGTTCAAAAACTCCCCAGTCGCTCCCAATACGATAGCCAAATGGACAAAAGAATCGGCAGAACTCATTGGCATCAACACAACCAAGTCGATGATAACCAACCACTCGCATCGAGCTACTGCTTTCAGCCAATTAGCCAAAGCAGTGATTGGCGAGGGACAGCTGATAAAGATAACAGGCCATTCTTCTGCAGCGTCAGTGAAACCGTATCTCCAACTGGACCAACAACATCACAAAAAAATAATCACAGCCATAAGGAATGAAAAAAATGTCTTTCAAGAAACAACATCAGTATCTCTTCATCATACGAAAATAATGCTCGTAATTTGTATAATAGTTGTACTATCAATAATTATTATTTTGAGAATAAAGACGAATAATTTGTTGCTATGCTTCTATCTGGTTATTTTTGAATAAAAAACTATTTTTTATTTCGTTTGATTCATATTGTTGAATGATCTTTCCAAATACCACACGAGATTCGAATTTTTTTTTGGGAACACTCAACTACAAATTTCACTCAACATAACTTTGTTTCGTGAAATTTAAACGCATAATTCCCAAAAAACAAGACTGTTCTCAAAAAATTCTCACCTCTAGTGGTATTACCCTCGATAATTTTTGTTTCTGAAGGGAATCTTCTAGAAAGTATAAGGACTTCTTGGAAATGAGTGAAGTTTTGACTACGTTTCAATGAATCTCCAAATTTGTGATCTGGATTTATTGGGACAAAAAACTACAGAATATCATACTCAAAAACTCTATGGATCTTGCATTTCTCTTACCTACTTCTCTTCAGCATACCTCAGAGCCTCTGTTTCCATGAGAAATTGAATTTTAACTGACACATCATTTTTGCATTGCAGTAATATCAGAGATACATTCGCCTAATTTAGTTCTTGCTAATGATTGACATGATTCCATTCAAACTAGCACATATACTACATCGACGCGTTTGGGGATTCATGTTCGTTAAGCTCAGGAGTTAACCACAAATTCAATTTATGTCAGTGCCGCACACAACATCTGAAATGTCAATCTAACAGCGTTCTGAATATGTTCGCCATATTGAATATAATATTATTTCCATCACATGTATAATTTGAATTCGGAATATCCATAAAGCGAATGATGAATTGAATAGTTAAGATCCTTCGGTTCTTTGTTGTGTACTGATGAGGCCACAGAAATCAATCCAAAATTCCTTTTTTAAAGGAAGAGTCTTTATTTTTGTATTGAAAAAACAAAGGAAAGGAATATCCCAACAATGCAGATTTGTTAACTATCCCAAGATTGATTACAAATTATAGAAAAATTCTTACAGAGGCAGATGTGCAATTCTTTTCATGATTTAGGTTTTTTAGTTTGGGAGAGTAGTGGGTAGGTATATTGTTAATTGATTCGTTGTAGATGTTGTGTTTTCTAATGAATTTCATTTAGTTAATTTAAATGTTACAACTCCATTACTTGAATTTTGGCTGTACTCTATTTCATTGCTCTTTAATATTTTCATTCATAGATGCGTGTGACTCCGTATACTGTTCCATTGCCAATTAAATAGGAAGACAGCAGTATTTATGAAAATGACTTCCAATTCCATAATTGCTCCTTCAGTAAAGTTTTCGGAAATTAAAAACCAGCTGTTCGATCTAAATCCATACCGTAGATGAGTTCCAATTTCATTTAATTTCATAAGGTCTGTCAATATCGACAATTAATGGAAACTGAAATGCATTTTCCATCGAATGTTGGTAGGACGTTGATGAATGACAGAGGTTATATACAGGGTGTTCCTAAATTGATCGTACAAACGAAAAGGGGAGATTCCTTAAGTGAGTTTAAGAAAAAAAGTCCCATAAACATGGGGTCGCAAACGTTTCGTTTTCGAGATACAGAATGTTGAAGTTTGAATTTTTTTCAAGTTTTTTTCTCATAGTATCTACACTTCATAAGATATTCAACTGAAATTTGACTTAGATATTATATTTGAGAGTTCTCATCACGTGACATGGTAATTTCGATAGAAGATCTACAGGGTCATATTTTTCTGGAACACTGCCACCTGTTATTCTGCAGCACTTATTTTTAGTGAGCAACTGTTAATTTGAAAAAATCTAAAAAAAAAGCTTTGTTCTTATACTAAACTTTTCGGTCTCTTGTAGTTTTGTCGTATCTACCAATGATTTCGAAAAAAAAAACTGAACGATTGTCTCGAAATGCTTCAGACAAAATAGACTAAATTATGATTCCAGTTTGCTTTAATTCCCAACAAACTAGATTTTTGTGCTGGCCTTGCATTCGTCATTACAATTCACATACCAAAAGTCCCTATCGTTCCCGCTTGGGCGTTGTTTTTTATTCGAAGTCAAAGGTCACAAGTTTGCGTTTTTTGCGTAAATTTCTGCATTAATAGGAGCTACTAAAATATGATTCAGACAAAGTTTGTAGATCGTAAAATTGTCTACAAAAAAGATTTCAACACTTTTTCATCTACGGTGCACTGTTCTCGAATTATGGCTATTTTAAACATAGAAAATACGAATATGCACTCATATGTGACCTCATATATTATTTCTTCATTCTATAACTGGCTGCTATACGACATCATAAATTTTCAAAAGAAGCAAAATACACTGTTCAAATTGTTTGAGGAACGTGAAGACCTAATGGAATAATGGAATTCGTGTTCTCCTTTCTTTGTATGGAGCTCCAAAAAAATTGGAATCGATAGACAAGTATAGATATTTAAGTTTTGTGAAAAATGCAAGAAACAAAGAGAGTGCAGTTATATTGTCTCCCTCCAACAACTGCTTCTACTTATCAACACTTGTTTCGTGTGTTCTACCAAGTGCAAGTGTGGCTAGGCAATGATCTGAATCCTGAAGATTGAGGCTGGAAATTGATGAATAATAGTTTGGAACCAATCCAGACTTAACTGCCACCTGCTCCAGAAAAATTACTCAATTACTCAATTGAAAAAAAGACTGCACAAACTATTGCGGGTGCAGAAAAGTTGGATTGTATTGTTCATCGGTGTGTACCAATTGTCAAGGCCAATCTTGCACCAATATTGAATCAAATGCAACAGATGAAGATTTTTTAGAAATTGATGAGGATATAACTGATATATCTCTCTTCTTGGAACAGTCAACACAAATCGAGCAAGAAGAGGAAGAAGATAGTGAAAAGGAAGAAACTAGTGATATCAAGAATTTGATGTGTTGAAATCTTTTTTGTAGACAATTTTACGATCAACAAACTTTGCCTGAACCATTTTGCGATACCTATCGTTGTTTCAGAGATATGCGCGAAAAACGCAAATCTGTGACCTTTGAACTCGAATAAAAAACAACGCATGAGCGGGATCGATGGGGTATTTCGACATATCATTTGTAATGATGTATTCAAGGCCTGCACAAAAATCCAGCTTGTTGGAAATTAATGTAAACTGGAATGTCTATTGTGAGTGAACTAATATAGAACAAGTAGTCATTTCACACTATAAATCTGCTGAGAATCATTATATGGTCTTTCGAGATTGAAACTATACTTTAATATAAGATGGACGACTGATGACAAAAACCCTCAGCCTGCCCCATCCGGAGATCAAACAGATTATCGCCTCCGGGCCTACCCCAACGCCGATATTTAAGTTTTGTGAAAAATGCAAGAAACAATGTGCAGTTATATTGTCTCCCTCCAACAACTGCTTCTACTTATCAACACTTGTTTCGTGTGTTCTACCAAGTGCAAGTGTGGCTAGGCAATGATCTGAATCCTGAAGATTGAGGCTGGAAATTGATGAATAATAGTTTGGAACCAATCCAGACTTAACTGCCACCTGCTCCAGAAAAATTACTCAATTACTCAATTTAAAAAAAGACTGCACAAACTATTGCGGGTGCAGAAAAGTTGGATTGTATTGTTCATCGGTATGTACCAATTGTCAAGGCCAATCTTGCACCAATATTGAATCAAATGCAACAGATGAAGATTGTTTAGAAATTGATGAGGATATAACTTATATATCTCTCTTCTTGGAGCAGTCAACACAAATCGAGCAAGAAGAGGAAGAAGATAGTGAAGAGGAAGAAACTAGTGACTATGAAGAATTTGATGTGTTGATATCTTTTTTGTAGACAATTTTACGATCTACAAACTTTGCCAGAACCATTTTGCGATACCTATCGTTGTTTCAGAGATATGCGCGAAAAACGCAAATCTGTGACCTTTGAACTCGAATAAAAAACAACGCATGAGCGGGATCGATGGGGTATTTCGACATATCATTTGTAATGATGTATTCAAGGCCTGCACAAAAATCCAGCTTGTTGGAAATTAATGTAAACTGGAATGTCTATTGTGAGTGAACTAATATAGAACAAGTAGTCATTTCACACTATAAATCTGCTGAGAATCATTATATGGTCTTTCGAGATTGAAACTATACTTTAATATAAGATGGACGACTGATGACAAAAACCCTCAGCCTGCCCCATCCGGAGATCAAACAGATTATCGCCTCCGGGCCTACCCCAACGCCTTATGAATAATTTCCCAGCATGCATAATATAAGTGTTACGGTCGCCCTCCTTGAAAAGATCCAAGAGATTTGTTCTGAATATAAAGGACGAAAGTGTATCTTAGGGCCATCCACCGTCCCATAATCCTGGGATATTCGATGATATACGCAGGGCTCAGGGGAGCAAGTGACCAGGATTACGCTCTGAACATAAATAATACTGGTTTAATACTACACGAAGGAACTATTGGGAAATTCGTTTTATCAGAAGTAGTGATTTTAATGTTCTTGTTGAGAGGGTGACTCAAGGAAATTATACAGTGGGAGTCTTCGGTAACAAACCAACCTCTGTTTTCTGTGAGATTTGATTTTATCCATTCTAATTCTTCAATATCTATTTCAATTTATTTTTGTTAACTTTGGAGAGAACAAGAAAACTTTTATTTCTCCCTAAAGGATGGTAAATATTTCTCCATTTTGATTTTCGTTCCTACAATAGATTTCAGATGAAATTTTAATAAATAATTTGACCCAATCACGGAATTGACCAAGATATTTGGACAGTTAACCTATTCTGCAAATATGAAAACTCATCTCTTCCGGAAGGTAGAAAGTATACGGCCGACCGGAAGGACATACTCAAATTTGACCCTGTATTATTCATCAGGAAGTCGAACCCAATCGATTGAGACCATTTTCGGATCAATATTCAAGAAACAGAACATTTGGGCCAAACGATAGCACGCTGTTCTAGTAGAAATATCGCAAAATCATTCTGAGATCATCGAAATTGTGTACTCAAAAAATTTAGAAAGCACTGACGTGAGGTCAGTTGGCTTAGGCGCTCTTGTAAACCACTTACAATTATTTAAATTTTGAAAAATCATATCTCCAGAACTATTAGCTTGTCGAAGTCGAGAGTGGTATTTTTGTATACGTCTGATAAAACTGCACCATAAAAAAACATGTCATAAAATGAACAGTGTCATTTGAAAAAAAAATTTTTTTTTTGTTACTCCGAACCTATTCGGCCGATTTGACCGAATAAAGAACTTAGCCGAGATATTTATACCTCAAACCTATTCTGAAAGTTTCAACTCTCTAACTTCATCCGTTCGAGAGTTATCGTGTTCACGGAACGGACGGACGGTCGGACGGACAGAATCGATTTTGACCACGAATTATTCATCAGTAGGTCCAAACAAAACGATTGATACCACTTTTGCCCAAAAATTCGAAAGTCACAGACATTTGGGCAAATTGATAAGCACTCTGTTCAGGTGAACAAAAGCGCCAAAAAGCGACTGAGGGTATCGAAATGTCAACTTTTTCGAAAATTTCTATTATCGCTTTACCTGGTGAGTTGAATTGTCTCATATTTCAGTCATATGCTCTAACAAATGCTTTTTTCAATCTTGGCGTTCTGAATAACTAGTTCGTTCATTCGAGTTCTGGAAAACTATCTTCTGAATAAATGATATCAATCTGACCTTCTTGTTTACACTATATAATCCCTCCATTTCAATTCTAGAAAATAAAATTCTGTCTTGAGTTGATTCGAGGTATACGATTGTTAATTCTTTTCTCTATTTCAGTGTCGTAATGAGTTCATTACACTACTAAAAACAGTGCTGTAATAAACTCATTACAGCATTATATTTATATTTTTATTTATTTATATTTTTCCTTTTGTGATTGACAACACTGACATCCTATCCTTTCGAATGTCAACACGCGTCCATTGCATGTCAATTGTCAATATTAAACCACGTAGAGATTTGAACGCACTATTCAAATTCTATAATCTGGTCAATTTTCGTATCAGTCACACCAACTGAGAAAATAAAATACAAAAGGCACTAGGAGGTATAATCTGAATTTTTCATTGAATTCCAATAAATTTATCACAATTTTTGACTGAAAGAGAGAAAATATCGTCTAATACTCGATGCAGAAGGCAATTCCAACACTCATACTTCACATTCGTGTTGGAATAGGTGCCCTTTTCTACAACTTGTATGAGAATATACTGTTACATTATTTATTTCGGTTATTTCTATATCGCACTATTTCAGCGTACAGGAAAAGGCTTTAAAACAAGGCGCAAAACCTTCTCAACTCACGTCATTACTCTTTCATATTTCATATATTGGGACTCTCAAAACTATTACTTTTTACTTAAATATTAATTTTATCAACGAAGTGTTGTAAATAACTGATTTTTTTATACTCCACATAATTAAAATGATGCGAATGTAGAATCAGACGTTTGAATTGAAAACTTCAACCAAATTTGTTCCCAGCTATTCAAATAACGGTAAAATGATTCATAGTGAGTTCAACTCAGCCATAAATTTTCATTAAGTATATGTCGTATTGATGTGTGGTTATCGATGCAATAAATTAATTTTTTTTCACCCAGTAGTAACAACTTCTGTGACATATAAATATCATCATGGCCTGTTCATTTTGCATTTAGTATATGCATATATACATATTTATTAATATTTTGTTACCATCATATCCCAAAATACAGCGGCAAATTATGTAATGTGAATTTTATAATACAGATTCGTAATTCCTTGACTACCAAAATTCCAAAATATTATTTTATGAACTGAATTTCGTCCATCCTGATATGAATTAATTTTCACAAGCCTTTGGAATACCAGACCTCTCGTAATTAATAAATCTCGTTGAACAGCTACAAACAACTTTCACAATCTGATAGTTCAGGGGAATGAGTACAACAAAGACAGAGTGACTAATGACAGCTATATTTCATTCGGCCATTGTTCAAACTCCTATTGTAACTACAGTTGTTAGTTCAGTGTTAATCCTAAAGCCCGAGATGTTTTGAGCGAATTAGTATTTTGTATGAACCATTTAACTCATTTTTTTTTGAAACTTTGAATTTTGAAATATCTCGAAATATTTCAATCAATTACGATTCAGTCACCATGAGCTGAGTTTATCTACACTCACATAGTTCTGATTTGACATGTTGTAAAGGTATATGAAGGTTTATATTGAGTTTATAATTGATGGAAACACTTATGATGTTAATCGTGTTTTTATTTTGCTGAATTAGTTGAGAGATCGCTTACTGATATGGAATTAACGAGGTTGATTCGGATACTGAATATTTATTTTTATCATCTGTATATAGCAATACCTCATCTCATCAATAGTTGTCCCATATATAAATTTCAAGATGGTTTTAGGGCTATTCATGATGTTTCAAACTCTTTCTTGGAATGGGTTATAAATTTCAAACGAATATAATACGTATTTTTGTTATTCAGTTCTTTTTTCTGCCTTTGTCTTTTCATTTCCAGATTCAATGTGAGCACCTTGAAGAAGTCTCTGTCTCCATCAATAGAAGATCACTCTTGAAGAAAGAAGTCCCTGAAATATATTTCAGCTTATATTTGTATTTTCACACTTAGACGGGGAGCCAGGGTTTTTTTTTACTTGGGTTTTTTCCCTAGGCTTTTATGTCATACGCCGAATTGTATGACACCCCGTCACTAACCTCTGATCTATATGCTTTACTGTTTGCTAACTAAATATTATCAGCCAAAAGTTCAAAAGAATATATATATATATCAAAATGATGTATGGAAATGAATTGCTGTTCATTATTGTTCGAACTCGAGAACGGCAAAACCATTTTGGGTTATTTAATTTTGATATAATCAAGTTCAGAGTAGATTTTAAAAGTGATAAAGTATCGAAAACACAGAAGATATTTAAAAAATGGTTAAAACATGGCTTTGGTTACCGTTATCGTTACAAAATGGTGAACACGCCGGGTTTGGTAAATTGTAAAATCGCTACTTCTTATTGCTTGATAATGTCGAGATAACGTTTAGAAGGTAAAAATATGAAAATATTGGTAGCTGAATTCAGATTCAAAACTGTTAAAATAATGAATACAGTGAAAATTTTTTGATGTGAGGGGTGCTTGACAAAAATTCCATCCATCTGCACACACAAGCTTGAACCACTTACACTCTTCTCAAAGAAGTATCAGTATGCAAAATCGCCGGAACCAGCGTCATGTCGAAGATTTTTCAGAAAAGCAAATTTTGGACAATGCACAAAGGTACACAAGAGGTCGCAGGGGGCACCAATCAGGATTTTAGAAGATTTACGAAACAACTAAAACAATTTCGTGGAGCTATGATTTTGCTTTCAGGTCATTTTGGCTACACTTTCAGTTATTTTTTGATTAACTGTTTGAAGCAGTCCCTAAATGCTGAAAATAATAATGTCTGAGATGACACCTGGATCGGATTGTTAACATTTTCTCCAAATTTCTTTCACTTCCCTGGCTTGGAGGAGGACCTTGTTCGGAGTATTTTTTCAGAAAATATTGTATGAAACAATGTAACAAATATTATAAGTTGAGTGAACAAGTTTTATTGGTGCAAAAAAAATTATTATCTAAATGCTACTATTCAGAATGTCCTTCCAAGAGTGTTATTCACTCATGAATCAGTCGGCACAGCCACGAACCAGGATGATTTAGTTAACTATCTCACTGAATTTTTGGATTCAATGAAATTTCCCGGAGTGCATAATTTATGATTAATGTTAGGATCAATTATATATAAAAATACATGATAACCAGACGTACCAAATAGCAAAATCAGCATAAACATTTGGGAAACGACTGTAAGGCATTTCGAAATTTGTCAGACCAGTTAGTAAGTGTGTATTTAAGTACAATCTCAATTTTGCTCTCACGCTCAACATTTGCTTCATTATGTAGTCCATAGCAGAGGGGTCCCTTGAAATGTTGAGGTAAATTTATAGTTTAGTAGAAATAGAGAAATCAAAATAATCTTACATTGAATGACAAGCAAGGTTAAATTAAACGAACGACCAATTTGAAAAAAACGAAGAAAGAAAAGCCTTATTATCAAGATTATCAAACCACAATATACAGCACCTGGAACCAGCTTTGTTGGATAGCAGGTTAATTTGAAAAATAAAATAAAAATTAGGGCAAGAATATGGCCTAATTAGTTGTCCCTAGTGATTTGAATTGCATCCTCAGTAAGAACTGTATTAATTTTCTTGGTAAAAGATATTGACAATTTTTTCTTTAAAGACTAAAATTGAGGCCATGGAACGAGAGAGAGAGAAATCAACTTTATTGATAATCAAAATTATCAAATGGCTATCTATCGAAGTCTTGCTGCCAAAACAAGTTCATGATATAAAATGAAAATTGTTCAAACCTCGCAGAAAACTAATGACGTGAAGAGATCTTGATAGAATTTTCTTTTATTCACAAGACTTACAGGCAATATTCGAAAAAGAGAAACTTGGAGTCTCCTTCCTATAAACAAGAGCAACTAGGGACTTCCTAAGCTGAGCTTACACCATAAGGGACGAAACTGAATCCATCCTCGCACTTGATAAATGCCTTCTATTCCTCGCAGAAGACTTCGAAATAACTCGGAGTTCTACTTCGTCATTCGATTGGCTTTGCAACTTCTCAGAAACTGCCGAATTCACTGTAGAAGTTCATCATCAGATAGAGTTTCTAACTGTTTATTTCATTCGAGCAATCCTTCTTCAACTCAACAGACATTAACGAACTAATGACAGCCATATTTCACTGGGCCATTGTGTAGCACCGCCATTAAACAATAATAGTTGGCTCCCGTAACAATTGCACTGCGTCGGATGTTTGAAACGAGATTATGGCTAACTCGGGTTTCGTTTCAACCCATCAAATTAAATTTCTGCCCAACTCCCGATAACTCCAAGATGAAACACGTTGAATGTAATTCGGTGCAGATGTCTATTGCACATCGAACGCATTGCAGAACTTGAGCTTTGTGGATTATTCGGAACGAATAAGAAGCAACCATTTCGACATGTCGGATAGTTCTCGAGTGCTTCGATAATGAAATAACTGAGTCTACTTTGCACTAGTGCGATTAAATTTTGAAAGTTTCACGTTACTCTGATGTGCTCGAATTAGCGAACTGTAGAGCAGTTTTTGTTGAGGGACAATAAGGAAGTGAAGCAGGTTTGAACGGGTTGATAACCAGAGCAAATCTGATGTTACCGAAAGAATACCTCTGTTCATTCAGTGGCCATGGAGCAGTGGCTATCCACGTTGGTATTATAATTCTTCAACGCAACAGATCGTTCTGCTATTCAAACATAGAGATGTTTTTAAAATGATCTTCATATGTAAAAGTTACGTGTCATGTTGTTTGTCCGCGATGGACTCCTTAACTCTAGAACCGATTTTTAATTTTATTTGCAGACCGTGGTCAGTTCGACCCAACTTGAAAGATAGGATAGATAACATCTCGATGTATACTCCCAATATTATTTTATGGCAGATTATTTGTCTATTACTTGACAATAATAAGTATCTATTAGCTCTAAAGGATTAAAACAGATGGTTATATCTGTTGACTGGAATGAGTAAATTCAATAGGGCTATGTTGAAATACAAACGTTTCAAATTAGCTTTAACTCAATAGCATAACCACCACGTGTTGTTGATGATATTATCAATCATTGTGTTTGAAGGTGACACGAAGTTCACTGGGTCATCTAGTTATATATATGTAACACTAATTGACCAAAATGTCGCCAAAACAAAGTATACCTTCCTGGCAGACACCCGGTATCTTTCAATATAGCAAAAATAAGAAATAAATAATAAAATGAAGCATTGGCTGATAATACAATGATAAATTTTCCTGCTAAATTCAAACCCTTCGAAAGAGTTACATACCACATTTTGCCCTTGTATCAATCTGAGCATCAATATGCTGAAACATTATAATATAAAAGATTCTCGAATATGGTAACATCAGATTAAAGCGAAACGCCGTAAAAATTCTGCTCAGCATGGCTCTCTTGAGACTTATGACCGTTTAAATGAGTACTTTCATTATTTTGGTTTTCGAAAACAAACATTTTCCTCAACACACTGGATGATAACAAGAGTAGAATCAAAAATGTGAGAAGGGTCGAAGTTTATTGGCTTGAATCGTGAAAACAAAGCACGTATCTATTTCACACCACAACTTCCCTGACCTTCTGTTTCAAGCCAGCATTTTATGTATGGCGTAGAAGGAAGATCGGATTGAAATCCAGTTCAGAAATGTTACTCCATAAAGGTTTTTCAGAATTGTCATGGAATATCGAACGAAAAATACAGAATGTGAAGGTTCTTTTCAATAACTCATTGACTTGAAGGGTGTAAAATTTAACTCCATCAATATTGCTTAGTTATAACTGAAAAGATTGCCGGATTAAGTGCACCTTAAAACATCTTATGTCGTGTTGAGGAGATAAAAAAGTTGATTTAACACGTCACAAATTTTTCGGCACGTTTTTTATAGTAGAAAAGCATCACATAGCGTATTTCTTCGGAATTTTTTTTTAGCGAAAAATATAGCATAAAATGTCTCTTTGGAGCACGTGTTAGTCGAACACAATCGAATTAGTGTATATGATCATATATATATATATATATATATATATAAATGAATATATTTTCTTGGGATTGCGGTCACTAGTTCATTGAAACACGGTTTTCTATTAACCAAGCTTTCGGAACTTTATTGGTTCCTTCTTCAGGGCTAAAATACATACATTGTTTAATGGTACAGACATTGTGTAAAAACTTACAGATAGAATTAGTGTTTACAAAGGTTCATCTTCACAATTTTGAATAAATTCATTGGCATTTGTCAAAATTTGATCTTTGATATCTGGATGTAAAATATTATTATTATTGTGATCATTCCACATAGAATTTGATTTGTTCAAAGAATATTATTGTTATTTTTAACTTAGTAATTTATTGAAAAGGATTCAATAAAAATAGGAAAATGCGAAAAGGTAAAATTTGATTTATGGTAGATTTGACTGTAATTTTATAGTTAATAGAATATGGGAGTAAATAACACTTAAATTTTTATATCTTTCCTTTTGTTCATTGAATTATTTTCTAGATAAATTTCAACCATCTCTAAGAAATTTCTTTTGTGAATGTTTTTTCGTTATTAAGAATTTTGATGTTATTAAAATCAATATCATGTGAAGTTGTTGAAAAATGTTCCGAGAGAGCGCATGATTTTTATTTAATCTACAGTCACTTTTATGTCTATTTATTCTTTCTTGTAAAACGGTTGAAGTTTGACCTATATAATTTAGATTACAACTTGAGCAATTTATTTTATATATCACATCCGATTTTTTTGTTATAGAATCTCGATCTTTTAGTTTTGAAAAAATTTTATTAATGCTGATAACATTTTTGTCAGAAATTCTAATAGAAAAATTGTTGGAAAAAATCTTTTTTAATTTTGGTGTTATTTCAGGGAAAAAAAGGTAGAGGGAAATAAAATGAAGGTTGTTGTGGATTTTGCGTGTTGATTTGATTTCTGATTGAATTTATTTGTTCGTTTTCTATTAGATTTGAATTAAAATTTGATCTTATATTTATGGAATTGTAAATAAATTTATTTATGAATTTTGGTGGGTATGAATTCATTAATAAAATATCTTTGAGTTTTTTTAAATTTTTTGAATGAAATCTTTATGACAAATTTTTTGATTCTGTCACGTAAAGCCAAAATTAGGTTAATTTTTACTTTTATATTTTGAAAGAGTGAAAATTAATATATCTACCAGAAAATGTAGGTTTTGTGTACCAATCAACTTTAATTTTATTATCTTCACTTCTAATCAATTTAGTATCTAAAAAGGGGATGCTATTGTTTTTTCTTTTTCCAAGGTGAATTGAATGTTGCTATTATATGTATTGAAAATTTTTAAAATGTTATCTAGCATATTTAAAGGTATAGCAGTTATAATATCATCTACATATTTTTTAAAAATGGAAGGTGAAAGTGAAGTTTTTTGTAATTGAATCTAAAAGATCGTCCATCACATATTGGGAAAGTATAGGAGATATAGTCGCTCCCATTGGAGTACCTAATATTTGTTTATAATATTTTCCTTCAAATTGAAAATAAGTTGATTCGAAGATAAAGTTAAGTATTTCTAAAAATTTGGATTTTGATAAATTTGTGTGTTGTGAGATCTTTGACCAATGTTTAGATATGCTATTTTTTATTAAATAGATTGGAATATTACTAAAAAGTGAAATGACATCTAAACTTATTAAAACATAGTTTTCGGGAAGTTTATAATTATTAATGAATTTAGAAAATGTGAAGCTATCTTCTGTATAATATGAATTGTTTTTATTATATGATTTAGTGAGAATGTCATTTAAATAATTAGATATTTTACTATTTGGAGCATTGATTGAAGAAATAATCGGTCTTAAAGGGATGGTATCCTTATGTATTTTGGGGAGACCATAAAATTTTGGAGAAGTTTGGTTATAAATAAATACTTAACTTTATCTTCGAATCAACTTATTTTCAATTTGAAGGAAAATATTATAAACAAATATTAGGTACTCCAATGGGAGCGACTATATCTCCTATACTTTCCCAATATGTGATGGACGATCTTTTAGATTCAATTACAAAAAAACTTCACTTTCACCTTCCATTTTTAAAAAAATATGTAGATGATATTATAACTGCTATACCTTTAAATATGCTAGATAACATTTTAAAAATTTTCAATACATATAATAGCAACATTCAATTCACCTTGGAAAAAGAAAAAAACAATAGCATCCCCTTTTAGATACTAAATTGATTAGAAGTGAAGATAATAAAATTAAAGTTGATTGGTACACAAAACCTACATTTTCTGGTAGATATATTAATTTTCACTCCTTTCAAAAATATAAAAGTAAAAATTAACCTAATTTTGGCTTTACGTGACAGAATCAAAAAAATTTGTCATAAAGATTTCATTCAAAAAATTTAAAAAAACTCAAAGATATTTTATTAATGAATTCATACCCACCAAAATTCATAAATAAATTTATTTACAATTCCATAAATATAAGATCAAATTTTAATTCAAATCTAATAGAAAACGAACAAATAAATTCAATCAGAAATCAAATCAACACGCAAAATCCACAACAACCTTCATTTTATTTCCCTCTACCTTTTTCCTGAAATAACACCAAAATTAAAAAGATTTTTTCCAACAATTTTTCTATTAAATTTCTGACAAAAATGTTATCAGCATTAATAAAATTTTTTCAAAACTAAAAGATCGAGATTCTATAACAAAAAAATCGGATGTGATATATAAAATAAATTGCTCAAGTTGTAATCTAAATTATATAGGTCAAACTTCAACCGTTTTACAAGAAAGAATAAATAGACATAAAAGTGACTGTAGATTAAATAAAAATCATGCGCTCTCTCGGAACATTTTTTCAACAACTTCACATGATATTGATTTTAATAACATCAAAATTTTAATAACGAAAAAAACATTCACAAAAGAAATTTCTTAGAGATGGTTGAAATTTATCTAGAAAATAATTCAATGAACAAAAGGAAAGATATAAAAAATTTAAGTGTTATTTACTCCCATATTCTATTAACTATAAAATTACAGTCAAATCTACCATAAATCAAATTTTACCTTTTCGCATTTTCCTATTTTTATTGAATCCTTTTCAATAAATTACTAAGTTAAAAATAACAATAATATTCTTTGAACAAATCAAATTCTATGTGGAATGATCACAATAATAATAATATTTTACATCCAGATATCAAAGATCAAATTTTGACAAATGCCAATGAATTTATTCAAAATTGTGAAGATGAACCTTTGTAAACACTAATTCTATCTGTAAGTTTTTACACAATGTCTGTACCATTAAACAATGTATGTATTTTAGCCCTGAAGAAGAAACCACAAATCTTAAGGATGTAGTGTAGGATATCAATATTCAACATTTTCAAAATTATACAATTATATAGTTTTTTTTTAATTTTTGCTAGAACTGGTCTAACCTAGCATTTCGCCCTGTAAGCTTGACGTTGAGTTTTTAGGTCATCACATTAAGATGAAAATGTCGAGCTTAGTCAGCTTGACATACAACATGAATACAAGTTGAATTTCCTAAACGATAAGAACTGACTGCTCATTTTGAGGGTATATATGAAGATATTTCAGTATTCTCTTTATGTAATGTATGTATTTTGATCAGAAGCATAATTTAAAATAATTTTCATATATTTAGTTTTTTTACAATAAAAGGAAAGAGATCAAAGTTACTCCAGAACTATTTCATGGTTCATCTAAACGTATTTTATTTTCGAGCATACAGGTTCTTTTTAGCGTTATTTGCCACTTAAATGCCATAAATGTCTCGTATCAGTAGTGTTGGAGGGAATATGCAAAATGTTTTAGAATGAAATATTTCAAATAAGTAGGGAAAATTCGAGAGCGATATTCATGTTCGAAGTGTAACAAAAAGAAATCTTCAAACAACAGATAAGTCCCAATTCAATTTTATCTAGTTCTCATAATCTATCGATTTGACGTTTTCAAACTGAAAGGTTGAATAATTTTTCTAATCTCAGCTTTTTTAAAAGCTAATATTTTGTCTTGAAAACGACAGAAGATGTCTGTCGTAACGTTAGAGAGAACGAAAACAAGAGATGATTGTTATAGCCGAAACAATAATTCAATACAAGTTCCATCATCAAAAATTTCTCGTCAACAAATTTAAAATACCCAGACAAAGGAAGGGTAGACTTGGATATCTTTTGATAAAATGCTCATTTTTTCCTTTTTCAAAATCTCAAGAAATTTCTCCATATAATAGAGATTTCATGTGAAAAACATCAGGCAAAAGAAAAAATGATGAAATACATGAAATTAAAAAACAGAAACATCAAGAAATATATATACATCTTATTTCAACACAATTGATCTCATATATATATATATATATATATATATTCTTTTGAAGTTTTGGCTTACAATATTTAGTTAGCAAACAATAAAGCATAAAGATCAGGGGTTAGTGACAGGGTGTCATACAATATTCGGCGTATCACATAAAAGCCTAAGGAAAAAACCCAGTAAAAAAAACCCTGGCTCCCCGCCTAAGTGTGAAAGTACAAAAATAAGCTGAAATATATTTTGGGGACTTCTTTCTTCAAGAGTGGTCTTCTATTGATGGAAACAGAGACTTCTTCAAGTTGCCCACATCGAATCTGGAAATAAAAATACAAAAGCAGAAAAGAGAACTGAATAACAAGAATACAAAATTTGAAAGAGATAAAGAGAACACCCTCAAATTCACCTTTTTGGATTAACTCGATATTGTGAATCAAGGATTTTTTCATATAACAAGCTAAACCGTGAATTCTAGGAGATAATCAATGAATACATAACCTTTTATGGTTCCTCTTTCACGAAGATATTTTTTAGTATCCGTATATGTCTCTTGAAGGAGTATAATCTCAGTACCAATGTTCTTTGCTAGTTTAGAATTGTAATCACTCTTATCCTTAGAAATACCATCTGTATTCAAATCTAATACACAAAATTTGTCGCCAATCTGCAAGGAGGATTCTTCGAATCGGATCTTGCGGTCCAAGTGATGATTTTCCAGATCTTCTGATGTTTGAAGTCTGCTATGGAACCCATTCAAAGGAAAATCATCATCCATAGTTGGGGAAGGTTGTGATATAACACTTATTTCATTGAAAAAAATAGCAGAGGAAAAATTATCGGCTGACATTTATTATGACATTATGACAATAATGATATGATAATAAACACCATTTAGTGACATAAGACTACGGAGACTTCTTTAGTTATCTATTTCAAGAAGTTATGAACACTTTTATACCCAACCAGCGTATGCGCCATTTAGTATTCCCACCTTCTTTTTGAGAATGCTTAATATTGTTAAATGTTGAATTATTATCCCAGCAAGATTGAACAAGATAAGCTTTCATTGTATCATCCTACTCACTCATTATAACACTTAAATAAATTCATAAAGTTTATAATTGATAACGTATCTAACGGTGATGGAAAATTTGTGAGGATTTAGCATTTTTGGACAGAGTTGTGTGACAATACGGTCCTGTGCCTTACAATCGGCTATTTACAGTATAAAATTCGTATATTATTGATTTGTAAGAAAGGACGGAAGAACCTCTCAAGTGTTTAATTATAAAGCACCGTCACTGATGTGTCTATTCGATGTGCGTTGTAAAGGTGACGTGACTTCTTCGATCACTAAATGGGACACAAATGCCGGAAATATGTTTTAAAGTCATGAAACTTTCGAAGGTTTGATAGTTCGAAATGGGATTCGAGTGGAAATTGTAGACACTTGTTACTTGTGATCAGAAAAGAATATTAAGTGGGCGGGCTGAGATCGATATTATTTGTTTACAGTCCATGACAGTTTAGGGGTGTAAACGAATAGTAGTGGAATTAGAAAAGACGTAGATACCAAAGTGAAAATTAAGACGGTCGTTTCGGAACTCAGACGAAAACACAGAATCGGCCTTTTCCTTTGTTAAATTTTATTTATTTCTTTGTGTAAATAAACTGTGAATAGAAAAGCCGTGTTTGCTTCCATGTGAATGACTATAAGTCGGCGTAATTCTATCACAACCCTATACAACTGATAAAACCAACACTACATTTGTGACGTCTCAGCAAATTTATGGCCAGCGAAAATTTCGTAGAAGCACTTCCGTTCCGTTCCACATTTCATACACAAAGTCCGACAGAAATACACAGCTGCTAATTTCGACCAGGATCAATGGTAATACCCCCAATCTTTTTCAGAACAAAATAGGTTCACTCCAAAGCCGTATTACACATTTTTTGTACAGAATGCCATCCTTACCAATACATTTTTCGGATGGAATTAGCCTGCTCGCGAATCGAAACAAATCATATAGTTTGGGATCGGCGAATCCCAATCCCAAAGCTAATCTGAACAAGGAAAGTATTGGGCAGGTATTCCCATAAATGTACCACGAGTGAGTGTACATACATCTCTGAATGGACGTCCACACAACCGCGACACATCGATATATCAGTGTGGCGTTTGCCATAAATCGGATCATGTCTGTATATTCTCGTCTAATTTAACCGAAATCTGATTGAAACGTCCAGATATAGAGTTATATGGAGACCATTCGCGCTACGTTTCATCAGTCGTTCCGGATCCCATGCATTATAAAGTTCGTCAAGTTGAAAAGTAAACATTAGCCTTCGAACGTTGGGGAGTATTGTATGAAGGGCAACACTCCTGAACTCATACCGTTTATATAATTGGATAATATATCATTTTCTCTGTACAAGGCGGCTAAAAAGGGTATGCGCTATTTGGTCGCCCTTTTGTTTCGTAATGTAGCAGCTACAGAGGTTTTTATCAATAGTTTTCTGATGAACAGAAGGAAATGTTTTCAATTAAAAAAACCAATATGCAGTTTCAGGTCGATCCAATACGCAGTCGGAGTTCCGCATGGGATTACATTGGGTCACTGTTATTTCTGGTGTGCATGAATGTCATCTCCAATGTCAGATTGCGAGGATCACTTGTCACATTCGCAGATCATACAGTGGTTTTTTTCTTAACATGACACATGACATGGATTGAAACTTATTTCTGAAGCAGACTCCGCTGAAACAGTTCAATTCGTTTCATTCAGTAAAAACATCAACGCGATACTTACCCATTAATATCAAACTAACCCTGAAGAAGAAGTTCATTATCATTTGTTGATATAGATTCTAGTCTCAGATGGAAAAAATAATCCGAATATTGATCAGATACCTTTTTGCTACCAGATCTGAAGTACTTGAGAACCCACTGAAGCCCAAACTTATTAGAAACTCTTTTCTTGCTTCTGGTCTAGCCCTATCTGACAATGGGTTTTCTTGGTTAGACTAGTATTCCCAAACTATATATCAAACAAACACAAATATTCCAAAAGTCGATTCTGTAAGTTGTCTCAAATGAATCATATTGTCACATTTCAAACCAACTTTCTGCAGATTTTGATGTGGTTAACTTGAGGGAACTTTTTTTCTCGGCTTTGTGGAGGTGATTCGGCTGCCTTCCTCCTTGCCCTGGATGAAATTGTTTTTCTTCTGGGTCCTTCGAACGTCCGATTTTTTCAGATTTCAATAATATCACTATTGCACTATTGCAATTAATTCCATTGATTGTATATAGCGATAATGGACCTCAATTTAGTTGTGAATTGTTTAGAGAATTTGAAAAAAAAAAAGATTTCCAACATGATACATCCTGTCCATTTTATCCTAGATCTAATGGGATGGTTAAAGAGCCATTCAAACAATAAAAACTACAATAAAAAATGTATTATAGGTATGAGAGATTTGAACTTAGCACTTAGCAAAAAAGAAATTGTCCAATTGATCATAATATTTTATCTCCATCTGAGTTATTTTTCGGAAGAAAAACAAGAGGTGTTCTTCCTATGAGGGCAGAAAACCTCAAACCAATAAATATTAATTATAATAATCAGAGAAAATACTTTTTGAAAAGACAACAAAATCAAAAATATTATCAAGCTAAGCAACTTGAACCATTAGTACCAGATTATAAAATATATATCAAAGAAAAAGATATTTGGACCCCAGGAATTGTAATTAAAAATTTCAATGATAATTCCTACCTTGTAAAAGTTTTTAGTAGTAATATGCTTCTCCACATTCACATCTTGCGCTAGGAACTGAGTTCCATCTAATTAGCATGCTATTGGTACGACCATGACCTGTTCTCAAACTGTCCAAATTTTTCTTGGAAGATCAAAACCAGGAACTTTTTCAGAAGGATCAGAAACGAGATACTTACTGAACATTTCGTAAGAGTTCCACTCAGTCTTCCATAATTCCTTATCACTTACATTGATATTGAAGAACGTATTATGCCATAATGGTTTACGTGACTTCAATCTGGGAATTCTATTTTGTGGAAAATATGAAATAATTGGGAATAAATTGGGAAAATAATGAAATTTTTTCCAAGAATTCAGAGCTGCAGTTTGTCTGCGAATATGGGGAGGGACAATGTTAGACAAAACTGGTAACCACTGAACCGGTGTAGATCTTATGGTGCCAGCAATTATTCTCATGAATGTATTCAATTATGCATCAATTTTTTGTGTATATGCACTATTAAACCAAACAGAGCAACAATACTCAGCTGCAGAAAAGACTAGGGCTAGAGAGGCTGTGCGAAGAGTGGAAGCATCAGCACCACAAGATGATCTAGCTAATTTCTGAACAATATCATTCCTAGTCTTCAGTTTTAGGCTCAGATCATTTAAATGAGCCTTGTTATTCAGAGATGAATCTAATTTAACTCCTAAGTATTTTGTATAGAAATTATATTCGATAGGAGAATCATTGAAAGTTACAGCTAATTTCCTATATTTTTCATGATTATTCAGATGGAAACAAGATACCTCTGTTTTGTTGGGATTTGGACATAATCGCCACTCAATAAAATAATTCTTTAAAATTTCCAAATCAGATATCAGTATGTTTTCCAGAGTATGGAAATCCGAATGTTGGTAGGCAATAGCAATGTCGTCAGCTTAAACAAATTGCTGAGATGATGTCGTGGGTAAATCACTTAGATATAAATTGAAAAGTAAAGGAGCTCAAACTGATCCTTGAGGAAGACCGTTTTTCTGTGTTTTGGAATTGCTACTCTTATTGTCAATAAAAACACGAAATCTTCTATCAGATAACATATTTTCTAATAATCGTACCATTTTCCCACACTTCAGTTGGGTATAGTGTTTGAAAATTAATCTTTCCACACAGTGTCATATGCCGAAGATAAATCAATGAAAGTGTTGTTGGATCTGCTAGTAAAATGCTCGGATATATTTTTAGGCAATGCAGGAAAACTCTGCCACTCATACGTGTCTATTACGCATACGTTTTTAGCCGCCTAAACTTAGCCTCAGTTATCTGAAACCCTCAGTATAAAATCTATATTTCACGCCTTGAAAGAGTGCAGAATCGATTTCTGAAGCATCTTGCTTTCAGAGATAATCTGTCAGTACAGCATAATGTAGATCGCTACCCTATTTTGAGAAAACAGTTCGGAATATTATCCCATGAAGATAGACATAGAACGGGCGACATCATTTTCTTGTCAAAAATTTTAGGTGGCATCCTGCAAGCAGCTGAAATTCTAGAAATGGTGAAAATTAACATCCCATCCTTCAACCTGAGGCAGTATGAGTTATTTCATATTGAATTGAAACGTAAAAGTTATAATAAAAATAGTCCACTTGGTAGAATGCTTCGTTCCGGCAATAAGTCACAGCAGTTGGTTGACATATTTCATCATACGCCACAAAAAATCAAAATCTTTTTGAAAAAGTCATATATTGAAGCTTATTGAATTCAATTTCGGTTAGATTTAATCACGACAAGTTTCCATTCGCTTTTTCGGTTTTTTTTTCTCTCAATCCAAGTGTTTTTTTGTTATTCTCAATATTTTTTGTTTGAGATCTGTTGGTTACTCCGTAGTATTGTAGTATAATATAACATTTTAAGTTTAAGCTAGTTGTTAAGACATTTCTTTGAGTGTGATTTTTTTAAAATTTGTGTAATCTATTGTGGAAACTGTTTCTGGATATTGGATCTGTTTGTATGCCAAATTCACTAAAAAATAAATAAATAAAAAGCAGCTCCTGTTTTCAACCTATCATTGAAGTTAATATAAAGGAGTTTCATTTGAGAAGATATATAAAATATCACAATCAGCTCACTGATTTTTTGGATTAATACTTTTGTTGAGACCATAGTTCACAAGATTTCAATTTTCATTCGAGATTACTCGAGTAGGTAGGATTACGACTACAATTTAGTAATTTTCGGAAAATGAGGATATAAATGAGATATGTTTTTTTCCTTATGTGATCGACCGAGTGGTAATTTTTGATCTTGTTACAATCATAAATAAGCAACTTCGAATTTCACAGACTGCAAAAAGAGAAATTCCATATTTTTCATTCGGCAAATAAATATCGATTTTTCATCAAAGTGGAATTAATTCAGCATTCGATGAATGACGGGATTACGGCCGTCAAAAGAAGATCAAAAAATCCGGGGATATATCGTTGAACTGAGTCACTTCGTTGAACGAACAGGTCGAATATGGTAGAAAACCATTAATTTCCTCTCCAACCATAAATAACGGCAAACGTGAAACCATCAGCCAAGTTTTTGAAATGTCAAAATCTGGACAATTCAACATAGGTCGCAGTATATTTGGTTTGAATTATTCGCCTAATTGAATACCGCATCAATTTATGAAGCATTCATTTTTGTTTTCGATGTTGTCGTCGATATACAGGGTGAATTTTGGCCACTGCGTTAACATTCGCCATATTCTTGAATCCAAGAAATATTTGTTTATACTCTAAGAGATGTAAATAATATTTACCAGTCGAGGACAAGTAGGCGCTCAAGAGATAGCGAGGTCTGGCATGAGACTGGTTACTGTACTTATATCCCTATATAGTACATAACCTTTTTTCCCCTAGCTTAAGCCTCAGTAGCTCACGAACACTTATTGCTTGCCCCACTTATATGATGCGGCTTCGACGGACTGGCCAAATAAAATCCTCTTAACTACCTCAGATAGCAGTGGAAGGGGATCTGGTCTCTTCCATGGTGGATATATCGAAATGTAACGAAGATGCCAATTTTCAAAGGAATAATTAAGGGTTTTGTAAGAAATGTATAAGGAGATGTTCTTATAGCATCTTCTCTACCGGATAATAGTTGATAACTACGATGGAAAATTGCTTATAAATCGATTGAACCTTAGACAAAGTACATTCAAAAAGGTCTCAGTCACCAATCAGTTAAAAATATATTTCGTCTTGAAGGATCTAACGCCTCAGGTAGCAGATTATTTTCAAAAATTTAACATTCAAAGAAATAAATCTTAAATCCAAACAACAGAAAGAATATCGAGGCGATAATGTTGAGCCAATGACTTTCGAAACTCGAAAAGAATAATTCTTGTGAGTTGAAGTGAAATTATGACGAGTCATTCAATTAGAATATTTCTCTTGTGTCGCTTTTCTACGACCGCATGAACTCACCAAGTTTCCAAATCGGAAAGTTATGCAAATTTAAATTTTATCCTTGCCTGGTAAAGATACGAACAATGCTTTCTCCCTTAAACTATTTGCAGTGCTGCAGTGTTTTAGGCGCCAATTTGAATTTCATCGGACGCTTCCACCTTATAAAAAGGCAAACGCCAGAGTCTGGTGTACTACGAGAAATAAAATTACGACAGCAATATTCTTGGGCAAATTCAGTTAAATTAACGTGTTTACTAAATGGGTGGAAAAAAATCAGATCCTCCGCATTTTAATAGGTAAGATAAAGCATTTTATTTTAAAATTCGGTAAAGCAGAAAAGTTGTACATACAAAAAATTTGTGAAATTGTCTCTCTCTAGATGAATTATGAGGTTACAAGGAGTTTTTTTGGTGAAAACAATACAGGGTTCGGCAGAAAAACCTCTCCTATGAGGGAAGCTAATAAGAACAAAATCAAATAAGGTGGGACATTTTTATTTATTGGCTAGATGTTTACCAGATCACGCTATGGCGTACGCCACGTAGGCAGCTACTCAAGGAGGCGCCCTCCACCATTCTCCTCCTTCTACCGCCCGCATCACGTTACTTTGTAATCGATGAGTTTTTTCTATCGGACTCTGTATGAAATCAAGTGAACGGAGAGGAAAAACAATTTATTCTTTGATTTCCAGTGATGCCTTAGAGACGATACTTTTATATACTTATATCTCGCAATAGAGTGAAAATATATAATTGAAAATGAACGAATAAAATTTATCAGAAAACACGACTAGTCAGACATAAGTTGACTCCGGCAGTTTGGACAAATGAATTATACAGGGGCAATAGTGCGTTAAAGATTCATAGCGGCCACCCCAGACCTTTTAGAAATTTCGTTTGATAGCATGTCCTCTGTACTTTCAATTCTATACCTGAGGAGTTCATTTGCTTATACACAGAATGTTTTCAAATGCAGTGGTTCAACATATGGGTAAATTTTTTTCGGACTAACTCTTACATAGGGTTTTTTCATCGAATGATATAGCCGATAAGGAGAACTGTGATTTGACATTTATGTTCAGTAGACTTTGATACATTATAAGGAAAAATTCACGCCACAACAGGGTTGACAAATTATTGAAATCTATTTTCAAAATGAGCTTTCCTTTCGCCAAACTCATTAAGCACTTCTTGAAATTGATCTCGAATTAATTGTAATTATGATAAATAATTATTAAATTATAGAGACTTTCATTGAATGTGAAATTTGGATAGCTTACCAAAGTAGGGCAAATCTTACTAGACCACGCTCTGTAAAAATGAGTTAACTATTTCAATTATACTATTCCATAAATCAATATCATTTCTGCTTTCAATCATACGCTGATATAATATGTTGTGCCATAATTTTCCTTATCTACGTCCCCCTAAAGAATTATTACAGACGTATATTCGAAATACAGATTTCTGCTCTAAATGAAAACGAATGGATATCTAGATAACCTTATGATTACTGTTTCTTTTTTTGAATGATAATAAATCAACGAAAGAAAAAAATGAATATATGGCTAGGCTACACGCAGTCATGAAAAATCTTTTTGTTCATTTTCATAAAACATGTTTGTTATTCAGATGACCCTCAGTTATTACACAGGGTATTCAGAGAAATTGGAGACATTTTTAGCTGCAGGGTTGAGGTGCAAATTATGTCTTATATTTCAATTTGAAAAAGTCTTATGCTTTTCCGCTACAAGATGTCAAACTTTTCAATCAAAAACTGAAAGAGGTTATGTCTTCCCAGACTGGAAACGAGTAATTTAGAAAGCCACTTATGGTTTCACAATATTCATAAAATCTCGATTCTATATTCCTTTAAAAAAATTAATCCATTATTTGTGCGAGATACTTCACCATGTTGATAAGTACTTCATATGATTGGAAGAATAGCCTTACATCGTTATTCAAAATAAATTATCGCTAAAAGTGATAATTTCCTTTTATCTTATGTCAATCAATTCCATATCAATCGACAGGGTGGCCCTATAAGTAACGTCTTACATATTCTCAAATTTTATTGTCGTAGCTTACTTTCACATGAAGATAATTTTTTTTCCTTATCTTAAGAGCAGGTAATTCCAGAAGATGACTCCTTACCACAGAGTCAAATTAATATGTTTTTTAGTCACTATGACTGATACAGATTTGCCAGTCTATGAACCTACATGTCAATATGTCAGTATGAATACATCTGCGAATGAAGCACGTAGTTTTAACCGATCAGCTAATAAAATGTGAAGGGGTCAAAGAGACCACATGTCGGTCTTCAGGTAGGTTCAAATGATGCAAATAAAGTCGATTTGAGGGTTAGGAATGACTAATAATGCGGAATAAACCCCTTAAATCCAAAGGGGTGGAAGTAAGTGATACAAGAAACTAGACTGAAATGAGTGGCAGGAAATGGTAAAGATGGAAATAACTTTAACTATGACGATGAATGTAAGTAGTACTTCAAATTTGGGATACGACTTTTTTCAATCATCGTAGCGGTTGTATTAGTAACACAATAATCCAGAGTACTAGAAAGGACTGTGGAACAAACGCCCAAAAGCTTCAGTTGATTTAGTTGACTTGAATATTGTTTTAATGAAAAAAAAATCAGCTGCAGTTACTTAAAATTACTTACAAAAGGCTTGAACTTTATAACTTTAGTTTTTAATAGTGTTCACAGGAATTTCGAAAAAATTTAATTGTATATTAGATTACTTAGGACAGTTCATCATAACACTAATAAAAAAAGAACGATTTAATCGTGTTTCAATGGTTTTTACAACAACAAAAATAGGACGATTAGGCACTATTTTGTTAATGATTTTGATAGTTTAGGAGCACGCAGAGTTTTAAAACTTGTCAGGATCTTAGGAACTTCTTGTCTTTTTAAATTGAAGTTTAAATGAATCATACTGAAAAGTAAAGTTCCAACTTCAACGCATTTTTTTTGAGTTAATTTAAGTGATTTCAGGAAGTCAAATTATTGTTTCTATTAGAATTACATTCAGCATAATCATGTCAAACAAAAATTGTAAAATACCTTCTGCGAAAGAAGATATGAATTCTTGAAATTTTGCGAGCAGAAATCATTACAAATACTTTGAGTGTTTAAACATTTGTTTTGGTGTGTTTTCAAATTTTTGGCTATCTCATAAATTTCCATAAGGTCAAGTTTGTTGCCCTTATCTAAATTGTGTAAAGGAGTAACATTTTCTGACTCATCAAATTCATGTTCGTTTATTCTTAAGTGTCGTCCAAAAGAACTCTTGTCTTTGTAGTTCCTTATATGTTCAGATATTCTAGTCCCCAGAGCTCTAAACGTCTTTCCTATATAAAATTTGTCACAGGTTTTACAGTTTAATTTGTATACGCCATTCTTCTCCAGTATGGGTGTTTTATCCTTGCAATTAAGTAGATGGCTATGGAGACAATTATTAGCTTTAAAGACTATTTCAATATTGTGTTTTTCAAAAATTTTTTTAATTGGGTAGCACATATTTCCGTAAAATGGCAATGAGAATCTTCCAATTACTTGTTTTTTAGCATCTGGGGACTGATCATTTCGGTGTGACTCATTGTGCAATTTCAAAAACTTCCTCATCAGCAGTCTGTCCACCACATCTGAGGTGTAACCATTTTTGTAATTTTATATAGGAAAGACGTTTAGAGCTCTGGGGACTAGAATATCTGAACATATAAGGAACTACAAAGACAAGAGTTCTTTTGGACGACACTTAAGAATAAACGAACATGAATTTGATGAGTCAGAAAATGTTACTCTTTACACAATTTAGATAAGGGCAACAAACTTGACCTTATGGAAATTTATGAGATAGCCAAAAATTTGAAACACACACCAAAACAAATGTTTAAACACTCAAACGGAATCACACCTCAGCTATCATCCTATATTTGAAAGTTTAATTTGATTACTGCGTTTATGAAATTTCCGAACACACCCATTACTTGCGTCACTTCTCATCTCACGTCTTTGTCAATAATGTCAATTGTCAATGTTAACCATAAAATGAAACTGACGCTGTCATTTGAACGATTGAAATTCACCATTGGAAAAGTTTTACTAAGAATCAGCTTTGTCTGAAAAGTGTGCTTGTTCTCCTAAATCTGAATTTTATAATAACCGGAAAGGTTTATGTTTATGTCAACCTGTATAATCTTGACGAGTAAGTTCTTGAAAATGTCACAGTGTTGTAGTATTTTATTTCATGTTTTCATGTTCATGTTTCATGTTTTCATATTTTCTCCATTTTACAGAGCTCCTGAAGATGCCCTAACAAGGCGAAACATGTAGAGCAAATTTTATCAATAAAGATCCATTTACGTACGATTGACTCCTTCATTTACCATAATATTCAAAATGGATTATGGCCACTTGGTTAGTAGTACAAATAAATTAAGCTTGAATACTAAAAAAATCGCAGTGCATACATCGGCTACCCCAAACTGCGAGGAATCTAAAGAAATATTGACTTCACTAATAGAACCACCCTGTATATGTTTTATGCAACAATGGGGATATTTCGTAAAGAATGTATTTCATATATGGAACATCAGATTTCTTTATTTCAGTGGTATTTAATTCGAAATTTCACTGTATTCAGCCATTGCAATTTTTTAAGACAAGTATAAGATGAGATGATTTCATCAAATCTCAAGAATATTGCAAATATAAACAAATAACTATTTATCAATTTCCGTTACCACAAAAAAAAATGGACAAAATGCTCATGTTTATTCAAATATTCTTGGATATTTTCAAACAAGGCATCCATCAGAGGATAAACGAAATGAATATTTAAATTCAAGCCGAAATACCTGCGGCAGGAAATAGTGAATTGAGGAACTCTCTGAGAAATTTTCCCACAGGTCGTTTTGAAGTCAAAAACACACTGGTAAAGCCAGACCCACTCTCTTATGGTGTTACAAGCGATCGTTTGCAAAGGAAAAAATATCTTTGAGTCATTGTTCTTTCCTCAGTTATTCCCATGCAGTGGCGTCCCATTCAATTAATATGAGTTTTGTAGAAAAAGAATTCTCAGAAGCGACAAGAGCTAGGAGAATAATCGGAATTAACAGAACTTGTTTTGTTTTCACAAGACAAGTTGTTCGAATTGAAAGGAAGGACAAATATGTGAAAACACTGGCGCTACGTCAGATACCTTTTGCGCTTCTTCTTCTGCGTCAGTGAGGCCTGTTTTGGCATTAGGATTCATTGCTCCTTCAAATTGACCCAATTCATTGAGACAATTTTTGGCTCGATATCCGAAAATAACAGACATTAGGTTAAAAAGATAGCACGCTATTCTATTAGAACAAGCGCGCAAAAAGAAAACTAGGACCCGAAAAACTGAAACAGTATCTTTAAGTTAAATGAATGCGCGCAAAAATCGGATAAGTATGTCTGTGCAAGACTCTCCTGATGGAAATCTTTCGAGAATAAATAGCAATTTGGACAGATCAAAAGCCATGCTCTCCACTTAGCAGAGCACCATAAAGTTGATTGATTACAGTCGTCCAATCTCCAGATACGCCACAGTTGAGTGCTCGTAGAATTAGTTCAAAGAAAAGCCTGATTAGATCACCAAACGACCCATCTCCGGTAGACTGAAGTAATTAACCTGCCGACCGGATTTTGTGGCTGCTCGGTGTGAGCCGTGTGAGTGCTGTTTTGATCCCAAATTTGATTTAATTATAACAGGAAGTCGAAGAGACGCCTTCAAGGTCGCAGCGACACCCGAACTCCCATGATATATCGAGTCATTATTCTCCTGAAATTATAGTTGTATGCCTTCGTGCCCTATCTTGGAGATAATTATTTGCGACCTTATTATATTCATATATCGTGTTCTACCGTGGGAATTAAGAGATATACCGACTTCGCGTTCATTAGAGGTTATCGACTGCAATATCTGGCAGTGGGAATCCGATACGATGAAGAAAGAGACATAAAATCAGCATTCACATCAGATGATTAATTATTTGCAACACAAGACCGAAAATGGAATATTAATTTAGGTTTTCTGATGTCAATCTACAATACACCATTAAAAGGTAGTTGGCATTGATCTGGATGTATGGGAAAAGTTTTGTGAAAATCAATAATTCTTTTTAATAATTATGATGTCACTTCGTCCTTCGAGTTTCGTTCAACACATCCTGGAATTATCAACTACAAGGATTGTCTTTTATATTTCGGGATTTGAGAACAAAAGCAAATATTAATCAACAAAAATCGCTTTATTGCTTTTCAAAATATTCCCCATTAAGATCTATACACTTTTGCATGCGCTTGAAACAATTGTCGAAGCACTTGTGCCACTCTGATTGAAGTATCTCCATGCATTCTGAACGCATCAACCGCTTCTTCAGGTGTCGAAAAACGTTGACCTCTTATTTTATTTTTCACGTACTGAAATTAAAAAAAAGTCATTCGGTGCCAAGTCAGGACTATATAGCGGATGACTCATCAAATCAATGTTCTGAATGCTCAAAATGCAGTTGTTTGAGGCGATGAATGAGAGCTAGCATTGTCGTGGTGAAGGATGATCCGTCTTCGGCGGTTGGCTTTCCTGGTTTCTTGGAAGACAACTGGCAAACAAATAGTTATCTACCACTCAGAATTGACTGTTGACCATTTGCTTGGGAGTGCTCAATTAAGACACAGAAACTCGAATTCGATTGACTGAGACCATTTTTGTCTCGATACTGGATGATTACAGACATTTAGTCAAAACGATAGCACGCTATTCCAGTGATCATTCAACACTATACTACATCGGCCAATGAAATCGCTCAATTTTTGAAAACGGACCAATAGACATAGAATAGAAACAAACTGTATCTGAAAACACTCAACCTCACAGTGTTTTCACTTTTAGAAATGTCGTTTTTATCAAATGCCTAATTTGCATAGGAATATTAATACGTCCGAATAGCTTTGGCCGTTGGTGGAAGTAGCGGTCGTTATGGTTACGATAAACAAGCAGTTGTTAGCGATAACTTCAACAGCACATTTGGCAGTTCTGTCAGTTTATTTTTGTATTTTACCATAAGGTAGATAAAAATGAAACGTTTTGGGAATTGCAATATTACTTCAATTGAGGAAAGTGTGCTGCTTAATACAGTGAAGTCAAGATCCTACATTTGGAAACAATTTGAAGAATTCTGTGCTGCCTGGGAATACCTTGTAAATGAAAAAACAAGTTTGTCAGAGCTCAATAATATTATGCTAGACTGGGCTTTCAATATGAAGAAAAGAGATGGATCAGACTACAAGGAAAGTGTCGTAAAAACCTTGTGAAATAATACTGCCAAACAGCTGCAGGAAAAATTCTATTCTAAATGGGGCGTTAGGTTCGATCCATTCACAGACGTGGCTTTTAAAACGGCGCGGGATGCACGAAATGCCAAGAGGCGTATTTTGCAAGTGGACCCTGAGAAAAGAAAAGTTAGTGCCAAGGCGCTGTCTTTGGAGCAACACAAAAAGATGGTCAACTTATGTAAAGAAGATAATCCAGACGGTTTGAACCGAAAATTTTATTTTATTGCTGCGGGTTCATCATGCCTAATTTCGCATTTCCAATTCGAAATTGAAAACGATGGTAATCCCACGGGCCGAATTGCCTACAATCCGATATTTTCTAAAACAAGACAAGGTGGTGCCCAAAAATGTGCGGAAACGAAATGGCTGACTCCCAATATTGAAGAAGATATTTGCCCGATGAGGTTATATAAGCTACTTGTATCCAAAAGAACTGCAAACATAACCACTGAAAGACTATTCCTTACTCCACATAAGAATTGGAAATATGGTTCATGGTTCAAAAACTCCCCAGTCGGTCCCAATACGATAGCTAAATGGACAAAAGAATCAGCAGAACTCATTGGCATCAACACAACCAAGTCGAAGATAACCAACCACTCGCATCGAGCTACTGCTGTCAGCCAATTAGCCAAAGCAAGGATTGGCGAGGAACAGCTGATAAAGGTAACAAGCCATTCTTCTGCAGCGTCAGTGAAACCGTATCTCCTATTGGACCAACAACATCACAAAAAAATAATCACAGCCATAAGGAATGAAAAAAATGTCCTTCAAGAATCAACATCAGTATCTACTTCATCATTCGAAAATAATGCTCGTAATGTGTATAATAATTGTACTATCAATAATTATAATTTTGTGAATGAAGAAGAATAATTTGTTGTTATGCTTCTATCTGGTTATTATTGAATGAAAAACTATTTTTTATTTCGTTTGATTTATATCGTCGAATGATCTTTCCAAATACCACACGAGATTCGAATTTTTTTTGAGAACACTGTTGTTTTATGAAAATTATACAAATTTCACTCAACAAAGTGATCCCGAAATATCCCGAAATTAAGCATAACTTTGTTTCGTGAAATTTAAACGCATGATTCCCAAAAAACAAGAGTGTTCTCAAAAAATTCTCACCTCTAGTGGTATTACCCTTGAGAACACACGCGTAAAACTGCAGAGAAGCACTAACGTACAGTTAAGAGAATTTTTTTTTCTGAACTCTCTGAAATTTTTTGCAGTTAATTTTCAATACCCTGTGTCTGTCTCTCATGAGCATCTGAATGATGGTTTCCTTAATAACCACCCTAGAAATATCTATCTGATGAATTTGAATCTTGGAGAACTTCTGAATAACGTTGAGAGAAAGGAGTCATCATCATCATTATCATCTTTATTAATCATTAATACATTACTTGGCAGGTCGAAATAAATCATTTCGAAAAATAGAACACTGTGAGATACAATATAAGAACACATTAATTAAATTAGTTCGAAAAGTTTCGTGACTTTCAGCGGAATAGAAAACATCTCAAGAATTCTTGGAAAATGGGCATACAACTGTAGTAGCTTCCCACAGCAATAGTTCCATCAAAGTTGTATCAAAATGAACAAAATATGTGAATTTTTCAGTTGATAAACATGAAGTCATTTCAGGATGTAGGTTTTGCACTCGGTTAGATATTATACAGAGTGCGGCAAAAATCAGTTCACACTGTCTGGTATCCGCGCATGCGCGTACTCTCGGCCAGTATCGTACCTAGGGCGGAAGGAGACAGCTGAAACGTAGCAAAATGAGTTGTCCGCGTGTAGTATCATTGTTGTGTAGGTTTACAGTGGAAAACGGTAAACTGACTTTTGCCGCACCCTGTATATTTAATCTTCGAACCCAATCGTGTAGGATCCTTTCACTTGGAAATAGACCTCAAAAGTTTCTCAGATTATATCAGTGCTTTTCTACATCTTTCAGTTCTAATTGGATATTACATTCAATATTGAAAATGAATTCAGATATTAACCATATCTGAGATCCGTTGATCCTATAAAGAATCTGAAAACTTCTACACTCCATACCTATATAACTCAATCTAAATCGCATAGTACAATGAATTATGACAGTTATTTTCATATAAACAACACCAAAATTCCATACATTCATGATTCTTCTACGTGAAATTACCAACAACGATTTCATGAAAATAGCCATTGCTGATAAATATTTTCTATCACCGGCTCTCATTCCGAATGAAAAATGGCAAATATTCATTTGTTTCCAGTGGAATCGAACAATACTGAACTGAGGAGTACGAAAAAAAAAATCACCGACGTAATTGATGACTTCTCGATTTGGCAGCTCACATTTCATTACATGTTGGATGATTGGATACCGTCAACCAATAAAATTTATTTTGCATCGAGCTCTGAAGTGTGCAACATAGTTTTTCATCATTGATTCGTGTAGATTTCATCACAAATTTTGTGTGTTCGAGTAATCGTATATAGGTGTAATTTTTATTCCAGAATAAATTTCAATCATTCGTCGGAAATACAGGGTTGTAATTTATCTGTGCGTTCTTTCGATTCAGAGCTTTGCAATATAAAAGGTGATTCATTTAGTGGTGGGGATTTAGTTGCAGATCGCGCATGCGTGGTGTAAACTGAAGTGGTATTTTTGTTCAGTAGTGTCTGACAAGTCATAATGGAATGACTTAGCCCAGCATAGCGTCTTAAAATTGTTCAGCTTTATTACGGAAATGGACGTTCTCCGATTAATATGTATCGGTCACTTAGAACGACTTATGGCCCACGTAATCGGCCTACCGAAGGCACAATTCGCTCTACCATCACTAACATTGAGACTTAATATTCGTAATTGGATAATACTCGACCGAATAGACAACATCCAACCCATAGCGGCGGTGGGGGAGAGTGTACATGATGACCCTGAAGTGTCGATTTGTCGCCATTCTCAACAGCTTGGCCTTTCATATTAAACGACTTGGCGGAGTTTACGTAAGGATCTTTTTTTGAAAGCTTACAAAATTCAATTAGTTCAAGAACTGAAACCGACCCATTTTTGGCTTAACGGGTTAGTG
Source organism: Micraspis discolor (assembly GCA_030674115.1). Classification (NCBI taxonomy): domain Eukaryota; kingdom Metazoa; phylum Arthropoda; class Insecta; order Coleoptera; family Coccinellidae; genus Micraspis; species Micraspis discolor. Next base: position 5,744,752 of record JARTUT010001740.1, read on the forward strand.
AACAAACAAAATTCCCGAATCTGGGGTGATTAACAACCCGAAGAGTCTCAAGAATTGCCGTTAAATCCAGAAAAAACAACTGTTTGATATGGTTTATAGGGCGGTGGAATAATCGATCCATATTTCTTCAGAACAGAGGACGGTCGGAATGCTAATATGAGTGGTGACCGTTATCGCACCATGATAACATACTAGTTGTTGCCAGAAATTGAAGCTCGTGAAACCATCGCTTTACTGCAAGAGCATTCCGGCGAGCAGATCATTTCACGCTTCGGATCAGTGTATTGGCCGGCTAGATCATGTGACTTCACGCCTCTTGATTTAATCCTTTGGGACTATGTGAAGTCCAAAGTCTACATGGACAAGCCAGCTACGATTGAGGTATTGGAGGCCAAAATTACTCGAGTTATTGTGAAAATATCACACGAAATACTCACAGGCGTCATCGAAAATTGGAACTATGAAATAAATCTTTTAACCAAAGTCGAGGTCAGCATTTGAAACTAATTATTTAACAAATATAATTGCAAAAATAGTTTTTTAATTCGATGGTGAGGAATATCAATCACAAGGAACAGTTGTATACAATTTATTCAATGGCAACGTTTCTGAGCATTTAGCTCCTTCTTCAGGCTAAAAAGAAAAACCAACTTATAAACAACGGCATGGATCATACTATTGGTGTAGCAATAAAGAAAAAATAGATAAAATGACGTCTCTATACAATAATAAATATGAAATATAAACTAGATGACAAAAATAACAATAAATAAAAATATAAACATAAAGCAAAACAACATGAAAAATTCACGCCAGGTCGACCAAGAAAACAATAAGATCACAATAAAAAGCTATCTCACCCTATGAATAACGGTTATAGCTCATTCGAATACATCGAAATCATCAAATAAATGATCATACAATAAAATGGCATTCTCAGGATAGCATTAAAATAACCTTGACCGACCTGGCGTGAATTGTTCATGTTGTTTTGCTTCATGTTTAAATTTATATTTATTGTTAATTTTGTCATCTAGCTTATATTTCATATTTATTATTGTATAGCGACGTCATTTCATCTATTTTTTCTTTATTGCTTCACCAATAGTATGATCCACGCCGTTGTATATAAGTTGGTTTTGCTTTTTAGCCTGATGAAGGTGCTAAATGCTCAGAAACGTTGCCATTGAATGAATTGTAGACAACTGTTCCTTGTGACTGATATTCCTCATCATCGAATTAAATCTTTGGAACGTTGATTTTATCTGAAAAAATGTTTTTTTATTTATTGATGATGATTATCAATTGAAATCGAACAATTATGAAAGAATGGCATTTGCTTCAAATGGTAATCTTCCAATAATTTAAAATAATTAAAATAAACGAGTCAATCTTGAAAAGTACAATTGAATAAACAATAATCTAAAAATGACAATACACTTTCGATTGAACTACGAGTATATTCGTTATATGCATTTTTATTCTAGAAACCACGGTTTTCATTATAGAAATTAAGAATATTTCCATTCTTATCATTATATCAAACATTTCGAAAAAACAACAGAAAAATCAAGGATAACATTTTTCAAGGTAACCTTGAGCTTGAACGGTATATAGCGTCACTTAAACCACTATAACGAGCTAAAGCATGTGAGGACCACCAGCTCTGCCAGCTAACATGCTGTGACCTTACGAAGGCCTTCGATTTGGTCGACCACGATATTCTTCTTGGGAAGCTTTGTCGGTACGGAGTGAGAGGAGCCACCTTGAAATTAGTTGAGACCTATTTGCGTGATAGAAAACAAAGAGTTTATTGGAGAAAAGAATGGTCCAAGGATGAGGAGGTCACTCAGCACATGCCAGAGAGATTTTTTACTGCAGAATAGGGCTATTCGAGCGCTGATCGGACTTAAATCGAGAGATAGCTGCAGAGACTATTTTAAATCTGAAGGAATATTGACCTTACCTGCATTGTACATCTTCAATTGTTTGAAGTATGTTCACAGACACATGAACCAGTTCCCGACTGAGTCGAATGGGTACAACACCATGAATGAAGGAAAGCTTTCCATCCCCTTCCACCGACTGACGAGGAATATGATCTACATCGATGTCTGGGGACCAAGACTACAATACACTACCAGGTTGTATAAGGGAGCTGCCGGGGAGATTTTTTTGTCGATTGGTGAAGACTTTTCTACTGAGATATTCCTTTTATACCGTTGAAGAATATCTCGCCATGAGCATAGGGACCGGTGATTTTAATTGTAAATGATACCTTAGTGATGGATTTTAACTTAAATCTTGTAACTGTTTTATTGTATGCTTTGTGTTGTTCAAATTGAGTTTGACGGATTCTACAATATTTATTGTACGAATTAAATTCTGTATTTATTTATCACATAATGCTAAAATATACTATACTATACTATACTATACTATACTATACTATAACGAGCTACATATTAAATTAAACACCATGGAGATCTGACAATAATCTTTGACGATTTGCATTAATAAAATCATATGAATATTTTGTTAGTGAGGTCCAGGACTTGTTGATTGATATTCCACATCACAAGGTATATTTATTTATCCCATTTTGACGTTTAAAGACGACAATATTCAACCCATGGTAACGAGGGTAAGTTGACGTTTATCCACTGAGTGAATTAAATTTTTTTTTAATTTACTAGTGGAATAAAATGTTCACCAATCACTTTCTTGAAATTATTTTTTCCACACATAATGCATGTAAAACTCATTTTAAAGTATGTTTCTTAAAATTTATTTAAAATTCTACATTAACAGTCATTTCTTTCATTAAAGTAAAAATTATAATTATTAAGATTTTGAAAATGGAACTGAAAACCTGCACCTCCTCCAAAGGAAACACGCTCAGTTGTTATGGTACATGTGTTTGAGGACCATTTCTGCATCAGGAATTCCGGTTTTTGTGAGACCACCAAGTATTTGTTCAGTAATATTTATTTCGTTGTGTAATGAATCTTCAATATATCCTTCTGCAATAGAACTTGAGAGCCATCCACCATGTCTTTTCGAAACGGTCAAATCTGCCCCAGAATTTTCGAGTAGGGTTACAGAAGAACGCCTGAAACTGTGCCCTGTATATTGTTCAGGATCTGAAAGGCCCAAATACCTTGCAATCGTAACGGGCATTTCCGAAAATGTATTCACACCTACAGGCTGGACATTTTTCATTTTTATAATTTATAAATAGTCGCTTTGATCAACTTTGCTTGGCCTCAAGTTCCTATACTTGAGTGCAGCAACCTTATTAGTACCAGTGACCACAGTGAACACTATTTTCTTATAAATTTTCGTATCTGGAATCTGAATAACCAATACACTGCCCCGATCTTCCACGTCATCTACGGTTATAGTCACCAGCTCGCCGATTCTACACCGTCCAGCAACACCCATAATAAAAACTACCTTTATCAATAAATATTGCTCATCCTGAGCGGCATCTAAAAAGTATTCAAACTTCTCTCTTGTGAATATCTTCGACTTCTTTGCTACGTATCCCCTGGAATGTTGCTTCAAAAAGACGGTGAGTTTTCTTTCAGAGCCAACATTTTCTTAAGATGCGAGTAGTCGGACCATAAAGACGACGGCTTAACTTTCTTGGATTGTTCGGAAATATACGCCAAAATTATTTTTTCGTTGACACCTCTGGCTTTATTATTATTTCTCCAGGCACAAAATGTCGCATATTGCTTTTCGAAGGCTATTTTTGATTTTAATGGAATTACTGCTTCTCCTGCCTCATTTGCTTCTTGTATAATGCACTCAGGAACTACAACCTCGTCGTCACCGCTCAACATTTTTTCGAAATAAAAATTCTTTGACGGTTCTATAATTTTCATTGACACTTGCAAACAATTAATTACATAGTGCCCTAGCAACCATTCATCGAAGAGAAATCTTGTTATGAATTTGAATTATACCTAATATTTCCTCTAAAAAGTATTCATTATTTGAAATTTCATCAAAATGGGATAAAATTTTATTTACGACACGTGAGTTAAAAATGTTTATTCACTCGAAGGAATTAACGCACTGGCCCTACGGGCTCGTGGCCTAAACTTTCTTCTCATGAATAAACATTCAATTAACTCACTTGTTGTAAAATAACTATTACAACAATAAATAATTCAAATAGATATTATTCATAAACCGAATGAAAATATTGTGAACTCATAGAACCCTATGGGAGTTTCAACTAACCACTTCATTACTTAGATTTATTTCTATACCAAGCTCCAACCTAGCGTGTTCACATTTATTCATTCAACTGCATAATTAATGCCTCTTTATTTCAAATACTACTAACTCACACTGAGGAACGTTTTCCTTTAATATATGCACCCCCTATATGGGTGTGATAAGTCTCATTAAAGGATTAGGAACTCAATTTATGCAAGCTGAAAATTCTACAGCACAAGGAGGACATAAATAGCTTGGAGCTCTAGTTGGACGAAAAATATGGGATGTTAGGAAGCTAGGCCAACTCGAATGCACTATCTGTTCTAACGATGTCAGTTCATTAGCACTATCTTCAGTAAGTTTCGTTAATTTCTCCGGGCAAATTTTCAAACTTCCCACTTAATTAACGACTCTGGAGTTTTGTGCTCCTGTCCGGAATTTGTTCGAAAACGTGGGTATCTTGCCCGATATCTATCGCTATGTGCCCGTTCGAGCGATTTTTTGTGTTGCTGAGATTTTACTTGTTCAAAATTCGAAGAACAGAATTGATTCGATTATTATTCATAATTTATATGTACCATATCATTTTAGGTCCAATTTCAATGTTGTGTGATCGAATGATACAGTTCATTTTTCTCTAATAATTCATAGGAAGTTTTTGTATGATCCTGATTTATATTATTTACGAATTATCATTTTATATTATGACCTCAGTCATGATTGTGTCAATTTCATCAGCGCGCTTTTGCCTGCATTGTATTACAGGGTGGTTTTCATGATACTCATTTTATTGTAATATCTATGTTTTAAGTTCCTGTAATTGGGTGTTCATTGCCTGTTGGAAATAAAGGCTTATTATATATTATTATATATAATAAATGTCAGTCGATAATTTTTCCTCTGCTATCTTTTAAATGAAATAAGTATTATATCACAACCTTCCTCCACTATCGATGATGATTTCCCTTTGAGTGGGTTCCATAGCAGACTTCAAATATCAGAAGATCTGAAAAATAGTCACTTGGACCGCAAGACCCGATTAGAAAAATCCCCCTTGCAGATTGGCGACAAATTTTGTGTATTGTATTTGAATATATAGGGTATTTCTAAGGACAAAAGTGATTATATTTGTAAATTAGCAAAGGAACTATGGTTACTTAGGAGTTAAATTAGATTAATCTCTCAATTACAAGGCTCATTTAAATGATCTGAGCCTAAAACTAAAAACTAGGAATAATATTCTTCAGAAATTAGCTGGATCATCTTGGGGTGCTGATGCTTCCACTCTTCGCACAGCATCTCTAGCCCTAGTCTTTTCTGCAGCTGAGTTGAGTTTGGTTTGGTTCAATAGTGCACATACACAAAAATTGATACACAATTGAATACATTCATGAGAATAATCACTGGCACCATAAGATCTACACCGGTTCATTGGTTACCAATTTTGTCTAACATTGTCCCTCCCCATATTCGCAGACAGACTGCAGCTCTGAATTCTTGGAAATATCATTCTTTTCCCAATTTTTTCATATATTCCACAAAATAGAATTCCCAGATTGAGGTCACGTAAACCATTATGGCATAATACGATCTTCAATACGAACATAAGCGATAAAGAATTATGGAAGACTGAGTGGAACCCTCACGACATGTTCAATAAGTATCTCGTTTCTGGTCCTTCAGAAAAAATTCCTGGTTTTGATCTTCCAAGAAAAATTTGGACAGTTCTTAATCGTTTGAGAACAGGTCATGGTCGTACCAATAGCATGCTATTCAGATGGAATTCAGTTCCAGGCACAAATTGTGAATGTGGAAGCAGAAGAAAGAATACCTCATCTCATCAATAGTTGTCCCATATATAAATTTCAAAATGGTTTTAGGGCTATTCATGATGTTTCCGATTCTTTCTTGGAACGGGTTATAAATTTCAAACGAATATGATACGTACTTTTGTTATTCAGTTCTTTTTTCTGCTTTTGTCTTTTTATTTCCAGATTCGATGTGGGCAACTTGAAGAAGTCTCTGTCTCCATAAATAGAAGACCACTTTTGAAGAAAGAAGTCCCTAAAATATATTTCAGCCTATTTTTGTACTTTCACGCTTAGGCGGAGAGCCAGGGTTTTTTTTACTGGGGTTTTTTCCCTAGGCTTTTATGTGATACGCCGAATTGTATGACACCCAGTCACTAACCCCTGATCTATATGCTTTATTGTTTGCTAACTAAATATTGTAAGCCAAAAGTTCAAAAGAATATATATACAGTCCCCTCCCTCGTATCTTTTGAACGGGTATACTTATAACAATGAAATTTGGAGGGTGGAAATAAACGGATGTAGGCTTCTCAACTGGTCATAACAGGTGACGCAATAGTCGTAAATGACGTCACAAGGCCACTGTGACCAATAATTTTAAATGGGACCCTATGGCAAGTGACAGCTGGTTTGAAAGGTATTGAAAATACCTATTCAGTCATACCAATTTTGTTTGGGTTTCGGCTGATTTTGATTGATAAATTGAAGAAACACGAAAATTATAGTTTCGCATTTAATTAATAAAGATTTTAAAGTACGCCTCTGGTTAATTGTCAAAAAGGTTGACGTGTTTGAATTCTCTACTTGTCAAAAGTGTTTATACCTTGAAAATTTATAATTTTCATTGACACTTGCAAACAATTAATTACATAGTGCCCTAGCAACCATTCATCGAAGAGAAATCTTGTTATGAATTTGAATTATACCTAATATTTCCTCTAAAAAGTATTCATTATTTGAAATTTCATCAAAATGGGATAAAATTTTATTTACGACACGTGAGTTAAAAATGTTTATTCACTCGAAGGAATTAACGCACTGGCCCTACGGGCTCGTGGCCTAAACTTTCTTCTCATGAATAAACATTCAATTAACTCACTTGTTGTAAAATAACTATTAAAACAATAAATAATTCGAATAGACATTATTCATAAACCGAATGAGAATATTGTGAACTCATAGAACCCTATGGGAGTTTCAACTAACCACTTCATTACTTAGATTTATTTCTATACCAAGCTCCAACCTAGCGTGTTCACATTTATTCATTCAACTGCATAATTAATGCCTCTTTATTTCAAATACTACTAACTCACACTGAGGAACGTTTTCCTTTAATATATGCACCCCCTATATGGGTGTGATAAGTCTCATTAAAGGATTAGGAACTCAATTTATGCAAGCTGAAAATTCTACAGCACAAGGAGGACATAAATAGCTTGGAGCTCTAGTTGGACGAAAAATATGGGATGTTAGGAAGCTAGGCCAACTCGAATGCACTATCTGTTCTAACGATGTCAGTTCATTAGCACTATCTTCAGTAAGTTTCGTTAATTTCTCCGGGCAAATTTTCAAACTTCCCACTTAATTAACGACTCTGGAGTTTTGTGCTCCTGTCCGGAATTTGTTCGAAAACGTGGGTATCTTGCCCGATATCTATCGCTATGTGCCCGTTCGAGCGATTTTTTTGTGTTGCTGAGATGTTACTTGTTCAAAATTCCAAGAACATGAATTGATTCGATTATTATTCATAATTTATATGTACCATATCATTTTAGGTCCAATTTCAATGTTGTATGATCGAATGATACAGTTCATTTTTCTCTAATAATTCATAGGAAGTTTTTGTATGATCCTGATTTTATATTATTTACGAATCATCATTTTATATTATGACCTCAGTCATAATAAATGTCAGTCGATAATTTTTCCTCTGCTATCTTTTAAATGAAATAAGTATTATATCACAACCTTCCTCCACTATCGATGATGATTTCCCTTTGAGTGGGTTCCATAGCAGACTTCAAATATCAGAAGATCTGAAAAATAGTCACTTGGACCGCAAGACCCGATTAGAAAAATCCCCCTTGCAGATCGGCGACAAATTTTGTGTATTGTATTTGAATATATAGGGTATTTCTAAGGACAAAAGTGATTATATTTGTAAATTAGCAAGGAACTATGGAGCTACTTAGGAGTTAAATTAGATTCATCTCTCAATTACAAGGCTCATTTAAATGATCTGAGCCTAAAACTAAAAACTAGGAATAATATTCTTCAGAAATTAGCTGGATCATCTTGGGTGCTACTAGCCCATCCTTCGCACAGCATCTCTAGCCCTAGTCTTTTCTGCAGGCTGGGTTTGGTTTGGTCTAATGGTGCACATACACAAAAAAATTGATACACAATTGAATACATTCATGAGAATAATCACTGGCACTCATAAGATCTTACACTGGTTCATTGGTTACCAATTTTTGTCTAACATTGTCCCTCCCCATATTCACTTGAACAGACTGCAGCTCTGAATTCTTTGGAGATAAATATCATTCTTTTCCCAATTTTTTCATTATATTCCACAAAATAGAATTCCAGATTGAGGTCACATAAATCCATTATGGCATAATACGATCTTCAATACGAACTTATAAGCGATAAAGAATTATGGAAGACTGAGTGGAACCCTCACGATATATTCAATAAGTATCTCGTTTCTGATCCTTCTGAAAAAAATTCCTGGTTTGATCTTCCAAGAAAATTTTGGACAGTTCTTAATCGTTTGAGCACAGGTCATGGTCGTACCAATAGCATGCTATTCAGATGGAATTCAGTTCCTAGTACAAAATTGTGAATGTGGAGAAGCCAGAAAAAGAGCCACACTCCCTCATCAATAATAGTTGTCCCATATATAAATTTCAAAATGGTTTTAGGCTATTCATGATGTTTCGATTCTTTCTTGGAACGGGTTATAAATTTCAAACCAATACATGATACTTACTTTTGTTATTCAGTTCTTTTTCTGCTTTTATCTTTTTATTTCAGATTCGATGTGGGCAACTTGAATAAGTCTCTGTCTCCATAAATAGAAGACTACTCTTGAAGAAAGAAGTCCCTAAAATATATTTCAGCCTATTTTTTGTGCTTTCACACATAGGAGCAGAGCCAGGTTTTTTTTTTACTGGGGTTTTTTCCTAGGCTTTTGTTCGGCTGTTTTTGATTGATAAATTGAAGAAACCGAAAATTATAGTTTCGCATTTAATTAATAAAGATTTTAAAGTACGCCTCTAGTTAATTGTCAAAAAGGTTGACGTGTTTGAATTCTCTACTTGTCAAAAGTGTTTATACCTTGAAAATTTACCTAAGCTATCGTTTAATGAGACGTTTAAGTGTTTACATAGGCAAAATGGTACGTACTGTAACCGACAAAGTAGCAGCTATCTTAATAATTTGTGAATGTAGAAACAATTTCCATGCAGCGGAACGACTGTTTAATGAGAGGTACTCCGATCGCCCTATATCGAGAGTTTATTTGAGGAGCTTCTTCGGAAGTTTGAAGCATCAGGTAGTGTTCAAGATGCCAAACGATCTGGTCGACCATCAATTAGTGATGACAAAAAAATTGACATAATTGGAGAAATGGTAGTAAACCCTACTTCTTCCACAGCCCAAGTTGCGTCTGTGAAGTCAGTCAAAGGACAGTACATAGGGTGTTGGCTAAAAACAAATTTCATCCATACAAATTAAAAATGGTGCACCAACTTTCAGATGATGACCCCACCGAAGACTAGAATTCTGGTGAAACTATGTCCAATAAAATGAACCAACAGCCAGGCTACATACAGAAAAATAGTCACTTGGACCGCAAGACCCGATTAGAAAAATCCCCCTTGCAGATCGGCGACAAATTTTGTGTATTGTATTTGAATATATAGGGTATTTCTAAGGACAAAAGTGATTATATTTGTAAATTAGCAAGGAACTATGGTTACTTAGGAGTTAAATTAGATTAATCTCTCAATTACAAGGCTCATTTAAATGATCTGAGCCTAAAACTAAAAACTAGGAATAATATTCTTCAGAAATTAGCTGGATCATCTTGGGGTGCTGATGCTTCCACTCTTCGCACAGCATCTCTAGCCCTAGTCTTTTCTGCAGCTGAGTTTGGTTTGGTTCAATAGTGCACATACACAAAAAATTGATACACAATTGAATACATTCATGAGAATAATCACTGGCACCATAAGATCTACACCGGTTCATTGGTTACCAATTTTGTCTAACATTGTCCCTCCCCATATTCGCAGACAGACTGCAGCTCTGAATTCTTGGAAATATCATTCTTTTCCCATATATTTTTTCATATATTCCACAAAATAGAATTCCCAGATTGAGGTCAGGTAAACCATTATGGCATAATACGATCTTCAATACGAACATAAGCGATAAAGAATTATGGAAGACTGAGTGGAACCCTCACGATATGTTCAATAAGTATCTCGTTTCTGATCCTTCGAAAAAAATTCCTGGTTTTGATCTTCCAAGAAAAATTTGGACAGTTCTTAATCCTTTGAGAACAGGTCATGGTCGTACCAAGAGCATGCTATTCAGATGGAATTCAGTTCCAGGCACAAATTGTGAATGTGGAAAAGCAGAAGAAAGAATACCTCATCTCATCAATAGTTGTCCCATATATAAATTTCAAAATGGTTTTAGGGCTATTCATGATGTTTCCGATTCTTTCTTGGAACGGGTTATAAATTTCAAACGAATATGATACGTACTTTTGTTATTCAGTTCTTTTTTCTGCTTTTGTCTTTTTATTTCCAGATTCGATGTGGGCAACTTGAAGAAGTCTCTGTCTCCATAAATAGAAGACCACTCTTGAAGAAAGAAGTCCCTAAAATATATTTCAGCCTATTTTTGTACTTTCACGCTTAGGCGGAGAGCCAGGGTTTTTTTTACTGGGGTTTTTTCCCTAGGCTTTTATGTGATACGCCGAATTGTATGACACCCAGTCACTAACCCCTGATCTATATGCTTTATTGTTTGCTAACTAAATATTGTAAGCCAAAAATTCAAAAGAATTTATATACACATATATATTATAACTTTCATACGAACTTTCAATTCATCGTTTTTCTACAAATACTTTGAAAATGGAAGATGTCTACCAAAAAGTTGGTATTAAAAACAACACGTCAATAATTGTAGAGTGTAAGTGACTGGAATGATATGTACAAAGGAAAGTTATTTTGTATTTCGTTCTGCAGATGTACTATTTCAGGAGTCTCATATCAAGTATTATTACCATTTGTTGGAATTTCATAACTCTTTTAAGTTTATCTCCTTCCTTCTGATAGTTTGATATTTTTTAATATTCGAAGTTTCATTTTCTTTTCATCTATCAAAAACTTTGAACTCTACTTTTAGGCATCGTTAAATTAGGACTCTAGTCAATACATCAACTATCGGATCCTAGGGGAGACAAAAAGCTATAATATGTCTTAAAAACTCTCCCCTTTGTTTTTTTAGTAGTTGTTTTCAATACCTTGATCATAACAGTTGAATTTTATCACCAAGATTCAAATTACTACGCAAGCTCCTAGAAATCCAGATTTTTCTATGGAAGGCAATAAGTTTTCTTCATTTTTGTGGTTGTTACATTTTGCTTACGTGCATTTTGTGACCCCATCTGGAATCAGCGATTTTTTCAGGTAATGATGTCAAGCGCTAGAGTTACAGTTGTCACCTTTATCTATGACGTGACATCCCTTAGAGTTTATTCCACCCAAACCCTTCTGTTGGTGCAATTCAGAGTTAAAGCTATGAGATACAGTACTTTGTTGTGGTAACCATTGGGAAGCACTCAGGAGACCGCTGTCACCATCAGCAAATCTTTAAACATGCCCTTAGAGTAAATGTAGCCTTGATATGGAAGCTCATCACCAATAATTTTGAAGCTATGGATGCCTTCAATACTTGGAGAGCGTCTGTTCCATGTTTTTTAAATCGTTGAGGCCAGATTTCGCTGCATTTCTTCCTTAAACACTCTCGGAGATCATGACTTTTTTTGTCTCCAGAGAGTACCTGCAGCTCCGAGATATATGTCCATCTGTGGAAATTCGAAAGCTGCAGGCATTTAAATGCTAATTTAAGGAACCAAATAAATGGGCCCATATGACAATCGTATATGAGATGAAAACTAGATAATTCAACAAACTCAAACTCATAAACTTTCCTCCTCAAAATTCAACAAGAACTCGATAATTTGACAGCACTCGACTGAAATAGTTGGTCCTTCGAGCGTTCCAGCTGTGCCCAATTAGATCTACCATTAAATACGCAACTGTCAACTAAAAGAATCTGGTTCAATGACTTTAAATATGAATTTCTCGAAAGTATAGAAGAACCACCGACCAAGAACTCGTTAGATTACATTAATTCAGCAGTGACAGGCAATATTCGGCAGATAAATGGATCAATACAGCGAAATGAACATCCAGAGATTAGGATTGAAAAATGGCCAGACGTTCCCGATCAGAGCTTAGATTATTCGGCTGGCAATTTTCCAAATTAAATTTCACACTTCTGATACGGAGTTTATTCAGTGGTTTGGAATTTTCAATTGAAATTCGATCTGGTTAAATAAAACCTTTTACATCTGTAGTCGTCTGCAGTGAATATTCAGATTTCGTCGGTTTCCACTGACGCCGAGGTGGATTTGATTGGAGTAGACGTCTCTTACGGCCATCTACAGCTTGGTTTGGTTGAATGGGTTTCTGATTACTACTCAATTATAGTCTTGGAATTTGAGCAAATAGTGTTTTAAAGCGGACAAATGATTTCGTAAGGGCGTCGTGTATTTTTCTGTATGAAGAGAGTTAGGACAGTGGTAATAGTAGAAGAAAACCGTGACATAAGTTCTGAGGATGTTAACATCCAATAAGATGAGATGAAGAAATAATTTTCTCTACTTCAGTATTGTAATAAGTTCATTTCACTACCTAAAACAATACTAATGAGCTCATTAGAGCTTTTTTTCTAGTAATATTTTTTTTATAGTTGACAGCACTCGAATTCCTATGGAATTCAAACATAAGCCAAATGTATACAGGGTGATTCCGGAGGAGACCGTCAGATTTTAGGTGAAGTATGCACTAGTCAAGGTAGTTTCGAAACAATGTTTGGTTTATGGTTGGGGGCCTTTAATGAGAGTCTATAGTTGATTTGTCCGATTCGACCGATTTTTCTTTTATTCATAACTTTGGTATGGCTTGATCAATCTTGATGAAATTTTCAATGTAGAACAATATGATTATCTTCTTTCAATAATTCCAACACTTTCTAAAAATACAGGGTGGGAATTGTGATAAGTTCAGATTAAATTTGCAAGTTGAAAAAACACCCTGTACATTCCGTTTACAAAAATTTTCTACATGCTTCAGATTCTATCATTAGTTTACATTACTGGAGCGTTTTTATTAGTTTTGGCACACATCCAGTTTTCCTAGAAAAATTTTTCAATGATGAACAATATCGTTATTTCGCTCCAAGACAGTGAGGATATTCTGAACTAGAATGTAAACCGGTGTCGTCCAATGATACAAAGCTCTTCCTGAGTCCTAAAGTAGTTCTTCCAAATTCGAAATTCATATTTAATCACTTATATTCTGATGTATTAAATCATTTAATCCAGAAAATATCTTTATATCTACCTACTTAAACCAAAAAATCTACAACCTATACAGAATAAACATTCGAAACATATAATGAACGGCAAAACTAAGGATTAACACAAAATTAACATAGAATGTTCGAAATGATTTCTCCTTTTTTGAATACATATTCGAGACCTATTTATTAAATTTCCAATTGACCTCCTAATGAGGGATTGATTTTGCTTCAAGATATTACAGTCCTCGAAAATCCTTTCAACTAGGTGTTCTCTACCTCTAATTTCAACCTTATAAACTCTTGTTTTCAGATATCCCCACACAAAATAATCTAAAGGGTTCAAATCAGGCGATCTTTGTGACCAAGCAATAGGGCCTCCACGACCAGTCTATCTGTTCGGATAATTTACATCCAGGTGATTTCTCACATTCAATGCAGAGTGAGGTGGTGCTCCGTCATGCTGAAAGTACATAGAGCGGATGTGTACATTTTCCAATAGATTTGATAAAATATTTTCCGAAAAATCTAGGTAAATTTCACCATTTAATCTTTTCGCAAAAATGTGAGGGCCAACTAAATTTCCGTCTATTGTTCCAAGCCAAATATTGGCAGAAAATCTGTGTTGTGTATTATGACTCTTCTTCAAATTCGTGGGAATTGTGGATATAAAAATTCCATTCTTAGTGAACATAGCCTCGTCGCTGGATAGAATACGAAATATAGTTCGTTGGTGACTAATAACCCAGCGACAAAATTGTATTAGTTGGGGCAGATCTTGTAGCAACAGTTCTTGCACCTTTTGGTAGTGGTATGGGTGGAATTGTTCTTTCATCAAAGTCTTGCTCACTTTGCTCTACGAAATTCCAAATTCGGTACTAATTTGACCAGTACTAATAGACGGTTGCTCCTCCACCCATTCAACAATTTGAATCGAAATTTCATTTTGAGTAGGCCTATCAATGTGCTCTGCCTTACTAGGATATTGCCCATGTTCTTTAGAATAATGGAATACTCGTCCGAAAGTACATTTATTTGGTTGACGTCGAGTGGGAAATCGTCTATGGTGTTCCATTTTGGCTTAATTTCCATTTCCGTTACAAAAACCATAAACAAAAATCATATCTGCATATTCCGCATGAGTAAATAATTGAGGCATGTGGAAATACACTTCTTGTAACAGATTATTTATTACATATTCTCATTCTGTGGTTCACTGTGATGGTAACCATGGATCTTAAAGAACTTGATTTAAATAGAGATTTAATTTTCATGGAGAACTTTCAAATTCATCAAAACTATTTATCATACATTCGTGATTCAATATTTTACATACCATAAGGCCATAAGTGAGTACATTTTTGAACGAAACTACTATGGTTTAGGAATATTTGCTTCATAGAAAACCGGAAGTATGCCGAAAATCACCTGAATAATGACTCAATTTTATGTTAATCCATAATTTTGCCTTTCATATGTTCCGAATGTTTATTCTGTATTTGTAGAAGTAGTATGTAGATTTTTTTGGTTCACGTACGTATAAAGAAATTTTTTGAATTAAATTATTTTATACATCTGAATATGAACGATCAAAAATGAATTTCGAATTTGGAAAATTTATTTTAGGACCCAGGAAGAGCTTTGTATTATTGGACAATACAGCTTTACCATCTAGTTCAGAATATTCTCATTGCCTTGGAGCGAAAAAACGACATTGTTCATTTTTGAAACATTTTTCTAGGAAAAATGGACATGTGTCAAAAAAAATAACAACGCTCCAGTAATGTAAACTTATGGTAGAATCTGAAGCAAGTAGAAAATTTCTGAAAACGAAATGTACAGGGTGTTTTTTCAACCTGCATAATTAATCTGAACTTATCATAATTCCCATTCTGTATTTCTGAAAAAATGTTGAAGTTATTGAAAGAAGATAATCATATTGTTCTACACTGAAAATTTCATCAAGATTGATCAAGCCATACCAAAGTTATGAATAAAAGAAAAATCGGTCGAATCCGACAAATCACCCTGTAGACTCTCAATGAAGGCCCCGAACCATAAACCCAACATTGTTCCGAAACTATATTGACTACTGTATACTTCACCTAAAATCTGACGGTCTCCTCCTGAATCACCCTGTATATATGAGGATAATTCGAAACCATCGATATTCAGGAGGTTCGATTCAAGATGTCTAGAAAAATGGTGTATGCACTGATTCGATTTGGTTTTACAAGTTTGGCGAATTGAGGATTCTTTTCTTTGCTCTTCATTAGATGTCGTTACACAGTATTTACGTCAAATTGTTAATTGATAGGTTGTCAAATATCTCCCTTCCGCTTATCTGCTCTTTATTCAATGCTTTATAAAAAGTGTTACAGTGATCGGATTCAGTTCAAATATGCGCCGTTTTGTTCGATAATCTGTTTCCATCTAGATGGCAACTTCATAATACCTCCCTCGTAGAAGCCCCTTTCCTTATTTGCATAGAACTCGGACAGCTACCTTTTCACAAGCTTCTTTTGAGTTCAACTTTACACCACCAAGGGAGTTGGCCATGGACAGGAACATGTGGTAATCACTTGGCGCTATGTCCGGGCTATGTGGTGGATGCGATGAAACCTTCCATCCGAGCTCCCGTAGCTTCTGACGAGTCATCAACGAAGTGTGTGGTCCTGGTAGAACATTACACCCTTCTTGTTGGCCAATTCTGGACGCTTCTGGTCGATCAAGCGGTCCAGTTGTTCGCAGTAGATGGTAGAATTAAGGGTCTGGCCATATGGGAGCAGCTCATAGTGGATGATTCCCCTCCAATCCCACCAAACACACAGCAAAACCTTCCTGGCTGTCAATCCCGGCTTGGCCAATATTTGGGACGATTCACCTGCCTTGATATTGTCGTATGTGATCCATCCAGAAGGTTTTTTTGCATCAAATCATGCAACACCCAAACATCAAGCTTTTTTCTGTATCCAGCCTTCTGCAGATGGTTTAAAATGGTTTGGTGACTAACTTCCATCTCCTAGACGATGTCACGAGATGCCACATGCCGGTCTAACTCAATGTATTCCATGATTTGATCAGTTTTTATTCAATTATTGACAAATACGGGATACAAACAGAACAGAGTCCAAAACAGTATCCACTTTTTGAACAAAAGAATTACATATTTTTCGTTAACAGCTATTATAACAGAATATTGACTAAGACACATTTGTACACTATCACCAAGACAGGAAACACAGTCAATCAACTCTACAAAATTACATTTTGCAGTTTATTCTTAAATGTTCTCAAGGAGGAATCATAGAGGTTCAGAGATGAAACATAATAATTCCAGATCCTTTGACATCTGATCAGAGGCGAGTTCATTCCTATATTAGTTCTTCTAAAACATATGTTGGACAATTCGGGTTGTCTAGTTGTACGACTACAGACATTGATGCTGAGCAATGACAAAAGCTCTGTCGAATCTATGTGTGAATTTATTAACTTGAAGGCAAACATGATATCGTTTCTATTTCTATGTTGAGTCAAATTGAGAATATTAAATTTGTCGTCACTAGTCTTCCGCCGGCTGGCTTATCCATGGTGTCGTTTTCACAGGCTCTGAATCGTCGAAACCATTCCTCCGCGGTTCGAACTGATAGAGTACCATCCTCCAAAATACCATTAATCTCACGGAACGTTTCTCTAGCGGATTTGCCTTAAACAAAGGCGTTGGTGAACTCCATGTTTACACGTCTTTAACTGTTGAACGCAATATCCCAACTAATCATGCATAGCGTCGTTTTGTAGGTTATGTCAAGACCTTTCAAATTATGTATAGTATTGCCAGTTATGAGCTCTGTAGCGCTTTGTACATAGCCGCGAAATTCAAAAGACAAAAGGCGGAAGGGAGATATTTGGCAACCTATTATATCAGTTCCGCGCTTTCGAGTTGAAAATATCATATGAAATTGTAAATTGTAAAACAAATCAACATTAATTGTCTATGGTTGAATCGAGATAATGTATAATGTCCGTTATATTTGAACTATTTTGCGATGTTGCCATGACTATCTTCATAAAAAGTTGTTATGATAACAACAGTTGTTGACGGTGGCTATCGAAAGTTGTTATACGAGTAGCCATGGATAGCCAATGCAGTAGCAATTTGAATTAGTGAATATCCCTGATTGACTGCTCATAATGAAGCAATTTTTGTTGCCCATGTGAGCGCACCACACTGTTCCACTCTTCTGAGCAATTTCATCATGCAGTATACTGAAGTTCATAAAGATTTATATTCCGCTGAAATTCGTTAAATTTAATATTTTCATCGTCCCATCAAATCCAGAATTCGCCCCGAATAAACACCGAATAAACAAAATTTTACCGACATCCAGGCAGGTGTATTTCGATTGAGGGACGCTTTTTACACAAGAATAAATACTAATTCGATGTCGTGTCCTTCGTTTCAGCCGACACGAAACGATTGGCTTCCAAATTGTTGTTTTTAATTAAAAACTGTCAGCATCAAATAATCCCCTGCAACCGTGTTAATCTCATCAATAATGATCGTCATGTGCATTTTATTCGAGGTGCGTGTATCGATAGTTGGTATCGCATAATCGCAACACAGTGAATCCCACGGGATACTAGCAGCCTGCCAATAACATAACGCAGCCCGTGTAATTTTCCTGATGTTTTGTTGAAATGTCCAGTCGGTAGGTGTGTGAAATTCCACAGTATTCATTAGCGTTTTTACACGGACGACAATAAAATGCTTGTTTTGCGATGCCAGAAAAATGGCGCTTGCCAAAAACCTGTCAGGTGGTGTAGATGTTTAGTCACTAATGGATTCAATTTGCATGTTCCATATTTGAGAGATAACACTGATGGATAGGAATGATGAATATACATTTTTGCTAGTTTGAAAGTGGAAAAATTTGAATAGCAGATTAGTGTTCAAATTTTGTCCTCACAAAATGTCATTCAACGTTATGTGAAGTAGTCACATACACAAACGATAATTCCTTATATACATTTCCTTATTTTATTATTGTTGAATCGAATAGAGAAAATGTCCAAAATGTATGGATAGGTTGACTGATTAGATCCACTGGTGAACAATTATGTAACCTTCTGCCAATAAATCCCAGGCCTAGGTATGAAAACTTCTTTCCCAGAATTCATTTTTTCGCGCTTGTTCAAGTAGAAGAGCGTGCTACCGTTTCGCCCAAATTAATGTATCCAGTGATGGAAAAATGTGTGGAACAAAGTAAATATCTTTGGAATTATTAGAGATACCAAAATAAATTTGGAAGATGGATACTGCAGTAAATTGCATGTATGTTTTCATGTTTTTTTACAATTTTGAACATGCAGTTTTACCGGAAATGATGTCAATTTTGAAATTTACAATTGGACACCCTATATATTTTAGTTTCTTATGAAAAATTTCATTACGAGTACAAAAATATCGGGTTCGATATTTTTTATTTCAATATCCATCTTTCAAATTTCATTTTGAAACCTCTAATAATTCCAGAGATATCACGAAACTTTATTGAAAGTTTATTTTCATACAACTAACCCAACAATAATAGCGGGTAAAGTAAATAGCGTATGATGCTTATAGCGCACGACGTTATTCTATCTTCTATATATCTTCATTATCACCTGTACAACTAAGCAATCTCAGAAACACCGCATCCCATTCCCAGGCACAAATCACTTCATGAAGTTACACAAATTCCTGAACTGCAGATCGAATTTTCGGGACAAATCCTTCAGAAAACGACACTTACGGAGTGAGCACTTCTGTTGGAGCCACGCTCATATCGTCCATAAGATCGCCAGAATACCGTTCTAGATTAGAAAGCTACACGCTTCCTGTTCCGGCTGAACGCCCGGAAATGTCATTTTCCTGGAAAGGGAAAGGAAATAAGATAATTCAGTTCGTACTGAACTCTGCAGTGTCATGTTTGCAGACCACTTAGCTTTCGTGTTGTGTTGATTCGATTTGTCAGCTCCGCTAGTTGGTATGAGAAGCCACTTGATTTTTTCTGTTTAGAATTAGTCGGATTCAGCATGTTTTTTATATAAATCAACATTGAACTTGTGCAGGAAGTGATAATTCTTATTTCATGAAGAATCGTGTTGATGATTCTAAGCAGTGTTTGATTAAGTTTAAACGTAACAAGCCGGAATTTTTGCGTCGATACAATGGACGAATCATGGATTCATCACTTCACTCAGGAATCAAAACGATCGTCATAGTGAGAGGACAGCAACTAGTAAAACTCGTGCAAAGCACCCGAAAGCTCAACAATCGGCTGGAAAGGTTATGACCTCGGGGTTCGTGGTGTAATATTCATCGAATATCTTGACAGAAATGACAGAAAATAGCAATAACAGGGAATATTATATAGCGTTATTGAAGAGTTTGATCACCGAAATTTCAAAGAAACGACCGCATATGGCAATGAAATTATTTTTTTATCAAGATGAAGCACTGTGACACAAGTCGATCAAAACAATGGTACAACTATATGAATGGAACTTCGACTTGCTTCCACATCCACCGTTTTCGCCAAATTTGGCTCCCAGCGACTACTGGCATGTGCAATAAGTAAAATTTAATACAACATATATTCCAATTTATTTTTTTTATTGATGTAATCATTGAGATTGTTTTAAGAAGTACAATTTGTAGAAATCTTTTTTCCACCTATACCACAATTTATATTTGGAAGAAACTCAAAATAGTAAATGATCGTAAATAAAAACCATATAAGTTGATTGTGATAATGAGGGGCTGGAAAGTTCCTTACTAAACAGCATGACAATGTTTTGGCCAATAATAACAAGTAACAAATATGACAATTGAGATGAACCAATCAGAAAATAGAATGCAAAAGTATGAAAGGGAACAAAGGAATTTCTGACATAATGGCTGTCATGGCGGATAACAAAGCATGAAGCGGAAGCTATTAAACTTATTGTTAATAATTTGTGCATAATGGTTATAAATACGAACTTTCACAAAATATCGGTCTTTTTGGCTTCAGAGTTATTGCAGAGTGAATCTTTTGAAACTTCAGCACTGAATTTCAAATTTTGAAATGGGTTACAAATGTGTTCCAGGATGATCATCGAAATGTGGGAAAAAGTGTAGTTTCCATTTCCGTAGATTTCCACTAAGTAGGGAGGTGAGTGTAACAAATATTACAAACTGTTTATATTAATGAACTTGTAGTTATCGGAGAAGTGGTTGCAAAAAAATTGGAAGAGAAGGTTTGAAGGCGAAATCCCAAAGAGATATTTACGACAATTACAGGATTTGTGATGAACATTTCAGGCCAGAGGATTTTGTCCCTTTCAATAATAAAGCAGGAAGTCTTCTTGAAGCTGATGCTGAACCATGCTTATTTCTGAACCATGCTTATTTCTGAACCATGATGTTGGGAAGTTAGGTACGCTTTTTGTTTTATAATTTGCAAATTTTATTACTCAAAGATATTACTTAACTATATCATAAATAGTTTCAACCTCATTATATAAGAATATTTCATAGATAAATTGTTGTAGAATTGTGAAACGTCCACAATGTTTCTTAAATCGTTGTAAGGTACCCTTACAGTTCTTGTTATTGACAATTCTGTACTTTTGATGTTTTCCTTAATGTTTTACTGTATGTTTTGATTAAAGTGGAAACATGGGAGTTCTGACTTGGTTTATATTCTTAGGTCGAAGAAAACCTTTTGGTAAATTGGGCCTACCTGGAGTATACAGAGTTAGGGATCTTTCGCCTACTGCAAAAAACTTTTACGAAAAAGCTTGCAAACTTTCAAGGAAATTACAAAGACTACAAAAACAGATAGCCAGTAAAAAATTTGATAAACATGAGAAATATAGGTCAAGAAAATGAAGGTTTGGGGATCTTAGGCCTACCAAAATTTGTTTCCTAATTTGTACATGAATCCTTCTTTTCATAATTCTTTGAGGTATATATTTTTATTAGCAATTAGTGTTTTATCTAGCCAGGTTATTGTTTTATGTCCCAGATCCTTGAAAGATAATCAATTAATTTGAAATATTATTTTTGGAAATTAATTTTTGTTTCGATACAAAAATTTTGTTCCAACCAAGCTAAATAAGATTATTTATATGATGATGATGAATTGCAATTTATTGTAAATTATTAATCCTTACATTGTAACAGTTCGGAGGAAAGGTTTTTGTTATTTCATATTTGTATATGCCAATTTTTTTTCATGTTATGATAAATGTGAGGTAACCATATCATGATTTATTTATTTATTTACTAAACGGACATGCCAATATACATATTACTATAAGGATGAAAGTATCATATTTGGAATCTATAACATTCACTGTGTTTTGAATACATTGTATTAGTTCATATTCAACTGGTTGAGTATATGACAACATGGGTTTTTTCAGTTTTCCTTGAATAACTACTTTGCAAATATTAGAGTCAACAATTCGATCGTATGAAATATATACCTATGTATTGTTTTATGTTTTTATTATTAGACGATATGACAATAATAATTCAATTTTAATGTATTGATCTTGTCCTGAAGAAGACGATAAATAGACTTCGAAACATAGCTCCAGATCGAAGCATTTTTTATTGGTTTCTTCGACCGAAATTCTACTTTCAACATTGTATATCATTCATACTTTCAGAGTTATTCACTGTAATCTTATTGTGATTGTAATCCCAGAAATTTCGCTCAAACTAATTAAATTCACAATTGTTATATTAACTAGTTTTCTTTTTTCCCTGTGACGAAATAATTTCAGGAAGTCATTCTAATTGCATTTTCTCTGATCTTGAATTATTGGAAACTTTTATTTCCAACTTGGTTAATTCCAATCAGGTTGGAAATTAATTTGTTTCCATTAATTCACGTTCAGAGAAGAATGCAATTGGAATTTCTTAATTTCAAACAGCCTGTCAATACCCCTCATTTACCCCCACCTAAATTTCACCTCCCCTTCGCTTTTACTTCGGCCTTCTTCGGCTGACTACACAAATGTCACAGTGTCGCGTTGTCACAAAAATCGGCGAGAGTTTCCGATCTATATACTTTTATTTATCTATGGTGATAATGGACCTAGGTTCTGATGAACTCGTGCTTATTAGAGGTAAAAAAATCATAACAGTTTAATGCTTGTTCCGTCAGAGGAAACCAAAGTTACCCTTCGAAGTTCCCTTCGTTGTTTACCTTCCATAAAGAGCTCCTATATCCGTTTAATGTACTCCATCCTATTAACAACTCCTTTGAGAGCGTATTGTTCGAAATCTGTCACTGAAGAGTTCATAACTAGTTCTAGAGCACATAATAGTGAACTACATCTGAGTCATTTCATGTAGAGTGACATGATGAAAGATTCTCCTAATTCCCTTAATGTCTGGAGGTATAAACCTTGTAATGATAAGGGATTTGATAATTAATTTCACAGAAAACCTTTCTTTAAGATGTATTTTCGATGCGATGAAGCATTACTTCTTAATGTAGTTGAAAAGTCTCGGACCTAACGAAGAAAACACAATTATTTTGGTCCAAAATAAGCTTTAATCGTCAACGTAATGTTCATCGAGATTTATCGATTTAGCTTTAGCCGTTGAATAGACCTCAGTTTCAAAAATAACCTCTTCATTCTTGCGAAATTTCCTACCAGTAGGCTTCTTTTCAGGTCTGCGAATAGCCAGTAATCCCTGGGGTCAAATCTGGCGAATACGGTGGATGTAGGAGCAATTCGGAGCTCAATTTATGTATTTTTGCCATTGTTTTGATTGACTTATGACAAGGTTCTTGATGAACAAAAGTTTTTCTTTGCCATATGCGGTCGTTTCTTTGCAATTTCTGTCTTAACACTCTCCAATAACGCTATATAATATTTACTGATGATGGAATTTTTTCTCACGATAGTCAATGCATATTACACTACACATCTCAAAAAAACCGAGGTCATAACGTTACCAGCCGATTTTTATGCTTTCGGGTGATTTGGTGGCTTTGGGTGGTTGGATCATGACTGACTCAGGAGGTACCAAATAATCAAGATTTCGGGGTACTGCTCCTCGTCAGTATATGGTGGGATTAAAATCCTGAAAGAAGCCGTCAGTCTCATGAGAGATCGAGACGAAGCTTCAGGTAGAGCCGTATAGACGATAATATAAAAACAATTCTTCGGCATTATCATTTCCTTTCAGTATTTACTTCGCCAAGTGCAAGCTTTTAGGCACTTCAATTATTTCTTTCTTGTATATGTTGAATTATTGAACGTTGCTTCACAATCTCAACTTAGAGACCCAATAAACAAGACCAAATGCATTTAAAATGCACAATAGACATCCGATGGTGAAACTGGTGTTAAAATCAACCTGCACATTTATAAAAGTCTACCGGATCGTTGGTAAGAATAACGATCAATGACAGATGGTAGATTAAGCTCGAAAAATCATTCCACACAATAGACAGTTTCGGAAAATTGACATCTCCAGGAACGCTGGAATCCAATCGCTTGGCCCGAATATGAATGGAGATATCTGGAATTCTAAACCGTAAAAACTTTCATAGAAAACTCATCAGCTCCCACATGTTTTCATTTTCGCCTCGAGGTGCCGCCGTAATTTCCACATTCCTTGATTCGACAGGGGCATGATTGCGGCAGATCTTGAGAGCGTTATGAAAAGCGAGACGGGAAATCCGGGAAAATTGCTGAGGAAATTGGAAAAATCTACGCGGAATCGTAAAGGATCTTCAATAATATTCCGCCAGCGTGCTGTTTCTATTGTGATTCCATAGAAACGGATAGGATTTTTCGTAAAATGAAGTAGAAAATTCGGGGCGTCTCTAACGGACCTGGTGGCGTTAATACAGCTTTCCTTCGAAATTATTTCATTCATCATTAGTAGTCTGAACAAGTATTTTATACTCACCGAAAAGGAAAGTACAAAGTTAACTGCAACGAACCTAAAAAAAAGAGGTATTTAAAACAACAGCATGACGAAATTATCCTAATCCCTAAGACATTGATAAAAAAACCTACATCGACCTACCTAATTTTTTTGCTATGACATTCGATTTCTAGCTCTCTTCAGAGCTCAATAATGTATCCATTATTGGCTTACAAAGTAACTGAGTTTCTCTAAAGGAGATGTTCCGATATCAGGCAGCCCCAGGGAATTCGCTTTTTCCTTGAAATATACGAAATAGTACATTGTTTACCAGGTAGGAAAAGCTTAACATTCCTGGACGACTGTGAAGATTGCTAGCAACACAGAGTCCAGGAATGTGGCTTTTCCTACGAGGTAAACATACTATTTTTCCGCAAATCGTTTAAAATTCGACAGATATTGATTGATTTAAAAAAAAACGCGATAATTTTATTCCCAAATAAATGGTGCTTTGAAATTCCTAATAAAATTACTTGGGTTACTATGGAAACGTATTGAGGTTGAATTGTCAAACTTGACGCTTATAAATTTAATTGCTGGTGTTCTCGAAAGTAAAATGATAAGTGATGATGAAATTTCCATTCCTGGGACTCCTCCAGTACAGTAAGGAAATGACATTTCCTTACAGTAAGGAAGTCCTGACTTTTTCTTCAAGAAATTTTGACAGGAATGTCAAAATTTCCTGGCGATTTGCGGAAAATGTTATTTTTTCTCTTTTAAAATAGTAATGAATTAATTACAGCATTAGTAGGAGTACTAAAATGCAGTATTTTGAGCATTTTCTAGTTATATTTTTCGTTTCGTGGTAGTCAATACCTACTGATATTTGATATCATCAAAATTCATCACACATAAATTGTTAAAATAATGCAGGCAGTCTAAAAATAAGTCCTTCCTTGTGAGAACGAAGTTCATAATGGTAGGCTTGGAGCCTTTACCTTTACTAACATCAACACCATTTCAAATAAGGGCGCTTTAGTTGACCATTGAAAATTTACTCCACAAAGTTGAAGAACTCCAAATTTTCTATTTTTTGGAACGAAGTTTCTTACGACAGGCTTGGAGAAGATAGGGATTTTACTGCGCAACCGAACTGAAAAAAAGTGATAGTAAAACCATAAGAAAAAGTCCGTGGAATAAAACCATTAAATGAGACGTGCGCAGGCGCGAAAGTCGTATACACAAACGAGTAGTGTATAATACCCTTCTCTTTCTCCTTCTTTCTTTTCATTATTTCATCAATTTTCTTTTTATTACCATTCCACCTCGCCAATGCATAGTATATACTCATACTCATGAATTATTCATGAACAAGCACGTGGCGAATACTCACATTATAGATACATTTTACTCGTTGGAAACTACGTTTATTTTCATTATAATTTCAAATCGTCAAAACAATAATGAATATAGTAACAATGGCAAATGAACTAATAAGTGACTTGAATGCTATTGACAGTGATAAGAGTGGGAAATTATTCAGTGCAAAAGAATTGATTACGTAAGAATTTATTTATTCAGAAATATAAAATATTTTACATTGATTAATATTGTGTGTACAAATGCTCCTACGGCTAATGTAGAATCGACACAATCTGCAAAAGAAAAGTCGTGCTCAACTTTAAATAGGTTCTCTTGATTTTTCTCTTCCATTTTACTGATAAGTTTTCATTTAAGTACATAAGTCATAATGAATGTCAGTTGATAATTTTTCCTCTGCTATTTTTTCAATGAAATAAGTGTTATATCACAACCTTCCTCAACTATGGATGATGATTTCCCTTTGAATAGGTTCCATAGCAGACTTCAAACATAAGAAGATCTGAAAAATCATCACTTGGACCGCAAGACCCGATTCGAAGAATCCTCCTTGCAGATTGGCGACAAATTTTGTGTATTACAATAGATTTGAATATAGAAGGTATTTCTAAGGACAAGAGTGACTACATTTCTAAAATAACAAAGTATTATGGTGCTGAGATTATTCTCCTTCAAGAGACACATACGGATACTAAAAAAAAATCTTCGTTGAAGAGGAACCATAAAAGGTTATGTATTCATTGATTATCTCCTTAGTAAAATTTATGGTTTAACTTGTTATGTTAAAAAATTCTTGATTCACAATATCGAGTTAATCCAAAAAGGCTAATTTGAGGAAGTTTTCTTTATCTCTTTCAAATTTTGTATTTTTGATATTCAGTTCTTTTTTCTGCTTTTGTCTTTTTATTTCCAGATTCGATGTGGGTACCTTGAAGAAGTCTCTGTTTCCATCAATAGAAGATCACTCTTGAAGAAAGAAATCCCAAATATATTTCAGCTTATTTTTGTACTTTCACACTTAGGCGGGGAGCCAGGGTTTTTTTTTTTACGGGGTTTTTTCCTAGGCTTTTATGTGATACGCCGAATTGTATGACACCCCGTCACTAACCCCTGATCTGTATGCTTTATTGTTTGCTAACGAAATATTGTAAGCCAACAGTTCAAAAGAATATATATATATATATATATAATTTAAGAAAATTCGTGACTGCTAACCCACGAGAATCATCGATATATATATATATATATATATATATATATATATATTTAAGTACAGGAAAGTATTTAGGAAATTCAAAATTTTAGGAAATAATAAATAACGCAAAATAAAAAAAAATTGTAATTCAAATTAATCTTGGGTTTCCTTCAAACTAAAAATGGCATTTCCATAAGCACATCAAATTGTCAGTCTGCAAAGTCACAAATTGGATTTGTCGGATTCTGTAATTCAAAAAACTGATTTCTTACTTCTTTCCAAACCGTGGATGAGCAATGATCAACAGTTTGATATTCCTAATTTCAACTGCATTGTTCATTTCAAGCGAGATTACGTTCATACAGGTCGAGTTGCTATTTATCAAAATAGCAAGGACACTACTTATATCTTAATACCAAATATGGACATACAAAAATTGAAGATGTGAAACATTTCATCCATCGAGCGCTGATAGAATATACTGATGAGGTTACTGAAATATCTGGCGAAAACTTCCATCAGTTTCTGATGGTTTTATCTGGAGACATCGATATTAATTTTACAGATGAAATATCGAAAACACTAAGAACATTTCTCTTAGAAATATTTAAATCACATATAAATAACAATCTAAAAGAATCGACAACGAGATATGGTACTGCTATTGATTCTGTTTTTTCGAGGTATTGGCATAAAATAGCATCACAAACATATGTATCATATTTTAGTTACCTCAAGCCAATAGTTTCAGCAATAGAATTTAAGAATTTAATCACTGATCAATAAGAATTACTTATAATAATACACTTTTTTTGTAATTATTTCTATTTCTATGTTATTTTATGTTGTCAAACAAAAATAAAAAGACATATTTCGTTATTTTAATTGACAATTTGAATTACGATTTCTTTTAATTTTACGTAATCTATTATTTTCTAAAATTCTGAATTTCCTAGATACTTTCCTGTACTTAAATAAGAAGTTATCAGTGAAATTTGAGAGAAAAATCAAGAAAACCTACATAAAATTGAGCACGATTTTTCTCTCGCAAATTGTGTTGATTCTAGATTAGCCGATGAAACGGGTACGAGCCTAATGTCCCACGACATCACAATTGTTTTTTTCAATAAAGAATATTTGGTGATACGAATGTTTGGTTAGGGGTGTAACGTTAGGTAGATATCTTATTTGGATTTCCAGAAATTGTATCCTTCTAAATCATAAATTACCCCCTACAAAAAATTCCAAATTCCTGTCAACGAATATGACTTCGGAAGGGATATTTAGATGAAATATTATTAAAAATATTACACAGTGAAAATTTTCAGTATATAAACATCCAAACAGATTTTCAAATGAACATCAAAATCATTGAATCAATAAAAACCATTTTTTTCTCCAAGGAACCAATTTATAATTATTCATTTTTTAGTAACCAATTCCTGAATCGAGTTCATTTTCCTCAGTAAATACGAATATTGAATGAAAAGCAGGTACATCCAACTATCATAATCAGCAAAGCGTAATTCGAAACGTTTGAAATAGGCACTACTCGAGATGCCTCTCTTAAGACTCCGCATCTGAAGAATGTCATTTGAATAAAGACCAAGACCATTTATTAACCGGGATCGCATTAAGCTATCACAGCGGCGCTACATTTTTTATTTAATTAATTTCCACCAGCATACTATATCTTGCTTTAAAAAGAGATAAAAATGCGCTTCAAATGACAGTGGCAATTTCTCTTGTCATTCGAACCCCTGCAGATTCGGGCAGAGTTAACTCTTATTATGAATACATTTTTTGAGTACTTTTGCATCGATCCTTGAGTGGGTTATATTTCACTCCTATTTTTGTGATACAATCTCTATCTGATTGAATCTTGGGAAGGGAAACAGATTTGTTGACTGACACATATATGCCTTTCGGAATTACCAATTCCAAGTTCCACTTGCAACTAATTTGAACAATTTAACATTTGTACATAACGTAATTAACAAGTATTTGTGAAAGAGAGGAATAAATTTCGATTGTTCAAGTATTGACTAGACATATTTGAAATCTGAAAATTGGAATTATGATATTGTTCGAAGTTCTCTACAGAGCTAAAATACTTTCGAAGCCTAAAAACTTCCGGTTATACAAGGAGTGAAAATAAATTCGACGAAAAAAATTTTTTTCAAGTTTTCCATTCCTGGTATGATCGAGTATCCAATAGTGAATACATTTCTGTTAAAATCATTGTATTAAATCGAATAGTTTTCAAATTATCTAAAAAAAACTGGAAAAAGAGTCAAATATGTTCAGTCAGTAATATGTTCAGTATTTTTATTTTAAATATCCTGACCG
Source organism: Micraspis discolor (assembly GCA_030674115.1). Taxonomy (NCBI): domain Eukaryota; kingdom Metazoa; phylum Arthropoda; class Insecta; order Coleoptera; family Coccinellidae; genus Micraspis; species Micraspis discolor. Next base: position 5,774,309 of record JARTUT010001740.1, read on the forward strand.
TAAACCGTTTTCACAACATCGAAGAGGAAGGATGTGAAAAGGTCATGCATCTTTTGGATTTCAAAAATATCATCACAGGGTGTTTCAAACTTTGTGTTGAAAATTGTGATCTTCAATTGACCATAACTTCTGTTTTTCAAATTAGAACCCTATTTTTTATAATTGTGTTGGATCTTGAGGTCAAAAATAATGATAGTTTTCTCACATGATTATGCTCCTAAATTCAAAAATTTCTGAGTTATTTGAGATTTTCTGGATTTATGTAGTACGTAGAGTCAAATTCTTTGAATCTGATTCAAAAAGATATTCTGTGAGCATAGAAGATAAATCATCCCATTTATAATTCACAAGTGTCAGGCAGGTCTTATTGTTAGTCGCTATGAAATTTTTTTATTTCACAAAATGAATCGTTGCTATTCTAATAATGAGATTTTGGATTTATTTCTAATGTTGTATTTTTTCAATTGTATACGCAATACACATTCAAATGCACTTTATGATATTGTATATTTCAAATCCATGGTGGATGACACAAAATGTTGAGTATCAAATGAGAAATATCCCCATTTTTTTTTACAATTTCTGAAAAGATGTTTCATACTTTCCAAATTTTGGAATGTAAGAGCCCCTAAAGAATACAAAAAAAGGGCAGTTGATGAAATTAGTATTTCAACTTATTCCGAAGCGAATGAGAATTCATCTCACATTACATTACACATTAAATAGATTCGCTACTTCAGTACACCGAATTATGATTATAAATAAATTATGATAATAAAAATAAAAATACATTTCAAAACACAAATCAACAAAATAAATGATCAGGTAAGAGTTTCAATATGGTAACCATTTTGTTCCGCACACTTTCGAATACGTCTTGAAAGCTTTTTATTTAGTCACCTGAATCTAATGCATGAACTTTCTCATATTTGTAGTCATGCATGTTGTGTTTTTTCAAAATTCGGTGCACTGAATTTCTGTCTTAATCGATTTCATGAGCTGCACTTCAAATAGATGCATTTTCATTCGCTTCGAAATAAGTTAAAACACTTTCATTTTCCTCATCATCAACTACCCTTCTTTTGTATTCTTTAGGGGCTCTAACACATCCAAAACTTTGAAAGTTTGAAACATATTTTCTAAAGATCTTCTCCGTCATGGAAGGTAAATGGGGATACTTCTCGTTGAAGGCCCGGCAGGTTCTACTAATAATTCTGTCACATTTACCATGTATATAAAAAAGATCCAGAATTTCGTAATTAGAATAACGGCTCATTTCGTGAAATCGAGAAATGAAGATAACAAATAACAATAACACCTGACACTTGTGAATTATCAACAGATAATTTATCTTCTATGGGAATAGAGTGTTCCCATGGTTTCGAAAGAATGTTCATTGAATTTCTTTAGATGCAATCAATTCGACTCCTTACTCTCCGACTCCGTATACCATAGATCCAGAAAATCTCAAATAACTCAGAAATTATTGAATTTAGGGGCATAATCATGTGAGAAAACTATCATATTCAAAAAATGAAGTCGTGTACCATTGCAAGATATGAATAGTGAAAATGACGACGTTTTTCTGTCGGATCGAACACCAAGAAACTCGCCAAATTACATTCCTTTTCCCAATGGCAATACAACAGGAAAAAAAAAAACTGAATAGCCTTCAGGGAAAGTCGTCATATCCACGTCCTATAAAAACGAATTTTCACAAGTATATTATAGCTTTGAAAGCGAATCCCAATGTATAGAAGTGGGAAGTGAAGCCGGGCTTCCTTTTGTACTATTGTGATTACAAAAAGCCCCCTGATTCATTTTCAGCCAACTATCAACGACAAGATATCCCGCTGAGAAGTCCCTCCAACAGCTCTTTTGTGAAGAGTCAATTTTTTCAAGGGAGCACACAAAACTGTTTGTTGTAGGTTTTTTCAATAGAAGCTGCATTTGAAGGCGAATAAGCATGGACAAGGAAAATCCTGTTTTAGACTTTCCCATCACATAAACATATTAGAGACCCAGTTATGTTCTTCAGTCATGATTTCAAAAACTTTTCCATATTTCGATTTTTTTTTCATTTAATTACATTGTAAATCAATCGGATTCCGATCGAATAGTAGGTAAATCATTTTGGAGTTGTTACTACCCAAATGCAGGACACGGCACTTAGAAAAATTCAGAGGCAACAGCCATTCCTCCATCCACCTCTGAATGATGTTACAGTCTTCCTCAAGGTTATCACGATTAGTGTTGGGGTAGTTATAAAATTTCATATAATAATCAGCATAGAATGCACTCTCAAATGATATCAAACGAGGTAAAAAACATACAAAAACCAGAAAGAGCAGTAGTCCCAGGACAGAACCCTGAGGAACTTCACTACTCACAGATCTGAAGGAAGATGAAATAAAAATATACATATTTTTATTCCATGTATATTTGAACCCGAACAACTTCAATTTTTGGTGGAATTGTTGAAAATAAACACTTCAAATTAGGGTCAAAATAATTTAGAATTACGAGATTGATAAACGACATAATGACATTGGTTACCTATCGATCCATTTTCCTTAACAATTCTTTCATTAATTCGGTAATGCATATAAATGAATTTCCTGGAAAAAGACAAATGAATTGTAATAGGCGCTTCGTAGTAATGAAGATCGATTGCGAAAATGAAAATCAACCCTTCACGCCTTCGAATTGCGCTCATTCGTTTGATTACTGTTTCGCATTTATATTCTGTGAAACTGGGGATTTTATGTGGTTTAGGTAAGGTTATGAGGACTATTATGCTGTAATGAAACTGTCCTGCGTTTTATGAATGGCAGCTATGAACGAGTTTCTATTATTAGTTGTGCTGAAAATTGATTACTCTCATTATTCATGGAATTTTACATTTTTGTTGAAGAGTCAACCCCCATGTTTGATGTGTAAATAAAGGATGACACGGAAATGATGATATATTTCATTCAAAAATCACTTTCGAAGTGTTGTCACTCTTATCATACTTTATACTCATCAGCCTTAAGGTTCTTTTATAATATTTCTGGGTTTTTGTAATAAAACTCGTATTATTTTCTACTGTACCAGAAATGCATTTTATATTTCGGAATTGGAGAACCCTAGTGTTGCAATTTGCCAACTGAGAGCTCTATCGTGAAGCTTGACATTTTTGAGGTTATTCTTCTTCTTCTTCTTCTGTTTCTCAAACAAGCACTAGCTCTAATAGCATCCCTCTCTCAGAGTAGGCTTGAGTATGGGCTCAGCCTATAGACTATGCACCCAGTTTCAGTGTTGTAGTGCTAAATTCAGCGATCCAGGGTCCCGAGGGCGCAGGAGTCTTGTAGTACAATCCCAGGATCGGCTTATGGCTTCTTGATATAGAATATGTGTATCTGTAGAACTCAATTACATATACATTACTGCTCGAATAACATGCTCATTCAAAAGCGAAGGAAGCATAGGGTTGCGGTTAAAATCACAAGGGACCAAAACATGCGGAAATCCAAGCTGATAAAGCAACAAAAAAAGAAAAAATCAAAGGTCAAAGCACTACAGAACAAGCTCACAGTCTACGATGAATTGCACCAGTAGCTCCAATATGTCCAACTTGTTTGTAAATATTAAGTCATAAATACAGATAGGTAAGGGTAAGCCTTTCCTAGAAAGTTTGCTATACAAAAAATCTATCTTCTCTTGGTGTTGGTGTTTTGGCAAGAAGGAATATATGTGGAAGATCACCTAATGATCCGCAGTCACAGTTGGGAGACTCTCTCAAACCTATCCTATATAAGTGCGCAGGAGTAAGGCAATGGTCCGACCTGAGACGTAAAACGGTGGTAATAAATCTTCTTGGTTTATCTACTTTTGAGTACCATGTTGTAAGGGGGAAGTTGTTTTGATCAAAGTAGGAGTCATAAATCTTTCTCATGTGCTTGCACAAGTTGAAAAAGTCACGGATCCATGACTCTATGATAACTTTCTTGTATCCAGGCCACAAGATCAGGGGTCCCGCCGGAATATCAGGTACATTGTCAGAATATCTTCCTTGATTAGCCAATTTGTCAGCCACATCATTATCATGAATATACGAGTAACTAGGCACCCAAATGCAAAAGACCGAGAGAGCAGCCATGCTGGCAGTGAGAAAGAGATGTCTTACTCTCATCAAAATGTTGGACTTCTGCGCTTCCAAAGCGCTAAGGGAATCTGACACGACCAACACTCTTGACAGGCTTCTGCCCGCAGCCTCAGAGACTGCCTATTCAATGGCATACAGTTCTGCGTTGTAAATCGACCAGTAGTCTGATAACCGTCCAGAGATTTTTACCCTCAATGAGGGGAAGAAAACACCATAACCTACAGAGTTCGGATTGCAAGATAGGGAAGCATCAGTAAACACCAAAATATGCTGGGGAAAGCGCCTATTTATCAAATCGAGGAAGGCCTGATGATTAGAAAGAGCCGATTTTGGAAGTCCTGAATTATAAACCTTAATTTGATTAGTTCTCACCACTAGTGGTGCTGATAGGTATGGTATGGTGTTCGACCTATGAATCCGATTTTCCTCCCTCAGGTCACTAATTGCCCGGATGTAACCAGGTACGGTACCATTAAACCAAAGTCCTTCGAGGTGGGACGTGTCCTCTAAACAGGGTGATGTATCATCCTAAGTGCCTTTATTACATACTTATAGGCAACCCAGCATAATTTTTTTGAGGTTATACGTAGTCAGAGTCAGAACGTCTTGACATACGAGTGCTATTTGTGTTGTTTACAGTAACTTAAAAGATTAATCTCGTGCCAAAAATGGAATTGAATCGTGAACATTTTCGTGCAATCATTTTTTTAAAACTCTTGAAGTGGATTAAATCAATAACAGTGCATCGATGATCTTACTTCAATTATTGGCGATTAAGCTCTATCAAGGACCAGTGCTTATCGATGGTATGGTAAATTCAACCGAGGTCATAGTTCACTCCAAGACGAATTTCGTAAAGGTCCTCAAAAAAAATGTTGTTCCAACAAACATTCATGCTGTGGGCCAACTGATATTGCAAAATCGTCATGTGACCTATCGTGAGACTCTGACAACCTTAGGCATTGGTGAGACTAGCATAAATTCAATATTGCATGAATATTTGAGCGTCAAAAATTTGTTCGCATTAGATCCCACAAAATTCTTCAATGGCACAAAAAAAGACTCGTATCGATTGGCCCAAAGAAATGCAAGAGTGTATAGATCTTGATGAAGAATATTTTAAAAAACAATAAAGCGATTTTCGAAAATTTATATTTTTGTTCAGTAATTCCGAATTATTAAAACAACCCTTGTATAACGTCTGTCCTTTCAAGTCATTGTCATTTACTATCAGAAAATAAAAACATCACACCGACCCCTAATATTTATTTGTTTATTCCTTCGAAAACTTTTTGGAATATCAATATGTAGGATACATATAACAACCATACACTCACAAAATTCATTTATATTAGAAGGATAACTTAAGAGGAATAAAGTATAAAAAAATTGTTGAAAATTATTTAAAAATTTTCTGGAGTGTCGATTTCTATGTAAGTTTGCGAGCCTATATATTCCAACATTGTTTTGAATGATTGTTTGGGCTATTACCATCATCTATTGTGGATGTAATGTTTTCCGACGTTTCGATAGACATCTTCTATCTTTATCAAGGAGAAAAGTAAGAAACCTTTTGAAACTTATCAATTTTCAAAAAGTAAATATTGACAGAAGTCATGAAAGAAAAATGAACGATGTTATATACTCATCTGTGATATGATGATCTTTTTAAGTTGGATCGAACTATCGGCGTCCAAACTTCTGGCAGATCTATAGATGGAGCACTTATGGAATCAGGTGTTATTTTCATAAATGCTGCTTCTTTGATTTTTCTTCTTGCAAGTTTTTCTTCTTTGGATATTATTGATGCTTCATCCCATTTTATACGATGATTCTCATCTACAGCATGTTGGACCAACCTGTATTTGTCGCTGTCTAGTACTCGTAGAAGCTTCTGATGTTCTTTTATTCGTACATTCAGAGGGCGTTTAGTTTCTCCGATGTAAGATTTTCCGCACTCGCAAGGTAATTCATATATGCAGTTCTTTGTCCTTTGTGTCTCATTATTAGGCTTAACTTTTGTAAGTTTAGCTCTGATAGTGTCTTGAGTTTCGAATGTAGTCGTTATGTTGTATCTATTTCCAATTCTTCTCATTTTCTCCGACAAACCTTTTATATAAGGAATTACGGTTTTAATGGTCTGATTTAAATCTGTTGGTTCAGGTTGACTTTCTCTTGTTCGTTTAGCTTTTTCTAATATCTTTTTGGGGTAGCCATTGCTTCTAAGAGTTTTCGAGATGTTATTTATTTCTTCATTTTGGTCTTCTTCAGTGCAACAAATATTTATTGCTCTATCAAATAAACATTTTGCTACTCCCAATTTAGTGTTTAGTTGGTGGTTTGAATCAAAATATAGATCAGATATCTCTCCTCAACAAGGGTGTCAAGTTCTCTATAGCCCCTAAGACGATACCAAAAATTGAAACCATGTTGGCGGCAGAAGAAACTGCACAGAAAATTCGAGAACCTGAAAATATCTACATTTTGATTCAAACCACCAACTAAACACTAAATTGGGAGTAGCAAAATGTGTATTTGATAGAGCAATAAATATTTGTTGCACTGAAGAAGACCAAAATGAAGAAATAAATAACATCTCGAAAACTCTTAGAAGCAATGGCTACCCCAAGAAGATATTAGAAAAAGCTAGACGAAAAAGAGAAAGACAACCTGAACCAACAGATATAAATCTGACCATTAAAACCGTAATTCCTTATATAAAAGGTTTGTCGGAGAAAATGAGAAGAATTGGAAATAGATACAACATAACGACTACATTCGAAACTCAAGACACTATCAGAGCTAAACTTACAAAAGTTAAGCCTAATAATGAGACACAAAGGACAAAGAACTGCATATATGAATTACCTTGCGAGTGCGGAAAATCTTACATCGGAGAAACTAAACGCCCTCTGAATGTACGAATAAAAGAACATCAGAAGCTTCTACGAGTACTAGACAGCGACAAATACAGGTTGGTCCAACATGCTGTAGATGAGAATCATCGTATAAAATGGGATGAAGCATCAATAATATCCAAAGAAGAAAAACTTGCAAGAAGAAAAATCAAAGAAGCAGCATTTATGAAAATAACACCTGATTCCATAAGTGCTCCATCTATAGATCTGCCAGAAGTTTGGACGCCGATAGTTCGATCCAACTTAAAAAGATCATCATATCACAGATGAGTATATAACATCGTTCATTTTTCTTTCATGACTTCTGTCAATATTTACTTTTTGAAAATTGATAAGTTTCAAAAGGTTTCTTACTTTTCTCCTTGATAAAGATAGAAGATGTCTATCGAAACGTCAGAAATCATTACATTCTCAATAGATGATGGTAATAGCCCAAACAATCATTCAACACGAGCTCCATCATCAACAATATCTCGTCATCAACTATTCCAACATTATTCAAACGTCGACCAGGAGAAAAATATACTCCAATAGATATTCTAGGAGATATTGAGGAGACCAAAGAGATGCTCATAACCCTTGAATCATTCAAAGGATTCAGCCCAATATCGAACTTGGCGAGATATTTGTAATATATACCTGGATTTTTCGTCAGAAAGTCAAATTCAATCGATTAAGATCATTTTTGTTGTTTCTCCAGGACTGTAAAGTCTTCAGGTACTATATTTTATTTTTAATCTTTCCAATATAAATGTATAAAAGCACCTAAGTGAGACAGGAGCTGCTGTGCGCTTATTTCGAGGTTCTTTTTCGGCCTCAAGAATATTTTGATACCGAAACATACAGCGTAATAATGGATCAGATGGATATTCCAGGATTATTTAAGGAAACCGAATTTCAGATGTTCATATCTGCTAAACAGTTCGACAGATTCGACCGAAATATTTGGACAGTAAATTCATTATTGTGAAAATATGAGAACTCCCACTCATCTATTTTGGATTATAGAGAGTATCCAAACGAAAACACTCTGTAAAAAAAAACCAAATCTTGATGGAGCTGCTTGTTCATCTCTAAAAAGTAATGAAATCTAGAAAAACTCGTGACAAGTCTTGAGTTCCATACTGTGATTTCTTCATTATTATATTCAATGTTGTGTGACTTGGCTGTTAAACTGCAACTTGTTGAAGATGAAAAATTGCAACTAGGAAAAAGTTGATTGAATGAATAGCGGTTCTGGCAACAGATTGATGCAATGGAGTCATGCACCTGGTTTTGCACCCATGTGAACCCTTCAACGATCAAGTAGCACAATATTAACTATAAAAATAAAGAATTTGCAGTAAGAAATCTTAAACTTGCCACGACTTTGTCTAGATTTCATTACTTTTTAGAGATGGGCTAGTATTTTACAGAATGTTTTTGATTGCATTTCACTTCTTTTTGAAGAAACTTGGGCATATTGATTTATTATATTATTTTTTTAATTTCTTATTTTACACATTTTTTTAGAAGAAGTTTTGTTATTATTACAAATCTTTTTTCTTCTTATTTTTCAGTTCTGATTCTTGTACAGTAGCAACCGTTTTTAATATTCCCCATTCGCGTTCAATATTCATTCTTTTATGCGGTTGAGAGGGCTTAAGAACTCAATCTCTTATAGTTTGGTTGGGATCTTGTAGATTCTAACCAGGGTCACCAAGTCCAGAACTTCGATTACCCTAGTTTTTATAGTTTTCACTTTACGTGGCCATTAAACCCTAACTCTGTACCAAATTATGGAAAGCACCATCTCTGTTTTAATGATCGAGTGGGTGTCATAAATGCTAAACTTTGCTTTCGCATAACTTTGAAACTACAGACTTGAAATTTTAGATTTTTAGTATGTGACAATAGATGTTGCTGGTCGGCCAGACATACTCAAGTTTATTATGCATCAAGAAGAGGACCCAATCGATCGAAACCATTTTCTGCAAGATGTTGGAAAATCAAAGACAATGGAGCAAAACGATATCTCGTTCTACTAGGAACAATAAGAAGCCTTCAATTCCAATATGACAGTTTACCCTTCAGACCAAAAGAGCAAAATTCATACTAGAGATTTTCCCTGCAATAAAAACAGAATCAAATCCACATCAGCATACAGACACAACAAAACTCTCTAAAACATTCACATTTATCGATCCTTAAGAAACAAGAAACACGAGACATGCAGTTTCAATTTGCATTATTGAATTCCTCAAAAAAGACTGCATCATTCACGTGGAGTGAAGGCAAAATGAAATATTCCACACTGTCACTCTGGGTATTTTCCATTAAATGCTTCGCGAGAGAGCCAGGCCTGAAGGGAGAAGCGTTGTATTTCATCCTTAGATCGAAACATCAAAACATTATTTCGCATATACGGTACGTCAGGAAACCGTTCCTTTTATAATAAACTCGAGTTTCCTTATCCGCAAATCGAATATGTTGGAGCGAATAAAGCGAAATCGACCAGGAAAATGTCACTGGCAGATAATATATATTTATAAGCTGGCGGAGTTCACAAAACCTTTTCTTCGAAGATTTTTTTTTTTTGGTTCGCCAAGATCTCACAAGACGACAAGACGTTTGGAACTTCAAAACATGATTATAGGGGTGATTTACCCTTCGAGATAAGAATAGAGAAGACAAGGTGGCATTTGTGGCACTTACCACCTTGTTCGTGGAAATATTTGAAAAAGTATCAGTTCATGAGCTTCTTGGGCAAACATTAGATATTGTCAGATAATCAGTTTGTATTTAGACATTGTCGATTTACTTAGAAGATATCTATAGGGCAATTGATGTTGATAGGAAAATCATTGGTGTTTTCGTTGATCTAAATAACGCAGCATCAGCAGAAATGATACTACATGGGCTGAAAAGTCTCTGGCCTAACACAAAGATGGAGCTAGTTTTATTGCAGTCACCTATTTTTCAGTTAATACCAACCTTCAAAAGGCTACTTTTGATCATTTCAAAACAATGGATCAAAAACATTTTATTGTTTTAATGTTACACTGCTTCTTCATAGGAAAAAGGACTGTTCAAGCGAAGCAATGGCTTGAAAAGTGTTATGGTGACTCCGCTAAATCAGAATTAACAATAAAACGTTGGTTGGCTGACTTCAAACGTGGTCGTAGGGACACCGATGATGCAGAATGTTTTGAATGAACAAGAAGTGAAGTTGCGAGAGTGTTGATGATTCTAAGCAGTGTTTGGCCAGGTTTGAATGTAAAAAACCGGAATTTTTGGATCGATATGTGACAATGGATAAACAATGGATCATCACTTCACCCGGAATAGCAACGATCGTCATTTGACTGGACAGCAACAGGTGAACCTCGTACAAATCGCCCGAAAACAGTAATCGGCTGGAAAGGATTTGGCTTTATTATTTTTGGGATGTGCGTAGTGTAATATTTATCGACTAGCCTGAGAAAACAAATACCATTAGCAGTGAATATGATATAGTCTTATTAGAGCATTTGAAGATCGAAATTATAATGAAACGAAGGCAAATGGATTTTTTTTCCATCAAGATAACGCACTGTGTCTCAAGTCAATCAAAACAGTTACAAAACTATATGATTTGAACTTTGAATTGCCCCCACATTCACCGTATTCGCTAGATTTGGCTCCCAGTGATAACTTGCTGTTCGTAGACCTGAAAAAATGCCCGTTAGAAATTTTAGAGATTCTCGCTGAAATTGATGCCTATTTCGAGCCAAAAGATAAATCATTCTACAAAAGTAGTATTGAAATTTAGAGGCGCTAAAATAATTGCGTTCATTGATGAAGCTTATTTTGAACCAAAAACATTTTGCTTTCTTTGATATACCCGGGACTTTTCAGCCTATGTGTTTAATGTATAAAAAAAGGCAATTCAAAAAAACAGTTAATTCATGCAGTTATCAGTTGGATACATTCATTTGACTGACAGGATCAGAGGTAGACTACTACAAGTTCACTTGGGATCTTGATCCTCTCGGATATCATAAGTCAATCGTGGATAGCTCACACCAGTGGAACAATGGTTCTTCGGAATTGTCGTTCCTTTTTATTAACTTACCTTGCTGGCCGGAATAACGGCATTAGATCTCTTTTTTTATAGCGCTCTTGTTCACCCGAACAGAGTGCCTATCATTTTGCCCAAATGTCTGTAATTTTTTAATATCGAACCGAAAATGGTCTCAATTGATTGGGTTCGACTCCCCGATGAAGAATCAGTGGCGAAAGTTGAGTCTGTCCGGCCGGCCGGCCGTATCTCTCTAGCATCCAAACGAGATGAGCTTAAGTTTTCATATTTTCAGAATAGGTTAATTGTCCAAATATCTCGGTCAAGTTCGTTATTGGGCCAAATCCGTCGGATGATTCAGTAGTTATGAGCATCTGAAATTTTCTTCCCTCAATTACTACTAGAATATCCATCCGATCAAGTTGATACTTGAAATATTGTTGAGGGAGGCTGAAACAAAACAGCTAAAAAAATTTCACAGAAATCGTCACGCTAGAAAATTTTAAAAAAATTCTCAAAAAGAAATTTTTGAATACTCAATATCTCATAAGAAATTTTTCGGATTTCAATAAAAATTCGTGAATATATTGAGGTGATAGATATCTTACTCATCTTCAAATTTTATTGTCGTAGCTTCTTCCATCTTAAAATATGATCATTTTTTTCATTTACTCAAGAGAAAAGAGAAATGACATGAAGTACCGATAGTTTTTTTGAACGATGGCCATCACATATAGATATTCGATTGACAAACGCCGGGCTCATCAATCAGTGTCAGTTGGAGTAAAATTAATCAAAATTTTTGATTACGGTGGAATCATAGAGGGAGAATTTTATCTCGATGACAGAAATAATATACGTTGTCAAAATTCAGAAAAGCACTGAATTAAGTTTTCAGAAGGAATTTAGCTTCGAACAAAACTTGGCGACAATTATGAGTAGTTATTTTTGTTGGTTCATTCATTAGGCATTCATACTTGCATCACATTGTCCCTTAGTACGGGAAAAGACTATTGTTCACCTGATCAGAGTGCTTATAGATTTGTTATGGTTTGAATATCTACTCGCAAGTAGCTCAACAAGAGCGCCAAAGCAATCTGACCTCACGTCAGTGCTTTCTAAATTTTTAATTATTCATTGATCGTAAACTAGCAAATTATTGATTTTTTGACACAATGAGGAAAACTTTTACTCAATAAACGTCTTCATATATGAAGAACTCGATAACTTCTCGAAACTAGATGATACAGAGCTAAAATTCAAGTATGTTCTCCTGTCATATATCCTCGGTATCTTTCTCATTTGTACGATATTTTTGAGGATATCAAATAATCGAAAAAAGATACTGTGCATTGATTAATCAAGTTTTTTTTCAATGTTTCCTCTAACTGAACTAAAGCACTATTACTGCTGAAAGTTTTAATCTGTTGATTTTCAACATCATATCAGTTTAGTAAACAACATGTTTATCTTCGTCGAACGGTTTTTTTTACAACGTTGTTGCTTATCTCAAAACGAAGGCTGGAAGGAAATCCATGCTGAGAAACATAAATCACGATCTAGAGTTTCAACGTAACACAACTGAACAAGACCTCCTCAATTCAATAAACCGTTTATCCGATGATAACTTTTGATAATATAAACTTGAACAAGGTCTGGCGGCTTAACCAACTTTCTATATTGATTGTTCCCGATATCGCCAGCAAGGGGTTGTTATCAAATCTAAGTTTAATTAATAGTCTCTGGGACCAAAGCAACTCAAGGGGGTTTGTGTGTACACGTAGAGAAGCCACCCTTTTCCTTATCGGCGAAATTATTTGCTGAAGGTCCATCAGAGTTCCGCATCTGATTGAATTCTAATCACCCGGTAGTGATGATCCCGATTGGTTTCTGAAATGACCGAGTAATTGAAGGTTTCGTCCTATTTCCTTGATTGTGTATCTCATCTATCATTGGTATTTGATTTGAGTCTATATTGAGGAGGATCGCATGTTACGTGGTAGGATATGTCGGTTAGGGTAGGCTCGATGTTGTGGAATCAAAACATTAAGAATCAGAAACGAATAATACAAATTCCTTTATACATCCTAATCACTAAGCACAGGTAAGTGAAAATATTGAACCGTTTCATATGAAGAAAAATTAAAGTGTATCTCCGAAATTCCCAAATATGAAAATGCATTTTAACAAACCGAATTATCCAATACTAATTCGATTTTGTTTTAGAGGTTTGACGAGGATTCTTTCCTTTGCAGTTGATTAGATGTTGCCAAACAGTATTATTGTTAAATTAACAAGCCTTATATTAGTTTAGCACACAAGAAATGAATAAATTAAATGAAATACAGCAAATAAGTGAATTTCACAATTCACTACCACAAGAAAAATTGTTCATAGTTAACGAAACATTACCTGAAATATTGTGCAAGTTTCGAAAAGAAGAATTCTGTAATGCAAAATGTCAATTAGTTCTTGACAACGTGAAATGAATGAATGAAATGAAACAGCTGTCAAATATCAATCAATGATTTGCATGGTTGCGCCCTCACATAAACGTCGTAGGAAATAATCCCCTTGTCCCAAAATGTGGAATCACCTTTCCGTTCAAATTAGGCGAATTGCATAAACCAATATTTTAGACACGTGAACTGTCAAAAATGTCATAGGTCAATATTTGGTCTGATTTCAATCAGTGTTGCCTAGGCCAAAAATATAGAGGGTAACATCGTTCGTATCCCCCAAGGATATTCATCTGAAGTTGTAGACTGGCTGCAAATGGCAAGTCCAGCTCACACGCTTCACAAGTTTTTTCAATACGGAAAAAAGTACTAACTATTTGTTATGCTAAGTATGTGATGTATATTTCAGTCAGAATGCCCTAAAAAAAACCTCTGCCTTCAGTCACGAAAGATCCTCATTCTGTTTCGGACCGATAACTGGCATTAACATAATGGCACAAGTTTCTTTCAAATGCCGCCTGTTAGGAGTTACATTCCTATAACAACTTTTTCGAAGTTTGGACTCTGATTCACGTAAACCAGCAGGGCCCTCTAAAGTAATGAATAGACTTTTACTTTCGTCGGATAGATTTCAAACTTTCCGCTTTCGTTTATACAAGACTGAATTCATATCGGAAAATAGGAGATTCGGAGTGTCTGCCAAAGTTGAGCAGTTTCCCGAGCAGTGATTCCCTTATGATTATGTTATTAACTCCTTTACAACCAAGAAGATGGATTTGTAATAGAATTGTAACATGTTGAAATTTCATCACTTCCAGGATTAGGAAAATATGTTTACGAGTTCATGTCAGACTTGGATAATTACTTGAAAAAGCTATTACGAGGGCTCGTGTCGATTAGTTGAGAGAAATGCTCCAAAAATACGATTGCGAGCTTCGAAGCACGTCTATGACATCGTGACAGGTGATGAATCGTCTAAGCCCAAAAGTAAACAGCAGTGGACTCTATGGGTGTTTCAAGACGAGCCAAACTCAACAAAAGTTGCTCGCACACTTCCAAGCGAATGGTCACCTGTTTTTTCGAAAAAAGTGGATATGTCGCAATTTTACCACTAGAATAACGCAGAGAAGTCAATTCTGAGTGCTACACAATCATTTGTTTGCCAGTTGTCCAAGAAATCAGGGAAACTAACCGCCGAAGACCGATCACCCTTCACCACAATCTCACAAATCGGCTCTGAAAACCACATTTTTGAGTACTCATAACATCGATTTGATGAGTCATCCGCCGTATCGTCCTGGCTTGGCACCGAATGACTTTTTTATTCCAGTACGTAAAAAATGAAATGAGATATCAACGTTCTTCTACACCTGAAGAAGCGGTTGATGCGTTGAGAATGCAAATTTTGGAGATACCTCAATCAGACTAGCTAAAGTGCTTCGACAATTAGTTCAAACGCATGCAAATGTATAGATCTATATAAAGATTTATATTCAAACCATATAAGTAGCTCGAATGTATTTCTTATATTCAACAAATCATACAACATGAAAGTTACTATAAGATATAGTTTTAGTATTGTTCTTTTGACTCTGAAGATTTCAAATGCATATCATATCCAGTGCCCTCCCGAGGAAATGTGTTATACTAATGTTTACGTTATTGGAGTTATTCATTATTTTAACTCAAAAATCTTAGATATTCGGTTTTGATTTAAGAGAACTAGTTTCATTAAATTGATTAAACGTCACGATATGAATGTCATTTAATCAAATCATTAACAAATTCCACCACGATGATGGTTTCTGGAGCCAGTAAGTAAGTAATCATGCACCAATTTTTCAAGAATGTCGTTCATTTTAGTGATTCTATCATTTGCAATAGCTCGATAGATACAAACAGAATTTTGCTTTAAAATTACGAACAGGATTGAACTGTCACTTTCTTCTTCCATTGAGATTTTTTCATTTTCAGATTTCGCCGATCCAAATGGGTCTACATACGTCTGAATATAGCTCTTTCCCTTTGTACCAATGGTTCGGGATCCAGATCTCTGCTCCTAACAGAAAAGGAAGTGAAGTGAATGAATTGAATTGTATAGGGCAATTTCAAAACCGGTAATTTGTGAGTTGAGCGGGCTTATTGAAGATTTGAAACTCCCGCCAACATTACAGTCCTTGCAAACTAACAGAATGGCGGCCGAAGTTGCCTGAAACTAATTCGGACGTTCCACTTCTTAATATTAGCGTTCTGTTGAACCCACGTTTCTCACACAGACGGTTAAAAAACTATCCGTAATCAAGATTCGATTCGTCAACTGAATTGGGATTCAGACACTCCTCAATGAGTAGGTTTTAAGGGTAATTGGGTCAGGTCTGTGCAAATAGTTTCTAGTTTTATGAAACGAAACGTTCGTGTTTCAGAGTGGTGCAAATCTTTTGTTCACCCCGGCCCTCAAGCAATTAATTATTCCTGTCTATACCGGAATTGTTAGCGGAAACTTCAATGGTAGCAACTCGAACTGGGCTTGAATGCTGATTTCGTTTTGAATATTCCCAGTTCGTTTCTCAATGAAAATATTTTGAATTAGAATAACAAAACGCTTGTGTAGTATAGGGGAGTCGAAAGAAGAATTCAATATTTGAAATTCTGGTTCAATGTGTCAGATCTAACAGAATTTGAGCATAATATAGGTTGCCAGAAAAAAAGTGTGTCTGAGTCAGATTTCCGAATTGATATTCCATATTTGTGATTCATTCTCTTTGTCCAGTCGATGTTACTGTTGTTATCTGCAAGTTATCGGCTCCGCCCGAGGGATGTAACTTTGAAAACCTCGGGAAATATACTATTCATATTTCCCTAGTTGTAGTAATAGCTATTCCATTTTTATTTCAATAGAGAACCGAGCCAGTTCATGGAGTCGCATCTTCGCTCTTCTGGAGAAGGGCGCATCAGAAACATTCGATACAGCGGCTTGGAAAAATGAAGTTAAACTTTTCCGACTCTGCCAAGGATTTTCTGTTCTGCAAACTTTCCGCATTAATCCTTCTGTGAAAAACTGTCACCCCTGCTACTTAAGAGTTATTGATTGGACAGAAAAAGGAGCGAACTCAGCAAGTCTTGAAATTTTCAGTTGAGGGTAATTGAATGCAAAAGTTGGCTGGATTCCGTGATAATTTTAACCTGGGAAGAAAAACAGCTGACTGTCTCAAGTTGGCGGGCCCAAAAAGTCGCTGAGTCTCAACTCGGTGGAAAATGTTCAGTTATTCATTGAAATTTCATATTTCGATAAATATATTGATATCTTCTTTATTTTCAAACTTGAAAACAATTGAGCAATCGTTCTGGTTGGAACATTAGAAGTAAAATGAGTTTTTTTTTCTGTGACGGGAAAAAATTTGATATTTCATCTCTGTTGACAGGTAACAAAATATAACTTTTCACGAAATTACTTTCTTTCCCGGGAAAAAAGTGAATACTTTTTTTCCGGTATATACAGGGTGAGTCTTTGACCACTGCGTTAATTTTAACCATAGGTTCTTGAGATCAAAAGAAACACTTTTTCCATTACGGTTTTTCCATATTCAGCTGAGTTAAAAAGTTATAAGTAAAAAAATATAACTTTTCACGAAATTACTTTCTTTCCCGGGAAAAAGTGAATACTTTTTTTCCGGTATATACAGGGTGAGTCTTTGACCACTGCGTTAATTTTAACCATAGGTTCTTGAGATCAAAAGAAACACTTTTTCCATTACGGTTTTTCCATATTCATAAGCATTTTCAGTTTTCACATTGGGCAAATACCCCTCTGTAGTCCAGTTTAGTTTGAATGAAAAATACCTTCCACAGCATCCACTATTGAATCTGAATTGTTTAAAAACATTATTTTCCCTCTAAGAAATGATTCACTCACTCATGTTTCATCCGATGAGGTCCATATCCAGAAGGAGGATACAAAATACTAATTTTCTGGTAAAAAAAAATTCAACACCATAAACATAGATTTTTGTTGTTCTACTATATTTTCTTTCTACTTAAAGATTATAAACCATGCCTTTCTAGTGAGAAATTCCAAAAAAACCTCAGAATTATTGGGTGTTATCATCATACATTTGTAATTTTTTTCTTAAAATTTCCAAATCATGAAAACCATCATTTCTATGAAACCTTCCAAGGCAAGAGGTTGTCACTGTGCTTTTTTTTCACCCAAAGCCAGAAAAAATCATCTATGATTTTCCAAACACTGATATTTCTGAAGTTTCTTCTCCTTGACAGAGACCAGTGAACATGTCTATGAGGTCTCTTGATATCATACTGTTAAAAATATGAAAAACTTTTTCGAAATCTTCAACAACAATGAATGATGTCACTACGAAGAATCATTTTAAAATGATGTTACTTTGCTTGATGATCATTTTCTGTACTAAATCCCAATAACAATTTACCAGTATTTCCAGATTTAGGTGTGCAATTA
Organism: Micraspis discolor; assembly: GCA_030674115.1. Classification (NCBI taxonomy): domain Eukaryota; kingdom Metazoa; phylum Arthropoda; class Insecta; order Coleoptera; family Coccinellidae; genus Micraspis; species Micraspis discolor. The sequence continues at coordinate 5,792,346 of JARTUT010001740.1, forward strand.
TACTTTCTTGAAGAAATACCTAAATTTGATTTTGAAAAATCAACTAGGTGTTCTTTAATAAAGAATTTTTTGTTAAATCATTAATATGAATCTATTCTGTTTAGACTATAATTACTGATTACTGATTTATATAATCAGAGTATCTGTTTTAATTACGTAAACAAGAACATAAATATTGAATAATGGTAATTCATAGATTATGTCAAATTTTAATACCTTACCATAGAATATTAATTTATTACCGAACCCCAGGAGAGAAAAAATTCATATTTGCAATGTTTTTTTAAATGAAAGATAATATCTGTAACTATTATTGATCGTTAATAATAAAAATAAAAAAGTGTTGTGTGGTTCCTTGTTGTTTTGATTCTGTTTGAAACTGTCGACAGTTATTTGCAGCTTTTTTCAAAAAAATGTGGAAAATATTGGAAGGATAATATCGATAGTTTTAAATTATTCAATTCAGTATGAAATGATTATGGTCAGAAAATGCATTTCTAATCTTTCTTGTTTATGAGCTTATAGCTTCCAGTTTCAATATTGATTGAATTTTAATTAACCGTGCATCATAACAAACATTCAGAAATATTAAAACTAAGTCAAATTCTATTATCTCCTAAGTTTGGGAACAAGGTTGAATCGGTGTATGAAATAAAGATAATAAAGGCATAAAACAAATCTAGGAGACTGGGTTCGAAGTTTTTAAACTCATATGAGCTCAATTTGCAGCATTCCTATGTTAGAATAGATATAATTTGATGAACCCTGAAAGTCTGAAGCTATAAAAAACCTGCTCTTCATAAAGACAAGTCTTCAATTTAACAGGTCCTGACAGAAAATACTTTACCTATTTCAACGGTCAAAATATACCGAAGTACCGAAGAGTTATGGAAAACTTTTTCTCTATTGATTATGGAATATTATTCTGGATTAAATATTAAACAAGGTGCTAGACATCATTAACAATGAATACAGCAAATGGGAATTTAGATTTTGTGGTGAATGTAAGACAAAAATTGTTCAGTGGTTAATTTCATCTATAGTGTTCAGTGGTGAAACCATAAACTGGAGAGATTTCCCCAACCTTTTGTAGAAATATTTAATAAAGATATAAAATATGGCAACATGGAATAAATCTGATTATTGAATAATTTCAGCACAGAGTTGGATTTGGGAAAATCAGAAAATTTGGACAAAATTATATCGATTCAATTCCTTTCAACTTCAAATATCTCAAGAATGGTTCAATTTAGGAGAAAAGATGAGAAATGATTTTATATGCAAAAAATACTAATGATTCCAGGAAGTACGAGATACGGATCTTTAGTTCAAGCGATATTTGTTTTTCATGCAATTTAACCAATCTGTAGAGTAGTAGTGAGAAACCCACAAGAAGTGGAATAAATCTATTGATGCCAAAATATGCACTAGTGTTATCAAAAACCTTCTACTAGAGATCATTTCAATTGATATTGTCGTTTGAATATTACAGGTGAAAATGCAATTTTTTTATGAAATTTCAACACCCTATATCTTTTGAACGGGCCAATTAAAATTAACGCAGTGGTCAAAGACTCACCCTGTATACATATAGATAATGGAAGATATTTGATTTTAGGATATTTTATTGAAAGAAGTTACATTTCCTTTATATCAAAAGTACAATTATTAAATGTGCATTGCGTGAATGATATATTCCTTGAACTATTCGGTAAATCAGACGAATTTTCTTGTGTTGAAATAATATTCTCTGACATGGACACAACTGCTGTTGATATACCTGGTCGCAAATCGGGTGCCACACGTTCTGAACACTTTATTAGCAATTTCTGTACTGTGTGCCACCGATTCATCAATATACCCTTCAGGGACCGTTGATGACTTCCAATCGCCATGTTTCTTTAGTGTCATCAAGTCTCCCCCAGATTCAATTTAAAGTGTAACAGACGATCTTCGAAATGAATGACCTGTATATGAGTTAGCATTTTCAAGTTGAAGAAAATTAGCTACTGTTTCAGGTACCTTATAAAACTGATTTTACCCACAACCTGATTGATACATTCTGCATTGCGATATGCAACAAGCGGCGATCCGGTAATATTTAATTTATTCTTCAGTAACTACAAACCTCCTGTTTACATTTTTCTTTGTTTGCTTCAGTTTCACAATGAATAACTTCCCCGAATCTTCAATATCATCTATTGTTACCTGGCTGATTTCACCAATTCGACAAGCTCCTGAAATCCCAAATACAACAACAACCTTGGCCATTAATTGAACTTCATCGGGTGCATTATTTAAAAAATTACTAATTTGTGTACTCGCAGCTTTCTTGGACGTATGACCTTTCCCATTTTGTTTCAGAAATGTAATTAGTTTGAAATATTTTGAAATTTTTATTATTGGATCGTAAGATACTTTTAATCATTGAATAATTCGACCACACTGTTGATGGCTTTTGTTGTTGTGCCATTTAGGAAAAAAAAAGCCAATAACACTGTCTCCGAGAAAGAACTGCATGTCTTTTTCATTTTCCATTCCATAAATCTTGAATACGCGGTTTCGTGAATTTTCCGCGATTTAGCTGGCAATAATTTTCGTGACTCTACTTTCGCTGCTTCTATCAACTCCGGTGGAGTCAGAGAAAGCTCAGAATCAAGCATTTTCGACTCTACAGTATTCAAAATAACTACTAAACAATTACTGAGTTCGCAATTTTTGAATCAAATCACAAAATTAAATTGACAGATATTTGATTACACTGCATTTTTCCTTAGCAATGCAGGTCTAATAGCTAACAAGTTCAAAAATTCAAATTTCATATCGATACCATTCTGACTTCAATATATTGTAATAATATGTTCCTTCACTATTAAATTGTCGCTTTTCCTGACACTGAAAAAAATATTGTATTATACACAGGAAAAATATTTGAGTTCAGCTCTCGGTAACCTCGAGCTGAAATCTAATACTTTTTCCCTTGTATGATAAATAACTATTTTTATGCGGATCAAAGGAAAAGAGCTCAACTATAGTAATATGTCGTCATGAAATCAGTTTCATGGCTTATCAAAGTTTATCAAATATTGCGTGTTCATTCTAGTAGATCAGCGTGGATCGTTTTGCCCAAATGTCTGTAATTTTCGAGGATCGAGACGAAAATGGCCTATCTATCAAACAAATGAAATTAAAAATGTCTTCTGAAAAGCGAAACATTTCATCAGTATTTTCTTATTTTTTTTTATTTTTAAATTAAATGAAATAAATGAAATTTTTAATGGAATGAAAATAAAAACTAATATAGTTTTTTTTTAAATTTCCACTTATTCATGTATAGCATTAGTCCAATGTCCAGGAAAAGACTTTGAACATTTTATGATTAGTCATATTGAAAAAATTACTGAAACTTTTTTCCTAATTTTTTGCATGAAAGGAAAATAAAAAGAATCGTAAATTTGTTTCATTATGACTAGAAACCTATTCGGTTGTGGGGGTTATAAGGTAGAGTAAATTTGGCTATCAATTTCTATGTTACTCCCCCATTTTCCTCTTCCATAAATGCATATTCCGCATACTTAAATGACTGTTTAATTATGATGAAAGGTGGGCTTACGGCTCAGCAAATTGTTCGAATTTACTGCTGTGTGCTTGCTTTTGCGAGAAAATTTCTCAGGAGGATATCAATGGAGAAGTAAGCAGAATGGTATTTAATCACTCGTTGCGATGTGCACACAACGCTTATTAGTCTACGACCTCATAGTTTACGTATGGAAAATGAATGAAATAGAGAACTTTATTACGAAATTAATATTTATTCAGATAATTGATAACTTATCTTTGAAATTATATGATGAATTTAAATAGTTGAAATAGCATTATTTGTGACCGCGAATGGGATTCAACAAACTGGAAACTATGCAAGACGAACAACATCGATCATCTCAACAAATCAAACCGGTCAGAGAAAAACTTTCTTCAACAGAAATCAATATAATCATCAATGTCAGAGATGTAGATAACATCATCAACGTGGAAAATGCCCAGCATATAGAGCTGTCATGAATTGAATCATTTTGAAAAATGTGTTAATCCAAAATCTTTCAGGAAATTACGCCTGTCCAGTTCCATAAAAATATCTCGAATTTGGAATGAAAATTTAAAATTAATTTCCAGATGTTGAATTAGATGCAGGAGCCAATGGTGTCAAAATATTACCCTCTAATGAATTCAAAAAATTGATAAATATCATATTATCATATGTTAATACGTATGGAACATTCAAAATATTTTTTTTAAGATGTAGTGTCAAAGTTAGCTGAAAACATATTTTCTCACCATGTCTCAACGAAACTTATATTTTTTAACTAAAACAATTGCACCTAACAATGGATTTGTGACTGTAATCAATAGCATGGTTATTTAGGATTACTTTTTAAAAAAAATCACTGCAATAATGGAAAATTTGCGACTACAAAATCTAAGAATGTGGTGTGTAGCGTGTCAATTTTCAACAATTTCAAAAATATACCTATTACTACCTAACCAAGTGACATAGTATTTTTTTAAATTTTTGCTAGAACTGGTATAATCTAGCATATATCCCAGTAAACGCTTGCAAATCTTAAAAATTGTTAAAGAATATGAAAACAATAGGCAATCTACTGCAGTATTCACCTTACAAATTTCATATTGATATCTCTAATAATTCCAGAGATATTTACTTGGTTCCACACATTTGCCCATCACTACAGGGTGTCTCAAGTTCGAGTGCCTATTAGACTTTTCTGTAGAACTAGACATATTTGAAATATCATAATCCCAATTTTTAGAGTTCGAATATGTCTAGTTCTCCAGAAACGTCTAATAGGCACTCGAACTTGAGACACCCTGTATATATCTGATGCTCGACGGTGAATTTTCTGATATTCAGTTTTTCAGCGCATCCATTCCTCAAGTTAGTTTCCAACTTTGAAATATACTTATCTAAAAAACACTCATATAGCTCCAAATTAATCTTAACCGCCTCCAAGATTTATGACATCATGATCTTAATTTCACAGCCTTCTATGAGCTATTCTCCAGATGATGAGATTACATAAAACCTTTCTGCATCCCCATAAACCGCTAGGCGCCTCGGTTAACCCACGTAAAGCAACCCCAAGAAAAATTCCGGCACTTTGAACAGGGCATGCATATTTATGAAGATCAGCTTAGTTAAACTGTAATAGGTACCCAAGGCCGTTAAACGCCACGCAAATAGTAAGCAACGTCCTATTATGTCTGTACATTCTATGCAAAGCAGGTAGGTGTATTAATGGGAAGCAGCAGCATCATTTCAGAAGTTCATATTCAGGAGACAGTAAAGAGAGAAGACCTCAGTGGACGGTTAATTGAAGTACACAGGTTCGATTGCTGTATGTGAATAAGATTGGAATAATATAATTAATTACTCGATGAAGAGATGAACAAGAAATGTGTACAACAAATAACTGGTATTTAAAACAATTAGTTCATCAAAGTCTGATGAAATAACTACCTTAAGGTTCCTTGGGGGTGTGCTTGACTCAAGGTTGAGTTGGCAAGGCCATATCGAATACATCAAGAGGAGACTTAATGAAGCCATATTTGCCATCAGACAGATGAATAGAACATCCACTCATGTGTCAGCTAAGGTAGCTTACTTTTCCTTGTCTCATAGCATAATATCCTTAGCTATAATGTTTTGGGATCATTCAACGCATCCCAGGGAGGTTTTCTTACTGCAGAATAGGGCAGTTCGAGCGTTGATTAGGATACGGCCGAGTGAGAGCGGCAGAGGCTACTTTAAATCTGAGAAAATATTGACCTGACCACTGTACACTTTCGCCAGTTTGAAGCATAGTCACAGACACATGAACAAGTTTCCGACTGAGTCAAGTGGATACGGCACCAGGAATGAAGTGAAGCTTTCCATCCCCTTCCACCGATCAGCAGTGAATATGATCTACATCGATGTCTGGGGACCAAGACTCTACAATAAGCTTCCAGGTTATTTGCGAGAGCTGCCGAAGAGATATTATTGTCGGTTGCTGAAGAGATTTCTGCTGGGGCAATCTTTTTATACACTCAAGGAATATCTTGCCATAGACGTAAACGCTAATGATTTAAATCGCGAATGATACCTTTGTGGGAAAATTTTTAACTTGAAGGTTGTATTTTTTGTTGTTGTGTGCTCTATGTTGTTTCAATTCACTGTTTCCATTTTAATCTTGTTCAGTTGACTCTGACGAATTCTATAATATATATTGTATCAATTGAATTCTGTATTTGTTTATCACATAATACTGGAAATATACTATACTACTATTATACTATCCATTCAAAAACTATTGTTCACTATAGGATTTTATCCTCATGTTGAATATTTGTGTCTATTTATTCAATATTGAAAAAGTCTACTATTTAATAATTTCAATTAAATGTTGATATTCCAAAATATAGTTATCCTTTCTGTCTAATTTTTATTAATTCAAAAAAAAAATAAATGTAAGCATGAAGAAAACCAGAGCAAATCTGCTGAAACCAATGATGATTCAGTAAATCGTTGCACTTTTATACAGAGTGTAACAAAACCACAGTTGACCAGTGTTATATACGCTTAATAAAAGACTACTATTATCAATCTACTCAAGATACTACTTCGTATAAATAGGATCAATAGAAATTTCTTGTTTCGGAGAAATTCTCTTACAGACCTGAGGTAGATTTTCGCAAAATGTCGTTAACGTACCCCGTAAATTGTAGCCCTAGCTTAGGTCTGAGTTAGATATTGTGCAAAATCCCCTCTCACCTTTCTCACTCCATGCGGCTTCAGAGATTACGCATTGAAATTTAGTGGACGATTCACCCTTCTGGATTAATGCAGAATTCCAATATTTTAGGTTCCGATAAATTGACCAGCTACGAATAAATCAAGTGCCGTTGGAATATTAACTGGTTATATAACCATTTTATGGGGGATTGGCGAAACATTTCGAATTTGATATTTCCAGGTATGTCCGAGATATCGAACGCTCCGTACATTAAACTTGGAATTGAAATAAACGAATTTCTTTCAGAAATTTTCATCTCATAAACTTCAAGAAGCATCTGTATTCAAAGCTGTTATGGAATTATTGCCAAAACTGTTTGCACCCTCCATAATATATGCTTTTATAACCAACGTTCCGGAGAATTGCTTCGAAGAATCAAAAACTATTTTAGAAATCATTAAATTCACAAGATTCCAGAATATAGAAGCAGATTACCAAACCGTTGTCAAGAAGAACATCAAACATAGATGATGGAAATCGCCCGAGGAAACAGAAATAGGTGGGATTATATTTCGAAATTAAATGACTTACTGATTTAGTATTCTTCACAGTTCAAGCTCACCTGAAAAAAAAATATATTTATTAAAATTGTGACTATAAGAAAGTTGTAGAAAGATATTCGAGACATTCGATATCGTTTTAATTCCAGATCATGCAAGATAATAATGACCCACATATATGCACACATTTTTATTGGGATCTGAAGAATATCTCATGAGATATCAGGAACAAAGAGAAACAAAGAAAACAATTTAGGGATATTTTAAAACTTTTGCAACTTTATTTGATTCAATTCTGTTCAAACATCTTCAGAGTTACAACTTGATCGAAGGATATTCTAGTAGTTGCAGAGTTAACCAATTTTCTGATGCTCATAACTCTCATAACTGCTGAACACTTTGAAGGAATTAGACCACCAAGAAGAAAAATCAAGGAGGCAGCATTCAAAATATCGCTTTAAATCCCATAAGTACACTATCGATTCAGTTGCCGGAAGTTACTAGTACAGGGTGAATCATATAGAAGTCCTTTTGTTTTAAATTTGAAGAAATCATTAAAAACAATTTTATTTTATAATCTTTACTAAGAAATAAAAGAACCATTCTATACAATTATTTTTCTCGATGACGCGTGTGAGTATTGCGGCTGATATTTCTCTAATGACTCAAGTAATATTGGCCTCCAACACCTCAATCGTAGCCGGCTTGTCCATGTAGACATTGGACTTCACATAGTCCCAAAGGAAAAAATCAAGAGGTGTGATATCACATGATCTAGCCGGCCAATTCACTGATCCGAAGCGTGAAATGATCGGGTCGCCGAAATGCTGTCGCAGTAAAGCCATGGTTTCATGGGCTGTATGGCCAGTGGCACCATCTTATTGGAATCACATTTCGTCGAACCACGTGCATCAATTTCGTTCAACAAATTGTCTGTTATCATGGTGCGATAACGGTGACCATTCACAGTAGCTTTCGACCGTCCTTTGTTTTAAGGTCGTGTTATTCATCACCCCAGATTTAGGCATTTTGTTTTTTCACGAACCCATTAAGCCAAAAATGGGCTTCATCAGTGAACAAAACTCTTGTCGAAAAGAGTGGATACTCTGCAAGCTTGTCAAGAGCCCAATGACTAAAACTTAAACGGCTTCAGTTGCATAACTAATTGAATTTTGTAAGCTTTCAAAGAAAGATCCTTACGTAAAATCTGCCAAGTCGTTGAATATGAAAAGCCAAGCTGTTGAGATGTCCGGATCAGCTCTTGTTTGAGACAGCTTCTGAATTGAGTAGGGAGAGAGTGTCAATTGGACAAGAGACATTACGGATGGAAAAGCTCAACTACAACACGGCGCGTCCCCGGATGGCGGATAGGGGAACGCTCTCCAGATATGGAGGGTAGGTGCAGAATGCACCCGCGGACCAAATGGAGCATGGCATAGAGCAGCAGCTGTGCCATTACTGAGTCGAGGCTATCGAGAAATGATCTCCCTAAAGGCTTGATTTCAGAAACCCACAGGCGATTGTCACATATTGACTCAACTGGCTGTGATACTGCGATGGAGAAGGTCACGGGAAACCACTCCATTATTTTTCCCTAGTACATTCATCATGGCAACGAAACATGAAATAGACAAAAGTACTGATCATGGTTGTCGGAAACCAAGATCCGGCAGGGGAGGAAAACTACATACAACACACAGGGCCTCCCAGGTCGTCAATCTGCGAAACCCCTGTGACGCAAACAAGAACAAACATACTGTGAAGCTAATAGGTACATGTAACGTAAGAAGTATGTTTATGAGTGACAAAGTTCACAATATCATCTATGAAATGGATCGACTAAAGACCGACATTATGGGACTTAGCGAGACACGCTGGCCAAGCTCTGGCAACTGCCAGATACATGACCACACAGTATATTACTCAGGCAATGACAACCCAGATCACCGAAACGGGGTCGCTTTTGTCGTGTCCAAGCAATAAAAACCGTTTGTAAAAAGTTTTGTGCCTTACTCAGACAGAGTGGCAATGATCAAGGTTAGTACCAAACCCATAGATACCAATATAATTCAGGTTTATGCTCCCACCTCCGAAGCTGACGATCGGGAGATCGAAGAATTTTACGCCCAAATAGAAGTTATTTTAAAATCTATAAAAACACGTGAACCAACATTAAAAATAGGAGACCTAAACGCAAAAGTAGGAAGGGGCAAGGATGGAGATAACGTTGGATGCTTTGGTCTTGGTGAGCGGAATGAAAGGGGTGACCGACTTGTTCAGTTTTGCGGAGAGAATAATTTAATAGTAACAAACACATTTTTTAGGTTGCCACCACGTAGATTATACACCTGGAAAGCACCCAGTGATTCACCTGATAACATAATACGAAATCAAATCGACTTCATCATCATCAACAAAAGGTTTCGTAATGCAATAAAATCAACGAAGGCCTATCCTGGTGCAGACATTGCGTCAGACCACAATCCTGTTATTTCTCAATTTCAGATTAAACTCAAAAAGCTGAACAAAGCTCTCCCAAAGAACCGCATTGACATCAGAAGGTTGAGAGATGAAAATATCGGAGAGCAAGTCAGGAATACAATTGGCACATGCTTGCGAAAACTGGAAGAGGAACAAGAAACAACTCCGGGAGACAAGTGGGAAAACCTAACCAAAACAATAGATTTAACATCCAGCAGTACTTACAGAGGGACAAACGACCAGACAGGGAGTGGATGACGGATGAGATTAAGAACATGATGGACAGAAGAAGAACTGTAAAGAATAGAGCCTCACAAGAATATAAAAATATCAACAGGGACATTAAAATCAAAATAAGACAAGCAAAGGAGGAATGGATGAACCAAAACTGCCGGGAAATGGAGGAACTGGAGCAAAGGTACGACTATGCTGGTGTACATAAAAAAGTTAAACATATGGTGGGAAAGAGCAGATATAAAACAGCAACCTTAATGGACAACGACGGCAAGGTTATTATAGACATAGACGACACCGATAAATTAGAAATATGGAAAGACTACATATTAAATCCCTTCGGAGCCACTCGTTCTGAAATGCGTGCATCGCCATCTACCACCGGACCATCAATAACTCGTAATGAAGTACTGCATGCTCTGAGGACAATGAAAAATGGAAAGGTTCCTGGTCCAGATAACATCTATATAGAATTGTTAAAGCTCTTTGATGGCAATGACGGACTCCTGGATCTTCTGACAGGACTAGTTAACGACGTATATGATACTGGCCAAATGCCCAGAAAATGGCGACATCTAGGAAATGTGACGACTACCGACTAATAAGCTTAATAAATCATATAACTAAGCTCTTTCTGAAGGTTATCCACCGACGAATATACAGCAGGTGCGAGGAACATATCTCTGAGACGCAGTTTGGTTTTCGTGAGGGTCTTGGGACCAGAGAGGCCATATTCTCGTTGCAGGTTCTAATCCAGAGATGCAGAGATGTGAGCCAGGATGTGCACATTTGTTTCATTGACTTCTCCAAGGCGTTCGATAATGTCAGGCACGACAAACTCATCCAGATATTAAAAACATCTAATATCGACGAAAAAGATATAAGAGTTACCACCAATCTGTACTGGGAACAGCGGGCGACAGTAAAATTGGATATTGTGAACATCTCGGAGGAAATGGAAATATGTCGTGGAGTAGGACAGGGATGTGTTCTCTCTCCAACACCGTTCAACCTTTACTCAGAGGGAATCTTTCGTAAAGCCCTAGAAGGTCAACAAGGTATAAAAGTTAATGGAATACCTATAAACAACATTCGCTACGCAGATGATACTGCTATCATAGCCAGTAGCTTAACAGATCTACAACAACTAGTAGAAAGGGTTAGAGAACACTCAGAACGATACGGCCTAAATCTAAATATATCAAAAACAAAATATATGCTCGTAACCAAAAGAATGGGCATACAGGGATATCTCACTGTCAATGGGGAGAGAGTAGAGCAGGTCCACACAGTTAGCTATTTGGGAACGACTGTGTATGATTCGTGGGACTACAAGGGAGAGGTATTGTGCCGAATTGAGAAAGCCAGAGCGGCATTTTTAAGAATAAAAAAGATGTTGAATGATTATTTGGGCTATTACCATCATCTATTGTGGATGTAATGTTTTCCGACGTTTCGATAGACATCTTCTATCTTTATCAAGGAGGAAAAGTAAAAAACCTTTTGAAATTTATCACTTTTCAAAAAGTCAATATGACAGAAGTCATGAAAGAAAAATGAACAATGTTATATACTCATCTGTGATATGATGATCTTTTTAAGTTGGATCGAACTATCGGCGTCCAAACTTCTGGCAGATCTATAGATGGAGCACTTATGGAATCTGGTGTTATTTTCATAAATGCTGCTTCTTTGATTTTTCTTCTTTTAAGTTTTTCTTCTTTAGATATTATTGATGCTTCATCCCATTTTATACGATGATTCTCATCTACAGCATGTTGGACTAACCTGGATTTGTAGCTGTCTAGTACTCGTAGAAGCTTCTGATGTTCTTTTATTCGTACATTCAGAGGGCGTTTAGTTTCTCCGATGTAAGATCTTCCGCATTCGCAAGTTAATTCATATATGCAGTTCTTTGTCCTTTGTGTCTCATTATTAGGCTTAACTTTTGTAAGTTTAGCTCTGATAGTGTCTTGAGTTTTGAATGCAGTCGTTATGTTGTATCTATTTCCAATTCTTCTCATTTTCTCCGACAAACCTTTTACATAAGAAATTACGCTTTTAATGGCCTGATTTATATCTGTTCCACAATAGATGATGGTAATAGCCCAAATAATCATTCAACACGAGCTCCATCATCAACAATATCTCGTCATCAATAAAAAAGATGTTTATTGCCAGAGAACTAACCCTTAATCTTAAGATCAGAATGCTCAAGTGTTATGTTTTCTCTGTTTTGTTGTATGGAGTGGAGTCGTGGACTGTCAATGAGACAATTATTAATAAACTGAACGCCTTTGAGTTGTGGTGCTATAGACGTATTCTCAAAGTCTCATGGACGCAGCATGTTACTAACGAGGAGATCATAAATAGAATGGGCAAGAAGAGGGAAATTGTTCAAACACTGAAGCAAAGGAAGCTTCAATTTCTTGGCCACATAATGCGAAATGACAAATATCGGCTACTACAATTAATTCTTCAGGGAAAACTTGAGGCAAAAAGAGGCCCTGGAAGAAGACGTCACTCGTGGATGAAGAACTTGCGCGATTGGTTCGGATTGACTACAACTCTGCTGTTTCGAGCAGCAGTTAACAAAGTGAGAATTGCCATGATGTTAGCCAATGTCCGGAACGGATAGGGCATCCCTAAGAAGAAGCTGTTGAGAGAGGCGACGAGTCGACACTTCAAGGTTATCACGTACACTCTCCCCCACAGCCGCTAAATTCTCTTCACTACGAGCTGGATGTTGTCTATTTGGTCGAGTAGTATCAAATTACGAATAATGATTCTTAAACTTAGTGGTGGTAGAGCGAATTGTGCGTTCGGTAGGCCGATTATGTGATTCGTAAGTAGCTCTAAGTGCCCGATACATATTAATCAGAGAACGCTTATTTTCGTAATAAAGCTGAACAATTTGTAGACGCTGTGTCGGGCTGAGTCGTTCCATTATGAAATGTCAGACACTAGTGCACAAGAAAATCACTTCAGTTTATACGACGCATGCGCGATCTGCAACTAAATCCCCTTACAAAGAGTACCTCTGGACGAATCACCCTTTATTAGTGAATTATTAATGTCATTCGAATAATTTTTAAATATTGTCAGCTGTTTTAAAATCGACAGAAGATGTTTGTCGAAGCTTTGGTAATAAGAACAATGAGAGATTGTGCATATTACCCAAATAATAATACTACATTTTAGCGACAGTTACAGAGTTTATTGTAGGAACTTTAATTATTTCATTTCACATGCGAATTTTCAAACTTCGGTGTCCATTTTGGCACCTCCCTATTAAATTTTCTTTATGCTGCGTTAACTTCAATGAAATTCCTCCTGAGGGCTTGAATTTCCCCAACGTCATGCACGAACAACCATCATAGGGAATGGTAGAGGATTTTACTCGTCAAGCCTTTGTAAAACATTTCACAATTAAATATTCATTTCATTTTGCGCCGACGAAATCCCTTCATTCGTGAAATGTGGCTCTTTATAATATGCAGAACGAAGTGCCAATAAAATGGTAGAAGGAGAAGAAGAATAATGCAGTTTGCGACGTAATATCTCTATTATGGCAATATTAATATCCGCAGTCTGTAATTCGTGTCTTTCCATGTAAAATGTGCACTTCAAAAAATCTACATAAGCTCTTTTGATCTTGGAAGACTTCTGGATGCTTCCTCAAGCACAAATGGCAGGGTCGGATCGGTAAAAAATTTTGAAAAAATTTATCGAAGAAACATGGGGAAAAATAAGAGGATGAAATGAAATCTAGATTTTTGAATTGATTATGAAGATAAATACAGAAGAAAATGGAACACTTTCTCGAAAACACGTTAACTGAATTCAAGTCTTAAGTAGCGTAATGCAGTGAGGGTGCTCAATTCTGATTTTTAGGCTTATTTCTTTTTCTTCTGTTTGCCATCATAAATAATGATAATGATATACTAAAAATCTCTAATAACGAATAGCGAAGGAAAATTACAGTTGACTAGTTGAATCAGTAAAGACGTGCTTATGATAATAGTTTGCCAAATATCTCCCTTCCGCCTTTTTACTTTTGAATTTCGCGGTTACATACAAAGCGCTACAGAACTCGTAGCTGGCAATACTATACATAATTTGAAAGGTCTTGACATAACCTACAAAACGAAGCTATGCATGATTAGTTTGGATATTGCGTTCAACAGTTATAGACGTGTAAACATGGAGTTCACTAACGCCGAAATTCGCGCTATTTCAAAGTTTTCCTTCCGCTAGAGAAACATTCCGTGAGATTAATGGTGTTTTGGGGGATGGTACTCTATCAGTTCGAACCGCGAAGGAATGGTTTCGACGATTCAAAGCCGGTGAAAACGACACCATGGATAAGCCAGCCGGGGGAAGATCTGTGACGACAAATCATGGAATATATCGAGTAAGACCGGCATGTGGCATCTCGTGACATTGGCCAGGAGATGGAGTTAGACACCAAACCATTTTAAACCATCTGCCAAAGGCTGGATACAAAAAAAAGCTTGATGTTTGGGTGCCGCATAATTTGACGTAAATACACCTTCTGCATCGAATCTACGCCTGCGATATGCTGCTGAAACGGAACGAACTCGACCGATTCTTGAAGCGGATGGTGACTGGCGACGAAATATGGATCACATACGACAATATCAAGCGAAAACGGTCGTGGTCGAAGGCAGGTGAATCGTCCCAAACAGTGGCCAAGCCGGGATTGACGGCCAGGATGGTTTTGCTGTGTGTTCGGTGGGATTGGAAGGGAATCATCCACTATGAGCCGCTCGTATATGGCCAGACGCTTGATTCTACCATCTACTGCGAACAACTGGGTCGCTTGAACCAGGCGATCGGCCAGAAGCGTCCAGAATTGGCCAACAGGAAGGGTGTAGTTTTCCACCAGGACCAAACAGTTCGTTGCTGACTCGTCAGAAGCTACGGGAGCTCGAATGGGAGGTTTTATCGCATCCACCATATAGCCCGGACATAACGCCAAGTGATTACCAGCTGTTCCTGTCCATGGCGAACGCCCTTGGTGGTGTAAAGTTGAACTCAAAAGAGGCTTGTGAAAAGTGGCTGTCCGAGTTCTTTGCAAATAAGGAGGGGGCTTCTACGAGGGAGGTATTATGAAGTTGCCTTCTAGATGGAAACAAATTATCGAACAAAACGGCGCATATTCGAACTAAATCCGATCACTGTAACACTTTTTATAAAGCATTGAATAAAGAGCAAAAAACCGGAAGGGAGATATTAGACAACATATAACTAGAAGAGCAAGAAGAAGTTTATTCTACATTTTCAGTAGATAATTTCATTGGTTTTCGTGACGAAGAGACATTCATTGATGGCATTGATTGATCATCGTGCTCCAAATGTAATGTACCAATTCTTTGTCGTCAGATGAAATCGTTGGATTTCAATAACCTGTACCTAAACTTTTTCGCTGTCAAGTTGGCGAATGCGCCAGGTTCCCGGAATTCGAATCACGTTCTGTTAATATCGCACAATACATTCAACAACATCGGGAACACCGCGAAAACTTCACAGATACTACGCCGAAGAAACCGAACAAGGGTTGCTCGCAAGTGTTCGTGACTCAAAACGTGAAATTGGAAGAGTAATTCAATTAGAAGTAAGGCGGTTCGCATTAGCAAGAGATTCGAGCTCATTTGGTCCTTTGAATTTTATCCACGTTTTGCGTCATCTTCAATTTGCCTAATGTGCTCCGTTTGTTTGGGTCTTCTTTGTTTTTGGCTACGTCTTTAAGGTTGTTAATGCCTGTTCAAGACGAAATTTTAATTAAAGTAAAAGTCGGTTGACTTTGGAAGGGCGCTGTCGCCACGAGGGACCATCTCGAGGGTTCCCGTTCGTGAGGTGTATCTTCTGCGACAATCATTTTCGTAACTTGAAACTTATTCAAGCTAATTGGCGGTCCGGCAACAGGCAGAATGATCCGAGACATAACTCTGGAGGATTAAGTTTTTCGCTAATTAGCGCGGATTCATTACGTGATTAAAGGAAGTTTATCAGTGGAGCCTTATTGATTAATGCCAGGCCGTTATTTATGATCGAATTCCCAGAGGAGGGGATACTTTTATTCAGCGAATTCTTAGTATTTTACAAATGATGAAATTCTTTCTTCAACTTGTGTTAGATGAGATATTGTATCTATGCGTGCTCTCTCAGGAAGTTTTTGAATAAATTAAAAAAGCATTGGCATACTTCCAGAGATTTTGACCGCTTGTTTTTCAAAGTGATATGGCCCAAACATAAATTTGTTGCAATTCTGTCCAGAGATTATCTATCTGTATACAGGATGAGTTTTTCACTACTACTATAAAAAAACACTTCTTTTCCAATACAATTTTTCGAAATTCGACACCGTTAAAAGAATACAAGCTGTTGAAATTTCATAAAAATTGAATATATTTTCATAGGAGGTTTCACACACATGGGACACACATTTCGAATTAAACATACTTGAAATATGCCTCAAGGTCTTCGAGTTAATGCATGACCAACTCGTGAAATCATGAAAACTTGCTATAAAATATCACTTACTGAACACATCTTAATATTTTTTGTACGCCTGAACATTTCAGAAGAATTTATCATTCAATATTCATCCTCCTAAATTGCATCGTTTAAAAAATATTCGATTTTGAATTATTTGAAGTTTGAGAAAAAAGCAAATTGCTTTTTTCCTAGATCCCACCCTGACTGAAAAAATCACATAGTCGAAATAATTCTACGTTGCCAAAGTGTTTCTCATTAGTAATCAATTATTATTATTAATCAATTACAAGACTCATTTGAATGATCTGAGTCTAAAAGTGAAAGATCTGAGCCTAAAACTGAAAACTAGGAATGATATTCTTCAGAATTTAGCTGGATCATCTTGGGGTGCTGATGCTTTCACTCTTCGCTCAGCATCTCTAGCCTTAGTCTTTTCCGCAGCTGAGTTTTGTTGCTCTGTTTGGTTTAATAGTGCATATACACAAAAAATTGATGCATAATTTCATACATCCATGAGAATAATTACTGGCACCATAAGATCTACACCGGTTAATTGGTTACCAGTTTTGTCTAACATTGTCCCTCCCCATATTCGCAGACAGACTGCAGCTCTGAATTCTTGGAACAAATATTCTTTTCCCAATTTATTCCTAATCATTTCATATATTCCACAAAATAGAATTCCCATATTGAAGTCATGTAAACTATTATGGCATAATACGTTCTTCAATATGAACATAAGCGATAAAGAATTATGGAAGACTGAGTAGAACTCTTAGTAAATGTTCAACAGGTAACTCGTTTCTGATCCTTCTGAAAAAATTCCTGGTTTTGATCTTCCAAGAAAAATTTGGACGTTCCTTAATCGTTTGAGAACAGGTCATGGTCGTACCGATAGCATGTTATTTAGATGGAACTCAATTCCAAGCGCATGTTGTGAATGTGGAGAAGCAGAAGAAACAATACCTCATCTCATCAATAGTTGTCCCGTATATAAATTTCAAGATGGTTTTAGGGCTATTCATGATGTTTCCAACTCTTTCTTGGAATGGGTTATAAATTTCAAAGGTTACGTATTTTTGTTATTCAGTTCTTTTTTCTGCTTTTGTCTTTTTATTTACAGATTCGATGTGGGCAACTTGAATAAGTCTCTGTCTCCATCAATATAAAACCACTATTGAAGAAAGAAGTCCCACAAATATATTTCAGCTTATTTTTGTACTTTCACACAGGTGGGGAGCCAGGGTTTTTTTACTGGGGCTTTTTACCTAGGCTTTTATGTCATACGCCGAATTGTATGACACCCGTCACTAACCCCTGATCTATGTTTTATTTTGAAAATTAATCAATACGTACCATTTGCTATATTATTTGATCAGTTATATTACTTTAATATGCAATACTGAATCTTTCATCTCAAATTATTATTAGCATATTACGAAATATATGATAATCTTGAGGATAGTTGGACAATCATAATGCTATGAAGCCCAATTTTCACCAAAAAAATTATGGAATATCATAAAGCAAAAGCTGAAACTTTTTGAGTTATCTAAAAATTAATTCAGTGGTGGATTAGCCCATCTTGAAACTTTGAATCGCGTATAATTTTGAAACGGGACAGAATTTGAAAAAGTGGTATGGCAAAAAGATGTTACTTTTCGCTTCACGAATCAGTAGTTTCAATTAACGCAGTGGTAAACGTCTCACCCTTTATACTATTATAGGATTTTTCATCAGTGGCCTAGAGATTATTTTCACATCAAATCAAACACGCCATTTCTTTTTACAATAAGAAATAAATAGAGAAAACTTCTTCAGTACAAATAAAAGTTCAGTGATGAGTTCCTATCTTAAGTCTCAATTCACAACACTGACAAAAGTTTTCATTAAAATGTCTGTCTCAGTTTTGAAAGTGATGTCTTATTGTAAACTTCAAATACATATAATTACTCAATGCGGTCAGTTTAAATAAGTAATTCCGGATATTTTTCTATCAGAGTGCATACCTGATGTGATATATTCCAAATCTCACATAAAGGCTACAAATTTCAAATTTCTAAATGAAAGGTATGCATCGGATGCAAAATAAAAGGCCCACCATACAAAGGAATATTAAAAAACCTTTTGAAATATGTCATGCACTTCCAGAAACCTCCACAGGCCATATTCCGAAGCCATACTCGCCATTTCATTTATCTTATCTCCGTTTTTCAGCGCCCTTCCAATAACGTTATGTCTTTCGTATTACATATAAGTAAATGGATGTTACCAAGCAATAAATGTCACATTCCCGGAAAGCCATATACGCTCCACCAAGTAACGGCATTTGTACGACCTCGATGTAAGAATAATTGAAAAGGAAACGCTCGCCGAGGCAACTTTGTAGTTTGACTTGTATCCACCTGAGACACCGCGTCGCCATCTTATTTACAACAGAATGATTCGAGCAGGCGAACGTCAAAGGGATTGAAGGTTTCCATCGACTTACAGAAAGTAAGCCTCAATTCTTTGATGTGTTCAGTTTGAAGTGAGCACATTGTTAACTGTCTGGTTTCAAGAAAGAATATTGAGTTTAAATATCAACATGTGCAAGAAATATGTATTTTTCCAAAGCACGAAATATAAAAATGAATTTATTTTGGCTAATATGTTCGTGAGATTTTAAACAAATGGATTAAACACACTTGCTCCATCATCTAAGATCTTTAGGTTAATGAATCAACAAAAAGGAGGTATCTTGTTTCCATCTGAATAATCATTAAAAATATACTAAATCAGCTGTAACTTCCCATCGAACATAATTTCTATCCAGAGTACTTAGGAATTAAATTAGATTCATTTCTTAGTTACAAGGCTCATTCAGATGATCTGAGCCTAAAACTGAAAACTTGGAATAATATTATTCAGAAATTGGCTGGATTATCTTGAGGTGCTCATGCTTCCACTCTTTGCACAGCATCTCTAGACTTAGTCTTTTCTGCAGCTGAGTATTATTGCTCTGTTTGGTTTAATGATGCACATAAGTAAAAAATCGATGCACAATTGCATACATCCATGAGAATAATTTCTGTCACCATAAGATCTACACCGGTTCATTGGTTACCAGTTGTGTCTAACATCGTCCCTCCCCATATTCGCAGATCGACTGCAGCTCTGATTTCTTGGAGTAAATATAATTCATTTTGTAATCTATTTCCTATTATTTCATACATTCCACAAAATAAAATTCCAAGATTGAAGTCACTTGAACCATTCTGGTTTAATACTTCCTTCAATAGGAATATAAGCGATAAAGAATTATGTATGATTGAGTCGAACTCTTATGAAATGTTCAATAAAAATCTCATTTCTGATACTTCTGAAAAAATTCCGGGTTTTGATCTTCCCACAAAAATTTGGACAGTTCTTAATCGTTTAGGAATAGGTCATGGTCGTACCAATAGCATGCTATTCAGATGGAACTTAGTTTCAAACGCAAGTTGTGAATGTGGATATGCAGAAGAAACAATACCTCATCAATAATCAATAATTCAATTCAATCCTCAATAATTCTGTTTCTTTCTGGGAATAAACAAATTTTAAACAAATTCAATATGTATATTCTGTATTCGGTTCTTTTTTCTGCTTTTGGCTTTTCATTTTCAGATTCGATGTGTGCAACTTAAAGAAGCCTCTGTGTTTATGACTAGAAAGACCACTCTTGAAGATAAAAGTCCCTCAAATATAGTTGAGCTTATTTCTGTACACATAACAATACTTATACGGGGACCCAGAGTTTTTTTTCTACTAGGTTCTTTTTTCCTAGGCGTTAATGTCATACAACGAATTGTATGGCATCCCGTCATCAACCCCAGCTAACATTCGTTTGTAAGCCAATAGTTAAAAAGATTCTCGTGAAATCTTCAAAACTAGCTATAAAGTAGGCAGCTACGAAACAGATTCTAGAATTGTGTGCATGCTTGATCATTTTAGAAGAATTTATCATTCCACATTTATCTTCTCAAAATATACCATTACCAAGATATTTGAGGAAATTTCAATTTTTCCTGGATGCTCCTGTGATCCAATCTAAAAATGTAAATACATCGCTTCAAATGGTCAATCGGCTTTAAACTTGATCTTATACAGGGTGTAACTAAATAAGTGTAAAATATTTAAGGAGGTGATTCCGCATCGAAAAAAATATAGAATCTTTCATACAAAGAAACTTCATTGGAGCATCCCTTGTTAAGATACAGCCCCTCAAAGAGAGTACATTAAATTTGTATAACAATTTTTTTCACAAGCACCAAAAAAGTTACAATATTGAAATTAACCTAACGTTATCTACTAGCATAAACACACTTATTCAGTTATTTATTTGATTTACCCCATGGTTGTAAGGGTGGGAAACGCAACCCCTAAAGTTTATTTCCAATGTAACTTTTTGTCTTATTGTTTGTTTACCATTTAAAAATTTATTTTCGATAGCCTGTTCCATTGTAAACAAAAAATATCTCATGAGTTTTTTGCCCAAAATAAACCAGTTCGCAGCAAAAAATTATTTTACGAACAACTACAGAGATAGTTACATCGTCATAAATGCGAACTAGATTTATTATTATTCTGTAGTTAGTACCTGCGTTTCCCACCCTTACAACCATGGGGTAAACCAAATAAATAACTGGATAAGTATCTTTTTGCTAGTAGATAACGTAAGGTTAAATTCAATATTGTAACTTTTTTGGTGCTTGTGAAAAAAATTGTTATACAAATTTTATGTACTCCCTTTGAGGTGCTGTATCTTAACAATGGATGCTCTAATGAAGTTTCTTTATAAGAAATATCCTAACTTTTCTTTCGATGCGGAATTACCTCCTTAAATATTTTACACTTATTTAGTTACACCCTGTGTAGGTGAAATCGATTATCATCACGCAAAATTCACAAAAAGGCATGGAATTTACTTAATTCGGTTAATTGGAACGGAAATTTTCAACGGCAATGATATTTTCGATACTGCAACCAATATGTTGCCTCACTGGTACGTCATCATCACATAATACGTAAACTCAAAAAATATTGCCCGAAGCTTGTCAACTAGAACCAGAATTGCGATCGAAAATGAGAGTTAATCTCTTGAAGTAGCAGCCACCATGATCACAATTCAAGTTTACTAAATGAATCGATAGTTACATGATGAGTTGAAGGATAGATTTATAAATTGAATTCAAAGTTATTAAAAAACTTCTTATACTTAAAATCATGAAAGGATATCGAAATTGACAATCAACTCTAAAACTCTTTCTCTCTTATTCTAACGAAGCAATCTTATTCCAGAAATAGAATTCGAATGGTTGGAATCATTCTTCTGCAGCTAATTCCTGAAAAGCTATCAGAGCAAATGATATTTTACTGGATATTGCCCCACTTCCACCTGGGATATTTTTAGGATAAGTATCTATATCTACATCCACCTGAATTTCTGAAGGAAGTGGAGCACGATAAAATTGAATTTAATTTGAGGGAATGTAATGTAATTGCTCGATCTTCCACTCCGGACAAGTTGGCATGAAATTAATTTTTAATAAAAAATTCATACATCCTTACACGCTACCATTCCGTAGAAACCTGCAGCTGGAGAAGTTTCCGACAAATTTCTTCCAGAACAGTTAGAAACTCTACACGAATTAAATTTGTGAACGGGAAGCAAATGACTTCAACTAGAAATTTCAATGTTTGCGTAATTCTCAAACCTAGGATTTATTATTCATTTTATCTCGAGACACAGCGCTGAGCCGAGATCCGAGTTTCAAACTGTGCAATATGTGTCCGTACATCACCAGTTGCCATCTACAGGAAATGATCAACATAAACTCTGCTGCTCCTTAATTGGATTAGCGGGAAAATTCAATTTTTGATGTTGGGTGTAATTATATGGATATCAGTTTTTGCCATTCCTCTAAAATTACTGCCGCTTCTCAAGATATTGATTCGAATTATAATAAGAATAATATTTTCACAAATAATAATTCTACAGAATATTTCAAAGGAAATGATATTCAGGGTGGGCATAATTCGATGTTTTGGCAATGTTACTTTTAAATCAGAGGAGATAGACAAAACCTGATACCCCATTCACCCTTTTTTTCTGAGAAACTAACTATAGCGGTATTCATTTTTGGCTACCTACAAAAAAAACATCTGCGCTAATACTGATGATAGAGCTTTGAAATTAAAACATTATACAGGCACTTTTTCAAGTAGAGTCCAGTAGCGAGTCTTTTTGTGTACAATTTCCAATTATGACGCTATGACTCATAATTATCCAATCCTGTGTAAACTGTTTGAGAAGCTGTATGTCAAAAGGCTTAAAGATGACATGGATATGCACCAACTGGTACCAGACCACCAACTAGGTTTCCGAGAGAACCACACACTCGACAATGCATCAGTTCTATCGTATCATGGCCAACATTTCAACAAGTCTAAAAGAAGGAAAATTTTTCTCAGCAGCATCAATAAATACTATACAGAAAACAAAATGAGAAAATATTTCCATTCTCTGGGAGCTTAATTTTCTCTTATTTCAAAAAACTGCAACGGCGTAATGTTTACGTTAACCAATGAAAACGAAGGTAGTGTCGATATGGGTGTGGATAAAGAGTTCGCGCAAAAATCTGTGGGGGTCAGTTTTCGAACTATAAGTTCATTTAAAGTTGAGATACGAAGACATTAAGAGGAAAATCGATGTTGAAGATGTGTCAAGTGAAAAACTTTGAAGTGGGAAGTCGAGGCTTTCGCTTCAAGAAGCAGTACCTAGTTACAATTAACGCAGTTATCAAATTCTCACATAGTTTTGATTACTCATACAGTCAAATACTTATACATAGATATTCATGCATGCACCGAGTCCAACGAACAATCAAAACATTATTTTGACATCTGGAATTTATGGTCAAAATAGGAAAATCAACTGAAATATATTGGCAGCTTCATGTGTTCAGATGGATTCGTTGTATATTCCGCAAGAGATCGAAACTCATTGCGAAAAACCGTGTTTGTGATCCTGTTTCCAAACATGGCCATCCAGAATCCGGGTCTCAGCGAATGAGTCCATAAATCCATTGGAAAAGACGGTTTTAAAGTGATACTTCATATCGGATTCAATCGAGCAAATTTCCGTCACAGAAGGGGCGTCTGTATCGCCTGGCGTCGCGTCGAGGGAGAAATTTTAATCTTCCTTTTTATGCGCAGCACTTTCAGTACGGCATAAATTGAGTTTTAACATCAATAAGAGGAATATGTGAGGAGATAGAGGCAGCGACTGAGAGTTGCCGCTGACTGTAAGTGCCGGAGTGTGTAAGGTGAAAGAGCTTACGGGAACATAAATTGAGGAATTCCATAAGAGGGAGCATGTGTCGAGAGCAATGTAGATGCATTCTATAGGGTCTTTTCATGAATGTTACATGAGCACCAAATTGTCCTTTTGCACGGTTGACCCGATCATACGTCCTGGTTGGGTTTAGTGTGTCTCAACATGCGAGAAACAGACACTCTTTCTTCCGGATGCTTTCTGTTAGTGCCTATTAGGGATTCAAATAAGATGCTGGTTGTACAGAACGTTTTATATTTATGAACAGGAAAGATTGACAATTGAAGTAGAAATAAATTTATGAAAATGATAAGTTCATGCAGTTTTTCGCGTTCGTTTAAATTAGTAGAACATAGTGCTATCGTTTTGCTCAAATATATGCAATTAAGATTATCGGGATGAAAATAATTTGAATGAATTGGGTTCGAAACGAAAACTTACTAGACCACTAGGAACCAGCTCGCATAGAAGGGATAACAGCCACTATAACACCGTTATATGTTATCATCAATTTTCATATTGAGTAGCAAAACTCTACAAGAATATCTAAAACGTTGTTCCAGAATATTTTTATCGAGTTCGTGCTTAAAATTCAGGTTAGACCGCACAGGTGTATATACGGAAACATTAAGGTTAATCCAGCTTGATACACGAGATATGAAATAATACTTTAGTTTTTCGCTTATCTAAACAAGAAAGTAATTAGAGGAATCTGTTTTTGAATATGAAATGATATCGAGTCAGTTATGGACCATTGTACTCCCAGCGTTTCCATAAATGGCAGTGATTTTCAAGCAATTCCAGTAATAATAATGGCGCTCCTAGCAGGACTCCGAGGGATAACCGAAATTTCGTGTCCAATATTCCTAATGTTCCGCAGATGGCCAATTTCACAGAATGTACATCTGCATTAATATTTGCGAATCTGGATTCGACTGGGATGGACCAATTTATACGGAAAACTCGTTTTCCCTTCACAACTACGATTAGTCGGCCATTGAATTGGAACCTGTAGACCAGAAGAGTTTTCAAAACATGTAAAAGACGTTTGGGGTAGAATTAGAACAATCCAATACCACTCTCGATACAATTTTGCAGGATGCCTTTTTGGCGCTCTTGTTCACCTGAACATGGTGTTCACAGATTTGGCCAAATGTTTTTTTCGAATATTTGGTTAAAAGTGGTATCAATCGTTTCGTGAGGACTCGCTGATGAGAAATTCGTGGTCAAAATAGATTCATTATGATAAATGTACGTTGTCAAAATTTGAAAAAGCAGAGACGTAGGTTCTTAGGAAAAAAGGAATTTAAGCTTCGGACAAAATTCAGGCGAAACTATAAAAATTATTTTTATTTTGAGATATAGGTTTGTTCATTCATTGTGGCATTTGTATTTGTACCACAAGAGATAAAAGTAGAAAGAAATTGATTGCAGAAGCCAAGTTTGAGGTATAGTCCATTCAAGATAATGAATGGGTGCAGGAACATCAACGTAGTTAAGTTAGTGAAAATACACTCATATGCAAAGCATTTATTAGAATACAGACACAATTTTAAACACAATTTCGAAATCCTTCGTACAGAGAGTTTAAGTTCCAGATTAACACAGTTAGAAGCCATAGAAATGAAACGATTCAACTTTTAACGCATCGTTTAAAAAAGGAAAGATTAATACGGCTGTGAAAACAGCAACGAATTCCAGCAACACTTTTATCGTTTAGCGGACGGTGCCTTGCGCATGCTGTAACTATTGATCCCGGCTGAAAATTTGCTCTAAGAAATTATTCGCTTCTGAATTTCAACAGTTGATTCATTGAGTTGTTATTTTAAGATAATAAAGGAACTCTATGATTTAAAATGTTCGGCGTGATCCATTGCCATGCGCTTGAGGTGAATTTGAATCTTTGGAATGGGCTATTCGATAGAGTAACACGAATTCCTGAAAAGACGTTGTCGCATATGTTTAATGAATTCAAGGTGATATTTATGACTTGAATAATCATTAGAATTGATGAAATTCATGGTCGCGCTTCAGGGAGGGTACGGAGGGATTGGAAAAAATGCAAAGTCCATCAAAAATCAAATAAAGCGTTGTCGCACCATCTGACGATATTGAGGTTGTTAATTTTGATATTGAGAATTTTCTGTTATCAATGGAATTGATTGTCGGGCTTCAGGAAGGACAGGACCAGACTTAGAAAACTGCTACTAAAAAAAATTCAAAGTTCAATAAAAATCAAGAAAAGCGTTGTCGCACAATCTGGCGATACTTGAGTTGTTGTTTATGATATGAGGAATACTGAGTTATGAATGGAATCGATTGTCCGGCTTCAGGAAGGGGACGAGCGGACTTTGAAAATTTCTACTAAAAACAAATCAAACTTCAACAAAAATAAAAAAAAAGGTTGTCGCACCATCTCTCGATATTGGAGTTGTTAATTTTGATATTTAGAATATTGTGTTATTAATGTTATCGATTGTCGGGCTTCAGGAAGGGCAGGATAAGACTTTGAAAAGTTTCTACTGAAAAAATTCAAAATCCAACAAAAATCAAAAAGAGCGTTGTCGCACCATCTGACGATATTGGGATTGTTGATTTTGATATTCAGAATACTCTGTTATCACTGGAATCGATTGTCGGACTTCAGGAAAAGCAATACCGGACTTTGAAAATTTCTACTAAAAAAAATTCAATAAAAATAAAAAACAGCGTTGTCGCATCATATCACGACATTAGATTTCTTAATTTTGATATTTAGAATACTCTGTTGTCAATGGAATCGATTGTCGGGCTTCAGGAACGGCAGGACCGGACTTTGAGAATTTCTACTAAAAAAAATTTTAAGTCCAACATAAAACAAAAAAAGCGTTGTCGCACCATCTGACGATATAAGGATTTTGGATTTTGATATTCAGAATATCGTGAGATGGTGCGACAACGCTTTTTTTAATTTTTATTCAACTTTGAATTTTTTTTGGTATAAATTCTCAAAGTCCGGACCTGCTTTTCCTGAAGCCCGACTATCGATTTCATTGATAACAGAGTATTCTAAATATCAAAATTAACAACATCAATATCGTCAGATAATGCGACAACGCTTTTTTGATTTTTGATGGACTTTGCATTTTTTCCAATCCCTCCGTACCCTCCCTGAAGCGCGACACTGGATTTCATCGATTCTAACAATTATTCAAGTCATAAATATCACCTTGAATTCATTAAACATATGCGACATCGTCTTTTCAGGAGTTCGTCTTACTCTATCGAATAGCCCATTCCAAAGACTCAAATTCTATTTGTAGCACCTCAAGCTCATGGCAATGGATCACGCCCAACATTTTAAATCATAGAGTTCCTTTATTATCTTGTAATAACAACTCAATGAGTCAACTGTTGAAATTCAGAAGCGAATAATTCCTTAGAGCAAATTTTCAGCCGGGATCAATAGTTACAGCATGCGCAAGGCACCGTCCTCTAAGCGATAAAAGTGTTGCTGGAATCCGTTGCTGGATTCACGCTCATAAGATTAATCCCAAATTAAAAATAACTACTCATAGTTTTCCTTGAGTTTCGTTCAAAGCTCGAATTTCCTTCTCCTAAATACTTACGTAGGTGCTTTCCGTAATTTTGACAAAGTACATTATTTCACCATTTCGATTGATTTTCCCTCAATTGACACTGATTTATCAGATGTCTTATGAGGAATGAGGTAGAAAAAAAATTGGGAATTTTTTAAGAATTTTCTAGGGTGTCAATTTCTGCGAAATTTTGCAAGCCTATCTGTTCAAACCAAATTCCATTATCTTCTCAGTTCTTAGTCGATCCGATGGATATTCTGAAAGTTATACAGAAAAACATATTTCAGATTCTCATATCGCCTAAACCATTAGACGAATTTGCCCAAATAACAAACTTTAACGAGATATTTGAACAGTTAACCTATTCTGAAAATATGACTATAGCTAATCTCTTTCGGCTGAACTGACATACTCAAGTTTGTCCCCGTATTCTTCATGAAGAAGTCAAACCTGATTGATTGAGAGCATTGTCGGCTCGTTATTCGAAAATTCCAAATATTTGGCAGGACGAGTTTTCAAAAATAAGTTTTTCAAGTGTTTCAAGCATTGGGAAAAACGTTGGCACAAATGTGTTGTATCCTTGAAGAATATATTGAAGGGGACAAAATAGATATTCATAAATAAATGAAGTCTTTATGAAAAAATTTAAAATTCACTACACTTTTCGAAAACACCTCGTAAATATTCCTGATCCAAAATGGTCGCATCAAATTCCCGTTCGGAATTAAAAACGAAGGTACTTGTCCTCCGCAACCAAGTCTCCTTGGAGACAAACTTCCCGGCAAAGAATACGAAACTTTTTCGATTACAGTAGAATCAGGAATGGTGTACAATAAATATCAATACTGAGCAAAAAATAACTTGGCCAGTAAACAAATTAAAACTGCGAACATTGCGGAACTTTGAAATTTATGTAGAGACATATATCCGCACATTCGATAACAAAACATTTCCAGTTTTCTGGGTGAATATCTGGTCACGAATCGATAGCAATGCAGGAACGGATGTTAACAACGTTTATGCATAATCGGCAAAACAGGGGACTATTCGGATATAATCATGTTACACTTGTGGCCCGCCTGTTGATGAGCTGTTTGATCTAACTGAGAATAATGTTTTGGTGTTAAGGATTGCAACAGTTCAATTAAATTTGAATCTTTCTCGTCGATGGGGTCATCTGATTACACATTGTAAATTGACGTTTTAACAATATAAAAGAAGTAATGTAAGTTAATCCTAGTTTCATACAAGTTTTTGATCTTTTTTTAACCTTCCTTATACTTCATGCAGAGAAAGATACGAAACTTTATTTATTCGATTTATTTTCAATATTATTCATTATTTCAAGGTAAACAGAGCTTTTTAAGTAAGTGATGGCCACTTTTCAGTTCCCACCTAAACGTGCATTTCCAAGAGCAATATAGATCTATGGAAAAAGTCAAACATTCCACCTGGAACATCATAGAAAAAATATGATTATTTTTTATGTTTCTGTCTCTTATCACCATACATACTACAGAGTATCCTCCGGGAAGATATACTAACTTGTTTGTTTATAATTTTTGATTAAATGAAAGGGAATGGATGTTATTTTGATACATTTTCATTGAATGTCGACAATCATGTAGGAAATACAATATCAAGAACTATTTCTCAAATTTCATCACGAATATTTTATTGAGTTGCTCAAGTCTTTTGGGTTTATTTATATAATAAACCTTTCTTCGGAAATATCTCCATAAAAGAAGTTCGGAGCAGTCAAATCAGACATCTACGATGTAGATACAGGAATTTCATCCAATTAAAAAATGGCCAACCAGAATGCCTACATTGACGTAAAAAGCGAAAGTACCAATCAAACAGTGGTTACATAGTTACTAACCCGGTGCATTCGCCATTTTGTATTACAGGCTGACAAATAGTAGGTATACAGAATTTTTTTATGTATTTACACCGAGTATCCTACTTTTCATAATGATGTGGTTACTTTCCTAGTTATGGAATAAATCAGACGAGTACAATACTAAAATGGAGGAGTTGCTGTCAGATTCATCCACTTACACTAAATTACGACATGATCCTACCAGTTCAATACAGACGAAATGCAATAACATCGTCAAAAAGATGAAATCCAACTCCTTTATCACAGAGGTACAATCTAAAGCCCTTCACACTTACAATTCAGTTGCTCCAAAATTTTATGGTCTCGTCAAGATACATAAAGACTGCAGACCTCTGAGACCCATAGTTTCATGCATTAATTCACCCACACTAAAATCTCTAGGTTTGTGGCAGAAATTTTAGCAAAACTACGACCATCATTTAAGTTCATAATCCAAAACTCTTCGGATTTAGTTTCGAAATTGAAAGATGTCACAATACCTACTGGGTACATACTGGTAAGCTTTGATGTTGTTTCCCTATTTACGAGTATTCCAAGGGAAAAACTCCTTGAGATCATAGAAAACAGTTGGAGTGAATTAAGCACATTTACAGAGTTATCAAAGAATCAGCTAACTGATATTGTTGATTTCATGTTCGACAACAGTTATTTCCAGTACGGTGGACAATTCTTCGCACAGAATAAAGGATCTGCTATGGGTAACCCTGCCTCGCCGATTTTTGCTGAGATAATCATGAACGCACTTCTTTTTGTATGTTTGTTCTCAGGTAGATTTTCTTATCCCGTTTTTATACATTTACGTAGATGATATTATTATGGCCATACCTGGTGATAAGATTCAAGTAATGTTAGAATTGTTCAATTCATTTCATCAAGATTTAAGATTTACATACGAAGTAGAAAACAACGGTACCATACCTTTTTGGATTTGGTGCTTATTAAAGAAAACAACAAAGTTATTTTTTGACATTTATCAGAAACCAACAGCTTCTGGAAGAATACTTCACTACAAGTCGTTTCATGAATTTAAGCATAAAATATCAATAATAAAAACATCAGGCAAAAATCTTGAATCTCAGCCATCCCAGTTTCCACGTGAAGAATTTTAATTTGTTCTCGAAAATGTTACGTGAGAACGGTTACCCCCAAATCTTTAATCAATAATATTTTTTACGCCTCATCCGTTAATAATCCAGTTAACGCTCCAGAAAACAATGAAGCTACACCATCTAAAAAAAAACATTTAAACTTATTTTTGTTCCGATGTTGACGAGGCAACTCATCCATGCACTGTCTAGCAGCGGTGTCCGTATTGTTTGCTATTACAGGAAAACAATTAAGAACTTTTTTTCTAAGTTAAAAGACCTCACCCCTAAAATGTTACAATCTAATTTAATTTACAAAGTTAACTGCAAAAGTTGTCAGTCTTCATATGTGGGTCAAACTAAACAATACCTCAAAAATAGAATGAAGCAACATGAAAACGATTGCAAGAGTGGCAATTTTAGTACGGGTTTGTCATTTCATCATAGGGATACAGGTCATATTTTCGATTTTGAGGAACCTGAGATTCTATCTAGGGAAAATAATTTAGACAAGAGAATTTTCAAAGAGATGATCTTCATCAAGAAAACAACAGACAACGTCAATATTCAATCTGATACTTCCACCCTTAATAACATATATATAAACCTCGTTAGATAGTCGATGAATACCCCTGTATAGTGTTTCCTGGTTGTGTTTTTGTGGTAGGAGTTTCATATGTTCTATGTGATAACTCGCCCGCCGGTCTCTCTGTTCAGTTGATTGTTTGTTTACTATGAATAGATTACCAAGAAAATCTCAAGTATTTACCGAGCCCTCCAAGCATTTATTGCTATTAAGTTTTATTTTTTATGACTTTTCCATTGACTGGTTCTTCCTTGAAGAATAAAGGATTTCTTAGGTAAGAGATTATGGGCAATGGTGTTTTTGATTTCAATACAATCTAGTCAGTCTCCAAACATTGAATTTTTTGTAAAGTTGATTAAACAACCTAAATTTTGAAAGAAAAATTGTAATTGTTCCTGTAATCTGTTTGTGTAAATATCGATTTAAGTTTGTTCTAGCCACATAGTCATCCATGTATTAGTGTTTTTTGATTTCTTTTATCATTGTAGCCTGAGGAAGGCGAAATATAACGCCGAAACGTCGCTCTAGGAATCCAAAGTGTTTTCATTCAGTTCCTTAAACCGAGAAGTTGTCAATTACTAAATTCTGGAAGGAACGAGAACTATCCACAAACTTTAAAAACAGAGGTTAGTGCTAGCATGGGTTTCTTCAGTACTGTGATGATTTTGTTTGGTGTGAACATAGTCTCACTGTTCAAACGGTGGGCCAGAGATGTCAATCGTCTAGCAGGTTTGACCAACCGAAGGATATTCTTATTAAGATGTAGAAGGAGTTCCATTTTTCCCAACCATATTGTCAATCAACTTAGATGTTTGTATTCTGTTTTTAATTGTGATCATCCCTATCAATACAAAGTTCAAGTTGTTGTTAACAAACTGAGAAAGGATATACTTAACTTAGAGATAAAAATAGTCAATTGGCAAATAGATAAAACCAAAAGAGATATTCATTATATTAAGAGCAAGTTATTAGAGAAAGTTCCGGAAAACTATGTATTACAGTTTGAAGGTTTTCAGAGACAGTTCTATGAGCGGAGATTGACTCAGATTAAACACAATAATGTTAATAAATTCAATAGAATAAGTAACACTCAGAAGAGATTCAACATAACAACACAACCATCTTGGTTAGTCAATTGTTCGAATGTAACTATTCCTGATGATATAGAGCGGTTCTTGTCGCTAGGTCCAAAGTTTTCCCTTCCATATAGTGCTAGAGACCTTCCGGTGGTTGAAATTCTGACCGATACGGAACATATTATAAAGTCTCAATCCCAACTCAACAATGATCAAAAAAACGGCCTAAGGGCAAGAACATGTAACATTATCCACAATTTTCTTGGCAGGCTCCAACCCACAACAAACATAAATTATTTTACCAAATATTTTCTAAAGTTAAGTTCCTATACCAAACATTTTCTTAACACTTATAGAGATAGGATGTTGGTTACTAATTCAGATAAGGGAAACAAGGTGGTAATAATTAATAAAGACGAGTACAATACTAAAATGGAGGAGTTGCTGTCAGATTCATCCACTTACACTAAATTACGACATGATCTCTACCAGTTCAATACAGACGAAATGCAATAACATCGTCAAAAAGATGAAATCCAACTCCTTTATCACAGAGGTACAATCTAAAGCCCTTCACACTTACAATTCAGTTGCTCCAAAATTTTATGGTCTCGTCAAGATACATAAAGACTGCAGACCTCTGAGACCCATAGTTTCATGCATTAATTCACCCACACTAAAAATCTCTAGGTTTGTGGCAGAAATTTTAGCAAAACTACGACCATCATTTAAGTTCATAATCCAAAACTCTTCGGATTTAGTTTCGAAATTGAAAGATGTCACAATACCTACTGGGTACATACTGGTAAGCTTTGATGTTGTTTCCCTATTTACGAGTATTCCAAGGGAAAAACTCCTTGAGATCATAGAAAACAGTTGGAGTGAATTAAGCACATTTACAGAGTTATCAAAGAATCAGCTAACTGATATTGTTGATTTCATGTTCGACAACAGTTATTTCCAGTACGGTGGACAATTCTTCGCACAGAATAAAGGATCTGCTATGGGTAACCCTGCCTCGCCGATTTTTGCTGAGATAATCATGAACGCACTTCTTTTGTATGTTTGTTCTCGGGTAGATTTTCTTATCCCGTTTTTATACATTTACGTAGATGATATTATTATGGCCATACCTGGTGATAAGATTCAAGTAATGTTAGAATTGTTCAATTCATTTCATCAAGATTTAAGATTTACATACGAAGTAGAAAACAACGGTACCATACCTTTTTTGGATTTGGTGCTTATTAAAGAAAACAACAAAGTTATTTTTGACATTTATCAGAAACCAACAGCTTCTGGAAGAATACTTCACTACAAGTCGTTTCATGAATTTAAGCATAAAATATCAATAATAAAAACATCAGGCAAAAAATCTTGAATCTCAGCCATCCCAGTTTCCACGTGAAGAATTTTAATTTGTTCTCGAAAATGTTACGTGAGAACGGTTACCCCAAATCTTTAATCAATAATATTTTTACGCCTCATCCGTTAATAATCCAGTTAACGCTCCAGAAAACAATGAAGCTACACCATCTAAAAAACATTTAAACTTATTTTTGTTCCGATGTTGACGAGGCAACTCATCCATGCACTGTCTAGCAGCGGTGTCCGTATTGTTTGCTATTACAGGAAAACAATTAAGAACTTTTTTTCTAAGTTAAAAGACCTCACCCCTAAAATGTTACAATCTAATTTAATTTACAAAGTTAACTGCAAAAGTTGTCAGTCTTCATATGTGGGTCAAACTAAACAATACCTCAAAAATAGAATGAAGCAACATGAAAACGATTGCAAGAGTGGCAATTTTAGTACGGGTTTGTCATTTCATCATAGGGATACAGGTCATATTTTCGATTTTGAGGAACCAAATATCAGATATTCATAACTCGGAACTTGAAATATTCGGAAGATATGAAAACTCTAGATCATCTCTTTCGGAAGATAGAGCCAGACTTATTTAAGATTGAGCAGAGATTCCTCATCAGGAAGCCGTACCTCATTTGAGTCATCTTTATATTCGAAAATTATGGGCATTTTGGAAAGAAGAGCAAAAATTGAAATTCCAGAAGATGATATTTAAAATTTGCCAATGATTTCCAGAATATGAAGAAAAACCGTTGTTGAAACTTATTAACCGTTACTAAACTATTGTGGAAATTCCCTACTACGACTAATGATTTTCAGGACTAAGTAAAACCCAATTTCATTGATATTTTCCATATGAATGGCTTGAAAAAAATTCCTTCCGAAAAATTCATTCGGTAATATTTCAATTTTGCGTCATTCAAATTGATGAAATCCAGGGCCTCGAGGGCATCAGAAGCTATTAATATTCAACAAAAGAGACGTTGGAAAATGATGAAAATGCAAAAACTATTAATTGGACCTGTCAAGACATGGAATCTTCACCGTCGGAGGGCTCACGATAAATCATATCGTTATGAGCGTCTATAGAAGCTGATTAAATGAGTTCCAAAATACATTAAATTAATGAGTCTCACTCCAAACGGGACGGACTTGTGTCAACTGCTGCTTTCCTTTATTTCTCAATGTCGAGGGTAACCTGGAATGTATTGCGTTACTGGTGAAAGGATTACACATAAATTATTTGATTCCTTAATTTTGATGGATGAAAATTCAGATTTCATTCGGGACATTTTCTTTGCAATAAATGCCTAAAGTGAGGAGTTGATCTAGTGCTTTATCTCAGTTTCAATTTGAATGCTCATGATGATTGATTAACCACTACTTGTCAGCTTACAATTGCAGATAATAACTTCCAGTCTTAGAATGAGTGAATGATTATTATATGATTGAAATTGGATATAGATTTATAAGATAAGTATTATGAACGTAACAGAGCTGTCAATAAGTCCCAGGACTAGGTTGAAAAACAATATATTTTTGCCCAAACTTATTTTCATTCATCAATACCACTAGGTTGATTTCAATTACCGATTCTTGAAGCGAAAAAAAAAACTTCTTCCAATTCTGCCTCGTTGCAAAGTTATAAGCCATTAAAAGTTTCGAATTAGGTTAAGGTACCACTTTCTAGATTACACAAAAACTTCCGCTTTTTCTGTCCATAAAATTGCAGAAACATACCTGCCTATTTATCCACCCTATCCCTTTTCAAGGATGCAATGTTTAATATTTGTTGCTCATAAAAAAATTTCCATTCAAAACATTATTTCTTTCTGGCTTAAACAGAATTTTTACTTCTTCTGTAGTAGAACAGTAATATATGTCAGAAATGCTGCTAATGGCTCTCTGTATCTAGGAGGGCATCAACCAAAAATCAATTGGAATTTTTCACACATACGCGCCTTGATATACAAGGTAGGTCGGTGACCACTGCGTTAATTTTAACTATAGATTTTTGACGTCAAAAGAAATATTTTTTTCCTATAACATTTTTCCAAATTTGGCCCCGTTCAAAAGATATAGGGTGTTGAAATTTCATAAAAAATTGCATTTTCACCTGTAACATTCAAACGACAATATCAATTGAAATGATCTCTTGTAGAAGGTTTTTGATAACAGTCATGCATTTTTTAGCATCAATAGATTTATTCCATTTCTTGTGGGTTTCTCACTACTACTGTACAGATTGCTTAAATTGCATGAAAAACTAATATCACTTGGACTAAAGGTCCGTATCTTTGTACTTCCTGGAATCATTTTTTTTCCTAAATTGCACCTGATGAAGTTGAAAGGGATTGAATCGATATAATCATCTGCTGAAACATGAGTTAATCATTTCTTAGAGGTAAAATAATGTTTTTAAACAATTCAGATTCAATAGTGGATGCTGTGGAAGTAATTCAAACTAAATTGGACTACAGAGGAGTAGTTGCCCAATGTGAACATTTAAAATGCTTATAACTTTTTAACGCAGCTGAATATGGAAAGACGGTATGGGAAAGAAGTGTTTCTTTTGATCTCAAGAACTTATCGTTAAAATTAATGCAGTGGTCAAAGACTCACCCTGTTTATGAGATCTCATAGAGTAAACAAGTTAAACGCGGCTTGAATGCGAAATTTCGTGAAAAGAAAAATATTCAGTCATCGTCTGTCCTGACAAAATGCCATTTCTTCCCGAACAACTGTATAGATTCGACAAAATATCATCGACCACATGGGTGAGTCGACGTTTCATTACAGATATCAAAAAAACCAATTATTTCGATCCTAATGTCAAAATCATCGAAAGAAATCAAGTGTGAGTCAGCAAAGCCACTGTTTTCGAAAACAATGAGCTCTCAATTGCTCTCGTGAATACCGAACAGCTCCAATAAAATAACTATCTGACATAATATACGCCTCCAACTTATTTGGCTATATAGCCTGCTGGTAGCATATATTCTTGCGGACCACAAATAAATCAAGATGGGCCCTGGTTCGACTTGCCAAGATTTGCGTAAAGCGCGATACAGCGGAAATGTATTTTCCAGAGGGAAAATTCTTGCAGCATCGCAATGATTAGAGAAATTGCCAGATATTTCGCCAGAAGTTTATGTATAAATATGAATGCTTTATGTCTTCATTCTATCCAACGGGCACATATTTTCGCCATTTTTCTCTCGAGAAAACAGGCGATCTTCGAATAAACTATGTTCAGACGCTTCCTGAGACCGTTGGCGCTCAGGCCTTCTCATTCTTCTGAGTGGAAAACAAGAATACCTTGCCAAAACAGCCATAAAAGAATTATTCAAATAATTCATGCTGCTTTCTCGTTATCGGAGTTACAAGCTTAACATAGCATGATTTGAATTCTCTTCATAATCGCATTACGTAACGTTTCCTTAGATTTCTGAAAGGGGAAGCAGACGAGATTGAAGCAATAATAGTCTCGTCAACAAAGGTTTTTAGGTCAAAACTTTTTCATACTATCCATATTATGATGAATAAATCATTGAATTCGAAATGGTTGATGAAAAGTAGTTGATAAATTCAAGAACCACTGAGGAATAAGGAGTGTTAATGAACAATTAAGTAAACAATAGTTGGGCGTTTTCTCCAAACAAATATCTCAACGCCCATTTTACATAATTCGAATTTGAATGAATTTTGGAAAAAAACTGTACTTCAGAAAAATGTTTCATATTTCTTTAGGAATATTTATTGATAGAATAGAGCTTTCTGCCTTTCAGCCTTCGTTCTTGCACCAGTGGTCCTTTATGGTTTCTAGTGTCATTCTTTGATATTCTTTATATTCATTGTGTTCTCTTCAGTTTTCGTTTTCAGTTTTATCCTTATTTTGTTACGGTAGACCGGAGAGGAAAACTGCACAGGATTACCTGCGCAGGTCTGCCTCGTGTTAGGAGACGTTCCGGTAAACCGGACGGGTCGTGTGTTCGTTAGCAGCGACCGTACGGTGCCAGTAGACTGGGTCTAATCTCGAATTTGCTCTGCAACCTGTGCAGGCTTGAAAAACTACGACACACACGCTCCGGTCGACGTGCGCAGGAATACCTGTACAGTTTTTCTCTATGGTCTACCGTAACGTGTATGCCCTGCATTAGCAGCGACCGTACGGACCACTAGACCGAGTCGAATCTCGAATTTGCTCCGGCGACCTGTGCAAGCTTGAAAAACTACGACACACACGCTCCGGCTGACCTGGGCAGGTATACCTTACAGTTTTCATCTCCGGTCTACCGTAGCGTGTATGCCCTGCATAAGATGATCCTGCTCAGAATGTTATTCCTAGTTTTCAATTTCAGACTTTAATCTTCTAAACAATCCTTGAACTCAAGAGATGATTTCATTTTAACTCTTAAGTTCATTCGATAGAAATTATATTTATATATACAGCCAGCTTCCTATTTTTCTCTTGACTATTCAAATTGAGACGAGATACTTCCGATTTTTTGGTGTTTTCATAACAGCATTATGTGCCATGCTTCAAGATAAGATTATTTAACACGAGGTAGACTAGACTACCTTGTTGGAGAAAGGGTCCGTAAGCTTTCAACTGATCAGTTCGTAGGTGTATTCCTTCAAAATCGAAATATTTTAGCATAAATAAATTAATGAAAGTAATATTGTAATTTGACGCGCATCATTCGAATAGATAATTCCGAAACTATATGCCAGGAAATGTGCTCAGAGGAAAACAAGTAACTGAAGGAAAGTTTCAAAAATTTTCCTGATGAGTTATTATTATTAAATCCTCCTCGTATTTATTCGAGTATCGAAAGGTCCCTTCCGAGATCAGAGATTCTACATTTCCACATAAATTAAACTGCATACTTGATCAAAGCCCGTAGGAATAATGTTTGCTCTACGAGCACCCGATCTGCTTCTACCTAATTGGATAGATACAGAGAGCTGAACGTCAAAGGATTGAATTAGAAGCAATGCCTCATAAAAAGGACTTTACAAAGTAAGCTCCAAGATAAATCGAGACAGAGGCAGCGAACCGCTATATTGTTATTCATGGTTTACAGGGCGTTTTCTGGGCAGGGGACAACAGATAGTTTCATGACAATCCCTTTAGAAAATATGATCGGACAACAGGAAGCAGTATCTCAAAATTGAAAAAAAGTGCTTCCATTTGAGAAAAGAAAAGAAAATTTTGCAGGTTTTGGCTTGACTAGCGTGGTCAAATTTGAATATGTCAGGGCCGTCGTATGTGAACTCTCTATGTTCAATGGAGATGAGCTAGAGTTTTCATATCTTCGGAATGGGATAGTTGCGGAATGACTCATTTAAATGAGAGAAATTCGCAATTTTTACTCAAGTGCAAGTAGTCTGTCACGCCTGATAACTAAGATTATTTGTGCGATAAATATTTTTGCTGTAGTTTCTCATAAACGTCTAATAGACTATCACCCTGGATCATCCAGTATTTGAGCGTATGTGACAAGTTGAAAAATCTTGAAATCTCTACAAGAGCCGTGTTGAAAACCTAAGAATCACTTGAATACTTATAGAAACCAATATCGTAGTCTTCAGAAAACATTATTTGGTTAAGAATGCTCCATCTATTTGAAATAAATCAATTCCAAAGACATATCTATCAAAACTCTTCAGAATAATTCCATACAATGAAGTAATTTGTCACAAATTCATGATTTCAATTCTCCAGACGTTTTCAACCTCTTGATTGTTGTCGCTGTTGAGATGACATAAAAAATGTACGAAAGTTTATGTAGCAGCGGATTTCACTGGTTACTTTAGCAACTATATAAAGGGTCCTAATGTAGAAGTGGATTTTGTTTTGCATTTAAACGGACGAGAATGGCGGGTCCCTGCCGCATTTCAGATGTCGAAATGGGACTCGAGAGTTAAAATGAGACCTTTTGTTTCCCATTCGAACAAAGAAAAAACCTCTCGCGAGAAAGCTTGTTTGCTGATATTCATGGTGTTCTGTAGACATTTGACCCCAGTTTAACGAATTAACATTCAGTTGATGTAATTTTGGCTTTGTATTTATGAATGCGAAGTTAAGGACCTCTTTCTGCCAGGAACGGCCTGGAAGTCTGTGAGAAGTGAAACTTAATGTTAAAGTTTACTCGCGTCTTTTCAATCTGATGTTTACTCAACAATAACTTGAGAGGAAATTCAAGATTGTTCGACAAAAAAAAATATATTCGGGTTATCGTATAATTTCTAGTGAATAGTTTTGTGTTTTTTAGGGTATGTCATTTTTGTATGTGAGCATCTGAACTTCGAAATCTACAACGAAGTCCGAAGAGAACAAAGTTGTGAAGAAATATTCCAGCATGCCTATGAAGCAGTCCAGATCGAGCTATGATTATGAATTTTTTTTCATAGTGCCAACGTTCAGAAAATCACTGTCAAAATTTCATTACCTTTGGTTTTCAATTCATCGAGTTACAGAGGTTGGAGTATTACATCTTTTCTGTGTGTGCAGCTCCACATATAGCCTTTTATTCATTCAATTAATGTT
Organism: Micraspis discolor; assembly: GCA_030674115.1. Classification (NCBI taxonomy): domain Eukaryota; kingdom Metazoa; phylum Arthropoda; class Insecta; order Coleoptera; family Coccinellidae; genus Micraspis; species Micraspis discolor. Next base: position 5,832,440 of record JARTUT010001740.1, read on the forward strand.
CATTAAATTATCCATTCCGAAGGCATAGAAAGATCAATTGTGGGATATGGGAGCCGCGAGGATTTGCAAACATTAAGACAAGGAGTTTTATTTGGACTTCCATTCCCCTAATCGTCTAACATCCATCGACCGTGACGCGCCCTGTATATTGTCCATTCTGTATAAAACATAACTATATATGAACCGAACATTTATAACATCCGAGGTGAAACCCCCCCAGGCTTAGATTGTTTCGGTCCCAAAGAGATTATAAAGAGCTTGCTGATGCAATATTCAAATGAGTGCCAGTAACATCAGAATGTTTTCTTTGCATTTAGATCCACTCGTTCCATTCACCGCTTTTGCCCTTGTGGATGTTCTACCGAACGAATGTTGATATTGCAGAACTCTCACTTGAATATCAATATCGAAACATCTCAATTCTGAGGAAAGAATCCAAGATTGCATTTCTATAAACGTTATATATAAAATCAAGCTTGGAATTTGGGAATAACTGTACTTAATTCATATGACAGGTTGTAACATCCTAGGTTTTCTTTCATACAAAAAATCGTAGTCTCATTTCACCCTATGTTGAGACGCCACTGCCCTCACATACCACGAAAGAGAGTTGGTGGTCAAAATACATTCTATGGTTAGAAGCGTGAAGTTAGCGCGTTTTGCGACTGCGTGTCAGGGGAACCGGCGAAAGGAAGGAATCGAAGATGGTGTTGATGATTATTATCAGTTTACTGCTGAGCGAATTAAGTGCCTTTTTCGAAAGTGTTTAGCATAGGTGTTTAGTGAAGTGCTTGTGTGAGTGCAAAACCAAAGCCATTGCTACATTGAGTGCCGCTCGAATCTATTTTTCGGGTAGAATTCAGATTAATTTAATTATTATGAACGACCCATCCAGTTTACGAACCCCTTTGTTGGCAAACAACGTTGGAATTCTCATTGTTTCAGGAAATTTAGTGTTTTCGTATCTATGCCATTATTATAGATTGTTTCCTTAATTATTGTTTAATTTAATGATGTATTATTAGGTTGTGTTTGGGCATTTGTCATTAATACTGTTGTCTTGTGAATGTAATTCCTTTGTTCACATCATGCTTTGTTTGATTTCATATAACTATTTCCTTTGTTCACATAATGCTTTGTTTAACTTCATATAACTATTTCCTTTGTTCACATAATGCTTTGTTTAACTTCATATAACTATTTCCATTGTTCACATAATGCTTTGTCTAATTTCATATAACTTTATTTCCTTTGTTCATACAATGTTTTGTTTGATTCATATAACTCTATTTCATTTGTTCACATAATGCTTTGTTTGATTCATATAACTCTTTTCCTTTGTTCTCATAATGCTTTGTCTGATTCATATAACTCTATTTCCTTTGTGCACTTAATACTTTGTTTGATTCATGTAACTCCTTATAGCATGTGATTCTAACATTTTCGATATTATTGCCTTTGCAGTTCAGGTGTCTACCATAACAATGAATGCCTTATTTTCAGCTTTCTACAATGTGTTACTGGAGTGTAACCGATCAACTTTATTTACTGTACCCTATGGTGCAATAGGAATTGCCCATTGCTCTGTAGTTCTGAGCCTGTGATTAAGCAGGAACGTATGTAGACCTCCACTAGTGGTAGTACTAGTATGGTCAATATGGAATAATGGATGTAACCAGTGTACGTAGCACTCTGGTGTTATATCGAAGGTTAACGTTGTTAAGTTACCCCTATCTCATGTTATCATTATGTATGTCTAGTACTGTTGTTCTTGGTCATTTTACTGTGTAATGTACTTGCCTTACTAGTCATGGTTATTGTTGTGTATATTTCGTACTGTGTTAACTTATTCTTCTTACTGTCGTGATGTATCTTGTTGTCGTTATGTATATTTCCTTCGGTTGATTATGTAGATTCTCTGCTTTCATTATTTATATTGCTTATGATCGTTTACCTATACCTGTCTCTGCTATTTATGTCCATAATGCATTCTGGTTCTTATTATTTACTTGTGATTGATATTCTATGAAGATTTGTTGTTTATTTATGCCATGATCTCGTACTGGTATTTATTTATCCATATGCTCGCATTACATGATATTGCATTTAGGGGTCTCGAGATTGTGGACCATTCCTATACTGTTGTATGAGATTTCTTAGGTTCCTGGATCGAAGGCCTTGAAGGGACGGTCCCAGACGCCTTAAGGTAGGGACCGTTACCATCATGTGCTATAAGGCATGAGAGAATATACCTTTTTTAATCAACCGCGAAACTTTCTGTCATTTTTTCAGAGCCGCCGCTGGAACTCCATGACCTTCTCCGTGTTCCCAATTTCTTAGCTCATACAATATTATAGTTATGGCTCACATACCCTGGGGCCGTGGCCATGACGATGGTCATAATTAGTCATTTACTTATTTGCCATGATTATTATCCTGTTGCATTATTGAAGTATACATTTGCCATGATTATTAATTCTTGTTGTACCATTGAAGTTGCCATATTTACCATGTTACTATACTCTTGTATTATGGAAGTTGCTCTGATTATCCTGATTATCGTCTGTGCTGTATTGTTATAGTTTCTTTTCCTGGATTGTTATACTCACCTTTGCTAACTGTTAATATCTCATCATTTAGTTTTAAACAAGTGCCCTAACACCACCTAAAGGAGTTTTATGCCCGAGGCTTTCCCCTATATTTTTTTAGACCCTTAATAAATAGCTGATTGTCTGGGTCTAACCGTTGTGTTTTATTTACCATCTTTGTTTCCCAATTATTTTCACTAATCTCGATTATCACGAACTTGAATTATTACGTAAACATAACGTAGTCCTACCCTTGCTAGACGATCACATGAAATGGTCAAGTCTTTGTATCTGGAGTCATTCAGACTCCAGTGCCGTAGTTAGTTTTGAAAATGATATTTGTCATTTTTTTCGAAAGAAAAAAGTGGCAAATGTTACAAGGTTATGGTACGAAATGAATGAACAGTGTAAGAAGGCAACCGGAAATGAATCTGATAAGGAATTTATTTGTTTCTCATTTGCAAACGTCAGTTTCCAAAAACCCAATATTAATCAAGAAAGTTTATTTTATCAAGTCACTAACTAGTAAAACTGACAGCTAACTTGCAAAATTTTTACAAGTTAGTAGTATTATTTACATTAGAAATTTTTTTGTGTGTATAACTCTGTGTCTTTTAATCCTAAATATTTCGCTATTTGCTTTGGGACAACACCAATAGTGTGCTGGCCAGCATTAAGGGAAAGGCACTTTCCATGTCAGTATGTCAAAACAATCTTAGGCTTTCTGTTCCAGGAGGCCGAAGATTTACATATTTTCTGTATAACATGCAGAGCTTGAAGCTACAGCCATCATCGGTTATGGTGAATCTTCTTGTTGTTAAATTTTTTGTTTGCCGCAATGTCACAATAACGTATTTTTCCATATCTTCTACATCATTATTGTTTAAGAAGAGAATTTCGTCACATCGACAACATCCAAAAATCTCAAATATTGTTACAAATTTCGCCAGCAACCACTGGTCATCAGGAGCATGTAAAAGAAATTGTTCAGCTTCTTCTTTACTTAATACCTTGGCCTTTTTTGGCGTATAATGTACATTTTTTGTTTCAGAAAAGCTATTACCTTTTGAAACCTGCAAATGACAACTAAACGTCATATTTTTCAATAAATTTTTAAGGAAAACAAACCTGCGAACAGGGGCATTTTCTTTCATTTCCAAGCCGCTTTTCAGCATAGACCTTTTTGCCCATAAAGTATTAGGGCTGAATCTAGTTGATAGTTGATTCAAGTAGACCCACAAAACATGTTCAGTTACCCCAATCACACTATTTTTGTTTTGTCACTTTTTGAATTCGTCGTATTCTCGCTCGTACCTTTAAGCTGATTTTGCAGGTAATAAACTCGAAGCTACACTGCTCGATGCCTCAATAAGTTCTTTTGGTATATTCATTTTCGCTTTGGCCAAAACAAATGTAAAGAAAAATAAACAGACACGTTCATGGCAACGCTTCCATAGCTTACGACATTTGCGACGAATTATTGAGATTTTTTTGGAATTTATCTAAGCTTTTAACAAATGAGAAACAAATAATAGTATATTCTTAAACAAGCTGCGGAATAGGCACCTATTCCACCACGAATGCGAAATTATATGCGTTAAATGAGCGACGAAGGAGCGAGTTTTTGAACGCATGAGTGTTGTAATTGCCTTCTGCAGCGAGTATTAGACGATATTTTCTCTATTTCAGTCAAGAATTGTGAGGAATTCAATGGAAAATTCAGATTATACCTCGTAGTGCCTTTTGTATTTTATTTTCGCAGTTGGTGTGACTGATACGAAAATTGACAGAATATAGAATTTGAATAGTGCGTTCAAATCTCTACATGGTTTAATATTGACAATTGAGATGCAATGGACGCGTGTTGACATTCGAAAGGATAGAATGTCAGTGTTGTCCACCATAAAACGAAAAATATAACTGAAAACAGCGCTGTAATGAGTTCATTACAGCACTGTTTTTGATAATGGAATGAACTCATTACGACACTGAAATAGAGAAAATATTAAACAATACACGCAAGGTAACAGGTTTTACCGACTCAAGGAGGTATTATATCCTCCTTTCGAAAGTAAAAACCCTCTTACCTTGCTAGTAATGCTATATACTATTGTTCAACCGCTTCACCACTTGTGTGAGGCCCGACTTAGCTCTCTTCTATACTGCTTTAACTTTTAGAAGGAGCACATGTGTTCCCATACTTCAGTATTTTTTATTCCAAGGAGGTTCTAGAGACCCAATAGAACCTTCTCGAATAATTTTGAACCACATTCTGCGCCTGCATGATGAGAAAAAAACTCACAAAACGAAGCGATTATCAAATCCAAATGAATAGGAGTGTCCTACAAACCAAATAAAATGGATTGGCCAACTCTTTCGACGCACGTAGTTTCATATCTGAATTCGATCTGCTGACGAGTCCGCAACGCATGTAATGGCAAGAAACACAAAAAAATCCGATCGTTATGACAGTAAGTGGTTCTATTACGTACAACAAAAATTCCTGCCTTCCTTTTAAAACGTGATTGTAGCTAATAATTCAGTGCCATTAAACGCGACAAAGATAAATTCGTTTTGGAGAAAATTACATCAATTTCAACTTCGTTATGTACCTAGAAGGACCCAACTTTCCTACAGAGTCAACTCCCTATGTGTTACTTGCAGAGTTTACGATGAAGCAGAGCATTAGTGGAAACATTTTCGTTACTGATTAACTTGTCGCTCACGACCTCATCCTCTAGGAGGTTCCTGCCTTTGTCGGAGCCATTTCAGTTAATCATGAAATTGCTATTGGTTTTTCAGGACTCTTCAGGAAATTGTGTAGTTGAAAATAGACTAAGTGATTGAAATGACTTATTTCCTGTACTGATTTGGCGAGCCAGAACCAGAAGAAAAAAGATTGGTACATTGTTTGCTATTTGAGAGAAAGAAAGAGAACAGACCTGGATTTTGAGATCATGTTTCCTCTCCAATAATGTTACGAGATGACTTGAATCTGCACTCGTTGGAAAATGATAATTTTTGTTGTCTTTCGTATCTCATCAGTTTTTCAATCAGAAGAATTATTTATATTCAGTGTAATTTCTCATTACTTGTTCAAGCATTTTGGTCTTGGAATTCCGAGTCTTCTCTTTTTTTTCACTTACGCAGATCCCGTTTGGTATGAGTTAAAAAAATATCTTGAATAATTAACTGAATCGATTTTGTTTAACAGGTTTGGCCTCATTAGAATTCCTTCCTTTGCTTCTCGTTAGATGTCACCACACCGTATTTACTTCAAATTGATGAGCCCTATATTAGCTTGCCGCTTTAGATTTCAAAATATAAGTTGAAGTACACCAATTTAGTGAATTTCACAAGAATTGTTTATCATCCACAAAAAAATGAACATCTTGAAAGTTTTGAAATGTATAATTTTGTGATGTAAAATGGCAAGCACTCCTTGACGACGAACTAACAGGATTGAATGAGATCAAAAATCTGTCAAATATTTGCATGGGTTTTCCATTCAAATTATAACAAGTTCATAAAACACTATTTTAGACATCTTAGTACTAGTTTCTTGCGGTTTAAAATGAATGGACCATAAAATCTAGCTTTTACTATGTAGTTGTAATTTATAATTCTGTGCGTTGTTTATCAATGACCTAGGGATTATGGTTATTGCCGCCTACTCTTGTTTCCATACGTCTAATTAAACATGGCTTTTTTATTCACAGTTTAGAAATAATCTCTAGTCTACTAGTCAGAATACTCGGCTTTACTAGCGCTCTGAAATCCTCGCTTTTTCAAGAATCTCCACTCGTAACCATTTCGGATACACTGTTTAACTGTTTTTTGATAAGCTAATGTCAAGGTCACTCTTATTATATCAATCTGTGCGTTTTTCCATCATAAGGACATAGAATTTAGCACTCAATTAAATTCCAAGTGCCAAAGCTTTGAAAGAGTAGTCACTTCGAAACAAATTCCGGAAACTATGTCATCTCGTTATTTTATAAATCGCAGAAACAGCTCCCAAAACAAATTCATCATTTCGGATATCGATAACGGAATCGAAAGAATATGTCCTTGAATTTTTTCTCCTTAGTTACTTCCGTCCTTTTTTGAAAATCATTTCATTCTCGTTCGGGTGCAAGCATGATAGATGACGTCAGATTCTTCGTTCTCGCTCTGCGATTTCACGATGCTGATGAAATCTAAAATATTTTCAAGGCATGAGCACCTCCGGTTTTTCCGAAATGACGTCAACTACCGTATTTCAAATTACAACACCATTTTTTTATTGCAGAAATAGATTTCTCAGAAAATTTCAAGTTATTTTGATGTAACATTTTTCAGTTTTGGTTGGAAAATTCTCTCTGAGTGGGAAAATTCGAAAACAAAATCGAAAATAGAGCTCCGCTGAAACAAGAATAACTTCGAGGTTTTAGGATGGAAAATTTTCATTTTTGGGATTTTTCAAGATGTAAGATTGATGTATCCACTTTAAAAATCGAAATCGCGATTCATGATACAGGGGGTGAAAAAATCGCTTTCAAAGATAGGGATAACAAAATCGTGAAAAATCAATTTTTTCAAAATAGAACCATATTTTTTGGCAGATATTGAATCTAAATTAAAAAATAATGTGAGTGTATGCATCACACCCTTGCCCTAAAGTGGATATTTTCTGAGTTATTCACAAAAAACTGTTTTTCGTCTTGAATTTTCAGCTATTTCTTTTCCTTTCACGCCAAAAAGTTGAAATTTTCAGCACAATGAATGATCAATTTGATCCATGCATTGATCGAGAAACGACCAGAATGGGCCAGAAGCCACGCCAAAGTGATTTCGCTCCATGACTATGCACCTGTACACAAAGCAAAACCGGTTCAGGATACAATCAAAATACTTGGCTGGGAGCTACTACCACACCCGCTGTATTCACCAGACTTGGCTCCTTCCGACTAACGTTTGTTTTAATCGATAGGACACGCATTGGCTGAGCATCACTTTGATTCCTACGAGGAGGTCAAAAATTGGGTGTCTGGTTGGTTTGCTTTAAAAAAGATCAATTTTGTTGGTGTGGTATCCACAAATTGCCAGATAGGTGGTCAAAATGTATAGAAAACAATGGCCAATACTTTGAATGAAATGTTTTTCACTTTCCCATTAATAATTAGTATTTTATTAAGAAAAAAACGCTTATTTCATACTGGTATACCTGATAAGTGTAAATTTTTTTTTTTTAATTCATCCATAAATAGCTTTCTGGGGTTCGTATCGACTTATTCGCTTTAGATTTGTTTAACTGGCTCATTGATCACCTGGTTCTGAAGATTTTTCTTTATGGGCTTTAGGAAAGTCATGAAGTGATATTTAATTCTCCTGTGCTTCACTTTTTGACCCACTCAGATCTTTCTGAGTATAATAAACCTTTAACTAATCCCTTCTACTGCTTTGATGTTACATGTGATATTCGCTCTTATATTTCAATTAGTCACCACCTCTCTGTACCTTTTTTTTAATGTAGTTCAATGTAGTTTTAATGTAGCTCAAGTCTTGTTACTTATTTTTCTTCAAGGGCTTATGCCTTTTGTAGTTTATCCTATGATTTACCTCTTCAGTTGGGATTAATTTTGATTTTCTCAATTGTTTCATCATCAGCATGATTCATGATTCAGTATTTCTAGATTTATTTACAGTTTCTTAATGTTTAGGATTTTCTTAAAATAGCATTCTCAATGTGATAGTAGTGTATAACAATTCTTTCTGTAGGGTATGATAAATTTTCAGGTGGCTTATGATAGACCACCGTTCTGTAATTCAACAAATACACAGTTGATGGTTTTTTATTCAGAACAAAAATGGGCTTAATTCACTTTAATTGAAACGATTTCTTGTTTTTTAACTAAATGTAACGTATCGCCTTTATGACGGCCATAAAAACCCAACCTGAACTGCATAATGCTATTAAAAAGCAAAAATAGCTCTTATACTAGGAATCACAGCTCATTTCAGTTGTTAAAGAAGCCTTAGTAATAAACAGTCATTCCTAGTTCTGAAATATAATAATCTCGGTATGATGGAATCCAAAGAACATTCATTTCTCGTCGTTATATCTTTCATAACTCTAGGATATAAAAGTTTACCAAAGGAATATACTGCTGCGATAACAGCAGCTTCGGGTTGAGCACTATCGCCACGTATTCTAAAAGAATCACATAATAATGGCCACTCCGAAGATACATGAATAATGAAACTACGAAATTCTTATCGTTATAAAGCAGTAGCCGATCACTGCCGAATCGACTACTTGAGAGCATAATGTCTCCAGTTTCCATAAAGGACTCAGCATAAATGAAACCTTGGATGTTCTCTAATAAAATTTATTGCGAGCATCATAAAATGTTGGATTCATCTCTTTCCGCCACCCCTATAATTATATAGCTTCATAAAACGCGCGCTAAATTCGACAGTAATTTCGGTAAAACCCCTTGATTGTCAGCACCTGGTGTTTATTGATGTTACAAGACAGTTCCTGAGGAAATTCTGCCGGTGGGTAGCATTCTTTATTTCAGAAACAAGAAGAAATTCCAGCAGAAACCAATTTGTGCTGACGACCAATAAAATATTATGTTCTAACTTATTCCATAAGAGGAATCATCTCACTTTGCAATTTCGAAGAAGGATTATTATGTGAGGCAGCAAGAGTGTTCTGTTTGTGCAATTAAGTTATTGGGAAGTGAGTTTATACACAACAATAATTTGAAGAAGAGTTTGGAAATATAATGAGAATATTTTCACGTCAATGTACAATATTGAGGTGAATAAATACAGAATGTCTCATTGGTTGCGTTAGAGGAGAGAAAGGCGTTGTTGAAAATTTATTTCTAGAACAATGACTGTGCTAGGGCTACTGCGAGGATTTTTGATGACCGAAATCATAATAAAGTAATTACCGTTCATTTATAATTCAGTTGGTATATAAATTTGAAGTTATAGGATCAGTTACAAACAAAAAAAATAAAGAGTGCGTGTAACATTCACACGCGATTGCAGTAAAACGTTTTTGGCATTGTACGAGAGGGCAATTAAGTTAAGAATCATATAAAATATGACCCGTTTTTATATAGCACAAGTATTTTTTTAAGCGATAAATGTTTTTTGTTGTTGATAAGTGTTGTAGATGTAGCAGAAGTTTTTTCATGTAGAATTACTATTTTTCTAATATGTTTCTTCAATTGTTTTGCTGTTTATTAATTCATTTCTTATGAAGTCTGAAAGTTCATTAGATTTATTCATTTCATATGAATTTCATTTATTTTTCATACTTTTTTCCATTGAATTATAATTTTAAAGTATGCTAATCGAAAACCTTGAATCCTCTGTATAATTTTTATTATTTCTATTGTCTACGTGCTAGCAATACTGAAGACTCAACTCTTCCTATCAATTTTTTATGCTCTGCTTCTGAATAATTTGTATTCATGGTTGAACGTCATGTTATGATTTTCAAAATTTTTTGAGTTAATTTTATTGCGAATATATGTAAAATACTCTTCAGCCATTTATTTTTGTATAACTTCAGTATCCTTAATTTTTCTCGTCTTCATTTCATATTTTTTTTGTCATTCTGTTCATTATGTTTCATATCATTTAATAACTGAACTTTCATTCTTATTAATTTAATTATCCCTGATCTGAATTCGATGAATTTTGTAGTCTGTTCACTTTTGGAATTAATTTCATATGATATAATACTCTGTAATCAAATTTCTAAATATCCACGAGAATAACAATGAAATGATGAAAATTTATAACAACTTTTTTCATCATCTTAATAATCTAGCATAAGTCTGAACTTGAAATGAGCGGCATAATTCAGTACATACCATGCTTTAGAAAATTTAAAATTCTCGCTACATTGGTAATTCAAATTTCCCGCTGCTTCGTTCCTGTACTACCAAATATGGCGGCCGATTTGTGTAACCAAAAAAATTCAAATCAAATATTTTTGATTGATTTGTTTATCTATCGACAAAATCAAAAATATTTGAAAACCGGATGGTACAGAAACGTGACGCCATATTGCGGTAATGGACTTCCGTTGCATTATCGCGCCCAAAGAAGTTTTACTTCAAAAAAATACAACTTCTTTATGAACTGAACGAAGATGATGTTGATCCAGAAATAGAATTTTGCCACAAAATTCCGCATGAAATCATTGTGCTTTTCGGATTAATGAATGTTCCTTCACGGAAACGTCAAAAAACTTAATTGTAGGTTTTAGTCCAGTGAAAAGCGCCACCTCTTTAAAATGCAACATTCTCAACACCTAAATATCTAAATTTTAAATCCAATTCCTTATGTGAAAGGTTGATCAGAGAAAATAGGGATTGGATGGTGGTTATTGCCCAAATAATAATTCTACACGAGTTCCATCGTTAAAAGTTTTGTCTCGTTGTGACTTTTTCATTTCAATGTACACGAACTGCATGCTCATATTTGAATCCATTCATGAATTTGTGCTACAAAACTACCCACTTTCCCAATGCAAATTTCTGATGGGGTTACAACCATATTTATGAGTTTGCTGGTAGAGACAAATTTGGTATCGCGGATCATATGCCCTTCTCATCCATCTGTCTGGGTGTTTTCACAAATTCTGATTCGTTGTTGAGTTATTTTGTAAATTTTTTCAAATCACCTCAACAAATTGATTTCAAAAAGCTATATAAAATGGTATGTTTCAAATTATCAAACACCAAATGAATAAGAAAGAACCTGACTTATTCTTCAAATTGAGTTTTCGTTACTTAAAGTAACCAGTTCATGATGTTTTCAACTTTAGATGAAACTTCAAGTCCTTTTAGTCAAATAATGTATTCCGTATTTCAATACTTTCATTTCACCGGTATCCAACAGAATTTTATGTGAGTGAACGTATCCCATTTATTATTTCAGAGCAAGAGAAGAGATTAAATTAAAAAACATACATCACACTCCTCGTCACATTTAAAAAGGGGAGAAATGTATGGTGGCCTGATATCTTGGACATAATTCGGCTAGAGAACCTACTGACGAGGATAAAATACCCCAATTTATTCTCATACCATTTCAACAGTTGGTATTCATTACCTGCATAAAAAACATGACTGAAATTAGGCCATGATCCCTCAACCCTCGTAATCTGTATGCTGAGCAGATACAAGTTTTGCATATCTTATTTACTTTCCTCTTCTTTTCGCAGACGGCGTGGATATTGGATATTGCGGGACTGGATATGTCAGAGAGGCAAACGTCTCGAAATATCAATGTAGTTTGGTTCGTATTTTATAACTGAAAAATCTTGTTTGCTGCCTACAAAGGACTCATGTGAAACATTTCATAACAAGAATTTTTGCCATGTTTGACAAGATATCTTTCTTATGTTAGGGAAATCTGTCTTTGAGCATCCTCGAAAGAAAAGATAGATTGATGCTGCCAAAGGGGTCTTTTTAAGTGAAATAAACCTCAAGTGGTCTATTCAGTTCTAAGAAAACTGAAAGAGGATGAACGGAATACTTTCTTCGGCTTCCAGGTTTGGAGTTTTGATTAAAGATTGGTACGTTTTCTGATCTCTCTGATCTTGCATATATTCTACTCTTCTTCATTCGATATAGAAAGGGGATTGAAGGCAAAGAAACTTCAATCGATTCAACATACAATAAGAGATTTGAGATTATTACATTTTATTGTTGTCGGATTCATTTTTATTGGCGAACAAATCATTCGATATTGAATCGATTTCTTGCACTTTTGAAGGGATCATTTCAGAGAAACAAAACGGCCATTACATGAACGAATAAAGCTTGAGAAAAAAGGGGTCTGATGAATTTTGCAATATATTTCTTAACACTGATGTCCGAAAATGTTAAGATATTTCACAAATGGGTCGCAATTACTGTTAAAAAGTGTACAAGTAGGATAACAAACTAGTAAAATGTTAAAGTGATGGTTTTACTACTCTTTTAATGAGTTCATGGGATTATATCATGAAAAAAGTCGTCCATCATAATCGAGACCGCGCCATTAAAAAACTAGTAATTATAGATAAATGTACATTCAACCCCATCAAGCATCATGAAAGATAATATACTTGACTAATTCACATAAAGATCATTAAGTGGAAAATGGTTGCTCGTGTATTTTTAACTAACTTCAAGTTCGATTTGCGATTAAGGTAGGTTAAGAACTCCTTCATATCGATTCCAAGAAGTAATTTTCGAAACACCTTCATATAAGGAGTATCCAGCATTACAAAGAAATCGTTTGAACCTTATAAAATATAAACCCTATTTTTCAATTCCCCTAATACCCTTCGATGCTCCTAATGTGATTATTAACCGACAAACTTGGGGTGAATTCAATATCCAATACGTCTTAGGAAATTTGATTACGAAAAATTGGAATGTTTGCTGCCGGATATTACACTTTTATGTCATAATGGCATCCCCATCACTTCCTCACATCCGTTAATTCTCCTTCATTGAGTAGATTTTGGCGTGGCTTTCTTCGAACCAATACACAATATTTCAGTTGTGTCGAAGAATGAACTATTTTTGTAACTGTTCGATGATACCTAGAAAGAAATATTCGACATTTATCGAGAGCCAATTACAGTATTTCAATAAAAACCTATAATCTGTTAAACTTGAAGAATACAGTGATGTTGTCCATATAAAATAGTTGAAGAGTACAATTTCAATGAAAAGAATCGGCCTCTTCATTAAGAATTATTTTAATTTAATTAATCTGAAAAAGACAATTATAGGTTTAAACTTTTCGATTCAAGGATCAATGATACCTTTATTTATTTTATAAAAGATAAAAGACTGTTTTTTTTTATGAATGAAAAAGAATTCTTCATTCTCATCATAACATCAAACAATCCAAAAAAACTACAAAAAATTTACTAAAAATATGAAATATGTTTTTCGACATTTGTTTATAACACTCTTGTCTCTTCAGGCATTCATATTCAATTAACGGTTATTTAAACATTTCTTGGTTACAACTTACGGTGCGACAAGCTGCAAGAGAAAAACTTTTAAGTGCCACTTTGAAATCGGTTCTAAATTCTAAAAACTATCCCCAAATACAAGCTTAAAATATTATCTCGATCCACCAAATCAACGCAGAAAATTACAACTGCCAATGAATTGAATAAGAGCCTATACTCTGTTGAACTCGAAGAATAGAGTAAGGTTGTGCATATAAAAAAGAATTTGCCTCTTCATTGAGAATTCTTATGACTGAAGAAACATTAAAAACTTCGATTAACATAAAACAACATTTTTTTCTCCTAACTTACCTCGAAGAAGTTTAACACGACTCTAATCATTTTAAACTGCAGATTATCACTATGAGCATACTTTTCTACAAGATGGAATTTTTGATTTTAAGTATATCGTCGTCAGATTTTAATTTTGGCATCATATCATTAAATCAATAACCAATAAAGTTCTAGTGAAAATTTCAAAGCAAATAACAGATGACACATGACCTTGGGTTATTCTTCCACAATATCATAATGACACTTGACAACTGGCAACGTCGTGATCCGAAAGCTTCCGAAAAAAATTCGGAAGCTATATATATTCTTATGAATTTTTGGCTAACGCAATAAAATAAATTCACGACGAACTGAGTGACTAATATACTATTAGGTGCAGTATAAATAGTACATTGTTCACCGGGTAGGAAAAGCTTAACATTCCTGGACGACTGTGAAGATTGCAGTCCAGGAATGTGGCTTTTCCTACGAGGTAAACGTACTATTTTTCCGCAAATCGTTTAAAATTTGACAGATATTGATTGATTTAAAAAAAACGCGATAATTTTATTCCCAAATAAATGGTGCTTTGAAATTCCTAATAAAATCACTTACTAAGTAAAATGATAAGTGATGATGAAATTTCCATTCCTGGGACTCCTCCAGAGCTGGTTGAGGCAGTGAATACTGCTTCATTAGAATTATTGCCAAAGAAATCAAGAGAAAAGTACGAAAATGCATACAGACGTTTTATGGATTATCGCAAGAGTAAAAATACGAGTTCTTTCTCAGAAAATGATGTAATGGCATACTTCTTAGACCTTTGTTTAAAGATGAAATATTCAACATTATGGGCCAATTATTCAATGCTGAAGTCAACCCTTGCACTTAACACAATGTAGATATATCTACATACTCAAAACTTCGTTCTTTATTGAAACGGCAAGCTCAAGGTTATAGGGCAAAGAAATCTAAGATTTTAACGAAGGAAGAAATTGAAAAATTCATCCAGGAAGCTCCAGATAAAGAAAATTTAATGATTAAGGTAATTTACAAGTTTTTAATTTCTATTTCGATAATAGCTTTATTTATTTTTTAGGTGGCTGTAATATTTGGTATTTCTGGGGCCTGTAGAATGGATGAGTTAGTCCGAATGACTGTACACGATATGGAAGACTTAGAATCTAAGCTTTTAATCAGCATACCTGATTCGAAAACCAACAAACCAAGATCATTTGTAATTAATCAGATCTACTTGAATGTTTATCGAAAGTATGTTTCGTTAAGACCAGAAAATATGAACAGTGACCGAT
This sequence comes from Micraspis discolor, assembly GCA_030674115.1. Classification (NCBI taxonomy): domain Eukaryota; kingdom Metazoa; phylum Arthropoda; class Insecta; order Coleoptera; family Coccinellidae; genus Micraspis; species Micraspis discolor. Next base: position 5,847,640 of record JARTUT010001740.1, read on the forward strand.
TTTTCTTTAAATATGAGTATCAAAGCGGAAAGGGTTGTAGACAAGTGGTAAAAATTCATCAATTTAGAAAAATGCCCAAAATAGTTACTACTTATTTGAACTTGTTAAATCCGACAGAATATATTGGTCACTGCTTTCATCGGTCTTCTGCAACAATATTGGTTGACTCTGGTGCCGACATAACTAGTTTAAAGAGGCATGGCGGATGGAAGTCATCAAACGTTGCTGAAGGATATATCGAAGAATCGCTTAACAATAAGGTTGAGGTGGCAAATAAAATTTTCACAGTACAAAATATTCAACAAAATGACCCTTCCACCCTACATGTTGTCCAAAATGTTTCTCATAGTTCTAAGAGTGTTCCTCCAATGTTCAATAATTGTACTAACTGTCAAATTACTGTAAATATAACAAATCGATCTTAAAAATATATTCAACAATGACTTGATGTTTTCAAAATATAAATTAATTCCTTATAAGCAATGTGTTTTCTATCATTTATGTAGAACACTAACAACTGTACGGAAGTCCTGACTTTTTCTTCAAGAAATTTTGACAGGAATGTCAAAATTTCCTGGCGATTTGCGGAAAAAGAGTTCGTTAATGACATGTCACTAGTGGAATTACCCGAAAATAATTTTTTTCACGTACATATCATGAATGATGATGAAATTAGTCCTCCATTTGTTGCTCTGTTGTTAAGCTCTATAAAATTGAATTGAATTCAACCAATTCTTTATCGATGATTCTCCACTGTTCCTTTGTATTTTCAACTTGTACCAGAACGGAATTCGGTTATTCCATCATAAAAGATCAAGGAAATAATTAAATTGTCTTTTCGAGAATGAAGGCAAACGTATTCAAAGGATTAAATCACCGATTTCAACAGAAAATGATTAACGGCATACATGATTAATACTCAGCACTTCATGAACATTATCAATCGGGGAGCTTTAATTATAATTTAAAAATTTACATTTCTCGAAAGTTTTTCTCGCTGCCGCACTGATCCGAGGTACTCGTAGAAATTCAGAATTTAATGCCAAGTATAATTAATCTTTCTCTTGTGATTTAATGAGGTTTTTCTTCCGTTGATTTTTCATTTAAGGGCTTTACTCTGGCCTCTCGTTTTCCTTTGTTCGCAACGTTCAAATTTAAATTTTTCATGTCTTTCATTATTAAACTTTGAAGATCTCGCGCTAAGCTTGTCGAATTGAATTGGCGGATAGGAAATCCATTAATTACTCCAGATTTCAACTATTCATATAGAACTCCGGAATTTATGTATTTATGTTAGTATGTCGGGTAAAAACTAACAAAATTTATTATGAAATTCGATGATATTTATTGATCAGATAACCAAATTGCTTACGACAAACATCTTGATGAGGAAACGAGTGCTTAGAGATTATTCGAACTATATCCATCTGTTATTAAACTTCTTCCAACCAATATTTTGATAGAGATCTTCACTTGCTCTTCAAAAGCTTTTCAAAAAGCAAAAGATATTTCAACATTCCCAAGATTGACAAAACTATGATATTAGATAAAATTTTTGGTGCAAATACTTGTTCAGAAAAGGTTTTCATTGATACTGCCTTCTTAATTTTTCTTCCTGTAACCACTTTCGATGCTTCGTTGTCAGTTATACAGATTAGTCAAAAAATATTACCACTTATAAATCTACAAAATTGTAAAAAACTTTTTTTTTTTCAAATGAAATACCCAGTATGTTTTTTCGTTTTCTGAATGAGAACTACTCGCTCAACAATTTTTTTATAAATCTCGGTACATCTGTTTGTTATTCTAAGTTATCTGTGTTTATATAATTTCATACAAAAACTTCTGCAAAACACGTGTTTGTTATGTAAACTTGAATAATGGGTTTTTATGGATCGAGTTGTGTCATAGATATGTTGATTTATAGACGACATAAAGCACAGAGAAAATATTCATACAAAGAAATTAAGGCATATTGAATAAATCTTCATTCGATAAACGCAGATAGCATACATATAATTCGGACAGTTAGATGTAGGGAGATTTGTAGAAAAATTGTAGAGTGGGTTGTTCTCATTTTGAATATAAAAAATTATACTGGTGTCTAATTTGAACAAAACAGACTTATCACAATTTTGTGACTTGACAATTCTTAATTTTTTCGACCACATAATTTCATTAGTTTGTTTGAAATTTCAGATCTTTATAATTCGAGCTATAAAACCACCCTTACCGGATACATGGATATCTAATACATACTTCTTTTTTTTCTTGAATCATCTTCGAAAATCGAAATAAATACTGTCCGTCATCTTCATCGCAACGATACGGTCTACCGATTCCTTTGATATGACGCGATATGAAATAGCGTGGGAAATCGCTGCGCCTTCCCCATTATGTTTTCCTGGGAAAAACGCCGAGAATGCGAGGATATTATCAGTACCGAGTGTATGTAATTTAAAAAAATACCTTCAAGAGTTGAAGCAGAACGATGAACTCTGAAATTAAATTGAGTTCACCATATATTCGAAGTATATGAGAAAATGCTGTAACCTCATTCAAGAGGATTCAGTGAAATCCGTATCGGAAAATTTTTATTGAAGGGAGTATATACAGCAGGAAGTATGTAAAATTTGCCTGGTACAATTCTGAACAGGATCAAGCTTTCCTAAGCTGCCAGATAGAAATACATTTATACTAAGATTGCGTCGTTTGCAAAACAACGAATAAGAACAGCATACATTAATTTTACCCCGATGCCGACCAATCACGTAGATGCACTGTGTTCCATAAAGTTTAGCTTCACGTACTACGTCGACGTAAGGAAAGATTACTCAAAAATATGATTGAGGTTCCAGATTTTGCCGCAATACGCTATAGCGCCATGCAGGAGAGGATTCCGAAAACGTTTTTCCGGTTTTGCCTTTCTATCTTATAGGCTGCCTTTGTTTTCAGTTTAATAGCATTTATTTTTAAATAGACATTTATACATTCATTCTAATGAAGAAATGGATAACAATTCCTCTTGGATTATACTGAATTTTTCAGGGCTCCCTATTTCCAGCATAAGCATGAATCTGTTGATGAAAACTACAGGTTCAAGTAAAAAACAGTGTAAATACGGAGTGCCATATCAGTTTCTATAGTGATGATAAATATTTGTAGGGATGTTAATAAAAATAAACCAGCAATAAGGTTACCTATATCCTCAAAATTTTTTGAAACAAGTAAACACAAAATATTTGATTGATGAATAAAATCTAATACTTGTAGCATCAATAAATTCTTATTTCATTTCGAATTATACTAAGTTAATATTTTGTATGGTGCGAAAGCAGACATTAATGTTATTGTAGGTATTTTTTTGATCATTTATGCAATAAGTTCCAAGTATCCTTTACAATTGGTCAAAATTTTTGTATCTTATAAAAATAATTTAATTACTCCTAAGATATCGCATGATGCTCAACAGGGGCCAATATAGGTAGTATAATTAATTTAATGCACATTTCCAATTCATGACAATAAAACAAATTGAAATGTTTCACAGTATATTTAAACAAAACACTCAAACTTTCATTACTCATTGCAGCATTTCAAATAAAATGATGTTGTGAGTTACAAACAAGGATAAATGGTGCATATGTGAACGTACCAAATAGTATGACCACATATACTATTTTCTTTTCTAAATGTATCGAAATATCTTATTGACCATAAGGCACTTGAAGCAACACTAAAAAGTCAGTATCAATATATTACACTCATTGTTTTCTTTACAGGATCAGGTTTGTTGGAAAATGCATTATTTCGAAGGTGCTGATATATTTCATGGCTTTTATTGATATTTATATTCTGTTCAAATAAAAATGGAGTATAATTCTTAGATTGGGGAGGAAATTCAATTTTTGCTTAGTCAAATGGTGAATGATAATTTTAAGTTAAACATGCTTCATCAAAATCCTAGCACCTCCATCTATCAAGCAGCGGCAAAACCCACATATGAGATCAATTTCCCTTTTTTTAAACTGATCTTCACCATGCATCTTATTCGAATATTCTTGTTCTTGCAAAACAGGCTTCACTGAATAAGCTTACAGAACTGCTACCTCAACACCTTTGAATCAAATTTAATGAATAAACTATCTTGGAAGAGAAAGAAATTACAAAATATTAAATTCAACTACTATGTTTTTGGAAATATAATTGTTTCTCCATTTTTCTTTTTCTTCTAGTTGCACCAGTACCATGTGCCAAATCATGTGCTTCATCAATCAATTTCATTATACGTCAAATATCACTCTCATGTAACGATTTAAGTTTCATAATGCTTTGGTTTAACTCCATCTACAATCAACTACTATGAAAAACACATGTCTGACTTATCACAAAGACTTACATGAAATTTACTGTCAGAATCTATGGCAAAATTAGAAATTTTATTAGATTAATCTAATTTAACTTTTAAAGCCGTAGCATGTCATCATGTTTTCGTTTCTTCAATATTGAATTTTCACATAATATAAGAAAGATCTGCCCTTGCGAGTACATTAATTCTTTGCAGTTTTTCTTCTGTAACATTTTTAGAATCCTGTAAAATGCTCTCTTTTGTAATTCCAACTTCCAATTCATTAGCAATGAATTTCTGATCATCCTTACTCAAACGTTTAGAGTGTAGTTCATCCTCATGACCTACATGTGTTTCTACGAATGTTACATTCACAGCTAAAACATACAAATGAAATATTGGATCATATTTCTAGTTTAACACAAATGAATAACTAAAAAACTTACCTGTACTACTTATCTTCACATGAATTCTAGAAAGTCAGAACCCAGATATTCTGATACTTCCTCCAGTTTTCATGCTGCGTTTGCTACATTGACTTACATATCCTGGAAGTTAAATGGTTTCCTAATATCACCATGATTTCAAACGAACTCATTATATCAATTTGGTGGAAAACATAAAGAAACAAACCTGAATAATTACTGTGATTATACATTCAAAATAAATTACTAATCCATCACTGCTTTTCCGATATCTTCGTTTTATGTAATCGACACTTCTATTCTCCAATGCTCGCCAAGCCTCAAATTCTTCTTCGTTTTTAAAAGTCAACTGTGATGTTATGATGTTAATGGAATGAATTTGCTCTAAATGAATATCCAAAGCCTTATGGGACTCAAGAGCAATTTTCTTTTCTTCTGGGCAAATTGGGCATTTTAAATGCTTTAATTGCTTTGGAATAAGATCTTGATGATGAATATTCCGCATATGACGATATTTCGTCGAAGCAGAAGATAATTGTTTTGAACAAATTTGAGAACTCAATTTATCCCTGAAAATTAAAGTTTCCAAATAAATTGGTTGAGTGCATTTTCTACAAAATAATAGATAAATACTTACTTTTCTCCGTCCATGATGAAAGATACTAAAAATTACTCTTACTGCAATTTTCAAATATCAACACGTTGGTAACGCTAACAAAAATATCCAATAATTCTAGCAAAATTATAAATTCGAATTAAATGACTGATTGTCAAAACGAACCGTTGAAAATATGACAAAGAGGGCCTATAATCCTCTCTGTCATTGACAGCAAGAGCGCTTCGTTTCCTGATTGGTCGAGATCTTCGGCATCGGGGTAAAATTAATGTATGCTAATAAGAACAACCCAGTTTCAAATATTGATATACGAGTATTAATTCGGTAGGGTTAGGTGACCTAAATGGCCTCCTTGTCTCATTCTTACCACAGTATAGGGACCAAGCAGTAGTCGCACTCCGTGGATTTTCTTACACCAAGTCTGACTTGCGCATCTCGCAGGGAGTTTAACCTCATATTTTGGTCCTTCTGTCATTATTTTCAACAATAATTCTAAGATGTCTGGAATAATGTCATTATTATTATTTTAGACATCTTAAATAATTCCTTCGTATAATTAATTCGATCAATATATGGAAGAATATAATTTTTCTAAGATCTATTTAAAATTCAAAGAAGAAGTTGAAGATGCAACCTAACTTATAAATTGAGTGGAATTTCTTTGAGTCAAAATCTACCATAAACCAGCAAAGCTCATTCATTCAATAAATTATTTTTATTCAAGTAAGTATTCTGTTTCAATTATGTGATTTTTTCAAATTAATTCCAAAATGGTTAACAATTGTAGCGTATACAACTGCAAAAACAATGGTCTCAATAATCCGAAACTTTCTTTTTCTCAATACCATTAGACACTGACAGGTGAGTGATGCATATAGTATTGTAGAAAAAGTTGTTTATTAAAAGTTCTGTTATTTGAGTAGTGCTTCATTCAACCATGGAGATTCAGTAGCCAACCACTTACGAATGGTATCAATATCGACCTTCATTATGCTATCAGTCAAAAATTTTATTAATTCTTTAACCGTTTTGGTTTTCTTCGGAATGGATCCAGAACAAACTCATAGAAAAAGGATTTTGGTTTTCAAAAATATCTAATAATATATATATCTAGATATATCCAAGAAGGAACATATATATCTAATAATATATATAATAATATATTCTGATCAGAATGTGGATGCTTGGGTTAAAAATACTGAAACTTCTATGGATTCAAGTATCTGTACTACACCTGGTAAGAAGTGAACATTATCTTTTATTTATTTGTTGAACTCTGAGTCTAATGAAAGATTATCTTTACTCATAGTGAGAAAAACTGAAATGACTCAAACATCACCAAGTTTGTCTGCCTACACTCCAAGAAATAAAAAGGTTGCAGAATATGGTGAAGAATTTGAAGAGGAGAAAGATTTCAATGAAGGAGAAAGAAACTGTAAAAATTGAGGATGAAAGTTTCATTCGATTCTGCAAGAATAATTTCAGCTCGAACATGGCTGATTTCATGATAGCCCAATTGCAAGTCAAAAGAACAAATCCCCATGGCTACAGGTACTCCATCACTTATAAACAATTTGCACTTACTATGTATTTTTTGGGACCTAAAGTTTAAGAAGTTTAAGAAAAACTTTTTCCTTACCTCACAAGGCTACTCTATGCAGAATAACTACCAAATGGAACTTTTCCGTTGGTTTGAATGAATACGTATTTCAAGCAATTTCGGTGAAAGTAAAAACTATGACAGAAAGAGCAAAGGATTGCATATTATGTGTTCATGAGATGTCTATCAAAACTCATTTTTTTATGATATATCTCTTGACCAAATAATTGGATTTCACCAATGCAATGGTATCAGATCTTTCAAACCTGCTAATTGTGTATTAGTTTTAATGTATTTTCAGTTTGTCGGTATTCATTTTATTTATAAATTAGGTACAAATTTTCTGATGGAATTGATCTTAATGCAAATTTACCACAAAGCGTAAACATTCATTCTATATATTTCTATCATATCACTTACAAAGTAATTGTATACTTGTTATTTTGAATGTATTGATGTATACATAATTGTTGACTGAAATGCATACAGAATTAAACTATATTTTTATGATACTGTATAGTATTTTATTCCATTGTATATTACTATATTATATTCATTATAGAAATATGAAAAATATAATTTTATATCAGAAAACCAGTTTTTTTATTGTATTTATGAGAAGATAATTCAATATTACCTGATAACTGTACTACAAGTTTAGATTAGACTGAACGAATCTTGAGAAAAATTTATTAAGGCAAAAAATATAAACAAACTGGGAGAAATCCACTAACAAGTAACAAATTATATGCTCTGATGTTGATTTAATCTGAAAATTTACTACATTTAACTAATCGCATTAAACAGGATTCTTAAGTTCAAAAGAAATTTGAAGCAAGAACATTTACAGAATATTAATATTACAGAAATCAATGTTTTTTGCAACATTTCGTGTTGAGGGGGTTTGCCGATAGTTAAGAATTTCATAATCAAATTCCTCTTTTCATAAATTGTATATAGTAAAAAATAGTATCAGTTCAAACCAAATCATCAGAGTATTCATTGAAAAAATTTGTTCGAAACAATTCAATATAAAAATAAAGTTATTTTTCATGGACTCGAAGATAAATGTTTTAGTGAAATTTGAGGATTGAGGATTTGATATTAAACACATTCGATGCTTTCAACCACCAACTACTTATTTTTCCATATAATACCTGCTTTTTAACCCAATCCTCGTTTAGAAAAATTTTAAGTCATTTCATTCACAATCCTAAGGTACCTATGATTTTCAACACATTTCAAAAAGTTTCAGAGGCACCGGTTCTGCTGTTTCTGAGTACACTATTGAGTAAATTTAATCACTAATTACTGTTTCTTTCAAAGTGATATTACAACCACAATAAAACAATATATCTTTCATTGAATGCGTTCTGTTAGTGAGGAAATGTGATTACATTTACACTCACATTATGAGCGGAGTCATAATTTTTATATGAATATAGACTAAACAATGGTCCATACACTCTAAATATCACTGTGAAAACTTATTACCAGCTTAAATCATAATTCAAGTTTTCAGATAACGCAAATAACCTTTTCTAATCAATTTTTACATTCGCGGTCGATTAGGTTATGCGCAGGGAGGAATGCGCGAGTTCCCTTTGGTGTAAGCTATTTCAGTTCAAAATCGACGGAGTGCGACTACTGCTTGGTCCCTATACTGTGTTCTTACTATCTACCGTCCAACGTCAAGTAACCTGAAACTGAAAGTGAAACAAAGATTCACTTATATTTCGTGATACTCGAAACAGATCCTCAGGTGGTTTTCGAAAAATGGGGCCTGATGAGTGCGAATTTGAGCTTCGTACAAAACTCCGGACCTCAAGTCAGTGCTTTTCTAAATTTTTTCTTTTCAAATTTCATTTCCACAAATTCCAAAGGATAAATAGTCGTTATCAAACAATTTCAGAGTACCTTAACTAATATGTATCGAGAAACCGAATGGGTTATGTATGTTTCCCTTCAACTAATGTTATTATAATTGATATATAATACCAATCCAGGTCGATTGCCGAACGCCGTTATTCTGAATTTACTAACACACAATCCGAAATTACAAGTTGACTTCGGAAGTAACTTCGTAATGATGTAATAATATTTATCTGGTTGGAAATAAAACTCGTAAGTTCAATTTGAGCTTATCGCAGGGCTCATTAAGGGTTGGAGGTTGAATAAAATCGGCGGAAATATTAGGTTGGTAACTCAAAACGTCAGAGGGGAGCGGGGAATTTTATTATTGCTTTTAGCATTCCCTAGTTGAAGGTGGGATTTTTTGCTAGCCTATATTCGGAATAAAACACATTACAGGATTTCTTTTAACTGCGAATTTGACCGGTTTCGTCTTATTTCCAAAATGGTACAATATTTGCCACCATTCTTGTCAAGTAAAGTATAATTTCATGTTCTTTGCAAAGATACCCCGTGAACAACCTAATCAAATAATGAAATTAATTGTCGTTACATTTCAATATCTTCATAAAACACTCGTAGATGCTCAAATTGTTCCCTTCCGACACGAAAATAATCTCTGCATCGCTTCAGAAGTTATTTAAGGTATCTTAAATATGATTTTTGGCGTATTTCTACTAGAAAAGTGCTTCATTGAAGTCCCCATCTAGCTGATGGTGTGAGTATTCGATGTAGAAGTCCATCCTTTCAATAGGAAAATACAAATATTTCTTAGTATCTCTAATACATAATGTGTTTATGATTGAAGCCCCAGATATACTTATTGATGAAGGTCGTTATTGTAATGGAAAATGCTGAGGCGTTCTGTTGTATTGAACTGAAATGAAAATAGACAGTATTGAAATAAATCAAAATCATAGTTTTGACCATTCTTGACTAAAAAATAAAATGTCACAATTATTCATTCACAATAGAAAAAAGTGACGAAACTAATTCAGTTACATGTTTTTTGCAAAAATAAATTTGTTTCTTTCTCTCAAAAATTCAGTCAAGTGTAACAACCTGAAGATATTATTATCCAGGGTGAGTCTTTGACCACTCCGTTAATTTTAACCATAGGTTATTGAGATCAAAAGGAACTATTTTTTCCCATAGCGTTTCTCCATATTCAGCTGAGTTAAAAACTTATAAGCATTTTAAAATTTCACGTTGGGCAAATAGCCCTCTGTAGTCCAGTTTTGTTTGAATGGAAATTATCTTCCACAGCATCCACTATTGAATCGGAAACATTGTTTTCCCTCTAAGAAATTACTCACTCACTCATGTTTCATCAGATAATTATATTGATTTAATTCCTTTCAACAATTTGGGAAAAAAGTTAATGAATAATTTTATGTGCAAATAAGACTAATCATTCTAAAAAGTACAAGATACGGACCTTTAGTTGATATTTGTTTTTCATGCAATTTAACCAATCTGTACAGTAGTAGTGAGAAACCCACAAGAAATGAAATAAATCTATTGATGCCAAAATACGCATGACTGTTGTCAACAACTTTCTATTAGAGATCATTTCAATTAATATTGTCAATTGAATATTACAGGTGAAAATGCAATTTTTTTTATGAAATTTCAACCCCTATATCATTTGAACGGGACCAAATTTGAAAACATGTTATAGGAAGAAAATGTTTCTAATGATGTCAAGAATCTATGGTTAAAATTAACGCATTCGTCAGACTCACCCTGTATTCAGTGACGGCTTGTCAGGTTAGGCAGACGCAACCGAAAAAGAGAAGGTGAAAATAAATATTTTTTTTAATCGAAACTTATTTGAAAAATTAATAGCAATATTTAAATCTCGAGAAATTCCCTTAGTATCTTTTCCTCTGCCCTCTATATATCTCATATTTCCACTCAACACATCGAAGTACACATTATCTCGGTCAAACACCTCAACTAATTTTCATTCCAAGTTCCCGCATCTGGCCTTATACGTAATAACGCAGCTCAGCCAGCCGAGCCACAGCTTTCAGTTTATGATTTCATCTAACACATACGTCGCTCGAAGTTCCTATTAATGGAACTCTACAATACCTCGACACTTGCGAGGTCGGCCGAGAAGACTTGGCTGTCGGCCGTCCCTATGTTAAACGGCAGACGGGTGAAATTGTTTATTATTATCGATGTTTATTTCAAATATGAAATTAAAAATTGTAATTTAATATCCAAAATCTTCATATGTTTATCCTAAATTCGAGATAGAAAGATAAATCATTATGTATTTAAAATTTTGTCACGTATCCTGTTAATAATTGAAATTTTTACCCTCAAATCTCAAATGACTATTATCATAAGTACTTGAATATTATTTAAATTCAGAAGAAAGTGTATTCGCACTGTATAAAATGAATTTTGTGATTTTCTGACCATAAAAACTCATTCTTAGTAACTGTAAATAGCAAAACAGCAACCCACGACTTGTTTATTTTTCAAAGACTAGGTCGGCCAAGATACCCTTTGGGAGGGGGTATATGAGAATTGCATTGTGTGTGTTTACACTTTGATTATCAGAGTTCAGTTCACTAGGTCAGTAGTTTGGAGTAAGATGTTAGTGTGTAGGGCTTAGGGTTGTACGAGTTTTCGTTCGTTTTCGGTTACAAGTTGAATGTGAGTGATCCAGATGGCAAGTGTAAGAGAGGTAGTATCAAATTGCGGTGATTTGATTAGTTTTTTAGTAGATAACAGGTTTTCCATTATTAGAATAATTCTAATTGACAGCGTTCGCAACATGATGAATATGTTTTTAATTTTACTAAGTTGTAAGATGAATTGTTGGACAGTTATACATTTTAGATATGATTGTCACTGTATTTGTAACATGTAAACTCGATAAAGGCTCAATGTAAGCCGAAACATATGTAGCAAAGTATTAATAAAAAAAAGATGAAATCCTAATTTCAATCCAGTGCTATAGCCGCAAGAAAATTGCTTCTAAATTATATATATACATATATATATGCTTTGTCTGGCCGACCCACTCCTAGAGCCACGAGCCGTCACTGCCCTGTATATTATGGCGAAAGAGCTGTCGTTAAAAAACAATTGTTTTTGTGAATTTAAACTCTTTTTAATCAAGTAATTAGAAGAATTTTCAAGTAAAGACAGAATCCATCAGATATTTAAAAGTTTAAACTGTTTCGAAAAATGTTATAACTGATATATTTTCACCTCTACTCGTAACCAGGTTATCATTGAGTTTCTGGAAATCCTGTATACTGATTGACTCGCGCTAACAATAAGATACAATAATCTAAAAATCAACAACGAGCATATTCTACGATGTTTTCAAAGAAACTGAATTATACAGCACTGAAGTGTACTCCATCGATTGGGGTTTTTTTCTCACTCTGAACCCGTTCCCTCTGCACATAAAAGCACCTTCTCCAATCCATCGGAAGCATCGGAACAATGGACAACATTGAGTAAAATCAATCTGATATATAATCCGATTGTACCTACATCAAGGGTTACTGGGGGCTGCGTGTGACCTAATGTAAGATATTAATTCTGATAGGCAGTTGTTCCAACTGATCGACCAACCGTATCGTTACAGCTCCTAAGTTTCGTACCAACCTGTGCATTAACGATTGGCTAGGAGATATTCTAATCGACTCGCAAATTCTCACATTAAATGAAAACATTAAGCCCGCGAAATGCCTCAACAAAGGATGGGGCTTTCTTTGTTCGCAAAGGTTCTTGAGTTTGTGAATTATATTGCCATCAACTACTTGAATGAAGATTTTCTACATTTAGATCAGCGAAGTATATTTACCACAACATCATGGACATGGATAAGTAAGTAAGTAACTATCAAGCAATTGAGTTCTATTGTATCAACACTCTGAACTTCAACAAAAATTGCAGTACAAAAACTTTATCGATTGAAAAATTCGTGATTATTCGCTACGTTGATGAAATTTCATTCCATACAAGAAAGCAATAACTTCCATATATGCACAAATTTTCATGACGAAATTTATACCACAAAAGTTCCATATATAAATTTAAATCAAGGTTCTTGAGTATCCCATAGTATCATACGTAAACAAATTAGATGTAGCTCGAAGTTTATGATACTCCTATATCAGATCACAAAATGATCATGGCAAAATCAATTTACCCTAATATGAACCAAAAAATAAAATAATAAAAATATTACCACAAATCAATTTCAACAAATTCAAGGAATGCGTGACAGAAAAATGTAGACAAAACATTCATTCAACAGATGAAAACGCAACATCGAATTATGAAAAAGTCTCAACACAAATGAGACAAAAAATATCGGACAATGATGAAGAACCCACATATAAACAAATATGTGCACGATCTCGAAATTATTAAAAAAGAAACTTACTATATGACCAAGAAAGAATACATAAGAAATAAAATAAACAAAATTGGTACTAACAATAGAAATTTATGGTCTATTATCAATCAAACACAAAATGTGAAAATAAAAACAAAAAATAAATTTCGTGAAATTAAAAAACATTATAAGGGATGTGGAAATTGCTAAACAACTGAATGGATATTTCACCGAGGGTCCTTCAATGTTGCATAGCCAACTAACAAATTTTTCCGATTCTTTCGAGAAGATAACAAGTGAAACTAGAGAAGAATTAAAAATTGTGGTAGACACTCTCAGTACTTCAGCTGCTGGAGATGATAACTTGACAGCTAGAGATATCTCATTGATCTATAATATTGTGGAGGATACATTGTTTTGCACTATTAACTCTGCTCTTAGAACTGAAGTATTTTCCAAGAAATGTAAAATTTCAAAAATTATACCAGTATTCAAAAAGGGAATTAAAGAAGAAATGGAGAACTATTGGCCAATTGCATTAAATTCTACAATATTAAAGATTATAGAAAAATATTAAAAAGAAGATTGATTGGATTTTCTGTATGTCGCGAGAATATTATGGCTTTCAAGCCGATAGTTCAACTCTGGGACCAGTGGCTGACAGTAGAAATACAGACTGCGGCAAAAGTCAGTTTACACTGTTTGGTATTCACGCAAGCGCGTATTCTCTGCCAATATCATGCATAGGGCAGAAGGAGGCAGCTGAAACGTTGCGAGTTGAGTTGTCCGCGTGTAGTAGTGTTGTTGTGTACGTTCACAGTGCGTTCGTTGCCATGGCTGCGAGTGTGAAGTACACGAAAGAAGAACGTGTTGGTTTACTCACTTCTTACCTAAAACTTGACGAAGATTATGCTGAAATTATCGAAAAATTTTCCCAGCGCTCACCAAATAAGCAAGTTCCCACCAGACAAATGTTGAATAAACTGTATCGTAAATTCGTAAGTACTGGCTCCGTAGTCGACGCGCCACATTCAGGTCGCCCTGCTAATTTTTTCGTAAAATTTGTTTTACCGTGATTAAGGGAAACTTCGTCCTTGAAATTTTCAGAAAACCATTTTTTTTTATTACGGATTTTTAATCTACATGTAAGTAGAAATAAATCTGTCGAAGTATTTTCCGAATTTCGGACGTTTATGATAATTTTAAACGCGTTTTAAGTTGATATTATCAGCTCGTTCTCCCCGTCTCAGCGGGGCGCCCGGTTTCCTGCAAGTCTGACGCAGGTATACAGAGCCTGCGCAGAAATTTCAGTCTGGCTTCGGCATTGGTGAAAGCAAGTGAAAGCGTAGTAGTATTTGTGTAGTAACCAATAGATTTTGTATAGATTTGTGCGCAAATGCCTCGAAAGGGTTCAAAAGATCAACCGAAACAGTACCGGCGCAGATGTGGTCAATATTGCCACGGAATTAGCAGTGATTATCCTCAACGAAGGTGAGGAATCATTGTTAATTGCCATGGACCTCATGGGTGTTCGGATTGGCACATTCAGCGGGAGCTGGATCAATTCACGAGATCAAGCAAGAATCGAACGCGCGGTGACCGAAGCAGCGAAAAAGGCCCGTATTGAGCAGCGGGAGATGTTAGCAGGTCAACATGAGAGGGTAGAAGAAGAGGAGGGATGCCTCTATGGACCAGGCATTGCCAATTAGTGGTAATTATAAACACATTTGTGTAAACACATAACAAAACTTTAAGCGCGTTTTTCTCAAAAACAAGTTTTTAAAATTGGCTGACATTCTCCTGGCCGCTGTCGTTACCATATCGACCTGAAATTTGGAGAGCGTACTTGGAAAATATGTCTTCACGGAATGACGAATCGTTTTTCCGATAGATACATTTTTGCTTTTATTTTAAATCTTTTTATGCGAAAAATAAACGTGAAAATTGAATTTTGTTTTGGCCACCATTTTTCGGAATTTGTACTAAACGAAAAACCCATTCGTCATTCCATGGCCAGAGGGTCACACATTGATAATATGCTTTGAATTTGTGTTTCAGATCTACAAACGGGGGCAGTGATGTCAGCCGTTTACCTCCCGCGATTTGAGGACTTCCCGAAGCTGCAACGGCCGCCATTTTGTTTTTTTTTTTAAATTGTTTAACGTTGTGTATATTATGAATAAAAGCATGAAAAAAACCGTACCTAAGAAGCTTTTATCGTTTTAAAAAAAAAAAATAAAACGTAAACACCTAAAATTTGGCACTCCAAGGACGAACTCTCCCTTAAACGATGCCTCATGTTTGTTGAAGAGGGGGGGGGACGATTCGAACATAGAATGTGAGGCCACAAGCAATTATTGATATTACGTTTTTCTCGAAAATAAATATATTTGCAATAATTTTTATTTTTTTTTCTCTCATATGCAACACGGTGAACTGACTTTTGCTGCACCCTGTATAATAAAAAAACCGACGATAGTTATGTTGCTATAGAGTTCATAGATCTTAACAAAGCATTTGATACAATAGATCATCTTAAACTCATCGGAAAATTGAAGAAAGTTGGAATACGAACAGGCCTTCAAACTTGTAAACTCATTTCTACTGGACAGATCAAAATGTGTTGCAAGCAATGGAAAAGAAAGTACAGAAAGAAGAGTCAAATTCGGTTTACCTCAGGGATCGGTCCTTGGACCTCTATTGTACCTGCGAATCTATCAGGAAAATACTACTGTAAGTTGGTTAACAGAACTTTATTATTATTATTACATTGAAACCAACGCATCCAACTGTCAAATGAGTCCTGTTGAGCATGTTGTACATTGCTGGAGTATTCGGAAGATAGTTCACCTAGTTATCAAAGCAAATCATTTCAGCAAACAAGCTCATCCTTCTTTATTACCAGAGATAAACCCAATGGGACTTTCTGATTCTGCCGAAGTTTCGAAAGGGATGTAATCATTTTGAAGACAACGTGCACGCAAAGTTAACAAAGATAGCTAGACAAAGTGAAAGACAAACATCAGAATAACGACGTGGTGTGAGCAATCGATCCAACCTCTGATATGTAATGGCTTCTGGAGAACATACAAACTTCATATCAACGTGGTAAGTAAGTAAGGCACTAATTATGGAAGTCGTTGCACTTACATGGAGTGGTACATTGTTCCAAAGTTTACACAATGAATGGAAGAGTAATTAGAATACTGAATAGCTTCGCGCTAATTATCATCAGGTGAAAGAGATTATTTCCTGATTTGATGAAGTGTTTGACTGGGAATATTATTCCAGGTGCTTGTATAATTATATGGAATCGGAGTATTCCAGATTCTGATGTTTACCGATGGTGTCTGCTATTATCTTTCATTTGCTACGAGGGTGAACAGTGAAATGATTTTTAGTGGAATGAAAGAAAATTGATGGAAATGGAAGTATTTAGAGAAGCGATCCAAAACACGCAAGTTACAATATCGCTTAAAAACATTCGTTATTCAGAAAATATAAAGAAATATTTTCCTTTTATTTTTCGAGTGAACTGGTGATGTCAATATTGTTTTATGATAAGGTATGATAGATCATTTTCTTGTAGAGACATGTTATAATTGATTTCCACAGGAATATTAAAAAAGTGGTTGGTCAAAGAACTACATTCAACTAATGCCAACGTTTCGTAGATATATTTCCACTTCTTCAGGAATACAAAAAAAAATTATGGAGATTATGATACAAATATCTGAATAAGCGACTACAAACTATTCATAACAAACTAAAAACACAAAACAACTGGTAATAACATGCACAATTCACACATTTAAATTTCACCCATTCGATTTTTTCCTTTCTTTTTGGATTTGGTTGAAACACCGATCGAAAACATCTTACCCAAGTTGAAATTATCTTTTCCACATAAAAGATCTTAATACTAACTTGTTAAACATATTGTTGATCATATTGACATTATTTCGGCGTTTCTGCACGCTTACGTGTTCTTGCACGCTTACGGGTTCTTGCACGCTGACGTTGGGAATTTTATTTGTTATCTCGGGGTTTTGCTGACATCTATGTGTCTGTGGGATACATTGATCTGTTGTTCGAATGATCTATTGGCTTATTGGTCTGTGTCAATTGATCTGTGGGCTTTACTAGTTTCATTTAATCAAACTACAAATATTGGTCGCAAAATCGTGAATACATGATCAAACTTGAGGAGACAAACTAGTATTTTGATATTCTCAAAACGGGTCAAGTGTCCAAATATTCCACCTTAGTTTTTTAACTTCCGTGTAATCGTTCAACAGTTGTGGTCATCTGAATTTCAGTTCCTCGATAAATCAAAAACATCTCATTCTCTGTCATCAAACGACAAGATTATCCAGTGATTATCCAAAAGGGGAAAAACGCTAGGCTCCATAATTCGAAACAAAAAGAAAGATATCGAAGCAGTGAACGTCGAATTCTAATGAAAGAAATCACAAAAAAATAGGGGTTTTAAGAAGTTGATCACTTGAATCCTACCACTGAAATTCCTGTGCAAGAGAAATATATGGAAGTATTTCCAAATCTGCAGTCTTAAGAACTCATTTTCCACGAGATAAATTGAGATAAATCTTCCTCCAAGTAATAGAGAATTGAAATTCCCCGGTTTATCGGTAACAAACTTTGGCCCGCCCCTTCAAATCATTATAGTAAAATATCCTATTTTCCATGGCACTCTGAGATGAAGATCGAGTTTAAATGCTAAATGAGGAAAATAAGAAATTATCTACTTCTCTCACGTAAAGTCATCGTTGAACTTATTTTCTTCCAGGAAGTTCAAACTGCCATGTTAATTCAATAAGAGCGCCGGATGTGGTATACTTTCCGCAAAATTGTAAACTTATACAACGCTAAGACATATTGTAAGTTCTTTTACGAGCAAAGAATTCCATAGTAGAGGAGCTTGTGGAATAATTATGAGGAGGATATTACATGAAAGATCGAGAGCTGATGAGGAAATTCCTGCCAAAACTTTCAAGATGAAAGAACGTGAAAAAAATATATATATTTCATGGATGATCCAGGATAATCATTACAAACTTTCGACGAATGAAAAATATATCATTCATGCTCAACAAAATTAATTGAAGCATTTAAATTTCTTCATTACCTGATAACTTAGGATTCTTTAAACTTTCATTCTAGTCAAGAAGATGAATTTGACGTTAATATACAGGATTTTCGGTTATTCGACATGATCCTTCGATAGCGCTATACTAGATATTATTGCAAGCCCTAATAAATCTGCTTGAATGATGATTGATTCACACCTTATTTGGTTCAGTCAGGGAGAATTTTCGGAAACCAAATGAATTTTAACCATTAATTGATTGATTGATTGATTCACACCTTATTTGGTTCATTCAGAGAGAATTTTCGGAAACCAAATGAATTTTAACCATTGATTCGTGTGACCAAAGAGAACACATTCTCCTGTAGCATTTTTTTAATTTGACTCCGTTCAAAAGGTACAGGGTGTTTCTTTTCATTAAACCAATGGTTTTTGATAGTATCTTCGTATGAATATTCCAAATAAATAGAAATTTTTTAGGTGATTTCAAATGAATGAATCAAATTATTCATATTAAATACACTTGCTGTATCATCTAAGGTCTTCCAATTATTGCATCACTAACTTGTAAAACTATCAAAACTCACTTTAAAATAAGCAATTACAAACCACAGCTTGGCATTTTCTGTATGCTTGAACATTTCAGAATAATTTACTATTCTGCATTTATCTTCATAAATTGCAGCTTCTTCAAAATAATCGATTTGGAATGATTCCAAATTTGGAATTGAAACGAGAATATTGCTCGCTTTTTTCTGGATCTAATCCTGACCGGAAAAGCCAATGAACCGAAATAATTCCACGTTGCCACAGATTTGAATTTTCCGAAATCATTATCATCATTGAAAATTTTGCTATTGAAAAATTTCACTCTTTCTATGGATCGATCAGAATTAAGCAGACATACTTAAAAAGTTTCTTCTTAATGGTAAATAATACGCAAATATTTGTTCCGTTTTTAATTCTACAGCATATTACTCACTGAAATCTTGAAACTTGATTTTTGAAATCCAAATAGATCGTAGCTTATATAGTTTAAAAATTTGGTCGTTACTATTGCATAATAGATCTACTAACTATGATACGAACTGAGATCTACCAAATTTCAGAAAAGAAGTTTCCCAAAAGGAGTTAATACGTAGATATTATTTGCCATGTAATTTGATCAGTTATTTTTCTTTAATATGCAATGCTAAATAATTGATCACAAATTCTCATAAATATATTATCTATCTACAAAAAACCGATATACAAGTTTTACTATATTCTATTCTATGATAGAATACATAACCTTCAATTCAACAAGTCTTTATTTACAACAGATAGAACCATTGACGTAATAAACTATTAATAGTAAGTTTTTGGATAGAACAAATAAAAAATCAATTTTGGGTCAAGTTTTTTCCTAAATTTAATTAATACAAATAAATGACATGAAACCTATCTATTAAATATCATACAATCTTGAAGGTATAATGAATTCATATAGTACTTCGTGGAATTCAATTTAAGAAAGAAGTTATAGCGAATGTTATTGCTCTGATCTTATGTTATGAATATATGAATAAACAACATAGGTATGTATTGAAATTGTTCTTGTAGAAAAATAATGATCAGAAATATTCTGAATATGAAAAATTATGTAACATTATAGAAACATTATGAAAAATATTTCGCTTTGGAGCCTCAAATAGGAAAAGGTACATGAATAAGTAGTCTCTACAATTTCACGGAATATCATAAAGAAAAATCTGAATTTTTAAGGAAATCTCGAAAGGAATCCAGTGGTGGCTTAGCTCAATTTGAATAGTTGAATTGTGAGAAATATATTGAAATTCAATGAAAACTCCAGATTATACGACCTAGTGCCTTTTGTATTTTATTTTCGCATATGGCGTGACTGATACACGAAAATTGACAGATTATTATTATTAAATCTCTACATGGTTTAATATTGACAATTGAGATGCATTGGATGCGTGTTGACATTCAAAAGGGTAGGATTTTAGTGTTGTTAACAACAAAACGAAAAATATAACTAAATACAATGCTGTAATGAGTTCATTACAGCACTGTTTTTAGTACAGTAATGAACTCATTACGACACTGAAATAGAGAAACCATATTCTATCACTTCTTACTTTGCAACGAGGCAGAATTGGAAAAAGTGATACAAAGTGTTTCTGTTCGCTTCAAGAATCTGTAGTTACAATCCACGCAGTTCTCAAAGACTCACCCTGTATGTTGGACTTACTTACAGAAACTACGTTATAAAATAAAGAGTCTACTCATTTGTGATGGACACATTGTACTCTGAATTTAATTGTTTGTGCTTTCTGTACGCATATATTCGAATCTATGAAAAAAATAGATTAAGTAGAAGGGTGGTATTTTCCATTCGCTTCTGAAACGAGTCCGTTGGTATTTGGACCAAATAGTTGGTATTCCCTAGTACTTACGTAAAATTCCCAGTTAAGAAAGTGTTCCACGTGTGCCATAATCCTATATATTTGTGGAAACAAAGTTCTCGCGAGATTTTCCATCATCTTGCCATGATGAATAAATATGACATTAAAAATTTCCGTCGTCAAATTGATGGTTCAATTAGCAACCCCAAACCGCGGTGTTGCCATGACTACCTAATATCCAAGAATCAGGAAACATTGCACTTCATAACCCAGCGCTATCGAATTATGATGCCGCTCTCCTATAAACTCAATTTTGACGCTCACCAATGACGGATCGCCATCTTCCACCCAGTCCTCATCCGAATTCGTCAATTTGACGTCCAATTTCCTACATAATTTCAGAGAATTTTGTGATTCTCTCAGGATATCGGTTTGAAGAGGGCGTTACGTATTGATGGCTGCGGGCTGGAAGGAGCTCCGCAATTGGTCTTCACGTTGTCTGGTGTTTTTTTGGTTGATTGACATCGCGGTTGAAGACTTCCAGACGATGGAGTCTGTATTTGAGTGAGCAGAACAACCGAACATCATTTTCATTCTGAAAATAATCATCTCGTCAGCATATTCTGTATTTATGATTGCTCCCCATTGAACTGTTGATCATATTAGTTAGAGTCCATTGGCTCATCTTCCTCTATAATTCGGAAATAAATGTTTCCAAACAAAATTAGTGTTGTCCTTTGCCATTCTTTCAAATGGAGTTTCAAGGTTTTGGTTGTAATACTAGTCAGCCCTTATCAGATATCTTCTAAATGTATCCTCATCTATCCGCGAGGACCTTGTAGATTAGAAAAAATACCGTTTGTTGGATTGGTGTAAACAACTAATTTGTGAATTCAGGAGAGTTCCAAGCCGCAGTGAATATTACTTCTACTGAATTCAGGGTGATCTCGAAACTTCCATCTTTATTGTTTATTATTTCAATTATTAAGCTCCTGCAAAAAAAAAACTATATAGGAAGAAGTTCACTAAATTAATCCCAATAGCTGCACAAGAAAACAAGTTTGAAGAAGTAGAACGAACTCTAACACAAGCCCTATCAGAAATTTCAATCTACTACAGAGAAAATCATCTAAAACCAAATCCAACAAAGACTCAAGTGAGCGTTCCACCTAAGAAACAACCAGGCAAAAAGAAAACTTGATGTTAGATGGGAAGGTGAACAGCTAGAAAACTGTTGAATACCAAAATACCTGGGTGTCAAACTAGATCTATAAAACCCATTGCAAAGACAACACGATGAAATTTGTGGCAAGAAAGAACATAATCCGGAAACTAACAAGTACATCATGGGGTGCCATACCTTAAACTTTGCGGACATCAGCAACTGCCCTATTTCTATCTACGGCAGAATACGCCGCTCCTACGTGGAGAAATTCTGTGCATTCGAGAGAAGTTGATGTGACTATAAATATGATAGTAAGAATAATATCCGGATGCCCAAAACCCAGACCCTCAGAAAAGGATATACTATAGTTGGCATTGCTCCACCAAAAGTTCTTAGAGAAGTCATTGCTGAAAAAAAAAACTGAAGATGAAAGACACCCCCTTCACGGACATATGCCATACCATCATCGATTAAAATCAAGAAAGAGTTTCCTGAAAACCATTGAACCAATAACTAGACCTCCTGAAGAAAGAATAGAAGAACTCTGGAAGAAATCCACCAGAGATAACATCACCGGCAAACAGAAGATATCACCTGGAACGAACTCAACTTACGCAACGTGAAGAACACTTAATAGACTCAGAGTGGAAGCATCCCACTGTAAGAAGACCTTGGTGAAGTGGGGATACTCATGTTATGAATGATGTGACTGTGGAGTAGTTTAAGACGAGGCAGATCTACTCGTCTGCAACAACATCGGTACAACCTGCACTAATCAAGACGTATATACATGCACCACCGAAGCCGTCACTGTTGCGGAGTTTTGGAGATTCACTCGCTGAAGATACATTTGGACACGGATAAGTAAGAAAGTAATTTCACGTTATGCATAAAATAGTTTCGACTATTACGACCTGATTCGGCAGAAAGTTCTATTGTATAATATTGTATCAAGATAGAATTGCAGGTTGCAATTCCTTCCAATTTCTGTACACCCATGGGAGCAATAGTATGTGGTTATATGATTCCCTTAAACATGATAAGAGGTTATGCACCAAAAAGTAAATCAGAATCATCTTCAAGATCAACTTATCATATCAGAAAAAAACTTATATATTGAAAAATAATATATTCCATTCATTGAGCTTAAATTCTATATTTCAAAAATAATTAAATTTCCTCATTATATGGAAATGTCAAGAGGTACTCAAATGTGTTCACTATATTATTTTTGCAAAATGGTGGATGAACTTGGATGAGAAATGAAGCTATAAAGACAAAGAAATGACGTCAAAACTACATGTGTTTCTAAAACCCTTTCCAATCGAAGATGAGATATCTCGAAACATGGTGTAGGTTGCTCTTCCATAACAAAAATGCAAGTTTTTTTGTCCAATCTTCGAAGTAAATTAAATACCCTTTGAATAAGAAACACAAATGTAATGATTCATTGAACGAGATATTTTCGAAAGCCATCAGACGGATTGGTATTAGTACCTTCCAGACGAGTCTAATCAGTGTCAATATGTCAGAGAAATGAACGCGGAATGAAAGTTGTAAGCAGGCTTGAATTTGCCGAAATCTCAAATTTGATACATAGCGAACAGGTGACGCATTGCGCAAACTTATTAGCGAACAACTATAAAAATATATGTGATTCTTCTTACTCTTCATTCAGGACAACTGAGGCTGCCAAGTTACAACAATCTCACCTGAAAATAAAAAGTATTTAGTTCTGGAATAATATGAACATTGAACATGAAGAAATGGAAATAAAATGATAATAAATATACACAAATCTTCTTTTTTTTCGAAAAAACAATAGCAGTGAGGGATTCAGTTGATTTCACGTCCGTCTGATGTCTATAGAACTGTGCTGATAAGGGATAGTAACTCCGAAATCGGGCCTCAGTTGCTCTTTAGGTCTTGATTCTCTGGGACACCCTACGTCAATCGTGCCTAGCTCGGATCATTGGAATGATAATTCTTCAAAGTTATCGATCTTTTTCAATAGTGAAAAAGATACATCGAAATTTTTCCTTGGGTTATTCGGGAATTTCAAATTTCAATCGAATTTTCTGAATTTATCACCCATCAAATGAAAAATTAGAATTATTTTTAACTTATATTGTTATTGAAGTTTTTAGTCATTCGCAAATGGAATCTGTAAAAGAAGCTTTCACATCTTCCTTTCCTAAGTCAGTTTATTTATAGTTTCCTTATGGCCATGCATCATGGCCTACATTTAGTAGACAGTAGAAAACTTCTCAGATCTGGCTACGTTCCATACTTTCCGTTATGCTGCATCCTATATTTCACAGAATGCACGCCTACTATACGAATTTTTACCGGGTTCATTCTCCTGGATTTTTAACACATGGTTGGATAACTACTAAAAGATCTTGAACCTATTTTATGTCGTTGATATGCTCATTGATGACATATTTTCAAGGAATAAAAATAATGGAAATTAATGTTGATCCAAATTTCAAATTCAGTGATCTCATTTCATCATATCAAGGCAAGATGAAGTTATTTCAACTTTCTTAAACTTTATCTGAATCGCCATGCGTGACTCTAAGGTCTTCCAATTTCGAATATCAGAACTCATCTGAAGTGGATTTATTCAATTTTCTTACACTGATGCATAATCGCACTTACATGCAATTTGTGTAAAGCACGCCAATAAAATTCTTCTTCTAAATCAAACCAACCAGACACAACTTTCTACCTCCTCGTAGGAATCAAAGTGCTGCTCAGCCAATGGGTGTCCCATCGACGAAAATAAATGGTATTCGGATGAAGCCAAGTCTGGTGAATACGGCGGGTGGGGTAGCAGCTCCCAGTCAAGTGTTTTGATTGTATCCTGAACCGGTTTTGCTTTGTGTGCAGGTGCGTTGTCATGGAGGAAAATTACCTTGGCCCATTCTGGTCATTTTTCGATCAATGCATGCGAATTGATCCTTTGTTGTCGGTAGGGATCAGTATTAACGGTTTCACTAGGTTTTAGGAGCTCGTGGTACACAACACCTTTCTAGTCCCACCAAACGTACAACATAGTCTTCTTGCCCAATCGATCTGGTTCAACAGTCGATGTTAATGTATTATTATTATTATTAATATTGCAGACCACCTGGCCATCATGGTGGATGCGCTATTTATTGTAAATGTGAAATATTCTGTAAGGAGCGTTCAGATCTAGTAAAACTTAGTGTTCCCTATGTTTTCGAGTGTTCTGCAACGGATACTTACATTGTCTCTATATACCGTCCAAATCCAAATAAAAAAATTTTTCGAAAAAATGAACTTTGTCCTTCATATGCTCACATCTGAAAAAAGGCAATACATAATTGTTGGCGATTTTAACATTAATTTACTTTCTTGTGGTCTGGAGGCACAAACTTTCATTTCACTTCTACAGGGCTATGATGCCCATATAACATATAACGGTGCGAGAACCAACTACTTGTGTTGACAACGTAATTACAAATTTAAGTGATTATGAGGTTGAGGTAATTCTAGCTCATTTGTCCGACCATACATCTCAGAAATTTTCATTTTGTATTTCTGAATTAAATCGAAAACCTGTAACGAGGCAAACTAGGCTAATTGATCAGGCAACATTGGGTAGGTTTCTGGATGTGCTGTCTGCCGAAGAGTGGAGGGGCCTCTCGTTTGAGAAGAATCAGTGTGATATAGATCGGCTCTGGGACAATTTTTTCGGTAGATTCAAGTCTATTTTCGATTCGGCTTTTCCTCTTGTAAAGAGGATGCTTGTACCATCAAATGATCCAATGGTTAGATTAGGTTAGATGCAATTTTTTGATTGAGAATCAAAGGATACCTTTGGTCTCCCTGTTTTTCATCAATATCTCATACAAATTATGTTCATATCGTTTCGATGCAAAGAAATTACCATTTGTTGCTATTTCTAGCCTCACTCACGTCTGTAAACTATCCCCATTTAACGGACTCCTGCAACGTGACGAGAAATTGATAGAGTAGTGAGGTTTTCACAAAAAACGACATTGAGAAATTTTATTTGATTATAAGTGGAAAAAATATATTGAAGACTAGGTTAGCTGAACATTCGCTTACATAGATGGTTACAAAACAAACCCCAGTTTTCTCGGTACACTAGCAAACTTATCAGAACTTCCTAATCGCTAACTGTGATGTTTCTGTGAATAGAGAGCAATGCGAGACCATTTAGTCTATTCTCAGATGTTGTGTTCCTTAGGTAAGTTTTCAGTCTTCGTAGGCTAGAGAAAGTCCTTTCAACGGTAGCGACTGACACGGGAAGGACAGCTAGTATTTTCAGAAGGATATACATGTTGGGGAATAAATCTTTGTCACATTTTTCCAGAGAACTAATCGCCGTTTTTGGCAGAACTTCAGGTCTTTCCTGTTTCCACTTTTCTTGCCACAGCTTGAACTCCCTTCGCACAATGTCGTTAAATGACAAATCTGATTCATATAATTTCAATGCAGCGTCTAATGAAGTGATGTCTGTTCTGATACAAAATTGTGGAAGAATGTTTTGTAAAGATATTATTGTGTCTTTATGAGATTGGAATCTTTCCCTTAACGCTTCACAAAAATCATCCAGGTATGGCACGTAAACTGCTCGTCTATAATATTCTTCTTCTGTGGTATGAGGTACATTGTTGCGTGTTGTTTGAAGCCGACAAAATCGTGGAAGCTGCTCTGTGACAAAAAGTTTTGAGGCTATTGCCTTCACCTGTTCATATAATGGTTTGAAGGTTTGCTCGGCATTTGATCTCTGTTTTGACAGTAGGTCTAAAACAGTTGTGATGTTGCTTATAGCCTGACTAAGGTCAATATTTTTTTTCTGAAGGATCTCAGACAAGCTGTGTGTAGTCGACATCATCTGGCTCAAAATGAAAAGATTAACAATAAATGGGAAAGTACAAATGGCACGACTTAAAGCAAATCCTTTAGTTGATGAAACACTCGATTCTTCTATCTTATTTAGGGAGAGTATGATAGCTTCTAAAATTTCTTTAAATAGAATAACTGAGTCATGTCTTTCTACCCATCGCGTTTCGCACAATGAAATCAGTTTCCTTCTCTTTTCTACAGGAAAGCACTCTGAAATCGTGCATTTTAAAATCTCTGTGTTCTTAGCTGATGCATGAAAGAATGCAAATATTTCTTTAATGACACCCATGCACAAGTTGAGTGTATGCGAAGAACAATGTCTATAAAGAGCCAATGGTAGTTTTTCTCTGATAGCAGCTTGAACTCCTCTGAACTTGCCACTCATAGTGGCAGCACCATCGTATCCTTGGCATCTCAATTTGTTCAAGTCAAGACCTAAATTTGACAAGGTCTCTAGTACTGTTTTCGCCAAACCTGCACCAGTTACATCATGAACGGGAATAAATGTTAGGAAATCTTCTCTGATTTTAAAAGTTTCATCCTCAACATAGCGAATGCAAAGTGAAAATTGTTCCATTTGGCTTATATCGGTAGTTTCATCCGCTAAAACGGAATAGAAGATAGAATTTTGCCACAATTTTGGTTTGAATCAAAGAACCGAATGTGTTAATGATGTCGTTCTGAATGACGGGACTTGTGTACATTGTCTTTCCACCAGCACTGATCAATTGGTCCTTGAGAAGATTATCTCCGCTGTTAGCTCGGTATCTCAACAATGATAGGAAATTTCCGTCATTTTCGTCAGGTTCTTCAAGACTTACTCGTCCAGAATCATTATGACCTCTGAGAGCAATCATTTGCCTTCCGCAAAACTTAATAGTTTGAATTATAGCAACCAGTTTTTTTCTATTATTTTCAATATCTAATTTTCTTTGAGAATTTACTTGATCGATAATACTATCACGTTTTTTTTTAATCAAGGATTTTGTATTTTCAGCAATCAAAATAGATTGTCTATGGTATTTTGAATCTTGATAATGCTTGAACATTTCCTTTGCTTTTTTGAAATTGATGAAAGGTTGGGTTACAAATATTCCCAATGATTGGTGATCTCCTTTCCCTACATACGATCCGAGAGAAAAACACGCAGTATTTACAAAATGCACCGCATTTCTCCTCTGAATAAGTTAACCACTCAAATTCTTCAAGCCATTTCGCTTGAAAGGATCTCGTGTGGTTTGAAATCGAAGTGGTAGGAAATTTGTATCCAGACTGAGGTTTCCATACATTTTCTAACAATGAAACTTTTTCATCATTTGTTAATGAACAAATATAACTCCTTTGACAATGTCGTTTACATTTTTAATAACTTGAAAAATACCTTCCACATCTTGACCAGAGGAGCTCGTTTGAAAGATATCGGCACAAGCAATTTCACTTTGTCCTTCCACGGCAACGCGGGCTTCCAAATTTTCAACTTCAGGTCTATCCACATTTTGTCTTTTCGTGAAAAAACCTTGAATTGAACTTTGTCTCTTCATTGTGATTTTCTTTCACTAATCAGCTTTCAATTACGACCCGAGAACACTAAAATAGTAATTCTAAGACAAGATATTCAGATAGATCTGTTCAAGTAACAGATATAAAAACGTTTGGATTATCTCTACACAGCATCTCGTTTTCGTCCTGAATTGGTTTGTTTTTACAATCAAACTAAAAAGTTATATGACACTATCCTTGTCAATAATAAAAGAGATCATCTCAAAAACGGATTAATAACTTGAATAACAAAGGTAAAACTGTTTGGCAGATAGTAAACGAAATAACCGGTCGTAAAAACAAGAATAAAAATATGGGTGATGTTATGAAAACTGACAATCCCCATGAATTAACTAATGCTTTCAGTAGACAAGTCTGTGATATTTCCGCAAAAAATACAAATAATACAGACTCAACATCACATTCGAACGATCGTCCTAGTTTTCGAAATCCGAAAACGTTTTTCCTATTTGAAATTACACCTGAAGAAGTCATCAATACGGTGAATAAAATGGAAAACAAAAACTGCTTTGGGTATGATGGCATACCTATGTCAGTTATAAAAAGGTCTATTAAATTCATTGCTGAGCCCTTAGCATATATTATTTATGTGTCTGTCAGAGAGGGTAGTTTTCCCGTGTCCTTGAAGATTGCAGTGATTAAACCCCTCTTTAAAACGGAGATTTTTGAGGACTTGGGTAATTATCGACCTACAAGTCTGTTAACATCTTTCTCAAAAGTATTCGAAAAAATAATTGTTAATAGGCTTCTAAGTTTTTTTCATAAACACCGGATATTCTCTAAATACCAGCACGGATATTTGAGAAGTAGAAGTACTGATACTGCTATCTATCAGCTGATTCGCTCTGTCCTTCGTGCTTTGGAGAATGGAGATGTTCCTTTTGGACTTTTTATAGATTTTTCCAAGGCTTTCGATTGCGTGGTTCATGATACCCTAATTGGAAAGCTGAAATCATACGGAATAAGAGATAAACAATTGGATTTCGTGAGGAGCTATTTGCAGGGTCGTCTGCAGAGGGTCTCTCTGGAAATCCAAGGTGTAGAATATGTGTCATCGGAGGCTGAGATCGAGGTGGATGTGCCTCAGGGAGGTATTTTCGGCCCCCTCTTCTTTTTGATTTACATCAACGACCTACCAGAAAACATTGAATGAAGAATTTTTATCTGTGGACGTTATGCTTTCCGGGGAGAATTTGCCTACAAATATTCCTGCAAACTTTGATGAGGATGGCGAGGTTGTCGTGTTTGTGGACGATAAGAACACGCTTGTAGCGGCATCCTCTCTATCGGAGGTAATTGAAATGGCCAGAAAGGGATATCACAATATCTCGAACTGGTGTCGGTCAAACCAAATACTGATCAACTCAAGTAAAACAGAGTGTATGGTCTTCGGCACTTCTCATTCAAGAACCGACAGGCCACAAAATATCGATCTTTGTGGACAGCCTGTGCGGGTTTCCGCCAGTACCAGTTTTCTTGGTGTGATTGTCGATTATCATCTTGGTTGGTCAGAACATATAGACTCGTTGCAGAGTAAATTGAACTCAGTTCTGTACACACTCCGTGTTTTAGCGCTCCAATCTGATTTGGAGTTGCTGAGAACAGTTTATTTCTCTAACTTTCAGTCCGTTATGTCCTACGGGATCATCGCATGGGGATATGCCACTAATGTTTGGAGGATTTTCGTGGTCCAAAAGAGAACCATCAGAACAATGCTGGGTCTAACAGCAAAAACATCATGTCGGGGACACTTCAAAAGTCAAGGTTTACTCACCACTGCCGGAATATATAGTTTCAGATGCTTACTATTCCTAAAAAACAACTATGAACTATGAACTATTCCAGGTATATGAGAATTCTAACAGAACCAGGCGCATCCACCCGTTTCACTTTCCCAAGTGTTCACTTACACTGACGCAGAAGAATGTGGAATATATGTGCATGAAACTGTTTAATAGGCTTCCGAAGAGATATCAAATTCTTAAAGACTGTAAAAGTTTCAAATCTGAGAGATAAAAAATTTTTAATAGAGTTGGAGCCGTACAACTTGAATGAGTACATTAGTTCCAATTTTCAGGTCTGAACGCTCTATCCTTATCTGTTCTTTTTTTTCTTTTTGTAGTGTTGACGTATTTTCTTTTCAATATTTGGCTTGACCACATCTTGACCAGAGGAGCTCGTTTGAAAGATATCGGCACAAGCAATTTCACTTTGTCCTTCCACGGCAACGCGGGCTTCCAAATTTTCAACTTCAGGTCTATCCACATTTTGTCTTTTCGTGAAAAAACCTTGAATTGAACTTTGTCTCTTCATTGTGATTTTCTTTCACTAATCAGCTTTCAATTACGACCCGAGAACACTAAAATAGTAATTCTAAGACAAGATATTCAGATAGATCTGTTCAAGTAACAGATATAAAAAAACGTTTGGATTATCTCTACACAGCATCTCGTTTTCGTCCTGAATTGGTTTGTTTTTACAATCAAACTAAAAAGTTATATGACACTATCCTTGTCAATAATAAAAGAGATCATCTCAAAAAACGGATTAATAACTTGAATAACAAAGGTAAAACTGTTTGGCAGATAGTAAACGAAATAACCGGTCGTAAAAACAAGAATAAAAATATGGGTGATGTTATGAAAACTGACAATCCCCATGAATTAACTAATGCTTTCAGTAGACAAGTCTGTGATATTTCCGCAAAAAATACAAATAATACAGACTCAACATCACATTCGAACGATCGTCCTATTTTTCGAAATCCGAAAACGTTTTTCCTATTTGAAATTACACCTGAAGAAGTCATCAATACGGTGAATAAAATGGAAAACAAACACTGCTTTGGGTATGATGGCATACCTATGTCAGTTATAAAAAGGTCTATTAAATTCATTGCTGAGCCCTTAGCATATATTATTTATGTGTCTGTCAGAGAGGGTAGTTTTCCCGTGTCCTTGAAGATTGCAGTGATTAAACCTCTTTAAAACGGAGATTTTGAGGACTTGGGTAATTATCGACCTACAAGTCTGTTAACATCTTTCTCAAAAGTATTCGAAAAATAATTGTTAATAGGCTTCTAAGTTTTTTCATAAACACCGGATATTCTCTAAATACCAGCACGGATATTTGAGAAGTAGAAGTACTGATACTGCTATCTATCAGCTGATTCGCTCTGTCCTTCGTGCTTTGGAGAATGGAGATGTTCCTTTGGACTTTTTATAGATTTTTCCAAGGCTTTGATTGCGTGGTTCATGATACCCTAATTGGAAAGCTGAAATCATACGGAATAAGAGATAAACAATTGATTTCGTGAGGAGCTATTTGCAGGGTCGTCTGCAGAGGGTCTCTCTGGAAATCCAAGGTGTAGAATATGTGTCATCGGAGGCTGAGATCGAGGTGGATGTGCCTCAGGAGGTATTTTCGGCCCCTCTTCTTTTTGATTTACATCAACGACCTACCAGAAAACATTGAATGAAGAATTTTTATCTGTGGACGTTATGCTTTCCGGGGAGAATTTGCC
Source organism: Micraspis discolor (assembly GCA_030674115.1). Lineage (NCBI taxonomy): Eukaryota > Metazoa > Arthropoda > Insecta > Coleoptera > Coccinellidae > Micraspis > Micraspis discolor. Next base: position 5,879,577 of record JARTUT010001740.1, read on the forward strand.
TACAAATATTCCTGCAAACTTTGATGAGGATGGCGAGGTTGTCGTGTTTGTGGACGATAAGAACACGCTTGTAGCGGCATCCTCTCTATCGGAGGTAATTGAAATGGCCAGAAAGGGATATCACAATATCTCGAACTGGTGTCGGTCAAACCAAATACTGATCAACTCAAGTAAAACAGAGTGTATGGTCTTCGGCACTTCTCATTCAAGAACCGACAGGCCACAAAATATCGATCTTTGTGGACAGCCTGTGCGGGTTTCCGCCAGTACCAGTTTTCTTGGTGTGATTGTCGATTATCATCTTGGTTGGTCAGAACATATAGACTCGTTGCAGAGTAAATTGAACTCAGTTCTGTACACACTCCGTGTTTTAGCGCTCCAATCTGATTTGGAGTTGCTGAGAACGGTTTATTTCTCTAACTTTCAGTCCGTTATGTCCTACGGGATCATCGCATGGGGATATGCCACTAATGTTTGGAGGATTTTCGTGGTCCAAAAGAGAACCATCAGAACAATGCTGGGTCTAACAGCAAAAACATCATGTCGGGGACACTTCAAAAGTCAAGGTTTACTCACCACTGCCGGAATATATAGTTTCAGATGCTTACTATTCCTAAAAAACAACTATGAACTATGAACTATTCCAGGTATATGAGAATTCTAACAGAACCAGGCGCATCCACCCGTTTCACTTTCCCAAGTGTTCACTTACACTGACGCAGAAGAATGTGGAATATATGTGCATGAAACTGTTTAATAGGCTTCCGAAGAGATATCAAATTCTTAAAGACTGTAAAAGTTTCAAATCTGAGATAAAAAAATTTTTAATAGAGTTGGAGCCGTACAACTTGAATGAGTACATTAGTTCCAATTTTCAGGTCTGAACGCTCTATCCTTATCTGTTCTTTTTTTTCTTTTTTGTAGTGTTGACGTATTTTCTTTTCAATATTTGGCTTGATTATGGAAGTTAATATATTATTATTATTATTATTATTAATGTTTGTCCCGGATTGACCCATGATTTTTTCCATTTAGGATTCTTGAAATAAATCCATTTTTCATCGCCAGTAATAATCCGATGCAAAATCGATTTTCTTTCGTGTCTTTGATCTGTCTTTCATTCAATTCATGTGGCACCCATTTTCCGCACTTTTGGATCTTGCCCATAGCTTTTGTTGTGCAACATTTAATATTTTTGCCATTGACTTTTGATTCAAAGTGTCATCTCCATCCAATATCGTTTGCAATTTGGCGTCTTCAAACTTATTTAGTGATCTTCCACGTTCTTCATTTCTCACATCAAAATCATTATTTCTGAACCGTTGAAACCATCTTTTACATGTTGCTTCTGATAGAGCATGATCACCATATGCCGCGACAAGCAATCGATGCGACTCTGCAGCACTTTTCTTCAAATGAAAACAAAGATTAATGCTTTCCGCACATCATCACTTCCTGGTACAAAATTCGACATTTTTAACACGATGAAAGAATATGATGCTGTCTGTTCAATGACTTGATGTATACTAAATATGTTTCATAGATATCAAAAAAATTACAGGCTTGTTCACAACAAATGTTCCCTATTGAGACATTTGTATCTTCACGCTCACTTCATACCGGTATGTTGCATGGTATACTGGTATGTTTCATATCTTTTTGTGTCATATTGTGCTAGAGATGATTTTCTGTTATTGGTTCTGCTTTTTCCAATCTCTCTTTGGAATAACGATTACTCCTGAGTGTTTTTGTGATGTTATTCATTTCCTCATTTTTATCTTCTTGGGTAGAGCTTATATTTGTCTAAACATTCCGCTACTCTCAATCAAGTATTAAGTTGATGGTAAGAAATTAAAATATAGATACTGACTTGTGTTTGTTGCCTTTTTATACACACTGGTTCTTGATATTCCATTTTGTTAGCAAAAAAGTTCCTCTGAAAATAGGAATTTTCTATTTCTGACCATTTCCATTGAGGATTTAATAGATATGTCTTGATTCTTAAGAATTAACGAGAATTTGGAATGGCAATGGGTTCACTACCCTCTCCTAATTCAGCTGATTTATATATGGAGAATTTCGAACAAAAAGCTTTCGACCAATATTCACTAAAGGCCTAATCATGAAAGAGATATGTAGATCATACATTCATCATTTGGCAACTTGTAATGAACACTATAGATTGATCCTTTCAATAACTTGACAATCAAAAAGGATATTTTAAATTCACAAGCGCAACAGATTAGCCAATATCAGCTTGAACCCCATAATCTTTAACGTCTAATCTACGAAAGTTGAATCTAAGGTGGTCCAACATGCTGTGAAGAAAATCATCAGATGAAATGGAGCGATGAATTCCTCATATCTAAAGAAGAAATACTTATCAGAAAAAAAGCAAGGAAACAGAATTTATGAAAATCACTTCTGATCCTAGAAGTGCTCCATCAGTTGAGCTATCTGAAGTATGGATGCCAATTTTTCAAAGTAATCAGAAGAATTTCTACACAAGAGATGAGAACAAATTCTTTCAAAGTTCTGTCAATCTTGACATTAAATGAAAATTTAAGAATTTTCAGATAAAGTGCTAATTACCACAGCTCGATCCAGTCGAAAAATCTTCAGTTAACGTCCGTACCACCCCGTATGGAATAATCGAGAGAACAATGGCGTCCAACTTAGGTGATTGCTTTCTAGAGAGAAATGCAAAATCGTTTGGGAACGGCAGGAAAGATATACCGGACCGGCCTCAATATCGAGTTAGCCGCACCACCAGCTTTGTTCGAAGCTGCCAGCGAAAACTGAAACCTGTAACCTATTTATTTCCCAATAAACCTGGCACAACAGAATTTCCCGAGTCCGAATATCCAAGTGATTGTTTCCCGCTTTTAATGAACGCTATAATTTAGTTATCTGGAAACAACGATTTAGGAAATTAGAACAAGAGACCCCAGTTCCTACTAATCTGATTTAAAAGAGTGGCGCGAGGGCGAGGCTCCCTTTTATTTCGATTTTCATATTCCATCACGAAAAAGTGGAGCGCTCTCCTTTCTGAACGTATAGGTCAAGTCGTCAACAATTAGATTCAACAGCGTTAGCATTCTTCATGCTGAACTGATCACTAACCTCGTTTGCTGAATTCATGAGGATTTTTCATTATCACTTCCATGCTATATAGAACTTAGAAGTTAAAAATTTAGAGAAGCTTCTTACAACCACTACGGTGAAAAAACAAACCTAAATCTCAAATCAAAAATGACTATTTACAAGTTTCCTTAAGTTTTGTTTTAAGATCTAATTTCCTTCTTTTAAAAACCCATAAAAAGTAGCTATATCAACTCCATCTAAAACCATTGAACATCTTGAATTAAAAATAACCAAACTAACAGTTTTCATTCAGATTAATTTCAGCCACAATCCTATGAAAACTCATATGATCTTTACAAACTCCGAAATCAGTCTCTTAGATTTCTTTTGTGAAATTTGTGATGTATCAGTTCAGCACTTGAATGTTTCTTATGGCACAAAGAAACCTATTAAATTTCATTACTTTTCTCAATACTTATCCCGTCCATAATTGACTTAGAGTCCAGCGAATCCTCTCATTTCGCCAGTGGTACTTTGATGAATGTTACACATTCGATGGCCACTGGTAGTATTTGAATTTGGAAGTCATATGTTGTCGTATGGATCTGCAGAGAAAGTGAGTCTGGCTCCAGTCTTACTTCTCAGTCTCAGTCTCCTTCAAGACTGTCAGTGCCACACTGTGCTGATGAGAGGCAGTCCCTCGAAACCGGTCCAAAGTTGCACTTGAGGTCTTGATTCTCTGAGATTACCATACGTCAATAATGACTAGCTCGCACCCTAGAACGATGGTTATTTATAATTGTCGTTCTATTTTAACATATTGCCATGCCATGCCGGCTCAATATGCATTAGGAGAAATCTTTCATTTTCTCAATACTTATCCCGTCCATAATTGGACTTAGAGGCCAGCGAATCCTCTCATTTCGCCAGTGGTACTTTGATGAATGTTACACATTTGATGGCCTCTGGTAGTATTTGAATTTGGAAGTCATTTGTTGTCGTATGGATCTGCAGAGAAAGTGAGTCTGGCTCCAGTCTTCAAGATGCAGATGGCGCTCTTTCTGGACATGTCTGGAAAGTTCATCACATCCTTTGTTAAGACTGGCAGCCTCCTTCAAGACTGTCAGTGCCACACTGTGCTGAAACCGGTCCACAGTTGCACTTGAGGTCTTGATTCTCTGAGATTACAATACGTCAATAATGACTAGCTCGCACCCTAGAACCATGGTTATTTATAATTGTCGTTCTATTTTAACATATTACTTTTCCAACAATATTGAATCTAAAATATCTAAAATTGACAATTATTATCTTACACTTCTTGAAAGTATCACTGATACCTAATTCATTATAAGTAAATTTCATTCCTTTATAATAAACTCAATTCTTCATATAATCGTAGAATGCAGTTGTAATTTTCTGTGTCGATTTGTTGAGCGAGAGAATACTCTATGCTTATATTTGAGGATAGTTTCTAGAATAATAGCTGATTTTAAAGTAGTATGTTCATTTTTGTTCCGTCTGCGGCATCTCACAAAGTAAGTTGTAACCAAGAATTGTTTAAATTATTGTTAATCGAATATGAATACCTGAGAAAAAGGTATTATATACAAATCTCGAAACACATGTGTCGTATTCTATTTTATTTTTTGATTAATTTTTCTGTAGTTTTTTTAATTGTTTGATGTTGTGATAAGAATGAAAAAATTCCTTTTAATCATCAGAAAACGGTGTTTTCTAGAATGAATATAGGTATCAGTAATATTCTCAAGAAGTGTAAGACTATAATTGTCAATTTTAGATAATTTTTGGTTTATTTACACTTTCAAGGATAGACTTGGTCAATTAAATAATATTGAATCTGAAATATATTAACTTAAATCCAATTCAATGTGTATATTGTTGACAAGAAATATTATATTCCATTATCTCACCATTTTCATTCTATATCAAATTGAATTATTTCAAAATACCGAAATTATCCTTGAACTCTCTTGCACATTTTTTTTAGATAAAACATAACGAATATCAACTGTCAATAATCACAGAAAACTATTTCATCAGGGTCTACCCCCCATTCATAATAATATTTTAATGTTCCATATGGTATGGCAATAATTCACTCTACCTATTCTGACAGCAATTTTATTTGAATATTTATAATTTATTTATTTATTTATTCTGAAACAGGGATACACACGGGAAATAATTCCCACTATAGATCCACTCATAAACTAAACAACATTCGAATTAACAAGCATGGAGTTCACAAACATCTTACAACTATTAAAAATAATTCACTTTAGCAATGAAAACTAATTTAATTCAAATATATACTTTAGGTTTCTCCTAAAAATGGACAAACTAATAAGGAAAATGTCTATCCCCCCACAGTATTTGTTGAATGATGTGCACACTCGATAAATTGGCGAATTCCTACCGAAGTTGGTGTTAAATGCACTCTCCGAGAGCAGTGCCCGGCTACGGGTCGCTCTCGAGGGAGCATGAAACGGAATCATTGCAACCAAGTCTGGCGAGTCCAAGTAATCATCCTTCATCATTTTTATTCTCCGACAAACACCGGGAACGGATCATACCTTTTTATTCTGCGCTCAAACTCTCAGGAATTTTTTTCGATGTCTAAAATTGATTAAAAGAACTATTTTTCTTGATTCTAGTTGATATGAGTACATTCGCTTGAAACTTTTCACATTTCAGGAATGAAAGAAACAACTGATTCAGAAATTGTTTATGCACTTGTCTCAATATCCATAATTGATTGATATACATTATTCTAAATAGGTTTAAACGAAACCATTCGTTCGTTTCATTTTTATTTGTTCAATAGAACGAAGGTACGGTTGTCGTAAATTCTGTCAGTTGATGCAACGACTAGTTTCATGAGACAAGAATCTCGTGAGATTATATTATTCGTTGAAGAAAACTATAAATATTTGAATAAAATTGAACATATAATTGTTGCAATATGAAGTACATTTGTAAAAAAATATTGCGTAATTGATTTGATAAAACGAATTAAACAATTTTTTTATATTGGGATCAATTAGGTTTACTCACAATATTGTTGTATTCGGTGATAAAGATGACATGGTTATTAAAGAATAAACATAATGGTTTGGGTTACGTTCTATCACATCCAAAAACTATCGCAATCAATTATTTTTTCTGTCCTGGAGTTCTGTAAGAAATCTGATATTCTTTGATATGGTATTTAAATTTTACTTTATCTATTAATTAACGTTATTTCCGTATTTATTTGTTTTATCTTTTTGTTTTTTGTTGCTGTTTACTCTAACGAAAAGCAAAAAAAAGAGTTCTCTTGTCGCGAAACCTGTGAAACAAAATCGAATCAGTGCATATACCATTATTCTAAACATCTCAGTTCGAATTAAATGAAAGATTTTGCATGTCTTGAAATGAAGAGTTCTCTAATACAAAATGTCAAACATTCCATAAAGACGTTAACATGAATTAAAGATATCATAGATCTGTCAAATATTTATGAACGATTTACATGGTTGCGCCCATCAACCTCATAGGCAACAATCCCCTTGTCACTAGATTTGAAATGACCTTTCCAATCAAATTATGCGAAGTGCATATACCAGTATTTCAGACATCTCATTTTGAATTAAGAAGAAAGCAATTAGACATATTTACGCTTTTGAAGTATTCATAGAAGAGAAGGTTTATATGATAAGAAAATTTTGAGAGATAATTACATAGTTATACATAGTTATATAGTTATATTTAGGAGGAAATGCATTAATTCTTGAACTTTATGAATTTCTCACTAGAAAGGGATGGTTTATAGTCTTGTAGTAGAAAAATGTTTATTAGAGAAGTATTCCTGAGATGAATATTCAAGGGGCTGTCTGAAAACGGTGACAGAAATCTTAAGAGTTAATACTCGAAGTCAAATCTCATTAAAGTCCCTGAATAAGATAAAATCATATGAATAAGAAGTTGTAATTTCAATCCATTTCCTAATTTCATTTTCCTTTTCATCTGTCAGAACCCAAGAAGTTAACGAGTGGAGAGCGAAACCTCTGAAAGGCAACCCCTGAAATCCTCCTTTCATGTCATTTTGTTTTATTTCGAATATCATTTCCAGAATTGAGGAAAGCAAAATGAAACGTAAGAGAAGCAATAGAAGCATCCACAACTCCATTTCTTATGGGTAAGGAGAATGCTGGAGGGGTATCTTCATTCCACTTTAGCATAAAAGAGGCACTCAGTACCCCTTCACGAATTCAACATATTTCTAAAGGCCCCGTTGGTGGCTCATTGACAGTCTCATAATTATTTGTCTGTAGGAAACCTTCGCCTGCACAATGTATAAAACAGATTTATTAATAGGAACAAGCAGGGAGCTTTTCGGAATCAATACTCCTGCCGGCGCGAGCTAATCTCATTTAAGTATTACTTGAATTAAGTTAGAAAGCATAAATTATATATTCAAGAAGACCAGAGACTCATTCTGCATGCTGCAAATTGGATTATAAATTACATCGAAAAAATTTCGCGTGGATATTTCTCATTCCTGTGGATATATATTTCCCACAGCCGGGGAATCGATTTCGAGTGGAATATCTGAAGGCACGTCTGATTGGAACTTTTCAAGAGTATTGGATGAAGCTGGAAAATATTATATTCTCCTCTCAACGTTGGTGATGGAATTTTCATGAATCCTCGATATACATTCCAATTTCCAACATTAATTCGAGAAATCTATTTGAATTTTTCTTCAATAAAATTATGTTGCCGTAGATCTGAAAGGCTGCTAATCCGCCTTCAGAAAACTCGCAAATTTTTAACATTTTTTAGTATAATATTCAGAATGGAATCTAATATGTTGTTTATGCTGACTTTTTCAATGCCTTTGATAAGGCAGATCATTGCATTTTGAGTGAAAAACTGTCGTTTTTAGAAATAACTGGCATCTTAAAAAAGTGGTTTGTATCATATTTAACCCGCCGTACTCATTTAAAGTTTGTAATTCCTACTCCTCATTATTCATAGTTGATTCGGGCGTACCTCAAGGTAATCATTTGGGACCTCTGTTGTATCTTATATATACTAATGACATCACCACTTGCTTTAGGTTGGCACTGTTCCTTCTGCTCGCCGACGACCTTACAATTTATTTAATGGTAAACACTCTAAGCGACATGCTGAACCTCCTTGTAATTCCTACTCCCAATTATTCATAGTTGATTCAGGCGTACCTCAAGGTAATCATTTGGGACCTCTGTTGTTTCTTATATATACTAACGACATCACCACTTGCTTTAGGTTGGCACTGTTCCTCCTGCTCGCCTACGACCTTACAATTTATTTAATGGTAAACACTAAGCGACATGCTGAACCTCCTTGTAATTCCTTCTCCCCATTAATCATAGTTGATTCAGGCGTACCTCAAGGTAATCATTTGGGACCTCTGTTGTTTCTTATATATACTAACGACATCACCAATTGCTTTAGGCTGGCACTGTTCCTTCTGATTGCCTACGACCTACGATTTATTTAATGGTAAACACTAAGCGACATGCTGAACCTCCTTGTAATTCCTTCTCCCCATTAATCATAGTTGATTCAGGCGTACCTCAAGGTAATCATTTGGGACCTCTGTTTTTTCTTATATATACCAACGACATCACCACTTGCTTTAGGTTGGCACTGTTTCTTCTGCTCGCCTACGACCTTACAATTTATTTAATGGTAAACACTCTAAGCGACATGCTGAACCTCCTTGTAATTCCTACTCCCCATTATTCATGGTTGATTCAGGCGTACATAAAGGTAGTCATTTGGGACCTCTGTTGTTTTTTATATATACTAACGACTTCACAACTTGCTTTAGGTTGGCCATGTTCCTTCTGTTCGTTTACAACTTTACAATTTATTTAATGGTAAACACTCTAAGCGACATGCTGAACCTCCTTGTAATTCCTACTCCCCATTACTCATAGTTGATTCAGGCGTACCTCAAGGTAATCATTTGGGACCTGTGTTGTTTCTTATATATACTAACGACATCACCAATTGCTTTAGGTTGGCACTGTTCCTTCTGATTGCCTACGACCTACGATTTATTCAATGGTAAACACTCTAAGCGACATGCTGAACCTCCAGTCTGGTCTGGATCGGTTGAAGCAATGATGCACAGATAACAAAGTTATCAGCAACATCGGAAAGTGCAAATATATATGTGTGTTCAGACGACGGAATTTGTATCGCTTCACTGTCTGAATGGAGGCGATACTTACTATGAACATTGTTCAAGACTTAAGTGAATTTTACAACAATAAGATGCCCTCCAGTGCGCACATTGACCACAAAGTCAATAATGATCTTCGGATGCTGGGGTTCATTTTACGACACTCGCGTGAGTTCAGGGGTTCCAATGCCCTAAGTATGTCGGTCTGGTAAAGCCGCATCTTCAGTATACCTCCTGTGTGTTGTCTCCGTATAATTATGAAGACTGTGACAGGTTGAAACGAGTTCAAAACAGGTTTCTTCTCTCTGTATCTTGTAGGATAGGAATTCCTCGGGTACAATTTTCCGCATCTCATAAGATAGGTTCTACGTTTTCCTGCTTTTCGGACTCGGAGAATAAGAGCGGATGTATTATGTCATACCGAATTGAGAGTATTGAGAATAGCCTATTCTAATATGCAAAATGAATACTAAACTACAATTTCTAACATGCACGGGAATCATTATATCTGCGCTTCATGGAATGTACAATTTTCATTCCTTGATGTCGTATACGGATTAGTGTAGGGTAGTACACGTCTTAAAATTGAGTTTGTAAGAAGTGCCTCATTTTTGTACTGAAGCAGTACATTATATCACTTCAAATGATGCAAAAGCAGGGTAGCGTTAACTGTCGACAGAATTGAAATAATGAAAGAGTCATAATTTAGAATGCAAATTAATTGTTGAATTTTGAAACTTAAGACGGTGAGCGAGTGAGGGGTAGATTTTACTGGATATAAGGGTTTTGTTATTCAAAATAATTGAATCTAACCGTGATTATATATTATTATGTTATTAAAAAAATTTGAAGTTTGCTTTATATCAGACACAGTTTTCCTGTTCGTTTTAAAACAAACTGTTTTTATGTCATGAGATACTGGTACAAAAATAGCAGGTAGTAATCGAGAGCATAGCGTTTTATTCCTTCTCTGAAGAATCAATATTTTCATACAATCATCGAAATTAAAATTGTTTTTCTGTAGAGTTCTAAGAAACTTCTATAAAATCCCATCATATTCGGTAAGAGGTGCCAAAGTGACAAAGACGCCGCCTCGCCATAAAACCCACCGTGATTCCATCCCCTCAACCCTCATTTACCTCTGTGTCTGTCGTTTTTGTACCGGTGACCAGGACCAGGACTTATTCCCTCTCCCTCTTTGTATTTGTCGCGTGACTCGAGTGGCTCCATCGCTCATCGAAGCGAAGTGAGACATTTGAAGTGAGGTGGTACATTGTATAAAAATGAGCCGCTCCTACATTTCCTCCTCGTGTACGGGACAAATGAGCCGCCTCTTGTAAGAGGTACCCAACACTAATACGGATTATTATCTAGTATCGATTTCAAGTAATTCCAGAAAATACCAGGAACTGTTTCAATTATAAACAATCACCAAGTTATATCCATGGACCAATTAACAGTTCCTGGTAAATCGGATCATTACAGATAAAACTAAATTAACCAAATAATCATGATATTCATAATACCCTTCATGCGTGTTCATCACTGTGGAAATTCGCTTGCACATTTTCGTCAAATTAAAACACGATGAGTTTCATTCTTCATCTCCTTGTCAGAAAGGTATGAACGATTGGATGGAAAAAGTTCGTTTTCATTTTTCCCTATACGAAAAAAATTAGGAGGAATTTCGACAAACTGAGTTTCCCAAATGAGAAGGATTACCCTAATGCATCAACGTCAGTCAGAATGTCGCATACGGGATATTTTTACGCATGTGAGAATATTAATAAATGGAAGATCCCTAATACATCAACAAATGACGAGTTTCTCTAACAATGGATTGAGTTTTTGAATTGAACTTTTTGGACGTATCACTAACATCTTGCATATACATAGGTACTGGAAAATCAAGAACTCGTTTTGAAGTTCAACTTCTAATGCTTCCAACAAGGTTGCGTTAAACGTTCAACGCTGGCATTAAGAAGTATGGAACTGATTGATTGGTAAACTGAAAACCGTTTGAATAACATGGGAAGAAAAGAATTTTACGAATTTTGTGAAAATCCTCAGGTTAAGATGAGTTGTTGAGGGATGCTAGAGTTATTGAATTCAGCCAACTGTTTTGTCAGAGATTTTTGAGCTTCTATAACCATACGTCTCAGGTTCTAGACAAGATATGATGTTGGAGGAAATCTCATCTGTTGAAAACAGCTTGACCGTGGAATCAAAACCTCCGCCACTTGATTGGAAACTACAATCTGACAACATCGATTTTCTGAAGTCTCGATATTCGAGAAGGTAGGAATGCTCCATGAGCATATGTCATAATACCTACCTTCCGTGTACAGACGTGAGTTTTGATTTGAAGTGCAGTGACATTAGAGTAGCTCTCATTGTTATTTCGATAGTTTCCTTTTACTAGTATGTAGTTAAAAACAAGTGTAAAGGACTCATTAATAAAAGAAAATTCTCCATATCTAAAAAAATACCTCTCAGTATAGACGTTGAACCTTTCAGTAGTATGTAAAATCTATATGATTTTCGGAGGTTGCTTATTTAGCATCTAATACACTGTGGAAAAGATATGTAGATGATACTTTCATTATTTGGCAACATGGAAGAGACACTATAGATGGATTCCTTCAATATCTAAACAATCAAGAGGAATCAATTAAATTCACAATTGAAAACGAGAAGGACAGACAACTTCCATTCTTAGATGTACTCGTACATAAACAAATGGAATCCCAAGAACCACTGTGTATAAAAAGCCAACGAACACAGGACAATATCTACATTTTGAGTCAAACCACCAACTAAACACTAAATTGGGAGTAGCATAATGTTTGTTTGATAGAGCAATAAATATTTGTTGCACTGAAGAAGACCAAAATGAAGAAATAAATAACATCTCGAAAACTCTTAGAAGCAATGGCTACCCCAAAAAGATATTAGAAAAAGCTAAACGAACAAGAGAAAGTCAACCTGAACCAACAGATATAAATCAGACCATTAAAACCGTAATTCCTTATGTAAAAGGTTTGTCGGAGAAAATGAGAAGAATTGGCAATAGATACAACATAACGACTGCATTCAAAACTCAAGACACTATCAGAGCTAAACTTACAAAAGTTAAACCTAATAATGAGACACAAAGGACAAAGAACTGCATATATGAATTACCTTGCGAGTGCGGAAGATCTTACATCGGAGAAACTAAACGCCCTCTGAATGTACGAATAAAAGAACATCAGAAGCTTCTACGAGTACTAGACAGCGACAAATCCAGGTTAGTCCAACATGCTGTAGATGAAAATCATCGTATAAAATGGGATGAAGCATCAATAATATCCAAAGAAGAAAAACTTGCAAGAAGAAAAATCAAAGAAGCAGCATTTATGAAAATAACACCAGATTCCATAAGTGCTCCATCTATAGATCTGCCAGAAGTTTGGACGCCGATAGTTCGATCCAACTTAAAAAGATCGTCATATCACAGATGAGTATATAACATTGTTCATTTTTCTTTCATGACTTCTGTCATATTGACTTTTTGAAAATTGATAATTTTCAAAAGGTTTTTTACTTTTCCTTCTTGATAAAGATAGAAGATGCCTATCGAAACGTCGGAAAACATTACATCCACAATAGATGATGGTAATAGCCCAAATAATCATTCAACATTGGTTATGGTGATAACACAAGGACACAAATGGAAGTTTCTCGCTTATTTCAAGAAAAATTTCCAAATTTGCCGCCTGTATCTCAAGGAACAATTAGCAAAATAGAAAACAGTTTCGAGAGCTTGGTCATGTGAGACAGATAAAAAAAAGTAGCTGCCAATGCAGTAAGTAATGATAAGAAATTGGATATTATGTTTGAGTTTCAAGAAAACCCATTCGACCATTCTGGTCGAAAAGCAGCTCCACTGTTCAACGTTAGCCACACAAAAATTTTCGAACACTAAAAATATTCAAATTATTATAAATTATATTAATGTAAATATTCAGAACTGCTCCAAAATAATGTCGTGCCAACTTTGACAAACTTATATCCTAATCCAGCAAACATATAATTATTTTCTCATCTCTATTTCAGCCAGCAATTGAAGGATATTGAAACCAATAAATTTGGGGGTTCCGACCTAGAATGATCTTACAAGGGGTCCAGAAAAGGTATCAGGTATTTGTAAGTTCAATAAAACAAAAAATATTTGTGAGCAATAAAAAAGTTTATTGGTTATCATTAACATATAAATTTTAAATTATTTGAAAAAGATGATGTTATCCAAATGATGACCGTTGCGTTACTGGCACGCAAACAAAGATTGGCGATAACACGTTGACACATAGCTATCGATATTGCTGCCATTTTTGAGCTGATGTTTTGCTTCAACTGGGTTAGATTCGTCGGATTATTTTGATAAATCTTACTTCTAAGGTATCCCCATGCAAAATAGTCAAGCGGGCTAAGGGCTTCTGGGAGCCCAGTTGATGTTAACCTTTCGCGAAATGATTTCATTAGAAAATAATTCGTTAACAACTTCCATTGAATCATTTGAGGTATGGCTAGTGGCCCCATCTTGCTTAAACCACGTTCTTGAGTTGAATCCTGCAAACTCCTGCAACTCTAGAACCAAGACATTTCGCTACATATCGCAATAACGGTCACTATTCACATTAATTGCTCGGTCTCGTTGATCTTCATGAAAATAAGGACCAATTATGCCTTTAGCAAACATAGCGGTCCAAATCACAACTATGGGCTTTGCAGGGGTCGTTTATGCTTTCAACTCAGATTCTCCACTGCCCAGTACAGACAATTCTGATTATTTACATGACCATTCAGGTAAAAATTTGTTTCGGCACTAAACAGTATGTCGTTAAAGTTGTTAAATCGCTGCAGCATTTTGTTAGCATTAGCATTAGTTAGTCGGTAATTTTTACAATTAATTCTTGCAACTAATTGTCATGTAGAATGTTATGAATTTTTTAATTGGTTGATTGAAGAAAAGATATTATTATATTCAATGCAACTCTTGTACCACTTCGGAGGAAACAATTTTACAATTATTAGGTAGTTGATGTTCATACAAAGATTCAATTTAATTTTCGAAAGTGTTGATCAATACGAAATACGATAAAAGAATGAATATTCAACAATTCCTTCTTGTGGATCCTTTTTCACCATATGCGTATAAGTATCGATACGGCAGAAAAATTTTTCAAGCGAGTCCTTTATAAGGGGCTTCATCCCGAGTTTCCCGACACCTCAATCCACATTCTTATATTTATCGGCGTTTTATTTCTTCTCGCTTCAGTAGTTATGTTGTTTCGTGTAAATTCTCCTCGGAAATCTGGCTACGCTTGAATGATCATTTCCAACTCAATAACCTCTTCTACGCGGGATATTCTGCACTGTCGACTCGAGCGAAACATTGTCACTGAAGATCATGACGGCCGAAACATGATGGGATTTCGGTATTTTTATGGCTGCGTCGGTATTGAAATGCCGATAGGGTTTGGAAGAAACAATATATTTTTGAGGGTTGGAAAATTTTACATTTTTTTCTCCTCCCAAAATAAATTATACGAGAGGTGATCCAAAGGTGATAGTCCAGTCAAAATAAACAAGCCAGTTTGCATTGATTCCCAACAAGCTGGATTTTAGTGCAGGCATTGAATACGTCATTACAAATGAGAAGTCAAAAGTCCCTATCGATCCAGCTTGTGCGTTGTTTTTTATTCGAGATCAAAGGTCACAAATTTGCGTAATGGTTCAGACAAAATTTGTAGATCGTAAAATTGTCTACAAAATCTATTCAAACACTTACAAAGCATCGCTTTCGAGATATACTAACTTAAGATTGCAGGAAAGTCGTATATTCGACTATAGGTACACGGTGTCCTGAAACTACCACGCGAAAGTGACAGTGGAGATAGATTGGCATTAGGTCTATCAGATAGCATCAAATTGACCTCAGTCCGCTGGTTTTCGAGATATAACCACTTTTGTGTATTTTTTAAAATCTCCAGTTCTCGGTCAACACTACCAATTTTTTAAAGTCAAAACCTTAGAAATTCTAATTTTGTCGCGAAATAATAAAAATAGGAAATATACACAAGTATCACCTGTTGCCAAATTACATGTTGCTTGATATTCTTTGCTCGATACCGTTTCAAACAACCATTATTTTTGCTCTTTTTCTCTTTCATCTCACTTTCTCTTTCATTTTTTGTTTGCAGATAAGTAGGTAGTGAAGAAAATTAACACAAAAAAGTTTAATTATTAATTTTAATATCATTTTTCAGTAATATCGTTTTATCATAGGTGTTCAAATTGCCTGCCGCAGGCTTTTATGAATAATCTGCATCGTTTCAAAAACTGTCTTTTCAGTCTTCTTGAACTGGTGGCTGATATTTCTCGGGCTGCTTGATTTATGCGCTGGCGCAGTTCCTCTTCTGTCCGAATTGGTTTTGCGTAAACTTTATCCTTCAAGAATCCCCAGTAAAGAAAAATCTAATGGGTTTAATTCCGGTGATCGTGGTGGCCACAAAATCGAGCCTAGTTGGCCTATCCACCTTGAACGGTATGCGTGGTCAAGGTGAGTTCACACTAAGCGGGCATAGTGTGCTGGGCACCCATCATTTTGATACCCCATTCTTCTCCTTAAATCAATGGCTACATCTTCCAGCAGGATAGGTAGGTGATTTTCCAAAAAATCCAAATATATACTGCATTCAGTGTGGCAGGGAGTTCAAATGGGCCTTCTATTTCACGGTTAAAGATCCCGGTCCACAAATTAATCTCAAATTGGTGCCGAGACCGGTCCTCTCTTTTCTCATGAGGATTCACCATCTGCCAACTATGGATTTTGTGGACATGTGGACATATGTACAGATTTTCGCACCACCTTTGAGGTAGTGCACACGGCAGTTTTTTTTTAACGTGGTTTTCCCAGTAGGAATACCCCACAATATATTTTTTCTACAAGCGTGCACTTTCATTCTCTTTCCCGCACGTATTTCAATTCGTAAAGAGTCACATTGCCAAACAATGTGGGAAAAACCACTGCTATTCCATTACCGCACGCAAATGCGTGTGGTAATGGATTAGCAAGGGTTTTTCTCGCACGCTTTTTCTAAAGAGTAAACTGAATAATGATATATCTCTATGCCACCGACGACGTTACTATGGAAACGGCATGTGAATAAGAATTAATAATTTTATTATATTATGAAATTGTGTTTAAATATAAATAATATCAACTCGAATTCAATCAGTACCCTCCGGTAAAATGGATACTTCGGGATCTGATGATGGCCTGCCCGAAGAAATATTAGCAGCTTCTTATGAAGCGAGTTTAAATTTGTTACCGGCCAAGTCGAAGATAAAATATGAGAAGCAATATTCAGAATTCATTGATTGGTGTAATTCCGAAAAGGTTCAACCGAGGAAGGAGGAAGTGTTTTCGGCGTATTTTTTGGAAATGTCCAAAATTTGGAGACCAAACACATTATGGTCCCGATATTCAATGATGAAGAGTGTTTGAAAACTGAAACAGGATTTGTATATTGGAAAATTCCATAAATTAACTGCCTTCATTAAACGACAGAATATAGGATTTCGTCCAAAAAAGGCCAAAACTTTTAATGAAGAGGAAATAACAAAATTCATGAGTGAGGCATCTGATGAAATTTACTTGATGATGAAGTTGGTAACAATTTTTGGATTAGCTGGTGCCTGCAGACGAGAGGAACTTACAAAACTCACCATCGACGATATAGATGATAAAGGAGACTTGATCATCGTCAATATTAAGGACTCCAAAAATCATTCACCAAGATTGTTTGTTATATCCCAAGACAACAATAATGGATATTTTCTGAACATATACAGAAAATATATGAATTTACGTCCAAAGGAAATACCACATCGCCGAATTTTCATAAAGTATAATCGGGGAAAATGTAAGATTCAACCTGTCGGAATCAATACAATAGGAAAAATACCGTCCGAAATTGCAGCTTACTTACGCCTACAAAATCCGGAATTATACACAGGACACAGTTTTAGGCACTCCTCGGCTACTTTCCTAGCCAATTGTGGAGAAGGTATCACAAATATTAAATGTTTAGGAGGATGGAAGTCAACTGCTATTGCTGAGGGATACTTGGAAGAATTTATTAACCAGAAAAAAAAATGTTCACCAAAATTCTTAATTTGAATGGTTCTTCCTCTTCAAACTGTAATTCATTACCTTCCAAAGAGCAGCTGACTTCGACCAATATGATAGCTTCTGCTATAAATTGCTATAAAACTGCACGTTTACAATAAATATAACTATTAACTGAATATTTCTAATGAATATATTGATAATAATAGGAAGAAACAGAATGTACATAGATTCCTTATCAAAATTCATTTTTATGTGCTGTTAGTCTAGTTTTCTTTTCAATTACTAAAGAATTTATGAATATTATTACAGTTTAAATTTATTTCATAGGCTTGTAGTCTCTATGGACCGAACGTTAACGATGAGAGTACAATGGTAACGACTTGTCAGAGACTTTTGTCATTCATGTGTATTTAGAATGATCAATTCACATTTGATATGTGTGTTGAAATCGATCTCGTCTAAGCGCTTGTAGAAAAAATATTGTTCCTAACTCGTGCGGAAAGTGTTTTTCCCGCACTCAACTGCTTACCCGAATTCCGCTTCGCGTCGTTCGAGTAAAGGCAGTTTCGTGCGGGAAAATATCACTTTCCGCACTTGTTAGGAAAATAACTATTGATCGAGGGAATGTAATGGGACACTATTTTATTGATGACATTTTTTTTATTTCAATTTAATGAAAATTTGAACACCAAGAAAATTCAAAATCATCATTCATCATCAAATCCTTCATAGTCACTCATTTCTTCCTCTTCACTGTCTTCTTTCTCTTCTTGCTCGATTTGTGTAGACTTCTCCAAGAAAAGAGATATATGAGTTATACCCTCATCAATTTCTGAACAATCTTTTTCTGTTGCATTTGATTCAATGTTGGTGCAAGATTGGCCTCGACAATTGGTACATAACCGAGTTAATATTTGCAAATACTTTAGCGTTATCAATTAAGTCTTCACGTTTTTAAACAATTTGAATACTGTTTTTTGCCTATTTGGAAAATTGCTGATGTCGATAGCAGCCAGTTATCGCATGAAGAAATAATATATAAGGCCACGTAGGAGTGCATATTAGTATTTTCTATGTCCAAAATAGCCATAATTCGAGAACAGTGAACAACAGAAAACAAATGTTGAAATATTTTTTGTAGACAATTTTACTATCTTCTGTAGCTCTAATTGTTTCAGAGATATATGCAAAAAACGCAAAATTGTGACCTTTGACCTCGAATAAAAAACAACGCACAAGCTGGATCGATGGGGACTTTTGACATATCATTTGTAATGACGTATTCAAGGCCTGCACGAAAATCCAGCTTGTTGGATATTAATGCAAAGAGGAATCTCTATTTTGACTGGAATATTACCTCCCGTATAATTTATTTTGATAGAGAAAAAATGTTGAATTTTCCAACCCTCAAAAATATATTGTTTTTTCAAAACCCTATCAGCATTTCAATACCGACGCAGCCATAAAAATACCGAACTCCCATCATGTTTCGGCCGTCATGGGAATTATTGCAGAGTGGAATCACAATTTAGTCTATTTTACTGGACTATAATGAAAACCAGCTATTTCTAGACCATATTCAAATCTGAAAAATAATTTTTTCTATTTCAGTGTTGTAATTAGTTCATTACAGTACTAAAAACAGTACTGTAATAAACTCATTACAGCATTATTTTTAGCTATATCTTTCGTTTTTGGTTAACAACACTGACATCCATTCCTTTCGAATTTCAACACGTGTCCATTGCATGTCAATTGTCAATATTAAACCATGATGATAGTGAAAAATTTTAAAAATCTTATTTTCATTGATTATTAGAGTATTAGAGGTTCGCTTTCCTCAAATTTTTAATCGTCCTGTATGTCGAATATCAAAAAACTCTCGTATTCTCTTTCATACAAGGATTTGGATTTTTGTGGTGTAAGTTTATTTGCATCATTATTGGCCATTTCTCTCAATTCTAGTGGTGTTAAATCCATCCAAATTCTTCAGACATTCTTAATTCACGAATTGAATTATTTTAAAATTGGAACGATCTTTTCAAATTCAATAATCTGTCAATTTTCGTATCAGTCACACCAACATAACGGACCACTTCGCTACAATTGTTTATATTTCAATTCCTGATAATACAGGTCCTAAACTAGTTCAATTCGAAAATAGTAGATTAGGTAAAAAAATCGATTGTGGCAAATTAAGGTCCTTCCTTTGTGTAGAGAATTGGAATGATGTTCTGACAATTGATGATCCGCAAAATCTTACGATGTGTTCATGAGTAGAGTCGGAGATTTCATAGCTGAATCGGCCAGCAGCTATACAATAAATAAGAAAAACCGCAAGTTGAAACCCTGGATAACATTGGGTTTAATAAAATCTATCAAAACAAGGGATTCATTGAAAAAGAAATTGTTGAATGGACACTCCGATGTTCTTGAATTACGCTATAAAGAATACAGAAATCGCCTCAATCGTCTAATCAAGCTGGCAAAAAATCAATATTACAAAAATCGTTTGGCGGAGGCGAATGGAAATTGTAAACGGACTTGGAAAGTAGTGAATGATGTCTTGGGTAATTCAGTGAGGAAAGACGACTTAGAAAATTCAGGAATTTTTCGGGAAAACGGGAAAATGGGGGGCGACAAAAAAGATAGGGCAAATTTATTCAATGAGCACTTTGCTACAATTGGTAAAAAAATGGCAGAAAATATTGAGAAGTGTAGTCTGCCGGTTGGATTTTGGATGAATCTGATGTTGAATCTTCCATATTTCTGAGGCCTATAAATGAAAATGAGGTAATAGACTTGATCTCGAAATTAAAAAAACGGTGTTCTCCGGGACCCGACGGTATAACTTCGGAACTCATAATGACTATTCATGAGTACATTACAAGACCTATTGCCCACATTATCAACTTGTGTTATGTAAAAGGAATTGTCCGCATCAGTGGAAGGATTCAAGAGTCACACCGATTTTTAAAGGGGGAAACAAAGATGATATAAATAACTATCGACCTATCTCAGTTATAAACTGTTTCGCGAAAATCTTCGAACAGTCCGTGAAAATAAGGTTGATCTCATTTCTTGATAGATTCAGTGTAATAGCCAAGCAACAGTTCGGATTTGTCAGTGGTTCGAGCACGGAAGATGCAGTGATAGATTTCATCAAAGAAACGGTTTCCGCGCTGGATGAGTCTTCGAGGTGTTTGGCGGTTTTCATTGATCTGGCTAAGGCGTTCGACACTGTGTCGCATGAAATACTCTTAACGAAATTGTACAAATACGGAATTCGTGGTCCCGCCCAGAATTTGATGCGGAGTTATTTACTGCATAGGACACAAACGGTGAGGATTGGTGGGGAATTGAGCGATAAATTCGTTGTGAATGCTGGTATACCACAGGGAACGGTGCTGGGGCCTATTCTGTTTCTGATATACATTAATGATATGGTTCGAATAAGAAACCTACAAGCAAAAATTATTTGCTATGCTGACGACACAGTACTAATATTTAAAGGTGATAGCTGGCCCTGTGTTTGTCGAGCTGCTGAAGACGGTCTTCGAGGTGTTGCAATCTGGCTAAATAGCAACCTCCTGAGTCTTAACGTTGAGAAGACTAAGTTTGTAACTTTCTCCCTCTATGCCAGTGACCAACCTCAAAATGCAAAATTGAAGTTACATCGCCCTCATTGCATCATTCCTGGGTGTGATTGTCGGGCTATTAACAGAGTCACCAGTACAAAGTATCTGGGTATCATGGTTGATCAACATATGAGATGGGACAAACAAGTGGAATATGTTGTAAAGAGATTCAGAGTTCTAATACGTAAATTTTACAATTTGAGACCTATACTTTCGCTTGAAAATCTTAAAAATATCTATAAGTCGTTGGTTGAACCCGTGCTACGATACTGTATCACGGCGTGGGGTGGCACCTATAATTGTAATTTAGTGAATTTGCAGACATCCCAGAATACACTGTTGAAAATTATATTAAGAAAGGACAGACTATTTCCAACTAGGGAACTGTATGCAGAATCTAGGATTTTTAGCATTAGGTCCTTGTACAGTTATCAGTGCCTCATATGGGTGTTTGGGAATGTCGATGTCCATAATTCTACCCCCTTGGTAAAGACTACTAGGTTTGCGGAAAATTTCGGTGTTAGACTACCATTGTTCAGAAAGAGTCATACTCAGAGATCTGTCTTTATTACGGTCCAAAGTTGTATAATCTTCTGCCATGTCACCTAAAACAAAAATGAGTATGAAGAGGTTTAAATTGGCTATCAAAAACCACATTTTAGAGAATCAATTATCTTTCGACATATATTAATGAGATGTAGAATAAAGGAGGGGTGAGGAGAACTTACCTTAATATTGTATAGTTGGCCTGACCAAGCTCAACCTGTATGCCCTTAAAATATAATGGGTATGAATTTTGATTCATTTTTTTGTTGTATTCTTTCTCGACACTGTTCTACTGTCTAGGAAAATCAATTGTACAGGTACAAAAGGCTCTCGTGTGCAGAATGAAACGGCACAACACAGGCAGTAATGCCTAGGTGTGTTTTGCCATAGCATTGGAGTTTTAATTTTCGCTTAGATTTCTATTTAGGAAAGAATGAATGTACAGATGCTTGAATAAATTTGATTTGATTTGATTTGAACTGCGAAAATAAAATACAAAAGGCACTAGGAGGTATAATCTGAATTTTTCATTGAATCCAATAAATTTCTTACAATTCTTGACTGAAATAGAGAAAATATCGTCTAATACTCGTTGCAGAAGGCAATTCCAACACTTTCGCATTCGTGTTGGAACAGGTGCCATTCTGCAACTTGTTTTAGAATATACTATTCTCCGTTTCAGGTTCGTAATGAGTTTATTACAGTATAAGAAACAGTACTGTAATGAACTCATTACAGCATGTTTCTTTCTGAAATAAATCGATAGACTTATCATGGAATATCAAATTCTTGTGATATTACTACTGATAATTGCACTAGACACAAATTTACGTCTGAATGGAAATGGATAAAATAGTTTCACGAAACTTCAGCACTTCGAATGACCCTTATTACTCTAGACTCCTTTTTATCATTCTGTATCTATTCAGAACGAGAAATATTTAATTAAAGAATCGACTAGCATACAAACATAGCATTCGCGTCATCATCTAACTCTCTAGAAGTCTGTATCTCCTTTCATTCGCAATTTCGTCCCAGAGAAGTAATGAATGGAATTAAGGCTTATTGTTATAGTCCCAACTAACTTCGGCAAATCGTTATAACTTCTTACAACTTTATCTCGATGGAATAGGATTCTACCCGATATTTCTCAAATGCATTTCATAATTTGAGGAAATTTACAAATAGCTGATGAGTCATAAAAGTAGGCAATTATCCAACTTCTAGTCAAACTGAGATGAATAATCAAGAATAGTTCGCCAGTTTTGATAGAATGGCGGCAAATCAACAGTTTTGAATATAATTCCCTCATTTTCTGAGAATTGCTTCTTGTCGGATATACCATAGAAATCTATTAGGAGGAAGAAAATGTGAATGCCGACTGCGTGACAAAGTACTGCTGACTTGGGACGGTATTTCTGGCGCCTCGATACATGACACATAAAAGAATCAATGAAAATGGAAAAATTTTCAAATATTTTCAGCTTTCTGAAACGATAGAAGATGTATCGACAGGTTGGTAACAAAGATATGTTGGGCATTGAGCAAATAATTATTCTACACGAGTTCCATCATCCAAATACTCATACAATTAGTTGAGGAGTCGATTTTTTTCTAATTGGTATTTCTATTTGACAGTTAAGGGATTTTATAGCTTAGCTACATGGAAATATTGAAGTCAAAACTGAAAATTCACTGAAGTAAATCCAGTGATGGATCTGACGCACAGATTACAGAACTGCCAAAAACTAGCCTGAAACATATCTTTTAAGAAAACTGATCATAGAGAACAATGCCAATTCGAAGTATGTTATTGATTAAATAAACACTTATCCTATATCTGATCCAACGTCAAACAAATATAGTTACAGACAAAACGAATAACTTGAAAAGTATGTAATTCACTTAGCCGAGTTTTTGCACCGTGTGTTGCTGAAATAATGAAAATTAGTATTTAATTCCTAGCCAGTGCATACACTACCAAATATAAGAGGCTGCTGTTTTTCAACTCGAAATGAGACGGGGTTCATATATGTAAAATACGTCGAGGCAGTGCCTGAAAACTGACAATTCCCGTTGTTATGTAATAAACTAATGGATCTAATGAAAGCGAGCACTTTAGTTCGTATGCTGGGGTGAATGTAATAAAAAGTGGAATTATGCAAGGGTTTGCCACTGGGGTCATGCACTGATCCTCGTGGGGAACAATACTGAAGTGTTATCCTCTCGTTACATACGTCCCGAAATGAGCAGTTAATTAGAGAGTATTTCTATTCATCAGATCTCTTCACTGCGAATATGATATGAATCGAATCCAGTCATATACAGGCAAATCAGAAATATAAGCATATGAACAGAAACGGGCAATCAATGAAGCAATTTCTAGCAGTGAAGCTTTTTGACAAAATGAATAACAATAGGCCTCAATGGGATGAAATGAAAACAGTCAACTAATTCTACACTACAACTGGGGTTGAGGTAATGAGATAGGCCACAAATATCCAGCTAATGCATTGTGAATTCAACTGGCTTGGAATTATGGATTTGCGTAGCAGTCGAATTGCTGACAATGAAATGGATTAATTTGATTTTTCAACTCTGTCAGAAACTAACTTCGTCTAATCGGGGCCCGTCCATAAAAACTGGAACTCTAGCGATTCAACTTGGGTGCAAAGAGCCCATGGAATTTAGAAGTAGAGGTCTGAAAAGTTAGTCGTTTTAATATTTTTTTAACTCAGAAGATTAAGAATATCGACGTTTTTGATCTACTGAATATACTTCAGCACTTTTCACGAGTGTATGTTGAAATTCTTCCAGCAACAGAACATTCAAGGCTTTCAATAATAAAGCCCTGAGAACATACGTAAATAAAATTATTGCTTGAAGATAAAGGGACGAAAACGTCATATTGAAGTTTATTTTGAACCTTAAAGTATAATAAAACAAAAAGATGATTGAAATCGAAGGTTCTTGTTTGTGTTACCTGTCATATTGAAACTACTTTAGAAGAAATCCCGAATTAATCGGAAGTAGAGCCAAGTGTAAAGAAAGTTTCCACTTAGTAATTTGCAGTCCATAACATCATCAAGTTTCGAATATAGCAACTCAAAACCTCAAGAAAGAAAGGGAACACCAATATTTGAAAAATATTATCATAAGATAGAAATTGCAATTACTTAGGCCAGCTAAAATTCAAATATTTCCAGAGTTAATCACAACCACTTTTTTTCTTAAAACTTCGTTATTTCCCATTCATAGGTTAAGAATAAACTTTTACGTTAGGAGGTTAGTGCATTCATAGGTATTAATGAAGTTTGTTTTATCAAGTTCCAAGAAAATTTTATTCAATAATTAAATTGAATTTTCCCTGAGAAAGTTTCAACTGGCGCCCAACATTTTTAATTCCAATAAAAAAATTTTCATTTAAACTCAAAACATACCATAACAGTGCCTACTCAAAATATGATTAGCATTTGTCTTCATTTGTTAACTTACGGAGCCATAATTTGTGTTTGATTAATGCTGATCTTTTTATCATTGAGATCAATATTTATACTATACTAATGTAACTCAAATGTATTGTTTTTTCACTAAGACTTCAACTTTATGGTATGATATTGAAATTTGAACCAATTTTTAGGTAATATTTCGAATTGCTCGTATAAAGTTATGAAAAAGTGTTAGTTTTAAAGTTTTTCAGGTAATTTTTGAGATTTTGAGCAAAATCTTACCTAAACATCCGTTTTAAACCTAGTCTATTTAAGAGCGAAAAAATCGAATTAATGCATTGTTCTCCCATCATATAGTGAAGGCTGCCTGTAGAGTATGCCCCATTCGGGTTTTCGACGTTCGGAAATTTATGTTTCTCTCCAAGAAATATCGCAAATTTCTCTCACCTAGCTGAATGAAAATGAGAAACTAATCATCAGTAATGTATTCTGGCTCATTTGCATCCTTAACAAAGTTTGCATGTTTCCCCGCATTATCTAAGATTTCCCAATGTAGACCCCTCCTCACCAACCAATCTTTAATAAGCAAACTTTCAAAGTGTTTGTGGAAACCTGACAAAACACTCTGAATATTTATTAATCGAAAATGGCATTAACTTAGTTTCCATCCACGTCAAAGTACCTTTAGCGCATTATCCGAATAGCACTCAATTAAGGATCATCTTTCTGTTTGTACGAGTCGGTGAAATAATATCCCTGAGTGGAAATTTCGTCATCTAGAAAACATCCTCAGCTATTCGATATTCAATTAACCGGAATCAATTTCACGCATAAATTGAAAAGTGGGGTTCTATTGGGAAATTGGAAACCAATTTGGGGTGGGTTTTTACGCTTGTTGTTCATCCTGAAGGTCTTCAATCGACATGACTTTTCTGTTTTAGATTTCCCGAGGGAGATGCGAAACGATAGAGATGAATATTCAGAATGTCAGAATTACCTACGGAATTGTTTTGAGCAATGTGGGCCCGAAGGAAGAATTGGTAATTAATCGATGGAGCAATTGTTGAAAAAAAAAATTAAAAACATACACTCCATAATTTAAAAGTTCTCGGTGTTATTTATGGCATTATTTCGAATATTTTGAAACATTTCCAAATGAATCGATTAACCCCTTAACATTTGATACGATATTTTGTCCATATTTCTAAAAGCAGGGCGTCCGAAAACTCAATGATAATATGGTATTGGATGAGAGGTCAAGGTACATCAGTTATAAAAAAAAATTAGAAAGCACTGACGTGAGGTCAGATTGCTTTGGCGCTCTTGTTGGCCTACTTGCGAGTAAATATTCAACCTTAACAAATCTATAAGCTCTCTGATCGGGTGAACAATAGTCTACTATGGGACAATGTGATGTAAATATGAAAGCCTAATGAATAAATAAACCTTTATCTCAATTTGAAAATAACTACTCATAATTTTAACCAAATTTTGTTCTATGCTTCTCCTAAAAACTTACGTCATTGCTTTTCTGAGTTTTGACAACGCCATCAAATTCTTTCTCTATGAAAAAAAAATTTTATGATTAATATTACGTCTGTGCTTCTCAGACTTTTGACAACGTCATCGACATCGAATTCTCCCTCTATGAATTCTATGAAAATTTTGATTGATATTACGCCAACTGACACTGATATCTAGGTCCGCAAGTTGTCAAACGAATATATATATATTCTTTTGAACTTTTGGCTTACAATATTTCGTTAGCAAACAATAAAGCATACAAACGAATATCGATCTGTGATGGCAAGTCTTTCAATGACAAAGCTCGGACTTCATGACATTTCTATTTTTCTCTTGAGTAAATGAAAAAAATGATCATATCTTCAGAAGGGGGAAAGCTACGACAATAAAATTTGAGGATGAGTAAGATATCGGTAGCCTCAATATATATACGGATTTTTATTTAAATCTAAATGAAGTCTTAGGAGATATTGAGTATTGAAAATTTTTTTTTTTTGGGAATTTTTAAAAATTTTCTGGCGTGAGGATTTCTGCGAAATTCTGCAAGCCGTTTCGTTTCAGCCTCCCTCAATAACATTCCAAGTATCAACTTGATCGGATGGATATTCTAGTAGTTATTGAGGAAACAAAATTTCAGATGCTCATAACTACTGAACCATCCGACGGATTTGGCCCAATAACGAACTCGACCGAGATATTTGGACAATTAACCTATTCTGAAAATATGAAAACTCTAGCTGATTCCTTTTGGATGCTAGAGAGGATACGGCCGGCCGGACAGACTCAACTTTCGCCACGAATTCTTCATCAGGGAGTCGAACCCAATCGATTGAGACCATTTTCGGCTCGATATTCCAAAATTACAGACATTCGGGCAAAATGATAGGCACTCTGTTCGGGTGAACAAGAGCGCCAAAAAATGAGAAAAATCTCACTTGGAGAAGTGATATAGCGGTTTGTTTTGTATTACACCGTTCTAAAGTCCTGGAAAAGACTGTAGAACCAGCGGGAATAAGCTTCTAACCTAACGTCAATGCTTTCTACATTTATACAAGAACAAAAGGTACGGTAGATATCGCCCTAGTTATAATTCTACACGGTACAACATTTATAGCGAAATTATTTATTCATTTGTCAGTATTTAAATGTAAAAGAGAGTGAAACACACGTGAATAAAATTCTCAGCCGCAGATCCCATTTTATTGAATGTATAACTATTTTAGAAACTGTGAATCATAGACCCAAGGAATAACACTATAACACCATGGAAAGAAGTGACGAAAGCAACAAGCTCTGTCTGATCCCCAAAGTTTGATATTTAGGGTGATGTCGTGTGGGATAATTACGCGTTCAAGGCTGTAGCCCTCGAGAAGGAGTATTTTTTACGTCAATCTGTCATAAAGTAACAATAGATGTGTGGAGCACCTGTCTCAGTTGTGGCAGTCACGGTTGTTACCGGTTTTCTCTGGGACAGAAACGGACTCAAACTTCGATCATAGAATAATGGTTTCTGTGAAGAATTTCCGCAAAATATTTTTTATAAGCCCATTTTCATTGTCCACAGTTACGAATGAAAATGCATTGAGGATTTCTTCTTATTTCGAAAAATGCATACCCGAACGTTCAGTTTTTTTTAAAGAAAAATATTTCAGGATATTCAACAAAAGCATGAAAGTACACAAACCAGGAAATACGGAGTATTGTTTCAAAAATTAGGGAACAAGCATATACTGCATACAAGATAAAGATAGAAATGTAAAAGGGATTACATCCACAATACGATGATGAGAGAGAGTCATCATTCAAGTGTCTCCTCAACAGTATACCTTGAAGAACTGACTGTTTAACTCAATAACTGTTCGTGTTTCAAGTGTCTCTCAACAGTATACCTTGAAGAACTGACTGTTTAACTCAATAACTGTTCGTGTTTCAACTCTATTTATTACTCAACACATGCTGATTACGAACTCTCCATAAATGTAGGAAATTCCATCAAAAGTCTAACTTCTTTCACTGAAGTTCCATCAATCCACCTAAGAAATTAAACTGTCATTTATTCGAAATAAAACTTATCCACACACAAAAATAATATTTACCCACGGAGTTGATCAGATATCCATATTTCAATTATTCAAATGAGGTTTCGATCTTGTTTTTCGTCAACCATTAATGCATTGATACAATTTGTATTTTGAATTATGAAATAAGATTAGTCTATTCGATCAATCGAAACTGTGCAAATCAGGACCGGTCAAAGGTGGGGTTTTAATCGACTATTTCCTGATATTAGATGACTTATTGAGATTATGGCGACCCTTAACTTATGACTACATTTTGTCATGAAAATATTGGAGCTTGAATTTTATTTGCGGGGATTAATCTTTTGAAATTTCGTACATTGTAAGCCACTGAGATATCTCAAATCAACAATTATTCTCTAATGATTTCTTCAATTTGTAGCAAAAATTCTTTCTTGCCATTATTTCGTATAGAGCGCCGTTTTATGCAGAAAAATGGGTTATCTCAACATTTTTTTTCAGTTTTTGAATAAATCGTTAAAATCTATCAAATGCAGTAATATAATGAAGCAAAAAACTAAAACTAGTGTTCAGAATTACCTCTTTCTTCCTTAAGTAAAAATTTAACACCCTGTTTCTAGGAAAACAGAGCGTAAAAGAAAAAACTGTTAAATTTTTTTCAAGAAGAATCACCTTATGAACTCCTTCGCACTCTCCACGAACACCCTGTATATACAGCCAAGTATTCGAAAATCCACTGTAGTTGTCTATCATTATTCCAGAACCTGCGGAGGAAAGCGAACCAAGATATTTCAGAAGTCAGGAAATACCCCGGTGCAATAAATTCGTGCTAGTTGATGGGAAATGGGTCTGTGAAAGCTATTATCCTGATCCGGACCTGCATTTGACCCTCTCTGGAAATACGAACGTCCGGAACTGGTGTCTTTCAGCGAGCTGTACTTCCTGCAGGGGATGATACTGTCAGTGTATTCTTTCCTGCCTGGCTGACCTCACAATGTACCTCTAAAAGCAAAGGTTTTACTTCATAGACTTCTACACTTTGTTTTTAATATTTTTCTTCCTATTTCAACTTTTTACCATTGTATGGAGGGCCATTAAAATATCAATGGAGCTGTTTCGCCGCTTTTTGTCGGGTTTTCATCATTTATAAACTTTTGCTGCGAAGATAAACAGAAATACGAAATGGCCATCAGCTCTCTCATTCAGAATATTTTTAATGTTTTCTTCACATCATGATCAGTCACGGATTCAGGACAAATTGAGAAATAAATAAGTTAGGGTATATCATACATTGTGGTCTTGAATCCGCCATATCTTTTCAATATTTGTTATATTCGGTCTTAATGCAAATTCATTTTGGTTAAAATTAATTAATTGATTAAAAGACAGTTTCAATGTCCAAAAATGTTCCTTTTTCTGCTGTTATGTTCTCATCGTCACAGGAATCCATGATTGATATCGATAAAGTGTTTCAATGATCAAAAGACGTTGCTTTATCCTATATTTTTATAATAATAAATTAACCACGTCTCAACTTTATGACCGCCAAATATGAACCGTCAAGATTGGTGTTTACCAAAATGCCAAAAACACAAAGTAGTATAACTTCCCGGCAGGCACCCAGTATTATCAACATTTCATGACACTCATTGTTACTGGGCGAAAAATGTGGAAAATTATGGTATATTCTAAAACAAGTTGCAGAATGGGCACCTATTCCAACACGAATGCGAAATTTGTAAACGAACGACGAAGGAGCGAGTTTTTCAACGCATGAGTGTTGGAATTACCTTCTGCAACGAGTATTAGACGATATTTTCTCTATTTCAGTCAAGAATTGTGAGAAATTTATTGGAATTCAATGAAAAATTCAGATTATACCTTCTAGTGCCTTTCGTATTTTATTTTCGCAGTTGGTGTGACTGATACAAAAATTGACAGATTACAGAATTTGAATGTTTGTTCAAATCTCTACAAGGTTTAATATTGACAATTGACGTGCAATGGACGCGTTGACATTCGAAAGGATAGGACGTCAGTGTTGTCAACCACAAAACGAAAAATATAACTAAAAACAATGCTGTAATGAGTTCATTACATCACTGTCTTTAGTACTGTAATGAACTCATTACGACACTGAAATAGAGAAAATTATTTATGGTGCTTTTTTTTATTGTATTCATCAGAAATGAAGACAGTCAAACTGTTTTTACTGAAACTGAACATTTCGGTTTAATGAGTTTTGCTACATAGGAACTTCAAAAACATAATATGATAAACAGATTGATGCATTAAGATCCATCAATAAATTGGAAGAAGGATCTGAATTTGGAACCTCTAGAGAAACTAACTGATGATACGGATTACGGATGAAGATTGTCAGAGAAAAATGTCGCTCATTAAGTAGGAAATATATAAGAGCAATAACTCAGCTGGAATAAGAGTATAACATTTCACAGTCATTAAATATGCATAGAATATTATGAATTGCTATTTTTCAGGGTCTCCTCCTTCCATCCTGTGTTAGTCCATTTAGATTGAATTGAATAAACAGAACCGATCTGGGGTGGATGTCCTCCACATCGATATTTCAGCCCTTCTGGAGTAGAGAGGTAATTTCAATATATAATTCAATTGATTCCTTATACATTTAAATTCGAATTTGGTGGTAGTAGCCCTACAGGATCGATTAGGGGGTATGATTAATTTTGGTGAGTCCTCTTCCAATCTTCTTGTCTGTAACTGATTTTCTTGTCAGTGTGTTGTTTTAACCGGTGAAAATGAAAACAGTACAAAATTGGCTTGAAGTTCTTTCTTAGGGTTCGCTTCTTGTGAAACATGGGGGTATCGTTTGTATGTAATTTTCGAATTTTGAGACGAAATTAAGCTCGACTACCCAATAAGAAATACGTGGTCTGTCAAAATATATCAATTGTGAGAAAATGTCGCTTCGGTTTGTTATGGAGCCAAATCATTTTTCAATCTAGTGATTTTCATTTAATTTTACTGAGGGAACTCTAAAATTTATCTTCATCCTTATCTTCTCGCACATTTTGGGGCATGTTTATTTGTTCAGTCACTTTTAATAATTTGTTTTCATCTAGAAGAATCTCAAATTCAACCAATTTCCACAAGATACTGGCAAATCGATTTCTAATCTTATTAAATTGTTTTTCGAGTTTCAATTCGAACTGATACAGATCTGTGATGTAGGGGGCATATCGATTCAAATTGAGACCAATACCTCCGCTGGTATCAGATTTCACAATTTTGAATTACATAAATTGAATTATCCTATCATTATCATTAAAAAAGAAAGTAGTTAAAAAAGCGAAACTTACAGTTTTCATTCTCATAAAAAATAGTTTATGTTTGATTGCATACTTTCCTAGTTTTCTTTCTTAAGACACATGTACCACGATTAAATAAGTGCAGATGGCTTGAATGAACCCTCCACCTGTTACGAAGCACCTGTCGCTGCATGGGTAGGTACCTTATACCTGCTAAATTATAAGCCACCTATCATTTGTGAAGTCAGATCTTCCTACAGAGAATGTGAATTATCTCCATAAAAATTTCTATAAATATTTTATATTTTATGTTCGACCGAATCTAGATAAACTCTCGTTTATCTAGATTTTGAGAAAGAATCTGACAATCATTTATGATGTCTTCGATCTGAGAGCAATATTTGAATTCGAAAAAGAAAACTTCAGAAAGAATATCTTTTTGTGAGAAAATATAATTAGGTACTAATATTATTCAAAAACTCTCATAAAGAGACATAATATGTACTTATTGTTCCTTCAGATTGTCACGGTTTTGAATTCCCGTGGCAGGATAATTTCTCTTATAAATATAATTATTTTCGTTGGATAAAATTCCATTCTGTATCAACCTTATTTAATTAACGATCAAGTATTTTGATCGCTCTTTTTTTATTGTGTTTCAATTAATGAACATTTGTAAGAACAATTTTATTGGAAACTGAGTATAACGTTATACGAGGGTACCGCAGAACAAAGATTTCCTTGTCATAGTTTATTAGAACAATACAGATCTCTTTTGTAATTGTTTTACACATCAAAGTTGGAATAGAGAGCATATATACATATTTTGCGTTTCAGTTGTTGAACTTTACATTTTTTTTTATGCTTCGTGGTTGGTATCAAATAGATCACTAAAGGAAAAGGACTACTTAAAATAACCATGTGGCGCCCTTAAATGAAATAGCAATATATATTCATATATTGTGCAATTCCACCCCTAACTCTCCGACTGAAGGGCATTCCTTTTTTTTGTTTTTTTTTGTCACTTAAACTTTCAACTTAAGAAGCGTATTTAGAATACCTTATTTATTAATTTGTTTTAATGATTGCGAAGGGCTATTCGGAAAGTTCGTGACAAGATTCTCAAAAGCATCGTATCAGTTATGAACAAGAGCGCAAAACCTTCTTAAATTTCAGGTTTTTCTATATTTTTGCCTGAACGAATTCTCAAATTACATTATTGTAGATTCCTCCCACCAGAAGCTATGATTATTTTTTCATTTACTCAAGAGAACAAAGAATTGCCAAAAAGTCCGTCAGAAATGTCAATGCTCGATACTTTCACAGATACGTATTCGATTGACATCGATTAGACTTATTCATTCAGTTTCAGTTGGGAGAAAATTAATCGAAATGAGTCATTCACGTGAAAAACCCCTAGAATAAAAGCGCAATGCTCTTGACCTCACGTCAGTGTCTTTCTGATTTTTTCATTCCGAATCGCTCTAAAATATGAATTTGTGTCTGGAGACAGATACGTGAAATCTATCGTATTTCAGACATCCCAAAATGCTTGATTGCACGTTCAAATTGAAAACTTCTGAAGCGCGGTTCCAAGTCATATTTTATCCTGTGAAATTTCCTTCGACGCTGAACTACGCGTTGATTTCTCCGATTTATTAAAATATGTAAAATATCCATCCAATCTCCGAACCTCCTTCCAGAAGATTACCGTCCTCGAAAAATTACATGAATTCGATTTATCAGGGCCATTTGAAACCAGGACGAAATGCGAAAAATTTGCATATTTCTTAGACGGATCCATTTTGTGATTACAAGATGAGAGGCCATGTTGAAACATTGACGTAGCTACATAATTCATAGAACCGAGTGACATCCCGAATTTAATTTCATTTATTTAACAAAATTTAACGCCGAATGAAAAATTCATAAGCGAAGGGTTGATTCGAGATGTTCAGAAAACTGAACTTGTGCATCAGAACAAGTAAACACGAAATCGATTTGTTTCACCAGTTTTTGTATTGAATATTGATGAGGAAAAAGTTTCATACATACATATTTTTTGTTATGGCGTTCATAGAACTATTTTCAACGACGGAGAAATTCATAAGGCACCGATGGTATTCATGAATATTTCAATTCCGTATTACGCAGTTGGCCTCCGTAATGCACTTTTTATTTTCAAAATAAACTTACGTACCTATTCTATGAGACAATTATGATATTTTCATTGAATTTTGAAAGATATACCGTATGATCTAATTTTGCATGAAATAAAATATACGTCAATTAGGGTTTCACTCCAGTTTCATTACACAGAAAGGCATTGAATATTTTAGAATTACATGAGTCAACTGTCAACTAACACAACGATCATCTCAACAGAGATGTCAATCTAATTTGAGTTGCTGAAAGGATGATCAGTGCTTAATTGAGGAATCTATGATCATTTTCAGTTGACATGAGGTGACCGTGTTGCCAGACTAACGAACCACTGATTCTCTGACAAAATCTTATACTTATTCTGCGATCAAAAAGGTTAAGATTTAAGATTTTGAAATGATCATATATATGAGACATATATTGTGAATGTGTTCAATGCCTTTCTGTGAAATGAAACTGGGGTGAGACCGTCTCTACTTTCCAACAGCCAAATATGAAAATATGAACTGTCAAGTTTTGTGTTTACCAATATGGCGGTAAAACAGAGTAGTATAGCTTCCCAGCGGAGATCAGGTATAATTTTAGCCCCCTGGGTTGCTTAATGTGGAAGCTAAACAACAATGCTCACTAATAATTAGGGTTATAACTGTAAAATGAATTGGTAGATTCCCTTTGAAGTAAGCAGATTAATGCCTACTTCCGGTATAACCGGAAGTCGTGAGTTAAAGATTTGAATAAAATATATTTGTCAACTAAATTTCAAGTAGATGCATTGTTTTTCTTACACAAAATTCTGTTTTCAGGTTTTCAGTGAGATACTCTGTATAATCAGTAAATTATCTTTGTAGGTCTTAGTTGATGAAAACAATTCAGTTATCAATGATATAACCGTAAAAAATTAATAGTCTCTCACTGTCATCAGGAGTCCCTTAATCTTCCCATTTTTCTTTTTCACAATATAATTGAGGTTAGAACCATAATTTCACGTTTATCCCAGGAATAAATTGCAATTTAGATGTAAAACCGAAGAGATGTGACTTTCACAATTGATCAACTCGAATTCACCGGAGCAGAAGTGGAGAAAAAGATGATGAAGATGCACTTTTATTTCCCCAGAGCAATAAATTCTTTATTTCAGGAAGTAAGGAGAATCAGCCATTACCTTCGAAAGCGGAGTTGGACCGGAATATTATCGTTATTCCCATTCCTCTCAAGCCAGCAAAAACGCCTTATTCTTCGACCTTTTACTGTCTGAGATTATTTGATTATTAAAGAAAATAGGAATATTTCATTGGATTCCACTCTCTGACGTACAATCGGTAAGTATGAAATAAAGGTCCGTGAAGTTAGCTAGAGAGCTAATTCTGAAACAATTTTAAGTACTGGGTGCCTAGTTAATGCCTGTCACAGCTAAAAAAATTCTGAAAGCATCACTTTAATTAAGATGTCTAAAATACTGGTGTGTGCACTTGTCAAATTTTGAATGGAAACGTCATTTTACTTTTTGGGACATGGCGAATCTTTAGTTTTATACTCACATGAAGGAGCTACAAGGCAATTCATTCATAACATTACATCGCAAACGCTTGACATTTGTTGAAATTTTAAATCAAATTAACCTCAAAAATGAAAGAAATTTATTTTATTCCCCGAAAAAATTAACTAGACAAATATTTCATGAATTTCACAGATTAAGTGGCTTTTAAATAAATATTCTTGTGATGCTAGTTCTGATCACGTAATGCTTTCAATTAGTATGGTTTATCCATTTTTTTCTAATACATTGAAGTATGATTTTTTTTCACTAATACAAGGGTCTCTTGCTCAAACATAAATGTTTTCAGTATTATTCTATAAAGATTTTACAAGCCTGATTTATGGTGAGTTGATGCTCATTTATGTATGTGTTTTATAAATTTATAAGAAAACAAACATTATTTGTCAACAGAATTCAACCTATAACTTATATATATATATATTAATTCTCCAATTCAGATGTTAATAATAAACAATAAACATTTTCATTGCTCACAAATATTTTTTGTTATATTAAACTTATAAATACTCGATACCCTTTCTGGACTTTGTACAATGTCTTTGCGATCTCGGAACAATTAATTTTTACTGAAAAAATACTGCATCTTTGATATATTTTCAGAATAAGTACTTTCAACTTTGCGCTAACTGAAGGGGCCAAATCTAAATACTCGTAGAACTAGAAAAGTATTGCTTGAAATTAAGAAATCCAGATGATCGTGAAGTTTTAAAATACAAAAGGTCCTTCGGAAGTTTCAACAGAGCAGCATTCATGCAGAAAGCTGAAACCCAGTCGAATCACCCCTTTCTGCATCCGACTTGAACCATTAACTTGTGCAGTAACCAGAGTTCACTTCAAATCTCTGCTCATCGACTCTAATTCAAGCTCCGTATGCAGTCAAACCCCTCTCGGCCTGTATGCAGATGCAGGGTATTACAAATAATACCATTTGTTATTTCGAGTGATTCGAGAAGAGTTCATTAAAGGTAGGGGTTGGAAATCTCCACAGAAGAGATCCAAAAGGGATTTGCAGCGATATGGAACAGAAATAATGAGAACTTTATTATTCCTCGAATTGCTAAGGCAGCAACAAGGGAAAACTACTTCTACGTAGACAACCTGTCATTAACGATATTTTTCGTTAATGATAATTATTTCGTTATGCAGTTTATTTTTGGACGAGAAGAAATATAACAAGGATCATTATTCTGTTTCGTTCAAATGAAAAATACCGACGTTGTAGGAGAGCTTCGAGATCTGAAGCATCATTATGGAACTAGTCGAATTAAAGCTTGATGGGTTCACACCTTTGATGTCTCCGTTTTCGAATGGGAGTTGGAGTATTTAGCAAATTATTTTTCCCGCTATTTTCAGAGTATCTCATCACGATCCTCGTGTTGTCTTT
Source organism: Micraspis discolor (assembly GCA_030674115.1). Classification (NCBI taxonomy): domain Eukaryota; kingdom Metazoa; phylum Arthropoda; class Insecta; order Coleoptera; family Coccinellidae; genus Micraspis; species Micraspis discolor. Next base: position 5,916,672 of record JARTUT010001740.1, read on the forward strand.
GATGTTTCAAACGAAGCTCTTCACGCCTAAGCTGAAGAATGTGGAAAAAGAAACATGCGAGAAATGATGGAAATTGTTAGTAGGTAAGTATCTACTAGTTTTTTAGACCTACTCCTTAAACGTGGGGTGAATCTTCAACCTCGAGTACAGGTAAAAAAATTTTCAACTCAAACTCTCCTAATGGTTGTGTCATATAGTATATATATAGTAACATATATATGTTACTAGACTCGGTACAGAAACAAAAACGTCTGATATTGTAGATCACCTAAAAATGGTTGCTCCTGAGGTTACATGTGAGAAAATGGTCTCCAAATATCCTGGGGAATATTCATCATTTAAAATATCAGTGAACGAAGAGAACGTCAAGTCTGCAATGGATCCAGCTAGATGGCCAAAAGGAACATCAATTTCCAAGTTTTTTCAGTGGCTTCAAAAGAAGACAACGGAAAAATAAAAATAAGTCATACAAATGACTCTAATTGTAAGAACAATTTTCTTTACTTGAATGGTCAGGGTCTCCTACCAAGAATTGATTACATTATGGTTGAGTTGCAGCAGATGAACTCGTTCGATGTCATGTGTTTTGTTTTTACAGAGACATGGTGCACAGACCAGAGTATTGATAGTGCTGTTTTTTCTCGGTTTTTTACAGGGCTGTTAGTTTCTGTAGGAAGAATACCATCAGAGGTGGTGTGGCAGTCTGGTGTAGAGAGAACATAGTGTCAAAAGAAATCGATTTGTCTCGGTTCTGTGTTGAGAAGGAAATTGAGTTGTGTTGTTTGTTGAAAACTAATGTAAGTGACAATGTAGATACTGTTATTATTGTATGCTACTTCAAGATTATTGTCTTTGCGATCTCGGAACAATTAATTTTTACTGAAAAATACTGCATCTTTGATATATTTTCAGAATAAGTACTTTCAACTTTGCGCTAACTGAAGGGGCCAAATCTAAATACTCGTAGAACTAGAAAAGTATTGCTTGAAATTAAGAAATCCAGATGATCGTGAAGTTTTAAAATACAAAAGGTCCTTCGGAAGTTTCAACAGAGCAGCATTCATGCAGAAAGCTGAAACCCAGTCGAATCACCCCTTTCTGCATCCGACTTGAACCATTAACTTGTGCAGTAACCAGAGTTCACTTCAAATCTCTGCTCATCGACTCTAATTCAAGCTCCGTATGCAGTCAAACCCCTCTCGGCCTGTATGCAGATGCAGGGTATTACAAATAATACCATTTGTTATTTCGAGTGATTCGAGAAGAGTTCATTAAAGGTAGGGGTTGGAAATCTCCACAGAAGAGATCCAAAAGGGATTTGCAGCGATATGGAACAGAAATAATGAGAACTTTATTATTCCTCGAATTGCTAAGGCAGCAACAAGGGAAAACTACTTCTACGTAGACAACCTGTCATTAACGATATTTTTCGTTAATGATAATTATTTCGTTATGCAGTTTATTTTTGGACGAGAAGAAATATAACAAGGATCATTATTCTGTTTCGTTCAAATGAAAAATACCGACGTTGTAGGAGAGCTTCGAGATCTGAAGCATCATTATGGAACTAGTCGAATTAAAGCTTGATGGGTTCACACCTTTGATGTCTCCGTTTTCGAATGGGAGTTGGAGTATTTAGCAAATTATTTTTCCCGCTATTTTCAGAGTATCTCATCACGATCCTCGTGTTGTCTTTGATGTTTCAAACGAAGCTCTTCACGCCTAAGCTGAAGAATGTGGAAAAAGAAACATGCGAGAAATGATGGAAATTGTTAGTAGGTAAGTATCTACTAGTTTTTTAGACCTACTCCTTAAACGTGGGGTGAATCTTCAACTTCGAGTACAGGTAAAAAAATTTCCAACTCAAACTCTCCTAATGGTTGTGTCAATGCGGGTGGCGGTAACATATATATGTTACTAGACTCGGTACAGAAACAAAAACGTCTGATATTGTAGATCATCTAAAAATGGTTGCTCCTGAAGTTACATGTGAGAAAATGGTCTCCAAATATCCTGGGGAATATTCATCATTTAAAATATCAGTGAACGAAGAGAACGTCAAGTCTGCAATGGATCCAGCTAGATGGCCAAAAGGAACATCAATTTCCAAGTTTTTTTAGTGGCTTCAAAGGAAGACAACGGAAAAATAAAAATAAGTCGAACAAATGACTCTAATTGTAAGAACAATTTTCTTTACTTGAATGGTCAGGGTCTCCTACCAAGAATTGATCACATTATGGTTGAGTTCAGTGGCGGCTCGTGACAATATAGTATGGTGAGGAACATATGAAAAAAAATTTAATAATGTAATATATATTTATATATATAGGGTTTACGCGAACAAAGTTTATATAGTGAACTCTACTTCGTCAGTTGCATAATAAATATATTAAAAGAATTTTCTTCACTAATGCTAGGAATTTTTTATGAATCCTCAAATTATTTATATACATATTACTTTATTTTATTCAGCAAGAAAGGCCATTAATTTAATTGTCCCAATATATTATGAGCTTATTTTTCGATAGACTAAATTGCTCAAAAATATGAAAACCATTATTATGCAGCTGTACAGCAAGAACCAAAGTGGAAGTGTAGAGCATTCCTGTCAGGTGTGGGATAGGAATGATGGGAATGAAGGAAATCGAATCAGATCAAGTTCGAAATTTTCAAAATAACGAAATAAACTCTAAATTAATAAAATAAACTCTAAAAAAAATTAACACTGAATGAAAAATTAAGAAGGCAGTGTAAAAAAGTATATATTCTGAAAGTTATAAACGTCGTATGTTTGAGCCACTGATTTTGAACGCAAGTCAAATTTTCCGAATTTTGAAGATAAATTGAAATAGATCATCAGCAGAACGCCCAGAACTAACATCATAAAATCCCATGAAGCGCTCAACAAGTTGGTCATCTATTATATAACGAAAAATGACTGATAACTGGGAATGACAGCTTGTCAGTTGTTTCATCAACTTGCCAAGAAAAAAACAATGATTGTGAAATCGTCCTCGATTTGTTTATTCATAACAAAAGCAACCGAATCAATTAATTCATTTTGAATGGTTTTTAGATGTAGTAGAAATTACCGATTTACTGTTGGTGTCATTTTCTAAAAAGGTTTTTAAATTCGTGTCAAATTTACTAACAAGAACTACCAATTCTTTGAAATTTCCGCGATTTAAAGACTCATTCGATTCATCGTGCCTCGTGCCCCCTAAAAGGTAACTCTTGCGCACAGTGGTGCATCGTAATATCTATTAAGCTTCTTAGAATTTGTCGATTTTCCTTGATTCTAGCAGTGAAATTTTCAATTTCCATTTGACGCTCATTGTCTATTGCTGTGGCGATATTTTGTTTTTGCTTTCTCATAACGGTAAGCTTGCAATTAGATGAAATATGCTGAGCACTTTTATTGTGTGGCGATAGACCCCGAGATAAATTTTTCAAATCACTAAAACCACTTTTCGACCAAACTCTGTCGGAATTTTCATTAGTTGCTGAGAATAAAATGCACCGCCAACAAAATATTTTTTTCAACTTCCAGTAAGCCAGTCGTACTTGTCATACCACGTATTTTGGAATCCCCGATTTGATTTACCGACCCCATCACTAGACACTAGAGATTTACTCAAATCTGGAACAGGTCGCTTAACTTCCTTAATTAAATATAATTTATCATCATACGAATGAGTCGAAAAATGTTGCTTATTTATTAAAAAATTAACAATATCACAAGTACACCGAATATGTTCCTTAGGAATTTCAAAAGATTTACTATTACTAGGTCCCGCTGAATCCATTTCGCGATCTGGTAGTCACTTTCGATAAAAAGATTTATATTTCAGAAAAAATTCACCTGAAAAAGATTATTATCATACGCGATACACAGCAAACGCGATACCACTAAATAACGACAAAGTGAACTAACCCTATTTCTCCATTTCCCGCTTCCCGATTAACTCGAATAAAAACCTGAGGCCAGCCTCTAATTTCTTGAGAATTCGCCTTCAAAGCCGTAGATATGTTCTCACCGCTTCGACGCAGAAACGAAACGATCTCAGATCGGCTAAGATCGCGCAGAGGCTAGCCTCGGATTAATCCTAGAACGGCTTTCCATTACGTTCTCGTAGGTCATCGAAGTAGATAACACGCTAATTCAGTCAAAGAAGCCTGCGTTAGGCATGCCTCCAACCGTTTATTCAAAGAGGATTTATTTGATTTGTTATGAATATACAAAGAACGTGAGATTGGGAAAAATATTGAGGAAAAAAGTGATGATGAAAGGGAATGAAGAAATATACGGTTCAGCATTTTTTTGATGAGGCACTGCCTCACCTGCCTCATAGGACAAGCCACCACTGGTTGAGTTGCAGCAGATGAACTCGTTCGATGTCATGTGTTTTGCAGAGACATGGTGCACAGACCAGAGTATTGATAGTGCTGTTTTTCCGGGCTTTTACAGGGCTGCTAGTTTCTGTAGGAAGAATACCATCAGAGGTGGTGTGGCAGTCTGGTGTAGAGAGAACATAGTGTCGATTTGTCTCGTTTGTTCTGTGTTGAGAAGGAAATTCAACAGTTGTGTTGTTTGTTGAAAATGTTAATGTAAGTGACCATGTAAAGATACTGTTATTATTGCAGTGCTATAGATCGCCTAGATCGCCTAACGGCACTAATGTGAAAAATTTTATAGATGGTATTCAAAATGCTTTAGAATATGTATATAGGACAGCTCGACGACTTATTGTTGTAGGAGATTTTAACATTGATCCTACTAGAGGTCGTACTCATTATAGAAACTTGGTAGAGGTTTTCAAAACGTTCGATCTCATGGCTGTTGATTTCGGGCCTACTAAGGGAAATAATAAGTTAAATCATGCTTTTAATTGCATGCATTTAATTTTAAGCTTGTATTGGATACAAAAGATGTCTGTTTTTCTGATCACAGGGCTATTCTGGGTAGTATTGCCGCTAACTCCGACGTGAGACCGGTTGAGATGAGAAGAGATTTCAGAAATCCCAATATTTATCATTTTATAGAGTCGTTGAAGGCAGAGTGAATGTTTCTTCCGGATTCGGCATCGTTGGGATGGTATGATTTTTATAAAACTTTCAGGTATCACTTTGGAATTAGTTTTCCAATCAAAAAATTCCATCATAAAACAAAACATAAGAATTGGATAGCCGATGAGGTGAGGCGCTCTAGTGAAAACTTAAGAGAACTTTTCAGATTGAAAAGTGTATTTCCTTCTCTCAAAAATGTATATCGACAGGCTCAGAGAATCCATCTTAACTTGATACTACGTGCAAAGAAGAATTATTATCGGAGTAGAATAGAAATTTCGGACAACAAAAAGTGTGCATAGGAGTTGGTCCGCCAAATGTCTGGAAGTCAGAATAAATGTGGATATTTGAAAGCAAAAAATCCTTATGATAATGAGATTGTTGATGATCCCGTCAAAGTGGCAAATATTTTTAACGATTTATTTTTCAGGGCACCACAGGATATTGTTGATGGCATCCCAGTAGCCCACCCTGAGAAACTTATAAGTCGTTTCGATAAGACAATTTTTTTGAGACCTTATGATTCTGATGAACTTTTGACCAGGAAACTGAAGCGTGGGAAATCGAGCGGCTACGATGACATTCCTGCATTCTTGGTAGCACGGGGCCTTCCTGTGATTATCGATCCGTTGACTGAATTGGTGAATCATTCTTTGAGTGTTGGATTTTTTCCCGAGAACCTTAAAATCACAAAGATCATTCCCTTGCATAAGAAAGGTGATATTCTTATGCCCGATAATTATAGGCCAATTGCCCTTTTATCTGTTTTTTCCAAAGTTTTCGAATAATGTTGTTTGAATAGGCTGTCTGATTTTTTTAACAAAAATAAATTAATATCTGCAAATCAGTTTGGATTTATGCCTGGGAGATCAACTTCGGATGCAATTATGAGTTCTTTGAAGATTGTTCATGAACATCTGGAGGATGGTAGATGCTCTGCTGGAGTCTTTTGTGACCTCAGCAGGGCGTTTGACAGCGTTTCCCATAGTGTATTGTTCGAGAAACTGGAGGCTTATGGTGTCAGAGGTGTGGCTCTTGACTGGGTACGGAGTTATTTGAGTGACCGCAGGCAGTATCAGTATATTTTTCTTCAAAGGCGGGCGTTAGGAGTTTTAGGTCTGACTATGCCGATGTTAGGTTAGGTGTCCCACAATGATCTATTGTGGGGCCTTTTCTATATATTATTTATGTGAATGACCTAGGGGATGATCTTCGGGCTCATCTCTCATTGCACGCTGATGACTCTTCATTCATTGTGGCGGGAGAAGGTGATATGCAGGTGTCTCGGATGGGAAGTGCTGAACTGAACAAGATGGTGAATTGGTTCAACTCGAATTCACTTCACCTTAATCTAAATAAAACGAATTATGTTAGGTTTCATAATCATCAACTGAGAAGGGATGTTAGCATAAATTTTGAGGTTGGAGGCCAGTGCATAAATGGATGTAGGGAAGTTGTCTTTTTGGGATTGGTCGTTGATGAACATCTGTCGTGGAGGGGGCATTGCGATCGTTTAATCTCTAGATTGAGTTCTGTTGGCTATCTGTTCCGAAATCTTAGAACTGTCTTACTTCAGTCACAGTTGGTTAATGTTTATCAAGCGCTGGTTGCGTCAAGGCTCAGGTATGCTATTTGTTTTTGGGGCGGATCGACTGGTGCTGGTGGAGTTTTAGAGCACAAAAGAAGATAATTCGAATCATGTTATCCCTAAATTACAGGGATTCGAGTAGGGATCATTTCAGGTGGCTGGGATTGCATACGTTATGTGGTTTGTATATTGTGGAATTGTGTCTGTGTGTTTTCAAAAATAAGGGCATTTTTGATACGAATGGCTCTTTTCACGGTGTCAATACGAGTTTATATATAATTATTGACTTTGTTTTCGTTGGAAATTTTAATCTTTGGTTCTTGTATTTTCGCAGCTTTATCCTCCTATTCTGAAATTATTCACGATAACTGTCGTTCACCAAAAAAAGAACGCGAAGCAGTACAAAGTGCTAGATTGAATTTTTTTGATTGTCCGCAGATATTACCGCTAGTATTGATAGTATAGGGGCTTTCAACAATAACTTTGTTTTTTAAAACAGAAGAAAACTAAAAATGTTGATGACGATGATTCAAATTTTTATTGTATTACAAAAAAAAAAGTCCGGCAATTATGAATGAAAAATGATATGTGGCAAATGTTCACAACGACTACGCTGACAGAAATGAAGTCACATCACAGATTTTGAGTTTTAATGCTGCAATCGGTTCAATTGGCTCCGTGTAGACTTTGTCCTTAAGAAAGCCCCACAAAAAATAATCCAGTGGTCTTAAATCACAAGATCTGGCTGGTCATTTAACAGCTGAATTTCGTGAAATGATACTATCAGCATATTTGGCTTGCAGTAAATTGGTCGTCTCATTGGCCCTGTGATAAGTGACACGGTCTTGTTGAAACCACATGTCAGTAATATCCATGTCATCAAGGATAGGCCAAAAATGAGTTGTTAACATCTCGCGACAGCGTGATCCATTGACCGTTACCGCATTTCCAGCCTCATCTTCGAAAAAAACGGCCCAATCACTCCTCCAGATCACATAGCGCACCATACGTTGAGCATGAAAAGGCTCTAGGATTTTCAGAAGCCCTTCTTCTTCCAGTGTCATCACCGTTGCGATCGTTGACTATAATGAGACCATGATGATGACGATAAGTTAGCAATAAGGTTAGCTACCATCACCTTATCCACAGCAGCTCGAAACAGTTGTGTTGTTTATTTACCGAACCACGCTCTGAGATTCTTCAGCCACGAAGTCGTTCTCCTGCCTACGCCTCTCTTCCCATTATCTTTCCCTGAATAATTAGATGAAGCAAGCCATATCCTTCTGGATGTCGCATAATGTGCCCGAAGTACTTGAGTTTTCAACGTTTTATGGTGTGGACTAGTTCCATTGTCCTATTGAGTCGTCGTAGTACCTCTTCATTAGTGACTCTATCTATCCATTTTATCTTGATAATCCTTCTGTAGGCCCACATTTCAAAAGATTCTATTTTCTTCAGTAGAGTATCCGTCAATGTTCAGGATTCTACCCCATACATGAGCACAGGGAAAACATAACATCTCAGCATTCTTAGTCTTGAATCGATATTAAGGTCATGTGTGCAAAATGCTCTTTTCAGATTAGTAAAAGTCGTTAGTACTTTACCTATTCTACTCCTTATCTCCTCGCCAAGATCCCACCTGTCGTTAACAACACTTCCCAGGTAGATAAGTTTATGTACACGTTCGAGTTGGATATCATGCACATAAATTCCGATATGAGGGTTGCCGTTTCTATTTATTATCATATATTTGGTTTTGCTGGTGTTCAATGTTAATCCATATTTACTGCAAAACAAGGCTATCCTTTCCATAAGGCTCTGCAACTAAATCTGCGAGCTTGCAAAGATCAGGGTATCGTCTGCATATCTGATGTTATTTATAATTTCTCCGTTGATTAATATGCCCTCGTTGTTATCTTCCAAAGCTTCAATGAATATTTGTTCTGCTTTTAAATTGAACAGCAGCGGAGACAGAATACAGCCCTGTCTGACGCCTCTTCTGATCTCAACCTCCTCCAAAACTCGATCTCCCAAACTTGCTGTTTGGTGCCAATATAGATTCGCTATTATTCTAACGTCCTTGTCGTCTACCTCTGTGTTCTTCAACAATTGGAGCATCTTGTCATGTTGAACTCTATCAAGCGTCTTCTCGAAGTCAATCACACACATATATACACTTTGGTTCATATCCACGTTCCCAGTCCTTTCCTGAATACAAATTGGGTATCCTGTATTTTATCATCGAGCTTCTTATACATCCTTCCATGTATGACTCGTAGAAAGATCTTCAGAAGCCTAAAGGCGGCAATTCTGCTTGTTGACGTACCCTGACAAGTGAAAATGGGCTTCGTCTAAAAAATGATTTTTTCAGAAGAACCAGAGGGTTGTTCCAGAATGAATTGAGCGAATCTGCGGCGATGTGAATGGTCGGTCAGCTTCAATTCCTGCGCTTGTTGAATCTTGTGAGGCTTCAAAGCCAAAACCTTATGCAAAAATGTGGTGGTTCAGGATAATCCCACTTTTCCAGAGATCAATTAGAGAACGTACGTCGCGTCGAACAGTCCATCGACTCCGATACTTGAGCCAGCTAGATCTTATATCGGTTCAAACCAAGATCCAGCCCCATATAACGAATATGCAGACTCCAATTTTCTTTATATATTTTTATAATTTACAGACGTTGTTAGCTCGTACACTTCACCATGACCTGAATGTTAAGTAAAGGGTGGGTTCACAAATTGAATGCAAAATTGTCCAGTCCATATTGGAAAACCTTTCACGTGTGTTTTCAGAAAATGTAAATTTACGAAACAGTCTTTTTCGGTGAAACAACGTCCTGTTTTCAACCCTACGAACGAGATTACACCCCGCTCGCTGTCGCTAAATCCGAATTTCCATCTAACGATCATTATCTGCATATTATGAACGGATCGACAGAATACATTTTTCGAAACATTGTGATGGTCGAACAATAAAGCCAATCCGGTAGGTATACACTATCATTACGGAAAAGCCTTTGAACTCAACTGGGGTGCGAAAATTCAGAATTCGCTCACAGCGTTTGGGATATTTTAATCTGTTCCATTGGGGAAAAATGCGCGCTATTCATTTCATTTCTTCTTCCTGTTTCAGAGTATCATATTTCGAAATACCGATTCCAGTCCGCTTCGATAAACTATTTGTGTACCTACAAACGTTTAATGGACTCTAATCCCAGTAATAAGCCAACGGAAACTAACAGAGCTCTTGAGCCTGAAATTCATACTGTAGGACTACTTAATACTGCAATAGAGCTATAATTGTAGAATAAATATTTGGGCTACTTCCACATATCTATTACACTGGTCAACAGTGGTTTTGGTGCCGAAGATTTTGGAGGTGATTTCATATGAATTCAAATATGCTATTAGTTTCTGTCTGTCAGCTTGAATTTTTAAGATATCAACATTTTGGTGAATTATACATTACACTAATTTAAAAGAAAAACCATGGTTTAAAGAAACAAATTAATAAAGGAATTCTTATTACATTACACAGATATTACAGATATTATTCATTATATACTAAAGAAAACAGAAAAAGTAGTCATTTAAACCAATTACTCGCTAAACATTTCGAAAACTCCTTTCGCGTGACATTCTTGAATGTATTTCAGAACAAGACCAGCAGTAATCTGCCATCATGTGAGTATCCCATCTTCCTTGATAGCGATCCTCCATACATTTGATATCTTGGTGAAATGTTTCAACTTGCTCCTCACTAATGTCGCCTAAATTATCAGGAAAACGGCTGTGTAAATCGTGCACCTCAATGCTCATGTTACACCCAAGTGATCTGAAATTATTCAGCATCTCATTGCCTAATTCAACATAGTTTTCAGCTTTGTTTTTACCAAGAAAATTTTGGACAACTGAAACAAATGAATTCCAGGCATTTTATTCAATCTCAATCATTGTCTTTAATCAGCTGTCTTATTTATGGGCCATCAAATATTCCTGCTTTAATTTTTTTCTCACTCAGCTGAGGCATTTTTTCCCTATATATGCAAAGCATGATCCATTCTTATCAAGAGCCTTTACAAGCTGCTTCATTAGACCCAGCTTGATATGCAGGGGTGGAAACATGATTTTTTCTCGCGGAACTAAAGGATCATTGATGATATTCTTTCGCCCAACATCCATGTTTTCTCTTCTAGGCCACTCTTTTCTAACCCAGTGTTGCGATTTGTCTCTGCTATCCCAGAGGCACAAGAAACAAGGATACTTGGCGTGGCCACTTTGCTGTCCAAGGAGAGAGTTTACCATTTTTAAGTCTACACAAATCACCCTTTGGTGTTCATGATACTTTATTTTTTCCAAAACCAAAGCTATGTTGTCATATTGCTCTTTCATTTTCGTTGAGTGAGCAATTGGTATTGAGCCATATTTGTTCCCACTATGTAGAAGAACACATTTCAAACTTCGCTTTGAGCTGTCAATAAATAGGCGCCAATCATCCGAAAAATATTCAGGAAGACCTATTTTTACCAGGAGTTCTTTAATAGCATGGCAAAATACAAGATTTTGTTCTTCAGAGAAAAAAGGTAGCAGATCTTTCTCCCTTGTGCGATGAAATGTAATTTTCGTTCCTGGTTCAAGTAAATTTTTTTCCTTCAACCTGAAAGCTAGTAATTCAGAAGCTTCTTTCGACAGGTTGAGATCTCTAGTGAGGTCATTTAACTCATCTTGGTTGAAACATTGGGGAATTGATGACATCGCTTCAAAATCACTGTCACCTTCAGTAATGTCAGAATTGTGATCAGAGAGACATGTGTCCTCACAGAGTTCTGGTAGCTGCTGAAAAATTGGCATTGGCACTTCTTCTGAGTGAGGGATATGGCGTCTTGCAGAGACTAAATCTGCATAAGTCCCAATTATTTCGATTGATTCCAGTGTAATATTTACTATTGAAATAACAGTCATCGAAGTGATTTTTTTCTCTCCAAACCATCCAATTTCAGATAAGTCCACTGTCGTAAATGCTCAAACTCTTTTTACAGACAATATGTTTGCCCAGGTTTATCTGATAAGCTTAACACCAAAATACCCAAGATAAGCCCTCTTTACAAAGTCACTAATAGTTTTTCTGTTTTCTAAGAACGTATACTCTCCGCATATGTAGCAATAATATCAGGATGATGTGCACAGCTTCTTCTACTTGAACTCATTTTTATTCAACAACACAAATACAACAATTCACATCAACAGTCTACTTTTTAAATTTACTTTTCAATAACTCGTTACTAAAGAGAAATTTCATATGATGCCAAGTTCTATCTATCTGCATCGCGGGAATTCACAAACTAACCTCAACTCTCAACTGCAGTTGAAGTTCACTTCAGACTTGACAGCTCCATATATCGGATTTCTATGGAACTAACTGAATGACACTAAATAGGATTAAATCTCACTTGTTAACAGTTTGTCAACCAATCAGTTATATATCTCATATTGTTAGCCTTATATTTGAAATGAATGAATTAAAATAATAATTATAATAAATATTATTATTGTAAATTCAATTTGTTGCAAATGAAGACTGACAATAAGGAAAATATACAAGAATCTATCTCTTGTATAAATTTTACAACACTCATACTTGAAAGTATTAAATAGAAAAAGCATTGATAGATAAGTGAATTCATCTAAAAACCTAGAGCTGATACAGAAAAACTGCTATCATATTAAGATTCAGCAATAAAAATATAGTGAAAATCAGCTCAAAAAACCAATAATTTTTTTTTTTTTTTGTAGTCCTGTGTTATTGATCTTCTATACTCACCAACGTTTCGGTGCACACAAACAGCAAAAACACTCATTTCTAATAGAAACAGAGTAAAATAAATATACAATTTGAATGAACATGAATCATACTACCAGCAGACAAAGGAAATGCTACTCATAACAACTTGAAAGTTATCACAAGTAAATACAAGCTTTTTTTATATTTTTCTAAGATAGAATCTGATGATGAATCTTGGTGAAAAGTATGATACGATTCACATCCTAAATTAGATAAACACTGACGTGAGGCGCGCAACAATACTGAGATCAAACGAACATTACCATCATGGAATCCATTATTCAGAGTTCTCACAGAAAAATGAAAAAAATCCCATTCAGTAAGCTCTCATTCGTAACCATTCGAATTGGTCGAAATAGAACACGTACAGTCGTGGAAAAGATTCTCCTCGGTTTCATGGTTGGCAAAACAAATCGGTTTTAATGGACAGTTAATGGTAATTGATTGCCCTAATCGTCTCTGCAATAATTGAATCATTGCCCTAATGATTCGGTTTCAAATCTGCCGATTCATCGGCTGAAAGATTGCTGATTGGTAATCAGAAATGTCATTTCGCGAATTCAGGCCTCAAGGACAAACCGAACGCTTCCAGCAATCTGTGAATAGGCCGTCCCATTTCGGATGTGATGAAGCCTTTCGCTATTTCCCAGCATTGAAGTGAATATCAGCTCACTAAAAGTAGTTATTCCCCTAATAATTACTCAAAATTATTCTTTCAGCAAACGTTTCCAGAATTCGAACGTAATTAACCACTTTTCTAAAAGTCCCAAAATTTCATTGTAAAATTTCGGTTTGCTTTAGAATTCACTAATTTTGACAGTTTCTATGGAAAATCAACACATTTATTGTTACAACCTCAGTATTTAAAGGCTGTCTGTGTTCTCCAGAAGTATAAATAACATAACGCGCAGGTTGTACAATACAGGGTGTCTCAAGTTCGAGTGCCTATTAGACGTTTCTGGAGAACTAGACATATTTGAAATCTGAAAATTGGGATTATGATATGGTTCGAAGTTCTCTACAGAGCTAAAATATTTTCGAAGCCCAAAAACTTCCGGTTATACAGGGAGTGAAAATAAATTCGTCGAAAAAATTTTTTTTCAAATTTTCCATTCCTGGTGTGATCGAGTATTTAATAGTGAATACATTTCTGAAAAAACCATTGTATTCAATCGAATAGTTTTCAAAATATCTAAAAAAAACTGGAGAAAAAGTCAAATATGTTCAGTCAGTAATATGTTCATTATTCTTATTTTAAATATCCTGAGCGTAAACTGTTTTAACAACATCGAAGAGGAAGGATTTGAAAAGGTTATGCATCTTTAGGATTTCAAAAATATCATCACAGGGTGTTTCAAATTTTGTTTTGAAAATTGTGATCTTAAATTGACCATAACTTCTGTTTTTCAAATTAGAACCCTATTTTTTTATAATTGTGTTGGATTCTGCGGTCAAAAATAATGATAGTTTTATCACATGATTATGCTCCTAAATCCAATAATTTCTGAGTTATTTGAGATATTCTGGATTTATGGTGTACGTAGAGTCAAATTGATTGCATCTAGAAAAATTCAATGAATATTCTTTCGAAACCAAAGGAACACTCTGTACCCATAGAAGATAAATTATCTGTTAATAATTCACAACTGTCAGGCGTTATTGTTATTCGTTATCTTCATTTCTCGATTTAAAAAAATGAACCGTTATTCTAAATACGAAATCTATTTTATATACATGGTGAATGTGACAAGATTATTAGTAGAACCTGCCGGGCCTTAATTAATTTATTTATAATCATAATTCGGTGTACTGAAGTAGCGAATCTATTTAATGTGATTCCTATTGAAGAGATGAATTCACATAGCTTCGAAATAAGTCGAAATACTAATTTCATCAACTGCTCTTTTTTGTATTCTTTAGGGGCTCTTACATTCCAAAATTTGGAAAGTTTGAAACATTTTTCAGAAATTGAAAAAAAAAATGGGGATACTTCTCATTGGATACTCAACATTTTGTGTCATCCACCATGGATTTGAATTAAACAATATCATTAAGTGCATTTGAATGTGTATTGCGTATACAATTGAAAAAATACAATATAAGAAATAAATCCAAAATCTCATTATCAGAATAGCAACGATTCATTTTGTGAAATCAAAACATTTCATGACGACTAACAATAAGACCTGTCTGACACTTGTGAATTATAAATGGGATGATTTATCTTCTATGCTCACAGAATATCCTTATGAATCAAATTCGAAGAATTTGACTCTACGTACTACATAAATCCAGAATTTCTCAAATAACTCGTAATTGAATTTAGGAGCATAATCATGTGAGAAAACTATCATTATTTTTGACCGCAGAATCCAACACAATTATAAAAAAATTGGGTTCTAATTTGAAAAACAGAAGTTATGGCCAATTTAAGATCACTATTTTCAACACAAAATTTGAAACACCCTGTGATAATATTTTTGAAATCCAAAAGATGCATGACCTTTTCACATCCTTCCTCTTCGATGTTGTAAAAACGGTTTACGCTCAGGATATTTAAAATAAGAATAATTAATATATTACTGACTGAACATATTCGACTTTTTTTCCTTTTTTTTGGATATTTTGAAAACAATTCGATTTAATACAATGGTGTTAACAGGAATGTATTCACTATTGAATACTCGATCATACCAGGAATGGAAAACTTGAAAAAAAATTTTTTCGTCGAATTTATTTTCACTCCCTGTATAACCGGAAGTTTTTGGGCTTCAAAAATATTTTAGCTCTGTAGAGAACTTCGAACGATATCATAATCCCAATTTTCAGATTTCAAATATGTCTAGTTCTCCAGAAAAGTCTAATAGGCACTCGAACTTGAGACACCCTGTATATTTCGAAAAACACAATAAATCGCCAGCATAACATTGATTTAGGCTTTTTTGTAAATATTTAACAAATAAATTCGAATTTTACAATCACACATGCTACATGGTTCAATTTCATTATATACTAAGAATAGAGATAAGTGTCATTTTGTTACAAAGTAAGATAAGGAATAAGGAATAGAAAAGATATGTAGTATGATTATCGTGTTCTTTATCTTAGGATGCAGTATTTTCTTTCTAACAGCAATATATTTTTTTAATCATCTCATTCTTTCAATTCATCACAAGTGAAATTAATGAGCAGAGTTCCAATATGTTTCGCTTAACACAATAAATCTCGAACATGTTCATTGGTTTTTTATGTTGCAATTATTTAAGAAATTATATTCAAACTAGGAATCACATGAAAAATGGCGGATCAAATGTCTTAATTGTCGTCAGTGTTCAGCACAAAGCGGTTATCATTTCTCTTTGGTCATACCGGATCACGTGGTAAAAATCGCCATTTTCAGACGAATATCCTATGTGATTTCATAATTTATCTCCTGTTGAATAATTCTTTTCTTTTTATCTGCTTCGTTACTATAACTGCTTTTATAGGTTGTTTCGAAATTATTGTCCCCCAAACTATACACCTAAATAAAACAAAATCTTTCTTTCCGTCGCTCATCCTTACTTCAATCATATACTGAGATTGGCGAATTTGTATGTTTCGACCTTTCGGTGAACAAACAGATGCTGTTGAACTTTTTGATCTCATCAGGAAACTGGTTGTAGAGTTTCTAGGCCAGGAACTGACAAAAACGGCGCTCATAGTTTTTGCACACCGGAATACACACAAAAAAATACAAAGCAAAATAAAAAAATTGTTTATCATAATAACGAAATTCAATACCGAATTTAAGAAAATCCCGAACTTTCAATTCTAGTCCGTTTATGGCCCAAGGAGTCGCCAAAATATTTCAACCTATAAAGGAGCAGTATGTTCAAGAAAATCGACAAATATCACCATAGAGAAAATTATAATTATTGTTGCGTTTGTAAGGAATATATTCCTTTAAGCAAGTAAGAAAATAAAGCTGAATATCTTTTTGAAGTCTGGAGAAATGTTTACCTAACGAACCAAAGCTCGGATCAATACCAAATTAATTAAATACCTTAATAAATAGCTCTCGCTGTTTTCCGAGATGGAATTCTTGAAGGAGCGCCAAAAATTCGTGGAAACGAAACAATATAACTGAAACGCTAAAATCAATCAGATTATTTGTTTCTGAAGTATCTTATTCTCTTTTAGCTCTCACAGAGTCTCAACAATTCTATTTGGAAACATCAAGATCGGTCATAAGTAAACATCTGCCCAATCGACTATTATTTTCGATAATTGCTTGTAACTATTCCATATTGAATTTATTACAGAAATTTTTTAAATTTTCAAATCGTGAAATATCACATCAGTAACTTTTTCTATTTTTTCTTCATCCGGTTCTCAAGCATGAAGTGAATAATATTTTGAGATAATTCAAAAGTAATAAGAGTTCAGGGGTTGATTCAATCTCTGTTCGAATTTCGTAGTATATATGTGGTAGGATATTACATTATTATAGGTAATGAACTGTCCTAGAAAATATCTTGATCGATTGCAGGTATCAACCGCAGTTCAGCATGGTTTTAACTCAAACTTCAACTCAAACCTGCGCTTTGCGTGGTTTATATATCATGAGACAATGGCTCTACTTTTCGAAGCTTTTGGTACTCACATCAGTTCATGCTGGATAAAATATATTTCAAATCTGTGAGGATTAATAATTGATCAGGGAGCATTACTTCAATTTTCAAGTTTCCCAAACTTGAGCCACATTTGTCTTTATTATTGTATAAATTATTGAAGATCTCCATAAAGCTTGCTGAAAATATTCGATATATATATGATCATATCGTCTTATTTTAAAAATAAGTTCATGAAGGACAATAATATATGCATTGAACTGCTTGAATGCTTCTGTCATATTTTTCGACAATCTGAAAGAGCAACAGTGTCTTTAGTTGTTGGGCGTGGAAATAGAGATGCGAGAAGGTTATTATACAAGGTATCCAGAAAGGGTATGGGGTATCTGTAAGTTTAATAAAACAAAAAATATGTGTGAGCAATAAAAAAGTTTATTTTTTATTATTATAAATATATGTAGCAAAATGTTTATTTGATAGAGCAATAAATATTTGTTGCACTGAAGAAGACCAAAATGAAGAAATAAATAACATCTCGAAAACTCTTAGAAGCAATGGCTACCCCAAAAAGATATTAGAAAAAGCTAAACGAACAAGAGAAAGTCAACCTGAACCAACAGATATAAATCAGACCATTAAAACCGTAATTCCTTATGTAAAAGGTTTGTCGGAGAAAATGAGAAGAATTGGAAATAGATACAACATAACGACTGCATTCAAAACTCAAGACACTATCAGAGCTAAACTTACAAAAGTTAAGCCTAATAATGAGACACAAAGGACAAAGAACTGCATATATGAATTACCTTGCGAGTGCGGAAGATCTTACATCGGAGAAACTAAACGCCCTCTGAATGTACGAATAAAAGAACATCAGAAGCTTCTACGAGTACTAGACAGCGACAAATCCAGGTTAGTCCAACATGCTGTAGATGAGAATCATCGTATAAAATGGGATGAAGCATCAATAATATCCAAAGAAGAAAAACTTGCAAGAAGAAAAATCAAAGAAGCAGCATTTATGAAAATAACACCAGATTCCATAAGTGCTCCATCTATAGATCTGCCAGAAGTTTGGACGCCGATAGTTCGATCCAACTTAAAAAGATCATCATATCACAGATGAGTATATAACATTGTTCATTTTTCTTTCATGACTTCTGTCATATTGACTTTTTGAAAAATTGATAATTTTTCAAAAGGTTTTTTACTTTTCCTCCTTGATAAAGATAGAAGATGCCTATCGAAACGTCGGAAAACATTACATCCACAATAGATGATGGTAATAGCCCAAATAATTATTCAACACGAGCTCCATCATCAACAATATCTCGTCATCAACGGTCACTATTCACATTTATTGCTCGGACTGGTTGATCTTCATGAAAATAAAGACCAATTATGCCTTTAGCAGACATAGAGGCCCAAACCACAACCTTTAGGCTATGCAGGGGTCGTTCATGATTTCGTCTCGGATTCTCCACTGCCCAGTACCGACAATTCTGCTTATTAACATGACCATTCAGGTGAAAATTTGCTTCGTCGCTAGACAGCATGTTGTTGAAGTTGTTAAATCGCTCCAGCATTTCGTTCGCAAAATTCAGTCGATTAGCATAGTCCGCATCCTTCAATTCTTGAACCAATCGAATTTTATAGGCTTTCTTTCTTTGAAATAGAATGTAAAGACGATTCTTGGATATTTAACGCTTGGCTTCGCTTCCGGATGGGTAAAGATGGATTTTGACCATCCGACGCCTCAACTTCTTCAATTGTTTCTTCATCGCGAACCGAACGAGGAAGACCAGAGATTTGAATTTTAACTGTCCTACCTGTATTCTCGAACAACCTGATCCATTTCCTAATGCTATTGTCAATTGGCTCGTGGCGTGTACGATATTCCGCACGATATAGACGTTGAGCAGTCACTATTGAATCACGATTACGATAATATGCTCGTACGCACTAAATGGCGGACATCACGAACCCCTCCCCGTTCCTTAGACGCCCCGTTCCGATATGGCACAAAAAAATTCCCGATTCCCTTTCTGGACACCTTGTACACAGCAAATTGAAAGCACAGAAATTTGTTCACTTTTTAAAATCACTTTAGAATTGGTAATACATCGTCCGATTATATTTTCTTTATTTTTGTGAATATGCGATCGTGTACGATGAAAATGTCGGAAAATTTGGCTCCAGCGCATCGGCAATTCAAAACTTGTTGTATTGGACAAAGAACAAATTAAGAATACCAGAATGAGACATTTTCAAGAGGAAAATACTGAAATAATAAATTCCTCACAGTATTATTTCAGTCTATTATAAAAAGTGTCGAGACGCGTCAACTTTTTACTTCAGATGTGCGATATATAACATAAATTCAAATTATGAGGCTATTTGCGACTTCCACACTAAGTTCTCTTTTTTTTTAATGGCACACCCTGAATATTTGTTTATTTTAAATTTCCATATAATGAATCGATTTCAATGAACTATACAGGGTGTTCCGTAACTCAACGTCAAGCGGTTACTGGGCGATATGCTAGGTTATATCAGTTCTAGCAAAAATAAAAAAAATAAAAAATAAAACAATTGTACTTAACAATGGATTTATGACTGTAATCAATAGCATGGTTATTTAAAATAATAAAAAATAAAAAAATAAAACAATTGTACCTAACAATGAATTTGTGACTGTTATCAATAACATGGTTATTTAAAATAATAAAAAATAAAAATTAAAACAATTGTACCTAACTATGGATTTGTGACTGTAATCAATAACATGGTTATTTAGGATTACGTTTAAAAAAAATCACTGCAAGATTGGAAAATTTGTGACTACAAAAATATACCTATTACCACATGACCAAATGACATAGAATTTTTTTTATTTATGCTAGAACTGGAATAACCTAGCATATCGCCCAGTAACCGCTTGACGTTGAGTTACGGTACATACTGTATCAGATTTATAATGAATAATTTCGAATATTAAAATTTCAAATCGATGAGTTTCAACTAAATATTTTATTGTTATATCAAGGATTAAAGTTTTAGGAAAAATTCGATTTTTTAATGAACAATGCCAATACATCAACGTCTGCGACAGAATTGATAACATCAACAATCTATATTTTACACTGGTGTTTCTTGAATATTTCGTTTCTGGTTGTTTCTCAGTTTTTGTGATAAAATTCATAGGTTATATTTAATATTGAATTTTTTCAAATTACGTCAGACAATTAGTTTCGATTTTTAATAATTACCTACATTTTGGCTTATATGAAAACTACCAATATTTCCAGAGCACTCCAAAATTTTACATTGTATAATTCATGATAGACCATTCAATATTGTTGAAATAAGTTCATCAAGGTAATTTCAAAAATATAAGTATATGCAAGGTATCCCGTTCAAAGAGGCCACTGAGTATGGTAGACTTGCGCGATTCACCTTATATTCATATAACGCAAACCTAAATTGAAAGTTTACGTATCTCAACATTTTTTATGATTTTTTAAAATAACGATATTAATAAAGAATTTCATTCCATAAGTTGATTTCACGCTTATAATAAATTTGTGTTTGTTTCAAATAAATCTAGTTTCGGTTTATTTGAGACAAAATTTAACTATTGCTCCTCATTTCTCGAATTTGAAAGAAAATCGAATGAAGGTACTCAACATTTTTATCTAGAATGAATTTACTTATCGAATATCTGCATTTCACGAATTTTCTTCATATTTTCCTTTGTAAATTCAATTAAAAACCAGGGTGAAATATAAATGGAAAGGTTCAAAATATTCCTTACAGATTTCTTTTTGACGCATCTGTACGGTACAGAATCTTCCTATTTGGCTATATTGTTTAGTGTGTCTCTCATCTGTACTCAGTTTATATGATTGTCGCATAGTCGTAGAAAAAACCCATAGAGGACGAGAAAAACTTACCTGTATATCGCACGATGAATGCAAAAAAGATGAAGAAGGAACAGAGATGTTGCAAATTTTTCCTTTCCATCTTGAATAAAAATTGTTCGTGTAATAACTTTTCCACTTTATCCACTTTTTACGATCCAAAGTTTCCCTCACATTCAAAAGCCCTATTGCTTAGTCCAGACTGTTTTTCACATTGTTATTACGCGTTCAGGCAAGCTTCCAGTAGGGTGGGTGCTGCAAGTTTTCCCTCATTCAAAACCAAAGATCTTGTAAGTTCGGCTTTATTGGCCAAGTTTCTCAGCGGCTAAGCGCTTGGGAAAATCATATATAAAAAAGAAGAGTCCGCCACAGCTTGTGGATCTATTTCCGAACCGTTCTTATTTATAATTTCGTTAATTTTAGAATCGTTGTCGAATTCACGATTCGAGTTCTATACCATTCTATAATCCTTGGTGATCTAAAAACTGGAAAATTCGGTTGTTAACTTTGCCAGCGATCGATATCAAATGGCGGAAGTTGTGTGGGTTAGTGTTGGTAAAACAAAACTTGAAACTCAACAGACTGAACTCAACTGAAAATAAAGTTCTTAAATAAACACAACGATGAACAGGCGAAATACGCGAGGTCTCAGCACTTCGGCAGAAAATAATGTTGCATTTTTGTGATTCGACATGAAAAATATAAAGAATGATAATAAATGAAGGGAACTATAAATAATTACCAAAAAACTGCTTATAATTAATTGGTATAATGATTCTATCACAGTGAATTATGGTATTTCTTCTTCAAATGAAGGATTAAGAAATGCATATTCGAAAAAACTTTGGCATTTGTTTTTATCCTCTGGTTTTAATCATTTCAATAAAAACTGGAACCAACAAATACTTTGATGCATTGTATGTTATTAATTCATTTGAATTACAGAAGAAAGTGTCAACCCCAAATTTAAGAAAAGCCTAGAGCAAATGGATTTCTGCTGAGGTTCACCTTAGATATATGGAAACATATTCAATCCTCATATTTTGAATGAAACTACATAATGATCCAAATTCAGCCCAACTGCAGATAAGTACGTTCGAGGTAGCATTTAATGCGCTAAAATCTTCACGTTTCAAAGAGTTAATTTGTGATATCAGGATAAATATTGACACTTAAAATTGACACGTTGTATATTAAATACAAATAATTAGAAAAAATTGTTGCTAATAATTACGATCTCTAACTTGAAGGAAATGAGTACCAAATTATTGAAAGGACAATTAAGGAATATTTGAACGGTTTTGTTAATAAAAAAACCTAACTCGACTTATGCGAACCATCGTTCAAACGAGGAAGGCATGTTTGATTCAAACTACAAAATTTTACATATGGAAAATAAAAGCAGAAGTCTTAACATTCTAGGAGTAATGGAAATTAACCGATACAACAGGAAAATATTTAACTTAATAACCAAACAGATGTGAACAGGTCACCACTGCTCAACATGCAATAAAGAAACTCGTTTAGAACTCGCCTGATGAAGCCAAAAATTGGCGAAACAATTATCGGAATATCTATTTTTTCGATATTTTTGAAACAAAAATAATGTGTGAAGATATAATTAAATAAATTCATAAATTTTTGTCGTATGAATCCATAGAGGAAACGGGACTGTTTCAGTCTTTGAGCTGTAGATGGCGCGCTTGCAGGAGTATATTTGGAAGTGCCTCACAATATTCTTTGAGTACTGGCAGCCCTCTTCGGTAGTTCAGTGCTACACTGCGCCGATGAGAGGCAAAACACCCCGAAACCAGTCCACAGTTGCACTTGAGGTCTTGAAACTCTGGGATATCATACGTCTAACGTGACCAACTCGCACTACGGGAAGACAATTTTCCCAAAATTGTCTTTCCTGCTATACATAATTGAATAAATGTTTCATTTAAACATTTTCAAATTTAAGAAATGATCCCTTCTTCCAGAATATACCAAAATATTTTCATACAATTTTTTAGCAAGGTGACTAGCAGAAAACGAATGAAAATTATCTCCAAATCGAGGAAAAAAATCTTAACAATATCTTCGACACCCTAGGTGCATCCTCTGGTGCATTACACAATGATTACATATGATATGCTTAGCAGTATTGCTAATATATCCAAAAAGTCCAGTTGCAATTTTGTCGTTTCAGTGAAGGTGTATTAGATGTGTTTATCAAAAAACATAATATAAAGACAATTAAGTAATGAAAAACCGATACGCTATGCTATGAATCTATAGGTGATTATATTCGTAACGGAGGTGTTTACAGCGAACTATTTCGAAATGGGAATATAACATTAATATAATCGAAGAAATTCATTGCAAAATAACATCACATTTGTGGAGGAAAATCTTGAAATTTTTATATTCTCAATTTGACAATGATATGCGTGATTTTTTTCATTTGAATTCCAAATCTGCGTAATGCATTACAACTTTTTTATGTTATAGTCATGAACGGTACCAATAGAATTAGACTAGGTACTATTTAAGCGAGAAAAATCCTGGGTTTTGTTCGATATCTAGTGTCATAAATTTTTTTCAATATTGAAATTCTGTTGTGCTTTCAAGTTCAGCCAGTTTCATTAAATAGGGAAGAAACCTGAAATATTGAAGCTGATCTGATGTCGCGCAAGAAAATAAAAAAATAATTATATTCGAAATAATACCGACAATATTTCAGCAATAATAAACTTAGCAATTCAATTGAATTCTCCAACTTATGAGATATCTTGTTTTGCTCTCAATTTCCGGTAGTACAGAGTTTTATTAGACCTGAATTGGTTATGAACAGCACGAGTCTAAACATGCAAAAAAAATTATTTTTATCGATTGCACCAATTCTGTATGTACTCAAACTTTGGGCAAATTGCTGACGCTTTCAAGTGCTACGTGAAAAATTCATTGAACTTTTAAATCTGACATTGAGTTATAAACAGCATAATGTACATATTTTATTCGGAAATTTAAAATTTGTTCGATTGAAACATATTCACCGGTCAAAACTATTAAATCGATTCAGTCGGAGTCATCAATTTGTAAATATAATTTTTGCCAATATTTCGTATAATTTTCACAATTTAATTTATGGAAATGAGGAAAAAAATTTAAGTGAATATTTAGCGAAAATTTATTAGAAAAAAATCTATTCGGGTGTTTCATACTGCAACAATGAATTTTGTTAAGAAAAAAATTTTTATCTTCACGTTTTGAAGGTGACACTTTTATAAAAACTCCTTGAGTACACAAGCAGCGTTGTGAAAAATGTTAGGGTATAAATTGAAAGTGCTGAGGCATCTTTTTCTTCAATTCCTGATACGCCTAAGATCGAAGACAGCCTTGTTGAAAGGCATTTCATTAATGAAATGAAAGAGTGCAAAAAAATTTTTTTAATCCTATCTAATCCACATGTCGAATCACAAAAACGCATGACACCAATTTTCCCACCTAACACAAACACTACAACTGATCTTCCTCCACATGCATCCACAAGAAAACTGCAAATCAAACCAAGAATAACATTGACATTAAAACAAAACACAAACTAAACCATCACAAAGTTGAAAAACTGAAAATAACTAGAACGAAACATGCTGTTTCTTTAGTTTCGGGATACGCGTTGTTATTCGTCGGATTCTCACGTGAGAACAGACGTCGGCGTCGGGGCGCTCAGGACCTAGAGCGTCTACAATCGGCGGAACACTGTGCGTTCCGTCTCGCTAGCACAGTCCGTCCATCTCTTCCATTTACTCCACTAACCTGCTCAACTTTTACTCATGCGCCAAGCTTTTTAGCAGGTGCTCTAATCGCGGAACCCTTCCGGCGAGATCCCCAACGATTTATTTATCGCTCCTGCCATGATGGTACCTGACTTAGCACCTGTCTTGACCTAGAAGGTCTCGCGACTACATCTTCGCTCATAATTAATGAGCACCGAGTCATGTACGTATCAACACCACTTATCGCCCTGTTGAACACCGAATATTTCATGCTAACCCCTAGGGGTTAAACAGACCTACAACATATACTAAACGTTTGTAAATGGTATCGCAAACCTAAATTCAACCAAACGTTGGCTTTACGTATAACAAACGTACAAAGTACACGGTTGCTTTATTCGACAATTATGAAGCATATCAACATTGTATTTTCTAAACCTTGATTCAACAAGGGATTATCAACATCATAAGGGTCATCCAAATGTGATGCCTATATGTCAGCACTATATAATTTTTACACGTGACATCTTTTCAAATGGCATGAGCCATTTTGTTTTATCCATGGACTGGTACACATTGCATCAAGGCGTTTACATCATTCAAAGTTATTATGAAAATGGGCGTTCTTTGTAAAATACTCATCTCAAAATTCGTGATTTTTTTTGGTGTAAATAATCGGTCAAATCAATCTTCAGTTCAAAGATTAGTGAAAAAATACGAAAAAACTGGTTGTGTTACTGATAAACCAAAAAGTGAAAGACCAAAAACTGTATGCACTGTTGCAGTTCAATTTTTGAGTATGCCCTGTACATTATAATACGCGAGAGATAACACCCGATTTCATTCCATCATCCCGATGTAGAAATCACGGAATCGACAGACGGCGCATTTAAGAAATATGTACCGGCGTTTATATCGGAATTCAAAGACATATGATATTTTCAGTACGAGTTAATGCGTAGGCGAATGAAGAAAGGCAATTTGTATTGTTATTTTTTTGATATTGAAGTTTCGACAAATTGTAATCCAAAATTTTGGGATACAACATTTACCTGCAAGGTGCTTAAAATTTTATTATCTGGATTGATAATAATTTTCCGGAATCCGGGATAAGAGCAATCGATCATTAACAGACAAAAAAAAGCCACACAACAACCGAGGTCAGTATTTTAATTCCGTATCATCACGAATTGATTTTTTTATATTAACTTAATAGGTTTTACCGTCAAGGGAACCATCTTTCTTTGCTGGTCTCTTCCATGCCATCTTCTCCTTTCAACTTTGGAGCAACTTTACTCTTGCCAGGAGTTTAAGACCAAATCACAGCAACATTCTACCCCAGGCTGAGTATCAACCCATTTATTGTTTATCTCAAAGATATTGTAACTTTGATCCTTGTGAACACTGAAAAGGCGCAATTATATTTCTCTCATTATTTATGATTGAATGGACAATGATTATGATGAAGTTGCCATCGCATATTCATAAGATTTAATTAATTTATAATTGTAATATATCTGGGTTCGAACTCCGTAGGCCATACTTTTACACATTACGTTTTTCTATCGTGATTTGTTCACTCTAGTTATTATTTTGTTATCCTGGTGAGATAATATAAGACATTGCCTGTTTGCATATTTCGTGCTTATTTGTTTATTATACCTAGCCACTCAAGAAAAGAATCCACCCCCAACCCGACTGAGCTGGGGCAAGTGTTCTCCTTAACGAGAAAGGAGGGCACTATAAATTTTTGTAAGTATTCTGGTAATTTCAACGAAAGAATGCTACAGCACAAATGAAAATATTGCTGCTGTTAATGAAAGTGTTGAAAATGAACCGACAACATCAATTTCGCTTCGTTCTCAAGAATTGGGTATTTCTTATGGCTCCTTATGGAGGATTTTGCATAAAGATTTGTATTTACACGCTTATAAAATTCAATTGAAAGAAAGACACCATTTACAACGTCGTAATTTCGCTAGTTGGATTATTGAACAACGAACGACAGATCCATTGTTTTCAAGCAAAATTTTGTTTAGCGACGAAGCTCATTTCACAATGGATAGATTTGTCAATAAGCAAAATTGTCGTATCTGTGGTGACAAAAATCCTCGTGTTATTTAAGAAAAATCTTTACACCCACAAAAAGTTACTGTATGGTGTGCATTTTGGACAAATGGAATCATTGGGCCATTTTTCTTCGAAGATGATGCTGGAAATGCTGTTACTGTGAATGCTGAGCGATGCCAATCAATGTTGAGAGACTTTTTATGAACACAGTTTAGTCATATTGATGTGTCTGACGTCTATTTACTCAGGATGGTGCTACATGTTAAACAACTCGAGAAAACATTACGTTTTTGCTATCAAAATTTCCTCAACGTGTAATTTCAGGAAATGCAGATTTAAATTGACCTCCAAGGTCATGTGATCTAACACCATTAGATTTTTTTGTGTGGTTTTTTGAAAAGTCGAGTGTTTGCTAACAAACCACAAACAATTAATGATCTAAAGAACAACATTTTTTTTCCTTCTCTTTAATGTGCCAACAACTGGGTTATGTGCACAGTCTCTACGTAGTATTATTAATTCTGTTTTTGTGAACTGGGAGTTGGACGAAAACAATAACCATGACTTCAGGGGGACTCGAACCCCCACCTACGGAACTCCAGTCGACTCTCTAGCCGACTGGACCCCGAGGCGGTCAAAGAACAACACTCAAGTTGCAATTCGTGAAATAACACCAGAAACATGTCGGAAAGTCATTGAAAATTTCGATATTCGGATTGATGCCTGTAGACGCAGTCGTGGTGAACATTTGAATGATATTCTATTCCGCTTATAATTGTAATGGATAATACTTTTAATATAAAAAAACAGCTTGAAAAAATTGCAAATAGTTTCTGTTTTATTTCAAGGAAACATGTTCGTTATTGGATGACCCCTTATAAACCTTCAAGAGTCACTATTAACCAATTCTGCATTGGAGCAACCATTTTTTAACTTGAAAGTCATATTTTTGGCGCTCTTTTTCACCTGAACAGAGTGCTTATAGATTTGCTCAAATGTCTGTATTTTTCGAATATTTGGGTGAAAGTGGTATCAATCGTTTCTTAGGGACTCACTGATGATGAATCCGTGGTGTAAATCGATTCTGTCCGTCCGTAGGCACGATTACGTCTGAACGGATTGACCTAGAGAACTGAAATTTTCAGGGTAGGTAGGAGGAATGAATATCTAGGACGAGTTCGTTATCGGGCCAAAGCCGTCCTATGATTACGGAGTTATGAGCATCTGAAAATTGATTTCCTTTATATCTCCCAGAAAATCTATCGGATCAAGTTGTTATTTGAAACATATCTGAATTAAGTTGAAACAAATAGGCTTGCAAAATTTCGCCTAAATCGACATGATAGAAAATTTTTAAAAATTTCTAAAGAGAAATGTTTCGTTACTTCATACCTCATAAGATA
This sequence comes from Micraspis discolor, assembly GCA_030674115.1. Taxonomy (NCBI): domain Eukaryota; kingdom Metazoa; phylum Arthropoda; class Insecta; order Coleoptera; family Coccinellidae; genus Micraspis; species Micraspis discolor. The sequence goes on from JARTUT010001740.1 coordinate 5,944,935, forward strand.
TCAGACGCATTCAAACAAAAATTTGTGTATGTATGTTCGTTTTTGATATCTCACATATTCTCAAATTTCATTGTCGTAGCTTCTTTCCATCTAAAGGTATGATTATTTTTTATATACTTAAGAAAAAAGAACAATGATATAAAGTCCGTCATATGCATCTCTGATCTATGATAATTATATATAATATAGCACAAGAAAAATACATATTTATTATGGATAACGGACCAAACATTCTACATAACCTTCCATCTATCTAGAATTAACAAACCACAATTACTTCCTTCGCTCTCTATATTTTGATGGAGCTACGTAAACACATTTACTAAAAACGGTTTCAATATTTCTTTTATAAAATATTTATTCAGAAAGCATTTTCATCGTCCAATTGGAAAGAATGGATAAATGAGAACATTTTATATGGAATGATTGATAACACAGGCCTACAAAAAAAAATTTTTTTGGTACCTAGAATTTTTGAGCTGATTTTAACTATATTTTTATTACTGAATCTAAATATGATAGCAGTTTTTCTGTATCAGCTCTAGATTTTTAGTTAAATTGACTCATCTATCAATGCTTTTTCCTATTTAATACTTTCAAGTATGAGTGTTGTAAAATTCATGCAAGAGATAGATTCTTGTATATTTTCCTTATTGTCAGTCTTCATTTGAGACAAATTGAATTTAAAATAATAATATTTATTATAATTATTATTTCAATTCATTTATTACAAATAGAAGACTAACAATATGAGATATATAACTGATTGGTTGACAAACTGTTAACAAGTGGGATTTAATCCTATTTAGTGTCTTCCAGTTAGTTCCATAGAAATCCGATATATGGAGCTGTCCATTCTGAAGTGAACTTCAACTGCAGTTGAGAGTTGAGGTTAGTTTGTGAATTCCCGCGGTGCAGATAGATAGAACTTAGCGTCATATGAAATTTCTCTTTAGTAACGAATTGTTGAAAAGTAAATCTAAAATGATAATGTGAATTGTTGTATTTGTGTTGTTGAATAGAAATGAGTTCAGGTAGAAGAAGCTGTGTACATCATCCTGATATTTTTTTCTACATATGAAATTTCTCTTGTAACAAAGATAATTTTTTTGCCCCACGATGGGGAGCAGGTAAGATAGTTCTGAAAAAATATTGCTCCGGCTAGCAACAGAGCAGATAAAAAAAATGTTGATGCCTCTACCCTAATCAATGAAAGTTCGAAATTGAACAGTCGTCATTTATTCCACTTTTTACAAATATCAGTTATTTACAAATGTACAGTCAAAATTGAGTGGAATTGACAAGATGTTCGGTCATGTATGTTTCACAGGTAATCACTATCCCCCTCACTGAAACTTATCTTGTTTATCCTTGTATATTGAGATTCCAGGAAAATTATCTCCTCTGGTGGTTTTTCAGTTGAAGAAACGTTCGGTAATTATCTTCTCTGGTGGTTTTTCAGTTGAAGAAACGTTAGATAATTATCTTCTCTGGTGGTTTTTCAGTTGAAGAAACGTTATGTACGCCACTGCTGCAAGTTGGCAACAAGCTCTCAACTTCAATGAATTTTGAACTTGATAGGTCGACGACAAAATTCCATAGCCCGACGGGTTTGGCTGTGAAAATCGGGTTTATCAGTTTTGACTTGATAAAAATCTCTTAGTTTCCATCGTTCTCTAAATGCAACATTCTACAAACGAAAATCTTTTAAAAGAAGAAAAAACAACCACGTGTTCAGAAAAGAACCCAATGGCGCAGATAGTTCGACACTAAAAATTCAGAGAACTCTGGACACCGAGAAAACAAAAAGATTAAATAATTGAAATTGAAATTGAATAATAAAGTTAAGTACAATATCAAGCTGATCCACCAGATATTCTCAAATGGAAAAGTGAAAAATGGCGGTCCGACCAGAATTATACATCTTTTTGTCATCTACACAAAAAATAATTAAATGCATTAAATAAACATGACATTTAGGATCGAATAAACCCTGTCTGATCATAAATGAAAACTTACCGGAAAATTTCTTCCGCCAGGAAAAATTCGCACATAAAATCTACGAAAACACTTCAAACAAGTTATTTCAGCAGCTTCTCGACAGTGAAAAGACAGACTGGATCGAGGACATCGACCATGTGATATCGACCGATTCGGCGCGTTAAGTAGATCATTCCAATGACAAATGAAATGCTCACAGACAGTTTTAAAGCGGATTTCTGCGGTTAATTGAAATTGGTAAATCATGGTGCTACACTCTTTAGTAACGAGTTGTTGAAAAGTAAATCTTTCATTTTGCCATGCTATTAGAGAACTCCTGGTAAAAATGGGTCTTCCTGAATATTTTCCGGATGATTGGCGTCTATTTATTGACAGCTCAAAGCGAAGTTTGAAATATGTTCTTCTACATAATGGGATCAAATATGGCTCAATACCAATTGCTCACTCAACGAAAATGAAAGAGACATGTGACAACATAGCTTTGGTTTTGGAAAAAATAAAGTATCATGAACACCAATGGGTGATTTGTGTAGACTTAAAAATGGTAAACTTTCTCCTTGGACAGCAAAGTGGCCACACCAAGTATCCTTGTTTCTTGTGCCTCTGGGATATCAGAGACAAAACGCAACACTGGGTTAGAAAAGAGTGGCCTAGAAGAGAAAACATGGATGTTGGGGGAAAGAATATCATTAATGATCCTTTAGTTCCGCGAGAGAAAATCATATTTCCACCCCTGCATATCAAGCTGGGTCTAATGAAGCAGTTTGTAAAGGCTCTGACTTCATAAATGATTGAGATTGAACAAAATGCCTGGAATTCATTTGTTTCAGTTGTCCAAAATTTTCTGGGTTAACACAAAGCTGAAAACTATGTTGAATTAGTCAATGAGATGCTGAATAATTTCAGATCACTTGGGTGTAACATGAGCATTGAGGTGCACTATTTACACAGCCACTTAAATCGTTTTCCTGATAATTTAGGCGACATTAGTGAGGAGCAAGGTGAAATATTTCACCAAGATATCAAATGTATGGAGGATCGCTATCAAGGAAGATGGGATACTCAGATGATAGCAGATTACTGCTGGTCTTTAAAACGGTATTGTTCCAAAATATATTCAAGTATGTCACGCAAAAGAAGTTTCCGAAATGTTTAGTGAGCAATTGGTTTAAATGATGACTTTTTCTGTTTTCTATAGCATATAATAAATAATATCTGTAATATCTCTGTAATATAATAAAAATTCCTTTATTAATTTGTTTATTTAAACCATGGTTTTTCTTTTAAAATAGTGTAATGAATAATTCACAAAAATGTTGATATCTTGAAAATTCGAGCTGACAGGCAAAAACTAATAGCTTTTTTGAATTCAGGGCATCAAATTCATATGAAATTACCACCAAAATCTTCGGCACCAAAACCACTGTTTGTTTTCAAGAATTTCAGCAATTCAAACATGTAAATCTAATATCATAGTCTAATGAAGTGGTTTAAAAGAGCCGACACCGCCATCTTGTTGTGTAGGTAAGCAGCTTTAGATTAAGAGAATTCTTTAACTAGTCAATAACTGCGGAATTCCCACGATTCGTCCTCCGTTTATCGGTGTAATCATGGTTTATATATTACTGATCTATAAAAAATGGTATAATCGATAGCATAGACAAAGAATTCAATGATCTGTTCCATTCGATAAGTCATTCTTTACTTATTGTCAGTTTTTGAGAAGAAACCTCCTTTTTTTTGCCCTCAATGAATGTATGCTGTGTGGCGTACTCAATTATTTTGTAATCGATGTTCTATTCTGTGGTAAGAAAACAAAGAAAGTTTGTCTGTGGCATTGTCTATGGTCTATGGTAAATGGTAAACACTAAACAGTATTTAACCTACTTTCATCTGCAAGAGCAAAATTAGACCTTTTTATTTTATACTATCTGGGGTTAATTATATATAATATACCTCTTTTTCGTTGATCACTTGAAGTTTCTTGGAAAATAGTTAAACCAAAATGTTTTCCAATAATGAAGAGAAGAAGCTCGATTGGATGTATAAAGGTCCGAACGCATTAGTAGACAGAGAAGCATATTTGTTGGGCCGTTCAGTAGACAAAACTCTGGAAGAAATCAATAGAGAGGAATCATTGAAGGCAACCGATAAATTCATTCTTCCACCTAAAAATCATGTGGAGCATGAGTGCATTCCTCCATCCATTAGAGACTACAATAAAATAGTTAAAAGTGAACAAGTAGATTTACAAGCTAAACTTCAAGAGGACCCACTGGTTCTCATCAAACGACAAGAAGAAGAAACAAGAAGAGAATTCCTTCAGAATCCTGTACAATTGAAAAAATTACAAGAAGCTATGGAAGCTCAGCTCAAAAACCGTTCTTTCAAACATGAATCTAAAACAGACAGAAAATTGAAGAAGAAGTTGAAAAAATTGAGTAAAACATTAGGATTGAAAGACAATTATAAGAAACTGAAAATTTCTAGTAGTTCTTTTGATGATGAGGCAATATTAGATACTATATTAATGCATAAATTTAATTTTTTGAAAAACGAATTATCTGAAGAAGATTTGCGAAATATTTTATCAGGTAATTTTACTGAAAGTGAAGATTCTGATATGTCTAGGTCTTCTGATTCAGAAAAAAATGACGAAGAAACTTCGAAATCATCAAAAAGTCATAAAAATAGAAAAAAGCACTTAATTGAAAGTGAAGATTCAGATGATGAAAAGCATAGAGTGGGAAAAAACAAGTCTAATTCTCGTGATTTCTATTCAAAGAAAAAACATGACCAAGAAAATTCTAAATCATCTAACAGTTATAAGAATGGCTCCCCTGAAAGGCAAAAAACCAAAAAGAGGCAGTACAGTGAAAGTGAAGATTCTGATGATGTGAATAAAGTGAGAAAAAATAAATCCTCTAAGAATTATAAAAATGGTCCTCCTGAAAGGAAACAATCCAGGAAGAAGCAATATAGTGAAAGTGAAGATTCAGATGATGAAGAGCATAGAATGAATAAAAATAAATCAAATTCTCGTGATTTCTATTCTGGTAAAAAACGCAACCGAGAAAATTATAAATCATCTAATAGTTATAAAAAAGAATCCCCTGAAAGAAAAAACTCCAGTAAGAAGCAATATAGTGAAAGTGATGATTCAGATGATGAAGAGCATAGAGTGCAAAAAAAAAACACTATTTCTTCTGATAAAAAATACGACCAAGGAAATTATAAATCCTCTAAGAATCATAAAAATGGCTCCCTTGTAAAGAAACAATCCAGGAAGAAGCAATATAGTGAAAGTGAAAATTCAGATGATGAAGAGCATAGAATGAAGAAAAATAAATCAAATTCTCATGATTTCTATTCAGATAAAAAACGCAACCGAGAAAATTATAAATCATCAAAAAGTTATAAAAAAGGGTCCCCTGAAAGGAAAAAATCCAGGAAGAAGCAATATAGTGAAAGTGAAGATTCAGATGAAGAGCATAGAGTGCAGAAAAGTAAATCTAATTCTCATGATTTCTATTCAGATAAAAAGCACAACCAAGAAAATTCTAAATCATCTAAGAGTTATAAAAATGATTCCCCTCAAAGAAAAAAATCCAGGAAGAATCATTATAGTACAAGTGAAGATTCAGATAAAGAAGAGCATAGAGTGGGAGATAATAAGTCTACTTCTCGTGATTTCTATCCAGATAAAAAACATGACCAAGAAAATTCTAAATCATATAAGAGTTATAAGAATGGCTCCCCTGAAAGGCAAAAAACCAAAAAGAGGCAGTACAGTGAAAGTGAAGATTCTGATGATGTGAATAAAGTGAGAAAAAATAAATCCTCCAAGAATTATAAAAATGGTCCTCCTGAAAGGAAACAATCCAGGAAGAAGCAATGTAGTGAAAGTGAAGATTCAGATGATGACAAGCATAGAGAGGGAAAAAATAAATCTAGTTCTCGTGATTTCTATTCAAAAAAAAAACACGACCAAGAAAATTCTAAATCATCTAAAAATTACAAAAATGGCATCTCTGAAAAAAAGAAATCCAGTAGGAAGCAATATGCTGAAAGTGAAGATTCAGATGAGGAAAAGCATGATTTCCATTCAGATAGAAATCATGATTATGAAAATTTCAGACCATCTAAGAGTTACAAAGACACTGAAAGAAAGAAATCCAGAAAGAAGCATTATAGTGAAAGTGGAGATTCGGATGATGAAAGGCATATACTGAAAAAAAATAAACCTAGTTCTCATGATTTGTGCTCAGATAGAAAACATGAACAAGAAAATCTCAAATTATTGAAGAGTTCTCGAAGTGGAACCCCTGAAAGAAAGAAATCAATAAAAGAGTACCCTGAACACAAAACAAAATATGGAACAATTTCAGACAAGCAAAAACCAGGTGTTAAAAAAAGAATGACTGAAGAGGAAAAGGAAGCTATCCGAAGAAGTATGATGGAACGGGCTGCTGTAAGAAATGCAGAAAGTTTTGAAAACTTCAAAAAATACATCGAGGATAAAAACAAACCCGAAGTTGTTGAAGAACATGATGAAAATTTCATCAGAAATCATTTGTTAAAATCGGCTAATAGTAGTACTGTTGCTGATCGAATAAAAGCAAATGTGAGCAACATTCAAAGATCTGAATTTGCGATGGAATCAAATTTTCTAAAATAATCAAATTTGGACAGTGATATGAAGTATGCCCGTGAAAGAATTTAATAATCTCGAAAGAAAATTAAGTACCAAAATTACATGACAAATATTTTTTGAAAAAAATTGAAGCCTTTAGCTCAGAGCTTATCAATACCTGTTGAGATATTTTTTGTAATTTTGAATCAGCTTCATGATATTCAAAAAAATCAAGTCATTAAAATTTTTTTTGGCAACTGATCAATGATCTCAAACTGAGTTCTAATTGTGTTCTTTCAAGGTTGATATGTTTAAATGTACAAATAGACTACAAATTATTTCATCACACAGTAACCCTTGAAACAAATCAAAAAAATTTAAGTTTTTGAAGATTGATGATTTTGAAAATATATGTATATAGTGTATATTGGAAATAAAAAGTGAAACAGTATATATAATTTTTTTTTTCACTTGATCAGGATTCTTGAAATTTGCTGAAAATCAGAATGTTTAGTTTGCATGTCATAGGGCTGGTACTCTGAACTCCTGTTGAGATTTTGTATTAAACATGCTAAGTTAGCTGTGCAAGTAGCAAATCATCAATTTCAGAAATAAAAATTAATTCATTTATTCATATAAATTACAACATACATAAATTTGCAGAATTTAATATAATAAAACATTTTCAGATTACATCAAGTTCAAATTTATTTATCCTAGTAAATACAGTTTTAGTAATAAATTTGAAGCTTACACAATTCTGTAAAATATAACGTAAAATAAAATATGCAATCAATTAATTTTACCTAACTAGTTATATGTGCAATGCTACAATGCAATTAAAATTAACATTTTAACCTTTATAGGATCATTCGCAATGTCCAAATGACCTACCTCATTATTTGCATAAAACTTTAATGAATGATTTCGGCATTGCTAACTCAAAAGGGTTCTAATTTCTTAATGCATATGGCATAAGAAATCAACATAGCTAGGAGACCCATCTAAACCTTTATCTTCTACTAAGAAATGTTTGAAAATAGGTTCTAGCTTTTCTCTTTGCCGTACCAATATAAGCTGAAATAAAAAAACTCGATAAGTATACCAGAATATCGTCACAAATAGAAAATTAGTCATATTCAAAGATACCCTCATGTATCGATGCCTCTGTAACCTAATCTCTTCAATAGGGCTTTCCAACCTGCTGTCACGATCAGCTGTTTAATGGCCGCTGTAGGAAAAACAAAGCCTTTGTTTACAAGTAAATAGTTGTGTTATTTGTAAAAATTAGTGAAATACTTTATTGTTTTTTATACAAAATGCCTAATTTTTGTTGTATTGTTGGCTGTGGAAGTGTAGGGACCCGTGACAGTGTTAGATTTTTCCGAATTCCTGCTATTTTGAACTTTAAGCATAAGATTGAAATGAACAAACTGTCGGTTTTAAGACGAGATCGTTGGATAAATGCTATACATCGAAGTGATCTGACACTCACAAAGCTCAAATACTCATTAGTATGCTCAAAGCATTTAATTTCAGGTAAAAACTTGATTGTTTGACTGTTTTATATGCACTGAAAGCTTAATTTATTTAAGGAGCTCCAGCAGATCTAATGGACATGTTAAACCCAGACTGGGTTCCCTCACTGAATTTGGAATATGAAAAACATGGTAGTACATGTTCAGAAGATGCTGAAAAAGCTTAATCGTTTCAAACGAAGAAAAACCAGAGATATGTTAAAAGATGAGGTAAGGCATTGAATCATTGCATGAATCGAGTAGTGCTAAGGTAAGATAATATGGTTGAAATAAAAGTGTTACCATTGTATATTATAGTATATTACTATAATAATTCTAATCATTTAATCTCTTGTCTTCTGTCCGTAATCAAATTTTCAGAGGTAATTGGGCAGTGTTTATGTATTAATCAATTTGTATTGATAGTTTTTAAATGAATAGGTACATTGTGCTAGCAATAACCAACCTTCAACATCTTGTGAAGAAGATACTTTGAAAGCATTGCCTGATGAAGATTTGAATTCAAGAGCTGTTCAGACAGATATCGATAGTGAAGAGATGATAGGATTGCAACTCTTGAGAAGTCGGCAGCATTATTTGGAAACGAGGTTCATTAAAACATCCTTCACGATGGAAAGTTTCAAAAGTGATGATACTCGTACAAAGTATTATACGGGACTGTTGTCCCGATGTCTCTTTTGAGCACACAAGATGAGCAACCGATTTTGGATGAAATTGTTCATGTTTCATGTGCTTTGAATAATTTATGCCCATCAGTTGTTCCTTTATAAATAAAAACATTTCAATAAATTATGTAGTTTCTTTATGAGATATATCTCCATCAAAATAGTCACAATTAATTAGTATTCAGGTCTTATATTAAAGAACAATGATAAAGAATTACTACTTACTATAAAAAAAATATTTATTTTGCACTCATTCCAAGATAAATATAATTAGAATTTTTATAACAGCATTATTGAAGAAATTATAACGATAAATGATCTGGGGTTGTATTCTCTAAATAATGTGCTGCAACATCAGGATACTTTTGCTGAAGTTTATGGAAATATTCACTCATTTTACGTATAACAACAGAAATATAATATTTCTAACCAGGGCCGGATTAACCTCAGGGCAATTGCCCAGGGCGAATTCAGAATTGGGCTCGAATTCATCAAGTTACTAACTACATACGGAAATCACTGAAATCGAGAAAAGCGATTCCAAATGATAAAAACATAGGTTTCGTTCCTTCGACCGATATCAGTCGTCATTTACTTGCGCCTGCCCTTCGCATTTCGCATCTCATCCAAACGAACCGTTGGCCACCCCCCCCCAACGCCTCTTCGATGTCTGAGCTTCCACGCATTCTCGGGTGACTAGTCATTACATGGTGAATGCAAGGCGCACGCATCGAAAACGAATTGTTGTGTATTGTGTGGAAATAAACGCTTTTGTAGTTTTGTGAATGCCGGTCATTTAAATTTATTTTATTGTTTCATTTCGTTGGAGGGCGTTTATTGCGATGCGATCACCGATTGAAAAAAAGATAAAAGTAAATAAAATATGAGTTCTATAAAACCAAGTGGAGCACAAAGACGCAAAGTTCTGAAGGAGAAGCAAGTTGAGAGTGAAAAACTCCTCAAACAAATTCCTACATTGGACAATTTTTTCGCTAAAAAAGATGAACCCACCTGCTCATCGAATTTACAGAATGAGTTTTTGGATGATGGAGGAAAGTTTCACGAGAAATAGAGCTCTTTAACGTGTCCCACATGTTAAATTTTTTTATTTGTGCTTGTTACCGAATGTATGTTCCTTATCATTGTGATGATTAATAATGTTGAATGATTGTTTGGGCTATTACCGTAATGTTTTCCGACGTTTCAATAGACATCTTCTATCTTTATCAAGGAGGAATAGTAAAAAACCGTTTGAAAATTATCAATTTTCAAAAAAGTCAATATTGACAGAAGTCATGAAAGAAAATGAACGATGTTATATACTCATCTGTGATATGATGATCTTTTAAAGTTGGATCGAACTATCAGCGTCCAAACTTCTGGCAGATCTATAGATGGAGCACTTATGGAATCATGTGTTATTTTCATAAATGCTGCTTCTTTGATTTTTCTTATTGTAAGTTTTTCTTCTTTGGATATTATTGATGCTTCATCCCACTTTATACGATGATTCTCATCTACAGCATGTTGGACCAACCTGGATTTGTGTGGGTGTGGAATTTCTTGGTTGCTGCCATCCAAATCATGTATGGGAATCAGTCTAGGGTAGAAAAAGTAAACTGAAGTTGGCACGTCCATGGTCATACAAGCTTGAATTACAAAAGATCTCTCATCCACAGTCATGTCGGAACCTCCAGAAAGAGCATCGTTCTTCAGTAGACAATTGACATAGAGTGGTAGCAGTTTCATGCATTCTGGTAGGATAAGTAGGCCAGCACTGCTTGGAGTAGCACAATTTTTCCTACAAAATTCTTAAATGAAAATCTATAAAAAACAAAATAGACGACATAATATTATCAGTTCCAATTTATTAAGTCTGAAAATACGAATCCTGCAATCATTTCTTGATTGAATCTCAATAGTATTTGATACAGCTCAAATCATCACATTCATATAATATCTACATGGAGAACTAGCATACGAGGGTTGCCTTTTACAGTGTGGAAACCACTTATGGAATAAAATTCTTTATGACATTATTTTAGAAAATTATAAAAAATGCTGAAACACGTCAACTTTTGAATTCAGTTGTGCGTTATGTAAACATAAATTTAAATGTACAGATTGATTCACGTAAATCAGCTATAGTCGGTGTTCTCTTTTTTTAATGAAACACCCTGTATATTTGTATATTTTTGAAATCCCCTTAATGAACCGATTTCAATAAACTAAATATCTATGGTCAATTATGAATTGTACAGGGTGAAATTTTTATTTTTACAATTATATATATATATTCTTTTGAACTTTTGGCTGACAATATTTAGTTAGCAAACAATAAAGCATATAGATCAGGGGTTAGTGACGGGGTGTCATACAGTTCGGCGTATGACATAAAAGCCTAGGGAAAAAACCCCAGTAAAAAAAACCCTGGCTCCCCGTCTAAGTGTGAAAATACAAAAATAAGCTTACAATTATTAAACACATACATAAAATAGCTGATGTATTTGATTTTAACACATTAAAATAAATGCTCAAAATGTTCTCCACCTAGTTGTTGGCAATAACACAGTCTCCTATAGAACTCCTCCTTAAGTTTGTTTAAAGTTTGAGGTGAAATATTCCGTATTTCTGTAGTTATCCTGTCTTTGAGGTCTACAATGCTAGTTGGTTGTGTTGCATATACTTTGTTCTTGAGATAACCCCATAGAAAAAAATCCAGCGGCGTAAGGTCTGGCGATCTAGCTGGCCACTCAATAGTACCTCTTCGTCCAATCCATTTATTGGGAAGATTTCCTAAATAAGTTCTTACCATTAAAGCATAATGGGGTGTTGCCCCGTCTTGCTGAAACCAAACATTTTCATTCGGTAAGCTAGGATCTATTGCTTTGGGATATAAGTTTGCCAATGCAGGAATAACTTCATTTGTAAGCATATTTAAATATTTTTCAGTTGTCAAATTTCCATCTATAAATATAGGACCAATAATATGGTCGCCTATGATACCGGCCCAAAAGTTCACCTTTTGAGGGTACTGAGTATGTGTTTCACGCATCCAATTAGGATTCTCTGCTGACCAATATCTACAGTTCTGTCGGTTTACCTCCCCATTCATTGTGAATGTTGATTCGTCAGAAAAAAGAATGGTACCAAGAGCTATCTCATTTCTGTTCAGCTTATTCATCAATCTTTCGCAGAAATCCATTCTACGATCTGGATCGTCTTCTGTTAACTCCTGCACAAAACTCAATTTGTAGGGATGAAGTTTTTCTTTATAAAGACACCTTAGAACAGTTGTATGACTAACATTATTTTCACGGGCAATTTGACGTGTACTTGAAGTTGGATTCTCTTCGACACTTAGCAAAATATTCACTTTCACATCATCTTCAACGAAGTTTGGTTTTCTTTTTAATGGTTTGACATGTCCAATATCTCTTAATTGTGCATGAATTGTGCTTTGTGAAATATTAGGCAATTCGGGATACCTCTGATTAAATAAGTTTGCCACTTCAACTTGACTTCTGCAGTTATCCCCGTACCCGATCATCATTAAAATCTCAATTCGGTGAGTCTCAGTTAAATATTTCATTGTTATTTCGACAAGGAAAAAGTTTTTAACAAAGATTTTACTTTTTCAGTATAAACTGTCAACACATCAACAACCGACAGAATATTAAAACAATTGCAGTAAACCACCGAGGTTGCGGTCAAAATTAATGAGGAGTGCTATTTACCTATGAACAGCCTAGTAGGGTTGTAAAAAGCATCGGATATACTTACTGACACAATTATTCAGGCTTAAATTATTTAAAACCTATCTTTATGAATATCTAACACTAAGCATTTTTTATAATATTAAGTTTTCTTCTTTTATTACAATTTTCCTTCGGTTCGAGGATAGATCTTTTGAATAATTTAACTCTGACTAATTGTGTCAGTATGTATATCCGATGCTCTTCACAACCCGAATCGAATTCCGCTAACTAGGTTTTTATCGATTTAGTTTTTTTCAATTTTTCTAAAATATATCGTTTTATGCTTATTTTTTCTGGTTTGGTTGACAAAATATCTTCTATATAACCAATAATGCATTTTTTATTATAAATATAAAGTCGGTTGAAGGGATTTTCAAATGAATTGTCTCATTTGAATTGGCATAGGAGGTTTTCTTCACATTTGTCACATTTAAAATTCACACTGAATTTTTTGAACAATTATTCAGTAAAATAAGCAATGGAATTAATTTCTAGACTGCTCATATCGCACAGGTATATCGCACTCCTTATAAATTGCGACCGCAACCTCGGTGGTATCAGGATCTTCTGTTTCTACGAGACAGAAATGGTATTTGTGCTACCTACCCCTACAATATTTGAGCCGCCCATATACTCCTCTGTCAAAAGATGTACATCTTGATCATTTTGACAAGTGGAATTTTCGGTAGTATCAGGATCTTCTGTTTCTACGAGACAGAAATGGTATTTGTGCTACCTACCCCTACAATATTTGAGCCGCCCATATACTCCTCTGTCAAAAGATGTACATCTTGATCATTTTGACAAGTGGAATTTTCTATATACCTTTCAAGGTAGCCACTCATAATGGATAGCAATCCAAATCTAAAACTACGCACAGAAGGATTTGGATCATAGCCCCTTCGCTGCCTTATCTTAGAGAATAAATTAAGAAAGGAATAGAAGCCTTTTTCTCTTCCCACATTTGAAGTATACCAGTGATAGTTTGAACCAAACCATCGAATCAGAATGGTGTATTTTTATCAACCGTCCAAGACTCAATGAAGCCTATTGATTCCATTAAAACTTGTTTCGCTGCAGTATTCTTATCAGATAACGGTTGTCTTAACTAATTGCCATCAAAGTATCCATGAGAGTTTAGACAATCGAAAAGGTCATTAATTTTCAATAGGAAATTAGCAGTTGCAATGGAACTTGAAGAATTGAGCTCACCACTTGCGATCACTGTCATCATGGTACAATAAAATTTCTTACTAAAAATCTGAGTTGCTAATTTCACTTTCATTTTCTGAAAGGCAATGGGGTTAATATGAGTTTCTGTTATTTTTAGAAGGGTATGAGAAAGTGAATTTGACGAATCGATGTCGTACGTTTTTTTATATCTCTTCATGAAATATTACTCCCACCCACTATGATATCCCTTTTCATTAATGAATTCCTCACATTTTTGATTAGATGTGGAGGGTCGTAAAGAACAAAAATTTTATACACGTTGAAAAAAAAAATGGTTTACTTTTTGATGCTTCTAGCAGTTTATAAAGAGATTTCTTTTTTGATCTTTGATCACAAATTAAAACATTTATTACTAGACCAAATTTTTCAATTTCTAGTAAGCATTTTTCCAGGCATATTTTCAATTTTGTTCCAACTATTGATCCACACGACAAATAATACCCTACAGGTACACACCAATTAGAAAAATGGCGTTCTGTAAGCTGTATTATAAGAAGAAAAATAAAGTTGTCTAATGTTTCCGTGGTCATACATATCCGTCCGTAAATTACGTGGTGCGGTAACGTTAACACCGCACATTATCTCAAACTGAAGACTCATGCGCTATACCGTAAATACCATGCAACGCTAATACCGCACGACGTTATTTCATCTTCCATATCTCTCTAATCTTTGACATCGTTTCGGATTCACGTTTACCTGAACTGTTATCCTTAAAATAAACTAAAAAATCTTCTTTCGACGTTCGACGACGTTATTCTGAAACACCCTGTGAATACAACGTTCGTAGATTAGATTTCTATCGCCGGTCACAGTCAGTAAAATATCTGATATGGCCGAAATATATTGATCACAATTGTCATGTTGGGAGATTATGAAATTTTTTCCGAGAAGTAACAGAATGCCGTTCTTTCCAGAATGTCATTATAAGCAGTAATTACGATTTTGAACTAATAATAATGAAGTCCCTTTCATTTCCGCTTGCAGCTGTAAAGTAGGTAAAGCAGGTAACATTTCATTGGAACAATTTGCGAAATAAAATATTTCCTAAAACAATTCCCTGAAATTTGTCAAATGAAGCTAGGTTCAACACAAAATTTATTTCCACAATCGTTTACCTTAAAAGTTATTAAAACGAAGACCTATCGAAAACAATTTATGCTCAATAATTCTGCCTACTAATTATTTAACATCATAAATGGAATCAAGAAGGTGCATGCAAATAATGAAAATAAAACAAATATTACTAATTACAGGAAATAATTTTATACCATGGTAGATTATTCCATAGCAGGTACTAATCTTAGTCTGATTGTGTTTATAGTTTTGCAACTCATCTAAAGTAATGAAATGCTCACAGAGGAAAAACGGAATAAAATAAATAAAAAATCTAAAGAGAATA
Source organism: Micraspis discolor (assembly GCA_030674115.1). Lineage (NCBI taxonomy): Eukaryota > Metazoa > Arthropoda > Insecta > Coleoptera > Coccinellidae > Micraspis > Micraspis discolor. The sequence goes on from JARTUT010001740.1 coordinate 5,960,165, forward strand.
CTGTTTTATGTTTGTAGGATGAATATCTAGCTTGAAGTCATTATGAAGTGATTTTGGTGTAATGAAAAATGTTTTTCAGGATATATTCTTCAAATAATAAAATAAACAAAAATACAATTTGCAATATTCTCACAGATTCTCAGTGCAGGATTCCACTAATAACCATTTTTTATTTCGGAAAGTGTGGTTAAAATCGATTCTTCCGTCAAGACGATCACTCTCGAACGGAAGGAAATATAGTGTGAAATTTTCATGGTAGGTAGTTATAGGGTGATTAGGAAGTATCGATTTTTTTTACACATTATACCATTGAAAAAATTATTATGTAGATTCATCCTAAGAATTTATCCTCATCGATTCTTAGAAGGAGGTAATAAGTTACCATTATTAATTAAAAATATTTTATTACGGGAGATCTTCGTAAACAGACGGATTTGATACAAAAAAACGAGAAAACATCAAATTTCATTATGAATATTTTGTTTCTGTTGCTTCAAACATCCGAATACACCGAAACATTTCACGTTCTTTTCTTTTTCGTTCACCTGAACTGCTCCAGATTAATTTCAGAAATCTAAGTTTTTTTCCGCAATTAACTCTGCGCCAAAACTATCATAATTTATATATTTTATATTTTATTTTATATATAATTTTTTTTTGGCTCAATACAGAGGATAAAAAATATTTGGGAAAAAAGCCAGTTGTTCCTCAAAATTAAGGTGATAAAATAAGAACTTGGTCCATTTATTGCTCATTCAAATATATATATCACATACAATTTTCTTGTGTACATGCGTACTTGCGTAACTGATCTAAATTCACTTCACGTATTTGATATCACCAACAATATGCCCATAATTCATTTTTAAAAACGTCATCTAAATAAACACAGATCATTGGACAGTAAGTCAATGTATCTAAATAATAAAATATTCTGAGAGGTGATGTCGAATAAATCCGGCCCTGGCCCAGACCAACTCAGTCAGAGAGACCAAGTCGCTGCAACCATAAATACAATGAAATAAATATTTCCGTGTTTACACGCTTGAGACTGACTCTTTACCGGTAGAATTTTTGGCTTCATTTCTTTGAACTGCGTTTCCCCTCTAGGCAGATTTATACTCAATGGTCATTCTTTACTTATTGTCAGTTTTTGAGAGGAAACCTTTTTTTTTTTGCCCTCAATGAATGTATATGCTGTGCGGCGTACTCAATGATTTTGTAATCGATGTTCTATTCTGTGGTAAGAAAACAAAGAAGGTCTGTCTGTGGTAAATGGCATAGACGTTATATACTGTTACGAATATTTTGATTTATAGGATTGTAAATGAAATGACTCATTAAAATTTTTCTAAACGAAGATTGAGTTGAAGAGTAGGTATTATATGGAAAAATAAGTAGTTGGTGGTTGAAAACATCGAATGTGTTTAATATCAAATCCTCAATACTTATAATTTCACTGAAACGTTTATCTTCGAGTCCATGAAAAAAACTATTTTTATATTGAATTGTTTGAACAAATTTTTTCAATGAATTCTCTGATGATTTGGTTTGAACTGATACTATTTTTTACTATATACAATTTATGAAAAGAGGAATTTGATTATGGAATTCTTAACTATCGCAAAACCCCTCAACACTAAATGTTGCAAAAACATTGATTTCTGTAATAGGCCTCATATAAATGTTCTTGCTTCAAATTTCTTTTGAACTTAAGAATCCTGTTTAATGCGATTAGTTAAATGTAGTAAATTTTCCAGATTAAATCAACATCAGAGCATATAATTTGTTACTTGTTAGAAGATTTCTCCCAGTTGTTTATATTTTTTGCCTTAATAAATTTTTTCTCAAGATTCGTTCAGTCTAATCTAAACTTGTAATACAGTTATCAGGTAATATTGAATTATCTTCTCATAAATACAATAAAAAAACAGGTTTTCTGATATAAAATTATATTTTTCATATTTCTATAATGAATATAATATAGTAATATACAACGGAATAAAATACTATACAGTATCATAAAAATATAGTTTAATTCTGCATGCATTTCAGTCAACAATTATGTATACATCAATACATTCAAAATAACAAGTATACAAAGACTTTGTAAGTGATATGATAGAAATATATAGAATGAATGTTTACGCTATGTGGTAAATTTGCATTAAGATCAATTCCATCAGAAAATTTGTACCTAATCTATAAATAAAACGAATACTGACAAACTGAAAATACATTAAAGCTAATGCACAATTAGCAGGTTCGAAAGATCTGTCACCATTGCATTGGTGAAATCCAATTATTTGGTCAAGAGATATATCATAAAAAAATGAGTTTTGATAGACATTCATCAACACATAATATGCAATCCTCTGCTCTTTCTGTCATAGTTTTTACTTTCACCGAAATTGCTCAAAATACATATTCATTCAAACCAACGGAAAAGTTCCATTTGGTAGTTATTCTGCATAGAGTAGCCTTGTGAGGTAAGGAAAAAGTTTTTCTTGAACTTCTTAAACTTTAGGTCCCAAAAAATAGATAGTAGGTGCAAATTGTTTATAAGCGATGGAGTACCTGTAGCCATGGGGATTTGTTCTTTTGAGTTGCAATTGGGCTATCATGAAATCAGCCATGTTCGAGCTGAAATTATTCCTGCAGAATCGAATGAAATTTTCATCCTCAATTTCTACAGTTTCTTTCTCCTTCATTGAAATCTTTCTCCTCTTCAAATTCTTCACCATATATTATAAGAAAGTTTCGGATTATTGAGACCATTGTTTTTGCAGTTGTATACGCTACAATTGTTAACCATTTGGTAGATTTTGACTCAAAGAAATTCCACTGAATTTATAAGTTAGGTTGCATCTTTTTCTTCAACTACTTCTTTGAATTTTAATTAGATCTTAGAAAATTATATTCTTCCATATATTGAACGAATTAATTATACAAAGGAATTATTTGAGATGTCTAAAATAATAATAATGACATTATTCCAGACATCTTAGATGAAAATAATGAACATTTTAGGTTATGCGCAGGGAGGAATGCGCGAGTCAGACTTGGTGTAAAAAAATCCACGGAGTGCGACTACTGCTTGGTCCCTATACTGTGCTACGACGTAGTTGAAAGAAGGAAGAATAAGAACACGTCTATAGCGCCCTCTGCTTCAGGTTCATAGATTGTCCGTATACCTGGGGAGTATAAAAGAGCATACTCGAGGTAGCTCGACCTGTTCAAGAGAGTAGTTCAAGGAGTTCAGTGTGAGTTTGGTAACGTGAAGGTAACCGTTGAAGTACATGAAGACTATCTGGAGTTAATTATATATAATATACCTCTTTTTCGTTGATCACTTGAAGTTTCTTGGAAAATAGTTAAACCAAAATGTTTTCCAATAATGAAGAGAAGAAGCTCGATTGGATGTATAAAGGTCCAAACGCATTAGTAGACAGAGAAGCATATTTGTTGGGCCGTCCAGTAGACAAAACTCTGGAAGAACTCAATAGAGAGGAATCATTGAAGGCAACCGATAAATTCATTCTTCCACCTAAAAATCATGTGGAGCATGAGTGCATTCCTCCATCCATTAGAGACTACAATAAAATAGTTAAAAGTGAACAAGTAGATTTACAAGCTAAACTTCAAGAGGACCCACTGGTTCTCATCAAACGACAAGAAGAAAAAACGAGAAGAGAATTCCTTCAGAATCCTGTACAATTGAAAAAATTACAAGAAGCTATGGAAGCTCAGCTCAAAAACCGTTCTTTCAAACATGAATCTAAAACAGACAGAAAATTGAAGAAGAAGTTGAAAAAATTGAGTAAAACATTAGGATTGAAAGACAATTATAAGAAACTGAAAATTTCTAGTAGTTCTTTTGATGTTGAGGCAATATTAGATACTATATTAATGCATAAATTTAATTTTTTGAAAAACGAATTATCTGAAGGAGATTTGAGAAATATTTTATCAGGTAATTTTACTGAAAGTGAATATTCTGATTGCGAGAATCATAAAGTGAAAAAAAAGAGGCAGTACAGTGAAAGTGAAGATTCTGATGATGTGGATAAAGTGAGAAAAAATAAATCCTCTAAGAATTATAAAAATGGCCCCCCTGAAAAGAAACAATCCAGGAAGAAGCAATATAGTGAAAGTGAAGATTCAGATGGTGAAGAGCATAGAATGAATAAAAATAAATCAAATTCTCGTGATTTCTATTCTGATGAAAAACGCAACCGAGAAAATTATAAAATCATCTAATAGTTATAGAAAAGGATCCCCTGAAAGAAAAAACTCCAGGAAGAAGCAATATGGTGAAGGTGAAGATTCAGATGATGAAGAGCATAGAGTGCAAAAAAAAAACACTAATTCTTCTGATAAAAAATACGACCAAGGAAATTATAAATCCTCAAAGAATCATAAAAATGGCTCCCTTGTAAAGAAACAATCCAGGAAGAAGCAATATAGTGAAAGTGAAGATTCAGATGATGAAGAGCATAGAATGAAGAAAAATAAATCAAATTCTCATGATTTCTATTAAAAAAAAAACACGACCAAGAAAATTCTAAATCATCTAAAAATTACAGAAATGGCATCTCTGAAAAAAAAAAATCCAGTAGGAAGCAATATACTGAAAGTGAAGATTCAGATGAGGAAAAGCATGATTTCCATTCAGATAAAAATCATGATTATGAAAATTTCAAACCATCTAAGAGTTATAAAGACACTGAAAGAAAGACATCCAGAAAGAAGCATTATAGTGAAAGTGGAGATTCGGATGGTGAAAAGCATATACTGAAAAAAAATAAACCTAGTTCTCATGATTTGTGTTCAGATAGAAAACATGACCAAGAAAATCTCAAATTATTGAAGAGTTCTCGAAGTGGAACCCCTGAAAGAAAGAAATCAATAAAAGAGTACCCTGAACACAAAACAAAATATGGAACAATTTCAGATAAGCAAAAACCAGGTGTTAAAAAAAGAATGACTGAAGAGGAAAAGGAAGCTATCCGAAGAAGTATGATGGAACGGGCTGCTGTAAGAAATGCAGAAAGTTTTGAAAACTTCAAAAAATACATCGAGGATAAAAACAAACCCGAAGTTGTTGAAGAACATGATGAAAATTTCATCAGAAATCAATTGTTAAAATCGGCTAATAGTAGTGCTGTTGCTGATCGAATAAAAGCAAATGTGAGCAACATTCAAAGATCTGAATTTGCGATGGAATCAAATTTTCTAAAATATTCAAATTTGGACAGTGATATGAAGTACGCCTGTGAAGAAATTTAATATTCTCGAAAGAAAATGAAGTACCAAAATTACATGACAAATATTTGTTGAAAAAAATTGAAGCCTTTCGCTCAGAGCTTATCAATACCTGTAGAGATATTTTTTGTAATTTTGAATCAGCTTCATGATATTCAAAAAAATCAAGTCATTAAAATTTTTTTTGGCAACTGATCAATGATCTCAAACTGAGTTCTAATTGTGTTCTTTCAAGGTTGATATGTTTAAATGTACAAATAGACTACAAATTATTTCATCACACAGTAACCCTTGAAACAAATCAAAAAATTTAAGATTTTGAAGATTGATGATTTTGAAAATATATGTATATAGTGTATATTGGAAATAAAAAGTGAAACAGTATAAATATTTTTTTTCTTTCACTTGATCAGGATTCTTGAAATTTGCTGAAAATCAGAATGTTTAGTTTGCATGTCATAGTGCTGGTACTCTGAACTCCTGTTGGTTTAAGATTTTATATTAAACATGCTGTTAAGTTAGCTGTGCAAGTAGCAAATCATCAATTTCAGAAATAAAAATTCATTCATTTATTCATATAAATTATAACATACATAAATTTGCAGAATTTAATATAATAAAACATTTTCAGATTACATCAAGTTCAAATTTATTTATCCTAGTAAATACAGTTTTAGTAATAAATTTGAAGCTTACACAATTCTGTAAAATATAACGTAAAATAAAATATGCAATCAATTAATTTTACCTAACTAGTTATATGTGCAATGCTACAATGCAATTAAAATTAACATTTTAACCTTGATAGGATCATTCGCAATGTCCAAATGACCTACCTCATTATTTGCATAAAACTTTAATGAATCATTTCGGCATTGCTAACTCAAAAGGGTTCTAATTTCTTTATGCATATGGCATAAGAAATCAACATAGCTAGGAGACCCATCTAAACCTTTATCTTCTACTAAGAAATGTTTGAAAACAGGTTCTAGCTTTTCTCTTTGCCGTACCAATGTAAGCTGAAATAAAAAAACTCGATAAGTATACCAGAATATCGTCACAAATAGAAAATTAGTCATATTCAAACATACCCTCATGTATCGATGCCTCTGTAACCTAATCTCTTCAATAATATTTCTAACTACCAAAGATACCGGATTATCCAATTGAGGAAGTTTGAATTGCTCAATATTAACTTGAATGGCTGAGGGTACACCAAACAATTTTTGTATGAAATCTGGATTAGCACCCAGTCCTATCCACATGAACATATGGATTCCATTTTCTACAAATGAAAAAAATCAATTACTATAACAAAATAGTTTTCAGAACAATAAGTTTAAATGAAACAATCAATGCTATATTGGTTACACCAGTTTAAAGAATAAAATTGAAAACATTTAAGACAGAACATTTTCAAGTCTTGTCGACAACGTTGGGAAATGCCTGATTTCAAAATCTGTTCTTCCTCCAAAGATTCTTTGGTGAAATCTTCCCAGAAAGACTAGTTGAAAAAAAATTAACAGAGATCAAACAAAGCAGAGATTTTTCAAAAACTGGAGAATTAAGAATTTCACAGATTCTACTACTTGCCTAAAATATAGACCCCTTGCTCAGACATTTTCTCAATGGAACATCTTATTGGGTGTGGAATTTCCTGGCTGCTGCCATCCAAATCATGTATGGGAATCAGTCTAGGGTAGAAAAAGTAAACTGAAGTTGGCACGTCCATGGTCATACAAGCTTGAATTACAAAAGATCTCTCATCCACAGTCATGTCGGAACCTCCAGAAAGAGCATCGTTCTTCAGTAGACAATTGACATAGAGTGGTAGCAGTTTCATGCATTCTGGTAGGATAAGTTGGCCAGCACTGCTTGGAGTAGCACAATTTTTCCTACAAAATTCTTAAATGAAAATCTATAAAAAACAATCATTCTGCAATCATTTCTTGATTGAATCTCAATAGTATTTGATGCAGCTCAAATGATCACATTCATATAATAACTACATGGAGAACTAGCTTAGGAGGGTTGCCTTTTATACAATATTTAAGGATTAGAGAACAAAAACAAATATTAATCATCGAAAATTGCTTTATTATTTTTCAAAAAATATTCCCCATTACGATCTATACACCTTAGCCACTCTGATTGAGGTATCTCCAAAACATGATTTCTTGGAAGACAATTGGCAAACAAATGGTTGTGTACGACTCGGAATTGACTGTTATGCGTTGTTCCAGTGGTACGATCGCGATAAGTCTAGTTTTTTCGAAAAAACAGGCCACGATTTATTGTACTTGGAAGTGCACGAGTAACTTTTGTTGGATTTGGCTCATCTTGAAACACCCATATAGTCGACTGCTGTTTTCTTTCGGGCTCATACGTGTAAATCCACGATTCATTACCTATCACGATGTCATAGACGTGCTTCGAAGCACCGCCATCGAATTTTTGGGGCATTTTTTTTCGACCAATTGACACAAGCATTTTTTTGAGCGATTGACAAATTGTGTGGGATCTAACACGAACAAATTATTTTGACGCTAAAATGTTCATGCAATATTGAATGTATGCTGGTCCTACTAATGCCTAAGATTGTCTCAATCTCACGATAGGCCACATGACGATCTTGCTATAACAATTGGCGCACAGCATCATCAACCTTCACGAAATTCCATTTTTTGGGCGAGATGAATCTTTTAAGCTACTATAAATAATACAAATAGCGCTGGTATGTCAAAACGTTCGGACTATGTATAACCTCAAAAATGTCAAGCTTTACGATAGAGCTGTCAGTTGGCAGATTGCACACTAGGGTTGTCCAATCTCGAAATATAAAAGGCAACCCTCGTATCTTCAAATATTCAATATTCTATCAACGCTATAAAAAAACTATTTTTACTCAAAAGTAATACGAATTCGATATATACACACAAAATAACTTTAATTAACAATAATATTCAATCAACTGCATGCAGATATTGTAGTACTACGGTTAGTATGGTACAAATAAATGATTTTTTTCTTCAATATTGCTAGCAGCAACTTCAATACACATGATGAACAACTTTGCAAGTTTCCAAGTACGAAAAACATTTTTCAAGCCAAACCAGGGCTTGAACTGAGTTTTTTTCCCATCAAAAAGCGATGATATTTTTTTTAAAGTTGGCATTTTTGAAAAATCATTTGGATATTTTGTTAGTGGCGCCATCTGATAGTTCGAAATGGGACTTATTGACCGATATAATACATCGCTCCCGACAAAGATTTCTCTAATTCCTCCAATCTATCTAATGTTTCCATACTTCGATCCAATTGATAATCTATGGCTCCTTACACTGCAAATCTCTACATACTTCAAGACGGTGACTGAATAGTCAAGCTACTTAAAATTGTTACAGAACATACCTCGCGGTCTCTGGATATCTAATCACATATTGACATAGGTGAACATACCTATATGTGGCCAATACTTGAGCCGCCTTCGAAACTATGTTATCTTTGACGGCCTTAGGATTGTTGTCCATCAGCTTGAAGAGTGCCTGTTTCGACCAATAATTGATGAGGGTGTCTAAGTCGCAACTCCTATAAAGATCTGTCATCTGAGAACAAGTTTTCAGAGATAGATTACAGATTCTCAAACGCCTCTGACCAGAACAAGATGTATACAACAATGCAGCCTGAATGAAAACGCCATCATCCTCGTGAAGTTTGTCATCATGTTTGATCTCTATAGCAACGGCCTTGTCACAATCTGAAATGCGAATTTCAAAATTTTTAGTTCAGAGCCAAAAGGCAAATAGCAGAATTTATCTATTGAAACAGCATAACTTCCAATATGAGGCTTCCTCTCTATATTCATAGTCAAGCAGTGAAAATATCAAAAATAAAAAAATAGTATATTCTAATAAAAGTTACAGAATGGGCACCTATTTCAACACAAATGCGAAATTTGAACGCATGAGTGTTGGAATTACCTTCTGCAACGAGTATTAGACAATATATTCTCTATTTCAGTCAAGAATTGTGAGAAATTTATTGGAATTCAATGAAAAATTCAGATTATACCTCCTAGTGCCTTTTGTATTCTATTTTCGCAGTTGGTGTGACTGATACGAAAATTGACAGATTATAGAATTTGAATAGTGCGTTCAAATCTTTACCTGGTTTTATTTTGACAATTGACATGCAATGGACGCGTCTTGACATTCGAAAGGATAGGATGTCAGTGTTGTCAACCACAAAACGAAAAATATGACTAAAAACAATGCTGTAATAAGTTCATTACAGCACTGTTTTCAGTACTGTAATGAATTCATTACGATACTGAAATAGAGAAAATAGCTTTATTGCTTTTTCAAAATATCTGGCTTTATACACTTTTTATATACCCATTTGATTGACCTAATGTGTGTGTGAGCTGGAATGTTTATGATGCAAAATAATTCTTTGATTATATGGTTGCTCTCAATTTATCGAAACTTCTGGTATCGAGCAGTTGACAGTCCTTTAATTTTCAAGAGCTACAGTAATCACATGACTGGTTTTTGTGAAGAAACACATTTGCATTTGCTTCGCAGTGCTCCATGCTCAAACAACTTTGGCTAGGTTTTCTTCAAACTGAAAAATCCAAACTGCCGATTCACCATTTTTTTTGGCTTGTACATATATATTTATTCATAAGTCATCGTTTATGACAACCCACATACCTTCACCTATAAAATACCTATCAAATTCAATTTTGAAGCACCAGAAAAATAATTACATAGAAAATTTTATGAGATCATCCCATTGTTAGCAGAGATGAATATTTCCAGCAACTGTAAACAACACAAGAAGCACCAGTATGTCAAAATGTTCTGAGAACATGACCTGTCAAAAACGTCATATTCAAGATGGCGGCAACATATAGAAAACAACCCTCGTATATATATATATATATAAATAGATTTTCCTACCTATGGCAGCTAATTCCATATCAGTCGTATTTGACATATAAAAATGACCATAAAATTCTGTAGGTCTCACACCAGTTGATGTTCGAACTCTCATTACAGCGTCAAATCCTATTGGCCTACTAATATCAGTAATTATATCTTGAATAAGCCTCTCCCCATCAGTATCAGCCTGAAATAAATTTTTCACATCTTAATATTCGAATTGCGAAAGAATAAGATGACAAAACACTTAAATCATTCATGCTGGACAAATTATGGTATTGTATGTTAAGTACAATTATGAATTACCTGGAAGTAGGTGTATTTGAAAACTTCCCCTCCTGTCAAACGTGAAACTTGTCCTATGGTTGCTATATCGATGTAAGAATTATTCAACAGGAATAAATCAACGGAAACACCAGCTTGCACACATTCTTGTCCAAGTTTGTTGTATGTCTGGTTTTGAGGAACCAAAATAGTTTTTTCTTTGTCTGTACCCAAAAGTTTGCGATCGTCCCTATTTTTGAGTTTTCCCGGTGCTTCCACTGTTGGTAGGTTTGAACTGAATACAATGAGCTTACCCGCACATTCAGATGCCTGAAATATAAAATGAGACACTTATATAACATACATTATGAAATAGAGAGAGAAAAAACTATTGATTAAGAATCGAATGGCTACTGACCAAAGTCTTCCTATCAGTTATTTACATCTTACTTTAAAAATTGATTAATATCTAAGGAGTTTGTTATCCTATTAATTTACACTAGAAACTAATGATTATATAGTACACTAACATGTTAACGAAATTTGTGGAAATCCAAATAAAGCAAAGGATCTAAACTACCAATTGCAAGGTTTTATCCAAAACCTGTCAAATTAAAAAAAGAGAGATTCATATTTACTCATTCAAATTTGATCTTCAATAAGCACCATTCTGGTTTATGTGTTATATTACCTTGAGTGCCTCAACACCAGCTAGTATAGCAGGCAAAAGAATTGTTTCTGTTTGACGGGTGCTTCCAAACATATTAGGAATTTGTTCCATCAAAGCATCAATAATGAACTCTGATTCTTCTGGTTCAGCCAGGAAACCATCGAGAAGGGGCATAAACATCTCATTAGTATCTCCAACAACCAGCATCTGTGGCGCAGCCAATGTTCCCTAGAAACGAAATCAAAAGATAAACTGGAAAAGAACTATCTCTGTTCTTGTATCACCGTTATATAGAGTTCATTTTATAGAAAATAAATAAATTTTTATTCTTGCTGATAAGCGAGAGATTTAAAAAAAAATTGTTTAAAAAAAATTTAGAAAGCACTGACGTGAGGTCAGTTGGCTTAGGCGCTCTTATAAACCACTTACAATTATTTAAATTTTGAAAAATCATACCTCCAGAACTATTAGCTTGTCGAAGTCGAGAGTGGTATTTTTGTATACGTCTGATAAAACTGCACCATAAAAAAATTTTTATTTGAACAGTGTCATTTGAAAAAATTTTTTTTTTTTTGTTACTCGAACCTATTCGGCCGATTTGACCGAATAACGAACTTAGCCGAGATATTTATACCTCAAACCTATTCTGAAAGTTTCAACTCTCTTCCGTTCGAGAGTTATCGTGTTCACGGAACGGACAGAATCGATTTTGACCACGGATTATTCATCAGTAGGTCCAAACAAAACGATTGATACCACTTTTGCCCAAAAATTCGAAAGTCACAGACATATGGGCAAATTGATAAGCACTCTGTTCAGTTGAACAAGAGCGCCAAAAACACGCTTTCAAGGAATATGGGGCTAAAAAATGTTAGAAATAATTTTAAAAATCAATTTATGACAATAGTTTTATATATGTTTTATATAACATATAGGTGAAATTGAGAAAGAAGAGTGGGGCGCTTGATATACGAAAATTATGGCACAAAGCGCCCCTCACTTCTTTCTCAATTTCACTTAATTTATAAGCTTGTTTTTGTAGTTTTTTTTTAACTATATTTATTTCTTACTTTTTAGTGACTGTCATAAAAATATTAATGGTAATCATTAAGTTATGATTGCATGTCGGAACGTAAACCAATGTTTCACACATACACAGCTCATGGATCAAGGTTTTGAAATGAAGCCCTAAATTCTAATATTCTGCAATCTTAGAATATAGCTGAAAAAACATTATTTTTTCGGCGTGGACGGGAATCGAACCCACGATCGATGAATCTAAGAGCTGACGCCACAAGAAGACGGGCGCCTTAGATCGCTCGGCCAACGAACGCATTGGAAGAAATGGGATCTTTTCACAGTAATGAGCCACTCACGCTTAAAGGAGAGTTACAAACTGACATACATACAAGTGCAGCTAATATAAGCGTGTTAATAAGGTTCCATATGATATAACTTTGCTGCGGGAATTGCTAGGAAATACCTGACAATACTGCCTTGTACTTCTTGCTAACAATATGTCAAAAGTATTTGTAATTTAATCGAAACATATGCATTATTACGATTTTTATGGCAGTTTTTCAGTTTACTCATTGAGGGACCTTAGTACATTTATGCTCAACTACGAGATCCCTTGATCTAACAACTTACCTTAATATTATAAAAATGTACAGTACTATCATAAGTAATAAAACCAACTCTCATCTTGCTTGTGTCTTGTCCCTCATCAACAGGCAGATTTCTGAGGATATCCTTCATTTGAGAACAAAGTAAATGCACCAAACCGGATTTTATGCTGTTGTACGAAACGTCAATTACAAATATCACAGCAGGAACATTTGGAAGAGTGTTGGTCTTGCAATAATCTGCGGTAGCTATGAATTCATATGCACCAAGAACAAGCTCCGCCCTTTCAAACCTATCCATTCGTTGACCGGTATGGTCCAAGTGTTGGAAATATTCAGCAGGAACTGAAAACATTCATAATGAATTTAGCAATTTTTTCAGATGGAGAAAATTCAACTAATTTATTCATTCAAAACATCATATTTTCTCGTACATCAGTTAGTAAATGCCAACCTTCAAAAATTAATTGGAATTTTATAACATTTGTTTTATTATTTATCGAGTTACAGTGATTTGAATTCTTTTTGATGGGGTATAAACCAATTGAACTCTTGAAATAAAAATAAGACTTCTAAATTCTAAAAATAATTACCATCTGTTGTAGCTTTGCAAAAGGCACATTGAAACCTTCGACCTGAATCAACAAACGTCATGAAAGGACACATATAGGCCTTGCATCTCACACATCGCACTGGTCCCAACTCCCCAAAATTAACTACGGGAGGAACCAGTTCTCCAGGTGCAGTTCTAGCCAAGGGGCTTATAACTACACTGAATGGAACAGCAGTGCTCTTCATGATATCGTTGGTGGTAGCTACATTATACATTGAAGAACGAATGAAGCGAGGGCTGCAATTGCCACCATCCTGTACCACAAAATTCGTTGTTACTAAAGGAGGCATAAGTCCTCTCTGATTCGTGAAGAAATGTCCTGATCTAGTGTTCTGATCATCTGTCGTCACTTGAATCTGTAGAAAAATTAAAGCAAGATAATCCATGTAAGTTGTTGATTTTAGCATTTATTGACGAAGCCTTCTTTGGAATACACTTAGTACAATATTTCTACTGAATTCCAGAAGGCTGAAGCAACAGCTTCTTATCCTTACAACCTTCTTAAAATCAGGCTTCGATAATAGATTGAAAACAGGGGCAACATTCACAGATTTTTATCTTCGGCGTATGATACAATGTGGAAAGTTGTTTTAGTTTTCAAAGAAAACAAAACATGTTATCTGTAAGAAGGTTTCATGATTCTGTGGACACTAGAGTAGCAATTTTAAATAATTGAAAAACGTTCTTCCATAATTCCATAAGGATCAGTTCTAGACCCATTACTTTTCAATTTATATCTCAATGATTTACCTTGGACATCATCTCAGATATTAATTTTTCCTCCACATTTATATTTTGTTGAAAGAACTACACTTACCGGACTTGGCATCTGGTCAGGATCTAATCTTCTCTGTTGATTTTGATTCCCATATCCAGGCTGAGGATAACCAGGTTGAGGATAACCAGATTGTGGTGGATAACCAGACTGGGATTGATAGCCCTGATTCATAGGTGGCTGCTGTCCTGGCATTGGCGGATATCCACTAGGACTCCTTATTTGTTGACTGCTTAAAGGCGGAGGCATATGGGGGCCATTGTCTCCATTTGTTGCTCCAGGATGAGTTGGGACTCCCGACATATTCATATTTTGCATTTGGTTAGATAATTGATTTTGGTATTGGGTCGGTAAGTTACTGCTAGGCATAAAAGAGTTATTCACACTTCTAACATTCTGATTGGGAGGTTGAGGAACATTGTGAAGCTGCTGTCCTGGTATAACTGGTTGACGGGCTGACGGAGGGGGAAAAGGCTGTTGTCCAGCGAGAGGTGGTCTTCCACCAGTTTGCTGGCGTCCATAAGGAGATTGATTCAGTAATGGTGGTGCACCAGAAATGTGTTGTCCAGGCGCCGAATGTTGTCCAGACAGACAAGTCGGTCCAGGAATATTTTGTCCAGAAGATTGGCCTGCCAATGGGGGTGGAAGTTGACCTGGAGTTAGAAGCTGTCCAGGTAAAGGTTTTCCAGGCAATGGAGGTTGTGGCTGCTGAGAAGATAATAAATGTTGTCCTGGCAATTTTCCAGATGAAATTGGAGCTCCACTAAATTGGTTCTGACCAGCTAATGAAGACTGACCCGGCAACTGAGGCTGCCCAGGCAATGATTGTTGGCTATGTGATTTAGATACTGGTGTTTGTCCAGGCTGTTTTTGATCACTAGGTACCTGCATGTGAGGGGGTGATGATAATTGCTGTGGATTTGACAATGATGATGTACCAGTTGGAGGAAATTGTCCAAATGGAGATTGTCCCGACGAATCTGAAACAATTCCAAGAAAAATCGAGGTCAGTAACTCCTGCTTACATATACCTATGTACGGCTTAGAGTCCTTTAAAAAATTCTTTGTAGAATTATTCAATGAGATTATGATAAGAATAGACAACCTATCAGGTGCAGTACCAACAGAATGTTCTCAAAAATAAAAAAGAGCTGATCTACCTTCATAACACTGTTGTCATTCTAACCAATTCACCCATTCTTAATTTTTGCATAATTTCAAAGAAAAATTGAAGATTTTACTCAAAATCTGATCAGCACAAATATGGCACAACTAGATGAGAACATTTTCACAGAAAAAAAAAAAGTTGAGCTAGTTTTTTTCAATTTTTCATCTAATTCTGAAAACAAAGAACTCTGCAACAATTTATGACAGATTAATAAGCACAAGGAAAAGACAGGGGACAGTTCCAAGTGGTAGTTAAACAAAGATACTCCATAATGAGTTAACAATTATTGTGAACATAAATTGTGTAAATATTATAGTTATTGTTGATAGAACTTGTTACTTAGTGAAAAACAACTTACCTTTGAAATCTTGAGAAGCTGCTGGTGACTGCAGATTTCTTGGTGGCAAATTTTGACCAGATGGTGGAAAATTTGGTGATCCCCCAAAAGGATGGTTTTGATTAATTCCACTTTGAATTTTGGAACTTTCCGACACAGGTGATTGGATGGAGTTCATTGGACTTGACTGCATAAACGGATTGTTTGATTCATTTCTGACTGTTGTACGGTTTTCAAGTGGATTGGATGAAGCATTGTATTGACTGATAGGAGTATTTAAGGGATGACCAAGTGAATTTTGAGAAGATTGGTTTTTGCCCATCTGTGGTAAGGTAGAATTATTTTGGGGTTGAGATAGTGTTGAGGGAGGGTTAGATTGATAGTTCGTTGTTTGAGGTGGTTGACCTTCATAGACAGTTGAAGAATTAGGAGTTTGGTTGTGAGTTGGAGAAGAATGATTTTGTTGACTTGAAGATAACGATGGTGGTAATTGAGCAATTGGAGGGCCTGACAGTTTTGGTTGATAATTGCCTGGAGGTAGTTGACCTAAAAAAAAATAATTTCATTAGAACTATATTAATTAATCATAGTAAATGCCAAATTTGTCATAAAAAATGTATAATAATTTGAATTAGAAACTGCTCACAATAGAGGCCAAATGACAGAATATCTATTTACCATAGTGAGTGTCTAAAATGGTATGTGTCCTGATTAGATAATAGTAGTACAGGTTTGGGGAAAGGAGGATTCCTTTAGTATCTTTATGCCAATTGACTCCACACAATGTTCATGTATACAGTGACTCCTGTTCTTGATGTATTTTGCCCTTTAGAATTTGTACTTAGAAAATTTTGATTATTCAACAGTGCATTTTTCCTGAGATACTCTCACAAAGTTCGAATAATTACATGCTAGAATATCTCTCTTATCTTTTGATATTCAAGACTCCTGCTTCTCAGGTGGAAATCCCTGGTTTGATACAGGACTAGATGAAAATTTCCATTTTGGCATTTAGCGAGCGACATTCAGTAGATATGCTCAAAGATCCTCACGTGATTCTCGGCTTTGTTTAAAAATTATTATACTTGAAATTTTATGCATACACCCTATTGTACTGATAATTTGAATGGTTAAAATGGCTTACATATAAACGAAAGATAAATAGTGGCATACTTCTTGTTTTCTATTAACGAAACATATTTTTGCTACACATTTCACATTGTGTTTTAAGTTCAAATGCCTATTAGGCATTTATGGAGAGCTTACCTTACACACATATATATATATATATATATTATCCTTCCTTTATATATATATATTAGGTGTACAAATAAGTTTCCGCGGTTTGTCAAAAGATGGCCCCACCAGAAGGTTATGGAGAAATTGTCAGATGTAAAACGTAATATCCCAAGTTTAGTCATCTGGCAACACCATAACCTTAAAGTACTAGTGATTCCGTATCAGCATCACGTAATTTTTTTCGTGCAAAAATGTCAAGTTTTATTCCGAATAAGCATCATTTGCGGGAACTTTTGATTTACTTCTTTAATGTGAAAAAATCTGCAGCTGAGGCGCATCGATTGCTTCTAGAAGCATATGGTGAAGCTGCTTTAAGTGAGAGAAGTTGTCAGGAATGGTTTCAAAAGTTTAAGAATGGTGAGTTTGACGTTAAAGACAAAGAACGCAGTGGAAGGCCGAAAGTGTACGAAGACATGGAATTAGAAGCACTATTGGAGGAAGATTCGTCCCAAACGCAAAAAGAACTTGCACTTACTCTACAAGTGACTCAACAAGCAATTTCACATCGTTTAAAATAGTTAGGAATGATTCAAAAACAAGGAAATTGGATTCCATATGAACTAAAGCCGAGAGACGTTGAACGCCGATTATGCATGAGTGAAATGCTGCTTGCCAGGAATAAAAAAAAGAGTTTTTGCATCGTATAGTCACTGGTGACGAAAAATGAACTCACTACGATAATCCAAAGAAGAGAAAGTCATGGGTTAAGCCCGGCGAACCATCAACATCGACAGCTAAGCCGAATATTCATGGAAAAAAACTCATGCTGTGTATTTGGTGGGATCAGCTTGGTGTCGTGTATTATGAATTGCTGAAACCAAGCGAAACCATTACTGGAGCTCTCTACCGAACACAATTGATGAGATTGAGTCGGGCACTTAAGGAAAAACGCACCCATTACTACTTCAGACACGACAAAATTATTCTTTTACATGATAATGCTCGTCCACATGTTGCGGCGCCGGTAAAAACATACTTAGAAACACTCAACTGGAAAGTTTTACCCCACCCGCCGTATTCACCAGACTTAGCCCCTTTTGATTATCATCTGTTCCGGTCGATTGCACATGGTCTGTCTGAGCAGCGCTTCACATCATATGAAGACACCACAAATTGGGTAGATTTGTGGATAGCGTCAAAAGATGAAGAGTTTTTTCGACGGGGTATCCGAATGTTGCCAGAAAGATGGGGAAAAGTAGTGGCAAATGATGGAAAATACTTTGAATAAAACGTAATGTACTTTTCCTTTACAATAAATTCTTAATTTTTTATAAAAAACCGCGGAAACTTATTTGTACACCTAATATATATAATTTATTTCAAAGCCTGGGCATAACAAATTTGTCAGGTTTCATATATACATATATGTAAAACCTTCAATAATGTGCAAGTTGTATTTTGAACTGATCTGACAGAAGGACTTAAGCTAATTATTACAAATACTTACTATAGTTATGTATTTGAAATTATATGAGCGTACTCACTTGGTGGAATAGAAAATCCAGCAATATCTGATCCATTTGATGGAGAACTGTTTCGTATTTGCGGTTGTATACTTCTAGGAGGTCCATTTGCACTGTTGTTATTTGCATTGAGACCACTAACTGTTTTACTTATTGGTCCATCGAAAGAATTGGACATATTTAAATTTTGCATATCAGAACCAGGCATTTTCTGTCCTTGAGGAAAAACTGTGAATGGGCCAAGGTTTCCACTAGGCATTTTACCTAGTAAATTGTTCAAATGAGAGCCCTGATTCAATGTGTTGGCAGAGGTTGGAGGTAAATTTGAAGGAGTACTGGTAGCTGATGTGTTTAACGGAATCGTCTCAAACCCTTGATTATTTTGTCCATCCTTTTGAAAGTTTGGTAATGGTGCACCATACTGTTGTTGAGAAAAATATTGTGGATTCATTGATCTGGAATAAAAATGATAGTGAGTTCACTCATACTGATCAGATACCTATAATCAAAACACAAATCACCTAGATCATTGGAAGAATGGTCAAAACAAAACTCAATGGGAACAATTCCTTAGGATTTCAAGAAAAAACTTGACACTTAAGTGTATTTTGAAAATGTTTGTTTAACATACAAAACAACTTACTTCTAATAAGTTTTCGTAGCGAATTTCAAAAGATAAGTTGTACAACTATGAAATTGTCTCTATAGGTGAATTATTAAATGTATAAATTTCATTTAAAATGGAAAAATACAGAGATTCAAGTTATAGCTAAACAGTCTAATGCCACGTAAAGCTAATCAGCGCATGCCCTAGTTACTTCCACGTATTTGTCCCCAAAAATATCACCAGATTTGATATGAGAAATGAGTTTAATTGAGAAATGCAATTTATTGGTTTTGCATTTCGTAAAAACATTGGTTTGTTCACGATAACATTCGCAATATTATTAGGCATATATTACCCGGCAAGACACGCTAGACGTTACGACTGTGTGAAACTTGATGATATTTTAGGGAGTCTTCATTCCGAATCGATCGTTCAAAATAACCTTAAAAATTGTACATACGATAATTTGTTAGTTGCTCCAAATAATGAAATTACAATTGATGAAGTATCTCAACAAAAAATATACTCAGATCCAAAACCAGGTAAATATCGCATGATTTGCCAAAATGAAAATCATTGTTTATAAATTTTATGTTTTGAGTTTAATTATTTTGACATCTAATATCCGTCATTGTCAGAAATTAATCCTGTGCACGTGTACCAACCAAGAAATGTTGAATCCCCCTCTCCACCTAGTGCATAATTTGGCTGTGTTCCACAGAGTCACAGATTATTTAGTAGTAGTAGTTAGAATACTGCTGCGGTAAAAGTTTAAATCAGGGGTACTAAAATTGCAGTTATATAAGAACCACTTTAGGCAGGAATGGTAGTTGTGGAACGTCTAATGTTCCTTTGTTTCTTCCTATCAACATTGAAGAATTTCAATGATCAGATCCGCCGAATATCGGAAACGATTCCGGTACTGTTGTTCTTCATGTTGTTCCTGCAGCCAATATTACATTAATCTTCAGAAGGTTTCAAGAGTTCTGGTTTAATATTTACCAAAGTATCGAAACCTTCGATTTCTCTTCTGATATGCGAAAACTTAGTATAAAAATCCTTTATTCATATTATGATTTATTGAAGTCTTTGCTAGTAAAGTGATAATCACACGAACTTGATTCTTTTCTGCAAAATTTGTATTCTTCTCCAATAATGATCAGATTGAATTTCTAATTAAAAATTAAGCCCAGTATAAGATCAAACACCATCATTTAATCAAATATGTTTTAGGAGGAGAATTTATACCTAAAGACTGTGCACCTTTATTCAGCTCTGCTATCATAATACCATATAGGGATAGGGAGGAGCAGTTGTACATATTTCTGAATTTCATGCATTTTTTTCTACAGAAGCAGAGAATTCATTATAGGATTTATATAATTGAACAAAAAAATGAGTTTCCATTCAATCGTGCTAAGTTACTCAATATAGGCGCTAAATTAGCAATGACTGATGGTTTTCCATGTTTAATATTACATGATCTGGATTTAATACCACTGAATTATGGAAATATTTACGTCTGTTCAAGATTGCCCAGACACATGTCTTCTAGTCTTGATACTTTTAGGTGTGTATTATAATTTAATTATAAATTAATTTAGGTGACCTACTGCTAATTTCTTTTTCTAGGTATAACTTGCCCTACTTGACGCTTTTTGGAGGTGCAGCTGCAATATTATCATCACAGTACAGAGAAATTAATGGAATGTCCAACCTTTTTGACGGTTGGGGTGGGGAAGATGATGATTTCTATAAGTGAGTTCAATTAATGTTTTATTTGAATTGACTATAAACCAATGAGTGGCTACTCATTTCACTTGATGATATCATTGCACGCGATAACGTCGGTAAAGTAAAATTTAACTTGAAAATTGGCTGACTAAACCGTCGAAATCGTCATTTCTTAAACAATCGATTTTTAGTTATTTTTAGCCTGTGAAACCATTAGTGTCGTTGATATCTTACAGAAATATGTTTTAATTTCTTAGATCTTTAATGGCTTTCATATCAATCTCGGTAAAAGAAAGAATATTAACATAAAAGATATTGATAATTCACAAAGAGAAAATCCAGAGTTTTTGTGGGTGTATGATATCTGCTATTGATATTGAATAAATGAAAACTAAAATTCAATTTAAAACCACTGGAATCAACTTCACTTGGAATTATCAAATGACCAAGTTAATAGCTTACATTTTCTGCGAACGCTCAAAGAAAATTGGCAATGCCGCATTGGAGTACATCCTTCCGTATTGATGATTAAACACCATAGATTTAGATACTGATCTGTTTACCATTTTACTTTTGCCTCTCTATGCTTCGAACGTCATCAAATCTATTATTTATCTATGATCGAAGTCTGTTGAAATTTTGAAACAAGAGATAATAATGACAGGTTATTGCAAATATCCACATTAATGAGTAAAAAATAAAAATTCAAATCAAATGGGTTCTGAAGAAGGTGGGATAACTTCTATTTCATTTGACCCACAGGAGGAAAGCAATGAATTTAGGTGCGATGTTTGTAATAGATATCTTTCTATTACACCTGTACTCTATAATGAGAAAGTAGGGAAATTATGTGGAAGATGTGTTGATGATGGAGTGTTAAAAAAATTTTCCGGGTATACTTTTCATTCTCAGAAAGTTTATGAAAACATTGTTAAATATATCAACTTTCCATGTTCTTATCAGTCTAATGGATGTAAAGAGGAGTTGAAGGGTAATTTAGTTAGGCAGCACGAAGAAATATGCCCCTTCAGAGAGAATAAGTGTATATTTGGTACTGAGGAATTAAAATTTGAAGAAAAACCTTGTAAATGGAGTGGGAACATCAAGGAACTCATTCTTCATTTGAAGAATATTCATGGAAATAAGTTTCAGATGACTTCTCCTTCATTCTATTTGGGTCCCAAATGGAATGACAAAATCCTTTTAACTGAATTCATGGATGCAGTTTTTCTTTGTTTGGTGTATGTGGATCATGATTCTTCAGTGTTGTATGTTCATGTTCTGATGGATACCTCTTCAATGAAGTGTGATGACTTCATATATAATCTAGAGGTGCGTGATACACAGAGTGAGAAATCTATAAATTTTCCATGTATAGAAGTAAAATCCTTATGCAATAGAGGATTGAATCCAGTTTTTCTAAAAAGTGGGTATGATGTTGATATAACTGCTATAACCACAATGTTGAAAAGTAGCCACTGCTTATTTTTTTTTGAAATCAAAACGAAGAGGAATATTTCTTCGGAAGGGAATTCAAAAGATACTTTGAATAATAATTTGATTCTTGATGCAAGATGTCGGAATTGTTCTGAGATTTTAGTGCCTCCTATTTTTGTATGCGATGACAATCAAAATATTTGTAAGGATTGTTATAATTCTGAGGAGTGCTGTTGCGACGGGGCAACTCACGGTAAGTATATTTGCGGTATATTAATAACTTCATATTTTTCAACATCTCATTTTGTAACTGCCTACTAACTTTTCAGTAACTTTTTATAACCGGTAATAATACACCGACCATACTTTCAATACTTGCTTAGTAGTGATATATCTTGAATGAATAGGCTATAGCTCAAAAACCAGTACCCCAACTTGTGGAGGTGCAATTCTGCAAAAATCACATAACTGTTAGTATTTGAGGTTTCTTTGTTAGGAAAAAAAATCTTTAGCAGTGGTACCACTGGAATTTTTAATATCTTGCATTAATTGGTTTCTCTTGAAATCATTGGGAATGTTCTGCTTTCTTAGCTTCTAACGTTAAAACATCCATGCTTAAGTACAATAGTTTTCAAACTGCCTTCACCTGAATGAATGAATGAATTATCAAAAATCAATTGAAAACAAGGTAAAAATGTTTTTCTTTTAGATCAAAATGAGACCTTAGAGAGTTTATCTAGAATCTCTCTTTATGTGTGTAAGAATACGAGGAGTGGCTGTAGCGAAACATTTGATTTCCAATGTTTGAAATTTCATGAAGAAAACTGCAAATATACTGCCAAACCATGTGTTATGGGATGTGAATGGAGTGGAAATGATTTTGAGGCTCTAGAACATATTCAACACGAGCATCCCATCCTCATTTTGAATGAGGAGAAATTCTTTAGTATGGCAGAAAGCGCAGTGTGTACTTTTTGTACACTTTTTGAGGGAAATATTTTTGTTTTAAGAATAGAATTTGATCCTGAAGAATCTCTTTGGGTTAGTGTCCGATATATAGCTATGGAGACCGCTACTTTTCAATTCAAATTCACTATTTCAAGTGGTGGTTTCAAATTAGAATGTGTCGGTTTTTGCTATCCAAGATTATATGGAACTGTAAAACAGAAAGCACTTAAATATCCAGTTGATTTTTTGAATCAGTTCCTCGTTGAAAGAACAAGTGCTTTATTCAAGGTTGATATATTTAGATACAAAAATAACAAAGAATGATTTCTTAGTTATAGTATTGTTATTTGAACCATCAATAATTAATTGCAATTGTTTTCATGGAAATCTCACTATGAACAAATAATTATTGAAGATGTTATGAATGGAGGAGAATTGTAAGCAAAGTATTGATCTTTCTGCAGAATTTTGAGCAAAGAAAATGGTAAAATATTGTTCTATTTGGTTTGTTTGTTTACATAGTTTTTTCATCCATTCTATCAAATTTTATTGATTTATGTTTTCTGAATATCAGTCTTTGAAAATAATTTATGAAATTCTCAGTTATTTAAGATTTGTTTTGCAATATGTTATGCACTGAGCAAATAGTAGGTTTCTCAATTCCTCTATAATTATGAATAAAAACTTTTCTCCAATTTGCATTCAAATTATTCTATAAAATTTTATATTTTAATTGAAATTCTCTTATCGGATATATTAGCAAGAAGTGAAAGAAAAACTTGAGTTGATTCTGCTATTTTATGTCTGAGATCACAGATGGAAAGAAATTCAGGTGACAGTCAAGACAACGCTGCTTAGTTCTCTGCTTGACAATTTGAAGGTCACATGTTTTAAAATACACACGTTGCCATCTCTGTATTGAAAATAAATACGCAAATTGAAGAAAATTTCTGAAAGTCAGTATTAAGTTTTTCAAATTTTTTATTTTTTATTTCTTTTCATCGCACTAAAAATGGTTCGTAAGTGTGAAAGGTGTAATAATATAGGAATTTTAATCCGACTTTATCGTTCCATAGATAAGTGTATTGTTAGAACCGAAGTATTTAGATTATTTACATGTTCAGTAGCATAGAAAGTTTTAATAGGGAAGTTTTCAATGAGATTATTATAAGATAAAATGAGGTTTTCTTGAATTAAGGTTCCTAGATGACGATGAAAAAAGAAGAATTTGGGCTTCGCTGTTGGGATGGTCAAGTATTTGCCCAAAGAAAGCAATTTTCATTTGTTCGGACCATTTTGACTCTGAAGATATTGTGACCCGAGTAAATAGAAAAAGATTTTATGAGGTGTTGCCAGGTGAGGTTTCACAAGAGACTTTCAATGAGGGAGCCATGACAAATCGACATTTTACAAAGGAATGCTTTGTCTATCTTATATAATCTAAGACCTATATCCATTTTATATTATAGTTCTTCTTCCTACCAATATTTTGATAAAAATCTATTAATTTCAGAGTTCTGTTAGTGAATTTCTTGATAATAAATGAAAATAAAAAAATTTTCAAAGAATTTCTAGTTCTTGAGAGCTTGTATGCCTGAAGAACAATGTCTATCGAAATGCTGATAGGTAGAAAAACCATAACAAATGGTTCATATAACCCAATTGATATTTCTTCAAGAGTTTTGTACCTAAAAGTTTCTAGTCATCAACCAAAACATTTTCATGTGAAAATAGGGGGTTCCTTGGATATTGTGCTTTTCTTGTAAAATCTTATTAGTTACAAGAAAATCATTTGTAAAATAACAACTTAAAAGAAATAAAAACTCTATTACTGAAACTAACAATTAGCTCATGAATGAAATTTAAAAAAGAAACCAAATCCACATTGATCAACAGAATCGGTGCTGGTACCTACTCTTGAGCCGTACAACTGATTATTGGACGCGGATGCGAAATACCGTCCGGAACACTGAGTAGCCCACATCTGATACTAAAATGGTCAAGTCTATTAATTAGAACTGGTCTAATCTTATTTTAAATTATCAGAATGTTATAATTTATAAATTAAACCACTTCACATCACCATCACATAACACATTCAACCCAAATGAGTCAACACATAAAACACATGGCCTGTTAAAGCAACGAAAGATTCAGAATTTTGAACAGACTGAATGTGATGAATACGCTCGTACGAATACTTGTGTCCAATATTTCAGTCAGAACGCATATGAGTATGAATAACATTACTTTGTGACTTTACTGAAGATTAGAGGTGTTTTCAATGTTTTACGAAATGAGTGCCTTATTTGGCCAATCAGGGCTTTCATCATCATCGTTATTTGTACGACCATGTTTGATATCGACAAAACCATCGTTTGATGGTCGTTTTCGATGTAGAATGTCTGGAAAATTTTTTTGGGCTTGAACCGTATTTTTTTCCCTCCAAGAAGCAATGATGTATCAGTACACGAATTGGCTTTGAATCCATTGTTTAAAAAAAATCACAAAAAGAGCGTCATATTTATTCAATTGTATTTGTGTTTACTTGAACCCACAGATATAAATCAGACCATTAAAACCGTAATTCCTTATGTAAAAGGTTTGTCGGAGAAAATGAGAAGAATTGGAAATAGATACAACATAACGACTGCATTCAAAACTCAAGACACTATCAGAGCTAAACTTACAAAAGTTAAGCCTAATAATGAGACACAAAGGACAAAGAACTGCATATATGAATTACCTTGCGAGTGCGGAAGATCTTACATCGGAGAAACTAAACGCCCTCTGAATGTATGAATAAAAGAACATCAGAAGCTTCTACGAGTACTAGACAGCGACAAATCCAGGTTGGTCCAACATGCTGTAGATTAGAATCATCGTATAAAGTGGGATGAAGCATCAATAATATCAAAAGAAGAAAAACTTGCAAGAAGAAAAATCAAAGAAGCAGCATTTATGAAAATAACACCCGATTCCATAAGTGCTCCATCTATAGATCTACCAGAAGTTTGGACGCCGATAGTTCGATCCAACTTAAAAAGATCATCATATCACAGATGAGTATATAACATCGTTCATTTTCTTTCATGGCTTCTGTCAATATTGACTTTTTGAAAATTGATAATTTTCAAAAGGTTTCTTACTTTTCTCCTTGATAAAGATAGAAGATGTCTATCGAAACGTCGGAAATCATTACATCCACAATAGATGATGGTAATAGCCCAAACAATCATTCAACACGAGCTCCATCATCAACAATATCTCGTCATCAATTGTGTTTACTTGATTGAAATTCATTTTCCTATAAATAATAAGATTGAAATCTCCACATATTTTCATTGTTTTGCTGTACATTCTATATTTTATGCCTGTAAAATATTTTCGGAATGCCATCTTGAGTGGGGTAATAAATATTAAAATATGCTGATTTTTTTCAGGAAGATGTTTAGCAATAGAGATCGGTCAACATCTGTTTGTTCATTAAAAGAATGTTTTGAGAATTGTATCTGTTTATTTCTAGGGCTTCTAATTGTATAAATCTGGAACTTTTGCTTTCTGTATAAAAGATTTTGAAATTATTATTACAATCAATTATTAATCTTACTATTTATTTGAGAATAGCGTCACTCAAACCACGAATGGTTTGAAGTAAATGGTTTATGCATGAATGCTGAAAAACCAAATGCAGTGCTATTCAAAACAGTTCATTCAGGTTTTCAAACACCAGCAAATATTCACCTTTGAAACTCGTCTCTGAGTCTGATTAGGTGTTGTAATTTACTGGGTCTCAAACTGGAGGAAACTCTTGATTGGAGTGAACAAATCACCAACCTTTGTGCTCAATTGAGTTCTATCTGCTACTCACTAGGGGTACTCAGTAAATACCTGGACTCAATGTCAATGAAAACCATTTACCAAGCAGTATTGGAATCGAAGATGAGGTATGACATCATGTTCTATGTTAGCTCACATAACTTGGACAGAGCGCTGAAGATTCATGAGAGAGCAATACGTACAATCTGGAAGATGAAGAGAATGGAGTCGTGTAGCGGAATATTAAAAAAAAAAAGATTTATTAACCGCACCAGCTATACATATTCAGGAATGCTTGATTTTCACTTTTAAAAATATGCATTACGTTGAAGAGATAACACTAAGTAATTATAATACAAGAACAACAGCAATAAAATTCCCGCAACACAGACTTAGCCTCACCGAAAAGTACCTGTATACAGGGTCTTTCACGAGGAACCTCACCCATATTTATACGGAAAACTACTGAACGTATTTTCATAAAATTCAGCACTTATGAGTATTTCACGATGCTGATGAAATCTAAAATATTTTCAAGGCATGAGCACCTCCGGTTTTTCCGGAAATGACGTCAACTTCCGATTTTCAAATTAGAAC
Organism: Micraspis discolor; assembly: GCA_030674115.1. Classification (NCBI taxonomy): domain Eukaryota; kingdom Metazoa; phylum Arthropoda; class Insecta; order Coleoptera; family Coccinellidae; genus Micraspis; species Micraspis discolor. The sequence goes on from JARTUT010001740.1 coordinate 5,987,729, forward strand.
ACCATTTTTTTATTGCAGAAATAGATTCCTTAGAAAATTTCAAGTTATTTTGATGTAACATTTTTCAGTTTTGGTTGGAAAATTCTCTATGAGCGGGAAAATTCGAAAAAAAAATCGAAAATAGAGCTCCGCTGAAACAAGAATAACTTCGGGGTTTTTGGATGGAAAATTTTCATATTTGGGATTTTTCAAGATGTAAGATTGATGTATCCACTTTAAAAATCGAAATCGCGATTCATTATACAGGGGGTGGAAAAATCGCTTTCAAAGTTAGGGATGACAAAATCATGAAAAATCAATTTTTTCAAATTAGAACCCCATTTTTTTATTGTAGATATTGAATCTATGTTAAAAAATAATGTGAGTGTATGCATCACACCCTTGCCCTAAAGTGGATAGTTATTCACAAAAAACTGTTTTTCGTCTTGAATTTTCAGCTATTTCACGCCAAAAAGATGAAATTTTCAGGAACTGTTACTTAAACCATGTTTTAGATTTTACTACCCTAATATGCAAGAGAAAAAAAGTTACAGGTTGTTCCTAAATAGATGGTGAATTTGTATTCGAATTTGTATCGGAAACCTCTTAATTTCAACTAATCGGCCATCGGTTTTCTCTCCAGTGATAAATAAATAATTCCTTATGAACCATATGCAAAAACTTACCATGTTTTACATTCTTTTTTTTTTAATGATAGATATCATTAATTCAATCTGCTAAATTCCTCTTTATTCAGTAGCATTTTATGTTTACTATTAATTTGGTGATAATTCGTATTAAGTTATAAAATCGATCACTATGCCTAATTTTACCAATGAAGATTATTTAAATCTCATTCTACTTCATGGAGAATGTAATAAAGTTGTAGATAGAACGATTCGACTGTTCATTGAGAGGTTTCCTGACCGACCCAGACCAACGAGAGATACCATTAACAGAACCATGACAAACTTGAGAAATGTCGGATCTTTCGTTAAGAAAACTATACACAGAGAAAAAAGTGTAGTAGAAGATGAGAACAACGAAATTACAGTTCTTGCATATTTTTGTGTGAATCCTCAAAATTCTCTCAAAGATACCGAGATTGCTCTGAGATTATCTCAATCGAGTGTTTGGAGAATATTAAAAAAATATACAATGCACCCATATAAATTCAATAGGGTACAGCATTTGAAGGAAACTGATTTCGTCAGGAGAACAGAGTTTTGCGAAGCTATGATGATTCGATTTCAAGAGAATGAAAACTTTTTGGACTATATAATTTGGACAGATGAATCTAAATTCACGAAGAATGGTTCTTTCAATAACAGTCATTATTGGGATGAAGAGAACAACCACCTCTTCAGACAATGGAACTTTCAAGAGACCTGGAGTTTCAATGTTTTTTGCGCCATCAAAAATAATGCAATTCTCGATGTTCACATTTATGATGGGACTTTAACTGGTAAGATAGAACACTACACATGTTTGCATTATTTAAAGAATGTTCTGCCTTAGGAGATAGATATTCTGACATATTGACTCAAATAATTGAGCCGCTAGTACAGAACCATAATGACTTATGGTATCAACAAGATGGCGCGCCTCCACACAATTCACTCAATATCCTATACAGGGTATTTGAAGATCGATGGTTGGCGAACAATGGTCCACATCTTCGGCCACCACGTTCTCCCGATTTAACTCCTTTAGAGTATTATGTTTGGGATAGGATAAAAAATATTGTCTACTCAACTCCGATGACTGATGAAGAGGACTGCATAGAACGAGTCAGAAATGCGTTCAGGTTTGTTTAGATTTTTAGATTCATAGTTTTGAAATTCAATTTGGTTTTTAAACACTTTTGCAGATCTCTTCCTCCCAATGAAATAAGAAGAGCAACGGACTATGCATTCCTGAGACGTATAAATAAATGTTTAGAAATTAACGGTCAAAACTTTGAGCACCTTCTGTAGTTATCTCCGAGAGTTTGCCATGGTTCTCCTAATAGTAACTTGAAGTCGATTTCAAGAAGTGGTGAAAAATCTACAGCATGATTCAAATAAAAGTTCCTGAAAATTTCATCTTTTGGCGTGAAGGGAAAAGAAATAGCTGAAAATTCAAGACGAAAGATCCGACGTTTCTCAAGTTTGCCATGGTTCTGTTAATGGTATTTCTCGTTGGTCTGGGTCGGTCAGGAAACCTCTCAATGAACAGTCGAATCGTTCTATCTACAACTATATTACATTCTCCATGAAGTAGAATGAGATTTAAATAATCTTCATTGGTAAAATTAGGCATAGTGATCGATTTTATAACTTTATACGAATTATCACCAAATTAATAGTAAACACAAAATGCTACTGAATAAAGAGGAATTTAGCAGATGTAATTAATGATATCTATCATTAAAAAAAAAGAATGTAAAACATGGTAAGTTTTTGCATATGGTTCATAAGGAATTATTTATTTATCACTGGAGAGAAAACCGATGGCCGATTGGTTGAAATTAAGAGGTTTCCGATACAAATTCACCATCTATTCAGGAACAACCTGTAACTTTTTTTCTCTTGCATATTAGGGTAGTAAAATCTAAAACATGGTTTAAGTAACAGTTCCTGAAAATTTCATCTTTTTGGCGTGAAATAGCTGAAAATTCAAGACGAAAAACAGTTTTTTGTGAATAACTATCCACTTTAGGGCAAGGATGTGATGCATACACTCACATTATTTTTTAACATAGATTCAATATCTGCCATAAAAAAATGGGGTTCTCATTTGAAAAAATTGATTTTTCACGATTTTGTCATCCCTAACTTTGAAAGCGATTTTTTCACCCCCTGTATAATTTTCTAAGGAATCTATTTCTGCAATAAAAAAATGGTGTTCTAATTTGAAAAACGGAAGTTGACGTCATTTCCGGAAAAACCGGAGGTGCTCATGCCTTGAAAATATTTTAGATTTCATCAGCATCGTGAAATACTTATAATGGCTGAATTTCATGAAAATACGTTCAGTAGTTTCCCGTATAAATATGGGTGAGGTTCCTCGTGAAAGACCCTGTATAGATGCATTCGATATAACAAGATAACACATAAATTGAGAAGAGAATGTACCCTACAACAACACAAGAAATTCATTTTCAAGCTGCTACTTAACATTGAACCATATAGAGTAGAAAACTTCCTAGCCTACATGATATAATCAGAGTAAAATTATTTATTTTATTTCATCTCGAGTGTTCACTGTTTTACATGTATATGTTAGGCCCGAAGACCGAAAACGCTCAGTGGCCGGAAAAAACGGCCACATCGCGTTCTGGCTGCCTTCGAACGCACAGAACGCGTTTTGGCTGTTTTTAAACGCTCGCAACGCGTTCTGGTAATTGTTAAACAGCCGGAACGCGTTTTGTCAATTGTTCAACGCTCACAACGCGTTCTTAATGTTCGACGTGTATTATTTGCCGCTTTCTACCTGCGTAGGATGAAATTTATATTGTCCCTCATAAAACAAAGTTGAAAATTGAAATACAATTCAATTATTGACAACTACAATTGGATACCAAAAATGGGTTCGGTTTTTCTTGCCGAATCATTTCAACAATATTAAATTTCTTATAATTGTTTTTTAGTTCTAGGAAGAAAGTTACACTAATAAACTTATATTGTCGAGCATATAATATATAAATGCATGAATGAAAAAGCGAAAAGTTCTTTATTGAAAAAATGAATTTCAATTTATTTTCTACAAATCCAACTTATTGTGGAAAACAAAACAAACTTGAATTTATAACTCATTTAATTACTTTATAGAAACAATTCAATTATTGAAAACTACAATTAAATACAAACGACGGGTTTTTCCGAACTTTTGTGTACTTTACATAGGTACGTTACTTATTTTTACAAGAACTGTTTGAATGACATTTCGAATTACATAGTACATTTAAATTGCGACATTTGCATTTTTTATCAATACAATATCGTTTGCACTGACAAAAAACAAAATCTTACTTGCTTCCTGATGATTGAGTTGATGCTGATCGTATAAGGAGATTTTGTCCGCTGGTACCTCGCTTTCATTAACAAAATTACCGAAAGAATCTAAGATACAGTGTGAATTATTTTCGAGTAATGACATCACCGTCATTTTTTTTAAATTGAACTATTTTGTCTCCATTTCCGGATTACTCTAGCTGAGCTGATTCCAAAAATGTATCACATGTTGATTCCAATAGGTACAGGGTCGACAAATATACAATAGTTTTATATGTGCTCAGTGCTCATAAAGAAATGCTAGGCCACAAGTACCAAACATGTTCGGAAACAACTTATTCTTATTATTCTAAAAATGTAAAAAACTACAGGGTCTTACATCTGAACCAATTGCCGTTAGACAAACGCGTTCCGGCTGTTTAACAATTACCAGAACGCGTTGTGAGCGTTTAAAAACAACCAAAACGCGTTCTGTGCGTTCGAAGACAGCCAGAACGCGATGTGGCCGTTTTCCGGCCACTGAGCGTTTTCGGTCTTCGGGCCTAACATATATACTTCACCTGAAATGAAGTATATTATTATTATTATCCAGTAGGTATTTATTTATGTACTTCATTTTCAGAAGATTGGAAGGCTGTAATTTGAAACCATTCCGATTTTGTCCAGCTGTTAGCCGATACACAATGCTCAAGCATAAAAAGAATACTGTAGCAAGGTAGGTACAGATAAGAAATAATGGGTTAAACCACAGGAATAAACATTTGGAAAATTGATGTAAGGTACTTCCCGATAGGTGTTTCTGCTTATTGGCTTCTATAGGGTTTGGCAACCAGGATAGGGATGAAATAATTAAAACAAATAAAACGACACCAGGGACCATAACAGGAGCGAGTAGGTATTCAATTTGTGGTCATCTGGTGTCGTTTTATTTTAGTTTTAATTATTCATTTCCATCCCAATCCTGGTTTCTTGATTGCCTTGCCCTGAAAAAGCCAATAAGCAGAAACACGTGTCGGCAAGTACCTTACATCCATTTTCCAAACTTTCTGCATCCCTGCGGTTTATTTTATAATATACAGGGTGTTCTGATTTGTTTCCGACAAACTGAAATGGGTTATAGATCACATCATTTTAAGCAATAAAGTTCATATAAACATGGGTCCGGGCTTCGTTTCCGAGATACAGGGTGTTAAAGTTGAAAAAATAATTCGCATTTTCTTTAATATCTTTCGACTGATTCGAGAAATTAAAATTGTTAACAATTTTGATGTATTTTCTAGAGGGCGCCACTGGCAATTATTTTTTCCCTTTTAAACCGTTGCAACTTTTTTTGTGCTGCCCTGTACGTCATTTTGGACTAGAAAAATCTATTCCCTTGGCTTTTCTAGTTTTCTAGCCTACTGCATGCGTATGCACAGTCCTCATTTCTTTTCGATTAGTTGAGATATCAGGAACCAATGGAATTTTAGCAGATTTACGCCTACTGCATGCGTAGTATAGTCGTCATTTTTTTACGATTAGTTGAAATATCAGGAACCAATGGAATTTTAGGAGGTTTACGCCTACTGCATGCGTATGCACAGTCGTCATTTCTTTACGATTAGTTGAGATATCAGGAAGCAGGCCCGCCGTAAGCGGGCGTGCAAGGGGTGCCCGTCACAAGGGCGGCGAGAAGAGTGAAATTTTTTTTGGTAAATATTTGAGTGTGTATCTATATGATTTTTCAATTTTATAAATAGAAATATCAATAAAATAATATCATATAACAATAATGCAATAGGTTGTTTATTTTTTCCAAGCATAAAAATGTGAAATGATTTTTCAACAAACACTCAGCGCAGGGCCTTCTTCAGTGGGGATACTCAGTAATGAACTAATGAAACATCTAGAAATTATGTACATTAATTAAATAAAATAAAAATTTCATGCAAACAACTCACTAATTGTCATTTTGGTTGGTTAGGTGTTGTCGAGTCGGTACTGTCAATTCTATGTCACTGTGTGTTTCTTATGATTGTTATTCTTCTTCTTTAATTTTGTGGTCGCTTCAGTAAGGGCATATAAATACGACTGAGATTTTTTGTGTCTAACTTGTCGTTTACTGTATTTTCGTTCTTCATTTGGATGTGTATCATCTCTAATATTTCCCTTCTTTTTGTTGATGTTCAATAGCTAAGATTTTTGTGTCCTCGTAATTAAAGTCGTGTATGTGCGTTTAATCGTTCTTGTAATCTTTGTGAAGTCTGACCTATATATTCTTTGTCACAATCTTTGCATGGAACACTGTATACTACATGTGACTTTTTCATTTTTGGTGTTGGAGCTTTTATCTTGCTGAAAATTTTCTCTATCTGATTTTGAAGCTTGTGAACAACCTCTCAGTTGTATGGTCTTACTATATTATTAATTTTTTGTGACACGCTAAATCTATACGTTTGGAGTTGTCAGTGTTTTTTCGTAAGATCTGTGTGTCCTTTGTTTTATGAGGTAGTTTTCAGGGTAGTTAAACTGAACAAAAGTTGCCACATCTGCCAATATCTGTTTACGTAGTATTGGCGTCGTCAGTTCCAATGCTCTGTCGATAAATCCGATGGCGGTGCTCTTCTTTTGGGACTGGTGGTGATTAGAGTGGAAGTCCAAAATGTGAGCGGAATTTTGTTCCTTTCTGTACCATTGCGTCAACAGTTCTTCACCTTCTCTCACGAATGTTATATCTAGGAAGTTTAATCTGTTGTTTCCAGTGTGAACTCTAATGCGTTATGAATGTTGTTGAAATGGTGGAGGATCTCATTCATTTCGGATGGTGTTGTTATTAAAATACAGTCATCTACATATCTTTTTGAAATGGTTGCTGGTGGCGTCCTCTAGAAAATACAACTAAAGCGACCACAAATTTGAATTTATCGTCCCAAAAAACATCTGTCACTCACATACGAAATTTTATGAAAGGATTTCGAAGCAGTCAAAAGATATTAAAGAAAACGCGAATTATTTTTTCAACTATAACACCCTGTATCTCGGAAACGAAGCATTTAAGGACCCATGTTTATAGGAATTTTTTTGCTTAAAATGATGTGATCTATCACCTATTTCAGTTTGTCGGAATCAAATCAAAACACCCTGTATAAAATACTTATAATTGTTAGTGGACAACAGTATGAATTTGTGAAAAGTTCTTATGGTTATAGAATTGCTTATTCACATTATAATTGGTAATAGATGAATTTGGGAATGAATTTTTTCTATTTTCAGTAAAAATAGATTCGACTTATTGCAGCAGTCTACAAATAGAAGAGGTGCAGATGGATTGAATGCGCTTCCTGATAATTTCACAATAAAGTTGGAGGCTCTATTCACTCACATAATTGTACCATAGTGTCAATTTAATTTTATACATAGATTTGCTAGCTGGTTTTACACTGTCTTTCTGAAAAAATTGTTTATTATAACAAAGGATCATTTATGAAACGATTTCTGTAATGATATAATTTTTTTTTAATTTCAAGTATATATATTTGCTCAATTTTTACTGTATACACCTATGTTAATATAATTTATAATTCTTTTGTTCCAAGAATAAAATAGAAGATTTATCCATTTGCTTATGATAATACGCCACCTACTTGAATACGCTAGATGTTTTTCATTCTACAATCTGACAATTTTATATTGTCATCGTATTTAAGAGACTTAAACAGAAATCTAAAAAGGGCGTCTATAAACATCTTTAGCACCTAGTTGAAGAGAGATGAAGAAATGTCATATGATTATTTTACTCTCGTATGTCAAAACGTATAACCTCAAAAATGCATGGAAGACTTGTTTCCGAAACTCCTAGAAGCTATATAAGAAGACGTTTCCATTTCTTGAGTTTCATCTACTTAAAAAAGCAGTATACTTCTGAATGACCCTATTTGCTCTACCTGGAGGAGAGAGGACACCCACGTTAGTCGATTCCATCAAAGATCTAACGTCTAATTTTCCATGTTAGCAAATTAATAGCATAATTCATCTCTTGATTGTCACGCACAGGTACACGTATACCTCGATCATGTCAATAGTTTATTCACGAAATAAACTCATTATTATTATTTACGATAGAGCTGTCAGTTGGCAGATTCCAACACTAGGCTTGTCCAATGCCGAAATATAATAGGAACCCTCGTACAAATACAAACGCCACGATCAATGAATAAACCAATATTTTATATTAAAAATAATTGATTTTTCCCTTGGTTTTTTAAATTCCCTTCTCCTAAAAATCAACGTTAAATCTTTCCCAAATTTTGATAACGTACATTATTTCACCGTAAAAACTATTTCGATTAATTTTCCTCTGACACTGATTAATAAATCCGACCAATGTCAATTCAGTTATAGATTGAACAAAATAAAGCACAGATGTTGCTACTGTTGTAAAATTCATTTTAAACAGGTTTTCGAAGCTGTGATCTCTAGATGATGGTGAAATACTGTCTAACGTTTTGTTTGTCTAATATAACCTTTCTATCATCATAAGTTATATCTAAGTATATGCGAAGAAAAAATAATTACATAATAAACAATTCCATCAATTATTTATTTTTCCATACGTATGTATTTCGTTTTTGATATTAGGCATGTGAAAAGTTTGAACTGAACTACGAAATGAAAGACACATCATCAAAACAATGTATATATTTTTCGTTCATTACAAAACTCTATTCTAATAAATTACTATGATTTCATTATGAACAAGTTATGTGCTTTTCCACCATTAATTTTGACATGACATCCCCATTTGAGCATTCATGCACATACGAATAACTCAAACATCAAAGGACATGATATGTATCAATTTATTTTTCTTATTCACAAAATTTACAATTCGATATTGACTGAAAGAATTTGGGATGAGAAATGTCTTCTGTCTTCAAAATGAATCTGAGTGATGGTAACATGAATCCATTAGATGTTCGAAGAATCGCTCTTTAAACCATGAATTTACAGGGTCAAATAAACAAATATCTTATGGGTATTGAAGAAATTGTTTTGAATTGATTTTAGTTCAGTCATTGTATGAAAATAATTCGTTAAGTACTAAAACGAGGTTTATGGAAATAACGTCCAGATAATAGCATTTTACATTCATTATATGTGTATTTCTTTGAAGGTTCTAGAGCTCCTCAATGATTCTTTCATTCCATGATTTCGGTGAAATCTGTGAAAAAATATCTAGAATTTCCTGTAGAAAGGCGTATGTCTGATTGTGCGATACCCTGTAGACATAATCTCGTATTACTTTACTTTCTCCTATTTTTTGTTAAGGACATTATTTCCAACTAGGAGAATATAATGAATGAAGGGTTTATCTAGAAACTTCAAAGTATTTAAAAATCTTCAACCTACAATATTCTTCAAGAATCCTTAATTTTATTTTGATAAGATAAAATTTCCGGTACCATTTTCTAAAATGTTAATTTCTTTACTAACAATTGTACAATTCACATCTATGGTAGTTATCATTTACGATGTCGATAGATTTCGGGAGGTATAATATGAATCTATAGTCAATTTCCATTGTCCTTTGGGCATTGTGGTTGGAAATTTAGTCTATTCATAGACAAAAAAAATCTTTCAATTCAAATGATCTCTTCATTGCTAATTCGAATTTGAAAGAATTATGTATAATGAAAAAAACATTATCCAATTCTCGAATATCTAATGGACTACAAATATCGAAAAAATGGGCATGTTTTAAAAATTCGTTTAGTCTCAGCATAGTTAAGAAGAAAATTCGACTAACAGAGCAGGTATCCTAATAAATATTCTTTCTTGGATACCCATATAACATAAAAATCATTATGAATATTAATTTAATTAGAGCACTTAAATCTCAGGAATGTTTCAATAGGAATAATGTCCTACGACGAAAAAATTTTAATCATGAAATATCTAAGACAAGAAACTGATTGAAAGTAAATCTTTAAATGTCAAATTTGGACTTGAAGGAAACATAAAAACTACCCTTGAGAATCAACTTTGATATAAACAAATACTAATGATATTGTTGATACAGCATTATACACAGAGATCAATTGCCAAGTTAATTTCATCGTTATATTTTTTTCATTTTTTGTGAGTACTCAGTTGAGATATTCACGGGTATATACAGGATGAAGGGAAATTTAGACAGATATTCATAGAGGTGAAATCAAAATTTGACAATTTGGCGATGATAACAATAATTTTTGTTAATATGGAATTATAAATCAAATATTTGTGGTAGATATAATATGGAATTATTTTATATTGACCATAGTGAGAACGAAACATTCTTTATCCCCAAAAAATTTTATTTTATGGAAAAAACGAAGGAAATTTTTTTTTATTTCTATCAGGATTAATATTCTGAAGAAATAAATTCACTTGATTTTGGGATCAAGGTTCCAAATATTCGAAATATGGGACAGGAATGTTGAAAGATGTTAACAGCGCCTCGTGTATTGCAAAAAATGAAACTTCAGAATTTTAACATAAATATTCAGTGATTGCATGCTTTTAGGTATCTTAGCTGAGATAACTAATTTGGTGTTGTATCTATTTAATTTTCAATTCAACTATTCATCTCTGTGTATATGCTTGAGTTTAAACCACTAGAGTTTTTTTCGAATATTGAATGTGGTGTTGAGTTGAAAATTACAGATTTAGTTTATTACTTAATCGATACTTACAAATAGATATTCACTACACAATCAAAAAATATATTCTCAGTTAAATTAATTTTTTGCCTAATTACAATGGATTGAAAATGATTTACGTTCAGATTTACAGCTGTAGAAGGAGCATCAGTGATGTGGTTTGAATTAGGTGACTGAACTTATTATTCAATTGGTTTTATCGATTATCTTCACCTCAGATGGCACACTTGTTGTGTTATGTTGTGTCTTTAATCTTAACCCATTGGTATGGCTGACTTATAAAAGTATCTAGCACTGATTCCAAATGGATTGATAGGAGGTTGTGATGTGACGAGAAACTTTTGTTGAAGATGTATAATGATTATTTGGACAATAAACACCATCTGTTTAGTTCTTTCTCCAACCATCGTTTCCATAGGTACTTGTTGTTCTTGAGGTAACTTATTCCTTGGTTGTAAAGCTATAAATGAATTTTTTGGCTCGAAAGCTGCATTTATACTGGGTGAATTTTTGACTTTTTTATAAAGATGATACATTAGAAACTCAATGCTGCTACTCATGAATTTGAACCATAGATACTTTAAATTCAAAAGAACAATATCTTATACCACTTTTTTGATGTGACTTCTTATTGAGTAGGAGTTTTATTCTAAGGTGATTTGTGTTACTCAGAGTAGGATCTGACGAATAACGCAAAAACCAAAATTTTTATAGGAAGCACACAAAACTTCATAAATTTGGATATGATTATAACGGGTCATCCAAATGTGACGCCTAAATGTCAGCACTATATAATTTTTACACGTGACATCTTTTCAAATGACATAAGCCATTTCGTTTTATTAGAAGCTTTTAACCATGGACAGGTACACATTGCAACAACGCATTTACATCATTCAAAGTTATTATGAAAATAGGCGTTCTTTGAAAAATACCCATCGAAAAATGCGTGATTTTTTTGGTGTAAATAATCGGTCAAATCAATCTTTAATTCAAAGATTGGTGAAAAAATACGAAGAAACTGGTTGTGTTACTGATAAACCAAAAAGTGGAAGACCAAAAACTGTACGCATAAATGAAAATATTGCTGCTATTAGTGAAAGTTTTGAAAATGAACCGCCGACATCAATTTCGCGTCGTTCGCAAGAATGTGGCATATCTTATTTTTACATATACCTTATTTTTGCATAAAGATTTGCATTTTCACCTCTGTGTATTCCTAATCGATAAATATATAAATAAATAATTGAATAAATCAATAAATAAATAAATAAATAAATAAAAATAAAATTCAATTAACCCAGAAATTGAAAGAAAGAGACCATTTACAACGTCGTAATTTCGCTAGTTGGATTATTGAACAACGAACGACAGATCCATTGTTTTCAAGCAAAATTTTCGAAGCTCATTTCACAATGGATGGATAGGTTTTTTGAAAAGTTAAGTATATGCTAACAAGCCAAAAACAATTAATGATCTAAAGAACAACATTCGAGTTGCAATTCGTGAAATTCCACCAGCAACATGTCGAAAAGCCATTGATAATTTCGATATTCGGATTGATGCCTGCAGACGCATTCGTGGTGAACATTTGAATGATATTCTATTCCACTTATAATTGTAATGGATCATGCTTTTAATATAAAAAAAAACAGCTTAAAAAAATTGCAAATAGTTTGTGTTTTATTTCAAAGAAACATGTAGGCGCGTTTTTTGGTTCACCCTTTATAATAAATAAATATTATATTGAAAGAAACAAGCCTTTCATCGAATTTTCACTCTACGAACACTTGTTTCTTTCCATATATATGATGGATTTTCACAAAATAGATGATTCATCAATACAAACTACTTAATATTATCTCTGTTTACTTTATTCCAAAACAGAAATGGATAACGGAAATATTTTATTTTAGGAATAATATCAACAGTAGAAATATGACTCCGTCTCCATCAATAAAGTACCTTGGCATACAAATCGACTGTAAACTAAATATGAAGCTTCAATCAAACCTCTCCAAGAAAAAAACAATTGTGAGAGCAAAAACATTTCAAATGTCTCACCTACAAGAACGAAGGAATAAGCATTGAAAATGCCACAAAAATATACAAAACAGATTGCAGGCCAATTCTGGATTACAGGCACACATTATATGCAAATGCCACAAATTCGGTATTAAAAAATCTAGAGGTAGGGGAGAGAACATCTCTGAGAGCAATAACACGAATGAGACACCCCCTCAATAAATTACACAATCCATCCAATGAACTTCTCTACAGAAAGACCAAAATACAGCCAATAACAGAATGACTGAAAATTTTAAATGGCAGATTTTTTAATCGAGTCAAAGAACTGAAGGATATATATATGGCATGTTCCACAGAGATACAGCGAGCAACCCTCTCAGAAATTTCCAGACCAAACAATCATGGACAGTCTCACGTACATGGCTATTTAGATCAATAAAAAATTAACCCAATTTTTTTTTGTTTTTGCTACATCGATGTATCTAACTGCACAAGGCTGAAGGACTCTGGTCGATGGCCTTTGACTGTGGTCAATAAATGACAGTTATTATTATTATCAACAGTCAGAAACATTCAAGATTATAATCTTAAGGTCTTATTTGCATGAGCAGTCAAAAACTCACCCTATATATGATTGCATGTTGCATATTTCAACATTTCATCGCAGGAATCAGAACTTAAGTCGATCATTAGAATGAAATATTCACAACTCATTACCTTCGTAAACGCTTTGTTGTGAACTGTATAAGTTAAACTTTTTACAGAATAATTTTCTTATAATCTTCAAGATCACAACGTTGATCTTTTTCTGATACTCCTTCCGGACATGCCCTTTCTTATTATCTATTTAAGTTTACACAATACTATTTTCAGAGTAATCTTACTTTGAACAGAATGTACAAAAGGAAAAGTGTGATCACAGGAGTATTACTCAAATTTGGCGTGTGGCTTAAGGCGCTGGCCTGGCAACTCATATCTTCTGGGGGAAGTTGGACGATTGGCATTTTTACACCGTTAATAGGGTCTGTACACATTGCTTCTTTCACTATCTCACGCATGCGTAGGGCTGTTTCAACAGGAGCGTTGTGTGCTTGAAGACTTTCACGAGTCCATCGGCGCAGCCATCGTCCAAACCATGCTAGGTGGCAGCCGCATCGAAAAGGGTTGTTGGATATCATAATTCCCCCTGAAGAACATCATAAAATTCAGTGAATATTGTAAAGAAATAGTGACTGAAGACAGTCATGCATCTGCATTGTGTACATTTTCATATATAAAACACGTATATTGTGCAGGGTGATCTAATTAGTTACGTTAACACATTTTTTTCAGATTCTTCGCACCGTATTTTTTATGATTCTGCCAGCGAGGTTTGAAAAATCATATATTTTTTCGTAGTGGGCATTTTGTAGTATTTTTTCATCGTGGCATGATTGTTTTCAATGTTTTTATAATAAAAAAATAACTCAATAACTCAAATAACTGGTAAACCAAACTTAACATTATAAAGATGAATAAAATTCAATTGAAACTTCTGTAAAATAAGTGTAGCTTGTGTAATTTTATAATAATTTCGGTTTCACAACTAAGATTTAAAATTTGAAAAAGAATGTTGGGACATTACTTGTATTTTGGTAACAATAAAAAGCACAAATTACTGAAAAATGAAACATCCGAATTTCGACAAACGCATATTTTTGCAGCTTAAATGGCCACAAGTTTATAACACACTTCTACTATGACTTGTTCTACAGAAGCTGAGACAGAACTTAAGTTACCATTTTGATGAACCTACACAACTAATGGGTCTTATAACAAAAACTTTGCTTTTTAAAACAAAACAAAACAAAACAGAAAATTTTGATGACGATGATTCAAATATTTTATTGTATTACAAAAAGAAAAGTTCGGCAATTATGAATGAACATGATATCTGGCAAATCTCCACTACGACCACGCTGGCAGAAGTAAAGTCTTTCGTAGAAATTTTCAATCACTTTTCGGAAAAATGTCGGGTCTATTTCGGTTATCACATCACAGATTTTGAGTTTTAAGGCTGTAAACGATTCCATTGTCTCCCTATAGACTTTGTCCTTAAGATAGCTCCACAAAAAAAAATCCAGTGGTGTGAAATCACACGATCTGGCTAGCTATTTAACAGCTGAATTTCGTGAAATTATGCGATCAGCAAATATGGTTTGCTATAAATTGATTGTCTTATTGGCTGTGTGACAAGTGGCACCGTTATGTTGGAAACGCATATCAGTGATATCCATGTCATCAATAATTGACCAAAATTGAGTCGTTAATATCTCGCGATAGCGTGATCCATTGACCGTTACCGCATCTCCAGCCTCATCTTCGAAAATAAAAACGGCCCAATCACGCCTCCAGACCACAAAGCGCACCATACAGTGACACGTTGAGCATGCAAAGATTTCTAAATAATCGCTGTAGGATTTTCAAAAGCCCTAATGCGGCAATTTTGCTGATAAATGAAAATGGGCTTCGTCTGAAAAAAATGATATTTTCAGAAAAATCTTTTGAGCTAATCTTCGGCGATGTGAATGGTCGGAGGCTTCAATTCCTGCACTAGTTGAAAATTGTACGGCTTCAAATCCAAATTCTTATGCAACATTCGCCACGTGGTGGTTTGCGATAACCCCAGTTGTTGAGAACGTTGAGGAATTGACAAATTTGGATCTTCTTCAACACTACGGCTCACGGCTGCTCAGTTGAACGGCTCGGTCGAACACGCGTAGGCGTTGGCACATTTTGTACCGAGCCCGTCGATAGAAATTTAGCGACCAAATTTTTAATAGCGGTCCCAGAAGGTCGAATATGCCTGAAAATATCACGAATTTGTAATTTTAACACAACCACCATTTTCATATAGGTTTTTAATTGTCTTAATGCGATTTTCTAGAGAAATTGAATTCATTGTAACAATTGCCAAAGCATCTACCACGAATATGTCAAAATACTAGCTGTCAATGCTGTCATGTGGTTGGTGTGGCCACAATTGAAAAACAAAGTTCTTGTTGAAAGACCCTTTATATCACAGAACAAAATAGTTTCAGCATCATATTGGATACCTATATGATTTCGTTCCTAAAATAGACTGTTCCTTTTCAAAAAATAATGTGTGTCAGAGTGAAGCAGGATAATGAAATTTTTCTTCGAATATTGAATCAAATTACAGAACATTGAATAAACATAGAAATCTACCTGATATGAGCGTCGTTCCAACATTTTTCCATGTTGTATAATTCCCATAGAAAATCTCTGGGTCGATATGTGTCAGTTTATTGTTCCTCAAATCCAACATAAGGTAGGAAATCTTATACATATTCGAGAATAATCCCGCAGGAAGCTCCTCGATTTGAGTTCCGGTTATTTTCAATAC
Organism: Micraspis discolor; assembly: GCA_030674115.1. Taxonomy (NCBI): domain Eukaryota; kingdom Metazoa; phylum Arthropoda; class Insecta; order Coleoptera; family Coccinellidae; genus Micraspis; species Micraspis discolor. The sequence goes on from JARTUT010001740.1 coordinate 6,003,817, forward strand.
CAAATCTGGATTATTCGTGAATTTGCTGAATGCATCTCTCTCCACGCTTTTCAAGTTATTCCCAGTGATTTCCAGATGACGGATTTTCTTGTTTTCCACGCAGGATAACTGTGTGTCAAGAATAGATTCGAAAAAGTGAATCTTCAATATCCGCAATTGACGCAAATTCTTCATAAGATTACAAAATTCCTCTTCGAAATTTTCAATAATAGGCCACGTTTCGATTGTTAAAGACGTGATTATTTTCAGTTGCACAATTGCTTCACTTTCGAATTTGGAAAGGTCACTCATACCCCTTAATTTTAGGTTCTGCAAGTTGTTGAGCCCGTAGAAATTTTCTGCGGTTATTTCCTTGATTGGATTATGAGAAATATCGAGGGTCTTCAGGGAATTCAAATTGGTCCACAGATGCGACGGAACGTGGCTTAGTTTGTTATGACTTAAGTCCAGTAATTTCAGTCTGAAAAGTTCTTGCATGGAGTTCTTCTTAGTTGTTTCAATATGATTATGAGAGAGATTAAGGTGAATCAAATTGGGCAAAGGCAGATGCGGGGCGGATGTAATCCCCGTATTGGCCAAGTTGAGATGTTTCAAACTTTGAGCATAGTGGAACAGTTCTTTGAAGTTAGCATGGAGAGGATTCGAGCTAATGTCTAGACTCTGCAAGTGACCCAAACTCGAAAAGACGTTGTCTGGCAAAGAAGTCAATTTATTGCTACTCAGATCTAGAAACAGCAGGGAAGAAATTTCCAGGAACGTCATGCTATCGATGTGTTCGATGTTGTTGTTCCGCATCGAGAGACGCCGTAAAGTTAGACCAACACTCGACAAACTTGCGCTTGGAAGCGTCGAGAAAGAATTGTAATTCAGATCCAGCATTTCCAGTCGCGTCCTCTCGAAAATATCTTTGGGTAAGTGATGATTCAAATGATTCGAGCTCAAATCTAAAATCCTCAATTTCGGCATGTCGGAGAATTGACTATAATGTAATGTGTTTATCAAATTGTTCGATAAATCCAGGATCTGGAGATTCTGAAGCCCAACAAAAGCCTTCCTGCTCACTATACTGATCTGATTATTCCTCAAGCTCAAACGTTCCAAAGACGTGAGATGCATGAAAACGTTATGATTCAACGCATCGATGTGGTTATCGTCGAAATGCAGATGTTTCAGAAGCGCTATACTTTCCAAACACTTCGGAATCCTTCTGAATTTATTATGCCTGAAGTCCAGTATTTCGAGATTGACGATTCTGTTTTCCGAATTACATACTGCAATTTGATTCCTACTCAAATTCAAATGGATAGGAATGGACAAATTGGAGAATATTTTCATGGAAAACTCCGATAACATGTTGTTTTGTAGATCTAGTTTAGCCAAGAGAGGCAGATTGGAAAAGGCACCTTCTCCAATTTCATTTATTTGATTATCGGATAAAACGACTTTCTTTAAGGCTGGAAGATCGTTGAAGCTATTAGATGCTAATGTCTTAATAGCATTATTGAACATCACAATAGTTTCCAAGCTAGAAAGGGACTGAAATGTGTTCGGGTAAACAATCGATATCTTATTATTAGAAAGTCTAACGTCTGTTAACTTATTGTGAAACGTAGATTTGAATAGATTCGTTGGAATAACTTGGATATTATTAGATTCTAAATTCAAATACTTCAGTTCACGTAGAAAATCAAAACTATCTTCAGAAATACTATGAAAATTATTGTTATCTATAGCTAGCCACTTCAGACTTTGCAAGGGTTTCAATACCTCATATGGCAGTTCATCTCTATCTAAACCGAACGATATTTCAAGATTTTCTAAACCTTCAAGCCCAACAAATGCGTCAGTATCGATTTGTCTCAAAGGGTTGAAACTTAAACTCAATTCTTTCAGTTTTTGTAGATCGGCAAAAACTTGACTTTTCAGTATTGAAATTCTGTTATTTCCTAAAATCAGACTTCTAATATTACCACCCCATTGCGTGAAGTCATCATCACTTATTTCTTGTATTTCGTTGAAGGCCGCATTGAAATGAGAAATTTTCGTGCAGTTATTCATAGTCTCTTTCGGAATCTTCGTTAATCTATTTCCGCTGAAGGTCACAGCTTTGAGACTATGACAAAAGTTTCTGAATGCCATATCGGGGATTTCTGTTAGAGAATTGGAAGAAAGATATAAATATTTGAGGGATCTTAAGGGATCTAAGGCTACAGGAACTTGTTGGAAATTATTGTGATCAAAATCTAGGTACTCCAATGATTCTTCTAGACCTAAAAAAGCCTTTTCGTCCATATCAATGAGCTGATTGTACGACAGAATTATTCTTCCACATTGGAGTCCCTCGAAATACCCAGCTTGAAGGGTTTTGAAATCATTGAAAGCCAAATTCAAATCTCTTATGGTAACCGTTTGATTGAACATGGTTCTAGGTAACTCGCTGAGTTGATTCTCTCCTAAGTCTATCTTTTCCAACCAGACTGTTTTTGTAAATGAGTGATCTGGTATTCTCTTTATTTGATTACCTCTCAGATACAGCCATTGAAGGTTTGAAAGTGACGAAATAATATCGATTGGAAAAGTTTCCAATAGGTTATGCGATATACTGACTGTCTGAAGTGTGAGGGGAAGTGAGTGTTTATGAACTTTGTAGATTTTGTTTCCATCTAAATTAACCCAGATCAGCGATTTGAACTGACGAAGACCGTGAGCTTTTAACGGAATTTCTTCTGTCACCTCTGCCGGGATTTCTGTGATATCATTTTCGCCTAAGAATAAGGTGGCTGCGGTGTTCTTCACATGATACCATTCACCAGTAACTGAAGAAATTTGATTCCTGAAAAAAAATTCAAATTAATTGAAGGATCTCAAAAAAATTGTAGGATGGTAACTGAACTCGTTTGAGCTTAAAATGAATTTGAAATCTTGATTATTCATTTTAGAACGATTGTCTAGAAGAACAGCGTTATATAGTTTCGCTCAAATGTCTGTAATTTTTAAATATCAAGCCGAAAATGGTCTCAAACGATCGAAGAAAGTTTTTTTGAAAAATTAGTTAGTTTGAAGAGGTTTTCAGTATGGGTACCCTCCCAAAGTGAATGAGCCATGATAAAGTGCACATACTGATAACCTAACTAACCCTAACTAATTTTTCAAAAAAAAATTTATTCTTCAAAATTTCTACACGCCTGTAAAGAAGATACAAAAACCTTGAGAGTAAAAAAGACCACATGACCTACTTTTCCTATTCAAAAAATTTATAGGGTTGATCGGGCTGACACAGGGTGTGCCAAAATCCTTCAAAAATACATAATTTTGACGTGCACTGTATACTAAATTGCAAGTAGCGAAATGTTTGTGTTTATGCTCTACCCAACAAGATGAAATGAGGATATAAATAATACCAAAAAACACTCAAAAAAAGATTTTTCCAAAATGATAATAGAAATAGTGAAACAAATAAGACACAATCAGCTTAATCCTCATAATGATACAACACAAGCAGATATGGAACAAACTTATGTGAAAGGTTATGTCAGTGCTTTTCTGAATTTTTTTTTAGTTATACCAATAGTATCATTTTATCTGACAAGTATTAAATAAACATACACACAAGAAGTTGTTTCTACCAAATAATTTCAACACGCCGAAACCAATTGATACAAATCTTTCGCATCTATGAGTATTATTTCGGTCTAAAATACAACACTTGGACCAAGTCGCCACCAAGAAAAAACAATGACAAGTTTTGACGGATATGGTAGCGTTTGAAAGATTTCCATTGAATAAGTTGATCCATTTTGAAGAGAAAAAGTTAGATACTTTCAATATGACAAAGAATGAACTATCAATCTCGATTAAGTTACTCGGGGTAGAACTGAGCGTAATCCGAACTTTTTAAGGGCTTACTGTGTATACAACGGAGGCTGTGCACTCGCTGTCACGCTTCTCGAATCGGCTCAGGATCAAACTTTTCAACAAGTTTCATTACTTTCCCCATTCCGTCTGGCCAATATCAATAATACCGAAATTGTTATCGGAAAGTTATCCCGAGTTCCAAGATCTCGTCGAAAAGGGTTGGAGAACCTCCTCCGTTGGATCGACGGCTGCCATTGTGAAGGGGAAATAGGGCGATATTGAAAATATCTATTTCATTTTACGATATCCAGAGGAATATTCAAGAGGTAGGAAAATGTCCGCTTGAAAAAAGTTACGGCTTGGGACACTCCATTTTCATTTTGAACCCTCGTTTCTGGAGTAGACAGAGTGAAATATCAGGTGCCTTATCAATCACGTCTCCAGTGAGATCCGTCCAGGCTAAACAAGAAAGATGATGTTGAATAGAGGAACATTAGACTTGACTTGTATGTTATCCACTCATCGAATAACGTCGCTTTCTGTACAGAAAACATTCATTTCACATCGCGTATCATGCCCATGTGAACATTGGGGAGGTTCTCTTGAGGAAAGGAGGGTTGAGATTACTCGAATGATTCAGTTGACAAGACATGATTCGAAATAACGAAAAAGATTCGGAAAATATTTCGAAATACTTGAGACTCTTGAAGAATTTTACGCTAAAGAATAAAATCAAATTAGATATACCTGATAGTCCTTTTTGGATTTCCTTGAGTATGTTATGATCAAGGATCTTCTAATTCAAATAATAGCTTAGTCTTTTGTGTTGTTGACGAAAAATTTTTTCATGATGAAACTCGTGTAGAATTATTATTTGGGCAATATCCAATGAGTTCGTCAAAATTAGGGAACAACTTCATTTCTCGAAAGAAAAATATTTGGCAACAAAATCATGAAACACGCCAATTTTGTTTCACTTTAACCAATTTCTATGCATACTTGAAGGATTTTCGTTGCACCCTGTGCCATACCCATCAACCCTTTAAATTTTTTGAATAGATAAAATGGGTGATGTGGTACCTTTATGGTAAGGTCCTTATATCTTCTTTACAGGCGTGCAGAAATTTTCAAGAAAAGTTTTTTTGAAAAATTAGATACTTTAAAGAGGTATTCAGTATGGGTACCCTTCTCTCACACTGAATGAGCCATGATAAAGTGCAGATACTGTACCACATGACATACTTTCTCTATAAATGAAAATTTTAGAGGAGGCCGGCAAGGGTGTAACAAGAATCCTTCAAAAATGCATAAGAATTTGGTGAAAGTGAAACAAAAATTGACTTGTTCGGGGATTTTTTGCCATCGATACAGAAGAAGAAAAAATTATGTTTGTAATCTAAAAACTAAGTACGTTTTTGAGGTCCTATTATTCTGAAAGAGATTTCATATTTTCATTCGTTATTTGGCCAAATCCGTGTAATGATTCAGGAGTTATGAGCATCTGGAATTTTGTTTACCCTATAACTCCTAGACTATCCATCGGATCAAGTTGTAACTTGAAAGATATTTGAATTGAAATCAAAATAAATAGGTTTGCAAAATTTTGCAGAAATCGACAAGCTGGTAAATTTTTTAAAAATTAAAAAGCAATGAGTTATTTGAATTGGTCTGATACCCTCTTTAAGGTAATTTATAGGATTTTCTCTGATTTTATACAAATTTTCTAACTAATTGAAATAATGTTGAGTGCATTGGGTTATTTGATCATCAAAAATCACAAATAATATAGAAATTTAAAAGAGTTATATGAAGAATCATGAAATTTAGAGTTAATTGTGAATTTTCTGACATTAATGAATTTATTCAAGTGCTACCGTAATATGATTGAATTTGTAATTTACATTTCAATTCAATTGATAAAATGGTATATTTTTCTTATTGCAAATTAATTAACTTTATACAAGATATTGAAACAGGTTCAACTCAAAATGTTCAAGATTATCTGAAGCCAAATACTTTCAATTAAAATAAATCCTCGAACACATAACAACTAGAATATTGTCTATAATATCGTTATACTGAGAATGGAATTCAAGAAAACATCTCAGGATTTAAAATTTGGACAGATTGATTTAAGGTGAGTATCATCACAGAATTTCCTGATTTACGTTGAAGTAACACAAAGCTCATTTATATTCAATCGAATTTATCGAAGCTCTCTTTTCATTTGATGAACAGAAAACAGTTTATACGAATAAACACTGAATTCCCGAAACGATTCGTATATCTCCAAAAGCTTTCCATGCTTGCTGTGTTCCAAATGTTCTGTAGATAGGGTTACTTATCTCAACTTGACGCATCTTGATTTGTTTGTTTCGAAAACGCGACATCGAAAGGGACGGCTGAAATATGGACCCTGAAAGACCCAAGAGGATTTTAACGGAGAGGAATTTCTTATTCGAAACTGTCTGGCCAATTTGCTAAATTCGGTGTAAACACCCTCTTCTTTTTCCGGTTTGCTAGACCCGTTTCTTTCCACCATTGACGATGAATACACTGAAAATGAATAACCCACTGAATATCTTCCATTTTATCAGAGAGAACCAAAATATTTCTGTGGTATTCCGTCATGAATTTCCAATTTTGAATCGGAATAATATATTTTTAGCTGAAGTATTTAGTTCAATGCTCTGCAACTCTACATCACAATAGAAAGGAGCAAGAACCCTTAATGCAAATTGAATCATGAACGGAGTTTATAAATATCATGCTATCCTTTTTGATAATTTATTCTGTATCCTCTCTATGTCGATGAACTGTGTAAAAGGACGACTACACTAAAAGGATTATTCTAGGATGCTATGGATGGAAAATTTTTATAGACCAAAGAAAATTAAAATTAGAGCCTATTCATACCCCTATCAAGCAATCTTATTGTTCATCGGCTCACTGATATCGAGGACAACACAACCAAAACTAGTTTGGTAATAATTATATATAATATATTAATAACGTATGTCGCAACTTATTTAAATATTAAATTAGAGAAGACAAAAATGCTTCTTTTTTCTTTCAACATTTACAGCCCCAATATGAGAGTGGATCAATCTATTTTATATAATTCTCAATATTAATAATTAATACATTGCTCATCTGATACTCTGTCGAATACAATCGAATATTTAAGTAGGTTGTAGACTCTATACATGATTTCCCTGTTATAATTTTTTATTCAGACGCTCATTCTGAGATATCGATGAAGATTAAATGATTTTAATGTTATTAATTGTTTCAAATTCTATCTCATCAACTTTTCACTGTTGATCAAAATTCAACACCCCAGTACCTTAAATGGTGCACAGAAGGAATGCTTGTATTGTATAAGTGCAACCCTTTTATTTGCGAATACATTCTGATAACTTACGAGTTCTGACGAGAATCCGTATAATTAATCATTAGTGATCCAACTACCAAATGGCGAATGCACCGGTGTTGAAAGTATCATTCTACTAAATGGCGAATGCATCGGTAGACCAAATAACTATTATATCATATTTATTATTTCAACACAAACTGCAGAAGGATAAGATCACAACATGTATAATGAGTATCAAAACTTCAAAAAGTTGATTCATGGAATTTGGTGCACTTAGTTCAATACTCAGTGAAAATTAAGAATGCTTCATCTAAGAATGTATACGATATTTCTGATAGGAAAGGTATTAATGAAGATCAGGTTTTTGAAGTAAGTCATTTATTGTATGCCTCGTCACTCATTATAATTTTTTCATGAAAATGAGGGTATTCATGGGCGAGCTGTGACATCCTATTGGCATAAATAGTCTTCTGAAAGATTCTTGTGTCAACTGAATCCTAAATGAAAATAAATGCACGTTCTTTTGTGAAAATACAGAATGAGGTGATGTTGAAGCATCATAATGTAAATTTATTCAAAATATCGAATCCCGTTGGACGAATTTTCCCAGCAGGATCTCGAGAGACTATATCTATTGAATATCCATGAAAATTTGGTTAAACGTTGTTTGCATTTTGTGATTTATGAATCTTAGTTGCTGAATAAATTACTATTAGTTTTGAGTTATCCGACAAAACCGATAAAATATCACAAATACACTCTAAGGATTCAGTTCGAGTTTAAAAAGTTAGCTGAATGTCTTTCGAGATTCAGCCCATGCCGTTGGATACAACTGCTAAAAAGAAATTATAATAATAACCCTAAGAAAACCAAAAAGGTATTTCAGATAGCTATGGAAGTTTGGGGGTACATTTGCATTTTCCCATAAAATATTCAGTCTTGTAATCTGGATTGAGCAGATGATGTTTTAATTATAGTCTTGCCCTCGAGAAGGCGTCCAATTCGATAAAGTTTGAGGACAGGAGTGAATTAATCGCTGAAGAGAGTTGAAAATATGTATGCTTCATGAATAATAATCCAGAAACACTATGAGTTCGTTCATTGTTATTGGTTTGACACTGAAACAACTAGACCTCCGCTAATGAGGAATAGTAGGAAAATTTCAATATGCAGTTGGATTAGTTTCCATGCAACAACCAACTTGTAAATTTTGTGATGTTACGTGATATGTATATCAAGTTAATCATCACCAGAAATACTCAAGATTATACTGGCAGTCGATCTATTTGTAACGTGACAATAAGCCACTCTAGATAATGACCATGAGATTCTACTACTAATTCTCTCAAGGGGGGCTGAATTATCCCAGCAACAAAACTCCCCTCGGGGTTTCACACTTATATTTAACCACTAATGTATAATCAACAAATATTAAATTCAGTGAATTCCTGATCTCTCAAGTCAATCACAAATATAGGCACTTATCTCAACATAAACAGTGATGATAATGAGTTGAAGGCTCTTTCGTGGATTTTAGATAGAGCAAAGCGAGTTCACTTGGAGGTACTGTTTGCCAGGTAGTTAATAGAAAGTGAATTTTTTCCAAGCGAATATTTCACAGCATTCAGATATTGATTCAATACTCCTAACTTTCATCCAGGTTGATGAATGTGCACTTATTAAACTATGCGTTAAGGTTTAGCCATGTCTCAGCTTGGGGCTGGATATTGATTGAACCAGGGGTTGGATGTACATTGATGTAGTTCAATCTTGGACGAGGGTACGTGTTGATTCCTTACTAGAGTACGTTTTAATTCCAGACTAGGATAGCTCTTAACCTCGAACTAGGAACGAGAACAATTATGCGTTTCTCGCAAATCTTTGACTCACAAGAGTTACTTTTAGAGATGGATTGCGATATATTCTTTGTAAGATATAACGGCTTTAGGCTTTACTTTGCAAGGAGGATTCTTCGAATCAGGTCTTGCGGTTCAAGTGACGATTTTTCAGATCTTCTGATGTTTGAAGTCTCCTATGGAACCTATTCAAAGGAAAATCATCATCCACAGTTGGGGAAGGTTGTGATATAACACTTATTTCATTGAAAAAATAGCAGATTACTATATCCTATAAAAATATTTTCTTCAAGTATTTGTTGCTTGAAATCGAGTCAAGATAAACAAACAAAAAACTTAATTTGACACAATGATTTTAGACATCATTCGAACAGTTATCGATGTGTTCCAAGAATTATAATACTGTAATATTACTGGCAGTACTTGCTTATGCCTGGTAAAATATTCAATCTAGTTTTGTTACTGATTGCGAACTGCTATCAATATTAACATCTAATAAGCCTTCAACAGATAATCATTCTAATCACGCCCTAAGTGTGAAACTCTCCTGAGAATATAATGATCTACTTACCCATGCAAATTAATCCATTGTAAACTTCGGAGTTCTTTGAATGCCGCGAAAGGAATATCATCAAGTTGGTTGTAGCTGAGATCTAGGGAGCTGAGAGTTTTCCACAACGAACTGAAACAAAAACGAAAGAAGATATATGACGTTGTAGTATCATCGAGAAGGGTTGCGAACCCTTTCATTTTTGTGAAGCTGTATATAACTGCATGGGAGAATAGAAATCCTCTTCATCAGAGAGCTTTATTATAAGCCCTTCATAGGATTAATTGAAGGGGAAAACAGATTAAACTTTAATCACAGATTCCAGCAGACCATGAATGAATCTATAGATCATGAATTCTATAGTGAACTGAAATATGAACTCTCCTGAATACGTTCTATACGAATAAATGAACAGAAAGTTTCTTGAAGCATCTTCTCGAGTGAGAAATTTCAGGACATTAACGAAGTGCTTTCCACATTGTTCAGTCAAAAATTCTAATTTTGATGACAATTTTCTCAAATTTACCCAAACCTTTAAGTCTAAAAACACTTTTAATTCTGTTTCTAAAAATGTTCGGTGAGAGAGACGGCATGGCACAAGGGGACTTGTTTTCGAAACTCCCAGAAGTTATATAAGAAGACGTTTTAATTCCTTGATTTTCATCTACTTAAAAAAGCTGTTTTACTTCTGAATTACTCCATTTGACTTTACATGGAGGAGAAAGGACACCCACGTTAGTCGATTCTATCAATGATCATGCTTTTATTTATAGCATAATTCATCTCTTGATTGTCATGCACAGGCACCCACATACCAGTGATGTGAATAATTTATTCAAGAAATGAACTCAAACTCATTATATCATTATATATATTTACGAATTTTCCTAACTGTTTTTAAATGTTTCACTGTTTCACTAAGTGGTGGGAGCACTTTCGTTTATTTATTTCTATAGATCATACTGCTATTTATTTATCTATATGCTCGTATTACATGATATTTCTACTTCGGGGTCTCAGGATTGTGGAACACTTCTATATTGTTGTGTGAGATTTCTTAGCTACCTGGATCGGAGGCCGGTTTCACTATCGTAGGGGACCAAACCGTTACCTTCATGTGCTATAAAGCACGCGAGAATATACAGTTTTTTTCGACGCTATTTCTTTCTTCCATTTTTTCAGAGACGCCGCTGGACATCCATGCCTTACCTGTGTTCCCAATTCCTTAGCCCATACAATATTTATAGTTATAGCTCACGAACCCTGAGGCCGTGACCATGACGATGGTCGAAGTTGCCATATTTACTATGATTCTTATTCTTATCATATTATTGAAGTTGCTCTGATTAACCTGATTACTGTCTATTCTGCATTGTTACAGTTTTTCTCAGAATCGTTATGCTCGCCTTCGCCAACTGTTAATGATTAACCATTTAGTTTTACAAAGCCCTAACAAAAGGGGTTTAATACCTGAGGATTTCCCTACATTTTTTACACACTGAATGAAGAGTTGATTGTTTGGGTCTAACCACTCTGTTTTATTTACCATATTTGTTTCCCAATTAATTTCACCAATGTCCCACCCTTCCTAGACGATCACATTAAATGGCCAAGTCTTTTTATCTGGAGTCATTCAGACTCCAGTGTTGTAGTTGATTTTATTAATAATATTTCTCATTCTTTTCGAAAGAAATAAGGTGAATGTTACAACCAGACGAGCTAATTTGAAAAGTAAACCTTGGAATAAAACTATCATTCTATATATTCCGTGAATAGTATTTTCTAAAACAAGTTGCAGAATGCAGAATTTAGCATTCGTGTTGGAATTGCCTTCTGCAACGAGTATTGGACGATATTTTTTTTTTCAGTTAAGAATTGTGAAAAATCTATTGGAATTCAATGTAAAATTCAGATTATACCTCCTAGTGCCTTTTGTATTTTATTTTCGCAGATGGTGTGACTGATACGAAAATTGACAGATTATAGAATTTAAATAGTGCGTTCAAATCTCTACATCGTCTAATATTGACAATTGACATGCAATGGACGCGTGTTGACATTCGAAAGGATAGGATGACAACCATAAAATGAAAAATATAACTAAAAACAATGCTGTAATGAGTTTATTACAGCACTGTTTTAGTACTGTAGAACTCATTACGACACTGAAATAGAGAAAAGCTTTTCTTGAATGATCTGTGAAGTGGTATTCCATAAAAACTTCACAGAGGTTTATTTATAATCTTTTCCGTTTTTTCTTCATATTGAAAGTATAGAACTCTAATAGACCTGTTAATCTTTCTGGAGTTGTTTCTCTACCTAATGTATAGTTATTTTTCAGAAGGAATTCCATGAACTGGTTCTAAGCAGAAATGTCAAAATTTTATCGCTGAAATACTAACTTGCTAAGTTTTGCCGGCTTGCTTATTTTATCTCCGTGAAACGAGAGTTGCTATGGAAACTTCCCCACTACAAATAGAATGAGTAAAATAGTCAACAAGTTAAACGATCGGGAAGAAAATCTAATGCCATATTATTAGGAAAGAAATTCATCAGTTACAAAACATCGAAGAATGAGGAAACGGAAATTACTGTTCATTTAATGATTTTCTCGAAATGAAATACATAATATGCAATAAAATTTGTGAGGAAAATAACTGAATAAGATACTTATTTCAAGTGCCATTGTTTTTAGAAAGTGGTTTTCTTCGAACCCCAGACCTCTTTCCTATAAGAATTATTTTTGCATTTTAGGTCATAATAACTCCCTCAATGTTCTTTAAAATTCGTGGTGAAATCGAATCACGCACGAAGTTTCTGACATCAGGACAGTATCTCTCAACATTTTCAGAATTTTTTAAGGAAAAACTGTAACTATCAGTAAGCACAGCTATAAAAATATGATGTCGTTAGGTTTTTGCAGGTATAATTCAAAAAATTGCAGTGTACTACCATCATGGAAATTTAATAAGTGAATAGAATATTGATCCGTAATTACGCCTAGAAGATATGGTTGTGATAAAATTAATAATTGATTCGATTCCAATATAAATAATGCCCCTAGCAAATGTCTGTCATTAATTCGGATCATAAAACTCTATTACGAAATATAAAGTCTGTTGGCGTGTAGAATAGTTTTCCTTATCCCTGTTCTTTCGATAGACCTATTAAATGGAACGTTCTCATTTTGTGAGGCTAGCCTAACTATGTTCATCAATCTGATATAGCGACGAAAATATTATGGAATAATTTTGTTAATGGACAATGTTTCACTGTTGGGTGCAATTGATATTTAGCTTATAATTGCTAGAAAACTGCTAATAAAATGAAGCTTCATGAAAACTTTTCTCGAACTCTGCAAGAGAGTGATACTAAAAAGAGTCACAATGATTGTGAAAGAGTCTACAAACCTTAAATTAAAAATAACAACTCACAGTTATCCGTTATTTTTGAAGCTCAAATTCTCTCGAATTAAACAAAAATGTTATATTCTCCCTATTAAAAATCGTAAAGAAATTGATACCTTGCTTCCAAAGAATATGAAAACTGTAGCTCATTTGCTTTGGATGTCAGAGAGTATACGGCCACACGGGCGCCCTCAAGTTTGACGCTGTATTCCTCATCATCGATTGAGACCATTTTCGGCTCGATATTTGAAAATTACAGATATTTGTGTAAAACGATAGCACGCTGTTCTACTGAAACTTCGTATTCTTCTGCAAAAGTTCAAGGACACGGGTAAAACTTTAATCCTATGAATATTTCATCACCCTGGATGACTTTCTACCTCAGTATGAGAATATCAAGGTATACGATCGAGTGGAATCAATTTCAAATTCCTCGAATCATTGAATGCAGGCAAGCAGGATTTCGTGCAAACTCGGCAATTTAGCCGGAAAATAGAAACTTGGAAAAAGTCCTAATGGAAAACGGCGCCTATTTCAAAGCACGCTTGTTCCCAATTTATTATTCAACGCGGAAGTTTAGGCAAAGTTGAATAGAAGAATTGTTACTCACTCTGCCGAGCGAAACAGATTTATCCTAGTAAATAGAACGGAATTGCTTTTCCATTCCTTACCGGTAGGATTCGATGAAACGGCAACATTCCTCCTTAGTCCAATTTGGTACACGACGGATATCTGCATTACCGAAACAAAAGTCGATGTTAGCAGACATCCGCTTTCAGTTAATCCTCTTAGACTCGATGGATTCTACTGATATTCTATTTGTTCTAAGGACTATTCGGTCCTATGAATATAGAATGTATGAGTTACTATGGAAATTCATACGCTAGAATCAGGGTTTCGCCCTTTACTCACTAATTTGGAATGAAGGGTGAAACATCTTAGTTGGGCAAGGGAGAAAATTTAAATTTACTGGAGCGACCTTTACAAGTTTTATAACTTCGAAACACAATCTAGACATAAGTGTCTTATCTCATCATTTTATAAATGGAAGAATCTGGCACACAAAATTTTTTCTCATTTTGCGTCGATAGTCGATGCGTCGAAAGAAAATATCTTTAAATAGAAAGAAAGAAAGGTTGAACTCAGTTTTTGTATTAGTAAGAAATATAGGTACGTCAAACGTGTACCGAGCACATTTTAGAATTCTTATGAATTCGAGTTATTTGTTTTTCGTTTGCCATCGAACAGAATATTGTCAAGAAAATAGAAATTTCTGAATTTTGATTTTTCGGCTGGGTTTGCGACTCGCAACAGTATTATTCCATACAACAAATAACCAAATATTACGAATTCATAAGAATTCTAAAATGTGCTCGGTACACGTTTGACGTATATTTCTTACTAATCTTTAAATAGTTTGTACTGAAGTATTTTCGAACTTTAAAAAAAATCGAACTCACACAAAAACTATGTCTCCAGAACCGCACTATCACTACACCTATGTCCAAAAATCCCACATATATAAGTATTTTCCTGACACTTTTAGTTGTACATTCTTAAAGAGGTTTCAGCAGGAGTTATGTAATCTAATGTAATATGCATTTACATCAGATTGCGCAGCAAACTCGCGGCGCACACAATGCTCATTTCAGTGACCACTGGTATACCTACAAACCCGTATTGAAATTAAGTCAATTCAAACATGTCGCTAGGAGCATTACGCAAATATAGTGAAATATAGCTCTGTTGATGGCTTGCTTAGAGGTGAAAAAAAAAACCAAGTTGACGGCAAACTGACTTTTCTAAGAGAACAATAGCAAGGAGCTCACGCTGGACATGGGGAAGGAACTTAGACTATATAAGAATACAACCCTTTATTTACTTCGAATAGTGTCGAACAGTGTCGCATCTGAATCTTAGAGCTGGTCGATTGTAACGTATTGAGCTGGTCCACTCATGTCATAAAAAATTTTCATGTTGCCAAACTGAGAAAATATTAGGTTTCTCTATTCTTCTATAATTGTGAATAAAAACTTTTTCTTCAATTTGCATTCAAATTATCGTATAAAATTTTATATTTTGAATTGAAACTGTCTTATCGGATATATTAGCAAGAAGTAAAGGAAAATCTTTAGCTGATTCTGCTATTTTATGTCAGAGACCACAGATGGAAAGAAATTGAGGTGAAAGTCAAGACAACGCTGCTTCATTCTCTGCTTGACAATTTGAAGGTCACTTGTTCTGAAAGACACACGTTGCCACCTCTGTATCGAAAATAATTACGCAAATTGAAGAAAATTTGTGAGAGTTAGTATTGGGTTTTTCATATTTTTTTTTGTTTAATACTTTTCATCACACTAAAAATGGTTCGTAAGTGTGGAAGTTGAAGTAAAGACAGGAATTTTAATCCGAATTTATAGTTCCATAGATAAGTGTATTGTTAGAACTGAAGTATTTAGTTATTTACATGTTCAGTAGCGTAAAAAGTTTTGATAGGGAAGTTTTCAATGAGATTATTATAAAATGAGGTTTTCATGAATTAAGGTTCCCACATGACGATGAAAAAAAAAAAGAATTTGGGCTCCGCTGTTGGAATGGTCAAGTTTTTGCCCAAAGAAAGCAATTTTCATTTGTTCAGATCATTTTGACCCTGAAGATATTGTGACCCGAGTAAAATGGAAAAAGATTTTATGCGGTGTTGCCTGGTGAGGTTTCACAAGAGACTTTCAATGAGGGGTCAAAACAAATCGACATTTCACAATGGAATACTGTGTCTATCTTATATAGTCTAAGGGAAGGAAGGATATCTAGATTGCCAGCATTAATATTTTTGTATAAATCAATATTCATTTGCCGTCGACGCGTTTTGTGCGCTTTGTTTCTCTGGAGAAGCATGCTACTGTTTGGCCCAAATGTATGAAATTCTCAAATATCGAATTATGAATAGTCTTAATCGATTGAGTTGGATTTCATGATGAAGTTTGATCACGACAAACCTGGGTATGTCTTTATTATCCGAAGGAACTTAGCTAGAGTTTTCATTTCTCCAGAATAGGTATGGGTTTTTTGATAGTTTTTTTTTGTTCTTTTTGTTCATACAGAACAAAATTGCTGGGAAACCAACAAAACTTTTCTTATTCCTGTGATATTCCAATCGGTACCTCGAACGATCGAAGCAGAGCGTTGAAAAACCGAAGGGAGATCAAGGAACAAAACACCAATTGAGACGAACTGTGCATCTGGATTCATATTCTCTTGGTTTTTGATCATCTCGCTTTGTATGCTCGTAGTCCCAATTGGGAAGTCCAATTAAAGCTTCGTTGATTTTTTGCGGTGCATTGGTTCTGTGTTTCTATTAAAAAGCGACAAGATGGACTTCCGCGGATGGTGGAAGTATCGCTAAAATGAACAGACTAACGAACAGCGCTTGCGCCGCACAGTTCTGATGTATACGCACCTTCTGATAGCTTTTAATTTACTTGATAGCTCTTGCGTGAATTAAATACTGTATATAATGTCCTCTTCAATTGATAAACTCCGAATACAAATGATCAAACTCAAAAGATCTTCATTTCAAAACCATATTTTTGTATTTCGTAGAAATTCAGAATATGTCTTACCTGAAAGCTCGTTCTGCAATGTGTTGAAGTTTGTTATTTGTTAATACGAGAGCTTGTACTTGACTTCTTGCTAAGCTTTCTGCCTCCAAACTGGAAGTGCTCGATCCGGTTACTTCTAATTGATTTATATTACCTTCAGGGAGATCTGAAAATAAGATGAATATGCTTGAAAATATAGCAAGAACTACATTTGATATAAAAATATTTGAATGATATTGGAGGAAAAGGATTATCTCTATATATAGAGTTCATCTTTATTTATTCAGAACGTGGTTTTGTTTCGACCCCAGAATTTCTGTCTGTGAAAACTATTATTTCATTGAGTTTTCAATATTCGTACTAATTATGTTCTCACATCTCATATAAACTCTGTCCTTAAGATAGCCCCACAAAAAATAATCCAGTGGTGTTAAATTACATGATCTGACTGGCTATTTAACAGCTGAATTTCGTGAAATTATGCGGTCAGTCATAATCATCATGCGGTCAGTTGGTTTGCAATAAATTGATCGTCTCATTGGCTGGGTGACAAGTGGCATATTCTTGTTGAAACCACATGTAGTGATATCCATGTCATCAATCATAGGCCAAAATTGAGTTGTCAACATCTCGCGATAGCGTTATCTATTGACAGTTACCGCATTTCTAGCCTCATCTTCGAACAAAATGGCCCAATCAAGCCTCCAGCCACATAGCGCACCATACAGTGACACGTTGAGAATGCAAAGGCTTCTCAATAATCGCTGTAGGATTTTCAGAAGCCCAAATGCGGCAATTTTGCTTGTTGACGTACCCTGACAAGTGAAAATGGGCTTCGTCTGAAAAAATTAGTTTTTCAGAAAACCCAGCGGGTCGTTCCAGAATGAATTGAGTGAATCTACGGCGATGTGAATGGTCGGCCGGCTTCAATTCCTACTGTGGTTGAATCTTGTAAGGCTTCAAAGCCAAATCCTTATGCAAAATTCGCCATGTGTTGGTTTGAGACAACCCCAGTTGTTAAGAACGTCGAGAAATTGGCAAATTTGGATCTTCTTCACACTGTGGCTCACGGCTGCAATATTTTCAATTGAACGGCCAGGTCGAACACGCGTTGGTGTTTAACACATTTTGTACCGAGCCCGTCGACTCAAATTTAGCGACCAAATCCTTAGTAGTGATCTCAGAAGGTCGATTATGTTGTCCGAAAATATCACGAATGATTTAACTGCCATTTTCGAGCGAAATTGAATTCATTGTAACAATTGCCAATTCATTTACTACGAATATGTTAAAGAACTAACTGTCAATGCTGTCATGTGGTTATGTGTGGTCACAATTTTAAAACAAAGTTCTTGTTGAAAGACCCTTAAGATCGCAAATTCTACGGCAAAGCACCCATGGCCGATAGGTTCGTTTAAATGAAACAGGAAAGTCGTCCAAATTTTTCATAGTGCGATATCCTATCGCTGTTGTGTTCGCGTATTCAGTCCTTTACGAACATATTTAGAAACAAACCAAACTATCAGCCCATAAAAAGTGTCCAGTAGGTTATGTAGAGCAACAAATTGTACTGGATGTATTGAAATGATTGGAATTTAAATCGAATAACTTTTACCATCAATAATGCATTCAACAATCTGCAAAATTCCATGATAGATTGTGTTATGAAATAATACCTCCTTTCAATTGCATATTAGACCAAGCAGCCTGTATACCTCATAGAGAAGGTTCATTATCTTATATGTTATTACAATATTATCACTTTGTTTTATCGGAAGTCATAATATTTTTTTAAGTAGTTTTTTTTCTATTCTAAATTAGAGAGATAATATTTATTCTAACCTTTTACGGCACAAAACAAGAGAAGGTAATAAAAAATCACATTGTAGGCAATCGGAACCATTAGTCAGGCAATCGAAAATAATTTTTCTACCCTTCCAAATGTCCTGTTTCTCGTTTTTCCATACGGATTTCTCGATTCTTATCCGGTTTTCGCTGCAGAGATATTGGTTTATTATTCCTCTGAAATGAATGGATATAGAATGATCTATTTACCCGATCATTATGAGTTTTATTGCTTTTCCGTTCAATGTTTTATCGCATTCCGAGGAGCCATGTAGATCTAGATATGTCTGTGATTTATTGTTTCATTTATGTGAAAGCGAAGAATGGAACATTGGAATTTATGGAAGAGAATAATCATTTCACAGATCACCGCAGAATTATTTAAGGTCAAATTTGATTTGGACAAAGGACGAAAGGGGAAAAAGTTTTCTCTTTTTCTGTGATAGATTAATTGGGATATGTATGGAGTAATATGAGGGTTGCCTTCTATATTTCGGCATTGCACAACCCTAGTCTTGAAATCTGACAACTGACTATCGTAAAGCTTGACATTTTTGAGGTTATGTGTAGTCGAAACGTTTTGACATACGAGTGCTGTTTGTGTTGTTTACAGTAACTTAAAAGATTCATCTCGCTCAAAAAATGAAATTAAATCGGGAACATTTTCGTGCGATTATTTTTTACAACTTTCAGCGAGGATTGACTCAACAACAGTTCATCGATAAACTTAATTTAATTTTTGGCGATGAAGCTCCATCAAGGACCAGTGTTTATCGATGGTATGGTGGATTCAATCGAGGTCGTAGTTTACTCCAAGACGAATTTTGTGAACGCCGTCCAAAATCAGTTGATGTTCCAAAATCCGTTGGTGCTGTGGGCCAGCTGATATTACAAGATAGTCATGTGACCAATCGTGAGATTGACACAATCTTAGGCATTAGTGGCATCAGCATACATTCAATACTGCATGAACATTTAACCGTCGAAAAATTTGTTCGCGTTGGATTCCAAAAAATTTGTCAATCGCTCAAAAAAAGGTTCATGTTGATTGGTAGAAAAAATGATCCAAAAATCATTTTCGTGGTGCTTCGAAGTACGTCTATGACATCGTGACAGGTGATGAATCGTGGATTTACGTGTATGAGCTCGAAAGTAAACAGCTGTCGACAGTATGGGTGTTTCAAGATGAGCCAAATCCACCAAAAGTTGCTCGCGCACGAAGCACTTCCAAGCAAATGGTCGCCTGTTTATTCAGAAAAACCGGACATATCGCAATCGTACCACAAGAGTAACGCGGAACAGTCAATTCTGAGTGGTACACAACCATTTGTTTGCCAGTTGTCTTTAAAAAAATCAGGAAAACCAACCGCCTTCACCACGTCAATGCAGCTCTCACACACAAATGCATTTTTGAGCACTCTAAACATCCATTTGATGAGTCATCCGCCGTATAGTCCTGAAATGGCACCGAATGACTTCTTTTCATTCACGTACCTAAGAAATAAAATGAGAGGTCAACGAAGAAGCGGTTGATGCGTTCAGAATGCATGTTTTGGAGATACCTCAATCAAAGTGGCGGAAGTGCTTCGACAATTGATTCAAACGCATGCAAAAGAGTATAGATCTAAATGGGGAATATTTTGGAAAACAATAAAGCGATTTTCAATGATTAATATTTGTTTTTGTTCTCTAATCCCGAAATTTAAAAGGCAACCCTCGTACCTTTACAGGTGATGGTGATGGTTTCAACTAAGGACTTCACTTTCTATTAAAATTAGTTCATTACAGTACTAAAAACAGTGCTGTAATGAACTCATTACAATTGTTTTTAGTTATATATTTCGTGTTGTGGTTGACAACACTGATATTCAATCCTTTCGAATGTCAACACGCGTCCATTGCATGTCAATTGTCAAAATTAAACCATGTAGAGATTTGAACGCACTATTCAAATTCTATAATCTGTCAATTTTCGTATCAGACACACCAACTGCGAAAATTGAATACAAAAGGCACTAGGAGGTATAATCTGAATTTTTCATTGAATTCCAATGAATTTCTCATAATTCTTGACTGAAATAGAGAAAATATCGTCTAATACTCGTTGCAGAAGGCAATTCCAACACTCCTTAGTCGCTCGTTTTTGAATTTCGCATTCGTGTTGGAATAGGTGCCCATTCTGTAACTTGTTTTAGAATATACTATTATCTGTGACACGAAAAAAATTGACATTTCATCTTTGTTGACAGGTAACAAAATATAACTTTTCACAAAGTGAATACCTTTTTCCCGGGTATATACAGGGTGAGTCTTTGACCACTTCGTTAATTTTAACCATAGATTCTTGACGTCAAAAGAAACATTTTCTTCCTATAACATTTTTCCAAATTTGGCCCCGTTCAAAAGATATAGGGTGTTGAAATTTCATAAAAAAATTGCATTTTCACCTGTAATATTCAAACGACAATATCAATTGAAATGATCTCTTTTAGAAGGTTTTTGATAACACTCGTGCATATTTTGGCATCAATAGATTTATTCCACTTCTTGTGGGTTCCTCACTACTACTCTACAGATTGGTTAAATTGCATGAAAAACAAATATCGCTTGAACTAAAGGTCCGTATCTCGTACTTCCTGGAATCATTAGTCTTTTTTGCATATAAAATCATTCCTCATCTTTTCTCCTAAATTGCACCATTCTTGAGATATTTGAAGTTGAAAGCAATTGAATCGATATAATTTTGTCCAAATTTTCTGATTTTCCCAAATCCAACTCTGTGCTGAAATGATTCAATAGTCAGATTTGTTCAATGTTGCCATATTTTATGTCTTTATGAAATATTTCTACAAAAGGTTGGGGAAATCTCTCCAGTCTATGGTTCCACCACTAAACACTATAGATGAAATTAACCACTGAACAATTTTTGTCTTACGTTCACCACAAAATCTAAATTGCCATTTGCTGTATTCATTGTTAATGATGTCTAGCACCTTGTTTAATATTTAATCCAGAATAATATTCTATAATAAATAGAGAAAAAGTTTTCCATCTTTCTTCGGTACTTCGGTATATTTTGACCGTTGAAATAGGTAAAGTATTTTCTGTCAGGACCTGTTAAATTGAAGACTTGTGTTTATGAAGAGCTGGTTTTTTATAGCTTCAGACTTCAGGGTTCATCAAATTATATCTATTCAAACATAGGAATGATGAAAATTGAGCTCATATGAGTTTTAAAAACTTCGAAGCCAGTCTCCTAGATTTGTTTTATACCTTTATTATCTTTATTTCATACACAGATTCAACCTTGTTCACAAACTTAGGAGATAATAGAATTTGACTTAGTTTTAATATTTCTGAATGTTTGTTATGATGCATGGTTAATTCAAATTCAATCAATATTGAAACTGGAAGCTATAAGCTCATAAACAAGAAAGATTAGAATAGAATGCATTTTCTGACCATAATAATTTCATACTGAATTGAATAATTTAAAACTATCGATATTATCCTTCCAATATTTTCCATATTATTTTCAAGGAAAGCTACAAGTAACTGTTGACAGTTTCAAACAGAATCAAAACAACAAGGAACCACAGAATACTTTTTCATTGGGAATTACCCACCACAGAGACGTTATAATATTTTAATGTGATAATAATTCACTCTAATTATTCTGAGGAAAATTATAACTAAAAATCAATAATAATTACAGATATTATCTTTCATTTAAAAAACATTGCAAATATTAATTTTTTCTCTCCTGGGGTTCGGTAATAAATTAATATTCTATGGTAAGGTATTAAAATTTGACATAATCTACGAATAACCATTATTCAATATTTATGTTCTTGTTTACGTAATTAAAACAGATACTCTGATTATAAAAATCAGTAATCAGTAATTATAGTCTAAACAGAATAGATTCATATTAATGATTTAACAAAAAATTTTTTATTAAAGAACACCTAGTTGATTTTTCAAAATCAAATTTAGGTATTTCTTCAAGAATCATTGCACACCTAAATCTGGAAATACTTGTAATCTATCCAGGTAAATTGTTATTGAGATTCAGTACGGAAAATAATCATCAAGCAAAGTAACATCACTTTAAAATGATTATTCGTAGTGACATCATTCATTGTTGTTGAAGATTTCGAAAAAGATTTTCATATTTTTAACAGTATGATATCAAGATACCTCATAGACCTGTTCACTGGTCTCTGTCAAGGAGAAGAAATTTCAGAAATATCAGTATTTGGAAAATCATAGATGATTTTTTCTGGCTTTGAGTGAAAAAAAAGCTCAGTGACAACCTCTTGCCTTGGAAGTTTTCATAGAAATTATGGTTTTCATGATTTGGAAAATTACAAATGTATGATAACACCCAATAATTCTGAGGTTTTTCTGGAATTTCTCACTAGAAAGGTATGCTTTATAATCTTGATTAGAAAGAAAATATAGTAGAAAACAAAAATCTATGTTTATGGTGTTGAATTTTTTTTACCAGAAAATTAGTACTTTGTATCTTCCTTCTAGACATGGACCTCATCGGATGAAACATGAGTGAGTGAATCATTTCTTAGAGGGAAAATAATGTTTATAAACAATTCAGATTCAATAGTGAATGCTGTGGAAAGTATTTTTCATTCAAACTAAACTGGACTACATGCTTATAACTTCTCAACGCAGCTGAATATAGAAAAACCGTAATGGAAAAAGTGTTTCTTTTGATCTCAAGAACCTATGATTAAAATTAACGCAGTGATCAAAGACTCACCCTGTATACATATAGATAATGGAAGATATTTGATTTTAGAATATTTTATTGAATATAAGTTACATTTCCTTTATATCAAAAGTACAATTATTAAATGTGAACTATTCGGTACAACAGACGAATTTTTCTTGTGTTGAAATAATATTCTCTGACATGGACACAACTGCTGTTGATGTACTTGGTCGCAAATCGGGTGTTATGTCAGAACTGCCACACGTTCTGAACACTTTATTAGCAATTTCTGTTCTGTGTGATACCGATTCATCAGCAAACCCTTCAGCGACCGTTGATGACTTCCAACCGCCATGTTTCTTTAGTGTCATCAAGTATCGCCCAGATTCAACTAAAAGTGTAGCAGACGATCTTCGAAATCTATATCGGCTTTTTGTCGATAACCTCGAACTAAAATGTAATATTTTTTTCCCTTGTATAATAAATAACTATCCGAAAAAATACATTCAACAAAATTACTAGCAAAATAGCAAGTTTTTTGAAACTACTTGAACCGTGTAAATATAAAACGAAACAGACGAGATTACAGACGAAATAAGTTTTTTCGATAAAAATGTTCGGACAGGTCGATTTCTGTTTCTAGGGGGACAACTTATGATGTAGGTTGCGGACGCATGGCGCTTCAACCCTTGCTGCTACAACCCCCACCCCCAATTTTTGAATAGAGAAGATGGGGTGAGTGATACCTCAATTCAAAGGTATTTTTATACTGATTTCAGCACAGTAATTGTTTTTTCATTTTATGCATTAGTTCTCGAAATATTCATGCGTTAGTTATTTTTATCACTTAAATTAATTTTCTGCGAATAATTGACATTTCGTGCTTCCAAAACACCAAAATTTTCGTACTTGTATTTAAAATTGCAAAACATCTACCACTGGGCAAATGAAGTCATACCGTACGTGTTAATGCTACTAGGGTCAGATGTTTGACTAGCTGTTTTATTCACTGAAATCATTCTCCAACTGTACGGTATCAGAACGATTTGAAGTATTGATCTAAGAAATAAGACTTTTCAAAATAAAGTAAATAATTTATCAAAAACTCACATCAATTAGTTAAATATTCAAATTGTTCACCATTAGCTTCCATACAATGAAATAAGTTTTGTTCGAAACGATGGCGCACATTTTGCAGCATTTCTGGAGTGATTTGACGACATTCGTTCACTATACGTCTTCTTAAATCTTCTATGGAATCGGGCTGTGTAGAGTAAATTTTACTCTTCAAGTGGCCCCAAAGAAAGAAATCTAGTGGTGACAGATCTGGCGATCTGGCTGGCCATTCAGTGGGACCCCTTCTTCTAATCCATCGATTTGGAAATCTTTGATCCAGATATTCTCGAACTGGTAAGGTGTAGTGTGGAGGAGTTCCATCCTTCTGAAACACAATCTGATCTTCCACATAATTTCCAGCATTGTTCGACATCTTGATTGAAGATTTCTATGTCAGTGGATTGGAGGATGGAAGCCACAGTCATGGTTGTTTTGAAGCTCAAAATGTCGATTTTTCACAAAAAAACACTACAAGTGCCATGAAAACACCACTTCATTTTCATATACATATTATTTCGAGAACTAATGCATAAAATGAAAAAATAATTACTGGGCCATCCTGTATAATAAACACAAAAAATACATCTGCCTCAGTTATATTAAAGACATTTCAGAATCAGTAGCTAAATATTTCATCAAAAATTTCAACTACAATGTCTCATTCAAAAAAAGAAACATATAGGACAACGTACAAAAAAACCAAGAACCCAATAGATAGAAAAACAAATCAGGAGTCTATAAGTTACTCTGTTCGGATTGCCCTATGGTTCATATAGGTCAAACGGGAAGATCATTTAACAAACGGGTTCAGGAACATCAACGTAGTTACGTAACCCGAAATACTAATTCCTCATATGCTAAACATTTAAATGAATACGGACATAATTTTAACCATAATTTTGAAATCTTTCATATGGAAACCTGATGAAGCTACAGTGTTGGCGAAACAATTTTTGTAAAAATCAATAAAAATTTGTGGAAATCTGAATCTTATTATTTATTTGAAATTAATTTCCACCAAGTAAACACCGATCCAATTAAATAAGAATACATGATCAATATTAAATATTTCAATACATAAAACTTACTAATAGAACTGATAAGTTCATTAAATTTTTTATTTTAATTCAATGCGAGGAGAAAAACAGATATATGTCACACAGGCAGAAAGGCATTTGCTGGCCCTCAGACCAACATTAGTTTCTATAAATCATAAATCATTGATTAGTTTATTTTCATTCATGATTGAATTTCGCTCTAATCCCTCTCCCAAAAATCCGAAACTAATTTATCCCTTACTCAGAGTGGTTTTCTTCGCAGTTTGTGTAACACCAAATTGATGAAATGTACAATCTAATACAATCCTTTCCTTGTCTCTATCCGAACTCGAACCAACCTACATCAATCAAGTTATTCAACCCCATAATTCAACTCAGTTATTGTATTCTATTCAATTAACTCCGGAGTGTATGCTGTCAACTATCTATCAACCAATTCATGTCTGTCATTATCGCGTTTGTAATTCAATTATTATCCACCGCATATTGTACGTGACTGGATATTTTATGAGCATCACAATGAAAAATTCGGAGACTAACAATCGAGTGTGAAACTTCAGGTTCACTCATCGAAATAAAAGTATTAATTATCACAATTCAAATTATGCCCGGATTTCCTAAATTAAATTAATCTTTTCGAACATTTTAAAAACTTCAAATGATTTGAGAAGTATCAGAACTCCAGGTTATTTTACGAAACGCTAAATTTCATTATAAACACTAGTAGTGTTGGGTAGTACACGTCTTAAAAAATTGAGTATGTAAGAGGTGACACATTTTTGTACTGAAGCGGTGCATTGTACCACTTCAAATGAGGCGAGGAAGTCTGGCCGTTCATGACGCGATACGATATCGGGACAAAATTTGTACTAGTATAAACGACAGGTTGTTGAGGCGGTGTAGCGTAGCGAGGGCGAGGTAGGTAAGAACTAGGAACGTTGATGTCTCACTTCAAATATGTCACTGCAGAAGGAGGATAACGTTAACTGTCGACAGAATTGAAGTAATAAAAGAAGATACTATGGGTTTTGACAAGTTAAGTGTTTCGATGTTGAAAATTTGCTGTCCTCATATCCTAAAATATCTTGTCCACATAATAAACTGCTGCATTTTAACGGGATATTATCCTTCAGCTTGGAAAAACGCCATTGTGCCACCTATACCCAAGAAAAGAAAGATTGAACAGCTTAGCGATTTGCGCCCCAGTATCTAAGGTTTTTGAGGAGTTTTTATATACTCAGATGGTGGAGCATCTTGATAGGTTTGAAATACTCCCGGAATCTCAGTCTGGCTTTCGTCGCGGACACAGCTGCACGACTGCTCTGCTCAAGATTACCGATGATATTTTATCAGCCACGAATAAGGGTCTAATTACAGCACTTATATTACTTGATTATAGTAAAGCCTTTGACTCTATTTGTCATCAATTACTGATTTCCATTTTATCTTTCGTGAGCTTTTCAAATGAGGCTGTGCTGCTGCTCAAAAGCTATCTCTGTCTCTGTCTCGTCTCTGTCTCTGTCTCGTGCAGTACAATAAAAAAATTTGCTTCTACTTTCGAATCAGACAATTCAATTTTTATGCCTTATTTGAGTTTATAGGTTAACATTTACTCTTATTTTTTTTTGTAAAGACAAACTTATTGAATAATCTGAAATTCAACCTCAATTTTGGCAACCGTTCGACAGCTGTCCTAATGATGTATTATTTCATTACGACGAAACAACAATTATTCAGGGAATAAAATTTCATAGCGACTCTCATCGTGATAAATTCGAGACTCCAAATTAACGAGATCTCATCGTAATGGTAAAAATTTCTAACGAGATTCATCTTTCATCCTATTAAACCTTCGAAAACGGATACCATCATAAAGTTATGGCCTTAATCCCCAGTCTGTAATCTGCCATTACCTATCGCTGTTTCGCAAGTGAATCAACGTGCACCCATGTTTGCTTTATAATAACCACCGCCATGCACGAAGGTGGGCTTGTCGTGTTTTCGACGACGTTCTGTGAATTATTAATGTCAGATGCAGGTAGATAGCGCTTTCTGTATACCGCACGTCGGATCTATGGAATCAAATCGCAAAATCCATTCACACGACTGGAATGGTGCATGCGATTTGATTTGATTGCTGCTAGAATTGAGAGGACACCCTTGGTACTTGATCTTGTTAACTGTCTGCATACGAAACATCACCTGACCTTTGCTCGACTCATGTATAAAACATGATGCTGAACAAGGCTCCCACCCTGAGTGGTTAGGTACAGTTCTTTATTGTGGATGTTTTTTTCGAAAAAAATACTCAGAGATTTTAATTATTTGGTGAAATAATCATCGTGTAGATGCTGCTATGAGGCATTTGTAAGTGATTTCTGGCAGAGATTCAGACGTTGAAAGAATAAAAAGTTTTCCCTCCCTATACTGCAAGCCATCTATTTCATCATTATTTTGACACACGCAAGTGATAGTTACTCAACAAGATGTTGGTTGCCCTTAACAACAAGATGTACTTCAATCTACATCCCTTGGGAAATAACAATATAAAATTATTGTAAGTAACTTTAATTTTTGGTTATCCCAACATATTATAAAACATTAAGAAAGTACTGACGTGAGATCAGATTGCTTTGGCGCTCTTGTTGAGCTACTTGCGACTAAATATTCAAACCATAACAAATCTATAAGCACTCTGATCAGGTGAACAAAAGTCTTTTCCAGTACTATGGGACAATGTGATGCAAATATTAACGCCTAATGAATGAACAAACCTATATCTCGAATTAAAAATAACTACTCATAATTTTCCCCAAGTTTAGTTCGAAGCTAAATTCCCTTTTAAAAACTCAATTCAGTGCTTTTCTGAATTTTGACAACGTATATTATTTCTATCATCGAGATAAAATTCTACCTCTATGATTTCACCGAAATCAAAAATTTTGATTAATTTTACGCCAGCTGACACTGATTAATGAGCCCGGCATTTGTCAATCGAATATCGATCTGTGATGGCCATCATTCAGAGAAAATCATCGGTACTTCATGTCATTTATCTTTTCTCTTGAGTAAATGAAAAAAATGATCATATCTTCAGGTGGAAGAATGCTACGACAATGAAATTTGAGGATAAGTAAGATATCGATCACCTCAATATATACACGAATTTTTATTGAAATCCGAAAAATACCTTATGAGATAGTAAGTATTAACAAATTTTTTTTTAAATTTTCTAGCGTGACGATTTCTGAGAAATTTTGCTAGCTGCTTTGTTTCAGCCTCCCTCAACAATAATTCGAGTATCAACTTGATCGGATGGATATTCTAGTAGTTATTGAGGAAAGAATATTTCAGATGCTCATAACTATTGAACCATCCGACGGATTTGGCCCAATAACGAGATATTTGGACAATTAACCTATTCTGAAAACATGAAAACTCTGGCTCATCTCGTTTGGATGCTAGAGAGGGTACGGCCGGCCGGACAGACTCAACTTTCGCCACGGATTCTTCATCTGGTAGTCGAACCCATTCGATTGAGACCATTTTCTGCTCGATATTCGAAAATAACAGACATTTGTGCAAAATTATAGGCATTCTGTTCGGGTGAACAAGAGAGCCAAAAATCGGACAAAAAGATAATAATTGAAACGAATACTACAGGTATAATTCCTATCATTAACGAAATTTGGAAACATGTTTACTCGTTTCTTATCGATGTGTATTCAATTTTTTAACTTCACAAGTCATTCATGCCTAATCAATGTTTTTACCACAGTTGAAGACTTCTAGCTGGCCCTTGTTTAAAATTTTAATCGATACTTCATTTTTATTATTGAGGATCTTTATTACGTATCTTTCAGTAATATTAACGGATTTCCATCCACCATGTCGCTTAATAGTTAGTACCACAATTTTCTGAAGTAGTGTCCAGTATAAATTTTGATGTTTTCAAAATTTTGCAATTATACTCGGAATGTACAAAAACGTGTTTTCGTACTTCCGGGCCTAAAGTGACAACTTCACTACCCTGTGACAGGTACTAAAGTGTCACATTTAATCCCTCCCTGATTAAATATTGACGAAACTCCCGGAACGATTAAATCACAAACAAACGAATTTAAGGGATATTTTATTGAAAAATACAATTAATTAGAATGGTAATTAACGTTAATATTCAAATTAATATTGTGACAGTTCGTCATATTGACCAGTCTTTCCTGGGTTAATGCAGCAGGTAACTGACGAGTAACAGATAGGTCCTTATCATATTGAAC
Organism: Micraspis discolor; assembly: GCA_030674115.1. NCBI lineage: Eukaryota > Metazoa > Arthropoda > Insecta > Coleoptera > Coccinellidae > Micraspis > Micraspis discolor. The sequence continues at coordinate 6,033,488 of JARTUT010001740.1, forward strand.
TGGTGTTTGTTTCGAAGATCCTGCGGAAACAGGAAACGAGAATGAGGACTGTGGCATTACTATAGTGGACGAATCGGCGACTTGACCAAATATTTTATCTGAAATTTTTTGTTTATTTTTAATAGACGATTCAATATATGCCTCGGCCACGTTGGAGGATTTCCATCCTCCATGTCTCTTCAGCACGTCTATTGTTGCTCCCGAATCAGCTAACAAAGACGCAGATGTGCGTCTAAAACAATGTCCCGTATAAGACGCGCTATTTGCCGTGGAAATGTACCAAACATGTTTTTTCCTACTACTCGCGTAGTACATTCTTTGATGTATTGAACAAAAAATTTTGAATGAGGTGTCCCTGTCTTTCGCAATGCCACATATTTTCGAAATATCGCCACAAAACTGATGGCACTGTTTTCTGAATTTTTGATCACAAAATTTCGGTCAATTTTATTTTTGGTGTTTCTAATCGCAATTAGGAAGGAATCGCCCAAATCTCTCACATCGTAGATTTCTAAATCAACCAACTCTTTTCCATGACAAGCTCCCGCAACGCCCAAAATAAGTGCAACCTACAAAAAAATTGATTTCTTAATATTTCTGAATATAAACACATTTCCAAATTTACCTTAAGCATTAAATATTTATCATCCGTAGCCTCCCGTAAGAACTGATCTACCTGCTCAGACGTGAGAATTCTTGACTTCTTTGGCTTAAATCCCTCATTTCTTCTCTTCAACAAAGCTAATAATTTTGGAAATTTACTTCAATATCTTCTCTAATGTTAATAACCTATTTCAGCATTGAGTCATGTGCCCAGAGAGTTGAGGCACAAACCGCTTTTGATTTATTATTGAAGTAGACTAACAGCGCATTTTCAGTAGGTTGTCTCACATTTTTTAAGCGGCACCACTTTTTAAAAGCATCGTACTGCTGCTCGTATAGTTTTCTAGATTTCGGTGGTAACAATTCTTCACCTACTTCGGCTGCTCTTTTATCAATATCAGATACACCTTCTTCACTCATGATACCAATAATTATCAATAACAATGTTTCTTTACAATGACACTAGTAATGACAATATTTCTAAATTATAATTGTCACAACGCAATGTTACTATGGTAACTTATTTTAAAGACAGTTTATTAAATGAGTTGAAGAGAGAAAAAACTGATTGAAATTATTGAAATAATTAATAAAATCATACCGGAAGTACGAAAAGTATCGTATAACCTTGCGACTGAAGTACATTTAATCCTTCAGGTATCCTTATGGCCCTCCCTGCGGTCGGGCCATAAACTTTACCTTCAGGATTAAATGTATTACTTCAGTCCCGCGGTATATAATATACTATTATTATAACAGCCTGGTTTAAACTTATTCCATTTTAATATCGGGCAGATTAATAGTACGCATTTGGGATCTTATATCAATGAAGTATTGAATTATTTTGCAATTACAAACCCGAGTTTCGTAACTTTTTGTCACTGTGAGTACGATACATTTTATTTTTGTAGTCAGGAATGGTCACATTTATGACTTCTAGCATCATTCAATATTGTACCTTCCATTTCATAGCCATCATTACAACGGCTCGCCCCAGCAATTCTCATTATCATTGGGGCCTTCATCAATAAGTTTATATTATCGGAGGTTCAAACATAAACATATTCACATCCTGCCTGTTTATAATTTTCGATTCGGATACTTAGAATCTATATCTTCCTCTATAAAAAAGGGAGGACTTCAATGTCTCATTCATAAGCAATTCTCATACCATAATCTTAATGAGGACTTCAATGTTTTCGGTAAACTAGAGAACATGCTAAAAAACAACAGGATTCATAAAAATTTGAAGCAAAAACCTGTGCAAACATACGGGTTTGAAAATATATGAGTCTGACTCCAAATTTCGGAACGCCATATGCTAGGTATTTCTAATGGTGGGAATAAAAGGCGAGCATATCTGAGATCAGATGGGCTTATAGAATAAGTCTGGAGAAAACTAGTGAGTGGCACCATAAAAAGTTTCAAAATGCTCCAAAAATAGAGGGTGGGTAATATTAGATGGATGGAGAGGTAGACTGACGTGGCATAGAATTAGAAGACATGGAAGTGGATAAAAGAGACCAATGTCCATGGATATAGACATCCTGCAGAAGTGGACGAGTACAGATTGAAGAAGAAAAAAGACCCTATTGGCGGCATCTATTAACCTAGTGGTCAATTCAATTGCGACTAGTTGAAATGAAAGATGACCAAAAAATTGATCTTGTGTAGTTCTCCAAATACAGCAATTCAAATAAAGTCATCAACGCGGTTCTTTTCTATGAAGAATTTCATCAGAACAAACAACACTATAGGACGAAAGCATACGGTGGAGCAACATTTTTTCATCTATCTCTTCCACAGGGCACGAATTCCAGACATCAGGAAAGGCTGAACGAAATTAATGTCTCTCCGAGTTGTAGCCAGTTCGATGAACTCGGAAATAGCGTGATAAATTTCATATTCCGTAATATGCTTTGGCAGGTCCGCAAAACGTCGCCTCGTAGGAAACCATCCTTCAAATTGAAAAGTATACTCGTAAAATTGAAATCTGCTTGAAATAGCGAATACGATACGGTGATTGTCGAGAACAGGTGTAATCTGTCTGAAGAATTTATTGGATCTTATATTTCAGCACAAAGGCTCTACTTGCAGGATATTGTTATGACCCTAAATCAGTTCGGAATCTAGTTACCAGTCGGAAAAAGGTTCCATTCATGGCAGATACATTGAAACTGAGTTCTCTGAGTTGACAATTTTTCCAGATATCGAATTGATCCCAGTGAACACTGGTCTTATTGGGAAGGAATATATAAATGTTGTAGAATTGATCATGTTTGGGTAGAGTTGAGTGCCAGTACGGGCCTGTTGTGCCTTGCAATCGGATATTAACTGTGTAAAATTCGTATATTGTTAATTTGTAAGAAACGACGGAAAAACCCTTTAAGTGTTGAATTTATCAAGCGCCGTAACCGATATGCCAATTCGTTGTGCGCTCTTGAGGAGACGTGATTTTTTTGGTCACTAAATGGAACACCCATGCCGGAAATGTATTTCGAAGTTATAAAACTTTCGAAGGTTTGACAGTTCGAAAAGTCATTCGGGTGAATGTTGTAGGCACTTGTGACTTATGATGAGAAAAGACAGATTGTTTAGTAGCTAAGCTCAGTATTGTTCATTTAAAGTCAACCAATAGACAGTAGTACATAGATGGTAGTGGAATTAGGAAAGACGGAATCAGACACTCCCGAGAGGACACAAGAAGATCAGTGGAGATCAAGACAGAGTGTTGAAGATTAAGACTTAGTTACCAAAGTGAGAATTAAGATGGTAGTTTCGAAACTTAGACGTAATCTCAGTACTGGCCTTTTGATTTGTATTTGACCTTAACTTCATTTGTTTCTTAGAGAGTTATATCAGGTGCATCCACAAGTAGCAGAAGAAAATGAAGGAAGATGGTACTTGCCAACACGTGTTTCTGCTGATTGGCTTCGTTCATTTCCTTCTGCTACTTGTGGATTCATCCTAAGTACCTTTCCTACATATTTCTCCACGAGGAATATAGTGTTTAAATTTTATTTATTTTTTATGTAAATAAACTGTAAATTGTAAAGCATTGTTTGTTTCGACGTCAGAGAATATTAGTAGGCGTGAATTCATTATAACCCATGGACAATTGATATAAAATAAAGCCTACAATATCAATGTTAGGCTATTCGCTATTTGGTGAAATTCTCCGCATGTGTCAATGAATAAATATTGTGGCTGTTTTCACCAACTATTTGACAGAAGACGAAGAGAATATCTCGTGATCAACATGTGTTCATGTTTGATAATTCATGTCGGATAATTTATGGATAGTCTCCCTTTTTTTCAGAAGAGAAAAATTAGGGTAGAAACAGATAAATTGACCTTTTCCGTGAGATTGTCGAGCGTCTCGTCCCAGCACCTTCCAGTTTGTTCAATTTGACAAAGTAGCTCCGTCGGTACGTGAAAGCCACTTCATATTTTCCGAGAAATTACCACGATGGACATTCCCCTCGAAATTATGTCGCAAGCACGATGAACTATCTAGTAGGACGGCTCTACTCCATGAAATAAATCAACCGCATTCGACCGAAAACGACCAATCTTTCACGAAAAACTTTCACCTTTCGCACGGATTAATAGCGTTCCAAACAGTTTTCCCATCTTGAAATCACGAGTGCGGGTGAGTTGTTAACCCTGTCCCTGATATTGATCAGGGTGCGTTTGATGTGCCCCGATTTAATCATGGGATAAGTCGGCGGTGGCAAGAGCATTATGTGCTCCAGCGGGCCTCTGAGCATTTTACGTCATTAATCAAGCCGAGGTTTTCCCGAGTGATGGAACTGCGCTCTAAAACTGGCATCCCGAATTTTCTTGTTCATTCCGTTGGCCTGAAAATTCGGCAATTACAACTGCTAATGCCCGTCAGCCTATTCGGATATTTGCGTTAGATCCCTGCGGATTTGTTGATTGATTTGAACTGGGGAATCAGTTTCCCTTGTAGGATGACGAAGGTGTTCCCACGGGATAATTACACTAATTCGCAGATTTACTGGAAGCAGAAACGTCATTCGCGGAAAGAGTTCTGTTGAAATGAAGTAATGTGATTACCGGAATTTAAAACATAATTTGATAACAATGAAATTTTTAAACCCAATTCATCTTCGTCTTCATCTTCTCTAGTAAGGCATTTTTGTAGTTGCCTGGGCTACCAGATTTATTACTCTTTTGAATATATTACCTATAGAGATCTTGTTTGAAACTGATGTGAGATTGATCGTGAAAAAATTGAAAAATAAACAGGCCTGTGGTATTGATGAAATATCGGACTACTGATAAAGGCTACATAGCCGAGAAGCTGAAGACCAGAAACAATATAATTCGAAGCTATGTGGTACTACGCTTAGGAACATGTCTTCTCGATAGCTGAATACTGTGCACTAATTTAAATTTACAATACACACGTTGAGGAGGTCGACGCCCAACTCAATAAGACCATGAGGATGATCGCTGGCGTAATTAAGTCAACCCACAAGCAATGGATCTCAGTATTAAGCCACATCCATCCCCCAAGGCTACGAAGGCTTGATGGCCTTAGACGAATGTACAAAAAGATAATAGAAAACAGATTTTTGCCAATACATCAACATATTAAGGACGCCAACTTAAAGCGTCTCCGCTCCAGAAATCCACCTACTTAGACGGCAAATGCATCAATACAAGAGGATTTCAACCTGACGAAAGCACGGACTTAATACAACAAGGCATTTGAATGCCCTGCATTACCCAAAAGCCGCTTGGGTTTGACCTACCACGCAGTACATGATCCACACTTAATAGAATTAGAACGAAACATGGCAGATGCCCATACTATCTGCACAAATGGAGCAAACACCTTTCACCATACTGCGGAGGATATCAAACTATTGAGCACATCACAGAGGAATGTTCCACAAGATCCTACAATGGTAGTCCTGAAGATTTTCTGCTAGCAACCGCCGAGTAGATAGATTATGTTAACCGACTTGACATTTCTTTATGAAATCCAAAAGTTGGCCTTATTGGTTTAAATATTTAGGTTAAATTTTAAGTTTACTGTATCTGAGTTGCCATACGACAAATACATGATAACAATAGATGAAATAATACATGCTCTGATATTTATATCGAATCATTTTCTGAGGTTTGAAGTATTTCCATCAAAATTAAACATTGCTCTTTTGAGATCTATACACAAACTACAGAACTATCGGCATTCTCTCATCATTTTAATAAAACTCTTGTCATTTCCCTTGGATGATTGATTTAGGACAACACCAGCATATAACTCAGAAGTAAATCCACACAAACAGCGAATCATTTAGCTTTGTTAAACGAGTCACTGAGGCATTTGAAGAAAAAATTTGGCATGGGGCTGAAGGCTAGAGAAAGTCCTTTCAACGGTAGCGACTGACACGGGAAGGACAGCTAGTATTTTCAGAAGGATATACATGTTGGGGAATAAATCTTTGTCACATTTTTCTAGAGAACTAATAGCCGTTTTTGGCAGAACTTCAGGTCTTTCCTGTTTCCACTTTTCTTGCCACAGCTTAAACTCCTTCGCACAATGTCGTTAAATGACAAATCTGATTCATATAATTTCAATGCAGCGTCTAATGAAGTGATGTCTGTTCTGATACAAAATTGTGGAAGAATGTTTTGTAAAGATATTATTGTGTCTTTATGAGATTGGAATCTTTTCCTTACCGCTTCACAAAAATCATCCAGGTATGGCACGTAAACTGGTCGTCTATAATATTCTTCTTCTGTGGTATGAGGTACATTGTTGCGTGTTGTTTGAAGCCGACAAAATCGTGGAAACTCCTCTGTGACAAAAAGTTTTGAGGCTATTGCCTTCACCTGTTCATATAATGGTTTGTTTTGAATCTTTCCAAGGCATATAATTGTCTCAGCAGTGAAATTTTGATTGCAAAAATGGAGAAGAGAACTATGGAATAAATGGACCAGCATTGGATTGGATAAAATTTAACTTCTGATGAAAAATACAGGGCCAAACTTATGTATTTCCGTTCGACCGGATGGCCATATACTATCTTTATTCCGAAAGAGATGAGCTAGAGCTTTCATATTTTCAGATTAGGTTAATTATCCAAATATCTTGGCCGGTTTCGTTATTGGGCAAAATCCATCCAATCGCTCAGGAGTTATGAGCATCTGAAATTTGGAGTCCTCTTATATCTCCTAAAATATCTATCGGATCAAGTTGTAACTTTGAAGATATTTCAGTTAGTTTGAAACAAATAATCCCAAGGACAACGTCAGTGTTAATAAAGATAAAGACGAATCTTCTTCTGGGCTTTTCCAGAAGGTTTTTCTTTATTAAGACTAGAAACCTCCTTCAAGATTTCAGTGTTATACTGCGCTGAAGAGGCACACAGTTGCACTTGAGTTCTTGATTCTCTGGGAGATCCTACGTCAATCATGTTCAGTAATGTGTAAACGAATATGCAATCATTTTATCTTAAAATTTTCATTACAAAAATGATAAAATAATATAGCGTTTAATATAACTCACTTTTGTTTTTCCTTCAGCGGCTATTTTGACATATTTGAGGTTGAAACATTGGAAATGCCTATTCACATTTTAAGAATTTATTAGTCGTCTTATTAATTCGCGACTATTCCACTGAACAGCTTGAATACTGATCTCAAACAGTAAGAAGAAAATTATATTTTTTTTCGCTCCCATTTCAACAGCAATTAAATACGAATTATAAAATACGAAACTCTGCATCTCACAAAAAAGGGGAAGATCAAATTTCCTGGATCGAAAGGAAACGATCCGAATAAATGTCTAAAATGGAAATAGGTAATGAAAGCTTAATTGATACTGCCTTAGCAAAGAAAAAAGGGTTCAAATGGGGAATTCGGGTATTCAAAAAGTCATTAAAAGGGACATTCCACCTGAGAATGATAATTAGTGCTAATTACAACTTGTAGCTTGGCATTTGAAATTCAACTTTGCAAGGAGAATCCAGCTGAGATATTTCCGTAATTTGAGATTCGTTGTTCGATTATTCGAATGATTCTTTGATGCATTATTCTCTACAGGGTGAGTGTTTGGTAGAGATTGATTCTCAAATGTCTTTCTTTATCTTCGTTCATGGGTCGGCTACAGGAATTTAAAATCGAAGGAATATTCAAATTTTATCTTTTATTGAAAATTTACGATGATTTTTCAGAACAATTAGGTCATTCTCATTTTGATTTGATTTTATAAGATGGTCTTGCACAAGGATCAGTTCTAACCCCTTTACTTTTCAATTTATATCTATATACCCACGACCATCTCAAAAATTTGTTTATTGTCTGATTTGGAGATTTTAAAGAATTATTTTAATTAATTTATTTTAAAAGAGAGGTATCTTGTTCCCATCTGAATAATCTTGAGAAATATAGGAAATTAGCTGTAACTTTCAATGATTCTCCTATCGAACATAATTTCTAACCTAAGTACTTAGGAGTTTAATTAGATTTATCTCTCAATTACAATTTAGATGATCTGAGCATGAAACTGAAAACTAGGAATAATATCAGAAATTAGCTGAATGCTTCCAATCTACGCACAGCATATCTAGACTTAGTCTTTTCTGCAGGTGAGTATTCTTGCTCTGCTTGGTTTAATAATGCACATACACAAGAAATCGATGGATAATTGAACAGATCGATGAGAATAATTACTGGATTCACAAGATTTACACCGGTTCTTGGTTACCTGTTTTGTCTAACATTGACCCTCCCCATATTCGCAGACAGATTGCAGCTCTGAATTCTTTCTAACTTACACTGTTTTAATGACTTTACTATTTATAGTTTTTTTACATTTAGAAATGAATAAAGAATACCCGTCAAGTTTTCGAATTTCTGTCAAAATTCCCAAAGTACTGTCTTCATTTTAATGTCGATAACTCCGTCTTAATCGACTTTACCCGATGGTTACTGAATATCTTCTCGTCTACGAGTCACAAATCGTACCTTCTTCAACAATTTTCACTCGTTACGATTTCAGATACACCCCTAAACTGTGTTTTAGTAGAATGTTCAACAAATAATATTGATATCAGCTCACTCACAAAATAATCTTATTGTTATATCACTCGGACATACAATAAAGCACTAACATAAATCTTTTATTCGAAGTGACAAACCTTTGCAAGTTTTATGACATCGAAACATATTCCTGACACAGTGTCTCATCTCGTTATTTTATAAATCAGTGTAACTGCCCCAAAAAACAAGTTGATTTGTTTTTCATTTGCAAACCTCAGTTTCCAAAAACACAATATTAATCAAGAAAGTTTATTTCATCAAGTCACTGACTTGTAAAACTGACAGTTAACTTGCAAAATTTTAACAAGTTAGTGGTACTATTTACATTAGAAAATTTTGTTTTATCGTCATATATGTTGAAAATCGTGGGACAATTATTATTTCCAGTAACACAGATTGTTTATGATGAAAGAGTTCATGATGATGATGACTCAGAAAAATGCTACAAAAAATTTTAAATTCTCCATCACTTAATAATACCTAATCGATGATAACCGTTATATACAAAGTGGTTTTTTAACTACCACATCAATTTCAACCATAAATTCTTTGTGTAACAAAAAACAATTATTCGGTTTCGTTTGAAATTTTCAAATATCCGAATTGGCTAATACATTTCGATTATGTTTATACCTGAAGCATTTTTCCTCTTTGTAACTACAGCCCATTTAGCAATGAACGATTCACCATGTAGAAAATGAAAGACTTATTTTGTTATTAAGTTATACACAGATATGGGAAATCGATACTCACTGGAAACGTACAAAGTAACCTCTTCTGGTAGGTTGCGTGTTTCACTCCAAGAATTTTAATCATACTTACGATACCTGGATTCGGCAAAGATACAACTCTATTGCTGAATCTTTCGTTTACAAACTTCAGCAGTTCCTACTGAATCGAATTTCCCGCAGTTGGTCGATGGTAAACTCTTTCGAAATCCGCTAGTTTGTCAAGGGGTGGGTTAACTCAAGGCCTTTGTTGGGACCCAGAAGACTTTCACAGAGTAATATTGGGTTAAGGTGATTTGTTGACATGAACTGAAAGAAGCGGGAGAGGGTAAAAAATCAGGAAAAATGAGGTGAGGTAGGAAAAGGAAGGACTGATTAGTTTCGCAGGATTTGTCCAATCGGCAGCTATCCGATAAAACGATTTCCCACAGTGCTTCTTCCGCAACTTCACATCGAATTGATCGCTTATTCCGAGGAATTTGACAGAATTCTATGTTTTTGCGGCCTGCTCATAATCGCACAGCGTGCTATCGTTTTGTCCAAATCTCTATACTTTGCAAATAACAAGGTAGAAACGGTCCCGAACGAATTGGCGAGGCTCCCACATTAATAATTTTAGGTCAAATTTCAGGATATCTGTCCGTATGAATGATTATATTCAGAGCAAATTTGCTGAAGCTGCCGATTTTCAGGATTCATTAATGATACGGAATCTCAACTCTCAGTGGTTTAAATATATATTGGATTCGATAATCTCTTCAATTCTCTTTCAAACGCAATATCAGATATATTGTATGGACGACTATTTATTTTGTGGAATTCTATTATCAATGTTGAATAAAAAAAATATTTTGTGCAATTTAAATTTTATTGATTTTACCGCATGACCGGCTTAAGTTTTGAAAACATCTTCGGGTGTTGGATACAGACTCAAATATTTTTCCGTCCTCAAACATATGGAATGTTCAATAGTGGTGAATGGCTTGTCTAGTTATGCACCAAGAGGTGAATGATTTGTCGCTTCCATTTCAGCAGATAATATAATATGTCGGGTCTTTCTGGCGTCTGTGAAGAAATTTATCAGCGACAGTATCCTTATGATACTTTTTCAAAGAGAGTAATGTGGATTGAATATACCAATTTACAAAAAACAATAAGAATTCACGCCAAGTGAACATTCTTCAAAAAAATTAAAAATCAATAGTCAACTTGTTTTTGTTCATGATGTGAAATTCGAAAGAAAAACCGTCGAGGTTCTTCGCCTTCCTTCAACAGGTTTCCTGTCAGCTGAGTCGATTTTCGTATTTTAAATTTTTAAGCGCTTTTTCTTGTCACTGAAGTGGTAGAATAGTAGATGAGGTAGAGTTTTGATATTGTCAAAATAGGTTAATTGTCCGAATGTCTCGTATAAGTAAGTAATACAGAATAATACAAATAATTCTTGAATTTCCAACTTAACATTAGGAAAACAAGAAGGAATTTCTTAAAGATGAGATGGATCTTAAAAACTAAAATCTACATCCCAACTCTTGACACCTTACAGTAATGCAGAAATATTCCAGCGTTACTTAAACCTGCAATGAGCAAACTTGTTTATTAAAATGGAAGAACAAGGTACATGCAACTCGTCTCAAACAGGCGTTGTTCTTCCTAATTAAACGCGGTGGTATAATTAAAAAGGGCTTCGGAACAGTGTTAATGTAATTTCTACGTGCATCCGACATATTGGGAAACTTGGAGTAGACTATGTCTGAGACCCAACTCGAGGAAATGTTCGCTACTGTCTGCATTTCCTGTTTCCTCCAGGCTTTTGACGTCAAGCAGTAAGCTATGAGTCAGAAAGCTTTAATAAAAATTGCAAATTTGCAAAACCATTATTGTTATAATTAGGTATCTAATGTGTGAGTTTCAGATGTTCACAGGGAATCTTACGATGTCAAAAAAATAATCTGCAGATAAAAAACGCATTGATAAAATTCATACAAGATTTGGATGGACGTATTCAATATAAAAAATATTATTTTCTCAATGAATTTCTCTTAAATGTGCTGATATCGTTTGATATTTGTCTATGTTTTTTCGTGTATCCGTTGGCTAAGAGTGCAATTGAAAACAACTTCTTCCATTCTCATGCATCAAATTGAAGCCTTTTTTGAAGCAAAAGACAAATTGTACTACAAAAATGATATCGAAAAGATGGACGGTCGTTTTATTCAGTATGTCACCCTTGTAGGGAATTTTATTGAACGAAAAAAATATTATTTTGCTGTGAACATGTGTCTTACTACATTTCAAATCATAACATGGGTTGAAATGTTCAATTTAAAAGCCACAAAAAATGAAATCAAATAGATATACTCACTTGGAAACTTGAAGAATGGCACCGAGAGACAACTCACACTATGAATAGTTCTGGCACTGATATCATGTTGGTCTGAAGAACAAGTGCACATTGAATTGAAGTTGCAACTACCAATTTGTTGACCGTAACATCGAATAACTTGAACAACTATTGTGATCCATACTATGAGCATCATATCTGAAAAAAAAAGCAAGCAATATGTATATATTCTTTTGATCATTTGGCTCTAAAAAAAAAATGTTAGCTGTGATTGATGACGGGGTGCCATAAAATTCGGTGTATGACATGAAAGCTTAGGGGAAAAATCCCCAGAAAAAACCTTAGCCCTCCACAATAATGAATGAGAAAGTGAATTAAGGATATACACAATGAAAAGAAATTTGAATAAACAAGGTCTTTATGTCTATGGGGGTTTCACACATTTAGGTTAATCATTGTGACACACCATACTGTATTATTTATTTATTTATTCAACAGGGGAACATACACAGGTAAACAAATACCCAGAAGAATGTTCACAAATAAATTCAAAAATTACAGAGGTACACAACAATTACTCAAACTAAACTACTGTAAATTTAATACTATAGAGAGGCAAAAAGAATGAAAAAGAAAAAAAAACAAATATACTGCATTATCCACTACATCTTAAATATTTTCTAACTGTTTTCTCATCAAGATGAAAGAAATCAATTGTAGTTCTAAAATGGTTGCACCGGTCAAGTACCCTCATAATAGGGGAATTTTTGGTTAGTAGCTCTCAAGGGCAGGACGAAGGTGTAGCAAAGAAGTCGAAGGTATTCACAAGAGAGGAGTTAGAATACTTTTTAGATGCCGCTCCTGATGAGCAATATTTATTGATGAAGGTAGTTTTTATTATGGTTGTTGCTGGAGGGTGTAGAATCGGCGAACTGGTAACCATGACCGTAGATGACGTGGAAGATCAGGGCAGCGTATTGGTTATTCAGATTCCAGATACGAAAACTTATAAGAAAAGAGTGTTCACTGTGGTCAATGGTACTAACAAAGTTGCTGCACTCGATATATTCGTATAGGTATATATAAGTATAGGAACTTAAGGCCAAGCAAAGTTGATCACAAGCGACTATTTATGAATTATAAAAATTTAGAAAGCTCTGACGTGAGGTCAGATTGCTTTGGCGCTCTTGTTGAGATACTCGCGAGTAAATATCCAACCATAACAAATCTATAAGCACTCTGATCAGGTGAACAATATTCTTTTTCCTTTACTATGGGACAATGTGATGCAAATACGAACGGCTAATGAATGAACAAACCTATATCTCAAATAAAAAATAACTACTCATAATTTTCCCAAATTTTTGTTCGAAGCTATAATTCCCTTCCCCTAAAAACTTACGTCAGTACTTTTCTGAATTTTGACAACGTATATTATTTCAGCCATCGGGATTGAATTCTATCTCTATGATTTCCTGTTATGAAAAATTTTGATTAATATTACGCCAACTGATACTGATTAATGAGCCTGGCATTTGTCAATCGAATATCGATCTGTGATGGCCATCGTTCAAAGAAAATCATCAAGACGTATGTCATTTCTCTTTTCTCTTGAGTAAATGAAAAAATTATCATTTCTTTAGATGGAAAAGAGCCAGGACAATGAAAATTGAAGATAAGTAAGATATCGATCATTAAAAATAAAAATAATAAAATAAAAAAATATTGGAAAATAATTCTGACGTTTCTCACCGTTACTCAACCGAACGTAGTTACTTTTATGGAGATATAGAGATCCTTCAATGTCGCTGACAATTATTTAAATTTTGAAAAATCATATCTCCAGAACTATTAGCTTGTCGAAGTCGAGAGTGGAATTTTTGTATACGTCTGATAAAACCATAAACCATAAAAAATTCTTATTTGAACAGTGTCATTTGAAAAAAAAATTTTTTTTTTGTTACTCCGAACCTATTCGGCCCATTTGACCGAATAACGAACTTAGCCGAGATATTTATACCTCAAACCTATTCTGAAAGTTTCAACTCTCTAACTTTATCCGTTCGAGAGTTATCGTGTTCACGGAACGGACGGACGGATGGACAGAATCGATTTTGACCACGGATTATTCATCAGTATATCCAAACAAAACGATTGATACCACTTTTGCCCAAAAATTCGAAAGTCACAGACATTTGGGCAAATTGATAAGCACTCTGTTCAGGTGAACAAGAGCGCCAAAAATGAAAAATGTACCGTCCAGCCTGTAGGTGTGAATACATTTTCGAAAATGTCCGTTACTATTACAAAGTATTTGCGCCTTTTTGATGCTGAACAATATACAGGGCACAGTTTCAGGCGGTCTTCTGCAACTCTACTCGCAAATTCTGGGGTAAATTTGACATTTTTGAAAATACTTGGTGGATGGCGCTCAAGTTCTGTTGCAGAAGGATATATTGAAGATTCACTACAAAACAAAATAAATATTTCTGAACAAATACTTGGTGGGGTCACAAAAACCGGAGTTCCCGATGCAGAAATGGATATTCCAGCAGGTCCCGAGAAGTCCTCAAACACATGTGCTATAACGACTGAGCGTGTTTCCTTTGTACGAAGTGCAGGTTTCCAGTTCCATTTTCAAAATCTTAATAACTGTAATTTTTACCTTAATGATAGAATTGACTGTTAATGTAGAATTTTTGATAAATTTTAAGAAACATACTTTAAAATCAGTTTCACGTGCATTTTGTGTGAAAAGAATAATTTCCAGAAAGTGAGTGGTGAACATTTTATTCCGCTAGTGAATTAAAAGAATTTTAATTCACTCAGTGGATAAACGTCAACTTACCCTTGTTAACATGGGATGAATATTGTCGTCTTTAAACGTCCAAATAAGATAAAAGAATATAGTCAGTCAGCAGGAATGTATGACTGTTCCCCCTAACGAACAATTATCTAAAGAATATTTTCTTGTATCTTTATATTAACACTATAATATTAATAAATTTCATGTCGTCTATTAACAATTCACCCAAGATTCATGGGAGTGAAGCGGTAACATTATTAATATGATTTCTATTAGTTTGCAATATTCGGATTAATTGAAACGTAATTTTATTCGATTATTTTTATTACAATTAACATGAAAATCTCAACATACATCAAACAAATATTTTTTTGACGTGACAACGTCTTATAAATTGGTTTGCCGGGTGACACTTCAAGAAACTGCGTTACGCACCGCTCACGTTATGCGCTCACAATGAGAGCGAGTGAGAGGCACCCGTCCCTTCCACTAGCCCGCCTAAGAGCTAGAGAGACAGAGCGAGAGAGAGAGAGAGAGCAAAGGTAAACGCGTACGAATGAATATTCACATTAAAATTATTTTATCACTCAAAGTCGTTGTCACGTAAAACTTTCGCCCGTATACCGACTTTACAGGCAACCAATTTTTTTATGAGATATTTTCGTTTGCATCACTGTCGTCATCACAATTATCGATGCTAATGTCACACATTCCATCCTTCTTGGTTTCGTTGTCCTTTGTAAAAATATCAATCAATCAATAAACAAAATCATGTAGGTAATTATATTTTGTCAGAACTCGCCAATATCTCCGCATTTTCCATGATATTCGTTAGTCCACAATTATTAATAAATTTTCCAACTGCTTTAAAATATGCCATCATAATGTGAAAGGATCCAAGGCGAATGAATAAGTTGTTGTATTTTGGTAAGTGACCTCCATATAATCCTCACTACATTCATCCAGGCCCGCCGCTAGCTGTCTGAGCGCCCGCGTGCAAATACTGTTATGCCGCCCCCAATAGGGCGCTACATCAAGGGCGTATCCAGAGAGCAATTCGGGGGAGGGGGTAGTGGCAAGTTTTAGCGAGGGACCTGGACTGATCTTGAGTGAAAAGCAGGGAAAGTACACCCCCACACCGTAAATACTCCCCTGCGCTGGATATGCTTGGTGTTCTCTAGAAAGGGTTCCCTCATTATGGTTGGAAAAAAAAAAAAAACCTATAGAATTATTGTTATATATATATTATATTATTGTAATTTCTATTTATAAAATTGAAAAATCATATAGATACACATTCAAATATTTATCTAAAAAAATTTCACTCTTATCGCCGCCCCCTGTACGTTCCCCTTGTGCCGGGCACGCCTTGCACGTCCGCTTACGGCGGGCCTTCCTGATATCTCAACTAATCGTAAAGAAATGACAACTGTGCATACGAATGCAGTAGGCGTAAACCTCCTGAAATTCCATTGGTTCCTGATATCTCTACTCGTAAAGAAATGACGACTATATTAAGCATGCTGTAGGCGTAAATTTGCCAAAATTCCATTGATTCCTGGCATGATTCATCAGCTATTTGTTGAGCTTATCTCATTGTTTCTAGGATAACAGATGCAACAGTGCCCGTATTTATTTAGAATATTGACAATTTTTTTGCTATTTGTCAAACTTTTCATAGCTAGCCCGAGATTAATGTGTTTTGAAGTTTTGATATTTCCGTTGGTGACAGCATATTATAATCTTCGGAAATTGATTTAGCGGTTCTCGCAAAATTTTTACTAAGTTTTGCAGGATAGTTAGTGGATATAAGTTGACTATAAAATTTTTATCAATTGTGGTGGGACGTCGCATTCTCCTTTTATCAACGAATCAGTTGTCAAATCCTCAGGCAATCTATTACGCTTTATATTATGAATACATTTTCGCAATATTAACACGGCTTGGTCCAAAATATCGTCTTCCTGTAGAGCATTACAATCAGTTTTAATCAGCACTCCAGTATAAGGTTTGACAATTTTTTTCCTGATCATTATGACCACGTTAATTTTTTTTGGAAAGGCTTTTACTAATCTGCTTTCAAAAGTATATAGCCCTTCCTGTTTGGTTTAGTGGGGTCGTGTATAGTAGGTAGAGGTAGACTCAGTAAAGAGCGTTTGTAAAAAATCAGAAAAGTAAGAATTTTTCTTTCTTACAATATTGTCAGAAATGACACTGCACACTTCTTCGAAGTCTGATTTATGAATGTCCCGAGTTTGATGCCATTCGGCCTTTTCAGTGTTCAATTTTTTTTGTAGTTGCAGTTCATTTGTGAAATTCAGCTAACAAATTTTATGATACAGGATCGGCTGATTTCTAGCACTCATCTGTGTAATTCTATTGTCGAGCTGCTCGTCACCCATGTCATTGGCAGTCGAAATTATAGCATCATAGCAAGCGCAGGTGCGTCAGCTGACCTTCACTTTCGTTTTTAGGAACAGCTTCTTCACTGGTATTGTGAAGTAAAGATCGGCATAAAAACACTAATCAAAATTGCCTCTGCCTCCCGGACTAAATGTTACGTTCATTGTGAATTGACATTTACCCTGTTCACAACCAAAGTATGTTGTTGGAATAATAAATGAATTGAGTTTGCATAGGAAGCGGCAAAGTGAAAGATATCTTTGCAAAACTTGAAGAGGACATTCGCTGCCAAGGTATCAAAATAGAGATGGAAATGTTATATAGGGTGTCAAGAGCACAGATAATGATTATAGCAAAGCTCAAGAAAAAAAAAACAACAGCACTAATTCTTATAATTCGGGTTCTCAATTGTAAGTCTACAACATCGGCTATGCATTAGGACACAAAGTCAACTTGGTGCATACTTGTGTCCTTGAACGTCAAAAGGCCTTCAATTCATTGAAATAGGGTTGAAGAAATGAGGAATATCTGAATATGTTGATATGTGTATCCAGTAATATTTTCCTGCAGGCATGTTAAATCTGTTGCCATTCTCCACGAATGTACAATGGGCTTCCTGATGGCTCAGCGAAGGGGCTAACACTCTCTCTCGCATTAACATTTTTGCACGCATGTTTAATTTTTTTTTCAGCAGAGTTGGTTCTAGGTTTACTGCAGATCCTGAACTAATTTCTAGATCCAGTATTGACCCAAAAATTGTATATACAGGATGTTTCAAAACTCAGTGCCTATTAGGCGTTCCAAGCGAGAATACCAGGTATACCGGTATGAAGTTTGTTGTGAACGAGCCTTTATTTTTTCTATTTGTTTGCTATCTGTGAAACATATTTTAATATTTTTTCATCGTGTTAAAAATGTCGAATTTTGTACCAGAAAGTGATTATTACTTTTTTGTTTTCATTTGAAGAAAAGTGCTGTAGTCACATCGAATACTTTTAAAGGCATGACCCCTTCAATCAAAAACAAATGGCAGAAATGTTAAATGTTGCACAACAAACAATTTCTGACCGTTTAAAAGCTATGGAAAAGATCTAAAAGTGTGGAAAATAGGTGCCACATGAATTGAATGAAAAACAGATGGAAAACCGAAAAAACACTTCTGCTTCAAAGACACGAAAGAAAATCGGTTTTGCATCGGATTGTTACTGGCGATGAAAAATGAATTAATTTTAAGAATCCTAAACGGAAAAAATCATGGGTTAATCCGGCACAACCATCAACATCGACTGCAAAACCATATTGATTCGGCAAGAAGACAATGCCTTGTGTTTAGTGGGACCAGAAAGGTGTGGTGTACTAGGAGCTCCTAAACCCTGGTGAATCCATTGAAACTGATCGCTACCGACAACAAATGATCAATTTGAACCATGCATTGATCAAGAAACGACCAGAATGGGCCCGTAGACACGGCAAAGTAATATACACAAAACATATATTCAGGAGACAATTAAAACATTTGGCTGGGAGCCGCTACCCAACCCGGCGTATTCACCAGACTTGACTCCTTCCGACTACCATTTGATTTCATCGATGGGACACGCATTAGCCGAGCAGCACTCCTACGAGTAGTTCGAAAATTGGGTATCTGGTTGGTTTGATTTAAAAGACTAACAATTTTGTTGGCGTAGTATCCACAAATTGCCAGAAAGATGGTCAAAATGTGTAGAAAACAATGAGCAATACTTTGAATGAAATAGTTTTTACTTTTTCATCAATGATTTTCACGAAAAAATTCATTTCATACCGGTATACCTGATATATGCCTATTGAGCAGAAATACTCTTGTAACTCAACACTTCCGGTTATTTAGGAAACAAAATGAATTCTCGAGAAAAAATGCTAGTCCAATAGTTTTTTTTCGGATATGAACTCAATTTCGCATAGTTTTCGACTCGTCATTTTAATCTAATAAGTGGTAATTGTTTTCCAATCTTTGGAGAACCAGGATGTTAAAATATTGTGAAATAAAATTTTGTCGAAATTTATAAATGGAATATACATATAATTAATATAATTTTATTTTTATTTATGGCGTTGGATTTCAAAGTAAGATTGTGGAAAAAGCAGCGATGTGAGGTCAGTATCTTTTGAGCTATTGCTACAAAATATTGTTTAGTACTCTGAGGAGGTGAGATACTGAAATAACCGATACAATAAATATGAGAAAATCATCAAACCCATGTCTCAAATTAAAAAAATAAGAACTCGAGCTCATCCTCTTTTGAAAATAAAGGGTACATGGTCAGCCAGCCGGACATACGCCAGTTTGTCCAGAGATTCAGAAAGTCGAATATAACCGATTGAGACCGGTTATTGCTCGATATTCGAAAATTTGAAAAATTTAGGCAAAACGATAGGAAAATGAAAATTGAGAATATGTAATATATAAATAACCTTCATAAGTGCACAGTTTATAGTTGAGATTTGAAAAATATGTAATGACTATTTGAATTTTCCAAAACAAATTTTCGAATCGAAAATTTTGAAGCCTGAGAAATATCTGGAAGAAACATTTTTTCTTATGGTATTCAAAAGTTGAAGAATAATAATGGGTTAAATTGCAGGGATGCAGAAAATATGGGAAATGGATGGAAGGTACTTGCCGATACGTGTTTCTGCTTATTGGCTTCTTCAGGGCACGGCATCACCCAGGTAGCTTATGCTTCCATCGTGGCGATACTCGGTTAAGCCTCCAGAACCGGAGGTATCTAGGGTTGAAGCCACAAATTGGATACTCGCTCCTGTTGTGGTCATTGTTGTCGTTTTTCTTTATTATCCATTTCCATCACTATCCTGTTTTCTTGTTTGCCTTCCTTGCCCTGAAGAAGCCAATAAGCAGAAACCTTTGTCGGCAAGTACCTTCCATCCATTTCCCATATTTTCATTATCCTTCTTCGATATCTAATTACACCACATTATCTTCTCTTTGAAGTTACTGATTTTCAAGTTTCAAATCAATAGAAAAAATATTATAGGAGTTATTGGGGAAACCAATTCCAACAATTTGAAGTCGATCCAATAGTGAATTTAACCGAGATATTTGGACAGTCAACCTATTCTGACCATATGAAAACTCTAGCTCATCTCCTTCGGAAGTTGAAAGTTTACGGCCGACCGGTCGGCTAGACATACTCAAGTTTGACCGCTGATTCTTCATGAGAAAGCAGAATCCAATAGATTGATAACCTACTCGAAACTGATAACGTTTGTGAAAATGATAGCAATAAATAAAAAAACAAGCTCTCAAAAAAGAACGATTATCTGCTGAAGTTATACAGTCTCATAAATAAACATTTTGAGAGTCAATATAATAATAATAATAATTTTTATTAATCCTTTAAGACACTACATTTTTTATATGACAAGTCAATGAATATGATAAAGTAAAGGTGAAAACAATTAAATTGACGATGAGTCAACAAAGTATTCATCTGCAGAATGGAAACCCTTTCTCAGCAGAAGCTTCTTGACCTCTTTCTTAAACCTTCTCAAATTCAAGGATTTCAGAGATGAAAGCAAATGGTTAAAAAACTTTATACCTCGATGTAAGGGAGAGCTTTCAAATTTGGAAGTTTTATGTTTAGGGAACATCATTGTTTGTAGATTTCTAGTATTATATTCATGTTGACTTGATAGTTTCAAGCATTCGCCCTCATTTTCCTTGGCGTATATTAAACATTTTAGAATGTAGATATAGGGTAACGTTAGAACATGTTTTTCCAGAAAAATTTCCCTGCATGACTCTAACGGTTTCAGATTGAATATAGCGCGTAAAATACGGTTCTGTGCTACAAATACTCTTTGAAAATCAGGGCTACTTCCCCACAGCAAGATATTATACGATATATGGCTATAAACTAAACTATAATAAACATTGAGCACACAGTCTATAGGCAAATTCTTCCTGACATTGACAATTGCATGAAATGATCTATTCAATTTCTTACATAGCACATCAATATGTGTTGTCCACCTTAAATACCTATCTATATAAATTGCTAGAAATTTATTGGACTCTGATGATGTAATGTTATCAATCCCACATCCAAACGTGCATGAGCATAATTATTTATTTTTAAGAGCAAAATGAACACATACAGTCTTTTCAATATTTACCATTAAGTTGTTAGCTCGACACCAGCTCACAAACGCACGCATAATACACTCACAGGTCTCCTGGAGCTCCTCAAGGCTCCTGCCAGAAACCACTACTGAAGTGTCATCAGCAAAGAGCGTTACGAGAAAGCGACTCAAATGTGAAGGACGATCATTTATAAACAAAATAAATAAAAGTGGTCCCAGCACGG
Source organism: Micraspis discolor (assembly GCA_030674115.1). Classification (NCBI taxonomy): domain Eukaryota; kingdom Metazoa; phylum Arthropoda; class Insecta; order Coleoptera; family Coccinellidae; genus Micraspis; species Micraspis discolor. Next base: position 6,054,815 of record JARTUT010001740.1, read on the forward strand.
ACCCCTGAGGAACTCCAAGATCGATACCTTGAGCTTCAGAATAACTCTTTCCAATCCTAATCGACATAGTTCTTTCAGTAAGGTAACTGCAAAACCATTCGAGAAAAATGCCTCTGAAACCTAGACTATAGCACTTATCCGGTATAAATTCAAAGGACAGTGTCTCTAATGCCGAAGATAAATCAAAGAACAGACCCGCCACAAGTAAGTTTTCATCCAAACATTTATAAACACACTTTGAATGAAATAGTTTTTACTTTTTCATCAATGATTTTCACGAAAAAATTCATTTCATACCGGTATACCTGATATATGCCTATTGAGTAGAAATACTCTTGTAACTCAACACTTCCAGTTATTTAGGAAACAAAATGAATTCTCGAGAAAAAATGCTATTCCAATAGTTTTCTTTCGGATATGAACTCAATTTCGCATAGTTTTCGACTCGTCATTTTAATCTAATAAGTGGTAATTGTTTTCCAATCTTTGGAGAACCAGGATGTTAAAATATTGTGAAATAAAATATTGTCGAAAATTATAAATGGAATATACATATAATTAATATAATTTTATTTTTATTTATGGCGTTGGATTTCAAAGTAAGATTGTGGAAAAAGCAGCGATGTGAGGTCAGTATCTTTTGAGCTATTGCTACAAAATATTGTTTAGTACTCTGAGGAGGTGAGATACTGAAATAACCGATACAATAAATATGAGAAAATCATCAAACCCATGTCTCAAATTAAAAAAATAAGAACTCGAGCTCATCCTCTTTTGAAAATAAAGGGTACATGGTCAGCCAGCCGGACATACTCCAGTTTGTCCAGAGATTCAGAAAGTCGAATATAACCGATTGAGACCGGTTATTGCTCGATATTCGAAAATTTGAAAAATTTAGGCAAAACGATAGGAAAATGAAAATTGAGAATATGTAATATATAAATAACCTTCATAAGTGCACAGTTTATAGTTGAGATTTGAAAAATATGTAATGACTATTTGAATTTTCCAAAACAAATTTTCGAATCGAAAATTTTGAAGCCTGAGAATTTCAAAAATATCTGGAAGAAACATTTTTTCTTATGGTATTCACAAGTTGAAGAAGGATAATGGGTTAAATTGCAGGGATGCAGAAAATATGGGAAATGGATGGAAGGTACTTGCCGACACGTGTTTCTGCTTATTGGCTTCTTCAGGGCACGGCATCACCCAGGTAGCTTATGCTTCCATCGTGGCGATACTCGGTTAAGCCTCCAGAACCGGAGGTATCTAGGGTTGAAGCCACAAATTGGATACTCGCTCCTGTTGTGGTCACTTGTCGTTTTTCTTTATTATCCATTTCCATCACTATCCTGTTTTCTTGTTTGCCTTCCTTGCCCTGAAGAAGCCAATAAGCAGAAACCTTTGTCGGCAAGTACCTTCCATCCATTTCCCATATTTTCAGCATTCCAGCGGTTCAACCCATTATCCTTCTTCAATATCTAATTACACCGCATTATCTTCTCTTTGAAATTACTGATTTTCAAGTTTCAAATCAATAGAAAAAATATTATAGGAGTTATTGGGGAAACCAATTCCAACAATTTGAAGTCGATCCAATATTGAATTTAAACGAGATATTTGGATAGTCAACCTATTCTGACCATATGAAAACTCTAGCTCATTTCCTTCGGAAGCTGAAAGTGCACGGCCGACCGGTCGGCTAGACATACTCAAGTTTGACCGCTGATTCTTCATGAGAAAGCAGATCCCAAACGATTGATAACCTACTCGAAAATGATAACATTTGTGAAAATGACAGCAATAAACAAAAACAAGTTCTCAAAAAGGAACGATTATTTGCTGAAGTGATAAAGTCTCATAAATAAACATTTTGAGAGTCATAATAATAATAATAATTTTTATTAATCCTTTAAGACACTACATTTTGTATAGGACAAGTCAATGAATATGATAAAGAAAAGGTGAAAACAATTAAATTTGACGATGAGTCAACAAAGTATTCATCTGCAGAATGGAAACCCTTTCTCAGCAGAAGCTTCTTGACCTCTATCTTAAACCTTCTCAAATTCAAGGATTTCAGGGATGAAGGCAAATGGTTAAAAAACTTTATACCTCGATATAAGGGAGAGCATTCAAATTTGGAAGTTTTATGTTTAGGGAACATAATTGTTTGTAGATTTCTTGTATTATATTCATGTTGACTTGATAGTTTCAACCATTCGCCCTCATTTTCCTTGGCGTATATTAAACATTTTAGAATGTAGATATAGGGTAACGTTAGAACATGTTTTTCCAGAAAAATTTCCCTGCATGACTCTAACGGTTTCAGATTGAATATAGCGCGTAAAATACGCTTCTGTGCTACAAATACTCTTTGAAAATCAGGGCTACTTCCCACAGCAAGATATTATAAGATATATGGCTATAAACTAAACTATAATAAACATTGAGCACACAGTCTATAGGCAAATTCTTCCTGACATTGACAATTGCATAAAATGATCTATTCAATTTCTTACATAGCGCATCAACATGGGTTGTCCACCTTAAATACCTATCTACATAAATTCCTAGAAATTTATTAGACTCTGATGATGTAATGTTATCAATCCCACATCCAAACGTGAATGAGCATAATTATTTAATTTTAAGAGCAAAATGAACACATACAGTCTTTTCAATATTTACCATTAAGTTGTTAGCTCGACACCAGCTCACAAACGCACGCATAATTCACTCACAGGTCTCCTGGAGCTCCCCAAGGCTCCTGCCAGAAACCACTACTGAAGTGTCGTCAGCAAAAAGCGTTACGAGAAAGCGACTCAAATGTGAAGGACGATCATTTATAAACAAAATAAATAAAAGTGGTCACATCACGGACCCCTGAGGAACTCCAAGACCGATACCTTGAGCTTCAGAATAACTCTTTCCAATCCTAATCGACATAGTTCTTTCAGTAAGGTAACTGCAAAACCATTCGAGAAAAATGCCTCTGAAACCTAGACTATAACACTTATCCAGTATAAATTCAAAGGACAGTGTCTCTAATGCCGAAGATAAATCAAAGAACAGACCCGCCACAAGTAAGTTTTCATCCAAACATTTATAAACACACTCGATTATATTATATATGTACCATATTATATACCATTATAGATGTTATACACCATATTCGTAAAGTAATTTCTATTGAATATAGTTTGATATCTATTTCTATATTTGACGTCACGGACATATAATCTGTGTTATGAAAAATTAACATGAATGTTGACAATGATGATAATTTTGTGATCGTAGAAAACCGTTTACCCTAATAATTCATAACCGATGCAATATTGAATGAATGCCGAGATCAAAATTTCATTAATTTAATGACTTAATGAATAACTCTTTTTTCTTTATACCTTTTTGGTTCCTAAAAAGAACCAAGCCTTAAAAATATTATTTCTAACTATAGTCTCATTTTTGCAGGTTAAATTAGATTTTTTTTATTGAAAAATCTGCAAGTTATATATAATTCTATTGATTTCTCCATCAATATACAGAGTGCGGCAAGAGTCGGTTTACACTGTCTGGTATTCACGCATGAATTTCTATTATTGTTCCGACAAAGTTCAATGATCAGCGTAGTAAATAACACATATATCGTAAGTCTATTCATATATAAACACCAACTGTCCTTTCAGGTACCATTAAAACAGGTTACTATGTAACAGTTCTTCCTAATTGATAATAAACCTTCACTAACCAACCTTACTTTCTAGGTCAAAACGTTATAACCTGATAATTTTAACACTCACTTTCTATTTCATCTGAAACAGAATCAAATAGAATCAGGAAATAAAAACAGATGCACTGAAAAAGTATCACACATGAACTGTCGGACAAAATGTCGGGATACCGAATAACTAATACATCGATTCGATCGATCACGACTTGAATGACGATGAATCTTTCTTTAATGTACCGTCAGTTCGATGCGTTCAACCTTCATGACTGAATAAGTTTGAGCTAATATCATGTATATACACATAAAAATCATATGACTCACACAGAAAACTCGTTTAATGCTGAGCTACGAAATCTGTTTAATTGAAAAACTTCTATTTCTTGAATTACGGATAATGAAAAACTGACTTGACATTATTTAATTGAACAAGTCTATTTTTGAAAGTGTAAATAAACCAAAATATCTAAAATTGACAATTATAGTCTTACACTTCTAAAAAAGTATCACCGATACCTGATTATTATTATTCTTCATGAAATCATAAAATGCAGTTGTATTTTTTTGTGTCGATTTGTTGAGCGAGAGAATATTCTATGCTTATAATAGGTTGTCAAATATCTCCCTTCCGCTTTTTTGCTCTTTATTCAATGCTTTATATAGTGTTGTTACAGTGATCAGATTTAGTTCAAATATGCGCCGTTTTGTTCGATAATCTGTTTCTATCTAGATGGCAACTTCATCATACCTCCCTCGTAGAAGCCCCCCTTCTTATTTACTCGGACAGCCACTTTTCACAAGCCTCTTTTGAGTTCAACTTTACACCACCAAGGGCGTTCACCATGGACAGCAACAGGTGCTAATCACTTGGTGCTATGTCCGGACTATATGGTGGATGCGATAAAACTTCCCATCCGACCTCCCATAGCTTCTGACGAGTCATCAACGAAGTGAGTGGTCTGGTGTGTCCTGGTGGAACACTACACCCTTCCTGTTGGCCAATTCTGGACGCTTCTGGTCGATCGCCTGCTTCAAGCCAGTCAGTTGTTCGCAGTAGATGGTAGAATTAAGCGTCTGGCTATATGGGAGCAGCTCATAGTGGATGATTCCCTTCCAATCCCACCAAACACACAGCAAAACCTTCCTGGCCGTCAATCCCGGCTTGGCCACTGTTTGGGATGATTCACCTGCCTCCGACCACGACCGTTTTCGCTTTTTATTGTCGTATGTGATCCATTTTTTGTCGCCAGTCACCATCCGCTTCAAGAATGGGTCCAGTTCGTACCGTTTCAGCAGCATATCGCAGGTGTTGATTCGGTCTAGAAGGTTTTTTTGCGTCAAATCATGCGGCACCCAAACATCAAGCTTTTTTTGTATCCAGCCTTCTGCAGATGGCTCAAAATGGTTTGGTCTAACTCCCATCTCCTGGGCGATGTCACGAGATGCCACATGCCGGTCTAACTCGATGTATTCAATGATTTAATCGGTATTTATCGTCACCGTCGTTTTCACCGGCTCTGAATCGTCGAAACCATTCCTCCGCGGTTCGAACTGATAGAGTACCATCTCCCAAATTACTATTAATCTCACGAAACGTTTCTTTAGCGGAGTTGCCTTTAACGAAGGAAAACTTTAAAATAGAGTGAATTTCGGCGTTAGTGAACTCCATGTTTACACGTCTATAACTGTTGAACGCAATATCCAAACTAATCCTGCATAGCGTCGTTTTGTAGGTTATGTCAGGACCTTTCAAATTATGTATAGTATTGCCAGCAGAGATAGAGAGTGGGGAGAATACGCTTCGAACACTGCGCATCCAACATTGGAGGCTAAATTCTTATGACAAATTTCGACCATTTTTATACTTTCGTAGTTAGCTGTAGGTTGACATACTTGTCAGGTGAATTAGAAATTGCTCGAATTTTACATTGAGTTGATAGATACTTCGATACTTTCAACATGTCTTGTATTGTTAAAACGTGTAAAAACTATAAAACAAAGAAGGTCGAGGGAATTTCATTTTATACGTAAGTTTTTATTGAAATTATCCGACTGATCATACCGCATGGCATTGTTTATCTGCTCAGTGGCGTGTTGTTTACTTTCCACAGTAATATGATTCTTTTTAGTTTCTCAAAATCAGTTGATATGAGGACAGTTTGGAGTGATATTCTGAGTATAGATTCTGAAGCTAAAGATTTATCTAAGAAATTGATATGCTCTATACATTTCATTTTCTTATTAATTTTATACCAACTATCCCTCAGGTACACTGCTTTTTACGCCAATGAACCGAAAGTATAAAAATGGCGGACGAAAAATTAGCGCATCTCGAAGATTATTCTCCCTATTCTATATCTCTGATTGCAGTTACGAGCTCTGTAGCGCTTTGTACATAGCCGCAAAATTCAAAAGACAAAAAGGCGGAAGGGAGATATTAGGCAACCTATTATTTGAAGTTAGCTTTTAGAATACTAGCTGATTTCAAAGTAGCATGTTTATTTTTGTTCCGTCTGTGGAATCTCACAAAATGAGTTGTAACCAAAAATTGTTTAAATTATTGTTAATCGAATATGAACGCCTGATGAGATAAAAGTGTTATACACAAATCTCGAAAGACATGTGTCGTATTCAATTTCATTTTTTGATTAATTTTTCTGTAGTTTTTTTTTATTGTTTGATGTTATGATAAGAATGAAAAATTCACTTTTATTCATCAAAGAAAACGGAGTTTTCTAGAATAATCAGGTACCTATCGGTGATACTTTTTTAGAAAAATAAGACAATGTCATGTCAATTTAAGATATTTTAACTGAATTGATATAATGATAAATACTCCAATTTAATAAATGCTCGAAATGGCTTCCACCTTCCTCCATGCATACATACAGCAGTTCCTCGAAATGATTCTTCAGATTCCTTAGAATTTTGGGTATTATCAAACGACATTCGTTTTACTATGCGCTGGCGTTATTCATCCAAATTCGCAGGCTCCGTCGCATAAGTTTTACTTTTCAAATGTCCCCATTAAAAATAATCCTCGGTCGATAGATCAAGGAAACGAGCAGGCCATTCTATGGCACCCATCCTTCCAATTCAATGACCTAAAAATCTTTTTCATAAGAGATTTTATCACATCCCAAAGACACAGGATAATGGCTAATCGGTATAATGTTGTACATTGTAATTCGAAATTTCTCTAATTTTGAAATAATTCACTTCATTCTCCTCTCAGCTTTCCCATATACCGTTATTTCATTACTTTGTGAATTACATTCCAACTTCGCTAAAAGAAACGATTTCGGTTAATAAGATTTCCAACCTTCATTCCTGAATTAAAACATTGAAAAATAATTATGAAAGTTTCGACATAACATAATTATCTTCTTCTCTATAGCCCCAGAAATTACAAAATCTACAGAGCCATTACTGGCAAAGGAATTCGAAAAACATGCGGTAGTAGTTTTTTCTGTGACTACAAGAGCGAGCTCTTGAAAAAAATAGAATGACGAGACACATTAACTTTGGATTCTTCGACTGAAACATGCAATTAAGAGGTTTCTGGCGAAGCAAGAGAGAACATAACTGTTCAATTAACAGCTTGTATTAGTTGTAAAGGGCAATTTGAAAATTCGATTTCGTGAATACCAATGAGAGTACTCTGCAAATGTTATCGTTTTAAGAGCGAGTGTTATCGTATAGCCGGATTAATAGATATTTCACGGAATCGAATAGCTTGTGGAATGGTTATTTTTATAGATTTATTTAGATGGGTCTAGACATCAAGTTCATAGATGGTATCTGGGAATTACCCGTTGGAGCATGGCTATGCAAGGAACTTATGAGTTAGATTCGTTCCTGGACTTTCTTTACTACGTCAGTCAATAAGTGCCGGGCATAACTAACAGATGGCACCACTAGCAAAGCTGTTTTAAATTGGACTTACACGAGAATACTTTTCTTCTCTACGAAAACATACTTTCTGTCAGATGTACAAGGTTCTAATAAAGAGAAAGTATTTTCTGTTTTGACTACATTAATCGTTATTCTTGATTAGTGAATACATCCATGAGAATAATTACTGGCACCATAAGACCGGTTCATTGGTTACCAGTTTTGTCTAACATTGTTCCTCCTCATATTCCCAATTATTTCATATATTTCACAAAATAGAATTCCCAAATTGAAGTCACGTAAACCATTAGGGCATAATACGTTCTTCAATATGAACATAACTGATAAAGAATTATGGAAGACTGAGTGGAACTTTTACGAAATGTTCAATAAGTATCTCCTTTCTGATCCTTCTGAAAAAATTCCTAGTTTTGATCTTCCAAGAAAAATTGGGAAAGTTCTTAATCGTTTGAGTACAGGTCATGATTGTACCAATAGCATGCTATTCAGATGGAACTCAGTTCCTGGCGCAAGTTGTGAATGTGGAGAAGCAGAAGAAACAATACCTCATCTCATCAATAGTTGTCCCATATACAGGGTGGCCATTTGAAAACGAAACAAACGAGATTACAGACGAAATAACTTTTTTCGATAGAAATGCTCAGAGAGGTCGATTTCTGTTTCAAGGGGGACAACTTAAAATGTAGGTTACGGACGCATAGCTCTTCAACCCTTGCTGCTACAACCCCCACCCCCAATTTTTGAATAGGGAAGATGGGGTGAGTGATACCTCAATTCAAAGGTATTTTTATACGGATTTCAGCACAGTAATTATTTTTTCATTTTAAGCATTAGTTCTCGAAATATTCATGCGTTAGTTAATTTGATCACTTCTGCTTCCGAAACACCAAAATTTCCGTAGTTGTATTCGAAATTGCAAAATATCTACCACTGGGCAAATGAAGTCATACCGTACGTGTTAATGCTACTAGGGTCAGATGTTCTACTAGCTGTTTTATTCACTGAAATCATTCTCCAACTGTACGGTATCAGAACGATTTGAAGTATTGATCTAAGAAATAAGACTTTTCAAAGTAAAGTAAATAATTTATCAAAAACTCACATCAATTAATTAAATATTCAAATTGTTCACCATTAGCTTCCATACAATGAAATAAGTTTTGTTCGAAACGATGGCGCACATTTTGCAGCATTTCTGGAGTGATTTGACGACATTCGTTATACGTCTTCTTAAATCTTCTATGGAATCAGGCTGTGTAGAGTAAATTTTACTCTTCAAGTGGCCCCAAAGAAAGAAATCTAGTGGTGACAGATCTGGCGATCTGGCTGGCCATTCAGTGGGACCCCTTCTTCCAATCCACCAATTTGGAAATCTTTGATCCAGATATTCTCGAACTGGTAAGGCGTAGTGTGGAGGAGCTCCATCCTGCTGAAACACAATCTGATCTTCCACATAATTTCAGCATCTTGATTGAAGATTTCTATGTCAGTGGATTGGAGGAAGGAAGCCACAGTCATGGATTTTTGGGAGCTCAAAATGTCGATTTTTCACAAAAAAACACTACAAGTGCCATGAAAACACCATTTCATTTTCAAATACTTAGTTAGGAATATTTCGAGAACTAATAAATAAAATGAAAAAACAATTACTGTGCTGAAATCAGTATAAAAATACCTTTCAAATGAGGTATCACGTACGCCATCTTCCCTATTCAAAATTTGGGGGTGAGGGTTGTAGTAGCAAGAGTTGAAGCGCTATGCATCCGTAACCTACATCTTAAGTAGTCCCCCTCGAAACAGAAATCGACTTGTATGAGCATTTCTATCGAAAAAATCTATTTCGTCTGTAATCTCCTCTGTTTCGTTTTCAAATGGCCAACCTGTATAAATTTCAAGATGGTTTTAGGGCTATTCATGATGTTTCTGATTCTTTCTTGGAATGAGTTATAAATTTCAAACGAGTATGATACGTATTTTTGTTATTCAGTTCTTTTTCTGCTTTTGTTTTTTTATTTCCAGATTCGATGTGGGCAACTTGAAGAAGTCTCTGTCTCCATCAATAGAAGACCACTCTTGAAGAAAGAAGTCCCTAAAATAGATTTCAGCTTATTTTTGTACTTTCACACTTAGACGGGGAGCCAGGGTTTTTTAACTGGGGTTTTTCCCTAGGCTTTTATGTCATACGCCGAATTGTATGACACCCCGTCACTAACCCCTGATCTATATGCTTTATTGTTTGCTAACTGAATATTGTCAGCTAAAAGTTCAATAGAATATATATATATATATATAGTGGATATTTTGAGAAATCTTCAAGTGGACACTGATTCTTTGACTTAAAAAGGCTGGCAATTAAACATAGATTCCCCAATTCTTTATATTAATAAAACGTTTCAACTACAATACAAAAAATAAATTATGTATCAAATTGAAAAAATTTCATATCTTGGAATATTATTATTTATTTTATAATATCGAGCAACTACTGGCCCTTCGAAGAACTCGAAAAGATGCTCCGTTGTGAGAAATTTGGCTCATATGAAAAAGTTATTGCGTTTTATATTGTAAAACTCGATAAATCATTTCAGACCAGTGCCATCAAAAAGTTAGAGAAAAGTTAGAACGATTGGATCCCCTAAAAGGGGATTATGTTGATGAATAAAATCAATTTTGACAAAAATGTCGTTTTCCTTTCTGAACCCGTGACTTATCTACCGATGTGTTAAATCTGTTTAATGAGATGAATGTAAATCCTGTTTGGGAGCTTTTTTTTGCGTAGCTGATTCTAGATAACCTGAGCATGCTGAACTGTTTTTTGGATCATAATTGGAAAATAAATCGTGTAAACTGGTTGTTTTCTCTTCAAAGTTTTCGAGAGGGATGACCGTGATTTAACAGAAGGTAAAAGCCATGTTGGTTTTACATTTCAGTGGGAATTGACGAATTATCAATTGCTTGAAATCTATCTATTACCCTAGCTCTTGGAAATTATAGTTATTTAGGTAATGTTCTGAAAAGGAAGGACGAAAAATTTTGAACAACAGAACTTCAGAAATTTTTATTTCAACAGTTCAACTTGCTGCAGTGTATATTCTTGTCCTATCTCATATTTGTATTTTGTTGTAATAAGCCTTGACATTTGCATGTGCTGAACGAATATGACGTTGATCGAAGATTTTGTAGGAGGTAAGTACGAGGGCCATTCAGAAACTAACCTCCGATTGGTCACAGTGCGGGTAATGGGGGGGAGTAGCGCGCCATCTGTGCATTCACGCGCTCAGCAGGCCAGTCGGCATCAAGCCGTAGTCGAGTGAACATCGTACCTGCGCTAGTTTAGTTTATGTGGCAGTTTGAAATGTGTGCTGCAATAGAAAATCCCGCCAAATGTGAGGTGCGTGCTGTTATAAGGTTTTTTACAGCCAAAGGATACTCTGCAGCAGCTATTCATTGTGAGCTTTGTGCACATACGGACCAAAATTTATGAGTGAAGGAGTTGTCCGTGAATGGGTACGTTTATTTGAAAGTGGACGAGAAAACGTTCATGATGAAGAGAGGAGTGGTAGACCATCATTGGTGACTGACGAACTCGTTCAGACAGTTGATGCAAAAGTTCGTGAAAATCGACGTTTCACAATGGCGGAGTTGTCTACGAAGAGCTCAAAGATGCGGTCACAGGCTGGCTCAAGGCACAAGCGGGTGATTTTTATGCAGAAGGAATTTCAAAGCTTGTGAAGAGATACGATAAGTGCCTCAATCGTAATGGAGACTATGTCGAAAAATAGTGCAAAGATGTAGTTGTAAGATGTATATATTAAAATATTTTTACTTAACTTGGTGTATTTTTTCAATTAACCGGAGGTTAGTTTCTGAACGGCCCTCGTATTTAGCTGCGAAGATGATGACGAAGTTTTCTACCGTTCAATTATTTTTAGTGATGAGCACAAACCAGGAATCTATAACCTGTTCACGCGAATGTTTACCGAAATAGATGAATATTTGCGACACCTAAATTCTCGTATCGGTACTAAATCGTAAAACGGGGATAGTGGCGGGAATTTTGAATAAAGTTCCAGGAACGTTTTATTTAATGAATATTTTGAACAATGAGAATAATACTAGAGATTTTTGTGTCAACGAAAAAATCTGGGTGGAGTCGAAATTAAACCGAATGCTACAAACCAATTTCATTATTCTAGTAGAGGTATAAAATAATTAATAAACTGAAAATTATTCAGTTAGGTACTCTCAGATTTCCAATTCGTGAGACAAACATATCATGTTAAATTCCCATTGTTAAAATTGATTATTTTCATTTAAAACTTTACATACATCATCACAATGATGATGATGTTTTCCATTGGATATTAAATGAAGTTTTTACATCATGTGATACTATAAAGCTTTAAATATCGAGAAGAAAGTACCAATTTTCAAACTTTTTTAAAATAATTACTTGTTATCAAACATTTTGAGCAACATGCTTAGGTTTCAGCATCTGATATGGGGTTGCAGGAGATTCTTTAGTACCTGGAAATCAAACAGCATATATAAATATATAACTATCTATTTATATAACATATATAATTTAAGCAACAATGAATTTTTTGTGTTGTAATAACCCATTTCTTCCTTTATTCACCAAACAAAACTGTAGTTCAGAATTTGTGCTGTTATTTATGAATATATTATTTGAACTAAGGGATTTATCAGAGAAGGTATTTTCGCCTTTATAATATTGTAATTATGTGTAATAAAATTTAGTCAAACTTCAGCATTAATCGTGGAGACAGCTCTTCATTTTGTGTATAAGTTCTTTCCACAAATCATATTGTTTATTTTCAGTGAGCATTATAATGAAAGAATATACGACATGCATCAACACAACCTGAAATATGTTCTGCTAAACTGGAGGTTGATGGAAACTCCCGAAGATCTAATGAGCTAGATTGAGATGTACCAAAAAGTTTGGATTTTTGAATGTTATTTTTTGCCTTTATAGAAATAATTTTTTTGTAATTTCCATTCAAACTGATGACTTTCAACACCTTTTTCTTGTTGTCACACAAAAAAATTTTACATACAATATTTAGATTGATTATCTGGTGTGTTTACTTTTTTTAGATTAATAATTGCAGCTTCAGAGCTACATCCTTCTTCTACATTGCTTGTAATAGGTTCCGATGACCTGGATGTACTCGGAATATCCTGAATATCTAACAAGCTTGATTGAGATCTACCTAAAAAGTTAGTTTTCTAAATGTTTTATCCCCTATGGACACCAAATAAGTGTATTTCTCATTCAATTGTGAGATAATTTTCACTCACCAAAAATATTCAGGGTTATATATTAAGCGACCTCTTAGAAACATTCGCTTCTTCGAAGTGGATATGATGTAATCTGCAATTGTACACCACCAATGGATTCATTTCCATGATCTCCTCATCACTGATTGCATTGATTCACATGTTGAAACGATCTAGGCCCTTTTCTGGATTAGGAAAGCAATGCCTAATTTTAGAATCACTGTTGCAGTTGGGCACAGCACATTTATTATGTTAGACCATGGTAAACGAAGGCTAAAACTATCATCATAAATTATGAAAAAACTTGAAATTTTTAGATTTTGACCACCTCAACAACTACTTTTAGGAATCTCAGCATGAAAGGATAACCTGTCATTTTTCTTTCCTTTAGTAACCTCAGATGGGTCAATTCCATAGAGTATTAAGAAATTTGAATTCTTTCAGATTGAAAGTGTCAATTGTTCTGCTCTGTGCTCAACGAGTTGGATATAGCGACATCTTAATTCTCGTATCTTAATTCACCGATGTGTTAAATCTGTTGAATGAGATGAATGTAAATCCTGTTTTGCGAGCTTTTTTCGCGTAGCTGATTCTAGATAACCTGCGAATGCCAAACTTTATTTTGGATCATAATTGGAAAATAAATCGTGTAAACTGGTTGTTTTCTTTTCAAAGTGTGAAGTTTTAGAGAGGGATGATCGTGATTTGACAGAAGGTAGAAGCCATGTTGGTTTTACATTTCCGTGAGAATTGACGAATTATCAATTGCTTGAAATCCATCTAATACCCTATCTCTTGGAAATTGTAGTTATTTAGGCAATGTTCTAAAAGGATGGACGAAAACTTTCCAATCGGCCGACAATGAATAATAGGCGACCGATTTCAGGTGAAAACTTGATGCGGACACCGAATAAAGAAAAACTTTGAATAGTAAAATGAATAATTCACTTACCCAAAGGGGCTTTAGATGAATTTTAGTTTGCACTACACCAGAAATGACGGGTTTTAAGGGAAGAGGATACAGGGATAACCTTTTCTGGACAGCAATCGGGTGAAAATATCATTCAGATTTCTTCCGTTCAATATTCACTATGTGCCTTTGGCACGAAAACAAATGATTAAGGCAAATAATACGTTTAACTAAGTTTAGAAGTTTTTGATTTAATTAACGTTCTTTTTCGCTTCGTTTTTTATTTCGCGCGCTCGCCAACCGCGCACCAGCGCCGTGAGGTAGGCAACTCGTAATACATCCCATACCGAAAATTAAATGAAGATGAAACAAATCCGGGCGTCTACACAGCTCACGACCTAACACTTTCGAACAATGGAACTTCAAAATTTTTTATTTTAACAGTTTAATTTAATGAAAGTTAGAGCTAGTGCTGCAGTCTATATTCTTGTCCTGTCTCATGTTTGTGGAATTTTCGAAAACTCCTAGTCTAAGGTTACAAGCAAGTATTATAGCTGGTCGGTCCCTGGGACTGTGGATGATCTGTACCATCCAGAGTACCATTAATTGGAGGGTTCTTCAAGGCTATCAATAAGAAGGTCTTGATCTGATGAAGTGATAATTGACCAGGAGTTGACAGTAAACTGCAGGTTTCTTCAGGGGTATCGATCTGAAGAAATCGATAATGACCAGAAGGTCTTGATCTGATGAAGTGGTCAATGATTCTCCTTCTATATACATTACTTTTACTCATACATCGATTTCTGTTTTGAAATCTGAAAATCCTATATGTCGAACGAGTTAGCATGTAAAATATTCAACGTTCCATGACAAATGAATCAATTCACGCAACAAGGCGAGTAATTATTTCGAATAGCGTGTTTTAAATGATAGCCAGGTCTTTGTCTATTTCATTCAACTCGCTCGATATCAACACTGAATGTAAATACATTTTCAGTAACCACAGCAGAAACGTTCAGAAAATGACGAAAGTTTGAAAGCTTTTCGCTGTTATTTTTCTTCTCTTCCTCGCCAGTTAGTTTCATTCATGGTCGACATAATGAAATGTCTGTTCTTCCCGTTTCGCATTAATGGGATATCCGAAATACGAGAAGTTCAGCCGAATGATGGATGAAAGTATGAGAGTCCTTCATGAAATTCGTCATATTGCTCAGTCACATGGGTGCCGAAGTGGATGCCCTAATTGAATAACGGTAGAACCAGCAGGAGATGACAGTTTCACTTCATTAATTATTCGTTATCCGTTTAACTGGAGGCAATCAGTAAGGTTGGTCCTTTTTCATTTTCATCTTCAGGTTTGATAAATTACGTCCAACGAAAATTTTGAAATGTGAGGTTGATAGAAGATTGTAATCGAGTCTATGAATCGAGCTCGTTTTTCATTCTTTCATCGAAACTATGGAGGAGCTTATAGTGTGTTAGTGACATATCTGTTACGGCCAGAATAATAAGATTAGCCTAATTATGTGTTTCTTTTGGATACTCAATAAGTATCCTCAAGTAAAAATCATCACTCAAAAGTTTCTACTAAAGGGCCACACGCCACAGGCGGATACTGTCAATGCACTGATAGAGCGGAAGAGAAAAAAAAACTTAACAGCATGACAATTCTAACGCCCTGGGGTTTGCAGCATTTAGACTTCAATGAAATATACTGAGCATAATATGAAACTATTGGCATTACTACCATATGTTTCTACAGTTTGCCATGACTTTCATAAAAACTTAAAGCATACTAGTAATACCACTAGTGAGTACCCTGAAAGAGACTTACCTGATGATGACTGAGTTTTTGCATCTAAAATACCATTTTAGTTGAATACATAGATGTATTATTAATATTTGTAAAGAGAATTATTAGTAAAATAGTTAAATACATTTTGTAAGTCAAATAGTATGCCACATTAAGTCTTATAGTACAATAACTTTATTAGAGGGAAACAACACCATGCCCATTAAAAGTGGAAAAAAAACCGTAAAAAAGGTTCTTCTTTATTTTATAACAACTGCATGACGTAAATAAAAATAAATAGAATGGTCTGGTAAAATATTGTTTCAACATCTCAATAAATACCTGTGCCCATAACACTTTTTGTTGAAAAAAAGTTTAAAACTCCTCTCCTGTAAAGTTATGAAAATGGACATGGTGTTGTATCCCTCCGAGGTACAGATATATACAATACCCTTGAGGTTATTGTTTGAACAAGAGCTCATTTTTCACAAAGGCTGTTTTATGAGTGGCGTATAGTGTGTGAGAAAAAAGATAAACGGCTTACTCAAAGCCACAAGCCTATGAAGTAAAAATATCAAACTTCACCAAGCTATATGTATCTAACTGGACATCGTAGATAAGAGAATGAGCTAATGGAAAAAAAATCTACATGGAAAGCATATAAACAAGTTCGACCAGGCTGATTCGACAATCCTGATATTCAAATATTTAATTTTAGTGAACATATCAACAATCATAATGTCAGCTTCGCGTAGGAGAGAGTATCCTGTAACTTGGAAGTCTAGATGAGGCATTTCAAAAAGGCGGTAGATTATTTATTCAGGATTTTACGTTGATATCCTCCAGCTGAAAAGAGGTTTCAAATTCATTCGATCATTCAACACTATACTACATCGTCCAATGGAATCGCTCAATTTTTGAAAACGGAACAATAGAAACAAACTGTATCTGAAAACACTCAACCTCACAGTGTTTTCACTTTTAGAAATTTGTTTTTATCAAATGCCTAATTTACATAGGAATATTAATACGTCCGGATAGCTTTGGCCGTTGGTGGAAGTAGCGGTCGTCATGGTTACGATAAACAAGCAGTTGTTAGCGATAACATCAACAGTACATTGGGCAGTTCTGTCAGTTTATTTTCGTATTTTACCATAAAGTAGATAAAAATGAAACGTTTTGGGAATTGTAATATTACTTCAATAGAGGAGAGTGTGAAGAAAAGTGTGCCGCTTAATACAGTGAAGTCAAGATCCTACAATTGGAAACAATTTGAAGAATTGCCCGGGAATACCTTGTAAAAAAAAACAAGTTTGTCAGAGCTCAATAATATTATGCTAGACTGGGCTTTCAATATGAAGAAAAGAGATGGATCAGACTACAAGGAAAGTGTCGTAAAAAGAAGATAATCAAAACAGCTGCAGGATATTGAATGGGGCGTTAGGTTCTATCCATTTTATTTTAAAACGGCGCAGGATACACGAAATGCCAAGAGGCATTGCAAGTGAACCCTGAGAAAAGAAAAGTTAGTGCCATGGCGCTGTCTCTGGAGCAACACAAAAAGATGGATGTAAAGAAGATAATCAGACGGCTTGAACATTTATTGCTGCATTGGAGCTTGCTTGGCGCGGAGAGGGTTCATCATGCCATTTCGCATTTCCAATTCGAAATTGAAAACGATGGTAATCCCACGGGCCGAGTTGCCTACAATCCGATATTTTCTAAAACAAGACAAGGTGGTGACCAAAAATGTGCGGAAACGAAATGGCTGACTCCCAATATTGAAGAAGATATTTATCCGGTGAGGGTATATAAGCTACTTGTATCCAAAAGAACTGCAAACATAACCACTGAAAGACTATTCCTTACTCCGCATAAGAATTGGAAATATGGTTCATGGTTCAAAAACTCCCCAGTCGGTCCCAATACGATAGCTAAATGGACAAAAGAATCGGCAGAACTCATTGGCATTAACACAACCAAGTCGAAGATAACCAACCACTCGCATCGAGCTACTGCTGTCAGCCAATTAGCCAAAGCAGGGATTGGCGAGCTGATAAAGATAACAAGCCATTCTTCTGCAGCGTCTGTGAAACCGTATCTCCAACTGCACCAACAACATCACAGGAAAATAATCACAGCCATAAGGAATGAAAAAAATGTCCTTCAAGAAACAACATCAGTATCTACTTCATCATTCGAAAATAATGCTCGTAATGTGAATAATAATTGTACTATCAATAATTATTATTTTGAGAATAAAGATGAATAATTTGTTGTTATGCTTCTATCTGGTTATTTTTGAATAAAAAACTAGTTTTTATTTCGTTTGATTCATATTGTTGAATGATCTTTCCAAATACCACACGAGATTCGATTTTTTTTTGAGAACACTCTGTCGATTTTTGAAAATTATACAAATTTCACTCAACAAAGTGATTCCGAAATACCACTCGCCTTCGGCTTGTGGTATTTTAAGGATAACTTTGTTTCGTGAAATTTAAACGCATAATTCTCAAAAAATTCTCACCTCTAGTGGTATTACCCTTGAAAATTAGATAAGGTTTTGATATTTTTATGTGTCCAATACTATTGGATGAAATTACATATGTGGAGTACATTGTGTCTCAAGGCCAAAAAAGTTGTCGCTTCGCTCGGGTATCAAAAAGCTTCAGGCCATCAAATGCACCTTTTCTGCCCTTGAGACACAATGTACTATAAAATTAAAAACGTAAACTGTAGCTTTGACTTATTTTTCAGTGCTGTTATGGTTCATTTACGGTCATGCTAGGCAAAAAAATAAATGTAATGACTGACCAATCTGCCTAAAAATAGAAATTTCGAAAGGATTTTCATGTAATCCCTGTCGATCTCTGCACTCTTTCAATATTCATACCTTTTCATGTTGGCGAAGTCTTCTGAGGAAATATTCAAGAAGTGTTACGAATCGAAGTTTCTATCTGCAGCACTTCCAGCCCGAAATGAACATTGGTGATTTCTTGTGATGGAATAATTTATAACGTCAGACTTCTGAGGGATCTTACATCAACCCTTTCGGAAGTTTCATATCACTCCGAGATGAGCTCAATGCGTAAATTTTGAATTAAATCATATCCATTCGCGGTAGAGTCAGATTTTTTTAGCTTCTCCTCTTTGATCTTCGAACTGCTCTTATACTTTAAATCATTTTCGTACTCTCCGAGGTGAATAAGAAATCAGTGGGGGCGTAACTATAATGGAAATATAATCATGGCGGTGCGCTACTTGAAGTTAACTTGAAATGGACGTCTTTACGAATAAGGACTAAGATGGTTCCTTAGGATTTTAGACGTATAAAAATAGATTCATAAATAAATTGTTTCTATTGTCTCACATTCTCTGATTCCAAGATTCTGGAGAAGAAAATGTATGAGCATCTATTGAAGTTATGTATAGTATAATTCTTGGATACATTCATGGCTTAGTCCCTGGACTGGATATACGAGGCATGTTTTTTAAGTAAGTACCGTTTTGAAATTAAAAATTAGAAAGCACTGACGTGAGGTCAGATTGCTTTGGCGCTCTTGTTGAGCTACTTGCGAGTAAATATTCAAACCATAACAAATCTATAAGCACTCTGATCAGGTGAACAATAGTCTTTTCTCCTACTATGGGACATTGTGATGCAAATATGAACGCCTAATGAATGAACAAACCTATATCTCAAATTAAAAATAACTACTCATAATTTTTCTCAAGTTTTGTTCGAAGCTATAATTCCTTTTCCCTAAAAACTTACGTCCGTGCTTTTCTGAATTTTGACAACGTATATTATTTCAGCCACCGAGATTGAATTCTATCTCTATGATTTCCCGTTATGAAAAATTTTGATTAATATTACGCCAACTGACACTGATTAATGAGCCCAGGATTTGTCAATCGAATATCGATCTGTGATGGCCATCGTTCAAAGAAAATCATCGGGACGTATGTCATTTCTCTTTTCTCTTGAGTAAATGAAAAAATGATCATATCTTTAGATGGAAAAGAGCTACGACAATGAAATTTGAGGATAAGTAAGATATCAATCACCTCAATATATTCACGAATTTTTATTGAAATCCGAGAAATATCTTATGAGCTAGTGAGTATTGAAAAAATTTTTTTTGGGAATTTTTAAAATTTTCTAGCTTGACGATTGTTGCGAAATTCTGCGAGCCGTTTTGTTGCAGCCTCACTCAACAATATTTCGAGTATCAATTCGATCGGATGGATATTCTAGTAGTTATTGAGGAAACAAAATTTCAGATACTCATAACAACTGAACCATCTGACGGATTTGGCCCAATAACGAACTTGACCGAGATATTTAGACAATTAACATATTCTGAAAATAAGAAAACTCTAGCTCATCTCTTTTGGATGTTAGAGAGGATACGGCCGGCCGGCCGGACGGACAGACGCCACGAATTCTTCATCAGAGAGTCGAACCCAATCGATTGAGACCATTTTCGTCTCGATATTCCAAAATTACAGACATTTGGGCAAAATGATATGCACTCTGTTCGGGTGAACAAGAGCGCCAAAAAGACGTGTGAAGATATCGCAATAATTTTATTTTTACATGAAAGACTGTATCTTAATCTACTTTTCAACATAATTTCCGTGAATATTGTCGCACTTGTCATAACATGGCACCAGTTTTTGGATACCCTCCTCATAAATTTCTGCAACCTGACTTATTAACCACTGTGTCACAAATGTTTTGCCTTCATTATCGTTTCGCAGGCGCTGACCGCCCAGGCGTTCCTTCAAGTGCAGGAAGAAATGGTAGTCGCTGAGTGCCAGATCAGAGCTTTTCGTCCACTTTCTGCACCAAATCTTCATTAACGACCGAAGGACGTCCACTCCGTTCTTCATCATGCACATTTGTGTGGCCATCTTTAAATGCTCTCACCCATTTCCTTACCATTCCATCACTCATAATGTTTTGTCCGTAAACTTCACAGATCTCACGATGAATATCGATTGGTTTTACGCCTTTAGCACTAAGAAATCGTATAACAGCCCGTACTTCACAATCAGCGGGACTCACGATTGTCGGAGGCATTGTCTCGGAGCTATCTTAAACACTCAGTAAACAACGTATACAATGAAGAATCAGACTGCAATGGCGTCAGTGCGTAGACAAGAGATGTAGGTAACCAGCCACATGCGCGGAACGCCGACCGTAGCGCTACGGCGGCGGAATCGCAAAACGGTACTTACTTAAAAAACATGCTTCGTACTTCGAAATATGCCAGTGAACGGTTTATACCAGGTTTTCAAGTTCGTCTTGATTTGAATATATAAGGTATTTCAGAGACCAAGTGTTTGCCCATCCGAAATTCTAATAGGTTGTCAAATATCTCCCTTCCGCTTTTTTGCTCTTTATTCAATGCTTCATAAAAAATGTTACAGTGATCGGATTTAGTTCAAATATGCTCATATTTGAGGCTAGTTTTAGAATATCAACCGTTTCAGAGTAGGACTTGGAAATTATTCCGTTGCAGCATGTCACACCGTGAGTTGTAACCAAGAATTGTTTAAATTATGGTTAATCGAATATGAATGCCTGACGAGACAAGAGTGTTAGACATAAATGTCGAAACACATGTGTCGTATTCTATTCCATTTTTAAATAATTTTTATTAGAGTTTTTGAACTGTTTGATGTTTTGATGAGAATCAAATATTATCTCTTATTCATCAATGAAAACGATTTCTAGAATAAATAAAGGTATCAGTGATACTTCAATCGAAAAGTGTGAGGCTATAATTGCCATTTTTAGATTATATTTAATAATTTCTGTTGAATTTGAATGTGTTGAATTTGTTCATTTAATTGAATGAAAATTCCGACGCAGGATATTCATCGATGTTCTGCTCCAAAATTACTACCAAATTAACGGTTTACAGCTTCTAATTATAAATGCAAATTTCAGCTTTCCACCTACCTACAATGGAGCGACATACACACTGAACGTAGCATAGTTATAGTGGTAACATTTTACAAAATACACAATGAGGATTTTTCTGACGTTATCTCTACATAGCAATGATGCAACATGCCCTAATTAGACTGGCAAATTTTATGAGCCATGTGATAAATATTACTGGTACAGTGAAAACAATTTCGGCTGAAAATTACCGAGGTAGTTAATAAACAATAATTGAGAGCAAATAATTTAAAATTGCATTGCTGGTACATATTGCCTTGAAGAAATGTTAAAAAAAAAGCCAAAACTCTGGGAATCTTCTAATCGTAAAAAAAAACATGTGAGGATTTTTCCAATTGGAACTTGACCACATTGAATTTGTTCTTCTTTTCCTTTGTCTCGAACTGCCACTGTCAATTCACTCTATTCACTCTGTAAAATTACTATTTGATGTCAGATGGGAAATATTTCTTTTCATTCTTTCAGATACAACATACCGAGTGTATAAGATGATTATCAAAGGAATGATGCTCCTGGACAGATCGCTCTAATTTCTGCAGAGCAAAATTTGAGATGGCGATAAAATTGTGCCAACAATTTCGTTATGGGATTTTGACTTCAAGGAAAAATGTAAAACTTGAGAAGAAAAATATGAAGAAGAACGATATAGATTAGTGAGGCATAAAGCTTCATATATAACCCAGTCTTTGCGGCATCTATCAAGGCTTTATTCTTGGAGAACTTCACCGCCAATTCTATTGGAAGATTCAATGTATATTCTCACTACCGGATTTCAGAAGTTATATATTATATAGAATAACAAATAAAGTCTAGTATTTCCTTTGTAGGAATCGAGTTGAACGAACAGGTAATTGAATATATTTGTTTTCCGATAAAATTCATACTTTGAATAATTTGCTGCAAGTGCAAGTGAGCATGACGCATATCCCATTCTTTAGAAATACGATGAGTCATTGATAGTAATAATAAATAATAGTATTTACTAAAGACATATAAAGAGTTGATATGTCCTTGGTATTCACGTGGTTGAGAGGATCACAGGTCTGTTTTTGCGAGAAACTCAGTCAATAAGAAGCCTTTTATTTTGATTAAAAATATGTTGATTGAGAAGATGATGCTGGCACTTTATGATGATCTAAGCGGGTATGTAATTGAAGAGAAATATAGCGTTTTCTGCTTCATCAGTGTTGACCTGCACTGAGTGCAACTGGTGACGTCATGCACTTTCTCGGTTTTTCGGGGCAATTGACATTAGGTCAACCGAAGCGGAAAACGATCGCAACACTCAGTGCATTTGAGATTTGAAACCCGGCAAAAATACCCTAACCTCCAAAAAATTTCAAAGTAAACAAACGACCGTGGAAGAACAATGGAAAACGAAATAGAGTTTAAAGTGAACGGGATGGTTTTGAAAGTCTCTACAGATATTGATCTTCACTCAAATTTGATGAGTAAGAATTTTTTTATGAATAGGTATTTATCGCTTCATTGAAAATAAAATTTACTTACAGCTACTAACTCATATGCGTTAAGTTATATCCAAACACTTCAAGAAAAAGGAATGATTGATGTAGGAATGCTACAAGAAGTCTGTCGTGTGGTAGCACACCAAAGGATTATTTTTTGTTCAAACTGTTTTTTGATTGAGTAATACACTGTTGAAGTTAACAGATTTAATTATTCAATCCTAAACTAAGAATACACAAACATTTTTTTAATTTCAAAATAATATTAATAATTAAAACCTGACATTCAAACATCGTTTAAAATGGCACAAATAAAATTTTGTTTTTGTTCACCCAGATGTCGAAGTCTTGCATCATTATCCTCTGTAGTAATCATATCAGACAGTTCATCTTGCTCAAATTCCATCAAATCATCATTATCTATGCACATATTGTGCAAAGTGCAGCAATAAATTTTGTCATCTTATCGACAGTATGAAATTCTAATAACTGATGCTGTCTGAAACGTGGTTTTTTATCAGCTTTCTCACTGGTCAAAAATAGAAAATCTTCACTAGAAGATGAAGATGATTCTATAAATTCTTCACAAACAGCTAAAATTGAACGATTGTTTTGGTTCATATTGCCCGCCATATTTGCACTGAAACTGATGCACTGACTACTGGAGCCAGTGTCGAAAAAGTTGACCTGGGTGCGCACTGAGTGCAATCTAGCGGTAAGCAGAAAACGCCAACTCTGAAAAAGTTCGCACCGAAATCATAAGCGGAAAACGATACACTCGAACGGTGCAGCACTGGTGCGCACCAGGGCAACAAGCAGAAAATGCTATTACTAAAGGTTCGATTGGGATGAATGATTGAGAAAATGTTAATTGGAAAGATGGTGCCTACACCTTATGATGATCTAAGAGGATACGTAATTGGAGAGGATTACTAACAATTGATTGGGTTTAACGACCTAGCTATATGATATAGTATTTACGTGGTTGAGAGGATCACAGGACTGTGTTTCACGCAAAAACAGACCTCTCAACCACGTAAATACTATATTATATAGCTAGGTCGTTAAACCCAATCCAATTGTTAGTAATACTCTCCAATTACGTATCCTCTTAGATCATCATAAGGTGCAAGCAACATCTTTCCAATTAACATTTTCTCAATCATTCATCGTTACTAACATATAAACTTGTCAAGAACACATCTCATGAATTTACTCTGATCTAGGACATTGTATTCTGCGGAATTCAATTGTTTCCCTCTGTCAAAGGATAGATTTGGTCCCAACTTAATGAGATCGCCTACAAATTCATGAACTGCATTAATCATCAATCGATGGATGTACGGGTCTGGGATTTAATACAATTAAACCGCAGGACAGGGAATAGCACTCTGTATACGGACCTGGAATGTGGTAGTTCACACTACACAGCAATTCGAAGAGCTCGAGGGTCTACTTGGATTTGAAAATAATCAACTTACCGCACTGAGTATAGAACAAGCTGGATTTCAGATCCTGATATAGTCAGTTCACTTAGAGGGTATTTCAACTTGATTATTTTGAAAATTATTTCGCAGTTATTGATTTATTATTATTTTATTTCGGTTTGTTTAGGACCCTTGTCATAATTTCTCAATTTTTGCTATTCGATTTTCTCATTTATTTATATAATATATATTTACATATATTAAAACCCAAAACGGAAATTAAGCATTTGAGATGGGGTGATGAGCTGGTTGATAAGAAGAAAGAACTGGCTGACTTCTTCAACAAACATTACAGCACTCTTGGATAAAAATACGCAGATAAAATTGCAAGCCCTACTAAAGACTACAAGGAAAAATATATCCACCAGAAGAATTCCAACTATCATCTCCAACAAGTCCAGATGAAGTCGAAAATTTGGAATCAGGGTGAGCACCAGGATTTGATGGAATAAGAGCAAAAACTCTCAAAGAAATGTAAGGAGAGATATCAAATGCTATGATATTTTTGAAAATTTTTTTGTTTCAAAATGGATGTTTTCCTGATGCGTTCAAAGTAGATATCTTCAAACCACTTTACAGTAATGGAGATAGAACGGACAAGAAAGATTATAGTTCCATCTCGTTGTTGTCAAATTTGGCAATGATTGTCTAAATATAACAGGTACACCGGTATGAAATGAGCGTTTTATTGTGAAAATAAAACACTTATTATTAATGGGAAAATAAAAAACATTTCATTCCAAGTATTCATCATTGTTTTCTAAATTTTGACCACCTTCTGGCGATTTGTTGATACCACGCCAATAAAAATGTTCTTCTTTTAAAGCAAACCAACCAGACACCCAATTGGTAGTAAGTAAACTTCCTAGAAAAAGATAAAATCATAGACAGTAAACAATATGAATTCAGGCAGGGATGTCGACTGAAGATGCCATTAGAAAACAGATTGGAAATTCAGGCGGTCTGCTGTGGGCGACGACAATGTTAGGCTGGATATGCTCGTTCATGCATTTCCAGTTTTGGAATCGTATGTTCAGCATCTGGTTAATAGCTGCATAGTTACCAGTGTTTTCCCTATGCAGTGGAAGTGCGCTATTGGTATACCGATCCCTAAAACGGCGGAGCCTACTTCTTTTTCAGATTTGAGGATTATCAGTATTCTGCCACTTCTGTCTGAGGTGTTGGAGAGGATTTTGTCAGATCAGATTTCGCAGTACGTCAATGATTTTAATTTGCTGCCATCATACCAGTCTGGCTTTCGTAGGAATCACAGTACTGCTACAGCTCTGGCATCGGTTACGGATAGAATATTTCATGATCTTGACAGGGGTTATTCTGTTCTGCATGTTTTGCTCGATCAATCATTCCCTTTTGTGTGCCAAGCTGAAATATTTTGGCTTCTCTGTTTCGGCTGTTTCTATGATAAGATCGTTCCTAACATTCCGAAGTTCGAAAGTTCAAGTCGATGGCAGATGCGCGGAACCGAGATCAATCCGGGCAGGCGTTCCGCAGGGTTCCATATTGGGGCCGTTATTATTTATTATTTATGTAACTGATCTTTTTTCTTGCTTGGACTGCTGCATACCTGAGGCATTTGCTGACGATGTTCAGTTGATGTTCCGGTTTAATATGAGCGAGTTGGGTCTAGCTTCGGCTAGGGTTAACCGGGACCTTGAAGCGATTTTACAAGTGTGTAAGTCCCATAATCTTTCTATAAACTCGTCGAAAACCAAGTGTATTGTCTATTGTAGGAGAAAAGATAGGGATATTATCAGAGCCGGATTGGATCTGAGTCTCAACGGGTATAAATTGGATGTATGTGATGGCGCCAGAAATCTGGGGGTTTATTTTGATGATTTGAGATTTCAGAAGCATGTTTCGAATTTAGTTAGATCGGCATTTTATAAGCTCAGAATTCTTTATTCTGCGCGTAAATATTTGACTTTCCAGATGTAGAAGAATCTATCAGAGGTATTAGTTTTGTCAACTTTCAACTACTGCGACATAATTTATGGGCCCTGTTTGGATAGTTTTCATAAAAGGAGGATTCAGCTTGTTCAAAGTTGGTGCTGCAGGTTTGTTTTTGGTCTTCGTAAGTTCGATCATGTGTCTGGTAAGATCAAGGATTTGGGATGGCTTAGGATGGAAAGTAGGGTCAGGCTGCACATGGAATGTTTTGTGTTCAGGCTCATAAGGAATCCTATAGATAGTGGTGTCATGGATCATCTGATACCTAGGTCTGCTGCTCACTCGGTGAACATCAGATATCCGTACAGGTTGACGATTCCCGCTCATCGGACGGCTGGGTTTCGTAGGTGTTTTTCTTTCAATGCTGCAAAAGTAATGAATGCATTCGATATGGATGTTGGGAATTTTGCGTCGTTCCTTACTTTCAAGTCTCAGCTTAGGTCCTTTCTGTTTGCTAGAGAATAAATTTGTACGTAGTATGGATATTTGTTGTTATATATAGGAAACTAGGATGTATTTCTTTTTGTATCGACCTATTTGCTATTTGTGGTATATGCACTAAAAGTTTTTATTCTCATAATAATTTGCCATAGAAGAATTGGCGGAGTTAAGTGTAAGAGTAGTCCTTATGACTTTCTCGGTTTTTTGTGAATCATTTAATTATTTTATTTTGTTGAATTGAGCCAATAAAGTCGATTTATTATTATTATTTATATAAATACATACGAGTAACTCGATAAAACAACCTCTACGCTATCCCTCTTTATTAATCTAGTTAAGGCATTTGATACTGTTTCTCACAGTCAACGCTTGAGAAAACTCAGACACTACGGCTTTCGCGGTCCAGTTTACGCTCTACTTAAGAGCTATTTAACGCACACAAATAGTGGAAATTGTGATGGGGGTAGAAGTCAGTGAGGTGATGGCTAGTTATGGAGTTCCTTAGGGGACGGTACCAATTTTGTTCTTGACTTACATGAACAGTATACCAATTTTGTTCTTGATCCAAGTTACATGTACAACTAAAACAAAAAGTACATAATGACTTCGCTAGGTTGAAAGATTGGTTCAGGTGCAACAAACTCACACTAAACATGGAAAAAACGAGATACCTCCCATTTGCCTCATACAGGACAGGACTACCAAACATGGGCTCGATCAGAATAGACGATGAAACAGAAATAGCAGAAACTAACTACATCAAATTCTTAGGCGTAGTAGTCGACGGTCATTTGAAATGGAAGGAATATACTGAGCATCTGACCAAGAAACTGAGAAGTATAAGTTCAAAGAGAAGATTTTTGATATTGAAAAAGTTCAGATAAAATATGGGAAATGGAAAATACTTGCCGACACTGCTTATTGGCTTCTTCAGGCAAGGCACCAAGAAACCAGGATGACGGAAATGAATAATGAAAAGAAAATATGAGACCACAACAGGATGGAGCATCAATTTGTGGCTTCAACCTAATCACTCCGGTTGACGAGCCTAAAGTGTCGCCACGATGGAAGAAGTAAGCAATTTTGCTGTATGACACAATGACCAAACCCAAGGACCAAAAATTATATTCAAAGAGAAATGCGGTGAAAAAACCTTCGGCAAGTACCTTCCATCCATTTCCCATAGAAGACAACTGTATGAAGTTCAGATAAATGGGGATTCTGGACATTAGATTGAGTTATATGTCTACAATAAAAATTAATTGCAAGATCGTATTTCTTTACTTGGCTCTGGACATTCGGTTATATATAAAATTATTTGCAAGCTCAATAATTGTATAATTCTGTTCTAGCTTTTCAAATTTTTATTTATTCATTTATTTGAAACAGGATTTGAAATGGTTTCTTACTGCAGATATCAAGGGTCATATGTTACATCGTAAAGTTATGGAAGCTCAACTTGCTTTGACTGGAGGGGCAAAGTGTGACAGGGTGTGGATTGTTGGCTGTGTACAGCCTTGGGTTGTTTTTATTTTATGTGCCCTTTTGGCCTGGGGGAGGTGTTTTCGTTGAAGTTCTGGGTCGTTGGGACTCTGGGAGTATGGTGGTCGCAATTTGATGGCGATATTTTGTTTTGTTCTTTACGCACAGGTGTTAACATTCTTGTAAGTGATTACCTCAGTATCATAATTTTTTCCTGTTTATTGACTGTACGAGAAAAAAGTTCGATAAAGTTTAATATTTGAATTTGATTAATTTTAATTAATATTAATTTTTCATTTCAGATGTATGAAAGTATGTCATCAATATTAATCATATCTAGATTTGTAAGGTAATAATGAGATGGAATAGTAGATGTGTCATATTATGTTTTTGATAGAATCACTATAGTCTATTATACCAGCAAAATATTAAAACAGATAACAGAAGGAACATTATCGTTCCAGTTCATCATTGATAAATGCTCAAATTTAGGCTTCAGAGGAATTTTTTCTGATTGGCTACGAAGTTTTCTTCATCACAGAACAACGTCAGTAAAAAATAATAAATTTTATTCCAAGGAATACACAGTTAGTTTGGGTGTTCCCCAGGGCTCCGTATTGGGACCTCTGTTGTTTTTGATTTTCATAAATGACTTGTCCCCCTATTTATCGTGCTTACTGCTTATATTATTTGCAGATGATACATCTGTCGTCATCGCGGCTAAAAGTTGTGATGAGCTCCAAAGAGCTTGTGAAAAAATTATAGCCGAATTCATTTCATGGAGTCGACGTAACAATTTGATAGTTAATATAGAAAAAACGGCCTGCCTGTATTTTGGTTTGCGAAACTGTGAAAGAAGATCTTTTCGAATAGATTGTCTGGGTACAACTATAATTCCATCAGAATGTAATAAATTCCTTGGGATCCACATGGATCGAGGTCTTACTTGGTCAACCCATGTTGGCACCCTGTGTAAAAAAATAAATAACGCTTATTACGCTATAAATAGACTGAAAACAACCTTACCGTCAAGTTCTCTTATTGATGTTTATTACAGCCTGATTTACTGTCATTTTTCATACAATGTTTTGCTGTGGGGAAATTGTAGTTCCTTCTCTAGAGTTTTTGTTGCACAGAAAAGAGTCATACGGTTAATTTTTGGTATAAACTATCGAGCATCGTGCAAACCTGTGTTCATTATCAATAAGCTTCTGTCGGTGCCCTGTATATTCATATTAAAATGCCTCATATATGCTAAGGAAAATGAAAATGTTTGGGATAAACTTGCTAGTTCGCACGGACATCTAACTCGTAATTCACAGGTGCTTCTGTTTCCAAAACATCGGACTCACAGTTTCGAACGTTCTCCACTGTAGCAGAGCCTTGCATTATATAACCATTTGCCTAATAACTTGAAATCTTTGGATAAAAGGTTATTCAAGAAAGAAATTAAGAGGTTGTTAGTTCTAAAATGTTTCTATTCGGTTAGGGAATTTCTCTCTGATCCCCTAACCACCTAGCTGCAATAATTTTGTAATATTTCCATGACTTATCCTATACACAATTTTGTGTCCTAAAGGATCAATAAAGTTATTATTATTATTATTATTGTAATTATTATTTTTATTCTTCCTCTTCGATCATATTTATGCGATATGTGTGAACATTTATGTATCTCTCCATCTATATATTTTTTTCGTGGTAGAGAAACTAGCACACCCATCCTTATTGGTTCAGGACGAAGGATATAATGAAGCTTTGAAGTTGCGAACAATCATTTATAATCCTTTTATTTTCTCAAAAAGAATATTCATTTTCATTGAAATGACTGATTGCATTATAGTGAAGTTTCAATTAAGAAATAATACCAGTTTTTCAGCGGTCGTTATAATAAGAATGATTCAAGAGACGGTTTATTTCAAATTCAAATCCTAAGTGGAAATGTCGCGGACATGAAATAGTTCTCGAATCTGGAAGTACTTCATACTTCTCAAAGTGCATTAAACAGTCCTTGCTGGAATTTCCTAATAATTTTACTGGAGATATTCTGAAAGTTTACTCACCATCCAGCAAGATTTAAATCGAAATTAAGGGATTAAGTGCTGAATTGAAATCCAACCAATTTATGCCAGTTCGAGTAAGTGCATACAGCAAATTAGTTAAAACTTATATCATATGGATTTGTCATTAAATAAAAACGTCAGAATATCATTTGCTTGATTCTATTCTATATTTGAATAATTGGAAACTTCGTATAGTTAGAAGGTCAGCTTCATTCAGATCATTTCTCTATGAATCCAGTTAACATAATAGCAAATCTCTGAGTTCAGACATTGAATAATAGTATATAACATTACTAGAAAGGTCAGAGAGTTTTTACTGGCGAATGGAGGATATCACTGACGAGTCGCAGGCGAGTCAGTTACCTCCTTGAGCCAGTAAAACCCGTTACCTTGCGTGTATTGTTTTATATTTTATTTTTAAAAAGGGAAGATAAAATCCAAAAAAATCTCAATAATTTGTCGCGAATGTCGTAAGTTATGGATGCGTTGCCTGTTTATTTTTCTTTACATTTGTTTTGGCGAAAGCGAAAATGAATGTACCAAAAGAAATTATTAAGGCAGCCAGCAATGTAGCTTCAAGTTTATTACCTGCAAAATTAGCTTCAAGGTAGAGCGAGAATACGACGACTTCAAAAAGTGGCAAAAACAAAAAAGATGTGATTGGGGTAACTGAAGATGTTTTGTTGGTCTACTTGAATCAACTATCAGCTAGATTCATCCCTAATACATTATGGGCAAAATGGTCTATGCTGAAAAGCTGCTTGGAAACGAAAGAAAAAGCCCCTGTTCGCAGGTTGTTTTCCTTAAAAAATTTATTGAAAAATATGACGTTTAGTTGTCATTTACAGATTTCAAAATGTAATAGCATTTCTGAAACGAAAAAATTAGCGTTATACGCCAAAAAGGATAAGGTATTAAGTAAAGGAGAGGCTGAACAATTTCTTTTACATGCTCCTGATGACCAGTGTAACAATATTTGGGATTTTTGGATGTTGTCGATGTGACGAAAGTCTCTCCTTGAACATGAATGATGTAGAAGATAATATGGAAAAATACGTTATTGTGACATTGCGGCAAACAAAAAATTCGGGTGGAAATATTTTAGCACTAATGCGTGCAGGAGGGTGGAAGAGCACCGAAATTGCGATGAGTTATGTCGATGATTCGGTCAACAAAAAACTCGAAATGTCTGGCAAATTATTTGGTAGTAAGGAGAGTACAAATGTTTTGCAGCCCTCGAGTTCAGCAGTTTCTGAGTCAACAGATGGTTCATCATCATTAGTATCAACTCTTTCATCATCAAAAATCTGTGTTACTGGAAATATCAATTGTACCACGATTTTCAACATATATAACGATAAAACAAAATTTTCTAATGTAAATAATACTAGTAACTTGTAAAAATTTTGCAAGTTAACTGTCAGTTTTACAAGTTAGTGACTTGATGCAAAAATTTTTTTTGATTAATATTGTGTTTTTGGAAACTGACGTTTACAAATGAGAAACGAAAAAAATTATAGCGTCATTGAGTCCCTAAGTGATGCCAATATTACTGTGTAATTTTATTTTCATATTTTGATGTAACGCTGACCTGTCCTATATATCTTCAAGTCGAACTAGATCAAAGAAGTCTTACTATTATTATTATAGATAGCTATTTTCTGGTACTCAACTGATATGCCACAAACCACTATTCAAATTTTTATTATTCAGTATTCACTTTATGTGCTTCTTGGCAAGGAAAACTCAATCACTTTTATTTACTTCATTACTCCGTGATCATCACCAATATAGTAGATTCTCCCTAATCATTCACAAGAAGAGCTTCTGAAATAAACAATGGGACGAGCTATTGGGAAAGGAACAAATCAAAACCTAAGCAAGTTCAGTACCTACTATGGATTTTGTATGATACATTGATAACGTTTCTTATTTATAATTAATAATAATAATTAATTTAGTTATTTCTTTGACAAATCTTTATTCACCTCAAATTGAAGGATTATGCTCCTCAAACTGAAAAGTATCTCTTTATATTAGTACACAAGAACACACAGTAAAAAAGCGGATAACATGCTCAAAACATTAGTGTTTTCAATGAATATAAAAACGTCAGAATAACAGTTGTATGTCGTTTATATACGGACGATATTATGTTTGATATTTGCGGACTCTGTTTGGTTAGGAGGTCAGCTCTATTTGGATAACGTGCGATATGAATCGAGCCAACTTGATATCGGGAACTGATTTTGAATATTACAGCTTGTATAGGGAATGAAGATGCTCTATGTTTGAACTGTCGCCAGTTACGAAGTGTTTACTCAAGGTCTGATTCCATTCACGTGGAATATGAAATTCACCATTCGTTATTAGTATTTATGTTGGACATATCTGCTACTTGATTACCTTTCAGGGCATTGATTGACAGTGATTATTCCTTGAATACATGTGTTTTACTCTTGAGTAGTACTAATATAACAATATATTTCAATAATTTATTGGAATTAGCAATGTTGAAAGTTAATGTCAAGTTGAATAGCTGCTATGATAAATCAGAGGCATTCATTTCCTTCTTATCGAGTATTGGACAGAAGCTGGCAGAACATTCAACCGTCTGGCAATAAAAAAACGCCATATGTAAGCTATATTGCTAGTACTTCACCAGCACGAGATAAAAGAACTTATAACATCTTGTGAATCCAATAAATCACCTCACCTAGATAGCATCACTACAATGGTAATCCAAATTTGAACAGACTATATAGACAGCTTGTGTTGCGTGCTGTTCGTTTCGCAATGTCAAATAGTCCGTAAGGGCTTCTTCTTAACTGTTTTGTATTATTTTTACTTTTTTTTCAATCAATTCACTTAATATGAACTTTCTTTCGAGACACCTTGTATGGCAACATATCTCCATAATATTTCAAAGGTCCCCTGCAAAAATATATCCATCACCTTTTCCAGTCGTAAACAAAACTTTTTCAGTACCGAAACAAATTTCGCCTATAACGCATTAAAAGAGCTGAAAATTCCTGTAAGTTTTCCGGCCGGAATGGAAAGTTATGATTTATTCGTTTTTCCTATCGAACAGAACGAAATTACTATATCGATCATATTTGATATTTTCGCTGGATATTATTCATGTGAAAAATTAAAATAAAGTGGGAATTGGGATGTCATACTTTTGAATGATGATTATGTGTCGACTCTCGTTTCGCGCCTACGTGCAGGAAACAACGTGAATAAATCTGTTGAACGTGGAACAACTCGATCGAAAACTATCATCAGATACGATAATGAAATATGCAATTGAAAAACTGGTGAAATGTATTCGATTCCATTCAGCGATTGCTCTTTACATCCTGGAGTTTTATTGAAACTGTGAAAGACAGTAATTGGAATTCAACTCTATATTCATCGTGGAGATCAATATATGTAGAAAATGTATATCGGGTGAATCCACAAATAGCAGAAGAAAATGAATGAAGATGGTACTTGCCGATACGTGTTTCTGCTGAATGGCTTCGTCCTTATTCATAAGGTTACCTTGCCCTGACGAAGCCAATCAGCAATAACACGTGTCGGCTTGTTGAGGAGGTGTAGCGTAGCGAGGAGAGGTAGGTAAGAACTAGGAACGTTGATGGTCTGTCTCACTTCAAATATGTTAATTCAAAAGGAGGGTAACGTTAACTGTCGACAGAATTGAAGTAATAACAGAGGCCAAATTTAAAATGCAAAATGATTGTTGGATTTTGAAACATTAGGACGGTGAGCGAGTGAGGGGAAGATTTTACTGAATATGAGGGTTTTGTTATTCAAAATAATTGAAGCTAATCGTGATTATATATATATTCTCATATCGTAAAATTTAAAGTTTCATCTCACATCATACACAATTTTCCTGTTTGTTTTAGAACAAATTGTTTTTATAAAAATGTATCCAATTACAAGTAATTTCGGGCTGAATTCTTTTTGTGAGAATTCATTATGCCAGAAATATATATTGCTTATTTATGGCTCATCGCAATTCGCAATTTTAACATTTATTGAGTATTACTATTATATTTCATCTTTGTAGTTTATCATTTGTGTTATTTTGGTTGATGATGAACTGAATATTTCGCCCTTTGATATTAATAACAACTCGTTAAATTTTTCGTCGAATCGACTTTTCATGTCTTCTAATTTTTCTTTATCTATGACAAACAGAATTCATAATAATAATTAATATTTTTAAATCGGAAAAATTAACACTATAATGTCATGAGATACTGGTGCAAAAAAAACAGATAGTTATCGAGAGCTTAGCGTTTTATTTCTTCTCTGAAGAATCAATATTTCCATACAATCATCGAAAATAAAATTGTTTTTCTGTTGAGTTTAAAGAAACTCCTATAAAATCCCATCATATTTGGTAAGAGGTGCCAAAGTGACAAAAACGATGCCGCGCCATAAAACCCTTCGTAATTCCATAATTTAAGGCATGTGTGTACTGTCTACTATGAATCAGTACATCCCCTCAGCACTCATTTACCTCTGTCTCTGTCGTTTTTGTGCCGGAGACCAGGACCAGGACTTATACCCTCTCCCTCTTTGTGTTTGTCGCGTGACTCGCGTGGCTTCATCGCTACCTGGTCCTCATCGAGGCGAAGTGGGACATTTGAAGTGTGGTGGTTCATTGTATAAAAATGAGCCGCTCTTACAATTCCTCGTCGTGTACGGGACAAATGATCCGCCTCTTGTAAGAGGTACCCAACACTAATGCTTATTGTGTTCTTCGATATTCGTGCTGTTCGTTTCGCAAGGTCAAATGGTCCGTAAGGGCTTCTACTTAACTGTTTTGTATTATTTTAACTTTTTTTCAATCAATTCACTTAATATGAACTTTCTTTCGAGACACCTTGTATGGCAACATGTCTCCATAATATTTCAACGGTCCCCTGCAAAAATATATCCATCACCTTTTCCAGTCGTAAACAAAACTTTTTCAGTACCGAAACAAATTTCGCCTATAACGCATTAAAAGAGCTGAAAATTCCCTGTGAAGTTTTCCGGCCGGAATGGAAAGTTATGATTTATTCGTTTTTCCTATCGAACAGAACGAAATTACTATATCGATCATATTTGATATTTTCGCTGGATATTATTCATGTGAAAAATTAAAATAAAGTGGGAATTGGGATGTCATACTTTTGAATGATGATTATGTGTCGACTCTCGTTTCGCGCCTACGTGCAGGAAACAACGTGAATAAATCTGTTGAACGTGGAACAACTCGATCGAAAACTATCATCAGATACGATAATGAAATATGCTATTGAAAAACTGGTGAAATGTATTCGATTGCATTCAGCGATTGCTCTTTACATCCTGGAGTTTTATTGAAACTGTGAAAGACAGTAATTGGAATTCAACTCTATATTCATCGTGGAGATCAATATATGTAGAAAATGTATATCGGGTGAATCCACAAGTAGCAGAAGAAAATGAATGAAGATGGTACTTGCCGATACGTGTTTCTGCTGAATGGCTTCGTCCTTATTCATAAGGTTACCTTGCCCTGACGAAGCCAATCAGCAATAACACGTGTCGGCAAGTACCATCTTCATTTATTTCCCTCTGCTACTTGTGGATTCACCCGATATACCTTTCCTACACAGTAATTAGATTTCAGGAAACATATGAGAATGCACGAAAGTTCAATAGAATGTGACCTACGAACATAGAGTAGTTTTATGATCGAAGATTGTGACCTTCATTAGTAGAATAGAATGAAAATATTTTTTTCTGTGATGGGAAAAAATTTGACATTTCATCTCTGTTGACAGTTAACAAAATATAATATATATACATATAAATAATGGGAGATATTTGATTTTAGAATATTTTAATGAATATGAGTTACATTTCCTTTATATCAAAAGTACAATTATTAAATGCGCATTGCGTGAATGACTTTGAACTATTCGGTACAACAGACGAATTTTCTTGTGTTGAAATAATATTCTCTGACATGGACACAACTGCTGTTGATGTTCCTGGTTGCAAATCGGGTGTTATTTCAGAACTGTCACAAGTTCTGATCACTTTATTAGCAATTTCTGTTCTGTGTGCCACCGATTCATTAACATAACCTTCAGCGACCGTTGATGACTTCCAACCGCCTTGTTTCTTTAGTGTCATCAAGTCTCCCCCAGATTCAACTAAAAGTGTAGCTGACGATGATCGAAATGAATGACCTGTATATGAGTTAGCATTTTCAAGTTGAAGAAAATTAGCTACTGTTTCAGATACCTTATAAAATTGATATTTACCCACAACCTGATTGATACATTTTCCATTGCATAAAACAGGCGGCGATCTTTTGATGCTGCTGGACGAAGGACTATGTACATTCCGTAATATTTAATATATTCTTCAGTAACTGCAAATCTCATGTTTACATCATTCTTTGTTTGCTTCAATTTTATAATTAATAACTTTCCCGAATCTTCAATATCATCTAATGTTACTTGGCTGATTTAACAAATTCGACAAGCTCCTGCAATCCCAAATACAACAAAAGCCTTGGCCATTAAATAAACTTCATCGGGTGCATTATTTGAAAAATCACCAAATTGTGAACTTGGGCGTGTAACATTTCCCATTTTGTCCCAAAAATGGAATTAGTTTCAAATATTTTAATATGTCTACATTATTATTGGATCGTAACATATTTTTAATCATTGAATAATTCGACCACACTGTTGATGGCTTTTGTTGTTGTGCCAGTTCCAAAAAATAAGCCAATAACAACGTCTCCGAGAAAGAACTGCATGTTTTTTTCATTTTCCATTCCATAAATCTTGAATACGCGGTTCCGTAAATTTTCCGCGATTTAGCTGGCAATAATATTCGTGACGCTACTTGCGCTGCTTCTATCTACTCCGGTGGAGTTAGAGAAAACTCAAAATCAAGCATTTTTAACTTTATAATATTCAAAATAACTACTAAACAATTACTGAGTTCGCAATTTTTGAATCGAATCGCAAAATTAAATAGACAGATATTTGATTACTCTGAAGTTTTCCTTAGCAACGCAGGTCTAATAGCCAATTCATCTACTACGAATATGTCAAAGAACTAACTGTCAATGCTGTCATGTGGTTATGTGTGGTCACAATGAAAAAACAAAATTCTTGTTGAAAGACCCTTTATATTCAAATCGAAATCACACAGTAGCGATGATTTTACGGAATGGAACCTTCTGAAACTTCTAAATGACTTTTATATTCATTTCATTAAGTTCAATTTCACCCTGCGCTTGATAAACCACTGTTTTATCCATCGTATTCCATAAGGAAATATTCCATGCTCCGTATCGTAAGAAGCAGTGTTGTTCTATGTTAAATATTCTTGTGCGCAGGTTTTCAAGACCAGCTGAGGGGACTCTTGTTTGGAAAGAGTAGGCGCACTTATGATTAGGTATTAGATGCGTGGATAGAAATCTACTTCGGTTCCACTCAGGAGTTTCGGAAACGATTCGTTCCTTATCAAAACATGAATGATCGATCGAGGGAAAACATTATTTCACCGTACAGTTCAACTTCCATACAGACTTTTCAATTCCATCAATAAATATTATTCATTCCATTATGAAAATATCTGCCCTGAAGCTTTTCAATTTAACGAACCCCTGTATCCACAACCAGAATCATTTCATATATTTTCCATCCATTCGAAATCCCATATTATGTATTGAAAATTATGCAAATGACATGGCTCAATGGATTGGAACTTATCGATTCAATTATATCACGATATATGAATTACAAATGAATCATCGGTTAGGAGCGCATCTGTCAAAAAAGAATACGTTATTTTAATAGTATATTCTAAAACAAGTTGCAGAATGAGCACCTATTCCAACACGAATGCGAAATTCGAAAACGAGCGACGCAGGAATGTTGAGCTCCAACGTCGCTCGATATTTTCTCTCTATTTTTGAACGCAGGAATGTTGGAATTGCCAATTGACATGCAATGGACGCGTGTTGACATTCGAAAGGATAGGATGTCAGTGTTTCAACCACAAAACGAAAAATATAACTATAAACAATGTTATAATGAGTCATTACAGCATTGATTTTAGTACTGTAATGAACTCATTACGACACTGAAATAGAGAAAAATAAAAACAGTCATCATCGAAAGCTCCTTTAATTATGACTGAAAAGTCTACATCTGGAATCTAGTGTAATATTTTCCTCCGTATGCCATTTCTCCTAGCGGACAATGTAGAATATAGATCATTATTGGTATTACAACCTCTCGACGATTTTTCATATTTGAATTTCCTTCAGGGGTATTTTCCAGGATTATAAACAGTTAATATTCTATGGATTGGAAGAAAGGATTAAACAGATGGCCTGCTAGATCACCGGATTTCATGAAACTAGTTGAGTAGTCGTTCAAAAGGTCCGGATTTCAGGTTAATGCTTCTCATCATACCTTATTCTGCCAATTCACTTTTCATACTGCATCGTAAAAATAAGAGCTCCAAATGAGAGGAGAAAATACAGGTGTTCCTAAATTGAACGTACAAACGAAAAGGGGAGATTCCTTAAGTGAGTTTAAGAAAAAAAAGTCCCATAATATGGGGTCGCAAACGTTTCGTTTTCGAGATACAGAGTGTTGAAGTTTGAATTTTTTTCAAGTTTTATTCTCATAGTATCTACACTTCACAAGATATTCCACTGAAATTTGGCATAGATATTACATTCGAGAGTTCTCACCAAGTGACATGGCAATTTCGATAGAAGATCTACAGGGTGATATTTTTTCTGAAACACTGCCACCTGTTCTTCTGCAGAACTTTTTTTTGGTGAGCAACTGTTAATTTAAGAAATGTAGAAAGAAGCTTTGTTTTCATACTAAAATTTTCGGTCATATGTAGTTGTCGTATCTACCAACGATTTCGAGAAAAAAAAATTTGAACAATTCTCTCGAAATCCTCGTGAAAATTCAAATTATATGTCAGTGTCTGTTTATATGGAAATTTTCCTGATCTGTATCGATAATTCATAAAGATTCGATAAACTCCTATAATTAATACAAAAAATGTATTACCACAAGCACAAAAAAATCATAACTAGAAAACTTAGTAACTGCAAAGAATTGAACTACAGCAAATATTGAAAATGTCCTCCCCCAACTCTTATACAAGCTTCTGTTCTTCGTCTCATAGACGATCGAACTCTTTCAGACACTCCCAGAGTATTCCTAACTGTATCAAATGCGCCTATTATACGATTTCTCAGTTCTTCTACGGTGTTTATATGGCGGGCCATGACTGAGGACCCTTTGTCCAATCCACCTGTTTTCACAATTTTCGTCCAAATACTCCCTTGCCAAAACTGAAAAATGAACAGGAGCACCGTCATGCTTGAACCACATTTCTCGTCGTAGAATAAGAGGTATATCCTCCAATAACAAGGGCAAATCGTTTTCTAAAAAATGTCTGTATGTCGACCTGTTAGTCGACTTGGCAAGAAGAAAGGACCAATCAAATCATCACCAATATTACCACCCCACACATTTAGTGATAATTGCTCTTGAAAATGGGCTTCTACATATCCATGCGGATTCTCCTCAGCCTATACGTGTTCATTATGAATATTTATAATTGAAGTCTTTGAGAAGCAGGCTTCATCAGTGAATAGAATTTGGCAATCAAAATAAGGATTTATCAATAGCAGTCTACTGAGGTACCTCTGACAAAAACTAACCCTCGGATGAAAATCTCAAGGCAGAAGAGCTTGCATCCTCTGAATGTGATAAGGATATAGCAGAGAAGTTCGCAAGATCCGCCAAACAACTTGATGACTTGCATTCAAAAGTACACTAATTATTCTTGTACTGGTTCTTGGATGTTGTTCTATTTCGTTCATAACTGCCTCTTCAAGTTGTGGTGTTCTCACACTGCGTGGTCTCCCAGTATTAATTCTTTTCGTGGCAAAAGATCCAGCTTCTGAAAGACGCCTATGAATATCAGAGAACATTCGATGATTTGGTATCACTCTATTGGGAGAGCGTTCCATGTAGAGACGCCTAGCTTCTCTTGCATTTCCATTTGCAAGACCATACATGAAATGCATATCAGTCATTTCGGAATTCGGCATGTTTTGATATTGAAATGTGTAGAGGTTCTAATTTCTGATCAAATTATTGTTGTGACAGTTATAAAAATCCTCATGAAAATAGTAGTCTAACTACATTCAAAAAGATGAATAGCCGCAAATGCAACCACCCTCACTTTTAAAAAAAACAAACGTTCAATAATTTGATGTGTCAAAACTGGCACTGAATTCATTCATCACAGATTACAACTTGGCTTCCTATCATAGTTACGAGAATTTCGAGAGAATCGTTCGAAGTTTTTTCTCGAAATTGTTGGTAGATACCTACGACAAAACTACAAGAGACCGAAAAGTTTAGTATAAGAACAAAGCTTCTTTTTACATTTTTTCAAAATAACAGTTGCTCACCAAAAAAATGTTCTGCAGAAGAACAGGTGGCAGTGTTCCAGAAAAAGATCACCCTTCTATCGAAATTGCCATGCTACGTGGTGAGAACTCTCAAATGTAATATCTATGCCAAATTTCAGTTGAATATCTTGTGAAGTGTAGATACTATGAGAAAAAACTTGACAAACTTCAACACTCTGTATCTCGAAAACGAAACGTTTATGACCCCATGTTTATGGAACTTTTTTTTCTTAAACTCTCTTAAGGAATCTCCCCTTTTAGTTTGTACGTTCAATTTAGAAACACCCTGTATACAATTAATACGTCCTTATCGTTTATTTTACGCTAGGTTTCCCGAGATGTTCTCTCCACTCGAGTGGATTCTGAGGAACTTACTTCCTCAAGATCGGTATTGAGTGGAAATAAT
Organism: Micraspis discolor; assembly: GCA_030674115.1. NCBI lineage: Eukaryota > Metazoa > Arthropoda > Insecta > Coleoptera > Coccinellidae > Micraspis > Micraspis discolor. The sequence goes on from JARTUT010001740.1 coordinate 6,096,281, forward strand.
AGAAAAGAAGATGCACTCAACGAAGATCTTAATCGAGCTACCTAGGGAGTTAGAAATACCGATTCAGTTTCCCGTAAAGAAACTACCTTTTCCCAAAAGTGACATTAGAGGATGCTTTCTTTTTATAATTTCCTATTCGAGTTTCCTGGAGCAGTTGGACAAAAAGTGACACCGTTCGAATTCGCTTAGGCACTGTACGAATAGAAGGTTGAACCGACATAAAAGGTACATCCCATTCTTGAATACATCCTGAAATACTTACAATATCAATATCTCAACATATTCTTATTGTGGGAGAATTCTTAGTGTAACTGCGTTTCATCCAAATATGTCTATAATAATTTTCGAAGTAATATTTCCATATTACCGCTTTTAGCAGTGTTGGTGAAGTGAGTAAGGTTTTGTTTTTCTAGGGCTAAACTAAGAGGGAGAATTTTTGTATTTGAGATGATCGCCGGCCAGGATAGGTTAGGTTAGTTTAGTCTTTACAGTGATTTACATGGTCGTACCACATCACAGAAGTGAGATGCGTGAACTGAGTGAAAGTTAGGAAAGCAGTCAGGATTGGTCTATTGTGTTGACTGTGGTGCTTGTAACTTTGAATATGTAAAACAGACTGAACAGTATTTTGAGCCTAGGATGAAACAGTACAATAATGACTGTGTCAATATGAGACCCACAACCGGGCTCTCAGCTCATTGCGATCAGAGTGGTCACCGTTTTGATTTGGATAACCCGCTTATATTGTGTCCCGAAAATAATCTATCCAAGAGCCTTTTTAAAGAGATGGTTTTCATAAAAGTAACACCTAATACCGTCACTTTTTAATACTGATCATGCATCGTTAAGTCTGTTCTACTTGCATTGCATAAACAGGTTGTGAGCCAACTGATAAGAGATTGGGTCTGGTTCACGATCTTTCAGTTTCATTTGTGTGCTTGACAAACCGAAAGATGTAGATTATCGATGTTGCCTTCCTATCCATTCATTGATTGTTTATTTTGATGTTCTTTCACATAACGAAAAATTTAACGTGGCTGAATTTATCAGCTGTCAATTGTTCTTAGGTAAATATCCTTTAAATATAGTGGAACTCCCCTAACTCGAACTTCTCTATCTCGAAGAATTCTTCAAGTCGAATTTTCTTCAGAAGCAAAAACGTTTTGACAACATCGCCATGTATTTCTTCCCCTATAAGTCGAATTTCCATAACTCGAATATTTCTGAAACTCGAACTGAAATTCAGCAGTAAACGAGGCGGCAACCAAGCATAACTCGATTTTTTTGGGGCAACACTCACTGCAACTTTGGGGAATTACCGAGCGGAGAGTCGCCGACAGATCCAAACTTGTTTTTCTTAGTTTTCTTAAGAACGTTGAATTGCGCGCGCGCTCTATAAAATATCAGTTCTGATTAGTTACGTTGTGAAATTTAAAAAGGCTTTGTGTTGTAGTGGACTAAAATGACATCAAAGCGAAACTTGGAGTGTTTGACGCTGAAGGAGAAATTAAAATCAATTACTGAAGTAGAAAGAGGCGAAATGAAAAAGAAAATCATTGCTCAACAATTTGGGATTCCCCCAAACACATTATCAATCATTTTGAAAAACAGAGTTAAACTTTTAGGAAAACAGGGTTGTAGCTATGATTCTAACTCTGAACGGAAAGGGCTTACTACTTGTGTGAATATTGGTGTTGATGAAGCTATCTTAAGTGGGTTACTACCGCGCGTGCTAAAAATCTTCCTCTTTCTTGAGAGAAAGCTCTAGAATATGCCGCTGCTTTGGGTCACGAAGATTTTTCAGCTAGTGTAGGGTGGCTAGATAAATTTAAAAAAACGGATAATATCGCCCAGTGTCAGTTTGTGGTGAAAGTGCTTCTGCAGATACAAAATCCAGTGAAAATTAGAAAAACAACGTTTGCCAGATTTAATCAGACAATTCCTCGAAAACGATATTTTTAACGCTGATGAAACGGGTATTTTCTTTAAATGATTACCCAACAAAACATTAGCTTTTAAAGGTCAAAAATGCTTTGGTGGCAAACACAGCAAGGAGAGAATCACAGTTATGGTTGCCAGCAATACGAGTGGTTCAGAAAAGTTGAAGTTGCTCGTTATTGGCAAGTCAAAAAACCCACGTTGTTTTAGGGGCATAAAATCACTTGATGTTGATTACGAGCATAATAAAAAGGCGAGGATGACAAGTGAAATTTACGCTAAGTGGCTAAAAAGTCTAGATAGAATCTTTGTTGCCCAGAATAGGAAGATTCTACTCTTTGTGGACAATTGTCCTGCACAGCCTAAAAATGTAGAAGCAAGTCTAAAAAATATTAAACTGGAATATTTTCCTCCTAATCTGACGTCTGTTCTACAACCAATGGACCAAGGGATTATCAAAAATCTTAAGCAGCATTATAGAAAACGAATGGTAATGAATGTCTTGGCACATATGGAAGAATCAAGTCCTGTCACTGTGTCGTTACTTGATGCAATCAGGGATCTGAATAAAATTGGAATTGCGATGTGAAACAACAAACAATCCGTCATCGTTTTAGAAAGGCAAATTTTGTTAAAGATGAATTAATGCAGAATGCTGCTACAGCTGACTGGAATGAAGGCGACGATCTTCCATTGTCTGAATTAAAACAAATTTGGACAACATGCAGAGGGGCAATGGGAAGCGCCGATGTTTCTTTTGAAGATTACGTCGATATTGATGATGGTGTGCCAACAATGGGATTACCAAGAGACGAAGAAATTTTAGAAGACGTTCTACAAAATCTAGTTTCTTCTGAAAAAGATGAGTTTGAAGTGATGTGTAGCATTAATATTAAACACACATGTCATAATCTATTGTTTCAGACTCAGAAAAAGAGGAATTTTCTAGTGAGGGCGAGGTTGGAAAAACTACTGATGTCACAACCACCTTCAACCAAGCGTATTCTGCTATTCAGACCCTGAGAAATTTTGCTTCGTCAAAAGAAAAAGTTCCGCTTGCGTCGTTAATTTTAGTGGAGGATTTTATAGATAAAAATAAGTGGTCCATATTTAAACAAACGAAAATAACAGATTTCATTAAGTAAGAATACATGTGTATTTGAAATAAATGTACAAGTTTCGTTTTTTTTTGTATCTGTTTTTTTGTGTGTTTTTATTAAGTAATGTACATACATAGGAGCTTGTTTTCGTAATACATCTGCAATACATTTCTATTGCATGTGTGTGTGTTTTGTTTATCTGGTCACCCTTAATCCAGTCCAATTTTCAGTATTTCGAATTTTCCGTAACTCGAAGTGAAACTACTGACCCTTGGAGATTCGAGTTAGGAAAGTTTCACTGTATGTGGTAGAAGAGTAAGAAGATCTATATTTTATTTTTTAGTTATAACTAGTAAATCTGTCCACTCATTTATACTTTGCCATGTTATGTTTATTTAAGTAACAAATATTTCATTGTAATTTTTAGCCTGAAGAAGATGATAAAATTCATCGAAACGTCGCTGCTTTAGTTTTATTGTTGCTTTACCCATAATTGTACAGCAATGTGAAACACTTATTCGGAAATATTAAATTAGTTAACAGAGGAGATGTTTTGGTGAAATTCGATATTGAAAAAAATGTGAAGTTCTGCATTCCTGCGGTCCCTTTTCAATTTTAAATTAGTCTGAGAATTATATGCTGGCAATGGCAGAGCCATTACGTCTTCGTGTTATAGTATCAATTGTCACCCATCTGTCCACATGGAGAATCATTGCTGAAGTACAATTTTGTCCGCTTTGTCGGTAAACGTAGGCTCTATAAAATTTGGATCGACACTTGATATTGGATATTCTTGAATAATTTCCTTACTCATGAGATTTCCATCAGCAGCAATTCCGGAGATGTTAATAATCAAGGGGTAAAAGACGAACATACCACGAGTTGAGAGCACTTGAGATTTGAATGCCGCACCGTCAGTAATAGAAGGAAGACATTATACATGAAGTGAACTTAGTGCATAATGGTTTTCTTTAAAATAACGCTCTTCAATATCGCTTTTAGGGACAACGCCTTCTGTCTGCATGAATCGGTTTTCAAGTGGGGTGAATGTGCCTTTGGTAATCGAATCGGATGGATTCAGCGAATGCGTGACGAGAAAACTATATATATATTTTTTCAGTGAAACGCCTGAAAAGGTCCAAAATGTGATATTTTTTGTCCTTCCCGTAGCTTCTTCACCGAAGGAAAATAATAGGGTGGAATCATTCATTTTTTATCAGTTTCGCGAGAGGCCATGGAAATTCGAGATAATTTTTTATATGTAGATATACTGAAAATGTAAAAAAAATAATTCTGTATGAAATTAATAGGTATTTGTTTGCCTATTTTTGACAGGTAATAGGTCTAAACCAATTCTTCAAACAAGGGCTACTAGTTTCGGCTTCTGTCTGAAGACTTCCTCAGGGGAATTACAATTTAAAGTTTGTTTAACAAATAAATAAATTTAAATTTTGAAACAACTTTTTATATTTCTTCTAACATTTGTTTAAACATTTATGGTTTTAGCTATCCATTTCATCTAATGAAGAATGAAGAATGAGAATATGAAACGTATATAATAATTGATTTGACCAACACGAATTAATTAAGAACAAATATATTGAATAATAATAAATACCATATTGACGATTACTCAAAACTAACAAGATGAAAAAAAAAACACACATAAATGAGGAACTTCCCGACTGAGGAACCATGTTAACGCTGAGTATCTGTTAAATTAATATGTGAAATCCTAAACGGCTATCAATCAAGAGAAAAGAAAGTTTATTTTGAATTTATAAGGGATTTCTAATAATTAAGAACTATTAAAATGAGTTTATAAGAATATCAGACTTACAGTTTGGCTTTTTTGCCGATGGATGATATTAAAATCGTAAAATGAACGACACTCATATTAGATGGAACACATATTTACCGATATAAATTTTTCAGAGAGATATAGATGACTTCTAAATTCACATGAAACTCTTGATTAAGGATATAAATTTTAAGGGTGCTGTACTATTTTTTTAAAATTTTACTAATTAGATAATAATATTGAGTACCTATTAAGGTTGTCGATATCAGTTCTTTTGTTTATAGATTTTGAGTTCTCTTTTATCGAGATCATTTTAATCGTTTTAATCGTTTTTGGCGCTCTTGTTCACCCGAACAGAGTGCCTATCATTTTGCCCGAATGTCTGTAATTTTGGAATATCGAGCCGAAAATGGTCTCAATCGATTGGGTTCGACTCCCAGTATGAAGATGAAGAATTCGTGGCGAAAGTTGAGTCTGTCCGGCCGTATCCTGTCTAGCATCCAAAAGGAATCAGCTAGAGTTTTCATATTTTCAGAATAGGTTAATTGTCCAAATATCTCGGTCAAGTTCGTTATTGGGCCAAATCCGTCGGATGGTTCAGTAGTTATGAGCATCTGAAATTTTGTTTCCTCAATAACTACTAGAATATCCATCCGATCAAGTTGATACTTGGAATGTTATTGAGGGAGGCTGAAACGAAATGGCTTGCAAAATTTTGCAGAAATCGTCACGCTAGAAAATTTTAAAAAATTCCAAAAAAAAAAAATTTTCAATACTTAATATCTCCTAAGACTTCATTTAGATTTAAATAAAAATCCGTATATATATTGAGGTAACCGATATCTTACTCATCCTCAAATTTCATTGTCGTAGCTTCTCCCCTTCTGAAGATATGATAATTTTTTTATTTACTCAAGAGAAAAATAGAAATGTCATGAAGTCCGAGCTTTGTCATTGAAAGATTTGCCATCACAGATCGATATTCGTTTGACAACTTGCGGACCTAGATATCAGTGTCAGTTGGCGTAATATCAATCAAAATTTTCATAGAATTCATAGAGGTAGAATTCGATGTCGATGACGTTGTCAAAATTCAGAAAAGCAATGACGTAAGTTTTTAGGAGAAGCATAGAACAAAATTTGGTGAAAATTATGAGTAGTTATTTTCAAATTGAGATAAAGGTTTGTTTATTCATTAGGCTTTCATATTTACATCACATTGTCCCATAGTACGGAAAAAGACTTGTTCACCCGATCAGGGAGCTTATAGATTTGTTAAGGTTTGAATATTTACTCGCAAGTAGCTCAACAAGAGCGCCAAAGCAATCTGACTTCACGTCAGTGCTTTCTAAATTTTTTTAAAACTTTTTGAGTGGACGAATCAAAGTCGAAGATCATATAGGTTGCTTATGCTTCCTTCATGTCAATGTGTTAGATTTTCCTCGGAATGAGAGGTCCCAGAGTTGAAGACATAAATTGGTCGCTCGCTCCTGTTTGTGTACTCCTATAATCTATTTTGTCTTCTAACCATCTCCTCATTCCTAAGGTTGCCTTGCCCAGACGAAGCCAATCAGCACAAACACGTGTCGGCAAGTACCTACCATCTTCATTTATTTCCTTCAGCTACTTGTGGATTCACCCGATATACCTTTCCTAATTATATGTTTAGTTGATTTATTTCTTGGACCCATTAAATGTAAAAGTTGCCATCATAAACAAAACTCGTATATCCGGAGGACTTCTTATGATTATGACATACATAAATAATAATATTTTATATAGAAACTATTACCCGATACGAGACGTATTCACGTTAAAACCAACGGACGTGTGCCCCGACATAGCCCCACCCATTTTTTTTTAACTGGAACAAGCGCCAAAAATGTACCTTGAAATTTTTTCCAGATGTTTGAACTATCGCTTCACTGAGTTATACAATTTTTTTTCTTATTTCAATCAATAATATTCTGCTAAGTTTTACTCTGTATATTTGTTATTGAAATTTTTAGAAATCGTTCATTTTCACTAATAAAAAACTTGGAATTCCCTAAAACTTCCTCTACATAAAATATTGATTACTCAGACATCTTCAAGTTCATTAAAAAATTTTATTATCAGCTTCGCTGCTTACAATTTTTGTGTGTGGGCTAATTCTGTAACTCACCAAATATTAAAAGCCCCGGCCATCCGGAAAACCCCTAGGTGTTGGATAAACTAAATTACTATCTCTCTACCAAAATACAGCTCATTTCTCCCTTAAACATTCCGCCGGCAAGTAGACAATTCTTGGCTTAGAAATGAGATCGCAAATAATTCAGGTGCATTCCTGAGGGAAACAACAGTTGGATCCAAGCAGCAATACACCAAATTTGCCAAAGGCAACCTGGTCTCCGCACTGACCTCTTTCTGATTTTGTTCCTCTTCTTCGATTTTCTTATACGCATACGGTTTTATTATGATTCTGGGAATATCCCTTTGTGGAACAGGAACATGGAACCGCCGTGTGTCGGCAAGAATTATTGATATCCCTTAAAAATTTACGAGTTTCTGCTTGCCAAATTCCTCCCGATCCACGAATGAATTCTGAATGAGGCAGTCGTGGGTTTCAGATCGGATATCACGTGAAATGGCGATTAATTATTCAGAATTGATCTGAAAACACTCTAGGGGTTTGGGTAATATGTGCTCATTGACAACAGACATGTTATGTTAGATATTATTCTCGTTGGATAACGAACAAATCTCTCGAAAATCAACGTCAATAAACCCCATATAGTATCTTCTTCAATATTCATTCAATCTCTTCAAAATATGTTCCGTTTGAAGCTATACAATGCCAGAGTTTTTTCCAATCATGGAAACATTTTTCAGAACTCCTTTGCGAAATTTCGTTTATAGCGTCTATGGAGTCAAATGGAGGGGTAATTTCAGTGCGGAGAAAAGTCACATGGAGATAGATCAGGCGAAGAATGTGTCAGGTTGATGATATTTATCGGATGTTTGGTCTTATAATCGTTAACAATCGTGGCTGTATGTGGTGCGTTATCGTTATGCAAAGTCCAGGAATGGTTTCGCCGAATATCCCGCCGTTTACGGCAAATATTTTCACAAAAAAACTAAAACCAGATGAATAGAAGTCCTAAAATTATTGCAAGAAAGATTGAAAGTTAAAATTAAAGTTTTTAGTATAATATAATCAAATATTCTACTCCAATGAGAAAATACAGTAAGGAGCTTCCTAATTTTTTCAAGGTTTGTATGCTTCTTAAATAGGAGAATAATAAAAATTGTGCTCAATCTGCCCATTGTTGTTGTAATTGGCCTTCGAAGGCGAAATGGTTGAACTAGGTTTCAGTGATTTTATCAACGTTTTATTAGTTATGGTAACTTAAATTTAAAAATGTTATATTGACTTAAATTTAATTGAAATTTCTGTAGAATAACTGTAGCATAGGTCATTTTATAATAGTTATATGAATAATAAATAATGAAAATTTCCCAACTGGCCAGTTTGATTTTCATCCTTCCTCATAATTTGAATCATTTGAATTACCTTTCAAGTTATATCTCAACGATTTAGAGCATTCAGATTTCCATACCCTGGATATTACCATCTGATTCAGAAATTTTAAAGAATTATTATATTGAGTGGCGATTAGGTCCGAACCCCAACAAAATAGATGTATCTTGCTTCCATCTGAATAATCATGAGAGATATAGGAAATTAGTTGTAACTTTTAATCGAACATAATTTCCATCCTAAATACTTAGGAGTTAAATTAGATTCATCTCTCAAATACAAGCCTCATTTAGATGACCTGAGCCTAAAATTGAAAACTAGGAATAATATTGTTCAGAAATTAGCTGGATCATCTTGGGGTGCTGATGTTTTCACTCTTCGAACAGCATCTCTAGCTTTAGTCTTTTCCGCGGCTGAGTATTGTTGCTCTGTTTGGTTTAATAGTGCACATACACAAAAAATTGATGCAAAATTGAATACATCCATGAGAATGATTACTGGCACCATAAGATCTACACCGGTTCATTGGTTACCAGTTTTGTCTAACATTGTGCCTCCCCATATTCGCAGACAGATTGGAGCTCTGAGTTCTTGGAGCAAATATCATTCTTTTCCTAATTTATTTCCAATTATTTTATACATTCCACAAAATAAAATTCCAAGATTGAAATCACGTGAACCTTTCTGGTATAATACGTTTTTCAAAATGAACATCAGTCATAAAGAATTATGAACGTTTGAGTAAAACTCTTATGAAATGTTCAATAAAAATCTCATTTCTGATCCTTCCAAGAAGAATTTGGACAGTTCTTAATCATATTAGAATAGGATATGGTCGTACCAATAGCATGCTCTTCAGATGGAACTCAGTACCAAACTCTATACAGTAGATTTAATCATTGAAAAAAGCTGATTATGTAGTATTTTTTATGATTTCAGCAGGTTTGGAGTAAGCCGAAATTTCAGTCCGAGCCTAAAGCTGTGGAAACTTCCTTTTAAATTTTTCAGTTGAAGTTGAATGTTTGGATAAATCCTACTGAAAGTTAAATTTCCAACTTTCAAGCCTTCTTCGAGGAACTTCAAGAACTTTCCGAAAGCTGACAATCATGTCAGAAAAAACCTACAAAATACCTACTACGTAAAATGGAATAAATTTTTCAAACCTTGCTGGCAGAAATAATTGAAAATACGCACAAAAAATAAAATCGCATAAAAGACATTGGGGATTTTCGAATACTCCTAGGTTGTTGACGTCAAAAATTATATCCCATGTATTTTCAATAATTTACCGTGTGCAGATGAGATAAATACAATAATGTGAATAATGAGTTTGGGAAATGAACATTTTCATTGTTGCTTCAGCCGCTAGCTGAATATCTTTTTAAGAATGTAAACCGCTTGACTTCTTCGTCTATCCTACGTATCTGAAGGGTAAATTATGGACACTGCCATTATGTAATGAACGCTTTATATTTCTCAAATTAGAATACTCACTAGGATATTTGTCCAAATCAATATTTTATGATCCCTGGAGCTTTACATTTCGTCTTCTCGTAGAACTCAATCTGAAACAAAAATACATACTTTAAAATGAAGAGCTACTTTGAAATTTGAGTAGATTCAATTCTTTACAGAATCGATCTTTCTAATACATTAAAATCTCTTGGCAAATTCAACCCAATTTGTCTTCTTCCATTCCTCATTAAACATTCAGCAGATTGAACCAAATTTTCTAAAGTTAACAGCAATGACCTACTAAGAAATATACGGGGTGGCCTCTATAAGATAAAAGACCCTGTATCTATTAAATATATGCGTTTTCTCTTCAAATATTTCCAGAAGAAGAGATCGTATGATGCAAGCAATCATCTCTCTCAAACACAACAGAACCAAATGCACTCTTTCCTGTAATTGATATCATTTAAAGAATTCTCTATTTGTTTACGAGCGATATCATTAAAACTAATGACCCAGGAGAATCTCCAGATCATTTATAGACTCCCAGTACAATGAATATTCCTTTCTGCATATGGCATTACCAATTTTTCGAAGAAATCTGGGAATACCGGTATAATAGAATATATGATGAGATTTCCTCGATTTTGGGTATCATGGTTTCAGCAGGCTATGGGGAGTTTAACAGCAAAGTCTTGAAGGATTACGGGAAGTGATTTCCCAGGAAATGTGGGTATAGAGTTATTCCCCCGATATTTGCTCAGGAAGTTCCCAACAATAGAGAGAATCTATATTCGGAGACATTGCATCAGGTTGGAGGACACTTACTCGAAACCCTCGATGTTTACTTGAAGAACATGATATCAGTGACAGAAATTAACGACAGGATCCGTGCAAAAAATGTTATCTGCCTTTTGAAACAAAAAAAATGAATAAAATGAAACAAGTGGTTTTTTTATTCTTATTGCCAGGACCAGAAATAAAGATTTTCCAAGCAGGACCTGACAACTTTTTTTCGAAATGAAATGCAAATATTTCAAAACCTTTTGATGTGATTGAAGTGCAACAATAGTATATTCTAAAACAAGTTTCAGAATGGGCATCTATTCCAACACGAATGCGAAATTCGAAAACGAGCGACGAAGGAGCGAGTTTTTGTACGCATGAGTCTTGGAATTGCCTTCTGCATCGAGTATTAGACGATATTTTTTCTAACTCAGCCAAGAATTGAGAGAAATTTATTGGAATTCAATGAAAAATTCAGATTATAACTCCTAGTGCCTTTTGTATTTTATTTTCGTAGTTGGTGTGACTGATACGAAAATTGACAGATTGTAGAATTTGAATAATGCGTTCAAATCTCTACATGGTTTAACATTGACAATTGACATGCAATGGACGAGTGTTGACATTCGAAATGATAGGATGTCAGTGTTGTCTACCACAAAACTAAAAATATAACTGAAAACAATGCTGTAATGAGTTCATTGCACTGTAATGAACTCATTACGACACTGAAATAGAGAAAAACCACCTCAGCCACGTTTGCAGCAGATATGTGATCTTCCGCACTCGCATGGTATCTCATTCAGTTCGAAAGATCTTATATCGGAGAAACAAAGCGCCCCTTGAAGGTGAGGAATAAGGAAACATCAGAAACTTTCTCAAGAGTTAGACACTGAAAGATCCAAGATGCCCCAAAATGATGTGGATGAAAATTACCTGAAAATGGAAAGAAATATCTGTATTATCCAAAGATGAGAAACCTACTGAAAGAACAATCAAAAAGGCAACATACATGAACATCACATAAGTGCACCACAAATTAAATTACCGAAGGTTTGGAGGCCAATTATTCAATGTAACTTCTCAAAATAATCAGCTTTTGTAAAAGTTTATTTTATCCCGAAAACGACAGAAGAATGTCTGTTGAAATGTTAGGAAGAAGAACAATAATAGATGATGGTTATTACCCCAAAAATAATTCTATACAAATTCCATCATCATCAATATTTCGTCAGCAAATAAAATTATAATTCAGAATTCGACTCAACATTACTTGAATCGGAGCAACTACAAAAAACGCGATGCGGTATAGAAAAATACATTTTGACGTGGGTTCGAATATTTTGTGTAGAAGATTCAATTATTTTGGTGAAAGGTTTCATTTTAATATGATTTTTAAGAATTTAAAAGATCTGTAGACATAACTTTTCGGTATATCGGTAGAAAACTCCTAATCGGTAGGAATACCGATTAATGTTTAGCAATAGCAACACTGCGTAATAAGTCTATGTACATAACCACCGAAAATCGGTCACAGATTCCGATTTTTTTCTGTTAATTTTTATAATTTGCAGAGGTTGTTCGTTCGTGTACTTTATCATGATGAAAATGCAAATTTATTCTAAATTGATAGAGACGTATCGATGATTGGTAAGAGAGAGTATTCAAAAATTGAATTCAATATTGTCAAGTCCCATATGAAAAGTCAATATGAAATTTTTAGTCCTGACATAGAGCAAATGAATATTCAAAAGTCATATGGAAGGAAATGTCAACAAAGAGCATATGGAGGTCGACTATGAGAATTCGCGAAGATCAATAAGGGGGCGAAAATAATTAACCTTTACAAGCTCTCGTTAATTCTTCGCCATTGATTCCATTCTCTTTGTTCGATTCATCTAGGTGCAAATCGATTACCGCCAATCTGTTTGCAATGGGGCTGTTGGTTGGGATTAATTTGTCCCTGTTAATTCAACAGATGATCTACTCAATCAAATAACACACAATATCAAGCTTGTTGATTGGGGATGAAAACGTAATCATAGAATTAATGGAATTCATTCAGTTAAAAATCGAAGCAAGGCAACATGTCGATATTCATTCAGCCCTATGTATTTCATTGAAGTATATGAGGGAAAAAATGTAGAAGATTACTAACATCAGTGCAAGCTCATCACGTGAAAAATCAAAAAGTGTGAAACAATACCATAGTCTCGATGTAAATGAGCCATGACTAAGTGTACATAATGCAAACCTCTTTGAACTGATTAAAAACAAATCTTTTTCTTGAGAATTCCTGCACGCCTATGAAAAAGATGCAAAGACCTTGCCGAAAAAGTATCACATGACCCACTTTCCCAATTCAGAAAATTTAGAAGGGTGCAATAACAATCCTTCAAAAACCCATCAATATTCCGTAAAAGTGAAACAAAATTGACCTGTTTCAGGATTTTTTGCCAAATATTTTTCTTCTGAAAAAATGAGGGACCTATAGTAGCCCATGGTTCAATGGTTTGGTGGCCACACCAAAGAAACTTCAGAGAATTGCTCACTCGTGTACAAAAAATGTTTTGGAGATACCCTCAGACAGCTTCCATGCCGTTAATGTTGGATTCATCTCATGTTGAAATCCATGACAGTGTGAACCACCTTGTTCAACATCCACTTGAACTGTATAGAACATACTGAACTACGGGAACTGGGGGATATTGTTAGGTTGACAGATGTGTCCAAAACATCTCGAGGTGAAGCAGCTCGTAAAATTTAAGGAAAATTTTTCAAAGGCTGCAACGTCACAATATTCCAAGCTGAAATCTATGCTATGCATGAGAAAAGCCGAAAAAGAATCTCAATTGTGGAAATCTTCCAACATACTCTGATGTCTAAGTGGCCAATAAATCTCTTGGTCATTGATTCAAGCAGATCTGGAAATGACGATTAAACTCTTTGATTCTTGCGAGTATTAATACCGCCTGGATACCTGGAAGAGAGACATTCTGGTGAATGAAAGAGCAAAATAAGGATCACATATTGGTTGTCAGATTGCAATCAAAAGAATTCTCACAGGCCACATTTAATCATAAAGAACAAGACTTCACTGGCAAAAGTCTCCATGTAGCTGGGCAGACAGTAAATAAGATCAGTTAATGCAGACATCCACATATGGAGACACATGCATGATGAGGGTCTTTCAGGGATGACCAAGATATAGAATGTAATAAGCAGAGGAAGATACTGTCGACCTGATAGTGTTGGGTAGTACACGTCTTAAAATTGAGTTTGTAAGAGGGGCCTCATTTTTGTACTGAAGCGGTACATTGTACCACTTCAAATGAGGTGAAGGGGTCTGGCCGTTCATGACGCGATACGAGGGTCAGGTAGGTACGAACTAGGAACGTTGATAGTCTGTCTCACTTCAAATATGTCGAGGGTGATTGAGGGGAAGATTTTACTGAATATGAGGGTTTTGTTATTCAAAATAATCGAAGCTAAAAGTGATTATATATTCTCATTATTATTATATATTATTCTCATATCAAAACATTTCCTCTCACATCATACACAGTTTTTCTGTTCATTTAAGAACAAACTGTTTTTATAAAAATGTATCCAATTACTTGTAATTTCAAGTTGAATTCCTTTTTGTGAGACTTCATTATGCCGAAAATATATATTGCTTATTTATGGCGCAATTCTAAATTTTAACATTTATTAGCGTCATTTATTGAGTTTTACTATTCCGAAAATTTTATCTTTGCAGTTTATCATTTGTGTTAATTTGGTTGATAAGAAACTGAATATTTCGCCCTATGATGATAATAGCAACTCGTTCAATTTTTCGTCGAATCGACTTTTCATGTCTAATTTTTCTTTATCTATGACGAACAGAATTCCTAATAATAATTAATATTTTTTAGTTCAAATAAATTCACACTAAAATGTCATGAGATACTGGTATAAAAATAGAAGGTAGTAATCGAGAGCTTAGCGTTTTATTCCTTCTTTGAAGAATCAATATTTTCATACAATCATCGAAAAAATTGTTTTTTTGTTGAGTTCAAAGAAACTCCTATAAAATCCCATCATATTTAGTAAGAGGTGCCAAAGTCACAAAGACGCCGCCGCGCCATAAAACCCTTTGTAATTCCATATTTTACGGCATCTGTGTACTAACTATTATGAATCAGTACATCCCCTCAGCCCTCATTTACCTCTGTCTCTGTCGTTTTCGTACCGGTGACCAGGACCAGAACTTATCTCCTCTCCCTCTTTGTATTTGTCGCGTGACTCGAGTGGCTCCATCGCTTCCTGGTTCTCATCGAGGCGAAGTGGGACATTTGAAGTGAGGTGGTGCATTATATAAAAATGAGCCGCTCTTACATTTCCTCGTCGTGTACGCGACAAATGAGCCGCCTATTGTAAGAGGCACCCAACACTACTACCTGATGATCTTTGACTGAGTAACTCTCTTTCATTAGAGGCACATAGATGATGGGGAAATAACACTAGAGAAATAGGACTCTAATTATTATTATCTTGAAACCTCTCAAATACTAGACCACATATCAGCTCAAGGGTGTGGTGTATGTGAAAAAAAATCTATATCCTCTATGACTGATAATCAACAATCGGTTATCCTGATACCACTCTGATACTACTCTGATACTGAATACAAACGACATTTGGAAATTGAATTCGTATGCATGCTCCAGTTTCGTTCCATTCCAGACTCCCACATAAATCCTCTCAAACTGTTTTCCTACATACGTCTCTGTACCTTATGTAGGTGGAGAACACGACCGCATATATTCAAAAACATCGTGGCGGCAATATATTATGAACATAACTTTCTGGTAATCTCAGGCTAGGAGTTTCGGCCGTATTCATTTCACCAGTAGAGAGACTATCGGCTCTGATTATTGCTTTATTATGCGATGCATAATCTGCAATGTTCCGTACGGCCCTTCTGTTACGTGAATACATGAGTGGTGTTGTTAAGTGTAGGGTGATTTTATTGAAAAACGGATAAGCCGATGGTCTATATGGCCAGGCTCAGGTTTGTATGAGGTTTCTTGGTTCAGTCTTGTATCATGGCTGGTGCTGTCATCCAAAATATTATACTCATCACTCATACTTTGTCGCATATCTTGGGCTAATAGGATACGACATGAGGAGGTGCTTCGCAGGAGGTGTTCTCAAGTGGAACTCTTATTGACCATCTAGAAAGGGAAATTTGAGTATAATAGGGTTAAATAAATAGAAGAGACTGCTTGTTGAAGAAGTTGAGACCATGGCCTGGCAAAACATCTTGTGAATTATTACGAGCAGCACCATAAAAAGTTAAGATTGGTCTCTCCAAATGGAAAAATTGCGCAAAGACGCTCCAACATTTTCCTTCTGTTCAATAAAAAAACGACTGTAGATAAAATAAGGTGGTGGAAATTGCATGTACCACCCGTTTATTTCTATCAAGTCTAAATTCTACTGTTCGTCACGCTGAAGGGCGAAGGATCTATCTTTTTTGTTTCGACATCAACAAGATGTACTAAGAAAAGAATTGCATTATTATGTGGATTAGCTGTAGTTAGAGAAACCAATATTTTCGGTTTGTGACCCTCTGCCTTTCGTTTAAGGTAAGGAATCGCTCTGGAAGATGCACAATTATCTATTACCCATTCAAACTCCCATAGAAAACAAGATCTGTACATAAGGCATTCGCTCACAACTGAAGGGTTTCGAACGGATGTACTAAAAGTGACAATTTCGCGATTTCTCAAAATCTGTACATTTGAATGGCGAACAAATTCATTAGTAGTGAAGACACATAGAAAACAAGATCTATACATCATTCGCTCACAACTGAAGGGTATATGATCTCTTGATTGATTGAAAACTATACAAAATATTGTGACTGGAAAAAAATCATATCATTCAGCTGTCTCAGAAATGTTTTCTGACCCCTCGGAACTTCAATATCTGTCGAAGAATTCGCCGCAATGAACCTGAATATACAGATCAGGACCTGACTCGATGCGGTTAGTGCGGCTGAGGCCATAACAATCTATTACACAGATTGCGAATGAAGTTGAAGGCCGATTTCCTTTATTTATAACTAGCATGAACGCCACTGCCTAGCAGCTGTGCGAACTGGGACGAGGATCTGCCATTTTATATATCAGTTGGGAGTTTTCAGTTTGGGATTCCATTATTTCTTCGCTCAATTCGTTTCCGTCCATTAGATTCATGACAGAATCAAATGAAGCGAAACGATCCTACAACCCAATGTTCGATTGGACCATAATTTTTATTATGAAGAGGAACATCAGAACATTTAAGAAGATTCTCGACAAGAGAGTGTGTGCTGGGGTTGGTTTGATATGAAATGAAATGGAATTAGTTCCACAAGCTTCATATAATTTTGGTGAATTTGCTTCATGAAAAATTCATAACTGCTCTATAGGTAGTGACAAAAATATAACTTTATCGAATCTATCGTTATTTAGTACTGTTTGAGGCAGGCCAATCATATAGGTACGTACAGTTTCATCTGGAAAAGTATAGTGTTGTCATTTTTAAGTTCAAGTATTGTGCACTTACATGGACAATTTTTTTTGCATAACTTGAACTGTACCATAAACGAAGCAATCTGGAGAAATTTAGGACACAATGTTGAGCATTTTCCAAAAATTGCGTCAATTATTTCGATGATATGGCTCGATATATACTAGATTGCTAAATTCACTTATACGAATATGAAGTGGGTATAGATTGCTTTCTATCTTGTATGAATGGGATCGAGTAGAAGGAAAGTGATTTACCACAACATCATCTCAGAAATTTGTTTATGCCGACGACATTGCTATTGCTTACCAACATTCGGATTTCCATACTCTGGAAAACATACCGTCATCTGATTTGGAAATTTTAAAGAATTATTTTATTGAGTGGCGATTATGTCCAAATCCCAACAAAACAGAGGTATCTTGTTTCCATATGAATAATCATGGGAATGGGAATGGGAAAGGTTACACGCCCAAGGAAGCCGCGATTTTTATACACAAATTGGTGATTATTCAAATAATGCACCCGATGAAGTTTATTTAATGGCCAAGGTTGTTGTTGTATTTGGCATTGCAGTAGCTTGTCGAATTTGTGAAATCAGCCAGCTAACATTAGATGATATTGAAGATTTGGGAAAGTTATTAATTGTGGAACTGAAGCAAACAAAGAATGATGTAAATAAGAGATTTGTAGTTACTGAAGAATATATTAAATATTACCGAATGTACATAGCACTTCGTCCAGCAGCAGCAAAAGATCGCCGCCTGTTTTATGCATATCGCAATGGAAAATGTATCAATCTGGTTGTGGGTAAAAATTAGTTTTATAAAGTACCTGAAACAGTAGCTAATTTTTTTCAACTTGAAAATGCTTACTCATATACAGGTCATTCATTTCGAACATCGTCAGCTACACTTTTCGTTAAATCTGGGGGAGTCTTGATGACACAAGTAATAATAATAATAATAATACATTCATTCCCAACAGGTTACACCCAATAACAGAGAAAAATGAAACAAACAAATGCGATTGAAAAACTTAAACCAGACTAAATATGAGATCCTTATTATAGCATATAAAAATATATCCAATAGTGCCTTAAAATTACTACATGAAACCTTAGAAAAAGAAATGTTATTCCCTCAATACTCGAAAAAAAAATCAACAGCATACCAATCACATCCTTATCCCAAACGTACAGAATAAACCGAAAAAGGTCACGAACCCCCACCACGATTCTCCGAATGGCACATCAAAATCACCGGTAGTTCATCGTAGTAGATATCACATCGGCCACAACAACTGTCATATATTAGGTGTACAAATAAGTTTCCGCGGTTTGTCAAAAGATGGCCCCACCAGAAGGTTATGGAGAAATTGTCAGATGTAAAACGTAATATCCCAAGTTTAGTCATCTGGCAACACCATAACCTTAAAGTACTAGTGATTCCGTATCAGCATCACGTAATTTTTTTCGTGCAAAAATGTCAAGTTTTATTCCGAATAAGCATCATTTGCGGGAACTTTTGATTTACTTCTTTAATGTGAAAAATCTGCAGCTGAGGCGCATCGATTGCTTCTAGAAGCATATGGTGAAGCTGCTTTAAGTGAGAGAAGTTGTCAGGAATGGTTTCAAAAGTTTAAGAACGGCGAGTTTGACGTTAAAGACAAAGAACGCAGTGGAATAGTGTTTGGGTAGTGCGACTTAAATTGAGTTTGTAAGAAGGGGCCTCATTTTTGTACTGAAGCGGTGCATTCTTTCCACTTCAAATGAGGTGAAAGAGGGGTCTGGCTGTTCAAGACACTGCGATACGAGGTCAGGTAGGTACGAACTAGGAACGTTGATAGTCTGTCTCACTTCAAATATGTCGAGGTGATTGAGGGGAAGATTTACTGAATATGAGGGTTTTGTTATTCAAAATAATCAGAAGCTAAAAAAGTGATTATATATTCTCATTATTATATATATTATCCTCATATCAAAACATTTCTTCTCACATCCACACAGTTTTTCTGTTCATTTAAGAACAAACTGTTTTTATAAAAATGTATCCAATTACTTGGCAATTTCAAGTTGAATTTCTTTTGTGACTTCATTATGCCGAAAATATATATTGCTTATTTATGGCACAATTTCAAAATTTAATATTTATTAGCGTCATTTATTGAGTTTTACTATTCCGAAAATTTTATCTTTGCAGTTTATCATTTGTGTTAATTTGGTTGATAGAAACTGAATATTTCTGCCCCTATGATGATAAGATTAGCAATCCTCGTTCAATTTTTTCGTCGAATCGATTTTTCATGTCTAATTTTCTTTATCTATGACAACAGAAATTCTGAATAATAATCAATATTTTTTAGTTCAATAAATTCCACACTAAAATGTCATGAGATACTGGTATAAAAAAATAGAAGGTAGTAATCGAGAGCTTAGCGTTTTATTCCTTCTTTGAAGAATCAATATTTTCATACAATCATCGAAAAAAAAATTGTTTTTTTGTTGAGTTCAAAGAAACTCCTATAAAATCCCATCATATTTAGTAAGAGGTGCCAAAGAGTCACAAAGATGCGCTGCCGCGCCATAAAACCCTTTAATTCCATATATTTATAGCATCTGTGTACTAACTATTATGAATCAGTACATCCCCTCAGCCCTCATTTACCTCTGTCTCTGTCGTTTTCGTATCAGGTGATCAGGACCAGAACTTATCTCCTCTCCCTCTTTTGTATTTGTCGCGTGACTCGGGAGTGGGCTCCATCGCTTCCTGCTCCTCATCGAGGCAGGAGTGGGACCCATTTGAAGTGAGGTGGTGCATTATACAAAATGAGCCGCTCTTACATTTCCCTCGTCGTGTAAGTGACAAATGAGCTGCCCATTGTAAGAGGCAACCCAACACTACTACCTGATGATCTTGACTGAGTAACCCTCTTTCATTAGAGGCACACAGATGATGGGGAAATAACACTCAGAGAAATAGGACTCTAATTATTATTATCTTGAAACCTCTCAAATACTAGACCACATATCAGCTCAAGGGGTGTGGTATGTGAAAAAAATCTATATCCTCTCCATGACTGATAATCAACAATCGGTTATCCTGATACCACTCTGATACTACTCTGATACTGAATACAAACGACATTTGGAAATTGAATTCGTATGCATGCTCCAGTTTCGTTCCATTCCAGACTCTACATAAATCCTCTCAAACTGTTTTCCACATACGTCTCTTAAACTTTTATGTAGGTGGAGAACACGACCGCATATATTCAAAAACATCGTGGCGGCAATATATTATGAACATAACTTTCTGGTAATCTCAGGCTTAGGAGTTTCAGCCGTATTCATTTCACCAGTAGATAGACTATCGGCTCTGATTATTGCTTTATTATAAGATGGCACTAATCTGCAATGTTCTGTACGTGGGCCTCTTCTTGGGTTACGGCTGAATACATGAGTGGTGTTGTTGGCGTATAAGGTGATTTTATTGAAAACGGATAAGCCGATGGTCTATATGGCTGCGGCTCAGGCTTGTGTATGAGGTTTTCTGGTTCAGTCATGTATCATGGCTGGTGCCGTCATCAAAATATTATATACATCACATATACTTGTCGCAATATCTTGGGCTAATAGGATACGACATGAGGAGGAAGCTCGCAGAGGTGTTCTCGGCGTGGAACTCTTATTGACCATCTAGAAAGCCGGAAATTTGAGTATAATAGGGTTAAATCAAATAGAAGAGACTGCTTGTTGAAAGAAGTTGGAGACCATGGCCCGGCAAACATCATGTGAATTGGTTACGATGGCAACCTTACAAAAGTTAAGATTGGTCTCTCCAATGGAAAACTGCGCAAAGACGGCTCCAACATTTTCCTTCTGTTCAAATATAAAAATAAAAACGACTGTAGATAAAATAAGGTGGTCCAAATTGCATGTACCACCCGTTTATTTCTATCAAGTCCCTAAATTTTACTGTTCGTCACGCTGAAGGGTGAAGGATCTATCTTTTTTGTTTCGACATCAACGATGATGTACTAAGAAAAGAATTGCATTATTATGTGGATTAGCTGTAGTTAGAGAAACCAATATTTTCGGTTTGTGACCACCTCTGCCTTTCTGTTTAAGGTAAAGAATCGCTCTGGAAAGATACACAATTATCTATTTACCTGATTCAAACTCCCATAGAAAACAAGATCTGTACATAAGGTATTTCGCTCACAACTGAAGGGTTTCGAACGGATGTATTAAAAGTGACAATTTGCGATTTCTCAAAAATCTGTACATTTGAATCAGATGAACAAATTCACAGGTAGTGAAGACACATAGAAAAACAAGATCTATACATCATTCGCTCACAACTGAAGAGATTTATATGATCTCTTGATTGATTTGAAAACAGTACAAAGATTGTGGACTGGAAAAAATCATATCATTCAGCATGTCTCAGAAATGTTTTCTGACCCTCGAACTCATTATCTGTCGTTAAGAATTCGCCGCAATGAAACCTGAATATACAGATCAGACCTGACTTCGATGCGGTTAAGTGCGGCTGGTTGAGCGATAACAATCCTATTACACAGATTGC
The DNA here is from genome assembly GCA_030674115.1 of Micraspis discolor. NCBI lineage: Eukaryota > Metazoa > Arthropoda > Insecta > Coleoptera > Coccinellidae > Micraspis > Micraspis discolor. The sequence goes on from JARTUT010001740.1 coordinate 6,118,031, forward strand.
GGAATGTAGTTTGAAGGAGGCCGATTTTCCTTTATTTATAACTCAGGCATGAACGCCACCTTGCCTAGCAGCTGTACGAACTGGGACGAGTGGATCTGCCATTTTATATATCAGTTGGGAGTTTTCAGTTTGGGATTCCATTATTTCTTCGCTCAATTCGTTTCGTCCATTAGATTCATGACAGAATCAAATGAAGCGCGAAAACGATCCTACAACTCAATGTTCGATTGGACCATAATTTTTATTATGAAGAGGAACATCAGAACATTTAAGCAAGATTCTCGACAATAGAGAGTGTGCTAGCGTTGGTTTTGATATGAAATGAAATGGAATTAGTTCCACAAGCTTTCATATAAATTTTGCAGAACGAATTTGCTTCATGAAAATTCATAACTGCTCTATAGGTAGTGACAAAAATATAACTTTATCGAATCTATCGTTATTTAGTACTGTTTGAGGCAGGCCAATCCTTATAGGTACGTACAGTTTCATCTGGAAAAGTATAGTGTTGTCATTTTTAAGTTCAAGTATTGTGCACTTACATGGACAATTTTTTTGCATAACTTGAACTGTACCATAAACGGAAGCAATCTGGAGAAATTTAGGATACAATGTTGAGAGCATTTTTCCAAAATTGCGTCAATTATTCTCGATGATATGGCTCGATATATACTAGATTGCCAAATTCACTTATACGAATATGAAGTGGGTATAGATTGCTTTCTATCTTGTATGAATGGGATCGAGTAGAAGGAAAAGTGATTTACCACAACATCATCTCAGAAATTTGTTTATGCCGACGACATTGCACATTAAGCTTGACCAATATCTGGATTTCCATACTCTGGAAAACATACACGTCATCTGATTTGGAAATTTTAAAGAATTATTTTGTTGAGTGGCGATTATGTCCAAATCCCAACAAAACAGAGGTATCTTGTTTCCATATGAATAATCATGGGAATGGGAATGGGAAGGTTACACGCCCAAGAAAGCCATGATTTTTATACACAAATTGGTGATTATTCAAATAATGTACCCGATGAAGTTTTATTTAATGGCCAAGGTTGTTGTTGTATTTTACATTGCAGTAGCTTGTCGAATTTGTGAAATCAGCCAGCTAACATTAGATGAGATATTAAAGATTTGGGAAAGAGTTAATAATTGTGGAACTGGAGCAAACAAAGAATGATGTAAATAAGAGATTTGTAGTTACTGAAGAATATATTAAATATTACCGAATGTACATAGCACTCTCGTCCAGCAGCAGCAAAAGATCGCCGCCTGTTTTATGCATATCGCAATGGAAAATCATATCAATCTGGTTGTGGGTAAAAATTAGTTTTATAAAGTACCTGAAACAGTAGCTAATTTTTTCAACTTGAAAATGCTTACTCATATACAGGTCATTCATTTCGAACATCGTCAGCTACACTTTTCGTTAAATCTGGGGAGTCTTGATGACACAAGTAATAATAATAATAATAATACATTCATTCCCAACAGGTTACACCCCAATAACAGAGAAAATGAAACAAACAAATGCGATTGAAAAACTTAAACCAGACTAAATATGAGATCCTTATTATAGCACATAAAAATATATCCAATAGTGCCTTAAAATTACTACATGAAACCTTAGAAAAAAGAAATGTTATTCCCTCAATACTCGAAAAAAATCAACAGCATACCAATCACATCCTTATCCCAAACGTACAGAATAAACCGAAAAAGGTCACGAACCCCACCCGATTCTCCGAATGGCACATCAAAAATCACCAGTAGTTCATCGTAGTAGATATCACATCGGCCACAATAACTGTCATATATTAGGTGTACAAATAAGTTTCCGCGGTTTGTCAAAAAGATGGCCCCACCAGAAGGTTATGGAGAAATTGTCAGATGTAAAACGTAATATCCCAAGTTTAGTCATCTGGCAACACCATAACCTTAAAGTACTAATGATTCCGTATCAGCATCACGTAAATTTTTTCGTGCAAAAATGTCAAGTTTTATTCCGAATAAGCATCATTTGCGGGAACTTTTGATTTGCTTCTTTAATGTGAAAAAATCTGCAGCTGAGGCGCATCGATTGCTTCTAGAAGCATATGGTGAAGCTGCTTTAAGTGAGAGAGAAGTTGTCAGGAATGGTTTCAAAAGTTTAAGAACAGCGAGTTTGACGTTAAAGACAAAGAACGCAGTGGAAGGCCGAAAGTGTACGAAGACATGGAATTAGAAGCACTATTGGAGGAAGATTCGTCCCAAACATAAAAAGAACTTGCACTTACTCTACAAGTGACTCAACAAGCAATTTCACATCGTTTAAAATCGTTAGGAATGATTCAAAACAAGGAAATTGGGTTCCATATGAACTAAAGCCGAGAGACGTTGAACGCCGATTATGCATGAGTGAAATGCTGTTTTGCCAGGAATAAAAAAGAGTTTTTGCATCGTATAGTCACTGGTGACGAAAAATGGATTCACTACGATAATCCAAAGAGAGAAAGTCATGGGTTAAGCCCGGCGAACCATCAACATCGACAGCTAAGCCGAATATTCATAGAAAAAAAACTCATGTTGTGTATTTTGGGTGGGATCAGCTTGGTGTCGTGTATTATGAAATGCTGAAACCAAGCGAAACCATTACTGGAGCTCTCTACCGAACACAATTGATGAGATTGAGTCGGGCACGCCAGGAAAAACGCGCCCATTACTACTCCAGACACGACAAAATTGTTCTTTTACACGATAATGCTCGTCCATGTTGCGGCGCCAGTAAAAAAACATACTTGGAAACACTCAACTGGGAAGTTTTACCCCACCCGCCGTATTCACCAGACTTCAGCCCCTTCTGATTATCATCTGTTCGGTCGATGGCACATGGTCTGTCTGAGCAGCGCTTCGCATCATATGAAGACACCAAAATTGGGTAGATTTGTGGATAGCGTCAAAAGATGAAGAGTTTTTCGACGGGGTATCCGAATGTTGCCAGAAAGATGGGGAAAAAGTAGTGGCAAATGATGGAAAATACTTTGAATAAAACGTAATGTACTTTTCCTTTACAATAAATTTCTAATTTTTATAAAAACCGCGAAACTTATTTGTACACCTAATAAAGAATTATTTTATTGAGTGGCGATTATGTCCAAATCCCCAACAAAACAGAGGTATCTTTGTTTCCATATGAATAATGTCATGGGAATGGGAATGGGAAAGGCTACACGCCCAAGAAAGCCGCGATTTTGCCCTACACAACTGGCGATTATTCAAATAATGCAATCTGATGAAGTTTATTTAATGGCCAGGTTGTTGTTGTATTTGGCATTGCAGTAGCTTGTCAGAATTTGTGAAATCAGCCAGCTAACATTAGATGATATCGAAGATTTGGGGAAAGTATTAATTGTGTGAACTGAAGCAAACAAAAGAATGATGTAAATAAGAGATTTGTAGTTACTGAAGAATATATTAAATATTACCGAATTCTTACATAGCACTTTCGTCCAGCAGCAGCAAAGATCGCCGCCTGTTTTATGCATAATGTATCGGAAAATGTAGTCGAAATCTGGTCAAGGGTAAATTAGTGTTTTATAAAATACCTGAATCTGTAGTTAATTTTTTCAACTTGAAAATGTTACTCATATACAGGCTTGGTCTATTTCGAACATCGTCAGCTACACTTTTAAGTTGAATTCTGGGGAGACTTGATGACACAAGTAATAATAATAATAATACATTCTATTCCCAACAGGTTACACCTAATAACAGAGAAAAATGAAACAAATAAATGCGATTGAAAACTTAAACTAGACTAAATATGAGATCCTTATTATAGCATACATAAAAATATATCCAATAGTGCCTTAAAATTTTTACATGAAACCTTAGAAAAGAAATGTTTATTCCTTCAATAATTTCGAAAAATCAACAGTATATACAATCACATCCTTATCCCAAACGTACAGAATAAATAAGAAAAAGGTCACGAACCCCCACCACGATTCTCCAAATGGCACATCAAATCACAATTGGTAGTTCATCATTAGTAGATATCACATCGGCCACAAATAACTGTCATATAAGTTACACATGAAGAGTTGATAGGAGACAAGTGACATAACATTTGTCCTACCAAAAATCAACATAGAAAGGTGTTATATTGCCTTAGACCAGGCTCCAGGTACGTGAATATTAACCTTACTCAAGAGAAATTAACAATCAATCTCACCACGCAGAATCCCGCAGAGGAACTTCAATGCGCCACGCTCACGTCTCTAACTTCAATACCTCAACCTGCCGCTAGTTACACACACATCAATTTTGGACGTTTCCATAAAAGCCCGTACGAACATTTATCGTACGTCCGTAAACTCAAAGCAATCTCAGACCTGTCGATTTTTGTATCGTAGACGTACATTTTTGATGATTCGATTCAGTTGCTTATCAGCGTGAACCCTTTCAAGACTTTCGTGTTCTTGCTATGTGGTTGCTGTACCGTCGCCGGTAAGTCCAGGAGTCAGTGGGTTCATCCCATTAATCAGAGAAGCATCGGTGATGGTGATTTTTCATGACGCTTTATGAACAATTCTGCAGTGACGAAGAAAAGTTTTTAATTATTTTTGGGAAATGTAAACGGCAAGCTTGGATGAATTGTATGAGAAAAACTAAATAATTTCACCAAACACACTGCATTACTTGCTTCTCTCTGATGGCGGTTAAATCGTAACCAGTAAAGCCAAGCGAACTTCGGTCGCAATGAACGAAATTTGATGTGTGTGAAGAACGCCGTTTTGATCACATGCGCTACTGTTTAATGACCACTAGATGGCGGTCGCAGGTCGAGGGACAATGAACGACCGCAATTACAGCGTCCGTGCTGATAACTTTGAGAATCGATGTATTGTAAAGACACAATCATTTCTTTGCGCCATTATTGGAATTTGTCGTACGAATTTTTGTCGTACGTCCAAAATCGACCTGTGTGTGTAACTAGCCCAAGGCCGGCGGTGAGAACTGAGTGGTCAAAATCCTCCTTCGAAGGGTACTGTCCGAAACATTTTAAAAATAAATATATTCCAAACACCTTCTCTGGACGGCTTCCAGGACGACGACAGTATTATGATAACGGACACCAGACTATATAGAGGCATATTCTAATCTACTGAATGAAAGAATAGTACAGTATCTTCCATAGTATCTACAATATTGTTCCAATTTCTAATGAAATAAATTCAAGAGTCTTAGAGGCAGAAGAGGATATCTGACTATGTAGTTCTTTGAAAAGGACAATTTACCATCAAAAACAACACCCAAATCCCTATACTCATCATATCTCTCCAGAATCTGATCACCCAACAGCATAGTCATAGTGAACTGGGGTAAATTTTATTATGAATGATACAACTCGACACTTATTGATATTCAGGCTCAAACTGTTCACTGAAACACCAAAGACCGATCTTATCCAAAGCAGCCTGGCAACCTCACGCAGTCATCAAGATCCCCAATAAGCTTAAATATTTCTGCAGATCATCAGCAAAGAGGAGATGGAGACACTAGAAAGAAGCAGAGATAGGTCATTAATATATAAAAAAAAAAAGCAGCAATGGGCGTAAATTGGAGCTTTGTGGCACCCAGATAATGGCGAGATAAGGTGGCGACTCACAACCCTATAATGAACATATTGATAACGATCGGAAAAGTAAGATCTAACCAAACAGTAAAAACTGATGAGAGAATCCAATGTATCGCAAGCTTTGTGATCAACATCTGGTGATCAATCTGGTCAAAGGCCTTCTGAATATCTGTGTATATAACATCCATCCTGACCTCACGATCATCCAGGTGACTAGAGAAACATGGCTGTTGGAAGTCACTCAATGGTCGCCGAAGAGGTATGTTGATGAATCTGTAGCACACAGAATAGAAATTGTTATTAAAGTGTCTAGAACATGTGTGCAGTTCTGAAATAACATCTGATTTGCCAACACAGCGTAACATCAACAGCGTCCATAACAAAGAATATTATTTCAACACAAGAAAATTCGATGCACTTTGTACTGCAAGTTCAAGGATTATACTATTCACGCAATGCACATTTAATAATTCGTATTTTCTGACATTATAGGGTGCTGGGTTTCCTGAGGAAGTCTAAACAGCTGAAAAACACATGCCCAATTATTCACATGTGTCTCTCTCTCTCCATGGATAAAACACCGTGACAGATGAACGGCAAGTGACGAGGTGAAGTCGAAGTGACGGCTCACGCAGAGCCAGAGGGGAGGACATTGGAGATCTGGTTTATCTGGGGTGTTCCAAATATTGAGTTCTTTAAACCGGGCCGACCCAATTGCAGTAGTTTAATTTCTTCTGGCTACTGTAGAGATGTTCGGGGTTTGAATTCTAAGACTGATCAGTTTTTGTGTTCAATTAGTAGTGATGACATGGGACATGGTTGCGTGATACAGTGTGGGGGAGGCTGAATTGTTTCCTACTAATTATAATGTTTACAGACATGATCGTGATCTTGATGCAAGTAATTGTACCACCAGCGGGTGGAGTTATTGTTAACCCAGTTCACTGACAGGTATAATTCTGAACATATTGATCTAACTTATGTAGAAGGACTGGTTCACTTGTATTGATATTGTGTGGTGCAGGGTTGTACTCCCTGGGATGATGTATTGTATAGTTGTTGTTTATATACCACTTAATATTGAGGCTAATATATATCTTTGGAGCTATTTTTAGACCTTACTATAATGTTCGAACGCTTTACACGACACTAAGCTAACTGTCGTCGAGATTTCAATTCTCAATCATATGTTAGCCTTGGAATCTGCAGTGGGACGTTAAACGCTCTGGCCGTGCGAACGTTTGCCAGGATTCTAGATCGGGGACAGTTCAACGATATTTTGAATAATAAAGATGGTGGTGAATGTTGATTTGTTATTTCTAACCTAGAATTGTCGTGTGTGGAGGATGTGTTTTCCTGCCGTGCCCGCGGATCCTCACCACCTCCGATGCATTTCAGTTTTTGTGATGTCAAGCCTGAAAGGGAGGCTTCCGCTACTGAGCAGGGGCAGAAATAGAGAGTACAATTTTAAAAAGTCCAAACTTTCCCCTACTTTACCGTTCGATACTTGAGACTGATTGGGAGTCCATACTTTTTTGGGGGTTTGGTTGACTCTGACGAGGCATGCAACAGACTGTATATGATGTAATTTATGTGATCTTTGAAAGAAATATTCCTAAGAAAATAACTCAAAAAGCGTCCGGTTTCCTTGCTGGTTTACGCCAGAGGTCATAGATTATATATATCTGAAAGAAAAAGGCATTCAAAATTTAAATCCATGCAGAACTGAATTTCACCACAGTAGAAGTACAGATCCTTGCGTAGTATTGTCAAGTCTAAAATAGCTTCTGGCCTATCGTGATTTTCTTTTGATGTCCGAGGAAGGCGACGAGGATCCCAAAAGCTTTTTGGTTGCTTTATACGAGCTAAAAAGGTTCATCCAGGTTGCCGGGTCATTATGCGGGATGGTGAGTGATGCCAATTTCAGAACCCACAGGAGATTGCGGATGCTTTCGCCAGGTATTTTCAGTCCCGGTGTTTGATGGGGGCTGATGTGGTCGGCGAAAGGTCGGATGCTTCGCTCCTGCCAGTCGAGTCCGGTGTGGTGGTTGCTGCCACAACTGAGGCCGACGTAATGAAAGCTCTCTGAGAAAGCTGAAAGGTGGGCGAGACAGCTGGACCGGATGGTGTACCGATTTCTTGTCAAGGGCACGGTTGGTAGAGTTGGCTGGGCCTCTTGCGACAATATTCAACTTGATTGTCAGAGACATCTGTTTTTCCCACCAAGTGGAAGGTTGCAAAGATTATACCTATACTAAAGACTGGCGATAGGGACATTATATATAATTATCGTCCGATTGCATTATTATCAAACTTTTCGAAGATATTCGAGATTGTTCTTCACAATAAATCTATCAAATCAAGTCGAGGCAAAGATAAATCAAAGAACAGCATGGTTTTGTGACAGGGATCGGTCGGCGTTACGAATCTGGCTTCGCTTTTTCTCAGTTCCTTTTCGAGGTTTTAGATGATTCTGGACAGGTGGATGTAGTTTGGCACTGATTTTCAGAAGTGGGCGTTCGATAAGGTGGAACCATCGGATTTTTGCTCAGGAAGTTGGGGAATGAGGTGAGAGTTCAGTCCGGGATTAACGCTTCTTCTGAGTCTTACTTATGTCATCGTAGGCAATATGTGGTGATCGAATGATTTCTGTTCAGTTGGAGTATCTGTCCACTTCCGGTAAAAATTCCTTCTTGTGGATCTAATGTTTGGACCATACCTTTTCCTATTATTCGTAAATGGATTTAATCATTAAAATCTGTGCGTTTAGGTTTGATGTTGCGCGGACGACTCAAGTTTTTCCTTCGAATTCAATGTGTGTAAGATCTGTTATGAAATACAGAGTGCTATTAACGTCTTACTAGATTGTGTGTGTTGCAAAACTGTTTGAATTTAGAATTGTATCTATATGGTAGTATCGTATCATTCCACAAAGGCGAGCGTATGATCCCACTCGTCTATGAGTAGTTGTTTATTGGGGTGACTGGTGTGTGATCAGAGGATTTGGGAGTGCTATTTGACAGTGTGCCGACATTCTGTCCCACATGTCAATAGCTTTGCTGGGCACCGCTTCAGGGCTGTATGGTTTCATAATCCGTAACGGAAGGCACTTTTCCAACTTCGAGAACGTTGATTCTCTTGTTCAACGCTTTAGTGGAAGAACTAAACTTGAGTACGCTCTTTCTGTCTGGCAATCTCATTTACTCCTGTCACAGGCAGCGCCTCTGAATCGATTCAGCACGATTCTATCACCAACTGTAAGTGTTGCCTATAAGAGAGGGACGGAATCTCACCCTCCCTAGAGGTTCCGACCACGCTGGACTCTCTTGCGCAGATTCGATGCGCGCTGTCACTGGATGATATCGGCACAGTTTGCAGGCAATTTCTTTTCTGTACAATCTTGTTCACGGTAGGGCTGATTCTCTCCATGTTGTTGGCTTAAAGGTGAATTTCTAGTATACTGGGATCAACAATGAGAGCTAGACCTCTGTTCTACTTCTAGCTCCATGTCAAGAAATAATTGTATGCTATGAACACCTATGCATTTTACATGTGTAAATTATTCAATTTTAATTTGTGAAAATTGTGACATTTTCCACTGACTCACCTGGCATCAATTAGAGAAAGATATTTAAAATTGTATTAAGTGATGATGATTGATCTACATTGTATCTTTTTTTGTAATTTTTCTGTAATTCAAGTTATTTACCTGTAGAAAATAAAATGTAAAAATGTAAATGTAAAATATTCTTTTCTGTCACAGAAAAAAAGTTAGCTTTTTAACTATCATGTCTTACTTCGATTTATCTTTACTTTTTGGATAACCTGTGTAGCATCACTCACACTGTAACATTTGAATCACATGACACTTATAAATCCGTCAAATTCTGAATTACAAAGAGAATTCGCCTCAGACATATCGATGCAAACGTTCGAAAGCTGAACAGACTAAAACCAAACAGAGTGTTCCTACTAGTCGTAAAAACCCGTTCCATATTTCATCGCGATAACTCCAGAACAATAATATTCAAACAAAATATTAATAATTCAGCTCCTCCCTTTATTCCACGTAGGAACGTAAATCATTTGCAGAACCTTATTTGAGCATCTCACCAACTATAAAGCACATATCAGGGTCTCTCATTAACGAGGGTCTCCTTAAAGGTAACGACGTTAACATACCCTTTGGAGATGGTATCGGTTTGTTTGCTGTGACTCAGTTTTTCATACTTATTTGTTGGGCACTGCGTAATTTACACGGGAGCCGGGGAAAACATTAAAGAGAAATCAATCCGCAATGTTGAGTTTGATTGTTATACCCATTCTGAATGACAAGCAGGAGAATGAGTCTATGTAGCCCATTGTCTAAATTAATATAAAGATTGATGACTATTCCTCATTCAAGTTGTTTGAAAACTTTGTGTGTGCACTAGTAGCCTTGTTAATGAGTTTGAAACGATTTGAAATAGTACATACTGTTACCAAAATTATGTGATATTTATAATCGAATGAATACACTGTGAGTAAAATTCCTTTATTAATAATAGATAAATAATATTTTTATAAGAAGGAAGACTTTCATTGTGTGAATATACATATATAACTTGTAAGTTATAAACATTCATTAGCAATAAACAAGTGATACGTTCATTTGAAGTTAGACATTCTGTCTTTGATAACATAAGTTCGATGGTTTCACACAGATTTATTAACAATATTTTAATGGTAATTTCATTGGAATTAAAATAAAATGATTGAAACTAACCCAATGTATCGTCTATAAATGGAAAGCAATATTTATTGGCAATTTCCGAACAAATAATTAAGAAGAAAGAAATTACTTACTTAATCAACTAGTTTATTAATGATAGCGATCAATGGTCTAGAATCAACAGATGTTGATTTGCATCCTCCAAGCCGTTTGATGGCTGCAAAGTCTGCTCCACTATCCGAAAGGATAGATGCAGAAGAACGCCGATAACAGTGACCTGTATACAGATTGGGATGTTCTTATTTGAGAAATTTTGCAATTAACGATGGTAATTTCGCAAATGTATTGATTCCTACTGGCTGTATTGAGCAATTAAAGTTCTTGTTAAAGACGAAAAGTTTTTCGTGCGGAGTGTGAATTAGTCTCAAGGATTTATATCTCTTGATTGGATTCAAAAATGTACGCTCCTCATTATCCACCGCAGTGAATATCCGTTTCGAATGCGTTTTGAATGAATTCACTGTTATTAAAAATTTCGAGCCCATATCCTACACATCAACCTTCAAATAAAAAATTTAAAGTTACATATTTTATATCCACGTGAAAATAAGAAAAATTTAGAAAATTAATTTAATTGCGTTTTATATTTACCTTTGAAGTAAAGAAAATACTGTCTGGAGCATTTGCGATAAACTCTTCTACATGATCTTTCTCGAGAACTTTCGATTCATTAGGAATATAACCCACTTTTTGTCCCTTAATGAACATCACCAGTTTTGATATCTGCTTATATCTGCTTACTTCTGAATACTCTATGTTCGGTTGCTCATGACAATCATGCATTAAAATAGAAAGAAATCGTGCATTAAAATAGGTCATTAATGCATGATTTTGTGAACGTTAAACAGAGATTTTATTGGGAAGTCGACGGAAATGAATATTTATTAAGCCATATTTCAATCAAGAATTGTGTTGTAGTAAACGAATTGCGTACCTATTAGATACTATTTGTCAACAATGCAAAATACTGAATATTCATAAGACACGAAAATTCTCAATTCATTTGTAATCTGCTGACATTTCTATTTTGTGAAATATGCAACGCTAACAAACACACCGAAAACGGCGAGGTGTAACAAAAAATCGTTATCTCGAATTAAACCGACGAAATAAAAAGCGGGAATACACGATCAGAGAGGCTATAGTCCATGGTCCGGACCCGCATTGTTTCAAACTATCGGACCGACTATTTGTGGCTTGTTCCGTTGATAAGGGGCGATCGGATTGCGATTGTGGGATTAAATGCTTTTCATTTGATTGAATGTTTCATCAAATGACCCGATGCGATGAAACGGATTTGTGATGTTCAGAGAGAATTTCTACAAAGGGATCTACCGATTGGTTCTGAAGTAAATTTAATGTTGGTTCGATTTCTTTCGAGAGATGGGGTTGACGAAACGAATTCATTGAATTTATTGCACTTTTACATATGCCGAAAAAAATGTGCATAATAGTTACGAAATTTAGTTTTCCGTCGACCTCCCAATAAAAGCTCTGTTTAACGTTCACAAAATCATGCATTAGTGACCAGGGGGTGGAAAGTCAGTTCAAAACGACTGTACCTCGTTTTGGGCTTATTTTGGTCAAGTTGGATTCACTACACGATTGTCAATCTGGATCGACCAATCAGAAAATAGAATGAAAATTGTGGAAGGGATCGAAGGAATTTCCTACCGTAATGGCGGACAAGAAGAAGGCATGGAAAATAAAAGTAATTTTTAATAATTCGTCGCATGGCTATAAATACGGACTCTCTCAAATTTCCGTTCTTTCTGGCTTTGGCGATATTGTAGAGTGAATCTTTTGGACTTTCAGTATCGAATCGTGAATTTTAAAATGGGTTTCAATTGTTGTGTTAAAAGATGTTCAACCAAATATGGTAAAATGCGTGGATACCATTTCCGTAGATTTCCACAAAGTAGAGAGGTGAGTGTAACAAATGATTACAAATTATTTATCCTCGTATATTTATATTCAAAACTTTTTAGGTATTCGAGAAGTTTAGTTTGAATATGATTAAATAAAAACTTATTTAATAAAATTTCCACATTTATTGTGTTTTAACAATATGTAACACTACATTTGCAACAATTGTTTCGACAAATTCTTGGCTTCTTCAGGCGAGTTCGATGTTAAAACAGTTTTAACATCGAACTCGAGATGGCAGTCGAATCAGGGGACTGGAATCAATTGACTTAATGGAAGAAGAAGTACCACAAAGTAAGTTTAGAGTTATGCCTTATTTAAGAAGTGAAGCTATTTTAGCCTGTTGAAGAAATTTTGAAATTTCTCAAGCTTGCACAAAGCTTTCGTATACATACTTTGCCAATAAAATTTTCACTATTCATATTCCAATTTCTCATTATAGTGGCCTCAGAGATAGAAATACAGAGTGTCAAAGAACCAGGTACTTCGGAAATGGAAACCGAGGCAGTAGGTCAGCTATCTCCTGTGTAATATCTGTTAGAAGGAAGTATGTTGTAATTTTATGCCATTGATTATTGTTGTAGAAATTTGTTATGTATTATTTAAGAAGTGAAACTGTTTTAGCCCATCGAAGAAATTTTGAAATTTCTCAAGCTTGCACAAAGCTTTCGTATACATACTTTGCCAAAAAAATTTTCACTATTTATATTTCGATTTCTCATTATAGTGGCCTCAGAGATAGAAATACCCAGTGTGGAAGAGCCAGGTACTTTGGAAATAGAAACTGAGGCAGTAGGTCAGCTGTCTCCTGTGGAAGATCTGGTAGTAAGAAGTATGTTGAAATTTTATGCCATTGATATTGTTGTAGCAATTTGTTATGTATTATTTAAGAAGTGAAACTGTTTTAGCCCATCGAAGAAATTTTGAAATTTCTTGAAAGCTTGAACAAAGCTTTCGTATACATTCTTTGCCAAAAAAATTTTCACTATTTATTTGCTGTAATCCTATTGTATGATCTCAGGCCTACCAATATTTGTTTTCGTTGATTTAATTTTTTTCCTTATTTATATGTGAATTCTTCAGAATTCTAATTCTTTGAGGTAAAATTGATTATTAACACTTCGTGTTTCATGTACCAGGATTTTGGTCTCTTTATCATATCCTTGAAAGTGTGTTCGATTAATTAAGAAAACATAATTATTTTGTTAAATGAATTTTTTCTAGTATGTTTGTAGATGCCAAATTATTTTTTCTTATCTTATTAATTGTAATATAACCATGTCTTAATGAAAATATCACACATAATTTTTGGAATCGATAACGTTCACTGTGTTTTGAATTAATTGTGTTTTATCCATATTTTCAATTTATTTTGCTGTAATCTCATTGTAATTGATTGTAAGCCCAGAAATTACGCTAATGTTAATAAAATTCAGAATATAGCTTTAATTTGTCTTCTTTTCACGATAAAATCTAATTTTAATTGCATTTTCTCTGAATTTGAATTGATAGAAACTCTTTCATTTCCAACTTGATTCAAATCAGGTTGGAAATGACTTGGTTTCTATCAGTCCAATTTCAGCGAAAAATGCGATTAAAATTTCTCAATTTCGAATAGCCCGCCAATACCCCCTCTTTTACCCCCACCACAATTTCTACCTCCCCTGCCCTTTTAGTTCGCTTCACTACAACATCAACCGCTAGTGTCGCGTTCATTTGCGCATTCACAAAAATCTGCTAGAGTTGCCGATCTATATACTTTTATTTATCTATGTTAGTGACCCATTTCAATGCACGATTTCTCTCTATTTTAATGCATGGTTGTCATGGTAACCGAACATAAAGTATTTAGAAGTAATAGTGACTCTCCCTCTTCAATCACAGAATAGTCGCGTATTTATCTCTGGTTCCATTGTTATTCCACACAGAAAAGAAATAATGAAACTAATCCAAACAAAATCGATCTGTCAAATTACGAGTAATATAGCTGCTTTCAATCTTAATCTTAATCTAATATCGCCAGTTACTTCAATTACAATGAATAACGAAGTCAATATCCGCTTAACTCCCCCGGACGTTACAGCAATGGCTAAAGCAGTAACTTTGACCCTGCTACCTGAAAAAAGCCGACATTTATGACAAAACCTACGCAGAATTCATGTCATGGTGCGAGGAGAAGAACGTTTTCAATTATTCTGAAACAGTTTCGTTGCCATACTTTAAGAGTGTTGCAGAAAAGGCATACTTAGCAAGTTTATGGCCAAAGTATTGATATTAGCAGATATCACAAACTGGTAATGTTCATTAAGGGACAAAAAGTGGGTTATATTCCTAAGAAATCGAAAGTTCTCGAGAAAGATCATGTAAAAGAGTTTATAGCAAATGCTCCAGACAGTATTTTCTTGATGTCAAAGGTAAATATAAAACTTAATTAAATTAATATTCTGAATATTTTTTATTGTCACGTACATTTAAAATATGTAACTTTAAATTTTTTATTTGAAGGTCGCTTTGGTATTTGGAGTATCCGGGGCATTGCGAAATGATGAGCTGTATAAGTTGCAGATAAATGATGTGCAAGATATGGCTCGAAATTTTTGATAACAATGAATTAATTCAAAACGCACTCGAAAAGGATATTCACTGTGGTGGATAATGAGGAGAGTACACTTTTAAATCCATCAAGAGATATATATCCTTGAGATCAATTCACACTCCGCACGAAAACTTTTTCGTCTTTTACAAGAACTTTAAATGCTCAATACAGCCGGTAGGAATCAATACGTTTTCCAAATTACCATCGTGAATTACAAAATTTCTCAATTTAGAAAAACCCAATCTGTATACAGGTCACTGTTTTCGGCGTTCTTCTGCATCTATTCCACACCATAATGCTAAAGTATTTATTCCTCTTGTCTGAATTATTTATTAGAAAATAAATATTGCTTTAGTTCTCCAATCATACAATCGCGTAAAGGGGTAAGCCTCTGCAATGTTTATGTTGAATAAACATTATTATTTTTATTATTATTGATGAATATATTTATATTAAGTTTTAATTACATTATTCCAATTATAAACAAATTAATATTGAATTATTGATAATAAAGGTATTTAAATTTTACTGAACATATATATGTTTGTGGACAAGAAGTCCTACTTTGAATTGGAGTATATTATTTTGTAGCCCTATCGTATAATTTAGTATCCAACGTACATATATTACTAGAAATAAAATCTTCATTATAATAGGAATATTATTAATTTTCAATTATCACTCTGCGTATACCTTTTTACGAATGGAGATATTGTTAAACCGTAAATTTGGGAATTGGTAGTTTCATAAAAAATATATTTTATCGAGAATTATACAATTTGATATTTCTTGAACTGGCATACAAAAAAAAGTTATACATTAAAAAACAATATTTCTACTCAATAATATTTTAATAAAAGATATTGATTATTGAAAAAGGTTTTATCCCAAACTTAGAATAATATTCGGAAATAAATTAAATTGGGAATCTGAAAAAACAGGCATAAATTCTATACAAGATAAATTGAAATCAGTATCGATTTATATATAATAGCAAAAGTTACAACCATCCCAATTTTTATCCTTAAAATTTTTTCAAACAGACAAAGATATGTTATTGGTGAATGTTGTATTTTAAAGGTGGTAATCTTGCTGGATATTATCAAGTAGTTTTAATTCGTAAAGGATATTTGTTGATATAAACAGGATGTTAATAAACCGCAATCGATTTATTTCAATAATTACAGAGTCCCATTAAGAATAGGATTTTTAAAGGTGGCATTCTTGTTAAAAATAAACAGGTAGTCTCAATTTGTAAAGGATATTTGTTAATATTAGCAGGATGTTAATTATCCGCAATCGATTTATTTCAATAATTACAAAGTCCCATTTATAGATAATATCGTATTTTCAAAGGGGACGGCAAGTACCATCTTCGTTCATTTCCTCCCGCTACTTGTGGATTCACCCGATATACCTTTTCTACATAACAATATGTTGAGTTCAACGGTGCGCGGTCTGTGGTATTTTCGAGTACTTCGGGAGTGCCGCAGGGCAGTAACCTTGGACCACTGCTTTTCATAATTTTCATCGATGATTTGGCTGATGTGGTGGATGTTAACTGCCTGCTATTTGCCGATGATTTCAAAATGTACCTTTAGGTGAGGGATGCCTTCGATTGTCAGCGGCTTTCCATCAATTTGCTGCGCGTTGTTGAATGGTGCGAAAGAAACCGATTGAATCTGAATGTCAAGAAGTGTAATGTCATGTCTTTTACACATAACAAAAATGTAATTCCTTTCAACTATACTGTGGATGGTAACTCGCTTGAGTGTCCGGCGTTGTTGACGGACTTGGGAGTGATTTTTGACCCAAAACTTTCGTTTGCACCACATATTGATGCCACTCTGTCTGCTGCAAAAGGGATGTACGGATTTATTGCGCGCATTTCTCGTGACTTTTCGGATATAGCCACATTGAAGAACCTTTTTTACGCATATGTCAGGTCCAAGCTGGAATATGCAGCTTTAGTATGGTCCCCTTACCACCAAAACCATATTGTTGAGATTGAGTCGGTGCAACGACGTTTCCTGAAGCTTTCATCATATAGAGAGGATAATGTGTATCTGCCCACTGGTTTTCCTCAGGATTTACTTTTGAGTAGACACGGCATGAAGAGTCTGAAATGTCGGCGGGACTGCCAGTGCGTTGTGTTCATGCACAAGTTGATCAATGGGGTGGTTAAAGATTCAAGCATACTCAGTATTATCAATTTTCTGGTTCCACGACCTGCTTCCAGAGCGGACAACTTATTTTTCATGCCGACACCGAGAACTAACACTGATATATTCTCCTCTTCATAATTTGTGTCACGCTTGTAATTCTGTTTGTCCTAACTTGGATATCTTTTATTGTAGCATCTCAGATATCAAGTCATACTATTTTGGCTGACTTTGTATTACATGTCTTATTTTGTATATTTGGAATTAGTTTTTTGTTCCTGTTTACCTGGTTCTGTAGGTGGGTTTAACCTGTAGAACATTGTACATTTTAAATAAATAAACCAGATTAAATAAATAAATAACATATATTCAATCACCACGATGAATAGAGTATGTTTCAATGATAAATAACAATTTTTCGATTTCGAATATTTGCCAATCTTCAAATACGTCCAATGCGCATTCGAATAAAATACATCCTGTATAAAGCCATAATTGGAAATGCTCGAATGGCAAATGCATTTGAAACATTTTGATTATTTAGATTTTCAGCAGGTTCAGTAATGTATTCTTTTGCATAAATCAGAATGTAATACTCGCGAGGCGTAGTTGCCGGACTCCGTGTCTGGCGTAACTCGGAGAGCTTCATGAAATATTAAAAAAGAAATCAATCTTGGCAATTTCCTAACTTCCCTGAGGAACTTCAAACAAGAGCACAAACTACAAATAAGTAGATATTCTCCTAACTTATTTACTTCCTGTGAGCTCAGATCAAGCTGATCAGAATTCCCTCGAGGCAATGTTAAGTGATTGGTTCATGATGTTAATGTGCAAATAATTTATTCACGCTTTGTCCTCCAAATTTACCAGCAGTGACCTGATATTTCATTTACGGCAAAATCATGATGAAGATTGTTTGGTATATTTCCATTATTCATTATGGTTATTGAGATATTTCAACACAATATTTTTGGCCCATATATAATTTATTCATCATTTCTCTTTCCGGTTTGATACAATCTTTCTCTAGATTTTGGATGCCACCGATGAGAACAATTTACCGAGACCTTCGAATTGTACTGAGCCAAATTTCATTCCACGCAGCATTTTTTTGAGTTCTGCGAAGAGACAGTAGTCGCTGGAAGCCAAATATGAACTGTCAGAGCGATTGTTTACCAAAATGACTGCGGAACAAAATAGTATACCTTATTGGTGGACACCCGGTATATGCTTGGATCTTATCGCAAGTTGATTACTTTCATTTGCTTCGTTTCCTTCAACGTGGTGTCCAGAAAGGGTATCGCGTATTTGTTTTCGCGCCATATTCGGAACGGGGCATGTAAAATGAAGAGTACTCGGGGACGCATCGCGCATTTTTCGTACGAGCGTATTATCTTAATGTTGTTTCAATAGTGCCTGCTCAACGTCTCTATCGTGCAGAATATCGTACACGCCACGCGTCAAGTGTCGAAAGCATAAGGAAATAGATCAGGATGTGTAATGAACACCTCTTCCCAACGTCCTAGTAGAAGAGCGGCTTTCCACCGACGAAGAGGGGGTACAAAAAAATTGAAAATTTAAAAATTTGGTTTATTCTAGAGTTTCTCCTGACGGGAGAAAACTTAATGGTTCGTCTCGCCGCTGGAAAGGATGAGTCTTCAGTTCTGTAAGATTAGGGAACTCAATAAAATTCCTAAATAACAAAAATTAATTTATTCGAAGCACACAAAAAAACCAAATGACAATTTTAATACAAAAAATAATTAAAACAATTTCTGACAAAATATTATTGGAGGTTTCGGATTATGGATTTTTGTCTGTTTATAAAGTTTATATCTGACCTTTTTCCTTGGACTTCTAACACGGAAAGGATGGAGCTTCACTACCGAAATTTTCGAACAATTACAACACAATAACTATTTTCCTAGAATTCAACAGACTGATTTATTCTATACTTTTAAGTGTTTTCCTGGTTACCGATCACGTTGAACTGATTTTCCATTCCCTAATTTTTCCTGATATCCTTTTGTCCGTGGGCGTTATCGAACATAATCCAGAATTCCCTAATTTCTTCTAATTAGTTCCCTTCTGTTCGATAGTTCGAAATTTACCCCAACTACTTCGAAATCTAAGTTCCATTGGCTTTAGTCAATTGAGTGTCTCGATACAAACCTCTGATTGGTCCACTGATTTAATTTTAATTTTAACTAAAGATCCACCTTTTTCCCATCGGTAAGTTTGGAACCCTAATTGATAAATAGGTCGTAAGGTCGAGAGGGTCACGTAAATATATCATATGTCGAACTCCCCTAGCTAATTCTCAAATTTCATTACGTCGTATTCCATGTAGGGAATCAATAAATTTTGTTTTAAATCTTAGGTTTTATGATTATTAGTGTGATATTTTTGAGAGGTTTATTACTGTCTGGTATGTCTGAGAATTTCGATTAGATATGGTTTTTTGCTTATCAAGACCCATTATCTAGCATCGCTAGACAAATCGTATTACAGATGTTGTAGAATACAGGTGCGACAGTTAAAATTCAAAACCATGGCCGACCTCGTTCACTTCGCGATAAAGAAACAATTGAAGAAGTTGAAGCGTTGATTCTTCAAAATCCGTCTTCATCCATCCGAAAGCGAAGCCAAGCGTTGAATATCAAAAAATAGCCTTCACGTTCGATTTTGAAGAAAGACTTACACTTAAAATCCTATAAAATTCAATTGGTTCAAGACTTGAAGGATGCGGACTATGCTAATCGACTGAATTTTGCGAACGGAATGCAGCAACGATTTAATAACTTTAACAACATACTAGTTAGCAGTAGCAAATTTTCACCCGAATAGTTATGTTGATAAGCAGAATTGTCGGTACTGGGCAGTGGAGAATCCGAGATGAAAGCATGAACGATTCCTGCAGAGCCTAAAGGTCGAGCGAGACATAGCGGCCCAATGTCTGCTAAAGGCATAATTGGTCCTTATTTTCGAGCAATTAATGTGAATAGTGACCTTTATTGCGATATGTTGCGAAATTTTTTGATCGTAGAGTTGCAGAAGTTTGCAAGTTTCAACTTAAGAACGTGGTTTCAGCAAGATGGGTCAACTTGCCATACCTCAAATGATTCAAAGGAAGTTGTTAACGAATTATTCCCAAATAGAGTCATTTCGCGAAGAGGTAACATAATAATAATTCTCCAATTCATATGTTGATAATAAACAATAAACATTTTTATTGCTCACAATTAATTTTTGTTTTATTGATTTTACAAATACCCGATACCCTATCTGAATACCTTGTATATCTTTTTAAGGTCTGCATTATTATTGATGCTTTCTGATGTTAATCATTCCTTAATTCTTTCTCATTGTTTACAACATATTTTTATCAGTTGAAATCATTGTGATTTTATGTTTGGAAACAACCCGATTAACATCAAATTCTTATTGTGTGAGGATGAGTAATAAGAACGCTAATAAAACAAATATAATTATCTGGTTAGTAACTTTCCGGACATCATAAATCTTCATATATCATATGATAATGGATATTTCCAGGGACTCCCACAATCGAAGAAGCAACCTCTATAAATTTTCAATCTATAACACATTTCACGAGTATATATGGGCGAGAAATATTCCGAACGATGACATGGGATAATGTGTTAGTTCGAACCGTCCGAAAAATTCGGACGATTCTCCGAAGTTCTCTTCACTTCACTATTCCGTAGGGGTCTCTTTTTAATGGCCGCAATTGAAGGCAGAATCCGAAAATTACGAAGGCCCAAACGTCTAACTGAAGTCATTTTAGTGCATCTGAAGCGGTGATTTTTTATTCTAAATCGACGAAATCTTGTCACAACCAATTCAACCTGGAAACTGTATGAGGATTACGAATTCTAGTGGACTTTTGATGCGGATGGTGCTCTGCATCGAGGCTGTGGGTATATACAGCCTTGGGCAAAAGTATTGAGCACCCATGTCACCTTTCAGTTTTTTGAACAGGGTCGAACCGAAATAAAATGAAACAACTCCTGTTTATATCATTACTTATTAATACATAATCAATATTTTGTGGGTCCACCGTTTGCATTAATTACGGCAGAAATTCTTTTTGACATCGAGTTCACTAGTTTTCTACAGTCTTCAGCCGTTATCGCGTTCCACTCCAGACGCAAGCAGCGTTTTAGCTCTTCTTTGTTGTTAATAGTGTGGCGCCGGACTCTGCGCTTTAATAAACCCCATAAATGCTCTATGGAGTTTAGGTCCGGAAACTGGGCAGGCCAGTCCAGTTCAATGCAATTTTCTCGAAACCATGTCATCGAGCGAGCAGACTTGTGGCACGGCGCGTTATCCTGCTGGAATTTAACGCCATCCATATTTGTGTCTCCAAAAAGTGTGTTGAATGAATGCAACAACGCAGATTCTAGTACATTTATGTACTTTTCAGAGTTCATGCGACCCTCACACACGAACAATTCGCCAACTCCAGAATCAGTCATGCAGCCCCAAACCATTATGCTGCCGCCACCGTGTTTTACAGTTGGTACTACACACTCTGGTTTAAATTCTTCACCTACCCGGCGACGCACAAAGATCACACCAGGTGTTCCAAAAATCTGCAACAACGAGAAAAATATTGAGCCCCGAGAAAAATATTAAATTAAAATAAAGAGGAATTTTTTTCAAACTGTTTATGAAATATTATAAGGACATTAAATTAAGTAATTTACCTAATAGTTTGATTCATCTGACCTCACGACATTTGACCAATCTTCTGCAGTCCAACTTCGGTGTTTTAAAGCCCATTCATATCGAGCTTTCTTGTTGTCATCCGAGAGCCATGGCTTCTTTCTGGCTTTACACCCTCTCAAACCAGCTTCCTGAAGTCGTCTGCGAATTGTGCGAGCAGAAATTGATGGTGTAATTTCTATTGACAAGTCAGCAGCAAGCTCGGAAGAAGTTTTTTTCCTATTTTTTAACGACTCTCTCAATAACTGACGATCTTGACGACCTGTAGTGATGCGTTTGCGCCAGGTTCTAAGCCTATTCCGATGAGATCCGGTAGCAGAAAATCGCTCAATAGCATATTGCACAGATCGGCGCGAACATTTCACAGTTTCGGAAATCTCTACTGGTGATTTCCCTTGCTCATGCAGAACCTGTATCTACACACGTTTTTCTAACGAAAGTTCGTTTCTTTTTGGCATATTATAACGATATCACTCCAATCTTCCGCAAACAATCACCAAAAGCAAACTAAACGACTGGATGTGTGCACAACGAAGGGCAGTAGCGAACTGATAAATAAAGACAAAATGTGCAAAAATAGCAAACTTTATGGCACCCAGGTGTTTTATTGCTTTTTGCGGCACATGTAATTATTTTTAATCCTTTTTAGATGCCGACAAAAGAATCCTTAAACAATAGATTTGTTTTTCCCACACTTGCCGTGCACCTGCGAAATTTTTTAGGGTGCTCAATATTTTTGGCCAAGGCGGTATATATATAGAGTGATTCAAAGTAGGTTCTTATAAAGAATCATGTATTTATTTAAAACTAATTGGTGTGCAAAAATGACTTGTGAATTATAGTTATCCGTTCTTTATTTCAAAATGTCGAAGCTTTGATCCTGGTTAGGATCTTCCTCAGAAAACTACCATAATGAAAATTCATTGAGATCAACGGAAAGAATTTATAAGGAACTTACCGATATACAGATGTTAGAAATCTCTAGGGCAAAAATCAGTTCTCTTCAAATGTTCTAAGAATACTTTCCACAAATTTGTTTTATTTTTTTAGACAGTCTTGATCAAAATAAAATTAGTGTTCTAACTGAACGGCAATTCATCATGTATCTTTGCATCCTCGGAACTTAA
Organism: Micraspis discolor; assembly: GCA_030674115.1. Classification (NCBI taxonomy): domain Eukaryota; kingdom Metazoa; phylum Arthropoda; class Insecta; order Coleoptera; family Coccinellidae; genus Micraspis; species Micraspis discolor. Next base: position 6,140,994 of record JARTUT010001740.1, read on the forward strand.
CACCCATTCAGGATCACTTCTTATCAGCTCGTATACGGCGCAAATTCCATACCAAACAGCGGTAGGTAAATCCCAATTAAAAATCCCCATTAATTTTAATATAAATTTCAGCCACCGAGCAAGTACCACTGCAAAACAAGGGAATAATGGCGAGCATGAATAAATGAGGCGAACAACCAATGGTTAGGAAAATTAATAAAAGGAGCTAGCTAAGAATGAACCCATAACTAGTGCCAACACTAATATGCAGGTTAATTCGCGGACATCTCAAGCTGAATTGAAGGTGAGGTAGAGGTCCAGTAGTGAACGCATGGATAATGAAGGATGATTCATTTAGAGGTGCTCTTTGTGGTGGGGATTTAGTTGCAGATCGCGCATGCGTCGTGTAAACTGATGTGGTATTCTTGTTCATTAGTATCTGACATTTCAAAATGGAACGGCTTAGCCCGGCACAACGTCTACAAATTGTTCAGCTTTATAACGAAAATGGGCGTTCTCCGATTAATGTGTATCGGGCACTCAGAGCGACTTATGGTCAACATAATCGGCCTACCGAAAGCCCAATTCGCTCTACCATCACTAAGTTTGAGACTCAATATTCGTTATTGTATAATACTTTACCAAACAGACGACATCCAGCTCGTAGTGAAGAGAATATTGCGGCGGTGGGGGAGAGTATACGTGATACCCTGAAGTGTCGATTAGTCGCTATTCTCAAAAGCTTGACCTTCCTATTCAACAACTTGGCGGAATTTACTTAAGAATCTTTCTTTGAAAGCTTACAAAATTCAATTAGAATTGAAGCTGACCGTCCTACCGAATCGTTTGAGTTTTAGTCGTTGGGCTCTTGACAAGCTTGCAGAGTATCCACCCTTTTCGAAAAAACTTTTGTTCACTGATGAGGCCCATTTTTGGCTCAATGGGTTCGTGAACCAATAAAATGGCTTCACTGGGAAGCATTTCGGCGAGCATATTTTTCACGCTTTCACCCGTAATACTCACAAGTGTCATTGAAATTGGAACTATCGAATGGATATTGTTAACCGCAGTCGAGGTCAGCATCTGAAAGAAATTATCTTCAAAAAATAATTGTAAAAAATGGTTTTTTATTTTTAATTAAAGATTATGAAATGAAATTGTTTTTGTTAATTTTTTTCATTAAAAAAAGGCCTCTAAATGAATCACCCTAAAGTAAGGTGCAATTATGAGACAACTCAACTGTAAATCAAACAAATCTACGCCGGTGGAACCGAGCGCTCTCAACAAGCTCGAACAAAGAACCTGTACATCTCATGAGAGCTCCAACTGTGTATCGGTCCATTATTCCACATCAACCAGCACTCGAGATCGATTCCGCCCCAAGAAAAGTCGATCGAGCTCAAGGACAGATAGCAACCTCTCTCGAAACCACCGGGCGACGACACCCGTTGTCCATCTACCTGAATTACAGTTCTCCTGTCTTCATCACTGAAAATGAAACTTCCAAACTGAAAATCTGAAGAATGTGCAGTTATCCGATTAAATTATTTTGTCATTTTTTGCGATTTGTCTAGAAAAGAAACACTGTGTTGTATTGTTGTGTGCGGTAATCGAGATTCGAGAAGATGATTATCCCTTGTGAATTGCAAAAACGCAAACTTGTTTAGTTATTGATAATACCATATTATTGGTAAATCGTAATCAGATTCTTTTTTTAAATTTTTATAGATAAGCCATCGCATCCGATAAAAAATGACTTGAGGGCGAAACATTTGGACTCGTGGACAAAAAACAAATGTAGGAAACCAAAATACATCGGGGACTAGTCCATGACAGAATATTGAAATTACCGAAAGGTTATTTGTTATCAGCTGATGTTTTAGATGCAACAAGTTCAGTGATATGACATCATGAATTCGTATTCGTTTCAAATTAGTTTAATTTCTGTTCATTTCAGACATTATTCAATAATTGAATCTCATTTCTCAGTTTTGAAAAAAAAATCAGATAAAAGTTGGTATGAAGTACTCATTTTTCTAATCAAGAATAAATTTACTAACACTTTGTCTTCACGAATTTCTTCTGATTTTCTTCTGGAAATTGAATAAGAATATGGTTATTCATATAAAGAAGGAAATGCTAGAAATGTGTTATACAGAATACATTTTTCTGACTGAACTGCACGGTACAGAATCCATTATTGAATGGTTTTCTTTCCACAGTGATATTCAACACACTAAGATGCTGGTTTTTTAGTGGGTCATTTGTACTCTGTTTATTTAATCTATGAATTGAGCCATCTTATTCATTGAGTTTGTTAAAACGGCCTGATCAGAATGGGATTAAATCAATCAAAATGCTCAAGGTGGCTATTTGAGCAGAAAAATTGAATTTTGGCGAAAAAGTTTCATCAAAATTACTTCTTTTTACAGCGTTGGAGAGGGTTCCAGATACTTCAAATAAGTCAACCGTTTTTCCTTTTTCAATTTTGAGCATTTTAAGCGCCCCTTTTAGGGGTGAAATATACGTCCAAAGACGTTATTAGCCTAATCCCTCAATATCATCCCTAATTTTGTAATTACACAATATTAATCCTAAAATTTCATCACGGTGATAGGATAACTGTGGATAAATTCCATATTGAACCAAAACGTATATTACTTTGTGAATATCTGGCACATGTTATTCCCACTTCGAATGAAACATTATCGACTTTTCTGGGATGATTTGTAGATCCAGTACGGAATTCTCTATCTTTTTCTCCCCATTAATTTTCTCTGTCAAATAAAATACTATACAGCCAGACAATGGAATCAAGAAAGGATGAATCGTTTCTGGAAATTCAATATTTCGTTAGCCGAAACCGCTTCCATCGAACCTGATATAATCTATTCTTCCATTATCGAAGGTTTTGTCTGATTTAATGAACCAATATCCCGAAGATAAATTGACTCTACGTACCATTCATTGCAGTTCGGATGTGTACGGAATTTTTGCATCATTGATTGAAGGTTTATAATAATTTTTTGTGAACGTGATAGCCTTGATAATGGATTATTCAGAGCAAATTGTATTGGTTATTTCAGAACTCAGAACAACCATGATGGGATGAGGAAAGGACCGATATCAATGAATACTTACCCTCAAACGTTCGTTTTACGGGATGAAGACCATATATGAAAACCGAGAACCTTGCAGAGGAAATTTCACAAAGGTTGAACCTGTATGTTGAAGAAAGAGTTACAATCTGCACTTCTAATGAGAATATGTAACGTTTGCAACATCAACCGTGTTCTGGGGGTAAACGTTACCCTACCCGGTAGTAATTATTCGCGATATAAACTGAAATACACATACCGGGAGGAGTTTGCGGGATTTCATTATAAACTGAAGTCCCCGCGTCCTCAATTAATCGGCTAAGCTCCTCTGCATGTGAAACACGTCCCACGTTTATTATTTCCAAACTCAGTTTCTGACACAGGAAATAAAGGATATGTTTCCCGACCACCACCACAGAAGGGTTGACTGTCTCTCGGCGTGTTTTAAATATCTCGCTGGAACGGTGTTCCTAAACTAGGTGGAAGGCTTTGTGATTAAACCTTGGTTCAAGCGACGAAATTCTTTGAGAGCCGCTTGTTTTCTGTCCGCTTCTTGATTCAACACAATAAGGTAGAAACATCCTTTTGAGTTTGCCGCTCTCTAGAGTTGAGGTAGGTTTGTGCTAGTTTGAACCTTGCTGATGGTATATCGTTGAGGAATTTGGACATACAAGGCGTCCAGAAAGGGTGTCGAGTATTTGTGAGTTCAATAAAACAAAAAATATTTGTGAGCAATAAAAGAGTTTACTGTTTATTATTAACATAAGAATTGGAGAATTATTTGGAAAGGATTATGTTATAAATATGATGACCGTTGCGTTGCTGGCACTCTTCTAAACGGGAACGAAGATAGACGATAACACGTTGAAACATAGTTATTGATATTGCTGCCATTTCTAACATGATGTTTTGCTTCAACTGGGATCGATTCGGCGGATTATTTTGATAAACCTTATTTTTAAGGTATCCCCATGCAGAATAGTCGAGCGGGCTAAGTTGATGTTACCCCTTTGCGAAATGACTTCATTAGGGAATAATTCGTTAATAACTTCCATTGAATCATTTGAGGTATGGCAAGTGGCCACATTTTGCTAAACCACGTTCTTGAGTTGAAACCTGCAAACTCCTGCAACTCTGGGACCAAAAAATTTCGCATCATATCGCAAAAACGGTCACTATTCACATTAATTTCTCGGCCTTCCATATCTTCATAAAAATAAGGACTAATTATGCCTTTAGCAGACATGGCGGTCCAAACCACGACCATTGGGGTATGCAGGGGTCGTTCATGCTTTTGTTTCGGATTATCCACTGCCCAGTACCGACGATTCTGCTTATTAACATGACAATTCAGGTGAAAATTTGCTTCGTCACTGAATAGTATGTTGTTAAAGTTGTTAAATTGCTGCAGCATTTCGTTCGCGGTCGATTAGCAAAGTTCGCATCCTTCAATTTTTGAAACAACTGAATTTAATAGAGTTATAGATGTAAGTTTTTCGTTAAAACCGAATGTTCCTTTCCGGTCGACTGGAGCATGTATGCCCTGCATTAGACAGCGATTCGTTGATCGTTGACATGATTCCACCACTATACACCAGGTGAGCGAACACCGAAGAAGGCAAACTCCGGAAAGGTTATGGACATTGACTTTTGAGATTTCCAAAGAATCCTCATTGCCTACTTGAAGAAGGAAAAGATAATAACAGGACAATACGATAGCGAATCATAGGATAGAATTGACGATGCATTCAAGGAGAAAAGGACCACCAGCTCATTCATCACCAGTCGCCACTGCAAAATAGGTTAAATTGGGCAACGACTCGCTACCTCATCCACCACATTTACCAGATCTATATATATATTATGACATAAGTCATAATGAATGTCAGTTGATAATTTTTCCTCTGCTATTTTATCAATGAAATAGGTGTTGTATCACAGCCTTCCTCAACTATGGATGATGATTTCCCTTTGAATGGGTTCCATAGCAGACTTCAAACATAAGAAGATCTGAAAAATCATCACTTGGACCGCAAGACCCGATTCGAAGAATCCTCCTTGCAGATTGGCGACAAATTTTGTGTATTACAATAGATTTGAATATAGAGGGTGTTTCTGAGGACAGGAGTGACTACATTTCTAAAATAACAAAGTATTATGGTGCTGAGATTGTTCTCCTTCAAGAGACACATACGGATACTAAAAAAAAATCTTCGTTGAAGAGGAACCATGAAAGGTTATGTATTCATTGATTGTCTCCTTAGTAAAATTTATGGTTTGGCTTGTTATGTTAAAAAATTCTTGATTCACAATATCGAGTTAATCCAAAAAGGCTAATTAGAGGAAGTTTTCTTTATTTCTTTCAAATTTTGTATTTTTGATATTCAGTTCTTTTTTCAGCTTTTGTCTTTTTATTTCCAGATTCGATGTGGGCACCTTGAAGAGGTCTCTGTTTCCATCAATGGAAGATCACTCTTGAAGAAAGAAATCCCAAATATATTTCAGCTTATTTTTGTACTTTCACACTTAGGCAGGAAGCCAGGGTTTTTTTTACGGGGGTTTTTTCCCTAGGCTTTTATGTGATACGCCGAATTGTATGACACCCCGTCACTAACCCCTGATCTGTATGCTTTATTGTTTGCTAACGAAATATTGTAAGCCAAAAGTTCAAAAGAATATATATATACCAGATCTGGTACTGTGTGACTTTTTTCTGTTTCCAAACATGAAAAATTGGCTCGGTGGAAAGTGTTCAACGACCATCGAGGAGGTCATTTTGCAGAATTAGCGGAATCATATTATATTGGAAGGCATGCTAGCTAGTATGATCTCCAGAATATCGCTGTGCTAAGCTAATATGAAAAATTCCAAAAAAATCGATTTTCTATCCAAATACGGGTACTTATAGATCCATCACGGTACACTATTTCGACACTTTTTCTGTAATCCTGCGAGTGTCCGGATTCCCTCTTTCCTAATTCCACGACGATGTCTATTGGTTGTATTGTATTGATCTTCGTCTTATCGCACCTCAAGTGCCAACAATTAAACGTTACATGATTCTTTTTTAAGTGTTGAACCTTTCGAATCTTTATGACTTCAAAACACAATAAAATTATGTACATTAAATTGGCCCATCGGTTACGGCGCTGAAAAAATTAAACACTTGCGGGGCTTCCACATAGCATTGCATTGGTACCTAACTATGTCCAAAAATGCTTAATCCTACACATATATTGTAACATTTACATAATGTCAAGGGGAGCACCCTAGGAGCATCACTGTAAATGTGATAATTTCAAAAAACCGAAAATTCTCTAAGAGTCGATGTAGTTGAATTGTTTCACAGAAATTGCAAAATTTAGGGCCTTAATATAAAAAGTAACATTTTTCCACAGAATTAATTTTCTCTTGACAACAAGAACGAGAACTCCATGAGCTGAAATTCTTGGGAATAAACTAATTTACGTTGAGCTCTCAATTGAAATAATCTAGTTTTCGAAGTCTCTTTCATAGCTTTTACCATCTTACGACTCTTATCTGGCATCTGCAAACATTTTCGTTTTAGTTAGACCTCGAATGAACGAGAATACCTTGTCGCGATGAAAATTTGAACTATTCCAAAGTTTCCCATCAGCCTACATAGAAATTTGTATAGCATGGTTTCAGGCGATGATAGGAGGTATGACCATGTCGGTGGCGAGAATTCGACATTTTATGACTGGCGGATAAGAGGTGGGAGAAGAATTCAAATTCGAAAATATGCTATTCATATCCCTGACAAATAGGTTATAACCGTACATATGCACGGATTATTATGGTCGCCCTGTATTTGCGGTTTCCAATGCACGGATTATTATTTGTAGTTTATATTTGTATGGCGATCTCGGTGGCGGAATTCGACATTTTGTTGTGAAAGAATTCAAATTCGCTGTCATATCCCTGTGTTTTACATATTGATTTGGGGCATAATTTCTGATTCTGAATTGTGGTGGAAGCGTACTTGAGAGTTTATGCAATTTTTGATTTACCAACCTCAATATCGAAAATGAATGCTGAAGGCCTAGGAGTACAATCTTCTTCACGTATTCAGTGTTGTGTAGTTGGTTGCAATAATGCTTATTATAACACAGACAATTCTATTAAATTTTATTCTTTTCCTAATAAATGGTTTGAGAAAGAACGGAAGCAGATATGGATTAATAGAGTTAGAAGAGTTTGGTAAGGATATCTGATTGATTGGAGATGTTATCATAATTTCATTCATTCAAAACTTTAGTAATGATGGTACTTCCAAGCAATGGCAAACGACAAAATTCCAGAAGATATGTAGTGCCAAAAGTAATATACCTGATTGCCCATCTTATAACCCAACGATTTTTCCAAAGGTTAGTTCAATTTCAGTTATCTATGTCCTATCTCATTCTACTTATTTCAGATGTATAAAAAAGTGGATAATTCCACTATGGGGGTGGAGAGATTTGAAAGAAAAACAGCAAGATCAAGAAGAAAGGACGAGTCAAAGGAAGGATCTATTGTTGAGTCTTTAATTGAAATAGGTAATACAGTGCAAGTGGAAAGAGGCCAGAAGGAATTTTCATGTCAAACTGATCCATAAGATTCAGATGTTGTGAACTGGGTTACTCCTTTATTTTCATTTATTCGTCAGTTTAAATTTCGGGTTTATTATTTATACACATGCGAAATGCTTTTGGACCGAACAGGTGTTTCGATACGCAAGGCCAAGGAAAAGTAGTATGCTTCGAGATTTTGAGTACGCACGTACACATATACAGCTATCGACGGCTTAACCATTACAAATTTTCGAGAAATAATTTTTCTTTTCGTTAAACTCAACGAATTGGTTGTGGTTGTGGATTTTAGCAGTGTATGGTGAGAGCGCTCTCAAGGTTACGACACCACAAGCTGGGTAAGTCCATAAGATAAGAGGGTATTTCCGCTGTTTCGCTGTTCGAAATCTTTTTTTGGTAATTATAATATATTTTACGGTCCTTCTCGAGAAAGTCTGTTCGACATTTTGGTCCTTCGAGCCGGATTGTGCGAATCTTAAATAGTTTTCAAAGTAGTATGTTTCGAGATTTTTACGGTACAGTACACATACTGTAGCTATCGACGGCTTAACCATTACAAATTTGCGAGAAATAATTTTCTTTCGAAAATACACGTTGGTTGTCAGTGTATGGTCAGCGCTTCAAGGATTACGACACCACAAGCTGGGTAAGTCCATAAGATAAGAGGTATTTCGCTGTTTCGCTGAATAATATATTTACGGTCCTAAAGACATTTTGGTCCTTCGAGCCGGATTGTATCAGTTTCAATAATTTTAAATAATTTTATTTGTCATTTCCCCTTTTGAAAATACACGTTCTTCATTTCAATTATAGCGCATGAATTGTCATCCAAGAGAAAGCGTGCGCAATTTTATTTGTATATTCGGTCTTTCAGATCATATATCTCTGTCTCATTTGCGTTTCGTTAATCAAGGAATCATCGGCTCTTCACTCGTCAACCATAATTGACATTCGCCTGCTTTGTTTACGTTATTGAAAATAATAAACAATACCCATCTAATTGGATTACTGATTTAAACAGTGTTTCGTCTTAAATTAGGATAATCATTTCTACTTCAATTACTATTCACTTACTAGTCTATGCGTATTTTGTGAAGATTTTCATTATATTAGTAATTGTGGAACTCATATTCACATTTAGAAATCTCAACGTTCTTCATTTGTTCTTCAATACTGTTTGTATTAACTAATTACACATTTTCATCGATTAGTGATTCATTGATTTGTATAGTTGCTGGTTCTAATGTCGGAAATAAGAAAATTAGTGCTGAAACGAAAAACACCTTTTAATCGATTGAAAGAAATTTATGAGTATGGTGTTGGTTCTTCGAATGATCAATTTTATGAACAGAATTTTGCTAGGACAGAATTTGTGGAGACAATATATGAGGAATTTCAAGAATTTCACAATCTTATAATTTCTTTAATTGAAGACGATGCAAAGTTTGATGAGGAAGATGGGATAAGAATTCTGGCAGATCAATATGTGTACGGAATTAGAAGTAAAAAATTGGAGTTATCTTCTATTGCCTTGAAATCCAATAGCAACCTCAATGACATATCAAATTCGGGCAATGGCTTGAAAGCAAACTTGCCCAAAATTAATTTACCTATTTTTGAGGGTAACTTAAAATTGTGGCCTTCATTTTTCGATTTGTTTAATAGCATCATTCATAATAATTCAAGTTTGAGCAAGATTGAAAAATTCCATTATTTGTTAACATCTTTGAGAAACGAACCTTTCAATTTACTAAAAGCTATTCCAATGGTTGAGGACAATTATGAAATAGCGTATGATGCACTCACTAGTAGATATCAGAATAGACGTTTTTTAGCTACAACCTATTTCAATGAAATTTATATGGCCCAACTTTTACAGAAACCTTCTTCTAAGGAGTTGAGGCATTTATTAGACATATTTTCGGAAAATCTTGCTGCACTCAATGTTTTGAAATTCGATACTGATTCATGGGATTTCGTAATGTTCAATATTTTGTTACAAAAATTAGACGCTAAAACTAGAACAGAATTTGAGCTTGAGCATAGCACAATGGATATGCCTACATATAAAACTCTCACAACATTTCTTACTAATCATTGTAAGGCTTTGGAATCTGTACAATGCATGATACCATCGACATCATCATTTATTTCGAAACATAAAGGTACAACCCCTCAGGTTACCACTTCGGATAGAAATACAGGTCCTCTCTTCAAGAAGTCTTCAACAACTTCAGCCTATTTAACGTCTTCTGTCGATCAACAAAAATGTATAGTTTGCTCAGCTTCACACGCTTTACATAGGTGCCACATCTTTCTGGCCAAAACTCCATCTGACAGATTTGCTTTTGTGAAACGTAATAAACTTTGTGTTAATTGCTTGCGTGGGTCACATCATGTAGGAAATTGTCCATCATCAATTACTTGTAAAATATGTGGGTATCAGCATCATACAACTCTACATTTAAATATTCGTAAACCTGATGCATCTAAGAAAACTGATTTCGTGGCAACCACTTCGGGTTCAACAGGGACAGTCGAAGATGATTTGTCAAAAACAATGGCCCTGAATACAGCGAACGCACCATTTCCTAACTCTGGTCCCAAAGACACCGTCGCACTGCAATGCAGCACTTCAGATTTCGCTATGAGTGCAATCAACTGTCCTGCTCTCAACTGCCGAAGTTGATATTAGGGATAGTAGAGGAACTTCCAGAAGGTCCGCGTTCTTCTTGATACCGCTAGCATGGCAAATTTCATAAGCGAACGTTGTTTTAATCGTTTGGGGTTGAAAAGACGTCGTTGTTCCTTCCTATAGAAGGACTGAATAATCAAACTTCTTGGTCAACTAAAGGTATCACTCAATGTTTAATAAAACCATGCGGTAAAGATGGTCCCACTTTCTCATTTGAATCTATTATTCTCACAGAACTCTGTTCAAATCAGCCAAAAATACAGTTTAATACCCATGATTGGTCTCACATAAAAGATCTAACACTGGCGGACAGAAGATTTTCGACACCTGGCCCAATAGATATGCTAATTGGAGCTGAGTTGGTGCCTTTTATATTGAGTTCTGGGCGTATCTTTGGCAGACAAGGTACTCCAGCAGCGCTTGAAACAGTTTTGGATGGGTTTTACAAGGGAAGATTGAATGTTCACCAGTTTACACTTCACTTCTGAATTGTCACGTGGCCCTTGAACCTCAGGTCGATTTTACACTTCAAAAATTTTGGGAGTTAGATCAGGTTACTAAAACTAGTCCAATACTATCTCTTGATGATCAAAAATGTGAGAATATATATAAAAACTCGGTTCATCGAGAAATTTCCGGAAGATTCGTTGTTTCCCTTCCGTTTAAGCATACAAACCCTGACTTTGGAGATTCATATTCACAGGCCCTTCGACGATTTATTTCCTTAGAGACTCGGCTCAATAAAACCTTCAGTTATATACAGCATATTCGGAATTTATGAAAGAATACATCCAACTCCAATATATTTCTGAGGTTAGCATTTCTGATTACAAGTCTTTAACAGCCTTTTATTTGCCTCATCATTGCGTTATGAAACCAGATAGTACATCTACTAAGCTTCGAGTAGTGTTTGATGCAAGTGCCAAGAGTTCGAGGGGTATAAGCTTAAATGATATACTTTTCTCAGGTCCAAAGCTTCATCAGGACTTATTTGTAATTTTATTAAAATTTCGCATTCATAAAGTAGCCTTTATTTGTGATATCAAACAAATGTACTGTCAGATACTTATACAACCTTGAACAAAGAAGATTTCAGAGATTTCTCTGGCGTTTCTCCAGAAATGAAGAAATAAAAAGTACACTCTTAATAGAGTTACGTTTGGGGTTTCTTCTGCACCATATTTGGCCTTAAGGACCCTTAAGGAGCTGGCATATTTGGAAAAAATCGTATCCTGCTGCTGCTAAGCTGATACAAGAATCGATCTATGTCGATGATTTCTGCGCAGGCGCCTCATCAATTGAGGAAGCCCTTCATTTACAAACAGAGTTGATTGCTCTACTCAAACGAGGAGGTTTGAGTTGCGAAAATGGGCAAGCAACCATCCTTCGATTCTTGCAGCTGTTCCAACGACAAACACACAAATGCCACTCAGTTTTGACACAGACGGTCCCAAATTCATAAGGTTTTAGGTCTCCAGTGGGATCCCACTTTGGATATTTTCTCTTACTCCTTCTCTGAAACTAATTCTGCAAATACTAAGCGAGGGATACTGTCACAAATCGCAAGAATTTTTGACCCTTTAGGCTTTTTATCACCTGTTATATTTCTTGCAAAACATATTATGCAGAGATTATGGCTTTCAAAATGTGATTGGGATAGCCCAGTCACTGGAGACATTTTGGATGCTTGAGTCGCTTCAAATCAGAGCTTCCTGAATTATCAGAATAGAGTTGCCTAGATGTCTGATTTCTGAGAACGTATCTCGCTTGGAGATGCATGGTTTTGTGACGCTAGTACAACGTGGTTATGGTTGCGTAATATATTTCAGATTTATTGCAAATTCTGGAAGAATTAAGATTATACTTGTTTCTGCGAAATCAGTGGCGCCCTTCGTGTTGTTTCTTTGCCACGATTGGAACTTTGCGCTGCACATCTTCTGTCAGATTTAATATCTTCCGTAAAAAAGCCTATTCAGAGCTTCTCTCTTTCGATGCTATATATGCGTGGTCCGACTCGCAGGTGACACTTGCTTGGCTAGCATCTTCTCCACATAGATGGAAGACCTTCATCGCCAACAGGGTGTCGTATATACAAGATATCATTCCCACGTCCTCATGGAAATATGTCCCCACTGAACTTAATTCTGCTGACTCTGTAAGTAGAGGAATGTTTCCTTCTCAACTATTAGACAGTGTTCCGTGGTGGCAAGGACCGAGTTTTCTTCAAAGTACTGAAGAAAGTTGGCCTGAGCAGCCTCATCTGATTCAGAACAGTGACGTCTCACATGAAGAGAGACCCCAAACTGTTTTGCATGTTTCAGTCATGACTTCTCCTATAAGAAGTTTACTCACAGGATTCTCATCTCTAAGAAAAATTCAACATATTCTCTGTTATATTCTACGCTTTATTGCAATGAAAACTAAATCCAAAATTTATACTTCAGTTATTTTGACAAAGGAGGAAGAATATTATGCCTTCCAGGTGTTGGTCAAACATGTTCAAAACGAATGTTTTACGGACATTTTCGCAGCTTGTCAAGGGAATGCTTGTCTGCCTAAACCTGTCAGAAAGCTCGCTCCTTTATTGATGAAGCAGGATTGATCAGGGTGGGTGGTCGTCTCAGAAAGTCAACCCTCTCCTTTGAGGTTAAGCACCCCATTTTGCTGCCAAAACGTCACAGGTTCACAGACCTTGTGATACAACAAACTCACGATGAAAAACTTACATCCGAGGCTAAAAACTCTACATAACATTCTGGTACAAACTTTCTGGATACTCTCTCCACGAAGTGCAATTTATCGCTGCTTATCTAGGTGTGTTCGTTGTTTTCGTACTAAACCGCAACTACATGTACCTTTTATGGCCGATTTGCCGTCTTTTCGAATTTCACAAGTGAAGGCATTCTCTCACGTTTCGGTGGACTATGCTGGCCCCTTTAATATACGCCTGGCAAAACATAGAGGTACAAAACCTTCAAGGCATATATTTGTGTTTTTGTATGCTGCGCTACAAAAGCAATACATTTAGAGTTGTCCTCAGATTTATCTACTGATACCTTTGTAGCAAGCTTTCGCCGTTTATTGCTCGGAGAGGCAGAGTATCTGATATATATTCGGATCAAGGTACGAATTTTAAGGGCGCTCATAATCAGCTTGTACTATTTGCACAAACTGCCGCCAGAAAACTGTCCATCAATTGGCATTTTAATCCCCCTGCAGCGCCACATTTCAATGGCCTGAGCGAGGCCGGAGTTAAATCAGTCAAGACTCATCTTCGCCGTGTTGTAGGTGAGCAAATCATGACGTATGAGGAGTTCTATACCTTGCTCACACAGATTGAGGCACTTTTAAATTCTCGGCCCCTTTCTGCGATTAGCGACGATCCTAACGATCTAACCCCTTTGACTCCAGGTCATTTCCTGACGATGGAGACACTCAATAGTTTTCCGGAACCAGATTTGTCAAATATTTCGTTAAATCGGTTGTCGCGATGGCAAATGGTGCAGAGAATGAATTCCGATTTTTGAAACGGTGGAAGGAAGAGTATTTGCACACGTTACAGCAGCGTTCAAAATGGTTGAAGTCTTCGCCCAATATCAAATTGGGTATGTTAGTTGTAATTAAACATGAGTCTAGACCTCCCTTAGAATGGTCTCTCGGCCGAGTTATCAAGTTGCACCCTGGTGAAGACAGGGGGTAGTTCAGGTAGTTACTCTAAAAACTCAAAATGGGACATATCAGCGTCCTGTCATAAAATTGTGCCCTTTACCTGGCCAATTTTCATAATGTATTGACTTCTTTTTCTTTATTTTTAATATTTCAAATCATGAAGTTTCAATATTCATTTTTTTATTTTTTTGATCCTATTTCATAATTAGGAAAAACTAACAAGTTTTTGGTGGGTGGAAAATGTTGTGAACTGGGTTACTCCCTTATTTTCATTTATTCGTCAGTTTAAATTTCGGGTTTATTATTTATACACATGCGAAATGCTTTTCTTTTTTTTTGTGGACCGAACAGGTGTTTCGATACGCAAGGCCAAGGGAAGAAGTAGTATGCTTCGAGATTTTGAGTACGCACGTACACATATACAGCTATCGACGGCTTAACCATTACAAATTTTCGAGAAATAATTTTCTTTTCGTTAATCGCTCAACGAATTGGTTGTGGATTTTAGCAGTGTATGGTGAGAGCGCTCTCAAGGATTACGACACCACAAGCTGGGTAAGTCCATAAGATAAGAGGGTATTTCGCTGTTTCGCTGTTCGAAATCTTTTTTGGTAATTATAATATATTTACGGTCCTTCGAGAAAGTCTGTTCACGACATCAGATGATGATATTTTTATTTGACAGTAATTTCATGGGGACTAGTGCGGAGGAAATGTCTGCCGTGGCAATTCAATGTAATATTGCCGATAAGACCAAATTATTTGATAGTAAAAACGACAAATGTGTTGGCATCGATGAACCTATCAAATGTATGGGCTTCCATGGTATTATATCTTTAAAATGTGATGAAGAGTTGAAGTGTATTGCTGGTATTGTCTTCGATAGATTCAATTTTAGCTTACAGCGGCCATGGAAATTATAAACTCAATGTTGAAAAGAGATTGTTACTTTTTTTTATGAAAATTAAACTTGGCTTATCATTTGTGTCACTAGAAGTTTTATTTCAACTATATTAATCGAGTTACCAAACAATTTTTTTCTTCTCTTTTGGAAGAACAAGTACAAAAAAACAAAAATTTTCATATTTTGGCATAGTCGAGAAGTGTGCTTACGGTTATTTCAACATTGTAAGGTAGCAAATTTATCGAAGTTTGTCTCATTACTTTGGAAGTAATGAAACCAGTCCGCTCTATAATGTTGTAAACATGACCAGCTTTCTTCAAAGCTAGTCCTTTTTCTTCATTTCCTTTGGAGAAATGACCAAAATTTATTTTCAAAAATCCAAATGATCTCTCAATATCCATCCTTCTTCTGGGTAAACTCACAAAAATACTTTCCAAAACAACTGAAAAGTTCTAGGAAATCTAATGTTATTACTGATCTATTGACAATTCTTTCACAACAAATATGCCGAAAGTCGCCACCAGATGTCTCTTTTCAGATTTACGCAAACCGCCTATAACCAAACACAAGCGTGATAGACGCCTTATGGAAATTTTCCTTCGGCGGTATTAATTCAATTGAATGTTTCATTATTTTCCACCGAGAATCGATCGACCGGTCAGTTTCCGCATTGTTTTCGGTTCACTCGACCACAGGGGCTCCTTTTCCCAATATCGAGTTCCATAGAATGACACCGACGTCAGCATATTCCGAATACAAAGGCATCCGGTACAATAAGCTGCTGATCCCTATGCGGCTGGCTGCAGGTGGTCTGTTTGGCAGCAATCAAGATGCATCCCGTGGGTCAGATGCAAGCATAGAAGAGAAAGAGAGGAACATCGATCGCTGCTGCAGGTTATGCGACTGAGAATCGTCACCTGGCGCAATTCATTCGTGTGTTGATAATTGGTTCTGTCCTGCCTCACACGCGCTAAAAAGCCCTTTAGGTCAGATTCCTTTGTGAATTGGTGTATTTTTAGCTCGATCGGTGATGTACGTCGATGGGGTTCGGCGCGTAGATTAGAAAAACTGCAAATACTATTGAAATCCGAGAGTCAAACGTTTGATGTTGATGTACTGTTCACTCGAAAATAACCAGTTTTATTTATGTTAATTAAATGTAGAGATTTATGATGAAAAAATCAAAATCTCAAAAAACTCAAGCTCGAATTATAAATTCAGGCATTGCGCGAAGAGGACTTTTTCCACTTATCAATTGTGGAAATCAATAGTCCCAAAATTAGAGGGAGAAGCGGACTCAATAAATAATTCAAATGAACGATGGTATCAATAATGACCTCCAAGATAAATGGGGCAAATCTATGATGGTGTTCTTGACCCTGCACTAATTGATAACACTTTCAGGTATTAATAGTGTTTAACAATCAAACTATAAACTGGATGTACGAGTGTCACTGGGCTTCAATAGTATTCAGCTGATTTTTGACAGATTTTTAGGTCGAAGATTAATCACAAAATCAACTTTTTGGACCAACTCGTTTGGACTTTATTTTAAACTCTTAATCAGAACTCTAAAATGGAAGAACAAACCTGCAACAATTCAATTCATTCGAAACTTACAATTGAAAGGTAAAAATCTTGTTTCTAAACGAACTCATTTCTGAAATACATGTAGACCAGTGTTACCTATCATTGAAATTATTCCACGGATTTTTCTTCTTGTAAGTAATTTGAACAGATGAAATTTTATTCGATATGTATGGTAAATACGCCAACATGCCGATTTGGTGAACGTTTTAGATTTACGAATTCCTTAAGTCGTGTGCCAAACTATGTGCTGTGAAGTTCTCCATGTTGGCTAAATTGAGTGCGCGATGACAATTTCTAATGCTCACATGCTACATCCATCAGGGGGATATTGCCCGAGGCCAACAGTTGAAGTTGTCAACCATCTAATTTGAATAGTTTGTAACAACATTGCCACAGCTAATCCAGGATTATGTGACATACTCGTCATTACAATACCTTTCTCATCAGGTTCGTTTGAGTCGGTTAATCGTGAAGGGCTTTTGAAATCTGACTTGAGAGTAAAACAGTTCCTGAACCATGATAGAATAAGTGATGTGATTTCCGCCTCAGCTTAACATCGGACAAGAGGATGGAATGTTTGAAACTTCAAGTTTTCTTTGTGTTGGAATAATTGGTAATCGAATTATCGCTATTTGCTTGAAATCTATTCTATATTCTATCTATATCTATATTCCACATAATAAAAAGTTTGATTATAGACTAAATAATCAAATTTAACGTAGGACTTTGATTTTCTCAAGCAAACTGATTTTCCCCTTTCCTGAGTTCAAAATTAGGCAATGATTATGAATTTTAACATGGATTACTAAATGTCCTTTGAATTTAATGACCATGAAGATTCGATAAAAATTGTTCATTCATTAATTAAAAATTAAAGATTATGCATTCTTTGACACTAAGAACTCGGACTATATTATTAATTTCAGCTTGAGAAATTATGACATAAATGTTGGGTCAGTGACCAATGTGTTAATTCCAAATACAGATTCTTGAAGCGGAAATAAACATTGTTTGTTAATACCCCTTTTTCCAATTCTGCCCTGTTGTAATGTTATATGCGATTTAAGGTTTCAAATTAAGCTGAGCCACCATTGGATTCCTTTTTAGATTACACAAAATTTTTTCTTTTCCTTTATGGCATTCCATAAAATAATTGCAGTGATTTACTTTTTGGCGCTCTTGTTCACCTGAACAGAGTGCTTATCAATTTGCCCAAATGTCTGTGACTTTCGAATATTTGGGCAAAAGTGGTATCAATCGTTTTATTTGGACCTACTGATGAATAATCCGTGGTCAAAATCGATTCTGTCCGTCCGTCCGTTCCGTGAACACGATAACTCTCGAACGGATGAAGTTAGAGAGTTGAAACTTTCAGAATAGGTTTGAGGTATAAATATCTCGGCTAAGTTCGTTATTCGGTCAAATCGGCCGAATAGGTTCGGAGTAACAAAAAAAAAATTTTTTTTCAAATGACACTGTTCAAATAAAAATTTTTTTGTGGTGCAGTTTTATCAGACGTATACAAAAATACCACTCTCAACTTCGACAAGCTAATAGTTCTGGAGATATGATTTTTCAAAATTTAAATAATTGTCAGCGACATTGAAGGATCTCTATATCTCCATGAAAGTAACTACGTTCGGTTGAGTAACGGTGAGAAACGTCAGAATTATTTTCCAAATAGGAGAGTACAGGTTCAATTCCGTACGGAGTTTGAACTCAAGAAGTTTTTATCAACATTGATTATTATTTGACTTAATCTTAGAGATTTCAACTTTTGTATTTTTATTCAAATAGGTGTTAATGTTACTTTCAAACCATTGAATAATTACTCGTAAGTGGTTTACAAGAGCGCCTAAGCCAACTGACCTCACGTCAGTGCTTTCTAAATTTTTTTTTTGCATCTTGTTCGTGTTCAAGGCTCCACAGTGTTTTGATAATTCTTAGAATACAAATAATGAAATTATGTTCTTCAAGATGTTTTGGAATAAAAATAGGTTTCCAACAGATGAAACAGATCGATGAAATGTAGTATAGGCGGTTTGCATATTTGTATGTGGCGACCTCGGTGGCGGAATTCGACATTTTTGTTGTGAAAGAATTCAAATTCGCTGTCATTTCCCTGTGTTTTACATATTGATTTGAGGCATAATTTCTAATTCTTTTGTGGTGGAAGCGTACTTAAGAGTTTATGCAATTGTTAATTCACAAACCTCAATATCGAAAATGAATGCTGAAGGCCTAGGAGTACAATCTCAGTTATCTATGTCCGATCTCATTTTACTTATTTCAGATGTATAAAAAAGTGGATAATTCCACTATGGGAGTGGAGAGATTTGAAAGAAAAACAGCAAGATCCAGAAGAAAGGATGAGTCAAAGGAAGGATCTATTGTTGAATCTTTAATTGAAATAGGTAATAATAATCATTCAGTGCAAGTGGAAAGAGGCCAGAAGGAATTTTCATGTCAAACTGATCCATAAGATTCAGATGATGATATATTTTTATTTGAGAGTAATTTCATGGGAAATAGTGCGGAGGAAATGTCTGCCGTGGCAATTCAATGTAATATTGCCGATAAGACCAAATTATTTGTTAGTAAAAACGACAAATGTGTTGGCATCGATGAACCTATCAAATGTATGGGCTTCCATGGTATTAAATCTTTAAAATGTGATGAAGAGTTGAAGTGTATTGCTGGTATTGTCTTCGATAGATTCAATTTTAGCTTACAGCGGCCATGGAAATTGTAAACTCAATGTTGAAAATAGATTGTTACATTTTTGATGAAAATTAAACTTGGCTTATCATTTTAACTATATTCATCGAGTTGCCAAACAATTTTTTTCTTCTCTTTTGGAGGAACAAGTATAAGGAAACAAAAATTTTCATATTTTGGCATAGTCGAGAAGTGTGCTTACGGTTATTTCAACATTGTAAGGTAGCAAATTTATCGAAGTTTGTCTCATTACTTTGGAAGTAATGAAACCAGTCCGCTCTATAATGTTGTAAACATGACCAGCTTTCTTCAAAGCTAGTTCTTTTTCTTCATTTCCTTTGGACAAATGACCAAAATTTATTTTCAAAAATCCAAATGATCTCTCAATATCCATCCTTCTTCTGGGTAAACTCACAAAAATACTTTTCAAAACAACTGAAAAATTCTAGGAAATCTAATGTTATTACTGATCTATTGACAATTCTTTCACAACAAATATGCCGAAAGTCGCCACCAGATGTCTCTTTTCAAATTTACGCAAACCGCCTATTGTCCAAACCTTTTCAGAAACAATTTTTGAAACATTACGGAGGAAATATTATAAAATTTCGAAGATTTTTAATTATTATTTTTCTACAAGAATAATTATCCTCAATACTGTATGAAGCACCCTGGAATACTCGTAGAAATTTCCATATGTATGTTGTTTATTCATTTTACCTGTACATAATATCAGGGTTATAATATTTGCAATAATTTCTCTTCGAAGATGAATTTCATAAAGTGGTGGAAAAATATTCATTTTGGGAGTGAACATGGTATGATTTGGATCACCAAATTTTTTTATCATTAAATATTTCTAACCGAATAACTTCTCAAGCTGAAGGTTATGTTTTCTGTCATAGAATAGAGTACCAATTGTAACTGAAAATGGATAAAATATTCATAAGACTTTGATGTTAATAACATTAATATAGTATATAAAAAAATTATACCAGGTATACCGGTGTGAAGTGAGCGTCAAGATACAAATTACTCGATAGGGAACATATTTGTGAACGAGCCTTTATCTATATTTTTTTGTTTGTTTGCTATGACATCTGTGAAATATATATACTATACATCAAGTCATTGAACAGACAACATCATGTACCAGAAAGTGATGATTTGCGGAAAGCATTAAATTTATGTTTTCATTCGAAGAAAAATGCTACAGAGTCGCATCGAATGCTTGTCGAGGCATATGTTGATCATGCTCTATGAGAAACAATATGCAAAAGATGATTTCAACGGTTCAGAAATAATGATTTTTATGTGAGAAATGAAGAACAAGGAAGACCACCAAAAAAAGTTTGAAGACGCTGAATTTCAAACGATATTGGATAGAAATGACACTTTGAATCAAAAGCAACTGACAGTAATGTTAAATGTTGCACACCAACAATTTCTGACTATTTAAAAGCTATGGAAAAGATCCAAAAGTGTGGATAATGGGTGCCACATGAATTGAATGAAAGACAGATGGAAATCCGAAAGAACACTTGTAAAATTTTGCTTCAAAGACACGAAAGAAAATCGGTTTTGCATCGGATTGTTACAGGGCGATGAAAGATGGATTCATTTTAGAAATCCTAAACCGAAAAAATCATGGGTTAATCCAGGACAACCATCAACATCGACTGCAAAAACCAGATCGATTCGGCAAGAAGACAATGCTGTGTGTTTGGTGGGACAAGAAAGGTGTCTTGTACCACGAGCTCCTAAAACCTCGTGAAACCGTTAATACTGATCGCTACCGACAACAAATGATCAATATGAACCATGCACTGATCGAGAAATAATCAGAATAGGCCAGAAGACACGGCAAGATAATTTTGCCCCATACAATGTAGCTGCACACAAAGCAAAACCGGTTCAGGATACAATCAAAACACTTGGCTGGGAGCTGCTACCCCACCCGCCGTATTCACCAGACTTGGCTCCTATCCACTATCATCTGTTTTCATCGATCGGACACGCATTGGCTGAGCAACACTTTGTTTCACAGAAAATTGGGTGTCTGTCTGGTTGGTCCCAATATATTAAAGACAATAAGGAATATTTCTGTGGTAATCCACCGAAGGAGATCGAAAAACTTTGGGTAGGCGAGGGGTTCAGAAATGCGATATTTCGAGGTAGAAAGGGGAAGGCGATCTCGCGAGCGAAGAGAGCACCGTAAAGTTCATGAGACGGACTTTCGTTAGGTGCATTTCACATGCCTATACGACCACGCTAAAATTTTCAAAAAAATTATCTAAAACACCGATTTCCCGGTTTTTCGCGAAAGATGGTCCGGTAAAATTGAAAAAGGCTTTTTCCACTGAAGCGATCAGGAAAAGCCGTTTTCATATGTGTCTTCCCCGAGAATCGGACCTTTGGATAGGGCTATTCATATCTTCCAATCGCAAGTAAAAATATTTTAAATTAATTGCTGAAAATAGCTTACTTCGGCTCAAACACAAATTTCCAGATCATCAGTCACGTCCGACGTTCACAGAACATTGTCACATATTTTCAATTAAAATTTTAATCCATACTCCACATAATATTTTGAAAATTTTTCAATTCATACGATTCGTAAGAACCCTGGTGAGGTATTCTCTTATAGTTTAACAGTCTACGATGTATATTTAAGAAATTCAAACATTTACCCAGCATAGAATCAGTTTTACAATCCCTAGCCAATTCATTTCACCCCTGTCGATTCCTACTCTAAATGACAATTGTCGTTGACATTTTAATCTTATGTATTGTAATCATACTTTTATTTATGTATGATTCTAATCGTAACCAAACAATAAAATAATCCAAATGGATATTTCGCAGGTAGGGATTTGCAGATAGCAGATAATATTTTATTCGGGTTGTACATTTCAATTTTCACTCCACGAAGAAACATAGGAACGACCTTGTAAAATTCATCATGCCTTCAGAACAATAAATCCTTCTTTCTCCATTAGATACATCCACCCACGCTAAGAATTCTGTCTTCAACAATTAATTCATTACGTTCTTCTCACAATCAAGCAAAATAGTAACAGTAGTTGATCGAATATACGATTGGTTTGCAATTCTTGTTTGCTTTAAAAGACGAAAAATTTCATTAGCGTGGTATCCACAAATTGCCAGAAAGGTGGTCAAAATGTTTAGAAAACAATGGCCAATAATTTGAATGAAATGTTTTTTACTTTCCCACTAATAATATAGCTGATAACTGATCAAAATAATACGCATTAATTCATTTTGGGAATTGATGCTGAACCTTATTTTTCTGAAATTTGGAAGATCTAACTTTAGAGTTAGTAGTTTTCATGTTCTATCATAAGTATTTGGAAAAAATTCTCTCTCAAAGAAAATACCTAATTCAATCGAATTACAAAATCATCGCTGTAAACAGTAACTTTGGAACTTATTCTTTGTAGCCAGTTTTTTACTAAGATTGCTCCGAAAATAGACAGCCATATCTCTGTTTTGGTTGGATTTCATTCCGACCCCGGGCAGTAAACCTGAGTTATATAAAATGCGAAATCGACATTTCGCTCTCGTGTTCGACTCCAGCGAAATGCAATGCTACGTCGAAACAATGGTGTTAATTAAAGAACGAATTCAACTCACAAACACTGGATTTAATGGACCGTTAGGCAGAAACATTCTGAGGCTTGATTCCCTTTATTTCTCTGTTGGATAAAATGAACGACCTGGCTATTCCTCGCTGACGACTACTATGTTCTCGAAGTTGTACCGGCTGAATGAGGGCACTCCAGGTGGTATAAGTCCTCGAAGAAGTTTTAAATCCTAAAGCCATTATACCTATCGAATTATTTCACAGTCAGATGAGTCTTATGGCTTTCCCTATACTAAGACGACACTTCTGATTCGAAAACTTTTTTGTTCGCATCCTGATACCAGAAGAAAGTATGGAGGAAATGTTGGAGGTCAAACCCTGGAGGAAAAGCTATATTTATCCCAATGAATCTTCACTTCTATGTTCACTTGATTTTTGAAGATTTAGTAATTAATAGTCGTATTTATGATCAAGAGGTAAGTCATTATCATTTAACAAATTTGGACTGGAATATAAACAAAGCATTATGATAATTATCACACTTACAAAAATTAAATTTGTACTTTACGATGTATTATGTCTAAAATAAAATAAATAGAGGTCTATTACATTTCTCCTGATATCTTGGAAATTAGTGAGAAGTAGGCTTTATTCATAAGTTGACAGTTGACTCAATGTAACGAGAATATCAGTTTTTTCTCTTCATTTTCTTATGCGTTTTCATTAATTATTTTCTGAATTAGTGTTAAGTAAATTTTGTTTAGTCCTTGAATGTCGGTTCTGTCTTTGTTTACATTTTTGTTTTGATAAAAATCATTTCTAAAAATTCTCTGGTCTATTCTTCTCCTAGTCAATTATTTTTGTATGTTCGAAGTTGAAAGTATAGTTGTAGTCTATTTTATGTTTTCATAGATCTGTTCAGGTGTTGGAATATTCATGACCCTTGGAATTCATATTAAACATATATTGATTAGGCTTCAATAATAGGTTGAAAGTAGGAGCTGCTTTCATTAATTTATCTTCGGCATAAGACACTGTGGAAAGATAGATAGGTTTCGTGTTTTTGTTGACAATAACAGTAGCAATTTCAAAACATTGAAAAACGGTCTTCCACAAGGATCAGTTCTAGCTCCTTTTTACTTTTACATTTATATCTCATTCATTTACCAAAACCATCATCTCAGAAATTTGTTCATGCTGATGACATTGCTATTGCATACCAGCATTCGGATTTCCATACTCTGGAAAATATACTGTCATCTGTCAT
This sequence comes from Micraspis discolor, assembly GCA_030674115.1. Classification (NCBI taxonomy): domain Eukaryota; kingdom Metazoa; phylum Arthropoda; class Insecta; order Coleoptera; family Coccinellidae; genus Micraspis; species Micraspis discolor. The sequence goes on from JARTUT010001740.1 coordinate 6,165,110, forward strand.
ACTGTCAATTAAAAAAATTTTTTTATTTATTGGCGGTTATGTCCGAATCCCAACAAAACAGGGCGATCTTATTTTCGTCTGAATAATCATGAAAAATATAGGAAATTAGCTGTAATTTTCAATGATTCTCCTATTGAACATAATTTCTATCCTAAATACTTAGGAGTTGAATTAGATTCATCTCTCAATGACAAGGCTCATTTAGATGATCTGAGACTAAACCTGAAAACTAGGAATAATATTCTTCAGAAATTAGCTGGATCATCTTGGGGTGCTGATGATTCCACTCTTCGCACAGTATCTCTAGCCTTACTCTTTTCTGCAGCCATGTATTGTTGCTCTGTTTGGTTTAGTAGTGCACATACACAAAAAATCGATGCACAATTGAATACATCCATGAGAATAATTACTGACACCATAAGATCTACACCGGTTCATTGGTTACCAGTTTTGTCTAACATTGTCCCTCCCCATATTCGTAGACAGACTGCAGCTCTGAATTCTTGGAGCAAATATAAATTTTTTCCTAATTTATTTCCAGTTATTTCATACATTCCACAAAATAGAGTTTCAAGATTGAAGTCACGTAAACCATTCTGGCATAATATGTTCTTCAATATGGCATTAGCGATGAAGAATTATGGAAAATTGAAGAAAAATTTGGACAATTCTTAATCGTTTGAGAATAGATCATGGTCGTACCAATAGCATGCTATTCAGATGGAACTCAGTTATAAGCGCAAGTTGTGAATGTGGATATGCAGAAGAAACAATACCTCATCTCATCAATAATTGTCTCATATATGAATTTCAAGATGGTTTTAAGGCTATTCTCGATGTTTTCGATTCTTTCTTGGAATGGGTTAGAAATTTCAAACAAATTTGATACGTATTTTTTGTATTCAGTTTTTTTCTGCTTTTGTCTTTTTATTTTAAGATTCGATGTGTGCAACTTGAAGAAGCCTCTGTGTTTATTAATCGAAGACCACTCTTGAAGAAAGAAGTCCCTCAAATATATTTAAGCTCATTTTGTACACAACAATACTTTTTTTTACTCGGGTTTTTTCTCTAGGCTTTCATGTCATGCAACGAATTGTATGGCACCCCATCACCAACTCCATCTAACATTTGTTCTGTAAGCCAAAAATTTAAAAGACTAAATATATAATTATATATTTTAAGGGAGAAAAGTATTTTTTAAAAACACTACTTTATTTGGAAATATGATTATGCGTCTACAAACAAGCTAAGTGAGTTACAGAGACTAAATTCATGGAGATCTGGGCGTTCCACCTATTTATAACAATATTAATCAATGAACAATGAGTTCTTTGTGGAAATCGTCGCAGCTCCAAAATAATGCCAGACGTTTAATGAACAGAATTTAACATGGTCATATCTTAATAGCAATAAGTATGTTACAATATATCCAATCTACTATACAGGGTTGATATTATCTAATGATATATACTAGTGTAAGGTTGAACGATATTTTATTAATTATTAAAATTGTTAAAATCGTTAAAACCAATATCTCAGATAGAATAAAGGGTGTTTTATATGTGACTGTGATCTTAAATAGAGATATTCGTTACTAAATCCCTAAAAATTAAGTAAATATTGAAGTGAACTATCCTGCAGATTTTATTGGACTATGATTTCACATCGTTGAAATGGATAATTGGTTGTTTTACCTTATTTTATGATATGAGGATATCGTCCTTATTTTTACATCAATCTTTAAATTGAATAAAGTGTTCACAGATTATATATGAAGGTTGAATATTTAACGCAACCATTAATACCTGAAATACTCTCGATATTTTCATTTGATCATTATCGAGAAACATTTTATAATTTTCTAGGATGTCTCAATGTCGATTTTTACCATCAGGGATTAAGCAGCGTGTTTGTCGGAATATTTGAAGGTCAGTGCATTTTGAATTACAATCAGTAAAATTGCGAATACGCAAGGTTCGACTGATGTAACAAAAACATGGCTTAAGAGCTAGTTTAACTTGTTAATTATCTAGTTCAAGCTTTCTAAATTGTTAAAGCTATAGGTTACATTTTTGATTATTTGTACACTTAACTGTCCCGATGAAAGAATTCCCATATACCTTTCCGGAAAAGATCAGAGAATACCTGGCAAGGCATTGATCAAACCTCTCTCCAATTTACCGAAAACACACTTCTTAAACCAACAACGTATATCCGAAATTTTTCAATTAAAATTCTTGAAGGTATACTCTCAAGCTTCACAGACAACAATAAATTGGAGCAAAAAAGCTTCACGTGATGCTCTTCGCAATTGCCTCTATCACGTCCCTGTCAAGAAAACAATTTATCAACTCACTCTCGTCTCCAAGCCTGGTCTCGAACTTCTAAGTGGCTAACCCCTTCGATGAATCAATAAGCCCTTAGAATTGAACCGTGCTGCACTCTATCATCACTTATGAGAAAACTTTTCATAATTAGTGATAGTTGGGAAGTTGAACAATAGGCATTATGAGATTAACGTGTGCGCAAAAGTTGATTAGTTCCGAAGACCGGAAGACGTTGGGATCAACCATCAGAAACGAACCAGTTTCAACATTGAAACAAGTCTTGCTATACAGTGTGGGCTGTAGTGGTACGCTAGTTTTAAAGAGACTGGAATGCAGGAATATAATTAAAATTGGGATTCTTTGCTGCATCTCCTGTTCAATCGATATAAAATGTTTTCATTGCAGCAATGTCATCCCTTATATTGACAAGCAGCAATAACTTTATTGATGGAAACGATGAATACTTATTCATTTGCAGTTTGCCATCGTTTTGTGCGCTCATTTTGAATTCAATATACTCTTAATCGATTGATTGATGAGGTCGCTCAAGTGAGCCTCCTCACAATTGAAATTTAGGTTCAATCAACAGTTGAATCCTTAAATGATCAATCAGATCTTTGGCAAATAAAGTTGTCAAATTTAGTAATGAGAAATAGTTTCTTGTATATAAGTTTGCTTGTCAAGAAAGATTCATATACAAATATAAACAATCCATATATTCTTGATATTCAACTGGATATCACACAAATCACCTATTTGTCCGGTATTGTTGAACTACTCCGACCAATTACAGCAATTATTGTTTAGTTTACGAATGAAAGTGCAGCTGGACAATATGACATCGTGTATCCTCTCAGCGATCTAAAGATATTGGAAAATCAGTTTCCATCAATGATTTTAATTAAGTATGCCGTTATTGAAGGGTAAAAGCTATAAACTGCCGTTAATCGTTTTTATAGAGAAGCACGTACGGTGGGTTATGAGCATAATGGTTTTGTGCAGAATTTGTATCAAGTTTGGGGTTCAGGTTATTTCGTAGATTAATCTTACGTTTAAGTGCCCACATATGGTTTTATCCAAAATATCAACTTCAACATTATTGAATAATGAAAAGTGATCAAATAGGGTTTGTACCGCTCTCCTCATGAGGATACACAGCTGCGGGTTAATGGACAATTGATTCAAAGAGGGTCGGTTCAGGTATTTTGGCTAAAATATAGCTTATCTCAATAAGGAATAGTAATGTAGTTGTGAAATAGGCCATCAGCCTTATTTCGATTGAAATATTTCTCTTACGTGTGGCCAGTTCTCTTGTATGGTGTTAATACATGGGCTCTGAAATATCTACCATTTATCGTTTGGAAGTTTCGAAATGTTTCAAGTCGACATCATATCTTCAATAAGCAGAAATAAAGCACGGAGATACAAGCCAAACCAGTGAAAGGTATTCTAATATTACACACTCAAAGTCTCTTCTGCTAATTGACTTCAGAGACCTCACACAATCTTGCAGAGGAATCCAATACTTCAGAACCATCAATCCAATAACCAATGATTGCGATTCGGATCTCGGACCTGTTCATCAGATCCATCAGGAAAGGTACATAGGAAATGAAGTTCGCTTGAATCGGATGCAAATCACTTTATTGAGTGAAATGTATTTCGGTTCGAATTTCCTATCATTCCTTGATCTTCCCAAGAAAGTTACTCTGCTTCCTTGGATCGATGCAATTAGCGTACTGATTGGAGATTAAGGATTGATAATGCTGTTGGATTTTACACAACTTCCCGAAGTCCCGCGATAATGAGGCCCTTCTCGGATTCCTTTTTGCCGAGATGACGGCGGAGTCACTAAGATAATTGAGGTCGTCTGGTAAAAAATATAAATCGGCGATTCCGGAAAGATTCTTCTCTGTAATCCATTAGCGGACCTTGAGTTAGTGATTAATTTTTTCGGATTTCATTTTACTGAGATAGAAATCAATGAAAAGGAGATTTCCTAGAGACAGCATTTGAATACATGATTGAAAATTATATTCTGGAATATAAGACTTTGAATGTTCTTCTGTATATAATTCAAGGGCATATTTCATCTCTTCCATTCGAGGTTTTTTGAAATGCTGTTGAGATTTAATGGAAAAAAAATTGAACAGCCTTGTAACATGTTGGAAGTTGTCAAAGTTGTTCTGATAACTAGTTATTCGCCTCATGAATGTAGGTCCTATTATTGAAGACGTTTTAGGAGCTCTAATGATTTACGTCCGTTATTTGAACTCGTCGGTTCATACACGGCGTTTTTATTTAAAGTTTTTTTCATACATAAAAATGAATAAAGAATCGTTTTAGGTACGAATGAACGGTCGATTCCAAGTTTTCGTAACTTCATTCTAATCGTATTCACTCGAAGGCTACTCGATACTCTCTCTTCTACTAGTCAGCACACTCTGATCTAGTTGTTATTTGAATTTTTCTTATTTTATTATCAAAATAGGGCAGTTACACAAAAAAACATTGTATGATATTTGTGTTGAAAGTGATTTTATTTTGTTCGAGAAAATGGTCAATTTGCTTACAAATCAAAATATCACTTTCAACACTCACTTTTTGTTCTATTCTCGTTCTTTTTTAGAGGGTTACATTTTACTATATTTTTTTGTTTCTGAATATATTGACTTTGGTCCAATTAGCCAATCTTTCCGTTTCTTTTTTTCATATCCAATCTTTAGATTCATTTAGAGTAAGAGCTAATGAACCTGATTATCTCGCTCAAGCATGTCTTCCTCATATGCTGACCCCAGCTCTAAATAAGAACCTTTTCTCCTTCATCGCAGCTGTCCTGGATATTCTGCTTGCGTAACGCACAATTTATGAAATCCAATGCCTGCTTTATTCATGAAGTAGGGATAATTTCATACGTTACATGACCTCCGTTTATTTATGGGGCTATCATTTCGAAAAAGGGTCCATTCGTGAGAATTATGTGGATTATTCGTTTTAAATTGGGATGAGGACTGGCGAGGAAATGGTCGGCTCGTTATCCATCTTCTGGCTTCGCTTTCCGTACATGGGTGTAACTGAGGTCAGCAGGAGGACTGAAGATATTATTTTGTTTTTATTCAAAATCAAATTGAATCAATATTCAATCAATTCAACTGTGATATAATGTAAAAAAATTAAAAATGTAATGACGTGAGCTCAGGAGGTTTCGCGCTCTTGTACCAAATGTTCGATACCTTGTGTACTTCTTTGAACAGATATATTTGTTGCTAATAAAGAAAATTTCCAGGCAGGACATTAGGCCCCTCAAGTCAGTCAAAGTATATAGATATTCAATTGCAAAGAGGGAAATTTGTCGTAAGCTTGTGTAATCTAGAAACAAAATTTGGGTGAATCGGCGGTTAGGGCTATTTAATCAAACAACCATTGGTTAATGCACCTATATTTTGGAGCTTAGGGTTGGCTACTTCATCAGGGTGCGAAAAAAATATCAGAAGACTCTTTGTCGAAAATTGAAATACAATAAAACAAAGTTAGAAAAATCCTGGAAACATTCTAGGACCAACTACATGAATATTGTTTTATTTTATATATAACAAGTTGTGAGAGTGAGGCATATTTGCAGGTGAAATAAATAAACAACATATATATCGAGATTTCCTTGATTTTTTAAGGGTACTTCAAATAGTTATGAGAAAAATTAAAAAATATTCGGAATTTCATTCGATCAAAAAATTTTTTTCCAATATGTTTTGATAACATTAATTTTTCATGATCAAAAATATTCTGAATTTCATTCGATTCAAAATTTTTTTTCCAATATGTTTTGACAATACTGCATGAAAGTGCGCTTACATGTCAACAAAAATTGCCCCATCACAAGCAATATACGGATGATAGCCGTATTCCATCAATTTCATATCGAATTTCCGACAAACCCCTCTCCACATGGAGCACAACAGACTTGATTGAGGGTCCAAGCGAAGATGCGGATTAATTCTTCTAGTACGATGACATGTTTGATGGATGGCTCGGAATTCGTGTCGTCAGCGTAGGCGCGAGAGAATTCGATTCCAAACAATAGAAGTGCAGTCAGGTATAGGGTAAAACTAATAGAGCCCAAGATAGACCCTTGTGGTACTCCGCTGAAAACCATGAGTTCCAAATTCAGAGAAGTTTAGATCCCCACAGTATAATATCAGCTAACATTTAAAATTGAACATGAATAATCATTCAAGGAATTGATAAGGAAAATCCCGAATTTTTCTGGATTCAAGTGATTGTTTTTACTGATACAGAAAATGAGTGTTCAAAAGCACCAACAAATAATTAGATCTATCCTTATTCCAATGACGGAATAGTTGTAAAGTGATATGTGGTACTGATGGGACCCAAAATGATTTAAACTGCAATTTATCGTTTTTTTCCAAAATACATTATGATTTTCCCTTGAGCATTTCTCTACGAAATTACCAGTTGAGCTATTTTCATTTTCATAAAACGACGTAGTTTAGTGGTTTATCAAGAAATCCTTGATCAATGTTTCGTTCATCTCAATCATAATGTTAATTACCTACACCTGGAACAAAATGACATTGCGAATAACATTTATATAAGTTCAATTTAACATCATGATAGTATTATCACGAACGCTGTAATACAAGCAAACAATTAGGTTATGCATAGAAGATTAAAAAAACTAACCAATGAAAGTCTTCTGCTGGAATGGAAAGGGCAAAAGAAGATTGATTTCACCCTCTCCAGGAAAAGTTAATTCAATTGCCATAAATTCAATGTCTGTACGACTTTTAATTGGCTATCAAGTCAGCAGCAACCTGCTTCAAGACAATTCAGCATATAAATTGTTCACCGGAAGATCTAATTATAGCGAAGTCGTGAAAAACAGACTCTCATAATAACCATGAGTCAGGCTCTCCCAGATACTACAAAGGTGAGCTTTCGTGTTTTTGTTCATACTCGGAACAACCAAGGGCTTTTCATTCTCCATGTCTTCGTCCACAGTCGTTTACATTCTGCATGCTAGATATGTAAGGTAATTGAAATATTGGCTTATAATTTGCTTCGTTATCGCAAATGGCATAGAAAACGGTGGGGTCGGCATAGATTTGATTCCTAGTTAAGCAAAAATGATGATGGATGGAATTGAATGGCCAGGCTTTGATTTTCATACATGGAAATGTCATGAACAAATGTCATTAGTAGAAAAACGTGTTAATCGGATTTTTCCTAGTTTTCTTACTACGTGGCGCAATAAGTCAATTAAGTAACCATTTTCTTTCACGAGATCTGTTAGAATATCTTATGCGCCAACGAATTATGGTAACTATAGTATCGTTATCTGAATTGAATAGGGAGCAGTATAATTTCTTTTTTAACCTTTTTTCCCATCATATGGAAGTAAGTTGAGGTTATAATGATACCAAGACCAAAACCAGAACACCATGTGAAATCATATAGGCTCATAAGTCTTCTACAGATCCTGGGTGAATTCGTTGACAAGCTGCTTCTTGAAAAGATGAAAGATGATATGGGTATGCACCAACGAGGTCAACTCGACAACGCATCAGGTCTACTACATCATGAACACTTCCTCGACAAGCCTCAAAAGAGGAAATTCTACTCAGCAGTATTTTTGGACCCAGCCTAAGCACAAGCATTTGCGAACTCAAACACAACCATATTACATAATACTGAAGTCTTATCTAACAGGTCTTTATTTCGCCGTGAAATATGAAGAACAGTAACAATCCCTTTCAAAGTTGAAACCGGAGTCCCACAGGGAACTTTTTTGGGACCACTTCTATATACCATGTACACTGCAGACATAACAGAAATTGAAAAGACCCCCATAGCATCTTTTGCAGACGTCAGGCTTACTTGCAACTGGTGAAAACACCGAAACGGCTTTCAAACAACAGAAATAACACCTGGATGACCTTGGACAGTGGCATAGTGAATGGCGATACACCATCAATGAGCCTACATCAGTTTAAGTATCATTTAAAAGGAAATACATGTCCAACTGTCAAAATATTTGAGAAGGAAATATCAGACGACACCAAATCAAGTTATCAAGGCTTACATTTGGACCAGAGCCAATCAATGGTCAATACGTTCTCTTAGTTTCTAGGTACAACACATTTACGTAAAGTAAGTAATAAAAGTATATAGTAAATCAGTTCAAGAGATCTGCACGCCGATCTGTGTGCTGTGATGAATGCTCGTAATGTGAGTAACTGCAAAGATATACTTTGGTTATTATCTCCAAGAACATAACCCATTCAGTATGGTGCCATGTGATCTTCCGGGAAGACATTTATGTGACCATCCAGGAATTATTGAACACTAGATATTTTGTTAATTTCCTAGGAATATTGAGTTTATAAGTTGAGATCCTCTATTCTTATTGTATTTCAATGAAAATAATACTCAACTGTGAAGATATTGATTGAAAAAAATCAAAAATCCTAAATATTCCTTTACCATGATGAAAATTTTGTTGCTCTCTCGTCCCAATATCTAAACAATTTGAAATCAATTGAATTAATTGTATTTCCAATCATTAATTCCGCCATGTGGACATATTCCTCTACCTAAATTCGCATTCTTCGTTTATTTCAGCAGAGTAAACATGAATTAATCACGAAATACGTCAGGATCAACGCTGATCCACCAGCGTGGGCCTCATAAATAATGGAAACGGCCCAACGAGATTAAAGCACGTTATTAGGTTAATATATTTCCCTGTATACAGATACATACTCGTACACTTTCATTCCTATAATGGGGCACCTGCCATATTGAAATTTTGATAGGATCCAACATCAAAGTTTCGGCAGGAAGGGTAAAATCGGGATTATCCCATTGGCCAGGGATCTAGAGGACATTACAAATACATCTGTGAGCATATAAGGGTACCGTTAATTTGTTATCAGATGATGGGTGTTGACTTCGTTGAATTATTGACCTTCATTGAAAAACTCGGATGGGAATCAGAGAATTTTCATTTTTACGTTCAATCAGTTCGTCATAAAAGGTATTTTCATTCACCCAAAAAAACACAGAGACAGCCATTTCTCAGGTACAGGATGTGGTAATATAATTAGTGAAGAGGATATGAGTGAGGATAGAAATTCAGAAGGATACTTATCGTATCTGGTCACTCACCCAGATTTCAATGTTATCAAAAGTTGAGTTACCGCGTTGGAGAAACTTGGTTCAACAATTGAAACTAGGAACTTCACGAAGACCTACAACAGTGGAAACTCAACATCCTACAAATATTGATTTATAAAGCATAAATATATATATATTTATTAATATTTGGGGTAAGGGTATTCTGTCCGATGTACTTTCCTTCACAATTTTCACACTCAATTTCATACACAACATTGCTTTTTGTAGCTTAGGTATTTGGTCTTTTAATTTTGTGTATAAATTTCCCACTGTTTTCTGATTGTACACGGCGATTTTCACATTTTCACCATGAAATATATTTCTTAATTTTGGTGTTAGTCCGTTTATGTTTGGATAAGAAGCATATTTGGTATCTTCTGTTGTACTTTCGTCTTTTTGGGGTTGTGTGTTTGTTGTGTGAGTGGCATAAAGTAATTTATTCAGCAAACCATTTGGATAACCGTTTTGTTTTAATATTTCTGACAATCTGTTTATTCCTTCTTGTTGATATGAGTCATGACAAATCCTGATAATTCTTTGTTTAATCTGTTTTACTATATTTATTTTCATTTTGATATTATGGTTGGAATTATAGTGTATCAATTTATCAGAATTTGTTTCTTTTCTGTACCATTGTAGTCTTATTCCTTCTTCGTGTCTATGTACTCTTGTGTCTAAAACGGTACGCTTCGGGCAGAATCTTCTACTTCTAATGTAAATTGTAAATTTTGTGAATAAGAGTTAAAGATGTTCAATATGGTTTCGGTTTCTCATTCTGGTACTGATGTAATAATGTCATCCACAAACCTCTTTAGAAATGGCAGCTCAAATGGCAGCTTCTGTACACAATATTCAACCAAGTCGTCCATGACATATTGGGTCAGTATTGGACTTAGTTTTGAGCCCATTGCACAGCCAAACTTTTGAACATAATATTCACCACGAAAAATGCAGTAATTATTCTCCAGCAAGAAAAGTGTTATCTCTAGAAATAGTTCCTTCTCCAACTTCGTGTGTTTTTTTATTGTTCTATTCCAATTTTGTTCTAATACTTTTATAATATTGTTTTTGTCCAGATTACCGAATAAATTGACAACATCAAGAGAAATTAACGAGTACCCCTCCGGTAATTTAAAATTATTCATCGATGTAGCAAAATTAAATGTGTCTCTGACATAATATTCATTATCGACATCATAAGCATTTTTTAAAATATCAGCAATAAATTTCGATAAAGCGTTTAATGGGCTGTTTACACTCGATATTATGGGTCTCATGGGGTATCCACTCTTATGAACTTTTGGATTTCCATACATTCTTGGAGCAACTGAGTTATATATTTTCATTTCTTTGGACTTTTCTTTTGTTATGTGTTTCAGTTTTCAAGTTGTCCTATGTATTTGTTACACTTTGTTTGTAATGAGTGAGTGGGGTCTTTGGGAATTTTTTCGAAGTCTCTTGAATTTAGGATTTCTTTCATTTTTCGTCATATGCTTGTTTATCCATCACTACTGTAACTGCGCCCTTGTCACTATTTAGAACAATCAAGTCTTTGTTTTCTTCCAGGAACTTTTTCGTATCTTTGAACCATTTTTGTGTAACTGTGGTTTCATTAGTTATTTTGTGCACATAATTTGTGATTGCATTTGTAACCTTTGCTCTCTGTCTGTCTTTTCTGTCGATTGGTATGGCCTCAAGTATGTTTTCGGTGTCTGCTATTATGCGGTCAATGTCAATATCCTGTCTTGAAGTTGGTATACTGAATTTTGATCCCAATGATAAGAGATTTGTAACTGTACTTGGTAATTCTTTATTCGACAGATTTTTTAACCATTTTTCTTGGGTTTTTATTTGGGATATACTATTTTCTTTTAGATTGTTTATTTTTCTTATATTTGCTTGTTTAATTTTATGAAACTTTCTGTTGTACAGTATGTCTAGTCTACTTTGATATTCTCTCATCACGTCTTCTGGTATATATCTTAACTTGAACTTTATTCTGGTATTTTCACATTGTAGGTTGTGTATTTTATGATTTACTTGACACAATTCCAGGTTTAGAATTTTATTTTTAGTTAGTTCATTGAATTTCCATATTTTCTTGTTAAGTTGGTGATTATTGAATTCAAACAACCCCATAATGCTTTTTATATTAGTTAATATATGTTTCGGTGTGAGTCTTTGTCGTTTGCATTCCAAAAGGAATATCCGTCTGTTTACAGCTGAGGCCAACTTTCTATTATTTGTACTCCAGGATTTGAGTTCTTTAGTTGTTTCGAACCCATAAATTGAAGTGATTTCTTCATAAAAACCCATAGTATTGAAATAGTCTATATGATAATAGTCTTCGCTTGTATTTATTAAGTAATTGGGGTAAGGGTATAACGACTAATTTATGTAGGCGATGTTAAATAAAACTCTTAATTCTTTGCCGAGCTTTCGAGCATTTATTCAGTTCTTCTTCAGGGCTTCTGAAATACAAATAATTATATAATAAATTGAATCTAACATGAAATTTTTTCTTTGTTATTATTTACTCACTGAATATGAGGTTATACATAAAAATTAATTGGCGCAGCTGCAGACATTTCGTCCAAGACTTAAAACTCAAATCTCGCAGAGACACGTCTTAATTACAACATAAACAACTAAAAAGACAATACTATAAATTAATTTCTTTAAAATTTCCTCTTGAAGTCAACGTTTCTTTTTGTTTTTATTGAAGTTTGGGATCTTTTTGACAATTACCTAACTTTATTAACCATCGACAGGACCATCGAAAAATACCAAGTTTCTTTGACTATGTTCCAACAAATATTTATATATTATACTTAATTTATTAGTATCGGTTTTTTGTTAACTGTGTTTTCCCGTTTATTTATCTTTATCATCTCTAATATTATGCGTTTATAATAATTTTTTCTATTGTCAAGACCTTTGTATCCTCGAAATTAAAACTGTGACCGGTGTTTACTGCATGTGTCGCTAGTGCGCATCTTTCATGATGTTTTCTTATATCTGATTTGTGTAATGTTTCTTGCTGGAGAATAATTACTGCAATTTTCGTGGTGAATATTATGTTCAAAAGTTTGGCTGTGCAATGGGCTCAAAACTAAGTCCAATACTGGCCCAATATGTCATGGACGACTTGGTTGAATATTGTGTACAGAAGTTGCCATTTGAGCTGCCATTTCTAAAGAGGTTTGTGGATGACATTATTACATCAGTACCAGAAGGAGAAACCGAAACCATATTGAACATCTTTAACTCTTATTCACAAAATTTACAATTTACATTAGAAGTAGAAGATTCTGCCCGAAGCGTACCGTTTTTAGACACAAGAGTACATAGACACGAAGAAGGAATAAGACTACAATGGTGCAGAAAAGAAACAAATTCTGATAAATTGATACACTATAATTCCAACCATAATATCAAAATGAAAATAAATATAGTAAAACAGATTAAACAAAGAATTATCAGGATTTGTCATGACTCATATCAACAAGAAGGAATAAACAGATTGTCAGAAATATTAAAACAAAACGGTTATCCAAATGGTTTGCTGAATAAATTACTTTATGCCACTCACACAACAAACACACAACCCCAAAAAGACGAAAGTACAACAGAAGATACCAAATATGCTTCTTATCCAAACATAAACGGACTAACACCAAAATTAAGAAATATATTTCATGGTGAAAATGTGAAAATCGCCGTGTACAATCAGAAAACAGTGGGAAATTTATACACAAAATTAAAAGACCAAATACCTAAGCTACAAAAAGCAATGTTGTGTATGAAATTGAGTGTGAAAATTGTGAAGGAAAGTATATCGGACAGACTTCTCAATGGTTAAAGAGCAGGCTAACATTACACAAATCAGATATAAGAAAACATCATGAAAGATGCGCACTAGCGACACATGCAGTAAACACCGGTCACAGTTTTAATTTCGAGGATACAAAGGTCTTGACAATAGAAAAAATTATTATAAACGCATAATATTAGAGATGATAGAGATAAATAAACGGGAAAACACAGTTAACAAAAAACCGATACTAATAAATTAAGTATAATATATAAATATTTGTTGGAACATAGTCAAAGAAACTTGGTATTTTTCGATGGTCCTGTCGATGGTTAATAAAGTTAGGTAATTGTCAAAAAGATCCCAAACTTCAATAAAAACAAAAAGAAACGTTGACTTCAAGAGGAAATTTTAAAGAAATTAATTTATAGTATTGTCTTTTTAGTTGTTTATGTTGCAATTAAGACGTGTCTCTGCGAGATTTGAGTTTTAAGTCTTGGACGAAATGTCTGCAGCTGCGCATAATTAATTTTTATGTATAACCTCATATTCAGTGAGTAAATAATAACAAAGAAAAAAATTTCATGTTAGATTCAATTTATTATATAATTATTTGTATTTCAGAAGCCCTGAAGAAGAGCTGAATAAATGCTCGAAAGCTCGGCAAAGAATTAAGAGTTTTATTTAACATCGCCTACATAAATTAGTCGTTATACCCTTACCCCAAATACTTAATAAATACAAGCGAAGACTATTATCATATAGACTATTTTTATATGTACATATATATCCATAAGAGGTTCACCATCTGAGAGCTAGGTTAGTAAATAGAAATCTTGTTTGTAAATGCGAAAGCGAACAACTGCAAACAACCAGAATACCTACGTGTCAAACCAGATCGAAACTTGTCCTATAAAACCCACTCTAAACATAACATAGATGAACGTAGTAGCAATAAATAACATAATCTGGAAATTAATAGTTTCATCATGGGTTGAAACTTTGAGCACATCAACAACTGCCCTAATCTATCTAAGGTAGAGTACTACGCCCCTGTTTGGAAGAATTTTGCACATACCAGGTCAGTACATATGGCGATAAATGCGACAATTATAATGATATCAGAATGCTTGAGTGAAACATCTGTATACTATAATTGGTATTGCTCCATCAAAAAACCGGTGATAAGTTACTGCGCTGAAAATGAAATGAGCCCAGTCACCTTAAGCTACATGAAGAACACTCAATACGCTCCGGGAGGAGTATCCCGCTGTATGAAGCATTCTGTAAACTGGTGATACTCAAATGTTGAATTATGTGACTGTGACCATCTACTCATCTGCGATAACCTCGGTGCCACTTTCACCAATCAAGACCTCTATACATACAACCCCCAAGCTGTCACTCTTGCGGAGTTCTGGAGATTGACTCGCTTGATTAAATAAACAACTTGTGGTGTTCGAGCTCGAGTAGATATTATGGTTCTTGGAGAGAAGCTACTGAACCTTTCACTGCGTTTCTGATATTGACTGCGAACTGTCTCTCAACTTTTTTGGTGGCCTGCTTGCAGCCTTTTTCCTGTCGTCGTTCGATTTCGTACAATTTCAGCAAGACGTACATTTGAAAATTGAACCTTGAAATGGATCGATCATTCAATCATACTGCTTAAAAAACTTTTCTTGAATCACCTTCTCCGTAGTATTCCATAAATCCACAAAGGATTCTTCTGTTTTTTTTTCATATTGAAGACAACATGAGTCAATAGTCGATTCGATATTTTAAATTAATCTTGGCATAATCTTAACTGGCATTTCATAAGCTGCATAAAGGATCCAACTTCATATTTCAGATGTATGTATTGTCAATTCTCGAAGCATCCTCCAAGACTAGAGGAAGTCAGTGAAGCCTTACCGGAATGAAGTTAGCAAAAGAAAATGCATTAGCTGAATTAGCCTCGCCAAGGAAATGAATTTCCGGAGCTGGTGGGTTTTCAAGACCGAATTTTCTCCGGAAAATGCAACATTAAAACGCTTTCAGGGCGCGAACAAGGTGTAAAAATTTTTAACACTGAATAAGTTAGCGGTATGGGTGCACGGATCGGATGTTGAATATTCCATTCCTTCATTTCTCCATTTGGAGGAATGATTAATTCAATTGTGAGCAGGAGGAGGCAACAATCTCCATCTTCACGAGTTAACCGCGTTTCACAGCCTAAATATGCAATTTTTTTCAACTTCTCTTCAATCCTCTTATTGTGCACTCGTTACCACAGAGTGCACACTCATTTTGTCGTTATGTTCAGTGATGTTGATTGGATGTGAGACAATAATGACTATTTGATTTCTGATGGCAATGATGCTTCATTTTTTCATTCGTTTAGATGCGGTAGAGGTCGCAATCCTGACGATATTATTCATGATTTTACAGTTTGGTAAGACGTGTGTGTTCAAAAATCTGGGTGTTGAGATTTTTGGCTATTACTTAAAAGAGGACTGTTACCAAATGAGCTATAGGTGGTAAAATAAAATGTTTATTGTATAATGTTCGCATTCACATAATAAATAGGTACTCGCACGAAGTTAAAATATGTACAAAATTAACGACATCTAAACAGAGTAGACCTATTTACAATTATGGAGTAATTATAGAGAGAATATTGAGTGGTGGAATAATTGAGAAGTTATATTGAGAAAATGTAGAATCATATTTCACAATAAAAGAGTTATAACGTTGTGTTTACTTGAGAAACAGCGTTGTCTTCAAGACTAGATCGAGTAATGTGTGTTGCCGAAATTATTCAAGTCAAGAATATTGAGAGTAGAGGCGTCATCTATCAATCAAACACAAAGTTTACAGTGATAGAGTTTGAATTTATTTCAAACTGTCTACTATCAGAAAAACAAAAGGTTTTATTGATAAAGTGAGATGTTGAGGTTTATAATGTAACTAGACAGACTTTCAGAGCGATTAAAGAGAAAGAATAATTACGATTCACAACGTTTACAGTGATAGCCTGTCGAATCTATCAGAAAAACAGAAGTAGAAATACATAATTATCTGTGAAGAGTTGAACTGTATGAAATGAGTTTTGAGAGGAGATAAAGTTATATGAAATGAAGAGCAGTTGAGGAACTGATTATCAAACTAACTTAATTGAGAGATATATCATAGAATGATCAACGCTTACAGTAATAATAGTTATATTAGAAAAGCAGAAGAACTCCTATGATAATTCAAGAATTGAGATGAAATATTTGTACAATAAGAGATGTGAGATTTAGAGAAAATTATCATAAACTTGAACTAAAGTGACAACACTATTATTTGAGATTATATAATATGATAAGTTGAGAACAATAATAATATCAGGCAATATAAGTACTGAGAAGTTGAAAAAGGAGTTGTTAGAGTGTATACTTAAGTATTCGAGGTGCAATATCAATGTAGAATCATCAGGTGATCTCTCCAACCAGGTCTAACGAAGATTCTGGTAACTATATTTCTTATCGAGAGGTCTTAAATGAATATTGAGAACATCCTGGTTGCAGAATCCCATGATGATCCCATCATGGCACGTACAGATATCTGAAACTTATAAGGCCTGAGAAGTCTAATCATAAAGAGATGAACATGTCTAAAAGTTGAGTAAAATATGTGTCAGTGAAAATGAGTAAATTACAAGTGAATCTGGCAGTAAATTGAGGAATTCAGTGTTAACGTAGACATTCTTGAGATACGTAAGAACGTATTGACATGCGAGTGCTATTTGTGTTGTTAACAGTAAATTAAAAGATTCATTTCTACCAAAAAATGGAATTAAGTCGCTAACATTTTCATGCAATTATTTTTCATAACTTTCGACGTGGATTAACTCAAAACAGATCGATGAACTTAATTCAATTTTTGGCGATGAAGCTCCATCAAGGACCAGTGTTTCTCAATGATATGGTTTAACCGAGATCGTAGTTCACTACAAGACGAATTTCATGAAGGTCGTCCAAAATCAAGACCATTGATGCTGTGCACCAACTGATATTGCAAGATCGTCATATGACTTATCGTAAGATTGAGACAATCTTAGGCATTAGTGGAACCAGCATACATTCAATATTGACAGTCAAACAAAATTGTTCGCGTTGGATCCCACACAATTTGTCAATCGCTCAAAAAAAGGCTAGTGTCGATTGGTCGAAACAAATGCTCCGGAAATACCATCGCGGTGTTTCAAAGTACATATATGACATCGTGAAAGGTGATGAATCTCGTAAGGACCCGAAAGAAAAGAGCAGTTGACTGTATGGGGTTTCAAGATGAGCCAAATCCAACAAAAGTTGTTCGCGCACGAAGCGCTTCCAAGTAAATGGTCGCCTGTTTTTTAGGAAAAACTGGATATGTCACAATTGTACAACTAGAACATTTCAGAACCGTCAATTTTGAGTGGTACACAACCATGTGCCAATTGTCTTCCAAGAAACCAGGAAAATAACCGCTGAAGACGGATCACATTTCACCACGATAATGTGAGCTATGATACATTGGCTCTAACAACTATATTTTTGAGCCCTCAAGACATCGATTTGATGAGTCATCCGCCGTATATTCCGGTACGTAAAAAATAAAATGAGAGGTCAACGTTTTTCGTAACCTGGTGAAGCGGTTAAAGCGTTCAGAATGCATGTTTTGGAGCTACCTCAATGAGAGTGGCAAAAGTGCTTCGACAATTAGCTCAAATGCATTCAAAAATGAATAGATCTCAATGGAGTATATTTTGAAAAGCAATAAAGCGATTTTCGATGATTGAAACATTTGTTTTTGTTCTCTAATCCCAAAATATAAAAGGCAACCCTCGTGATCATTAGTAACAGGCCACTGTATGTAAATTCTGAGCTCGAAATATTATATTCATCCCCGGCTCTGAATAAATAAGATCCGCTAAAAGTAGCTGGTGATGGCGTTCATTTTTTATGAAGCACATCCCAACTGCCTAAATCGAATTCCGGATCTCGCGAATTTCTACGATATTGAAAAGCCACGACGACAGGGTTTTTTACGGCGCCGACGTCACAGAGAAGTGCGGGAGCAGTGAATAAGCCCGATTCCATTTCGGATTTCAGTTCTCCCCATTTTAAACAGGACACACGTCAAAGCCGATCAGACACTTTATCAGGCCATTTCAAAAGGTCTAATAACGGTGTCAGGATTACCAGGACTCGAGTGTGAGACGAACGCTTATCGCATATCTGTGTTTCTGCAGACTTGTCCGTGTTTCTGCAGACTTGTGGTCTATACGCTGAAAGATGATCCAGAGAATGAAGAATGTATGATGTTGAGAGAAACATTTTGATTCTAAATAAGGCTGAGCGATACTTACTAGGAACTCGCCGCGCCTCTGATGGCTTTCTCTGTACCCGAGCCTCTATAGTTCATATAGTCAATTTAGGCATTTGAAATTTCAATCTGGGAAAAAATTCCTAGTGGGCTGAATTTTTGCATACACCTTTATTTCGGTGATATAATGAAGATGTAGAAAATCGACATCGATATCGTGCGGGCTTAAAAAGTTACAAGGATCAAAAGGTCACGTAAATAAGTTTTTCGCAAATATTTCGCAACTTATTGCTCGGAGGTCAATAGAGGTGAAAATGAAAATTGTTTCTCATGAAGTTATCGATAAAAAATGTCTCCTACAGTTTTTATGTCAAATTAACGGTTTTAGGATTAAAGCGCTGAGAGAGCGGCTTGACCAGTGGCGGATTTACAAATTTGCCGCTAGTAGGTCATTCAATTTTTGCCGCCCCTACTGACTTTTGAAATTCAATACGTTAGTTTAATCCCGTTATTAGTATGATTGTGAACTTAATGATATTTCTGTCAGTTACTAGATTATTTTTGCATCTCGCTGTACTGAAGAGTTTAATGTTGACCTAACAAGTTTATTTGACAGGCAAAACAAAAAACCCCCAACTTTAAAGCGTAAAACCTCTGTAACTTTTAAACAGCTCAATCGATTTTCATCAAACATATCTAAGAACACTCGCCCGTAAAATACCTGTAATACAAAAAAAAACTAAATTGAAATCGGTTCATTCGTTCGGGAGCTATGATGCCACAGACAGACAGACACTTCAAACCTATTACACCCCTGTTTTTGCGTCAGGGGTTAAAAATAGCATCATGTACTGATCATAAGGTGGTGAAAGGCATGACTTAAAAATACCTACACTATATGAACACAGACAAAATAATGAGTGGTCAGAAAACATTGTTTTTGTTACATATTTTTTTTGCACTTAACAGTTTAAAAACAATACAAACAATTTTTATCAAAATATAACATGTTAACAATCAGTTAATGGTGACAGGCAATGAGATCAAATAAGTTTTACATTATTTTCTTGCGAGATTTTAAATTTGCAAAATCATCGATTATATCGTCGTATGAAATCCTTTTCATAAGTTCTGACTCTATGCACAAAAGAGATAAAGCATTAAGCTTTTCTTGACTTAAAGTAGATCGTAGATAGTTTTCAACCCGATTTAAGCAAGAAAAGCTTCTCTCAGCTGAACAATTTGTCACCGCTGTCACAGAGCCATGCGAAGCGCTATATCCAAGTTTAGATAAATATACTCCAAATTCTGTTTTCGCAGAAACGAAGATAGACTTTACTATTAATGCAAAGTTTGATCAAAATCGGTCTAGTAGTTTTGGTGTGATTGAGCAACAATCCAAACAACTAAACATCCAAACTCACTTCCACATTTATAAAATATTAGTAAGATCATAATGATTTGAACCATCCAATAGTGAAAAGTTCGCCCGCAAAATTCAATATTTGACACGACCATCAACAACGTCTGCCTTCACGCGTCTGCCGCGTTCCGGTTGCTCACTCGGGTATCTGCATCCGCTTCGAACCTCACAAGCTCTATTGCCGCTCCACAACCGCCGAATTGAAAAAAATAAATATGTGGTCCTCCACCAATTACTTTAAAGAATATCCATGAAAAATTTCAAAGAGATTGCACCACGGAATCACGTAGTTCCATACAAACGTTGATCCCCTTTCTTACCCCAGCAAGGCTACAATTTTGATAAATATTTTATGCTAAATGTTAAACCGGACTTCAGACTACACAATTCAAGGAGATTCATGTAAAAGTGCCCAGTAGTTTTTGCGAGATGTTCATTCAAACAAACGGACAGACAGACAGACAAACAAGAAATTAAAAAACTCAGTTACTCATATTAAGCCATCCTAGCGAATTTTTTTTTCGAATATCTTTAATGTACAGACTATTTTAGGTTTATGATTTTATTATAGTATAGATTGTGTACACATATAATTATAAAAAAAAATCTGCAAAAAAAAATTTGCTAAATTTGCCACCCCTCTAAATCTGCCGCCCTAGGCACCGGCCTACTTGGCCTATTGGTAAATCCGCCACTGGGCTTGACTGCACTCACACACGGTATTGTACACCAAGGCGTGTACTCTGTTTTTCTATTAACTTTTGTAAGTAAGTTTTTGTCTTAAAAACTTTTATTATTTGTTTGGACGGTTAGAGAAAGATATACTTCTCTCATCGAGGTTTAGGATTCTAGTAAAATCTACTATATCTCATTTGTATGTCCTTCACTGGCAGATGTTTCTACTAGCAATATACAGTACTCCAAAATCAAAACCTTCAATAGATGATTACAGATACTGTAGCTTTGTTAAGCTTTCAAGACAAATACAAACCTGTCTAGGAAGTGACATCGATCCAGAACAGTGGGATTGGGAGTTAAAAAATAAAAACTACAGCCAATAACAACTTTAATACCACCAGCATCCGATGATCTCCTGAACAAAATCTTTTGTAATTGAACAAAAGGTTGTGGTGGCAAATGTGGATGTAGAAAAATAGGTTGAGGTGTTCAAAAGCTTGTGGACATTGTCGTGGCCAATCCAACGCAAAGTAGACAAATGATGAAGATCTAGATTTAAATCAGGAAGTAGTTCTTGTCGACGTGTTTTTAACACCTAATAATGATAGTGACACTGAAACTATTGACAATAAAAAAAAAAATGTTATACTCGATAATTTAATGTTTTTGTATTTCTCAAAATCTTAATATAAAACTATTTCACCTTGAATAAAAATAACTTTCATTATCTATTGTAAAGTATGCATATAAGAGAAACTTTGAAAAAAAAACGCACCTCATATTCTTCCTCGACGGTGGTAGGTATAGGTTAATTTTAACTATAACTATAGGAGACATTTTTTGACCTCCGAGCAATAGGTTGCAAAATATTTGCGAAAAACTGATTTTCATGACCTTTGTAACTTTTTTAGTCGGCCCGATATCGATGTCGATTTTTCACATCTTCATTATATCATCGGAATGACTGGACTATCTAGTTGTTTTTTACGATAATTTGACGTGTTTCGGGATGCACATTGACCATATATTTAATAAAGATCTATGAATGCTAGAGATTCAACAGTCATCTTCTGTCGTTTTCAATATAAAGCTTAGCTTTTAAAAAAACTGAAAATATCAGAAAATTTTTCACCTTTCATAAATGTCAAATGGATAGACACAATAAATTTCTGATGAAATGAGAAGAACTTAAGTTGTTTCCTTCATTACGAAAATTAAATATCTCCCAATTCTGAATTTCGCATTTCGTTGAAAATCCTTTCGCGTGATATAGAATGAAGGAATGAATAAAGAGAATTTTTGTTGTATTTTTTTTTGTCGGTAAATATGTTATCCTGAGACTCGAAACAAGTGGTGAATGCAACCCACTCAATTCAGTATAACGTGCATAAAAGTAAGACTACCGTATAATTAACGACTATTACCGCTTCACGATAGAAAATGCGCGAACTTGAAACCTATACACAATAACGGACCCACGCCACTGTGAAAATGTTATCAGAGAATTATCTCGATCTTGATGAAATTGCTCGACTAAAATAGCTGATCGAAGTCTGATAGTGTTTGTTTAAAATAACCGTGACTGCATTTGAATGTCCTTTGTTTCATGAAGCTATGCAGTTTTAACATTTCTATATATATATATTTCTACATTTTATCATGCGCTTTGTTAGAAGTTTTACATCTTCTTCATCTTTCTGACTCCTATCTTGATAAGAATATTGTGTAAAAATAGAAATATTTTGATCTGATGTCAGGAGATAATGTTCACTGATTGAAACACAATTGTACAAATATTAAAGATCTTTTAACATATACAGGGTCTTTCACGAGGAACCTAACCCATATTTATACGGAAAACTACTGAACGTATTTTCATGAAATTCAGCACTTATAAGTATTTCACGATGTGATGAAATCTAAAATATTTTCAAGGCATGAGCACCTCCGGTTTTTCCGGAAATGACGTCAACTTCCGTTTTTCAAATTACAACACCATTTTTTTGTTGCAGAAATAGATTCCTCAGGAAATTTCAAGTTATTTTGATGTAACATTTTTCAGTTTTGGTTGGAAAATTCTCTCTGAGCGGGAAAATTCGAAAAAAAAATCGAAAATAGAGCTCCGCTGAAACAAGAATAACTTCGAGGTTTTTGGATGAAAAATTTTCATATTTGGGATTTTTCAAGATGTAGGATTGATGTATCCACTTTAAAAATCGAAATCGCGATTCATGATACAGGGGTGAAAAAATCGCTTTCAAAGTTAGGGATGACAAAATCGTGAAAAATCAATTTTTTCAAATTAGAACCTCATTTTTTTATGGCTGATATTGAATCTACGTTAAAAAATAATGTAAGTGTATGCATCACACCCTTGCCCTAAAGTGGATATTTTCTGTGTTTCACAAAAAACTGTAAAACTGTTTTTCGTCTTGAATTTTCAGCTATTTCTTTTCCCTTCACGCCAAAAAGATGAAATTTTCAGGAACTGTTATTTAAACCATGTTTTAGATTTTACCAACCTAATATGCAAGAGAAAAAAGTTACAGGTTGTTCCTAAATAGATGGCGCATTGGGATTCGAATTTGTGTCGGAAACCTTTTTATTTCAACTAATCGGCCATTGGTTTTCTCTCCAGTGATAAATAAATAATTCCTTATGAACCATATGCAAAAACTTACCATGTTTTACATACTTTTTTTTTTAAAGATATATATCATTAATAACATCTGCCAAATTCCTCTTTATTCAGTAGCATTTTGTGTTTACTATTAATTTGGTGATAATTCGTATCAAGTTATAAAATCGACCACTATACCTAATTTTACCAATGAAGATTATTTAAATCTCATTCTACTTCATGGAGAATGTAATAAAGTTGCAGATAGAACGATTCGACTGTTCATTGAGAGGTTTCCTGACCGACCCAGACCAACGATAGATACCATTAATAGAACCATGACAAACTTGTTAAATGTCGGATCTTTCGTTAAGAAAACTATACACAGAGAAAAAAAGTGTAGTGGAAGATGAGAACAACGAAATTACAGTTCTCGCATATTTTCGTGTGAATCCTCAAAATTCTCTCAAAGATGCCGAGATTGCTCTGGGATTATCTCAATCGAGTGTTTGGAGAATATTAAAAAAACATGAAATGCACCCATATAAATTCAATAGGGTCAGCATTTGAAGGAAACTGAAAAAATATTGTCTACTCATCTCCCCTGACTGATAAAGATGACTGCATAGAACGAGTCAGAAATGCGTTCAGGTTTGTTAGATTTTTGGATTCATAGTTTTGAAACTCAATTTGGTTTTTGAACACTTTTGCAGATCTCTTCCTCCCGATGAAATAAGAAGAGCAATTTTGGATTCATAGTTTTGAAGCATTCCTGAGAAGTATAAATAAATGTCTAGAAATTAACGGTCAAAACTTTGAGCATCTTCTCTAGTTATAACTGCGAGAGTTTGCCATGGTTCTTCTAATAGTAACTTGAAGTCGGTTTCAAGAAGGGGTAAAAAATCTACAGCATGGTTCAAATAACAGTTCCTGAAAACTTCATCTTTTTGGCGTGAAGGGAAAAGAAATAGCTGAAAATTCAAGACGAAAAACAGTTTTACAGTTTTTTGTGAATAACTCAGAAAATATCCACTTTACGGCAAGGATGTGATGCATACACTCACATTATTTTTTAACGTAGATTCAATATCTGCCATAAAAAAATGGGGTTCTAATTTGAAAAAATGGATTTTTCACGATTTTGTCATCCCTAACTTTGAAAGCGATTTTTTCACCCCCTGTATCATGAATCGCGATTTCGATTTTTAAAGTGGATACATCAATCTTACATCTTGAAAAATCCCAAAAATGAAAATTTTCCATCCAAAAACCTTGAAGTTATTCTTGTTTCAGCGGAGCTCTATTTTCGATTTTTTTTCGAATTTTCCCGCTCAGAGAGAATTTTCCAACCAAAACTGGAAAATGTTACATCAAAATAACTTGAAATTTTCTAAGGAATCTATTTCTGCAATAAAAAAATGGTTTTCTAATTTGAAAAACGGAAGTTGACGTCATTTCCGGAAAAACCGGAGGTGCTCATGCCTTGAAAATATTTTAGATTTCATCAGCATCGTGAAATACTTATAAATGCTGAATTTCATGAAAATACGTTCAGTAGTTTCCCGTATAAATATGGGTGAGGTTCCTCGTGAAAGACCCTGTATACAGTTTAAATCCACAGCTGTATATCTTGATTGATTCTGAGATCGGTATCGCAAATAATGCCTTCACGCAATGTAACAATAACTCAAAAAGATTATCATTAGTTTAAAATAACACATGTTTCATATAACCTATAGTTAATTGGTAGTGGGTAGTGAAGTGATTATGTGGATTTGCATTCCCACTTCTATGACTGTCGGACGATGTCAACTGTGTGGGAACTCAAGTAGGTACCCTCCTTGAGGTTGCCAGAGCCTGGCACTTCCCGTTAGCAGAGACGAAACTCAAGTTAATTTGTGAATTTATCTTGCAATCAGTTCTTTTTATAAATTCTTGCTCAGAGGCGACGATATTCTATTGATATACACACAAAACTCTCACGAGTTTTAGCTGTTCATGGAGGTGTCATTAGTTTATATCATAAACGCCATATTTTCCAAACAACTCGAGAAATACTCTTAATAAGCAATATTCAGTCGGAAAGTATGATATATTTACATTTGCTTAGTTTGAAATTTGTAGCGATAGATGATTTTGGATAAGCCTTTCTCAATTTTGCATTATCTTTGGACCGACAATGAATATGCTTTTTTTCCGGAAACATCTTGGAAATAATTTTCCCGAAGCTGTTTCCTGGACACATAGGTGTATAAAAAGGAGTCAACCTCATTTCACCCTCTGGTGCACCTCATATCCCTGTCTACTTCCTCAGCAAAAATCAGTCTGATCAGTTATTTTCCGAAAAGGCCTGATTCAATATTGGATAAATCGAACTAAATTCATAGAAACAGCTATATCACAGGTTATCCCAAAAAGTGAAAAATAGCACGGTTTTGGAAAAACTCATCCAAAGTGGATGCCATATATACTTTTAGACAGATTGAAGAAAGTTATACAGTAAAACAAACTATGATTTCTTCATTGAGTGGAGCTAGGAATGGAGTTTTATTACATTAGGCTTGCAGATGTCCTGTGTATGCTTCATATCCAGTAGTGAAGGTAGCCAATAATTAGTTTGTGGAAAGTTATTAACTTTATCAGGTGGTCAGAGACTTCTTGTTCAATTTTCGTGTACGTCTTATTATTATCTATGTCATTTTTCTCACTACTATTTATGTCTATGTTTCTTTAATTTTATGTTTTATTATTGTATCAAATAGCCAGAGTATTTTCGTTTATTCATTTCCACGTTTTCGTTTCTATTCATTCAGCTATATATTTCTATAACTGAATTTTTTATTTTTGAGTTTTCGGAATTGTTGACCATTCCTATATGACTGTATGAGATCTCTGGACCGGAAGCCATGAATTTCCGTCAGGCTCCGCTCCATTTATGTACTCTAACGCATGAGAGAATATACTTTTCTCTTTCTTTTTTCACTAGAGCTGCCGCTGGAACTGTATGACCTTCCCCATGTTCGTCTATCCCTTGCTCAAACAATATTTATAGGTGATGGCTTGCATATCCTGTGAGCAATAGTTAATACTGTTGCTTATTTCTTTGAAGTTGTGATCATGACTATGATTATTGGATATTCCAGAGTAGGGTTGATGTAATCACAATATTTTGATGTCTGATAATGATAACTACCTTAGTACTTGTCGTTATCTAGGAGAAGAGACTAATGTTACTCTGGAGTAACACAAATTAATCAAGGGTGCAGGCCTCTGAGATGGATCTCCAATAAGTCACCAGTACACCAAAGCCACGCATAGGCTCAGAGATATCACCTTGAGCTTTGATTGGACAAGACTTAGCTCTACAATTAAAACATTTTGCTTTTATAGAATAAATTTATCCTTCTAGCTTCTGCTTCTAAACTTTCAGAATTATTTAATTCATGATAAAGCTTTCTTTTATTGCTTTTTTTTTCCCTTCGGTTTTTTAAAACCCTAAATAAAGAGTTAGTCGTTTTGGATTTTCATGTTTCATTTACCATCTTCGTTTCCCAACTTATAACGTCGAGTCCTACCCTTTCTAGAAGATCACATTTTATGGCCAAATCTTGGTATCTGAAGTCAATCTGCCTCCAGGGTTATAGTTAGTTTCATTCATAATATTTGTCATTTTTTTCAAAAAAAGTGGCTAATGTATTCCATGTTCCACAAAATGTTCTGTAGGAACAATAACCTATTACTATTCATATTCAAGAAATCCCATCACTTTCTTCTGCAACATATATTCACTTAATGGGAATTAATGTATTTAATATTACGATAGCCCTTGTTCACAATTCGTAGAGAACAGGAACTCCTGGATTGGCTATTCCATAATACATAATGAGGTAGTTAAAAAGCCCCAATTGTGAGGGTTAATTAGTGCCCGACTGGAGATTGCTAATTAACGTTGAATATCTGGCACATAAAGTAGGAGCAGGGTGGTATGGAAGTATTATAATAAAACTTTGTTATCTCGGTTATAATCATCAGAGAATTGTGGTTTCAGGAACGAGAATCCTCGAAATCACAAAGAACTAATTCGAGAATGAAGTAGGAATGTAGTCGAGATTAAATGCGTGCCTGTCAAAACATGGTTTTATCTCAACTTTCGCATATTATTCAAATATCCTCGTCCGATCAACTTGAAATGAGAAAATAGTTATTCAGCACTCGATATACGAAGAATATGTCAGCGCCTAACCTTAGAAGAGAAAATACTGATTTATTCATTGCATAATCGTCCTTAATCGACTTTTTCCGTCGACCTTCCAATAAAATCTCTGTTTAACGTTCACCAAATCATGCATTAATGACCCATTTTAATGCACGATTTCTTTCTATTTTAATACGTGATTGTCATGGGCAACCGAACATAGAGTATTCAGAAGTAATATGAGTAACGTCACAACTCGACGTATATCTTATTTTTATGTATGAGGCCTGTGACTCTCACTCTTCAATCACAAAATAATCGCGTATTTATCTCTGGTTCCGTTGTTATTCCACAGAGCTGCTACCTGAAATCAACATCCGTTGCAGAAGGGTACATCGAAAACTCGATGAATAATAGATTAGAAACTGCTTTAAAAATTGTATGCGATAATCGTTCGCCAGTAATAAATACATTCTCTCCCACCAGTTCCACACATTGCTTATCGCAAATCGTCAGTAACGATGTATGTGTACTCAGAATGTCACATCTCGAAAATTCCATCAATGAATTTTACGAATTGTTCAATTGGAACAATAAATATAAATATGTCATTGTCAAATTTTATATTGTGAGAAATAGAATTTATTTGAATGAATAATTTATTTCTAATTCATATTGAGGTCGACGAAAAAATTTTGTAATCATCTCGTTTATCAATAATAAACTAGTTGATTAAATAACTATTATACACTCAATCACTCAGGCTTCGCTTGTTTTGAAAAAAAAAGGAAAGAAACCTACAGAATAAATAACTTTTAATTCCTCTCCATTTTCACAGTACAAAATACAGCATTCTGAAATATGGTCTCGTCGCTACATAAAATTCACATATGTCATCATCTTCCTACATTTCTCCAACTTTTATCTTCATAACGTCTTCCTTGAAATATCAGTGTCTCATTTATATACTGTATCGCAGAAAACTTGTTGCTTTATCGGAATGAAAGATGAACCCAAGAGTACCTAGAAGGGAAGTGTTCAACTTCAAACACCCATATTTCACCAGAATCTAATAAAAATAATCTACCGACCTGTAAAATAAATCATGCGCTAAAAATGCGGGAGCAAGAGGAGGAAAAACCTTTGAGAAGTACAATAACGCCAACACAAAGGAAACGTTACATATCAATGGATGCAGGAACATATGAAAGTTATGGAGCGAGCAAAGCCATAAATTAGTATAAACATATCGTGTATGTGTTGGATTCTTTGTGTTGTGCCAAAATACGTTTCTTCTCATTTGGTGCTCCTTCCATTGCTATTCAATAGGAAGCACGATGAATAAAATAGGAATTGAACATTTCCGGTCTTTCACCGGTTTCTTGATGGCTATAGGGGTTTATAGTACGAGAAAAATCGCAACATCTATTGATGTAACTTATGACATCAATTGTTATTTTATCGAGATAAAATTTTGAATCAAATACACAACATTTTAAGTAAGATTGAAGTCAACCGTTTTATCGTTTGCAGGATAATTTTATAACATTTCCGGCAAATATTCAGCACGCTGAGAAACTACATTCTATCAGCCTATCTTTGAAGTAATTAAGATATTACTTCATCAATAACTTAAGTTAGGATGGCTTCCAGAGCGTCCATGGTTTCTGGTTTTTCAACATAAACCAATGAATTGACATAATTCCAATGGAATCAAATCGCCTCATCTTAGAGGACAATTAAATGAGCTTTTTCTTCAAGAATATTGAAATTTAAAAACACTTCAAGACCAGACATTCAGTTTTGAAAGTTGGTGTGGACCTTTACAATCCACCAGTACCTAATAAATTTTATTATTAGGAAACCCCCAACAAACTTTTGAAATAGGTGTTGTTCACAAAACCTCTCACCTGCCATAATTATTTAAAAAGCCATCTTATGTCAACAGTACCAGTTCATAAGTCAATCTCAAGAGCTTTAGTATTATTTTTCGGACTGAGTTCATCCAATGTCGATGTCTTCAGACTGTATTTTCATGTTGCATTTTGTATCTGATTTGTTTTTCAAACTTTTTACATCAGACCTGTCAATTCTGAATCATTTATATAAAATGCATTCATTATTACATGTAGATTAGACTTCATTCATTATTTCATCTATTGTTTCATTGTGTTGTATGTTGTGAAATAAAACTTCCATTCACCAGACAAATTTCAACGAAGATAAAAGTCTACAGACGTCGTAAACACCTTTTACCATGCCAAATTCATTCATTTCTGAGCACCATGAGAGCTGTGGTCCATTTCCTGAATTCGCCCCTGAGTATTTCTTCCAGATGAAAAATAAGCTCTGCAAATGAAAGGCTTTCTTCCTCGGAGTTCGCAAAAAACCAACTCCTTATGAAATTCCAGATATCCCATCTTTATTTGAGTCTCGTTCTATTATTTTTTCTCTGGATGTTTTGCGTGGTGGAGATAGAATCTAGAAGGCAGCTTCTTTCCGTGTTTGAACAACTTCATATTACGGAAGCCCCACTAAGCGCAGAATTTGATATTAGTACATCCGTGCTGGTATCAAAGCTGGAAAATCAAGGCTCCTCAGATAGCAATCTGCAATTTTTAATATTTTCCTTTTTATCTTTATTCTGTATGTCAACTAGGATTTCGCCCAACACGGAATTGGCGTTTCCATAATTTCATATCATCTGGAATGACTGCGACGTGATTGAAATTTTTAGAGTTTTCCATGCGGTCGGATGCATGCTTAGGGATTCATTGCATCTCTTGAAAGAGATATTGGAAATTTAATTTATGGCTTCTCATTTTCAAGTCAGAAATTATCTAGTAGAAAGATTTTTTGGAATGGATCCATCATCTGTTTTCGATATTCTTCCTACCAACATTTCAATAGACATTCTGTATCTTTCTCTAGGTAAAACAGCATTTGACAATTTTTCCATTCTAACTAATTGTCAATATTACCAGATTTCATGGAATTTAATATCTTTCAGAAGGATTAGTTCTAGCTTCTTTAGTGTTCCATTTATATCTCGGTGATTCACAACGACATTATCTCAGGAATTTGTTTATGCTAAATGACATTGCTATTGCTTACCATCATTCGGATTTCCATACTCTGGAGAACGAACTATCATCTGACTTGGAGATTTAAAAGAATTATTTTATTGAGTGGCGATTATGTCTCAATCCCAACAAAACAGAGGTATTTTGTTTCCATCTGAATAGTCATGAGAAATAAAAAAAATTAGCTGTAACTTTCAATGATTCTCCTATCGAACATAACTTCAATCCTAAATACTTAAGGAGTTGAATTATTGTTTTCATCACTGAATTACAGGGCTCATTCTCGCGCAGCATCTGTAGCTTCAGTCCCATCTGCAGCTGAGTATTGTTATTCTATTTGGTTTAATAGTGCACATACACAAAGAATCGATGCACCATTAAATACATCCTTGAGAATAATTAATGGTTCATTGGTTACCAGTTATGTCGAACATTGTCCCTCCCCATCTTCGCAGACAGACTGCAGCTCTGAATTCTTGCAGCAAACATCATTATTTTCCTAATTTATTTCCAATTATTTCTTTTATTTCACAAAAAGGAATTCCCAGATTGAAGTCACGTAAACCATTGTTGTACAATCCGTTCTTCAATATGAACATTAGCGATAAAGAAAGAGGATTGAGTGGAACTTTTATGAAATGTTCAATAAAATCTCATTTCTGATCGTGATAAAATGAATGATAAATATACCTGAAGAAAAAAATGTTAACGAAGAGATTCAAAGAAGCAGAATTTATGAAAACAACTTCTGGTTCTATGAATGTCCATTGCTGGAAGTTCAGTGGCCGATTGTTCGATCTGTATCGATTTGTAGAAAAAAGATCGTTAGCTAATGATGGATATAACATAAATAATCATTTTATATTAGTTTCATCATCAAAAATTCCTCGGCATCATCATATATTTGTTGTTAA
Source organism: Micraspis discolor (assembly GCA_030674115.1). NCBI lineage: Eukaryota > Metazoa > Arthropoda > Insecta > Coleoptera > Coccinellidae > Micraspis > Micraspis discolor. The sequence goes on from JARTUT010001740.1 coordinate 6,196,686, forward strand.
ACTAAGAATATGATCCAAAAAGGCTTAATAAACCTTTCATTCATCCGATTTTCAGTGCTGAATATCCATTGGTCCTCACGTTGAAAGGCCAACCATCACGCCAGCAGTTTCCATCGAATTTCCAACTCTATTGTAGCAATTAAAAGCGAAACAACCCTTTCAAACTTCATACCAGGAAAATTAATATGCAACAGAGTCCATTTGTATTTCAACTAAGCGGACAAATATAAAAGAAAATAGGACGATACTGTAGAATCTCGCGTTAAAAATCCACTCAAGCTCTTACACGGTGTGGATATAACTCGATGTAATACATTTCGGCTGCACAGGGAACAATTTTGTCGCAAAATGAAGTCCCGAAGTTGATTATAAAATATAATGCCACAAACCAGCCCCCGATATGAATTTGGGAAGGTTAACTCGGACTATTGAGGTAGGTTACGAGTCTTTTCAAGTTTGAGTATAAATTCCGAAGTGCACAGATTTTACCTGCACATCATCTCATCAATAATTGTCCCATATATAAATTTCAAGATGGTTTTGGGGCTATTCACGATGTTTCAGATTCTTTTTTGGAATGGGTTATAAATTTTAAACGAATTTAATATTTATATTCTGTATTCAGTTCATTCATCTGCTTCTGTCTTTTTATTTTCAGATTCGATATGTGCAATTTGAAGAAGCCTCTGTGATTATTACTTGAAGACCACTCTTGATGAAAGAAGTCCCTCAAATATATTTAAGCTTATTTTGTACACACAACAATACTTTTGTGGGGAGCCAGGGTTTTTTTTACTAAGGATTTTTCCCTCCCCGTCACCAATCCCAGCTAATGTTTGTAAGCCAATAGTTCAAAAGAATATTATGTATCGAAGGCAAATTGACCAGAAACAAATGAACCTACATGTCTACAAGTCCCTAAAATATCTTTAAGTTTATTTCTGTACACATAATAATACTTATGAGGAGCCAGGGTTTTTTTCTACTGGGGTTTTTTCCCTAGGCTTTCATGTCATACACCGATTTGTCTGGCACTCCGTCACCAATCCCAGCTAACATTTGTTTGTAAGCAAATATTTCAAGAGAATATATATATATTGATATTGAATGAATTTTAAGGGTCTTTAGGCTCGGATTTGGGAGTAAATGATTTGAATACTCTTTATTCTATGCCAAGCTTTCGCATTAATTTAATGCTTCTTCAGGGCTTCTACAAAAGAACAATAATATATAATTTATAGACAACCAATTTTAAAACAAATCAACTCACTGAATGTGAGGTTTTACATGGATGACATCTGACACAAACGTTATAATTAATAAAAACAATGGAAAGTTAATTTTTGATTCCATAGGAATTCCTCACAAAACACGTCATCTAAATCTATTTTAAAATTTCGAAAAATTCTTTTTGTTGATGCTCTTATTCTCAAATTCACAATCAATTAAAAACTCTAAGGTAACACAATGTCATTTTATTTTTTAAGGATATGTTTTTTCTTTCCTGGAAAACTAGTCTCTCACTTCTCTGTGTTCTTGATCTTCTTCATTCATCTACTGGGCCGTCATAAAAAGGTTTCATCTTTATCATTTCCAACAAATAACAGTATATCGAGCTTAATTTGTTTGTATCTGTCTTCTTGTTTATGGTTTTTTCTTCTTTGTTTATGTTTATCATCTCATGGATCAATCTTTTTTGATAATTTTTCTCTAATTTGAGTACCTCAACATCCTCAAAATTCACTTGATGGTCAAGATTATGTGCATGAGCAGCCAATGCACATCTCTCTGGGTATTTTCTTATGTCCGATCTATGCAGTGTCTCTCTACTTTTTACCCATTGGGAGGTATGTCCTACATAACATTTGTCGCAAGTCTCACAATTTATTTTGTATACGACATTACTTTGGAAGGATGTTGGAATGGGGTCTTTGATTTTTGTGTACAATGACCTCACCGTTTTTGATTTTGGACTGCAATTTTGATGTTATCCTCTCTGAACACATTCTTCAATTTCCTGTCAAGTTGGTAACATTTGGATACGATGCATAACTTGTTCTATTTGTTGTCATATTTTGTTGTTCTGTTTGTTCGCTTTGAGTGGTACTATTAGCATATAGTAATTTTTAATCATACTGTTGGGATAATCATTTTCTTAAGAATTTGTTGTAATTTTTAATCCTTCTTCTATGTATGATTTATGACATATTTTTGATATCCTCCTTTTCATTTGGTTTATTGTGTTTATTTTTACATTTATGCCATGGTCCGAGTGGAAATGAATAATTTTGTCTGAATGTGTGTTCTTTCTATACCATTTTAATTTTACTTTATTATCCTGTCTATATGCTCTAGTGTCTAGGAAGGGTACTGAGTGGTGGAGATCTTCTGTTTCTAGTGTGAACTGTAAATCTGCACAAGCCGAGTTGAACAAGTCAAGTGTCAGTTGAATAAATGTTTCTGGTACTATCATCATGATGTCGTCCACAAATTTTTTTACGAATAAAATAGTATATGGCAATTTGGGTAAGATTGAGTCCAAGTGATGGTCCATAACATACTGTGCCAGAATAGGGGACAACTTTGAGCCCATCGCGCATCCGAAAATTTGTTGATAAAATTCTCCCTGAAACGTGCAGTAATTATTTTCAAGAAGAAAAGTGACTATTTCCATAAATGAATTCATGTCCAAGCCCGTGTGCGGTCTTATATTGTTCCATTTAAGTTTTAGAATTTCGATGATTTTTTTCTTTTCTAAATTTCTGAACAAGTTGACAACGTCTAGTGATATTAATCTGTGGTCATCTGGTATCTCGAAGTCATTAATTTCCTGTGCATAATGAATGATGTGTATATATATTGATATATATTTTTAATGCAAAATTATTTCACATACGGAATTATTTGAAGTGAATCTGATTGAACATAACAGTGTTGAGATATATTCCGAAATAAGCCAACTACTCAAATCATTGCTGTCTCTTTCGAATAGTCTCAATTGTAGGGTTAGCTCTATGGATTACAAACGTTAATGATGTAAAGGTCGATCTGAAGTTTGAGAGTATCATAAAATTTTCACTCGATAATTTCCATAAAACTTTCAACAAGATGCTATATTCAAAACGATCTTACTGAAAAACCAACCAGAGTTGAGAAATTTATATAAACTGACTCATATGCAGTTATCATCTAAGTTGGAGCGAAAATGAGAAATATGTTGTGAAATGCCGTTCTCCGCCAAAATTCATTAGACGTGTGTCTCCTGCAGCATACAGTAATTGCAAAACTCATTTTGACGTGCACTCGAATCGCCGAAATATCTCGAATATGAAGCCGAAGTATACTAAAACTGTATCGTCGCTGGCATGATCCTGGAATTAGCATCAGCAAAAGGTTCTCCTTGTGGGTAGCGTTACCAATTTATCCAGTGCAGATACTAAATTTACCTCTCATGCAAGTACGAGAACTCGGGGGCTATTAGGGAAATAGTAGGTATGGTTGTCAATGAAAGGCACTTTAAATTAATGTCACCCATATTCCAACTATGAGCGCAAATTTACTTCTCCTAAAAAACTACGTCAGTGTTTATCTCAAGTTTGACGATGTATATTATTTCTTCGTAACAATTTTCCCCTAACCGAAATTCCAACCCATGTCAATCGCATATACATATAACGGTTTTTCCATATTCAGCTGCGTTAAAAAGTTAGAAGCATTTTAAGCTTTCACATTGGGCAAATACCCGTGTGTAGTTTAGTTTGAATGATGAATACCTTCCACAGCATCCACTATTGAATCTGAATTGTTTTAAAACATTATTTTCCTTCTAAAAAATTATTTACTCACTCATGTTTCATCCGATGAGGACCATATCCAAAAGGAAGATACAAAATACTAATTTTCTGGTAAAAAAATTCAACACCATAAACATAGATTTTTGTTGTTCTACTATATTTTCTTTCTATTTCAAGATTATAAACCATCCCTTTCTAGTGGGAAATTCCAAAAAAACCTCAGAATTATTGGATGTTATCATCATACATTTGTAATTTACCTCTTAAAATTTCTAAATCATTTCTATGAAAACTTTAAAGGCAAGAGGTTGTCACTCTGCTTTTCTTTTCACTCAAAGCCAGAAAAAATCATCTATGATTTTCGAAACACTGATATTTCTGAAGTTTCTTCTCCTTGACAGAGACCAGTGAACAGGTCTATGAGGTCTCTTGATATCATACTGTTAAAAATATGAAAATCTTTTTCGAAATCTTCAACAACAATGAATGATGTCACTACGACTAATTATTTTCAAGTGATGTTACTTTGCTTGATTATTATTTTCTGTACTGAATCCCAATAACAATCTACTTGGATAGATTACAAGTATTCTCAGATTTAGGTGTGCAATTATACTTGCTTGAAGAAATTGAGTTTGATCACCTAAATTTGCTTCTGAAAAACCAACTAGGTGTTCCTCAATAAAAAAATTTTTGTGAGATCATTATTATGAATCTATTCTGTTTAGACTATAATTAATTACTGAACATGCGTAAATTTTTGGTTTTTATAACCAGAGTTTCTGTTTTAATTATACAGGGTGTGCGGCACATGGACCGTCAAATTTTTTTGGGGCGTTGGTAGGGTCATTTGCTACCTTTTCAGTCTTGGAACCTGGGTCCTTAGTATTACGGTTACGGAGGTATGATTTTTTTATTAGGTTTTTCTAAATTACCCAAAACGTACCCTTCGAAGCCCCATAACTTTTTTTGCGTGTGCTTTTACATGCATTTTTTTTTATTGTATTAAGTCTACATGAGTGTGTGTTTAAAAAAAAAAACGTATTTATTGTTACAGATAACACCACAAAATTAACACATGGGCCTTTTATTAAAAAAAAAATTATGAAAGTATCTCCACTCCTATTGAAATTTAAAAAAAGTTACAGTTATTACAAACTTAGTTTTATTTTAAAATTTTCTTTGGTTTATAACGTTGCTAACCATATGTTATTTACGTAAGTCAATAAAAAAAATAATACTGCAAATAAGGTTTTAGTCAGAAGAGTGAAGAAAGTCGCACCTAAATAAAAGTACGGATTTCGACACAGCGAGCAAGGAAATTTTACCTGCCCGTTTGAGACGCGGGTGAATTATTATTACTATTTCTTTCCTTAGGTTGGATTGGGTTAGTCGCCGCTGACTTGACCCTACCGTCATTCGAGATTTAACTGTCTCTGCTGTTGAAGTGTCTGTGCCGCGTTGTTCAGTTTTTTAAATTTGTATTTTTTGATTTTGTTACTTTTATCGACTTTTTGCTACTGTTGTTTTAATTTTGGTTGTTGATATGTCTAATTTCACCAACGCTGAGTATGCTGATATGGTGATGGCATATGGCAAAGCCGATGGTGTTGGTCGTGCAGCTCAAAGGATTTATCAAGCCAAATTTCCTGATGGAAACGAAACATTCTCGACGACTTATCGACGATTAAGAGAGACTGGAAACTTGAATTTTCAAGAGCCTCGGGTCAATGTGAGGCAACACCATGTAGCAGTCGACGATCAAATACTTCAAGCCTTTGAAGACCCGAGGCTCTTAAAAATTTAAGTTTCCAGTCTCTCTTAATCGTCGATAAGTCTTCGAGAATGTTTCGTGTATAAACAAAAACATAAATACTGAATAATGGTTATTCATAGATTATGCCAAATTTTAACACCTTACCATAGAATATTAATTTATTGCCGAACCCCAGGAGAGAAAAAAATTAATAATTGCAAGGTTTTTTTAAATGAAAGATATTATCTAACTATTATTGATCTTTATTTATAATTTTTCTCAGAATAACTAGAGTGAATTATTATCACATTAAAATAATATTATAACGTCTCTGTGGTGGGTAGTTCCCAATAAAATAGTGTTATTTGGTTCCTTGTTGTTGTATATGTAGAGGTACTGAGTTAATTTTAACCATAGATTCTTTACGTTTAAAGAAACATTTTCTTCCTATAACATTTTTCTAAATTTGGCCCCGTTCAAAAGATATAGGGTGTTGAAATTTCAATGAAAAAAAGCATTTTCACCTGTAATGTTCTAATGACGATATCAATTGAAATGATCTCTTGTAGAAGGTTTTTGATAACAGTCATCATATTTTGGCATCAATATATTTATTCCATTTCTTGTGGGTTTCTCACTACTACTGTACAGATTGGTTAAATTGCATGAATAACAAATTTCACTTGAACTTGTGCTGGGACGGGGTTTACCAATAATTGTTTGAAAAAGAAACTATGGTACAATTTATTCTCGAAAAATCTACAAAAATTTCTCAATTACCGAACATGAATAATAAAATATAAATTATATTGAACAATGAAAAATATTTGAAATCTCACCTACAAAAATTGACCAAACCATCAAATTAAACTATTGTGAAACAAAAGTTGACTTCGATACTTTTAAGGTTCAAAATTCACTTTTCTTCAAGAACAAATTTGCCAGTGTTCTTAGCAGCATTATTTTATAATATGTGAATAATTAATCAATTCAAATCGACACCGGTGATCAACTGCGCCACATATTGATGCACTTAGATGACCATCAATACAGGAATATGTATAATGAGTAGATATTGATATTTTAAATGAATAAGTTTCTGCACAAACTAAAGGTCCATATCTTGTACCTACTATTCGCACATTGATTGTTTGCCAAAAAAATGTGAAATTATTTCCACCCGCTCTGCAATTGAATAAACCATGTCGAACAATGAATTAGAACACATACAAGTCTCGATTCAAAACTAAGAATAATTCACATGTCAAAGAACCAGTAAGCCAACTTAATGATCTGTTCGTAATAAATAAAAAATTATCGATTCTCATTTTTTTGAAGGAGATATGAATTCAATAATCAACAAAATGAAAACATATTGAAGCCAACTGAGAAAACACTTCATAATTAAGTCGGAAATCGTTTCACGAATTGGGACTGGAATATTTCTGTGGCATCATTAATGATTTGATTTTCTTACCTGGTAATCTGATTAGAGATATGTACGTATTTGGACCTTTTGGAGATTTCTATCGATCAAATGTTACCGCATCTTATTGGAAATACTGCAAATAATATCGAAGATAATTTTGATTGAGTTTCAGCAAGATTGAGCTCCTTCGCAATACGCTTTGTTTGTTCGACATCTCGATTAAAGATTTCTATGCCAGTGGATTGGAGGAAGGAAGCCACAGTCATGGTTGTTTTGAAGCTCAAAATGTCGATTTTTCACAAAAACACACTACAAGTGCCACGAAAACACCACTTCATTTCCAAATACTTAGTTAAGAATATTTCGAGAAGTAATGCATAAAATGATAAAACAATTACTGTGCTGAAATCAGTATAAAAATACATTTCTTATGAGGTATCACTCACCCCATCTTCTCTATTCGAAATTTGGGGGTGAGGTTTGTAGTAGCAAGGGTTGAAGCGCTATGCGTCCGTAACCTACATCTTAAGTTGTCCCCCTCGAAACAGAAATCGACCTGTCCGAGCATTTCTATCGAAAAAATTTATTTCGTCTGTAATCTCGTCTGTTTCGTTTTCAAATGGCCACCCTGTATATTTCAAGTTACAACTTGATTGGATGGATATTCTGGGAAATCGAAATTCACTCGATACCACTTGACGAATTTGGCCCAATAACAAACTTGACTGAGATATTTGAATATATAACCTATTCTAAAAATAAGAAAACTCAAGCATGTCATCCCCTTTGGATGACAGAGAGTATACGGTCAACCGGACGGACACCCTCAAGTTTGACCCTGTATTCCTCATCATGAACTGAATTGATTAAAACAATTTTCAGCTCAGTATTCTAAAATAACAAACATTTGGGCAAAACGATAATACGATGTTCTACAAGATAAAATTTTTTATTTCGTTGTCAGAAAAATAATATGGGAGAGGTCCGACCAGTATGACTGGACCAGAAGCAAATTTTACAGTTATGAAAAAGTGTACTATCTAAAATATTTCTTTTCAATAAAAGTTATTAACCTCATTTATTTTATTTACAGCCAACCTTGATATCAATAATTCTTCCATGAGCTTCTCGCCCATTTGGGGCTGAAATATAAAAGGTTACCATAAAGAAACTCAAAACCTGATCGGTATACTGAGTAAAGAATCAACCCTGTCGCCTGTACCATAACTCAGACACCAGAAATACTCTGAAGCCGTAATATCGAAGGCCCCATAAAACTATATAGGCGCTGAATATTCAAACTCTGTCGAAATGTGGTGTCGAAACGATATAATGGGTTATGTAGTAAAAGTTGAAAATGCAATTTATATGACACTATCGTAGTAAGCCTCCCCGTCGATAAATTTCCGTACCTTCGGCATGTATGTCCCTTGGATCGATATGTGGATTACGCAGAGCGCATTTTGAATAAGGTTCTCAGATTTTGAAGGGGTTGATTGAGGTGATGGCGACGCTCCCAACGTCATTTATATGAGGCGATATAACTTATGGGAAATAAGGTGCAAAATTTCCCTCGTGTAATTTGAATATATCGACTATGTTTGGAGTTTAATTCATGTTCGATAATATGCATGCGATTCGATCTGGATTTGGAGATTTTCAATCTGTTCCACACGATACTGTCCATTTCACACTTGTGACAAGAAACGTTGTAAAATTCAATTCGCCTCAACATATTTTCTGCTGAAAGAAAAATTGAGAAAAGCACTGGCGGTAGGAAGCTAGATACAACCTCCGTGATGAATGAAAAACTTGAATTAAATTTTTTCTGTGACGGAAAGAAAATTTGACATTTCATCTCTGTAGACAGGTAACAAAATACTTTTCACGAAATTACTTTTTTCCCGGGACAAAAAAAGAATACTTTTTCCCGATAATGAAAGATATTTGGTTTTAGAATATTTTATTGAATATAAGTTACATTTCCTTTATATCAAAAGTACAATTATCGAATGTGCATTGCGTGAATGACATGTTCCTTGAACTATTCGGTACAACAGACGATTTTTTTGTGTTGAAATAATATTCTCTGACATGGACACAACTGCTGTTGATGTATCAGGTCGCAAATCGGGTGTTATTTGAGAACTGCCACACGTTATTAGCAATTTCTGTTCTGTGTGCTACCGATTCATCAACATATCCTTCAGCGTCCGTTAATGACTTCCAACCGCCATGTTTCTTTAGTATCATTAAGTCTCCCCCAGATTAACTAAAAGTGTAGTAGACGATCTTCGAAATGAATGACCTGAATATGAGTTAGCATTTTCAAGTTGAAGAAAATTAGCTACTGTTTCAGATACCTTTAGAAAACTGATTTTTACCCACAATCCATTGCGATATGCATAAGACAGGCAGCGATCTTTTGCTGCTGCTGGACGAAGGGCTATGTACATTCGGTAATCTATAATATAAAAATGGATCGCAAAATGTGTTGGTAAGCGCATAACTCAACAACGCCTGGACCAATTTGGCCAAATCTTTTTTTAAAATGTTCGTTGAAGTTCAAGGATGGTTTTTACGGCGAGAAAAATTAGAATTATTGCTGGAAAAACCCTAAAAATAGCCCTTTTCTTTTTCCCATACAAATTATTTGTATTGAACTCCAGGTTCATAGAATAAGAATATCCGTATACCTGAGGGAGTATAAAAGGGCATATTCGAGGGAGTTGAGGCCTGTTCAGTTCAGTGAAGTTCAAGGTAGGTCAAGAGAGGTAGTATTTATATTATCGAACCCCAAGTTGGTAACAATATCTATCAAAACAATGTGCGCTGGAGCACAGAATACATAGTTGGAGGAGTTTAATGTCGCGTTCCGAAGCTCGCCTTTTTTTTGTATTAGTTTCACGTACGCGAGATAAAATGCATCAGTTTCCACGTCATTACATCAGTCAAACAAAAATCGCGTTACCAACAGTGTTTTATTATTTTCAATATCCAAATTTTAAATAAATAAAACAATTCGTACGGCTAAAAAGGATTTGACTTCAAGTCATATCAAATTAAAAAAAAAGTTGTCTGTTACCTAAATTACAAATTCGTATATCGTGTTTTGTGCAGAGTGTTTGGTTAGTTAGTGTTCGTTTAGTTCGTGATTAGTGAAAAAATAATTTATATTTGATATGCCTCCTATAAGGCGAAGCAATTTAGGTAGAAGAAACAGAAATGCTACAAACCAAGCTGATTACCGATCTGATCGTACTGCACAAGAACGTGACGACGGAAATGAACATGAAAGAATTCGGATATCACAAACGCGTGAAGCGCGAGCGCGACATTCAACTTATAATCGCGCAAGTTTGAATCGAGCTGCTTTCAGTTACGATGTGTCAATTGACTACAGTAACTACCAATGTGCTGTTATTGGTTCTATGAACTCGGTTTGCTCACACTGTGAGGCATTAAAATACAAAAACGAAGCCAATAGATTGTGTTGCGCAAATGGTAATGTGAAATAAATTTCTAAATTCAAGAACAAATTACAGGCGAATTGAGGATATATAAATCAGTTGATTCGGCTACTAATCAAGATGATGTAGTCAACTAAAAACCGGAATTTTTAAACTCGCTGGATTTGCCAGGATTGCCACCTCACAATCTTCAATTAAAGGTTGGATCGGTGGTTATAATGTTGCGAAATATCAACCAACCGCGCCTTTGCAACGGTACACGGGTAGCGATAAAAAAATTACTAAATAATGTGATAGAAGCAACTATACTCAAAGGAAAGTATAAAGGAGAAGATGTTCTCATACCGCGCATCCCAATGATTCCGACTGATGTGCCATTTGAGTTTAAACGACTACAGTTTCCAGTGCGGCTTGCTTCTGCTATGACTATAAACAAGTCCCAGGGGCAATCATTAAGTGTTTGTGGTATTAATCTAGAAAACCCATGTTTCTCACATGGTCAATTGTATGTTGCCTGTTCCCGTGTTGGAAAACCATCAGATTTGTTTATCTATGCGCCAGGTAATCAAACAAAAAACATCGTATACCACAAAGTACTACAATGATAATAATAATAATCATGATTCACATGATTAACAATAAAGCGATTACTTACTTTTAAATCCTTATACAGGGTGAGTCTTTGACCACTGCGTTAATTTTAACCATAGATTCTTGACGTCAAAAGAAACATTTTCTTCCTATAACATTTTTCCAAATTTGGCCCCGTTCAAAAGATATAGGGTGTTGAAATTTCATAAAAAAATTGCATTTTCACCTGTAATATTCAAACGACAATATCAATTGAAATGATCTCTTGTAGAAGGTTTTTGATAACAGTCATGCATGTTTTGGCATCAATAGATTTATTCCATTTCTTGTGGGTTTCTCGCTACTACTCTACAGATTGGTTAAATTGCATGAAAAACAAATATCGCTTGAACTAAAGGTCCGTATCTCGTACTTCCTGGAATCATTAGTCTTTTTTGCATATAAAATCATTCTTCATCTTTCCTCCTAAATTGCACCATTCTTGAGATATTTGAAGTTGAAAGGAATTAAATCGATATAATTTTGTCCAAATTTTCTGATTTTCCCAAATCCAACTCTGTGCTGAAATGATTCAATAACAAGATTTGTTCAATGTTGCCATATTTTATGTCTATATTAAATATTTCTTCAAAAGGTTGGGGAAATCTCTTCCCTCTATGGTTCCACCACTAAAAACTAATAGATGAAATTAACCACTGAACAATTTTTGTCTTACATTCACCACAAAATCTAAATTGCCATTTGCTGTATTCATTGTTAGTGATGTCTAGCACCTTCTTTAATATTTAATCCAGAATAATATTCCATAATAAATAAAGAAAAAGTTTTCCATCGCTCTTCGGTATATTTTGACCGTTGAAATAGGTAAAGTATTTTCTGTCAGGACCTGTTAAATTGAACTCTCTTTATGCAGAGCTGGTTTTTTATAGCTTCAGGCTTTCAGGGTTCATCAAATTATATCTATTCTAACATAGGAATGCTGCAAATTGAGCTCATATGAGTTTTAAAAAATTTCGAACCCAGACTCCTAGATTTGTTTTATACCTTTATTATCTTTATTTCATACCCTGATTCAACCTTGTTCACAAACTTAAGAGATAATAGAATTTGACTTAGTTTTAATATTTATGTCATGGCAACTTCGAAGCTCTCGCGTTTTTTTGTATTAGTTTCAGCACGCGAAGATCAAAATGCGTCAGTTTCCACGTCATTACATCAGTCAAACAAAAAATAGCGTTACCAACAGTGTTTTATTATTTTTAATATCCAGAATTTTAAATAAATAAAACAATTCATTGCAGCTAAAGAGGATTTGACTTTAAGTCATATCAAATTTAAAAAAGTTGTCTGTTACCTAATCTACTGAGTTCGCTTCTGTCAACTGATACACGAAACACATTCGTATATCGTTTTTGTGCAGAGTGTTTGGTTAGTTAGTGTTCGTTTAGTTCGTGATTAGTGAAAAAATAATTTATATTTGATATAAGGCGAAGCAATTTAGGTAGAAGAAACAGAAATGCTACAAACCAAGCTAATTACCGATCTAATCGTACTGCACAAGAACGTGACGACGGAAATGAACGTGAAAGAATTCGGATATCACAAACGCGTGAAGCGCGAGCGCGACATTCAACTTATAATCGCGCAAGTTTGAATCGAGCTGCTTTCAGTTACGATGTGTCAATTGACTACAGTAACTACCAATGTGTTGTTATTGGTTCTATGAACTCGGTTTGCTCACACTGTGAGGCATTAAAATACAAAAACGAAGCCAATAGATTGTGTTGCGCAAATGGTAAAGTGAAATAAATTTCAAAATTCAAGAACAAATTACAGGCGAATTGAGGATATATAAATCAGTTGATTCGGCTACTAATCAAGATGATGTAGTCAACTATAAACCGGAATTTTTAAACTCGCTGGATTTGCCAGGATTGCCACCTCACAATCTTCAATTAAAGGTTGGATCGGTGGTTATAATGTTGCGAAATATCAACCAACCGCGTCTTTGCAACGGTACACGGTTAGCGATAAAAAATTACTAAACAATGTGATAGAAGCAACTATACTCAAAGGAAAGTATAAAGGAGAAGATGTTCTCATACCGCGCATCCCAATGATTCCGACCCTTTATTATCTTTATTTATACCCTGATTCGTCTTGTCTACAAACTTAAGAGATAATAGAATTTGACTTAGTTTTAATATTTCTGAATGTTTGTTATGATGCATGGTTAATTAAAATTCAATCAATATTGAAACTGGAAGATATAAGCTCATAAACAAGAAAGATTAGAATAGAAGGCAATTTCTGACCATAATCATTTCATACTGAATTGAATAATTTAAAACTATCGATATTATCCCTAAAAATCTTTCCACTTTTTTTTTTTTTGAAGATACAAATAACTTTTGACAGTTTCAAACAGAATCAAAACAACAAGGAACCACAGAATACTTTTTTTTTATTTGGAACTACCCACCACAGAGACGTTATAATATTTTAATGTGATAATAATTCATTCTAATTATTCTGAGGAAAATTAAAACTAAAGATCAATAATAGTTACAGATATTATCTTTCATTTAAAAACATTGCATATATTAATTTTTTTCTCTCATGGGGTTCGGTGATAAATTAATATTCTATGGTATTAAAACTTGACATAATCTATGAATAACCATTATTCAATATTTATGTTCTTGTTTACGTTATTTACTCTGATTATAAAAATCAGTAATTATAGTCTAAACAGAATAGATTCATATTAATGATTTAACAAAAAAAATTTTTATCAAAGAACACCTAGTTGATTTTTTCAAAATCAAATTTAGGTATTTCTTCAAGAAAGTATAATTTACACCTAAATCTGAAATACTTGTAATCTATCCAGGTAAATTGTTATTGGGATTCAGTACAGAAAATACCTGTTCACTGGTCTCTGTCAAGGAGAAGAAACTTCAGAAATATCAGTGTTTGGAAAATCATAGATGATTTTTTCTGGCTTTGAGTGAAAAAAAGCACAGTGACAACCTCTTGCATTGGAAGTTTCATAGAAATGATGGTTATCATGATTTGGAAATTTTAAGAAGAAAATTACAAATGTATGATGATAACACCCAATAATTCTGAGTTTTTTTTTTTGAAATTCTCACTAGAAAGGCATGATTTATAATCTTGAAGTAGAAAGAAAATATAGTAGAACAACAAAAATCTATGTTTATGGTGTTGAATTTTTTACCAGAAAATAAGTATTTTGTATCTTCCTTCTGGATATGGACCTCATCGGATGAAACATGAGTGAGTGAATCATTACTTAGAGGGAAAATAATGTTTTTAAACAATTCAGATTCAATAGTGAATGCTGTGGAAGGTATTTTTCATTCAAAGTAAACTGACTACAGAGGGGTATTTGCCCAATGTGAAAACTAAAAATGCTTTTATAACTTTTGAACGCAGCTGAATTTGGAAAACCGTAATGGAAAAAGTGTTTCTTTTGATCTCAAGAACCTATGGTTAAAATTAACACAGTGGTCAAAGACTCACCCTGTATATGTTTTATTTAATTATTTTTTATTCACAACGCCCTATCACAAGAAGGTGACGGTGCTGTTCAGGAGAATTTTTAAAATACGTAGGCACAAAAACTGCATACATTACTTCTTGCAGGACTAAGCTCACTCGGGTCAGCTATATTTAAATATATTCTAGAGGAAACTTGATAGAACTTTTTGATATCATTCTTTGCTGATATTTTAGTTTCACAATAATCAAGTTCGTAACAATATCTATCAAAACAATGTGTGTTGGAGCACAGAATACATAGTTGGAGGAGTTTAATGTCGCGTTCCGAAGCTCGCGTTTTTTTGTATTAGTTTCACGTACGCGAGATAAAATGCATCAGTTTCCACGTCATTACATCAGTAAAACAAAAATCGCATTACCAACAGTGTTTTATTATTTTTAATATCCAAATTTTAAATAAATAAAACAATTCGTACGGCTAAAAAGGATTTGTTATATCAAATTTAAAAAAAAGTTGTCTGTTACCTAATCTACTGAGTTCGCTTCTGTCAACTGATACACGAAACACATTCGTATATCGTGTTTTGTGCAGAGTGTTTGGTTAGTTAGTGTTCGTTTAGTTCGTGATTAGTGAAAAAATAATTTATATTTGATATGCCTCCTATAAGGCGAAGCAATTTAGGTAGAAGAAACAGAAATGCTACAAACCAAGCTAATTACCGATCTAATCGTACTGCACAAGAACGTGACGACGGAAATGAACGTGAAAGAATTCGGATATCACAAACGCGTGAAGCGCGAGCGCGACATTCAACTTATAATCGCGCAAGTTTGAATCGAGCTGCTTTCAGTTACGATGTGTCAATTGACTACAGTAACTACCAATGTGTTGTTATTGGTTCTATGAACTCGGTTTGCTCACACTGTGAGGCATTAAAATACAAAAACGAAGCCAATAGATTGTGTTGCGCAAATGGTAAAGTGAAATAAATTTCAAAATTCAAGAACAAATTACAGGCGAATTGAGGATATATAAATCAGTTGATTCGGCTACTAATCAAGATGATGTAGTCAACTATAAACCGGAATTTTTAAACTCGCTGGATTTGCCAGGATTGCCACCTCACAATCTTCAATTAAAGGTTGGATCGGTGGTTATAATGTTGCGAAATATCAACCAACCGCGTCTTTGCAACGGTACACGGTTAGCGATAAAAAATTACTAAACAATGTGATAGAAGCAACTATACTCAAAGGAAAGTATAAAGGAGAAGATGTTCTCATACCGCGCATCCCAATGATTCCGACTGATGTGCCATTTGAGTTTAAACGACTACAGTTTCCAGTGCGGCTTGCTTTTGCTATGACTATAAACAAGTCCCAGGGGCAATCATTAAGTGTTTGTGGTATTAATCTAGAAAACCCATGTTTCTTACATGGTCAATTGTATGTTGCCTGTTCCCGTGTTGGAAAACCATCAGATTTGTTTATCTATGCGCCAGGTAATCAAACAAAAAACATCGTATACCACAAAGTACTACAATGATAATAATAATAATTATGATTCACATGATTAACAATAAAGCGATTACTTACTTTTAAATCCTTATATATGTTTTATTTAATTATTTTTTATTCACAACGCCCTATCACCAGGGTGACGGTTCTGTTCAGGAGAATTTTTTAAAATACGTAGGCACAAAAACTGCCACATTACTTTTTTACAGGACGAAGTCTGTCGGGTCAGCTATATTTAATATATTCTTCAGGAACTACAAATCTCCTTTTTACATCATTCTTTGTTTGCTTCAGTTTCACAATAACTTTCACGAATCTTCAATATCATCTAATGGTACCTGGCTGATTTCACAAATTCGGCAAGCTCCTGCAATCCCAAATACAACAACAATCTTGGCCATTAGATGAACTTCATCGGGTGCATTATTTGAAAAATCACTAATTTGTTTACTCGTAAAAATCGTAGCTTCTTTGGGCGTTTAACCTTTCCCATTTTGTTTCAGAAATATAATTAGTTTGAAATATTTCGAAATGGCTACATTATTATTGGAACGTAATATACTTTTAATCATTGAATAATTCGACAACACTGTTGATGGCTTTTGTTGTTGTGATAGTTCCGAAAAATAAGCCAATAACACTGTCTCCGAGAAAGAACTGGATGTCATTTTCATTTTCCATTCCATAAATCTTGAATACGCGGTTTCGTAGATTGTCCGCCATTTAGCTGGCAATAATTTTCGTGACGCTACTTGCGCTGCTTCTATCAACTCCAGTAAGTCAGAGAAAACTCAGAATTAAGCATTTTTAACTTTATAGTATTCAAAATAACTACTGAACAATTACTGAGTTCACAATTTTCCTTAGCAACGCAGGTCTAATAGCTTACTAATTTAAAAATTCAAATTTCAATCGATAACATTCTGACTTTAATATATTGTTATAATATGATCTTTCACTATTAAATAGTCGTTCTCCCTGTCACAGAAAAAAATAGTGTATTATACACGGGAAAAATATTAGATTTCAGCTAAATGTACCTAATACTTTTTTCCCTTGTATAATAAATAACTATTTCATACTCACTCTGGTTGCTTAGTTTTCCTTTTTGTAGCTTTATTACTGCCTCTAAGATAGGAGTCGCCACAAAGGATGATTACTTAGGAGTCTTCTCTATGGAAAAATCCATAAAAATGACTGAAAATGTGACCAACACACAGGTTTCTTTTGCGACTACCCCTCTATCAGACGCAGTTATAAATTTTCAAAAGAGAAAACAACAATTGTTGCAACCAGTATGAATCTCAAATCTCCATTTGAGTTTAGTTTCTTTATGTAGGTACTCCGCTACAACGCCGAAACATGTGTCAGGAATCTGATGAAATTTATGAATTGAAACGCTTTATTATTACTTATAAAGAATTATCTATTGAATGAATTGAAAATAGAAAAGAAAGAAAGACTCCGGGAAAACGTATATTGCATGTAGAAAGAAAGTAGCGCCCCCAGTTCCTTTCCCCTCGCTACTGAAAATTCGTACTCGTTATTTCCGTGAAGCAGTCATAATCTCAGAAACGTTCTGACCCCAGGGGCTGCGAAGGGCATCGTAAGAAACCCCAAGATAAATATGACGCTCAGTCCCTCAGGAACTAACTAAAATACCCTCATCCTTCATCTGCGAACGAAAACGGGCCAATTTCTCATTTCAAACAAACATCTGCGAATCTAGACCGCTGTTCTTATGTATAAATTCGAGAGGCCCCATTTCTTTCAATAATACCCATGGAACTTAGGTTCCGTTTCCATTTCCTCAGAACGCTACTGGCGATTTTCATTTCTCCATCTGAATTTCCACGTTCGAAACAAATTATAAATGGAAGGAAATGAGCGTAAACACTTCCTCGAGGATTTGTTTGAGGTTTAATATATATGTTAGAGGTATTTGCAGTGTTTCATTTTTGGCAGGAATTATAACACGGTTCGGTGATCTCCATATCTATTTCGGCGGCGAGCCCAACCTGGATTGGATACTCGAAATCATGTTCCAACAAGCCATTCGCTTCGCAAAAAGTGAATAGTAAATGGGAGTTTTTCATTTCGCTTTGATATATTTTATATGATACACTGGGGCGCCAGTACTCGTTTCAGGTCTGAATTGACTCTGGAGCGTAGAATTTTACGATGAAGATGAAATTAAATGACGGTAGTGAGATTGATATTTGTAAATTGAATTCGTTAGTTGAATTTCCGGTTGTATGAAAGCTACTGCTCTTTTCTGAAAAACCATCCTCTCAAAGCCATTATTCGTATTATGCAGATTGAGATTTATGAACAAAGGAACCCCATCTGTAGGATGAATAAAACTCTGAAAAATAATTGGGGTTTCTCTGATGAAAAAATTCCGTAACGGCAAGCGTTTTCATGATGCAACACTGAAGTTGTCCAATACCGAAATATGGAAGGCAACCCTCGTAGACATGGAGGACACCTACAACTGCCGTGACCTTGTCAGGACTTATAACCTTGTATCCTAGTCAACTCTGAGTAACTAGATCATCAGGGCAGTCATAATGGGCCTTCGAACCAAGATTTCCTAGAATACTTTTTTGCAACAGTAAGTCAACTGAGAGAATGCGCCGATTCCCTGGCGCATTTTTAATAGTCGTTGACCGCTTGTGTCTTTCCGAGTCGGTGGAAGGTATCGGCTATAGTTCCGGTTTTCAAGGGTGGTCAGAAACATCGTTTTGAGAATTATCGCCCTATCAGCATATTATCATCCTTTGCCAAACTTTTCGAGTCCATTATTTATAAATCCATGTTTCATCAAGTTAAAAATCTGATCATCGACCAGCAACATGGTTTTATGCCAGGTAAAAGTGTTGAAACGAATCTCGTTTGTTTTCTGGAGAATGTTCAGGATAATCTTGACTCGCGCATTCAGGTCGATTCGGTATACACTGATTTTAGCAAAGCCTTTGATAAGATATCTCACTCTTTGTTATTTCGTCGCCTTGCGGAGGTGGGTATTTGTGGTAGTCTCCTGAGATGGGTAGAGTCATACGTTTTGAATCGGTCCCAGTATGTTTCTATTAATAGTTGTAGTTCGAGAACATTCAAGAACACCTCGGGTATACCTCAGGGCACTCATTTGGGCCCTTTGCTATTCCTCATTTATATTAACAACATCGGGACATGTTTTCGATACTCTAAATTTCTTCTGTATGCTGATGACTTAAAGTTTTTCAGACCAGTGAAAACATGGAGTGATTGCCTGAAGTTACAGCAGGATTTTATGCGACTCCAGGGGTATTGTGAGGAGAATTCTCTGTTTCTCAACTTTGAGAAGTGTTGTAGAATATCCTTCACTAGAAACACTAATATTCTGGATTTTGATTACTCCATAAATGGTAGACCTATCAGAGCGGTCGACAATGTTTCAGATTTGGGCATTATTTTGGATTCAAGGTTCATTTTCGACCTGCAGATAGAGAAAATTGTGAATAATGCCAATAAAATGCTGGGTTTCATTATTCGTAATAGTGTCCAATTCAGGGAAAATAAAACACTGCTGACTCTTTATTATTCTTTTGTCCATAGTAAGTTGAATTTTGCGTCCACTGTATGGAACCCAAGGTATAAATGCTACGTACAGCGCTTGGAGAGTGTTCAGAATAGGTTCTTGAGATATCTAGAATCTAGAGTACAAGAATAAATTAATCATTGTTAATCACGATTACACGATTATTCGACGCCGATTCAACATAATGAGTTTGTCCAATCGCAGACAGCTTACGGATGTATTATTCGCGTGTGAGATCATTAGAGGACGGTTTTTGGCGTCGGAAATTTTGAATTTTATATCTCTAAGGGTTCCAAATGTGGGTTTGAGATCCTTCGGTACTTTCTATGGCACTATCAGAAACACTAATTCGGCGCAAAACTCCCCACTCCATAGAGTTATGACGACATGTAATGCCCTTTGTGTGAACGTTGATATTTTTCACGATCCATTGGTAAGGTTGAAGAAAACTATCAGAGCCAATCTTGAGGCCTCTGATCGATAATTTTAGGATTTAATGTAAGCCTGTTTTGTTCATTTTTCGGGTTGGTATTTTATGTTGTTTGGTATTAGATAATAGGTTCTTGTTATTTTGTGAATGTATGATTTAGGAATTTCCTTTTGTTGGAAATAGTTTGTATATATGTGAATACTGTTTCTGGGCGAATGCCTGTATGTATTCCAATGTGAATAAATAAATAAATAAATAAATAAACAGCGTGGTTGTTGTCGCAACCTACA
The DNA here is from genome assembly GCA_030674115.1 of Micraspis discolor. Lineage (NCBI taxonomy): Eukaryota > Metazoa > Arthropoda > Insecta > Coleoptera > Coccinellidae > Micraspis > Micraspis discolor. Next base: position 6,217,069 of record JARTUT010001740.1, read on the forward strand.
TACTCTGTGATTTGAAAATGGACTAAGACATAATTTTGATAGGAATATCTCTAAATTATCAGATAATTTCAATTGTGAAGAAGATTCTGTCATTTTCTTGAAAAGTTATAAATGGAACAATTAATTCTAGCATTGCAAAGTGAATTTTTTTTTGCTATGAGTCAATTTGAAATTTTCGCTTACTATTATAGATTTTTCGCCCTATTACAGCTGCAGTTTCAGCGCCATCTACTGTCTCAAAACTAACAACTACACGACAGAAGTTAGTCGCTTTTTGGTACTGGCAATACAAGGTAGTTTCCCATCTTTATTCTTTTCAATAAATGCAGAGGCCTATGTAGTGGTCACAGACTCAAGACAATCCGCAATATCCTGTGCCGTCAGTTATTCTCAGTAATTTTTGCATCTGAAATTCAGGCAAGTTGTAGCTGTATATATTCAACTCAAATTGGACATTGAAATTCATGGAACTACCGCAAGTCGGATTATGTATCTGAATTGTCTTGGGGATTAAAGTCTTGGACCTGACTGGACATTTCGGACATGTTGTGTAACATGACCCAGGTCCTTGATAAATCCGTTATAATGGAATGATATGCGGAGGCGACCGTTGTCTATTAGTGAATTCATCTCGTTTGGTTTACGCCCTGAACCAAAATAGATATTCGGGCAGAAGGGTAGGATAATAGGGAGTCAAATATAACGTTGTATGTCGAGTTATTAGAGCTCATAAAATTGATTAATGAATTCGCTTCAGTTGTGGGGTTGTCTTCTACCTACGCAATGTTCACAAATGATGTTTTTGGCATCTTGATATTCTAGGAATCATGTTCCGAATTATTCGAAAATAACCATGGAATCCAGTACGCGTTATTTATAAGAGTATTTTAAATCTTTATATTTTCGTTTCAGTAACAAAGTTTCATGATAAACAAAAGAGAATATTCTTAATCTCTACCAGAAATTGAAACAACTCAAAAAATCCAATCTTTTCAAATTTTCTGCTGGGTTCCATGTGTGCCGTATACTTATACTATTGAGGGCCATTCAGAAACTAACCTCCGATTGGTCACAGTGCAGGGTAGTCAGGGAAAGTAGCGCGCCATCTGTGCATTCACGCGCTCAGCAGGTCAGCCGGCATCAAGGCGTAGTGGCGAGTGAACATCGTACCTGCTCTAGTTTAGTTTTTGTGGCAGTTTGAAATGTGTAGGCTGCAATAGAAAATCCCGCCAAATGTGAGGTGAGTGCTGTTATAAGGTTTTATAAGGGATTTTTTTACAGCCAAAGGATACTCTCCTACCTGCAGCAGCTATTCATCGTGAGCTTTGTGCCGTGTACGGACCAAAATGTTGTATGAGTGAAGGAGTTGTCTGTGAATGGGTTTAACCTATGTTTGTCACGACGTTTCTGAATTTCCCTTCTGGGAATTGGGAATTATTATTGTATTTAAAAGTGGACGAGAAAACGTTCATGATGAAGAGAGGAGTGGTAGACCATCATTGGTGACTGACGAACTACGTTGTTCAGACAGTTGAGTTTGCAATGGCGGAGTTGTTTCTACTAATTTTCCACAGATTTCACGAAGACTCTTTTGTACGAGATAGTGACAGCAAGATTGTGGTTACTGTAAGTTCTGTGCACGATGGGTCGCTTAGATAAATGAGTCCTTCAAGTGGGACGTTTTCAACCATCCACCTTACAGCCCAGATCTGGCGCCAAGCGATTATCACCTCTTCATGCATATGAAGAAATGGCTCGTGGTCCCAGCGGTTTGATGACGACGAAGAGCTAAAAGATGCGGTCACAGGATCGGGCTCAAGGCACAAGCTGGTGATTTTTATGACCCTGAGAAGGAAATTCAAAGCTTGTAAAAGATATCATACGATTTCGATGATAGCCGAACGCGAGCTCCAAATTTGAAAATACGGCATCAATTTTTCGCTCGATATGGGTCCAAGCACTCGAATAAGAAACATACAGGAGATTCGTGGGCGTCGCTTACTAGTCTCATATAAAAGTAATAAGATCAGGGGACCAGAGAAAAAAATACAGTTTTAAGGTCACATGTTCCAGAAGACGCACGTTGCCACCTCTGTATCGAAAATAAATACGCAAATTAAAGAAAATTTGTGAGAGTCAGTATTAGGTTTTTCATATTTTTAATGTTTATGGTTCGTAAATGTGAAAGCCATAGTAAATACAGGAATTTTAATCCGAATTTATTGTTCCATAGATAAGTGTATTGTTAGAACCGAAGTATTTAGTTATTAACATGTTCAGTAGCGTAGAAAGTTTTAATATGGATGTTTTAAATGAGATTATTTTAAGATAAAATGAGGTTTTGTTGAATTAAGGTTCCCAGATGACTATGAAAAAAGAAGAATTTGGGCGTCGCTGTTGGGATGATCAATTGCCCAAAGAAAGCAATTTTCATTTGATCAGATCATTTTGATACTGAAGATATTGTGACCAGAGTATATGGAAAAAGATTTTATGCGGTGTTGCCGGGCGAGGTTTCACAAGAAACTTTCAATGAGGTTAAGGCTTTCAATGAGGGAGTCAAAACAAATTGACATTTTACAAAGGAATGCTTTGTCTATCTTATATAGTCTAAGGCCATATATAAGAATTGAGTTATCTTCTAAGGAATTGACGAAAAAAAAAACACCGATTCAAGTCGGAAGTAAATTTATTCCTCTTTTCCACAGAGCAATCATAGAATTCATATTATGTTCTATGAAATAGTAAATCCCTACTCTTCTGTAAAATTAATACAGTATATTTAGCTCAAACATTCGATGATCTTCTAGCAATATTACTTTGACTAAAAGTCATAACCTGAAACGTTTAAACAGAATATTTAATAGGTCAGTCATATTTCATAATCCAAATAATGTTGTAGATGTAGCGATATGCTAACAAAATTCGATCAGAATCGACTTTATTGTACTATGAACTCATTAGCTGTGGTAACCTGCACCTAGCGTTCATTAATCCTTGTGGAAAAACTACTTAATACAATAATCGACCCACCGACAAACGCAAATCCCAACAGCATTTCTCTTTAAATTTAGCTGCCAATTCGACTTTCCAATATTGCGAACTGATTCGAAAAATAGAATTTAATTATTGGATTCGAATCGAATCCTCAGCCTTTCAGAACCCATCAAGTAATTGGATTGAATTTTACAAACAAAATCTGCACAACCTTGCCGTGTCATTCGTAGAGAGTAAATATTTACATTTCCTGTCACTCCAACCGACCCGAATGCATTTAGTTCGAATTCTGAAAATGAAAATCCCGCACGATTTGCTTCATTCAATTTGCAAAGTGCAATCAGCGCTTTAGGAGCAACTTTTGCAATATAGATCAATTTTAATCATACTTCAAAAGCAATTCATTTCCTTGATGGACACAATGGTTTATCCGTTTGAGGTTCATAGAGGTGAAGATGATTGTTACTGCTTTCAACTTACTGTTTATTATTTCCTGCCAATGTAAATATTTGCTTCTTTACCTGATGACGTTGGAGTGATAAACTTTTACTTTACATTCGATGACAATGCTCTCTATAACTTCTTCAAGACTAATTATTTTGTATCTTGTGCTTTAAGATATATCTGCTATCAAAACATATGCGATTTGTATATTAAAGCTGAGGTAGATATTACAGAGTGGTAACATACAGTAACCAATTGAATAAATGCCTTCTGAAAGTTGTATCTCCTTTGAAAAATAATTTGTGTCTTCTGGCCCATTCTGGTGTTTCTCGATCGATGCATGGTTTAAATTGATCATTTGTTGTCGGTAGCGATCAGTATTAACGGTTTCGCCAGATTTTAGGACCTCGTGGTACACCACACCTTTCTGGTCCCACCAAACCCACAGCATTGTCCTCTTGCCGAATCGATATAGTTTTGCAGTCGATGTTGATCGTTGTCCCGGATTAACCCATGGTTTTTTTCCATTTAGGATTCTTAAAACAAATCCATTTTACTTCGAACGAAAACAAGAAGTTAATGCTTTTCGCAAATCATCACTTTCTGATACAAAATTCGACATTTTCAACTAAATGTATACTATATATGTTTCACAGATATCATAGCAAACAAAACAGAAAAAAAAACACCGGTAGCACTCCGGGAGTGCCGGCATAAGTGAAAACTTCAATATTAACGTTGTGCATTTTTGATATTTTGGAATGGTTAGAGAATAATTTTGTATGAATTGCTTTCATTATCAGTATAAAAGTGCTATTATTCATGTGGTGGAATACAATATTCATTTATTGCGCTATCGTACACAAAAATGACAATAGGTTTGTTCGGGTGGCTGTTCCCAGTTGTACTGGGGTCACAGAGAACCAGGTTCTGTAACTATTGGAATCGTCGTTGTTCTATGACACGAACGGGTGAGAACAGGTGGGAACAGATAATTTCAAAACGATTTCGTTAAGTGCATAGATAAGTGAAAGTAAGGTTATGTTGTACATCAAGGACATTGAACTCTAAATACCATATAGGTATTCATATAGAGTTCAATGATCATGGATCATATCTTGGATAGTGTTAAAAAGATATTTAATAAGTTATTGTGTTATTAATACTGTGGAAATACTTTAGAAATTACAAATATTGAAATTGAACAATTTTTTTTGTCATAAATAAATAAACATAATCATATCCATATAAATAACTGTAAATATAATTTATATGTAATGAAATATTTAAAGAAATGATTTAATTTAATTATAATTTGAAATTTCAATACATGTAGTAGTGGTCATAAGTGGAGAAATTATTTTTGTTAGTTCATATCTGGATAAACTGTGAATTTTTCTGTTATTTCATTGTGATTTTGGTGGAAACTGTGTACAGAAAATTTTATATAATAGAATTAGGTAATTGTATATGGAACTGGTGGCATTTGAGAAATAAATAAAAATATTTTTTAACAATTTTCATAGCTTTGTAATTATTTTTTAGATAAGAATTGTTTTAACAAGTCGTTGTGTTCTTGAAAGAGGTCATTCCTCCGTTTCCTTCCTAAATTTTGAATACATTTTGAGTGGTTAAAAAATAAAGATACTACAATCACGAAATAACAAAAATAAATATATAGTATATAAATACGAAATATCGTATATATAAACAATATAAAATAATTATCTTACATACTTTGATCAACAATTATGCAATTGTTTTATTCATCTATTGCAAATGATCCTTCCTCTTCTTTGAGATAACAAAAATTTTGAGAAGCTATTATAACGAATTGATTAAAAATTTATACTCTCACAACATCAAATATACTCAAAAACAGCTATGCGAATATCCTAGTCACCAAATATATAACTTAATTGCCAATTAGAACTACTGAAAATTTGAATCACCGATGATTTGAATTTACCGCTTCTTCTGTTGTACCTTGTACCATCTCTAGATCAGGAACCGTAAGAACAGTAACGAACAGTTCCGAAATCAAGTGTTTCGACCACACGAACGACAAGGAACTCCGTCCCAGACGAATGGGTGGGAACCACAAATTACCAAAAATTACAGTTCCGAACTGCCACGCGAACAAACCTAATTTATATTACATTAACATACACAAACATTCGCACAAGCGCCCTGCACCGCCTAAACGAAACAGCACACGCAGGCACGGTAGAAAGAGTGGGGATATTATTCCTTCTCCTACTCCTCGATCTTACGCTTTTTCGATGACAATCACGTGACCCTGACGCGAGTTTGGATGTTTTTACCCATACAAGAGAGTGCTCAGCGCCGCTAAAGAAGTTTTCACTTCAAAAAATAAAGACTCGTTCACAACAAATGTTTCCTATCGAGACATTTGTATCTTGACGCTCCCTTCATATAGGTAACTATATGAACTATGAACTATATACTATTATTGAATGGGTCAATCATAATTTTATGAACGCTAAGCTTTCCTTGCAACAGTTTATTTGAGACGTCCTACATTTTTACAGTCGTATCTTTCAATTCGGTACCTTCGTTCTTTCTATATTTACTAACTCCATCTTTCATAATCAATGTCAATTCTTCTATGCTTCAGCGTTCATTTAATCTGTATTTTTGTTCATAGCAAAAATCTACCAATGCTCCTAAGATGTCTGAAATACTGGTGTGTGCACTCCTCCGATTTTGTTCAACAGGTTTGGCGACATGGGGATTCTTTCATTTTCTCTCCGTCAGGTAGCGCCACTCAAATCTATTTGAATGTCAGTTTCTGATTAGAATAAATTATTTATTGCGTTATTCGGAATTTTTGTATAAAGGTGTGTGAAAAGTGATTATCCATTTTTTTTATATTGCGTTTTTGTATTTTATGTGGACAGTCTAGTGCTGCGGATGAAAATACACGAACTTTCAGTGTGCCAAAGGTGAGTAGAAATGATTTTTTTAATGACTCAAGTGAAATTGTTCTATATCAAGTAACAACTTTATCCTCAAAAGATAAACGTATTTTAAAAAATTATTTTCATAGATATAATTGATCAAATCAGTTCTTTTTCTGCTTTTGTCTTTTAATTTCCAGATTCGATGTGGACAACTTGAAAAAGCCTCTGTGTCCATCAATAGAAGACCACTTTTGAAGAAGAAGTCCCTCAATTAGATTTCAGCTTATATTTTGGACTTTCACACTTAGGCGGGAGCCAGATTTTTTTTACTGGGGTTTTTTCCCTGGGCTTTCATGTCATACACCGAATTGTATGTCACCCCGTCACTGACCCCTGCTCTATATGCTTTATTGTTTGCTTACCAAATATTGTGAGCCAAAAGTTTAAAAGAATATATAAATATTGAAATTATTTATTTCAATATATATTTTTTCATCATTTCGGAAAGAGAGCTCCCAAATCACCCATGCCATCCTGTAGTAACTACTTTGAACCGGACCTCCCATATCATTCCTCCCCAAGTCCAATAGAGAATATGCCTACTGATAGTACGAACCTTTCCCTGCTTATCCAAAATGATCAGATCAGAAATTAATGAAACACATACATAAATGAGCCTCAACTTACGATAAATCGGGCTTGTAAAATCTTTATAGAATAATACTGAAAACATTTATGTTTGAGCAAGAGACCATGTATTAGTGAAAAAAATCATACTTCAATGTATTAGAAAAAAATGGATAAACCATACTAATTGAAAGAATTACGTGATCAGAACTCGCATCACAAAAATATTTATTTAAAAGCCAGTTAATCGGTGAAATCCATGAAATATTTGTCTAGTTAATTTTTCAGGTGAATAAAATAAATTTCTTTCATTTTTGAGGTTAATTTGATTTAAAATTTCAACAAATGTCAAGCGTTTGTGACGTAATGTTATGAATGAATTGCCCTGTGGCTCCCTCATGTGAGTATAAAACTAAACAGTCGCCATGTCCCAAAAAGTAAAATGACGTTTCCATTCAAAATTTGACAAGTGCACACACCAGTATTTTAGACATCTTAAATGCTCCCCACGAGTATTTATGACTTGGGTCAGTATTTTTTCTCTGATGAGGGCATTTATACTTCGAAAATTCTCTTTACGGAAATGTGACATTTTGAAATTAATCTCGAATGGAGTTGTCGAATCTATTGTGTGGTAATAGTGACCGATAATTGCACTGAATGGAATCACGAGTAACTCTGTAATATGAATTTGATTGGACAAAACGGATGATATCGTCTAAAATGGGAAAATTTCAATGGTTGTAAGAAGTGTCGAAAAATTTTGACTGAAATTAATTGAAAAAATATGAAAAATAACCATGATAAACCATGATCGAATGATGTGCATGTTCTCTGGTCCGCTGTCCCCGAGGGGAATGCTGCATTCGAAAAGTTTCACCTTCGGAAAACACCAAATGAAATTAGTTCATGAACTTGAAACTTGCGGAAACACGAGTTCTTACAAGGCTGGTAATCAAAAGCGAATTTAATCTGAACTGGATTACTGCATTAGCGGAGATTAAAAAGTATGAGTTGAGTAATTCATCATGGCGTTGTCGACGGGTAGGGTCTCTTGTCTCGTGACTTTCAGTTTTCGGTTCTGGTGTTATTAATGGTGCCTTGGAAGAAAAGAAAAATGGGAAAAGTTTTCGTTTTGCGAAACATGTTCCTGATTGTTCTTTGCTTGTAATGAATATCGTTGGGCGAGGAGTTCGAGCGAGAATTGGGCATACTAGATGCAATCCACTCGTTGAACTTCTGTGTTTTCTCTCGCTTGATCTTAGTTCATTTTATTAGTGGAACAGCGTATAAATGTGTTGCCCAAATGTCTGTAATTTCGACTGTCAAGTCGAATCAGAGTATCAGATTTTGTCTCTCCTCTGGTTTTAAAGTTGTAGTACTGAAACATCGCACTATGCCTACCTTGTACTCTGAAGTTTAAATACCCTTTGCTTATCTTTCCTCTCAGAAATGTCCCGGAGTTTTACGCTAGATATTGAATGAGTTATTTTAAAACAAATTACAACATTTAATGGTGTAATTGCAAAATTTAATCTGAAGATTCCATCTTGCTTATTAGTTTTCATTTGTTTCACCATAACCTATCCTATCTCTTGCGTAAAACTTCTAGACATTTCTAACATATTCGGTTTCAATTACATAAGTATCCATCATGTCCCATGAATTGATTTTTTTCACAACTCAACAGAAACGAAACTTAGTTGAAAGTTTCTCTCAAACTCCACCTGGTCATTATTTTAATGCATTCAGTTGCCAACATTCGGAACTTATCCTATTCAATATTACTCAACTTGGATCACTCAACCTAATTAAAATTCTAACATCTCAGCTTCTCAAGACCTTTCCCGGAGGTCCTAGGGTCAGTTCAAAATGAAGTAATTCAAGCTTACAGTAGACGGAAAGTTTCAGTTGGGTATCAAAGTATTTCAGAAATTAACTTTTCGTTTTGCGGAAATAAATGTTCTACTGTGAAATATTTCACTTCATAACAAGTTGTTGCGATGGTCTGATAATCGAATGAAATCAAGCGAATTTTTCATGATCCTATACATCTAGCCGTTCGGCCGTATACTCTTTCTCTTCCGAAGGAGATGAGCTAGAGTTTTCATAATCTCGGAATTGGTTAACTGCCCAAGAATCTCGGTCAAGTTCGTTATAAGGCTGAATACGTCGAAGAGTTCCAATGTTATGAGCATCTGAAATTTGGTGATTTACAATTTGAGTAATTTGTGAATTTCAGTACACATTATATTGGGTGTTTCAATTTGGAGTGCTGTCTAGATCTTTATGTTCTGCCCAAAAATTTGTAATTTTCGTATGTTCAGTGTATTTCTGAAGTGTTTTCTTATAGTTTGTTGTTTGGTTCCAACTATTTCAATATAATCTATATAATATAGTAATAATCTTATATATAAAATTTAGAAAGCACTGACGTGAGGTCAGTTGGCTTAGGCGCTCTTGTAAACCACTTACTTAAAAAATCATATCTCCAGAACTATTAGCTTGTCGAAGTCGAGAGTGGTATTTTTGTATAATTTTGATAAAACTGCACCATAAAAAAATTTTTATTTGAACAGTGTCATTTGAAAAAAAATTTTTTTTTTGTTACTCCGAACCTATTCGGCCGATTTGACCGAATAACGAACTTAGCCGAGATATTTATACCTCAAACCTATTTGTTTGTTTCAACTCTCTAACTTCATCCGTTCGAGAGTTATCGTGTTCATGGAACGGACGGACGGCCGGACGGACGGACGGACAGAATCGATTTTGACCACGGATTATTCATCAGTAGGTCCAAACAAAACGATTGATACCACTTTTGCCCAAAAATTCGAAAGTCACAGACATTTGGGCAAACTGATAAGCACTCTATTCAGGTGAACAAGAGCGCCAAAAATGGATCGCAAAATGTGTTGGTAAGCGCATAACTCAACAACGCCTGGACCAATTTGGCCAAATCTTTTTTTAAAATGTTCGTTGAAGTTCAAGGATGTCTAAAAAATTGGATAATTACTGGTAGTTTAACAAGCGCGCCAAGCGATCAGATCACAAGTCAGTGGTTTCTAAATTTTTAAGAAAAAAATAAATCATATAATGTTTTTGAGATTGATTTACGAAACAGGGAACACCGTGTTTCGTTTTATGAGGATATGTGACCCACATCCTATAAAAGATTTTATTATTCTGATCAAATTAGATGAATCAACAAGTATTCGTATATTGAAAACGCAATTACGAAGAATCATCGTTACAGTGGTGCGAGCTAGTCATTATTGACGCATGGTAATCTCAGAGACCTCAAGTGTCGGTGTCGAGGTGACTACCTCTCATCAGCACAGTGTGGCACGTGATAGTATTCGAATTTGGGAAGTCATATGTTGTATGGATCTGCAGAGAAAGTGAGTCTGGTTCCAGTCTTCAAGATGTAGATGGCGCTCTCATCATATTCTTTGTTGTGATGATGAGAGGCAGTCACCTTGAAATCGATCCACAGTTGCACTTGAGGCCGTGATTCTCTGAGATTACCATGCGTCAATAATGACTAGTTTGCCCCACTGGAACGATGGTTCTTCGTATTTTTCGATCTTTCAATTTTAGAGTTGAGAGAAAAAAATTCTGTTGTCCAAATAGATGAAATGGCAGGGATCTCTATTCCATGTGGCGTAAACACAGAGACACATCAACGTTGTTACGATCATTCATAACAACCACGTATTTCGAGGAGAGTGGATGGAAATATGAGCGCAAAATACATTCGAGGCATTCTCTCTCGTTCCGAGCATAGGGGTATGCAAATTCTTAATTACCGCATTACAATGATGCACTAGCATTTATTCTCGTAGGGAAACTTCGGTGTCATACTTTGGTAACGCAAATTTCGAGATCGAATATTCTCTTAATTAGTTTACTTTATTCTCGAAAGCGTAGTTTTAGCATCATAAGCTAACCTTAAGATTCAGGTCTTTTTTCAAGGATATGTTTGTGTGATCTCTGCTTCTTTGGGAATAATTGTGATAATTTTGTATATGTTTTTAAATGACCGAACTTGTCATTGAAAAAATATTCGATTTCAAGAAATATAGGATGATTATTCCATTCTACTTACCTGAAATTAGAATAGATGTATTACTCGTCTGAATTTAATGGGGACATACCTGGAAAGAAGATATAAATCAATGGTTTGAGATAAAAAGATCGAGTCGAATTTAAATTTGTTGGTTTATAAAAAAGCAATCGTAACAATTTCAACCATATAGCTTTTCCTGGCATAACTATCCATGGAATAGAAAAAATTCAGGAGATAGTCAGATGTCTTTGTCAGATGGCTTTGGCACTCTTGTTGAGGTACTTACGATTAAATCTTCAAACTATATAAAATCCATAAGCACGCTGTTAAGGTCAACAAGAGTGTTTTCCTGTACTGTGGAACAATGTGAAACAAAAACGCCACAACGAATGAACAAACCTAAGTCTCGAATTGAAAGTAACTACTCCTAGTTTTTCCTATGTTTTGTTGGAAGCTTAAATTCCCTCCACCTAAAAACCTACGTCAGTGCTTTTCTAAATATCGAAGAAAAAATTAGTATGTATAATTAGTGTGGAAAGTATATCCCTAAACTCCAGTAAATATTATGCTCTTCCTATTATTTATACAATATAATATTTCTTTCCGAAATAATCTACCGGAATGCATTAGTGTAGGATTCAGCAATTTTGGACTGAATGGTGCCAGTGCGGACTTGTGTTGAAAATGTGAAATCCGATATTTTTTTAGCGCGTCTTCGTGTATCAATAATTTCAAAGACGAAGAACTATGCCCTTTTATTTGTTAGGCGCCGTCTAGACAACCCAATTAAAGGGATATGTTCGAGTTGACATTTTTGAATATTTATGGAGTACCAAGTGAGACTTGGATGTGATATGTTAAAAGGTTGACGTGCCTCTCAAAAGTTGTGATAAATTATGACGAAGTACCCTGAGTACAGTGGGGGCAACTATGGTAAACCCCGTTCGTTTAAAGTGGACCAATGAGAGTGTTTAGGGATGTACCTTAAAAATTACGAAAGTTTCTGGAGACTGAAGGTTTTCATCGAAAGGGACTCTAAGTTTAGACGCGGATAAGAACGGTAACCTCGAAGAAAAGACGTTAGACGAAAGACGAATAGACGTTTCGCGAGTTTAGAACTTTTAGCCGAAATTAAGAACTTAACGATCGTTGTAGAATTTAGACGAAGAACTCAGTATCGGCCTTTGTATTTTAGTAAGAAATTAAAAAAAACCTCAGAATTATTGGGTATTATCATCATACATTTGTAATTTTCTTCTTAAAATTTCCAAATCATGAAAACCATCATTTCTATGAAAACTTCCAAGGCAAGAGGTTGTCACATTGCTTTTTTTTTTCACTCAAAGCCAGAAAAAATCATCTATGATTTTCCAAACACTGATATTCCTGAAGTTTCTTCTTGACAGAGACCAGTGAACAGGTCTCTGAGGTCCCTTGATATCATACTGTTAAAAATATGGCAATCTTTTTCGAAATCTTCAACAACAATGAATAATGTCACTACCAATAATTATTTTAAAGTGATGTTACTTTGCTTGATGATTATTTTGTCTACTGAATCCCAATAACAAATTACTTAGATAGATTACAAGTATTCTCAGATTTAGGTGTGCAATTATATTTGCTTGAAGGAATTAGGTTTGATCACCTACATTTGATTCTGAAAAACCAACTACTTGTTTTTCCGTTAGTAAGAATCTATTCTGTTTAGACTATAATTAATTACTGAACATGAGTAAATTTTTGGTTTTTATAATCAGTGTTTTAATTATGTAAACAAAAACAGAAATAGGGAATAATGGTTATTAATAGATTATGTCAAATTTTAATACCTTGCCATAGAATATTAATTTATAACCGAACCTCAGGAGAGAAAAAAATTAATAATTGCAAAGTTTTCTTTAAATGAAAGATAATATCTGTAATCATTATCGATCATCAGTTATAATTTTTCGCAGAATAACTAGAGTGAATTATTACCACATTGAAATGTTATAATAACGTCTCTGTGGTGGGTTGTTCCCAATAAAATAGTGTTCTGTGGTTCCTTGTTGTTTTGATTCTGTTTGAAACTGTCAACAGTTTGTACCTTAAAAAATGTGGACAATATTATAATAAAATAATAATAGTTATTTCGATAATTTGAATTATTTAATTCAGTATGAAATGATTATGGTCAGAAAATACATTTCTATTCTAATCTTTCTTGTTTATGAACCTAGGGCTTCCAGTTTCAATATTGATTGAATTTTAATTAACGATGCATTATAACAAATATTCAGAAATATTGAAACTAAGTCAAATTCTATTATCTCCTAAGTTCGTGTACCAGGTTGAGTCGGTGTATGAAATAAATATGTGAAAAAACTATAAACCTACAAAATAAATCAAGGAGACTGGATTCGAAGATTTTAAAACTCATGTGATCTTATTTTGAAGCATTCCTATGTTAGAATAGATATAATTTGATGAACCCTGAAAGTCTGAAACTATAAAGAACCAGCTCTTCATAAAGACAAGACTTCAATTCAACAGGTCCTAACAGAAAATACATTACCTATTTCAACGGTCATGAGAATATACCGAAGCACCTATGTTAGTGAAGGAAAACTTTTTCTCTATTTCTTATGGAATATTACTCTGGATTAAATATTAAACAAGGTGCTAGACATCATTATAATGAATACAGCAAATGGCAATATATTAGTCGATAATCTTATTTATTTCTTAGTAGTGTAAATAAACTTGTAAATACGAAAGCCGTGTTTATTTCGACGTTAGACGTTATCTGTAGGCGAAAATCTATCATAACCCCTGGACAATTGATAAAAAAGCCTACATTAGTATAATTTTTTCATATACAGGATGCAGCAAAATTCAGTTTACCGTCTTGCATATGGGGAAAAAGCAAAAATATAACATCTGTAATTACTTGTGGACTCACATTTTATGTTCGAATTGTCTCCCTCTCTTCAACACACAAGCGACATCATTTAGTCAATGTTAAACAAATTTTACGAAAAAATTAGCAGGGCGACCTGAACGCGGTGCATTATGGAGCCAGTACTTACGAATTCACGATACAGTTTATGTTCCATTTGTCTGGATGGAACTTGCTTATTTGAAAAGCGAAATTCTTCGAAAATTTCAGCATAATCTGCGTCAAGTTTTGGGTAGGAAGTGAGCAAACAAACACGTTCTTCTTTCGTGTACTTTACATGTGCAGCCATGACAACGAATCCACTGTAACGTACACAACAACACTACTTCACGCGGACTCAACTCGCTACGTTTCAGCAGCATCTTTCCACCCTTTTGCCGTACTCTGTATATAAATATTAATTCATTCATCTGCCTTTTAATACAGTTTTCAGTACGAAACGATGTATTAATTTTTGCCATGTAAGAAATCACAGAATTACAATTAGATTTTCTCAATAAAAAGCATCATTATTTCTACAATTCGTAACGTTTGAAATGACATATTTCTGGCAAAGCGGAAAATGTATATCGTTATCATATAAATTCTATTTTTGGTAGGACAGCAGAATGGAACTCAGGTGAGAAATTGTGAGTATTTGCATATTTATTGCGATTGGGCCTCTATACATCCAAAAATTTATAACAGAATATGGCAAATGATCCGTGAACAGACATCAATTTTAAGAGATCGATCAGTAGATGCGTCTTCCATCAGCTATTCATACCATCTGAAGAATTTATATTCATCTTTTGAGAATGGATACTTTATTTCACAGGTCATTGGCTGCGGAATATGAAGGGAATGAGGACTTATCTGAAGGAGATTAATGTTTAGACGACTTTTTATGTAGTCAGAACGATGTAGTTCATAATTCCGTTTCAAATATAGGGTCGATTGAATTTGTTTTTCCACCGAATGACATATATCATTTGATAAAGAGAGCAAATGAAATTAAATTCATTGCCGACGTTGCCTTAAAGATAGAAACTATGAAGTTTAGATATACAGTATTTGTGAGTTCAATAAAACAAAAAATATTCGTGAGCAATAAAAAAGTTTATTGTTTATTATTAACATATGAATTGGAGAACTATTGGGAAAAGATGATGTTATCCAAATGATGACCGTTGCGTTGCTGGCACTGGCTAAGGTCGGGGCTTCTGGGAGGCCAGTTCATGTTACCCCTTCTCGAAATGACTTTATTAGGGGATAATTCGTTAACAGCTTCCATTAAATTATTTTAGGTATGGCAAATAGCCCCATCTTGCTGAAACCACGTTCTTGAGTTGAAACCTGCAACTCCTGCAACTGTGGGACCAAAAAATTTCGCAACATTTTGCAATAACGGCCACTATTCACATTAATTGCTCGGCCTCGTTGATCATCATGAAAAAAAAAAGGACCAATTATGCCTTTAGCAGACATAGCGGCCCAAACCACGACCTTTGGGCTATTTAGGGGTGGTTCATGCTTTCGTCTCTGATTCTCCACTGCCCAGTACCGACAATTCTGCTTATTAACATGACAATTGAAGTGAAAATTCGCCTCACCACTGAACAATAGGTTGTTAAAGTTGTTAAATCGGTGCTGCATTTCGTTAAAAAAATTTAGTCGATTAACACAGACCAATCCTTCAATTCTTTAACTAGTTGAATTTTATAGGCTTTTAGGTGAATCTTTTGTTAAAATCGAATGTAAAGACGATTTTTTGATGTTCAATGTTTGGCTTCGCTTTCAGGTGGATAAAAACGGATTTTGACGAACCGACTCCTCAACTTCTTCAATTGTTTCTTCATAGCGAACTGAACGAGGACAAACAAAGCTTTGTATTTTAACTGTCGCACCTGTATTATCGAACATGAGCGATTTCCATTGAATCACCATTACGATAATAACGCAAAATTATTTTACACTTTATTTTTTTTTGTTGAACTTTTTATATTCTCATTTTATTTGCCTTTTCTTCATTTTAGTGCTTGAAGATGACCTGATTTAGGTCGGAATATGTCGCAACATTTGTTTATATTGAATTGGAGCAGACAAAAAAGGTAATTTTCTCTCTAAACAACACTGCTACACGCGGACAACTCAACCCGCTACGTTTCGTTTCAGCTGCCTCCTTCCGCCTTGACCGAGAATACCAGACAGTGTAAACTGACTTTTGCCACACTCTGTATATAGAAATATCTTCTTCGGTCATTGGTTATTAAAAGAAACTCATTAACATATATCATATCACGATAGACACTTATTATGATAGTTCCATCCCCAAAACAAGGTCTCTAAGTATCTTATCCTATCATTTATTCAACACTGAATATATATGATAGGATGATGAGGGTAAGCATTATTAGTTGTGAGCATATTCTGAATTGGATAATTTGACGGGTATAAATGAACATAGAAAATTGAGAACAAACCATTTATCATAGACCACAAACTATAACTCATTTCTTCGAAGTTTGTTGTTAATCGGACAGCCAAATAGAGGAGACGTGCCAGTTTGTGTATTTCGCTCAAGCCACGTGACCCATGTGTGGTCAAATTTGAGTGATGAATAATGAACCTACTTTAATGAATTTCCAATTCATAACAGCTCACATTGACCTTAAACTGTTTGTAGGGATTCATTTAACGAAGCCCGTCAAATTAGCGGGTTTATTGCCAAGTTCTGGATGGTACATACTGGTGTTCATAGTTAAGGGAAATATTGCATAAAGCAAACTCGGGTCAGTTTTCGTAATTGAATTTGATGAACTTTCGTATCGCAGATATTGGATGGAGTTTTTTGAAATTAGGAGAGATCGTAAATCAAACGCGCGAATGAAAAGCGGCCCTGAAGCAGAAGGTTGAATTTTATTGTTCTGTACGGGTGCAGTTAATGGTTTTAATTTCGACGATACGGTCATCCATAATTTTTGTGGATTAATCAAAGAATCCAGAATTGATTGTGAGTCGTGAAAAAATTACAATTTCGTAAACAAGGAATAAACAAGTATGGTACTGCAATGAAATGATCTGTTGTTACCTTGGTGACAAGTAAAAATCGATGACTCATCAAGTCCAATGTTACTCGAGCAAAACAGATTTTTTTTTAAGGCTCGAGGCAAACACAACCCGAGAGAACTTTGTAAATTGCAGCCAAATTTTCGTTTTTCTGTGATGGGAAAAATTTGACATTTCATCTCTGTTGACAGGTAACAAAATAAAACTTTTCACGAAATTACCTTTTACCCCGGGAAAAAGTGAATACTTTTTTCCCGGATACATATATATATATAATGGAAGATATTTGATTTTAGAATATTTTATTGAATATAAATTACATTTCCTTCATATCAAAAGTACAATTATTAAATGTGCATTGCGTGAATGACATGTTCCTTGAACTATTCGGTACAACAGACGAATTTTCTTGTGTTGAAATAATATTCTCTGACATGGACACAACTGCTGTTGATGTACCTTGTCGTAAATGGGTGTTATTTCAGAAGTGTCACACTTTATTAGCAATTTCTGTTCTGTATGCCACCGATTCATCAACATACCATTCAGCGATCGTTGATGACTTCCAACTGCCATGTTTCTTTAGGGTCATCAAGTCTCCCCCAGATTCAACTAAAAGTGTAGCAGACGATCTTCGAAATGAATGACCTGTATATAAGTTAGCATTATCAAGTTGAAGAAAATTAGCTACTGTTTCAGTTACCTTATAAAACTGATTTTAACCCACAACCTGATTGATACACTTTCCATTGCGATATGCATAAAACAGGCGGCGATCTTTTGCTGCAGCTGGACGAAGGGCTATGTACATTCGGTAATACTTAATATATTCTTCAGTAACTACAAATCTTTACATCATTCTTTGTTTGCTTCAGTTTCACAATTAATAACTTTCCCGAATCTTCAATATCATCCAATGTTACCTGGCTGATTTCACAAATTCGACAAACTCCTGCAATCCCAAATACAACAACAATCTTGGCCATTAAATAAACTTCATCGAGTGCATTATCTAAAAATTCACTAATTTGTGTACTCGTAAAAATTGCAGCTTTCTTGGGCGTGTAACCCAATATGTTGTATGTAATTAGTTTGAAATATTTTGAAATGTCTACATCATTATTGGACCGTAATATACTTTTAATCATTGAATAATTCGACCACAGTGTCGATGGCTTTTGTTGTTTTGTCATTTCCGAAAAAAACGCTAATAGCAGTGTCTCCGAGAAAGAACTGGATGTCATTTTCATTTTCCATTCCATAAATCTTGAATACGCGGTTTCGCAAATTTTCCGTGATTTAGTTGGCAATAATTTTCGTGACGCTACTTGCGCTGCTTCTATCAACTCCGGTGAAGTCAGAGGAAACTCAGAAACGAGCTTTATAGTACTCAAAATAACTACTGAACAATTACTGAGTTCACAACTTTTGAATCAAATCACAAAATTAAATTTACAGATATTTAATTACACTGAAGTTTTCCTTAGCAACGCAGGTCTGATAGCTTACTACACACATCGGCACAATTAGTGGAACACAAACAAAAATGTCTTTTTTTGGGGACTCGTGAGTGATTCATCAAGTGGTTCGTTTATTTAATATATAAACCTAGTACAACATAATATTTTGAGATATTTTGACATTTTTCAGCAATATGATAGAAATTTCCCCCTCTCAAGTGTTTGTTGACAATTAGCTCTTTTAATTGTTTTTGATAGGGATTTCACCTGAACAGGTACTAGTGGCTCTAGCTTATTTTGTTGTTTGAAGAGTTAACATTGTGTTGCATACAAAATGAGTGATTTGCTAGCTACTGAATTCGCCAGAGCTGTGACAATGATCGAGGAAGGTCGCACATATCGTTCAGTGAGTCAAATGTTGGGTGTACCAGTATCTGTGATCCACCGTTGTGTAAAACGTTACAGACAGACAGGATCTTAGGTGCAGTGGCGGGGACAAGGCAGAAAACGCGCAACCAATGCCGTAGACGAACGTTTTATAAGGATGCAAACGTTGAGAAACCGTCGTCAAACAGCTGTCCAGACCAGAAATCTCTTAGAAGAGACGGGTAACGTGCGTGTAAGTGAACGAACAGTAACGAAGTTGGTTTAGTCATAGGTTCCAGCAAAAGCGCCTAAACTTGAGGTAAGCCACCGAGTTGCAAGAATAGCGTTTGCTCGTCAACACCAAGATTGGTCCGATTAATGGGGTCGTGTAATATTCTCCGGCGAAAGCCGATTCTGCGTAAATTTCATCGACGGTAGGGAAAGGATGTGGAGATATTGAGGAGAACGGTACCATCAAGCCAATTTTACCGAAACGGTGTCATATGGTGGAGGGTCTGTTATGGTGTGGGGTGGCATAAGTTTAATAGCCCGCACCGCTTTGGTCATCATTGATGGCGGTTCTCTGACTGCACACAGGTACATAACCGAGATCCTTGAAACCCCATGTAATGCCTTTTGCCCCATTTATAGGGCCAGGTTTTGTGTTTATGCACGATAACGTGCACTGGCCAGCACGATCCCCAGACATGAACCCGATAGAGCACGTCTGGGACATGATTGGACGCAAAGTGCGGGAGAGGATTCCACCTCCAAGGAATGTTGAGGAGTTAAAATTGGCGTTGATTGAAGAGTGGGCCGATTTGCCCGAGGAAATGATTGACAGCGTCATTAAAAGCATGGGCAGACGTATTCAAGCCCTAATTAGTGCCAGCGGCGGCAATAAAAGGTATTAATAATGTAATTTAATAACATTTTCAAAGATAACTTAATTTTTAAAAAATGGTTAATAAAGTCGAACTGATTTAAATTTCTTTTTTTTTTGCAATTACGTATGAATAAATAATGTTCAACCCTAGTTTCTATTGTGTCATATTTATTTTTAATATTCAAGCCCAAATGAAGAGAAGAAACATACATAAAAATTTAATAATTAAAAAAAAACTTTTTTGTGTTCTCCTAATTTTGCCGGTGTGTGTAGTTTAAAAATTCAAATTTCATATCGATAACATTCTGACTTTAATATATTGTAATATGTTCTTTCACTATTAAATCGTCGTTTTTCCTGTCACAGAAAAAAATAGTGTATTATACATGGAAAAAATATTAGATTTCATCTTTTATAACCTCGAGCTAAAATTTTTCCCTTGTATAATAAATAACTATTTTGCATCTAGTGTGATATACGTGACAGAATGACAATGATAATTGTGATAAGTCCAATAAAGTCATGACCAATAAAGTAGTAAATTAATCACTAAACGATTTATAAGTCGAGGGCTTTCGATGCAGTCGAACATAAAAATTATTTGAGTAGTTTAATAAGGAGATTATAAAACTTTTTTCACTATTGGACGTTATCTCAAAGTCCGGATTCGAATCATCTCTCATTATTCACGTCAGTAGAGATCGTCTATCGAAACTTTGCAATTAATGTAAAGTATTCCTCTGAAATCGCAAGTTTTAAATAGTAATGAAGTCATTCGATCGAAAATTTTCCCTCAAGCGACGAGTGTTCACTGCTTCGGTAGATTCTCTCTTTTAATGAAGAGAGTTATTCCTTCATGACGATAATATTCATAACAAGTTCAGTAAACAGCTTGGAGAAAGCACTTTTTTCTTCATAGCGACTCGGGGCTCTCATTCGAAAAGGCAATTCGTCCCCTAGACTCTGTATTTACAAGTTGAACTTTGGCGCCTTTCATTCGTCACAAACCGCATAAAGTTCATGAGCCAAACCGGGGCGAGAACGAATATATTACGAAGGAAAGTTATGAGGTGGGGATCGACTCATTTTAGCACCACTTACTCGGTAAAACAGATTTTGTATACTTTGAATGGCTGCGACATGATTTCATTTTTATTGGTACTCTAACTCATAATATTTTATTCATAATGATTTTTCGGATCCAAATTAATGTTGGTGGAGCCTTTCTAACTTTTGATGTTACTGCTGGGTGTGAAACTACGCGGGATGAAAATAAAACGAAGAATATGTAGGTTTGAAAACAACATAATTCCTCGGTTTAATCATTTTGAAAGCTCAATACACTCAGGTCAAAACTTGTCCAATAATTTTATGTCATCTCTGAAATGAAGGAAGCTCTGGTTTTCCGTTTCTTCATTCGAAGAAAACGCTTTCCACGAAGTCTTTGTTTCAGGTTTCTGAAGGTATGGACGTCGTATGTAGTGGGAGCTACAATGGGTGTTCGAGCACTTCATCCTTTCATTCATTTGCTGAATTGCTGAAGCACTTCTGCAAACAAGTTTATTATATTGTAGAAGATATAATTGTTTTTCTTCTATGCAGCATGTGTTTCATGACACATTTTATGATTCAATTGGTACAGAAGTTTTGGTTTATTTCCTGTACGACACCATCACCTTGCCTTGCTGAATGGTAAAGTATTTGTGATTATAATAATGGATGAGGAACGAAACCAAGAATGTCCACTATCTCAAACGTCCTTCAATCCTAAGGCATCTATTTAGGCATGTGCTCAAGTCGTAACACCTATGCTAAGACACCCGGGCAGAAATTATCTCAATGACGCTAGCAAGTTAAGATCTCGGGCGATAAACACGAAGGCGTGGCTTCTTTGACTCCCAGAGTCCACAACTTGTCGGAGACCCAAGGAATAACCCTAGTACCATATGCCAGGAACAACTACAGCTCATGAGGCCCCATGAATCCTAGGACACAAGGTTGACCAAGGAATGACAACGTGGTTGGAAATAGAATACTGCGACTGTTAGCTTAGGTCCAATACCCAGCGTGAACAGGAACAGTGCTCGAATCTTCCTCTTGTACTACAGCTCTGGACATAGACTTGGCCCGCGAGTCCAAACTCGCGGACCCCTAGGACTAATTTCTAACGAATATATCCACCATAATGCTTAATCCTTGATGAATTATTTTCAGAAACTGTATGCTGTAGAAATCATTAGGTGAGCCACACAGAGCAGATTAGAACTTCCAAGTATATATAGGTAACAAATTCGGGTTTCATAACCTTAGCCGATGAGTGGAGAACGAAGGTCAGCTGACTTTACAGGACCTTAATTATTCTTCGCGAGACTGCAAAGCTTTCAGACCTAGTCTGTACGAACTCTTCCAACATCCAATACTATACTCCATAGTTTATTACAGTGTCTGTTAGTAATAATAATATGGTATTCCTAAGATTCTAACCGTTTAGCGAAGAGGAAGGGCTTTCAGCGGGTTAGAATCACACATAAACTTGCAGCATTGCACAACCCACTTCTGAAAAGATATTATCCTTTCCCCGACCACGGGGCTCTGAAAGAACTTAGTTAGGTTTTGGTTAGGTATCTGACAAAGCCAACCAGCAGAAACGCGTATAGGCAAGCTCCATCTTCTCAACTTCCTTTTTTCACCACTTGCATGACGAGCTCATTCATTTTGCGGGTTTGTTTGTGGTGAAAGAGCGAGTCATCGTTTTGCAAAATTATCTGATCTATTATCATAGAGTTCGAATGTGCGAAGAGGAATCCGCTGCTAGAATTGAGTATGTTCAAGTGTTCAAAGATATTGGTAGATTTTTGAACAGTGCGAAACAGGTCAAATGGTTCAGTAGTGATGAGTATACAATTATAAAACCAAAACAGTTTAGGGTACTTACAAAATAAGGATTTTTCTTAGTTGTGGATGTATATATAAATTTCCATATTCATAAATTTAACAATATCGAAGATGTAATCCGAGGAACCTCGTATTTTCTCATAAATACAAGTAATATTGAATTTCCGTAAATTATCGTGTAGATTAAATTTACTCAGACAATATCTTGTTACCTAGGAGTACATCGGGGTTATGTCAAATTTTTTTCAATGACAAGTTTTCATAACAATCTCAACCCGCTAGTTATCGAACTTCAAAAAGTGAATTTTTTTCCATTGATTTGAAACAATTTAGAATATTTATATTTATAATTTTTCAAACATTAACAGAATATAATTATAATCTTAATCCAAATAGAAGTATGGATTTTTCAATACATCACCCACTACACTGTCACATTGAACATCTGGATTGATTCGAAGACATTTGTTTCATTCAATCAATAGTAAATATATGAGTATATGTGCTTTGGTTGGAATCTGGAACTTGACTAATATTCTGTAATTTCTGATTGATCATAAGGGTGCATATTCTTTGATGATTTTTGATTCTATCAAGTCCATAAGTTCAAGTTCTTATCGGTTGTCAGAGTTTTTACCTATTTTTCATTTTAGTATTGAATTAATTGCTTTATCTGCACTTGCTGAGTGTGAACAGTCGACTCTTGTTTAAACATTCTGAATGAATTTAGAAAAGAACTTACGTGAGATCGACAGCTTTTGCGCGGTTGTCTCAATGAATTGACAAACTTTCAAATTGAAAGCTACTTATATCTTTTAAGTTACAACTTGATCGGATGAATGATCAAAGATTTATTGGGAAAACCAAATTTCAGATGCTCATACCGGCTGAACCATTCGATGGATTCTGGCCAATAATGAACTCAACCTATTCTGAAGATATAAAAAAAAATTGACTCATCTCTTTCGGAATATAGAGAGTATGAATACTGCCAGCCGGATAAAAAAACTAAAATTTGAACATTTCTAGACTTGAACAATCGAGCAAAAATATTTTCTGTGTATCATTCAACAAATAATTAAATCGGCATTACGTGCTCCCTCGATCATGATGAGAGCATCATCAGATATTACCCAAATGAATGATTTCCACTCAGATCGATAGGAAACGGTTGATTTGGTCTGTAGCATGCTGAGAAACTTCATCTCAGAATTATTATTGACCTCATCCTCGTCATGATGAAGGTTCACTAAAATGGCAATAATATGCATGAACTTTAATGGCAGGCAGTTCTGTGCACATGTTAATGAAGTATTGATCGATGGTCTAAGAACAGCCAGTAGAAATTTGCATATTTGATGGTTGGACTCTGAAAATTATGGGCCCTAAAATGGGAATAGACCAGGATGTCTGAATTAGATGGCATAATTCAGTGGAGCATGACACTATACATTTAATGATATCAGGAATGGACATCCTGAGTAAAACAATGATGAACTTGGATTAGATGATAGTGTTATATTGGTGTAAGTGAATCCTGGGGATATAAGATAAAAATCCATTGCAGAAGAAACCCAATAAAACAATACTGCTAGAATGAATAGAAAAAAAAATAGACTGAGACGCTTTCATATTGAATTAATTGATTTTGTTATTCCCAAATGTGAGCAGTTAGAAAACACATGAAAGATAAAGAACTGAATTATTAATATGAATTTCAATTCTTAGCTCTTCACGCACATGAAAAAGAAGGGTGAAAGTTGAAAATCATTCGAAACAATTTTATTCAATAATATAACTCGAAATTTATGCTTTTTGCAATTTTTAACCTCATATGCGCTTTCAAAATTCAAGTAGAGTATATGTGTAAACAAAAAAATTTACAGTAAAAATGCCTTAGATTGTGAGCTTTCCAGCTACAAGGCCAGTACGGGCTTGGTATGAATTTCACTTGATACATATCCCTATATGACATGCAGAAAAAAAAAACTTGATGAACAGTCAACAAAGTGATCCTACTGTTGTGATAAATACACAACAAGGGACACTTCTTGGAATTTAGGGCCGAGCCAGTTACTTCTAAGAATGCTAGGTTATCGGATGGAATTTTGGAAATTCTTTTTTGTCACCTAAGCTCAGCAGGTACCTCGCTCGATCTTTCTCACCTATTCAAAGTTCTATTTTACCACCAGTCTGTTCAGTTTTACTTTTAATTGTCAGTTTACTTTCACCAGTCTATAACGGCACTCAGAACTACAAGTTCCTCGTTTTAAAATAGTCTGTCTTATGCATTTCTCTCCGGTTGGGTTAGTTAGCTACCCTAGTGCATTGTGAATCTGAATTATTCAGTTGAAATTCTCCACGTAAAAGAAAAAGGTTGTGAATTGTGAACCTGTGACGCAATCACATATCGCCAAAGCACAATTTAACAGTGGAAAGTTGAGAAGCTATATTCAAAGTGCCTGCATCTTACTTTACGAAGTCTACGATTATTATTATATAAATAATCGACGATTAGAACAGAGCTGTGGTGAATTCCAATTCAACAAATAAGGTCAGATCTTTTTATTATCAAGTAATACTCGAAATGCCTAAGATTGAGCAAAGAAGTTCGAATCCTTCGCTGTTATAGACATCTACAAACTCTGCAGAAACACTCAAGTGCTGTAAATCTGTGAACTATTCTTCTCTGTGAATAATAATTTTATTACAATTGGAAACTTGTTTTATTCACATTGCAGACATTTTTTCTACCAAAGATAATTTTTGGATCTTACCCTTAGAGTATAAACAGCGACTCAGGAAATGCGCTGCTACTCTTCATTAAGAGGGTGAAAATTATTTATTCCTAATTTTGTACCCGCACATCTACATTGGTTCTATTTCGTCATTCTGATATACCGAACCATGGAAAAAATTTAATTGAATGCCGGTTTATTCAGTGAGTTCGTCATTATATCTCAATTGGATAGTAATGTAAATCATGTTCATGTTAGCAGCTAATCCATCAATATCCAAATTCGATCAAACCCAAGATTTGGTTTTGAGCCTATTCCATTTCAATACATAAAAATTTATCACTTTGGATAAATAAAGAGGAAATCCGTAATTTCCTTCGGCAAACGTATAATTCAAGGAGTTTCGGGGAACGCAAAACAACACTTTATTATATTCGGATCCGAGATGCATGACAAGGAACGATTCCGCTCTATTTTTCATGGAAAATAAAACAGAAAGGACGGTTATCGATTTCCTCGTTCTCTATAACTACAAAGAAAGTTTAATATTTTCGGTTGGAAAAGAGAAAATGCAGGAATGATTCGGAATCTTGAATCGTCTGAAGTGGATAATATATGATCCCAGAATTCGAACGGGCGGTTCGAGCTCATTAATTTCGTCCCTAGGGCTCTTCCTCTTTGTAGGCGCCCTAATGTCATATCCAAGAGCAACACTCGTCTTCTAACTCCTGAGCTGTTTCAGTTTTTAGATTAACGTGACCACTGCTAATTTTTTAACAGGAAGTTTGTTATGAATGTTTGTAATTCATATTTTTATTTGCGAGGAAGATTTTTTTATCAGTTTTCTTTATACTCAAGGAATAATAGGTATGAAAATTTTTAGAGTATTTGCTTTACAAAAGGTAATTAACCACTAAAATAAATTAGTTATTTAATCAACTTGTTACGGTTTCAAAATTCCCGCTCCAGTTAGTACCTGCAAACCGAACTGGTGGCGTTAGTAGCAGTAGTTTGCCAGCTTATCTCGTACGGTTCGATGGACGCCGTTGTCGGTGGTCTTAGTCTGTGCATGTGACGTAGGTTGTCAATTACATCGTTCTTCCCGCATATTTGGTTGAAATGTCCTGGAGTAATTAATCGCAATTTTGCGGATCTGAACAGGTTTTTAACTGAAGCCCTGAGAGAAATCTTATCATGTTGGTTTGGTTTGTTCGTTGGTGAGATTTTTGCGCTTTAGCGGAGTGGCGTATTTGTTTGGAAAAACGACGTGGGATTGGTGGGTTAACCTATGTTTGTCAAGAGGAATTTTAGATTTTTGTTCGTATTTTAGCATCATTCTGCTTCGAATTGGGAATTATTATTGTACCGTTGCGAGGTACCGCAGATTCTGAACTGTCCTTGAAATCTTCGAGCTGTTTGTCTAGGCTGTTTTTGAGTTACCGTCGAGCTGCCGTAGGAGCTGTCTTTGGGGACCTCCACCAGATTTCGCCATCTAAGATACCACACCTGTCGTCTACCCAGGGCGCATTACTGTGAGAAATTGTACTACGTTGGCCCAGGAATATATTTGAGCCCAGTTTCCATCTACGAGACTGTGAGAATGATTATGGGTTGAGAAACTATATCCTTTTGTACTTCAGTCAAGCCACGACCTAGACTGTTAAAGAAGGTTAGTCTGTAGAATTTAGTTAAGATTGATTAGTATCAAAGAGGCCCAGTTCAGGGAATACTGTTTAGTACATAAAACCCGACCTATCGAGAAGGTCGCTTAGATATAAGTAAAGAGCTATTTGTAACGATTACCATCGAGGCTCTAAGTATATACCTTGGGGTGATATTACTGTTTGTTTAGTAAGAGGTAAAGCATTATATCGAATATTCGGGTTGTGAAGTAAGAACTAGTTAGTGATCTACCTTCTGTAAGATATATCCTCGTTTGAGGGACCTTGTGTATTTCATTTGGGCTCATTATATTATTAAATAATTGCTCTATATTCTTTCTACCAGCCACTACCTCCCGCTTGTGTGATCGGGCTCGTTTGGCATCCTGAGAGTGCGTTCGTTATTTTCTCTCTTTTGCGACCCTGAGATCTTTAGTGTACTTTCCTTTTTTTTCTTTGTATTATCATAAAAGAGAGTGGCGCCCCTTTATAAGTAGTCTCAGCTCTAGAGCTAGCCGAGGAGGTACTTTGTGCACTCTCTGGAGCCGAGTGGGTTTGGTGACAAAACATTTTATTTCTCACAATATGAAATTTGAAAATGAAAATCTCGATGCTCATTTTGACATATTCATATGACGTTGATTTCCATCCTCCAAGCCGTTTGATGGCTGCAAAATCTGCTCCACTTTCCGCATAGATGCAGAAGAACACCGAAAATAGTGACCTCTATACAGATTGGGTTGTTCTAATTTGAGAAAGTTTGCAATAAACGATGGTAATTTCGAAAACGTATTGATTCCTACTGGTTATGTGATATAGTCGAATAGTATTTCAGTTGTTTTGAGAGACTTGCGCAGTGTATGTATTAACTGTACGCAAGTATATCATACCTCTCATTCATTCATGTTAATGCTGTATTCGAGACCAGACTATCATTGAATAAATTACTCATAATAGTACAAATAGTTATTATTTCAAAGTGAATATTAAACAAATTGGCGACGAGGATGGGATAGTCAGGTTGTCTTTGCGGGCACCAGCGGCAACGTCTCCTACTCGTTTAATGATAAAAAAATCTGATGGCTCATAGCTGTAGTGTAGTACCGCAAATAAGAGCAAAAGTCTTTTTCGATTTCTACCAACTTCAACGTTTTTGAGGCATGACTGTCGCTCCGCTCTGAAACGGTTGGTATAGTGAGAATGTGAAGAATATTGATTCATTTTGAGTGTAGCAAGCAGTTAAAAAAATCATTTCTTAGATCTTTATTTTCTCATCTGTTGCATCATCCTTTTGTGGACCTCTTCAGTTTTTGGAGAAGAAAAATATCACAGGAGACCAGGTCTGAGAAATACGGTACTGAGGCACCATTAATGTGTTTTTGTGTGATATATATATATTATTTTGGAATTGGTATGACATGAAAGCCTAGCGAAAAATCCCCGTAAAAAAAACCCTTTGAAAGAAGTTGAGAATATTAGAAGATGTTTCAATTTTGATCTATTTTCAATTCAAGATTGACAGAACTCTGAAAATAGATCAAAATTATGCATATCGGTGATTAAAAGACTTCTTTAAGTTAGTGCGCCTCCAAACTTACGACAACTAGATTGAAGGAACTTATTTATTGAGTTTAAGAGGTTTTTCAAAACGTTGGTAGCAAGAATATTAAACAATGATGGATTTATTGATCAAATAATAATTTAATATAATCGTAGACGGGTAAAATCACAACCATGCAAAACTGCTGTTGGAAATCAACTGAACATTCAAAATAGCTGGGTTTGTCATCATGAGTTACGAAAATGAATACCAACACAGTTCACTCGGAAGCTAAATCAAGTCTTTCGATACCTCTTAGGCTCGTTATGGCAAAACTATAGCCCCGTGTACCACTAGGAACAAGTGCGTAAGTAGAGGGGATGAACGAAAGTTAGCGAATTATTAGAAAATTCCTACTTCAGAATGTTATCACTTGGAAAAGAAACCCTTTTGTGCTTTTAAAAGGAATGTCAACACAATAACTAGGTAACTTTCTGAAAAAGAGACAGTTTGAAGAAAGGTTGTTTGGTGTTCGATTACCTACCCTTTAAAATACACGCACTCACATTTATTGGCCCAAGAACATCCGAAATACAGGCTCTTACCTTCGGCTGAAATTATTTCCTGAACACCAGATACCATCAACGATTCTGAGCAAATAGACATGTCGGATGAAATTCACTCCTGGGAAAATATTTGAGTCCCTTGTTGGAGCTATTAAGCGCCTTCTAGTTCCGCAATTCCTATAACTTCAGATTCGTTGAGATCGAACTGAATCTCCGCCATATCCCGGTAACCGAATGAATCCGATGTCTAGCATTTCCTGTGGGGAAATATAATAAATATCGGCAGGGTTTTATAAAGAAAATTGCTGCTTTCGGGGCTTCAACTTTAGAACACTTTGGAGTTAAGATTGTGTTCGAATGGACACCGATATGTTGGGTAAGCACAAAAGTTGGTAGGGACTTTCTGGAAATATCTTAATCGATGTTTTTCGATCCTTCCTGAATTAAGGAACGCAAGGGTCAGATAACTTTCTTTATGAAATGAATCAACATTTATTCTGGAATGTCGGGAGTGATTACTAATTTTATGATAACAAAAAAAGGGCAAGTTTAACTTACGGGGAAATATGACACATTTACTCATGAAATTAAATAGCACCCAAACAAATCTTGAATTCGATATTGCTTCGACTAGATAGAGCACAAACCCATCTCACATTTTACCTCAAGAGAGTTTAAATAGATGCTTCGACCCCAGTCAATACTCGAACAATTGAAATTTATTCCACTTTTTTACAAATACTATATATTTACAGCATGTACGAATGTTAAATTGTCCAAATTCAAATTTGCAAGTGGAACTGATTTTTCTGATTTAAAAAACAGGTAATATCTAAAATTGTTACTGGAACTTGTCTGTATTGAGTCCACTAAATCAAGCGCATAAGTTTGCGACATTGGTCGCAGATTATTCTATTTTGACGTGATACCCTATAGAATAGAATATTCATTATTTAATTTTCAGTAGTTGAGCTGTATTTTCTCATAAATTTTAGATATCATACTGGAGTTTGAATGCTGCATCTGTTCAAGATATTTATGAATTGTGAACCGTTTCAAGAGACAACATCTCAGACGAAATGATCGCGAATTTACTCTTCCTCTTGAAATTCACTCCATCCGTAGTGGAGTGGAGAAGCATCAAGAATTTAGCAGGTCAACTTTTTGCAGTAAGAAACAAGGGGCACGGAAATCAACATTCTAATGTATGCAGCAGTCTAAGAAAATTCCCGAAACAACGGAGCGCTTGTCAAAGCCCCGAAATGATCGTCAAATTCCGACCTACAGCACAGCGAATGCCTACCCTTTTGAATATTGTATACGGTAGATCCGTCAAGAAGACGGCTAACATGCTCAAGACAGATGTTTCCCTGCTTTTTACACTGAGATGGATCACCAATACAGAAATAAGTTACCTCTATCAGCATTCCATCGGTCAGGCAATGAATAGAAATGCGGATTTGTGGATTTTCTCTATTCAGGATATTTGGGTGGACCTGAACGGAAATCAAGTCGGAATGCAGGGCATATGGAATCACTTGCTAGGGGTTGTGGACGTCGATTGCGTATCGTCTTCTTTGTTACTCATCACTAATAAAAAAATTCAGGACTACGTCTGTTAATGAATGTTAATGAATCCGTTTATTTCGAATTCCATTTGGAACAACCTGAAATCACGAATTATGTTAACCTCCAATAACATTATATACGTTTCGGAGTTACTCGAAACTACATCAGTTCTACCAATAAATTATGGATGCTGTTGATTCTAGAGAAGACATCATATAGAATCTAAATATTTTCGAAATAGTTCAGGTGGGCTCACAGAAGTCACATACTCGTAGTTTAAAGAAAAAAATGTATATTTGTATCAGGAGCCAAACTAGAATTCATGAGGTATCCCATTGTTTTGTAACAGCGAGTAGTAAGCAAGAGGGAACATATTGAAATAAATTTTCCAATTCATACCATTTAATAAAGCTTTAAGTAATCTACAGTGATGGGAAAATTGTTTCGATACGCAGTATCATCTTCAGAGCGAGTTACAAACTGATTTTGTTAAAATAAGATGGTTCTTTTAATATTATTATTATATCCATATTTTCAATTCATTTTACTCAGAAATATAATTCTCAGTAGATTAATTCCTTTCGATTTATTCTCGGGACACTGACAATTCAATGAGATTTTATTCCACAACTAAAAACTTTCAGCTAAATCTGGATCATTTATGGAATTACCCCCTTTACGAACGCGAGAAGTCCGAACAAGCTGTAAATAACCGCAGATGGCTATCGTTTCAACCTAATGGGACAATCCTAAATTCACCAGAAAAATGGGGAAATTGTGCACAACATCAAGATAACAAGTGTTGGGGCTTTATGATTTTAATAGGATGAAAGTTTCAAATGTAAACACTCCACTCGACGAAATGCGCAATAAATTATGGCTGGATTCTACAAATAATTGCGTAATCTCTCATGCTGTTTTTCGGGCAGGGGAGATATGTTTGCTATCAAAATAGGACGGAATGAGAAATTTTTTACGGTCGAATGAAAACTTGTTCACTTAGAAGGTTAGTCGGATGATGATATTATAAAGACAAATTCAAGCTGTAACTCTTTGGTTTTGGAGAGCCAATTTATTTCTTTGATTTATATCCAACTGGCTTGACTTATGACCTCAAAGAAATATATATATCGTTGCTTCACCCAGGGGAAACTGGGCTCTCAACAACTTTGCACCATCATTGAAAAAATTTTTGCTGATATTTCTGATTATCTATTATAATCTACAGATACTCCATAGCTTTTTATTCGAGTCGAGAAAACCAGGATATATCTAATAGTTATTTAATCAACTAGTTCATTAATGATAGCGATTAATGGTGGAGATATTTTAACTCGTGAGCGGAGCGAGCGTGTTAATGTTCGAGACCATTAATGGCTAGATTAATAAACGAGCTGATTACAAGATTTTTCCATCGACGTTATGAATTAGAAATAAATTATTTATTCGAATTAATTTTATTTCTCACAATATAAACTTTGACAATGAAAATCTCGATGCTCACTTCGACATATCTATATTTATGGTTCCTATTGAACAATCCGTAAAATTCATAGACGGAATTTTCGAGATGTAACATTCTATACAGTCCACTTTCACATCGTTACTGACGATTTGCGATAAGGAATGTGTTTAACTGGTGGGAGCTGAAGTATTAATTATTAGCGAACGATTATCGCATAAAATTTTTTCAGCAGATTCTAATCTGTTTTTCATCGAGTTTCCGATATGGCTGGCGTTTGATGGCTGCAAAATCTGCTCCACTGTCCGAAAGGATAGATGATGAAGAATACCGAAAACAGTGACCTGTATACAGATTGGGTTGTTCTAATTTGAGAAATTTTGCAATTAACGATAGTAATTTCGAAAACGTTTTGATTCCTACGGACTGTATTGAGCATTTAAATTTCTTGTAAAGACGAAAAACTTTTCGTGCGGAGTGTGAATTAGTCTCAAGGATATATATCTCTTGATTGGATATAAAAGTGGACGCTCCTCATTATCCACCACAGTGAATATTTCCGACTTCGTTTTGGATGAATTCATTGTTATCAAAAATTTCGAGCCCATATCTTGCACATAATTTATCTGCAACTTATACAGCTCATCTTTTCTCAATACCCCGGATACTCAAAATATCAAAGACGACCTTCAAATGAAAAATTCAAAGTTACATATTTTATATCCACGTGACAATAACAAAAATTTAGAAAATTAATTTAATTGAGCTTTATATTCACCTTTAACATCAAGAAAATACCGTCTGGAGCATTTACTATAAACTCTAGAAGTTTTCAACCGGCTTAAATAATGACATTTTATTTATCTAATAACTTTGCTACATGAAAACAATTCAGTTCAAATTTTCCCTCTTGGGCTTCCCGTTTAAAAAGAGTTATCTCCAGAACACTGAATATATTCCGTCATCCCAGAAGGCTATGCTCGTTTTCCAAATTTCAGGTTCGATTCACATGATTGTGCCCACTTATTCTCGTTAGGATGACGATTTCCGAGATCGAACATCTTTACCTCGTTTCTTTTCTCGCACAATGAAGGCAATGCCGATAATTTCATTTTCTTCCGTGTCAGCTGTTCTGTTGAGGATTGGAGAAGGTATCAAGTGTTTCTTATTACATCGATTAAGCCATAATCGTAGCCAATTTTCTGGAGCTTGATCATTTTCCAAAATGGAAATTCATTAGTATCGTCATTGTAATTGGACTAACGAGCCGAGAATGATGGATGGAAGGGATTTATATAAGATTGGCGCTCTGATGCTGCATGACCCTGAAGATATTGAATTGTATCTGTCGAAAAATAGAAGATATTGGAATAAAATAGGAAAGATGTGTCGTTCGTGAACGAACGAATTGGAAGAAACCGGTCTCACATATTAATCGATCCATGAGATCGTTTAAGGAAAAAAGACCAACCAGTTCATTCGATAGATCCCAATGATTAAAAAAAAACACAGGAGTTGAATCAGTGATTGAGTGACCAGCTCTTTACGAACGGGTCATCTGAACCTGCGATTGATTTGTATCGACCCGGTTTGTCTAAATTGAACGAACGATATTTGCTTATATGTATAAAGGTAGATTTCCTTAACCGTGACTTGAAAGGCCATGTAGGTATGCTTAAACTTAGTGATGACAAAACCCAAAATGTTGAATTATTTATTATTGTGTATAATATATATGCAGGGTGAAATAATCCAAAAAGGCTAATTTGAGGAAGTTTTCTTTATCTCTTTCAAATTTTGTATTTCTGATATTCAGTTTTTTTTTGTGCTTTTGTCTTTTTATTTCCAGATTCGATGTGAGCACCTTGGAGAAGTCTCTGTTTCCATCAATGGAAGACCACTGTTGAAGAAAGAAATCCCTAATATATTTCAGCATATTTTTGTACTTTCACACTTAGGCGGGGAGCCAGGGTTTTTTTTTTACGGGGTTTTTTTCCCTAGGCTTTTATGTGATACGCCGAATTGTATGACACCCCGTCACTAACCCCTGATCTATATGCTTTATTGTTCGCTAACTAAATATTGTAAGCCAAAAGTTCAAAAGAATATACAGGGTGAGTCTTTGACCACTGCGTTAATTTTAACCATAGGTTCTTGAGATCAAATGAAACACTTTTTCCATTACGGTTTTTCCAAATTCAGCTGCGTTCAAAAGTTATAAGCATTTTTAGTTTTCACATTGGGCAAATACCCCTCTGTAGTCCAGTTTAGTTTGAATGAAAAATACCTTCCACAGCATTCACTATTGAATCTGAATTGTTTAAAAACATTATTTTCCTCCCTCTAAGTAATGATTCACTCACTCATGTTTCATCCGATGAGGTCCATATCCAGAAGGAAGATACAAAATACTTATTTTCTGGTAAAAAAAATTCAACACCATAAACATAAATTTTGTTGTTCTACTATATTTTCTTTCTACTTCAAGATTATAAACCATGCCTTTCTAGTGAGAAATTCCAAAAAAACCTCAGAATTATTGGGTGTTATCATCATACATTTGAAATTTTCTTCTTAAAATTTCCAAATCATGATAACCATCATTTCTATGAAACTTCCAATGCAAGAGGTTGTCACTGTGCTTTCTTTTTCACTCAAAACCAGAAAAAATCATCTATGATTTTCCAAACACTGATATTTCTGAAGTTTCTTCTCCTCGACAGAGACCAGTGAACAGGTATTTTCTGTACTGAATCCCAATAACAATTTACCTGGATAGATTACAAGTATTTCTAGATTTAGGTGTGCAATTATACTTTCTTGAAGAAATACCTAAATTTGATTTTGAAAAATCAACTAGGTGTTCTTTGATAAAATTTTTTTTGTTAAATCATTAATATGAATTTATTCTGTTTAGACTATAATTACTGATTTTTATAATCAGAGTAAATAACGTAAACAAGAACATAAATATTGAATAATGGTTATTCATAGATTATGTCAAATTTTAATACCTTACCATAGAATAATAATTTATCACCGAACCCCAGGAGAGAAAAAATTAATATTTGCAATGTTTTTTTAAATGAAAGATAATATCTGTAACTATTATTGATCTTTAGTTATAATTTCCCTCAGAATAATTAGAGTAAATTATTATCACATTAAAATATTATAACGTCTCTGTGGTGGGTAGTTCCAAATAAAAAAGTATTCTGTGGTTCCTTGTTGTTTTGATTCTGTTTGAAACTGTCAAAAGTTATTTGTATCTTCAAAAAAAAAAGTGTTGTTTATGAGCTTATATCTTCCAGTTTCAATATTGATTGAATTTTAATTAACCATGCATCATAACAAACATTCAGAAATATTAAAACTAAGTCAAATTCTATTATCTAAGTTTGTGAACAAGGTTGAATCGGTGTATGAAATAAAGATAATAAAGGTATAAAACAAATCTAGGAGACTGGGTTCGAAGTTTTTCAAAACTCATATGAGCTCAATTTGCAGCATTCCTATGTTAGAATAGATATAATTTGATGAACCCTGAAAGCCTGAAGCTATAAAAAACCAGCTCTTCATAAAGACAAGTCTTCAATTTAACAGGTCCTGACAGAAAATACTTCACCTATTTCAAAGGTCAAAATATTTTGTGGTGAATGTAAGACAAAAATTGTTCAGTGGTTAATTTCATCTATTAGTTTTTAGTGGTGGAACCATAGAGGGAAGAGATTTCCCCATCCTTTTGAAGAAATATTTAATATAGACATAAAATATGGCAACATTGAACAAATCTTGTTATTGAATAATTTCAGCACAGAGTTGGATTTGGGAAAATCAGAAAATTTGGACAAAATTATATCGATTTAATTCCTTTCAACTTCAAATATCTCAAGAATGGTGCAATTTAGGAGGAAAGATGAAGAATGATTTTATATGCAAAAAAGACTAATGATTCCAGGAAGTACGAGATACGGACCTTTAGTTCAAGCGATATTTGTTTTTCATGCAATTTAACCAATCTGTAGAGTAGTAGTGAGAAACCCACAAGAAATGGAATAAATCTATTGATGCCAAAATATGCATGACTGCTATCAAAAACCTTCTACAAGAGATCATTTCAATTGATATTGTCGTTTGAATATTACAGGTGAAAATGCAATTTTTTTATGAAATTTCAACACCCTATATCTTTTGAACAGGGCCAAATTTGGAAAAATGTTATAGGAAGAAAATGTTTCTTTTGACGTCAAGAATCTATGGTTAAAATTAACGCAGTGGTCAAAGACTCACCCTGTATATATACAGGGTGAGTCTTTTGACCACTGCTTTAATATCAACTATAGGTTCTTGAGATCAAAAGAAACACTTTTTTCCCCATACAGTTTTTCCATATTCAACTGCGTTAAAAAGTTATAAGCATTTTAAGTTTTCACATTGGGTAAATACCCCTCTGTAGTCTAGTTTGAATGAAAATCACTTTCCACGGCATCCACTATTGAATCTAAATTGTTTAAAAACATTATTTTCCCTCTAAGAAATGATTTACTCACTCATATTTCATCAGATGAGGTCCATATTCAGAAGGAAGATACAAAATACTAATTTTCTGTTAAAAAAAATTCAACACTATAAACATAGATTTTTGTTGTTCTACCATAATTTCTTTCTACTACAAGATTATAAACCATCCCTTTCTTGTGGAGAATTCTAAAAAGACCTTGGATTATTAGATGTTATCATTATAGACTTGTAATTTTCTTCTTAATATTTCCAACTCATGAAAACATTTTTTTTCACTAAAAGCCAGAAAAAATCATCTATGATTACTGATTGAACACTTATGTGAGATAATTAATATAAATTTATTATGTTTAGATTATATTTCATTACTGAACATACGTAAAGTTTTTATGTTTATAATTAGAGTATTTGTTTTAATTGTATAAACAAAAACATAATGGATATTCATAAATTATATCAAATCTTAATATCTTACCGAAAAATATTAATTCATTACCAAATCTCAGGAGAGAATAAATTAATAATTGAAAAATTATCTACATTATTGATATTCAGTTATAATTATTCTCAGAATAACAAGAGTGAATTATTACCATATTAAAATGTTATTTTAACGTCTCTGTGGTGGGTAGTTCCCAATGTAATAGTTTTCTGTGGTTCCTTGTTGTCTTGATTCTGATTGAAACTTTCAACAGTTATTTGTAGCTTTCTTAAAAAAAAACATGTGGAAAATATTACAAAGATAATTTGGAATTATTCAATTCAGTATGAGATGATTATTATCAGAAAATGCATTCTATTCTTTATTGTTTTTGAGCTTATAGCTATGGAATTTTAATTATACATTACTTATAACAAACATTCAGAAATATTATAACAAAGTCAAATTCTATTATCTCCTAAGTTTGTGAACCAGGTTGAATCGGTGTATGAAATGAAGATGTGAAAAAACTTCTATAAACTTACAAAGCAAATCTAGGAGACTGGGTTCGAAGTTTATAAAGCACATATGAGCTTAATTTGAAGCATTTCTATGTGAGAATAGATACAATTCGAAAATTTTGAAAGTCTGAAGCTATAAAGAACCAACTTTTTATAATTTCAAGTCTTCAATTTAACAGGTCCTGACAGAAAATACATTACCTATTTCAACGGTCATGAAAATATACCGAAGTACCTATGTGAGTGATAGAAATCTTTTTTTCTATTTATTATGGAATATTACTCTGGGCTTAATATTAAACAAGGTACTAGACATCATCAACAATGAATACAGGAAATGGCAATTTCGATTTTATGATGAATGTTAGACAAAAATTGATCAGTAGTTAATTTCATCTATAGTGTATAGTATATTAGTGGTGGACAGGACAGATTTCCCCAACCGTTTGTAGAAATATTGCCATAAAATATGGAAACACTGAACAAATCTGATTACTGAATCATTTCAGCAGGAAAAATCAGAAAATTTGGATAAAATTGTATCTATTTGATTCCTTTCTCTTCAAATATCTCAAAAATGGTGCAAATTAGGAAAAAAGATGAAGATTGATTTTATCAGCAAAAAAGGCTTATGATTCTAGGAAGTACAAGATACGGACCTTTAGTTCAAGTGATACTTGTTTTTCATGCAATTTAACCAATCTGTAGAGTAGTAGTGAAAAATCCACAAGAAATGGAATAAATCTATTGGTCCTCCTCTCAGGGGCCCTCCATCTCAGATGGACGGTTGGGAAACAGGCCTAACCCGAGGTACCCGATGAACCTGGTGCTTATATACCGTTTATACCGTCCCTGCTAAGGCAGGGTCGGGGTGCTGGGCTTCACCGCCTGGCATAAAATGGTGAAACCCACTATAAAAACCCCGAATCCCAAGGTCAGACAGTGCCGAGGGGATGCATGTCTGGCAGGCAGCTCACTTTCTTACCACAGGGCACCTGGCGCACCCTGTGGGACATGTTAGCCTTCCCCCCAGTACGAGCGCACTGCTGGGGGGCGAAATTTAGGTCGACCCTACTCGTGATTTAGCTATGATGGATGATCTAAATATAAATTTAAATAAGGGAAAAAGGGGAAGAGGAAGAAGGAAAGGCGGATACGTCTCTGGTGTCAAGGCTGATCCAGGACCTTGAAAAGCGTCTAGACACTTCAGGCTCGGGAGCCGCTGGAAGGACGAGAGGCAGCAGCATGAGTGCTGGATGTGGGGAGAGGCTAAAAAGGCTGGGGGTTGAACTTGACGAGTTCGTTCTAAACGACTCCAATAAGATTAGTAAGGTAGCCGCACCGCATATCCTCAAGATATGCGGTGATTATGAGCAGGTTATCACCAGCCTCTCCTCTCAGAACGAGCGACTTAGGGAAGAGCTAGATGAGAAGAACAAGTGGGTTCGAAAGGTAGAGAAGAGAGAGATAAGGCTGAATAATCAGCCTCAGAGCACGTGGGCGAGCGTCTCTGGTGAGTGTGGCCAAAACCAGCGCGATTCCGAAGGTAACCCCCCAAAAAGGGAGGCCCCAAAAAACTTTTCGCTGGTTGTGAAAGATCCGAGCGGATAGCTCAAGAGTGATGAGGTGAAGCTTAAGGTCTTGGCTGAAGTGGCAACATCGTGCGACGTACGCGTGACTGCGGTTCGCCGGTGTAAGAGGGAAAGCGGGATTGTCATTGAGACAAAAACCGCGGATGAGTTGGCGAGTTTGTCGGTGAACTCGGTATGACTGTTGAGCAACCTAGGAAACTAGGAAGGCGAGTGCTCATCTTCGACGTTCCGTCTAAAATGACCGAGAGTGAGCTGAAAGGTGATCTCCGAAAGAGAAATGGGTTTGGGCTTGATGCCCAAATCTTTGAAAGGGTTGTCAGAGTCAAGGCCAGGAATGGCCGGGGTGAAACAGGAAATGTGGTACTTGAAGTACCACAAGAACTGAAAGCTGAATGACTCAAGGAAAGAAGAGTGCATCTTGGATTCCTCAGTTGCAGAGTCAAGGAACTCTCGCTGGTGGAAAGGTGCCAAAATATGCATGAATGTCATCAAAAACCTTCTACAAGAGATTATTTCAATTGATATTGTCATTTGAATATTACAGGTGAAAATGCAATTTTTTTGATCTTTTGAACGGGACCAAATTTGTAAAAATGTTATAGGAAGAAAATGTTTCTTTTGACGTCAATAATCTATGGTTAAAATTAACGCAGTGTTCAAAGACTCACCTTGTATACATTTATAATTAAATATTAAGGCGCATAGTCAATTTCTGCTCTTGGTAGAGAACAGTGACTTGTCTAGATCTTGAAAACTGGTGAAATTTTTACCAATTTTCAGCTTGACTTCAAATTTTACATATCTAAAGTAATGCAGCACCTGGTTTCGAAATATTGAAGGAAATTTTTGATTGCATTTTTTGGTCTTGGCTACGGACTTTGACATTAAATGAAAATAAAACTCCTTTGATGTACCAATAATGAGCCTATTCAGATACAAGTAAGTTTTAAGAAGGCATTCCAAGATAGCAGCATGTTTCGCACTTATACGATTTGGCAGTAATGATATTTACAATTCGACCGTTGTCCCCACATTTCACTTTTGTGATAATCTATGCCCATAGCAATTGAAGTCGACTTCCATGGCTGAAATTCGAGGAAAATAACTTAATTGTATTAAGGTCGCTAAAATAGAAGGTGGAGGTAAACAGGAGTGTGGAATAATGGCGTTCGGAATATTAACCATAAGCTGTCGCTTTCGTGTTACAAAGGTAAAAGTTATTAACTCCACATAAGCGTCATATAGAACCTGAATAAATTTTAGTCATTGTGAATACGATTGTACGAAGTACCTAATGTGGTGGCGATTAAATTTATGAATAACAAATTGGGCAATTCTTTGGCCGTGCTGTTTGCTTCGAAATGTGTATTTTCAGGAGAATTGTGCGAAATAATACCACAGAAGTCAGGTGAAATGGATTTATTACAATACAATCTGGATAGAAATCGTACCTAAAGAATTCGAAAGGAATTTTCGTAGGAGAGTGAATAGCTTCAAATATTCAAGGAGTTGATTCGAATTATTTTTGAGCGCTGGCTTTTCACTGAATAGCTCGCTTGTGTTTTCTGCAGTTGAAATCCTTACAATGGATATCTTCCCCTAAACTTCTAGAATACCAGTTGATTTCAAAGTAGCATGTCCATTTTTGTTTCGTCTGCAGCATCTCATAAAGTAAGTTGTAACCAAGAGTTGTTTGAATTATTGTTAATCGAATATGAATGCCTGCTGAGCGAAAAGTGTTATACACAAATCTCGAAACAGATGTGTCGTATTCTATTTAATTTTTGATTAATTTTTCTGTAGTTTTTGAATTGTTTGATGTTATGATAAGAATGAAATGTTGTTTTATTCATCAAAGAAAACGGTGTTTTCTAGAATAATAAGGTATCGGTGATACTTTTTCAGGACTGTAAGACTATAACACAGGCCTACAAAAAAATTTTTTTGGTGCCTAGAATTTTGAGCTGATTTTAACTATATTTTTATTGCTGAATCTAAATATGATAGCAGTTTTTCTGTTTCAGCTCTAGATTTTTAGATGACTTCACTTATCTATCAATGCTTTTTCCTATTTAATACTTTCAAGTATTAGTGTTGTAAAATTCATACAAGAGATAGATTCTTGTATATTTTCCCTATTATCAGTCTTCATTTGTAACAAATTGAATTTAAAATAATAATATTTATTATAATTATTATTTTAATTCATTTATTACAAATAGAAGACTAACAATATGAGATATATATCTGATTGGTTGACAAACTGTTAACAAGTGGGATTTAATCCTATTTAGTGTCATCCATTTGGAGAGAACCAAAAAATCACTTCGATGACTGTTATTTATGCCAGGTAAATATTACTGGAATCAATCGAAATAACCGTAACAAGTGGACTTATGCAGATTAAGTCTCTGCAAGAAGCCCTATCCCTCACTCAGAAGAAGTGCCAATTCCAACTTTTCAGCAGCTACCAGAACTCTGTGAGGACAGATGTCTCTCTGATCAGAATTCTGACACTACTGAAGGTGACAGTAATTTTGAAACGATGTCACCAATTCCCCATTGTTTCAACCAAGATCAGTTAAATGACTTCACTAGAGATCTCAACCTGTCGAAAGAAGCTTCTGAATTACTAGCTTCCAGGTTGAAGGAAAAAAATTCCGGATGATTGGCGCCTATTTATTGACAGCTCGAAGCGATGTTTGAAATGTGTTTTTCTACATAATGGGAACAAATATGGCTCAATACCAATTGCTCACTCAACGAAAATGAAAGAGCAA
Source organism: Micraspis discolor (assembly GCA_030674115.1). Classification (NCBI taxonomy): domain Eukaryota; kingdom Metazoa; phylum Arthropoda; class Insecta; order Coleoptera; family Coccinellidae; genus Micraspis; species Micraspis discolor. The sequence continues at coordinate 6,259,100 of JARTUT010001740.1, forward strand.
TATGACAACATAGCTTTGGTTTTGGAAAAAAAAAGTATCATGAACACCAATGGGTGATTTGTGCAGACTTAAAAATGGTAAACTTTCTCCTTGGACAGCAAAGTGGCCACACAAAGTATCCTTGTTTCTTGTGTCTCTGGGATAGCAGAGACAAAACGCAACACTGGGTTAGAAAAGAGTGGCCTAGAAGAGAAAACATGGATGTTGGGGGAAAGAATATCATCAATGATCCCTTAGTTCCGCGAGAGAAAATCATGTTTCCATAAATGTTGAATTAGTCAATGAGATGCTGAATAATTTCAGATCACTTGGGTGTAACATGAGCATTAAGGTGCACTATTTACACAGCCACTTAGACCGTTTTCCTGATAAATTAGGCGACATTAGTGAGAAGCAAGGTGAAAGATTTCACCAAGATATCAAATGTATGGAGGATCGCTCTCAAGGAAGATGGGATTCTCACAAGATGGTAGATTACTGCTGGTCTTCAAAACGAGATTGTTCTAAAATACATTGAAGAATGTCATGCAAATGAAGTTTCGGAAATGTTTACTGAGTAATTGGTTTAAATGATGACTTTTCTGTTTTATATAGTATATAATGGATAATATCTGTAATATCATGAAATCTGTAATATAATGAAAATTCCTTCATTCATTTATTTCTTTGAACCATGGTTTTCCTTTTAAAATAGTGTAATGTATAATTCACAAAAATGTTGATATCTTAAAAATTCGAGCTGACAGGCAAAAACTAATAGCATATTTGAATTCAGGGCATCAAATTCATATGAAATCACCTCCAAAATCTTCGGCATCAAAACCACTGTTGACCAGTGTAATCGTCAATTTTAGATATTTTGACTTTTCCAGTTTTCCGTTCCTCATGAGTTCTTCGCATATTTCAAATCCACCTCTGAATAAATATCAACATATAAGGAAAGACAGCAACATGAAAAATGAGAATACTCTGTGTGTTTCACATCTGCATTTTATCTTTCCTTTTTATCTCTGGCACATCTAGAGCGGACATAAAGTTTGGTACTTATTCGAGAGGTATATATCTTCAATAAATCTTTTTCCAAATTGAACTTATAAAACATACTTCCATCTATTACCGCCAAGAATACAGATAGTCGAATCCCCAGCGATACGATAGGAATTCCTTGAACTTTAGAATCATCTGACAAGATTTACGAGGAAACAAGAGTGACTCAGTTTATCCAGAGGAAATAACATTTTTCAGTTCAACACTCCCCCAGAATGGTGGGTATAACGATAAGTCTGTCTCCACGCAACACTTGAACCTTTTGATATTTGTTGATTTCGAAAAAGACAATTTCAGATATGAATTGTTTCGAACGATATTTGTACCGAAATTTGATTTTCTTGGAGACTGATTCACTAGGAACAAATCTGAAAAAACTGCACACCTTCTATAATGAACATCGAAATTATTTTTAACCTTAGACAGAAAATATTCCAGAGAAACTAATTCCTGTAATTTGGATATAAAAGGAAGGAGGTTTAGAGATCAGTTTAGTTATCTGAGAATCAAATCTTCGGAAGAAGCAACTGCTGACAGGTAGCGAAATGATATATTCAGTTACAATAACAATGTGGAAATTCGAACAACTCTTTCATTATTTTGTGTGAAATATTCAAAATAAAATGAATTTTCACCAAGTAGAGACAACCCAAATCAACTAATTTTTGTATCATCTAATGCTAATTGCTATTGTTTCGGCACTCCCAAACTATCAGATTATATTATCAGGTTATATTATTTCCGTTATTCTTGAAGCAATAGTATCAAAATCTAGAAAAAAAAGCACTGCGCTTAGTTTTTTGTCACGGTTGAACTATAAGATTGCAGCAATTTAAACTATTCAACGATTAAGTAAACAATATAATATCTCTGACATGATCGATTACGTATATGACTAAAAGTGTCATTCTCCAAATGAAAAACAAACCTGAATAATTTGGCCGATTGGTGCCAAAGCGACTCTTCTTTTTTGAACAGTCAACCAGCATATCTGACATATTTGATGTGCAAATTCGAATCTTCTACACTGTAAAAAATAAAATTCTGCGCTCAAAGTCCTCAGGAGTTTGAGAATTTTTTTTTCAATCAAACCATTTTAATTTGAATTGATCTAACATTGATTACGCCAAATGAACTATTTTTCTTGATCAAAACAACCTAGTTGATTATAGAGAACAGCTAAAACATTCGCCTGAAACTTTTTACATTTCAGCGAAATGAAAGAAACAACTGATTCAACATAAACATACAATTACATGAAATTGTTTATGCACTTGTCTCAATATCCATAATTGATTGATACAAATACATTATTCTAAATAGGTTTTAACGAAACCATTCGTTCGTTTCATTTTTATTTGTTCAATAGAACGAAGGTACGGTTGTCGTAAATTCTGTCAGTTGATGCAACGACTACAGTTTCTTGAGACAAGAATCTCGTGAGATTATATTATTCGCCTCATTTACTTGAAGAAAACTATAAATATTTGAATAAAATTGAACATATAATTGTTGCAATATGAAGTGACATTTGTAAAAAAAAATATTGCGTAATTGATTTAATAAAACGAATTAATTGTAGCAATTTTTTTATATTGGCTGCATTTAAATCAAAACTCTATCTGTTTTATATTAAATATATCCCATTTAAATGCAATTATTTGTGCATTTTACTCACAATATTGTTGTATCCGGTGATAAAGATGACATGGAATACATGATGCTCAAGCTAATTGAAGAATACGAGAAGTGGGGCTTAAATGTCAACTCAGAGAAAACCAAATATCTTTGTGTTGGTGGAGAACCGGGTGATCTGGTATTGGATGATGACAGGGATGAGATGATAACCCACTGCCTGGACTATAGCTATTGTAGCCGCACTCTGTCAGCGGCAGGGGAGTATATAGGGATCTCTTGGCGGCATTCTATATAGCCACGCATAGCTTATTTCACAGCACTTCGGTGGCCTAGAGGTTTGCGCTCAAGTTTCACACCGACTAGGTACTAGGTGCCGGGTTCAACTCCCGGCGGCTCCCTCAAAATTTCTAACCCCTGCGTCTATGGCATGGCGCACACAAGCCATACTGATGAGTCCAAATGTGAGCGCCAGGGACGAAACGCATAAGTAGGGATAAATCCCTTCGATTCTACATTAGTGACCCCGACGTGATGGGAACGGTTGTCTTTACGACGTGTCTTGGAAAAGCAGACGGTTGACGCTTGAGGTATACTCGCACCCTCTCTGCAACTTCCAACGAAACTCTAGACGCCTTTCCCATTCCGTACAATATTCATGGTCTGCCGCGGTATTTATTAATATAAAAGAAAAATTATTGTTCTGTGAAGAAAAATAATGATTACATACAAATGTTGTTTTTTCTTATATCAAATTATTCCTTTGCTAGTGTCAAAAACCCTTCAATTTAGCTCAAATCAATCAGTTTCTTAACCCAAGAAACTTTCACTTGACATAAGAGATACTATCATTTTTATCGACTGAATTCTCGACCCATTCAACTAAGATCCTTTAAATCAACTACAAATCGATTTTCAGTGAAATGTAATATTCATTTACATGAAACCACAATTTTTATTCTACGAAAAGTATCAATAGTTACATACTAATTAATATTACCGTTGGATCAATTTTTTTACCACCTGAGTCAAAAACTCTGAGCTTGGTTGAAACTAATCAGTTTCTTAACTCAAGAAACTTTTATTTAGGGTAAACGCCATTCTCAACCGTAGAGGGCGGTAGGGTCAAGTACTTTATGCATTTGGCTGTATTCAAACGTACGGAGTACTTGAGACAAATTAATATGGTTTGATATCAGGAACTATTTTTTACAGTGTATGTTCAACTGATACAGAATTTAACACAATTATTTTTCTATCAATTTTGATTTCCATTCCAAAACTTTCTCAGTTAAATTAAGGAATAATAAACAGAGCAAAAACACAACTCTGCAATTTATTCAAATCTATTGTTGCTTCATGATAGAGCGCCATTATATTTTCGAACCGAATATTCAGGTGGATTCAATAATCTTGCTAAAAAAAATGATCAACTTATATCTATGCTCGTAAAAATGCATTTCACTCTCAACAGGAGAATTTATTCGTAGTTATCTCGTTCGTTTGATATGAAAGATGTCGGATCCCATGCAAATAAACCCAAAACTTCCAAACCGAAATAAACATTGAAATTTATTACCGATACCGGATTGCATTCAGATATGTAAATGGTCCGAAAATTTTTTCAACTCCCCTAGAAACCCAAGTTCGGACCGAAACTTCTGAGCAACACATATATTTTTATTTTTGTAATGTAACTTTCAAAACTGTTTTCTGTTCACTTTAATTTCTCCAGAGATATGTGAACGGGAAAATGTATCAGGACCGCAATATATAAATTCGTTAGTTTGGTTTCCACAAATGATGTGCTTCTAAACTTTTCCGAAGAATCGACTGCATATATCAACCTGTTTACGGCCGCTGTATAAAAGTTACTTTTTTTACACCCGAACAGGTTATTTGAGTTGTATGTAATCATTAAGGAAATCTGTATCTTGAAGCCACAACATGAATGTAACCAATTTAGTGGGCTTGTTCCTAACATATAACAAAAAATATTTCACCTCTCAGATGCAGTAGTTGTACTGATAAGTACGAGGTTGCCTTTTAAATTTTGGGATTGGACAACCCTATCGTAGAGCTTGACATTTTGAGGTTTTACCTAGTCAGAACGTTATGACAAACTAGCGCTATTTGTGTTGTTTACAGTAACTTGAAAGATTCATATAACGAAAAATGCTATTGAATCGTGAACATTTTTTATTATTTTATATATCTATATATTTATATTAGATCGAAATGTAAACTTCTGCCAACGTCATCATCATATCGGAGATTTATTTATAGTACCAATGGGTACCTGACTTGAAACTGCCTTATATTTACTACTATTGGTTTCAAATTTCTTACTAGTCTTGTGAATTTCTGTATGTTGAAGTGCACAGTTGTTTGTCGTTACTAGTTCATTTACTTTCAAGTCATGTCATATTGATTACCTCCTATAATATTATATCTTCTTGATGATTCAAGAACTTTGCATTGTTACAGATCGACTAATATAAATGAAATTGTTTTTTATAATTTAAATTTTTTCTCAAATCATAAAATATTCAGGAGTTTATTTGCTGGATGATTTTTCGATATGGCTGAAATTTACAGTGATGGGCAAATGTGTGGAACCAATTTTGAACTTTTATTTTATTGCAAATTTTATAATTACTTCCGGTAAAACCAAAAATTCAAATTTTTGAAAATAATGAGAACAAATAGACAATCTACTGCAGTATCCATCTTATAAATTTCATTTTGATATCTCTAATAATTCCATATTTTCCATAGATATTCACTTAGTTCCATGCATTTGCCCATCACTGTAAAACATATATTCTACACATGAACTATTTCGATATTGGCAATACCCAGCACGGACAGCATATATTTTTGTTGAGTGGCCGTAAAAATTTATGAGCTCGTTTCACTTGAGACATCGCTCTATGCCCTGATTATAATAATTCGATCTCAACTGTTAATAAAGCGTCGATACCCATCAAGCACCCCAATAAATAATCAAACAGGCCAACTTTTTCAAGATTGGAGAGTAAGTTATCGTCATCATCTCAGAGACCTACGCCCCATTGGTAGCAAAACCCCATTTTATGCCAGCAATCTCGAAATATATACGCCGTAATAATAAATTATGAATAGATGGTTATTCCGAGGAGGGATCAGTGTGTGCCTTCGATTTATTGCCCCCTTCTATAGTGCCCGTATAATACTGAGGTCGTAAAACGGATTTCGTTATGCAATTTAATTATTGAAGGAGAGTGTGACGATTGCATAATGAATACCATAGCCATAGAAGTCCATCTGACCTACAAAATGAATAGAAATTTGAAAATCCATTTTTATCGCAGATAACTTCAAGCAGCAAGTTTGAATGGCTTACGTCTGAAACTTTTTCAACGAAAAGTTGGCTCTGCAGATCAAAGAGAATAATAGGATATCACCGGAGAATTGATGCCATTGATCCTGAGTTTTCTTGAAATTTCTGACGAATAATGAACTGATGTTGCACATTTTTGGAATCAGAAAAATTGCTTTTGGAAAATGGTACAGAAATCAAGTGTTTCCATTCGAGAATCTATAACTTTATGTCATAGTTTCGTTATTAGAAAAAATAAAAGTCCGCCATCGTATTCTACGTAAAGAAGTGCCTGTTTAATGTTTTAATTTCAGAGATTTATCTTCAGTATCAGCGGTGATATATTTTTTTTTCGAAATCGCCATTTTTTCATTTTTCGCTTATCACTCGAAAACAGAAAAATGACAAACAGTAATACTACCCTGCTAGTTTCTTCGAAAGAGATAAAAACATGGGGAATTAGATTTTATACAACTCTAGTATAAAAATTTTAGTGCTGAAACATCAAAATATGGCGACATCCCAGTAAACAAACAAACGTATACTAAGCGTTTGTAAATGGTTTTTAAAGTTTATTCAACGTTCCACATTGAATTTTTCAACGTTACCTTCTTAACTCATATTCAACAAAACGTTGACTTTACGTATAATAAACGGTTTGCTTATTCAAATATTATAAAAAAAAATGTATCCTCGTTTGGTTTTCTAAAAGTTGATCCAACAAGAATTAATCAACATTATATAAACGTCCAAAAGTGACGACTTATAATCAACACAACATTCGAACAACTTTTATTCAATATGTCAATATATATTTTACAAATTTTGCAGGACAATTACAATTGTACCATTTCAAATAAATAACTACAGATCCGTAAATAAGGAGTTCTCATTATTTCCTACGTGAAATACAATATTACAACGTATTTTCGCAGTAAATATGCAACGTTTGAATAATCGTAGAGGTCGAACGAATTGAAAATCTTCGTTGTACAATTCAACAAAAATATCGTACCTACTTATACGTCATTCATTTTCTACATCCTTTTTTTACAATTTAAAATTAGTTCAACCGATTATTTCATCACTGGTGTATTTGCTACAAACAACATCTATGCCAGAAATTATATCCTTTATATAGAAATTTATGAAATTTCCGTAATTTATTTTTGCTGGCAACGGTGTACGATTAACAGTTAGCATAAAGGGTTGCGATTGCGTGAATAAACCCAAAACTTCCAAACCGAAATAAACATTGAAATTTATTACCGATACCGGATTGCATTCAGATATGTAAATGGTCCGAAAATTTTTTCAACTCCCCTAGAAACCCAAGTTCGGACCGAAACTTCTGAGCAACACATATATTTTTATTTTTGTAATGTAACTTTCAAAACTGTTTTCTGTTCACTTTAATTTCTCCAGAGATATGTGAACGGGAAAATGTATCAGGACCGCAATATATAAATTCGTTAGTTTGGTTTCCACAAATGATGTGCTTCTAAACTTTTCCGAAGAATCGACTGCATATATCAACCTGTTTACGGCCGCTGTATAAAAGTTACTTTTTTTACACCCGAACAGGTTATTTGAGTTGTATGTAATCATTAAGGAAATCTGTATCTTGAAGCCACAACATGAATGTAACCAATTTAGTGGGCTTGTTCCTAACATATAACAAAAAAATATTTCACCTCTCAGATGCAGTAGTTGTACTGATAAGTACGAGGGTTGCCTTTTAAATTTTGGGATTGGACAACCCTATCGTAGAGCTTGACATTTTTGAGGTTTTACCTAGTCAGAACGTTATGACAAACTAGCGCTATTTGTGTTGTTTACAGTAACTTGAAAGATTCATATAACGAAAAATGCTATTGAATCGTGAACATTTTTTATTATTTTATATATCTATATATTTATATTAGATCGAAATGTAAACTTCTGCCAACGTCATCATCATATCGGAGATTTATTTATAGTACCAATGGGTACCTGACTTGGAAACTGCCTTATATTTACTACTATTGGTTTCCAAATTTCTTACTAGTCTTGTGAATTTCTGTATGTTGAAGTGCACAGTTGTTTGTCGTTACTAGTTCATTTACTTTCAAGTCATGTCATATTGATTACCTCCTATAATATTATATCTTCTTGATGATTCAAGAACTTTGCATTGTTACAGATCGACTAATATAAATGAAATTGTTTTTTATAATTTCAATTTTTTCTCAAATCATAAAATATTCAGGAGTTTATTTGCTGGATGATTTTTCGATATGGCTGAAATTTACAGTGATGGGCAAATGTGTGGAACCAATTTTGAACTTTTATTTTATTGCAAATTTTATAATTACTTCCGGTAAAACCAAAAATTCAAATTTTTTAAAATAATGAGAACAAATAGACAATCTACTGCAGTATCCATCTTATAAATTTCATTTTGATATCTCTAATAATTCCATATTTTCCATAGATATTCACTTAGTTCCATGCATTTGCCCATCACTGTAAAACATATATTCTACACATGAACTATTTCGATATTGGCAATACCCAGCACGGACAGCATATATTTTTGTTGAGTGGCCGTAAAAATTTATGAGCTCGTTTCACTTGAGACATCGCTCTATGCCCTGATTATAATAATTCGATCTCAACTGTTAATAAAGCGTCGATACCCATCAAGCACCCCAATAAATAATCAAACAGGCCAACTTTTCAAGATTGGAGAGTAAGTTATCGTCATCATCTCAGAGACCTACGCCCCCATTGGTAGCAAAACCCCATTTTATGCCAGCAATCTCGAAATATATACGCCGTAATAATAAATTATGAATAGATGGTTATTCCGAGGAGGGATCAGTGTGTGCCTTCGATTTATTGCCCCTTCTATAGTGCCCGTATAATACTGAGGTCGTAAAACGGATTTCGTTATGCAATTTAATTATTGAAGGAGAGTGTGACGATTGCATAATGAATACCATAGCCATAGAAGTCCATCTGACCTACAAAATGAATAGAAATTTGAAAATCCATTTTTATCGCAGATAACTTCAAGCAGCAAGTTTGAATGGCTTACGTCTGAAACTTTTTCAACGAAAAGTTGGCTCTGCAGATCAAAGAGAATAATAGGATATCACCGGAGAATTGATGCCATTGATCCTGAGTTTTCTTGAAATTTCTGACGAATAATGAACTGATGTTGCACATTTTTGGAATCAGAAAAATTAAGCTTTTGGAAAATGGTACAGAAATCAAGTGTTTCCATTCGAGAATCTATAACTTTATGTCATAGTTTCGTTATTAGAAAAATACAAGTCCGCCATCGTATTCTACGTAAAGAAGTGCCTGTTTAATGTTTTAATTTCAGAGATTTATCTTCAGTATCAGCGGTGATATATTTTTTTTTTCGAAATCGCCATTTTTTCATTTTTCGCTTATCACTCGAAAACAGAAAAATGACAAACAGTAATACTACCCCTGCTAGTTTCTTCGAAAGAGATAAAAACATGGGGAATTAGATTTTATACAACTCTAGTATAAAAATTTTAGTGCTGAAACTTCAAAATATGGCGACATCCCAGTAAACAAACAAACGTATACTAAGCGTTTGTAAATGGTTTTTAAAGTTTATTCAACGTTCCACATTGAATTTTTCAACGTTACCTTCTTAACTCATATTCAACAAAACGTTGACTTTACGTATAATAAACGGTTTGCTTATTCAAATATTATAAAAAAAAATGTATCCTCGTTTGGTTTTCTAAAAGTTGATCCAACAAGAATTAATCAACATTATATAAACGTCCAAAAGTGACGACTTATAATCAACACAACATTCGAACAACTTTTATTCAATATGTCAATATATATTTTACAAATTTTGCAGGACAATTACAATTGTACCATTTCAAATAAATAACTACAGATCCGTAAATAAGGAGTTCTCATTATTTCCTACGTGAAATACAATATTACAACGTATTTTCGCAGTAAATATGCAACGTTTGAATAATCGTAGAGGTCGAACGAATTGAAAATCTTCGTTGTCACAATTCAACAAAAATATCGTACCTACTTATACGTCATTCATTTTCTACATCCTTTTTTTACAATTTAAAATTAGTTCAACCGATTATTTCATCACTGGTGTATTTGCTACAAACAACATCTATGCCAGAAATTATATCCTTTATATAGAAATTTATGAAATTTCCGTAATTTATTTTTGCTGGCAACGGTGTACGATTAACAGTTAGCATAAAGGGTTGCGATTGCGTGCCACCAGTCAGTTGGCTTTCGCTACTTATGATATTCGTCTGAATCGCATAGTTTGTTATGAGTACTCTGTGTTAGTTTTCAAAGGCAATTGATCCTCTTATAGAAAGATATTCTGGTGAATACCTACAGCTTATTTATATTGCTGACTTATAATTTTCAGTTATATGAGCACTGTTAATAAAATTCTCATATATATAGATTAACTGAGCCAGTCATCGGCTAAATAGAAAGTCCTGTTTTCAATGAATACTCAATGTTACAATTTCACATAAGGATGTTTTTCGAGTTCATCATATGGATTATTTTTGATGTTGATGTATTATATATTAACCTTTATGTACTGTTTATCGAGGGCAGCAAAAGGAAGCCATTCAATAATTGTTGCAGTGGTTGTCATGGATCAGTAACAGATTAATAGATCGCAGACGCAACCAAGCAATGGTTTAAATTTAAGAAAAAGAGGCTCGATGACTCCACATTGACCAAAAACAAATAGATGTTATTTGTCGCATCTTATGTTCAATTTAATTTGTTTTTGTAGTTGAAACGTTTTATTAATATAGATAATTGAGAGAAAAATGTTTAATTGCCAGCCTTTTTATGTCAAGAAATAATTGTTCACAATTTCATACTGTATAACATGAAATCTAAGGAGTTTCCTCTGCCAAGACCACATCATATTGTGAATCGAATGAAAACAATTTAGAATTACAGTGTCCGCAAAAGTCAATTTACACTGTATGGTATTCACGCATGCACGTATTCTCGGCCAAGGCGGAAGGAGGCAGCTGAAACGTTGCGAGTTGAGTTGTCCACGTGTAGTAATGTTGTTGTGTACGTTTACAGTGCGTTCTTTGCCATAACTGCGTGTATAAAGTACACGAAAGATGAACGTGTTTGTTTGCTCACATCTTACTTAAAACCTGACTGAGATTTTTCTGAAATTTTCCAAGAATTTCGACAGCGCTTTCCAAATAAGCATGTTCCCACTAGACAATGCAATAACTTTATCGTAAATTCTGAAGTACTGAATCCGTAGTCAACGCGCCACGTTCAGGTCACCCTGCTAATTTTTCTGTAAAATTTGTTTTATCGTGACTAAACGATGCCACATGTGTGTTGAACAGGTGGAAAAATAATTGGAACATATAATGTGAGGCCACAAATAATTATTGATGTTATATTCAAGTGTTAAGTGCTTTGTAAAAACTTTGTAAGAAAATTATTAAAGATATGTGTGTTGATTTAGCTTTAGTTGTATTTTCTACTATAAAATTTCGGTGGTTGTACCACCACCATTGTGAAATCATTTATTTTTTTAATTTGGGCAGGTATGCCTATGTAACTTGAATTTCTTTTTCTTTGTTTTCAGGGCCAACCTATGTATGGGCATCCATGCCTCCTGTAGGTCCTTGTATGTTTTTAAAATATGTAAAGGTGTTTGGAAATAAATAAATAAAAAAATTTGTCTCGAAAATAAATTTAATCGCAATTGTTTTTGTTTTTTTTCTCACTATATATCTTAGTATATGCAGAACGGTAAACTGACTTTTGCCGCACGATTAAATCAACTTTATCTTCATATTCAAAACAAACGTATTGTATGTGTGACATTTAGGTATGGTCATAAACGATAAGAATTCGTGAAAACAAACGTTACTATGAAACGTGAGAGAAACGTTTATCCTAACGACATTTTGTTTCTTTTAACGTTGAATAATAATAAATATAAATAAATAAATAATAAATAATCGAGGAATCTAGAAGTACTGAAGATAACCTGTGAGGAGCTCGTCCAACAGTTCATTACATGGTGTGGACGTAATTCTCTCATGGTCAATTTAAATAAAACCCAAATCATTAAGTTCCAATATCGAGAAATCATCCAATCTCCTCCACTGGTTTTTTCCATTGCTGATCGACAGATCGAAGCAGTCGAACATGTTAGGTTTCTGGGACTGAATGTTGATAAGTTCTTGAGATGGGACTCACATATTGAACATCTTTGCAAAACATTGAACAGGTCATACTATGCTATAAATCAACTGAAGGGATCACTCTCAAGAGATGCACTTTTGAATGTATATTACTCTTTGGTTTACAGCCATCTCGAATATAATGTTATTATTTGGTGTGCTTCGCCCGAAATAAATAGAGTTTTTATTCTACAGAAAAGAATTATATGAATGATTTTTAATATAAGACCAAAAAACTCCTGCAGAGAAATTTTCAAAGATTCAAAACTTTTCACAGTATCATGCATTTATACAGGGTGGCCATTTGAAAACGAAACAGACGAGATAACAGACGAAATAAAGTATTTCGGTAGAAATGCTCGGATAGGTCGATTTCTGTCTCAAGGGGGACAACTTAAGATGTAGGTTACGGACGCATAGCTCTTCAAACCTAGCTACTACATCCCTCACTCCTTAAATTTGAATAGGGAAGATAGGGTGAGGGATACCTCATTTGAAAGGTATTTTTATACTGATTTCAGCACAGTAATTGTTTTTTCATTTTATGCATTAGTTCTCGAAATATTCTTAACTAAGTATTTGAAATTGAAGTGTTGCCTTCATGGCACTTTTAGTGTTTTTTTGTGAAAAATCGACATTTTGAGCTTCAAAACAACCATGACTGTGGCTTCCTTCCTCCAATCCACTGACATAGAAATCTTTAACCAAGATGTCGAACAAACAAAGCATATTGAGAAGGGGCTCAATCTTGCTGAAACTCAATCTAAATTATCTTCGATATAATTTGCAGTATTTCCAATAACATGCGGTAACACTTGATCGATAGAAAAAAAGTCCAAATACGTACATATCTCTAATCAGATTACCAGGTAAGAAAATCAAATCATTAATGATGCCACAGAAATATTGCAGTTCCAATTCGTGAAATGATTTTCGACTTAATTATGAAGTGTTTTCTCAGTTGGCTTCAATATGTTTTCATTTTGTTGATTATTGAATTCATATCTTTTTCAAAAAAATGAGAATCGATAATTTTTTATTTATTAAGAACAGATCATTAAGTTGGCTTACTGGTTCTTTGACATGTGAATTATTCTTAGTTTTGAATCGAGACTTGTATGTGTTCTAATTCATGTTCGACATGGTTTATTCAATTGCAGAGCGGGTGGAAATAATTTCACTTTTTTTTTGCAAACAATCAATGTGCGAATAGAACCGCAGAATTCTTCAATCAACGACATCAAGATCATGTTAATAGGAAGTATGTTCTGAAATTAGCGTCGAAGTTTCAAGAAACCGGGTCCGTGGCTAATAAATAACGAAACATGGAAAGGAATGAAGCAGCTGAAGTAGCTGTTCTTGGACAGATTGCTCTGAATCCAATGACGAAATATTTTGAAGCATCATAAATTCCATCCTTACAAAATCCATCTTTCACAAGCACTAAATGAAAATGATTTTGACCGTCGTGTTGAATTGTGTGATACAATGAGTGACAGCTAGTCGAACATCTGACCCTAGTAGCATTAACAGGTACGGTATGACTTCATTTGCCTAGTGGTAGATGTTTTGCAATTTCAAATACAAGTACGGAAATTTTGGTATTTCGGAAGCACGAAATGTCAATTATTCGCTAGAAATCAATTTAAGTGATAGAATTAACTAACGCATAAATATTTCGAGAACTAATGCATAAAATGAAAAAACAGTTACTGTGCTGAAATCAGTATAAAAATACCTTTATATTGAGGTATCACACACCACATCTTTTCTATTCAAAAACCTACATCTTAAGTTTTCCCCCTCGAAATAGAAATCGACCTGTCCGAGCATTTCTATCGAAAAAACTTATTTCTTCTGTAATCTCGTCTGTTTTGTTTTCAAATGGCCACCCTGTATTTTGAATTGCCTCTTGTATGTGCGATCGCACTTGCATAATCTCAAAAAGTGCACAGATTTCCATGATCACAACACTACACATATCAATACAATCAGTGTCCCTAGGCACTCCACCACCAAATTTAAGTCATCTCCCATACTTGCATGTATTTCATTGTATAACCACTTACCAGATCAAAATCAATATAAAGGTACTGTTATACTCTAAAAGTTTTTATAACACAGTGGAATATTTTTCAGATAAGCTTCTTTAAGAGATTATCACATGTAATATTGTTCACCTTCTGTATGTTGACATATCCTATGTATCTTTTGATATCTTTAAGGACGAATAAACATTTATTTGTTTCTTTTGACGTTGAATATTAGTTACATTAATTAAAAAGTGAAACCTGTTACTCTGTTTATTGGGCCTGTACTTTTCTTTGATTTCGATAACTCGATTTTCTTGCAGGAACAACATTTTTCTTTAAGATTAACGAAATAAAGTCTGTAACCATAATTCTACTCCACAGCTGAATCATCAACGAGAATTTCCAGCACAAACAACCAGCAATTGAATCAAAATAGGAACTGGAGGACACTTCTTCCACCGAAGAACTCTAAATTCTCGCCATCGTTCCACTTCCGCGAATTATCAAGTGCTGAACCTAGCAATTTCCACCCCAGCAATCCGATAGAGAAATATCCCAGTCCTGATATTCAAGCGTCGTCCCTGCCAGGACGCCGATGGTGGCTGGACGCTCGGCGTCGTGATGAATGGTCCTATGATACGTAGTTATTCCTCCGAATTGTCGGTATCGTCGATTCTGATTTCGCTGCCGAAGATACGGTCCAATAAGCATACCACCGCCAGTCGAATTTATTGGCATGTTTTGGAGCGATATTTCCAAGTAGGTCGCTACATGGCTGCTACCGTATAATTGGTACATGAATAGGCAATTTCTCATATTCCAACGCTCCCTGCGTTCGGTAGGACAAACACATTTGTTTGCCTTTCGGTACAGGGGTGGAGCACGACCATTAAATCGAGAAACAGGGAGTAGACCGAAAATACCCTGTGTGTACACGTACGCTGCCAGAGGGCTCTTGCAATTATTCTGTTTGATACGCCGTTGACTTTCAAATTTCAAATGTTGTTCCATGTCGCATCAGAAAAGAAACGACATTGGCATATCATTTGTGAACTAATATTCTCTTATTCTATAAATAAATGAAATGAGTAAAGTAAAGTACAGTTTATTGATGTGAATCTTCAATAATGAACTACTGTGAGTTCTATACCTTCTAGTGATATTTGTGCACACCATAATCTAGTGAAAATTTGTCTACAGGTCGATAAAATAGGGTTTTGGACTGGCTGCGTTCGTTCATTGTTGGTAGGTATTTTTCAGTAAGAGCTGGCTACTCATTATCTGACTTCAAACCCGTTATCAGTGGAGTACCGCAGGGTTCTGTTTTGGGTCCGATCCTATTTTTGGCGGACGTATCAGATCTGCCTGGTTTATTCTCGCCCCACTCATTCCAATATGCTGATGACATCAAACTCTTCAATGATGCTCGCTTGCCTAATATTCATCAGTGTGTCCTGAATTGGTTTAGCCAATGGTGCCGTCAGTGGCTTCTTCCCATGAACGTAGAAAAGTGTAGAGTTGTTCACCTTGGGAGTCACAATCCGCCTAACCAGTATATGATCGAAGGCAAATGTTTGGTCTCTGCTGCACAACACGCCAATCTCGGGCTGGTGATAACTGAGGATCTGCCTTGGTCAGCCCATGTGAGCAATATAACCGCTAAATGCCGGAAGATTTTGTACTTGATGCGGAAAGTTTTTCCTAGATGCTCGATCGAGACATGCCGGCAGCTTTACATCACCTATGTAGGACCAATTCTGGAATTTGCTGGCCCTGCATGGTTCCCTAGCCTGATCGCAGATCAACAACGTTTGGAGGGAGTGCAGCGTTCTGCAACGAGGATTCCGTTCGGGGTGGTTCGCCCATCATATAAAGACAGACTAAAAATGTTTGAGCAGGACTTGTTTAGTGATCGTAGGATGCGTGGCGATCTAATAGTGACGTTTCGTATACTGCGTGGTTTCATTGGTGGCAATCTGGGCAGTATTTTCGAGTTAAATAGATATCATCTTAGTGGCCACCAATATAAACTTTACCATGAGGTATTCCGCGCTCGTGCGAGACAGTTTTTCCTGCCGAATCGCGTGTTTGCGAAATGGAACTCTCTTCCTGACAGTGTAGTTTGTGCCGATAGTGTAAACTCTTTTAAAAACAGATTGGACGCATTAACAATAATAATAATGAATATGCATAATAAAAAATTATATCTGTTGGTAATCAATAATTTTAATTGAGTTCTATCTTTTTCCTTGTCCTCCATTATAAGTCCATTCCATCACTATGTTAACTTTCGTAGAATTATTGTTTGGGCAATAACACTGGTCTACAGTGGTTGTGTTGCCCTAAATACATTCATACATAAATACATACGTACAGGATACATCGAAGTAAATTAAGAGGTCGAAAATATATTTTATATTTCCTTAAAACGACTTTTATGGGTTCTTTTTATAATTTTTCGACTCTGATATCCTTCCTACTGATAATTACACAACAATGCAAAGACAAACAAAAAATGGAGCACAACTATCTACATCAATGTGTAATAATTCTGGATTAAGGATGGCGTTACGAAAATTTTTTACTGAGCAAACCCCTATTATTTTTCAGTTTTCTATATATCCTAGAGAGGGGTCACCTTTTTTTGAAACACCCTGTATATCAGGAATAATTCAAATTCTCAAAAATTAACCGACTCAACTGACACACGATAGAAGAATGCCAAAAGTCAAAGAATACAGAACTCTACAGAAAAAAGAGGCACAGGAATGACAACTAATGCAGTGACGCATAAAATGAGGTAGGGCAAGGTGTATTATAGTAGGAGAACTATTTTATCTCACCTTCAATTATCAACTCCACGATATTACAATAAATAGGATTAATACCATTGAAATCTGAGTTGACATTCAAGTTGTTCAAGCTCATGATTTCAACTACCTCCAAAAATTCTTGTACCTTTTGCGTTCTGATCTTAAACACCTAACTTCTGAGAATTCCAATGTATGTACGGTTTCATAGACAGATGGGCATTTGAAAACGAAAGAGACGAGACTACAGACGAAATAAAATTTTTCGATAGAAATCCTCGGATAGGTCGATTTGTGTTTCGAGGGGGACAACTTAAGATGTAGGTTACGGACACATAGCGCTTCAACCCTTGCTACTACAACCCCCACCCCCAGTTTTTGAATAGGGATGATGGGCTGAGTGATATTTCAATTCAAAGGTATTTCTATATTGATTTCAGCACAGTAATAGGTTTTTTATTCTATGCATTAGTTCTCGAAATATTCATGCGTTAGTTATTTTCATCACTTAAATTAATTTTTTGCGAATAAATGACATTTCGTGCTTCCGAAACACCAAAATTTCCGTACTTGTATTAGAAATTGCAAAACATCTACCACTGGGCAAATGAAGTCATACCGTACGTGTTAATGCTAGGGTCAGAAGTTCGACTAGCTGTTTTATTCACTGAAATCATTCTCCAACTGTACGGTATCAGAACGATTTGAAGTATTGATCTAAGAAATAAGACTTTTCAAAGTAAAGTAAATAATTTATCAAAAATTTCACATCAATTAATTAAATATTCAAATTGTTCACCATTAGCTTCCATACAATGAAATAAGTTTTGATCGAAACGATGGCGCACTTTTTGTAGCATTTCTGGAGTGGTTTGACGACATTCGTTCACTATACGTCTTCTTAAATCTTCTATGGAATCGGGCTGTGTAGAGTAAATTTTACTCTTCAAGTGGCCCCAAAGAAAGTGGTGACAGATCTGGCGATCTGGCTGACCATTCAGTGGGACCCCTTCTTCTAATCCACCGATTTGGAAATCTTTGATCCAGATATTCTCAAACTGGTAAGGCGTAGTGTGGAGGAGCTCCATCCTGCTGAAACACAATCTGATCTTCCACATAATTTCCAGCATTGTTTTCAATAATTTCCGTCAAAATTGGATCAATGTGATTTCCCAGTAAGTCCAAATACATATCTCCAGTAAGATTATCAGGTAAAAAGAACGGGCCTACAATGTTGTCACCAAATATTCCAGCCCAAACATTGAGTGTTTCTGGTTGTTGAGTATAAACTTCGTGGAAGAATATTTCGAGAACTAAAGCATAAAATGAATTAACAATTACTGTGCTGAAATTAGTATAAAAATAGCTTTCAAATGAGGTATCACTCACCCCATCTTCCCCATTCAAAATTAGGGGGTGAGGGTTGTAGTAGCAAGGGTTGAAGCGCTATGCGTCCGTAACCTACATCTTAAGTTGTCCCCCTCGAAACAGAAATCGACCTGTCCGAGCATTTCTATCGAAAAAATTTATTTCGTCTGTAATCTCGTCTGTTTCGTTTTCAAATGGCCACCCTGTATATGTTTAGATAAGCCAGTGGTTTCCACTATTATACACTTTGTCCTACCGCATATTATGACGTCACTCTGCATCGGTTCTCATTCTTTTCTATGCCTTTTCTTCGTGTGAGTTCTGTGTTCATTGACTTTCGATATTTTTCTTCTGTGTCAGTTGACTTGGTTAATTCTTTAGAACTTGAATTGGCTGAGACAATAAAGAGCTAAACTAATATCAGTTTGACTATATTCCCGATCAAGATTTCCATTTGAATAGATACTAGTCGAGATAAATAACTACTCAACAATATCCTAATTTATTCTGATTGAAACAAATTAGTAGATTTCGGAAAAACAAAATACTTGGCATTAATCAATTTTCCAATCCACTCAATTCAAGATTCCCATCTAATTTGGGAGAGAGTGTAGAGAAAAAAAACAATAAATACATGTCCATGAGAAATTCTCATAGACGAAGCAAGAATCCTTTTGAGGCAACGAGATAATAATTTCGTGAATCATATCTGCTATGATAGTACAATAATATAGTATGATTGTACACCATTTGGATGCGAATTCAGATTAGACAAAAAATGATTATTTCATTTATGTAATGAGTTTTGAAGTAAGAAGGAAATATGAAGTTACTGATGTGGTTTCTGAAGGAGTAAAGTTGTTCAGACTTGAAAATAATGAAAATTTTCAGGCGATATTCCCGAAAAGGATGCTACACGGCTGCAACCGTATAATTGTAACATGAGTAGGCAATTACTCATGTTCCAACGCTCCCTGCATACGGTAGAAAAATCAAATTCGTTGCCTCTCGGTGTAGGGGTAGAACACGACTATTAAATCGAGAAACAGGGAGTCGGCCGAAAATAACCTAGGTATATTCAGGAAAGCTGCCGGAAGCCCTCTTGCAATTATTCTGTATGATATGTTGAATTTTAACTTTGAAAGGCCACATATCGTTATAGATTGAAACTGAAAATAAATTATAATAAATTATCGTTAACAAGCATAATTTTTGTATCTGGAGGAATAAAACTCCACAAGTCATTGACGAACTGGCCAAGATGTTGAGAACGGCGACGAATCGAAACTTCAGGGTTATCACGTAAGCTCTCCCCCACCCCAGTATATTCTCTTCACTGTGAACTGGATGTTGTCTATTTGGTCGAGTATTATCCAAAAACGAATATTGAGCCTCAAACTTCGAGATGGTAGAGCGAATTGTGCATTTGGTAGGCTGATTACGTGGATCGTAAGTCGCTCTAAGTGGCCGATACACATCAATCGGAGGACGCCCATTTCCGTAATAAAGCTGAACAATTTGTACACGCTGTGCCGGGCCAAGTCGCTCCATTATGAAATGTCAGACACTATTGAACAAGAATATCACTTCAGTTTGCACGACGCATGCACGATCTGCAACCTTAGACTATATAAGAATAGACCCCCTTATTTACATTGAAAAGTGTAGCATCTGAAACTTAGAGCTGGTCTATTGTAACGTATTGAGCTGGTCTACGCAGATCATGAAAAATTTCCATGATGCCAAACTGAGCAAATAGTGGGTTTTTCTATACCCCTATAATTGTGAATAAAAATTTTTTCTCCAATTTGCATTCCCAAATTATTGTATAACATTTTATATTTTGAATTGAAACTGTCTTATCGGATATATTAGCAAGAAGTAAAAGCAAAACTTTAGTTGATTCTGCTATTTTATGTCAGAGACCACAGTTGGAAAGAATTGCAGGTGAAAGTCTAGACAACGCTGCTCCAATCTCTGCTTGACAATTTGAAGGTCACATATTCTAAAAGACACACGTTACCACCTCTGTATCGAGAATAAATACGCAAATTGAAGAAAATTTGTGAGAGTTAGTATTAGGTTTTTCATATTTTTTATTGTTTATTACTTTTCATAGCACTAAAAATGGATCGTAAGTGTGAAAGTTGTAGTAAAGACAGGAAGAATTTTTCGATCCATAGATAAGTGTATTGTTAGAGACGAAGTATTTAGTTATTTACATGTTCAGTAGCGTAGAAAGTTTTAATAGGGAAGTTTTCAATGAGATTATTATAAGATAAAATGAGGTTTTCTTGAATTAAGGTTACCAGATGACGATGAAAAAAAGAAGAATTTGGGCTTCGCTGTTGGGATGGTCAAGTATATGCCCAAAGAAAGTAATTTGTATTTGTTCAGATCATTTTGACCCTGAAGATATTGTGACCCGAGTAAATGAAAAAATATTTTATGCGGTGTTGCCGGGTGAGGTTTCACAAGAGACTTTCAATGAGTTTAAGACATTCAATGAGAGAGCCAAAACAAATCGACATTTTAAAAGGGAATGCTTTGTTTATCTCATATAGTCTAAGGTCCTATATGACCATACCGGTTTCGTATGCTGGACACATTGAGATATATTTGGAATTTTATTTTTATTGGTACCCGATTAGTTTGAGCCCCCCATCCAGAGGGCATGGCGGCCTGGCCTCTTTTTGTCGTACCTTGTTATTCAGTTATTACCACTGAAATTTCATTAACCAAAATCAGTAAACCAAAAAATTTTGTAATATGATTTTTCATTAGTCATTTGTTACCACTGAAAATTCATTAACCAAAATCAATAAACAAAAAAAATTGTTATGTGATTTTTACCCACAGTAAACGGATTCCCCCATTATCTCAACGTATTTGCGGAGCATCAATTAGTATTCCTCCATAAATCCAAAAGCTATTTATCGTACACGTTTCCAGAGCCGTAATTTTCACTTGTAACAATTCCGGATTCGTTTTTGTCGAACGGACACGTCCGATATACT
This sequence comes from Micraspis discolor, assembly GCA_030674115.1. Taxonomy (NCBI): domain Eukaryota; kingdom Metazoa; phylum Arthropoda; class Insecta; order Coleoptera; family Coccinellidae; genus Micraspis; species Micraspis discolor. Next base: position 6,280,628 of record JARTUT010001740.1, read on the forward strand.
CGAAATTTTGGTTTAATTGGATGACCAAACCGAGGGTGGGAAAGTGATTGATCGACGAGTTCTCTCGTTGTATGTTGTCTTTTTCAATCAAATAAACAAAGGCTGTGCTGCCTGATTGGAAAGGCGAGTAAGGGCCATGGATCTGCAAAAATTTTGTTTTCAAATAAACGCAAAAGCTGATGCATATGGTACGATGTTGCTGTATGTGTTGAAACAAAGTTGAAAATTCAATTCATGAAACGAACTTTTTGTTTTGAGATGCAACAAGAGTTTTCAACAAGTGAGTGTTGGCAAAAAAAGAAAAAAAGTTGGCATTGATTTTGATATGGAGCCGAATATATGAGTGTCATAGACATCACATGGATTCTATTCAGAGGAGGTTTTTCACTGAGAGAATTCCATGTTCTTTTAGTCACCAATATTCGAGGCAATTGAGCGTTGCTTGTTCGAGATTCCTTCATGGAATTGATTACAACGTGAATTGTTTCATTCTACTTGTTGAAAATTATTCTGATAGTTACCAAAGATGGACTTTCAAACTGTATTTTTTAATTTGAAAAGAAAAATAAAATAAGGTGTCTTCCATGGGAATCGAACGCCACCGAATGCGAGTTTTTCAACAAAATCTTCGAATCTCAAATGAAGTTTATCTATTTTACAAATAATTACTAACGAATTACTAACCAATGCAAAAAATTTCCTTCTTTTTCGAAAAAGTGGGTGTTAACCTCGCACTCTAGTATTATATATATATATATATATATGAAAGAAGGATGATGGGTGAAACCGCAGGAGTGCAGAAAATATGAGGATTGGATGAAAGGTACTTGCCGACACGTGTTTCTGCTTATTGGCTTCTTCAGGGCAAGGCAACCAAGAAACCAGGATAGGGATGGAAAAGAATAAATATGGAAAGAAACGACAACAGGTGACCTATCCTGGTTTCTTGGTTGCCTTGCCCTGAAGAAGCCAATAAGCAGAAACACGTGTCGGCAAGTACCTTTCATCCAATCCTCATATTTTCTGCACTCCTGCGGTTTCACCCATTATCCTTCTTTCATATCTAATTTCACCGCATTATATCCTTTTCTGTAATATATATATATTTATCTGCGGTACAAGTGAGCGCAACCAATGTTAAATCTCCGGTTCGAGTGGCATCCACGGTAAAACAGCATCCGATGTACGGATGCCACTTTACCAAGTCCAAAGATCATCACTAACCGGCATAACTCATCGCCCTCTTTCGTTTGCGCCTACTTTCAGCTGGACGAATTTTTGACCTATTTTTGGGAAATGTTTATTGGAGGTGATTTTCGAACTTCACTGGACTTCCTCGTGGTGGCGCTCTGGTCGATTTCGTGTATATCGAAAGTATACCCGACTTGTCCAAATAACGCCCATCTTAGCATCCGGTGGGTCTGGCAACGTCGCAACTCTGCAGGTGTTCATGAAATGGAATGAAATTTTACGATCTCGCGTGACCTTGGTGCTCGACTGCGTTTTATAGTTCTTGGAAGTGGAATCACGATGCTAGTTGAGATTGAATATTTGCAGATGCGTTGATTCTCTTGGATCGCATATTAACAATTGGAACATATTGGAGTGGAGAATTGATATACAATTGAATATGAATCCTAGGTATTACAATTGTTCTTCTATTCAAGAGATGAAATTCTTATTATTTAAACGATAATTTGAAATCGGAAATGAAATTTGTGACTTTGTAGTCGATATTTTCATGTGGATAACAAAACCCAATCTGAAATATTTTACAATATGACATTCAGTAAGTCTTGGAGATGTTGACGAGAATTTTTTGATGATACAAATCGTGTGAAATTTTTATTCAGACAATAACCACCATCTCATATTGTTCTTGCAACCGTTTCGATAAACATCTTTTATCGTTATCAAGGCAAAAATTTCACTTTCAAAAAAGCTGACAATTTCAATAATTTCCCATTTCATTTCGTGTCAAGAATGACAGAACTTTCAAATATTGTCAGCTTTTTCAAAAGCTATTTGTTATGCCTTGTGAACGATGGAAGATGTCAATCGAAACGTTTTAATCAAAACAATAAGAGATGGTATTTATTACCCAAATATTCTACAGGTCTTCGAAATCCAACGTGGTTTTTACTTGACTTAATTAATTCGAGAAATTAGTTGCACTGATGATTCAATACTTGGGGAAATCATTTTGTAGGTCTATTCAGGAGGGGCATTTCCACAAAATTTGAGAAGGTATCACAAAATTAAGTACAAACTAGACGTTTATGAGAGACTGAGTCTATCTGAAATCTGAACACTGAGATTATATTATTATTCGTTATACTCTCCAGACTTAAGATATTCTCGAAATCTGGAAAATTTTGTCCGTCCGTGAGCACGAATACCTCAAAACGAAACGATCACTGTAACTGAATAGGGTAGGTCTGTCGGTTTGAATATTTGGACTCTTGTTTACCTGAACAGTGTATGCTCCAATTTTTTCGAATATTTGAAATTTTCGGATTTTTTGTTACAAGATGTATCAAAAGTAGGTAGCTTAAAACGATTTCATCCGTCCGTGAGCACGATGACTCTCTATCAGAAAGAGCTTGAGAATTGAATGGGATAGGTAAGAGGGTTTGAATATCTCGGCTTATTTAGTTAATCGGAGAAACCTGCTCAGTAGTTTGAATATTTTTCATCAAGCTGTTTCTGTTACCCTCACTAGTTCTAATTTGAACATACAGGGTGAGCCATCTATAACTTTGCAGCCTCAGTTTTGAGCTTTGGAATGTAAAAACGAAAAAACGCTCGGAGTAGGTCAATTTTTGTAGAGAGGGAAAAAACTGAGTTCAAATCAGTTTCATATCACTACCCTCTGGTCGCAACCCCTAACAGCTCTCGTTCTTAATAGGAAAATGGGTCGAGCAGCTGACAGAAGTTTTAGGACATTTCGTCAATGACTCTACTTCAAGTACAATAAAAATGGAAGAAATGTATTGGGTTCCTCGTACCACAGATAATCCTTTATGAGATGAGATTGCTCAACGAAATAAACGAACATGACTTTGATCGCCGGTTACAATTTTGCGAAACAATGGGTGATACGATAAGTAATAATCTGGACCGCCATTTTGAATATCTGCTTCTCCAATGAATGCTCTTCTTATTCGAATGGATCTATAAAAGTCACAACTGTCCATATTGGTCTTATACCAACCCAAGACTAAAGAGAGATTCACACTCGGTATCCTGAAAAGCTGAATGTCTGGGTCGGTATCGAGGTCGGTATTTATGGCGACAATATTGTGGGCCCTTTTTTCATGCACGGCAATCTCAATGGTGATAATTACTTAGACCTCTCAAAAAACAATGGATTTGTAACTGTAAGCAATAGCATGGTTATTTAGGATTACGTTTAAAAAAAATCACTGCAAAATTGGAAAATTTGTGACTACAAATCTTAAGGATGTAGTGTAGGGTATCAATATTCAACATTTTCAAAATTATACAATTATATAGTTTTTTTTTTTATTTTTGCTAGAACTGGTCTAACCTAGCATTTCGCCCTGTAACCGCTTGACGTTGAGTTTTTAGGTCATCACATGAAGATGAAAATGTCGAGCTTAGTCAGCTTGACATACAACATGAAGACAAGTTGAATTTCCTAAACGATAAGAACTGACTGCTCATTTTGGGGGTATATATGAAGATATTTCAGTATTCTCTTTATGTAATGTATGTATTTTGATCAGAAGCATAATTTAAAATAATTTTCATATATTTAGTTTTTTTACAATAAAAGAAAAGAGATCAAAGTTACTCTAGAACTATTTCATGATTCATCTAAACGTATTTTATATTTCTAGCATACAGGTTCTTTTTAGCGTTATTTGCCACTTAAATGCCATAAATGTCTCGTATCAGTAGTGCTGGAGGGAATATGCAAAATGTTTTAGAATGAAATATTTCAAATAAGTAGGGAAAATTTGGAATTATAATAAATTATTATAAATTGATTGCATTTCTGTTGCGATTTGATTTTGATTGTTTGTCTTAATCAAGTTTAAAATATAAACAAATTTAAAATATTGAATTATTGTTTGGGCTATAACCATCATCTCTTGTTTTCGTTCTCTCCAACGTTTCGACAGACATCTTCTCAAGGCAAAATATTAGCTTTTAAAAAGCTGGGTTCAGAAAATTATTCAATCTTTCAATTTGAAAACGTCAAATTGACAGATTATGAGAACTAGATAAAATTGAATTGGGACTTATCGTTGGTTTGAAGATTTCTTTAAGTTATTTTGAACAATCAGCGTCCAAACTTCCGCTAACTCAATTGATTATATACTTGAGGGATCGAGAGCGATATTCATGTTCGAAGTGTAACTTAAAGAAATCTTCAAACAACAGATAAGTCCCAATTCAATTTTATCTAGTTCTCAAAATCTATCGATTTGACGTTTTCAAACTGAAAGGTTGAATAATTTTTCTAATCTCAGCTTTTTTAAAAGCTAATATTTTGTCTTGAAAACGACAGAAGATGTCTGTCGTAACGTTGGAGAGAACGAAAACAAGAGATGATGGTTATAGCCCAAACAATAATTAAATACAAGTTCCATCATCAAAAATATCTCGTCAACAAATTTAAAATACCCAGACAAAGAAAGGGTAGTCTTGGATATCTTTTGATAAAATGCTCATTGTTTCCTTTTTCAAAATCTCAATAAATTTCTCCATATAATGGAGATTTCATGTGAAAAACATCAGGCAAAAGAAAAAGAATTTATTTGGGCGAACGAATATTAAGTTCTTGGTTCATTTTTGTATAAACTGCGTACATTCAATTCAACGAACAGAAAACTTATCTGAAACAACTACATAATAACTTACATAAAAAGGATCGAATGTGACTTTTGCAACTCAAACACTTGAGAACTAAAACAATGATGAAACTACATGAAATTAAAAAAACAGAAACATCGAGAAATATCAAAAGAAAAGATAAATTTGTAATTTATATATATTGCTCGAGCGATCCCACATCTTATTTCAACATATCAATTGATATTCATTTTCTAAATTAGTAGGAGTATTTCAATCGGATCTCATAAAATTATTCTTCGTGGAATCAAATGACCCCTCTGAATATTTCCCAACATTACGATTTTTTATGGATTGTGGCAACGTTGCATGATGCCCACTTGAATGAAAAAACAGTATACGGGTATCAACTGAAACCAAAAGTGGAAAAAAATATACGGATGCAAAGTGATATCATAATTGGGCCGGACGTCAAGACATACCGCAAAAGAAGCGCCCGATATACACGAAGTATACACGAGGATTTCATACCACACCCTTTTTGGGCGGATGTCAGTTAGTTCGCCATCTGTATATATATATATATATATGACATTTCAATGAATTGGGTATCTAGGTTCTTGAAAAAATGTAAATATTTATTTGTATAAACGTTTCGGCTTAAATCGCCTTCTTCAGTATACATTGTTTCTCTTCTTTATGTTGTTGTGGTTGTTAGCTGGTCAATACCGACCAATGTATACTGAAGAAGGCGATTTAAGCCGAAACGTTTATACAAATAAATATTTACATTTTTTCAAGAACCTAGATACCCAATTCATTGAAATGTCATATATCATATACTAGGTAACAAATCAAAAACTCAATATATATATATATATATATATATTGAAAGATAGGAAAGACAATCAAAAATTGAAAATTAAATATTGTCTTTCCGTAGTGCGAGCTAATCACGTTTGACGCATGATATCCCAGAGTTTCAAAAAAATTTTTAATTTTCAATTTTTGATTGTCTTTCCTATCTTTCAAGTTAGAACGTTGCGTGCCCGCATATAGGCAATAAAACCTTTGTAGTTATATATATATATATATATATATATATATATACATACATACACTTGAAATGATTGTCGGGTATGTGGTCAACTTTCCAAAAATCAAACAGTCAAAATGATCTGTGATTATCTTTATTTCTCAATATTTCGTCGAGCTGTTGTCGACTTCATCAGGAGAAACTGTAAAATATCTGATATGACTTATGCTTAACAAGAAGAGAGATACTTACAAGATGTACAGAACATTAATCGCCTAAATTCACAATATACATCTACTACAATATGATGCTTAGGAAATCAAACATGTAATTTTCAATAATATCAGCCACGCTCATCAAAATCTCAAAGTAAAATGATCACATGTGCTGAAAGTGCACATTCCCCTTGAAATGATGTAGCCAACGCCCTCTATGTGTTAACAATTTTACTATTACAAAATTTTTAAAATATTGCTATAGATTGCACTCATTTGATCAGTATCTGACTTAAAGTTCACTGTATTTTTCTGTTTTCTAATTTGCAGCATCTGGAACAGTCTGTTCTTATAATTTGAATTGATCTCCAGTATTCCTATGTCTTCAAGTTTGAAATTGAAGCTGTGTCCTGTTTCCTGACAGTGTTTTACCAGAGCACAAGAATTTTTTCCGATGCGATAATCACTCTTATGTTGTGTGATTCTTTGTTTAAGCCACTGTTTCGTTCGTCCAACGTAGCAACCATTGCAATGTTGAAATGCAATCCTTTAAACTGTATCCATGCACATTTCTATCGGTGTTTTATCTTTAGTTTTCGAAAAGAGATTTCTTATTTTTGCCAGACTGTATTTCGCGAGTCTGATGTTATGAAATTGACGGAAAATTCCCGCCAGTTTGGGTGTTAATTCTTTCACAAAAGGAATCTTCCTAAATTTATAATCAACTGTTTGAACCGTAGACGTCAGCGGTGTTACTTCCCTATTATGAAGTATTCTATTAAGAATGTGTTTAGGATACCCGTTGTGAAAAATTTCGAATAGTTTCCGTATGTCCTTTTTTAGGAAGGTTTCTTCCGAAACATAACAAACTCTCTTTTTCAATTCTCTAATTATGTTCAATTTTTGATTATAGGGATGTTGGGAGTGAAAATTTAGGAATCTACCTGACGCAGTGGGTTTCTGGTACCAGTCCAAAATAACTCTATTGTCTGTGTTACTGCAACTTATTAGTTAAATTAAATTTTGTTGAATTCATTCATTTCTGTTCCGAGTTGCTTGCTCGATTCAATGGTAATACACTCTGTATATGTTCATTTCACTTTCCGATTGACGCGTAACATATGTTGGAGCATATGACCTGTGTCGAACGACGAGTACGAAATCGGCGTTCATCCATGAAGTGCAACACTTTTCTTCGCAATCAATGAATTTCTCGATAAAACTACAAATTAGAACTCTGGTGAAAAAGTGACTATTCGCGCTCGCGAGTGCCTGGACAGGTGAATTCAGCCGTACTGTGAAACCAGGTAGGCAGAAGTCAGTGCTCCAGCATTCGATTTTCTTTCGAATCATTTTTTCATACTTTTTTAGAATTTCATTGTTAATTTCTCTTTCGTTTTCGTTGTTTAATTTTCAAAGGCCCTTGTCGTGCCAGTTTGTATTCCTAACAACTCGAGTATCCAAAAAAGGTAGACTGTTATTGCTTTCTTTTTCTATTGTGAACTGTAAATTTTGGTTAAAATCATTAAATGTGTCCAAAATAAACGTCTTCTTATCTGCTGGAATTGCACAAAATATATCATCCAGAAACTTGTAGATAAAAGATATGTGGAATGGAATCCTAGGTAAAACCTTGTCAAATACATGATCTAAAATAATAGTGGCTAAAATTGGACTCAATGGTGAACCAATTGGTGTGCAGAAAATCTGTTTGTGAAACTTTCCGTCAAAAACGAAGTAAGTATTCTCAAATATAAACTGAACGATTTCAAAGAAATTCTCCTCCCTTAAGGTTGTGTGTGGTTTTATTATCTCCCAATTCTCATGCAGGAGGTGAGCGTGAGATCCAATGGGATATTAGTGAATAGAGACGTTACGTCCAATGATATCAAAATATATCCAACTGGTAGAGCAATGCTCTTAACCTTATCAACAAATGCGAATGTATCCTCGACATTATAATAATTCCTTCCTTGAAATGACACATTCGAAATTTCGGCGATAAACTTAGCAATTTTGTATGTTACCGAATTTATTGAGCTAACAATGGGACGCATAGGAATGTTCTCCTTATGGACTTTTAGCAATGCATAAAGTTTAGGATGGGTAGCATTATGTATACTCAAGTGTTTGAACCGTTGCTCAGTCATCTCACCTGACTGATGCAATCTCTTCAATAAATAATTGAGGTGGTTGTGGGGTCCTACTTAAAATACTATAGGTTTTTTTATCAATTAAGAGACTGTGGGTCTTCTCAATATAACAGCTTTTGTTCATCGCAACTGTACACCCACCTTTATCAGCTTTAATAATATAGAGTTGTGGGTTTTGTCTTAAAATTTTTTTTGTTTTCATGAATGTTTTATGTAAAATTGTTGGTTTAGTATCATTAAATTTATGTCTAAAATTAGTTATAATATTCGTGGTTTGTGCTCTGGTTATGTCTCTTTGCTCTTGTGGAATATCCTCCAGAATATTTTCAACATCCGTTAAAACGTTTTTTATCATCGATTTACTGTCTACATATCCAACATTAAAATCAGGTCCCAGTGATAGAAAATCTGCTACGTCACCAGGAATATCAATATTTGACAAATTTCTAAACCACTTTGAGTTATCCCGAAATAGGACACAGCTTCTTACCTGCATTTTATAAATTCTATCAAATTTCTTGGTGTAAGAATCCTTGATTTTCTTAAACAATGTATTAAATGACCTGTTCAAAGTTCTACTATACTCTACAAATAACTCGTATGTTAGCTTGCTAACTAAAATAGATCTAACTAAGCCTATTTCTTTTTCATATTTAAAAATGTCATTACAGGTCATCTTGATCTCAATAGACAACATTTGGTCGCTAGTTTCTCTCACAAACCTGTCGACTAGGTGGGTTGAACTCACATAACCTCCATTTCGCAATGTGTACTACAGTTTCTCCATATATCTATATATATATATATATAGATAATAGAAGATATTTTATTTCAGAATATTTTATTGAATATAAGTTATATTTCCTTTACATCAAAGGTACAATTATAAAATGTACATTGCGTGAATGACATGTTCCTTGAACTATTCGGTACAACATACGAATTTTCTTGTGTTGAAATAATATTCTCTGACATGGACACAACTGCTGTTGATGTACCTGGTCGGAAATCGGGTGTTATTTCAGAACTGCTACACGTTCTGAACACTTTATTAGCAATTTATGTTCTGTGTGCCACCGATTCATCAACATACCCTTCAGCGACCGTTGATGAGTTCCAACTGCCATGTTTCTTTAGTGTCATCAAGTCTCCCTTAGATTCAACTAAAAGTGTAGCAGACGATCTTCGAAATGGATGACCTGAATATGAGTTAGCATTTTGAAGTTGGAGAAAATAAGCTACTGTTTCAGGTACCTTATAAAACTGCTTATTTCCCACAACCTGATTGATGCATTTTCCATTGCGATATGCATACAACAGGCGGCGATCTTTTGCTGCTGCTTACATCATTCTTTGTTTGCTTCAGTTTCACAATTAAGAATTTTCCCGAATCTTCAATATCATCTTATGTAACCTCGCTGATTTCACTAATTCGACAAGCTCCTGCAATCCCAAATACAACAACCTTGGTTATTAAATATACTTCATCGGGTGCATTATTTTAAAATCACTGATTTGTGCCCTCGTAATATACTTTTAATCATAGAATAATTCGACCACACTGTTGATGACTTTTGTTGTTATGCCAGTCCCGAAAAATAAGCCAATAACACTGTCTCCGAGAAAGAACTATATGTCTTTTTCTTTTTCCATTCCAAAAATTTTCCGCGATTTAGCTGGCAATAATTTTCGTGACGCTACTTGCGCTGCTTCTATCAACTCCGGTGGAGTCAGAGAAAACTCAGAATAGAGCATTCTCAACTTTATAGTATTCAAAATGACTACTAAACAATTACTGAGTTCACAATTTTTGAATCAAATCACAAAATTAAATTGACAGATATTTGATGTTTGATTTGAAGATTTCCTTAGCAACGCAGGTCTAATAGTTTACTAGTTTAAAAATTCAGATTTCATATCGATAACATTCTGACTTTAATATATATTATTATATAATATGATATTTCACTATTAAATCGTCTTTCCTGTTAGAGAAAAAAATAGTGCATTACACACGGGAACAATATAAGATTTCAGCTCTCGGTTTTTTGTCTTCCTCCGCTTCGCGTTGGGAGACAACATAACCTCGAGCCAAAATCTAATACTTTTTTTCCTTGTATAATAAATAAAGTTAATAATGGCGGTCTTTCCAAATGAATAATTTTTTTGATAAATAATCACCAACTGGATACCCGCGTTTTTTCACTAGCATCGTTGACTTACAAACGAAGAATTTAGGTTAACAATTAGAAACTAACGACTAACTAAAAAAAAATCTCCATTTTCGAAAATGTGGCTGCTATCTTCACGGACAACCTCTACACTCTTAATAATTTCGGTAGAATAACAATGTTGGTAACTCTGCATAACGACTACTTTTCCCAAACATAAAACCGCAAATACGAAATCAAGGCATGGAAATAGTGATGTACCGTCAGGATGCGTTTTCTGAACAACTATCTTGAAGGTAATCTTCCAGAATAACATATTTGTAGCCTTTTGTTTTATCAATTGTCTAAGGGTATTATAGATTTACGCCTATTAACATTCTTTCATTTCGATGCGAACACGGCTTTTCTATTCACAGTTCATTGCACAAAATACTGATTCTGAGTTTCGTGTGAGTTTCGAAACTACCATCTCAATTCTCACATTGGTAACTATTTCTCAATCGTCTAATCGTCAACACTCTGTCTTGATCAATACTGATCTTCTTCTGTCCTATCGGGAGTATCCCAATTCCGTCTTTCCTAATTCTATTACTATTCGTTGACACCCTTTAACTGTCTATTCGTTCACTGTAAACGAATAATATTGACCTTAGCCCGCCCACTAAACAATCTGTTTTTTCTTACAAGCGCCTACAACTTCACCCGAATCCCGTTTCGAACTGTCTAACCTTCGAAAATTTCATGACTTCAAAACATATTTCCGAGATAATTGTCCGATTTAGTAACCAACTAAATCACGTCACCTTAGCAACGCACATCGAATTGGTACGCCCTTTCTTACAAATCAACAATATACGAATTTCACGCAATAAATATCGGATTGCAAGGCACAGGCCCGTAGAGGCACTCAACTCTGTCCAAAAATGCTAAATCATACATATTTTAAGAGTCTATAATATACATCGAAACTCGATCATTTATCTCAACGAGTCTAACCAATACGCCTATAGGCAACACATTGAAGAGCGCACAATATATGGACCATTAACCAATGATTGTTAACAATTAATCCATGAATCGACATACAGAATGACGAGAAGAGCGTTGCAACTAAAACAGGCGGGAAAATCTAGCGCTCTGGCAATTCAGCATCATTCACCAGTGGTGCACAGATTCGGAGAGCACCGAATTGATTAGAACATACTAAGTGGGCTGCTTTGATGTATTTTGCGGTTAGATTGCGAACTATATATGCGAAGCGGTGGTTACAAGAAAATTGACACTAATCGTTTGATATTGGATGCGAACAATTGGAAAACGCATGTTTGCGTTCCTCATTACGAGCTCGGCGTGGTATTTAATGTTTGCTGATCATGATATCAGTTGGCAATACAAGAACGTATCGGTGTTTGGTCGAAGAGTTCTCGTTTCGCAATCAACAACTTGCCAACAAAGTTGGCGAATAGGAACACAAGTGGCGTCGAGTTCCTGGGGGGATGTTAACAGCTAATGAAGGCTGTGAATAATAAACAATTTGTTTCTGGAGGGGAACGAATCGGAAAGTTTGCCCCAGGAACTGATTCAAGGTTCAACTCTCTGTGGATTTTACGATTTCATGGCATGCTTAATTACTTGTTTTCTGACTTTGTCTCCGTATCAGAAAGTTGAAGGTCTTCCTGACACCTTGATGGGTAAGTCATATTATTTCTCGTCTCAGAACCAAAGTTGCCCACTTGTGCGAATACAGGTCATCAGGTGATGAATTATCTAGCGGCCCCTGTATTCAATTTTTTCGCTATCTATTCTTAAATTCCACTGATTGAAGCACAAAAGATTATTATTCACTGCGTTCCTTTCAAGATATCAGAAATGATTATTCCTTCAGCATTGAATATTTCATAGAAAATGCACAACAAGTGTTCAGGCAGTCTTTAGAAAAAATAGAAATTGTTCAGATCAGGTATCAGACTTACAACTTTCATAGAATCAGGCTTCAATGAGGTTGAAAATAGAAGCTGCTTTCATTGATTTTACTTCGGCATATGACACTGTGTGGAAAGATGAATTAATTCAATTTTCAAAAAAGAATTCCCAGATTGAAGTGACGTGAACCATTCTGGTATAATACGTTGTTCAATATGAACGTTAGCGATAAAGAATTATGGAAGATTGAGTGGAACTCTTATGAAATGTTCAATAAAGATCTCATTTCTAATCCTTCTGAAAAAATTCCGGGTTTGTATCTTCCAGGAACTGAAGGATAAGGGCTATGCTATTCGACTGAATTTTTCGAACGAAATACTGCAGCGATTTAACATATTTAACAACATACTGTTTAGTGAAGAAGCAAAATTTCACCTGAATGGTCATGTTAATAGGCAGAATTGTCGGTACTGGGTAGTGGATAATCCGAGACGATCCCTACATAGCCCAAAGGTCGTGGTTTGGGCCACTATGCCTGCTAAAGGCATAATTGGTCCTTATTTTCATGAAGATCAACGAAGCCGAGCAGTTACTGTGAATAGTGACCATTATTGATATACAGGGTGTTCCTAAATTGAACGTACAAACGAAAAGGGGAGATTCCTTAAGTGAGTTTAAGAAAAAAAAGTCCCATAAACATGGGGTCGCAAACGTTTCGTTTTCGAGATACAGAGTGTTGAAGTTTGAATTTTTTTCAAGTTTTTTTCTCATAGTATCTACACTTCACATGATATTCTACTGAAAATTGGCATAGATATTACATTTGAGAGTTTTCACCACATGACATGGCAATTTCGATAGAAGATCTATAGGGTGATATTTTTTCTGGAACACTGCCACCTGTTTTTCTGCAGAACTTTTTTTTGGTGAGCATCTGTTAATTTGAAAAAATGTAAAAAGAAGCTTTGATCTTATACTGAACTTTTCGTTCTCATGTAGTTTTATCGTATCTACCAACGATTTCGAGAAAAAATTGATCAGAAATTAGAACCTCTACACATTTCAATATCAAAACATGCCGAATTTCACGAATTCAGAAATGACTGATATGCATTTCATATATGTATGTTCTTGCAAATGGAAATGCAAGAGAAGCTAGGCGTCTTTACACGGAACGCTATCCCAATAGAGTGATACCAAATCATCGAATGTTCTCTAATATTCATAGGCGTCTTTCAGAAGCTGGATCTTTTTCCACGAAAAGAATTAATGCTGGGAGACCACGCAGTGTGAGAACACCACAACTCAAAGAGGCAGTTATGAACGAAATAAAACAACATCCAAGAGCCAGTACAAGAAAAATTAGTGTACTTTTGAATGCAAGTCATCAAGTTGTTTGGCGGATCTTGCGGGATTCTCTGCTATATCCTTATCACATTCAGAGGGTGCAAGCTCATCTGCCTCGAGATTTTCATCAGAGGGTAGATTTTGTCAGTGGTACCTCAGTAGACTATTGATGAATCCTTATTTTGATTGCCAAAATCTATTCACTGATGAAGCCTGCTTCTCAAGGACTTCAATTATCAATTTTCATAATGAACACGTATGGGCTGAGGAGAATCCGCATGGATATATAGAAACCCATTTTCAAGAGCAATTTTAACTAAATGTGTGGAGTGGTAATATAGGTGATGATTTGATTGGTCCTTTCTTCTTGCCAGTTCGACTAACAGGTCCATAATACAGACATTTTTTAGAAAACGATTTGTCCTTGTTATTGGAGGATATACCTCTCATGCTACGACGAGAAATTTAGTTCATGCATGACGGTGCTCCTGCTCATTTTTCAGTAATTTTTCAGAAATTGTATAAAGGCGCATTTGATACAGTTAGGAATACTCTGGGAGTGTTTGAAAGAGTTCGATCGTCTATAAGACGAAGAACAGAAGCTTGTATAAGAGTTGGGGGAGGACATTTTGAACATTTGCTGTAGTTCAATCCTTTACGGTTACTTAGTATTCTTGTTATGATTTTTTTTAGTTTTACGTTTCTTATTGTATTACATTTTTTGTGTTGATTATACGAGTTTATCGAATCTTTATGAATCATCGATACAGATCAGGAAAATTTCCATAAAAACTGACACTGAATTCATTCACCACAGCTTACAAAGTGGCTTTGCAATCATAATTTGGATTTTCACGAGGATTTCGAGAGAATCGTTCAAAATTTTTTTTCTCGTAATCGTTGGTAGATACGACAAAACTACATGAGACCGAAAAGTTTAGTATAAGAACAAAGCCTCTTTTTACATTTTTTCAAATTAACAGTTGCTCACCAAAAAAAGTTCTGCAGAGAAACAGGTGGCAGTGTTCCAGAAAAAATATCACCCTGCAGATCTTCTATCGAAATTGCCATGTCACGTAGTGAGAACTCTCAAATGTAATATCTGTGCCAAATTTCAGTAGAACATCTTGTGAAGTCTAGATACTATGAAAAAAAAAAAAAAAAAAAAAAAAAAATTTAGAAAGCACTGACGTGAGGTCAGTTGGCTTAGGCGCTCTTGTAAACCACTTACAATTATTTAAATTTTGAAAAATCATATATCCAGAACTATTAGCTTGTCGAAGTCGAGAGTGGTATTTTTGTATACGTCTGATAAAACTGCACCATAAAAAAATTTTTATTTGAACAGTGTCATTTGAAAAAAAATTTTTTTTTGTTACTCCGAACCTATTCGGCCGATTTGACCGAATAACGAACTTAGCCGAGATATTTATACCTCAAACCTATTCTGAAAGTTTCATCTCTCTAACTTCATCCGTTCGAGAGTTATCGTGTTCACGGAACGGACGGACAGAATCGATTTTGACCACGGATTATTCATCAGTAGGTCCAAACAAAACGATTGATACCACTTTTGCCCAAAAATTCGAAAGTCACAGACATTTGGGCAAATTGATAAGCACTCTGTTCAGGTGAACAAGAGCGCCAAAAACTTCAACACTCTGTATCTCGAAAACGAAACGTTTGCAATCCCATGTTTATGGGACTTTTTTTCTCAAACTCACTTAAGGAATCTCCCCATTTCGTCTGTACATTCAATTTTTGGAACCTGTATGTTGCGAAATTTTTTGGTCCCAGAGTTGTAGGAGTTAGCAGGTTTCAAACCAAGAACGTGGTTCCGGCATAATGGGGCAACTTGTCAAACCTCAAATGATTCAATGGAAGTTGTAAACGAATTATTCCCTATTAAAGTCATTTCGCCAAGGGGTAACATAAACTGGCCTCCCAGGGGATGGGGATACCTTAAAAGCAAGGTTCATCAAAATAATCCGACGAATCTAACCCAGCTGAAGCAAAACATCAGGTCAGAAATGGCAGCAATATCGATAGCTATGTGTCAACGTGTTATCCCTAATCTTCGTTACTGTTTAAAAGAGCGCCAGCAACGCAACAGTCATCATTTGGATAACATCATATTTTCCAAATAATTATCCAACTCATATGTTAATAATAAGCTATAAACTTTTTTATTGCTCCCAAATAGTTTTTGTTTTATTGACCTTACAAATACCCGATACCCTTTAAGGACACCTTTTCTATCAGAATATCAGAAGCTTTTTCTCGAGTTAGAAATCAATATGTCGAATTTAGTCCAACAAACTGTGAATGAAAATCATCAGATGAAATGAATTGACATAGTTTTAATAATCAAAGAACCGAAACCTAAAACAAAAAAAATCAGGAAGGCATTTATGAAAATCGCTCTTGATTCCATAAGTTCTCTACAATTGAGTTGTCGGAGGTTTTGAGGGCAGTTGTTCGAAGAAATATGAACAAGTTTTCAAACTACAGATAAGTACAAATTTTATTCAGTTTAGTAGTTCTTTCGATCATGACAATTAATGAAATTTTTCTCAAACTTTTTCTGCCTTTCTGAAATGTGATTTTGCCTTGTTAGATAGAAGTTGTCTATCGATACGTAGACCAACCTGTATCAAGAACATGAAGAGATGGTGGATATAACATAAACAATAATTCTAAACAAATGACGTCGAAAACTATTCCTCACTATTTCCATGTACATATCGTTTCACTGTTTCGAGCTTATTCGTCTCGTTTCTAAGTTGTCATCGTCAGTTATAAGCACTTTATTTGTAAACGCAAAAGACCTGAGGCGATAAAATTATAACAGATTCGACATACCCCGAAAATTCCAAATGAATAAACAGGAAATATCGATTGGTTTGGCGTAAATTAATCGTCGTGTTTATGTGTTTACTCAACCACGAATTTATAATACTTAGTCATGATTGACGGAATTATCGATTATTAGAGTGGATATTATTTATCACTCCGAAAGGGTGAGTTGTTTTCATTAGTTTAGCATATTTGTGTGTGCATAATCAAAACAGAATTAGGTGCTTGTAAAAGGGCTGATGTCAAGCCTTGCACGACGGGTATTTGAAATCTCCTTCAATCGATCAATCAAATTATTATTTATTGGACAGCTGAATTCACATAGAAAATTGAGTAAACATCTTGGTACACTTCAGGTATATACAAGTATTTGGGCTATTGACAACTAGAAGATAAAGAAAACACTCACGTAAGGACAGGTAATCGGCGCTGTATTCAATGTAGTTGCAACTACTACTCAAACTACATTTATAATAAAATATCCAATTGATTTCAGTTTTTTTGGACTCAAGATAAATACAGGTAGCAATTGCCCCATCAGTGGTCACATTGCAAGTTGCCCTATAACACAGGCCTACAAAAAAAAAATTATTTTGGTGCTAGAATTTTTGAGCTGATTTTAACTATATTTTTTGCTGAATTTAAATATGATAGCAGTTTTTCTGTATCAGCTCTAGATTTTTAGATGAATTCGCTTATCTATCAATGCTTTTTCCTTTAATACTTTCAAGTATGAGTGTTGTAAAATTTATACAAGAGATAGATTCTTGTATATTTTCCTTATTGTCAGCCTTCAATTGTAAAAAATTGAATTTAAAATAATAACATTTATTTTAATTCATTTATTACAAATAGAAGACTAACAATATGAGATATATAACTGATTGGTTGACAATCTGTTAACAAGTAGGATTTAATCCTATTTAGTGTCATCCAGTTAGTTCCATAGAAATCCGATATATGGAGCTGTCCAGTCTGAAGTGAACTTCAACTGCAGTTGAGAGTTGAGGTTAGTTTGTGAATTCCCGCGGTGCAGATATATTGAACTTAGCGTCATATGAAATTTCTATCTAGTAACGAGTTATTGAAAAGTAAATCCAAAAAGTAGATTGTAATGTGAATTTTTGTATTTGTGTTGAGACTGTGCACATCATCCTGATATTGTTTGCTACATATGCGGATAATACACGTTCTTGGAAAACAGAAAAACTATTAGTGGCTTTGTAAAGAGGGCTTATCTTGGATATTTTGGTGTTAAGCTTGGTGATCAGGATAAAACCTTGACAGTGGACTACCGGGAGAAGGAAAAGTCTGAAATTCGGAATACCAATGGTTTGGAGAGAACCAAAAAATCACTTCGATAACTGTTATTTCTGCCTAGTAAATATAACTGAAATCAATCGAAATAACCGTAACAAGTGGGCTTATGCAGATTTAGTCTCTGCAAGACGCCCTCCCTATCCCTCACTCAGAAGTGCCAATCCCAACTTTTCAGCAGCTACCAGAACTCTGTGAGGACGCATGTCTCTCTGATCAGAATTCTGACACTACTGAAGGTGACAGTGATTTTGAAACGATGTCATCAATTCCCCAATGTTTCATCCAGGATGAATTGAATGACCTCACTAGAGATCTCAACCTGTCGAAAGAAGCTTCTGAATTACTAGCTTCCAAGTTGAAGGAAAAAAATTTACTTGAACCAGGAACGGAAATTACATTTATCTCACAAGGGAGAAAGATCTGCTACCCTTTTTTCTCTGTAGAACAAAATCTCGTATTTTGCCATGCTATTAGAGAACTCCTGGTAAAAATAGGTCAATATTTTCCGGATGATTGGCGCCTATTTATTGTCAGCTCAAAGCGAAGTTTGAAATGTGTTCTTCTACATAATGGGAACAAATATGGCTCAATACCAATTGCTCACTCAACGAAAATGAAAGAGCAATATGACAACATAGCTTTGGTTTTGGTAAAAAAAAATAAAGTATCATGAACACCAATGGGTGATTTGTGTAGACTCAAAAATGGCAAACTTTCTCCTCGGACAGCAAAGTGGCCACACCAAGTATCCTTGTTTCTTGTGTCTCTGGAATAGCAGAGACAAAACGCAACACTGGGTTAGAAAAGAGTGGCCTAGAAGAGAAAACATGGATATTGGGGGAAAGAATATCATCAATGATCCTTTAGTTCCGCGAGAGAAAATCATGTTTCCACCTCTGCATATCAAGCTGGGTCTAATTAAGCAGTTTGTAAAGGATCTTGACAAAAATAGATCATGCCTTGCATATATAGGTAAAAAATGCCTCATGCAGAAAATGCAGGAATATTTGATGGCTCACAAATAAGACAGTTGATTAAGGACCCTGACTTCATAAATTCAATGATTGAGATTGAACAAAATGCCTGGAATTCATTTGTTTCAGTTGTCCAAAATTTTCTGGGTAAACACAAAGCTGAAAACTATGTTGAATGAGTTAATGAGATGCTGAATAATTTCAGATCACTTGGATGTAACATGAGCATCAAGGTGCACTATTTACACAGCCACTTAGACCGTTTTCCTGATAATTTAGGCGACATTAGTGAGGAGCAAGGTGAAATATTTCACCAAGATATCAAATGTATGGAGAATGGCTATCAAGGAAGATGGTATACTCACATGATTGCAGATTACTGCTGGTCTTTAAAACGGAGTTGTTCTAAAATACATTCAAGAATGTAACGCAAAAGAAGTTTCTGAAATGTTTAGTGAGTAATTGGTTTAAATGATGACTTTTTCTGTTTTCTATATTATATAATGAATAATATCTGTAATATCTGTGTAATATAATAAGAATTCTTTTATTAATTTGTTTCTTTAAACCATGGTTTTTTTTTAAATAGTGTAATGTATAAGTCACAAAAATGTTGATATCTTTAAAATTCGAGCTGACAGGCAAAAACTAATAGCATATTTGAATTCAGGGCATCAAATTCATATGAAATTACCTCCAAAATCTTTGATACCAAAACCACTGTTGACCAGTGTAATCGATTGTGTTTCTACATACCAATCTTAAATTTGAATTCTTTATACATGCTATTTCACATTTGCGTAAAATGAATAGATCAAATCCAATTGTACTCCAGTGCTTATGATCTTTGTGATCGAAGCACGATAAAATTTTTTAAAAAAGAGAACTTCGAGATACTTTGTCACAAATTAGATATGATGTCTAGATATTGTCTCAAATTGCCTTTTTTTGCGCGGTTGTACTAGTGAAATAACGTGTTATGGTTTTTTTCAAATGTCTTATATCAAGCCGAAAATGGTCTCAATCGATTGGGTTTGACTGATGAAGAATTTTGGGTCAAATTTGCATATGTCAGTCCGGCAGGCTGTATACTTTCTATCTTTCGAAAGAGATGATGCAGTGTTTTCATATTTTCCGAATAGGTTGATTGTCCAAATATCTCGGCAAAGTTGTTTATTTGGCCAAATCCCTCTAATGGTTCAGCAGTTATAAGCATCTAAATTTGGCTTCCTCAATAACTTCTAGAATATCAATCGGATCAAGTTGTAACTTGAAAGATATTTGAGTGAGCTTGAAACAAATAGGCTTGCAAATTCATTGAAATCGACACGATATATATATATATATATCATAATTTTCAAAAAATATTGTTAGGTTATCATCATTGTAATGCAATATGAAATAAATGTATCGGGAATTTTGAATGATTACATTATCCATATCAATCAATATTATTCATTGAGAATATAAATATCCAACATTCCTGATATTTTTTCTTCATATTTTCGAAAAATTCGAAAAAAAAATTTTTCAATATTATACAGGGTGGGCATTTGAGCACTGCGTTAATTTCAACCATAGATTCTTGACGTCAAAAGAAACATTTTCCTTCTATAACATTTTTCCAAATTTGGTTTCGTTCAAAAGATATAGGGTGTTGAAATTTGATAAAAACTGCATTTTTACCTGTAATATTGAAATGTCAATATCAATTGAAATAATCCTCGTGGAAGATTTTCGATAACAGTAATGCAAATTTTGGTATCAATAGATTTATTCCATTTCTTGTGGGTTTCTCGCTACAACTGTACAGATTAATATACAGGATGGCCATTTGAAAACGAAACAGACGAGATTATAGACGAAATAAATTTTTTCGATAGAAATGCTTGGACAGGTCGATTTCTGTTGGGGGGACAACTTACAATGTAGATTACGGACGCATAGCGCTTCAACCCTTGCTACTACAACCCTCACCCCGAAATTTTTAATAGGGAAGATGGAGTGAGTGATACCTCATTTGAAAGGTATTTTTATAGTGATTTCAGCACAGTAACTGTTATTTCATTTTATGCATTAGTTCTCGAAATATTCTTAACTAAGTATTTGAAAATGAAGTGGTGTTTTCATGGCACTTGTAGTGTTTTTTTGTGAAAAATCGACATTTTGAGCTTCAAAACAACCATGACTGTGGCTTCCTTCCTCCAATCCACTGACATAGAAATCTTTAATCAAGATGTCGAACAAACAAAGCGTATTGCGAAGGAGCTCAATCTTGCTGAAACTCAATCTAAATTATCTTCACTATAATTTGCAGTATTTCCAATAACATGCGGTAACACTTGATCGATAGAAATCTCCAAATACGTACATATCTCTAATCAGAATCTGGTTTTACACGAACTCGAATTGCAAATATTTTGAAGCATCATAAATTTCATCCTTACAAAATCCATCTTTCTTCCATGATTCTGACCGTCGTGTTGAATTTTGTGATACAATGAGTGAACGAGTAACGGCTAATCCTAATTATCTGTACAATGTTTGTTTCTCCGATTAGTGTTCGTTCTTTCGAAACGGCACAGTAAATCGACACAATTGTCGTTATTGGGCCGATGCTAATCCGAGATTGTACCACGAAGTTTAAACTCAACAACCAGAAAAACTCAATGTTTCGGCTGGAATATTTGGTGACAACATTGTCGGCCCGTTCCTTTTATCTGGTAACCTCACTGGAGATATGTATTTGGACTTATTGGAAAATCACATTGATCCAATTTTGACAGAAATTATTGAAAACAATGCTGGATATTATGTGGAAGATCAGATTGTGTTTCAGCAGGATGAAGCTCCTCCACACTACGCCTTACTAGTTCGAGAATATCTGGATCAAAGATTTCCAAATCGGTGGATTGGAAGAAGGTGTCCCACTGAACGGCCAGCCAGATCGCTAGATCTGTCACCAGTAGATTTCTTTCTTTGGGGCCCCTTGAAAAGTAAAATTTACTCTACACAGCCCGATTCCATAGAAGATTTAGGAAGACGTATAGTGAACGAATGTCGTCACATCACTCCAGAAATGCTGCAAAATGTGCGCCATCGTTTCGAACGAAACTTATTTCATTGTATGGAAGCTAATGGTTAACAATTTGAATATTTAATTAATTGATGTGAGTTTTTGATAAATTATTTACTTTACTTTGAAAAGTCTAATTTTTTAGATCAATACTTCAAATCGTTCTGATGCCGTACAGTTGGAGAATGATTTCAGTGAATAAAACAGCTTGTCGAACATCTGACCCTAGTAGCATTAACACGTACGGTCTGACTTCATTTGCCCAGTGGTAGATGTTTGGCAATTTCAAATACAAGTACGGAAATTTTGGTGTTTCGGAAGCACGAAATGTCAATTATTCGCAAAAAATTAATTTAAGTGATAAAATTAACTAACGCATGAATATTTCGCGAACTAATGCATAAAATGCAAAAACAATTACTGTGCTGAAATCAACATAAAAATACCTTTGAATTGAGGTATCACTCACCCTATCTTCCCTATTCAAAAATTGGGGGTGGGGATTGTAGCAGCAAGGGTTGGAGCGCTATGAGTCCGTAATCTCGTCTGTTTCGTTTTCAAATGGCCACCCTGTATATCACTTGAACTAAATGTCCGTATATTGTACTTCCTAGAATCATAATTCTTTTTTCCAGATAAAATTATTCATCATGTTTTTTCCTAAATTGCACCATTTTTGAGATATTTGAAGTTGGAGGAAATTAAATCATATAATCATCTGATGAAACATGAATGATTGAATCATTTCTTAGAGGAAAAATAATGTTTTCAAACAATTCAGATTCAATGGTGGATGCTGTGGAAGGTAATTTTCATTCAAACTAAACCGGACTACAAAGGAGTATTTGTCCAATGTGAAACTCAAAATTCTTATAATTGTTTAACGCAGCTGAATATGGAAAAACGGTTTGAATAAAAGTGTATCTTTCAGACTCAAGTACCTATAGTTGAAATTAACGCAGTGGTTAAAGATTCACACTGTATACTTCATAAGGTAACCGTCGTGTTCAAATGGAAATTTGTGTATGTATCCAATTTATCCTCGAATTCCTATTGTCGTAGCATTATTTCACCAGAATAGAAAATTATTTTTTTTTCCTTTATTTCAAGGCATGCAATCATAGAAATTAAAGTTGATTAGAGGATGTCAGAATTGGCAACTCAAAATCATGAAGAAGTTCAATGTACAACTCGTTAAAGTCATGTAGAGGTTCCAGAAGATTCGACTCGATTTGAATATATATAGGTGTATAAAGAACATCTTGATGATGTTGTACATCCTGATGATGTTGCCATATACATTGAACGATTTAAGTGATTAGATTATAAAGTAGTGGTACAATTTTGAGTAGAATAGGATTGTAGCTGATTGAAACCAAGGGAAAACTATAAGTATGCTTATTTTAAATTCAAGATATCTGGAGTTGGATATATGAGATATTTGAAAAGAGAAGATTTCATTGAACAAATCATATTTCATTCGTTTTCGATTGAGCTGATATATTTCTTCCGATTGGTTTTTGGGAGAAAAGAAAAACATTGATGGGATACTGTGAGTAATACTACTTCCAATTTCAGGTTCGTTCTTTCATCTTAGAGGTTGAATCAGTATCCCACTCTTCCAGAGTATGTGAAAAGTCTCTTGAACAAGCGTAAAAAAGCTTCTGACCTCACTTCATTGCTTTTATATATTTTTTTTCAGTCTGAACGATACTCCAGTAAAATCAGATTTGAATTGCTCCCATTTTATGTAAATTATTGAAATCGCTTATTCCCGAAATGGATCATATGAAATTCGAAATCATACAATTTGGCGCCTGTATAGCACGGGGTCAATTTAATTTGCACACTGGAGCTAGGCCGCTAGATTTAATTCAGCTTCATTCACGATCGCAACGTATCATATGAATAATATATCGAATGAAAACGTAACAGCGAAAATAACATAAATTTTCTGGATGTTCACTATGACCACTCTCTGATAGATTCAATGGCAAACTAAGTTATGAATACTGGCAATTGCCAAATAGAAGCCATCAATGTATATTCAGTTCATCATGCGGGTTACGCTGGGTCATATGTGGTGATAATAAAGTTATTGTCAACCAATTTATACGTTTAGGCAACAGTCAGATATGATATTCATTTTAATTTCAAATTGATCATCTTACCGAAAAAGGGGTATATATTTTTATGGACCAGTTAAAAATCTGAGATTCATCATTCTACTGGTTCTTGAGGATATAATACTTGATTAAAAGGAGAAGGTTTCAATTTCCAAAAACTTTGTTTTCAGAACGACAACTGTTTCGCCATAATATGGCATCTTCAGTTTGTTACATTTCAATTGACTATCAGTTCCCGTTTTGCCAAATGTCTGTAATTTTTGAATACCAAGCCGAAAATGGTCCCAATGGAATAGTTTTGAGTTTCTGATAAAATTGGAATGTTACAAGAAAGAAATTTCTCCTACATGACTCATTCACGTATGTCTAACAGTAATGTGGTCACATTTGAGGAAGTAAAAAAAATAATGATTCATGGGACAAACAATATTTTGATATCATGAATTGAAACCGAAAATTTTTTAACCTCTGCGGTGTTTGAGTAATTGTAGAAAAACCAGCAACAAACAAGTTTTCAAAATTTTTAAGTTGTGTTTTGGTCTACGAGTGTTGAAAAAATTTTTTCAACTCAAGCACTTTACGGATCGGATACTATGTTCGTTCAGCTTTAATTTATTTTTTTGGCGCTCTTGTTCACCCGAACAGAGTGCCTATCATTTTGACAGAATGTCTGTAATTTTGGAATATCGAGCCGAAAATGGTCTCAATCGATTGGGTTCGACTCCCTGATGAAGAATTCGTGGCGAAAGTTGAGTCTGTCCTCTCTAGCATCTAAAAGGAATCAGCTAGAGTTTTAATATTTTCAGAATAGGTTAATTGTCCAAATATCTCGGTCAAGTTCGTTATTGGGCCAAATCCGTCCGATGGTTCAGTAGTTATGAGCATCTGAAATTTTGTTTCCTCAATAACTACTACAATATCCATCCGATCAAGTTGATACTTGGAATGTTATTGAGGGAGGCTGAAACAAAAGGGCTTGCAAAATTTCGCAGAAATCGTCAGGCTAGAAAATTTTTAAAAAATTCCCAAAAAATAAATTTTCAATACTCAATATCTCCTAAGACTTCATTTAGATTTAAATAAAAATCCGTATATTTATTGAGGTTACCGATATCTTACTCATCCTCAAATTTCATTGTCGTAGCTTTCCCCTTCTGAAGATATGATCATTTTTTTCATTTACTCAAGAGAAAAATAGAAATGTCATGAAGTCCGAGCTTTGTCATTGAAAGATTTGCCATCACAGATCGATATTCGTTTGACAACTTGCGGACCTAGATATCAGTGTCAGTTGGCGTAATGTCAATCAAAATTTTCATAGAATTCATAGAGGTAGAATTCGATGTCGATGACGTTGTCAAAATTCAGAAAAGCACAGACGTAATATTAATCAAAAAATTTTTTATCATAGAGAAAGAATTTGATGGCGTTGTCAAAACTCAGAAAAGCAATGACGTAAGTTTTTAGGAGAAGCATACCTAGAACAAAATTTGGTGAAAATTATGAGTAGTTATTTTCAAATTGAGATAAAGGTTTGTTTATTCATTAGGCTTTCATATTTGCATCACATTGTCCCATAGTACGGAAAAAGACTATTGTTCACCCGATCAGAGAGCTTATAGATTTGTTAAGGTTTGAATATTTACTCGCAAGTAGCTCAACAAGAGCGCCAAAGCAATCTGACCTCACGTCAGTGCTTTCTAAATTTTTATATACCTTGATACGTCCACTTCCTGCCGAGATATCGGTCTTCCAATGGAAAAGCATCCATTTGTATTTGATTATCCAATGATCGCAGAGAAAGTTAAAGGGGGTTTCAAGAACTTGAATGAATTAACTTTTTTTGTTTTAAATTCATGCACTTTCTGGAGCAACAATGTGAGAAAGGCTCGGAAATTTTTGTTTCCACTTTGAAAAATTTTAAGCTTTTCAGAGCAAAAAACGCGATCTTTTAATATTATCAGAAATTCGGTCGAATGAAACAAAAAACCGCCGGCTGGATCACATGTTTGCTTTTAATGGACATTTGAACTGTGAAAGGCTCACATAACGTTAGTGGTTTCCTCAATATTTTCGATCTAGCGTTTGATTTTCCAAAAAACCACCAAAAGCCCTTTTTTGTTGCATTTTCAAATTCATGTGACAAAAAGAAACAATTTTTTTTTGGTTAAACAAAGATTAGTCGTCAAGAAAAATTCATTCAAGTTCTTGAAACCCACCTTCAACTTTCTGTGCGATCATTGGTTGCTGAGATATCGATTATAAAAGACAAATGGATTCTTTTCCATTGGAAGACCGATATCTTGGCAGGAAGTGGACGTATCAAGGTGTATAAAAAAAGAAATCGAAGCTAAATAAACAAAGTCTCCGATCCGTAAAATGGTTAGGCTAAAGAAAATTTTTCAACGCTCGTAGACAAAAAAAAACTCAAAAAATTTTGAAAACTTGTTTGTTGCTGGTTTTCCTACAATTACTCAAAAATCGCAAAGGTCAAAATTTTTTTTACTTCTAATCCAAAAACTAGATACTTGGAGCTACAATTTCTTTTTTTTTATTTCTTATACGACCATTTCTCTCGAAGTTACGGCCTGTTGAAAATTACCTAAAAATTTGTGATTTTTTTTGATCCCTTAATTTTTTTCAGTAGTGTATATCTAAACATCTTTATGGAGTCATTTCTCTATCTAATGTTTTGTTTATTTTTCAGAAGAAATTCCTTGAACTGGTTCCTGTTTTTCTTGTGTTGAATGGCACAAGTTTGGCAATTTCACTTTGAATTTCATTCGATGAAACATTTCCAAATGTAACAACCCATTTATGGAATTCTCCAATCTACTTCATGATACGCTTGGTGCTATTTGAGAAAGTAGTACATTTGCCGAGCTATCCATCTCAGATAAGTCGAAATATTATCGCTGAAATACTAACTATGCTATGAAAACTTCGCCACAAGAAATGTTATAAGTGAAATAGGCATAAAGTTGAATTTCAGTATTCCGTTTAGTTCATACAGCTTATTCGATAATTCAGTTGTTTCAAGTCCTGAACAAATTAAACAAATGTTATCAAGTAATTCAGAGAATATGCCGTAAACTTAGAAAATTCGACCCATCGTGTTGATTTGGTAACATATACAAACGGCCAAATACATATCATGATTTAGTTATGATAAATCATAAATTAAATACTTCACTGAACACATTCTGACTGCAGCAAAGGGCATAAAACAGTTGGCGTCGATATTAGCTGTTATTACGGTTGCATGTTGCGTCATCCTATTTCGGCCGATGAAATGCCCGATATTAATTATATCAGTCTGAAAACTATTCATGTGTTTGCACATAAACCAACATACTGTCCGATCGCTTATGACCTATTGGATGCTGGTTATTTTCAATATTCGGATTAGAGCAAATGAAGTTTTTATTTATTTTTGCCCTGATCTCTTCATTTTAATATACCAATTTACCAATGATAGGAATATGATATATTTTCGAGCCTTCGTTGAATAAAATTATTGATGATTTATTGTTTTCATCAGAATACTAGTATTCAACCTTTTTATAATCATATTAATAATTGATGAGCAGCCTACAATCATAAATTGGAAGTTATTCGAGCGTCATTATGACCCAATGTAATAATAATAATTATAATAATAATAATATATTTCGTGCTTTGGAAAAATACCTATTTCTTGCAAATGTCGAAAAAATCATCACAGTATTGAACCTCAAAAGAAAAATATAAACCATGTTTACATCCGAACACACTCATATATATACATAAATAAATACAATGTACAGTATAATACATACATTTATCAAAAAAGACTAACCAAGCACAGAACAGTAAAAACCTGTAGTTAGGGGGAAATTAACCGGAAGTCACATTGCAAAAACTCGTCGACATCCTGAGCCCTCTTCAAAAGGAAAGAATTCATTCTCCTCCATAAACATTTCAGCAGACAGCATCGAAATGGAGGGCGGCAACTTATTATACAACTTCGCCGAGAAACTAAATGGGTTGTTTTGAGATTTGGCCAACGACGGAACTCTAGTCAGGTCACTTTTATTTCTATGTAAAAACAACAGATTCAACAGAAAAATAGGAGGAAAAGTTAGAATGCCAATCCTCACCGCCCTCCTCTTCAACGTAAAAATTCTTGAGCGGGATGATGAGTTCCCACGCCAACACAGCATATCTCAGGAGCGACTCGACCACTGCAAAATATGCAGTCCTTAGCACATTCCTCAAAAGAAATATATGTCGGTTCAGTTTTTGAGCGAAGCGATCTGTGTAGACACTCCAATTCAATGTTGGATCCAAGTCGAGACCCAGATAAGTGATAGACTCAGCCAAGTCAACAGCATTACAATGCCTCAGCGAAAATACCATTTTGAAGGTCTTCTGTTTATTTACCAGCAATTATTTAGAGGTGAACCAATCCATGTCCCTCGCACGCACCACTTCATCCTCCTCAATGGCAGTGGGCAAGTCACCGGATCTCACAGAGATAGTCGTGTCGTCCGCAAGTAAGATAAGTTTTTCATATATAAGAGTAGATCATTGATAAATATAAAAAATAGGACAAGCGTCTATACAGAACCCTGGAGAACTCCAAGATCTACCTGGCAGAAACCAGACCACGAACCATCGCTAAAAACGGCCCGTGATTTATTACTCAGGAAAGAGTTAATGAGATCACAACTGGCCCCAGAAAGCCCGTAATCCCGCAACTTACCAACCAAGAGGAGGCGCGAAACGCAGTCGAAAGCCTTAGCGACATCTAGGAAAAGGGTATAGGAGAAATCCTCACCTTTAAAGCACCGCATGCTATACTCGACAAACCTCGTAATAGCCTCGCTAGTGCTCATATTTTTTCGGAAACCGAATCGACTAGCGCTAAAAAGAGAATTATTTTCGAAATATTCTATCAATTGCGGGAATGATATTTTTTGGAATATCTTCGAGGTTACAGGTACCAAAGAGATAGGTCAATGATTTTTTATGTCGCCAGTATTGCACTTTTTGAATAGGGCAACTTTTTTAGGCAATCCGGGTATATATTTTTTCTAATACACAAATTAAAAACTCTTGCTCTTAGATACGAAACTATTTATATTTTTTTATAATAAAAGATGACAGACCATAGATGTCAGGAGTTCTACTGCACTTAGGGGAGCGAATCGCATCCCTCATCTGAATAAAGGACATCACAAAGACGGAGTAGTATTTTGATGATCAGAGTGTGATGTCATATATGAAAGGGAAGGTGAAGCTCATTTTACTTTTGAACAACAGTAAACATGCCGTGCTCGACGACCTGGATCGTATTGCCAACTAAAACTGCTGCTCTCTCTCTATCCAACACGTTCATCCCAACCACCACCAGACTACTTGTACCTATGTACTACCATTCCCAAAATAATGCAATTTTGTCTGATAGACCCTGCAATTATGAACTAAAAGGACATTTGCTCAGCCGTTGTCTTCCATAGTTTTCTTTCAACACAATAAACTCCACATGAACAACTTTTCAAAATTGCCTGATTTATGATCACTCGAGGGAGATTAGGTATATCATAAATATAATTTTCAGAAATCTCAAAGCCATAGTCGCATCTCCTACGTGATAGCCATATATTTATTCAGATAAGTTCTGCAGGAAACACCGGTCCATTCATTTCTCTCTTATTGTGCCTGGCACGTAGAGTCTCGTCTTGGCCAGTCGGATTTTATGAAACCTTCCGCAAACATGCGTTGGCGGAAAGTGGTAGAAATCGATGGATCCTAGCAAGGAATGGAATTTTCTAGGAGTCAAATGCAAACAAACAAAGAGATTAATTTCAAACGGGAGTTGAATAAAATAGCAACTCCACATCCATTTCGAAAACTAAGGAAGGAAGGAGATGCAATAAAAAATTTGGTGTTTATCGAATCGATAGCGAACGTGGATTTCACTCTACGCGAGGGCTCCCCTTCGATTTTCACACGAACCCCACAGATTTTTCACCAGATTTGCTGGAAAAGAAATGCTGTAAGCTTACTTCGTATCTATTTCCTCCAAAATTATTGAAAAAATAGATACGTGAGATCAGGAGTATTTGCACGCTCGTTCTATATAATAGGTTGCCAAATATCTCCCTTCCTCCTTTTTGTCTTTTGAATTTCGCTGCTATGTACAAAGCGCTATAGAGCTCGTAACTGGCAATAATATACATAATTTGAAAGGTCTTCACATAACTTACAAAAAGTTTGGATATTGCGTTATAGACGTGAAAACATGGAGATCCACTAATGCCGAAATTCGCGCTATTTTAAAGATTTCCTTGGTTAAAGGCAAATCCGCTAGAGAAACGTTCTGTGAGATTAATGGTGTTTTGGGGGATGGTACTCTATCAATTCGAACCGCGGAGGAATGGTTTCGACGATTCAGAGTCGGCATGTGGCATCTCGTGACAACGCCCAAGATATGGGAGTTAGTCACCAAACCATTTTAAACCATCTGCAGAAGGTTGGATACAAAAAAAAGTTTGATGTTTGGGTGCCGCATGATTTGACGCAAAGAAACATTCTGGACCGAATCAACGCCAGCGATATGCTGTTGAAACGGAACGAACTCGACCCATTCTTGAAGCGGATGGTGACTGGCGACAAAAAATGGATCAGATACGACAATATCAAGCGAAAACGGTCGTGGTCGACGGCAGGCGAATCGTCCCAAACAGTGGCCAAGCCGGGATTGATTGCCAGGAAGGTTTTGCTGTGTGTTCGGTTGGATTGAAAGGGAATCATCCACTATGAGCTGCTCTCATATGGCCAGACGCGTAATTCTACCATCTACTGCGAACAACTGCATCGCTTGAAGCAGGCGATCGACCAGAAGCGTCAAGAATTGGCCAACAGGAAGGGTGTCATGTTCCACCAGGACAACGCCAGACCATACACTTCGTTGATGATTCGTCAGAAGCTACGGGAGCCCGGATGGAAGGTTTTATCCCAAGTGATTTTAGCGCCAAGTCCTGTCCATGGCGAATGCCTTTGGTTGTGTAAAGTTGAACTCAAAAGAGGCTTGTGAAAAGTGGCTGGCCGAGTTCTTTGCAAGCAAGGAGGGGGCTTCAACGAAGGAGGTATTATGAAGTTGCCGTCTAGATAGAAACTATACTCGAAAGTATAAATTGTATGCCACAGATATTTCCCTGTAGATTCAGTCGGTTTTCATTGCACTAATCTTCCGAATTCCAAGTTTCCATTAATCCAACGATGCTACTCATCTGTGAAATCGAAGACGTCGAGCTGAAAAAAAGTCAGTCGAAGTTTCATCCAGTCAACAAGAAGGACCGATCCGCTCCTGTAATTCCGGAATGCATTCACCGGAATCCTCTGCGACGAAATTATACATGGATGACGTCTCACAAGGTTGCATTACGCCAAAGCCTTGTCTGGGGTCTTCACAATAGTTGAAATTACCATGCTGTCTTATAGACTGCAATAAAGGTTAATAATGCATTTCCAGACATCCGTTCTGAGCCAGAAATTGACAATAAATCCGACCGCATTTCCCGACTCTGTCAGATCATTCCGGCACATGAGATTCACTCAATGGATTCTTTATGAATCGGGAAATCCCTAGACGATTTTCGACTTGTTCGAGCGACGTTTTAAGAATTGGTCTTTAGAGTTCCATACAATATCCGGTGATGTTTTTGTCTTATTTTCATCAGACGTTTCCGCTGACATTATTATACCAAGCTTTATGATTCTTTGTGCAAACATTTCATCTCAAGTCTTCTCATATGTTGAATTGAGATAAAAATGCAGGGATCGTCTGGACCTTAAGTCGTCGTTGTTTGAAACCATCGGAGCTAAGGTAAGTCAGTTGAGCTTTTCGTCAAATACAAATCCTCAACCATGATTTAGACAAGTTGAAAAAAATTCTATAAGTGTTTTTCTGACTCATCATAAAGTTCAAAAGTTATAACAAAACTCAAACAAAGCAGAAATAGTTATTTGTGCAACCAGTTTTGGAAAAGCATTTACCGGGCCAAGTATCTCCTTCATAACAGATCAGCATTTAAAATTTTCGATATTTCAAATGATTAAATTGAAGAAATCATTCTTGAAAAGTGCAAATAAATTATTAATAATCTAGAAGTAACAATAAAAGACTTACTACTACGAATGAAGTATATTCGATACATACTTCTATCATATTCTGGCTAATTATTTATTAAAACCAAGCCAGCACGTTCATCGAAAACAAGTCATACCATTTTCAAAACATCTCGTAGAACACAACACGACAGACACGGTTCCATACTCTACCCAAGTTTCATTTTCAACGATTGATGTTTTTTGTTTGAAGAAGGTAGATAGAATTCATCTCATTTCATAGGGTCTCTTTATTCCTGTGACATGCAAATGGGGTATGCTAAATAGCCACAGTTGGTGTTCCTGGGAGCTCTCCATATCATCTGTGTGGTCACATGGCACTTACATTTCCGTAGGCTTCTTCACACTAACACAAGTGAATTTAATCAGAATTAAAGGAGCTCATCTTTAGAATCTAATAGAAATAATAGGATATTTGGTACCACGAATTCAATCCAAGGCACACAAACATGCATGTAAAGAGATAATAAAAAGCATTTGAATCTTATATGTATAAGGTATTTGCATTTGAACGGTTCAATCTGTGTTTGAAAGAGTTTGAAAGTTAAAAACTGTGAATAGATTTTTAAAAATTTTGTCAAATCAGAAAGGATATGTCCCTCATAATATTCAACTTGGGCTGCAAGTTCATTCATCAAACCTTAGAAATATTTGTACACATTCTTGACTCACCCTTTATATAATATATATAACGTCTATTAGTAACTCGGAGAAATCATTTACTTAGTTCATATTGCAACGAACAAAACAAGGAAGTTATACCATCCTGTTCGCCTATCGAGAACTGTGGGGTCATGAAAAGTCTGATTTAAGCTCCGAGGCCAAGTCATTGAATGTCAAATATACCACAGATCAAAGTGTACGAATGATAAACCACGAAATATTCAATGATGGAATGATTAGAATATTTTGGCATTCATCTAAAAATGCCTGGAAAAAAATGTTCTGGAACAATTTATGGAAAATAAATAGGTGCGAAGAAGTGGTAAAGGGACGGTTCCTAATGGCAGTTAAATATAGATGCTTCATTTTGAAATATCAATTTTTATGAATTTAAATTGAGAGTGAATGAATTATTCAGTATAACTACTAAATGATGTTTCATTAATAGGCCTCGATAAGAAGTTCGGAAAATTATATTTCAATAATATGAGAGAAAATTGATAGTATGGTAATCCCGAAAGCTCAATACCTAGAGGTTGTTTTGCTGGCTCGAATCTGTTTTCTCAGTTGTCGACACAATGCTGTTCCACATAGTGAATTATCCAAATATTCAGGTGCATAATCATGAACGGGTTTGAACCTGAATAGTTCTGCGTACTGATTAGTCCTAATTCTAAATTCCTTGTTGATGTAGATATTCCAGGAATGTGCTTGTTTAATGGAGATCGTTCGACTGTATCATAGTAACTATTTGGGCTGTTCGTAGATTTATGTTATCTTAGGATTATTCACTTGAGCATGTTTTTGTTTCGCTTTGTTATTCGATGCTCTAGTTGACTATTCCACAAAACAACATGAAGATAAATAGGATTCAAAGTGATGATGGATTATTCATAATCCAACACATCGTGTTGAGTTTTCATTAACTTCAACAACATGATATAATTTCATTTCAAATTCGAAACTCCGAGGACAACTCTCTTTCAGATATTAATTCTTATAGTTTGGTAGATCATGTGTAGCTTGTGTAAGTGATATTCTTGATGATGGAATATCATAAGGATAATTATTTAAACAATTTCCATAATTCATCTGATTATTCTGAACGCAGTTGAAGGCAATCAATACCATTGTGGCGAAAAATCCCCTCGATATATTTATTCAATCGAATTCTAGACTAGAATTCCATGAGTTGATCACGATTTTGTTCATAGAACTTGTGCAGAATGATATTCGATGTATACAAAATGTTGAAGTTCAATATGATTGTTTTTCATCGTAGTTCTGTAGATGTTGATCAGAATTAATAAAAATTTTCTGAGTTTCTAAGTTTCATTAACTGAGACAAATTCTCAAAACCACATTGGCTTTCTGTTTACAATGGTATTCAGTTGTGCAATACCAACTGATAAAGCTACCAACAATAAAAACCTCTTGTTATTGAATGTTTTTAATCATTGTAATATTGAGTAGCCTCCTATGTTGAAAAAGGTTTAAGCTATATTTATTTAGAAAGCTTTCGACACATACATCGATTGAAATTAATGAATCATTCATGAACTCCATCAATGGAGTTTCAAAAAGTTTGGAGGCCAATAGTTCGATTTGTAGAGAGGTCTCCATATCACATAATTTCATAAATTCTGTAAATCTTGAAATTCAACGGAAGTTGATAAATTTTAAATAGTTCATGCTCTTTTTGAAGCGAATTCACATTCAGAATGATATATGATGAAAGGTTGGTAAAAGATCAATAGCAGATATGGAAATTTTCAAATAACCATTCTAAACGAGTTCCATCATCAAAAATATGAAGTCAACCAAAGCTTCATTGCACTACATGTGAATCCATTTCAAGATACTTCAATATTTTAAAAAAATCAATATTCTGAAGACATATAAATTCGAATAGATTTAAAATTGATGCAACAACTACCTATCCAACAGAACTCGAAACTAAAGGGAGCTGCTGATCCATTTTTCCCAGAAAGTCGAAATAAATTTTGACATCAATTCTATTTGATAACAGATTAATAACTATTATGTGTAAGATGGCAAATATTGAATTCAATCTGGAAGTCTGAAATCAGTGACTATTTCTGTAGTTCATTAATCTCAGACTATATCTCATCCAGATTAAAGGCATAATAAATATGTGTAGGTGTATATTTAGGATGAATTGTGAATGTTCTATGAACAACAAACCCAGTGCTTCTATTGGTTCAATGTCATCAATAATAATAACTAGTTGACTTATTGCCATTGACAGACTCAAATTCCTCTCGAAAAAACAAAAATCATGAGGCACTGTCAGTAGTTAAACTACTCGCGAATAATTATTCAAACTTTGAAAATCACATCTCCGTGATATACACCCTCATATATATATATATATATATTCTTTTGAACTTTTGGCTTTCAACTTTTTGGTTAACAAACTATAAATCGTGTAGTCTTAGCAGGCGTTAGTAACAGGGTGCCATACAATTCGGCGTATGACATGAAAGCCTTGGGAAAAAACTGCAGTAAAAAAAAAAAAACCGTGGCTACCTGCATGTGTGTTGTTGTGTGTACAAAAATAAGCTGAAATATGTTTCGAGGGAATTCTTTCCTCAAAAGTGGTCTTCTATTGAAAAACTTTTTTTAATGATTCCAAATCAGAATCGAAACCATTTCAATAATTGTTCACAAAAAAATCTTTAAACATTTAATTAAATCCTCCTATTGTTCAAACTTCTTTCATTTGGAAAATAACGATATCCCTTTTCCAAAATTAACAATATCTGAGAATTAGCGAAATATATAATTTTGAAACATATTAATTTGATTAGGATCTACCAACTTGAATTAGTTTAAGATCACCAATTTTTCTACATTGGTTATTGGTTGATTCAGTGAAGGATCAAAAAAAAATTAATTTGGAACGGTGTTTATTTCAAATTAAAAAGGGTTGATCTAAATTCATATTGATGATGCAATAAATTAAAATTGTTTTCATTCAATTCGATTTTCCGGGACAAAGAATGACTCAATTAGGTTCATGATGCGGGCTCGAATATCATAAATGGTTTAAGTGACTACTGAGTGAACGAAATGAAGATGAAGCGACTGCACGAAACATAGGAGCTTGACCAACCTTGCGACCAATCTCAAATTCCCCTTTATATCGGTCAATTCACTTCGTGAAACCTTAGTCAAAACACTTCATAAGAAGATTATTCAAAGGGGATTATAATCTAACTTTCCTTATTTCCACATTCACGAAAGGGGAAGTATTAAACAACCCTCACTTACCGAACTTCGACAGCCTAACTTTCGAAACCGCAATATCCCGTGAAACAAAGTCTAAAAGTTCCGAACTGTAATAACCCGCCTGATGCTGCTGTGGGACCACAGAACTATCGGCTAAAATCCGGAAATACGCGCGCAAACCGCTCCGGTTTATTTTCCGGCGTTGCCCTTTACAAGCGGTGGCCTGCTGAGAATCTGCGAATTCTGAAAGTACTGAAAGCACATGATAACGGACAGGTGAATGCGCGCCGCGCACGCATGCGCGCCAAATCGTCGGGACTTGACGGAAATATGACTGTGACATATTTCTTGGCTGTCTTGGAGGCGCCGATACCGTCCTCTGTCGCCGCCTCCCCCCAAATTTCGTGATGAATTGTGCTGCAGGTGTGAAGCCTACTTGACGCTTCATACGTTATGAAGATTCGAATATATATCAATTTATTTCCTGTCAGGACCGTCCGAGTGGCACGGAATGATGGAATTCGTAATGCTGCGACGTGTTATTTGCGGATGTTTGCTGGAATTATTCAAGAAGTAATGACATTACAACTGACGGTAGGCGTAATTGGGAATAACAATGTTTCCTCTGTTAACACTCGATTTTATTTTATAACTACATATGTCCGTATAAAACTTCATTATTTGGTTAGATTTGGATAATTCTGAAGCAGATTCTTGTAAATAAGGAGATCTAATCTTGATCTGCATTATTAGAGATCTAATATATATATATATATACGGCATTAATTCTTTTGAAGTTATGACAATATTTAATTCAATAAACCTATTATAAATTTGATGTAGAATTAAAGCCCAGAAAAAACCCTAATGAAATTGAATCGACTAAGTGTGAAAATGAAAATAAGTGGATATTTTTAGACTTCTTTCGAAAGTGATCTTCTGGAACAGATACAGAGAAAACCTAAGGTGTTACATTGAATAGGATAAAAGGAAATGCAGAAAAAGAACTGAATAAAGAAAGTACCTACAATGTCAGAAATTTATAAAATTCCAAGAAAATAGTTGAAACATCATGAATAGAAATACCATCTTGAAATTTATATATGGGACAACAATCGATAGATGAGGTATTGTTTCTTCTGCTTCTCAACAACACAATTTCTTGCACTAGGAACTGAGTTCCATTTAGATATATTAAGATTAGTGCGACCATGCAAGAATCTCAGAAACGATTAAGAACTAGCTCCAACTTTTTATTTGGAAGATGAAAAAGAACAGTGGGAATAAGGATCCATGAGAGATATTTATTGAACTGTGAAACATTCACTCAGTCTTCAGAACTTTATCACTTATGCGATTGAAGAACGTATTATGCCATAATGGTTTACGTGACTTCAATCTGGGAATTCTATTTTGTGGAAAATATGAAATAATTGGGAATAAATTGGGAAAAGAATGATATTTATTCCAAGAATTCAGAGCTGCAGTCTGTCTGCGAATATGGGGAGGGACAATATTAGACAATACTGGTAACCAATGAACCGGTGTAGATCTTATGGTGCCAGTAATTATTCTCATGGATGTATTCAATTGTGCATCTATTTTTGTGTATGTGCACTATTAAACCAAACAGAGCAACAATACTCAGCTGCAGAAAAGACTAGGCTAGAGATGCTGTACGAAGAGTGGAAGCATCAGCACCCAAGAGGATCCAGCTAATTTCTGAACAATATTATTCCTAGTTTTCAGTTTTAGCTCAGATCATTTAAATGAGCCTTGTAATTGAAGATGAATCTAATTTAACTCCTAAAGTATTTTGGATAGAAATTATGTTCGATAGGAGAATCATTGAAAGTTACAGCTAATTTTCTATATTTTCATGGTTATTCAGATGGAAACAAGATACCTCTGTTTTGTTGGGATTTGGACATAATCGCCACTTAATAAAATAATTCTTTAAAATTTCCAAATCAGATGACAGTATGTTTTCAGAGTATGGAAATCCGAATGTTAGTAAGCAATAGCAATGTCAGCATAAACAAATGAGATGAAGTGGGCAAATCCTAGATATAAATTGAAAATTGAGCTAAAATGATGACGTTTTTAATGTTTTGAAGATTGCTACTCTTATTGTCAATAAAAACACAGAAACCTTCTAAATCAGATAACATATTTTCTAATAATCGGACCATTTTCCCACACTTCAGATGGGTATAAAGTTTGAAAATTAATCCATCTTTCCACACGGTGTCATAAGCCGAGGATAAATCGATGAAAGCAGTTCTGACTTTCAACCTATCGGATTGAAGCCTGATTCTATGAAAGTTGTAAGGCTGAGAACCTGATCCGAACAATTTCTGTTTTTCCTTAAGTCTCCTGGAAATTTTGTAGAGCATTTTCTATAGAAGATTCAACTTTCTAATATCTTGAAAGGAACACTCAATAAACTGATGGGTCGATAACTACTGGGATCACAAGATTTTTTCCTCTTTTCAAAATCCCTATTACTTTAGCCTTGAAATTCGGAAGGAAAGTTTCCTGAATTCAGAATATTGTTATAGAAAGACAATAACCAAGACAAGGCCTTTTTCTAAATGTTTGATAAATTCTGGATTTCCGTCAAAACCTGCTGCCTTTCGAGATTTGGTAGATGTGATTGCAGCCCTATTCATCTATATTGAATGGATGTGACACATGTTCTAAAGTAGGAGCTGATCTCCTGAATATCTGTAATTTTTTCTTCATATTTCTCATTTTAGATTGGGATAAATTGACTGATTCAGATACATTAACTAGGCGGCGTGCGATTAAATTCGGATCAATTTTTGATGATGAGGAGGTAAGAGGAGTAGCTTCACCTAATTTTCTCAATATATCCCATGAACTCCTACTCGAATGTGTAAAATTCATTTTGATACAACACTATCCCATTTCTCTTTTCGGCTTGTATTGATAGAATTCATAAGCCTTTCACATTCATCAACGGATGGTGATTTTTGATAGTCCTTGTACAGATTATCGGTTTCTTTCGACCAACCTGGAATATAATCTTTCCGGAAACCTTTTAATCCATCTAATATCACTGTCTACCTTCTTAGCAAATTCAATCCAATTCGCTTTCTTGAAATTCCAACGAGGTCTTTTTAAACATTCTGAATATTGAATTAAACTTCTTGAAGTCAACAGTATAGGCCTATGTTGGCTATGAGGAAAAACTCCTAAAATTTGACGCTTTACAGGAAGCAGTTTGCAAGTATTGTCACAAGACACTAGGCAGAGATCAGGATTGTAGCCTCTATTCCATCGAGAAGAATGAAAAGAAGGTACATCAAAAATTAAATAGAAATTATTATCTTCCATCCAGTCAGCTAAAGCTATAATTTTTTGGCCAAATAGTATTTGGAGGTTTATAAATATTAACGATAGAAATGTTACAAAATTTGAAAGAGATAAAGAAAACACCCTCAAATTCGCCTTTTTGGATTAACTCGATATTGTGAATCAATGATTTTTTAACATAACAAGCTAAACCGTAAATTTTACTAAGTAAGATTTTTTCAGTAGTACCTTGTAATCCGACAAATTACATATCTAATGACGAGAGTCTATATATTATATGTATATATGTATGTACTTTGAAGTACAAATCAGACTTGATTTATGTAAGTCGAATTTAGTAAATTAAATAACAATTGAGAGCTTACGTTTTATTATAAAATTAAGCATAAATGCACATACATATCTACCAAAATAATCAAGAATTATTAATCAAAATCATGTAGTGAATACTGTATCAAATTATGAAGCTTGAAATATTCATCAATTTTTTTTTGTTTAAGGTTATTATAACGCGAGATCAGAGCTTTGTCCCTCAGTCTTCTCAAAAGTAAAAGTTCGTTGTAGGATGTACCATGTACCATTCTTTTCAGCACATTGTAAACCTAGCTCAAACGCGTTAACTGCGTCTTGATCTGTGACTTGTGGAGCAGTTGCAATCACGTCGTCGTTATCTTCCTGATCGTTTGTTGTATTATTAGAAACCTCTTTTATAATATCTTCGTCAGACATTTCAAAAAAAACTTTTTCTTCTTTATCCATTCCACGGCACCAGACTTCCAAATCTTCCGGACTTATCTGTGTTTCAGTAGAGACTTGTTCTATAACTTCCGAAGTTACACTGATTTGTGGATCGTTGCTAGGAGTGGTGATTATATCTGGCCATAACTCTTTCCAAGACGATTTAATAGTTGATGACGGTAACGCACTCCACGACTGACTAAGAGCAAAAACCAAGTCTTTCATATTAAATTCTTTTAAAGTTTTTTCTATTGGTTGGTCATTTGATACGGCTCTCAAAAGTAGGTTTTTTTTATAGTCTTGCTTAACAAACTGAATGATGTTCTGGTCCATTGGTTGAATCAGTGCAGTGCAATTTGGCGGAAGAAACATCGCAGTGATGCATTTATCCTCAGTTGTCAGTTCTTCTTCAGACGGATGACCAGGAGCGTTATCAAGAAGCAACAACGCTTTTTGAAGAAAATTATGATCTTTTAACCATTTTCTAACTTCAGGTACGAAGCATTCATCAAACCACTTTTTGAAAAGGTCTTTTGTAATCCATGCACTTTTTTGTCCGTAATAGTGTACAGGTAAATCAATGTTTTTGAATGCCCTTGGTTTATTAGATTTCCCAATGACCACCATCTTAAGCGCGTGTGTACCTGCAGCATTAGCACATGGTAGTATGGTTACACGCTCTTTACTCACTTTTCGTCCAGGTACGTCTTTTTCGCTACAAGAAACGAAAGTTTGGTTAGGCATCACACGCCAAAAAAGCTCTGATTCGTCTGCATTATACACCTGTGACGGGTCAAGATTTAAATAGTTCACCTTTTGCAAAAATCT
The DNA here is from genome assembly GCA_030674115.1 of Micraspis discolor. Taxonomy (NCBI): domain Eukaryota; kingdom Metazoa; phylum Arthropoda; class Insecta; order Coleoptera; family Coccinellidae; genus Micraspis; species Micraspis discolor. Next base: position 6,321,641 of record JARTUT010001740.1, read on the forward strand.
TAATTTAAAGGGTTCTATGCAGGAGGCATCGTTAGAAAGTTTCTCTCCTGTAATAGTCATTAAACGTATGCCATGACTTTTAAAACGTTCTAGCCATCCTTTGCTGGACACAAAATCATCTTTGTTTGTTATTTCCTTATAAAAAAACTAAGCTTTCATCGCCAACATGGGTCCCGAAATTGGTGTATGCCTGTTTCTTTGCTGAAGAAACCACATGTACAAAGCTTCTTCCACTTCTGGATGTTCAGCTTTCTTGAGTGTCTGTCTCTTGCCTGGCCCGCAGTCAGTAGTTGACACGAACTTCTTAATCTTCTCGTGGTTTTTTTTAATGTCATAAATTGTAGATCGGCCTACGCCGTATTCACTTGCTAAACTACTGAAAGTTTCATTGCGATTTAAGCGATCTAAAATATCACATTTTTCTTTAATTGTCAACTTTTTGTGCTTTCGCTTCTGGGTTTGTGACGACATTACTAGGTACTGCATATACCTAATACACAATGAATAAATATGTAACGGGTGATTTTTTAAGAGCTTGAGAACTTTTTTTAAAAAAAAACGCATAAAATTTGCAAAATCTCATCGGTTCTTTATTTGAAACGTTAGATTGGTCCATGACATTTACTTTTTGAAGATAATTTCATTTAAATGTTGACCGCGGCTGCGTCTTAGGTGGTCCATTCGGAAAGTCCAATTTTGGGCAACTTTTTCGAGCATTTCGGCCGGAATAGCCCGAATTTCTTCGGAAATGTTGTCTTCCAAAACTGGAATAGTTGCTGGCTTATTTCTGTAGACTTTAGACTTGACGTAGCCCCACAAAAAAATAGTCTAAAGGCGTCAAATCGCATGATCTTGGTGGCCAACTTACCGGGCCATTTCTTGAGATGAATTGTTCTCCGAAGTTTTCCCTCAAAATGGCCATAGAATCGCGAGCTGTGTGGCATGTAGCGCCATCTTGTTGAAACCACATGTCAACTAAGTTCAGTTCTTCCATTTTTGGCAACAAAAGTTTGTTAGCATCGAACGATAGCGATCGCCATTCACCGTAACGTTGCGTCCAACACCATCTTTGAAAAAATACGGTCCAATGATTCCACCAGCGTACAAACCACACCAAACAGTGCATTTTTCGGGATGCATGGGCAGTTCTTGAACGGCTTCTGGTTGCTCTTCACTCCAAATGCGGCAATTTTGCTTATTTACGTAGCCATTCAACCAGAAATGAGCCTCATCGCTGAACAAAATTTGTCGATAAAAAAGCGGATTTTCTGCCAACTTTTCTAGGGCCCATTCACTGAAAATTCGACGTTGTGGCAGATCGTTCGGCTTCAGTTATGAAATGTCAAAGCATACTGAGCATCTTTCTCTTTGACACCTTGTCTGAAATCCCGCGTGATCTGTCAAATACTAATGCATGAAAATCCTAACCACAAAAAAATCACCCATTAGTAAACAATGAACGTACGCTAGGCCGTACGGCTATCACTAGTAGTCAAATTCAAACTAAGTAAAACAATGCATACGCGTCGAGCACAATAGCGGTGGCGCGTACGAGTTGTGACCTGTTCAATCTTGCGTGATCTATATTGGCAAAGATTATCAAACATAATTCTGTCATGTCGGATTACAGGGGGCGCTGGATTAGACAGGGGCCGGATTATCGGGGGTCCACTGTAGACCTATTTTTGCTCTGATATCGACCACAGGCCTCATACCAACCAGACTTTTAGGAAACCTGAGGAATCTTCAGTTGAAACGAAATAAGTTCAGAAGTTGGCAGGAAGCGGTACTTCTGGAAATTGCAAGATTTATCATAGGAAAGGATGTCATCATCAACCAACAGAACCCTATCAAGGGCATAAAAGAATGAAGCCTGACTCACAGCAGAAAGAAGAGGAGATAGCTCACCAATCACATACAAAGCGCGCGGTATGAGCCAGCAAAAAGTTTTATGATAACAGTAGATGTTCCATTTAAAAGAAGAATCGTCAGTGAACCAAACTGTCCTGATATGGGCCAAAAGTAATAAATAAGTAATAAAATGAAGAGGAATATCATTGGTGGACAAAACAAATAAATGATGTCCCAAAGAGAACGTTTGAAACGTCCATTTGAAAAGGGTTATCAGTTGTCCAAACTGTCAGATCTAAGATGAGATTCAAACAGTTGAGTGATATCGATTTTGCCATCTAGATAGTCAAGATTGGTCCAAGTCACTAGCAGCTGTACTGATGTACCTTATGAATCCTCAACTCATCTGGAGTTACTGATCTACGATCCAGTGGACGAGATGCTCAGAGATGTGGAGTGATAGAATTCTCTTCTTCTCGGGAACCAACTGCAACAATCAAAAACTTCAACGTTTAGCAGCTCTATTTTGGAGGAATTATTTCTATGAAAATGATGCTGGAAGCCTGCTACTAAACCAAACTACACATAATTTTGAGCTCAACAGATTGCTCTATTCGCTTTATTTGATGGTAAGGTATAGCTGTCTAGTCCTTTCAGATGAGAATTCTTCAATTCTTGATTGTCTATCGGTATTTCCTCATTTATTCACATCGTTTTCAGGTTTTTAAGATGTCACAGTCTTCTTCTCTTTTTTTTAAGACGAGCGCACTTGTCAAGCAGATGCTCAGAAGTAACTATTGGAGATTCAGATTTCATGGAACAATATGGGAATATTACATTTTGTTTTCTTTCAGGAAAATTTTAATATAATTCCTGTCAGGTTCATTCTAGTAACACGAAATGATGGAATTTGTAATGTTACTACGTGATATTTGTGGATGTGTGTTGAATCATACAAGAAGTGATAACATCACAACAGGAATGTGACAGCAGGCGTAATTGGATATAACAAGCTCTCCACGGTTTCAGTTGTGTTTCCGAGTCCTAAAATACTCTACTAATGGCTTGTTGATATTTGTATTCGAATATCATAATTTTTTTGGGTTTACCATCGATTGAAAATGATTTATTTTCATGTTATTCAAAAAATTTCAATAGAGCTCTTTCCAACATAAAATGTGTGGAAAAATATTTTTTTGAAGGTTATCAGAATGGCTTTAGAAGAAAGATATTCAATATATAGTCAAAGATATGTAATAAAGATTTTTTTCACTCGTTTCTTCGTTAAATATTATTTCTTATTATTAATTTCTTCGTTAAATTTCAATTACTCAGCTTTTGTGTGAGGAAGTTGTGAATTGAAATATCGCTAACCTTATAAAGATTCAGGGTAGTTTACTGGAGAGTTTTCCCTAGCCGTTGTATCCTACGCTGAATTAAATGTTACCCCGTTAAATTAACCTCTGCTCCAATCTTCACCTCTATCAGTTTTTATTTTGTGAGAACAAACATATTGTTAAGCTCGAGATCAAAACAATAAATAAATAAATAAGCAATAAATCTTCGATTTCGCTACATACATTGTCATAAGAAATCACTTTTTACAAAACTGGGGTAGTTTCTTCAATAAGTATTGATCGGAAAGTGTGCCATCTTTGTCTTTCACGTACCAAAAATATGTTGGAATGATGGAGAAACTATTTTGGCATAAGTACGGGATTGTTTTTTGGCAGTTCCCTAGAAAATTTACGAGAAACAATTTAACTAATTCTGAAGTTTTCGAAGAAATCCATTAGTTTTAAAGTAGCGAGGGGTTGAGGATTCATATGTAATCTACATGCATAATCTGATCAGGAAGTTTTCGAGGTGGGTATATTCTAATTCAGTTCATATCTTTGGATGGCTAAAACCTGTTGATTCGAGTGAAATGTCTTTAAGTAATGATACTTAATGAAACTCTAGGGAAAATCCTTGTTTAAATGTATTTTTTTAGAAGAAAATGCGTCAACCCAATCATAGAAACTTTCGAGGCATAGCCAATTTGATGTGAGTTGCTCTGAAATTTTTGAAATCTCATTGATTGAAATTTGTTAAAATCTCTTAGATAATAATAGGACAATATCTACATTTTGATTCAAACCACCAACTAAACACTAAATTGGGAGTAAAATGTTTATTTGATAGAGCAATAAATATGTGTTGCACTGAAGAAGACCAAAATGAAGAAATAAATAACATCTCGAAAACGCTTAGAAGCAATAGCTACCCCAAAAAGATATTAGAAAAAGCTAGACGAACAAGAGAAAGTCAACCTGAACCAACAGATATAAATCAGACCATTAAAACCGTAATTCCTTATGTAAAAGGTTTGTCTGAGAAAATGAGAAGAATTGGAAATAGATACAACATAACGACTGCATTCAAAACTCAAGTCACTATCAGAGCTAAACTTACAAAAGTTAAGCCTAATAATGAGACACAAAGGACAAAAAACTGCATATATGAATTACCTTGCGGGTGCGGAAGATCTTACATCGGAGAAACTAAACGCCCTCTGAATGTACGAATAAAAGAACATCAGAAGCTTCTACGAGTACTAGACAGCGACAAATCCAGGTTGGTCCAACATGCTGTAGATGAGAATCATCGTATAAAGTGGGATGAAGCATCAATAATATCCAAAGAAGAAAAACTTGCAAGAAGAAAAATCAAAGAAGCAGCATTTATGAAAATAACACCTGATTCCATAAGTGCTCCATCTATAGATCTGCCAGAAGTTTGGACGCCGATAGTTCGAGCCAACTTGAAAAGATCATCATATCGTAGATGAGTATATAACATCGTTCATTTTTCTTTCATGACTTCTGTCATATTGACTTTTTGAAAATTGATAATTTTCAAAAGGTTTCTTACTTTTCTCCTTGATAAAGATAGAAGATGTCTATCGAAACGTCGGAAATCATTACATCCACAATAGATGATGGTAATAGCCCAAACAATCATTCAAAACGAGCTCCATCATCAACAATATCTCGTCATCGCTTAGATAAGTTTTAAGTAGGTGGCCTTATCTGAACAACAAATTTATCACCCCTCATCATGTGAATTATGTGAATCTAAACAAAAAAATTATCACCCCTCATCATGTGAAGATCTATTCAGATTTCGATGTTCATATTTCCGGAAATGTTCAGAAAAGGAATTCAGGCTCATAAAATTTGGGACGAACGAAACGGGAAGATAATTTTCTTTCGAACGGTAATTGAATTCATGTCAGGTGAACAGAATCCTTGAAAAGGGGAGAGGAGTGGATCCCTCGGTGAAAATGAAAACGAAATCTACAGAAAATCAGGAGTTCATTATTGGACATCCTATGAACATGTCACCTCGGGCTTCAGCTTCGCAACAATGTAATTGAATTTTTTTATTTGGCTCGTGATGCTATAATTTTGTCGCATTTGGATTGAGTTGGAATCATTTGGTAAGATTATGAAATGAAATTGAAAAAGCTCCGTCTGGGTTTGTAGTTTTGTTGTTAGTTGCTATACAAATTGGTACCATTTCACTTAAAATTCGTCTAGGTGACTACTTAATCAATATACCCACGTTTGTAATGTGAACGTAATGACTTCGTAGATAATTTATCGCCAACATAAATTGTTTTCTGATAGTAATTGTTACTATTCATTATTTCATAAATACTCCTTGTACACACGATCATAATTTAAAAAATGAAGGAATATGACCGATGAAATAATGGATACTCAAATTATCTCCAATCACATTAGACCAAAATAATGCATTGTCCATTATTCATGGAGGAGACAGCACTTTTACTTGAACCATAAAAATGTTATTTCCTCCGTATCGATCACAATAATTCTAGTCTCATTCATTTTCGTGAAAGGATTCCTTTGTTTCCTGCCATTAAAAATTCATAGTCTCTTCATGGAAAAATATTGATCAATTGAAATTTTCAATTAGGAATTCATTAAAAGTTCAATTTGGGTTACAAAAGATGCTCGTTACTCAACGTGATGGCCCGCGAATATTGGGTGATGGAAAATCATTTAGAAAGTAAATAGAGGGTAAAAATAAACACGCTGCCAGGAGTATCGGAACCAGCACAGATGGCGTGGCATGATCTGACAAATTACAGGTTACTCTACGGTCGGCGCATTGTCTGTCACGCCTTACGGATTGGTTTAAAAGATTAGCTGGCTCGATAACAAAACGTAGAGATTAGGTTATAAATTAATTTCTGATTTTTCTCAATTACTCATTCGCCCTACTACCGACCGAGAAGAACAATGGCCGAAATTGAACGAAAGGGTGGGACAAAAAGTTTTCGATTAATAAAGCACGCGAAGCAGTTTGGAACTCTTGAAATCTATTCTTCATTGTAGTCAATCATAGCGCGTTTCGGCAGGATTTCGTCTACATCAAACCTGAAACTTGCTGATGCGATCATTCTTCGTATCTCTTGTTTAAGCTATATTGTCATCCAGGGGGGCAATGGATCGTGGTATATTTCAAGTTGTTGAATTGAATTTATTCCTACTGATCACAAGCCGGTGCTTAACTGTCTTTCGGTCTTGACTTAACGCTTATCGATAATTTTCACATGTTTACTTGTTGTTGATATCACTGAGTGAGTTGTTGGAAAAGTTAATCTTTGGTTTGGGTATTTTCTTAGCTTTGTGCTCTGATCAAAAGTTCTTAGGTTAAACCTAGGAGAACTTCATTAACATCTACCTCTTAGAACCAAGACAATCAAATTTTAAAATAAATGTCTGAATAATCACTTTTTTCTATACACATTTTGAGATTGAAATAGATTTCCTATAAAAATGACAGATGAACTCAAGCATATACAATCTATGCATACTTTGATTATCAAAATACTATTCATCCGTTTATATATTATCTCCTCTTATAGAACCAACCAAGTGTTCATACGAGGGTTGCTTTTTATATTTCGAGATTAGACAAACCTAGTGTTGAAATCTGCCAACTGACAACTCTTTCGTAAAGCTTGACATTTTTGAGGTTATCCTTAGTGAGAACGTTTTGACATACGAGTGCTATTTGTCTTGTTTACAGTAACTTAGAATATTGATTCATCACACCCCAAACCGGGAATACGTGACCATTTTAGTCCTATTATTTTTTACAACTTTCGCCATGGATTAACTTAACAATAGTGAATCGATGAACTTAATTCAATTTTTGACGATGAAACTCCTTCAAGGACCACTGTTTATCGATGGTATAATGAATTCAACCATGACGAATTTCGTAAAGGTTCTTGTTCCGAAAACCATTGACGTTGTGCGCCAACTGAAATTGCAAAATCGTTATGTGACCTATCGTGAGATTGAGACAACCTTAGGTATTAGTAGGACCAGCATATATTCAATATTGCATGATCATTTGATGGTCAAAAAAATTTGTTCGTGTTGGATCCCACACAATTTGTCAATCGCTCAAAATATACGATCGCGGTGTTTCGAAGCACGTCTGAGACATCGAGAAAGGTTATGAATCATGGTGTTACTGCAACTCATTATTATTAGTTAAATTCATTCATTTTTATTCCAAGTTGCTTGCTCGTTTCGTGCGGCCCACGTATGTTCATTTCATTTCCCGATGGGCGCGTAACATATGTTGGAGCATATGACCTGTGTCGAACGACGAGTACGAAATCGGCGTTCATCCATGAAGTACAACACTTTTCTTCGCAATCAATAAATTTCTCGTTAATTCTACAAATTCGAACTCTAGTGAAAAAGTGACTATTCTCGCTCGTGAGTGCCCGGACAAAGTTCATTCAGCCGTACTGTGAAACCAGGTAGGCAGCAGTCGATACTCAACATTCGCCTTTCTTTCGAGTCATTTTTCATATTATTTCCGAATTTCATTATTAATTTTCTATTTCGTTTTCGTTTAACTTTCAAAGGCCCTTGTCGTGCCACATGGATTTACGCGTATGAGCCTTAAAGAAAACAGCAGTAGACTGCATGGGTGTTTCAAGATGAACCAAATCCAACAAAAGTTGCTCGCGCAAATGGTCGTATGTTTTTTCGGAAAAGCTCGACATGTTGCAATCGTACCACTAGCACAACGCAAAATAGTCGATTCGGAGTGGTACACAACCATTTGTTTGCCAGTTGTCTTCCAAGAAATCAGAAAAACCAACCGCCGAAGACGGAACACCCTTTACTTCGACAATGCTAGCTCGCACATATCGGCTCGAAAAACTGCATATTTGAGCACTCAAAACATCGATTTGATGGTCATCTGCCAACTAGTCCCGACTTGGCGCCGAATGACTTTTTTATTCCTGTACGTAACAAACGAAATGAGAGGTCCACGTTTTTCGACACCTGAAGATGCGTTCGCAGAATGCATGTTTTGGAGATGCCACGATCAGAGTGGCAAAAGTGCTTCGACAATTGGTTCAAACGCATGCAATGTATAGATTATTGGGATTATTTTGAAAAACAATAAAGCGATTTTTGGTTTTTAATTTTTGTTTTTGTTCCCTGATCCCGAACTATAAAAGGCAACCCTCGTAGAGTTACAGGGGTTTGAGTGTAGTGTGAAGTAGCATAAACAAAATAAATGAGATGATTTTTCCGGACTTCATTCTACAATAATTCATTGACTTATATTGAGGCCAAATATTTTATGAATCCATGAAAATTAACAATGTGGAGAACTGTAATCGATATGTCTACTGTTTAAAAATATACGAAGAGCATGGACTCAAGTAGAATTACATTAGGAAGACCGGAACAAGCCGAATGTTCAAGGCCACTTGGAGTACAGCACTTTGTATTCTATTCCGAATAGAATAGCTATTTCAGACAACATTTCCTGGTAATTGGTATTGGAGTTCCGTATGATCGTCAAGTTACCCAGCAAATCAACTGTTCATCCCGACTGACTTTGCAGAAGTTCGAATTGGAAGATGTTATCTTTCGGTTAGCAACATACGGAAGGCGCTCCAAGTTGGATTACAATAACATAGAGTTGTGTTTATCTCGGATCCATACTTCAGGTGATGAGACGTTTCATAAAGCGTTCTGATGGAGTGCTTCTAGAGGCCTGCGTTTTCAATGGCTGTCAGTGTTGCTGAAGCGCGTAAAAGATTTTATTTGATGTATGTTATATAACGTGAATTTGTAATAACAAAAGAGTTATTATTTTCTTAAAAACTACAGTGAAATAAAAAAAGGGGCCAATGATGGCAAGGTTTGTTCGGAAAATAAGAATCGGGGCAGCGGGTCGAGCCGTTGTAAACATGCGTTCCGGTTGTTTGCCCTCTCTATGCCATTCACAAAACGCTGACTTCAAGCGAAAACGCTGTACAACAGTGGCGGCTTGTTCTATGAGGCAGGTGAGGCAGTGCCTCATCAAAAAAATTCTGAACCGTATATTTCTTCATTCCCTTTCAGCATCACTTTTTTCCTCAATATTTTTCCCAATCTCACGTTCCTTGTATATTCATAACAAATCAAATCCTCTTTGACTTAACGGTTGGAGGCATGCCTAACGCAGGCTTCTTTGACTGAATTAGCGTGTTATCTACTTCGATGACCTACGAGAACGTAATGGAAAGCCGTTCTAGGATAAATCCGAGGCTAGCCTCTGCGCGATCTTAGCCGATCTGAGATCGTTTCGTTTCTGCGATGTCCAGAGGGTTATCTGCGTCGAAGCGGTGAGAACATACCTACGGCTTTGAAGGCGGCTCCTCGAGGAATTAGAGGCTGGCCTCAGGTTTTTATTCGAGTTAATCGGGAAGCGGGAAATAGAGAAATAGGGTTAGTTCACTTTGTCGTTATTTAGTGGTATCGCGTTTGCTGTGTATCGCGTATGATTATAATCTTTTTCAGATGAATTTTTTCTGAAATATAAATCTTTTTTATCGAAAGTGACTACCAGATCATGAAATGGATTCAGCGGGACCTAGTAATAGTAAATCTTTTGAAATTCCTAAGGAACATATTCGGTGTACTTGTTAATTTTTAATAAATTAGCAACATTTTCGACTCATTTGTATGATGATAAATTATATTTAATTTAGGAAGTTAAGCGACCTGTTTCAAATTTGAGTAAATCTCTAGTGTCTAGTGGTGGGATCGGTAAATCAAATCGGGGATTTCAAAATACGTGGTATGCCAAGTACGACTGGCTTACTGGAAGTATTGCATTGAAAAAAATATTTTGTTGGCCGTGCATTTTATTCCCAGCAACTAATGGAAATTCCGACAGAGTTTGGTCGAAAAGTGGTTTTAGTGGTTTGAGCTTACCGTTATTAGAAAGCAAAAACAAAATATCGCCACAGCAATAGACAATGCGCGTCAAATAGAAATTGAAAATTTCAATGTTAGATTAAAAAAAATCGACAAATTCTAAGAACTTTAATAGATATTACGATGCACCTCTGTATGCAAGAGTTACCTTTTAGGGGGCACGATGAATCGAAGTCTTTAAATCGCGGAAATTTCAAAGAATTGGTAGTTCTTGTTAGTAAATTTGACACGAATTTAAAAACCTTTTTAGAAAATGACACCAACAGTAAATCGGTAATTTCTGGTACATCTTAAACCATTCAAAATGAATTAATTGATTCGGTTGCTTTTGTTGTGAATAAACAAATCGAGGACGAAATATATATTACATTATTAAATTTTTTTTCATATGTGCCTCACCATACTATATTGTCACGAGCCGCTACTGCTGTACAAGCAAGTAGCAGTTAACGTCCGGTGGTTAAATGACACCCTATTCTACCGGCCGTAGATATAGTTCTTTCTTCTGAATTGTGTTTTGGGGACGTCTCCTTGATGATGTGGGTGCCATTGAGACAACAACGACATAAAAACTGGTCAGCCTCACAACTGAAGACTAAAAACTAAAAACAAAGAAAACGGCGTTGGTCAAAGTGTATTTTCATTCTGGAAAAAACTTTGAAGGAAACCATATTGAAACACCTGAATAATTATAAAATAAAATTATTATTCAATTTCTATCAATTTTAGCAAATATAACTTGAACCGTATATTTTTAAATGCAGATGACATTTGATGTCATTTAAATAGGGTGTCCCGTAACTCAACGTCAAGCGGTTCCTGGCCGATATCCTAGGTTATACTAGTTTTAGCAAAAAAAAACTCCTATCTCACTTAGTTAAGTGGTAATATCTATATTTTTGTAGTCGCAAATCTTCCAGTTTTATAGTAATTTTTTTAAAATTTAATCCTAACCATGCTATTGATTACAGCCACAAATCGTTTGTGAGGTACCTACAATTGTTTTAATTTTTTTATTTTTTATTTTTTAAATCAACCATACTATTGATTACATTGTTGTGTATTATCGCATGACAGTTATGATGTGAAGGTTTAATGTAATGAGCTAATATTTTATGTTGATTTTTGCTGAAATAACCTTCCTGTGCTGATACAGCCATTTCATTTTCTGGAAGCCCCAACATATATCAGTTGAACAAGTGAATAAATTCAATGAACACATAGATATGCATCGAAGAATTTGTTAACCAAATAAAAGAACATTTCCGATAGGAACGTAAAACAAGTCTCAACATCCATAGCAGAGCCGAATCCATATAAAAATATGAAATATTTATGACTTGATCAGAAATCGTAATTCAGGCAACCATCCTGTCGGATGAACATCGACATAACGAGCCACTGGGGAAGGCCCGTAAGAAACAAGGGAGAACTGCGGTTATTCCTTCGAAAGCATGATAATAAAACAGATCCATTACCCCACTAGTGGAATTCAGATACCTCACCTCATTCTGCGTTAGGAGGTTGGGATTCGTGATTAAGATTGGTATGTCAGGTGATTTGTTTTATGATTTGAATCTAATTCAATCGCATACGTTGGAGAACATTATATTTATTGATTTATAGATTTAAAGAATTCTCTTGTTGAATGGCATTTATCTCCCAAGTTAGAAAAGGGAGTATAATGTTTCCATCTGAAAAGTCATGTGCGTGTGTCTTTTCTACAGCTGAGTTCTGTTGCTCTGTTTGGTTCAACAGTGTACATATACTTAAAATTGATGCATAGTTGAGGACATCTATGAGAATAATCAGTGGAACCATCAGATCTACAAAGTTTCATTAGTTACCAGCTATAAGATAGACAGAGCATTCCTTTGTAAAATGTCGATTTGTTTTGACTCTCTCATTGACAGTTTTAACCTCATTGAAAGTCGCTTGTGAAATCTCACCCGGCAACACCGCATAAAATCTTTTTCCATTTACTCGGGTTACAATATTTTCAGGGTCATTGAAAACTTCTCTATTAAAACTTTCTACGCTACTGAACATGTAAATAACTAAATACTAAATACGTCGGTTCTAACAATACACTTATCTATGGAACGAGAAATTTGGATTAAAATTCCTGTATATACTATGACTTTCACATTTACGAACCATTTTTAGTGCTATGAAAAGTAATAAACAATAAAAAATATGGAAAACCTAATGCTGACTCTAACAAATTTTCTTCAATTTGCGTATTTATTTCCGATACAGAGGTGGCAACATGTGTCTTCCAGAACATGTGGCCTTCAAATTGTCAAGCAGAGAATGAAGCAGCGTTGTCTTGACTTTCACCTGAATTTCTTTCCATCTGTGGTCTCTGAGATAAAATAGCAGAATCAACTAAAGGTTATCTTTTATTTCTTGCTAATATATCCGATAAGACAGTTTCAATTCAAAATATAAAATTTTATACAATAATTTGAACGCAAATTGGAGAAAAAGATTTTATTCACAATCATAGGGGAATAGAGAAACCTACTATTTGCTCAGTTTGACAACATGAAAATTTTTTATGACCTGAGTGGACCAGCTCAATACGTTACAATCGACCAACTCTAAGTTTCAGATGCGAAACTTTTCAATGTAAATAAAGGGGTCCATTCTTATACAGTCTAAGGTTACCAGTTTGTTGTGATATTATTCCATTATTCGCAGACAAACTGCAGTTCTGATTCATTTTTGACATTCACACTTATATAGCTATTGAATTGAAGTGTGACCAAAGGAAGAAATATTTGTAAGATTTAGAGTTGAGTGCCAGTACGGGTCAGTTCCCTCCAATCGGATATACACCGTGTGGAATTCGTATATTGTTAATTTGTAAGAAAGGATCGAAGATCTCCTTGAGCTTTTAATTTACTAAGCGCCGTAACCAATGTGCGTAGTTAAGGTGACGTGATTTATTTGGTCACTATATGGGACACTAGTGCCGAAAATGTGTTATGAGCTCATAAAACTTTCTAAAGTTCGACAGTTTGAGAAGGGATTCAAGTAAATATTGAAATCAGTTGTGACTAGTGATGAGAAAAGAGAGTAGGCGGACTCAGATCAATATTATCCGTTTACAGTCAACCAATAGACAGTTTAGGGGTGTAAACGTATAGTAGTGGAATTAGGAAAGATGGAATCGGGACATTCTCGAGATGACAGAAGAAGATCGGTAGAGATCAAGACGTGTTGACGGTTAGAGGATTAAGACGTAGTAACGAAATCGAGAATTCAACGGTGGTTTCGGAACTTAGACACAAACTGAGAATCGGCCCTTTTATTTGTTAAGCTTTATTTATTTCTTTGTGTGAATAAGCTGTGAATAGAAAAGTCATGTTTGCTTCGATATGAAAGAATATTACTAGGTGTAAATCTATCATAACACTAGACAACTGATAAAACAAAGTCTACTTATTTTATTCAAGAAAGCAATAGCCAAGCGTTGAGTGTTAGTTATTTAAGTTTTTGTAACCCATCTTCACTTTTCTGTGCGATCATTGGTTGCTGAGATATCGAGAATCAAAGAAAAAATGATCTTTTTTCATTTGAAGACCAATATATCGGCGAGAAATGGACTTATCAGGGTCTATAAATAAACAAAGGAAGCTGACTGAACAAGTTATACAATCCTCATATTGATTGAGCGAAAAAAATTTCCACATTCGTAGACCTAAAAAAAGCTTAACAACTTTTGAAAATGATTTTGTCGTTGGTATTTCTAACGCTTTAAATTTTGTAGTTTCACTTCAACAAGTTGACCCTTGGAGCTACAATTTCCTCGTCTTTTATTTCTTGTGAGACCATTTCTGTCTTTACCTGGTACAAAAATTTGAAATGATTTTTCATCCTTTAATTCTTTTCAGTAGTGAAGCAATTAAACATCCACTATGTCGCTAATTCTCGGTGAAGGTACTGGGTCCAAGAGATCTCCTAATATATTATCTGACTCTCTCCAATTATTTCGAGCTCTCTAACTATAGGATGTTCAGTTGGAAAACCTAAGCAGAAGTCCACATAATCCGCGTTATTCATCATTGAATAGTTCATATTTTCCGCATTCACAGCAGTCTGCAATTTTTCACAACAAAACCATCCCTTGCGGTTTCTTTTTATTTCATAAACCAACCCTGTTAACTAATTGCTATTCTTTGTTGCTCCGAATAGAAGTTCCGTGTCAATTCTCCATTTTTCCCGACTCATTGTTCAAACTATCCACCTAAAATCACCAATCACGCTTTAAAGGCGAACAAGGCGGTTGAAAGTTTCCTAGATTTATCTCGACTGAACTTGAACAAACGGAAGTATACGTTCCCATCTCGAAAATGTTCCTATTTTTCTTTTTATTTTCGCAAAGAAAGAATATTTGTATTGATTCGAGGATAAGCATCGTATCGTGACTCATGGCAGATATCAGTGTAATTACTTTCTTTCAAACCTTACTTTTTTGTTCGGGCTTCAGTTCCAGTTCTATCCAATAAGTTCAATAGCTTCAACATTCTACTCGCTCCTTTGTCGAATCAGTTTTCTTTCGGAAGTGAACTTTGTAGCCAATGTTTGTATTCAAGATAGCTTAATTGAAAAGCTGAGAGGAGAGAAAGACAGTCGAGTTGAACTCGGGGTTTATCGATCTTGAAGAAGGCACATATCACGTAAAGTTTCCACCCTTATTTATCTAACGGTGAAACTTTTCGTTTAACATTGGCGTCTGTAAATATTTTCATTATTTCATTTCACCAATCCCGTTTGCTTTTCTCCACCATGTAATATTTGAGGTACTCATGGATTGGATCGCTTTGCACAGGTTTTCTGCTCAGTTAATACAATTTTTGCGCGCTTGTTTAAGTTTATTGGGTAAAGTATTGACGAGGGGTTAGGAGCCTTTGAGCACTTGTTCTAAAGCCTTTTCCCGGACTCTGGGGCAGTCTGATGGTAAACCATCCACTGCGAAATATGTGAAACGATCAACAAACCTATATTTTATATTGAAAATAAGCAGTCACGGTTTTCTTTCAGTTCTGCTCTAAACTCGACTGAGCTCCTTTTGAAATCAACCAAGAGATGTTTTTTCCTATAGAAACAGATATAACTCTTACAGTAACCTCATGTGTTCTGAAATACCTTAATTAACTGCAAATCACGAAGTAAACGGCTAATATCTTCTTGATAAAAAAAAAGATATGAAACCGAATTGAAATTCTGACAATTGAAGCAAATACCGGAAACAAAATTCAGTTTCGACAAGGATTGATCTCTTGATAAACTCGGACATATGTCCGAAATAATTTTAATTCGAAATTGTATCGATCAATTTATCAAATTCGTTGAAGAAGTCTTTGAATATTTCATTCATTGATCCTTTTAAAACCTTCTAATCGATGACCTCAGAGAACTCTAGGCTTCTCTATGAAATCAAAATTTTTAATCATTAAACCTCTTCTTTTACTGAAAACATTTAACTTCTTAGAATAGGATTGTAGCTGAAATTCGGGGAGGTTTTGAACTTCAGTCATAATAAATGATTATTTTACGAGATATCAAGTATTATGAAAAACAAAATCGGAAAATATTCACTAATTTTCTACTGTGATGATATTCACCAAGTTTAGCAAACATATTCGTTTCAATACTAATTCAACATTTTTCAAGCTACAAATTGATCGGGTGGTTATTCTAAGATTGATCCAGAGAGCCAAATTTCTGATATTCATAACTTCTGAACCATTCAACGGATTTGGTCCTAACACAAACTTGGCCGATATATTGAGACAACTAACCTATTCTGAAACTATAAAACTTCAGCTCATCTTGGATTATAGGGAGTATGTATATGGCTGGATAACCAAGTTTGGCTCCGAATTCTTCATCAGGAAGTCGAATTCATTCGATTGAGACCATATTCGAAAATAATAAACATTTGGGCAAAACAATAGCATGTTAGCGTTCAATAAATTGAAAACTTGTTTTTTCGAAAAACACAAACATAAGCTGCAGGTTTTTTCTTTACCTTTAATCGTAAAATTGTTCGTTCGATCAAAAAAACAATTCTACTCAGCATTTCCTTTATCCTTAACTTCTGGAAATGTTTCCATTCATTGAAAAAAAAACAGATTAAGTTACTGTTAAATGAAGTCATATAATAAATAATTCTATCGTTTTCATCTGGTTAAAAATGTCGAATTTTGTACCAGAAAGTGGTGATTTGCGGAAATCATAAATTTTTGGTTTTCATTTGAAGAAAAGTGCTGCAGAGTCGCATTGAATGCTTGTCAATGCATATGGTGATCGTGCTCTATCAGAAACAACATGCAAAAGATGGTTTCAATGGTTCAGAAATAATGATTTTGATGTGAGAAATGAAGAACGTGGAAGACCACCAAAAAAGTTTGAAGACGCCGAATTGCAAACAATATTGGATGACATTTTGAATCAAAAGCAAATGGCAGAAATGTTAAATGTTTCACAACAAACAATTTCTGACCGTTCAAAAGCTATGGGAAAGATCCAAATGATGGAAACTGGGTGCCACATGAATTAAATGAAAGATACGTGGAAAACCGAAAAAACACTTGTGAAATTTTGCTTCAAAGATACGAAAGCAAATCAGTTTTGCATTGGAGATGAAAAATGGATTTACTATAAGAATCCTAAACGGAAAAATCCGGGACAACCATCAAAATCGACTGCAAAACCAGATTGATTCGGCAAGAACACAATGCAGTGTGTTTGGTGGGACCAGACCAAACCTAGCGAAACCGTTAATACTGACCGCTTCTGACAAAAAATGATCAATTTGAACCATGCATTGATCGAGAAACGACCAGAATGGGCCAGAAGACACGGCAAGGTAATTTTGCTCCATGACGATACACCTGCACACAAAGCTAAACCGGTTCAGGATACAATCAAAACATTTGGCTGGGAGCTGCTACCCCACCCGCCTTATTCACCTGGCTTTGTTCCCATCGATGGGACACTTATTGACTGAGCAGCACTTTGATTCCTACGAGGAGGTCGAAAATTTGGTGTCTGGTTGGTTTGCTTTAAAATATGTACAATTTTATTGGCTTGGTACCCACAAATTGTCAGAAAGGTGGTGAAAATATGTAGAAAACAATGGCTAATACTTTGAATGTTTTCACTTTCCCATCAATAATTAGTGTTTTATTGTCACAAAAAAACTCCCAATTTCATTCTGGCATTCCTGTTAGTAAATGAATAAACGATTTCATATTCAAGAATTGTAACTTGAAGGAAAAAAATGTGTTTCAACAAGAAATCATCCTTTGAAATATTTCAGACCAATTCTACGACAATGATAAATATGGTGACAAGAAAGTTTTGTTGATGTAACTCATGAAGAACGTTTATTTGGGCATGTCTTATTGTCCAAATAATAATTTCACTCTGTTAAATGTACAATAAAACAATAAATAACTATTAGATCCCGATTAATCAAGTTCCTCTGCAGCAATCACTTCAAACCTCCCGTGATTCATCATGTTTCTCTCAACGAATATCGCGTTTCCAGGATTCAAATCTATACAATTATATGGCTCAGTTTCTACCCCATATTTATTCGCCATTGTTTCTGTAAGCTCGACCGGCATCAGTGTCAATAACGAGGGTTAATTTGTAATTCTAGAACATCCGAATAATTCCACAATGACGTTTGCCGGAAGCTGATAAATCTTGTTTCGGCGCACTAGAAAACTGAACCCTTGTAACAAAACGTGCAACGATTTCGTCCGACTAAAATTTAGAGACACGAAACCCTGTGGGACAGCATTGTTGTGATTTGTGCTATCGTGAATGGGCCAAGAAGATTTATTGTATTTCGTTTGTGTGAGTTCTTGGGGCTACTTGTTGGACCATTTGTCTTTGCTCTTTCATGCTCGATATATTAATCAGATTATTTCAAGATAGAATTGATATATAGACGAACAAACAAACATTAAGCTGACCGTTTACTAACATGTGCCGACAGATATTAATTTTGGGGTTTATTGGATCTTGCTCTCAAATTTCATCCAACCGAGAATTACGAGGGGTGAGTCAAAGAGAGCTTGCTTCGCAGTTGAAAAGGTGATATCCGATATTTAGTGCATCTTCATGTATCGACGATCCTGAGATGACAAGCTAGTCTCATTTTATTTATTGGGCGAAACCGTTTATTTATTCGACGCCGGGTAGACTAACCCTCTTGACGTTCCCAAATTGAAGGTACATGTTTCGAAATGACGTTTATGGTTATTAATTAGGAAGACAAGTGCGACGGTTGACATGCCTCTCAAGAGTTCTGATAAATATTGGGAAAAGGACGCTGAGTACAGTGGTGTGAACTATGGTAAACCCCATTCGTTTAAAGTGGACCAATGAGAAAGTTTAGGGATGTACTTTAAAAATTACGAAAGTTCCTGGAGACTGAAGGTTTCCATCGAAACACACTCTAAGTTTAGACGCTGATAAGAACGGTAACCTTGGAGAAAAGACTTTAGACGAAAGACGAATAGACGTTTCGCGAGTTTAGAACTTTTAGCCGAAATTAAGAACTTGACGATCGTTGTAGAATTTAGACGAAGAACTCAGTATCGGCCTTTGTAATTACATATTAGACGATGATTTTATTCATTCTTTTGGTGTAAATAAACTTGTAAATACGAGAGCCGTATTTATTTTGACGTTAGACGTTATCTGTAGGAGGAAATCTATCATAATTCCTAGACAATTGATAAAAAAGCCTACATAAATATATATGCATATAGTTTCAATCTTAATAGTCTTTAAATTTTTATATTTATATTTATATTTTGGTTAAGGGTATAACGACTAATTCTGTTCTAGGTAGAAGTGTTAGAGTAAACTCTTGATTCTATGCCAAGCTTTCAAGCATTTATTCAGCTCTTCATCAGGGCTTCTGTAATACAAATATACAAATATAAAGGAAGATCTTAATAAACTTAATCATTACATTTTTGTTTTATTTTACTTACTGAATGTGAGGTTATATAATGAAAAATAATCCTATCGCTGTAAACATTTACGTTCTTCTATTCATTCAATGACGATAAGAAAATAAATTGTCTTTCAAAATGGGATATTATAGACGTGATTTGTTTATGAAGTATTTTTTGACGTAGTTTGAATCTTGTCACTCATCAACGGGACCATCGAAGAAAACCAAATTTTTTCGATGGTGTTCCAGTAAATATTTATATATAATACTTAATTTCTTAGTATCTGTTTTTTCATTGATTGTATGCTGTTTTTTATTTATTTCTATTATCTCGAATATTTGTCCCTTATAGTAATTTTTCTCAATTGTTGACACCTTCGCATCTTGAAAATTCATATTGACTGCATGTGTGGCTAATGCGCATCTTTCTTGATGTTTATTTATGTCAGATTTATGTAACTCTAGCCTTTTTTTTAACCATTGAGAGGTTTGTCCAATGTATTTTCCTTCGCAATTTTGACATTCAATTTCATAGACAACATTGCTTTTTAGTAAAATTGGTATTGGGTCTTTCAATTTTGAGAATAAATTTTTTACTGTTTTTTGATTGTATATGGCGATTTTTACATTTTCATCATCAAAAATATTCCTCAGTTTTGGTGTTAGGCCGTTTTTGTTTGTATAAGAAGCATACCTGTTTTCTCTTATATTGCTTTCATTTCTTCGTCGTTCGGTGTTTGTTGTGTTTGTAGCGAATAATAATTCATTTAACATACCCTTTGGATATCCTTTCTGTCTCAGTATTTCCATTGATCTGTTTATTCCTTGTTGTTTATAAGAGTCATGACAAATATTGATTATTCTTTCTTTCATTTGTTTCATTACATTTATTTTCATTTTTATGTTATGGTTGGAATTGTAATGGATTATTTTATTAGAATTAGTTTCTTTTCTATACCATTCTAGTCTTACTCCATCTTCATGTCTATGTGCCCTTATGTCCAAAAATGGTACACTATGGGCAGAATCTTCTACTTCTAAGGTAAATTGTAAATTTTTTGAATAGGAGTTGAAACAATTCAACATTGTTTGGGTTTGCTCTTCTGGTACAGATGTAAAGATGTCATCTACAAACTTTTTTAGAATTGGTATCTGGAACGGTAACTTTTGGATACAGGATTTTACTAAGTTATCCATGACATATTAGGCAAGTATCGGACTTAGTTTCGAGCCCATTTCACAACCAAACCTTTGTATGTAA
This sequence comes from Micraspis discolor, assembly GCA_030674115.1. NCBI lineage: Eukaryota > Metazoa > Arthropoda > Insecta > Coleoptera > Coccinellidae > Micraspis > Micraspis discolor. Next base: position 6,342,060 of record JARTUT010001740.1, read on the forward strand.
TATTCCCCTCGAAAGATGCAATAATTATCTTTCAATAAAAAAAGTGTTATTTCTAATAATAATTTTTTGTTCAAACTTGTGTGTTCCTTTATTTGATTCCAATTTTGTTTTAATACTCCAATAATATCATTTTTATCCAAATTGCCGAATAAATTCACGACATCGAGAGAAATCAATGAGTATCCTTCTTGTAATTTAAAATTGTTCATTATTGTTGCAAAATGGAAAGTGTCTCTGACGTATTATTCATTTTGATAATGTGTTCAAAGGGCTATTTATACTCGATATAATTGGTCTCATGGGGTATCCGGTCTTATGTATTTTGGGATTTCTATACATTCTGGGGGCAACTGAGTTATATGTTGTACAAAATGAGCTTTGATATATTTGAGGGACTTCAAGTAATAATTACAGAGGCTTCTTCAAATTGCACATATCGAATCTGAAAATGAAAAGACAAGAGCAGAAAAAAGAACGGAGTACAGAAAATACATATTAAATTTGTTTAAAATTTATAACCCATTCTGAAAAAGAATCTGAAACATCGTGAATAGCCTGAAACCATCTTGAAACTGGTCATACTGATAGACACTCTCATTCGAATAGTGAAAACTAACGTTACAACATCAAAATTAAGAAAACCGAAATCGAAGCTGCCATCAAACATCTTTACCAAAGACATACACAAAGATTAGATCATAATAGATTGTAGTTTGTCTAATTTTCATTTGATTGATTTCACGACAGGACCGGTTTCGGTTGTCAAACCATCGTCAGGTACTAGATACAAACTGAAATATTTTTCTGTTCTAAAACATATGGGATGTTCAAAAGTGGTGAATGGCTTATTTCTATTTGGGTGTTGAGTGGTGTTACATCCATCGATTCCAGCAAATTTTATTTTAGGCCTATCCCGCGAGAATTTCCTCCTGAGCTAAAATTCGTGACTGACTATTGTTATTCTCAGGACTTCTTTTATTTTCGTATACTCTGACCTCCTATCGATTTCTCCAAACAGAATCAAGAATTCACGACACTCGGAACTGAATGTAATCCAGATTAGGAACAGTACAAATGTTGTTGAATTAAATGGGAGCGAATCATGTTTTCAAACCCCAAGACGTGGAAGACAAAGTGACTGGATTGCCGCAGAAGACTATGCAAATATCCAATCTGCATACGTCGCAGTTTGAGCATAAGCAGCATGCAACGTGTTCTTGTTAGGAAAGTGTACGTAGAAAAATGGTGCATAGGTTCATTTGTGTCTCCGCAACAAGGGTTGAATAATAAAGAGACACAATTGAAACTTACGCCTCGAGTGGAAAACTAGATTTGTTGATGGTATTGTTTCACCGAGAGCGTTCTATAAGTATAGCTCAAGTGAACATGGAATATAAACGAGATATGATATCGAATACATATTCATAAAGCTTTATTCGATGCATGGGCGGTGGCAAGTTTCATGAAATTATCCAAACAGCACGCTTCTGTGGGGTAATGATTTTATTCCCTTTTTAATGAAGCTCCCATTTTCACACTTTCAAAATGTACTACTTTGTAGCAACAGTACCAAACATCGATCAATTGAAAACCTTCCTTTCTTTATTCATTCTATTTTTCACTTGTATATCAAATATTTGTTTATTTGACCATAGGAACGGCTGTTATATCCAAAGATGGTTCACATTTTGAAATTATTATGGCTACTATTATTATTACCATTATTACCAATATAAGGTAATCTAATGTACAATCATGAAATACTTGAATTTTCATAGTTGCCAGATATATGGAAATTCGGCAACAGCTTCTTTATATTAAATGGGACTCCCCGCATTTCTATTTTTTATGGTTCATCATGAAGAATTCATTCAATTAACTCCACATCATTTCCTTTATATTTATCGGTTTTTGAATTATTTTTTGTTATTTTTGAAAATTCTAAATCGGTTATGAGAGTTACGAAAATTACTCAGAGCACTCTGAATCTGTTATGTTGTCCAAATTAATAAACCGTATGATTCCCACAGAAGGGGAAAAGGTTATACCGTTAGACTATATAAGGATAGACCCCTTTATTCACATTGAAAAGTGTCGCACTTAGAGCTGGACGATTGTAACGTATTGAGCTGGTTTACTCAGATCATAAAAATTTTCATGTGGCCAAACTGAGCAAATAGTAGGTTTCTCTATTTCCCTATAATTATGAATGAAAACTTTTTCTCCGATTTGCATTCAAATTATTGTATAAAATTTTATATTTTGAATTGAAACTGTCTTATCGGATATATTGGCAAGAAGTAAAAGAAAATCTTTAGTTGATTCTGCTATTTGATATCAGAGATTACAGATGGAAATAAATTCAGGTGAAAGTCAAGACAATGCTGCTCCATTCTCTGCTTGACAATTTGAAGGTCACATGTTCCAGAAGACACACGTTGCCACCTCTGTATCGAAAATAAATACGCGAATCGAAGAAAATTTGTGAGAGTCAGTATTAGGTTTTTCATATTTTTTATTGTTTATTAGTTTTCACAGCACTAAAAATGGTTCGTAAATGTGAAAGTCATAGTAAATACAGGAATTTTAATCCAAATTTCTCGTTCCATAGATAAGTGTTTTGTTAGCACCGAAGTGTTTAGTTAGTCACATGTTCAGTAGCGTAGAAAGTTTTAATAAGGAAGATTTCAATGAGATTATTATAAGATAAAATTAGGTTTTCTTGAATTGAGGTTCCAAGATGAAAGAAAAAGAATTTGGGCTTCGCTGTTGGGATGGTCAAGTATTTGCCCAAAGAAAGCAATTTTCATTTGTTCAGATCATTTTGACCCTGAAGATATTGTGATCCGAGTAAATGAAAAAAGATTTTATGCGGTGTTGCCGGGTCAGGTTTCACAAGAGACTATCAATGAGGTTAAGACATTCAATGAGAGAGCCAAAACAAATCGACATTTTACGAAGGAATGCTTTGTCTATCTTATATAGTCTAAGGTTATACCGGGTGTCCAAGTTGGGTGGTCGATTAAATTATTATGGGATCTATCCATACCAAATAAAATAAACGTTATTTAAAGTACATTTCTGAAATACTATCAAACTTCTAGTGTTGTCAGATGTATGGAAATTTTGTAAGAGCTATTTCAAATAAGACAGCATTTCTATTTTTTCATGAAACCTAATTGATTTACTACACTTCGCTCTCTCTATATTCAACGGTGTTTGAGTTTTAAATTATTTTTAAAAATTTCAAAATATGACAGTTATGAAAATGACTATATTTCGCTCAATAATAGACATTTCAGTTCGAAATTTGGCACGACCTTAAATAAAAGTTTGATCTGCGCCATCATTCGGTTATACTGAGGGGTTGAAAAAATTTATATTTTTCAACTCACAAAATTGTGAAAAAATTGTGAAATCAAATTAAACACCAAGTATGCATTTTCAAAATTGGGAAGACCCACTAGAGAATAATTTTGAACCTTTCGCTATATCGTCTCATTCATTGTAATCTGCGTTTATTGAATTTTATGTTGATTTAATATGCCATAATATTTTTGTATTGAAATTTCCTCTATGCTCTCTATGAAATATCAGTAATTAAACTCGACCGATAGAGAATCATTATTCAAGCTTACATGACAAACAACAAGTATTGAAAGTGGTTTGCGGAGTTTTTGTATGAATAATCTGAAATTAAATAAAAGCAGATAACTTAAAAACGTAACAAGATAGATATAGAGAAAAGTATATGCAAATTGTAGAGTGGGATATTTCAATTCTGAAAATGAAAAAACAAACTGGGTATCTGATTTGAAAAAACAGAGTCTCTTACAATTTTGTGAGAAGCAAATGGTTATTTTTTTATCACTCTAAATAACTGACTGTTAGATTTCGTAGATCGAATGTTTAAAATAATTATTGAACAAAATATAGTCAAAACCAAAACTTTTAATCAATTTATTTCACATATAAAATTTTGCTATTATGGCAATAAATGATTGAGATTGACACCACAGAATTATGATGACGTTGTTGAAAAAAACACTATAAAATTGGGGAAATTGTGATCAGATTACGTAAAAATGCGACTAAGGGTATCAAATTTTCAACTAAAAATTTCTATGATCGCTTCACAAAGTGTCATGGATTATTTTCCTTCTTCAATAATTAATGTACCTTGGTCTCTCGCCTGGCACCAAGTTATCGTTCAGTTCAGTTCACCCAATATGAAGGTTTCAGATTGATGTTTGATGAAACTGACCGAAACAATGTCTAAAACATATTCAGCAGCCATAATTGCAAATTGTAGTTTCCTACGACCGTCTAATATTCAAAATAACGAAGACTATCTGAAAACTTAATCCGACATCTCATTCGGTAAGGATCAACTCATTAAGTCTTAATTTTTCAGAGCTGACCCGCTATTATGAAACATTAATGAAGGATAGAGTTGCAAGAAAACAGCGTCAGGGTTATTTCTAACGATGCGGGAAGTGCCTGCATATGAAACTTGGTCTGTCTGAGTTATCGGATACTGCGGTGTTCAGCTTTTAATGTAGTTCGCAGAGTAGTCTCAGTGGCTTCAGCACAGAATATGGAACATATTTGAAATCCGATTCTGATAGTGAATAATAAATGTTAATTTTTAATATCTTTCTAAACTAAAAAAATAAATGCCATACCATTTACTTTCAAATCTGTCAGAGAATTTGTGAGTAGAGTTGCTGAAAATCGCATGAAACTGTATTCATTAGGTATGGTGTTGTAACATTTGCCACTTTTTTTTTCGAAAAAGATTACAAATATTATTTTTTAAAACTAACTACAACACTGGAGTCTGAATGACTCCGGATACAAAGACTTGGCCATTTCATGTGATACCTTATGTTTAAGTAATAATTCAAGTTCGTGAAATTGAGATTAGTGAAAATAATTGGGAAACAAAGATGGTGAATGAAACATAACAGTTAGACCCAAATAATCAGATCTTTATTCAGGGTCTATAAAAATGCAGGGGAAAGCCTCAGGCAGCATGAGCCCCTTATGTTAGGGCACTTGTTCAAATAACTAAATGGTCAATCATTATCAGCTGGCAAAGGTGAGTATAACAATTCTGAGAAAGACTATAACAATGCAGAAAAGACAGTAATCATGATAATCAGAGCAACTTTCATAATACAAAAAGATTAATAAGCATGGCAAATATGGCAACTTCAATAATGCAACAAAAATAATAATCATGGCAAATATGTATACTTCAATAATGCAACAAGAATAATAATCATGGTAAATGTAAACGACTAATTATGACCATCGTCATGGTCACTGCCTCAGGGTATGTGAGCCATAACTACAGGGTTGGGATAAAGTTTGGCACCAAATCAATATCTTTTAAACAAAACGGGCGATATTTTTTAAATTTGGCAGCTGAGTGTAATGGGCCACAATACATCTCATGAGCATATTTTCATTAATGAGATACTTCTGATTTAACCGGAAATTGCAAAAAATTTTTATTCAAATGGGATACCCTGTATATTTCTGCAGATTCAGAAAGTGCACCTTGTTTTGGATCTGTCCATATCGGATTCTATGTAAAAATTCTCTGTAAAAAGAAGAAATTCAGTGTTTTTGTATATTTGAGAAAAAAATCCATTCAAATAAATAAATCGTTGTTATTTGTATCAATAGTGATAAATAGAACGAAATACTTTGTAGAAGATAACCCTTTCTGTTTTTTATGACGTATTCTTCATGAAAATCCACAAGAAGAAGAAATACAGGGCTTTGATGAGTAGAAAAAATTTATTAAAAATAATTTTTAAGAAAGTGATTTTAAATTTTCGAAGTGCTTGTCCTTCACCTCCTGACAACATTCCAGTCTATTAACAAATTCTTGAGTAATTTTTCTCAAGACTTCTCCATGTTTCAATGCACATTCATCATGAATCCGTTGTCTCAATTCCTGTAAGCATGCTGGTCGATTAACATAAACACGTGATTTTAGATAACCCCAAAGAAAAAGGTCTAATGGGCTGAGATCTGGAGAACGCCACTCTATGCGTCCTCTACGTCCAATCCATCGATTTGGAAAAGTAGCATCTAGAAAATTCCGAACCCGTCTATCATAGTGAAGAGGTGCTACATCTTCTTGGAACCAAAATTTCGGTGGTAACAGCCCGTTTTGTTGGAGTGCAGGATTGATTTGATTATTTAGTAAATCTAGATACTTTTCTCCATTTGAGTTCTAGTTTATGAAAAATGGACCTATTACCCTATTCTGTACAATACCCATCCAAACATTCGACTTTTCTGGTCGCTGGGTTTGTGCTTCATCAATCCAATGAGGATTCTCAGTTGACCAATGTCTTGAGTTATGGCGGTTAAGGCTGTACATCACCTTCTTTGTGCCTATACTATTTCAATGCTGATTTACTTCAAGAATAACGCATAAACCGTTTGTCGAATTTCATTCAAAATTTGAGTGAGCATTGGCATGAGTATTCCCTAGTGCGTACCTTTCGCCGATTTTTGATATGATGCATAGTTTTTGGCTAATTACACTTTGATAATTGAAATACTCTTCAGATGCAAATATTTCCTCAAGGAAATATTTTATTGAAAAAAACTCATAGGTAGTCGTTCGGTATTACATTGAACTTTGAAATTAGCTAATTTTTTTTTTCAATTTTCTCAATTTTTCGAGTAATTCTCGTTCTTGTATTAAATAATTGTATTTGGCCCGCCTCCCAATGGTTGACACCTCTTTACGGCAGATGGGCCAATAGAATCTTATCCTTCATTTATGATCATTTATGACCCCAGGTATGGTACTATTTTTACCAAATTCAGGGACAATTAAATATATGCCGTAGAGAATATTGCGACTTGATTCTTTATTGCGATAATGATTTCCATGTGGAAACCATAATAAGGGATCGGAATTTCTGGAGATATACGATGCTTCCAAAATTAGAGGACTTTTACAAGAAGTGCATTCTTCCAGAAATAATAGATGGCAGAATACCAAGAGGAATGAGTGTCCGCGAGATAAATTGAAATTATTATGGAAGTGGTAAGTGTTTCTCACGAACGAAGCCTACATTCTACTCTCTCAGCGGAAAAAATTATATCGAATTTTTTCAGATGCAGTGGTCGAACACCCGTAGAAAGTTATATTTTTTTGACACGGGGGCAGGGTTTTTTCTGCTGAGGTTTTTGCCTGGACTATTGTATAATACGCAGAATTGTATGGTACCCCGTGCACCAACCTCAGCTAGGGACATTTTGTTTCAATATGTATTGCATTATAGCAGCTCCCTCAATCCAAATAATTTATTTTAAAAAACAAAAATTTTTTATTTCCCATGTTTGATATGCCCAGGAAAAATGTTTTGGAGACATGGAAATTTTATATGCTTCTTCAACTGATTAGATTTGTCCGAATAATTTTTTTTTCATGTAGTATAGCGCCCCATGTACAAATTCAAGAGATTGTTTTAATTAATTTGCATCACTCACATTCACATAAATAACAACAAGCTGAAAGTTTGGTGCAATTGTTCAGAACCTAATTATGAATAAAATTTGAAAGTTTTTCATTATTCCGCTGTACGGAAATATTCAACTCAAGGTCAAAGGTCAAGAATGCGTTTTTCGCGATTTTCAGCAAAAAGGCAAGTTTTATCACGAAATTACTCCAGAAAAAATTGTAGAACATATATTATCTATAAAATATGTATCAACTTTTTTTTCCTAAGAGCCACCGTTTTTGAGATACAACGTTTCAAAAAGTTATAAAAGTTGTAATCGTCATAATATGCATTCTGGGATATGAGTTTATCCATCATACTATACTTATTTTTCAATGTACCCCCAGATAGCTCGATACACAATTTTGACTCACCCTGTATACGTGGCCAAATCATGTATATTATTACGATTACAACTTTCATAATTTTTTGAACCGTTATATCTCAAAAACGGTGACTCTTTGGAACAAAATATTGATACACATTTCATAGATAATTATATGTTCTACAATATTTGTCTGTGTTTGTCTGTGTAATTTTAACATAAAACTTGACGTTTTGCAGAAAATCGTGAAAACCGCATTTTTTGGCCTTTAACCTTGAATAAAATTTTTCCATGCAGGAAAACTAATATTTTATCCATAATTATGTTTTGAACAATTTCACCGACTCTCAGCTTGTAGGGAATTTATGTAACTTCACCCTTGTTATTTGGTCTCAATTGACCGGTCTAAATAGAATGAAGTCTGTATTTACCATTCTCTTCGAAACCCACAAAAAATCCATAAACACAAATTTACGTTCCGTTTCGATCCTACCCACCGGCGACAGTACCTAGAAAGTTTATTAGGGGTCATAAATACCGTACAGACCGTCCTATTTCGTACAATGGGCGTGCCTGTTTTCAGTTCCTCGAAATTTTCGCTTGGTGCCATCTAGCGGAATTCGAGTTTCGCCGCAAGGTGGTGTACAGCCTTAACCGTTCCATTCAAACAAAAAGTTGCCTCATAAGAAATCACTACATTGAAAGCAAAACGTTCGTCGTCATTACAGATGTTCATTAACCGTTCGCAAAATTCGAGCCGTCGATCAAAATCATCCTCTGACAATTCTTGAACTAATCAATCGTACCTTATACGGATAAAAATTTTCCTTTTCTAATATTTTTCCTACGGAACGTCGAATTATGCCGTAGTTCTGCACCAGAAATTTGGTAGAACTTTGAGGTGATTCCTCTAAATCAATGGCAATATTTTGCCTCATCGCTTCGTTCGTTACGTCTCGTGGTCTTCCAGATCTTGGCAAATCCTTGAACATTTCAGATGCATTGAAACGTTGTAAAGTTCTAATAACTGTTGATCGTGATATTGGATTTTTTTCATAATGCAAATCATTAAAAATATGACACACAAAATATTTCGTTTTATTTATTACTATGAATACGAACAACATCAATTTATTTATCTGAACGACTTTTTCCTCAATTGGACAAAAAAACTGTATTTCTTCTTTTTACAGATAATTTTTACATGGAACCTGATATGGACAGATCCGAAACAAGGTGCTCATTCAGAATCTGCAGAAATATATAGGGTGTCCCACTTAGATAAAAAAAAATTGGTAATTTCCAGTTAAACCGGAAGTATCTCATTAATGTAAATATGCTCATCAAATGCATTGTGGTCCATTACACTCAGCTGCTAAATTTGAAAATTATCGTCCGTTCCGTATTAAATATATTAATTTGGTGCCAAACTTTATCCCAACCCTGTATAAATATTGTATGAGCTAAGGAATATGGAACACAGGTAAGACAAGAAGGTCCAGCGGCGGCTCTGAAAAAATGAAAGGAAGAAACGGCGTCGATATAAAAAAGTAAATCCTTTCATGCCTTATAGACAAGAAATTAACGGTTCGGTATTGGAACCGGCCTTCAAGGTCTTCGATCCAAGTAGCTAAGAAACCTCATACAGCCTAATGTTCAAGGTATTCAAATCTATTTTTTTGTAACTCCTTATCATACAGGGTGTTAAAAATGTAAGCCATAAAATGTACTACCTAGTCCATTCCTAATAAGCTAAAGAAGCTTATTAATATAATATAATAAGGGCAGCATTTTGAGAAGTCCTTACTACTATTTATCATAATAAATTTTCAGTAATTATATTAAGTAGTTCATAAGTTATTCAAGGAAAATTGAATACCAGAGGCGTCCTTCAGGAGGCAATACCTTCGTTGGGAGGGCCGCTAGGAAAAAGAATTATGGGAACATGTCATTATATTTTTCAATGTTCTACTTCAAAATATACAATCAAGTTCCACAAATGAATTCTCCGACAAAAGAAACAAGGTATTCTTTGTATTCATCTTTCTCTCAACAAAAAATCCCAGAAGAAACTGAACGATTAGATGAAGCAATATAAGTGGCGTTATATCTTCACGATACAGGATGCCTGTTATTTTATTTGCATGCACTTCGAGGAGGTGAAATCGGGTTTTCTGCACAAATTCTAGAATACGGGCACGTCTTCCCGACGTATCATCAAATATTCGCGAGCTGCGCCAACCGTTCTACCATTTGGGAATATTTGCGGTGTTGATATTCCAATATTCACTTCAGCTTTCATCCGATTCTTCCAAAATAACGTGAAGCATACTTCAGGAAATATTGACTTGTCCATACATATAAATGTATATATTATTCGATGTTATGCTTGAATACACAAACGTCGAAACTTCAGATTCTTCCACGAGTTCGACTTTTCTCGTTCGATATGTCATTCCAGTGCTGTTGACAATCAGCTGATATGACAATAGACGAAGAGTAAAGGAAAACCTACAATTCTGATGTAACAATAAACAAATAGACATCTCCTGGCGACTATCGGTGATGATACCACGAGTGCATAATAATTTTCCTCAATAACTCCTATGATATCCATGGGATCAAGCTATAACTTGGACGATGTTCGAATGAAGTTGTAACAAATAGGCTCACAAAATTTCGTAGAAATAAAAAATTTCTACAAATTTTTTCACTACTTCATAGGATATCGGTTAGATATTAAAAAAATAATTAGAAAGCACTGACGTGGGGTCAGATTGCTTTGGCGCTCTTGTTGAGCTACTTGCGAGTGAATATTCAAACTATAACAAATCTATAAGCACTCTGATCAGATGAACAATAGTCTCTTCTCATACTATGGGACAATGTGATGCAAATATGAACGCCCAATGAATGAACAAACCTTTATCTCAAATTAAAAATAACTACTCATTGTTCGAAGCTATAATTCCCTTCCCCTAAAAACTTAAGTCAGTGCTTCTCTTAATTTTGACAACGTATATTATTTCAGCCATCGAAATTGAATTCTATCTCTATGATTCCCGTTATGAAAAATTTTGATTTAATATTTCGCCAACTGATACAGATTAATGAGCCCGGCATTTGTCAGTCGAATATCGATCTGTGATGGCCATCGTTTGGGAAAAATCACCGGAACTTCATGTCATTTCTCTTTTCTCTCGAGTAAATGAAAAAAATGATCATATCTTTAGAAGGAAAAGAGCTACGATAATGAAATTTGAGGATAACTAAGATTTCGATCACCTCAATATATTCACGAATCTTTATTGAAATCCGAAAAATATCTTATGAGATAGTGAGTATTGAAAAATTTTTTTTTGGGAATTTTTAAAATTTTCTAGCTCGACGATTTCTGCGAAATTTAGCGAGCCGTCTTGTTGCAGCCCCCTGTATGAACGTTTTCAAAAGTTCATTGATGTAGCTTTCTTCCATCAGAAGATATATATCTTCTTCATTCAATTTTCGATTGAAATATTCATTTACACTATTAAGAATAGACTTGTCCAATTCATTTATTTGAAATATGGGAAGATTTCCATTTTAAATCAATTTCATTCTCTCATAATAAACTCAATTCTTCAGAAAATCATAGAATGTAGTTGTATTCTCATGTGTCATTTTGGTGAAACGAAATAATACTCTACGCCCATATTTGATGTTAGTTTTTAGAATATCAACCGATTTCAAACTGGCACATGGAAGTTCTTTCGTTGCAACATATCACAGTAAGTTAATACCGAAAATTGTGTAACTCCATATTCGCAGACAGACTGCAGCTCTGAATTCTTGGAGCAAATATCATTCTTTTTCTGATTTATTTCAGATTATTTTATACATTCCACAAAATAGAATTCGCAGATTGAAGTCACGTGAAACATTCTGGTGTATTACGTTCTTCAACATGAACATTAGAGATAAAGAATTATGGAAGATTGAGTGGAACTCTTATGAATTGTTCAATAAAAATCTCATTTCTCATCCTTCTGAAAATAATCCGGGTTTTGATCATCCAAGAACAATTTGGACAGTTCTTAATCATTTGAGAACAGGTCATCGTAATACCAATAACATGCTATTCAGATGGAACTCTGTTCCAAGCGCACGTTGTGAATTTGGATATGCAGAAGAAACAATACATCATGTCATCATTAATTGTCCCATACATGTGAATTTGGATATGCAGAAGAAACAATACATCATCTCATCAATAATTGTCCCATATATGACTTTCAAGATGGTTATAGTGGTATTCACGATGTTTCCGATTCTTTCTTGGAATGGGTTATGAATTTCAAACAAAATACGTATTTTTTGTACTCAGTTTTTTCTGCACTTGTCTTTTCATTTTCAGATTCGATATGTGCAACTTGAAGAAGCCTCTGTGTTCATTAATAGAAGACCACCCTTTAACATAGAAGTCCCTCAAATATAATAATAATAATAAATGTTTATTGGTCTCAAACAATTACACCTTATTGGTATAAAATATGAAACGAGTCAATAAATCAAGCCTAAAACAACAACATATTTCATTCTTGACGAAACTCCTTGAATTCATCCAAACTATAAGGTTCACAGTCTCGAATGTAACTATATACAGATTTCTTAACTTTTTATGACTGGTAATGAATTTCCTCGGTAAAATGTTGAAAAGAGTTATAGCCATCCACTCCTCAGATTTACTTCTTGTGATTGTACAATGCAAAGGTGGATCCATAGACTGAAGAGATTTCCCCAACCTTTTGTAGAAATATTTCATAAAGACATAAAATATGACAACATTGAAAAAATCTGATTATTGAATCATTTCAGCACAGAGTTGGATTTGGGAAAATCAGAAAATTTGAACAAAATTATATCGATTTAATTCCTATCAACTTCAAATATCTCAAGAATGGTGCAATTTAGGAGAAAAGAAGAAGAATGCTTTTTTTTTATCTGCAAAAAAGACTAATGACTCCACGAAGTACAAGATACGGACCTTTAGTTCAAGTGATATTTGTTTTTCATGCGATTTAACCAATCTGTAGAGTAGTAGTGGGAAACCCACAAGTAATGGAATAAATCTAATGATGCCAAAATATGCATGACTGTTACCATAAACCTTCTACAAGAGATCATTTCAATTAATATAGTCGTTTGAATATTACAGGTGAAAATGCATTTTTTCATGAAATTTCAACATCCTATATCTTTTGGATGATTGGAAAACTGTTTTAGGAAGAAAATGTTTCTTTTGATGTTGAGAATCTATGGTTAAAATTAACGCAGTGGTCAAAGACTCCCCCTGTATATATATATTCTTTAGAACTTCTGCCTTACAATATTTAGTTAGCAAACAATAAAGCATATAGATCAGGGGTTAGTGATGGGGTGTCATACAATTCGGCGTATCATATAAAAGCCTAGGGAAAAAACCCCATGAAAAAAAAACCCTGGCTGCCCGCCTAAATGTGAAAGTACAAAAATGAGCTGAAATATATTTTAGGGACTTCTTTCTTCAAGAGTGGTCTTCTATTGATGGAGACAGAGACCTCTTCAAGTTGCCCACATCGAATCTGGAAATAAAAAGACAAAAGCAGAATAAAAGATCTGAATAACAAAAATGCAAAATTTGAAAGAGATAAAGAAAACACCCTAAAATTCGCCTTTTTGGATTAACTCGATATCGTGAATCAAGAATTTTTAACATAACAAGCTAAACTGTAAATTTTACTAAGGAGATAATCTATAAATACATAACCTTTTATGGTTCCTCTTTCACGAAGATTTATTTTAGTATCCGTATGCGAGGAAGTTCCTTTGGGCATCAGAAGGAATATGCTTTTTATGCATGATGGGGCTGCCGCCCATTTGAGTCAAGTAGCACGTCAGCATTTAACTGAAACATATCCGAATCACTGGATAGGTCGAGGAGGACCACAGAACTGACCCGCTCGATCCCCGGATTTCAATCCTCTCGATTTCTCTATTTGGGGCCATTTACAGCATTTGTTTTATCGTACTTCTGCTCGCGATGTAGAGGATTTGAGAAACCGCATTATCGATGCGTGCAGGGTAATCAGAGAGACTCCAGGAATATTTGAGCGAATACGTGGCTCAATTCACCGACGTCTAGACGCATGCATGATGACATATGGAACATTTAATATGCTTTCTACGTGTTTTGTGTTTTGTTATTAATAAATTAGTTTTGGTTTTTACCATTTAGTCGTTTAATGCAAGTACTAACTACAGAATATTAATAAATCCAGTTCGCATTTATGACGATGTACCTATCTCTGTAGTTGCTCGTAAAATAATTTTTTGCTGCGAACTGGTTTATTTTGGGCAAAAAACTCATGGGACATTTTTTGTTTAGAATGAAACAGGCTATCGGAAATAAATTTTTAAATGGTGTACAATTAATAAGACAAAAAGTTACATAGGAAATAAACTTTTGGGGTTGCGTTTCCCACCCTTACAACCATAAGGTAAACCAAATAAATAACTGGATAAGTGTTTTTTTGCTGGTACGAAACGTAAGGTTAATTTCAATATTGTAACTTTTTTGGTGGTTGTGAAAAAAATTTTATGTACTCCCTTTGAGGGACTGTATCTTAACAAGGGATGCTCCAATGAAGTTTCTTTATATGAAAGATCCTATCTTTTTTTCGATGAGGAATCACCTCCATAATAATAATAATAATAATAATAATTTATTAATCCTTTAGGACACAAAAGAGTGTATAGGACAAGTCAAGTACAAGAATATAAATCTGAAAATAATTTACATCCATTAATTACTATGTTAAGGGATCAGATAGAAATTCCACAACAGAATAGAAGCATCTTTGAATCAACATTTTTTTAATTTCTCTTTTGAACATTCGTTTGTTCAATGATTTTACATAAGTAGGCAAATGATTGTACAATTTTACACCCTGATACAACGGAGAGCGTTCGAAACTGCGAGTCCGATGCTTTGGAACCAAGAGTACCTGTGAATTTCGTGTTCTGTGATCATGCGAACTCGATAGTTTAACCCAATTAGTTTCGTTATCCTTGGCGTAAAGGAGACACTGTAGTATGTATATACAAGGAGAGACAGCAATTTATTTGCCACAAATAAAGGTCTGCATGATTGACGGCTGGACAAACCAAAAATGAGACGTATTACCCTCTTCTGCGCCACAAAAACTCTACTGAAAGAAGTACAGCCTCCCAGAGAAGAATATTGTAGGACAGGTGACAATAAACAAGGCTGTAATATACATCGATTAGAGACCCAAGCGGTAAGGATATTTTCAATCTACTCAAGGCGAAAAATGACTTGTTAATTTTCTTGCATAACGCGTCGACATGGGTCACCCAGCTGAGATTTCGATCCATATGGACACCTAGGAATTTAGTTTCGTCTGATGGAAAAATTGAGGATCCTAGACAGTCAATCCTCAGAGAATCTCTTTCGTTGTGACTCAAACCGAAATACAGTAAAGACGTCTTTTCAATATTCACTATTAAGTTGTTGGAACGGCACCATGACATGAACTCAACCATAATTCTCTGACAAGCTGTCTGAAGCTCTTCACAACTTTTGGCAGCGACAACGACAGATGTGTCGTCAGCAAATAACAACAGCAATAAGCAGGATAAATGAGGAGGTAGATCGTTTACAAAAAGTATAAACAATAAGGGCCCCAATACAGAGCCCTGGGGTACGCCCATATTCACATTGTATTCACTGGAAAATTGACCATCATTTTTTACTATCATTGTTCTGTGTTGAAGAAAACTATGTAGCCATTCAGAAAAAATACCTCTAAACCCCAAGTTATAGCACTTGTCAATAATAAATTGGTAAGATAACGTATCAAAGGCACAGGACAGGTCGAAAAATATTCCTGCAACGTGCAAACTAGTATCCAAACATTGATGGACTGTTTCCACGAACTTGAGTGCAGCAGTTTGGGTGGAGCAACCGTTTCTGAAACCATGCTGAACTTTACTGAGAATATCGAATTTTTCCAAAAAAGACATCATTCTTGTGAAAACGATCTTTTCAAAAATCTTCGAAAAGACACTCAGAATTGATATCGGTCGATAATTTGTGATGTCAAGCACATTACCTTTTTTATGAATAGGTATGACAACAGATTTTTTTAAAGCACTAGGGAATTTCCCTGTAGTGATTGACAGATTCACAATATGAGCAAGATGCTCACTGATTATTGGGCCAATTCTCTTCAGAATCCTAGTAGAAATGTTATCTAGGCCAACACATTTTTTATTCTTCAATCCCCTGATGATATCCTCAACCTCGAAACTTAAAACCGGTTGAAAGAAAAAATTATTTCCCAATAATGGAGTAACAGTACAATACGGTGATAATTTATCGCCATAATGTGCTTTCAACCTCTGACCTGCAACCGTAGAAAAATAATCACCAAATAGATCAGCCACCTCATTCGGTTCATCGACAGTTTCGCCGTTGACATTGAGGGTTATGGTACCACTTACCTTGTGTCTTCCTGTGTACTCGTTCACAATGTTCCATACTGTTCTACTCCTATTTCTAGATTTGTTTATGAGGGAGCAGAAATAATTGTGTTTAGAAGTTTTTAATAGGGCATTATAGAAATATTTGGCTTCTTTATAGTTGTTATAGCTTTCCGCAGATTTAATTATTGTGTGAAGCCAATGAAGGTTCAAAAGATTTTGTTTACTTTCACCAATTTCTGGGGTGATCCAATTACATTTCATAGGCGAACTAGTAATATTTCTTGTGGGACAACATAACTCAAAATAATACAGAAGTGTATTTCTGAAAACGTTAAAACATCGATCCGTATCGGTCTCAAGGAAAATGTCAGATAAGTCACACCTGGATAAACAGCATGCCAAATTATTCAAATTGTCTTCACTCAAATCAACAATCGACCTTATTGATTTTTGACTAGGAAAAAAATTAATTTTAAATTCAAGTGACAGCACCCTGTGATCACTTATAAAGGGTTCAAAAACAACAGTCTCGCAGTTCCGAACTAAGTCGGAGTTAGTTATAATATAGTCCACCTTGGAAACAGAAGTGCAACCTGTACAATTAGTGAAAACTCTAGTAGGCTCTCTCTAGATGTAACATTCATATCAAAACAATCAAGTAATTCAATTAAACACTTAGTTTTATGAGAACTCTCATCGAGATAATCAACATTAAAATCACCACATAAGAAGTAATAATCAATATCAGCAAAGCAACTCTGAAGTGCACAAAAAAGTTTGTCAAAAAATATTTCAATGTTCCCAGAACAAGGTCTGTAAACACTAATAATGCCCAGACGCGTATTGTCTAGTAAAACTAGTACCCCGGAAATTTCTATATGCATTTCATGAGAAAACTCGGACACTGATAGCTTCCTCACCCTTAGACCTGTCCTGACGAGAATCATCGAACCACCATGTCTTCTATGTATTCGGCAGAAAGAATCAGCCTGTATATATCCAGGAACCACCAGCGAGTTCACACTGTCGACATTGCACCAATGTTCCACCAAACTTATCACATCAGGTTTATTTACATTCACAAGAACCTCCAAGTTTTCCAATTTATTGGATGAGCATTGTAGATTTACCTGAAGAATTCTAAATTTTTCTACGAAATCATTTCGGTTCGAATTTAATTTGGAGATTGTTGTATAGTCTTTCTTCGATGAAAAAAACGGTTTACACTCACTTTATTAGGCCAATTTGTGCCATCCATGGCTTTTTCATATTCGGAACTTGATATGACAACCTTAAATGAGGCATACGAGTCAGGGTACTTAGATGTTATCTTTTCGCACTTGACATACGAAAAGTTACGACTTAGAAATTTTTCCAAACTTGCTTCAGAAGTCTCGGGTTTCAAATTAGACACATGAAGGGTTATTAACTTGTCCAGCCCTCAACTTCGGCTGCTCCCATGTAGGATCCCCTCACCAGGGATTTTCGAAATTTTCGTGGTTTTTACGGTCGACCACTTTCCATTCATTGTCAAAAGATGTTGCATTGACAGTTGAATTCTCCAATTGTCTGGATGTTCCCTCTGAGATGACGTCATGCACTATTAAATCAGATGTTTGAGGTAAGGATTGCGGTTTATTTGGTATGGCAAGAGTAACAGTTGGGGACTCCGGAATATGCGTGCCGAGAGAGATTTTATTGGACGGAGACCGACAGTTGCAGAACGCCCGGGCCGTGATACTTCGATAGGAATCGAATGTTTAATTCGCGGACCGATGTTATTGTTTTGAATGTTTGTTGACAACTTTTTATTCGCTGAAGTAACTTTAGCATCTTTTAATTCAATTTCCCTCTCGAGATAAATAATCCTGGATTTCAACAGGAATTATTTTCCATAAGCAGACTATTCTTTGCCTCCAGTTCGAAAATGATCCTGAGAAGGAGATCCTGATTTGTAGATTCACGATCAATATTTTTAGGTTCGATATCGAACATCGGGGATGGGTCAGAGCATAACTTGTCACCCGACATTGAATTTGATAATTCGATTTCACAACACTTTTTGATTTTTACACTGCAACCACGATGGTAACTTTTATTACATTTAGCACACTTCGAACAACTTTTAATGTTGTCCACAGTGCCCACACTGTGGAACAACAATTTTAAGCGAGAGACTCGCATCAACGTCTTTATCATTCGGCGGCATGTTAATGAATATTCTACACTTTTTTAGTTATTTATTTATTTATTTCACAAAAGAACGCTGACAGGTGTAAACACCCAATAGAAGCGCCCACTAATTACATATTTATAGACAACATTATAATATAAACAACAAATAAAAAGATTTTTTAAAATAATACTGATTTACAATTATTGTACCTGCATAAACATCCCCCTTACAATTTTCCACCCTGTATATAAGGAAATATGAATCAAAATAAATATATGGGAAATAACCTGGTTACAGTCACTGAAAATATTGGATGATGTAAACTGCATTTCAACCGATTAATCATTAAACAGATTTTATCTGTCTAAACAATTTTCATTTTATGTTCATCGAATCGAGAGGTGATCGATTCACAGATAATCGTTTGGAATTATTTTAAATTGCGGGGCTGTAGAAATTTCTCAACAGGATATTCGCTGCCGATAACCTTCATTATCAACACGACATGACCGACACTGAGTTCGGTCGATATTTCTATATTCCCAATAATTTGCTTGAACGACAGGGGAGATACGGTTTATTAGAACAGAGTATTAGTAATTTCACGTTTTTTATTACTCGGATACAAGTTGCTTCAGCATTTGTAGCATAACGGGGTTGATGCAGCATTTTGATAACCTATGTGACGAAAAGTTTGCTGAAATATACGAGTGAATAATTTATTACTTTGAGTTGATCTTTGATACTGACCATGTAAGATTGGTTGTTTTTGCATATGTGAAATAATTATTTAATTTTTGTATATGTAGAATTAACTAAAACTTCTAATCGAAAGAATCATTATAAATAACACAGGTCTACAAAAAAAAAATTTTTTTTGTTGCCTAGAATTTTTGAGCTGATTTTAACTATATTTTTATTGCTGAATCTAAATATGATAGCAGTTTTTCTGTATCAGTTCTAGATTTTTAGATAAATTCACTTATCTGACAATGTTTTTTCCTATTTAATACTTTCAAGTATGAGTGTTGTAAAATTTATACAAGAGATAGATCCTTGTATATTTTCCTTATTGTCCGTCTTCATTTGTAACAAATTGAATTCAAAATAATAAGATTTATTATAATTATTATTTTAATTTATTTATTACAAATAGACTACTAACAATTTGAGATATATAACTGATTGGTTGACAAACTGTTAACAAGTGGGATTTAATCCTATTTAGTGTCATCCAGTTAGTTCCATGGAAATACTATATATGGAGCTGTCCAGTCTGAAGTGAACTTCAACTGCAGTTGAGAGTTGAGGTTAGTTTGTGAATTCCCGCAGTGCAGATAGATAGAACTCAGCGTCATTTGAAATTTCTCTTTAGTAACGAGTTGTTGAAAAGTAAATCTAAAATGTTAATGTGAATTGTTGTATTTGTGTTGTTGAATAGAAATGACTTCAAGTAGAAGAAGCCGTGTACATCATACTGATATTTTTTGCTGCATATGCGGAGAATACACGTTCTTGAAAAACAGAAAAACTATTAGTGACTTTGTAAAGAGGGCTTATCATGGATATTTTGGTGTTAAGCTTGGTGATCAGGATAAAACCTGGGCACCACATATTGTCGGTGAAACTTGTACAGAGCATTTACGACAGTGGACTGCCGGGAAAAGGAAAAGTCTGAAATTCGGAGTACCAATGGTTTGGAGAGAACCAAAAATCACTTCGATGACTGTTATTTCTGCCTATTAAATATTACTGGAATCAATCGAAATAACCGTAACAAGTGGACTTATGCAGATTTAGTCTCTGCAAGACGCCCTATTCCTCACTCAGAAGAAGTGCCAATTCCAACTTTTCAGCAGCTACCAGAACTCTGTGAGGACACATGCCTCTCTGATCAGAATTCTGACACTACTGAAGGTGACAGTGATTTTGAAACGATGTCATCAATTCCCCAATGTTTCAACCAAGATGAGTTAAATGACCTCACTAGAGATCTCAACCTGTCGAAAGCAGCTTCTAAATTACTAGCTTCCAGGTTGAAGGAAAAAAATTTACTTGAACCAGGAACGAAAATTACATTTTATCGCACAAGGGAGAAAGATCTGCGACCTTTTTCTCTGAAGAACAGAATCTTGTATTTTGCCATGCTATTAGAGAACTCCTGGTAAAAATGGGTCTACCTGAATATTTTCCGGATGATGGGCGCCTATTAATTGACAGCTCAAAGCGAAGTTTGAAATGTGTTCTTCTACATAATGGGAACAAATATGGCTCAATACCAATTACTCACTCAACGAAAATGAAAGAACAATATGACAACATAGCTTTGGTTTTGGATAAAAAGTATCATGAACACCACTGGGTGATTTGTGTAGACTCAAAAATGGTAAACTTTCTCCTTGGACAGCAAAGTGGCCACACCAAGTATCCTTGTTTCTTGTGCCTCTGGGATAGCAGAGACAAATCGCAACACTGGGTTAGAAAAGAGTGGCCTAGAAGAGAAAACATGGATGTTGGGGGAAAGAATATCATCAATGATCCTTTAGTTCCGCGAGAGAAAATCATGTTTCCACCCCTGCGTATCAAGGCTCTTGATAAGAATGGATCATGCTTTGCATATATAAGGAAAAAATGCCTCAGCTGAGTAAGGAGAAAAATAAAGCAGGATGACCCACAAATAAGACAGCTGATTAAAGACCCAGACTTCATAAAATCAATGATTGAGATTGAACAAAATGCCTGGAATTCATTTGTTTTAGTTGTCCAAAATTTTCTGGGTAAACACAAAGCTGAAAACTAGATTTCAGATCACTTGGGTGTAACATGAGCATTAATGTGCACTATTTACACAGCCTCTTAGACCGTTTTCCTGATAATTTAGGCAACATTAGTGAGGAGCATGGTAAAAGATTTCACTAAGATATCAAATGTATGGAGGATCCCTATCAAAGAAGATGGGATACTCACATGATGGCAGATTACTGCTGGTCTTTAAAACGGGATTGTTCTAAAATACATTCAAGAATGTCACGCAAAAGAAGTTTCCGAAATGTTTAGTGAGTAATTGGTTTGAATGATTACTTTTTCTGTTTTCTATAGTATGTAATGAATAATATCTGTAATATCTGTGTAATATTATAAAAATTCCTTTATTAATTTGTTTCTTTAAACCATGGTTCTTCTTTTGAAATAGTGTAATGTATAATTCACAAAAATGTTGATATCTTGATAATATTCGAGCTGACAGGCAAAAACTGATAGCAGATTTGAATTCAGGGCATCAAATTCATATGAAATTACCTCCAAAATCTTCGGCACCAAAACCACTGTTGACCAGTGTAATAGATGGAAACAGTCATGTGCTCTTCAATTCCAGATGAGGTATTGTGCTATCAAAACATACTCCTAGAAGTACCAGATCTGAGGATGTTTATATTTTGTATATTTCAGAGCTCAGTCTTTAATGAAAGACGTTTGACAATAATAGTTATTTAATTAACTAGTTTAATAATGATAGCTATTAATGATCGAGATATTTTAACACGAGAGCGGAGCGTGCCTGTTAAAGTTCGAAACCATTAATCGCTAATTGAAGGCCTCAGTACCAACAAAGGTTCAGGTCCTGATCAGATTCTAGCCATTTTTATAAAATCATGTGTTGATAGCTTGGAAGAACCACTACATCTAATTTTCAATCAGTCAATTCAACAAGGCCTGTTTCCTGATAAATGGAAACTTGCAAAAGTTGTCCCTGTTCATAAAGGTGGTAAAAATAATCAAATATTTAATTATAGGCCAATCTCTATTCTAAGCCACTTTGGTAAGATATTTGAATCGATTGTTACCGATCAACTGTTTCATTTTATTGGACATAGAATCACTGTAAACCAGCAAGTATTCTTCAGGGACAGGTCGGTTTTAACTAATTTAGCTCCTTATATGCATTTCCTTTCAGAGAGTTTCGACTGCTGTTTATACCGACATGGGCAAGGCGTTTGACAAGGTGCACCATGGAACTCTTATTAGGATTATTTCTTCGTTTGGAATAGTGGGGCCTTTAACGAAATGGCTTAAGACTTACATATCTAATAGAAGACAATACGCTGTTGTGAACGGTGTTTCCTCGGATGTGGCAGATGTCTTTTCAGGAGTACCTCAGGGCTTCCATTTGGGTCCCCTTCTTTTTGCCATGTATATTGACGCTGTGTCTTCATGCATTTTGAACACCTATTGTATGTGTATGTGTATGCGGACGATCTCAAGATTTTCAGGCGCATTTGCTCACGGGGGGATTCAATTGGTTTTCAGGAAGACCTTGATCGGTTTTGCTCTGGCAGATTCTTTACTTTGAATATAGAAAAATGTAACCATATCAGATTCACGAAAAATACGAATCCTATAGATCATCCACTATCTATTGAAGGAAGAGCGATTGGCAAAGTGACCAGGGTGAGGGATCTCGGCATAGTATTGGATTCTAAATTATCGTTTGAGGCGCATGTGGAGCAGATTGTCGCTAGGGCTTTCAGAATGCTTGGATTCATCTTGAGGGTGACAAAGCAGTTCCAAAATGGAACTAACTGCTTTGAGGACCCTTTATTGCAGAATATGCAACGCCGATCTGGTCACCTTTTTATTATAAATATGTTGATAGAGTGGAGAGTCTACAAAGAAAATTCATAAAGAATCTTAACTACAGGTGCCGTCATCCGTGTCAACTAGATTACGAAGCCAGCTTAGTGCTGCATAAGATGTCAAACCTGGAGCGGAGGAGAATTGTCTCTGATGGAATTTTTCTTTATCGAATTTTGAGTAACAATTTCAATTTTCCACTTATTAATTTTATAACATTCAATATTTCGATCATCAACACTCGACAGAGGACACTTTTTTCCGTTCCTAGGACTCGCACCTCATTGTTTTACAACTTTGTCTTTTTGAGGATGATGCGCTTTTATAATACATATTTGGGTAAAAGTGACATATTTGATGTATCGATGGCTAGTTTTAGGAGGAGTATTAAATCTTGTTTATTCCGCATTCCGTAAGATGGAATTTTCTGTGCCTTTATAACTGTTGAATTTCATTTTTTTTTTTTTTGTTCAGATCAGATGTTGGGGATCTTTGAATTTGGGGATGCTTGTATACCTACTTATTGTTTGCTCATTTTCTTCTTGTAAAATTCTTATTTTTATTCTGTGAACCCTTGTAAGTGGGATATTTTACTGTAAGGATTCCTATTTATAAATGAATAAATATATAAATCAGTCGAGTTGTCGTTACTTATATTACTTCTGAATACTCTATGTTCGGTTGCCCATGACAATCATGCATTAAAATAGAAAGAAATCGTGTATTAAAATGGGTCATCAATGCATGATTTTGTGAACGTTAAACACAGCATTTATTGGGAGGTCGACGGAAAAATAACATATTTCATATAGAATAGAAGTGACATCACATCATGTCTAGCCACGAGGAGTGAATCTTCCTTATGAAACAATTTACAATTTTCTAACAACAGGAACAAGCAGATAGAGTTGATGCCAAATAAGCCACAAATTTCTCTGAGATTTAAAGAATTCAGAAATGTTCTATGATTGATTTTTGACAGAGAAAGAGGATCCTGCCTGAAAACGTGAAACTGCAGAAATATTCGGACTAAAATGAGTTTGACCTAAACGAAGAAGTACAAAATACCGTGAAACTATTTTCTCTTAATCCTTTTATGTTCCAAGTTTGCCATTGCGAAATTCGTTTTTATACTTCAATTTGAGGATCGTGGAAGTTCTCGACAATTTTAGTGAACTTCAAGATGCATTCGCCCGACAAAATCCAGAGAGGTTCTTATTGTTTTAGTATTCCACGCTCATTTGCATTCGGGCGCAGGGGTATCAAATAGGACAATTTCGAATGAAATAGAACAAAGGAATAATGATCTTTTTTGAAGTTTTTCATTTCTATAATTTTCTCTCGAATATATGTAATAGGTAATATAAGAGGTTGGAAAACGAGTCCTTGAATTTTGGAAGGAACCATTTTTACTGATTATCCAAATGTCACTTTCAATTTACGGTGAACTTATGCGTTAAATACATTAACATCTTAAACCAATGATATTCTACACTCCAATCAATTTTTACACCTCTTAATTTTTTATCGACTCATTTATGGTGCTTATTCAATACCAAACAGCGGTAGGCAATTCTCAACTAATAACCCCAAGTAATATATTGTGTCTGCTTCGAAAGGTCCGGTTACGACAAACAGAAATATTTCATCCCAGTGTCAGAAGACTCAACTAGTCATCTCGAGGCATCCAGACCCGTTTAGAACTTGAACTGAAGGAGGCATGGATCTAGTCCTCAAGACTGAGTCGTCTGGATAAAATCAGTCCATAAGATCGACTCCTTTGCGTGC
Source organism: Micraspis discolor (assembly GCA_030674115.1). NCBI lineage: Eukaryota > Metazoa > Arthropoda > Insecta > Coleoptera > Coccinellidae > Micraspis > Micraspis discolor. Next base: position 6,367,039 of record JARTUT010001740.1, read on the forward strand.
TGCAGAATCTCGGCTCTTATACCCTCGTCTGGGTGTCACACCTCTCGTTATCGTCATGTGTGACCAAGAGTGTGGCATCGACACGAGGCACTGCTGACAATTGCTGGCGTGGGCTCTTTCCAGTACCTTTTCGAGGAAGGACCCAGTGCAATGTGAAGAAGTGGATCATTACAACATGTTAATATTCAACACATTGATATATTATCGATGATCAAGAGTACGGAAACTCGTTGTTGTCAGATTGTTTTCTCCAAGCAACTGACCGAGGTTTCGATGCAAATTCAAGTTTTATAAAAGGCCAATACTTGTTGATCAAATCTGCCAGAGACATCTTTTGATCAGGAAATCAACGATTCAGATCAAATCGAATGGCTCAGTATTCTCATATTCGTTTTTACTCTCATTCTATAGACACGCCTTGCATACATAATAAATCACAGATTGGTACTGTCGCTTGGAATTCTTTTATTGTCTTCGTAACATGAATTATTCCACTCCATCTTGCAACAAATATTTCATGCAGTAGATTCAAAACTCAAACCCCAAAAGTGAAATAGATAATTCATGAAGTCAAGTATTAAGTGATATGGGAGGCGGCTAAGTACTTGAGTATATCTTTGAGGAAGTTTGTTTCCGTGTGTGAGTTACAAACTGGATGCTGAATCATTTATTATTGGGGAATGTGCGAGTCTGGTGAGAAATGGGGATATACAAAGGATATTTCACGACGAATTCCTATCCCTTCAGGGCATCCGTAATGGGGAGTGGAGTAACGAATTCAAACGTGGGGGAAGCGTTGTAACGCGATAATCATGTATTACTAATTGGGCACTACACTCTTGATACCGTCAGGTGACTGGTTATGAACGCATCAACTTCATTGGAATTGAAACTTGGTGTGAATTTATCGGAGGATCCATAGAGGATCTCTCTCATGATTGGTGGAAAAGAGAGACCGGTCGCAAAGGATATATGTTATTGAGGTTAGATTCCGAGTAATCGACGTTCAATTCAATTGAATTAGAAAGACACATATCTTGGAATTAATTTTTAAAAATAATCTTCAGAAGCTTGTACAGTGTGAGTATTTGATGACTACGTTAATTCTAACTACTGATTCTTGAAGCCACAAGAAACACTGTTATTCTTTACCGCTTTTTCCAATTCTGTACCGTTGCAATGTTATAAGCGATTTGAGGTTTCAAATTGGTCTATGGCACCTCAGAATACCACTGATTTCATAAATAATTTAGCTTTTCGTGCACGATAGACCACAAAATTGTAGATAAGTTCTTGTTTATGCGCCCTGTTCCTGTTCAAAGCTCCAGAATGTAAATATCCATGATAAAAATACATATTCATTGCTGTTTCAAGAATGTTTCATAATTTTCCATCCATATCACCATTTCAGCTGAAAATAATACTGAATCCCTTGGGTAGTGATTTTCCATCTGGATATTGGTGGAAATATTGAAATTTCTTAATTTTATTCTCAATTTAATTGAATATTCATAAACAATTTATCTTATTCAACATAAATTTTTCCAACATACTGAATTTTATGACTCGATTCCAATTCTTTAGATTTTCAAACCAACACTATTATTATAGCTTTAAATTTCCATAAATATCAAAGATTTCTATCTGTCTAATCTACTTACTCCTATTCTGTACCTGTGAAGTCCTAAGTGATACAGTAATTCATTGAATAGAAATGTTGAAGTTATGATAATTATTATGAAATTCTCATATGTTATCCTTAAGTCGAAATAGGTTCCAAGAGAGGAAAGGCAGTTTTGCAGTATTGTCAGAATTTATTTATTTTGGAATGACCTTCAACATTATGGAGGATATATTATGAAATTTAGAACATTTTTGATCATGATTTTCTTAAATATAATGAATTTTCTTTGGTGCTGTTTGAAACCCCCTAAATACTTGAAAAAATTACATTTTCATAAAGTCCATGTGATTTATTTGTGCTCATCCAATGAAGCTGTTTCTGTTTATTTTTTTAATAAACATATTTTGAAATAAAATAAACTGAGAATTTATAATTAATTTTGGAGATTTCGTCATGAAATATTCAGTATTGCATATTGAAAATTTACAAATGATCAAATATCCAAGCAAACAGTACGCATTCGTTCATTTTAAAAGTGACCCTGACACCTTGTTTTTGAAATTTGGTGGATCCAAGTTCCCATCGTAGAAATTCTCTTGTTTCATTATGAAGCAACGCAAACTGAGAAGTTCAAAACCTACCTTCATATTTTGAAAAACCAAAAATTTCAAAAAATGGTTCAAATTTTAAATGTGTGTGTTGTGCTATCGAATTTAAAATGGAAAAAATATTAACGTTTAATTGACCATTAGGAAGGATTCAATAGCAAAATTCTCAATGATGAATGAATCAAGATCAGCTAAGTATGAGAAAATAGAATTAGATTCATATTGTTTTGCAATTACTAATTGCAATATACCTTTAAACATTTTCTCAGCAAAAACGTGGAAATGCTCAACATCAACAAACCATATTCTTTCTCTGCTTACGTATATTCTCTTTCCCCCCATGTGTACGAGGAGCCAGGTGTTAACAGATGGTAATTTATTCATTGCTCAAATTTTTGAGATCTTGATTAACCATATCGAATTTTCACGCCTGTACCGAGTTAGATCTCGGGTTCGACAGGGCATTAACTCGAAGAGAAATCCAGAGTGCCGAATCCCAGTGGGTTCATGCGATTCTGACGGACTATTTCCGGTCGGACCGGAAATCGACATGGCGGCTTCTGGCGTGATCGCTCTGGCACTAAATTTCTGGCCTAGTGGTCTAGCAATTAGAACTTAGATTCAGTCACGTAATTCATTCAATTAATTTGATTTGTTCCCGGTAGGGAATTCATCCAAGCTTGAACGTTATATGGGTGAAGTATCCCTAGTGATTTGCTATGGTTCCGTACTGATCTTGAAGGCATTTCAGATTGAGTGGAAATTTAAAACGGATCTAATGGGAAGGATTGTTGGGAATTACTTCGAATACGAAGAATTGGTTCGCAAATTCGAAGAGCCAAATAGACTTAAAACTTATGATAAGAGTTGAAACCTGATTCTGAAGTGAAGCAATATTTGTATAAAATTTTAATACAAGGATAAGAAGTGATCTCCTTCTTAAGGCTTGATAATGTGTTCATTATAGTACTGAACACAGTGATCTTATGAACTCTTTACAGCATTGTCTTCAAGTTTCGTAGTAAGTAATACTGACATCGATGGTTTCAATTTCTCAAAATACGTCATTTGTTAATATGGGGTAATATATAGACAACCGTGATGGTGTATCCACACATCATACAGCATCACACTTCGTGTTGGCATTGCTCAGCATAGATTTACTAATAACTCCCTTTATTTACTACATCGGTCAATCCGTCTAGGGGATATCTTCCAGATGATGCCACTAATAGCACATCCGTATAATTTCACGAAAGTACCAAGCTTCTAATGACTACTGACAGAATATAGTATTTTAAGTGATGTTGTTCTTGTGATTTCCAAAAACGATGGATGCAAACTCAGGTTTGATCCCGGATTCTTCATTAAGAAGTAAAACCCAATGGATCGGTACCGTTTTCAGCTCGATATTCGAAGATTACAGATATTTGACAAGCTGTTTTAATAAAAACCGGTAGAAATTTCAAACTTATCATATACAGGGTGAGTCTCTGACCACTGCGTTAATTTTGACCATAGATTCTTGACGTCAAAAGAAATATTTTCTTCCTATAACATTTTTCCAAATTTGGCCCCGTTCAAAAGATATAGGGTGTTGAAATTTCATGAAAAAATTGCATTTTCACCTGTAATATTCAAACGACAATATCAATTGAAATGATCTCTTGTAGAAAGTTTTTGATAACAGTCGTGCATATTTTGGCATCAATAGATTTATTCCACTTCTTGTGGGTTTCTCACTACTACTCTACAGATTGGTTAAATTGCACGAAAAACAAATATCGCTTGAACTAAAGGTCCGTATCTCGGACTTCCTGGAACCATTAGTCTTTTTTGCATATTAAATCATTCTTCATCTTTTCTCCTAAATTGCACCATTCTTGAGATATTTGAAGTTGATGGGAATTAAATCGATATAATTTTGTTCAAATTTTCTGATTTTCCCAAATCCAACTCTGTGCTGAAATGATTCAATAATCAGATTTGTTCAATGTTGCCATATTTTATGTCTTTATTAAATATTTCTACAAAAGGTTGGGGAAATCTCTCAAGTCTATGGTTCCACCACTAAACACTATAGAGAAATTAACCACTGAACAATTTTTTCCTACATTCACCACAAAATCTAAATTGCCATTTGCTGTATTCATTGTTGATGATGTCTAGCACCTTGTTTAATATTTAATCCAGAATAATGTTCCATAATAAATTGAGAAAAAGTTTTCCATCACTCTTCGGTACTTCGGTATATTTTGACCGTTGAAATAGGTAAAGTATTTTCTGTCAGGACCTGTTAAATTGAAGACTTGTCTTTATGAAGAGCTGGTTTTTTATAGCTTCAGACTTTCAGGGTTCATCAAATTATATCTATTCTAACATAGGAATGCTGCAAATTGAGCTCATATGAGTTTTAAAATCTTCGAACCCAGTCTCCTAGATTTGTTTTATACCTTTATTATCTTTATTTCATACACCGATTCAACCTTGTTCACAAACTTAAGAGATAATAGAATTTGACTTAGTTTAAATATTTCTGAATGTTTGTTATGATGCATGGTTAATTAAAATTCAATCAATATTGAAACTGGAAGCTATAAGCTCATAAACAAGAAAGATTAGAATAGAATGCATTTTCTGACCATAATCATTTCATACTGAATTGAATAATTTAAAACTATCGATATTATCCTTCAAATATTTTCCACATTTTTTTGAAAGAAAGCTACAAATAACTGTTGATAGTTTCAAACAGAATCAAAACAACAAGGAACCAGAGAACACTTTTTTATTGGGAACTACCCACCACAGAGACGTTATAATATTTTAATGTGATAATAATTCACTCTAATTATTCTGAGGAATTACAGATATTATCTTTCATTTAAAAAAAACATTGCAAATATTAATTTTTTCTCTCCTGGGGTTCGGTTATAAATTTATATTCTATGGAAAGGTATTAAAATTTGACATAATCTATGAATAACCATTATTAAATATTTATGTTCTTGTTTACGTAATTAAAACAGATACTCTGATCATAAAAACCAGTAATCAGTAATTATAGTCTAAACAGAATAAATTCATATTAATGATTTAACAAAAAATTTTTTATTAAAGAACACCTAGTTGATTTTTCAAAATCAAATTTAGGTATTTCTTCAAGAAAGTATAATTGTACACCTAAATCTGGAAATACTTGTAATCTATCCAGGTAAATTGTTATTGGGATTCAGTACAGAAAATAATCATCAAGCAAAGTAACATCACTTTAAAATGATTATTCGTAGTGACATCATTCATTGTTGTTGAAGATTTCGAAAAAGATTTTCATATTTTTAACAGTATGATATCAAGAGAACTCATAGACCTGTTCACTGGTCTCTGTCAAGGAGAAGAAACTTCAGAAATATCAGTGTTTGGAAAATCATAGATGATTTTTTCTGGCTTTGAGTGAAAAAAAAGCACAGTGACAACCTCTTGCCTTGGATGTTTTCATAGAAATGATGGTTTTCATGATTTGGAAATTTTAAGAAGAAAATACAAATGTATGATGATAACACCCAATAATTCTGAGGTTTTTTGGAATTTCTCACTAGAAAGGCATGGTTTATAATCTTGAAGTAGAAAGAAAATATAGTAGAACAACAAAAATCTATTTTTCATAATTTCATAATTCAGATTCAATAGTGGATGCTGCGGAAGGTATTTTTCATTTAAACTAAACTGGACTACAGAGGGGTATTTGGCCAATGTGAAAACTTAAAATGCTTATAACTTTTTAACGCAGCTGAATATAGAAAAACCGTAATGGAAAAAGTGTTTCTTTTGATCTCAAGAACCTATGGTTAAAATTAACGCAGTGGTCAAAGACTCACCCTGTATGTGCATATGCTCTAACTAGGTCTGGTATGAATAAGCGTTCTCCTCTTAATTAACAAAAATTGTATTGAATCATTATTATACTCCATTATCAATCTGACGAATTAGGTGAAGTATTTGGTGAATCGTTCACTCAACTATCCACCATAGACGTAGTACATGATTCAAACAGCGCATGATGTGGTAGAATAACTCATAATGTAACTGATTTCTTATTGAATAATCATAGATGAAAGAAAATTTCATTTTACCATGCCGAAACCAGGCGATGCTGAACTTTTGAATTTAGATATCATCATTCACTGTCTAAGAGTTTCCTTGATATTTTCCAGAATCAGACACAAAATATTTCTATGAAAAATTTAGGAAATTGTTAGGACCCATCCTTGTCCCCGATTGTTACAAGTGCCCTTGAAATTCTGTGTTTCTCACAGGTCACTCCATATCCTCGCATTTTTCATTTTTCCAATGGAATATATGGAACAAGCAATATCAACATCCATGAGTAGATTTTTGTCAAACGACCTTTCAAATATTGAATCTGGAGAAAATATCAGAATATTCCACCAGCAATTAGAATTTCATAGGGATGATTCAAAGTGAATGAAACATTATTCATCGTCTGCAGGCAACAGCTACCCCGTTGCCTTCACGTTTTTATCTGCTGAATTCACGAAGTCACCTAAAGGCAAACGTTGTTCTCTCCCCGGAAGATGTTAATAATAAATTTTAACACGGTATGAGGCTCCGGCCTGAGACTGATTTATTTATATGCTCAAGGTGGCGGTACACAGTTGTTATGAGGTCAATTCTTTCTTTTTGTAGTCTGCTAAAGGCTTTATGCCTTTGAAATATTAACAAGAATGATATTTATAAGAACTGCGGTGGGTATTCTGCTGCAATGGTTATGCGCTCTGGTAGATGTACGTACACCCGAACATTTATGGATACACATTGTCTTCATGTTACGGTTTGAGAGGGGACCTTGTTTTTGCTACACCTTGTCCATTATAACGCAGAATTATGAGGGCGAGTTTCCTATGTAATATGAATGTTCTTGCTACTGTCTCCAAGGTATTTTGATGGAGACAGTGCAAGATGTCTTCAACTCTCAAGAGATAGGATGAGACGTTGTCGTTTTGTGCTATTAACTAAAGCTAAAATTCTTAATATTACAGAATATTACGTCATGATAAGGGTTAAAGTTAAATTCGAGAGAGGAATAAAATTTTTCTGTTTCTCATATATTCCAGACCGTTCTCTGTATGCTTATTATGTGTTGAAATGTTTTTAGAAAGTAGTTTTGTTTTGACCTCATACAATTTTTTTCTATATACGCGTTTTTTATTTTTAGATATAATAAAACACCTTCAATATTGGTTGAACTTAATCAATAGCAAATCACTTGGAAACCAATAGTGCAAAAGCTGACCTCACAAATATTGTTATGTGAATGCAAGGAGAAACGAAGTCTGAACGTAAAACAACCATTCTAGGAAACATCATTTTTTCAATTTACGTGATAAGACAAGCCTTCATCTCTTCATCTTGACTACAACGCCCTTGTTTGCACGCTTCTTTTCATCACGTTTTCCATTTAAAACAGATTTTCTACGTATCCTCTGATCTGGCGCTAATTTTCCTTTCCCTTATGGCTGCCTTCTCCTCACGTTATCTCATTTTGGGAGCAATTTTCTAGAAAATAATGTTGTTCGCAGACGTTCCTTGGAGATAGAAATTAGGGCTCCCAACTTCCTATGTCAGATTTCAATTTAGGATGTCATCTTGCTTCTTATCCTTCAATCAGAGGAATAAATAACCCTTTTTGGAGATGAAAGGATTTAATGATGCAAATATGCAAGAACCGCGCACTCAAACCAGATTTTAATGTGGAATAACTTGGAGGCGGGTGCTGATAGGATGGAATTACGAGGTAGAGCTTTAGTTCTGAGTTAGGAGTTCAGTGGCAAAGAACCTCTGGAATTGAATTCCCTGAGTGTCTTCATGCTTGCTCTAGAGAATTTTTTTGTGTTTGTACTCCTTTAATTTTGATAACAGGATGAAAATATTGATTTGAGAACTATAAGACCCATATTGTATAAGATTTTGGTAGTTTGGGACAAGTTTTTCGATAAATTAATGAGTTAACTCAATATCTCAACAATAAATTTATTTCTTCCTTGAAAACTATGACATAAAAGGATTGATTGATTTAGATGAGTGCAATTCATAAGAGATTCTTTGAGGTCTCAATTTCTTGCTTCCTAAGTATATTGTGAAATCTTGAATGGAGTACTCTTGACTAGGTTAAAAATCTCTCAGGTAATTCGATAAGAATTCTGAAAAAGTGTAGTTCTACCCTAAGTAGCCCTCTTGCATTAATATTCAATAAATGTCTTCGTAGTGGCTTATTCCCCAATTCCTGGAAGGTTGCTAGCATAACCCCCGTTTTCAAAAGCGGTAGTAAAAATTCTGTTGAAAATTATCGTCCCATCAGTAAGTTATGTGTATTCGAGAAGGTGTTTGAATTTATAATTTATAAACGTTTACTTAGTTATATGTCGTGCGAAATGAAGGAGAATGGAAAACTGTACAGAGCAGGAAAAGAAGAAATTTCAGGCCAGCTAGGCTCGGAACAAATAAAGTTGGTGAGGGTGATTCAGAGACAGGTTTTCTGGGTCAAGAAAGGAAAGCATGGTTTTTTATAGGACGTGTAAAGGCTCATGTCACGGAACAAATCATTGAAAAATACATAAGAGGGAAACCAGGTTTCGAAAAGGAAGTAATGGAAATTAAACAGTTACAGTTTGAAAAGAAGAAGGGTGACCTTAAGTCTTTCCTAGTGAAGGTATCAATTAAAAGAAAAGATGAGTTATATAATTCTGAATTCTGGCCCGAAAATGTTGTTATCAAAAGATTTAACATGCATGTTTACAGAAAAAATTGTGCTGCGGCGGATTTTTTATAAGTTTGCAAGCCCAGGTACGATTTGATGAACCTAGGATAACCAGAACCAATCTAAATTGCATCAAGAAAAATTATAATTGTCTTGTCCATCAAAATTTGTAGTCCATGGGTAATAGTGTAGACTCTTTTCAGCATTTTCTTTCAACTCAACAAAACTGTAAAATTGTTTGTGTAACAGAACACTGGCAAAGTGAAGATGAAATAGTACAAAAGTTAAATAATTTCAATCTAATCTCACATGTATGCAGGCCCAAAGGTAAACATGGTGGTGCGGCAATATACATCCACAAAGATGTCAATAGTAGGAGAAGGAAGAAGTTGGAAGATTTTTCTGTCATTGGACAGTTCGAGTGTGTTGCTGCTGAGTTATGTTTAGGAAGTGAAAGTTTTATTGTGCTAGCAGTGTACAGGCCATGCAGTGTGATATTGATGTGTTTCTGGTTCAACTGAAGAAGGTTCTAACAATAGTGGCTGAGGAGAATAAAAATATTATTGTTGCTGGGGACTTCAATATTGACCTTTTAGTCAACAGAAGTAAAAGATCTGAATTTCTCACATTATCAAGTTTATTTCAACTTTTTCCCACAATCAGTGTACCTACCAGGGTTACACATAATACAAGTAGTTGCTTAGATAATATATTTGTGAATTTTGATGTCGATGCTGAAGTGCTCAATACCACTGTTTCAGATCATTTTGCCCAAAAAATAAGTTTCAATATAGTTATGGAGCAAACTAAACATAATAACTCTATCTATCGTAGGTTTTATAGTGATGAAGGAAAAATTAACTTCCGAAGTGATCTGCAACAGGAGGGCTGGCAGTCAGTATTTTCTATTAATGAGTCAGATGTTGATTTACAGTGGGAATGTTTTATGCGATCTTTTTGTTGTATATTTGAGAAACATTTTCCATTGAAATTGTGTAAACTCGGAAAAAGAAATTGAATAACTTTTATGATACCAAGGAAGTCAGGGATAGTAAATCAAAGCTAGACATTTTGCTCACTTTAAAATCATATGATAGTTCTTACAAAGCCTTATATGATTCTGAAAAAAAATATTATAACAAACTTCTAACTGCGGCTAGAGCAAATTATTATAATATAAAAATCCAGTCATCTGACAACAAAAATAGAACAATGTGGTCTATTTGTGATGATATTAGAGGTAGGGAGCATAGGAATAAAAACAATATTTTTAGTGAAGGTCTAGTGGATGTGGCTGAAAGATATAATAATTTTTAGTTGAAAAAATCCTAATATGTTGAATGGTTTGGATAATAGGATTTTCTCTTGTAGTTTACCAGGTAACCCTAGTTCAATTGATTTGCAGCCAACTACTCCTGATGAAATAGTTGAAATAATGAGAAAAATAAAGAATAAATACTGTAGTGGAGATGACGGAATACCTGTTAATATTATGAAAAGTTGTGCTGATGAGATAAAATATGTTATTTCGTACATAGTGAACAATTCTTTAAAATTTGGAATAGTTCCAAAACATTTGAAACTGGCATTAATTAAACCCATTTATAAAAAAGGGAATGAAACTTCTTTCGAAAGCTACAGGCCCATCAGTATTTTGTCCAGTTTTTCCAAGATATTTGAACATGTAATGTGTAGGAGGCTCTTAAATTTCATGAATGAGTGTAATTTATTCAATGATTCCCAGCATGGCTATCTGGAGGGTAGATCGGTTCAAACTGCGTTATATCAGTTTACGGAGAGGGTTATAGCGCTACTGGAGGATGATAAACTTGGCTTAGGTTTGTTCATTGATCTAGCGAGTGCTTATGACTGTCTATTCAGACCTTATTTGTTGATTAAACTTGAGAAACTGGGAATTAGAGGTAAAGCGAAAGAATGGATAGCTTTATATCTTTCCGGGCGTTTACAGAGGGTTGCTATCGTTAAAAATGGTAAAACTGTAAAATCAGATTTAATTGAATGTGATTTTGGGGTTCCTCAGGGAAGTGTTCTGGGTCCCATCCTATTCATTATTTTTATCATTGATATATGTGACATTATTGAGGAAATCATAAGATTATTAACATCTTTTGTCGATGACACGAACTTGATGATAGGAGGAGGTGATTTCAGTGAAATTAAAGCCAAGGCCGTTTCAATCTAAGATCAATTGAAAATGTGGTTTGAGAAAAATAAATTAATTATGAATGAAAGCAAAACAACAGCAGTATTATTTAGCACAAATAGATCACAAAAATTTAAGGAAAGTGTTTTGAAACTACCTGATTGTAACATCAATATAGAAGAATCTGTTAAATTTCTGGGGATATATCTGGATAGCTTCTTGAAATGGTCATATCATATTGATTACCTTTCCGGGAGGTTATGTCGTGTAGGATTTGCTATAAGAACGATGTCAAATTACTTGAGTCTAAATAACTTGAAAACTATATATTTTGCCAATTTTGAATGCCTGTTGAGATATGGTATCATATTTTGGGGATCGAGCTCAGATGTTAGTAGGTTGTTTGTTTTACAAAAGAGGGTTATAAGATACATGTTCAAGATGACTTCTATTCAATCGTGTAGGGGAAAGTTTAGGGAAAATAAAATGTTAACTGTTTTTGGTATTTATGTATTTGAATGTTTGATGTTTTTCTTTAAAAATAGAGTCATGTTTTCGCTTCATACAAGTAGAAGTAATTATGATTTAAGAGCACAGAACTTACATTACCCTGTACATAGGTTGTCATTATCTGAAAGACACCCATCTTATATGTGCATCAAATTATATAATTATCTACCTAATAGGATTAAGCTATTAAATAATATTAAGATTTTCAAAAAAGATGTCAAGGAATACTTGGTTGATTTGGAACCATATTCTTTGCATGATTATTTGAGGTGATTTTTTTCTTTCTTTTTGACACTGTTCCTTTTATGTGTGTACATACCATGGAATAAAGATTATTATTATTATTATTATTATGCAATCTCGAATAATACCTGAGCAGCACGGTTTTTTCAAAGCAACATCAGTTGAAACCGATCTCATCTGTTTCATTGAATATATACAAGACAATCTAAACCAGGGAATCCAGGTTGATGCTGTATATACTGATTTTAGTGAGGCTTTTGACCGAATAAATATCAAAACCCTTCTGAACGAGCTAAAGAATGTCGGTGTCATGGGCACGTTGTTGAAGTGGTTCGAGTCTTATCTTACGAACAGATTTCAGTATGTCAAGATGGGAAGTTTCAGATCGCGATCATTTTTTTCAGCATCAGGGGTACCACAGGGTTCCCATTTAGGTCCTCTTCTGTTTATAATTTACATAAACAGAATGAAAACGTGTTTTAAAGTATGTAAATTCCTGTTGTTCTATATAATTTGAAACTTTTTGCACGAATTCGAAGCATTCAGGACTGTTTGGATTTACAGAGTGATCTAGACAGCCTTTTCCGCTTTCGTGAAGATTTCAGCTTACATTTGAACCTAGCTAAGTGCTGTGTGGTTGCTTTCACACAAATATGTCTGTTTTATACCATCAATATTCTTTTGCTGGAACTGTTCTGCGGCGCACAGGTGTGGTGAGGGATTTGGGTGTTATACTAGACTCGAAGCTCCTCTATGATGAGCATATAAATAATCTAGTATGTTCAGGTAACAAAATTCTTGGGTGGATTATGAGACAATGTCGTCAATTCAATAGTGGTGAAGCAATTCTGGCGTTGTATTATGCCTTCGTTCACAGCAAGCTCAACTTCGCGTCTTTGGTTTGGTGTCCTCAATATAATGTCCATATCGAAAGATTGGAAAGTGTGCAGGATAATTTTCTTAGGTTTCTGAGTTATAGGACAGGTTTCCACCTGAGTCGGGATCCTGAAAATTATGTTGTTCGTTTGAGACATTTCAAGATGATCAGCTTGAATGACAGAAGAAAGATTAACGACGTAGTTTTCATATATAAGATACTCTCAGATCAATTGGATTGTCCCAAAATTTTATCGAGTCAATCGATCTTTTTATGACCACCTATAGACATCTGAGGATTGTCCTGATGATATCTATCCTGACCACCTATAGAACCAACAGTGCAAAGTCATTTAGGACCATTTTTCAAGGATGATAGCAATAATTTAAATCACTATTATTTTGGAAAATCTTAATCATGTTGAATATTATAATGTTTTCTTTAAACATAAGAATCTAAGTTTCATTTATAAAAATTAAATTTGTAAAGGAAAAGGATGTTTTATTCAAAGTACAATCATTTAAATCTACTATTATTTTCTGGCAAATTCGGATACCCCGTCGAAAAAACTCTTCATCTTTTGACGCTATCCACAAATCTACCCATATTTTGGTGTGTCTATATGATGTGAATACTCGACACCAAGCTGATCCCACCAAATACACAGCATGAGTTTTTTCCATGAATATTCGGCTTAGCTGTCGATGTTGATGGTTCGCCGGGCTTAACCCATGACTTCTCTTCTTTGGATTATCGTAGTGAATCCATTTTTCGTCACCAGTGACTATACAATGCAAAAACTCTTTTTTATTCCTGGCAAGCAGCATATCACTCATGCATAATCGGCGTTCAACGTCTCTCGGCTTTAGTTCCTATGCAACCCAATTTCCTTGTTTTTGAATCATTCCTAACGATTTTAAACGATGTGAAATTGCTTGTTGAGTCACTTGTAGAGTAAGTGCAAGTTCTATTTGCGTTTGGGACGAATCTTCCTCCAATAGTGCTTCTAATTCCATGTCTTCGTACACTTTCGGCCTTCCACTGCGTTCTTTGTCTTTAACGTCAAACTCACCGTTCTTAATCTTTTGAAACCATTCCTGACAACTTCTTTCACTTAAAGCAGCTTCACCATATGCTTCTAGAAGCAATCGATGCGCCTCAGCTGCAGATTTTTTCACATTAAAGAAGTAAATCAAAAGTTCCCGCTAATGATGCTTATTCGGAAAAAAAACTTGACATTTTTGCACGAAAAAAATTACGTGATGCTGACACGGAATCACTAGTACTTTAAGGTTATGGTGTTGCCAGATGACTAAACTTGGGATATTACGTTTTACATCTGACAATTTCTCCATAACCTTCTGGTGGGGCCATCTTTTGACAAACCGCGGAAACTTATTTGTACACCTAATATAATTAGTGGGCGCTTCTATTGGGTGTTTACACCTGTCAGCGTTCTTTTGTGAAATAAATAAATAAATAAATAAGAAGATTTTATACTATAAGCATACCAAGCAAGATCAAAAAGTCTGTTTATTGGAGGGTTATGTAAATAGTTACTTCATTTAAACAATATCAACAATGTTTTCAGCCTCCGAGATAAAAGTGAATGAAACTTCTTGATATACAGATTAATCGTAAGAAAACACAGCCAAGCCATTTACGGGCCAAACGAAAACATTTGTTGAAAATTGCGAGACAGAGATGCGTTTTTAGATGTGGATATTCATTGACTTCTTTTACATTATTGACAATGCCACTTTACTGAGAATACAGCGTCCATTCACAAATTTGGAACTGAACATATATGTTTTCTTTTTGGCGCTCTTGTTCACCGGAACAGAGTGCCTATCATTTTGCCCGAATGTCTGTAATTTTGGAATATCGAGCCGAAAATTGTCTCAATCGATTGGGTTCGACTCCCTGACAAAGAATTCGTGGCGAAAGTTGAGTCTGTCCGGCCGGCCGGCAGTATCCTCTCTAGCATCCAAAAGGAATAAGCTAGAGTTTTCATATTTTCAGAATAGGTTAATTGTCCAAATATTTCGGTCAAATTCGTTATTGGGCCAAATCCGTCAGATGGTTTATTAGATATGAGCATCTGAAATTTTGTTTCCTCAATAACTACTAGAATATCCATCCGATCAAATTGATACTTGAAATATTGTTGAGGGAGGCTGCAACGAAACAGCTCGCAAAATTTCGCAGAAATCGTAACCTACAAAATTTTTGAAAAATTACAAAAAAAAATGTTTTAATCCTCACTATCTCATATGATATTTTTCGGATTTGAATAAAAATTCGTGAATATATTGAGGTGATCGATATCTTCCTTATCCTCAAATTTCATTGTCGTAGCTTTTTTCCATCTAAAGATATGATCATTTTTTTAATTAACTGAAGAGAAAAGAGAAATCACATTGTCCCTTAGTACGGTAAAAGAATATTGTTCACGTGATCAGAGTGCTTATAGATTTGTTATGGTTTGAATATTTACTCGTAAGTAGCTCAACAAGAGCGCCAAAGCAATCTGACCTCACGTCAGTGCTTTCTAAATTTTGTTTTCAACCTCAGTTAGAGAAAGCAATCTATTAGCTATAGTCTTTTCCGGTTTTCATATTCAATTGCAGTATTTGAAATAAATCTTGTTTAAAAACTAATTGTGTGATATATTGCAAAAGAGATAACTTTCTGACATATCACTTCGAAATTAAACAATGTTCAAATGAATTACCTCAAAATAATTCGTGATTTTTTCGTTTTTCTAAATCGAGAAATAAGAATTATAACAACATTATATGATTTTCTATAGACTCGAGTTTAGTGTTGGGTAGTACACGTCTTAAAATTGAGTCTGTAATAGGTGCCTCATTTTTTTACGGAAGCGGTACATTGTACCATTTCAAATGAGGCGAGGGGGTCTAGCCGTTTATGACGCAATACGATGTCGGGACAAAATTCGTACTAGTATAGACGACGGGTTGTTGAGGCAGTATAGCGTAGCGAAGGCAAGGTAGGTAGGTATTAGGAACGTTGACGGTCTGTCTCACTTCAAATATGTCGATGCAAAAAGAGGGTAACGTGAACTGTCAGCCGAATTGAAATAATAAAAGAGGCAAAATTCAGAATGCAACTTAATTGTTGGATTTGGAAACTTTAGGGCGGTGAGCGAGTGATGGGAAGATTTTACTGAATATGAGGGTTTTGTTATTCAAAATAGTTGAAGTTAACCGTGATTATATATTCTCATGTAATAAAAGAATTAAAAGTTTCCTCTGACATCATACACAGTTTTCCTGTTCGTTTTAGAACAAACTGTTTTTATAAAAAATTCAGAAAGCACTGACGTGAGGTCAGTTGGCTTAGGCGCTCTTGTAAACCACTTACAATTATTTAAATTTTGAAAAATCATATCTCCAGAACTATTAGCTTGTCGAAGTCGAGAGTGGTATTTTTGTATACGTCTGATAAAAGTGCACCATAAAAAATTTTTTATTTGAACAGTGTCATATGAAAAAAATTTTTTTTTTGTTACTCCGAACCTATTCGGCCGATTTGACCGAATAACGAACTTAGCCGAGATATTTATACCTCAAACCTATTCTGAAAGTTTCAACTCTCTAACTTCATCCGTTCGAGAGTTATCGTGTTCACGGAACGGACGGACGGACGGACAGAATCGATTTTGACCACGGATTATTCATCAGTAGGTCTAAACAAAACGATTGATACCACTTTTGCCCAAAAATTCGAAAGTCACAGACATTTGGGCAAATTGATAAGCACTCTGTTCAGGTGAACAAGAGCACCAAAAATTTAGAAAGCACTGACGTGAGGTCAGATTTCTTTGGCGCTCTTGTTGAGCTACTCGAGATTAAATATTCAAACCATAACTATTCTATAAGCACTCTGATCACGTGAACAATAGTCTTTTCCCGTACTATGGGACAATGTGATGCAAATATGAACGCCTAATGAATGAACAAACCTATATCTCAAATTGAAAATAACTACTCATAATTTTCCCCAAGTTTTGTTCTAAGCTATAATTCCCTTTTGCTTAAAACTTACGTCAGTGCATTTCTGAATTTTGACAACGTATATTATTTCAGCCACCGATATTGAATTTTATCTCTATGATTTCCCGTTATGAAAAATTTTTATTAATATTACGCCAACTGACACTGATTAATGATCCTGACAATTTGTCATTAGAATATCGATCTGTGATGGCCATCGTTCAAAGAAAATCATCGGGACGTATGTCATTTCTCCTTTCTCTTGAGTAAATGAAAAAAATGATCATATCTTTAGATGGAAAAGAGCTACGACAATGAAATTTGAGGATAAGTAAGATATCGATCACCTAAATATATTCACGAATTTTATTCAAATCCGAAAAATATCTTATGAGATATTTGGACAATTTACCTATTCTGAAAATATGAAAACTGTAGCTGATTTCTTTTGGATGCTAGAGAGTATACGGACGGCCGGCCGGACAGACTCAACTTTCGCCACGAATTCTTCATCGGGGAGTCGAACCCAATCGATTGAGACCATTTTCGGCTCGATATTCCAAAATTACAGACATTCGGGCAAAATGTATCCAATTACTAGTGAATTCGAGCTGAATTCTTTTTGTGCAACTTCATTATGCCGAAAAGAGATTATCGCTTATTTATGGCTTATCACAATTCACAATTTTAACATTTATTAAAGTCATTTATTGAGTATGTACTAGATTGATTTATTTACGCTTTTCAAGAAAAAAAATTAAAATGTTTTATATCAAATTTCTTTGTAGGTTTTCAGTATCACGAGGTCTGACCTGAAACAACATCCAACATTAAATTGCAAAGTCTCTCCGTTTTCGTTATGAAGCCTCAGGTTCTTTGTCTTACGAAATCCCATTTTTTTCATTCTCTGTATTTTTTCATAATATCATAATATTCATCATTCATCATAAATGGAGATGAAATTTAATTTGCAATATATTTCTAATAACACAGTAAATCACAAAATATTCATCCAACGTTTTTTTTATTCCATTACCGCATTATCCATCCTTTATACTATTAAAAGAAATTTTATATCCTTCGATATTATCTAAAGCACCTCACACCCCAAGCGCCATGACATATAATGTCAACACACAAATCAAGGGCGGCTCGAACCCTGTTGTCATCAGAAATGAGGGACTCGAGGCATTTCGAGTCAAGTGAATGCAAGAACATTACCTGATTTCACCCTAAATTAAAGACTTCGTCGTGAGCGAAACGAAATTACCTAATTCGAAGGTTCCCTCATCGACACTATAGGAAGCGTGACAAACCAACGTTGCCGGATACGCTGTGATGGCATCAAACACGTGAGGAAATTCACGGAAATGTTTATTATCTGAAACACTGACCGGATTAGATAATGGAAATACAATTTGATTAACATCCCTGACATCGATAAAACACTTTACGAGCCATTTTGCCCCGTCGTACTCCTTTTTGTCCCTTTCTTACTGTGGAACATCGCAGCAGAATTAATGACAAAGAGGGTTTGTAGGTTCCGTAATGGAAGTCAAATTCTAGCCTGCTGCCCAGGAGGTTTTAGGCTGAAAGCCTAGTGAAAACAATCTGAGGACAAGCTCGAATAATATTCGGTTGTTCAAAGTGGCTACTCGTGTTTCGAAGTTATGAGATTGGTCAGTTAGTTTAGTCCTATATCTGAAGAATGGTCTCTCTGTATAACAAGAAATATTTTTCTCTACTTCAGTATCGTAATATCATTGTTTGTTTCTCATTTGTAAACGTCAGTTTCCAAAAACACAATATTAATCAAGTCACTAATTTATAAAACTGACAGTTAACTAGCAAAATTTTTAAAAGTTAGTGGTATTATTTACATTAGAAAATTTTGTTTTATCGTCATATATGTTGAAAATCGTGGTACAATTGTTATTTCCAGTAACACAGATTTTTGATGATGAAAGAGTCGATACTGATGATGATGAACCATCTGTTGACTCAGAAACTGCTGAACTCGAGGACTGCAGAATATTTATACTCTCCTTACTACCAAATAATTTGCTAGACATTTCAATTTTTTTGTTGACCGAATCATCGACATAAATTATCGCAATTTCGAAGCTCTTCCTCCCTCCTGCACCCTTCAGTGCTAAAATATCTCCACCAGAATCCGCAACCATAGTGGCTCCAGTTCTGCGAAAAGAGTGGCCGGTGTATAACTCTGGGTCTTTTAAACCTAAATATTTCGCTATTTGCTTTGGGTCACCACCAATAGTGTGCTGGCCAACATTCGGGGAAATGCATTTTCCATGTCGGTATGTCAAAAAAAATCTTAGGCTTTCTGTTCCAGGAGGCCGAATATTTACATAATTTCTGTATGGTGAATTTTCTTGTTGTTAAAGTTTTGTTTGCCGCAATGTAACAATAACGTATTTTCTTATATCTTCTACATCATTTATGTTTAAGGAGAGAATTTCGTCACATCGACAACATCCAAAAATCCCAAATATTGTTACAATTTTCTCCAGCCACCACTGGTCATCAGGAGCATGTAAAAAAATTGTTCAGCCTCTTCTTTACTTAATCCCTTGGCCTTTTTTGGCGTATAACGCTAATTTTTTCGTTTCAGAAACGCTATTACCATTTGAAATCTGCAAATGACAACTAAACGTCATTATTTTCATTGAATTTTTTAAGGAAAACAAACTTGAGAACACAGGCATTTTCTTTCATTTCCAAGCAGTTTTTCAGCATAGACCATTTTGCCCATAAAGTATTAGGGCTCAATCTAGCTGATAGTTGATTCAAGTAGACCAACAAAACATCTTCAGTTAGGTATCCAAATCACACTATTTTTATTTTGCCCCTTTTTGAAGTCATCGTATTCTCGCTCGTACCTTAAAGCTGATTTTGCAAGTAATAAACTTGAAGCTACACTGCTGGCTGCCTCAATAATTCCTTTTGGTACATTCATTATCGCTTTCGCCAAAACAAATGTAAAGAAAAAAAAACAGACATGTTCATGGCAACGCTTCCATAGCTTACGACATTTGCGACAAATTATTGGGATTTTTTGGGATTTATTTAACCTTTTTACAAATGAGAAACAAATAAAAAATGAAACAATACAAGCAAGGTAACAGGTTTTACTGGCTCAAGGAGGTAATTGACTCGCCTGCGGCTCGTCAGTTATATCCTCCATTCGCCAGTAAAAACCCTCTTACCTTGCTATTAATATTATATACTATACAATTTCAAAAACAGTGCTGTAATGACATCATTACAGTATTGTTTCTTGTAATATTTTTCTGTTTATGGTTGTCTGCACTTGAATTCCTATCAAATTCAAATACACGTCAAATGTAAATACAAAATAGTAATTCGAAATCATTGATGTTCAAGGGGTTCAATTCAAATTCAAATTGGGTAATTTGTCAACTTTTGTGAGTCACGTCAACCACCAATGTTCAATACAAAAGGCACTAGGATGTAAAATATGTATTTCTCATAAAATTTGAGCATTTTTTTCACGAAATTTTTCTGATGTAGAGAAAATATCGTCTAAAACACGTTGCAGAAGGCCATTCGAATTTGGCATTCGTGTTGGAATAGGGGTCCATTCTGCAACTAGTTTTAGAATATATTAATTCCTAAAGGTCTCAGAGTGAAACTTCCTGTCAAAAGTTATAGAGCAGATAGGATTTCAAAACGGACAAGTCAAGCCCTTATGAGAGAAAGACTGAATCAACATCGATTCAACAAAGCCAAATTACTTACAACATGCGAGAACCTTAGATGTAGCATTCAATCAAAAACTGATGCTGAAGATTATGAAAATATTCTGGGAGCTATTAAACATAGCTATGAAAGAATATATGAACAACAAAAACAAGTCCAAAAAAGGAAAATGGAGAAACTTATGAAGGAGTCAAGAAAATATGAACCCTTAGATCATTCAAACACCGTGATCAATTTATCTAATAAGAACTTAAGTGAAGATCAGATATCTCTCCTCAACAAGGGTCTCAAGTTCTCTATATCCCCTAAGACGATACCAAAAATTTAAATCATGTTGGCAGCAGAAAAAACTGCACAAAAAATTCGAGAACCTGAAAAAGCCGAAGAGTACAGATGGAAAATCAGAACCTTGTTAGACAGGAATAACAACACACCTCTACCCAATATAAATAAAGCTGAACAGAGGGCATTAAAAGATCTCAACTCAGATAAGAAGTCTCTGTCTCCACCAATAGAAGATAACTCTTGAAGAAAGAAGTCCCTGAAATATATTTCAGCTTATTTTTGTATTTTCACACTTAGACGGGGAGCCAGGGTTTTTTTCACAGGGGTTTTTTCCCTAGGCTTTTATGTCATACGCCGAATTGTATGACACCCCGTCACTAACCCCTGATCTATATGCTCTATTGTTTGCTAATTAAATATTGTCAGCCAAAAGTTCAAAAGAATATATATATATATAACTCAGATAGTTCCATAAAGATACTTCCAGCAGACAAAGGAAACGCCACTGTAATTCTAGATGTTGGCTCTTATAATAAAAAAATCAATGAATTATTAGAAGCAGGAAAATACAAAAAACTAAAAAAGGACCCTACCACCACAGTTGAAAACAAGATTTAAAAAATCCTTTATAAATATCGAAATGAATTTCCAGATCAATTCATTAAATCAAGACTTACACCTCACTTCAGTAAAGCACCACATTTATATGGTCTACCAAAAATACACAAAGCAAATATTCCTCTAAGACCAATTGTGAGTTCAAGAAATTCAGCATGCCACCAATTGGCTAAATTTCTGCTGAAAATTATATCACCATTAAAAAGTAATTCAACATCGATGATAAGAAACACGAAACACTTCATAGAAATAATGAAACATCAAGAAATCATGGAAGAAGACGTTATGGTCAGCTTCGACATTACCAGTTTGTTCACTAATATTCCAACAGATAAAACACTTATCATAGTTAGGAAAAAGCTTGAAGAAGATCAAACCCTTAGTGAAAGAACTACACTAAGCGTGAATGCAATTATGGAAATGCTTTCTATTTGTATTGAAACAACATATTTCCAATTTGAAGACATCTTTTATCAACAAGAATTTGGAATGGCCATGGGTTCACCACTATCACCAATTTTAGCTGATTTATATATGGAAATTTTCGAACAGAAGGCATTAGAAGAATATGCACTTAAACCCAAACTGTGGAAAAGATATGTAGATGATACTTTCATTATTTGGCAACATGGAAGAGACACTATAGATGGATTCCTTCAATATCTAAACAATCAAGAGGAATCAATTAAATTCACAATTGAAATCGAGAAAGACAGACAACTTCCATTCTTAGATGTACTCGTACATAAACAAAATGGAATCCCAAGAACCACTGTGTATAAAAAGCCAACGAACACAGGACAATATCTACATTTTGATTCAAACCACCAACTAAACACTAAATTGGGAGTAGCAAAATGTTTATTTGATAGAGCAATAAATATTTGTTGCACTGAAGAAGACCAAAATTAAGAAATAAATAACATCTCGAAAACTCTTAGAAGCAATGGCTACCCCAAAAAGATATTAGAAAAAGCTAGACGAACAAGAGAAAGTCAACCAGAACTAACAGATATAAATCAGACCATTAAAACCGTAATTCCTTATGTAAAAGGTTTGTCGGCGAAAATGAGAAGAATTGGAAATAGATACAACATAACGACTGCATTCAAAACTCAAGACACTATCAGAGCTAAACTTACAAAAGTTAAGCCTAATAATGAGACACAAAGGACAAAGAACTGCATATATGAATTACCTTGCGAGTGCGGAAGATCTTACATCGGAGAAACTAAATGCCCTCTGAATGTACAAATAAAAGAACATCAAAAGCTTCTACGAGTACTAGACAGAGACAAATCCAGGTTGGTCCAACATGCTGTAGATGAGAATCTTCGTATAAAGTGGGATGAAGCATCAATAATATCCAAAGAATAAAAACTTGCAAGAAGAAAAATCAAAGAAGCAGCATTTATGAAAATAACACCTGATTCCATAAGTGCTCCATCTATAGATCTGCCAGAAGTTTGGACGCCGATAGTTCGATCCAACTTAAAAAGATCATCATATCACAGATGAGTATATAACATCGTTCATTTTCTTTCATGACTTCTGTCAATTGACTTTTTGAAAATTGATAATTTTCAAAAGGTTTCTTACTTTTCTTCTTGATAAAGATAGAAGATGTCTATCGAAACGTCGGAAATCATTACATCTACAATAGATGATGATAATAGCCCAAACAATCATTCAACACGAGCTCCATCATCAACAATATCTCGTCATCAACTATTATTTCCTCGCCTTGTATTATAAGCAACATATTTTGAAAGTTGCTCAACAAGGTATTGGTTTGATTTAACGACAGAATGAAAGTCAACCTACATCCCTGGGGAAATTAAATATCTAAAATCATTATGAGTAACATTAATTTTGATTCCATCATTATATAAAACCGAACAATCATCAGGTGAATTTAATTGAATGAATATTGATGATACAATTGAATATCCAGTATACATTCAGAAGTTCTCATACTTAGGAAGTTTCACTTGTAATTGACGAAAACGTATTTGGCTGGTTGAAGCACTTTCTATTTTGATATCACATAAAGATCAGATTAAAAGTATTCATGTGGGATCTTGTATTCATGTACTTTTGAATTATTATGAAATGATAAACCTGAGTTCTGTAACTCTACGTAACAATTCTTTTTTGGTGTTAGAGGGGTCATTCGACTTCTTGATTTTAAGTCCATTTTCATATCACATGGTATATTCATACGGCACACCCATCAATTATAATTACCGTAATGACCTTCATTAATAAGAATATATTAGTGGGAGCTTCCAGCATGAACTTTTTTGCAAAGTCCCTGATAAACACATTCGAATTTTTGTGTTTATATTCATCATTTTCCTCCTAAAATAACTACTAGTTTGGGATACCTAAAAATATATTAGCTATATATTTCATCAGAAAATTGATGATTTCAACATTGAATTCTCATAACATAAGCTTGATGATTATTCAACGAAGCACTTTTCTTGTGAACATACGCAAATATAAGGTTTGTGAGACTGCAGTTGTCGTCTTGATTTGGCACCAATTCCTAATAGATTCATATGCTGCTTATAACTTTATTTTGGGTAGTAGATCAAAACATCCCATAATCGATTCATTTAAGGCTGATACGAATTAATTTTTCGTATACACAAAATGGTGAAAGCTCTGGTCTGGGACATGTAGAATTTACCAGGCAGCGAGTATTCTGATGAGAGAACAGTTGATTTCGTTAGAGTTCAGAAAGCAACATAGTATTTTAAAAATTAGAGTTTAACTTGTCCCTCAAAATACCTTCATGAAGGTGTAGAACTATCAATTTATTGGATAATGTGAGTAATCTTGTACTGCACAAAATGGCGCAAGTGCCTGTTAGTTGCACCGCAACATATATTAAATCTTATGATTTTTTCCGCTGGGTTTTGAAAAAGTAATATTATGGTAGTCAGAGATTCGCATCCTCACTCAAAATACTATTATAACTGCTAAAATATGTCCTACTTTGAACAGAGTAATGAAGACTACCAAATGGTGGAAGTGCTAGTTTGTTGTATATCCCATTACCTCAAACTCTGTGAAGAAAGATCATTTTTCGGGATATGAAGCCGGATCAATGGTATCAAAATTTAATTTTGACTCATGAATTATTCAGAAATAGTAATAACTTAATATATACCGTTCCAGTTACAAACACTCATTCAAAGTTCGTGTTCTAGAAGCAAAAACGACATCTTTGCATTATTAATATCAAGCTTATGGAAATAGATTTCCACTGGAAACCATCTAAGTGTATTCAATAATTCAATGGGATATTCTCTGACTTCTTTCAGCTACTTAATCAAAACTCATCTGAATAAGTTATGGTCAAATATCAGTTCCGTTTGAATCTGAATAAAGGAATTCATTGTGTATTCTGTTATATCGGAGTAAGGTTAATATTAGAGGATATTTCTTGTGAATGAAAAAATATTAGGCACAAAACATATAGAACCACATATTCATCCATCTGAGAGTTTAATGTGAAAATCGACCATATGCCATTTGGATCGAAAATGGTTTAAATACGCAATCGAACTCATATAGTATCTCAGAAGGGAAAATACACTATATATAGAATGTTGACCTTTGGTGTTCTACAGGGTTCGATTCTTTGACCACTTTTGTTCAATCTTCTTATAAACGGTTTTCTCGAATTGAACACTAGAGGTGAAATAATTGGCTTCGCACATGATACAGTAGCCATATATAAAGATGAAACATGGAAGGAACGGAAACAAGGAATAACAGATGAGTTGAAGATTTTATTAAAATAGCTTCATTGGAATAAACTCATATTGAACTCCGAAAAATCCAAATACTTGACATTTTCTTCGAACGAAATAAGTCAGCCAAAATTTGAAGATCTACATTTGTCCTTACGTCAAAGCTTTCAGAACATTTTATACATCTGAATATTTGAGGTCATCCCTCTAAGCTGTTTTTGGCAAAATAAATTTCATTCAAAACAAGCAAGAGAATTGAAAATTTCGTCTGAAAGCTCAAAAAGCTTTCGCAAACTTCATACAGAAAATACGTTAAGTTTATCATGACGCTCGACATGAATAAATGTATCCAATCTTAGTGAAACCTTTCACTGAATTTCCAAGGGTCGATTAGTTTTCATGATAGAATACACAGACAAATATTTCCCAAACCCTTGGATAACCTGATAAATAAATATGCCATCACTTTATTAGTGGAGGCAGAAACCAAAACAGGAAGAACGTAGAAACCCTCGAATAAGTGAAGAGCAAAGATAAATGTTTTCAACATGAAATAAAATTCAAATATTTGAGGTTTCCTCAAGTACACTCCAGAACGCGTTGGTTATTATCGCATCAGGAAAGCTTGGGTAACAGCGTTTCCATATTTTAGTTTCTCCGGATGGGCTTTTTCTGGAGGTGAAAATATTTTCAGGTTGTTTACTTCCTCGATGATTCCTTTGAAGTGTCGACTGTGTATCTTCCGGGGTCTCAACAATCTTCTCTCGGTGTATTCCGCCAGGAATTCACAACACCGGATTCAAATTTTCGAACTCGAATGTGCAGTGAATATTTGAGTGTGAATAACTCGAATGATGAAAATTGAGGGTTGCTCCTTCAGTTTCATCCGTGAGGTTTATGAAGGAGGTAATTGTTTAACATTTCAACGAAAGAAAAAGCCATCACTAATGAGAGTTTTCGAAATTTATAATTACGTATATATCCTTCATTTTTGTTTTCTTTAGTATACATGTATATACTTTAGTGCCACGTGATAAAGGGATCTTGAAATATGAAAAAAATTTCCTATGAGTATTTGTTCGAAACTGCATACTGAAGAAATGCAGGGTTTTAAAGCCTATTTTTTATTTGATTTTTTTCAAACTCAGGACAAAGAAGTAAGAACTGATCAAATATGGAATACAGAGGTTTTATATGATGCATACTCCGAAAATTCTATTACTTTTAAAATTACTTATGGTGGCACATACAGAAATCCTTCATTGAATCAACTACTTTTTTGTCTTACACTGCATGTCATTTTGGACTAAAAAAAGCGATTCCTCTGTCTTTTTTTTTTCAAAAAGGTAAATTTTGTTGAAGTTGCTAGATCCAACGCTTTCCGATAAAAAGACATCTAATATGATAATATGTATATTGGTAAATCCATCAAAAGAACATTTCGCTACACCTAATATATGCTGAGTTAATGGTTGGAATCGAAATGACGTTTTATTATTGTATTCTTTGGATCTTAATATAAATTCTTGGGATCCCATTTCGTTTATATATTATATGTGAGTCCTTCAATAAGTAAACGGAAAAGCGGCTATAAACATTGTAAAAATGCCTATATATTGATAAAATCACGAGCACATAACATATTCCATATTTTTTGGGCATAGAATTCTATGGATTGCTGTCGGATCCACAAAAAGGCATATGTGTCTTTTTCCACGTCCATTGTCCATTTCTATTCAAACGGTTTTTCAGCTGCCCAAAGAGGTTGAAACCGCATGGGGCTAAATTGGGCCAGTAGGGTAAAGGTGTACCTCTCAGACTAATTTTTCCAGAGATTCCATGGTTAGGCTTGCGGTGTAAGAGGTCGCATTGTCTGGATGAAAAATAAGACCTTTCGCGATCAATTCCGGACGTTTAATGCGGATAGACAGTTTAGATTTTTGTCAATCATCCCGAAATAAGAAACATCATTCAACGTAAGTTGGTCTTCCAAATAATGATGATAAACAGGCCCGTACATTTCCCAGAACACCGTCGGTAGAACTTTGTTGGCTGAACGACGAGAATTCTTTGCATCAGAGGACTCCGGAATTAGTTAGTTTTACTTTATTTTCTATTTTTATTTGAGTAATCGTCTTTCTCAAGTATTGAGCAGTTGAAGGCTCATTGACTTGTGAATTTCAATCTTATTATGACATCAATATGCCATAAATAATAATGTAGGCTTTTTATCCATTGTCTAGGGGTTATGATAGATTTTCGCCTACAGATAACGTCTAACGTCGAAATAAACACGGCTCTCGTATTAACAAGTTTATTTAAACTAAAAGAATGAATAAAATTATCGTCTAATATATAAATACAAAGGCCGATACTGAGTTCTTCGTCTAAATTCTACAACGATCGTTAAGTTCTTAATTTCGGCTAAAAGTTCTGAACTCACGAAACGTCTATTCGTCTTTCGTCAAACCTCTTTTCTCCAAGGTTACCGTTCTTATCAGCGTCAAAACTTAGAGTGTTTCGATGGAAACCTTCAGTCTCCAGGAACTTTCGTAATTTTTTTAGGTACATCCCTCAACACTCTCATTGGTCCACTTTAAACGAATAGGGTTTAACATAGTTCCCACCACTGTACTCAGCGTCCTTTTCCCAATATTTATCACAACCATCGCACTTGGCCCAATTAATGAACGTCATTTCGAAGCATGTCCATTCATTTTGGGAACGTCAAGAGGGTTAGTCCACCCGGCGTCGAATACATAAACGGTTTGGGCGCAATAAATAAAATTAGACTAGCTTGTCATCTTAGGATCGTCGATACATGAAGATGCACTAAATATCAGATATCACCTTTCAACTGCGAAGTCAGGTCCGCACTGGGACCAACTCCGTCCAAAAATTCTAAATCCTACAATAATTTCAAGGAATTTTGAAATTAATTTCCACGTTTTTTTCAGATATACTGACCGACGCCAAAGTACCACTCCCAGTTGAAACTCTTGATAAACACTTCTGAGCAATAATTATTTAGTGTTGATTAAAACTAGTGATCGCCATCCTATCAATTCGTAACTTAGAGAATGTCTAGATAGCGTTAAAAAGGAAGGAGTGTGCCAAATTTCGAGAAAATCGTGACGAGAAAAAATTTTTTAAAAATTCCCAAAATGTTTTTTTTTTCAATACACGATATCTCATAAGTTATTCGTCAGATCACAACAATTTAGGGCATTTATGCAGGGTATAGGTACCTAAAATATTTTAAAATTTCATCATCATAGCGAATAATCTCCAGAAGATATAAGAGTTTTTCTGAAAATGAAGTCACAGATTATATTTCTATCTATGAATTCACATCACATCAACTATAAATCTCTATGAGGGTGGTTTTAATTTTATGACAAGTTGTCATAATGAGTGAATATTGAGCCGAAAATGAAACTAATTCTGTGGGTTCATTTTTATGACAAACATGTCTAAAATACTGGTGTGTGCAGTTGTCATATTTTGAATGGAAATGTCACTATGAATTTTGCGACAAGAGGACTATTTTTTTCCCAAATGTCTGTAATTTCTGAATATCGAGCTGAAAATGATCGCCATCGGTTGGATTTGACTCGTGATGAAGAAACGGTGGTCCAATTTGAAAATGTTTGGCTGAATATTCTCTATCTTCCGAAAGAGATGAGATAGAGATTCCATATTAATAGAATTAGTTTATTATCCAAATATAAGACAAGTTAGTTATTATAGGTCTGGCCCTGTCCGATAGCTCAGCAATTATGAATCTGAAATTCGGTTATAATTGATGACACTCAACTACAACAACTTATAATATATATGGTATAGAAATGTGGAAAGAATGCCAGATCGAAGAATTTGCTGAACTGTAAGTTCACTCAACTTCCATTTAAGATATATGTTTATTGATTCTTTAACACTCATTGTGCTGGCTGATTTTGAATCGCACTCTTTTTAAGTCTGAGAAAAGACTTTAGAACAAGCGCGTAAAAGCTCCTGATCTCACGTCAGTGCTTTCCACAGTTTTTCAGTAATGCGTGCTCACTTCATATTCTAGATGCAAAATTCATTATATACGTTGGAAGATAAAATGCTCAATGAAATATGCGAAGCATAAAAATAAAATAATCACTAAAATATTCAATGCGCAATAACTTCTTCCTCTGATACCTCAATGAATCTCAAAGATGATAGTTGATGCCAAGCCGAATAGGGAATGACATAAATAGCTAATTTCCGAGATTTCCCGGAACAATTTAATGGAAATCTTCATTGTTCATTATGACATGAGCTGAATTCCTAACCGTTTCCCTTGGAAGATTACCACTTCAGTCTCCCGGAGTTCCTTGGGATCACTGTCTTCCAACCGTCATGTTTCGTTTCCGTTCTGCATTGCATCCGGAAATATCGAAGATTTCTCATCAACCTGACTTACGTTGTCTGAACGTTTGATTACAAGAAGGAGACTAGTTAATCCGTCTACATAATTAATAATGCTCCTCGATAAATAATTAAATATATGGTTGGTATTCCCTGTTGTACTGTCTGCTCGTGAACATTAAAAATTTAATAGTTGAACAGTAGTTGTGCCATTGGAGTGTGACGATTATTGAATTAGACTAAGGGACATCGGAATATTATACTTTTTACATCATTACGGTTATGTTTTGATGTTTATGGACTTACGATACAAACTTATCTTGAAATACATGAGCCATCACTGGTTCTTAATATTTTAATGAGAAACAAGACATGTTGCTACACATAGGTTTCTAAAACGTCGATCGGTTGGTAACGTCTTTGATCGAGCAATTCGGTGCCCCAAAGTCATAAATACGAAATTCTATTTGCTATCTTACAATTTCATTAGATCAACGACTAAATGAAATCCAGTATTGAGAGTTATTGTTGTAACCTCGATAGAGATAGGTATTCTGAAAGACTCTGATAGGTATTCTGAATGATTCTGATCATTGTAGTAGAAAGAGCTATTTTTTTTTGGGTTGAATCGTTTGATTGATGACGAAGGAAATGGGCTCGTATTGTTTAAGAAAGCTGGCAAGGCCACTTAAAAACTACCCAAGAACTTGGAATTACAGATAACGGTTAAATCAGTAAGTTTTCGCTATTGTACTCGGTTTTGTCAAAATTATTAATTATGAGTATTCTATCACTTCTCTCATTTCAACATCAGATTTCAGAGGTCTAGAGAATAAGTTTCTTCGTTTACCATTTTGTGTCATTCGTTTAGCTGGGAGAGTTTCAAATATTTGTTGTTCCAAACTGGGACATCGGTACCCTGGAAAATCTGAAGAACATAAGATAGCAAATCACTCGAACTGATCAACTGCTGCTAGTCAATTTCAAAGAGTGATGTAGAAGAATAATAGTCTCTGAAAATGACTGATTATAGCAATCAACATTCTATCAAACCTCACTTGAACTTCGAAGAAACCAAATGCATATTGTGTGTGGTAATATATCTATATATCTTCTATGGTAGAGAAATGTAAGAAATCTTGAATTCTGTTTATTGTACTTCATTTAACATAATTGTTAATGAATGAATTTTATTTTTCTTTGAATTATCTGAAATTTATATTCCTCTATCTACTGGATGTTACAAATGAACGAGTTTCGATTATCATAAGAGTGAAGTATCATATCTCTTGCCAATATCCTAGAAATAATACTCCTGATAGTTAATCAAGACCAATGATAGATAATGAAAATTATTATACATCATAATTTCTTTCTCTTTTAATTAATACATATCCTATGTAAGATCGAAAGACGTAATCTTTAGTGATATAAATCACTAAGTCATAATTTTCTAATATGAGTCATTATAGAGTCAGAAACCACGGTCGGAATAGGTAGACGTGGTTGAAAATGTCATATAAATTGAAACTGATTGCTGTAATCCAATTTCTATAAACGTGTGTTCTGAACATATCTCAATTAGTGCTGATATTGTCCTGAACGTAGCAATATAGGATATCTAGGTGGTCCATTCAGTAGAGTTAAAGCGGCAATCTCAAGTTTATTCCTCAATAAATTCGACCAAATCGTGCTGGAACTCCGTACATTATTCACCTCGAAGAACATTTAATCCCAAATCGTAGTGTCTATGCATAAAGTTTAAAATAAATCATATAATATTCATATTCAAATATCACTTATTTCATTAAATTGAAATATTTTCTTAACTTTTTAATTATATTGAACAAGTCATTCTTGAAAAGTGTTGAAAATAAATATAAATTTTGTCCAAACAGGAGTTTCAATTATTTTTGGCAATTAATCAAAATTAAACTTGTGTCGTTCCTTGCTCTTGAATGCACAGACAGATTTCGGTGGTTTGTATGTGATGAATACTATTTTGTAAATATGTTTACATACTTTAAGATATTGGAAGAAGTATTTAAAAATATGTGGTCTACTACACATGTTTTTTATGTTTCTCTGCACTAACCTAAAAATCAAGAATTGTTATTGTAATATGTAATGTACAGTACTCGTTTTTCTTTTATCAAATCTCCCTCTCTTGTTCTTTACTTCCCTGACTGAGTATAGTAAAAGCGTACCCTTTTTTATTATGGAAAACAATGTTTTCCTTGGTGATTAAAAGATAATTTTTCGATATTATCATAATATCAATCAAAAAACTCAAGTAAACTATCCGTTAAAATCACAAGGGAATTTTTCTATTTAAGGCTTCCTAGAATTGGCTCAGACATTATCTGCAAAATTCATAGGAAGAACCTGAAGAACTTGCAAGTTTCGTCTTTCATGCAGTAATCTTGCTCAACACCTTGAGTTTTCACATCTCCAGGCAGTGTTTCATTCTGTATTATCGCGCCCGTAACAAAGGGTCCTGAATTTCCCGTTCCATAGAACGGGAAAGATTGAATAAACGGTTTCATATTATATGAATGAAAAAAGGGATTTGAGATGAGGGAATCTCTTAGAGACTTCAGGGTCTGCCCCGGATGAGGAACGTGGAATAGAAAAGCTGTAATGTGCTGGAAAATTAACTTTATTAATTTAAAAGTCTCCTCTACTTTGAATTCATCCGTTTGGCCTCAGAGGATGGATAGCGGAGCGATCCAGCGACGTGGAGGCGTCGAAAGTTATATTAGAGTTTTATCGAAAATTCCGTATTAGACTTGCTAATTGTCTCTTTCGTATATTCTTTCCATACCTTCGTATCGAAAAATGTTTTCGGAATGCTGGAGTTCTACATTAAACTGTGATTCTCATGAATTTTCCAAGTTTACATGAAGAAGATTTTCATAAAGTCGTTAGTAACAGTAACAATTCAAGCTTTTTATTATCTAACATGGCTTTTCTCGATACCTACTTCTTGAATAATCCAATATTTGGATGAATATTAACCTCCTGTCAATAATTCAAGCTGAAAGGAAATCAGTTATCACGAAATTACAGCGATCATTCAACACTATAGTACATCGTCCAATGAAATCGCTCAATTTTTGAAAACGGACCAATAGAAACAAACTGTATCTGAAAACACTCAACCTTACAGTGTTTTTGGCGCTCTTGTTCACCCGAACAGAGTGCCTATCATTTTGCGCGAATGTCTGTAATTTTGGAATATCGAGCCGAAAATGGTCTCAATCGATTGGGTTCCACTCCCCGATGAATAATCCGTGGCGAAAGTTGAGTCTGTCCGGCCGGCCGAATCCTCTCTAGCATCCAAAAGAGATGAGCTAGAGTTTTGATATTTTCAGAATAGGTTAATTGTCCAAATATCTCGGTCAAGTTCGTTATTGGGCCAAATCCGTCGGATGGTTCAGTAGTTATGAGCATCTGAAATTTTGTTTCCTCAATAACTACAGGAATATCCATCCGATCGAGTTGATACTTGAAATATTGTTGAGGGAGGCTGCAACAAAACGGCTCGCAAAATTTCGCAGAAATCGTCACGCTAGAAAATTTTTAAAAAATTCCCAAAAAAAATTTTTTGATCCTGACTATCTCATAAGATATTTTTCGGATTTCAATAAAAATTCGTGAATATATTGAGGTGATCGATATCTTACTTATCCTCAAATTTCATTGCCGTAGCTTTTTTCCATCTAATGATATGATCATTTTTTTCATTTACTCAAGAGAAAAGAGAAATGACATACGTCCCGATGATTTTCTTTGAACGACGGCCATCACAGATCGATATTCGATTGACTAAATTCAGGCTAAAGTAATAGGGATTTTGAAACGAGGAAAAAATCCTTGTGATCCTAGTAGTTATCGACCCATCAGTTTATTGAGGTTCCTTTCAAGATATTAGAAAGGCTAATCCTTTTTAGAATTGAATCTTCTATAGAAAATGCTCTACAAAATTTCCAGGAGGTTTTAGGAAAAACAGAAATTGTTCGGATCAGGTTCTCAGCTTTACAACTTTCATAGAATCAGGCTTCAATGATAGGTTGAAAACAGGAGCTGCTTTCATCGATTTATCTTCGGCATATGACACTGTGTGGAAAGATGGATTAATGTTCAAACTCTATACCCATCTGAAATGTGGGTAAATGGTACGATTATCAGAAAATATGTTAACTAATAGAAGGTTTCGTGTTTTTATTGACAATAAGAGTGGCAACTTCAAAACATAGAAAAATGGTCTTCCTCGAGGATCAGTTTCAGCTCCTTTACTTTTCAATTTATATCTAAGTGATTTGCCCACTACATCATCTCAAAAATTTGTTTATGCTGACGACATTGCTATTGCTTACCAACATTCGGATTTCCATACTCTGGAAAACATACTGTCATCTGATTTGGAAATTTTAAAGAATTATTTTATCGAGTGGCGATTATGTCCAAATCCCAACAAAACAGAGGTATCTTGTTTCCATCTGAATAATCATGAAAAATATAGAAAATTAGCTGTAACTTTCAATGATTCTCCTATCGAACATAATTTCTATCCAAAATACTTGGGAGTTAAATTAGATTCATCTCTCAATTACAAGGCTCATTTAAATGATCTGAGCCTAAAACTGAAAACTAGGAATAATATTGTTCAGAAATTAGCTGGATCGTCTTGGGGTGCTGATGCTTCCACTCTTCGCACAGCATCTCAAGCCCTAGTCTTTTCTGCAGCTGAGTATTGTTGCTCTGTTTGGTTTAATAGTGCACATACACAAAAAATTTATGCACAATTGAATACATCCATGACAATAATTACTGGCACCATAAGATCAACACCGGTTCATTGGTTACCAGTATTGTCTAATATTGTCCCTCCCCATATTCGCAGACAGACGGCAGCTCTGAATTCTTTGAATAAATATCATACTTTTCCCAATTCATTCCCAATTATTTCATATTTTCCACAAAATAGAATTCCCAGATTGAAGTCACGTAAACCATTATGGCATAATACGTTCTTCAATATGAACATAAGTGATAAAGAATTATGGAAGACTGAGTGGAACTTTTACGAAATGTTCAATAAGTATCTCGTTTCTGATCCTTCTGAAAAAGTTCCTGGTTTTGATCTTCCAAGAAAAATTTGGACAGTTCTTAATCGTTTGAGAACAGGTCTCTGTCGTACCAATGGCATGCTATTTAAATGGAACTCAGTTCCTAGCGCAAGTTGTGAATGTGGAGAAGCAGAAGAAACAATACCTCATCTCATCAATAGTCCCATATATAAATTTCAAGATGGTTTTAGGGCTATTCATGATGTTTCCAACTCTTTCTTGGAATGGGTTATAAATTTCAAACGAATATGATACGTATTTTTGTTATTCAGTTCAATTTGAAGAATTCTGTGCTGCCCGGGAATACCTTGTAAATGAAAAAACAAGTTTTTCAGAGCTCAATAATATTATGCTAGACTGGGCTTTCAATATGAAGAAAAGAGATGGATCAGACTACAAGGAAAGTGTCGTAAAACCTTGTGGAATAATACTGCCAAACAGCTGAAGGAAAAATTGTATTCCGAATGGGGCGTTAGGTTCGATCCATCCACAGACGTGGCTTTTAAAACGCCGAGGCGTATTTTGCAATTGAACCCTGAGAAAAAAAAAGTTAGTGCTAAGGCGCTGTCTTTGGAGCAACACAAAAAGATGGTCAACTTTATAAAGAAGATAATCCAGACGGTTTGAACAGAAAATATTATTGCTTGGCGCGGAGGAGAGGGTGAGAGGGTTCATCATGCCTAATTTCGCATTTTCAATTCAAAATTGAAAACGATGGTAATCCCACGGGCCGAATTGCCTACAATCCGATATTTTCTAACAAGACAAGGTGGTGCCCAAAAATGTGCGGAAACGAAATGGCTGACTCCCAATATTGAAGAAGATATTTGCCCGGTGAGGTTATATAAGCTACTTGTATCCAAAAGAACTGCAAACATAACCACTGAAAGACAATCCCTTCTCCACATAAGAATTGGAAATATAGTTCATGGTTCAAAAACTCCCCAGTCGGTCCCAATACGATAGCTAAATGGACAAAAGAATCGACAGAACTCATTGGCATCAACACAACCAAGTCGAAGATAACCAACCACTCGCATCGAGCTACTGCTGTCAGTCAATTAGCCAAAGCACGGATTGTCGAGGAACAGCTGATAAAGATAACAGGCCATTCTTCTGCAGCGTCAGTGAAACCGTATCTCCAACTGGACCAACAACATCACAAAAAAATAATCACAGCCATAAGGAATGAAAAAAATGTCCTTCAAGAAACAACATCAGTATCTACTTCATCATTCGAAAATAATGCTCGTAATGTGTATAATAATTGTACTATCAATAATTATTATTTTGAGAATGAAGATGGATAATTTGTTGTTATGCTTCTATCTGGTTATTTTTGAATAAAAAACTAATTTTTATTTCGTTTGATTTATATTGTTGAATGATCTTTCCAAATACCACACGAGATTCGAATTTTTTTTAAGAACACTCTGTCGTTCTTTGAAAATTATACAAATATCACTCAACAAAGTGATCCCGAAATACCACTCGCCTTCAGCTCGTGGTATTTTAAGGATAACTTTGTTTCGTGAAATTTAAACGCATAATTCCCAAAAAACAAGAGTGTTCTCAAAAAATTCTCACCTCTAGTGGTATTAACCTTGATAATTGAATTGTAGGAACCAAAAGAACCTTGCGAAAATTGCATTGTTGACCAATAATTGAAAAGTTCATATCTATGGAATTCATCATACATCTCGATTTCAAGCTACAATAGTCAGTTTGAAAAGTGATGACAAAAATATTGTTTATTGAAAATCTCTCATTTCGGTCAAGCTATTGAAGAAAATGTTTAAGAAAACGAACTAAATAACACAAAACTATGTGCTTCTGTGAAATAGCTAGTAAATAACAAAATTAATTCTGATTTGTGTCCAATTCAACTGAACAAAAAATTAGTAGAAAAACGGGTTGGAATAAAAACAAAACGTTTCTGTAATTCTCGCTTGGAATATGAATACAAACTAGTATAAAAATTTTCCTGTTGAAAGAAATACAGTAAGAAAATGAATTGTTCAGGAAGTCAGAGCTTCTGGTTTAAAGACAGAGAATATCAAGCTTAAAAAGCATTCCTTATAAACTACGGCCGTCATGAAAAATTATCGGTAATTTTAATGCACTTCTTTCACACTCAAACTGATGATATTAAGTGATTCATTCATTCGGCCCTCCGATTATACAGCGTGAGTCTTTGACGACTGCGTTAATTTTAACTATTGGTTTTTGAGATCAAGAGAAACACTTTTTTCCCATATCGTTATTCTATATTCAGCTGTGTTAAAAATTATGAGCAATTTAAGTTATCACATTGGGCAAATACCCCTCTGTAGTCCAGTTTAGTTTGAATGAAAATTACCTTCCACAGCATCCACTATTGAATCTAAATTGTTTAAAAACATTATTTTCCCTCTAAGAAATGATTCTGTTATGTCCGATAGCTCAGTAATTTTGAGGGTTAAATAGACTGTATTTATTTTTGCGTTTGAAGCTGGTGCGAACGCGAAATATATAATATGAAACAACAAAATTCATATAAAGAAATGCGGTCAACAATGATGACTTACCACAGCGGTGAACTACGATGATTTCAGGGCTCTGCTCCAATTATCAGCTCTTCACAGGGACCCCTTGCTGCAGGATTTCTAGTCCAACTTTTGTTCAAATGCGGTGTTGAAAACACAATCAAAATGCGATGCGAAATTTCCAAATATGCGGGTGAAACCAAGCGTGTAATATATCCAAAAAACAAATCAAAATTAGCGTGATTTTATAAACAATTTCGATAACAAACGTGATAGCGAGAGTTCTTCTATTCCAATTCGCGTTCTAGATGCTTATGCGTATCCATAACATGTGCGAAGTCACCAGTGTTGACTCATAAAATTAGCGCGAAATTCAAATATTTAGCGATCGCCTCAGCTTCAAATTCATGCTATAACAAAAGGACTGAACAGATTCGCTCACTCATGTTTCACCAGATGATTATTTTGATTTAATTTCTTTCAACTTCAAATATCTAAAAATAAGGCAATTTACGAAAAAAGATGACAAATGATTTTATCTGAAAAAAAACTAATGATTATAGGAAGTACAAGATACGGACATTTAGTTGAAGTGATATTTGTTTTTCATGCAATTTAAGCAATCTGTACAGAAGTAGTGAGAAACCCACAAGAAATGGAATAAATCTATTGATGCCAAAATATGCATGACTTATCAAAAACCTTCTACAAGAGATCATTTCAATTGATATTGTCGTTTGAATATTACAGGTGAAAATAAAATTTCAATACCTCATATCTTTTGAATGGGGCCAAATTTGGAAAAATGTTATCGGAAGAAAATGTTTCTTTTGACATCAAGAATCTCTGGTTAAAATTAACGCAGTGGTCAAAGACTCACCCTGTATAATTAACACGATGCGATTACTAGTTATACTGTAAAAAAATATATAATGAAGATATATCAATCGAAAGTGTAAGACTATTACAGTAATATTTTGATTGTTAATAATTATTTTACACTTCCCAAGAATGCCTTATTCAATATTTTTTCAATTCAAAACCACTGTTGATGAGTATTGAAAGTATCACAATATCTGAGGATTTCTTGTTGAAATTCAGACTGGTGAAGGTCGGTCTAAGTCGAAACTTGAGAAACCTTCATAAACTCCTTCACAAAAAGGTCGAAATTGTTCCATCACAGATCACGTCTTGGTGAACATCCTCGATTAATTAATGAAATTTCGTAACCTTCCTTCTCTGCGTTTCCTGATCGCACCCGAAACACAGAATTGAAACGTTACAAAATTGATGACCAAAGTTGATTCCAATTGTTCGGTCCCTTGGCCTCCGGCGGATCTTTACTCCGGGTGATATCCAGCTCCGGGTCCCCTCACCGGAACGATGAGTTAATTAACCATTTGCAACAGATTTTCTTAGCTGAGGAAATTTATATTCTCCGGGAATTAATGAGAAGTCTTCCTATGTTTTCGCTAGTCCCGGAGTAATTAATTCGTCTTGGGACTTTTGGCATATCTGGATTCTCCTCCAACGGAATGGCTGATATTTCATAATTCGCACAAAACGTTCATGAAGTTATGATCCTGAGGGAAACTCGATATGTCTCCTGTTTTTTCCATGAAATATATTACTTCTCTCGATGGTTTTTCATTTCTGATTCATTATGTTGAAATTGCGGGATCACATCATACTCATTAATTCATAATGAATAAAGCCTATAAAGGACTTCCAAAGATTAATTGAGGATAGGTTATATCACGTGACATTTCGCCTACTCGGTAAAATTTGCTTAATATGAAGATGAAACTAAGAATAGAAAGAAATACTGGATAGACAACATTTCAAAGAATACCACTAAGTAGATCATGACATGTACCTTGTTTGCATAAAAACGGATCTTTGGACACCCTGAAGGACATAAAAATCATTTAGATTTTCAAGACAACAGAATCTTATGGAATGGGAAATCTGACTGCGCTGATCTCTTAAATTAACCATTCAGTTATATGGTTAACATGGCAATGCATGCTCTTACCTTGGAGGTTGCCATCAGAAGGTGTCGGTTCAAGTGGATGGTGTGATGTCGGAGTCAGATCAGGTAGAGGTGAATATTGGTGTACCCCAGGGAAGCACACTGGGTCCAGTATTGTTCATTCTCTTTATGAATGATTTATGCCTTTTGATTGAGGCCCTGATGGTCACTATTACTTGTTTCGTGGACGACACTAATATTTTATTGGAGGGCAAGGATTTTCATAGTATCAGCAAAAAAGCGGATGAGATATATGCAATAGTGAAAAATTGGCTCGATTCGAATAGACTTCTCATGAATGAAGACAAAATCGCAGTTCTAGTATTCAGCACAGATAGATCCCGGTAAGAGCTGGACGATTCAATACAATTGGCAGATAAAAGCATTATCTTGAGTCAATCGACTAAATTCCTAGGCCTTCAAATCGACAGGTTCTTGAAATGGTACGATCATATAGAATTCTTATCGATGAAATTAAGTAAGACATGCTATGGAATAAGTGTATTGGGGAAATATTTAAACTCAGTTTATTTTGCCAATGCAGAATCTGTCATGAGATATGGGATAATGTTTTGTGGAGCTAGCTCAACAGTTGACTCTATCTTTAAAATACAGAAGAAAATTATGAGAATCATGCTCCATATGAAATTCAGAGAGTCATGTAGAGGAGTATTCAGAGAAAAGAATATTCTGACTTTGTATGCCCTTCATATATTTGAATGTTTGTTGTTCTTTACGAAGAATGGGGAAAAGTTTACAATGCATACTTCTCAGCATCACTATCCAACACGATCTATCGATCTACATTTTCCATTGCATAAATTAGCAATTACTGAGAAACATCCATCCTATATTATGTACATTAAACTGTTCAACTCTCTTCCATATAACGTAAAACTGTTGAAGAACTTGAATTCCTTTAAAAAATCATTGAAAACACTCCTCATTGAAATCGAACCATATTCCTTAGAAGAGTTTTTTCATGCAGTGAGAATTTCGTAGTTTTTTTTCTTTATGTATATAAATATTGTATTTAAGTTAAGTTTAGACGTGATTTCATTCGCATCTTTGTGAATTTTTATGGAGATTTCTTGAAATAAGGTATATTATTATTATTAATAATAATAATAATAATATAATCGAGTTAATCCAAAAAGGCTAATTTGAGGAAGTTTCCTTTATCTCTTTCAAATTTTGTATTTTTGATATTCAGTTCTTTTTTCTGCTTTTGTCTTTTTATTTCCAGATTCGATGTGGGCACCTTGAAGAAGTCTCTGTTTCCATCAATAGAAGATCACTCTTGAAGAAAGAAATCCCAAATATATTTCAGCTTATTTTTGTACTTTCACACTTAGGCGGGGAGCCAGGGTTTTTTTTACGGGGGTTTTTTCCCTAGGCTTTTATGTGATACGCCGAATTGTATGACACCCCGTCACTAACCCCTGATCTGTATGCTTTATTGTTTGCTAACGAAATATTGTAAGCCAAAAGTTCAAAAAAGAATATATATATATATATATTATTAATATTATTAATTGAAAATGTTAAAGTCGGATCTCTTTTGATTGGCATATGT
The DNA here is from genome assembly GCA_030674115.1 of Micraspis discolor. NCBI lineage: Eukaryota > Metazoa > Arthropoda > Insecta > Coleoptera > Coccinellidae > Micraspis > Micraspis discolor. Next base: position 6,407,933 of record JARTUT010001740.1, read on the forward strand.
TCATCTGGTCAACCAGTAAGTCCATCAACAAATCCGGCTACAAACGCGGTAATAATCTAAGTCGTTTGTCGTCAAAATGATCAATTAAGAACAACCAATAGTTTTTGTGAACTGCACCATAATCTATCCAAATCTCTAACAATCTCCAAAGAACACTTTCGTTAAACCTATTGAAAAAGTCCACAAGTGCCTGTGGAAATAGTTGACCCATTCGTTAATGACAGTATCAAAGTTAACACATGGATGTATGTAAGACTTGAGGACAAATCCCAAAATCCGTTCTCTCGACAGTCTGCAAAGTTCGAAGATATACGTTATACCGGCATCCGAATAAGTTTACTTGGAGCGGAGACAATCCAAGCGGGCGTTGAAAAGGACTGTCTAATTGCCCATTTCTGCCATGTGACACATGACTTAACAGATCTGATAATTATGTGCAATCTGCGTAGCGGTTAGAATTTTGTTCTTGGACGGTTACCAAATGGAAAGAGAACAGTCCCAAAAGAAATAAACATGACGTGATGGCACTCGGCTATCTCGCCACATTGTTCTTTGAAATATTTTATGTTCGCATAGAAACGACTGCAAGGAAATTAAACTGCATGAAAGGCATTCCGAGGATTCAACGTTTTGTCATATACTTAATTTATTTTTACACGCTTGCTGCTAAGGAATAACGATTCATCGTTCTGCCCAAAGTCCTGATATTTTCGAATGTCGAAATGAAACGATTAGCTGCTACTCTCTGATTATCGAAGATGGTTATCTCTGAACATGAAACTACCAAATCTGGGGATCATCTCCCTTCATTTCCAGAAAAATAATAAGGAAGAGGAAACCTTTCCTGTAGCCCGGCTGATTTGACTGAGAGTGAATTAAACCAGAAGAGTATTCAAGAAAAGGATCCTGAAACACCAGAAGAGTTATACATCAGACTCCTTTGAGTCTACATATACAAATCATCTCAAGGAATTTGGGCATAAGTTCAATAATAATTACCGAATAATAAAGGGTGGTTCATTTAGAGGTACTTTTTCTTCACTAGAAAAAAAAAATAAAAACAATTTTATTTTATAATCAAGAGGTGTGATATCACACGATCTAGCCGGCCAATTCACTGGCCCGAAGCGTGAAATGATCAGCTCGCTGAAATTCTCTACAGTAAAGCCATGTATGGAAAGTGGCGCCATCTTGTTAAAACCAAATTTCGTAGAGACCACGGGCTTCAATTTCTGGCCGCAAATAGTCTGTTATCATGGTGCGATAACGGTCACCATTCTCTGTAGCATTCCGGCCGGCCTCTGTTTTGAAGAAATATGGAACGATTATTCCACCAGTCCATAAACTATACCAAAGAGTTGTTTTTTTCTGGATTTAACGGCAATTCTTGAGAATCTTCAGGTTGTTCATCACCCTAGATTCGGGCCTTTTGTTTGATCACGAACCCACAAAACCAAAAATGGGTCTCATCAGTGACCAAAACTTTTGTGGAAAAGAGTAGATCCTCTGCAAGCTTGTCGAGAGCCCAACGACTGAAATTTAAACGATTCGGTAGGTCCGTCGGCTTCAGTTTTTGAACTAATTGAATTTTGTAAGCTTTCAAAGAAAGATCCGCCAAATCGTTGAATACGAAAGGCCAAGCTGTCGAGAAGGGCGACAGATCGACACTTCAGGGTCATCACGTACACTCTTCCCCACCGCCGCTATATTCTCTTCACTACGAGATGGATGTTGTCTGTTTGGTCGAGTATTATCCAATAACGAATATTGAGTCTCAAACTTAGTGATGGTGGGGCGAATTGTGCGTTCGGTAGGCCGATTATGTAGACCGTAATTCGTTCTAAGTGCCCGATACACATTAATCGGAGAACGCCCATTTTCGTAATGAAGCTGAACAATGTGTAGACGCTGTGCCGGGCTCGGTCGTTCCATTATGAAATGTCAGACATTTCTGAACAAGAACACCACACTTCAGTTTACACGACGCATGCGCGATCTGTAACTGAATGCCCACCACAAAGAGTACCTCTAAATGAAGATTGAATATTATTGATCTGAATGAATTTAAAAAAACAGAAACGGTCAAGATATGGAGAGATCTATTCCATCGTTTTCAAGCGCAGGTGAAAACATTTGAGGTTTGTCTAATGAAATATCCACACCATGAGCAGTGAAGCTGAACTCAATTTCAATTTTATTATTCATGCACTCCAAAAATCCAGAAAAAACCTCATATATGTCCGTGATACTGTTACAGAAGGCAGGTGAGTTTTATTAAATGTGAACGTAAAAAAACGGATACACCTATGTATCCTGGGTGTTTCAAAGTATGAAAAAGAAGGGATTTTCTTTTATTGCTTTTTTTCATAAACCCAGTCTCCCACACTCTTTCAGGATAACTTTCATATATGGCGAACTGAATAAAATGCTACCAAACTTCAACTTGAACATTAATTTCAACGTCTGTTTAAAGAAAAGACTTACTCCATATACAAGGCGAATCTTCAGCGATTTCACTAGTTCAAGCCTGAGATTCCTTTTATCATTCGAAAGTTTCTTTTATATTCTACAAACAGTTTGAACGAGGGAAATGAATGAGTTGGCTATCATTTTCAGATAGCTTCCACATATTTGGCACTGTTCAAGATTTCCTCGAGATAATTTCACAGATATAAAAAATTGCTAAGAAAAAAAATAATATTTTACTTTCATTAGAATTTTCAGTATTTTCAGAGATAATAATTACTGATTGACTCGTCTTAATATCCAGTGGTTATTTGAAATTCAATATGATAAAATCACTGAATTATTGACAATCGACAATTAGATTTCCTGAATTCCGCTCTGTTTGGTGATGATTCTGAACACAGAGTTCCTAGTCCGATTCAATTCAATTGAGCATAATATTGGCATTTCCTTTCCATATAATGAACCTCCAGGGATAAAGCTAGATTTAATAGTTCAAAAGTACTTTTTATCGAAGTCAAGCCAGAATAAGAGTGATTTTTTGAGACTATGTGTTTGAAATTGATATACCAGGTGTCCAGAAAGAGTGTCGGGTATTTGTTTTCACGCCATAAAAGGAGCGGGAAGGGGTGTTTCGTCATTTTTCATAATTTAATAAAATAAGGATGAAAATAATTTTATTCCATAGTTGATTTCCACACTGTATGATTATTTTCTAATAAAAATTTCTAGTTTCAATTAAAGTTTTCGCCATGTTAACCCTGGATAAATATATTTGACACTGAAAAATCATAAATCAATAGAATTCTTGCGTTTGTTCTGAGAAACTCAAATAGCCTCGACCAATCAATAACACAATTACATTTATAGTGTTCATGATTACCAAACTATCCAAATAATAAAGTTCGGGTAATGTACCCAGTTAAACCCAAATGGACGCCAAGCTACGCTATGTAATATAACTTGATAAAGACTTTCGTTGATATCAACGAAATTTTATTATTAATACATTACTTATAACGCTGTTAGGATAAAAAAATAAATGGTCTGATATTCAAAGGACCGAGCATGAAGTTGAACTGAGTTGAATGGTTCAAATTTTGGGTAAATGATAAGGACTGAAATGACCTTTGTTGGTACATAATGATGTTCGGAATGGGTTAGTATATCAAAATAAAATAGATGCTATTCTATTATTCATAAGATCATAAAAATCTCTTGCATTTGTAGAAAGATATGTTTCATTTTCTCATCATGAATTACAGATATTGCAAATTATTGAGGGCAATAAAAAATCTAAGACAGTTCGAGAAGGCAGTTCACTAAATGTTTTTCGATTTGGAGGCCAATAATAACAATGATTATTGGAATTTCTAACTTGTAAGTGAGCTTCAATTTGTCTGACTTAATTTTGTTTCAATTCTCTATTGTGAGTCTTCCATTCAATGAGGGTTGTTTTTTATTATTGCTGGACAAACACTGAAACAAACACTTAGAATATTTTTCCGTCGACCTCCTAATAAAAGCTCACAAAATCATGCATTAATAAACCATTTTAATGCAGGATTTCTTTCTATTTTAATGCATGATTGTCATGGGCAACCGAACATAGAGTATTCAGAAATAATATGAGTAACGTCACAACTCGACTGATATTTCATTTTTATGTATGAGGCCTGTGACTCTCACTCTTCAACCACAGAATAGTCGCGTATTTATCTCTGGTTATAGCTGCTTTCAATCTTAATCTAATATCGCCAGTTACTTTAATTACAATGAGTAACGCAGTCAATATCCCCTTAACTCCCCCGGACGTTGCAGAAATGGCTAAAGCAGCAACTTTTACCCTGCTACCTGAAAAAAACCCGACATTTGTATGACGAAACCTACGCAGAATTCATGTCATGGTGCGAGGAGAAGAACGTTTTCAATTATTCTGAAACACTTTTGATGGCATACTTTGAAAGTGTTGCAGAAAAAGGATACTTAGCAAGTTTATGGCCAAAATATTCAATGCTGAAAGCAACATTGAACGTTAGAAGGAATATTGATATAACCAGATATCACTAACTGGTGATGTTCATTGAGGCACAAAAAGTGGGTTATATTCCTAAGAAATCGAAAGTTCTTCAGACAGATCATGTAAAAGAGTTTATAGCAAATGCTCCAGACAGTATTTTCTTGATGTCAAAGGTAAATATGAAACTCCATTAAATTAATTTTCTTAATTTTTCTCTTATTGTCACGTGAATATGAAATATGTAACTTTGAATTTTTTATTTGAAGGTAGCTTTGATATTTGGAGGCATTGCGAAAAGATGAGCTGTATAAATTGCAGATAAATGATGTGCAGGATATGGGGTGAAATTTTTAATAACAGTGAATGCATCAAAAATCACTCGAAAAGGATATTCACTGTGGTGGATAATGAGGAGATAATGAAGAGATATATATATATATATATATATATATATCCTTGAGACCAATTCACACTCCGCACGAAAAGTTTTCAGTCTTTTACAAGAACTTTAAATGCTCAATACAGCCAGTAGTAATCAATACCTTTCCGAAATTACCATCGTTAAGTGCATAATTTCTCAAATTAGAACAACGCAATCTGTATACAGGTCACTGTTCTTCTGCATCTATCCTTCCGGACAGTGGAGCAGATTTTGCAGCCATCAAATGGCTTGGAGGATGGAAATCAACATCTGTTGCAGAAAGGTACTTCGAAAATTCCATTAAAAATAGATAAGAAACTGTGAATGAATTTTATGCGATAATCGTTCGCTAGTAATTAATACATCAGCTCCCACCAGCTCCACACATTCCTTATCGCAAATCGTCAGTAACGATGTAAATGTGGAATATTCAGAATGTCACATCTCGAAAATTCCGTCTATGAATTTTACGGATTGTTCAATTGGAACCATAAATATAGATATGTTATAGTCCGGGAGGTAGCGTTGCAAATACAAAAGTCATAGTAAGCCGGCTGATATTAACATTGATAATTGATCTTATATGACTAGTGAGTGAACCGACCGTCAGCTGCTCAAGTAGCGGTGGGTGTGGGTGTAGGAGGTTCCAGAAGTTGTAAAAAATAAAAACAAATAAAGTAATAGTACGCCGACTGAAACTTTTTTCATAAATAGTTGAAGTCATACTGAGTTGAAAAAAATTCGTCAGCTGCATCATGGAGGGGGGATTATGTGTCAGCTGCTCGCATGAAATTGTAAAAAAACACGTAAAATAAATTTATAGTACGATGAAATTCGACCAGACAATTGTTTAAATTATTAGGAGTTCGAAAACAATAATCAGCTGCATGGGTAGCGGTGGAAAGACCGTCAGCTGACGTAATAAAGATTAAAAATAATGGAGCTCTCCCACTAAAATTTCAAAGCGTCATCTATACCGTCTATATAAATACTACTATATTATTAGAAATTAAATAAACTCGTAATCGTTATCATTTGATAATTCAAATATCGAATGAAAATAATAATGAATAAAAATAAGCGGCCTCCTATGTCTGAGCGGGGATGTTCCGTTTTCCCTCGGAACTGCTTAATCATCATTAGGCGATAAACACCTCAAGTGTTTATTTACATCATCAGCATTTTTTATTTATTATTAATATTTATTTCTAATTTCCCCCGACCAGCGGCGGCTTATATTAGACAATTTTTCTTCATATTTCTAACAATACGTATGCGTGTCTCTTTGCCGTACGTGATCAGTTTGGGTTTTACGTTGCATTCGTCGAACGAACGCACGCAAATCAAAATATGTCGAAGATTCTACCGGTTTGTGTATTTTGTGGCAAAACAAATGAAATATTAATATCTTTTAATGCGAAAACTTCACAAAAATGTATTGCTATATTGGAGATTCGTGAGAAAAATAATCTATCTCTAAGCAGCACTAAAGTGCCGTCAGAATTAAAGGATTTTCAAAAATATCACTCGAAGTGTTATCGTCATCGACGTTATCAATTTTTATGTTTCTATTTATTTTTTCTTTATATTAGTTTATATTATTTTTAACATTTATATTATATATTAGTTCACATTATGCATTTCCTTTATATACATAAGATAAAACAAAAAATAACACAAAATATTTTCGTTCGATATTGTTTCACCCGTGTTATTTACTTCCCGAGATTATCATTCAATTATCACTATGCCGGTTGAAATTTGACAATATGATATTTTAATAGTTACGTCTACGAAAACTTTCAGTCACATGGGTGCGGGCAGGGGAAATCTGTCAGCTGGGCCCTGAAAGATACTGTGTATTGCTGGAATAATCTGTATCTTTACTGCGTCAGCTGACGGTCTTTCCACCTCTACCCATGCAGCTGATTATTGTCTTCGTACTCTTAATAATATAAACAATTGTCTAGTCGAATTTCATCCGGCGTACTATAACTTTATTTTACGTGTTTTTTACAAGTTCATGCGAGCAGCTGACACATAATCCCCCCTCCACGATGCAGCTGACGATTTTTTTTCAGCTCAGTATGACTTCAACTATTTATGAAAAAAGTTTCAGTCGGCGTACTATTACTTAATTTGTTTTTATTTTTTACAACTTTCGGAACCTCCTACAACCACAACCACCGTGGGTGCGTCAGCTGACGCTTCGTTCACCTACCAGTCATTGGAGAACTATTGAATATGATGGCAATCGATCGGCGTAAAAACACTACCTAAAATGCAACGCTACCTCCCGGACTATTAAAGTGAGCATCAAGATTTTCATTGTCAAATTTTATATTGTGATAAATAAAGTTGTTTGAATAAATAATTTATTTCCAATTCATAATGACGTCGACGGAAAAATCTCGTAATCAACTCGTTTATTAATTGATTAATAATCTCGACCATTAATCGCTATCATTAATAAACTAGTTGATCAAATAATACATCCACGTAGACATTATTTTACCGTAAATGGACTGTTTCCATTAATTTTCCACCGACTGAAAATGAGTTAATAAGTCCAACCGATGTCAATCGTATATGTATTTATGAAAGCATCGAGATTTGAAATTTCTGACATACTTTCTGACACTTACCTTTTCCGTATTCATGAAAAATTCCGAGGATTAGTTTGTGGCTTATTCTTTGAATTTGAAGTACCAGGAGATTGGCAATTTCCTCTAGCTTCGTTTTCAACTACCGCTCAGAACTTTCATTGAGTCCGGCTCGTAAATCTCGACATAATTAATTATTATTAATTTCAATTCATTGATTGTTTTCCCTGAAATAAATGAAGAAATTATATTTCCTCTGTAGGCTGATAAATATACAGGGTGGCTAGTTTGAGATCGTATTATAATAAATCGAAACATTTCACACATACACTGGTAAGAATAAATCCTTCTACAAGCTGCGACATCCATAAATTAGGCCTAGTCTGGACAAAGCAAGAACGGCAGCAATAAAAACTTGTTTAGTCCTTTAAGATCCACAAATCCCGGAACAAATCGCCCACTTAGCGTTGAGTGGAAAGACAATGCAATCTGCCGTATCTTATCCCTTATATACGCCGAAAAAGTAGGATCTCTTTCGAGTGAACTGTTGGATTGATGACGTTCCCGAGAACCGCAAAGTTGAACAATTCATTCAGGATGGTTAAGGTTGGTTTTTATATTTGTGAAAGGAAAACGAATTCAAATCAGATGATATTTGAGTTTTCGTTGGGAGATCAGAAGTTTGTATTCATTGCAATGGTTCACAGTGACATGTTATGCTTAGCATTTCAATTTTGTTGTTTGACTTTTCATGAGCGTTTGACGAATTGTGTGAGATCCAACCGAAACAATTTTTTTTGACGGTCAAATAATCATGCAATATTGAATGTAAGCTGGTCCTACTAATGCCTAAGTCTCAATCTTACGATAGGTCACATGACGATCTTGCAAGATCAGATGGCGCACACCATTAATGGTTTTCGGAACAACAACTGATTATGGACGACTTTCACGCAATTCGTCTTGGAGTGAACTACGACCTCGGCTGAATTCACCAATCCATCGATAAACACCTTCCTTGATGGAGCTTCATCGCCAAAAATTGAATTAATTTCATCGATGCTCTGTTGTTGAGGTTATCCTTGTCGTTGTAAAAAATAATCGCACGAAAATGTTCACGATTTAATTCCACTCGTTGACGAGATGAATCTTTTAAGTTACTGTAAACTACACAGTTTTGTCACAGTTGTTATTCATTATTTTTGCGCGATATCATTTCGCTGTCCGTTATTTCCGAATATCGAGACGAAAATACAATCAATCGATTAGGTTGGACTTCCTGATGGGGAATCTGGGGTCGACTAGTGTGAAATCGACGTATTTGAATCAAAGATTTGAGAAAAGATGTCAAATAGACCATCAGAAATTTAAATTCACGATGCTTTTTAAGATTGACATCGGCCGGACAATTAATTCAGTTTCAGTTGGTGGAAACCTAATCGAAATGGTTCATTCACTGTGAAATAATGTATGAGAAAAGCACTGATGCAAAATTAGATTTCAACTTGAAAATAACTACTCACAGTTTTCCTTATCAGGGATGGAGTTGATTTGTCTACTCTTGATTGGTTTTTAGTAGTAGGGAATTAGAGCTTTAAACACAACCTAAGAAAACTGTGAATACTTATTTTTAACTTTCAATTTGATCTATCGGGTTTTTCATTCATTGTGCCGGTTATATTATAATCATACTGTTCCAGAGTATTCGAAATGACTGTAGAGCAAGAGCGGACCAACATGCCCAAGTTTAACGCTGTATTGTTTATATCAAGAAGTCTAGCATGATCGATTGAGATCATTTTCTGCTGAATATTCGAGAATTACTTACGTTTGAACGAAAATATAGTACGTTCAACTAGAACAAGCTGAAGAATCCTGGGTTAAACCTGAACATATCATTATTATCTTTGAGATTTGTTATTTCTCTCAAGACATTAATCAGTTGTCCAGAAAATTTTGAATATACAGGGTTAATCTTCGACCACTGCCTTAATTTTAACCATAGATTCTTGATGTCAAAAGAATCATTTTTTTTCTATAATATTTTTCCAAATTTTGCCCCATTCAAAAGATAAAGGATGTTGAAATTTCATTAAAAAATTGCATTTTCACCAGTGATATTAAAACGACAATATCAATTGAGATGATCTCATGTAGGAGATTTGAAGGTTTTTGATAACAGTCATGTATATTTTGGCATCAACAGATTTATTCCATTTCTTGTGGGTTTCTCACTACTAATGTACAGGTTGGTTAAATAGCATGAAAAACAAATATCACTCGAACTAAAGGTCCGTTTCTTGTACTTCCTAGAATCATTAGTTTTTTGCAGATAAAATCATTCATCATCTTTTTTCCTAAATTGCACGGTTTCGGAGATATTTGAAGTTGAAAGCAGTTAAATCGATATGATCATCTGATGAAACACGAAAGAGTGAATCATTTCTTAGAGGGAAAAAAAAAGTTTCTAAACAATTCAGATTCAATAGTGGATGCTGTGGAAGGTAATTTTCATTCAAACTAAACTGGACTACAGAGAGGTGTTTGCCCAATGTGAAAACTAAAAATGCTTATAACTTTTTAACGCAGCTGAATATAGAAAAAAATTTAGAAAGCACTGCGTGAGGTCAGATTGCTTTGGCGCTCTTGTTGAGCTACTTGAGAGTAAATATTCAAACCATAACAAATCTATAAGCACTCTGATCACGTGAACAATAGTCTTTTCCCGTACCATGGGACAATGTGATGCAAATATGAACGCCTTATGAATGAACAAACCTATATCTCAAATTGAAAATAACTACTCATAATTTTTCCAAGTTTCGTTAGAAGCTATAATTTCGTCTTCCTAAAAACTTATATCAGTGCCTTTCTGAATTTTCACAACGTATATTATTTCAGCCACCAAGATTGAATTCTATCTCTATGATTTCCCGTTATGAAAAATTTTGATTAATATTACGCCAACTGACACTGGTTAATGAGCCCGGCATTTGTCAATCGAATATAGATCTTTGATGGCCATCGTTCAAAGAAAATCATCGGGACGTATGTCATTTCTCTTTTCTCTTGAGTAAATGAAAAAAATGATCATATCTCTAGATGGAAAATAATAATAATAATAATAGTTTATTTGTATAAGGTATATTACATGAACAAATAAACAATAAGGTAGCAGAGGCTTGATAATAAGAATTAACTTGCCTGTACGCTCCTAAACTGCATTTTGAACATACACTTTCTTAGCTGAAGACACATGAAACCCAAACAGGAAAAAAATACAAAAAACCATCAGTTCTCTCCCAATATTCACCCTAATAAATGTTTGCCCACTCCGTTTCCGAAACAAGAAAAAAAATCCAGTCACAATCAAGTTTCTGATTAGCGAATTCCGCATTTTGAATAGTCTAGCACTGGTTAATGAAGTCACTCATAACTCCACGACCGACACTCAAGATCCAGAGTCGAGCAGCCCTTCTGAACTTATACATGGGCCTCAAGGTTCTATGGCCAACAGGAAAATCTCCATATACTCTTGGTGCCAGGTATGAAGAACAACGCTGACCGATGCTCTTCCTACATCTTGTTCTCTTAAATGTGGTGTCTCTTTTTCTGGTAAAATGAGAGTGATCAACCTGATCAATAATTATTTTATTGGTGTATACCTGGCCAAGCAGTTTCATACAGTAAAGTTGACGGACATCTAGGACATCAGATATCCTGAACAACTCGTCACTAGGGAAGGTAGGTATTTTATTATATATCACTCTCAGTAACCACTTTTGGATGACAAGAACTTGTGCCAGGTGGGAATCGTATGTAGCACCCCATACTATATTTCCGTAGCTTAAATGAGGCTGGACCAGAGAAATGTACAACATCCTAAGGTGCCGGATATCTAGATGACTTCTCAAGAACTTGAACTTCTGCAGCATTCCTCGAAGTTTTTTTACAATGTAGTTGCAGTGGTGATCCCATTTCATGTTCCTATCTACAATAACTCCCAAATATTTTACCGTTTCCGACTAAGACAATGAAATTCGAGGATAAGTAAGATATCGATCACCTCAATATATTCACGAATTTTTATTGAAATCCGAAAAATATCTTATGAGATAGTCAGGATTAAAAATTTTTTTTTGGGAATTTTTTAAAAATTTTCTAGCGTGACGATTTCTGCGAAATTTTGCGAGCTGTTTCGTTGCAGCCTCCCTCAATAATATTTCAAGTACCAATTTGATCGGATGGCTATTCTAGTAGTTATTGAGGAAACACAATTTCAGATGCTCATAACTACTGAACCATCCGACGGATTTGGCCCAATAACGAACTTGACCGAGATATTTGGACAATTAACCTATTCTGAGAATATGAAAACTCTAGCTGATTCTTTTTGGATGCTAGAGAGGATACGGCCGGCCAGCCGTCGAACCCAATCAATTGAGATCATTTTCAGCTCATGATAGGCACTCTGTTCGGGTAAACAAGAGCGCCAAAAACGGTATGGGAAAAAGTGTTATAATTAATGCAGTGGTCAAAGACTCACCCTGTATATCGAGGATATAGATATCCAGATCTCCTTTCAATTTCAGCTCTGTAGCATTTAAATGGAAGAAGCTATGAATTGTTTATTATGAAGAGGTCCAAAAAAATCTTAAATTTCACTGCCAATTTGAATTAAAATAATTTATGAATGACGAATTATCCAGTCCATTTCTTTATACTAGACTTTCTCCTTGAAAAAGTCTCTATAATAATCTCTCGACATTAAAATGTGGTGGGCCAGAAACCTTTTTTTTTTTTTCGATACGACTTGAATAAATGAGAAAATTTGAAAGTCAAGAGTTTACTGGAACGCAGATATTAATTTCAATATAATTTTCTATAAGTGCTTGTGAGAGTGAAAGAGCTGTAAGAAAATGTTAATGATTATTTTAAATTTAAAATGAAGGATTGTTAATTCTTGCATATTCATTGTATTTCAGTATCTCAGAACCAGAGTGTGGTAAAACATTCTAAAACAAGGTCGCAGAAGCTTCTGGCATCTGCTATTTCTTCTCCATATTTTTATTCGTGATATTAACTCGACTAAAACTGCTGAGTAGCTGGGACAACATATATTTCATTATTTTTTTATGACAATCAGTTCACACCCAAAACTATGAATTATTTATTGCGCCCCGTTCAGGCACCAAAATATATTCTGTCCATCAGTACGATGTTGGATGACGATAGACTTTTTTTACACAAAAATCATATCCACACGTAATTCGAATTTTCATCGTAATCCAAAAATTCAAATGTCATAAGTTGAAGAGTGTCGTCTCTACACCACATTTCAATTATATTCTCATCCGCATAAAAAAGATTCGGATAAAACATCCGTATGTTATTCAGCTTCTTCTTCAATCTCAACAGAGTCGATCTGCCTTTTGACATATCTAATACGATTTTTCTTTTAATTTCCGGAAGCTTGATTTCGGATGTAATCCAATTTTCTTTCAGTTGGTCAGGATGCGGCTTTCTATCGATAAAAGGTGGCAGAGAATGATGGCTTAAGGAGTTCGTAATTGCCTTTTTGAATACTCCCACTTGAAGCTCTTTTATGGGACAGCACAAGTCTAATAATTTACTCTCCTTGCGGCAGAACTGACAGTTTTCGAGGGTATCAAAATCTGAAAAGGAAAACGAAATCGTAGTGAAAGACTCTGAATTGAATTCAGTCGAAACCTGAATTAGGTTTTATCCAAACGTTATATTTTATTGGGTTTCATTTCAGGTGTGGCAAGAAATTGTTGAAAAAAAAAACCGATAGATGAGGTTTTGACCAAACATGGAGGTAAACAATCTGAAAAATTTGGGAGTGACCGGAGTAAACAATACCAGGATAAATTGATAAGTACCGGTGTTAGGAAAGAAATGCCAATTTTTCGGAATTTTTCATATTTATTTCTATCCTTTCAGGTCGATACACTTAGCACAGCAATATTCCAGAATTTTCATGCCTTCTAAAGCATATGATTTCTCAAACTCTGCAAAATAAGCCAGAGTTTCATAGATGACGTGAAGCGCTCTGCGCCTAGATATGTTGTCATGTTTGGAAAGAAAAATATGTCACACGATGCCAGATCTGGTGAATATGGTAGGTCAATTCTTTATTCAATTTCACCAATTTTGCAGGGGCGACTGCTGATGAATGAGCAAATTTGTTCTATACGGTGTAACGGACGATTTTCCCGATTGCGATTGTTTCGGAGATATCTGTGTTTCTGTCTAAAGCGCATTGGGCAAAGGTGGCGAACTGTTTTGTAACATTCGGTACGTCCTGTTTTTAATTAGAGAAGGATTATTCAATTTTGAATGTCGTATTCAATTGTTTTATGTGCAGGAGATGTCAAAAGTCTCGAGAATTTTTTTTTAGTTCTCCATGCTATTTTTCAGATAAATATCTGATGAATCAACATTACTTCTTAAGTGTTTCAATATTCTTGCTATACTTCGTTCTTCAATCATTAGTTTTTTTACGTTTCTCAGTTTCTATATTTCCCTGATGAATTTTCATCGAATTATCTGTACCATTTTGTTTCTTTCTCTTGAACACATGAATATTTTTTCTTCCCTTAAGTTTTTATCATTTTGTGAGTCAATACATACAGGGATCACTGGAAACTGTGGCACATTATCGGCTGAAGTACTCATGAAATTGATTATCACAAACAATTTTGCCGGAGCTGAAGTTTCACCAAAGTAGTGAACAAAACCGACCGGAGTAGAAACTTCACCGAAGAAGTGAACAAAACCTACCGGAGTAGAAAATTTACCGAAGAGCTGAACAAAACCTGCCAGAGTAGAAAATTTACCGAAGAACTGAACCAAATCTGCTGGAGTTAGAATATTACCGAATTTGATATACCTTTGCCGAGGCTGAACAAATTTTCCGAAGTTTAATTTTACGACGTACTAACAGATGTTTCCCTGAGGACTGGAGAGCTGAGAGAGGAAATAGCTTTTAGTGTTTTGTCTGCAGGGTGGAACTTAAGACCCATTTTCGACACCAGACTCATCCCGAACACCCAGGATGGTTGTATGGTCCTATTATCGCATGAATTAGGACTCAAACAGACAAGATAAGTTGCAGCAACAATTGTAGACATTTCCTGTTGATTATTTTGCCAGAAATTAATCAGTTCCTCTTGCAACTTTTAACTTGGACAATTTAACATTTGTACATTCTGTAAATATCTAATATTTGTGAAAGACTGGAATAAATTTCGATTGTTCAAGTATTGTCTATCATTGACTGGGGTGGAAGTATCTATTTGAATTCTCTGAAGGTAAATGTGAGATGAGTTTGTGCTCTAGCTTGCCGGAAAATTTTTCAATTCAATTAAATTGAATATATATTTTTAATGTTACAACGGAAGGGTGTGTTTTCCCTTGAATGCGGCGTCAAATCGATCCAATTATGCACTGTAGCATTGCCCTGTTATTGACTTTCCTTGGGAATTCACAAAAAAATGGCCATAACCTTTCCGGTCGATGGGCTTTCCTTATTTCAAAACCTGATGAAATTGACTGCCTGGACTGTTCCTTGGTTTCTGCTGTATAGTCATAGATCCATAGATCTAGGTTTCGTCAATGGCTACGAGTCACCGCAGAAACTGGTTTGGATTGGCCTTAAATAGGTGCGAGCAGTTCTTCGAGGTTATCACACGATTTCGTTTCTGGTCCATTATCAGCAAACGGAAAACCACCTAGCCGAAAGCTTCTTTACCTCCAAATATTGATATAAAATATTGTGCTCATCTTCGAATAAATCCACTTTTTAAAATAACACAAATAACTCTATGAAATGTCGGCAAATCAAAACCACCTGATGAGTTGCGAAATTTTGATAGCATCGTTTGTCACTTACAGATGGTTTATAGATTTTTTACCTAATTTTTCCTCTATCGACACACACAGGTACTTATCAATTCAATCTCGTACACCGATGTTGCTTCGTCTGGAGAATATGGCGAAATAGGCATTGTATCCCATTTAAGTTGTAAAAGCTGAGTGCATCATTCAGTTTGTGAAGCTGATGAGAGCAAACTACAGAATTAAAACATTGGATGGATTGACATGAAGCAAACCAGTTCTGGCACTATCGAAACTCCTTCTTCAAACACATCGGTCAATTCCTTTCTGGCTTGAATAGCATTTTAACCCTTTCTGTAGCAAAACAATAAGATATGTCGAAAATTCTGCTTAATACTCTTTATATCTGAAAGGGTACCAACAAAAAACTACTACTTACTGCCTTCAATTAGTTGGACTTTTTCACTCACATGCCTTGCTATATCAGATCTCAGAGCATAGAAAAATTGTGTGTTGTTGAAATTTTAAATCAAATTAACCTCAAAAATGAAAGAAATTTATATCATTCCCCTGAAAAATTAACTAGACAAATATTTCATGGATTTCACCGATTAACTGGCTTTCAAATAAAGATTCTTGTGATGCGAGTTCTGAACACGTAATGCTTTCAATTAGTAAGGTTTATCCATTTTTTTTCTAATACATTGAAGTATGATTTTTTCACTAATACATGGTATCTTGCTCAAACATAAATGTTTTCAGTATTATTCTATAAAGATTTTACAAGCCTGATTTATGGTTAGTTGATGCTCATTTATTTATGTTATTAATTTCTTTTCTCATCAGGTCCGGTTCAAAGTAGTTACTACAGGATGGCATGGGTGATTTGGGAGCTCTCTTTCTGTAATGATGAAAAAATATGTATTCTCAAAAAGTTTTAATTCAACATATAAAGTAAGTAACTTCAATATATATATAATATTCTTTTGATCTTTTGGCTCACAATATTTGGTTAGCAAACAATAAAGCATAAAGCAAGGGTTAGTGACGGGGTGCCATACAATTCGGCGTATGACATAAAAGCCTACGGAAAAAACCTCAGTAAAAAAACCTGGCTCCCGCCAAAGTGTGAAAGTACAAAAATAAGCTGAAATATAATTGAGGGACCTCTTTCTTCAAGAGTGGTTTTCTATTGATGGACACAGAGGCTTCTTCAAGTTGTCCACATCGAATCTGGAAATAAAAAGACAAAAGCAGAAAAAAGAACTGATTTGATCAATTATATCTATGAAAATAAGTTTTTGAAATGCGTATATCTTTTGAGAATTCTTGAAACGCTCGCATAATATTTAGTTGTTACTTGATATAGAACAATTTCACTTGGGTCATTAAAAAAATCATTTCTACTCACATTTGGCACACTGAAAGTTCATGAATTTTCATCCGCAGCACTAGACTGTTCACATAAAATACAAAAACGCATTATAAAAAATGGAGAATCACTTTTCACACACTTTTATACAAAAATTCCGAATAACGCAATAAATAATTATTCTAATCAGAAACTGACATTCGAATAAATTTGAGTGGCGCTACCTGGCGGAGAGAAAATGAAAGAATCCCCATGTCGTCAAACCTGTAAAACAAAATCGGAGGACTGCACACACCAGTATTTTAGACATCTTAGATGTAACTATAATTAAATCCATTTGCATGCACGCAAATTCACCCCATTCACTCTGAATGTCATAGAAATACTTTCCCTTGAAGGTTTATTGGTAATGAACAAAATTCGCAGACCACTATATTCATACAGTTATGTCCAATATTTATACTTACTCTTACTAGATGCAAATCTGGAATTGGACAAACAAATATCTTTGACGTCTGATATATCCACAAGATTCCCCAAACACAATTTCACCACCGCGAACGATACGGATGGTTCTTCTAGAACCACATCGTCCATCATCTCCAGTTTTTTTTGAAATATTGAGTACCAATACTTATATCTGGCGCTGGAAGCCAGATGGCTTGTGAGACTGAATTTTTCATTCACATAGTTTCTGTGTGGGAGCTGAAAATAACTCTTGATCTTTGATGTCAGTGAATTCAAACTCATAGTTGTCACCCTCTTTCAGTTTGACATTCACGGACCATCGATTGTAGGCCTTTTTAAAAACTGCTGTCAATCCTAGTTTTAAGTAGTTCGATGAACGATACATGCTGGTGAAACTTGAAGCGTGAACTTCGATATAATGCTCAGTTATTTATTCATTTATTCTTTTGATCTCGAACATTACAATATGTATATTAGTTATCGAACAATTGCCTTCGTGAGTTTATGGTTTGAGCAGAGGTTTCTATAACTGGGTACACCATACAAAATTCAGCCTATGACACAACCGCTTTAAAGAAAATATCAGTGAGTAATTCTTACCTGCCATCAGGTTAGTGATAAGGTGATAAGAAATATTTCAATTCATGGTTCAATTCATCATCAGCAAAATAATTTCAGGAATGCTTTCTTAATTTTCATTGATCCATAGACAATGTTCAATTTTTCAAATCAGTCAAATTCAAAATCCACAATAATGATAATGATTTCGAAAAAGAAAGAATTGTGGTAACGTGGAATTTTTTGGCTCAATGTTTTTTTTTTGTGGTCAGGTTGAGATCTAGGAAAAAGAGCAATATCCTCAATGTTCTAATCCGAATCATTCAACATCTAAAATCTTGGAAACGGTACATTTCAAGAAGATAAATGTGAAATAATAAATTCTTCTAAAATTTTCAAGCATACCGAAGTTATCAGAATGTACGAGGGCTCCCTTTTATATTTCTGGATGGACAACCCTAGTGTTGCAATCTGCCAACTGACAGCTTTATCGTAAAGCTTGATATTTTTGAGGTTATACGTAGTCAGAATGTTTTGACAAACGTAATCAGAACGTTTTTAGCTCTATTTGTGTTGTTTACAGGAACTTAAAAGATTCATCTGGCTCAAAGAATGTAATTGAATCGTAAACATTTTCATGCAATTATTTTAGTGAAGGTGTTCTAAAATCAGTTTTTGTTCCGAAAACCATTGATGCTATACGCCAACTGATATTGTAAGATCGTCATGTGACCTATCGAGAGATTGAGACAAACTTAGGCATTAGTTGAATCAGCATACGTTCAATATTGCATGAACATTTGACCGTCAAAAAAATTTGTTCGCGTTAGATCCCACACAATTTGTCAATCGCTCAAACAAAGGGTATTGTCAATTGGTCGAAAGAAATTCTCCAAAAATACAATCACAGTGCTACTAAGCACGTCCATGACATCGTGACAGGTGATGAATCATGGATTTACGCGTATGAGCCAAAAAGTAAACAGCAGTCGTCTGTATGGGTGTTTCAAGATGAGCCAAATCCAACAAAGGTTGCTGTTGCACGAAGCACTTCCAAGAAAATATTCGCCTATTTCAGAAAACTGGACATGCGCAATCGTACCACTCGAAAAACGCAGAAAATTTAATTCTGAGTGATACACAACCATTTGTTTGCCAGTTGTCTCCAAGAAATCAGGAAAACCAACCGCCGAAGACGGATCACCCTTCACCCTTCAGTTGATCTCAATGATAACTCTTTCGAAAAATTGAAGTCAGTTTATTGAATCCAGTTCTATGCCGTTCTTGCTACAAATGCTTGTATGCTTTGGTTACATTCGTCCTAAAAATAGTTTGCAAATTCAAACGATACAAGTATCCACATGGAAGGTGATCTCATCACCCGACAGTTGTCAGCGTAAAGCTTCATCTGATTTCGCGACACCAATATCTAGAAAAGATCAAAATAATCTCGGTAAGGCCATTATATCTTCGTCTCATTCTGGAGGAATACAAACGAAATTTTAGGGGTCTTCTTATTTGAAATGAATCAGGATAAACTCAATTTCTATGCTAATTTACGTTTTTCATTTTCCTTTTATTGAATCTGAGTGATTAGAATACTTAAGGAACTGTTTCAGGCCTTCTCCGGTTAAATTTGATCTTAAAGGAGAATTAAAATGATTATGACTCGAGCAGTTTCCATCAGGAGATTTCACAAATTTAAATGTTATTCTAAAAGAGGCAGTAATATTTTTCCGAGAGATATACACTGTAAAAAATAAAATTCTGCGCTCAAACTCCTCAGGAGTTTGAGAATTTTTTTTTCAATCAAACCATTTTAACTTGAATTAATCTAAAATTGATTACGCCAAATGAACTATTTTTCTTGATTAAAACAACCTAGTTGATTATAGAGAGCAGCTAAAACATTCGCCTGAAACTTTTTACATTTCAGCGAAATGAAAGAAACAACTGATTCAACATAAACATACAATTACAAGAAATTGTTTATGCACTTGTCTCAATATCCATAATTGATTGATACAAATACATTATTCTAAATAGGTTTTAACGAAACCATTCGTTCGTTACATTTTTATTTGTTCAATAGAACGAAGGTACGGTTGTCGTAAATTCTGTCAGTTGATGCAACGACTACAGTTTCTTGAGACAAGAATCTCGTGAGATTATATTATTCGCCTCATTTACTTGAAGAAAACTATAAATATTTGAATAAAATTGAACATATAATTGTTGCAATATGAAGTGACATTTGTAAAAAAAATATTGCGTAATTGATTTAATAAAACGAATTAATTGTAGCAATTTTTTTATATTGGCTGCAATTAAATCAAAACTCTATCTCTTTTATATTAAATATATCCCATTTAAATCCAATTATTTGTGCATTTTACACACAATATTGTTGTATTCGGTGATAAAGATGACATGGAAAACATGATGCGCAAGCTAATTAAAGGAGAAGTGGGGCTTAAATGTCAACTTAGAGAAAACCAAATATCTTTGTGTTGGTGGAGAACCGGGTGATCTGGTATTGGATGATGACAGGGATGAGATGATAACCCACTGCCTGGACTATAGCTATTGTAGCGGCAGGGGAGTGTATAGGGATCTCTTGGCGGCACTCTATATAGCCACGCATAGCTTAGTTCACAGCGCTTCGGTAGCCTAGAGGTTTGCGCTCAAGTTTCACACCGATTAGGTACTAGGTGCCGGGTTCAACTCCCGGCGGCTCCCTCAAAACTTCTAACCACTGCGTCTATGGCATGGCGCACACAAGCCTTACAGATGAGTCAAAATTTGTGCGCCAGGGACGAAACGCATAAGTAGGGATAAATTCCTTCGATTCTACATTGGTGACCCCGACGTGATGGGAACGGTTGTCTTTACGACGTGTCTTGAAGAGCAGACGGTTGACGCTTGAGGTATACTCGCTCCCTCTCTGCAACTTCCAACGAAACTCTAGACGCCTTTCCCATTCCGTACAATATTCATGGTCTGCCGCGGTATTCCGGTATTTATTAATATAAAAGAGAAATTATTGTTCTGTGAAGAAAAATAATGATTACATGCAAATGTTCTTTTTTTGTTTTATCAAATTATTACTTTGCTAGTGTCAAAAACCCTTCAATTTAGCTCAAATCAATCAGTTTCTTAACCCAAGAAACTTTCACTTGACATAAGAGATACTATCATTTTTATCGACTGAATTCTCGACCCATTCAACTAAGATCCTTTAAATCAACTACAAATCGAGTTTCAGTGAAATGTAATATTTATTTACATGAAACCAAAATTTTTATTCTACGAAAAGTATCAATAGTTACATACTAATTAATATTACCGTTGGATCAAATTTTTTACCACCTGAGTCAATAACTCTGAGCTTGGTTGAAACTAATCAGTTTCTTAGCTCAAGAAACTTTTATTTAGGGTAAACGCCATTCTCAACCGTAGAGGGCGGTAGGGTCAAGTACTTTATGCATTTGGCTGTATTCAAACGTACGGAGTACTTGAGACAAATTAATATGGTTTGAGATGAGGAACTATTTTTTACAGTGTAGTGAAGTATGACACTTGGGATACAAAACACGCATAATCACGAAATCTTTCATGAACATAACATATTTTTCATGGAATTACAAATTTCAACTTTGAACTTTAACTTAATAGTATAATATTATCGAAGAGTTCTTCAGATACAAAGACGTTGATTGTCAGTTTGACTGTGGGAAAATTTCCACCAAAATGTTGGAGTATTAAAGAAATACCATACCAAATAAGGGAAATGGCCTGGACAATATTCCTAACAATTTTTTATTACGAATCAAATATCAGCCAATAATGGTTAAATGACTGACATTATCGATAAGTTGATCAGAAAGAAAATTAAAGAAAATAAATTTAAAAATTTTTATACCCTTGTAAAAAAATTCATTGGGGAGAATAAAATCTAGTTTTCGATAGAATATTCAAAATGTCTGAGCTGTAAAATTACCAATTGATTTGAAAAACTGGAATGAAAACTTTAGCAATTAAAAAAAAATAATTTATACAAAATGCTAGTAAATAACAAAAAACGCAATTCTGGTATATCAACAAGTAATTATAAATTGAATTGTGACTACTGCAGTTCAACATATAAAGGTCTGACTGGGCGTAGTCTGTGGACAAAAAACACAGAATAGCTAAAAAAACACAGAATAGTTTAGATTTTGAAAAATTCATAAAAACAATGAAAAACCAAAAACTGTATTAGTATTAGTCGCAGTAATAAACTGCAAAAAGGAAAAAGGCAGATGTTGCAACCAGATTGATAATAAAACCTTCATTTAAGTTTAGTTTCTTTTTGTTTTCCTTTGACAATGGTCGCAAGGCCGAAACACGTGTAAGGAATCTGAATAAATTTATGACTAGATGCATGTATTTAGGTCCTTGACTACTGTGCATCTCTCTTATTCAATTTGAAGTCTAATGCCATCAGAAGACTGCAGATAGTTTTAAATAGAGGAATGAGAGTGGTTCTCAGATGCAATAGAAGATCATCAATCAGATCAATGTTAGAGGCCTTGAATTTGATGAGAGTAAGGCAGAGAATTAAATTCAAAACATTAGATCTTATTTACAAAATTGAACATGGCATGATGCCTGATTACCTGTCCAGGAGGACTCTGTATGTTTCTGAGGTTCATCAGTATAGTACCAGAAACCAAGATAGCTTTTTTGTCGAGACATATGGTACTAATTTAACAATGGGTTTCCACTCTGATTGGTGGCTCTATGTACTACAATAAATTACCTGGTAGAATGAAGATTTGGTGCAGATATATTACCTTCAGAAGGCTGTTGATTTTTTATGTTGAGGAGCAATACTTTTAATTTGTTACTTAATGATATTCAGATTTTGTAAATAGTATTTATTACTAAATAAAGATTATTATTATTATTGGGTTGTTTGGAAAGTCATTTCGTTTTTTTTTTTGGGAAACGTGAAAGACAGTTTTCGTAAATATTTTATTAAATTATATATTGGCCATTCTGGTCCAACACCTTTTGCCACCTTTCTGGCAGTAATATAATTCCTCTCTCATAAAAGTTTTGGTCCTTGCTGCTAAAAAACTGGTTCAGGTGGGTTTTGACATCTTCATTTGAGGTAAAGGTTTTGCCATCCAAAAAATTTTGCAGGGACCGGAATAAATAGTAGTCGGAAGGCACCAGATCTGGAGAATACGGTGGATGTTGCAGTAAGTCCCATTCAAGCTGTAAAAGTTTTTGGCTAGTGACCAAACTTGTGTGAGGTCTCACATTATCCTGGTGGACCAATACACCCTTCCTGTTGATTAATTCAGGCCTCTTCTCTTTAAGTGAATCATTCAATTTGTCCAGCTGATGACAATAGACTTCTGAATTAATCGTTGTATTGTCCGGCAAAAGCTAAAAAAAACGATTCCTTCGACATTCCACCAAACGGAGAGCATCACCTTTTTTTGGTGAATGTAGGCGTTTGACACGCTTTGAGCCGGTTCATATTTTCTGCTCCATGACCTCTTGCGTTGAACATTGTTGTATACAACCCATTTTCCGTCCCTAGTAATAATCCGCTTCAAAAATGGATCGTTTTCTTGAAGTTTGAGGAGCGAATCACACGCGTCAACGCGACGACACAAATATCGCTCCGTAAAAGGACATGGGACACACACACATCAGGTTAAGCCCATGCCTTTCAAATTGCCATAAACAGTCGAATTCAACAAATTTAATTTCTCACCGATCTCTCGAGTGGTTATTCGCCGATTTGCATCAACTAATGCCTTTATCGCATCTTTGTCAGCTTCGACCGACCTTCCAGACCGTGGCGCATCTTCGACATCAAAATTGCCGGATCGAAATTTTGCAAACCAGTTCTGGCACTGGCGTACTCTTAACACGCCTTCTCCATACACATCCGTCAATTTTTTTCTCGCTTGTACAGTATTTTTACCTTTTCTGAAGTAAAAAAGTAAAATATGACGAAAGGCTACTTATTGCTCTCCATATTTAAAAGGCACCAACCAAAAACTACTGTGTAGAATTGATAGAACTTATTCACACACAAGCCTTGCAATATCAGCTCTTAAGACATACAATGGTTATGCGGCTTAAGTATGAAGTTGGTTTCTAAAGAATGTAATCAAGTCCTCTGACGGGAAAAAACCAAATTACATTCCGAACAATGTAATATTATGGTTTTGTTATAATAAAACCAGTACAATGTTTCATCTCGAGCCAACCGCAAACTCAATTCAACATAAGCGACTTTCATTATTATCATTGTAAGAATAAATCACTCTATTACTGCGCCAAATCTTAGATAAATGGAACATCATCACAGCTGAAAAAATATTTGATACTCAGAACAGCCAAAGTCTATACCTTGGCGTTCATTTACTTGTATGGATGGCATGTAAGTTCTTATACAAACTTAGCAGCTGCACGGTTTACACGCATCGTACAAAAGAAGAATCAAATAAAACGCCGGGTTGAATGGAATGACTGGAAAGAGAATGTAAACATATAAGAAGTTTCATTTCGTACGTCTGGGAGATTGCCAGCATTCATGTTTGATGTGGAATTACATCCTATGAAGTATTTGTACGGAGGTGTTTCTATTCGTTTCATTTCCAATGTTTTTTTCATTCCTCAACGTTTTTGTAGCGATAAATTGAGATATCACGTGACTTAATTTCTGTTAGACGGGCGCCATTTGATGAGATGTGGAAGATTGAAGCAAAATGAAACTTCATTTCTTGGTAGATTCTTAGAAATGAATCAACTCTCCTCGATTTAGAGGTAGCCTTTTATATTATATATAATATTATTATATTATATTTATACATTTGACATTTTTGAGGTTATGCTTAGGCTGAACGTTCTGACATACGAGTGTTATTTGTGTTGTTTACAGTAACTTGAAAGATTCATCTCGCCCATAAAATGGAATTGAATCGTGAACATTTTCATGCGATTATTGTTTACAACTTACGACTTGGATTACTCTCACTTGAAGGAGATTTTGAATGTGCAGCTGTGGACTGCCAAGTAGGATCAAGAAAAATTTTGTGAATATCGATATATAGAACACCTGACGGTAACGTTGGTATTTTCTTAGATAAAATTGAATATGTCAAAAGCATATGATTCAATAAATCGAGAACATCTGTTAAATAAGATTCAAGCCCATGGAATAAGAGGAATGGCATTCAAGTGGTTGAAATCATACCTCAGCAACAGTAAATAAAAAGTAAGAATTAACAAAGATGGAGAGAGTGCTGAATCGGAGGAAATGACAAATAATAGAGGTATAGCTCAAGGAAGTATCCTGGGACCCCTTCTTTTTCTTGTCTTTCTCAATGATCTAGAAGACATAGTGAAGGAAGAGGAGGAAGAATCATTGTTGAACTATGCGGATGATACGAGTTTGTTGATCGGAGCGAAATAAAAGGATACTTTAATCAGAACAGGTACTTACTTCTTCAATAGGACACAAGAATGGTTAAGGAATAATGATCTCAAATTAAATGTGGGAAAGACGAACTTACTGATTTTCAGCACCAACAGAAATAATAAAAGCAGACCAACAAGCATAACATTGGAAAGTGAGGGAATTCCTGTATCATATAACACAAAATTCCTGGGAATATTCATTGACTCTTTCCTGTCATTCAGGGCGCATGCAGAATATTGAGGACAAAAATTGAGTCAGATTGATTTTGCATGAGAATATCTGAAAGATATTTAAGTGAAAAAGCATTAAAAACACTGTATCATGCAAATTTTGAATCTAGGCTGAGATATGGTATGGTTTTCTAGGGTACTAACCAAAATTTGAAAGAGATGTTTATTTTAGAAAAAATAACCCTGAGAACAATATATAGTCTTAAGTTCAGGGAAACATGTAGAAATGTATTCAAACAAAATAATATATTTACAGTGTATGGTTTATGTATTCATGAATGTGCTGTATTTCTTCATAGGAAATTTATAGGACACAACGCTAATCATGATTGTAACACAAGAACACAAAATTTAAACTTCCTAATTCACAGATAAACTCTGAGTGAAAAACATCCTGAATATGGTTGTATTAGAATTTACAACCAGTTACCTAATAGACTTAGAAATTTAAGTAATTCAAAATTATTTAAGAAAAAAATGAGATCATTAATTGTGAAACTGGAACCATATGAGTTAGGGGATTTCTTCAATGCTAAATTTAGTTGAATAATTGGATAGTGTTACTGTTAAGACACAATTTCATTTCAGATTGCCACTTTGTAATCTTAACCGAAATAAAGAAATATTATTATTATTATTTTAATTATTATTATTAACTCTACGACAGTGTATCGATGAACTTGATTCAATTTTTGGCGATGGAGCTCCATCAAGGATCAGTGTTTATCGACTGTAAGGTGAATTCAACGAAGGTTGAGATCACTGTAAGACAAATCTGTGAAGGTCATCAAAAATCTGTTGTTTTTCGTAAACAATTGATTCTGTGCGCCAACTTATATGGTAAAATCGTCATGTGACCTATCGTGAGATTAAGACAACCTTAGGCATTAATGAGACCAGCATATATTCAATATTGCATGAACATTTGACCGTAAAAAAATTTGTTCGTGTTGGATCCAACACAATTTGTCAATCGCTCAAGACTCGTGTTGATTAGTCGAATGAAATGCTTCAAAAATACGATCGCGGTGCTTCGAAGCACGTCTATGACATCGTGACAGGTGATGATACAAGGATTTACGCTTATGAGCCCGAAAGTAAACAGCAGTCGACTGTATGGATGTTTCAAGATGAGCCAATAAAAGTTTCTCGCGAACGAAGCACTTCCAAGCAAATGGTCGCCTGTTTTTTTGGAAAAACTGAACATGTCGCAATCCTACCACTAGAACAATGCAAACCATCATTTCTGAGTGGTACATAATCATTTGTTGACCCGTTGTCTTCCTAGAAATCAGGAAAACCAACCGCCGAAGACGGAGCTTTCACCACGACAAGGCGAGCTCTCACACATCGGCTCAAACAACTGCATTTTTGAGCACTCAAAACATCGATTAGATGAGTCATCTGCCGCATAGTCCTGACTTGGCACCGAATGACTTCTTTTTATTCTCGGGCATAAAGAATAAAATGGAAGGAGAAACCTCAATCAGAATGGCAAAAGTGCTTCGACAATTGATTCAAACACATGCAAAAGTGTATAGATCTCAATAGGGGTTATTTTGGAAAACAATAATATGATTTTCGATGATTAATTTTTGTTTTTGTTCTTTTATCTCGAAATTTAAAAGGAAAACCTTGTATTCAAATTTGAAGCTGCCAAGTGGTCGAAAACGATACAGTTCTTGGAAAGTTGAATTTCTGTATTGAAAGAACAATCCAAAATTCTTTGATATGACTATACTGTCATAGATAAAATCAGCAGACAAATAGAAAATTTGAATTGAAATGGGAACTAAATTGAAAAATGAGCGAAACGATTCCACGCTGTTCAACTAGTTTAATTGACTAGCCCAACAAGCGCGCCAAAATCCCAAGAATAAATGTGAAAATTAATATTTGAAAAGTCGTTTTATTATTTATTATACATGGTGTTCCTAAATTGAACGTACAAACGAAACGGGGAGATTTCTTAAGTGAGTTCAAGAAAAAAAGTCCCATAAACATGGGGTCGCAAACGTTTCGTTTTCGAGATACAGAGTGTTGAAGTTTGAATTTTTTTCAAGTTTTTTTCTCATAGTATCTACACTTCACATGATATTCAACTGAAATTTGGCATAGATATCACATTTGAGAGTTCTCACTACGTGACATGGCAATTTTGATAGATGATCTACAAGGTAATACTTTTTGTGGAACACTACCACCTGTTCTACAGAACTTTTTTTTGGTAAGCAGTTAATTTGAAAAGATGTAAAAAGAAGCTTTGTTCTTATGCTAAACTTTTTTTTTGTCGTATCTACCAACGATTTCGAGAAAAATAATTTTGAACGATTCTCTCGAAATCCTTGTGAAAATCCAAATTATGATGGGAGAGCCACTTTGTAAGCTGTGGTGAATGAATTCAGTGTCAGTTTATATGGAAATTTTCCTGATCTGTATCGATGATTCATAAAGATTCGATAAACTCGTATAATCAACACAAAAATGTATTAGAACAAGAAACGTAAAACTAAAAAAAAAATCATAACAAGAAAACTAAGCAACCGCTAAGGACTGAACTACAGCAAATGTTGAAAATGTCCTCCCCCACCTCCTATACAAGCTTCTGTTCTTCGTCTCATAGACTATCGAACTCTTTCGAACACTCCCGGAGTATTCGTAACTGTATCAAATGCGCCTATTATACGATTTCTCAGTTCTTCTATTGTGTTCACGGCTGTCGAGTATACTAGAGATTTCAGGTGGCCTCACACAAGGAAATCTGAACTATTTAAGTCTGGGGATCTGGCGGGCCATGACTGAGGACCCCCTCCCGTCCAATCCACCTGTTTTCATAATTTTCGTCCAAATAATCCCTTGCCAAAACTGAAAAATGAGCAGGAGCACCGTCATGCATGAACCACGTTTCTCGTCGTAGCATAAGAGGTTTATTTTCCAATAACAAGGGCAAATCGTTTTCTAAAAAATGTCTGTATGATTGACCTGTTAGTCGACCTGGCAAGAACAAAGGACCAATCAAATCATCACCAACATTACCACCCCACACATTTAGTAAAAATTGCTCTTGAAAATGGGTTTCTACATATCCATGGGGATTCTCCTCAGCCCATACGTGTTCATTATGAAAATTGATAATTGAAGTCCTTGAGAAGCAGGCTTCATCAGTTAATAGAATTTGGCAATTAAAATTAGGATTCGTCAATAGTCTACTGAGTTACCACTGACAAAAACTAACCCTCGGATGAAAATCTCGAGGCAGAAGAGCTTGCACTCTCTGAATGTGATAAGGATATAGCAGAGAATCCCGCAAGATCCGCCAAACAACTTGATGACTTGCATTCAAAAGTAAACTAATATTTCGTGTACTGGTTCTTGGATGTTGTTCTATTTCGTTCGTAACTGCCTCTTCGAGTTATGGTGTTCTCACACTGCGTGTTCTTCCAGCATTAATTCTTTTCGTGGAAAAAGATCCAGCTCCTGAAAGACGCCTATGAATATCAGAGAACATTCCATGATTTGGTATCACTCTATTGGGATAGCGTTCCGTGTAAAGACGCCTAGCTTCTCTTGCATTTCCATTTGCAAGACCATACATGAAATGCATATCAGTCATTTTGGAATTCGTGATTTTGGGCATGTTTTGATATTGAAATTTGTAGAGGTTCTAATTTCTGATCAAATTATTGTTGTGACGGTCATAAAAATCGTAATGAAAAAAGTAGTCTAACTACATTCAAAAACATAAATAGCCACAAATGCCACCACCTTCACTTTTTAAAAAAACAAACGTTCAATAATTTGATGTGTCAAAACTGGCACTGAATTCATTCACCATAGATTACAAACTGGCCTTCCTATCATAGTTACGATAATTTCGAGAGAATCATTCAAATTTTTTTTCTCGCAATCGTTGGTAGATACGACAAAACTACAAGAGACCAAAAAGTTTAGTATAAGAACAAAGCTTCTTTTTACATTTTTTCAAATCAACTGTTGCTCACCAAAAAAAAGTTCTGCAGAAGAACAGGTGGCAGTGTTCCAGAAAAAATATCACTCTGTAGATCTTCTATCGAAATTTCCATGTCACGTGGTGAGAACTCTCAAATCTATGCCAAATTTCAGTTGAATATCTTGTGAAATGTAGATACTATGAGAAAAAACTTGAAAAAATCCAAACTTCAACACTCTGTATCTCGAAAACAAAACGTTTGCGACCCCATGTTTATGGGACTTTTTTTTCTTAAACTCACTTAAGGAATCTCCCCTTTTCGTTTGTACGTCCATTTAGGAACACCCTGTATATTATTGAAATTTCTGACTTCTAATTATAATTTAATTAAGTTTCCATAAAGAAATAATCATATTTATTGAAAAAAAGTGTTCCTCTTGGTCTCAAAAATCTATGGTTATGAATAATGTTGTGGTCCAAGACCCTGTGTATCACGGAATGTAATTTCAGAGTGTTCGGACGATATATATAAATACAGAGTGCGACAAAAGTCAGTTTACAATGTCTAGTATTCACGCATGCGCGTATTCTCGGCCAGTATCGTACCTAGGGTGAAAGGCGGCAGCTGAAACGTAGCGAGTTGAGTTGTCCACGTGTAGTAGTATTGTTGAGTACGTTTACAGTGAGTTCATTGCCATGGCTGCGCGTGTAAAGTGCACGAAAGAAAAACGTGTTTGTTTGCTCACTTCAAACATAAAACTTGACACTAATTATGCTGAAATATTCGAAGAATTTCGCTAGCACTTTCCAAGTTAGCAAGTTGTCACCAGACAAATGCTGCATAAACTGTACCGTAAATTCGTAAGTACTGGCTCCGTAGTAAACGCATTCTGGTCACCCTGCTACCGTTATGGCGGAAGAAAACATGAACATCGTGACTCAATCTTTTGTCGAACATCCAAATCAATCTGCACGTCGCCCAGCCACAGCATTTGAGATTTCTAACCGAAGTTTGAGTCGCATTTGCCTGACTTCCCTATGAATGGGTTCCATAGCAGACGTCAAACATCGGAAGATCTGTAAAATCATCACTTGGACCGCAAGACCCGATTCGAAGAGTCCTCCTTGCAGATTGGCGACAAATTTTGTGTGTTGGATTTGAATATGGAGGGTATTTCTAAGGACAAGAGTGATTATATTTCTAAACTAGCAAAGGACTATGGTGCTGAGATTATTCTCCTTCAAGAGACACATAAAGGTACTAAAAAAAATCTTCGTGAAAGAGGAACCATAAAAGGTTATGTATTCATTGATTGTCTCCTTGGTGAAATTTAAGGTTTAGCTTGTTATGTTGAAAAGCCCCTGATTCATAATATCGAGTTCATCCAAAAAGGCGAATTTGAGGGTATTTTCTTTGTATCTTTCAAATTTTGTATTTTTGTTATTCAGTCTTTTGTTTCCAGATTCGATGTGGGCCGCTTGAAGAAGTCTCTGTCTCCATCAATGGAGGACCACTCTTGAAAAAGGAAGTCCCTAAAATATATTTCAGCTTATTTTTGTACTTTCACACTTGGGCGGGGAGCCAGAGTTTTTTTTACTGGGGTTTTTTCCCTAGGCTTTTATGTCATACGCCGAATTGTATGACACCCCGTCACTAACCCTTGATCTATATGCTTTATTATTTGCTGACTGAATATTGTAAGCCAAAAGTTCAAAAGAATATATATATTTATTATATTATGTTATATTTCTCTAGAAAATAAATTTATGTAGCAATTATTCTCTCAGTTTATACGATTTGTACGCATAATTTACAACATTAGTGAGGTTGGTGGTCTGAAAAATTCTAATTTCATCCTCTGATAGAATTTGAACGCACGTTCATCAGTTTAGAAATGGGCCAGACACCTTAACCACTCGGAAAAATTTGAAAAATAATTACATATGAAATGACAAAGTAATAATAATGGCAGAACAGGAAATAAGAATTCAATTGCTCACGCTTTCTGGTCCTTTCAGACAAATTTCAATAAACGTTCACATAAGAATCCAACTGAGCACGAGTTGCAATAAGTAGAAGGAAACATTGAAAACAGCGATAATTATTCTCACCCTAGAATGGTGATGACTCAAGGGGAATATTTATTTACAGTATTCCAACCCTGAAATAACTGAAATGTTTCTCTTTCAGCAAACTTTCATTAAATATGTTTCGGTATCAGCAAATCAAGATGGCGGCTAATATTTCAATTGTCATCGAACCGGAAAAATTTAACGATCTCCACCGTTCTCCATTTATAAATTATATTGGCATCAATAAGCAGTCAAACTTGAACCAGTATGAACCAATTTGTACTAATTTAGGAAAATTATATGAATTTTTCAATTCTTTTGTTTGATTTGATTTCCACATGAATGATTTCAACTAATAAAAGTGTTGATGCAATTCTTCGCATTTTGAATTTGAATAGATATGAATTGAATTTTAATTGCTATATTATTTCAGGTGAAAATTTTGGAGTTTCATTAGAAAATGATTTGTTTATTTGGATACCTTTATGAATAGTTGAGTACTGTAATGATAAGAAAGAAAGGAGAAAGCTTGGAACTACTGGATGTAAGATTTTTTTCTATATATCACCATTCACAACTTGCCCTTGGAACTGAGCTCCATCTGAATAGCATACTATTGGTCCGACCACGACCTGTTCTCATACGATTAAGAACTGTCCAAATTTTTCTTGGAAGATCAATACCCTGAATTTTTTCAGAAGGATCAGAAATTAGGTCTTTATTGAACTTTTCATAAGAGTTCTACTAAATCTTCCATAATTCTTTATCGCTAATGATCATATCGAAGAACGTATTATTCAAGAATCGTTCACGTGACTTCAATCTGGGAATTCTTTTTTGTGGAATGTATGGAATAATTGGAAATAAATGAGGAATAGAATGATAAAGTTGCAATTTTCCGACAGTCTGGAAGTGTGCTAGAGTAGTTCCCCTCTCGAAAAAAGAGGACGGTGACCTGCCTCAGGATTTCAGACCAATATCGATACTACCTACATTGTCGAAGGTCTTCGAGAGGCTCCTTTACTCTCAGATCTTGAACTACTTGAATGACCATTAACTTCATAATAGATTTCAATCAGGGTTCCGCCAGGGATACAGCACTGCAACTGCGCTCACTAAAATCACGGACGACGTAAGCCAGGCAATGGATAATAAAATGCTAACCATTTTGGTACTTTTGGACTTTAGCAAAGCTTTTGACTCGATTGACTTCGATATTCTTTTGAGTAAATTGCGCTTGATGGGATTTTCTGACCGTTCCCTTGCTTTTTTCAATTCATATATCCGGGGACGTAAAATATCGGTCAGTTTAGGTGACAACTCCTCTGAATGGGTGGAGACGGTTGCTGGAGTTCCGCAGGGGAGCGTTCTGGGTCCGCTTCTGTTCTCACTTTATATATCTTCGTTGGCTGATCTTGTCCATTGTAGTTTTCACTTTTATGCCGATGATTTACAGATCTACGTTCGGACCCGCGTTGAGGAGTTCGCACAGGCTGTCCAACTTTTGAACAGAGATCTTTCGGCAGTTGCCGACGCGGCTTCGCGCATGGGTCTTGTTCTGAACACTATGAAAACGCAAGCAATCATCATTGGTGCGAAGAGATACTTGAACATTGTGGATAGACACGCTCATCGAGTAGTTCTCTGCGGTGAGAAGATTCCCTACTCCTCGGAGGTGAGGAGTCTGGGTTTAATAATCGATGAGACGCTGTCCGGGAACCCCCAAATTGCTATCACGAGTAAGAAGTTCTACCAATGCCTTCATCAGCTTCGGCTTTTGAAGAACTTTCTGCCATTCCAGACGAGGAGGACCCTGTTTTTTGCGCTCTTACTCCCGATTTTGGATTATGCGGATATTGCCTTCATGGGTCTCACAGCAAGCCAATTAGACAGACTTGATCGCCTGCAGAATGCAGGTGTCAAGTTCGTTTACAATTTGAGGAAATACGATCACGTCAGCCAGTTCAGAGATGCTCTTGGCCTTCTGCCTATCCGGCAACGTCGCAATTGGCATATGATGCTCATGGGCTATAAGGTCTTGAACCGTCGCGAGCCAGCTTATCTGTACTGTGGTGTCAGACCACTGGGGAGTGAGAATCATCAGACTAGATCACTCGACAGTCAAATTTTAAGAATACCAGCTCACTCAACTAACTATGTCAATAACAGTTTTTCGGTGAGATTTCCACAACTCTGGAATCGCATACCTGTGGAGATAACTCGAAGGCCAACTTTCTCATCGTTCAAAGTGAGTCTGAAAAAATACCTGAAATACACAAACACGATCAGTTGAAGGACATTTTTCTCTTTATGTGTTATGTCGTGGATATCTTCTCCTTTTTCCTTCCTAATCCATTTCCATCCATAGCAGGAGTTATTAGATTTTATATTATATTCTTTGAAATTATTTCAATAACTTTTTCATGTAAAATAATTGTTATTCTTGAGCTACGACTGAAGGTTGGCAGGAAGACATCGCTTCGCGATATGCCCACCCATTGCATATTGTATAAAATAGATTGTAACCCCTGATTTACACTCAGCCCAAGTGGGCAGAGAAGTGAGCAGAGAAGTGAGCAGCGCGAGAGTGTAAATACGACACTTCCCATGACATTGCCGCTGCCACTCGCACTGCCCTGCGCTCCCTCAATTGTCGGTTTTTCGTGCGCGAGTCAAAGGACTGGCAGCGGAAGTGAAAGCGTGTGTTTACATTCAGCCCTCTCGCTCACTTGTCGCCCAGCGTTTTAAGCTGAAGGACTTGTTTCTTTTTCTGTCCTGTTCAAGTACAGTGATCAGAGGTCCAGTTGTAGACGCCAGTTGTTAACAATGCCTACTCCACCACCACCAGAGTGGAGTAATGAAACATTAATACAGTTTTTGGAGTTATACGAACGTGAGAGAATAATATGGGATCCACGTGATAAAAATCATGAATAAAAACATAAAGTACACGATGCGTGAAATCGCATCAGTGCTCAAATGAACAATACTCCAATAGAAGAGTTAAAATGGAAGAAGCCCTTATGGCTACATTGCGACCACATTTTTTCGATTTCTTTTTCAAAACGTTTAAATAATTTATTACACTAAGTAGACATACAGCTGTCGCCGCAACAACCTCGACGTCAGCCATGGTTGCGCGCCCGGTAAAGAAGTATGAGGGCTGAGTGTAAACGACACTCACTGGCGTCGACTTCCGTCGACGCTGCCGCGGCAATATTTCCGGCATGACGAGTGACAGGGGAAGTGGCTGAATGTAAACGTAGCATATAACATCAGCAGCAATAAAGAGTTCCAATAATAATAATAATAATAATTGCTCTAAGAATTCAGAGCTGCAGTCTCTGCGAATATGGGCAGGAACAATGTTAGACAAAACTGCTAACCAATGAACCGGTGTAGATTCATCTTCCAAATTGGTCATCGAATGTGTAATATTCATCAAAATACCACTGACGAGATAAGGCGATTCGCTCACCTATTAGTCCTATTATTTTTAGTATTATATCACTTATACTGACAAGCTCGGCTCTTTCGATTGTTTAGGTAATTTTTGACACATAAGGATGTGTTTTGACTCGTCTGCGTTTTCACCTTTTGAAAAAATGGATGTGAACGACGAACTGCAGATACTTTAATACTTGTGCGCACGTATTGGGCCATAAACAATACATTAATGGTGCCATAGCCACCGTATTGACCAGATCTGGTTACTTTGACTTCTCCCAAAAGTGAAACAGTCGATGAAAGGTCGGAGTAAGGCTTCTATTTAGGCAGCATCGAAGGATAAGAGGAACAAGATCGAAAATAAAATGTTTCGAAATCTACAAGAATGAAGAGTTTCACGACTTTACTATATCTGAAATAGTCGAAATAGATATTCATGAATAAACAAACAGTTTAGGATAAAACAGAGCTCGTATGTTTCCAATATGTATCATTCCATAGCTAGTAACCCTTGGGGTTGAAGCGACTTTTCACAATAAAAAAATGTTTACCAAATGAAAATGGGGTTACACTTCAGAACTGTTCCTGACGGTTCTAGAACATTCAATACGTAAGGTGAATAAAACTAATATCAACTATATTCAACATGAACTCTCAACACAGTTCTCACTTGTCCTCTGAATGAAGTCACGACGTTAGGGATTTTTCGTGTAGAATTCCCTGGAATCAGAATATTTTTCTTCCAATTATCACCGAAGTTCGTGGTCGAATACCCCTGGTGGCAGTTTGACATGAATGAACGCCTTGTTTACATTGCTGCTGTCGCAATACGGAGTCAGTCACTTCTCCGCATTTGCAATAATGAATATGTCAGACCCATGCATTCAATAACAGTCCTTCCCATTTATACGCTGAAATGGAATTTTTCGCAAACTTTCGAACCGCAACATGCTATTTTCTGTTGGTTTCGTCCCTCTGCCCATTTATTTCGCTCAACATTTCCACGCCAACTAACTCTGATAATATGCATTTTCGCAATAAAGTCGTATGTATTCATGCCACCCTTTTTTGGACTAACTGTAACATGTCTCTTCTGCAATTGTAGGTTGTTTCAGTTATCTGAAATGACGTGACGTTTCTATATATCCAACATGACATCCGTGAATAGCTAAGCTGCGCGTCATTAGAACATAGCAGTTCATATCATGACGAATCATGATCTTTCACGTTTCATTTTCATTTCGTATATTCTTACAGATGTGTTTGTTCTTTTGTGATGGTTCAATTTGAAGATATTGAAAAGAACTATAATTATTTGAACCTTTTTCACCATCAAATATTAATATTCTTGTCCCCTACGATTCGACATTTTCAATTATTCTCCGATTTGATTTGCTTTGAAAGATTATCAGAAAGCTACTGACGTGAGGTCAGGAGCTTTT
Organism: Micraspis discolor; assembly: GCA_030674115.1. Lineage (NCBI taxonomy): Eukaryota > Metazoa > Arthropoda > Insecta > Coleoptera > Coccinellidae > Micraspis > Micraspis discolor. The sequence continues at coordinate 6,444,328 of JARTUT010001740.1, forward strand.
ACGCTCTTGTTATTGGGTCTCTTCCAATAACCAAGCACTCAAAGATATATTGATGGCATCTTCACAAAAATTGAAAATTCCATACACTGTAAGCTCAAAAAATTGTTTTTACCGATGATCCAATTCATAAATAATACAAATACAAACTTATTTTCTCACAGGTAAACATGAAACATTTCAAGAATAAGTTAAAATACCATAAATGAAAATCCTCATATAAAATTGAAAAGAACGAAGAATTTGAACATTTCCATCAAGTCTAATTAAAATTGTTCAATGAAATATTTCTAATACAGAAATTGCAAATAAACAGGAAAAATCTCGAAATATATCAGCAGAGGTGTATTAAAGATAGTTTATCAGGCAACCATTGAATCCAAATTGAGGTCTGGAATATTTTTCTATGATATATCTAACATATATTCATCAAATTTTTCAAATATTTGATAACAAGAATTTCTTCTTTGAAACCAGAACAATGGACCAATCAGAAACAGGTAGAATATAGATATCTGAATATCTATAATTCCCTACCAGATAACATCAAAAGAATAGATTTTAAAATACTTCAAACTAAGCATATACAGGGTGGCCATTTGAAAACAAAACATACGAGATTGCAGACGAAGTAAATTTTTTCGATAGAAATGCCCGGACAGGTCGATTTCTGTTTCGAGGGGGACAACTTGAGATGTAGGTTACGGACGCATAGCGCTTCAACCCTTGCTACTACAACCCTCACCCCTAAATTTTGAATAGGAAAGATGGAGTGAGTAGTGATACCTCATTTAAAAGGCATTTTTATACTGATTTCAGCACAGTTATTGGTTTTTCATTTTATGCATTAGTTCTCTAAATATTCTTAACTAAGTATTTGAAAATGAAGTGGTGTTTTTTTATGAAAAATCGACATTTTGAGCTTCAAAACAACCATGACTGTGGCTTCCTTCCTCCAATCCACTGACATAGAAATCTTTAATCAAGATGTCGAACGAATAAAGCGTATTGCGAAGGAGCTCAATCTTGCTGAAACTCAATCTAAATCAAGTCTCGATTCAAAACTAAGAATAATTCACATGTCAAAGAACCAGTAAGCCAACTTAATGATTTGTTCATAATAAATAAAAAATTATCGATTCTCATTTTTTTGAAAAAGATATGAATTCAATAATCAACAAAATGAAAACATATTGAAGCCAACTGAGAAAACACTTCATGATTAAGTCGGAAATCGTTTCACGAATTGGGACTGGAATATTTCTGTGGCATCATTAATGATTTGATTTTCTTACCTGGTAATCTGATTAGAGATATGTACGTATTTGGACTTTTTGGAGATTTCTATGGATCAAGTGTTACCGCATGTTATTGAAAATACTGCAAATTATATCGAAGATAATTTAGATTGAGTTTCAGCAAGATTGAGCTCCTTCGCAATACGCTTTGTTTGTTCGACATCTTGATTAAAGATTTCTATGTCAGTGGATTGGAGGAAGGAAGCCACAGTCATGGTTGTTTTGAAGCTCAAAATGTCGATTTTTCACAAAAAAACACCACTTCATCTTCAAATACTTAGTTAAGAATATTTAGAGAACTAATGCATAAAATGAAAAAAACAATTACTGTACTGAAATCAGTATAAAAATACCTTTCAAATGAGGTATCACTCATCCCATCTTCCCTATTCAAAATCTGTGGGGTGAGGGTTGTAGTAGCAAGGGTTGAAGCGCTATGCGTCCGTAACTTACATCTCAAGTTGTCGCCCTCGAAACAGAAATCAACCTGTCCGAGCATTTCTATCGAAAAAATTTATTTCGTCTGTAATCTCGTCTGTTTCGTTTTCAAATGGCCACCCTGTATAATTACTTATTGAATATGGAACCATATAGTTTATCAGATTGTATTAAATTAGAATATAATTGATTATTGACATTATTTCAACTCATCTTTATTTGGTTATTTCGAATTGAAATGAAGAAACATTATTATATATATTTCCCGTTTTCTGCCATCTCAAAAATCCAAAGTTGGCGCGTGGAAGTTATTGATGGATTACTGAGTCTGAAACGGGCGAGTTTACTGATGGCGATCACTTCGGAAAACTCCGCTTAAAATTAGATCAAAGCTGGCGTGATACGATCTCTGTGTTTCTGTCTAATGAGCATGGGGCAGAAGTGGAGTTGACTTCGATCGACCTTCTTTGATTCTACATCATTTCTCGTGTGAAAATGTTAGGAAGTACCTGTGTCTTGTGTAATGATTTTTCTCGAATTGAAATTGAGTGTCAAATAAAGAGTTTGTTGGGGCGAACAAATTTATAAAGTTCGGTAAATCCAGTTTTTTATCAGACAAGGTTTATTCAATTTTAAATTGTCGTATTTAATTGTTTAATGTACAGGAGATGGTAAACGTCTCGTACATTCTTATTGGGATCACGATATTTAGTTTTTCACGTGTCTGTCGACGAGATGTCTGATGAATCATCTTACTTTCCTAATTGTTTCAATATTCGTTCTAAACTTTGTTGCTCAATGATTACTTTTTTTTGTTTCTCAGTTTCTAGATGGAAATTTTTTCTTCTCCTTAATCATTATCGTTTTGTGAGTCAATACATGCAGGTATCCCTGGAAACTGTGGAACATTATCGTCTCAAATACTTATGAAATTGATTTTCATAGCTGAAAATTGTCCGGAGTTGAAAATTTGCCGAAGAATGCAACAAATTTGTCTCAGTTGGAAATTTAGCGAAGAACTGAACCAAATCTGTTGGAGTTAGAATATTACCGAATTTGACATACCTTGCCGAGGCTGAACAAAATTGCCGAAGTTGAATTTTACGACGTACTAACGAATGTTTCCCTGAGGACTGGAGAACTGAGAGAAGAAATAGTTTTTGTTGGAAAGTTTGTCTACAGTGTGGAAGACCTAAGACCCATTCTCGACACCAGACTCATCACGAGCAACCAGGATGGTTATATGGTCCTGTTATCGCATTAATTGGGACTCAAGACAGACAAGATAAGTTCCAGCAACAATTGTAGACATTACCTGTTGATTTTTATAGCCAGAAATTAATCATTTCCACTCTCAAATATTTGATTTGGACAGTTCAACATTTGTACATACTGTAAATATCTATTATTTGTGAAAAAGTGAATTAAATTTCGATTGTTCGAGTATTGACCATGGTTGGCTGGGGTGGAAGCATCTGTTTAAACTCTCTGAGGGTAAATGTGAGGTGGTTTTGTGCCTTGCTGGCCGGAGCATTTTCAATTTAATCAGATTAAAAATATTATTTTTACCTTTACAAGTCACTCTGTATAATAATATAGCGGTGAAAAAAATATGAGAGCTGTTAGAGGTTGTAGCAAGAATGGTAGTGATATGAAACTCATTTGAAAATCCCTTTCAACAAGAGTTATTTCGTTATTTCATCCCAGAGCTCAAAATTCGGGGTGGCAAAATAGGGATGCCCCACTCTGTATATGCACAATTTTTTTTGAGGTCTACCCAATATATATAAGTGATTGAATATTTCCGAAAAAATTTCGGAATTCAAAAAAATTCTCAACCTGAGAATTCCCACAAATTTTGGTGTACTCATAACTTCTAATGGTATCCAAACGATTTTCAAGTTTTTTATCGATCCGATAGATCTCTTATTGAGGAAACTAAATCTCAAATGCTCATAACTGCGGAACTTAGAAACAAAATCTGTAATGTAATGAAAACAGGGACTTTTTGAAATTTTGTTTAGAAAAAAAATCGTGCTTTATGTATATATAAGCTCAATGTAGGTGTGAATGTTAGATACAGCATATTTGACATTCGTGATTTATGTGACCCAAGATCTTTCAGTGTTAAAATTCAGCAATAGGTTGCAGAAATTTGCTGACAATATTCGCCCAAATCTGCATTAGCATCGTATCACTTGGATAACAAAGCTGGCAAAAGCTGCAATTGTCATCGTTTCTTTATAACATTTTTCTTCGCTCATCTGCTTGGGAATCACAAAAATTATCTCTTCAATATTTCATTTCAACCCTTTCGCACTACTGAAACGGCAACAACCCCTGTGCAATCGAAGGAAAAGCGTCAAACCAAATTCGACAGCAAGCAGCAAATTGAAAATGAACGTGAAGTTTGCTGTACAAACCAGTTCCGTCGGAAAACTTTTAATTACCCAAATGTTTGACGCTGAAATATCGTTTGGGTTGTTTCAGTCGTCCCAATTCAAGAGTAATACGCCGACCAAGTAAAACACATTAAAACTTTTATGTAAGCTAAATCTAGCGTTTAGTTGTATGTTATATCCACTTCCATGCGCACTTGTGTCAATGAGAAATGTCTGCCAGCGCTGAGCGAACATTTATTTTCTATCCACAATTACAGGGCCATTAATTAAGCAGCGAAAGATGTCATATTCAAACTAGTTTATTTTAATTCAGGCGGGAATTCAGAAGGCAACTTTAAATTATGCTTTATCCATTCCATTTGATCCTCTGTTCATCACATCCATCTATCTCTCTCATTCAGAGAGGTATTCAAATAATGTATTCACTTGTCAACAGTGATTTTGTTGCCGTAGATTTGAAGGGTGTTTCATTGCAATATCAAATTAATAGGTCAATAATTCGAAAAGAAGGTTATACTAAAATTTATGCTAAACGTCAAAAAAGCGCCTTTCCGCTGCTCTTTTGTTATATATTCTTTCGCACAACCTTATTCTCAACCACTAGTAATATACCATCATGTGACAATGTGTCATTGCAAAAGAAGTGTGAAAACTAACTGGCCCATCGAACATTATACATCGTTATTCATCAAAAATATAACAACCCTTATATAGTTATTGCTGCATATATAACAAAATATTTGAAATAAGAATTTTGTGGCGAACAACTTGTTTTATTATAACGTAAACAAAAGTACAGTAGCGTGACTAGTTTTGCAGACACAAAAATAATAATAGTTTTTTTTTAAGACTCTGCATATTTACAAATTTTCGACAAGATATTTCCTTTCTAATTTCAAAAATAAACCATATCATAACCCTGTCTTATATCTGTCTCGAGTTATTCAATAAAAGTTGATTATCTGTAAAGAAGGTTTGATCAAACCCCGTGACTCACCGTCAAGCTGTTACTGAGCAATATGCTAGGTTATACCAGTTCTAGCAAAAATTAAAATAAATTCTATGTCACTTGGTTAAGTGGTAATAGGTATATTTTTGAAAATGTTGAAAACTGACACCCTACACAAAATCCTTGGGTTTTGTAGTCACAAATTTTCCAATTTTGCAGTGATTTTTTTTAAACGTAATCCTAAATAATCAAGCTATTGATTACAGTTACAAATCCATTGTTAGATGCAATTGTTTTAGTAAAAATGAAAAGTTTCGTCGAGACATGGTTAAAAAATATGTTTTCAGCTAACTTTGACACTATATCTTAAAAAAATGTAGCGTACTACCCTAGGTAAGTTACTTTAAAAAATGGCCCATTTAATCAAAATTACGAAATGGAATAAAACTTGCTAGCTACCTTTCATAAAATATATTATTAATATTATCAACTGATTATCGAACAATTAAAATTTGAAAGTATGATATAATAGTTTTATGGTTGTAAGATGTAATCATAATGAAACACGAGCAAATTTTGTAGTAAATTTATTTTTTTTCAAATATTTATAAATGCTCAAATTGTTTGCCTTCGGCATGAATACATGTTCTGCATTGCTTCAGAAAAGATCTTCTCACCAAACGTGCAAATCTTCTGGTATTTATTTCTTCTTCTGCTTCTACAATTCTGTGACGTAGTTGAGTGCGATTTTCTATTGGTTTTAAATAAACTTCGTCTTTAATGCAGCCCCAGTAAAAAAATCAAGTGGGTTCAGGTCCGGAGAACGGCTGCGGCATTACAACGGCATTCACTGTAGATAAGATGCATGTTCGAATATTCTTCTGCTGTGTGTACATACGGAATATTGTACAATAAGATTTTAGTATTTCTAAATTCTAACACAGTTTGCACAAAAATTATATATAATAGGTATGGAATTTAACTTCAAACTATAAATAAATAATAACCTGTAATGAAGTGGTTTTGTTTGCGTGGCGGAGACCCGTTGACCTTGATCGACTCCAGCGAGATCACGCTGAACGGTGGGGACACCGACCGATCATTCCCACCTCCATCTGCAGTGCGCACGACGTTTGTTGGTGGAGGGGACCGAGAATGGTATATATAGGCGAGTCGAGCACTGGAACGGCAGTTCCTCGCACGGCGCGGAACTCAAAATAAGGGGAAAGCCTCTACCGTTTGGTGGGAGGGTGAGTGTGAGGTTCGATCGTTGAGACCAAACGACGGCTGCAGGAGGGCGTTTAGGGCATCACGTCCTTTACGAGTCCTTTAGCCGGTATTGCGGATCTGACATCTGGGTGCCGAGATGAGGAAACTCAATCGCGTCCCTAGGTTGTGGGCCGTTTTACCTCGGCGGACTCCTGCTGTCCATCTCTCGGAGCTGACGTTGATGTACGAGATGAGGAAACTCAATCGTGCTTAGACCGAAGCTTTCCGTGACGTGGGCTGCTGCGCGGTGAGGGTCGTGGTGTGCCCCCTGTTGTCGTTTGTCGAACCGACCCCTGGAAGGCACGGGTTCGTCACGGGTGTCGGCTGGGTCCTTTAGCCAGTATTGCGTATCCGCCGTCTGGGTGCCGAGATGAGGAAACTCAATCGTCCCTAGATTGTGGGCCGTTTTACCTTGGCGGACTCCTGCTGTCCATATCTCGGAGCTGACGTTGATGTGCGAGATGAGGAAGCTCAATCGTGCTTAAACCGAAGCTTTCCGTGACGTGGGCTGTTGCACGGCAGACACTGGATTTGCCCGATCTTTGAGGGTGCGGGATTCGTCACGGGTGTCGGCTGGGTCCTTTAGCCGGTATTGCGTATCCGACATCTGGGTGCCGAGATGAGCTAAGCTCAATCGTCCCTAGATTGTGGGCCGTTTTACCTTGGCGGACTCCTGCTGTCCATCTCGCGGAGCTGACGTTGATGTGCGAGATGAGCAAAGCTCAATCGTGCTGAGACCGAAGTGGGCGTGGGCTGCTGTGCGGCAGGCACTTGGTTCGACCTCGGTCCTGTCGTCATCGCGGGTGGACGCGCGGTGGTTCACGCATGCGCACACCATACCGCCGGTCACTCCGATTTGGGCTGGGCCTTGGCAGTTCTCTTCGAGGGGTTCTGTTGCGCACGGACACTAGTTGCGCCGTGCGGAATCGTGCCCCAGGGACCCCCCCCCCGCTTGGATGGTCCATGTTGGCCTGAGTGAGGCTTTGGTTTTCGCCCCCCCCTCTCGCTTTTACCCCGAGACATTTTTTATCACACGGCCTTAGTCATTTTTATGCCTACGTCATTTTGCTTGCCTAATTCTTTCTGATGCCTAATACGTCGAGTAACTCGCCACTGTAATCGCTTTATGTGCACTCTAAGCCCTTCACGGAATGTTACTGGACTTTTGGTGATTGACAAGTAGATTTGGGACTTGGGTTTTTAGAGGTTAAGTAGTTACAAACTAATAAAAGATGTTTGAATTGTTCCCCATTATGTTCAATGGATAATCAAAAGCGTATGATTTTATTTTGCATTGGATCAACGACTGTTTTATTGTTTTCATTAAGATTATTCATTTAGTAATAATCAGAATTTTTATTAATAATCAAGGTATAATTACCTTTCGAAAGAAATTTCAAGGGGAAGTTCGCCCAGAGGTGTTCTACCACTTATCTCTTGCCAAAACTATCAATTTGGGCCTGAATCAATAATTAAAACCGAAAAAAACAAACAAATATGAAAATATATTCTTGAGCAAACTAAATAGCCTTACATTCCACTCTCGAAGATTCATTTCATTAACGATTTGTAGATTCGGATTTCTAACTGAACTCGGTCTTTTATGACTTGAATACTATCATTATCATTATTTATTATGTCCTTCAAAAAAACCTAAAATATCAGTCGATAGAGATTAGATCCGGACTGTTAGGAGGCCATAATATGGTTCCATTATTCCCACACAGAGAATGATGATTGATAAAATATGGGTCAAACAATTTTTTTTCTGAAATTCCACACCATACACAAAGAGTTTCCTTCCAGATTTTTTTATTGGTTTCATCATCTTCTACTCTCTTTGTTTCCTCATTACCTAGACTTTTCCCTATTGAAAACTCCAGCAGTAAAAGAGGATGATTCGTCTGTCCATAATATTTTAGTTAATCGAGTTCTCCATTTAACTTTTGAAGCTATTGATGATAAATCTCTAATCTTTTCCTTTTATGAGCCGCTGTCAAAACTTTTACGGATAAAATTTTAAATGGTATCTAAGAAACTTTTCACGAGTTTCAATTAGTGAATTTCCGAAAAAGCTCTGCGAAATATTTAACTTTTTGTAACGGAAAGTAAGACGTTTCGAATTCTCGATCGATTATGAAAAATGCAATGCTATTGTTCCTAATAAAAAAAAACTATTCTCAAATCTGTTTGTTTTCATTTTGATTGTCGTTCCACGAATTTTCCAGCCAACCAGTACAGTAGATGGAAACCAAGCACTCACACTAATAGCTAAAGCTTGTTTCCTTCTGAACTAATCATAGTTGCCTCAAGACATATCGAATTGAGTGAGTGACATTTGCTCACAGACACTTCAGTTATCAGTAATAAATGAAATCCATATGTCCTTCTACTACCGACTACAACATTGAATTAAATACACTCTGTGAATTCCAGGCAAATTGGAATAAGAACGAATCCAATTCAGGGAATGATTTGCCGTTGCTAGGCTATGAAAGCTGTCCTTAACTTTAGTCGTTACAATTTACGTCAAACAATATTTCACGAACTAACGTCCAATATTTCAATCTACGTCAGAACGAAATATCATTTCTCTTGAGTTAATAGAAGTTGGATTCTGACTCGGAAAACCTACGCCGAGCTGAAGAACCTGTTTTGTTTTTATATTGTTTTTTTCACAGCTGCTTTTCAGTGTTAGCTTCTTACTCATCGTCCCACATTGCAATTCTGAATATTTCATGATAATGTAGAGATAATATAACTGGTTGTTTAGTCTACGTTTTCATTGAAATGGAAAAACAATTGATTTTTTTTTCGATGACAAGATGAAATCCGCACTTTCGAAATTGTTCCTTATAACAGTGTTGCTGCAATCATCGTCCCACATTGCAATTCTGAATATTTCATGATAATGTAGAGATAATATAACTGGTTGTTTAGTCTACGTTTTCATTGAAATGGAAAAACAATTGATTTTTTTTTCGATGACAAGATGAAATCCGCACTTTCACGAAATTGTTCGCTTATAATTCCATCCACGAGCGTAGCAGCAAAGTTGATCACAAGCGACTATTTATAAATTATAAAAATGAAAAATGTACCGTCCAGCCTGTAGGTGAGAATACATTTTCGAAAATGCCCGTTACTATTGCAAAGTATTTGGGCCTTTCTGATGCTGAACAATATACAGGGCCCAGTTTCAGGCGTTCTTCTGCAACCCTACTCGCAAATTCTGGGGCAGATTTGACAGTTTTGAAAAGACATGGTGGATGGCGCTCAAGTTCTGTTGCAGAAGGATATATTGAAGATTCACTACAAAACAAAATAAATATTTCGAACAAATACTTGGTGGGGTCACAAAAATCGGAGTTCCTGATGCAAAAATGCAGCAGGGCCTGAGAAGTCCTCAATCACATGTGCTATAACGACTGAGCGTGTTTCCTTTGGAGGACGTGCAGGTTTCCAGTTCCATTTTCGAAATATTAATAATTGTAATTTTTACTTTAATGATAGAAATGATTGTTAATGTAAAATTTTTGATAAATTTTAAGAAACATACCTCCTTTAAAATGAGTTTTACGTCCATTGTGTGTGGAAAGAATAACTTCCAGAAAGTGAGTGGTGATCATTTTATTCCACTAGTGAATTAAAAAAAATTAATTCACTCAGTGGATAAACGTCAACTTACCCTTGTTACCATGGGTTGAATATTGTCGTCTTTAAACGTCAAAATGGGATAAATAAAAGTATAGTGTCATAACGAATGTTTCCCTGATATCAGAGCGCCATAAAAGTTTGTCATCATTAGTTTTTCTTGTCGAACATCCAGTCAATATCAGCTCATTTAGAAAACATGATCGTGAAATTCTGATGCCGAATACATGAAACATAATAAAAGCTCCTTGAGCTGCGAAGATACAGCAACATCGGCTAACCATTAAGAGGGGTAACGGTCAGGAGTACAGTATGGCACTGAACAGATACTACTCCCTTGGACGCCACTAACTCCGTATTTCCACCTGCTCTTCAGATGAATTTCCTCCAATTGAAAAATTCAGCGGACCGTGTTTCCAACGTAACTGAAATAATAAAAGTGAAAGTGCCCTTATACTGCTTCCTTTTCCAAGGAATTCCAGACGCATAAAAACTCAGCGATTTATTTATAGGACGCCATAAAATAAACATGGGTGAACACACGCATCAAATATTTGGGAGAAATGCGGTGAAAAGGGTCCGTTAGGGCCCTCTGTTTTCCGAAAATGGTCACCGAAGAAATGGAGCAATAAAGAATCCATGACCTAGTGCTTGAATAGAAATACGCCACACTTGGTTAGACTTGTTTTCGAAACACGTTCGCTGTGGTGAGCATAATACTGGCCTGCGTTTGGAATATAAAAGACACAGCTGAGAACGCCTTGATTTGAAGAAAATCATTTCATTTATTTATCGAATACATGACAGTTATCACTTATATTTCAGACAGGTTACAGAAAGTATCAAATTACACACGAGTTGGTTATATACTGACGAAGAAACTGTCACGCCAAAAAGGAGCTGTTTAAATTTAAATTCTACCCTGGAAAACATATCAGGTATACCGGTATCAAGTGAGCGGGCCTTTATTTTTTTTGTTTGCTATGACATCTGTGAAACATATTTAGTATACATCAAGTCATTGAACAGACAACATAATAGTTTTTCATCGTGTTAAAAAAGTCGATTTCGGAACCAGAAAGTGATGATTTGCGAAAAGCATAATTTTTTGTTTTCATTTGAAGAAAAGTGCTGCAGAGTCACATCGAATGCTTGTCGAGGCATATGGTGATCATGCTCTATCAGAAGTAACATGCAAAAGGTGGTTTCAATGGTTCAAAAATTATGATTTTAATGTGAGAAATGAAGAACGTGGAAGACCAACAAAAAAGTTTTCAGACGCCAAATTGCAAACGATATTGGATGGAGATGAAACTTTGAATAAGGAGCAAATGGCAGAAACGTTAAATGTTGCACAACAAACAATTTCTGACCGTTTGAAATATATGGAAGAGATCCAAAAGTGTGGCACCCACATGAATTGAATGAAAGACAGATGGAAAACCGAAATAACACTTGGGAAATTTTGCTTCAAAGACAAGAAAGAAAATCGGTGTTGCATCGGATTGTTACTGGCGATGAAAACTGGATTAATTTTAAGAATCCTTAATGGAAAAAATCATGGGTTAATCCAGGACAATCATCAACATCTACTGCAAAACCAGATCGATTCGGCAAGAAGATAATGCTGTCTGTTTGGTGGGACCAGAATGGTATGGTGTATCACGAGCTCCTAGAACCTAGTAAAACCGTTAATACTGATCGCTACCGACAACAAATGATCAATTTGAAGCATGCATTGATCGAGAAACGACCAGAATAGGCCAGAAGACACGGCAAGGTAATGTTGCTCCGTACAATGCACCTTCACACAAAGCAAAACCGGTTCGGTATACAATCAAAACACATGGCTGGAAGGTGCTACCCCACCCGCCGTATTCACCAGACTTGGCTCCTTCCGACTACCATCGATGGGACACGCATTGACTGAGCAGCACTTTGATTCGTACGAGGATCTCGAAAATTGTGTGTCTGGTTGGTTTGCTTTAAAAAACGAACAATTTTATTGGCGTGGTATCCACAAATTGCCAGAAAGGTGGTCAAAATGTGTAGAACATAATGGCCAATACTTTAATGAAATGTTTTTTACTTTCCCATTAATAATTAGTGTTTTATTTTCCCAAAAAAACGCTCATTTCATACCGGTATGCCTGATAGATAGTGAAGCAAGGAGTTAATGATTAAAACTTGGAAAACTGCACAATTGTTGTTGTATTATTTTGAATTTCTGTTTTTGATAATAGGGTTGTTAGATGGCAAACCTACGCGATAACACATGACAGCTAGCTATATATGAATTCATATGAATTCTTATTACGTGCTCGGACTACATTTAATGTATTTTCACTGCTTGTCATTGTGGATTCAACCTTTCATTTTTGTCATTGTAATGTGCTCATGATAATGTGTTTTTTTGTAAACTTCGAATCAGTTGTTGATGTAGATACATTGGAATGAAAGCTTAGGCGGTTCTCCACTGGGTGCACCTCTGTCTATATAATACACTGAGGTGGCTGCTAGGATTCAATATCACCTTCTTCAGAATTAGTTGTTGTCGGAGGTTAAGTTAGGTTAGGTGAGGTGAGCATGAACAAAACTGTAATGATCGACTTTCATTCGGTACATCAGGTACATCGGTACTCAAAGTTAATGAGCCATGACGAACTGCACATACAAAAATCTCTTTGAACTTGCAGATGGTACAGAGTCGAACAAAATACTTCACAAATGCCTAAAAAAATTGTTAAAGGTGAAACATGTTTCAGATTTTTGTTGCCAAATATTTTTCTTCTTATGAATGCTATATTTGGGTCATACCACTTGTTTGTATTCTTGTTTCAAAACATATAAATGAATAAAAAAAAGAGTATTGAGCGGACCTCAAAGGGTACAAATAAAGTTCAAAATGACGACTTAGACTTACGACTATTAGAGGATAACTTGCGACTACATGATCTTTGTCTGATGAGTGGTTAGGAGAACAAGACCATCCTGTGAAAATCAGAACATTTCACGGGCAAATAAGTTCATTTGGACTGCAGCATTATCCACCCCATCTTGAGTTATCTTTAACGGTTGAGAAAAAAATTCATAAAATATTCTAAATAATGAACTTGTCATTCTGACAAGTCAATAATTGTAGTTTGAGGAACTTCAACGTTTCTGCTAAATCCACATGAGATGATCCAACTTCTTGAGGGCCCTGTAGAGGTTTCAAGAGATCCAATTCCGAAGAATCATCGTTTTTATATCTGATCCTTGATTCCGATACTTTTTCGGTGCGTTCGAATTCTTGAATAGTTTTTATCCTATCTGTTTTAAAGATAGCATCACTTGAGGTACAAGAATAAGATCCTGGTCTCACATCAATGTTTTCTACGTTGTTTCAACGTTATTGAAACATATTTGACAGTTTCAAAAGTAACTCAATTGAACATTAAGTGAAGAAATTTTTACATTTTGTGATTAAATTCTGTTAGAAGAGATTAATTAGATAGAAGTTCTCGAAAAAATATTCTAGCATAGAATTTCTGCAGATGAAGACAAGAAAGTTGTACTGGGTAATAATCGTATTCCTTCTCTACACCATTCGTTGTCAAAGTATCGCTCGAGAGACCCTGGAAAGACAAATATATGTCAGAAGAGTTGCCGGGTTTTATATCCAATCATCCAAAGGGAGTTCGTTAGTAAATTGCTATTCTAGGAATCCAAACCTAAATCATACCGCGGACCGCAAACTATATAGACAGAGCAACTTCCTAATTTACTTTAGCGGTTTTAAATGTTTGGCCACGTAGTACATTCTGGCGCTTACATTCGACAAACACTGAAAATTATTTCACGAACTTCGTTGGAAGCCTGAACTCGTCGGAAGTAGTTTTGGTTTTCGTCATTCCCAAGTCGTGATGCAGACTGGCATCGTTATCTGCACGAAAACAAACATACTCTTCGAATAAGAGAAGAAGTTTCCACTGAAATTATCTGTCGAGGCAGATCATATACATGGCATCTCACTAAAAATAGTGAAGTACTTCAGATCGGGCACACATTCGTCACTGAATGAATTCATTACTTTTCATGATAGCATATGTGCGTAATAATACATGAAAGACGTATATGTTGAATGAAACATGTTGTTATGTAGCATTTTATGAGCATAACTTGAAAAAGTGGAGTATAGCATACCTGCTCATATGTTTTCATATGCAGCAGAACAGCTGATGACACACCTGCTTGATACCATTCTCAGCACTGTATATTGAGCAGTATCTCTTGAAATCTTAGTTAGAATCAAGCCGCTGATCCCGTGTGTCCAGCAAATGATAGTCGAGACTTTCTTCCTGCTCATCCAGGTATACCGTCATTTATTTATTGGAAAGAAGAACACAAACAGGTATTCACAATTCAAAAGGGTAAAATAACTTGATCATTAACGCTTGGACACGGCGATTTGTATTTTTAACTAAGCATTTTTTCAAAAAAAAAAATTATATAGGTGCGTCATGTGGCAGTGGCCAATACCCACTTTCTTATTTTAAATGCAAGCCCCTGTATATTATTAATATTTTGGATTCTTCAGAGAATTCTAGACATAAATCATGTACAATGTCCTATACCTATCTTTAACTGTTTCGGAAATATTAAGTGTTTTCAGATTTATTACAGAAATTTTTCTTTCTCTTAGGGACCCTAAATGTCACCAGCTGAAGGAGGCTCGGGGCTGAGAGGATACCATTCGATATTTTATTAAATCATTTAATTAGCTACGATCTTCCAAGCTGATCAAATTAAACCTTTGTGGAGCTTCTATATAATCATAGTTATGAATTTGAAAGTAATTACGGAAAGCAAGGTGTTTCAAAAATTTATGCTGCACGCTTTCCAACCTTTTTATATAGTATTTGTAATGAGGGTTCCAGATTGGAGATGTGAAATTGAACTTACTCACCACAAAAGCATGGTATAACATAATAACTGATCTATTTCTCCTAAATGATCTATCATGTCTAAAGACAAATCCTAGCATTCTTTTCGATGACGAGATGATGTTTTCTATGCGCTCAATGAAATTTAATTTAATATCCAGCGTTACCCCCATATCTCGAAAACTACTAACTTGCTGTTGCTGAATTTGATCGATCGAATAATAGAAATTTATGATGTTTCTATTCCGTGTAAAAGTTATAATGAAACATTTACCTAAATTAAAAAAAAAATTTTCTACAAAATTCAGACAGTCGAATACAATCCTCATCACTATTAATTCTTAGGAATATTTTCAAATCATCTGCATATACTAAAAATTGAGTGTAACGAAAACAGAATGATATATTGTTTATATATATAATGAAAAAGAGGGGCCCAAGGTGAGAACCTTAGGGCACACCGGATGTACTAAAAAATTGCCTAGATTCATGACCATTTATGCACACAAATTGAGATCTTTTTAATATGTAGGATTTCGCCCATCTGAACAAGCTGCCGCATACACCTACCTTGGCCAGGCGACAAGACACCAGTATCTCCAACAATAATGGAATCCTCCGGAACATGGAACATAATTTTGATAGGCCGAACATATGTTCGACGATATGCCACAACCTCTGAGGGTGCACCATTTCAAATGAAATGCACTGTATCCTATAAATATCCCCAATCGTCCTTGAACAAGTACCTACTAAGTCCAGAAAATGAACCATAATCTCCATTCCCTCAGATTCCATCTTCTCTATTCTGTGCCGAATACACAAAATGTTATCAACAAAGACATAAAAAATGTAAGGAATAAGCGTCCGAGCAATCATCCGGGAACTTACCCCATTCTTCATGGGCAAACAGAGACAGAGCAATTTCTCATTTCAAATTAACACCGCTGAATCTAGAGCAGTCCGTTCTGTTTAAATTAGAGTAGCTTCATTTCTTTCAATGTGCCGACAGAACTTTGGTTTAATTTTCATTTTCTCCGGTGGTCCCTGGTGACTTTTATTTGTCTATAGCAACTTCAGAAACCGACGGAAGTTATGAATTGGTGGAAATTGGCATGCCGTTTCCTGCCCTCTCTCACATAATCCAACACCTCCAGTTGGTTATTTTAATTTTTTTATTTTATGCATATGTAGTAGCCCTTATGATTGAGATCATCTTTGCTGATTCGCGAAAAGTATTAGAATATATGGAGAATCCAGAAGAGCAATGAAGTGAGACTCAATGAAATACTTTTTTTTCATCATAGGTATGGGGAGGCATAGCAGAATTCAGAAAACACTTATTTATGATATGAGTGAGTGAAGAGATTTGTGAAATGAGCGGAGCTAATTGAACAATTTCACGTACAAAATAAAATCATTTTTAACACGAATATCATACAATGTTTTTGGCGCTCTTGTTGACCCGAACAGAGTGCCTTTCATTTTGCCCGAATGTCTGTAATTTTGGAATATCGAGCCGAAAATGGTCTCAATCGATTGGGTTCGACTCCCCTGATGAAGAATCTGTGGCGAAAGTTGAGTCTGTCCGGCCGGCCGTATCCTCTCTAGCATCCAAAAGAGATGAGCTACAGTTTTTATATTTTCAGAATATGTTAATTGTCCAAATATCTCAGTCAAGTTCGTTATTGGGCCAAATCCGTCGGATGGTTCAGTAGTTATGAACATCTGAAATTTTGTTTCCTCAATAACTACTAGAATATCCATCCGATCAAGATAATCCTTGAAATATTGTTGAGAGAGGATGCTACAAAACGGCTCGCAAAATTTCGCAGGAATCGTCAAGCTAGAAAATTTTTAAAAAATTCCCAAAAAAAAATTTTTAATCCGCACTATCTCATAAGATATTATTCGGATTTCAATAAAAATCCGTGAATATATTGAGGTGATCGATATCTTACTTATCTTCAAATTTCATCGCCGTAGCTCTTTTCTATCTAAAGATATGATCATTTTTTCATTTATTCAAGAGAAAAGAGTAATGACATAAGTCCCGATGATTTTCTTTGAACGATGGCCATCACAGATCGATATTCGATTGACAAATGCCGGGCTCATTAATCAGTGTCAGTTGGCGTAATATTAATCAAAATTTTTCATAACGGGAAATCCTAGAGATAGAATTCAATCTCGATGGCTGAAATAATATGCGTTGTCAAAATTCAGAAAAGCACTGACGTAAGTTTTTAGGAAGGGAATTATAGCTTCGAACAAAACTTGGGGAAAATTATGAATAGTTATTTTTAATTTGAAATATAGGTTTGTTCATTTATTAGGCGTTCATATTTGCATCACATTGTCCCATAGTACGCGAAAAGACTATTGTCCACCTGATCAGAGTGCTTATAGATTTGTTATGCTTTGAATATTTACTCGCAAGTAGCTCAACAAGAGCGCCAAAGCAATCTGACCTCACGTCAGTACTTTCTTAATTATTTTTTGTATAACTGGCCTATTTTGCTAATAAAATAGGGAATGACACTGAACTTCAGAATAAATTTTAATCTTAATATACGTTCTAAGTTTTAATATTCAAATAATCACAATATAGAATAATAAATGCACTTCCAACCCAGTTGGTATGAATACATTAGGGAAATTACCCTCTATTGTTGCCGAATTTCTCAAACTACTCAAAATAATATACAGGCCACTGTTTTCGCAGATCTTCCCCATCATTGTTAGCAAAATCAGGATAAAGAATCAAGGTGGATGGAAGTTTATGACAGTAGATTTCATTATAAAAAAATGCCTTTAACACTGATTTAAAAATCTTTTCAACACACTTTCACGGGAACTATTGACATTCACTAAAAGTGTTACTTCTATTTGCTGTTGTACAAAAGAGATTTTACCGATCTTTTGGTATATGAACTTTGTCATTTCATTTCCTCCACCTCGTCAGCTTTTAGAAAAGATTTGATGAATAGGTCCAAGAGCAATGAAGTCTCAGCAATAAAAGATCCTATTGAAAAATATCAGAGTTTTGGGGTCAGAGTTGTGCGAACCCAAGTAAGAAGTAAAAAAATATAGATGCGAAAATGTTGAGAGCCTATACAGTGTAAAGTCAGCCTCGATGGAAATGAAGGCTGTATTAAAATCTGAAAAGCGTTCTAACACAGAGAGTGCTTCATTCAAGACTCTCGAAGGTTGGGTATGTCGAGTACTCTTCAAGAATAAAGGGGACCTGTATGGGTGTAATATGGACGGCGAAAATGTATACGTGATGAACTTCAAGACAATGACACTCCATATTATATTTCCTTTGGTTCTCTAACGTCTGATAACGCTAAAGCAGAATAAATTTGTAAGATAATATCAAACAGATTTTTTATACCACAAAGCTTCGGAAATTTCCTGAGATCACCCCTTTCCGAAATATTACTTATAATAGAGGTAACTAAAATAATTTTTATTTCTTTTCTGAATTTTAAGTAAAGCTATAAACTTGAATTTGTGCTCGCACAGAGCTATTTACGGCTTTTTTTCAATGTTCCTGTTACATTATAAGAGGGTGAAATTAGCAAGACTTTCTCATATAATTTCACACATCGAAAAAAACCTGCAATTATGAGAAAATTACAGAATTTCAATTTTCTAGCTTCAATAGAATTCTAGAAAAAAAGTTCGTAGCATGAATTCAGGAACCCTGTATGTATGAACGTTAAATACTGTCAGTTATCCATTCTAGAACCCTGAAAAAGATTTTTAATTAAAATCTCAACATATCGATAAAAGATTGTACTCATGACTCAATCGTTATGAGAATATTGAAAATATTATATTCGAAAATATTGAAAGAAATATGTATTTTGCCTAATTTTCACTTTATTGATCTTATGGCATGACCGGCTTCGGTTATAAAACCATCGTCAGGTGCTCGATACAGACTGAAATATTTTTCTGTTCTTAAACATATGGGATGTTCGAAAAGGTGAATGGCTTATATCTATTTGGGTATCAAGTGGTGAAAGATCGTAGCTCTTACACAGATTTATCATTTCCATCGACTCCAGCATATTTATTTCAAGCCTTTCTCGCATCTGTGAAGGATTTTGGAATTGACAATATCAATATGATGTTATTCCATATGAGGTTTGCCTTTTATATTTCGGGATGGGACAACCCTAGTGTTGTGTATTGACATACGAGCGCTATTTGTGTTGTTTACAGTAACTTAAAAGATTCATCTCGCCCAAAATATGGAATTGAATCTAGAACATTTTTGTGCGATTATGTTTCACAACTTTCGACGTGGATTTACTCAACAACGGCATTGATGAACTTAATTCAATTTTTGGTGATGAAGCCAAATGCACCAAAAATACGATCGCGATGCTTCGAAGCACGTCTATGACATCGTGACAGTTGATGAATCAAGCCCGAACAGCAGCCAACTGTATGGGTGTTTCAAGATGTGCCTAATCCAACAAAAGTTGCTCGTGCACGAAGCACTTCCAAGCAAATGGTCGCATGGACATATCGCAATCGTACCACTAGAACAACGCAGAACGGTCTATTCTTAGTGGTACACAACCATTTGTTTGCCAGTTGTCTTCCAAGAAATCAGAAAAACCAACCGCCGAAGAGTGATAAAAAATTTTTTTGGTGCCTAGAATTTTTAAGCTGACTTTAACTATATTTTTATTGCTGAATCTAAATATGATAGCAGTTTTCTGTATCAGCTCTAGATTTTTAGATATATTCACTTATCTATCAATGCTTTTTCCTATTTAAACCTTCAAGTATGAGTGTTGTAAAATTTATACAAGTAATAGATTCTTGTATATTTTCCTTATTATCATTCTTTATTTGTAACAAATTGAATTTAAAATAATAATAATTATTTTAATTCATTTATCACAAATAGAAGACTAATAATATGAGATATATAACTGATTGGTTGACAAACTGTTAACAAGTGGGATTTAATCCTATTTAGTGTCATCCAGTTAGTTCCATAGAAACCCGATATATGGAGCTGTCCAGTCTGCAGTGAACTTCAACTGCAGTTGAGAGTTGAGGTTAGTTTGTAAATTCCCGCGGTGCAGATAGATAGAACTTAGCGTCATATGAAATTTCTCGTTAGTAACGAATTGTTGAAGAGTAAATCTAAGAAGTAGATTGTTAATGTGAATTGTTGTATTTGTGTTGTTGAATAGAAATGAGTTCAAGTGGAAAGAGCTGTGTACATTATCCTGATATTTTTTGCTACATATGCGGAGAATACACGTTCTTGGAAAACAGAAAAACTATTAGTGACTTTGTAAAGAGGGCTCATCTTCGATATTTTGGTGTTAAGCTTGGTGATCAGGATAAAGCCTGGGCACCACATATTGTCTGTAAATCAGAGCATTTACGACAGTGAACTACCGGGAAAAAGAAACGTCTGAAATTCGGAGTACCAATGGTTTGGAGGGAACCAAAAAATCACTTTGATGACTGTTATTTCTGTCTAGTAAATATTACTGGAATCAATCTAAATAACCGTAACAAGTGGACCAATGCAGATTTAGTCTCTGCAAGACGCCCTATCCCTCACTCAGAAGAAGTGCCAATTCCAACTTTTCAGCAGCTACCAGAACTCTGTGAGGACACATGTCTCTCTGATCAGAATTCTGACACTACTGAAGGTGACAGTGATTTTGAAACGATGTCATCAATTCCCCAATGTTTCAACCAAGATGAGCTAAATGACATTTTATCGCACAAGGGAGAAAGATCTGTTAACTTTTTTCTGTGAAGAACAAAATCTTGTATTTTGCCATGCTATTAGAGAACTCCTGGTAAAAATGGGTCTTCCTGAATATTTTCCGGATGATTGGCGCTTATTTATTGATAGCTCAAAGCGAAGTTTGAAATGTGTTCTTCTACATAATGGGAACAAATATGGCTCAATACCAATTGCTCACTCAACGATAATGAAAGAGCAATATGACAACATAGCTTTGGTTTTGGAAAAATAAAGTATCATGAACACCAATGGGTGATTTGTGTAGACTTAAAAATGGTAAACTTTCTTCTTGGACAGCAAAACGGCCACACCAAGTATCCTTGTTTCTTGTGCCTCTGGGAGAGCAGAGACAAAACGCAACACTAGGTTAGAAAAGATAATAAAAATTCCTTTATTAATCTGTTTCTTTAAACCATGGTTTTTCTTTTAAAATAGTGTAATGTATAATTCACAAAAATGTTAATATCTTAAAAATTCGAGCTGACAGGCAAAAACTAATAGTATATTTGAATTCAGGGCATCAAATTCATATGAATTCACCTCCAAAACCACTGTTGACCAGTGTTATTAAAATTTGTTTTTTTTTTCTCTAATCCCGAAACATAAAATGAAACTCTCGAATTGCAGACTGTTTATTTGATTTCAGGTGTTCTTTCAATCCAGTCTCAAAGTTTCTGCCAGTTTGGCCAACATATGCTACATTGCAATCTTATAAATACATAAGGTTTTTGTGGGGTTCTGTTTATATTTTGAGTTGTATAATATTTCTTCTAGGTTGGGTCGTCCTGTTAATGTTGTTTTGCAATAAAAATTAGAATAATAAATTTGGATTTGTGTTGATAGTTCTCCAAAATAAATTGTATGATCGAAATGGTTTGTAGGTTTTTCCGTGATTTTATAGAGGAGATTACTGACCTTCAACCTGTCAAAAATATAAATAAATGTGCTTAATGGTTGGAAGAATCCAACTTCGTACAAATTTTACCACAAGATCGTCACAAATTTATCCCCTTCTGGCATAATACATATCAGTTTGGTCGTTATAATTTATCCATATCCCTTTGCGGCTTGTATAAAATCTATAATTTCGCTATTGAATCTACCCAAGGGGTTATATGCCGGGTAAGACGGTAAGTTTGTTCTTCTCTAGAAGGCGTTCCACTAATAATTCAGATAGATCTCTCTGGGACTATATGTTCAAAAACCAGGCTGTTACAGCGACTACGCCGTTCCACTGACTTCTTTGATCTCGGAGGTTGGGAGCCCAATTTTCGTAGACGCACCACTTTATTATTACGCTGGGAATACGCTTTTGTTTATACAATGTACCCAGTCTCTATATTCTGATTTCGAATTTTAATATTCATCCATCCTGAGGACTTGGAAGTGAAGCATTTCTAGTGTGAGAATTGCTTTTGGAACGAAAATTGAATATGTGATGTTTATCCAGGGGCGCTGTTATATTATACATATAATGAATCTTCATTAGTTGAATTTAAATATTATCGTTAGGAGGATGCCTCTGTATGATTTTATTCGACTCTGGGGCTTTCTAGGATGATCGGTCGGCTTGCTCTCTTGATATATAAATCTTTCATTGATTTTATAACAAAATATTTCAATAGTAATCTAAAAAATCAAAACTTCAACATAAATTTCAGAATAGGAATTTGTAACCCATAATTTCAGAAAAGCATTGACGTGAGGTTAGGAGCTTTTTTTCCTTATGATGAATTATTTTTGGGTTTTAGCCAGTAGAAAAACTTTTTCTTCTTCTTCAGCTTCTTGATATCCACTCTTGGACTTAGGCTTTTTCCAAAATCATCAATGTCAACCTTTCCTGGGCAGTTTGAATTCAGTTTTTTCCCACTTTCCGTTGAATGTCATCTCTCCATCTCGTCTGTGAACGTCCGATGCTTCTCTTTGACACTTTTCGACGCCATTGTAACAATGCTTGGTCCACTTATCATTGTTTCAGGCAACGTGTCCTGCCCAACGTCACTTTGAACTTTGCACTCGATAACATCATAGACTTCTGTTCTTGTTCTGAGCTCTTCATACCTGTCTCTTAGGCTCACACCAAGCATTGTTCTCTCTGTCAAATGCTTTTTGACAAACCCTAAGACTATTGGCCCTACCTATGGTAAGGCCAACCGTTTCGAATCCGAATGTTGTCACTGGGAAGATGTACATATCGTAAACCTAGCTTTATTGGGATATCCGGTTTATGATGGATGCAACCAACCTTTTCAAATGCCATCCATGGAAGATTGGTTCTTCTTGCGATCTCTGATGGTTTCCCTTTCCAATCTGAATACTGTATCCTAGATATACACACTCCTTAACAACTTCAAGACTATGAATGTCTATGGAGACATTTATATTGTCAGGGTTCTTTGGTGGTTCTCAGATTGGGAAGGATCTTGGAGTTTTTGGATCATCGCTTCCAGCTTATCTGGGTTGCTGTTGAACAGAATGATGTCATCAGTTCATCAGTTGGTTGAGACGCCTTCAATCTATATCGATACCCCTCCTTTTCCATGATAAACATTTGAACACGTCCTCCAGAACCAAAGTGAACAACTTAGGTGATATTGTGTCACCCTGTCGAACGTCTCTCCTTACGGGTATCTTTTCAGTAGTCAAATCTTTGTTGATTTTTACATGTAAAGTAGCATTCTTGTAGATGTATTGGAGTTCATCTCCCTTACCACTCTCGAATGCCTACTGGTAGTCTATAAAAGCCATGTAGATTGGAACATCATATTCCGACCATTTTTCTATCAGATTACTTACTGATATGATCGACGGTGCTATAAACTTTCCTGAAACCTGCCTGATAAAGTGAATTGATGACTCATTCATTTTGTGAAAATCCATCTTGACATATTAAAAGAAAACAAGTATTTTCGTCTAATTTTCACTTTATTAATACTATTACACAACCGGTTTCGGTTATTAAATCATCTTCTGGTGCTAGGTACAGACTGAAATATTTCGTGGGCTCAAATCTATGGGATGTTCAGAATGAACATGGGTGAATGGGTTATTTCTATTTGGGTGTTGAGTGTGGACAAATTGGGATTTTTGAACAGATTTGTTATTTCCATAGCTTCCTGTAAATTTAATTTCAGGCCTTTTTCGCATTTGTGAAAGATTTTAATATTTACGATATCCATATGATACTCTTCAGTCACGATATGATCATAAACTGCGGACTGTTTACCTGATTTCAGATGTTCTTTTAATCTGGTCTCAAAACACAATCAAATCAAAACACTGATGAAAATGTACTACAGACTTCAAGTGAAATATTACAACGCATCATTAAAACTGTGGTTCAACAAAGAGTGTGTGAAACGTAAAATAGTTGCAAGAACCAAATATAATTCACACTTCAATAAGCTCACCAAACTTCATTCAGAAGCTGAAGACACACATTTCTCCAAAAATACATTTTTCCCAACGTTTGTGAATCTCTCAACATCAAACTTCAACGAACAAGAAAAAAAATTACTGAACAAAGGTCCCAAATATTCACCACCCACAACATGTTCTAAATCAAATAAACAAATCCTGGGTGTAGAAACAGAAATGAACATATAAAAAACACAAGTATAATTGATAACCCTTCATTACACAAATACAAAACAGGAGAGATCATTAAAAAAACATTCACAAAAACAACCGCCAGTGAAATACACACAACAAACATAATTACAGAAATTGTTCGAAAAAGCACTGAAGAAAATCTTATATTCACTAAAGCAGATAAAGGAAACAGCATTGTGTGTCTCCACAAAGAAGACTACTACAACAAAATGAAGAGAACTATAAGTACATTAGATGTAACTCAAATTCCAAAGAATCCTACCAACAAATATTCCAAACAAATAAAAGAGGCTCTAGAAGTTTCCAATCTAGTTTTTTCTACACCATGTGGTAAATAAAGAAGCATCTTCCAATGAATCCACAACCTCCAGAAATGTATGGTTTAATAAAACTCCATAAAAAAGACAATCCTATTAGACCAGTAGTTTCCTATATTAATACACCTACCGGTAAACTGTCGAAATCTTTATCTAATAAATTCAAAAATCTATCAAAATTTTACCAGAATATAGTTTGAAAAGTTCCAAAAATTTAATTGACAAATTATCTAAAATTAACAACACAGAAAATATGAAATTAATATCATTTCATGTAGAAAATATGTACCCTAGCATTCGAGCAAAAGAATGTTTACCCCTAGTTGGCGAGTCACTTCGTAAAAATAAAGTTGATCCCCTCTTAATTTCAGAAATTCAGGAGTTATTTTCAATTTGCCTATCCCAAAATTACTTTAAATACGAATCCAAGTTATATTTTCAATATTCAGGTTTACCGATGGGATCACTTTTGAGCCCATTATTTTTAGATTTATTCATGAATTACCTTGAAAATGAATTCATAAAAACAAATGACCTATCAAACAAACACGTCATTTTCTGGTTCCGGTATGTTGATTATATTATGGTAGGATTCAACGGAACAAATAGAGAAATAAAAACGTTTCTTGACTTCCTCAATTCAATTCACCTCAAAATAAAATTTACATTAGAAATTGAATGCAACAAAGCGATTAACTTTCTAGATTTGACCATAAGTAGAGATAGAAACACATTCGACTTTAACATCTACCGAAAAGGCACAAATTCAGAAGCCATAATACCATATGATTCCTTCAGTCCTGATAATCATAAACTGGTAGCTCTGAAATCTATGATTAACAGAGCATTCACCATATCTTTATCAAACTTACAATCGGAAATTGATAAAATCAAAGAAATTGCAACTAATAATAATTTTCCGAGAACAAACTAATTGAAAACAAAAGAAAACTGAAAACCATTAATATACTTCACACTATCACAGAAAAACCTACTAATAAATTTATTCATATTACTTATTTCGTTTATTATTATCAATTATTATCAATTCAAATCCAAAATTATTTTTCTAAACTCTATTTCAAAACAACATTTTCAGGACGTCCAAACCTAGGTAAAATATTATATAACTCAAAATCCAAACTTGAGCCCGAGAAAACTTCAGGTGTTTATAAAATCTGTTGTAAAAATTGCAAAGCTGCATATGTAGATCAAACCGGCAGAAATTTTGAGACCAGATTGAAAGAACATCTGAAATCAGGTAAACAGTCCGCAATTTATGATCATATCGTGACTGAAGATCATCATATGGATATATTAAATTTTAAAATCGTTCACAAATGCGAAAAAGGCCTCAAATTAATTTTGCTGGAAGCGATGGAAATAATAAATCTGTTCAAAAATCCCAATTTGTCCCTACTCAACACCCAAATAGAAATAAACCATTCACCACTTCTGAACATCCCATAGATTTAAGCCCACGAAATATTTCAGTCTGTACCTAGCACTAGAAGATGGTTTAACAACCGAAACCGGTCGTGTAATAGTACTAATAAAGTAAAAATTAGACAAAAATACTTGTTTTCTTTTAATATTTCGAAAACTGCCTGTTCCACTGGTTGGTACAAGTTGAATTTCGAGCCCAGGAGGTTTGTGATGATTTTTGTCAGCAGATAATAGACTAATTGGCCTGTTCGTATTTACTCCTTTTTTTGTAGAGAAGAATGATTATTACTGGATTCTGAAATCATACCTTGATCAATACATTTATTCAACAAAAGTAACAGTGCCTTCTTGAGTATGTCTCTGCCGATCTTGAGCATCTCGCTTTTAATCTAATCCTCTCCTGGTGCCTCATTATTTTGGAGTTGTTCCAGAGCTGCTTCCATTTCGCTATTTTCGTATGTGCTAGTTCTTCTGATCCCATTTCACAATAGATTTTGGCCTGTGTTCTTGATTTGTGTTTGTAATTGATTGGCTTTATAGGTTCCGATAACAGTCTCTAACTGTTTTTATAAGTTCTACCTTTTCAGTTACCACTTTTCTAAGACCATTCCGCATTTTATGTATTGTAAGTCGGTTTTCTTATCAATAGATTCTTTCTCCCATTTAAATGAAGATCGTTTCTGCAATTTCCCACTTAAAGATATTTCTTTCCTTGTAGAGGATCCTCAACTTATTGAAATTCACCTAATGTTAGATAATAATCAGTTAGAACTGTAGATTGTAGATCAGATCGATATATTTGGACAGTTAACCTATTTTGAAAATATGAAAACTCGAGCTCTTCTCTATTGGATGATTGAGAGTACACGGCCGGCCGAAAAAAAATTACTTAGTTTGACCCTGTATCTTTCATCAGGAAGTCAAACCCAATCGATTAAGACCATATTCGGTTCAATACTCTAAAATTACAGATATTTTGTGAAACGATAGCAAGGTGTTCTCCTTGAAGAAGGGCGCATAAAAATAAATTGTCGTTTGAGAATATCTCTGAAACCAATTAAGTTACAGGAGCGCAATTTGGTATAAATGCTGAACGCTATCGTTCTGTTATGGGATGAGCCGCCCCTTAGGATCCATGAGACTACCCCCTTTATGCTATAGTACTTTGAATCAGGATATTTTTGAGTTGTGTTCACCTGCACAAGATGTTTCCTAAATTCTATACTGGCTCGAAAAAATGGATATAACTAGGTTTTCATGAGGTAATATTTCATTTGATTAATTTCTATCATTAAACAATACAACATTCCTCAAAGCACAACGATTTTAAAAACCATGCATATAAATTATTAAACTTCTTTCAGCCATAGTGTTAACCATTGTATGAAGTATTTGGGTCGATCGGTGAAAAGACTCTAAACGATATTCAAAGTAAAATACTTGTTCAACCTAGGTCAAAACTTCTATTTTCGGGTACGACTATTTCTGTATGATATTTGGACCAATTTGTGCTTTTCTAACTTTCACAGGCTTACATATATTAGCTTTGAAAGTTTTCAATTTGAGACCCAGTATAAAATTAGTTGAATTCATTAAAGTACGAGTCAATTTAGCATTTTTATGAATCTGTACGAAAAATGTACAGTAAATCATAGAAATCCGAAAAAAGAAAATTTCGTGAAGATATATAATATACAGGGTGAGTCTTTGACCACTGCGTTATGTTTAACCATAGGTTCTTGAGATCAAAAGAAACACTTTTTTTCCCATACAGTTTTACCATATTCAGCTGCGTTAAAAAGTTAAAAGCATTTTGAGTTTTCACATTGAGCAAATACCCCTCTGTAGTCCAGTTGAGTTTGAATGATCATTCAACACTATACTACATCGTCCAATGAAATCGCTCGATTTTCGAAAACGGACCAATAGAAACAAACTGTATCTGAAATCACTCAACCTCACAGTGTTTTCACTTTCAGAAATTTGTTTTTATCAAATGCCTAATTTGCATAGGAATATTAATACGTCCGGATAGCTTTGGCCGTTGGTGAAAGTAGCGGTCGTCATGGTTACGATAAACAAGCAGTTGTTAGCGATAACTTCAACAGCACATTTGGCAGTTCTGTCAGTTTATCTTCTTATTTTACCATAAAGTAGATAAAAATGAAACGTTTTGGGAATTGTAATATTACTTCAATTGAGGAAAGTGTGAAGAAAAGTGTGCCGCTTAATACAGTAAAGTCAAGATCCTACATTTGGAAACAATTTGAAAAATTCTGGGCTGCCCGGGCATACCTTGTAAATGAAAAAACAAGTTTGTCAGAGCTCAATAATATTATGCTAGACTGGGTTTTCAATATGAAGAAAAGAGATGGATCAGACTACAAGGAAAGTGTCGTAAAAACCTTGTGGAATAATACTGCCAAACAGCTGCAGGAAAAATTCTATTCCGAATGAGGCGTTAGGTTCGATCCATTCACATACGTGGCTTTTAAAACGGCGCGGGATGAACGAAATGCCAAGAGGCGTATTCTGCAAGTGGAACCTGAGAAAAAAAAATTTGTGCCAAGACGCTGTCTTTGGATCAACACAAAAAAATGGTCAACTTATGTAAAGAAGATAATCCAGACGGTTTGAACAGAAAATTTTATTTTATTGCTGCATTGGAGCTTGCTTGGCGCGGAGGAGAGGGTTCATCATGCCTAAATTCGCATTTCCAATCCGAAATTGAAGACGATGGTAATCCCACGGGCCGAATTGCCTACAATCCGATATTTTCTAAAACAAGACAAGGTAGTGCCCAAAAATGTGCGGAAACCAAATGGCTGACTCCCAATAGTGAAAAAGATATTTGCCGGTGAGGTTATATAAGCTACTTGTATCTAAAAGAACTGCAAACATAACCACTGAAACTCCCCAGTCGGTCCCAATACGATAGCTAAATGGACAAAAGAATCGGCAGAACTCATTGGCATCAACACAACCAAGTCGAAGATAACCAACCACTCGAGCATCGACCCAATAAGCAGGGATTGGCGAGGAACAGCTGATAAAGAAACAGGCCATTCTTCTGTAGCGTTAATGAAACCACATCTCCAACTGGACCAACAACATCACAAAAAAATAATCACAGCCATGAGGAATGAAAAAAATGTCCTTCAAGAAACAACATCAGTATCTACTTCATCATTTGAAAATAATGCTCGTAATGCGTATAATAACTGTACTATCAATAATTATTATTTTGAGAATAAAGATGAATAATTTGTTGTTACGCTTCTTTCTGGTTATTTTTGAATAAAAAACTATTATTTCATTTGATTTATATTGTTGAATGATCTTTCCAAATACCACACGAGATTCGAATGTTTTTTGAGAACACTGTCGTTTTTTGAAAATTATACAAATTTCACTCAACAAAGTGATCCCGAAATACCACTCGCCTTCGGCTCGTGCTATTTTGAGGATAACTTTTTTTCGTGAAATTTAAACGCATGATTCCCCAAAAACAAGAGTGTTCTCAAAAAGTTCTCACCTCTAGTGATATTACCCTTGAGAATTACCTTCCACAGCATCCACTATTGATTCTGAATTGTTTAAAAAATTATTTTCCCTCTATGAAATGATTCACTCACTCATGTTTCATCAGATGATTCTATCGATTTAATTCCTTTCAACTTCAAATATCTCAGAAATGGCCTAATTTAGGAAAAAAGATAAAGAATATCTGCAAAGAATCCATGATTCTTGGAAGTACAAGATACGAACCTTCGGTTCAAGTGATAATTGTTTATCATGCAATTTAACCAATCTATACAATCGTAGTGAGAAATGGAATAAATCTATTGATGCCAAAATATGTATGACTGTTATCAATCCTTTCTACAAGAGATCATTTCAATCGATATTGACGTTTGAATATTACAGGTGAAAATGCAATTTTTTTAAGAAATTTCAACACCCAATATCATTTGAACGGGGCCAAATTTGGAAAAACGTTATAAAAAATGTTTCTCTTGACGTCAAAAATCTGTGGTTAAAATTAACGCAGTGGTCAAAGACTCACCCTGTATACTCTCGAACGTTCCACTAAAGTTGATGTAATATTCCACAAACTTCTTCAAATGGTTAAAAACAGAGGAAATGGTTATTCATTTGTTTGCAGAGCGTTCCAGAATATCTCACTTCGTTTTTCACCAGATACCAACCTACCAATATTACGTATTCGATGAAACTTCGCCGTATTTTCATTATTCAATGCCATTTCTAATTGAATTCAACAAATAAATGAAGCTTGCCACCAAACAGAAACAGAAAAACTTTCAGGTGCAGTATTTCCATCATTCGAATTCAGTTCCGAACAACTTCTTTAATTATTCATGGTTTTCAGACCGTCGGCAAAGTAGGTATGAAAGAAATATTGAATTAAAAGACAAATTAAAGTTCCAGAAGAGCTTCCTATTCATTGTTTTTCCAAAGAAAGTACTGATTCAATTATTCAATTATGTGAATTTTGTCGCACAAAACATTCCGATTTACTTGATAGAAATCGTTGAAATGCTCACTATTCGTTTTCAGCATCCAGGAGGAAGAATTGTCAGAATATTCTGCTCGTTGAATTATTTTCTAATTCGAATACTCCGACTGAAAGTTCGTTCAATATACAGGGTGCGGCAAAAATCAGTTTACCGTTTTGCATATGAGAAACTGAAGCAAAAATAATGGCAAATAAATTCATTTGCGAAAAAAAAAAATATATATATATATATCTAATATTAGGTCAGAAATCTCCAATGCTGTAGCTGTGCGACGTGCAGATTAATTTGGACGTTCGACAAAAGATTGAGCCACAATGTTTATGTTTTCCTCCGTCATAACGGTAGCAGGGCGATCTGAACGCGGTGCGTCGATTACGGAGCCAGTACTTATGAATATATGATACAGTTTAATCACTCATTTTCCAATATTATCTAATAAATCGAATGCTTAATTGTTAACGCATTCTTCTGGTGCTTTGAAAATTACATGCACCAACTCAAGAACGTATTTCTTCCTGTGATGTTGGAAGCAACATTTCAAAAGTTAAACTACAGTAGACCGATAAAACAATTGCTTATATAAGGTTGATACCCTGAAACCGTCAATTGAAAAAGCTAGAAAAATAATGACTTATAATGAAGACAAACAAACATGACTCAGATACTTTCGAAGCTTGATTAGATAAAACACTCGATAAAACATTATTTTATATATTTATATACTTTTGAAATTATGGCTCACAAAACAATTGTTAGCTGGGATTGGTGACAGGTGCCATACAATTCAGTGTATCACATGAAAGCCTAGGGAAAAAACCCCAGTGAAAAAAACCCTGGCTCCCTGCATAAGTATTGTTGTATGTACAAAATAAGCTTAGATATATTTGAGGGACTTCTTTCTTCAAGAGTGATCTTCTATTAATAAACACACAGGTTACTTCAAGTTGCACATATCGAATCTGAAAATTAAAAGACGAAAGCAGAAAAAACAATGGAATACAAAAAATAAGATTCAATTTTGTTTGAAATTTACAACCCATTCCAAGAAAGAATGGAAAACATATGGGACAATTATTGATGAGATGAGGTATCGTTTCTTCTGCATATCCACATATCCCCAACTTGCGCTTGGAACTGAGTTTCATCTAAACAGCATGCTATTGATAAGACCATGACCTCTTCTCAAACGATCAAGAACTGTCAAAATATTTCTAGGAAAATTAAAAACTTTTCAGAAGGATCAGAATTGAGAAATTCATTGAACATTTCATAAGAGTTCCACTCAATATCCCATAATTCTTTATCTTAAACATGTATGTTAAACAACAAATCCTTAAATCTCCTAGATAATTACATATTATAATCATACTAAATGATTACTTTTCGTTGGCCAACAGTTCTTCTTTGTTTACCTGAAGACGTAAAACGCCAAATGAAAAACTCGTGATTTTCACTGGATCCCTCTCGTATGACTCCATCAACGTCATTCCACTCAGTTCCATCTAGTTCTGACGCTAAATCACCTTAACCTAATATTTCTCCATAGAAGTCTAAAGGGAACGAACAAAGACAAAAGTAAACCGACCCTCTTGAAGAAAGACGATTTAAGCATCCTTCCACTTCCTAGTAGCTTTATGTGGACCTTGGAATATAACAAGTATATACAGGAACGTATTTGAACTACTCTAACGTCGAGTATCATTAAGCATGCCAGTATTCCTGGATTTGGAAGATATTCGAACATAGAGAAACATCATTATCTTGAATCACAATGATTGTTTTCGACGAATGATAGTGATTTTTATCTTTACGAGTGGTATAAGTGGGGAATTTTATGCTCAGGAGTGGAGAATTATTTAGTTCACGAATTACAATTGTTTTCTTCGACGAGGATTTATTAATTCCACTTTTTGAGGAATATCCTCTCTTCCAGACTACTTGTGTGTTTTATTACATTGAATTCCCTGTAAAAAAACAACCTAACGATATAAGTGAATCTTCTCCTAGAGAAGCTATTTAAAAACTAGAGCTGAAAAATATTTGAATTGAAGATGAATCAGGCCACTGTATATATTTTAAAGAATATTTGATATGACGAACAGTACCTAGTAAGGATATCTTAACATACTGCCCTAAATTTGAATTAGCTCTTTTAGTTTACTAGTGGCAGACTAGTTTTTACGTTTTAATGCATAACCTGCATGATGAGAAGTAGAAAAAACATATTTGGATAGTTTGAATATTGAGCTTGAAAAAGGTATTGAATATTGTAGATGAAATGAAGGACTCTCGAAAAACAAAATAAAAAATCATTAAATTTTTTCATTTCTATTGAAAAGAAACTTGAATGACATTCGTATCGAAATAGAATTCATAGTTCTCTAAACAGAATAAAAAATTAAAATCAGTTGAAACAGCATCAAACTGAAATGACACAGTCAACTAAACCACAAAATTTTCAAATTCATTGGAATTACCTGAAGTACCACCACATAAAATTGCAAATGAAAGTAGTGTTATTTGAATACATATAGAACATTCTGAGCATGTGTACCAAATAGCAAAACCAACATTAAAAAAATTGAAGATTAGAATCAACTGTTGGCGGTACCATGCTCTCCGGGTCAGCTAGTTATAGAATAAAATTCAAGCCTCTTAAATCATAGATAGAAGCAATATTTCATGAAACTGTTTCTGCTCTCACACTTACTATTAACTTTCAAAACGTGATTTTCTTAGAAGGCCAATGTTGTAGTATGTATTGTAGTCGCTCTAAGCACAACTTAGATCTACTATGATGATCCTAAGTGGTAGCAGGAACCTTTAGGTGGGTCGTCCACTGGAGCCGTTTTCGTCCGAACTAGCATCGGCCGAACACGACAGAACTCGACCGAACGATCCCCCAACAAAGAAAGGAATAGATGCGCGTCCTTTGCGACAGATTCATACGGCCGTGTACTGCCGATGAATTTCTCGATCCGAAATAAATGGGATTTTTCGGTCTTATTCGGCCGAACTAACTAATCAAGCCCAGACAACCTAGTGTAGTTTTCCTAATCTGAAATTGTTCCACACTCTTGTTTGTTCCTGTTTTTTAAAGTTGTGCTGTTTTATGAAGTTCATACTATGGACAGTGAAAAGTTGATAAGTTTGATTGAAGAATATGTTCCACTGTGGGATATGCGAGACAAAAGATATCATCGTCGAGATGTTCAAAGGAATCAGCTTCCTCCAGCCTGTGGAAGAGCTTCTAGAACCAAGCCTAAGAGAAAATTTGAAAGTTCATCTGAGGTTCCTTTTCTTTACATAGAAAAAGAAAAAATTAAACTGCTTCAAGAAAATTCTGCGTTGAAACAAAACCCAGATTATTTGTTTCTGCAAAATCTGCTCCCTTATTTAATGAAGATTCCGGAGGGGAAACTGGAAGTAAGAAATAAATTAAAAACGTTCTGATTGACGAACAATCCAGGCTAACGAGTTACACGTCAGTGACACGTCCCTTGGCTTCTCCTTCTCCTCTGTCTTCGTACAGCTCTACTTCCCCTGCTTACAGCTCTACAACTTACCCTGTATATCCACAGCAGAGCAATTCTTTTGAGTACAATCAAGAAACACATAAATGGATTGTAACCCTGTCCAAACGTACTTCAATTCCTGTTAATATCAGATTATTGTACTTTTTTTGAATAAAATTTTAGGGTTTTTTAGTTTTTTTCTTGGAGAATTATTTGTTATTTCTTACCTTATTGTGACAGCCAATCGTTCTTCCGGTGATATAGTTTCTCGAAAATTTGAAAATCATTCTATTGAGTGGCAAATTTTATTTAATATATAATTAAATGTCTCCTCACTCATACGATAGTACTCAGAAAACTTAATTTTATCTTCTTTAAGACGGCTATGCAAATAATGAAACTCGTCAAGTCGGTTCCTTTCAGTCAGTATCGGATGCACCAAATACCTTTTACTCCTTTTCCTCTCCCTCCTCATCACGTAGGTATTTTCAAGTAACATCATCTCATCGAAATCCATTACAATCTCGCGGAGTTTGTAAGTAACACAAAGAAAAATCACTTTCCGTACTAACTAACTTGCCACTTTCTGGCAACGTACTACTGAACTGGACTGACGAAAACGGTTGCAATGGACGATCGTGTCCGGCCGAATTGACGGCCGAAATTCCAACCGAACCGACGGCCGAACGGTTCTGTCGAATGCGGTTCCAGTGGACGGGTACCCTTACAGGGCGTTCCCACTTATCCGATCAGTCTTTTTGCCCTGAAACCGGACGCCGGACGTGGGTGTTCACATTATATCCGATCAGTCTGTTTTGCCGGAAGGTCGGTGGTTCGACTCGCCGCCAGTTTACGTTTGTATTTTGTACGCGATGGACGGCGACGATGATGTTCTTATATTGTGGTGGTATTTGAGGCGAATGAGACGAAAAAGATGTAGAAAACGAAGACAACATTGGGTGCATCCTATACTTCGAGACCGATTTTCCACAGGGACATTTGAAACATTGATGGGAGAATTAAGGAATGATGAGGCGAAGTTCTTTAACTACTTTCGAATGTCTTTTTCCTCTTTCGACGATCTCTTGGGAAGAATTTCAATGGACATAAAATTACAAGACACAAGATTTAGAGAGTGCATTTGTCCACAAAAAAGGTTGTCCATATGTTTAAGGTACGACCTTTTTTTCTCTTCAAATATTTATATAGGAAATGCTCTTCCAAGGTGGCTAGTTGGATTGGAAAATATTTTTAGGAGTTAAATAAAATACAGATATGTAATTATTGAAATATTTTTATGGAAAACAGTCACATGAGAGCTTTTGCTTTAGTACTCTTGATTAAGATATAATGACTAAAATCCCTCAAAATCATAATTTGATACACTTGATGCTGCTGAAGATTGTTGAGAATGATACGATGACTGAGAGGTTGGTGATGGTGAATGTACGAACGCTGCCGTTTGCTGAATAGATTGTAATGCACTTGTCGCTGCAGGAGATGGTTGAGAATGATACGATGACTGAGAGGTTGGTGATGGTGAATGTACGAACGCTGTCGTTTGTTGAATAGATTGTAATGCACTTGTCGCTGCAGGAGATGGTTGAGAATGATACGATGACTGAGAGGTTGGTGATGGTGAATGTACGAACGCTGCCAGCTGCTGAAGAGGTTGTGTATGGTATCCACGATATGGATCTTGCCATTCAGTTTGATAATCATATCTTTGGAAACCAACTCTATTTCGGCCTTTGATTTTTTGTATTAGAGCTAAAACTCCTGCTTGGAACTCTAAAGTTTCATCCATTGTGAAAGAATCGACGGCGGGTAATACACCCTTGAAAAAAAGTAAATTTGGATTTTCTTTTGTTGTGTCATCCTAGAGTCCAGGAACTTAGATATCTTTTCATCGACGTCTGTTGTGCTCTTCGTGCTTTTGGGAATCGAAGGTTTACGAAACTCAGTTGCATTACTAGGACCACTTTGTACATTTCCTTCATCGCAGTTTTGAATAGACTCTTGGGTTGATCTTGGCTCATAAACCTTCTTTAAAAACATCAACTGTTCTTCGTGTATATAACGTCGAGACTTTTTGGCAGCAGATCCAGATTTTTTCATCTTTCTTATTTTTCATCGATTTTCGCCATGTGTCTCGAATGTTGTTCCATTTATCAGATACAGATTTTCCTGCAAACAAATAATAATATCATAAAGTTCTGTTGTTTAAGTGTTTCATCCATTTTATTTGTTTTCAGATATTTTGCTTCTGGGTGTTCGTTTAAGGAACTCCACTACTCATATAGGGTAGGAATATCGACTATTAGTAAAATAATAAAAGAAACAAGCGTCATTATTTGGAAGAGATTATGCACAGATTTCATGAAGTTGCCTGATACAGAGGGAGAATGGGAAGCCATTGCAAATGGATTTGAAACAAAAGCTAACTTTCCTCATTGTCTTGGAGCTGTAGACGGAAAGCACATCAGAATTATAAAACCATGCCATAGTGGTTCCATGTTTTTAATTATAAAGATTATTTCTCGTTTGTATTACTTGCTGTGGTAGATTCAGAATACCGATTCATCTACATAAGTATTGGTTCATATGGGAAAGAGTGTGATTCTACCATATTAAAGAACAGTACCTTTTGGCAAAAGTTTAATGATGGTTCATTAAATATACCAAACCCCAAGCCTGTGCATGAAACCATACATGAAGAAATGCCGTATGTACTCATTGGGGACGAAGGCTTTAGCTTAACACCGAATCTCTTGAGACCATATGGGGGTACACATCTAGATCATGAAAAAAAAAAAATCTTCAACTATCGCTTGAGCCGAGCTAGAAGATATGTTGAGTGTGCCTTTGGTATTCTAGCCAATAAATGGAGAATCCTGCATCGGCCGATAGATCTTCAAATAGAAACGGCGATTAACGTCATAAAAGCTTGTACGGTTTTACATAACTTTGTCCGAGATAAAGACGGTATTAATTTACAACAAAACCCAATAAGTATGGAAACAAGTGAAGAAACGGGCCCGTTTCCACGTCGTCCACATCCTCGACCGTGTAGAGGTGGTCCTACTGCAAATATAATTCGAAGAGCATTTGCTGAATACTTCTCGTCTGATCTTGGTTCAATACCTTGGCAGGAAACAGCTATATGAAACTACCTACATAGCATTGAATAAAAAATTAACTTACCATATTTTTTTCTTTCCTTTTCGTCCAATTTCTCGAATTCAGGATTTAATATTAAGCAAATTTCACGCCATGCTTCTAATCGTCGATTAGTTAATTTGTAATCGTCCAAAGTTTTATCCCACAATACGGGTTTATTTTCGACTAGCGATATTAACGCGCAAGCGTCCACGTCCATTTTCCACTAGCACTAACAACTAATGAGACTAGCGACGCGAGAAAGAGCGGGCTCGTCTTCAGTCTTGACCATAGATTCATCTATGGTCTTGACGGAACGTTCGTTCACACTCATCCGATCCGGGCGTTTTGACTGATCATCGCAGTGGCAAAATGTCCGTCAAATAAATCGGATCAGTCTTTATTCCCGGATCAGTCATAATGTGAACAGCTCCTATGGAGCTGTTCACAAATTGTACTGCCACTGGCACATCCGTCTATTTAGACGGACCGGGAAAATAGACTGATCGGATAAGTGGGAACGGGCTCTAAGAGTAATGCAAAATCTGGGATTCGGAAGAAATTTTCTTCATTGTTGCTTTCGAAAATACGGAACATGGAACTTTAGAAATTTACTGGTGATATTTCACCATTACTAACTACGTCTTCTACAAAGCGAACCTCTTGGTCGCGTGCCTTTTGGTGTGCTTAAGATCATGAATCCAACAACATCCCTCAAGAACCACCCCAGGACAATGCAACGCGAAAGGTAAGAATGCTTTAACATTATTGTCAATAAGTTATATGATCCTCTTCAATTCAATTTTATAGAGTGAATATTTTTACACTAAATGAACAAAGATGCTTTGCTGCCAATCTTCAGGTCTTCAGCAGAGATAATTTATTGAAAAATATTGTCATGTAATGAGTGAAATCATTTGTTCCAAACCGCAAATTGCAGCAGCAAACTGAATAACAAATTAGGATTAACTAAAGCTATAGAGGATCCCAATTATACACGAGAGATCCACAGAAAACAAAGAAATAAACGTTATGTCTTAGCCATTATCAAGCAAGAATAAAATGAGATGAATATCGAATTAATTGAAGCTTCTCTTTCAACCTCAATTCAACCCCCGCCAGCGAAACGAAATGGCTTCGTAGCAAGCTGAAAAAATACGAGAATTCATGCTGATCGACAACCAATACATTCCTGTCGAAATCAGTGTTTTCCGTTTCTGCATTTGAAATTTGTTACGGGTAGTGGTACAAAATCGTATCGCTTTCTATGGGTCACAGAAGTGTGCATCGAAAACGCTCATGTTGGCACAAACGACTAACCACGAATATATAAAAGGGTGCTTGTTCTACACATATCACCGATTGGACAGTTCCACCTGACCTAGGTTGGGTCCTGGATGGATCCCGACCTATTCCCATCAAGTTGGGGTTTATTGATTGAATAAAAGTCCACTAGGGGGTGAGCGCAATTTTGGTTGATAGAAGGAATAAGGATTGCTAATAATCATATCGACCCAGTCCACTAATAAGTAAGAAAATACGGGGTCGTTATTTGAAACAGAGCTATTACAGTACTTACTGGCCATAAATTAACAAAAATGCCCTAACAGGACTATTTCCGTTTATAGGGGGTTAAAATAACGTCGAAAGATGAGAGTCTGTCGAGTTTAATTGAAATAGTCAAGCTGAAAACTATCTTTATAAAAACGATTATTTTATGTTACGCTTTAATTATTTATATGAGAATTCCTTCATAGCCACATGAGTTCATATTCATGAAGGACATAACAGCAGACTTAACCTATGCTTCAATACCCATAAAAGCAGAAAAAACTTTCTAATTCATGATCTTACGTTAACAATATTATTAGGGAAATCATTCAAAAGGTCGAAAGCTTATATTTCAAAAGGCTTTTCTTTTGATTGATAATTGAGTTTTCAATGAATGCACCCAATTCTTTTATACACACACCTCAAATTGACTATCAATTCAGCATTAATCGAGGCATTCATATGAATATATATATATAGAAAATATAAATACCTATTCACTATTTTTTCCTTTAAAAATAGCCATGAATAAACTGGGACATTCATTCCAATCGAATATTACCACAGAATATCTTGATGTAGACTGTATCTCTCCTAGCTCAGCAATTCTGTTCGGCTGTATCATTTATTACACCACCTGACATGTTAGCAAATGTGGTAATACCTATAGCTGAGTCGAATAGGTCTAAACACTGGACGCACAACCGAATAATTCTTTTTCAGATGAATATCTGTCAGAAAACTGCGGGTTTCACCTGCGCTTGAGAGAATAATTTTTATTATTCAGATGATATATGACCACAATCCAGGACAGCTAGCCATTGCGTTCGGATTACTTGTTTTGCTTCATTACAGTTTTCGCTCATTTCATGCTTCGCCTACTATTATTCATGATTAACTTTTGGCTGTCAACGAATTCAATGAAAAAAAATTGTTATCCATTATTCATACCAGAAACTGGAACGATTAACTCTCCTGTATCAGGCATAAAAAATTACCTCGGATTCCGCCTTGGTTATTAAGAAGATGTGGATAAAGATGAAATAAGTATCTAAAATACGAACAAATGAATGTGGCCTTACGATGACTCCTTAATAAAATTAAATAGTCAGATATTCCTCAAGCATACGAACAAATTTACTATTATTTAGGTGACTTATGAAGCTAGGAAAAATTATTTTTCCGCAAATCGCCAAGAAATTATGACATTCCTGTCAAAATTTCTTGAAGAAAAAGTCAGGACTTCCTAACTGTAAGGAAATGTCATTTCCTTACTGTAAGGAAATGATATTTCCGTACAGTTGTTAGTGTTCTACATAAATGATAGAAAACACATTGCTTATAAGGAATTAATTTATATTTTGAAAACATCAAGTCATTGCTGAATACATTTTTAATATTAATTTGTTATATTTACAGTAATTTGACACTTAGTACAATTATTGAACATTGGAAGAACACTCTTAGAACTATGAGAAACATTTTGGACAACATGCAGGGTGGAAGGGTCATTTTTTTGAATATTTTGTACTGTGAAAATTTTATTTGCCACCTCAACCTTATTGTTAAGCGATTCTTCGATATATCCTTCAGCAACGTTTGATGACTTCCATCCGCCATGCCTCTTTAAACTAGTTATGTCGGCACCAGTCAACCAATATTGTTGCAGAAGACCGACGAATCAGTGACCAGTATATTCTGTCGGATTTATCAAGTTCAAATAAGTAGCAACTATTTTGGGCATTTTTCTAAATTGATGAATTCCTACCACTTGTCTACAACCATTTCCGCTTTGATATTTAAAGAAAAATCGGTCACTGTTCATATTTTCTGGTCTCAACGAAACATACTTTCGATAAACATTCAAGTAGATCTGATTAATTACAAATGATCTTGGTTTGTTCGTTTTCGAATCAGGTATGCTGATTAAAAGCTTAGATTCTAAGTCTTCTATATCGTGTACAGTCATTCGGACTAACTCATCCATTCTACAGGCCCCAGAAATATCAAATATTACATCCACCTAAAAATTAAATAAAGCTATATTCTAAATAGAAATTAAAAACTTGTAAATTACCTTAATCATTAAAATTTCTTTATCTGGAGCTTCCTGGATAAATTTTTCAATTTCTTCCTTCGTTAAAATCTTAGATTTCTTTGCCCTATAACCTTGAGCTTGCCGTTTCAATAAAGAACGAAGTTTTGAGTATGTAGATATATCTACATTGTGTTTAAGTGCAAGGGTTGACTTCCGCATTGAATAATTGGCCCATAATGTTGAAGATTTCATCTTTAAACAAAGGTCTAGGAAGAATACCATTACAACATTTTCTGAGAAAGAACTCGTATTTTTACTCATGCGATAATCCATAAAACGTCTGTATGCATTTTCGTACTTTTCTCTTGATTTCTTTGGCAATAATTCTAATGAAGCAGTATTCATTGCCTCAACCAGCTCTGGAGGAGTCCCAGGAATGGAAATTTCATCATCACTTATCATTTTACTTTCGAGAACACCAGCAATTAAATTTATAAGCGTCAAGTTTGACAATTCAACCTCAATACGTTTCCATAGTAACCCAAGTAATTTTTTAGGAATTTCAAAGCACCATTTATTTGGGAATAAAATTATCGCGTTTTTTTAATCAATCAATATCTGTCGAATTTTAAACGATTTGCGGAAAAATAGTATGTTACCTCGTAGGAAAAGCCACATTCCTGGACTCTGTGTTGCTAAGTCTCGGCTTGCGCCTCGACTTAGCAATCTTCTGATCGTCCAGGAATGTTAAGCTTTTCCTACACGATAAACAATGTACTATTGTGGTATTTCGAACCAACGGGCCAAATCGTGAAACGATATAAAGATCTTGAAAACCCTACAAAATAAGAAATTTGACATTTTGACATCTATAAATTTACTTACAAGTACATACATTTTTTCATCCAATTCCAGATCTAAGATAGTATGGCATCCACAGGATGCATAGCACCAACTCTTTTCAAAAAGGCTCAATCAAAAACATGCAGAGGGCCAAGTATCAAACCATGAGACACACCTGAAGTTATGTGCAGTACTCCCAACATTGAATATATCCTCCGTTTCCACATTTTCGAACTACCCAGTATATGGAAGTTTATATAGTATGAAAACCAATGCCAAAAATTCGTTCATTCAATATTCCTTTGAAGTATTGAAAATTTCATCAAATAGACTGATGTTTTTCTCAAAGTTCATATCGTCCCATTCTGATTCATCTGGGAATTTAATTAATAACTTTCGGTGATAGAACTTAATCAATTCTGATGATAAATTTTCCACTCCAATCTTCGATGAAATATTTCTACTATCGGTCAAATCGCCAGCTTC
The DNA here is from genome assembly GCA_030674115.1 of Micraspis discolor. Classification (NCBI taxonomy): domain Eukaryota; kingdom Metazoa; phylum Arthropoda; class Insecta; order Coleoptera; family Coccinellidae; genus Micraspis; species Micraspis discolor. The sequence goes on from JARTUT010001740.1 coordinate 6,486,559, forward strand.
AACGATCCACGAGACAAATAATCACCTCATTAATTATGGAAGTTTATCAGAATGGCGTTTGTCTGTTAGTCATTCCTCGAACTTGATTACGAAAATTACGAATCCATATTGAAAAGCGTTTGATGGAGTGTCGTCAAGCAATTTCGATTTTCTTCTATAACAATTTATGTGCCTTATGAATGAAGTTTGTTAAGTTATTCTGGAAAACCTTTTTCGTCGTTCCACTTGATGTTTTGGAAAATTAATCTTCATTCATTAGTTAACTGAAACAATTAGATCAGATCACGAGAAAGCTACCGTCTGTTCATCCTTATGATTATATTTTAACTAACAAAAAAACTGCAACTTTAAGAAGGAGCTGGTAAAATTACCTTTTTTTTGTGAAACTTATGTTCATGAAAATTTCATCTTTTTGGCGTGAAGGGAAAAGAAATAGCTGAAAATTCAAGACGAAAAACAGTTTTTTGTGAATAACTCAGAAAATATCCACTTTAGGGCAAGGGTGTGATGCATACACTCACATTATTTTTTAACGTAGATTCAATATCTGCCATAAAAAAAATTTAGAAAGCACTGACGTGAGGTCATATTGCTTTGGCGCTCTTGTTGAGCTACTTGCGAGTAAATATTCAAACCATAACAAATCTATAAGCACTCTGATCACGTGTATAATAGTCTTTTCCCGTACTATGGGACAATGTGATACAAATATGAACGCCTAAGTAATGAACAAACCTACATCTCAAATTAAAAATCACTACTCATAATTTTCGCATAGTTTTGTTCGAAGCTATAATTCCCTTTTGCTAAAAACTTACGTCAGTGCTTTTCTGAATTTTGACATCGTATATTATTTCAGCCACCAAGATTGAATTCTATCTCTATGATTTCCCGTTATGAAAAATTTTGATTAATATTACGCCAACTGACACTGATTAATGAGTTCGGCATTTGTCAATCGAATATTGATCTGTGATGGCCATCGTTCAAAGAAAATCATCGGGACGTATGTCATATCTGTTTTCTATTGAGTAAATTAAAAAATGATCATATCTTTAGATGGAAGAGAGCTACGACATAAAATTTGAGGATAAGTATATCGATCACCTCAATATATTAACGAATTTTTATTGAAATCCGAAAAATATCTTATGAGATAGTCAGGATTAAAAAAATTTTTTGGGAATTTTTTAAAAATTTTCTAGCCCAGAAATATCAAATATTACATCCACCTAAAAATTAAATAAAGCTATATTCTAAATAGAAATTAAAAACTTGTAAATTACCTTAATCATTAAAATTTCTTTATCTGGAGCTTCCTGGATAAATTTTTCAATTTCTTCCTTCGTTAAAATCTTAGATTTCTTTGCCCTATAACCTTGAGCTTGCCGTTTCAATAAAGAACGAAGTTTTGAGTATGTAGATATATCTACATTGTGTTTAAGTGCAAGGGTTGACTTCCGCATTGAATAATTGGCCCATAATGTTGAAGATTTCATCTTTAAACATAGGTCTAGGAAGAATACCATTACAACATTTTCTGAGAAAGAACTCGTATTTTTACTCATGCGATAATCCATAAAACGTCTGTATGCATTTTCGTACTTTTCTCTTGATTTCTTTGGCAATAATTCTAATGAAGCAGTATTCATTGCCTCAACCAGCTCTGGAGGAGTCCCAGGAATGGAAATTTCATCATCACTTATCATTTTACTTTCGAGAACACCAGCAATTAAATTTATAAGCGTCAAGTTTGACAATTCAACCTCAATACGTTTCCATAGTAACCCAAGTAATTTTATTAGGAATTTCAAAGCACCATTTATTTGGGAATAAAATTATCGCGTTTTTTTTTAATCAATCAATATCTGTCGAATTTTAAACGATTTGCGGAAAAAAAGTATGTTTACCTCGTAGGAAAAGCCACATTCCTGGACTCTGTGTTGCTAAGTCTCGGCTTGCGCCTCGACTTAGCAATCTTCACAGTCGTCCAGGAATGTTAAGCTTTTCCTACACGATAAACAATGTACTATTGTGGTATTTCGAACCAACGGGCCAAATCGTGAAACGATATAAAGATCTTGGAAACCCTACGAAATAAGAAATTTGACATTTTGACATCTATAAATTTACTTACAAGTACATACATTTTTTCATCCAATTCCAGATCTAAGATAGTATGGCATCCACAGGATGCATAGCACCAACTCTTTTCAAAAAAGGCTCAATCAAAAACATGCAGAGGGCCAAGAATCAAACCATGAGACACACCTGAAGTTATGTGCAGTACTCCCAACATTGAATATATCCTCCGTTTCCACATTTTCGAACTACCCAGTATATGGAAGTTTATATAGTATGAAAACCAATGCCAAAAATTCGTTCATTCAATATTCCTTTGAAGTATTGAAAATTTCATCAAATAGACTGATGTTTTTCTCAAAGTTCATATCGTCCCATTCTGATTCATCTGGGAATTTAATTAATAACTTTCGGTGATAGAACTTAATCAATTCTGATGATAAATTTTCCACTCCAATCTTCGATGAAATATTTCTACTATCGGTCAAATCGCCAGCTTCAACGATCCATGAGACAAATAATCACCTCATTAATTATGGAAGTTTATCAGAATGGCGTTTGTCTGTTAGTCATTCCTCGAACTTGATTACGAAAATTACGAATCCATATTGAAAAGCGTTTGATGGAGTGTCGTCAAGCAATTTCGATTTTCTTCTATAACAATTTATGTGCCTTATGAATGAAGTTTGTTAAGTTATTCTGGAAAACCTTTTTCGTCGTTCCACTTGATGTTTTGGAAAATTAATCTTCATTCATTAGTTAACTGAAACAATTAGATCAGATCATGAGAAAGCTACCGTCTGTTCATCCTTATGATTATATTTTAACTAACAAAAAAACTGCAACTTTAAGAAGGAGCTGGTAAAATTACCTTTTTTTTGTGAAACTTATGTTCATGAAAATTTCATCTTTTTGGCGTGAAGGGAAAAGAAATAGCTGAAAATTCAAGACGAAAAACAGTTTTTTGTGAATAACTCGGAAAATATCCACTTTAGGGCAAGGGTGTGATGCATACACTCACATTATTTTTTAACGTAGATTCAATATCTGCCATAAAAAAAATTTAGAAAGCACTGACGTGAGGTCATATTGCTTTGGCGCTCTTGTTGAGCTACTTGCGAGTAAATATTCAAACCATAACAAATCTATAAGCACTCTGATCACGTGTATAATATTATACTATGTACTATGTACTATGGGACAATGTGATACAAATATAAACGCCTAAGTAATGAACAAACCTACATCTCAAATTAAAAATCACTACTCATAATTTTCGCATAGTTTTGTTCGAAGCTATAATTCCCTTTTGCTAAAAACTTACGTCAGTGCTTTTCTGAATTTTGACATCGTATATTATTTCAGCCACCAAGATTGAATTCTATCTCTATGATTTCCCGTTATGAAAAATTTTGATTAATATTACGCCAACTGACACTGATTAATGAGTTCGGCATTTGTCAATCGAATATTGATCTGTGATGGCCATCGTTCAAAGAAAATCATCGGGACGTATGTCATATCTGTTTTCTATTGAGTAAATTAAAAAAATGATCATATCTTTAGATGGAAGAGAACTACGACATAAAATTTGAGGATAAGTTAGATATCGATCACCTCAATATATTAACGAATTTTTATTGAAATCCGAAAAATATCTAATGAGATAGTCAGGATTAAAAAAAATTTTTTTGGGAATTTTTTAAAAATTTTCTAGAGACGATTTCTGCGAAATTTTGCGATCTGTTTTGTTGCAGCCTCCTTCAACAATATTTCAAGTATCAATTTGATCGGATGGATATTCTAGTAGTTATCGAGGAAACAAAATTTCAGATGCTCATAACTACTGAACCATCCGACGGATTTGGCCCAATAAAGAACTTGACCGAGATATTTGGACAATTAACCTATTCTGAAAATATGAAAACTCTAGCTGATTCATTTTGGATGCTAGAGAGGATACGGCCGGCCGGATGGCCGGACAGAATCAACTTTCGCCACGAATTCTTCATCAGGGAGTCGAACCCAATCGATTGAGACCATTTTCGGCTCAATATTTCAAAATTACAGATATTCGGGCAAAATGATAGGCACTCTGTTCGGGTGAACAAGAGCGCCAAAAAATGAGGTTCTAATTTGAAAAAATTCATTTTTCACGATTTTGTCATCCCTAACTTTGAAAGCGATTTTTTCACCCCCTGTATCATGAATCGCGATTTCGATTTTTAAAGTGGATACAGCAATCTTACATCTTGAAAAATCCCAAAAATGAAAATTTTCCATCCAAGAACCTCGAAGTTATTCTAGTTTCAGCGGAGCTCTATTTTCGATTTTTTTTTCGAATTTTCCCGCTCAGAGAGAATTTTCTAACCAAAACTGAAAAATGTTACATCGAAATAACTTGAAATTTTCTAAGGAATCTATTTCTGCAATAAAAATGGTGTTCTAATTTGAAAAACGGAAGTTGACGTCATTTCCGGAAAAATAGGAGGTGCTCATGCCTTGAAAATATTTTAGATTTCATCAGCATCGTGAAATACTTATAAGTGCTGAATTTCAATGAAAATACGTTCAGTAGTTTCCCGTATAAATATGCGTGAGGTACCTCGTGAAAGACCCTGTATATCTAGAGAAACACACACTGCACATACAATGCACAGAGTTCCTATGACTTAAGACGATATTAATGAGGAATTCATGAGTAGAATAAGATTGCCATGGCATAGTGCTTAGTAGGTTGAGCAATGAGCTACCGTCCGGACTATCGAACGCGCCTAATATCAAACTGTACGAAATATGTGTTTAACCGGAGTTCCACTACAACGCGATGGCGTTCAACCTGATGGATAGCCATAACATAGAATGTACGAGGGAGAAAAAAATTGAACAGATGGGTCCTATTACAAACAAAGAATACAGAGGTTACAGAGAATTGTCCAATTGAAGCTGTGGTGGGTAGAACCTGTTGCCCGAAGAGCATACGACAGATTGTCGAGAATTTTAATAAAGATTAGGCAGAAATAGTCTGTTAGATGAAAGAACGACACCAAATCTCGTGTTAGATCGAGATAAATAAAAGCATCCCGAAATACATGGAAGTAGAATGAAATAGAACGAATCAACATCCAGCAGTAGGTATGCATAGGCTGATCATAGTTGTATAGATGTTTTGCAGCGAATATATATGGTAGAATCACAATCATTTTCATCAAAAGTATCCCAACCTCGACGTTTCAGAATATCTGTATATTTTCCGCCTTGATACATTTCTCCTTTCACCGATATAACTCATTTCAAAAGGATGATGCGATAATCAATTCATTACCAAACTGGCTACCCCACCTATTCAATTTTCCTGTGATGTGAATTTATACTGCGGCGACTGAATATAATCCAAAATAAAATCTCCAAGTTAATTAAAAACAAACAGAATCGCACACGTCGACATTAAAGAAATAATGGAGCACCCGCCAGCTCATAACAGAATCGTTAGTTGATAATCTGCTATATCCAATTATCAAGTTTCGAAGTTGGTAGTCCTGGAAACAAGAAAACCTCATAATATCCTAAAATTTCTGGTTGCTCCAACCGGATATTCAATTAATTTAAATCCGGCTACCCCCTTTTGATTAAATTCCTCTTAGTCTCTTATGTATTCAAGTCATGTATAGGCCAATGTGACGACTGAGAAAGATACCTTTTCGAACACTGACGAAAATGTTACCTTCTCCAGCAGGAAGCATTCAAATGTTGTGATCCGACTCGGGACTTCGTAGATTGTGGCAATCGGTGATTAACGCGTATCACTTGGAGTTTCCAGTTTCACGATTCAGTTCACATAACACCCTCCCCTAGGCAAGAAATCCTATTATCAAAGTATTAATGATTTCAGATTTCTACTAAAAAGTTTTGAAATGGCATATAAATCTTTTAACAATTAGTTCAAAAGCATGACGGGTATTGTAATTTAAAAAACTTTATTTTTGAGTATTCCTACGACAAAATGCTTCATTGAAGTCCCCATCAAGCTTATGATGTGAGTATTCGATGTTGAAGAACACATTTCATATAGAGGATTATATAAACATTTCTATTAACAATTAAAGGAACTTTGGCATTTTCACTTATAATACCACAAGAGCTTCAAAATTATCGGGTATTTCCCGATAGGTTCGTTGCAAACAAATGAAGGAGTCAAGTTTTTCAGGTTAAAAAATCACGAGCGCGAAGCGCAAGTGATTTTTCCTGAAAAACTTGACGATTTTATTTGTTTGCAGGGAACTTATCGGGAAATACCAGATAATTTTGAAGCTCATGTGTGGTATTCGGGGATTATTTTTCTGTCAACTGTCGGCCAATGAATTGCACCATGAGCGAAATGTACAGTTAACAAATAAGACTTTCATAATGAATAAAACAACATTTAATTAGGAATCAGGGTATTGCAATTAAAAATACAATTGTTGTAAACATTGGTGCATGTTTTCTTCAAGTCAGAGTTATCGGTAATGGTTCCAGAAGAGGTAGATGGCATGAGGTTTATGCTGTTGATGGCATTTTCTGCAGTAGGCTCACTCCTTCGCAGTTTCTTGACAATTAATTCGTGGTGTTCCTGGTCGAGTTGGAGATACGGCTTGATGGAGTTACTGTTGGCATGTCCAGTTATTTTGATGATCTGCTGCTCTCCCAGGCCCGATTTCGCTAGATTGGAGACGGCTGTTGCCTGACTGGAGTGATTGGTGATTTTTTTGTTACCAAGGTCAAGCCCAGCTTTTTGTGCTGACTCCTTAACCCACTTTGAAATCGTGTTTTGGCCTACTGAGGAATCCTTGTACCACCTAGCGCCTGGAACTTTATTCCAGAATGGATTTTGGGTCAGGAATAGTCTGTCGCTCTTGATATTGACATCTCTCTTCTCTCTCAATTTCTGGAACAGTCTCACTGGGCACTTGTCAGGGATTTCCCGATTCTCCACCAGCCACTTGCTGTCTGATAATTTTTTATCACCACCTTGTGTGGTCTTGCTGAAAATTGGATTGTATTCAATTCTCCCAGTTGTTTCCCCGTCATTTCGCTGTTCTGCCTTGAAGTGATGTATTGACGCCATGCTGCCCTCACCACCTCTCCAAGCCAATTCCACTGATATTATCATGAATAATTTTTTCTGGAGGCCATCAGGAGTTTCCTCGTCCCAAACAGTGGTCATTGCATCCCAATCTTTTCCTCCAACGCTGCTGCACTTGCCCTCCGTTTTTCCGGAATAGATTGTAAAGCCTTACGCTGGGCATCAAGAGCTCCTCGAGCGGTCTTGAATGCAGCATCCGAAAATGGGTTGATTTTGATGTCGAAATCGTTCAAATACTTTTCTTGAAGTAATTTGGCAGTCTGATTCCACATTGTTTTTATTGTACCTTCCTTATAGTCTTCTCCATCCATTTTCTTCATATTGTAAGCGTAATCTTTCATAATGTTTGCCAATTGCGCTTCACTCGTTTCAGCACTCAATGTGTATTCCCTCTCAGTACAAAAAGTAGTAAATTGGTTCCAAACTTTTTTTTTGCCTTCTCCGTATTAATGGGAACATTTCCTTTGACTTTTTTATCGATGGTGGACAGAGAACAAACTCCAAATCGACTCATTTTCATGCAAAATCTCCAATTTTCACAATTGAATTCAACCTGTCAGTTTGACGTGTGCTTAATTTGACTGGATCATGTTTTGTTTATATATAGCAACTACCAGAGAAAATTTTCAAAAAATTATTAGTATAATACCATGTAGGTTGTACCACGTGACGTCGAATGGTGCAATTCTATTGGTCGATATTTGGGTCGGAAAAATAATCAGGAATATACTTCATTCAGTTAAGCGTAGACGTTTCGAGATATACCCTTGTTCATTGATAAGTCTGAATTTGATGTCTTATATATCATTACTTCTGAATTGCATTTACATTTAAAACAGCTAGGTGATAAGAAGAACATAAGGTATAGTTAGTATAATATTATCTTTATTTTCTACAATGAATTAACTTATGTTTTATTCTGTTTAATTTTCATCATGTGAAATTTTTTCTTCTTTTATATAATTATATTATTATGAAATGTGTTAGTCTGAAGTACACATGATTTTATGATTAAATGCGAGACTGCCAATTTCTTTTGTCGATGATTGGTCTCAGTAATATGTGTTATTAATGGTCTTGGCAAATAATGTGTTACCTCCGCTGAAATGCTCCCTGATTGAATTTTTATAATGTTGTGAAAGGGCTGTTTTTTTGTAAATTTTTGATGTCCATATGGCGTTTGAATTTATCTGCTGCATATCAAGGTGCTATATGTGGAACTCAAGTTTTATAAATCTGTTTTTTTTTTCTAGAGTATGGAAATACTGGAAAGTAATAGCAATGTCATAAACATGAACGAATTTCTAAGATGATGTCGTCGGTAATTCACTCAATTCACTGAGATATAAATTGAAAAGTAAAAAAGCTAGAACCGATCCTTGTCCTTTCTGAACAATGTAAGTTTTCGTTCCCAAAAATAAACTAAAGTATTCGTTCTAAAGCGACGTTTCGATGAATTTTATCATCTTCTTCAGGTTAAGGAACAACTGACAGCTGATAAATTCAGCCACGTTAAAATTTTCATTATGTAAAAGAACATCCAACAAAATATAGAAAATTAGCTGTAACTTTCAATGATGATTCTCCTGTCGAACATAATTTCTATCCTTAATACTTAGGAGATAAATTGAATTCATCTCTCAATTACAAAACTATACCGAAAACGAGGAATAATGTTTTTCAGAAATTAGCTGGATCGTCTTGGGGTGCTGATGCTTCCACTCTTCGCACAGAATCTTAGTATTTTCTGCAGCTGAGTATTGTTGCTCTGTTTAGTTTAATAGTGCACATACATAAAAAATCGATGCACAATTGAATACATCCATGAGAATAATCACTATAAGGTCTACACCGGTTCATTGGTTACCAGTTTTGTCTAACATCGTCACCATTTTCGCAGACAGACAGCAGCTTTGAATTTTTGGAGCAAATATCATCATTTTCCTAATTTATTTCCAATTATTTCATACATTTCACATAATAGAATTCCAAGATTGAAGTCACGTAAACCATTATGGTATAATACGTTCTTCAATATGAATTAGCGATAAAGAATTATGGAAGATTGAGTGAAACTCTTATGAAACGTTCAATAAAAATCTCATTTCTGATCTTTCTGAAAAAATTCCGGGTTTTAATCTTTCCAGAAAAATTTGTATGGATCTTAATCGTTTGAGAACAGGTAATGGTCGTACCAATAGCATGCTATTCACATGAAACTCAGTTCCAAGAGCAAGTTGTGAATGTGGATATGTAGAAGAAACAATACCTCATCTCATCGATAATTGTCCCATATATAAATTTCAAGATGGTTTGAGGGCTATTCACGATGTTTCCGATTCTTTCCTATATAAATATATATATATGAAACTTATTTTTTGTGTTCAGATTATTTTTCTGCTTTTATCTTTTTGGCGCTCTTGTTCACCTGAACAGAGTGCTTATCAATTTGCCCAAATGTCTGTGACTTTCGAATTTTTGGGCAAAAGTGGTATCAATCGTTTTGTTTGGACATACTGATGAATAATCCGTGGTCAAAATCGATTCTGTCCGTCCGGCCGTCCGTTCCGTGAACACGATAACTCTCGAACGGATGAAGTTAGAGAGTTGAAATTTCCAGAATAGGTTTGAGGTATAAATATCTCGGCTAAGTTCGTTATTCGGTCAAATCGGCCGAATAGGTTCGAAGTAACAAAAAAAAAAATTTTTTTTCAAATGACACTGTTCAAATAAAAATTTTTTTATGGTGCAGTTTTATCAGACGTATACAAAAATACCACTCTCGACTTCGACAAGCTAATAGTTCTGGAGATATGATTTTTCAAAATTTAAATAATTGTTTTCATTTACTCAAGAGAAAATGAGAAATGTCATGAATTCCCCAGGGCTGTCATCGAAAGTTCATCGTCTCAGATCGATATTCGTTTGACGTATTCCGGAGTCCTCTATCAGTGTCAGTTGGCGTAATATTAATCAAAAAATTTTTCACAGAGAGAATTCGATGTCGATGACGTTGTCAAGATTCAGAAAAGCACTGACGTAAGTTTTTAGGAGAAGCAGCGGACAAAACTTGGGGGAAATTATTACTAGTTATCTTTGAATTGAGATATAGGTTTGTTCATTAGGTAGGTTCATTAGGCGTTCATATTTGCATCACATTGTCCCATTGTACGGAAAATGACTATTGTTCACCTGATCAGACTGCTTATAGATTTATTATGGTTTGAAAATTTACTCGCAGGTAGCTCAACAAGAGCGCCAAAGCAATCTGACCTCACGTCAGTGCTTTCTAAATTTTTATTTTCAGATTCGATATGTGCAACTTTAAGAAGCCTCTGTGTTTATTAATAGAAAACCACTCTTGAAGAAAGAAGTCCCTCAAATATATTTAAGCTTATTTTGTACACACAATACTTATGCAGGGAGCCAGGGTTTTTTATTTTACTGGGGTTTTTCCCTAGGCTTTCATGCCATACAACGAATTGTATGGCACCCCGTCACCAATCCTAGCTAACATTTGTTTTGTACTTTCCTACGGTTATGCGATAGAAATATGAAAGTGAGCCTGCTTTTATAAGATGATATTTATTGTATTTATGACTTCCTCAATGTTCGCTATGTATCCTTAAATTTTACATCGGTGCTATTAAAAAGTTGTTTTGATTGAATTTCAGTTGAAATTTTGGTAGAGGACGAAATTGAATTCAAATATTTACGAAAGTGATGGGTACCCGATCTTCCTTTATGACTCTTTGTTGATATTTTCTTTAGATCAGTCATTTATCGCTACAATATTGAAGCAATTCAGCAGCATGAAGAGAAAATGTCTGTAGGACCTCGAACGAAACTGCAAATGTTGTTTGAGAATAATCGATAAAAAATAATTTTTGAAATGAAACTGAAATTAACGAATAATATTTGATTTCAAAAAATTATTCGTTGCAAACTACCTATACAAAGGTAATGGAATAATTCGAATTCATTTATTTCTGAACCATATGATGACATACTAAATGAAAATCTACCCTATTTTGTAATATACTCAATGTTTGAAGTAACGTTGACATTTCATCAGGGAATTCTTTTTGCAAATTTTTTAAATGAAAGAATTATAGCGAATTTGTTTGGAAAGTTATATTTTTAACCTAGTGATCTCCAGTACTGAAATGTGAGTGTAGCTTTGAATATCTTAGCTTATTTCTTCATTCGGTCAAATTGACCATTATGGAGAATAACTCTTCAATTATTTTCATTACTCATTCGTTCTTACTTGGATTGAAATAATTTAAATTTCAGGGTTCTTGTTAATTTGAAGACAATCAAATATTTCGAAGTTCTGATTTTTATAGTTTGAATAATTACTTGCATACTGTTCAACCAGAGCACCAAAGCTATCTGGCCTCTCGCCATTGCTTTCAAATTGTTCAAAATTTTTTTTCACTCATGATATATATGATTAGAACTAATTTTTCAATCATTTTCTAAGTCATGACCAGTAGTTTAACGTTATGAGAGGTAAAATCATTCATTTCATTGTGAAAATAAGGTTCATCCACGAAATGATAAACTATAGCATATTGATTGAAAAGATTGGGTCAGACGGAATAGGATAACGTGATAAATTAATTTCTAATTTATCTGGAACAGACATCGATCTCTCTCACCATAACTTGACAGTGAGAGATAGAAACAATGGTCGAGATAGGAAACAAGAAAAATCTTCTACAAAAAGACGAATTACTGCTACATTTTCGCGCTGTTTCCGTAGCAAAAAGCAATGGAGGATCTATGACAAATGATCGGTGGCGAACAAAGAAGAATTTGGTCCGAAGGAAATTCGGGCTTTCGGTATTATAAGAGGTTGCTCGCCCCTTTCCTTCAACCTGAGAGGTATCTTTTCTTATATTCATTCATTGCAATGGAGTTTTTGTTAGAAGTCAATGAATCAGTTTTATTGAAATTTCAAATTATTTTTCCACTTTTTACAATTGAATAATATGATATTAAAAATTCGACAGAATGTAAAGGCTGATTCATTTAGAGGTACCCTTTATGGTGGGGATTTATTTATAGATCGCGCATGCGTCATGTGAACTGATGTGGTATTCTTGTTCAGTAGTGTCGGGCATTTCATAACATAGACTACATATAGATAGGCAACTCTAGCATGAATTTTGGTCCTAATTTCGAGAGCTCAACTTACAGCGCCATCTTTAGTTATTCCCTACTTTATTACAGATTCTATTCGCACAAAGTCCTTTCTTGTGGCGCCCTCTAGGGCATTTTATGAGTTATCATAGGATTCCACGCAAGCGCAGGTTGAATCCCATATTTTTATTGGATTTGAAAACAAATACATTTGAAATGACCATTATTTTATTCTGCTGTAGATTGTCACAATTTCAATTAAAAAATATCATTTGATCAGAAAATTGTGACAATTTGCAGAAGATTAAAAGAATTATGGTCATTCCAAATACATTTGTCCTTCAAATCGAAGATACTAATCTTTAGAGGATGAAAAGAAATAAACAAAAAATAAACTTTGGAAATATATAAAATGCAGTATATAATTGATTTACAAAAATTTTAATATCGAGGGAAAGAATAAACGAACCAACAATAATTATGCAACAATAACTCATCAAATTATGAAAAATACATTAAAGGAATAAATTACGAGTAGAATATTAGTGACAAATATATCAATTTAAGCATGAAATGCAGATACTTTTTCGAATGTCATAAGATCTTTTTTTTACCGATGAAATTTTTTTTAATTGTTCTGTCATAAAAGTTCAGAATGAATTTCATGGCAAAATCAATAAACTTATCACTAATTTTCTGAAATTCCATGAATTTGGCATTCCAACGGTATATCTCACATAGCCGTTGAAGTGTTCTAGGAATCTTCTGATAAACGATTTTTATGAAACCCACTATTAGTGAAATACCCAAAACTATAATGAATGACCATGAGCAGTTCACTTATATATAAATACCTTGTTACCTCAAAGTTTCTTCAGGAGTTCTGGATGGTTGAAAAAATATGTCATCATTTTGAGGGGGCTTACATAATCTGAAAGATTAATGAAATTAATCATAGGTAATCATAGGGAGTAGAATGAATTACTTGGCATAGAAGTGTTGGTAGAGCAAATCTTTTTAGCTTTCCATGTGGGTCTATACAATCCATATGAAAATGCTTTATGCAAATAACGCTTTTGGATGAATGAAGACATGGATTTCCGATTCTTTCCAACCAAACATTTCTAACACCCCCAACTTGTGTAATGAAAAACCTAGAAAGAAAACACTATTAGAAACTGTCCCAAATTTTTACTAATCAGAAATTAATACGCGAATATGAAATTGGTACAGAAAATATTGATTCACAGAACATTTTTAGTGAGTTATAATTTAATCCAAAACCACTACTAAAATTCGAACGATCGAATGGATCTTGTTAACTGAAGTCGAGGTCAGCATTTGAATGAAATTACCTTTAAAAAATAATTGTAAAGAATTGTGTTTTTAATTTGTTAATAAAGATCATAAAATAAAACTGTTTCTATTAATTTTTTTTCATTAAAAAGGATTACCTCTAAATGATATATATAAATACCTCATTTGAAAGGTATTTTTATACTGATTTCAGCACAGTAATTGTTTTTTCGTTTTATGCATTAGTTCTCGAAATATTCTTAACTAACTATCTGAAAATGAAGTGGTGTTTTCATAGCACTTGTAGTGTTTTTTTGTGAAAAATCGACATTTTGAGCTTCAAAACAACCATGACTGTGGCTTCCTTCCTCCAATCCACTGACATATAAATCATTAATCAAGATGTCGAACAAACAAAGCGTATTGCGAAGGAGCTCAATCTTGCTGAAACTCAATCTAAATTATCTTCGATATAATTTGCCGTATTTCCAATAACATGCGGTAACACTTGATCGATAGAAATCTCCAAAAAGTCCAAATACGTACATATCTCTAATCAGATTACCAGGTAAGAAAATCAAATCATTAATGATGCCACAGAAATATTCCAGTCCCACTTCGTGAAACGATTTCCGACTTAATTATGAAGTTTTTTCTCAGTAGGCTTCAATATGTTTTCATTTTGTTGATTATTGAATTCATATCTTTTTCAAAAAAATGAGAGTCGATAATTTTTTATTTGTTACGAACAGATCATTAAGTTGGCTTACTGGTTCTTTGACATGTGAATTATTCTTAGCTTTGGATCGAGAGTTGTATGTGTTCTAATTCATGTTCGACATGGTTTATTCAGTTGCATAGCGGGTGGAAATAATATCACTTTTTTTTGCAAACAATCAATGTGCGAATAGAACCGCAGAATTCCTCAATCAACGACATTTAGATAAACATGTTAATAGGAAGTATGTTTTGGAATTAGTGTCAAAGTTTCAAGAAACCGGGTCCGTGGCTAATAAAAAACGAAACATAGAAAGAAATGAAGCAGCTGAAGTAGCTGTTCATGGACAGATTGATCTGAATCCAATGACGAGTAAGAGGCAGCTAGCATATGAATCTGGTTTTACACGAACTCGAATTGCAAATATTTTGAAGCATCAAAAATTCCATCCTTACAAAATCCATCTTTCAAACGAAGATGATTTTGACCGTCGTGTTGAATTTTGTGATTTAATGAGTGAACGAGTAACTGCTAATCCCAATTATCAGTAAAATGTTTGTTTCTCCGATGAGTGTCGTTCTTTCGAAACGGCACAGTAAATGGAAACAATTGTCGTTATTGGGCCGATGCTAATCCGAGATTGTTCCACGAAGTTTATGCTCAACAACCAGAAAAACTCAATGGAAATTTTGGTGTTTCGGATGCACGAAATGTCATTTATTCGCAAAAAATTTATTTAAGTGATAAAATTAACTAACGCATGAATATTTCATGCATAAAATGAAAAAACAATTACTGTGCTGAAATCAGTATAAAAATACCTTTGAATTGAGGTATCACTCACCCCATCTTTCCTGTTCAAAAATTGGGAGTGGGGGTTGTAACAGCAAGGGTTGAAGCGCTATGCATCCGTAACCTACGTCTTAAGTTGTCCCCATCGAAAGAAAAATCGACCTGTCCGAGCATTTCTATCGAAAAAACTTATTTCGTCTGTAATCTCGTCTGTTTCGTTTTCAAATGGCCCACCCTGTATAACAAGTTTTTCCAGAACCTTATTATAAATTAATATGAAATTGTTATGAAATATGAAAACAAATCGGCAATCTACTGTAGTATCCATAATCAGTATAGTTTCATGTTGTGTAGCACCATGATTTACCAATTTCAATTAACCGCAGAAATCCGCTTTAAAACTGTCTGTGAGCATTTCATTTGTCATTGGAATGATCTACTTAACGCGCCGAATCGGTCGATATCACATGGTCGATGTTCTGGATCCAGTTTGTCTTTTTCACTGTCGAGAATCTGCTGAAATAACACGTTTGAAGTGTTTTCGTACATTTTATATGCGAATTTTTCCTGGCGGAAGAGATTTTCCGGTAAGTTTTCATTTATGATCAGACAGGGTTTATTCGATCCTAAATGTCATGTTTATTTAATGCATTTAATTATTTTTTGTGTAGATGACAAAAAGATGTCGTATAATTCTGGTCGGACCGCCATTTTTTCACTTTTCCATTTGAGAATATCTGGTGGATCAGCTCACCTTCATTTACTGTGATATTGTACTTAACTTTATTATTCAAATTCAATTTCAATTATTTAATTTTTTTGTTTTCTCGGTGTCCAGAGTTCTCTGAATTTTTAGTGTCGAACTATCTGCGCCATTGGGTTCTTTTCTGAACACGTGGTTATTTTTTCTTCTTTTAAAAGATTTTTGTTTGTAAAATGATGCATTTAGAGAACGATGGAAACTAACAGATTTTTATCAAGTCAAAACTTATAAAACCGATTTTCACAGCCAAACCCGTCGGGCTATGGAATTTTATCGTCGACCTATCAAGTACAAAATTCATTGAAGTTGAGAGCTTGTTGCCAACTTGTAGCAGTGGCGTACAGAACGTTTCTTTGACTGAAAACCACCAGAGAAGATAATTATCGAAAGTGGAATAAATAAAGACTGTTCTATTTCGAACTTTCATTGATTAGGGTAGAGGCATCAAATCATTTTACCTGCTCTCCAGCTAGCCGGCCAAAATTATTCTATCTATATAATTAAATAAAGTTGCTTAGTTACAGTTGATATCCCTAATAATTGCAGACATGGTTCCTCACATTTGCCCATCACTGTATATAAATATTAAAAAATAATTCAGATTGTGTTCTGTACCTCAGAATTTTTCGAATATTTATGTCGACGAGAACGCGGTATGCGAAATTTGATTTGCCTGAAATTTTATCACTCTCGGAAAGTGCCTCTCGAAAGAGAACATGCGCAAAAAAAATTCGAGGCTGGGATAAGGCCATATGATTCAATTTTTTTAGTGACCTAGTTATTTTGACTTTTCGTTACTGTCACCCGTTTGTCAATGAAATGTAGATTTTCCGAAGTGGTAGGGAGAAAAACAATATTTTATATAAGAAAAGCGATTGTTTTATTTTGGTAAATTTCCATTAACGTATTGTGTCCTTAACTGCTATTTTTTGTCCAACTTGAGTGTCTTCCTAACCTATCAGGATACTGTAACAGCCTCCCAAACCCCTAGTCCATTTTGCGATGAAGCAGGAGGCAATAATGTGTTCTTCATCCCACGGAAAACAAAAAACATAAAATGCAATGGCTTTTCTCCAACAAAGGAACCAGCGCCCTCGAAAACTAACCACTCCAATATCGATGAAAAAGTTAGCCTAACGATTTTATACACTATCTCTTTCGCACCGTAACAGATAAACATCAGCTGTTATTTACACCACGTTCGCATGAGAAGGTGCCATCAGAATACAAATTTTCGCGAATAAACAGAGATTAGCGCGTCTAGGCAATAACTTAGACCGTGGCACGAACGCACAATTGAAACTTTCCAAGTCGAGAGGGGTGATTTTAATTTTTCCAGGCGCTGTGCCGAGTTATGCGATCGGTAGCTCGGCCGGAAACTGGATTAATTAGCCCGACACTACGGTACAAATTGAATGTAGGCTTTGAAATATTTTCATAATTTACGAGCCCTGTCGATTCAATGGGGCGAATAAGTTCGGCAGATTTTTTCGCCGGAGAACGTGGTTGCAGTGTAGCTAATTGGATTTTTGGACGGTGAACGCGGATCGCCAGAGTGGATGGTGCTCCCTTCGAAAACATTGAATTTTCGAGGGGGATGGGAATAGTTCGGCGACTCTTGAATGTTTATATTGTCGATGTTATTTTCAGATCCTCTCCCAGTGTTGCCTATGCTACCGCCTTATAGGTATTTCTACCAATTCACGGCTATATACCCTACAAATCTAAGGATAAATCTAAACTGGAATTGAAATAATCTGCCATTTAGATCCTATATCCGTTTCAATATTCTACCTGCTGACAATGATTCTTATGCAGGGCATACACGCTCCGGTTGACCTGCGCAGGTGTACCTGTTCAGTTTTTTCTCTCCGGTCGACCAGAGCGTATATGCCCTGCATTACTGGTATACCTGCCCAGGTCGAGCGAAGCGTGTGTGTCGCAGTTTTTCAATCCTGCAGAGGTCGCCGGAGCAAATTCGAAATTATTCTCATTTCTCCTGATAAAGCTTTCACATAAGAAATGACGCTTTTTATAGTTTGTTGCATGTATTCTTGTGTTGTATTGGGTTCAAGTTGAGTTCATGTTATTTGTTTCGGGTTTTCAATATATTTTTGGGATAACCATTACTTTTATGTGATTTTTGTGATGTCATTTATTTCCTTATTATTACCTTGTTGGGTAGAGCATATATTTTTTGCTCTCTATCCAACAAGATAAAATGACCGATACAAAAGAAAAATGCAACAAACTATGAAAAGCGTCATTCCATATGTGAAAGGTATTTAAAAGAATTAAAATAGTTGGAAATAGGTACGACATAACAATCGCCTTCAAAACACAAGATACTATAAGGGATAATCTAACAGAAGTTAAACCCGATAACGAGAATCGAGAAATAAGAACTGTTTATACAGGGCGGCCATTTGAAAACGAAACAGACGAATTATTGACGAAATAAATTTTTTCGATAGAAATGCTCGGACAGGTCGATTTCTGTTTCGAGGGGGTCAACTTAACATGTAGGTTACGGACGCATAGCGCTTCAACCCTTGCTACTACATCCCCAAATTTTGAATAGGGAAGATGGGGTGAGTGATACCTTATTTGAAAATATTTTTATGCTGATTTCAGCACAGTAATTGTGTTTTCATTTTATGCATTAGTTCTCGAAATATTCTAACTAATTATTTGAAAATGAAGTGGTGTTTTCATTGCACTTGTAGTGTTTTTTGTGAAAAATCGACATTTTGAGCTTCAAAACAACCATGACTGTGGCTCTCTTCCTCCAATCCACTGACATAGAAAACTTTGAACAAGATGTCGAACAAACAAAGCGTATTGCGAAGGAGCTCAATCTTGCTGAAACTCAATCTAAATTATCTTCGATATAACTAAAAATAATTCACATGTCAAAGAACTAGTAAGCCAACTTAATGATCTGTTCGTAATAAATAAAAAATTATCGACTCTCATGTTTTTGAAAAAGATATAATAATAATAATAATAATAATAATATATGTTTATTCACTGAAGAAATACATTTATAAAAAAGTCAGTTCTAATGGGTGTGCAAATAAACTGTTCACTTCCACAGAAGCTGATTTTAAAAGGATCAGCTTGTACGTGGTACTCACACTGGAGTCTGAACATCGAATAATTAAACACTAATGACAAATAGAATATGGAACAACAAAATACACAAATTATAAAATAACAAAATTACACAAAAAGAAACATCAACTCCAAGTTTATAAAACTCGCATAATAAATAACATCTAGCGGGAACAATTCAATGAATTCAATAATCAACAAAATGAAAACATATTGAAGCCAACTGAGAAAACACTTCATAATTAAGTCGGAAGTCGTTTCACGAATTCGGACTGGAATACTTCTGTGGCATCATTAATGATTTGATTTTCTTACCTGATAATCTGATTAGAGATATGTACATATTTGGACTTTTTGGAGATTTCTATCGATCAAGTGTTACCGCATGTTATTGGAAATACTGCAAATTATATCGAAGATAATTTATATTGAGTTTCAGCAAGATTGAGCCCCTTGCAATATGCTTTGTTTGTTCGACATCCTGATTAAAGATTTCTATGTCAGTGTATTGGAGGAAGGAAGCCACAGTCATGGTTGTTTTGAAGCTCAAAATGTCGATTTTTCACAAAAAAACACTACAAGTGCCATGAAAACATCACTTCATTTTCAAATACTTAGTTGAGAATATTTCAAGAACTAATGCATAAAGTGAAAAAACAATTACTGTGCTGAAATCAGTATGAAAATACCTTTCAAATGAGGTATCACTCACCCCATCTTCCTATTCAAAATTTGGGGGTGAGGGTTATAGTAGCAAGGGTTGAAGCGCTATCCGTCCGTAACTTACATCTTAAGTTGTCCCCCTCGAAACAGAAATCGACCTGTCCGAGCATTTCTATCGAAAACCCTTATTTCGTCTGTAGTCTCGTCTGTTTCGTTTTCAAATGGCCATCCTGTATAAGATACCATAAATTTTTCTTCGCTTCTGTCTATCTGTCAAAGAACTGTTTCATCTCTTTAACCTGAATGTCCATCTCAATGTATTGTTGTAATCAATGTTTTTAAAGAAAAATAAAATTTACATGTTTTTAATCCATTCATACATTATTTATCTTTGTTAGCCGTAGAAGAATCACTAGTTAATTAGCAGAAAGTCTTAAATATATTGTAATTTTTTGGGTCTCGCGATTGTATTTACTATTTTATTAATATTGAATAATTTCGCATAACATAATCGGTGGGTTCGGAAAAACACTATCAAACAAACGCCCAAAAGCTCCTGATATCATATCAGTGTCGTTCTACAATTTTAGTAGTTGCAAGCTGAAACAATTCGTGAATGTTATTTTCAAGTATTTTATTTTTCTCTTCTCTAGCCAAAAAGTATAATTTTTTTTTCAAAATTAATTTCAATTAACCATTAACAGGGGGTACTTCGGGTCTTACTCCACTTTCGCAGTTCTCCATTAAGGAATATTTTTGACAGTAGGCGATAGGCAATTAGTGACGGTTGACTGATTGTTTTTCCGGTCTTATCGAAAAAATCAATGGCCGTTTCCGGTTTTGTTGCTTTGTGAAAGGATCGAGAAATATTGAGGATGACAAGAATAAAACCGTTCATCCGGTTAGGAATTTTGCCGATACGGTTTTGAAATTAGATTTCTCAATATTGAGACTGTTTCTCTCTTCCTCGAAATTAGAAAATACCCCAAATTAGTCTTTTTTGGCTGCGTTCTAAAATAGGGAGGCACGAATATACAGGGTGAGTCTTTGACCACGGCGTTAATTTTATCCATAGGTTCTTGGGATCAAAAGAGACACTGTTTTCTCATACCGTTTTTCCATATTCAGCATTAAGCATTTTAAGTTTTCACATTGGCCAAATACCCTTCTGTAGTCCAGTTTAGTTTTAAAACATTATTTTTCCTCTAAGAAATGATTCACTCACTCATGTGTCATGACATGATTATATCGATTTAATTCCTTTCAACTTCAAATATCTCAAAAATGTGCAATTCAGGAAAAAAGAGGACGAATGATTTTATCTGTACACTGTAAAAAATAAAATTCTGTGCTCAAACTCCTCAGGAGTTTGAGAATTTTTTTTTCAATCAAACCATTTTAATTTGAATTAATCTAAAATTGATTACTCCAAATGAACTATTTTTCTTGATTAAAACAACCTAGTTGATTATAGAAAACAGCTAAAACATTCGCCTGAAACTTTTCACATTTCAGCGAAATGAAAGAAACAACTGATTCAACATAAACATACAATTACAAGAAATTGTTTATGCACTTGTCTCAATATCCATAATTGATTGATACAAATACATTATTCTAAATAGGTTTTAACGAAACCATTCGTTCGTTTCATTTTTATTTGTTCAATAGAACGAAGGTACGGTTGTCGTAAATTCTGTCAGTAGATGCAACGACTACAGTTTCTTGAGACAAGAATCTCGTGAGATTATATTATTCGCCTCATTTACTTGAAGAAAACTATAAATATTTGAATAAAATTGAACATATAATTGTTGCAATATGAAGTGACATTTGTAAAAAAATATTGCGTAATTGATTTAATAAAACGAATTAATTGTAGCAATTTTTATATTGGCTGCAATTAAATCAAAACTCTATCTCTTTTATATTAAATATATCCCATTTAAATGCAATTATTTGTGCATTTTACTCACAATATTGTTGTATTCGGTGATAAAGATGACATGGAATACATGATGCGCAAGCTAATTAAAGAATACGAAGTGGGGCTTAAATGTCAACTTAGAGAAAACCAAATATCTTTGTGTTGGTGGAGAACCGGGTGACCTGGTATTGGATGATGACAGGGATGAGATGATAACCCACTGCCTGGACTATAGCTATTGTAGCGGCAGGGGAGTGTATAGGGATCTCTTGGCGGCACTCTATATAGCCACGCATAGCTTAGTTCACAGCGCTTCGGTAGCCTAGGGGTTTGCGCTCAAGTTTCACACCGATTAGGTACTTAGGTGCCGGGTTCAACTCCCGGCGGCTCCCTCAAAACTTCTAACCACTGCGTCTATGGCATGGCGCACACAAGCCTTACTGATGAGTCCAAATGTGTGCGTCAGGGACGAAACGCATAAGTAGGGATAAATTCCTTCGATTCTACATTGGTGACCCCGACGTGATGGGAACGGTTGTCTTTACGAAGTGTCTTGAAAAGCAGACGGTTGACGCTTGAGGTATACTCGCTCCCTCTCTGCAACTTCCAACGAAACTCTAGACGCCTTTCCCATTCCGTACAATATTCATGGTCTGCCGCGGTATTCCGGTATTTATTAATATAAAAGAGAAATTATTTTTCTGTGAAGAAAAATACTTCAATTTAGCTCAAATCAATCAGTTTCTTAACCCAAGAAACTTTCACTTGACATAAGAGATACTATCATTTTTATCGACTGAATTCTCGACCCATTCAACTAAGATCCTTTAAATCAACTACAAATCGAGTTTCAGTGAAATGTAATATTTATTTACATGAAACCAAAATTTTTATTCTACGAAAAGTATCAATAGTTACATACTAATTAATATTACCGTTGGATCAAATTTTTTTACCAACTGAGTCAATAACTCTGAGCTTGGTTGAAACTAATCAGTTTCTTAGCTCAAGAAACTTTTATTTAGGGTAAACGCCATTCTCAACCGTAGAGGGCGGTAGGGTCAAGTACTTCATGCATTTGGCTGTATTCAAACGTACGGAGTACTTGAGACAAATTAATATGGTTTGAGATGAGGAACTATTTTTTACAGTGTAAAAAAAAAATAATGATTCAAGGAAGTACAAGATACTGACCTTTAGGTTCAGTGATATTTGTTTTTCATGCAATTTAACAAATCTCTACAGTAGTAGTGAAAAACCCAAAAGAAATGGAAAAAATCTATGGATGCCAAAATATGCATGACGATCATCGAAAACTTTTAACAAGAGATCATTTCAATTGATATTGCCGTTTAAATATTACAGTTAAAAATACAATTTTTTTATGACAACACACTATATCTTCTGAACTGGGCCAAATTTGGAAAAATTTTATAGGAAGATAATGTTTCTTTGGCGTCGAGAATCTATGGTTGAAATTAAAGCAGTAGTCAAAGACTCACCCTGTATGAGTCCAAAGAGAAATATATCATATCTTAAAGTAGTTTTATTTATCCTTTTGTCGATTTTTCAATATAAATTCCACTATCGTGGATTCATATGATTTACCTCCAAAAATATTGCCCAGTATATTCGAAGGGAAAAGATTCTGTTCCACATTCAACGTTCGATGCTATGACCATTCCAGAGCTTATCAACAGACAACAAGCATGTCGTATAAAGAATTCTGCACCCGCTGAAATCTCACATCAGGTCATTGATTCCAAAATGTACCTTCTTTCGTTTGCGCGAAGGAAGGTTCTTCACACCCCAGTTCATCCCCGAATATTCGACTGCAAGTTCTACCATTTTATAGTATCCTATAAATGAATTTCCTGGTTTTTATGTCTTCAGTGTTTCCTGAGGGGGTACGTGGTAAGCTTGTCGGAGGTTTTATTATACCTAATGGAAGGACTACGTAATTCTTTCACTGGAAGATTTCTGCAACAGAAACAGGGTTGATTTTTCTTGAATTATGAATACAAGCAAATAATTGGGGATTACCTAACGGGAATTCAAAGATATATTTGGAAACAAGGATCTCGGAGTACTTAGTTCCAGTTAATCATTATCCTCATAAATGATTAAATACCTATAGATATTAAATACCTATAAATATACGAGAGGCTAGAGATTTAACTCTTATTTGTATAATACTCACCCCGTTTTTTATCTTTCAACTTGTACAGGTAATATTGCTTGACAAGTAATTAATTGGAAGTAAGCAAGTCCAAACATGAAATCTGATTGCTCGAAATGGTACATCAATATTATATTCTCACAGCGGAGCTTGTTTATGCCCAATGTTTTTCTGAATTGAAATTTTCATAAGAAAGCGTCCTCATATCCGAATTTCTCAATTGAAATCTAATAACAGAGAAAACAAGAAAACTTTATTGAATCAATATAACGTAAAAACCTCCACCTGAAAACCCGTAGGCCATATTTGAAAAGCACCCACCCTACTTCCGCCTCACTCAAATCAAACAAAAAATATTGTTTTTTCCACAGCGAAATACGAATTCACCCCCTGCATATAATTTGCTTGTGACCGACAGAAATCCATCAGCCTTCAATCGATTCCTCTACGAATGACTATTGACTGAAATGACTATTTATTCCAAGTTGAAAGAATACAATTAGTTCAATTAGTGAAATGAATTTGCATTCAGAATGAATTCACAAAATGCAATTCAATAGTGGAATCCGTTTTTAGGTTCTCGGGGTGAATTGAACGGTCGAACCAAATTTTGTCAGGGTTTAGGCATGAAAGCTGACCCATTAATTTTGATGAAACAAATATTTGGGATGCTAACACATCTTTTACGAATGACAACGTATTTCACATATGGTTGAAACCTTCAAGTTTATGTTGATCCAGTGGAATGAAATTGAAGGTTTTTAGGAAAATCCAGCAATATTTAACTTAGAATGAAATTCAATCGTTTCAATAAGATGAAATTCGTTAATCAATAAAAATGAAATTCTAAAAAAACAAATCTGCAGCCACATCTGTGTTAAATATGGCCCACAGATGAAATTGGGCATCAAGCCCCTCCCATCAGCCATGTTCTGGCCAAAATTGAATACTTATGAGTTAATTACTAAGAATAACAATAAATCTTTATATTTGATGATCAATTGTGAAATTTGAATTGTATTTCAATTATCACCATTACATCACATGTTTTCAAAAATTTGAAAAACACGAGGACTCAGAACCCAAACAAATGAATTAAGAAAAATAATGGCAGTAACCAATAAGAAACGTAACCATCTATTGTCGCCACTGTATTGTTGTCGCAACAATGTGTTTCTTGAGCTGGAAGGCAGTTAAAACTTCCGGATCAGATTAACTAGCTTGTTTTTGCTGTAAAAAATAAAGAAATGTGGTGTCTGGTGGATTTCTTTTCATTTTCGTTTTGATTGAATGATTCTACGAAGTTTGAATTGTTGAATTGTAATATTTGTTGATATAACCCTTCAGTAATATTTTTTCTGATGATGTTGACACTTATTCATGCTGAAAATTGCTGCAAAACTTCTTTCAGATCTCATCTCCTTTGAAGTGATGGTTATATCCATATGCATGAAATAGAATATAAATTCTGCAAATATTAGAACTGGGAATACAGTTGGTTTAATGTAGGTGAGAATATTCTATTAGTTTATTTCCTTATTGTATCTTCGGATTACATAATAAATTATAAGATTTCTTATAATCTAGACCAAGAGGATATGAATGTAGGACCCACACTGGTCAACATCCAGTTCAGTTGCTGCTTTAACTTACACCACAGAACTCTCCTGAGTGCGCACTTCGTTAAACTATATGACCACTTATATTATACAGGGTTATGATAAAGTAATGCACAAAATTCATTAAACGTACAACGTTCACTTTTGAAAAAAATGCAAAAGCACGTCAAACTGTGTTTTATATTCCGCATCTCTTGGCATAAGTCACAAAAATAACAAGTCAAATTTGTCAAGGTTATGACGTCATCAACATATTTTTGGCGCTCTTGTTCACCCGAACAGAGTGCCTATCATTTTGCGCGAATGTCTGTAATTTTGGAATATCGAGCCGAAAATGGTCTAAATCGATTGGGTTCGACTCCCTGATGAAGAATTCGTGGCGAAAGTTTAGGCCGGCCGGCCGTAACCTCTCTAGCATCCAAAAGGAATCAGCTAGAGTTTTCATATTTCCAGAATAGGTTAATTGTCCAAATATCTCGGTCAAGTTCGTTATTGGGCCAAATCAGTCTGATGGTTCAGTAGTTATGAGCATCTGAAATTTTGTTTCCTCATTAACTACTAGAATTTCCATCCGATCAAATTGATACTTGAAATATAGTTGAGGAAGGCTGCAAAAAGACAGCTCGCAAAATTTCGCAGAAATCGTCACGCTAAAAAATTTTTGAAAAATTCCCAAAAAAAATTTTTTAATCCTCACTATCTCATGAGATATTTTTCGGATTTCAATAAAAATTCGTGAATATATTGAGGTGATCGATATCTTACTTATCCTCAAATTCCATCGTCGTAGCTTTTTTCAATCTAAAGATATGATCATTTTTTTAATTTAAGAGAAATGAGAAATGACATACGTCCCGATGATTTTCTTTGAACGATGGCCATCACAGATCGATAATCGATTGACAAATGCGAGGCTTATTAATCAGTGTCAGTTGGCGTAATGTTAATCAAAATTTTTCCTAACGGGAAATCATAGAAATAGAATTCAATCTCTGTTGCTGAAATAATATACGTCGTCTGAATTCAGAAAAGCACTGACGTAAGTTTTTAGGGGAAGGGAATTATAGCATCGAACAAAACTTGGGGAAAATTATGAGTAGTTATTTTTAATTTGAGATATAGGTTTCTTCATTCATTAGGCGTTCATATTTGCATCACATTGTCCCATAGTACGGGAAAAGACTATTGTTCACGTGATCAGAGTGCTTATACAGTTGTTATGGTTTGAATATTTACTCGCAAGTAGCTCAACAAGAGCACCAAAGCAATCTGACCTCACGTCAGTGCTTTCTAAATTTTTTTTAATAGAAAGCTAAGATTTTTATTACATTATGTGGTTTGACGTGTTTTTGCATTTTTTTCAAAAGTGATCGTTTTATGAATTTTGTGCATTACTTTATCATAACCCTGTATATCTCCAATAAAGAAAACATACTTATTAATTATTTTCTGATAGGGAAATGTTGATGCTCCGGAACATCAATGGTTCCTCGAAGGCATGTGCCTAAACGAAGGATATCTGGTTATCCAACTGTTACTTAGGGCTCATAAAGCTTGCCCCAGTCCCTAGAAGAGGTGAGCACAGCTACCATGAGAATTGGATCTTTCAATTTAGCTATTATTGATCTCTTATAGTTTTATTCCACTGATAATACACCTTCAATGTGTTTCTTATTAATAATATTTGACACTATTCACTGTACATTCAATTGACCAATTGGCTGAATTTAACAACTGGAGTCCTTCAGGCACCAGATATGTTTATTTTTCAACAACGTTTGGAAGTTTTTCATTGGAAAGACTGGGAAATGTTACAAACATGACATCGGTTTCGGGAATCATTAATACTTCACTACAGTGATAAAAATGACCATATAATGTTAAGTTCATAATTCAGTTTTCTCTGGTAATTCAATGGTGAATAGCACTTTGGAGCAGCCTGTACAGAACCGTTCTCTACATATAGGAGAATTACCATAGAACTCAGGACTAGTAAACTCCGTTCAACAGTTGGAAACAGAATGGGGAGTGATTGGAGATCGTATCTTCAAAATGGACCAACAGCCAAACAACGAAGCAAATTTATAGCAATTCCAACATGTTCCACGAAGTACCACTAATTAAACTTGGCTGCATAACATGGATCGTTTATTTTCACCGATACTTGTATTGCGTAATAATACCGATAGTTAGTCTCGTGCACTGGATGTCATGCAGCCTTTCCGTCAGAATCAAACTAAACGTAGTTATCGATGCGGTTGACGAAGTTCAGGCATAATTGATGAAACTATCCCTTGAATTCTAATCAGAATAGTACCAGAAAGCGTTATAAAGCAACATTGTGATTGCTACTGTATATTCGTTCATTTATTGAAAGTCGCTTGAAGGTGAAGTTTTCTAGACGAATTCTAAAGTATTCATCAGAATTCCATAGGAAATCGTGTTCGGTTTGAGTTTGAGGTCCATACTGTGATAGCACATAGCACAGAGGCATCTCAAGGAAGCATAAATAATATCTGAATTTGACATAACTCAGCCATAGAATAAAGCAACAGAGTAAAGACGAAACACAATAAGTAAGTTTCAGCGCCATCTGATTAAATAGAACTTCACTATTCAATAGAGCTAAATGAAAACGTATTCTGTAACGTACAGCTGGGTTTAAAATATTTGAACACCAGAGTATTATGATAGTCAAACAGGCAATGTCTACAATTGCTGCTGGAAATTATCTAGTCTGTCTTGAAACGTATTTCATGCGATAACAGGTTCCGCACAACCATCCTGGGTGTTCGGGATGAGTCTGGTGTCGATAATCGGTTTTAAGTCTTCCACCTTGCAGACAAAACTTCCAACAACAACTATTTCTTCTCTCAGCTCTCCAGTCCTCAGGGAAACATATGTTAGCACGTCGTAAAATTCAACTTCAGGAAACTTGTTCAGCCTCGGCAAGGTATGAGAAATTCAGTCATATTCCAACTCCGGCAGATTTGGTTCAGTTCTTCAGTAAATTTTTACTGCGGTAGGTTTGGTTCAGTATTTCGGCAAAAGTGGCTGTAAAAATCAATTTCCTAAGTTCTCGAACAGACAATGTTCCACAGTTTCCAGCGATCCCTAAATGTATCGACTCACAAAACGACAATAATTTAAGAGAAGAAAAAATATCCATGTGTTAAAAAAAAAGGAACACACTGGTATAGATAATTCGATAAAAAATTCAGGGAAATATAGAAACGAAAAAAACTAATCATTGAACAACAAAGTGTAGCACAAATATCGACACAATTTGGAAGGTAAGTTTATTCATCAGATACCCCTCTGGAAAATACGAGGAAAACCAAAGATGGCGGTCCAAAAAAAAGAATGCTCGAGACTTTGTAATATCCTGCTGTAACACAATTGAAAACAACTTTTAAAATTGAATAAACCTTGTCTGATCAAGAACGTTATAAAACTGTTCACTACGAAAAACTTAACTTCAATTCGAGAAAGACCGATACATACACTCTCCAACATTTTCATACTTAAATGATCCAAAATCGAAGAAGGTCGAACCAAGTCAACCCCACCTTTGCCATCCTGCGCGCTAGACAGAAACATAGAGATCACGAAGATCTCCAAAACAATAGCAATCGGGAAATTCGTCCGTTACTCTATAATACTAAAAATAACTATTCATAACGATATTAATGAATTTCAGTTTATTATTTACATTCTAAAAGTGCTAAACTTAACCAAATATGTTAGTAACAGAGCCTCACTGACAGCAATAAACTGTAAGGACTAATAGGTATCAATATTCTAGATGTTTATCGAAGAATCAGCTCGAAGATAAACCACATTGACATAATTTCCCGAGAGGGAGATCTTCGTTTTATTTTTCCACTCGTTCAATTGAGAATTTCTGTTGCTTTCCTTCTGAAATAAAAAATGTCTTCAGCAATTCTCAGCTCGTACAGATCAATAGAACTCTATATTAACTATAAATTACGGTGTTATTCTATGATGTGCGAAGCAGGGGACATCAGACGAGCAAACGTTTTCCATTAAGTTCGTTTATTTTTCATCTGTGAGGTCGATGGATCGATATGTCATTTACGTGCAGTGCTTCTGCGAAACGAGGTTAGTGCATGAACTTCCTCCTGGAGCCTGTCCAAGCTAGCAGCCATAAAAAGCGATATGCAAAGTGCTACTTAGGACGTGTGACTCGTTTTGCACCGAGCCAATTGGCCATCTCATGTATGTCCTCGAAAATACTTGGCTGAATCGATTTAATGAATAAAAAATGTTATTTTATGCTCTTTTTCGGGTTTAGATTAGAATTTTCTATGCAATTACTGGTATTTCCGGTACCGAAGCAGAATCGAATAAATAAGCACTCATTTCAAAATTCAATTTATTGTGGAAAAAGTATCGACATTTTTTTCCAAATTGAATAACGATTAGAAGGAAGAAAAAATTTGCAACATTTCATGATCACAAAAACAGAAATGTAATAGGAGGGGCTATTTTCAACCCCTAATAATGAAATTGGGGATTGAAACAATCCATGAAAAATTCACCTTTGTATTTAATTAAATGTGTAGATTTCATTGCCATTCGATGTTCAGAACCGGTAAAAATAATTCATAACTCTAAATTCGTCGACCCCTTCTGAGAGGGGTGTAATTTGGAAAGGAAGATGATCGAAAAAGATTCAAAGGAAGTACTTCTATTGAAACTTCACTTTAAAAATATGAAAAGAAGTTTCCCTATCTTCTGGCTAAGTTTAAAAATTTCGCATGTTTCGAAACTACCAAATTTAACTTGATCACCCTATTTTGTATTATGGTGTTGTGATTTCAAACTTGAAAATGTAAATTGAAATTAAAACAACTGTGGCATGTGTAATTTTATAATAATTTTGGTGTCTTTACTAAGATTGAAAATTTGAGTATTAACAAAAATCGAAATGACTTGTAGGAAAATTACCTATTCTTTGGAAAAAAATTATAAAACACGCGTTGTTTCAAACCTCCTTCTTCAAACCTGAATACAAAAATATCTAAATTTGAAAATTATAGTCTAACATTTCTTGAAAGTATCAATGATATCTTTATTTACTCTCTTCAGGGCTACAAAAGAGATCGAATAAGGTATAAGTACCTACATCTGATATAAAATTGAACAATGGATTAAGACATGGTTCCAAAATAAACATATACAACAAACGGTAACAAAATCGTACAATTGAAACTATATATTAAGATTACATTCATTCGAATTCATTTGTTATTTTTTTTTTCTTTTTCTATTTGGATTTGACAGAAACACATATTCAAAATCGAAAAAACCTTACCAAAGTCGAACTTATGTTTTACACACAAAGGATCTCAGTATTAGTTTGTTGAGTCATTCATGAGTGTAAAAAAAAATTGCCTTTTAATATCTTATTTCTTAAATTGTACGTGGATGACATGTTTTTGATAATTCCGACCAACAAATGTGAAGAACTTTTAACTGTTTTCAACCAATTCCATCATCACCTCCAATTTACTTTGGAGATGGAAAGGGACAATTCTTTACCATTTTTAGATGTCACAGTTCACAAAAAAAATGATGGCTCTCTGATCACAAACTGGTATAGAAAATCTACTAGTTCTGGACGAATTTTAAATTACAATTCACACTGCAATTTTTCATATAAAGTAGCAGCAATTAAAAATCTTATGTACAGATCAAAAAATCTTAGCGACAGCTCTTTTCACAAAGATAATTTGGTAATAATCAGAGACCTTTTAAAACTAAATGCCTACCCGAAATCATTTATTAATAAAATAATTGGGAACAACAATATCAAAATTAGACCGATAGTGGCAAGCGCGGAAATGAGAATAACACTCAAGATATACATTATGTAAAATTTCCATACATCCCTGGACTCACTAACAAAATAAATATGCTCATAAAATCGTTTTCTCATAACATAAAAGTAGTTTCATACAACATTTCAACTTGTAGCACATTATTTTCTAAATTGAAGGACGTCGACCCTATGTTGGATCAGAGCGAATTGGTTTATAAGATCCCTTGCAGTGATTGTTCGAAGAGTTACATTGGCCAAACTAAACAAAGTTGAATGTAGTTTTTAAACACAGTTTTCTTTGATGAACAAGAGAGAATTTTTCATTCTTATCATAACATCAATAGATATGTAACAACATTATGACATAAGTCATAATGAATGTCAGTCAATAATTTTTTCAATGAAATAAGTGTTAAATCACAACCTTCCCCAACTATGGATGATGATTTCCCTTTGAATGGGTTCCATAGCAGACTTCAAACATCAGAAGATCTGAAAAATCATCACTTGGACAGCAAGACCCGATTCGACGAATCGTCCTTGCAGATTGGCGACAAATTTTGTGTATTAGATTTGAATATAGAGGGTATTTCTAAGGACAAGAGTGATTATATTTGTAAACTGGCAAAGGAATATGGTGCTGAGATTATTCTCCTTCAAGAGACACATACGGATACTAAAAAAATTATCGTGAAAGAGGAACCATAAAAGGTTATGTATTCATGATTATCTCCTTAGTAAAATTTACGGTTTAGCTTGTTATGTTAAAAATCCCTTGATTCATAATATCGAGTTAAAAAAAATCCAAAAAGGCGAATTTGAGGGTGTTTTCTTTCTCTCTTTCAAATTTTGTATTTTTGTTATTCAGTTCTTTCTTCTGCTTTTGTCTTTTCATTTCCAGATTCAATGTGAGCAACTGGAAGAAGTCTCTGTCTCCATCAATAGAAGACCACTCTTGAAGAAAGAAGTACCTAAAATATATTTCAGTTTATTTTTGTACTTTCACACTTAGGCGGGAAGCCAGGGTTTTTTTACTGGGGTTTCCCTAGGTTTTTATGTGATACGCCGAATTGTATGACACCTCGTCACTAACACCTGATCTATATGATTTATTGTTTGCTAACTAAATATTGTAAACCAAAGTTCAAAAAAATATATATAAAACAATTCAAAGAATTATAAAAAATTAATCAAATAATGAAATTGAATACGACACATGTGTTGTCTCGTCAGGCATTCATATCCGATTAACAATAATTTAAACAATTCTTGCTTACAACTCAAGTACGACATGCCATAACGGAAAAACTACACGTGCTACTTTGAAACCGGTTGATATTGTAAAACCTAACCTCAAATATAAGCATAGAATATTATCTCGTTCCACCAAACCTACACAGAAAATTACAACTGCATTATTAGTTAATTATAAAAGAATGAAATCAACTTAAAATGGAATTCCTTCAATAATTCAAATTATTTAATGAAAAAGTATTCTTGAAATTGTAAATAAATAAAAAATATCTAAATAATGAGAATTATAGTCTTACACTTCGGTTAAAGTATTAATGATTCCTATATTTATTCTAGAAGACACGACAACTTCGACAACGTCTTGAAAAGTAATGTTTCAGTTATGTGAAGCTACTTTATAATTCTTGCTCAGTTTTCATTCTGCTTCTGTAAGTTTTTACCTCAATTTTAGTTCGCTGTGTTTATTGTCGCGCACACCAACTATTTGTAATATAAATTAAGCTCCTATAATTTAACATTTTTTCTGGATACCCAATCCCTCATAAGCCATGTCCAATTAGACGATCTAAACCCAATCCAATTTTCATCATAATTCATTTCAAAATACACATCTAATTGATTGTCAAACCTCAAAACCATAATTTTCACGACACGACAATTTTCTTGGAAACACTAGAGTGTTCTCGATAGAACAAATAATTCAAATAAGTTAAACAACTCGAGAGAAGACAAATATTTACAATGTACTACACATGAATAAATCAATTTCATTTTTTTTTCACTTAACTGGAAACGCAAACAAATGAGAAACTGTTTGTCTGGGAAAACATGGACGGGGAAATATAGTAGGTTATACCGGTAGATAAATTTTTTAGGACTTCAGATTTTATAATAAGAAACTGGCAAACTTTGTCCTTTTACGAGTGCAATGGAATTAAATTCCTGGAGCAGGAACGTTTTTAATTTCAATGTAAGACGTAATCACTATCAATTCGCTTTTTTCAGTATATCCATCGCATCAATTCGAAACCTGTAAATCGTTTGAATAACAATTAGGGAAAGCTAAATTAAGTGAAAATAGTCGAGTTAGAAAAGTTTAAAAAAAGTCCTATATCCTTTATTTAAATATTTTATTACCCATGAGATGTTTGTCATATCTGTACAAAAATTTGTGGATCTATGCAATGGTCTAGGGGTTATGATAAATTTCCGCCTACATTTCCGTATTTCCTACATTTCCGTATTTACAAGTTTATTTACACCAAAAGAATAAATAAAATTATCATCTATTATATAAATACAAAAGGCCGATGATGAGTTTTCGTCAATGTTCTAAAACGATCTTACTTTGGCTAATAGTTCTCAAACTCGCGAAACGTCTAACGTCAACACTTTCGTCTTAATCGTCATTTTAACATTACACCCCCAACTGTCTATTGGTCGACTCTAAACGAATGGGGTTTAACATAGTTTCCACCACTGCTCTTAGGGTCCTTCGTCATAACCACTATTTTTCCTAACTCTTGAGATGCAAATGTCACCCGTTTAACATAACATATCTGAGTCGCACTTAGTCCTATAATAAATAACCGAAAACGTCATCTCGAAAATATCTGTTCAGTTGGCTCGTCTAGACGGCGCCTTATAAATAAACGGGAATAGTTTGTTATCTTAAGACTATCAATACACGAAGACGCACTAAGAAAATATCCGATTTCACATTTTCGATCGCGAAGCACAGGTCCGCACTGGCACCCAACTCTGTCCAAAAATGCTAAATCCTACATATGGATGTTATTGATATCTTGAGTATTCTGGAATTTCTTGATTGTAGGATATAATTGAAAGAATAATCATTACTTGTTACCATAGGCATTTTCGAAATGGACATAATTTTATTTCCTTTGAATAAATTTGATAGATTGGGAGAAAATAACTATTTTAGTGCTCTTCCTCCTACTGAGACAGCGTGCTATCGTTTTGCCCAAATGTCTGTAATTTTCGAATACGTGTTCAAAATTGAGTATGTCCGTGCGGCCGTATACTCTCCATATTCGAAAAGAGATGAACTAGAGTTTTCATATTATCAGAATAGGTAAATTATCCTAATATCTCTGTCAAATACGTTATTTGGCTAAATTCGTCGAATAGTTCAGCAATTAAGAGCATCTGGTATTTGCTTTCCTCAATGACTCCAATCAAGTTGAAACTTGGAAGACGTCTCCTGAACTCATGTCATTGCTTTTCTATATTTTAACAGCCCTTTTTGTAAAAAAGTTGAAAGGAGGGTTTAGGAAATGAATACAGATCGTCAACATCATACCGAAATCACAGGGGTCAAAGGATACATCCGGAATTCGCGCAAGCAATAAATATCCACTTAAACCCATCAAAGTGACCTTAGCACTTTATTTGATCCGTAAACGTGATGGAAATTTTTTCTTGTGCCCCTTTTGAAACAAACCAGGACCTCATTGTGAATTCTTACGCTAGCTACATCGCACCCAAACAAACAAAGTTACAGAGTTCGCCAAATTGGTTTTAGGAAGGGTCGGTATAATGTAATGGGTGGAATTAGCACAGTGGAGCAACACAAGAGAGAGGTCAACCTGTCGAGCACCTACTGCGTATCTCTTATCACAATAGAACCTGGAACAGCATGATTATCATATCTTTCGAGTCTTGTAATTAACCCTCCTTGGCCCTGCGATATGTCATACTGATTAGGTATTTAGCAAAACTGATGAGGTGCAGTTTTCTCTTGGTGTTGTAGATCTTATACTGATTGCTTATCGTTGTTCTCAGAATCATAAAGTGTGGAACAGCAAAATAGAATTAATTCGATAACCTATTTACAAAGACATGTTGACGAAAATGATTTGGAAAAGTTGTATCATTTTAACTCAAGACAATATAAAGCATATAAGATGTGACATAAGCCAATATCAACTTTCTTGTTTCAAATGCAATATTTATAAAATGATTAGTTTAGGTATTTGGACCATTTGTTATTAATCTTGCTCTTACCAACATTCATCCGTTCTCAAGGTAATGTAGCGTTTTTTAAATAGAGAATTATGAAACTAGAGATCAGCCAAAATAAAGGAGTAAAAATACAAAAGATTCCATAAAAATAATGAGGTACCAAGAAAAAAACGTGAAATGGCGGACAATCCAAGCAGAACTATAGGTGTCGTGGAGGAGGAAAGATGTGTTTGTGAAAGCCGCAAAGTGCCACAACGTATGGTTCGGTACAACGATGAGAGCCAACTGCGTACCAAACAGACGATCCGTTCCAGCCAACGCTCGTGACAGATCCCGCCCGAATAAAAACTCCGGTAGTGTCCAAGGTTAGGAGGCAACAAGCAGT
Source organism: Micraspis discolor (assembly GCA_030674115.1). Lineage (NCBI taxonomy): Eukaryota > Metazoa > Arthropoda > Insecta > Coleoptera > Coccinellidae > Micraspis > Micraspis discolor. The sequence continues at coordinate 6,522,454 of JARTUT010001740.1, forward strand.
GCACACCACGAACACCTCGACAGACCCAACCTTAGGTAGTCGATGCGAAGTTACTTCTCGTAGCAGCCGTTCTACATCACCTCTTGTCTTCCTACTCCATCACTAGTCTCTCTTCCTACATTATAATTGCTACGTTTGTGTAACCACATCGAATGCATCTTGAGATGTCCCAGATTTTTTGGTGCCGTGGCGCAGATGTGGTCATAAAACATTTCAAGCAAACGCTCATAACAGTTATTAGATGTTAACAGAAACCAGACTGTGCTCTGTTAACCTCAAAGATATTGAATAATTGAACATCTATGGCTAGTTGAAGTTTAAGTGTGTAATTATTTATGAATATTACTTGTTATTTATATTTATTGGGAATCGTTTGACACAAGCGTTTCAACTAACACAACGTGATTGCTATCCAGAGATATTGGTTATGTCCATAGAAATTCGAAAATAGAAAAGAATTATTTGGTTACATTTCGTTTCAGATTCAGATGTGAAAAATGTGGTCTGAAGCATCCCATCTGGTGATAACAAACGCTACTTCAGATGTTAAAGATCCAAAAAATTTGTTGTTGAATGAACGTTTGAGATGTATAAGATGCATCTGATGTGGATAGACAAACGTAGCAATTATGGATAATGTTGTGCTTACCCTCGTAACTGAAAACGTAGTACATGGCGAACTGATATCTCTTGCTTGTCCCTAGACTAACTCACTGCTGTGCAGTGGAGGGACTCTGACCTGGCGCTATGTTTTCGAATGATCACGCTAGTACGTCACTCGACGCCAATGAGAGGCAAACCGTCCCTTCTCCAACATTGATATCAACAATTACCAACAAATTTCTATGTGTCTCAAACACATCGTTACACCGTCATTCCTTAGGAGAAGGGTTGAAAAAATAAAAAAAAATTTCAATAAATACGATATAAAAACCCAATTCAATGAACAAAATAATACTATCAGGTTCAATGTTACGAAAGTCAAACCAGATAATGAAAACTAAAGAACGAAGAATTCCAATTATAGAAGAAACAAAACACCCTTTGAAGGTATTCGGGAATAGATTTACTTATCAAGATCTGAATCAAGCGTTGAATGATGAATAAGAATTGTTTTCATAGATGGGGACCGGAAAGGAATGAAATCAGAAAAAAACGACTGTTTCCGAAGGACGTTTCCATGAATATTGATATTTTCATCATTATCAGCTTGAAGAAACAGAGAAAATAAATCTCTTGAATTTGTGTTGTCATCAATTCGTTGAGTTGAAACGAACGAAGATTCCTCAAGTTGAAGTGAATAATTTCTGAAATTCATTATATTCCAAGTTTTCCCCCGAATAACAAGTATTCCGGAGTGTTTACTCATACTTCTTTGTCTTCGCTTTAACTGAACTTCATTATTACATCTATTCATTTCGAAAGGATGCTTTCTCGAACGCCATAGGAACAGTGATGAAACATCGATTAGAAAATAATTGAAAATGATTTAAACGCATTTATTTTCTTGTGATATCTGCAACGTTTCTCAGGTGGAAACTTCTTTTCTTGGAAGAAAACAATTCAAGATATGATGGATATTAGTGCAACTTCACAATTCATGATATTTCCTGATTGAATTTAAACTTTAATTCAATACTTTCGCCAGTTTAATATTCATATAGGTGGGAGATTGATGTGATCTCAACACTTTGGGAATTCATTTCAAGTTATTTTTGTCGTCGATTTTCACGAAGTGCCTTGAGACATACTTCTTAAGGATATTTTCTTACGACGCACTATTCAATATGCTATCTTAAAAAAATGTTTTCTCTATTTCAGTGTCGCATTGTTTTTAGTTATGATTTTCGTTTTGTGGTTGACAACACTGACATCCTATCCTTTCGAATGTCGACACGCGTCCACTGCATGTCAATTATCAATAATAATAATAATAATCTTTATTCATCCCCTCAGACATTAATTGTATGAGACAAGTCAAAAAAAAATACAGGAAAACAACAAATTTTGATCTGAAAGATCGACTTGAAGAGAAAAAAAAATGATATCAAATTACAAATGATCAACCATATATATTCATTTAGACTATAATAGCCTTTTTGACATAACATGGATTTAGTCTCCCTCTTGAAACAAGCAAAATTCATATTTTTAAAACATTCTGGTAATTTATTGTAAATTTTAATACCTTGGTAAGTAGGTGAATATTCAAACTTCGTCGTTCGGTGCTTAGGCAGAGACAGGATTTTGTCATTTCTCGTTGTATAGGAGTGATGACTGGACAATCTTTCTAGAGTTTTTAAATTTTGCTTGATCAAGAGCAATGACTTATAAATATATATTCAAGGGACTGTGAAAATTTTATTCTCCACAAAGAGTGGCCTGCAGGAGAATCTCGAGTCTATACCAAAGATCAAGTGCAATTTCCCCAAAGTAAAATATTATATGAAATGTGGCTGTAAACCAAACAATAGTATAAATCAAGCAAACATTCTAGTGAAAAATAATTTTTTACTCGGTTTATTGCATAATATGATGAATTCAACAGTATGTCTATGTGATTAGTCCACCTAAGATATTCGTCAATGTATATACCTAAAAACTTTATATATTCTTCAGATTTTATTGAAGTATTAGAACAGCTGATACTCAAAATGTCACGGTTCATGTTTTTCAGACCAAAGTAAATACATTTAGTTTGTTCAACATTTAACAGTAGTGCATTCCATTGGCTCCAATCCATAGGACTTTGAATAATACCTTTACTGGCATCAACAAGGTCAGTAACACTCGAGGCTGTAACGGCAACAGAAAAATGAGCACTAACACCGATCTCAGGTAATCAGGTAAATCATTGATGAAAATTATTAATAAAAGTGGACCCAAGACAGAACCTTGGGACACTCCAGATGTAGTGTCGTATTCATTACTGAAAACGTTGTTAACCTTTACCTTCATGGTTGTACCAGTGATGAAACTGTACAACCAGTCAAGGAACACAACTCTAAATCCCAAACTATACAATTTCTCCTTTATGAACTCGAACGATATAACATCAAATGCACAGGACAAGTCGAAAAATAACCCCGCCACAAATCGACCCTCATCCAGACCTTTATGGACACATTCAATGAACTTATAAGCTGCTGTCTCAGTAGAACGACCAGGCCTAAACCCATGCTGAGAGTCAGAAATCATACTGTATTTATCTAGAAACTGTGTGATTCTCTTTAAAACAATACTTTCAATCACCTTTGAAATAACACTCAGCACAGATACAGCCTTAAGTAGTTGGAAATGTTCTGAAGGTCATTTTTATTCTTTGGAACCGGAATAACTATTGCAGCCTACTGCAACTTAGTAGATTCGGAAATACACCACTCGAGTGACAAATAAATTTATGAGATATGCTAGGTGACCATGATATAAACTCTCCTGATGCCTTTATAAGTCAGTGCAATACTGGATATATAGTCAGTTACAGCACTTTTTTATTTTTAAACTTCTTATTGCATCAAAAACTTCAACATCAATTACAGGGTAGAAATAAAATGTATGTAAAGACATAGAACTAGTTGTACAGTTGTTTGACAGTTCAATACCATAATGAAGTTTGAGCCGACTGCTAGCAAGATTAGAAAAATACTCTCCGAAAGCTTCAGCTTCCATCGAAGACTCTGAACAGATGGTATTCTTTATATTTAAAGAAATATCAGAATTAGTTGAACCTTTATGACCTGTTTCATGTTTGACTATATTCCAAACCACTTTATTTTTATTTTCCGATTTAAGAAGATATTGATCATAATGAAGCCTCTTAGTTTTACGGAGCAACAGACTGTATTCAGTCTTTGCTTTTTTATAAACTTCCAGAGAATGAAGAGATCTAATATTTGCATGAACCCAAAGGAGGTTCTTCAAACTTAAACTAGCCTGTCTAACCTCATCGTTTATCCAATCTTTTCCCAAATTATTTCGACACATGACTTTTTTAACAGGAAAACATTCCCTCACTAAGAATTGAAATTTCTCTATAAATATCCGATAACAAATATTGACATCACTGCAACTATATAAATCCTGAAAAGGAAAATCATGCAAAGTTTATTTAAATATATTCAAATTATTCTCAGAAAAAACCTGCATATTTCTAGTAGGTGGTTTGATTACAGCGCAGACTGCAAAGCAATCGGTGTACACCACGAAAATTACTCTGTGATCACTAAGAGAAGCTTCAAACACGTTAGTTTTACAACAATCTAACTCAACATTTGTTAGGATATAATCAACTTCAGTACTAGATGTACTACCATTGATGTTAGTGAAAACTCTTGTTGGAGACATAGAAGTTACTTTTAAATCGAAGGAAATCAGCAAATCACAGAACATATTTTTATTTTTATCATTCGTGAGGAAATCTACATTAAAATCTCCACAAACGAAAAGATTTTTAAATAAACCAGAGCAATATTGGAGCATCTGGCACATTGTGTTCAGAAAAAGTTCAAAATCGCCTTTTGGCCGCCTGTAAGCACTTATTATACCCAACTTCACATCACCAAGCACCATAATACCACATAGTTCACAATTCATCTCCACTGAAAATCTGGAGATATCAAGATTCCTCACAGGAAGAGGAGATCTCACATACACCAGCGATCCTACATGCCTTCTGGTGGGACGGCAGAAAGAAGCAGCCTGAATATACCCTGGAATATTCATCACCTCCAAGGTAGAGGCATCACACCAATGCTCAGAGACGCACACAATATCAGGCAATTCCTCAGCTAACAACACTTCCAGACGATCCAATTTATTGGTGATACATTGAATATTCAAATTTATGATCTTAAACTCATTCTTTTTCGGTTGATTTTCAAGATTGATTATTTTATCTGGGTTTGGCCTTTCCGATGAAAAAAATGGTGTACACTGGCTCTATTTGGCCATGATGACCCCTTTAAGGCAATATTGACTATCTGGTATAAGAACTTTGAATGAAGCGTAACTTTCAGGAAATCTAGAATTAATTTTTTCACATTTCACATCGGTAAACGTCTTCATCAGAAAAGAATGTAAATTTTCAGAAGTAGTATTGGGTTTCAAGTTAGAGACGTGCAGATGCTTTGTATTTCACAATACCTTCAACCTCAGAAACTCCCTCATAAGAATATTATAACATGTAGAGATTTGAACGCACGATTCAAATTCTATAATCTGTCAATTTTCGTATCAGTCACACCAACTGCTAAAATAAAAAACAAAAGGCACTAGGAGGTATAATCTGAATTTTTCATTGAATTCCAATAAATTTCTCACAATTCTTGACTGAGATAGAGAAAAAATCGTCTAATACTCGTTGCAGAGAGCAATTCCAACACTCATGCGTTCAAAAATTTCGCATTCGTGTTGGAATAGGTTCCCATTCTGCAACTTGTTTTAGAATATACTATTGTGTGACAATATTGTGGTGTTTTATAAAATAACGATAAGAAACTTATGCTCTTGATATATTCCGGAAGTCATAAATCTCGCAAAGGTTTGTTACTTCGAAGGAGGTGAATGAATACTAAATTGTATGTCCTTGTGATTGGACAGCACAAATAGTTCCAGAGCACTAGTAGATCCGAGTGTGCTAGCTAGTAGACGAGAGTGTATCGACTAGACTTCAACGGATCGCAGTAACCGACTATCATTTATACTTGTTTGAGTGTTTAAAAAGTTTGAATAGAAAATTCAGTGTGTTGAAATATGGTCCTTGAAACAGATCAAATTAGAAATATCTAAAAATTGACAATTATAGTCTTACACTTCGATTAAAGTATCAATGATACTATATTTATTCTAGGAAATACTTCATTTTTTAATTAGTTTCTTCAAATTGTTTGCTGTTATGATAAGAATGAAAAATTCTCTTTTATTCATCAAAGAAAACAGTGTTTTTTAGAATAAATAAAGGTATCATTGATACTTAAATCGAAGTGTATGTCCATAATTGTCAATTTTTAGAAATTTTTGATATATTTACACTTTTAAGAAGAGACTTATTCAATTAAATAGTTTGAATTATGGAATATGAATTCAAGTCGATTTCATTCTTTTATAATAAACTCAATTCTTTGGAAAATCATTCTTTTAAAATGAGAAAACTAATGACCAACACTGTAAATAAACAATGGAGGCACAAATATTGTATCCAAATAATTTCATATTTACTTATATCAGAAAGGATTGAGATAAAAGAAAAAGTAACTCAGTTAAAGATGATATGCTTTCATTCTAGATTGCAAATTCATAAATCTAGGATCATCTCCGAAAAAGGTTATGCGAGAGATGTAATAAATCCTTTGAGTTAATTAAAATAGGATAAGGGTAACACATAATGCTCGTAATGCATTTAAATTGCGGCAGGAGCAAACTTCGTGTGCCACAAAAAGGGTTACGTGTAACATTTAGAGTTGTTGGATGCAGAACAGTTAAGCTTCGAGGGAGAAAGGGATAAAAGCAACAATGGATTTCAAATAACTAGTTGCACTCTACTCTCATCGAGAGCTCGCAGAGACCTTTCCAGCTTTATGGACCCAATTAAGACATTTTTGTTGTTTTGAAATTATCGTTATCCCACACTGTCATTTCTGAACATCGTCATTCTCCTCTTATGTGGGTTCACTTTATGTTAATGAAATAGTCCGAAAAATTCTAAATTTGATTTTAAAACAATATTTTGAAGACGCCAGTACAGTTTACTCTGCGTTGTATAATATTTTTCCTGAGTTAGGACGTCCTAATAGAACAGAATAGAATAGAATAATTTATTAATCCTGATAGACATTCTACAATGTATAGGACATGTCAGTTACCAAAATAATACACAACAACGAATAAAGAAGAAGGGAAAAAAAACAAACTTATTCTAAAGAATATCATTAAGATATATTTAACACTGTAAATACATTTTTTTTGCAGTAAAGTTTTCACTACATTACGAAATTTCAATTTATTCAGTGATTTTATGTCATTCGGCAATTTACTGTACAATTTTATACATTGGTATATGGGCGACTTCTCAAATTTGCTTATTTTATGGCCAGGAAAAGAAAAAACATGTGTATTTCTTGTAGCATAATTATGAAAACAAGACAGGCTGGCAAATTTCTATTCATTATCTCTAGCATAGAGAAGAATTTTGTAAATATACTTAAATTCAAATTAGTGATCCAAAATTATATTTTCAAAGGCTTAATTGGTGGTAGCAGGATCAAAGAAACGGGAAAATGAAAACTATGTCAGTTCGCCGACGTTTCGGAAATATATTTTTCCATCTTCAGGGCTCTACAAAAGAATATGGAGCATATAATGGAAAATTCCAAAAACACACATATAAATATATAAAAACAGCAGGAAAGACAACCAAGACAACACCTCATAATTACAGTCTAAAATGTATAACATCAAATAATTAAACATGGATACAGCTCAAAAAGTGAAAACAACATAAACAATCAGCAATAATGTTGAAGGTTTTCGTGAAAAAAATAAATAAAACCAAGATGTATCTGAGAAATCGAGAGCTCTTATATTGGTTCCACCTCCGTGTGTCGACGTATGTCACAAATTTACCACTTTGTTTATTTTCGTTGCGGTCAGATAATTTCTTCCATGAAAAATACATACTTGAGATCTGTAAACTGTATTATTTATATAGAGGATAATGGGAGGATACAATTGTTTAGTCTGTAAGTACATCTTGGTTTTATTTATTTTTTCACGAAAACCTTCAACATTATTGCTGATTGTTTATGTTGTTTTCACTTTTTGAGCTGTATCCATGTTTAATTATTTGATGTTATACATTTTAGACTGTAATTATGAGGTGTTGTCTTGGTTGTCTTTCCTGCTGTTTTTATATATTTATATGTGTGTTTTTTGGAATTTTCCATTATATGCTCCATATTCTTTTGTAGAGCCCTGAAGATGGAAAAATATATTTCCGAAACGTCGGCGAACTGACATAGTTTTCATTTTCCCGTTTCTTTGATCCTGCTACCACCAATTAAGCCTTTGAAAATTTGTAAATATATATACATGGAAGTGTCAATATTTCATGCTTTATGACTATGGTTTACAAGACGTCCTGTTCATTAATCCGCATTATACGTTTTTGTGCTATAAATAGTCATATAATCAGAAGTAGCACCCCAGATTTCAACATTATATGACAAGTGTCTATAAACCAGACTGTAGTAGACTGATATCAAAGCACTGAGTGGAAGCGAGCTCTTAAGTCTACTGATAGATTTTTTTACTAAGATATTCAACATGACCAGTCCACCGTAGTCCACTGTCAACCACATGGCGCAAGAATTTTGTTATCTCCTTAGACACAAGAACATCTGAATCACAATTAAGGGTTAAAGGAATGCTCTGCCTTAATTCGAATTTTATTAATTCTGTTTCATCAACATTTAAGATAAGTCTGTTTGCATGACACCAGGACTTGAACTTTTCAACTAGATTCTTACTGAGACCAACAAGCTCATCCACACTTTTCGCTCTCACTACAAAGGATGTGTCATCTACGAAAATAATAATTCTGTCTGTCTTAACATAATGGGGCAAATCGTTTATGAACAGTATAAATATTAGTGGTCCTAGGACAGAACCCTGTGGAACTCCAAGTTCTAAGTCGAATTGGGACGAGTGTACATTGTTAACTCTAACTGATATTTCCGCTTAGAGGTATAGTGAACCAACCATCGCAGAAATACACCCCGAAAACCCATGTTGTAGAGCTTACTCTCAATGAAACTAGGTGCTATAGTATCAAAAGTTCGCGATAAATCGAAGAAAATGCCAACAACAACATATTCTTCATCCAGTGAGGTATACACAGTCTGAACAAAATCTAAAGTTGCTGTTTTAGTTGAATAACCGCGTCTGAAACCATGTTGATTTTCACAAAGTAAGTTGAGCCTATCTAAAAACTCAATCATTCTATCAAGAACAATTTTAGAAAAAACATTTAGAATTGAAATTGGGCGGTAATTTGAGGTTTCCTCAACTTCGTTCTTTTTGTGAATGGGAATTATTTCAGCAAGTTTGAGTATATCCGGAAAGATTCCCGAAGATATCGACTCATTAGTAAGATGTGCTAGATATTCAGCTAAATGTTCAGATATGAATTTAAAAACCCTAACAGGACATATTGGAATCCAGAACTATTCCTATTTTTCAGCTTATCAAATGAAGACAGTATCTCTCGTCGGTCTACAGGATGAAAATAAAAAGTGCTGTGGTGATTGGGTAAGTTTTGCAGTTATTGCTCGAAGAGTCAAAATATCTCCGCTCAAGCTCCCGTTTAGCAACATTTGAGAAAAAACACCCGAAAGCATCCGCCACCATTGATGGATCCGAGCATAGAGTGTTGTTAATAGACAGAATCAAATTGTTAAAGTTAACTTTTTTTCTACCAGTTTCCTGGTTTACAATATTTCAAATAGTTTTGTTCTTATTGATTGAATTCATAATAATATTTTCATGAAAGCACATTTCTAACAAGAGTAATTTTAATTTATTTTAGCATTCCGATACCTAGTAGCGAAGCTTCAACAGTTTTCATGTTTGCTTGTAGCCAGTAAGTTTTTTAAATCATTACTTGCAGTCTTTAAAATCGATGATATACAGCCTCTCAATGCATCATTCGTTAAAGTCTTATGAACTAATGGACAACAGAGGTCAATACAATCTGTGATAATATCCACAAAATTTTGGAAGAGGGTACTTATATCAGAAATATGATAAATTTTAGAAAAGGAAGTTTCAGCAATTTTTCTGGCTGAATTCATGCGATTTTCATGTGCGAAATTTCTATTATATTCTTCGATTTGTTATTACTTTCCAACTTATCTAGATCGTCCATGCAATAATCCAATAGAAAGACACCATGGTCTGCAAAGGAACGTGGAAAGACTTTAGCCCTGCACTTACTCAGATCTACATTTGTCACAATATAGTCAATTTTCGAAGAGGACGTTTGACCTATAATATTCGTAAAATACGAGTTGGAGAAAGTTAAGTGGTCTTTAACAAAAAACAATTGAAAAGATCATCAAGTAATTTTTTCAACTCGAATTCACTTGTAAATAGTTCACATTGTGTTCACCACACAGGAACAGAGCTTCTTGTCGACTGGAACAACGCTGAATAATGGATGACAACTTAGACAGGAACTGATCGAGATCACTTGAAGGTGACCTATATACACTCATCACACAAACACTATTTCGACCGATGGTTAACTTCACTGCACAGCACTCACACACAAGTTCTTCAGACAAATTGGAAACCTTGAGATGTATTGCGTTAATTCTATCCTTTGTAAATCTTGCTGTGCCTCCATGCTCCCGTGTTGGACGACAGAAACTTGTGACACGTTTATATCCAGGAAATTGAACAAGCTTTATACAATCTTCATTGCACCAATATTCCACAATACAGACAATATCTGGATTCTTGACAACTAACAATATAGAGATTACATCAATTTTATTCATAATAGATTGAACATTGAGATGTAGAATTCTCAATCTCAGTACACTTTCCCCTAAGTGCTCAGCTCTTTTTCCCTGCGCTGGTAAAAATTATGCACACTAGATCTGTTGGGCCAGTATTCTTGAACCTTCACTTTGTCAATTTCATCCATAGGAATAAAAACTTTAAATGATGCATAGCTATCAGGAAAACGTAATTTCAAAACTTCACATTTAACATCCGAAAATGAACTAAGTAAAAATGTGGTGAGGTCTTCAACTTTTGTATCCGGCTTCAAATTGGAAACATGCAGCGCTATTGTTTTGATATAAAATAGAAAATAATTTTGGATTTGTGTTGAAAGTTCTCCGGAATAAGTTATATGAATAAATTTATTTGTTTTTCTGCATGAAGTAGATAAAATTCCAAAAATTCTACTTTATGCAATCACGTAAAAACCTGCACATAAATTCATTCATATAACTTATTCCGGAGAACTGTCAACACAAATCCAATCTTATTTTTCTAAATTTGATTTCAAAACAATATTTTCAGGACGCCCCATCCTAGGAAAATTAGTATACAAGTCAAAATCTAAACTAAAGCCTGTCGTGTGTTGTGAAGATTTAAATGCACCATATGTTGGTCAAATTGGCAGAAACTTTGAGACTAGATTGAAGAACATCTAAAATCAGATAAACCGTCCGAAATTTATAATCATATCTTGACTAAAAAGCATTATGTGGATACCGTGAATTATAAAATACTTCTGCCATAAAACTAAATTTGCTAGAATCGATTAATGTGGCAAATCTGTCGAAGAACCCTAACCTTTCACCACTTAATACCCAAAAAGAGATAATCCATTCACCACTTATCAACATACCATAGGTTTGAGAACAAAAAAATCTTTCAGTCAGTATCTAGCGCCTGACGATGGTTTGATAACCGAAACCGGTCGTGTCGTGAGATGAATAAAGTGAAAATTAGACAAAATACTTGTTTTTTTCAATATTTATTCTGAATTCAACGGGTCGAGGCGTATTTTATACGCTCCCAAATCATGGAAATATTCTCAGCAGGCGATGAGACTGTTTTGAGAATTTCTTTCCTGTATTATTATTTGCCTATATCGAAACAAGAGGCTGAAAAAATTCAGTCCTAAAATGCGAGCAATGTGCATCATAAAAACCAACGATATCACATCATTCCCGATATTCTCCCCTTCGATGGAGTCATTTTCGCAGGGAAACGTTACAGTTATAACAGTCGGGGGTGTAAATGCCGCCCCCCGCCCACGAAAAATAAATACGGGAATTAAATGTTGATATGAAGCAACACAAACAACTCCAGATCGTATTAACAGGTTCCATTCAGCCGTGCTCGCTGATTATAAACAGCGCCACTAAAATTCTGAAACAATTTGGTGCTGTTTGCTGCCACACTATGAAGCGATAGAAACATATTTGCTGAAAATTAAGGCGTCCTGGTGTGTGCTTTTGTAACGCAACACGTTTCGAATGGAGAGAAATAAACGTTAGGGTGAATGTTGTTCAGTAAATGGAATGTTTGGGATTCGGGTTGCGTTACTTCATTCTCGGTTCAAACAATGGAAAACCTCATGAAGAAATCTTGTTAAAATATCATTTTCTCAACCATTTGATCAATGGTAGATGAATGGTAGAGGGCTCCTTCAAGGAGTTAAATAGGGATTCAAAGACCTTAAGAAGCTCAGGAGATGAGAGGAAAAAAATCATATACTCGTAATATATACGAGGTCTGTGAATGAAGTAACTTTTAATACAAAAATAATTACAATTCAATATTGTCACCTTCAAAATAACTTCCTTCTGAGGCCACTCAGACTGTCCCAAGATGATTTCCCTGGAGGTAATTGTTCAACTTTGGGAAGAGAAAAAGTCACAACGACTCAAGTCGGGCGAATAAGGAGGCTGAGGGGCCACAGGAATGTTTTTACTGGCCAAAAACTCGTTACGGTCAATAGCGATCGCTACCGCGCCATGATAACAAAGTTTTTTGTCCCAATTGCAAGGTATCGACTTGGCCAACATGTGGTTTCAACAGCTCGGTGCCACTACCCACACAGCACACGTAACAATCGGTTTATTGAAGCAGACATTTGGTGTGCGTGTCATTTCGAGCCCCGTCGATTGGCAGCCTCGTTCATGCGATTTATTTTCTTTGGGGATGCGTCAAGTCACTGATCCATGCCAACAAGCCGACGACGTTGCAAGAGCTCAGAAACAGCATTGAACGCGAAATAGCGGCCGTTTCGGCTAAAATGTGTGGCCGATTCATCAAAAATTGGGTCCAGAGAATTGACCGCTCCAAACGGGCCCGTAGTTTCCATATGAACGTAGTCGAGTTCCCTTCATAAATGTTATGCTTGTACTTCAAGCCAATAATAAAGTTTTTGAAATATCTCAAATGGTTTTTGTTTTATTTAGTTGTCAAGTCCCTATTGGAAAACCCTTCGTATAATAAAATTAATTCCTCTACTATTCAATAAATTCGATTGATGGAACTGATGGGTCATAAATTTCATACGGATTTGAATTATTTCTTTCCTTATATCCAATTTCATAATTCATTCTCGAGGCTTTTCTTGCAAATGATGAGGGAGGGTAGTTTGCTAAAAAGTCTTTTACTTTTAACGCCTAATAAATGTTCATCACGTCAACTTTTCCTCGAAATGTTTCTCAATAAAACCTCCAAATGGAAGACACTATTCTGCTGCGTGACTAAAGCAGGAAGTATGACAAACGGGAAGTACGTAATAAAAACTTCGACACTTTTGTTATTAGAATTCTTCAAAGAGAGTATACACGCACCTCCTATAATAAAAAAAGAACAAATGTACCGTGGAAATATTTGGATCAAGGCTCTCGAGTTGATGGTCTTATGAATATAAAATATGACAAATTCATCCTCATCAATGTGATTTCTCTGTATGTTTAGTCCAATTTCCTCTCTTCGCCATAAGTTTCTATAATTATGGAGCAAGATGAGAGATTTGTGTCCATATCTGAAGCAGTCAGCGATTGCAGTGAAGGAGTAGAATTCCTTTCTGATTGTTTTTTCCATATAATATGGGAATAAATTTGTATCTCTAAATATCTATCCATTGACATCAACTTCTTTACACAGGGTGGACGGGAGATTGACGTTTAAAAAAATATTAGATTCCTCGTGTCATGATGTATCCGAAATACCCCGTGTATGTTCCGCGATTATTCTCAGTTTTCGAGTTATAATTATTTATAGAAAATTCAAGAACCTTTGTCCTCAATCAGCGTAAAAAATTCTAAAATAAAAGTATAAAATCAATTTGACTTTTTTTTGCAATGAAATCTCCATAAGTTGTACTTTGATACACAATAATCAGTTCTCTATCTTTCATGTAAGTTAAGGAAAAATTGGTCTCAAGAGAAAAAAATACGTCAAGTGGATTAAGACCAAAACTTTGAAACATAAATAAAAAATGTAAATGGATATTTTCTTGATTACTGAATGAAGCTATAAACTGCGCCTAACTCTTAGCAATCAGGATCATTGAAAATAAGCAGTACTTAATGGGCTATTTTTGCTAAATTCTGCCATCAAAGTGGAAATTCTTAAATATTTTTTTTTGTCCTTTTATGATTATTAAGACTAAATTCACTTGTAAACTAATCAAAATCACTGCTGGAAAGATAAGATTTAAACAGAAACCAATCAAGGTTTTATTTATTTAGTTTTAAGTTTACTTATTTTGTATTTTCTGGGATGAAAAAATGGGCTGGTAGGTGAGCGCAATTCTTATACCTGGAATAACAACAGGACAGAATGCTGTCCCTCTCACTCTTTGCGGTTAGAGCTCGCGCGCAACAATCCTTGCACAAAATTAGATACCTGCCTTCCTCCTTCACCACCTCAGTCGTACTCATATTGTGTTTATTGCAAGTCGTGTCACTGTTTACCCTCATCCACTGTACATTATCCACTGTGCATTATCCTGATTATCGTGTTTTTATAAAAACGCATAATACTCTAATGGCAGGCCGCATTCCTGGTCAACTTGGTGGTAGGGAAGAAATCCCTCGAGTGGATATAGATCGCAAAGAAAGAGTTCTGGAAGAAGTGCAGCGAAATCCATCCACAAGTCGAGGAGTATAGCTCGTGCTCTGGACATCCCAAGGTCTTCAATCCAAGACATACTTCTCGAAGAAAGTTACCACGCGTTCCACGTCCAACGAGTACAATCTCTACTGCCAACAGACCATCAGTTACGAATTGAACTTTGTCGAACAATGTTACAAAAGGAGCAAGAGGACCCTGGATATTTCAATAAAGTTTTATGGACCGATAAGTCACGCTTCAAACCATGTGGAATATTCAACATACATAATTACCATACGTGGGCGATTGAAAATCCGCACAGTAAGAGAGATTCCAATTTTCAATACAGATTTAGTGTGAACCTGTGATCTGGTACTCTTAACGGTGAATTTGAACTCTCACCAGACTAGATGGAGAAAGTTACGAAAATTTCTTGGAAAATGAACTTCCATTACTGTTGGAAGATGTGAATCTTCAGCTGCGACCCACCATGATATTCCAGAATGACGGTGCCCCGTGTCACTACGCAACAATAGTACGAAATTTCTTGAATGAAAATTACCCCAATAGATGGATCGGAAGAAGCGGTCCAATTTGGTGGCCTCCACGCTCTCCTGGCCTTAAACCTATAGACTCTTTCATCTCGGGTTTTTTTAAAGAAATCGCCTACGCTAGGGAATCTCCGAGTGAAGAAAAACA
This sequence comes from Micraspis discolor, assembly GCA_030674115.1. NCBI lineage: Eukaryota > Metazoa > Arthropoda > Insecta > Coleoptera > Coccinellidae > Micraspis > Micraspis discolor. The sequence goes on from JARTUT010001740.1 coordinate 6,537,802, forward strand.
AAGGCATAAGATTGCAGAAGCCGAACGTAAAATAAAAGAAAACAGGGATGCTTTTAGGTGATTAAAGGAACTAATCTAAGTTTATTCAGGATGATTGAATGGAAAAAAATTTTAACACATAAAATCTTAGCTTATTTGCAGTAATCTTGATTAGTTAACAAGTGAATTTAGCCTTAATAATCATAATAAGCCAAAAAATCTTTCAAGAAAATCCTTGGTGAATTTGATGGCGGATTCTAGCAAAAATAGCCCATTAAGAACTACTTCTTTCGAATAATCCTAATTGCTAAGAGATAGACGCATTTTATAGGTATATTCAGTATCCAAAAAAATATCCATTTACATTTTTTATTCATGTTTGAAAGTTTTGGTCTTGATTCACTTGACGTATTTTTATCTCTTGAGACCAATTTTTCCTAAACTTACATCAAAGTTACAAAGCTGATTATTTTGTGTATCAAAGTACAACTTATGGAGATTTCATTGCAAAAAAAAAGTCAAAATGGTTTTATACCTTTTTTTCTTAAAATTTTTTTACGTAATTAGGTACAAAAATTCTGAAATTTTCTGAAAATAATAATAACTCGAAAAGCGTAAAAAATCAGAGCAAATACATGAGGTATTTCGGATACCACATGACACGATGAATTTAATTTTTTTTAAACGTTTAAGACCTCTATGTTATTCACTTCGTATCGAAAATTATCATTCATATCACTCCGATGGAATTTGATTATTCAAAGGAAGAAATATTTGACCACGTCACAATACCATAAATGAAGAATAACATGCAAAACCACAGGTGGAAATTAACAAGTACAAATAGCATGAGTAGGAGTGTCACTTTGTAGGAATGAAAACATAATTGTCGTTTCCATAAAGCGAATATTCACGGTTGGTAGCTTATAACTTCATGTTTCGAATAATATTGCTCCCTAGACATGAGAACTTTCAATTCATTGTTTGCAAGCTAATTAAACTTTCCTAAAATGTCGGGGTGACCACTTCGAGGCAATTATTCGCCAAAAGAGTCGTATAGAATTGAGGCGCTGAATGGAAAATGAACTGGCCATTTCATAACCGTATCAAAAATCAAAGTTTTAAATGAGAATTGTTACGTGAATGAGTTCATACAGGGTGTTCCTAGTTTGAGCTCCTATTTGCTGGGCTTAAATATTTTTTATCGATTTTTTGTCACTAGATGGTGTTTATACCCATTACCGACAAAACTAATCAGATTGTGTCAAACTAACACGAGTTTGAAGGGTGGTATTTCAAGCAACATTCTTCTCAAAGACAATTCTGTCTTTGAACGTGAAAAGTTATTTTGCTTTGAAAATAAATGAAATTTCTGAAGAAATATGCTATGTGGTGCTTTTTAACCATAAAAAAGGTAAAAATGCTGCAAAAGCGTTTCGAAAAATTTGTGTGCTTCACGGTGAGAATCCTTCAAGCGAACTTGTTTCTATAAATTTATCCAAAATTCTCTTCAGAGATATAACTAAATGTGCGTCAACGTTTTGAAACAAATTCCTTTATTTCATGAAATTTTCGAACATTGCTGAATCAATAGTCCATATACATATATAAAAAATAATGTCATGTTTCACTGCTAATAACTCAAGACCAGCAGATCTGATTGGGCTGAAAATAGGTGGAGAGCTAGTTTAAATTCAGAAAAAAATAAGTTTTCCACATTGAATCTGGAAGTAAAAAGACAAAAGCAGAAAAAAGAAGTGAATACAATACGTATCAAACTTGTTTGAAATTTACAACCCATTCCAAGAAAGAATCGGAAACATCATGAATAGCTCTAAAACCATCTTGAAATTCAAATATGGGATAATTATTGATGAGATGAGTTATTGATCTTATGCATATCCACATTCACAACTTACGCTTCGAACTGAGTTCCATTTGAATAGCATGCTATTTGTACGACCATGACTGTCCAAATTTTTCTTGGAAGATGATGAGATTTTAATTGAATATTTCATAAGAGTTCTACTCAATCTTCCATAATTCTTTATCGCTAATGTTCATATTAAAGAACGTATTATACGTGAAAGGTTTACGTGACTTCAATCTTGGAAATCTATTTTGTGGAATATATGAAATAATTGGTCATAAATTTGTTCCAAGATTTCAGAGCTCCAGTCTGTCTGCGAATATAGGGAGGGACAATGTTAGACAAAACTGGTAACCAATGAATAGGTACAGATCTTATGGTGCCAGTAATTATTCTCATGGATGTATTCAATTGTGCATCGATTTTTTGTGTATGTGCACTATTAAACCAGTCAGAACAACAATACTCAGCTGCAGAAAAGACTAGGACTAGAGATGCTGTGCGAGGAGTGGAAGCATCAGCACCCCAGATGATCCATCTAATGTCTGAAGAATATTATTCCTAGATTTCAGTATTAGGCTCAGATTATTTAAATGGGCCTTGTAATTGATAGATGAATCTAATTAAACTCCTTAGTATTTAAGATAGAAATTATGTTCGATAGGAGAATCATTGAAAGTTACCGCTAAATTCCTGTTTTCCATGGAAAACAAACAAGATACCTCTGTTTTGTTGGAATTTGGTCATGATAGCCACTGAATAAAATAATTCTTTGAAATTGCCAAATCAGTTGACAGTAGGTTTTCCATAGAACGGAAACCCGAATGCTGGTAATAATTCTTCATTTTCATATAAAGAGAGATTTTAGAAAATTAAGAAAATGACAGTGGCTTTTGTTACTGTTACGAAATGGCGGAAGCGCTAGGTTTCATGTATCGTCAAATCTCAATTTTGTAATTGCTTACTTTAGGAAATCTTTAGAAAGTGTTGAATGAGGAAATATTACAAGGAAAATTAATAATTAGAAGAGTTCAAAAAAAGAAACAATAATGTTTATTGGTTGTTATGGTGATAGGCATAGGTCCTATCACAAATTGGCGTAGTCCCAGGGTTGCCTTCATCTGTGTTAGAAGCGGATGAACTCTTTCGGTCTTGAAATTACCAAAAAGCATGCAAATCAACTAAAAGCAAATTTGCAACATAGCGCTACATTGGCGTTTTTCCAAATATGCAAATTGGTAATTTGGGACAAATCCACAATGGTACCATTTCAATAAATAAATTTTTAGTTGAAGACTGCAAAAACTTATTCACAGAGTGTCGGTCTCTAGCTAAGGTTGAACTTTCTCTTGGGTCTGACAGTTTTAATTTTTCCACAAGCAAATATTTGTTGATACAATTACGTCAAAAAACAAATTAATAAACAAAATCGAAAAATATGACATCTCTGAGAGAATGTCCAGCAGAATGCCAAATGGACAAAATAATATTACTGTTCTTAGATCCTCTAGCAGATTTCAGCAACCTTCGAACTGTACGGATGAATTCTTTGAGTCAATATTTTCCGAACTAATTTGATCTGCCCTCGAGAGCTACTAACAGCTCCAAATATTCCCCTATTGTAAGGTACACTTATTTATTTTGAATAATTGTTGTGTACCTCTATAATTACTCAATTTATTTGTGAACATTCTTTTGGGCATTTGTTTCCCTGTGTATGTTCCCCTGTTGAATAAATAAATAAATATATAGATAAATCTAATCTAAATTAAGCGCCAAGCTTTACTAGACTGAAAGTATCACCTAAAAATCAAAGTTAACGTAAGCTATCAGCTGATATATCTACAGATTCTTCATGAATTATGACAATTTTCGTTTTAGTATATATTTCCTCATACCCATACCTACTGCATCTTTCTGTGACACTAAATATTCACTCGTTTCTAATCCAGTCAATTACAATTATCATTATTTCCGTGAAATCCTAGAAATCAATTCGGAGACGAATAAATTTGCATTACATTCCGCAGCAAGAGTACCTAGAGATTAGAAATGAATCCTCCAATTCCTGAAATTATAATGTCAGTGTTAGTAAAACAATAATAAATTTTTCAGGTACGAACAGATTCTCGTTTGGAATTCATGCATATTTTAAATGCTCCAAATCCTCCATTAATTCCGAGGACATTCAGGTTGGAAAACTGGGGGATAAATCTTCCATAATACGTTTCGTTTTGATAAAGTTTCAGAATTTGTTCGGATAAAAAAGGCAGAGTGTTCTGATAAGGAGGAAAAAACTTTTCTCATAAAATATTTGGACAATTTCAGATATCTCCAGAGGAGTTTTGAACAAGTCCGTTTTACATTCTTGTTTGTCGATGCAGACGATACGAAATGAATTGATTATCCAGAGTTGAAGAAGTAATCGCGTTTATTTCCAGAAAGAATGATGATTTGTCGCAATTTTTTATATCGAATTGATTTCATTTCTCAATCGTATATGATATGTTGTTTATTGTTAAGATTATGAGGAACAACAACCTCGGTATCACTGAAACAAACAGGTTCGTTCTTATATTACTAATCTAAAATAAACAACAATGTGGTCAGTCCTATTGAAGACCTCAACCAATTATATTCTACAATCCATCATATATACTTTTTATATACCTATTTACAGTGCAAATTCAATACCAAACAGCGGTAAGCAAATCCCAATTAAGAATCCCAACTAATTCTATTGTGTTTGCTTCGAAAGGTCCGGTTATAACAAACCGAACTAGTTCAAGACCCATTTAGGACTTCAACTACAAATAGCGTGGATCCAGTCTTGAAGACTAGATCGTCTGGGATGAACCAGTCGCGAAGAAAGACTCCTCTGCTTGCTGTAGAAACTTGCCTTTTATATTCCTGTCTGGGTCATTTTTCTCTTGTTGCACATCTATTCAATTCTTATGTATTTTTCAAGGATTTTCGATGCACAGTGTGCCATCCTCATCAACCCTCTGAATATTTTGAATACGGAAAGGTCTTTGTATCTTCTCTACAGGCCTGCAGAAATTTCCAAGAATAAATTTAAAGTTTTGTTAATTGTTTTTCATTGTCAAAACCTCTGATGTTACTGATGTAATTGACAGTCTGAGAAATGTGTCTGGCAAACCGTCTTGCGATAAAGACAACAGAGCGTATTAATCTGATGGGAAACCCAACTCTCTGATATACAGTTACATATGTCAAATTTCCATGGCACCCCGCGTGGCTAAATTAAAGAGGATACATCTAGGGTTTGGTATCTGAAAATCACTGTATGTTTTTACGTCGAGCTCCTCACGTCTCTATGTATAGGATTTATATCTTTTGAATATGTGAATAAATCCGAGTGCCGGACCAGTATTCTCTAAAAAACTGTTCCAATATTGAACTGGCATGAACGAATGACTTATCATATATTATTTGACGTAAATCCAGTTACCTCTCGTTCCACAGATGATTTTCGATGGCATTACGTCTTATTCAGGTTGCCGGTTGATATCGACCGAACATCTGGATATTTTCATCGAAACGAAGGTCCATTCCTGTTTGAAAATTCAGCGGACGATGCTTGAATTCTTGCTGTGAAAACATCTTGCTAGCTCTCTGGTCATCAAATTCTCATGTGCAGTAGATAGAAAATTATACATTCCTTGATCGAATTCTGTTTATATTTTCGACAAGTAAATGATGTTTCCTGAATTTAATAAATCTAACATAGTACACTCCTAAAGGATGGTATGTACTATTGTTAATATTCAAACTAGAAAAAGTGCCCAAACCATATCTTCAGATACCTTGCTCAAAATGTATAATCTATTGATGTGTCGAAGTAAATTCATCAAGCAGCTTATTCTAGGTCGATTACTGAGGGGGTATCCAACAAAGAATTTCTTCTGTATCTTTGAATCCAATATTAGGAAACATCACAGTGGCGACGAGCGTATCATACCTCATATTTTCGATTCAATAAAAGTAGAACACATCACACACTGCATAAAGACGGGAGCTGTAGCACCATATTATATATTTCTGATTTTAAATAATATGAAAGAATTAAAATCGAAAAGTATATACAAATCAAAACTGCTGCAGAAGACTTTCGAAGATTGCTTGTTTTCACTAACTCGACGAATAATTCCGTAGAGATACATCTTTGCTTCACACTGAACACTCGACTGACCTACTCAAATGTTATTGCTAGCAATATAAACACTTCATCGCATCGGTTGGCAAATTCTGACTTCAATCGCTTTGAATAAGCGTCGCTTCACGAGCTGTGTAAATTCAACATATGTTTGTTCTAACAATGAAGATATTATATTGAAATCAATTACCATATAGCATTTCCCAAATCTACCGTCACACTATTCTATTCAATAACTTCCTAGGTTTAAAATTCTATTCAGAAACACAGTCTTCTCATAACGTGTATTGAACTATTTTAGGCTTCTATAAAGAAATGATTCCTGGAATTTGACACACCGTCCTTCTCCGAAGAAGAAAGCAATTTTGAATTAGCCTCATCAAAATTGCACTTCCGGTCACAGCGGAAGTGATCATTAGCATTGAAGTTGCAAAAGAAATAATCTTCTTTTACATTGAAATTTTCTTTCAACATCTTCACATGTTTCATCTGCACATAATTTACGTAGTTTTCTTCGTTGCGAGGATATAAGGATTTACGTAAGAAAATAGCCTCTTGCAAAGATCCACAAAAAAACTTACATCAATAAAAACACAGGTATCCACAAAATCAATATTTTTGCTTTGTTTTGCATGGCAATCGATTGATGGCGTTTTCATAAAAAAAATCATATTTCTGAGGAGTTTCATACTAGAAAAATTGAATTCATGATTCTCTCGATGTCACTCCCTTAATTAAAAATCACTTAGGGCCGGATCTTGGTTAAAATATATCGTCTTCGTCATCGTACAAATCTGAGTTAGGATCGTATCATTCACAAAACAAGCTATAAGCAGGAAAAAACTAATTTCATTTATTTTAATAAATCGAATTGCAATGATTGATTTTTGGCATCAACTGAAGGAAATTTTTATTTTTATTTGTGATCTTCAGTCGTCATCCTAATTAGATTGTTTTCTTCCCAGTTGTTAAACAAACAATCTAATTGGACTGAAGATGCAAACAGAATAATTAATTCTGAGATAAAGAGCTCTACATCGGATGGAGTTCCCAGGATTATAATGACTTTTATATTCCCAGAGAATTGAACCTGCAGGGTTGCTGAAAATATCCTATGAAGGTCATTCTTATTATCTAAATTCGTTCTCTCTAATACCTTCATGTTTTTTTTTTTTTTTTTCACGACAGAACCGTGGGTGATTTGTCGAATCATATCTCTACAAAATTGAAACAAAATAACCCTAACGAAAAAAAAATCGGATAGCTTGTTCCATCACTATCAATCACGAAAATTTGTTATCGCATAAAATGTGACTTTGAAGTATTTCTTCTTTATCTATTGGATATGATTCACCATCCTTAGAATCCCATGGCGGTTTCACCATATCCTATCCAAAAAATCATCGCTTGGATCGCTGGACATGGTAAGAAAAGACTTCGCCAGCATCCAGAAATTCTCCAACAGAAATTTCTCAAGGATACCTATTGATTAATTTTTTTAACGCCTCATTTTATTGGCTTAGCCTTTTACAATTCAGGATTGGAGTTTCTTTAGATGTTTTTGGGGAGACCTTTGAACAAAAATTGTTTGGAAATACCAGATGAACTTGATAATGTTAAATTCAAAATACCTCACCTTTTTTTGTAAGTAAATTCCTCTTCAACGTATCACTAAAAATGTAAGAGAGGAAATGGCTTTTTACTGAGGTTTATCCCTAAGCTGTTGTAGCATACATCACCCACGCAGGTTATACTCTATGAAAACTCAAGATCAAAAGAAACAAATAATGTGTGTAATCTCTTAATAAAATAGTCAGTTTTTGAGACCATATTGGAAGATAATGAGTTTGTGTCATAAAGGGTCCAACTATTCTTAAAGAAAAATCTACCTTCTTTCTATTGATAGTATTATCCATTTACTTATCTGATATGTATATGAGAACATACACCTGATGAAGATTTATGTTTACCTGATAAGGATATAACCGAAGAAGACATAACCCTTTCTGGTGAAGACACATTTTGAAAGAAGATAATGTTTAATTTTTTAAAGTATGACCTATGTCAAACAATCTAAGAATTTAATAACTGTTTTTGAATAACATACAGGCTAAAATATGTATTCAACATATATGATATTTTTTGTTTATTAGATGTGAAGGGTACCTTCCTTCAAATAAACTCATTATTAATTGAATTAGGAAAGTTTGAAATTTCTCATTTCCTTACATTCTTTTTTAGTATTTCCATTGAAGTTTGTAAACAATCATAAAGAGTATCTGAGAGTATTTTCTCAAAGAGCGCAGTAAAAAATTACATGAGACCAACTAGAAGTTTTCGAGTGAATTCTAATATGAATAAATTATGTGCTTGCTCCAAGTTGTTATAATTTTGATGGAAAAACTATTTGGGCGCTATTTAAGGGGGCGGTAACTGAGCTGGGCGTTCAAAAAAGTTGAAGTAAAGACAAAATACTCAGCCTTCTTGTGACAAGTAATCACCTCTCCAAATTTCCGCTACTATTCATATAAACCTTGCATAATTATCTACTAATATTAATGAATTATGTTAGTTCATTCACTCTTCTCAAAAAAGTATTCAAACTTCTTCTATTTCGTTCACAGCTGTGCAATTAATTTCTTAATTCTGTCTCTGAGTTTAACCAGTCGGGAAGACAGACGTAGTCTAATTAAAATGGCTGTAATAAATCTTCGGGGTATGCATTCTGCTCATTTCTTAGAGGGATGTACTGAAAGTCTGTTGCATTGGAGTAAACAAACCGGAGAGAAATAAATATTATTAATTACACTCGGCTACATCCGAATTATAAAATACACAGAAAATTACATCTGGGAAATTTCTTTTTGTGGACTAATTAAAAAAAAACGGCGAGCTATTATTTTTTCTGAATGTAAGAATTTCTCTAGATGCTTGTCAATAGTAGATACTAGCAATTAACCATTGAAATTCAGTATACTTTAATATTCTATCAAATTGAAGCTTGCTGTATTTTGAAATTTGCAATAGTAGTTTCTTCCCGACAGTAAAGGCGCGTTCGGCAATAGCACTCGAGAGCAGATGGATTTTTTAGTCACTTGACCACAGATTGCACAGATTTATCTGTAACAAACGAACGGTACAGAGCGCTTTCTGCTCTGTGCTCTAGCTTCTACTGCTTATTTGAGATATGTGAATTCTCATAACCGGAGGGGCATAAACACACTTTTACTTCATCAGTATCATTTTGTTATTTTACGATTCTGATTCTTGGAACATTCCTTCGAATGTATTAATTCTGTTCTCCCGCGACGTGTTTCGCAAACTTTCACTGCTTAAAGTGGATATAAACATCAATAATTTCAATTTTGGACTATTAACTAATTCAGTATGCAACTCTTGACAATTATAAATCCTCGTAAATCTCTGTTAATGACACTACAATAATAAATAAGGGTAATCTCTGTGGCAGTAGTGTGTGCTCTGTGGATAAAATTCGCTCATAAATGTTATTTCAACAAATGGAAATAAAATCATTTTATATTACACATTGTTAAAATCGAGAAGAGTTGTGCCATTCAATCAAAAAACAGCTTTTTCTTCTTTCCTAATGTTCATTACAAATTTCTTTTTACTCATATACTGAGAGATACTTTTCTCCTTGAACTTAAATCGACCTTCTTCAATAGTTGTCAGGATATTTTCGGTTTTTTTTTTCATTGAACAGAAGATCTGAAATGCGTTTAATATCTATCAGTGTAAGCATCAAATAACATAAATATGACTGCAGAAAATTGAAAGAAAACTCAGGTCTTTCAAAACATGTTTTCGACACTGGACATCTTATGAAATATGATTCCAGCAATGGTGATTGGAAATCAAAACAGTAGGAAAAGATACTTTCTTGAATCTATAGAAATACAAATGGATAACCAACGTTTAAATTTATTCAATGATTCCATTTCTGTCAGCACAATCTACAACTTAATACATCTAATCAACAATTCAAAACATAGCATCACTAAAAAAAAGAAGAAAATAAATCGAATAATGAAAATTGAGATATCAAATGGTCTTTGCATGCTCTATCTAACGTTTTAAAAGTTCAGCTTTCTGATGTTTTGATTTTTCAAATTGACCATGATATATGTCAAGTTTCATTGAAATTTATCATAAATGTCTTCCTATTATTCAATTTTTCATTGATCTAATTTTCGGAATTAAGCAAAATCATATCAAATCTTAACAAATTCTCACAGGTAGTGAAACATATTGAATGAAATCAGAAGCAGAATGTTAAATTTTTTCGAGAATTATTTCCTCACTGTATATAAGTAAAATTTACCACATAATATCTAGTTTCTAGTTATTAACTGTACGAGGTCTGTCAATTATATTCCCGGAAAAGTGCTCGGACGGTCCGGAATACACATAAATTCTTAAAATTAAGTTATAATCCTTCGCAGTAGTCTCCCTCTAGCTCGATGCACTGGCGCCACCGTTGGATCCACGATTGGAAGCACCCCCCTCAGCACCCGTGTCGTGACACTTGCACCTATTCTACGCCGTCGTATCGGTTGCCCTTGAGGTAGGACTGCAATTGTGGAAAGAGATGAAAGTCGCAGGGGGCTAGGTCCGGGATGTATGGGCGGTGTGGGGCGGGTGAGTGCGGAAGCGTTGGAATGCCGTTTTTGGTCAAAAAATCGCGAACTGCGAATGAGGAGTTTTCGCGCACAACTTGCGCATCCCTAAATCTTCGTGGAGCATCTGTCGAATGGTTTTCTTGTTGATACCCAACTCGTCTTCCAACATTCTGAGGCTTACCCGACAGTCTCCGAGCACACGCATGCGCAGGCGATCGACGTTTTGTGCCGTTCGAGAGGTGGAGGGAGCTCCCTCACGTGGATCGTCCTCCACCGACTCCCTGCCTTCCCTGAACCGCTTAGCCCACTCGTAGACAGCTGTTTTTTTCAGGCAATCATCCTTGTACACGTCGGTTAACTGTTTCATAATTTCCGCGGAACTTACACCACGTTTGACCAAAAATTTGACCACTACTCTTTGCTCAGTTTTTTTATCACACATTTTCGCGACAAGGAGTCCAAACACGCCGATGATCAAAGTACTGTAAAACACGAACTGAATAACCGATCGAGACGAAACTTGCACAGACTGACGCAGAAATGAATGACGCAAACGCGAACGCCGTAGCATAACGAGAGCCGCAGTGCTGCCACTTTCCGAGAATTAAATAAAGTATAAAATATTTAATTTAAATTTTTAAACTGCAGGAATTGCTACCACGAAAAGGATTTTCACAAACATAATGGTTGGATTTCCTGGCTCTGCACATGATAGTAGGGTAATGTTATTCAATAATTTTATTTCAATATACTCAATGTTGTTTTGATACTACAGGTTCTACAAAATTCTCAAATATGGACTGATATTGAAGAAAATGGTCAGTCAACAAAGTATTTCTTCAAGGATTTTCATCTTGTTGGTGATAAGGCGTATCCTTTAAAGAAGTGGTTGATGACACCATATAAGTAATTATAAAAAAATAGTGATATTGCTCATTTCTACACAAAATTTTATTGTTTAAGGGATGATAGACTGTTGGATGCAAGTCAACGTTACCACAACTATGCTCACAGTAAAACCCGTGTTGTTGTGGAACAAACCTTTGGCATTCTAAAATCTAGATGGAGGATTCTCAAGATGATAAACGTGAATTGTATTGAAAAAGCAATTAAAATTATTGCTGCATGCTGCATATTACATAACTTTTGTTACGTTCATTCAGACGAATGGAACGAGTTTGAAGACATGACTGATATGACGTACCATGGCACACAAGGTTACACAGAGGCGGAAGCAGATACGAAAAGAAGCAATATAACAAACATTCTATGGAGAGACCATATTTCATAAATCAAAATGTAAAATTTGTACTTGTAAATGTATATTCATCATTTTTTCAATAACTTATTATCGAATGATATTGAAAAAAGAACAATTGTATCATATGAAACACTACATAACAAATGCAAAACATATAGAAATATAAATTTTTTTTATTAATAAAAGCTAATATTAACATCTATATATACATATTGAAATAACATTACACATCAATCATCCTCACTACTGGATCTTCTTCTTTTTTTGGAATTTCTTCGCCGATCTCTACATTCTAGCATTTCAACAATGCGGGAAGTGTTGGTTACAAGTTGTGCAATTTGTTTCGTTCTTTCCTCCTCCATGGTACGAAACATCAGCATCATTTCGGAGAACTGCTAGATTTTTTTTGCATCGTTTTCTACTAATTGTTGAAGATATTTATTTCTATCTGATGATGGTCTTACAGTTCTTCGTACTGCATTCAAACGTCCAGGTGACAGGTGATATGTTTTCATCTATCAGTGGAGCGCTCACCTGCGATGACATCTCGGGGCTTGTTTGGCTGCTTTCGAATGTGGAATTTTCAGCATCTGATACTACTTGAGTAGTACTTACTGTTTTTCCAGATAATGAAACTTCTTTTGTAATGAATCAATGACAAGCACAGGATTTGCATTGTGCTTGTCTCCAAGTATTTCATCTAATTGATCATAATATTTAGGAACCTTCAATCTTCCTTGTCCAGTTTTTCTTTGGGCATCTTTATATCTTATATACGAAGATTGAAGGTTGTAAAAACTCTGTCTCACTCTTTCCCTTGCTACAGGACTTTCCCCAATATTGAATCCATGTTGACTAATTTCATTAGCTATGGAATCCCATAGATCCTTCTTAGAAGTTTTTTTATCGTTGAACTTCTCATTCAACCTTAGCCTTAGTTCCAATAATAAATGAGTTGCACGCTCATCCTCCACTGATTGTGTTCTGGAACATTTCCACAATATTTCATTGTGGGTTGCTTCCACAGGTTCCTGTTTAGCATTACATGAACTTCCTGCAACTATTTGTACACTGGTTGCAGGATCTAAAAACCAAAAACTACATTACAATTCAATGTATTTAAAGCAAGCCAAACTAATAATTATTATGATACTATAAAGACTTACCTTTAAAATGTTGGAAAGTCTCCTCATCAACTGTTAACACTTTGTCCCCAATTTGTATTTGATACATAGTTAAAATATCTGGAAGTTTTGATTCAATAAAATGACTACTTTCAGAAATACTAAAACGAAAAAGGCAATATCTTGCAAAGCGTGGCTAACCCCATTTCTTGAATCACAGAATTATTGTAAATAATCACTTTCTTATTCATTTCGCCATGATCTTTCGAAAGATTTTGCGTGTGACGTCACCGTTGCAACGCTAAGATACGAATATTTTGAAAGACACGGAATCTTTCGAAAGATTGACTGAAATTCAAATAAGTTACCCTGAAGATGAGTTCGAGAGAACACGAAAGCTTGACTGAAAAAATAATCGAATTATCGATCCACATGTAAAAAAATTAAAATTATTATTAATTAACTTAATTCGATATTTAAAGAATTTCCTAAAGCCTAGTCTTTTATGGGCGCAACAGTTTTAAGTAAAGATTATAAGCCACCTCCTATAAAATTTGTGGTTGTTTAAATGACCCACGAACCACGTATGCAATATTTCAGAATCGAGACACCATTCCCCAAAGGTTTTTAATTGCACTGACTACCTGTATAGCACGCAAAAAAAGAGTGTTTCCACATCAAATTTCGATTGCCCAATGAAATGAAAAGGTGAAATCAAATTGAGAACTTCAAAATTAGAAACCGCAAAATGGAATACACACTAAACAATGGAATGGAATGATCGATAACTCATTTAGTATCTACTGAATGCAGAAGGTCAATCTAAATAAAGCCGGAATCCAATATGAATACTATTTACTTTCAAATTGATTCATCTACTTTAATTACAAGCGAGCAGAATAATATAAATAACGAAATGAACTGTCATCAAACGACTTCCTATAATATTTACATTGATGTGAATTAATGAGGGATTCGTCAACAGGTTATGACACAGGTATAATTGAACACAGAGGGGGTAAATATTGTTGGTCAATGAAACTCTGCTCCAACTGAATGCTGCTGGAGTTATTTCCAATCAGTTTTCGCATTCTATCAATATCAACTAAACTCAATACCCCAACTGAAACTGAACTTTTTTACTTGTGAAGTGGTTTATTTCCGTTGTATGAATGGAACATTATTGTGCTCTTATTCTACGAGGCATGTTTTTTAAGTAAGTACCGTTTTGCGATTCCACCGCCGTAGCGCTACGGTCGGCGTTCCGCGCATGCGCGCTGGTTACCTACATCTCTTGTCTACGCACTGACGCCATTACAGTCTGATTCTTCATTGTATATGTTGTTTACTGAGTGTATAATATGCCTCCGACAATCGTGAGTCCCTCTGATTGTGAAGTACGGACTGTTATACGATTTCTTAGTGCTAAAGGCGTAAAACCAATCGATATTCATCGTGAGTTCTGTAAAGTTCACGGACAAAACATTATGAGTGATGGAATGGTAAGGAAATGGGTGAGAGCATTTAAAGATGGTCGCACAAATGTGTATGATGAAGAACGGAGTGGGCGTCCTTCGATCGTTAATAGAGATTTGGTGCAGAAAATTTACGAAAAGCCCTGATCTGGCACCCAGTGGCTACCATTTGTTCCTGCACATGAAGAAACACCTGGGCGGTCAGCATCTGCAAGACTATAATGAAGTAAAAACATTTGTGACACAGTGGTTAACAAGTCAGGCGGCAGAATTTTATGAGGAGGGTATTCGAAACCTGGTGCCACGTTATGACAAGTGCGTCAATATTCACGGAAATTATGTTGAGAAGTAGATTAAGATACAGGCTTTCATGTAAAAATAAAATTATTGCGATATCTTTACACGTCTTTTTGGCGCTCTTGTTCACCCGAACAGAGTGACTATCATTTTGCCCGAATGTCTGTAATTTTGAAATATCGAGCCGAAAATGGTGTCAATCGATTCGGTTCGACTCCCTGATGAAGAATTCGTGGCGAAAGTTGAGTCTGTCCGGCCGGCCGTATCCTCTCTAGCATCCAAAAAAGATGAGCTAGAGTTTTCATATGTTCAAAATAGGTTAATTGTCTAAATATCTCGGTCAAGTTCGTTATTGGGCCGAATCCGTCGGATGGTTCAGTAGTTATGAGCATCTGAAATATTGTTTCCTCAATAACTACTAGAATATCCATCCGATCAAGTTGATACTTGAAACATTGTTGAGGAAGGCTGAAACAAATCGGCTCGCAAAATTTCGCAGAAATCGTCAAGCTAGAAAATTTTTAAAAAATCCCCAAAAAAAAATTTTTAATACTCCATATCTGATAAGGCATTTTTCGGATTTCAATAAAAATCCGTAAATATATCGAGGTGATCGATATCTTACTTATCCTCAAATTTCATTGTCGTAGCTCTTTTCCATCTAAAGATATGATCATTTTTTTCATTTACTCAAGAGAAAAGAGAAATGACATGAAGCCTCGGTGATTTTCTCTGAACTATGGCCATCACAGATCGATATTTTCGATTGACAAATGCCGGGCTCATTAAACAGTGTCAGTTGGCGTAATATTAATCAAAATTTTTCATAACTGGAAATCATAGAGCTAGAATTCAATCTCGATGGCTGAAACAAAATACGTTGTCAAAATTTAGAAAAGCACTGACTTAAGTTTTTAAAAAGGAATTCAACTTCGAACAAAACTTGGGGAAAACTATGAGTAGTTATTTTTAATTTAGATATAAGTTTGATCATTCATTAGGCGTTCATATTTGCATCACATTGTCCCATAGTACGGGAAAAGACTATTGTTCACCTGATCAGAGTGCTTATAGATTTGTTATGGTTTGAATATTTACTCGCAAGTAGCTCAACAAGAGCGCCAAAGCAATCTGACCTCACGTCAGTGCTTTCTATTTTTTTTTTTAATTCCTAAACGGTACTTACTTAAAAAACATGCCTCTTAGTTCTTAACGCCTATTTGCAGCGTTTTATGTTTAAGACAGACTTAACTAAAACATGCCTTTAATTGAAGTTCGGCTTATCCTTGTCTTTGCTTGCACCGTTCTGTCAGTAGCAACGACTGAGTAAAGAACGAATTAAGAAATGGCGAATCTGGCAACGTCGCTAAGTTCGATTATTTTGTCCATTTCTGTTATTGAAACATTATGAGGCACGTGGAGTGCTTTATTGGAAAAAGAAGATATTTAATCTTTCTCTCTATGATTATCGTGTTCTTGATGTATTTCAACTGATAACCAATTTTTAGGAAACAGATAAACTTTACAGTTCTACAGCTATATGTGTTTTGAAGATTTTTTCGTTTTTTATTCTAAGTAGGACATTGAAGAAAAATAAAATCAATCCATTTGTTTTATAAGCAACTTTAATAGCATTTATATGAGATTTCGGATCACAATAAAAATTTAATGAAGAAAGGTTTTGTGGTAGAATAACAACACTCTTGGAGGAGAATAAAGTGTTTCAATCGATCTTTAGTCATAAAGAAAATATGTGAAGATTTCAGCATACCTCATTATGCTAACAAAAATTTTTTTGGTGACAACACATTTATCAATTTGAAGTTCATAAATATGCAAATCTGATTTGAATTGGAGGGAATTCAATTCTGGCAAGTAAACATAAAAATGTTGAATGTACAAAATATAAATTAAATTGCTTACTCTTGTTTCAAGTAACAACTGCATAGGTACGAAGACATACGGTTATCTTAAATGAAGATGCAAATGTTCTAATATATTCTCTTTGAGCTGTTTCATTGAGCATTAGGATCAATATATGATACAGCACTACCTATTTTTCAATTTATTTTTAGTCTCATCGAATATGGTTACCGTTTTCATCTTCACAGGATTAGATGTTACGATATTAAAATTCAAGAGTATTCGGAATATCAGTCACCCTCATATACAGATAAAATTTTCTCAATATCTTATGAGATATCGATATTTTTGTCGCATCTCTTCTATTTCGTGCATTACTATAGATGATGGATAAAACGAATCGAAAGAGAATAAATTGAACGTTTTGAATCGACTATTCTAGTGATTGTTATTCTTCGAGTTTTCTTTGAAGGAATGAACTGATATAATAATATTTCCAATGAGATTTTGGAAACTGAACATGTCTCCTTTTAACCAAGTAATTAAAATGAATTTGAAACAAGTAAACACCGAATCCATCAAATATTTTTATACTGTCTCACAAACAGCTTCTTAAGCCACGTATACACTTGTGCAATAGCAATAGGAGTAGGCGGCCCGAGCAGAAAGGCCCACACGGTTAGCCCCGCACGAGCCCTAGAGACACTGTACTCGATCCCGTGCTTCCCGAACAAGGAGCTAAGTCTGCTTCGAGTTGATGAAGTGGAGAAATGGTCACTCTCGTGAGAGAAGTTTAAACTGGCGAAATAAAATTGAATATTACCTTCTCAACAAAATTAACTTCAATACTGTGATTCAAAGGATCAGGGAGAAGGGGGTGAGTGGAGATGATAGAAAAAAGAGCTCATACTGATCGATTCAAATGAAGACAAAATCCCGTACCTACAGAGCACGACCTCACTTTGATTTATCGACAACTTTTGGATCGGGCCGAGCCGTGCGGCGTATTCGGTTAGCCCGTGCTCATCTCAGCAAATTCAAAGCGAGCGTGGCGAATGCTCAAGTGTATACGCGGAGTTACGTATTCCTCCGAACAGCTCGTACATCCGAGCGAGGTTCGTACAGGCTTACCATATGATGAGCAAACGCTCGGCCGAGCTACATAGTTGGTGGAGTGTATAGTGTTAAATTTTATTTTCCGTCGACCTCCCAATAAAAGCCCAGTTTAACGTCCACAAAATCATGCATTAATGGCCCACTTTAATGCACGATTTCTTTCTATTTTAATGCATGATTGTCATGGGCAACCGAACATAGAGTATTCAGAAGTAAATGAGTAACGTCACAACTCGACTGATATTTCATTTTTATGTATGAGGCCTGTGATTCTCACTCTTCCCAGAATAGGCTCGTATTTATCTCTAGTTCCATTGTTATTTCACATAGAAAAGAAATAATGAAACAAAGATATTGGCATCTCAAAGTTCTCAGTGAAAAAGCAATTTAAGTTCTGCGGTGTGACTATTGTTCTTCCGGACGTAAAGTTATGTGTTTTAAGTGCTTATAGGGTTCCCGACAGTGATTTTACTCTCTTTCTCGATAGAATGTCGTTTGTTCTACAGCGCTGTATTGGGACGGCCGATGTTTTGTTTCTTTGTGGTGACCTGAACGTTAACTATTTGAATAATGCATGTACTCGTAAACATCTACTTGATGATCTATTGTGTTGTTTTGATTTGAGGGTCACCTCTCGAGAACCTACTAGAGTTTTCACCAATGTGAACAATGTAACATCTTCATCTAAAATAGACTACATTCTTAGTAATGCAAGTTTGGAATGTAAAACTAAGGTATTTGAGGGTCACTTTGGTGATCACAAAGTTTTTGTTTTGGAATAGGTATCTATTGAAGAAAAATATTAATATTGAATTTAATTATCATCAGGCGTCAACCAGAAGTGTAACGCCCCAGTCACTGACTAATTTGTTTAATTATATGTCAAATGTATCTTTTGATCGTATGTATTCGTATACGACTATTGATGATTGTTTTACAGAATTTTTCAATATTGTAAATTACTGTTTAGAGAAAACATGCCCTATGAGACAATCTAATTTTAAGGTTAACAACAATAATAATTGGATTAATGGGGAGGTTATTGAAGCCAGCATGATGTTAAAAAATTTAGGATGGTTGAAAAAAAATTTGAACAACCAAAATTCTTGTGAAATTTATAGGAGGGCTAAAATTGATTTCAGGAAATTACTCAAAGAAACTAAGATGAATTATTATCGGGATATGTTAAATAGTTCATCTAATAAGAACAAAACTGTATGGGATATTGTGAATAGGGAAACAGGACGGAAAAAAATTTCTCGACAGAGCATCTCGCTCAAACCTGATGGAAAACTTTTGTTCTATTGCACAAGAAAGTTTGAGAAATCATTTTGATAGTGCACCTTCACTTGCATGTACTACATCTCTATTATTATCGAATACCTTTTTTTTCTTCCCAGTAGTTGGAGAGGAGGTCATTGACACGGTCATATCTTTAAAAAACATAAAAAGTACTGGTGTAGATAACATTTCTGTTGAGGTATTGAAAGCCATTGTGAACGTCGTTGCTGATCATTTCGCACATATTATAAATTTATCCATTAACACTGGCAAATTTCCTTCATTTCTTAAATCGGCTTCAGTCATTTTTTCTATTGAAAAAAAAAACGATCCTTGCAATATTGCAAACTATCGTCCTATTTCGATTCTTAGCGTGTTCTCTAAGATTTTCGAGAAAATCGTATACCATAGAATGATGTCATTTCTGAGCCGGTTTAAAATCATAACAAGCTGCCAACACGGCTTTCGTCAGGGTAGGTCCACTGAAACAGCGGCTTTTTCATTTGTTGACTTCTAGCACGACAAGGGCCTTTGAAAAGTAAAATAAAACGAAAGAAAAATTAATAATGAAATTCTGAAAATATGAAATAATGACTCTAAAGAAAATGCGAATGCTGGAGTATCGACTTCTGCCTACCTGGTTTCACAGTACGGCTGAATGAATTTGTCCAGGCACTCACTGGCGAAAATAGTCACTTTTCAGTAGAGTTCGAATTTGTAGATTTAACGAGAAAATTATTTATTTCCAAGAAAACTGTTTTGTACTTCATCGAATGGACGCCGGTTCAGTACTTTTTGTTCGACATAGGTCATATGCTCCAACATATGTTACGCATTAATCGGAAAATGAAATGAACATATACAGAGTGTGTTAGGTACCATTGAACCGAGCGAGCAACTTGGAAGAGAAATGAATGAAACTAACAAATTTAACTAAAATAATAAGTTGCAGTAACAACTTCGTTTATGAGAAATTAGATGAAGGTCATTATGTTGCAGGTCTCTTTTTCGACCTTACACGTGCATTTGATGTACTGTCGCCGGAATTCTTGGAGAGTAAGCTCTACAACCTGGGTTTTCGTGGGGTTCAGATCATGTAAGAGTTTATAGCAAATACTCCAGATGTCAATGGTAAATATAAAACCCAAATTAATTTTCTAAATTTTTCTTATTGTCACATGGATATAAAATATGTAACTTTAAATTTTTTATTTGAAGTAGGAATCAATACGTTTTCCAAATTATCATCGTTAATTGCAAAATTTCTCAAAATAGAACAATCCAATCTGTATACAGGTCACTGTTTTCGGCATTCTTTTGCATCTATCCTTTCGGACAGTGGAGCAGATTTTGCAGCCGTCAAACGGCTTGGAGGATGCAAATCAACATCTGTTGCAGAAGGGTACATCGAAAACTCGATGAAAAATAGATTAGAAACTGCTGAAAAATTTTTATTCGATAGTCGTTCGCCAGTAATTGATACATCAGCTCCCACCAGTTCCACACATTCCTTATCGCAAATCGTCAGTAACGATGTTAATGTGGACTATTCAAAATGTCACATCTCAAAAATTCCGTCTGTGAATTTTACGAATTGTTAAATTGAAACCATAAATATAAATATGTCAAAGTGAGCATCGAGATTTTCATTGTCAAATTTTATACTGCGAGAAATAAAATTTATTTGAATAAAAATTTATTTCTAATTCATAATGAGGTCGACGGAAAATTCATGTAATCAACTCGTTTATTAATCTAGCGATTAATGGTCTCGAACATTAACACGCTCGCTCCGCTCACGTGTTAAAATATCTCGACCATTAATAGCTATCATTAATAAACTAGTTGATTAAATAACTATTTCTTCACGGAATTTCTTATTTAGGTTGCTCCGCTCAAAGTCTGCGATAGAAGCTATGCGATAGTTTAAGAAGGCGACTGTTCCTAATTGGAAAAACTTCTACATAAATGTGAAATAAGTGAGACAAACTTTAGGGCTCATGACTCTTATAAGCAGGAACGAAATTTATGAGTCGCAAATATTTAATAGGAATAATATATGGATTGGAGATGATGGCAAGAATAAGGATCAACCGCCAAGAATCCAAGTATACCTTGCTCCAATCATTATCGAAACTGAACAATGGAAATTGTCAAGTCAGAAAATCGTCGAAATACAAGACCAGTTCATAGAGCAGCATATCCAACAATAACCCGACAGGATCAGCATTGGTTCGAACCGACACAGTATTTGCGAAACAATCAAACTAACGAAGTAATAAAACGGAGGCGACTGCAGATCCCGATGGCCCGGCGGTTTGTACGGACGGTCTCCGGACCGCAATCCTGTCGCTGCACGACCATTTCCAAGTGTTGGATCTCGGTTTCCCCGGAGATTTCCTGCCTCCGCCACGCCAAAACTCGGGTCGCCAATGCAATTATTTATCGTTCATTAGGTGGCCGGCCAGAGTCGCCGCAGACTCAATTCAATAACGATTTTTATCATTTCGAAGGGCGTTTCGACAGATTCCAAATCTGGAATTATGAGTTTTTCGATATTGAAAACGAGAACAAGGAGAGAAGTTGCTGAATTATTGACATTTTTTGTTTATTTTTCTCTGTCGAGAGATAAAATTTGTATTCCAATTCCTCTACAGCTTCATTGTGTAAAGAATGTTGTGGCAAACGCATAGGTAGGGAAAAAAGAGTGGAATCCTACAGTTTGAGTACTAGAAAGTATTTTGGGAAATAATAAATAACGTAAATTAAAAAAGAATCGTAATTCGAATTATCAATTGAAATAACAAAATGTGTATCTTCATTTTTGTTTGACAACATAAAATTACATAAATATAGAAATAATTACTATTTGGGAATCTAAATTTCCCAATTTATAAAAGTGTCAATGGGTATTTTTTTATTTTTATGGGCCCAATTAATTTGAAAAGTATTTGTTTTCTGTCAATGATTTTCGAATTTCGCGGTGATTGCAAGTTACACCGCGAGAACATCTGCAGCTGCTGTTTTTTCGGACATATGTGAATGAAAAGTCAGTATTGTTCTTACGACCGCACTAGAGAGTACTCTCGCTCGACACATTAGTGATTACTACGACAAATTGCCATCCAGTGCTGTGATCCACATATACACAACTTCAAACATCAAGAAAAGAACGACAAGGTAAGCAGTTGCCTTATTTTTGTTTTTTGGGTGTACTTGCTCGTATATTGTTTCATAATTCCTACGTTGACAATAACAAAAAAAAACATTATTATTATTATTAGAAGTAATTCTTAATAATCAGTCTCGACATCAAATTCAATTGCTGTAACTATTAGCTTGTGGTAACTAAAATATGATATATGTTTCACTATTTCAGTGTCGTAATGAACTCATTACAGCAATGTTTTTAGTTATATTTTTCGTTTTGTGGTTGACAACACTGACATCTTATCCTTCCGAATGTCAACACGCGTCCATTGCATGTCAATTGTCAATATCAAACCATGTAGAGATTTGAACGCACTAGTTGAATTCTTTAATCTGTCACACCAACTGCGAAAATAAAATACAAAAGGCACTAGGAGATATAATCTGAATTTTTCATTGAATTCCAATAAATTTCTCAAAATTCTTGACTGAAATAGAAAAAATATCGTCTAATACTCGTTGCAGAAAGCAATTCCAACACTCATGCGTTCAAAAACTCGCTTCTTCGTCGCTCGTTTTCCAATTTCGCATTCGTGTTGGTATAGGTGCCCATTCTGCAACTTGTTTCAGAATATACTATTGTGATTCTATTTTATGCAAATACCTCTAAAAAACAGCATCAATAGCAGTACCATATCTCGTTGTCGATTCTTTTGAATTGTTATTTACATATATGTAATATGAATTTTTCTGAAAGAAATGGTCTTAGTGGTTCTGATTTTTCATCTGCAAAATTTATATTGAAGTCTCCAGATAAAACCATCGCTAGCTGATGGAAGTTGCCAGAAACCTCATCAGTATATTCTATCAGCTTTTCACATCTTCAATTTTGGTATTTGGTGAAATGTAGACCATTACCAAGACAGTTTCAACTCCGTTCCCGTATGTGGTCATCACCTTGTCGTGGTGTACGGGCTTAAGTAGTTGTGATGATTCTCGCCGAAGAGCAACGAAACTAAGAATGACCACCATCCCAAACCCTAAATTCCTTCCAATCCAAGGGCTCTGTCTAAGCATGCGCATAGGTCGTGACACCTTTGCGAACACACCTAGCCATCCGGACCTAGAAGACGTTGGAGAAAGAGTCAGGAAGCAAAGTTCTCGAACGACTGGCTCTAGGTAACGGCGTGATAACTATGGCTCTCTTGGCCCCCCGAGTCCTAGACATATGGGTAGACCCGAAGAGTACCGTTAGTATCACATGCCAGGAATAACTATAGCTCGCTGGGTCACCTACGTCCCCGGACGAAGGGCAGATTCAGGGAGTAATGTTAGTGTCTGAACCAGGAGGCCACGACTGATAGCTTAATCCGATTACTAGGCGAGAGGAGAAGGAGTCCCGATTCTCCCCCCTAGTTCTTAACGGGCCCCGCATAGATCTGGGGAGCACAGTCGTAACGATATCAGAGAAACTATGACCCACTCGGCCCCTCAGGAATGTACTCCCAGACCTGAGGAAGACCAAAGGGGTAACGTTAACGTCTGACTGAAACCGTTACCTCGTAGCCAAGTCCTCGAGTCAACAGGGCCACGAAATTGTCCATGCTGGAGGGTCGCATGGTCGAAGGCATGGATAGGATCAAGACCTTCCGAGGATCTATACCTAGGGCTCCGAGTTCCGTAACCAGAGTAGGGTGAGCACGGAAATATTGAACCGAGTTAGTTGACCCTATCGAGTTCTTCGTGAGACAATGGAACTTGGTTCGAGAGCGCAACAAGCTTTTCCTCACATCCCCAAATTCCTAGTGAGTGTATGAGCGAGTGCGTGGGTGGTCACATATACTGTTCGCGAAGTGGTGCACCGCCCCCCGCAACCGCCAGTTTTATGAGTCGGCGTCCCTGGGACTCTAACTGGAGAGTGTTGCAACAGGAGGAGGGGGTTTTGCTGGGTGAAAGTCCCACACGAACCTGCAGCATTGCACTCCGCCGCTGAAGGGAAGGCATGAGGAGTTTCCCCTGCCTCTAGGGCGGATAAAAAAAAAGTTTCATTTCCGTTTTTCTTTTTACATATAGCTGAACATATGTCTTCAACTCCTGTACATCTAACATTCACATCGCCAGTATTTTTTAAGATTATGTCCATATTTGATGTTGAAATATAATATATTGCTATTTTGATAGATAGCAACTCCGCTTGAAATGAACAATGCAGTTAAAATTAGGAATATCAAAGTATTGGTCATTGGTCATCCACGTTTCGGAAAGAAGAAAGAAATTAATTTACAATTACAGAATCCGACAAATCCAATCTATGGCTTTGTGGACTTTGACAATTTAATGTGGTTATGGAAATGCCATTTTTAGTTTGAGGAAAATCCAAGATCGTTTGGGCTTTAGTGTGTAAAGGATTTAACGACAATCTCTGGAATTCTGGCAGCAAACTTTTCGTTGATGATGCTTACATTCGATTATTGTGGAATCTGAAGTTAGTTGGATCGTTATCTGGTGTTACAATAAACAAACCTTCGATGTTTGTTACACGAGATAGCGCAACATTAACAAGCTCTTGTGGATGTGATATGATATTTTATATTTATAAATAAACTATCACTGTCAATTGCATTCAAGTTACTTATTAGTTCACTTGGCATTTTTAATATATTTATTATTGTTTTGACGATTCGAAAATATATGAAAATAAACGTGGCTACTCACGAGTAAAATGTATCTATAATGTAAGTATTCGTCACGTGCTTGTCTTTGCATTGGCGGAGTGAAGTGGTAATAGAGAGAGAGGAGATGAGGGAACAGAAAGAAGGAAGGAGATAGAAAAAGGAATTATACACTACTCGCTTGTGTATACGACTGTTACGCCTGCGCAGGACCCATTTAACGGTTTTATTCCACGGACTCTTTTTTATGGTTTTACTATCACTTTTTTTTCAGTTGGGTCGAGCAGTGAAATCCCTATATCCTCCAAACCTGCCGTAAGGAACTTCGTTCCAAAAGGCAAGAGGTGTCAAATTTCACAAACTAGACTGCCATTCAACTGGTCCATTTCTTGAGATAACATGCTCATCAAACTTAATGTTCAATATATCGATTGAAACGTTTACGGTGTGGCTTCTGGCACCATTTTATTGAAACTACTTGCTTGATTCATTCGGGCCAAAAATAATCTATAATCATTACGAGATAACAATTACTATTCACAGTAACCTATAATCGGAGTTAACGAGTAACAATCACAAACATCGAATTTCAGTAGTAATTTTTATAATTTTCAAACGTTGTTCGTTCGCGAACTTCATCATGATGAGAAAGTTAAGTTTATCAAGGAAGTAAAAGAGTACATCCACTAATTGAATTGAAAGTGTCAAGTCCATATTGGACACCCCTTATTCCTTAGGTTATTTGTTATCCCAAACATCTTGAACAAAACTTCTCTGCAATGCTCAAATCGAGGTAAAGTTTCCCAGAACAAGATTTCTCATTCGGATCATCCGAAAAAGATTAATCTCATTCTACAGGAATTTCCATTACATAAACCCCTATCGTACAAACAATTGGAAAATAAAAGTTTAATTAAAGGTAAAGATTTTACTGCAGCTGCAGATAGCCTTCTTGAAACATCGAATTTCAAGAGGGTTTCTTTTATTACTTCGTTATTTTGATCGTTTAGCAATTAACGCTTCTATCTGACTCTGTCGGCTTGTTATTTATTGTGTTTTGTTGAGCCAGCAGTGATTTTCGTGCACTGAGGAAATTTCGGTGGTTTCATCTCATAAAAACAGTTTCAAGCTTGAAGTATAATACTTTGGAGTCTTGTAAGAGAATTCAATTTTGAGATATGAGTTCTACCATGGTATTGAACTGTTTCCGAGTTTTTCTTTCTCGAAATATCGATACTTATGTTTTTTCTTCAATATTCAGCCTTATGTAACGTTATCAAGAAATATTTGAAATTTACTCACAAACAGGTGTAATATAATTAACCTTTGTGGTTATGTTTTCTGTTTATTTTCCAGATAAACTCATATTAATATTATTATAGCGCTTCGGGGCCAGAACCGGCATCACCTATACTACTTACTCTGCCTTAGTATCTATTAGTATTTGTCATATACAATCACTTGATATCATATATATACCTATTTATGTTACTCTTTTAACTTTCCATGTAATTTTTATGTTTTGATGGAGCAAATAAATATTATTATTATTTTTTTTTAATTACCACAATTCATGGTTTCAACAGATAGAACCGGGGTGTCTTTGGCACCAACGATTCACTCCCTAGCCAATATTCTTCTGACTGTCGAGCAGGTAGACAATATCACTGCCTTTTGCATAAGGCTAATAAAATTTTGGTGTTCTCTTATACCCAACATTTTCAAGGCCGCCACCAGCTCTCTATCTACTAGGCCATTAGCAGAGATTATTATTGGCACAATGTGAACAGTCTTTAGTTGGTAAATGTTCTTCAGTTCATTGGCCGAATCGGTATACTTACTGATCTTCTCGAATCTAGCATTTCTGATGTTTTCATCAAGTGGTACACTTATGTCTATGATGCATGCAGAGTTATTCTTTTTATTCCTGATCAAGATGTCTGGTCTGTTATATCAGGTTTCTTTGTCTGTTATCACCCCAATATCCCAATACACCTTTACTATATCATTTTCTAAGAAATCAGCTGCTTTATATTTGTAATAGGGCTGGATATCTTTCAGTAATTCTTCGTTCTTGCAGATTTCTTGGTGTAATATTCCAGCTACTTTGTAGTTGTTGTGTCGGTCCAAATAATCTTTAGGTGCCAGGTAAGTACAAGCTGAGGTGGGGTGTTGTATAGTCTCTTGTGTGGAGTTACAAAGTCTGCATCTGTCATTGCCTATTTCTTGTTTCAGGATGTGCTTGCGGTAGTTTCTGGTAGAGATTACCTGATCCTGGATTGCATGAATGAATCCCTCGGTCTCCGGCATGAGGAATCCCTGTCTAAGGTAAGTGGTGGATAATTGCCTGTCAACGTCTTGACTGTTTAGTCATTATTTATTTATTATGAGGGATATGAAACTAATTTCATGATATGTATCAGTCTTCAGAACACATTTGGATATTATACCATTACAATATAGCTTGTTTCGAAAAAATCTTGGAAATATCAAATATAATACAATCTTTTAAACATCCAAACAAAACAGGTATATCACATTGCTCGGAAATATCTTCGCTTATTTTAACTCTAAGGCTGAATGCAGTTCCTCTTTGCCCTTTAAATGAACAAAAATCTTTGATGTCGAAGATATCTCAAAGGAAAATAATAGACGTACGGGAACTTTCTACAATGAACAGTTGGAACCATTAGGCTCCAAGTATTACATGCTAAAACAACCTTATATCGAGGTTTCCTATCATTAATGTGCCACGAATGAAAAAAAGTATCATGGACAAAAGCTTCACTCATTCCCCTCGAAAATTCCGAAAGAACTTATAGGAGTAAAGAAAGAGCCGAAATTAGTAGATCCCGCGCCCGGTTCGGTAATTTTTCCATGGAAAATCGTGCCGTAACAGAGCAAAAGAACAAAACAAAACAGAAACAGACCCTGATGCGAAACAAAAACGAGAAAGCACTCCGTAATGAAGCAGTTCGATGAAGGAGAGAGGATAACGAGTCTCGCCACAGCCGTACAGTTGCGGGTCCTTTTGTTAGTCAGGCGTGCGTAACGTCCTGGAATTACTGTGTTTCACATGGTACGTACCTTTTGGAGTCTTTCCGAAATGGGTTTTTGAAAAGGACAGGGATTGTGTGCGCCTGGGACGAATCGTTTCAATGGACTGGCTTACTGAATATGCATATAGGTCACTTTTAAAAGCAATTAATTTATTTTATTTATGACTTGGGATTACGTTGGTCACGTATTTGTGGCAACAGTAGAGGAAGGAAATCAAATTCATTCGTTTAGAATTATAAAGGTCTTCGCTACAAGATGAAATATGCATCTGATATAATTTTCACAAGGTAGGATAACTCGGAATAAATGAAGCAAAATGTGGGAACAAATTATGACTACCTTTCATTTTGAATTCACCAGCAGTACCTTGAGGACACACTTTTAGGAGTGACATCCCTTTTTGAAAATATATGTGTAAAACAATAAAGACCGTACATTGTCAGGTTGGGATGGAACCTTAAGAAATTCTTGAGGATTGTTTCCACGATAATTTTGCTTGTTCACGTAGCCCTTAAACAAACCTTCATTTTTTTTTGTTTGTTTGCTATGACATCTGTGAAACATATTCATTATACATCAAGTCATTGAACAGACAAAATCATATTTTTTCATCGTGTTAAAAATGTCAAATATTGTACCAGAAAGTGATGATTTGCAGGCAGCATTAATTTTTTGTTTTCATTTTAAGAAAAGTGCTGCAGACACGCATCGAATGCTTGTCGAGGCATATGGTAATCATGCCCTATTAGAAGAGATATGCAAAAGATGGTTTCAACGGTTCAGAAATAATAATTTTGACGTGAGAAATGAAGAACATGGAAGACCACCAAAAAAGTTTGAAGACGCTGAATTGCAAACGATATTGGATGGAGATGACACTTTGAATCAAAAGCAAATGGCAGAAATGCTAAATGTTGCACAACAACAATTTCTGATAGTTTAAAAGCTATGGGATAGATCCAAAAGAGTGGAAAACGGGTGCCACATGAATTCTATGAAATACAGATAAAAAACCGGAAAAACACGAAAGAAAATCGGTTTTGCTTGGGGTTGTTACTGGCGATGAAAAATGGATTCATTTTAAGAATCATCGGTTAATCCGGAACAACTATCAACATCGACTGCAAAAACAGATCAATTCGGCAAGAAGACAATGCTGTGTGTTTGGTGGAAGCAGTAAGGTGTTGTGTACCACGAGCTCCTAACACCTGGTGAATCCGTTAATACTGATCGCTGCCGACAACAAATGATCAATTTGAACCATGCATTGATCGAGAAACGACCTGAATGGGCCAGAAGACACGGCTCCATGGCAATGCACCTGCACACAAAGCAAAACCGGTTCAGGATACAATCAAAACACTTGGGAACCTGCTACCCCACCCGCCGTATTTACCAGACTTGACTCCTACCAACTACCATTTGTTTTCATCGATGAGACACGCATTGGTTGAGCAGCACTTTGAGCAGGTCGAAAATCGGGTGTCTCGTTGGTTTACTTTTAAAGATGAACAATTTCATTGGAGTGGTATCCACAAATTGCCAGAAAAGTGGTCAAAATGTGTAGAAAACAATGGCCAATACTTTGAATGAAATGTTTTTAACTTTTCCATTAATAATTAGTGTTTTATTTTCACAAAAAAACGCGCATTTCATACCGGTATACCTGATAAATAGTGTGGTTACATGTGAGGAAAGTTCGTTTTATTATTACGTTCCTAAATTGAAGTCTCAAAGTATGAAATGGGAGCATAAAGGCGTCCTAAGACTGCAGAAGGCCAAAACTGGTCAAAGCGCTGGTAAAGTGACACACCTGATGTTTTTTTGATAAATTTGGTGTTATTTGCTATCACATTTTAACTAGGAGACATGCAGTAACATGGAATACTATTCTAATGTACTTCGCACTTGAAGCCAGAATTAAAGAAAAAAGGCCGCTTTATCAGGACTTAGGCTGGACGCTGCATCACTAAAATGCTGCGGCTCATAGATTTGTCAACGAACAATTGGAGAATGAGGGGTTGAAATTATGGTTCATCCCCCTACTCCTCTGACCTTGCTCCATGTGAGTTCCTTTTGTTTCCTGCATTCAAAAAATATTGAGAAATATAAGATTTGAACCGAATTTAGAACTCAACAACAATGGGTTTACTAAACAGACTATCAAAAAATTCAGAAAGCACCGATGTGAGGTCAGATTGCTTTGGCGCTCTTGTTGAGCTACTTGCGAGTAAATATTCAAACCATAACAAATCTATGAGCACTCTGATCAGGTGAACAATAGTCTTTTCTCGTACTATGGGACAATGTGATGCAAATATGAACGACTAATAAATGAACAAACCTATATCTAAAATTGAAAATAACTACTCATAATTTTCCCCAAGTTTTGTTCGAAGCTATAATTCCCTTTTCCTAAAAACTTACGTCAGTGCTTTTCTGAATTTTGACAACGTATATTATTTCAGCCACCGATATTGAATTCTATCTCTATGATTTCCCGTTATGAAAAGTTTTGATTAATATTACGCCAACTGACACTCATTAATGAGCCCGACATTTGTCATTCGAATATCAATCTGTGATGGCCATACTTCAAAGAAAATCATCGGGACGTATCATTTCTCTTTTCTCTTGAGTAAATGAAAAAAATGATCATATCTTTAGATAGAAAAGAGCTACGACAATGAAATTTGAGGATAAGTAAGATATCGATCACCTCAATATATTGACGAATTTTCATTGAAATCCGAAAAATATCTTATGAGATAGTGAGAATTAAAAAATTTATTTAGGGGAATTTTTTAAAAATTTTCTAGAGTGACGATTTCTACGAAATTTTGCGAGCTGTTTTGTTGCAGCCTCCCTCAACAATATTTCAAGTATCAATGTGATCGGATGGATATTCTAGTAATTATTGAGGAAACAAAATTTCAGATGCTTATAACTACTGAACTTTGGATTTGGATTTGGCCCAATAACGAACTTGACCGAGATATTTGGACAATCAACCTATTCTGAAAATATGAAAACTCTAGCTGATTCCTTTTGGATGCTAGAGAGGATACGGCCGGACAGACTCAACTTTCGCCACGAATTCTTCATCAGGGAGTCGAACCCAATCGATTGAGACCATTTTCGGCTCGATATTCCAAAATTACAGACATTCGGGCAAAATGATAGTCATTCTGTTCGGGTGAACAAGAGCACCGAAAATGGTTTGTCAGAAATTTATGATATTGGTTGAAGCGATGGGATAAGTTTATTGGACAGAATGGAGAGTACTTCAAAGGATATATGTTGAATTTATTTAAAAAAATGTTTCGTTGATATACTAAAGCACCAGTTTCATTATTTCCTTATACATCCTCGTAACTTAATCTCACTCTCAGGACGCAAAACAAACTCGATCACATAAAAGACAGATAGTGGTTAGTAGAAATAACTGAACTTAATAATTCAACAATCTATCAACCAAAACTGGTACCATTACCTTAAAAATTACAATCTCCTTAAACAAAACCTCAACTAATGATCTTAACTAAGATACCATCAACATTTACGTTACATAAAGAAACCATTTTACAGCGTGAAGCTAGTTAACAAGAGTCCTGAGATTGCTCTATACGGCAAATCGAAATTCTGATCAATTTTGAACTGAAACCCCCAATTTGGGACGCTATTGCTTAGTAGCCACTCAATAGGTCACTTATTCATTACTATGCAAAGCTAAAGGCAACTTTAGGTCTAGTTGTTTGACTATCCTTATTTACTGGAAAAGGTGTGTAGATCTTGTTCAATACTTTATCCGTAATCCTCTTTCCGGGTCAACGGGATAGTTGTTAATGAATTAATTCAAGATAAATCTCAGAAAACAAGATGAAATGCAGGTGGCAAAACTAGATGATCATACTTTCCACAGAATGAAAAATTCTACTCTCAATATCACAGATCTCGGGGATGACATGAACAGTTCCAAATCTGAGCTGGCCCTCACTGGTAACGATAATATTTTCCCAAACGCTCAGAACGATACTGAATGATCGAGAAAAGTGCAGAATATAGGTTATTCACGTACTCACCTTTCAAAATGCCTAAATCTTAACACTTCAACAAAATCCAATAAAAACAGTAATCAACAAAACACGACTAGATTCCTCTGAAGGCATGAATTAAAATCCTGTTCAGATGCGCCAAAATTGTGATAAATATTGTTTCCAGTAGATTTACCCAGGTTCGGAATGTAAAATGTCGGAAACCTCAATAACCAAATTGGCAGACTCTGACAATCAAACACATAAATCTCTACACCTTACGCACCTCATATTAAACAAGAACAGGCGAGCTAAAAGAAACTCCTTATATCTTCTCGTGGATTTACTTTAGGTAGAGGAAATTTCAGAAAAAGCAATAAATTAATAACCTCCTCAGTTTTGAGAATTGATTCTGAAAATAAATTTCAAATATTTAAAAACGTTTTTACGATATATAATGATTATAAATATAATTATATTAACATAAAAGTTTTCCCGGGCTGTTCCCCGATTTCCCCAAACCTTCAACCACAGATTTCCATGTAATCTGCTTCATGCAGGAAAGTAAATAGCAAGATTAACATATTCATCAAATACCAGGAATTTGGACAAGGTCTTAAGCGCTCGGTAGGTGTTCCATCCACGTGTCTGATATTAATAATCCACGCAACATCACTGAAACATGGCAGTGCGTCTAGGTACTCACCAAAACAAACAAGACCCCTTAAAATAGACATTCACCTCTAAAACGTCAGAAGATAATGTCAGATTCCAGGCCAACGATGGAGCTTATAAATTAACGAGAAAATGGAATTTCAAAGGTGTGATGGATTGAACCAAGAGTGCTATCACGGCGAGCATTCTCTTCAACGTCGAGTGGATAAGTTTGTTAAATTAGCGTTTCCCTAACGAGTTAGTTAATTGTAATTGAACGTCATGAAAATCGGGCGAGGAGACGAAAACCAGAGGTGGAAATCGTCGTATCAGGAGGAAAGCTTTGTGTTGATTGAAATTCTTGATTGAACAAAGGAATTGAGGTAATTTCAGCAATTGTTTCCTCCTTTAAATGGATATTAGATGTAATTATCATTCATGGGAATTGAACCCGAATTGAAGAGGAGGTGATCTTTAATTATGAAACTCGTTTTCTTCAACCGGCCTCCAAAAGAAGAAGGTCATTAATTTGTCTAGGTGTTTGTTTGTCACCTCAAAACTTCCCAATGCTTGAACCAAATTTGATTATTCTATTAGCGAGGTATAGTTCAAAATCCGTCCAAATGTTAGGCAATTATGAATATCTGAAATTTGGTTTCAGTATCAATCGAAAAACATTACTCTGTATGTATCTCGAAAATAGTTTGGATAATGATGGAAAAAGATGGGCGGAATTTCGTAGAAATCGTCATGCTATAAAATATAATATTGAAAATCATAAAAATTTTATATGAAAATACCCAATATCTCATAAAAATTGATCTTGAGATCTCAACGAAAATTTGTACATATATGGAGAAAATTGATATCGATAACACTAGTCAACAGTGGTTTTGGTGCCGAATATTTTGGAGGTGATTTCATATGAATTTGATGCCCTGAATTCAAATATGCTATTAGTTTTTGCCTGTCAGCTCGAATTTTTAAAATATCAATATTTTTGTGAATTATACATTACACTATTTTAAAAGAAAAACCATGGTTTGAAGAAACTAATTAATGAAGGAATTTTTATTATATTACACAGATATTACAGATATTATTCATTATATACTATAGAAAACAGAAAAAGTCATCATTTGAACCAATTACTCACTAAAAATTTCAGAAACTTCTTTTGTGTGACATTCTTAAATGTATTTTAGAACAATCCCGTTTTAAAGACCAACAGTAATCTGCCATCATGTGAGTATCCCATCTTCCTTGATAGCGATCCTCCATACATTTGATATCTTGGTGAAATCTTTCACATTGCTCCTCACTAATGTCGCCTAAATTATCAGGAAAACGGTCTAAGTGGCTGTGTAAATAGTGCACCTTGATGCTCATGTTACACCCAAGTGATCTGAAATTATTCAGCATCTCATTGACTAATTCAAGTTTTCAGCTTTGTGTTTACCCAGCAAATTTTGGACAACTGAAACAAATGAATTCCAGTCAGGGTTAAGATGTCTAAAATATTTTAGACATCTTAGTCAGGGTCTTCAATCAGCTGTCTTATTTGTGGGCCATCAAATATTCTTGCTTTAATTTTTTCCTTACTCAGCTGAGGCATTTTTATTTTATATATGTTTATAAGCATGATCCATTCTTATCAAGAGCCTTTACAAACTGCTTCATTAGCCCCAGCTTGATATGCAGGGGTGGAAACAAGATTTTCTCTCGCGGAACTAAAGGATCATTGATGATATTCTTTCTCCCAACATACATGTTTTCTCTTCTAGGCCACTCTTTTCTAACCCAGTGTTGCGTTTTGTCCCTGCTATCCCAGAGGCACAAGAAACAAGAATACTTGGTGTGGCCACTTTGCTGTCCAAGGAGAAAGTTTACCATTTTAAAGTCTACACAAATCACCCATTGGTGTTCATGATACTTTATTTTTTCCAAAACCAAAGCTATGTTGTCATATTGCTCTTTCACTTTCGTTGAGTGAGCAATTGATATTGAGCCATATTTGTTCCCATTATGTAGAAGAACACATTTCAAACTTTGCTTTGAGCTGTCAATAAATAGGCGCCAATCATCCGGAAAATATTCAGGAAGACCCATTTTTACCAGAAGTTCTCTAATAGCATGACAAAATACAAGATTTTGTTCTTCAGAGAAAAAAGGTAGCAGATCTCTCTCCCTTGTGCGATAAAATGTAATTTTCGTTCCTGGTTCAAGTAAATTTTTTTCCTTCAACCTGGAAGCTAGTAATTCAGAAGCTTCTTTCGACAGGTTGAGATCTGTAGTGAGGTCATTTAACTCATCTTGGTTGAAACATTGGGGAATTGATGACATCGTTTCTAAATCACTGTCACCTTCAGTAGTGTCGGAATTCTGATCAGAGAGACATGTGTCCTCACAGAGTTCTGGTAGCTGCTGAAAAGTTGGAATTGGCACTTCTTCTCAGTGAGGAATAGGGCGTCTTGTAGAGACTAAATCTGCATAAGTCCACTTGTTACGGTTATTTCGATTGATTCCAGTTATATTTACTAGGCAGAAATAACAGTCATCGAAGTGATTTTTTGGTTCTCTCCAAACCATTAATGGTAATTGGTACTCCGAATTTCAGACTTTTCCTTTTCCCGGTAGTCCAGTGTCGTAAATGCTCTGTACTAGTTTTACAGACAATATGTGGTGCCCAGGTTTTATCCTGATCACCAAGATTAACACCAAAATATCCAAGATAAGCCCTCTTTACATAGTCACTAATAGTTTTTCTGTTTTCCAAGAACGTGTATTCTCTGCATATATAGCAAAAAATATCAGGATGATGTACACAGCTTCTTCTACTTGAACTCATTTCTATTCAACAACACAAATACAATAATTCACATTAACAATATCTTTTATAGATTTAATTTTCAACAACTCGTTACTAATGAGAAATTTCATATGACACTAAGTTCTATCTATCTGCTCCGCGGGAATTCACAAACTAACCTCAACTCTCAACTGCAGTTGAAGTTCACTTCAGACTGGACAGCTCCATATATCGGATTTCTATGGAACTTACTTGATGACACTAAATAGGATTAAATCCCACTTGTTAACAGTTTGTCAACCAATCAGTTATATATCTTATATTGTTAGTCTTCTATTTGTAATAAATGAATTAAAATAATAATTATAATAAATATTATTATTTTAAATTCAATTTGTTACAAATGAAGACTGACAATAAGGAAAATATACAAGAATCTATCTCTTGTATAAATTTTACAACACTCATACTTGAAAGTATTAAATAGGAAAAAGCAATGATAGATAAGTGAATTTATCTAAAAATCTAGAGCTGATACAGAAAAACTGCTATCATATTTAGATTCAGAAATAAAAATATAGTTAAAGTCAGCTCAAAAATTCTAGGCACCAAAAAAAAATTTTTTTTTTGCAGGACTGTGAAATCAATAGTAGTTTTGCTTTTCTAGATATCAAAGTGGATTACAGTGTCTTCATGTGAACTATTAATGGTTTCAGTAGATTGATTGGATTTGGATATTTAAAGCTTCATTCCATTTTTTCAAATCAATAAAAATGATTATGACAGTGTTATAGTGACCTCTTGTGCATTTGTTACCAATTATCGATTGGTATATCTGAAAAATCTTCGACATAGATCTATATTTGGTCATGTTGTAAGCTGATTTGAGATTCAGAAAAGCAGTGACTTGAGTTTGCTATGACATCTGTGAAATATATTTAGTATACATCAAATCGTTGAACAGACAATATCATATTTTTTCATCGTGTTAAAAATGTCGAATTTTGTACCAGAAAGTGATGATATGCGGAAAGCATTAATTTTATGTTTTCATTTGAAGAAAAGTGATGCAGTGTCGCATTGAAAGCTTGTCGAAGCACATGGTGATCATGCTCTGTCAGAAGCAACATGCAAAAGATGGTTTCAACGGTTCAGAAATTATGATTTTGATGTGAGAAATGAAGAATGTGGAAGACCGCCAAAAAAGTTTGAAGACGCCGAATTGCAAACGATATTTCATGGAGATGACACTTTGAATCAAAAGCAAGTGGCAGAAATGTTAAATGTTGCATAACAAACAATTTCTGACCGTCTGAAAGCTATGGAAAAGATCCCAAAGTGTGGAAAATGCCACATGAATTGAATGAAAGACAGATGGAAAACCGAGAAAACATACAAAAAATTTTGCTTCAAAGACACGAGAGGAAATCGGTTTTGCATCGGATTGTTACTGGCGATGAAAAATTAATTTATTTCAAGAACCCTAAACAAAAAAAAATTAAGGGTTGATCCGGACAACCATCAACATCGACTGCAAAATCAGATTGATTCGGCAAGAAGACAATGCTGTGTGTACGGTGGGACCAGAAAGGTGTGGTGTACCACAAGCCCCTAAATTCTGGTGAAACCGTTAATACTGATTTGATACGACAACAAATGATCAATTTGAACCATGCATTGATCGAGAAACGACTAGAATAGGCCAGATGACATGGCAAGGTAATTTTGCTTCATGAAAAAGCACCTGCACACAAACTAAAGCTGGTTATGGATACAATCAAAACACTTGGCTGGGAGCTGCTACCCTACCCGCTGTATTCACCAGACTTGGTTCCTTCCGCCTACTTTTCTTTTCATCGATGGGACGGACACCCATTGGCTGAGCAGCACTTTGATTCCTACGAGGAGGTCGAAATTGGGGTCTGGTTGGTTTGCTTTAAAAGACGAACAATTTTATTAGCGTGGTTTCCACAAATTGCCAGAAAGGTAGTCAAAATATGTAGAAAACAATGGCCAATACATTGAATGAGATGTTTTTTACTTTTCCATTAATAATAACACTCATTTCATACCGGTATACCTGATAGATGAGCTAGAGTTTTCATATTTTCAGAATAGGTGAACTGTGCCTATAGCTGGGTGAAGTTCGTTATTGGGCTGAATCCGTCGAATAGTTAGGAGTTATGAGCATCTGAAATTTTGTTGGAAGTTATCAGTTTCGGTTAGGGGAAAATTAATTGAATTGGTTCATTACAGCGAAACAATGTATGTTATCAAAATTTAGAAAAACACTGACGTATGATTTAAGGAGCATTTGAGGTTCCCACGAAAACTGAGAGTAGTTATTTTTCAATTTGAAATATAGGTTTGTTCATTCATCCTGGTGGTTGTATTTGTATCACATTGTTCCAGAGTACAGGAAAGACTAACACTATCCCCATGTCAGTGCTTTTCAACATTTTCAAATAGGTTTGAATAAATTCAAAAGATTCCGAACCTACAATTGATGCACCACCATCTGTTGTTGTCCCTACAACTGAGGCTGTAACAAGTGTAGATTCCTATTCTCTTTGTCGGGACAGAGTCGAAAGTTCAAACTAGATACAATAGATGGCGCAGTATTCGAATATATAAGAATTGACATTTTGCTTTTTTTATTACTTCACCCATTTTAATCATTATTTAAGTATTGAGATACGTGGAGAATAGAATTTCCTAGCCAATTCACTAAAAATTCACAACAATATTAATGAAAATGAAAATTTTACTGGAAATGTAAGCATGCAAAATGAGAGGTAATGTTCACATGGATGTCAATAAGGTAAACTTGCAGAATACACAAGTAACCTAAAAATATATTCTGACGCATGCGCAGTGCTGTATCATTTACGATTTTGTTGCCAGATTGTGCCTATATCGGATCTGTTGAATCTGTAGAATTTTGAATTAATGGTTGCGTTCCGTAAATCAAGAGTTACAGATGTATTATAAAAAAATAAAAATTTTAATTGTTCGGCATAAAATATATTTATTACACAATATTTACAATAATACATCGTGAGGTTTACGATTAAGTTATATAATAGATAAAACATTGTCATAGTGGTTTGAAGAATATGAAATTTTTTACCGAGTCAAATTTGTCTTTTTTCGAATGAAATTATGACCAATTGTTGGCGCTCTTGTTCACCCGAACGGAGTGCCTATCATTTTGCCCAAATGTCTGTAATTTTGGAATATCGAACCGAAAATGGGCTCAATCGATTGAGTTCGACTTCCTGATGAAGAATCCGTGACGAAACTTGAGCCTGTCCGGCCGGCCGTATCTTCTCTAGCATCCAAAAGGGATGAGCTAGCGTTTTCATATTTTCAGAATACGCTAATTGTTCAAATATCTCGGTCAAGTTCGTTATTGGGCCAAATCCGTCGGATGGTTTAGTAGTTATGAGCATCTGAAATTTTGTTTCCTCAATAACTACTAGAATATCCATCCGATCAAGTTGATACTTGAAATATTGTTGAGGGAGGCTGCAACAAAACGGCTCGCAAAATTTTGCAGAAATCGTCAAGCTGGAAATTTTTTTTTTAAATTCCCAAAAAAATTTTTTCAATACTCACCATCTCATAAGATATTTTTCAAATTTCAATAAATATTCGTGAATATATTGAAGTGATCGATATCTTACTTATCCTCAAATTTCATTGTCGTAGCTCTTTTCCATCTGAAGATATGATAATTTTTTTCATTTACTCAAGAGAAAAGAGAAATGACATACGTCCCGATGATTTTCTTTTAACGATGGCCATCACAGATCCATATTCGATTGACAAATGCCGGGCTCATTAATCAGTGTCAGTTGCCGTAATGTTAATCAAAATTTTTCATAACGGGAAATCATAGAGATGGAATTCAATCTCGGTGGCTGAAATAATATACGTTGTCAAAATTCAGAAAAGCACTAACGTAAGTTTTTTATTCTGAAAGATATATTATATTGAATGAGTTTTTCAAGAGCTTACTCCTTGCACACCACTGAAAACAATCTAAATTTGTTGGAAAATAAAGTACTGATTGAATCGTTAGAATCTGTCCTCTAATATCATCATTTCCGACGAATCTACAATGTGTATGACACCAATCCCTCGTTGAGTATAATGAGAAGCCATTTTTCAAAGATAATTAGCACAAAATTTGAAATAACACTATAATCACTCAAGAAAAATGAGATTCAACTTTCAAGCAATCGTATCAAAGAGTATAATTTAATATCTCTCCAGATCATAACGGTCATGGAAGTGGCGGGAAATTAACTTCAGATGTAAAGGACAAATTCTTCGACATTCTTGAAATGAAAGAAAAATATTTCAATCCGGCAACGCAGCCACCAATTTGACGTATCGTTTGAGACATCTCACTTCTTACTTGTGTTATCGGCAGGTTTACCAAAATTTAATTCTGACCAGCCACACCTAAATTTTACAAATATAATATTATCTCAATGGCCAACCATTACACCTTAGAAATCGAATAACTTTTCGTGCTCAATCGATAATTGTTCAACTTCACAAAATGTAGTCCTATCAGTTCTAACTTTTATATAATTTTTTTCCACTCATTCAATTTTTCAGTGACCCAATAATTTTTGTACTAATGAATGATAAAATTGATAGATCATTTTTTGAAATGCAGACCATTTACTAAATAGAAAAATTTTATTGGTTATAATACTCAATAACTTTTCAAAACATTTTTATTAGAAAATGTCAACATAATAACAGAATTTGATATTCACAATGAATTATTTACACAAAAGTCATACATGACTTAATTTTCATTACTCTTGTCTGTACTTTTTCCACTTTTTTTCTTAATATCTCTTGTTTTATTCTTTTCGTCTCCACCCTGTTTCTTATTTCTTGTGGATTCATTTTTGCTTTTCTTACTTGTTTTTGTCTCATTTTCTTTATTCTTGCTTTCAATTTTCTTAAGTTTTTCCGCCTTTTTTGCCTTATAAGCTCGTTTCTTCCTCTCCATCCTATTTTCAACCAGATATTCAGGAACTTCACAACCAGAAGCTACCAATTTATGTGCAATTCTGAAATATCAAGACAAATATTATAAATTTGATTTAATGATACCTTTGCAGTAGTACACAGAAATGCAACATATAATAAGGCTTTATATTAATTCCATTCGATAACACATAATGTAAGCTGAGAAAATAAGATAAAATGATTCTCATATAAAAAAATTTAAATTCGAAAATCGAATAGAGATTTCACACCCTTCTGATTCTGCAAGAAATAAGGATAATGACCATGAGTTTTTAAAGGAAATTAATGCAATGAGCCCTCCCATTTTTTTCTATTTCTTAATATCAAGAACGGTTAGTTCACATAGGGGCAAGTTGGTTCTATTTGAACTCCGAGCAACATTGCCCATTCAATTATTAATAACATTCTGAGAAACACAACAGGGTACTCCATGTTTCCTTGGCTCAAACATAATAATTACACAATTTCCGTTTGATGCTTGAAAACAATTCTTTTTGTCAGTATCTCATCTATATAAGAGTTCTAAAATTAATTTGGGTTGATTATGAAATGTATTAGATTACTTACTGCCTCAGGAACTCCACATCGTCTTGATTATAAAACGTAATTGCTGCACCTTTTCGACCAGCTCTTCCAGATCTCCCCACCATGTGGATGTAAGTTGATAAACTCCGAGGGAAGTCAAAATTTATTACCAAATTTACATTTTTGAAATCAATACCCCTTGCCATCAACTCAGTACATATCAAGATCCATACTTTTCCATTCTGGAATGCTCGAACTGTGTTTGCCCTCTGCAAAAATTATCAAGTTTAGTATATGTACATATAAGTAAAATCTTTAGGATTAATCTGTGAATAATGAGGTTTCTCAGATTGTATTTAAAAGGCGAAAAAAGTTACTAACATACCAATTTATCCACTGACTACTTGACTGAAGTTTATAAATTAAAAAAACTTCATTTCAATATATTCTTAGATAAAGTTCGATGGGTGGCTTACACTTATAAATAGTGACCAGAGGACCAACATAATTAAATATTTTCTCTATTCCAGTGTCGTAATGAGTTCATTATAGAACTAAAAACAGTGCTGTAATGAATTCATTACAGCATTGTTTTTAGTTATACTACTGTGTACAAATATGACCCGGAATTTTCAATTTAAATTTTGTGGGGTTTCCGATAGGGACAAATCTTTTTATTTTCAAGTTCGTAGGACTGTCGCTCACATTTGTGTCAAATTTCACGCCAATATTTTTATTAGTTTAACAGTGACGCTCGTTTTTGTAAACATCCAAAAGTGAATTCTTCGATTTTGAAAATGTCCGAAAATATTCAACAAAGAAGTTCGATCAAATTTTGTGTTCGGAAGGAAATTTCTGTAGCCGAAACGCTCAGAATGTTGGAAAAGGCCTTCGGTGAACAGGCCATGTCTAAAACACAAGTGTATGAATGGCATAAAATGTTCAAAGGCGGTCGTGAAGGCGTTGAAGACGAGCCACATCAAAGGCGACCAAAAACATCAACTGATGAACATCACCTCGCGCAAATCAAAGAAATGGTGCTGGGAAATCGTCGATTGACTACTAGAGAGATTGCTGATGCTGTTGGAATATCAAATGGGTCAGTCAACACCATTTTAAGAAAAGTTTTGGGCCTCAGAAAAGTCAAATCACGATTGGTGCCAAAAATGCTAAATTTCATGGAAAAACAGCGTCGCATTGATGTGTGTGAAACAATGCTTTCCGACTATCAAGACAAGATGAAACGCATCATAACTGAAGATGAGACTTGGATCTATGCATACGATCCAGAAACAACCGACCAATCCAGCGAATATCGTGCCAAAGGTGAGCCGAGACCCAAAAAATCGCGTCAAAGTCGCTCGAAAATTAAGGTCATGTTGACGGTTTTGTTCTATTATCGTGGTGTTGTGCATTTCGAATTCCTTCCAACCGGTCAAACTGTCAACAAGGAATATTATTTGAGTGTTATGAGACGTTTGCGTGAAGCGGTGCGTCTCAAAAGACCGGAATTATGGAAAAACAACGACTGGTTTTTGCACCACGATAACGCGCCATCTCACACTGCGCTCGTTCTTCGTGCCCATTTCGCCCAAAATTCCACTCATATCGTTCCGCAACCACCTTATTCGCCTGACTTAGCACCATGTGACTTCTGGCTATTCGATAAGCTCAAAAAACCGCTCCGGGGACACCGCTTTGACACAGTAGAAGAGATTGAAGCCGAATCGAAGAAGGTGCTGAAGGCCATACCGAAAGAAGACTTTTCGAAGTGCTTTGATAATTGGAAAAACCGCTGGC
Source organism: Micraspis discolor (assembly GCA_030674115.1). Classification (NCBI taxonomy): domain Eukaryota; kingdom Metazoa; phylum Arthropoda; class Insecta; order Coleoptera; family Coccinellidae; genus Micraspis; species Micraspis discolor. The sequence continues at coordinate 6,580,644 of JARTUT010001740.1, forward strand.
ATAAGTGCATTGCATCCAAGGGGGATTACTTTGAAGGCGATAAATTTGATTTTGAAGAATAAATAAAGATTTTATAAAATATAACAAAATTCCGGTTCATATTTGTACACAGTAGTATTTTTCTTTTTTGTCGTTGACAACACTGACATCCTATCCATTCATATGTCAACCAGCGTCCATTGCATGTCAATCGTCAATATTAAACCATGTAGAGATTTGAACGCACTATTCATTTTCTATAATCTGTCAATTTTCGTATCAGTCATGCCAACTGCGAAAATAAAATACAAAAGGCACTAGGAGGTATATTCTGAATTTTTCATTGAATTCCAATGAATTTCTCACAATTCTTGACTGAAATAGAGAAAATATCGTCTAATACTCGTTGCAGAAGGCAATTCCAACACTCCTTCGTCGCTCGTTTTCGAATTTCGCATTCAGGTTGGAATAGGTGCCCATTCTGCAACTTGTTATAGAATATACTATTCTGTGATCTTAACAATTCAGGCTTATCAAAGCTTGAAGTTTAATCTTCCAACAAAAAAATTGAATTTTTTGGACTCCTGTTATACCCTCTGACAAAACAGTATAAGGAAATTTGAACCAAAAGCGCAAAAATATTAAACTTCTTCAATACTTATTGAATATCCTTCAAGACATGATCCATTTGAAGCGAAACACATGTGCCAACATAATTAATTTTTATAGGCGCTTTCAGAAATGGCCTACAGCTCCTTCTGTGAATTTTCTTTTATGTATATGGAATCAAATCTGGTTCCCTGGAACGGTAATTTTAGTCCTGAGAATATGAAAAAGTCACACAGAGGCAAATAAGGTAGCCAGTCAATTATATTCAGCGAGTTTTTGGTCTTAATTAAAATCGTTATTAGTTGTGGCTTCAAAGAAATGGGGCGCTATAATCATGCAAAATCCACAAATTGTCTTGATACAAATCCGACCGTTTACGGTGAATATCATCATGCAAACGACTCAAAACAATTGAATAGAAGTCCTTATAGACCTTGGGCAAGGAATTCATGATCAACCTCACCAATATCAAAGAAAACACTATGTATCATCTTGATTTTCGAATAAAATTCAGCTCTAACGGAACGAGCCGAGTGGATACTCACTGCATGCCCAATAGGTTCACAAAAGTCAAATGACCGGTTTTTTAAGAGATGTACACTGGCATGACGATTTTCAAGCAAAATTTTTACGACGTCTTAGTTGGTTGAAGAGGTCATCCTGAACGAGGCAAATCTTCGACGATCTCCCGACCCTTTTTAAAGGCTTTGTACGATTCATACACAGACAGAAAACACTTGTGTTTGGCATAGTAATTACAGACAGTCCTACCAACATACAGAAACTTCAAATACTTGAAAATACTCAAGGCAGGCAATTTAAATGAGAATTTCATAGTGTGGACAGCAATTAAAGAAGAATAGAGCATTTTAATTTACCTCTTCTTCTGACCTATCTGCATGAATAGCATCTACCATGATTCCATCATAGATAAGTTCCTTGAAAATCATTCTTGCTTTGTCCTTGGTTTTAACAAAGATGAGTACAGGTGGATCTATACCATTTCTTATGATATCCGCAGAGCAAATAGCTTATCCTTATCGTCCCCAACAAAGCGTAGCCTCTGCTCCACGTCTAGAGAAGCAATGTTCCTAAAAGAAATTTCAATAAGATCTAGTAAAGGGTGACAAATAATTAGTTCAACCAATTACATTACTGATTACAGAAATTTATACTTTTAAGTACTCAATTAAATCATATATAAGAAGAAAAGCTGTTGAAAACTTATCTAGAAAATCCTTGAACTTGTGTGAAATGTTAAGCAAATTTTGAGAATATATTAGCATCATTTTATCATAAAAATTTGTATATGAACAAGGATGAACATGCTTAAAATAACAGAAGCAGAAATTTCTTGCATCCTACACAATATAAAAACAAAGTAGCAAAATACAAACCGCAAAAAATTTCTAATTGAACTAAGATTTAACTATCATGTGTTTTTTTTGCAAGTGATGCAACTTCAACGGCTGGTTTCCAAAAGGCTGATCAACATAAAATTCAACTAATCAGCTGTTAAATCTAGTTGATGACGAGATATTGTTGATGATGGAGCTCGTGTTGAATGGTTGTTTGGGCTATTACCATCATCTATCGAGAAGGACAGACAACTTCCATTCTTAGATGTACTCGTACATAAACAAAATGGAATCCCAAGAACCACTGTGTATAAAAAGCCAACGAACACAGGACAATATCTACATTTTGATTCAAACCACCAACTAAACACTAAATTGGGAGTAGCAAAATGTTTATTTGATAGAGCAATAAATATTTGTTGCACTGAAGAAGACCAAAATGAAGAAATAAATAACATCTCGAAAACTCTTAGAAGCAATGGCTACCCCAAAAAGATATTAGAAAAAGCTAAACGAACAAGAGAAAGTCAACCTGAACCAACAGATATAAATCAGACCATTAAAACCGTAATTCCTTATGTAAAAGGTTTGTCGGAGAAAATGAGAAAAGAATTGGAAATAGAGATACATAACGACTGCATTCAAAACTCAAAAACACTATCAGAGCTAAACTTACAAAAGTTAAGCCTAATAATGAGACACAAAGGACAAAGAACTTCATATATGAATTATCTTGCGAGTGAGGAAGATCTTACATCGGAGAAACTAAACGCCCTCTGAATGTACGAATAAAAGAACATCAGAAGCTTCTACGAGTACTAGACAGCGACAAATCCAGGTTGGTCCAACATGCTGTAGATGAGAATCATCGTATAAAATGGGATGAAGCATCAATAATATCCAAAGAAGAAAAATCAAAGAAGCAGCATTTATGAAAATAACACCTGATTCCATAAGTGCTCCATCTATAGATCTGCCAGAAGTTTGGACGCCGATAGTTCGATCCAACTTAAAAAGATCATCATATCACAGATGAGTATATAACATCGTTCATTTTTCTTTCATGACTTCTGTCAATATTGACTTTTTGAAAATTGATAATTTTCAAAAGATTTCTTACTTTTCCCCTTGATAAAGATAGAAGATGTCTATCGAAACGTCGGAAAACATTACATCCACAATAGATGATGGTAATAGCCCAAACAATTGTTAAATCTAGGATCAACAGTCACTTGAGTTGCTTGAAAGATGGTCAACTATTTTAATTTGACCATCTGGTCAGTTAGCTAAGTGGTCAAATATCAAAATATATCATGTCAAGTTCGCCTCAAACATGGGCAGCCAATTTCAAAACGCGGTGATTCAGACCTTCAAGTTTTATGCATGCGCAGTAGTGATGGTCCCACACATTTATTATCAATTTTAGTTTGAAATGACATTCACAATATATGTCAAATATGTAGATATATGATCATTTCACAATTTTAAATCTGAACCTCTTCGATTGCAAATATTATTATTACAATCATTTGGATTTGATATTAAACTTATTCTACATTAAATATTTCATTTCTTATGTTTCTTACCTTCTTCCGATACTGACTTGGGCCAAATTTTTCATATTCTTGTAGCACCATTTTGAAACAGATGATTTGGATGTTGCTCCAAACATAGCAATTTTGCGATTTTCATTACTACAGGCTTCCAAAACCTGCCGAAGCTGTTTGCTGAATTCACAGTTGCCACCTTCAAACATTTTGTCAGCTTCATCCACCACCACATAGCGCACTCTGAAAATCAATAATGTTTGGTCATTCATGAGACACTTATAGAGGTTTGGGAAAAATCATTCAATATCATAGCTACTTCCACGATTATGTACTACTGAACAAATGTAAGCTAGTGTAGAAGTACAAAAATCAATATGTTCTGAGTGTCAAGTAAATAAATAAAAATGTCCAATCTTAAGCGATGCTGAGCTCAATACTCAGGAATGAAAACAAACTTTTGTATTCCCAAACTTGGACAGTTCGAAGATGAAAATTCAGATCCAGCGAAAAAACTATATAAATTCACAGAATCATGATAAATTGAAAAACTCAAAATCATCGATAGAATAACAGACGGATTTTATCTGGTAAATGGGCCATTTTCAGTTGGCTTCATTCATTATATCAAATGGAGCTTCTATATCAATGCATATGAAATCAGATATGAGACTTACGTATTCAAATTCAGTGTTGAATTTTCTTGATTCAACAGCAAACACAGGCGGCCAGGGGTCGTAATTAGGAAATCTGCAAAAATTAGTTTATTACATGTTCTTATTTATCAACAAATAATTCAAAAAATACCATATAACAATTCTTGTTCTTGTCAGTTTGATGAAATTGAATAGCACAGCTGATATCTATGTTAAACTAAATCCTACCTACCATATTTTTCTTTGGACTCTGAGGTGAATTGCGCTATGGCTTTTTTCTTATTTGCAATGGTGAAAATTCGGAAATTTCGACCTTTTGATAACTTTGCACACTCATCTTTAATTTGCTTCACTAATTCGCGTGTTGGACATATTATGAGAGATCTGAAGCCTTTCTTTTTGTGTGATTTCAATTTCTGAATTATGGGTAGGAGGTAAGCAGTAGTTTTACCAGATCCTGTAGGAGCAAGAGCTAGAAGATTTTTGTCCTGAAAGTAATGACCAGTTAGAAATGTTGAAATTATATTGTACTGGAAAGTAACTGAATAGATCGACCATACTTAAATTCAAAATTTCAAAATTAAGTAATAGAAAATATCTCATTGAGGAAGCAGAAGTGATAAGAATGAATTTTCTGCGAAGATTTATAATACACAGAAGAGGAACCAAAGTTGATTTCTCAAAGGTAAAACATAATAATATATCTGTTATGCTATGTAAACTTTCAGCTCTATATTCGAAAATTACAAACATTTGGGAAGAACATAGCACTCTATTCTACTAGCTGTTCCTCAAACTTACCTGCATGAGAATTGGTACTGCCTGCTGTTGAATTAAAGTAGGTGTAGAGAATCCAGCAGCTATTAGGTTTTCTTTAAGATCTGAGTCGATTTGAAACTCATTAAAAGTTTGAGCAGGAGCTGGTATACCCTTTCCAAAGACTCCAATCTTATTGACTTTTCTATAACGGTTCAACTCTTCCTGTTCCAATAACAGTTTTTTTCTTTTGATTTCATCTTCGCTCTCAATCTTCCGCTTTTTCCCCCTTTTCTTCTCTTCGTGATTGAAGGAATTCAATAGAGTAATATCCTCTTCGTTATCATTGGAAGGTTCGGGTTCACTTATAATATCATCGTTTTTCTCTATTTTTACTTCATTCAATACACAGGTTTCCTTGGTATTCTGCAAATATATGAGTATTGATTACAATCTGCATGAATAATTTTGACATAGGAAAAATCATAAATAAGTTTTTCTAGCACGGTTAATTCATTTGGCTACTTACTTTGGCATAATAAGTAGGATTAGTTTCTTTTGGAAACCTCAAACCCACACAAAGTTTTTTGAATATTTCAGAGGAATTCATGGTATTTATTTTATCAATTTATTATTGAATAAAAACGCATATCTGATATATCAAGTTAAGGTTTAGGTTTAGGTGATTAATTAATTTTAGTTAACGAAATACCCATATATTTATGAATGTCTCGTTAAAAACACCCATAACCTCCTGGAAAGGGAAATTGAGGTTAATTCACAGAAATAAGCATCTTGAAGTCTAGAACGAATCTATACCGGGCTGAGGTTATAAAACTTTATTAGAGTGGTAATTTGTTGGAGAACACAGGAAGGGGCAAACAAGAGGTCAGATCTGAAAGGACATTTCAAATATTTCATAAAGCGTGCACAGAACACTAATAAACACAGAACATTATTCTGTCAGGGATAGGTAAAAATTAGATATATATCGATATTTCCAAACATTATCGACAACACGCTCCTTCGAGGCTCTGTTTTGATTCTCGCATTCGCGTTGAAATATGAAACAACTAAGCATTATATTTTAGAACATTACATTATCTCAAAACTATGCTAACGAAACGCATTGAAATGATTGTACACAGTGTTGTATGCCCATAGATCAATTTTAATGATTATGTTGCCATATGCATTCAAGTGATAAAGTGATAAAGATTTGAAGTAATACAGTTCTAAGTGGAATAAGATTGTGACTACAATGTAACTAAAGGAAAAAGAGAAGGGAATTTGAGCTTCGAAAAAAAAAAAATTAAGGAGTTGCATTTTTAATTTTTGATATAAACTTATTCATTTATGAATTTTGGTATTTGGTTTAATATTACACTGTTCCAGGGTCTGGGAAAATACTTTGGAACAATCGAGCAAAAGCTTCCAACATCACATCAGTGCTTTCTACACTCTTTATGATCAAACTCAGCAGTATCGAGTCAAAATCGATACACCGTTTTGGTATCGCAACTTCACTTTGTGATTGCATATTATGATCTTCCAGGGTTTCAGGATGTTTTTCGAAATAACTCCTTCATTTGACCGACCAGGAGATTCAACATCATTGGAGTCCGTTCAACCAATATTGCAACCGGCAAACCATTGTCTGATAATTGTTTTCGATGGGGCATAACATTTTTAAGCAAAGCATAGACGCCAACGGTGTTTTTTGTATCAAAAAGTAATGATTTAACAATAAACGAAATTGCTTTGAACCTAATGTTTTTCAAAATAAAAATAAATACTTTAACCACTATAACTCGATAAATAACGAACTATAGGTCATGAAATTATGACAGTAATCTTTTGAAGTTAGCAATTTTGAAAAATCCTGTGGATGTTTCGTTTGTGGCGCCATCTAGTGGGTAGGCCCGAGATTTATTAATTGATTTTATATAGATTCTGATATTAAAATTATATCGAAAATGAAGGGACCTTCTTAAGATAAAATCCTGTATCATTCCAAATGTCTGATCACAAAAGAATTCCCCCCAATTTGGATTATCCAAGAAGCAATTTTTAGCGTTAATTGTTCTTGTCAGGCATGAGGAAATCATGAAGGTATCGTCATACTTCACAAACCCTTTGTCTGGTATCAAAAAAGAATCGAGCACGTGTTGCAGTGCTTTGTTCGAGTAAAAAATGCTAAACAATTCTACACCCTGTTTGTCAACTACGCTCACATGCGTTGGTCTAATTGGTATCTCTAATTAAAACATGGCTTGAATGGGATATCTTCATTAACGCCCCCAGACGAGTTCAGGAGGTTTTTCTCGGGTTCTCCGAAAGGGCTCATGGTAAGATCAATGTTTTGAATTCTTGATGAAGGTTGTTTCCGACAATAAGAAAAAATTAGGAAATATTAAGAAAGAGGATATGTGACTAAATGTATGAATTTGATTTCTTGTCTAAGAATCAATTAGACTTTCAAATATTAAAATCTGCCCAAGATGCAATAGCATAATTGAGAAATAAAATATCTGGAGCATTCAATCATAATGCTACAAACTTATGTATTTATATTGACTTAAAAAGATTTCAACACAGTTGGTAACAAAATTGTATTGGAAAAATTGGAGATTATGGGCTACAGAGGCATTATATATAGATGCTAGAGAGTTATCTTACAGAAGCAATTGGTGAAGATAGTTGTTAATGAAGAAAGTATAAAACCACGTGGAGTACCTCGAGGTTCAGTTCTAGGACTTGTTTTACTTTTGATGTAAATTAATAATTAGTTTAATATTCAAAAAGAGTGACATCATTAGCTCCGCTGACGATGCTGTAATTTCTATTCAAGCACAAAAAAATCATTTAAAAATTGGAAGATATTAATACACTATTTAGCGTAAAATAGGCTAACACTAAATTATGTGAATAGTAAATTCATGTTTATCACAAGTATAAAAAAATTTAGTAATATTGATACTTTGAACGAAGACAATACTAAAATGTTAACCTAAAAAGAGGTGGACTAGATTTATAGTTAAAAAAGTTGGAAGGCTGCTTCCTGAATTCCAATTTTGAGACGAAAATGACACTTGAAAGAACTTAAACGAGTACAGGGTGACCGGGAAAATGTGAGAGATCTCTCTAATTCAGATAGAACATTGTATATATATATTTTATTTACATCCCTAATCTATTTTCACTTCCCTACTCTATGTTTCTTTGACATTTATAAAAAACTCCTTTTAGAAAAACATTCAACATCATTCTTCAAACATTCCAAATTTGGACAATTTTATAAACCTTGAAAACTGTAAGTAGTCAATTCGTTATTGTAAAAATATTAAGTTATATAATGTAATAATTTTTTGTGTGAAAGTACAAAAATAAGGTAGAACATTAAAAAATAAAATGACAAGTTTCAATAAATTTTTTTCCTAGCGGCCCTCCCTACGGAGGTACGGCCTCCTTAAGGACGCCACTAGTAATCAATTTTTCTTGAATAAATTTTAAACTACTTAATATAATTTTATGAAAATTTAAAACGATAAACAGTAGTAAGGACCTCTCAAAATACTGCCCTGAAAACATAATCAGCTTATTTAGTTCATCAGGGGTGGACTAGGTTGTAAATTTGATTGCTTGCATTTTTAACACCCTGTATGATAAGAAGTTAAAAAAAAATAAATTTGAATACTTTGAACATTAAGCTCAAGAAAAGCACTCTTCTTCGTTGTAGATAAAGTCAACCGTTTTCGAGAAACAAAAATTAATGTTTCATTTTTATTAAGATGAAATTGTTATCAGTATCAAAAAATGCACTGTTTTTACATAAGTTACTTTTGTCAGACTAGACTGACTAGAAGGCTATTCAAATTGGAAATTTTCATAAGAAAAAACGAAAAAACATTAAAACACATATACAGTATTCCTCGGGATCAGGAGAAAATGCCCTTTCGCATATTATTCATAACTAATTTTGTTCGAAAAATGAGGCTTGCTCCTTGATTCCCTACTACCAAACAGTTTTTGGGGGAATGCGATCGCTCCTATCTAGTTTTGTTTAATATCTCTAATCCCTACCGTGATTAATTTGTTCGAATTGCCAGGAACCAACTGCAGGCATGGAATGTCATTGCAGTAAATTGCTTATTTAATTCGCTACGGCTTCAATCTGTTCCATTCTCTTTTTGCATATTTTTCTATAAACCTGTTCATTCAACCCTACACCGACTCGTTTTATCTACGAACGAGCCATTTTCGTAAACGCGAATTGCAGGCATTCGTGAATAAGTTAATCTACCTCTCTGCTGATGCACAAGCAGTCGAAATTGATTCTGGACAAAACAATCGTGCCTCATTAATGGAAAAACGATTCAACTGATAACAAATTTCCGTATCAATTTGTCAAAACAGCCGTTGTAATTGTTTGAAATTGAGTTCACGAAATTAATTACTACGTTATGTTTTTCATGGTTGGATCCACTTTTTCACAGTAGGCAGGTGTTGCTCATTTCAAGTGCGCCGTAGGGTGTTTAAATCAAAGAATTCTATAATTATAAATTGATCCTTCAAATTGATCGTGAAGCATCTAGCGGGCTGTGACGAGACCCCCTGAGATGTTCTGCGCATGCGCGACGAGGGAAAAATGCTTAAGGAGGGGAATCTAGCATCGGTAAAGGAGTTGAGAGAATTCCTCTGTTTAATTTGAATCAAGTCCCATACGGTAAACAAAGCCATATAATATTTGTAGTCAGCAAAAGATCTCGAATTGGTGCCTGCTCTCGAGTAGGGACCGATTCTGACTGTACTGGAACTGTACTGAGAAAACCGGAACAGCGGACCAATTTGAAGATTTGGTCTATAATTGTCAGAGAATAACCGGAAAACTTTGCATTTGGTAAAATGCGCAAACCCGTAGGAGTATTTGAATCGGTTACAGCAGAAAATTTTATTTTGATTCTCTTGATCATATAAGCCATAAATTAAAAGAAAAGCAAATGGATTAATGAATATGTCAAGAATAAATCATTTATATATTGCCGATAGCTGAAAAAAATTTTTTTAATAAGGCCTTTTTTACATATTTAAAAATAGTTAAGGAATTTGAAATGATTATTTAGAAAACTTAAATCATTGTAATAACTATAGTTGTACTAATTCTTCCAATTTGAATTGGACAACTCAAGGAAAAACTCAATTCTGCCCCTGAAAACCCTTGATAATATTAATTCATCATCATTTAACTCAATAACAATTTATGCACGATTTTAAACCATTTATATTAGATTTGTTCATTTCTGTTAACGGATGCAGATAAAATTCAAACATTTCAAATTACGGAAGAAATAGGTTAACTCCTCCCTCCTAAGGCGGTTCTACGGCAAAATCCTAAAATGCTCCTGAGGATAGTCTCAGAACTGTCAGAAAATAATCAGAAAAAAATCCTGATATAACCCGAACCCCGTCAGAGAAAACCGGAACACCGAACACTGAAATGCGCATGCTTCTGATGGTTCTGGAACACATTCGCGAGTGTTCATGACACATGCACGTATCTTGTAAAGAATCCAAAGTATTGCTTCAATCTTTGGTACTTAACGAATTGGATATTAATTACTTACCTGAACCTGATGTTTTTAATTCAGTCATTATTATTGGCTTCCATACATCCTTTATTTCATGGAAGAGCGAACCTATAGGAAATAGACTTAATTTACTCTTCTACCATCCTTCTTGTACGATGCTATGGAAGTTTCGTCCTCCATTGAATGATGGATGTACCGGCTCTTCATACGATATACTTTGAACTCTATCCCACCCCTGTACGAGAAATGAAATGATGCTCCATATTTCCTTTGCATAAGCATTTACCTCACATCTCGACAAAATCCATGAATTAATCAGCAGTTGTGGGGCAATAACGCTCCTTCTATACATACGCGATAAATATTACTTTGTTCTATGACAAAAGACCATGAAATATCGTGCAATTGCTATGGTCGGAAATATAAATTTAGCGCAAATTCCTCCATGCATCCTGAAGATACAATAAAGTTATGTATAAAAGGAACGTGTCAGAAAATTTATTTTTTTCTATGAATATGAGATTCGTTCCGGCAGAAATGTATTCCAGAACCCGGTAGTTATCAAAATTTATGTAACTGTTTTCTCGCAGGGGAAAATAGGATCGTTATGCAGATGATACGAATCGAAACCAACCTACCTGTTCGTTGAATATTTATTCGGTTTTAATGTATAATTCTCCTGTCTTCCTCGGAGGTTTAGAACAACGCTACGATGTCCCAGGGTGGATTGACAAGGGGTATATTTTCAAGGGAAATTCGGACCGATTCTTTCAAAACGAAGACAGCCTTCTATTATTCATAAAGAACGATGCTTATCCTGAATTTTTTAGATTGAAGGTAACAATCGAACGTGTTCATAGCTGTTCATTTCAATGAGGGGTTTCTCCATTTTGTACGGGTCAGACCAGACAACGAAAAACGTGTGCAGTGAAATTATCGAACGTGTTCATAGCTGTTCATTTCAATGAGGGGTTTCTCCATTTTGTACGGGTCAGACCAGACAACGAAAAACGTGTGCAGTGAAATTATGATCAAATATACTCATAATATTGGATTGACATCTCTCTTCCGGTTATACCGGAAGTGATCATTGGAATTTTAAATGGGAATAACAATTTTTTTTATCGGAAATGGATTCACTTGCCATGGTTACGATGATATAAAGAAATTCTTGAGAAAATTCTCACATCTGTAATATGATATGTCTAGCGATGCTGGATAATGGGTCTTGATAAGCGAAAGACCATATCTAATCGAAATTCCCAGACATTCCTGACAGTAATAAACCTCTCAAAAATATCACACCAATAATCATAAAACCCAAGATTTAAAACAAAATTTATTGATCCCCTACATGGAAATCTTGATGGATGTACGACGTCATAAAATTTAAGAATTAGGGGAGTTCGACATATGATACATTTACGTGACCCTGCGACCTTAAGAGCTTAGATTAAGTTAACGATGGGAAAAAGGTGGATCTGTAGTAGAAAAATTAAAATTTAATCAGTGGACCAATCAGAGGTTTGTCTCGAGAGACTAAACAGTTGACTAAAGCCAATGAAACTTAGATTTCGAATTAGTGGGGTAAATTTCGAACTATCGAAAAGAAGGGCACCAATTAGGAGAAATTAGGGAATTCCGGATTATGTTCGATAACGCTCATGGACAAAGGGATATTAGGAAAAATTAGGGAATGGAAAGGCAGTTCAACGTGATCCGTAACCATGAAAACACTTAAGAAAAGTATAGAAGAAATCAGTCTTTTGAATTCTAGAAAAATAGTAATTGTGTTGTAATTGAGTGAGTTCAATATTTCGCTAGTGAAGTTCCGTGTTAAAAGTCCAAGGAAAAAGGTCAGATATAAACTTTATAAACAGTTAGAAGTCCATAGTCCGAAACCTCCAAAAATATTTTGTCAGAGATTGTTTTAATTATTTTTTTTGTGATTGCTAAAATTGTCATTTTGTTTTATGTGTGCTTCGAATAAATTAGTTTTAGTTATTCAGGAATTTTATTGAGTTACCTAATCTTACAGAACTGAAGACTCGTCCTTTCTAGCAACGAGCCGAACTCTGAAGATTTCTCCCATCAGGAGAAACTCTAAATAAACAATTTTATTTTTTTAAATTTTCAATTTTTCTTTTGAACACCTCTTCGTCGGTGGAAAGCCGATCTTCTACTGGGACGTTGGAAAGAGGTGTTCATTACACATCCAGATGTACGCAAGAAGTCACATTGCGTCCATGCTAGCCATAAAGAAAAACAAATCAGGATCCCCAAATAAATTCGATGCTTTGTACTGTAAGAAAACTAAATGATGTTATTTGATTGGAACTGTCAGAAGAAACTTATATTTTTGAGATATTTCGCATGCCGCTAACTCAATTAATTCTAATGACAAACACATAATTTCTGTACTGAAATGAGAGAAAATTAAATTTGAAAGAGTACTCAAAAAGTCTCCATGTTTCATTGTAATTGTAAAGGTTTTTCCATGAACTGATGCTCTTTGTTGCCTATAACTCTGATGTAAAGGATACCGAAATAATTGCACTTTTTTATATGAAATTACTATCCTCATCTCGAGGATTTGTGATCTGTTTAATAAAACAAATTAGTTCTCCTTAACCATGATTTTAAATCGATAATTAACTTTATTTTCATATTTCATTTGCCTAAATAATGGGTTCATAATTTTTTTTTAATAATTGACAGTTCCTTACAAAATAAAAACAAATATTTTTTGCAGTGTCATTGTTTATCGAATTAATAATTTGTTATAAGCAAACTATAAGATTTTCCTCATTTCATTCTGATAGTTTTGAAATGTCTGTGGTTCAGAATACCAAAAAATTCTTTTATATATTATTTTTATTGAAATACATACAGAGACGTTTTAGCAATTTTCACACATCTAAAAAAACAAAATAGAAAAGTCAATAATCTGTTTATAACAATTTGGCAATTTGATAAATAAATCATATTATTGGTGAAAAAAAATTTTTTGGTTTCTTAACTGTTCATTATGATTCAAAGAAGATTTCTTAACTAATAACCTATTTCAACAATAAAAATATAAAAAAACTGTTTAAAAACTATGATAAAGCAGGAATAATTTTTTACATCATATATAAGTCATTTAAGAACTTGAAAAAATTTTTAATTTAATGACCTTATCGTTTTTGTATTTTGAAAACCTACCGAATCAGCTGTCTCTTTTACAGGAGTGTTTGTTTCCCGAACAAAGGGTAATCCCAGAATTTCTAAGTTATTCTTCCTCGCCTGAAAAATTTATTTGGTCTAATAACACCCCAATCCAAGTTGTAATTACGTTTGTCATTAGCTGGCTGTGTGTTGAATTATTCAGCGACCTGTAGTGCTACGTCTGGTCCAAATATTTTCAATTATCGAAAAAATTGCTTTCGCTTTGGACCTGTTATTTGTATTATTTATCAACAATACTTCCTCGTAACAGAAATCAAGATTCAATTTAGTTACTCTGAAAACTTTTAATGGACTTGGCTTCAGTAATAATTCTGTGTAAACTCATTGATATTATTCAAAAATGTTTTTTAGGATAACTTGGAATGGACACGTGTAAAATGATTTTTCAGACATTAAGGGACCAAAATGATGTACAGGGTGAGCACAATTAAACTAGAACATCGCATAGAAAGGAAATGGAGAAAAATAAATGACACCAACGTCTTACTTTGAAATCTTGTTACATAAAATTAAGTATTTTGTATCTGGTTACATAAACAACTATTACACTGTATGTAAATATATAGTATTTGGTTACTCAAACTACTTATTATTCAATAATAAAAATTTTGTATCGAAACTAAATTTTTAATGTAATATGAGTATTTTTTATTTTTGAAAAAATGGTGTCCATACCGTAAAGTCTGTTGGGAATGAATTTCAGAATATCTGGAGAGACTAGTAGGAATGTATTCTTACGATAAAAATGTCAAAATATGATCAAATCCGACATTTTCAAAGATTCACAATAGGTTAATGATATTCACTTACACTTTTGTATTCTCTCGAGGGTATATGACGGATGAATGGCCGATTTTCTTGCTTCTGATGTACAATTCGGTAGATTTTCCATAGTGTTTCACCCTACAATGGGCTTGTAGGTACTGTGCAATTAATGCATGCGTCAAGTCACCATCTTTCACTACATTATTATAGTCTTTGGGGTAATTTTCATAAGTTTATATACTATTGATTTTTAATAACAATGTGTTTATAAAATTTCCACTAGATTCATAGATATATAAGTGGGATTTTCGAACTACATTTCATTTGGCGTTTTATCGTACATTTAGCGATAACTATGTTTGCTCTTATTCCGTGTACCTCTTCTAGATCAAGAACTGTCTATAATATCTTCATTTCAAGAATGGATCACATACAGGAATCAAGATTTAAAAATATTATTATCGCCCAACTTTCAATTTTGCCATCAAAAACAGATGAAAGCGTATTGATAATCATCATGTGTTTCGCGAAAAAAACATATGGAAATGATCATTTCAAACTTTTTTTAATGACATGAATATGTAATTCTGAGATGAATAACTAATTTATAACATGTCATGTCCTGTTTATACAACAGTGGGGATAACTGAACGGCCAGGGATATCCAATAAGTTGGCGGAATGATGGACGTTCGGGAAATCGTGATGTTGTAAATCAAGGGATAAGGTCGGCCCTATTCTTATCAGATGACCTACGTGGTTCCCAGTTATGTATCTGTCTGTCCCTTTTCTGACACGGTTGGGATTTCCGCGCGCTTACCACTGTCATAGCCGCCCCAAGTGGTGGATTTATTGTTTTCTATCTTCTGTGAATTATATATTCGACCACGTATGAGATTAAGTTTGGTTTTGGATTTCGATATGCCCTCATGTTCGTTGCTAGGCAAGGGGATATAACCGAATTTCTGCAGATATATACAGAGTGTTCCCTGGATTATGGTTTAAATGTGGCCATAGCAATTCGATAATTTCAATTTTTCATTTACAAAATCAAACGTATATGATGAAAAAACAGTGAAAGCTGGTGATGCTTTTATATGGAATCACTCAGTTTTCCCCTTTGCTCCTAATGTAGGATTTAATTTGGCTCATGGATTAATTCTTATAGCGATGTTTTGAACATTCAGCGTTCCTGTATTCATCATGGGGTTTTTGTTGCCTAAGAATTTTTTGCCATCATCATCCACTTCCGAAATCAAAGAGAGATTATCACCTGTGTCAAGCCATTGTGTTTTTTTCACTATCCTTGATTCCCACCTACACTACTGAAAAAATTAAGGGATCAAAAAAATCCTAAATTTTTAGGCAATTTTCAACAGAGAGAAATGGTCGTACAAGAAAACAAAAAGGAGGAAATTGTTGCTCCAAGTGTCTAGTTTTTGGATAGGATCTTGAAAATTTTTTAACCTCTGCGGTTTTGGAGTAATTGTAGAAAAACCAACAACAAACAAATTTTTTAAGTTTTTTTTTGGTCTACGGGCGTGGAAAAAATTTTTTCAGCTTAACCATTTTACGGATCGGATACTTTGTTCATGTAGCTTCAATTTATTTTTTTATACACCTTGATATGTCCACTTGCTGCCGAGATATCGGTCTTGAAATGGAAAAGCGTCCATTTGTATTTGATTATCGATATCTCAGCAACCAATGATCGTACAGAAAGTTAAAGGTGTGGGTTTCAAGAACTTGAATGACTTAACTTTTTTTGTTTTAAATTCAAGCACTTTCTGGAGCAAACATGTGAGAAAAGCTAGGAAAAAAATTATGAGCTTTTCAGAGCAATAAACGCGATCCTTTGATTTTTTCAAAATTTTTGATAATATGGTTTTTTGTGAGCTTTTTGTGGACATATTCAACTGTAAAAGTAAAGGTTGAAAAATTTTCAAGTTCTAATCCAAAAACAAGACATTTGGAGCTACAATTTCTTTTTTTTTGATTTCTTATACGACCATTTCTCTCGAAGTTGAAAATTGCCTAAAAATTTGGGATTTTTATTGATCCCTTTATTTTTCCAGTAGTGTATTTTCTAGAAATCTCAATTATCAATGTATCTTATTACACATAACCGCTTGTCACATAACGTAGATTCTGAAACTTGCTAGACGATAAAATTCAACGGATAAATTTCGTATCAGGAGTTCGTCAGGCTCCACGATTGTAAATATTTTTATTCATAATGTTTACCCTTTTTTCGATAAAAATAGTAAAAAATGTTAGAGTATTCCGAAGAAATTTCGAAAATCAAGAGTGCTACCGCATGACTAACTGCGTGAGTAAATAAATTTGAACAGAGTATATATATTTATCTCATCTTTCATGTTTCCTCAATGTTGAGAGAACCCCAATAAACGAAGATAGATAACTATATCCATACCTCATCTGTGTAATCGGAATTCGACATGAAATACTGGATGAAGCAATATAAGAGGAACGTCATGAATTCCTCAATCTCGGTGAATAGCTGAAAGAACCCAAGACCCGCATCTACTGTTGCCTCAATACCGTGTGGTTTATATAGTTTCCACATGTTTCGCGGAAATGCGCAAATAGCAGAAACGTTTATCCTCGTCACTTTGATATAGTGAAACAGATTTCGTATTCCCCTTCGTGCTTTATAAATTTTTCCCTACCCGGTTTCAGGAGACGAGGAACTAGTCTGCGGTATTTTTGGCAATGGAAACTGTTGTTCCTTGGCAAGACGACCCGGTCGTAAATCCAGAAATTTGGGTGTGAAAAACTGGTGAAATGACGGTGTTATGAATGGTGTGGAAATGTGGAAATGGTTGCAGTTCCGCAGTGAACATCCTATTTATAATATTTTTGGCTTCGCATCATCTCGCTTATTACTATGTTTTTCGAATAGGGGATGCATTTTTTGTTTTGGAAACAAGGACGGCTTGAATGAATCACTTGCGGGATTCAATGTTTGCCTCAGATCTGCTCTTACTGAAGGAGAACTACGGGTAAATATTATGAAGGGTTACTTATGAGACTTGGTTAAATTTCTATACTTTTCAATTGCTCTAATATAATTTTTTTTAATGACATGCAGGTATTTTTGCTAGGACTGGAATAAAAAGATGAACTATGAGATGACATTGAATACCTTAAAGGAATGAATCGATAGTATCTCAGCAGTTTTTCAATTGGTCATATACTCTCTGGATACTGGCCTAGAGTAATTGTCGATAAAAGGGCTATTGCAAATTTTCTATGCTGATGAAGCTTCTGATCTCAATTCTCGATTATCTGATTTATTAAACGTCACAATATCAACGGAAGAATAGGAAGAATAGGGAATTTCAAAATTACAATGCATTTCACAATTTCCACACTTTTGAATATCTCTTCATTTAGTCAAGATAGAAGTGAATTTTAATTTTGCAATTGAAACATAGAAATAAGTCGTTTTCATGAAAAATTAATTTTCCTTCGATTCAAAAAGAGTTTTGTTATTTACAGACTTGGAGGCGTAAATCAATAATCTTTTTCAACATACAAATGAGTCTAGGCAACCCAATTACATCAGCTGCAGTATCAACTAATAAAGGGCGTTTCATTTAGATGTACATTTCTTTAAATAAAAACAATTTTATTTTATAATATTCATTACCAAATGAAAGAACCATTCTTTAGTTGGATTGTCCATGTAGACTTTGGACTTCACATAGCCCTATAGGAATAAATCAAGAGGTGTGATGTCACATGGTCTAGCCGGCCAATTCACTGGTCCGAAGCTTGAAATGATCTGCTCGCCGAAATGCTCTCGCGCTAAAGTCATCGTTTTACGGGCTGTATGGCAAGTGGCACCATCTTCTTGAACCACATTTCGCCGAGACCACGGGCTTCAATTTTGGGCAACTAATAGTCTGATATCATGGTGCGATAACGGTCACCATTCACAGTAGCATTCTGGCCGTCTTCTGTTTTGAAGAAATATCGACCAATCATTCCATCGGCCCATGAACCACACCAAACAGTTGTTCTTTCTGGATTTAACTGCAATTCTTGAGACTTTTCGGGTTGTTCATCACCCTAGATTCGGGTATTGTGTTTGTTCACGATAACACCAAGCCAAAAATGGGCCTTATCAGTGAACAAAACTTTTGTCGAAAAGAGTGGATCATGTGCAAGCTTGTCAAGAGCCCAACGACTAAAACTTAAACGATTCGGTAGGTCGGTCGGCTTCAGTTCTTGAGCTTTCAAAGAAAGATCCTTACGTAAAATCCGCCAAGTTGTTGAATACGAAAGGCCAAGCTGTTGAGAATGGCGATGAATCGAAACTTCAGGGTCATCACGTACACTCTTCCTCACCGCCGCTATATTCTCTTCACTACGAGTTGGATGTTGTCTGTTTAGTCGAGTATTATCCAATAACGAATATTGAGTCTCAAACTTAGTGATGGTGGAGAGAATTGTGCGATCGGTAGGCCGATTATGTAGACCGTAATTTGCTCTAAGTGCCCGATACACATTAATAGGAGAACGCCCATTTTCGTAATGAAGCTGAACAATGTGTAGACGCTGTGCCGGGCTCAGTCGTTCCATTATGAAATGTCAGACATTTCTGAACAAGAACACCACTTCAGTTTACACGACGCATGCGCGATCTGTAACTGAATGCCCACCACAAATAGTACCTCTGAATTAATTACCTTTTATAACTACAGACTATATTACTTTGGAAAAAATATTCTCAGAAGTGTTTCATTGGATGAATAAAATTAATTTATTTCTATTCAAAGATAAAATATGTTCGCTCTAAATGGCGTATGCGCAAGGTTGATTATTTTCAACTGTTTATAATGAAGTTTAACTTATATTATTTAACTGTCTTGAGGAATAAGGAGAATTGAACATAATTCTTAATTCAATTGAACAAACCGAGTGAATCCACAAAATTCATATTTCTATGGAAAAATTTTATTTCAAAGTGCGAATTCAATACGATTTTTAGTCACAAAAAGGCGAATGCGTAAGGTTTAAAAAAGATTATATTTTTCACTTGTTTATACAATCAACCAAACAATTCTAAAGTACGAAAGTCTACTTAAAAATTTAACGATTACGACAAAAATCATTATTCATCAGGACCGTATAAATTAAAATTTCATATATTCTGCATAGACCATTTTGTTCGTACGAATCCCCTGAATCCAAGAAAGAAAACTGCCCAATATTAACCGGTAATTCCAAACAATTTTGCATCCAGAAATTAGTTGAATTTACAGGGAAAATCATTATTTCGAAGTAGGATGATTCTCCACCCTATGTCTTTTGTTCCAAATGATAATCCTGACTATTGGCAGACATCATATTCATCAAAATATTTACTCATTGGAAGAGTCATTCAGCACCAGAAACAAGCAAACGCAATTGAATCAAACCCATTTCAACAAAGCAAACATTCAAATTCACAAAAAAAAATGAGAACACCAAATTTCAATGGATCGACCATAGATTATTCCCGTATAGGATTTGGCTGGCTGAGTTGGTTAATACAAATACGGCGTGATGTATGTCCCTTGCGGTATTTCTAGTTAGTGTGGAGTGTGTCAGAGATATATTATGAAAGAGAAAAGCAGTTTATACATGCCATGGTGCCGCAGTCGCTTATTAAGCGGCATTATACGAGTCGGTGGAGCTATTGCGACTCTAAATATACCGCTGACTCCAATACGTGTTGAGTTAACAACGTTCAAATGATTACTTCATTGTTCTCTCCACAAAAGGGACATTCGGCTACATGGACCAGTCATTCCATTCGAAAAACTAGCCCAACACAGAAATTGCGAAATTAAGTGAAATTACAAAAAGAGAATTTCCAGAATTAGTCCTGAAGCAAGACTATTGCGAAAGGTACTTCAATTATTGCTAAAGATCACAAAGTAAATTCGAACGGGTCTTAGAATTTTCGGTTCAGAAAATAGTTCAACATGCCAATATGAAAAATATAATACAATCCTACAAAGCATTCCAATAATTCTGAGCTGCACCTCTCCTTCAAGAATGATGAAATCCTAATGTTAATAAACTAAAGAAATATTGATGGAGGAAATTTTATGAATATATTACATGGATCAATAAGTCCCGAGACTAACACAGAGATGGCGCTCGTACTGAACCAGTAACCAGATTTTTCTAGAATACTAACCTTTGCTTGAAACGTGTCAAAATTTTAAGTTGATCGGACCAGACACAGCTGAGTTCTCCAGGTTGGAGTAAAGTCGATTTGTAGTTTGTTTGAAAAATGGAAATAACCGAGTTTCGTGTTGTGATAAAACATTGTTTTTTGATGGATAAAAACACCGTGCAAGCAAAACAATGGAATGAAAAATGTTACCCGAACTCTTATCCATCAGAAGCAACAATTTGCCGGTGGTTTACCGAGTTTAAATGTGGTCGTACCGACACAAATGACGCGGAACGCTCGGGTAGACCTGTGGAAGCCGTTACACCGGAAAATGTGGGTGAAGTGACAAAAATTATAATGAAGATCGTAAAGTGAAGCTCCGTGAGATTGCTGAGATGACACAGATATCATATGGAAGTGTATTTACTATCCTTCATGAAAAATTGAGCATGAAAAAGGTTTTTTCCAAGTGGGTGCCGCGATTGCTTTCGATGGAACAAAAACAGCAACGAGTCTATGGTTGAGAAAGCTGTTTATCGCTATTTACTCGCAACAAAAAAGATTTCTTGCGTCGTTACATGCCATGGACGAAACATGGATACATCACTACACTCCAGAGTCGAAGCGGCAGTAAATGCAGAGAAAAAATCCTTTTTCCACCAAGACAATGCATCCTGTCACAAGTCGATGAAAACAATGGTAAAATTGAACGAATTGGGCCTCGATCTGGCTCTTTGGTGATCTTAAAAAATGCTCCAGGGAAAAAGATTTGGCTCAAATAAGGAGGTCATCGCTGAAACTGAAGCTTATTTTGAAGCGAGAGAAAATTTTTTTTTATAAACATGGTATTGAAAAATGTGTAAAGCGTTGGAACGATTGTGTCACCCTAGAAGGTTGTTAAAAAAAATTTTACAAAAAAAATTTTGTTTTTATTGTTAGTCTCGGGACTTATTGATCCATGTGTTATGTCAATCGAATTTAATAAAATAAAATGTACCAGATATAACCGATGTGAGGTGGGCGTCAAGATACAAATGTCTCGATAGGGAACACTGGTTTTCATAAACAAAAGAATTCACTAGAACGTTATTTTCAAATGCTTATGAAATAATTCAGAATTAATACCGATATGAAGTGAGCGTCAAGATACACAGATCTCGATAGGGAACATTTGTTGTGAACGAGCCTTTATTTTTTTTTGTTTGTTCATTATGACATCTGTGAAACATATTTAGCATACATTAAGTCATCGAACAGACAACATCATATTTTTTCATAGTGTTAAAAATGTCGAATTTTGTATCAGAAAGTGATGATTTGCTGAAAGCATTAATTTTTTGTTTTCATTTGCAGAAAAGTGCTGCAGAGTCGCATCGAATGCTTGTCAAGGTATATGGTGATCATGCTTTATCAGAAGCAACATGCAAAAGATGATTTCAACGGTTCAGAAATAATGATTTCGATGTGAGAAATAAAGAACATGGAAGACCCCCAAGTTTGAAGACGCCGAATTGCAAACGATATTGGATGGAGATGACACTTTGAATCAAAAGCAAATGGCAAAAATGTTAAATGTTGCACAACAAATAATTTCTGACCGTTTGAAAGCTATGGAAATGATCCAAAAGTGTGGAATATGGGTGCCACTTGAATTGAATGAAAGACAGATAGAAAACCGAAAAAACACCTGTGAAATTTTGCTTCGAAGACACGAAAGAAAATCGGTTTTTGTATCAGATGTTACCGGCGATGGAAAACTGATTTATTTTGAGAATCCTAAACGGAAAAAATCATGGGTTAATCCGGGACAACTATCAACATCGACTGCTAAACCAGATCGATTCGGTAAGAAGACAATACTGTGTGTTTGGTGGGACCAGAAAGGTATGGTGTACCACGAGCTCCAAAAACCTGGTAAAATCGTTGATACTGATCACTACCGACATCAAATGATCAACTTGAACCATGCATTGATCGAGAAACGACCAGAATGGGCCAGAAGACACGGCAAGGTAATTTTGCTCCATGATAAAGCACCTGCACACAAACCAAAACTCCTTTAGGATACAATCAAAACCCTTGGCTGGGAGTTGCTACCGCCGTATTCGCCAGACTTGGCTCCTTCCGACTACAATTTATTTTCATCGATGGGACACGCATTGGCTGAGCAGCACTTTGATTACTACGAGTAGGTCGAAAATTGGGTTTCTAGTAGGTTTGCTTCAAAAGACGAACAATTTTATTGGCGTGGTGTCCACAAATTGCCAGAAATGTGGTCGAAATGTGCAGAAAATAATGGCCAATACTTTGGATGAAATTTATTTCATTCTCCCGTCAATAATCAGTGTTTTATTTTCACAAAAAAACGCTCATTTCATTCCGGTACACCTGATAAACGATGCAACAGTTCGATTCACCTTGTTATCAATTTTCATTATAGATTACCTTTAATACGATTGATTAATCAACATTTTCATGAGAAAACTCCATTGTGACTCACCATGATGAATCAAAAAAATACGTCTAGAATTATTTCAAGCAGGCTCAAAGATTTCCCCCAGGAAAAATAAATGTAATATATCCTCAAATCTGGAACGTATGATAAAACATGCAATAAGATATTCCTAGGCTTATATAGAACGATTTGCTAAATTTGGTGTGAAACCCGAGTTGGGTTATTCGCTACCAAAGCCGATTAGGATTTAGTCTCTAGTGCCATTACGATAAAACCCTGCACACATTAATTCATATGTGACAAATACCTGCGACGAATAATGTGGAAAAAGATGGCGACAATATCTGCAAAAAATGCCTTGTCTCAGAGAAACCTTGAAAAGAAAATTGCCATATTGATTATATGCTGTGGTTTTCATTCAATTCATGTGACTCCCATTTTTCACACTTTTGGAATTTTTCCATAGCTTTTAAAAGGTCAGAAAATATTTGTTGTGAAACATTTAACATTTTTGGGATTTACTTTTGATTCAAAGTGTCATCTCCATCCAATATCGTTTGTATTCGGCGACTTAAAACTTTTTTGGTTGTCTTCCACGTTCTTCATTTCTCACATCAAAATAATAATTTGTGAACCGATGAAACCATCTTTTGCATGTTGCTTCTGACAGATTATGATCACCATATGCCTCGACAAGCTTTCAATGCGACACTGCAGCACTTTTCTTCAAATGAAAACAAAAAATTAGTGCTTTCCGCAAATCATTACTTTCTAGTACAAAATTCGACATTTTTAACACGATGAAAAAATATTATGTTGTCTGTTCAATGACTTGATGTATAATGAATATGTTTCACAGATGTCATAGTAAACAAAAAATAAAAAAGGCTCGTTCACAACAAATGTTCCTATCCAGATATTTATATCTTAACGCTCATACCGGTATACCGAGAACCTTCGTTTTCAACTAGAGAAACTCTACAAGGAATATTTTATTTTTATATAAAACATATACAGGGTGTCTACTATAATAAGTGCCAAACTTTAGAAGGTGATAGTGCAAGTCATTTGCAACAAAAAAGTCCCATAACACTTTTTCGAAAAGTTGACAGTTATCGAGATATTCATCACTTCTTGGTTTTTCGAAATTGTTTGCTTTCCCCTTAAAAACAAGAATATTTCTGTTATTCTTACAGCTACATCAAATCTGACCATATCTTCGCAAAGGACAGTAAACGTGCTACAAATCAGGTAGTTACTAATGTTAAAAAATGTTGTAAAAGGGTAAATGTAAAAATTGAAAGGAGTGCAAAATTAGTGGTATTTTCTTGTTAGCTGTACCATTGAAAATTGGTGAATAAGTACTTGTTTCTTTTCTAGGAAAAACTACTGAATATAATATACTTTTAAAAGGCATATCAGCTTTTCACTTAACTTTTTGTTTTTTTAATAATATTACGGTTTTAAGTCAGAAAATTTGTTGAGCTACTTGCGAGTAAATATTCAAACCTTAACAAATCTATAAGATCTGTGATGGCAAATCTTTCAATGACAAAGCTCGGACTTCAAGACATTTCTATTTTTCTCTTGAGTAAATGAAAAAAATGATCATATCTTCAGAAGGGGAAAAGCTACGGCAATGAAATTTGAGGATGAGTAAGATATCGGTTACCTCAATATATATAGGGATTTTTATTTAAATCTAAATGAAGTCTTAGGAGATATTAGGTATTGAAAATTTTTTTTTTGGGAATTTTTTTAAAATTTTCTAGCGTGACAATTTCTGCGAAATTTAGCAAGCCATTTCGTTTCAGCCTCCCTCAATAACATTCCAAGTATCAACTTGATCGGATGGATATTCTAGTAGTTATTGAGGAAACAAAATTTCAGATGCTCATAACTACTGAACCATCCGACGGATTTGGCCCAATAACGAACTTGACCGAGATATTTGGACAATTAACCTATTCTGAAAATTTGAAAACTCTAGCTGATTCCTTTTGGATGCTAGAGAGGATACGGCCGGACGGCCGGACAGACTCAACTTTCGCCACGAATTCTTCATCAGGGAGTCGAACCCAATCGATTGAGACCATTTTCGGCTCGATATTCCAAAATTACAGACATTCAGGCAAAATGATAGGCACTCTGTTCGGGTGAACAAGAGCGCCAAAAACATAAAAATCAGAAACGCAAATTTTATGATAATTCATTTCAAAACATTGTAAGTTCAAAACAGTTATATATATATTATTAATAGTAATATAAAAACAGCAAAGTTGTTAACAAAGGTTTGAGGAGGAGGCGGGTTGGAGAGTGTGTTGGTGCGTATCTGGCGGCCCCCGAGGGACCGCAGGGAATGAATACCACGAATGAAAATGAACAATATGGCGGAATTTAATCTCAGGCTAAGCAAACTTGACGTTTGCATGGGTTCGAGGATATGGGAATTAACTTAAATTTGACAAGATCTGATCTCATTAAGTAAACTTAAGAAAAAGATCATTTACTTTAACGAATTAATTCGACTTAAACGCATTTACAAAAAAAAAAGAATATGCCTGTTTTCTCAAATATTGAATATCGGGATATGCTATTTATTTACGGGTTTGCTAACGGAAATTCGCGGGTAGCAGTGTAGGAGTACGCGTTACGTTTCCCCAATAGACAACAGCCTAGCAGAAAGGCATTTGTAGAAGTTTTTAGGCGCTCTGGTGAAACTGGATCGTTTCGAGGTTTACGAAATAGAGAAGGTAATCGAAATGCTCAGCACTGGAGCCAAGCACCTGCAATACTTCGCGCTATTAGAGATCATCCCACTACAAGTACTCGGCGTGTTGGTGCCACATTAGGGCTTCACCATTCCACAGCACTCAGAGTTTTGAAACAAAATAATTCACACCCGTATCATTTAATGAATAAGTCCAGAATTTGTTACCTGTGGATGGTGAGGTCAGATTAGAATTCTGTAGGTGGTACCTAAATAAGTTGGAAGAGTGGGGATGTGATCAAATATTATGGACAGATGAGACAACATTCACTAAAAGTGGAATAATAAATTTACGAAATTCCCATATATGGAAAACGGAAAGATATGCGACTGTAATATCTCATTATCAGCATGAATTAAGAGTCAATGTTTGGTTGGGATTGATGAGAGGGCGGCTATTCGGGCCGGTAATACTTCCCGATCGCCTTAATTCCAGGAAATTCACAAACTTACTTAATAATAACGTAGTTGACATTCTTGAAGATTATAGGGGATAGATATGAACTTTATTTTCAAATGGACAGATGCCCTGCCCATAACGGTCGAATTGTGAGGGACTGGATGAATCAACGCTTTGGGGAGAAATGGATTGGAAGATATGGTCCTGTGAGATGGCCACCTAGAAGCCCCGATCTTAGCCCATAAGACTTTTATGTTTGGGGCACTTTGAAAGAAAATGTGTTAAAAATCGCATTAATGATCGAGAAGAACTAATGAACAGAATTCAGGAATGTTGTGATGCAATGCGTCGAAAACGTAATGAACTTCGAAAAGTTGTGGATTCTGTACGAAAAAGATGTATAAAATGCATTGAGCAAAGGGGTAGGCAATTTGAACAGTTTTTATAGTTTTTAATTCGGTTTTGCAATAACATTGATTTTTACGTTCATTCAGTTTCATTCAAAGTTTATGTAATGTTTTTTATGTTACTATTAATAATATTTATGACTGTTTTGAACCTACAATGTTTTGAAATTTATATAATTATGAATTATTATAAAATTTGCGTTTCTGAATTTCATGTTTTTCTGACATAAAACAGTGATATTATTGGAAAAACAAAAAGTTAAGTGAAAAGTTCATATACTGTTTAAAAATCTATTACATGTAGTAGTTTTTCCTAGAAAAAAAACAACTACTTATTCACGAAATTTCAATGGTACAGCTAGCAAGAAAATACCACTAAGTTTGCAATCTTCTCAATTTTTACATTTACCCTTTTATAACACCAGGTATGAAACATTTTTTCAAAACATTAGTAACTCCCTATTTTATTGCAGGTTTACTGCCCTTTCAGATGATGGTCAGATTTGATGTAGCTGTAAGAATAACAGAGATATTGTTGGTTTTAAAGGGGAAAGCAAAATATTTCGAAAAACCAAGAAGTGTTAAATAACTCGATAACTATCAACTGTTCGAAAAAGTGTTTAGGACATTTTTCATTGCAAATGACTTGTACTATCACCTACTGAAGTTTGGCACCTATTATACTGTATATGGAGAATTTCGAAGACTTATATTTTCAATTGTTCAAATTGTGATAATTGCCAACGTTTCGAAACAGTTCGTTTCTTCCATATATAAAAATAATCAAAAATTTCTTCAGAGAAGAAATGATTCGCCTAGTCTAAATCGCCAAAAATTTCTCAAATATCCAACAATGATTATTTCTCCAGAATAATCTGAAACTATATTCTTCAAAACAATTATTGTCCCAACTACAATATGTCACACTAGGAATCATAAGGTCCTCTTTACATATGCTCAGGATGAAGGATGGTGAATTCAAAATTCATCGGGAAGTCGAACCCAATCGATTGAGACCATTTTCGGCTCGATATTCCAAAATTACAGACATTTGGGCAAACATTTGGGTGAACAAGAGCGCCAAAAAGAGGATAGATAAATGATAGATATATGAAAAACTGAAATAGAATAAGAAGGGGACAACAAGAAACCAGAAGAATTTAGGAAAGTCAAGCATACGCCTTTTTTTACCACCACAAACATTCCTCAGTTGGAAAGATCATAATCTTAAAGTACTCCATTCTTTAACCTCTATCAAAAATATCTATTTTCAAGTAATATATATAATTTTTATTATATATTTAATATAATTATACTACACAAAAAGGAATTATTCAGTAAGACAGGGTTGAGAATTCTTCAGTTCCCTAAAATTCCAGTTGAGCGGTGTTTGTTCATCATCCCGCACACATTCGTGTTTATCTTTCGGAGAATCTGGCAGATCCTAGCTAAACTCATTTCTGTTGATTGTCAGTTTACCGTACAACAGTCACGTTGGGAAAGAACCCAAGCTGTCCAGAGAAAATTGAAAACACTCAGAGGTGATTGTGTTCTCTAATTGAAATATTCAGGATATGTTTTTACATTATTTTCGTTTACTCCAATTGGATGTCATGTCCAACTTCTCAGTTTTCTTGAAGAATAGGTTTCTTTGTTTTCAAGTAACATATGTTCTGAATAATCTTTCAGGTTCGGGAAAATATTTGTTTATACGTTTTATCCTATGGCAGTCCTATCATACGAAGTGTCACATAAACATAAATTTATTCTCAAGGATACCTTGCGTATACAGGGTGAGCCTTTGACCACTGCGTCAATTTCAACCATATATTCTTGACGTCAAAAGAAACATTTTCTTTTTATAACATTTTTCCAAATTTGGCCAAGTTCAAGAGATATGGGGTGTTAAAATTTCATGAAAAAATTGAAATTTCACCTGTAATATTCAAATGACAATATCAATTGAAATGATTTCTTGTAGATGGTTTTTGATAACAGTTATAATCAATAGATTTATTCTCCATTTCTTGTGGGTTTCTTACAACTACTGTACAGAGTGGTTAAATTACATGAAAAACAAATATAACTTGAACTGAAGGTCCGGATCTTGTACTTCCTAGAATCATTAGTCTTTTTTACAGATAGAATCATTAATCATCTTTTTTCCTAAATTACATCATTTTTGAGAAAATCGATATAATTATCTGATGAAACATGAGCGAGTGAATCATTAGAGGGAAAATAATGTTTTTAAACAATTCAGATTATAAATATAGAATAATAGTGGATGCTGTGGAAGGTAATTTTCATTCAAACTAAACTGGACTACAGAGTGGTTTATTTGCCCAATGTGAAAATTTAAAAGGCTTATAACTTTTTAACGCAACTGAATATGAAAAAACGATATGGGAAAAAAGTATTTCTTTTGATCTGAAGAACCTATGGTTGAAATTAACAGAGTGGTCTAAGACTCAACCCTGTATAATAATGGGGAAGTATAGAAAGCAATTATTGGCTCAGTTTGGCAACATAAAAATTTCTGGTCTAAATAAACGGGTATAAAATATACTTTAATAGTCTAACTTCTCTCACTATAACCCAGTATTTTCTATTTATTTCTTCATCATTTGAGTTCATAAGGAGGAATTACTGAGTAACAACAATTATTTGTCAATAAGGCTACATATTTAATTTTTTCTTGAACTATAATGGTTTTGTTTTCTGATGTAGAATATTTACACATTATCACAGCTACTGCAATATTGATATGATGATATTTTCCAAATGATCTCTCAGGAATGTCAGGTAAGGCAGAAATAAGTAAACAATAAAAAACAGATTAAAAATATTTATTGCTTCTTCGGACTGAAGTTCTTTGAATATAATAATTTTTCTAGATAAATACATGCATACGCTATATCTATTTTATCTTTCTCTATAAACGAAGGTTTATTGACTTCGTGTTTCATTTATCCTATTTCTAGATATTTATTGCTTTCCAATCCAAAATCTATCTTATAAATTGTACAAAAATTTTATGGTCAGTCAAGCTATTGGGCACTGCACAAATAGGCTTATTTTGCATTTTCGATTATTTTCATGCTCTACTATTTGATAATGTGAAGAGAAGGAGTCGATTTAAGGTTTTAGCACTACATTTGCATTATTATAAAGTTCGAGATGCGTGAAAATCTAAATAATCCTAATGATGTGTTTTTTGGCTTTGATTCTTATCTCTAAAGTTACTCATAAGAATGTGAATTATCAATTATTTTCAATCTTTTTACCAGTAGATTTTTCATTAGTTATCTGAACTAAAACTTTTCAAAGATATGGTGATGAAAATAACTTTTTGAAATATTTTCAGCGAATGCTGCTCGATGTATTGAAACATATCTGAAGAAGTTTTAATAAACTATAGTTTTTGTCCCCAAGAAAATTCCCAATAATTCCTTAGTAAAAAAAATATGGAACACGATTTAAGTATTCTGATGGAACAGTATTCATTTAGTTGAACCTGTGATACAAACAATATCTTACCCTGTATTCAATCACCGCTCAGCCTTATGATTACTGCAAATGTCACGAAAGGTAAACCGAAAATATAGAAATTACATTATATAAAACGTTATTGCGCAAACTTTTCTGGAATTATTTTTTGGAGTCGAGGAAAGGTGTCAATTCTCTTGGGGGTGAGAATGATTTATAACAGCGATGATAATGTAAACGTTGACTTCGCCAATAGGTACAAAGTATAGTCATCAAGGTCAATTAGATGTAAAGTTTTCAAAATGATATTGGTAATGACTTTAGAGGATCTTGACACACAACAGAAATTGCAAATCCTATGTGAATAAACTTTTGATCTAATTACTGTTTTTTAATAATAACTTCCTAAAGATTAAAAATTTTAATCCTTATTTCTGATGGAAATATATTTCCTGTAGGAGTGATCAGGTTCAGAATTTTAATTTCTATAATATTGTGAAAATGAGAGTTTCTTGATAAAAACAGAAGATATTTTCCATATTTGCCGCTGAACTCACTATTTTATAATTTCTTTACAAATTTATATGCAAAACGTTTAGTTTAGTCGGCAAACAAATTAACATTTTGTTAGATTCTCATTTCTAATTATTTTTTCCTTATTCTTGAGATGTAAATAATTGTAATTTTATATATAATCGAAGGCTTCTATTAATTGAAATATTGGGGGCACAAATGACATAATCTTATCGTTTATCATATTGATTATTAAATACCCAATGTCATTTAAAATGACGAAAATTTCAGAAACACACGTATTTGAAAATTTTTTTCTACCCTTTTCGAAAAATGAATGAAATGTGATATTCACAAGACATATCACATTAATCAATCTATTAGTTAAAATATTTTTTTAATACTGCAATTTTAATTTCGGATAAAACCATAGAGTTCGTGTAATGTTGTTTAAACTTTATCAAATATTTTCAACCCTGTTTTACAGTTATATATAGGAATTATGATTCACTTCTTTTTTCAAACTTTTAACTTTATATTTCCTCATTTCATTACATTTTATTATGTTTAAATTCATTTAATCGAAGCTGGTATAAGAAAACTTATCAATTTAAAAATTTCATTTGATTTTATATATTGTAAAAATCCTCGAAAGTCATTTGATTTTTGATAATTTTTGGGTGTTATTATTTTTTCGACAATATTCTGAGAAATGTACAATTTACTGAATTAGAAATTATCAGGTCGACTCTATTCCTAAAAAATTATCACATTTTCTTCATTAAAAGAAATCCCAGAATGACACTGATTTTGAAACTCTCGGTTCTCAGGCTTTGACCAAGTTTATGATTTCATATTTCCCCAGATGTTCCGCCATTCAGCGAAATCTGTCAGAAGTATTCGGACTTCTGACACATAGCAGCGATATTAAAAATATTCCAGTAGGTTTCCTGTCCCTTTCCGTATGGAACTTGAATAGAGTATGCATGTTTTATTACAGTTTCCCTAAACATAAATCCGACCCTTCACATGGGGATGATGTACTTTCCATTTCATATAAAAACACTGGTCAGAATTTTCACGAACGACAAATAACAGGCAACGTACAAAGGGAGCAGGCTGGAAAAATAATATCCGTATTTCTTGAACCGTAACGGAATTTACTCACTGAAATTTTTATTAATCGACTATAAATTTCCAGTTCAATCAGAAAATATGAACATATGCCTTGATATTAGTGGTTCTCCATTAATTTCCATAAAGAGTATGTAACTTTTTTCCAGCCAGCTTTTCATTCCTCAAGTCCACAGATTTATAAAACAGCACAATAATAAAAAAATTACATAATAAAATATTCGTTGTTTGCACCATTCAGATATAAATAATAATATCATTATATAAATAAAAAAATATTAATACATCAATAAATATAAATGGCCATGAGTGTATAAATATATGATAATGACTAGATTCATTCATTGGAGTATATCAAACTACCCAAAATTCAATAAATATACTTTTTCAGAATTTCGTACTCCTTATCATAAAATCTCTTTTTTCAAAATAGGTATATGTTAATACTTATTGCAAATTTTCTAGGGACTAGAATTGACATCATAAAATAAATATCAATGATTCAAGGTAATGGATTCCATGATGACTTTGAGTTTCAAATCCTGACATTCATCGATAATAAAATTTTTATCGTTTAAATTAAAAATACCACATTTTTCATTCATTGATTTCGTTGATGCTCTGTATATATAGGCTGACCGAATTCAAAGCTATCTCAATGCTTGAGTATTGCTTTTAGTTTCCCGCCTTTGGGATTAAGAATATTTAAACTTTAATATTCAATAAATAACTCTGAGTGATACGTATATGTTTTAATGCTTTGTCTGAGTAAACAGTTATTCTTCGGGTTGAAACCCAATGAAATTTAATTGAATGGAGACTTGAAGCAGTGTGACAACATTTGAGAGTGACTTCAATATCTATACTGACACATACTTTAGATACAGATCTGATTTTGAACATCGATTAGATAATTATTTATTCAACTATTCAGTTGATTGTGAATATTAAGGCGTTTTTGAATTTGAGGATGCAAATGTCACTTGTGGATACTATTCAGTAGAATGTCGAAGCGTCAGTGAAGGTCGACAGCCAATTGAAAAGAAGAAGTTGTAACAGGAAATCGGCAGAAAAAATTCACTACCCTTGATATGATATTTTTACCAAGATAAACCCGAAATTCTTGTCGCTGATAGAGGAGAGGATCTCAAAGTACCATATCCTCGGCAAACTTTTTCGTCATCGTCAACGGTTAAGCCGAGCGATAATGCCTGTACAGAAACTGGCACACTTTCGGCATGCAAAGCTCTTGTGGCTGCGCCCCTAATTCAATTTAGAATGCTCAACGCTATACCCCTGGAAAAACCGAGATAAATCTGGCTTATCCTGAATAATTTCAGTTTATCGCACTTTATTACTGAAACTGAAAACTTTCTGAATCGCAGAAGTGTTATAAATCTCCTATCTTGATTAGAATAAACTGGAGAACTGGAATACCCCGTATAAATTCATGGTAATACTGACGCTATTCATGTCATTCAACGAAGAATTCTCCGACTATTAAACTCTAAAAAAATTGTGGTTCTGCGTGGACTATACAAGTTTCCTCAGTTTTTACTGCGATTCATCTCATATAATGCCTAAAGTTACCATATATCAGACAATTGTATCTCAAGAATTGGATTAGATTCAATAAAAGCCAAAATTAATAGTTTGGAACCAAGAAAGTACTCAGGTCCGGATTGACTTCTTTTTTATTTCATCAGGTCATATAGTGATTTGCTTCGGATCATTTTCAATAAATACTAGATTATGGGCAATGTTTCCAAAAATGGAAATTGGCTAAGTTCGTCCTTGTTTAGAAAAGAGTACCACAACCAATATGAAAAAAACTGGGCCAGTTTCTTTCTCAAGTCATTTCGAGAATATTTCTAAATATCAGGTGCCGCAAGGTGGGTGGACTATTAAATTATTATAGAAACATTTCATGTAAAAAAATTCAAAATTTGTATATCAATATTAGGTTATGCAAGTTAAGTTTCTGAAATATTTTCAGATCACCAGTGTTGCCAAATGTATGCAAATTTGGTAACAGCGGTGTTATTTTGAATTGAACATCCAGTACTTCTATTTTCTTATGTTTCTATAAAAAAAAATAAATTGATTAATATCCACTTCCCTTCATCTACTTTAATGGATTTTGAGTTATGAATTATTTGCACACATTTAAGATCAAATTCGTAGTAGGTCTATGGTAGAATAAATCCAACTCTTCAAACAAGGCCTACTAGTTTCGACTTCTATCTGAAGTCTTCCTCAGGGCACTATAAATAAACAAACTATATTTTAAAGTTATTTGTAAATATGTTACAATTTAAAATTTTTTGAGTAAATAGTAAATTTCTAAATTTCTTTTCGTACAAATAAATTACAGTTAAGCTATCTACTCCATCAAAAAAGCTTACATAATTTACATCTGGACCTAAGAGATTATGAATTCAACTTAACAAATTATTTTACCTGAAAAACATGAATATATTGAAAATAAATATATTGATTAATAATAACAAAATAAAAATAATAGACTCATAATGAAAATAATATACTTATAGTAGAGGATTATTCAGATGAATTCATCTAAATAATAATAGATAATTCATCTAAATAATCCTGAATAATTGAGAGTACACTGTAATTTCAAAATAATCTTCGTTCTTTGATTAATGCTGTTACTTACCTATACTGAATGTAACTCAGAAACAATTGAACTAATGCTGATCCATAACAGAGTTCCCCAGTCGGGGGACTCCTCATCTGGTTTTTTAAATGATTAGTTCAAGTTATTATTAGTGTATTATTTTTATTGTTTATTATTAATCAACATATTTATCTTTAATGTATTCATGTTTGTAAAGTCAAATAATTTGTTAAGTTGAATTAATAATCTCTTGGATCCAGATGTAAATTATGTAAACTTTTTTGATGAAGTAGAAAGCTCCAATTGTAATTTATTTGTACAAAAAGAAATTTCGAAATTCAGATTTCATAGTCTTTTTCTATTTGATCAAAAAAATTTTAATTGAAACCTATTTACAAATAATTTTAAAATATAGTTTGTTCATTAAAAGAGAAAGACTTCAGATAGAAGTCGAAACTAGTAGGCCTTGTTTAAAGAGTTGTTTTTATTCTATCCTAGACCTATTACTTGACGAAAACAAGCAAGTATTAATAACATAAGCTCGAAATCATCATCACTATTTTTTTCAACTTGCCAAGGGTAGTGAGGTACATTTTTCTCCAAATGGAGGATCAAAATTAATTGACAATAATTTTTTGAATCGGAGCTCAATTTATTTTAGTTATGAAATAATTATGTTACTCTAATTTTTGATTGAAATTGATAGTACTGGAATTTGAGTTATAATAAAAAAAAATTGTAAAATTCTCATTAGAGTGAGTATTCTTAAATGCGACTGTAGGAGTCATTTTATAAACTTTTAAGAAAAACCTTTATTATCGCTTTACTAAGTAATATAACATTGATTTTATCTCCAAGTTCATTCATGAAAAGTTTATTGATGAACCTTGGACTCTCGCTTTGTACCAGTTATCATTGTGTTTCGGGACCACCTGTATAGTTTAAAAGCAGTATGTCATTTTGTCAGATGTTAAACATATTTTCTTTTATTCGCAATGGAATTATTCATTTGAGTTTATATGGTAAGACTTCCTGTTTAATCCACTCTTCGTAAATAGATATAAAGCGCAAGCATATTGAACGTCTTCATATTTTGCTCTCATGTCTCCATTCTACTTGAAATAATCAATTAGCAGCAATATAGTAACCTTGATCAGAAATGTCACATAAGTTCTTTTTGACCTCATATGAAATTGTATCTTATCAAGATTAATCTTATCGTTGATTTCACTGAGTATTCGTTTGGGTTTCAACATGACTCGTTTTTGGGTCACATTCTAACGTCTTCCTCTCCTCAACCGTCAGACACGCCGACTCCTGATGTTTATTCAAATAGGACTTGAGTACAAAAGTTTTCTTACATTTAAAACAACTGAAATTTTTCTCTCCCGAATGCGTCATCATGTGTGCCCTTAAATTACTCCTGTCTGCGAACGCTTTTCCGCAATGAGCACATCCGTAAGGTTTCTCTCCCGTGTGCGACCTTAGGTGACCTTGAAGCAGCCAAGGTCTGGAGAATTGTTTACCGCATTCGCCGCAACAGTGTGACAACTTGTGGGTTAACAGATGCATAGCCAGGGCCGGCATGCTAACATAGGCCTTACCGCAAGTCATACATTTCTTGGCGTTGTTTGAGTCTAGGCTTCGATGCGTTTGTTTATGTCGGGAAAGATTGCTTGATGTTGCGTATTGCTTACCGCATTCACCACATACATATCGGTTTGTTTTTATTTCCGTAACAACTTCCATCGGAGCTATCGGGACTGGCACACGGTAGTCTTGCTCGACCTCTTCGACGGCTACAACTTTGTAGTATTTCTGGAAAAAAAAATTCAATTAGTCCATCAGTCAGGTTATATACTTTACTAGAGATTCTGCACGATTCGCTGTTATAAGATTAAGAATCATACTGAGCTTTTTTTTTTTGTTCTAGTTTAAGAATCTAGTATAAATATACAGGGTGTAACTAAATAAGTGTAAAATATTTAAGGAGGTGATTCCTCATCGAAAAAAAGATCGACTGCTTCATTTTTGGCTGATTCTGGAGCTGATCTGTGTACCGTGAAACGCCCAAGGTAACGGGTTTTACTGGCTCAAGGAGGTAACGGTAGTTATATCTCCATTCGCCAGTAAAAACCCTCTTACCTTGCTAGTAATGTTATATAATATTCTTTTGAACTTTTGGTTTACAAAAAAAATGTTTGCTGGGGTTGGTGAAGGGGTGCCATACAATTCTTATTGTATGACATGAAAGCCTAGGGAAAAACTCCATTAAAGAAAACCGCCGCTGCCCGTTTAAGTATTGTTCCATGTACAAAATGAGCTGAAATATATTCGAGGGACTTCTTTCCTCAAGAGTGATCTTCTATTAATAAAAAACAGTGGCGGTTTTACTAGTAGTATTACACTGTTCTAGAGTACAGAAAAATAACTTAAAACAAGCTTGCAGAAGCTGCTGAGCACACGTCACTCGAGAATATGTGTGAACGGGGAAACTATTTAGTTTATTCCATCTGAAATATTCTCGAGTTCCTCTTGGCCAACCCTATTTCAGTATTTCATCATAAATAGTTTAAGAATATGGTGCCATAAACATAAAACTAATTATAATATAAATTCTTACTGGTTTAGGCCCCTTCGATGTCCTGAGACCAACTGACGCCGAATGTTCCGCATCGTTTACGTTGTTGTTCTTTGAAGTCTTTTTAGTTTTATTGGTCCTCTTGTTTTTGCGTTTCCGCCTGTCCGGTATGTCCAACGGACAGGACGCTATCACAGTTTCCATTTTGACAGTATCGTCCCCGCTCGCCATCCCTGATCGATCTATGGCAATGTCTGCCGATGTCCCATCTTCTACAACTTCCGGTTCCGGAGACAGCGGCAATATCAAGATGTCGCTCTTCTGGCCCTCCGATGGCGTCTGGACGTTTGCGAATTTTATCTTATCGAAAGTTGAGAAGGTTGGAGTTTGAATGATTTCGGTGTCGGAGGAACAGTCTGAGGTTGGGGGAGTAGGGATTGGGGGCATTTGAACGACATATACTATTGGGGAGGGGTAACAGGGAATTGGCATGATGATTTGTGGTTTCTGATATTTGTGGAGTTGGTCTGGCGATGGTGAATACGGCCTGCAAGAAAGAAAAAAAATTAGTTGCTGAGGGATTAATAGAAGAAAAAATTGACGTGAATAGGAAAAAATGTGCCAAATTTTAAGTTCATACCTATAATTACACATTATTTATTTTGATCATTTGTTAAATATGATCTAAAAAGGGTTATCAATATAATTCATAAATACTGTCTTATTTATAGGGGTTAAATATTTTTTATAGAAGTCTCTAGTTTTGCTTACAATTCTTTCGCATTCTCTATGGAAATTCGATCATTTTCAATAACGAGAATGTATTTTATTGAATCATTAGTTTAGTTTCAAATTAATTCACGATTTGGGTACGCCTAATCAGGAGTGTAACCAGGATTTATAAGTTCAAAAGGAAATTTTCTATATCAAAAAAACGGCAAACAAACACAAAACTTCAAGATTTTGATTTAACTTAAATGTAAGTAGTTACATTTGTTTTGGGTTCATAAAATAGCAACTTAACGACCCCATCAACAAACAAAATATACAGCGGACGTCAAAATTATGGAACATATTCATTTTCTCAGAAAAAAAATATTTGGGAACAAAATCCTGAAGTAGGTTTATTGTTTCACTTTTATCAAATTTGTATGCATTTTTGTTAAACCCTGTGCAATTTCCATCAATACTCTACATTTTTTGAATTTAGGAAGTGGTTCAAGTGGTAGTTTTTTGGCAAGGTTTTTGTATCGTCTTTACAGAAAAATTGCATTTGTACTTTGTCATGGCTCATTTACTTTGAGAAAATGGTACTTGATGGAATTTGGCAGCGAATGAAAGTCGACCATTACATTTTTGTTCATACCTTAGACTATATAAGAATAGACCCCTTTATTTACATTGAAAAGTGTCGCATCTGAAACTTAGAGCTGGTCGATTGTAACGTATTGAGCTGGTCCACTCAGGTCATAAAAAAATTTTCATGTTGCCAAACTGAACAAATAGTAGGATTCTCTATTCCCCCATAATTGTGAATAAAAACTTTTTCTCCAATTTGCATTCAAAACATTGTATAAAATTTTATATTTTGAATAGAAAAACTTTAGTT
The DNA here is from genome assembly GCA_030674115.1 of Micraspis discolor. Lineage (NCBI taxonomy): Eukaryota > Metazoa > Arthropoda > Insecta > Coleoptera > Coccinellidae > Micraspis > Micraspis discolor. Next base: position 6,619,318 of record JARTUT010001740.1, read on the forward strand.
GATTCTGCTATTTTATGTCAGAGACTGTAGATGGGAAGAAATTCAGATGAAAGTCAAGAGAACGCTGCCGCATTCTCTGTTTGACAGTTTGAAGGTAACATGATGTTTAGAAGACTCACGTTGCCACCACTGTGTCGAATCGAGGGTAGATTTGTGGATAAATAGTTTTTTCGCAAATTGAAGAAAATTTCAAATGATGAGAGTCACTTCTTTGTACACCTAATATATACGCAAATTGTAGGCAGCTTTGTCATATTTTTTATTGTTTATTACTTTTCATCGCACTAAAAATGGTTAGTGAATGTGAAAGTTGTAGTAAAGACAGGAATGTTCCATAGGTAAGTGTATTGTTAGAAATGAAGTATTTAGTTGTTTACATGTTCAGTAGTGTAGAAAGTTTAAATAGGGAAGTTTTCAATGAGATTATTATAAGATATGAGGTTCCCAGATGACGATGAAAGAAGAAGAATTTGGGCTTCGCTGTTGGGATGGTCAAGTATTTGCCCGAAGAAAGCAATCTTCATTTGTTCAGATTATTTTGACCCTGAAGATAATGTGATCCAAGTAATAAATGGAAAAAATTTATGTTGCCGGGTGAGGTTTCACAAGAGACTTTCAATGAGGTTAAGACTTTCAATGAGAGAGCAAAAACAAAGCGACATTTTACAATGGAATGCTTTGTCTATCTTATATAGTCTAAGGTTCATACACAACTTTCAATCCCCCTTCGTGACAGATTATAAAGTGGGAAATATTACCATCGTCTCAAAGTAAGTAAGCCATCGCAAAGTGCACATACTGGAAACTTCTTCAAACTGACTACCAAAAAAATTTTATTTTGTTGAAAATTTCTGCACGCCTGTGAAGAAAATGAAGACTTGTCTCAAAAAGTTCCACACCAACCACTTTCCCTATTAAATAAAATAATGTAGAGAGTTGATGAGGATAGCACAAACAAAAATCCTTTAAAAGTGCATAAAAATTTGGTGAAAGAGAAAGAAATAATGACCGGTTTCAGAATCTTGTAACAAAATATTTTCCTTCTGAGAAAATGAATTTGTTTCATAGTTTTGACGCGAATTGTATAAAAAAGTTAAAAGAATACTCCAAATAAAAAATAAAAAATATCTGGTACATATACAAGGTTTCAACATTTTTGTCAGTTGTTTACATGATATTTTAAGAATTATTCAGAAGACAGTAATGATTCTAACTCAGTGTTATTCACACTTGAATACTTGAACATATCTGTAAATTATTCTATTAATTTATTTTGCATTCTGTATAGCCAGAGCCCCATAAGCTTCGATATTATTTCAGCACTTGTAGAGAATGCCCAACAATATCAAAATATACGTTTTCAGATTTCAAATATATCTGGTTTTCCAGAAATGTGTTATAGCCACTCGAACCTGAAAATACCCGGTTCATAGTAATACAACATTATGTATCAGTTAGTGACTCCGCAACGGCCCGTTCCATTAAAGCAGTCATTAATTTAATCACACCTCACCTTGTCGTTCGTATCATGACAATCTGGCCGTAATGAAAACTATGATTATCAAATAAAAAAGACAGGATCAAAGAGACCGCATGGAAAATTCGGGAATCACGTGGGCTTAAAGATGAGAAATATCGATGGAATTGTCATGATATAAAACACTGTTTTTATAGACTGGAAGTGATTTATTCGAAGAAAAATTGCAGACACGTATTCAGTGATAACTTGTCAATATAAATTATTGTTATAAGTCGTGTAAATGAGATAATTATTGTTACTAGGACTAGCTATTTCTGTGTTTTGTCTGAAAAATGATACAATATCTTACCTCGAACATGGGATAACTTCTTCCGAAGGTAAAGTTGCGTGTATCGTGACGGCTGAAGGAGCCTGAAGAGGTGGTAAACTCTGAGATAAGGAGAGCAGATCGTGGGCAGCTTCTGTTTCTTCAACACTTCGAACACTAAGGTGATTTTGACTGAGGGAGGTAGTTGGAGTGGGGTTCGAAGCTGATTTGATTTCCTCAAGAGTGCCATTTGGTACGAATTCAGTTGTGAAGTCTGGAACAAGAAATTTGAATAAACAAAATGACACTTTAATAACTTTTTTCAATCAACAACTACACCCAATATCTCCTACATGTAGGATATTATAGAAGGAACAGCGAAGACGCCAGTTTTATATTTAATTTTCAGTTATAATGCATTAATAACGTGAAAGTTAAAGTCTCAAACAGTTGCATGCAGCAATTATTTGCGATTTCTAACACTAGATTTTTTATGAACATTTGGTGTTTTGCTCGGTTCTATTGCCACCTCAATATACCTGATTTAATATCCCTGCAACTTTATTCGATACAAAAATTAAATTAAATTTAAGAATTGCACCCCTGCAATGTTGATTGTGTTCGACAAATATATTGTGCTGTACTTAACGTTGAGCTCAAATTATTTTGTGGCATGATTGTCATGCAACCATTAATTCAAAGACTACGTCAACAAATAGAGTTATAAATTTGTCGACAGATGAAGGTGAAGCAAGTTATTTTCATTTATAAGGAATTAGGATAATAACTTGGCATTCATTTATCCAAATAATATCAAGCGAATGTGGTAAATCAAGCTTCGGATGCGGTAATTTTTGAACAATAATTAATTGATGGCGCATTATCTTGTAATAAACTAGAAATTTATTAATGGATAAAGAAAGCTTCCAAAATATACTCAGATAAGAAAATACCTTTTTCTGTATGAAAATGTTGTAGATTTTGTGAGGTCAAACTGTACCTTATCGAAAAGTGCACTTCTTGAACTTTCAAAATCAATTACCCAGATGAATACACAAAATTGGTTGACGTTGCCCTAATGTTTCATGTGTATTGTAAAAAAATTGCCTGAAATTTTCGTAAAATCTTCACTATTTTCACAAAATTCGATCGATACTTGACGAATTATTGAGCAAACCAAATTTCAGATGTTCAGAACTGCCGAACTATTCAATTACTTTGATTCAATATCAAGTTTAACAGAGATATTTGGACAATAAATCTAATAAATAAATTTAGATATACATTCTTGACTTTGGATCTTGAGCTTACAAAATTTCAGTTGTCCAACAATATGGCCTGTTTGGGTTGAAGAATTGCATTTTAGGGGGTTCCATACGATTTTCTCTATGATGCAACTGTTTGGGGAAAAACCTCGTTCAAAAATCCTTTTATCTCGTATGGGTTCAGTGAAATGAAAATGCCGATTTTGTTCACAGAAAAAAAAAATTCTTCGTCTCTAGAATAACTAATTAAACTCCAATCTGAAATTAGGGAAGCCTAAAGAAAGCAAAAATGCTAATAGAAAAAAATTAATCAATTCATATCTCTCAAAAATCTTTGTTGCAAGTAACCTTACAAATTCCGAATTGTAGAAATTTGGGTGTGGACGAATAAGAGTATCGAGTTTTCATCACGTGTTTTTCAGGTTACTACATTGACCCACTATTCGTAGCATCAGTATCCCTTATTCGAGCGTGAACGGAGAAAGTTGTAAAATTCCCAATTTTCTGCACGCGCGATAAATCTGCTCACCATGACAAAATAACACCGTCTTCCGGTATTTCGCCACCTTCTTCGAAGAGGGGAGATAAAATTCTGCAATATAACCCTTCCTATAAAATATCTCGACCTTCCGTTACATGAGATAGGAGTTTCTACTGTCCCGCAACCAATTTCGATAAACCTCCTAAACCAAAGGGAATCCAAACGAGCAGAGAGGTAGGTACGTGAAAATGTGGCCATTAGTATAAAAGCACACGAGCATAAAGGAATGGCGAAATCAAAAGTTTTATAAATCCGAAAGAAGGGAACCGGTAATCGATCCGATGTAGCTATCTGCTGCGCCTCACGGGAGTAGTTGGTCTTTTCCTTCCCTTTGATTCCTTTTAGGGATGGAATGGTACCAGGTGTTTATCAGTCGATATTGACAGGTTACAGGAGGGTGAACAGAATTGGTGATTAGGAGGATACAAAAATTAATTGCAATAAAACGAATTGTCCTACAGGTGTGGACGAATATACCCCGAAATGCAGGTTTTATCTTTTATTTGTTTCTCATTTGTGAAAAGGTTAGATAAATTCCAAAAAAATCTCAATAATTTGTCACAAATGTCGTAAGCTATGGAAACATTGCCATAAACATGTCTGTTTATTTTTCTTTACATTCGTTTTGACGAAAGCGAAAATTATTATATATAAAAGAAATTATTGAGGCTGCCAGCAGTGTAGCTTTAAGTTTATTACCTGCAAAAACAGCTTCAAGGTACGAGCGAGCGATGATTCGGTCAACAAAAAAATGGAAATGTCTAGCAAACTAATTGGGTAGTAAGGAGAGTACAAATGTTCTGCAGTCTTCGAGTTCATTAGTTTCTGAAAAACATTGTATGATATTCGTTTTGAAAGTGATTTCAATTTGTTCGTGAAATTGTTCAGTTCACAAACCTTTTCTTTCACAAAATGAAATGTAAATTTTAACACTCATATCATAAATATCTGTTTCAGTCCAGCTTTCCATAAAGTTCAACATATTTGCAAAAGAACAGATCAAGAAACCTATAGGCTCAAATTTTCAGACGATTTGAATGATGCTTGTAGAAGTTATATAGATTTTTGCAATTTTTTCGCATCATTGGCAGGTTCTACCTAAAAAAATGACATAAGTTATTTGAAAAAACAGTCAAGTAGAATATTCCCCAGCAAGGTTCCTGAATAGTTTGAATGACGCCCTATACTTTATCAATTTCAAAACTATTTCTCACGTACAATGTCTATATAAATTCCTTCGCCGAATACACCGATTCTTTTCATCGTTTCCCCCAAATTTCACGTCGACACTTCTCGCCCACCCCTGCCAGAATAGCCTCCTCACCACCCATACCCCGTTTGAGGCGCAACAAGAAACTAAATTGAACGGAAATTTCGCCATGGCTTTAATCGAAATGGGCAAATGCCAACAGTTCTAACCACGCCAATCTTTCCTAACACCCTCCCTAGATCCAGAATTGACTATTGTGTTTCAAGGTGTGGTGATAGCGTTTCCGATAAGGTCGTTCGGATAATGGCCGATTTTCCCAACAATACGAAAGGAAGGTAATGCACGTCCGCCATTGCCACCGGAGTGGCCAACTTCCATTCTTCGCGAGCATTAGTCGACTCTGTCTTTGATGCTATCGCGCCATTTCCAATTTGTCTTGTGAATGAAAACTGGAACGATTCGCCAGGTTATTATTCGAAATTACTGGGTGTTGAAGTTTCAACAATGATGGCCTTAAGAAGAGTTTTGATTGAAAAAAGTTTCGTTATATCGAACATGAACTTCATTTCATCTGATTAAACTGAAAGTAATTTCAATATAAATTTTGAAAATGCAAAGCAATAGTCTTCAATTAAAGAGAAGAGATGGACTCTAAAAATAATTAAACAGCGATGGTATCAAAGAACCTTAGTCCGTTCCGATGAGCTTCAAAAGATGATGGCAAATACATGGACATGTTCTCACCTTTTCACTCTTTGCCAGCAATGCCAACTATTCTGCAACTTGTTTTATAACATATAATTCTTTTGGTTTAATATATTGCACGAAGTTCCAATTGGAAAGAAATTAAATTTCGATATTTTGCTAACAACTTCTAATCCTCTTCGCATTTGTGCTGAAACCGCGCCAAATTGAATAATTGCGGATCCGAAGCAGTGAAATTACATTAGAATATGAACGCAATATGTATGTGTCGTACTTGATTAAATTATGTGCAATTCAAATCGTTGAATTAAAATTCATAATATAATTCAACTTCAACTATGGAATTGTACGGCCCATGTTCCTCGCCAGCTTTTATTACAGTTTACTGGTGAGGAAATAATTTGGTGCGGTTATGGGACAATATGCATTTATTCCGGAATTATGTCCTTTGGTACAAATTGAATAAAGGCTTTGAGAGCAAAAAAGAAACGAACGTGGACATAGGAAACCGAAAAAAGTTTTAGTATGAAATTTAATTGCTTTTCTGATTTGATAATTATAAGGAATTCTATCATAGAATTTCTGTTCTTCAATCTCACAACTTAGGATTAAGATTCCAGTTCGGTAAATAATTTGTTCGTTTTTGGCGCTCTTGTTCACCCAAACAGAGTGCCTATCATTTTGCCCAAATGTCTGTAATTTTGGAATATCGAGCCGAAAATGGTCTCAATCGATTGGGTTCGACTCCCTGATGAAGAATCCGTAGCGAAAGTTGAGTCTGTCTGGCCGGCCGTATCCTCTCTAACATTCAAAAGAGATGAGCTAGAGTTTTCATATTTTCAGAATAGGTTAATTGTCCAAATATCTCGGACAAGTTCGTATTGGGCCAAATCCGTTGGTTCAGTAGTTATGAGCATCTGAAATTTTGTTTCCTCAATAACTACTAGAATATCCATCCGATCAAGTTGATACTTACTTATTATGTCACTTGTCATAATAAATGTCAGTCGATAATTTTTCCTAATTTCCTAATTTTTTAAATGAAATAAGTATTATATCACAAACTTCCCCAACTATGGATGATGATTTCCCTTTGAATGGGTTCCATAGCAGACTTCAAACATCAGAAGATCTGAAAAATCGTCACTTGGAACGCAAGACCCGATTCGAAGAACCCTCCTTGCAGATTGGCGACAAATTTTGTGTATTGGATCTGAATATAGAGGGTATTTAAACTCTATACCCATCTGAAATGTGGGAAAATGGTACGATTATTAGAAAATATGTTATCTGATAGAAGGTTTCGTGTTTTTATTGAAAATAAAATTAGCAACTTCAAAACATTGAAACACGGTCTTCCTCAAGAATCAGTTTTAGCTCCTTTACTTTTCAATTTATATCTAAGTGATTTGCCCACTACATCATCTCAAAAATTTGTTTAAGCTGACGACATTGCAATTGCTTACCAACATTCGGATTTCCATACTCTGGAAAACATACTGTCATCTGATTTGGAAATTTTAAAGAATTATTTTATCGAGTGGCGATTAGGTCCAAATCCCAACAAAACAGAGGTATCGTGTTTCCATCTGAATAATCATGAAAAATATAGAAAATTAGCTGTAACTTTCAATGATTCTCCTATCGAACATAATTTCTATCCAAAATACTTAGGAGTTAAATTAGATTCATCACTCAATTACAAGGCTTATTTAAATGATCTGAGCCTAAAACTGAAAAATAGGAATAATATTGTTCAGAAATTAGCTGGATCGTCTTGGGGTGCTGATGCTTCCACTCTTCGCACAGCATCTCTAGCCCTAGTCTTTTCTGCAGCTGAGTATTGTTGCTCTGTTTGGTTTAATAGTGCACATACACAAAAAATTGATACACAATTGAATACATCCATGAGAATAATTACTGGCACCATAAGATCAACACCGGTTCATTGGTTACCAGTATTGTCTAATATTGTCCCTCCCCATATTCGCATACAGACTGCAGCTCTGAATTCTTGGAATAAATATAATTCTTTTCCCAATTTATTCCCAATTATTTCATATTTTCCACAAAATAGAATTCCCAGATTAGAGTCACGTAAACCATTATGGCATAATACGTTCTTCAATATGAACATAAGTGATAAAGAATTATGGAAGACTGAGTGGAACTCTTACGAAATGTTCAATAAGTATCTCGTTTCTGATCCTTCTGAAAAAGTTCCTGGTTTTGATCTTCCAAGAAAAATTTGGACAGTTCTTAATCGTTTGAGAATGGCAATGCCAATTTCGCAGAAATCGTCATGCTAGAAAATTTTTAAAAAATTCCCAAAAAAAAAAGTTTTAATACTCACTATCTCATAAGATCTTTTTCGGATTTCAAAAAAAATTCGTGAATATATTGAGGTGATCGATATCTTACTTATCCTCAAATTTCATTGTCGTAGATCTTCCTCATCTAAAGATATGATCATTTTTTTCATTTACTCAAGAGAAGAGAGAAATGAAATACGTCCCGATGATTTTCTTTGAACGATGGCCATCACAGATCGATATTCGATTGACAAATGCCGGGTTCATTAATCAGTGTCAGTTGGCGTATAATTAATCAAAATTTTTCATAACGGGAAATCATAGAGATACAATTCAATCTCGGTGGCTGAAATAATATACGTTGTCAACATTCAGAAAATCACTGACGTATGTTTTTAGGGGAAGGGAATTATAGCTTCGAACAAAACTTGGGAAAAATTATGAGTAGTTATTTTTAATTTGAGATATAGGTTTGTTCATTCATTAGGCGTTCATATTTTCATCACATTGTCCCATAGTACGGGAAAAGACTATTGTTCACCTGATCAGAGTGCTTATAGATTTGTTATGGTTTGAATATTTACTCGCAAGTAGCTCAGCAAGAGCGCCAGAACAATCTGACCTCACGTCAGTGCTTTCTAAATTTTTCCTATTAAGAGAGGCGAAAGAGAAAACTCTCATTACTAAATGAGAGGTGAAAGAGAAAACCATCATTACTTAAGAACTAGACACAATAAAATTAAATAACCAATAAGTTCTGGAAAACAGATTACATCCGATTAACTTAAATAACAGACGTGAGTGTAGACCAAAAGACCAGTAAAATAGAATCACGTATTTATAAAATTCTTCAAAATTACTAGATGCTAGTAACAAACATATAATCACCGATAGACTCAAAAAAAAAACGTTCGAAAATGTCGAATAACGACTCAATTAAACACATGGAAAAAAAATTGAATGACGACTAGAAAAACTTGCCAGATATCACAAAAGAGATAATGAGGAAACCACTTGAATAAATGAGAAACGTGAAGTACCAGGTCGAAAATTAAATAACAGAAGGGCTGCTCAAATTAAATTGTCCTATCAATACTCGTATTTACAACCCTACCACCTATCCCATCTTTGATATCCCAGAAAGAATTATATATCTTGTTTAGTTCGCCTGAGAAACAAGCACCAAATTTCAAGAAGCGGCAATCTTGATCATTTAGTTTTTGCGCATGCTCAGTAGTGACGATCCAGCAGATCCATTGTTGCATCAATTTTCAGTACGTTTGAGCTGACATTCACAATATATGTAGAATTTGTTTTATCAATTGTTTAAGGTTATGATAGATTATCGCCTACTTATATTCATTCACATCGTAGCAAACACGGCTTTTCTCTTCAGTTTATTTTCAGGAAAAAATGAATGAAGTTAACAAAGGAAAAGGCCGATTCTGAGTTTTCGTCCAAGTTCCAAAACTACTGCCTTAAATCTCACTTTGGTAACTACGTCATAATTATCTATCCGTCAACACTCTGTCTTGATCTCTACTGATCTTCTGTCATCTCGAGAGTGTCACGTCATCTTAACAACGCACATCGGTTACGGCGATTAATGAATCAAACATTTCAGCGGTTCTTCCGTCCTTTCTTAAATTAACAATATACGAATTCCACACAATAAATATCTGATTGCAAGGCACAGGCACTGGCACTCAACTCAGTCCAAAAATTCTAAATCCTACATTTATGGGGGATAATGACTCATAACCGCATACTCTGCTCTTGATAGTCTTTAAAATGCATTGTATTTATGTAGGCAGGTTGAACCGTTCCAAAAATTATTGAAAATCAGCAATATTCTGTATTTATTCGGATACAATCGCAATTGTATCCGCTTTTGCAAAGTTCACCCTATCTTTTCTCTCATACCCGCAGCGAATTATGCGAGAGTGAGAATTAGAGATCAACAGACCTTCCTAATTGTCTACTTATGACATCAAACTCGTAGAAATAATGAACTTAATTCTGTACGATGCTCTGGGCGAATATTCCGGAACATGAAAAGCAACTTAATCTGCAAGGACGGAACCTTGGCGTGAGTGGCTCAACAGAGTTCCCAAAACTCCGAAACCCTCAGCGGTTGAGGCCATTATTAACGAAATTAAAATGGAGGAAATTAAATTCATTCTAAACAAAGTAGATAGTTCCGAGTATTGCAGAATTAAAAACTTCGGAGTTATCTGGAGCGACTTAACAACGCGGAACAAAAGTGGAACCCTGCAGCTAATGAAAGCACCTTGTTATCTTCATTGTTCTGAAGAATGGACGGTTATTATCTGGCTGGTGTACGGTCTTAGGGTTGCTTCTTTTTCGCAACTGACGCCTGAATATCACTCAAGTTGAGATAAGAAATGTGCGGGGATTTATTTTTCGGTGTTATTTCTTTTGTCAAGAGAATAAAGAACGTTAATCTGAGGGGACTTGTAATTTCGTTCCATCCGACTACTTTCTTATTTAACGGTGACACTATATAAAGAATATACTTCCTTCAAGACTTCATTTTTTCTTGAGATCATGTATTTAATCCGATCTTAGTTATGCTCCGCACTCCACCATTTCGTTATCTATTGTTATACAGAGTGACTAGTAGATTAATATCAACCATAGATTAATAAGATCAAAAGAAACACTTTTCTCCTATACTAATTTTTGAAATTGGGTTCCGTTCTAGATATACAGAATATCCAAAAAAAAATGATTTTTTCTTATATTTTCGTGATGGATAATACGAAATTTCGCAGGTTTCAAACAAATACGAAACACTTTAGATTAACCATACTAGCTTTATCCTCTAAAGTCTTCCAGATAATGCATCAACAACCTTTAAAAGCATCAAAACTTGATATAAAATAGGCAGCTACGAAACATATCCAAGCATTTTCAACATAACAACGTCCTATAATTCGTTGGAGACAGCTGCATGGAAGAAAAAAAAAACCATGCGGCGTTACCTCGCTCTGAGCGCAGAACTAAAGACAGAGAGGCCTCTGCGTTCGACATTTGTGTCTCTCCTACTTTAGTGAGCGATGCGTCTGTATGGACAGCTGCTTACAATAATACATTTACATACTTGTAAAAACTATGTTTATTGTAAATTCACATCATTGTTACATTGTATATGTTTTTGATCAATACAATTGTGATTTCTATTTACCCTCTTCTTTATATCCATATCTGTCAAACCAATATAATTGATTTTGTTTTTGAAGAATGAAACCAGTATTTCCTTGTGACGTTGTCACGTTCAACAATTGTCAGTAAAACGACTTTACAGACAACTGATTTTTTATATGCTTGAACATTTCAAAAGAATTTCTTATTTCACATTTATCTTCTTAAACCGTTTCCAAGTTATTCGATGTTGAATGATTTGAAATTTCCTAACCGGAAAAAATATCATTCAGCCGAAATAATTTAACGTTGCCATAGTTCTTCAATTTTGGAAATCATTCTCATCATTGAAAACTTCCAATACCATTTCATAATACAACAAGAGAACTACTAACTGCGATGCGAACTTGAATCTTTCAAATTTAAAACGAAGTTTCTGAATCAATACTCAAAATGAATGAATGAATACTATTTGCTTGATTAATTGATCAGTTGTAATCAATTAACATACAATACAACGAAATGTTCATTTCAAATTCTCAAAAATAAATTATACATTTCCATTAAAAACTGTATTACTCTATTCCATGAAAAAAATAATTACCTTCAACTTAAAAAGATCTTTCTTCCAAAACAAACAAATAGCTTTAATTTCATGAGTACAAATGAACGATATGGAATATATATTTATAAAATTTCCAATAATTTTAAAGGTAGCTTAAAAGAACAATCTGATCCATAACGCTTTGATGCGATATTCACTCCCAAAACGAATGCATCCATATGAAATTTATCTCCAGAGAAAAATTATAGTAAATATCTTTTATATACCTGTATATATCTGTAATCTTTATATATAAAAATGAAACCCGTTTTTCGTTGTCACGGCATAACATGAAAACGGCTTGACCGATTTGGCTGGGTTTTGTTTTGTGGCTTTCTAATACGCTGTACATGGTTCTTACGGAAAAAATATTAAGAAAATCTCTTGGAAAATTGAAAAATATACATTTTAATTTAATCATTATTGCTTTCACTGATACAAACTTGAGATTAGCTGTAAATCAAATGGCCCATTAGCTCACTTGGTTAGAGCTTCGTGCTAATGACGTGAAGGTCGCGGGTTCGATCCACTCATGGGCCAAGAAATTTTTATCATTCACCGAATCAAGTGGAAATTGAAAAAGATGCCATTTACCATCTTCTTTATATTCTTTAAATATAAAAATGAAACCCGTTCTTGGTTGTCACGGCATAACAAGAAAACGACTTGACCGATTTGGCTGGGTTTTTTTTTGTAGTTTTCTAATACGCTTTACGTTGTAGACTCTATGGTCTAGAAAAAGTCTGGACCAAAGTTAGGTTAATGAATTCCATTCAATTTACCGCTCTCTGTGAGTAAACAACCGTACGATATTAGAGGTTATCCTTAATATATGCTGCGATAACGATAATTTTAGTTTTTGATATTAGTTCGTTCAATTTTAAAGACTAAGAAGTTTTTTGTTTGGTTTTTGTGTTTGCTAAATGCTAAAAAGTGTTTGTTAAGCACGGTGAGTTCACTCCACTTCACATCTTCTTCTTCCAATTTTTGTGACTTTTGTGAATCAAAGACCGAACTCATGGAGATGGTATTCCCAAACATTGCTGAAAATTACTTAAATCACGTTTGGCTAAGCGAACGTGTTGTAGCGGCACTCTGTCAGCAGCAGGGGAGTGTATAGGGATCTCTTGGCGGCACTCTATATAGCCACGCATAGCTTAATTCACAGCGCTTCGGTGGCCTAGAGGTTAGCGCTCAAGTTTCACACCGACTAAGTACTAGGTGCCGGGTTCAACTCCCGGCGGCTGCCTCAAAACTTCTAACCCCTGCCTCTATGGCATGGCGCACACAAACCATACTGATGAGTTCAAATGTGTGCGCCAGGGACGAAACGCTCAACTTTCGATCCTACATTGTTGACCCCGACGTGATGGGAACGGTTGTCTTTACGACGTGTCTTGGAAAAGCAGACGGTTGACGCTTGAGGTATACTCGCTCCCTCTCTGCAACTTCCAACGAAACTCTAGACGCCTTTCCCATTCCGTACAATATTCATGGTCTGCCGCGGTATTGCGTATTGCTTAGGTGGACATCACCCGTCCGCACCATACCTTGTGGTGTAGCTCAGCTCAGGTGGCCATCACCCAGCTACACCTACTGACCTTGTAACACGCACTGGTTTCGTTCCTCCGTCACTGGTAAGGGACTGTGTAGCGGCACTCTGTCAGCGGCAGGGGAGTGTATAGGGATCTCTTGGCGGCACACTATATAGCCACGCATAGCTTAATTCACAGCGCTTCGGTGGCCTAGAGGTTAGCGCTCAAGTTTCACACCGACTAGAAACTAGGTGCCGGTTCAACTCCCGGCGGCTTCCTCAAACTTCTAACCCCTGCGTCTATGGCATGGCGCACACAAGCCATACTGATGAGTCCAAATGTGTGCGCCAGGGACGAAACACATAAGTAGGGATAAGACTTCCGCTCCTATAGTGTTATATTGGCCGCAAAAAATGTTAATGTGAATGAAATGAATTTTCAGATTTAAGAAAAAATAGCTGGCGAATTGAAGAATTACAAATCAGTTGATTCCATTACTAATGAAGATGAAGTTGTCAATTATCCAACAGAATTTTTGAATTCGCTGGAATTGCCCGGCTTACCACATCGTAATCTGCAATTAAAAATCGGATCTGTAATTATTATGTTACGGAACATAAACCAGCCACGTCTGTGTAATGGCACCCGGCTTGCGGTGAAGAAATTATTGAACAATTTTGAAAGGGAAGTACAAAGGCGAAGATGTTTTAATCCCACGCATCCCTATGATACCGAACGATATACCATTCAGCTTTAAACGTTTACAGTTTCCAGTGCGGCTTGCATTTGCAATGTCAATAAATAAAGGGCAGTCGCTAAGTGTATGTGGCATCAACCTAGAAAATCCATGTTTTTCACATGGCCAATTATATGTCGCCTGTTCCCGTGTCGGAAAACCATCAATATTATTTATTTACGCGCCAGAACGTGAAACTAAAATATAGTTTATCAAAAAGCATAAGAAAAGAGAGAAGCAGTGAAAGATATAGATGCTATTAGTTACTTTCTAGAGCGCGCGTGGTGTTGAGCTCAGTGTTTACTTCAAAATGCCAAGTATTTCAATAGCGATTTGTAAAAATATAAGTGAAATTATTAAACCGTATGAAATAAACGCTATTATGAAATTATATATTTTGTTTTTATTTAATAAAATTAGTAGTCCTTCTCAGGTAAGGCGGGACCAGAGAATTGGCAATTCATTTTTATATGGAGCATATTATATAATCCAGTTCAAATTGCATAGGTAGGTACTCATATAAAAGATAGGTCAGCTATACAAAATAAAGAGTGCTTCAAAGCAACGATGAGGCGGTACGAAGTTCGCTAGTATGAAAATATATTTACACATTATGTTCATTTCTACAATGAACTCCAATTATTTTTTCATTCCGTTGTTGCTCTTTGAATTTCCCTCTGTAATTTTTGTGAACTTCATTTAATCGATTTTCACTGACCCGATTTTTGCTAATGATGGGCGCAAGAAAAAGTTTTACCCGAACAATTGAATGAACCAGCAATCATTTCTGTCCAAGTCAGGTACGATAAATTCAGAATTTAAAGGCCAAACTCTGCTTTCAAATCATATTTCAATAGAGTTTTCAGATTAACCCTCCATGCTCCGAAAAATCAAACATTACTGACTTTTCAGAGTGAATCCAGAAGTTTACCACATTTTTTTCACGAAGTTGCGAGGAAACTTCCAGGAGCTTTCACTAATAATCCGACTCGAGTGTGTTTTTTCATTAGGAGTGAATATGTTCCAGAACTTCTAGCGAAAGAGTTCTTTTTATACGCCATTGTATTTGACTTCTGGGATAGAATTATTTTTAATAACTGAAGAGACTGCTGTCTGCTGCTATACTCGGCATAGATAAGAAAAATGAACTGTTGAGATTTCCGGCCTGAGCGAAAAACGCCAATTTTCGAACGTAGCTATAACTTTTCAAGTTTTATCAGAGTTTACGGGTCCGTGGAGTTAGCAAAAAGTTGAAGCAGTGTGTCTGATACTATGCCAAATATTTAGTACCTTATTGAACTCCCATTACACCATTAATGTTTTTGAGAAATCAACAATTAAAATTGCTGGTTTCCACTTCATACTCAGCACCAACATTTAAAAATTAATTAAGTGGAATAAATATGCGAATAGTATGTGACTAATAAGTGCCTAATTAGTGTTATTTAGGAATTCTGGGAAATTTTGCTGTATAAATACTAACTTTATACCTGCTTCATACTCTGTACCAACACATTATGATTTCTATTGCATTCATTAGTGCCTATATTCAGGTTTACAGTAATCCAGAGATGTTTTTGGTGAAAAAATGGAGAGACTTCTTCTCTAACTAAGCGAAATAATTACTGTCTGATTGATGCTACAAAAAATTTGTACTATTGTTGCGTTTATGTCATCCAATACCCAGGGGACATTTATCCTTAATTTGGCAAGTCATTTTGACTAATTGAGTCAAAATCGTCGCCTCATTTCATTTGTACCGACAGTTGCGCACATTGCACTGTGTTGCCAATTTCAGTTTCGAAGAATGAAATCAATAAATGAAAGTTGAATCAGAATAATTATATATCAACATGAATTTAAGTAAGATATTAAAAGAAATAATAAAACACAAAATTCGAAAAAATTGCAGAGAAAAGAAGAAAACTTCCATTCCTCTATAGCCATTCTAGCGAAGAAGAAGATATATTTAGATGAATAAATACTAAATACTTAGCTCATTCGTCATAGCATAAGCATAGTGAAGTACCGATATATCATTTTTATCCAAAACTGCTAATAATCATGAAACGTCCAATAAAGATCGGAGACACAGATCTTTTGAGTGAAATCGAATTTTCTCTTGATTCAAATCGAAATTCGATAGTACAAAAAAATGTGTATGTCATGCTTGAGAATGGGATAATCGAACTAAATACATTTCATCCAATAAGGTATCAGATGAATCCTGTCAACATATCGATGACGAATTTTCCGGGACAAACGCAATGCATGAAAATTAAAAATCAAATCATTGCGAAAGAATATAATGGAAGGAGTTTGAGAAGATTATATTCAGAACAAAATAGATCATTTTCATTCATAAGAAGGTTTGTGCTGGGAATGGAAAGAACGATTTCATACATGTTACGGAGTATAATTTCCATGGGATTTAATCAGAATAACAACGAACCAATATGTGGGGGAAGAGAAGATGGTGATAGGAGAAAGGAACTAGAAGAAAAATACAGATATATTCCATGACATATTGAAGATTGAAATAATTTAGAACCTTCTATCTCAGAATAATTACATTTTCAAAATTAAATACTTAATACTAAATATTATATTGAACTCATGGGAAGTTTAAAAAATATATTGTGAGTATATTAAATTTTTTGTTTGTTTCATTGAAATATTTGCTCATATTTGTGATCAAGAAATAAGAAAAGAAATGTTGTAAAGTATGAATTAAATCAATTTAAGTAAACATAAATCTGGCTTTTTCTTTTTTCGTAATATTTTAACCTAATAATGGTATGAAAAAGCATCTTATATTATCTTGATACCTACGTGGTAAGCCAAAATCAAGAAAAAATAATTTATAGGTCATTAAAGGTGAAAGCATCATTTCTACTTGACAATAAATCTACCTGAAATTAGCAAAATTTTAACACAAAATATGATGTTAACAATTATTGTATACAATACGATGGTGATTGTTCGGTCCTTTTGTTATAGCATGAATTTGAAGCTGAGGCGATCGCTAAATATTTGAATTTCCCGCTAATTTTATAAGTCAACCCTGGTGACTTCGCACATGTTATGGATACGCCTCTAGAACGCGAATTGGAATAGAAGAACTCTCGCTATCACGTTTGTTATCGAAATTGTTTATGAAATCACGCTAATTTTGATTTGTTTTTTGGATATATTACACGCTTGGTTTCACCCGCATAGTTGGAAGTTTCGCATCGCATTTTGATTGTATTTTCAACACCGCATTTGAACAAAAGTTGGACTATCCCGCAGCAAGGGGTCCCTGTGAAGAGCTGATAATTGGAGCAGAGCCCTGAAATTATCATAGTTCACCGCTGTGGTAAGTCATCATTGTTGACCGCATTTCTTTATATGAATTTTGTTGTTTCATATTATATATTTCGCGTTCGCACCAGCTTCAAACGCAAAAATAAATACAGTCTATTTATCCCTCAAAATTACTGAGCTATCGGACATAACAGTGATTAATTACAAATGAAGTAAATGAAACTTTAGCGTGGATGCCCGAAGGAGAGAAATAAAAGGTCTTTTTGTGCACCTTACCATAATTTGTATCTACTCGTAACAGGTATTTCGATTAAAGCAATAAAATTAATCTTCATCATCTGGCATTACCTGAGTACTGATATGCTTTTATGTCAACGAATACTATTTTTCAGGTAAAGCTCTTATAGTCCTTTTTCTGCCGAAAGGTTGAAGTAACTTGAAGAAATCTTCAGAGAAATTTAAACCAGTTTTCGGAGTTCTGTCAATTTGACAATTTGAAAAATTTTCCTTTATTGTCAGTTTTTCTAGGAACTAATTGTTTTGCCTTGAAAACGACAGGAGATGTCTGCCGAAACGTTTAAAAAAAGAACTATAATAGGATATGATGGTTATTGCCCTAATAATAATAATTCTGCTCGAGCTACATCGTAAAAAATTTCTCTTCGACAATCAAATAATAGGGTTAATATAACTATGTATATATATAGATGATTCTCGTGGGTTAGCAGTCAAATAAAAAGTAGAAGACTCTTTTATCCTTTACTCGAGCTTTCAAAACAATTTGTTTCTTTTTCAAGAGTGCTGCAAATTATTAAAAATCAATTGGTGAACAGGTTACAGATCTTCAGTACTTACGATAGCGAGATTGATTATGAAATGATTCATTAAATCTTAATCTAATTAACATGAATTCAAGACCTTAAATTATGATAGCTCAAAAATATAATAATGATTGACAATTTTGGATGTCATTTAAAGACGTGAACATCGAAGTGGAATCTTGAGAGCTAGGCATATGTGATATACAATACAAGCTTTAATTTAGAATCAGATTACTTAGAATAAGAACATATGTTCGGAAGGATATTAACTCTTTGAGCACAATGTATTCTTACTTGATTTCTATAGAAAAACAAGAAATGTGACTAACGTTTCAAACTTAGATATAAGTGAATAACAAAATCTTTAACACCGAACATATGTTCTTATTCTAAGTAATCTGATTCTAAATTAAAGCTTGTATTGTATATCACATATGCCTAGCTCTCAAGATTCCACTTCGATGTTCACGTCTTTAAATGACATCCAAAATTGTCAATCATTATTATATTTTTTGAGCTATCATAATTTAAGGTCTTGAATTCATGTTAATTAGATTAAGATTTAATGAACATCATTTCATAATCAATCTCGCTATCGTAAGTACTGAAGATCTGTAACCTGTTCACCAATTGATTTTTAATAATTTGCAGCACTCTTTGAAAAAGAAACAAATTGTTTTGAAAGCTCGAGTAAAGGATAAAAGAGTCTTCTACTTTTTATTTGACTGCTAACCCATGAGAATCATCTGTATACTTTATATTCAGTCACGAATTTTCTTAAATTATGTATATATATATATTCTTTTGAACTTTTCGCTTACAATATTTAGTTAGCAAACAATAAAGCATATAGATCAAGGGTTAGTGACGGGGGTGTCATACAATTCGGAGTATCACATAAAAGCCTAGGGAAAAAACCCCAGTAAAAAAAAACCCTGGCTCCCCTTCTAAGTCTGAAAGTACAAAAATAAGCTGAAATATATTTTAGGGACTTCTTTCTTCAAGAGTGGTCTTCTATTAATAGAGACGGAGACTTCTTCAAGTTTTCCACATCGAATCTGGAAATAAAAAGACAAAAGCAGAAAAAAGAACTGAATAACAAAAATACGTATCAAATTCGTTTGAAATTAATAACTTATTCCAAGAAAGAATCGGAAACATCATGAATAGCCCTAAAACCATCTTGAAATTTATATATAGGACAACTATTGATGAGATGAGGTATTGTTCCTTCCCCACATTCATAACTTGCGCTAGGAACTGAGTTCCATCTGAAAAGCATGCTATTGGTACATGACTAACGATTAAGAACTGTCCAAATTTGTCTTGGAAGATCAAAACCAGGGAATTTTTCAAAAGGATCAGAAACGAGATACTTATTGAACATTCTTTATCACTTATGTTCATATTGAAGAACGTATTATGCCATAATGGTTTACGTGACTTCAATCTGGGAATTCTATTTTGTGGAATATATGAAATAATTGAGAATAAATAGGGTAAAGAATGATATTTGTTCCGAGAATTCAGAGCTGCAGTCTGTCTGCGAATATGGGGAGGGACATATTAGTCAAAACTGGTAACCAATGAACCGGTGTAGATCTTGTGGTGGCAGTATTTATTCTCATGTATGTATTCAATTGTGCATCAATTTTTTGTGTATGTGCACTATTAAACCAAACAGAGCAACAATACTCAGCTGCAGAAAAAACTAGGGCTAGAGATGCTGTGCGAAGAGTAGAAGCATCTGCACCCCAAGATGATCCAGCTAATTTCTGAACAATATTATTCCTAGTTTTCAGTTTTAGGCTCAGATCATTTAAATGAGCCTTGTAATTGAGAGATGAATCTAATTTAACTTCTAAGTATTTTGGATAGAAATTATGTTCGATAGGAGGATCATTTCTAATTTCCTATATTTTTCATGATTATTCAGATGGAAACAAGATAACTCTGTTTTGTTGGGATTTGGACATAATTGCCACTCAATAAAATAATTCTTTAAAATCCGAATGTTGGTAAGCAATAGCAATGTCGTCAGCATAAACAAATTTCTGAGATGATGTCGTGGGTAAATAACTTAGATATAAATTGAAAAGTAAAGGAGCTAAAACTGATCCTTGAGAAAGACCGTCTTTCAATGTTTTGAAATTGCTACTCTTATTGTCAATAAAAACACGAAATCTTCTATCAGATAACATATTTTCTAATAATAGTACCATTTTCCCACACTTCAGATGGTTATAGAGTTTGAAAATTAATCCATCTAATTTTCCTAAAGCCTCCCTGGAAATTTTGTAGAGCATTTTCTATAAAAGATTCAATTCTAAAAAGAATTTACCTTTTCAATATCTTGAAAGAGACACTCAA
This sequence comes from Micraspis discolor, assembly GCA_030674115.1. Taxonomy (NCBI): domain Eukaryota; kingdom Metazoa; phylum Arthropoda; class Insecta; order Coleoptera; family Coccinellidae; genus Micraspis; species Micraspis discolor. The sequence continues at coordinate 6,639,675 of JARTUT010001740.1, forward strand.
TAAACTGATGGGTCGATAACTAATAGGATCACAAGGATTTTTTCCTCGTTTCAAAATACCTATTACATATTTTAGCCTTACGAAATTCAGAAGGAAAGTTTCCTGATTTCAGAATATTTTTATAGAAAGACAAATATAACTATGTAATATTCAATCATGCAGTTGAATTATTTAACAAGTTTCCAAGAAAATGCTAGAATTATGTAAATTATATCAAAAATTAAAAAATCAGAATTTTCCATAAAAAAAAAATTTATTTTCAACAAATATACTGCTCGAAATCATGAGTCTCTCAATTTATTTACTAGTTTATTTTTCTAGTTTCCAAATGAAACTAACTAATAAAAATAACACCGTTACTTAAAAAAAAACTCAAATCGAGATATGAGAATTTTACTGAATAAAAATCAAATGATTTTTGAAATAGCATAAATTTTTTTTTGAATTCCTCGTCCACAATGTCTATTATTTGCACATTTTGTTTGATGAAGTTTTCAGTTAACACATTGTATATTTCTGCGCTTTCCCATATCAGTTTTTAGCGACATTTGCTGCAATGAAATTCTGACTAAAGTTTTCGAGTGTTTGTTTTTTGGTATTGTCAATATTTCCATTATATAATTTAAATTCTCTGAAATATTTTTACAAATTAGTGCATTCGGTAACATACTATTTCAAAATAATAATTGTGGATTATGTTATATCGATATACGTAGACAAAACTTTAATTATTTTTGCTTTTATTGAGGTACCAACTAGACAATGGATTATTAAAATAATGCAATTAATTTATTGAGGAAAGATTATTTTTCATTCAAATATTACAACAAAGTATAGTTAGTATAATTAGAAATAGTTAGAAATGAAGTGAGGTAAATACATTAAACATAATATTAATTTGAAAGGCATTATATGCCTTCATCTGAAATTACTGTAATTGTACAATCCCATTTAATGAAGAGGTCCAGTTCTAAGCTCAAAGGATATGGACAAGTTTTCATAAAAATATTTTAATCATAAGTTGAAACTCTATGACAAATTGTTCTAAATTCAACAATATTTCCATATTATTCTACTGAGAAACTGTGAAAACAGTTTTTCCATACTGCTTCAATATGAAAATATTTATTTTTTCATAAGTTTGTAGATACCTATTTCTCTTCACTTCTGTAAAAACTCTAACTGTACTAAGTCGACTCCTTGAAAAGAAAACACAAACGTTCAATTTCCTCGTTTCTTAATGTAAATCCAATAAGTATTAATGATGCCATTACTCACCTTAAGTTTCTCAATCAAATATCGCGTGTTTTCCTCACGTTCACGTCATCCATAACGAACTCTTGGTCACTCTGACTGTTCGTGCTACGAGTATTGTGCATAATAAGACATTTCTGTTGCGAGAATCTGGTAACATAAAAAAACAGGAATTTCCCTCCCTTTTCTTTTTATCAATGCCATCAGTTCATTCCACGCACACGATTTTGATTCAAATTTTCCGATTGTTATCGATAAATACTTTTGAATTATGTTTTCTATAAGAACATTAGTGTAATAGGATCTATTCACTCTAGACAGAGCGAACAAAATTGTTATGTTTGAGATTCTCCATGTCAACGAATACCATAGACAACCTATAGATGGGAAACTCTCTCACTGAATATTTCGAAATTGAGCCGATTTCAACTGCTTAAACAGCCGCATGAGGCGCTCGCATCTCTGTTTACGTTCCTTGCCACGCCAATGTAGCTATTACGAGACGTTATTCGCATTTCATTTGCAACGAGGTTGAGTAATAATGTTGAGAAAGTGACAAGTGCCTACTTTGTTTTATTTTTACAATGATTAATGATATTTTCATCATTTACCAAGACATATATATATATTCTTTTGAACTTTTGGCTGACAATATTAAGTTAGCAAACAATAAAGCATATAGATCAGGGGTTAGTGACGGGGTGTCATACAATTCGGCGTATGACATAAAGGCCTAGGGAAAAAACCCCAGTAAAAAAAACCCTGGCTCCCCGCCTAAGTGTGAAAATACAAAAATAAGCTGAAATATATTTCAGGGACTTCCCTCTTCAAGAGTGATCTTTTATTGATGGAGACAGAGACTTCTTCAAGGTGCTCACATTGAATCTGGAAATAAAAAGACAAAAGCAGAAAAAAGAACTGAATAACAAAAATACGTATCATATTCGTTTGAAATTTATAACCCATTCCAAGAAAGAGTTGGAAACATCATGAATAGCCCTGAAACCATCTTGAAATTCATATATGGGACAACTATTGATGAGATAATAATAATATAATAATAATAAACTTGTTTATTCATAAACCATAAGTATACAGACTCAGTGGAAAGTGAAGATATAACAACAAAACAAAAGAACAAATAAACAAGATAAACCTCCAAAACCATATGGTTGTGCGAAGGACCACTCCAGCCATCTCCAAATGAGCAGGTACAGAATTCACCACCGATGAGTAAAATTTTTCAGTAGCATTTTTCCTATTTTATTCCATTCACAATATTAGCGATATTGAGTCTATCAGTGTCCCTTAAATATTTCTTTATAGTGCTCCTAAACAAGCCGAAAGAATTTAGCGAGTGCAGTCGGATTCTCAGCTCCAGAGGTAAAGAGTTTAGTATGTGCGGGATAAGGAAAGTGTGCGTTCGCTGTCCGATGGTCTTTCGTGCCTTATATGACGAAACTTTTCGCTGTGTTTTTCCCCGAGTATCATGATCGTGTTCCAGGTAGGTAAGAATATTTTTGTTGTTATACGTGTATGCCAGTAAAGCATAAACATATGTCTGCCTTATATCAATGACCCCTGCCTCCAGATAAAGTTTGTCCGTGGGATACAGTTTCTCCTTTTGTAAAATAATCCTAATAAATGTGTTCTGTAGAACCTGCAGTCTTCTCAAGTGTGTATCATATAAACCACCCCATGCCAAAATGCCATAACGTAATCGGGACTCTACCAATGCATGGTACAACACCTTCAGATGTCTTCTCTCCAAGATTAGACACAAGAAGCGAAATCGGTATAAAAAGTGCCTCAAAGTAGCGACCAGATGAGGTATTGTTTCTTCTGCTTCTCCACATTCACAACTTGCGCTAGGAACTGAGTTCCATTTAGATAGCATGGCCATTGGTACGACCATGACCTGTTCTCAAACGATTAAGGACTGTCCAAATTTTTCTTGGAAGATCAAAACCAGGAACTTTTTCAGAAGGATCAGAAACGAGATACTTATTGAACATTTCGTAAGAGTTCCACTCAGTCTTCCATAATTCTTTATCACTTATGTTCATATTGAAGAACGTATTATGCCATTATGGTTTACGTGACTTCAATCTGGGAATTCTATTTTGTGGAAAATATGAAATAATTGGGAATAAATTGGGAAAAGAATGATATTTATTCCAATAATTCAGAGCTGCAGTCTGTCTGCGAATATGGGGAGGGACAATATTAGACAATACTGGTAACCAATGAACCGGTGTTGATTTTATGGTGCCAGTAATTACTCTCATGGATATATTCAATTGTGCATCAATTTTTTGTGTATGTGCACTATTAATCCAAACAGAGCAACAATACTCAGCTGCAGAAAAAACTAGGGCTAGAGATGCTGTGCGAAGAGTGGAAGCATCAGCACCCCAAGACGATCCAGCTAACTTCTGAACAATATTATTCCTAGTTTTCAGTTTTAGGCTTAGATCATTTAAATGAGCCTTGTAATTGAGAGATGAATCTGATTTAACTTTAATATTTAACAAGTATTTTGGATAGAAATTATGTTCTGTAGGAGAATCATTGAAAGTTACAGCTAATTTTCTATATTTTTCATGATTATTCAGATGGAAACAAGATACCTCTGTTTTGTTGGCATTTGGACATAATCGCCACTCGATAAAATAATTCTTTAAAATTTCCAAATCAGATGACAGTATGTTTTCCAGAGTATGGAAATCCGAATGTTGGTAAGCAATAGCAATGTCGTCAGCATAACCCAATTTTTGAGATGATGTAGTGGGCAAATCACTTAGATATAAATTGAAAAGTAAAGGAGCTAAAACTGATCCTTGAGGAAGGCCGTTTTTCAATGTTTTGAAGTTACTACTCTTATTGTCAATAAAAACACGAAACCTTCTATCAGATAACATATTTTCTAATAATCGTACCATTTTCCCACATTTCAGATGGGTATAGAGTTTGAAATTGAAGCTAACGACTTGGACGATGTTTGGTTTCTACAGGACGGTGCAACGAGCCATACAGCACACGCCACAATCGATGTTTTACGCCGCATTTTCGGAAATCGAATAATCAGCAGAAATGCTGATGTGAATTGGCCACCAAGAAGCTGCGATCTGACGCCATTGGATTATTATCTTTGGGGAGCGGTGAAAGATAAGTGTTACGCCAACAATCCAGAAACAATTCAAGACCTCAAGACCGAAATTCGAGCTGCTATTGGTGAAATAGAGCCCTAAACAATCGAAAATGTATTAAAAAATTGGGTGGAACGAATAGGCTACTGCCAAGTCAGCTGTGGTGGTCATTTGGCCGAAATTATTTTTCATAAATAAATGTCATGAACCAACCTTTTAAATAAATGTTCAACCATTGGAAAATATTGAGCAGTTTTTTTTTTATAGCAAAATTAAATTCCAATTTTTAAATGGGCCACCCGTTATGTATATTATGTTGTCGTCGACTTTGTTAGCTTTTTTATACTGATCAAGATGCATTGTCGTCTAAATGCCTCAATGTTATTAAAATGAATCCAGTTCTTTTAATATATTATGATTGTATAATTCTACAACAATTTATATATCTGAACTCTGATAAATTTACCCTCAAATTTAAAATATTAGTGGAAGAACCTATCATTCTATTACAATTTATATGTCTCAAATCTAATTATGACAAGTTTACATTCATGTTGAAAGTATTGGTGTGAGGCTCATTTAAAAGAATAACGCCTATTAGTTCAAAATAATGTCACCAGGAGGCGACGATATTTCGAAAATAACTTCATGAACAGCCTCATGGGTGCGTCTTGAAACTAAACATTGAAGAGGGTGTTTCCCATCTATAGGTTCTCTATGACGAATAGGCCGTGGCAGTACAAAAGGTCAGCTGCCAGTTGCAGCATGACAAACCCATACAGATGTTCTTTCTTCCGTTGTTATCTTCGTTCTATATTCGACTAGTTGAACAAGGAATCAACTTCATATTTCAACATTTTAAAGACTCATTCTAAGCATCTAACCCAATTTGGCCCTGTGGTGCGCTAACGCACAATAATTCATGATTTTTTGTTGTGGAACATAGCTAAGAGTTTTGTATATCTATTTTGGTATTTGATCATAACTATTTTTGAATTATAAACTGTTTTGATTCATCTTCCAAAATAGAAGATTCAAGATAACTCAAACACCTAGAAAATCAATAACGATTCATTCAAATATTAGCAACAATTTCAATGAACTAAGTTGGTTCTGAATTCGTTTAGATAAAAGTTTAATCAACCGCGTGGTAAAAGGTATGAAAATCAAAAATGTGAAACTCAAAGAATCCTCTATAAATAATAGATTTTATTTCCAGTAAAATACATATGTATATGTCTTACAACAGATATACACAATTTTACAGACAACCTTTTATCAATGTGTGAAAAGTAAAAGTGTAAGTGAAAGTAAAAGGCATGGACATATTTGTTTATACCTGCCATTCTACTAGTTTGTCTAAGTAATTATAGACTACCCTACTTCTGGACATTCTATACCCATATTTTATAGTTCAAGTTCCATTATAAAATTATCTTTTTATCTTGTTGTTGCATCATTCAAAGGAAAATTAATTTTATTGAAACCGTTCGCAATATTAGGGTACCAGCCAAAAACTGAAAAGTTATGCTTTATTATAACTAATGCACTCATTGTCATGTATGTTGAATTCTTACATACTTAATACAGTTGTTACTGATGTGAATTTGTCTGTAAATAATACAACCGTGAAAATATGACAATGCAGTAGCTTCGATGCAACCCTTATTGGAGTACTGCAGATGTACTAGGTCAGACGTTTCAAATATTCATTATATTCAATGGCTTCTGCATTCTGCGTTTACAATAGTATACCCAAATCGATATGGCAGAATCACCAGCTCAGAGATGGAAGGAAAACTACGATTTCTCAAGGCATTATTTGAAAAGTGGGGCAACTGGTTCAAAGGAATATCTGAGTGAGGAATATATCGATGCAGTTTTTTCTGGGAGCTTTGTATGCATTTTTATCAGTTCGAGTTCACACGTTCCTGTGGGATTTTTCTATTTATTCTCCTTTAACAAGTCAAGTTTTCCTGGTTTTATTATTCCTTTAAGGTGCGAGAAAGCATTCACTTCAGGGAGATGAAAATATTTTAGGCATATATCTATGGACGTTGAAACATCGAAGAACAGTTAAGATAATTAGCTTGAGTCGTTACACATGAGTAATTCCATTGTGAATTACGTAAATCAATGATCAACCTCTAACAACGTGTGTCTACTTCAGTTTTAAGTACTGAAAAATAATAACACAGCTCTACAAAACAATTTTTGTGTTGCTGTGGATACATCTGCGGATGTTTTCAAGTCTACAATTTTCGAAAATATTCATAGAACTACTGAATCAGCTCTTGTTTTCATCATTCCAGCTGAAGTCATATCTTCTTTTATAAAATGAAGGTTTAAACAGTGATAAAATATGGTAAAATCGCAGGAAAACTGTTGCAAAGAGGATTATTGTTTACCATACAAAATGGCGAACGCACCGGGTTTAATGAATTTTTAATAACTCCCTTCTGTGTGTAATTTCCGGTCTCTAGACTAGACTACCGAATTTTTCAAATCCTTACACAATATACAGGGTGTCTCAAGTTCGAGTGCCTATTAGACGTTTCTGGAGAACTAGACATATTTGAAATCTCAAAATTGGAATTATGATATTGTTCGAAGTTCTCTACAGAGCTAAAATATTTGCGAAGCCCAAAATCTTCCGGTTATACAGGGAGTGAAAATAAATTGGACGAAAACATTTTCCATTCCTGATATGATACGTACACCATAAATCCAGAAAATCTGAAATAACTCAGAAATTATTGAATTTAGGAGCATAATCATATGAGAAAACTATCATTATTTTTGACCGCAGAATCCAACACAATTATAAAAAAATAGGGTTCTAATTTGAAAAACAGAAGGTATGGCCAATTTAAGATCACAATTTTCAACACAAAATTTGAAACACCCTGTGACAATATTTTTGAAATCCAAAAGATGCATGACCTTTTCACATCCTTTCTCTTCACCAGTGTGAAAAGGGCGGCAAAGATAGCGGCCGAAATATTGGAATACACCCGAGCGGCCAATCCATTGGCGTGCGCGTCGGTTCATATTAATTATACGAATTCGGTGCTAAAATTGAATTAATTGGAGAAATAAGAGGGATATCAGTGCCATTGCGATTTTCTACATCTGGTAGATGAATTCTGAGAGAAATGCATTGATCTAAGATACAAATATGTCGAATTGGACTCGTCTGATTTAATTCACTTATATTTCTCGATAACGGAATGGAGCCAATGATATTGCAAAAATACGAGGAATACTGGCAGTAAGGAATTGGATTGGAAAGTATAGCGTATTATTGAAAAAAAAAATAGACTACACACAGAATTTTAGGGAATAGTTTTTGATAAATGAAATTCGGAGTCGTCCTTCGATGGAAAGGCGGAATTTTACATCACCAAATTTGAAGCAAATATTCCATAGGACATGGGAAAAAGGCCGAGAAAAATGCGACTTGCCGAGGGGCTCTGGGGTTGAAATTTCAACCCTTAACATTCAAGGTCGTTTTTCGATAGGAAAAAGATCCTTGCATCACCAAATTTGGTACAAATATTTCTAAGGAGATGGGAAGAACAGGCCGAGAAAAATTCGACTTGCCTAGGCTCTGGGGTTGAAATTGCAACCCTTACCTTTCAAGGTCGTTTTCGATAAGAAAAAGATCCTTGCATCACCAAATTTGGAACAAATATTCCTTAGGACATGGGGCAGAATAAGCCGAAAAAAAATTCGACTTGCCTAGGGGCTCTGGGGTTCAAATTGCCACCCTTAACTTTCAAGGTCGTTTTTCGATAAGAAAGAAAGGTCTTTAAGTCGAATGAATCTTTTTTCTATACGATATTTCCTTGTTCGGCTTTTTTCAATAGTCGTTAGAGTTTTATGGATTCAAATTGGGCTAAACCGTCTCTGAAACCTACTTCAGTTTCAGTCTGAATGGCATTCTATATCCAGTTGAATTGAACAAGAGGCTGGCAATTTCCCATGTCCTAAGGAATATTTGTTCCAAATTTGGTGATGCAAGGACCTTTTTTTCTTATCGAAAAACGACCTTGAAAGTTAAGGGTTGCAATTTCAACCCCAGAGCCCCTAGGCAAGTCAAATATTTTCTCGGCCTGTTCTTCCCCATCTCCTTAGAAATATTTGTACCAAATTTGGTGATGCAAGGATCTTTTTTTCCTATCGAAAAACGACCTTGAATGTTAAGGGTTGAAATTTCAACCCCAGAGCCCTTCAGCAAGTCGCATTTTTTCTCGACCTTTTTTTCCCATGTCCTATGGAATATTTGCTTCAAATTTGGTGATGTAAGAATTCCGCCTTTCCATCGAAGGACGACTCCGAATTTCATTTATCAAAAACTATTCCCTAAAATTCTGTGTGTAGTCTATTTTTTTTTTCAATAATACACTGTACTTTCCAATCCAATTCCTTACTGCCAGTATTCCTCGTATTTTTGCAATATCATTGGCCCCATTCCGTTATCGAGAAATATAAGTGAATTAAATCAGACGAGTCCAATTCGACATATTTGTATCTTAGATCAATGCATTCCTCTCAGAATTCATCTACCAGATGTAGAAAATTGCAATGGCACTGATATCCCTCTTATTTCTCCAATTAATTCAATTTTAGCACCGAATTCGTATAATTAATATGAACCGACGCGCACGCCAATGGATTGGCCGCTCGGGTGTATTCGAATATTTCGGCCGCTATCTTTGGCCGCCCCTTTCACACTCGTTTTCTCTTCGATGTTGTAAAAACGGTTTACGCACAGGATATTCAAAATAAGAATAATGAACATATTACTGACTGAACATATTTGACTTTTTTTCCAGTTTTTTTTTGGATATTTTGAAAGCTATTCGATTTAATACAATGGTTTTAATAGAAGTGTATTCACTATTGAATACTCGATCATACCAGGAATGGAAAACTTGAAAAAAAATTTTTTCGTCGAATTTATTTTCACTCCCTGTATAACCGGAAGTTTTTGAGCTTCGAAAATATTTAAGCTCTGTAGAGAACTTCGAACAATATTATAATCCCAATTTTCAGATTTCAAATATGTCTAGTTCTCCAGAAACGTCTAATAGACACTCGAACTTGAGACACCCTGTGTTGTTGAATATCGTACTCGATTCTGTTCAGGCGAATGTCACATTCCTTTTTAATCAAGAATTGGTAGCAGGTCATCACCCTTAATCTTCGAATCAAATATAAGATAATTAGAGAAAACCCGCCCCCGGAATAACGAAACCCTATTTATATATTTATAGAGACTTAGGAAGTGAGACGGAAAGCAATCAATAAAACGCAGTATATCCATAAAAGAAATTTATGATACATAAAAAATTTATGAGAAAATGGAAATCGGAATGGAGATGATGGAGAATACGTGTCTTCGTCTCCATAAAAAAATAATTATTTTTGCAGAATTCTATTTCAGTGTTTTTCAGAACTTTTCTTAAAGATATACAAGTCATGAATTTTCACACGAGTTGAAAAAATATAGCCGATACTTGGTTGTAAACCGAATCTGTTTTTTTTAATTGTGAATGTGAGTACAAAAAACAGTTATTTTTTCAATTAAACTTTGAATGATCTTTTATTAACTGAAAGTACCTTTGCTCAATTTCAATTCCACGATGCTTTTCAATCAACATATCAGTTCTTTTGAATGATTTATGACTTAATTATATATTTATGTGGGTAAATTATATATTGGAATATTTACCAAACGCAAATAAGGAACTTTCCAAATCTTTTAGAATTTTTGTAGACTTTAATGGTCTATAAAACCATATTATCTCGTGATATCGATAAATTATTGAATAATGTAACTTGAGTGTATGCATAATAAATTCTGAAGTTGTACCGCCCCCTCTTATGGGTTTGATCGTTCGAGCCTCAAATATACGTCAAAAGATGTCCCAGAAAAATCTATTTAGGGGATAAGAATATAAGAGATGGCTTCTTTGAGATGGAGAATCCCGTATATGTTTCATAAAAATTCTTGCTCGAGTAACTATGATTTTGTATATAATTAATAATAAATAATCAATAAAATTTTATTTCATTATATTTATGACAAATTTGGTATTAATTTTAAAGCACAACTGTAAAACATATTTACAATAATTTAATTCAAACACATATACAAAGTTAATTAAATAAAAATAGCATTAAGTTGTTTGATTATTGATATGACACTATCGTTTCCTTCATATTCGCTTCACACATGAATAAAAATATCATACTCCTTCGATCATATGAAGTTTCAAAATGGTATTACAGAAATCAAATGTGAAATTCATTTGCAAGATTTCGATTTTCAATGAAAAGCCATAAAAACCTGGTACGACCTTCATGAGTTTATTAATGTCCTGTTCCATATCGGCTATATTTCTTTTCTTCTGATCCTCACATTCTGTGAGTGACATGCTTGGATTTTGCTTCGTCTTGAGTTTCATTATAATAGCTTCAACAACTTGCACTACTTCAATGGAAAATTTTGCTTCTTGTGCCTTTAGCATTTTGAACAATTTATGAGTAGCAGTTATTTTTTCAACTGATCGGGAAGTAGGGATACAAATATAAAATTGAAATTCCTTCAGAAAAAATTTTCTTTCGACTATGACATGTTGAGTTTTTGGGTCCATTGCGGAGGAAGATACTACTCGGATTAACAATACCAGTTGTGTTATTTTGTACGTCTTCAAAAGAATCATAGAGCCTCAAATCCAAAATAATTCTTTTTCTTCCACTAGCCTAAAGTTTATCTTCAGAATGATCATAAAATTTACGAGCTTCAAGTAATTAATGGAGATAAAATATATAAATATATGTATATATAATGTGCTTAGGTATAAACCCCACTAACAATTCTCCTTCTTGTACTTACGTAGGTATATTCTCCTCAATAGGTACAATTCAGCGAAATGCATTATTAGAAAGTAAGATAATTCAGGTAATATTTAGGCTCTAACTTACCACAGTACATAATATATATATAATTGATTATATTTTCTTAGGATTGCAGTCACTTGTACTTAATTCAATCACAGTTTTCTATTGACCAAGCTTTCGGAAATTATATTGTTTCCTTCTTCAGGGCCAAAAAAGTACATAAATTGGTAATTGATAAAGTCATTATATGGAAGTTACTAAAAGAATTAGTGTAGAATTTTAATAATCTTCTGAATTCTGAGAATTAGGTATATGGAAAGTATTTAAATAAATGAAACTTTGGCATTAGTGCAAAATGTTTTCTTCGTAATCATTTGACATAGAAACTTATTCAGTTTTTATAAAATAAAAATTGATGAGGCATATTGTCTGATACAATATTTTATTGGAAATAATTCAATGAAAATATTGAGAAATGGGAAAAAAGTTGGATTTATTGTGAATTTAATTGATGTTTTATATTTAATGAAATGTGGGAATACAATTTTGAATTTCCTGCAATATTCCAATCAATCTTATTGAAAACGACATTTCTTAACATTGATCACAGATCTCACAACATTTAATTATATCAAAATCAAAATTTTTAGAAATACCTAAATTTATATTCGAATCAACATATTTCCAATTTGAAGAAAAATTTTACAATGATATTTCAGGCATTCCAATATGAGAAAATTTATCTCCAATTCTTTCGTAATACGTTATGGACGATGTCTTAGATTCGATTTCAGAAAAACTTTATTTTCATCTTCCATTCTCAAAAAAATATATAGATGATATTATAACAGCAATAGCTTTCAATTTGCTAGATAATATTAATTATTAATTTTTTTCTCTTGAGATTAATTTTTCCTAATCTTACATCGAAGTTACAAAACTGATTTTTTTATGTCTCAAAGTACAACTTATGGAGATTTCATTGCAAAAGAAAAAAGGCAAAATAGTTCTATACTTTTTTTTTTAGAATTTTTGACGTGACTGAGAACAAAAGTTCTGAAATTTTCTAAAAACAATAAGAACTCGAAAACCGTGAATAATCGCGGATCATACAAGGGGTATTTCGGATACCCCATGACACGAGGAATCTAATTTTTTTTAAACGTCAATTTCCCGGCCACTCTGTATAGTAAATAGTTTTTTTTCGGTATTATTCAGAAACTCAGGATGGCCAATATTGCTGATTCTACGGAACATTCCTCTTTAATAAGATTTGTTTTTACCTTAATAAGATTTTTTTCAATACCCAAATGATTGGATTTGTGTTGATGTAACGATTTGATGAAGTTGGTTTTGATACCAGTCCAATTTCATTTGGTTAACTGTAGATATTATTACTTTAGTGTCAAGGAATGCGACAACATTATCAGATTCTGCTTCGACTGAATATATGGGTCAAAACTATTAAAAATCTTCAAAGTCTCGAGGTTCATATCTTCGGGAATAGATACAAAGGCATCGTCTACATATTGGAAATCAATGGGTACTAAGAAGGTAGAAATGGGATACAATATTTTAATACCATTCACATTACAATTTCTACAAGGATGGGACTGAGTTCGCAACCCATATAGCATCCAAAAATTGGGAAAAATAGTCTCCTTTGATTATGAAAAAGTTAAAAAATCTGATGATGAGGATGAATAAAGTGTTTTCAATAGATGTGACTTGACTTATTTTGGACCACTCAGACTAAATCTATTGAAATATCTGTGAATAAACTCACAGCGTTTAGTTGATCTCTTTGGGACAATATGAAATAGTTGATTTTCTTCCTGAATGGAATGCTGTGTATATTCGACAAGATTACAAAGTCTAATAAGACGCATTGCCTTATAGATATAGAAGTGAAACCAGATTAAGATCTGAAAGATGTGCATTAGCAAACCATTCATCTGCGCTCGATCATTCCTCAACTGGTAATTGATAAAGTCATTATATGGAAGTTACTAAAAAGAATTAGTGTAGAATTTTAATAATCTTCTGAATTCTGAGAATTAGGTATATGGAAAGTATTTAAATAAATGAAACTTTGGCATTAGTGCAAAATGTTTTCTTCGTAATCATTTGACATAGAAACTTATTCAGTTTTTATAAAATAAAAATTGATGAGGCATATTGTCTGATACAATATTTTATTGGAAATAATTCAATGAAAATATTGAGAAATGGGAAAAAAGTTGGATTTATTGTGAATTTAATTGATGTTTTATATTTAATGAAATGTGGGAATACAATTTTGAATTTCCTGCAATATTCCAATCAATCTTATTGAAAACGACATTTCTTAACATTGATCACAGATCTCACAACATTTAATTATATCAAAATCAAAATTTTTAGAAATACCTAAATTTATATTCGAATCAACATATTTCCAATTTGAAGAAAAATTTTACAATGATATTTCAGGCATTCCAATATGAGAAAATTTATCTCCAATTCTTTCGTAATACGTTATGGACGATGTCTTAGATTCGATTTCAGAAAAACTTTATTTTCATCTTCCATTCTCAAAAAATATATAGATGATATTATAACAGCAATAGCTTTCAATTTGCTAGATAATATTAATTATTAATTTTTTTCTCTTGAGATTAATTTTCCTAATCTTACATCGAAGTTACAAAACTGATTTTTTTATGTCTCAAAGTACAACTTATGGAGATTTCATTGCAAAGGAAAAAAGGCAAAATAGTTCTATACTTTTTTTTTTAGAATTTTTGACGTGACTGAGAACAAAAGTTCTGAAATTTTCTAAAAACAATAAGAACTCGAAAACCGTGAATAATCGCGGATCATACAAGGGGTATTTCGGATACCCCATGACACGAGGAATCTAATTTTTTTTAAACGTCAATTTCCCGGCCACTCTGTATAGTAAATAGTTTTTTTTCGGTATTATTCAGAAACTCAGGATGGCCAATATTGCTGATTCTACGGAACATTCCTCTTTAATAAGATTTGTTTTTACCTTAATAAGATTTTTTTCAATACCCAAATGATTGGATTTGTGTTGATGTAACGATTTGATGAAGTTGGTTTTTGATACCAGTCCAATTTCATTTGGTTAACTGTAGATATTATTACTTTAGTGTCAAGGAATGCGACAACATTATCAGTTTCTGCTTCGACTGAATATATGGGTCAAAACTATTAAAAATCTTCAAAGTCTCGAGGTTCATATCTTCGGGAATAGATAAAAAGGCATCGTCTACATATTGGAAATCAATGGGTACTAAGAAGGTAGAAATGGGATACAATATTTTAATACCATTCACATTACAATTTCTACAAGGATGGGACTGAGTTCGCAACCCATATAGCATCCAAAAATTGGGAAAAATAGTCTCCTTTGATTATGAAAAAGTTAAAAAATCTGATGATGAGGATGAATAAAGTGTTTTCAATAGATGTGACTTGACTTATTTTGGACCACTCAGACTAAATCTATTGAAATATCTGTGAATAAACTCACAGCGTTTAGTTGATCTCTTTGGGACAATATGAAATAGTTGATTTTCTTCCTGAATGGAATGCTGTGTATATTCGACAAGATTACAAAGTCTAATAAGACGCATTGCCTTATAGATATAGAAGTGAAACCAGATTAAGATCTGAAAGATGTGCATTAGCAAACCATTCATCTGCGCTCGATCATTCCTCAACTCTAGTGAAATAAGGATCATATGAAGCCAACATAATTATAATAACAGAAGAATGCCCCCTACGATCATACGAAGGCAGTCCCGACGACTTCCTGGTTGCAACGCCAGAAGCGATAGATTATATAGATAATCTCGATGTTTGTCTATAGGCTTAAGTTTGTTATATTTTGTAATTTATGTTTATGTTTATGATTTGTGTTTATAAATTGTCGAAACGCCATACGCTAAATAAATAAATAATTATAATAAAAAAATTTTTCTTGAAATGTGCTACATGAATGAAAAAAAACATCTACGATAAAACAGATATGACAAATTTAAGGGTAATTTATGAATACGTACTTTCTTTAGATGTCACCTAGTTTCTCTATGCTATATTGTGATCATGTTATCATCATATATTTAGTCCTGACATATTAATATATTTGTCAATATTTTCAAACAATCATTCTGAATGTAAGATATATTTTATTAATGTGCTCAATATCTAAACTGTGTTTATTGTAACATACTGATGATGGACCACATAATATAGCTGTTAATGTTTGGTATAGATCATTGCCGTCAAATTGCCGAGTACCTAAACATATAATCTTCATTGAGTTCACGGCAAATGTAATCATCTAACCATATCTACAATCTAAATTTTGTTGTACTTGCTACGTATTGAAATACTCACTTGAACTATCAGTCAGAGGGGTATAATAGTAGGGAGGAGCAACACATCCCTCGGTTGGACTTTCCAGGGCTGAGGAATTGGTCTTCTCCCATACATCCCTCGAATTGCTTTGGTACTTGTTGCTCTGCTTCTTCACCATATAACAACGTGGCATGGTCGCAAGAAAATCGGATTAGTAGAGACAGGATGTTTTCGACAGAATGAGGAAATTTGCAGGTGGTTGCTGGGAGACAGAGCCGGTATGGGTGACAGAAAAGCAACAAGTTGGACCGGTGAAGTTATACAAGTTGCCAACAGGTATATAACCTGTTATAGGGTCTGAAAAGTGTGACACTATATGAAAGCGATTTCCCTAAATGTCAGTCTTTGACGGAAGCTCTTCATAGCGGGGAATATACGTAATGCAGGTTTGGACGGCTTCAATTTCTAACATTCGGGAGGTTCAATACTGACAGCGATGCACCAACAGAATCCTCCCACACACTATTGACGCAACGTACATCGGCGACCCGTTGTCACCGTCTTAATTCTCTTATTTTGGCACAATTTTCTGTCTACCGGTTTGTTTTTGATCTCACTCAGGAGAGAAAACGACGCACCACTCCCTGATTGAATTTGTTGGCGTTGTGGGGCGCTGTAGACTGCGGGGTGAGTTTTCCTGCGCACGCGCAGGATATGTAGCAGGACTCATCGATCGATGCCGTCCGACACCTGTTACCGAACACATCCATCTTCTGTCTCCGTTTGGCTTGAATTGATTGTATCTTTTAATGCGAATGTAAGAAACGGGTTGAGGTCTGTTGCGTGATTTTTGTATGAGTTTATTTCCGTCCGGAATAATTCATAGAGATGTGGGTGCTTGAGAGGATAAACTGCGAAAATCTAATTTTCTTCTCTAATAGTTTTTTGTTCAGTGCCTACGGAATTCGTGTGAGATACAGAATAAAAAGGGTTTTTATTTTTTTTTTCAATTTACAAAAATTCACTTCAGCCGCTGGGATCATTTGCGATGGAGTGTTACATATAAGATACATTACGTATTACATATTATTATTACAAAATAATATTTTTTGGTCAATTTTATACTGTTGAGAAATTGTATAATGTAAATTCCACATCTTTGCACCAAATATCTTGTGGTGTTTCTGTCATTCGATTTCTTGTTATTTTTCGCCTGGTATGTTGTACATTTACGAAAGGTTTGTTTGACTGATTTGATTAACATTACATACAGGGTGACTATTTGATAACGAATTAGACGAGATTACAGACGAAAAAAAAAATTTTTTTTCGATAGGAATGCTCGGACAGGTCGATTTCTGTTACGAGGGGGAGAACTTAAGATGTAGGTTATGGGTGTAGGGGTGAGTGATACCTCAATTCAAAGGTATTTTCATACTAATTTTAGCACAGTAACTGTTTTTTCATTTTATGCATTAGTTCTCGAAATATTCTTAACTAAGTATTTAAAAATGAAGTGGTGTTTTCATGGCACTTGTAGTGTTTTTTTGTGAAAAATTGACATTTTATACTCAACAACCAGAAAAACTCAATGTTTGGGCTGGAATATTTGGTGACAACATTATCGGCCCGTTCGTTTTACCTGGTAATCTTACTGGAGATATATATTTGGACTTGAAAAATCACATTGATCCAAATTTGACGGAGTTTATCGACAACAATTGTGTTTCAGCAGGATGGAGCTCCTCCACACTACGCCTTACCAGTTCGATAATATCTGGATCAAAGATTTCCAAATCGATGGATTGGAAGAAAGATTCCCACTG
The DNA here is from genome assembly GCA_030674115.1 of Micraspis discolor. Lineage (NCBI taxonomy): Eukaryota > Metazoa > Arthropoda > Insecta > Coleoptera > Coccinellidae > Micraspis > Micraspis discolor. Next base: position 6,657,181 of record JARTUT010001740.1, read on the forward strand.
AGTGGCCAGCCAGATCGCCAAATCTGTCACCACTAGATTTCTTTCTTTGGGGCCACTTGAAGAGTAAAATTTACTCTACACAGTCCGATTCCATAGAAGATTTAAGAAGACGTATAGTGAACGAATGTCGTCAAATCACTCCAGAAATGCTGCAAAATGTGTGCCATCGTTTCGAACAAAACTTATTTCATTGTATGGAAGCTAATGGTGAATAATTTGAATATTTAATTAATTGATGAGAGTTTTTGATAAATTATTTACTTTACTTTAAAAAGTCTTATTTCTTAGATCAATACTTCAAATCGTTCTGATACCGTACAGTTGGAGAATGATTTCAGTGATTAAAACAGGTAGTCGAACGTCTGACATTAACAAGTACGGTATGACTTCATTTGCTCAGTGGTAGATGTTTTGCAATTTCAAATACAAGTACGGAAATTTTGGTGTTTCGGAAGCACGAAATGTCAATTATTCGCAAAAAATTAATTTAAGTGATAAAATTACCTAACGCATGAATATTTCGAGAACTAATGCATAAAATGAAAAACAATTACTGTGCTGAAATCAGTATAAAAATACCTTTGAATTGAGGTATCACTCACCTCATCTTCCCTATTCGAAAATTGGGGGTGGGGGTTGTAGCAGCAAGGGTTGAAGCACTATGCGTCCGTATCCTACATCTTAAGTTATCCCCCTCGAAACAGAAATCGACCTGTCCGAGCATTTCTACCGAAAAACCTTATTTCGTCTGTAATCTCGTCTGTGTCGTTTTAAAATGGCCACCCTGTATATCACAGGAAGTTACTTGGGAGCGGATAATGATTCATGTGAAAGTATAGTATCACCTGCTTCCATATGAATAGCATGCTATTGATACGACCATGAACTGTTCTCAAACGATTAAGAATTGACCAAATTTTTCTTGGAATATGAAAATTGTGGAATGTATGAAATAATTGGGAATCAATTAGGAAAATAATGATATTTGCTCTCAGAATTCAGAGCTGCAGTCTGTCTGCGAATATGGGTAGGGACAATGTTAGACAACACTGGTAACCAATGAACCGGTGTAGATTACGGTACCAGTAATTATTCTCATGGATGTATTCAATTGTGCATCAATGTTTTGTGTATATGCACTTTTAAACCAAACAGAACAACAATACTGAGCTGCAGAAATACTGAGGCTAGAGATCCAGCTAATTTCTAAAGAATATTATTCCTAGCTTTCAATTTTAGGCTCAGATCATCTAAATGAGCCTTGTGATTGAGATTATAATCCTAAAGTATTTAGGATGGAAATTATGTTCGATAGGAGAATCATTGAAAGTTACAACTAATTTCCTATATCTATCATGATTATTCAGATGGAAACAAGATACATCTGTTTTGTTGGGGTTCTGACATAATCTCCACTCAATAATATAGTTCTTTGAAATGTCCAAATCAGATGATAGTATGTTTTGCTGAGTATGGTAATCCGAATGGAGGTAAGCAATAGCAATGTCATCAGCATAATTTCCAATGAACAAAATGAATGCATAAATATTTGAGCCTTCAATTAATTATTCATGAGATAAATTCGGAATAAAACGAAGTTATAATTATCTCTATGGTTCAAGCACAGAACATTTCAGAAACTTCTATTGTAAGGCCTAAGAAATAAATAAATTCTTGCACTGAAATGTCGAGATAAATAACCCTCTAATAGGGCCATCCAATAGTTTATCACATCCAAATTCGAAAGGCTTTCAGCACAACTCAGGTTAATATTTCATACTGAGTCTCCTCTCCTCACACGCTAAACTTTGAGAGCAGCAACAAGCAGAATTCTCATTAGGAATCATTCCGCAACTCCTTGGGTCCGGATGCAACTTCAGGCTCTCAAATTAAGGTAATCCGATTAGGAAAGTGTCCACACTCCCAACCTGGCTCTCTCTCTATGAGACGTTACGTTAATTCAATAAAGTTAATATGAGACAAAGTCTGAAGGTGTAAATTAAATTAACGCAGGCGAAAAGGCCGCCGCTTTCAAGTAGAAGTGTAGCGAGCGGTCTCCGAGTTCAAAACGATAGATCGTGGAACATTTATGTTTGACTTTGGTGTTCCTTGGGCCTTTCGAGAACGCCGATAACTTCACGAAAGAGCTGGTTGAGGAGGAGATACACTCGGTTGATTTAACTGCTACTAAAGAGGATTCGTCCGTGAAGTTGTTTTTGGCGTACTTCGAAAATAACCTCGACCGTTACGATGTGTGCTGTAATTAAGGGATTATTATAAAGAAATATGAGGATGGATTTTTGGAATTTTTTATAGTTATTTCTCAACATAGTCTCTTTTTAGTTCGATACAATCATCCCAGCGATAATTTTTAATTCGAGATATAGTTTGTTCTTTCATTGTGGCGATTGTATTAGGATTGCACTGCTCCAGAGTACTTTAGAGCCAGGGACCCACAGCTCCTGATCTTTTCTCAGTGTTTTCTACATATTTTTTAGTATTTCTAGTAACAAGCCAACAAAAAATGACAACACTTTCTCAAGAAGTATTCTCCATACTTACATTTTGGTTGCATAACAAGCGTTCCGTTAGGAACAAAAAGTATTTCCATTCTTTATTACAATTTCAATAGTGCGCATAATTTGTTGATGATTACTTTATTTGCACTTTCTCAGTATTTCATTATTTTAAACATAAAATACATCTAAACTGTAGCTGCATAAAAATAACAGATCAAAAACTCCAGCATTCTCCTTGCCAGGAATTTCAATTTGTTCAATTCTTCGGGTTAATCCCATGTCTAACCCTAAAGTTGAATACACAATAATTTTTTTATGAGACCCTGCTTGAAACATTTACTTATAATTTCTTCCAGAAGCGAGTTTGTTGGACATTTACCTTCCGATCAGAATATCACCGAATGTCATAAGATAAAAATTAAGCTGAAGCGCTGAAGTGAGAGCAATTCTGAAATATTTCGATAAAGAAACCAAAGACATAGAGAATGTATAAGAAGCAAAAATATACGGGGTGTCAATTTAAAAGCTTTCAACGCGAATATCTCTGAAACTATTGGGTTGTTCGGAAAGTAATTTCGTTTTTTCCCGTCAGAGGACTTAATTACGTTTTTTCGAAACCAACTTCACACTTGAGCCGCATAACCATTATATGTCTTGAGAGCTATTGCAAGGCTTGTGTGTGAAAAAGTTTTATTAATTCCACACAGTAGTTTTTGATTGGTGCCCTTTTAACTATGGAAAGCAATAAGCAGCATTTTCGTCATATTTTACTTTTTTACTTCGGAAAAGCTGTCCAAGAGAGAAAAAAATTGACGGATGTGTATGGAGAGGGCGTGTTAACAGTACGCCAGTACCAGAACTGGTTTGCAAAATTTCAATCCGGCAATTCTGATGTCGAAAATGCACCACGGAAGGCCGGTCGAAGCTGACAAAGATGCGATAAAGGCATTAGTTGATTAGCGAATAACCACACGAGAGATCGGTGAGAGATTAAATTTGTCGAATTCGACAAATTTAAACTGCTACTAAAGAGGATTCGTCCGTGAAGTTGTTTTTGGAGTACTTCGAAAATAACCTCGACCGTTACGATGTGTGCTGTAATTAAGGGATTATTATAAAGAAATATGAGGATGGATTTTTGGAATTTTTTATAGTTATTTCTCAACATATTCTTTTTTTAGTTTGATACAATTATCCCAGCGATAATTTTTAATTCGAGATATAGTTTGTTCTTTCATTGTGGCGGTTGTATTAGGATTACACTGCTCCAGAGTACTTTAGAGCCAGGGACCCAAAGTTCCTGATCTCTTCTCAGTGCTTTCTACATATTTTTTAGTAGTTCTAGTAACAAGCCAACAAAAAATGACAACACTTTCTCAAGAAGTATTCTCAATACTTACATTTTGGTTGCATAAAAAGCGTTCCGTTAGGAACAAAAAGTATTTCCATTCTTTATTACAATTTCAATAGTGCGAATAAATTGTTGATGATTACTTTATTTGCACTTTCTCAGTATTTCATTATATTAAACTTAAAATACATCTAAACTGTAGCTGCATAAAAATAATAGATCTAAACTCCAGCATTCTCCTTGCCAGGGAATTTCAGTTTGTTCAATTCTTCGGGTTTATCCCATGTCTAACCCTAAAGTTGGGTACACAATAATTTTTTTATGAGACCCTGCTTGAAACATTTACTTATAATTTCTTCCAGAAGCGAGTTTGTTGGACATTTACCTTCCGATCAGAATATCACCGAATGTCATAAGATAAAAAAAAAAAAATAAAATAAGCTGCAGCGCTGAAGTGAGAGCAATTTTGAAACATTTCGATAAAGAAACCAAAGACATAGAGAATGTATAAGAAGCAGAAATATCCGGGGTGTCAATTTAAAAGCTTTCAACGCGAATATCTCTGAAAATATTGGGTTGTTCGGAAAGTAATTTCGTTTCTTCCCGTCGGAGGACTTAATTACGTTTTTTCGAAACCAACTTCACACTTGAGCCGCATAACCATTATATGTCTTGAAAGCTATTGCAAGGCTTGTGTGTGAAAAAGTTCTATTAATTCCACACAGTAGTTTTTGATTGGTGCCCTTTTAAATATAGAAAGCAATAAGCAGCATTTTCGTCATATTTTACTTTTTTACTTCAGAAAAGCTGTCCAAGAGAGAAAAAAATTGTGGATGTGTATGGAGAGGGCGTGTTAACAGTACGCCAGTACCAGAACTGGTTTGCAAAATTTCGATCCGGCAATTCTGATGTCGAAAATGCACCACGGAAGGTCGGTCGAAGCTGACAAAGATGCGAGAAAGGCACGAGAGATCGGTGAGAGATTAAATTTGTCGAATTCGACTGTTTATGGCCATTTGAAAAGCATGGGCTTAACCTCGAAGCTTGATGTGAGGGTGCCCCATGTCCTTACGGAGCGAAATTTGAGTCGTCGCGTTGACGCGTGTGATTCGCTCCTCAAACGTTAAGAAAATTATCCATTTTTGAAGCGGATTATTACTGGGTCGAAAAATGTGTTATACAACAATGTTAAACGCAAGAGGTCATGGAGCAGAAAAGATGAACTGGCTCAAAGCGTGTCAACGGCCAACATTCACCAAAAAAAGTTGGGATGTCAAAGGAATCGTTTTTTTTGAGCTTTTGCCGGACAATACGATTAATTCAGAAGTCTATTGTCATAAGCTGGACAAATTGAATAATTCACTTGAAGACAAGAGGCCCGAATTAATCAACAGGAAGGGCGTAGTGTTCCGTGGATAACGCGAGACCTCACACAAGTTTGGTCACTAGCAAAAAACTTTTACACCTTGAATGGGACGAACTGCAACATCCACCATATTCTCCAGATCTAGCGCCTTCCGATTACGATTTGTTCCGGTCCCTGTAAAATTTTTTGGATGGCAAAACCTTTACCTCAAATGAAGATGTCAAAAACCACCTGAACCAGTTTTTTGCCAGCAAGGACCAAAACTTTTATGTGTTACTGCCAGAAAGATGGCAAAAGGTGTTGTACCAGAATGGCCAATATATAATTTAATAAAATATTTATTCATTATATGAAAACTATCTTTCATGTTCCCAAAAATAATCGAAATGACTTTCCGAACAACCCAATAATTAATGTTCGACAAGCGGAATTCACTATAAATGCTATACGAGTAGAGGGATCCACAACCACTAAAATTTGAATGGGGGTGAGTCACCGCTTAGGTTCTATGCACCTCAAGCTCTAAAATTTTAAATGGTATCATCCTTTCATGATAACTTACATCAAAGTTTTTTTTGAGCAGTATTCACCTGCACAATAATTTCCCCTGAATTTTATAAAGGAGACCTTTCGGTATTAGGTTTCGATTTCTGGCCAGGTGAATGAATATTTGGTAGTTGTAGTCCTTTTCCAATTTAATAGAGGTCCTTCCATAAGTTCTACCTACTGGAAATAATTCGAGACCATACCGAAGTTCAAGAAATGTTTGATGATGGAACTCGTCTAAAATTATTATTTGGGCAATAACCACCATCACTGATTGTTCTAGCTACCAACGTTTCGTCAGACATCATCTGTCATGTTCAAGATGAAATATTGGATTGGGTTTAACGACCTAGCTATATGATTTAGTATTAAAGTGTTTGAGAGGATCACAGGTCTGTTTTTGCGATAAACACAGTCAATAAAAAGCCGACGTTTCGATTTATTTAAAATCTTCCTCAGGGCACTGGAAGAAACGATACATCTTGATTGGAGAACAAACTTATAAACCATTAAAATGAAAAACAAAGAACCCTAGATTAACTCACAAATGATGTAAACATAATTCAGAACACAACTACAAGAATGTCAAAGATATCAACTAATAAATGACATTCATAAAATCAACAAACCAAGCAATTTTAAAAGTTAAAAAATATATAAGGCAACAAAAGTTACTCACATTATTGGTTGGTCTCTTTAGTTATTATATTAAAAATATCTTTCGATATTATCAATTCTAATTTGACGGATGAATGCATATGGGAAGTGATACGGCAGACCATTAACAAATTCAAACTCAAAATGAAAACTGAACAATTATGTGGAAATCATGAAAGTTGAACAAGGTGGGGCAAGATTACCTTGTCGTTATGAAGGTCAACGCAGAGGTGGTAACAAAAATTAAATGTTATCTTGATGGTACTTTCTTTATTTTACTAATTATATTAAAATAGGCTGTATTGAGATTCTACAGAGTTGTCTTCCTTTTTGATTTCCAACATTTCACAAAATAATCTTTTTTTAATATTTGTTTGTTGACCCAGAATGTTTACATTTTCAAAATCAAACGAGTGCATTTCTTTGAAAGAATGTTCTGCCAAAGCGGTGTTATTTTGTTTAGTTTTCAGTGGGTTATGGATGTTAATACAATCCCTCATACTATATGCTCTGTTATTCTAGCCTTCAAATATCTTCCCGTTTGCTCAATGTAGACTCTGTTACAATCTTTGCAAGGTATCTTATAAATGACGTTGGATCTTAACTGAGTGAATATTTTTGATTTCAAATTAGCGTAAAACTGTTTTCCTATGGTGTTGCATGGTCTTTAGGCTATACTGACTATTTCATCACTTAACATTTTACCAACCCTCTCTGATGAACCCGGAATAAATGGTATTTTGTAATATCTAAGTCTACTTCTATCTTGTGTATCTCTTTCAGGTTCAGGTTCATTTTTATCCAGGACTCTATTGATCAGTGTGATGGGATAATTATTCTTCATTAGAAAATGTTTTATTTTTTCATAGTTACCATTGTGAAATTCAGGGCTGGCTAGTTTTAGGGCTCGATGTTTTAGATTTTTGATGAGGTTTATTTTATGTATAAGGGGGTGGTGTGAGTCAAAATTCAAAAATCTCTCAGAAAATGTCGGTTTCTGGTACCAATCAGTTTTCAATGTAGTATCCGTTCTTCTGACCTATACATCCAAAAAAGACAAGCTACTATTGATACTCTCTATCTCAACTGTGAACTGCAGGCGTGGGTGAAAGGAATTGAAAGATTTCAAAATTATATCAACGTGTCCTTCTGGTATTGACGTGAAAATGTCATCTACAAATCTTTTGAAATATTATTTTTTATAAAAGCGAGATATTCGTAAATTTTTCAATATTCATTTCGTAATGCAATGATTCAACTGGCTCTGAATGCCGAATACTAACAATCTAATCGGATTCAATTGGTATCAATGACTAAATTTTCGAACGCTGGTTCTGTTTCAATATTAATCTTCATTCCTCTCACACCTCTAAATGAAACAATGTGATAGAGAATCGGGATTCCAACAACATTCAGCATTGCGGAATTTGCATTTGTGAAACTCCCAACTAGTTAGTAGAAACGGATTGTGTAAATTTGTTTCGGATTATTCTTTTAATTGGAACTACCCATTCGGTCCCAGATGAAATGTAATAACGCCTCTAAACGACAGGGATCAGATTCAACACAATTTTTTCAGAAATTTTTCAATTGATATGTTCACAAGATTGATTACAAGCTTAATCTTGTGAATCTTGTGATTCACTCCCTAGATAAAGGGAGCATTTCAATGGATCGGATTTAGAATGATTTTCTTCGGTATATAGTCATCAATTCGATGATTAATACATAATAAGACATAGATAATTGTTTATTTTATGATTAAGTAATTATTTCGCACCCCATATAACCACAAGAGTCTAGATTTCAACAATATTTTAATTCTGTAGATACAGCGACCAAAATGAAACCTCCAATGGGCACTTGAACCTGAAACATCCATTATAATGTGGAGTGAAAATGAACAACTTGAATATACCTACAAAAAGGCGCGCGACACCATACATACAGTGTGGAACAGCCAAATGGAATAAATTCGATAACGAATAAATAAGAGCATGTTTGGAAAATCGCTTGGACAATGCGATTTGTATTTTTAACTGAGCATTCTTTCAAAAAAAAAAAAAAAATCATATAGGGTGCGTCATGTGACAGTGGCCAATACCCACTTTCTTATTTTAAATGCAAACCCCTGTATATTATTAATTTTTTGGATTCTTCAGAGAATTCTGGACATAAATCATGTACAATGTCCTACACCTATCTTCAACTGTTTCGGAAATATTAAGTGTTCCAGATTTATTAGAAAAATTAAGATTAAAAAAAGAAAATTATTTTATTTCACAAATTCGCTACATTACATTAAAAACCTAATAATCAATACTGATTATTTCTTAATAATTTAAACAAAAACAAAGAATTATTAATGTCAATGTAGTAAATCTTCAAAATGCTCGCCGCGAACGTCTTGGCAACATGCTAATCTCGTATAGAAATGTCTTCTAACATTCTCAACATCTCAGGGGTAACTGATCTAATCGCAAGCGTGATTCGTCTTTTTAAGTCATCTAAGTTGAGGGGTTTAGTTTTGTATACAATACTTTTGACATATCAATTTTCATTTGAAAAAAATGCTCAGTTAAAAATACAAATCGCCGTGTCCAAGCCTTTTTCCAAACACGTTCTCATTTATTCGTTATCGAATTTATTCCATTTGGCTGTTCCACACTGTATATATCATAACGGTAATAAAATTTATTTATTTAATTTTATCAAATTGAAAAATGCTCCGGCCAGCTAGAGCACAAAACCATCTCACATTTATCTTTAGAGAGTTTGAATAAATGCTTCCACCCCAGTCAATGATAGTCAATACTCAAACAATAGAAATTTATTCCACTCTTTAATAAATAATAGATACAGTATGTACAGTTGAATTGTCCAAATTGAAAGTTGCTGGAGGAACTAATTCATTTCTGCGATAACAGAACTATACAACCATTCTGGGTGTTCGGGATGAGTCTGATGAGTCTCTCGGTTTTTTGCCGGTTTGAGACAACATAATCTCTAGCTAAAATCTAGATTTTTTTCCCACGTATAATAAATAACTATTTCTGTAAGGATGGAACAAAAGCCTGGCCAAAAAAGTACGACATTCTTCATTAAAAATTAGCTTTTTCCAGATCCATAATGAAATTTCTCAGTGGAAAATCCTTCAGAAAACTTCTATTTATCCATAACATTCAATATATTCTCATCACCACCTCAAATAATTGGCTCCTGCCCCATAAACTTACGATCGCTTATCAGACAACTTCGGATGATGTGTGAGTTACATCATCCCGAGGTGGCGATAGTGGTTATCTGTGGTAAGAGAAGGTGCCCTATCAAGGGGGACATTAACCGAGCGAGAGGAAACTTTGTACCCTATTACACCGGTTAGAATCTAACTGGTAATAGAAATAACTTCCAAGTCAGGAATTACGTGCTCAGAATTATATGGATAATATGTTCGATTCTGAAGATCATTACAACGGAATGATGCCAAGAATTTGATGTTATTATGGAAATCTTGTAATAGCCAATGCGTGATTTTCAACACGTGTAGGAACGCATCGTAAGTCTTTATGAGTGTTCTTCTCCTGTTCTTTATATTCTTATTCTTTACTAGATATAGGTCCCTTCCAGGTTTTCCCATGCTATTATACTATCTTTTGATTATCTCGTCCACTACCCCCTGCCACTCTTCTGATGACATACAGTAAGTTATGAGTTAACAACATTTTTCTTCATACACCAAGATACAAGAAGGTATCCTTACAGCATATCAGCATCGATTTAAACTGCCAACTTATCCTGACACGAGAAAGATTCTATTGAATCTCCTCTGAAGTAGTAGATTTTATGGTTTTTCCTGAAGGGTATCACCGTTAAAATTGGGGTCATTATTTAACCTAATATCATCAGCATAGGATGCATCCTCAGAAGATATCAAACGAAGTGAATTGCCCATATAAACCAGAAACAGTTGTGGTCCTAGCAGAGAACCCTTACGATCTCCACTCCAATGTATTCAGTACAGTAAGTAAAGGTAAATCAAGTCAGTGAAATTTTTTCGTAGTACAGTTCTGTTTGAGCCATTCGAATGGTTGATGATTATGGTATGGCAGGATAAAGGTAACGGTTCACAACGGAGACATGGGGTCGCATATAATATTTCTCTCCCACAGTTAAATGAAGAAAACATAATAAATAGCAGTTAGATCAGTTAGTGGGTGACCTTTGATGATCGGAACTAATTTCGAAGTCAAGAAAAGATAAAGTTTCCACGTTGAGGAAGAGGTAACCTTCCTCGAAACATCGGCATAGTTTTGAAATAAAAGTTGTCTCCAAGTCCAAATTCCCGTTATTTTGTTTCACATCATTAATTTTATTATGAATAAAAAAACATTGTGGATCTTTGAAAATCATAGTGATCATTCAACACTATACTACATCGCCCAATGAAATCGCTCAATTTTTGAAAACAGACCAATAGAAACAAACTGTATCTGAAAACACTCAACCTCACAGTGTTTTCACTTTTAGAAATTTGTTTTCATCAGATGCCTAATTTGCATAGGAATATTAATACGTCCGGATAGCTTTGGCCGTTGGTGGAAGTAGCGGTCGTCATGGTTACGATAAACAAGCAGTTGTTAGCGATAACTTCAACAGCACATTTGGCAGTTCTGTCAGTTTATTTTCGTATTTAACCATAAAGTAGATAAAAAGGAAACGTTTTGGGAATTGTAATATTACTTCAATTGAGGAAAGTGTGAAGAAAAGTGTGCCGCTTAATACAGTGAAGTCAAGATCTTATATTTGGAAACAATTTGAAGAATTCTGTGCTGCCCGGGAATACCTTGTAAATGAAAAAAAAAGTTTGTCAGAGCTCAATAATATTATACTAGACTGGGCTTTCAATATGAAGAAAAGAGATGGAACAGACTACAAGGAAGGTGTCGTAAAAACCTTGTGGAATAATACTGCCAAACAGCTGCAGGAAAAATTCTATTCCGAATGGGGCGTTAGTTTCGATCCATTCACAGACGTGGCTTTTAAAACAGTGCGGGATGCACGAAATGCCAAGAGGCGTATTTTGCAAGTGGACCCTGAGAAAAGAAAAATTAGTGCCAAGGCGCTGTCATTGGAGCAACACAAAAAGATGGTCAACTTATGTAAAGATGCTGCATTGGAGCTTGCTTGGCGCGGAGGAGAGGGTTCATCATGCCTAATTTCCAATTCGAAATTGAAAACGATGGTAATCCCACTGGCCGAATTGCCGATATTTTCTGAAACAAGACAAGGTGGTGCCCAAAAATGTGTGGAAACGAAATGGCTGACTCCAAATATTGAAGAAGATATTTGCCCGGTGAGGTTATATAAGCTACTTGTATCCAAATGAACTGCAAACATAACCACTGAAAGACTATTCGTTACTTCACATAAGAATTGGAAATATGGTTCATGGTTCAAAAACTCCCCAGTCGCTCCCAATACGATAGCTAAATGGACAAACAAATCGGCAGAACTCATTGGCATCAACATAACCAAGTCGAAGATAACCAACCTCTCGCATCGAGCTACTGCTGTCAGCCAATTAGCCAAAGCAGGGATTGGCGAGAAACAGCTGATAAAGATAACAAGCCATTCTTCTGCAGCGTCAGTGAAACCATATCTCCAACTGGACCAGCAACATCACAAAAAAATAATCACAGCCATAAGGAATGAAAAAAATGTCCTTCAAGAAACAACATCAGTATCTACTTCATCATTCGAAAATAATGCTCGTAATGTGTATAATAATTGTATAATCAATAATTATTATTTTGAGAATAAAGATGAATAATTTGTTGTTATGCTTCTATCTGGTTATTTTTGAATAAAAAACTATTTTTTATTTCGTTTGATTTATATTGTTGAATGATCTTTCGAAATACCACACGAGATTCGAATTTTTTTTGAGAACACACTGTCGTTTTTTGAAAATTATACAAATTTCACTCAACAAAGTGATCCCGAAATACCAGTCGCCTCCGGCTCGTGGTAATTTAAGGATAACTTTGTTTCGTGAAATTTAATCGCATAATTCCCAAAAAACAAGTTCTCAAAAAATTCTCACCTCTAGTGGTCTTACCCTTGAAAATTAAAAAAAATTTTTAATTCAGAAAGAAGGTCTGTCTGGATATCAATTCCTGTAGATGTACACGAGGTGCCAGTTTCTAAGACTCATCACGTAAACTTGAACACGATCCATTTCCCGGCAAGAAATTCTTCCTATTAGGGCATCAAAGTCGAACCTCTTAACCTACATTCGTGAACCTATTAACGAATAGTGCTGCGCTTCCGTTCGTGATCGGCACCCACCTCAAACCATGTGATGGATGTAGACGTGAATAATGATGGAACGTCACCGCAAGTATTAATAGCAACTTGATACCATTAGCAACGAAAAGCATTTGAAATATTTACAGATATATTCGAAAATAGGAGAAAGACTCTTGTATGAATTTTAAGGATTTTCCGTATGTTTACGACCCTGTATTTGAATTGTCCATATTCGAACTCTATATTGTGAACGCCATACGGGGTAAGTAATAGGAAAAGTACCCATCATTTTTAATTTATTTCACTATGAAACACCTAACTCTGAATTTAACCCCTTCGAAAATTGTCGATTTTTAGGTTACTGAATTTAATTTTTTTGTGTCTCATTATTATTATTTTATTTTTAAATGTGTAATCTAAGACGTCAATCGTTAAAATAGTGAAAAAGTAAATTGAATAGGTCATATAGGTAGACGAGCGAAAGTTGAGAAATTGAAGAAAATGTTAAGTAGTTCATTTGTTGTGAAGGGTATCTAAAAATAATATTATATAATTAATATTATTATATTAAGTTGCTAGGACGATACAGGTACCAGTTTCGACAGAGCCACGCACATGATATGAGTGATATGAGTGTTGGAATATGCTTCTGCAAAGTATTTTAAGACGATATTTTCTCACATCAAAAAAATTTTGTGAAAAAATGCTCAAATTTACAGAGAAATTCGTATTGTACATCCTTACGAGATATTGTTGATGATGGAGTTCGTGTTGAATGATTGTTTCGGCTATTACCATCATCTATTGTGGATGTAATATTTTCCGACGTTTCGACAGACATCTTCTATCTTTATCAAGGAGGAAAAAAAAAACTTTTTGAAAATTATCAATTTTCAAAAAAGTCTATATTGACAGAAGTCATGAAAGAAAATGAACGATGTTATATACTCATCTGTGATATGATGATCTTTTTAAGTTGGATCGAACAGATGAGTATATAACATCGTTCATTTTCTTTCATGACTTCTGTCAATATTGACTTTTTTGAAAATTGATAATTTTCAAAAGGTTTTTTACTTTTCCTCCTTGATAAAGATAGAAGATGTTTGTCGAAACGTCGGAAAACTTTACATCCACAATAGATGATGGTAAAAGCCCAAACAATCATTCAACACGAGCTCCATCATCAACAATATCTCGTCATCAAATATATTGAGGTGATCGATATCTTACTTATCCTCAAATTTCATTGTCGTAGCTCTTTTCCCTCTGAAGATATGATTATTTTTTTCATTTATTCAAGAGAAAAGAGAAATGATGTACGTCCCGATGATTTTCTTTGAACGATGGCCATCACAGATCGATATTCGATTGACAAATGCCGTCAGTGTTAGTTGGCGTAATATTAATAAAAATTTTTCATAACAGGAAATCATAGAGATAGAATTCAATCTCGATGGCTGAAATAATATACGTTGTCAAAATTCAGAAAAGCACTGACGTAAGTTTATAGGGGAAGGGAATTATAGCTTCGAACAAAACTGGGGGAAAATTATTAGTAGTTATTTTTAATTTGAAGTATAGGTTTGTTCATTCATTAGGTATTCATATTTGGATCACATTGTCCCATAGTACGGGAAAAGACTATCGTTCACCTGATCAGAGTGCTTAAAGATTTGTTATGGCTTGAATATTTACTCGCAAGTAGCTCAACAAGAGCGCCAAAGCAATCTGAGCTCACGTCAGTGCTTTCTAAATTTTTTAATTGTCAAAACCACTGTCATCCAGAAAAGACTGTCAAACAGGCGCGCATCGGTTCATCGGTTTTGAACCCTTCATCGTCTCTTACGAGTCCAACTTTATTTTCATCCTGGCTAATAACCAGTTTGTGATATCTTTTTTACACTTTAAATCTTTCATCTTCAACTCTCGCTCAACCATTGTGATTTCCTGACAATAAATCATGAATCATGGTGCTAGAGCCCAGAGTAGGACAATAAGCATATATATAAGCCGAAGTGTCTTTCTGCGAATGCAGAGAAACTATGGAGTATGGGCTCGATTTTAGTAATGAATATTAAGTATTCAGTAATAGTTATACCTACTCAGGTTTGTCACAGTTTACTATAGCTGTTTTCCGGTCAGCAGATAAGGCGCTCCGGGAGCGCTTCTGGCGCGTTCCGACCTGCTCTAATACGTTCCACCAAACGGTGCGTCAATCAATCGCGCTGCCTTCCCCTGACGCACTTGAAGGCCTCACAGCTAACTTGCGTCAAATTCAAACGATATGTTTTTTATATTTGCCAATTTTGGAAAGTAAGGAGATTTTTGTTTCACTTGGATGATATGCTTAATGAAATAATTGCCAGTTCAAAGATGTATGGTTGTCATGTTGAATATGCAGGGTTCATAACACGAGCTACATTTGGAAGAAGATACGTTCAAACTCCAGACTATATAAAAATAGACCCATTTATTTACATTGAAAAGTGTCGCATCTGAAACTTAGAGCTGGTCGATTGTAACGTATTGAGCTGGTCCACTCAGGTCATAAAAAAATTTTCATGTTGCCAAACTGAGCAAATAGTAGGTTTCACTATTCCCCTATAATTGTGAATAAAAACTTTTTCTCCAAGTTGCATTCAAAACATTGTATAAAATTTTATATTTTGAATTGAAACTGTCTTATCGGATATATTAGCAAGAAGTATAAGAAAACCTTTAGTTTATTCTGCTATTTTATGTCAGAGACCGCAGATGGAAAGAAATTCAGATGAATCTCAAGACAACGCTGCCGCATTCTCTGCTTGACAGTTTAGTTCATGTGACATGTGACGATGTTTAGAAGACTTTACGTTGCCACCTCTATATCGAAAATAAATACACAAATTGAAGAAAATTTGTGAGAGTCAGAATTAGGTTTTTTATATTTTTTATTGTTCATTACTTTTCATCGCATTAAAAATGGTTCGTAAGTGTGTAAGTTGTAGTAAAGACAGGAATTTTAATCCGAATTTATCATTCCATAGGTAAGTGTATTGTTAGAAACGAAGTCTTCAATTATTTACATGTTCAGTAGCGTAGAAAGTTTCAATAAGGAAGTTTTCAATGAGATTATTATAAGATGAAATGAGGTTTTCTTAAATTAAGGTTCCCAGATGACGATGAAAAAAGAAGAATTTGGGCTTCGCTGTTGGAATGGTCAAGTATTTGCCCAAAGAAAGCAACTTTCATTTGTTCAGATCATTTTGACCCTGAAGATATTGTGACCCGAGTAAATGGAAAAAATTTTATGCGGTATTGCCGGGTGAGGTTTCACAAGAGTTTTTCAATGAGGTTGAGACTTTCAATGAGGGAGTCAAAACAGATCAACATTTTACAAAGGAATGCTTTGTCTATCTTATATAGTCTAAGGTTCAAACAAATGATTACTGGTTTTTGATTCATTTCTTATGAAATCTACTATTTATAACTCAAGATGGTACATTTGCTGAAGAGCACTTCCGTAAATCTTTACTTAGTAATAGAAACTGTGAAAGTCAACGCTTAACGTCCCATTCTTATGAACTTCTAGAATGGGGAAAAAAGAAAGAGATAAATTAGTAAGAGAGAAAAGGATTGTCCGGAAATCAAATCATCAAAACTATATTCAAATAAATATAGAAATTCATTATCAATGTTACAGGAAACACATGATTATAATCATAATACAGTTATATGCTTTGTGAGATCGATGAAGAGACCATCCAAATGAGATGCGACGATCTGTTTCGCAAGGGATACTCAGTCAATTCGCACATCTGCAAAATAATTGGAATAAGAGATGATTTAAATGATGTATGTAATACATAAGTTCGTATTATTTTGAAAGAATAATAAAAAATTGAAAATGTAAATAAAATATATTCGAAACTCAAGCATAATATTTAATATTTGATTATCAGTACATATACGAGGGCCATTCAGAAACTAACCTCCGATTGGTCACAGTGCGGGTAGTGGAGGGGAGTAGCGCGCCATCTGTGCATTCACGCGCTCAGCAGGTCAGTCGGCATCAAGCCGTAGTCGAGTGAACATCGTACCTGCGCTAGTTTAGTTTTTGTGGCAGTTTGAAATGTGTGCTGCAATAGAAAATCCCGCCAAATGTGAGGTGCGTGCCCGTCAAGATTTTTCTGCCAGAAAACTGATGGCAACGGTGTTTTGGGATGCCAAAGGGGTGTTGTTGGTTGAATTCATGGAACGTGGGACGACCATTAATCAAGACGTGTACTATGAAACACTAAAAACATTACGACGGGCTTTACAGAACAAACGCCGTGGTATGCTGACTTCCGGTTTCGTTTTTTTGCACGATAACGCCCGTCCTCACTCTGCTCGCAGAACAACAGCCCTTCTTGAGTCCTTCAAGTGGGACGTTCTCAACCATCTACCTTACAGCCCAGATCTGGCGCCAGGCGATTATCACCTCTTCATGCATATGAAGAAATGGCTCGGGTCCCAGCGGTTTGATGACGACGAAGAGCTCAAAGATGCGGTCACAGGCTGGCTCAAGGCACAAGCGGGTGATTTTTATGCAGAAGGAATTTAAAAGCTTGTGAAGAGATACGATAAGTGCCTCAATCGTAATGGAGACTATGTCGAAAAATAGTGCAAAGATGTAGTTGTAAGATGTATATATTAAATATTTTTACTTAACTTGGTGTATTTTTTTCAATTAACCGGAGGTTAGTTCCTGAACGGCCCTCGTATGATTAAATATATATAGAAACATAAATCTGTATCAATTTGAAACAATAACAAAAAATCCATATAAATGAAAAATATCTCGAAAAATCACAGCTTAAATCAAAATTCTTTGTTAAAATCATCTAAAAATGGATAGTTATGGGAATTCTGTCGAAGAAGAGCATTATATATTTTTCGTGGGAAGTTGAATGCTTGTATATTACCTGGATGTACAGCTTTCATCAAAAAGACTTTTCACCGAGTTTTCCGGTATAGGCTAAAATCGTCTAAAATCAAAATTAAAACTTGTCTTATTTTATTTTTCAATTGAAAATGTCACTTTTAGTAAAATTTCAAGAAATGACCTCCGTCAACCATTCTCGTATTACTACTGTCATTGTAAATGTACATTTGTTACTAGGCTTATTAATCAGAATGGCATCCAATTCTTCAAAGTTTAAAACCCTACCAGAGGCTCTCTCAGTTCTGTTCTCATTAACCTTGGCAAATTTGTAGCTTCTTACCGAGGATTTCCACTTATTTTACGCCATGTGCGAATTGATTGAGCTGCGCTGGATCATTGATAATAAATTTTTATATTTATTTAAATACAATTAGGATTCAATTAGAATTTTTGAAACACCTTGCTTTCCGTAATTACTTTCAAATTCATAACCATGATTATGCCAACAAAGGCTTAATTTGATCAGCTTGGAAGATCGTAGAAAATTAAATGATTTATGTTTGTTGTACAAATTATCGGATGGTGTCCTCTCAGTCCCGAGCGTCCTTCAGCTGGTGACATTTAGATTCCTTGAGAAAAAATTTTAAAAAACTTTAAAACATACATGCAAAAGCTTATGACCTCACCTCAGTACTTTTCAACATTTTTTTATGTACTAGTAGTATTATTTGTTTCACTGTACTCATAAAGTAACTGATACTTCTTTTGGATACCTCGTACTTCGAATAAAACAAAAATTTTCTGGGGGGAAGGAACCAAAATGTCAGTCTGGAGTTTCAGTCTTTTATTTTTATGAATTTCTTAGAAGTAGTGTAACTCAAGCTGAAATAAATATCTTTTTGTTCATGATACAATCCATAGATAATAAGCTGGCGCAGAATAATACTACTATCTTCTGTGTTATAATAATATATAATATAATTCATGCTAAGCTGGCTAACCAACAGTAATATTTAAGAACTTCACGAGTTCTCTTCTGAAATTTTTTTGAAAATTTTGCATAATGATCAATTAACCATCATCATATATTGAATAATAAATAATTTACCATCAAAACGATGGAAAATAATCAATAATGGGAGTTATAAATAGCCGTAATATACAGGGTGTCCCGGGAATAACTGTACATACTCATATCAGAGGTATAGTTGGACTAGCTCATTACGAATTGACTATACAAAATTAATTTCTGGATTTCCCTAGAAAGCTACAGGTTGATATTCCAGCTTCATGGAAATACTGAGACCATTATAAAATCCAAACTTATTGACGGATATTATTGAAACTTGGGAGGTTATTGGCAAATGCTAAGATCGGCTCTGAAAGATATCAATTATTCCATTATTCCAGGGCCGGACTCATTAATATTCATTCAAAGTGTTCAGGGTGAAAAAAAACACTTTGTATTTCGAATTACAAATACTTGATTCGCTTTTTAGAAAGAAGCTAAATTTTGATTCAATATGTGATATTGCTTAAAGTTGTCAAATCAACAATTATTTAATTATGAATTTTTGAATTTGGATAAAGTTCGATAAATTGAATTTTTCACCATGAAGAGAACTGAAAATCACATGTCTGAATATAAAATGCGAAGGTATTAGTAGAAAATTGTCAAAAATGTTCACAGCTTTAATAGGCACATTCCATAACTAAACAATAACAAATGAAAGAAACTAAAATACAGTAAAGAGTAATGAAAATGAAAATAGGAACGAATGAATTGCTGATTCAACGTTATCTTAGAAGTGGTTCGAAATGAAAACCATTAGCTTGTATACATTTCTCTTGCCGAATGTTCAAATTGGATACAGCCTTGCTAATCATATCGCCATTATTTCTTAAAATATGGCAATAGTTGGTAATTCTGTTCATCAGCTGTTCTCTTCACTGGATTTCTTCAGAATATACCATATCCTTAAATTTTCCCCATATAAAATAGTCTAGCGGGTTGAAATCTGGAGATCGAGGAGGCAATGGAATAGGTCCTACTCGACCTATCCACCTATTTGATAGGTATTGTCGAGGTATCTTCTAACTTCCAAGCCAAAATGAGGTCCAGCTCCATCATGCTGGAAATAAATTCCTCTAATATTTATTCCTTGTAGCATGCCTGGTAAAATATTGTAGATAATCTAGATAAATCGCACTTGTAAGGCGACCGTCAAAAAGAAGAACCCCGAAATGTTTGTTTATCACAGCGCACCAAACATTTACTGAAAATTTTTGTTGTGATTTTCTCAGTCTTATACTGTGTGGATTATTTTCGGCCCAAATGTGCGAGTTATGTGTATTGATCATACCATCTCTGGTGAATCGAGTCTCATCACTGAATATTGTTCTGTACAAAGTACATTATCGCCAGGTTCCAATCGTTGTACCTATTGTATGTGGAACGGGTCTTTGATTATTCTGTGCACCTTATGCTTCGACAAGCGTAATTGTGCACTTACTCTCCTTATACTAGTTGAAGGTTGTGCTTGAATTAATTGGAGTACTTCATCACCTCTTTCTAGATTCCTTTGGCGATCCTTCTTTCTATCTGGCACTCTACCATATTGCGCTATACAACTAAATACTACAGAAAATGTTTGGTGATTGGGAATTCTGCGCGTCGCAAATCTCAGACGATACTCTCTCACAGCAGCTCGACTATTTCCCTCGCATTTACCATACACGAAGATCATATCAGCATATTCTTTATTTGTGAAATTGGCCATTTTGATGATTTCACTATTTTATAATAATCAAAACATAAGCAACGAACAATCTTAAATTTCAGTTGTCAAAATGTTTGAACTTTATCACAGAATATGTTATAGAAATTCATATTTTATCTTGAAGGAAATTTTATTTCTGTGCATTTTTGAGATTGAATCTTTGAATCTTGTAAGATATTTTGTAACATTCTCCCAAACTGAAAATAATATCATAATATTTAATATTGAATAAGTAAACTTTAAAGAAACAGACTAACAAATTGAAAAATCACTACTCATAGTACTCGATTTACTAATTCAGTTAGAGGTTTTTACATTGGAGGAAGTGTCACTTTGGTCTTCTTATATGTTTGTTGTCGAACAACCGGTAAACATACGAATAATTTTGAAATGTGATTATGTATAACCTATACACCCCCCTTTTTTTCGAAATTTACCTTCATTAACTCCATCGCAATGAGATCCGTGTCTGGGGTGGCCACCCAGTATATCAACAAATAATTAGTCTTCCTCACCTTCAGTGACTTTTTTAAGTCCTGTTCAGGAAAAAAATTAAAAGTTTCGAACTAAATCCAAATTAAAAAATTCATAAAAAAATAATGATTGATGTGACAACATTGAGCGATATCACAAATTGAAGCATAATATAGCTTCTTTCAAAAAAGAGAATCAATTATTTGTAATTCGAACAAAGTGTTTTTTTCCCTGAATACTTTAAATGAATATTAATGAGGCCGGACCTGGAGTAATGGAACATTTGATTACTTTCAGACTCGACCTTAGCATGTGCTAATAACCTCCCAAGTTTCAATAATATCCGTCAATAAGTTGTAACAATTTAAATTTTGAGGCCCAAAGTTGGACGCCAATTGTGTAACAATTAAATTTAAATGTAATTGAAAAAAATTTTGCTCCGGCTAGCAATAGAGCAGATAAGAAATTTTGATGCCTCTACCCTAATCAATGAAAGTTCAAAATAGAACAGTCGTTATTTATTCCACTTTTTACAAATATTAGTTATTTACAAATGTACAGTCAAAATTGAGTGGAATTGACAAGATGTTCGGTCATGTATGTTTCACAGGTAATCACTATCCCCTTCACTGAAACTTATCTTCTTTGTCCTTGTATATTGAGATTCCTGGAAAATTATCTCCTCTGGTGGTTTTTCAGTTGAAGAAACGTTCGAGAATTATCTTCTCAGGTGGTTTTTCAGTTGAAGAAACGTTCGATAACCATCTTCTCTGGTGGTTTTTCAGTCAAAGAAATGTTCTGTACGCCACTGCTGCAAGTTGGCAACAAGCTCTCAACTTCAATGAATTTCGTACTTGATAGGTCGACGACAAAATTCCATAGCCCGACGGGTTTAGCTGTGAAAATCGGGTTTATCAGTTTTGACTTGATAAAAATCTCTTAGTTTCCATCGTTCTCTAAATGCATCATTTTACAAACGAAAATCTTTTAAAAGAAGAAAAAATAACCACGTGTTCAGAAAAGAACCCAATGGCGTAGATAGTTCGACACTAAAAATTCAGAGAACTCTGGACACCGAGAAAACAAAAAAAATCAAATAATTGAAATTGAAATTGAATAATAAAGTTAAGTACAATATCAAAATAAATGAAGGTGAGCTGATCCACCAGATATTCTCAAATGAAAAAGTGAAAAATGACGGTCCGACCAGAATTATACGACATCTTTTTGTCATCTACACAAAAAAATAATTAAATGCATTAAATAAACATGACATTTAGGATCGAATAAACCCCGTCTGATCATAAAATGAGGGACTTACCGGAATATCTCTTCCGCCAGGAAAAATTCGCACATAAAATCTACGAAAACACTGCAAACGTGTTATTTCAGCAGCTTCTCGACAGTGAAAGAAACCGATGAGATCGAGGGACATCGATCATATGATATCGACCGATTCGGCGCGTTGAGTAGATCATTCCAATGACAAATGAAATGCTCACAGACAGTCTTAAAGCGGATTTCTCTGGTTAATTAAAATTGGTAAATCATGGCGCTACAAAGTTTGGACTTTATGATGATCTTAGTATTTCCATGAAGCTGGAATAGCACCCTGTAGCTTTCTAGGGAAGTCCAGAAATTAATTTTTTATAGTCAATTCGTAATCAGCTAGTCCAACTCTATCTCTGGTATGAGTATGTACAGTTATGGCCCGGACACTCTGTATATATTTTACAAAAGGTTAATCATCAAAATTATCACGTGATAATCAAAATCATCGTCACACAATCCCAATTATTATATATATTATAACTGCAAAAAGGGAAAAAGCATGAAGGTTTGAGCTCGATTATTTAATGAATATCAATACACTATCCGTACTCAAATTCCTAATTTGAAACAAAAACATATTCAGCCTAAAATGGTCTCATCTTCATGATGACAGTTAACAATAAAATGTCTTGTACTGTGCTTTTCTGTCAAAGAACTTATTATATGCTTCTTTTCAACCTTAATCAAAGACGTTGTACCACACTTATATTGTTGTATTTAAATCAAGGATATCTTTTATTTCCATCAATCCATTATTCATGATTGAAATCATTGAAGGATTTCTGGTTAATTCGAAGAAAGTTAATCATCAATATATATTTTTTTGTTGCTCTTTCTTATTAATTACTTTATTAAAACTAATACATTTCAACTCATCGCTAATCATCAATATATCAGGATTTTTTTGTCCTTCGATATTATTCATTATTTCATGAAATTAATGAGTTTCGAATCACACAATAAGAGAGTCTGTAAAAGACTTTAGAACACGAGTGCAAAAGCGCTCGATTTATGATAACAGATGGCGACCGAATTTTTCGGTTTTCAAAACAGTAGTCTCATACTCTTTAATATCACGTCCATAATTACATCTAATCACACGATTCATCGTGTCTTAAGAGCTGCCTTCATGCTAACATGGCTAATCACCAGTAATATTTAACAACTTGACGAGTTCTTTTCAGGAAACAACACGATTAATTATTAAAAATTTACCATGGAAACTATGGAAACTATGGACGAATATATATATTCTTTTAAAATTTTCGCTTACAAAATAATAATAGGAGTTATAAAATAGCCCTAAATATATTTTACATTATTTTAATCTTCAAAAATATCACGTCATAATCAAAGTCGTCGTCACACAATCATAATAGAGGCATGAAGTTGAGCTCGATTATTTAATGAATATCAATGCACTAACTGTACTGAAATTTATAATATGGAACACAACATATTCAGCCTAAAATGGGCTCCTCTTCCTGATGAGAGTCCCATGGTCAAAGTCGACTATGATCGACCGGCCCTCTACACATTAAGATTCGAGCTGGAACAGCTAGACCTTTTCAATTTCATATTTTCCATTTCCTCAATTCAACATTAAAATCACACGATAATAAAATAGAAACTCGAAAATGAATGTTTTGATCGAAAGTCAGATTAACTCTAAAAAAATACGAAAACCGATAATTTTAAATGGGGCTGCCACTCAAAACATGTTTTATTTACCGATATATTTAAATATACAGGGTCTTTCACGAGGAACCTCCCCATATTTATACGGGAAACTACTGAACGTATTTTAATGAAATTCAGCTCTTATAAGTAGGTATTCCACGATGCTGATGAAATCTAAAATATTTTCAAGGCATGAGCACCTCCGGTTTTTCCGGAAATGACGTCAACTTCCGTTTTTCAAATTAGAACACCATTTTTTTATTGCAGAAATAGATTCCTTAGAAAATTTCAAATTATTTTGATGTATCATTTTTCAGTTTTGGTCAGAAAATTCTCTCTGAGCGGGAAAATTCGAACAAAAAATCGGAAATGAGCTCCGCTGAAACAAGAATAACTTCGACGTTTTTGGATGGAAAATTTTCATTTTTGGGATTTTTCAAGATGTAAGATTGATGTATCCACTTTAAAAATCGAAATCGCGATTCATGATACAGGGGGTAAAAAAATCGCTTTCAAAGTTAGGGATGACAAAATCGTGAAAAATCAATTTTTTCAAATAAGAACCCCATTTTTTTATAGCAGATATTGAATCTACGTTAAAAAATAATGTAAGTGAATGCATCACACCCTTGCCCTAAAGTGGATATTTTCCGAGTTATTCACAAAAAACTGTTTTTCGTCTTGAATTTTCAGCTATTTCTTTTCCCTTCACGCCAAAAAGATGAAATTATCAGGAACTGTTACTTAAACCATGTTTTAGATTTTACTACCCTAATATGCAAGAGAA
Organism: Micraspis discolor; assembly: GCA_030674115.1. Classification (NCBI taxonomy): domain Eukaryota; kingdom Metazoa; phylum Arthropoda; class Insecta; order Coleoptera; family Coccinellidae; genus Micraspis; species Micraspis discolor. Next base: position 6,681,891 of record JARTUT010001740.1, read on the forward strand.
AAAAGTTACAGGTTGTTCCTAAATAGATGGCGAATTTGGATTCGAATTTGTATCGGAAACCTCTTTATTTCAACTAATCGGCCATCGGTTTTCTCTCCAGTGATAAATAAATAATTCCTTATGAACCATATGCAAAAACCATGTCTTACATTCTATTTTTTTTAATGATAGATATCATTAATTACATCTCCCAAATTCCTCTTTATTCAGTAGCATTTTGTGTTTACTATTAATTTGGTGATAATTCGTATTAAGTTATAAAATCGATCACTATGCCTAATTTTACCAATAAAGATTATTTAAATCTCATTCTACTTCATGGAGAATGTAATAAAGTTGTGGATAGAACGATTCGACTGTTCATTGAGAGGTTTCCTGACCGACCCAGACCAACGAGAGATACCATTAACAGAACCATGACAAACTTGAGAAATGTCGGATCTTGAGTTAAGAAAACTATACACAGAGAAAAAAGTGTAGTAGAAGATGAGAACAACGAAATTACAGTTCTTGCATATTTTCGTGTGAATCCTCAAAATTCTCTCAAAGATGCCGAGATTGCTCTGGGATTATCTCAATCGAGTGTTTGGAGAATATAAAAAAACATAAAATGCACCCATATAAATTCAATAGGGTACAGCATTTGAAGGAAACTGATTTCGTCAGGAGAACAGATGAAAATTTCATCTTTTTGGCGTGAAGGGAAAAGAAATAGCTGAAAATTCAAGACGAAAAACAGTTTTTTGTGAATAACTCGGAAAAAATCCACTTAAGGGCAAGGGTGTGATGCATACACTCACATTATTTTTTAACATAGATTCAATATCTGCCATAAAAAAATGGGGTTCTAATTAGAAAAAATTGATTTTTCACGATTTTGTCATCCCTAACATTGAAAGCAATTTTTTCATCCCCTGTATCATGAATCGTGATTTCGATTTTTAAAGTGGATACATCAATCCTACATCTTGAAAAATCCCAAAAATAAAAATTTTCCATCCAAAAACGTCGAAGTTATTCTTGTTTCAGCGGAGCTCTATTTTCGATTTTTTTTTCGAATTTTATCGCTCAGAGAGAATTTTCTAACCAAAACAGAAAAATGTTACATCAAAATAACTTGAAATTATCTAAGGAATCTATTTCTGCAATAGAAAAATGGTGTTGTAATCTGAAAAACGGAAGTTGAGGTCATTTCCGGAAAAACCGGAGGTGCTCATGCCTTGAAAATATTTTAGATTTCATCAGCATCGTGAAATACTTATAAGTGCCGAATTTCATGAAAATACGTTCAGTAGTTTCCCGTATAAATATGGGTGAGGTTCCTCGTGAAAGACCCTGTATATTTAAATATATCGGTAAATAAAACATGTTTTGAGTGGCAGCCCCATTTAAAATTATTGGTTTTCGTATTTTTTTAGAGTTAATCTGACTTTCGATCAAAACATTCATTTTCGAGTTTCTATTTTATTATCGTGTGATTTTAATGTTGAATTAAGGAAATGGAAAATATGAAATTGAAAAGGTCTAGCTGTTCCAGCTCGAATCTTAATGTGTAGAGGGCCGGTCGATCATAGTCGACTTTGACCATGGGACTCTCATCAGGAAGAGGAGACCATTTTAGGCTGAATATGTTGTCTTCCATATTATAAATTTCAGTAAAGTTAGTGCATTGATATTCATTAAATAATCGAGCTCAACTTTCACTTTTCGTGAAAGACCCTGTATAGTTAACTAATGGCTTCATACAATAAGATCATGCAATGCTGAAATTCAAGTTGATCAAAATTTCTGTTAGCTTGATATACATTCAAAATTCTGTGGATCCTATGATGAATTTCTCGAGATAACAAGCTTAAAGATCTGAAATTAAAAAAATGAGCAGGTTAGGAGTATATTTCAATTGTCGTCCCATTTCAACACAATATTTGGTGAGGAAACATTTTTATCTTGTTACCTGTTTTGCAATTAAAGTTGCTTTAGGTTGGTTAACAATCAGAAAATGTCTTGTACTGTGCTTTTCTATCAAAGAACTTATTATATGCTTCTTTTCAACCTTAATCAAAGACGTTAAACCACACTTATATTGTTGTATTTAAATCAAGGATATCTTTTATTTCCATCAATCCATTATTCATCCTTGAAATCATTGAAGGATTTCTGGTTAATTCGAAGAAAGTTAATCATCAATATATATTTTTTTGTTGCTCTTTCTTATTAATTACTTTATTAAAACTAATACATTTCAACTCATCGCTGATCATCAATATATCAGGATTTTCTTGTCCTTCGATATTATTCATTATTTCATAAAATTAATATGGAAGCATAAGCAACCTGTGTGATGCGACCAAAACCCAAGGACAAAGAGAAGATAACGCGGTGAAATTAAATATTGAGAAAGGATATTGGGCTAAACCGCAGGAATGTAGAAAATATGGGAAATGGATGGAAGGTACTTGCCGACACGTGTTTCTGCTTATTGGCTTCTTCAGGGCAAGGCAGCAAGAAACCAGGATAGGGATGGAAATGAATAATAAAAATATAAACGACAACAGGCGACCACAACAGGAGCGAGCATCCAATTTGTGGCTTCCTGTTGTGGTCGCCTGTTGTCGTTTATTTTTTTCCCATATCATTTCCATCCCTATCCTGGTTTCTTGGTTGCCTTGCCCTGAAGAAGCCAATAAGCAGAAACACGTGTCGGCAAGTACCTTCCATCCATTTCCCCATATTTTCTACATTCCTGCGGTTTAGCCCAAAATCCTTTCTCAATATTTAATTTCACCGCGTTATCTTCTCTTTGAATTTAATTGTATCCTTGGGTTTTGGTCGCATCACACAGGTTGCTTATGCTTCCATCGTGGCGATGCTCGGTTTAGCCTCCAAAACCGGAGGTATCTGGGGTTGAAGCCACAAATTGGATGCTCGCTCCTGTTGTGGTCGCCTGTTGTCGTTTATATTTTTATTATTCATTTCCATCCCTATCCTGGTTTCTTGGTTGCCTTGCCCTGAAGAAGCCAATAAGCAGAAACACGTGTCGGCAAGTACCTTCCATCCATTTCCCATATTTTCTACATTCCTGCGGTTTAGCCCAATATCCTTTCTCAATATTTAATTTCACCGCGTTATCTTCTCTTTGAATTTAATTGTATCCTTGGGTTTTGGTCGCATCACACAGGTTGCTTATGCTTCCATCGTGGCGATGCTCGGTTTAGCCTCCAAAACCGGAGGTATCTGGGGTTGAAGCCACAAATTGGATGCTCGCTCCTGTTGTGGTCGCCTGTTGTCGTTTATATTTTTTATTATTCATTTCCATCCCTATCCTGGTTTCTTGGTTGCCTTGCCCTGAAGAAGCCAATAAGCAGAAACACGTGTCGGCAAGTACCTTCCATCCATTTCCCATATTTTCTACATTCCTTCAATAAAATTAATGAGTTTCGAATCACATAATAAGAGAGTCCGTAAAAGACTTCAGAACACGAGTGCAAAAGCTCTCGACTTATGATAACAGATGGCGTCCGAATTTTTCGGTTTTCAAAACAGTAGTCTCATACTCTTTAATATCAAGTCCATAATAACATCTAATCACACGATTCATCGTGTCTTAAGAGCTGCCTTCATGCTAACCTGGCTAATCACCAGTAATATTTAACAACTTGACTAGTTCTTTTCAGGAACCTACTCGACAAATTATTAAAAATTTACCATGGAAACTATGGACGAATATATATATTCTTTTAAAATTTTTGCTTACAAAATAATAATAGGAGTTATAAATAACCCTAAATATATTTTACATAATTTTAATCTTCAAAAATATCAAGTCATAATCAAAGATAGAGGGAAAGAAGCATGAAGGTTGAGCTCGATTATTTAATGAATATCAATGCATTAACTGTACTGAAATTTATAATATGAAACACAACATATTCAGCCAAAAATGTTCTCTCCTCTTCCTGATGAGAGTCCCATGGTCAAAGTCGACTATGATCGACCGGCCCCCCTCTACACATTAATATTCGACCTCGAACAGCTTGACCTTTTCAATTTCATATTTTCCATTTTCTTAATTCAATATTGAAATCAAACGATAATAAAATCGAAACTCTAAAATGAATGTTTTGTTCGAACTCTAAAAAAAATACGAAAACCGATAATTTTAAATGGGGTTGCCACTCAAAACATGTTTTATTTTCAGATATATTAAAATATATAGTTAACTAAAAGCTTCATACAATAATATGATGCAATGCTGAAATTCAAGTTTGATCTGAATTTCTGTTAGCTTGATATATACATTCAAAATTCTGTGGATCCTCTGACATTTCGAGATAACGAGTTTAAAGATTTGAAATAAGAAAATTGAGCAGGTTAGGAGTACATTTCAATTATGGTTCCATTTCAGCACAATATTTGGTGTGTTAATATTTTTAGCTTATTATCAGTTTTTCAAAAATAGTTGCTTTATTTTAGGTTGGCATATAATCAGAAATGGACTTCTACTGTGCTTTTCTGTCAAAAAACTTATTCTTCTTTCTAACCTAGGTCATAGACGTTGAAATAAACCTATATTGTTGTATTTAAATCAAGGATATCTTTTATTTTCATGAATACATGATTCATTCTTGATATCATTAAACGATCTCTGGTTAAGTCGTAGAAAGTTAATCATCAATATATTTAAATTTTTTCTGTTGCTCTATCTTATACACTATTTTATTAAAACTAATTAATTTCGAGTCATCACTAATCATTAATATATTTTGAGTTTTTTTTCCCTCGATATTTTTAATTATTTTTTCAAACTACTGAACGTCGAATCACACAATAGGAGAGTACCTAAAAGACTCCAGAACATGGGCGCATAAGCCCTTAACTTCACGTTAGTGCTTTTACACCTTTTTTTGATAGCAAAAATATCTATTTCACTGAACTAACAAATAATTGACACTTCTTTTCGACACCTTGTACTTCCAATAAAACAGTGAGTCTCTGCGGTGATAGAACCAAAATAACACTCTTGAGTTTCAATAATGTATTTTCTTGAATTTCTCTACAAGAATTTCTGACTATAAAACCACGATAAAATTTGCGACTATCCATTGTTGTTCCCTCTTTCAATGCTTAGCCAAATACCAATACCTAACCATTTCGTGAAGGTTTTGCTTTTCTTATAGCATTGGTTTTAAATTTGTAATAGTAATTGTATCTTACAGATATTTATTGTATTAATTATCCCTGGTGATTCATTAGGTCTAGTTATTCATTTCAACATTAATGTTTTATGTTTGAGTGTATAATAATCTCTGTAATCATTTTTGGAGCCAGACGAAAATTTTTTCATTAAATCTAAACATGTCGGCGACGATTTAAGCAGTGGTGTCTGTTTCCATTCAACTGACCTTCAACCTGTCGAAGATATAAGTCATTTATTAACATAGAGTCCCATTTCAACAATTCTAACAGTAGTGTTAGCTAAGCTCTGATCAATGTGTTTGTGTTCATGAAACGACCTGTAATAACAAGCTGTAACAGAATAATAGTGCCATTTTTTATATTATAACAGATAGCTTCCGAATTTTTCGGTTTTCAAAGCAGGAGTCTCAAACGCTTTTATATCACGTCAATGATTACCTCTAATCACACGATTTATCGTGTCTTAGAGCTGCCTTCATACTATCCTGGCTAACCAACAGCAATATTTAATAACTTTAGAGTTCTTTTCAAAATCTTACGACATAATAAAAATTTACCATCAAAACGATGGATATTAAATAATCAATAACATAAAGATATACAGGGTGAACCACGACGAACTGCATCGATCGATATTTCAGAAACTGAATGTGGGAAAAATTTGAAATTTTGGGAGCTTGCCAGATGTCTTGGGACCTATAGAGCTAAAATATTTTCATCTATTGGGCACTTCCGGTTATACCGGAAATAGACCCTAAGTCGCTTATTTTAAATGGGATATCCTATATATTATTACATTTTTGGATTCTACTTAACATTCTAGGCAGATTTCATGTATCATGTCCTATCCTTAAGTCTGAGCGTTTTTGACATATTCAGGTTTTTATGTCAAAAATTACGATTGCAAGCCCTAACTTAATTATCAATTGTTTCTATAAGGAAGCCCTTTTTACTTACTTTGGGTTAGATGTCTTGTTGAAAAGGACCTACTTCAATAGATTTTGTATAATACTTGGACAAATAATCATACAGAGTGTTAAAAAAAAAGATCTAGAATGAGATTGAGAACACTGACAAAACTCGATTTTTTCAAATGGAAACCCCCCATTTTTATTATTTTGCAGCATTAATCATCAAAAATGAAGGTAACTTTATATGAGGTTATCTATACCTAAAATTCGAAGTTTTCGAAATATTGCCAATTTAATATTTTTCTAAGGCGGTTTTGTATTAAATGTGTAAACAATTAGATCTAGGATAGCCATCAAGCAAAGTTGCTGCGATTCCCGACGAAGCGAGTGCAAGAGCAATTTTATTTTGTGAGCGAATTGTTGCTAATATTAATGAAATCAAAAAAGTTTTTCCTGTACCACCAGGTGCATCTAAGAAGTAAATCCCTCTAGTTTCATCATTTGTTACTTTCATAAGAGTTTCAAATACATACTTCTGTTGTTCATTTAACAATGGAAGATTTGTTTGAATTAATTCTTTTAAAGCGATGAGATCATACAGTTTTTCTCGATGCAACTCTTGGTCAAAAGCGTCATGCATTAGACGATTGGGCGCGGTCAGGCCTAATTGAATTAATAGTTTGTTTGACATTATCAAGCACATGTCCTCAATTGAAATCAATGCTTCATTGTAAATTTCTTCACTGATTTGTATATTTGGACTCAAATTGACTACGTTTTAGTTACAAATCATTTGTATGGGAAAAAGAAAAGGGCTATTTTTAGGGTTTTTCCAGCAATAATTCTAATTTTTCTCGCCGTAAAAACCATCCTTGAACTTCAACGAACATTTTAAAAAAAGATTTGGCCAATTGGCCCAGGCGTTGTTGAGTTATGCGCTTACCAACACATTTTGCGATTCATTTTTGGCGCTCTTGTTCACCCGAACAGAGTGCCTATCATTTTGCCCGAATGTCTGTAATTTTGGAATATCGAGCCGAAAATGGTCTCAATCGATTGGGTTCGACTCCCTGATGAAGAATTCGTGGCGAAAGTTGAGTCTGTCCGGCCGGCCGTCCGGCCGTCCGGCCGGCCGTATCCTCTCTAGCATCCAAAAGGAATCAGCTAGAGTTTTCAAATTTTCAGAATAGGTTAATTGTCCACATATCTCGGTCAAGTTCGTTATTGGGCCAAATCCGTCGGATGGTTCAGTAGTTATGAGCATCTGAAATTTTGTTTCCTCAATAACTACTAGAATATCCATCCGATCAAGTTGATACTTGGAATGTTATTGAGGGAGACTGAAACGAAATGGTTTGCAAAATTTCGCAGAAATCGTCACGCTAGAAAATTTTAAAAAAATTCAAAAAAAAAAAATTTTCAATACTTAATATCACCTAAGACTTCATTTAGATTTAAATAAAAATCCGTATATATATTGAGGTTACCGATATCTTACTCATCCCCAAATTTCATTGTCGTAGCTTTTCATCTTCTGAAGATATGATCATTTTTTTCATTTACTCAAGAGAAAAATAGAAATGTCATGAAGTCCGAGCTTTGTCATTGAAAGATTTGCCATCACAGATCGATATTCGTTTGACAACTTGCGGACCTAGTTATCAGTGTCAGTTGGCGTAATATCAATCAAAATTTTCATAGAATTCATAGAGGTTGAATTCGATGTCGATGACGTTGTCAAAATTCAGAAAAGCACAGATGTAATATTAATCAAAAATTTTTATCATAGAGAAAGAATTTGATGGCGTTGTCAAAACTCAGAAAAGCAATGACGAAAGTTTTTAGGAGAAGCATAGAACAAAATTTGGTGAAAATTATGAGTAGTTATTTTCAAATTGAGATAAAGGTTTGTTTATTCATTAGGCTTTCATATTTAGATCACATTGTCCCATAGTACGGAAAAAGACTATTGTTCACCCGATCAGAGAGCTTATAGATTTGTTAAGGTTTGAATATTCACTCGCAAGTAGGTCAACAAGAGCGCCAAAGCAATCTGACCTCACGTCAGTGCTTTCTAAATTTTTATATTATAGACTAGCTGACCTCACAGACTTCGTCCTGTCAAAAAGATTTGTAATGTGGCAGTATTTGTGCCTACGTATTTTAAAAAATTCTCCTGAACAGAACCGTCACCCTGGTGATAGGTCGTTGTGAATAAAAAATAATTAAATAAAACATATATAAGGATTTAAAAGTAAGTAATCGCTTTATTGTTAATCATGTGAGTCATAATTATTATTATTATAATTGTAGTGGTTTGTGGTATACGATGTTTTTTGTTTGATTACCTGGCGCATAGATAAACAAATCTGATGGTTTTCCAACACGGGAATAGGCAACATACAATTGACCATGTGAGAAACATGAGTTTTCTAGATTAATACCACAAACACTTAATGATTGCCCCTGGGACTTGTTTATAGTCATAGCAAAAGCAAGCCGCACTGGAAAGTGTAGTCGTTGGAACTCAAATGGCACATCAATCGGAATCATTGGGATGCGCGGCATGAGAACATCTTCTCCTTTATACTTTCCTTTGAGTATAGTTGCTTCTATCACATTGTTTAGTAATTTTTTTATCGCTAACCGTGTACCGTTGATAAGACGCGGTTGGTTGATATTTCGCAACATTATAACCACCGATTCAACCTTTAATTGAAGATTGTGAGGTGGCAATCCTGGCAAATCCAGCGAGTTTAAGATTTCCGGTGGATAGTTGACTACATCATCTTGATTAGTAGCCGAATCAACTGAATTATATATCCTCAATTCGCCTGTAAATTGTTCTTGAATTTTAAAATGTAATTCATTCACATCTATGTTTTTTGCAGCCAGTATAGCTCGTTCACTCAACCAATCATGGTTTCTGTAATTTTGAGAAATATCTGGAAACACCTTCTGAATAAGTTCATCTTTTGATTGAGTTAACTGACAAAAACTTTGAGGAAAGTTAATGCAGCCAGTCAACATGTCTATAGGAAATTTGCCATTACCAATGTCAATGAGTTTAGAGAATATGTTTCCAGATTGGTCATTTTGCAACTCGACACGCATATTCTTGCTTAAATGAAGTACTTTGACATATTTCCACAAATTGGAGGACTTTAGACATGCATTGAGTTCATCAGCTGGCGTTGATCGTGGAATCACTGGCACTGTTTGACGAAAATCTCCTGCTAATAAAATCGTTGCACCACCAAATCGGTTATTATTGCTCCGTAGATCTTTTTTCTTTCACGTTCATCTCCGTCGTCACGTTCTTGTGCAGTACGATTAGATCGGTAATTAGTTTGGTTTGAAGCATTTCTGGTTCTTCTACCTAAATTGCTTCGTGTTATAGCAGGCATATCAAATATAAATTATTTTTTCACTAATCACGAACTAAACAAACACTAACTAACTAAACACTCTGCACAAAACACGATATACGAATTTGTTTCATGTATCAGTTGACAAAAGCAAACTCAGTAGATTAGGTAACAGACAACTTTTTTTTTTCAAATTTGATATGACTTGAAGTCAAATCCTTTTAAGCCGTACGAATTGTTTTATTTATTTAAAATTTGGATATAAAAAATAATAAAACACTGTTGGTAACGCGATTTTTGTTTGACTGATGTAATGACGTGGAAACTGATGCATTTTATCTCGCGTGCCGAAACTAATACAAAAGAAACGCGAGTTTCGGAACGCGACATTAAACTCCTCCAACAATGTATTCTGTGCTCCAACGCACACACGCACATTGTTTTGATAGATATGATCTTTGACGTTAGGAACACACCTACATTAGACAACAGTGAGTGCTTGTAATTTAATATGAACTTTATACCATAGCAATAAAGCTCAAATTGACTACGTTTTAGTTACAAATCATTTGTATGGGAAAAAGAAAAGGGTTATTTTAAGGGTTTTTCCAGCAATAATTCTAATTTTTCTCGCCGTAAAAACCATCCTTGAACTTCAACGGGCATCTTAAAAAAAGATTTGGCCAAATTGGTCCAGGCGTTGTTGAGTTATGCGCTTACCAACACATTTTGACATTCATTTTTGGCGCTCTTGTTCACCCGAACAGAGTGCCTATCATTTTGCCCGAATGTCTGTAATTTTGGAATATCGAGCCGAAAATGGTCTCAATCGATTGGGTTCGACTCCCAGTATGAAGATGAAGAATTCGTGACGAAAGTTGAGTCTGTCCGGCCGGCCGTATCCTCTCTAGCATCCAAAAGGAATCAGCTAGAGTTTTCATATTTTTAGAATAGGTGAATTGTCCAAATATCTCGGTCAAGTTCGTTATTGGGCCAAATCCGTCGGATGGTTCAGTAATTATGAGCATCTGAAATTTTGTTTCCTCAATAACTACTAGAATATCCATCCGATCAAGTTGATACTTGGAATGTTATTGAGGGAGGCTGAAACGAAACGGCTCGCAAAATTTCGCAGAAATCGTCACGCTAGAAAATTTTTAAAAAATTCCCAAAAAAAAAATTTTCCATACTCAATATCTCCTGAGACTTCATTTAGATTTAAATAAAAATCCGTATATATATTGAGGTTACCGATATCTTACTCATCCTCAAATTTCATTGTCGTAGCTTTTCCCCTTCTGAAGATATGATCATTTTTTTCATTTACTCAAGAGAAAAATAGAAATGTCATGAAGTCCGAGCTTTGTCATTGAAAGATTTGCCATCACAGATCGATATTCGTTTGACAACTTGCGGACCTAGATATCAGTGTCACTTGGCGTAAAATTTTCATAGAATTCATAGAGGTAGAATTCGATGTCGATGACGTTGTCAAAATTCAGAAAAGCACAGACGTAATATTAATCAAAAAATTTTTTATCATAGAGAAAGAATTTGATGGCGTTGTCAAAACTCAGAAAAGCAATGACGTAAGTTTTAAGGAGAAGCATAGAACGAAATTTGGTGAAAATTATGAGTAGTTATTTTCAAATTGAGATAAAGGTTTGTTTATTCATTAGGCTTTCATATTTGCATCACATTGTCCCATAGTACGGAAAAAGACTATTGTTCACCTGATCAGAGAGCTTATCGATTTGTTAAGGTTTGAATATTTACTCGCTAGTAGCTCAACAAGAGCGCCAAAGCAATCTGACCTCACGTCAGTGCTTTCTAAATTTTTATATTATAGATTTCAAATAACCGTAATGCCAGCCCGATTAAATTATACAAACGAGGATTATTTAAACTTATTTATTATTTATGGACGATGTGAAAAAGTTATTTCAAGAACCTGTGATACATTTGCTACTCGATATCCTCATAAACAAAAACCATCACCAAATACTGTTAAACGAATTACAGAAAACTTCAAGAATTTTGGATCTGTAAAGGCAAAAATGTACAATAAGAAACCAGTTGTTGACAATGAAAATATTGAAATAGCAATTTTGGGATATTTTGAAGCATATCCAACAAAATCTTCAAGGCAAGTAGCATTAGAATCAGGATTATCTCAATCCTCAGTTCTAAGAATTTTACATAAACACAAATATCATCCCTATGCAATTTCATTAGTGCAGCAGCATTTGAATGAAACTGATTTTCCAAGAAGAATGGAATTCTGTGAATTCATAATACTTCGTTCACAAGAAGATTTTTCTTTTTTGGATAATATCATTTGGACCGACGAAGCCAAATTTACAAAGAATGGTGTTTCTAATCGACATAATTGCCATCATTGGAGTGATAGAAATGTACACCCATTTAGGGAACACAATTTTCAAGAATCCTGGCAATTTAACGTTTATTGTGCAGTAAGAAATGACGGCATTGTTTGCTTACAATTTTATCAAGAGAACTTGAATGGTAAGTTAGGTCTTTTTGAATAGTTCTAATATAAAACACATATTTCAACTTATAGGAGACCGATACCTCAACATCTTTCGGAATTTTGAAGTTGACTATTTAGACAACTTGCCCCTGGCTGAACTTCGAAAACTTTTCTACCAACATGATGGAGCACCTCCACATAATGCCCATTTGGTCAATAATTATCTGTAAAAATTATTTTACGATCAATGGTTAGCCAACAATGGACCAAATCTTTGGCCACCTCGCTCCCGGACCTATCAGTGCTCGATTATGTATGGGGAACAGTGAAAAATAACGTGTATAAAACATCAGTGACCACCATGGAAGACTGCATGAGACGTGTTAGAACAGCATTTGAAGACCTGAACCCCCAATCAATAAGAAAAGCCACCCATGAACAATTGCTGCTGAGATGCGAAAAATGTTTAGAAGTTCAAGGACACTAATTTGAATATTTACTTAAATAATTTTTTCAAGCCTGATTCAAATGCTACTTGAAATGTCAAATATAAACGTGGCTATCCTAGATCTAATTGTTTACACATTTAATGCAAAACCGCCTTAGAAAAATATTAAATTGGCAATATTTCGAAAACTTCAAATTTTAGGTATAGATAACCTCATATAAAGTTACCTTCATTTTTGATGATTAATGCTACAAAATAATAAAAATGGGGGGTTTCCATTTGAAAAAATCGAGTTTTGTCAGTTTTCTCAATCTCATTCTAGATCTTTTTTTTTTAACACTCTGTATGATTATTTGTCCAAGTATTATACAAAATCTATTGAAGTAGGTCCTTTTCAACAGACATCTAACCCAAAGTAAGTAAAAAGGGCTTCCTTATAGGAACAATTGATAATTAAGTTAGGGCTTGCAATCGTAATTTTTGACATAAAAACCTGAATATGTCAAAAACGCTCAGACTTTGGGATAGGACATGATACATAAAATCTGCCTAGAATGTTAAGTAGAATACAAGAATCCCATTTAAAATAAGCGACTTAGGGTCTATTTCCGGTATAACCGGAAGTGCCCAATAGATGAAAATATTTTAGCTCTATAGGTCCCAAGACATCTGGCAAGTTCCCAAAATTTCAAATTTTTCCCACATTCAGTTTCTGAGATATCGATCGATGCAGTTCATCGTGGTTCACCCTGTATAGTTAACTAATGGCTTCATACAATAAGATCATGCAATGCTGAAATTCAAGTTGATCCAAATTTCTGTTAGCTTGATATACATTCAAAATTCTGTGGATTCTATGATGAATATCTCGAGATAACAAGCTTAAAGATTTGAAATAAAAAAAAATTAGAAAGCACTGACGTGAGGTCAGTTGGCTTAGGCGCTCTTGTAAACCACTTACAATTATTTAAATTTTGAAAAATCATATCTCCAGAACTATTAGCTTGTCGAAGTCGAGAGTGGTATTTTTGTATACGTCTGATAAAACTGCACCATAAAAAAATTTTTATTTGAACAGTGTCATATGAAAAAAAATTTTTTTTTTGTTACTCCGAACCTATTCGGCCGATTTGACCGAATAACGAACTTAGCCGAGATATTTATACCTCAAACCTATTCTGAAAGTTTCAACTCTCTAACTTCATCCGTTCGAGAGTTATCGTGTTCACGGAACTGACGGACGGACGGACGGACAGAATCGATTTTGACCACGGATTATTCATCAGTAGGTCCAAACAAAACGATTGATACCACTTTTGCCCAAAAATTCGAAAGTCACAGACATTTGGGCAAATTGATAAGCACTCTGTTCAGGTGAACAAGAGCGCCAAAAAATGAGCTGGTTAGGAGTATATTTTAATTGTCGTCCCATTTCAACACAATATTTGCTTTAAGTTGGTTAACAATCAGAAAATGTCTTATACTGTGCTCTTCTGCCAAAGAACTTATTATCTGCTTCTTTCCAACCTTAATCATAGACGTTGAACCACCCTCATATTGTTGTATTTAAATCAAGGATATCTTTTATTTCCATCAATCCATTATTCATCCTTGAAATCATAGAAGGATTTCTGGTTAATTCGAAGAAAGTTAATCATCAATATATATTTTTTTGTTGCTCTTTCTTATTAATTATTTTATTAAAACAAATACATTTCAAATCATCGCTTATCATCAATATATTAGGATTTTTTGTCCTTCGATATTATTCATTATTTCATGAAATTAATGAGTATCGAATCACACAATAAGAGAGTCCGCAAAAGACTTGAGAACACGAGTGCAAAAGCTCTCGACTTATGATAACAGATGGCGTCCGAATTTTTCGGTTTTCGAAACAGGAGTCGCATACTCTTTAATATCACGTCAATGATTACATCTAATCACACGATTCATCGTGTCTTAAGAGCTGCCTTCATGCTAACCTGGCTAATCACCAGTAATATTCAATAACTTGACGAGTTCTTTCCGGAAATTGTATGAACACATCAATCAACATTAAAAATTTACCATGGAAACTATGGAAATTTATCAATCAATAATATATATATATATATATTCTCTTGAAATTTTTGCTTACAAAATAATAATAGGAGTTATAAATAGCCCTAAATATATTTTACATAATTTTAATCTTCAAAAATATCAAGTCATAATCAAAGTCGTCGTCACACAATCACAATTAGTTGCCATAACTGTAACTGTAAGAATAGAGGCATGAAGGTTGAGCTCGATTATTTAATGAATATCAATGCACTAACTGTACTGAAATTTATTATATGAAACACAACATATTCAGCCAAAAATGTTCTCTCCTCTTCCTGATGAGAGTCCCATGGTCAAAGTCCATGACCATGATCGACCGGCCCCCCTCTACACATTAACATTCGATCTCGAGATCGAATGCTGTTCGAACAGCTTGACCTTTTCAATTTCATATTTTCCATTTTCTTAATTCAATATGGAAATCAAACGATAATAAAATAGAAACTCGAAAATGAATGTTTTGTTCGAAGTCAGATTAACTCTAAAAAATACGAAAACCGATCATTTTAAATGTGGTTGCCACTCAAAACATGTTTTATTTTCCGATATATTAAAATATATAGTTAACTAATAGCTTCATACAATAAGATCATGCAATGCTGTTAGCTTGATATATACATTCAAAATTCTGTGGATCCTCTGACATCCCGAGATAACGAGTTTAAAGATTTGAAATAAGAAAAATGAGCAGGTTAGGAGTACATTTCAATTATCGTTCCATTTCAGCACAATATTTGGTGTGTTAATATTTTTAGCTTATTATCAGTTTTTCAAAAATAGTTGCTTTATTTTAGGTAGGCATATAATCAGAAATTGACTTCTACTGAGCTTTTCTGTCAAAAAACATATTCTTCTTTCTAACCTAGGTCATAGAAGTTGAAATAAACTTATATTGTTGTATTTGAATCAAGGATATCTTTTATTTTCATGAATACATGATTCATTCTTGATATCATTAAACGTGCTCAGGTTAATTCGTAGAAAGTTAATCATCAGTATATTTAGATTTTTTCTGTTGCTCTATCTTATACACTATTTTATTAAAACTAATTCATTTCGAGTCATCACTAATCATAAATATATTTTGAGTTTTTTTTCCCTCGATATTTTTAATTATTTTTTCAAACTACTGAACGTCGAATCACACAATAAGAGAGTACCTAAAAGACTCCAGAACATGGGCGCATAAGCTCTTAACCTCACGTTAGTGCTTTTACACCTTTTTTTGGTAGCAAAAATATCTATTTCACTGAACTAACAAATAATTGACACTTCTTTTCGACACCTTGTACTTCCAATAAAACAGTGAGTCTCTGCGGTGATGGAACCAAAATAACACTCTTGAGTTTCAATAATGTATTTTCTTGAATTTCTCTACAAGAATTTCTGACTATAAAACCACGATAAAATTTGCGACTATCCATTGTTGTTCCCTCTTTCAATGCTTAGCCAAATACCAATACCTAACCATTTCGTGAAGGTTTTGCTTTTCTCATAGCATTGATTTTAAATTTGTAATAGTAATTGTACCTTACAGATATTTATTGTATTAATTATCCGTGGTGATTCATTAGGTCTAGTTATTCATTTCAACATTAATGTTGTATGTTTGAGTGTATAATAATCTATATAGGTAATTATTTTTGGAGCCAGACGAAAATTTTTTCATTGAATAGAAACATGTCGGCAACGATTTAAGCAGTGGTGTCTGTTTCCATTCAACTGACCTTCAACTTGTCGAAGATATAAGTGATTTATTAACATAGGGTCCCATTTCAACAATTCTAACAGTAGTGTTAGCTAAGCTCTGATCAATGTGTTTGTGTTCATGAATCGATCTGTAATAACAAGCTGTAACAAAATATTAGTGCCATTTTTTATATTATAACAGATAGCTTCCGAATTTTTCGGTTTTCAAGGCAGGAGTCTCATAATATCTCTTTAATATCACGTCAATGATTACCTCTAATCACACGATTTATCGTGTCTTAGAGCTGCCTTCATACTATCCTGGCTAACCACCCGCAATATTTAATAACTTTAGAGCTCTTTTCAAAATCTTACGACATAATAAAAATTTACCATCAAAACCATGCAAATTAAATAATCAATAACATATAGATAAATATATATATATATTTTTTTGTTAGAATTTCTTGTGTTTGGTATAAATTTTTTTGTTTAAAATTTCTTGGGTGTATAGCACTTATTTTACTAATAATGGTAATTGTTAAATTATTATTTTATTTATTTTATTTTTCCAACATATGTTTCGGCATATCTACTTTTGTCTTTTGTCTAATATTGTCTAATATCTAATAATCT
Organism: Micraspis discolor; assembly: GCA_030674115.1. Lineage (NCBI taxonomy): Eukaryota > Metazoa > Arthropoda > Insecta > Coleoptera > Coccinellidae > Micraspis > Micraspis discolor. The sequence continues at coordinate 6,698,736 of JARTUT010001740.1, forward strand.
AATATTGTCAATACACTATGGTTTGGAACACAGATCCTTCTGTTTAATACTACACATATTCAATTTTTGTATTTTTTGCGATAAAGATCAATCACTTCTGAAAGTTTTTAAATCATGAATTCTTTGCAATGGTCGTAGAGATCGCCACGATCCAATGAAAGCCGTTATGTATTCCTTAACGAAAAACCGCGTCTTCCATAAAACTACATCATAACCATAAACTCAATAGCAGATTACGCTAATAGCGCACGACGTTATTTTATCTTCCATATATTTCGTATAAATCTCAGTGGTTATCTTATTGGGTGAAATCAGTCGAATAGTTTGGCAGTTATGAGCAAACGTGAGACTAAGGCAAGAGAGGAAAGAATAGAAGAGGCCTTATATAACTCTAAAACAGAAAACCACAGATGGTGCGGACGACCAACTTATGGCTTCAACCATAGATTTTTCGGTTTTGGAGAAATTCCAAAGTGACGACACAGAGAAGATATAAGTAACTATCCTAACTCAAGTGAATATAAATGCAAAAGTTGCTCAATGCGAATATTTAAATGAAATCAAGAAACTATTCGTGGACAGTTCCGCAAAAATTATTTTTGATTTGAGAAATAAATTTAGAATAACTTTAGGCCAAGAACACAATAGCATTTCAGTGCTTCTCTGAATTTCTCTTTCAAATATTCAATCAGATTGAAAACAGAGTTATCTTGTTTGAGGTATGATTTGTCAAAATTTTATTATTTCATGATAACAGATGGCGACAGCATCTCTCGGTTCTCAGTAGTTGCCTCCAGTCTTCATGAAAATAGCCTCAATAAGTATTTTGCATCGACCGTATAGAGCCCTTCATCGTCTCTTGCGAGTCCGCTTTCATTTTCATCCTGGTTAATCACCAGTAGAACCTGTGATATTTCTTAACTCTTGTTCTTGATCTTTTCTCTTTCATGCTTGGCTCAATCATTGTACTTTTTTATCTGTGATAAAAATTTATGGTGCTAAAGAGCCCAGAGTATAGGACAATCAGCATGTTTTTATGCGTGTAAGTGCCTTATTTCTCTGTGTGTGGAAGAGAAAACTATGGAAGCTGGGCTCGATTTCAATAATTAATATCAACTACGTTTTTTATATCTGCAGATCTCTGCCTGCGCAAGTGTATGTCACACGCTCTTCAGTCATGTGCAAAGAATAGAAACATTTTTTATGTGTACACTATTCGAATAAACACAGTAACGTTCATAAAACGTTGTATATTTATTAGCAACTTCACTAAGCTGAAGCACTTATTACTTGAGAAACAGAAAGATTATTCACATAGAATTAAATTCAAGAATCAAGTGATTGAAGATGAGTCTGAAATAGCCGAGAAATTTAATGAATTATTCATCGAGAGTATAAAAAATATAATATTAAATAAAATAAAGTATTACAGTTATGACCGATATCTACTAAATATTGAAAATTATGAGTGCTTTTCAAATTTCAAGATGCTAGGTATGAAAGAATTAAAACACATTATAATGTCTCTTAAAAATACGTCAGGACAAGATGATGGTATAAATACGAGGGTTGCCAGGGATGTGTTCCAGGCAGTGGGAAATAGGTTGCTGGATGTTGTTAATACGTCGTTGGAAAGTGGAATTTTTCCGTAGAAATGGAAAACATCAACGGTAATACCAATACAGAAGGTTCATGGGACGTTCCTGTGTGAATAGTTTAGAGGAATAAATACTGTGACAGTATTAGAGAAAGTGCTTGAAATTGCAGTGAGACAACAGCTAACAGAATATTGTCAACGAAATAAAATTCTATCTAAAGACCAATCAGGTTTTCGAGCTGGTCATTCCTGTAAAACTACATTGTTAAATAGTTGTGACAAGTGGATGAGAGAAATTGACAGTGGTAGGATAATATTAGTGGTATTTTTGGACTTTCAGAGAGCATTTGAGACAAATGATAGAAAATTATTTTTACTTAAAATAGAAAAACTGGGGTTGTCTAGAAGGGTTTTTCAATGGTTTGAGTTATATTTGACAGGGAGGACGCAAAAGTAAAATTTAGAAAATTTGTATCATCAAATGGGAAAAATGAATTTGGGGTACCTCAGGGTACAAATTTGGGAACCATATTATTCATATTATATATAAATGATGTTGTAAAACATGTTTGGAATTGTAAAATTACTTTATTTGCAGATGATACTATGATATATATTTCTGGATATGATATTCATATTTTGTTCAGATTAATCAAAAAGATTTGGATAGGTTGTTCATTTGGCTTTGCGATAACAAAAATTTTTAGAAAGCACTGACGTGAGGTCAGATTGCTTTGGCGCTCTTGTTGAGCTACTTTATTATACCATTCAAACCATAACAAATCTATAAGCATTCTGATCACGTGTATAATAGTCTTTTCCCGTACTATGGGACAATGTGATGCAAACGTGAACGCCTAATGAATGAACAAACCTATATCTCAAATTAAAAATCACTACTCATGATTTTTTGGTTCGAAGCTATAATTCCCTTTTCCTAAAAACTCATGTCAGTGCTTTTCTGAATTTTGACAACGTATATTATTTCAGCCACCGAGATTTAATTCTATCTCTATGATTTCCCGTTATGAAAAATTTTGAATAATATTACGCCAACTGACACTGATTAATGAGCACGGCATTTGTCAATCGAATATCGATCTGTGACGGCCATCGTTCAAAGAAAATCATCGGGACGTATGTCATTTCTTTTTTTTATCTTGAGTAAAATGAAAAAATGATTATATCTTTAGATGCAAAAGAGCTACGACGACAATGAAATTTGGGGATAAGTAAGGTATCGATTACCTCAATATATTCACGAATTTTTATTGAAATCCGAAAATTATCTTATCAGATAGTGAGGATTAAAAATTTTTGTTTTGGGAATTTTTTAAAAATTTTCTAGCGTGACGATTTCTGCGAAATTTTGCGAGCTGTTTTGTTGCAGCCTCCCTCAACAACATTTAAAGTATCAATTTGATCGGATGGATATTCTAGTAGTTATTGAGGAAACAAAATTTCAGATGCTCATAACTACTGAACCATCCGGCGGATTTAGCCCAATAACGAACTTGACCGAGATATTTGGACAATTAACCTATTCTGGAAATATGAAAACTCTAGCTGATTCCTTTTGGATGCTAGACAGGATACGGCCGTACAGACTCAACATTCGCCACGAATTCTTCATCAGGGAGTCGAACCCAATCGATTGAGACCATTTTCGGCTCGATATTCCAAAATTACACACATTTGGGCAAAATGATAGGCACTCTATTCGGGTGAACAAGAGCGCCAAAAAGTCTAAATATAAGTTAATGGGTAGTGAATATAGGTTACGTAATACTAACATAGGTAATTTCAAAATTCATATTCATGAAAATGAAATAGAGATGGTTACTGAAATGAAATACTTAGGACTCATATTGGATGAAAATTTGGAATTCCAGCCTCATGTGGATTATATTACAAATAAAATGTCAAAAAAAGTAGGTTTCATCTCTAGAATAAGGAGTAAAATTGATATGAGTGCCTCAATGATGTTGTTTAGATCACTGGTACTTCCTCATATGGATTATTGCTCGTCAGTAATGTTTAATTTGAATAAAAGTAGCATAGATAAGTTGCAAAAGGTACAAAATAGAGGTATGAGAATTATTTTAAAATGTAATAAGAGAACTCCCATAAAAATTATGTTGAATAGCTTAAACTTAATGAGTGTCAATCAAAGAATTATTTATAGAACACTAGATTTAATATTCAAAGCCAGGAATGGAATGTTACCAGAATATTTGAGTGAAAACCTAAAATTTGCTAATGAGATCCATAACCACATTAATAAATAAATCCACATTTAGTAAGGGGTTGGTTCATTTCAATGAACTACCTGAAAATATCAAATATGGCAATAATTATAAGGAATTCAAAAAATGTTCAATAAATTATATTTTTGAAGAATTTGTTTAGGTTAGTGGATTTTACGTATAGTGTTTTCAATAGCCAAGTGCTAAATAAAGCTTATTATTATTATTATTATAATTATCGATCTTTTAATCGGTTTCTGACCCATATTCATATTGACAGTCAATGAATCAATCCACCCACAAACCCCCAATCAATATTTTGATAATATGTGTGTGAAAAATTAATGTAAATGAGTTGCGTTGCTGAATGACTCGTGTCCTCGTTAAATAATATATAAATGTGATATCAAGGTCAAAAATACCCCATAATGATGGACTTGAAAAACCTTGTGTGAAATATTAACTTTGAGCATTCATTGAAAACAGGACTTTCAAATTAGCTTATGACTGGCTCGGTAAATCTATCTATATAAGTTATATTAACAGTTCTTTTGAGAAAATATACCTATAAAACTGAAAAATATAAACCAGTAATATTAGGGAGTGGATAGGATATTTTTTATTATTATAAGAGTATCAATTGCACTTGAAAACTAACACAGATTACACATTACAAACTAATCGATTCTGGCCAACTGAGCGGTGGCACAGAATCGCTACCCCTTTATGCTGACTGTTCATCGTACATCGTTACCAGAAAAATGAATTAAAGAAATTTCAGGGGTTTCTACATGAAAGATACATACTCTAGCAGAGATCATGTATGTTACGAATATATCCGTAATGAAAATAATCGGATTCTTATACTGAAAGAATACTTAATTCTAAATGAAGGATGCAGAAAATGAACTAAATATAAGTAGGTATGATAGATAGATAAATGTCTTTATTTCAAAATGTGTATTTATCTATCTATCTATCGTACCTACTTATACTAAGTGTCCAGAGAATTCTGCTTATTGACATGACCATTCAGGTGAAAATTTGTTTCGTCACTAAAAAATAGTGTGCTGTTAATGTTGTTAAATCGCTCAGACATTACGTTCTCAAAATTCAGCATGGCATAGTCCGCATCGATCAATTCGTGAACCAATTGAACTTTATAGGCTTTTAGATGTAAGTCTTTGTTTAAAATTGAATGCAAAGCGTGAAATCGGTATTCACTATTCAAGAAAGTGGGTATGAAAGTTGCTATACATAACAAATAGTGTCTATCCGTAGTAGTTTACTAGCAACTGCTTTATAGGTGTTGCTATCGATAACAACTCTTGTTGGCTACGGTTTATTTATTGTTTTTTTTTCATTCATGTGAAAAATTACAAGCTTTAATCGAATAAGAATGACATTTTTAGTTCAAATGAACTTTTAAATGAATCAGGAATTACAAAGGTATTAATATAGAGGATTGTAGGGTAAATGAGCCACTGCTGCAAAGGCTTAAAGCTTCCGTTTATATTATTCAACTCTTTTTGTCAGTTGCATCCAGAGTTCTCCAACGTTTACTGATTCAGCTGGCGATAGTTTTCCTTTCATCATCACTTTATGTTCGTTCAGGAAATTCATCATAAATTGATATTGCTCATTATTCGTCTTTTTAACCCTTTTATGTCTAAAATAATAGAAGTTAAATTATAAATAAGACCTCACCCTTCTTCCTGAGTTATAGTAGAGCTTCACCGAATATATTTGAAATTTTTTCACTACTTTCTTCAATGGTTCTCGTGAGTTTGCTGTTTGCTTATTCAACAGACAAATCTATATCATTTTTTCTATGGTTGAATCGAGAAACGGGACATTTGAAATATTTCGCGGTGTTGCCATGACTAACTTCATAAAAAGTTTTTATGATAACAACAATTGCTAACGGTTAGTTCGAGAATACCAAAAATTTAGAAAGCACTGACGTGAGGTCAGTTGGCTTGGGCGCTCTTGTAAACCACTTACAATTATTTAAATTTTGAAAAATCATATCTCCAGAACTATTAGCTTGTCGAAGTCGAGAGTGGTATTTTTGTATACGTCTGATAAAACTGCACCATAAAAACATTTTTATTTGAACAGTGTCATTTGAAAAAAAATTTTTTTTTTGTTACTCCGAACCTATTCGGCCGATTTGAACGAATAACGAACTTAGCCGAGATATTTATACCTCAAACCTATTCTGAAAGTTTCAACTCTCTAACTTCATCCATTCGAGAGTTATCGTGTTCACGGAACGGACGGACAGAATCGACCACGGATTATTCATCAGTAGGTCCAAACAAAACGATTGATACCACTTTTGCCCAAAAATTCGAAAGTCACAGACATTTGGGCAAATTGATAAGCACTCTGTTCAGGTGAACAAGAGCGCCAAAAAAGGGTAGCAGTGGCTATTGAAAGTTATTGTACGAGTTGCTATGTATAGCCACGGCGATAGCAACTTGAGTTAGTGAATAGCTCTGATTAACTGAAAAGTAAAGGCGGGAAAACTAATCCTTGTGGAAGACCGTTTTTCAATGTATCAATATTGCTACTCTTTTTGTCAACAAAACCACGGAACCTTCTGTCAGACACATATTTCCTAATAATCTTGCCATCTTCCCACACATATGATGGGTATTGAGTTTGAAGATTAACCCATCTTTCCATATGGTGTCATATGAAAGAACAGCGAAAATCAATCAAGTGGCTAAATTTATCAAAACAAACCGAATATAATTCGAAAAGTTTTTTTTCTTTCCAATAGATGGCAATAACATATTTCATATCATAAAGGTGTTTTACATTTTCATTTAAAGCAAGATCACCAACATCTTAAACTTCGACGATTATTTATAAGGGCTCATCGTCCTTACGAGCTATTTCCGTGGTATTCCTGGATAGAATCTGGTTGAACTGGAAATTTAGGTGTTAATTTTAGATCCCTTTCTTTCATTACCCGTGCTCAATCTGTAGGCTGTGAATTAGTCCTCCGATCTTAGGTCGCGAGGATAGTTTAAGTGCCTTATTTTTGGGTATGGGGAAAGAACCACTGGAAATTTTTAGCTCGAATTATACTAATGAAAATTAAAAACGTTTCTTATAAATGACAATAAATTTTTCTTCTACTTTCAATTTTTTAGATTAATCAGAAAATTCTTGGCATGTCCAACGTACTATTCCTACTCTTGAATGTTTAGAATTATGTGAGATTCATTTGAAAATAAACCTTTTAAAATTCACAGAGCATTGACGTGAGGTCAGATGGCTTTAGCACTCATGTTTAGGTACTTGTGGGTGAAACTTTCAAAAATCTCCGTGATGTTTATCCAAATTAGAATTAGGTAATGAAAATATAATATAATATATAAATAATATTACATTTGTTGCTTTAGTCTTTATGCTTAAGCACACTCAAAGGATTAAGATTTCGCATAAAAATTTCGAGGTGAAGTAAAGGAAAAATGGGACATTTTTTTCATAAAAAAATGTCCCAGTCCTTGTCATAGTTAATATTGCATATATAAATTAATTATCTAAATAAATGTTGGGTGGCCATAAACTAATATTATTATAACGTTGATAAAAGTACAGTGGCGTATGCAGGATGTTCAGGAACATAAACAATAATCTGTTGTTATGTTAAATGTATGCAAAGGTCTTATTCTTCTGATTTCAAAAATTTATCATATTGTACCCCCTCTGTTTTACATCTTAAGTTATTGAATGAGTTTTAGTCAACACTTGATTGAAATTATACATTATTTGACCAATGCGTTAATTTTAACCATAGGTTCTTGAGATCAAGAGAAACACTTTTTTTCTATACCGTTTTTCCATATTCAGCTGCGTTATAAAGTTATAAACATTTTAAGTTTTCACATTGGGCGACTACCCCTCTGTAGTTCAGTTTAATTTGAATGAAAATAACCTTCCACAGCATCCACTATTGAACTTGAATTCTTTAAAAATATTATTTTCCCTCTAAGAAATGATTCACTCACTCATGTTTCATCAGATGATTATATCGATTTAATTCCTTTCAACTTCAAATATCTCGAAATTGGTGCAATTTAGGAAAAAAGATGATAAATGATTTTATCTGCAAAAAAGACTAATAATTCTAGGAAGTACCAGATACAGACCTTTAGTTCAAGTGATATTTGTTTTTCATGCAATTTAACCAATCTGTACAGTAGTGGTGAGAAATCCACAAGAAATTTATTTATTTATTTAGCAATACACCATTCGACAGCGGTGGCCTATAAAAAATGGGATATTTCAAGTGTTTACCAAAAGAAAATGTTGAAACTTGACAGTAAATTAAACAAAAAAAAAATATAAAAAAAAGGAAAAAAATTAACACCAAGTACAAGAAGAAAAAATAAATCGATATGAGAAAGATCACACCTAGATTTATCGCACATTTAGTGAACCCAAAATAGCTCTCCTTATGCTTGCCGGTTTGCAAGCAAAAATACCCAGGATATTTTCATAAGACGTATAGTCATGACATATTCTCTACAGGAGCGAAAACTGAAGAACGTTAGATCGTGGACAAGGTAAATAAAATGTTCTAATAGTACGCATGGGTAATCTAGGTACATGTACGCAGATTAGACCCAGCAGGTTAGGACAATCAATTAACGAGCACATTATATTTCGCAGAAATAAAACACCTAAATAGGTTCCACGACGTTCTAGAGAATTAACCTGAAATCTTCTCAGGAAATTTTCGTGAGGTATACCACGCTTCGGATAAATACCGTCAATTTTGAAACATAGATACTTCAGAAATCGCCTCTGTACATTCTCTAATCTATTGACATGTGCACTATAACCAGCCTTGACCTCACAAGTGCATTGAATAGTATAAGTAACGTTCTAGTGTTCTGTAACCACTTTGAGTTCCTTAGGATGAATCCAAGTGTTTGGATGCTTCCCGAGATGATTGAATTTATATGGGAAACAAAACTAAGTCTACGATCGAATAAGATACCTAGGTCTTTAAATTCAACAACCTTTCCAAGAACGCAACCACTAATGTTATAAAGGAAACTTATTGGAGTTCTTTTACGACTGAAGGACATAACGCTACATTTTTTAACGTTCAGGGGAAGTCCCTGCACCAACGGTTTAGCCTATCAATGTCATCCTGGAGGTCCCAACAATCCTCAATAGAGAGAATGCGACGATATATGTTGAAGTCATCAACATAAAGAAGGAAGGAATAGGTCAGGTAACAACAGATATCATTGATGAAGATTAAGAAAAGGAATGGACCCAATATAGACCCCTGAGGGACACCTGAGGTAGCCTCAAAAGCACAAGACCTATAAACAAAACACTGAACGCTGATTTCTACGGGAAAGATAAGATTCAAAAAAAAAATATAGAAAATCAAGATTCAACCCTCGATTCAACCCGAAGGAAGACAGCTGCTTTATAAGTATACCATGATCCAATCTGTCAAATGCCTTCGTGAAGTCCGTGTAGGTGACATCAAATTGAGAAGACTCATCCAATGCACTACCGATATATTGAGTTAAACAAGCCAACTTAGTTACTGTTGATCGACCTTTGATGAATCCGTGCTGACAATTAGAAATTTTGCTCTTCACATGAACATATATGATGTCGTAAAGTATTTTTTCGAAAACTTTGCTGAAGTTGTTCAGAATCACAATTGGTCTATAGTTCTCAATATCGCTTCTTGAATATTGGACTTACTCTACCCTCTTTCCAGACAGTAGGAAAATGATGTATGGAAAGATACAGTCTATGAATAATGGTGAGAGGTCTGACGAGGACAATCGCACAGTCCTTCAACAGAAAAGATGGAATTCTGTCAGGACCTGCTGACATTTTAGATTTGCAGATTTTGAGGTACTTGAGTACAATATCTTCCGTTATCTCCGGGGTAGTCAGAGTTTGTGCGAAGGAGCTATCAGGTGAGCCATCCAGTGTGTTGAAAGCAGTGGAATTAGTGAATCAACTGTGAAAAAATGATGCAAAGGCATCGACTATGTTTTGGGGACCGGTAATGGAGTGACCTCCATAGTTCATCGACTCAGGAATGGAAGGAGTGTTACGAAGCTGTTCAAGTAAGCCCAAACATTAGATGGATTGTCTGTTAGGTTGGCCTCAGCCTTTCTTGTGAAATTAGCTCGAGCCGCAGCTATTTCCCTTTTTACATCTCTACGAAGGTCTTTATACTCCGAAATTGAATAAATCTACTGATGCCAAAATATGCATGACTGTTATCAAAAACCTTCTACAAGAGATGATCTCAATTGATATTGTCGTTTGAATATTAGAGGAGAAAATGCAATTTTTGGCGCTCTTGTTCACCCGAACAGAGTGCCTATCATTTTGCCCGAATGTCTGTAATTTTGGAATATCGAGCCGAAAATGGTCTCAATCGATCGGGTTCGACTCCCCGATGAAGAATTCGTGGCGACAGTTGAGTCTGTCCGGCCGACCGGCCAGCCGTATCCTCTCTAGCATCCAAAAGGAATCAGCTAGAGTTTTCATATTTTCAGAATAGGTTAATTGTCCAAATATCTCTGTCAAGTTCGTTATTAGGCCAAATCCGTCGGATGGTTTAGTAGTTATGAGCATCTGAAATTTTGTTTCCTCAATAACTACTAGAATATCCATCCGATCAAGTTAATACTTGAAATATTGTTGAGGAAGGCTGCAGCAAAACAGCTCGCAAAATTTCGCTGAAATCGTCTCGCTAGAAATTTTTTAAAAAATTCCAAAAGAAAAAATTTTTAATCCTCACACTCTCATAAGATAATTTTCGGATTTCAATAAGAATTCGTGAATATATTGAGGTGATCGATATCTTACTTAGCCTCAAATTTCATTGTCGTAGCTCTTTTCCATCTAAAGATATGATCATTTTTTTCAATTACTCAAGAGAAAAGAGAAATGACATATGTCCCGATGATTTTCTTTGAACGATGGCCATCACAGATCGATATTCGAATGACAAATGTCGGGCTCATTAATTAGTGTCAGTTGGCGTTATAATAATCAAAATTTTTCATAACGGGAAATCATAGAGATAGAATTCAATATCGGTGGCTGAAATAATATACGTTGTCAAAATTCAGAAAAGCACTGACGTAAGTTTTTAGGAAAATGGAATTATAGCTTCGAACAACACTTGGGAAAATTATCAGTAGTTATTTTCAATTTAAGATATAGGTTTGTTCATCCATTAGGCAGTCATATTTGCATCACATTGTCCCATAGTACGAGAAAAGACTATTGTTCACCTGATTAGAGTGCTCATACATTTGTTATGGTTTGAATATTTACTCGCAAGTAGCTCAACCAGAGCGCCAAAGCAATCTGACCTCACGTCAGTGCTTTCTAAATTTTTTTGTGAAATATCAACACCCCATATCTTTTGAACGGGGCCAAATTTGGAAAAATATTCTAGGAAAAAATGTTTCTCTTCACGTCAAGAATCCATGGTTAAAATTAACGCAGTGGTCCAACTCACTCTGTATATAAAAAGTAACCAAAAAACAGAAATAACTCAAACATTAAATAAATAATAACTCATAAAAGATGCTTGAAGTGACTCCATATTATTGTAAATTGATAATGGAAAACAGGGCCGGATTTAGAGGTGTGGGGGCCCCGGGGCAACAAATAAGTGGGGGCCCCCTAGCCTCGAATAATTTTCAAAATAAAATGGATGATCTTTTAAAGTAGGGGTTTTCAATACATAATTTATCGAGAAACCAAGATTCTTTTATTATTTAACAAAAATAGTATGAAAAAACAATAATTGAGTGGCTATAATGAACGGAACCTTCCTAGCTTTTTTGGCTGAAAAATCGTCAATTATTTCAGTAAAATCCCGTTCACGGAGTAAATCGCTCTCTCTTAGGAGAGTAAGCTTTGAGAGACAATTTTGTCCCATAGTCGTTCTGAGTCTATTTTTGATGATTTTCATTTTCAAAAATGATCGCTCTCCAGTGCAATTGGATACCATAAGAACCAATGGTGGCCCATTGAACAGTTTTGTGAGGGCTTGCGCCCCTACTTTGTGTAGAAGGTCTTTTTTTCATCCCCGGGCAGAATGGTGGCCCCCTGTTGCCCCCTAAATCCGGCCCTGATGGAAAACGTCTGATTATATTTCGAATTTCATCAGAAATGGCTCGAGTGTTTTTATTAAGATCATTATTTCCAATTGAACTTGGATTTTGATGGCACTATGATTATTTATTATGTCTTAAAAAATTCCCAATATTACGAATCCATAAGATTAGGAGGCTATAATATGATTTCATCATTCCCTATCCACATTCAAAATTCATTGTTCAAATATTTTTCAACAGGTAGGACGTTATTATAGAAATTATGTTTGATAGAAGAATCAAAAAATAACAAAATAATCCTTTAAAATCACCAAATCAGTAGATAGAATTTACTTCAAACTATGGAAATCAAAATGGTGGTAAGGAACATCAACACTCGTATTATCAGCATCCACAAATTTCTCAATGTATTAGGTAAATTACTGAGATATGAATTGAGAGGCGAAGGGACTGAAACTGATCCATGTGGAAGACCGTTTTTCAGAGATAAAATTACTACTCTTATTAACGACAAAAACTCGAAACCTACAATCAGATAATATATTTTCTGAGAATCTTTCGATATTCTCATATTTCAGATGAGTGTGATTATATTTTAATAATAGTTAATGGTTAGTTTGTCTTTCTCTAAATTTTTCATGAAGTGAAATGCACAAATTGTAATTATTCTTCAGGGGTTTTACTATTATATTGTTCGATGAAAACTAAAAGTGTAAGAATGTAAGTAGATACAACTTCCATGTCATAAAGACTACTATTTATGTATTATTATCAAGTATAACATCATGTTCACCTGAACAGTTTTCTGAAGCTTTGTTTGAGTAGAATTAAGTCTGTTGAGATGTTAGATCAAGAACGTTTTGTCTTTATCTGACAACTTTAATGATTTTCAAATCATCTATATTATCCTGAACGCTCCTAGATCCTCTAGGTAAAGATCTATTATTAGATCTTCCGAGGAACCTTTCAGAGTCGATCACCGTTAGTCAAACCATAAAGCGTTCCTCCTCGGCTCAAGGCGAATTACCCCATATTTCTACTACCGCCTAGCGCCCATTTCTCACCAAACTAATGGCGATTTTCCACCCACAAACATTAAAATAATATCATACCGATTAACTTTCCGAACAACGAATGGCGTAGTCGATTATGAACCGTTCATTATCGTTGTTAACATTCAGAATTGCCAACCTTTGGGGAAATTTCGCCGAACACTAATCCTGACTACACTCCAACTCCAATCGGAATAAATTTCTTAATTCCATTCCGAGTTGAAGATACTCTCGTGAATGATAAATCGTCTAATTTAAATAGTAAATCACTTTTGGTCGTACGTAACGCATTCAAATCCAGTCATTAAACGTGCTGTATGCTTGGTAATAAAACTGATAATTGGGGTTAATTTGATATGCAGGTTCCATGCATGAAAGGTTAAGTGTTCGTGTTTGATTCATGCTACAAGTAGCTTGTGGGGGCCGCACCCTTGCTGAATAGGAAGTCTAAGCCGAATATACTGGGGTTCGAGAAACAAGATTTTATACTAATTCACTCCAACTTGACTGTATTCATCGAGAACATTCGTTATGAGGTCTAATTAGAAATATTATGTTCAGTACGAATGCATTGGCATCAAACAGATGCTGTTAAATGTAGATTATACGACCTTTGTTGAAGTGAACACTCTTAACAGTGAGCTCTCATGATTTTGTATTTTTGTAGTTTTATTGAGGTTTGAAAAAATTGATTACTCATTCCCAAAAAAAGGAAATAGCTCTTCCAACGTTTGCAATCATTAGCGCTATGTTGTCGATTGCGAAGAATCTGTGTATATATTTTCTAGTGTTCGTGATGTATCAAGAAGAAGTTCTAGTTCTTTGAAATTTACCGATCATGATATTAGATTGAAAACAATTTTATGGAATCTCTAAATAGAATTTCCAAACCCTATTTGTCCAAAATTGAACCGTAAGTTTCTGTGGACTAAAATTAATGGGAGCCATATGTTGAAAACAAGGCTGAAAACAAGATGGTTATATTATATCCAGTCCTTTCAGAGTGACCTTGACGAAAAATCCCCAGGGAAATCAAACAGACTAACGTCAAGTGATTTCATATGCAACCCAAGAAATATAGAGACGCGTAGTGAATTCTTGGCATTTCGATTAAGCCAAATCGTGTCTCATTGGCATTCAAGATGGTGAAACGTCCGTGGTTGTTCAAAGTCAGGTGATTACTAGACGTTAGTTGGATCTTACGACTAAGGTGTACCAGTTCAAACTTGTTTATTCATTTCGTGCTCTGGACCTCGAATGAAGACAAAAGCGTCCTAAGCAATTGAGCGCTGGACAATCCGAATATAAAGGAGTTTTGAACGGATCGTTGAGGAAATGTTTCCTTAGGTCTTTCAAGGTTGTTATATCCTAGAAGACGAATTGTATGCTCAGAATACTACAGTAGGTTCCGCAAATTTATGCAACGTTTCTGATTCATTTCCATATCCAAATTCCTCAAAAACAGATGACCGACTTTCATATAAGTTGATAATTTTAGTAATGGTTCCTGAAACATCAAACACCCAATGTTTTATTCTAGCATGGAATCTCAACCTAGGTAGATATTGGATAATCATAAAATGTCTTATTCTTGACACTATACTAGACGCACATTGTCAAATGACTTGTCCATTCAAGGCCGATATCGAACATGAGATATTTTAAAGAATGGTAAATTTATCGCCAAACACCAAGTATCCAAGTGATCATTGAAAAAACACATAATACGTATATTGAAAAAAATGGTTTGCAGAAAGAGTTATAATTACTGTTTTTAATAAAATGATCGGCAATTCCCAAGAACCATCGCTGCAATGGTTGAGAAACAAGTAGAATAATACGATAAAAATGAAGTGAAGTAAGAGTCAAATTATTTATAAAACTGAATTGAAAACATATAAGACAGTAACACAGCAATGACTATGCTGATAAGTTGAAAGAATTGAGAGTATTATTCAAAAGATGGTACATTTAGTTATAATTCGAGAGTAGCACAGTTTTTTCCACATTACTCGCCAATATATATATTTATATATATTTTTGTTTAAAATTTCTTGGGTGTATAGCACTTATTCTACTAATAAATTATTATTTTATTTATTTTATTTTTCCAACACATGTTTCGGCGTGTCTACGCCTTTCTCAAGGAATATAATTCAGTCGACAATTTCCTGTAAATTACATAATAATAAATACACAAATATATCAACAAAAAACACAAAGCTTTTACGTACTTCATTCAAATCGTCCTTCAAGATATTATTTTTTCCTATAAATCAAACTTTAAAAGATCTTCAAATATTAAATATTTTCGTCAGCCATGAATAAAATAATGTGACGATGATGCGCTGTCACGATTTTGTTTTTCCAACTTCTTATTCCAATTTAATGCTGCGACACCTGTACGAATTAACCAACAAGTGATAATCCCAAATCTGGTTTTGAATTGGTTCTTTTTAATCTAGATGGAGTTTCTAACAAAAATATATATATATATACATATATTCTTTTGAACCTCTGGCTTACAAAATAATTATTATCTGCCTATTAAAAGTCTATGTTTTGAAATTGCTACTCTTATTGTCAACAAAAACATAAAACATCCTATCAGATAAAATATTTTCTAGTAATCTTAACATTTTCCCCACACTTCAGATGGGTATAGAGCTTGAAAATTAATCCATCTATCCACACAGTGTCATATGCCGAATACATCAATGAAAGCAGCTCCTGTTTTAAACCTATTACTACTACTATAAAAGTTGTAAGTCTGAGAACCTGATCTTAACAATTTCTATTTTTCCTAAAGCCGGTCGATGTAAATGTGCTGTTACAGAATTTCGTTGAAACAATAGAGAAAATATTTAACGGAATGTGTTCGAAAGTTGAAATGATAGAAAACTCTAAACATAAAATACCTTTGTTGAGTAATGAAATAAAACAAATGATGAAAAAGAGAGACTTTAAATACAAAATTGCTGTTTTCACGAAAGATAACACGGAATGGCGGAGGTATAAGCGATTTCGGAACGATGTCACATCCAAACTGAGAAAAGCTGAAATAAATTATTATCATAATATTATTCAAAATAGTTCCCATAAAAACATCTGGAAATGTTTGAAACATTTATTGTAAGGTAGACCGAGCCTTTCCTATAGAAGATTCAATTCTAAAAAGAATTAACCTTTCTAATATCTTGAAAGGAACACTCAATAAACTGATGGGTCGATAACTACTAGGATCACAAGGATTTTTTCCTCGATTCAAAATCCCTATTACTTTAACCTTACGAAATTCGAAAGGAAAGTTTCCTGAATTCAGAATATTGTTATTGAAAGACAATAACCAAGACAATCCTGCTGCTTTCCAAGATTTTGTAGACTTAGTTGCAGCCATTAATTCATCTATATTGAATGGACGCGGCACATGTTCTAAAGTAAGAGCTTATCTTCTGAATATGTTCAATTTTTTCTTAATATTTTCATTTTATATTAGGGTATATGAGGTCCCCATCTGCACAAGTCTTCATCCTCGAGACTGCCTCTGCCTCTGCATAGTCTGGTGCAAACTCAACAACTCTTCCCAATCTGCAATAGCTCATTTCCCACGAATTACCCCCTCAAATTTCAGTTAGTATCTGGGCGTCAACAAAAATATTTGTGCGCCCCGAACTTACGGGGCTCTATCCTGGAAAAATAGCATTTTTGTTTGCCCTTCTGATTATTCTCAAGACGACGAGCGGAAGCGCCAGTTAATCCCCAAGAGCGGGTCTGATGACATATTATAATTCCCGTATAACCTGATTTGGTGACATTTATTAACGTCACTGCTATTCATCACCATTACAGCGCAGAATCTTTTCATTAAGTAGATTGCTGTCTGACAGTTTTATGCAGTAATAACTCAGACGATGAAGTTTTATTTTTGCGAAGGCCATCTGTAGATTCTTAAATGAATTAGGGAAACGGCTAAGGTATCGACAGCCAGAATCCCTACGAGAATATAGTCACCCTCAGAATAATTGATTTTTTATTATTCACGAGTTTCACAATATATAATTTATTAAGCACTATGACCAGTTTGACGTTTAGTTTGTTTTATCTGAGCATGTTTTTTCATACTCCATACATTGAATACGACATCCACATGCTCGGCCCTACATATCACGAATTGTAAATGAATATTTACAACTAGTAAATATTGAGACAGGTTTTTTCAATCTCCAATCAAATTTATCCCTCAAACTGAAACGTTATATGCCTTAGACAGTGAACGTTCATTTCCTCTCGGCAGTTTTGACTTTATTTCAGCCCCACTCAGATCACGCTCCGCAACTCCACCATCTCCGTATACTTTGCATACGAATTGACCATTTCTTTTCTCTTGAAAGCCATCATCGATAATTAAGGTCGAAAGTTCCCTTTCATCCCCTACTTTCCCGTTCTTACGTACGAACTTTCGCAGAGCTCCGATAGTTAGAAAATCTCCTTCAAATTGCAATTTTCCTGGATTTGTGAAGAACTTCAAAAGGGCTCATTGGAAAAATTTAATTGAATAATCTTTTTGAAGGGCTCTAACTGATTGAGATACACTCAGAACTCGTAATGAAATTTGACTAAATGAGCATTCAAAATGATTAATTTTAAATTTTGTTGCTCTGTGCAACGAAATACAGAAAAGACGTGTTAAGATAATAACAAATAAAAAAAATAACTAGGAGTTTTTTCATTAAATTGATAGAGAGGGACGTATTTGTGGTCATTAAAATTATCAGAATAAAATTGAAGAAAAGTAAATATTATTATTAATAAACTGTTAATATAATATACAATGCAATTATTAATGAGGAACATTTTCAATGTTTAATTATTAATGATGTATATAATACCTATTTTTACCGTAATGATATGATTTAGCTCAATCTATTCGGGATTATGTCCAGATCTTTGTGCGAAAAAATTGGAATAATAAATTGAAAATTTAAATACTTTTAAACAATTGGTAAAAAACTTGCGATAATTTTTCACTTGAGATTAGTGAATTGATTCTGTAATTTACTAATTTACTAAAACAAATTCCTTTCTTGAAACTATACATCCATCATTAACCATTAAATTTCATTTAACGTTGAAAATTGCCGTCTTAGCGCCATATTGAGGTTGAGCGCATGCCGTCGCAAGTAAGTACGTTTATTTAATTTTTTTTCAGGGTATCTATAGTAGACTTAAAACCAAAAAAATATTGAAATACAATTTAAAGGCTTCGAAAAATTGTTTTTCGTCGAAAGTTTTTACTATAGTTTATTTTCCAATAAACTAGAGCTTTGTTAATTTCTCAGTAAAAAAATAAATATTCAAATAATTGCCTTAAAAGATAGTGTGATAAAAGTTCAAATAAATTTATACTTTGTTTATAATCATTTTTTTATGATAAAAATAGGAAATTCATCATGATGATGCGAAAAGTTGTTTTCTTATTTGTCACTTACTTTTCGTTTTTCGTTAACCAAAGGCATTCATTAACATTAAAAAAATTTTTTCATTTTTTTATAACTTCTTAACGAACTGTCTTTCATGATATAAAAAGCTCCTAATAACAATTTTCACAAGTTTATAACTATTTTACAAAATTTCCATTTAAAAATAATTAGTTGAGAATTTATTGAAATCATAATTTACATTCCTCTATAAATTAACAAACAAAATTATCTACGGTTGACAGTTATATTAGGTGTTGTGATTATTTTATAAATTTTTCAATTTTTTGAATCTACCATATGTAATTCAAAAGTATTTTTTATTGTTACTTACTAGATTGCGACGCTATGTGCTCAAACTCAATATGGGGCGAGGACGGTAATTACGCATTAAATTAAAATATTGAATAAAGAATATAGAGTTACGGAATCGGATAATTTTAGTGTATCTCCTTTTTTTTCAGGATATCTTTACCATAACTCAAAAAAATTAATAGTTTACTAGCCATCATCGATAATTAAGTTGCCTTTTCATCCCCGTCTTTCCGTTCTTACGTACGAACTTTCGTAGAGCTCTGATAGTTAGAAAATCTTCTTCAAATTGCATTTTTCATGGATTTGTGAAGAACTTCAAAAGGGCTCAATGGAAAAATTTAATTGAATAATCTTTTTGAAGGGCTCTAACTGATTGAGATACACTCAGAACTCGTAATGAAATTTGATCAAATGAGCAATCAAAATAAATAATTTTAAATTATGTTGCTCTTGTGCATTGAAATACAGAAAGAAAACGTGTTTAGATAATAACAGATAAAAAAAATAACTGGGTGTTTTTTCAGTAATTTGATAGACAGGGACGTATTTGTGGTCATTGAAACTATCAGAATAAAATTGAAGAAAAGTAAATATTATTGTTAACATAGGTACTGTTAATATAATATGCAATGAAATTATTAATGAGAAACATTTTTTTGGTTATTGATTTTTAGTGAACTATCAAATATAACTCTCAACTAATAGAAATATAAAAAAATGTTTAGGAACGATAAAAAATTATTATGATGATTTTTTTTGAATCATGAATTATCGTTCGTTGGGAAAGTGTTAAAACGGTGAAAACCTTGTCTTTTTGAACAATTAAATCATGATGAAACGCTTGTTGGTATTCTGCATTAATCTGCCTCAGCAAAATATTGCATCGAATCAACCGTTATTAGGTGTCATCATCAGACTACTGTGCACGATACCAAAGTTAATGTTCACGTGTCTTGATTAAAAAAATGGTAATGAAGCGGTAGAAATAAACAAAGTCATTCTCATGCGGCCAGACGAGTCGCGAGGGAGCGCTCACTCGTTATTCTTATGTAGATTCAGGGGGGCCAGTTTTATGGAAACCACGATATAATGACAGAGGGAATAACAGACCTCCAAACCGCATACATTAGTGTCTCTAACCGCATTCGCTGCCAAATCCCTGTTATTTGTGTTATCAAAATTGCCCCCACGACATTTCCTCGTATAATGCAACAGTAAAGTCATTATTTTTCGACTGAAATAACGACCTGTTTGATATTGGCCAGATAGAGACAATGGGACTTCCTCAAAGAATGTATAGGATTTGTGATTGCCTCAATTATCTGTTGGAAAATTGAATAACTCCGTGGTAGTCGATAATCCGGACAATTTTACGTAGGAATAATTTATATAATTCTCAATAATTTGGTGATTTATTCATATTTCCCTCATAATCTGCTGGATATATCTGGGAAACTGGGTAGATATTATTCCAATGGGTATAGTCTCGTATAGGTATTGACGTCTCTTGGGATCTGTGAAGGTGCATTCTTTTTTTTTTTAAATTAGCTCTTATCATTCACTTAGATGTACCTTTTATGCTTGTAGAATGGATCTACAGACAACATAAATTTCATAGTGTGCTTCAAAATTATGGAACAAAATCATTTTCTCACAAAAAAAATATTTGACAACAAAATCCTGAAACAGGTCAATTCTTGTATCACTTTAAGGAAATATGTACGTATTTTAAAGGATCAACCCTCCAAATTCTTTGAATTCGTAAACTGGATCATGTGCTGGATTTATTCACTTATTTTTTAATCTTCGAATTTAGAAGGTAAGCTAGGAAATTTTCAGTGGTCAAAGGATATTGCCTGTGTGAGTTGAAGATTGAAGCAGATGTTAATGTAACGGGTTTTAATACTGCACGATATGACAACTTAGGAAAAAACCTCATTGAAGAACCTTACTCTCGTAAAAGTTTAGTGATATGTTATAGTGGAACTTGTTTACAAAAAAATATTAGATATTTCAAATTTGCAATTTTCAACATTTGCAAATAGAATTTTTTCAAAGATTTTCCTAGAATATCTGAAAGGAAAGTCTATTTTGAAATCGAAAAAAAATACTAAAGGGACCAAAAAGAGGTTGAAAAAATATCAATATATATATATCTGTATAAAATTGCAGTTATAGTTTCTCTGCATTGCTTCGAGTCAGCAAAATTTTTTACACAAATGAGAAATATCTGCTTCAAAAATGTCTATCAGGAAAGGAAATCAAAGTTTCATCTATGTATCTATTGAAAATTTTTCACTTGTGATTAGTGAATTGATTTTGAAAAAAAGATCCAGGAAAAGAAGGAAATTTACTAACAACGAATTCCGTTCTTGAAACTATACATCCATTATAAACAATTAAATTTCATTTAACGTTGAAAATTGCCGTCCAAGCGTCATGTTGCGGTTGAGCGCATGGAGTCGCAAGTAAGTATATTTATTTAATTTTTTTTTCAGGGTATCCATAGTAGACCTGAAATTTAGAAAAAATGTTAAAATACAATTTCAACGCTTCGAAAAATTGTTTTTCGTCGAAAGCTCTTACTATAGTTATTTTTTCATTAAACTAGACACCTGTTTATTTCTCAATAATTAAATGAATATTTAAATAATTGCCATGAAAGATAGTATGATAAAAGTTCAAATAAATTTGATATTTTGTTTATAATCATTTTTTCATGATAAAAATAGAAAATTCGCCATGATGATGTGAAAATTTTTTTCTTATTTGTCACTTACTTTTCGGTTTTTGTTAACAAAAGGCATTTATTAACATGAAAAAAATATTTCCATCTGTTAATAACTTCTTAAAGAACTGTCATTCATGATAAAAAAAAAGCTCCTAATAATAATTTTCAGAAGTTTATAACCAATTTTCAAAATTTCTATTTTTCGAATAATTAGTTGAGAATTTATTGAAATCATATTTAACAGTCCTCTATAAATTAACAAACAAACAAAATTTTCTACGGTAAACAGTTATTTTAAGTGTATTAACTAGACTATGATAACCCACCGATTCGCCCCTGTCCCACATTTAATCGGATACCGTTTGGGCATATGCGGAATTTTTTCGTTGTATTTTTTAGCATGGAAACAACATCCAATCTTTGTCTATTGCTCCGGAAGACTAAGAAATTTGATACGAAACTCCTGCCTGAAATGAAATTGGTTTTGATCGCACACGAGCTGAGTATCGATCTACACCCTGCACCTATATAAAGCAACAGCTGTGTTCGCATATGCCGGCCTTCTTGAATTTTTAAACACGTAAGCCATATAGGTATCCCCATATCCTGCCTTATATCCGATTCGGGGGTTCAATGACTCATCAGGTAGTCGTGGTTCAACGGTGATACGGTTCGTGCAACGGAAGCTGCATATCCTAGTTCACTTGGGGTGCCAGTGATAGGTTTCCCCAAACCACCTGGACTAGGTCTCGGCAGTGACGCATCAGCGAGAATTGGAGTTAAGACAGGATTTGAAGCCAAACGTTATCAAATGGTACAAACTTTTTGCGGGCTTATTCTAGTTCAGAAAACTAGTTTAAATATCTGTACTATCGAATATCGAGACTAAAATGGTCTTATTTAATTAATTTAGGTATATCCTACCGCTCGACGTTTTCAGAATAGGTTAACTGTCCAAATATCTCAGTTAAGTTATTTATTGGGCCAAATCCGTCGAATGCTTCAGCAGTTATAAGCTTCTGAAATTTGGTTTCCTCATTAACTCATAGAATATCCAACCGATCAAAATATTAACAGATTAACTAATTTGATTTGTACAAGGCGTTAGAGGAATGTCAATGAATATTGAAAATTTTTTTGAAGAAAAAAGGATGACATATGTTGGTTAGGAATAACAATTTTCAAATTTTAATATATCACCGTTAGATGTATACTATTTATCTTCTGTAGAAGTACAAAAAAGTTTCCGTTCTTCTGTTTATTTTATGACCTTTTGCTCACCTTTCATGAATTAAAAAATTTTTACATATTTTTGTGATAGAACACTACTATGATGAAAAATCAGAATATACAAGGTAGCAATAATATCCATATATGCGCATATTTTTCATGAAATCCTACCACAATCTCATGAGATATCAAGTATTCGAAAGAAAGATTAGGGAATTAAAAAAAAAATTGATAGCCTGATGATTTACAAGAAATTTTGTCTCAACTCCATTTCAAACACCCTCCAAGTTAGAACTTGATTGAACGAATATTCTTGGAGTTACTGAGTGAACCAAATTTTTTGAGTCCAAATCTGAATGTACCTCACCAATTTTGTATGACGATTATCTTATCTTCGAGATTCATGAAATCCTGACTACTATGGATTAGATGGTTTTGAACCCATCGGAGGAGCCTAAACGCCGACATCTTATAATTTCAAGGTCATTCAGGAAATGATTAGTTGGTAGTGGTTCAATATTGGAACCATGAGGAATTCCAAAAGTTGAAAAATATTTCTCGGTAGTATAATCGTTGTGTACTGCAAAATGGGGACGTTTTGCTCAATAGGACGTTGTTATCCCAATTGCTTCTCCAGTAAAGACAAACTGCAACAGCTCATGAAATAAGACATTGTTTTGAATTTCGTCGAAGGCTTTCGCGAGTAGGACATGCTTACTTTCACATTTTTCTACAAATCAGGATTAAGTGCAGATGAGGATTAATTAAATATGACCTATAAACGTTTCAAAAATCTATCGCCTAGGAATCGATCAAACCTCGGAGTGCACAAATTACCAAAATTTTCTACTATCCGTACTGATACTTATTTGAATAGAGTTAAGGTATTCCTCAAATGATAATTGTAATAGTTGTTTAACCAACTGTTTCAGTCTATGTGGAGTAATAATGACTTTTTGAGAAGTATTGCCTGAAATGTCAACATTTTTCAGCTATTTGCGGAAATGTGTATTTTTGATTCCTTGATCATATTTGAATTAGCTATAAATTTTAGTTTCGAATAAGGTAAATGACGTTAATATATTTTTATTGTGAATTCGAGCAGTTCATGTAAGTTGCAAACGAAATATGTCATGAACAATTAGAAGGCGCCTCAAAATTGTATAGTTGACTCTTTCTTACTGAGAAAATACATTTTACTGCAGGTAACATCTTCAATCAATTTTATCGGACAAAATATTATATATTACTTGAAATTTGTTGATCTTTCCTTCCATTCACTACTCCCATCAATTATATAAATCGACGTGCCCTTCTGGTCGGTTCCCCAAAAAACCAACAATGCCAAATCCGATCCTGTTGCTTGCATCAGCAATCAGGTGGTCGTTGCGCGAGCCAGGTAGTCAAGTAGCGCACGTGGCATCACAAACGGCCTACTTGGCACGCGTCATATATAGGCCACGTGTTGGGCCGGTGTCAGGGGGCACCCCCTTTATTTAAAGGGATCTGTTGATACCGATAGCAGCGAACGGTAACTAAAGGAACCGCTACCCACTCATTCCGACAAGATTACAGGTGTTGGACCGTAAGATGGCTGTGACGAAATCAGAGATGCGGACAGATGGAAAAGGTATACCATGCGGGTGTTGATGAAAGGCTTATATGGCTGGATCGCGGTATTTGCTTCATGAATGACTGTTGGAGTATCGGTGTGAAAAATTTGGTTTGGTCCTTTTGAGCAATTAGAATGAGTTCCGAGTGGGGTCATTTATAGATTTATCGTGGGCCACTGTCCTAATTTTGGGATTTGGCTATAAAAACAGATATTCATAATCGAAAATTGGTTCCTTGTTTTCCTAAATATACGTCATGAAGATCGATTTACTTCTTATGTGGTAAAAGATATTTCATAGCAATTTTCTTCATACCAAATTCATCGTTTTGATTGCATTAACCGTCGTTACTTCCGGGGTGGTTAACGGTTGTCTAAGCAGTTTATTTTAGAAGTGAGGGAACATATATACATTTCAGAAAATCACTGACGTGAAGGGAGGGACTTTTGCGCGCTTGCTCTAGAGACTTGACCCATATCTGGACAGTATGGTACTAATTCATTCGTTACAAGGAGCAAACTTATATATGAAATTGAAAATAACTACTTAGTCACAGATTTCCTTCAGTTGGGTCACATGACGATCTTGCAATATCAGTTGGCGCACAGCATTAATGGTTTTCGGTACAACAACTGATTTTGGACGATCCTCACGAAATTCGTCTTGGAGTGAACTACGAACTCGGTTGAATTCACTGTACCATCGATAAACACTGGCCTTGAT
Organism: Micraspis discolor; assembly: GCA_030674115.1. NCBI lineage: Eukaryota > Metazoa > Arthropoda > Insecta > Coleoptera > Coccinellidae > Micraspis > Micraspis discolor. The sequence continues at coordinate 6,723,861 of JARTUT010001740.1, forward strand.
ATAGCTTCATCGCCAAATATTGAATCAAGTTCATCGGTGCACTCTTTTTGAGTTAATCGACGTCGAAAATTGTAAGAAATAATCGCTGGAATATGTTAACGATTTAAAATGTCAAGCTTTACGATAGACCTGTCAGTTGGCAGATTGCAACACTAGGGTTGTCCAATCCCGAAATATAAAAGGCAACTCTCGTACATTATTGTAATGTTATTTATGTGTTCTTCGTCTTGGAAATAGTAATTTGTTTCTTACAGCTGCTTTATCATTTTTTTTTATAATTTTTTGCAAAACTACACAAATTGAAATAATGTGCATGGCCCGAATATATTTAAAATTATATAATAAATTTATAACATATTCATTCATTGGCGTTTTTGTTATTACCTAACAAATTTTTCGAATATTCCATTCATATCACTGGTGGGAGGGGGATTAATCTTAATCATCGTCACATTAATATTTAGATTTCCACGCATGTCGAAATGAAAGAAAATCATAACTTATTACAACCGTGTAATTCAACCCCTATTTCTATTTAGATTTTCTTGCGACAAAATTATGGCAACATGTCACAGAATCAGAGACCTATATCACTTCGGAGGTAGGATTTATGGAAGGAAAAAAACAAAGTGTTTTAGAGAAACCATAGCACAGTGGGCGGAATTGCTCATATTATTCCATTTGTAAAAGATATTCTACCATAAATAGGAGTAGGGTGTTTGAGAATATCAACATCAACCTGTGGAAATTCAAGAAAAAATTAACAAGTGTTTCCCAGGTCAAATTCGTGACCGAAGGAGTATCCATTCTTAGGTTAAATGGCAATAATATAAGATATTTATGTTCCTTCCATAAATACGAAGTAATAAAACCTTAACGAAATAGGAGCTTGTAAACGTAAAAGTCTAATTAATTTGCATATTTCCCTATGCATGATCGTTGGTAAATGATCAAACGTAATAAAAAATCAACCGATAGCTCAGAGAACACGTCAATTCCGAACTTTTAGACTTAACTAAGGTATAATGAAGTGGGGGAGTTAATGACTCAGGGTATGAAAACTGCTGGCTTTCTTTGAGAATCTTATTCTTGAGGGTTTGAATTGAAACACAATGGTCAAGGGTGAGATTTAGAAAACTCTAATAAGGGTTATTATGGCGTGATATACAGTGCTCGTCAAAATTATGAAACAGATTCATTTTTCGAGATAATATTTGTCAACGGTGCATTTCAGGAAAATAAATAAGGATAAAATCTTCTGGAATGAACAAGAATTTGCTAGGATATGTTTAGTAACCTATTTTACTAAATATTTTGATAGTTTTACGAGTTGGTGATGTAATATCTAGAGAACCTTAGGGGATAGCGTAAAAGTGTTTTATGTGAGATGTGTGTCCCATTTGTTTAAACCTCCTCTACTTTATTCTCCAAAGAGAAAAAGAGACAAATTAGAGCCGGTTTCAGGTAGGTAATGTCTGCTCAACCAGGAATTAAGAAAATGAGATATTTCTGAAATTGGTGCATTAAGGGATGGCCATGGATCATGTCTTCTACTTCAACTTCACTGACTGTAGTCAAAAAGGAGGTCGAAAATTGGTTATCGTCTTTTGCGGGAACATAAGTACCTTCATACTCTTGTAAACGGAAAGCAGTGATAACCGATTTCAGTAGATGTACCGAGTGAGATTAGAGCCTAATGAGGAACTTGAAATATTATTTTCTGCTGATTGCTTGAAGCCTAGCTATGGTTCTTCTTCATCTTGGAAGATTTGGATTGCTCATTTTTGTATTATTTACGCATAGACAAGCAGAAGCGAGCAATTTTTTATTTCGACATACTGAAAAATTAATAGCCTACAAAAATTATAAATCGTTTTGATAATTTGTAACTGTATTGATGAGAATTGAACTTTGCATAAGCCAATCGTCACATATAAAAATAGAAATAATTTGAAATCTGTGAAATTAAATATAGAATAAAATTCAAGGCTTAAGCATTTTTTGGAATCCCGTCTGAAAGGCCTGAACTTAAATTCTATATTTAATCTCACAGACGTTGAAATCAATTTCATATTTATTCGTATTGGAAAAATTGTTTCAGTGATCATTCGATTCAGAGAGATCTGATTCCTGCTGATATACTGAACGTCGATGACGCATAGGAGGAAAGATTAAGATGGAGTTGTGATCACTGTGTGATACTTGTGATATCTACAAATTTCCTGAAAGGTGGTCAAAATGTGTATAAAACAATGGCGAATACTTTTGATGAAATGTTTTTTACTTTTCCATTAATAATTAGTGTTTTATTTTCACAAAAAACGCTCATTTCATACAGGTATACCTGATGCTCCAAACATAATAATAATAATAATAGTTTATTTGCATACTATAAAATTTTTTGACATCAAATATCTGTATATGTATAATTTATTTCATCAATTACGTACAAATAAACATTTAGTAGCAGAGGCTCGAACGTTCCTTGAATAAGGTTCGTCTTGCCTGTACGCTACTTCAGATGAAAGTAGAAACTGGGCTTTAGCTAGTGTTCCTACCATACAAACAAATAAACAATAATTTTCTTTCCCTAAAATGAGTGAAAAAAACACAAAAATCAGGTAACAAGCCGAAGGATGTAGTAACATGATAATAGATTTTAACTATATGACAATAAAGTCTGGGACTTTACAGGAGTTCAACGAGTTGGTCACATATTTATGGCCTCATCAATAAAACCTCTTCCTTTTGAGAGAAGCCATTGAGTAACAAGTCTCTTAAATCTCTTTTGGTTTGTAGTTCCCTGGATGTTTGTTGGAACGCAGGAATATATTCTTGGAGCAAGGTAACAACTTGACCTCTGCCCAATTGTCTTTTTAGCTCTGGTTGTCTTGAAATAGGTATTTTTTGTTCTGGTTGGATATGCATGATCAAGATGTTCCAATTTGATTTTCCCATTGTAAACTTGAAGTATAACTCTGAGATGATACAGTTGCCTAACGTCCAATACTTGGGATATCTCGTAGAGCAGATCGCTGGGGAATGCAATGTTTTTAAAATTCATAATTTTTAGTATCAGCTTCTGTAGTATGTTGATTTTGTTCAAGTGGGACGAACATGCCGCGCCCCATCCTATAATGCCATATGTTAAGATGGACTGTACCAATGCAAAATATATAATCTTCAAGTGCTTATTTCTTATGTAGTTTCTTAAGTATTTAAACTTATAGATTAGTCCTCTGATCTTCTTGACTATGTTGTCAATTTGTAGGTTCCATCTGAGGTGGCAGTCGACTTTAACCCCCAGATAATTTACAACTCCGTTCTCTGCTTCATTTATTTGTGTTTCAGGGTCTACATTCAGATTTCCAAGATTCGGGAGTCCAGATTGATACGAAGAAAAAGGTAAGTATGAAGTTTTTTCAATATTAAGAGTCAACTTATTTGAAGCCATCCAATTCCTCACAAGAACAAAATCATCTTCAGCTTTCTTTTTCAGGTCACTCCACGAGCTGTCTTCATACAGTATAGCTGTATCATCGGCAAATGACAGAATTTTGCCCTTCAGCTTCAATTTCAGGAGACCATTCACATACAATATGAAGAGAAGAGGGCACTCCGTATGTGACTTCTTTCATATTACTGACCACTTTATTGATCTTCACGGCCTGTTTACGATCTGTCAAATAACTCCTTAGGAATTCATGCATCCTACCACGAAAACCATATTTCTCCAGCTTGTTTAGTAGCTTTTCGTGGCTGACAGTATCAAACGCTTTTGACAAATCAATAAATTTATTACATTATAGTAATACTTTTGAAAAAACTATAATTATGAAGCCATGACATAGCGAAACATATCATGAGACTCAAAAAAATTTCGGTAGTATCAAAATTGATTTTTATGCATATCGCCTAAAAATTCTGAGTGCTAATTATAGCTTATACAAGTTACCAACCCAATAACTAATTGAAACGAACGCTCAACAGACGGCCACCCTCGTTCAAAATATTCACAACTTCGGAGAAGAAAATAAGCCATAAAATCTGCATATCTGTTGATTAGGTTAGCCCCGATTCCCCAAAGCAACATTCCCCTAGCGAATTTTTCGCGCAAAAGGATTGTTTTTTCAGCCACCGTCCAACACGTAGGGGCAATCGATGCGCGGCACCCCGTACCCTACAGCGCACCAACTTTCCTCGCACTCCGAGTGGGGTGCGCAACCAACATCCCTCCGCCAGCGGCGCACGTCCCTTCGTATATAAGCGAAGCGGGGTTAGAAACGAGCGTCAAAACGAAACGACAAGGGGTCTGTTTGTTTAGTTTGTTCTGTTTCGCCGACTGCGGCCCGTTTTTCCTGTCTCTCTCTCCACACTATACTTCCGCTCACTTTCAGTTTTTCCGCGGCTCTATTTTTCCGTCTTGATGTGTCCGTTCTCGGCTTGGTGTGTGTGATTTCGGGTTGATGAACGTAACGAATGTTCGCTCGTTGTTGGAAACGAGGCTGACAGGTGAGCTCATTTTTGAACAACAGGTGACGTGCATCTGAAAAAATATAGAGTATGCTGAAAAAAACGAATAATAAATATCCATTAGGGCTTGATTAAAAAAAAACAATGCATGATCATCAACCCTTTTCAAGGCAACTCGTGTAAAAAGTTTCTTAAAGTGAGGGACAAATACTTGCTTTCTATTCTACTCATCGTTTCTAGATATATTTCGACGAGTCATCTCATCTTAGCATGGTTCCATTGCTTCTTGCTGCACATGACACCTTATTTCTTATACTGTGATTCAAGCTTCATGACTTGATTTTGTTTTCGTCATTGTTATATGGAGCACAATAAGTGATAACGTGAAATATTTTCTTAGTGAGAAAATTACATAAAGTTAGTGTAGAACACTATGAAGATGAATATCCTAGAATCATTAGTATACTTAAAGAAAGAGATTCAATGTCACAACTCGCAAGAATATATAAATAAACATCAAAAGGAAAAATAAATAACACTCATCAACCCTTTCAAAGTAGAGCAACAAGAACTTGAACTTTAGCAGGCCAGCTTATTAAAGTTTCTTCTGATTGCTTCGTGGTTTATTCTGAAGCTCCGATCCCAGGATTATTGATGAATATTCTAAAAACAAAATAATAAGTTATCTTACATGAATAACGGAAGTGATCAGAAGAAAAAGAAATCAAGTTATAAAGGGTCATCTAAATAACGCGCCTACATATTTCTTTGAGATAGAACAAAAACTATTTGCAATTTTTTGAGCTGTTTTTTTTTTATTAAAATTATGATCCATTACAATTATAAGCTGTCTTATCTAAATATCGAAATTTTCAATGACTTTTCGACATGTTGCTAGTGTTATTTCACGAATTGCAACTTGAATGTTGTTCTTTAGATCATTAATTTTTTGTGGCTTGTTAGCATACACTCCACTTTTCAAAAAAACCCACCAAAAAAATCTAATGATGTTAGATCACATTACCTTGGAGGTCAATTGAAATCTGCATTTCGTGAAGTAACACGTAGAGGAAAAACGTATTTTTTCGAGTTGAGTGACATGTAGCACAGTCTTTCTGAAATAGACGTCAGACACATCAATATGACTCAACTGTGCATTCACAGTAGCAGCATTTCCAGCATCATCTTCGAAGAATAATGGCCCAATGATTCCATTTGCCCAAAATGCACACCAAACAGTAACTTTCTGTGGGTGTAGAGATTTTTCATGAATAACATGAAGATTATTATCACCCCAGATACGACAATTTTGCTTATTGACGAATCCATCCCTTGTGAAATGAGCTTCGTTGTTATGGTCTCTTTATTTCAATTTCTGGGTTAATTGAATTTTGTGAGCGTGTAAATGCAAATCTTCATGCAAAATCCTCCATAAGGAGCCATAAGATATGCCCAATTCTTGCGAACGATGCGGAATTGATGTTGTCGGTTCATTTTCAACATTTTCACTAACAGCAGTAATATTTTCATTTGTGCGTACAGTTTTTGGTCTTCCACTTTTTGGTTTATCAGTAACACAACCAGTGTTTTCGAATTTTTTCACTAATCTTTGAATTGAAAATTGATTTGGCCAAATATTTAGACCAAAAAAATCACGAATTTTGTGATGGGTATTTTTCAAAAAACGCCCATAATAACTTTGAATGATGTAAACGCCTTGGTGCAATGTATAGCTGTCCATGGTTGAAACTGTACTGCCTTCTAATAAAACAAAATGGCTTATGTCATTTGAAAAGATGTCACGTGTAAAAATTATATAGTGCTTTACTTACTAAGGCAACTGGTGTCTGAAGCTTGTTGGACGCAAGCGAACATCTCATTTCCTCTACACATTTTCTTTGAATTAATTATATAGATGATTCACTGGACCTCAACAGGTATTTTTTCATAATCTGATCATCGGTTCAACCTTTATTTCTCATCATATAAAACAAAATGGAAGCATTCTTCATCAGATTTATCTCTGAGCAGGTACGTTGGCCCTTCACCGGGTAAATCGAGGAAAAGCCAAGAGTAGGGAAGTTAATCAATGCTTTTACTTCCCTTGAACGCGTTTCGTGAAATTTACAGTGTGCATTAGAAGCTTGAATCGATTAATCACTGAATAAATCATTTGTCAGCGTTTTGATCGCACGTTAAAATCTGTATTCGACTCACTGGTTTGTTTTCGAGTTCACCAGTTGCACATTCGCCTACAATTTTTCAACATTATGTCATCAATCATTGTGGCTGGTATTGGTTGTACCCAAATATTAATGTTTACTCCAACGAAAGCCTCTACTTTTCTAGGTTTTTGTGAATTCTCGATGAAATGGGCATTTTCATTATAAGTAAGATTGTGGGTGTTATCAACATGCTAGAATTCAATTGGGAATTTATATTCGAAAAGTTGCCGGCTGAAGTTAATCTATGAATATTTTTGGCTCAAAGATTCAGTATTATTGATGGAGAAATTCTGAAAAAACAAAACCAATCTATGAGCCCCAACGAAGAAGTATTTCAGGGAACTGCTAGAGCTATATTGGCTCCTTTTCATACACAATTTTTCACAGAAGTACTTCCGATCACGGAAAAGTTTTATTGAAACAATAACCTAGTTGTAATAGATATTAGGTATACCGGTATGAAATGAGCTTTTTTTCGAGAAAATAAAGAATTAATTATCAATGGAAAAGTGAAAAACTTTTCATGTCATGTCATGGAGCAAAATTACCTGGCCGTGTCTTCTGGCCCATTTAGGAGCTCGTGGTACACCACACCTTACTGCTTCCACCAAACACACAGCATTGTCTTCTTGCCGAATTGATCTGGTTTGCAATCGATTTTGATGATTAATCCGTTTAGGATTCTTAAAATAAATTCATTTTTCATTGTCAGTAACAATCCGATGCAAAATCGATTTTCTTTCATATCTTTGAACCAAAATTTCACAAGTTTTTTTCGGATTTCCATCTGCCTTTCATTCAATTCATGTGGCATCCGTTTTCCACATTTTTGGTTCTTTCCCATACCTAAACGGTCAGAAATTGTTTGTTGTGGAACATTTAACATATATGCCATTTGGTTTTGATTGAAAGTGTCATCTCCATCCAATATCGTTCGTAATTCGGCGTCTTTTTTCGGTGTTCTCCACGTTTTTCATTTCTCACATCAAAATTATTATTTCTGAACTGTTGAAACCATTTTTTTCATGTTGCTTCTGATAAAGCATGATCATCATACGCCTTGACAAGCATTAGATGTGACTCTGCAGCACTTTTCTTCAAATGAAAACAAAAAATTAATGCTTTCGGCAAATCATCACTTTCTGGTACAAAATTCGACATTTTCAACAAGATGAAAAAATATGATGATGTCTGTTCAATGATGATGTATACCATATATATTTCGCAGATGTCATAGCAAACAAACGAAAAAAATGAAGGCTCGTTAACAACAAGAGTTTTCTATCGATACATTTGTATCATGACGCTCACTTCATACCGATATACCTGGTAGATAGATAGATAATTTTTGATCCCTTAAAGCCACATACTGACGTTGTATAGGACAAGTCAATTACAATAAATTTTCGATAGAACATCAATACAGTTAACAAATATAGAAATATACTCACACATAGAAATCTAAATATATAAAAATTCACACCATTGTAAAATAGAAGTAATTGAACATTACATCTTCATTAAAAGAAATTTTTCTGCACTTAATGTATAGACTTATCACTGTGGCATTTCCCAACACTGTAGAATGCTTTGTACAAAAGCAATATTTCTATTTTTACCTTGAAGGTCTTTTCAGTCCTATTCCTGAAAATGCGAGGAAGAAAAAATAAGTTTGATTCTGTATTCTTCATCAGGAAGTCTAACTGAATCGATTGTAACTATATTCGAAAATTACAGACATTTGAGTAAAACAATAGCACGCTATTCAATTCAAAAAGAGAGCAAAAACAGGTAATTTCTCAACTAGGCATTATGATTCTTATTCATCCTCTTCAATAGTAGTGGAGAATCCTGAATCATCACATTAGACATGCTATAGTTATTTGACAGGAATTTTAAGTTATTTTAATTTTTCTTCACATTTTTAAGTTTAATATACCATAACATTGATTTTTTTTATCCCATAATAATGATATAAAGTAGATAAAATCATTCGAACACGCTTTGATTATTTTTGAATTAAATTTAGTCTATTCGCCTTTAAAAGGCATTTTCGAGAAGAAAAGGCTCGTCGAGTATTATTTTTTAGGAGTTAAGTTGTTTTGATTTTCAGATTGAAATGTTTGAGAACATCCTACTAAAAACTGAAGTTTCTACTTCCAAACCTTTTTCGGCTAATTTTTGGAAGAGGAATTATTTTTTTTATCAGTATCTGTCTTGACAATCATGTCACCAAAAAAAGCTGCAACATACCTACTAAGAAAAAATTTAGAAAGCACTGACGCTCTAGTTGAGCTACTTGCGAGTAAATATTCAAATCATAACAAATCTATAAGCACTCTGATCAAGTGAACTATAGTCTTTTCCCGTACTATGGGACAATGTGATGCAAATATGAACGCCTAATGAATGAACAGACCTATATCTCAACTTAAAAACAATAATAATAAAAAATACTCATAATTTACCCCAAGTTTTGTTCGAAACTGAATTCCTTTCTGAAAACTTACGTCAGTGCTTTTCTAAATTTTGACAACGTATTTTGTTTCAGCCATCGAGATTGAATTCTGTCTCTATGATTTCCAGTAATGAGAAAAATTTTTGATTGATATTACGCCAACTGACACTGATTAATGAGCCCGGCATTTGTCAATCGAATATCGTGATGGCGATCGTTCATTTGAGAATAAGTAAGATATAGATCACCTCGATATATTCACGAATTTTTATTGAAATCCGAAAAATATCTTATGAGATAGTAAGTATTAAAAAATTTTTTTTTGGGAATTTTAAAAAAATTTTCTATAGTGACAATTTCTGCGAAAATTTGCTAGCCGCTTTGTTTCAGCCTCCCTCAACAATATTTCAAGTATAAACTTGATCGGATGGATATTCTAGTAGTTATTGAGGAAACAAAATTTCAGATGCTCATAACTACTGAACCATCCGACGGATTTGGCCCAATAACGAACTTGACCGAGATATTTGGACAATTAACCTATTCTGAAAATATTGAAACTCTAGCTCATCTCTTTTAGATTCTAGAGAGGATACGGCCGGCCCGACAGACTCAACTTTCGCCACGAATTCTTCATCAGGGAGTGGAACCCAATCGATTGAGACCATTTTCGGCTAGATATTCCAAAATTACAGACATTCGGGCAAAATGATAGGCACTCTGTTCGGGTGAACAAGAGCGCAAAAAGATACTAATGTTCTGAACTTTGCTGACAAATAATTAAATATACACACAAAAAATATAACTTGAAAATTGAAAAAAACTGAAGAAAATAAACCGGGTATTTTCGGAAATCCCTTGGTGTGAGAAACCAAAAAATATTTTACATTAATTGGACAACCCCATATAACACCAAAATAGGACCACCTGTTTTGGCTCGTTTGTTCTATAACACAACGTGCTATCGTTTTGTCTTTAATTTTCGAATATCGTCGTAAATTATTTCCACTTGTAGATATAAAATCATTTTTTTTATTACTGTAGATAAAAAATAAATGTTAAAAAATTCGTTAGAAACTTAAATGCTCGATGCTCTCATAGATACGAGTTTGATTGAGAACGGACTTATGAAGTTGGAAGAAAATTAATCGAAGTGGATCATTTTTGACGAAATAAGGAATGTTGTTAAAGTTTAGCAAAGCACTAACGAAGGTTTTAATAGGAAAGGAATTTGAGTTTCAAAAGAGAACTTAAGAAGAACTATGAGTAGTTTTTTCTGCGCTCTTGTTCTTGTGTACTATAGTTCTGTCCAAATGACTGTAATTTTTCATTAATCATGGCGGTTGTTTTAGTATCGTATTGTTCCAGATTACGGACTCTAGGACAAGAGCGCAAATGTCAATGCTTTTCAAATTTCATATTTCCACATTATTTATAAAAACCAAGAAATACACTTCCAAGAGATATCTTCAATTTGGAGAAAATTTAAACGATTTCTTTTTTGCAGAGGCAACAAAAACCACAAAAGCATGCCGCGGTGTCTTATGGCAAAAAAATGGAAGGCATACCCATGGCCTGATAGAGCCGATCCTCCGGATGAAGAAGAGGAAGAAATAGACGTTGTGGGGGACGCACCAGCAGCGTCCTGCTGGGGTCCCTCGAGTCCCACAGCGGGGGCAACCGCGCCTAGTCCACCCCCCACATCGCCACACGGGACTACTTTACTCTACAACGGTGAGTTGTTTCATATCATTTCCATAACTTTTATGACGATTTTACTCGGTGTGATGTATGAAGGCGCTTTTTTATGAATGGCCTTAAATTGCGGAATTTGAAATTTTATTGCTGAGGAGGCAACTTTAGACTTGGTATTAATAATAATTAATTTTTATTATTAATCCCTTCGACATAAAAGAGAATAAATAGGACAGATGAAATTAAATAAGATCTTTGTAAAGACAAAATTATAATAACAAGTGAATAATGAATATAATATCAATAAAAATATAATAAATCCATTGGCACGACAAAATAAGCGAACACTATTAGGAAAAATAAATTAACATACGTATTATTGTGATTTTGAATATTAACTCTCTCTTAATTTCATCTGGATACATATTTAAAAATTTTATGCCCTTGTAAGGTAAAACTTCAAATCTTCATGCCCTACGTTGATGCATACACCATATTCCAAAGTCCCCGACCAATAGTTATGATGATGAGACAGTTCAATAAAATACTCAAGATTTCTTCTGTACGGTTTTCGGTATTTCAGTAAAAAGAGATGCATATACAAGCTTCATCGGCAAAGTGAAATTCACATTTCTTAGTAGTTTCAAATTTTCTTTTAATTAATAGCCTTGAAATGGAGAATATTTAAGAACTAATGAATAGTCAGATATTCTGTTATACAAAATACATCGTAGAATATCAAAAAACCCTTAATTTTGATTGTATAGAGCCTGAATGTCGATTATTTTAATTGATTCAAAACACAGTTACTTCAAATTTATCAATAATCTTAATTCTATTTTGTTATTTTATGACCATAAGTAATTGAAAATATTCATACGGGTACAAATAGAAAAAACTCATGATGTTCACAATAATTAAAACCAAATATATCTGATAACTAAATATTAACACTGAATTAAATTATATCTACTCGTATTACAAGGTGTCCAGAAGCAGTGGCGGCGTAAAGGGGGGGCGGTCCGCCCCGGGTGCCAAGCATCAAGGGGTGACAACACGGTGACAAAGAAATACCAACTCTGTCACGCAGATAGTAGCCGCTGGCGAAGTGAAGGAATCATTTCTAGGTTTCTTCCCTATAGCTGGAAAGACTGCAATCGAACTTACGGAAAATATCCTTACGCAGTTAAAGAGTGATAACTTGGACATTCATCTATGTCGGGCTCAAGGATATGATAACGCTGCAACCATGGCAGGAGTTCATGATGGTGTGCAATCCTAAAGCTTTGTTTATGCCTTGTGCTAATCATTCGCTAAATCTATGTGGGGTGCACTCTTTCATGAGTGTTAGTTCAAGTGTAACATTTTTTGGAACAGTAGAAAGAGTTTACACGTTCCTTTCGTCATCCACACATAGATGGGAAATTCTAATGAAAAGTGTAGGCGTATCGGTCAAAAGACTAGTAGAGACAAGATGGAGTGCTCATCACGATGATGTTAAGTCATTGAAGAATAATTTTGAGAAACTTGTATCAACACTCGAAGAGATGTGTGATCTCAGAAGCAGCAGAGAAAACGTCGATACAAGAGAAGCAGCATCCACACTCTTACCAGCTTTATGTGACTTCAGTTTTTTATGCTACCTCTCTTTTTGGTGTGAAATCCTAGAAGAAGTTAATCAGACACAAAAGTATATCCAAACATCTGGACTATCGCTGGAAAAGTGTGTTATAAAAATTAAAGCCCTAAAAATTTTTCTTCAAACTCAACGTATACAAATAGTGGAAAGAGCTATTTCCTACGCAACTGAAAAATGTGAGGACTTGGATATCTCCGTTGAAAGAAGAGGAAGGAGGAGATTCCGAAAACGAATGCCAGGAGAAATATCCCAAGATGTTGGACTAACATTGCCAGAAGAGTTGCATAGAGCTATGTTAGAATGTCTTGATAGATTTTACGAAGAACTAGAGCATCGCTACAATGCAATGGATGATATTCTCATAACATTTGGTGTTGTTCAGTCTGAAACTCTACTTACGTCAACAGAAGAAGAACTTCGTGATAAAGTTCCAAATCTTACAAAAATCTATGATGAATTTTCTGCAGAGGACATTATTTTGGAGATTTTACGACTGAGGCGCCACTTGGAAGCCGCCAGCATTTCTCTTCTAGAAGCGATCCAATGGACTACCTTGGATCTTCTGAAATTTATTGTAAAATGGGACTATTCTGAGTCTGTTCCAAGTCTAGCTCTATGTCTAACATTTTTTTTTTACTATTTGTGTTTCGGTGGCTACTTGTGAAAGAAGTTTCACAAAATTAAAGTTAATAAAATCTTACTTAAGATCTACAATGAGCCAAACACGACTTTCCAGTCTATCCATATTGTCCATTGAAAAGGAGAGGATAGTAAATTTTGATAATGTCATTGAGTATTTTAGCAAAATAAAGTCACGTAAACACGTTTAATATTTGTCGTTTTATTTTGAGTGTGCTCGATAGAAAGTCGCCCCGGGTGCCAACCTATGCTACGCCGCCACTGTCCAGAAGAGTATCGGGTATTAGTTTTCGCGCCATATTCGTCTTAAAGGAGCGGGCAAGGGTTCGTGGCGTCTGCCATTTTGTGGAGTTTTAGTCACGATGGAACAGTACTCGGGGACGCTTCGCGCAATGCATGGACTTAGTACTGTTCTCTTTCCAGTTTTATTATCAGCTTCCTTGATAAATTCACTTATTTGCTCACTGCTGGAGACTTCCGATTTATTGGCTTGGTAGCAAACATTCTTCCTTTTGAGGAGTGCGAGAAGTTTTGGGAATGAGGTTATATTTATATTCTTCTTCATAAAATCGTACTCTTCAACATAGATTAGATCCAAAGAGTGAAGGATTTTACTGTTTCTGATTTATCCGCCGAACAAGCCAATGCTTGCTATGGAAATGATCAGCTGCATTCATTAAAAATATACTGCTGAAAAGATATTCATATTAACAATTTCGCAAACGACGTGATTCTTTTTCTGCCTAGTTCGGGAAGAACGTACAAAAAAAATTTTACTGGATATTTGGGTTTTTATAAAAAAGAATTCGTCTAAGTTGATGCGACCAATTTTTTTGCTTTAGATAATTACTAAATTCTGTTTTCGTTCGATCCATAAAGCCATCTTCATTCACCGCAAATCGAAATATCAGCAAATAGCGCGTGAAATTCGGGTGAACGAGCTAGATAGCAACAAGTTAATTGCTTCTTTTATATTTGTCGACCGTACTTCCGAATTGTTCGATTTGATGCATTTGCCAAATGAATTTCCATTATCGCAGAGACAAAATCCGCGAAATATGGGCCTCGCTTTTTCGATTTTAATTCGATTTGCGATGCCAGACATGGTGGGATTGAAACCGAAAATATTCGTTCGATGGAAAATGCCTGTTTAGTCGGTTCAATTTCGGTAATTGGAAAATTTCTGTATACGATACAAGTTTCGTTCCGTGTTTTCATCGATAACGAAGGTTTTTTTTCGGTTTGGCAGTGATTTACGGTAGTGATTTCGCTATGCAAGTTGTTTTCAATGAAGGCACTTCATTAGAGGATAACCCAACATATCAACCTTTCGAATTAAAATTAGCTACTAGGATTATTAAAATATATGGATGGATTGAAACATGTATTGGAGCAATAGTTGATTAAACACATAGTTCCAAAGGAAAAAATCAAGAGGTGTGATGTTACATGATCTAGCCGGCCAATTCACTGATCTACTCACCGAAATGCTCTCCACTTCAGTTTACACGACGCATGCGCGATCTGCAACTAAATCCCCACCACAAAGAATATTTATAAATGAATCAGCCCTTATAAGAGTGGAGTAAATGTGGTTTTTTCGATGCATTTTTATTACTCTCGAATTTTCGTCATCATTTGTGGTCATTGAAGTTGAAAGCACTAATTCTGAAATTATGACAAATATTTAATGCTTAATTGGCGCCTATTGGTGCTTCATCGAACTTTCATTGCACCATCCCAATTTCTGAAATATTGGCTATTCAAGGTTTTGGTGCTGATTTCACGCTCGGCTTTAAATTACCTCGAAATTAATACACCAATCTTTAGTGCCTAATTGGAGCCTATTAGTGCTTTTAGAACCAATGGAAAAAAATCAACCGTTTGGCAAAATATTAAACAATATTTTCCTGGTGCTGACTTCATGCTCAGTACCCACAGGTTTAAATTTCGTGAAAATTTTTGTTGCATTAATTAGTGCCTAATTAGAAACTTTTCTGGTTCCATAATGGCAGCAAGATAATTTTTAGTATTGCTATAATCGAAAGTTGTGTTTTACTAAGCGTGAAGTTAGCGAAAAGCTGGAAGCACTAATTATGAAACAACGTCAAATATTGAGTGGTGCTTCATAAAAGTTTCAATGCTCCATTATGATTTTTGATGTAAACGCAAAAATTTGATTTGAAACCTAGTCCTAATATTATTTTTCCTAGTCTGCCAATCTCACTTTTATAAGTGAAAATTGAAAAATTTTCTGAACTTGTCAGCTTGTTTCAAAGCTAATTTCTACCTTGAAAAACCACAGAAGATGTCTGTCGGAAAGTTGTAAAAAAGAACAATAAAATATGATGCAAAAAATAATTCTACATGAGTCTCGTCAACTTCTTCTCACTCTCAACAATCAACGTTAAATCCTGTGATTTTCATATTTTCAAAAACAGTTTGAGATTCGTTAGAAGGTTCTCATTATGCTAGGAAAATAAAACTTGATTCCGTAGAATCAATATCGTAAATGGTATTGCGCCCGCTAATGAATTCCATCCTTGGAGGTCAACCTTGGCAATATTGCAGCATACGTCGGCTCACTGTTTCGAAAAAAAAAGACGACCGCTAATCTATTGAAGAAATTAATTGGATTATCTGCAGATAGATGGCGACTTCGTATAAAATCAAATTCTTGCGTTTATCTCAAAAACCATAATGATGCATTGAAAGTTTTATGAAGTATCAATTTGCACTAATCAAGTACTAAATATTCGACGTTTCTTCAGAATTAGGGCTTCCAACTTTCCGCTAACTTCACGGACCCCATCATATGGGCCAAAATTCAATGGAAGCTGTGATACCTCCATATTTCATCCTAATCAGTCGCAGTAATAATCAGCATGTATGACGCTGCTTTCAAACGACACCGTATACGTGCGAAGCAATTCCATCTATACTTGATTCACTCGATATATCAAGCGAACAATTCACCCCTTATCGTGAATGGAAATTGTATGCAAGGGAATAATTGAATCGGTTAATTAGTAATTATGAATGTATTTCGTGTAGAGAAATAAATCGAAATTGGCACTGTTAATGTATTCGCAGATAATGAATTTTATGGGAAAATTGACAACATTGGGCTGGTACGAATTATATGCATTTCGTATAATTGGAATATTAGCATGCAGGACATTTTCTGTTGAAATTGTTATTCTCGGTGCTCAAGTTTTGTCTGCCAGGAACCAATAAAATTTTAGCAGATTTACGACTACAGCATGCTTAGTATAGTCGTCATTTCTTTACGATTAGTTGAGATATCAGGAACCAATAGAATTTCAGGAGGTTTACTCCTACTGCATGCGTATGTTAAGTCGTCATTTCTTTACGATTAGTTGATATATCAGGAACCAATGAAATTTCAGGAAGTTTACGCCTACTGCATGCGATAAATTCTTGATATGAGAGTTGCAATTCATACAATTGTTAATGAGTATTACTACTTGGTCCTGCAGAAAGATCACATGTTTTCCAAATGAGTAGAATTGACAAAATAAGTGTGTTAATATCGGAAGATTTGGGTTAAAACGATTGAGAAGTTTCATAGGGAACAGTGATCTGATAGAAGGTAACAGACATGTTGGTTTGACATTTCTGTTCAGGAAGCAGTGAAAAATGATCAGGCAATGACCGAAGAGACTTATTTTTCGCTCGGCTTGTTTAAAATTTCGTTGGGAAAAAGGTATAGCAAATTAGACGCATTTCTGGGTTTGTTTAGAAAGGTGTCGAGAGCATAAAGCGTTTTTAGGTAGTCCTTTGTTGAGATTTATTTCCAACACCAGCGTTCTATTTGTCAACCTCACAGAACACTTGGTGAAATTTATGGTTGACATAAAAGCAATCTCTTCGCGGAACTATAACTGTATTGTGGATCTTTTCTCTACTTTATGCAAAAACTAGGCAAAGAACTGTACGTACAGAAAAAACTATCGCTGCTCTAGATGATAGTGTTAATGAAAATCCAGATATCCCTATTGGTCGATGTTCACAAGTTGAATTCAGTGCATCCATTAAGGAAAAAGTTCTGCATAAAGATCTTAGTCTATACCCATACAAGATCCAAGTGGTTCAAGAACTAGAGCTTTTGACCATAAAAACTGTTCTGTTTGCTTATCGTACCCTAGAACAGCTTGAAATCAATCCACTTTGTTACCGAAAAATTGAATTTATTGATGAAGATCATCTTATGCGTATATGGAGTGAATCCAGCTTCTTCAGGTTACATTGAAGTCTGAAAAAACTTGTGTATAGTGGATGTGGTTTACACGCTGAAGGTACCAACGATTCTATTTCTTTGAAAACGATACTAGACAGATGTTAAAGTGAATTTTTCTCGTTACAGTTATATGGTCAATGTTCATCTGAATGGTATCTACCCCGGGTTTTGGTTTCAAAAAGATACTGCCTCTCAAAAATTGTTCATTAAAGAAAAAATTCACCAATAATATTAAAATGAAACATGGTCCAATTAATCAATGGGCAAGATCATACGACATAATTCCACTGAATTGAAGTCATTGGTTTGTGCTGAAAAACCGGAAACAATAGATGCCACATAACTCGTGTTATTGATGGAGAAAGTCTGGGATAATGCAAAAATTTGGTGCAAAATTGTTCTGGTAAAATGCGGATCTTCAGAGCAAGTCGTAGTGCTAGAAATCATTTTCAAAACATAGATGGCGCTAAATTTTCTTTCTATAAAAAAAATTGGCATTAACCAGAATTTGAATATGTTTTATTTACATCAAATGATACATCATAATACTTATCTTAAGACACAAAGATACTTCACTTCAAGTAAGTGTAATCCTTCTACACCCGACGTCTTAAGGAAACGCAACCACTTAGTCAAGAAGATTAAACACAAATGGACGTATGTGTGTAGAGCTTTGGTCGGTGGTCTGTAGCCGGCTTTAAAAAAAAATCGACTACATTTTTGCTTGAGCCGCGTTCAGACTATTAGACAAAGCTTAAGACATGTTCCGTGTATCTGCTCGCGAGCTAATGTATTTGGATCTGCGTAAGTACGTTCATTTGTGTTTAGTTTTCGGGCATATTGGTTGCGGTCAACGATCATGTCTTGGACTTTGTTCGATGGTCTGCAGCCGTCTATACAAACTCAATAGAGATAAACCGATCGAAACGAAAGGTAGAAGAAAGCTCTGATATCATGAAAGGGCATTCTAAGGTTCTCCGCAATCAGATTGATGAAGAAGTCCATGGTAAAAGAAGAAAAACCTTTTAATTCAAGGTTTCTCAGAGTTTATTGAAGTAAAAACTAAGATATGCAAATATCCTTCCTTTTGGATCAGAAAGCACGGAATAGCGTTCGCTGTAATCAGCGATGTGGCGCTTTGCTCGGAATTATGCAGGTGGATATCTTAGTAGTGCAAAAGCGGATATTAAGTTTGTTTTTATCGGAGTTTAGAGAGGATCATCGCGCGTTTTAATACCTCCTCGTCGTCGTATCCGAGTTTCAAGGCCAGCTGTTGCAATGTATCCGATTTAATTAAAGGGCTCCGTTCCCCATTCAGCCGACAGCTGTTGCGCCAACCAGGGGCGGTCGGCCTGTTTTGCACAAGGTGTTAATACCGAATAAACACAATCAGATGGGCACTTCACTGACTTGTTTCATTTCGTCTGCATTTCCATTTGAATTTTAGATGGGGTGTGTTTAATTCGATACACAGGAAGGGAGATCGTCATATATGACAAATGAGGGAAGATAGACGAATTGGTTACACCGCTGCATATTTTATGTTTTATCGGATGAATTACCGGAGGAATTTACTATAGATTTTTCCAGTGAAAACATATAAAAATTCTTATGAATGTGACTTTGTCAAATAACGGAAACATAGAAATACCAATCGATGATCTCAATCTGTAGGCTGTAAATTAAAACATTTTTTATTCTGCTGATGATGGTCTTATAGAATTATTATTTGTGCAATTACCATCACCTATTATTGTTCTTTCAACCAACATTTATGAAAGTTGGAAACTTTCATTGAATATGAGATATTTTTGTGTGAATCAGTAATAGTATGGCATTTTTCCATTGTTCCAGGTTACTTCCAAGATCCGACAACATGCACAGCCACTTATCTACCACGCAGCGAACAGACTGGCCATCCATCATCACCCTCCTATGCAACACTGAACACGGTGATGGAAACAAAAACGTTCAACACAGAGTTTCATCCTCCTCCGGAGCCTCTACGCCAAAGAAAATCACTGTCAATGACCTACACCAGCACAGGTGCTACTCTTTCTCTTCCACCCAAAAAGAAAGATATATACAGACCTTATTCACTCGACGATAGACCTGTTCTTCAGTCCATCATCAGGGTACCGGCGGAGGAAGATTTGCACGCAGCGCACGCCATCTTGGATCTTAGTGCTTCAACCACAGTGTTTTTGACAACTCCTTCAATTCCACAACATGAGCCGACACACGAAGAACTGCTGAAGCAGGAGCATCATGCTCTGGAGGCTCAGCAAGACGAGAACGTCCCGAGCAATATACCAGCTTATAAGACGGGAAAAACGATAGCTTATACTTACGAGGCTTTTTTTGTGAGCGATGGTAGATCGAAGAAACGGCGAATTCCTGATGATCCTACAGGCACTTTAACAGCTAAGGTGGTGAATCCGGAAAAACCTAAATACACCTGCAGCGAATGTGGCAAACAATACGCAACATCCAGCAACTTATCGAGGCATAAGCAAACACACCGGAGCCTAGATTCTCACAACGCCAAAAAGTGTATAACTTGTGGTAAGGCATATGTTAGTATGCCAGCACTAGCGATGCACGTTTTAACGCATAAGTTGGCGCACAGGTGTAGTGTGTGCGGTAAACAGTTTTCCCGTCCATGGCTACTCCAAGGACATCTAAGGTCACATACAGGAGAGAAACCCTACGGCTGTGCACATTGCGGTAAGGCCTTCGCTGACCGATCCAATCTAAGGGCACACATGCAAACGCACTCGGTGGATAAAAATTTCGAATGTCTAAGATGTCACAAAACTTTCGCGTTGAAATCGTATCTGAACAAGCATTTAGAATCAGCCTGTTTGAAGGAAGAGCCAGGAGGGCCAGTTAATTCTGCGGAAGAATCAGTAATTAAAGCAATTCCAGACCCTACAGTTCCTCTTAGAGTATATGCCGGTTAAGAAACTGATAATCGCATAGTTTGCAGGATGACTTATGAAGAATAAGAAAATAATTTCGATTCTTTCGAGTGTCATCCCAAAATATGGGATTTATCGATGTCAACTTCACTTCTAGTCCATTCTAGTCAGTTTTGTAGATATATACATATATAAGAATTAGTTCGTAGTTGGGTTAAGTCCCATTATTAGTAATGGTTTTTTCTTCAGAAACTATTGAACCCCTTGTACATATTTCCCTAAGAGAGATAACACATCGCAACACGTCCACTAAGATAGGATTAGATTTAAGCTATCCCATTAGGTCACATCATTCACTGAATAATGTAAATTAGTTTGATATTATTCAGAACAAGTATCTTCGTACCGCGAAAGGAACAAGGCTAGTCATCAACCAAATTTTTTGAATCACATATTTATTGAATGTATATATTATTTATTCGTATTTATTTCATAACTATAAGTTATAAGAATCGAACTTATTACCTAAACTACCAAAATTAAAATTATTATTATGTCGTCAACGAATGACTCTTATCTTTCAACTAAAGTACAAATATACCAAATGTTTTTCCATAATTATCAACGAAGTAATAACCAACGAAGTGTTGGGCTAAATTTCATGAACCTGTCTGTTTCAATTTTTTCCTCCTCGACCTGTATATTTCTAGAGACATTTCCCCTTCACTCAGTACGAGGACTCTTGTCGAAAAAAGTTTCAGTCAGAATTTGAATAATGCTCTAGGCTCTTCTATTATATCTTAACTTTCTTATTTCATTTTGAACTTTTCTCGTTCTGAAGGTTCCCAGCCCAACGAACAAAAGCAAAGTTTCATGAACAACGAAGTCATTCGAATACACTAAGTATTATTACATACATATTTAGATTAAGGGTGGAATTAAGTGAGATTAATTGTAAATTTCTAGTCGCTGCTACTAGTCCCGTGTTATTTTGATTTAAAGCCACGATTCTGTAAGTTGTGAGCTTCCAGATTTATGGTTCCCTCTGTAAAAGAAATTCGGATAACTATTCTGAATATACAGATACTATTCTAATTTTTCAGTTCGTCATTTTGAATATATTTCTTCAGTCTAGTCTTTCTTGATAGTCAATCATATTATTTATTTCAGTATGTTCTACTTGAGTTATATTTCATTTTGGAAACTTTGCAAATATAATATATATTTCACCAAATTTTCTTGAATGTAACATAGAAATTTTAAAAAATTATCTCAACGCAAACTCATCGAATATATATCGTAGGCCATATTTTTGCAGACTTACATTATTATACCTAAACGAATATAACAGGAGAAATAATTTTAAACTGGCCAGCTGTATGCTGATCGACTATTAAAACATATTATGTGTTAAGTCAAATAGCTTTTACGTAGTGAGGGCCCGTGCAATAGAGGTCCCAGTGCTGGCCAGACGAGTGTATTCTAGTCATAAGCCAGTTTAAGCCAGGACCAAAGAACGTTGAGTATTCGCAGAATGCATGGTCATCGAACCTGAAATTATTCATTCTTAATCTTTTTTTCGGCAAAAATCCATATTTAATTATATAAAAATCAATCAAGAACAATAGCAAAATATAGAAGAAATACTTCATTTCTTATTAAACAATTCAATTAATACTTAATCCGATCATTGAACGTAATAATCCAGTCTACAGTAACTAAAATGAGGATATATTTTCCTCATTCTCATTTCAAAGGGATACGGGCACTCATTTCAGTAATCTCATGAAAGTTTTAGCTTAACAGAGTTTGAATATATTTAAAATTTTAAAAATAAAATTATTGCTTTGATAAAATAATCTGAAGTGAAGTGAGAACAAATATAAGGTGAATTGAAAAAAAATATAAATATCTCAACAGCTGTTGAATGTTTGAGTCACATAAAATATTCATATAGTGGACCTTATTGCTCCAAGTGATTACCAAATCAACGATATAGGGGATACTTCACATCTAATCACATAAATCAATTGATTTTTTCTTTATTATTGGTGACTTTACCTTATTTCATTTCAGATTGGATCTTTCTCAAAAGTTTTTTGTAAACTTTCTAGAAAGATTTGTTTGAAAATGCCCTGGAATCTGGAATGAATTTAAGATTAATGGCTCTCAAGATCCAAAATCAATAATGAATAGGCATAGGGACACTGAAAAAGCACCTTTTTGAATTTTTTTTTAAATTAACTTTTCTACTGCAGAATTTTTATGGTTCTCAAACAGTATATTGTCAGATATCTAGCAACATTGACCTAAGAGAATCCTCACCATGGCCCATGCGGGCCCCTCTTAGCTGGATCATTGCAAATAAAATAAACAAAGGTGTGAAACCGTAGAAACTGGATTATTCCTGTCAATGATAAAAATGACTTAAAATTGTCAATTGATGTGATCAAATAAATTTTTTTAACTTTTTCCGTAAAAGTTCTTAAGAATTATTAATTATTATGAATTATTAATGATGAATGTTTACAAGAATAAAGTAATGAGGATGCATTCTGCTAGACTTTGTAGCGTCCACAAGTCCATTAGAAAAAATGCTATTTAGCAAGTGAACTGTGAGTAACTGATAGAAATAGGAGTTATTTATTTGACATATATAAATATAGTTTCTAAAATATTCGCTGGCAACAAATCCGTAGAGGGAAAGTGAGCCGAGACTTTCAAGTGTCCCGGTAAAACAAAAAAAAAACATGCGAGCCCATGATGTACAGAGGGAAAGGATATGAATTCATCGTACGTACGTCGGAGAACGTTATCATGCTTGATTTGTCCTTCAGAAAGTTTGTCAAATAGCCACCAGAAAATATGTATATCTATTTTATTCCGTTATACTCACTACGTACACTGAGAGTCATATCCTAATTTGCTCTGCGATTATCAGGTGCCTTGAAGTGTTATTTCATAAAATTCATCAAATAAAATTCCTAGATCAGAGTCTCAAAGAAATTTTTGAATAAACTCCATCAATTTGAGATTTAAGTAGCTATTCAAAGCTGGTTCTGGATCTCAAATTTCCAATGATGTTCTAGAAGGTCAATAGTTTTTTCAGCATTCAAAAATAAGTTATGGCACCTGATAGTCAGTTTTGAGCACAAGATGAAACATGTTTAGTGTTTGTATGTGTAATGTTGCGACAAGTGTACAATAACGTACGTTTTCTACGTGTTTGTGAGAAGCGTGAAACTAAACGATGGTATTATTCATGTGAGCCTTTCGGTGTATAATTGAAAAGCAATAAACACCAAGCAATACTTTTATATACCTTTTACAACATGTGTATTATCCTTACGCTCATTATTGGGCCTTGTTGGCCTCGTTGCTTGACTTGACTTCTCGGAAGCCGGGTATTCAAAAGCAATAAGAAAAGTAGAAGGAGGGATGGTGATTAAAAAAAACCATCGCCTCGGAATTTATAGCAATATCTAAGTAACGAATATTAAGGTAAAATTAGTGTTAAAGATATACATCGAAGTTTGCGTTCATGTTTAGAACGCACGGTCGATAAAATCGGTTCGGTCACTTTGTAGTCAATTTATGGTTAGTCAATTTTTCATTCGTCAATTGTTCGTTGGATATTATTGATTTGGTCATTCCAACTGAATGGAGGTCAATTTGAAGGTTGGTAACACGAACAAAGTCAATACCTGACACGCATAGGTAGGTTCCTATTCACCAAAATATTATTTATTGATTATAATATATACTTCAGATGAGGATTAATTGAAAATTTATTGATAAAGTAATTTTTGAATCAAAATAAATATTTTCCCACTTCTCTACCTTGGAAGAATGCCTCTCAACTTTCTCAGTATTACAAGTTTATTGACTATTGGGAACTCAGTATGATTCTTCATTCTTATTTTCATTGAATAGCTAAACTTTCATTTCTCATACAGAACACGTTTCCCGATTTCATTAGAATTATTTTTTAACGTACCAACACAACTTCTTCGAATAAATGTTTTTTTGTGTTAGAAATATATACACAATTGCAGAAAAAGTTACAGAGCGATAACGGCTAACTGATTTTTCTGTCTGATATATTTCTCAATAAATGTTCATGCAAGATTATTCTACTTTGTCAAGGTCTTCACTTGACCTAATGGCCAGTCCAGATATTTGTCATCCCGATTTACATTGCGCTCCATCTGAAATTTTTATCGCTATTGATTTCACGTTTCAGCGAAAGGGAAACTGCTGTCTAGGCTGCTGATATTTCAGAATATAAAGCTGATCGATTTGGGACACGGCATACATTTAAAAAATACAAAAGCCTAAGAATGTCGCATCCAGAAAGTCAATAATAGTCCAGTTAGTCATATTTAATGGGTACCCTATATAAATCAACCACAAATAAACCTTTTTCGTGTAACTATCTTTATTGATTTGTGAATAGAAAGTCAATAGGTGCGCAATTGTTCTATTTCGGCCAAATCGATTGTTATCGTCGTTTTACACATAGAATTCTGCCTATATGATGATGAAATTATAGCAATATAGCATCAGCAATAGTGTACACTAACGTAACTGTAATACTTACAAAATTATAATCAAAGCAATACCTTGTATTATATGATGGAATTTTAGTTTTAAGTAGGAAATTTTTTAATTGAAATCGGAATATTTTCCATGGTGTGTTTGAGCTTGAAGAGTTTTTCATGTTCATATGAAACTAAAACATATACGAACAGAAATATTGTTCGAAATTATCTGAAATATGGAAAATGTTTTGAATTGAAAGAATGTAAACATGTTAAAATTTAATAATATATATTATGAGGTATGATTTTTGAAGAGAAAAAAATTTAGATATTTGAATATCGTCTATATTATATACTAACTTGAATCGAACCGATTTGAGAATTTACAGTATTGATATTATACTACTTTGCTCCATTTAGATGATGAACAAATATTTTCGACGAATTGTTGTTCGAGTCGAAAATTATTTTAGCCAATGATGAAATTACACCATAAAGTTAGTTGCTTAAAGTAGAGTTTGGAAAATTTTAGCATCCAATCACTTAATAGCATGTACTGATATATTTTTGTCAAATGAATATGTATCGAAAAAAAAACTTGAATGCGTACTTCTGAACAAAGTTGTACGTCTCAAACGTAGTACTAATTGACCACGTTAAATTAAACGTTTTGTTGTCACTTTTATTTGGATGATTATTATTATGCGACACTATATAGTAAGTTTTGTATTATATTTTCATAATAAATAGCATAGAAAATTAGAAAAAAATAGTTTAATTCGATGCCTATTTAATTTTCATCCCGAAATTCCCTAACGAAACTTCCCTTGACAGATAAATTTTTATTCATTAAGATTAAATTATAAAATATCCCTACTCAAAATACCATGGCTCATCTGATAATTAAGAGTCCTTTTTGAATGGATCTACAGTTAGACTAGGAAAGGTTTAATTCAAAAAATTTTCATAAATAATTGTTTCTTATTTCACGGACTTTGGAAATTTTTTTCGAATAATTCTATATGAATAGAAACGTTTTTATGATGCCGTTCTGTCATGAAATACATGGATACCATTCTCGTTTTCTACAAATAAATACACTGCAAGATATGACTTTTAAGAAATTGAAAACTTGTTGCAAGTAGATTAAAAAGAGCGCCCAAGCTGTATATCTATTTTATTCTGCTATACTCATTACGTACATTCAGAGTCTTATCGTACTTTGCTCTATTATCAGGCGCCTCAAAGTGTTTCTTGATAAGATTCATCAAATGAAATTCCTAGGTCAGAGACTCAAAGAAATTTTTTCAATGAACATCGTCAATTTGAGGTTTAAGTAGCTATCCAAAGCGGGTTCTGGAACCCACATTTTCAAGGGTAATATCACTAGAGGTGAGAATTTTTTGAGAACACTCTTGTTTTTTGGAAATTATGCGTTTAAATTTCACGAAACAAAGTTATCCTTAAAAAACCACGAGCCGAAAGCGAGTGGTATTTTGGGATCACTTTGTTGAGTGAAATTTATATAATTTTCAAAAAACGACAGTGTTCTCAAAAAAAATTCGAATCTCGTGTGGTATTTGGAAAGATCATTCAACAATATAAATCAAACGAAATAAAAAATAGTTTTTTATTCAAAAATAACTAGATAGAAGCAAAACAACAAATCATTCATCTTTATTCTCAAAATAATAATTATTGATAGTACAATTATTATACACATTACGAGCATTATTTTCGAATGATGAAGTAGATACTGATGTTATTTCTTGAAGGACATTTTTTTCATTCCTTATGGCTGTGATTATTTTTTTGTGATGTTGTTGGTCCAGTTGGAGATACGGTTTCACTGACGCTGCAGAAGAATGACCTGTTATCTTTATCAGCTGTTCCTCGCCAATCCCTGCTTTGGCTAATTGGCTGACAGCAGTAGCTCGATGCGAGTGTTTGGTTATCTTCGACTTGGTTGTGTTGATGCCAATGGGTTCTGCCGATTCTTTTGTCCATTTAGCTATCGTATTAGGACCGACTGGGGAGTATTTGAACCACGAACCAAATTTCCAATTCTTATGTGGAGTAAGGAATAGTCTTTCAGTGGTTATGTTTACAGTTCTTCTGGATACAAGTAGCTTATATAACCTCACCGGGCAAATATCTTCTTCAATATTGGGAGTCAGCCATTTCGTTTCCGCACATTTTTGGGCACCACCTTGTCTTGTTTTAGAAAATATCTGATTGTAGGCAATTCGGCCTGTGGGATTACCATCGTTTTCAATTTCGAATTGGAAATGCGAAATTAGGCATAATGAACCCTCTCCACCGCGCCAAGCAAGCTCCAATGCAGCAATAAAATAAAATTTTCTGTTCAAACCGTCTGGTTTATCTTCTTTACATAAGTTGACCATCTTTTTGTGTTGCTCCAAAGACAGCGCCTTGGCACTAACTTTTCTTTTCTCAGGATCAACTTGCAAAATACGCCTCTTGGCATTTCGTGCATCCCGCGCGGTTTTAAAAGTCACGTCTGTGAATGGATCGAACCTAACGCCGCATTCGGAATAGAATTTTTCCTGCAGCTGTTTGGCAGTATTATTCCACAAGGTTTTTACGACACTTTCCTTGTAGTCTGATCCATCTCTTTCCTTCATATTGAAAGCCCAGTCTAGCATAATATTATTGAGCTCTGACAAACTTGTTTTTTCATTTACAAGGTATTCCCGGGTAGCACAGAATTCCTCAAATTGTTTCCTAATGTAGGATCTTGACTTCACTGTATTAAGCGTCACACTTTTCTTCACACTTTCCTCAATTGAAGTAATATTACAATTCCCAAAAAGTTTCATTTTTATCTACTTTATGGTAAAATACGAAAATAAACTGACAGAACTGCCAAATGTGCTGTTGAAGTTATCGCTAACGACTGCTTGTTTATCGTAACCATGACGACCGCTACTTCCACCAACAGCCAAAGCTATCCGGACGTATTAATATTCCTATGCAAATTAGGCATTTGATAAAAACAAATTTCTAAAAGTGAAAACACTGTGAGGTTGAGTGTTTTCAGATACAGTTTGTTTCTATTGGTTCGTTTTCAAACATTGAGTGATTTCATTGGACGATGTAGTATAGTGTTGAATGATCAATGATATTATCTAGAAGGTGAATATTTTCATTATAAATAGCATAGAAAATTAGAACACAATAGTTTCATTAGATGCCTCTGTAATTTCCATCCCGAAATTCCCTAACGAAACTTTTTATGATGCCGTTTTGTCATGAAATACAGGTATACCATTCTCATTTTCGACAAATAGAAACTTTCGAAGATATGAATGACTTTTAAAAAATTAAAAACTTGTAGATTGCAAGTAGATTAAAAAGAGTGCCATAGCTGTATATCTATATCATAACATGACCAACTCGCACTACGGGAAGACAATTTTGCCAAAAAATGTCTTTCCTGCTATATATCTCAATAACGTCATCAACGTAGAATGAATAGGTGATCCATGTAAAATTTCTGACTTGGATATAGTAATAGTATATTATAACATATAAATTTTCTCATGCGATCGTTGCACCTCCTCTGGCTATTTAATGGATAAGTGAACGATTTCTGTATTACATGAAAGCGCAGCAACTCCCCATTCAACCAAATTGAATCTAGTTTGATGTTTGATTAAGAAATATGAATATAAAAAATTCATAATGACCGCAGGGATTGGGGTCAGTTTGGTGAATTTGAACGTGCCAGCTGTTGCAGTAGAGCGTGCGTTACCAGATGGCAAATTAAATAATCATGCCCACGGGCTCTGATACCAAGCGGACAGAGGATGTTCGTAAATTTATATGGTATACCTTTGTATCCTTGAATATTTAAGGAGGTCAAACATTGCTTGTTCTAGAGATCCCATACTCAATGTTTGGTTAAAATGATGAACTTCAGAAAATGCGAAAATACCTTCATTAATGCACACGCGTGTGAGATCAACCGGTGATATTTTTCCAATGACTCGAGTATTATTGGCCTCCAATACCTCAATCGCAGCCGGCTTGTTCATTTAGACTTTGGATTTCACATAACCCCAAAGGAAAAAATCAAGAGGTGTGATGTCACATAATCTAGCAGGGCAATTCACTGGTCCGAATAGTGAAATGATCTGCTCGCCGAAATGCTCTAGCAGTAAAGCCATGGTTTGAAGGGCTGTATGGCAAGTGGCACCATCTTGATAGAACCACATTCGTCGAGACCACGGGCTTCAATTTCTGGCAACAAATAGTCTACTATCATATTGCGATAACAGTCACCATTCACAGTCACATACTGGTCATCCTTGATTTGAAGAAATATGGACCGATTATTCCACCGGCCCATAAATCAAATGAAACCGTTGTTTTTCCTGGATTTAACTATACATCGTTTTGAGAGTGAAGAGTTATTTATATGTATTACTGCAATATATGTAGACGATATTTCGAAAATGCGGAGTAGTAACAGATTTTCGTCTAATATCAGATTGTTTCATGTCATTTTATCGTCTATATAATCAAATTTCACCTCGGTAAGCATTCACCTATATTACTCCATCGCTTCTAATCAAAGGAGAATATCATGGCGCATTTAAGTCATCAATCAGTCACACATATCATGATGCAGTGTAGGTCACAGTAAATGGAGATAAACTCATCATTTATAACATGAATTATATTTGGGACTTCAATTCGTCAAAATTTAATTAATACATTTATAAATTACGTAACACATCTTCATAATTATGTTTCATGGCTCCATAGTTCATGTGGAGCCTTATGCCCTATACTGTATATCACCGAAGTCAGAAATGTATATTAACTGAATTCATAGAAGTCAAACCACGAATGAATTTATGAAGATATAGTAGCCAATGGTCAGTTGTTTCAGTAAATTTGCATCGGAATATAATGATAGGGTTTATATTTATTGAAAGGTTTCATATGGATTCGAACAATACAGTGTCCTGTACCTTATACAATATAGAAGAAGTCCAAGAAATAAGCTTGAAATATTCACCAGAAAAAAAGTACGAAAAAGAAATTCATTCTGAGCTCCACTATAAAAGGATTATTTAGTTCTAAGCCCTTACTAGAGCATGAAACTTCGCTACATAAACTTCTTTAACCCTGAAAATTTATCTTCATTCTTCTAGTACTTTAATAACTGTGTATGAGAACCACTGCCAGGGTCTATATGAGCTTTAGACGAGGCTGGAAACTTTTGTATTGAACAGGATAGATAAAAAAGAAATGAAGTTGAAATGTAATATACTACATTAATTAAAACAGTTTTCATTAATAACAAAACAAATAACAA
The DNA here is from genome assembly GCA_030674115.1 of Micraspis discolor. Taxonomy (NCBI): domain Eukaryota; kingdom Metazoa; phylum Arthropoda; class Insecta; order Coleoptera; family Coccinellidae; genus Micraspis; species Micraspis discolor. The sequence goes on from JARTUT010001740.1 coordinate 6,754,060, forward strand.
GAATAAAAAAAGCCCAATTTCAATGCAGATAACTGTCTTCAAAATTTCATAAACTGTTACAATTGTCTTATTTTTTGTATATATAAGTTAAAGAATCTTGAATATTCTCCATTTTGATTTTTGGTAGTAGGTATTGTGCCTTTCGATAACTTTCACATGTAAGAAATCCACATTGAAATATTCGAAATTTAAATATGTAGGCATCTTACCAACTTGCTCACTTGAAATAATTCATTGTTATTATTTCAACATAAGATTTCCCAAAAAGACTACTAGTTCAAGTTGGCTCCAATCCATTGTATGCTGACAATTCAGGTGAAATAACACAATTTATGAATAGGTGAAATGGGAATAATTCCCCTATTATTACATAGAAATAAAAGCACATCATTCTAATACAACTGGATGAGATTTATCATATGGTTCTACTGAAATCCCATTATTCTTGTTGTTTTTCGCTTTGTGACAAAATTGATAACATTATAACGAACCCCATATGAGCCGTTCTGAAAATCATATTTGTTCCTTCCATAATCATGACGTCGATCATACAAAAATCCCATCTAAATGCACATGAGTAGAGTCCAAACAAAGGACATGCATGAAGCATGCAAATATGAAAATGATTTATGGAAATGCTAATTTCTCAGTTTTCTGCTCTGACAATGTGGGGCAGAGCATACGGAAGGAAATAATTTTTATGTATAAAAAGCACACGTATATTCGCACCTCGTTTGTGGTTGGTAATCAAACTTGGGATGTCCAAAGCTGTGATTCTATTATTGTGACCAAATAATGTTTTAAAAATGATTATCATTAGTATCATGAGAAGCTATTTTTGAGAATAAATTTTTGGTTCAGTTTGAAGTTATGATGTGGTGAGGTATATTTAAGAAGTCTATGAGAGACAGCATATTCAAGACTGAAGATCATATAGATTTGAGGAATTACAGTCGTTGCTTCCAAATTTTGTGAAGTTGCTGTAAATCACAAATTACTAGAAAATTTACTCATCAGACCGGAGCAGCAGAGCTCTATGTCTTGGGTATTTCAGAACGCATTTGACTGGGTCAACCATAAATTTCTAGTGAGCAAATTTGGTGCTCAATTCTATTTCTCAGACAAATATGTGAATTTATTCAGGAACTGCCCATTGGATCCGTTACAGTTTGTTTACCTACACGAAACCTGCCCTGCTTTTGAAGATTCTATCTATATAGGGTGTGCCGCAGGGTTCCGACCTAGGTTCATTGATCTTGTCCTTGATCAATGACCTGGTGCATTATCTGGATGGTGTTGGCTACAGCAAGAAACAACGCTGGTGAGGGTCATTGGGAAGATGAAGATGCTGATCGTACATTAGCAGCGCATATTAAATGGAAATCTGCTTTGTAGAGCACTGCTTGTGTTGCAGAATTCATTCTAATCCTTGTTGTTATAGTCTGGTAGGAACATACTTCTTTCAAGTATTTCTTATACAGTCACATAAGGAAAAATAAGGTATCGTCTTGAGGGCGACGTATTAAGCAGAAACACAAGATAAGAGAACTGAATGATTCATATACTGGACTCTAAGTCGAGGATGAATGGATTAGTTGTACGTAATTGCTCATATTTAACTGATCCTAAAATTATCATTTTGTGGCTCGATTAATTAGTCAGGAGTAAACTAGAGTAAAGCTGAATTGTTTTAAACCCAATATACAGGGTGAGTCTTTGACAACTGTGTTTTCGAATACTCTGTTTTGTTGCTTAGATTCAGAGTATTTGAGCTTGATGTCAGATGGGATGGTGCTCGAGTTTCCTTCAGGAACTCTTGAATGGCAATGTGGGCTGTTTCATTCTGTTTGTCCAATTTTGCTTCACCCAAGAAATATGTTCTAACTTAATCAAGTCTGCCATCTTCGTGATATTCATTTTGACAAAGCCTCAAGCAAATATTCATTGAGTTTTGTAAGGAAGTGTGAGTATGAAAACAGATGGGGATAAAGATTTTGAATTTATGTTTAAAATGTATGTGATGAACCTCATTTTTAAACACTTGTTGAAACGGGCCGTATACTTTCTATAATTCAAAAGAGATCAACTAGAATTTTCATATTTCCCGAATAGATTGTTTGACCAAATATCTCGGACAAGTTTGATATAGGGCCAAATCCGTCGAATATTTCAGAAGTTATGGGCATCAGAGATTTTTATTAACGCAATAGATCCAAGAATATCCATTCGTTCAATTTGTCTCTTGGAGAATATTTGAATGACTAAACCATATCTTGAAACATTGTTAATGTTGTTATTGAAAGCCTAAATTGGGATCATCGGTCAGTATTTCTATGTTTGAGATCATCGAAAATTTGTCAAAATTCAAATTTGCCTTCAATAACTCATCGAAACAATATGTGATTAAAATTCACGAATACCACCTTGCCTCCCTATCAACAATGCATGGACGAACCTAACACATATTGTATAAAACATGCCATTCATCAAATCATCACGGATGATTATACCATCAAATGGTTCCATCCAGTACACGCACAGACCATCCTGAAAATAATACATATGTGCCTGATGGGTCAGCTGTTAGATTCCACCAGGTGGTAATTCGGAATCGAACAGCTGAATAGCTCCCAGTCCGTAACAAAGCAACAAGTTTGAAATTGTACGGGGTTCACAACCCCAATTTCGTGTTGTGTATGGGCTTTATCGTCTGTACGTTGTTGTTTTGCAGACGGATTACTTATTTAAGTGCATGCAAGTTTGTGGCCGAAAGGGGAGTAGATCTGAGGGATACAAATTCATTTTGCCGAATGAGGATGAAATTAACGTGGTGTATACAGGGTGTGACAGAAATCTGAAGGTTTACAGTTCTACCTGTTTTCCTAACGAAAATCATTTCGTTTATTTTACGAAACTCTTCGATGGTTAATATATGAGTTTTTTGCTAAGTGCGGTACCAACACAATTGTGGAGGTATTTAGTTCTACAGGATCAACTTCATCTGACCAATTTATCGACCTATAATTGTGGTCAGAATAGAAACTGGAATTGATTAAGTACTAAGGTTTGAAAGATTTTATCACATGCAGTTGAAATTTTGTGTTTGAATTTATTATCCTAGATATTTCATGTTTGAATTCATTGAATACGATTAAATCAATAATGCCTTCAAATCATACTGAAAACACATCTTCATAAGATAAACTTTCGGGTATCCCTTGAATTACCTTTCAATTCGGTCCTCCCTCGAGTTCATCTAAAGTTCCGTGAGAGGTTGAGTATTAGTCCAAGAACAAAGCATTTCTAGCCGCTCCAAAATGAACATGTCTGCATTATCGGCAGATATGCTGAATCAGAATATCCGAGTCGAACAACAAAACATCGATGGGCAATCTTCTTGGCCGCTCCGTGTGAATGTGCAAATTAATTTAAAAGTCAATACATGCCTTTGTCGCCCTCGAGGGTCATTCAAAGTCTGAAGGAGGGTTCGTTAGACCAGGAGTGTGTCGGTCCGTCCCTTCGAGGTGAATATAAGGTCCACTTGTGTCGGCCTGCCTGCAATGCTTGCAGCTCTGAATAGCCACTTGTGGCTGTTGCGCGGAACTTCATATGCAAAACTCCATTTCTGGCAGGTTCCAGGGCCGTACTTTCCGAAGAAACCTTCGATAGGATTCATACACCGATTCCGGCATACTATATGATCATTCTACATTGTTTTTGTTGGTGGAATAATGTCATGATTCCCATTTTCCAATTCAGAATAGGTTTGGGTTACCACAAACGCAACTTGAAATATATCTATACAGGGTGTCTGATAAGAAGTGAGACAATTTTGGTAAATGACCCCTTAGTGAAAATTGATGATGGTACTTCCTTTCCAATTTACACCCTTTAGAAGGGGTTGACGAATTTTTGTTTTAAAATTATTTTACCGGTTGTGTCAATAGGATAGCAGTGAAAAACAATCGATTAACTGCATAGTTTGTTTTTGAGATCAACCTCCTTACTTCATTATTAGGGGGTAGAAAAGCCACCCCTAATACCTTTTCTGTTATATCTGCTTTTATGATAACGAGATTTATCCAAATTTGGCCCCGTTCAAAATATAGGGTGTTGAAATTTCATAAAAAAATTGCATTTCCACCTATAATATTCAAATGACAATATCAATTGAAATGATATCATAAAATCATTAGTCTTTTATGTAGATAAAATCATTCATCATCTTTTTCTAATTTGCACCATTTTTGAGATATTGGAAATTGAAAGGGATTAAATCGATATAATTTTGTCCGAATGTTCGGATTTTACCAAATCCAACTCTGTGCTGAAACGATTCGATAATCAGATTTGTTCAATGTTGCCATATTTTATGTCTTTCGAACTCAGTCTTCTAGATTTGTTTAGTAACCTTATAGAAGTTTTTTCACATCTTTATTTCATACAACGATTCAACTTGGTTCACAAACTTGGGAGTGGAAGAATTTGACTTTGTTATAATATTTCTGTATTTTTGTTATTATGCATGTATAAAAAAAAATTCTATCAATGTTGTACCTGGAAGCAATAGGCTCGCAAACAAAAAAGATTAAAGTGCATTTCCTGACCATAATCATTTCATACCGAATTGAGTATTTTTGAATTATAGGAATTATCCTCGCAATATTTTCCACATTTTTTTTCGAAGAAAGCAACGAATAACTGTTGAAAGTTTCAAACAGAATCAAAGCAACAAGATACCACAGAACACTATTTTATTGGGAACTACCCACCACAGAGACATTATAATAGCGTATTAATGTGGTAATAATTCACTCTAGTTATTCTGAGAACAATTATAACTGAATATCGATAATGGTTACACATATCTTTCATTAAAAAAATTATTAATTTTTTTTTCTCCTAGGGTTTGGTAATAAATTAATATTCTATGGTTAGGTACAAAAATTTGACATAATCTATGAATAACCATTATTCGATATTTATTTTTTGTTCACATAATTAAAATAGTTTAACCTGTTTTGTTTCTAGTTCAGATGATTAACCAATAACATGAAAAATGCAGAATATGCTGATTTTTATCTATGATATGTTAATCAGAAAAATATTCGGAAAAATATAAAAAAATTTTTGTTGAATCAGAGAAGTTGTAGAAGTAGAAATTATGCGAATGAAATCAAACCTACATATTATAATATCTGTAAAAAGAATAATGCCTCCAGTTTTGTGAAAATCTGTGCAAAAGAATTTCATCTTATTATGCTAACACTTGAACAACTAAAAATAGCGTTCTTATTAAATGAATGATATTCGTAGTGACATCATTCATTGTTGTTGAAGATTTCGAAAAAGATTTTCATATTTTTAACAGTATGATATCAAGAGACCTCATAGACCTGTTCACTGGTCAATACTCAAGAAAGTTTGTCAAGGAGATGAAACTTCAGAAATATCAGTGTTTGGAGAATCATGGTTGATTTTTTCTGGCTTTGAGTGAAAAAAAAAGCAATATGACAACCTCATGCCTTGGAAGTTTTCATAGAATTTATGGTTTTCATGATTTGGAAATCTTAAGAAGAAAATTACAAATGTATGATAATAACATCCAATAATTCTGAGGTGTTTTTAAAATTTCTTTCTAGAAAGGAATGGTTTATAATTTTTTAGTAGAAAGAAATTATAGTAGAGCAACAAAAATCTGTTTATAGTGTTGAATTTTTTTGCCAGAAAATTAGTATTTTGTATCTTCCTTCTGAATATAGACCTCATCTGATGAAACATGAGTGAGTTAATCATTCCTTAGAGGGAAAGTAATGTTTTTGAACAATTCAGATTCAATAGTGGATGCTGTGGAAGGTAATTTTCATTCAAACTAAACTGGACTACAGAGGGGTATTTGCCCAATGTGAAAAGTTGAAATGCTTATAACTTTTTAACGCAGCTGAATATGGGAAAACGGTATGGGAAAAAAATATTTCTTTCGATCTCATGAACCTATGGTTGAAATTAACGCAGTGCTCAAAGATTTACCCTGTAATTATGATAACACTCATTCCAAATCTTAATTCAGGGATAAGTAGGGGTCATATAAAATTTGAGTTTCGAATAAAAATGAAGAAAAACTTTGAAAAGGTATTTTTAATTAAATATATAGGTTCGTTCATCGTGGCGGTTGTATAAGTATCACACTGATTCAGAGCAAGGGAAAAGACTTTTGAACAAGCGCGCAAAAGGTTCAGACCTCTTTCAATGCTTTTCTAAATATTTTTCCATATGGAATTTATATGTTTGAAGCCCGTTTTTCGTGTTTTCGAATAGATTCAGGAATTGAAAGTGGTGCTGGTGCAAAAAGGCTACGGAAACACTTCAGTATATCGATGAAAAATATTTCCCGTTATCTGACTGAGCTGAGGAGACGCGAGATCAATCTGTTGCAGACTGAGCAAGAGAGAATATCAGAATACGTGCCGAATTGATTTCGGCAGGATTGTTGGAGTGCCTCCTAATTACTCCATCTGAGAGCAAAAATGCGGCATCGACAAATCATCAGTGGGGGCATGGAACGAGCATTAATTCATTAATTTATCGGTTGCTGTTGCTCGACCAGGCATTGTGATTGGATTAGTTAGCAAAACTTGGCGAACAAACCTGCCTCGAGCTCAACAAGCTGTCGCTGATGGCTTTTCTGCCTCCCCTGCTGACAGAAGTGTTTCAAAATTCAGAACCGTAATGGCGTGATTCAGCATATTCACAATGATATGTGATATAATAGATCTGCAGATACCAACATCTTTATCTTCAAAACAAAATTTTGAATATTTTAATATAACAATCAACCTTACTTTTTCAATTTGAGTCGTCACATTTTAAAAAGCACTGACGTGAGGTCAGAAGCTATTAAACGCTTGTTCTACGTACTCTGATGCTCATAACTGCTGAACCGTCAGATGGATTTTGCCCTCGATTTGGCCCGATAATCACATCATCATCATGCACAAGAATATTAAAATATATGTTCGCCCAAACTAGGTTTCTGGTTTACGCGGAGTCAACGGTCTCTCCAAAAATTCAGACACTCAAAATTTCAACTCAATACTCTCGCAAATTTTCGAGAGATCAAATAAAAAAAATTGTCACTGTATAGATTGAAAAAAAACATTTGAATACTTGACTGATTAATGTAACTCGAGCTATAAATTATTTATCGCTAGTTGATTGTGAATGAAAATATCGAAGAACTTGGATAAATAGAGAGACTTCATGTTAAAACGTTTCCTTCATTCGGTATAAGAAACAGTCTTTCCTATCACAAGGAAATTTACTGCTTCTTGTTTTAATTGGTACGAATTCGAACGTGACTTCAAGTATTCTATTCCTATAGTTAGAGAAAGGAGCATAACAGCATTTTCAGGCTATGTAATTTTCCCAACTGAGACAATTTGAATTCAATACATAATTTATAAGTGAATCCTTTTGTAAAGATCCTCTAGTCCTTTTGATCAGTTAAATTAATGCAGTCAGCGTTTGTTGAAATATTCAATTCTTATTCAGAACTGCAATATTATTAGGTCCACGGAAACTTTTCCTTAATAGGCGCCCCAAATTGCTTTTGTTTTTTCAAAAATCTCATTGGAAGGTCAACATTGCATTCTGATTTTTTGTGCGGGTCTTTCTTGTATAACAGCGAACAGCTAGATCACAAATCTGCCCAAAAATTTATAATTTTCTACTATTTCGTGTTTTTTTGCAAAGTATTAGTATGTTTTTTGATTAATCTCAATATATTTCCTGAGAAACCGTTCATATTGAAAATCTGTCAACACAACTGATGAAGTAAAAATGTCGGCGATACAATTTCTAAGGAATAGGATAATTACTTGCAGCAACTTGGTAAAAGTGAAACAAAATTGACCTGTTCCAGGATTTTGTTGCCAAATATAGTATACGAGTATAATATTACTAGCAAGGTAAAAGGGCTTTTACTGGCGAATGGAGGATATAACTGACGAGCCGCAGGAGAGTCAGTTACCTCCTTGAGCGAGAATACGATGGCAAAACAAAAATAGTTGATTTGGGTAACTGAATATGTTTTGTTGGTCTACTTGAATCAACTATCAGCTAGATTCAGCCCTAATACTTTATGGACAAAATGGTCTTTGCTGAAAAGTTGCTTGGAAATAAAAGAAAATGCCCCTATTCGCAGGTTTGTTTTCCTTAAAAAAATTTATTGAAAAATATGACGTTTAGTTGTCATTTGCAGATTTCAAAAGGTATTAGCCGTTCTGAAACGAAAAACTGAGGGTTATACGCTAAAAAAGGCCAAGGTATTGAGTAGAGAAAAGGCTGAACAATTTTTTTTACATGCTACTGATGACCAGTGGTTGCTGGCGAAGATTGTAACAATATTTTTATATTTTGGATGTTGTCGATATGACGAAATTGTCTCCTTAAACATGAATGATGAAGAAGATATGGGAAAATACGTTATTGTGACATTGCGGTAAACGAAAAATATAACAAGAAGATTCACCATAACCAATGATGGCTGCAGCTTCAAGCCCTGCATGTTATACATGTAAATCTTCGGCCTCTGGATCAGAAAGCCTAAGATTTTTTTGACATACCGACATGGAAAGTGCATTTTCCTTAATGCTGGCCAGCACACTATTGGTGGTGTCCCAAAGCAATTAGCGAAATATTTAGGTTCAAAAGACCCAGATTTATACACCAGCCACTCTTTTCGCAGAACTGGAGCCACTATGGTTGCGGATTCGGGTGGAGATATTTTAGCACTAAAGCGTGCAGGAGGGTGGAAGAGCACCGAAATTGCGATGAATTATGTCGATGATTCGGTCAACAAAAAAATTGAAATGTCTAGCAAATTATTTGGTAGTAAGGAGAGTACAAATGTTCTGCAGTCCTCGAGTTGAGCAGTTTCTGAGTCAACAGATGTTTCATCATCATCAGTATCAACTCTTTCATCATCAAAAATCTGTGTTACTGGAAATAACAATTGTACCATAATTTTCAACATATATGACGATAAAACAAAATTTTCTGATGTAAAAAATACTATTAACTTGTAAAAAGTTTGCAATTCAACTGTCAGTTTTACCAGTTTGTGACTTGATAAAATAAACTTTCTTGATTAATATTGTGTTTTTGGGAACGTTTACAAATAAAAATTTTATTTATTTGTTCCATAATTTCGACGCCAAAAAGTATTTCACTGTGCAGAACACTTTGACGTTAAACTGATTCTTCAAACTAATCGAGTTGAATGGTTTTTTCTGGGATATCAAACTCTGTTTTTCAGTATTTTATTAATATGGCTACATCGAGGGTATTACATAGCGAATCAAAAGGAAAGGAGTGGAAGAAGAGTAATCAAGAGATGCATTACGTCATTTGGCTAATGGTTTCCTGAATGGTAATCCCCATCAAATCGATTTGCTAATATTGGATATCATCCTTAGTAAAACTTGACTCCGATATCTCATTGGCTCTGATTACACCCGGGTTTACTCCTTTATCGCCCTTCACCTTAGCCTGATTTTATCAGTTGATGGCTTGAACATCTTCCTGTTATTGATGCATTTCATATCCTAATGGGAAAATCTCTTGGCATACTTTCACGAATAGAATCGATTGCTCTAGACTTGATATTTGTTAGAGGGTCATCTATGAACACAATAAATTATTGAATGAACTTTGAAGAATTATTACTCCAAAGGTATTTGTGATTTTAAGGATATTTGAATTAAGTCGAAAAATAATATGTTTGCAAAATTTCGTATAAATCCATCACAGAATTCGGAATTTCATCATCTTATTGCAAGAAGCAAGATTTCTTTTCAATATGAAGACGTTTGATGATTGAAAATGTTTATTTCCGTCGACCTCCCAATAAAAACTCTGTTTAACGTTCACAAAGTCATGGATTAATGACCCATTTTAATGCACGATTTCTTTCTATTTTAATGCATGATTGTCATGGGTAACCGAACATAGAGTATTCAGAAGTAATAAGAGTAACGTCACAACTCGACTGATATTTCATTTTTATGTATGAGGCCTGTGACTCTCACTCTTCAATCACAGAATAGTCGCGTATTTATCTCTGGTTCCATTGTTATTCCTCAGAGAAAAGAAATAATGAAACAAATCCAAACATAATCGATCTGTTAAATTACGAGTAATATAGCTGCTTTCAATCTTAATCTTAATCTAATATCGCCAGTTACTTTAATTACAATGAGTAACGAAGTCAATATCCCCTCAACTGCCCCAGACGTTGCAGAAATGCTAAAGCAGCAACTTTGACCCTGCTACCTGAAAAAGCCGACAGATACGTGGGAGACAGTCTCCAAAAAAGCCGAGGAGGGATTGGCGGTGATCAGTAGAGAGATGAAGAACCTTTTGTTGACCTTGAACATTCGGAAGACGAAATTTATGACCTTCACGCTGACGGAAGCAACTTACCAAAATTTAAAAACAATTAAAATACATAAAAGAAATAACTGCGACCGTGGTTGTGACTGTCAAGATCTTATTGAAGAGGCTGATAATGTGAGATATTTGGGTGTATATATCGACCGATTGCTGAGGTGGCGCGAGCATATTGAGCATGTTCTGAGATTGCTCCGCTGTACCCTGCCAAAGTTCAAACTATTAATTAACATATTGTCACAACGAACAACTTTTACAATTTACTATGCCTTGGTGCAGTCGATTTTGGAATATGGCATAGTTGGTTGGGGCGCAGCTCACGGAACACATCTCGAGTGTTTGGACGTCACTCAGAGATTCATTCTAAAGATTATAATGAGAAGGGATCGTTTTTACCCCTCTCATCTTCTGTTCAGTGAGGCAAAGGTTTTTACCATTAATGAATTGTTCCAAAAGAATGCTCTTGTGATGGTCCATAAACACCCTGTGAATTATGTAAAGTATGAACACCAATATGGTACTCGTGGTCAACTCCAAGATCCACTCCAAATACCAATGACCCATAAAACCAATTCTCAAAAGCACGCCCTCCACGTGGGCATAAAGATGTACAACTCTTTACCTCAGAATATTAAACACATAGGCAACCTGAGACATTTTGTCAGAGGAATTAAAGTTGTTATTTTTGAGTCTAGAAGTGAGCTTTGCTGTGCGCGTCCTGGACAATAGTGTAGGCGATAATAAGTAAGGAAAAAAATAGGAGAAGAAAAAAAAAGATTAAATGGGGAATTAATGGGAAGAAGGAAAAAAAAGAAAAGAAAAAAAAAGTTTTAAATGATTTTCTGGGAATTTGTTGAAGGATTGTACTTTTTCTTTTTGAGTGGAGTCGGATTTCGATTTTTGTGTTTGGCTGTGGGATGATTGAGACCGTGAATGAATGGGTTCATGTATATGTGTAATATCTGAATATTGTTAAATAAATGTTATTATTTTGTTACTGTCAGGCACAAACCATAGGTTTAGTTGAAAGAATTTTAATATAAATGAATTGTATTTGATTTTGGTAAGATAAACACGAACTTGAACTTAACTTGAACTTGAAATTGATTTGTATGACAAAACCTATGCAGAATTCATGTCATGGTGCGAGGAGGAGAACGTTTTCAATTATTGTGAAATAGTTTTTGGCATACTTTAAGAGTGTTGCAGCAAAGGGATACTTAGCAAGTTTATGACCAAAGTATTCAATGCTGAAAGCAACATTGAACGTTAAAAAGAATATTGATATAAGCAGATATCACAAACTGGTGACGTTCATTAAGGGACAAAAGGTGGGTTATATTCTAAGAAATCGAAAGTTCTCGAGAAAGATCATGTAAAAGAGTTTATAGCAAATGCTCTAGACAGTATTTTCTTGATGTCAAAGGTAAATATAAAACTCAATTAAATCAATTTTCTACATTTTTCTTTTTGTCACGTGGATATAAAATATGTAACTCCAAATTTTTTATTTGAAGGTCACTTTGATATTTGGAGTATCCGGGGCATTGTGAAAAGATGAGCTGTATAAGTTGTACACTTTTGAATCCAATCAAGATATATACAGGGTGAGTCTTTGACCACTGCGTTAATTTTAACCATAGATTCTTGACGTAAAAAGAAACATTTTCTTCCTATAACATTTTTCGAAATTTGGCTCCGTTCAAAAGATATAGGGTGTTGAAATATCATAAAAAAATTGCATTTTCACCTGTAATATTCAAACGACAATATCAATTGAAATGATCTCTTGTAGAAGGTTTTTGATAACAGTCATGCATATTTTGGCATCATCAGATTTATTCCATTTCTTGTGGGTTTCTCACTACTACTCTTCAGATTGGTTAAATTGCATGAAAAACAAATATCACTTGAACTAAAGGTCTGTATCTTGTACTTCCTGGAATCATTAGTCTTTTTCGTAGATGAAATAATTCCTCATCTTTTCTCCTAAATTGCACCGTTCTTGAGATATTTGAAGTTGAAAGGAATTAAATCGATATAATTTTGTCCAAATTTCCTGATTTTCCCAAATTCAACTTTGTGCTGAAATGATTCAATTATCAGATTTGTTCAATGTTGCCATATTCTATGTCTTTATTAAATATTTCTACAAGGTTGAGGAAATTTCTCCAGTCTATGGTTCCACCACTAAACACTATGGATGAAATTAACCACTGAACAATTTTTGTCTTACATTCACTACAAAATCTAAATTGCCATTTGCTGTATTCATTATTAATGATGTCTAGCACCTTGTTTAATATTGAATCAAGAGTCATATTCTATAATAAATAGAGGACAAGATTTCCATCACTCACATAGGTACTTCGGTATATCTTCATGATGACCGTTGAAATAGATAATATATTTTCTGTCAAGACCTGTTAAATTGAAGACTTTATAGTCTTTATGAAGAGCTGGTTCTTTATAGCTTCAGACTTTCACGGTTCATCAAATTATATCTATTTTAACATAGGAATGCTTCAAATTAAGCTCATATGAGTTTTAAAAACTTCGAACCCAGTCTCCTAGATTTGTTTTGTGGCTTTAAAGATCGTTTTTTCACATCTTTATTTCATACATCGATTCAATCTGGTTCACAAACTTAGGAGATAATAGAATTTGACTTGATTTTAATATTTCTGAATGTTTGTTATGATGCATGATTAATTAAAATTCTATCAATTTTGAAACAGGAAGCTATAGGCTCATAAACAAGAAAGATTGCATTTTCTGACCATAATCATTTCATACTGAATTGAATTATTTAAAACTATCGAAATTATCCCTAGAATATTTTCCACTTTTTTCTTGAAGATACAAATAACTGTTGACAGTTTCAAACAGAATCAAAACAACATGGAACCACAGTACACTCTCGTTATTCTGAGAAAAATTATACCTAAAGATCAATAATGGTTACAGATATTATCTTTCATTTGAAAAAACTTTGCAATTATTATTTTTTTTCTCTCCTGGGGTTCGGTAATAAATTGATATTCTATGGTAAGGTATTAAAATTTGACATAATCTATGAAGAACCATTATTCAATATTTATGTTTTTGTTTACATGATTAAAACAGATACTCTGATTATAAAATCCAAAAATTTACGCATGTACGCAGTACAGAAAACAAATATCAAGCAAAGTAACATCACTTTAAAATAATTATTAGTAGTGACATCATTCATTGTTGTTGAAGATTTCAAAAAAGATTTTCATATTTTTAACAAAAAAAAATTAAGAGACTTCATAGACCTGTTCACTGGTCTCTGTCAAGGAGAAGAAATTTCAGTAATATCAGTGTTTGGAAAATCATAGATGATTTTATCTGGCTTTGCGTGAGAAAAAAAAAGCAAAGTGACAACCTCTTGCCTTGGAAGTTTTCATAGAAATTATGGTTTTCATGATTTGGAAATTTTGAGAAGAAAATTACAAATGTATGATGATAACATCCAATAATTCTGAGGTTTCTTTGGAATTTCTCACTAGAAAGGGATGGTTTATAATCTTGAAGTAGAAAGAAATTATAGTACAACAACAAAAATCTATGTTTAAGGTGTTGAATTTTTTTACCAAAAAATTAGTATTTGTATCTTCCTTCTGGATATGGACCTCATCGGATGAAACATGAGTGAGTGAATAATTTCTTAGAGGGAAAATAATGTTTTTAAACAATTCAGATTCAATAGTGGATGCTGTGGAAGGTATTTTTCATTCAAACTAAACTGGACTACAGAGGGGTATTTGCCCAATGTGAAAACTGAAAATGCTTGTAACTTTTCAACGCAGCTGAATATGGAAAAACCGTAATGGAAAAAGTGTTTATTTTGATCTCAAGAACCTACGGTTAAAATTAACGCAGTGTTCAAAGACTCACCTTGTATATCCTTGAGACCAATTCACACTCCACACGAAAAGTTTTTCGTCTTTTACAAGAACTTTAAATGTGAAATGCTCAATACAGCCAGTAGGAATCAATACTTTTTCGTAATCACCATCGTTAATTGCAGAATTTCTGAAATTAGAACAACCCAATCGGTATACAGGTCGGTCACTCTTTTCGGCGTTCTTCTTCTATCCTTTCGAACAGTGGAGCAGACTTTGCAGCCATCAAACGGCTTGGAGGATGGAAATCAACATCTGTTGCAGAAGGGTACATCGAGAACTCGATGAAAAATAGATTAGAAACTGCTGAAAAACTTTCATGCGATAATCGTTCGTCCGTAATTAATACATCAGCTCCCACCAGTTCGACACATTCCTTATCGCAAATTGTCAGTAACGATGTAAATGTGGACCATTCAGAATGTCACATCTCGAAAATTCCGTCTATGAATTTTACGAATTGTTCAATTGGAACCATAAATATAAATATGTCAAAGTGAGCATCCAGATTTTCATTGTCAAATTTCATATTGTGAGAAATAAAATTTATTTGAATAAATAATTTATTTCTAATTCATAAGGAGGTCGATGGAAAAATCAACTCGTTTATTAATCTAGCGATTAATGGTCTCGAACATCAACACGTGAGCGGAGCGAGCGTGTTAAAATATCTCCACCATTAATCACTATCATTAATAAACTAGTTGATTAAATAACTAATTTCAGAGAGAAGCTTAGTATGATTGTCATTCAGTTCATAAATAGGTTATTTTAGAGATCGATGATTGAAACGTTCAAAGAATCCTTCACCGAATTTGTCAAATGGAATATTTGTATTTTTGGCGCTCTTGTTCACCCGAACAGTGCCTATTATTTTGCCCGAATGTCTGTAATTTTGGAATATCGAGCCGAAAATGGTCTCAATCGATTGGGTTCGACTCCCTGATGAAGAATTCGTGGCGAAAGTTGAGTCTGTCCGGCCGGCCGTATCCTCTCTAGCATCTTAAAGGAATCAGCTAGAGTTTTCATATTTTCAGAATAAGTTAATTGTCCAAATATCTCGGTCAAGTTCGTTATTGGGCCAAATCCGTCGGATGGTTCAGTAATTATGAGCATCTGAAATTTTGTTTCCTCAATAACTACTAGAATATCCATCCGATCAAGTTGATACTTGGAATGTTATTGAGGGACGCTGAAACAAAACGGCTCGCAAAATTTCGCAGAAATCATCACGCTAGAAAATTTTTAAAAAATTCCCAAAAAAAAAATTTTCAATACTCAATATCTCCTAAGACTTCATTTAGATTTAAATAAAAATCCGTATATATATTGAGGTTACCGATATCTTACTCTTCCTCAAATTTCATTGTCGTAGCTTTCCCCCTTCTGAAGATATGATCATTTTTTCATTTACTCAAGAGAAAAATAGAAATGTCATGAAGTCCGAGCTTTGTCATTGAAAGATTTGCCATCACAGATCGATATTCGTTTGACAACTTGCGGACCTAGATATCAGTGTCAGTTGGCGTAATATCAATCAAAATTTTCATAGAATTCATAGAGGTAGAATTCGATGTCGATGACGTTGTCAAAATTCAGAAAAGCACAGACGTAATATCAATCAAAAAATTTTTTATCATATAGAAAGAATTTGATGGCGTTGTCAAAACTCAGAAAAGCAATGACGTAAGTTTTTAGGAGAAACATAGAACAAAATTTGGTGAAAATTATGAGTAGTTATTTTCAAATTGAGATAAAGGTTTGTTTATTCATTAGGCTTTCATATTTACATCACATTGTCCCATAGTACGGAAAAAGACTATTGTTCACCTGCTCAGAGTGATTACAGATTTGTTATAGTTTGAATATTTACTCGTAAGTAGCTCAACAAGAGCGCCAAAGCAATCTGACCTCACGTCAGTGCTTTCTAAATTTTTTAACGTTCGAACAGAACAGTCCATTTCGAGTTTTGGTGATATTATCGTGTGATTTTAATATTGAAATAAGAAGATAAAAGATGTGGAATTGAAAAGGTGGTAGGGCATCCATATAAAAAAATGAATGTTATGATATTTTTTAATCCTTACGAAAGTGAAGAATATGACGAGTTTATGTGAAGAGATGTGGAACCTACTGACGAAACATTATTTACCTCGGATTCTCAATCAAGAGGTTCAACTGAATCGGTTGGGAATATCCACATCTCGAAATTCATTTTGTACAGACCGTTGTGTAAAGCAATGTCATTCTCTTGATGAATAAATAAGAGCGAAAACAGTAAGAAAGATATTATTGTGAAAATATTGCTCCTTCGAGATTAAAATGTACCTGTACGCTGGTTTTCTCATGAATATATTCAAAGATTTTTTTTCGGAAATGTTAACTCTGTGATAAGGCATGATGCACAATTTCTTCACAGTATGAATGATTATATCGAAATTGAAAGATACTATATAATCGAATGAGCAATTGGCATCACGCTGAATCATCTTATTTCCGCATTCAAGGTCCTTCCAATTAGATGTTATCGATGACTTTTGAACTAACAAAAATATCAGGAGCCAGAAATTAATATAAATATTCCTTATCAAACTCAATTTAACCACATTGTGATGGAAGATTCTTTAAAACCATATGATTCTCATTCTGTGAATATAACAATCTTCTGTTAGTCGATTTAATGTACACTGTGCTTAAATTTTGATGGTTGATCAGATACCATATATTATGGAGAAAAATCAGCGCTACTTTTCAGCTCAATTTTCAAGAGAAGAGTACGTAGACTTGAGACTCAGTCTCTCCTTTTCACATTAAGTTTAACAAATTTTTGGTTATAAAAATTTGGTCCGTCCATGAGCCAGTGACACAGAAAATTTCAACAAATCACCTCTAATTTTTTTTTATAAAATAGAAATATACAATATAGAAGATGAGCCTGAAACCAGTTCTTCTTGGCGTTTGCAAAGGGCAAAATCAAAGCACCCATATTGAAATGCTGAAATTATTGTATGAAATACATCACCAAACAGTGACTCGTATGTTTATCTTAGGTTCCGTAGAAAGTTATAGTAGTAGAAGCAGAAATAGAAATTATAGGAATATACTTGCCGCCATGTCTTTCTGCTTATCGGCTTCTTCTTGTCTAGGCAACCGTGAAACCGAAGCAAGAGAGTGATGAATAAAAAATAACTAACTCTAACACCAGGGACTACAGCAAGTACGAACGACCAATTTATGACTTCAACCCTAGAATTTCCTGTATCGTGACGAATGAGTTTCAAGCAACCCTAACCCGAGTGAATATAAATGTAGTATTTGATGCGGATATCTGAATAAAATCAAGACAATTTCTCGTGGACAATTTCGCAGAGACTTATTTTTGAGATTGTTCATTCATTGTGATGGTGTTTTTAGTATCCCATTGTTTCAGAATCTGGAAAAACACTCCAGAACAAGCGCGCATAACCTCCCGACCCCACGTCGGTGCTTTTCTGCATTTTCCCCAGTTTTCGGCTTGAATTTAACCTAGGCGAATCGAAAATTCTCGATTCCTTTCAATACGCCAGGACCGTTTAAGGAATGAATATGTTATTCATTGTCAACCAGAATAGGAAAATATATTGGTAGTTCTCCATTTTCCCGGAAAATCATATCGAGGGACTATAAAGCCTGTCCCCAACCGAGCTAACAATTGCTACATATAGAGACTCGATCCGAAAAATGAGTCCCGTTATCTCCTTAAATCGCAATAGCTTTCCTTCGATTTTCCCCGCAGAAATTTCATCTGATACAGCGACGTAGTGAGTACCGAAACTCATCCGATTTGAAAATCCTCTATCAGGCATCAGACAGGGTTTTTCGCGACTTAAAACTGATCACAATTTGAGGCTAAAATTCTGAATTGGGTTTGACACAATGAATTTTCTCTTTGAGCTACTTTTGAAGAAGGACTACCAACTGACTACCACAGAGATGTGATATCTCATCGGATAATCTCAGACATTCGAAATAAATACCTAGAAAGTGTTTAGAACCTTCAGAAACCAGATTAAGATGGCCATGTTTCAGAACTAAAGAATTCCCGTTTTTCAAAACAAATTTGGTGACTTCTGTCACATATAAATTCAGAACAAATGCAATCAGCAATTGGCAGATGACCCAAAATTGAACGACATAATTGATGTTTTATATCAATTGTCTTGGGGTTATGATAAATTTACGTCCACTAATATTCTATCACGTCGAAACATGCACGACTTTTCTATTCATAGTTTATTTACACAAAGAAATAAAGGAAGTTAACAAATGAAAAGGGCGATTCTGAGTTTCCGTCACTACCGTCTTACTTCTCACGTTGGTAACTATGTCTTAGGCCGGTCCTACATTGGAAGCGGAATTTCTCCAGACCAGACAGTCTGGAAGGTCTGGCTAGGTCTGGAGGAAACAAAAACAAAGAAAACGCACTTTACTCCTACATTGGACGGAGTGCTCGGTCTGGTCAGCAATGTAGAAAGTGCGAGTCTGGTCGGGTCGGGTTGGCTGGCCAGACCAAATCCGCTTCCAATGTAGGACCGACCTTAGTCTTGCCTAACACCGTCTTCTCACACTTCGTAATAGTCTAACCGTCAACACATCCCAGTCTTTTTGTGCGGTTTAAGATCGAGAGTCGTTCTGAAGTAAAATTTTTCTCCCGTGAAGCGTTTCAATTTCAGTAAGCATGACAACCAAGAGTTTCATGAACTGTTCAGGAAAACTGATTGGGACTTTATAGCTACAGCTTCTGATAGTGATGTAGCTTGTGGACAGCTCAATGAGAAAATTCAGGGTATATTTTCGGAGTGTTGTCCGCTTAAAACAACAAATAGCCATGGGTATCCCTCCTGGTACACGAAAAATTTGAACACTAATATACAACGAAAAAATCATTACCGGAGTATGGCAATAAAAGAAAATCCTTATTTTATCATCTCCGTTTTAGAAATATGCGTACTCTGGATTTGTTAAGAAATCAGAAGATAATTTGGTCACTAATCCGCAGGATTTTTGGTCATATTTGAATTCCAAAAATAATAAAACGCGTATTCCGGGAGTTATGTTTAATGGTGATAATACGTTCAATACTCCGGGAGCGATTGTGAATGTTTTTGCGGATCATTTCAATGGTGTGTATGAGAACTCTGGTGGTGGGAGCTCGGGTGTTGGTTCTTATGGTCGGGGAAGCCGTTCGATGGATCCCTCTAGATATCTGCATGTTCAGGAGATAACAGTGGAGCAGTTGCTCGGGGCAGCCGGGAAACTCAAAAATAAGCTGAGCTTTGGTCCTGACAATATTCCATCTGGTTTGGTCAAAAAACACATAGATTTATTCTGTCATCCACTGCTGCTTTTATATAACCCAATTTTAAAAACTAAATAATTTCCTGAACTGTGGAAGACCTCACGTGTTTGTCCTGTATTCAAGTCGGGTAAGGTTGCGGACATCAGATACTACAGGCCCATCGCTCTTGTATCTGTATTCTCCAAATTGTTAGAGATTGTCCCCTTTGACCTGATCTACTTCCATGTACACAGCCGCTTGTCAGAGTCCCAACATGGTTTTATTATATCTAGGAGCACTGTCTCAACTCTTTGTACCTTCACTCAGTACGTTTCGGGCTCAATGGATGATCACAGGCAGGTTGATGTAGTTTATGCTGATTTTAGCAAAGCTTTTGACAAAGTGTCCCATACACATCTTTTGGCGAAGCTGCATGAGTTCGTTATTTCGTCATTTCTGATGGTTTGCGACAGCTCTTGGGGTCTTATCTGGATGGCAGACGGTTGTATGTGGAATATGAGGGTGTAAAATCAATCTACTTCACAGCCTGTTCTGGAGTTCCGCAAGGTTCCAACCTGTGTCCTCTTTTGTTTCTCATTTTTATCGACGATGTATGCGATACATAAGTAGCTCCTTTTCGCAGATGATCTCAAGTTCTTCAGGAGAACACAGCTGATGGTCGCCTACTGAAAGACGATATTGGGCGCCTCTCAGAATGGTGTTTCGCTAACGGACTGCCTTTGAATATTGAAAAAAGTAAGGTCATGAGTTACTCCAGAAGGCGGTTTCCTGTTAGTATGAATATAAGATTGGAGGGGTGACATTGGTGAGGGTTGTAGTGACTAAAGACTTGGGCCTTTTGTTTGACAACAGGCTTTCGTTCGTCCCGCACATTGAGAGCATTATTTGCAATGCAAATAAGTCATTGGGCTTCCTTTTTCGCAACTGCCGGGAGTTTTCAAATTTAAAAGCTATACAAGCGGTATATTTCCGCTTAGTTGGAAGTAAGCTAGAATACTGCAGTGTATGGCATCCATACCACAATAAATATATTACAGCATTGGAGTCCCTTCAAAAAAATTCTTTAAATTTATGTATTTCAAGAGGTTTAAGGTTTATCCAGTTCATCCCGACCATCGCTCTTTGCTGAAAGAGTTTTATTTCACTAGTCCGAGGAAGAGAAGAGAAGTTGCTGATGCGATTTTTGCTTATAAATTAATTAATAATATTATTTATTGATTTAGCGTCGTTACTTTCTCTCCTGGATTTCAACGTACCTCGACTCTCCTCAAGATATAATTTAACATTCAGAATTAGTTTGACGAGTTCACAGCACCATTTCCACAGCCCTGTGGTGTCGATGTGTAGAAGCTTGAATAATTTTGCTTCGGTAGATGTTTTTTTCATGTCAGTTGGTGAGTTAAGAAGGCAATTGTATTGTCTATTAGAAAATTGAGTTGCTGTTAATTTTTACTTGTCACCAACAGTCATTTTCTGTGTTTGTTTTTATGAGATATTTTATGGTATCTTTATTTACTCCTGTAACTGGGCATATTATGCCTGTTGGATGTAATATATTTGAATAAATGAATAAACTCTCTGTCTTGATCTCTACTCATCTTCTGTAATCTCGAGTGTGTCCTGATTCTGTCTTTCTTAATTCCACTACTATGTCGTTTACCCCCCTAAACTGTCTATTGCCTTGAGAGTGTTGACTTCAAAACCCAATCAAGGCATTAGTGTCCCATTTAGTGACCACATAAATCATGTCACCCTAAAAAGGCACACTGAATTGGCATATCGATTACGGCACTAAATAAATTGAACACGGGGTTTTTCCATCCTTTCCTGAAAATAAACAATAAATGAATTTCACACAGTAAATTTCCGATTGCAAGGCACAAGCCTGTACTGGCACTTAGTGTTGGTCCTGGTCACCGGTACAACAACGACAGATGTAAATGAAGGCTGAGGGGATGTACTGATTCATAATAGACAGTACAAAAATGCCGTAAATTATGAAATTACGGAGGGTTTTATGGCGCGGTGGCGTCTTTGTCACTTTGGCACCGCTTACCAAATATGATGAGATTTCATAGGAGTTGAACTCAACAGAAAAACAATTTTATTTTCGATGATTGTATGAAACTATTGATTCTGCGAAGAAGGAATAAAACGCTAAGCTCTCGATTACTACCTGCTATTTTTGTACCAGTATCTCATGACATTATAGTGTTGATTTTTCCGATTTAAAAATATTATTTATTATAAGGAATTCTGTTCGTCATAGATAAAGAAAAATTAGAAGACATGAAAAGTGGATTCGACGATAAATTTAACTAGTTGTTATTATTATCAAAGAACGAATATTCAGTTTCTTATAAACCAAATTAACACAAATGATAAACTACAAAGATGAAATTTTCGGAATAGTAATAATAAATAAATGCCCCTAATAAATGTTGAAATTGCAAATTGTGATGAGCCATAAATAAGCAATATATCTTTTCGGCATAACTAAGTCTCACAAAAAGAATTCAGCCCGAAATTAATTGTAATTGGATACATTTTTACAAAAACAGTTTATTCAAAAGGTAACAGGAAAACTATGTATGATGTGAGACTTTAAACTTTTTAATTACACGAGAATAGAAAAACACGGTTAGCTTCAATTTTTTTGAATAACAAAAACCTTCATATTCAGTAAAATCTCCCCCTCACTCGCTCACCGTCCTAAAGTGTTAAAATCCAACAATTAATTTGCATTCTGAATTTTGCCTCTTTTATTTCTTCAGTTCTGTCGACAGTTAACGTTACCCTCCTTTTGCATCGACATATTTGAAACGAGACCGACCATCAATGTTCCTAGTTTTTACTTACCTCACCCTCGCTACGCTACACCGCCTCAACAACCCGTCGTCTATACTAGTACAAATTTTGTCCCGACATCGTATCTCGTCATAAACGGCCAGATCCCCTCGCCTCATTTGAAGTGGTACAATGTACCGCTTAAGTACAAAGATGAGGCACCTCTTACAAACTCAATTTTAAGACGTGTTCTACACAACACTACTAGCACTCAACTCTGTCCAAAAATGCTAAATTCTACAATTATGAGAGTCTATTCATATTCTCAGCTGTTACAAGAAATGAAGTGTCACTTATAAATATTTCCTCTAATATTATTATGGTGTGGGATATCATCTATAAACAGTATGAATAGGAGAAATATTGAAGCTGGCCGTTGAAGAATAACGAACTCAACCTCTTATTCGCCGGAAGGAACATCAGTAATTCCCGCATGCTGTCTTTTGTCAGACAAGTTATGCTTAACCCAATTTAGGAACACTTTGCGAAAACCAAGATTGTACAATTAAAAACTTTGATGAAATCGTGTCGAACGCACGTGTGAGATAAAAAAACAATCTTGCAATATTCAGTTACAATCCAACGAAATCTGAACCGATTGGGAAAAATCTAGAAGAACGGACCTGATTGATCATCCGGTTCTTAAACCATGCTGTCTGTTAATGATTATGCTGAAACTGTTCAAACTTCCATCGATAGTCAGAGACGTTCATTGTGTCACTGTTCTTGAAGACAAGATATAAATCTAGTTCTCCATTGTCTTGGAAAATCATATAGCAAGGATATAAATCCCATCCATATCTAACAATTGCAATATACAGAGACCCAAACTGAAAAATGAGTCCCGTTATATGCTTAGATCTCAATCGCTTTCCTTCGAGATCCTCCGCAGAATGTTCCTTTGAAGCAGCGACTTAGTGCAGGAACACATCCGATTCCAAAATCGTCCATCAGACATTGTTTATTCATGTCCAAATTAAGCTTTCTTTGTGACGTGGAATCAACATACGACCAGAATACGAGATTCGTCCTTGTTGACTGCAGAGCGGAGCGGCGTGGTTATTTATTCTGGTGGCAAAAGACTGAGCGGCAGAGACGAGCCAATATTTCCATCTCATTTCAAGGTTTCCTTGTACAACGTTCGATTGTCTGTTGGAAATGCCTCAAATTGCTTTTGCTTCGTCCCGCAGTTTCCATAATGAAGCCTGGAAAGCGGGCTTTCTTATTTCCAGGTTATTTGACTGCTAGATATTTGTTTGCGTTCGCAATTTGTAATTTCCAAATGTAGGGACTCCTAATATCTTTAAAGATATATTATAATAATATTCAACAAGAGCTTAATTCCATTCTTCATCTTGTCTTTTGGCAAGCGAACAAAATACTATTCTCCATTTGAAATATTATCGAGGGTTTATTTGATGTCGTTGTTTTTCACGAATGGGAGCTCGGGAAACGATATATCTTTCCAGTGCTTTGGGATTGTAGATTTTTGGTTAAAATGAAAATTTATTGAAAAATATTCATAGTATGCGTTGATGTAATTGACTTCGTTCAATAAATATATACCTTCTAGATTTTTCGGGTATCGCAGTGGATATAAATAAGCGCTACTAATTGATTTCCTGTACCTATGTATGACATGAGAAATTATTTAACTGACGAAGAAACTGCAAAATCCAGATGGAGCTGTTAGTAATAATTTTTTGCGTGAATTATAAACAGTAAATCATTGAAATTTGAAGGCAAAACTCGTGAAGATTTTTTCTTATAAACATTTTTTGTTACTTGAAGATTATGGCCGTTTTCTGAAAGTTTTTTGAATATTGTAACAAACCAACTGTTCCGAAGTCAGTGTTCAGTTATTGTTGAAGCTAAGAGAATCTGAATGAAGTCGAATTATTGGTTAACTTGAGGCGGGGTTGTCATCGAGAAATCGTTAAAGATACGAACAGAAATACAACTACTGTAGTAAGATGTTGTCATGCGTAGTTTGAAAATACCCAAAATGAAAGGAGAGAGGGCACCGGACGTCGAAAGCGAACAAATGAAGTTCAAGATTGACGTCCAAGACTTATGACTATTAGAGACAGATTTGTGACAACTCGATCTATGGCTAGTGAGTGGTTAGGTGAACAAGATTCTTCTGTGACTTTCTGAATGGTTTACCGCTGGATAAGATCATTTGGACCACAGTGGTACAGAGAAAGTCAACATTGGAAAGTGGATTGGCATCAAGTCGTCTTTCCTGATGAATCTCGATTCTCCTTTGGTGCATATGATGGCTAAAGGAGGGTTAGACGACATCGGGAAGAAGTTTGATATTGAGCGTCAGGAAAAGCGAACAGTGGGCGTTATGAGGTGCTGTTGCCCATGCGATTAGGTCACCTTTGGTCCTTATTCAAAGTGCGCGTTACCTTCAAGAAATTTTGAAGCTTTATGTTTTTGCTTACCTCAACCGGTTCGAGAATATTTCAGCTCATCTTGCCTGAGACAGTTTAAACTTTGTGAATCATCTTCCATGACCGCTTAGATCACCTGATCTCTTATACGGAAACAGGTAACGTTGAATAGTATCACACGAGAAGAATTTAAACGTCTTATTGCGTCAATGCCAAGAAATGTTGGGCAGTGTTTAAATAATTGCGGTAGACAAACTCCTTGCTATACTCTCTATGTTTTACAAAAGAAACTCAAAATCTGAACAGCTCATTCTGGTTGTTGCAGTAAGTTTATTCAACCACATTATGTTTAAATTTTTTATGCTTATCCCTGCGAGAGTGAACTTCAGTACCTTCCTGGTTTTGTCGCAGTCGTGGAAAGTTTCCAGGAGCTCGTCACTTACCTGGAAAAAAAATGTTCGATACAGACTGCTGCTGACTCTGACAGTTCCCTATTTGGGCTGTTTCCATTTTGAGATAATTGCTGACAATCCGAAATTTAGAAGTGCTGGTCGGAGGCAAGTGTGCTGAACCGAAATCAAGCCGAGTGTGCGTTCAGCAGGGTTCCATATTCGGGCCATTATACTCTATTATTTATACAACGGATATTTTTTTCTTGTACTTGATAGAACTAAATATTTTAAAAGATTTTTGGAAAAAAATATTCATTATCTCGATATACCATATTTGAGCTTAAAACTACAGATGTGAGCCCAGATGAAATATTTCATTATCGCGATTCGTTTTCTTTTCTACATGTGAAATCTCGAAACCGACTCTGTCAAGAAGGGCAATTTTATCTTTTCAAAAAAAAAAAAAGTAGACTACTTTCAGTATGTAACTATAGGCTACTCATGTAAAATAATTGATATAATTACGTAAGCTGTGTGATGTAATGAAACTTTTTGGTGTTATAACGTCATGTTTATTAATGTTGTCATACCTAAATTGCCTCTTTATATTGATTTTAAAGTCATAATATTTGTATTATTGGAATTAAACGGTTTACGCGTAGGGGGACGGGGTGGCGCTATCAAAAAGTCTGTGGAGGCGTCATGCTACGCCACTGCATATTAGCCATAATACGATCTCTTTACGAAATGATGCATGTTATATGTGAAGAAGCCTTCAGCTAACCTTCTTCATTCAACAGCCGTTCTGTCCCCCTATTCGAGTAATTCGATTCCTAAGAGCAACATGGCATTCAACGGTTAGAAATTTCAAATTCTCGAATTTCGTCGATGTTTCCTTCCTATGTAAGGATGAAAGTACTCGTGAACGTGTGCTATCTAAACAATACACTGTATTAACAGTATGTACTTCAGAATAAATAGGGTTTCTCTGCGTTACTTCCGGAATTTCAGGAGGGAAATTGTGTATTTCTATTCCAGAAACCCTATCCATGAGTATCAACGCAATTAATCTATACACATACCTATCGCGTGTTGGAATGAATCGAACCGGATGAGTTGGTTTATTGTTTATCTTCAGTTCCGTTGTAGGAGTTCTTTATGACGACGGAATCGATTTTGGCGAGGAATGAGGTGAGACAGGATCATTCATCATTCTGAATCTAGCAGGAATAACGATAAAAGTAGATATCTGATTCCGTTGGTAGATAATTTAACACTTCGAACGGGATTAATGAGTTGTGTAACAGTTTCAAAGAAAATTGTCATTATTTTTCACTACTCGCTAGGAGATTTGACTGTGAAGACATCTTGCGAAGCAATTCATCAGGAGATCAGCAGATGGAGTTTTTTGTTTATTTATTTAAAGAGATGAGCGGGATATGACCAGGACAACCGATAAGAAATTGGCAATCTCGTATAAAGATGCTTATATATCGAACCATTCTTCGAACAATAATTGCCTGCAAGCACGAATGGAGCGATCTGGGTCAATGAATTGAGCTACATGGAGCAATTCCAAATAATTGCGGTAGTTTATTTCGACGATATTGCTCGAAATTGGTCCATATATTTCATGTTGCTCAACACCTGGAGGAAAATGGTGCGGCGTCTTCAGAAAAAGAGTAAGAGCCCTACATGGTCTTAGAGCTAGAGACAGTTGCGGGGTAGTATACGTAAACAAAAAACTTCTCACTATACCCTGCATCTACATTCTTGCTTGCCTCAAGTACGTACATAACAATGTTGAGGAATTCTCAAGATTTTCATGCAAACATTCCTACGATACCAGAAACAAAACAGCTTTACAGACGAATCACCACCTTCTGTGACGTCTTTGCAGCGGTTCATAGACCATTGAGTTCCTGTATTCTACAACAAGGCCCCTGAAAGTATAAATTTATTTTGATAATATAACTCGAGTAGTATTATTATTCTGGCAGTATCAACTATCTTTCTGCAAGAACAATAAGAAATGGCGGATATAGCCCAAATAAGAATATACATTTGAAGCTTGGGTAAAAATGTAGAGAAAAAATTCATTTTTCTTCTTATTCTTATAGGGAAATCTCGAACTAACCTTCATTTGTTTTTGGATACCATAAATTATTATATGGGTGCAGAACAATTCATTGTTATCAAGGATTCTACAAGTAGTTAATGACTTAGAATTGGGTTATAATACTAGTGATAAGAGTGCAGCTTTATCATAATAAAAGGTCATCATTTCTATATTGTTTCATTTAATATATACAAATGTTCGTAGGTTAAATTATGAGATATTTTCATCAAACACTATATTCATCGTGGAAATCAAATATATGTAGGAAAGGTATTTCCTTCTGCTACTTGTGTATTCAACCAATATACCTTTCCTACAGATATTTTCATCATATTGCTTATTTTAAAAATATTCAAATTAATGAACATGATTTTCATGGTACAAATTTATGTTAGCAGAATCTCATACAAGGTGAAGGACATTGCTGGTAACTACAAGGTGGTTGAACAGAGCAGCACCCTGAGCTTTGCATAGTGCAACAGTTATTTCGCGGATATATTGGAATATAAACTACACTTGGGCTTGGAATTGGAGCTGGACAAGGATTTGGTGTTGGACCAGGCGTTGGAATCGGACATGGCATTGGATTTGGAAGTGGCGTTGGGACTGGTCGTGGTATTGGAGGAGAAATTATTAGAAAATAAATTTTAGAAGTTTCTGGTGAGACTCGACTAGGAGAACTTCCAGATGAATCAACTTTTATATTGTTGGTATTCACACTTGTTATGTTTATTGGAACGTGTACTGTATTCATGTTTGAAAGAGTATTATTTAAATTGATCACACTTGTTTGATTCACATTATTATTATTGTTAATTGTGTTACTAGAGTTAGAATAGGAGGGAACTTGAGATGGTGTTACTATTGGGATTGGTGGAACGCCAAGTTTAATCTCTGGCCTAGGCACTGACGGAACAGTTGTCGGACAATCAACAGCACAATTCTTGCGGCAGGATACACTGCTACAAGTGTTGCAGCTGACACAACAGGATGGTCTACTGCAGCAATTGGTTGTCGCTGTAGATGTGCAGCAGTCGTTGCAAGAGTTTGTGGAGCATACCCATGAAACTATGAGAAGGACGACCAATGATTTCTTTGTCATCTGAAAAGGAAAAACAACTTTTTCTTCGCGAAACTAAACAAAACGGAATGAAAAGGACCTACGCGAATCCAAATGTTTTTGCTCGCTTGCCCTGATACGACCCTGACACAATTTTGTTGGCACATCAAAGGCAATTTGTTATAACCAAGTACAAGATGTATTCTCACTTATGACCTGACACCTGAATTGACTGGATATTAGTTGAGTTATTTCAATCAGGAAATAGGGAACAGCACTGACGATCATAAATAATAATGAAACAACAATACAAGAATGTGCTAGAATCAAATCTATATCTTAAATTGAAAATAAGCACTTGAAGACTTCCTAATATCCTATAGATCTTCTTGAGGAGAACTCTTAAGTTGAAATGAATATATGATAAGAATGTTGTGAGATATCAAGTAGGTAGGTCTTGGAACTTCGTAAAAAATTTCTGGACTGATGAAGTTCTGCGAGCCTATTGGTTTTGACCACATTCCAACATCCTCCAAGTTTCAAATACGATGGATCTCCTAGGAGTTATTGAGGAAACCAATTTTAAATACTCATATCTGTGTTGCCATATTTATTGAATAAAACACATTTCACGCATGTACATTGTATATTGAAATTTGATTTATCAGAGATCTCTTTCGAAGAGTATATATGCCACAAATTCATGTATTACAGATGAGTGGCACAAAACAGTTATAACCTTTGAAAATCGATATTAATTTGACAAATAATCATTTGAAATCATTATATAATAGATCTTTCCAACCAGTTATTTTCTATAATCTCAATTATCACAAATATTAATTGTTGATTATTACAATACTTTGAGTCCTATCATGGCTAAATGATGGCCAAATTTAATCTTTAACGCCCTTCAGACTGCAGGGTCTGTAACTTCACAATAGATTAACCTTGTGACGATATACAAATCATTTATACTGATGCACGGATGGAATTATGAAAGGGATGTTGAACAGATATAAATACAGGGTGTCTCAAGTTTGAGTGCCTATTAGACGTTTCTGGAGAACTAGACATATTTGAAATCTGAAAATTGGGATTATGATATTGTTCGAAGTTCTCTACAGAGCTAAAATATTTTCGAAGCCTAAAAACTTCCGGTTATACAGGTAGTGAAAATAAATTCGACGAAAAATTTTTTTTCAAGTTTTCCGTTCCCGGTATGATCGAGTATTCAATAGTGAATACATTTCTGTTAAAACCATTGTATTAAATTGAATAGTTTTCAAAATATCCAAAAAAAACTGGAAAAAAAGTCAAATATGTTCAGTCCGTAATATGTTCATTATTTTTATTTTAAATATCCTGAGCGTAAACCGTTTTTACAACATCGAAGAGGAAGGATGCGAAAACGTCGTGCATCTTTTGGATTTCAAAAATATCATCACAGGGTGTTTCAAATTTTGTGTTGAAAATTGTGATCTTAAATTGGCCATAACTTCTGTTTTTCAAATTAGAACCCTATTTTTTTGTAATTGTGTTGGATTCTGCGGTCAAAAATAATGATGGTATTCTCACATGATTATGCTCCTAAATTCAATAATTTCTGAGTTATTTGAGAATTTCTGGATTTATGGTGTACGTAGAGTCAAATTGATTGCATCTAGAAAAATTCATTGAATATTCTTTGGAAACCATGGGAACACTCTGTACCCATAGAAGATAAATTATCTGTTAATAATTCACAAGTGTCAGGTGTTATTGTTATTCGTTATCTTCATTTCTCGATTTAACAAAATGAACCGTTATTCCAATTACGAAATTCGGGATCTATTTTATATACATGATGAATGTGACAGAATTATTAGCAAAACCTGCCGGAACTTCAACGAGAAGCATCCCCATTTACCTTCCATGACGGAGAAGATCTTTAGAAAATATGTTTCAAACTTTCAAAGTTTTGGATGTGTAAGAGCCCCTAAAGAATACAAAAGAAGGGTAGTTGATGATAAGGAGAATGAAATTAGTGTTTTGACTGCGAATGAAAATGCATCTATTCGAAGTGCAGCCCATGAAATCGAATTAGACAGAAATTCAATGCACCGAATTTTGAAAACACACAACACGCATGACTAGAAATATGAGAAAGATCATGCATTAGAACCAAGTGACCATATAAAAAGGTCAAATTTTTGTAGGGGAATATTAGAAAAACTTAAAAATGATGAAAATTTTTTGAAAAAGATCATTTGAACCGACGAAGCAAAATTCAATAATGAATAGAAAGAATTGCCACATTTGGAGAAGTGAAAATCCTCATAGAAAAAGACAAAGAAACCCCCAGAACAAATTTAGTTTTGAAGTGTTTGCTCTTTTGATGAACAATAAAATGCGGTACTACATTTATGAAGAAAATTTAAATGCAGAAATTTTTGGAAATCGAGAGAAAATTTGTTTCTGAGTTTTTGGATGAACTGCCGTTGAGTATGTCGACTACGGCATAATATCAATTGGATGGGGCTCCGGCACATAGTTCGCACGAGTGTCTGAAGAACTGAATGCAATGTTTGGTAATCGGTGGATCGGACGCCGTTCTTCACTGTTTTGGCCCACAGGATCTCCCGATCTTACTCCCTTAGATTTTTATTTATGGAGTAGAATAAATAACATAGTTTATGAATCTCCTATTGAAATCAAAGAAGATTTGAAACGGCGTGTGGAGGATGCTTTCCACTCACAAATGGGGAGGAAATTGAGCGAGCCACTAACTGAGATGTTTCAAGACGTATTCGAAAGTGTGTGGAACAAAATGGTTACCATATTGAAACTCTTACCTGATCATTTATTTTGTTAATTTGAGTATTTTTTATGAATCATAATTTATTTATAATCATAATTTTATTTATAATCATAATTCTTATTGTAGATGAAGTATTTGCGAAAAAGTTGAAATACTAATTTCATCAACTGCCATTTTTTGTATTCTTTAGGGGCTCTTACATTCCAAAATTTGGAAAGTTTGAAACATCTTTTCAGAAATTGTAAAAGTAAATGAGGATACTTCTCATTGGATACTCAACATTTTGTGTCATCCACCATGGATATGAAATAAACAATATCATTAAGTGCATTTGAATGTGTATTGCGTATACAATTGAAAAAATACAATATAAGAAATAAATCGAAAATTCCATTATTAGAATAGCAACGATTCATTCTGTGAAATCAAAAAATTTCATAACGACTAACAATAACACCTGTCTGACACTTGTGAATTATAAATGGGATGATTTATCTTCTATGGTCACAGAATATCCTTATGAATCAGATTCGAAGAATTTGACTCTACGTACTACATAAATCCAGAAAATCTCAAATAACTCAGAAATTATTGAATTTAGCAGCATAATCATATGAAAAAACTTTCATTATTTTTGACCGCAGAACCCAACACAATTATAAAAAAATAGGGTTCTAATTTGAATAACAGAAGTTATGGCCAATTTAAGATCACAATTTTCAACACAAAATTTGAAACACCCTGTGATGATATTTTTGAAATCCAAAAGATGCATGACGTTTTCGCATGCTTCCTCTTCGATGTTGTAGAAACGGTTCACGCTCAGGATATTTAAAATAAGAATAATGAACATATTACTGACTGAACATATTTTACTTTTTCCAGTTTTTTTAGATATTTTGAAAACTATTCGATTTAATACAATGGTTTCAACAGAAATGTATTCACTATTGAATTCTTGATCATACCAGGAATGGAAAATTTGAAAAAAAATTTTTTCGTCGAATTTATTTTCACTCCCTGTATAACCGGAAGTTTATGGGTTTCGAAAATATTTTAACTCTGTAGAGAACTTCGAACAATATCATAATCCCAATTTTCAGATTTCAAATATGACTAGTTCTCCAGAAACGTTTAATAGGCACTCGAACTTGAGACACCCTGTATATAAGTTATTGGGAGAGATTTTTTTTAGAAAATATGATTTTTGCGCGCTTGTTAAGTAGAGCAGCGTGCTATAGTTTTGTCTGAATATCTGTAATTTTCGAATATTGAGCCAAAAATATTTCCAATTTTTTATTCGGATTTGACCTCCCGATGAAGAATACCGGTTGAAACTTGAGGGTGTCGTCCAGGCGTATACTCTCTATCTTCTAAAAGAGATGAACTGAAGTTTTCATATTTTCAGAATAGGTTAACTGTCTGAAAATCTCAGTGACATTCGTTATTGGGCCAAAACCAACTAATGGTTCAGGAGTTATGAGTATCTGAAATTTGGTTTTCCATATAACTCCTAGAATATCTATCAATTCAAGTAGAATAAAGTTGAAACAAATAGGCTTGCAAAAATCGACATGCCAGAAAATTTTGAAAAAATCCTGAAAAAAATATGTTTTATTACTCTATACTACACTAAATCTTCAACATATACAAACAAAAATTTGTGCATGTATGGATATTATCAAAGTCTTCAATATTTCATTGTAGTAGCTTCCTTCCCCAAGAAGAAATAATTGAAATAAAACTTCGGGAGGCCGTCGAAAACAAAACAGGAGGAAATTTTAGATCTCCTTCCACCCGCCATTGGTCTCGAACTTACAGATTCAAATCATTCGTCTGAAAATATAGTTTTTTTGTATAATAGGAAGAAGGAAACTCTCGATGCAGGTACGTATTATTACTCTAGAGAAACCCACTGAAGCTTTAGACCTCCCGTCAGTGATTTTCTGAATTTTTATTTGATTTTAATGGTACATTTTATGATCCATGTTTGTGCCTTTGAAAATAGTTTTTTTCAAATATGAGAACAAACTTTCTACTTCAAGTTCAAAAATCTTTTGACTCAAAAATTTTCATTTGTCCAATTGAATTAATAATTTCGGTAAATTCATTGAAATAAATTAGAATGTAAATAGAAAGAACTCGAGATGAAATATTAATTGACTCACCATTGTGATTGGGTAACTACACATATAACACTAAAATGTTGCATTATACTGTCATCAAATAACATAACGCAAAATTAGATTTGCAATGACCCCCATGTAAAAAATCAGGATAACCCTAATCTGGAAGAAATGATATACAATTACGCATAAATGCATAAGTGAATTGGGTCGAACGTTATCGATACATAGTTATTTCATCAAATGTTTATCCAATATTTTTAGCCATATTGCATCACAGTGCGTTCAAGGGCAAATTCATTAAAATCGAAACTTTGTTGCTTCAACTGAAAGGTTATTTCCTGTATTACGAGCAACACTTTTGACAAAAGTTATAATTGTGAAATAATTATGATTTGATCCCTTAAATCAATAATAATCTGGGACGGATTGAATTTTTTACTTGAATTTGGCACCCCATGTAAGAAAAAAAGTCACCACTCTAAACCCTTGGCGAATTTTCTTCTGAAGATGGTACATTGAGTCTAGATTTCAAAATGGCTTAGCACTTTGAACTTGTTCAGTAAGTGGTGATTGATATTTCGAATAATCTGAAAAACAGCAACTTTTATTTTCACGTCGTAAAAAAAATTTCCGTCGACCTCTCAATAAAAGCTCTGTTTGACGTTTACAAAATCATGCATTACTGACCCATTTTAATGCACGATTTCTCTCTATTTCAAGGCATGATTGTCATGGGCAACCGAACATAGAGTAATCAAAAGTAATATGAGTAACGTCACAACTCGACTGATATTTCATTTGTACGTATGAGGCCTGTGACTTTCACTGTTCAATCACAGAATAGTCTGTGGTTCCGTTGTTACTCCACAGAGAAAAGAAATAATGAAATAAACCCAAACATAATCGATCTGTCAATTTACGAGTAATATAGCTGCTTTCAATCTTAATCTTAATCTAATATCGCCAGTTACTTTAATTACAATGAGTAATGAAGAAAATATCCCCTTACCTCCTCCAGATGTTGCAGAAATGGCTAAAGCAGCAACTTTGACCTTGCTACCTGAAAAAAGCCGACATTTGTATGACAAAACCTACGCAGAATTCATATCATGGTGCAAATCAGTGGCGGCGTCAAAGGGACGTTGCGGTGCAGTTAAGCAGTGCGTCCCACATTTGGTTTTGAAAGCATCAAGGGGTGACAACACGGTGACAAAGTAAAATACCAACTCTGTCACGCAGATAATAGCCGCTGGCGCATCGTGGTCAGGAAGTTATGGACTCAACGATACAGCAAAGTGTATCAAACATTTTCAACGTAAGGGGCACATAGATGGGAAATTCTAATGAAAAGTGTAGGCGTATCGGTCAATTTGAAAAATGAACACTTAGTAGAGACAAGATGGAGTGCTCATCACGATGCTGTTAAGTCATTGAAGAATAATTTTGAGCCAAAAACTTGTATCAACACTTGAAGAGATGTGTGATCCCAGAAGCAGCAGAGAAAACGTCGATACAAGAGAAAAGCAGCATCCACACTCTTACCAGCTTAATGTGACTTCAGTTTTTATGCTATCTCTCTTTTTGGTGTGAAATCCTAGAAAAGTTAATCAGACACAAAAGTATATCCAAACATCTGGACTATCGCTGGAAAAGTGTGTTATAAAAATTAAAGCCCTAAAAATTTTTCTTCAAACTCAACGTATACAAATAGTGGAAAGAGCTATTTCCTACGAACTGAAGAAATAAAAAAACTTTGGATATCTCCGTTGAAAGAAGAGGAAGGATTGAGATTTTGAAAATGAATGCCAGACATGAATGTTCTTAGATGTTGGACTAACATTGCCAATATAGTTGCATTGAAATATGTTAGAATGTCTTGATAGATTTTACAACAAGAACTAAATTCTCATCGCTACAAAGCAATGGATAGAGTGTTCAATTTATGGACTCTGGCTCTTTCAAAATGTCTGAAATGTGGCAAAATTTTTATTTACATTGCGAACGACTTATTGAAGACGACTGGAGAAACATATGGGTAACCTACCTATAGATAATATTCCTCCATTTATTATTTCATTGGAGGAAAGTGATTCAGATCCAGAATTATCTGATGATGAGTCTGATTCGTTCACTGAAGTAATGGATGTGGAATAATGTCGAGAAGAACTCAAGTTGTCACTTCTTTTAAGGATATAATTTGAAATGTATGTAAGTAAATTGTTGTTACATGCTAAAGTTATTATTAGGAGTATATGCTACTCATTTTCATTTAGTAAAGGAGCACAATCTGTTGGCATTAAAAGAAGATTTTTCTCCTACAGGTGAATAAGTTTGTTAAGAATCATCAATCAGATAGCTGAACCTGGACTAATAGGCCCTCCCCAATACCGAGCTTCTTCACTAGTGCACCAATATGATACAGAGAGCCCACCAAAGGCCAAACTACCAGCACTACCAATTTATGAACATCTAATACCATTGGAATAACTTTTTTTATACAATAGATACAATTAATAAATTATAAATGTAAAATTGGCAGGAAGACTTCGGTTGATAGCCATTTGATGATTTTTTATTATCAATTAAGTTAATTTCTCTCTTCTCTTTCTTTCACAAAGATTTTTTTCACTTTTCGAAAAATACTTATTGTGTAATTTGTAAAACCCTAACAATAATTTGACAAATTTCAATCATATGATATTTCATTTAAGTTTTCAAATATCTATTTTGATTTCAATAATGATTGGAAGTTATTTGATAATAGTAAAAGTCTACACATTGAATATTAATAATTGAATTATATCTAATTTGATTATGGTAGATCGTTATTCTTCATCGTTTTCAGATCATTGATGTTCTATCCTTATTTGTATTATTCAAGTTTATTGAAATTTATTTGTTAGAGAAATAAAAAGCATTTTCAATATTTTTTATTATATGTGAATAAGTATTGTATAATTTTTGTGTAATTGTGCTTTATGCTTCCACTTCAGTCAAGTATGATCAATTCACAATCTCTACTGAATTGTTGACTAACTCAGTGATCAAGGGTTGAGTAAATGAAATTTATTCATCTCTCAGTTCTTATTTGAAAAAAAAGGCAAACGAAGAAATGAACACATACACCACTTTCCATAGCGTTCAGTATTGTGAATGCTCCTGAATGTGTTTATGAATTCTTCAAAATATTCTGTTGTATATATAACATACCTGTAAGAGATATTATTCGGATTGAAAGAACTTTAGAAGTAATCAACATTTATTCGATTCTTAATGTTAAAAGCTATTATTTCAATTTTGAATATTGAGGATGTGATTAGAGCTGAGTATATCCCAGACCAACAAAACTATGAAACAATCACGATAAAAATATATATTGAATGGAAGAATTAACTCTTTTCGTCAGTGACTCAAAATGAAACCTTCATTTCACATCATCACCAAGAGATTTTGCAGAGAATACCTACTGAACGAAGCAATATAGCTCTCATCGAGAAGATCACAATGAAGTATTTTTATGAGGAAAAATAAGAGATTTGAAAAACTAAATGGACTACCACCTTTTAGCTTCAACTAGAACATGTTCAGAATACAAGCTTGTATTGAATCTTATTTTGGATAATTAAACAAGTATTCTGATGCTCTGTTCCAATTCTGCATTCTAGCTCTATGTATTAGCTAGATCTTCAGATTCAACTATTTCTGTTGTGATACCTTCCTTAATTCTTTTGAAATGTTGAAAGTTTCCAAACGATTAAAGCAATGTCCTTAAGAATATCCAACAAATTCCAATAGGAAGTTTCATGTATCATGATGAACAGATTAATGTTCAAACTTCTTCAGATTCCCGAAAATCACTTAAAATATGTTCATCCCTGATGAACGGTAACTTGAATATTATAATTAATATTTTGAGGTTATCATACAACATCCCAATCAAAATAAGAGCAGCTCCTTTAGAAATTTCTGCCATAATAATTTTGAAACTCTTCCAAGGTTCAGAAGTAAATTGGCATTTGGAGTGAATGCAAGTTTACTAGGACCTTTATGTGATATAGACAACAGTGCGTAATAATCTGACAGGAAAATAGCGAAAGAGAGGAAAGTAAATTTTGATAATGTCATTGAGTATTTTAGCAAAATAAAGTCACGTAAACACGTTTAATATTTATCGTTTTATTTTGAGGGTGCTCGATAGAAAGTCGCCCCGGGTGCCAACCTATGCTACGCCGCCACTGGTGCGAATAGAAGAACGTTTTCAATTATTCAGAAACAGTTTTGTTGGCACACTTTAAGAGTGTTGCAGAAAAGGGATACTTAGCAAGTTTGTGGCAAAAGTATTCAATGCTGAAAGCAACATACAACGTTAAAAGGAATATTGATAAACGCAGATATATATCACGAATTGGTGATGTTCATTGAGGGACAGAAAGTGGGTAATATTCCATAGAAGTTCTCGAGAAAGATCATATAAAAGAGTTTATAGCAAATGCTCCAGACAGTATTTTGTTGATGTCAAAGGTAAATATAAAACTCAATTAAATTAATTTTCTAAATTTTTCTTATTGTCACGTGGATATAAAATATGACTCTTAAAATTTTTATTTGAAGGTCGCTTTGATATTTGGAGTATCCGGAGCATTGCGAAAAGATGAGCTTATAGGTTGCAGATAAATGAGGTGCAGGATATGGGCTCGAAATTTTCAATAACACTGAATTCAGCTAAAATGCACTCGAAAATATTCACTGAGGTGAATAATGAGGAGCGTACACTTTTGTATCCAATCAAGAGATATATATCCTTGAGACCAATTCACACTCCACACTAAAAGTTTTTCGTCTTTAAATGTGAAATGCTCAATACAGCCAGTAGGAATCAATACATTTTCCAAATCACCATCGATAATTGCGAAATTTCTCAAATTAGAACAACCCAATCTATATACAGGTCGGTCACTGGTTTCGGCGTTCTTAGAAAAATTAGAAACTGCTGAAAAAATTTTATGCGATAATCGTTCACCAGTAATTAATACATCAGCTCCCTCCAGTTCCACATATTCCTTATCGCAAATCGTCAGTAACGATGGAATTGTGGACCATTCAGAATGTCACATCTCGAAAATTCCGTCTATCAATTTTACGAATTGTTTAATTGGAACCATAAATATGAATATGTCAAAGTGACCATGGAGATTTTCATTGTCAAATTTTATATTGTGAGAAATGAAATTTATTTGAATAAATAATTTATTTCTAATTCATAATGAGGTTGACGAAAAAATCTTATAATCAACTTTATTATTAATCTAGCGATTAATGCTCTTGACCATTAATAGCTATCATTAATAAACTAGTTGATTAAAATTTTATTAATGTCTATTCGTTTCTTTTCGTATCGTGTGTAAAAATTGTTTGTTGCATAGTTGTCACTTCAAATTGTTGATTCGGATACCGACCATGACTCCACATTTTTAGAGCTCATCTGCATTACTTTCTAGAAGTTAGAGTTATAGTGGCGCTCCTAAAGGAAGCCCGTTCGGCCGATATATAAAGTAATTTAAACTTTTCAACGAGCTAGAAATTACTGTTGGAGCACATAATTACAGCTTGGTAGCAATTAAATCTTTCTCAAGAAATTTCCGACCTCAAACAAGGGAGAAGAATAATATTGAAACTTTGGCTTTAGCACCACATTGCAGACAAAAATGAACTTCGGCAATTATTAAGCCTGATGAGTTATAATGGACCAATACTGCCTTTCATTCATGAGATGCACTGCTGACGTCGTTTTCTTGGAAGGAAGCAAATTTATGGCACCTTGTATTAGAAAATTATATAATAGGAATTTTTGCATTCAAGAACTTGAGTAGAAAACAAACAAACTCCCAAGCAGAGAGAAACAGTGATGTTTCAATACTGTAACTTTTCTCAATCAATGTTCCAAAAATAATACGACCAATTTACGTAACTAATTTATTTACAGCACTTTGAATAATATTTTATGTACAGAGAATTTATTTTCACTAACACGTGTTAACAACATTTTTCAAACAACTCAGCCGCCGTTTCCCTCGAAATATGCCTTTCTATCGGCTAATGAAACTCCAGAATGTTCCATCACCTTTCGGATTAATCGAGAGAAAACCATTTAATTAATTCCTGATTGTTGAAATGCCGTCCCTTTCATGCTGTTATTTTTATGTAACAATTATTTTCTTTTACGATCATCATATGGTCGGCGATATCATGAGTAACTTAATTTATTGCTTCTTCAATCCTTTTGTCGGCGCTCGAAGCCAGGTCCGTACTCGTTACAATACATGTTGGGGCCCTGCCGCCAAAAACCTCTTTTCTTTATTGAACAGTTGCAGATATTTGTAATAGGTTCATAAGACTTTTTACTCTTTTGATTTAACAGTTTCATGAGCAATCCATTAATCAATGGATTTTCGTGAGACGTTTAGACCATACAAAAACACTCGAAGTTTCACCAAATTGCATAAAAAACGTTTGAAAGCATAAACAACAAAGAAACATTATGAAATTTTCACAGCTCACCTCATAAAACTCTTAGATTCCTCATGGAACCAATAGATATTCTATAGCTACGAAAATATATAAAGTATTCAATAAAACAAAGGTAGTTGAAAGTTTTTTATACAAGAGGGCACCACTACATTTTAGAGGTTTTTAATTTTAATTATTCATTCAATATGAATTTCCATCGAGAAGATCGATACAATTGAATAATAAATAATTACCTTCAGTGTGTCCGGCCTGCTGTATACCCCCGATCTTCTGACGAAGTTGAGCTTATGTTTTTATATTTTCAGAGTGAGTTCATTGTCCAAATCTGAACAATATGAACAATAAAATGAGGTACTACATTTATGAAGAAAATTTAAATGCAGAAATTTTTGGAAATCCGGAGAAACTTTGTTTCTGAGTTTTTGGATGAACTGCCGTTGAGTATGTCGACTACCGCATATTATCAATTGGATGGGGCTCCGGCACATAGTTCGCACGAGGTGTCTGTAGAACTGAATGCAATGTTTGGTAATCGGTGGATCGGACGCCGTTCTTCACTGTTTTGGCCCACAGGATCTCCCGATCTTACTCCCTTAGATTTTTATTCATGGAGTGTAATGAATAACATAGTTTATGAATCTCCTATTGAAATCAAAGAAGATTTGAAACGGCGTGTGGAGGATGCTTTCCACTCACAAAGGGGGAGGAAATTGAGCGAGCGACTAACTGAGGTGTTTCAAGACGTATTCGAAAGTGTGTGGAACAAAATGGTCACCATATTGAAACTCTTACCTGATCATTTATTTTGTTAATTTGAGTTATGAAACGTATTTTTATTTTTATCATAATTTATTTATAATCATAATTCGGTGTACTGAAGTAGCGAATCTATTTAATGTGTTTCTTATTGAAGAGATGGAGATGAATTCTCATTTGCTTCGAAATAAGTCGAAATACTAATTTCATCAACTGCCCTTTTTTGTATTCTTTAGGGGCTCTTACATTCCAAAATTTGGAAAGTTTGAAACATCTTTTCAGAAATTGTAAAAAAAAAAGAGGATACTTCTCATTGGATACTCAACATTTTGTGTCATCCACCATGGATTTGAAATAAACAATATCATTAAGTGCATTTGAATGTGTATTGCGTATACAATAAATTTCATAACGGCTAACAATAACACCTGTCTGACACTTGTGAATTATAATAATTACCTTCAGTGTGTCCGGCCTGCTGTATACCCCCGATCTTCTGACGAAGTTGAGCTTATGTTTTTATATTTTCAGAGTGAGTTCATTGTCCAAATCTGTCGAATAGTTAAGCAGTTATGGGCATCTGAAATTTGGTTTTCTCAATAACTCTTAGACTATTGATCTGAACGATTTGAAATGTGAAAAAGTCTGCCAAATATTTTGAATATCGTCAGGCTAGAAAATTTCAAAAATATACCGAATATTTCTTTTTATATTTGAAAAATGATAAGATATTCGTCGAATGTCAACAAAAATTGATGTAGATTAAACCTACGATATGATAGGGAGTTTTTTCGTATGTAGAAGAAGTCACAGACATTCATAGAAAAAAGTTAATAATGGATATTCCTTCTGAATGAGCTTCTACTAATCGAAATATGGAATATTGAAGTTTTTTTATCTTCATTGTTTTTTAACTTAGAACATCCTAACTTCTCCGAAAAAATGATAAAATTCACTGAAATTTCTAAAACGAATTTGATAGTTCTATATTTGACAACCATAGATACTGAAACACCCTGTTTTATCAATATATGACACACCGTAGAAAATTTACTTCGTTGAAATATAGGGAGACTCCTCCAAACTTTCTTCCGCAATAGGAGGTCCTTCACAAGAAGAATTATTTCGGCGGTCGTGGTCAGTGAAACGTGTTAAAGTTTCTTCAGTTATTCGATTTGGTTAGACGTTCCATGTGTACTCTGCTGGCAATCTCGACCTCCCCTAGTTTTTCTTGGTAGTTTTCAATTTAAGCCACCTGATTCTTGTTCCTTTAATCTGGATACAATTTTCATTCTATAACATTTATCAAAATTCTGTTGAGGAAGAAGATAAAGCTTGGCTTACTTCTTTTTTCTGGTTCTTTATGGAGGAAGACAAACTCTGGAATACATACGAGTGAAATTATTGACATACATAGATATCGATTGCATTGAGCTCATATTGAGTTTATGATTGAATTAATAAGTCAGTTCTATTATTTTGATAAAGATGAAATAGGTAATATTAAAAACAATAAAATTCAACAAGGACTACCATTAGTGCACAATTGAAAAGCATATAAAAACAGATAGGAGATGTTTAACGAAATTTCGGTAGGAAGAAAAACATTGAAATAAGGCGGATATAGCCCAAAGAATCATGATACAATAGAGCCATCATCAAAAATATTTCGTCATTCATTGAAATTGTTCGCAATTTTAAATTTTTTGTTTGATTCTGTTGATATGCTTGTTCTAATATACAATCAATAGTAATTCACGTATTGAGATCTACTTATTGTTTACAACATCGGTGAATTCTCATTCTGGAAATAGAGTATTTTCATTAAAATATACCTGTTGAATATTTTAGAATAATATATGTTTTTTAAGATTGATACCTCTGTTTTTCAATAATTTAACGAATATATGTCAGAGCTCTCTAGAACATGGTTTAATTAAATTTAAAACAATAATTGATTTGATGATGTAAAGAACTGACGTGAGGTCAGGAGCTTTTACGCTCTCGTTGTAAAGTCATTTCCTGCACTCTGGAGCAGGGTGAAACTGAAACAACCGCCCTTTTGAGATCACTGAAGATGAAATCTTTCATGAAGTAAGAAAGATGAAAAACACAGATCAACAGGATGAGACGACGTTCCTCTAGATGTATTGGTAGAAATCATACAGCTCATTTCTGAACCCATGGTTGAAATAATGAATAGATCATTTAAAAATTGTATTTTTTCAGAAGCCCTAGAAATAGCCGTTATCACGACAGTACTTGAAGTGAAGTACAATATCTCAAATATTGTTTGAAAAATTTCGGAAATATGGAATAGGAGCCAATAAACTAAAACTTAAAAGGAGCTATCTGAGTAATAGACCTCAAACTGTGAAAATGAAAATGATTAACTGCAAACAACAAAACAATAAACAAGTTTAAACCGAAGATAAACAACATTTGTGTCTCAAAGGAGTACGAGTCCTCTCAACGAACACTTGAAATGGAATTGTCATATAGACCAACTGATAGCTGAACTCAGTCATATATTCAACTTATGTACTCAACTTTAGGGATTGAGTAGTTCTCAAATTTTCGATTGTTTTACGGCATGGTTCTCTAAAAGGAAAGCTCACAATCAGATTAAGTGTTTTCAATACAAAAATCTATGTTGAGAACTTTGTTAGGACTTAACTTAGTGGAGTCACGTTGCAGACATAAAGGAATAAAATCTTTCAACACTGTGTGGTCTACACATATGTAAGGCAATAATTTTCATGAAACTCGATCCCCAGTATTTTGAAACACATAAATATGTTGGTCAAACTAGGAGAAATGAATCATTTTATCCTTATCATTCCTTAGGACTTAAATTTAAGGAGCCACGTAGCAATAACTGACGTTGCTTTTTATACCTTGGGATAAAATAGTTGAATGTGAATCTTATACATAGTCGGAATTGATTTGGATTTAATGATAATTTGACAAATTTCAATTTAAGTGTGATGGACGGTAGTTCCGGAAATAAATATATATTCTATTCTACTGTCTTATATATTTAATCGGTTATTAACATTTTTCAATTCACCCATTATTTTTCCTCTAAGTGCTTTAAGAGCAAAGGGTGTAAATCGAGGAATACATCTGAATCCCTACCCCATATAGACTCCTCAGGATGATGGAGAAATGAAATTCCGTCCTATTTATTCGAAGAATTTATTCCTCTCAAACTAATCTCCCACCTCAGGAGAACAGAAATTCCATCTGTTGTTTCCTCACGCCTTTTTTGATACCCGTTTTCGGGCTTGAGTTCGTTGAACGTGGAATAGGCGGCATTCAACAGGAGGGTGAGATGAGGCTTCCGTTCAGCAGGTTACTAATATTCTCACTCCGGCAGACAGTATTTCTTCCACATTATCGCCTTTCTCGCTCTTTTATTGAAACAGTAAGCTTGTTCATGCTCAAGACATTTTTAATATCGTTTTTATTCTGCCTGTATAAGTTGAATAATATTTCATTCAAGACTCATTTTGTTTGTTCCCCTGCACAATGGCGGTATT
The DNA here is from genome assembly GCA_030674115.1 of Micraspis discolor. Lineage (NCBI taxonomy): Eukaryota > Metazoa > Arthropoda > Insecta > Coleoptera > Coccinellidae > Micraspis > Micraspis discolor. The sequence continues at coordinate 6,798,351 of JARTUT010001740.1, forward strand.
TCGTTCTGACGGAAAAAAATGTGGAATTTAGATTTAACATTTTGGGATAAAATTAGGAGGAGTCTCATATAATTTTTGTTCAACACAATCCAAAAAACAAGACTATCTGTCTGACGACAGAATCTCGCTAGATTTTTACGCGCTTGTTCCTACTAGAACAGCGAACAGCGACTAATAGTCTCAATCGATTCGGTTAGTTGATACTTTCATATTGTGTCTCTCCGTTAATTTTATATCATTAATACAAAGTCAGAGAATAGGTTTCAGAACAAGCGCGCAAATCTTCTGACCTCACGTCAGTGATTTTCCACATTCCTATTAATGATAATCACTCTGTGAATTCATAGGAGGGTGCTCATCCAATTTTAGAAATACGAAAATGTGGTTCCATCGAAAAGCTCTGATAAAAAATATTATAGGAGATTTTTTAGCATGCATGTAATTAGCCATAATTCTGCATTGTTCAACATTGATATCATAGCATAGATGATAAATATTATAAATTTCATCTTTGCTGTGTGTGATTTATTAGAGCTAGTGTGTCATATCTCACCTTCATCTCATATGTGATAATTATATATATATACAGAAAAATATTATAATCGCAAAAAACTCACAAGGATAAATTAAACCAAATTTAATTTATTAGAATTCAAAGCAAGAGTAATAAACTTGTAACAATGGCACATCTTGTTATATCAATGAAAGCACGTATCCCAAAATCAAATATATTGTTACGTTTTTCCTCAGTGAAATAGAAAAACAATACAAGTCTTCTTTAAACTAATTTATATTCACACTCAACTAACAATAATCAATAATTTATATACACAAGTTATCTACAGAATTTCACTAGGAACACCTGTTTATTCGTCGGCAAGTTCCATCCATGAATGAATCCATGGATCGGCTTCAGTCATTTATATCCGGCTCTGTATTTTTCTAGAATTTACCAGAAAGATGCTTCACGTTCCAGAACGATCATAGCGGTCTCTTTTATGTCACATAAATATGCCACCATTAATCGTTTTTTATGTGACAGCTTTATGGCGAGCGGTCCCTTTCATCATGTTCTTAATCCCTTTGTCGGCGCATGAAGCGGAACTCCTGTGTTGACGTAGTAGTCATTAGAAGGTTCATATTCGGTTTTGTTACAATATCATATTATTTGATTTCAGAATACGTCTCATATTATTTGATTTAAGAAAACGATCTTGCTTTATATTTTAACATGTTAATTTTAGATTGATTTGTCTTGGTGAGTTTTTTGCTATTATAATATTTTTCTGTATATTTTTATGTATAAATTGATTGTTAATATTGTAGCCTGAAGAAGGATACATATGGTATCCGAAACTGTAGCGAAATAAATAGTTAAAATAGTTATTTTGACTCTCCAACGAATCTCTCACATACATTCAGCTCTTATAACTAACATTTTCATGATACTGTTGAGCACTTCTATCAAGGTAACGGGCATACGCTCCTCCCATTCAACATTCATGGTCTCATCCCTGATCCGCATCTGAAAAAAGATATGCCTAGAATTGCACGGACATAGAATTCTAATTAAGACATAAATTTGTTAAGGGTGAGTTTTATATGTCGTAATTTGGAGAATGCGGACGTAAACTTCACACATGGTGTGGCGATAAAGTTTCTAGAATAACGATATTATATAATGTTGAAGTAGGTAGAGAGGACTACTATTAATTCCGAACAAGCTTGAGAGGAGGACATTATGTCTAAATTAAGCCCTCGGGGTCACAATTAGCATACTCGGGTTGGTTGGCAGGGTCATTATTTTCCCAATTCGCATTCAAGAATGTCCCCTTAGTTATATTGGAAGGTGTAGTCATCTCATTTCTTAAATGGTCAGCTTCTACTAGGAACCAATATTGGATGGTAATATTCCACATGAAATGTGAACATATTTGTGTTATGAGACATATTAAAGAGTTTATTGATGATGACACTGGTGATGTATCGTTTGCTAACGAATGAAGCAGAAGAACCCGGTCTCAAATGTTCATCGATCATGGAAAAACAACCCATTCATTCGATAAAGTCGGATGAGCTAGTAGCCCTGAGATTCTTGTTTGCCGACCATCTTTCAGCAAGCTGAAACTGAAAGTAAAATATAGATTTATGATTCAAGTCATTCTCTATACAAAACTTAAGGCTGTAGTAGCAAAAAGGCCGAGATCGGGACATTTAACCACGAATAAATCGTAATAATAAAATAATTACTTTTACAACTTAGAATTGAAATATTGCGATCGAAATAATTAAAGGTTACACCTTGTATATCTTGTATTATATTATATACAGGATGTTTTACATAGAAAATATTCAACTAATGGAAGATTTTCCGAATGAACCATCCCTTATTTTCCACTTATATTCAGTCAGTATCATTAGAAACCTCTATTACGCTTTGAAATAAAAGAGTTTTTCTCCCAAAAATACAGATGGAGGATTTAAAGTACTTCTTTATGTTCTATAATTGTATTTTGATGTGTAACACTCAAAATCTTGCTATGAAACAGGCCAAAAGCTAATTAGCTCGAAGATAAATTATGATCACAAAATGGTGAAAGCGCCGGGCTTATAGTTATATAGTTATAAAACCAGCTTGAAAGATACAGTGAGTATTTCACCATGACACCATCCGACTAAATGAAGAAACTTTCAACATTCGAACGAATGCTGGTACAAGAATCAAAGGCTTTTTACAAACATATCATACATGTTGCCACTCTGCGAATCAACAAGTTAGTTTTTTCATTAATACGAGAGTCATTTCAGTGACTACATTGAAACCGTTCAATAAGTGTGAGCTCTACGCTCATGGCTTGTTTTTCGCTCTGTAATCCCCTATTTGCCGTGTCCGTGTCACATGTTAATGAGTTGAATTCTACACCGAGATCCTCATCGTATTTCGGGCTTTTGTGTAAGATATACGACTGACATCCCCTTTCATTTTCTTTCCACGAATCCGCAAAAATGACCGGTATGACTCGAATTTTGTTGTAAGAAGTAATGTTTATTCGTTGGAGTTTATTTATAATTATATATATGATGATGATGATATTCTTTTGAACTTTTGGCTAACAATTTTTTCGTTGCCAAACAATCGAGCGTGAAGTGTTAGCAGGGGTTAATGACGGGGTGCCATACAATTCGGCGCATGACATGAAAGCCCAGAGAAAAAAACAGTAAAAAAACCCTGTCTCCCCGGATGTGTGTTGTTGAGTGTACAAAAATAAGCTGAAATATATTTAAGGGGTTTCTATTTTCAAGAGTGGTCTTCTATTAATAAACACAGAGGCTCATGTTTCACATAACGAATCTGAAAATAAAGAGAAAAAAGAAGAAGAAATGAGGAGAATACAAATAAAACGTATCAAATTTGTTTGAAAAAAACAGCAACATCATGGATAGCCCTAAAATCATCTCGAAATTTATATATGGGACAATTATTGATGAGATGAGGTATTGTTTTTCTGCATATTCACATCCACTATTAGAGCTTGCAGTTTCATCTGAATAGCATGCAATTGGTACGACCATGACCTGTTCTCAAACGATTAAGAACTGTCGAAATTTTTCTTTGAAGATCAAAACCCGGAATGTTTTTTGTTTAAAAAGATCAGAAATGAGATTTTTATTTAACATTTCATAAGAGTTCCACTCAATCTCCCATAATTCTTTATCACTAATGTTCATATCGAAGAACGTATTATACCAGAATGGTTTACGTGATTTCAAGCTAGGAATTGTATTTTGTGGAGTGTATAAAACAATTGGAAATGAATTAGGAAAAGAATGATATTTGCTCCAAGAATTCAGAGCTCCAGTCTGTCTGCGACTATGGGGAAGGACAATGTTAGACAAAACTGGTAACCAATGAACAGGTGTAAATCTTATGGTGCTAGTGATTATCTCATAGATGTATTCAATTGTGCATCGATTTTTTGTGTATGTGCACTATTAAACCAAACAGAGCAACAATACTCAGGTGCAGAAAAGACTAAGGCTAGAGATGCTGTGTGAAGTTTGGAAGCATCAGCACTCCAAGAAGATCCAGCTAATTTTTGAAGAATATTATTCCTAGTTTTCAGGTTCGGGCTCCGATCATCTGAATGAGATTTGTAATTGAGAGATGAATCTAATTCAACTCCTAAGTATTTTGGATAGAAATTATGTTCGATAGGAGAATCATTGATAGTTACAGCTAGTTTCCAATATTTTTCATGATTATTCAGATGGAAACAAGACACCTCTGTTTTTTTGGGAGTAAGAGATAATCGCCACTCAATAAAATAATTCTTTAAAATTTCCAAATCATATGATAGTATCTCTTCTAGAGTATGGAAATCTGAATGGTGGTAAGCAATAACGATGTCATCGGCATAAACAAATTTCTGAGATAATGTCATGGGTATGTCACTGATATATAAATTGAAAAGTAAAGGAGCGAGAACTGATACTTGTGGAAGATAACATATTTTCTAATAATCGTTGAAGTAAATATACATTAGTCTAAAGAATAAGCAAAGTTTTTGAGTTTAAATTTTATAACGCCTTGTTTTTGAATTAGCATTTTTCAAACAGTTGCTCACAAAAAAAAAAAAGTTTGGAGAAAACAGGTGACAGTATTCCAGAAAAAATATCACCCTGTTGATCTGGTATCTTAATTGTCCTGTTACGTGGTGAGAACTCTCTCATGTAATATCTATTGCAATGGAGAACCGTAGGTTTATTTTTCAAATACTCCTAGACCTTGAAACTTGATAGAAAATGCTTTCACTAAAAAACATAACAAAAATAACTCAGAGAACAAAAGAGTATAAAATGAGTTGGTCATCCTCCTAGTTCGGTGCTAATTCAGTGTTTGACCAGCTTGAAGTTATGAACGGAAAACCCTTCAGGGACGATTTTTTTTTACATTACGATCTTAGAACTACATATTGCGCTAATAAGACTTCCTCGATCAGATTCAGTCGATTTCATCTCGGTCTGGTACAAGTCGGATGGAGGCAGATCATTTCCGTTATCCGCACAACGTACTTCCTCGTAATGTGCCATTACATTAATTCTATTAGAACACGGCAGGCGAAAACTACACTTGATTACCGCATAAACGACTCTTCGGTCTATAAATGCCGACCGGAATTACCCGCTATTCCGGAGCCGAATTCGGCATCAAAACGTAAGGACTCAGATATTCCGTTTTAACTCCCTACGTTGTTTGCGAAAATCAACATAGTCTAGTGTGCAGATTCAGGGAGGTTGAATTGATGCAACCCAAGTAATCTACATCCATTTGCTCTATCAATTTGTGGATCCGTTTCAATATATCGCTATTTCAACTGATGATAAAGATGTACAATTCATTACTAATGGACGTTCCAGATTATGAACATATCGAAATGTTGATAGTAACCAAATGGCTAGTCAAAGAATGTTCTCAAATCGTTTGATTATTGTGAAAATTATTTTTTTTGGTGTTTGATTTTGCTATCAGATCAAGTTTCTCAACTACTGAGTATTTTTCAAGAAGATCTCAATAGCTTTGACGGAGTTTTTATAGCACTTAGTTATCAGCTTCTAACAGTATCGTAAGATACTGTGCAGTTAGGTTATAGTGTCGTTAGACAATAGTAAGACATTTATTACTTTTTCAGTTGTGCACCAACCATAGTTATTTATCGGTCATGATAACATTAAAAGTCAGAGAGCCTGGTCCTCTCTGATCAAATACATCTCTCATCAGCGAACCTACCTAGTGATGTTATGATAAAAAATGTTAGTATTGAGAATAACTTCCCCACTATGCTATGTCTGAAGGAAAAATGGAAAAGTTATATACTCTATACATAGCATATGATGAGAATTGGCTTATCAGAAACTGACGAGTACAGATAGAGTAAGGAGAAAGAGGAAACAGCTATTCACTTTGTTATTGAATTTATCGCCATTTTATCCATTCGCAAGAAATTTCTTGGACATAAGTAAGTTGTAGTCTTCTCAGATACTGCAGTTCGTTGGACTTCTGAAGCTGGAGAGCGACCTGTAGACAGCGCAGATGCGGAAATCAGCTCTAATGGGGGCTATCGTGCCCCGCATATTTGATGTCGTGCAACTCTGACTCTGACAAAGACCTTAAGGTCGCAGTGGAAATTAACCCCCTCTACAATCAGCGATCTCCACGAGGTGTTTGGAACTTTCTGCAGCAATATTTTTCGAACAATGTTGGAGACACTCTATCTCTATTTCAATGCTTTTTATAGGAAAGGGTTTGATTTGTGATAGCCTTTTCCAGTTTCAATTAGGGATTATGTCAAAACAGATATTCTGACAATAGCAAAAGTCTGTCGCTAAAATATTTTCTCGTAGGATATCAATGAAATTTTCCCCTTCATCTGTGGAAGATGATCAACCCTCCTTAAGGTCCCATGGAGGTTTCACAGAATCGAACTATGCATAAACATCCCTTGGATCACTGCACCTGGTCGTAAATGCCCTCCCAGCATGCATAGCTGCTTCGACCGGAATTTGTTAAAGAAATGGGTTAATTGAATTTTTTCTTTCCGCACATATGCGTTCTCAAAACTTTTTCAATTTCAGATTCGAGATTCTTAAAATAACCTTCGAAGAAAATTCATTAGGAAATGTCAGATTTCGAATATCTCAGTTCCTTTTGCATATAAGTTGCACATGAACATCATCAAACTTATGGGGTGTTTTTTACTGAGAATTTTCTTTAAACTGTTGTATCATACACTAAATTGTATGATAACCTTTTCACACTAAGTACTACTCAAACTATCAACTAATACAGGCAATGTTGTTGTTGTTATTACAGTAGAGATGATTAATATTATGAAATCCTTCATTGCTCTGCCTTGTCATTCATTTAGTTTTTTCATTCGTTCAAGTCCGGAGATCATTTGATGGTGTAATAATAATATAATTTTGTTTGATAAGGATTTTTACATGGAAATATAGGATATATGGAAGTAGCTTGTGATATTCAGAAAAAACTAAAATATCCACACCAATCGAAAAGCCCCGATCTTCAATATTCCATGTCGTTCCGACCGTAAATACCTAGTCGTTTCGGAAATCACATTATTAGAAACAATAAACTGAAATGAGACAGTTTAACATAGCCATAGCATGTATTAGTGCCCATTTAATTTGCCTGTAGCGCCTTCAGGAATTAAAAACACAATGCCAGAGATGCGAGGACGATAGTAAAATTTTAACTGCTTTGTGTCCTCAATTCAGTTTCTATGAGGCATCCGAAAGTCTGCTGTATAGGGGGAATGTTGGCGACACTCGAGACGAGCTCTGCTGTAGTCGCATTTTCCCCTTTTACGGCTTATATTCAGATTCTGAGAGGTTATAATTTCCGGCGACATCAAAAATCAACTAGGAAAGCGAGAATATGTTCAAGTACCTTGTACGGACATGGAAAATCGATTCTCATATGCGGAATTTTTCTCAAGGATGGAATCTTACGATACACATAAACTTAAAAAAAGTTCGATATAGAGATATTTTCAACACCTATATAATTGAATTGGACAAGTCGTTCTTGGAAAGTATAAATAAATTAATACTAATCTGGAAATGACAATAATAGTCTTACACTTTCGATTAAAGTATCTTTGATATGTACATTTTTTGTTCAAGAAAACAGTTTTCTTGATGAATGAAATTATAATAAGTGCAAAACTGATTTAAGCAATAGAAAGTACAATATTTGGGAAAACCGATTTCTATTACCTTTAACACATCAGTATATATTAAGACGCGAACACGATAGCACCTGTGACTTTTAAGACAACATTTAGAACTTCAAAACAAAGGTTCATACCAATTTCACCTCATTATCTTTGGTTCCAAGCATTTAAACTTTTTTACCTATTATAAATATTGTTTTGAATTTTGGCTTACAATATTCAGTTACCAAACAATAAAGCATATAGATCAGGGGTTAGTGACGGGGTGTCATACAATTCGGCGTATGACATAAAAGGCTAGGGAAAAAACCCCAGTAAAAAAAACCCCTGGCTGCCCGTCTAAGTGTGAAAATACAAAAATGAGCTGAAATATATTTCAGGGACTTCTTTCATCAAGAGTGATCTTCTATTGATGGAGACAGAGACTTCTTCAAGGTGCTCACATTGAATCTGGAAATAAAAAGACAAAAGCAGAAAAAATAACTGAATAACAAAAATACGTATCATATTCGTTTGAAATTTATAACCCATTTCAAAAAAGAATCGAAAACATCATGAATAGCCCTAAAACCAACTTGAAATTTATATATAGGACAACTATTGAAGGGATGAGTTATTGTTTCTTCTGCTTCTCCACCTTCACAATTTGCGCTTGGAACTGAGTTCCATCTGAATAGCATGCTATTGGTACGACCATGACCTGTTCTCAAACGATTAAGGACTGTCCAAATTGTTCTTGAAAGATCAAATCCCGAAAGGATCAGAAACGAGATACTTATTGAACATTTCGTAAGAGTTCCACTCTGTCTTCCATAATTCTTTATCGCTTATGTTCATATTGAAGAACGTATTGTGCCATAATGGTTTACGTGACTTCAATCTGGGAATTCTATTTTGCGGAAAATATGAAATAATTGGTAATAAATTGGGAAAAGAATGATATTTATTCCAATAATTCTGAGCTGCTGTCTGTCTGCGAATATGGGGAGGGACAATATTAGACAATACTGGTAACCAATGAACCGGTGTAGATCTTATGTAGATCTTATGTTCGATAGTTGAATAATATGACTCGGCTACGCAGAAGCTGGATGGGCTAGTAAAAACTCACAAGGGAAACAACCCAATCCACCTAGTCGTGTCATTTATGAATGGCCCTACCTATGAATAAGAAGAAAACTCAAATAAGGCTTCAAAGAACTTACAAATTTTAAACCTGAGGTTACAAATTAGATTTAGAACACAACATGATATAAATATTAAGAATTAATTTTATCTTTCAATTCATAGATAGCAAACAGAATTTGCAAACAAAGTTTTATATAGTAGGTACCTCGATTTTATTTTTTGCCCCTCCAAATAATTGAAAATAGGGGTTTTTGATATGGATTAATCAATTTTCTTTTTATTCACGAATTCCTATTGAATTTGGCATCCTTACAAACATGTAGAAACCCTATCAAGAAACGAAACTGTCGTTAAGACCTTACCGGTACTAATATCCTTAAGCCAATAAATTTTTGGTATTGACTGACTTGGAAAGAAATTTGATTGAGAAATTTTCACGGCTACGTGCTTATCACTACCAGTATATTAGGCTTGTTAAGTTGGGCTGAGTGCAATAAAGATACATATTTATTTCCTGGACATTCCCATGGGCGTGTAAGCGATGAATTCGAAGGAAGAAGTTCCAAAGTATTCACCAACTGTATATAATGACCCCGAACTTCTACAATAAGTCTAACTACAAATAATGGCCATTTTCCTGGCAATTCGAGTATCTTGCGTCCTCCTTGTCCACGAATGACATATATAGTGCTGCACTTTGTTCCGAGTTTTGTCGCTGTATTGTTTTCGTAACTTATGTTTTCTGGTTGAAAAGCAGAAAAATAATAAAATTTCAAGAGAGTCGATTCGTCGCACGAAGCAGTAGAGCAACACTAGAAATAAATAAATCAAATAAAACGCTGGCGCCGAGGTGATCGAAGTGGCCTGCGGTTTCTAGCAGCAGCGCTGTGAGGGAGAGTTGCCAACTTTACTTCGGAGATTCTTATAAATGAGGATTTATGTTATTGGCGATGCTCAATGCAGATATTATATTCCTTTGCACACTCCACATATAAAACCTTATATCTTTGTAACGGCCGACTGCCGCAAAAACATACCGCTTTCCATTGCTTACGAAATAAGAGTTTGCCAAAATAAGCGGTACTCCATATATCACTGGAATTAGGTCATGCTATATGTTGGGCCATTTGCTGCCAGCACGTGGAAAGCAAAAAAGCCCTCTCGAGACTGTGTAATCTATGGAACACACATTTTTGAATCACAAAGAGCCCAGTATTTGGCGTTGTTCCCGTAAGTTTCCTCACAGCCACATTCACTTATCTATCGGTAAGCATTTCATCTTATAGTACGAGAAACGCCAAAAATTTAGAGGAGCAGTGACGTGAGGTCAGAAGCTTTTGAACTTTTCCCGTGTTCTGGAGCAAAGTGATACTGAAATCACCACACAGAGAATTTGGAAGAATCAACAGGATTGAAAAAATCACCGATGCTTATCTTTCAGTTTCATTTGAAGCTATGTTGAGTTGCCTCAAGTACCTGGTTTTTCTATACCTATTGTCCTGAGAGCAAAAATTGTAAATACGACAAAATAGTTATTTAATCAACTAGTTTGTTAATCGCTAGATTAATAAACGAGTTAATTACAAGATCTTTCCGTCGACTTCATTATAAATTAAAAATAAATTATGTATTCAAATAAATTTTCATTCTCACAATATAAAATTTGAGAATGAAAATCTCGAAGCTCACTTTGACATATTTATATTTATGGTTCCAATTCAACAATTCGTAAAATTCATAGACGGAATTTTCGAGATGTGACGTTCTGAATAGTCCACATAGTTACTGATCGTCTACATAATTACTGACGATTTGCGATAAGGAATGTGTAGAATTGGTGGGAGCTGATGTATTAATTACTGACGAACGATTATCGCATAAAGTTTTTTCAGCAGTTTCTAATCTATTTGTCATCGAGTTTTCGATGTACCCTTCTCCAGATGTGGATTTCCATCCTCCAAGCCGTTTGATAGCTGCAAAATCTGATCCTCTGTTCGAAAGGATAGCTGCAGAACAACGACGAAAACCTGTATACAGATTGAGTTGTTTAAATTTCAGAAATTTTGCAATTAACGATGGTTATTTCGAAAACCTACTGATTCCTACTGGCTGTATTGAGCATTTAAAGTTTTTGTAGAAGACGAAAAACTTTTTGTGCGGAGTTTGAATTGGTTTCAAGGATATATATCTCTTGATTCGATTCAAAAGTATAAGCTCCTTATTATCCACCACAGTGAATATCCTTTTCGAGTGTGTTTTGGATGAATTCACTGTTATTGAAAATTTCGACCCCTTATCCTGCACATCATTTATCTGCAACTTATACAGCTCATCTTTTCGCAATGCCCCGGGTACTCCAAATATCAAAGCGACCTTCAAAAAAAAATTCAAAGTTACATATTTAATATCCATGTTACAATAGGAAAAATTAATTTAATTGAATTTTATATTTACCTTCGACATCAAGAAAATGCTGTCTGGAGCATTTGCTATCAACTCTTTTACATGATCTTTCTCGAGAACTTCTCGATTTCTTAGGAATATAACCCACTTTTTGTCCCTTAATGAACATCACCAGTTTGTGATATCTGCTTATATCAATATTCCTTTTAACGTTCAACTTTGCTTTCAGCATTGAATACTTTAGCCATAAACTTGCTAAGTATCCCTTTTCTGCAACACTCTTGAAGTATGCCAACAAAACTGTTCCAGAATAATTGAGAACGTTCTTCTTCTCACACCATGACATGAATTCTGCGTAGGTTTGGTCATATAAATGTAGGTTTTTTTCAGGTAGCAGGGTCAAATTTGCTGCTTTAGCCATTTCTGCAACGTCCGGGGGATATTGACTTCGTAACTAATTATATTTAAAGTAACTGGCGATATTAGCTTAAGATTGAAAGCAGCTATATTACTCGTAATCTGACAGATCGATCATGTCGGATTTGTCTCATTATTTCTTTTCTCTGTGGAATAACAATGGAACCAGAGATAAATACATTGATTGAAGTGTGAGAGTCACAGGCCTCATACATAAAAATGAAATATCAGTCGAGTTGTGACGTTACCCATATTACTTCTGAATACTCTATGTTCGGTTGCCCATGACAATCATGCATTAAAATAGAAAGAAGTCGTGCATTAAAATGGGTTATTAATGCATGATTTTGTGAACGTTAACAGAGCTTTCAATGGGAGGTCGACGAAAAAAATAATTTATATGTAGTGTATAAGATAAACTGGGATTACTGCCCAAAATGTTTCATTGGCAATTGGCCCCATAAAGCAATATTTGAAGAATGGGCTATCAGCCCATGAAACATCTTGAAGAAATATCTCAAATAATAGATACAACGTTTTTGAATGAACATCACCTGGAAACAGGAAATTCTTTCAATTTCAACATAGATGATTTAGAAATTTCACACAAAAAAAAATAACTGCAAAAAAAGAATGACAGCTGAAATAATTAACATTCAAAAGAAAAAATAAGTAGTTCAGAATAGATATAATAGAAATTTTGGTCTCATAGAAAGAATTCAATGATAATCGTAGTTGAATTATGATATTGCTCAGAGGATGCTGGTGGTGTTAATGATTCTATTTGAGTTATGGATGGCGTTGACTTTTATTGTTTATGACATGAAGAAGATTCTTTGGTTATTGAATTGTATTCTGTGATTTTGATGAGGATGACGGAGTTTAGTTTGCGTATGTGAATTTGTCTAAGCTGCGTTTTTGAAGTGAGGTTTCTCATGTTTCCAAACGATTTGCAGTTTGAAAGACCTCTTAATTTATAGTGCTATGTTTCTTAGATCAAGATTATGATTATGATTGTTCATAGGTGTAAATTTTCAGCCTGAAGAAGTGAACATTGACTCTCGAAACTGTAGCACATTGAATTAAGTGCAAGACACCTATTCTGATATTTATTGCCAATCTGCCTATTTGAAGTTTTTCCATTGATGTTATTACGTGACAATTTGAATTAACATTGAATTCGAAGAATAATCTGTTTCTAGTAAATTGGATTTGAACATATGATGTATTTCAAAGGACCACTATTTGCCCTCGTGAGATAATGAAAGAAGACCTTGTTTACAGATAGATAAATTTGCCTGCATGCATTCGACTGATTCAATCGACCAGAACTTAGAGAAATGAAGAAATTCTGAATGATTTTCAATGGAGTTGATGAGTTTGATTATTTTTTAGGAGAAGGTAATCAAAGTTTCGAACAAAATTTAAGGAGAGAGAGAGATTCATTGATGAACTTCACACTACATTATGCTTTCACAAGTCAGTAAAAGATGTTTAAACATTTGATACGTTAACAGTTTTTCACACATTTATACACATTGTCATAGAAAGCTAGGTATAATGAACAAAAATTACAACGAGCAACTGAACAAACATGAAGCATTAAAAAAATTAATCAAATGAATGAAGTAAATCTGGGATTTATTTAAAATCAGACTTTGAGATTCTCATGTCTATGAACTCATCCACGGAGTAAAATGTTTTGATCTAGCTCCTGAATGTCTTGGTCGGAAGTCTCCTGACCCCAACAGGAAGCTTGTTGAACAGAGTGGCAGCGCTGAAGTCCGCACAACGCTGGGATCTGCTCTATCTAACGAACTCCTTCGTAATATTGAGCCTGTTTCTGGTACCGTGGTGTATAATAGTTGTTACTGTTTTTGTAAACGAAAACTATGAGTAGGCATTTTTAATTCGAGATATAGATTTGTATTAGTATCACACTGTTACAAAATACGGAAAACGCTCTAGAATAAGCACGCAAAAGCTTCTGGCCTCACGTCAATGCTTTTCTGAATCCTGAAGCAACCGGGTTATCAAGTATACGATCACGTTTCTCAGGGTCTAGTATGATGTTCGAAAAATCTCACCCAGTTCCAGTATGATAGAACCCCTTTTTCGAAAAATCTCACCCAGTTCCAGCTCAGGTTTTTTTTGCCCTATATGATGCCCATAAAATGACATGAACGAGGAAATATGAACCCCAAAACCAATTTCCTATAGAACCCCTTTTCAGCGAATTCTCTGCTTAGACCGCGTCATACATACCAAAACATAGAAGCGATGTGTTTTCTATAATTGTAGTATGGGATCCTGATAGCTCAGGTTTTTTCGGCCATCGTCAGCACGTTAGGATCCTATATGATGCCCATAAAATGTTACCCAAGTGGCGATATTGTCACAACTTGCGCTAGGAACTGAGAGTGCGAGCGATAAAGCTTAACTGCCCAGATTCAGAGGAGAAACTCTAGTTCAGTTTCGTCTTCCATAATTCTTTATCACTTATTCAATCTATTTTGTGGAATATATTGAAATAATTGGGACTAAATTGGGGAAAAGATTGATATTTGTTCAAGAATATCTCAATATGGGGAAACAATGTTAAACAAAACTGTCGAACCGGTGTAGATCTTATCATGAATCATGGATGTATTCAATTGTGCATCAATTTTTGTGTATGTGCTCATTAAACCAAACAGAGCAACAAAAATGAAAAAATTAGGGCTAGAGATTGTCTGAAAGCCCCAAGATGATCCAGCTAATTTCTGAACAATACTGTTCCTAGTTTTCAGACCTTTGTGATTGAATCTTATTTAACTCTAACTTTAACTACTTGGACATAATCGCCACTCAATAAAATAATTCTTTAAAATTTCCAAATCAGATGACAGTATGTTTTCTATGGGAATGTTTCAATAGCAATTTCATCAGCATAAACAAATTTCTTAGATGATGTCTTGGGTAAATCACTCAGATATAAATTGAAAAGTGAAGGGGCTACTGATCCTTGAGGAAGACCGTTTTTCAATGTTTTGAAATTGCTACTGTGTCAATAAAAACACGAAATCTTCTATCAGATAACATATTTTCTAATAATCGCACCATTTTCCTACACTTCAGATGGGTAAAGAGTTTGAAAATGAATCCATCTTTCCACACAATATCATATGCCGAAGATAATAAAACCAGCTCCTGTTTTCAATGGTTTTGAGAACCTGATCTGAATAATTTCTATTTTTTGGAAATTTTGTAGAGCATTTTCTATAGAAGATTCAATCCTAAAAAGAATTAGCCTTTTTAATATCTTGAAAGGAACACTCAATAAACTGATGGGTCGATAACTACTAGGATCACAAGGATTTTTTCCTCGTTTCAAAATACCTCTTACTTTAGCCTTACGAAATTCGGAAGGAAAGTTTCCTAAATTCAGAATATTGTTATAGAAAGACAATAACCAAGACAAGGCCTTCTTTCCTAAATATTTGGTGAATTCTGAATTAATTCCGTCAAAACCTGCTGCATTTCGAGATTTGGTAGATTTGATTGCAGCCCTCAATTAATCTCTATTGAATGGATGAGACACATATTCTAATGTAGGAGCTGATCGCCTGAATATGTGTAAGTTTTTCTTCATATTCCTTATTTTAGATTGGGATATATTGACTGATTCAGATACATTAACTAGGCGGCGAGCGATTAAACTTGGATCAATTTTTGATGATGATGAGGCAAGGGGAGTAGCTTCACCTAATTTTCTCAATATATTTCATGAACTCCTACTCGAATGTGTAAAATTCATTTTTGATACAACACTATCCCATTTCTCTTTTCGGCTTGTATTGATAGAATTCATAAGCCTTCACATTTATCAACGGATGGTGAATTTTGATAGTCCTTGTACAAATTATCTTTTTGACCAACCTCCAAAAAATAAACGTCAGATCGAATGTCACAATTTGTTGCGAAAAATGCGAACAAAATCTTTCCACAATATTAATCAAGTTGAACAAAGTTTATTTTATCAAGTCACTAACAGTTTGTAAAACTCAAAGAAGACTAAGTTACTGTAGTTAAATTTTTACAAGTTAGTAGTATTATTTACATTGGAAAATTTTGTTTCATCGTCATCTATGTTGAAAATCATGGTACAATTGTTATTTCCAGTAACACAGATTCTTGATGATGAAAAAGTTGATACTGATGATGATGAAACATCTGTTGACTCAGAAACTGCTCAACTCGAGGACTGCAGAACATTTGTACTCTCCTTACTACCAAATAATTTGCTAGACATTTCAATTTTTTTGTTGACCGAATCATCGACATAACTCATCGCAATTTGGTGCTCTTCCACCTTCCTGCACGCTTTAGTGTTAAAATATCTCCACCCGAATCCGCAACCATAGTGGCTCCAATTCTGCGAAAAGAGTGGCCGGTGTATAACTCTGGGTTAAACCTAAATATTTCGCTATTTGCTTTGGGACACCATGAATAGTGTGTCGGCTAGCATTTCCGAGCATATTGCGGCACCTCTTTCTTGGTTGATTAATCTTTCGGTCTCCTCAGGTATTTTTCCTAGGTCCTTAAAACATTCCTTGGTGCTCCCTGTTCACAAAAAAAATAATGTTGAAGATCTATGAAATTATAGACCGATCTCCATTCTGAGTGTTTTTTCAAAGGTTGTGGAAAGAATAGTACTGAATCGCATGTGTGGTTTTCTGAATAAGTATAATCTATTTACCGGTAGCCAGCATGGATTCAGCCAGCATCGACTCAGTCAGCAGCCATTGAAATCGTCTATCTATCTCTCGACAAAGGTCGCCATTAGGTTTGTTTTTTTGACCTCTCAAGACTTTGACAGTATTTAGGTTTATTCTCGATAAAAGTTATAATCTGGGCTTCAGAGGTGTATTTCTGGATTGGATATGCAGCTTCATCACTGGGCGTACCATGTTTGTGAGGGTAGGCAGCCAGTGGTCTGACAAACATGCTTGCGAGCTGGGAGTTCCTCAGGGCTCTACATTGGGACCACTGCTTTTCATCATGTACACTAATGATCTACCTGAACATCTAGTTGCGATCTCAATGAAGTTGATAATTTTTGTTGATGATACTTCTATTGCTGTCTCTGCCGCTGACTCGAAAGAACTCAAGGAAGTTTCAATATCCCTAATTGATCAATTCGAGAACTGGTGCAGACAGAATGCACTAATCATGAACGTTGATAAGACCGAGTGCGTTCGATTTCAACTGAGAAGTGATACTGACAGCACCTTTGAGGTGTGTCACAATGATGTCCCCTTAAAAGCTGAAGAGGTGATTAGGTTCCTGGGTATCTATGTTGACAGAAATTTGAGGTGGTGCAATCATGTCGAGAAGACATGTAAAAAGCTTAGCACGTCATTCTACGTTAAATACCGTCTAAAGAATTCACTTCCACCTGAAGCCTTATTGAATATCTATTATGGCTTGGTATATAGCCATATTGGTTATTGCATTTTGATCTGGGGTGACTCTGTTGATTCAGACAGAGTCCTGGTGTCGCAGAAGCGTATCTTGCGTATGATTTTTGGCATAAACCCACGCACTTCCTGTCGACCAATTTTTAAACAAAAAAAAATCCTCACGGTTCCTTGTATATATATGTATAGAGCTTTGATTTATATGAAGGATAATATAACTAATTTTACAAAACTGTCGAACTATCATTGTTATTCCACCTGAAGTACTGACACTCTGTCTATTCCAGTGCATAGAACCACCAAATTTAAGTCTTCTATTCTTTATAAAGGCATAATTCTTTATAATCATTTACCACCGATGGTGAGAGCACTGAATAGGCGAAAGTATGGGAAAATGGTGAAAAATATATTGTTAAAAAAGCCTACTATAGCGTAAAAGAATTTATGTTTGATACGAATATACTGTAAGCTAGTTTCTTAACTGTATGAATTCAGATTTCTGTGACTTATCCTATACACTTTGTGTCTAAGGGATGATAAGATTTCTCTCAGGGCTTCAGTTAAAATCCTGTTCAGATCCGCAAAATTGCGATTAATTACTCCAGGATATTTCAACCAAATATATGCCGGAAGAACGATGTAATTGACAACCTACGTCACATGCACAGAACAGGACCACCGACAACCGTCCACTGAAACGTACGAGATAAGCTGGTAAACTACTGGGGCTAACGCCTCCAGTTCGGTTTGCAGGTACTAACTGGAGCGGGAATTTTGAAACCGTGACATTCTGTTACCCCAATCCCACTATTTTTGTTTTGCCACTTTTTGGAGTCGTCGTATTCTCGCTCGTACCTTGAATCTGATCTTGCAGGTAATAAACTTGAAGCTACACTGCTGGCTGCCACAATAATTTCTTTTGGTACATTCATTTTCGCTTCCGCCAACACGAATGTAAAGAAAAATTAACAGACATGTTCATGGCAATATTTCCATAGCTTACGACATTTGCGACAAATTATTGAGATTTTTTTGGAATTTATCTAACCTTTTTACAAATGAGGAACAAATAAAATATAAAACAATACACGCAAGGTAACGGGTTTTACTGGCTCAATGAGGTAACAGTTATAGCCTCCATTCGCCAGTAAAAACCCTCTTAACTTGCTAGTAATGTTATATAATATACTTTCCAAGCGACCTTATAAATCAATATAATCAAAATATGTTATAACATTAATAAACTTTCAGGGAAAACCTCTGGAGTACAAATATTCATATCTGTCACAGTTAATCTATCTAAGGTGAACAGAAATTTTGACGCTAACTTCATCAAGAGTATTCGTACTCCGAACCCTCAGTAGCAAATCCACTCGTTCAGAATGTGTCGTTGAAGGAGTTCAAGAACATAATAGACGTTCAGAAGCCTAGACCTCGCTGTCGAAATCTCTCTCAGCCCAACCAGATATTTATTCAAGTGCAAATAAGCGGATAATTTCGATTAGAGAACCTCGAAATTACAAATTTACGGAACGAACCCGCCGCCGGTGAGACAATGGCATCATCAATCATTTACCGGCTTTTGTCTCAAACTGACTAGATTTCTTCATAGTACGCGTATTCTCAACACGTTCCGAAGTGAAGTCTTTGTTAGATTAAAGCGAATTAATCTTGGCAGTATGAGATGCCGTCAGACGGAACTAACTCCAATTTGTGTTTTCGTATATTTCCGTTGATTTATTCGTTGTATAAATCTTTTCCATTTCCTTGTGGAATGTTAATAGTTTCAGGATGATTCAGTAGGTGTACCATGTTATTTTTGAATGGCATGTTCGTGAACAATATCGATACACAGAAATGAAATAACATCCTTTATTCTTCGGCAATCAAATGTGTTGTTGAAAAAATATATACCGATTCACTTGTTGATGATACCATGAGTTGATTTTTAAAAGTTGTAGTTGAGGGCGAAATAAGGCTTCGTAGCTGAACAAAATTTTCAAATTACCCCTGAAGCATACACCACGCCCTTTTTTATGAATTTCTTGTCCCCCTTTAGGCCTGCGACGCCCACTTGGAAACGTGTTGATTTTGTTGAATATCTTATGAGAATATAAGTATTAGAAAAATGCTTTGTGAATTTCTAACAATATTTTACAGAAAGAATTTCTACCAAATTATGCCTTTCATAGAATTCAGCCAGAAGATAAAGTTTGTAATTCTTCTGAAAGTCATCTACGAGATTTTTATGCAAACATGGAAATTAAATTAACTTATGTAAATAAAAAACAGAGTACACTTGATGAAAGCCAACTCATTTTCGTCGGACCAATTTAGAAACCATGTTTCAAGTCATAGGCCGTGGAATGACATTCATAAAAGGTCAAACTATATGCTCCGATAAAAACATTCAACGAGGTATGACACCCCAATGTGAGTTATTTAGAGAACTGAAAAAATACGTGGTCACATTTCATGGAGTAACCATTAGTTTGTCGATATTTTCAGTAACTAGGGCGCTAAAAAGGTCTTTTTCTCTATAAGATGTATTGTACAGGGTAAGTCTCTGACCACAACATTGATTTCAACTATACAGATTCCTGAAGCGATAGGAAACAGATTTTTTCTCTACCATTCTCCAATTATGCCCCGTTGCAAAGTAATAAGCAATTTGAGGTTTCAAAATGGGCTATGCCAACCCTGGATACCTTTTGAGATTACACAAAAATTTCAAGCAGTGCCTTTTTTCAACCTGTAAAAAACATCATACACTATATTACAACAATTAAACCAATCAATAATAATATCTGAAAAATAAATCCAACTAAAAATTAATGCTTTGAACATTTTTCATCACGAAATTCAATTCACGCTAGAAACGGAAATAGAATACTCAATAAATTTTATACACATCACACTTATGAGAGTGAATAACTCAGTTCAAATGAAACTTTACAGAAATAATACGAACACTGACAGAACAATAAATTTTCAATTCGGCATATATCTCTAGAGTAAACACATATTCAATTATAATGAGACAGTAGTGTTGACCAAATAAAACATCCATACGAGTAAAACACAATGAAAATCCCATTAATAACGGATCAGATATTAGTAACTTACACAACATCTATTCCACTCTTTTGAACAATCTCAAATGAACCGTCCAACAAAGACAACAAAATCAAATTTGACGTGACAGCTCTCAAATCCATTGACATCGTAACCTCAATGACATCCAACAAAATAAGTTAGGAAAAGACAAGATTAATAATTTTCTAAAGTAGTGAAAGTATTAAGTCTCTATCAACAGAATAGTTTACAGTTTACGATGCTGATGGAAAAAATACTGTCACCTGATTTGAAAATTTTAAAGAGTTATTTTATTGAATGGCGATTATGTCCAAATCCCAACAAAACAGAGATATCTTGTTTCCATCTGAATAATCATAAAAAATATAGGAAATTAGCTGTAACTTTTAATGATTCTCCTATCGAACATAATTTCTACCCAAAATACTTAGGAGTTTAATTAGATTTATCTCAAGCACAAGTTGTGAATGTAGAGAAGTAGAAGAAACAATACCTCATCTCATCAATAGTTGTCCCATATATAAATTTCAATATGGTTTGAGGGCTATTCATGATGTTTTCGATTCTATCTTGAAATGGGTTATAAATTTCAAACGAATAAGATACGTATTTTTGTTATTCAGTGCTTTTTTCTGCTTTTGTCTTTTCATTTCCAGATTCGATGTGGGCAACTTGAAGAAGTCTCTGTCTCCGCCAATGGAATACCACTCTTGAAGAAAGAAGTCCCTAACATATATTTCAGCTTATTTTTGTGCTTTCACACTTAGGCGGGGAGCCAGGGTTTTTTTTTATTGGGGTATTTTTCCTAGGCTTTTATGTCATACACCGAATTGTATGATACCCCGTCACTAACCCCTGATCTATATGCTTCATTGCAGTGACTGCTCGTCTGGGTAGGCATGGTCGGCCGGGCCGACCCAAACGCAACCAAAAAAGAAAGGTGAAATTAAATATTTTTTAATCGAAACTTATTTGAAAAATTAATAGCAATATTTAAATCTCGAGAAATTTCCTTTGTATCTTTTCCTCTGCCCTCTATATATCTCATATTTCCACTCAACACTTCGAAGTACACATTATTTCGGTCAAACACCTCAAATAATTTTTATTCCAAGTTCCCGCATCTGTCCTTATACGTAATAATGCAGCTCAGCCAGCCGAGCCACAGCTTTCAGTTTATGATTTCATCTAACACATACGTCGCTCGAAGTTCGTATTATGGAACTCTACAATACCTCGACTGTGACACTTGCGAGGTCGGCCGAGAACCCTTGGCCGTCCCTATGTGAAACGGCAGGGGGGTGGAATTGTTTATTATTATCGATGTTTATTGCAAATATCAAATTAAAAATTGTAATTTAATATCCACATCTTCATATGTTTATCCTAAATTTGAGATAGAAAGAGAAATCGTTATATATTTAAAATTTTGTCACGTGGTATCCTGTTAATAATTAAAATTTTCACCCTCAAATCTCAAATGATTATTTTCATAAGTACTTGAATATTATTTCAATTTCAGAAAAAAGTGTATTCGTACTGTATGGAATAAATTTTGTGATTTTCTGATCATAAAAATTCATTCTTAGTAACTGTAAATAGCAAAACAGCAACCCATCACTTGTTCATTTTTCAAAGACTAGGTCGGCCAAGATACCCTTGGGGAGGGGGTATATGAGAATTGCAATGTGATTGTTTACACTTTGGTTATCAGAGTTCAGTTCACAAGGTCAGTAGTTTGGAGTGAGATGTTAGTGTGTAGGGCTTAGGGTTGTACGAGTTTTCGTTCGTTTTCGGTTACAAGTTGAATCTGAGTGATCCAGATGGCAAGTGTAAGAGAGGTAGTATCAAATTGCGGTGATTTGATTAGTGTGTTTAGTAGATAACAGGTTTTCCATTATTAGAATAATTCTAATTGACAGCGTTCACAACATGATGAATATGATTTTAATTTTACTAAGTTTTGAGATGAATTGTTGGACAGTTTTATATTTAAGATATGATTGTCACTGTATTTGTAACATGAAAACTTGAAAAAGGCTCAATGTACGCCGAAACACATGTAGTAAAGTATTAATAAAAAAAAGATGAAATCCTAATTTCATTCCAGTGCTCTAATCCCAAGAAAATTATTGAACTCTGCACATCAAATATCACTGTTCAATTATCATTATCTGACTATAAGTTATTTGCTACCTATCAAGAATTGGTGACGAAAAGGGTAATAACATTCACTGAAATTAAATTAATATAACATCAAGCGATAATGAATTTAAAGTAAAAACAAGCCTTCTATCAAGCGCCCTTAACTTGATTATAGAAGATCAGTATTCATATCATTTATAATAAAAATGCATCCATCCCATTTTTTCAGAAAGGAGAGTGGAACAAAAATCGCAAAAAAAGAAAATTCATGACCCACAGAAATTTCACCCGAATGCTGGGATTTCAAGATATATAAAATAAGAGGATTTCTCCAGAACCCTAATAAAAAAAAACATCTCACAAGAATCAGAAAAGTGTTTATTCAATTCCACTCCGCCAGCAACGCATTGTTTTTATAGCAACAGATTACCCCTTCCCCAGCGTGAATGTCGGAACGAAGAGGAGGGGAGAAGAAAAGGAAATTATAAAGCTGATGAAATGGCGAATTCCGCTTTTTCCCGGTTTGTATTTACACAATAGAAAAAAGCATTCGTTTCAATATCCATCTCAGGCAACGCGATCGCATCATTACCGTTTAGATTAGGTAGAGCCATCCCGATGCCGGAAATGCCCTGGGTGAGCTTAATACCTTGAGATATTTTCCGCTAAGTAGTTCGCAGTTTCTCCGTTACTTCGCAAGAACGCCACAACCGCCTGGGATCGGGCTTCCACATCCGGTCTACTTTTTTGCGTTGCACTTCCATTTCCATGGAAATTAATGTCGTGGCGAAACGAATGGAAGGATTTCGGCCGAATGGGAATCTCGCCTGGCAGTTTCGCGATAATTTTTCCGAAATGCTCACTGGTTCGAAATGGTTTATGATGGAGGGGGGATTTGTTATTTTGAGGATTTTATTTCTAAAGATCTAGATAATTGTGAAGGAAAGAAAATCATTGAAATTCGTCAGTCATAGGATATAAACTTCATGATCATACAGGTTGTTTCATTTCAAAGTGTCTAACTCAACAACGAATGAGAATTATTGGAAATTCTCAAACTAATCGATTTTCCATGACAGGGGAACATAATCTGGCATAGAAATCTTCTATCCACCAGCAATCCCCAGGAGAGAGTTGCAATTCCATCAGGAAGTTGAATAAGAAGAGTGGGAAGTTTTGTAGTACAAATGTCCGCATGGATTCAAAGTAGTATAAACCTGCAGTTTTCAAAAATTCGAGGAATATTCACAAAGTCATAGGTGTAGTTTATGGGATTATGGTACCGATAAAACTGAATGTGCCGAGGATGTTCTAATTGAAGAAAAGTTTTGCAAAAAAGAGTATTAGTAAAAATTTAACACAAATTCTGGGAATTCTCACCGTCAACTGCAGCGATAAATCCTTGATTACATTCTGATCGAAGGCAAAGCAAAAACAAACATTAAGGTGATTAAATCATTTTTTTTTTATCAGAATCTGTATTTCTAGGCCATATGAAACGGAATTGTTACTTTCAGAAAATTTTGTTCCGGTATTTTGATTGCAGAATTATCAGAGGTGCGTTTTATCAATTACCAATAAAAAAAAACACGAAATGCTCGTTGAAGAAGAGAAAGGATATTTTGAGAACTTATTTCCAGAACAATGACTGTGTTAGGGCAATTGCGAAAATCTTTTATGAACGACATCCTGATAGAAGTGTTCTTGGAGTCAAGACACAACAAAGCTGAAAACGTAGTTGAACTTCAAAATTAATCTCTTCAAACTCAATGACTGAAAAACACTCGTGACATTGCTAATATAATTTCTAATGCACAACACGAATGCCTAAATATTTGAGTCTTCAATCAACTACTATACAGGGTGATTCCGGAGGAGACCGTCAGATTTTAGGTGAAGTATACAGTAGTCAATATAGTTTCGGTTTATAGTTCGGGGCCTTCATTGAGAGTCTACAGGGTAGACCGATTTTTCATTTATTCATAAATTTTGTATGGCTTGATCAATCTTGATGAAATTTTCAGTATAGAACAATATGATTATCTTCTTTCAATAATTCCAATATTTTTCAAAAATACAGAATGGGAATTATGATAAGTTCAGATTAAGTATGCAGGTTGAAAAAACACCCTGTACATTCCGTTTTCAGAAATTTTCTACTTGCTTCAGAATCTACCATAAGTTTACATTACTGGAGGATTTTTATTTTTTTTGGCACACGTCCATTTTTCCTAGAAAAATTTTTCAAAGATAAACAATATCGTTTTTTCGCTCCAAAGCATTGAGCATTTTCTGAACTAGATGGTAAAGCTGTATCGTCCAATAATACAAAGCTCTTTTTTTTAAAGTTTAACTGGTGGTAGCAGGATCAAAAAACGGGAAAATGATACTATGTCAGTTCGCCGACGTTTCAGAAATATATTTTTCCATCTTCAGGGCTAGACTGAACAATTTTATCCTCCCATTATCCTCCATATAAATAATACAGTTTACAAATCTCAAGTATGTACTTTGCATGGAAGGAAACTATCAGACCGCAACGAAAAATAAACAATATAGCAATTTTGAATTTAAAAATACAAAGCTCTTCCTGAGTCCTAAAATAAATTTTCCAAATTCGAAATTCATTTTTGATCGCTTATATTCAGATGTATAAAATCATTCAATTCAAAAAATTTCTTTATACGTACGTGAACCAAAAAAATCTACACACTGCTACAAATACAGAATAAACATTCGAAACATATGAAAGGCAAAATTATGGATTAACATAAAATTGAGTCATTATTCAGGTGATTTTCAGCACACTTCCGGTTTTCTATAAAGCGAATATTCCTAAAACATACTGGTTTCGTTCAAAAATGTACTCACTTATGGCCTTATGGTATGTAAAATATTGAATCACGAATGTATGATAAATAGTTTTAATGAAATTGAAACTTCCCCATAAAAATTAAATGTCTATTTAAATCAAGTTCTTTAAGATCCATGGTTACCATCACAGTGAACCACAGAATGAGAAGAACCGTCTATTAGTACTAGTCAAATTAGTACCGCATTAGGAATTTCGCAGAGCAAAGTGAGCAAGACTTTGAAGAAAGAACAATTCCACCCATACCACTACCAAAAGGTGCAAGAACTGTTGCCACAAGATCTGCCCCAACGATTACAATTTTGTCGCTGGGTTATTAGTCACCAACGAACTATTTTTCGTATTCTATTCAGCGACGAGGCTATGTTCACTAAGAATGGAATTTTTAATATCCACAATTCCCATGAATGGGCAAGAGACAACCCGTATTTGAAGAAGAGTCATAACACACAACACAGATTTTCTGCCAATATTTGGCTTGGAACAATAGACGGAAATTTAGTTGGCCCTCTCATTTTTGCGGAAAGATTAAATGGTGAAATTTACCTAGATTTTTCGGAAAATATTTTACCAAATTTTAACAAAATTGGTCGTGGGGCCCCATTGCTTGGCCACAAAGATCGCCTGATTTGAACCCTTTAGACTATTTTGTGTGGGGATATCTGGAAACAAGAGTTTATAAGGTTGAAATTAGAAGTAGAGAACACCTAGTTGAAAGGATTCTCGAGGAATATAATATCTTGAAGCAAAATCAATCCATCATTAGAAGGTCAATTGGAAATTTATTAAAAAGGTGTCGACTATGTATTCAAAAAAGGGGAAATCATTTCGAACATTCTATGTAAATTTTGTTTTAATCCTTAGTTTTGCCGTTCATGATATGTTTCGAATAATTATGCTGTATAAGTTGTAGATTTTTTGGTTTAAGTAGGTAGGTATAAAGATATTTTCTCGATTAAATGATTTTATACATCAGAATATGAGTGATTAAATATGAATTTCGAAGACCTACTATAGGACTCAGGAATAGCTTTGTTTCATTGGACGACACCGGTCCACATTCTAGTTCAGAATACCCTCACTGCCTTGGAGCGAAATAACGATATTGTTCATCCTTTTTCTAGGAAAACTGGATGTGTGTCAAAAAAAATAAAAACGCTCCAGTAATGTAAACTTATGATAGGATCTGAAGCATGTAGAAAATTTTTGAAAACGGAATGTACATGGTGTTTTTTCAATCTGCATACTTAATCTGAACTTATCATAATTCCCACCCTGTATTTTTGAGAAAGTGTTGAAATTATTGAAAGAAGATAATCATATTGTTCTACACTGAAAATTTCATCAAGATTGATCAAGCCATATCAAAGTTATGAATAAAAGAAAAATCGGTTGAATCGAACAAATCGCCCTATAGACTCTCATTAAAGGCCTGCAACCATAAACCAAACATTGTTTCGAAACTGCCTCGACTAGTGTATACTTCACCTAAAATCTGACGGTCTCCTCCGGAATCACCCTGTATAGACTACTATATAAAACCGCCGTTTTACTTTATAATTTGAGGTTTTATTATAAAAAACTAGTTACATACTCATTCTTCAAAATATTTTCCATCGCTCCGCACAACTTTCACCCATCTTTGTGGCAGCTCGTCGAAAGAATTCCTCCTCGGAAGAATTGTTCGTCTTTTGACGCGATGCAAGAATTGATCCAATTTTTGGCTGCTTCGTAAGAACGAAAGTGCTGGTCGGCGAGGTCATGCGTCATCAATCGGAATAGGTAGAAATCAGAAGGAGCGATGTCTGGAGAGTACGGCGGGTGGGGTAGGATGTCCCAATTACATGTTTCTAGGTATGTTTTCACGACCTTGGAAACGTGGCCGAACGTTATAATGCAGAAGTATTATCTTGTCGTATCTTTCTGCATATTGCGGGGGTTTTTCCTTCAACGCTCGACTCAAACGTATTAGTTGCGTCCGATAGAGGGCCCCATGATATTTTCCTCTCCGGGTTGTCATAGTGTATCCACTTTTCATCTCCGGTCACGATACGATGCAAAAAACCCTATCTGTTTTGCCGTTGGAGGAAGTGTTCGCACATGAAAAGGCGCCATTCGATGTCTCTCGGCTTCAACTCGTACGGCAACCAATGTCCCAATTTCTGCATCATTCCTAAGCATTTTAAGTGATGAGAAACCACTTGCTGAGACACGCCTAATAAATTTGCAAGTTCCTGTTGCCTTCTACAAGAATCTTCGTCCAGCAAAGTCTCCAAATCTGCATCCTCGAACTTTTTCAAGGGGCCAGGACGTTCCTTGTCTTCCACGTCATATTCGCCATTTTTGAACTTATGAAACCATTCCAGACACGTTCTTTCACTAATACAACATTCACCATAAGTTTCTACAATCATTTGACGCATCTGAGCTGCATTTTTTCGAACATTTCTTTATGAGCACTGAGCACATACAAAACTATTGTATATTTATTTTCAGCACACTTCCGGTTTTCTATAAAGCGAATATTCCTAAAACATACTGGTTTCGTTCAAAAATGTACTCACTTATGGCCTTATGGTATGTAAAATATTGAATCACGAATGTATGATAAATAGTTTTAATGAAATTGAAACTTCCCCATAAAAATTAAATGTCTATTTAAATCAAGTTCTTTAAGATCCATGGTTACCATCACAGTGAACCACAGAATGAGAAGAACCGTCTATTAGTACTAGTCAAATTAGTACCGCATTAGAATTTCGCAGAGCAAAGTGAGCAAGACTTTGAAGAAAGAACAATTCCACCCATACCACTACCAAAAGGTGCAAGAACTGTTGCCACAAGATCTGCCCCAACGATTACAATTTTGTCGCTGGGTTATTAGTCACCAACGAACTATTTTTCGTATTCTATTCAGCGACGAGGCTATGTTCACTAAGAATGGAATTTTTAATATCCACAATTCCCATGAATGGGCAAGAGACAACCCGTATTTGAAGAAGAGTCATAACACACAACACAGATTTTCTGCCAATATTTGGCTTGGAACAATAGACGGAAATTTAGTTGGCCCTCTCATTTTTGCGGAAAGATTAAATGGTGAAATTTACCTAGATTTTTCGGAAAATATTTTACCAAATTTTAACAAAATTGGTCGTGGGGGCCCCATTGCTTGGCCACAAAGATCGCCTGATTTGAACCCTTTAGACTATTTTGTGTGGGGATATCTGGAAACAAGAGTTTATAAGGTTGAAATTAGAAGTAGAGAACACCTAGTTGAAAGGATTCTCGAGGAATATAATATCTTGAAGCAAAATCAATCCATCATTAGAAGGTCAATTGGAAATTTATTAAAAAGGTGTCGACTATGTATTCAAAAAAGGGGAAATCATTTCGAACATTCTATGTAAATTTTGTTTTAATCCTTAGTTTTGCCGTTCATGATATGTTTCGAATAATTATGCTGTATAAGTTGTAGATTTTTTGGTTTAAGTAGGTAGGTATAAAGATATTTTCTCGATTAAATGATTTTATACATCAGAATATGAGTGATTAAATATGAATTTCGAAGACCTACTATAGGACTCAGGAATAGCTTTGTTTCATTGGACGACACCGGTCCACATTCTAGTTCAGAATACCCTCACTGCCTTGGAGCGAAATAACGATATTGTTCATCCTTTTTCTAGGAAAACTGGATGTGTGTCAAAAAAATAAAAACGCTCCAGTAATGTAAACTTATGATAGGATCTGAAGCATGTAGAAAATTTTGAAAACGGAATGTACATGGTGTTTTTTCAATCTGCATACTTAATCTGAACTTATCATAATTCCCACCCTGTATTTTTGAGAAAGTGTTGAAATTATTGAAAGAAGATAATCATATTGTTCTACACTGAAAATTTCATCAAGATTGATCAAGCCATATCAAAGTTATGAATAAAGAAAAAATCGGTTGAATCGAACAAATCGCCCTATAGACTCTCATTAAAGGCCTGCAACCATAAACCAAACATTGTTTCGAAACTGCCTCGACTAGTGTATACTTCACCTAAAATCTGACGGTCTCCTCCGGAATCACCCTGTATAGACTACTATATAAAACCGCCGTTTTACTTTATAATTTGAGGTTTTATTATAAAAACTAGTTACATACTCATTCTTCAAAATATTTTCCATCGCTCCGCACAACTTTCACCCATCTTTGTGGCAGCTCGTCGAAAGAATTCCTCCTCGGAAGAATTGTTCGTCTTTTGACGCGATGCAAGAATTGATCCAATTTTGGCTGCTTCGTAAGAACGAAAGTGCTGGTCGGCGAGGTCATGCGTCATCAATCGGAATAGGTAGAAATCAGAAGGAGCGATGTCTGGAGAGTACGGCGGGTGGGGTAGGATGTCCCAATTACATGTTTCTAGGTATGTTTTCACGACCTTGGAAACGTGGCCGAACGTTATAATGCAGAAGTATTATCTTGTCGTATCTTTCTGCATATTGCGGGGGTTTTTCCTTCAACGCTCGACTCAAACGTATTAGTTGCGTCCGATAGAGGGCCCCATGATATTTTCCTCTCCGGGTTGTCATAGTGTATCCACTTTTCATCTCCGGTCACGATACGATGCAAAAAACCCTATCTGTTTTGCCGTTGGAGGAAGTGTTCGCACATGAAAAGGCGCCATTCGATGTCTCTCGGCTTCAACTCGTACGGCACCAAATGTCCCAATTTCTAGATCATTCCTAAACATTTTAAGCGATGAGAAACCACTTGCTTAGACACGTCTAATAAATTTGCAAATTCCTGTTGCATTCTACAAGAATCTTCGTCCAGCAAAGTCTCCAAATCTGCATCCTCGAACTTTTTCACGGATCCAGGACGCTCCTTGTCTTCCACGTCATATTCGCCATTTTGAACTTATGAAACCATTCCAGACACGTTCTTTCACTAATACAACATTCACCATAAGTTTCTTCAATCATTTGACGCATCTGAGCTGCATTTTTTTCGAATAATAATAATAATCTTTATTGTATATAAGGCATGTAAGTTCATGCATATGTTAGGCCCGAAGACCGAAAACGCTCAGTGGCCGGAAAAATCGGCCACATCGCGTTCTGGCTGTCTTCGAACGCACAGAACGCGTTTTGGTAATTGTTAAACAGCCGGAACGCGTTTGTCTAACGGCAATTGGTTCAAATGTAAGACCCTGTAGTTTTTTACATTTTTAGAATAATAAAAATAAGTTGTGTCCGAACATGTTTGGTACTTGTGGTCTAGCATTTCTTTATGAGCACTGAGCACATACAAAACTATTGTATATTTGTCGACCCTGTACCTATTGGAATCAACATGTGATACATTTTTGGAATCAGCTCAGCTAGAGTAATCTGGAAATGGAGACGAAATAGTTCAATTTAAAAAAAATGACGGTGATGTCATTACTCGAAAATAATTCACGCTGTATATTAGATTATTATTTTAAAATAAGGTAAATTAAAATAAAAATCGATGTGTTTCAGGATTATTTCTCGAAATGGTCTGATTAGCTAAAAATGAATTTGTTCCATACTTTACGGATACAATTTAAATGTACTATGTAATTCGAAATGTCATTCAAACAGTTCTTGTAAAAATAAGTAACGTACCTATGTAAAGTACACAAAAGTTCGGAAAAACCCGTCGTTTGTATTTAATTGTAGTTTTCAATAATTGAAGTGTTTCTAATAAAGTAATTAAAAGAGTTATAAATTCAAGTTTGTTTTGTTCTTCACAATAAGTTGGATTTGTAGAAAATAAAGTGAAATTCATTTGTTCAATAAAGAACTTTTCGCTTTTTAATTCATGCATTTATATATTATATGCTCGACAATATAAGTTTATTAGTGTAACTTTCTTCCTAGAACTGAAAAACAATTATAAGAAATTTAATATTGTTGAAATGATTCGGCAAGAAAAACCGAACCCATCTTTGGTATCCAATTGTAGTTGTCAATAATTGAATTGTATTTCAATTTTCAACTTTGTTTTATGAGGGACAGTATAAATTTTATCCTACGCAGGTAGAAATCGGCAAATAATACAATTCGAACATTAAGAACCCGTTGTGAGCGTTGAACAATTGACAAAACGCGTTCCGGCTGTTTAACAATTACCAGAACGCGTTGCGAGCGTTTAAAAACAACCAAAACGCGTTCTGTGCGTTCGAAGACAGCCTGATGTGGCCGTTTTTTCCGGCCACTGAGCGTTTTCGGTCTTCGGGCCTAACACATATACTCGTCAAATAGGTACAAATAACCGTATTACATAGAAAACGTATAGTACACCGCACAAATACTGCAATATAATAAATTACAAACATATGCTGAAGTAACAATCACATGAAAAGTACAGACAACCAGGTACAAAGTCCGGACAAAATCATTTCTCCCATTATAGGAGTAAAATCAAAATGACGACTACCTAAGGTAAGACTAATTCCTATTATATCTTCCCATTCAGGCAAAACATAAGCGCACATGTCATGTTATAGCATACATTATTTACTCATATCGTTAAAAAATTCTGCCATAGAGTAGTAGCACTTTCCTTGAAAAATTCCTTAATGTAACCCTTAAACCTGGTATAGGCCATGCCCCTGACACTGTCTGGAAGATAGTTCATAAGTTTCTTGCCCATATAGTCAGGAGAATGCTCAAATTTGGCTGATCTATGAGTTTCAAGAACAAACCTACTCGAATGCCGAGTAATATAATGATGGAGATCGGAGCAACGGAGGTGCTGATCCGCAATTGATTTTATATGTAGCAGAAGCTTATACATATATAAACTAGGAAGAGGCATAATTTTGTACTTGACGAAATGGGGTCTACAGGAACAAGTACGCTTCAAGTCAAATACTGAACGAAGAATTCGTTTCTGACCAATGAATACTCTTGTCCAACCAACACCACCACCCTTTAATTAAATGCAAAAAGCAACAGTTTGCACAAATAACGCTTGCTCGGCTCGAATTCCGCCATTTTCGTGCACAAACAAAACAAAGCACAGTGAAAATAGACAAGCAAAATTTCGTAGAGTTGTTGACTGATGACTCAGCTAACTATGTAACGTTTCTGTTGGTACATATCGACCGATTTGCAATGCTAGTGCAACCTATGGTAAAACAGCGGTTTTCTATTTGTAAGCCTGATAATAAGACAGGATAGAGATATAACAAGGTTATCATTCATTTCCATGATTCATGCACAGAATATTTCAATAACTTTTTGTAATCAAAAATAAAACTACACTTAAGGTTTGCATTGATGACAATATAACTTGAACGGACTATAATTCTTAATTTGTAAGCAAATGGACGTTCTACTCTTATCGGTGGCGTTTATTTCCCAATATCAGTTTGTCAGCTTGAATTGTTCGGGATTAAGTCCTTTTTTATATTGTAACTAGCTAAAAATGGTATGAAACTTGACATAGATGTTAAATTGACCTAAAAATATTGGAAATCGAAGATTAGAGGTAGAAAACTGTTGATTTCAAAAGAGATTGCCGTATACACAAAAGACAAAAAACTATGCATAAACCTTCCAATACACCGATCAGCAAAATAAACCAAATTCTACAAATTTCCATCATGAGAATTCTCTGGATTGCATTTTACGCGATAAGCTGATGGTAATAACTTATCGACAACCCGCCAGGGTAAATAACTTAAAGAGAATGACAGACACCGTTATCGATATCATGTAGAGAGAGACTGTTGCTCTACCAGTTGAACTGTCATATCCAGAGAGTGATCACCGGATATATCACAACCAGAGAGACCGGATGAAAAGTGAGCTTGGAGCAAATTCACCCCACCGATACGGCCTCGTCTGTCGTGTCTGTGGATGAAAGATGCTCCCCATAAAAGGGTGAGCTGATTGCGAAAACATGTCAACTATCATTTATTATTAGCATGCGAATGAGTACATCGATTTGGAATCGGGTAAGGGCCGTTTTTTGTCCGTGGTGATGCGCTGCGAAATTATTTTGTGCGATTTTGATGTTTTGGACGAATGATCGATTAGGGTTATGACTCAGGGAAACCTCTCCATTAACGAAGGAAATGGGGTGTTTGGGGGAGATATCAAATGTGAGCTCTCGCGTAGAAGGAGCTATTGCTCATTTCTGGTTATCTCATGCATATTTAGAGTTTTATGACGTCGAAAGGATGTACAGGGTGGTTTGTGGTTGGCACTTTATTATTGAAAGTTTTCAAATCACTTTCATCATTCTAACTGATGATTCCTGGGTCAAAAGCTCATATCAATTCGGATTGGTTCAATGATGACGATTATTTGTAGATTTTGAAATAAACAGATATTTCTGGAGGTAATCGAACAAACTTCCTTGTACCAAAGCTGACAGTAACATTTTGATTTCTGAATTCTTTTGTTTGTAACAGAAAAAGATATTCTGGGACGATATGGTGATACTTGCATCTGATGAAAACGCCGAGAAAGCTCCCAAACAACTACAACAGCAGCTGGATGATCTTGAGCAGTGGCATCAAAAATGGCGACTCAGCACCAATGAGGCTTCTTCAGTTTAAGTAACATTTACTACAAGAAGAAATACGTGTGATTCTGTCGAAATACTCGAAAAGGAAACCATGTCGGCATATGGTACATCAATTCAATGCTTAGAAGTATGAAATAAATCTCAAATTCCGATAAATATATTGGCCTATAGGGTGGATGTCCAAATTGAACCTTCAAAGTATATTGAAAACATATTTTTTAACCATGTCTCATTCAAAATTTATATTTTTTTTACTGAAATAATTGTACCCATAACAATGGATTTGTGACTTTAAGCAATGGTCTGGTTCATTACAAAACCTAAGGATTTAGTGTAGGGTGTCAATTTTCAACATTTTCAAAAATATACCTATTTTCACTTAACCAAGTTGTATAACTGTTATAACCTAGCATATCGCCCAGTACCCGCTTGACGCTGAGTTACGGAACACTGCTTGTTTCTGATTGATTTTTAGAAGAAGGACATTTGAGCTTCGAACAAAACTGAAGGAAAACTATGGGTAGTTAATTTTAATTTGAGATGAAGGTTTGTTCATTCATCGTCGCAATTGTATAAGTATCACAATGTTCCAGAGTAAGAAAAAGACTCTTAAATAAGAGATCAAAAGATTCTAATTCGCGTCACAGCCTTCCTAAATTTTTTATAATATATAAAATTTAACAATTGGTAGCCATTCTTCCAGCATAAATCAATTCATAATTAATTTTGTCATGTTACTCCCTCAATGAGCCGTAGAAAAATCAAATCGAGTGTCAGAGAAAACGTTTAGTCCCATTCAAAACTCTACACTATTAAAAAACCACTCACTTTGTTATATCCTTAAACACAAAAAAAGGAAGTTTTATTATCTCGATATAAAGCTATGCGGCGAACGAATAATACATTCCGGAATTCAAACCGTATGTAAACATTTCCCAGTGAAGAATGTCGGAAATACATTCTAGAAAAACAGGGTGACGCTACGTATGAAGTCAACAGAAGCGAGAACTTGAAGACTACGACTGAATAAACGAGGTAAGGAGGGCAATAGAGAAAGTCAAAATTCAATATTAAGCTCAGAACGGCAGAAGTTGTTGGTAAATATCCGCGGAGCGAGATAACCTGTTGCCATTTAGAATTCGTCCTGAGTCTTGTATGAGCATCACGTCTTGCTTTTATTGGATCCATCTTAGCCAGCCAAACAGCAACCAGTCGCTCCATGCCTCTTGTTAGCAATATAAGAAACAGTCTAGGCGGAACATAAGGTTTAGATCGAAAAAAAATGTTGAGAGGCAACGATTTTTTCTGACATCGGAGAAGGAATACCAATTTAAGAGTATACTGGAATATCCAATATAAGCTTCTTCCTGCTGTCGAGTTTCTTGGTATGCTTATAGAAAATAATTTTTAAAAGACCACGCATGTCTTCATGTACTTCCATATGATATAACTAAAACCATTGAAAACAATCATAGTAGTAAAGAGTCTTTCAATAGGAATTTGGTTTTTTAATTGTGGCCACACCTACTACATGACAGCATTGATAGCTAGTTTTTTGTCGAATTTGTAGTAGATGCTTTGGCAATTGTTACAATGAATTTGATTTCACTTGAATATTGCATTAAAATAATGAACCCACTATGAAAATGGTGGATCTATTAAAATACATTCCGTGATATTTTCGGACAACATAAGTGACCCTCTCAAATCGCCATTAAGGTTTTGGTCGCTAAATTTGAGTCGACAGGCTTAGTATAAAATGTGTCAACACCAACGCGTGTTCGAAAAGGCCGTTCAACTGAAAATATCGCAGCCGTGAGCCACAAGGTTGAAGAAGCACCAAATACATCAATTTCTCGAGGTTCTCAACAGCTGGAGTTATCCCAAACCACTACGCGGCATAAGAATTTTATTTTGAAGCCTTATAAGATTTAACTAGTGCAGGAATTAAAGCCGACCGACCATTTACCATAAATTCATTCTATTCTCATTCTCGAACACCCCGATTGTGTTTCTTCAGACGAAGCCCATTTTCACTTGTCAGGGTACGACAACCAGCAAAATTGCCGCATTTGGGCTTCTGAAAATCCTAGAGGGGTTATTGAGAAGCCTCTGCATGCTCAACGTGTCACTGTATGGTGCGCTATGTGATCTGGAGGCGTCATTGGGCCGTTTTTTTCGAAGATCAAGCTATCGCGAGATGTTCACAACTCCATTTTGGCCTATCATTGATGACATGGATATCACGGACATGTGGATTCAACAAAGCCAATGAGATGATCAATTTATTGCAAACCAAATTTGCTGATCGCATAATTTCACGAAATTCAGGTGTCGAATGGCCAGCTAGATCGTGTGATTTAACATAACTGGATTACTTTTTGTGGGGCTATCTTAAGGACAGAGATTATATGGCGCCAATCGAATCGATTGCAGCTTTAAAACTCAAAATCAGAGATGTGAATAGACCCGACATACCACCAAGAACTTATTGAAAATTTCGATGATAGACTTTACTTCTGTCAGCGTAGTCGTGTTGGACAGTTGCCTGATATTATTCTTCATTCATAATTGCCAATTTTTTCTTTTTGTTATACAATAAAAATTTGAATCATCGTCATCAACATTTTTTGTGTTATTTTGTTTTAAAAACAAAGTTCTTAGTGAAAGACTTTAGAATCAGTTGTGCGTTTGATGGAATGGTAAAAAAAATCTCATTTCCGATCCTTCTAAAACAATTCCTGGTTTTGATCTTCCAACAGTTCTTAATCGTTTGAGGGCATCTCATTGTCGTACCAATAGAATGCTATTCAGATGGAACTCAGTTCCAAGCGGAAGTTGTGATATGAGGATATGCAGAGGAAACAATACCTTATTTCATCAATATCTGTCCTAAACAGGGTGTCCGGGGAATAACTGTACATAGAGATAGAGTTGGACTAGCTGATTACGAATTGACTATAAAAAATTAATTTCTGGATTTCCCTAGAAAGCTACAGGGTGATATTCCAGCTTCATGGAAATACTAAGACCATCATAAAATCCAAACTTATTGACGGATATTATTGAAACTTGGGAGGCTATTGGCCGAGTCGGAAAGATATCAATTATTCCATTATTCCAGGGCCGGAGTCATTAATATTCATTCAAAGTGTTCAGGGTAGAAAAATCACTTTGTATTTCGAATTACAAATAACTGATTCGCTTTTTAGAAGGAAGCTAAATTATGCTTCAATTTGTGATATCGCTCAAAGTTGTCACATCAACAATTATTTTTTCATGAATTTCTTATTTTGGATAAAGTTCGAAAATTTTAATTCATTTTCCTGAACAGGATTTAGTCATTTTATGGAGGTCGAAAATAAATAAAAAACTTTCTTAAAATAGTCACTGAAGGTGAGGAAGACTATAATAATTTGTTGACATACTGGGTGGCCACCCTAGCACGGATCTCATTGCGATGGAATTAATGAAGGTAAATTTCGAAAAAAAAAATTGGCGATGTGTATAGGTTATACATAAGCATATTTTAAGATTATTCGTATGTATACCGGGTGTTCGACAACAAAGATATAAGTAGACTAAAGTGACAGTTCTTCTAATGTAAAAACCTCTAACTGAATTAGTAAATCGAGTAGTATGAGCAGTGATTTTTCAATTTGTTAGTCTGTTTCTTTAAAGTTTACTTATTCAATATTAAATATTATGAAGTACTCTGAGAAAGAGGAGATATGATTTTCAGTTTGGGAGAATGTTTCAAAATATCTTACTAGATTCCTTCAAGATAAAACATGAATTCCTATT
The DNA here is from genome assembly GCA_030674115.1 of Micraspis discolor. NCBI lineage: Eukaryota > Metazoa > Arthropoda > Insecta > Coleoptera > Coccinellidae > Micraspis > Micraspis discolor. Next base: position 6,835,983 of record JARTUT010001740.1, read on the forward strand.
ACATATTCTGTGATAAATTTCAAACATTTCGACAACTGAAATTTAAAATTGTTCGTTGCTTGTGTTTTGATTATTATAAAATAGTGAAATTATCAAAATGGCCAATTTCACAAATAGATAATATGCTGATATGATGTTCGTGTATGGTAAATGTGAGGGAAATAGTCGAGCTGCTGTGAGAGAGTATCGTCTGAGATTTCCTACTCGCAGAATTCCCAATCTCCAAACATTTTCTGCAGTATTTAGTTGTATAGCGCAATATGGTAGAGTGCCAGATAGGAAGAAGGATCGCCAAAGGAATCTAGAAAGAGGTGATGAAGTACTCCAATTAATTCAATCACAACCTTCAACTAGTATAAGGAGAGTGAGTGCACAATTACATTTGCCGAAGCATAAGGTGCACAGAACAAGAGTACCCGTACCACATACAACAAGTACAACGATTAGAACCTGGCGATAATGTCTTAAGACTGAATTTTGCACATTGGATTGCAAATCACAGAGTCACTTTGTACAGAACAATATTCAGTAATGAGGCTCAATTCACCAGAGATGGTGTGTTCAATACTCATAACTCGTACATTTGGGCCGAAAATAATCCACACAGTATAAGACTGAGAAAATCACAACAAAAATTTTCAGTAAATGTTTGGTGCGCTGTGATAAACAAACATCTGATAGGGCCTCATTTTTTGACGGTCGCCTCACAAGAGCGATTTATCTAGAGTTCTTGCAAAATATTTCACCCGGCATGCTACAAGGAATAAATATTAGAGGAATTTATTTCCAGCATGATGGAGCTGGCCCTCATTTTGTCTTGGAAGTTAGAAGTTACCTCGACAATTCCTATCCAAATAGGTGGATACGTCGAGGAGGACCTATTCCATGGCCTCCTCGATCTCCAGATTTCAACCCGCTAGACTATTTTGTATGGGGAAAATTGAAGGATATGGTATATTCTGAAGAAATTCAGTCAAGAGAACAGCTGATGAACAGAATTACCAACTATTGCGATATTTTAAGAAATAATGGCGATATGATTCGCAAGGCTGTATCCAATTGGAACATTCGGCAAGAGAAATGTATACAAGCTAATGGTTTTCATTTCGAACCACTTCTAAAATAACGTTGAATCAGCAATTCATTCGTTCCTATTTTCATTTTCATTACTCTTTACTGTATTTTAGTTTCTTTCATTTGTTATTGTTTAGTTATGGAATGTGCCTATTAAAGCTGTGAACATTTTTGAAAATTTTCTACTAATACCTTCGCATTTTATATTCAAATATGTGATTTTCAGTTCTCTTCAAGGTGAAATATTCAATTTATCGAACTTTATCCAAATTCAAAAATTCATAATTAAATAATTGTTGATATGACAGCTTTGAGCGATACCACAAATTGAAGCATAATTTAGCTTCTTTCTAAAAAGCGAATCAATTATTTCTAATTCGAAATACAAAGTGTTTTTTTTACACTGAACACTTTGAATGAATATTAATGAGTCTGGCTCTGGAATAATGGAATAATTGATATCTTTCAGACTCGACCTTAGCATGTGTCAATAGCCTCCCAAGTTTTGATAATATCCGTCAATAAGTTTGGATTTTATGATGGTCTTAGTATTTCCATGAAGCTGGAATCTCACCCTGTAGCTTTCTAGGGAAATTAATTTTTTATAGTCAATTCGTAATCAGCTAGTCCAACTCTATCTCTGGTATCAGTATGTACAGTTATTCCCCGGACACCTTGTATATAAATTTCAATATGATATTAGGGCTTTTCAAGTTGTTTCCGATTCTGTCTTGGAATGGGTTATAAATTTCAAACAAACTCAATACGTGTATTTTGTATTCAGGAGTGCGTTCAGAATCAACGTCGGAATCATCTGAAGAAACATGAGTGACTGAATCATTTCTTAGAAGGAAAATAATGTTTTTAAACGATTCAGATTCAATTAGTGGATGCTGTGGAAAGTAATTTTCATTCAAACTAAACTGGACTACAGCGGGGTATTTGTCCAATGTGAAAACTTAAAATGCTTATAACTTTTTAACGCAGCTGAATATGGAAAAACGGTATGGGAAAAAAGTGTTACATACGATCTCAAGAACCTATTGTTAAAATAAACGCAGTGGTCAAAGACTCACCCTATATATATATATTATATTTTTCAAACGATCGCTTAGTCTGGATAGATATAAGCAATAAATGATAATGATAAAATGAAACATACAGCATGTACACTTATCGCTGATCCGTCTGCTCATTCAATCTCGACAACCTGTTAAGACAAACTCCGCTTCCTGGGGTCGAATTCAATAGCGGAGTCTTTCAGAAAATTCTTCAGGCGAACTAAATGCAAACCCCTGGTGCATAAACTTCCCTTCCGTTCAGACGGCAATGCGATGAAGGAACGGGAAAATTCTAAACTCAGAAGCATATAACGAATGGCAGAATCAGTCCTCCAGTTTGGGAGCAAAGTAATGAGTTTGCTTTGCAAATAGCGCCTACGTAGACTTTCACGCAGGCTTCATTTGAAGACTTTACCTATTGAAGCAGGTCTTTATTTTTACGATTACAAGCTCGAAATGCTCAGAAGATTTTACATAGAATTGACAAAGGGGCAGTTCGTTCTCCCATTCAGAGGAATCAGCTGAATTAATATTGAGCAAGATTGTGTTGGTACTTGGTGTAGTTGTGAAAATTTCATTTTCATTAAATTTCACAAAAAACAATAAACGATTCATTCGATTATGATGTGATTCTTTGGGAGACATTCATCAGATAATATTAATATTTTTAATATCAATTATTCCGGCATATATTTTCTATCTCCGACACAGAAAATCTCGTTGAAAAACTCAAGAAGAATTTGTAGAAAATGTATATCTACATATCTACAAGTAGCAGAAGGAAATGAACCAAGATAGTACTTGAATATAGTATGCTTCACCGTTTTAGAATCATTCAATTCACATAAAGGCCAAAATTGATCAAACTACTGAAATTGAAAAAACATTATTCCTCACCTCTGTGATATGAAGATCTATTTATGTCGGTAATGGTGTCCATTCTATCTGTAATTCTTTAGTTCGAGTGCTTATGGGGTTATGCCGGGTGTCTCGTAACTCAACGTCAAGCAGATCTAGTAAAAATAAAAAAAAAATTGTATTTCACTTGGTTGAGTGGTAATAGGTATATTTTGTAGTGACAAATTTTCCAATTTTGCAGGGATTTGTTTTTAAACGTAATCCTCAATGACCATGCTCTTGATTACAGTCACAAATCCATTGTTAGGTACAATTGTTTTATTTAAATTTTTGCTTATTCTTCATTATTTTTTATTTTTTTTTTTTTTTTTTTCATTTTTGCTAAAACTGGTATAACGTAGCATATCGCCCAGTCACCGCTTGACGTTGAGTTATGGGACACCCTTTATACATCTGAAATCTGAATGCTCTCACTTGTAGTGATTTTCTTGTGCAGAAAACCTTAACTTTGGACAAAATATCATATGGACAGCACTGGTATTTTTAATAGATACAATAATATACAATATTTTCACCTTGAAATGACAGAATATGTCAGTTCAAACGTTGGGAAGAAGAACAATAAGAGATTGACGAGAAATTTTTGATGATGGAACTCGTACAGAATTATTGTTTGGTCAATAACTATCATCTATTATAGTTGATGACGAGATATTGTTGATGATGGAGCTCGTGTTGAATGATTGTTTGGGCTATTACCATCATCTATTGTGGATGTAATGATTTCCGACGTTTCGATAGACATCTTCTATCTTTATCAAGGAGAAAAGTAAGAAACCTTTTGAAAATTATCAATTTTCAAAAAGTCAATTGACAGAAGTCATGAAAGAAAATGAACATCCACAATAGATGATGGTAATAGCCCAAACAATCATTCAACACGAGCTCCATCATCAACAATATCTCGTCATCAACTAGAAATTCGGTATGGGCCCGAATTGTTTCAAGAAGTTAGAAGTTATGAAAGAACCAGCATAAAATTGGCAAAGGAATGCAACCATCTGACATTCATCCATCTTGCAAGAGATCGAAACCTAATTCCTAAAGGTCTCAGAGTGAAACTTCCTGTCAAAAGTTATAGAGCAGATAGGATTTCAAAACGGACAAGTCAAGCCCTTATGAGAGAAAGACTGAATCAACATCGATTCAACAAAGCCAAATTACTCACAACATGCGAGAACCTTAGATGTAGCATTCAATCAAAAACTGATGCTGAAGATTATGAAAATATTCTGGGAGCTATTGAACATAGCTATGAAAGAATATATGAACAACAAAAACAAGTCCAAAAAAGGAAAATGGGGAAACTTATGAAGGAGTCAAGAAAATATGAACCCTTAGATCATTCAAAAACCGTGATCAATTTATCTAATAAGAACTTAAGTGAAGATCAGATATCTCTCCTCAACAAGGGTCTCAAGTTCTCTATAGCCCCTAAGACGATACCAAAAATTGAAATCATGTTGGCGGCAGAAGAAACTGCACAAAAAAATTCGAGAACCTGAAAAAGCCGAAGAGTACAGATGGAAAATCAGAACCTTGTAAGACAGGAATAACAAAACACCTCTACCCAATATAAATAAAGCTGAACAGAGGGCATTAAAAGATCTTAACTCGGATAGTTCCATAAAGATACTTCCAGCAGACAAAGGAAACGCCACTGTAATTCTAGATGTTGGCTCTTATAATCAAAAAAATCAATGAATTATTAGAAGCAGGAAAATACAAAAGACTAAAAAGGACCCTACCACCATAGTTGAAAACAAGATTTACAAAATCCTTTATAAATATCGAAATGAATTTCCAGATCAATTCATTAGATCAAGACTTACACCTCACTTCAGTAAACCACCACATTTATATATGGTCTACCTAAGACCAAAAGAAATTCAGCATGCACCAAGCAAATATTCCTCTAAGACCATTAAATTGTGAGTTCAAGAAATTCAGCATGCACCAATTGGCTAAATTTCTGCTGAAAATTATATCACCATTAAATGGTAATTCAACATCGATGATAAGAAACACGAAAACTTCATAGAAATAATGAAACATCAAGAAATCATGGAAGAAGACGTTATGGTCAGTTCGACATTACCAGTTTGTTCACTAATATTCCGACAGATAAAACACTTATCATAGTTAGGAAAAAGCTTGAAGAAGATCAAACCCTTAGTGAAAGAACTACACTAAGCGTGAATGAATGCACTGAAATCACCCTTAGTGCAATTAAGAACTACAAAAGCTTTTTTCTATTTGTATTGAAACAACATATTTCCAATTTGAAGACATCTTTATCAACAAGAATTTGGAATGGCCATGGGTTCACCACTATCACCAATTTTAGCTGATTTATATATGGAAATTTTCGAACAGAAGGCATTAGAAAAATATGCACTTAAACCCAAACTGTGAAAAGATATGTAGATGATACTTTCATTATTTGGCAACATGGAAGAGACACTATAGATGGAATCCTTCAATATCTAAACAATCAAGAGGAATCAATTAAATTCACAATTGAAATCGAGAAAGACAGACAATTTTCATTCTTAGATGTACTCGTACATAAACAAAATGGAATCCCAAGAACCACTGTGTATAAAAAGCCAACGAACACAGGACAATATCTACATTTTTATTCAAACCACCAACTAAACACTAAATTAGAGTAGCAAAATGTTTATTTGATAGAGCAATAAACATTTGTTGCACTGAAATTACGTTGAAAATGGAAAATTCAAAAGAAGTTAGCACAGCCCTTTTGTTTTTGCGTGCTTGTTCTTAGTGAAACAGCGTTTTGCCCAAATGTCTGTAATTTTCGAATATTGAGCCGAAAATGGTCTCAATCGATTGGGTTCGACTTCCTGATGAAGAATCTGTTGTCAATTTGAGTATTTTTGGCTGTCCGGCCGTATACTCTTTATCTTCCGAAGGAGATCACCTAGAGTTTCCATTTTTTCAGAATAGGTTGATTGTCCAAATATCTCGCACAAGTTCGTTATTTTTCCAAATCCATCGAATAGATTAGATGTCTGAATCTGAAATTTGAAACATTGAAGAGAGTTATCAAATGACCGCTAAACGGAAAGAAAAAATGAAAATTTACATTATTCGCTTTTACTCACTTAGTGAAAGATCTTATTAATCGTACCATTTGAAAAAAAAAAATTACGACACAAAGCAGCACAAACCTTGCACAATTCAGCAGCACAAACATTTTATCGAAAATCAAAAAGTGCGGGGCTAACTTCACAACAGTGTTGCCATTCACAAAATTCATCATTCAATCTACTGATATTTTCATTTTTCACCGTTTAAAAAGACAACTTGAAGTTTTTTCTGAAAAAATTATCAGCACAAATGTAGCACAACTCTATGAGATGATTTTTATAAAAAAGAAAGTGCGGGGCATTTTTTCGAATTTTCCAGTTTTTTCGGAAAAAACTCGATTTTTCAAAAATATTAACGGCACAACTTCATACATGCGTAGTACAATTTTTTCGACTTATTCCGATCGAAAAAACGAAAGTGCAGGGGGCTAGCCTTGTAATGGATTTTCGGGATTTTCCGGAAAACGTGAGGTATTTCCATAAAAATTTTTACGGCACAACGCAGCACAAACCTAGCACAACTTTACACTCATTTCCGATAAGAAAAAGCAAAAGTGCGGGGCTAACTTTTTTTTTGATTTTCCATTTTCTGGGAAATTAAGAGATCCATCTCAAAAATTCGAACGGCACCACTCAGTATACGTCTAGCACAATTCATTTCAGTGGTTAAAACTCAAATTTTCAAAAAGTGCGGGGCTGGCCCATTTTATGCATTTAGTGAAATATCTCGAAATCTACTTGAAATAACGAGAAAATTCAAACAGCACAAAGCAGCACAAAACTAGCACAATTTAGCACATTAAAAAATATTTCGAAAATCAAAAAGTGCGGGGCCAACTTCACACACATAAATAACTATCATCTATTATAGTTATTGCAACCAATGTTTCAATAGAAATCTTCCGTTTTCAAGGTAAAATCAGCTTCTACTAAAGCTTTTGATTTCACAAAAGTTGTCAACATTTATAAATAACTATTCAAAATCTTAATATGTCTCAAGGAAGTATGGGTTTCAATCTTAATCAGGAGCCAGCAGACATCTCTGGTCTGACTCTGAGAAAGGGTGATTCATTTTGAGGACTCTTTGTGGTGAGGATTTAGTAGCAGATCGCGCATGAGTCGTGTAAACTGAAGTGGCATTCTTGTTCAGTAGTGTCTGACATTTCTTAATGGAATGACTTAGCCCGTCACAGAGTCTACAAATTGTTCAGCTTTATCACGAAAATGGGCTTTCTCCGATTAATGTGTATCGGGCACTTAGAGCGACTTACGCTCCACATAATCGGCCTACTGAACGTACAATTTGCTCTACCATCACTAAGTTTGAGACTCAATATTCGTTATTGGATAATACTCGACCAAACAGACAACATCTTGCTCGTACTGAAGAAAATATAGCGGCAGTGGGGGAGAGTGAAGGGTTGATTCGTCTTCGTTCTCAACTGCTTAGTCTTTCGTATTCAACGACTGGTGGATATTACGTAAGGATCTTTCTTTGCAAGCTTACAAAATTCTATTAGATCAAGAACTGAAGTCGACCGACCTACCGAATCGTTTAAATTTCAGTCGTTGGGCTCTTGACAAGCTTGCAGAGGATTCACTGTTGAGGTCCATTTTTGACTTAAAGGGTTCGTGAACAAACAAAAGGGCGGAAACTGGGGTCATGAACAACCCGAAGAGTCTCTAGAATTGCCGTTAAATAAAAAAAAAACAACTGTTTGTTGTGGTCTATGGGCCGTGGAATAATCGGTCCATATTTCTTCAAAACAGAGGACGGCCGGAATGGTACTGTGAAAGGTGACCGTTATCGCACCATAATAACTGACTATTTTTTGCCCGAAATTGAAGCCCGTGGTCTGGACGAAATGTGGTTCCAACAAGATGGTTTTTATTAATAAAAATTACCTTCAAATGAATCAATTTTGAAAGTATCCTGATACCTTCCAGGAGAGTCTACGGTAGAGATTATGACCTCCTTGGGAAATCAGTAGTCTCATGCTACAATATTTATGATACATATTTGTGATATTTTTATCATTCTGATACAAACTGACATATCCAAGGTTATACCATCGAAATGATTCGATTTGCCAAACTTTCAACAACCACCTTAATGAATAAGAAGACTAGGGAAAATTCACTCTTTCCACAGATTCTCATACATCTTCTGACGAGATGAATTCACTCGGGAATCTAGATGAATGCCATGTCCGCCAAGGTTCTGGGAGAATTCTCCAAGGATTCTTCTCGCGTATGCGAACTTAAAATCTCGATGATTTATTGTTGCGGAATCCCACACTTGAAACTTCAATATTGTTGTTGAAAAAGGCATATTCAATGATACATCGTTCTATCCCTCATTTTCATATTTTTGATGGATGGTGGAAGTTTCCGCTCTCCTGTTATCGCAGCAGCCCATTCTTTACTATAGAATGAATGTTCAACTTTGATGATACTCGAAATTACAGAATAGTTTTTATATGGAAAAATGTGGAGAAGTACTTGTTACAAAAAATTGAAAAATTTTCTCTTATTTTCAGCTCTTTCAAAAAATTATTTTTACCCATGAAAACGACAGCAGAATTCGGTCGAAACGTTGGTACGAAAAAACAATTTAAAATTATGTTAATTTCTCAGATAATAATTCCACAATACGATAAGGGTTTCAAAAATTAGAAAAAACTTGTTTAAATTAAGAAAAGTCTTGACGTGGAAACAGGTGAATTTGCACTTTTATTCTGAAATCTGAAACAGTACGATGCAAAAAACCGAATTAAGTTTTGACGCTTGTTGTTCAGTCTAGTCTATCTTAAATATTCTCTTACACAAGTAGATTGTACTCCAAATTGAATAAATCTTTTATATTTATCTAATCCCGAAAAGATGTTATCCTAATCAGAAAATTTCCCTACTCAGAAACTTCCGGTCGGAATATTTTACTTCTATTCTAAATTTCATCTCATCCATATTCTATAAAACGCAAATCCCTTCATCTTGAACGTGAAATACTGTTGACATATGACATCTTCTCGAGCCCCGGAGATGGTGTAATCGTGGGAGCCATCATATGCTTCGTAGGCCTTCACAAGTCTGCGATTGATGTGATTGAAATTAGTTCACTCGATGGAGCATTTTACGATTGAAAAGTCTATTTTCCGCAATTTCGGTCCCTGGGGTTCGCATTGATTTTTTTTAGCGATCTCAGGTCGAATATGCAGGTAAAAGGCGAAAATATAACCTGTTGAAGGAATTCTTCGAAATTGACGAAAAATTATGTCTAGATTATTATAACACTGGAAACAGCCTGGTTATATGAAATTTCAATGGCTCGATTTTCAAACATATTTCAATCAGTTATGGAACAATTGACAAAAAATGCTTTAAATTAAATCGAATTTATTATTAACTAGCAATTATACTAAATCCTAGTCGAACGATGAATTGGATTCATTCATAATAATAATAAATTGAAAATTAGTCTAAATGTATGTAGCAACACCAGGAATTGATAGCAAATCAATTCATTCTTAAGAATTTCAAGAGCAATTTATTGTCTAGCACGAATAACCGAGAAGGCGCAGTCATCTCTCGCCACAAAATTATGTATCTAAATTTATAAATCTATTTGACAACATTGACAGAGGATGCAAAAATGGATATACAAGGGGCCCAGAAAGGCTATCGGGTATTTGTAAGTTTAATAAAACAAAAAATATTTGTAAACAATTAAAAGTAATTAAAATTTTTGCTAGAATTAGTATAACCTAGCATATCGCCCAGTAACCGCTTGACGTTGAGTTACGGGACACCCTGTATTTTTTTTAAGGTTAAGCAATCACAGACGAGGAGTCAAATTGACCTCCTCCTGCTTTCAAATATTATGTTTTTCACTCACTATGACTATACAGTTTTGTTAGTACTCGACATTATAATACACTGATCAACAATTGCTAGGGATCACTTATGAACTTCTCTTCATTTGTAGTTTTTTCAAGTTATCTCGTGAATATCTGTACATTATATGTTCTCTAAGGAAAAATTAAGATATTTTGAGTTGATTATATCAAATTTTTCTTCACTTCATCGGCTCTTGTTCACAAAATCGATTATTATCTGTAGGCTGTTACAGGTGGAGTGAAAAGCAATGTGGTATTTGTTATTAAATCTGTTTTTTCTCTCGTTCAAACATATTAGGTGACAATAGTTGAAGAAATGAGAACAATATCAGTCATGCTGAGAAGACGTTTGGCTCCTGTGCAACTGGACCAAATCATACAGTGAATACAGGAACATTTGTCCCAGCGAGAAGTGTCCCGGCGGTTGAATGTTTTGCAAAGTGTCGTGAGTCGGGCTTGGAATAGGTTCATCCAAAACGACTCAGTAGCTTATGTTCATGGGGGAGGTCGGCAGCGCAGTACAACAGCTGCCCAAGATCGTCTTTTGGTCCTCAATGCTAGGAGAAATCCCACTTACCCGGCGTCGCGGCTAATAGATCACTGAGAGTTGCATCAGGAGTTCTAATTTCGAACCAGACTATAAGACGACGACTACATGTTCGTGGTTTGAGAGCACGTAGGAGGGTACAACATCCCCGTTTGAATAGGGAACACCGGGTTCATCGACGGCAATGGGCTGAGGAGCACCGCAATTGGACAGTTGAAGATTGGAGCCCCTGTTTATTTACGGATGAGTCTAGATTTCGTTTGGTCAACTCCGATGGACGTATTCTTGCTGAGGGAAAGAGGTCGAAGGTACAGTTTATGGTACCCACAACAGCTTTTGGCAGAGGTTCTATATGTGTATGGGGAGGCATTTGTTTGAACCAACGCACAGAGTTGGTTGTTCTGCAGAACACCACAATGACCAGCCAGAGATATCACGATATGATTATTGAACCCATAATTGTTCCGTTTGCGACTGCCTTGGGCGAGAATTTCATTTTAATTGACGATAATGCCCGTCCACACCGTAGTCGTCTGGTTAATGAAGCGCTAGAAACTCATGCTATTGATAGGATGGACTGGCCAGCTCGCTCTCCAGAAATGAATTGCATCGAACATGTCTGGTCTGAGATGTCTAGACAATTGTCAACCTTAGAACAACCGATCAATAACCTGGAGGACCTTTCTAACGCTTTACGGGATATTTGGACGAATTTGCCCCAAAATTTTATAAATCGTTTGATTGAAAGTATGCCTCGTAGGGTAGAATGCTTGAGACGAGCTCGTGGGGACCAACTAGGTACTAGCTTAACCAAAACTTCAGCCTTCTTGTGGTTTCATCATAAAATTTTTATGTTATTCAAACACAGAATTTTGAGTGTTCCTAATAAAGTGTTTTTTTTTCTCTCCAACTTTCCATTTTTTCATTCTTTTCTCAAGTGAACCATATTATCAACTGAAAATACTCTGATATCTGACTAAATTTATAATCTTGGAGTGAATATTTCAGAAATAAATTTAGAAAAAGAAGTGATCCCTATCAATTGTTGAGCAGTGTATATATGAATGCATCTGCGAATGAAGCAAGTAGATTTAACAAATCAGCTTGCAAAATATCGAGGAGAGAAATTAAGTAATGAGAATTTTTATGAAACAGTCTTGAAATAGGTGCCAAAGGTGTAGTGATAGATTGGATTATGTTCAATAGCTGATAATACTATAAATAATTAATTTCTTTCACATTCCAATCTTCATCAGTAATTCTGAAAACATTCCATATGAATTTTCCATCAAATATCAAGATAATGCTACTGAAAACATGCAAATAAATTCCATTATTCAGAAAAACGAGAGAACGCTGTGTCCTGAAGCGCTCGAAAATCGTTTTATTTGCCCCATGACGTGCAAACTATAACTTTAACGACCTGACCATTATTTTTCACTAAAATATAGCACGAAACTCGTACATCCATCAAATCTCTCCGTTACAATAGTTCGAAGTTATTTTCGTTCGTGAAGATCCTTCACTCCTTTGTTCGCAAACCCAAGAATTTCCGTCAATTTTCCCATCTCCGATTTTCCGAAGCAACAGTCTCGGACGAAATGTTTTAATGTATCTTCTGGCGCCCGCTCCCTATTCTGGTCACTATCAGCTGCTTATTTCAGGAAATGAAAAACGCGCCAATATTTGTTTTGTTCTATCTCGACGATTTGATAAAATTCTTATTGTTGTTCGTATCTTCATCGGAATGGTTCGCTGGGTAATAGTGGAGTTGTTTCATCGTATTTTTGACCATTACTTTCGACAAAAAGTTTATTGTGATGTGGATGTTTCTTGAACAGTAAAGCAGCTGTATAATTTATTATTTTTATTGTGCTACACGCCTGAGTGATGATCGAATTTTTGAAATGCTTTGTTTAAATTTCCCGGGAAATGATCAAAAAAAATTTACTGAGCGTTGTCGATTTTACTAATCGCAAACGAGCGTAAAAAAATCTGTGCTGAGCTAATTTTATCTTTAATTTTTCATTTTTCAAATACGCAAATAAGTGTAAAAACAGACATGGGAGAGTGCAATAATGACGGAATTACAGAGGAGAAGAAATAATCTAAAAGAAACGAAAGTATTAACGACTAACTGGACAAAAAGAAAAAATAAATATAAGATCAAAGCTGAGGCTATATGTTTCGCAATTCATTCTTGTTAAGAATCCAAACACCGAAAGGTTTAATGGTAATAAAGCCTTGCAAAAAATATAGCTTCAGCTATACAGGGTGTTCTGTAACCCATTGTCAAGCAGTTACTGAGCGATATGCAAGGTTATATCAGTTCTAGCATAAATTAAAAAAAAATCTATGTCACTTTGTTAAGTGGTAATAGGTATATTTTTGAAAATGTTGAAAATTGACATCCTACACTACGTCCTTAGGTTTTGTAGTCACAAATTTTCCAATTTTGCAGTAATATTTTTTAAACGTAATCTCAATTAACCATGCTATTGATAACAGTCACAAATCCATTGTTAGGTACAATTGTTTCAGTGAAAAAAAATATAAGTTTAGTTGAGACATGGTTAAAGATTATGTGAAGATATAGGATAGTAAAGTTGATTGATTATAATTTTTTATGAATATTCATGAAAAAAATACAAATACTGTCTCATTTAAAATAACAAAAATTTCACTAATGCGTACATCTGCCAACACTGGAATTTCGTAAGTATTTCAGAAATGTACATCAGATAACCTAATATTGATCTGAAAAATTTTAAATATTTTGCAGTTTTCTTGAGACACCCGATATTTATTGGAAAAATGTGAAAAACACAAAAATATATTTCGTAATCGAAAAGTGCTCGGTTAAGTTCACAATACTCTACACTGTAAACTATTCAAGAACCCATCCACTGATATTTCCGCTTTTTCCTATATCAAAGAAAAAATTTTTGTGAAAATATCATCAGCATAAGTCAGCACACATAATAGTACATTGTTTACCGGGTAGGAAAAACTTAACATTCCTGGACGACTGTGAAGATTGCTAAGTCGAGGCGCAAGCCGAGACTTAGCAACACAGAGTCCAGGAATGTGGCTTTTCCTACGAGGTAAACATACTATTTTTCCGCAAATCGTTTAAAATTCGACAGATATTGATTGATTTAAAAAAAAAGCGATAATTTTATTCCCAAATAAATGGTGCTTTGAAATTCCTAATAAAATTACTTGGGTTACTATGGAAACGTATTGAGGTTGAACTGTAAAACTTGACGCTTATAAATTTAATTGCTGGTGTTCTCGAAAGTAAAATGATAAGTGATGATGAAATTTCCATTCCTGGGACTCCTCCAGAGCTGGTTGAGGCAGTGAATACTGCCTCATTAGAATTATTGCCAAAGAAATCAAGAGAAAAGTACGAAAATGCATACAGACGTTTTATGGATTATCGCATGAGTAAAAATATGAGTTCTTTCTCAGAAAATGTTGTAATGGCATACTTCCTAGACCTTTGTTTAAAGATGAAATCTTCAACATTATGGGCCAATTATTCAATGCTGAAGTCAACCCTTGCACTTAAACACAATGTAGATATATCTACATACTGAAACTTCGTTCTTTATTGAAACGGCAAGCTCAAGGTTATAGGGCAAAGAAATCTAAGATTTTAACGAAGGAAGAAATTGAAAAATTTATCCAGGAAGCTCCAGATAAAGAAAATTTAATGATTAAGGTAATTTACAAGTTTTTAATTTCTATTTAGATTATAGCTTTATTTATTTTTTAGGTGGCTGTAATATTTGGTATTTCTGGGGCCTGTAGAATGGATGAGTTAGTCCGAATGACTGTACACGATATAGAAGACTTAGAATCTAAGCTTTTAATCAGCATACCTGATTCGAAAACCAACAAACCAAGATCATTTGTAATTAATCAGATCTACTTGAAAGTTTATCGAAAGTATGTTTCGTTAAGACCAGAAAATATGAACAGTGACCGATTTTTCTTTAAATATCAAAGCGGAAAGGGTTGTAGACAAGTGGTAGGAATTCATCAATTTAGAAAAATGCCCAAAATAGTTGCTACTTATTTGAACTTGGTAAATCCGACAGAATATACTGGTCACTGCTTTCGACGGCCTTCTGCAACAATATTGGTTGACTCTGGTCCGACACAACTAGTTTAAAGGGCATGGCGGATGGAAGTCATCAAACGTTGCTGAAGGATATATCGAAGAATCGCTTAACAATAAGGTTGAGGTGGCAAATAAAATTTTCACAGTAAAAAATATTCAAAAAAATGACCCTTCCACCCTGCATGTTGTCCAAAATGTTTCTCATAGTTCTAAGAGTGTTCCTCCAATGTTCAATAATTACTACTAACTGTCAAATTACTGTAAATATAACAAATTGATCTTAAAAATGTATTCAGCAATGACTTGATGTTTTCAAAATATAAATTAATTCCTTATAAGCAATGTGTTTTCTATCATTTATGTAGAACACTAACAACTGTACGGAAATATCATTTCCTTACAGTAAGGAAGTCCTGACTTTTTCTTCAAGAAATTTTGACAGGAATATCAAAATTTCCTGGCGATTTGCGGAAAAGCATATTTGTATGAAACAATTTTCACAGAAACAAAAACTTAATGGCTGGTCTAGCTTTTCTCGAATTATTCATTTCGGAAAATTGAAGAACCATTTCAGACTTCAAAACACCACAACACAGTATCTAAAATACGCTGCTGCAATTTAGGGTTATCGAAAACAAGGTGGAACTAATTGACTTCAGTAAAAAGTTTAAAGTTACTTGGGTAGACTCCAGAATAATCAACAAATGAATTTATTACTTCAAAAAAAAAATAACTGGTATAACAGAAAGAAATTCTATGATAGTAAAAATTAAAAACAATAGTTGCTTGGAAATGATAAATAACATGGATATGACATATGATTTATTTTTCCTGTGAGAGTTATGACATTTAGTTGAAATATCTTTTACTTGGTGAAAACATATCGTTTTCAATTTTGATACATTAGTGTGAGGATCGTATCTCTTAAAAATAACAATCACTTAATAGTATATTCTAAAATAGTTGCAGAATGGCACCTATTCCAACACGAATGCGAAATTCGAAAACGTGCGACGAAGGAGCGAGTTTTTGAACGCATGAGTGTTGGAATTGCCTTCTGCAACGAGTATTAGGCGATATTTTCTCTATTTCAGTCAAGAATTGTGAGAAATTTATTGGAATTCAATGAAAATTTCGGATTATACCTCTTAGTGCCTTTTGTGGTTTATTGTCGCAGTTGGTGTAACTGATACGAAAATTGACACGTTATAGAATTTGAATAGTACGTTCAAATCTCAACATGGTTTAATATTGACAATTGACATGCAATGGACGCGTGTTGACATTCGAAAGGATAGGATGTCAGTGTTGTCAACCACATAACGAAAAATGTAACTAAAAACAATGCTGTAATGAATTCATTACAGCACTGTTTTTAGTACTGTAATGAACTCATTACGACACTGAAAAAGAGAAAAGCTAATATCTTTACGAAAGTGTCTAAACATTTACATTTAATCATTTCATCTCACAGATTGTTTGTGATATAAGAAATACTACAGAAGTCGCATTTGTTAACTCGCTCAAGAATTCCTATGACAATTTCGGTCATTATATATCTTCTTCTCCAAGTATCAAATCATCATTTGTCTTTCTGACCTGTTGACCGTCCAATGGAGACTTAGATTTCCCCCAATCCAGTCAGGCGACAGTGACTGATGCGATAATCAGGGATGCCTTGATTAAAAGGAAATGTCACCTCTTCGACTACCCTAACCAGTGACTACGTCTAGGCTGCGAGTCCTAGAGGTATTCAATATGTCATTAATCAAGGACGACTTGATTAATGCGTCTCATATAATCTCCCTCATTTTGTGCCCCCTGTGATGTAGAATTAATTTTTTTCGCTTGTTGCTTTCGAGTGCTTGCGAAATTTATTATAGGTGGAGAATTCATAATATTTTAGGGTGTTGCCAAAATTCAGATCAGAGGGTGGATGAAAATTTGAATGGAATATCTATAGCAAGTTTCTTGGGGAAGACTGATTAACGTCCAGTGAATCTCTTAAAGTCATCTTGTGAATATAACATAAGATGACGATCACCAAGGATGTCACTGTCTGCATTATGATGATCAGCCCATAATAAACACAAGAACTGTCACATAAAAAGGTGACGCGTTGTCGGGAACTCTCGAATACTTCGTAAAGTGAAGAATGTTCAGGAAAGTGCTCGAAATGAGTCAGCATCATGACAAATACCAGATGTGGACGAGGAAGAGTTGTTCGAAGAACGTTCCAGAAACGTATTCAGTGATAACTAGTGAATATAAATTCCCTAGTACACAAATTATTAGTTGAGTAGTGTGAATATATTAGTTTTTGTAAATAGGACTTGTTATCTTTCTGTAATTGACTAGAAAAACGTTACAATATCAAATCGAGAAGTTTTGAATAGAAATCTAGAAAATTCCTGATTGGTAGAATCTTATGATAAACTGAAACCTGAATCAAATAAGGTCTGTGATTTCTGATCTCAAGAAGTTGAAATTGCATGGAGATATCATGAAATATGATGTAGTGAATAGAAATATGCAAGCTACTATTGGAGGTTGATGAAAATGTAAATTGAGGGATTCGGTATTTCAGGAAGACGTTGATTTGCAATTGAATAAGTTATAGGAGAAATGTATGGAGATCGAGGTACTTCTGCTGGTTTTGACATCGATTTGACCTATCGATCCAGTATCAACTACACTGAAATATTAAGACGTTGCATGAAGTTAGCCGGATGAGGTTAATTATTAATAATTGTAGAAAATTCATCTTGTTTTTGAAAATAGCAATGGAATTGTGCATTTTGATGAATTACATGGAAGACATGATGAACAGGCAACCTAAAAGGAAAGGAATTCCTACACAATATCTTTGTGAATTCTTTTCTCTAGTCTCAGAATTTCAGTTCCAATGCTTAAGGTAGATCTATAGACGAATGATTCCTTGAAGAATCTCTCTTCAATAATTACATTATCGGCTTTCCACGAATACTGCTCCAAACTCTCCTCTGATATAAATAAGTTTCCGCCTGCATCACTAACTTTCAAAATATAATTATTTCGAAGTTCCAACAAGATGTGGTTTCTTGATACAACCCCATGTAGACGTTAATGATACCGAAGAAAAGCACTCAACCCAATGTTACCCTTTATGAGAATATTATGTGGCACAGGATATAACGATATCCTCTGATAATAGAATTCGATGAACTTTAAAGAGGATAAAGCTGGTGCTTAAGGAAAGCTCAATATCCTCCTTTGATCTGGATTAGAACATTTATAGCTCATTCTCTCTACAATTCAGTTCGTTCTGCCATATACTTCAAATGAAAATTAAATAAATTGATTTATGAAGGCGCATTGGATAACGTTGATAAATATTTGATGAGTATTGCCGGAAAATGTAACAGTTGATTGGCATTGAAGAATATGTGGGTGCAAACTATTGATTTATTTATACATTCAATTATTCTATGGCATTTCAGACACAATAAGTCTAAAAGCCAATTCATACATATAAATCAGGATCTGTTAACATTTGCAGACAGATTTCTCATCATGTTTTCAGTTTCAACATAAAGCATTGGCAATTTCGGTGACTTCACCTCATGAAAACTTTTTTATCTTCTCGGGATTGGGCTCTATTGTGATGAAGAAATCTATGATTATCAATAACGCTCATATATGCACAAATTTCATTTGGGATCTGAAGAAATTATCAAATATTTATAAAAAAATTTGCGGAATTTTTCAAACGATATATTTGGCAAACTTTTTTTTTAAACTTTGTTCATATGATCCTTCAGCAATAAATTGAGGATATAAAGAATATACTATGATACTATGAAAACAAAATATCAGATTCTCATAATTTAGGATATACTGAACGCATATACAGGGTGAGTCTTTGACCACTGCGTTAATTTTAACCATAGCTTCTTGAGATCAAAAGAAACACTTTTTCCATTACGGTTTTTCTATATTCAGCTGCGTTGAAAAGTTATAAGCATTTTAAGTTTTCACATTGGGCAAATACCCCTCTGTAATCCAGTATAGTTTGAATGAAAAATACTTTCCACAGCATCCACTATTGAATCTGAATTGTTTAAAAACATTATTTTCCCTCTAAGAAATGATTCACTCACTCATGTTTCATCCGATCAGGTCCATATCCAGAAGGAAGATACAAAATACTAATTTTCTGGTAAAAAAAATTCAACACCATAATCATATTTTTGCTGTTTACTATAATTTCTTTCTACTTCAAGATTATAAACCATCCCTTCCCAGTGAGAAATTCCCAAAAAACCTCAGAATTATTGGATGTTATCATCATACATTTGTAATTTTCTTCTTAAGATTTCCAAATCATGAAAACCATCATTTCTATGAAAACTTCCAAGGCAAGAGGTTGTCACATTGCTTTTTTTTTCACTCAAAGCCAGAAAATATCATCTATGATTTTCCAAACACTGATATTATTTAAGTTTCTTCTCCTTGACAGAGACCAGTGAACAGGTCTATGAGACTGTTAAAAATATGGCAATCTTTTTCGAAATCTTCAACAACAATGAATAATGTAACTACGAATAATTATTTTACAGTGATGTTTCTTTTCTTGATGATTATTTTCTCTACTGAATCCCAATAACAAATTACTTGAATAGATTACAAGTATTCTCAGATTTAGGTGTGCAATTATATTTGCTTGAAGGAATTAGGTTTGATCACCTACATTTGATTCTGAAAAAGCAACTACTTGTTTTTTCGTTAGTAAGAATCTATTCTGTTTAGACTATAATTAATTACTGAACAAATTTTTGTTTATTATAATCAGAATATCTGTTTTAATTATGTAAACAAAAACAGAAATATTGAATAATGGTTATGGTTATTCATGGATTATGTCAAATTATAATACCTTACCATAGAATATTAATTAATTACCGAACCCCAGGAGAGAAAAAAATTAATAATTGCAAAGTTTTCTTTATATGAAAGATAATATCTGTAATCATTATCGATCTTCAGTTATAATTTTTCTCAGAATAACTGGAGTGAATTATTACCACATTAAAATGTTATAATAACGTCTCTGTGGTGGGTTGTTCCCAATAAAATAGTGTTCTGTGGTTCCTTGTTGTTTTGATTCTGTTTGAAACTGTCAACAGTTATTTAAAAAATGTGGAAAATATTATAATAAAATAATAATAATAATTTCGATAGTTTGAAATTATTCAATTCAGAATGAAATGATTATGGTCAGAAAATACATTTCTATTCTAATCTTTCTTGTTTATGAACCTATAGCTTCCAGTTTCAATATTGATTGAATTTTAATTAACCATGCATCATAACAAACATTCAGAAATACTAAAACTAAGTCAAATTCTATTATCTCCTAAGTTTGTGTAGGTACCAGGTTGAATCGGTGTATGAAATAAATATATGAAAAAACTATAAACCTACAAAATAAATCAAGGAGACTGGATTCGAAGATTTTAAAACTCATATGATCTTAATTTGAAGCATTCCTATGTTAGAATAGATATAATTTGATGGACCCTGAAAGTCTGAAGCTATAAAGAACCAGATCTTCATAAAGACAAGTCTTCAATTCAACAGGTCCTGACAGAAAATACATTACCTATTTCAACGGTCATGAGAATATACCGAAGTACCTATGTTAGTGAAGGAAATCTTTTTCTCTATTTCTCATGGAATATTGCTCTGGATTGATTAAATATTAAACAAGGTGCTAGACATCATTAATAATGAATACAGCAAATGGCAATTCAGATTTTGTAGTGAATGTAAGACAAAAATTGTTCAGTGGTTAATTTCATCTATTAGTTTTTAGTGGTGGAACCATAGACTGGAGAGATTTCCCCAACTTTTTGTAGAAATATTTAATAAAAACATAAAATATGGCAACATTGAACAAATCTGATTATTGAATCATTTCAGCACAGAGTTTGATTTGGGAAAATCAGAAAATTTGGACAAAATTATATCGATTCAATTCCTTTCAACTTCAAATATCTCAAGAATGGTGCAATTTAGGAGAAAAGATGAGGAATGATTTTATATGCAAAAAAGACTAATGATTCCAGGAAGTACGAGATACAGACCTTTAGTTCAAGCGATATTTGTTTTTCATGCAATTTAACCAATCTGTAGAGTAGTAGTGAGAAACCCACAAGAAGTGGAATAAATCTATTGATGCCAAAATATGCATGAGTGTTATCAAAAACCTTCTACAAGAGATCATTTCAATTGATATTGTCGTTTGAATATTGCAGGTGAAAATGCAATTTTTTTATGAAATTTCAACACCCTATATCTTTTGAACGGGGCCAAATTTGGAAAAAATGTTATAGGAAGAGAATGTTTCTTTGACGTCAAGAATCTATGGTTAAAATTAACGCAATGGTCAAAGATTCACCCTGTATAAAATAAACACTGAAATATTAAGACGTTGCATGAAGTTAGCTGGATGAAGTTACATATTAATAATTGTAGAAAAATTCATTCTGTTTTTGGAAAATAGTAATGGAATTGAGCATTTTGATGAATTACATGGAAGACATGGAGGAACAGGCAACCTAAAAGGAAAGGAATTCTCACACAACATCTTTGGTGAATTCTTTTTCTAGTCTCAGAATTTCCGCTCTAATGTTTAAGGTAGATCTATAGACGAATGATTCCTTGAAGAATCTCTTCAATAATACTCATTATCGAGTGTTGGGAGATACTGAGCTAAACTCCTCTCTGATATAAATGAGTTTCCTGCCTGCATCACTAACTTTCAAAATATAATTATTTTTGAAGTTCCAACAAGATGTGGTTTCTTGATACAACCTCATGTAGACGTTAATGATACCAAAGAAAAGCACTCAACCCAATGTTACCCCTTTTTATGAGAATATTAGTGTGGCATATATTATAACGATATCTCCTCTTGATAATAGAATTCGGATGAACTTTAAAGAGGATAAAGTTGGTGCTTAATGAAAGTTTCAACATCCTCCTTTGATCTGGATTAGAAACATTTATAGTCTCATTCTCTTCTACAATCTAAGTTCTGTTCTGCCATATATACTAAAATGAAAATTAAATAAATTGATTTGGCGAAGGCGCATTGGATAAACGTTGATAAATATTTGATGAGTACATGCCGAAAATGTAAATAGTTGATTGGCATTGGAAGAAACATGTGGTGCAAACTATTGATTTATTTTATACATTCAATTATTCTCTATATGTTTTAGCCACAACAAGTCTAAAAGCCAAATTGTTGGATCTGTTAATACTTGCAGACAGATTTCTCATCATGTTTTCAGTTTCAACATAAAGCATTGGCAATTTCTGGTGACTTCACTCTCATGAAAACCTTTATCTTCTCGAGATTGGGCTCTTATTGTGATGAAGAAATCGATGATTATCAATTGCCTTTATATGCACAAATTTCATTTGGGAGAAGAAATTATCAAATATTTTAAAATCATGCGGAATTTTTCAAACGATATATTTGGCAACTTTTTAAACTTTGCCTATATGATCTTCCCAATTAATTGAGGATATACAGAATATGCTATGATGGTTTGGCGAAACCAATTGTCAGATTCTCATAAATTTTGATATACTCTGATATACAGGGTGAGTCTTTGACCACTGCGTTAATTTTAACCATAGATTCTTGAGACGAAAAAGAAACATTTTCTTTCCATAACATTTTTCAAATTTGGCCCAGTTCAAAAGTTATAAGGGTGTTAAAATTTCACAAAATTGCATTTCTGTAATCCTGTATAGTTTAGAATGACAATACTCTTCTACAGCATTGACTAATGAATCTGTAGAATTGTTTGAAAACATTATTTCCCTCTTAAGAAATGATTCACTCACTCATGTTTCATCCGGATCAGGCCCGATATCCAGGGAAGGAAGATACAAAATACTAATTTTCTGGTAAAAAAAAAATTCAACACCATAATCATATTTTGCTGTTTAATATAATTTCTTTCTACTTCAAGATTATAAACCATCCCTTCCCAGTGAGAAATGCCCAATTCAAAATTCAGAATTATTGGATGTTATCATCATAGATTTTAGCATTTCTTTCAAGATTTCAAACTATGAAAACCACTACATGAAAAACTTCCAAGGCAAGAGGTTGTCAATTTTCACTCAGCTTTGAAAATATCATCTATATTCTTCCAAAACATTGATATTATTTGTTTCTTCTCTTGACCAGTGAACAGGTATATTTTGATATAGCAATCTTTTTGCGATATCTTCAAACAACAATGAATAATGTTAGAATAATTATTTTCAGTGATTTCTTGATGATTATTTTCTCTACTATCCCTAATAAACAAATTACTTGAATAGATTCATGCATTCTCAGATTTAGGTGTGCAATTATATTTCTGCTTGAAGGAACGAGGTTTGGATCACCTAGCATTTGATTCCTAAAAAGTAACTACTTGTTTTTTCGTTAGTAAGAATCTATTCTGTTTAGACTATAATTAATTACTGGAACAAATTTTTGTTTATTGATAACCAGAATATCTGTTTTAATTATGTAAACAAAACAGAAATCGCTTGAACTAAAGGTCCATGGTTATCATGGATTATGTCAAATTATAATACCTTTTTAGAATCATTAGTCTTTACTACCCCAGTGAGAGAAAAAAATTAATAATTGCAAAGTTTTTTATATGAAAGATAAAATCTGTAATTTTGATCTTCAGTTATAATTTTTCTCAGAATAACTGGAGGAATTATTACCACATACTAAATGTTATGGTAATAACGTCTCTGTGGTGGGTTGTCTCTAATAAAATAGTGTTCTGTGGTTCCTTGTTGTTTTGATTCTGTTCGAAACTGTCAACAGTTATTTAAAAGGTGACAGTAGTATATAAAAATAATAATAATAATTTCTGATAGTTTGAAATTTTCAATTTGAATGAAATGATTAAATCTGAAAATACATTTCTGTCTAATCTTTTCTTATTTTCCCCAAATCCAACTCTGTGCTGAAATGATTCTATAATCAGATTTGTTCAATGTTGCCATATTTTATGTCTTTATTAAATATTTCTACAAGGTTGAGGAAATCTCTCCAGTATATGGCTCCACCATTGAACACTATAGATGAAATTAACCACTGAACAATTTCTGTCTTACATTCACTACAAAATCTAAATTGCCATTTGCTGTATTCATTATTAATGATGTCTAGCACCTTGTTTAATATTGAATCCAGAGTAATATTCCATAATAAATAGAGAAAAAGATTTCCTTCACTCACATAGTTACTTCCTTTAATTTTCATGATGACCGTTGAAATAAGTAATATATTTTCTGTCAGGAAATGTTATAATAACGTCTCTGTGGTGGGTTGTTCCCAATAAAATAGTGTTCTTGTGGTTCCTTGTTGTTTTTTGATTCTGTTGAAACTGTCAACAGTTATTTAAAAAATGTGGAAAATATTATAATAAAATAATAATAATAATTTCGATAGTTTGAAATTATTCAATTAAGTATAATGAAATGATTATGGTCAGAAAATAAATTTCTATTCTAATCTTTCTTGTTTATGAACCTATAGCTTCCAGTTTCAATATTGATTGAATTTTAATTAACCATGCATCATAACGAACATTCAGAAATACTAAAACTAAGTCAAATTCTATTATCTCCTAAGTTTGTGTAGGTACCAGGTTGAATCGGTGTATGAAATAAATATATGAAAAAACTATAAACCTACAAAATAAATCAAGGAGACTGGATTCGAAGATTTTAAAACTCATATGATCTTAATTTGAAGCATTCCTATGTTAGAATAGATATAATTTGATGGACCCTGAAAGTCTGAAGCTATAAAGAACCAGATCTTCATAAAGACAAGTCTTCAATTCAACAGGTCCTGACAGAAAATACATTACCTATTTCAACGGTCATGAGAATATACCAGAAGTACCTATGTTAGTGAAGGAAATCTTTTTCTATTTCTCATGGAATATTGCTCTGGATTGATTAAATATTAAGCAAGGTGCTAGACATCATTAATAATGAATACAGCAAATGGCAATTCAGATTTTGTAGTGAATGTAAGACAAAAATTGTTCAGTGGTTAATTTCATCTATTAGTTTTTAGTGGTGGAACCATAGACTGGAGAGATTTCCCCAACTTTTTGTAGAAATATTTAATAAAAACATAAAATATGGCAACACTGAACAAATCTGATTATTGAATCATTTCAGCACAGAGTTTGATTTGGGAAAATCAGAAAATTTGGACAAAATTATATCGATTCAATTCCTTTCAACTTCAAATATCTCAAGAATGGTGCAATTTAGGAGAAAAGATGAGGAATGATTTTATATAAAAAAAGACTAATGATTCCAGGAAGTACGAGATACAGACCTTTAGTTCAAGCGATATTTGTTTTTCATGCAATTTAACCAATCTGTAGAGTAGTAGTGAGAAACCCACAAGAAGTGGAATAAATCTATTGATGCCAAAATATGCACGAGTGTTATCAAAAACCTTCTACAAGAGATCATTTCAATTGATATTGTCGTTTGAATATTGCAGGTGAAAATGCAATTTTTATGAAATTTCAACACCCTATATCTTTTGAACAGGGCCAAATTTGGAAAAAATGTTATAGGAAGAGAATGTTTCTTTGACGTCAAGAACCTATGGTTAAAATTAACGCAGTGGTCAAAGACTCACCCTGTATAAAATAAAAATAAGTCGTTCGTTGCCAAGTCAGGACTATACATCGGATGACTCATCAAATCGATGTTTTGAGTGCTCAAAAATGCTGTTGTTTGAGCCGATGTCTGAGAGCTCGCTTAGTCGTAGTGAAGGGTGATGAATCTTTGGTGGTTGGTTTTCTTGATTTCTTGGAAGAAAGCTGGCAAACAAATGGTTGCGTACCACTAGGATTTTTCTGTTTTACGTTGTTCTAGTGGATCGATTGCGATATATCCAGTTTTCAGAAAAAACAGGCAACCATTTGCTTGGAAATGCTTCGTGTGCGAGCAACTTTTGGTGGAACACTCATACAGTCGACTGCTGTTTACTTTCGGGCTCATACGAGTAAATCCACGATTCACCACCTTTCACGATGTCATAGACGTGCTTCGAGGCACCGCGACCGTATTTTTGGAGCATTTCTTCCGACCAATCGACACGAGCCTTTTTTGAGTGATTAAAGTTACTGTAAAGAACACAAATAGCGCTCATAATTTATGTCAAAACGTTCTGACTACGAATAACCTCAAAAATGTCGAGCTTCACGATAGAGCTGTCAGTTGGCAAATTGCAACACTAGGGTTGTCCAATCCAAGCTCTTTTTCCAGTGATCCAGGTCAATTAAACAATATGTAAGACTTTTTGGACATAGTATCAATGCCAGTGCAGTCCAGGGCAATGAAATTTTTGCTGGTGGTTGGTGGAAGTACCTTATGATATACTAACTAAGGATATTTTTTTCGACGTTGCAATACATACGCAAACTGATATACTCATTTAGCGTAGCAGTTTATGTGACTTATAAAGGATTGTGTTGTAATTTGGTCGAAGTTGTGATGGAAACCTCGAGTTGGCGTTGTGAGTTGAGACTTAAGACAGAAACTCATTATCAAGGCCGATAATTTGTACATTTTCATAATTTATTTCTGAGTATGAACAAACTGCGAATAAAAAACAGTGTCAAATTCGACGTGCGAAAATAAGAGACACACCATAGACAGAAAGCCTACAAATATATACCTAGCTTGAGATCAAAGCAGTTTTTTCAATTGATACAATCAGCTGAAGAGATTGGCAGACGTTCAGACATATTACCATACCTTGCACAATAGGTATTTTCTCAAAAATCAAATTATTAACGTCGAGACGGAATTAATTGATTTAAATTTCATTCTCCAAAAAAAAAGCATAAAGATAGATCCAGAATTTCACAGAAGATCTCTCCTAAAGTAATCGGCTTCAAGAAATCGCATTTCCCTTTTAATCAAGTAACCGACGATGAACGCATCTGTCAATGTCAAGAGATCCGATTGCTAAGGAATCCTTATCTCTTGCTTGGTTCATTGGACAGGTCAGTTGATCCGAAGACCTTCTAGATTAAAGACCATCGATAAATCAGTTAGAAGTGATCAGGAGGATGGAAAATATTTATGGGTTCAATTGCAGGACTAACTCAAAAGGCACTTGAGTGTTTTTCAAATGAAAATAGAGTCGGTCAATAATTCCATTCTTTATTTTTTGAAACATACTAACGATTAACGATATTTTACAATTATGTCCCATAGTATGTATTGTAATTTCATGGTTTCATCATGTGATTTATTCATTCGTTTCGAGATTTGTGTATTCTATTTCATTTTTTGATTAATTTTTCTGTAGTTATTTTGAATTGTTTGATTTTATGATGAGAATGAAAAATTTTCTCTTATTCGTCTAAGAACATAGTGTTTTCTAGAATAAATAGAGGTATCTTTGATACTTTCAAGAAATGTAAGACTATAATTGTCAATTTTAGATATTTTTGCACTTTTAAGAATTGTTCAATTAAATACAGTGGACCCCCGGTAATCCGGCAAACATTATGCAGGGCAGTGTCGGACTATCGAATTTGTCGGATTATAGAGCACTGCCTAAGACTCCTATAGTCCGGATTTTTTTACGAAAGAGTACCTTCTAATCCGACAAATTATATATCTAATGACGAGAGTCTATATATTAAATGTACATATGTATGTAATTTGAAGTACAAATCAGACTTAATTTATGTAAGTCGAAGTTAGTAAATTAAATAACAATTGAAAACTTACGTTTTATTATAAAATTAAGCATGAATGCACATACATATCTACCAAAATAATCAAGAATTATTAATCAAAATCATGTAGTGAATACTATATAAAATTATGAAGCTTTGAAATATTCATCAATTTTTTTTTGTTTAAGGTTATATTATAACGCGAGATCAGAGCTTTGTCCCTCAGTCTTCTCAAAATTAAAACTTCGTTGTAGGATGTACCATTCTCCTCAACCCATTGTAAACCTAGCTCAAACGCGTTAACTGCGTCTTGATCTGTGACTTGTGAAGCAGTTGCAATCACGTCGTCGTTATCTTCCTGATCGTTTGTTGTATTATTAGAAACCTCTTTTATAATATCTTCGTCAGACATTTAAAAAAAAAAACATTTTCTTCTTTATCCATTCCACGGCACCAGACTTCCAAATCTTCCGGACTTATCTGTGTTTCAGTAGAGACTTGTTCTATAACTTCCGAAGTTACACTGATTTGTGGATCGTTGCTAGGAGTGGTGATTATATCTGGCCATAACTTTTTCCAAAACGATTTAATAGTTGATGATGGTAACGCACTCCACGACTGACTAAGAGCAAAATCCAAGTCTTTCATATTAAATTCTTTTAAAGTTTTTTCTATTGGTTGGTCTTTTGATACGACTCTCAAAAGTAGGTTTTTTTTTATAGTCTTGCTTAACAAACTGAATGATGTTCTGGTCCATTGGTTGAATCAGTGCAGTGCAATTTGGCGGAAGAAACATCGCAGTGATGCATTTATCCTCAATTGTCAGTTGTTCTTCAGACGGATGACCGGGAGCGTTATAAAGAAGCAAAAACGCTTTTTCAGGAAATTATGATCTTTTAACCATTTTCTAACTTCAGGTACGAAGCATTCATCAAACCACTTTTTGAAAAGGTCTTTTGTCATCCATGCACTTTTTTGTCCGTAATAGTGTACAGGTAAATCAATGTTTTTGAATGCCCTTGGCTTATTAGATTTCCCAATGACCACCATCCTAAGCGCATGTGTACCTGCAGCATTAGCACATGGTAGTATGGTTACACGCTCTTTACTCACTTTTCGTCCAGGTACGTCTTTTTCGCTACAAGAAACGAAAGTTTTGTTAAGCGTCACACGCCAAAAAAAGCCCTGATTCGTCTGCATTATACACCTGTGACGGGTCAAGATTTAAATCGTTCACCTTTTGCAAAAATCTTAATTTAAGGGGCTCTATGCAGGTGACATCGTTAGAAAGTTTCTCTCCTGTAGTAGTCATTAAACGTATGCCAAGACGACTTTTAAAACGTTCTAGCCATCCTTTGCTGGCCACAAAATCATCTTTGTTTGTTATTTCCTTATAAAAAAAACTTAGCTTTCATCGCCAACATGGGTCCCGAAATTGGTGCATGCCTGTTTCTTTCCTGAAGAAACCACATATACAAAGCTTCTTCCACTTCTGGATGTTCAGCTTTCTTGAGTGTCTGTCTCTTGCCTGGCCCGCAGTCAGTAGTTGACACAAACTTCTTAATCTTCTCGTGGTTTTTTTTAATGTCATAAATTGTAGATCGGCCTACGCCATATTCACTTGCTGAAATACTGAAAGTTTCATTGCGATTCAAGGGATCTAAAATATCACATTTTTCTTTAATTGTCAACGCTTTGTGCTTTCGCTTCTGGGTTTGTGACGACATTACTAGGTACTACATATACCTAATACACAATGAATAAATATGTAGTAAACAATGTACATACGCTAGGCCGTACCGCTATCACTAGTAGTCAAATTCAAACTAAGTAAAACAATGCATACGCTTCGAGCAAAATAGCGGTGGCGCGTACGAGTTGTGATCTGTTCAAACTTGCGTGATCTATATTAGCAAAGATTGTCAAACATAATTCTGTCATGTCGGATTACAGGGGGCGCCGGATTAGACAGGGGCCGGATTATCGGGGGTCCACTGTAATCTGAATTATTGGAAGAATTCCATTTTAAGTCAATTTCATTCAATTATAATAAACTCAATTCTTCATAAAATCATAGAATGCAGTTGTAATTTTCTGGGTCGATTTGTTGAGCGAGATAATACTTTATGCTTATATTTGAGGTAAGTTTTTAGACTATTAACTGATTTCGAAGTAGCCTGTTCATTTGTTCCGTTTGAGGCATCTCACAAGTAAGTTCTAACCAAGAATTGTTTAAATTATTGTTAATCGGATATGTATGCCTAATGAGAGAAAAGTGTTATACACAAATCTCGAAACACATGTGTCGTATTCTATTTCATTTTTTTTTAAATTTTTCTGTAGTTTTTTGAATTGTTTGATGTTATGATAAGAATGAAAAATTCTCTCTTACTCATCAAAAAAACAGTGTTTTCTAGAATAAATAAATAAAGGTATAATTGATACTTTCAAGAAGTGTAAGACTATAATTGTCAATTTTAGATATTGATCCTACTTTAGAGTGAAATGATTTGCCTTACAAACAACAACGCAAAAAGATACTAACTTCTGATATATAGCGCTCACTCTTCTTGAAAGCATAGAACCTTTGAATCCCCACAGGCAACAATAGGAGCCTATAGAACTTTAGGCTCAAATTTTCAGAAAATTAAAACAATTCTTCATATGTGTGTTCATGGAGAAAAAAGTTTCACAGTTTTTCAATACCCTGTATATTAGTTGTCGAACATTATTGCCTATATGACTTTGAGGTATGAGTTGAGGTTAATGCAAGAATGTATGCAGCGTATGAAAGAAGTGCTTCAGGAATAACCTCAGTAAAAAACCAATTCCTCTCGTCAATGAGAAACTAGTTTACAAAAAACCTGAGATATGAAAAAAAATCACCAAATTGATAACAATATTCTGTTTCATCCCTCTTCTCTTTCTGATCCAGTGGCACCAACCCATCCAAAAATAAATCGGGAAAACTTCACACTCGATCTTCTCTTGCACATCACTCAATTCGAATTGGACTGTCGGCATTCAAATGAGAAGTGAGCATCGAAATCAGATGGGCAACTTGAGGATATTGAAAGTGGCCATTGTGAATTTCCCGGATGCCGTTAAGTGGCTGTCAATCAACCACACGTATGAAAAGCGGTGGTCGCGCAGCAAATCGAAATCAGCTCGGCCACGAAATGCGGTTGGCAATTCTGGAACAGAAAGCGGACTATTTCCGATTCACTGATTTTCTGCACTTCATTCAACCACCAGGTATTTCCTGAGAACGAATATTCACATGATTTGAGTAGAAGGCATTATAACTCATAACCTAAATTACGATAAAACTCAGCAGCTGATAAAGGGTATACAAAGGCATTGACTTGAAGTAAGTTGCTTTTGCGCGCTTGATTAAAGTGTTTTTGTTCTCTCGAACAGTGCCATATTAATGCTTAATGTTGGAAGCTGAAATTCCCTTCTCTAAAAACAAACCAGAAGTAGGTGAATCTATTCCATCTGAAACCATTTAGAATAGAAACTGATATCCTCCTTCTATCAAACTCTTGTCCTTTGAATTACCTTATATGTGAAGGGTTTACCAATAAACAACTTTGAATCTAAATAAAATACAAACCATTTGAGATATTTCAAGAGTTTTATTATTGGTTTGAAGTACAAACATAACATTTATGAATGGAACTCGACTTCATTCAGATGGCCTTCTGGATGTTCAGCTTTCTTGAGTGTTTGTCTCTTGCCTGGCCCGCAGTCAGTAGTTGACACAAACTTCTTAATCTTCTCGTGGTTTTTTTTAATGTCATAAATTGTAGATCGGCCTACGCCGTATTCACTTGCTGAAATACTGAAAGTTTCATTGCGATATAAGGGACCTAAAATATCACATTTTTCTTTAATTGTCAACGCTTTGTGCTTTCGCTTCTGGGTTTGTGACGACATTACTAGGTACTGCATATACCTAATACACAATGAATAAATATGTAGTAAACAATGTACATACGCTAGGCCGTACCGCTATCACTAGTAGTCAAATTCAAACTAAGTAAAACAATGCATACGCGTCGAGCACAATAGCGGTGGCGCGTACGAGTTGTGATCTGTTAAAACTTGCGTGATCTATATTAGCAAAGATTGTCAAACATAATTCTGTCATGTCGGATTACAGGGGGCGCCGTATTAGACAGGGGCCGGATTATCGGGGGTCCACTGTAATCTGAATTATTGGAAGAA
This sequence comes from Micraspis discolor, assembly GCA_030674115.1. Taxonomy (NCBI): domain Eukaryota; kingdom Metazoa; phylum Arthropoda; class Insecta; order Coleoptera; family Coccinellidae; genus Micraspis; species Micraspis discolor. The sequence goes on from JARTUT010001740.1 coordinate 6,867,748, forward strand.
TTCCATTTTAAGTCAATTTCATTCAATTATAATAAACTCAATTCTTCATAAAATCATAGAATGCAGTTGTAATTTTCTGGGTCGATTTGTTGAGCGAGATAATACTTTATGCTTATATTTGAGGTAAGTTTTTAGACTATTAACTGATTTCGAAGAAGCCTGTTCATTTGTTCCGTTTGAGGCATCTCACAAGTAAGTTCTAACCAAGAATTGTTTAAATTATTGTTAATCGGATATGTATGCCTAATGAGAGAAAAGTGTTATACACAAATCTCGAAACACATGTGTCGTATTCTATTTAATTTTTTTTTTAATTTTTCTGTAGGTTTTTGAATTGTTTGATGTTATGATAAGAATGAAAAATTCTCTCTTACTCATCAAAGAAAACAGTGTTTTCTAGGATAAATAACTAAGGTATAATTGATACTTTCAAGAAGTGTAAGACTATAATTGTCAATTTTAGATATTAATCCTACTTTAGAGTGAAATGATTTGCCTTACAAACAACAACGCAAAAAGATACTAACTTCTGATATATAGCGCTCACTCTTCTTGAAAGCATAGAACCTTTGAATCCCCACAGGCAACAATAGGAGCCTATAGAACTTTAGGCTCAAATTTTCAGAAAATTAAAACAATTCTTCATATGTGTGTTCATGGAGAAAAAAGTTTCACAGTTTTTCAATACCCTGTATATTAGTTGTCGAACATTATTGCCTATATGACTTTGAGGTATGAGTTGAGGTTAATGCAAGAATGTATGCAAGTGCTTCAGGAATAACCTCAGTAAAAAACCAATTCCTCTCGTTAATGAGAAACTAGTTTACAAAAAACCTGAGATATTTCAACCTAGATATTCATTTTTATCATCAAAATTCCACAAAGTGAAAAAAAATCACCAAATTGATAACAATATTCTGTTTCATCCCTCTTCTCTTTCTGATCCAGTGGCACCAACCCATCCAAAAATAAATCGGGAAAACTTCACACTCGATCTTCTCTTGCACATCACTCAATTCGAATTGGACTGTCGGCATTCAAATGAGAAGTGAGCATCGAAATCAGATGGGCAACTTGAGGATATTGAAAGTGGCCATTGTGAATTTCCCGGATGCCGTTAAGTGGCTGTCAATCAACCACACGTATGAAAAGCGGTGGTCGCTCCGCAAATCGAAATCAGCTCGGCCACGAAATGCGGTTGGCAATTCTGGAACAGAAAGCGGACTATTTCCGATTCACTGATTTTCTGCACTTCATTCAACCACCAGGTATTTCCAGAGAACGAATATTCACATGATTTGAGTAAAAGGCATTATAACTCATAACCTAAATTACGATAAAACTCAGCAGCTGATATAGGGTATACAAAGGCATTGATTTGAAGTAAGTTGCTTTTGCGCGCTTGATCTAAAGTGTTTTTTAGTTCTCTCGAACAGTGCCATATTAATGCTTAATGTTGGAAGCTGAAATTCCCTTCTCTAAAAACAAACCAGAAGTAGGTGAATCTATTCCATCTGAAACCATTTAGAATAGAAACTCTTGTCCTCTGAATTACCTTATATGTGAAGGGTTGTAACGAAGTGGTTTTGTTTGCGTGGCGGAGATCCGTTGACCTGGATCGACTCCAGCGAGATCACGCCGAGCGGTGGGGACACCGACCGATCATTCCCACCTCCATCTGCAGTGCGCACGACGTATGTTACTGGAGGGGACCGAGAATGGTATTTATAGGCTAGTCGAGCACTGGAACGGCAGTTCCTCGTACGGCGCGGAACTCAAAATAAGAGGAAAGCCTCTACCGTTTAGTGGGGAGGGTCCAGCCAGTGTTGTGAGTGCTGGTAGTGAGTTCAGTGGTAGGCAGACATACCAAGGTAGGAAAGGGGTATAGAGAGGGACCGGAGGACCACTTGTGGAGGACGAGATTCCAGGAGGTGAGTGTGAGGTTCGATCGTTGAGACCGAACGACGGCTGCAGGAGGGCGTTTAGGGCATCACGTCCTTTACGAGTCCTTTAGCCGGTATTGCGGAACCGACATCTGGGTGCCGAGATGAGCTAAGCTCAATCGTCCCTAGATTGTGGGCCGTTTTACCTTGGCGGACTCCTGCTGTCCATCTCGCGGAGCTGACGTTGATGTACGAGATGAGCAAAGCTCAATCGTGCTGAGACCGAAGTTTTCCGTGACGTGGGCTGCTGCGCGGTGAGGGTCGTGTTGTGGCCGCCCCCCCCTGTTGTCGTTTGTCGAACCGACCCCTGGAAGGCACGGGTTCGTCACGGGTGTCGGCTGGGTCCTTTAGCCGGTATTGCGTATCCGCCGTCTGGGTGCCGAGATGAGCAAGCTCAATCGTCCCTAGGTGGTGGACCGTTTTACCTCGGCGGACTCCTGCTGTCCATCTCGCGGAGCTGACGTTGATGTACGAGATGAGCAAGCTCAATCGTGCTTAGACTGAAGTTTTCCGTGACGTGGGCTGTTGCGCGGCAGGCACTGGATTTGCCCGGTCTTTGGGGGTGCGGGATTCGTCACGGGTGTCGGCTGGGTCCTGAAGCCGGTATTGCGAACCCGACATCTGGGTGCCGAGATGAGCAAGCTCAATCGTCCCTAGGTGGTGGGCCGTTTTACCTCGGTGGACTCCTGTTGTCCATTTCTCGGGGCTGACGTTGATGTGCGAGATGAGCAAGCTCAATCGTGCTTAGACCGAAGTTCCGTGGTGTGGGCTGCTGTGCGGCAGGCACTTGGTTCGACCTCGGTCCTGTCGTCATCGCGGGTGGACGCGCGGTGGTTTGCGCATGCGCACACCATACCGCCGGTCACTCCGATTTGGGCTGGGCCTTGGCAGTTCTCTTCGAGGGGTTCTGTTGCGCACGGACACTAGTTGCGCCGTGCGGAACCGTGCCCCAGGGACCCCCCTCCGCTTGGATGGTCCATGTTGGCCTGAGTGAGGCTTTGGTTTCCGCCCCCCCTCCCTCTCGCTTTAACCCCGTGATATTATTATTTCTTTCACACGGCCTTAGTCACTTTCATGCATGAGCAATTTTCTGATGAGCGAACGCCTTATCTATTCTCTGCCTGATTCATTGGTATGCCTAACCCATTTTTATGCCTACGTTATTTTGCTTGCCTAATTCTTTCTGATGCCTAATACGTCGAGTAACTCGCCACTGTAATCGCTTTATGTGCACTCTAAGCCCTTCACGGAATGTTACTGGACTTTTGGTGATTGCCAAGTACATTTGGGACTTGGGTTTTTAGAGGTTAAGGACTGTGAAGATTTTGTGATATAGATTAAGGACTGTTGTACTTGATACGAACTGTTGATTTGTTTTAAGGACTGTGAGACCCATTATTTTGGAATGTTTGTTTATTTGGTGTGAATAGAGAGTAATTTTTTAGTTAATCGCGTGTTTTATTGGTGACACCTCTACCTCCAACAGCTACCCACTTCATTCTCCACTGGAGTCTACCTAGGCTCGAGCTTCTGGACATTCCGGAGGAGCTCGATAGGTGAGGGTGACGCCCTCAGAAGCAAATAGTCTGGCGCCCGAGTTTACTGATAAAGGAACTGCACGTAAGGGCGTTACAGGGTTTACCAATAAACAACTTTGAATCTAAATAAAATACAAACCATTTGAGATATTTCAAGAGTTTTATTATTGGTTTGAAGTACAAACATAACATTTATGAATGGAACTCGACTTCATTCAGATGGCCACCACTGGCCCGTCTGCAGCGGTCAATTCTCTGGACCCATTTTTCGATGACTCGGCCACACATTTCAGCCGAAACGGCCGCTATTTCGCGTTCAATGTTGTCTCTGAGCTCTTGCAACGTCTTCGGCTTGTTGGCATAGAACACTGAATTGACGTAGCCCAAAATAAAATTGTCCAGATGCGTCAAATCGCACGAACGAGGCAGCCAATCGACGGGGCCGTTTCTCGAAATTACACGCTCACCAAATGTCTGCTTCAATAATTGTTACGTGTGCTGTGTGGCTAGTGACACCTTCCTGTTGAAACCACATGTTGACCAAGTCCATACCTTGCAATTGGGGCCGAAAAAAATTCGTTATCATGGCGCGGTAGCGATCGCCATTGACTGTAACGTGACGTTAGTTGGTATCAACGAAAAAATACGGTCCAATGATGCCTCCGGCGTGGAGACCCCTCCATACCGTCTTGGGGATGCAATTGAGTCTCGTGAATTACGTGTGGATTGCTACCTGTCCAATAACGCATATTTCGCTTATTGACAAAGCCATTGAGATGGAACCTATGGCATCTACAGACATAGAGATACATGAAACTTTCGCATAGGGTGATTTTTAGTCAGACCTTTCAGTATGACAATTAAAAATAATTTGAAGTGGAAAGCAAAAATATTCATCCCTTCTATAGTAAATTATATGAGCTTCGGTGACTACAGATGGTGAATAAAATTGAGATTGCCACTGAGTCCCGAATATTTTATATACTTATGAAATAAGTGGCTTCATATTTTCATAACTTCACATTACATCACTAAAAATTCTTGATAGAACATCGATCTGTTCAACTGCAGCCCTTTTTTTCTCGATTATTACCCGAATCATACCCAAGCAGAAAATTGGACGGTACGGAAAGTGTATAACATCCCAAGCATCCACCGAAAAACTGCTGACCTAATGAACAAATTGGGAAACTAACTGAAATATATTTCCCCCGAATCTGATATGAAGAATGGCGTATTTTTGGCAGAGTAGGCGGCAAGAAATTTGTTTTCATTAACATCCGACAAGCTGAGAATCTATAAATCTTCCTCCACTTAGTGTAATTCAACCTTTGCTATATAAGGGTTAGGAAGAACTGCCACCTTTATTGCGTCAATTAGGAGGGTAAAAAGTGAAGCTATTATATTTCACTTTCTCATTATGCCGGTAATTGACCCGCAGTAAAGGGGGATGAAAAATTAAAATATTCATTTTCTGGTGGATGTTTCTCTTCCGACCTATGAATTTTTTAGACATAATGTCATGTGGGCGGAATAATGGGGAGATTTCCATCAAAATTACCGTGAAATTGGAAACAGTGGATGAAGTTATCACTGGAAGTGGCGGAAAAGGTAATACAGAGACACTTATTTGCATCAAAAAATAAAAAAAATTTTCCAGTGTTTAGTCTATCAGAAATTCCATGAAAATGAATGGCAATTATGGCGAAATTGTAGCAATAATTGTTGATATATCGATAATTTCAATGTTTGATGACAATTATATTATACAAGGTGAGTGTTTGACCACTGCGTTAATTTTAACCATAGGTTCTTCAAATAAAAAAAAGACATTTTTTTCCCATACCGTTTTTCCATTTCAGCTGCGTTGAAACGTCATAAGCATTTTAAGTTTTCACATTGGGCAAATACCACTCTGTAGTTCACTTAAGTTTGAATGAAAATTACCTTCCACAGCATCCACTATTGAATCTGAATTGTTTGAAAACATTCTTCCTCTAAGAATTGATTCACTCACTCATGTTCCATCACATGATTATATCGAATTAATTGCTTTCAACTTAAAATATCTCAAAAATGGTGAATGGTGCAATTGAGGAAAAAAGATGATGAATGATTTTATCTGCAAAAGGACTAATGATTCTAGGAAGTACAAGATACGAACCTTTAGTAAAAGTGATATTTGTTTTTCACGCAATTAAACCAATCTGTACAGTAGTAGTGAGAAACCCTCAAGAACTCGAATAAATCTATTGATGCCAAAATATGTATGACTGTTATCAAAAACCTTCTACAAGAGATCATTTCAATTGATATTGTCGTTTGAATATTACAGGTGAAAGTACAAATTTTTCATAAAATTTGAACACCCTATAACTTTTGAACGGGGCCAAATTTAGAAAAATGTTATAGGAAGAAAATTTTTCTTTTGACGTCAAGAATCTATGGTTAAAATCAAAGCAGTGATCAAAGAATCACCCTATATACTTTGATTACTCAACGACTACTTATAAGTGATATACAGGATTAGAGTTTCACCACTGCGTAAATTTATACAACAAATTCGTAGCATATGACTGCATCTCTTGAATTTTTTCTATCTGATGATTTTCAAGAGAAATTGAATATAAAACTTCGTGTATTCCTTGAACTTTAAATGAGGTTTTTTTCACAAAGCTCCCATATACTTGGATTTTCGCAGGACCCTGCACAATTCCTTTTCTTCTTTCCTTATCTTTGTCATTCTGTGACAGAATCGCAGTGACCGGAGAAAATTTGACATTAATCTAGGATGAAGCTGTTCTCCCAAAAGTCCAGACAAAAGAGAATTATCGGTATCTGCTAATATACGTTCACGTACGATAAGAATGATAAGTGGGGTAGACCGCAGAAGAGCAATAAGGGGAGACCTGTTAAGGGAATGCTGAAACCAATGAATTGAGATGAGATAAAGGATATACGAAGCTTGCGAATCTCGCCTATATGGGCTTAATCTACGAACATCACGGGCACTTGGCTCTGTGAAAACGCTACTGCTGCCTGCTCTTTGATAGCAGAGGGCCATCATGCGGATATATTTCAGAATCATATAATATTCACGAGTCATTTATAAGGATAGAAGCAGTAGAAATAGTTGTGTTCTCCTGTGTTTGACGCCAAGTTATCTGATGAATTAGATTCATTCATGAGATTATCTAATTTAGAATTTAGCATTTTTTGGACATAGTTTAAGTGCCAATGTGGTCCTGAGAAATGAAATTTTTGCTTTTGGTAGATTTCCAACAAAGAGCATTAGTTCCCTTAAATAAACTACACTACTGGAAAAAATTAAGGGATCAATAATCTTTATATTCAAGTCCAAATCACAAATATCTGAAATTAAAAATAACCATTAAATGACAACCTCTATTATTTCACAGTGAATGAAACAATTCGATTAATTTTTCCCCAACTGAAACTGAATGAAAAAGTCCATCCGATGTCAATCGAGCACGTATCTGTGAAAACACGTCTAATGAATCGATTATTCATTGAACTTTGAGAATTATTTACCCTAAAGTTATCTCTCAGATCAATAATAATATACCAGTAAGTTGCAAAATATACTTCAACACGGATTGCTAAATCTGAGAACGAAAATGTTGTTGGTTATTCTTCCTCCGAGCCTATCGTAAATTGAAAATCTTCCCTTATTCATACACCAATTTATTCAAACTGAAATCCTTTCATTGAAATTCGAGATACAACAATCGTCCTATAACCTAAGAGGCAACATCTATTAAGTTTATTGCCCCCATTAAAGATGGAAAACGGCACGGAGGAATGTTATTCAAATCCGCTTCCAGGAAAAAGTTTATTCGGAATAAAATTCCAACCGTACCATTTCATAATAATACCTTTCGATTTATATAAATTCGGGCCAACAATATTTGCGAATATCTCCTTATCTGTGAACTTTATTGATATTGCGCGATGTCTGACTTCTATAGCGAGATAGAGAAGAGGCCGCACAAAGAAATTTAATACAGAGAAAGTTTCTGACTGATAAAAAATTATATGACTTCGGTGACGTTATGGAGGCACACGAAAGTTTCTGGATCCGATGTATCAACTTTTACTCATTTTTAGTTGAATCTCATTCCGGGTAGAATATTATTCAGTTCGAATCTTTTCGCTACTTGTTAAACTTTTATACTTTCATGTTTTTATGTGTTGAAAATTGTTCTGTGACGTTTGACACGGAACTAGTTTTTCAATTCAGAACGGTTGTAGTTGTGAGATTCGTCGCATTCAAGAGCTATTTAAACTACTAGATGTTATGTTGAAAATAATTCACTTGATTAAATTGATGTCTCGAAACCATCAGGCCGAGATATGAAGAATTTTCTCAAATATTTGGATTATTATAAATATGGTTATGTATTTGAAAAAGCTCAAGCGATCATTCCAAACAATGGTCAAAATAACTACTGGAAATGGAGTTCGTTGAATGAACATACTTAAATCTTATATTTTATACTGAAAAATATATCTGTATCTCCACTGCCCCAAGTCGACCTCAGCTGTATTTCGTTAGTCCTTTTACACGAATAGTCAGCAAATCCGGGCATATAAGCTGAATAGATCGGTCCCAACCTTTCCGATAAGTTCAATATAAGGCGAATCCACCCCTATATCCCTTGCCATTGAAATTCTACGGGGGATCATCGCCTTTTTACTGCATCTATTGATGTTTAGGTATCGACAGGTCTTCCGTCATACTGGTATATATTGAAGGAAATCGGTAAATGTTTATTCTCAAAGTTCCCACATGAAAGGGGCCGAATGTTAACATTATATAAGTCTTTGATTTTCCATCTCGAGTAACGTAGAAAGCTTTCCGACATGAAAGTGTCTATGTCTGCTGGTCTTACAGAACAGAAAAAAATAGTACTGTTTTTTTCTTCTGCAACCTGTGTTCTTTTGTTATATTTTTTATTAGATATTGCGTTATTGATTTATTTGTAATTAATTATGTCAAGGATAATGAAAACAAAATCACATAAGCTATTTCCACAAATATCGCGTTTGTGTGATTTGGACTTCAACATATGAGGTATTCCAATGGAAATTTAAATAACCTGAAAATGGTAATAATAATCTTGCATTTTCGATTGATGTATCTTCGATGCATACATTTTCATTCTAGACAACAGCGTTTTCTTCATGAATAAGAAAGACTATTTTTTTAATTCTTATCATAATTCGAGAAAACCTAAAGAAAAAAAATTAATTAAACAATGAAATATAGCATTACACGTGTTTCGACTTTTGTCTTTCTAGCTTCAGTCTCTTCAACTGCTTATATTTAAAAATAATTTTAATAATTCTTGATTTGAACTTATGAAATGTTGCGAAGAAATAGCTATCAAGTGTCACTTTTTAATCAGTTCATGTTCTGAAAAATAGCTTCTAATATGAGCATCGAATATTCTTTCGTACCACCTAAGATGTCTAAAATACTGGTGTGTGCTTTCTTCCGATTTTGTTTTACAGTTTTGGCGACATGGGGATTCTTTCATAGCGCCACTCAAATTTATTCGAATGTCAGTTTCTGATTAGAATAAATTATTTATTGCGTTATTCGGAATTCTTGTATAACAGTGTGTGAAAAGTGATTCTCCATTTTTTATAATGCGTTTTTGTATTTTATGTGGACAGTCTAGTGCTTCGAATAAGAATTCACGAACTTTCAGTGTGCCAAAAAAATATATATATATACAGAGTGAATCTTTGACCACTGCGTTAATTTTAACCATTGATTCTTGACGGAAAAGAAACATTTTCTTCCTATAACATTTTTCCAAATTTGGCCCCGTTCAAAAAATATAGGGTGTTGAAATTTCATAAAAAAATTGCATTTTCACCTATAATATTCAAACGACAATATCGATTGAAATGATCTCTTGTAGAAGGTTTTTGATAACAGACATGCATGTCTTGGCATCAACAGATTTATTCAATTTCTTGTGGGTTTCTCACTACTACTCTACAGATTAGTTAAATTGCATGAAAAACAAATATCGCTTGAACTAAAGGTCCGTATCTCGTACTTTCTTGAATCATTAGTCTTTTTTGCAGTTAAAATCATTCCTCATCTTTTCTCCTAAATTGCACTATTCTTGAGATATTTGAAGTTGAAAGGAATTGAATCGATATAATTTTGTCAAAATTTTCTAATTTTTCCCAAGTCTACTCTGTTTTGAAGTGATTCAATAATCAGATTTGTTCAATGTTGCCATATTTTATGTCTTTATTAAATATTTCGACAAAAGTTTGGGGAAATCTTTGCAGTCTATGGTTCCACCACTAAACACTATTGATGAAATTAACCACTGAACAATTTTTGTCTTACATTTACCACAAAATCTAAATTGCCATTTGCTGTATCCATTATTGATGATGTCTAGCACCTTGTTTAATATTTAATCCAGAGTAATATTCCATAATAAATAGAGAAAAAGTTTTCCATCACTCACATAGGTACAATCTATTTTCTGTCAGGACCTGTTAAATTGAATACTTGTCTTAATGAAGGGCTGGTTCTTTAACGCTTCAGACTTTCAGAGTTTATCAAACTATAGGAATGCTTCAAATTGAGTTCATATGAGTTTTAAAAACTTCGAACCCAGTCTCCTAGATTTCTTTTGTACGTTTATAGGAGTTTTTTCAAATCTTTATTTCATACACCGATTCAACCTGATTCACAAACTTAGGAGATAATAGAATTTCACTTAGTTTTAATATTTTAGAATGATTTTTTATGATGCATGGTTAATTAAAATTCAATCAATATTGAAACTGGAAGCTATCAGCTCATAAACAAGAAAGATAAGAAAAGAATGCATTTTCTGACCATAATCATTTCATAATGAATTGAATAATTTCAAACTATCGAAATAATCCTAACAATATTTCACACATTTTTTTTAAGAAATCTACAAATAACTGTTGACAGTTTCAAACAGAATCAAAACAACAAGGAACCACAGAACACTATTTTATTGGGAACTACCCACCACAGAGACGTTATAATAGTTTAATGTGATAAAAATTCACTGTAGTTATTCTGAGGAAAATTATAACTAAAGATCAATAATGGTTACAGATATTATCTTTAATTCAAAAAAACTTTGCAATTATTAATTTTTTCTCTCCTGGGGTTCGGTAATAAATTAATATTCTATGGTAAGGTATTAAAATTTGACATAATCTATGAATATCCATTATTTAATATTTATGTTTTTGTTTACGTTATTAAACCAGATACTCTGATTATAAAAACCAAAAATTTACGCATGTTCACTAATTAATTATAGTCTAAACCGAATAGATTCATATTAATGATTTAACAAAATTTTTTTTATTAAAGTTGACTTTTCAGAATCAAATCTTAGTGATTAAAATCAAGTTCTACAAGCAAGTATAATTGCACACCTAAATCTGGGAATACTTGTAATCTATCCAAGTAAATTGTTATTGGGATTCAGTACAGAAAATAATCATCAAGCAAAGTAACATCACTTCAAAATAATTATTTGTAATGACATCATTCATTGTTGTTGAAATTTTCATATTTTTAACAGTATGATATCAAGAGACCTCATAGACCTGTTCACTGGTCTCTGTCAAGGAGAAGAAACTTCAGAAATATCAGTGTTTGGAAAATCATAGATGATTTTTTCTGGCTTTGAGTGAAAAAAAAGCAATGTGACAACCACTTGCCTTGGAAGTTTTCATAGAAATTATGGTTTTCATGATTTGGAAATTTTAACAAGAAAATTATAAATGTATGATGATAACATCCAATAATTCTGAGGTTTTTTTGGAATTTCTCACTAGAAAGGGATGGTATATAATCTTAAACTAGAAAGAAATTATAGTAGAACGAAAAAATCTATGTTTATGGTGTTGAATTTTTTTTACCAGAAAATTAGTATTTTGTATCTTCCTTCCGGATATGGACCTCATCGGATGAAACATGAGTGAGTGAATCATTTTTTAGATTCATTATTGGAAGCTGTAGAAGGTATTTTTCATTCAAAGTAAACTGGACTACAGAGGGGTATTTGCCCAATGTGAAAACTGAAAATGCTTATAACTTTTTAACGCAGTTGAATATGGAAAAACCGTAATGGAATGGAAAGTGTTTCTTTTAATCTCAAGAACCTATGGTTGAAATTAACGCAGTGGTCAAAGACTCCCCCTGTATACAGGGTATACAAATTTTCAAGATATATCTTGAAAATTTGACTGAACAACTGAATTACCTGCAGTGAAATACATCAAAGCAAGTAGGAGCACCTTTGCTTTTCACAATTTTCTTCCAATAAGCATTGTTTAAGTTATCAGCTATGAAAACTTCATAAGTTATAGGTTGAATTCTGTTGACAAATAATGTTTGTTTTCTTATAAATTAATAAAACACATACCTAAATGAGCATCAACACTTACCATAAATTAGGTTTGTAAAATCTTTATAGAATAATATTGAAAACATTTATGTGTGAGCAAGAGACCATGTATAAGTGAAAAAAATCATACTTCAATGTATTAGAAAAAATGGATAAACTATACTAATTGAAATTATTACGCATTACAAGAATATTTATTTAAATGCCAGTTAATCGGTGAAATCCATGAAATATTTGTCTAGTTAATTTTTCCGGGCAATAAAATAATCTTTCATTTTTGAGGTTAACTTGATTTAAAATTTCAACAAATATCAAGCGTTTGCAATGTAATGTTATGAATGAATTGCCTTGTGGCTCCCTCATGTGAGTATAAAACTAAACAGTCACCATGTCCCAAAAAGTAAAATGACGTTTCCATTCTAAATTCGACAAGTGTCGAACGCTGAAAAAATATAGTTGAATTCTATGGTGTTCTATAGAATTCAGTTTATTATTAAAGAATGAAACTGGCTTGAAATGGAAATCATTTATTAATTCACATTATTGAATAGAACAATTTATTCTTGAAAAGTGCAAATGAATTAGTATAATAGTCTAACAATTTCATCCTTTCATAATGAACTCAATTCCATAGAAGATCATGGAATGCAGTTATATTTTTCAGTATTGAATTTGAGGTTAGTTTTTAGAAAACTGACTGATTTCAAAGTGGCACGTGTTTTTTCTTTTCAACAAATGACGCGGTAAGTTTTTACCATGTATTATTTGAATTATATTTTAAATAAGAGTGAGTACCCAAATAGATTACACCTGACAAGAAAAATATCGAAATACATGTGGTGCTCTTTTTCATTTTCTTAATAATTTTCTGTAATTTTCTCTAATTATTGAATAATCAGAATGACAATATTCTCTCCTTTATTCATCAAGAAAAACATGTTTCATAGAACAAAAAATGTAATATCTAAATTACTCAAATCAAAAGTGTGAGATTATTATTGTCATTTTCAGCTTGTTATTAACTCATTTCAATTATTAGATTTCAGGTTTAAGAATTTCATCACTTATTTCCATTTCTGTACCAACTTTAAAGGATTGGCTTAGCGCATCTTCTCGCTTGGGCAAAGGATCAACACTGAATGAGTTCTTTGGGAATTTTTGTTTCAGGTAGTTTTCAATTGTTTGTGGTTCAGTTCCTATTTCCACACGTCCAACAGATATCCAGGCTCTCCTAGCAACACTAGCGAATGTTCCACCCGTAGCACTGCCACAAATTACCGATTCCGATGTGGGCAATCTACGCCTCCCATTAGATTGAAATTTTGGAGTCCCAGAGAGAGCGTTTTCATTCTCTTTGAGTGTTTCTCTACGTGAATTGTGATGCGATATGGAACTTTCAGGAACTCGAACAGTACTGACAACGTCGCATCTTTCAGTACTATGCGAAACCTTCCCATTATCAATTTTGAGGAGTCCTATAATTAATTCCTGATTATTGACTGTTCTTTCCAGCTCCTTTACCAGTCTAGCCATAGATTTAGTTTCAATATTTGCAATTCTTAGAGAAAACTTCAAATTATCAACTTCACTCACAGTTTTGAGGTTATTACTTGGTGCATCGACATATTCATCCGCAGAATCTTCAAATTGTGACTTTACAAACTTTCTTATGTTATCGCTAACGTTTACCTTCTCAGGTATGCACTTATTTATTAAGATATCAATAAGAATATCTTTATTTAATTTATTTAGTTCGCTTTTCAACTTAACAACTTCCATGTTGCTCTCACTCTCTTACACTCAAAATATATATAAATTTAATTGCTGGTGTTCTCGAAAGTAAAATGATAAGTGATGATGAAATTTCCATTCCTGGGACTCCTCCAGAGCTAGTTGAGGCAGTGAATACTGCTTCATTAGAATTATTGCCAAAGAAATCAAGAGAAAAGTACGAAAATGCATACAGACGTTTTATGGATTATCGCATGAGTAAAAATACGAGTTCTTTCTCAGAAAATGTTGTAATGGCATACTTCCTAGACCTTTGTTTAAAGATGAAATCTTCAACATTATGGGTCAATTATTCAATGCTGAAGTCAACCCTTGCACTTAAACACAATGTAGATATATCTATATACTCAAAACTTCGTTCTTTATTGAAACGGCAAGCTCAAGGTTATAGAGGGAAAGAAATCTAAGATTTTAACGAAGGAAGAAATTGAAAAATTTATCCAGGAAGCTCCAGATAAAGAAAATTTTATGATTAAGGTAATTTAAAAGTTTTAATTTCTATTTAGATTATAGCTTTATTTATTTTTTAGGTGGCTGTAATTTTTGGTATTTCTGGGGCCTGTAGAATGGATGAGTTAATCCGAATGACTGTACACGATATAGAATACTTAGAATCTAAGCTTTTACACTGCATACCTGATTCGAAAACCAACAAACCAAGATCATTTGTAATTAATCAGATCTACTTGAATGATTATCGAAAGTATGTTTCGTTAAGGCCAGAAAATATGAACAGTGACCGATTTTTCTTTAAATATCAAAGCGGAAAGGGTTGTAGACAAGTGGTAGAATTCATCAATTTAGAAAAATGCCCAAAATAGTTGCTACTTATTTGAACTTGGTAAATCCGACAGAATATACTGGTCACTGCTTTCGTCGTACTTCTGCAACAATATTGGTTGACTCTGGTGCCGTCATAACTAGTTTAAAGAGGCATGGTGGATGGAAGTCATCAAACGTTGCTGAAGGATATATCGAAGAATATAAGAATAAGGTTGAGGTGGCAAATAAAATTTTCACAGTACAAAATATTCAACAAAATGACCCTTCCCCTGCATGTTGTCCAAAAATGTTTCTCATAGTTCTAAGAGTGTTCCTCCAATGTTCAATAATTGTACTAATTGTCCAATTACTGTAAATATAACAAATTGATCTTAAAAATGTATTCAGCAATGACTTGATGTTTTCAAAATATAAATGAATTCCTTATAAGCAATGTGTTATCTATCATTTATGTAGAACACAAATCGAACGCTGTTTCACCAAATCGAAAAAAATATAGTTGAATTCTATGGTGTTCTATAGAATTCAGTTTATTATTAAAGAATGAAACTGGCTTGAAATGGAAATCATTTATTAATTCACATTATTGAATAGAACAATTTATTCTTGAAAAGTGCAAATGAATTAGTATAATAGTCTAACAATTTCATCCTTTCATAATGAACTCAATTCCATAGAAAATCATGGAATGCAGTTATATTTTTCAGTATTGGATTTGAGGTTAGTTTTTAGAAAACTGACTGATTTCAAAGTGGCACGTGTTTTTTCTTTTCAACAAATGACGCGGTAAGTTTTTACCATGTATTATTTGAATTATATTTTAAATAAGAGTGAGTACCCAAATAGATTACACCTGACAAGAAAAATATCGAAATACATGTGGTGCTCTTTTTCATTTTCTTAATAATTTTCTGTAATTTTTTCTAATTATTGAATAATCAGAATGACAATATTCTCTCCTTTATTCATCAAGAAAAACATGTTTCATAGAACAAAAATGTAATATCTAAATTACTCAAATCAAAAGTGTGAGATTATTATTGTCATTTTTAGCTTGTTATTAACTCATTTCAATTATTAGAAACAATTCAGTTGATTGAGTGAATTAGTGAACGTATGTGCGTCTTTGACCTGAATATCCTTGCCGAAATCGATCGCGGAGGCAACAGGATATCCGCAAAATTATATGAGGAAAAAGGGAAACTTGATTCGCATCCATCCTGAGATATTGGCATATCGAAGTTTACCGAAGAAATTGACTACACTCGTTCCTACAAAGCTGAACACATAATGGGAGACAAAGCTCCCGAGCAAACAAAGAGGATATAATCTGACATTTTGTTTGAACTATAAAACATCGTAAATTTCTGCTTCACTCTCGCAAACTTTAATTTATTTTGCCGTTTTGTATTCCACGCTGGATTCCGAAGCAGAAAAACTGTCGAAGATAGACCCGGATAAAAGGTTTTTTGTTTGTTGGTAAATAGGGGCATTAGCATCGGAAAATTATATACGTTGTTCGAATCTAGATACATTCTTTTTTTTGCGATCTTCATAAAAGATGAGGGTGAGGGGAACTCTCTTTCTCGGAATCCGACTGAATCAATTGATGCGCAACTGTTTGTTGGCTCTACAAAATGTCTATTTTTGTGTATATTTACGAGGCGAAAAATAACCAAAGCAGTCCATAAGTAGTATATGAAAGTGCAAGACCTAAGTGAAGGAAATATATTCTACACGGTTTTCGATGGATTATATTTCTTATATAATCAAGGAAAACTGTGAGTAATTATTTTCAATTTGCGATATAGATTCGTTCATTCATCGTTGCCTTAGTATTAGTATCACATCAATCTTCAGTACGGGAAAATACTCTGGAAGGAGAGCGCAAAAGCTCCTCAAATCAGTGCTTTTCTAAATTTGTTTAATTCGGTTATGTCTATACGCCTTTCTACAGATATGAATTTTTTGAGACCTGAAATACATGAAAAATTGTGAAGTTACGACATTGAATTGAAATGAGACTGAACAGGCTTGCATAACTGCAACACACACGCTCCGGTCTATCTGCGCAAGCACACCTGTACAGACTCCATCATCGGTGGAGCGTAGCGTGTGTCACCAGCCTTAATTTCAGAATGCTTTGACTACTGTGTTGTCTCAACAACATACGGATACATTGTTGAACACCTGACGATGTTCTACATTAACAATGTCTTCGAAGAAGTGTTGAAACTTAGCTATAACACGGAGTTTCGCAGACTATATTCTTTTGAACTTTTGGCTTACAATATTTACAATATAAAGCAGTTAGATCACGGGTTAATAAATCACAATAAAGCCTGGGAAAAAAACCCAGTAAATATATAAAAAAACCCTAGCTCCACGCCTAAGTGTGAAAGTACAGAAATAAGCTGAAATATATTTGAGGGACTTTCTTCAAGAGTGGTCTTCTATTGAAGGAGACAGAGACTTCTTCAAGTTACCCACATCGAATCTGGAAATAAAAAGACAAAAGCAGAAAAAAGAACTGAATAACAGAAATACGTATCACATTCCTTTCAAAATATAACCCATTCCAAGAAAGAATCGCAAACATCATGAATAGTCCTAAAACCAGCTTGAAATTTATATATGGGACAACTATTGATGAGATAAGGTATTGTTTCTTCTGCTTCTCCACATTCACAACTTCCATCTGAAAAGATGGATCACTGTCAATGATGTCAGAACTGATACTATTTGGTAAAAACTAGTTGAAAGAGGAAAACTAAGGATTGGAAACCCATCTTCAGTTTATAAAAAATAAAGGCTTTCTCTATGGGTGTATTTCCAATAGATTAAGAAATTGAATTCCTGTTTGAGATTTTCCAATTAAATCCCTCTCGAATATTCGCAATGACATCATGAAATATCCATTCCCAGTTCCTTATTCCTCATTTATATCATTTCACCCCGGGACGATTGTGCTAGGGAGGGTAATTGCTGGAAATATAATTTATTTTCCCGACGGCTCGGGAAACTTTCAACCCGTTAGGCAAAAACTTCGACTCTGGAGATGTGGGGAAAGTTTTTTCGGGGCTGCTGGAAAAACGGAAAAAAAGTGTAATTATTGAAGTTGGCGTTCAGCGGTTAGGAGCACGATGGTTTTCAAACATTGATTAGTTCAGGAAAAACTTTTGAGTGACTCTTCAGGTTCAGATACGCGCTAAATTAGATACCGCCGAAATTTCAAGCTTTTGTCTTATTGAACCGATCCGGAATTCAGTCCAGCAATGAAAATGCTTCTGAGAGCGATCCTGCGTGAATTTTAAAACGGATAGGTGATCTGTTTCCTCGAGAGAAGTTTATAGATGCTGAAAATCTTCTACACTCTGGCAGTGATGCTAAAAATTCTAATATGAGTTCATTGAAGATTTAAAGATGGAAAAAAGTAAACTATAGAATTTTTAATATGAATATTACTATATTGACTCATTATTTGGTGAGTTACAGTAGTTGCAACAAAATAAAAATATTAAAATTCGCAGTAAGTTAAGCAGCTCTTGTCGGTTTTGTCCAAACTTATAAATTAATTTTCTTCAATAGTTTCTCCAGAACATCTCAAAAAACTTCAATCTGAAATTGAAAAAGGATGAAGTAAACTAAGAAGTAGATAGAAAAGAATCCATTAAAACTAGAAGAGACTATTCAGATCAGGTCCAGTCATCCAAGTGATGATTCTCAGCTCCATACCGACAGCTGGTAACTTTCAACAAGTAGCCCTTAACTGCTACTTGCTGATACAGTCCTTTCACCTAAAACCAGATTTAAATAGATGGCATAGAATTAGGAAATAATCAGCATTCCCTTTAACAATCCCTCCATGCTCTGCCTGGATATTTTCAATCATATTTTCCAGACAAACCTCGTATATTAACTACCCAGCACCAAACCGTTGTGTTTCAACTGAGAGTGAAGTGGTGATTAGGTGATTATACTGATTTCGCGATCAACGAACTATGATTATATTCGTCCAATTATAATCTCTGGGCAATTAGGACTAGGACCATAAATACAGAGAGGTGGAAAACGCGTAGCTTTGGAATTCAACTGGGAATTGCGACACAAATGAACGGTAACAGGAAGGGGAAACACGATTCGATTAGGGTGAGGTGCGGGTGGTATGGAGGAGATACGTGTTGATTCTGCATAACAATGAATGGGGCTGGTTACAGCATCAATACCGTGGAACGAATGCTCAGGCAGTTTTACTGAGTCAACTGTGGGAAATAACCATGGTTGGTATTTTATGGTAATGACATCGACCTCTTGCAACAGGGTGGAAAAGCCTTCTTATCGGATCTGCACAGTGGAACACAGGTACAGGCCAGCATAGAATTTGCCCCTATCATTTTTTTCCTATGATATTCCGATAACTACGTATTCTCTGTTTTTTTATTTCAAGAATCACTCACGAAGATATGTTCTTACAGAAAATGTGTATCCTAATTTATAAATTGGAGATTATTCACTCTCTTTAGGGCCCATTGATGGTTTGGCAAGATCTTATTCTGAAGAATCATCAATCCGAAAACGCTTTACAAAGTTTTCTGGAGGATTTAGGAAAAATAACTTTTGGCATATGGCTCTATACGCATCTGAAGATTGGTTCAATGGTAAGATTATTAGAATATATGTTGTCTAATATCAGATTTCGTGTTTTTGTCGATGTAGCAATTTCAAAATATTGAGAAATGGCCTTCCACAATGATCAGATCTAGTAGCTTTACTCTTCAATTACATCTCAGTGATGCGACTACGATATCATCTCAGAAATACATTTATGCTGATGATATTGCTATTGGTTAACACCATTCGGATTTTGATACCTTGGATGTTTGGAGATTTTAAGGAATTATTTTGTTGAACAGCAGTAATCTCCCTACCCCAACAAAACAGAGGTATTTTGTTTCCGTTTGAATGACCTGCTGTCTGTTCAAATCTGATATTTTAATTTTAGGATTTCTGGGTCTCTAAGCTATCAGAAGGATATAATCAGATCTAAAATCTGCTCCAGAAAATATTGATACGCTTTTAGAATTTGATATAGGCAAGAACCTGGCACTTTCATAAGGTTTTCCACAGAGTATTCCTGACGAAGAAGATATTTTACTGGCAGAACTGATACAACCTGTCTATACCTGGTCATAGAACTCTCCAAATAAATATTCACCAATCAGTTCAGATCTTTTGGCTTTGTCTATTCTGTACATTATATCCTTCTTAAATATGTGGTTTTATTATTTTCCAGTAAGCGTTTTAATTAATTATAGAACGAGTCCCTTGCATTCAAGCGGGATCTTGAATGATATTGGTATTAGATGCATAATTGGAGTAGTATTTATCTGTCACAATTATAGAAACAGAAAACTGAATTTTTTTCAGGAACGAAAAGATATTCTAACTCTGTTTCTGTGATGTCTGTGATCCTCTGTAATGGGAGAGCAGCACAATCCAGCAGGCATGTTATCAGTTCAGGTCATCTCAGCTAGTTTATTCCCATAATCTGAAGTTCAACAGGCAACAGGGTGAATCTCTTGTACCAGATTATTCAGTTTATTTGCTACAAAGAGGTATTCCACCGACCATGCTTAGCTCTATAACAGAGTCTTGCTCCTTCCGTCACGTTGTGGAGGTTCTGCCTCATTCATAATATTCTGAATAGATATAGATAATTCAACATTACTGATTTATAAGGAATTGAAAATGAACATATACAAATACAAAGGAGATCGGAGTGAGACATTTGAAGGACGAACGACTACCTCCCTTAATGTTCAGTATGCATGTAAGGATGAATCACATTCCTTACACGACAACGTTTTTTTTCCACGTCACATGGAGATTCCCACACGTAACCCAGAATATACACCACTCTGTACCGTTCAACATTAAATAATGATTTGCAATTCTGAACACAAGTGGAAGTCGACTGTAACAAATTGAAGGTTCTTGTCGATCACAGGTGGTTGCTGACTTTGGTCCCCTGTACAGAGAGAATGTTCGTCGCTGAGAATCCAGGGCTGGATTTCACTAATTCCAGGTTATTTATTGTATTCGTCTTTCATGAGTATCCAAGGACAGGAAAGAACAGAAGACGTATTTCTATGAGTGAAATACTCGCGATAGTATTCAATAGACATGATCAGCAGACAGTGCTCAATTTAGTCTATAGTAGCGTCTTAGTCTCAGTCTTGCCAGTGACAGAATAGCTTCAATTATACTGTTTTCCTTTAATTTTGAAAACTACAGGCGTTACGACTAGGGTTTAATGCAGTTGGTGATTCTCAACTATCGAGAGTAGACGAAAGTAGAAAATCCTCTGAACATTGAGTGCCGCATGAGTCCCTCTTTGGGTTTCTTCTATTTTTGCTTTTGAAAAGATATTTCTTTCGAACTAGGAATGATGTTAATAGATTGGCGTTCAACTCGCCCATAAAAATGTTTTTTTTTATCGAGTATGTTCACAGATAGAAACCCTGTAGAATCCGATAAATGTAGTGAAATGATGGGTGAACCAATCGCCGCGTCTCACTTTTCGTATTCGTAGAAATATGATTGTTCTACCTGATTTGTAAATAAAACGTAAGCACATAGTGACGTTAACTGTAAACGACTTTCAAATCTATGGATGACTGCATCTATATTAGACCATGTAACACAGCGTATAATGTGCAATGAATACCAAATAACTATATGGTGATATTTATCAGTTTTTGGAGAAGCAAGGGTAGTGTCAGTTGGATGTACTAGTGACATACTGGACCTTCATCGTAGAGCACAGCTATAGCCAAGGATAGGTAAGTGATGAGGAAATAATATAAATTCAGCGGCGTTGACTACAGTCGAGCTTGTCTTCGATTCGTCAGAGTCCCCATGAAGCGAAACCACTGCTGACATTGAAGGTCAAAGCAGTATGGGGTCCAGTATTCATATCCACTCGTTCTAAGGTTTAAGAAATCTCATACTGTACTTGTAGAAATCAACGTTAGTCTTATGAATTCATACTGTCATAATTAGAAAGAAAGGAGTGGTTTCAATGTTAGTATTGACCATTTATTCTACTATTCCATTTTATATAAAGACGAGACTCGTTCATAAATAGTAAATCTGTGAATTACCTGCTTGATCTATATTTCATTCGAATGATCTACTAAATAGCATGATTATACCTCATGGAACTAAACTGCAACAGATTATGATTGACGCCTCTTTCTATTTTCTCAAATAGGTAAACTTGCGACCGATACATTCATAGTTTCGAATATAAAAAATCAAATGATTCAAAGATTCAACCTCTTTGAAAAATCACTATTTTCATAACGAAATTCATTGATTTCAAACTAAAGGATTTCAATATGAATTGTAACCAGTTCGATCGTTAAGCCAACCCTTACCACCACAACACAAATACTCCGAACATCAAAAAGTGTGTCTACATCATAAAAATATTATGTATTCCTTTCTGTTTGTACGGTTAAAACTAACCTTGTGATGTTCGAAAAGTTGCGTTCAGCACGCGATGACATCGTACGGCTGACAAGTCACCAGCGTTTCTAGCTTGTTGAATGCATAAATAACACGTCATAGGAGTCATAGGACTGATGCCAGATGTTGGACAACCCAATGTATCATTACCATATTCGATTTTTCAGATATTCTTCATCGACAAGATATACCCGGATGCATGGAATTTCAAATCAGGTAGTTAGTCACGATCTCAAGTTTTAATTTGCATGAAATAATAGGTTTCACTGAAATATTGATGAGAACTGGGCATTAAATATTATTTTGATTGGTGCAACAAATTTCTGATTGCCTTTTTTACGGAATTATTTTATCGGCAGTAATTGTTGCAAGTCTGGCGGGCCGACTCAAACATAATCGAGTAAGAAATATTGAAAATGAATATTTTCTTCATGAAAACTTATTCTTAATGTTTGATTCGATATTCAAATCTCGACGAATTCCTTACGTATCTTTTTTTTTTGCTATATAACTCGTATTTCAACTAGTCACATCAAAGTCTACCTCATTTCGATCTACATGACATGACTTCGCGAATGATTTTAAGTCCAATTTCTTTATATCGCCTACATCGGCCAGCCGAGCTACGGCTTCCAGTAACGGTTTTATCTAACACATGCGTTGCTGTGAAGTTTCTTAAGGCTGCTGATACATACAAGGTAGGCCGAAGCGACCAGGTCTACCCTATCCGCTGAAGGGAGGGGCAGTGTTACCTATAGTTTTTCATTATAAATGTTCATTTCAAATATCGAATTAAAATTTTTCTTGGCATATCTGACATCTACAAGAGTTTTTCATAAAGATTATGAAATTATTCAGAGTTTCAAACAATACTAATCTCACAAATAAACTACACGTTACACTCAAACCAACAACAACTATCAGATAAGTAATCAGTATTCAGATAAGATAAATAACCTCTGAAAAGTTTTAAGATTTCTTCCGTCAGAGGGCGTATCGCTCCTCAGACGTTTCCGAGAAGATTGAATCGATATTTGGTGAAAAACTCAGCATAATTGTAGCCATGAGGATCCTTTTTTTAGCCTACCATTGGCTGATGGTGTCATACGCAGAAAATGTGCATTATCATTTCTCCTGTCAAAATAAAATATCAGTTGAGATACGACACGACAAGTTAAACGAAATCGGGATTTGACCTCAGGGGTTCAACCGACAAAAAATGACGAATGGATCCAGCCATACGAAGGAGATTCCTTCAGTAGATCATCCAAACGAACGCATTTTTCTCTTCTTAAATTACCCAATCCTAAGCACACATTTCTTACCCTAGTTTAGTATTCCACAGCGTGGATTTAGGGCCGAATTCCTATTCTCCTTGCACTGCCACCGGCATTTGTTCATGACGTGATTTGTGTGTACTACTATTCCGAATGTCACTTGAAAACGGTCCCTCTTTGCAGAGTTGCCATATTTCTCCACTGGAATCAACACTCTGATTTAGCTACATCATCTCAAAAAATTTTATATGCTGATGATATGGCTATTGCTTACCAACATTTTTGATACCTTAGATAATATTCTACTGAGTGATTTACATACTTTGGAGAACATACTATCATTTGGAGAGTTTGAAGAATTATTTTATTGAATACGTTATGTCTCAACCCCAAAACAATAAAGTTGTCATTCCATTTCCATTTGAATGGTCATGAGAAATATAGAAATTTACCTTTGACTTTCAATGGTTCTCCTATCAAATATACTGAAAATTTAGGAGTTCATTTAAATTAATCTCTTTATGACAAGGCTCATTTCGACGATCTGCACCAAAAACTGATAAGTTGGACTTATATTCTTCAGAAATTAGTTGATCATTTCGGGATGCTGCACTCTATGCACAACGTCTCTAGTCTTAGTCTTCTCTGCTGCTGAGTACTCTTGCTCTATTTGGTGTACACATACAAAAAATTGATGCAAAATTGAATACATCGATGAAAATATAATAATTACTGGAACCAAGAAATTTTCACCGGTCTCTGCTTCCAGTTTTGTCAAGCATTGTCCCACCACATATTTGCGGACAGTTTGCAGCTCTGGATTTATGGAAGTAATGGAAGTCTATAAATACAACAGTCAGAGTAATATCTGGATGCCTAAAACCCAGCCCCCTAGAAAAGGTATATTCTATAGTTGTCATTGCTCTACCAAACATTCGGAAACAAGTCATTGCTGAAATAGAAAAGACCAAACAAACTGAAGATGAAAGACAGTCCCTTCAAGGACATATACGTAACCATCATGGATTAAAATCAAGAAAGAGTTTCTTGAAAACCACTGAACCAATAACTAGGCCAGCTGAAGAAAGAATTGAAAAACTCTGGAACAAATCCATAAGAGGCGAAGAAGAGATATCACCTGGAGCCCACTTACTTTACGCTACGTGGAGAACACACAATGGTCTTAGAGTGGAAATATCCCGCTGTAAGGAGCACTTGGTAAAGTGGGGTTACTTAAGTGATGAATTATGTGACTGCGGAGTAGTTGAAGACGAGGCTCATCTACTCGTCTGCATCAATGTTGGTACCACCTGCACTAATAAAGACCTATATGCAGGCACCTTCGAAACCGTCACAGTTGCGGAGTTCTGGAGATTTGGACATGGATAAATGAATAAAAGTATATTCTAATACAAGTTGCAGAACGGGCACCTATTACAACACGAATTCGAAATCCGAGTGTTGGGATTGCCTTCTGCAACGAGTATCAGGCGATATTTTCCCTATTTCAGTCAAGAATTGTGAGAAATTTATTGGAATTCAGATTATACCTCCGAGTGCCTTTTGTATTTTATTTTCGCAGTTGGTGTGACCGATACGGAAATTGACAGATTATAAAATTTGAATAGTACTTTCAAATCTCTACATGGTTCAATATTGACGATTGACATGCAATGGACGCATGTTGACATTCGAAAGGATGGGATGTCAGTGTTGTCAACCACAAAACGAAAAATATAACTGAAAACAATGCTGTAATGAGTTCATTGTAGCACTGTTTTTAGTACTGTAATGAACTCATTACGACACTGAAATAGAGGAAAAAATCTTACTTCATTCAATAAATATCATCAAACTTAGACAATACAAACTATAATCATGAAAATTTTACCCCTTATGACATTATATCACCGATGAAGACATTATAGTACCAATAAAGACAAAGAACATTGAAGAGGACACACGAAGGATATTTATGTTTTATCGGTTTTATCTTCCATCATCTTCTTTACTGTCACGGTTCCTTTATCACAATGTGCGGGTACAAAATTAGGATTAATAATAATCACCCGCTTAATGGGAGAGAAGCGCACTTTCTGAGTCGCTGGTTATACTATAAAAGTAGATCCAAAAATTATTCTTGGTAAAAAAGATGTTTGCAAAGTGAATGAAAAACAAGTTTGTAGTTATAACAGAATTATGTATTCACAGATAAGAATAGTTTTCAGATTTACAGCACTTAAATGTTTATGTAGAGTTTATAGGTGTCTATAATAACCAAGGATTTGAACTTCTTTGCTCAATCTTGGGCACTTCGAGTATTACTTGCTAATAAAAAGATCTGACCCTATTTGTTGAATTGGAAATCACCATAGTTCTGCTCCAATCGTCGAGGTAGACTTTGTAAGGTAAGATGCAGGCACTTTGGATAAAGCTTCTCAAACTTTCACTGATAAATTGTGCTTTGGCGATATGTAATTGCGTCACAGGTTCACAATTCACAACCTTTTTCTTTTACGTGGAGAATTTCAACTGAGTAATTCACATACACAATGAACTAGGGTAGCTAACTGACCCAACCGGAGAAAAATGCATAAGACGGATTATTTTAAGAGGAACTTGTAGTTCTGAGTGCCGTTATAGACTGGTGAAAGTAAATTGGTAAAGTAGAACTTACTGGTAGAACTGACCACCTTGGTAGTTAAACGAAAAGTGTACAGAGAGAATGTGCTTGAATAATTGAGAGAGGTCGGACGTGTACAAAGTACAGGTAGCTAAGCTATGGAAAGTACCTGTTCAGCTTTAGGGATTCCCCAAATTCCGTCCGATAGAAGGCATTCTTGGAAGTAACGGCCGCTGCCCCAAATTCCAAGAACAGTCCTTTGTTGCGAGAATATCGCAACACACAACCTTTGGGTTTCGAAATTCGATAATCACAAATAATTTAGCAAAATGTTACCTATTAGTTCCACTAGGAACAAACGCATTTCCGTGTAATTTCGTCCCATAATTTCATCTTCAAGAAACCTCAGGATTTGGGGAAAATACCCCAT
The DNA here is from genome assembly GCA_030674115.1 of Micraspis discolor. Classification (NCBI taxonomy): domain Eukaryota; kingdom Metazoa; phylum Arthropoda; class Insecta; order Coleoptera; family Coccinellidae; genus Micraspis; species Micraspis discolor. Next base: position 6,894,116 of record JARTUT010001740.1, read on the forward strand.
TATGGCAACACTGATTCAACCCCTCGTCCTTCCACCCTTCGCAAATTCAAGACAAGTACTTATATAAATTGTGTCATCATGTTATTCTCGAGATAATTCCGTGTCCTCTGTATTCTTCTTCGTTTTTATTTCGGCGTTTTCGCAGCCCTTATCATGATGTATGTGGGTTTTCGCCGGTCTGAGAACCTGTCCGCGAGGTATTTTTCACGGAATTACTTCCATGTGAACCTGCATGAGGGTGTTAAATCTTGGGGGTTTTAGTTGCTCGAGTGTGGTTCAAACTACCTGGGATTGTTGGCGAGCAGCGTTCCCATCCAGGCAATGAGAAATGGAAGATAACGAGTGATAATGTCGTGGGAAGTGTGTCGGGTATTGCTTCCTTCGAACAGTATGTTCTCGTTGTAGGGAATTGCCGCTGAACGTTTACGCATCCGGGAGGTGGTTTCATAATATCCGATAATGAAACCGGAGCCAGAGGATATATTCGATTGTGGGTGAACCATTTAAATGCGGTTTCGCTTAATTGAAACCTATCCAGAAACATTGTTTAATTATTCCAGAAAGGCACATTTAATTCGAGTTTTTGTTGACAATAAAACAATTGTTGACAAAAAGAAAAATTTCAAGACACCAGAATCAGTTCTAGCTCCTATACTTTGCAATTTATATCTCAGTGATTTACCACATCATCTCAGAAATTTGTTAATGCTGAAGACATTGCTATTGCTTACAACCATTCGGATTTCCATACTCTAGAAAACATAGTATCATCTGATTTGAAGACTTTGAAGAATTACTTTATTGAGTGGCCAACAAAACAGACATATCTTGTTTCTATATTATCATTTATTTTCAAACACCTTTACATATTCTAAAAACGTACAAGGACCTACAGGAGGCATAAATGCCCGTACGTAGGTTGGCCCTGAAAAAAAAAAGAAAATCAAGTTACATAGGCATACCTGCCCAAATTTGAAAAATAAATGATTTCACAATGGTGGTGGTACCACCACCGAAATTTTATAGTAGAAAAATACAACATCAACTAAAGCTCAATCAACACACATATCTTTAATAATTTTCTTCAAGTTTTTACAAAGCACTTTTTTACAGTAAAATTTTTAAATTCACCGGCAATACATTAAAATACTTGTATGCATAGTATCTATAGCTTCTTTGACCTATTCTCAGCAGCTTTTTTGGCAAGGATAAACTTTTAAACCTAGTTTTATTTTTATTATTTAAATATCAATTTTTTAATTCATTATACATGAAGGTAATGGATCTCAATACAAAAAAGTTCCTCAAGCTAAGTGGTCTGTTTGAATCTGTATCATCAATTCCAATGACTTGTAATATCTTATTCTGTAACCTATTTAATGGGTTGGATGATACATTATAGAGACCACCCCAGCCAATTATACCATATACAGCTATACTATTGAAAAGACCATAATAAACTTTGGCTTTTAGAACAAATACTCTTCAATCTATAAAACACATAAACTGAATATTTTGTTTTTGGCGCTCTTGTTCACCCGAACAGAGTGCCTATCATTTTGCCCGAATGTCTGTAATTTTGGAATATCGAGCCGAAAATGGTCTCAATCGATTGGGTTCGACTCCCCGATGAAGCATCCGTGGCAAAAGTTTAGTTTGTCCGGCCGGCCGGCCGTATCCTCTCTAGCATCCAAAAGAGCTGAGCTAGAGTTTTCATATTTTCAGAATAGGTTAATTGTCCAAATATCTCGGTCAAGTTCGTTATTGGGCCAAATCCGTCGGATGTTTCAGTAGTTATGAGAATCTGAAATTTGGTTTCCTCAATAACTACTAGAATATCCATATGATCAAGTTGATACTTGAAATATTGTTGAGGGAGGCTGCAACAAAACGGCTCGCAAATTTTCGCAGAAATAGTCACGCTAGAAAATTTTTAAAAAATTCCCAAAAAAAATTTATTAATCCGCACTATCTCATAAGATATTTTTCGGATTTCAATAAGAATTCGTGAATATATTGAGGTGATCGATATCTTACTTATCCTCAAATTTCCTTGCCGTAGCTATTTTCCATCTAAAGATATGATCATTTTTTTCATTTACTCAAGAGAAAAGAGAAATGGCATACGATGATTTTCTTTGAACGATGGCCATCACAGATCGATATTCGATTGACAAATGCCGGGCTCATTAATCAGTGTCAGTTGGCGTAATATTAATCAAAATTTTTCATAACGGGAAATCATAGAGAGAGAATTCAATCTCGATGGCTGAAATAATATACGTTGTCAAAATTCAGAAAAGCACTGAAGTTAGTTTTTAGGAAAAGGGAATTATAGCTTCGAACAAAACTTGGGGAAAATTATGAATAGTTATTTTTAATTTGAGATATATTTCAAATGGTCTTTTCGACAAAAGTTTTGTTCACTGATGAGGCCCATTTTTGGCCTAATTGGTTCGTGAACAAACAAAATGCCCGAATTTGTGATGATGAATAACCCGAAGAGTCTCAAGAATTGCCGTTAAATAACAACTGATTTGGTTTATGGGCCGGTGGAATAATCGGTCCATATTTCTTCAAAACAGTGGACGGCCGGAATGCTACTGTGAATGGTGACTGTTATCGCACCATGATAACAGACTATTTGTTCCCCGAAATTTAAGCCCGTGGTCTCGACGAAATGTGGTTCCAACAAGATGGTGCCACTTATCATACAGCCCGTGAAACCATGGCTTTACTGCGAGAGCATTTCGGTGCGCAGATCATTTCACGCTTCGGACCAGTGACATCATACCTCTTGATGTTTTCCTTTGAGACTATGTGAATTCCAAAGTCTACATGGACAAACCAGATACGATTGAGGTATTGGAGGCCAATATTACTAGAGTCATTGGAAAAAAATCACCCGAAATACTCACATGCGTCATTGAAAATTGGAACTATCGAATGGATCTTGTTGACCGTAGTCGGTGCCAGCATTTGAAAAAAATTATCTTTAAAAAATAATTGTGAACAATGACTCTTTTATTTATTAATAAACATAACATAAAATAACATTGTTTTTATTGATTTTTTAAAAAAAAAGTACATCTAAATGAATTACCCTTTATTACAACTCAATCTCAATCAAATTTTGTTTCTTCCATTTGTATCGGTTGAAAATGATTCCGGAGTGATTTGAGCGCGAGATTGAATATCCTTGATAATCATTGAAGACTGATCTTAGAGAGTTCGAACCATATCCGCTTTGTTTTTCAATGCTTTCTAATTTTTATATACTTTTTTTCATTTGTATTCTTGTAATCTGTTAAAAAAATTTCCTGTAATTAAATGTAATATCATCAAACTCTTCCGTATTTTTCAAAATCAAGCTTTCAAGGACTCCTTGAGGTTTGGTCCCACAAATCATCCTAGAACCACCATACAAAATTTCCCTTCACCAACTTGTTGCAGTCCCCGCCGTCCCTAGGAATATTTACCCGCAATAAATTCAGGAAAGGATGCCCGAAACTGGACAAAATTTCGAGGGTCATTTCGAAGATCGTACCTACATTAAAATAAATCAGATCGTTCTGCCGTGAAAACTACATGCAATTTCGTTTAGCCCATTCGCTAAGTCCGGAAGGCTACTGGTTTTAAATTAAATCTAGTTGGCGTAGTATATAAAAATGCCATGACATTATGCTGACATTACACAAAGGACTACGGCGTACGGTAACTGGTGGCGGTTATGCACGGCGCTACCGAATTTACCACCGGCTGCATACCGTCAAAATGCGCCTATGTCCTTAATTTATGGGGGGCGAGTTCCGTATTAACGTCCATTGTTCATGTTACACAGCCATGAAGTTGGCTGTGAATGCGGATCGGGGAGATTCATTGCCGGACAAATCAGCGATTTCTGGAGTTTTATCGATAGCACCGGTACACACTTTCGGCGATATTTCTTAGTGTTACGTGGCCGTCCGGATATTAACTGGTGATTAATTGCAACAATGTGGTGGCTGTCCAAAGTTTTTTTTAAATTGTTGACCCGCGTATTGGGTTTTTCTCATTTCTTATTATTTTCTTTAAAAATGATGATGCATTGTTGAAACAATGACTGGAAATTTCCCAAGCTCTGAATTTTATTTGTGCGATTGCTCCAGCTGAATTATAGAGATGAAGTTGATGTAGGATAATGTCAGTTTATCAGAAGCGCCAGGAGTTCTGCTAAAAATTATTTGATCTTGAGAGGAATAACAAAAAGGTATATTCTGGATATTGCTATAAGGCTCAATCCAGAAAATTCTAGGCTGAAGGAGGCAGCGAGTCGAGTTGTACTCCTGTAGTAGTGTTGTTGTGTACATTTACAGTGCGTTCGTTGCCATGGCTGCGCGTGTAAAGTACACGAAGAAGAACGTCTGTTTGCTCGCTTCTTACCTGAAACTTGAGATGGAGATTATTATGAAATTTTCGAAAAATTTCGCCAGCGCTTTCCAAATAAGCAAGTTCCCACCAGACAAATGGTGCATAAGCTATATCGTAAATTCGAAAGTGCTGGCTCCTTAGTCGATTCGCCGCGTTCAGGTCGTTTTTTGTTTTTTTGTTTTACCGAGACCCCGCAATGTATTTTTGACTGGCTTTCATAAACAAAAGAATTCACTAGAACGTTATTTTCAAATTCTGATGAAATAATACAGAATTAATACCAGTAATAATTTGCGGAATGCATTAATTTTATGTTTTCATTTGAAGAAAACTGTGCAGAGTCACATCGAACGCTTGTTGAGGCATATGGTGATCAAGCTCTATCAGAAGCAGCATGCGCAAGATGATTTCAATGGTTCAGAAATAATGATTTTGATGTGAGAAAAGAAGAAAGTGAAGGATCACCGAAAAAAATTGAAGACGCCTAATTGCAAACGATATTGGATGGAGAAAACACTCCAAAACCTATGGAAAAGATCCAAAAGTGTGGAAATGAGTGCCACATGAATTGACAGATGGAAAACCGAAAAAAAAACCGGTAAAATTTTGCTCAAAAGATCGGTTTTGCATCGGATTGTTACTGGCGATGAAAAGTGGATTAATTTTAAGAATCCTAAACGGAAAAATTCATGGTTCATTCGGCCAGAAGACAATGCTGTGTGTTTGGTGGGACCAGAAAGGTGTGGTTTACCACGAGCTCCTAAAACCTGGTGAAATCTTTAATACTTAACGCTACCGACAATAAATGATCAATTTGAACCATGATCGAGAAACGACCAGAATGGTCAGACGACATGGCAAGGAATTTCGCTCCATGACAATTCACCTGCATACAAAGCAAAACCGGTTCAGGATATAATCGAAACACTTGGCTGGGAGCTGCTACCCCATCCGCCGTATTCACCAGACTTGGCTCCTTCCGACTACCATTTGTATTATTCCATGAGACACGCATTGGCTGAGTAGCACTTTGATTTCTACGAGCAGGCCAAATATTGAGTGTCTGGTTGGTTTTCTTTAAAAGACGAACAATTTTATTGGTGTGGTATCCAGAAATTGCCAGAAAGGTGGTCAAAATGTGCAGAAAAAAATGGCACATACTTTGAATGAAAAGGTTTTTACTTTCCCATTAATAATTATTGTTTTATTTTCACAAAAAAAAACGCACATTTCATACCGGAATACCTGATACACTTTCAATTATGGAGACAAATCTTCAAATTATAGACAAATCAGAAATTCACCTTCTTTTTTGAGTTGATATAAAATTACCCTTGAGGAAGATTTCTTGGTTTTTTTCATAGGTTTTATATATTGTGTAATGCAGAGCACTGCTTCCAAATTAATATAAGGCGATATAATCAGAAGAGAAATCTTAGCCGAAACTGAAAATCACATTCAGAAAAAATCAATTTTATTTTCTATGAAACCTTCGATCAAAGATCTTTATGAATCCCAATATAAGAATTGTTATAGAATGTACCATTAAATATCTGTTTCAAATATCTGCTTCTATCGAAAGACATGTCTTTCTCCTGTGTTAGAACAGTATTGTGACCGGAACTAAACAGAAGTTAAACTCTAAGTTTGATTATTTATAATTCAAGATATTTGTATGTTGATTTTTTATATTGTCCGTGTCTGTTGTAGTTGTAACCCACTGTTCAAGATTCGGGAAAAATATTTTAGTACAAGCGAGTAGACGTCACGTCAGCATTTTCTACATTCCTTGAATGGAAAAATCTGAAAGAGTTATACAGTACAAAATATGCCACTTTCAACCTAATCATTGACCAATTTTCATTTATGCCCCAATGTATTCAAATAAACCCATTCGTTGCTTTGGAATAATTCTCTGAAAACCCCCGCCCGTAAACAAAACCACACAGATTCATTCGAAGAAAACAACCTCGTTTTTTCCAAATCCACGTCAAAAGGAGGAGCAATCCATCCAGTAAATATTCAGGCATCGGGCCGGCTACCACACGCACCACTATTGCAAAAAAAAAAATAAACATAAAAACCAATCGCCCATATAGGGGATCCGTTCACGGGGAAACGAGCTGAAAACGCAGATGGGGAGGATCGAATCCGTAGCGAGCAACAGTTCGGGTTTGGAGAAATTGCCTACGTTTGCCGGCAATTCATCAGCAGCTAATGGTCGGTCATTCCCGCGGGTGACAGGAGGTGTCGGATGCTCAGTCCGACTTGTTTAGCTCCTGAGGCCTGCGAGCTCCTGATGCGAAACGCAACGAGCCAAGGGACGTGGGTGTTCGTTCGAATTTAGTATGTAGATTTCGGCCACTGGCTGAATTGGACTGTACCATCTGCATATTCGGACTGGGTTTATTTATGCGAATGTCCGCTTTTGCGTCGACTGTGTCAATTGGGGTGATGAGTGTCGAAACTTCGTTAGTTTCGTCTGTAAGAATGAATTCATGGTTGGCTCTGTTCATCTGACGTCATAAGCTTTATCAATAATGTTCTATGGGCTTTGATGCGAATGTCAAAGGTTAGGGCTCATGTCGAATTCAACACGAGATGTTCAATATAAATCTCGAGTTATAAGCTACTGAGAGTAATTCCACATGAGGTCATATTTATCAGGTATACCGGTTCGAAAAGGGCGTTTTTTTGTTAAAATAAAACACTAATTATTAACGGGAAAGTCAAAAACATTTCATTCAAAGTATTGGCATTGTTTTCAACACATTTTGACCACCTTTCTGGCAATTTGTGGAGACCACGCCAATAAAATTGTTCATCTTTTAAAGCAAACCAATCAGACACCCAATTTTCGACCTCCTCGTAGGAATCAAAGTGCTGCTCAGTCAATGCGTGAAAACGATGAAAACAAATGGTAGTCAAAAGAAGCCAAGTCAGGCGAATATGGCGGGTGGGGTAGCAACCCCAGCCATGTGTTTTGATTGTATCCTGAACCGGTTTTGCTTTGTGTGCAGAAGTATTGTCATGGAGCAAAATCACCTTGCCGTGTCTTCTGGCCCATTCTGGTCGTTTCTCGATCAATGCATGGTTCAAATTGATCATTTGTGGTCGGTAGCGATTAGTATCAACGGTTTCTCCAGGTTTTAAGAGCTCGTGGTACACCAAGCCTTTCTGGTCCCACCAAACACACAGCATTGTCTTCTTACCGAATCGATCTGGTTTTGCATGGTTGTCCCGGATTAACCCATGGTTTTTTCCGTTTAGGATTCTTAAAATAAATCAATTTTTCATCGCCAGTAACAATCCGATGCAAAACCGATTTTCTTTCGTGTCTTTGAAGCAAAATTTCACAAGTGTTTTTTCGGTTTTCCATCTGTCTTTCATTCAATTCATGTGGTACCCATTTTGCACACTTTTGGATCTTTCCCAGAGCCTTTCAACGGTCAGAAATTGTTTGTTGTGCAACATTTAACATTTTTGCCTATTGCTTTTGATTCAAAGTGTTATCTCCATCCAATATCGTTTGGAATTCGGCGTCTTCAAACTTTTTTGGTGGTCTTCCACGTTCTTTATTTCTCACATCAAAATCATTATTTTTGATGAGTTGAAACCATCTTTTACATGTTGCTTCTGATAGAGCATGATCACCATATGCCTCGACAAGTATTCGATGCGACTCTGCAGCACTTTTCTTCATTTGCTTTTCCGCAAATGGTACAAAATTCGACATTTATAACAAGATTAAAAAATATGATATTGACTGTTCAATGACTTGATGCATACTAAATATGTTTCGCAGATGTCATAGTAAACAAACAAAAAAATAATATAGGCTTATTCATAACAAATGTTCCGTATCGAGACATTTGTATCTTGACGCTCACTTCATACCGGTATACCTGGTATATGAAGTTCAAACAAAAATATAAATCCCAATCCTAAATACCCATTCCCCAAATGCCTAAAATCCACATTTTCGATTGAATCTCTAAATAAACTTGCACTTTCATCTATCCTCTGTCGCAATAGTTGATGGGTGTAAATTCTATTGTTCAGAAAAGCATAGTTCTATGTGGCGGTGAAAATACCTCTACCGTTAATCAATATTCTATTAAAAATTTTTTCTTTTTCCTGGAACTTCTTTCATTATGTCGAATTTACTATTCGTCTTATAGCTATTTTAAATACCTCATTTAAATTTTTATTTTTTTAATTAATTTTGAAACTATGTGTACATCCTTGTTGTGGTATATTAATTGATCTGTCCTAGTTATTTAATCTGTTTCTCGTTTGGGGACTATACTTCATCGTTGTAATGGTTATTTGCCTTTGTTTTCATATCTAGATCTTTTGATATTCAAATATTATTATTTACCCATTTATAACTTTCAGGATACACATTTGTGAAACATCTAGATTTGTGACAGTCTCAAACAGATGTCCACATGCTATTATATTAAACGAAAGCTTCAATAGAACAAATGCATCATAAAGCATGCAAAGGTGCTTTCTTGATCATATATAATGAAATATATAATTCATAGTGAAGATTATACAGGGTTAGTCTTTGACTACTGCGTTAATTTTAACCATAGGTTCTTAAGATCAACAGAAACACGCAGTGGTCAAAGACTCACCCAGTATTAGAAAACCATTAATCTACGCTCGATAGTTCCTTCAATTTGGATGAGATAGAAATCATATGTTTCAAACATGAATACTGTTTGATTCCTAGTATAATTCATCGAACAGATATATCTGTTAACCATAATCAATCTTTCCCGAGAAGATAATTGCTTGAGTGGTCGGGTCATTTGAGGAATGCACAGGGTTGAAATGTAACAAAAGAGTTGTTTTCGATCCCTTTGTTACTCATTGAACAGATTCATCTGTTAACCAACAGGATATTTGGCCGCTCAGGTCATTTAAAGCATTTTCAGGGTTAACAAATATATTGAAGGAACCTTTTTTAACCATTTTATTTGTAAGGAATGTAATACTTTGAACGGGGAACATGTGGTCCCATTATATACTAGAGAATGCGATATTCCAAGAGAGCTCTTGGAATTCCATTAGAATGTTCTCGAATGTTTGTGCCCCACTTTTGCACCAGAAGGATGAGAATATAAAAACTAAAAACAGATGTAATTCAGAGAGAATCACGCAAACCTCCGTACTGTAAACATCAAGCTCAGTCGTAGACTGACGAAACAATAAAGTCACTTTACTGTTGTAGTTAAATAAGGTTTTACTTTGAGCTAACCCAACAGTATTAAGTAAAATTTCGATACACTGTTTTGGTATCGACGTATATCTCTAAGATATACATCCCAACTGAGTCAATCGAAGATTGGTTAATCAAGAACAGCCGCAGTATACTAACTGTGGTACGCAACAAATACAATAATACAAGAATACTTCTTGAATGTGCTACATAAATGAGAATAAAAACGGCATAGACAAAAAAACACAAATACAAAAAATTCAAGTGTTATCTATGATATCTTCAGCAGTGTCTGAATGTGATTATAATAATATAGAAATGCTTGAAATTAGGTACATTAATTGTCGTTTTATTGTTTACAGGTATGTGAGTTGAGATAATTAGATTAATTTATACCATAGACATATAAAGAGATAGACCTAGCATTTCATTCATAAAACTGTTGAAATTAATAGCCAACATTGAATTATTTCACCATGTGTCAGAAAAAGACAAGAATATATGCTTTCTAGCACTTTGGCAACGCTGCATAATGAAGTCGTTAAATACTCAGTGGCGTACTGATTTAATGGTTTCGTTTAATATTTGAGGAACCTTCAAAATTAGAAATATTTGAGATTAGGATAGAAAACCTGTAGAATTACGAACTGTAAAGCTAGTATAATCGATTTTAGATGAATGATGCAAGACAAATTGCGTCACTATGATATTAAAATAGATTCACACGATAATAGAGGGTATTTCGTTCTATATTTCGAAAGATTTAATGAAAAGTGTAGATGTTATAATATTGAACTGAAATCCCTGCAAGTACGATTATAATCGATATCTTTTGTAGGTAGTCACAGGAGTGAAACTGCTAAGTCTTAAATTTTACCGAGTAGCAGTTTTATTTGCGATAATAGGACATTAATAGAATGCCATAAAAAAATAACCCTGGTTTTGACCAGAGCATAAAATACTGTGAAACATGTTTCATGAAATTTGGGTAAAAGTTGGGTTAATGAAACAAACTTTCAATGTTTATATTTATTGATAACATAAATTCATAACAAAACCACTCAAAATGATATTTATGCATCTAAAACATAAACTCAACATTGATCACTCATTCTAAAACAAAATTGTTTTTGTGTATATCGACTTAGACCTAAATTTCTTCGAAATATACCAATTTTCTGGTTTGATGATTGAGCCTTATCTGTAAATAACCCACCAAGACATTCGACATAGAAAATCGTACCAAAGAAAACCAATTTTTTTTTGTTCGGTATTGCTCGGAGACCTGCAATAAAAATTATTGAAGAAGTGTACATGGATGAATGATACAAATCGGGTTTCAGTTATTTCATTTTGGTAAAATGTATAACTTTGAAAAAGCTATTCAATTAATACAAACATCCTTTGCATGCACTTCATTCTACGACAATGATTATTCAAATATCGACGCCAAAAGCTTTTAGAAACTTACCGGTGGAAAGAAAGATTTGGGTTCAAATATTTTTTGCAAATATAATATTATGGAACCATGTTTTACAGTTGAAACACTCTTTTGAATTCTGCAAAATCACAATAACCACTTAATTTTACTTAATTTTCACTTGTAAACAAATACAAGTTAACTTTCTAGCGCTTTGGCAACGTCAAGTATATTATAAGGGGGAATTCGCGCAGAATTGTCGATCATCACATATTGAAGAATCAGTTCTTAGTTTTTAGTTCTGTGCCGACGTCAACATGCTGAATATTTTCAGTTTCAAGAAATAAAACACATTTGACAACATCACAAACGGGTTGGATATTAAACAACAAATCTTTGTTTACAGAGAATTACTTTCCACTCCAGAAAATGGCGATGAAGCATCTTCAATTCTTATACAAACTATTCTCTTACAAGATTTCGACTTCACTGATAAAAGAAAATAAAATGATATCAGTGAAAGTATATCTTATATGAAAAATATTTCAGGACTGTGTGGCGTCTCCAGCACTTCAACAAAATCGAGTGTGCTAGATATGAAAACACATTCTTGTTTTCATAACATATCCATCAATTTTCCCATGTATGCGCATCGATATTTCACGTTCACGCCATTACATCGAAAGAAACGAAACACGCTCATAGTGGGAGCGGAAATAAATAACATTCGGATCGCAAAAACGTTCGGAGAAATGTATTTTGATTATGAAAAGACTTAAATTTATGGTTCCATAATGCGTATAATGGGTTCCGCAGTCATTTTTTCAATCATTTTTGCGCGCTTGTTCTAGTAGAAGAGCGAGCTATCGTTTTGTCCATATGTCTGTAATTTTAGAACATCGATACGAAGCTGGTCTTAATCGATCAGTTTCGACTTCCTGATGAAGAGTATGTGATTGAATTTTTGTAGATTAGTCTGGCGTTATACTCTCTATCTTTCGAAATAAAGATGAGCTAGAGTTTGCATATTTTCAATTCGTTACCGAGCCAAATACGTCGAATGGATCAGGAGTTGCTAGTTTCAAAAATTTGGTGTTCTCAATTACTCCTTGAATATCTAACGGATCGAGTTTTAACTTGGAAGGTGATTAAATGAGGTTGAAACAAATTGGCCTTCAAGATATTTCCACAAATATATTTTTTTAACGCAATAAGGAAACACATGGCACCAATCGACCTGGAGAAGGCATATGATAGCTCATTAGTCTCACAAATGTGGCTTGCAACGGAGAATCTACAGATAACTGTCACTGAAAATTACTATTTAAGGAACCACACAAAACTTCGAAAGTAAGCTCACACTTCTCTTTGAGACTTCAAAAAGCTTGAAACAGGGCTGTTGTTTATCCCCTATTCTTTCAAGGTTTATTTAAGCCGGTCTCTAGCAAAACTGATTAGGAAATGAAGGAATATGGGACTAAAAGTAGGGGACGAGAACCTGTTCACGTTGTACTTCACTAATGATCAGATGATGATTGCTGAAGACGAAGACGACCTTATCTATATGGTCCGAAGTCTTAATATCTAACAAGTGTAGTGGACAATGAAGAGGTTTAGCTTGATAATAACGATATAATCTAAGATCAATCTCTACACTAGAATATGAGGGTGGCATTCGGCTCAAGGGTAGTAGTCCTTTTTTATTTCCTTTCACTGATGGTGAACTTTTCACCCTGTTCGATAGGAGATCGAAAGCAAGCAGATCCTCAGGATATGATGGTGTCGCCTTTCTCCTTCTGAAGAGGAGTCCAACTCAATTGATGGAGCCCTTGCCCTTCTTGGTTAATTCTTTCCAATAGATTGGAACTGAGTAAGGTGATTCCTTCGCACAAGGAGGGTGACAGGTCAAGACAGGTTGAAACCTACAGACCGATAGCGCTATGTCCATGTTTTTCTAAAATTTTTGAATATTGTTACTTGAATAGACTGATGGCCTCTCTCCTTTCTCAAGATTTATTTATCGATGCCATTTATGTTTTTGATACTCTTGTCTACGCTCTCGAGTGTGGCGAGTGCCCTACTGCTATCCTCTGTGATCTCAGCAGGGCTATCGATTGTTTAAATCATGATTTTTCTCTTTTGTAAGCTGGCGAAGAACGGTATACGGGGTGTGGCCTTTGACTGGGTTAAGTTTCACCTCGAAGACAGAAGTCAGTTTGTTGCGGTTTCTCATGGTTATGTCTGAAACGCTTTCTTTTGAGGTTGGTGTACCTCAGGGCTCCATTTTGGGGCCCACATTATTTCTGCTATATCTCAATGACATTTGGACGCTGCTTATTGTGATTTTTTGGCCTATGCCAATGATATTACTCTCTTGAAGTCTGACTCCAATAACCGCATCATTGAAGGTAGTTGCTGTAATAATTTGGTGACTGGTTCTCCAAAAATTCTCTATTTTTGAACGCCTCGAAGACCAAATAAATTAGGTTTCAGAACAATCAGGGTAAACGTGAGTTATATATTGATTTGAAAGTTGATGGGGGCGATATATCAAGAGCTGATTCTGTTGGTTTTCTGGGGATAATTTTTGAAACGAATCTGAATTGGTACCAGCAATGTTCCGAAGATAATTCTGAGGTCAATTCCATCTGGTTTATGTTGCGCAATTTACGAAATGTTTTAAGCATGGATCAACCGTTGTCTGTATATCATGCTCAGGTGGAATCGCGACTTTGTTATGGTGTTTCTCTTTGGGGCTCAACATCGGCTGCTGACAGTGTTTTTGTCCCCCAGAAGAGGATCATCAGAGGTTTAGTTAGGGCAGCTTCTAGAATGTCCTGCCTTGACTTCCTTATATCAATCAGCATGTTGACTCTGCCGTCGCTTGTTATTCTTGAACTGTCTGTTTGACATTTATGAAATATGAAAACTTTTATGAAATCAAAAGCTCATTTTACGTTGAAAACAACAGACGATGTCTGTTGAAACGTTGATTACAATCAATAATTCTATACAAAATGATGAATTCAAACTTGACACCTCAAGCCTTATTTTATAATCGGGCAATATAAAGATGTAGTTGACTTTGGAAGAATCTCGGAATTTTCCACAAAAATGATATTTAATTCGGATTATCCTACACTGAATGGAGATTCTTCATATGAGCTGCAATTAAAAGTTGTTCGATCGTAAACGAGAATTAACGTCCGTTTTTCTGTTGGATTCAATACCACAGCATGAGATCCACTGGAGTGTAAATAACATCTCTCTGCAATGTTATTCGATTGACAGAATTTACCCGTTCCAGTTGGAAGAACCGAGAAAATATCTGCATTTGCTATCTCACTGCAGTTTCAATGCTTTGTGCACTTTCCTGCGGTGTACAGACCAAAATAGGAATGCGGAGGCACCGATAAATTCTTCTATATTTTTGATTATGCCACAACAGCGTTTTACGTTTGGAATATTCAAATACTCAGTCTACGTTCTCTGATTCGGCTTGAAAATTTTATTGTTCAGTGAGAAGAGTGGATATTTTATAAACAGGTAGCACTTAGAACATCGATGCTTGTGTTTGCTACCTTTGATCCTAAAATGTGTACATAGTAAGTGAATAATTGGCGAGTGCTATCCTCAGTTTATCTAATAGAAAATTTCTGCAGTTGAAGTGGGCGATATGCACTGTGGGTCTCTTCTAATTATATATTATCTACATGGTGAGCATTGTTCGATGTTTAAGTACGACAACTTTGAAACCAAAGGAGATCGACAAAATCTGTTACCCCATTCTCGTTCTCTTTTTCTGAGAAATTTACAATAGAAATATTCATGTTTGGCTACCTTATCTTGTTTTCGAGTTATAAGCGAAAATTGGAAAAATGGCGATATCGAAAAATATTTATATCTCCACTAATACTGATGGTAGAGCTGTGAAATTGAAACAACATACAGACACTTTTCTACGTAAAATCTAGTGGCGTGCGTCTCTTTTTTGCAATATTTTTAATTACGAAGCTATGACCCAAAGTTATGCATGAGAGACTGCAGGTCTGAATTCTTGGAGCAAATATAATTTTGTTCCTAATTTATTTCCAATTGTTTCATATATTCCACAATATAGAGTTACAAGATTGAAGTCATACGTTTTTCAATATGAACATTAGCGATAAAGAATTATAGAAGATTGAGTGGAACTCTTATGAAATGTTCAATAAAGATCTAATTTCTGATCCTTCTGAAAAAATACCTGGTTTTGATCTTCCAAGAAAAATTTGGACAGTTCTTAATCGTTTGAGAACAGGTCATGGTCGTACCAATAACATTAAGATGGAACTCAGTTCCAAGCTCAAGTTGTGAATGTGGATATGCAGAAGAAACAATCCCAAGTAGTATTTTTTTGTTTTATAAAAGTGCGAATATACTCTTTGACACAACCTTATAAAATTCAAAGTTATATAATGTAGATACAATAAACTTTCCCTGTCCCCTATATATCCTCTATTGGCCTTAAGTGTCGACAAAGACTTATGGTTTTTCACATAACCATTTGAACACTTATATGGAGACGATAATGTTTCCGTTACCTTTCTGGATGAAAACGCGCAGGCGCAACTTTGTCGTATTGTTTCACTCTAATGCAACGTCAAGTATTAATCATCTTTATTTATCTGTTGGTTTATTGGTTAGTTGAATTCAGAAACAACCCAATAATATTAAATATCAAGTTGAAGATAGGTAGTTGGTTTTAATGAACACTTACAAGTTACATTTCTTATAAGCGAGAAGGAAATCTTGAAGATAATTAAGCAAACACTTGCAATTTTTTGTACACTGTATGAAATCGAATTTTACCTCCGAATAACACGTGTGCCCTCGATATAGGAAAGTTTTGAATTTTTTATTGAATAATATACGAATCAATTTCAATTATTTTTTTCTAAATGTAACAATTTTTCAATACAAATACTAAGTTTTTAATAATAGTATCTTGAAATTAACAGAAAATTCATTTTCAATACGACATTTTCAATAACAATATGGCCGTGTCGTATATTTAGTCATGCTCAACACTTGGACTCATATAAATTATTTCACATCCCTAATGTAAATACACTGCCTTTTCGTTCTATAATAATTTTTGAAATATTCATAATCACCAATTTAAGTGATAAAAATTACTGAATAAAAAAAAAGTAGCAGCTTTATAAACTTAAAGTGATTTACACCACCACCATCCATGTATTATAACTGATGGTAACTCAAAACACCTTGAAATGACCAGTAGTTCTCACGCATCCGAATTAATCCGGATGTGTGAGAACTACTGGTCATTTGAAGGTGTCGCTCTCTGCATGGAAACAAACCTAATATCCTTGACGCAAGTTTTCTCTCAAGATATTGTGTACTATTTTCAATAATTGTGTTTAGGTGTTGACATGTCTTTCAAAATAGTTCAAACCGAAGGAGCAGGAATAGATATTCCTTCTCTTACAATTGTTCCTGAAGCGTGGGAACTAAACGGCATCCTTTATTGGCCCAAATCAAGGAATGCAGCGAGTGCAGTACGAAATCCGTTTTCAAAGACTGGAAACAGTATCCCTGTATTAAGATGAGAGACAAATTTTTGGTATACGAGGCTGCAGAAGAAGAAATATCTGCAAAGCTGCAATATATGGACAGTGATATAGATCATTCAACGAATTTTCCTGGAAAAAAAGGATTAAGTGGAGAGAATTTAAATCACCTTGCAGAAAAATTGGATAATAGATATAATATAAATGAATAATATCAATAAGGACCTAAAGATATTTCTTTCCCGATTGTTGGGTGTAAATTTAAAAATTTTTATAGGTTATTCTGCAAACTATGAAAATGCAGTGATGTCAAACACTTTCAAGTTGTTATGAAATTGTATTTAAAAACACCTTTTATTACTCATTCTCATCCTGATTTATAAGGGTACTCAATTATTGGACATACATGATTTTCATGTATATAAAAGACTTGATAAAAACTTGAGAACACTGAACACTATCGGTTACATTACGAAGTTGCAAACACTTCTGATATTTCATAGGCGGGTTCCTGTCACCTTTATAAACCCATATTGTGAACCTTTTGGTACTATAACCTGTAGTTTTTATGAACAGTTGAAAATCTATAGTTTATAGAAACTTTTGAAAATCAATAATTTTTGCAACTCCTATATGAACAAAAACACCTCAGGTACTTAGCACCCCTATTATGAATCACTAATAACACCAATTTCAAATTTATAAATCTTCAGGTTACCGAAAATATTACTTGGGATACCTCATCTCATCAATAATTGTCCCAAATATAAATTTCAAGGTGGTTTTAGGGCTATACACGATGTTTCCGATTCTTTCTTGAAATGAGTTATTAATTTCAAACAAATTTTATACTTATTTTTTGTGTTCAGTCCATTTTTTTCTTTTTTTTATTTTCAGATTTAATATGTGCAACTTGAAGAAGCTTCTGTGTTCATTAATAGAAGGCAACTCTTGAAGAAAGAAGTCCCTCACATATATTTAGGTTTATTTTGTACACACAACAATATTGATGAGGGGAGCCAGGTTTTTTCTACTGGGTTTTTTTTCCTCGGCTATCATGTCATTCAACGAATTGTATGTATGGCACCCCCTCACCAACCCCAGCTATCATTTGTTTTTTAAATTAAAATTTAAAGGAATATATATAAGTATATATTTTTTTAAATAGGAAAAATATATTTCTGTGCCATTTTCTGAAAGCTTAATTTTTTCTGATTTGAAAAATGTGCAGCATCGTATGGTTTGTGTAAATATAAATAGTCAAGAACCTTTTTTTTACTTGTTTCTTGGTATATCTATGGTTTCAACTATTAATGAGCACAGAAGAATGTAGCTTTCTCCTTTCGTCATTCTCATTATTTGTATGCTTTTAATTGATTCCTACAGGTGGATCTTTTCGTTACTTCGTGATCCATTTTAAGTTACAAAAGGTTAATAGTTATATAATAACTATAATATATATGAAATAATATATCCATGTTCGAATTTTGTAGACATTATTTGAAAGCATGAAATAACGTGATTGACGGAGAGAGACTGCTCTTGTAATTGGAAGCTACATTTTTCTGTGCTCATTATAAGTTGAAACCATAGATATACTAAGACACAAGTGAAAAAAGATTTTTGACCATTTTCTTTCATTTATATTCATGCAAACCATACGATGTTGCACATTTTTGAAATCAGAAAAAACTAAGCTTTCAGAAAATGGTACAGTAATACAGGGTGTAACTAAATAAGTGTAAAATATTTAAGGAGGTGATTCCTCATCGAAAAAAAGATGGGATCTTTCATATGAAGAAACTTCATTGGAACATCCCTTATTAAGATGCAGCCCATCAAAGGGAGTACATCGAATTTGTATGACAATTTTTTTCAAAAGCACCAAAGAAGTTACAATATTGAAATGAACCTAACGTTTCCTACTAGCAAAAAGACACTTATCCCAGGGCTTCCCAAACTTATTTTTACTGTGACGCCCTTGGCAATTTGACAGTCTTTTGCGACGCCTCTTCCCGTAGCTAGGCAATAAGTAATCTATCAGTTGTAGTACCTACGAACCTAGTAATAAATTGTAAGAAAAACTCGAAATACATTTATAGTTTTTTATTAGAAAATAAGAAATAACAAACTCGAGGAAGAAAATGAAAGGAAATAATTATTTGACTTTGTTGGCTGGCTATTAATGAGAAGGATGTGCTTACTTTTCTGAGCATAGCTTTTCAAATCGGGGCTCAAGTTTCGATATTGCCATCTCATCTCTTTCTCTAAATTTAGTTTTGATCTGTACTCTGTACTTGTTCTTCATTACTACAACTGCAGAAAATCCTGTTTCGCACAAGTACAAAGTCGCAAATGGTAACAAAACTCTCAATGCCAATTTATGTAAATCACGTCACGACGCCCCTGGGATAGTCCCGCGACGCCCCAGGGCGTCGCGACGCACAGTTTGGGAAGCCCTGACTTATCCAGTTATTTATTTGGTTTACCCCATGGTTGTAAGAGCTCTGGTGCCTACTTGGTTGCCCAAGCATGCAGTTTATCGTGCGGCCTGAAGTTGACTCATGGTCGTTCTTTTCGCCACACGTACCCCACATGAGGGCATTGGGCCGGAAATGTCCACGCCAGCACGTTAAGCCTCGGGCTTAACTACTAGTTCGGTATCGGTTTACCCAAGCCTAACCACTACTAGTCAAGTCGCAACACTATCCAAGTCACTACTAGCTCTGCAGGCTAGCGCCCGAGCTGAGAACGCAGCTCACCCGTCGAGGTTTCACCCTCTCGCCCAGCATGCGGGCTTTCAACCACTGCCACCACGAGTCCTTCCTCAAGCGAGGCAGTATCTAAGTCTAAGAGACAAAGCTCTTCCGACCTAGGGGCTTGGACTGCCCCCCCGTGGTACCAATCATCGCGTCATTGGCTAGGACATGCTACGGGAACGCATTCCCTTCTCAGTTTTGAATCTTGGGTATTCGAGCCTGAGCCAAGCTCCGCAATAAGATCAAGACTGACCTCTAGACCGTTCCTAGTACACCTGCAAGCAGGTCATAAGCCCTACACCGCGGCAAGGTGACGGTCACGTAGGGCCCATGGTTGTAAGAGTGGGAAACGCAACCCCTAAAGTTTATTTCCAATGTAACTTTTTGTCTTATTATTTGTTTATCATTTGAAAATTTATTTCCGATAGCCTGTTTCATTATAAACAAAAAATGTCTCATGAGTTTTTTACCCAAAATAAACCAGTTCGCAGCAGAAAATTATTTTACTAACAACTACAGAGATAGGTACTTCGTCATAAATGCGAACTGGATTTATTATTATTCTGTAGTTAATACCTGCATTAAACGACTATATGGTAAAAAACAAAACTAATTTATCAATAACAAAACACACAACACGTAGAAATCATATTAAATGTTCAATATATATGTCTACCTTCAGACACCAAACATGCGTCTAGACGATAGTGCGATAGTGACAATTAAATTGGTATAACGCTGTCAGTTTATAAATTTTTGAAATAGACTTAATACTTTTTTTGTGTTGTTGTTCTGTTCTTTAATTCACTTGTTATTAAGATGACATACAAACCACAGATAAGTGCTAATTTTATGTAGTCTGTCTATATGACATTCATTATAGAGAATTGAAAAATGTTCTGAACTTTCAGCTTTGTTTAAAGCTGATTTTATCCTGAAATCGATAGAAGATGTCTGTTGAAACTTTTGGAATGAACAGTAAGAGATGACGGTTGTTGCCCAAACAATAGTTCTACTTGTAATAAAATCAGTGAAATTTTTATGTTAATTGGAATTTCATCTTCGATCATTGAAATCTAATTATTGACTCATTGGGATAATTTTTTTTCATCTGAATTGCTGAGCAGGCGTGAGTGCTACAAGGTACTACTAAGTTCTTCATTGCCGTCACCAGTATATTACATTTGTACTTACCCATCATACTCTTTGAAAAAAAATGTATTTCAAATCGATTCCAACTACGTCTTTGCAGAATCCAGGTTTTCTGGAGCGAGACTTTCGAAATCATGACCAAATTGAAAGTATTCGTTGAACTCGAAGTAACGAATCAATTCATTAGCTGCCCTTTGAGATCAGTTCCTGCCTGTGGCAGCGGTTAAGAAAATCCTGCCGAACTTCGTATTACGTCTCACCGACCACAAAGGGAAAAATAAAGAAATAGCCCGGTTCTATATTGAAATCGCTTTAGGAAATTAATCGCCCCATTCAAAACTCCGAAAAGTTTCCGTGCAACAAGTATTACTGCAAGTAATCCCGCAGAGCCAGGGGGTGATTGCGAAGAAAAGGAGCAATACATAGCTGCAGAGTATATCGATTAATTCGAAGACTATATACAAGTGATGTTTGCGTTTTGATTTTTAGAACTACAAACTCTTGGTACAAGTACTCGTTGCATGATAAGAATCAAGACTAACACGTATGAATTCGTCAATAAAGGCGCTGGTGTTGCGTGAGGTCTAGGAAATTCCAAATTCTTATGTCGTTGAGTGTAAATTAATGGTGTTCTTTCACCAAGAGTATGCATTCAATATTCATTACCTTAATAGAAACTATGAATTAAGAAACAATGCAAAGTAAAAAATATAGATAAGCACTGACGTGAGATTTTGTACGCTACAACGAACGTACATACCTTTTTGTAATCTTGATTGAATGGGCCATTTTTAAAAGTAACTTGCCGATGGTAGTACGGTACATTTTTTTAAAGATGTTTTGTCAGAGTTAACTGAAAACATATTTTTCAACCATGTTTCAACGAAACTTTTTTCACTGAAACAATTGTACCTAACAATGGATTTGTGACTATATTGAATAGCATGGTTATTTAGGATTCCGATTTAAAAGAACCACTGAAAGTTTGTGACTGAAAAACCTGAGAATGTAGTGTAGAGTGACAATTTTCAACATTTTCAAAGATATACCTCCTACCATTTAACCAAGTGACAAAGACTTTTTTTTATTTTTGCTAGAACTGGTATAACCTTGCATATCGCCCAGTTACCACTTGACGTTGTGTAACGGAATACAATTGCAAATTAAAAATATCTCAATTTAGAAACAACCAAACTGAGAAGTATATTTCAGCACAATCCTGTTCCACTTAAAATTGTAATACTTCAAATATCACTAATATCACTATAATACAAATGGCAACATTTTAGGGGTGCAATATTGTAGCCAAATTTCCTCTTTAAAGATCAAACTCTAAAGCACAGCATCGAATTGAGGTGAAAGGATCGTTTGAACCCTTGAACAGCAATGAGAAATATAGGAAATTGCCTGTATCGTTCAATGATTCTCCAATCAAGGATAATTACAACGCATATTTATATGGTCTGCACCTGAAACTGAAAACTAACAATAATTTTCTTCAGAAATTAGCTGGATCATCTTGAGGTGCCGATGCTTCCCCTACACGCACAGCATCCCTGGCCTTAGTGTTTTCTGCTGCATAGTATTGTTGCTCTGTTTGGTTACTTTGAAGCATGATGTTTGACTTGGAGAAAAGTTGAGTCACCGGTTTTAGATATACAAAATCAAGATGAACATGTTTCCGATTTCATGCTTGTACGTACGTGTGTATGAAATTGATGAATTAATGTTATATTCAAGAAATATTCAGCAGAAATCAGCGCAACTAAATGTTCCACGCAACAAGTTATACAAGCTCTAATCCAACAAATCGCGGAGAGATGGCGAAGAGGAATAAGGGGAGAAAGACCTCGAATCGCCGCAGTGTCGATCGATAAATTCCCCAACTAGAAACTACGAAAAGAATGAGTAATGTTATTCTGGTCAGATTCTTGCAGTTCCGAACGACAAGCGGTAGCTAGATTGTAATTTGAGAATCACAACACCTAGGGGACCGGGAGGGAAGAGATCAGTTCCTCACGATTCAGTCCGAGACGTGCCTACCCCCTCCAAAAACCTCGCCATCAGCCCCTCGCATATCCAACGCCGCCTGACGATAACGGCGACATAAATTTCCTCCAGGGCTATATCAACTTTAGGATTGTAAACTTCTCAATTTCCAACTGCAATTTTTTATTGCATAACTTCGTTATGGCTCTTCGGAAACCTTAAATTGATGCTTGGTATCTGTTGAGCATTTGTGGTTGCTACGACCCTAAACGGAAATAAACCTTCGCCAAAGAAATAGTTGATATTCAATGAACAATTACTCAAGTAGTTTTTAATCTTTTTTCATGGTTTTACTATTTTAATTTAGTTTTCATGATTCAGCCCGAGTCGAGTCTGTAAAACAACATCATCAAGAACCGCACACAGAAAGCCTTATGGCAATAATAGAACATCCATTTCCTCTTGAACAACTTTCCAAACATTTTAATTTCCAATATCATTCTTTATTACATAACTTCGTTATAGCTTTTTGGAAACCTTTGATTGATGCTAGGTACACAACACTAATTAATCGTGTTACGAAATTGATTTTTCAATCAGGAGCGAGATCTGTCTACTTGAATTCATTTGAGGTTTTTTCTCTAGCACTCAACAGTCAGTTCCTGAAGCTTTGGATCGGCGCGACCGAGTTTAACAAGATTACAGACATCTTGACCCCAGTATATTAACACTGATTGGCTTACATGGAAACAATATCTTTCATTCAATCTTTCTGCCTTTGGTATGTTGCTAAACAAAAGTTTATTCCCATAAATGATGTTGCCTTCATTTTAATCATTATGGTGCCTTTCTTTCATTGTACTTCTTCAATAATTCAATGTTAAAAGGGCGATATTATGCCTAGAGCTAAGTTGTGGAAAGTACTGGAGGTCCTAGTTGACCATGACAGCGACAGAACACCAGACAGAGTTATGGAGTTATATGACACCAGTCATGGATCAGTGGAATGGTTCGGTCTTTGCGACTCGACCTCTCGAGTGGAGTCATACGAATTGAATGCTCAAATGCTGAAATCCGTCTTCAAACTAGCTGAGACGGGGGTCTGGTGGGGTTATTGGATATATGTACTGCCGAACAGTGGCTGCGAGAGGTGTTTTGGGCCTTTGTTAGGTTTCTCAGAGCACTGTGGTTCATTTGTTGAGGTGTGTGCAGCTTGTTGCCGTCCCTTTTTGAACTCGACCGAAGGCTGCTCTTCGAACGAGTCACTCACCAGTGCCAGAAGACTTCTGTTGTCTGCATGTGCAGGTTATTGATTTGATGTGCTGTTGAGCCTCTCAAAGTTTAACCATAACATTATGCGTGCCATGTTCTGCCATCGTGCTCAGTTTTAATCATAGTTTTATCTGGGTTCCGCCATGACATGAGACATTTAGACGTTCCTCAACAGAATATCATCAGTTTTTATATTAATAAAGCATTTTTTTCGACATTTCTTCAAATATGGCTCACTTAGAAATTTTTTAATCCATACATAAAAATAAAATATCCCTGATAATCTTTTTTTAGAGATTCTACCGCATCCAAGTTCGAATGCGGGATTTGTATGCAACACCCTCGATTTGAATATCCCATTCAAGTGAAAAACTGGAAATTGCAAAGATAAACTCCCCTCTATATGGCCGTTCGTTAAATACGGAAAGAAATGCAGCAACGGTCGGATGCGGAATATTTACATTTTTACGTTTCACATTCAGGTGGATTATAATTATACTGGGATAAAAACGCAGAGAAATTCCTAATTTGAATTTGCTGTAGCAATTCCCGGGGACTACGAAGAAAATAAAGAAACAGAATATCGGTTTATGGTTTCTTTGTGTTTGTTAATTTGAATTTGAGGCTCTCAGTTATTATATATGTTTCAGCAGGCACAATGTGAGTAACTGATAGAATAACAGTATTAGATTTGAAGGGATTAATATTATTTAAAATATAATAAAATTGGCGACGTTTGGGCAGTGCCCCTTTTCTATCTTGTGAAAAACTTTGTACACAATGTAAAAATCAATAAGAACAAACAAACAATTTATAAGTATTATAAAGCCCTATAACACTTTGGTGGACAGAGGTCTAATTCTTTTTATTACCTTCAGAATAATTTATTTTAAGTTATTCCCAACTTAATTGTTGGATGTCATTGGGGTTATGATTTTAATTGATTCTGGAGTTGTCACGTCAATTATGCTTTCTTCATCTTGTTTGTTTTCGTTGGTCGGTTCATTTGAAACTGTACAAAAGAGTGGAATAGATGTTGTGAAGGTATCTGATGTCTGATCTGTCATTAATGGATTTTTTACTTTGTTTTATGTGGATCATTTTCAGAAATTCTCTAGATTTCTTCTTTGATTCTCGATCTAACAATACAATCTCGTCATAATTGAATGTATGTTCATTCTCGGTTTTGTGCTTGTAAAGTGATGTCTGTGTTTTGGAGTATTTCTGTCCTTTCAATCTGTCTTTCAGTTTTTGTTCGATCTGTCCTATGTTAGACCGAGAAACAAATAAGAAATCTAGAGAACTTCTCGAAATTATCCACATAAAACGAAGTGAAAAATCCATTAATGACAGAATTTGTAGTTAAAATTAACGCAGTGGTCAAATTTTCATCCTATATGTCAGGGTGTGACTTCCACAACCTCCTTTATGTTATGATATTACTGAACAATTTTCTCGACATCAAAAACTGTGAAACCTTTCTGTAGATATGCTTCAACACTTGTTCGTTGAACGAAACCCTGCAGAAATACAAGGAATGATTTATGGATTTCGTTCCCCAGATGTATTGTGCCGTTCACACAATACGCAACGATTCTGCTTCGCGTTTTTGCCAAACAATCGAGCGAATACTGTGGAATATTTCGAAAACAAAGTTCGTTCCCGAAATGTCGATGAAACAAAGGATAAAAGTGGAAACGAATCGGGATACGACCTTATTTCCCACATTCGTGTTCTGGGTCGGCCCGATTCAATGCCTCGTTTCATAAAAGGGTAATCCAGTGTCGTCAACCGCCCCTTAGCCGGGAATCATTAATTTGACACAAAGAATGTCAGAGCCACATGAACATCCATTGTCGGTCCATAATTAATTCGACCAAACTTGTGGCCTCTCCATTATTATATTTTAACAATACAAATTCTCTTCAGCTCCAGGAAACTTCTCAAGTATTTTCAATGTGACGTTCTGCTGGATGAAGGATCTAAGATTGATGATGGAAGGCAGGACTTTATTAAAACGTATTTTATGCTACAACCCGTGATGAATCGCAGTTGAATCGCTGAAGTTTCTACAGCAAAATTGCGAAAAAAGAAGACCTGCTTCCAATTTAGATGGGGAATGAAGAATCCTGGATCTCCACCTGCTGCGAGAGAAACTCATTGGATAGATGATTTCAGTGCCATGAGATATACGGAAGTTTACTGCTGGGAATGAAGAATTATACCAGATTATCCAAAACTCAATATAATTTATTTCCTAACTCTGTTCTCAGTTGTTACCTATACCGAAAAATTTGAAATTTATCCAATGTTTGGAAAAAATATCCTCACTTGATCTACGAGATAAGATGGTGCTCCAATTCCTATTTTGGATGAAAACAGAAAGTCGAAAAATGGGTTATGGACTCCAATAATGTCCATCAAACCGTTACTGCTGAATACAGGAGATCAGGTGAAATATAATTGAAAAAGTTAGGAAGCAATGAAGTGAGGTCAGATGGCTTTGGCGGTCTTGTTGAGCTACTTGCCAGTAAATATTCAAATTATAACCAAATATATAAGTCTTTTCCTATGCTCCAAGATGAATGAACAAACCTCTCTTTTGATCATTCTGAAATGAACAGACCAAGAGAGACCAGGAAGATCAAATCAAATTTGACGTGACACATTTAAATCAATTGACATTATAGCCCCAATGACATGCAACAAAATAGGTTAGGAAAAAGACAAGAAATAAATTATTTACGAAGGTGATATGGGAATAAGTTCTATCATAGGCTACCTGTAGATAGGTAACTCTGGCATGAATTTTGGTCCCGATTTCGAGAGTTCAACTTACAGCATCATCTTTAGTTATTCCCTACTTTATTACAGATTCCATTCGGAAAACGTTCCGCTTTGTGGCGCCCTCTGGGGCATTTTATATGAGTTATAATAGGAATCCCATATTTTTATTGGATTTGAAAAAAAATACATTTGAAATGACCATTATTTCAATCTGCTGTAGACTGTCACAATTTCAATTAAAAAATATCATTTGATCAGAAAATTGTGACACTTTGCAGCAGATTAAAAGAATTATGGTCATTCCATATATATCTGCTCTTCAAATCGAATAACATACTAATCTTCAGAGGATGAAAGGAAATAAACAAAAAATAAATTTTGGAAATATATATAATCAATTTACAAAAATTTCAATATCGAGGTAAAGAATAAACGAACCAACAGTAATTATGCAACAATTACTCATCAAATTATGAAAAATACATTAAAAGAATAAGTTAGAATATTAGTGACAAATATATCAATTTAAGCATGAAATGCATTATATTTATACTTTTATGACACAAACAATTTCTTAAAGTCTTTTAGATACTTTTTCGAATGCCATAAGATATTATTGTTTTTTTCCCTATAAAATTTTATCAATAGTTCTGTCATAAAAGTACAGAATGAATTTCATGGCAAAATCAATAAACTTATCACTAATTTTCTGAAATTCCATGAATTTGGCGTTCCAACGGTAAATCTTACATAGCCATTGAAGTATTCTAGGAATCTTCTGATAAACGATTTTTATGAAACCCACTATTAGTGGAATACCCAAAACTATAATCAATGACCATGAGCAGTTCACTTATATATGAATACCTTGTTGCCTCAAAGTACAATGAATTACTTGGCAAATTAAGTGTTGGTAGAGCAAATCTTTTCAGCTTTCCATGTGGGTCTATACAATCCATATGAAAATGCTTAATGCAAATAAAGCTTTTGGATGAATGAAGGCATGGATTTCCGATTCTTTC
Organism: Micraspis discolor; assembly: GCA_030674115.1. Lineage (NCBI taxonomy): Eukaryota > Metazoa > Arthropoda > Insecta > Coleoptera > Coccinellidae > Micraspis > Micraspis discolor. The sequence continues at coordinate 6,921,730 of JARTUT010001740.1, forward strand.
CAACCAAACATTTCTAACACCCTCAACTTGTGTAATGAAAGACCTAGAAAGAAAACAGTGTTAGAAACTGTCCCAAATTTTTACTAATCAGAAATTACTACACGAATATGAAATTGCTACAGAAAATATTAATTCACAGTACATTTTTAGTGAGTTATAAGTTAATCCAAAACTACTACTTATATGAATGCAACACATACCTTTTGACATTACTATCACTGTAGCAATTGGGAACACAGCAAGAATAAACCATTTCAATTAAATTAAATTGAAATGTTGAAAATGAATACCTCTCTAGCTGAATAACACTACTTTTTGAATAAAAAATAAGTAGTCTATGTATGGAATAAACCTAGAACACGATATGGGAGAAAAAAATGGCGTTGGCATAAATAACATGAAAGTTCATGCTCGTCAAAGAATAGTTTCTTATTCGTCATAAAGTCCATCAAGACCGAGATCCTATAAAATCCGTTTTTACCGATCACTAGGTACTGAGAATTCCTAATTTACCGATCCGAGCTTTGGGGTCTCTGCCCTGGGTTGAAGAAAAACGTGACTACCTTTGTAGTAGGTCAGTTCCCACCCCCTGCGAATTACAACCGAAAATTGGAGTTAAGGCTCTTTAGAGTTGCAATCACCGACTGCGAATTTCGGTAGTAAATTTTTATAACTTGCAAACTTTGTTCATTCGTGTACTTCACCATGATGAATATGTTCACTTCACTGATCAAATTGACGTTGACAGTACGATGATTTCTCTAAGGGTGCGATCAAAAATTAAATTCAAAGTTGTCAAGTCCCTATTGGAAAACCCAATACTATTGTACTATTGCTAAAAGTGCCCTGTATATCGAATGAATTGCTATGCTATATCGAAATTATATTCTAAGCCGATTGGCCAACAAGTCTAGGAATCACGTGGACCAACAAGCCATAGCCAGTTATGATTTATGGAATGGCGAACTATAGGACGCTGGATTATTTGTGTTCGGGCCAAGCATAAGTCAACATGAAAGTGTTATTATTAGCGATTACCGCAGGGACCAGGAGCACAGAGCATTGTGCGACCGCCATCAATTCGCCGACATTAGCGATCATAGCACGAGTTGCCTGGTCTCTAATCAATGGCCTTCATTTGTTACACGGGCCTCTTTAATACCTCCAACCAGCGGCTGCCGGCGCTAATAAACTGGATACCTACAGCTTGATTGCGTCCCTTTAGTGGATTTTTCCAATCAAGCCCGTAAATCTACCTCGTTCGCTGTTTCTGCTAATTTTAACGAGTAGGAAGCTGAACCAGTTGATTTCACGAACTGGAAGTCGTCTGACCGTGGCTGGATATATTACTGATTCGTTATTTCAGTCATTTCATGTTGCTTTTTCAGTATCCTCAAATATCTATACAATTGATTTGTACAATGGTATTTGATGTGCAGGGTTTAATTTTGATAATACTGTAATATATATATTTTCTATTGAATTTTTGGCTCACAACACAGATGTTAGCTGAGGTTGGTGTATGACATAAAAGCTTAGGGAAAATACCACAATATAAAAAATCCCTGGATATCCGCAAAAGTATTTTTGTGTGTATAAAAAAGCTTGAATATATTTGAGGGATTTCTTTCTTCAAGAGTAAACACAGAGTCTTCTTCAAGTTGCACAAATTTAAAATCTGGAAATAAAAAGACAAATAAGTATATTGCCAGCAGTATCTAAGGTTTTCGAGAAGTTTTTATATACCCAGATGGTGGAGCATCTTGATAGGTTTGAAATACTCCCGGAATCTCAGTCTGGCTTTCGTCGCGGACACAGCTGCACGACTGCTCTGCTCAAGATTAGCGATGATATTTTGTAAGCCACGGATAAGGGTCTCATTACAGCACTTATATTACTTGATTATAGTAAAGCCTTTGACTCTATTTGTCATCAATTACTGATTTCTATTTTATCTTTTGTGGGCTTTTCAAATGAGGCTGTGCTACTGCTCAAAAGCTATCTCTTCCACAGAACACAGCGAGTCAAAATTGATGGCTCTTTGTCGGACCCTTTGTTCATCTCGTGCGGGGTGCCCCAGGGTTCTCTCTTGGGTCCCCTGTTGTTCATAGTTTATACCCATGGATTTTGGAAATACCTTGAGTTTTCTGAGGTTCATTTTTATTGTGACGATACACAACTTCATTTCAGTTTGAATGCTAATGCTGTTGATGTACTGGAGGAACTGAATAAGATTAATCGCGATTTACAAGCTATCAAAGAGGTGTCAGAACAACATAACCTGCTTGTCAATGGAAGTAAATCTAAGGCGATATTTTTTGGTAATCAGTCAGCATGTGATATGTTAGAGGAGTGTAGTGAGTTTGATATTGGTACGGAGAAGATTCCTGTTGTTAAAACTGTACATAATTTGGGTTTGTTGATGGATAATTCTTTTCGCTACAGATTACATATCTCAGGATTCATAGGAAGATCAATGCATGCCTTAAGATTGCACTTTACGACTCTATGGTTCTGTCTAATTTCACCTATTGCTCGCAGGTGTTTTTCTCGTGCCTAGATCAGAATACTCTCAGCTGCATTCAGAAGGTATAGAACTCCTGTTTGAGTTTTATCTTTGGAATTAGAAAATTCGAGCGTATTTCATATAAGTTGTCGGAGGTCAAATGGTTGAATGTACGTAACCGGTTGTTGCTGTCTGCTCTGGTTTGCTATTATGGAATTGTGCTATCTCGGAAACCATCATATTTGCATCGGAAAATTACTTTTAGATCTGATGTCCATAACCTAAATATTCGAGAAAGGGGTCTCATATCTCCTCCTAAACATAATTTGTCTATTTTTGAGAGGTCATTTAGTTTCAGCATATATAGGCTATACAACAAATATGTTACCAATGGCTGGCATAGTCTTCCGGTAGCTTCCTTCAGAAAGAGAATAAAAGATTTGTTATTATCTGAACAGTGTCAGTCCAGTAAATGACGCACATTTACCTGCTCTTGTTTTCGCTCCTTCATAGCACTGTAGCCAATTCAGAATGTACTGCTTCTTTTTTTCTCTTCATCATAGTTTTTTAACCTTTTGTATTGTACTACATGAACTAGAATCAGGGTTTGAGTGGAAGAGCAGAGAGTTTATTAGGAATAAATGTATTGGTAATTTGGATTCAATAAAATCATTATTATCATTATTATTAAGAGCAAAAAGAAGAATTATACCAGAATGGTTTACGTGACTTTATCTGGGTATCTAAATTTTACAATTATAGTCTTACACTTCTTGAAAGTATCACTGATACCTATGTTACCTATCTCACGAAGTAAATTTTAACCAAGAATGATTTAAATTATTGTTAATCAAATATGATTGCTTGATGAAAGAAAATCTCGAAACACATGTGTCGTATCCTATTTCATTTTCTAATGAATTTTTATGTAGTTTTGTTTTTAATTGTTTGATGTTATGATAAGAATGAGAAATAATTCTCTTTTATTCATCAAAGAAAACAGTATTTTCTAGAATAAATATAGGTATCAGTGATACTTTCAAGAAGTGTTCAATTGAATAATTTCAATCTGGGAATTCAATTTTATGGAATGTATGAAATAATTGGAAATAAATTTGCTCCAAGAATTCAGAGCTGCAGTCTGTTTGCCAATATGGGGAGGGACAATGTTAAACAAAATTGGTAATCAATAAACCGGTGTAGATCTTATGGTGCCAGTAATTATTCACATGGATGTATTCAATTATGCATCGATTTTTTGGGTATGTGTACTATAAAATCAAACAAAGCAACAATACTCAGGTGCAGAAAATACTAGGGCTAGAGATGCTGTACGAAGAGTAAAGGATCAGCATCCCAAGATGATCCAGCTAATTTCTAAAGAATATTGTTCCTACTCTTCAGTTTTAGGCTCAGATCATCTAAATGAGCCTTCTAATTGAGAGATTAATCTAATTTAACTCCTGAGTATTTAGGATAGGAATTATGTTCGATAGGAGAATCATGGAAAGTTACAGCTAATTTTCTATATTTTTCATGATTATTCAGGTGGAAACATGATACCTCTGTTCTGTTGGGATTTGGATATAATTGCCACTCAATAAAATAATTCTTTAAAATTTCCAGATCAGATTATAGTATGTTTTCCAGAGTATGGAAATCCAAATGATGTTTAGCAATAGCAATGTCATCAGCATAAACACATTTCTGAGATGATGTCATGGGTAAATCACTGAGATATAAATTGAAAAGTATAGGAGTTAGAACTGATCCTTGTGGAAGACCGTTCTTCAATGTTTTGAAATTATCCTCATTGTCAACACGAAATCTTCTATCAGATAACATATTTTCTAAGAATCTTACCATTTTCCCATTTAATAATGTGATATAATTTGGCAACCTTTCGAGCATTGACAATTTTCAAGTCTATATAAAACATCATACACTATGTAACAGCAATAGAAACAAACAATTGAATAATCCATGAGCATCATAAACTGTAAAATAATATGTTGAATAGGGATTTTCTTCTTATATTACCTTCGAAAATTATTTATTCCTTGTCTTTTTCTAACTTATTCTGTTGGATGTCGTTGGGGTTTTGGTGTGAATTGTTTTTAGTGGTGTCAAGTCAAATTTGATTTCTTCTGCTTGGTCTTTGTTGTTCTGTTCAGTGGAATAGATGTTGAATAGATTCCTAGTATCTGTCTGTCATTGATGGAATTCTCATTTTGTTTTATAGTTTCGAGAAATTCTTTGGTTTTTTTTTGTTCTCGATCCAACACTACACTCTCGTTATTATTGACTGTGTCTCCCCCTGGCCAATAACAGGTAAACTACCTGCATGAATTCGAGTATTACGTATTCACTTTACCTCTGTCTCTTTCTTTTTCCCTTCCCGAAAGCATTAAACGTTTAAGGCCAGTCCTACATTGGAAGCGGATTTAGTCTGGCCAGCCAACCTGACCCGATTTGATTCTTTTCAGAGCAGTCCAGACCAGATCGAACACTGCTTCCAATGTAGGAGGAAAGTACGTTTTCTTTGTTTTTGTTTCCTCCAGACCCAGCCAGACCCGTCAGACTGTCTGGTCTGGAGAAATTCCGCTTCCAATGTAGGACTGGCCTAACGCAACTGTGCTTTCGTACCGTTTTCATGGTAGCGTTAAACGATTAACGCAACCCTGTTAGAACTGAAATTAAAAGTTTAGCTTCAATAACATACCTATTTGCCGTGACAAAATGTAATCAACGAAATATGAAAAATAATTCCAGTCCTAATTAGAGCGACCTCATCAGAGCCTTATCAGACAAGTAACGGTGGAAAACTGTTGCTCGCCAGTTGCCAACTGCGATTTCCAGTATTTATTCAGTAAACACAAAACTCCAACGGGGATAATTGCATTTGTAACGATCGCTCAATTAGTGAACCTAGCGATTCAGCATAAAATCAGGGTGAAACCCTGCCGAGGGTGACTCTTTCATCTTTAATATCTCTCTATTGGCAATTTTAAATGGTTCAATTTATTCACAAAGGATTCGGATGTCGCTTTAGGCCGAATTTGCGGTAAAAATTATCGACATCCTCTTTCGACGAGTTCTGGGGTGGATTCATACGTGATTATAGTGCTTTCCACGAATTGCTTTCCAGATGGGGATTTGGGGAGATTTCTGCTTCGTTTTTATTCATGGAAGGGACATTTTTCAAGTTTTTCTATTGCTCGCAGTTCGCAGTGATGCTAAAGTTTGAACTACTGATTATACGATTGAAAATCTAGTCAGGTATAGTGTTTTTTTGCACTTGTTCCCAGTGGAGCAGCGAGATATCGTTTGCCCAAATGTTCGAAATTTTTTATATTGAGCATAAAATGGTCTTACTCGAGTGGATTCGACTTCATGAGGAATATATATTATACAGGGTCTTTCACGAGGAACCTCACCCATATTTATACGGGAAAATACAGAACGTCTTTTTATGAAATTCAGCACTTATAAGTATTTCACGATGCTGATGAAATCTAAAATATTTTCGAAGCATGAGCACCTCCGGTTTTTCCGGAAATGACGTCAACTTCCGTTTTTCAAATTACAACACCATTTTTTTATTGCAGAAATATGTTCCTTAGAAAATTTCAAGTTATTTTGATGCAACATTTTTCAGTTCTGGTTGGAAAATTCTCTCTGAGCGGGAAAATTCGAAAAAAAAAATGAAAAAGAGAGCTACGCTGAAACAGGAATAACTTCGAGGTTTTTGGATGGAAAATTTTCATTTTTGGGATTTTTCAAGATGTAAGATTGATGTATCCACTTTAAAAATCGAAATCGTGATTCATGATACAGGGGGTGAAAAAATCGCTTTCAAAATAAGGGATGACAAAATCGTGAAAAATCAATTTTTTCTAATTAGAACCCCATTTTTTATGGCAGATATTGAATCTACATTAAAAAATAATGTGAGTGTATGCATCACACTCTTGCCCTAAAGTTATTTTCTGAGTTATTCACAAAAAACTGTTTTTCGTCTTGAATTTTCAGCTATTTCTTTTCCCTTCACGCCAAAAAGATGAAATTTTCAGGAATTGTTCCCTTAGAGAAAATTTTCGAACCAAAACTGAAAAATGTTACATCAAAATAACTTGAAATTTTCTAAGGAATCTATTTCTGCAATAAAAAAATGGTGTTGTGATTTGAAAAACGGAAGTTGACGTCATTTCCGGAAAAACCGGAGGTGCTCATGCCTCGTGCATATTTTAGATTTCATCAGCATCGTGAAATACTTAGTGCTGAATTTCATGAAAATACGTTCTGTGGTTTCCCGGATAAATATGGGTGAGGTTTCTCGTGAAAGACCCTGTATATTCTCTATCTTCCGAAGGAGATAAGCTAAAGTTTTCATCTTTTCAGAATAAGTTAATCGTCCAGATATACAGTCAAGTACATTATTTGGCTAAATCTGTCAAAAATTCAGCTGTTATGAGCAACTGGAAGTTTGTTTGATCAAAATTTATAAACTTACTATTAAATAACTGAAAGCGGTTATACAATAAATAATGAATAGATTTGAAGTAAAATGAGTTGTTATTTTGCGTTTACATGGGCGATAATTGCATGGTAACAAATGTGAAACAATTTGGAGTGGAATTGAGCAGTTTTTTAGATATTTCGACGATATTGCTCCATCTATTCGGTTTATTTTGGATTGTAGGGTATAAATGTTTTCTTGATGAATGAAAAAAAAAATTCATTCTTATCATAATACCTATTTGTATCCTGGAATAAAAGTTCAAGCATTGAAGATACTTCAATCGAAGTGTCAGATTATACCTAATAAGGTATAGTAATTTCTGAATTTTTAAAAATATCTTCAAAGTTCGCAATAATGCAGTTATATTATCTGTGTTCGATATGGTGGTACGAAAAATACTGTATACTAATATTTTGAGAATATCATTTGATTTCAAAGTGGCACGTTATTCCTCTGCAACATATCACCCAGTAAGCTGTAACCAAGAATTATTTGAATTTTTTAATTTCATATGAATACCTAACGAGACAAAAGCTGAAAAAGTAAAACCAGAAACACATGTGTCGTGTTCTGTTTTATTTTTCGATAAATCTTTCTGTGGCTTCATCAAAATTGTGTGATATTATGATAATAATGTAAATATTCAATAGGAAAACAGTAAATAAATGTATGTATGGAATACGTAGTAAAAGCAAAGACAAAAAAAAGATAGTTTGTCGATAGCCAGGAGATGGCAGCTAGAAACCTGGTCTTTTCATAGTGAGGTTATGTGAAAGTGGAGAAGTATTTAGTATGCTCACTCAAGGGAAAATATTGGAGTAATAAATAACAAGAAGAGATTTAAATAGTATCATTTGTTGTGGTCAGATCGATTTTGAACCAACAAATGCAATTTCATTGAAAGGGCATACATAATATCCATATCGAATGATATAGATTGATGCAAGTAGAGTCCATCGCGGAACATATTCAACCGACTGTCGCCCATAACAAACTCTGGCATATACAGGAATTACCTAAATCATAAACTGTCCTATTATGCAACAGATTCCCAGAGCGAGCTCTACTTGATTGATATTTCCAATTCTGCAATCGAGAACCCAATTCGGCCCGCATATTCTATCACACATAATCCGATGGAGATGATTATGCGATAAATAATTAATGGATTGGAAGTAAAACGATAGGTCTAATGCGTATTATATGCTGGGGCGAAGCATAGGCCGAGGATGGCGAGATATTGGAAGCGTTTAGGTCGCTCGCCCCTTACTTGTACCTCACCGTGGCTGACATTGATGGGAGCAAATGTGCCTGACATACCGTGCAACAGTTTTCCCTTCGAATTATGTCAGGAACCAGATCCGCACTTTCAATATTTCGCATCATCCTGACACGTTATACACACTCGGATGATTCAGACACATGAATAAAGTAATTGGGTTTCAAAAAGACAGTGGATGTTTTGTTTGGTGGAAGAGATGGGAGTCTGGATTGGAATTGAATGTGACAAGGGCAGAAGCTGAGGAAATTTCAGTGGAGCAATCTTTTTTGACTGTTTTTGATGAAAACAGAAATATTTTGTTGACCTGGTTTGTAGTGGATTGTGCTGTTGTAGAAGAGGATGCTGAAGATTAAGTGATCCTAGGAAAATGAGCCATTATTTTGAGGAAACCTTTGAATCAGTCAATTTTACCTGAGATTCATCTGATTTTCAAATTTGAAATTTAGCCTTTGCTGCATTACAGTGCATGAAATTACTAAGTTCGAACTTTTTGGCTCTCTTGTTCATCAGAACAGTCTGTTTATACCTTTCGTATATTGAGGCAAAGTGGTGTAAATCGTTTTGTTCGGACCCACTGATGAACAATCAAAGGCCAAATTCAATTCTGTGAGCACGATTTTGTCCGAACGCAATGATCTAGGGAGTTGAAATATTAATAATTTCGGAATAACGTGATATTACTCTTTTCAACATACGAATCCATTGAGAACACTCAGAAAGTTTTCTGAGTATAATTAATAGGAGTACTACCGTTGAAAATTTAATGTATTAAAATTGTGAATCCAACAAAAAACTTTTACCGCAACGCCAAGTTGATTTAGCTACAATCCTGCATTTTTGTTACCATGAATAACGTTTGTTAACAATATAAACAAAGAATTATCATGGTAACAATATTTTTTATAGTTGAAGCTACGCAATACTTTAATATTCAATGTATTCCTGTTCAATAGAATAATTCTATGAGAAAAGGCATAACTTTCCGTTATTCTAATGTCTTTATTACTGTACAAAGAACACAAATTATTCATATTGTTTATCTAGTACATTATAATGTCTAAATAATTATTGTTAGTTCCACAATTATACAGGGTCTTTCACGAGGAAACTCACCCATAAATATACAGGAAACTACTGAACGTATTTTCATGAAATTCAGTACTTATAAGTATTTCACGATGCTGATGAAATCTAAAATATTTTCAAGGTATGAGCACCTCCGGTTTTTCCGGAAATTAAGTCAACTTCCGTTTTTCAAATTAGAACACCATTTTTTTATTGCAGAAATAGATTCCTTAGAAAATTTCAAGTTATTTTGATGTAACATTTTTCAGTTTTGGTTGGATTATTCTCTCTGAGTGGGAAAATTGGAAAAAAATCAAATATAGAGCTCCGCTGAAACAAGAATAACTTCGAGGTTTTTGGATGGAAAATTTTCATTTTTGGGATTTTTCAAGATGTAAGATTGATGTATCCACTTTAAAAATCGAGATCGCGATTCATGATACAGGGGGTGAAAAAATCGCTTTCAAAGTTAGGGATGACAAAATCGTGAAAAATCAATTTTTTCGAATTAGAACCCCATTTTTTTATGGCAGATATTGAATCTACGTTAAAAAATAATGTGAGTGATGCATCACACCCTTGCCCTAAAGTGGATATTTTCTGAGTTATTTACAAAAAACTGTTTTTCGTCTTGAATTTTCAGCTATTTCTTTTCCCTTCACGCCAAAAAGATGAAATTTTCATGAACTGTTATTTGAACCATGCTGTAGATTTTTCACCCTAAGTTTTCTATGTTACTTCTGATACCTTCAAGAGTAATCTGACTTAATTCAAACCTTCAAATGAAATCCCGCTCATGTAGGTCGATGCTATGTTTTAAATCAGCCGCTTATCTGCCAGGATCTCAACAGAACCGAGTCAAGCTTGACTTGAGAATCCATAACCCCCTATTATCCTTTAAGAACCATCAATATTGAATGTAAAAGCGAACAATGTTGGTTTCCAGTAAATTCGTTTTAGTGAAGCTCATTCAAGTTGCATAGAGCAGAACTTTCCACTGAGCTCCTCCTGAATTATTTTCTGATTGCTACGCAATTTATGGGAGTGAGTTTCGTAATTCACAGTATGCATAAATTAGGGTGTGAAGAAGACTGCAACACTGGAGGCATAGAAGATTCCATCCCAAACTGGTAATTTTTTCAAGACTGAAGTGTGGACTATAAATATTGGATTTTTAATTATAACAGGTTAATTGGACAGTCCACAGCATACCATAACAAGACACATTTTATTGGCTAAATTCCAGCAAATTTTGTTTGCAGACCTTCACATCCGTGAAGGATTTTAAAATTGACGGCTCTCATATGATGCTGCATCTGTATCTAGCACCTGATGATGTTTTGATAACCGGAATCGGTGGTGTCGTGAGATTAGAAAATAAAAAAATAGACAAAATACTTATTTCTTTTGATACTTATGATGTATTTTCCCAAAATAAATAAGTCATGAATACTATCTATATGTTCACAGAATACTTCAACAAACTTGTCAAATTGGTGAATAAAATTCAAGGAATTATGAAATCTAGTATAAGAGTGTCAGCTATTTCATTCCATAATTTTACAGCCATTCAAAATCATTTTATGATTTTTTTCGTTGGTGACTACCTCTTTTGGGCATCCACCGCCTTCGGTACTTATTTCACCAAGTGGAAACATAGCACACCTAATGATAGTTGCACCCTAAACAAAATAAGAGAATGCTCTCAGAGAGATCTGGTTCTTCCTTTACACAACCAGATCACGAGCTCTAGTAGAACTGTTACACTAGGAAAAATTCCTCGAATGCAGAGTCGCCAATGAATGGAAGACACTTATCATGGTGAACTTCTATAAACCACACGACTGGTAACAACAATATAATCTCGAAATGATGTGGAAACATCATATTTAAATTCCAGGGTGTAAATGTAAATGTAAAAAAAATTATTCAGCATAATTTATTCATTCTGAATGCATTATAGTATTATAATTATATTATGAAAACAAGCACAATTCATCATAAAAACTAATAATAATAAAATATCAATAAAACCTCAAAAATTCCCAATATTTCAAGATCCAGATGCCCATTGCAGATTCCACATTTTCCATACAAAGATTCCTGATAAACGAAGGCAGACTTACATCTCCAGGATCTAAAGACCTCCTTTCAGGGATTATGACGAACAAGCTTGTACTCAGTCACGTCAGTGTCGACGTGGGATTTTTCAGGTCTCCAGGCAATCAGAATCGTTGAGTGTACTCGTCGATTCTCATCTTGATGTGTGTACGTGTTTGTTGCTTCGTTCCCACGTGACCGCGAAGTGTCGGCCTCTGGGATGCAACAGTGTGTTTCATCCCTGACTTCCGCATTGACCCAAGAAAATAAGGCTGGTTTGGAATTCATTCGGTGGTTTTCTATTGATACAGCTGGTAAACGAACCGTTGGATTATCTGTGAGCTTTCGTGAGAGAGAACAATGAAAAATGTTTCATTTCAAGTTTTTCGTTGAAATTTTCTTGAGTATATAAATTGAGGATTGGATGTCTGTTAACTGCAGAGACTCATATCAGATTATTAATGAGAGTAGACATAGTATCCGGTATCTAGTATTCCAGGAGGAAACAAAGTTTTTTCCCTCAATCCACGACAGCCCTCAAGTGCAAAGAGAGTGCTAAGAATCCGTGGGGTGGACAGAAAATATTGCTACTTGGAATGTTACTTCAATGTTTGAGACAGGAAAGTTACAGAATGTTATCCAGGAGATGTACAGTTGAACATCGACGACATATTGAGGATCAGTTCTCTACGGGCAAGATCGTACAGGAGGACAATGAGGTCTATTACTTCACCATATCGGCCAGATACTCAAATATACCAAGTCACAAGATGTTTTTGTTGTTATGGAATATTTCAGCTCGTAAGAAGGGAAAACAGGGCATCTGCGTAGGAAACTTTTGACGGGGCCAGAGAAACGAAAGAAGGTATAGACTGATTCAGTTTGGTGACGAAGAAAAGCAGCTCATAGTTGGGAACACTTTCATTAAACATCGACCAAGAAGGCTTTGTACTTTGCAATCCTCGAAGGACAACTTGCTTAATATGATTTATGAACTGCGATAAGAAGGTAAAATCATGCTCTAGTGCAGATGACAATTCCAATCAAAATCCCCTAATCGCAAAACCCAATATAAGAAAAAGATTATTCAGAAGACATGAAAACAATAAGAAGGCCATATAGGCTTTGGATGACATCGTTGTGGGTTTCAACATGATTAATAACGTCCAATCCGAAGACGAGAGCTAATTACTGGTGGAAACACTTCAAGTTCTTTTGCAGACCACATCTTATTACTGATGGAAATACTCGAATTTCTTCAAGCAATGTTCGATGCCATCAATCATAGTAACAATATAAACGGCCTAGAAATAAACATGAAAAAGACAAACTAAATGGTGATTTTACAGGGGCTACTACAGAGGGTCGATTCGTATAAATTCCTTGATGCAACGATCACTAATAGCTGGAGACATAAACAAAATGTCGCATCGAAAAAGCCAGAGGCGTCTTTATGAAAATGAGATCAATTTTTGTGACAAGAGCAGTAACATCGAGCTCAGATTTTTGGTGGTTTTGTGTGAGGTGGAAGCGTGGACACTAACGGAATCACTCTCCAAAATGACCAACGCCTTCGAGATGTGGACGTACCGCCATATGTTTCAGATATCTTGGGTTGACAGAATTCTGAATAAGGAGGTGCATTGCAGAACTTATGCTCAGATGGAACTTTTAGTCACCATAAAAAAAAATAGTTTATTTTGAACATAACAGGCGCTGAGGCAGATATCATCTTCAGAAATTGATAATGCAAGGTGAAATCAACGACAGTAAAAGGTGCCCTGAACGTAAACAGGACTCCTGTTTGAAGAATTTGAGAGCATGGTCTAGTATGACATATGCTGGAGCTGATTACCCTACTGCTCACCAAAGTCTGAAGCAGCATTGACTTCGGTATAAATTGAAGATGCTCCTATTCTCTATTCTAATATCACTGTGTATTCGAAAATAACCAATGTCTTTACCATCAGTTTCAGAAATTTCGAATAACGTCAATATCTCATCCAACCCCATCATGGATTTTGCCTCATTTTCTTCAGGTCAAATCCAACAACTGACTCAGTTGAGAAGGGATCTCTCCAGAACTAAAACCGGAATATCTAGCCTGAACACTGGATAATTGATGACCCTTGTTCCAATTTCTGGCATTCTATTAACTATTTTGACGCGGCAGATAAGCGAAACGAATTGGCCTACGGACAATTTGTTCTAGACAATCGGTGGAAATGAATAGGTCGAAAGGTCTGATATTAATATGAGCGAAGTTGAAAGTGTGATTGAGTGCTGTACAGAATCGATTGCTTTAACTCTCGAACAAAATTAATTAAGGGTGGAATAGAGGGGATATGGCTGTCGGAATTTTATGATATGTAGGCCATAAATATCACCGATGGATTTTTATGGCTTGGTGATATTTTTTGAAACGAAAATCAAGGAAGGTCCAGTTCATTTTCTATGAATATCAATCTTCATCAATGTCTTCAGTAATAAAATTTTGAAAAAATTACTATAATTATCGTACAATTTCGATTCAAGTATCTTCGATACAACGATACGTTGGTTAAATAATTTGCATCATTTAATTTTCAAGAGCCATTTTGATATTATTTTGACTGATTCTTCGTTCAGAAGCCATTGGAATTTGTAGTGTCGAAGTATTTTTCTTAATGGAAGAAATTGGACATCGTTGAGTTATTTAATTACTTATAAAAATAATTTAAATCCGTCTTTATCCATTCTTATGCGTAGCCAAGCGTTGAACATCAAAAAATCGTCTTTATATTCGATTTTGAAGGAACACTTACATCTAAAAGCCTATAAAATTCAATTGGTTTAAGAATTGAAGGATGCAGACCATGCTAATAGACTGAATTTTGCGAACGAAATGATACAGCGATTTAACAACTTTAACAACATACTGGTTTGTGACTAAGCAAATTTTCACCTGAATTGTGATGTTAATAAACAGAACTGTTGGTACTGGGCATTGGAGAATCCGAACAGAAAGCATGAACGACCTCTGCATAGCCCAAAGGTCGTGGTTTGGGCCGCTATGTCTACTGAGGCCATAATTAATTATTTTTTGAAGTGAAAACTTCTTTAGCGGCACTGAGCACTCTCTTGTATGGGTAAAAACATCCAAACTCGCGTCAGGGTCACGTGATGCTGATCGAAAAAGCGTAAGATCGAGGATTAGGAGAGGGAATATTATCCCCCACTCTTTCTACCGTGCCTGCGTGTGCTGTTTCGTTTAGGCGGTGCAGGGCGCTTGTGCGAATGTTTGTGTATGTTAATGTAAGATAAATTAGGTTTGTTCGCGTGGCAGTTCGGAACTGTAATTTTTGGTAATTTGTGGTTCCCACCCGTTCGTCTGGGACGGAACAGGAGTTCCTTGTCGTTCGTGTGGTCGGAACACTTGATTTCGGAACTGTCCGTTACTGTTCTTACGGTTCCTGATCTAGAGATGGTACAAGGTACAACAGAAGAAGCGGTAAATTCAAATCATCGGTGATTCAAATTTTCAGTAGTTCTAATTGGCAATTAAGTTATATAGTTGGTGACTAGGATATTCGCATAGCTGTTTTTGAGTATATTTGATGTTGTGGGAGTATAAATTTTTAATCAATTCGTTATAATAGCTTCTCAAAATTTTTGTCATCTCAAAGAAGAGGAAGGATCATTTGCAATAGATGAATAAAACAATTGCATAGTTGTTGATCAAAGTATGTAAGATAATCATTTTATATTATTTATATATACGATATTTCGTATTTATATACTATATATTTATTTGTTATTTCGTGATTGTAGTATCTTTATTGTTTAACCACTCAAAATGTATTGAAAATTTAGGAAGGAAACGGAGGAATGACCTCTTTCAAGAACACAACGACTTGTTAAAACAATTCTTATCTAAAAAATAATTACAAAGCTATGAAAATTGTTAGAAAATATTTTTATTTATTTCCCAAATGCCACCAGCTCCATATACAATTACCTAATTCTATTATATAAAATTTTCTGTACACAGTTTTCACCAAAATTACAATGAAATAACAGAAAAATTCACAGTTTATCCAGATATGAACTAACAAAAATAATTTCTCCACTGATGACCACTACTACATGTATTGAAATTTCAAATTATAATTAAATTAAATCATTTCTTTAAATATTTCATTACATATAAATTATATTTACAGTTATTTATATGAATATGTTTATGTTTATTTATTTATGACAAAAAAAATTGTTCAATTTTAATAATTGTAATTTCTAAAGTATTTCCACCGTATTAATAACACAATAACTTATTCAATATCTTTTTAACACTATCCATGATATGATTCATGATCATTGAACTCTATATGAATACCTATATGGTATTTAGAGTTCAATGTCCATGATGTACAACATAACCTTACTTTCACTTATCTATGCACTTAACGAAATCGTTTTGAAATTATCTGTTCCCACCTGTTCTCACCCCTTCGTGTTATAGAACAACTTGCGACGATTCCAAGAGTTACAGAACCTGGTTCTCTGTGACCCCAGTACAACTGGGAACTGCCACCCGAACAAGCCTATTGTCATTTTTGTGTACGATAGCGCAATAAATGAATATTGTATTCAACCACATAAATAATAGCACTTTTATACTGATAATGAAAGCAATTCATACAAAATTATTCTCTAACCATTCCAAAATTTCAAAAATGCACAACGTTAATATTCAAGTTTTCACTTCTGCCGGCACTCCCGGAGTGCAACCCGTCTTTTTTTTATTTTCATGAAGATCAACCGGGCCGAGCAATTAATGTGAATAGTGACCGTTATTGCGATATTTTTGGTCCCAGAGTTTTTAGGAGTTTGTAGGTTTCAACCCAAGTACGTGATGCCAGCAAGATGGGGCCACTTGCCATGTCCCAATTGATTCAATGGAAGATATTCCCTATTAAGGTCATTTCGCGAAGGGGTAACATCAACTGGCCTCCCAGAAGCCCCGACTTTAGCCCACTTGACTATTTTGCATGGGGATACCTTAGAAGTAAGGTTTATCAAAATTATCCGATGAATCCAACACAGTTGAAGTGAAACATCAGGTCTGAGATGGCAGCAATATCAATAGCTATGTGTCAACGTGTTATCTCCAATATTTGTTCCCGTTTAGAGAAGTGCCAGTAACGCAACCGTCATTATTTGGATAACATCATCTTTTCCAAATAATTCTCCAATTCATATGTTAATAATAAACAAAAAACTTTTTTATTGATTGACAAATATTTTTTATGCACCATTTGTCTGGTGGGAACTAGCTTATTTGGTAAGGGCTGGCGAAATTCTTTGAAAATTTCAGCAAAATCTTCGTCAAATTTTAGGTAAGAAGTGAGCAAACAAACACGTTCTTCTTTCTTGCACTTTACACTCTCAGCCATGGCAACGAACGCACTGTGAACGTACATAACAACACTACCACACTCGAACAACTCAACTCGATACGTTTCAGCTGTTTCCTTCCGCCCTTGGTACGATACTGGCTGAGAATACACGCATGCGTGAATATCAGACAGTGAAAACTGACTTTAGCCGCACTTTGTATATTACTTGATGAATACGAAGGCTCGGGTCTGAGCTTCAGTACTTGTAATATTTGATTTTCCTTCTTTTTGGAACCTCGCGATTAGGTACAATAGGTGCATGAAAATTTATCCATAATCTAAACCTCGAGAATCATTTTCTAACCAACATGCACATTGTTTATGTTCATGTTCATAACCAAGTAAACATCGTTCAAGAAAGTTTCAAGTCACATAATTCAATGTTATTTTTCTTTTCAATGGTCGTCTGAAACGAAAGCAAGATTTTAATTCTGACCATAACCATCAATTCCAACAAATAAACATCGAGAAATGCAATACTGACACAAAACTCATTTCAGTTTATATTGGTAGAGAAAACATTCAATACATAACATTATTATAACATGAACACTTGCTTTATGGAACGATATTTCATGATTAAATTATTATTGTTTTCCGTTATGTGTGGCAAATAACGGAAGGTAATGGTTTTCGGAAACTTTTTATTGTCAGGTTTTATTGTTTGCTCCACCGTTAGTTGAATTGTGCAGTGGATCCGGACAAATTGGTAATAATTCATTTTATTATTCTCGGCTTTCAGGAAAGCAACAGCTACTGGAATGAATTGAATGGTTATGTCATGAATACGGTTTAATTGTACACGAAAAATTATTGCTAGAGTTTCATTGAATATGGCTTCACATATGAAAATTCATTGAAATGATCCAAATATTACGCTTTATACTCGGTGACTTATTATTGCAGAATATCATTCATTCAGTTTTGGAAATGATTGATGTGTTTGTATCACTCTTTTGATTGGAAAAGCTGGTAGATTTGTTCTGGAAAAGGTTGATATAATGCTCCTAGGAGTCATTTAATATATAAGGTTTTGAAAAGAATAAGTGTTTGCCAGTCCATGATTCTGATGTTTGAACGGAAAATATAGTTGATATATAAATATCACCTTTGCTGTTCCCCAAGCAAAAATTCTGGGGCCTTTTATATTCAATCTTCACATAAACGGCTTACTCGAATAGAACAGCAGGTCTGGAATAATTCGTTGAATCTGTCGTTTCAAAATCTTTTACGATATTTACCAGACTGTGTCAGAGTTACTCCCACCATCTACCCATCCGGGTCATTGGTTGCCCTTCGTCTAACTGTCCAAACCATAGGTAGCCATTATTCCGTCTGAGTTAGTTTATCCAGCCTTTATCCGACCGAGTTATTACTCAATCGATTTGACAGTCTAAGTCGAAATTATTTCCTCCTTCTTTTCACCTGGGACATAGTTACTGCCCCTATTCACCCGTCCGAGTCACGGTTACTCACGCCATTCACTCGTCTGAGTCAGCTAATCGAACCGTTTACCCGACCGAGTTGTGGAGATTATTTATTCACCGTCACGGTGGCACGCCCTGTAGGAGTTAATCTGTTCCCACAATATGCGCAGACTACCGATTACTAGGTTACGGTCATGGTGGCGCTGCCAACCATGTTAAGCTACCCCTAACGGAGATACCTGGATATCAACCCTACCAAGGCGAATAGATGGCTCCACGGAATAGGCACTGCTCGTAACTGTTTTTCTTTAGGTTATATATAGTCGAGGAAGCTCGACCGAAAGCATAGTAACAAGAGTAACAGAGAGTAATCGTCATGATGTAGTATTGTGTTAAGTATAAATATATATTTGTCCCATGTTCTTATACTGTTTATTTTTTAACACTTTAACTAGGAGTAGGCAGATTGAGGCCTAGTTAGCGCATGTTCTTTTTGTGGTTATCACGGTTTAATCAGGAGTAGGCAGATCGAGGCCTGATTAAACCCTGGCATTGACCCAAATCGACCTTTGTCCCAAAAGAGTCATTAGTACTCACTCCATTTATGAGTCTGAGTCCAAGGCCTCTACCGATCTGGTTCTAGCGCCATTTATCCATCCGAGTTATTGTTACTCACGCCATTTACTCTTCTGATTCAGTTAATTCCGCCATAGACATAGTTACTTCAGCTATCTACTTCTGCCGTTAACTCGACGAATTCATAGTTATTCACGCCATTTGTCAGTCGAAGTTACTGCCGGCATTTACCCACCTGGGTAATTGATTTTCTTCCGGTTCAGACGTCGAGTCATTGTTACTCATGCTATTTACTCGCCTGAGCCCATAATCCCGCTCTTTATCCCACCGATTCAATGTTATTCACGCCGTTTACCAGTCCAAGTCAAAGCTACAGCCGCCATCTTCCAAGCTGGGTCATTGTGTTGCTCCATGTTCACACGACCCAGTCTTTGTTACTCACGCCATATACTCGTCTGAATAAGTTGATCCCGGCTTTTACCTGACCGAGTCGTAGTTATTGACGCCTTAGGCCAGTCCTACATTGGAAGCGGATTTGGTCTGGCCAGCCAACCCTACCCGATTTGATTCTCTTCAGAGCAGTCCAGACCAGATCGAATACTCCCTCCAATGTAGAAGAAAAGTACGTTTTCTTCGTTTTTGTTTCCTCCAGACCCAGCCAGACCCGTCCAGACCTTCCAGACTGTCTGGTCTGGAGAAATTCCGCTTCCAATGTTAGACCGGCCTTAGAGTCTAAGTCCAAGTTACGGCCGCCATCTACCTACCTTGGACATAGTTACTCCCATATAAAATAATATATATAAATATAATTCTTATTCTCTTATTTAATTCTCTTCTTCTCTCATTTTATTCTCAATTGAAATATATTGAAGTGTTTCACTAAAACTAGAATAATGGGCGAAACCTTGACGTTTTTGAACCCATCCCAATCAGCCATCACGAAATTCTGTACAGCATTTTACAGCAGCACATCCGAGAGTATCGGGAAGGAAACAAATATACGTTAGCACTTGACCCTTCCACGATATAAAACAAACATTAAACCGCGCTTTTCCCCTCATTCTGGCAATCCTGACAGCCAAATTAATTCGACACCGTTCCCGAAAACAAATCCAATAATAAACAGAGGGAATAGCAGGTTTATACACGTCTAGGGCCATTTAACATTGTTGACGATTGGAAAAGGTACGTGGAATCTCTGAAATTTAATTTCGTTCTGCCCGCTGCTATCTTACGGACGGAAATGCATTGGGGACCTAAAGGTGAGTGAGGAAGAAGGGACTAGTTGAAATTTCCGTGTTCAGGGTGCTCACAGGGTGCGTCAGTTCGAATATTTTTCTACTTAAAACTTTCCCTTATTTTCCATTTCCATAGACACTATTTTGACAATGCAATGATCTCCTCTTGCTCAAAAGTCCTAGTTTGAAAAACTTGTAGAAAAGCGTGCTATCGTTTTGCCCAAATATCTGTGATTTTCAAATATCGAGGCGAACTCCATAGACACAGAAAAATTTATACAACGTTGTATTTTTTGCGAAACGTCACTAACTTTCACCGTTGAAAAAACTGCTCAATGTAGTTGGGAAAAAGGTTTCCCTCAATTTATATGGGACGTTCCTTTTCATTGATTCGTTTTATATTATCATGAATATGGTACCGAAGATATAAGGTGACTTTTGAACATTTATATGATGTTAATGAATCCCTGTTTAATTAACGTTTACAGAATCCAATGAGGATACGTTTCATAACGGTTGAATAGAGCAACCGTGTATTGTGTACGTTTATCTTACGTTAAGTCAACGTTTGGTTGAATTTAGGTATCTTTGAAAAATTCCATACCATATACAAACGATTAAGATACGAAACTGGAAAATAGTCCTACATGCATGGATTCGACTCCGCGATGAAGAATTCATGTCAAGACAGAGGAACATGCAATAACATTCTAAGTAGATTGAGTATCCAAAAATTTTGGTGAGTAAAATACGTCCAGGTATTCGAAATGTAAATAAATTTGCACATTTGATGCGAATCACATTATCACGCTTCGATTTATCGAAAGAAACGCAAGGTTATAAATTTTCTTAGGCAGCGTGAACTAAATCTTGGAAAGAAAAACGCCAGCAGAGCTCAAAGGAGACATTCAGAGCTTGCTCGGTGAAAATTATTCTATTCGAGGGGATAGAAATCGTTAGATCTTACTCGAACGATTCTATTGGGTAGAAATGCTCTGGATGAAAAGGACTTCGAAATATATAAAGAAGCCCGGACCTCTATCTCAGATATAAGCCCGTCGCGGCTGATTAGCATAAGATCGCCAGCTGCTGCGCTCCTCTGCTGTCTAAAGCTGTTAATGTGTTCATCGGATCGACCGCCCTGCTATTTCCAAATGAAGATTTCAGAGGGATGCAGGACCGAATTACCGAAAGATTTTAGATCAGAAATATGGACTCTGATAGGAGATCAAAAAATAAGTAGAAATAGAATAGAATAGAAAAAAGAAAGCAGAAAATAATTAGTACTGATAATACTTAAGCCGCTTCCAAAGCAGCAGCGCGGCGATTGGTCAAAACAGTTTTTGGCGTTCTGTGGAGACGATCCTGTGCTGATTTTGGAGCGCATTCTTACAGAGGAACTGAGCAATATTATTCGATATTGTGTAAGATAAGTCGATGTTCATCTTTAACACTTTTTATATAATTTTATGTTGCCTCTTACTAGGTAATGTTTCTTCATTTCTTCGGTAAGCCAGAGTTTCTCGATCCTGGAAAGAATCTTATTAGTTGAAGAATTGTCGACACTAAACCTGAATTCGATGTAGTTTAGAACTATTTGTTGAGCCGCAGATTTATTGATACTTTATTATATTTCACAGTCTGTAGTAAATTGTCATCAGTGTTGCTCGACTGGCTGATCTAATAGATTCTTTTGAGGATTCATTTATTTTGTGAAAATCTATTGATCTTACGGTACTACCGGTTTCGGTTATCAATCCATCCTTATGTGCAAGATACAGACTGAAACATTTTTCTATTATTAAACCTATGGAATGTTCAAAAGGAGAACGTCCCAGTCTTCAGTGTCTTTAATTTTATTCGATCAATTCTTGAATGGCCCATGTAATCTTATAGAATATACCTCCGTTGTCTGACTTGAAATTGGAACAAATAGAGGTCAGGGAAATGAACGGTTCGAAATTGATAGCAGAAACTAGATTAGGATTCCTCTATCATGTGTATAGCATTATCTTTACTGAACTAGCTCATTCCTGTTGATTGAGATGGAAAAATTTAGTTGAAGTCGTTACGAGATGAGGAACGAAAATGGAACAAAAGTTTCGTACGTCTATAATTCAAGAAAATTAAGCCAGCAGCGCTAGGAGTCCGTTTCACATCTTATCTTAAATACAATCTTACATTCTGTTTTGTAAAACGACCGGGAAGAAGTATGCTTTTGTCGATCTCAGTTAATTCCGTCAGAGATCTTCTCGGCTTTGGATAGCTTACTTGATATATGATGTGTAATAAAGATAGATTTCGATATTAGGGGAAATTCCATCTGAATAGATCATAATCTAAGTTTTATTAAGTTTTGACTGGTCACGAAATTCATGTCCATTCAATGAAACGTGGATATATACGGTGACTGGATGGTGTTCAGCCAATTATTAATGCTGAAGAACGAGGGTTGAAATTTCACGAAGGCAATATCACTAAACTCATTCTGGTTGTTCATTAACAAGTATTTTTGAAGCCGATCTTGCAGTATGTTGTGGTCAACGCTTGGGAGCTACAGTACTCTTTTTCTAAAATCAGTCACTACACGATGAAAAGACTTTGTTTCTCCCAAATATGTCACGTGATTTCTCATCGTCTCAGTTATGGATTATTGAATTTGATAAAAAGATTTAACAATCGAAACACGTTGTTCTACCTGACATTTTTTTCATAATAAATTTTCCACGTCTCTGAAACACTGATTCCATAATTCCATAGTTATGAAAATTTCTAAATGGTTTGGCATGAATATATGAAGAAGTTTAAGAGTGTATAGGGTAAAGCGAATCCGATAAAATATTCAAAGGAAGGTTTTCTTTTATTTAGCGTAGAGAATCTTATAATGTGAATTGAGTCGATAGCAAACTGGGAGCTTCATCTTATCCAAGTGCTCCAAGGGACGGGGCTCTCCTTCAAAGCGTCTTTTCTTCCATGCTAAGCCTCAAGATGCCTTATTTTCCTTCTATTTTTTCCTAGTGTTCGTGTGTTTGTGAGTGTGAAGGAGATGGTGTCAACATCGGATTTTCTCGCTCGCTCGAAGGGTAAAGGAGAGCAGGGTTGTATTCAGAGTTATTTCAAGAATAGGTTCTGTAACAATGGCAAATTACAAAATAAATAATGAATCTAGATTATTTCTGACATTAATTCGCACTGCTGTAGGGGCGGAAATGATGATTATCACAATAAAATGAGATAACGTACGGTTTTAATTTTTATATCGATGAAGAGATAAGATAGTGTTGTATCAAGAATTAATTTCACACATTCGAAGAGGAATTCATGGGATATATTGATAAAATTCGGTGAAACTACTCCCCTTTCCTCATCATCATCAAAAACTGATCCTAGATTAATCGCTCGTCGCTTAGTTGATTTATCTGAATCGATTAATATATCCAAATATAAAATGAAGAAGTTAAAAAAAACTTACACATATTCAGAAGATCAGCTCCTACTTTAGAACATCTGTCACATCCATTCTATATAGATGAATTGAGGGCTGCAATTAAGTCTACCAAATCTCGGAAAACAGCAGGTTTTGACGGAGTTTACCCTGAATTCATTAAACATTTAGGAAAAAGGTCTTGTCTTGGTTATCGTCCTTCTATAACAATAATCTGAATTCTAGGTACTAGGTACTTTGAAACGTGGAAAAAATCCGTGTGATGCTAATAATTATCGACCAATCAGTTTATTGAGTGTTCCTTTCAAGATATTAGAAAGGTTAATTCTTTTTTGAATTGTATCTTCTGTAGGAAATTATCTACAAAATTTCTAAACTGGCTTTAGGAAAAAAGAAATTGTTCATATCAGGTTCTCAGCCTTACAACTCTCATAGGATCTGGCTTCAATAATAGGTTGGAAACAGGTGCTGCTTTCATTGATTTATCTTCGGTATAAGGGGCACTGTGTGGAAAGATGGATTAATTTTCAAACACTATACTCATCGGAAGTGTGGGAAAATGGTAAAATTATGAGGAAATATGTTATATGATTTCGTGTTTCGTGTTTTTGTTGACAACAAGAGTACACAAGGATCAGTTCTAGCTCCTTTACTTTTCAATTTCTATCTCAGTGAATTACCCACGACATCATTTCAGAACTTTTTTATGCTGATGGTATTACTAGTACTTACCACCATTCGGATTTCCATACTCCGGAGACCATATTGTCATCTGATTTGGAGATTTAAATAATTATTTCACTGAGTGATGATTATGACCCAATCCCAACAAAACAGAGGTATCTTGTTTCCATCTGAATAATCATAAGAAATATTGGAAATCAGCTGTATCTTTCAATGATTCTCCTATCGATCATAATTCCTATCCTGAATACTAAGGATTTAAATTAGGTTAATTACACGGCTCATTTAGATGATCTGAGCCTGAAACTGAAAGCTAGGAATGATATTCCTTAGAAATTAGCTGCATCGTTGGAATGCTGATGCTTCCACTCTTTGCACAGCATCTCTCAGCTTCAGTCTTTTATGCAGCTGAGTATTGTTGCTCTGGTTGGTTCAATAGTTGGTTCAAATAACCGCCTAGGCCACCGATATTTGGGCATTCTCATTTAGTGTCCAAACCATCTCAGACTCCTGATTTCGATTCGATCCATTACTGTTTCTTTGGCCTGTAGCCGATCTCATGGTGACATGTTGTAGCTTTGATGTTCTTGCACTCCGTCTTAGATATTCCATCTCAACTGCGTTCCGTCTGCGCTTTAGGTCTGCGTTAATGGTCCACAACTCACTTCCCATAACACAGAGTTGATTCCACCATCGCTCTTCCTAACCGTATCTTCGTACGATTGGAGATTCCTCTATCCCACCACAAAGAGTTGAGGCAACCAATAATCTTTCTTACCCCCTGAATCCTCTACCTTATCTCGACTCCGCCAATGACATTTCTGTCCACGACCGCACCTAAGTATTTGAACTGATCTAGTTGTTTTATTTTCGTGTCTTCGTCGATGAGCACCTGAAAATTCGCTTCACTGTTTACAACCAGATATTCGGTCTTTTTAGATTCTCGCGCAGGCCCCACTGTTCATATTCCGTGTATAATTTTCTGATCATATATTCAATCTCGAAAGAATCCTATGCCAGCATGACCTGATCGTCTGCAAAGTTCAATGAGGATAATTTGTGATCCCCCACAGGTATGCCCATTTCTCCGTAGCTCCTCCTCCATCTAGCCAACACCTACTCGACATAAAGGTTAAACAACAGAGGGATAAACTATACCCCTGACTCAGCCCCTTTGATATATTAATTGGCATTGATAACTGTTTGCCACTTCTGATAGAGGCAGTATTATCCCTGTATATTTCTTGGATAACCAACAGCATTTGTTCATTGATCTTCAATATTTTCAATGCTTCCCAGAGTTTCTGACGGGGAATAGTATCATAGGCCTTTCTAAATCAACGAAGACCATGTGTACCTCTTTTCCTGTCGATATTTTTTTCTCTGCCAGTTGTTGTAGTACAAACAGGTTGTCCACACATGAGCGTCCCACACCAAAACCAGATTGCTGTTCACTTATGTTACTGTCCATCTCTTTGCTGAGTTTAGGGCTTAAAATTTTACCGTAAAGGCGGCTCAAGCTGCTGGTAATACTGAGGCCTCTGTAGCAATTGGGATCCCTCCGGTCTCCTTTCTTAAAAATCGAAACTAGGTGTGCATGTTTCCATTCTTTTGGGGTTGTTATCGTATTACAATATATATTCAAAAAGTCGTCAGTCTCTTGACTATCTCTGTACCTCGATACTTGACCAACTCTATCGGTACATCTCCAGGGCCGGGAGATCCTCCATTCTTCATTCTCTTCAGTTTTTGGTGTATTTCTTCTATAGTTATTGTCATATATCATGGCTATATCCTTCTTCTGCTTCATTCCTTGCGTAGTCTCTGTTTTCTGTTAAAAGGGTTTTATAATGATCTTCCCAGTCCTTCATGTCAATTATTTTTAGTGTTTTATTCGTCTCATTGGTTTTGAGTGATCTAATTGTTCTCCAGACTTCCGTTGATTGTGCTCCATCTATATAGTTCTCAATTTGGTAACATTTCTCCTCCCAGAATCGATCCTTACTTCCTTTAATTTTCTTCTTCAGTTCTCTATTCTTGCTCCTATATCTGTCTAGACTGTTTTGATCTTTATTTGCTAACCAGTTGTTAAATAAGTTATTTTTATCCTTATTAGTAGAGTGGAACCCTTTCGAAATGTTCAATAAGTATCTCGATTCTGATCCTTCTGAAAAAGTTCCTGGTTTTGATCTTCCAAGAAAAATTTGGACAGTTCTTAATCGTTTAAGAACAGGTCATGGTCGTACCAATGGCATGCTATTTAAATGGAACTCAGTTCCTAGCGCAAGTTGTGAATGTGGAGAATCTCATCAATAGTTGTCCCATATATAAATTTCAAGATGGTTTTAGGGCTATTCATGATGTTTCCAACTCTTTCTTGAAATGGGTTATATATTTCAAACGAATATGATACGTATTTTTGTTATTCAGTTCTTCTTTCTGCTATTGTCTTGTTATTTCCAGATTCAATGTGAGCACCTTGAAGAAGTCTCTGTCTCCATCAGTAGAAGATCACTCTTGAAGAAAGAAGTCCCTGAAATATATTTCAGCTTATTTTTGTATTTTCACACTTAGACGGGTTTTTTTTACTGGGGTTTTTTCCCTAGGTTTTTATGTCATACGCCGAATTGTATGACTCCCCGTAACTAACCCCTGATCTATATGCTTTATTGTTTGCTAACTATATATTGTCAGCCAAAAGTTCAAAAGAATATATATATTAGTTTTTTTATTTCCTCTGTAAACCATGGGAGTTTTCTCTTCATTTTTCTGACAGGCATTGGACCCAGAGCTTGCATTGCAGCTGATTGTAGTGCTGCTTCTATGTTTTCATATTCAGTTTCCACGTTATTGTTTGGCAGTCTAGTTCTAAGTTCTTCTGCTAGTCGTCTTTG
Organism: Micraspis discolor; assembly: GCA_030674115.1. NCBI lineage: Eukaryota > Metazoa > Arthropoda > Insecta > Coleoptera > Coccinellidae > Micraspis > Micraspis discolor. The sequence goes on from JARTUT010001740.1 coordinate 6,948,907, forward strand.
ATATAGGGCTCTTATACTTTCCTGCTGCAATAGGCATAGATTCAATATCTGTTCTTTAGGTAATTTCTGTTGTTCTTCATTGTCCGGCTGTTTACTCAGTTGTTCCATAACAAAAGGACATACCATATTAGCCTCCACCATGTTATGATCGGATCCACAGTTTGGACCTCTTTTCACTCTGCAATCCTGCCATTTGAACCGACTTTTCTGTCTACATATGAAATAATCCAGAACAGATTTCTTATGTAGAGATAGCCTCTCCCAAGTGTATCTGTGTATTATTTTATGCTCAAAGAACCCATTCAGAATTTTCAAAAATGATCCGACTCTCGCGTTTAGGTCTCCAGTATGAATAACCTCCCGGTGATGAGGAATAGCATCCGAAATCCCTGATAAATCAGCAAAGAAATCGTCCTTAATATGTTGTGTAGAATCATCTGTGGGTGCATACAGCGCTATCACTGTGGTATCGTAACCATATATAGAAAGCGTTAAGGTCATGATTCTTTCCGACCTGTACTCATATGTCTTGATATAATTCTTGTGACATTTGTTGATGAGGATAGAGACTCCAGTCGCTGCTCTCCGCGATTTGTCCACGCCTGACCACAAATGTATGTAGTTGTCTAGGTCCTCATTGCCTCTACCCTTTCTCTTAGTATCCGTCAGAACAGCGAGGTCTGCACCATTTTCATCCAAGGCCAACAAAATTTCATGGATCTTATTTGATAACCCCTGCACGTGCCAAGTTATCATCCGTATAGTCCGTTTTCTTGCCAGTCGTTGACGTATAAATCCATTTCCATTCCGAGGCTTGTTGAAAGTAAAAGTAGCATAATTAACTTAATAGTGCACATCCACAAAATATATACAGATATATACGTATTTTTTGTATTCAATTTTTTTCTGCTTTCGTCTCTTCATTTTCAGATTCCATGTAGGCAACTTGAAGAAGCCTCTGTGTTTCTTAATGGAAGACCACTTTTGAAGAAAAAAGTCCTTCAAATATATTTAAGCTTTTTTTTGTATACCCAACATCATTTATGCGAGGAGGCAGGATTTTTTTTTACTGAGGTTTCATGTCCTTATATACACCGAATTGTATGGCCCCCGTCACCAACTCCTGCTAATATTTGTATAGTAAGCCAAATTTCGAAAAACTTTCCCAAATGAAATATGTCATCTGAATCCCCTAAAATAAATTTCTGAACTTGGTCCTCGTTGAAATTTTGAATATTTTTAGTTTTTATCCTCAACGTTTTAAAAATTATCTCAGTGTTTGGTACTGGGCAATATTAATATTGTATTAACAGATTAACAGATTAATAATGAGCCCATAACAGATTTCATTGTTTCAGCCAATTCAGCAAGATACGCTATCAATACACACAAAGGATACACTGATGTTTTTCTACAGAAATCCAGGAAGCGTTGGTACGCAAGTTCATACTCTCTGGATTTCGCTTGAATTAAATAGAGTGAAACCGTGTTCGTGGTTTCTACTGGTTCGGGAGAAGAGCAAGGTAACAAATCAGCACTTTCAGTGTTCATGTTTACTGATTTTTTTTAATTCCAAAAAAATACATGGAATCAAACAAAAACCTTTGACTCCTTACTTTTGTCATAACAAAGTGAATTCCATTAGTACCACTTCTATATTTCAATATAAACATAGAGAGACCTATTCAAACTTACATGATTACATGAATAAGATATTTTTTAATTAATCTTTCGAATCTTCATCAACGATATAAAAAAGTAGTATGTATAATTCGTAAGAAAAGCATATTTCCAAATTCATGTTTATCTCAGTTTATGTTTTTCCCACTATCCTTTATATCCTCTGATATTTGTCAGTGTAGTGAACTCTGGAATTAATTCGGCCTTCTTTATATTGAAGCAACATAGATGAGATGGAACACTCCTGTTTACTTCCAGGCAGTAAGAGTTGATTTTACGTTCGGGAGATCCCTAATAAATGAACTAGGATGAGAAGTTCTCACTCGATGTAATCTCATTTAGGCCGCCGTTCCACAAACGATAAGGCAACGGAGTACTCGGCTTTATTTGATTACGCGATTAAAATGAAGAGCAACCAGTCTAGAGTTGTGGAATTAGGGGACTTAGATTTGAATCGAATGGGGCCCTCTGGGCTGATGTCCATCTGAAATTATTCAAGAAATTTGAGGAAATGTCTATCGTTACACGGGGATTATGACGATGACTTTAAAAATCTGATCTCGCTTGAATGTCGATGAAAATTAAAACAAATTCATATACCCCTTCTTTAACAAGAAGTGCTCAAGCTCTACTTAAGTTTCAGCTCAGTAGAGAATTTTAAACATCATTATCCGAACCTACAGCTTTCCTTCAATGTTATTGAATGATCCACTTGAAATTGTACTAGATCATCAACGTGTATTGAATATAATATAACACTTTTTAAGTTCTGTTGTATCCATTATATGGAAATATAGATTTCAATAATGGTAGACTGTTTCATTGTTCTCAAGGTACAGGAATTTGGTAGTAAACTTCAATAGTGGTACATTCTCAGATCTTCACTTCTACTTCATGTAATCACATGAATCATCAAACGCCTATGGAAACATAATCAGAAAAATTGATCTATTGGTAAACAAGGTTCCATAATTATACCAGAATTTCATATAGATGAACACTTTTAGAATTATCATTTGGGCAATGACATCTCTTACTGCTCTTCGCACCTACCATTCGACAGACGCCTTATGTCGTTTTCGAGGAAATAATGTTCCATAGTTCTTTATCGTTATGTTCATATTGAAGAACGTATTATACCAGAATAGTTTAAGTGACTTCAATCTGGTAATTCTATTTTGTGGAATGTATGAAATAATTGGGAATAATTCAGGAAAAGAATGATTACACCAAGAATTCAGAGCTGAGTTGAGTCTGTCTGCGAATATGAGGAGGGACAAATCTGGTAACCACTGAACCGGTGTAGACCTTATGGTACCAGTAATTATTCTCAGAGATGTATTCAATTCTGCATCGACTTTTTTTGTATGTGCACTATTAAACCAAACAGAGCAACAATACTCAGCTACAGAAAAGGCTAAAGCTAGAGATGCTGTGCGAAGAGTGGAAGCATCAGCATCCCAAGGTGATTCAGCTAATTTCTGAAGAATATTATTCCTTGTTTTCAGTTTCAGGTTCAGATCATCTAAATGAGCCTTGTGATTGAGAGATAAATCTAATTTAAATCCTAAGTATTTAGTCTTCAGTATTTAGTTAAGAAATTATGTTCGATAGGAGAATCATCAAAATCATTTCCATAATTATTCAGATGGAAACAAGATGCGATGTTGTTTTTGGGATTGGGACATAATCGACACTCAATAAAATAATTCCTTAAAATCTCCAAATCAGATGATACTATGCTCTCCATAGTATGGAAATCCGAATAGTGGTAATCAATAGCAATCTCATCAGCATAAACAAATCTCTTATGGGATTAAGAGTAATATCCTTAAATACTGTCTAAATTTGTAATTTGATATCGCGATTGATATCACTATTATTTGAGATTACATTTGGAGTGATCATTTAATCATTGTAAAATTCTTAAGGGTTTCGAGACACCTGAAAAAAACATTAGTTGTCACAAGAAGATGTGGAGTTTAAACAAAATTAAATGAAAACTACAATCTTGTCTACTATCTATTTGTTAATGGTTTTTTTTTCATTTCTATACGCTTGTTGCCTTCCCAAATTTCTACAACAATAAGTTGACAACAATCAAAACTAGACAAAAAAGACTACTTTAAAATGTAGCAACAAATGCACAGAGAAACCTGTGTTGTGTTGCCTATGTATAGATGAAATAGAGTAAACTGTACATGCACACCTTGATTCAAAACAAAATAAGAAAGAAAATTAACTTTCCACCAGAAACCCGCGAACTTGTCATGATGCAAAAAATGGCACCTAACAACAAAATTCAAAAAAACAAAGGCACGTCTTGTAGGGGGTGAATATGTCCTTCAGTAAGCCCCAAGCAGCAATTTCCACAGTTCTATAGTTGATTATCTGTATCTCAAGACAGCCAAGCATTGAGGTGTTATTTAGAAAATCATCAATTGGAGGGACGATCAAATCTGGGAATATTTCAAATTGATAAATATCACATATCTTCCTTTTCAATTCTGATAACTGCTTCGTCTTGAATATTCATTCTTTAATAGAATATATTCGTAAAGTTATAAGTGTGTGAAATACCCTTCATATTGTATCTCACAACACGTGAACACGAAACTCTCCTCATATACTTCAGCTCATGCGGATGATTCCATTTCGGCAAAGTTTCACGAATAAAACGTTTCTCAAAGTGTTCTATTCATGTATTTGTGCGTAGTTCGCTTACTCTACACACATAACCGCTTGCAACTCTACAGCTCTGCCGCATTGGAACCGCACGCAACTAATTGATTTTGGTAAACTAGAGAAAGTTGGAGATAATCCTCCACAAGCCGGAAAGTTTCCATGATCCAAGAAGAGTTCACACTCTCTGATTACATTGCTCGATGATTAGATACGTATTTTGAAATTGCATCTAAGGTAGGAAGTTGAAGTCACAACGGCCGTAAGAGTAAAAATATCTAAAATGACAATTATAGTCTTACACTTATTTTAAGTATTACTGATACCTTTATTTATTCAAGAAAACACCGTTTACTTTGATGAATAAGTCAAATTTTCCATCCTTATCATATCGTCGAACAATTCAAAAAACTACCGAAAAATTATAAATAAAAAATATGAAATAGAATACGACGCATGCGTTTCGAGATTTGTCTTGTAACAATGCGTTTTATACGCATCGTAAGAAGTAATTAATTTGCATTGATTCACGGGCGGCATCCTGCTCCGGTTAAGCAGGAAGCGGTACTGATAAGACCGCGGGCCGGCGAGAGCCAGTCGATGCCCCACTTCTGTGGTTGGCGCATGGCGGTACGACTGGTGGGGGGCCTGAGAAGTGAATAAAAGCGGACGTCGTGATCAAATTCGGCAGGCTGGGACAAGTTTTCGGTCCAGGGGGTGGGAACTCGCCTACTACAAAGCTGGTCACGTTTTTCTTCGACGAGCGGTAGAGACATCTGTTGTTATCTTAGAAGCTCGGATCGGTAAATTAGTACTTCTCAGTAGTGATCGGTAAAAACGGATTTTATCAGACCTCACTCTTGGTGGACTTTATGAAGAGTAAGAAACTATTTTATGATGAGCATGAACTAGTTGACTGAAATGGTTTATTCATTTTCAACTTATTCAATTTAATTTAATTTAAATGGTTTATTCTTACTGTGTTCCCAATTGCTACAGTGATAGTAATGTCAAAAGGTATGTGTTGCATTCATATAAGTAGTAGTTTTGGATTAATTCATAACACACTAAAAATGTACTGTGAATTAATATTTTCTGTAGCAGTTTCATATTCCTGTAGTAATTTCTGATTAGTAAAAATTTGGGACAGTTTCTAACACTGTTTTCTTTCTAGGTTTTTCATTACACAAGTTGAGGGTGTTAGAAATGTTTGGTTGGAAAGAATCAGAAATCCATGTTTTCATTCATCCAAAAGTGTTATTTGCATAAAGCATTTTCATATGGATTGTATAGACCCTCATGGAAAGCTGAAAAGATTTGCTCTACCAACACTTAATTTGCCAAGTAATTCATTCTACTCCCTATGATTATCATTTTTGTAATTTCAATAATCTTTCAGGTTATGTAAGCATATTTTGTCTACCCTCCAGAACTCCTGAAGAAACTTTGAGGCAACAAGGTATTTATATATAAGTGAACTGCTCATGGTCATTGATTATAGTTTTGGGTATTCCACTTATAGTAGGTTTCATAAAAATCGTCTATCAGAAGATTCCTAGAATACTTCAACGGATATGTGAGATTTACCGTTGAAACGCCAAATTCAAGGAATTTCAGTTAATAAGTTTATTGATTTTGCCATGATATTATTTCTGTACTTTTATGACAGAACTATTTATAAAATTTTATCGGAAAAAAAAACAATAAGATCTTATGATCCAATAATGAAGATGTCATCCGAAAAAGTATCTAAAAAGAAAATAGACTTTTAGAAATTGTTTCTGTCATAAAAGTATAAATCTAATGCATTTCATGCTTAAATTGATGTATCTGTCACTAATATTCTAATTTATTCTTTCAATGTATTTTCATAACTTGATGAGTAATTGTTGCATAATTATTTTTGGTTCGTTTATTCTTTCCCTCGATATTGAAATTTTTGTAAATTGATAATTAACTGCATTATATATATATTTCTAAAGTTTCTTTTTTGTTTATTTCCTTTCATCCTCTAAAGATTAGTATGTTCTTTGATTTGAAAGACGGATATATTTGAAATGACCATAATTCTTTAATCTGCTGCAAATTGTCACAATTTTCTGATCAAATGATATTTTTTTATTGAAATTGTGACAATATACAGCAGATTAACAGAATTATGGTCATTTCAAATGTATTTGTTTTCAAATCCAATAAAAATATGGGATTCAACCTGCGCTTGCGTGGAATCCTATGATAACTCTTATAAAATGCACTAGAGGGCGCCACGAGACGGAACGTTGTGCGAATGGAATCTGTAATCAACTCTAAGATAACTTAAGATGGCGCTATAAGTTGAGCTCTCTAAGCCGGGACCGAAATTCATGCCAGAGTTGCCTATCTATAGGTAGTCTATGTTTCGGTCTTTCAAGATCAATTGAAGCGCTCCAAAGCCCCAAGTGACTCTTCACTGCTGCCAACAATAGGACAAGCAAAGAGTAGAAACAAGAGGGTGCACTCTGTCAAATTAGTACTGAAAATTTTGTTCACGTATTTCGAAGCGAAACCACACAATCGCATAAAACGATTCCTCCCTTGACTCAAAATCCCATAAGAGCAATGTAAATCGAGGCAACACCAATGAAATCACATTTCGTTATCACGTGCAGTAAGCTGGCCAATCTGTTTCTAGTTCCTGTAGCAAGAATCTGAACAGAAAAGGATTTTGATCGACATGAAGATGGATTTGGAAATATCATTTTTTATTTATTAGGAAATATGAAAGCACTTTTCTTTCATCACAAGTGTTTCTGAACGACTTCCTTCAGGAACCAATACTCAATTTCGTGAGTAGCAATATTTCCACTGTTAATTTGTATTTTCATCATTTGCAATCTATTTTAATTTATTACTAAAATATCTTATAATTTTAAGGTACAACAATTCAACTGAGAAAATTGTAAAAGTTCACACCTTTTAAAATTTTAGGTCATTGCCAAACAACTTTGAGGAAGAGTTCAATAACAGAACATTTCTTTCCTGTGGAATATGTGTGAAGACCAGAACTTGATATCCAGTTGAACGGTAACTTTTGGAAGAAAACACTGAGAAATATTAACTTAACATCATTTGTGCTGCAGTATATTAAGCTTTCTAATTTTTTTATTTTTCCTTTTGTTACACTCTGTAAATTTTGATTTGCATACTTCATTATGTAGAAAATTCTCATTTTCAAAAACAAATTTAGAATATATTTGTAGGGAAACTGAGCAAGGAAGATAAAAAAAGATAGTTCTCTGCTTTTGTATTAGCAGTTGATGAGGAGATGTAGTGGCAGCGGCTTTCATGTTTTGTGATGTTTGCACATTGCAGTTTACCATTATTGTGGAACATGTTTGAGTTCCCTTATCGATTCCTATTCCATCGGTTTGTGTACCTATATCAAAGCTTTTCGGTCTCTTAAACAGGTTCAAAGTAGGAACAGCCGTTTTATTCAAGTAGCGGCCAGTCATTAAATAAGGTTCGAAGTGATCACTGCAAATCCTGTTTCCTCAGAATTGTCGCATCGCTGCAGGCCAATTTCCATTGCTTCATCCAAATATGAAAACCCGTGCGGAATGAAATTCTAAATTTTCTATACAAAATCAGCGATAACTTTTACTCCATATATCACACTATCATTAAAAATTTTCGAATGGAGGGAAAAGACAAGTTATATAAAATATGCCATTCAATTCAGAGGTTTTGATTAAATTAAGGATCTGCTATGATTTTCAATACCCTTGGAATTGTTTCATGGTTTGAATTGAATTTGGAGAAAGAGAGAGATATATCCTTCTCTTATTAGTCCCGCCCCTTTTTTCAACGATAGAATTCTCAAGGTCATTGAATCGTTGACGAGAAAAAGGCCGGAGTGCTCCATCTTTGTAAGTTAATCTTTGGTTATACAGAAGAGCTCGATGTAAGGGTGACGCCCTGGGAGGTAAAATAGTCTGGCGCCCGAGCTAAGGGATCCCGGACTAAGGGCGTCATAGTGTATAACACTTTTCTCTCATTCATCATTCATATTCGATCAACAATAATTCAACAATTTATTTGATTTTTGATTCAAACTTCAGAATTTTGCACATAGAAAACAAAAGCAGAATATTTAATATTCTAGAAGCAATGGAAATTAACAGATATAACAGGTAAAATGACCAAACGGATGTCAACAGATCACCATTGATAAACATACCATAAAAAATCCCAGAAGCGTTTAGAATACCGTTTCCCCCTCTTCCATCTTGTGGAATATATAAGGAAGACTCAATTTTTTGGAGTAATTTCACATCGAACTCGCCTAAAGAAGCCAAGAATTTGGCGAAACAATTGCTGTGAAATGTAGTGTTACAATATTGTTAAAACAAAATAAATGTGGAAATTTTATGCAATAAGTTATTATTTAATTACATTCAAATAAAATTAATTCAAGATCTCTTATAAACGAAATCTTCATACCCTCAGCCGAATACAATCGAATTGGATAAACAATTATAGGGACTCAAGAAAACTCCGGAGAGCTTGTATTTGAGAAATTTCTGCCATCCATAATAAAGAAAAACCATTTTCAATATATTTTTCTTAATGCTCCGAGCTTGATGAAACTTGGCATGAATATTTGCTGTAGATTCACATACCCCGTTTCCTTTAAAAGTTCATCAGAGAATATTGATTCTAGAGGCTAATAAGTTCATCGTGGTGGTTTCATAATCATAACATTGTTCCCGAATAAGGAAAAAGATTATCGAACAAGCTTGCAAAAGCTCTAGTCACATCAGTGCATTTCCACATTTTTTTGTCTGAAATCTATTCAAGTATGGTCACGTCGTACAGTCGCCGTAATGTTGTGGCAAGATGACTTACGATCTCACAAAATGTCACAAGTGCTGACAACGCCATGTGAAGATGGAGCACATCTAGCCACCCTACATAGACAGACAATTCAAATATCCGAATAGAAAAGATGATGAAGCGGATGCCTCCTGTATGTTAATCCAAGTAGTGTCATTTGATTATAGGGTGATGTCACGTAGCTTAGGCACTGAATATTTGCAGCGCTGTTCATACGGTAGACAGGATCTAACGAACTGCAGAAGCTGCCACAGAAGTGGAGCCTCTAGATTACGTGCTCCTTAAGAATGTCAATGCGAAACTGAGATGTTTACTTGGTTTATGCGAACTCACGGACTCGTTTCTGAATGAATCCCTGGATTTCATCGTGTGTAAAGATTTATATTCCTGTTGAATTTTGAGGATCGAAAATTCGGTAACATTGAGTTAAAAATCTGGTAGAAAGGTTGTCGGTTTCTCATTTGATGTTCCTCATTTGTTATCTTTCCCAAGGCAGTGATTGTAATGCTGATTATTGGTCACGAAAAACTAACTTTGATATTGTGAGGATATCCATACAATAAATAAGAATTTTACCACCTATTGGATCATTCAGAAATGAATTTGATTCTTGTGAAATGAAATTGGAAGGACTTTGGAATTCATTTTACTCAAGTAAATGCCCCAAAATTTTGATATTAACCCCATTAATTGACGAAGGGTGATTTTTTAGCTTATTTCAGGAAGACAAGTTCATATAAATGTGAATCTAAAATTTATTATGCAAACAATTCATTGCTATAGAATTGAAATTTTATGAACATAGGTTATCTACAAGTTGAGCTAACATCCCAACCCCAACAAAGCCTATGGTATATATCTTGTTTACATCTGAACAATAATGTGAATTATCGAAACTGGCTTCTCCCAAAACATTCTTCCATCAAATATTATATCTCACTTAAGTTATAATCAGTTGAAATAGATTCACCTCCTAATTTCAAGATTCATTCAGATAATTTGTGCCTGAAATTGAAAACTACAACTAATATTCTTCAGAAATTAGCTGGATCATCTTGGGAAGCTGATGCTTTCACTCTTCGCACAGCACTTTTACCCTTAGTCTTTTCTGCAGCTGAGGATTGTTGCTCTGTTTGGTTTAATAGTGCACATAGACAAAAAAAGTCGATGCACAATTGAATACATCCATGGGAATAATTACTGACACCATAAGATCTACACCGGTTCATTCGTTACCAGTTTTGTCTAACATTGTCCCTCCCCATATTGGCAGGCAGACTGCAGCTCTGAATTCTTGGGGAAAATATCATTATTTTCCTAATTTATTTTCAATTATTTCATAGATTCCACAAAATACAATTCCTAGATTGAAGTCACGTAAACCACTCTGGTATAATACGTTCTTCAATATGAACATAAGCGATAAAAAATTATGGAAGATTGAGTGGAACTTTTATGAAATGTTCAATAAAAGCTCATTTCTGATCCTTCTGAAAAAATTCCGGGTTTTGACCTTCCTGGAAAAATTTGGATAGTTCTTAATCGTTTGAGAACAGGTCATGGTCGCAAGTTATGAATGTGGATATGCAGAAGAAACAATACCTCATCTCATCAATTGTCCCATATATAAATTTCAAGATGGCTTCTGGGCTATTCAAGATGTTCCAGATTCTTTGTTGGAATGGGTTATAAATTTTAAACAAATTTAATATGTATATTCTGTATTCAGTTTTTTTTCTGCTTTTGTCATTTTATTTTCAAATTCGATATGTGCAATTTGAAGGAAGCCTCTGTAATTATTTCTTGAAGACCGCTCTTGAAGAAAGAAGTCCCTCCAATATTTTTAAGTTTATTTTTGTATACACTAATATTCTTCAGAAATTAGCTGGATCATCTTAGGGTGCTGATGTTCAGCTGCACGCCCAGCATAATTCATCTTTTCTGCAGATAGTTGTTGCTCTGTTTGGTTCAACAGTGTGCCTAATAAAAAAATTGATGCGCAGTTGAATACATCCTTGAAAATTATCAATAAAACCTACGGTCTACTGGCAACCACTTTGTATAACATTGTTTCAATGCATAGACAGACTGCAGCTCTGAATTCTTGGAACAATCATTCTTTTACAAATTCATTTTCGAGTTGTTCCATGGATACTCCCGATTGAGTATTTGGTTGATGGTTGGAATGAAAATGTAGATATTCCATCTACAAACTGAGGCTGTCTATTTTTATCGATTTCTATCGTGAATTTAATAAATTCTTTTTCATTCTCAAGATGCTGATGATATCCATCTCCAGTGTTATAATTTGGGTTTCAGTACATATTGGTCGAGAACTTTCAATTTGAAATTATCCATATATAAATCAGCTGAATTAAGAGACAGTGGTGATTCCATGGCCATTCCAAATTTTTGTTGATAAGATGAAGTTCTTTCACTCTGTGTTCATCTTCAAGCAATTTTCTTTCGATTGTGAGCATTTTGTCCATTGATATGATGGCAAATAAACTCGGTATATCGAAGCCGACTATGATGTCTCCTTCGAAGATTTTTTAGTGTCGCATTATTTTTCTGAATTCTTGCTTCTTTTCTCTCATAGATACTGAATGATTTTTTGAAGGAGATATAATTTTCAAAGAAAATTTAGTCAACTATTGATATGGTGAATTCCTGGAATTTACAAAGGCCCCAAATGAACATTTGGGAAGCTTCAAGTACCGGTAGAATTGTATGAGCGGTCCATAATGGTTTCCAATTTTCTTTGAGATGTATAAAAGTTTCGAAGAATAAGCTAATAATAAAAGTACTCTGAGACCCATAAATCAGTCGTATAAACACTTCTTGTGTTCTTGAAGTATCTTTTTTTGATAATATGTACTGTCGAACAAGACTCTTCAGCATCAGTATCATGACTTTATGCCATTTCATCAATTTTTTTCTCTGGCTCCCGAGTATGTTAGAAATCATCCTATTTTTCGTGCATTGTGATAAGATTTAGATATTCCTGGACACAGGAAAAAATTGACACATTTTTCGTTTTGGGCAATGAAAGTACACCAATGTGTTTCCATGCCGTAGGGACCACACATAAGGTTGACTTATTTCCTTTTTCGAAAGTTTTCATGATTCTGAAATTATTTTAGTAATTAAAAATTTAAAAAAATATTATAAATTTGATAATTTTGTTAGACTATATTGCTGAAGTATGGTGTTAGTATCGATTCAATGTAAAAATCAAGAAATTTATTTTCATAATTTTATATATTTCTGTTTCAACTGTGGAGGTATTATTTTTTCAGTTTCTTATATTTTCTTACTTCTATTATTATGATGCAGAATTTTCCATTTGATCGCTGCATCATCAATAATAATTCATTTTTTAATACAACTCACATTACCCGAGCTTTTTGGACACCTTGTACAACAAACATTTCTTCAAAATCGAGTCAACATCATTATTTGAAGTATTCACACACAGAAACCTAGCATTTAAAAATTTCACAATAAACACAGAAATTCATATTCACCGCTGTAAATTCCATTTTTTCTTTTTTTTTTCAGACGAGAGTTAATAGAAACAACAAGTACAGTCTCACCTCGTTGGGAGGAAACGAAGTGGGAAGCTTGAACCGGCCATAGTCATAGCCCTTATAAAAATGAATACCCAGTTCTTCTCGCCCTGAGCACTCAGCGTCAGGGGTGGACTCAACCGTAGAAACCTCACGGGGGCAACGAAGAGAACGCTTTCTGGAATAGTAGATAGAAACGGGTCAATAAAAAATGATACTGCAGATGGTTTTCCGGAATGAGAAGAAGCACCTTGGGAATAAAATTCTTACGTGGCCTTTGACTGGTTTGTCGACGAAACGTTCTATGGGAATTTTTATTTTACGACCTTTCGAGCAGGATTAACGTAGTCACACCATGTTTCCCCATGAGATTATTCGGTATCACTCAAGTGCTGATTTGATGGAAGGATAGGGAGAAGCTCTTGCAATGACAGGCTGAAATTCTGATCCTTTTCTATTTCTGTTTATCGACTGGCATTTAACAAAAAAACGAATGAATAGATACTAGGATATTGAATAAAGACTGGATAATTCCTTAGACTATATAAGATAGACAAAACATTCCTTTGTAAATTGTCGATTTGTTTTGACTTCCTCATTGAAAGTCTCTTGTGAAACCTCACTCGGCAACACCGCATAAAATCTTTTTCCATTTACACGGATCTCAATATCTTCAGGGTTAAAACGATCTGAACAAATGAAAATTGCTTTCTTTGGGCAAATACTTGGCCATCCCAACAGCGAAGCCCAAATTCTTATTTTTTCATCGTCATCTGGTTAATTCAAGAAAACCTCATTTTATCTTATAATCATCTTATTAAAAACTTCCCTATTAAAACTTTCTACGCTACTGAACATGTAAATAACTAAATACTTCGGTTCTATTGATACACTTATCTATGGAACGATAAATTCGGATTGAAATTCCTGTCTTCACTAGAACTTTCACATTTACGAACCATTTTTAGTGCGATGAAAAGTAATAAACAATAAAAAATATAAAAACTTAATACTGACTCTCACAAATTTTCTTTAATTTGTATATTCATTTTCTATACAGAGGTGGCAACGTGTGTCTTAGAACATGTGCCCTTCAAATTGACAAGCAGAGAATGAAGCAGCGTTGTCTTGACTTTCATCTGAATTCCTTTCCATCTGTGGTCTCTGACATAAGAGCAGAATCAACTAAAGTTTTTCTTTTACTTCTTGCTAATAGATAATAATAATAATGATAATAATGTTTATTTCAAATATAAATATAACTACAGTAATTTACATACAGTTCCACAAACATTGTAGAAACCACAGAAGCATCAAATGTTCCTTGTATGTGGTGAAGATAAATCAGAAAAATTGAAACACTACAATCAACACACTACATAGATAAACCATGAACAATAGATCCATGGCCAATATAAATCAAATATCAATAATATAAAGTTGTAACAACACTGGGTGACATAAAAATAGCACGTCTTGCTCACATAAAATCGATAATAAATATAAAATCTTCTACACATATATAAAGATAAACTATGGACAACAGATCCATCCTTGTAAATAATATGCCCGTTATATAGAATAGAAATAACACGAGATAAAATAACAGTAAAGCAACATAAGAAACGTCACCAGTTCCGTTCAAATATAAAATCATGCACATATAAAATCAGTCTTACAAGTATAAAATCACAAATATAAAATATATGTGTTACTGCAACTTATAAGTTGGATTAAATTTTGTTGAATTCATTCATTTCTGTTCCGAGTTGCTTGCTCGATTCAATAAACATACACTCTGTATGTGTTCATTTCACTTTCCGATTAACGCGTGGCATATGTTGGAGCATATGACCTATGTCGAACAGAGAGTACTGAAGCCGCGCTCGTCCGGTGCAGTGCAAAACACTTTTCTTCGCAATAAATTTCTCGTTAATTCTACAAGTTGGAACTCTGGTGAAAAAGTGACTATTCTCGCTCCTGAGTGCTTGGACACGTTGATTCAGCCGTACTGTGGAACCAGGTAGGCAGACGTCGATACTCCAACATTCGATTTTCTTTCGAGTCATTTTTTCATATTTTTTCAGAATTTCATTATTAATTTCTCTTTCGTTTTCGTTTAATTTTCAAAGGCCCTTGTCGTGCCAATATGAGAAATAAAAAATACACAGAATCAATGTCAAAACAATAATATCCACTGAACTCGGATATACTGAGGAACAGAGCAAACGGTTTAGTCTGACTCTCCTCTCATCTATTCAAAAGTCGTAGAAGTTCAAGTCTCAGATCCTGAAGAATATACTCTTTCAACTCTTTTTTGAAGCGGCTGACATTTGAAATGGATTTGATACTCCCAGGAATTCGTTATAAAGTTTAGGTGCAAAGTAAGCATATAATCTCTGAGTGACGAATTTCACCATTGAAGGTACGGTATACTGATCCCTCTGACGAGTGTGATATTGATGTGAAGGCAGCGATGCTGTATGTTTATGTATATGGTATCTGGAGCAAGAACACAAAAAGTACAAGTGTCTTATGTCCAACATACTAGTTTCGATGTATAAACTATCAGAGGGTTATTTACTATTTTTTGAGAACATCAATTTGAGGAAACGCCTTTGCATAACTTCAACCTGGTGAATATGACTGTTCGAAGCCCCTCCCCACACTGCAATTCCATAGCGAATATATAGATAGATAGATACACTTTATTTTATCAGTTTTTACATATACCATACAAAAGGTGTAGATCGTGTCAAAAATAATACGATAACTATAAAAACAAAAACAATGAAATGCAATCAAAATCCCCTTCAAGGAAGTATTCTCCTAAAGAATAATAACATTTTTACATAAAAAATGTTTTTAAATCTTTTTATACTTATTGTTACCTTTACAATTAATTTTAGACTTGAAACTATTCGGTAATTTATTCCATATTGCAAACATACTATAAGTCACATTTTTTTGTATGTATGTTAAGCTTGTTATATCCTGTATTAAATTGTTTTTATTTCTTGTTTCATATTTATGTTTGAGCTCATAATGTTCAAATTCAGTATAATTATTTGCTACATAGATAATGCACTCATATATATATTGACAATATAAAGTTTAAATGTTTTCTGCAATAAAAAGATTTTTACAGCTTTCGGTTGGTTTCATCTTGAATACAATTCTCAAACTTCTTTCCTGTAATTTGAGCATTCTGTCAGCTTCGCTACTCCTGGCCCAAAAAATAATTCCATATCTGATCTTGGAATGAATGTAGGCATGGTACGCTGACAAAGCAGCTCAACTCCTATGTTTTCTCTAATTACACGAAGGGCATAACAATATCTTGAAACATCTGTGGCAACTTTCTCTACTTGTGATCTACAATTTAAGTTCTGATCTATTAAATTTCCCAAAAATTGTATTTGATTAACTGTTTTGATTTCAGTGTTCTATGCTCTAACTGTGAATCTCTGGTCATCATGTTCTCGAAATATCATTATTTTAGTTTTTGTGACATTATAAAGTAAATCATTTCCTGTCAGCCATTCATTTATGCTTTCTAATTCCTTTTCTATATTTTCCTTGCATAGTTCTTTATTTTCAGCCTTACATATCAATGATATATCATCAGCAAACATCACTGCCTCATTGTCAGGAACTTGCACTATATCATTGGTATAGATTATGTATAAGAGTGGTCTCAAGATGGACCCTTGTGGGACTCCTTGTCGTACACATAAAGACTCGGATCTAACTATTTCTTCTTCTTTGTTTACCTCTACTACCCTCTGTGATCTTCCAGTTAAATAAGATTTTATTAATTTTAAGGCAATACCTCTGATTTCATACTTTTCAAATTTTTCTAGCAATATATCTATCGAAGGCTTTAGACAAATCTAGGCTCACTGCAGCTGTAATTTTTTTTTCGTTAATAGACTTGATGGCAGCCTGCAACACTTTATAAATAACATAATATATCCGATAAGACAGTTTCAGTTAAAAATATAAATTTTAGAAATAAATTCTTCCATAGTATGTCCTATGATTAAATAGAGGGATGTAATTAAAACACACTATTTTTGTAAATAAATTTTTTACAATCTTTGGCGATCGATTTCGGTAATTACCATCCTCAGGCCAGCTGAAAATATACAATGATATATACGTATTTGTTCTGGTTTTGTTTTGATAAAATAAATTGATGTTTACAAACTTTTGAGGTTAACTAAGAGTGTGCAACTTACTGTCTACTGAATTAAAATGGATATGAATGCATCATATATTTGTGTATTTCTCAACTTTATTGATGTTCTATTTTTTATTATTTAGTCGACACATTACATTGAAATTAAGTGGAGAGTCTTGGGGTGTTTACTTGTTGGAATGTCATTCAAAAATATAAAATTTTATGCAATGTTTTGAATGCAAATTGGAGAAAAAGATTTTAAACACAATCATAGGGGAATAGAGAAACCTACTATTTGCTCAGTTTTGCAACATAAAAATTTTTTATGACCTGAGTGGACCAACTCAATACGTTACAATCGACCAGCTCTAAGTTTCAGATGCGACATTTTTCAATATAAATAAAGGGGTCTATTCTTATATAGTCGAAGGATAATAATTCTTTGGAAAGTGAAAGCACGTTAATGAGCTTGTGAAATATTTCATAAAATTAAGGAGCATTTTTCGATGTCCGATGGAAATTCGGCAGAAAATTTTTTTAAGACAACTTCTATCTCAACGAAACATTAATTTATTTATTGAAAATACAGTTTGAGAAAGTATAATTATTGAATTTTAACTAAATATGAGATTCCTTGTGTTACCCACTATAGAAGATCTATTAATACTCATAATATTCACGATTTTTTATGATGTTCTTGATCGGAATTCAAATATGGTTTTATAGAACAATTATTGATGAGATGAGGTATTGTTTCTTCTGCATATTCACATTCATAACTTGAACTTGGAACTGAGTTCCAACTGAATAGCATGCTATTGATACAAGCATGACCTGTTCTCAAACGATTATGATCTGTCCAAATTTTTCTTGGAAGATCGAAACCCGGAATGTACTTGGTCATGAAGAAAAATGGAATCCCAAGAACCAGTGTGCATAAAAAACCAAAAACCCAGGTTAATATATACATTTTGATTCCAAATACTCAATCGGGAGTATCTATGGAATAACTCAAAAATGAAGTTGTGAAAGAATGATTGTTCTAAGAATTCAGAACTGCAGTCTGTGTATGTGTTAGGCCCGAAGACCGAAAACGCTCAGTTACCGGAAAAAACAGCCACATCGAGTTCTGGCTGCCTTCGAACGCACAGAACGCGTTTTGGCTGTTTTTAAACGCTCGCAACGCGTTCTGGTAATTGTTAAACAGCCGGGACGCGTTTTGTC
Source organism: Micraspis discolor (assembly GCA_030674115.1). Lineage (NCBI taxonomy): Eukaryota > Metazoa > Arthropoda > Insecta > Coleoptera > Coccinellidae > Micraspis > Micraspis discolor. The sequence continues at coordinate 6,967,117 of JARTUT010001740.1, forward strand.
AATTGTTCAACGCTCACAACGCGTTCTTAATGTTCGACTTGTATTATTTGCCGCTTTCTACCTGCGTAGGCTAAAATTTATATTGTCCCTCATAAAACAAAGTTGAAAATTGAAATACAATTCAATTATTGACAACTACAATTGGATACCAAAGATGGGTTCGGTTTTTCTTGCCGAATCATTTCAACAATATTAAATTTCTTATAATTGTTTTTCAGTTCTAGGAAGAAAGTTACACTAATAAACTTATATTGTCGTGCATATAATATATAAATGCATGAATGAAAAAGCGAAAAGTTCTTTATTGAACAAATGAATTTCAATTTATTTTCAACAAATCCAACTTATTGTGGAGAACAAAACAAACTTGAATTTATAACTCTTTTAATTACTTTATTAGAAACAATTCAATTATTGAAAACTACAATTAAATACAAACGACGGGTTTCTCCGAACTTTTGTGTACTTTACATAGGTAGGTACGTTACATATTTTTACAATAACTGTTTGAATGAAATTTCGAATTACATAGTACATTTAAATTGTATCCGTAAAGTATGGAACAAATTCATTTTTAGCTAATCAGATCATTTTAAGAAATAATCCTGAAACACATCGATTTTATTTTAATTTACCTTATTTTAAAATAATAATCTAATATACAGCGTGAATTATTTTCGAGTAATGACATCACCGTCATTTTTTTTTAATTGAACTATTTTGTCTCCATTTCCGGATTACTCTAGCTGAGCTGATTCCAAAAATGTATCACATGTTGATTCCAATAGGTACAGGATCGACAAATATTCAATAGTTTTGTATGTGCTCAGTGCTCATAAAGAAATGCTAGACCACAAGTACCAAACATGTTCGGAAACAACTTATTTTTATTATTCTAAAAATGTAAAAACTACAGGGTCTTACATTTGAACCAATTGCAATTACCAGAATGCGTTGCGAGCGTTTAAAAACAGCCAAAACGCGTTCTGTGCGTTCGAAGACAGCCAGAACGCGATGTGGCCGTTTTTTCCGGTCTTCGGGCCTAACATATGCATTGAAACAATGTTATACAAAGTGGTTGCAATTGGACCGTAGGTTTCAGTGATAATTTTCAAGGATATATTCAACTGCGCATCAAATTTTTTGTTTAGGTACACTGTTGAACCAAACAGAGCAACTACTCATCTTCAGAAAAGACGAATGATGCTGGGTATGCAGCTGAACAGCATGCAAAGAGTGGGAGCATCAGCATCCCCTGATGATCCGGCAAATTTCTGAAGAATATTACTTCTAATTTTCAATTTCAGACACAAATTATCTAAAAGAACCTCCAAATTAGGGGCTGATCTAATTCAACTGGTAATTACTTAAGTTAGATATGTTTGATGGGAGAAGCCAGTTTCGATAATTCACATTACTGTTCAGATGGAAACAAGATATATACCATCGGCTTTGTTGGGGTAGGGATGTTGACTCAATTAAATAAAGCAATTTCTCTTTTGATGAAATCGTCTCCAAAATATTTAGCTCAGATAAGTATACAGTTTGAAAAATCTTTCCAGACACTATCATATGCCGAAGATGAATCTATACATAGAAGCAGCTCCTATAATTGATGGAGATCTGATCGATTCTACGGGAGTAGTAAAGCTAAGATCCTGATTTGAACTATTTCTATTGTTGCCAAAAACCATTCTGGGCACTTTGTAGATCATCTATGTTCATAAAATTTCAATTCTATAGCAATGATTTGTTTGAAGTATAATAAATTTCAGATTCATATTTATATGAATTTTTCTTCCTGAAATAAGCTAAAAAATCACCCTTCATTAATTAATGAGGTTAATATCAAAATTTGGGGTAGTTACATGCGTAGAATGAATTCCAAAGTCCTTCCAATTTCATTTCACACGAATCAAATGCATTTCCCAATGATCCAATGGGAGGGAAAATTCTTATTTATTGTATGGATATCCTTACTATATCAAAGTTAGTTTTTCGTGAGCAATATTCAGCATTATAATCACTGCCTTCGGAAAGACAACAAATGAGGAACATCAAATGTGAAACCAACAACATTTCTACCAGATTTTTAACTCAATGTTACTTTCGATTCTCAAAATTCAACATGAATGAATATTATCCATACTCTAACTGAGCTCAAACATACCTTCAAATTTCCATATTTAAAACTTTACGTTCCAGTTCATGACATGAAATTTATAAGAAAACATTCATTCATCCTTTTGCTATTCTGAAGCACCTCATTTCATTGGATAAGCGAAATCTAGCCTTTCCAAATCTCTATAGCTAGAAGCATGCTATAAAATAAAATCATTCCCTACATATTCATATAACTCGGCTATTATAATAACGAACCATAAAATTCCCCAATTTCAGCAATTGCACTTTCCATATATGAGAGCTTGCTGAAGTTCTGAATCGAAATGTCTCTATTTGCATAAGCTTAGAGCTGAGAATTCCACAATTTCGATTCTATTATTAACACCTACATTATTCCGAGCTTACGAATGTGATCGTAGATTAAAATTCAATTTTGAGTCGAGTGCTGCTGAAGATCCGTTGAATCACTTTCCAGGCTGGTTCTCGATTTATGTTTCAATTATTCTGGATTTCCTCCGGACATGTTATTGTATGATTCCATATTACGTCTGTCAATTTGCTTCGGATATCTTCTAGATGGTAGTTCTACTAGAAGATGCTTCATCACCTTCGTGAATATGAATCAACTTCAAACTTAATATAGGGTGTTCTATCTCAGAGACCCAATCAACATTCAGCAAGCTTGAAGCGACGGTAGATTATAACCTGACCGTAATGGGATCCAATTTTCCTCTGAGGTGTATAAGTTTTTAGTAAAATCTCAAAATATAAGACCCATAAATCAGTTGTTCTAATTAGTTCAAGAATAGAAGGATGCGGACTATGCTAAACGACTGAATTTTGCGAACGAAATGCTGCAGCGATTTAACAACTTTAACAACATACTGGTTAGAGACGAAGCAAATTTTCACCTAAATGGTCATGTTAATAAGAAGAATTGTCGGTACTGGGCAGTGGAGAATCCGAGACGAAAGCATGACTGACCCCTGCCTAGCCTAAAGGTCGTGGTTTGGGCCGCTATGTCTGCTAAAGGCATAATTGGTCCTTATTTTCATGAAGAGCGTCGAGGCCGAGCAATAAATGTGAATAGTGACCGTGATTGCGATATGTTGCGAAATATTTTGGTTCCAGATTTGCAGGTGTTTGCAGGTTTCACCAGAAGAACGTGGTTCCAGCAAGATGGGGTCACTTGCCATACCCCAAATGATTCAAAAGAAGTTATAAACGAATTATTCCCTAGTGAAGTCATTTCGCGAAGCCTCCCAGAAGCTCCGACCTTAGCCGCTTGACTATTTTGCATGGGCATATCTTAAAGTAAAGTTTATCAAAATAATCTGACAAATCTAACCCAGTTGAAAGTCAGAATTGGCAGCAATATCAATAGCTATGTGTCATCGTGTTATCGCCAATCTTTCCGTTTCCGTTTAGCAGAGTGCCAGCAACGCAATGGTCATCATTTGGATAACAAAATCTTTTCTAAATAATTCTTCAATTCATATGTTAATATTAAACAATGAACTTTTTTATTGCTCACAAATATTTTTGGCGCTTTTGTTCACCCGAACAGAGTGCCTATCATTTTGCCCAAATGTCTGTAATTTTGGAATATCGAGCTGAAAATGGTCTCAATCGATTAGGTTCGACTCCCTGATGAAGAATTCGTGGCGAAAGTTGAGTCTGTCTGGCCGGCCGGCCGTATCCTCTCTAGCATCCAAAAGGAATCAGCTAGAGTTTTCATATTTTCAGAATAGGTTAATTGTCCAAATATCTCGGTCAAGTTCGTTATTGGGCCTAATCCGTCGGATGGTTCAGTAGTTATGAGCATCTGAAATTTTGTTTCCTCAATAACTACTAGAATATCCATCCGATCAAATTGATACTTGAAATATTGTTGAGGGAGGCTGCAACAAAACAGCTCGCGAAATTTCGCAGAAATCGTCACGCTAGAAAATTTTTAAAAATTCCCAAAAAAAAATTTTTCAATCCTGACTATCTCACAAGATATTCTTCGGATTTCAGTAAACAATCGTGAATATATTGAGGTGATCGATATCTTACTTTTCCTCAAATTTCATTGTCGTAGCTCTTTTCCATCTAAAAATATGATCATTTTTTCAATTTACTCAAGGGAAAACAGAAATGACATACGTCCCGATGATTTTCTTTGAACGATGGCCATCACAGATCGATATTCGATTGACAAATGCCGGACTCATTAATCAGTGTCGGTTGGCGTAATATTAATCAAAAATTTTTCATAACGGGAAATCATAGAGATAGAATTCAATCTCGGTGGCTGAAATAATATACGTTGTCAAAATTCAGAAAAGCACTGACATAAGTTTTTAGGAAAAGGGAATTATAGCTTCGAACAAAACTTGGGGAAAATGATGAGTAGTTATTTTTAATTTGAGATATAGGTTTGTTCATTCATTGGGCGTTCATATTTGCATCACATTGTCTTATAGTACGGGAAAAGACTATTATTCAAGTGATCAGAGTGCTTATAGATTTGTTATGGTTCTGAATATTTACTCGCAAGTAGCTCAACAAGAGCGCCAAAGCAATCTGACGTCACGTCAGTGCTTTCTAAATTTTTTGTTTTATTGAATTTACAAATACCCGATACCCTTTCTGGCCACCTTGTATAAGTAGTGGAGATTCAGACGTGTGTAGGCTCATTTGGACCGGCAAAATCTGAAAAGAGATATTGATAGTGCATTTTTGTTCGTGATTTTGAAGCAAAATCTGATAAATGAAAAAAAATATATCTACGAGTATATGAATTTAGTAGCTGGTGAAAAACTGTTTATACCTCGAATAAGAGTAATTATTGTGGACTTTGTAGTTGATTTGATTGTATTGGCAGTCTTAATATGAAAATATCTCATGATACTATGACTCTACCTGAATTAAAATCCAAGAACATCGAATTTTTGAGTATGATATGTTTTGTCTGAAATCTTCAGAGTGAAAGAGAAGAAGACCGAAAATTCTTACAGCGTCTTCTATTACTAAAACTACATCTTAGCAACTTCTATGTTGTATAGATAGTTGAGTTTAAGAAAACTGTTGGAACTGCAGATATGGTCCGTTTAAAAAGTTCTTAACTATTTCTATTCATCTCTTCGAAAATTTGAATGATATCATAGAAACCATGAATGATATCATAATAATGTAACGTAGTTTTGAATTGAAGATGTTAAAAAATATAAATATCTGAGCACACACAGCAAACGCTCTAATATACGGTGGGCACATAGGGGTGGATTATGAAAGAATTTGAGTAATGTATTTCGATGTTTGGGCGCCAATTGGTTATTATTTTCGAATTAGTTTGTCTCTTGCTAGAAACCAATAACTAACAATGAAAAAAAGTTGTTAAATCCAAATTTATAAAAAGGCTATACAAACAATTTATTATAGAGGGTTGTTCGCTTGTACATGCATTTCCAAATCTCACTGGGGGATGAGCTCCCAGAGACTTTACTCTGTGATGTGGTTGTAGAGATGTTGTCGGCAATTTATTATAGAGGTTTTATGTCTTGTTCCTTTAAATTGATAGTGACAGTGTCTTTATTGAATTTACCTCAGACCTGGGCTGAAAAAGATCTAAAATTTTTCATGAAGCCTTTTTTATAATCAATAATTTGATTGATTGGAACGATTTCAGATTAAAAAGTTTCATGAAATCGCGTCCAAAAGTGGAGGCCACCATTTTCAATTACATAAATATCTAATTTCTTAGTTTGATTATTGTAACCAAGTTCGAAATAACTCTTTCCCAATATTTTGAGCTGACTACCATTATAGGAATGTAAAATCTTATAAGATTTCTTTAAAGTATGATGACTGAAATTTTCATAGAAAAATGTCTTAGATATAGCAGAAACACCTGCGCCACTATCTATTTGAAAGGTAAACAATCGATTATCAATGAGTACATCAATGAAAAAATGGTTTGTTTATGTTAGTATGAACATTTGTTAACGTGAATAATTCACCTGAGTCAAGTTCTAAAACATGTTGTTTTTCATCATTGTTATTACCCTCGATTTATTGCATTTCTTTGTTGTTGTTGTTGTTCGCGCACATTGTTGCCATGTGACCTTTCACTCCACACTTCGAACATATCGCGTCTCGAAAAAAGCAGTCACGATCCTCATGATTTTCCTTCTTCCACAAATACGACATTTGGCAACCTTGTAGCGTTGAGACCGATTCGCTTGAGATGGAAAATTTCTTGATGACGTCTTAGAAAAGTGTGACGTATTATGATCAGCTTTATGCGTAGTATACAACATTGCTTCCGTTTTGACATACCTGTCTGATGAATTATTATATTTGGCTGCCATTTAGTAGAAGCTATATTAACAACATCAGCGAAGGAACTTGCTTTCTTTTCTTCCAAGAGTCTATCTTGAACTTCTCCTCTTTGGAATCCAACGATGAATTTATCTCTTAACATCATATCTAGCACTTCCGCTTCAAAATCACATTTTGATGCAAGGCTACGTACTGTGCTCCCCATTCAACTGCGCTCTCGTGATCAGATTTCGTTGCGATATAAAATTTATATCTGTTTGTAAAAAATGAATCTGTTTCCTTAAAATGATTGTTGAAGGTTTCTATCAAAGATTCATAGGACTTTTCTTCTGGCTTGGAAGGCATGCAAAGGTTGTACATAAGTTTGTATGATTCCTCGCTTAAGGCATTCAGCAGAATTGCTCCTTCTTCTTTCTCCTTCTTCGACATCATTCGCAGCAAAATAATTGTCGAGTCGGCGGATGAATATGGACCAGTCGTTATCGGCGAAGTTGAATTCACGTACTTGTCCTTGTTGGGTAGCCATTTTGACACAATAATGTAATTTGACACTTTGTATTTGATTATTATGAATTATTTAATGGGTTCGTACGAATAATTATTCGTTAACTCGTCGCCAATTTGTTATATATTCACTTTGAAATAATAACTATTTTTACTATTATGAGTAATTTATTTATGACAGTCTGGTCTCGATTACAGCATTTACATGAATGAATGAAAGGAATGAGATACTTGCGTACAGTCAAAGCAGACACTGCGCAAGCCTCTCAAAACACATGAAATTCAACTCGAATATATCACAAGAGGGTTGTTCGCTTGTACATGCATTTCCAAATCTCACTGGGGGATGAGCTCCCAGAGACTTTACTCTGTGATGTGGTTGTAGAGATGTTGTCGGCCATACCAAAATTAAATTTCCTCCGCAATTATATTCAACGACTCTGTCTTCTGCTTCATCCAGACATGATGAATTAACAGTAATAATTTTACGGTAGTAAAAGAAAAAATCCTGAAAAGATAAGTTCTAAGAACTTGGTTTCGTATGTCAATATGGCAGCTTAATATTTGAGAAAAACTCACCTTTCAGAAAGGGTTTCGATAAATTCATACGGATGACGATGAATCTGAATATAATTTCACTATATTTATCGTAAACTCGACTCAACTGAAGATAGAAACTATTCAAAAGGAGCGATAATACAACTCATCCCTTAAACAGGTTCTACTCTAAGTGAAATCAAAAATGGAAGTGAAATCTTTGAAGTAATTAAATTTTAATATTGAATTGTTAAGTACGGCATCTGGCAGAAACAGAAGGCGACAATGTTGAACCTCTGTTCACAACGACAACTGCTCGCGGAGATTTGAATGAAACATATTTTGAAAATTGAAAAGTAGATGGTGTTATAAACAATATTTTAATATTTTAAAATATACCAGAACTTCAACCTCTGATGTCATTTATGAATGCTACAATAATCAGATCCAAGGAAATAATTTGCTGACCATACTATTCCTATATGTACTCCACATTACCATAGGAATAGTTTTATGTGAACATAGTGCAGATATGACACAATATGAACTTCACTTCCTATTTTAAACTTATCTAAATTAGAAAATTTTCATCCTCAAATTCAAGATGAATTTTTGTGGGTTCTATGTAAAGACCATCTCACATATAGGCAACCAATGTGTTCAAATAAATTTTGTATAATACCTAGAGAGTTTCTGTTTATTGAAGAACTCCCTGGTTAAAACTATCAAGAAATTTCCATATTGAATTCCAGAGATAATTAACAATCCGAAGTTAGGGTTTTCTATCAAAATTTCCATTAACACAGCACCAAATCTATCGCCTCCGTTACTAGCCTGATAAAGGAAAGAGTCCTCATTACTCATGGGTTCCGTAACGGATGGACCATGTCGACGCACGCAAAACGTCTGCCTCATGGTGGATTTATATGGACCGGCAGTCCGGCACAATGGCATTTGTCAATAGCGAATCTGTTGAGCGGGAGGAGCCGCTTGATATGTAGTTGGTACGCGTGACTCCGACATGCCAGGATCCGATCACGAATGACCCTCCTTATCGGCCCATTAGCACCAGGGGTGTATTCAAATCAGAACGAACGTGAGTTTTACCGAATTGATGAGGAACTTCCTCCTGCGTGAGACGAAGGGATTTCCTGAAGAAGCCCTAGAAATCAATATAAGACCACTTTCGACTATACAGGATAGTTTTATGTCTTATGGTATAACGGCCAATATACAGGCTGAGAGGTTCTAATGATCAGACAGAAGATGTGCCATCTCCAAATTATCTCCTTTGAAGAAATAGGAAGTGAGTAAGACCCAAACAAAAAATGATGCAATTTTGCGTGATGTAGTTTGATTAATAGAAAAAAATGCTTTCAACAGGAATTAACATAACCAGGGAATTTTGCTTCAACAAATTTCTTGAGAAACTAAAGACACACAAGGCAATAACGAATCAATGTGAATGAGCACAAAGTCATCACAAGAAAGAAAAGATTGAACATATTTCTACTCCGATTTCAACAGATGACCAGGTATAATAAGATCAACCACATTATTCCAAGGATTTTAAGAAACTGAAGATCATTCAAAGATCATAAGACAATCAAAGTTTGATGTATTCGAAATACAGTAAAAGACGGGAACTGCAAAGAAATACCAAGTTTGTTTTGCAGAATCGGTAGATACTGAATTTATAGACGAAATCTTAATCGAGCAACCGCTTGGCCGAACCGCGTTTCACCATGCAATTGCAGCATGAAGTAGTCAATACTATGTCAAGTATGAGCCAAAAGTCACACAATACGTGGACTACATGCGAAGTTACCCCGTTATCAATATACACCAACCGCTTTAACATATCACGACTGCTTGACGATGAAATGATACCGTTCAAAAATGTTGCAAATGCTCTAGCGGTTAATGCATGTCGCTCAAATTTGAAAATGAGAATGCAGTTGCAACTGCAGGGCCTCCATACACAGAGTTATCAATTTACGCAGACTGCTTTAGCAGTTGATGACTACTTCGCTGCACGATGAAGTACCGTGCTGCAACTGCCCGAACCTGACAATAATCACGTTATTCCCTTGCATAATTCGCTGAAACTGCGGCTTAATAATGATCTAAAAAATTCAAAATATTTTGTATGAATACTTTCCACAATAAATTAATAGGTCAACCACCTTGAGACACCCGATATATATTTGATATTTCATTAGATAACGAACATTTTCGAATGTTTTGAGAATTTAATTCAATGAATTATTCCAGGATCTGAACGAGATTGTCTCCTTTCGATGTTCCGGAATAGCATTTGCCAAAATGCTTCCGTTCATGATGTTTGTTTACAAAAGCGCTATTCGTCAAATATTTTGTTTTCTTTCTCAGTTCAGTTCGTAGGAGGGCGAAGGGCTTGCGAAACGAGAATCGGGAATGACATATTGGCTCATTTGTGAAGAAGCGGACTTCTTGTGTACTTTTATAGCTGCAGATTACTTTGTCTACACAACAGATTAAACCAAATATTTTTCATCCAGAATTTACGTGGGGATGTCCTCGTTAGTCGAACACTTTGGACAGGACTGCGTTATGATTCTTGATGTAAACGACTTGATTTGAGCGTATTTGCTCTTATTTGAACTCTTTTGGAATCGGTGATGTATCCGAAAAACTCGATATTTGAAATGACTTATAACATGTTTCATCAACAGCTTTTGAACTCCTTGAACTCCGTCTGAAAATCTCCTTTTGGATTATTTTCCAATCGGAATAAAATATGAATTCGCAATCTTATTGTAGATAATGAATCAATTTATACAAATATGCATCTGGCGGACCTCCATCGAAAGAATTGACTTTTCTCAAAAACTATTTCCAGATCTTCTTTTTCAGGTGACGTTTGCAATGTTTTTAGATTCATATTTTCTGCCAAACGAGTTGATTTGAGAATAATGCCTTGGAGAAAATCAATCATTTTATTATAATAATATTTGGAAACGTTATGTTATAGTATCTGTGCAGTTGAGTTCCATAATTTTTTTTTCACGTCTTTCTGCGGTAGGTTTTAGATCTTATGTGTTGTTCCAAACAAGTGAATGAATTCAGTTGGTTCATGGTTTTTTTGTAACTAGTATCTGGGTTCTCCAAAATTCCACGACAGTAGCTATCACTTGAACCACGTTGAGTCAACTAAATAGTTAAAAAACATTTGGAGGCTGAATCTAGCGAATAAGGAGGCAGCTCGAGGTGTTCGAATCCTGTTTCTTGAATAAAAGACCTTGCACTGCGTTTTTGTGAGCCAGTGCGTTTTCTAGGTGGAACAACAACCGAGCTCGCAGTTTACCTCGCGTTTTATTCTCAATGACCTCCCTTTATCTTCTAATTTGTCCTGCATAGTATGACGCTGTAATAATAACTCCTTTTTTCAAGCATACTCACCTTCGACTCATAGATCAAGTCGAAAAATCAGATGAAAGTAGCACAAAAACTTCACAGACCGGCCAACCGGAACTGCGTAGCGAGAACTAAACCGAAGTGTCTTCTTTTACCTACATCTTCCCTACCGCAATGCATATTCAAAACAGAATGCATATGATGTAATTTACATGAAGCCAACTTTTCTGTTTGTGCTCTAATTCCTACCGAGGTAATTGTATCGAACAAACACCCATAAGACAGATAAATACTCAATAGAGATTATCCCGAAATTTCCAACAGATTACTTAGCGAAAATCCTTATAAATTAAACGTCACATACTTGAGAACAAATGAAAAGTTTCAACAGTGGGGACGTGCAGAGCTTCACTAACAAATTAGAATCTCGATCCGGTAAACCTTGATATATTTCGCCTCCCGACAAAACATCTATCTGTCGGGCGCAAATAATCAAAATCTCGTACACACACACGTAATTTGTTCCTTATAGAAGTTGATGATCGCAGCCCTCCTGATTAATGATGATCGGGAAACAACAGAACATCACCGTAATGGGGACAGATAAGAATGGTACCTTGATTAATGCTTCCTTACACGAATATCATATCAACATCGCTTGGAGACTCCTGAAAGCAGAGTTGGTTTAGGATCCCGAAGAAAAGCTATTTCGGTAAGAAAAGGAATGATAGTGAAATAAGCAATCACTCAAAGCTTAACTCGAACCACAGGTAAATCCATCAAGCAAATTGTTGTACAATTTATAATATTTGTTAATTTCGCTTTGTAACCCTGAAGAAGTGGAAATATATATTTACAAAACGTTGGCACAATTCAACAGATAGTGTAAATTCATTGTTTTAATTTTTGTTTCTTTTTTGACACATGATACATGTGATCAATTTAAAGCTCACGATGGTTGTTTGGATTATAAATTTTGGTTTTGTATCGAAGTGAATTTGGAGTCGAGTTTTTCACGATTCCATCAGAAAAACAGAAGCGTCACCGATAATCCTTTTTTTACTTTCCTCATGCCTTGTGAATATCACGAAAAATCGTGACTTTTTTTCATCAAAAACTATTGCCATTAGCTCTTCCACAAATCAATCTGTGTGTAATCCCATTACAAAGATTCATATGAATTCCTTATTCGAAGTTTCAAAACTCACTTCATTTCATGACCTCGAAAAACAATGTGGACATGAGTGTCATATCTCAACATTTTATAAGTCACAGAAACTGACACACAAAAACAAGTTTCCAAAAACACAATATTAATCATGAAAGTTTATTTTATCAAGTCACTAACTTGTGAAACTGACAGTTAACTTGCAAAATTTTCACAAGTTAGTAGTATTATTTACATAAGAAAATTTTGTTTTATCGTCATATATGTTTGAAAATCATGGTACAATTGTTATTTCCAGTAACACACATTTTTGATGATGAAAGAGGTGATACTGATGATGATGATGAACCATCTGTTTACTCAGAAACTGCTGAACTTGAGGACTGCAGAACATTTGTACTCTCCTTAATACCAAATAATTTGCTAGACATCTCGATTTATTTGTTGACCGAATCATCGACATAACTCCTCGCAATTTCGATGCTCTTCTACCCTCCTGCACGCTTCAGTGCTAAAATATCTTCACCCGAATCCGCAACCATAGTGGCTCCAGTTCTGCGAAAAGGATGGCCGATGTACAACTCTAGGTCTTTAAAACCTAAATATTTCGCTATTTGCTTTGAGACACCACCAATAGTGTGCTAGCCAGCATTAAAGGAAATGCACTTTCCATGTCGGTATGTCAAAAAAAATTTAGGCTTTCTGTTCGAGGAGGCCGAAGATTTACATATTTTCTATATAACATGCAGGGCTAAAGCTAAAGCTGGTTATGGTGAATCTTCTTGTTGTTAAATTTTTAGTTTTCGTATTTTTCCATAACTTCTACATCATTTATGTTTAAGGAGAGAATTTCGTCACATCGACAACATCCAAAATTTCCAAATTTTGTTACAATTTTCGCCAGCAACCACTGGTCATCAGGAGCATGTAAAAGGCATTATTCAGCCTTTTCTTTACTTTATACCTTGGCCTTTTTTGGCGTACAACGCTCATTTTTTCCTTTCAGAATAGTATATTCTAAAACAAGTTGCAGAATGGGCACCTATTCCAACACGAATGCGAAGGGACGAAGGAGCGAGTTTTTGAGCGCATGAGTGTTGGAATTGCCTTCTGCAACGAGTATTAGACGATATTTTCTTTATTTCAGTAAGAATGTTGAGAAATTTATTGGAATTCAACCTCCTAGTGCCTTTTTTTTATTTTCGCAGTTGATGTGACTGATACGAAAATTGACAGATTATAGAATTTGAATAGTGCGTTCTAAGATGTCTAAAATACTGATATGTGCACTTGTCAAATTTTGAATGGAAACGTTAGAATTTTACTGCGTTTTGGGACATGGCGACTGTTTAGTTTTATACTCACATGTTTAGACTCACAGAGCCACAAGGCAATTCATTCACAAATGTACATCGCAAACGCTTGACATTTGTTGAAATTTTAAATCAAATTAACCTCAAAATGAAAGAAATTTATTTCCCCTATTAACCCTGAAAATTAACTAGACAAATATTTCATGGATTTCACCGATTAACTGGCTTTTTAAATAGATATTCCTGTGATGCGAGTTCTGATCACGTTATGTTTTCAATGAATGTTTTATTAGTATGATTTATCCATCGGTGGGAATTTTTTCTGATACATTGAGATTGGGGATATGATTTTTTCACTAATACATGGACATTCTATGTTTTTAAGAGTGTTTTATGGGACGTAAATTAAGAGTTAATATTTTTGTGCCTATTCGACGTTGAATAGACAACTTTTTCAATGTCGAAAAATGATCATGAAATAAATAACTTGCTACAGAATTTTGAATGAGTTCAGAAAAAAATTCTAAAATGTACAATGAATTGAAACTAATCATTTTTCCATGAAGCTCAAGTCATGATAAGATTCGGAATGTCGAACACGAAACTTCAAGGAATTGAATTCAATCCATCCATTCACGATGGATTGGTGGGCACCACACTAACATTTCTAACACTCTATAAAATGACCTCTATCTAGCATCTGAAAAATTATGAGAAATACATAAATTAGATGGACATTTAGATATCGTTTTGATAAAACGAATCTTTTGAAATATGACTGTCATTAGATGATCTGGTGAACATCTATTATACATCTTAATTATGTAAGTGTGTTACTTGGGATATCTATGAAAATAAGTTTGAAATGCGTATATCTTTTGAGGATTCTTGACACGCATGCATAATTTTAGTTGTTACTTGATATAGAACAATTTCACTTGAGTCATTAGAAAAATAATTTCTACTCACCTTTGGCACACTGAAAGTTCGTGAATTTTCATCCGCAGCATTAGACTGTCGACATAAAATACAAAAACGCATTATAAAAAATGGATAATCACTTTTCACACACTTTTGTACATACATTCCGAATAACGCAATAAATAATTTATTCTTATCAGAAACTGACATTCGAATAAATTTGAAAGGCACTACTTGGCGGAAAGGAAATGAAAGAATCCCCCATGTCGCCAAAGTTGTAAAACAAAATCGGAGGAGTGCACACACCAGTATTTTAGACATCTTAGTGCGTTCAAATCTCTACATTGTTTAATATTGACAATTGACATGCAATGGACGCGTGTTGACATTCGACAGGATAGAATGACAGTGTTGTCAACCACAAAACGAAAAATATAACTATAAACAATGCTGTAATGAGTTCATTAAGGAACTAAAGTAGAGAAACGCTTTTATAATAATATAATAGTAATAAATCGACTTTATTGGCTCAATTTAGCAAAACAAAATAATTTAATAATTCACAAAAACCGAGAAGAACCGACGGAGCGAAATTTAGTCATAACGACTACTCTTACACAGAACTCCGCCAATTCTTCCATGGCAAAATACAATGAGAATAAAACATTGAGTGCATATACAACAAATAGCAATAGGTCGATGCAAAAAGAAATAAATTCTAGTTTCCTATATATAACAACAAATATCAATACTACGTACAAATTTATTCTCTAGCAAACAGAAAGGACCTCAGCTGAGACTTGAAAGCAAAATATATACTATTACCTTTTGAAATCTGCAAATGACAACTAAACGTCATATTTTTCAATAAATTTTTTAAGGAAAACAAACGTGCAAACAGGGGCATTTTCTTTCATTTCCAAGCATCTTTTCAGCATAGACCATTTTGCCCATAAAGTATTAGGGCTGAATCTAGCTGATAGTTGATTCAAGTAGACCAACAAAACATCTTCAGTTACCCCAATCACACTATTTTTGTTTTGCCACTTTTTGAAGTCATCGTATTCTCGCTCGTACCTTGAAGCTGATTTCGCAGGTGATGAACTTAAAGCCACACTGCTGGCTGCCTCAATATATAAATTTTCGCTTTCGCCAAAACAAATGTAAAGAAAAATAAACAGACATGTTCATGGCAATGCTTCCACAGCTTACGATATTTGCGACAAATTATTGAGATTTTTTTGGAATTTATCAAACCTTTTTACAAATGAGAAACAAATAAAATATAAAACAATACATGCAAGGTAACGGGTTTTACTGGCTCAAGACTACATTCGCCAGTAAAAACCTTCATACCTTGCTAGTTATACTATATAGATACTAATATTAGTTTGCAAATTGATTACAGCGTCGAAATAAAACGTCTTTATAGAGCTTATCTTAAGGTTCTTCCGCACTTTCTAGAAAATCGACTACATTCAAACACTTCATTACCAAGGACTACACTGCCACTTTAACTATCCAAAAAATGTCTAATAAATCTAATTAAAATTAATTCTCAACATTTCTCAATGTGAAATAGAAAAGAATACGGTCCTGAATCACCGAATGCAGTGCAAAATTTCTCTAATGTAGCATCCATTCCAGCTGTACGTTGCTTTCATTCGCGACTACGAAATTGACGAGATGCCTTCATAACTTGGAGATGAAGAACAGTTGCCAGTTTGAACTCTTCGAAAAGAATTTCGATAATTATTTCTGCTTTGAATAATTAGTCGAGTTTGATTAACATTCCTGTCAGATTGGATTTATCTTGATTGATTCGGTATTGTACGTGCCTCAACTAGCAGAAGGGAGTCGAGTTTGTTTGAAAAGATTATAAAATGTCTTGTTACAGAATCAGTTAACGCAGTGCTTTTTGACGAGAAAGTTTGAATGATGGACCTCCTATCGAATCATTCATTAGGCTATATGGATCTTGTCTTATTGTTTTTGCTACCAACGATAGATATCGTTCTCAAGGTACATATGTTTGAAGATTTTTCAATTTTTAATGGAGCACTGATGAAATCAAAAGCCGAGAGTTAGGTAGAGTCAGATGATGTTCTGTAGGATGTAGATTGACTCGAAAACGACAAAAAAAACCTTGTGTTTTCTCATATCCCACTTCTCCAGACATCAACTCCTGCTTTCTACAAGCATCCCTATTAGAACTCTTTTTGAGCGATTGACAAATTGTGTGGGATCGAACAATCGACACGAGCCTTTTTTTTTGAGTGATTGGCACTTGGGATCCAACGCGAACAAATTTTTTTGACGGTCAAATGTTCATGCAATATTGAATGTATGCTGGTTCCACTAATGCCTATGGTTATCTCAATCTCCCGATAGGTCATATGACGATCTTTCAATATCAGTTGGTGCACATCATCAAAAGTTTTTGGAAAAACAACTGATTTTGGACGACCTTCACGAAATTCGTCTTGGAGTGAATTATGACCTCGGTTGAATTCACCATACCATCGATAAACACTGGTCCTTGATGGAGCTTCATCGCCAAAAATTGAATTGAGTTGATCGATGCACTGTTGTTGAGTTAATCCACGTCGAAAGTTGTGAAAAATAATCGCACGAAAATGTTCACGATTTAATTCCAATTTTTGGGCTAGACGAACCTTCTAAGTTACTATAAACAACACAAATACGGCTCGTATGTCAAAAAGTTCTGACTACGTATAACCTCTAAAATGTCAAGCTCTACAATAGAACTGTCAGTTGTCAGATTGCAACGATAAGGTTGTCGAATCCCCAAATATGAAAGGAACCCCTCGTATATACAGCTTTGCGTTCTCTTTTAGATTAACGATAGGTATCGGCCAGATATTCAGTATTAGCACGAAGCGGTGGAAATACTCAAACCATAGGTAAACATGTGGAAATGATCAATTATCGTTGAGTCAAGGACTAAATGAAACTTGGTAGGGATTCTCAGTATTGAAACAACTTGAAAGGTACCTAGATCGACAGTATACAACATTATTTCGATTTTTCGTCACTCTCTATGGGAAGAGTAATAGAACAGTAACAGAAAAACTTTAGTTTCTCGAGATCATGCAGTTAATTAACCATAATCAGAACATGTCTCTGTGTCTCTCAAAGTATAGGAAATCCCTGAATCAGTCCATGAATAACAGTTAATTTGAAATTCTGCATACGATCTGACTCATCGTTTCATATCTCCCTGCAGCTAATTCCTTTTCGAACAACTGGGTATTAAAATAGGTAAGAGCTCGTATAACCAAAAGATCCCAACGATATATTGAACGTCTGGCTATACACTCGAACAGTGATCGTCAATAAATTCCGAAACTACAACATGAAATAAATTGAAAAGTTTATAAGGAAGTAAAATTCAGAAGGCAAGTAAGCGTTTCGTCGATGCCGAATGAGGCATTACCGCAGGCAATGTTTTTGCAAGGCAAATTACACCGCATTGTTCCATAAATGCATCTCAATTGAACTTCGAAACTCAGAACATCGATGCCCCAGGCGATTGTCGAATCCGCAAATCCTAACCCCATTTGAGTTAACCGAGCTGGGGTTGGTCTAGGAGAAGGGGGAAAGGGCTGAAACGCATTTGGTATTGTTTAGACATCGTTATTCAGTCCCTGCACTTGCTGTCGTTTGCATAGAGTTGGTTCGTTACTGCTCGAGAATCAACAATTCATGATTTACTTGTTGCCTCTCGCAGCAGCGGCAAAGAGTGATTCTGCTCGTAGGGAATTGTGTGGTGCGCAAACTGGCGATGGCGATGCCTATTCTATGCTCAGTGGCGACTCGTCAAGGGAATAGAATATAATTAACCATATATGCTGCTTAGTCTAAGTTTGGTTGTGAATGGCCACTAATCTTATACTGGCTGACAATTTCATATTGGACAGGATTTTGTCGTGAGCTATCGATTTGTCCGAACGTCTATATATATGGTTTTATAATGTCTAAATTATTTTTTAATTTTGACTTGTCCTGTACATACAATGTAATGTCTTAAAGGATAAATAAATTATTATTACTATTACCGAGCCTTAAATATTCATGTGAGATTGGGCCAAATACATCGCATAATTATGAGCCTTCGATATTAAGACTTCTGAATCACCCATATGATCAATTCATTACTTGAAAACAGTTTGAAGAAAGTCAAAATAAAAGGGCTCTTTGAAAATAGCCAGGCTAGAAAACTAAGTGGTTAGATTTCAAATTTTGTTCTCAGATCAAAGTTAATCTTGTCTTATTATGTGCTAGCAGTTAAGATATGTGCACAGTTTCTTAGTAGTGTCAAATGTTCCAAAAAGAATATTAAAAGTGCCTTACCTCGACACGACTGAAAATATATATATTCAAGGAAACGATTATTTTTAAGAACTATCGATCCATTAATGCGAGCTAGTCATGATGGACGCAAGATATCTCAGAGAATCAACTCTAGACAGGTTTTGAGGCAATGTATCTCATCAGTACAATTTGGTATAGGAAGCCATGAGTAGGAATTTACAGAAAAAGTGAGGTTGGTTTGTTCTTTGCGACATTGGTGGAGCACTTTTGGATATTATTCGTAGATTCGCCCCGAATTCGTTCGGGACTGACAACATAGTTCGAGATTTCAGTGCCACGCTGTATTTATAAGGGATACTACTTCGAAACCGGTCTACACTTGCACTCGGGGTCTTACTTACTTACTTACTTATTCATACATGTCACAATCAATACAATTACATGTATAAATATTTGCCATTAAATGATATATGGCTTGTCAAAATGTATATAAAGTATAAATGTATAAAATCAATGAACACACATAATATTGTAAAATTTACTAGCATCATCATATATGTATAAAATATGTACAAATTAGGTATATGTATAGGCATGTAAAAATGTACAAAATAGAAATGTGTAAAATCAATGAGTACAAGTAGTAATATTGTAAAATACATCAACACATCATAACAGATAATCAACATTGTACTGAGAAACAGCCAGTTCAAAACTCGGTCAGGTCAAATATCGTTTTTTCCAGGAGGAGAGTTTTTACCGCCCTCGTGAAAGTAGGAAGATTTTTTATATGACTAGGAAGCTTATTATAAAGCTTCAGACACAGATGGTTTGGACCTTGTTGGGTTCTTTTCATTTTTGTGTATGGGACCGCATAATTATTTTTCTCCCTAGTATCATAATTATGATATTGAGAATTTTTCGGGAATTTTTCCTTGTGTTGATGAACAAACTTTACGCAGGTGACTATGAAACAGGATGTGATGGTAAGTATTCCTTCTCTTTTAAATACTTCTCTGCAGCTGTCAGTCCTCTTCATCTGATATATGGTCCTTAGGGCACTTTTTTGTTTGATAAGGACATTTCGATTTTCTGAGCAATGTCCCCAGAGTAATATACCATATGTTGCCTTATTATGGAAACTTGAAAAGTATGTCAACTTTGCGGTATTGACGTCAGTTATTTGCCTCATTCTCTTGATCAGAAATATAGATGTTGATAATTTTTCGTACTTCCGGGCCTAAAGTGACAACTTCACTCCCTTGTGACAGGTACTAAAGTGTCACATTTAATCCCTCCGGGATTAAATATTGACGGAACGGAAAATCACAAAAAAACGAATTTAAGGGATATTTTATTGAAAAATACAATTAATTAGAATGGTAATTAACGTTAATATTCATATTAATATTGTGACAGTTCGTCATATTGACCAGTCTTTCCTGGGTTAATGCAGCAGGTAACTGACGAGTAACAGATAGGTCCTTATCATATTGAACTGGTGTTTGTTTCGAAGATCCTGCGGAAACAGGAAGCGAGAATGAGGACTGTGGCATAACTATAGTGGACGAATCGGCGACTTGACCAAATATTTCATCTGAAATTTTTTGTTTATTTTTAATAGACGATTCAATATATCCCTCGGCCACGTTGGAGGATTTCCATCCTCCATATCTCTTCAGCACGTCTATTGTTGCTCCCGAATCAGCTAACAAAGACTCAGATGTGCGTCTAAATCAATGTCCCGTATAAGACGTCGCATTTTCTAATTTCAAGAAAGCTGCTATTTGCCGTGAAACGTACCAAACATGTTTTTCCTACTACTCTCGTAGTACATTCTTTGTTGATGTATTGAACAAAAATTTTGAATGAGGTGTCCCTGTCTTTCGCAATGCCACATATTTTCGGAATATCGCCACAAAACTGATGGCACTGTTTTCTGAATTTTTGATCACAAAATTTCGGTCAATTTTATTTTTGGTGTTTCTAATCGCAATTAGGAAGGAATAGACCCAAATCTCTCACATCGTCGATTTCTAAATCAACCAACTCTTTTCCACGACAAGCTCCTGCAACGCCCAAAATAAGTGCAACCTACACAAAATTGATTTCTTAAAATTTCTGAATATAAACACATTTCCAAATTTACCTTAAGCATTAAATATTTATCATCCGGAGCCTCCCGTAAGAACTGATCTACCTGCTCAGACGTGAGAATTCTTGACTTCTTTGGCTTAAATCATTCATTTCTTCTCTTCAAAAAAAGCTAATAATTTTGGAAATTTACTTATATCAATATCTTCTCTAATGTTAATAACCGATTTCAGCATTGAGTAATGTGCCCAGAGAGTTGAGGCACAAACCGCTTCTGATTTATCATTGAAGTAGACTAACAGCGCATTTTCAGTAGGTTGTCTCACATTTTTTAAGCGAAACCACTTTTTAAAAGCATCGTACTGCTGCTCGTATAGTTTTCTAGATTTCGGTGGTAACAATTCTTTACCTACTTCGGCTGCTCTTTTATCAATATCAGATACACCTTCTTCACTCATGATACCAATAATTATCAATAACAATGTTTCTTTACAATGACACTAGTAATGACAATGTTTCTAAATTATAATTTTCACAACGCAATGTTACTATGGTAAGTTATTTTAAAAACAGTTTATTAAATGAGTTGAAGAGAGAAAAAACTGATTGAAATTATTGAAATATTTAATAAAATCATACCGGAAGTACGAAAAGTATCGTACCTTGCGACTGAAGTAAATTTAATCCTTCAGGATTAAATGCGGTCGGGCCATAAACTTTACCTTCAGGATTAAATGTACTACTTCAGTCCCGCGGTATATAATATACTATTCTACACAGATTGTCGATATGCTTCTTCCATTTTAATGATGATTGAAATTCGAGCCCCAGATATAGCAGAGATGAACAAGCTGGTTCTCTGCTCGTGAAAACAAGCTTCTGGGTTTTGGCTGCAATCATCAGTAATCCGTTGGTTGAAAACCACTTCTGTGCGTCTGTTTTGCATATTCTTGTTTTTTCATGCAATTTAAATTTATCGTCTGACCTATTAATCAGTACAATTTGTTATCAGAAGCCATGAATCTTCGTAGGAATTTACAGAAAAAGTGAGGTTGGTTTGTTCTTTGCGACATTGGTGGAGCACTTTTGGATATTATCCGTAGATTTGCCCCGATTTCGGACTGACAACTTAGTTCGAGATTTCAGTGCCATGCTGTATTTATAAGAGATACTACTTCGGAACCGGTCTACAGTTGCACTCGGGGTCTTGATTGTCTGGGATATCCAGCGTAATTCGTGACTTCATTTCCGTTAATATGCATATGTAAACAATCACCAAATACACACACCGTAACCTCAGGATGACTCGAATCACCTATCTACGGAACTTGAGCCTACTCTTTAGGCCACGAGACCACCGAGGCAGTCAGAGTGTTATTTGTATCCAGTATGGTATGCATTTGATAGAACGACAGTGACAGTTCAGTCCAATTATGTGAATACAGTTGTGTCCAATGAAGTTGGTGTCCAATAAAGTTGTTATTTATGGACACTGAACTAGTTCATAAATCATGGGTTTATAATAAATCATAAACATGCTTAGGTACATGAATAGGGTTTGCATTGACCAAAGAGCAATTGGGATACAGAGATGCAGACCAAGTAGGAAAGAGAGAGGTGCTGGTCGACCTCCATTATCACTTTTCGATTCTTCATTGCGACATAATTGAGATAAGGAAAGAAACAACAACAGCACAAAGAGATCCAAAACATTTGAGTCCTTTCGAACCAAATGAAGGTTTTTCCATAAGGACTTGACAACTTTTTTCAAATAAAATGCAAACCATTTGCTCTTCATGCAAAATATTGTAGATTTTGTAGATCAATATAAGGTTACCTAAGGTATATTTCTGGAATACTTTCGAATTTCCGGTGTTGCCAGATCTATGTAAATTTTGCAACAGCTTGGGTATTTTAAATAAGATGTATTTCTATTCTTATAAGTTTCCCCATAGAAAATTGAATGAATTTATTGTGCTTTCCTATATCTATCCTTATTGAGTGGAATATAGTCATTGTCGTGCTTCTCAAAAACCATTTATAAATACACAGAGAGAGTGAAATTAATTGTTTCAATTCTTAATGGGGAATCATTTGAAGAATAGGAAAAAATGTCTCATATAAAATAACAAAACTGTAGCCAAATTTCCATACATCTGGCAGCACTGGAAATTTCTCCAGGAATATACCTTACATAACCTAATAGTGAGTTACAAAATTTGCATGAATAGTTTCTTTAATAATTTGTTAGGCCACCCAACTCAGAATACCCGATATACCCATATTAAAAGACAATATTCTATGCGAAAGATCAAGTTAATAAGATATTCATATGAGCGATCAATAAAAAAAATTAGGAATTTCCTGTACAATATTCACGTACAAATTGTACTTAATCTGCGTTCTATCGATCGCAAATGTAAATTCTACAGTGTTGACTTTTCATTACGGAAGAAAAACAAACATTACGTCTACCATTCTTTACCTTGCATTGTTAACAGAAGATGTTTTTATATGATTAGGGGAGTGCGGTTTTCTTAACGATCCTCAGACTAAAAATTATGTTATGAAGCATTATTTTTCAGGGGTGAAACGAAACGAAGAGGGTTTGGATGGGTAGGAATCTGCTATTCATCCCTTAATAGAATAATAATGCTGTGTTCCTATGACAAGATTGAAAATTTGTGTGGAGCATACGACACTAACGATATTTCCATAGCAACGAAGCGAAAAATAAATATTTCCGAATCCATTTAACACTTGAAGGGACGTTTTGATATTGAGTTCAATTAGACACATCCCATTTAAAATTTAAAAAATATTTTGAGGAACACGTTGAAAAACAATATTTTTCGTAACTTCTCGGTACGCTCGTTACGAAAAGTACTGACTGCTTCTCCCAACTGGTTGTAGCGACAGCTCTTGTTGGTGCCCTACTCAAAACTGGGTACACAGAATATCTATAACGGCCGGAACGCCAACTACAGCGGATACTGTTGATATAGAGAAGGCAGATATGAATGACGCCATGACAGATCGAAACCAGTTATATACAGGGTGAGTCGTTGACCACTGCGTTAATTTTATCCATTGATTCTTGACGTCAAAACAGACATTTTCTCCCTATTACATTTTTCCAAATTTGGCCCCGTTTAAAAGATATAGGGTGTTGAAATTTAAAAAAAAATTGCATTTTCACCTGTAATATTCGAACGACAATATCAATTGAAATGATCTCTTGTAGAAGGTTTTTGATAACAGTCTCGTATATTTTGGCATCAATAGATTTATTCCATTTCTTATGGGTTTCCCACTACTACTGTACAGATTGGTTGGATTGCATGCAAAACAAATATCACTTGAACTAAAGGTCCGTATCTTGTAATTACTAGAATCATTAGTATTTTTTGTAGATAAAATCATTCATTATCTTTTTCCTAAATTGCACCATTTTTGAGATATTTAAAGTTGAAAGGAATTAAATCGATATAATCATCTGATGAAACATGAGTGAGTGAATCAGTTTTTTGAGGAAAAATACTGTTTTTAAACAATTCAGATTCAAAAGTGGATGCCGTGGAAGGTAATTTTCAATTAAACTAAACAGGACTACAGGGGGATATTTGCCCAATGTGAAAATTAAAATACTTATAACTCTTTAATGCAGCTGAATATGGAAAAACGGTATGGGAAAAAAGAGTTTCTTTTGATCTCAAGAGCCTAAGGTTAAAATTAACGCAGTGGTCAAAGACACACTGTATATATCTATATATAGTTATCTTTTTTATGTTTTTGTTTTGTACTTAGTATGAAGAGTATCAATAAAGTGGGTGTCTAGGTTCTTACATCAAGATAATTTATTTCGTATCGTTTCGGGGCATCCGCCTTCTTCAATATACATAAATTACTAATTGACATCTGAAATAAAACATATATGAATATAAAAGTACAATAATAATATTTTGAATATCTCACTGGTTTTTTCCGCTCTTTTTTGGTAT
This sequence comes from Micraspis discolor, assembly GCA_030674115.1. Lineage (NCBI taxonomy): Eukaryota > Metazoa > Arthropoda > Insecta > Coleoptera > Coccinellidae > Micraspis > Micraspis discolor. Next base: position 6,991,836 of record JARTUT010001740.1, read on the forward strand.
CGTCTGCTCGGTATTGTCCTGTAATTTATGTCAGTGTCAACATCAGTGGTCAGTGAAATATTGGTTGTCTTGTGTTCTTCTTTCTTTCGGTGGTCTTCTCAATATTGGCATGTATATTTGACTGAGATTTTTTGTGTCTTCTTTGTCATTCACTACATTTTCGTTGTTGACTTGTATATGAATCATTTCCAATATTTCCCTTCGTCGATGTTGGGGTTATTCCTAAAATTTTCGTGTCCGCGTTGTTAAAATCATGTCCTTCATTTTTTATGCTTATTGAGTGCTGTCGTTGCGTTATTTGTGTACTTATGTGCGTTTAGTCTGTCTTCTAGTCTTTGTGAAGTTTGTCCTATGTATTGTTTTACACAGTCTTTGCAGGGTACACTATAAATAACTTGTGGTTTTTGAAGTGAAAACTTCTTTACGGCGCTGAGCACTCTCTTGTATGGGTAAAAACATCCAAACTCGCGTCAGGATCACGTGATTGTCATCCAAAAGCGTAAGATCGAGGAGTAGGAGAGGGAATAATATCCCCCACTCTTTCTACCATGCCTGCGTGTGCTGTTTCGTTTAGGCGGTGCAGGGCGCTTGTGCGAATGTTTGTGTATGTTATGTAATAGAAATTAGGTTTGTTCGCGTGGCAGTTCGGAACTGTAATTTTTGGTAATTTGTGGTTCCCACCCGTTCGTCTGGGACGGAACAGGAGTTCCTTGTCGTTCGTGTGGTCGGAACACTTGATTTCGGATCTGTTCGTTACTGTTCTTACGGTTCCTGATCTAGAGATGGTACAAGGTACAACAGAAGAAGCGGTAAATTCAAATCATCGGTGATTCAAATTTTCAGTAGTTCTAATTGGCAATTAAGTTATATATTTGGTGACTAGGATATTCGCATAGCTGTTTTTGAGTATATTTGATGTTGTGGGAGTATGAATTTTTAATCAATTCGTTATAATAGCTTCTCAAAATTTTTGTTATCTCAAAGAAGAGGAAGGATCATTTACAATAGATGAATAAAACAATTGCATAATTGTTGATCAAAGTATGTAAGATAATTATTTTATATTATTTATATATACGATATTTCGTATTTATATACTATATATTTATTTTTGTTATTTCGTGATTGTAGGATCTTTATTTTTTAACCACTAAAAATGTATTGAAAATTTAGGAAGGAAACGGAGGAATGACCTCTTTTAAGAACACAACGACTTGTTAAAATAATTCTTATCTAAAAAATAATTACAAAGCTATGAAAATTGTTAGAAAATATTTTTATTTATTTCCCAAATGCCACCAGTTTCATATACAATTACCTAATTCTATTATATAAAATTTTTTGTACACAGTTTCCACCAAAATTACAATGACATAACAGAAAAATTCACAGTTTATCCAGATATGAACTAACAAAAATAATTTCTCCACTGATGACCACTACTACATGTATTGAAATTTCAAATTATAATTAAATTAAATCATTTCTTTAAATATTTCATTATATATAAATTATATTCACAGTTATTTATATGGATATGTTTATTTATTTATGACAAAAAAAATTATTCAATTTTAGTATTTGTAATTTCTAAAGTATTTCCACCGTATTAATAACACAATAACTTATTCAATATCTTTTTAACACTATCCATGATATGATCCATGATCATTGAACTCTATATGAATACCTATATAGTTCAATGTCCATGATGTACAACATAACCTTACTTTCACTTATCTATGCACTTAACGAAATCGTTTTGAAATTATCTGTTCCCACCTGTTCTCACCCGTTCGTTTCATAGAACAACTTGCGACGATTCCAAGAGTTACAGAACCTGGTTCTCTGTGACCCCAATACAACTGGGAAATGCCACCCGAACAAACCTATTGTCATTTTTGTGTATGATAGCGCAATAAATGAATATTGTATTCCACCACATAAATAATAGCACTTTTATACTGATAATGAAAGCAATTCATACAAAATTATTCTCTAACCATTCCAAAATATCAAAAACGCACAACGTTAATATTGAAGTTTTCACTCCCGGAGTGCTACCGGTGTTTTTTGTCTTGGGTGATGATTCCTTCAACTCACTGAAAATTTCGTATACTTGATTGAATGGTCTGTGTACTAATTTCCGGTTCTATGGTTCCAATATATTATTTTTTTTTTATGACAACCCCTGTATATACGGTATTTGTATTCGTCATGTGGTCTCTTGGTATTTTCGTCTGTTATGTGTTGTATAGTAGGTGTATGTCAATGTTTTAATCAGGGTTTCAGGGTAGTTCTCTTTTGAATTTTCTCTTGGAGTATTGGGGATGTTTATTTAACGCTCTGTCTATGTATCCAATGACAGTGCTCTTCTTATGTGAATGGTGGTGTTGAGAGTTATAATCTAAATTATGTGTTGTGTTCTATTCTTTTCTGTGAATTTTCTTGTAATTGAGGGATGAAGCTAATTTAACTTCTAAGTATTTTGGATAAAAATTATGTTCGATAGGAGGATCATTAAAAGTTACAGCTAATTTCATATATTTTTCATGATTATTCAGATGAAAACAAGATACCTCTGTTTTGTTGGGATTGGGACAAAATCGCCACTCAATAAAATAATTCTTTAATATTTCCAAATCAGATGATAGTATGTTTTCCAGAGTATGGAAATCTGAATGGTGGTAAGCAATAGCAATGTCTTCAGCATAAACAAATTTCTGAGATGATTTCACTGAGATAGAAATTGAAAAGGGAAAGAGCAAGAACTGATCCTTATGAAAGATTGTTTTTCAATGTTGTGAAATTGCTACTCTTATTGTCAACAAAAACACGTAACCTTCTATCAGATAATATATTTTCTGATAATCTTACCATTTTCTCACACTTCAGATGGGTATAGAGTTTGAAAATGAATCCATCTTTCCACACAGTGTCTTATGCCGAAGATAAATCAATGAAAGCAGCTCCTGTTTCAACCCATTATTGAAGCCTAATTCAATGAAAGTTGTAAGGCTGAGAACCTGATCTTAACAATTTCTATTTTTCCTAAACCCTCCCTGGAAATTTTGTAGATCATTTTCTACAGAAGATTCAATTCTTAAAAGAATTAACCTTTTTGATATCTTGAAAGGAACACTCATTAAACTGATCAGTCGATAACTATTGGGATCACAAGGATATTTTCCTCGTTTCAAAATTTTTAATAAACCTTATTTTAGTACAATTTTAGCTGTACAGGATTGGAATAGAGTACAGTCTCTGGTGAGTATCTTTTTAGCTTTTGAAAATGTGAAAACAACCTCTGGAAATAATCCTTTTCATTTCCTAAACTTCTTATACCGATTTTTCTTATTCATTGCCATACGTTTTGGTGAATCTCCCTCCACCTACCTACGTTATCGTTCATGAAGAAAATCATAAATCAGAAACCATTTTGGAATCAAAACTTCCGTTCGGAAATCCCTGTTGAAAGTCATCTACTTTCATCCGACAGAAGTTTTCCGATGGTATTCTGTTTATTCAATCTCTCCTAACGGAGGTGAATTCATAGCAAATTCAATTTGCTCTTCCGGAAACTTCGCAGTTCTAACTTGATTATAGCACCTTTCAGATCACTTACTATTATAGAACACGAAGACCCGTCGAACTGAGAGAATCGGAAAATTGTTTGTCTAAGATACGGACTCCAGGACATAAATAACAGATTTTTCTCAGGTCATTTCAGTTTTCATGGAACTGCAGAAGATAATTACCAAGTAATGGAACATTACTGAACAATGTCATCAGCTATTGGAAGAACAATTTTACCTAAATGAAATCACGATCTGAGTTTACGATAATTAAAGTTTTCTCGTTCCAGTTGAGTGTATATTGAACAGCTGAATCTGATAGTATTCGAAATATTCAAGAAATGTATTCAGTCATTGGTGGAAATGTACTCGTTGTTTTAAGAAATTTCACAACCGGCAAATCTACAGAGCAACTTGAAATAATAATTACTTTTTGAAAGAAATTTGTCACGTTTTTATAGGGAGAATGTTTTTACTTTTCGTCCCTTACACGTCTTTGGTTTCTAGTTTTCGATGTAATAAACCCGTAAACTTAACATACCATTAAATCACATGATATATCCTAACATAATATAACATTACATGACAGAGCATAACATAACATAACATTACATAACATATGGAATTATTATTTGGGCAAAAACCATCATCTATTATTTAATCAAAAATTTTAAATAAGAGTAGAAAACCTTACCGGTAGACACCCTGTATCTCGTGTCAGATCCGAGTTCAGCGTAGTCGAATTCCGCATTATATGCTTGAATTATACGAAACAAGAACCAAGAGAGAGATTGACTTCGGAAAGTTCTCTTGCACTTGATGAAAATGGAGAAAAATATTTTGGTAAGCCAGCCAGCTCTATGGTTTCTCCCAGCATGCTATTTCCGCGAACTATTGTAATTCCATCGACAATAAAATCCAGCTCTTCTTTCTGTCGAGTTCGCAATTCTTTGTTGTACCCCTCGAAAGAAAACAACTCAATGTCTTTTCCCCATTCCCTCTGACATAACTGCACAACAGACAGGATTTCACTCATTTCACTTAAGTGCTTGGATTGATTTATTGTTTGTTTCACTTTTCTCGTTCCTTTTTGAAACTGTGTCGCTTTGCTCAGACATGTGTTTCCGTATAATCGAAATGACAGAGAATATGGTAGATCCCCCTTCTCGCTTTGATGTGGTACAACGAAATAGAACAAATAACATCAAGATTCGCGTTTGACTGTCTGAATCTTCTATATGACATCGGAATTGATTGCTCGGAGTTGGATTTACCCACGTTTCATTGTTTCGTATTTCAAATGCAGCATTTTCCGTATTTGGCATGATGAAATGATCAGAACTTAAAATGTAGACTTAATCTACGAAACAAGGTATCTTCATTCGTTTGTAAGCCAATAGTTCAAAAATATATATTTGTCTTTAACCACTGCGTTAATTTTAAGCATAGGTTCTTGAGATCAAAAGAAACACTTTTTTCATTACGGTTTTTCCATATCCAGCCGCCTTAAAAAGTTATAAGCATGTTAAGTTTTCACATTGGGCAAATACCCCTCTGTAGTCCAGTTTAGTTTGAATAAAAACTACCTTCCACAGCATCCACTAATGAATCTGAATTGTTTAAAAACATTATTTTCCCTCTAAAAACTGATTCACTCACTCATGTTACATCCGATGAATTCCATATCCAGAAGGAAGATACAAAATACTAATTTTCTGGTAAAAAATATTTAACACCATAAACATAGATTTTTGTTGTTCTACTATAATTTCTTTCTACTTCAAGATTATAAACCATCCCTTTCTAGTTAGAAATTCCAAAAAACCTCAGAATTATTGGATGTTATCATCATACATTTGTAATTTTCTTCTTAAAATTTTCAAATCATGAAACCATCATTTCTAATGAAAAACTTTTAAGGCAAGAGGTTGTCACTTTGCTTTTTTTTTCACTCAAAACCAGAAAAAATCATCTATGATTTTCCAAGTATCTTCTCCTTGACAGAAACCAGTGAACAGGTCTATGAGGTCTCTTGATATCATACTGTTAAAAATATGAAAATCTTTTTCGAAATCTTCATCAACAATGAATGATGTCACTACGAATAATTATTTTAAAGTGATGTTACTTTGCTTGGTGATTATTTTCTGTACTGAATCCCAATAACAATTTACTTGGATAGATTACATGTATTCCCAGATTTAGGTGTACAATTATACTTGCTTGAAGAAATTGAGTTTGAACACCTAAATTTGTTTATGAAAAATACCAACTAGGTATTCTATAATAAAAAAAAATTTGTTAGATCATTAATATGAATCCATTCTGTTTAGACTATAATAAATTACTGAACATGCGTAAAGTTTTGGACTTTATAATCAGAGTATCTGTTTTAATCATGTAAACAAAAACCTAAATATTGAATAATGGTTATTCGTAGATTATGTCAAATTTTAATACCTTACCATAGAATATCAATTTATTACCGAACCCCAGGAGAGAAAAAAATTAATAATTGCAAAGTTTTTCTAAATGAAAGATAATATCTATAACCCTTATTGATCTTCAGTTATAATTTTCCTCAGAATAACTAGAGTGCATTATTATCACATTAAAATGTTATTATAACGTCTCTGTGGTGGGTAGTTCTCAACAAAATAGTATTCTGTGGTTTCTTGTTGTTTTGATTCTGTTTGAAACTGTCAACAGTTATTTGTATCTTCAAAAAAAAAGTTGAAAATATTGTAGGGATAATTTCGATAGTTTGAAATTATTCGATTCAGTAGATATGAAATGATTATGGTCAGAAAATGTATTCTATTCTAATCTTTCTTGTTTATGAGCCTATAGCTTCCAGTTTCAATATTGATAGAATTTTAATTAATTTTAATTAACTGAGATGCATCATAACAAACATTCAGAAATATTAAAACTGAGTCAAATTCTATTATCTCCTAATTTTGTGAACCAGGTTGAATCGATGTATGAAATAAAGATGTGAAAAAATTTCTTGAAAGGTAAAAACAAATCTAGGACACTGGGTTCGAAGTTTTTAAAACTCATATGAGCTTAACTTGAAGCATTCATATGTTAGAATAGATATAATTTGATGAACTCTGAAAGTCTGAAGCTATAAAGAACTAGCTCTTCATAAAAACAATTTTTCAATTTAACAGGTCCTGACAAAAAATACATTACCTATTTCAACGCTTATTACGACAATATACCGAAGTACCTATATGAGTGATGGAAAACTTTCTCTCTATTTATTATGGAATATTACTCTGGATTAAATATTAAACAAGGTGCTAGACATTATTAATAATGAATACAGTAAATGGCAATTTATATTCTGTGGTGAATGTAAGACAAAAATGTTATAGGAAGAAAATGTTTCTTTTGACGTCAAGAATCTATGGTTAAAATTAACGCAGTGGTCAAAGACTCACCCTGTATATGATTTTCTTGATTGAACCAATGTATATTTTGCTTTTTGATGCTCGTTCAACTTGTGAATGACATTTCATAGAAATGTGCACTTGCCATTTTCGAATACAATAAGGAAGGAATGAATAAATGTTGCGGTTTTGATACAGGCATATGATATCTGTACATACTGAACATTTGTGATCCTCATGCATAACAAATTCACTTTTCTCCGGAACTCATTAATCATTATATAGTCCGGAAAATCTCCGCATGGCTTGCTTTTTTGCTAGTCAAGATACATTCACCGTCCCATGAGCAAGAAATATACCATAACGACACATGAAGCTGACGCCGCTTGGTTTTTTGTGTGGTTTTTCAAACCATTGTCATTACGGCGCATCACCATCGTGGAATATAAGGATCGTATTCAGAAACATCAGACAAGTCATCGGAGATCGATAGCAAATCCCATAAGGAATTTTATTCTCTTAACTTATACTTGTACTTGTTGACATGGAGATGGAGCATTGAAACAGGTAACATATTTTCTGTCAGGACCTTTGAATTCCAGGCTTGTCTTTATGAAGATCTGATTTTTTATTTAATATTATAGCTTCAGACTTTCAGGGTTCCTCTTTTCTAACATGAGAGTGCATCAAATTTAGCCCATATGAGTTTTTTGAAATCTGTGATGCGAATATTTCGGATCTACCTAATTGTAGGTGTTGGATTTCACCACCATCAGTGAACGTAATGACCAATTATTTTCCGAAGCAAGATGTGAAAGAGGAATATGAAATTTTTATCTACTATAACACAAATCACACGTTTATTTTGTAAAATTATAGGAACTTTTACTAAGAATGTGTTCATTTATAAATTCTTGACTCCTTCTATCCTCTCTCCCTTGGAGCGTTGAACGTTTGACGCAACATTGCTTTCATACCGTCTCTGTGGTAGCGTTGAACATTTATATCAAACTTGTTGGAAGTCGCATCAGAAGTTGCACTTTAATAACAAGAATACTCTGTAATTGAAATTGCCAAATCATATCTAATGAAGATTTGTACAGTTGGTTAGAAAACTGTTAGTAAATCACACGGTTAAAAAACGAATCTTAACAAATTTTTTGAAATCAACGAGTTCACGAATACTTTTTTCAATACTTGTATTATTCCCGAAAGAAAACAATGAAAATAAAAAGAGCTTGGTTTCATATTGGTAGAATGATCCAACTAATTAGCTATTTGCTTTAGCCATAAACCTGCTCATCCATGCTCCACCTGTTTTAGTGCCCAACTTACTACTGATTGATGAAAATCGAATGCATTTCCCAATGATCCAATTAAAAGTTTTCCGGTCAAGACTTCCTTGAGTATGGATATAAATTCAGATCAATCGTTTCCTCAATTCAATCAACTCACCTACCTTTGTGGGAAGTTTGTCGATCACTCGAACTATCAAACTTTCTGGAGCCTCTATCACGTCGTAGAAAATTAAACCATTTAACCCAAATCCTGACCGGAAAAGTGCGCCGTCATTACGGCCCCTATCGCCCCCCAAACGGCCCATATTTTACTAATTTCACGGCTGTATTAGCCCTGAATGTAATGGGTTTTCTTTCTGCCCTCAGAAGCCGCAACTGCCGGGCGAAGCGAACTTGTTTTTCTTTTCGATTGCGACGACCGCTGAGTCCCACCGATTTTATCTATTCCTCCGGGCACGGAGGACACACGAAGTTTTTCGAAAGCCATTAAGATAAAATCGTTTCGCTGGCTTCAAATTCTATCTGGGTGTGGTCATTGTCGTGGCGAAAATGTACATTCTTGGTACATTTGAGTTCATAACGACTGGGTCAGATTTTGATTTTAGAACACTTCTGTATTTTGAGATAATTTATATAATTAGCATTTAGGTACTATAAATAATTTTTCCATCGACCTCCCAATAAAAGCTCAGTTTAACGTTCACAAAATCATCCATTAATGACCCATTTCGATGCACGATTTCTCTCTATTTTAATGATGATTGTCATAGAGTATTCAGAAGTAATATGAGTAACGTCACAACTCGACTGATATTTAATTTTTATGTATGAGGCCTGTGACTCTCACTCTTCAATCACAGAATAGTCGCGTATTTATCTCTGGTTCCATTGTGATTCCACAGAGAAAAGAAATAATGAAAAAAATTCAAATATAATCGATTTGTCAAATTACGAGTAATTTAGCTGCTTTCAATCTTAATCTTAATCTAATATCGCCAGTTACTTTCATTTCTATGAGCAACGAAGTCGATATCCCCTTAACTCCCCCGGACGTTGCTGAAATGGCTAAAGCAGCAACGTGAAAACGTGAAAAAAGCCGACATTTGTATGACAAAACCTACGCAGAATTCATGTCATGGCGCGAGGAGAAAAACGTTTTCCATTATTCTGAAACAGTTTTGTTAGCATACTTCAAGAGTGTTGCAGAAAAGGGATACTTAGCAAGTTTATGGCCAAAGTATTCAATGCTGAAAGCAACATTCAACGTTAGAAATATTGATATAAGCAGATATCACAAACTGTTGATGTTCATTAAGGGACGAAAAATGGTTTATATTCCTAAGAAATCGAAAGTTCTAGAAGAAGATCATGTAAAAGAGTTTATAGCAAATGCTCTAGACAGTATTTTCTTGATGTCAAAGGTAAATACAGGGTTGCCATTTGAAAACCAAACAGACGAGATTACAGACGAAATAAATTTTTTCGATAGAAATGCTCGGACAAGTCGATTTCTGTTTCGAGGGGGACAACTTAAGATGTAGGTTACGGACGCATAGCACTTCAACCATTGCTACTATAACCCTAACCCCCAAATTTTGAATAGGGAAGATGGGGTGAGTGATACCTCATTTGAAAGGTATTTTTATACTGATTTCAGCACAGTAATTTTTTTTTCATTTTATGCATTAGTTCTCGAAATATTCTTAACTAAGTATTTGAAAATGAAGTGGTGTTTTCATGGCACTTGCAGTGTTTTTTTGTGAAAAATCGACATTTTGAGCTTCAAAACAACCATGACTGTGGCTTCCTTCCTCCAATCCACTGACATAGAAATCTTTAATCAAGATGTCGAACAAACAAAGCGTATTGCGAAAGAGCTCAATCTTGCTGAAACTCAATCTAAATTATCTTCGATATAATTTGCAGTATTTCCAATAAGATGCGGTAACACTTGATCGATAGAAATCTCCAAAGAGTCCAAATACGTACATATCTCTAATTAGATCACCAGGTAAGAAAATCTAATCATAATGATGCCACAGAAATATTCCAGTCCCAATTCGTGAAACGATTTCCGACTTAATTATGAAGTGTTTTCTCAGTTGACTTCAATATGTTTTCATTTTGTTGATTATTGAATTCATATCTTCTTCAAAAAAATGAGAATCGATAATTTTTTATTTATTACGAACAGATCATTAAGTTGGCTTACTGGTTCTTTGACATGTGAATTATTCTTAGTTTTGAATCGAGACCTGTATGTATTCTAATGCATTGTTCGACATGGTCTATTCAATTGCAGAGTGGGTGGAAATAATTTCACTTTTTTTGCAAACAATCAATGTGCGAATAGAACCGCAGAATTCTTCAATCAACGACATTTAGATAAACATGTTAATAGGAAGTATGTTTTGGAATTAGTGTCAAAGTTTCAAGAAACCGGGTCCGTGGCTAATAAAAAACGAAACATAGAAAGAAATGAAGCAGCTGAAATAGATGTTCTTGGACAGATTGCTCTGAATCCAATGACGAGTACGAGGCAGCTAGCACATGAATATGGTTTTACACGAACTCGAATTGCAAATATTTTGAAGCATCATAAATTCCATCCTTACAAAATCCATCTTTCCCACGCACTAAACGAAGATGATTTTGACCGTCATGTTTAATTTTGTGATACAATGAGTGAACGAGTAACTGCTAATCCCAATTATCTGTACAATGTTTGTTTCTCCGATGAGTGTTCGTTCTTTCGAAACGGCACAGTAAATCGATACAATTGTCGTTATTGGGCCGATGCTAATCCGAGATTTTCATCGATTTTCACGAAGTTTATACTCAACAACCAAAAAAACTCAATGTTTGGGCTGGAATATTTGGTGACAACATTGTCGGCCCGTTCTTTTTACCTGGTAATCTTACTGGAGATATGTATTTGGACTTATTGGAAAATCACATTGATCCAATTTTGACGGAAATTATTGAAAACAATTCTGGAAATTATGTGGAAGATCAGATTGTGTTTCAGCAGGATGAAGCTCCTCCACACTACGCCTTACCAGTTCGAGAATATCTGGATCAAAGATATCCAAATCGATTTCATAGAAGATTTAAGAAGACGTATAGGGAACGAATATCGTCAAATCACTCCAGAAGTGCTGCAAAATGTGCGCCATCGTTTCGAACAAAACTTATTTCAGTGAATAAAACAGCTAGTCGAACATCTGACCCTAGTAGCATTAACACGCACGGTATGACTTCATTTGCCCAGTGGTAGATGTTTTGCAATTTCGAATACAAGTACGGAAATTTTGGTGTTTCGGAAGCACGAAATGTCAATTATTCGCAAAAAATTAATATAAGTGATAAAATTAACTAACGCCTGAATATTTCGAGAACTAATGCATAAAGCGAAAAAACAATTACTGTGCTGAAATCTGTATAAAAATACCTTTGAATTGAGGTATCACTCACCCCATCTTTCCCTTTAAAAAATTGGGGGTGGGGGTTGTAGCAGCAAGGGTTGAAGAGGTATGCGTCCGTAACCTACATCTTAAGTTGTCCTCCTCGTAACAGAAATCGACCTGTCCGAGCATTTCTATCGAAAAAACTTATTTCGTCTGTAATCTCGTCTGTTTCGTTTTCAAATGGCCACCCTGTATAAAACTCAATTAAATTAATTAAAAGGTCAAAATACTCAAAAATTAATGAAAACGGATTTGATTAACAAAATCAAATACAAAGGATGTTCCATGTCCTATATTGGTATACATGATAGCAAACATTATATGAAATATATAAATATATCAACATTAGATTCATTCCAATCAAAAATTATAAAAAAACCAAGAAGTATGCCTTTCTGGCAGACACGCAGTATTTTAATAAGAAAGAAATTAATAAAAATGGCAAAGACAAAATTATATTGACTTAAAAGCTCACTCAAAGTTTCAATCACACAATCTATGCCATGACAACAGATTCTGTGTGTTTTGTATCAAGTAAGCATTTTCGTTGAAGTTTGCCATCCACATTTCCCATAGAATATTATACCGCATCCAACACCGAAAACCACCCCGCAGTAATCTTTTATTTTAATGGTCCTAAAACTGTTCTGAACACCACGCTCTAGCTATTAATTTATTGAACAACTTTTTTAATATATTAAACGAATGGTGAACGACATTTTTAAGATATAATCGGCGGAGAAATCCAATGGAGCGCAACATGTTCCCAAACTGGGTCAAACTGGATATAAATCAAAGTTGTTTCCAGATGACATCAAGTGACAATAACCCTTGACTAGAAATCCGTTCTGCCTGGGGAAAAATATCGTCTTTTTCATATTTTCGAGATTGGGTGAGTAGTTTTCATCCCGTTACATAAATAAACATGAAAAATCGATGTGAGTTTCTTTCAGAACGAATGTAATAAATGGAGAATAGAATATAGAGGAAATTATTCAGGTTTGGGTTCTCAAAATATCGATTATTTATCTGTCAACCAATAATACACGAAGTTTTTAGTGGAAATATTCCGTAGTTTCGGCATTTGCTATGTGTAGATTCATCGATACATCGATGGGTTTGGCCCAATAATGAACACGATCGAGATATTTGGACACACTCAAGTTTAACCACGAGTTCTTGATCCGGAGATCTAACCTAATCGATTGAGACCTTTTTTGAATATTACAAACATATGTGTTGAACAATAGAATATTTCTCATTATTAACAACCACGCAAAAAGAGTATCAATTAATACGTTGATGTTCTTTCACGAATATTTTTTTCTATTGTCATATGGGACTCTTAAAAAACAATAGATCATGCACTATGCTCCCCAGCCAATTTGAAAAATCTGAGGAATTGGGAGAACAAAGAGAAATTCAAAAATAATTTACTAACACACATATCCAAAGAAACGGGTGAATAATCTGTTCGATCCCTTGTGTAATTTATCGAACAGATATATTTGTTAGCCATAAAGAAACTCTGCAGACAAGTTATTTGGTCACTCTACCCATTTGAAGCAATAAATCTCATTTCAAGGTATTTCAATTTTCATTATATTGAAAGTCTTTTTATCCGTTTTTCTGCAAAGAATATTACTTTTTGAATTGGGCAAGGAGGTCTCATTATACAGGGTGAGTCTTTGACCACTGCGTTAATTTTAACCATAAATTGATTTTCTTCCTATAACATTTTTCCAAATGTGACCCAAAAGATATAGGTGTTGAAATTTTTTAAAAAAATTGCATTTTCACTTGTAATATTCAAAGGACAATATCAATTGACTTGATATCTTGTAGAAGGTTTTTCATAACAGTCATGCATATTTTGGCATCAATAGATTTAGTCCATTTTTTGTGGGTTTCTCACTACTACTCTACAGATTGGTCAAATTGCATGAAAAACAAATATCACTTGAACTAAAGGTCCGTATCTTGTACTTCCTAGAATCATTAGTCTTTTTTGCAGATAAAATTATTCATCAACTTTTTCCCTAAATTGCACCAGTTTTGAGATATTTGAACTTGAAAGGAAATAAATCGATATAATCATCTGATGAAACATGAGTGAGTGAATCATTTCTTAGAAGGAAAATAGTGTTTTAAACAATTCAGATTCAACAGTGGATGCTGTGGAAGGTAATTTTCATTCAAATTAAACTGGACAACAGCGGGTTATTTGCCTAATGTGAAAACTTAAAATGTTTGTACCTTTTTAACGCAGCTGAATATGGAAAAACGTTTTGGGAAAAAAGTGTTTGTTTTGGCCTCAAGAACCTATGGTTAAAATTAACGTAGTGGTCAAAGACTCACCCTGTATATTGTAGAATCAGGATTCCAAGAAAGCTCTTGGGTTCCTATATAATTTTCTCGAATATAAAAGCTAAAACAGATGTCACCTAGGGAGAGAGTCATACAAGCCTCCGATTTGTACACATCTAACTCTCACTAAGTAACAGAAAACTGCCGAGGAAGTAAAATCACTCTACTGTTGTTGGTAAAAAGTGTTTTACTTTGACCAAACCCAGCAGTATCAAGTAAAAATTAAACCGTTTTGGTATCGACGAATATCTTTGTGAACTGCAAAGATCCAAATTGAGTTAATCGAAGATTGATACACCCAACATAATTCTCAATGAATCTCAAATCCTTCCAATTTCTTTTTTAGCAACGAATCACCTGGAACCGAGAAGATAAAGCAGACTAGTAATGAAAATGGGAAAATCTCGATTCAAATTTCCCAGTCGTCGTGGAACCTGTAGCTCGCAATTTCCCGTCAATTATTATCAATTATCCCTGAGCCATATCGACCGTAATTTTCACGTCCCACACTAACCACCTATATTGATTCAAAATAAGCAACAACGTAGCAAAATGTTAGCCGTACGTGCTTTATCTCCTTGAAAAGACTCACACGCCACCATCTAATCAGCAGACAAAAAAAAATCACAAACACGGATGAAGCAACTGCGGACTGATGTCAAGAAGATCGTGCTCTGGTTAATTTTAGGTTTGTTTGCTAGTTACCAGGGTAATTGCTGTTTCTGGAACACAAAACTCTACAGTACGATTACGATTGCATTCATTGAAAGGAGAACTATAAGTGAATTATACTATATTAATACCACAAGAGATGAAATTTTGCCGGCAAAATTTCTCGATTGTAATATCGGGTGGTCCATCTAGTGTTTGGAATTTGAACTACCGATTATTTGACATTATAAATGTCAACTATTCTTTTTGACGTGACTAATATTTAGTTGAAAGTTTGAAGTTGACGAAATGGGACGCTATTCGCTTGAAGAAAGTTGGGAAATATTAAAAACTTATTTTCAAAGTGGTGAGTCTTCTACTCAAACCGTCAATGCCGAGCGCTACCGCGCAATGTTGAACTATTGGTTCTTTCAAGAAATTGAAGCTAACGACTTGGACGATGTTTGGTTTCAACAGGACGGTGCAACGAGCCATACAGCACACACCACAATCGATGTTTAACGCCGCATTTTAAGAAATTCGGAAATCGAATAATCAGCAGAAATGCTGATGTGAATTCTAGCCACCAAGAAGCTGCGATCTGACGCCATTGGATCATTATCTTTGGGGAGCGGTGAAAGATAAGTGTTACGCCAACAATCCAGAAACAATTCAAGACCTCAAGACCGAAATTCGAGCTGCTATTGGTGAAATAGAGCCCCAAACAATCGAAAATGTATTAAAAAATTGGGTGGAACGAATAGGCTACTGCCAAGTCAGCCGTGGTGGTCATTTGGCCGAAATTATTTTTCATAAATAAATGTCATGAACCAACCTTTTAAATAAATGTTCAACGATTGGAAAATATTGAGAATTTTTTTTTTATAGCAAAATTAAATTCCAAATTTTAAATGGGCCACCCATTATGAAAGTGTCTTACTGAGGCAATCTCGAGAATGATATTCGTATCAAAATCACTCGTCTGACTGTTCGTGATTTCGAAAAAAATGGCATGAGCGAAATTGGAACAAACTTGAATGTTACAAGAGAAAAGTTCCACCTGCTTAAATTTCATCTAGAGTGGAATTCGACATGACTATTTCTGTGGTTGATGGCTGTGTTAACTGGTTTGTGAGTAAAAAACGCTCTTGGGAGTAAATTCTGAAATATCGCTTTGTGATTATCGACATCTGCGACCTTCAATCAGCTAAATATGGTTACTATATGGTTGAATCTAGATTGTACCAGTAAACTCCCCTTTCCAGCATGCGAAGTGAATGTAATCTATAGATATGTCTGACAACACCTTACAACAGAACCACATCCATTTCTGGTGATGTTGAAGACTGGCATTTCATTGAATTGTTATTCGGATGTGATCATGATGGGGGACATGAATAATTGCATGATTCAGAATTCTTCTCGTTCGAGGGCGATGAGGAACATATTGGAATCCTATAACCTTAAACTCGTGAATAACAGGCCCACTCATCACAGTGCTAGCTGTGATACGTTACTTGACTTGTTTATAACGTGTATACCTAGCAGAGTGGTTGCCAGTGAACAGCAGCATGCTTATCAATTTTCTCATCATGATTTGGTGTTTGCTGGATTTAAGCTCAAATGCCCTGAACCTAAGCCTCGAGTTATTAAATGTCGGAATTTGAGAGGTGTCGATCTGACGAGACTGGTTCAAACTGCGCGGGATGCTGAGTGGGAATCGGTTTATCGAGCTCTTACATTGGATGAAAAGGTGGCTATTTTTAATGAATTAATATTAAAAATCTACGAAAAATTAGCGCCCTTCAAAGTCATTGAAAGTTAAACATTCTCCATGCCCCTGGTTAACTGAAGAGATCAAGAATGCTATGAAGTGTCGTGACAGGTTGAAGGTCTTCTACATCGCGAATCCTACTGAAGCAAATAGGGAACATTATCGTACTACAAGGAACTCTTGCAATCGATATGCAGGAGTGCAAAGAGAAAATCTTAATGGTGCACCACCAGGGAAGGTCTGGCAGACTTTGCGCTCAGTTGGGGTGGGCGAGAGGCACTGTTCACCTTGTGCAAATTTTGATCCGTCTCTGCTTGCCCACCATTTTGCAACTTCTGGAACTAGAATTAAGTTATGAAGACAAATACATTAAAGAAGTTAAACGCATGTTCTCCACCAGGTAGATTGTTCGATTTTGTACCCATTAATGAAGACGATATTAAGACTGCTTTGGGAGAGGTTGGTTCAGGGTCAATTGGTTCCGATGGTATTGGATTGAACCTTCTGAGGCCCATTGTGAGTGAGATTCTCCCTGTGCTATCACACATCTTCAATATTTCACTTCAAATGGGCATTTTTCCTAGTGCATGGAAATATACTAAAATCACTCTCATACCTAAGTGCCAAAATCCCACGAGTCCAGAGGACTTTAGATCCATTTCCATACTCCCAACTCTATCAAAAATATTTGAAAAGATCATTAAAGGCCAAATTCTTACCTATTTAAATAAAAATAATCTTCATAATTGCTACCAGTCGGGGTTTAGCCAAAAACACAGCACGACAACTGCCCTTACTAAAATAACTGATGATATCAGCGTTGCCATGGATAAAAAACTACTCACTGTTTTAGTACTCTTAGATTTTAGTAAGGCCTTCAACTCCCTCGACTTTGATATACTTCCAGCCAAGCTGCGTCTGCTGGGTTTTGCTGAGCATACCATAACCTTCTTCTACTCTTATCTGAGGGATCGCGAAATATCTGTTGAGATGAGTGGCGGCTCTTCTGATTGGGTGATCACCATTTTTGGGTGTTCTGCAGGGGAGCGTGTTGGGTCCTCTTTTATTTTCTGTTTACGTCTCCTCACTGACTGTCTCCTTTGATATTAAATTTCACCTTTTCGCAGATGATCTACAAATATATATACATATTTGATTTCACGCCTACTATCGAAAACCTAAAAGGAACTTACGAAAATTGACGTCGCTCAGCAAGATGACTCTAAATACCACCAAAACTAAGTCGAGTATTATTGGTACTAAAAGAAACTTGGGTTTGATTGACAAAGTAAATAACAAAATTGTCCTCAAAGATGCTGTTGTTCCCTACTCCAATGAGGTTATAAACCTTGGTATCTTATTGGACGAGACTTTATCCTGGAATAGTCAGATTGCCTCTAACAGTTCAAGAGTCTTCCATGTCTTGCATCAACTCCGACTTTTAAAGAACTTCTTGCCATTCGAAACCAGGAAAACAATATTCTTCTCTCTCGTACTTCCTATACTCGACGATTATGCATATATGGGTCTCACAACCACACAGCTGATGAAACTGGAGCGTTTACAAAATGCAGGTGCACGGTTTGTTGACAACTCAAGGAAATTTGATCATATAAGTCAATACAGGCAAAATATGGGATTGCTACCCATCAAACAACGTCGAATTTGGCATCTTCTTTTGCTGGGTTTCAAGGTGTTGAGCTCTCGCGAGCCTGGGTACCTGTATGATGGTCTTTGTCTTCTAGGGGATGAGGTCCGTCAGACAAGGGCGCTCTATAACTTCACCTTGAGGATACCACTCCACTCGACTAGTGTTAGCTCGAATAGCTTCACAGTTCTCTTTCCCCGGCTCTGGAATCGCCTCCCTCCGGATATCGTTCGGAGAGTAACTTTCCTTTCATTTAGGTTTTCCCTCAGGAGATATTTGAGTGCTTCACCTATCATACTCACTTGAGACTCATGTTCAATGTGGTCGCCCTTTCTTCGGCGACATCTATCCTTTCCCCCCCATTTCCCTTTTCACCTATTCTGGAGCAAGTTGAACTGAATTCAAGTTAGGTCAAGTATTCTTGTTTAATTTTGAATTTATATATGATGTAATGACATACTGATTAGGCATAGGTTTCCTTAACATATTACTTTTGGTTGGCAGGAAGAGATTGCATGGCGATATGTCCACCATTTGCACAATACTGTAAAATGTATGAAACTTATTCTGAAGCAGTAAAGAGTTCAATGGTAATAGTAATTGTATAATAAGTGGATATTTCAAGAACAAAAGTGCAGTCAATCCAACTTGTGATTAAGTAGCAGCTAATACCGATGAAACCAATTCTGAGGCTAAATCATTTTGAGATGCACCCATCATAACAGCTGTCCCAATTGTTTTTTGAACTGTTTTGAAGGTAAATTTTCCTCTTAATTTTCCCTCGAGGATTCAAAAAAGAAAAAACATACCAACTCACGAAAAAACTCAACCAAACATTCTAATTTAAAATATTGGCCACCTGAGTGGTTCTGATTATGCGGACTAATATAATCTGTATCATTATCGGCCACTCTATATAGGGTGAGTCTTTGGCCTTTGCGTGAATTTTAACCATAGGTTCTTGAGATCGTGTTTTCATATTCAGCTGCGTTAAGAAGTTATAAGCATTCTAAGTTTTCACATTGGGCAAATACCCCTCTGTAGTCCAGTTTAGTTTGAACCATTGAATCTGAATTGTTTAAAAACATTATTTTCCCTGTAAGAAATGATTCAATCACTCATGTTTCATCAGATGATTATATCGATTTAATTCCTTTCAACTTCAAATATCTCAAAAATGATGCAATTTACGATAAGAGATGATAAATTATTTTATCTGCAATAAAGACTAATGATTCTAGGAAGTTCAAGATACGGATCTTTAGTTCAAGTGATATTTGTTTGTCATGCAATTTAACCAATCTATACAGTAGTATGAAATTTCAAACCTATATCTTTTGAACAGTGCCAAATTTGGAAAAATTTTATAGGAAGAAAATATTCCTTTTGACGTCAAGAATCTATGATTAAAATTAACGCAGTGGTCAAAGACTCACCCTGTAGAATCCAAAATAACTGATGGTAGTTTTTCAGGTTTTCATCCCCATCATTTGTTTGCTCACCGAGTTCCATATGAATTCACCCTTGCCCTTGGAATTATGCTACTGTGAAAAACACGTTTATTTTGGCTCAAAGCCCATGCATACATTTTCAATTGCGGATTGCACCAACCTATGCGCAAAGTTGTCCACGACCTAGTTTTTCCAGAATGATAAATTAAATCGGGTATTATCTGTTGGCGTGATATATGCGCCGTATATTAGATGGAAGTGTCATAAATAATAGGATAAATTACAATGTGGATACGGGATTTAAGCTGCCAGGATGTGACGTTGCACAAGCCGAGGGGATACCGCAGGGCCACTCTTTCACCAGAGATTCAATCAAATTGTTGAAGCAGCATGATGCCGTGTATACGAAACTACTTAATCGAGTATGACGACCGTCGTCATCAAGAAAAGGTTCAGCGAGAGAAATGAAAGTGAATATGATAAAATAAAATATTTATGGGAAAAGGAATGATTTCTACTAATGCCTATTGAGCTGGCCATGCAAAGCAATATGTTAAAAAAAGAACGACAATTACAAAGAACCATCGTTCTAGTGTGCGAGCTAGTCATTATCGACGCATGGTGATCTCAGAGAATCAAGACCACAAGTGCAAATGTGGACCAATTTCTAGGACTGCCTCTCATCCAAATGATAGTCTGTTAAGCGTAAGAAAGAGCAGGCGGTACAACGATCATAAAAACAAGATGGACGATCTAAAAAAGTTTAGAACATGTAATCACAGAGATTTGCTACTACCCTTAAGTATGAAAATGTAATTACCTGTTACATTCGTTTTGTAGCCCTCATTTCTGTATCTGAGTTTCTTTGCATCTTTTTTCAGAGGACGTTGTACCCTCAGGAAGCATCCGAAGACTTCGGAGCCGAAATTGGCTGTTATTTTGATAACATAGTTCACATTTCTCTAACTAGATTTAGGTGAACTTTTCTGTAGCCAATGTCCTCGCGTTACAGGATGTTGTAACCTCAGGAGACACCTGTGGATCACGGAGTTCAAGATGCATATGTAGATTACGCAGCTGGAATTGCCTATACCTTGATACCTTATTCCATATTTATGTATCTAAGTTTTTCGTGCATCTGTCTGAAGATAATGCCATTGTGTTCTAGAACGTTATCAATTCTGAAAGCACTTATATAGTACATGGTTTAAATAACCCGTTACTTCATTACCAGAGATCACATTTATGAATCTAGGTTTTTGTACATCTATATATAGATAATTTCACTTTATTATGAGCTTAGGAAGCACCTGTGGAGTACGGAGATTACCTGCTTCTTGGATACCAAAGTCCATATTTTTCACCTAGATTTTCGTGAATATATCTGAAGTTAATGTCAGTGTTACAGAACTTTGCCGGGCAGGAAGCACTGGTAAGGATCGAGCTCATCAGAGACATACAAGATTGGAATCTTTAAGGAGGGAGGAAGAAACTCCTATGAAATGCTGAATGTGAGAGAAAGACGTACTTTGGACAAAAAGATTCAGTTAGAAATTTCATTTATGATTCAACCTTATCCCGAATCTGGCTAATCCGCTTCGAAAATTATACGAATAAACTCAACTCTGATCAAGAATTTGACATTCGGTCAAAAAAAGACACCTCTTCAATACACTAATAACAAATACACAAAAATCGGATTAATCTTAATGGCTTCTCAGCATTTCAACTGTCCAACAAGGATCATAATAAAGGATATTACCAGAGAACCTGCTTTCCGATTCACCTCGGCTTCGTTTCCTATCCTGAAACCGAACAATTCCTCAAATATCCTGTATGAAATCAAACTCGATCCTTGTTTTCGCCTCAGCGTATGCATCCTGCCTTGCATAATTATGCCTCAGGTTTTCCACATAAATTTACTGCAGATAAAACGTAACATTAATCTTCTTTTGGAAACGGCTGGAATTATTATCTCCATATATCCTTACTGCGATGTTAATCCAGTCAGCGAGAGCACGGCTTCCCCCGGCGACTGGTGACGTGAGCGCCATCTAGGACACGCACCAGCTCAGCAATCCTGATGATTTAAAGGCGGCTGGAAAATATCAAATTATGAGATGATCGGGACAGGAAATTCAATGGTCAAATGAATCGTATGGTTGAACACTATTCTCGAATATAAATAGGAATACGAAAATTAACCTTATTAGTAATAATAATAATAATAATAATAATAATCTTTATTCATCCCCATAGACATTAATTGTATGAGACAAGTCAAAAAAAAATACAGGAAAACAACAAATTTTGATCTGAAAGATCGACTTGAAGAGAAAAAAAAATTGATATCAAATTACAAATGATCAACCATATATTCATTTAGACTTAATAGCCTTTTTAACATAACATGGATTTAATCTCCCTCTTGAAAAAGCAAATTTCATATTTTTAAAACATTCTGGTAATTTATTGTAAATTTCAATACCTTGGTAAGTAGGTGAATGTTCAAACTTCGTCGTTCGGTGCTTAGGCAGAGACAGGATTTTGTCATTTATCGTTGTATAGGAGTGATGACTGGACAATCTTTCTAGAGTTTTTAAATTTTGCTTGATCGAGAGCAATAACTTATAAATATAAATACAAGGGACTGTCAAAATTTTATTCTTCACAAAGAGTGGCCTGCAGGATCTCGAGTCTATACCAAATCAAGCGCAGGACCCTCTTCTGAGCAACAAAAACTCTATCTACATCAGTGGAATATCCCCAAAGTAAAATATTATATGAAATGTGGCTGTAAACCAAACAATAGTATAAATCAAGCAAACATTCTAGTGAAAAATAATTTTTTACTCGGTTTACTGCATAATATGATGAATTCAACTTTTTTACTCAGTATGTCTATGTGATTAGTCCACCTAAGATATTCGTCAATGTATATACCTAAAAACTTTATATATTCTTCAGATTTGATTGAAGTATTAGAACAGCTGATACTCAAAATGTCACGGTTCATGTTTTTCAGACCAAAGTAAATACATTTAGTTTTTCAACATTTAACAGTAGTGCATTCCTTTGGCTCCAATCCATAAGACTTTGAATAATACCTTTACAGGCATCAACAAGTTCAGTAACACTCGAGGCTGTAACAGCAACAGAAAAATCATCTGCAAAAATGAGCACTAGCTTCGATCTCAGGTAATCAGGTAAATCATTGATGAAAATTATGAATAAAAGTGGACCCAAGACAGAACCTTGGGGCACTCCAGACGTGGTGTCGTATTCATTACTGAAAACGTTGTTAACCTTTACCTTCATGGTTCTACCAGTGATGAAACTGTACAACCAGTCAAGGAACACACCTCTAAATCCCAAACTATACAATTTCTCCTTCATGAACTCGAACGATATAATATCAAATGCACAGGACAAGTCGAAAAATAACCCCGCCACAAATCAGCCCTCATCCAGACCTTTATGGACACATTCAATGAACTTATAAGCTACTGTCTCAGTAGAACGACCAGGCCTAAACCCATGCTGAGAGTCAGAAATCATACTGTATTTATCTAGAAACAGTGATTCTCTTTGAAATAACACTCAGCACAGATACAGGACGGTAGTTGGAAATGTTTTGAATGTCATTTTTATTCTTTGGAACCGGAATAACTATTGCAGCCTTAAGAAGATTCGGAAATACACCACTAGTGACAGATAAATTTATGAGATATGCTAGGTGACCAGATATAAACTCTCCTGATGCAATTATTTCCATAAAAATTGTGTATAGACATGTAGATGAAGAAGTTTTAGCTTAAAACACCCTTCGTCTGCCCAAAATAATACGCTCAGGATAGAGATGAAAAATTTATTCGAAAACTTCGGTATGTATTTCTGATATTTGATGATTGTGTAAAATTTCAACACTTGTAATTATGTGAAATAAAGCATTGCCTGGATCTCATCTTCAAAGGGGTCTTGCTCCTTGCAGTAGGATTTTTGTGTTATTGAAACTATTATTTTCATTATAACAGAAAAGGTAAGACTGAAAAAGGCCTATTAATTCAAATTCAGAACTGCCTAATATTAAATGCACAGATGTCAGTCAAAGGTGTTGTTGGCCTTCACATTTATCCAGATGTTTTTTTGAATGAGTTTATGGATTGTTCTGATACAATTACCCAGAAGAGTCAATTAGACACCTCGAAAACATTGTTGCCAAGAAAATTGCTGTATTGAAATTATTGTTAGCAAGCTTACATTGCTATTTCCTTGTGTCTGTTTTCCTTCCATAATCGGTTCTGATTGCTTGCGAATAGGTAAACCATATCTGTACCGAAGAGTGAACGAAAAGCCTCGTACGTAATAATCAAATTAGTCTTTCTCTACTTTCTAAAAAAATAGCATATGGAAGTGGGATATCCCACCTCTGCAGCAACTGCAGCTCCAACTCATAATCACTCCTCAAATAATCCCATCAAACAGATCTAGCGTGCTCCAAAATAAGACGCACTAGGTCGTGAGAAGAGTCCTACCTGTTGTTACATCAAATGCAGCAAAAAATTTCAACAATCGATAGGTTAACTGCCTTGACGTCGATACAGAAGCTAAGATGTGGATAGAGCAACTCAAGTTATAAGTGATGGTCACACTTAGGTTACAGTGCTAGAGATCAATGATTAGCTTCTACTGGGAAATATAGTAAGGACACCTTAGGTTCTCTGTACTGATATGAAGAACACATTTTTCTATATTTAGGGACAACAACCACTCCTCACACCATACTACTAGCCTATCGAGGTCACCTTGAAAATGCCCGATATTGTCTAAAGATCTGGTATACAGCTTTCTGTCATCTGTAAACAGTGAGCAACTGTATAGAAAAAGACGAGAGTGACCAAAAGTATATAACAAAAACCATAGGGGGCCAACAGAGAACCCTGATGAACTCTACTAAGGACACCCACATCTGAATATAGGAAATTCACCAACTCTAATCCCAAAAACTGAGTGGAATATAAATGATTGAGTCCATAAAGACAAAGGACGCCTCTCTCCTAAGAAATCGAGTTTCCTCAGCAGCTGGCGGTTAGGGACACGATAAATTTTTTTACGGAATCAAGGTAGATAAAATCGACTAGAGTACCACAATCAGTTCACCTTATCCAATGGTTACATCAGGTGAGTAAGTTCGTGGTGGGAGACTAACCAGAAAAGAACTCGTTTTGCTCTCTGGGAATTAAATTTATTTTGTGGCAAATCATATCAATCACTTAGCGAACTTCAAATCTCAAGCTCATAGTGCCGAGGAGAAGGCTTATAGATTAGATGCCTATAACCAAGGTAAAGTATCCGTTTGGGAAGATCGCCTACTCACTCTCAAGAGGAAGCATAGGACTAGCTCTCAATTTATCTATTTGTTCTTCATTCCATGAGAAAAACAAAAGAAAAACATGACATTTCTGATAATGGGAAATTTAAGGAAAGTTATTTAGACAGTTTACATCATTCAACATGATTATCCTTGAAAAATCTCTATAATAATGTAATGTATAATAATTCTACGTTTTCGTGCAAATTTTTTATCGGTCTATTTTCACAAAAACGTAGGATTATTTGTGGAAATTAATGGAAACAGCTCGAATCATCTTCTTTCTTACGAGTATTGGCCTACAGAGAAATATTTGCTATGTGAATATGACATACATCAATAGAACTGGTTGAGATTCTGAGAATCAGGTGCTCTAAGTGCACCCGTTTTTGTCTTTCCTCGATTTTGTGTCTTCAAAAAATGTGCCCCCTTGGTGATTTAATTTTTTGCGTTCATAGTGCACAATCGACTTCGTGTAGTTAAAACGTTTCGGTCTCTTGAACTTCAGGAAGCGACTACATTATTTAAACGTCAGAAATCAAACAGAGTATTATCTATGCCTGCATGAGGTTCTGGATTTCACTTTCCGAGTGGATGAATTCAAACGCATTCATTATATTCCAACCGTTTTCTCGACAATCGTGATGTAGCTTTAATGATTCTGCTATTCCAAGTATACGAAAACTAAAGGCTCGTTTATACTGGCTGGTACCTTATGCCGTAACCTTAACCTTAAAAGTTGAACCATAGGAATTCAATGCTTTCGTTCATACTCATTCCCTAACCTTTTCCCTTACCCTTGAAATGTTCAACTTCTAGGGATGAATTCATAGAAATATATATTCATAAATAATTTGGACAAATTACATATATGTATTAGATAATTAGATTAGATTATCTTATAAGTGTATAAGACTATCTTATAAGTAAGACAAATTAAGGAAATGTAATATTGGGCGAGTTTTTTTGACACATGCGCATTCTATAGAGGGTTCAATTATTTATATCATGATACTAGGACTAACAGATATTCTCACGCGCATATCGGTAGTGACGTCATCAAGAGACCCCTGGTTGGTTGTTAGAACTGATCAGAGATGTCTCCACATGCTGTATATAACCGGAGGTGGTCTATGACGTTGATATTAGTGTTCTGTGACGTTTAACCTTAAATATAAATAACTTTGCGTTTGACGTCTGCTTTTATTTGTATGTGTATGTGTATTGTGAAAGATAAATTATATTCACATTATTCGGCGAAACCTAGAAAACGACGATTTCGAATAAGCCAATAGGCTTCTTATCTCTTGCTGACGTCATGCGCGAAGTTTACAAAACTCGTTCTTCTGGACATTAAAATTAAACTATGCAATGTAAATCTATGCTGGAGACATCTCTGTCTCCTCTAACGAACCAAAGGGGTCTCTTGATGACGTCATGCGCGAATTTGTTCTAAACTCGTACCCCAAGTGAGCCTATCTCTTAGTCCTAGTATCATGATTTATATCAGAGTATTGAATACAGAAAGGATCTCTGTTTTAATAGCGGCAATTTCAAATAATATCATAAATTATAATACAAGATGATCAGCACGTATCAAAACGTAGAAACACAAATTCCAAATGACGAATTATTAATAAGCATAGAGCAAAATCCATAAAATCTATGTTCTGCTTAAGGTTAAGTTAACAGCCAGTATAAACACCTACTGAAATTCTTACGGCATACGGAATAAGGTAAGGGCTTAGGGCATAAGGTACCAGCCAGTATAAACGAGCCCTAAGAGAATTAGGACGTTCCATTCTATTCTATATATTTAGTCAAAATAGGTATCAATTTTTTTTATCTATTTAGTAAGCATCGATACTATATAAGAGATATTTATCGTCTCAAATAGAAATACGGATACCTCAAGATACCTCAAGAGTATCATTCCCTCCCTAGAGCGAAAGCAATAAAGCCCCATACCTCAAGTCAATGTTTTTCAACATTTTTTTTTCTGTCGACGGAAATAAAACGTCTCGCTTTTATTTGGTGATCCCACATTTTCCTGGTGAGCATTTTCAGTTGATAAAAGTGACTGCTTCGTTAGAGCCCATTTGAGATTCTACGTACGAACCGGAAAGGTGTTTGAAGCGCCCGCATAGAGTTCGATGCGGCAACAAAAAGGAGGATTTACACCCTCAGGGATACACGCGGGAAACTTCCCTTCTGAAACAAAGAAACCTAGAGCGGCTTCAACCACCCCCTATACCTATTGGATTCAGATCAGATGAGACAGACTGATAGATACCCGCACGTGTCTAGCTTCTTCCCGAAGTCCTGAGAAAATGGCGATAAAGCAACAAGAACAGGGAACGATTCCAATATAAATTAGGGAACCACAATCCTGTTCCTCGTCTGCTGTATTGGTTAGTTAAGGATGTATATAGAAAGGGATTTTGGTACTAATGGATTAGGTGTAACGACTACTGTTCTATATATTGATCGAAATTTATTGGAGATGTGCTTTACTTGTGTCATTGAAGAGAAATGGGGAAAATAATATTGGAGAATATTTGAAGATTCCTCAGCAAAAACTTGAATTCAGCATGTTGGACCAATTTCGAACTATCTATGTCTAAAACTTGAAAAAGCTTCTGATGTTCTTTTATTCTTACTTTCCTGTCCTTTTATATCAAATTCTTCTAATGTTTTTTGATAATCTCCTCACATAAGGAATTACGCTTTTTATGATTTGTCCCATAACTAATTTTGTTGTATCCTCAGGGGGTTTAATCGGATTTTGTCTGATTTTATTCGCTCTCTCCAATGTCTTTTGGGATATTACATCTGGGTGTTTTGTGATGTTATATATTTTTCTCTATTTCAGTGTCGTAATGAGTTCATTACCGTTCTAAAAACAGTGCTGTAATGAACTCATTACATTGTTTTTAGTTATATTTTTCGATTTGTGATTGACAACACTGACTTCCTATCCTTTCGAATGTCAACACGCGTCTATTGCATGTCAGTTGTCCATATTAACCCACATAGAGATTTGAACGCACTATTCAAATTCTATAATCTGTCAATTTTCGTATCAGTCACACCAACTGCGAAAATAAAATACAAAAGGCACTAGGAGGTATAATCTGAATTTTTCATTGAATTTCAATAAATTTCTCACAATTCTTGACTGAAATAGAGAAAATATCGTCTAATACTTGTCGCAGAAGGCAATTCCAACACTCGCTCATTTTCGAATTTCGCATTCGTGTTGGAATAGGTGCCCATTTTCTGCAACTTGTATTAGAATATACTATTATCTTTTTGAATAGACCATATATTTGTTTGTCTATCAAAAAAATAGTTCGCTTCTCTCCAAATTGTTTATTTCGTGTTGATTACTTTGCCAAACATCCCTCGACAATATCAAACAATAAGAACTGATATTTCACGAATTATTCGACCCGGCGCGTTCGCCATTTCGTAATAATATCAATGGTTATACATTTTTACAGTTCCAGAATTTCCTCTTAGATATTTTAGTTAGGAAGTACGTATTCTAAATCCTTCTCCTGTTTCTGAGCAACTTCCCCACTTATTTTCTGCCAAATCAGTTCAACTATTCCTGAGTTATAAAAAGTGTTACTAACAGAAATTTCTTTTATATATACAGATACATACCATCTTACTTCAGGGATTGCACGTTTCATCAACACATTAGACAATATTCCTGAACAAAACATCTCATAGCAAACCCCCATTCCTCCAAAACTCCCTATTATTTGGAATCCTATACGTATACCAATGTAAATCCATCCAAGAATCAAACAGACGATCTTGGTGGCACAGATTACAAGGGACTGACGAAAGCACTCCGGCATGTCTTTCACGTTCTCGAATTTACATTGTTTTGCCTGCGAGTAAATTACAGAGACTTACAAGTCACGGTAGAAGGGGGCGTAAGATCCCTTCTGTCCCTCGAGAGATGACAGTTTATTGGGATAAGCACTTAATAGAAAGCCAGAGAGACGGAGCCCCCAACCGTACAGGACGCCCTAACTTCGTTACTCCATTGCCTTAATTCATAAGGCTTTTGTTTTCACATCGACTTTGTTTTCTCTTTCGGAAAATATTGGTGTCGAAACTAAGTGCCCTTTTTTGTTGTTCCCGGAATAACGTCTCCTGAAAGTTCATCATTTTATTGAACTTCGGTATTGCTTGACTGTCTCGGGAGAATCCTGTACTTTTTCTGGAATAAAAGCTCTGCCAATTCATTGCGAGGGTTCTTCAATTTCACTCTACATAATGCTTCGCGAATCATGAAAATAGTTCTCTATTCGTCAACATATCTTATAAATAAATTCAGAAATAAATAATCAATGAGGCGATTTGACCCGATCAGCAAGTATACCTTGGTATTTAAGTGTCAGCAAGCGTGCAAAAATCAATCCCCCTTATCCATCAATGTGCCAATTGATGAAACTCATTAAGATACGAACGCAGAATACGAGGGTTGACTTTTATATTTCGAGATTGGACAACCCTACTGTTGCAATCTGTCACTGACAGTTCTATCGTATAGCTTGACATTTTTGAGGTTATACGTAGTCAGAAAATTTTGACATACGAGCGCTATTTGTGTTGTTTACAGTAACTTAAAAGATTCATCTCGCCCAAAAAATGGAATCAAATCGTGAAAATTTCCGTGCGGTTATTTTTTACAATTTTCAACGTGGATTATTTCAACAACAAGTGCATCGATGAACTTAATTCAATTTTTGGCGATAAAGCTCCATCAAGGGCCAGTGTTCATCGATGGTATGGTGAATTCCGAGGTCTTAGTTCACTCCAAGTCGAATTTCGTGAAGGTCGTCCAAAATCAGTTGTGGTTCCGAAATATATTGAAGCAGTACGCCAACTGATATTGCAAGATCGTCATGTCACCTATAGTGATATTGAGACAACCTTAGGAATTAATGGGATCAGCATACATTCAATATTGCGTGAACATTCGACCGTCAAAAAAATTTATTCGCGTTGGATCCCACACAATTTGTCAATCGCTCAAAAAAGGGCTCGTGTCGATTGTTCGAAAGAAAAGCTATAAAATACGATCACGGTGCTTGGAAACACCACTATGACATCTTGACAGGTGATGAATCGTGAATTTAAGCGTATGAGCCCGAAAGTAAACAGCAGTCGATTGTATGGGTGTATCAAGATGAGCCAAATCCAACAAAAATTGGTGCAAGCATATGGTCGCCTGTTTTTTCCGGAAAAACTGGACATGTCGCAATCGTACCACTAGAACAACTCAGAACAGCCAATTCTGAGTGGTACATAACCATTTGTTTGCCAGTTGTCTTCCAAGAAATCAGGAAAATCAACTGTCGAAGACGGATCACCCTTCACAACGACAATGCAAGCTCTCACGCATAGGCTCAAACAACAGCATTTTTGAACACTCAAAACATCGATTTGATGAGTCATCCACCGTATATTTTATTCCCGTACGTAAAAAAATAAAATGAGAGGCCAACGTTTTTCGACAGCTGAAGAAGTGGTTGATGCGTTCAGAATGTTTTGGAGACCAGAGTGGCAAAAGTGCTTCGAGAATTGGTCCAAACGCATGAAAAAGTGTAGATTTGAAGATTTCTTTAATCTACATCGAACAAAACAAACCACAGATAAGCGCTAATTTTTATCTAGTTTTCGTAATCTGTCAAATTGACATTCATGACAGTTCGGCAGATAGAGAGTATACGGCCGACCGGATGGACGGACACCTTCAAGTTTGAACCTGTATTATTCGTCAGAAAAAAGGATCAGAAAAAGGATATTCAATTTCTGAATAAAATCCTAGTCAGAAATTTTTGAGGCTCAGTATTTAGCAGCACCTCGTACACAAACGCATAGGGATTCATCAAAAGCGGCAACCCTGGGGCTCCGGATTAAATTTGAAGCGTTGATCGTCACGGCAGGCCATGAGATAACGCCGGATCCGGATGTCATGAATCATGGCGGGCGTTCGGATGGCAGCGTCCTACGCGTCGCGACGCCACGTCGTCAATGCCAGGATAGCCTGCTAGGGACATTTATTTGAGTACGCATTTAGTTTGTTTGTTGTCGTCCCTGCAACGCCTCGTAAAGTTGACATATTTATGTTCTGCGCCGCATTATACACTTTGGGTTCAGTGCCGTTGTGTTGTCAATAAATGTACGCGATATGAAAGGACCCTGTTGATGCTGGGTCCCGTTTCTCATGCCGAAATCGTCCTGAAATTTCGTCGGGGCGTACTCTCAACAAGTGGATAATGGCCGGCAATATCATACGTTCATAAATTGCACCGGATACAGCTTTTCATGAACTGCTTTATTTTGTTCGCTCTCGGGTATTTCCTTCCTATCACTGTTTGCGCCACGATTGCAGAACGTTTCGGATCTGTAAAAATGTTGAACTTACATTTCAGGATCGAAATTATCGTTAATTTCGTTGCGAAGGGCCTTTGGAAACTTCAGTCGCATTGCGCAATAAACCTTATTCCAATTTATGGTCTCAGCGAACACAATCTGCACAATGTAAACTGAACAATATTTAAAGTGATTGGATTGGACTGCAATACAGACTCACAATGTCGTTCATATAGGATCTGGCATCATTGTCATAAATGAAAAATTTGAGAGATGTTGCAAAATATCGAAAGCACACAATCTTTAATAAAATCTGAAATCTTGCTAAACAAAACCAACAGGAATATATAATAGGTTCGTCTCAACACCTCATTCATTCAAGTCCAAGTCAAAGAACAATTATTTGGATCTCCCCTAAGAGGATGAAAATTTTTGAAACATCTGATAATAATAATATAGAAAAATCAATATCCATCCACTGCTAATAAAAATGTTTTTATATTCCGAGAATTTACAAAATATGGTATACTCATACCTTCTTACAATGTGATGGTATGAATTACGGAAATTCAAGTATGTTCTGAAGATCTATATCCTCGATATATATTCAGGACTTTGTATATCTCTGATGAATATCTTATGAGGTATTAAGTAATTTAAACAAATGTTTTGGGAATTTTCTAAAAACTTTCTAGCGTGACGGTTTCCACCAGAATTTGCCAGCCGAAGAGCTGGCCGGTAATACTCAAATTTGACCACAGATTTTTCATCCGGAACTCAAACTAAATTTTTTTGCATTAACATGCAACATTACTCATAAAGACTCTACTGAAAAAAAAGGATTACAAAAATAAAGTTTTGCCTTCATCAACTGTAAAGCACAAAAGAGATTGGTTCTTCTTCAACTTATATTCATCGACAATATGATCCTTGTGAAAGGTTGTCACAACGTTTACGCATTGCAGCATTGGTAGAATATGAAATGTTGGTTGCAGCAATTTAGTGGTGTACGAATGGAGTAAAACTCCAACACATACTATATCTACTCTGTATTTTTTCGATTAGAACTAGGGCATTTCAGTAATCATCAATTCGAAAATTAGCTCCACATCTTCTCGCGTTTCGACTAAGTTTCCATTACAATCCATTAATCAGCCTAGCGAATAACAGTTCGGGTGGAAAACGATATCACGAAACAACAATTGTGTATCCCACTTAATTTCTAAATGAACTTTATAAGCCAGCAGAAAGTACTCGTTCATTTTCCAAGCGAGCGTTTTCTTATTGGAACCCTCGCGAGCACATTTGCATTTTAGGATAATTGTTCCATACTACAGGGATTAAGGTAAAGAGAAAATATAGGATAGTTACTTTAAGCTGTGCGATGATGGTAAGCTTTGGATTTCTCCCCTAAGTGGATTGCAATCTTATTTGAATGTGTTTCCTAAACAGATTTGGAATAAATTGGGTGAACTATTTTGTACGCCAATAGCTTGGTGTTTGTGAAGCATGGATGTTGATTCTTGCATTGAAAACTAGAAGTTATCTTGCTCTCACTGAAAAGTATCCGGAAGTTTAATATAAAACGCATGAATATAGAAGTTCTTCAATATTTATTGAATTTCCTTCTAAATATGCTCCATTCAAAGCGATACAGATATAAATGTGCCACATTTATTTCGTGGCCAAGCCGGGATTGACGGCCAGGAAGGTATTGCTCTGTGTTTGGTGGGATTGGAAGGGAATCATTCACTATGAGCTGCTGCCATATGGCCAGACGCTTAATTCTACCACAGTATAGGGACCAAGCAGTAGTCGCCATAGACTACCTATAGATAGGCAACTCTGGCATGAATATTGGTCCCGGCTTAGAGCTCAACTTACAGCGCCATCTTTCGTCATCTTAGAGTTGATTACAGATTCCATTCGCACAACGTTCCGTCTCGTGGCACCCTCTAGTGCATTTTATAAGAGTTATCATAGGATTCCACGCAAGCGCAGGTTGAATCCCATATTTTTATTGGAAATGAAAACATTTGAAATGACCATAATTCTTTTAATCTGTTGTATATTGTCACAATTTCAATAAAAAAATATCATTTGATCAGAAAATTGTGACAATTTGCAGCAGATTAAAGAATTATGGTCATTTCAAATATATCTATCTGCCTTTCAAATCAAAGAACATACTAATCTTTAGAGGATGAAAGGAAATAAACAAAAAAGAAACTTTAGAAATATATATATAATGCAGTAAATTATCAATTTACAAAAATTTCAATATCGAGGGAAAGAATAAACGAACCAAGAATAATTATGCAACAATTACTCATCAAGTTATGAAAATACATTGAAAGAATGAATTAGAATATTAGTGACAGATACATCAATTTAAGCATGAACTGCATTAGATTTATACTTTTATGACAGAAACAATTTCTAAAAGTCTATTTTCTTTTAGATACTTTTTCGGATGACATCTTCATTATTGGATCATAAGATCTTATTGTTTTTTTTCCCGATAAAATTTTATAAATAGTTCTGTCATAAAAGTACAGAAATAATATCATGGCAAAATCAATAAACTTATTAACTGAAATTCCTTGAATTTGGCGTTTCAACGGTAAATCTCACATATCCGTTGAAGTATTCTAGGAATCTTCTGATAGACGATTTTTATGAAACTTACTATAAGTGGAATACCCAAAACTATAATCAATGACCATGAGCAGTTCACTTATATATAAATACCTTGTTGCCTCAAAGTTTCTTCAGGAGTTCTGGAGGGTGGACAAAATATGCTTACATAATCTGAAAGATTATTGAAATTACAAAAATGATAATCATAGGGAGTAGAATGAATTACTTGGCAAATTAAGTGTTGGTAGAGCAAATCTTTTCAGCTTTCCATGAGGGTCTATACAATCCATATGAAAATGCTTTATGCAAATAACACTTTTGGATGAATGAAAACATGGATTTCTGATTCTTTCCAACCAAACATTTCTAACACCCTCAACTTGTGTAATGAAAAACCTAGAAAGAAAAACCATTTCAGACACCCAGTTCATGCTCATCATAAAATAGTTTCTTACTCTTCATAAAGTCCACCAAGAGTGAGGTCTGATAAAATCCGTTTTTACCGATCACTACTGAGAAGTACTAATTTACCGATCCGAGCTTCTAAGATAACAACAGATGTCTCTACCGCTCGTCGAAGAAAAACGTGACCAGCTTTGTAGTAGGCGAGTTCCCACCCCCTGGTAGTCGCACTCCGTCGATTTTGAACTGAAATCGCTTACACCAAAGGGAACTCGCGCATTCCTCCCTGCGCATAACCTAATCGACCGCGAATATAAAAATTGATTAGAAAAGGTTATTTGCGTTACCTGAAAACTTAAATATTTTGATTTGAGCTGGTAATAAGTTTTCACAGTGATATTTAGAGTGTATGGACCATTGTTTAGTCTATATTCATATAAAAATTATGACTCCGCTCATAATGTAACCGTAAATGTAATCTCATTTCCTCACTAACAGAACGCATTCAATAAAAGATATATTGTTTTATTGTGGTTTTAATATCACTTTGAAAGAAACAGTAATTAATGATTAAATTTACTCAGGGACAGCCTCTGAAACTTTTTGAAATGTGTTAAAAATCATAGGTACCTTAGGTTTGTGAGTGAAATGACTCATTAAAATTTTTCTAAACGAGGATTGAGTTAAAAAGTAGGTATTATATGGAAAAATAAGTAGTTGATGGTTGAAAGCATCGAATGTGTTTAATATCAAATTATTTTTATATTGAATTGAATTGTTTCGAATAAATTTTTTCAATGAATTCTCTGATGATTTGGTTTGATAGTATTTTTTGCTACATACAATTTATGAAAAGAGGAATTTGATTATGGAATTCTTAAGTATCGGCAAACCCCCTCAACACGAAATGTTGCAAAAAATATTGATTTCTGTAATAGACCCCATATAAATGTTCTTGCTTCAAATTTCTTTTGAACATACAAATCCTGTTTAATGCGATTAGTTAAATGTAGTAAATTTTCCAGATTAAATCAACATCAGAGCATATAATTTGTTACTTGTTAGTGGATTTCTTCCAGTTTGTTTATATTTTTTGCCTTAAAAAATTTTTCTCAAGATTTGTTCAGTCTAATCTAAACTTGTAGTACAGTTATCAGGTAATATTGGATTATCTTCTTATAAATACAATAAAAAAAAACTGGTTTTCTGATATAAAATTATATTTTTCATATTTCTATGATGAATATAATATAGTAATATACAACGAAATAAAATACTATACAGTATCATAAAAATATAGTTTAATTCTGCATGCATTTCTGTCAACAATTATGTATACATCAATGAATTCAAAATAACAACAAGTATACAATGACTTTGTAAGTGATATGATAGAAATATATATAATGACTGTTTACGCTATGTGGTAAATTTGCATCAAGATCAATTCCATCAGAAAATTTGTACCTAATGTATAAATAAAACGAACACTGACAAACTGAAAATATATTAAAACTAATTCAAAATTAGTAGGTTCGAAAGATCTGTTACCATTGCATTGGTGAAATCCAATTATTTGGTCAAGAGATATATACTAAAAAAAAATCAGTTTTGATAGACATCTCATCAACACATCATATGCAATCCTTTGGCTTTTCTGTCAGTTTTTACTTTCACCGAAATTGCTTGAAATACATATTCATTCAAACCAACGGAAAACTTCCATTTGGTAGTTATTCTGCATAGAGTAGCCTTGTGAGTAAGGAAAAAGTTTTTCTTAAACTTCTTAAACTTTAGGTCCCAAAAAATAGATAGTAAGTGCAAATTGTTTATAAGCGATGGAGTACCTGTAGCCATAGGGATTTGTTCTTTTGAGTTGCAATTGGGCTATCATGAAATCGGACATGTTCGAGCTGAAATTATTCCTGCAGAATCAAATGAAACTTTCATCCTCAATTTCTACAGTTTCTTTCTCCTTCATTGAAATCTTTGTCCTCTCCATATTCTTCACCATATTCTGCAACCTTTTTTTTCTTGGAGTGTAGGCAGACAAACTTGATGATGTTTGAGTCACTTCAGTTTTTCTCACTATGAGTAAAGATAATCTTTCATTAGACTCAGAGTTCAACAAATAAATAAAAGATAATATTCACTTCCTACCAGGTGTAGTACAGATACTTGAATCCATAAAAGTTTCAGTATTTTAACCCCAGCATCCTTATTCTGATCAGAAAATGTTACACGTTACATTTATTCAATAAATACCTTTTTCACCTGTTCCTTCTTGGAATATATCTGGAAATGCATCCTTCTTTCAATTTTCCACTTCTCATTTGACTTGAAAAGTGCTCACTACAAATCCTTTTTCTATGAGCTACTTCTGGCAGTTCTAGGATCCATTCGGACCTACCTATCTTTAAAACCCAAACGGTTTGTCTGCGGAGAATTGATACAAAATTTGGACTAATAGCATAATGAAGGTCAATATCGATTCCATTCGAAAGTGGTTAAGCTACTGAATCTCCATGAATGAAGCACTACTCAAATAACAGAACTTTTAATAAACAACATTTTCTAAAATACTATATGTATCACTCACCTGTTAGTGTCTAATGGTATTGAAAAAAAAGAAAGTTTCGGATTATTGAGACCATTGTTTTTGCAGTTGTATACGCTACAATTGTTAACCATTCTGGAATTCATTTGAAAATAACACATAATTGAAACAGAATACTTACTCGAATGAAAATAAATTATTCTTTTCTTCTTTGAATTTTAATTAGTTCTTAAAAAAATTATATTCTTCCATATATTGAACGAATTAATTATACAAATGAATTATTTAAGATAATAATAATGACATTACATCTTAGAATTATTGATGAAAACAATGAAAATTTTTGCATTCGCGGTCGATTAGGTTATGCGCAGGGAGGAATGCGATAGTCAGACTTGGCGTAAGAAAATCCACGAAGTGCGACTACTGCTTGGTTCCTATACTGTGATTCTGCCATCTACTGCGAACAACTGGACCGCTTGAAGTCGGTGATCGACCAGAAGCGTTCAAAATTGGCCTACAATATGTTTGTTTTGGCTTCAAGAATCAGTAGTTGAAATTATTGCAATGGTCAAAGACTAACCCTGTAAATAAAAGAAAGTTGTGTGTCAGTTACAATATTTATAACTCAAGAATGGCTGAACAGATTCAGTTGAAAATTGGTTGGTAGGTAGCTTAGAACCAAAAAAAAGATGGTTAACATGTTCAATATATCTTCAAATCTCATACTAACGACATTTGAGTTCTGGGAAAAATTCCCAGATGTCGGTTAGAATGACACGTGTTCTCGGTAGCTGAGAGGTAGAGATCCAGACCAGTAATTTGGATATGCAGGTTCGAGTTCCGCCTGAGATGCAGTTTTTTCTGAATTTTAAGTGTCCAATTCCTTCTGCATGCTATTAACCTTAATTAGAGATAATAGAATTGACATTTTTTCATTATTATTATGCTCTTTTACTTTACTTTCAATATTCAACATTCAATAAATGTGTTCCTATTCCACTAATACAAATTACACTCATTAATCTACATTAACTCGAATGTAAAACCGATTTCGATATCTTAAGAGAAGTGAAAAAACCGTCGACGTGAAAGATGTGAATTTTCATTCGATAGTAAGTATGCACGAAGGAAAACAATGAATCTTGAGTGCTTTTCAGTGAAGCGCATCATCACCAATTTCCAGATGCTGCCGGAGACGATCCACTTACAGAGATGTGTGGAAGTCTTTACTGCACTAAATCAAGATGAATGTCTCATTCGGCCCGATCGATCTTAAGACTCCACTCCTCTCCCTTATTCGTTTATTGCGGATTTCAACACACATATATCTAAACATAACTCGATCAAATTGTTGACTTGTATATAGTTCGCGCCACTTTGGACCGAGCTCTT
Organism: Micraspis discolor; assembly: GCA_030674115.1. Classification (NCBI taxonomy): domain Eukaryota; kingdom Metazoa; phylum Arthropoda; class Insecta; order Coleoptera; family Coccinellidae; genus Micraspis; species Micraspis discolor. The sequence goes on from JARTUT010001740.1 coordinate 7,030,229, forward strand.
CTACTTGTCTGCCACAAGAGCGGTTATTTTCTTTAAGTGGATCGAAGCCCTCGGGCGTACCATTTCCGATCGGCCGAAATCCAATTTGTGGCGCTTTTTTCTACGTTGCTGGCAAATCGAATTAAAAACTCGATTTTGGGAAATTGTTTTTACGTTCACAGCGTGTGGGTACGATAAATAACTTTGGAGGTAGAAGACATTCTTTCAAGATGCATCTTTGTACTTACAATTTTATTACATTCAGTGCTTAATGTGAAGAGGAGTTCTTTCCGGTCTTCAAATACTGAATAAAAATACAGAAAAGCTCTGACGTAAGGTCATTTCCCGGAACCGTGCCATACTAAAACAACCACAACAATGAATGGAAACAAATCAACGAACCTAGTTCTTAAATTATAAAATCCAACCCCAGTTTACCTACTTCCATTGTCTTAAAGATAGACTCAAAGAAGGCATATATCTTTTTCTTCAAAAAGTAAGCTTTTGTCCTTTGAAACACCTCATTTATTCGAGTCAAAATCGCCTACTCATTTTTTAAGCTCCATTCATGTTTTCGAAATGGGTACATTTAAGTCGATCATAGATTAATGATGAGATGACAACACTTGGTATAATGCGGGAATTCAGGGACCCCTTGAATATCAATGTCTTTGATATACCTTCGAAATTTCGGGGATCTCTGAAGAATATGCTATGAGATCTCTGTTATCTAAATAAAAAGCTTTGGGAATTTTAGAAAAATTATCTTGGGTCAATATAGAACTGTAGGTAAAGAAGGTTCCTTATAAGCAGTACACTAAACGACCTGTAGTATAAACCGATAGAGACATACTCTTTTGGGATCCTACTGTCCTAACTGAATGAAAACTAACCCAAAACAAGCCTGATCTCATCACACAGATCTAGAATATCAAATCAAGAGTCAGTGGAAACTAACATAGGTTGAGATGACTCCTGTTGTGATGTCGTCCACGGACCTCACACCAAGTAGATTAAGAAAATGCTAAGAAATCTGCAATTGTAGAGCTGAATAAGCATAAATTCTTCAAGGGTAAGAAATAAGGGATCCGAACCAGCAACAGAAAGCTTAGGAGATGCCTGAACCTCAGTGCAGGCATGTACCTAAAAACCTATAAGATAAAGCTATAAGATATCAATCTTTTTGATATCGAAGATATCTTGCATAGGTCAATATTCTTCTGGTGAGGAATGTGGAAGTTGTGAAGCTAATGTCACAATATATTTATTTATCGAATCCTTCAGTTAAATAATTCAAAATTATAGAACGTCAAATGAATAGAGAAATTTATTTTCCCTGAATAAATGCACAATGAAATTTTCGTCATATTTCGCAGCAAAGAATAGCCTATCGTTCCCTGTTCTGCATATGGTGGCCTCAACATTGCATATAGGAGTAGGTGTGCCTTTCGTGATGCCATTTTTATGTGTGAGTGATATAACGCTCGAGAGTTTAAATTCCTCGAGCAGAAGCCATATCCGCATTCCTATCAGCGGAATCGAAGTTCATCTTCTCTCAACCCCTATATTTCCCAACTTTTATCGCCGTATCGCTACAATTGCATTAAAAAATGCTGGCGTTCTTCTGCGGTATCCGCTCGCCGGCATCTGATTGATTAACAATCCAATTCCGGGGGCTTATTATACTCCCTTCTCTTCTTGATTATATTCCTTAACGGCTTCAATCAGCTTGATTTCTTTCGCTGGCCTTATCTTTCTTGGATAATGTCTGGGATTCCGTTGGGGGAATTTTATGTCTGGAGTTTCTATATGGCTGGTCTTATCTAGTCGAAATCTTTATACAAGATTAAACAATTTACTTCTATACGATTTCAATGCCATGTATTGTTATGAGGTATTATTTTTTTGTTTACTATGAATTCCAGTCTGTGGTGGTTATGAAATTGATCATGAGGTACTACTTCTTTAATTTTGCACTTGATCATAATTATCAGAAACATCTTAATAAGACAGTCATTGCTTAGAACATATCAATTATTTGTTTTCAATAGTTACAATTATTTCATATATACCAACATCAGATTCCCAGCAGATGGCTAATGCAAAATCTGGCAGGATGACATGCAACACCAAGACAATTAATTAGTTTCAAATGTAATCTCATGTTCAGATGTTCGGTGGCAATACCTTTATTGCATCCAAATCTTAGACTATATAGGAATAGACCCCTTTATTTACATTGAAAAGAGTCGCATCTGAAACTTATAGTGGCAACTCACATAATTGTGAATAAAAACTTTTTCTCCAATTTGCATTCAAAACATTGTATAAAATTATATATTTTGAATTGAAACTGTCTTACCGGATATATTAGCAAAAAAAAAAGAAAAACATTAGCTGATTCTGCTATTTTATGTCAGAGACGCAGATCTAAAGAAATTCAGATGAAAGTCAAGACAACGCAGCTGCATTCTCTGTTTGACAGTTTGAAGGTCACATGATGTTTAGAAGACACACGTTGCCACCTCTGTATCGAAAATAAATATGCAAATTGAAGAAAATTTATGAGAGTCAGTATTAGGTTTTTCATATTTTTTATTGTTTATTACTTTTCGTCGCACTAAAAATGGTTCGTAAGTGTGAAAGTTGTAGTAAAGACAGGAATTTTTAACCGAATTTACGTTCCATTGATAAGTGTATTGTTAGAAACGAAGTATTTTGTTATTTACATGTTCAGTAGCGTAGAAAGTTTTAATAGGGAAGTTCTCAATAAGATTATCAGAAGATAAAATGAGGTTTTCTTGAATTAAGGTTCCCAGATGACGATGAAAAAAGAAGAGTTGGGATGTTCAAGTATTTGCGCAGAGACGGCAATTTTCATTTGTTCAGATCATTTTGACCCTGAAAATATTGTGACTCGAGTAAATTGAAAAAGATTTTATGCGGTGTTGCCGGGTGAGGTTTCACAAAAAACTCTCTCAAATAGGTTAAAACTTTCCATGAGGGAGTCAAAACAAATTGACATTTTACAAAGGAATACTCTGTCTATCTTATATAGTCAAAAATCCAAATCTATTTTGATCTAGGTTTGCCAAGCACAACATGATTAAAAATGATTGTTCTCTTGTTTCTTAAATTTCCTGAAATTATATAATAAACATTTTTCCACAAATATTTCGAAAAAAAATGTTTTCCTTCTTAAAACATTACCATTCCCTGCAGTAAAGATGTGGAAAAAGTTTATTTGTTGATTCTGTTGAGATTAAGATTTTTTCAGAGCAAAAAACGCGATCCTACAGTTTTTTTTAGAATTCAGTCGTGTGAAAGAAAAAAATGGATAATGGATTAATTAAGTTCTTCTTAGGGTTTTGTGGATATATCGAATTGTTGAAAGCACACTTAACATTTTTGATTTCCTCAATATTTAACTTTCAAAATACGCCAATATCCCTGTTTGTATCATATTTTAGTTCATCAAACGAGAAAAAAAAATTTTTTTTCGACAAAGCAAAAACCAGGCCTCAAACGATATTTATTTAAGTTTCTGTAATTAATCTTCAACTTGCTGTGCAATCATTTTTTGCCGAGATATCGTGAATTAATAACAAAAGGAGAAACACGGAAATTTCATGGTCTGTTAAAAGAGGAACTGAAGCTAAAAAAACGAGGTATCTGGTACTTATAGTGATCAGGCAAAAAAATTTTCACGATGGTAGACCAAAAATGATAAAAAATTCAAAAAATATCCACCGACGTTATAAAATCGTGAAGTTCCAATGCAAAAATCAAACACTTCTATCTACAATCAATACGACCATTCTTCTCGATGTTATGCAGTGTTAAAAACAGCCCAAAAATTTATTTTTTTTTATTCTTCCAGTTCCATATTTTCCAGTAGTATACAGGGTGAGTCTTTGACCACTGCGTTAATTTTAACCATAGATTCTTGACTTCAAAAGAAACATTTTCTTCCTATAACATTTTTCCAAATTTGGCCCCGTTCAAAAGATATAGGGTGTTGAAATTTCATAAAAAAATTGCATTTCACCTGTAATATTCAAACGACAATATCAATTGAAATGATCTCTTGTAGAAGGTTTTTGATAACACTCGTGGATATTTTGGCATCAATAGATTTATTCCAATTCTTGTGGGTTTCTCACTACTACTCTACAGATTGGTTAAATTGCATGAAAAACAAATATCGCTTGAACTAAAGGTCCGTATCTCGTACTTCCTTGAATCATTAGTCTTTTTTGCATATATAATCATTCCTCATCTTTTCTCCTAAATTGCACCATTCTTGAGATATTTGAAGTTGAAAGGAATTGAATCGATATAATTTTGTCCAAATTTTCTGATTTTCCCAAATCCAACTCTGTGCTGAAATGATTCAATAATCAGATTTGTTCAATGTTGCCATATTTTATGTCTTTATTAAATATTTCTACAAAAGGTTGGGAAATCTCTCCAGTCTATGGTTCCACCACTAAACACTATAGATGAAATTAACCACTGAACAATTTTTGTCTTACATTGTTAATGATGTCTAGCGCCTTTTTTAATATTTAATCCAGAATAATATTCCATAATAAATAGAGAAAAAGTTTTCCATCACTCTTCGGTATATTTTGACCGTTGAAATAGGTAAAGTATTTTCTGTCAGGACCTGTTAAATTGAAGACTGGTTTTTTATAGCTTCAGACTTTCAGGGTTCATCAAATTATATCTATTCTAACATAGGAATGCTGCAAATTGAGCTCATATGAGTTTTAAAAACTTCGAACCCAGTCTCCTAGATTTGTTTTATACCTTTATTATCTTTATTTCATACACCGGTCAACCTTGGTAGAGATAATAGAATTTGACTTAGTTTTAATATTTCTGAATGTTTGTTATGATGCATGGTTAATTAAAATTCAATCAATATTGAAACTGGAAGCTATAAGCTCATAAACAAGAAAGATTAGAATAGAATTCATTTTCTGACCACAATCATTTCAAACTGAATTGAATAATTTAAAGCTATCGATCTTATTCAATAAACATTTTTTTGAAAGAAAGCTACAAATAATTCTGATTCAAACAGAATCAAAACAACAAGGAACAACAGAAAATCGAGTAATCAGAGACGTTATAATATTTTAATGATATAGTCTAATTATTCAGAAAATTATAACTAGAGATCAATAATAGTTACAGATATTATTTTTCATTTAAAAAATTGCAAATAAAATTTTCTCTCCTGGGGTTCGGTAATAAATTAATATTCTATGGTAAGGTAGTAAAATTTGACATAATCTATGAATAACCATGATTCAATATTTATGTTCTTGTTTAGAAACAGATACTCTGATTATAAAAATCAGTAATCAGTAATTATAGTCTAAATTTAAAGAACACCTAGTTGATTTTTCAGAAAATCAAATTTAGGTATTTCTTCAAGAAAGTATAATTGCACACCTAAATCTGGAAATACTTGTAATCTATCCAAGTAAATTGTTATTTAGATTCAGTACAGAAAACAATCATCAAGCAAAGTAACATCACTTTAAAATAATTATTCGTAGTGACATCATTCAATGTTGTTGAAGATTTCGAAAAAGATTTTCATATTTTTAACAGTATGATATCAAGAGACTTCATAGACCTGTTCACTGGTCTCTGTCAAGGAGAAGAAACTTCAGTAATATCAGTGTTTGGAAAATCATAGATGATTTTTTCTGGCTTTGAGTGAAAAAAACACAGTGACAACCTCTTGCCTTGGGAAGTTTTCATAGAAATGATGGTTTTTATGATTTGGAAATTTTAAGAAGAAAATTACAAATGTATGATGATAACATCCAATAATTCTGAGGTTTTTTTGGAATTTCTCACTAGAAAGGGATGGTTTATAATCTTGAAGTAGAAAGAAATTATAGTACAACAACAAAAATCTATGTTTATGGTGTTGAATTTTTTTACCAAAAAATTAGTATTTTGTATCTACCTCCTGGATATGGACCTCATCGGATGAAACATGAGTGAGTGAATCATTTTTTAGAGGGAAAATAATGTTTTTAAACAATTCAGATTCATTAGTGGAAGCTGTGGAAGGTATTTTTCATTCAAACTAAACTGGACTACAGAGGGGTATTTGCCCAATGTGAAAACTGAAAATGCTTATAACTTTTTAACTCAGCTGAATATGGAAAAACCGTAATGGAAAAAGTGTTTCTTTTGATCTCAAGCACCTACGGTTGAATTTAACGCAGTGGTCAAAGACTCACCCTGTATATGCTTGTATTTTTATTTGCGTGCTTTCGAATTGATATCAAAATAATTTGCGAAAATTAAAATTAATTGGTCTAATGTAATTTTCTATTCTGCTTTATCATAAGGCAATTTAATATGGAATTTCTGTCTTAAGAAAAGTCATCCTTCTGGTTGAACGGTCCTTCTTTTGTCCATTAATTAAAATTCAAGGATATCAACCCATTTCTCCACATTCCCATTGTCACTGACGCGAAGTTTCAATAGAAATCTAATGTACAAAAAAGATTCAGGGAATAAATTACAAGGGTATCTGCCTCCCCCCTTATCCGATACGGCCATAAATCCGGCTCCCTTAAAACTTGCAATCAACATAAGGCCATTAGCGTGGCTCGGACGTAGATATATCTCAGTCCAGACCTTCGGTGGGAGGAGATCGCCCGTTATCTATCGTTCTAGTTTCGGTATCGTGCCGATGCGTGTGCTCGGCTGCTGCTGCTGTTGCTCGTGGTGGAAATCGACATCCGCACTGCTGAAGTGCTTGCTTAATCCGGATTTGAATCCTGAGTACGGTAAATCTTGGAACGGTCCGAGAGTTACTTTTGGACTCGATGAATTTTTCACGAATTGTGAACTTTTTGTTTGTTTCAGAGCTGGTGTCGAGATTAACGCTGCTTTAGTGGAGGCTGGATGAATGTAAATACCAGTTCCGGCATTAGAATTATGAGAATGTCATGAACTGATGCCGGAAATGATAAATTTATTTAAATGTACAATGTCAAGGATAAACCCAACTACAGAACTAGGTAAACAAAAAACTAATTCTAAATATACAAAATAAGACATGTAATACAAAGTCAGCCAAAATAGTATGACTTGATATCTGAGATGCTACAATAAAAGATATCCAAGTTAGGACAAACAGAATTACAAGCGTGACACAAATTATAAAGAGGAGAATATTTCAAAGAGTTAGTTCTCGGTGTTGGCATGTAAAATGTGTTGTCCGCTCTGGAAGCAGGTCTTGGAACCAGAAAATTGGTATTACTGAGTATTCTAGAATCTTTAACCATCCCATTGATCAACTTGTGCATGAACACAACGCACTGGCAGTCCCTCCGACATTTCAGACCCTTCATGCCGTGTCTACTCAAAAGTAAATCCTGAGGGAAACCAGTGGGCGGATACACATTATCCTCTCTATATGATAAAAGCTTAAGGAAACGTCGCTGCACCGACTCAATCTCAACAATATGGTTTTGGTGGTAAGGGGACCATACTAAAGCTGCATATTCCAGCTTGGACCTGACATATGCGTAAAAAAGGATCTTCAATGTGGCTATATCCGAAAAGTCACGAGGAATGCGAGCAATAAATCCGTACATCCCTTTTGCAGCAGACAGAGTGGCATCAATATGTGGTGCAAACGAAAGTTTTGGATCAAAAATCAGTCCCAAGTCGGTAAACAACGCCGGACGTTCAAGCGAGTTACCATCCACAGTATAGTTGAAATGAATTACATTTTTGTTATGTGTAAAAAACATGACATTACACTTCTTGACATTCAGATTCAATCGGTTTCTTTCGCACCATTCAACAACGCGCAGCAAATTGATGGAAAGCCGCTGACAATCGAAGGCGTCCCTCACCTCAAGGTACATTTTGAAATCATCGGCAAATAGCAGGCAGTTAACATCCACCACATCAACAAAATTATTGATTAAAATTATAAAAAGCAGTGGTCCAAGGTTGCTGCCCTGCGGCACTCCCGAAGTACTTGAAAATACCACAGACCGCACACCGTTGAACTCAACATATTGCCGCCGGTCAGACCAGTAGGACTTAAAAAGATTAATGAGATTGGAGCTAAAGCCAAATTGGGACAACTTCGTCAACAAAATTCCATGGTCCATTGAATCGAACGCTTTTGAAAAATCAGTATACAGGACATCGGCCTAGGATCTTCTCTCAATTATCTCAGAAACAAACTGTGCTATGCTAAGGAGGTTGGTAACTGTTGAACGGCCTTTGACAAAACCATGCTGAAAAGGTGTTATTCGATTACAGACTAGTGGATATAACCGAGTGTAAAGGAGGATCTCAAATATTTTGCTGGAATTACAGATTATTGATATCGGTCGGAAATTAGAAATATTAAATTTGTTGCCCCTTTTGTGAACCGGGCGCACCTTAGAGAGTTTCCACGCATCAGGAACCATGCAACGTTTCAAACAGACATTAAATAAGATTGTGAGCGGATACGCCAAGACACACGCACAATCCTTGAAAATTAAGGAGGGAATTCCATCCGGACCCATAGTCATAGTTGGTTTCATCTTCTTCAAAACCGTAAGATCCTCACGTTCCTCAAACAATGCAACGTCAATATTAGTTATGTAAGGATCCTCAATTTCTTCAAAATCCGCAGTACTGGTAGTAAATGACTTAGCAAAAAAATCAGCAAAGCTATCAAGTATGTCTAATGGTCCATCGACTAACTGCCCATCATAAAACATCTGACCAGAGACAGTTGTTGAACCCTTCTTATTATTTATAAATTACCAAAATTTTTTGGGGTTATTTTTTATATTCTGTTCAGATATCTCCACAAATGCTCTGCAGGCTTTAGCTGTATCTAATTTAATTTTGGCTCGCAGACGGACGAATTCCTCTCCACCAGTGACATCATCATTCCTCTTGAATAATTTCCAAAATTTCGCCTTCAGGCGAATTAAACGAATAATCTCCTTATTGAACCAAGGGGGATAACTGCGCTTTTTATAAGTTCGAACTGGTACACAACGATCAAAAACGCTATAGATTCTGTCATAGAAGAAGTTGGAAGCGTCATCGGGACTGTCCATATTCGCCAGGGAGGTCCAGTCAATATCCGCAATCAGATCATACATGAGAAAAAAATTCGCTTTGCTGAAGTCGTATTCGTGCTCGTAAAAGGTTATGAAATTACGCTTCAAACTGTGCGTTATATTAAGCGAAAAACTGACACATAATGCTGGATGGTGTTTATCCTCAACCAATAAAGGATCCTGCGATCTCTCCGCAAGACAACTACCACCACTGAAGATAACCAGATCAAGAGTTCTATTGTATTCATTACGCACAAAATTATACTGAGTGAAATTGTTGATTCACCGAGAAGAATAGCAGGTGTATTGCTTGGTTGGGAAGGATCATCAATATGGGAAACATACGCAGAAATGTTGAAATCACCAACAATGAGGAACCTTCCACTATAAGTTGCATAAATGGTATCAAGAAATTCAAATAGTGAACGATACCGCTCTACCGATAAAGAGGGAGGTAAATAGAGATTAATCACATACAATGATAATTTAATGGACTGATAATGGATATGGATAATGATAATGGACTTGCGAAATATAATTTTTGGATCATGACGATTTGCAAAGCAACATGCAGTCGAAAGGTGTTTCAAAGTTATCATTAATCAGCTTATCGAAAGGATGTGGCCACATTGTGGTGAAACAGCAGTCATTTATAAAGTTGACATTTTCGGAAATTGAGACTGTCAACAAACCTCTATTGAAACGTATTTTTGAATTGAATATGTTAAAAAAATATAAATATCTGAGTACACACAGCAAACGGCTGGTCTAATATACGGTGGGCAAATAGGGGTGGGCTATGAAAGAATTTGGGTAATGTATTTCGATGTTTGGGCGCCAATTGTTTATTATTATCGTATTAGTTTTGTCTATTGCTAGAAACCAATAACTAACAATGAAAAATGTTGTTAAATACAAATAAATGAAAAGGCTATACAAACAGTTTATTATAGGGGGTTGTTCTCTTGTACATGCATTTCCAAATCTCACTGGGGATGAGCCCCCAGAGACTGTCCTTTGTGATGTGGTTGTAGAAATGTTGTCGGCCATACCAAAATTAAATTTCCTCCACAAATATATTCAACGACTTTGTCTTCTGCTTCGTCCAGATATGAAGAATTAATAGTAAAAGAAAAAACCCTGAAACGATAGCTTCTAAGAACTTGGTTTCGATAAATTCATACGGATGACGATGAATCTGAATATAATTTCACTATATTTATCGTAAACTAGACTCAACTGAAGATAGAAAGTATTCAAAAAGAGCGATAAAACAACTAATCTCTTAAACAGGTTCTACTCTAAGTGAAATCAAAAATGGAAGTGAAATCTTTGAAGTAATTAAATTTTAATATTGAATTGTTAAGTACGGCATCTGGCAGAAACAGAAGGCGACAATGTTGAACAGAGAACGACAACTGCTCGTGGAGATATCAATGGAACATATTTTGAAAAGTAGATGATGTTATTAACAATATTTTAATATCTTAAAATATACCATAACTTCAACTTCTGATGTCATTTATGAATGCTACACTACCCCCTCTCTTCAAAAAAATTACCTGTAATTTTTCTAAGTGCGGATTTGCGTCCTGGAGTCAACCGCTCTCAAATAATATATATGTAGATACACCTATTCTAATCTATTACCTAAGATAACCCTAATCCTATCCTAAACTATCACTATCTTAACCTACCCAACTTATTCCTAATTACTTAAGCTAACCTATTTTAACATCATCTGACCCTGACCATCTGATAAATGTTCACCCTCTTTTTATCCTACTTAAGTAGATTTCTCAGAGTCATTAGGAGCCATGACTGACTACCCGTGCAACTTAAGTTTGCACGATATTTTTTTTTATATATTTCGATACGGTACATACGATATTTTTCGATATATATAGGGAAGATAACTAATTTCACATAGCAACTTATGAAACAGATACATCTGAGTTGGAACCAAAATAGGGTTTCAAATCCTTGACATGCCAAATTCCATCGCTAACATTATTCATATCTTGTAGTTCATAGCATAAACGAGAAATTTTCCTTTTTACTTTCCGTAATATTATTCAATATTTAGGAGCTAATTTTGTTGATTATTTTTCCGACCCAAATATCGACCAATAGAATTGCACCATTCGACGTCACGTGGTACAACCTACATGGTATTATACTGATAATTTTTTGAAAATTTTCTCTGGTAGTTGCAATATATAAACTAAACATGATCCAGTCAAATTAAGCACACGTCAAACTGACAGGTTGAATTCAATTGTGAAAATTGGAGATTTTGCATGAAAATGAGTCGATTTGGAGTTTGTTCTCTGTCCACCATCGATAAAAAAGTCAAAGGAAATGTTCCCATTAATACGGAGAAGGCAAAAAAAACAGTTGGGAACCAATTTACTACTTTTTGTACTGAGAGGGAATACACATTGAGTGCTGAAACGAGTGAAGCGCAATTGGCAAACATTATGAAAGATTACGCTTACAATATGAAGAAAATGGATGGAGAAGACTATAAGGAAGGTACAGTAAAAACAATGTGGAATCAGACTGCCAAATTACTTCAAGAAAAGTATTTGAACGATTTCGACATCAAAATCAACCCATTTTCGGATGCTGCATTCAAGACCGCTCGAGGAGCCCGTGATGCCAAGCGTAAAGCTTTACAATCTATTCCGGAAAAACGGAGGGCAAGTGCAGCAGCGTTGAAGGAAAAAGATTGGGATGCAATGACCACTGTTTGGGACGAGGAAACTCCTGATGGCCTCCAGAAAAAATTATTCATGATAATATCAGTGGAATTGGCTTGGAGAGGTGGTGAGGGCAGCAAGGCAGAACAGCGAAATGACGGGGAAACAACTGGGAGAATTGAATACAATCCAATTTTCAGCAAGACCACACAAGGTGGTGATAAAAAATTATCAGACAGCAAGTGGCTGGTGGAGAATCGGGAAATCCCTGACAAGTGCCCAGTGAGACTGTTCCAGAAATTGAGAGAGAAGAGAGATGTCAGTATCAAGAGCGACAGACTATTCCTGACCCAAAATCCATTCTGGAATAAAGTTCCAGGCGCTAGGTGGTACAAGGATTCCCCAGTAGGCCAAAACACGATTTCAAAGTGGGTTAAGGAGTCAGCACAAAAAGCTGGGCTTGATCTTGGTAACAAAAAAATCACCAATCACTCCAGTCGTGCAACAGCCGTCTCCGATCTAGCGAAATCGGGCCTGGGAGAGCAGCAGATAATCAAAATAACTGGACATGCCAACAGTAACTCCATCAAGCCGTATCTCCAACTCGACCAGGAACACCACGAATTAATTGTCAAGAAACTGCGAAGGAGGTAGCCTACTGCAAAAAATGCCATCAACAGCATAAACCTCATGCCATCTACCCCTTCTGGGACCATTACCGATAACTCTGACTTGAAGAAAACATGCACCAATGTTTACAACAATTGTATTTTTAATTGCACTACCCTGATTCTTAATTAAATGTTGTTTTATTCATTATGAAATTTAATTGTTAACTGTACATTTCGTCTCATGGTGCAATTCTATTGGCCGACATTTGGGACAGAAAAATAATCCTCCGAATACCACACGAGCTTCAAAATTATCTGGTATTTCCAGATAGGTTCCCTGCAAACAAATAAATCGTATGCATCGAGGAAATTTTCACTTATAATACCACAAGAGCTTCAAAATTATCGGGTATCAGATTTGCACTTATTAGTTATTTATCTTAGACACAGAAAACTTAAAATCTAGTTTACATATATAGGCCAATCAAACAAACTTTTGGATTTCATGAACAAATGTCAAGTTGGTTAATATAATCTATCAACTCGGCGGTAGCTAGCAAAAGTCTTCAGGACTACCGTTGTAGGATCTTGTGGGACATTCCTCTGTGATGTGCTTAATATTTTGATATTATCCGTCGCAGTATGGTGATGGTTGTTTGCCCATGCATAGTAGTCGACTTAGTTATGCCTGCGAGGATGGTATTATGATGCGGTGTTGCCCGACATTTTACATAGGAATGGAAGGATAAACTATATCTTATATAGTCTAAGGTTGATTTCGTCCTATAACTTCGTATGTTAAGATCTTCTCTGGCGTGTTTTGGAGGCAATTGTTCTGAGTCTCCATTTGCAAAAGTATTTACCCATTATCTTCAGACCTGTTGTTAGGATTTCCTCAGAGAATTTGATTGAGTTACATCTTGTTGCAAGTACCCAGTAGTTACCGTAACCGAAATTATATGACCTAATTATCAATGTACACAAATACTTATTCGATCACAATAGTATATTTCAGAATTTCAACAGTTCGCCGGACGGAACATTGCCATAATACAATTTCAACCGGCAAAATGTGCTGAAACCACGCGTAACTACTGCAGGTGTTTAATAGTTTTATGATCACGGATAGGCCCCCGGCGACGTCACCGACGCCAAGTCGATACCCTTTTCCAAAATATTTGATGTATCCAGAATGAACTCCGTACAAACCTGCTTGCCGAGATTATATACATGGTCAAGAAATTTATCCTTGAACTTACCATTCTCTGGTTAGTCTCTACAACGACAATATGGTACTCAGTGTACTATAAGGAGTGCTTTCATTTAAGGTTGTAACATGAGTAAAACGGTCTTTTGTAATTATCAGTAGTCTCATTGAGTAACATGCTAATGTCGTCTTGATAAAACCATTTTTTGTTCTATTTGCATTCCGAAGCTGGAGCAAAAACGTAGCATCGTAAATATTTAGCCTAAACCCTGGGATTAGGCAACCCCAACGCCTCTCTTTACACACTAGTACGAAGAGAGCAACAGTATAGACCTCTTATCTCGTCAATGGAAAGCATAGCGGCCTACGCCGCCTTTCAGGATTAGGAGCCTAAAATATGACTTAATTAAGCCGGTCCTTTCCGTACGCATTCAAATCATTGCCGAAAAGGCACTTCTATCGAGATCGCTCCTCCACTCGCCCTTTTTTCCGGTTCGATGTTGAAACTTTTTCAGTAATTCAATTTGTTTCCCGAAAATACATCCTGGACGAATTAATTTCCGCTCCGAATTGGATCGGGACAACCTTGTTTTTTCTATAAAGTTTCAGGAGGTCTCCACGCGGCTAATTGGAATATATCATGGCGGCGGTTTTTCCGGGATTCCAGACTATATTCATGGCTTTGTGGGATTCAGCGTATGCCACTCTGAAAATAAATATTCAATGTACGATTTTGTATCATGTAGTGTACCGACCGGAAGCGATTTTTTGCGAATTATTTCGATTATTATATCTTGACATCAACCATACTCAATTTTTTTAATGCCCAACTTACATTTTATATTTGTTGAAGGGTCAAATCAAAATAATACAGTTTGATAACACAATTGCATATATTTGGACTATTTCCTACTATCTACAGATGTACTTTATGGTCATAGTAGCCAAATATTTGTATTTTTCCCGTCGATCTCCCAATAATAGCTCTGTTTAACGTTCACAAAATCATGCATTAATGACCCATTTTAACGCACGATTTCTTTCTATTTTAATGCATGATTGTCATGGGCAACCGAACATAGAGTATTCAGATGTAATATGAGTAACGTCACAACTCGACTGATATTTCATTTTTATGTATGAGGCCTGTGACTCTCACCCTTCAATCACAGAATAGTCGCGTATTTATCTCTGGTTCCATTGTTATTCCAAATGGTGAAACAAATCAAAACATAAACGATCTGTCAAATTACGAGTAATAAAGCTGCTTTCAATCTTAATCTTATATCGCCAGTTACTTTAATTACAATGAGTCACGAAGTCAATATACCCTTAACGTAAATATAAAACTCAATTGAATTTTAATTTTTCTTATTGTCACGTGGATATGAAATATGTAACTTTTTTAATAGAAGGTCGCTTTGATATTTGGAGTATCCGTGACATTGCGAAAAGATGTGCTGTATAAGTTGCAAATAAATGATGTGCAGGATAATAGCTCGAAGTTTTTAATAACAGTGAATTCATCCAAAACGCACTCGAAAAGGATATTCACTGTGGTGAATAATGAGGAGTGTACAATTTTGAATTCTTTCAAGAGATATATATATCCTTGAGACCAATTCACATCCCGCACGAAAAGTTTTTCGTCTTTTACAAGAACTTTAAATTCTCAATACAGCCAGTAGGAATCAATACGTTTACGAGATTACCATCGTTAATTGCAAAATTTCCCAAATTAGAACAACCCGATCTGTATACAGGTCACTGTTTTCGGCGTTCGTCTGCATCTACCCTTTCGGACAGTGGAGCAGACTTTGCAGCCATCAAACGGCTTGGAGGATGGAAATCAACATCTGTTGCTGAAGGCTACATCGAAAACTCGATGAAAAATAGATTAGATACTACTGAAAAATTTTTTGCGATTTCAGCTGCCACCAGTTCCACACATTCCTTATCGCAAATCGTCAGTAACGATCTAAATGTGGATTATTCAGAATGTCACATCTCAAAAATTCCGTCTATGAATTTTACGAATTGTTCAATTGGTAGCTTAAATATAATTATGTCAAAGTGAGCATCGAGATTTTCATTGTCAAATTTTATATTGTGGGAAATAAAATTTATTAGAATAAATAATTTATTTCCAATCCATAGTGAGGTCGACGGAAAAATCTTGTAATCAACTCGTTTATTAATCTTGCGATTAATTGTCTAGAACATTAACACGCTCGTTCTGCTCACGTGTTAAAATATCTCGACCATTAATCGGTATGATTAATGAACTAGTTGATTAAATAACTATTAACATAGCGCCATCTATTCAATTTTACTCAATCCAGTCAACAGATATCACCATTTGCTTGAATCTGCGTAATTGCCCACAAATAATCAGTTAAATACAGGGGAGTCTTTAAATACTGTTTTATTTCAACCATGGATTTTTGAGATCAAAAGAAACATCCTCTTTAATACTATTTTTGTAAATTTGGCAGCATAAGGAAGCAAGATAGATATTATTGAGATTTCATTAAAAAATTGTTTTGTTGCTTATATCTCCGTAATGGATTTTCAAATGAATGGCAATTGTGTAGTTAATTATAAACTGTATAAATGAAAACTTCTTGAAGATAATAACTTTTGACATTTGTATTCTATGAATTATTTGAACACTTTGGAAATTCCAGGTTCAAAATTAGACAGGAGAAAAACATTTAGAAATCTTTATATTAATCGAAAATAAAAGGAAAAGGTAAAGCATTTATTTGATGATCAGATGAAATTGAAACAGTCATTGAATTCAGTGTATTGAAAAAGTTGATATTGATTTTAAGCATGTGTAAAATTCCCTGAATAATAATAATCAATGGCAGTATGTTTTCTGTGAATTCGCCACAGAGACATAAATGCTAATTGCGAGATATGTCCGAATTTCTGTAAGATACTGGTGTTGCTCCTGGTAATAAAATGAATCGAAGTTTTGACCATATCATTCAGATATGAATAGTTTGGCGAAATACACAGATTACATAATAAAATGCTTCAATCTTCCCTGCGATACAAATTCAGAAAGATTAAATGTCTGTCAAGTACATCATGATAATATTTTATTGCCCACTTCCATCTTTCATGGTTGCAGATATCATAAAAAAGATAGAAACAAGATGACAGCGGAACTACCATTCAACGCCATGGTTTTAACGAAGATTGAGATAATTTTTATGGAGCATCAGGGTAATAAAATTCAGATCGTTCGGAAGCATAGTAATGTGAAATAACATCAACAATTTTAGTACCTACCATATTTAATCTGAGGCGGATACAAGAGACAATAGTTTGGACTGAAGCATCCGATTGCATTTCTTAGATGGAGTGAAAGAAAATATCTAAAATTGACAATTATAGTCTCACACTTCTAAAAAGGTATCACCGACACCTGATTTTTCTAGAAAACACAGTTTTCCTTGATGAATAAAAGAGAATTTTTCATTCTTATCATAATATCAAACAATTCAAAAAACTACAGAAAAATTAATCAAAAAATGAAATAGAATACGACGCATGTATTTCGAGATTTGTGTATCACACTTTTCTCCCATCAGGCATTCATATTCGATTAAAAATAATTTAAACAATTCTTGGTTACAACTTACTTTGTGAGATACCGCAGACGGAACAAAAATGAAGAAAGTACTTTGAAATCAGCTCGTATTCTAAATGCTAACCTCAAAGATAAGCATAGAGTATTCAATCGCTCAGCAAATCAAATAATTGTCAATTTTAGATATTTTGGTTTATTTACACTTTCAAGAATTGACTTGTTCAATTAAATAATTTGGAGTGAAAGAAGCTTGAACATGTTAGAATATCAATCAAAAAGTAGTAGAAAAATAATTAATTATTGTTAATTATGAACAAATGGACTTCGACTAGGAGTCCTTCAGCTCTTAAATATTCATATTTCCAGTATGTAAAGGTATTGCAGGTTATTGACGCACCAACATTTTTATTCTCAAATAAATAATAAGCTCAATATTTCCACATATTTTCATTCTTTCACATAACAATTGTTTCGCCAAACTTCTTCAGGTGTTGCAATTTGAATCAAAATGAATTTCCATCAAGTAAGCACCGATACATTAAAAAACATTCATATCGTTCTGAAATAAAAAGACTGTCAGAAGTAGAATTCTATGAAGGTGAATTTGCTTGCACTCATTAAATGAAGCCACTTTCCCGAGTTTGGACAACGTGATACTGTTAAATGATTAGCAAACATCGGTTAGATAGGATTTTCGAAATCAAATTGTATGAGCATATCTCCAATTGGTTTCCATTCCTGTCATATCTATCGTTTACTCAAATAACAAATGATTGTCCCAGATAAGATGAATTCGCTCCGAAGGCCCGCATTATGTATTAGGAAACAGGGATCTCTCTAATTCGGCAACAAACACTGGAGTTTGTGTTTCGAATTCCAGACAAACATATCTTAATATTCAAACCGATGATTCAACAAATCAAATGTAAAGCCCCAGATCTACATGTATTTCTGCTCCGAGTAAATTTTGCAGCTTATCGAAATCATCAAGCATCAAGCTTTACAATTTGATTAGGCACCGTAGGAAGATATAGGCGATCAAATCTATTGAAGACGTGTTCCTATTAAGATAAGAAGTAAAATGGTCGATATTCTCTTGGGTGAAGAGAAATTGTGGGCAGATCTATTGAACAAAACTGAAGATTTGAATGGATTTAACCGAAACCCTTTGTTTTGTTGAAAGGGATGATGTAGAACCCGTTTTAGTTAATGGAAGCATTTACATTCATATTGTGCCATGATCTAACCGATTTGATATCAATGCAATGTAGAAAAACACTGACGTTAGGTTAGGAGGCTTTTTCTTCAACTTATTTGATGTCAGTACGATTTCGTTTGAACTTTGAAGTTGTCATTTTATAACCCTATACTAGTAAGCGGGTAGATCAATAGGCCCGTAGATCCATAGGCCAGTAGTTCAATAGGCCAGTAGTTCAATTGGCCCATGGATCAATATAGACCATAGATCAATATAGACCATAGATCAATATAGACCATAGATCAATAGGGCTCATACATCAATGAAGCGCGCAGAAACACTAAACACGTCAAAAAACCCGATGAAAGCGAAAAATCATAAAAGTATTGGAAAAAACACGAAGAAACGCGAAAAAACACGGAAGAATCCGAAGAAAGACGAAAGAAACCGAAGAAGTTACACGAAAGAAACCGAAATTACACGAAACAACGCGAGAAAACACGAAAGAACACCAAGTAACACAAAAATTTAATGGAACCTGAAAAAAACCCGAAACACAAAAGTACTTGTAAATTGCACACCCCGTATATCACCCGATCGTAAACTCATTGTAAATTGCACACCTTGTATGACATTTTATCGAAATCAGCTCCAATTCGCGAGAAAACTTGAAGGAGAATGCATATGAGACACTCAGTATACAATTGATTAGCAGTGAAAAAAAAACCAAAAAGAATATCGTTGTAACTCCATCTATTCGAGTTCAGTAATTACCACGAAGGAAGTATCAAAATTATTCTATGGAGCTCCTATGTAACACACCGTATATGTTTCGAAGATAATTTTTCCGTAAAAAACCCGAAGGAACACAAAAACTTGAAACAACTTGAGAGCGCGCAAAAAAACAGAAGAACTTGTAAAGTGCTCACCCCGTATATCACCCGATCGCAAATTCATTGTAAATCGCACACCCTGTATGACATTTTACCGAAATTAGCTTTCACACGTGAAAAAACATGATGAAAAATGCATATGGGACACCCAGTATATAATTGATTTGCAGTGGGTGCTTTCATCATAAGAAACAAACCGAAAGAATATCGTTTTAACTCTATCGTTTCAAGTTCGGTGCATTCCACGAAGAAAGAACCCGACGAAACGCGGGAAAACTTGAAAGAACCCGAAGTACCACGAATGAACGAAAAATATCCAAAGGAACCGAAAAAAACCCCGAAGGAGCACAAAATCACCGAAAGCGTGCAAAAAATAATGAAAGAACTTTAAATTGCACACCCTGTATATCAATCGATCGCGAAATCATTGTTAATGGCACACCCTGTATGGGATTTCATTGAATTAAGCTCCCTTACGCGGAAAAGCACAAAAGCTGGAGAAAAACTCTGGTGAATGTCAGCGCTACTCAGATCTGACACCCTGTATATGAATCGAATATATTTTATCGAATTAAGATCCAAAACTCCCGAAACAACACAAAGACTCGAATTTGCGTAAAAAAATCAAATTAACTTGTAAATTGCACACCCCGTATATCACCCGATCGCAAATTCATTGTGAATCGCACACCCTGTATGACATTATACCGAAATCAGCTCCCATTCGCGAGAGAACTTGAAGAAAAATGCATATGGGACACCCCGTATATAATTGATTCGCAGTGGGTGCTTTCTTCATAAAAACAAACCGAAAAATATCGTTTATAACTCTATCGTTTCGAGTTCAGTGCATTCCACCAAGAAAGAAACCGACCAAATACGAAAAAACGCGGAAAACATGATAGAACCCTAAGTAACACGAAATCTCTCGAAGAATAAATCTGGTGAAAATCAGTGCTTTCCATAAGCACAGCCTGTATAGCGATTTTTTCGAGATAGCACAGTCTGTATAGCGATTCATCGCGATCTGTGTGCATTCTTCAAGGACGAAAATGAATTAGCGCGAAAATAGAGTCTGAAATGACGATTTTCAAACGCATATTTGAGGTGTTTTTCTTGCGATTCACGAAAAGTGGTAGGTATCTAGAGATTCGGAATCTCCTGTAGATTCTTATTCGAGTGCTTGGAAGGCGCAAACAATCTTTCAGGCCATATCGAGCGAAAAATTGATGCCGTATTTTCAAATTTGGAGCTCGCGTTCGGCTATCATCGGAATCGTATGAGAAATTTGACATTTTGCCTCATTTCACCGTATAAATTGCCGAATTTCGAATGAAGAATTCGCGGCCTTGACTCGCTACTTGGATGTGAAAATTGGTACCCAGAGATGGGAAATTTCACGTAGATTGTTTTCTACCGATCGCGGGGCGATTTATATCGTTTTCGAGCGGCACGGAGAGAAAACGTAGGTGTAGTTTTTGACGTTTCAGGAAGTCGCGAGTCTAAAAATTGCCGTTTTATATGCATAATTTTCGTATAGATTTCGAGGGGCTCCGCGGCTGAGCTTAGCCACGCATGGGGACGTTCCTCGTCCAGAAAAAGCGACCCCCGCCCCGCGATCCGGCTTCATAGGAGGAGTACTTTCGCCCGTTTTTCGCCTTTGGGCGATTTCGCGAAAATGGCCGATTTCGCGATTTTCGTTTGAAAATTTCGGGCACTTTGAGAGCGCCCGGGGGGTGCTTCGGGGTCGCTTCTCCTAGAAGAGGATACGCCTTTTCGATCTGTTTTAAGATTCCTCTCGAGCGGCCCTGCGGGCTGCTCGGCTTCCGCTTTCCGGGTCCCTGACGGGACCCGTTTCGATTTTTTTCTCTGGTCCCCGATCTTATTACTTTATTATATAGACAAAATAGGATAATTTCACATTGATGTAGTTATATAAGTGGAATCAAAAATCATTCCTGGTTGAATTGGTGCAGTGATATAGAACCTCAGCATGGGTAAAGTTGAAACCGCATTTCGATTTTTCGAAGTTAAGCTATAAGACTAATTGCTGGTTTAAAATACAAAGAAGACTATAAATCCACATTTATTGAGCATAAGATCTTGACATTTTCGGGTACCTGTGTTTTAGAACCATCAAAACAGCCCATAAAAATAATAGTAATTACATTAGAGTAAGTAGCACCCAGAAGGATTTGATTTATATTTCCATAAAATTACATACAATTCCTTCTCATATTGTTTTATATAAAATATTTGTAACGACGCATTTTTTTTTTTTGGCATCGCGCTGTGTCGGTGACCTGGTGATGTTTCCAGGCTTGAAAAGGTACTAAGAGAATCTCAAGTCGGCAACCGTCGGAGGTCTCTCGTGTCGATGCCCCACTCTCGATCGCGGATGACGTTAACAAAAGGTGGGAGAACCAGACAGGGCTATAAATTACGAGTTTCGACAACATTCAGTTAGTCGGTCGGCGCAGCTAATTCCACTAGGACGATCTAATTTTCTGGTCTTAATCCATATGACCAACAAACCATCATTGGCCTCTCATCACTTCACTACAGGTCACAATTTCAAATGTGAGGAGACAATAATTTTAGATATAGAGTCCAATTGGTTTAAAATAAATGTAGGGGAGATGATACAAATACAATCGACCGACAACATCAACCTGAGAACAGGCTGTTTGGGCTTTAGTACCACCTACCACAACATACTGAATTTACTTTCCCGAAGCAGGATTTAGACACACCCACGAAAATAAATTAATATGTTTAGTGAGGAACACGATAGAATTGACTAAAATACAGGAAATTAAAATATTCAATTATTTACTTCAAGACATACGGCCCACGCTATATTTCGCTCCTAGAGATCCCAGGAAATTAAAAATTAAATTTTGGAAACCATCTCCTCGGAAGGCCATAATTCAATCCAACACAACTAATGGCCTTCTAGATAATGGCTGCCGGCGATTGCCATCCGAATTGTCAGCCTTTAAGATTATAAAAGGGTCCTTCATGTGATTTATACGGTCTATTATTCAGCTGTCTCATTTGCAACTGCAGTTTTACGTGAGGACAATTGCGGTAATCGATAATGCGTTTAAGGATTCTATCGTGATGTAAAGACATTTGGGCTGTATGATTTGGAATAGCTTCTTGAAAGACAGTGATGGATTTTTTTGTCTCACATAACACGATTGAAGTCAATGTTCTTGAAGAGTGTGCCAGATGTTTCTGCTCAAATGTAGGACAGCATGATAAGTTTAAAACAAATCAGAGAACGTACTCGTATAGCTTTCAAATTCATCTGATTGGGATAGCAAAGTTTTCGTCAGATTGACCGATTAAATTCACAATTTATGGAGTTTTTAACATAAAATCGCTCGACCAATTAGTTAATTCACCGATCATTTTCAAGAAACCCAGCCTTACTAGTGAAAATATGTAGGTATCGATATGTTATAAAACTTCCAGAAGAATTACGAGTATTAAAAGTTATTCAACCCACCTTAATATAATGGAGAATCGCAAAAAACGTCTTCCTCAGAAAGACTCCAGGTATTGACAAAAAACTAAGAGAAATGAGTACGAAAACACAAACGCTACATGTGATGATGTCCAAGATAATTAAAAAATTGGTAATAGATACATTTGGAAAATAGCGTTTAAGATCATAAATGAAACAAGGAAACCTCATTCAGGTGAAATCTCAATGAAACACAACGCCCTTTCATAGTGAGAAAAAAACCACCGTATCTGGCATTATTTCCAAATTCATTTTATGAATTTGATTTGGTGAGGCTGACAAACCAAAAGTGATATACACCGAATCATCTAAGGATCAACAATTTTGAAAACGGGGTCATGTAGTGGATAATTATCAAGGGTAATACCACTAGAGGTGAGAGGTGAGAACTCTTGTTTTTTGAGAACATCTTCGTTTGAATTAACGAAACAGAAATCATTAAAATAATATAAATCGAAAATTTCGGGATCACTTTGTTGAAGTATAATTTTCAAAAAACATAGTTTTTTATTAAAAAATAACCGAATAGTGCATAACAAAAAATTATTCATCAATATAAATCTCACGAAATAAAAAATATTGATAGTTCAAAATAACCAGATAGAACATAACAAGCATTATTTTTTATTCTCAAAATAAAATTATTGATATATGATTATACACATTGAAGAGCATTATTTTTCATTCCTTATGGCTGTGATTATTTTTTTGTGATGTTGTTGGTCCAGTTGGAGATACGGTTTCACTGACGCTGCAGAAGAATGGCCTGTTATCTTTATCAGCTGTTCCTCGCCAATCCCTGCTTTGGCTAATTGGCTGACAGCAGTAGCTCGATGGGAATGGTTGGTTATCTTCGACTTGGTTGTGTTGATGCCAATGAGTTCTGCCGATTCTTTTGTCCATTTAGCTATCGTATTGGGACCGACTGGGGAGTTTTTGAACCATGAACCATATTTCCAATTCTTATGTGGAGTAAGGAATAGTCTTTCAGTGGTTATGTTTGCAGTTCTTTGGATACAAGTAGCTTATATAACCTCACCGGTCAAATATCTTCTTCAATATTGGGAGTCAGCCATTTCGTTTCCGCACATTTTTGGGCACCACCTTGTCTTGTTTTAGAAAATATCGGATTGTAGGCAATTCGGCCCGTGGGATTACCATCGTTTTCAATTTCGAATTGGAAATGCGAAATTAGGCATGATGAACCCTCTCCTCCGCACCAAGTAAGCTCCAATGCAGCAATAAAATAAAATTTTCTGTTCAAACCGTCTGGATTATCTTCTTTACATAAGTTGACCACCTTTCTGTGTTGCTCCAAAGACAGCGCCTTGGCACAAACTTTTCTTTTCTCAGGGTCCACTTGCAAAATACGCCTCTTGGCATTTCGTGCATCCCGCGCCGTTTTAAAAGCCACGTCTGGGAATGGATCGAACCTAACGCCCCATTCGGAATAGAATTTTTCCTACAGCTGTTTGGCAGTATTATTCCACAAGGTTTTTACGACACTTTCCTTGTAGTCTGATCCATCTCTTTTCTTCATATTGAAAGCCCAGTCTAGCATAATATTATTGAGCTCTGACAAACTTGATTTTTTCATTTACAAGGATTCCCGGGCAGCACAGAATTCTTCAAATTGTTTCCAAATGTAGGATCTTGACTTCACTGTATTAAGCCCAACACTTTTCATCACACATTCCAGATTGAAGTAATATTACGATTCCCAAAACGTTTCATTTTTATCTACATTATGGTAAAATACGAAAATAAACTGACAGAACTGCCAAATGTGCTGTTGAAGTTATCGCTAACAACTGCTTGTTTATCGTAACCATGACGACCGCTATTTCCACCAACGGCCAAAGCTATCCGGACGTATTAATATTCCTATGCAAATTAGGCATTTGATAAAAACAAATTTCTAAAAGTGAAAACACTGTGAGGTTGAGTGTTTTCAGATACAGTTTGTTTCTATTGGTCCGTTTTCAAAAATTGAGCGACTTCATTGGACGATGTAGTATAGTGTTGAATGATCTTTATAATTCTGAAATCAATCAGTGCTTCCCCGTGACTGATAATTGAAATGGTGGAAACAAATATATATTTGCTTCTAGTTCAGCAAGAACGTGGAAATAATACTCAACCTCATATAGGTTGAAGGTTCGAATCACCATGGAGTAGAAATTTATTATAATATGCTTGTGATTCAGGCTTATGACTAGGGCTCCCCGGACCCTAATTATTGCATCGGATAACAGTAGCCATTAGCCGGCTACAAAGCATTTCATCACCCCAGAGGAATCACTGGAGGAGCCGTTCTCAAAATCAGGAAATCACGTCTGTGTATAAATTCGGCACGTGAGATGCAAACATATTCGATAACAGCGCATTTACCTCTCTCCTTACACAAATAAACCTAATGCCCCAAGTTGACAAACATCTCTATTTCTCTGGCCTGGATGGGGAGCACTTAAGTTGGTGTCGCATTTCGCCTTGTAGGGACTTAAAAGAGTTGTAATCCGAACCTGCTAAACGTGCTGAATTAAATGGGGAAGCATGTTCGATTCTCTATCCTCCCAGAGCTGGCCTATAATGAATTGCTTGTTGCTGCGTGTACCACGAACTGCACTGTATGTTGGGATTGGTGCATTGCCGGTACAAATTAGTCGAATGAGATTATGAAATTGAACACCGCTCCTAAAAACATAACCTATGGGTGGTCTGAAATAACGACACTTTGTAATTTTCCTATATGTATTCCCAACTCAATATCGAAAGTCATCGAGAGATTGATGCAGGGTGAACACGACGACTGCCTGCATGTTGAGGTTCGAGACAATAATGTGTATGTCTACTTTAAGATTTTTCGAGACTCAACCAAACCGATCATACCGGAAACTGACTAGTACTTGCTTATCTCAAATGGTGCACCCCGTATATTATTGTATTGTTAGATAGTTCTGTGAAATTTTCCACAACCGACTATTGGAGATGATTCACTCTCTTCTGTGCCTCATGAAGGTTTCAGAAAATTCGATTCCGATGTTGCTGGTTTATTTCACTTGTTTTACTTTGAAAACATTAGCATTCGTTTTTTATTTCATACAAGTTATGGATAATTATAGTTTATGAGAGACTTCTGCGTTGGATAAACAGCTTCTCAAAAATCTACCATTATGTGTCCATTTTAAACAAGTTGATTTGATTTGGTTGTACTGAAAAGATCTGTTCTGAAGCTGCTTACTTTCTTACTTATCCGGGTCCAAATATATCTTGGGCCAGTGAATCTCCAGAACTTTGCAGTAGTGACGACTCTAGGGGTGCATGCATATAGGTCTTGATTAGTGCAGGTGGTACCGACGTTGTTGCAGACGGTAGATGGACCTCGTCTTGAATTACTCCACAGTCACATACAGAGACAACCGAGATGGTCAACTCCGAACTAAATTCGTGTGCGATGTAATTTTCTATCTCTCTCCCAAAAAAAACCTATTTTCAGATGGCGCTGAGATCGGGGGCGGTGAAAGAATGGCGGGAAATTCGAATCGATAGCACAGGAACACTGAATTTTAAAAATTAATTTTGCGAAAATAATGAAAAAACTTTCATCCTCCATATGCAATGTATGATTTAGGCATTTGCAATATCAAAGATGAAAATTTTTTCATTATGTTCGCAAAATACACTTTCAAAATTACATATCGATATTTTCATCTTGAAAATTAGAAATATTTATAACACACTATTAATTACAGCTCTTTTTATTGAACAATATGAACATTTTATCAGTTATTCTATGCTCTCAAACTGATGACATCTATCGTACAGAAAATAAACATAACATTCAACAAAAAATGATGCAAAAAATAACAAGGGTGCTTGAGATAAGTAAGAATTAGGAATGAAGATGTTGAGGAAAAAATTGCAATACAAATTTGAGATATGGCTGGAATCATTATCAATGATCAACTTTCAACAATAAGTGGACTTTACATGGAACTTAACAAAGGTTGAATTAAAAGAACCGACTGCAGAAATAATAAAAAATTAATCTAAAATTACTCATGGCGCATTTTCTTCAATTTTTTTAGCTTCAGATTCAATTTCTGCAGATCTTTTTTTGCACCACCAAGGAACAACCCAAGTCCTCAAATACAACGTAGGATCTAAGTAACTGAAGAGCAGATTCGGTTACTTTAGGAGGGGAGGGCTGGTCTTTAAAAATTCCTCTAGTCTCGTGATTCCACATCCTACAACAATAGTGAATTTCTCACTTGGGTAAATTAAAACAGATCTTTGATCCGACCATTCTTTAAATGAAATATATAAATTGTGAGGATCCAGTTGGATGAAATGGTTATCTGATCACATATGGAACAGCATATGTATCTTTTAAGGCCCTTCAGAATGAATCCTGACACATAGGCAACGGAAAAAACTACGATTCCTTGGCGTCTGTGGCTCAATACTACCTGAAATGAAGGCAATCAATATTATACATATCAATTAGAGAAGCTCAAAATTTTTATATAATATCAGAACATTTAAATATATCATATGAATCTTCAATATTTCATCGGAAATATTTACCTTACCTGACAGAGCAATGGATTCACTAGCATGCAACTCCGGCAATATATTATGTACTTCACCTTCATCAGCTCCAAGTAATGAAAATAATGTTTCGTCTGGGACCAAACAAGAGTTCCTTCTCGTTATTCTGGACGGAACATTTGATTACTGAACTGTTCATTCTGATATGTTTCCTAAAACAATGATCAAGGTTTGAAAATATAAGGAATCATGTAACTTATTGAATTCAAATGTTCTCACAGGCAAAAATGAAATATTACGCAAGTGAAAAGATGAAAGACAACAAAAATGCAGTTCATCAGATAATTGCATTGAAGATACAAATAATATTCACAATACCTGACGGTTCATTAGATTCTACAGCCTGTGATTCCTCCATTACTTCAATACCTGATGAAGGGTTCACCCAAGCCATAGGAATAGCATGTCTGTTTAACTTGTTGCGATTTGAATTTTCATTAAAATGACCAGCACAAATTCTTTGACGTTTTCTTATCACAACATTACAACGAAGACCAAGAGCATTCTTCCACAAATTGATCCTATAAAATAAATTTTAAACTTAAATAATATACTTTCGATCCAAAGCAAGCATCAGATTAAATAAATTTAACTTTAATTCGTACCGCTCAGGATTGGAACGAAAACGAAATCAATTATTGACTTCGGCCTCTAAAGCACCGCATATAAGACAATGTTTATCACTCATCTTTTTGGGTAAATATTTACTCACTTTTTCTCAAATTTCAACTGCTGACGTTGGAGGTTGAAATTAAAAGAACGATACAAGTTTAAATATTTGTAGGTTAGGTCTATGCGAAAATTTTCTTCTTTGTTAACATATTGCACATAAATATTTTCAATCCTTCAGACAATGTATACAGCGACATCTGAAAATAGGTTCCAAAAGTGGGATAGACTTATGGTAGTTGAGATGGAACAGACAGTGACACAACATATTCCTCAACATCGGACAAAAATTAGCATGGAGTTGACCGTCTCGATGGTCTCTGGTCACAATTCCATCACTTGAATATCCCCACTTCACATTAACATTAACTCTCGAATAGAGAATATCCATTCAGACAACTTCTCAAATTGATCCTAATTTATGGATTCAATTAAACACTGAAGTTATCGTTGTCACAACTGTATAATTCAGAATATTTGGAAACATAGTCTTCATTTTTCTTTGTACGATACCAAATCCTGAAGTCTTTGAAAAAACAAGATTCGAGGAGATTCGGAGAACTATTGAATCGATCTAATCGAGACTCCATTTGTGTAGGTTATTCTTTGAAATACCGAAAACCCTCTTCCGACTCCAGCTTCTCCCACAACCAATCTCATCATCTTCTTGGTCCTATTCAACAGGAGGCGGTCGGGAACAGTGTGTAGCTTATCGCTTAATCCTGGCTATCCCCATATATCACCGGACGTATTCCTATCGCTTTTATGTGAAGCGGCAAGTGCTGGCGACAGAGCTGCCATCCTGGCTTCCTGGTGGTGCAGCCAGAAAGCGTATTATGAAATGAAACGACCATGCAATGCAATCCATGATATGCAGTTCCACTGCTACTTTTCTACTACGTGCTCCGTCTTGTTGGAAGTATACGTGTCCAAATTATTTTCTTTATTTCAGTGTCGTAATGAGTTCATTACAGTACTTAAAACAGTGCTGTAATAAACTCATTACAGCATTGTTTTTAGTTAATTTTTCGTTTTGTGGTTGACAACACTGACATCTTATCCTTTCGAATGTCAACACGCGTCCATTGCATGTCAATTGTCAATATTAAACCATGTACAGATTTGAAAGTACTATTCAAATTCTATAATCTGCCAATTTTCGTATCAGTCACGCGAAATATCTGCGAAAATAAAATACAAAGGGCACTAGGAGGTATAATCTGAATTTTTCATTGAATTCCAATAAATTTCTCAGAATTCTTTATTGAAATAGAGAAAGCATCGTCTAATACTCGTTGCAGAATGCAATTCTAACACTCGCTCCTTCGTGCTGGAATAGGTGCCCATTCTGCGACTTGTTTAATGACGAATCATCCATTATTGGTTCAACAAATATCGCGCTGCAGTAAGGTTCCCTCATAGATATAGGGACTGATAAACTTTCTTCTACAAATACTAAGCTAGTTTTTAGAATATTAACTGATTTCAATGTAGCATGTTCACATTGGCACATGGACCGACAAATTTTTTTGGGGCGTTGGTAGGGTCATTTGCTACCTTTTCAGTCTTGGAACCTGGGTCCTTATATTTACGGTTACGGAGGTTTGATTTTTTTATTAGGTTTTTCTGAATTACCCAAAATGTACCCTTCGAAGCCCCGTAACTTTTTTGCTTGGGCTTTTACGTGCATTTTTTTTATTGTATTAAGAGTACATGAGTGTGTGTTTGAAAAAAAACGTATTTATTGTTACAGATAACACCACAAAATTAACACGAGGTCCTTTTATAAAAAAAAAAAAAATGAAAGTATGAAAACATCTCTACATGAAAGAAATAAAAAAAGTTGCAGTTATTGACTTAAATTTTAAAACGTTCTTTGGTTTATCACGGTTCTACAAGTATACTATTTACGTTAGTCAATAAATAAAAAAATACTACAAATAGTGTTTTAGATAAAATAGCAAAAAGGACAGATTTTAGTAAAATACAGTTTTGTATGATTGTTTATTTACAAAGTAAAATAACACGATTCTTTAACGTAAATTCTGTTCGAATTGTTCTCCTCTACTCGAATGCACGCCCGACACCTTTTTCTGATTTCGACCGTTGTAGTGGCTAACAACATTTCTTCTTTCATTACCACAAATGCCGCGTTTATGCGTTCAATCAACACGTCTCTTGTAGGTACCACTGTGAAATAAACCAATTCTTTGGCTCTACCCCAGACATGGTAATCTAAAGGTGTTAGGTCTACTAAATTTTTGTTGAAGACTCATTTGCCTTTTCACGTGGAGATTCTCATCTTTAGGTGCCCAGTGATGTAAATTGTGCAGATTTGTTATTCCTTCTCGATTAAAACAGGATTCGTCTGTCCACAAAATTCGTTTTAGAAACAAGTTGTCATCGACATCTGTGTGCAGCAAAAATCTACAGAATTCCAACCGTCTGGCAGGATCGCCTTCATGAAGTCCTGTTACAATATTATTAATAAAATTCATTAGTCTGTGACAATTTTTTCGCAGTCAAAAGGACAAATTTATCAATAAAAAAGTTCATTTACTTTGTACCGGGGTGTAATGAAAAGCGTGTTGATTTTTATCCCGAAGTACTGACCAAACTTTCCAAATCGTTAAGTTGAGTCTTTGAGCAACGACAAACACTTGTAGTTGGATCTTCTTCAAAGGCTTGAAGTATTTGATCGTCAACTGCTACATGGTGTTGCCTCACATTGACCCGAGGCTCTTGAAAATTATACCAGTCTCTCTTAATCGTCGATAAGTTCAAGAATGTTTCGTGGTGGGGTAATCTTCGATCTTCAATCCTTTGAGCTATACAGAAGAATATGTAGCATATAATCGAAAAAATTCCAGATTTAAAAAACTGAACAAAAAATTGTTTGATGTTACACATTTTAGACTATAATTATGAGGTGTTGTCTTGGTTTGTCATTCCTGCTGTTTTATAAATTTACATGTTTGTAATAGCTGTAACTTTTTTAAATTTTTTGGAATGTTTTTTTCATTATCCTCGCTCCATATTCCTTTGTGCATGAGCCCTGAAGATGAAAAATATATTTCCTATAAAAAAATCATACCTCCGCAACCGTAGAAACGTCGGCAAATGACCCTACCAACTGACATAGTATCATTTTCCTTTGTAGAGCCCTGAAGATGGAAAATTTTTCGATCCTGCTACCACCATTTAAATCTTTGAAAATACAATTTTGGATCACCAATTTGAATTTAAAAAACATTGTTTTCTAGAATAAATAAAGGTAACATTAACATTGATACATTAAAGAAGTGTAAGAAAATAATTGTCAATTTTAAATATTTTTGGTTTATTTACAGTTTCAGGAATAGACTAGACTTATTCAACTAAATAATTCCAATATAATATGTTGATTTTTCAAAATCCAATTATAGGAATTGTTTCTATCACAATTAGCATAGCTGCTAACGCATGCTTCATCATTCCATATGATATTTTGTCCAAAATTCACGATTTCAGCACATTGTCCCAAATACCATTGGCGACATTCGAAATAGAATTGTAGATCATTTAGTACCTAGTTACTTGTGAACCCTATACGGTTTGACTTTATTTATTTCAAAATTCGCATTGCTGTAGTCTATATTCAACCGCATTTGGGGAAGTGAAATATTTGATTGGTTTTGTATATATCCCCCCATACCGTTATTTCTTCTATTTATTTATCTATATTCCTGGCTCTATAAACTCCTTTTCAGGATATCCTTCAAAGTTAAGATTGCTGGCAGCCTGAGCATCATCATGTTTTTCGTAATAACACTTGAGCCTTTCATATTTTCTTGCAATTTTGATACATTTCGAATCAACCTGCAGAGGAATATTCTGAATTATTCTAAACTTGTGAAGTACACTACATTCAATAATAATTGACAGTACGCATAGACTGTAATTGCTGAGGTAATTTGTTTCATAGTCAGCAATGGCAACTCAGATTTTGAAAATACATCTGAAACAATTCGAAAACAGCCATAAAATGAATGTTTCAAAGAGAAGTAACAACTATTACTTGATTCAATCACTCATGATTGATCAGATGATTATATCGATTTAATTCCTTTCAACTTCAAATATCTCAAAAATGGTGTAATCTAGGAAAAAAGATGATGAATGATTTTATCTGCAAAAAAGACTAATGATTCTAGGAAGTAAGTACAAGATACGAACCTTCAGTTCAAGTGATATCTGTTTTTCATGCAATTTAACCAATCTGAACAGTAGTAGTGAGAAACTCACAAGAAATGCAATAAATCTATCGATGCCAAAATATGCATGACTGTTATCAAAAACCTTCTACAAGAGATCATTTCAATGGATATTGTCGTTTGAATATTACAGGTGAAAATGCAATTTTTTTATGAAATTTCAACACCCTATATCTTTTGATCGGCGCGAAATTTGGAGAAATGTTTAAAGGAGAAAATGTTTTTTTTTGACGTCAAGAATCTGTGGTTGAAATGAATGCAGTGGTCAATGACTCACCTTCTATATATTTGAAAAGAAAATTTCGTTCGAAATATGAATATGTTTAAAATATAGGGACTCCCCTTAATTTTTCGGCATTCATTTTCTCACGAAAATTGACTTAGCAGCATGTAGGCTTGCTTATCTCCAACTCCTTTAGAAGTCAGTGTTTCCTATCAAAAGTGTTCAATTTGAACAACTCTTTACTGTATTATAGAATGAAGGAAAACATATTCTGGTTAACATCTCATTCAAGAACATAAATGTGATACAATGTCCATTACTTCCATAAAACGTTACTAAAATCTTCTCTTCTAGTAGTTTTCCTTCTATGCAGCCAAATCAACTGCGGATTATGAGCTATGCTTTCATAATACGCATCTTCCCAACCTAGGGATACAGATCGGGAATCGCCCATTCGCCATTGTCTGGAGCTCGACTGCGACAATATGAATTTTCGCACGATTCATTAGGTTTTCTGAGACCATTGGGTCCGATGAGAAATATGATGCGTTCCGGAAGGGATGAATATTACCGATGTCTTTTTTATGATTTAAAACCGGAGGGAAGGTCGATATATTCATCATCTAGAATTATGACTAAGCATGTTTCCGATATCTCTGTGAGGATTATTGAGCACGTTGTTTGTCATTGAACGAGAATATTTTTCCCCTTTCGAGTTTCTGTTTTGCGTGTTCATGTTTAGAAAAATATGGGCAACACACCGATAAAGTGAATAATTATTCTTTTATGTTTTATTCTTTAATCGTTATTTCAAGGTTATTTTAATGACATTTGTGATGTTGATTAATTTAATCAAAACTATTTCGGTTTTTTCTTACTATACAGGGTGAGTCTTTGACCACTGCGCTAATATTAACAATGAATTCTTGACGTCAAAAGAAACATTTTCTTCCTATAACATTTTTCCAAATTTGGCCCCGTTCAAAAGAAATGGGGTGTTGAAATTTCAAAAAAAAATTGCATTTTCACCTGTAATATCCAAATGAAAATATCAATTGAAATGATTTTTTGATAACAGTCTTGCATATTTTGGCATCAATATATTTTCTGTACAGATTGGTTAAATTGCATGAAAAACAATTATCACTTATCAATTATCTTGTACTTCCTAGAATCATTAGTCTTTTTGCAGATTAAATCATTCATCATCTTTTTTCCTAAATTGTACCATTTTTGAGACATTTGAAGTTGAAAGGAATTAAATCGATATAATCATCTGATGAATCATTTCTTAGAGGGAAAATGATGTTATTAAACAATTCAGATTCAATAGTGCATGCTGTGGAGGGTAATTTTCATTCAAACTAAACTGGACTATGGAAAAACGGTATGGGAAAAAAATGTTTCTGTTGATCTCAAGAACCTTTGGTTAAAATTAATGCAGTGGTCAAATACTCACCCTGTATATTTTTTATGATAAAAATGTGACTGCAGTTTCGAACTCACGTTCATCTTCAGACAGTACATTAAACTAAAAATGGAGGTACAAGAAATGCTCTATATGTATACAGGGTGAGTCTTTGACCACTGCGTTAATTTTAACAATAGGTTCTTGACGTCAAAAAAACATTTTCCTCCTATAACATTTTTCCAAAAAAAAAGATATAGGGTGTTGAAATTTCATGAAAAAATTGCTTTTTCACCTGTAATATTCAAACGACATTATCAATCGAAATGATCTCTTGTAGAAGGTTTTTGATAACACTCATGCATATTTTGGCATCAATAGATTTATTCCACTTCTTGTGGGTTTCTCACAACTACTCTACAGATTGGTTAAATTGCATAAAAACAAATATCGCTTGAACTAAAGGTCCGTATCTCGTACTGGAATCATTAGTCTTTTTGCATAAAAATCATTCCTCATCTGTTCTCCTTAATTGCACCATTCTTGAGATATTTGAAGTTGAAAGGAATTGAATCGATATAATTTTGTCCAAATTTTCTGATTTTCCCAAATCCAACTCTGTGCTGAAATGATTCAATAATCAGATTTGTTCAATGTTGCCATATTTTATGTCTTTATTAAATATTTCTACAAAAGGTTGGGGAAATCTCTCCAGTTTATGGTTCCACCACTAAACACTATAGATGAAATTAACCACTGAACAATTTTTGTCTTACATTCACCACAAAATCTAAATTGCCATTTGCTGTATTCATTGTTAAAAATGTCTAGCACCTTGTTTGATATTTAATCCAGAATAATATTCCATAATAAATAGAGAAAAAGTTTTCCATCACTCTTCGGTATATTTTCACCGTTGAAATAGGTAAAGTATTTTCTGTCAGGACCTGTTAAATTGAAGACTTGTCTTTATGAAGAGCTGGTTTTTTATAGCTTCAGACTTTCAGGGTTCATCAAATTATATCTATTCTAACATAGGAATGCTGCAAATTGAGCTCATATGAGTTTTAAAAACTTCGAACCCAGTCTCCTAGATTTGTTTTATACCTTTATTATCTTTATTTCATACACCGATTCAACCTTGTTCACAAACTTAGGAGATAATAGAATTTGACTTAGTTTTAATATTTCTGAATGTTTGCTATGATGCATGGTTAATTAAAATTCAATCAATATTGAAACTGGAAGCTATAAGCTCATAAACAAGAAAGATTAGAATAGAATGCATTTTCTGACCACAATCATTTCAAACTGAATTGAATAATTTAAAGCTATCGATATTATCTTTCCAATATTTTCCACATTTTTTGAAAGAAAGCTACGAATAATTGTTGACAGTTTCAAGCAGAATCAAAACAACAAGGAACCACAGAACACTTTTTTATCGAGAACTACCCACCACAGAGACGTTATAATATTTTAATGTGATAATAATTCCCTCTAATTATTCTGAAGAAAATTATAACTAAAGATCAATAATAGTTACAGATATTATCTTTCATTTAAAAAAAACATTGCAAATATTAATTTTTTCTCTCCTGGGGTTCGGTAATAAATTAATATTCTATGGTAAGGTATTAAAATTAAAATAATCTATGAATAACCATTATTCAATATTTATGTTCTTGTTTACGTAATTAAAACAGATACTCTGATTATAAAAATCAGTAATCAGTAATTATAGTCTAAACAGAATAGATTCATATTAATGATTAAACAAAAAATTTTTTATTAAAGAACACCTAGTTGATTTTTCAAAATCAAATTTAGGTATTTCTTCAAGAAAGTATAATTGCACACCTAAATCTGGAAATACTTGTAATCTATCCAGGTAAATTGTTATTGGGATTCAGTACAGAAAATAATCATCAAGCAAAGTAACATCACTTTAAAATGATTATTCGTAGTGACATCATTCATTGTTGTTGAAGATTTAGAAAAAGATTTTCATATTTTTAACAGTATGATATCAAGAGACCTAATAGACCTGTTCACTGGTCTCTGTCAAGGAGAAGAAACTTCAGAAATATCAGTGTTTGGAAAATCATAGATGATTTTTTCTGGCCTTGAGTGAAAAAAAAGCAATGTGACAACCTCTTGCCTTGGAAGTTTTCATAGAAATGATGGTTTTCATAGAAATGATGGTTTTCATGATTTGGAAATTTTAAGAAGAAAATTACAAATGTATGATGATAACACCCAATAATTCTGAGGTTTTTTTGGAATTTCTCACTAGAAAGGCATGGTTTATAATCTTGAAGTAGAAAGAAAATATAGTAGAAGAACAAAAATCTATGTTTATGGTGTTTTTTTACCAGAAAATAAGTATTTTGTATCTTCCTTCTGAATATGGACCTCATCGGATGAAACATGAGTGAGTGAATCATTTCTTAGAGGGAAAATAATGTTTTTAAACAATTCAGATTCAATAGTGGATGCTGTGGAAGGTATTTTTCATTCAAACTATACTGGACTACAGAGAAGTATTTGCCCAATGTGGAAACTTAAAAAGTTTTTAACGCAGCTGAATATGAAAAAACGCTATGGGAAAAAAGTGTTTCTTTTGATCTCAAGAACCTATGGTTAAAATTAACGCAGTGGTCAAAGACTCACCCTGTATAGACAAAAATAGCCGTTACAGTTAGAATTCTGGTTTAGAGGAAGTTAAATTTGGGTTTACCCCAGTTTCATTTCACAACTCTTGAGATTCTAAATAATTCAGTTTTTTGCCTTTTGAATTTATATGAAATATTTTCATATCTTCAGTTTGTGAGAAACTATGTCTGTTGTCAATGCAATGGGCTGAAAAAGTAAATTGTTTCTTATTTTCGGTAAAATTTGTTTTGTGTTCTTTGAAACTCTTTTCTGAATGAACGTCAAGTCTAGCCTATGTGTGTGTTACAACCGCAACATATTTACTGAATTTTTGGGGTTACAACCTTGGTTCCAAAGATAATAAAGGATAGTTTGAATTGTGTTTTGAATGCCACTTCCACTTTTAATTTTGAAAAAATATTGGCGATATTTTCCCTTATTTTTCTGAAATAGGATAATGAAATTTATTTTTCTCTTTGTATATTTTGTAAATGTAGATTAATTCAGGTATGATTTGTTGATTGAAACCATTATTTTCAACAAATTTACCAACCAACTAATCTCGCGTTAGCAGAACAACAAAATTAAGCTTCACAAAATATACCGTTAACGTGAATCCTACAGAAAAATAAACATTTTGCATTATCCTACTTCGTGTCTGTTGGAGGAAAATTAATCAAATTGGTTCGTTACGGTGAAATAATATGCACTGACGTAGGTTTTTGGGATAAGGGAATTTGAGCTTCGAACAAAACCTATGGAAAACTATGGGTATTTTTTTTTCAATACGTTCGAACACCAACTGTATAAATCTCGATATTTCCTGTTCTTTTGGCTCTCCGGTTAAGTTAAAGGGAAACGTCGAGGATTATTATAATAACTCTGTCATATTCAGTTCGAAAATCCAACTCTAACACCCTTTCAAACTATAGTACAACTGCCTAGTTCACATTACAAACCTTGAATATCAAGTAGTCACCATTTGTTAGTCGAAGTGGTTTCTGCTCGCCACATTGGGTTGACAGTTTGCTGAAATATGAAGCCATGCATGAGCCGGAGGTGACTAATTATGACTGGAGGTCTAATTATCAAAATGTTAACTGCAGACTCGTACAGCCTGCGGGTTTTGTTCGGAAATCCAAGGGACAGGAAGATCTGGATTTTGCTGCTCCGATTTTCACGGGAAGTTTCATCTTCAATTGAAGATATTTGATGTAGAAATATGATGTGTGATTAATTTAGGTCATTTACAGAATGATGGTGAATTTCCTCGTTTGGTAATTTATAATCTCCACAGCTTCCATTGCACTCATCCGAAGCTGATCCTAGAAAAAATTCATTCATGGGATGACAAACCTTTTAATATCATTTTGTCCCCTGGTTGGTCTCTTATTCTTCATTATTATATTTTTAATTTTGACTAAATTGGATAATACCTAACAAATTCATTATCTTCAGTATTTCAAATAGGTAATTATTGTTTGTATGAATTTAATACAAGTTTTAACGTTTCAAAATATTTTTGAAAAGTAATGCAAAATAATCATCAGGCTGCCCATTTTTTAATTGAGTTCAATCTAAACCGTGGACTATATAAACAAAATATAAATGAGAAATTCACAAAATAAGATTAAGCGTCATCTGATTCAGTTGAACATCATTAATAAGGGAAGGAACCTAAATAAAAAATAATTCTCTACCATACAATTGAGTAAAAAGAAAACTCTGTTGATCTCATCTTGAACATTCCCTCTTATCTTAGAAAATGAATCAATATTAAAATTCGTAATAGTATTTCAATAATATTTTGAATAGGAGTGGTATGTTAAGGAGTTTATTTTATGGGGGATTGTTGTTATTTAATAAATTACCAAATGAGGTTAAACATTGCAATAATTTCGGTACTTTGAAACTTCCATGTACTAAAATGCTTGTGGAGTGGTATAAATAGGAAATCAATAGGAATTGATGAATTATGTAAGAAATAAAAAGTTCAATATGATCGAATATTAGATTAGGTGTAATTATAGTGATCATTCAACATTATACTACATCGTCCAATGAAATCGCTCAATTTTAGAAAACGGACCAATAGAAACAAACTGTATCTGAATACACTCAACCTCACAGTGTTTTCACTTTTAGAAATTTGTTTTTATCAAATGCCTAATTTGCATAGGAATATTAATACGTAATAAGTGTGACGAAAAGTGTGCCACTTAATACAGTGAAGTCAGAATCCTATATCTGGAAACAATTTGAAAAATTCTGTGCTGCCCAGGAAAACCTTGTAAATGAAAGAACAAGTTTGTCAGAACTCAATAATATTATGCTAGATTGGGCTTTCAATATGAAGACTACAGACTACAAGGAAAGTGTCGTAAAAACCTTGTGGAATAATACAGCCAAACAGATGCAGGAAAAATTTTATTCCGAATGGGGTGTTAGGTTCGATCCATTCACAGACGTGGCTTTTAAAACGGCGCGGGATGCACGAAATGCCAAGAGGCGTATTTCGCAGGTGGACCCTGAGAAAAGAAAAGTTATTGCCAAGGCGCTGTCTCTGGAGCAACACAAAAAGATGGTCAACTTATGTAAAGAAGATAATCCAGACGGTTTGAACAGAAAATTTTATTTTATTGCTGCATTGGAGCTTGCTTGGCGCGGAGGAGAGGGTTCATCATACCTAATTTCGCATTTCCAATTCGAAATTGAAAACGATGGTAATCCAACGGGTCGAATTGTCTACAATCCGATATTTTCTAAAACAAGACAAGGTGGTGCCCAAAAAAGTGCGGGAACGAAATGGCTGACTCCCAATATCGAAGAAGATATTTGCCCAGTGAGGTTATATAAGCCACTTGTATCCAAAAGAACTGCAAACATAACCACTGAAAGACTATTCCTTACTCCACATAAGAATTGGAAATATGGTTCATGGTTCAAAAACTCCCCAGTCTGTCCCATTACTATAGCTAAATGGACAAAAGAATCGGCAGAACTCATTGACATCAACACAACCAAGTCGAAGATAACCAACCACTCGCATCGAGCTACTGCTGTCAGTCAATTAGCCAAAGCAGGGATTGCCGAGGAACAGCTGATAAAGATAACAGGCCATTCTTCTGCAGCGTCAGTGAAACCGTATCTCCTACTGGACCAACAACATCACAAAAAAATAAACACAGCCATAAGGAATGAAAAACTTGTCAGTAGTATAATCAATACGGGTTCTGGAACGGAAGTGAACTGTCATTCTCATTTTGACAGATGTCACGTGTTCGGCTGTCAGGTGGGCGTGGTCATCAGGTTGTTCGGCCATTTTGAATCATGTGGGAGGTGTTCGGTCATCCACGTGGGTGTTCGTGTCAGGTGGGTCACGTGGTTCGGCCATTTTGAATCAGGTGGGGGGTTGGGAGGTGTCACGTGTTCGGCCATTTTGAATCGTGTGTAAGGTGGGGAGGTGTCACGTGGGTGTTCAGGTGGGAGGGCGTGGCCATCGTCAGGTTGTTCGGCCATTTTGAATCATGTGGGAGGTGGGGATGTGTTCGGCCATTTTGAATCGTGTGTAAGGTGGGGAGGTGTCATTCACGTGGGTGTTCGGCCATTTTGAATCATGTGGGTGTCACGTGTTCGGTCATCCACGTGGGTGTTCGTGTCAGGTGGGAGGTTGGGAGGCGTGTTCACTCCGTAGACAGGGGCGTCACAAACAGGAAATGAGAACAGGATGTAGATAAGAACACAGAAAATGACGTCACAAACAGGAATGAACAAGAAAGTAGATAAGAACTCCGTAGACAGGAAATAAGAACAGGATGTTGATAAGAATACAGGAAATGTAACCTCAAAATATAGATAAGAACTCACAAACAGGAAATGAGAACAGGATGTAGATAAGAACACAGGAAATGACGTCACAAACAGGAATGAACAAGAAACAGGAAATAAGAACAGGATGTTGATAAGAATACAGGAAATGTAACCTCAAAATATAGATAAGAACTCTCAAACAGGAAATGAGAACAGGATGTTGATAAGAAAGTAGATAAGAACATCGTAAACAGGAAATGACGTCACAGAACAAGAAAGTAGATAAGAACAGGATGTTGATAAGAAAGTAGATAAGAACTCACAGGAAATGAGAACAGGATGTTGATAAGAAAGTAGATAAGAACTCACAAACAGGAAATGACGTCACAAACAGGAATGAACAAGAAAGTAGATAAGAACTCACAGGAAATGAGAACAGGATGTTGATAAGAAAGTAGATAAGAACTCCGTAAACAGGAAATGACGTCACAAACAAGAATGAACAAGATCAGGAAATTTGAATCATGTAAGGTGGGAGGTTGGGAGGTGTCATGCACGTGGGTGTTCGGCCATTTTGAATCATGTAAGGTGGGAGGTTGGGAGGTGTCATGCACGTGGGTGTTCGGCCATTTTGTGTAAGGTGGGGGGTTGGGAGGTGTCATGCGACCATTTTGAATCGTGTCACGTGGGTGTTGGGAAGATAAGAACATCGTAAACAGGAAATGACGTAACAAACAGGAATGAACAAGAAATATCAGGATGTAGATAAGAACTCCATAAACAGGAAATGACGTAACAAACAGGAATGGACAAGAAATATCAGGAAACAGGAAATGATGTAATCATATAGTTGATAAGAACTCCGTACACTGGAAATGTA
The DNA here is from genome assembly GCA_030674115.1 of Micraspis discolor. Taxonomy (NCBI): domain Eukaryota; kingdom Metazoa; phylum Arthropoda; class Insecta; order Coleoptera; family Coccinellidae; genus Micraspis; species Micraspis discolor. The sequence continues at coordinate 7,071,580 of JARTUT010001740.1, forward strand.
ACCTCAAAATATAGATAAGAACTCACACACAGGAAATACGAACAGGATGTTGATAAGAAAGTAGATAAGAATACCGGAAATGTAACCACAAAATATAGATAAGAACTCACAAACATGAAATAAGAACAGGATGTTGATAAGAAAGTAGATAAGAATACCGGAAATGTAACCTCAAAATATGGATAAGAACTCACAAACAGGAAATAAGAACAGGATGTTGATAAGAAAATCGATAAGAGTACCGGAAATGTAACCTCAAAATATAGATAAGGACTCACAAACAGGAATGAACAAGATGATGAAACAGGAAATGTAACCCCACCAGGATGATATGGTTCCATATATAAATCGAAGTAATGTTTGGTATGATCAGATCAATCATCGAGTTCACATTTCCCGTTATCTTCAGAGTTTTAATCGGTGTTTATACAGGTATGTTTAAATATATTGAATAATCATAAGTTTGATTAATCATTGTTTAGATAATAATAATGGGCCTTCCAAAAATAAATCAGCCCATCGAAATCAACAACAAACCATTGAAGACGTTGGACGAACTTGAATTGGGAACTTGGTATCCAATCCAATCGGCGAAAGTAATTAACGAAAGGTCCATACTTATCGAGTCGGAAGAATTCAAAGTATTCTTACTAGGACGAATGGCACAACCATTGAAGGGTCCCTTGGAAGACCTAAAGAACCACAGATTCAAGTACCTAGGGTCCAAAGACCTGGAGGATCACTTGGATGATCTAAAGAACCACAAATTCAAGTACCTAGGGTTCAAAGTTTATGGTGGAAAATCCTTCCAAGAAGTTTCATTCTACTGATTCCTTTCGCTTTTTATAAACAACAATATTCAAATTTTTATGTTCTTTTGAAACAGTCTTATTTTTCTGAACTTGAATACTATATAATTTGGAATTGAGAACAATAAACTCGATGATTGATCTGTCCATTGTTTTCATCTTTCATTAGACCTAAAACTTTTTTGTTTTTGAGAGGATATTATAAATATTATCCGGTGGGTAGTCAGAGGTATCAAAATATTCAATATCATTCTTTATATGGTGATAGATATCGTCTACATAGAAGTGATATATGAGATTGTTAGTATCAGTATACAATAATTTGACATTAGGACTAAATTTTTTCAAAATTTATTCATAATGGAAATTGTAGAGGTAAATTTTGGAAAGATCTAATATACTCATTCCTAAATATATGGGAGTTATTGAATTTTATCGTTAATCTATTCATTTCTATGGTCACCATATCTTTCCCGAATATCGAACAACTGTGGAAATTAGGTTGAGAAATATAATAATTTCCTCCGTACCAGACCACTTCGTAACTAAGTTGATGTCTTTGTATTTCCTCACATTTTCGATTGTTTTCCCAAAGGGGGAATTATTCATAAGTTTATAAAACATTTTTTCGAATTCGTTCTTACTTTGTTTCCTCAGATGTAGGGTTTCATGAATGGAGCATGTTTAAATTTCAAACATCTATGAATTTTCGTTAATTTCAATCCTAGTCTCAGAACTGTAAATGTTTGTGATGAATTACATAGTTTGATTTATTATAAAGGGTGGTTAGTAATTTAGGAATATTACTTTGTGAGACAGGAGGAACCAAATGATGAGGACAAAGAGGTAAATCTTTATGTGTTTCGGAAAGTTCTTTAGGGTAGGTTAAATCAACTTCTAATATGTACCCATAAGAATCATCCTCCTCATCTGTAACTTCATTGAAAATGTTTTTCTACAAGTTCTAACCATTGAAAATCTCCTATTGGTAACGGAAGAGTCATGACGGTTCCGTACAAATTATTGACATCAAAGTACATAAGAAAAGATGAAGGTAGTTCCGAATCGAAATCTGTCATGTACTTATTATTCGCTTTTCCATGACGATTGGAACACTGACAGATACCACCACGTACACCCTTTTCAATAAAATTAATCATTTCAATATCATCCAATAATTCCATTTCCACACCCGTAATTTTTAACATAATAATGAATACAGTCAAGTCCGTATGTCTTAAAACATGTACTTCGAAAACTTTCAAAAACATTATCCAAAAGGAGTACGTCTGTTTTAAGATATAATTCACCATACTCCTTCATATTCTTAATTTCAAAACTGTTCCAAACATTCAAAGCGTGATCATATTCCTCATTTGAAATTCATTCGTTTTTAATACTACTGACAAATTTGTCTATTGGTGGTAGAGATGTATCATTCAATTTATTCCAATCATTGGGATATAGAACTTATTAGTTATAATTTTCTCATCATTTGTTAGATACGAGGTCCAAACTACATGACATAAATCTAAATGAATCTATGAATCTGAAATTAACATCCGTATTTAAATGTATTTCGTGAATGATATGAATTTGTCTTTGTTTTGTGGTAAAATATTAATCTTTCTGTGAGAAGATTTAATTAAGAAATGACTGTCATAGTTAGACAAGTTATGACATATTATTGGAATAGTATGATTATCCTTGTAATTCAAATTACAATCATGATGGGCTACACCTCTTTAATTTCCAGTCAAATGACAGTGATCCCTAACCTTAATTTGATTAGAAAATATATTTTCACCACAACAAATACAAATGTCATCAAATTTGAATGAGTCAAGTTGTCTATTTGTCAGAGGTTTATGATAAAAAATATGGTATAAGACATGATCAAGTGATTGAAAGTTTTGATGAATTGAGAAATACAATCTTCACCTGAAAATAGTGAAAATTGAGACAACGAGTCATCATAACTACATTTCAGATAAAATAATATACTGAATGGGACATGTTTCTGAATCTTTTTAGTCTTTCCACATCTAACATAGTCTTCAGTATCAATGAGTAAACTTTCTATATCCACATATATTACAAAGGTACGTTGATCTGATGTTTGAAATTTCGGAATTTCATAATTTTCTCATGTTGTTTTGATAATACAATTTTAGTAGCGAGATAGAACTTACACATGGGATGAATTTCAGAACACATTCAATGTACATGAAGGTGATGTTTATAGTTTCATTTAGTAATCAACATTAGAGACTTATGGTGGGAGAATGAATATAAGAGAGAGAATTAACTTATTTCAATATACAGAGTACTTTATTAAACTTCTTCCAATATATTCATATATAAATAGATGGAGAGATTAAATGAAAAGACATGTGAAAATTTCATCGACACCCTTACTGAGAGACAATTGAAAATATTCTATAATATCCGAATCCATAGAGAACCCTTCATTGTTGAAGAATGGAGATGACATGGTACCGGTGTACGATGATGACTACATGGAACATGAGGGTCAGATGTTTTCGTATGTTTATGTAAAAAAATAATACATCATCATTATAATAATAAATCATTTTTATCTATCCAACTTTTATGAGAATTATTGAACCCTAACCATTTTACAAATAGTTTGTTACCTTTTCTCTTTTTTACCTTTTCGATGAGATAGGGATATTTAACTTTCAAAAGTTGTTCAGAATAAAATCCTCCCTCAGTATCTTCATTGTTGTTATCTTTCAATAAATAAGTTGTAGGATTAGTGAGTTGAACTTTTTTTATAGTAAAAATTTCCGTAGACCATATATTTCTTATCGAAAACACCTCTCACTTTAGATATTCTCACGTTATCACCTACATGAAATTTTGTAATAGTTTCACTCTGTTTAATTCGACTAAAAACAATAACAACTCCTCATGTCTTTTTTATTTCTATTGGTTTCATATTAGTTGTTTTATGTTTCTCATTGTTATATCTCTTCACCAAGTCAGGTAAAAACTCAATCCACAGATAATTTCACGATAGTTGAATTCTTTCCACATCCAATTCTTAATGATTCTGTTAACTCTTTCAACGATTGATGCTTTCTTTTCACTATAGTTGGAATAGTGATTGATATTTCTTCATGAGATCTTTAAACGTCTGTTTGTAGATTCTTCGGTGTCTGTTCCTTAAATGCCTCTTCAATGTTGTCAGTAACTTCGGTTCCCGATTTAGTTTTCAATGGGAAAGTCCACAAGTATTTCGAAAAACAATTTATAACCATGAGTATATATTTAAAACCTTTATTCTCCTTACTATATGGTATCATTTCCACTAAATTAACTTGAAATAAATCTTTCAGGGACTTCAAAAGGACGTCTTTTAAAATTGACTCTTACTGGTTTACGGATTTCATCAAAAACTTGTCTTTTAACATCATCTTTCATTGTGAAAGGATTTTGTTTTCTTTTTCTCTTCATTCTATAACACCACCTTCTTTGAGTTCCTCTATTATACTAATAATAAATGAAGATATTAACAGTTTCAACCGATCGACGATCTCATTAACATCATCCCAATAAACATAATCAATGGAGTTACTATTCACTTCTTTATACATTTCCTCACTATTTGACAGACCATATCCTAACGATTCAGATCTTGGATTGACGTATCAGTAATCAACCCTTTAACATATTTTCTTGGTAACGGATTATATTGTTCAAGATATTCTTCTAGTACTTTCCTTTCATCGATGGATGTAGTACCATTATCCTCTTGTAACACTTGATCGACTCCCGATAGATCTTCCACATCAATAGAAAAAGTCATCATCTCCTGTGGTTATAACTGGGAAGTCTCTTCGAGAAGTCGTTTTTTCTTCATTTTTATTGAAAACATCCTCTTTCATCGTATCAATTTTTATTTTTGGTAGTATATTTTCATGAAGAGGTTCCTCCTCCTTGATCGATGAGGTATTATCTTTTTGGAGTTGTAATTTTTTCTTCGATTTTAATCAAGTGTTTAGTTATTGGATTCAACATGGATTCTTGTAAAATGTCTCCTTGTTTGAGTTGATTCAACTTTTCCCTAATAATGTTTCTTTTTTCAATCAATTTTTTCTTAATCTTTTTTTTGATTCAATGTATTCTTCACTAAAGTTTTCATTCTGAACTGATGTTGATTGATTATTGATCAGGTAAGAAAAAAATAATTAACAGGTACTGATAATCTTCTGAACAGATACTGATCCTTATATTCTATTTATTCTGATCCAACTGAATGAAATGATCGAATCCTACCCTATATCTTCCATTATCAATGTCACAATCCTTCAAAATGAACAAAAATCCATAGGGTTGTTTCCAACATATAGAACATATTTTTTTAAACTCGTCAAATGTCATATCACCAGTAACGTGATCCTTGAAAATATGACGTAAATTAAGATCATCTTGTTTAAATATGATAAGACCATTATCTCTCAACAGATGTTTGAATAATCTACCATGACTTTGAACAAGAAAAAAACAATCAATTTGATTATGTCTCCCCATACTGAAATAATATCCTGTTTCTTATGAGTTCTTCACCATTACTACAATCGAAATATCCAATCTCTTTGATGGGTTCCAATAAATTATTTAAGTAGACATATTTCGGTTGATAAAGACTTAGAATAAATATAAATATTTTTAAACTTCAATCCATTCGGATGTTCGATGAGACTGACGTTTGTTTTTCCACAGTTTGATGGACCGATTACTAAACAACGTAATGTGGAAGGAAAAAGAAGTCTAATTTTTTTTAGGAACCAGATCATTGTTTTCTATCTCTAGAGATGTTTTCTGTTTTACAATTCTCATTATTTTGTCTATACGTAATCGAATGAAACACGAACGGGGTCAAACTGAATACTTCAAATAAATATTAGAATCAGTTATAGATAAAGTTTCAGTAAATCAACATCATGGGTGAAAAAAATTATTCTGTGGAAGGGGTATTCTCGATAAAACTCTATATTCCCTCCCGTTTGAGTTACATCTTCCAGGGTATCAGTTTTGTGGACCTAACACTAAATTAGAGGAACGATTAAGTAGAGAGGAAAAGGGTATAAATGGTTTAGATGAAGCTTGTAGAGATCATGATATATCTTATTCTAAATCCAAAGATTTGAAATCTCGACACTTGTGAAAACTAAAGTGAAACTAGGGATGGGATTGTCTACTACACGTAAACGAGTTGGGTGTAAAAAAAAATTTTGTTACAATGTGAAAAAAATGTAGGAAAAATGAAACAGATATTGACAACAATTCTGAATAGAATCGGAGAATCTAAATCAGAGAACGTTCAAAGTGTTAGTAGGAAGAAGAGATCTACCAATGTAAAGATGAATCGTCCACCGAAATCGATTGAAAATATCATGATCGAGAATGAGGATAAAATAGTTAATGATGATGATATTGTTGAACACATTTCAATAAGAAAAAGGAAATTGGATCAAACTGAAGATCATGAGGAAGAAATAAAAATCAAACATAGAAAAAAGGAATTGATTTCAACATTCAAAGAGAAAGCTCTGTCAAGAATGAGTGTTTCAAATGAGCGTAAATTCTGTTCTCTTCAAGATAACGATGAAGAAGAAACCACCAATGAGGATGAGGTTGAATCTAGTAAAAAAATCAGACTCAACTAAAGAAGATCACCAGTCTACCATTGGATGTACTTTAGAGAAGAACTCTCACACACAAACACACACACACCATGAAAGTGAAAATACAAAATCAACGGAGTAAGAAGAAGAAAAAAATCGGAATCCAAGAAAAAGTGAGTTTTCAAATTGTCAAGAGGAGAATCTACAATGGGTTGAAGAGGACAAAACCAAAGACATTGTATGATGTATATTTGAAGAGAATCATAGATTTATCAAAAAGAAAAACGAGTGTATAGAAAATTTCCCAAAATTAGAATCAAACTCGAGTATTTTGAAACATTATCAGAAGACTTTCAGAACTAAATTGAAATCTAAAACAAATAGGGGTAATAAATTTGTTGTTTCATGTTTCAAAAAAATAGAATCACATCCAGGATCAAATTTGAATGCGAAGGAATCGAATTTTGGTAATGACAAATGGTGGTTAATGTAGGCTAGTCTTTTCCGTATATGAGAAAAGTCATGTTCACCTGTCATGACCTGTATAAATTGTGAATATAAAGAGGTAAACGATAAAAACAATTCATTTGACAACACTTTTTTGATGAAACATCATAATGGGAATATGCTTGAGTAAATACATATCTGATATTCCAAAAAATTTGATTTTCAAGATGGAATGTACCTGTTCTTATACGTTTCCTGAAGAAGAAAACGAAGACGAAGGTATCACAGATGAGAAGAGTGAGGATATTGATGAGAATGATGGATCAATAATATTCTCGAGAAACATAAAATCAAACTAATCTAGATGTTAGAGAAATATTTATTTGTGAACTGATCATAATAAATTATATATACATATGTTGTGATATGTATCTATTTGATCCCATTGATTCATTAGAATCATAATCCTTCTTCCTCTACATCGGGAGGTAGATCAAAGAGAACTCTCATATCCATTTTGATGGATGTAGGAAGTTGAGACTTTTCGATGATTCTGTTAACATCATGGTCACTCAGTTGTTGTGGATCTTGACATACACTCTGAATGATCTTGAAGTTCATCTGAAGAATTGGATGTTTTTTCATGAAACGGATCATAGACCCTGTTCTGTCGACAGGACACTTTACCATTTGTGATTTCTTTCTCGTTGAGTATCTCTGATTCGGTAAAAAGACGAATCCTCCTTTTAATTATTGGATGGGTGGGATTAGTTCGTTTTTCGTTACAGGATGTTTGAATCTTTATGTATTCTCAAATACTTTATTCCTACGTCTACGATCGTCCTGTGAGATAAGATTCTGAAAAAATTATAATTATCTACTGAAGAAAAAAAAAGATTCCAACTTACATTCCCCCATCTCTTCATTTCTTAAAATGGAAATAGATTGATAAAATAATACAAAAGAGGAGTGTTTCATCCAAAATAACCCCACGGTAGTGGGAGTAGGAATTAAAATTCTCTTATCATCATCAGGAGTAAAAACAACTTTCTCCTGTTCAATCGTGAAAACCTCATGTTTTTTCAGAAATTATCCTATGTTGTTTAACATTGAGTTAAACATATTCGAAAAGACATTTTCTGAAGTTATCAAAAGTAATGGTTTTCACAGCGGGTTTACTGATTCCTTTCGCTTTTTATAAAAACAATATTCAAATTTTTATGTTCTTTGGAACAGTCTTATTTTCTGAACTTGAATACTATATAATTTGGAATTGAGACCAATAAACTCGATGTGTAATTGAACTTGTATCTTGTTTAATGTTCCTTGTTGTTGTTGTTGTTGTTGTTGTTGTTGTTGTTGTTGTTGTTGTTGTTGTTGTTGTTGTTGTTGTTGTTGTTGTTGTTGTTGTTGTTTGATTGTTGTTGTTGTTGTTGTTGTTGTTGTTGTTGTTTGTTGTTGTTGTTGTTGTTGTTGTTGTTGTTGTTGTTGTTGTTGTTGTTGTTGTTGTTGTTGTTGTTGTTGTTGTTGTTGTTTGTTGTTGTTGTTGTTGTTGTTGTTGTTGTTGTTGTTTGTTGTTGTTGTTGTTGTTGTTGTTGTTGTTGTTGTTGTTGTTGTTGTTGTTGTTGTTGTTGTTGTTGTTGTTGTTGTTGTTGTTGTTGTTGTTGTTGTTGTTGTTGTTGTTGTTCATTGTTGTATAGACAAAATTGTGTGTTGTTGATCTGGTTCCTACAAAAAAAATTGTTGTTGTTTAGTTGTTGTTGTTGATTGTTGTCTTTTGTTGTTGTTGATTGGATATTTGATTTGTAATGGTGAAGAACTTGATATTATTTGTTGGGAGACATAATCAAATTGTTGTTGTTCAGTATCTGTTCAGAAGATTATCAGTATCTGTTAATTATTTTTTCTTACCTGATCAATAATCAATCAACATCAGTTCAGAATGAAAACTTTAGTGAAGAATACATTGAATCAAAAAAAAAGATTAAGAAAAAATTGATTGAAAAAAGAAACATTATTAGGGAAAAGTTGAATCAACTCAAACAAGGAGACATTTTACAAGAATCCATGTTGAATCCAATAACTAAACACTTGATTAAAATCGAAGAAAAAATTACAACTCCAAAAAGATAATACCTCATCGATCAAGGAGGAGGAACCTCTTCATGAAAATATACTACCAAAAATAAAAATTGATACGATGAAAGAGGATGTTTTCAATAAAAATGAAGAAAAAACGACTTCTCGAAGAGACTTCCCAGTTATAACCACAGGAGATGATGACTTTTTCTATTGATGTGGAAGATCTATCGGGAGTCGATCAAGTGTTACAAGAGGATAATGGTACTACATCCATCGATGAAAGGAAAGTACTAGAAGAATATCTTGAACAATATAATCCGTTACCAAGAAAATATGTTAAAGGGTTGATTACTGATACGTCAATCCAAGATCTGAATCGTTAGGATATGGTCTGTCAAATAGTGAGAAATGTATAAAGAAGTGAATAGTAACTCCATTGATTATGTTTATTGGGATGATGTTAATGAGATCGTCGATCGGTTGAAACTGTTAATATCTTCATTTATTATTAGTATAATAGAGGAACTCAAAGAAGGTGGTGTTATAGAATGAAGAGAAAAAGAAAACAAAATCCTTTCACAATGAAAGATGATGTTAAAAGACAAGTTTTTGATGAAATCCGTAAACCAGTAAGAGTCAATTTTAAAAGACGTCCTTTTGAAGTCCCTGAAAGATTTATTTCAAGTTAATTTAGTGGAAATGATACCATATAGTAAGGAGAATAAAGGTTTTAAATATATACTCATGGTTATAAATTGTTTTTCGAAATACTTGTGGACTTTCCCATTGAAAACTAAATCAGGAACCGAAGTTACTGACAACATTGAAGAGGCATTTAAGGAACAGACACCGAAGAATCTACAAACAGACGTTTAAAGATCTCATGAAGAAATATCAATCACTATTCCAACTATAGTGAAAAGAAAGCATCAATCGTTGAAAGAGTTAACAGAATCATTAAGAATTGGATGTGGAAAGAATTCAACTATCGTGGAAATTATCTGTGGATTGAGTTTTTACCTGACTTGGTGAAGAGATATAACAATGAGAAACATAAAACAACTAATATGAAACCAATAGAAATAAAAAAAAAAAAAAAAAGACATGAGGAGTTGTTATTGTTTTTAGTCGAATTAAACAGAGTGAAACTATTACAAAATTTCATGTAGGTGATAACGTGAGAATATCTAAAGTGAGAGGTGTTTTCGATAAGAAATATATGGTCTACGGAAATTTTTACTATAAAAAAGTTCAACTCACTAATCCTACAACTTATTTATTGAAAGATAACAACAATGAAGATACTGAGGGAGGATTTTATTCTGAACAACTTTTGAAAGTTAAATATCCCTATCTCATCGAAAAGGTAAAAAGAGAAAAGGTAACAAACTATTTGTAAAATGGTTAGGGTTCAATAATTCTCATAAAAGTTGGATAGATAAAAATGATTTATTATTATAATGATGATGTATTATTTTTTACATAAACATACGAAAACATCTGACCCTCATGTTCCATGTAGTCATCATCGTACACCGGTACCATGTCATCTCCATTCTTCAACAATGAAGGGTTCTCTATGGATTCGGATATTATAGAATATTTTCAATTGTCTCTCAGTAAGGGTGTCGATGAAATTTTCACATGTCTTTTCATTTAATCTCTCCATCTATTTATATATGAATATATTGGAAGAAGTTTAATAAAGTACTCTGTATATTGAAATAAGTTAATTCTCTCTCTTATATTCATTCTCCACCATAAGTCTCTAATGTTGATTACTAAATGAAACTATAAACATCACCTTCATGTACATTGAATGTGTTCTGAAATTCATCCCATGTGTAAGTTCTATCTCGCTACTAAAATTGTATTATCAAAACAACATGAGAAAATTATGAAATTCGAAATTTCAAACATCAGATCAACGTACCTTTTGTAATATATGTGGATATAGAAAGTTTACTCATTGATACTGAAGACTATGTTAGATGTGGAAAGACTAAAAAGATTCAGAAACATGTCCCATTCAGTATATTATTTTATCTGAAATGTAGTTATGATGACTCGTTGTCTCAATTTTCACTATTTTCAGGTGAAGATTGTATTTCTCAATTCATCAAAACTTTCAATCACTTGATCATGTCTTATACCATATTTTTATCATAAACCTCTGACAAATAGACAACTTGACTCATTCAAATTTGATGACATTTGTATTTGTTGTGGTGAAAAATATTTTCTAATCAAATTAAGGTTAGGGATCACTGTCATTTGACTGGAAATTAAAGAGGTGTAGCCCATCATGATTGTAATTTGAATTACAAGGATAATCATACTATTCCAATAATATGTCATAACTTGTCTAACTATGACAGTCATTTCTTAATTAAATCTTCTCACAGAAAGATTAATATTTTACCACAAAACAAAGACAAATTCATATCATTCACGAAATACATTTAAATACGGATGTTAATTTCAGATTCATAGATTCATTTAGATTTATGTCATGTAGTTTGGACCTCGTATCTAACAAATGATGAGAAAATTATAACTAATAAGTTCTATGGGTCTAACAATCATCTCTTTGAACTTTTTACTAGGAAGGGTGTTTTCCATATGAATATCCCAATGATTGGAATAAATTGAATGATACATCTCTACCACCAATAGACAAATTTGTCAGTAGTATTAAAAACGAATGAATTTCAAATGAGGAATATGATCACGCTTTGAATGTTTGGAACAGTTTTGAAATTAAGAATATGAAGGAGTATAGTGAATTATATCTTAAAACAGACGTACTCCTTTTGGATAATGTTTTTGAAAGTTTTCGAAGTACATGTTTTAAGACATACGGACTTGACTGTATTCATTATTATGTTAAAAATTACGGGTGTGGAAATGGAATTATTGGATGATATTGAAATGATTAATTTTATTGAAAAGGGTGTACGTGGTGGTATCTGTCAGTGTTCCAATCGTCATGGAAAAGCGAATAATAAGTACATGACAGATTTCGATTCGGAACTACCTTCATCTTTTCTTATGTACTTTGATGTCAATAATTTGTACGGAACCGTCATGACTCTTCCGTTACCAATAGGAGATTTTCAATGGTTAGAACTTGTAGAAAAACATTTTCAATGAAGTTACAGATGAGGAGGATGATTCTTATGGGTACATATTAGAAGTTGATTTAACCTACCTAAAGAACTTTCCGAAACACATAAAGATTTACCTCTTTGTCCTCATCATTTGGTTCCTCCTGTCTCACAAAGTAATATTCCTAAATTACTAACCACCCTTTATAATAAATCAAACTATGTAATTCATCACAAACATTTACAGTTCTGAGACTAGGATTGAAATTAACGAAAATTCATAGATGTTTGAAATTTAAACATGCTCCATTCATGAAACCCTACATCTGAAACAAAGTAAGAACGAATTCGAAAAAATGTTTTATAAACTTATGAATAATTCCCCTTTGGGAAAACAATCGAAAATGTGAGGAAATACAAAGACATCAACTTAGTTACAGAAGTGGTCTGGTACGGAGGAAATTATTATATTTCTCAACCTAATTTCCACAGTTGTTCGATATTCGGGAAAGATATGGTGACCATAGAAATGAATAGATTAACGATAAAATTCAATAACTCCCATATATTTAGGAATGAGTATATTAGATCTTTCCAAAATTTACCTCTACAATTTCCATTATGAATAAATTTTGAAAAAATTTAGTCCTAATGTCAAATTATTGTATACTGATACTAACAATCTCATATATCACTTCTATGTAGACGATATCTATCACCATATAAAGAATGATATTGAATATTTTGATACCTCTGACTACCCACCGGATAATATTTATAATATCCCTCTCAAAAACAAAAAAAGTTTTAGGTCTAATGAAAGATGAAAACAATGGACAGATCAATCATCGAGTTTATTGTTCTCAATTCCAAATTATATAGTATTCAAGTTCAGAAAAATAAGACTGTTTCAAAAGAACATAAAAATTTGAATATTGTTGTTTATAAAAAAGCGAAAGGAATCAGTAGAATGAAACTTCTTGGAAGGATTTTCCACCATAAACTTTGAACCCTAGGTACTTGAATTTGTGGTTCTTTAGATCTTCCAAGTGATCCTCCAGGTCTTTGGACCCTAGGTACTTGAATCTGTGGTTCTTTAGGTCTTCCAAGGACCCTTCAATGGTTGTGCCATTCGTCCTAGTAAGAATACTTTGAATTCTTCCGACTCGATAAGTATGGACCTTTCGTTAATTACTTTCGCCGATTGGATTGGATACCAAGTTCCCAATTCAAGTTCGTCCAACGTCTTCAATGGTTTGTTGTTGATTTCGATGGGCTGATTTATTTTTGGAAGGCCCATTATTATTATCTAAACAATGATTAATCAAACTTATGATTATTCAATATATTTAAACATACCTGTATAAACACCGATTAAAACTCTGAAGATAACGGGAAATGTGAACTCGATGATTGATCTGATCATACCAAACATTACTTCGATTTATATATGGAACCATATCATCCTGGTGGGGTTACATTTCCTGTTTCATCATCTTGTTCATTCCTGTTTGTGAGTCCTTATCTATATTTTGAGGTTACATTTCCGGTACTCTTATCGATTTTCTTATCAACATCCTGTTCTTATTTCCTGTTTGTGAGTTCTTATCCATATTTTGAGGTTACATTTCCGGTATTCTTATCTACTTTCTTATCAACATCCTGTTCTTATTTCATGTTTGTGAGTTCTTATCTATATTTTGTGGTTACATTTCCGGTATTCTTATCTACTTTCTTATCAACATCCTGTTCGTATTTCCTGTGTGTGAGTTCTTATCTATATTTTGAGGTTACATTTCCAGTGTACGGAGTTCTTATCAACTATATGATTACATCATTTCCTGTTTCCTGATATTTCTTGTCCATTCCTGTTTGTTACGTCATTTCCTGTTTATGGAGTTCTTATCTACATCCTGATATTTCTTGTTCATTCCTGTTTGTTACGTCATTTCCTGTTTACGATGTTCTTATCTTCCCAACACCCACGTGACACGATTCAAAATGGTCGCATGACACCTCCCAACCCCCCACCTTACACAAAATGGCCGAACACCCACGTGCATGACACCTCCCAACCTCCCACCTTACATGATTCAAAATGGCCGAACACCCACGTGCATGACACCTCCCAACCTCCCACCTTACATGATTCAAATTTCCTGATCTTGTTCATTCTTGTTTGTGACGTCATTTCCTGTTTACGGAGTTCTTATCTACTTTCTTATCAACATCCTGTTCTCATTTCCTGTGAGTTCTTATCTACTTTCTTGTTCATTCCTGTTTGTGACGTCATTTCCTGTTTGTGAGTTCTTATCTACTTTCTTATCAACATCCTGTTCTCATTTCCTGTGAGTTCTTATCTACTTTCTTATCAACATCCTGTTCTTATCTACTTTCTTGTTCTGTGACGTCATTTCCTGTTTACGATGTTCTTATCTACTTTCTTATCAACATCCTGTTCTCATTTCCTGTTTGAGAGTTCTTATCTATATTGTGAGGTTACATTTCCTGTATTCTTATCAACATCCTGTTCTCATTTCCTGTTTCTTGTTCATTCCTGTTTGTGACGTCATTTCCTGTGTTCTTATCTACATCCTGTTCTCATTTCCTGTTTGTGAGTTCTTATCTATATTTTGAGGTTACATTTCCTGTATTCTTATCAACATCCTGTTCTCATTTCCTGTCTACGGAGTTCTTATCTACTTTCTTGTTCATTCCTGTTTGTGACGTCATTTCCTGTGTTGTGAGTTCTTATCTACATCCTGTTCTCATTTCCTGTTTGAGAGTTCTTATCTACTTTCTTATCAACATCCTGTTCTTATCTACTTTCTTGTTCTGTGACGTCATTTCCTGTTTACGATGTTCTTATCTACTTTCTTATCAACATCCTGTTCTCATTTCCTGTTTGAGAGTTCTTATCTATATTTTGAGGTTACATTTCCTGTATTCTTATCAACATCCTGTTCTTATTTCCTGTTTCTTGTTCATTCCTGTTTGTGACGTCATTTCCTGTGTTCTTATCTACATCCTGTTCTCATTTCCTGTTTGTGAGTTCTTATCTATATTTTGAGGTTACATTTCCTGTATTCTTATCAAACATCCTGTTCTTATTTCCTGTCTACGGAGTTCTTATCTACTTTCTTGTTCATTCCTGTTTGTGACATCATTTTCTCTTGTCCTTCAAGAAACAACATCAGTATCTACTTCATCATTCGAAAATAATGCTCGTAATGTGTATAATAATTGTACTATCAATAATTATTATTTTGAGAATAAAGATGAATAATTTGTTGTTATGCTTCTATCTGGTTATTTTTGAATAAAGAACTATTTTTTATTTCGTTTGATTTATATTGTTGAATGATCTTTCCAAATACCACACGAGATTCGGATTTTTTTTGAGAACACTCTGTCGTTTTTTGAAAACTATACAAATTTCACTCAACAAAGTGTTCCCGAAATACCACTCGCCTTTGGCTCGTGGTATGTTAAGGATAACTTTGTTTCGTGAAATTTAAACGTATAATTCCCAAAAAACAAGAGTGTTCTCAAAAAATTCTCACCTCTAGTGGTATTACCCTTGAGAATGAACATTTAACATCCTGCCATTTGCTTTTGATTCAAAGTGTCATCTCCGTCCAATATCACTTGCAATTCGGCATCTTCAAACTTTTTTGGTGATCTTCTACATTCTTAATTCCTCACATCAAAATCATTATTTCTGAACCGTTGCTTCTGATGGAGCATAATCACCATATGCCTCGACAAGTATTCGATGCGCCTCTGCAGCACTTTTCTTCAAATGAAAACAATAAATTAATGCTTTCCGCAAATCATCACACTCTGGTAAGAAATTCGACATTTTTAACACGATGAAAATATATGATGTTGTCTGTACAATGACTTAATGTATACGAAATATGTTTCACAGATGTCGTAGCAAATAAACAAAACAAAAATAAAGGCTCGTTCACAACAAATGTTCCCTATCGAGACATTTGTATCTTGACGCTCACTTCATATACCTGTATTTGGCATTGCACCTGATGAATTGACATGGTATATAACCTTCGTCTAGTTTTCCGCCATCCAACTGACATAGTTTATGGGTTCACGAACCGGACTTAACCTCTAGAGTTTCGGCTTTAAATAATTATTTCTGGATTAGCGCAACAGCGCCATGTTGAACTTCCCTTCTCTGCTATACGGTTGGGAAAACTGGCATCTTCCAGATCCAGCAACCCTCGTTAAATGTCTGTTACGACTGTGGAAACGCAGAAGAAAAAGTAATTAAAGGAGCTATCATCGGAATATGGGTGGTTGGGATTGCTGTTGATACCGTTTGGGGTTATTTTATCATTTTCGTTCTATTTGTCCGACATTTTATCTCAGACACGATGAGATAACACCGACTGATAAATTGTTTAGCAATTTTTTTCCACTATGGTGACTAAGGGCTTATTCTAGTAGAGAAATTGATAGCTATCTTTATAAAGAAAAAATGGAAAAATATTTGGCAACATCAAAGGTCCAAACTTGCCCAAATGCCCTTAATTTCTTACGTATCTACCAAGATATTAATAATAATAACTTTATTCGCCTATTGGACAGAATACACAGGAAATGTTAATCAAATCATAATATTATGCAATAGATACACCAAACAGTGAAAAGCAGCATACAAGCGAGAAATAAACTTAGTCTAAGGCATAACTGCTTCAAAAGATTCACGATAGCTGTAGTAGCATTCATCAAGAAGAAAGGTCTTGATCTCTTTCTTAAAACTTCTGTACTCCATACCTTCAATCTATCAGGCAAATGGTTGAACAATTTGATACCACCAAAAAAAAGAGACTGCTGGAATTTGGAGGTTCAATGTTTAGGAATACAGAGTTTCATTATGCCTTGTGTTATATCCGTGAAATTCAGAACACTTGTTTAGCGAGTTGATGCTTCTTCGAGTGTACAGAAGGCAATTTAAAATGAAAGACTCCCTGGGATTCGAGTTGAAAGTCAATCAGATAATTTTCTTCTGGCCTATGAAAATAGTATGACTGAATGGGGAATCACCCAAAAGAATTACGTTGAGCTGAGGTGAGTATATACGAGCGAGTAGTAAGTATTTATCGAAGTATCAATCTTAAAAATACAAATAAAAGTATATTTCCTAAATGTTTATTCGAATGTGTTACGCTTCAAGCTAGTCTTTGCAGAATAACAAAAGGATGAAAACTTTGAGGTTCGTTTACCGTCCCAAATAGCTTGAAATCAGCCATAGTGCCACTGCCATCTTCACAGAAATGCCCAATGGCACAGCTTGGCTGTGTGGAAAGCATGATGCTTTCACCCTACCCGCGGGCGTTAAAAACGACTACCAAAATAAAGTTGTTCCAAGTTCAGAGCTGACTATCTGATTCCGGGAAATTTTCCTTCATTTCACGAATATGCTTACTTTTTAAGGATATGTAGTAGATATTAATCGGAATCAAAACTCCCTTCTCAATCTAAATTGGTTCTGGATTATATATATTCTTGAACTGATCTACCGTACACATATGTATATCTGTATGAAGAGAATTAGAAAATGGCAACATGAGAAACGGAAATATTGTACGCTACTGACAGGTAAATTTGGCACGAGGGAAACAAGGAGTACACGCCGTAAAAAGTTATTGCCGCATTGCATGACGGTTATATTCCTGAAAGTTACAAGTGTCTGTACATCGCATATTTCACGGAAGACCCGCCCCACTAACAGAAAACAACCCGAGCGTGGTACGGCAGCCTTCCTTTCGTTAAATAGGGCGACAATAATACTCTTACTATCATTTACTCTCATGTTTCGCCACAGTTCACTTAATATTAAGAGGAGACTGCCGCTTCCTTCTTGTAGGATTTTGGGAGATTTATTATCATTCGGCGGATTTTCCAGAAACATGGAGAGGCACTCAGCAATCCTAACCGTTCCACCTGAATTCGTTTCATTTTCGAGTATAATGCCACAATCATTATGCTTAATTACTAGTGCAAAGCTGGTTCTTCTGAATTGAAATCTCCAGAGGTTGAGTCAATCCGGCTTTTCACCCTTGCTTGTGGTTAATTAGGAATTGTGTGACGCCGTTTTTTGGTATTCGGTCAAACTGCTCGGGAGGTAGAGTATTTTACCTCCAAGGGCGTCACCCTTATCATCATTCTACATTCTACATATTATCAGTTTTTACACCAAAATTTTTCATCCGCCTATTTACGGTGCGAATTTGATACGAAATCTTGATTAATAATTCCAACTAATTCTATTGTTTGCTTTGAAAAGTCCGATTACGACTAAGCGAACCATTTCATCTCGAGAATTCAGTCCCCAAAGACTAAATGGACTTTAGGGATCCAGACGAGTCTGAGACTTGAACTTTGAGTCGCGTAGATCCAATCCTGAAGACCCAGCTGGAACCAGTCAGGAAGGCTGACTCGCTGCATGTTGCAAGAACTCGCAGATTATAACCCTGTCTGGGTCTCCCATCTCCCGTCATCGTGATGCGCGCTAAGAGTGGAGTATAGATACGTAGAACTGCCGACGATTGCTTTCAGTACCTTTCCGAGAAAGGAAATATTGCCTCGTCATCGATGTAAATAAATGCCTCACTATATTTGAAATGCATATCAACAGCTCATTTCCTATCAACTAGTTCTACAAAGTAGTTAGCGTCTCTATAATTTAAGATATCTACCTAATAGAATTTTCCTTTAACCTTTGGGGCATGTTTTTACATAACATGTATAGAATAAGTTATCAAAAAAAAAAAAACAACTGGGATAATTGAATATTCCTTTATAGAGAAAATAGAATAGTCTTGCTAAGCCAACAAGTTGAACTTTCTCCTGTTAGGCAGGAATAAGGAAAACTTGTTGCCAATTAGTTGCTTTATGATACAAATCACCAAATAAGACAAGATCTGAGCTGAGGGTCTCAGAGGTAGCGTGGATATGAAAGCTCCTATCCTAGTTGAAAAAGAAATCAAAAAGCTCCATATTTCACTAAACAATTATATCAGAAAACATTTCGTCTACCAAAAGTTGATAACGGTTTCCAACAAGCCTTCAAAATATTATGTGGCTGAGGTAATTTTGTACTCAAATTTTGAGTGATATAATAGCACCCTCCAGTAGAAATTGCGTGCAAATTTCAGAATATCCCTTTCAACTAACAATGAACCCTACAAGCAAAGAGAACGATAGAATTGATTTTATGTACAATTCCGATGTCGAATCGGCGGTTTCGTTTTGATGTTATTAGGGCCATTAAACCCAGCCCCAGTTCGCAGTTTCCACAAACAATACAAGCAGTGGATCAGATCGTAAAAGGCCGTTCCAACGTAGTGCCAACCGATAATTGCTTATTAAATTACGTTAAAACTGTCATAAATTCAGTTTAAAGTTCGAATATGAAAAGTTAAATAGACAATATATCCCCTATTACACTTAACCAGCTTATAAAATATTATTTTATCGGTATTACAAGTAGTTCGATGTTACGACCGTCCTAAATGTACATTGATTTTTGGGTTGATTGCTTTGAGTCAGCAGGAAGGGTCGTGTTAGTCTACTTCGGCGTTCGAACTTTTTTGCTCAGTTGATCCTGGAACACTGAGCTTTCGTTTTTCTCAAAGGACTGAAATTATCGGATATCTAGCCGAAAATTGTCTTATTTTCGAGAAAAATTTAACATCAATAATTACTTGTGGCTTCACATTTTATGTCCGAATTTTTTCCCCTCTCTTCGACATACATGTGGCATAGTTTAGTCACAGTAAAACAATTTCGCACGCGTAAATGTGGAATATCACGAGGTCGTTCGCTGAAAGCTTTGTCTTTGAGGACGCTCCAAAACGCAAATTCAAGCGGCGTCAAGTCAAGCCATTCAACTATTCCTTGTCTTCCTATCCAAGAAGTCAAGTTTAGGTAAGAAGTGAGCAAACAAACCCGTTCTTCGTTCGTGTACTTTACACGCGCAGCCATGGCAAGGAACGGATTGTACACGTACACAACAACACTACTACACGCGGACAACACGTTTCAGCTGCCTCCTTTCGTCCTAGGTACAATGCCGACAGAGAATACGCCTTGCCTGAGTACCAGACAGTGTGAACTGTTTTTTGCCGCACTTTGTATAGATATTCTTATGAACTTTGGCTTACAACTTTTTGGTTATCAAACAATAGAGCGTGTAGTGTTAGCAGGGGTTAGTGGCGGAGTGCCAGTGAATGGAAATGAGTTAGAGGTTTCAGAACTGCAGAATGAATTGATTTTTAAATTATTTCTTTGGATCTCGTTCTTGAGTCAAAGTTGTCGAATATTTCGTTTCATTTAACCATTTCAAAACTTGTTGACCTCAATAACTCCTTGAATATCCATCAGATCAATCTGAAATCCTCTGGGGTACATACCCAGAGGAATTCAGAAAAGCACTGATGTAAAGTCCTATTTCAATAACTAATATAATGCACATGGGCTGAAAAAGCCCGGGCCCTACAAAGGAAATACAGATATTTTGGTTTGTTTGAAATTAACATTTCAATACTACTTTTGTAGAACGATTCATCTTTTACCTCAAAATAGGCTTCAGTTTCAGCGATAACCTCTTCTTCTATCGTGTGAAATTTCTTACCGTCAAGCATTTTTTTCAAGTCTGAGAACAGCCAGTAGTAACTGGGAGCCAAACCTGTCGAATACTGTGATGTTGGAGCGATTCGAAGTTAAATTCATGAAGTTTGACCACAGTTTCGAGTGACTTGTGAAACGGTGCGTTGTTTTGATGACACAATTTTTTTTCTTTGTCATTTGAGCTCTTTTCTTTGCAGTTTCGATTTTCAATATTTTTTTGTTATTTTGATCCATTGTTTTGAAAATAACAAAAGTAGCATTACTCCCAGCAGAGTAATTGACAAAAAATGAATAGAATATCGTGAAATATTGACAGCTGTCTTCTGAAGAATAAAACGCCATGTATATGTTAGGCCTCGGACTTTTCGGTCCATGAAATATTTGCATCACTTCAAGTTTCATTTATGTACAGATAATTTATACTCCTTAACAAGGGTCGTCACCGTTCTTCAAACAACTCTGTCTTCTTCTACCCTGACAGCTATTTTAAAACCCTGATGGCGCCTCAAGAGCATTCCAGTTCTGAGTCCAGGTGGTTCTATTCTCTTCCATGCTGCCAGTTTTATCCTGACATTTTTATGTGATAATTATAATCTTTATTATCTTATGATTGTTACAATATGGACGGTGACGTTATTGCTAATGTAATTTATTGCTTCTTCAGTCCCTTTATCGGTGCTCGCAAGCTAGGTCCGTACTCGGTATCGGTACAATAATAAATGAAACGAGCGATACAAACTTCCTGAAGTCTCACGATATCGAAGCTCGTTGAGCCAATTTCGAACAGGAAATATATTATATGGCAAATTTTTTCATCAGTCTCCCTCACGGAAGAAGACTGTTGATCATGAATGTGTTGTGACGTATAGAAATGAGGCAACTGCCTTAGATTGAAAGATAACAAACCTCTTCCAGGGAGATAAAGGAATGTTTGAATATTTAATTCGAGAACTTACTATTACATTCCACGATTAGCATAAGTCTGGAGAATAATAATGGGGAGTATTTACATATCAGCGGTTTTCTTCGACTCTAAATCATCCCCTCTGACAAGAAGGAATCAAAATAACAATGATGCTGCATAAATTGTCTTATTATTCATCGGATGCATCCCCAGTGTAGCTTGTATGAGGCGGTTAGGGAGTTCAAACAGTTACCAATTGGCAGCTAGATCCTGCTAACATTGTCATAATCCTCCAATTTGCAATTTTTCAATTTTGACGATTTTCTTATTATCTATCTACTGCCAACTGAGGAAACTCATCCCACGATGAATTAGTTTCTTGTATAATTTTAAATTCAATCGAGCTTCAGTTAAACACGTTGAGGTATTTGGGATACAAAATATATCACTTGGTTATTACATGCATCTTATAATTAAGTTGTGAATGCGGAGAGGCACAAGCATTTATAGTTCATGCAATCTATAATTGTGTCAACTATATAATCTATAAAATAGGAAAATACGAGGTCATAGCATGGAGGAGGTTATATTTTGAGACGAGGGAGGGATGCCTCCATCAAGCCATAGGCATTTTTTTTCATTTTCGAACAAGAACGTTTTTTCCATGCAAGATTAGAGGCCGACTTTGTTTTTCCCGGTATACTTCATGTATTCCGAATTTACTTTTAGAAATCTTAAATGTAGTACCCGAGGTCGAGTGAGTTTCTTCTAGTATACGAGTATTCCCCTAGCACTGAAGTGTTGTTGAGTTGAAGTCAACAGGTTCCAATCATGTTCACAGTAAGTCATATTTATAAAAGAAAATAAATATGCTGCCTAGCATAAAAAAACTCAAGAAAAAACTTACAAGTTCTCAACGCTGTCAAATTTTCGCACGCTCTCAAATCTCAGGTTATTCCAAGCTTTTTGGCTTTCACGCACTCTTGGGTATTTCGCGGTAGAGGGTTGCGTAAGCCGACTCCTTCTGTGCGATCTGTGGGCTTATTGATCTACAGGCATATTGAACTATGATCTTATTGATCTACTGGCATATTGAACTAAGGTCTTATTGATCTACGGGCATATTGAACTATGGACTTATTGATATACGGGTTCATTGAGCTAGGGGCATATTGAACTATGGACTCATTGATCTACTAACCTATTGATCTACTTTCGTCACTTGTAAATAAAGATTGAACTATAGTTTAAAGCCAATAAATGCAGATTCAGATCATTTTTTAGTTAGAAGGGTTATTTTCCCCAATAGTTTTTAATTTTATATGCAACCGAGTTAACTTAAAACATAAAAACAATTGTTAAACTGAAAAAAATTATACTCTTAAGACAAAGATAAAGTAAAGTTGAGAGACTAGAAATAACATTGTCTCCTAACGAAGAACTAATCAATAACTGATTCAGGAGATCCTTTGCCTCAACAGAGGGGGTAGAAGGATACAAGTCAACGATATCAAAGGATACAATCTTTGCCTGTCTTTCCGTTAATTGAGTTGAGCTCTTAATAATTGTCAAATAATTAGTCGTTTTCCAGAAAGTTTGTCATTTTGAAACTCATTTAATTTTATAATACTCTATATTTTCTGCATTTACTATGTGTGAATTCATCTTGTCATAATCAATAGGAATTGTATTAAATTTTCCAATTCACACTATTTATTGAAGCTTTTGCTTACATATGTTTTATTTAATTTTCGTTATTTGTCCTTTTCTACCTTGTGAACTACTTTTATTTACCTATCCTCTTTATGATGTTGTAAACATTCCATGTTTTGTTTTTTTTTTTGTGAACTTTATATATTCCCTATTGATTTCTATTTTCTTCTTTTCAGTGCCTGAACATGACCTAATTCGGGTCGAACCATATGTCGCAACTCTTTAAATGTCAAATTGGAGTGGACAAAATATCGTTTTTCTCTTTCAACATTCACTGCTTCAATATGAAAGTGGAACAATCTATTTTAAAACATGTTATATCTCTAGAAGAGAAATGTATCATCTTATTGATTAATTATTCTACACGATTGCCAAAAAAATATATCGTATCAAGTTTTAACCTGGAGGATATTGAATGAGGTTGAAGTAAATAGTCTAGCTAGAAAATTTTAGAGCATTCCCAAAATATATTTTTTCCACACTTTATACCCTATAAGATATCTTTCATATTAAAACGGAAATTTGTGCATTCATGGACCATATTGATATCATACATATTTTCAAATTTCATTGTTGTAGCTTCCTTTCACCAGAAGATTTTTTTCTCTTACTTGAAGGCAGGGAATTACAGTTCTAAGAAACACTTGGGAAAAAGTGTTCCATCTTATCTCAAGAATTTATCGTAGATGTTTTTGTAGTGATCGGAGATTACTGGAATACTACGACGACTACTGCTTGATCACACTTCAAACTTCAATTAAATAGAACGAATTGATGAAACATAACTCAGGTGTATTTGAAAACAAACTCAATTTGTGATTTTACCGACTTCGAACAAACGTTAACACTATAAAATGAAATGGATTCCAGGTTACTCATATGGTAATCCTATACAACAATAGGTACCTTTTTTTCTATTTGGACATAGTTGCACTTATACCACATCAACAAAACATGAGTCGGGCTGTTATTGTGTGAAAACCAATACCATTGTGCAAAACTTTCGGATAACCTATTATGTGGACGATACGAATAAATAACATGTATGCCGCACACTCGAACGGCTCGCGAATCTACAATTGCTGGGGACAGTGCAACAAAGAACGGAAAAATGACCATAACAACGACGCCACATCGTGACAGAATAATAAATGTCCCAGTTCCGCAATGTCAAGTCCTCTATATATGGTTTGCTGAAAATTCAAAAGACAAGATCGATTGACTTTCCGACTGCTTTTTAACTACATCTACTGCTTTCCAGTCGTTTGGGACGAATTTAAAAAGGAATTAAGTTGTAGGAAGAGAATGGGATGTAATTTGGAGACTTCTCTTATGAATGATCACTAGAACTTCATTATCATTCTTTTGTGTTCTTAAATTGACGGTAATAAGAAAGGGTTTTCCTGAGTAATAAATATTAATAGAATGAATTGTGATAAATTCATTAATCTTACCAGGTGTCTTGGTCTCCCACCTCTGGTCACCGTCATGCGCGACGAAGAGTGAGGTATCGATACGATGCACTGCCGGCGGTTGCTGGCATAAACCCCTTTCAGTAACTTTCCAGTGACGGAAATATCGCCTCGTCATCAACTTAGCGCAGTGTAAAGAAATGAATTATTAGAAAGGTAACTTCCTTTATGTTCGTCATATAGGATAGGAGGATGTGGTAATTTTGGAGAAACACAAGTAACTCGAATGAGCATGTGTCTACGATGAATCTCCAATAAGTCACCCCTTCAGTGAAGTCACAATTATTGGATGGTTCAATTTAGTCCTCATCTAATAGACTGATTCTTACAGTTTCATTTTATAATCATTTATTATTGTTCTTAATCGAGTGGTTACTTTCTCTAAGGTTTTTCCTCTGTATTTCATACACGTAATAAAAAAGGATTGCTTGTTTGGGTCTAACCATTGTATTTTATGTACTATCTTTGTTTTCCACCTATTGTTCACTAATCTAAAGTATCACGAATCTAAATTATTACTTAAAATATAGGAAGGGTGCGAAGGTGGAATTCTACCCTTGCTAAAGCATCACATCAAATGGCCTAATCTTTGTATGGAGTGTGTCTGACTCCAGGATTGTAGTTATTTTCATTCGTTAGGTTTGTCATTCTTTTTCAAAAAATTGGGAATGTTACATTATTATCTCTCAAAAGTCAAACGTTTCA
Organism: Micraspis discolor; assembly: GCA_030674115.1. Classification (NCBI taxonomy): domain Eukaryota; kingdom Metazoa; phylum Arthropoda; class Insecta; order Coleoptera; family Coccinellidae; genus Micraspis; species Micraspis discolor. The sequence goes on from JARTUT010001740.1 coordinate 7,097,131, forward strand.
GTTTACCATTTTGAACTGTATTCACTAATGGTTCATAAAATTAGAAGTTTGTAGAATAATTTAATTTTCGATTGAAAAATATAAAATTGATACTAGGATAATAGAACTAAATCCAACACGAAATGTTTCAAACCTCGGTTTAATGAAATCAATTATCTGTCACAACGAAACGCACAACGAATAATTCAAATAGAATTTCGCATAAACTGCGACCATAATGAACCCAACAGCAAAATCTGCACATAATTTCCACGCCAGAAAAATGTTCATGAAATTAATCGGTGTTAAAACGAGCTGCGATCATTAAAAGTCAGCCGGAGGTTGGCACGAAGTCCGGGAATCTCTTGACAATCCGAAACTGTTGCTAAGAACCAAAACCGTACCAAGCCGTTCGAATGTTTTAACTTGTAATTAACAGCAGAGGTGCCTTGTGCTAGTGTTTTATTGTTTCTTCGTTTTATTTTCCCTGATTAGCTGTAATTGTACAAGAATATTTAAACGTAAATAAATTTACCCGTACGAAATCACAGCTTATCTTTGTCGATATTTTTTTAGAATTTGATTGTCTTAAAGAACTATTTAACTATCTTAAATTTAATTTATACTCAAGGTAAGTGTCAAGGAAAAAAGTACTTTGTATAGTGCCACGCGACAGAGAAGAAAAGGGCCTATGAATATATGTCCGAAACTGCTTCCTTTAAGAAATACAGGGTGTTAAGGTTTATTTTTGTATTTGGTTTTTTTCAATGACTTTTTTTGTACTATCGAAGATCCAAATATCTAATAATATTAGTTTTTAGATTACTACAAGGTATACAGATCAGGTATCTGAAAGTTCAATAAAGCAAAAGATATTTGGGAGCAATAAAACTGACTAGTCATTACAGGTGAATACAAAGCGCACGCATCGAAAACGAATTGTTGTGTGTTGTGTGGAAATAAATGCTTTTGTAGTTTTGTGAATTCCGGTCATGTAAATTCATTTTATTGTTTCATTTCGTTGGAGGGCGTTTTATTGTGTAAAGCCAGTCGATTGCCGATTGAAAAAAAGATAAAAGTAAATAAAATATGAGTGCTATAAAACCAAGTGGAGCACAAAGACGCAAAGCTCTGAAAGAGAAGCAAGTTTATAGTGAAAAACTCCTGAAACAAATTCCTACATTGGACAATTTTTTCGCTAAAATCGAATTCACAGAATGAGTTTTTGGATGATGGAGATAAGTTCCACATTTACATTTTTATCGATATGTATATCCATACTTAACTAGTAGAAAACGTTTAGGATTGAATATTCTTGAATTTTTCATCATGTAAAGGTGCGTACTCACTGAAAAACTGTTCGTGCAACGGCGAAAAAAACCCTATAAAATTTTATGACTTTAGTTTTCGGTTTGCCAGTTTGGAGGTAATACGTATTCTCAAATGCTGAAAAGTAGAGGAAAAATTTAATTTTTCCGATATAGCAATGAAGAGACAAAATCGCGATCATTCTTCTCAAAAATTCAGTCAGGTAAAATACAAAAAACGGCTGTATGAAAAAAAGTGGAATTTGTAGGATTTTCTGCGAATATTGAACTGTCTAATGCATTCTTAACATTGATTTACTCGTAATTTTTGACTGGGCGATTAATTTTTCAAAAAACAATCAAAAACCCATTTTTGTTTCTCTTGAGAAATATTTTTAGATAATTGAATAGAATAATGAAAAACGAAACCAGTACAAATGATGAGACATCCAAGTTTTTATGCCAATGCTGAAATGGAAAGTATTTCGATGGATCCTGCAACCTGGAAAGTTGATGATGCATTAGTAGAGACAGTCTTGAGAACTCCACTTCTACAAAACTTGGACGAGATCAATTTTGAAGATACCAAGAGTGTGTACGGAAAAGTATCTAGATTTGGATCTAGAAAAATGTTCTTCACTCAACTAGCAAATGGAGAAATTATTCGCCGAGAATGGCTCATATATTCTATATCAACCTATAAATTTTACTGCTTGCGATGTATTTTATTCGGCAATGAGTCGGTTAATACCAGTTCAAATTTTGTGAATGGTTTGAATGACTGCATACGGAATGAATAGGGGGCAATCATATGATAATGCTATATTATATATACAGGGTGAGTCTTTGACCACTGCGTTAATTTTAACCATAGATTCTTGACGTCAAAAGAAACATTTTCTTCCCATAACATTTTTTCAAATTTGGCCCCGTTCAAAAGATATAGGGTATTGAAATTTCATAAAAAAATTGCATTTTCACCTGTAATATTCAAACGACAATAACAATTGAAATGATCTCTTGTAGAAGGTTTTTGATAATAGTCATGCATATTTTGGCATCATTAGATTTATTCCATTTCTTGTGGGTTTCTCACTACTACTCTACAGATTGGTTAAATTGCATGAAAAACAAATATCACTTGAACTAAAGGTCCGTATCTTGTACTTCCTGGAATCATTAGTCTTTTTCGCAGATAAAATCATTCTTCATCTTTTCTCCTAAATTGCACCGTTCTTGAGATATTTGAAGTTGAAAGGAATGAAATCGATATAATTTTGTCCAAATTTTCTGATTTTCCCAAATCCAACGCTGTGCTGAAATGATTCAATTATCAGATTTGTTCAATGTTGCCATATTTTATGTCTTTATTAAATATTTCTACAAAGTTGAGGAAATCTCTCCAGTCTATGGTTCCACCACTAAACACTATAGATGAAATTAACCACTGAGCAATTTTTGTCTTACATTCACTACAAAATCTAAATTGCCATTTGCTGTATTCATTATTGATGATGTCTAGCACCTTGTTTAATATTGAATCCAGAGTAATATTCTATAATAAATAGTGAAAAAGATTTCCATCACTCACATAGGTACCTCGGTATATTTTCATGATGACCGTTGAAATAGGTAATATATTTTCTGTAAGGACCTGTTAAATTGAAGACTTGTCTTTATAAAGAGCTGGTTCTTTATAGTTTCAGACTTTCAGGATTCATCAGATTATATCTATTTTAACATAGGAATGCTTCAAATGCTCATATGAGTTTTAAAAATTTCGAACCCATACTCCTAGATTTGTTTTGTAGCTTTAAAGATCTTTTTTTCACATCTTTATTTCATACATCGATTCAACCTGGTTCACTAACTTAGGAGATAATAGAATTTGACTTGCTTTCAATATTTCTGAATGTTTGTTATGATGCATGATTAATTAAAATTCAATCAATATTGAATCTGGAAGCTATAAGCTCATAAACAAGAAATATTGAAATAGAATGCATTTTCTGAACATAATCATTTCATACTGAATTGAAATATATCAAACTATCGAAATTATCCCTAGAATATTTTCAACTTTTTTCTTGAAGATACAAATAACTGTTTCAAACAGAATCAAAACAACAAGGAACCACAGAACACTATTTTATTGGAGCCACCACAGAGACGTTATAAATTTAATGTGATAATAATGCACTATCGTTATTCTGAGAAAAATTATAACTAAAGTTCAATAATGGTTACAGATATTGTCTTTCATTTAAAAAAAACTTTGCAATTATTATTTTTTTTCTCTCCTGGGGTTCGGTAATAAATTGATATTCTATGGTAAGGTATTAAAATTTGACATAATCTATGAATAACCATTATTCAATATTTATGTTTTTGTTTACATGATTAAAACAGATACCCTGATTATAAAATCCAAAAATTTACCCATGTTCAGTAATTAATTATATTCTAAACAGAATAGATTCATAATAATGATCTAACAAACATTTTTTCAAGCAAGAATAATGGCACATCTAAATCTGGGAATACTTGTAATCTATCCAAGTAAATTGTTATTGGGATTCAGTACAGAAAACAATCATCAAGCAAAGTAACATCACTTTAAAATAATTATTCGTAGTGACATCATTCATTGTTGTTGAAGATTTTGAAAAAGATTTACATATTTTTAATAGTATGATATCAAGAGACTTCATAGACCTGTTCACTGGTCTCCGTCAAGGAGAAGAAACTTCAGTAATATCAGTGTTTGAAAAATCATAGATGATTTTTTCTGGCTTTGAGTGAAAAAAAAGCTAAGTGACAACCTCTTGCCTTGGAAGTTTTCATAGAAATGATGGTTTTCATGATTTGGAAATTTTAAGAAGAAAATTACAAATATATGATGATAACATCCAATAATTCTGACTAAGACTCGCCCTGTATAATATTTTTATATATTAGTTGTTTTTCATTCTCCTTTTTTTCCAATTGCCTGTATGATATATACGTATTTATTTATAATTTTTGTTGGCTGTTAATTTTCGATGAAAAAAATATCCCTGTTCATTTTTTATCAAATGATCATTTTTGTAATGTGGGGGGCGAAAGAATATATTGTACCCCGGGCGCCAAGTGATCTTAATCCGGCCCTGGCTGGCACTAAACGGAAACGAATATTAGCGATAACACGTTGACACATAGCTATTGATATGACTGCCATTTCTAACATGATGTTTTGCTTCAACTGGGTAAGATTTGTCAGATTATTAGATAAACCTTACTTTTAAGGTATCCCTATGCAAAATAGTCAAGCGGGCTAAGGTTGGGGCTTCTGGGGACAGTTGATGTTACCCCTTCGCGAAGTGACTTTATTAGGGAATAATTCATTAACAACTTCCATTGAACCATTTGAGGTATGGCAAGTGACCCATCTTGCTGGAACTACGTTCTTGAGTTGCAACCTGCAAAGTCCTGCAACTCTGTTATCAAAAACTTTCGAAACATATTGCAATAACGGTCCATATTCACATTAATTTCTCGGCCTCGTTGATCTTCATGAAAATAAGGACCAATTATGCCTTTAGCAGACATAGTGGCCCAAACCACGACCTTTGGGCTATGCAAGGGGTCGTTCATTCTTTCGTCGCGGATTCTCCACTGCCCAGTACTGACAATTCTACTTATTAGCGAATAAGAATTCTGCATTTAAGGGTGGTGTCCCCACAAAACATCGTCCATATTTCCAACTTTGGGTCATACAATTCCATTCAGATTGTGACAAGTGCACACACCATTTTTTTAGATACCTTTGTGATTTCGCTGACGAAATGACATGTCCTCTGTCAAAATTCCACTTATTTTCTGATGCAACTTAAATTGTAAAATTGGCGGAAGATTTCGCAAGTAGATATCAGTGATACTGATATGTTTTCAGGGGATTCTGAAGCCCTACTGGCAGACAGCTAACCCCATGGATACGTTCATTTGCTTCAGTATTCGTTAGGTTTATTGCCATAAGTTGGATATTCCACGTTACTAATAGAACTAAGAAGTTATAAATATCCAATCAAAATGATGGAAACAGTGAATTGTTTATTCTTTCGAAAGAATCTCCATCATTTACATTTTTCATGAGCCCATCACCAATTTCTATCCTCTCCCGATAAAATACGATTGAGCCGTTAAACCATCTTCATGAAAAATGAATACAGAAGACAAATCGCTTCATAAAACCGGTCAAGCTTCGGAACAACAGCAAATAAATCGAACCCAAAATACGAAACTTAGTTTTTGACATCCGGGCAATTTATTAGGGTCATCTGCGTTTGTTGCAACTTTTCATCAACATGTAGAGGAACGGAACGGAAGTTTCAATATCGCACAATATGCCATTATTCACGGGGAAACAGCTACGAAGAAATATGGGCAAGGAGAGGTACCCATGAAAACTCCACACGTGCCTTATTGGAGGATTTGGAGCAACGCAGACTGGATAACTTCGGAAAACGCTTGACACATGTTGCAGCACAAGCGCCTGGCGCTTTCCTACATCCATCATTTCGATAATATTTATTGCGCTTATCTTTTCTAATTATCAGCGAGTCACGTCTCGTGCCTACACTTTTAAATGGAGAGCGAATGGTAATTCGCCCACATTCTGGCGATATAAATCAGAAAAAACTGACACGATTCTCGAGATCCGTGCGAAAATGTAGGTTTCGCATTATTGTAACTCTTCTACAGGCGTTACGAATGACACCAAGTGCTGATTAACGGAATTAAAACTTTTAATTTAGTGGTATCTCGGGAGAGGGGATGTTTAAGAACGAGATTGGTTGTTTTTAATGGTATTTAATAGACTCTGCGAGACTACGTTTCAGTGGCGGCTTGTTCTAAAAATGTATTATATGTAAGGCCTCATTAAATCAATTCTGGAAATTACGCTTATCGTTGCAATAATACATCGGTCAATAAATCACGTAGTCCAGTCATTTTAGACATTTTAAGCCCCAATCTGGGAAAAATTTCCTAGTTCGCTGAATTTTTGTTTTATTTCGGTGATATAATGAAGATGTGAGAAATCGACATCGATATCATCTTATGTTTGGACGTTTCGGGAAAGATATACTTCTCTTATAGAGGTTTAAGATTCTAGTAAAATCTACTATATCTCATTGGCAGATGTCTCGTATTTTATTGTTATTGATGATGCTGACGTCCTCATGGTCAAAACAGCGATTGAAAAATCAATAAATAATCAGACAGTTATCATTGGAGAAGATATAGATCTCATGGTACTTCTTGGTACTCTACAATGAATTCAATTTCGCTCGAACATCGCATTAAAATAAGTAAAACCCACTATAAAAACGGTGGTTCAGTTAAAATTACATTCCGTGAAATTCGTGATATTTTCGGACAACATAATCGACCTTCTGAGACAGCCGTTAAGAATTTGGTCGTTAAATTTGAGTCGACGAGCTCGGTACAAAATGCGCCAACACCAACGCGTGTTGGACCCGGTCGTTCTACTGAAAACATCGCAGTTGTGAGCCATAGTGCTGAAGAAGATCCAAATTTGTCAATATCTCGACGTTCTCAACAACTGCGGTTATCCCAAAGCACCACACGTCGAATTTTTGCATAAAGATCTAGCTTTGATGCCTTACAAGATCCATCTAGTGCAGGAATTGAAGCCAACCGATCATTCACATCGCTGTAGATTCGCTCAATTCAATCAGGAACAACCTGTTGGTTTTTCTGAAAAAGTCATATATTCAGACTAAATCCATTTTTACTTGTCAGGGTACATCTACAAGCTAAATTGCCGCATGTCCGCATTTGGGCTCCTGAAGATCCTAGAGCGATTATTGAGAAGCCTTTACATCTTCAACGTGTCACTGTATTGTCCGCTATGTGATCTGGAAGCGTGATTGGGCTGTTTTTTTTAATGGCTGGAAATGCGGTAACTGTCAATGGATCACGATATCGCGACATCTTAATATCTAAATTTCGGCCTATCATTGATGATATGGTTATCACGGACACATGGTTTCTACAAGAGGGTGCACTTGTCACACAGCTAATGAGACGATCAATTCATTTCCAACCAAATTTGCTAATCGCATAATTTCATAAAATTCAGCTGTTAAATGGCCAGTCAGATCGTGTAATTCAACACCTCTGGATTATTTTTTGTGATATAAATAAAGTTTTGCCAAAAAGTGATTAAAATTTCGATGAAAGATTTTACTTCTGTCAGCGTGGTCGTGGTGGACATTTGCCAGATATCATTTTTCATTCATAATTGCCGAACTTTTCTTTTTGTAATACAATAAAAATTTCAATCATCGTCAATAACAGTTGTTTTATTTTGTTTTAAAAAACCAAGCTCTTGTTGAAAGACCCTTATATATATGCAATATAAATACTTATTAGTTCAAGTAGCCCTATATAGGGTTTCGATCACTTCCTACTGACGTTCAAGATGTCCTCGCCTTGGATTAACAACAGTGTTTTGCCGAAACATGTAAAATAAATCATTTCTTTCCATTTCCACTTTCGCCACGAGCGATGATAAAACCGTAGAAACTGTTTCACAGACATGATTGATTCAGTTTTTTTCGTGAATTACTCTGATCGCACCCGGTATAAGAAAGTCATTTTAGCTGTGAGCTCGATCGGTAACTCAGCTATGATAGCTTTATTGGGGCCGAGCCGACCGCACAGCGTCCGGGCTAATAGCCGCCCCCGAAGACGGCGATAAATAACTGGTTTGCGGCAGAATAACTGACACTTGCTAGTTTGCGGATGACCGCCGGCTATTGCTACTAATATCCCCTGAAATACTGCCTGCTCGTAAGGCATAGATGCTGCCAGAGGGGCTCAGTGGTCGAATATACTGTCCGGTGTATTTTGTTATTTATGCTTTCGTAGTGTAGATTGTAACAAAAAATCAGGGAGCACTGGCGTTACGTCAGATGTCTTTCGTGCTCTCGTTAAATTTCTTGCGAATAATTATTTAATCTCTGAAAAATCAAAACTACGACATATTTGTCAGACGTCAAGTAAACAACCACGCAAAAAGGGTTGACTTGTTAACGAGTATGATTCATCCCTGCTAATATAATAAATGCGACAGTAACTCTATCTGTCTGTTACGCTTTACCGCTTAAACCTCTCTACCGATTTTGATGAAATTTGGCACAGAAAATCTTTAAGCTGTGAGAAAGGACATATGCTACCTTTCATTGAGAAAAAAAGGATGAAGAGGTTAAAATAGAGGTTGAAAATTTGTATGGGATTTCTTAATTTCATAATAAAACATGACATTTTTATAATATATTTAAGCCCTTGATAAAATGGGAATAAAGTGTTTCTTTTCGCGTCACGAGTCAATATTAAAAACTAATGCAATGGTCAAAGACTCACCCTGTATATTACAAGCTACTGCACACACAAATTATGCATAAGTCTAGTCGTAGCATGACTTCTGCCTGCAATGTAATAATTCTCAATTTTAAACTACGTAGGAATTCAACCAACTTCTTTCAGCTGATCCATAAATTAAACTGAATTTTCCAACTTAAATCCATGATTTATAGCCCCATATGAAGTTTTCCATGTTATAACTTGCAAACAGTGTTTCTCGCATATCCACTGAGCCTTTGATTAAACTCGTGAATTTTATCTTTCGCTTATGAATGACAAAAATTTCAGATCGAAAGTCCTGATTTATACTTTCTCATAAGCTCAGGAATACTTGGACCATGGAGTCATTTCGTTTATTGAAATTAAAATCTGTGAGAGTAGTGATGTTAGGTCAGGTGGCTTTGGCACTTGTATTGAACTACTTTTGAGTAAATATTTGATGGATTCGATCTTTACTTGTTGGAAATTAATTTGAATTAAAACGGGACAATTTCCAAAAATGTTTATTTTTACAAAGACAATTAAACAAATTAACATAAACAACGGTTTTGAATGAATTCAATAAAATAGCATAATTCATAACGTTAAGTAACGTGAGTACTTTTATCAAAAACAAAACAGACAGGGTCGATAAATGTGGTGTCTATAAACTATCTCTAGATTGTCCTGGAGTTTACCATATATAATAATGGTTATTCATAGATTATGTCAAATTTTAATACCTTACCATAGAATATTAATTTATCACCGAACCCCAGGAGAGAAAAAATTAATATTTGCAATGTTTTTTAAATGAAAGATAATATCTGTAACTATTATTGATCTTTAGTTTTAATTTTCCTCAGAATAATTAGAGTAAATTATTATCACATTAAAATATTATAACGTCTCTGTGGTGGGTAGTTCCAAATAAAAAAGTATTCTGTGGTTCCTTGTTGTTTTGATTCTGTTTGAAACTGTCAAAAAGTTATTTGTATCTTCAAAAAAAAAGTGGAAAGATTTTTAGGGATAATATCGATAGTTTTAAATTATTCAATTCAGTATGAAATGATTATGGTCAGAAATTGCATTCTATTCTAATCTTTCTTGTTTATGAGCTTATATCTTCCAGTTTCAATATTGATTGAATTTTAATTAACCATGCATCATAACAAACATTCAGAAATATTAAAACTTATTACTCCAAATATATTATACATAGGTGTACTTTTGACATACTTAATCATATATATTGTAAGACTAAGATCCTAATCTGAAAATTTTCTATTTCCATATTTCCTGGAAATTTTGTAGAACATTTTCTACATCAGTTTAATTCTAGAAAGAATTAACCTTTCTAATATCTTGAGAGGAACACTCAATAAACCGATTAAGCCATTACTATTGAAATCACATTAAATAAAATATTGACCGTTCTGATTATCACCTTTCTGGTAGTGGCATGATTCCAAAGTAAATATTTCTGGAATAATTATAGATATCAAAATGAAATTTGAAAGATGTATAATGCAGAAGATTAACTATTTTTTTTCATATTTTTCAACAATTTTGAACTTCTGGTTTTACCGGAAGTAATGTTAATTTTAAAATTTGCAAAGGAACACCCTTTATATTATATCAGTTTTTGATGAAACATTTTATTAGGGGTACAAAAATATCAGGTTAAAATAGAAATGATAATTAACGAACTTCAATCAAAGATCAATCCCACAGACACAACTGGGTACCGCGTCAGTAAAACCATACCCCCAATTCTGGTTAATACGCTTTATATTCCCGCTTAAATCCTGACAAACTTTTCCGCATATCCGTTTCAGCTCTATTCCAGCATCGTGTATACTTAAATGAGTTTTCCCTATAACGCAAAACAAGAGCCATTCACTGTTTAATTCATTATCGAACTCGCTCAATGGAACAATGTACGCCAGCGTCCGTCCATATCCCAATGCGGGCAAGGCCGAAATTGGCCAATTTGAAGGGTTTAGCCGTTCGATCCACCTCATTGCTCTGTCCTACGGTCTCGTGGAAATGACGTGATCTCACCTGTTAGCTCACTGAGGGTTTGCATTATTTAGGGTCATTCTGTGCCAGTATATGGGGAGGGAGCCGTGATAGGATTGCTAATGCCGTTAAAAATGATAGCTTATCGTTTTTATCGCCTGACTTCTCCTATATTGAAAGTATCCCCTTGGAATGGCGCAGTAGGGAGATATCAGGAAGTGTGGCATATCGATCTAGTCCTGTTCGAACCTGTTGAAAACACTTATTTTGCACTAGATTGGTTTTTGTTTGGTATATCACCATTTTCTCCATTTTTGCACAACGGAAATAGGTAAGGAATAGAACAACGTTTAGGTGGTGATGAGGGATTTCTCAAGGAGTGAGAAAATGCCATTTGAAATCATCTGAGGTTCATGGTTCCTGATTTACATTTGAAGAATTAATCATTAATCATCAATTAGTACTTCAGAAATACTTCGTGAATTTTCCAAATGTTGACTGTTTTTCTCTCTTTTGGTAAATTTTATAAAATTATTTATTCGTTCATGATCATTTTTACTCTCTGAGATTTCATGTTTCTGAAATGTTGAGTCGCATCGAATGCTTGTCGAGGCATATGGTGATCATATTCTATCAGAAGCAAAAGATGATTTCAACGGTTCAGAAATAATGATTTTGATGTGAGAAATGAAGAGCGTGGAAGACCACCAAAAAAGTTTGAAGACGCCGTTTGCAAACAATATTGGATGGAGATGACACTTTGAATCAAAAGCAAATGGCAAAAACGTTGAATTTTGCACAACAAACAATTTTTGACCGTTTAAAAGCTATAGGAAAGATCCAAAAATGTGGAAAATGGGTGCTACATGAATTGAATGAAAGACAGATGGAAAACCAAAAAAACACTTGTGAATCGGTTCAAAGACGGCTTTTCATCGCATTGTTACTGGCGATGAAAAGTGGATTTTAAGAATCCTAAACGGAAAAAATCATGGGTTAATCCGTGACAACCATCAACATCGACTGCAAAACCAGATTGATTCGGCAAGAAGACAGTGATGTGTGTTTGGTGGGAACAGAAGGATGTTGTGTACCACGAGCTCCTAAAACCTGGTCAAACCGTTAATACTGATCGCTACTGATAACAAATGATCAATTTAAACCATGCATTTATTGAGAAACTACCAAATTGGACCAGACGACAGGGCAAGGTAATTTGGCTCCATTACAATTCACCTACACACAAAGCAAAATCGGTTCAAAATACAATCAAAAGACTTGGCTGGGAGCTGCTACCCCACCCGCCGTATTCACCAGACTTGGCTCCTTCCGACTAACCTTTGTTTTCATCGATGGGACATGCAGTGGCTGAGCAGCACTTTGATTCTTACGAGGAGGTCGAAAATAGAGTGTCTGGTTTGTTTGATTTAAAAGACGAACAATTTTATTGGCGTGGTATCCAGAAATTGCCAGAAAGGTCGTCAAAATATGTAGAAAACAATAGCCAATACTTTGAATGGAATGTTTTTTACTTTCCCATTAATAATTAGTGTTTCATTTTCACAAAAAAACGCTCATATCATACCGGTATACCTGATATAAATTTAATCGTTTTGAATGTGATAATCATCATAATACTTGTAATTATGTTACAGTCCAAATTTGATTAAGGGCACAGCCTGAAGCGCCTTTGGTAATAAGGTGAATGAGATCCATTGATCGTGAATAGAAATATTAATTAGCGAATCCCTGAAAATCAAGTGAATATAGAAGTCAAAAATTCACTGGGATAAATAAAACTGAATTAAACAAAAAGGGGCTAGACAAAAGTATTGAATCAATATCGTCACCACTTGGAAATGAAGAAAAGGCAGTTAGTCGAAAAGTTCTTCATGTTCCCTTTCGGTAACCTCATAGTGGAACAGAAACCACTGATAAAAAAGTCATAAAGAGCATCAAATTTATTTTGGCACTAGCAGAACCGTCACCCTGGTGATAGGGCGTTGTGAATAAAAAATAATTAAATAAAATATATATATAAGGATTTCAAAGTAAGTAATCGCTTTATTGTTAATCATGTGAATCATAATTGTTATTATTATCATTTTGAATGATTGTTTGGGCTATTACAATCATCTATTGTGGATGTAATGTTTTCCGACGTTTCGATAGACATCTTCTATCTCAGTCAATATTGACTTTTCGAAAATTGATAATTTTCAAAAGGTTTCTTACTTTTCTCCTTGATAAAGATAGAAGATGTCTATCGAATGATTTGTATATTTGGACTCAAATTGACTACGTTTTAGTTACAAATCATTTGTATGAGAAAAAGAAAAGGGCTATTTTTAGGGTTTTTCCAGCAATAATTCTAATTTTTCTCGCCGTAAAAACCATCCTTGAACTTCAACGAACATTTTAAAAAAAGATTTGGCCAAATTGGTCCAAATGTTGTTGAGTTATGCGCTTACCAACACATTTATTAGAGTGAATTTCCGAAAAATAAAAGAAGTACTAATGTAATAAGGTATTAAAAAAAGTGTTTTCTTATGCATCAATTAATTCAGATTACCTTTTCAAAAATTTCAATGGTAACACATTGGCAACTTAACTTGTTCGAAAGGTGTATTGCATCTTATGCATTTTTGACCCAACCCCGTAACTTGCTTTATTCAGCAGGCCTCAAACACTCTACGTGTCTTCTCGTGCAATTTAATTCGAATCGTATCGAAAAATCTAAATTTCAAATCAGCAATCTAATCTGCTTTTCAATTTCATATCAAGCATCATTTTCATCCAACTATTTTGAATAACACTACGCAGTATCCGTGCCTCATTATGAAGAAAATGAATGACTAAATTCATCATATATGAAAACCCAGTTTTTCAGGTCAAAGTTTCTGAATAATGTATTTTCTGAGAGTAGTTTTTAGTGATATAGATACCCAAAACAACCCTTATGGTTCCCCATCGTAAACATAATTAATGTATTCCCGAATAAACTTCCGGCAAAATAACCAAGGAACAATTTGCAAAATGATTCATATTCAGATGAGAATTTTGCACTCTTCCTATAATTAAACGAGTTAACGAAGGCAAAGCTCCCCGTAATATTCTGATAAGTCATTTACTTATAAATTCACTGCTTCCAAATGCAGATTATCTGAATTTGCACAGCATTTATTATACGCGGAGCCCAGTTTTATGAAATTCAATTCTCACTGCAAGAGCTTCGGAGTTCAAACTTGGAAGGGAAGAATTGAGTAGCTAATTAATTATTTCCTATTTTAGTATTTCCAATCTGGAGTTGGGAGCGAGAGATGCATATAGAAATAAATATTCGAAGTCTCGTTCTAATGGAAAAGAAGGGAATCTGAGATTTTACGGAGCATCAAATTCAATTTTAGTGATTATCCTTTGCTCATTTCCTACAATAGATTGACATACAACTACTGATATAGAAACGAGTTTATCAAACATCAAATACTCGACAAAAAAGTACAAAAGGAGTATCTTTGCCATCTAGAATCTCAAATTTACCGAAAATCACAAATGTGGAGAAACGTCGCAGTGTCTACGATGTTCTACCTTCGATACAAGACCACAATCTACAACGGATCGACCACAGAGTACTGAGAAGAAACAAATAATGAAAATAATTGTTTATTCAACTAATTTATTGATAATGCTGTGTTCTTAATGACCATATAGTCCTGATCTGACACCAAAACATTTTTTAAACTAAGCAGTCCTTTGGATTGGTAAAAGTACTAGTCTAGTTAATTAGTTCAAAGTGACGTTGATTGGACGTACTTTTATTATATATGAGCCATAGCTCTTTCTATTCGAGATTATGTCTAGAATATGGTGGGAAAAAATTGCATTGGTTCATTAAAAATTTCAAAATTTATAACAATTGAAGATAGTAAAAATGCGATGTTCTGATTTCTACTTGTAATTAATAAACTAATAAATGAAAACATATTCTGATAAACGAAACTGTACCTTCTTTATTGATCATTTCAATTTATTCCGTGCGCAGGGGTCGCAAGTTGCAATTCAAAAAAATTTCAATGTATATTTTATAGTAGATTGAACAATTTCAAAAAATTATAATATAATCAGAAGATTAAGATAAGAATAATAACCTATTTCTGTTGGAATTTTTCATTAAAAATAATTTTCCAATAAACTAGACCTTTGTTAATTGACAATTTTTTTGGAAATTTTCTTAATCGTTGATAATTAAAAAAATATTTGTATAATAATCATTAAGTTTTTCCCTTAAAATAAGATGGTTTGATGAAAGTTTAAATAAATTGAATACTTCGTTCATAATCATTTGCGAATGTACTTACTTACCGATTTCATGATGGCAAAATAGATTCAATAGCTGAAATAGATATTTTTTTCATTTCTTAAGAAACAAATGGGTCATTTGAATACTTTCAAAAATGTATTTCCTTAATTATAGTTTTTAATCCTTTGAAAATGTTTTTTCATATTTCTACTGTTGTATTTAGTTTAGACCCTTTTTAAACCTAATTGATAGTTCACTAAAAATAAACAATCGATAAATTTATTCTAATTAACAATTTCATTGTTAATTATGGTAAAAATTTATTGTAAACAAATTATTAATTTTCTCATATTAATTATACCTATATACTGATAGTTTTGAAAAGGACACAATTCCAAAACGAATAATTTACGAAAGAACTCGGCATTTTCGCACAAATCTTCGGAATCACGACGGCATCGAATGTAAAAGATGGATTTATTTGACCTGATGGGCGAATAGTACATTCAGTGCTGCAATTAGCAGAAGATGAGCTTTCACAAATTCCATTTATCGAAAATGAAGCATCACAAATTTTCAAGCCTAATCTATTTACACACGATTGAGTTATAATATTTATTTGAGAGCCTCCATCTAACAGAACTCGGACCTTCTGATATCTACCCCAAGCATCACGAATTTCGACCTCAGCGGTTGCCAAGAGAACGGTAGAATTTGAAGAAACATTGGTTAAAACTTGAACTGAGCCTGAATCCGATGAATTTGCAGCATTGAAATGAAATGTCTCTGTTGAAGCATCATTATCCGCATTATTGCGCATGTGCAACAGGGTATGATGCTTTGCATGGCAAGTACGACAATTTGACCTTGAAGAACAATTGTTAATCTTATGTCCAGAATGGAGGCAATTGATACACCAATTTTTGTTCTTCACAATCTTGAACCGATCTTGAACAGTTTGTTCCAAAAATGATGCACATTTGTAAATATTATGAGCTAACTTGCAATAATTACAGGTTAAACGTTTCTTGAATGATTCAGTTTCCGTTTGAACGAGAAGAGTCGAATTTCTTTTATTCGTTGAGAGAGAACTAGATTTCAAAACTGGAGAATTCGAAACTGAATGAGTTTTCGACGGAAGAGAAAGAGCTACTGCCTCCAAGGCTATACACTGATTTGTCAGGAAATTTCGCAAATTGACAAACGACGGAATATCGGTTGAACATTCTTGCAATTCAAAACGTTTGATCGTTGCTGAATCTAATTTCTGAATGAGAATGTGAAATAAAACAAAGTCCCACTGGTCAACGAGTAAACCTAAATTCCTTAATACCGATAAGTTTTCCGCAAAAACTTCTAGAATTCGCCTAAGGTCTTTAGCTGAATCACCCTGTAGTCTTTTATTTTGATATCTTTCCGCCAATGTCTGAAAAGCGCTTTCATAATTTTCAGCAGTCAATGGAAATCCTTTAACTAAATTTAAAGCATGAGAAGAAAGTGAACTAAGGAGGTATTGAAACTTTTCTATTTGACTCAAGTTAGAATTTTCATGTACCAAACTTTGGAACATATCGAAAAAAAGTAGGCCACTCTTTATAATTCCCATTGAAAATGGGCAATACTATCTTTGGAAGTTTAACATTTGGCGAACTAATAGAGCAACTGTCTTGGTTTTTACTGGAATGTTTACTACAGGAAATAAATTAACATAAGTTGTTCTGATGGTGTAATAATTATCCATAAAGGCTGTTCGAATAACCTTCTCAGTGTTCAATTCGGGTTCTTCGGAAGATACTATCATAGAGACAATAGACGTATGTAAATTTTGAAAGTCCACGCATTTTGAACAGAAAATAAATGAACTTAACTAACAATAACGAGTTGCAGTAAAGGGTCATGTATTTTCAAAAATGTATTTCACTTAATTATAGTTTTTAATCCTTTGAAAATGTTTTTTCATATTTCTACTGTTGTAATCAGTTTAGACCCTTTTTTAAACCTAATTGATAGTTCACTAAAAATAAACAATCAATAAATTTATTCTAATTAACAATTTCATTGTTAATTATGGTGAAAATTTATTGTAAACAAATTATTAATTTTCTCATATTAATTATACCTATATACTGATAGTTTTGAAAATTACAAAAACGTCTCTGTCCTTCAAAATACCGAAAAACAATTAGTTCAATAATAATGACTAAAAGAAAATAAATTAGATTTTTTTCGGACACTTTGATGCACAAGGATGTTTTTGTAATTTTCTAAATAATAAAATCAAAAACATTGAAAAGTTTGTAATTTGGTCAAAAAGTTGTTCGTATAAAAACTGTAAGAAAATTATTTTATTTAGTCTTTTTTTTTGTTGTGAACTGACAATTATGATAAAAATCACTAACCAATTATTTTAACAGTAAAAAAATATGCCAAAGAACTTTATAAACGTTTGAAAATTATTATTAAGGAACATAAAATTGTTTCGATCATGAATCACAGTTCTTTCTGAAGTTTTAAATAGAATTTTCAAAAATATTGAAATAGTCCATTTGCTCATAAATAAATTTATAAACGAGTGGTGATAATTTTTTTTTTGTAAATGATTTTCTCTTATTCATATAAAAACAGTAATTGACGATTGGAAAAATAATTTCCTACATTACGTTGAATTTTCTCTTTTTGTTAAATTGTAAAAATCATTAAAAACGAAGTAAAGAAGTCTTATTTTATAGTCATACAATAAAGGCTCCACGAAGCAATTATAGCAGTTATTCAAATGTATTATTAACTTACTTAACTTACAATGATTAAGAAAGTCCTGGAAAGAGTAATTAATTGAAAGTCTGAAAAGTAAATCCAATAAAAATTCCAACGGAAATCAGTTCTCTGTAGTGTTAATGATTATATATAATTTTTATAGTTTTTATACTTTATGAACATTAAAAAACAATTTTATGTAATTTACTAACTTGCGAAGCTACATTCTCAACCTAATATGGCGAATGGAAGACAGTTTTCACCTTTAAATTAAAATTTTCAATAACAGAGGTACAGTTTACACATCTTTTTTAGTAATTATCTTACCTATTTTTCACAAATAGAATTATAGAAAAATTATAACTGTACTAATAATAAGTGAAGAATCAAACACCCCTTTTCCACAATCTTCAATTGTTTATAACTTTCGAAATTTTTAATTTCCTATTCCTGAATCGAATGAGCTATATGAAATAATTTTAGTGGAAATATGCCCTATTGTCGTCATTTTTAACTCATCAACTAGACTTCATTTAGATAAATTGTTTGAACACATGAGAAGTATAGAAATTTTAAAGACGGATATTTGTAAAGCTTTAAATCAATTTTCGCTGAAATCAAAAATACAGAGAGAAACCCCCTCATATTATATTATATAGAGATATTGAAAAAGTATGGTGAATGGTGAAAAAATAATTGACCACACGTAGCAACATGAAACTAGTTTATCTTCAACATATTTAATCAAGACGTTGATCATCAGATCAAAATATGAATATATTTCTTACAATCTATTTTGTCCATGAAACGATACCAATATCTTTTTCCAATCGATGAAATATCAAACTAACGTATTGAGTATCATAAATAAATAACATACAATTCCATATTACCTAAACTAACGTATTGAGTATCATAAATAAACAACATACAATTCCATATTATGTTTTCACAAGATCATCACCTCAAACTTCAAATACACGTGTATATTTTGAAATATACACAAATTACGGCTCAGTAATTCCATAAAATCACAAGAATAAACGAAGCTATTTGTTGGAAAATGTTTTAAACTAATACAAATAATTAGAATCACAAAAACGGAGTAACATCAAAGAGAGTTCGAATTTAACTATTTGTTCAGCCAATTTTATTGCTCTAGTCGTCGGTTTTAATTAAATTCTCGATGGTAAATAGACTGGATTTTCTGCTCCTTTTCGATAATTCAGAGAGCTGTCCTGGATTCGTGTCCATAACTTCTGACGCCGCAGACGTCCCATCTTCCTGAAAGTAAACAATTTTATGTAATTTATAATCAGTCTAGTGTATGTACACCACATCACACAGTTAAATGAAAACGGGTAAAATTTCATTATTTGTTGTTGTTATTAGTTGCAAACGTTTTCATTTGCATCGAACAAATAACTGCATTTTCCGCTAAAGTTATCGGGCAAAATACATTTACATTTCACGCCCACTTTTTTGAGTTGATTGAGGTTTTTCATTTATTTCAATAGTTGTGGCTTTGGGGTTGAGGACCAACTCTCGATATACATGTAGTTATCTGAAAATTAAACTCAGCTATTTACGATCGAATTGGACACATTCATTGAAAACGCCTAGACAGGTCGATTTATGTTTGTAGGGGACATTTTTTGACGCATAATACATTAGTTAAACACCCGCTTTCTAAATTACATGGCTTCCACCCTCAAATATTGGTAAGTTTTGTGATATATCATATGAAACTTATTTGATACCTCCCTATTGAAAATTTGAAAAGAATAGCTCAAGAGGCGACCATTTTTCTTCTGAGAGACAATTTCTAACAACCCATAGTTTCATAATAAGAAAGATAATCATAAAATATTCTCTTGAGATATTATGAACTTTCATCAATAAGGAAAAATCTCATTATAATTTTTACAAAATAGATAAAGTTAAGGTTGATCTATAAACTCAAATTTAAGAAAAAAATACAAATCGTAGAATTGAATGGATCGAGGTTAATTTTATTTCTACAACAAATAAATAATATTACTGTAATTTCACTAATAATACTTGATCATGCGTAGTAAAACGTTCAATCAAAATCTATTACTCACTGTGAACTGTCTTCATTGAAATGAACCTATTGTGTTGAATAAAACAAGAATTAATACAGAGCTTTTAAACAATTTGACGATCACAACTTATGCGAAAACTCTATTTGAAGGTTCTTAAATTTTCTTTATTTCAATGTTTTCACAATCACATACCTATAATTTGGGTATGTCCGTAAGAAATTTTTTATTAATGAAATTATTGAGATCTACAACCTACTTTCATTGACTTTTTGAAAATTGATAATTTTCAAATGGTTTTTTACTTTTCCTCCTTGATAAAGATAGAAGATGTCTATCGAAACGTCGGAAAACATTACATCCACAATAGATGATGGTAATAGCCCAAACAATCATTCAACACGAGTTCCATCATCAACAATATCTCGTCATCAACTACTTTCAAAAGTTTCAAGTAAATGTGTTGTATGTACAGACTAAGAGAAATGATTTCAAATGGATATATTCATAGTTATGATTAGACAGGTAGATCGTTTGGCCAGGTATTATTCCGTAATATTCACATTATAGGACTCATTTCACAATTCACAGAATCCTCGATGAAAATAATCTCTCCTCTTCCAAATTGAAATCCATATAAATTTCGTATAGCAGCAATTGGAATAACTCACCTGTTGATTTGAAAACGCATTCCTGTGAAAACTTCCGTCAGAGCAGATTAGCCGAATACCTGACAGAAAGCAAAATACTGGAACGTTTGATCCCATTAGCAGGTGTGAAGGACTCTTTGTGATTTCACACATAATAATTTGTTGATACCAACTTTGTTTGGTCGGATCTTTTGAGTGCCACTGTTTCTAATTGGGCGTTTAACTTCAAAATAAACATTTGCCGTTTACTATGTGGGGGCCCATTATTCATTAAATTTCCTTTCACGTGATACTGTTTGAAATAGATGTAATTTTATGTTTTCGGAAAGTCTCTTAAGCTGTCGTAAAAGTTAGATTACGGACTGTTTACACTTGAACGTTCGTCCTCTACACGGAAAGCTCTTACAATGTGAATAAAATGAAGACCACCATGAAGGGTTGATGATCGCCTTCGGTATCGACTGATCACTTGAAGAATGAGGAAATACTATTTACACAAAATGGACTTGGAATACATAATATTAATCTTATGACTAATATTGACTGAAAAAGCATAACACACAAGGTGTGTTAAATAGTATCACGACTTCCGCTGGCAACGTGTATTTTTTTGTAGCGTTATGTTGGTACAGAGCATATTATCGTAATGGTGATTCAATAGTGACTGCTCAAAGTCTCTATCTTGCGGAATATCGTACACGCCATGCGCCAAGTGACTATAGCATTATGAAATGGATCAGGATGAGACGAGAAAACCAGTGGTCGTCCTCTTTCTGTTCGCGATGAAGAAAAAATTGAAGAAGTTGAGGAGTCGATTCGTCAAAATTTGTCTTTATCCATCCGAAAGCGAAGCCAAGCGTTGAACATGCTTCGACTGAAGTGGGGAATCCAAGACGAAAGCATGAACGACCCCTGCATAGCCCAAAGGTCATGGTTTGGGCTGCTATGTCTGCTAAAGGCATAATTGGTCGTTATTTTCATGAAGATCAACGAGCCTGACCAATAGAGAACGTTATTGCGAAATTTTTTGGTCCCAGAGTTGCAGGAGTTTGCAGCTCAAGAACGTGGTTCCAGTAACCACTTGCCGTACCTCAAATGATTCAATGGAAGTTGTTAACGAATTATTCACTAATAAAGTCATTTCGCGAAGGGATGACATCAACTGGCCTCCCAGAAGCCCCGACCTTAGCCCGCTTGACTATTATGCATGGAGATACCTAAAATGTAAGGTTTATTGAAACAATCCGACAGTTGAAGCAAAACATCAGGTCAGAAATAGCACCAATATCAATAGCTATGTGTCAACGTGTTATCACCAATAATCGTTTCCGTTTAGAAGAGTGCCAGCAACGCAACGGTCATCATTTGGATAACATCATCTTTTCCGTATAAAACTCCAATTCATATGTTAATAATAAACAATAAACTTTCTTATTGCTCACAAATATTTTTTGTTCTATTGAACTTAAAAATACTCGATACCCTCTATGAACACCTTGTATAACAATAAAATTAAAATATTAAGCTTAAATTCATTTGGCTATTTGTAATCATAGAAGTTTATGAGTACTTATAGTTTTGTCCCTAAAGTGAAATTCAATAAAAATAAGGAAAGGTAAATCAAGCTTTTCAATGTTTCCCTTCGAGGCACTCGAACGCTAAGTGATGGTGGTACTCGTATGGCAAGATGAAGGTAACGGTTCAGATCTGGAGGTGGTCTCTTATTTGAATCTATAATGTTGTCCTAAGAGGTGGAATATATTCAACAATTATTTTAAATAATACATAAGAAGAATTGAGTGAAAATTCAATTATTCTGCTTGATGTAGGCTATGTTAATCAATAAAAATTGAACTTAAAAATACTCGATACCCTCTATGAACACCTTGTATAACAATAAAATTAAAATATTAAGCCTAAATTCATTTGGCTATTTGTAATCATAGAAGTTTATGAGTACTTATAGTTTTGTCCCTAAAGTGAAATTCAATTGTAAATCAAGTTGTATATCTAAGTGATGGTGGTACTCGTATGGCAAGATGAAGGTAACGGTTCAGAGCGAAAATATTGGGTTGTATATCATATTTTCCCATATTTTTGTATAGGTCAGTTAATGGAAAAAACAGGCTGTTCAGTCAATTGGGCGAAGGTTCACAAGTTGAAGTAATCTCGGTTAAACACAGGTATAGTTTTCAACTAGAGTTGTCTCTCAGTTGTAAGAATTTGTGAAGTAACAAATAAAAGCCAGAGAGGAGTGATCTCCACCTTATGGAGTTAAACGAAAATTTCATGGAAAAATAGAATTAACTCTGTAATGGAGATGTTTTGAATCAAAATAAAATAGGACAAAACTAAAAACTGCATTTACAAAACATTCTTTTACCATTCAATTATCGCAAATAATGGGTCGATTTGTTTGGAATTTATCACAGAAAATGAGATTTTTAAGTAAATATTTTTTTCAGATACAGAACTCACCCCACCTACAGACTGACCTCATATTCCATACAACGAGTACCTACATCAATGGTGATGAAAAACAAAGAAGACACATACCCTCAAAACCAATATTCAGCTGTTTAAAAGCGGAATGGAAGAATATTCTTTTTCTTCCCCTGAGCAAAGGTAATCCATTTTGTATTTGCACCTCATTACGGAACGAAAGAATTCGTTCTTTATGGCCCTTACAAAGGCGGATTTTCCGCAATATGCTCCAATAAGAATGAAATGAAAGTTTGATAACAGGGTTTTATAGAAATAAAACCCTCCGGGAAAGCTTTGCTTCCGAAGTCACACAAAAATTCTCATAAAACCTGAACACAATAGAAATATTCATTGGCAGAATAAATTTCCACGCTTATTTGAAATTGTTTTCTTGATCTCTTGTCGCCATTCATTCAATTCGATGCAATCTTGATGATATAAAAAATCGTGATTTGATACCTGTTCCATATTCAAAACAAATTTCTATTTCTAAGGCCTGCCAAATATTTAATATATCATCATATAATATACCTGTCCTAGGTAACCTATTAAAGTATTATAAAAACTATACAACTAAAAAAACTTTTGTAAATCATTAAAAGGTCACGTAGGGTACATTTTTGAAATATTTTCAGATCACCTGTGTTTGCCATATACAAGGGGTCCAGAATAGGTTAATTGTCCAAATATCTCGGTCAAGTTCGTTATTGGGCCAAATCCGTCGGATGGTTCAGTAGTTATGAGCATCTGAAATTTTGTTTCCTCAATAACTACTAGAATATCCATCCGATCAAGTTGATACTTGAAATATTGTATATATTGAGGTGATCGATATCTTACTTATCCTAAAATTTCATTGCCGTAGCTCTTTTCAATCTAAAGATATGATCATTTTTTTCATTTACCCAAGAGAAAAGAGAAATGACATACGTCCCGATGATTTTCTTTGAACGATGGCCATCTCAGATCGATATTCGATTGACAAATGCCGGGCTTATCAATCAGTGTCAGTTGGCGTAATATTAATCAAAAAAAAATTTTCATAACTGGAAATCATAGAGATAGAATTCAATCTCGAAGGCTGAAACAATATACGTTGTCAAAATTCAGAAAAGCACTGACGTAAGTTTTTAGGAAAAGGGAATTATAGCTTCGAACAAAACTTGGGGAAAATTATGAATAGTTATTTTCAATTTGAGATATAGGTTTGTTCATTCATTAGGCGTTCATTTTGCATCACATTGTCCCATAGTACGGGAAAAGACTATTGTTCACCTGATCAGAGTGCTTATAGATTTGTTATGGTTTGAATATTTACTCACAAGTAGCTCAACAAGAGCGCCAAAGCAATCTGACCTCACGTCAGTGCTTTCTAAATTTTTTTTTATGCGATCAACCGTTTTTGAGGTAGAGCGCGAAAAGTGCGCAGAGTGTGTTACGGTTATCAGTACGTTATATAAAGTTTATTATTTATTAAATTATTATAATTATAGGGTAGTGACAAGTATATCGAGGTATATCAGTATTAGAAAATTTACACGTTTTGAAGAAAACGTATGTAGTGACGTTTTAACTAAAAATATATATTCCAGAATTAATAATATACTATAGTTGAATAGTTAAATATCAATAATTAAGTTATTGATTTTAATAAAATATCAACAATTAATAATTAGTACATAAATAATGGCCATTGTTTAATAATTATAATAATTCAATAAAAAATAGACTTTATATAACATACTGATAACCGTAACTCACGCTTGACTTTGCACTGGACCATATATGACTGTGCGCTGCGCACTTTTCGCGCTCTACCTCAAAAACGGTTGATCGTATTGAAAAAAACATGGGTCAAAAATTGTAGAGAATTTTATACTCTACAACTTTTATTACAGGTAAAAATATCATTTAAGCAATAGAAAGCGAGATATTCACGAAAAACCAATTTTTATGACCTTTGATCTTCAATATCTTAAGACGCAGACACGATATCATTTGTGACTTTTGAGACAACATTTAGCACGACAAAACAAAGGTTTATACCAATTTATAGCTTATATCTCTCATTCCGAGGTTGACCCCTTTTTTTACCTAATATGACTGGTCTAGTTCCCGTTTAGAAGAGTGCCGGCAACGCAATGGTGACCATTTGGATAACAAACCCTTTCTGGACACCTTGTAAATGTGACAACAGCTTCATTTTTCAAATGGAACACTCCGAATTTCTATTTTTTTAATGATTCTATTTAAAGAATTCATTCGATTTATTTTCATTTCCCTATATCAATTCAATTGGTTTTTGAGTTATGTATTATTTTCACACATTTCAGATCGAATTTGAAAGAAAATGACTATATTTCGCTCAATGTTTGAGGATTCAATTTGAAGTTTGGCATGACTATAGATAATAATTTGATCTGCGGGAATGTTCTTTAAATTTAATTGTGATTTATACTGAGTGGTGGAAAAATAGAATTGCGTTTTTTCAAAATATTGCCATCTTTATCAATTAAATGATTTTATTTATTAAATACATCAATTGTAATATTCTTAAACAGGGGTACATTGAAGATTCGAAATTAACCTAACACTCAATGCCAATAGAAATATTTTTCGTTCTTTCTTGAGATAATACAATATATTCAGAAAATAAATACCTAATGAGAACATTTGAGAAAATGAATAAGTAGAACATTGAGTGAACTGTCAACAGATGACCCAAAAAACTTCTTACGTTGAAAATTCCAAACATGTCAGGAAAAACGTCATGCATCTCAACTCATTTTATTTTATACATAATTGCTCTGCACTCGATCTAAATAGCAATTCGAATAAACGGAACAGAAAATTTTTCTCGACCTTCGAATGATCATAAAGCGTCGGTTTTCCTTCAAATCTGATGAACGGAGTGAGAACAATAATGTCTAACATGATTACTCACCTGCGATAAACCAGCTCTGCCCTCATTCATCCTCTGCTTCTTCGTCTTTCTCCTTCTATAATTTCCTTTTTCGAACATATTAGTTGCCTCAGGGTCCAACATCCAATAACTTCCCTTTCCCCCCGGCCCTTCATGACCACCTATCTCTTTCTCTCTGGGAACTTTAACAAAACAATCATTCAAACTCAAATTGTGCCTTATCGAATTTTGCCACCCTTGTTTGTTCTCCCTGTAAAAAGGAAAATTGTCCATGATGTACTTGTATATTCCATTCAATGTCAGCCGTTTCTTTGGCGATGAACTTATGGCCATTGCTATCAATGCGATATAAGAATATGGCGGTTTTTCCGGGCGCGGTTGTTGGAATTTAACCGGAAAAGGAAACCAACACGTTGGTGTTAAATAAGGGTTGAATAGACGTTGAGCCAGAAAAGGGGGGTGCATTGTGTTTGGACAATCTAAGAATTGATCCAAATAACTATATGGTCCAATTTGTGGTAATCCGAACATTTTACACGACACTCTTTCACACCTACAAACTTAATAAATACGTTTACGTCATTAATCGATGTAACTCACTCGGTTTCGTTAATTTGACTAAAAAGTATCAACATTCATCTAAGTCAACTTTGTTGGTTCCCCACCACGCTTAGAGACGCCCTGAGAGTCCCGACGTCGAGCGGGATAGGCTGACTAAACAGCAGTAAGCTGTGTAATAATTTTGACAATCCATAAACATCCAGGAGCAATAAATGGGCTTAAAATACCATTAAATCCATCATAAATATGTGATGTATCATCGTTAGGGGTACATGCGTTTGTTATTTTATTCTTCGCTAAATGATATTACGGAAAAATGATGTGTTTTGATTTCTTTTAGGTAGGAGTTTATATGAGGAGGTAAAAATAAGGACGATGGAACGACATTGAGAAACACTAACTGGATTTCAACCCAAGGAAGTAAATTCGTTTGTTGTTTATGAGGGTGTTTTTCGTACACGGTGAAATTCACAAGAAAATATTTTGTTCTGTCTCGGAATAAGATGTTTTGAATACTCACGACGTTCATGAAAATCTTATCACAATTTTCAGCTGAAAATTTGCTTTTTGGGGTCTTTTGAACATTTTTAAACTTCTACAACTCACGGTTCCACTGAAAACTGACCATTATATTATAGAAACCGGTAGATAGTTTATTTGATGCAATTTTCAGTAATATGCCGTATCTTGGGTTAAATCATGAGGTCTTCAGTTTTTGGATTAATTTGAAGGAAATCTAGAAAAGCATTGATGTGATGTTAAAAGTTTTCGCGTTCTGAAATATTTTTTTGTATTCTAGAACAGTGCTATACAAAAACCGAAGATATGTCTAGTAACAACGAACATTCAAGGTGTTCCAATTAGTGATGTCAACAATTTTTTTTCTGTTTCCTCGTACCTGGAGATAGCTGAAAATATCCAAAGTATGTTATGCGATTTTAAAAATTATTTGTGTGTATTTTCATATTTTTTAGCGCTTTTGTTTACCCAAATAGGGATGTCTATATTTTTCGAATATTTGATTGAAAGTGATATCAGTTGTTTCGTAAGGACTCGCTGATGAAAAATCCGTGTTCAAAATCGATTCTGACCGTCCATAAGCACGATTACGTCCGAACGGAATGAGGTAGAGAGCTGAAATTTAGTGAAGGGCATGCTCGGTTATAAATAATCGGTTATCCGAGTATTACAATCCTCGGAAACATCCGATGATCAAAATACTGCCTCGCGAAATCCATAATTTCGGCACACCTCCTTATTACGTCCGAACGGAATCCACATATTCTTAATCAAATGAATAGCCAAATAACCGAGGAATCCTCGATTTCATAGTATTCGTTTGTTCAATCGAATTTTCGGCGAGGAGTATTCGTATTCGTTTCGTTCAAACGAATAACCGAGGAATGTATCCTCGAATATTCTCGTTTTGTTCAAACGACGAGGATATTTGGCGAGGATTCTTCGGTTAGTCGATTCATATTCGCATATTCGTAATCTTTGGATTTTTGTGTCCATTGATTCAGGCGTCATCGGAGCATTTGATAACGCATCGAGGTTTCTCTTTATAACTCCCTAGAATATTCTCATCGAATCTCTCAAGTTGTAATTTGAAGATGGAAGATATCTGAATAAGGTTGAAGCAAATAGACTCGCAAAATTTTGTAAAAATCAAATTGCTAGAAAATTTGCAACAAATTTTAATGAAAATTGTTTATACCTTATAAGATATGGGACGTATTCAAACAAAAATATGTGCATGTATGAAAATTATTGATATCGCACATATTCTCAAAATTCATTTTTGTAGCTTCTTTCCTCCTAAAGATATGAATATATATTACTCAAGAGAGAAGAGAAATGACAAAAAGTCTATCAGAAGTATAAATGTTCGATCCTATCACAGAATATAGGAAATTAGCTGTAACTTTCCATGATTCTCCTATCGAACATAATTTCTATCCTAAATACTTAGGAGTTAAATTAGATTCATCTCTCAATACAAGGCTCATTTAGACGATCTGTGCCTAAAACTGAAAACTGGGAATAATTTTCCTCAGAAATTAGCTGGATCATCTTGGAGTGCTGATGCTTCCACTCTTCGCACAGAACTTTTACCCTTAGTCTTTTCTGCAGCTAAATGTTGTTGCTCTGTTTGGTTTAATAGTCCACATACACAAATAATCGATGCACAATTGAATACATTCATGATTCATGATAAGATCTACACCGGTTCATTGGTTACCAGTTTTGTCTAACATTGTCCTTCCCCATATTCGCAGACAGACTGCAGCTCTGAATTCTTGGAGCAAATATCATTATTTTCCTAATTTATTTCCAATTGTTTCATACATTCCACAAAATAGAATTCCAAGATTGAAGTCATGTAAACCATTCTGGTATAATACGTTCTTCAATATGAACATTAACGCTATAGAATTATGGAAGATTGAGTGGAACTCTTATGAAATGTTCAAAAAATCTCATTTCGGATCCTTCTGAAAAAACTCCGGGTTTTGATTTTCCAAGAATTTGGACAGTTCTTGGTCGTTTGAGGACATGTCATGGAGGTACCAATATGCATGCTATTCAGATAGAACTCGGTTCCAAGCGCAAATTGAATGTGGACATGCAGAAGAAACAATACCTCATCTCATCAATAATTGTCCCTTATATAAATTTAAATTTAATAAATAAGATGGTTTAAGGGCTATTCACGATGTTTCCGATTCTTTCTTGGAATGGGTTAAAAATTTCAAACACATTTGATTTTCAGTTCTTTTTTCTGCTTTCGTCTTTTTGGCGCTCTTGTTCACCCGAACAGAGTGCCTATCATTTTGCCCGAATGTCTGTAATTTTGGAATATCGAGCCGAAAATGGTCTCAATCGATTGGGTTCGACTCCCTGATGAAGAATTCGTGGCGAAAGTTGAGTCTGTCCGGTCGGCCGTATCCTCTCTAGCATCCAAAAGGAATCAGCTAGAGTTTTCATATTTTCAGAATAGGTTAATTGTCCGAATATCTCGGTCAAGTTCGTTATTGGGACAAATCCGTCGGATGGTTCAGTAGTTATGAGCATCTGAAATTTTGTTTCCTCAATAACTACTAGAATATCCATCCGATCAAGTTGATACTTGAAATATTATTGAGGGGGGCTGAAACAAAACGGCTCGCAAAATTTCGCAGAAATCGTCACGATAGAAAATTTTCAAAAAATTCCCAAAAAATTTTTTAATACTCCATATCTCATAAGACATTTTTCGGATTTCAATAAAAATTCGTGAATATGTCGAGGTGATCGATATCTTACTTAACCTCAAATTTCATTGTCGTAGCTCTTTTCTATCTAAAGATATGATCATTTTTTTCATTTACTCAAGAGAAAAGAGAAATGACGTGAAGTCTCGGTGATTTTCTCTGAACTACGGCCATCACAGATCGATATTCGATTGACAAATGCCGGGCTCATTAATCAGTGTCAGTTGGCGTAATATTAATCAAAATGTTTCATAACAGGAAATCATAGAGATAGAATTAAATCTCGGTGGCTGAAATAATTACGTTTTGAATGATTGTTTGGGCTATTACCATCATCTATTGTAGATGTAATGTTTTAACTTACAAAAGTTAAGCCTAATAATGAGACACAAAGGACAAAGAACTGCATATATGAATTACCTTGCGAGTGCGGAAGATCTTACATCGGAGAAACTAAACGCCCTCTGAATGTACGAATAAAAGAACATCAGAAGCTTCTACGAGTACTAGACAGCGACAAATCCAGGTTGGTCCAACATGCTGTAGATGAGAATCATCGTATAAAATGGGATGGAGCATCAATAATATCCAAAGAAGAAAAACTTGCAAGAAGAAAAATCAAAGAAGCAGCATTTATGAAAATAACACATGATTCCATAAGTGCTCCATATATAGATCTGCCAGAAGTTTGGACGCCGATAGTTCGATCCAACTTAAAAAGATCATCATATCACAGATGAGTATATAACATCGTTCATTTTTCTTTCATGACTTCTGTCAATATTTACTTTTTGAAAATTGATAATTTTCAAAAGGTTTCTTACTTTTCTCCTTGATAAGGATAGAAGATGTCTATCGAAACGTCGGAAAACATTACATCCACAATAGATGATGGTAATAGCCCAAACAATCATTTAACACGAGCTCCATCATCAACAATATCTCGTCATCAAATAATATACGTTGTCAAAATTCAGAAAAGCACTGACGTAAGTATTTAGGGAAAGGGAATTATAGCTTCGAACAAAACTTGGGGAAAATTATGAGTAGTTATTTTTAATTTGAGATATAGGTTTGTTCATTCATTAGGCATTCATATTTGGATCACATTGTCCCATAGTACGGGAAAAGACTATTGTTCACCTGATCAGAGTGCTTATAGATTTGTTATATTTTGAATATTTACTGGCAAGTAGCTCAACAAGAGCGCCAAAGCAATTTGACTTCACGTCAGTGCTTTCTAATTTTTTTTATTTTCAGATTCGATATTTGCAACTTGAAGAAGCTTCTGTGTTTATTAATACAAGATCACTCTTGAAGAAAGAAGCAGCTCAAATAATTTAAGATTATTTTGTACGCGCAACAATACTTATGCGGGGAGCCAGGGTTTCTATTTACTGTGGTTTTTTCCCAAGCCTTTCATGTCATTCAACGAATTATATGGCACCCCGTCACCAACCCCAGCTAACATTTGTTTTGTAAGACAAAAGCTCAAAAGAATATTTATATATGTATATATCAAATTCCATCTCTTTTCCTTGTGGATCATTCTTCTCCTTATTTTACTAATTGTGTAGGGTAGATTCCGTATTATTATCTGTTAATGGAATAGAAACTTTCCAAGTTTTCCAAACTATATTTCGAATACAAAGGGCTTCTCCTCCCCAAACCATTAGCTAATTCGTAACAAACACAACGGACAATTTTAAAAATGGAGCTTTTTCTAAAAATTATTTGTTTTCCCTGCAGCCGCCTGCCTACATTTCTTCTTCCTTGAACACATTCCCGTTTTCAACTGTTTCATCTCGGCATAGTCTATACTGCCGCAGAGGCTTCAGATTGATGTGACAGTCATTGTGTTTTTTCAGCCGTGGATCTATTTGATTCATGCTCATTTTATTGCTATTCTTCGAAAAGTTGTTGATACACGTTTGTGGTTATTATAGCGGCAGCCTCTAGCTGGTCCTATCAACAAACACATCGTTTACATTAAACATCATCACGTAGTCCCAGATGAAGTTTCAAAGATGTCAGTACTGTCAATTACTGAGTTTGGATATATCTTGGAGATATTTATTTCGTTTCATAGCGATGTACCACTATGGTTATTGGTTTGAATGCAGAATCTTCATCAATAACAATTGTAATCGCGCGTGTGGCTTTGGAAGATAAAGTTTGTCGTTTTCACTAGAAAAAAATTGAATATTACAATTAATAATATTTACAACTAATCTGTGATAGAAAAGGTTATTTAGATCTAACAGTAGATATAATGTGAAATTGCACATTTTATACAGGGTAGTCCAATTAGTGCGCATGAATAAAAATCAAAATAGCTTGATGGGGAATGATCTGTTTTTTGATAACGAATAAAAATCACAAATTGTTGAGAAATGACTAATTGAGTAAATTTTCAAATCTCCTTCCTCCAACAATCGACAACGTCTTAAGAAGTTATGTTTCTCTAACTTTTGCCTCGATTATGGTTCGCTTTCCGTCGCGTACACACGCTCTTTGAATAATTCAAAAAATCGATGGTGTTGAGATCCAGGGAAACATTCGATCGGCCCTGCACGAATTGAAGCTCAAACTTACAGAAGCGTAAAAAAAATAATGTTTTGAGTAGCATCAAACAATTGTCGTTTTGTATTCAGGTTGGAGGTAGGTGGTTCGAAATTTCACTGTAATTAATAGTCATTTTTCAGTTTTTGGTAAATTTTATTAGTTATCGAAGAACAGGTAAATACTCAACTAGCCATTTCACTCATATTTTGAATTTTTGAGGTGGAACGGAAATAAACATACAGTGATGGGTAAATGTGTGAAACCAAGTAAATATCTCTGGAATTATTAGAGATATCAAAATGAAATTTGGAAAAGAGATACTGCATTAGATTGCCTATTTGTTTTCATCATTTATAACAATTTGGAACTTCCGGTTTTACCCCAATAGAGCACCCTCTATATAATTTAGTTTCTGATGAAACATTTTATTTCGAGTACAAAAATATCGGATTTTTTATTCCAATACCTACCGAGATATTAACAGAAAAGTTTATAAAAAGTAAAAACTAATCATAGTTATTAAATAAAACTTAGTGATTCTCAGAACACTGAAACTTAACTAAATGAAACTTAATGTTCAAACTGAGCCTCGTTTACATCTCGACAATAAGTCGGTTTGTAAATTATCTAGTAACATTAGCTATTACTTCTGGTAGAATTCTTTGAGTTATTCCTGCAGCTCACTCTTGTAAATCCTACTGAACGACGCCTAATTTCATGCATATTGGCGAGGTCGGTAGTGGATAAGTGATGATTTTCTTTCAAAAAATATAGCAACTTTTTAACCGTCCATATTTTGGTTCCTTGCTAACTAATCCACTTGTATCGTACCTTCACAAAGTTATTGGTAATATAATTTACTTTCATATTTAAACACAAATAACTTATTTTGACAACTACTGTCACTTCTACAATGAATTTCAATACAATTTTTTTGTGAAAAATCGATATTTTGAGCTTCAAAACAACCATGACTGTGGCTTCCTTCCTCCAATCCACTGACATAAAAATCTTTAAACCAGATGTCGAACAAACAGAGCGATTGTGTTTCAGCAGGATGGAGCGCCTCCACACTACGCCTTACCAATTCGAGAATATCTGGATCAAAGATTTCCAAATCGGTGGATTGGAAGAAGGGGTCCCACTGAATGGTCAGCCAGATCGCCAGATCTGTCACCGCTAGATTTCTTTCTTTGAGGCCACTTGAAGAGTAAAATTAACTCTACACTGCCCGATTCCATACAAGATTTAAGTGAACGAATGTCGTCAAACCACTCCAGAAATGCTGCAAAATGTGCGCCATCGCTTCGAACAAAACTTATTTCATTGTATGGAAGCTATTGGTGAACAATTTTAATATTTAATTAATTGATGTGAGTTTTTGATAAATTATTTACTTTACTTCGAAAAGTCTTATTTCTTAGATCAATACTTCAAATCGTTCTGATACCGTACAGTTGGAGAATGATTTCAGTGAATAAAACAGCTAGTCGAACATCTGACCCTAGTAGCATTAACATTAACACGTACGGTATGAATTCATTTGCCCAGTGGTAGATGTTTTGCAATTTCAAATACAAGTACGGAAATTTTGGTGTTTCGGAAGCACGAAATGTCAATTATTCGCAAAAAATTAATTTAAGTGATAAAATTAACTAACGCATGAATATTTCGAGAACTAATGCATAAAATGAAAAAACAATTACTGTGCTGAAATCAGTATAAAAATACCTATGAATTGAGGTATCACACATCCCATCTTCTCTGTTCAAAAATTGGGGGTGAGGGTTGTAGCAGCAAGGGTTGAAGCGCTATGTGTCCGTAACCTACATCTTAAGTTGTCCCCCTCGAAACAGAAATCGACCTGTCAGAGCATTTCTGTCGAAAAAACTTGTTACGGAATATTTCGAAAATCCTTCATACGCAGCGCGTCGCCGCCACTGCCTCCTGTAGATTCGCATAATCTCGATAATGTTAAATTTCATTTTCCTTCTGGGAGAATATTTATCGAGCGATACAATATAATAACATAATGTACCTGGATAAAAAGCGTGTTTCTTCGATACTGTGTATAGAAAACATATGTGTAGGGGATGTGTGAACCATTGTGAGGTCGAGATATTTTCATGATTATTTAATTAATCTTCATCGTTGTTGACTTGTGAATTAGAAAGAATTTACCTCATTGATTTCGTTATTACGGATTAAAATAATTACACAGGCTGAGTGTCATTATATTGCATTAAAGTTGTATCTACCTTCTTGTCTTACCTTACTTCTTTGTTACATTCGATTTATCGGATTCTGACACGAAAAACCAACGTGAACTTCAGGCTTCCACAACAACTTGTTCTGTTTACAGGAGGTCACTAACTTCCTGGTTACGTTTTTATTAATTCTCTACATTGAATTAGCTGATATTTTCCTGTAGAGATGATTCATTCCTTTTGCACGTGTGGATTCTCTACCACCTTCGATTTTCTGAGATCTGATTGGATTTGACCAGGTGCTCTTCAAGATAAGGAAGATCTTACATAATTCAGGTCAGACCATACCATTTTTTTCTGACTTTGTAATACACTTTACGCTGGAAACAACATTCAGGCAAGAACTACGTTCGTTTCGAGTAAATATCATCGATGATTTGGGATTAATGTTCAATCTTACTCAAAGTTTATGTTTGTACATGATAATGTAATTGGTCAGAATGTATGTATTTGGGGATCAAATTTAGATCTTGTGAAGCGCTTGTAACGTTACAACCGTGGCAATCTCTTGGGTATCGAATAGGCTGATAATTAACAGTATCGATTTATTAGATTATATTTAAGTTCTATATATTTTATATCATACATCTCATTACTACTTGGATATTTCGTAATTAGAACCAAGGTTAGATCATACGGAAAAATTGTTCATAAATTCAATAAATTACGTGGCGCCCACCTTATTGTGAATTATTTCTTGTCTATTTATCTTATTTGCAACCCACCCCACTCTCCGACTGAAGGGCATAGTTATCCATAACACCAAGTTCATTTACAATTCAATCTTGATTGACGTCACAATTTTCTTTTTGAGAAATCTGAACTGTAACAAACTTATTTCGTGTGTAACTTGTCGGTTTCGTTTTCAAATGGCCACCCTGTATAATTTTACTCATTGTATATTTAAATTACAGGAATTTCAATTTAATTTAAATTAAATTTAATTAATTTAAATAAAGTACATTTTTAGTTTTGATTCCCCATAACTATGATAAGCAGTAGATAAAATCATTGAAACACGTTTAATCGTCTTGATTGTGGCGTGGGTCCTTCTATGATAATTCGTCAATGCTTCTACCTACTGTCAAGTCACAGTTATCCATATCAAAACTTCTATCTCTCTAAAAAACCAAGCAACATATAATTTCAAATTTTATTGTTAGTTGCATCAACTGTGCGGAGCCAGGTTGAGTCGAAGTGACTAATTTAATGTAAAATTTAAGAGAGTGAGAGAATCAAATGTCTCTATCAGCAAATATTCACCTCGCAATATTGCTTAGTCCCCCAAATCACCACTTGACAGTTCAACCATTATTCACGCAGGAAAAAATTATGGATCAAAATGTTAATGAGGGCGAAATAATTGGCTCATCAATTCCTGCCTGTCTGCCTTTGTCGTGCAATTTGGATTACGCTACCCAGCAGTTGAGTGAAAAATGTCGTCTTTACTCCTCGGTGAAATCTTTCATTGGGTTATAAATTGATGTAATTAATGCAGAACAATCTCAGCTTGTATAAACGTTTATAGTGACTTAGATGCTTAAGTTTGGATGGGAGGAAATCGCAGAGCTTCTGATTCATCTTTGGTTTAGCACGGCAATATTTAAGTTACCTAACAATACTCTGTCCAACTTTATTTTGACGCGGGGCCATGGAAATTTGACTCATGTCACTATGTATGTTGAAAAGTAAGTTGTGTATGCTGATGATTTTACTTTTGCTTACCACCATTTGGATATCCATACTTTGGAGAACACACTATCAACTGATTTGGAGATTTTAAAAAATTTGATTTAATAACGGTTATGTCCCAACCCTAATAAAACAGAGGTAAGTATCTTATTTCCATTTGAATAATTATAATAAATGACATGTCACGAGCCTTTGATACCATTGATCCCAGTTTCCTTGAAAGTAAACTCTATAGTCTTGGATTTCGTGGTACTTTCTTGGAGTGGATTGTAAGTTTCGTGACCCATCGTAAATTAACTGTGAGGGTGGGAGATCAATGCTCTTCTGATTTTAATGTTGAACTGGGTGTCCCACAAGGTTCGGTACTAGGACCATTATTATTTATACTATTTATAAATGATTTATCAGACCATATAGATATGGCCAAAATTGTAGTATTTGTGGATGACACCTCATTTGTTGTGAGGGCAAAGAGTTTAGGCGAGCTCATTGATCTGTGTGAACTGTTATTGAAAAACTTCACATCATGGTGTCAGGCAAATGGACTTATACTAAATGTGGGTAAAACTGAGGTGATAAAATTCGAAGTGAGAGAGTCCTCTCCGTTAATTCTGTATTCTGGAAAGGAGGTTCTCCGTGCCAAATATTCCACAAAGTTTTTAGGTGTAATAGTCGATAGCAATGTGAGATGGTGCGAACATGTTAACTTTGTTAGTAAAAAACTCTCCTCTTCCTTTTATGCTATAAGTAGGGTGAGGAGCTCACTTCCACTCGAAGCATTGTTGAATGTCTACTATGGCCTAGCTTATTCTCATCTGTCATATAATATCGGGGTCTGGGGTAACTCAATTGATTCAATTAGATTACTTATTGCACAGAAACGTATTTTAGGTATGATCTTGAATTTTGACTGTTCCATGTATTTTTATATATAAATGTCTTTTCTACACTAAAGAAAATGAAACTCTCTATGTGAAGCTCTCTAGCTTTCATCATTATAGTGCCAGAAATGTAAGCTTGTTGTCCATACCTAAGCATAACACCAGCAAATTTGAATCATCTACAACCTACATATGTATCAAGCTATTTAATAAACTACCAGAAAATATAAAAATTCTGGACAAAAAGTGTTTTCGTGCAGCAGTCAAAGCATTGTTGTAGGAGAAATGTTACTACAGTGTAGATGAATATCTGTCTGATAATTTCTAGAAAGTTAGGATCTTTTTTCTTTCTCTTTTTGTTTTATGAATACTTTGTTCAGTGCATTTTCTTGACCTGTCCTATACATTGTTAAATGTCTTACTGCATTAATAAAGATTATTATTATTATTATTATTATTATTAAATATAGGAAATTAGCTGCAATTTTCAATGATTTTCTTATCAAATATTATTTATATCGTTAGGAAGTAGATTCATCTTTCAATCACAAGGCTCATTTAGATAATCTGAAACTGAAAATTAAAAATAATATTCTTCTGGAATTGCTGGATAGTCTTGGGGTGCCTTTTCTGCAGCAGAATATGGTTGCCCTGTTTGGTGTAGTGCACCTATACAAAAACTCGATTCAAAATTACATACTTCGATAAGAATAATTACTGGAACCATATGATCCACACCAGTCCATTGGTTACCAGTTTTGTCTAACATTGTCCCACTCCATAAGCTTAGACAAACTGCCGCTCTAAATTCTTAGACACATTCTTTTCTCAATTTATTTCGAATTACATCATACGTTCCCAAAATGGTATTCCCAATTTAAACTCACGTAAATCCTTATGATATAATTCGTCCTTCAACATGAACATAACCGATAAAGAATTATGGAAAGTTGAATGGAACTCTCGCGAAATGTTCAATAAAAATCTCATTTCTGATCCTTCCAAAAAACTTTCCAAGAAAAATTTGGACTGTACTGAATCGTTTGAGAACAGGTCACGCATGTAACTCAGTTCCAAGCGCAAATTATGATTGCAGAGAAGCAGAGGAAACAATACCTCACTTCGTCAATCATTGGCCCACATAAAAATTTCAGGGTGGTTTTAGGGCCATTCGTACTGTGTCCGATTCTTTCATGATTTGATACGTGATCATTTTGTTCAGTTCATTCTTCTGCTTTTGTCTTTTTCAGATCCGATGTTGGCAACTTGGAGAACCCTCTGTCTTCATTAATCTTTATGGAAGAAGGATGTCTTTCACACATAACTATTTTATATTATAGATATAGGAAATTAGCTGCAATTTTCACACATATCAATAAGTGAAATATGGATTCGTCTTTTCACTCCGGAATCAAAGCGGTAGCATGCTGAATGGCGTGCAGACGGAGAGAACCTTCCAAAGCATCCGAAGACTCGGCTGTAAATATAATAGCCTTTGAATTTTGGGAGGCTCAAGGAATTTCGTTAATTGACTACTTGGAACATAGACAATCAAGAGCGACTACTATATCGGTTTATTGGATTGTTTAAGGACCGAAATTGCCAAGAAAGACTTCAAGATGATGCACTAGGTGAATAAAAACATAATATTCTCTTTTGCCGAATGTTTATGTTGCCGCTGTGTGTCATGCCCCACCTTGAGACTTCAAAATTATCGTGATACCTGCATCCTCGCCAGAACTGAAAATACATCATTACAAAATTCAATTCAAACGTGAAACAAATAGGTTAAAGTCATAAAGTGTCAACAGAATTTATTTGTTTGTTTCAATAACATTGAACATTCGACGAATGATCCCGAAAAAGAATCTTATTACGATCGAACTATTTCACCAAAAATTTAAAGCCCGTACACGTTGACGTACGGTCTTTTAACTACCGTAAAATATATTATTTTTAAATGGGTAACGTATGCGGAGTGCTACCAATAACTCATCTATTTCTTCCAGGACCACACATGTGTAAGGAGCGATGACAATCGTAATGGGACAGTTATCGCAATTTCTGGAATCGTTGTGTCGTTGAAAATAACAAAAATTGCACTTTCAGATCGTATTTCACCGGAAACCGCCGTAAAGTATTCCGTCGAGGATTTAGGACTGATGTGGTTAAGAAGTGGTGTCTGGAGGAAACTTTCGGAGAGAGAGACGATTTCAAGATTTTATGTATTCTCGGCAACATTCATAATTCATGAAGAATTATTACGGCATACTTCGCAGGAAATCCAGCAAGGAAAATGCATATTTTCAGTATGGAAGAAAGTTGTGTTGCCACTCGCAGCAACAAGTACTCTTCCTCTGACATGAGAAAATAATCATATGGAAAACTTTGTGCTATACGTTTAGGAAACATATGATCATATACAGAGTGAGTCTTTGACCACTGCGTTAATTTTAACCATAAGTCAAAAGAAACACTTTCTTCCTATAATATTTTTCCAAATTTGGCCCCGTTCAAGAGATATAGGGTGTTGAAATTTCATAAAAAAATTGCATTTTCACCTGTAATATTCAAACGACAATATCAATTGAAATGATCTCCTGTAGAAGGTTTTTGATAACAGTCATGCATATTTTGGCATCGTTAGATTCATTCCATTTCTTGTGGGTTTCTCACTACTACTCTACAGATTGGTTAAATTGCATGAAAAACAAATATCGTTGAACTAAAGGTCCGTATCTTGTACTTCCTGGAATCATTAGTCTTTTTTGCAGATAAAATCATTCTCCATCTTTCCTCCTAAATTGCACCATTCTTGAGATATTTGAAGTTGAAAGGAATTAAATCGATATAATTTTGTCCAAATTTTCTGATTTTCCCATATCCAACTCTGTGCTGAAATGATTCAATAACAAGATTTGTTCAATGCTGCCATATTTTATGTCTATATGAAAAATTTCTTCAAAAGGTTGGGGAAATCTCTCCAGTCTATGGTTCCACCACTAAAAACTAATAGATGAAATTAACCACTGAACAATTTTTGTCTTACATTCACTACAAAATCTGAATTGCCATTTGCTGTATTCATTATTAATGATGTCTAGCACCTTGTTTAATATTTAATCCAGAGTAATATTCCATAAGAAATAGAGAAAAAGATTTCCTTCACTAACATAGGTACTTTGGTATATTCTCATGACCGTTGAAATAGGTAATGTATTTTCTGTCAGGACCTGTTGAATTGAAGACTTGTCTTTATGAAGAGCTGGTTCTTTATAGCTTCAGACTTTCAGGGTCCATCAAATTATATCAATTCTAACATAAGAATGCTTCAAATTAAGATCATATGAGTTTTAAAATCTTCGAATTCAGTCTCCTTGATTAATTTTGTAGGTTTATAGTTTTTTCACATATTTATTTCATACACCGATTCAACCTGGTACCTACACGAACTTAGGGGATGATAGAATTTGACTTAGTTTTAATATTTCTGAATGTTTGTTATGATGCATAGTTAATTAAAATTCAATCAATATTGAAACTGGAAGCTATAGGTTCATAAACAAGAAAGATTAGAATAGAAATGTATTTTCTGACCATAATCATTTCATACTGAATTGAATAATTTCAAACTATCGAAATTATTATTATTATTTTATTATAATATTTTCCACATTTTTTAAATAACTGTTGACAGTTTCAAACAGAATCAAAACAACAAAGAACCACAGAACACTATTTTATTGGGAACAACCCACCACAGAGACGTTATTATAACATTTCAATGTGGTAATAATTCACTCTAGTTATTCTGAGAAAAATTATAACTGAAGATCGATAATGATTACAGTATTATCTTTCATTTAAAAAACTTTGCAATTATTAATTTTTTTCTCTCCTGGGGTTCGGTAATAAATTAATATTCTATGGTAAGGTATTAAAATTTGACATAATCTATGAATAACCATTATTCAATATTTCTGTTTTTGTTTACATAATTAAAACAGATATTCTGATTATAAAAACCAAAAATTTGTTCAGTAATTAATTATAGTCTAAACAGAATAGATTCTTACTAACGAAAAAACACGTAGTTGGATTTCAGAATCAAATGTAGGTGATCAAACCTAATTCCTTCAAGCAAATATAATTGCACACCTAAATCTGAGAATACTTGTAATCTATTCAAGTAATTTGTTATTGGGATTCAGTAGAGAAAATAATCATCAAGCAAAGTAACATCACTGTAAAATAATTATTCGTAGTGACATTATTCATTGTTATTGAAGATTTCGAAAAAGATATATATTTTTAACAGTCTCATAGACATGTTCACTGGTCTCTGTCAAGGAGAAGAAACTTAAATAATATCAGTGTTTGGAAAATCATAGATGATATTTTCTGGCTTTGAGTGAAAAAAAAGCAATGTGACAACCTCTTGCCTTGGAAGTTTTCATAGAAATGATGGTTTTCATGATTTGTAAATCTTTAGAAGAAAATTACAAATGTATGATGATATCATCCAATAATTCTGAGGTTTTTTGGGAATTTCTCACTGGGAAGGGATGGTTTATAATCTTGAAGTAGAAAGAAAATATAGTAGAACAACAAAAATCTATGTTTATGGTGTTGAATTTTTTTTACCAGAAAATTTGTGTTTTGTATCTTCCTTCTGGATATGGACCTCATCGGATGAAACATGAGTGAGTGAATTATTTCCTAGAGGGAAAATAACGTTTTTAAACAATTCAGATTCAATAGTGGATGCTGTAGAAGGTATTTTCATTCAAACTATACTGGACTACAGAGGGGTATTTGCCCAATGTGAAAACTTAAAATGCTTATAACTTTTCAACGCAGCTGAATATAGAAAAACCGTAATGGCAAAAGTGTTTCATTTGATCTCAAGAACCTATGGTTAAAATTAACGCAGTGGTCAAAAACTCACCCTGTATAATGCCACTAGTGGTGAAATTTTGCCGGCAACATTTCTTGGTTGTAATATGAAAGTTTGTTGACAATTTCGATGATATTCGCCTGAAGGCTCGTTATTTTGAAAAAAATGTCATGAGCCGAATTGTGATAGCATCTATAAGACATGTTAAAATATTATCGCAGAAATACTTGCTAAGTTTTGCCAGCTTACTTACTTATTTATTCATACATGTCACAATCACTAGGTACACTTACATGTATAAATATTTGCCATTAAGTGATATATTGCTCGTCAAAATGTATATATAAATACAGCGACCAGAAAAGTTGAATGTTTGGATGGGAATTGTACAAAATAGACTAATAGGACCATTTTTCATAAACGGGAACTTATTTGGAGAAAAGTATCTAGATTTACTAAATAATCAAATCATTCCTGCACTCCAACAGAACGGGCA
Organism: Micraspis discolor; assembly: GCA_030674115.1. Taxonomy (NCBI): domain Eukaryota; kingdom Metazoa; phylum Arthropoda; class Insecta; order Coleoptera; family Coccinellidae; genus Micraspis; species Micraspis discolor. The sequence continues at coordinate 7,139,633 of JARTUT010001740.1, forward strand.
GTTACCACCGAACGTTTGGTTCCAACAAGATGGAGCAACTCCTTACTATGATAGACGGGTTCGAAATTTTCTAGACACTACTTTTCCAAATCGATAGATTGGACTAGAGGATGCATAGAGTAGCCTGCTCGTTCTCCAGATCTCAGCCCATTAGACATTTTTCTCTGGGGTTATCTAAAATCACGTGTTTATGTTAATCGACCAGCATGCTTGCAGGAATTGGGACAACGGATTCTTGTTGAATGTGCATTAATACATGGAGAAGTCTTGAGAAAAGTTACTCAAGAATTTGTTTATAGACTGGCATATTGTCAGGAGGTGAATGGCAAGCACTTTGAACATTTAAAATGTTTTTTTTTAATTATTTTTAATAAATTTTTTCTGCTAGTATTTATTCTTTTTGTAGATTTCCATAAAAATACATCATGAAAAGCAGAAAGAGTTATCTACCACATAGCTACTCGTTTTATTTCTCACTATTGATACAAATAACAACGATTTATTTATTTGAATGGATTTTTTCTCAAATATACAAAAAAACTGAATTTCTTCTTTTTACAGAGAATTTTTACATGGAACCCGATATGGACAGATCCGAAACAAGGTGCACTTTCAGAATCTGCAGAAATATACAGGGTGTCTCATTTATATAGAATAATTTTTTGTCATTTCCGGTTGAACCGGAAGTATCTCATTTATGAAAATATGATCATCAGATGCATTGTGGTCCATTACACTCAGCTGCCAAATTTCAAAAATATCGCCCGTTTCGTTTTAAAGATATTAATTTGGTGCCAAACTTTATCCCAACCCTGTATAAATGTATAGTCAACAAACACATTATGTTTTGAAAGAAATCAAAACACATATATGTAAAAAAATAAAATGTATAAATATTATATACGCACACAACATGAGCAAAATTGTTTAAAATCATTAATACATACAATATTTTAAAATAACAACAAATGATTATAAATATTCAACATTATCAGCAGTTATTAATAATCTTGCATAATGTAGTTTTAATATATGGAATAATACATTTTATTGAATGTACTGTCAAACCATATTAGTCTTTAGTGTTTTTTTTATTCGCTATGTAATTACAACTGCATTCAATGATTTTATGAAGAATTAAGTTTATTATAAAAGAATGAAATTAACTCAAAATTGAATTCTTCCCAAATTATTTAATTGAACACTTGTTCCATTAAATAAATCTACAGAGTTCTCTACTACTCTCATCTCGCTTAACATGATCGATGACCTCCGCTGCTGCGAGTTTATTCTTAAAATCTTTAATTTCTTCAGTTAATTTTATATACTTAACGCTTTCTTATTTTAATTTTTTTCTCAGGAAAAGATGAATAGAATACTTGCATCATTTCATGAAAATGTGTGTATTATTTGGTAATAAATAAATAAATATTTCATCAATAGATCATAGTGCTGAAAATCAATGAATGGAATTCCAGTTGGGTCTTAGAGATGATAACTTGATGGCGGTGAGACCGAGAAATAACAAATAGGTAATGCTGGGTTCGGCGCCATCTAGAGATCATCCCTGAAAGAAGAACAATCCCTTTATTATTCAATTAACATTAACTGCTGCTATCCTTCACACCTAAAATTCCTACAAATACGAGGATTTAAAATTTCATCTTTATATAATTGAAACTATGCCTCCGCCGCTGAATCTATTCGAAGGATTCAATGTTATTTATGTCATCACGGGTGGTCCGACACCTCGTTAAACTATTTCAATCGTTAAATAGACACAAAATGAGAATGTTTAAAAACCGCAACCGATCAAAGGCAAGATGTATTTGATAAAACGTCAAGTTTTATAGCCATTTCTGTGGAAGTAACGAATGGTGAAACCTCCACAGAGATTACCACATCCTCGAAGTCTGTTGATGGATGGAGAAACAGATTTTTGAAGTATCACATATGAGAATTGATTTCAAAACATTTTTAAAGCTCTTGTTCAACTGAACAGAGTGCTTATAAAATGGCACAAATAATAATAATAATGACTTGAGTCCTAGTGAAATTTTTTCTCTTCCCGAAGTTGAAAAATTACCTCAGGGGAAATCATTTCGGGACATTCGAAAAAATTCAAACGGCTGTAACCGACCAGTTGAAGGTTTTTCAAGTATCGCAGTTTCAGCACTGCTTTAAGTAGTCGAAGAAACATCTCCAGCGCTGTGTGGCCTCAGAAGGAACTTATTTTGAAGGTGACAATATTGAATTGTTATTTTTGTATTAAAATTTTTTTTTAATTAGTCTCATCACTTAATTTACAGCCATTTACATCGCTGTCCATTTTTTTATTGCTCCTATTTTTCCATAATTTTCTTACTTTGCTCTTTTAATTTATTTGTGTTCTTTAAATCTCAGAGATATTTAATTCTGGTAAATCCTCAGAATGATTTGTTGAGCATAAATTTTTCTTCCTATTGCTCTGAAAATTTTGTATATTCTAAAACCAGGAAATGCATTTTTTCCATACATTGTTTCTCACATCTGAATGATGACAACACTTCTCTTGCATATCTTAAACACCACAAATTTTTCAGTTCCAGCTTTATGTTGGTGACATTCATAAGGTATACTTGAAAATCCGGACAAATATATATCACTTGAACTTGAAATAAATGTTATGCCTATTATGTATTGTACTGATAATTCACTGTTTTTACTGTGATATTTATCAAAACAAAAGAAAAAAGAAATATTTTCTTGCCAAGCAGAAGCTGATGCCGACAGATTAATAATTGAAACCGCTATTAACCTTCAATCCGAAAACATTGTTGTAGTGTCTGAAGATGTAGATGTTTTAGTTCTATTGACTGCGCTCTCACCAACAGACCGAGAAATTTATTTTCGAAAACCACCCAAAGGCAAAATACCGCAAAAAGTGTACTCTTCTAAGAGCTTAGAAAGAGTATTACCAAAGTGTAAGGAGCATATTCTGTTCTTACATGCTTTCACTGGCTGTGACACGACGTCAGCTTTTTTCCAACGTGGCAAAAATGTGTTCGCAAAAAATTTCGAAAAACGGATGGACTTGCAAAATGCTGCGACAGTTTTCAAAAATGAATGCAAAGATGTTAATGACATTTTTAACGCTGGTGTTACATGCACTCTTTTTTTATACGCTGCTAACAAAAAAATAAAAGATTTAAATATATTAAGATAGAACTCTTTTTTGAAAGCAACTGCTAAAAATACCTGCGTTAAACTACCGTCTTTGCTACCTACTGCAGATGCCGCTTTTGGACACTTCAAAAGAGCATATCTGCAAATTCAAACATGGCTTGGAAGAGAAATATCACCAGAAGAATGGGGTTGGAAATATGAATGCGGAATACTGATGCCGCAAACAATGACCCAGCTACCCGCTCCAGAAGCCTTACTGAAAATGATTTTTTGCACATGCAAAACAGGATGCGGAGCATCTTGTGGGTGCAGGAAAAGTGGACTAAATTGCACTGTAGCTTGCTTAGAATGCAATGGTAACAGCTGTACAAATCCTTCACCCACAATCCACATCAATGAGATCGATGACGATGACGACGACAATAATGAACAATAATGTAGAAATGTATATAGTTGATAATAATTTTATTTTTGTAACTCGTTATTTTTTGATAAATATTAATAAATTGATATTCAAGATACTATGCCAATATAATTTATTAGGTATAAAATTGAAACCTTTACTGTAAACATTTTTTTTACTCTTGTCCCTCTCATTTTTCAGTAAATTGTTGTTATAAGTTGATATAATCGAGATCGGCCATTTTTTTTTAACTTTTTTATTTGAGCTTTCAACAATGCAGTCGAACAGTTTTTATGAAGATTCATTGACTTGCCCTGGATTCCGAAATTTTACAATTTTTATGCCTTACGGCGCTCCACTATGAAGGAGAAATTGAAAATAAATATTTTATTCGTTGTAACTTACTCTGAATAAGCTTTGAATTGTATTACAAGTACGGATAGGAAAGCTCCCCAAATTTTCTTTATATATAGTTGAAATGAAAGATAAAAGAGGATTTTGTTTGTGAGAAAAATATTTATTACAAACCAATATAAATTCAAATCAATATTTTATATTAAAACTGTATTCAAGGTGAGGAATGTTAGAAATAAATACTTCAATTAGGAAACATATTAGGAGATGCCGTAATGACCCCGTCGAGACGATAGAAAACAATTTTCGTTCTTAGACAAAGAGGTTTTCAAACCAATGGATTTATTCTCATCAACTCTATATCTGAATCCATCATTTCTTTAACGAGCTCCTTGAAAGTCACCTTGGGTGTCCAACCAAATTTATTTTTGGCTTTCGTTGCATCACCCAAAAGGATTTCCTGCAAAAAGTAAAAATCATCAAGAATCCTGAAGAGAAGACATCATGCAAAATGCGATCAAAGACAGAAATATTATTGTAACTCCAAATTTATGTATATCCCAATAGTTCAATTGTCTATATCGGCACAAGGAACAAAAATTAAAAAACTCATTCTTTCAACGGCGTTTCGGAAACTTTTATTACCTTCTTGAGGCTTCAAAATTGGAAAAACATAATCAATTGAGCATTCAAAAAGAATCTAAGGAATACAAATGTTAAACATTGAAAAATTACACTGATCAGTACAGTTTCGTCACAAGAATAAACAACTGTTAAAAGTGGAAATGAAAATGAAAAATAATTAGATTTCATAAGGACGTACCTAAGGCACAGAAGATACGAATTATCACCATTGAATATAAAATATAGCAAAAGACAACTCACCACATCAAAATACTAACTACAATTATGAAAATTATTTTTTCTCTATAAAAACGATGTATTTTTTATAATTGCAGTTATTATAGTTTGCTGTTTATTTAGGAGCAAAAAACAGAAAGGAACTTTTTGAAAACTGTTATTATATTCTTCTGCTTCTTTTCAGAGCTATATAGTTTGAAATGTATAGAAGATGTATAGCAAAATACGACCAATAATAACAATGGTGGAAATAGAATTAACAGGAGGGAGCATATTAGGTTTTTTTTTTTGTTAAACCAAGGGAAAGCAAACCGCTTTCCATTATACGCTATGAACTCCGAATGACTCATCGGTTAGGAATTTTCAGCCAACTTTTCGTCGAAATCTCTGTAAAGAGTGCCATATCAGCGTTGCCAATAGTCTGAGCACTACATCGGTAGAAATATCTACTACCAATCGATAAATTATAGAAGGAAATCTGTAGCAATATGATTTTTTCATTAACTTTAACTTTACAATAAGAAATTTGAAAATATAATAGTATTATCTAATTACAAACTTTTCGCTTTCTTAAACTGGAAATCTCATATATGAATGAAATAAAATCTTTAGTTTCAAAAATGAAACTGGACGCATAAAATTATGATTTACAAATCTACTCAATATTACTTGAATTGAATCAACGAAGAAGAACGCCATGCATCTCCAATTAATCTCGAGAGTTCGATTCTTTGGAAGTAATCTGATCTTAAAACGGTTAAGTATAGGAGAATACACTTTTTTAGTATATTCGATTCTTTTGTGAAAAAGATTCGAGTATTTTGGTGACGGACTTTATTTTGCCATAATATTTAAGAAACTAAAAAACCGGTAGATTTTCATAACTTTTCGGTATATCGGTAGACGACTTCAAATCGGTAGTAACGGCAAGACTGTGTTATAAGTCTGTTCAAATCGGTTCAAACAATTAGAATTAGTCCATGCACATGAATCTTTTCAATTTTCATTTTGAGACCTTATGCTCCGTCCAGTTATTCTATATACTGTGGTGAAAACCAGATGTTTACATGTTGCGTTGATTGAAAAATAAGATGTGGAACCTGTGATCAAAATCTTATGATTAATATAAAGTCTGGATTATTCTCACCACTTCAGTTGGTCTAAAATACTTGGCGTTCACACGCACTCTCACGATACCGCTTTTTTTTTCTTTTCCAACTTCCTCAAGACCTTTACCTTCCCATACGATCTCAAGTCCGACGTGTTTGAAAGCGGCTTCAACGAATTCCCTCACAGTGTGCGTTTCACCAGAAGCTATCACGTAATCTTCAGGGGTATCCTGTTGAAGCATGAGCCACATTGCCTGAAATAAGAATTTTTCAAAAAGAAAATGATGAAATCGAATAGATACCACATCTCTGCATAAATCTTTTTCCTTGTTTCCCTGGATATTTGCGGGTTTCTATGTTTATAGTCAATTTAGTTTTTCGAATATACTGATGAAGGTACTGAATTGGCTCCAATCTAATTATTTTGGTTAACTTTAGATCTTCAAATCATCAGCGAGACGTATTGCGATTTCAAGAATAGAAAATTATTCTCCATATTCTCACTACTCCAGTAATGAACAAAAACAAATATAATTAATTGCCATAGAACTAGTTCAAACTTGAACAATCAGACACAAGTTTCTAACCATAAAGTTTGAAGTGCAGTAAATTCAATAAACGTTCTATAACAAGAAACATAGTTTAGCTTACCGAAATGAATAAATTGATTTACATTGATTGGATTAAAAATTATTGCTGTCAAAATATTCTATGTTATATATATAATTATATATAGGGTGAGTCTTTGACCACTGCGTTAATTTTAACCATAGGTTCTTGAGATCAAAAGAAACACTTTTTTCCCATAGCGTTTTTTCATATTCAGCTGCGTTAAAAACTTATAAGCATTTTAAGTTTCCACATTGGGCAAATACCTCTCTGTAGTCCAGTTTAGTTTTAATGAAAATTACCTTCCACAGCATCCACTATTGAATCTGATTTGTTTAAAAACATTATTTTCACTCACTCATGTTTCATCAGATGATTTTATTGATTTAATTCCTTACAACTTCAAATATCTCAAAAAGGGCGCAATTTAAGGAAAAAGATGATGAATGATTTTATCTGCAAAAAAGACTAATGATTCCAGGAATTACAAGATACGAACCTTTAGTTCAAGTGATATTTGTTTTTCATGCAATTCAACCAATCTGTACAGTAGTAGTGAGAAACCAACGAGAAATGAAATAAATCTATCGCTGCCAAAATATGCTAACTGTTATCAAAAACCTTCTACAAGAAATCATTTCAATTGATATTGTAGTTTGATTATTACAGGTGAAAATGCAATTTTTTTTCAAGAAATTTCAACACCCTATATCTTTTGAATGGGGCCAAATTTGGAGAAATGTTATAGGAAGAAAATGATTCTTTTGACGTCAAGAATCTATGGTTAGAATTAAACCATAAACCAAGACCATCTGTCCTCACGTCATCTGCTTTCTCAACTACTTAAATAGCCACCCTCAAAAAAGTGGCCAAACTCTCGAAGTGAAGAGCCATCTCTAAACAATCACCGAAAACTTATTCAAGGTCCTAATAGAATATCCTTCGCTATCGACCATGTTATCCGATACCCGAATTCACCACTTCATCACGCAATCTTCGAAACAGCATGAAATATCGCGATCATTTCAAGAACACAAGCGGAGAGACAACCGGCCGTCCTGTTCATGATGGGGCACCCCATAAATCACGCCTTTGCGAAATATGTTTTGCCTCGGCGTCCCAGCAACGCCCATCGGAAAAACCTCCGCATCCGGGTCAATATGGAACCCGCCGCCCCCCACGAAGTCATAAAATTCAAACTAAGGGTGGCCCTGTAGCAAAGTCAAGTTTGAGTAGTTTCGGCGGAACGCAGCGGCAACGAGGTCCGCGATGGCGCAGCTTGCAAATAACCATTTAATGCAACAAGGGACAGGGGACGGGTTTTTGTCCGGAGTTAGCAAGTTTCACGTCATATGAGGGTACTTTTCTGATAGTTTTCGAGTTTTACTGCCGTTTGGGATCCGGAAAGTTGGGGGAATTGTAAATAGATATGGCGCACAACCGGTTCGGGACATCTTTAACGATGGCAACGAGCGGAGTTCATCTGAGGATGTTAATTTCCTTGTTTTCTACTCTGCTCGAGGAGAACGTGGAGGAATCTTTAGACGATCCCAAGCTGTGTGAATCCGTAAATTTCATGATCGAAACATATCTCGACCTTCACCGAGCTGATAAAAGAATGAAACTTACTCAGTATATTACAAAATAAATCTTGTTAATTTTATTGAAAAAAACATCATTTAAAGGACATGATCCGCCATTAGATTGCTGATGATGAAAATAACGTGTAAGTCCCAATATATTAGGAATAACACAATCAATATAAATAACAATGGGTATCCCTAAGTTTCGTGGGTTCTACAATATTGAATCCAAAACGAGAACTGTTAATGATATGAACATTTTCAGATCTGCAATTCATTCTGATCATAATTGATTTTCTCAGAGTAATAGTAATATGGGTTTTCAAAAAACTAATATTTACTGGTAGGAAAGCCTAAAACTTACCTCGACATAATCTTTGGCATGGCCCCAATCTCTTTTGCTATCCAAATTGCCAAGTTCAAAGTAATCGGAAAGGCCTAAGTGTATCTTCGCCACTTCCCTAGTGACTTTCCTAGTTACAAAAGTTTCACCACGCCTTGGACTCTCGTGATTGAATAAAATACCATTTACGGCGAACATATTATATGATTCTCTATAATTAATGACCATCCAATAAGCGTAGAGTTTGGCACATGCTGAAAAGAAAACACAAAAAAATCGCATCAACCACTTAGGTTATTAGAGATAGTAATAGTGATTACAAAATATTCGATAAATTAATTGATGACAAAACTATTATATTAGAAATGTTACAGTTGGGGTCAAATGCCTGTCCTCTAATTGTTGGTATATTGTGGTTTGTTCTCTGCTGAATACTGGGGACATTTTGGGGATATGCTCCATTGTAAGTTTTGTATCACAGTAAGAGCGTTTGGGATCTGGTTTCTTAGCAACTACACTGTAAAAAATAAAATTCTGCGCTCAAACTCCTCAGGAGTTTGAGAATTTTTTTTTCAATCAAACCATTTTAATTTGAATTAATCTAAAATTGATTACGCCAAATGAACTATTTTTCTTGATTAAAACAACCTAGTTGATTATAGGGAACAGCTAAAACATTCGCCTGAAACTTTTTACATTTCAGCGAAATGAAAGAAACAACTGATTCAACATAAACATACAATTACAAGAAATTGTTTATGCACTTGTCTCAATATCCATAATTGATTGATACAAATACATTATTCTAAATAGGTTTTAACGAAACCATTCGTTCGTTTCATTTTTATTTGTTCAATAGAACGAAGGTACGGTTGTCGTAAATTCTGTCAGTTGATGCAACGACTACAGTTTCTTGAGACAAGAATCTCGTGAGAATATATTATTCGCCTCATTTACTTGAAGAAAACTATAAATATTTGAATAAAATTGAACATATAATTGTTGCAATATGAAGTGACATTTGTAAAAAAAATATTGCGTAATTGATTTAATAAAACGAATTAATTGTAGCAATTTTTTTATATTGGCTGCAATTATTATAAATCAAAACTCTATCTCTTTTATACTAAATATATCCCATTTAAATGCAATTATTTGTGCATTTTACTCACAATATTGTTGTATCCGGTGATAAAGATGACATGGAATACATGATGCGCAAGCTAATTGAAGAATACGAGAAGTGGGGCTTAAATGTCAACTTAGAGAAAAACAAATATCTTTGTGTTGGTGAAGAACCGGGTGATCTGGTATTGGATGATGACAGGGATGAGATGATAACCCACTGCCTGGACTATAGCTATTGTAGCGGCACTCTGTCAGCGGCAGGGGAGTGTATAGGGATCTCTTGGCGGCACTCTATATAGCCACGCATAGCTTAGTTCACAGCGCTTCGGTGGCCTAGAGGTTTGCGCTCAAGTTTCACACCGACTAGGTACTAGGTGCCGGGTTCAACTCCCGGCGGCTCCCTCAAAACTTCTAACCCATGCGTCTATAGTATGGCGCAAACAAGCCATACTGATGAGTCTAAATGTGTGCGCCAGGGACGAAACGCATAAGTAGGGATAAATTCCTTCGATTCTACATTGGTGACCCCGACGTGATGGGAACGGTTGTCTTTACGACGTGTCTTGGAACTTTAACTTGACATAAAGAGATATTATCATTTTTATCGACTGAATTCTCGACCCATTCAACTACAAATCGAGTTTCAGTGAAATGTAATATTTATTTACATGAAACCAAAATTTTTATTCTACGAAAAGTATCAATAGTTACATACTAATTAATATTACCGTTGGATCAAATTTTTTTACCACCTGAGTCAAAAACTCTGAGCTTGGTTGAAACTAATCAGTTTCTTAACTCAAGAAACTTTTATTTAGGTTAAACGCCATTCTCAACCGTAGAGGGCGGTAGGGTCAAGTACTTAATGCATTTGGCTGTATTCAAACGTACGGAGTACTTGAGACAAATTAATATAATTTGAGATAAGGAACTATTTTTTACAGTGTAGGGATGAATGTGTTATAGGAGTGTAGCCTATTTTAATCTCGTAGCTTTAATGTATACTAATGTTTACAAGTGACGTTTTTCCTCAAGTCAACGTTCTGCGTTCATCAGACCTTCAATGTATCAAACTTACTACCATAAATGAAGATCAAACTCACCGTATGGAGACCTAGGATAAAAAGGAGTTTTCTCTGTTTGTGGAATTTCCGCAACTTTTCCATACATTTCTGATGTAGATGCTTGATATAATTTCACCTTATCCTCTAGGTTACAAGTTCTTATGGCATCCAACAACCTGAGGGTTCCTAAAGCATCAACTTCGGCAGTGTATTCGCTAAGATCGAAAGACACTTTAACATGACTTTGAGCAGCCAAATTGTAGATCTCAGAAGGTTTAATTTTAGATATAAGTTTGACAAGGCAACTCGAATCTGTCATATCGCCGTAATGAAGGTGCATTTTGCCACCTTTATGGGCATACGGGTTTTCATGAAGATGTTCGATTCTTTTCGTGTTGAAAGAGCTCGCTCTTCTAATCATTCCGTGGACTTCATATCCTTTGCCTAGAAGAAGCTCGACTAGATAAGATCCATCCTGAAAAATGAAAATTGATATCTTTATAAAGAACTCTTTATTATTATGTTGACATATTCAATATTTTTTCTATTTGAACCCGTATGGAGCTCATTACAGCAGTAAAAACAGCATTGTTATCGTTTTTCTCTGAAATTTTAGAGACAAAGACAACCAGTTAGGAGTTAACGTATAATTCCAATATAGTAATCTATAATATAAAAATGAATCGCAAAATGTGTTGGTAAGCGCATAACTCAACAATGCCTGTACCAATTTGGCCAAATCTTTTTTTAAAATGTTCTTTGAAGTTCGAGGATGGTTTTTACGGCGAGAAAATTAGAATTATTGCTGGAAAAACCCTAAAAATAGCCCTTTTCTTTTTCCCATACAAATGATTTGTAACTAAAACGTAGTCAATTTGAGCTTTGAAACTCTTATGAAAGTAACAAATGATGAAACTTGAGGGATTTACTACTTAGATGCACCTGGTGGTACAGGAAAAACTTTTTTGATTTCATTAATATTAGCAACAATTCGCTCACAAAATAAAATTGCACTTGCACTCGCTTTGTCGGGAATCGCAGCAACTTTGCTTGAAGGTGGTCGAACAGCCCATTCAGCACTAAAATTGCCATTAAATATGCAAAGTAATGAAACTCCAACCTGCAACGTTTCGAAGAACTCTGCAATGGCAAAGGTTTTGCAGCAATGTAAATTGATTGTTTGGGATGAATGCACGATGGCACATAAAAAATCTTTGAAGGCTTTAGGCAGAACCTTAAAAGATCTACGGAGCAATAATAACCGATTTGGTGGTGCAATGATTTTATTAGCAGGAGATTTTCGTCAAACATTGCCAGTGATTCCACGATCAACGCCAGCTGATGAACTCAATGCATGTCTAGAGTCCTCCAATTTGTGGAAACATGTCAAAGTACTTCATTTAAGCAAGAATATGCGTGTCCAGTTGCAAAATGACCAATCTGGAAACATATTCTCTAAACAACTCATTGACATTGGTAATGGCAAATTTCCTTTAAGACATGTTGACTGGCTGCATTAACTTTTCTCAAAGTTTTTGTCAGTCAACTCGACCAAAAGATGAACTTATTCAGAAGGTGTTTCCAGATGTTTCTCAAAATTACAGAAACCATGATTGGTTGAGCGAACGAGCTATACTGGCTGCAAAAAACATAGTAAAACATAGTAAAAACAAGTAAATGAATTAAATTTCAAAATTCAAGAACAAATTACAGGCGAATTGAGGATATATAAATCAGTTGATTCGGCTACTAATCAAGATGATGTAGTCAACTATCCACCGGAATTTTTAAACTCGCTAGATTTGCCAGGATTGCCACCTCATAATCTTCAATTAAAGGTTGGATCGGTGGTTATAATGTTGAGAAATATCAACCAACCGCGTCTTAGCAACGGTACACGGTTAGCGATAAAAAAATTACTAAACAATGGGATAGAAGCAACTATACTCAAAGGAAAGTATAAAGGAGAAGATGTTCTCATACCGCGCATCCCAATGATTCCGACTGATGGGCCATTTGAGTTTAAACGACTACAGTTTCCAGTGCGGCTTGCTTTTGCTATGACTATAAACAAGTCCAGGGGCAATCATTAGGTATTTGTGGTATTAATCTAGAAAACCCATGTTTCTCACATGGTCAATTGTATGGATGTATTGGAAAACCATCAGATTTATTTATCTATGCGCCAGGTAATCAAACAAAAAACATCGTATACCACAAAGCACTACAATGATAATAATAATAATTATGATTCACATGATTAACAATAAAGCGAATTCTTACTTTTAAATCTTTATATATGTTTTATTTAATTATTTTTTATTCACAACGCCCTATCACCAGGGTGACGGTTCTGTTCAGGAGAATTTTTTAAAATACGTAGGCACAAAAACTGCCACATTACAAATCTTTTTGACAGGACGACGTCTGTCGGGTCAGCTAGTAAATATATATATACAAATAGAGTAACATTATAGTACATTAACTAATCAGGTCAACAATACTAAAATATTTTAAAAGATGCTCAAATTGACCACCGTTGGTTTCCATATAATGATGCCATTAATTTTTGAGGTCTTTCATCATAAAAGTGACGCCTTCAGAAGTATGGGGATTTTATAGTTGTAATTGAAATGCTCTGTATCTCTTTATTAAATAATGAATTGAAAACGAGTAACTATGAGTATTTTCCAGTTCAGCTACACTTTCAATCATATTTAGGGTAGATAGGTACACACACTCAAAAATGAATCAATAAATTTAGCATTGACTAATATGTCATATGAAAGAAAGCTCACAAATTGTTGTTACATTATTTTTTTCCACATTATCGTTTTTTTTTTTTTGAGTAGAAAGACCCTACAGTAAAAGATATCTTTAAAAATAATGATTCATGTTTGAATCTATGATTTCCCGCCGACCGTTAATTGCGGCTAATAGCCTATTGTCGCCACTGTCTGTAAAATCACTGTATTCAAAACGTATTGCTAGTGACCTCTAGCATCTGTTATGGTAATTAAAATCTGAACAGCTATTTGAAGGTAGGAAACTGTAAACTTTCATACGTGGATATTGACAAGAGATATTTCAACATTTAATGTAATTTCCAAATTACAGCACTTTTTTAAGAATGCCCCAGATGGAACTAAATTGGTATAATGTAAAAACTTACTTGTCCTGTAATGCCAGTTATAAAAGCTATCTTACTTCCATCTCCACTGTCCATTTTTGGGGACCTACAGAAGCAAGTTGCAAAATTGCTGTTCTCCAACGCCCACTAAGGTATTACAATAAATATTACAACAAAACCTCACTTTATCGGTGTTTATAACCGGATGAATCAAACGCATAGATAAAGCAAAGTATGTATATAGATTTTCCGATAAAGCGACACTAGCAGTTGATACGAGGGTAGACGGAACTAATAGGGTAAGAGAGGTAAAATTGTGGAGAAGGTAAATGAGGGCTATTGACGGCAAGTTTAAAATTGAGCATTTCCAATTGTATATTTCCCTGAAGTAGCATTAATATACTAAACGTCAAAACATCATCAAAATACCATATTGCCATCAAATACATAATCCTTCTCCATTTCTTGGCAACATGATACTTCTGCCGCAAGATAGAGCCAGCAGTACATCAAAAAGATATCTTCAAAACTTATTTATTAAATTAAACTTATTAAATTAAATTTATTTTAGGATTACATATTATTAGCAAATTGAAAAGTTTTACCCTAAATTGAAAATAGTTCGAGCATTTTATAAATACTTATCAATAATCACGAATTTTCGTCATTTGGGACGTCAAAATTGCGCACGCAGGAAGCCTGTGATCCTTCATTTTGTTGCCAGATTATGCAACAACCGTAAGTAGGGTTGCCAGGCGTCCGGATAAAGCCGGACATAGTTAGGATTTTTGATAGTGTGTCCGGCCAAAACAAACGGTGTCCGGATTGTCCGGCTTTTGTTAGGATTTTATTTTATTTATTTATGGAAAACTTGTCTGATATAAAATACATAAGTGCTTCCACTGATGCAAGCAATCATGGTGCTATTAAGTTATTCCCGCTATTAATTCAGTATTTTGATTATCAGAAAGACGGAATACAAGTCTCCTTAATAGATATTCAGTCACAACAAAATGAGACGTCCGAGACTATATCTAATTATGTTTACGATTCACTGCGTGACTAAAAAATTTCAGGCAAACTAGTAGCATTTTCGGCTGATAATGCTGCTACAAATTTTGGCGGCAAAGACAGAGGAGGACAAAATAACGTTTTTTTCAATTTAAAAACCCTGACGAACAACCAGAATATTATCGGAGTCGGCTGTATTGCGCATATTTTCAATAATTCCGTCCACACTGCTATTGATTCGTTGCCCTTGTGTCTCGAAAGTATCGTCATGCAGATTCACAATCATTTTGCTACATTTACCGTACGTACTGAGGAACTCAAAAGTATTAGCTCAGAATTAGACATTCACTTCAAACAAATACTTTATCACTCAAAGACGCGCTGGTTGAGTCTCTTCCCAGCGATAGAAAGGATTTTACACTTAGGACATATTTCCTGAAAAAGGAAAAGAACAATGCATCCAGAACTTTGAGAGAATTTTTTGAAAATGATCTTAACGAAGGCTATTTATGGGCTGTTCATTCTTTCATGGCCATTTATCATAATCGCATCAAAGATACAGAGAAGACTGACGTTTCTGTTAATGAGGTTTTGGAAAACTGTTCAGAGATAATGAATAGCATAAATGCAAGGATTGAACAGGACTTTTGCCCATTGAAAGTGACATCTATTTTGCGTAAATTCAACAACAGCAATGGTAATTCTGAACAGGTTATTTCTTTCAAGGAGGATATAAAAAACATGTACATTATTGCAGTACAATATTTAAGATCTTGGACTGAAATCTTATACAAAAATACAGAACATTTCAAATGGATGACTTTAAAAGATGTTCCTGAATGGAATCAAGTTTCCGATACTATAAGTATTTTATTACAAAACAACGTTGAAGTCAACGATAGCAAATGTTTTGACCAACTGTAAAACCTCAAAAGTTTTCTGAACAAAAACAAAGAAGATGTTGAATTCCAGAAGCTGTTGTCACACAAGAAATGGGTAGCCTATTTTAAGTCGATGAGTAATCAGGATTGTTTTTCAGAATTCCTGACTATTTGTCAGTATTACTTTGCAATTCCAGGACATAAGTCAAATGTTGAAAGAGTTTTCTCATTGATAGGGCAGCAATGGTCAAAGGAACGCAACAGATTACATGTTGACACTGTTGCTAAAATGTTGCTTGTAGAATTCAATTTAAAACATTTGACTTGTAAGGATTTTTACAACAGCATTTTGAAAGAAACTGATCTTTTGAAGCAGGTTTCTGGCAACTCAAAATACTCATAAATATTTGTATTGTTATTTTGTTATTTTATTTGTTAAAGAGGAGTAGTTATATTTTATAGAAGTTTTTTTGAGATTGTTTTTTGTTTTGTTTCAATAAAAGAAAATAATTCCCAATTATGGCTTCATTTTACTGATTTGGCATTCGAATTTATTTATATTTCACAAGAATTCAACAAGATTCATGGTCTAATAGAATGAATTGATGACTCATTTATTTTGTGAAAATCCATCTTGAATATTGAAAGAAAACAATTATTTTTGTCTAATTTTCACTTTATTTCATGGTCTATATCGAAAAAAGCTTGATTTTACATATAATTTTTTGTCGTTATCTATTGATACTGAGACATAGTTTTATTAATATGGGGTGTCCGGCTTTTTTATCAAAATGTCCGGCCAAAATGGTTTGTCTGTCCGACTATTAGGTTTGGCGACCTGGCAACCCTAACCGTAAGTATGGCGACAACCATTTCCTGGAAATATGATATTTTGAATATCAATTCAATTCCAAAGCAAAAAAAAAGGGGATAGTGACTGTCCTATTTTGATATTCCAACCTATTGTCACTAATCACAGAATGGGAGGTTAGAGAAGTAAATAATTAACACATCACCAATTGTAAAAATCAATTTTTTCAAGTCAGGTGTGGCAATTATTCGAGAAGAATAAACTTTCCTTCTTTTCAAAAACAAATATGATACTTTAATTTCATATATTACCTTCAAGGAGCGTAATTGTATGGAGAATAGTTGCTCAAAAATTAAGTATCTGCTTATTAAGCCGGCTACATACATTTAGCAAACAGGTGGTAAGCAGCAAACAGAAATATACTTTTATTTGTTTATGAAATACAAGCTTATATATAGATGTGTTCGTTATTGATAGCTCTCATTCGTAGATTATCGAATTTCAAACAATTTCGTAAGGACAAAGCGTGGTAGAAATATATTGTAATAATGTAGAAATACATGCAAACACCTTCGGTCGAATCACAACAAAAGTGACATCTATATGGGTGCAATTTTGATTGACATTTTTTACGTTGAGTGATTCCTCCTTTCTCTATCCTACATATTGAAAACTTTTACCCAGAGTTTGAAATGATTCTATCTTCTATAAACAGACTTTTTGAATAAATTTTGCTAGTTTTAAAATCCGAATTTTTTAGTTCGCCTATTTTTACCATTAAAGTGCATTTTAAAAGATTAATCTCTTTAAAAGAAACATATCTCCAGCGGAAATTTTATACTCTGTAGAACAGGACATACAATTTGTAGAACTGAAATAAAATACACTTACTTGTTTTACCATTTATTATTTATCTCAACAGGTACAGAAATTATATCAGAAAAATTCATTCTGCGATTTAGTAAAAATACTGAGAGGTTGTCTTCACTGAAATAACTTTTCTAAATAGTAAAATAATTTATTTCTTGAATTTTTAATCATAAAATGATGTTATTACTTCGCCATAAAACATGGTATATATTTAAAATATAGATTGTTCAGTCTAATTTAGTTAACGATTTTTACTTTAATCCAAAAGTAATAGAAAAATGCTCCTAAGGAATGTAGGTCAAAACTTGATCTCCTGGAATGGTCAGTTGGAATGATGTAAAAACTCAGTTAATTCAATTTGCCTAATTCAAAATCTACAATAGATTTTTTACTTCATCGTAGAACACAAGTACAAGGGCAGCCCCGGTTCCTCTGAGAACATTTGAGAAGGCACCCTTGAAGAAAGCAGTTGGTCCCTCTTGTTTGCCAATCTTCATCCAGCAGTCAAGGGTGTTCTTGTAGAGCATATCTGATTTAGCCCTACCGGACTGCATCATCATACGCCTCCTAACGGTATCGAATGGATATGAGGTGATACCAGATACGGTGGTTACAGCCTAAAAGTAAAGTGGGATTTAGGAGGAATTCAAAGAAAAAAATGAATGACCTAATTTATAAAAGTTCGATCAGTTAATGGGTGATGGTATAAGGTTTGTCATCAAAATAGGCTCAGAGCGGTGCATGAACCATCATTTCAAATTATTTTCAAACCAATTAATTCAGACTCAAATGATCTGGGATATTCACTGACAAAATCAATCATTTTGACGACACATGGCTTTACTGACCTATATCACTGTATTTGTCAGATCTGGTGAAACTTTCTTTGAAAAAAGAAAGTATGTTTTAGCAAAATATATTTTCTCATTGTTGTGACTCAACGATTAAGTTGTGTGTTAGAGCGTCAAAGATGGAGGTGAACAAGTAACTGAAAATATGGGTCCATATTTGAGCATTAACAAATGATTGTAACTATGTTGAATAAAGCCCCAAAATTAAATTGAAAATAATGAATTTCTTTTTCCTAAACCTAATATTTTGCATGAATAGTTTCTTTATTAATTTAAATGTCACCCACTTTAGAACGCACATATTTTGTCACTGTTTACATCTCACATGGTCTATACTTTATTTGTTTCCATGAAAATTTTTTAGTAGTTTTAGTAATAACTTTACTGGAAAAATATGCTGACAGCTTTTGTCTTTTTTTCAAGCAAATTCAACTTGTGAATAGAAGATGTCTTTTGAAACATAGGTAAGATGACAAAAAATAGATTATGGAAATAGCACGAATACTCATTCTACCGCTACACATTATTGAAAATATATGAAGAACCTTATTTATGTGAGAGTTCATAAAAACAAAGAATTCCGATATTAAATTCTCAGTACAGAAAAGTAAAATACTTTTCCCTGATAAAAAGAAAATTGTTTAAATCCAGAAAAGCAGAAAGAAAATTATCAGGCGTATTTTAAATAAATAGAATTACAATCTGTGAATGGATTATATTCAACTGAAATAGCCTTGATCAAATATAGAACACTCATAATGATAAATGAAAATATAATGCCACTGATAACAGATACTACGATATATAGATGTTATGAAATTTTTCATTTCAAAGGTCATCATGGCTTAATTAGAGTAAGAGCATGATAAGAGATAAATCCGATTAAATAGAAATTTCATCATCTAAGTAGATTGTGATTAAATAGTGCATAAGTGCTGATTTTTGATTACAACAGGATAGTTTCACAATGGTAAATGATTAATGATTATCAATATTTAGATGATTCATGTCTCAAGATATTGTTTGAATACAAACCAACAAATTTCAAGTGAATGAAAAGATACAAATAATGATATCCACTTAAATGTGCAACATTTTATCTCCAATTGTAATCTAATCACATGCTGTAACTTCTAATAAGAGAATTAAATATTAGAGACTTACATGAATTTTTAAACTTCACCCGTCACAACATTTAAATCATTACAGAATCCAGTAGAAGAAATTTTTTCAACTAACTTATCATTTGAGCTGAATGAATGGTTTCAATGCGCAAATATAATAACAAAATGAAAATTACTTACTTGAGCAATTAGGAAGGAGATAATGAATGGAGTATTCTTGGGATCGGGCAACATTCCCTTAGCGGTATCGAAAAGACCGAAGTAGGATGCTCTATAGATAATGATACCTTGTACAGAGACAAAGAAACCTCTGTATAATCCAACAGGTCCATCTGATTTGACAGTTTTACTAATACAATCAATAAGACCAGTATATTGTCTTTCTGACAAACTCTTTCCTACATCTGCTCCCAACCTGAAACAAATTGAAGATCTAGTTAGTTTAATTCATTAAAAATTGAATTAAATATTGAAAAAAAAATTCAAATCAGAATAATGGGTGGTGATATGATGTGGTCATCAAAATAGGCTCAGTGTGGTTCATTTTTCATCATAGAGAAATAGAGTTAATAAAAATAAATGTCATGTTTGTAAAGATGTACAATTAAGACACCATGAAGTATTTCCAGTTGATAACTATTCGCTGAATGTATTTTTTTGTCTAGAAGGGCAACCTTGAATTAATTCAATCCGAAAATCTTCACAATTCTATATACAATTATAAGATTAAAGAATTTGCACCACATGACGTCAAAATCAGCTGACTGGGAATACCTCAGTTTCTTAAAAGATAATATAAACTACTTTATTTACTTCCTCCAAATGAAACATAACATCGTTCTCTTGATTTGTTTGTGGTAATTCAATGAAATAGCGCTAACTATAGTAAAACATAAGTAAAATTCTAATAACTCACCTAGTACGAGCGTAATCTAATGGGTATACAAAGCACAAGGAAGTTGCTCCAGCAGCTCCACCTGAGGCCAAATTAGCGGCAAAATACCTCCAGAATTGTGTCTTTTTGTCTACACCGCTCATGAAAATTTGTTTGTAGACATCTTTGAACGCGAAGTTCAAAGCTTGTGTGGGGAAATACCTGAGGACATTAGCGAGGTTACCACGCCATAAACTGAAGAAACCCTGTTCCTTTGGAATCCTAACGAAGGCATCGATAATTCCTGAAATCAAATGAAACATGAAATGCACTATTCATAATGAGTAGCACGTCATTCATAGAACGTTATATAACCATAAATAGGAGACAATTTGACAAATTCATTTCAAATTCAAAGATGAACAAGATTTTTGAAAAAGTCAAAGCCAACTCTTGTTTTACAACAATGGAATGCGAATAATTTCTTTAATAATTTCAAGAAATACCTCGAAGTGAATCACTTAATTAAAAATGGTCGCCATGACATAGTTGGAAAAAACGTGACTTAACCACTCACCTTTGTATTCTTTTCCAGCCTCAATTTGTTTGGAAGCGGCCTGCACTTGTAAAATAAGTTTTACCCTTTCAATTGGGGCCACTGAGGTCTTGGCAACTGCGGCGGATATTCCTCCAGCGAGGAAATCCTTCATAAAAGCTTTAGGGTCAGTAGGCATTTTCAGTTTCACACAGGCAACCTCACACTTGCAAGTTCAAACGAGAAGAGGAGGATTTTGCGATTTCGGCTACCGAACCAGCTTATGTGGAAGGAAAAACTTGTTCTGCGCAATCGTGCGTAAGCGCACAGTCCTCAAATTCATGTGAGCGAGTTCCGATTTCATAGATATAATATTAATCTCTGAAAAAATGTTGATAAGAGTCAGATTTAATCCACAAAGCAACAAGAAACGATGAATTTGAATCATGAGAAATCAAAATTTTCTCTTCTTTAATTGTTTCTTTCAGAGTGAAAATACTTATTGGATATTTACTCCGGCTTGAAGATAGCTTCAGGTGACAATTGTTAAAAAGAGGAGCGGCGTTGCTGTTTTTCCGGAATTTCCTGAATTGCATGCTCCCTTTCTTGAAATAAAGGCTACGGTCAACCTTATGGTTGATGTGACATTTTACTGGTGCAGCAAGATCATGCTTGTGCAATAAATGCAGAGCTGCTTTTTTTTGAAGAACGCCTCAATAAGTATTTGCTGTAACAATTAAGAATTAAGATATCCTTTTTGTGCTGAATCAAGTATCTGACAAAAATTAGCGGAATCATACTTGCCCATTACGGAATATAATAACCTGTCATTTTTTGAGAAATGTCATTCAAATTTTGAGAAACATTAGTTTATTGCGTTCAACACTTAATTTGTCGCTGGACGAGTCATAACTTCTTATTTGTTGATCAATAGTTATAGCGAATTGAACTTCTAAAATTACCTCATGTCAGTTAATCTTGGCATTTAAGAAAATTTCCTATCTATTGAGCCAATATATATAATTAATTATTGTAGTGACCGCTGCAACCATTTGAAAACGAAACATACATATCTAAGATAATTTGGGAGGTATGGCAACGCTGTTCTAGTTTTCAACAATTGTTAGCTAATTTCATGTCGGTGAGTTTTGCGCTATTGCCAGACTGGACAATGCTTCCCATATCAAGTGATTTTTGTCAACTCACGATTTCTTGAAATAAAATTCTCCCAGAGACTAACCAAAAGGGAATTCCTGGGATTGTTTTGAAAATATTTTCGAAAAATCAAACTTAAAATTTCACTATTTAATTGTAAGTACTTTCAAAGAATGGAGACAGTTCATCCATGAAAACATGGTTCTTAGTTTCTTAAGCTACTACTACTTGGCTCTTTTCAGCCTAGTTATGCTCTATCTCAATATTTTGAATTGGCCTTCATGAACTGTTCGAGAAAGAAGGGTACATTTGGATTAAAACATATTGAAAAGATCATAAATTTATTATTCACAAAGGATTTAATATCAAAAAATTTTAATCAAGTAAATTTTGATATACAAAGCATCTTGTTATATTTGAATTTCTGCTATCTTTTAGATTCCCTTCGATTAAACCACAAGGGAATAAATAAACATGACCAAGAAACCCATTTTGCAGAATAACTCTGGAGTATATATGTTCCACATCTGTTACTGAAAAAAAAATAAAATAAAATGTAGGTACTATTTTGACAGGAAATAGTGACGTGTTTGAGAAGAAAATATCAGTCAATAGTAAGTGGTTGAGTCATCAATAAAGGCTCAGAATGGTGCATGAGAAACATCATGTTCGAATTAGAAATTTTTTCTAGTAGTTAACAAGTGATTGCATACATCAAGGAACTCAAATCAAGCTGAGATTACAGTAAAGCATTCATTTATATTCAAATATGGTGAGTCTGGCAACGTCGTTCAGTTCGATGATATTGTCTATTTCTGTAGTTGAAATATTCAATGGCAGTTTTTGATGCATTTCAACTTATAACAAATAATTAGGAAACAAATGAACTTTGCAATGCTATTGCTATATAAGTTTTCAAAATTGTATCATTTCTCATACTTAGTAAGATATTGCATAATAATAAAATCAAGATTTTTATTGACCATTCCAGTGACGTCACATACATAATCTCAAATGTCGTAGAGGGCAAACAAATGCCAAAATTGTACTTTGTTGGTCCTCCACGAAATGTCAAAATACTTGAAAAACCCATGTGACCTGGAATGGTAAAATTAGCAACTTTAATAGAATATGTACGAGAGAGTTTTCTGATCACAATTAAAATTTAATGAAGAAAAGTGTAGTAGTGAAATAACATTATTGGTAGAGAAAAGAAGTAAAAAAAAATGAAAGATGCCGCAACAGTGCAAGTGGGCATTAATGACTTACAGTGAGTTCTGAGACGATTTGAAAATGTCAAATGAAATAACTTGATATTTGCCAATGAGATTTGATGCGGCTTTTCTTCACCTGAAGAAATAATGTTATTTTAAAATTTTTTTTCAATATGAAATA
This sequence comes from Micraspis discolor, assembly GCA_030674115.1. NCBI lineage: Eukaryota > Metazoa > Arthropoda > Insecta > Coleoptera > Coccinellidae > Micraspis > Micraspis discolor. Next base: position 7,162,889 of record JARTUT010001740.1, read on the forward strand.
AAATAATCTTTAAAAGAATAAAATCAGTTAATAGGTAGTGGTATAATTGAGTCATCAAAAAAGGCTCAGAATGGTGCATGAGAAACATCATGTTTAAATTATAAATTGTTCATATTGTAGTTAATATGGTGAATGCATACATTGAGGAACTTAAATTAATCTGTGATTATTTGAAAGCGCTCATTAATATAGTGACTTACACTAAGATCAGAAACAGTTTGAAAACTTGGTATATCAAATGAAATCACCTGATATATTTGCCAATGATATTGATGATGTGGCTTTTCTTCAACTGAAAAAATAGTTTGTGTTATATTAGTGTTATATTTATAACTTTTTTCACTATGAAATATAATGAACTTCAATGGAATAAAATCAGTTAATGGGTAGTGGTATAATTGAGTCATCAAAAAAGGCTCAGAATGGTGCATGAGAAACATCATGTTTAAATTATGAATTCCTTCTAGTAGTTAACATAGTCAATGCATACATTGAGGAACTTAAATTAACCCGTAATCATTTTAAAGCGTTCATTAATATGACTTACAGTGAGTTCAGAGACATTTTAAAAACTTAGTATATCAAATGAAATTACCTGATATATTTGCCAATGATATTGATGATGTGGCTTTTCTTCAACTAAAAAAATAGTGTTATCTTTATAACTTTTTTCACTATGAAATATAATAATCTTCAATGGAATAAAATCAGTTAATGGGTAGTGGTATGATTGAGTCATCAAAAAAAGGCTCAGAATGGTGCATGAGAAACATCATGTTTGAATTACAAATTTTTTTCTTCTGGTTAACATACTAAATTAAGGACCTCGAAGTAACCTATGATTACTCTAAAGCATTCTTTAACGTAGTTACTAACATTAAGTCGTGAGACATTTGAAAAAAAAAACCTTATATATATCAAATGAAATTACCTTATTTTTGACAATGAGATTCACAATGTGGCTTGTCCCAAGCTAAAAGAAATGGTTTTGTATTAATACCTCTTTTTCAATATGAAACAGAATAATTTTCAAGAAAATATTATCAGTTAATGGGTAGTGGTATAATTGAGTCATCAAAAAAGGCTCAGTGTAAGTAAAAAGACATCATATACAATACTTCAAGTAAAACATTTAGATGAAATAACATTGATTTAGGAAATGAAATTACCAACTATAATAACATTTTCATATCATAAAATTCCAGAAAGCTCAGTAGAGACGCTTATTACTTGGTATTCATATAAAAAACAAAAATTCATTAAACTGTTAATTCGTTTTACTCAAATGTTCTATGTGCATAAAGCAATAATAAATTGTCATTTTAAAATTAGTAAAGAAAAAAAACTCAAATAATATTACCATTAGATCAATTTTTATGCAAGGCCCTTTCTCTGTTTACACATAATATCTGTAATAAAATGAATAATATTTAATTCCCATTTCGACAATGAAATGAAAGTAATTGATGAAGAGAATAAATCAGAGTACTAGTGGTTGAGTCATCAATAAAGGCTCAGAATGGTGCATGAGAAACATCATGTTCGAATTACAAATTTTTTTCTTCTGGTTAACATACTAAATTAAGGACCTCGAAGTAACCTATGATTACTCTAAAGCATTCTTTAACGTAGTTACTAACATTAAGTCGTGAGACATTTGGAAAAAAAACCTTATATATATCAAATGAAATTACCTTATTTTTGACAATGAGATTCACAATGTGGTTTGTCGCAAGCTAAAAAAAATAGTTTTGTATTAATACCTCTTTTTCAATATGAAACAGAATAATTTTCAAGAAAATATCATCAGTTAATGGGTAGTGGTATAATTGAGTCATCAAAAAAGGCTCAGTGTAAGTAAAAAGACATCATATACAATACTTCAAGTAAAACATTTAGATGAAATAACATTGATTTAGGAAATGAAATTACCAACTATAATAACATTTTCATATCATAAAATTCCAGAAAGCTCAGTAGAGATGCTTATTACTTGGTATTCATATAAAGAACAAAAATTCATTTAACTGTTAATTCGTTTTACTCAAATCTTCTATGTGCATAAAGCAATGATACATTGTCATTTCAAAATTAGTAAAGAAAAAAAACTCAAGTAATATTACCATTAGATCAATTTTTATGCAAGGTCCTTTCTCTGTTTACACATAATATCTGTAATAAAATGAATAATATTTAATTCCCATTTGGACAATGAAATGAAAATAATTGATGAAGAGAATAAATCAGAGTACTAGTGGTTGAGTCATCAATAAAGGCTCAGAATGGTGCATGAGAAACATCATGTTCGAATTACAAATTTTTTTCTTCTGGTTAACATACTAAATTAAGGACCTCGAAGTAACCTATGATTACTCTAAAGCATTCTTTAACGTAGTTACTAATATTAAGTCGTGAGACATTTGAAAAAAAAAACCTTATATATATCAAATGAAATTACCTTATTTTTGCCAATGAGATTCACAATGTGGCTTGTCGCAAGCTAAAAAAAATAGTTTTGTATTAATACCTCTTTTTCAATATGAAACAGAATTATTTTCAAGAAAATATTATCAGTTAATGGGTAGTGGTATAATTGAGTCATCAAAAAAGGCTCAGTGTAAGTGAAAAGACATCATATACAATACTTCAAGTAAAACATTTACATGAAATAACATTGATTTAGGAAATTAAATTACCAACTATAATAACATTTTCATATCATAAAATTCCAGAAAGCTCAGTAGAGACACTTATTACTTGGTATTCATATTACAAACTAAAATTCAGTAAACTGTTAATTCGTTTTACTCAAATCTTCTATGTGCATAAAGCAATAATAAATTGTCATTTCAAAATTAGTAAAGAAAAAAAACTCAAATAATATTACCATTAGATCAATTTTTATGCAAGGCCCTTTCTCTGTTTACACATAATATCTGTAATAAAATGAATAATATTTAATTCCCATTTGGACAATGAAATGAAAGTAATTGATGAAGAGAATAAATCAGAGTACTAGTGGTTGAGTCATCAATAAAGGCTCAGAATGGTGCATGAGAAACATCATGTTTGAATTACAAATTTTTTTCTTGTAGTTAACATATTGAATTAAGGACCTCGAAGTAACCTATGATTACTCTAAAGCATTCTTTAACGTAGTTACTAACATTAAGTCGTGAGACATTTGAAAAAAAAAACCTTATATATATCAAATGAAATTACCTTATTTTTGCCAATGAGATTCACAATGTGGCTTGTCGCAAGCTAAAAAAAATAGTTTTGTATTAATAACTCTTTTTCAATATGAAACAGAATTATTTTCAAGAAAATATTATCAGTTAATGGGTAGTGGTATAATTGAGTCATCAAAAAAGGCTCAGTGTAAGTAAAAAGACATCATATACAATACTTCAAGTAAAACATTTAGATGAAATAACATTGATTTAGGAAATGAAATTACCAACTATAATAACATTTTCATAACATAAAATTCCAGAAAGCTCAGTAGAGATGCTTATTACTTGGTATTCATATAAAGAACAAAAATTCAGTAAACTGTTAATTCGTTTTACTCAAATCTTCTATGTGCATAAAGCAATGATACATTGTCATTTCAAAATTAGTAAAGAAAAAAAACTCAAGTAATATTACCATTAGATCAATTTTTATGCAAGGTCCTTTCTCTGTTTACACATAATATCTGTAATAAAATGAATAATATTTAATTCCCATTTGGACAATGAAATGAAAGTAATTGATGAAGAGAATAAATCAGAGTACTAGTGGTTGAGTCATCAATAAAGGCTCAGAATGGTGCATGAGAAACATCATGTTCGAATTACAAATTTTTTTCTTCTGGTTAACATACTAAATTAAGGACCTCGAAGTAACCTATGATTACTCTAAAGCATTCTTTAACGTAGTTACTAACATTAAGTCGTGAGACATTTGAAAAAAAAACCTTATATATATCAAATGAAATTACCTTATTTTTGACAATGAGATTCACAATGTGGCTTGTCCCAAGCTAAAAGAAATAGTTTTGTATTAATACCTCTTTTTCAATATGAAACAGAATAATTTTCAAGAAAATATTATCAGTTAATGGGTAGTGGTATAATTGAGTCATCAAAAAAGGCTCAGTGTAAGTAAAAAGACATCATATACAATACTTCAAGTAAAACATTTAGATGAAATAACATTGATTTAGGAAATGAAATTACCAACTATAATAACATTTTCATATCATAAAATTCCAGAAAGCTCAGTAGAGATGCTTATTACTTGGTATTCATATAAAGAACAAAAATTCAGTAAACTGTTAATTCGTTTTACTCAAATCTTCTATGTGCATAAAGCAATGATACATTGTCATTTCAAAATTAGTAAAGAAAAAAACTCAAGTAATATTACCATTAGATCAATTTTTATGCAAGGTCCTTTCTCTGTTTACACATAATATCTGTAATAAAATGAATAATATTTAATTCCCATTTGGACAATGAAATGAAAGTAATTGATGAAGAGAATAAATCAGAGTACTAGTGGTTGAGTCATCAAAAAAAGGCTCAGAATGGTGCATGAGAAACATCATGTTTGAATTACAAATTTTTTTCTTGTAGTTAACATATTGAATTAAGGACCTCGAAGTAACCTATGATTACTCTAAAGCATTCTTTAACGTAGTTACTAACATTAAGTCCTGAGACATTTAAAAAAACCTTATATATATCAAATGAAATTACCTTATTTTTGACAATGAGATTCACAATGTGGCTTGTCCCAAGCTAAAAAAAATGGTTTTGTATAAATACCTCTTTTTCAATATGAAACAGAATAATTTTCAAGAAAATATTATCAGTTAATGGGTAGTGGTATAATTGAGTCATCAAAAAAGGCTCAGTGTAAGTAAAAAGACATCATATACAATACTTCAAGTAAAACATTTAGATGAAATAACATTGATTTAGGAAATGAAATTACCAACTATGATAACATTTTCATATCATAAAATTCCAGATAGCTCAGTAGAGATGCTAATTACTTGGTATTCATATAAGAAACAAAAATTCAGTAAACTGTTAATTCGTTTTACTCAAATCTTCTTTGTGCATGAAGCAATGATACATTGTCATTTTAAAATTAGTAAAGAAAAAGCTCAAATAATATTACCATTATATCAATTTTTATGCAAGGTCTGGTCTCTGTTTACACATAATATCTGTAATAAAATGAATAATATTAATTAATCCCCATTTGGACAATGAAATGAAAATAATTGATTAAGAAAATAAATCAGAGTACTAGTGGTTGAGTCATCAATAAAGGCTCAGAATGGTGCATGAGAAACATCATGTTTGAATATTGTGCTTAAAATTGTTGAAATATCAGTAATAAAGAGTAGAATGCAAATATGAACTATATAAATTCAATAAAATTACCTGATAATGAATTCAATCAACTGATGAGCAAATAATCAGTGTAGAACATGAACATTATATTAGTAGACTCAATTAATTTCAATTGAACTCCTCATGAGAATTTTCTGATTAATGAAATCAATAAGTACAAATGGAAAAGACCTTCGTCGAATGACTTTCGAGGTTGTCCACTGCATTCATAATGTCTATATAGAACAAATAAAAATAAATGTGAGTTCTAGCTTGAACATGAAAAGTAAGTTATTAACAAAGAAAAAGTATCAGTAAAGAGTTAGTGGTTTGAGTCATCAATAAAGGCTCAGAATGGTGCATGAGAAACATCATGTTTGAATATTGTGCTTAGAATTGTTGAAATATCAGTAATAAAGAGTAGAATGCACATATGAACTATATAAATTCGATAAAATTACCTGATAATGAATTCAATCAACTGATGAGCAAATAATCAGTGTAGAATTGAACATTATATTAGTAGACTCAATTAATTTCGATTGAACTCCTCATGAGAATTTTCTGATTAATGAAATCAATAAGTACAAATGGAAAAGACGTTCGTCGAATGACTTTCGAGGTTGTCCACTGCATTCATCATATCTATCTAGAACAAATAAAAATAAATGTGAGTTCTAGCTTGAACATGAAAAGTAAGTTATTAACAAAGAAAAAGTATCAGTAAAGAGTTAGTGGTTTGAGTCATCAATAAAGGCTCAGAATGGTGCATGAGAAACATCATGTTTGAATATTGTGCTTAGAATTGTTGAAATATCAGTAATAAAGAGTAGAATGCACATATGAACTATATAAATTCGATAAAATTACCTGATAATGAATTCAATCAACTGATGAGCAAATAATCAGTGTAGAATTGAACATTATATTAGTAGACTCAATTAATTTCGATTGAACTCCTCATGAGAATTTTCTGATTAATGAAATCAATAAGTACAAATGGAAAAGACGTTCGTCGAATGACTTTCGAGGTTGTCCACTGCATTCATCATATCTATCTAGAACAAATAAAAATAAATGTGAGTTCTAGCTTGAACATGAAATGTAAGTTATTAACAAAGAAAAAGTATCAGTAAATAGTTAGTGGTTTGAGTCATCAATAAAGGCTCAGAATGGTGCATGAGAAACATCATGTTAAAACATTACACATTGATCAATTTGCAAATACAGTAGTGTAGAATGAGTATATAAACTATGTGATTCCAATAAAATTACCTGATAATGAACTATCAATCATTGGTAAGTACCAAGCATCATGCTTGGTATACAAGCAAAATTGTAAAAGAAACTTCATCGTGAAGTGTTGATGAGGAGTCCTCCCATGCTTTCATCATCTGCAATTGAAACATATAAAATGTAATCCTTGCTTGATTATGAAACCAGAGTTATTCATTCAGAAAATAAATCAGTAAATAGTATGTGGTTGAGTCATCAATGGAGGCTCAGAATGGTGCATGAAAGCATCATGATAAAATTTTAGTAGATTTAATTCAAATAATAATTCAAATTCAATGATTCATTTTATATATCTATTCTATTTTTCAGCTCATTTCATTCAATGTTTAGAAGTAATCTGTAGAGTCACTTATATATTTTATTGAGGCTAACCCAGTGGTATTCATAGATTAATGAAATAACTGAACAATTGACAAATTAATCAAGGGGTTCACTAAGTAGTGGTTGAATTGAGTCATCAAAAAAGGCTTAGAATCGTTTGAAGCATGTTTCTAATATATTATTGAAAGAATTATCCAGGTGTAGTGAAAGGTGAACCGGATTTTTCGTCAACAAATTTCATGGTCATTAAAAAGAATAGGTCGTAATTATACAACGAAATACTAAAAGGCGACCATCAATTTTCAAAATTGAAAAAGGATAAGTCAATTATTGACCTAGAACTTACCGCGGTAACAGGAATCTTAGAACTGAACCACGAGGCAGAATGTAAGGTTAAATGACTAGGAGATCAGTCATCACGTCATCAGAGACAACCAAAGAAATAGATATATCTCTGGAGACAACTCTGTCAGTCATAGATTAGATCAAATATGTTGATCAGAGAAAACCATAGAAATCTAATTTAATCTTAGTTCATTCTGCGATTTTGGTTGGACTGGGCCATGATAGAAATACACAGGTAAAATAGATTATTATATATTGTTATATACTCTATGTATGTGATCTGGCTCATTGAAGGATAATCTTGGCTTTCATACTGCACCCTAGAGGTGTAAAAGTAACGATAAATGACATACCCGTATGTATTCGTTACTATCACAATCAATAGTCGTTACTGTCATATCGTTACTCGTTACTTTTAATACCTCATACTAGCTATGATGTTTGTTATGCTAGACTCTAGCTAGAGAAAAGAATGGAGTCGTATTCGTCGTATTGCTTGAGCGAAGTGTTCGTTCCAGGGAGACACATATTAGAATATTTATGTACTAAGCGCGTGATCGTAACATTCATAAATAGAATTTGTAGAAATAATACCCATTTGTGATTCTGTTATAATGAGAAAGCTAGAAGTAGGAGTAGGAAATTATTTATTGAAATTAAAACGACAACAAAATTCTTTAGTTCTTACAATGAAATCAAACATAATAATAAAATCATATTTTAAACAAAACTAGGATATAAACAATAAGAAATAATGAAAACATTCTCTTGGGCTGAATGGAGCTGCCCCTCTCACTTAATATTTGGCCCGATTTTGAAAAAGTTCTTTCAGATGGCCATAACTGATAAGTATTTTTCAGCAAGTTTGAGAGCTCGGGGTATAGAATGGCCCTCGCCTGCCACCACTTCAAAGGACACTCATTTCGAGGAATGAATCGTTTTTCTAGATACTGCCTCATTATTATAATCATTATTGCTTGACACGTGTGTATGCGAAGTTCATTGCGTGGATGAATCAGTGTATGATGCGAATAATGCTAGTAACGAAAAATATTTGTGGGTAACGTTTCGTTACTCGGTTCCAGATGGCGTACCCGTTACTTAGTAACGAATACATGCGGTTTGCTACAGCTCTACTGCCGCCCATTTGATGTTCTGTGTTTCCCACAATCAACCGGTATAAAAGTCGAGATTACCGTTAAAGTCAATCCTTACGCTCCTTCCTACGGCTACGAGTATTTGTGATAAATAGATGATAACAAAAAAAAAATAGTTTCTCGTGGACTTTATATTTTAATCCAATCGAGAATTGTATGTATTAGTCATACGAATTACACCACTTACTTAATTATGTGTACATCTTTTTAATCATACTACATTAAATATAATCAAATAATTCCATATTAAATATATACATATGAACTTTGAATTCAATTCAACATTGCATGTCTATCATAGATATTCCTTCTCTGTTCTCTGACTTGTCTTTTCCATTTATCCTGCTGATGGCCAACACGATTCAGGACATTTCCTCTAACACTCATATCGTGAGCAGTAGAAGGAGCACCTTCATCCTGGAATAATGAAAAGTTTTGAAATGAAACTACTGAGGGTCCCGACAGGGTTGCATTAAATGCTTGATTATATCATGGAGGGGGTATGAAAGCACAGAACAAAAGTAAATGAGTGGTATTTGTATTCATGCTCGTAATGTACCTTTTACAGGTCAGTGCGAGCGTTAGCAAAGAACACCGTCTTATTGGATGTTATTCTAACGAAATAGGGAGAAAAAAAGAATGCAAGCGGTATTCTTGATATGCAACAAAATAAACAGTTTGAGCTTCATGAAATTAACTGAAATATGTACAAGAATTTGATAGGGTAGTATTTTTCATTTTCAAATCACATTATTGATATGAACATATGTTATAAATGACGATGTTCCACTTATTGCATGCAGTGGGACACTTTTTTTTAAAAGGGGCTTTCGAATGATCAATTTGTTTATTGTGAATATTTTGTAATTATATTCTTTGTTCATTCGATGATAAAATTTTGTTTTATCCAGTCCCAATTTTTTATTGTCTTTACCAAAGCGATTCTTTTATATTAGCACTAATGTTAATGAGTTCAATCGTAGCTACTCGATTAAGGTCATTAGGCACAGTACAAGATAACTCAATATTGGCATCTTAGGAAACAATGCAATCTACTAGTTGGCAGTCAACATGTAAAGACTTCGTATATATTTATATTGTTTATTATTTGTGACATTATTTTCATTGTTACCTGGTGAAATTTTCCCAATTATTTTTATTTTGAAGTATTATGGACGAGAATAGTTTGGTAAGAAAGAATTCAAGACTTTTATATTACGTGCTTTTAGTAAGTATACTTTTTGCAGACAACTGTTTAACTTATTTACAGAAGTATTTCTTTGAAAAAGGCCAAAGGGCCGAAACATGTGCAGAAAATTAAAATACAGGTCATGAGATAATTTCCTTTTGATAAAGAAAAAGTACTTAGCCCAAGAAAAAATCAGAAAAAAATTGTTTATACCAAAAAGAAACAATTAAATCCAATAAAAGATAATATTGGATAATAGTCAATTTTACTTGATGATTTCAATGAATCTCCATGAAATCTGTTAGGAAAGAGCAAATTTTTGCTGTGATGAAATTCATGTCCAAAACAATTAAAACTGCAAAATATATTTCTTTTTACAAATTACAATATATAAAACAAAAATCTGTAAAATATATCAAGGCACATGGGATTCACAAGTTGTAAAATTTGCAGCTCTCATCGATCGAATTCTTCATCATTCATTTTTGCAGCTTATTTCATTCACTATTGCAGCTTATTTTCTCAAACAGATTTGAAATCGTATCTCAGAGATTTAACAGAAAATTGTTGGTATCAAATTTATTATCACTATGTACTTTTACTTCCTTGTTATTAATGGATGTGATTGGTTTCTTTAGTTGCCTTTCTTGACTTAAATTTCGTATATCCAGTAAATCTTCGTTACTTTCATCATCTTCAGAATGAACCTTATAGTCTTCGAATGGTAGATACACCATTTCCAAGGTATCCTCATTTTCAATGGCTTCATCATGGTCGGAACCATTGAGCAGATTTATTAGTTCATCATCACTACTAAATCTAGAAATTTTGTTTTTGTATTGTTTTCTTCTCCACTGAAAAATAAGTTCATCTAGAATCATTATCCTGAACATAAAAATATATCACACTAAAACACAAGAAATAAAATACAAAATATATGTATTCCAACAATTATGTATTTTAACTTTTCTAACCTGTTATTACTTCGGTTATTTGTTGCACCATGTAAACATCCATGATTTTTTCACTTTTTTTACACCATTTCACTCTTCACATCACAGAAAATTTTCCAGGTCTCTGTCACTTAGCCGCCATGTATATAATGTGATGTACCAAATTTCTCCTTCCACGCTTAATGCAAAATTTATAAAAAAAGTTTTCAGTGCAGGAATGTAACGAAAAGGTGCCATCGGAAAAAAATTAAAGGTGGTATAAATTTCAATAATGGCATAACTTCATGCTATAAGTATAATTGAATTTCTGAATTAGGTATGTGATACTTTAAAATTACTGATAAAGCTCCTAGGCCTTTAACTAAAATTTACTTTTGACTGTTATATTACTTTTCAATTTATATAAAGAAATATGAAGAGACTGAAGGGATGAAATGAATCTTGGAGAAATAACATAGCATCTTGTTTCTATAATCTTGTGTTTTAGCATGTATTACACATTATTGTATTAGAAAAGCAAAGCAAGGGGGAGATTAGATTGAAGAGAAAACAGATTTAGTTGGCCTCTTACAAAATAATCGATTTCTTAAAGCAAAGGACTGGAATCAGTTATGTATATTATTTTCACTTCAATGAAAAACTAAAGTTGGCACCCTAAGCTTATTTAATGGCAATTTAAACAATGTTATAACTAGAGTGAAACTGGGAGGTTTTTGAGCTAGTGGGGTTTAAATATCGAAAATTGTATTAGTAATTCAATTCATTAGCACAACATATTAAATCCAACTCAGATTATTCATTTTGATATTTTACTTAAGGAACAAAATTTTGTACTGTGCTTACCTCTTCGTTTGTGTGTTCCTGATAACTTCCCTTCTTCCTTTTGTTCAAAAGTGGATCAAGGACAATCAAAAAGGCCATATACACAACAAGCGCTGCTATGATCCATATGACAATTATAACAACTACTTTTATAATTGTTGTATTACGATTTTCATATTTACATTCGCATCTGGGACAAAATTCACCTTCCTTCCCATTTAACTGATTAGCTATTTTGGGAATCACAACATCCATGCAATTGCTGTAGGAAGAATCATCATAAAAGTCTGCTCATTTTGATTTTTACCTAATCAACTCACCATTTATTGGGTGGCACGTTAGCAACATATCTAATTCGCTCACCATCCACTATTTCGGTATTATTGGTTACAATGGATACTTTGGGGCATATACATTTACAACGTTTATCATCAGATAATGATTGGCACTAAAATACCAGTAAATTAATACTAGAAGCTTAAATAGTAAGGTTTATCCTTTAACAGAAGGTTTTATTCTATATCAACCTACCCATACGGCTTTCGAGATGTACAGAGTTAATATCAATAAAATGTAACTCTTCATTATGTTTGTTTCTGTATCAAATTTTGCAAGCTTTTCAGGATTCACCTTTCATTTTGATAATCATATTTATTTTTGTTGATTTATAGAATCCACTGATTAGCGCTCAAATTATAAATAAAAAAAGATTCAATATACATAATTTGTAAAATTAACTTGCTATTTATTTATTATTATGACGATAAAAACCCATGACACGAAAACGAAAACTGATTTATTGAACTTCAGAAACATTTGAGTCAAATGTATCAGCTTATCCACGAATTTGATGCAATTTCTTATGACGAATACACCATTAAAACTGAGATATACACCATTAAAACTGAAAAGATAGCTGTCGTTGACCATGTTTTCCCTGAAAAAACAATATTAACTTTTTCATGAATCGATTTAAAAAGCATTATGGGTATTGATTGACACTTCGATGATATATCAATTTTTAAAACACAAATAATTCTCCTACAAATAATAATAGAAGTGATATTGATCTAGGCTATATCTAGTTGAGACTTAGCTGAGAACCAAAATATAGATTACATATCAATATAACCATTAAATTCACCTGCAATAGAAATAAAAACCCATTGAATATAAATAATAATAATACTCTTTATTTCAACTGTTATGTTACATCAAACTTATCATATAAATGTGTATGTTATTATTATTCATATTGCATGTGCTGCTCAAAAAATCAAACTTCTTGGAATTTTGATAGAACCATAGTTTTTAAGAAGCATCTTCATATGATTGAACTTCGTGATAATAATAGTTAATGTAAACAAAACAATAAATTCATCAATAATTAATTATTATTCAAGCTATAAACAGTTTTCCATCTTTTCCTTGATAATGACCTTCTGGTGTGCAAAATTTTGTTATATTTGTGCGATTTGTATTAGCTAGATATAGACAGTAAATTTTTTTTTATTTCCTAGAGTTGCTTCCAACTTACAAACAAGGTCCTGAAGAAGAATCAGAGAGGAATACAAAAAGAAAAATGAAGGAATGACTAGCAACTTGTATCAGGGAGCCCCAGCTGTATTGTCAATAGCTTTTGAGGTTGCTACTAAAGATGGACATTATTCATATATTTTGTACTGTGAGATAGACTTCTAGATTTTTTTTTTCCTTCTTTTCTTGGTGTATCACTAATTGGTGTATCACTGATTGGTGTGATATTTAGAAGCTCAGGGTGATCAACATCAACAGAGGCTACAACACTGTTTGCTAGACTCGCTGACAACTCTTCATCAACCGAAGCAACTATGTCTTCGGGAACAGCAAATTGTTGAAGACGACGAGCCGCATGTTCAGTAAAACTTTCCTCTTTGAAATGAGCACTACAAAGGACTATGGCAAATAAATAAATCGGTATTATCCCAGTTTGTAGGCGCGTGTTGCCAAAAGTGGAAAAATTATATGCTCAAGTAAAATATAAAAACTTCCGAGGTTTGATTCTATTCTGCGAAGTGTGTGGATATAGAAAAAAAACACTAGGACGAAGCCCGCGAAAATATCCTGATCTCTAATCCGAAAATGATGAAAGGACACGTGTTGACGTGAGGTTGTACGGTAACTGTTACCAAGCTTTTCGAATTGTGTTATACGTTTTGGAAGAATTAATTTTTTCTACTTATGCATTTCGCCTCTGGCGCTCACATACTGGATTCTTCACTAGGAATTTTCAATGTATGTACCATGCTAGAGACGGTAGGGTTTAATCTTTGTGATATTTGAGAATTGAAGCAGGACGTTACATGCCTTATCCAAGGAACACTACTTGTACCACCTAGCTACCAAAGACACGCTACTTGTTGTTTTGTGGGGGATATGTGAAGGGCCACCACAATGTTTCCCATTTCTGAAAAAATCTAAGATCAAGAAAAATAAATAGACATGGCAAAGCCGCTCCACAATCTTTCTCTATCTCATCGTTATCACATTGCTTGTCACGTCATGAAGAAATGCTGATAATTCATGGCTATGTTCACACAAGTGCTGAAAGGATATCTGTGGATTAGTATAAGTATTCGGTGGTGTATACTCAAAATTCTGTGGAAATATTCAATTTGCAACAAAAGTTTCTGTTGTTTTAATTATTCATTTATAACAACTCATTATGAATTCTACAAATTCATAAATACGATATTATTCGTATGAATATATTTGCTATGTATTGAATTTGTGACATTGTCAAATCGCATGTCATTAGATGTCACCTGTTCTGTCTCTGTACTGTCATTAGTGACAGTTTTCTATAAAGTGCCAACTCCCTGTTTGAATTGTTTATGAAATATTTTTAATTATTGTGTTGGTCGAATTTGGATGAGAGCATTAATGAATTCACATTTTATTAAATATATCCGATTGTAGAAATAACGCGATAATTTTTTTATAACAAGGACATTCTCGTCTATAATTAAATATTCGTATTTGTTTATTAGTCCAAGTTTACAAACACATTTGAAAATGGCACAAATGGGTGAACCTCTGACACTAGCAAGAGGTGAGATTTTGAATAAATGTTGATTTTGAGCGTCAGCTCTACTTTATATTTGGGCTGTCCAAATATCAAGTTTTTTCAGATATTTCCATTCATTCTGTTTATATTGTAATTTGCAAATTCTTCAGAATCGAAGAATTTAAGGAGTCTGATAATGTATCAAATAGCGCTGAATTGTATGCAATCAGGTTGCCATGTATCTATAATAAAAGGGAAAATTGTATTGTTTTCAACTTTCAGACATAAAACGTTCGATCGAACTTTTAGAGAAGCTTCAGAAAAGTGGAGAAGTGCCAGCTACAAAATTGGCTGCTCTGCAGAAAGTCCTTCAGAGCGATTTTTTGAATGCAGTACGTGAAGTATATGAACATGTTTATGAAACTGTAGATATTCAAGGGTCTCAAGATGTTAGGGCTTCAGCCACAGCTAAAGCAACTGTGGCTGCCTTTGCAGCAAGTGAAGGACATGCTCATCCAAGAGTTGTGGAATTACCAAAGACTGATGAAGGATTAGGTTTCAATGTTATGGGTGGAAAAGAACAAAACTCTCCAATTTATATTTCTAGAATCATACCAGGTGGTGTAGCAGATCGACATGGGGGTCTGAAACGTGGGGATCAACTCCTTAGTGTTAATGGAGTGGTGAGTTTTCTTGTTGGTAGTACCAATACATCTATTTAGTTGATATATTTTCCTTCTTGTATTGAGAGGTAACAGTAATGCTTCTCATGTTTTGTTCAACCATTCCGATTTTTGTTTGTGTAAGACTTTTTTAATTTCAGTCAGTGGAAGGAGAAAATCATGAGAAAGCTGTTGAACTATTGAAACAGGCTCATGGATCTGTAAAGTTGGTTGTTAGATATACTCCTAAAGTTTTGGAAGAAATGGAACTGAGATTTGATAAACAACGAGCAAGAAGAAGACAGCATGTCAATTAAATGAATATTCTGATTGTTTTATCTCTTCATTATATTGTGACCTTAGGAGATGTATTTTCAATGTGAAACAATTTGAAAAATAATATGATTCCATTGATAATTTTTAAATTATTGTTGTAGTGTTGAATTTTTGTTATGTAATTTTTTTTTTAATATGTCAAGTACATATGATCAGCAATATACCTTAAATATAAGCTTAAAATTTCCTCTCCTTTTATAATGCTCCCTTGAAATATAATTTTTGTGAAAAAGCACAAATTATTATAACAACATTTGAAATGTGCTAATTATCTCTAGCATATATTCAATAAGTCCATTTATTGGATTAAATATCAATTTAATGTATAAAGAGATTCCAGATTTATTCAAAAAACCTAGCAATAAAAAAATAAATAGAACAGTTTCATAGATAGGCATAATTGCCACTTATGGATAGATTTGACAATTTTATACTTGAATACAGTACTAATTTCAATACTGCCCACGTCCTGTGCGAGGTCCTTGAAAGGTGCCGAACTGAAATTCCAACTTACATGAAATAAAAGTAAAGGATTAAATAAAATACAAATAAATTAATACAGACAAGACAGTAAAAAGATATAACTAGAAACATTATTCAAAATGTAAAGGAATAATATAATAAATTAAATTTTAAAAAATCAATCTATATACTTATCAACTCATCATTGGAAAACTATATATATCTGCTGTTGAAGTGGCGCTCATCAGATTTTCAAAATTCCTTTGGGAAGCAAAATTTGTCCTTGGTTGTATCAATGCTTTTCTTTCTTTAACTAAAATATCTGTCGTACCTACTATTGATTTTGTCATATAAAGGAAACGGTGCATTTCCAATTCCCTACGAATATGATACGATTCTATATCCAATAATAAGGAATTAAATTTGGCAAATGAAGAGTAAAAGCCTTCATCACTCAAACCCAGAAGTCGCAGAATAAATGAGCATACGTGCAAACAAATTGACTCGAAATTTTCTAGGTATCCACTGGGTTTGCGGCAATTCGTATGAGCGACATGGATATACGGAGCAATTAACAAGCTATCGTCAAGTAATAATTGCTGCATATTGACTGTTGATATCTTACATATTCTTAGATTTCATTGTCGTAGCTTTCTATTACCAGATAATATAATTTTTTTCATTCACTTAAGGGCAGTTAGTCACAGAAGTTACAGTTAATTGGAGGTTATCAAAATCGTGCTCTGTAAAAGTTCAATGTTGCGCTCTTTAGGGTCCTGTAGAAATTTCAAAAGATTCGATTCCAAAAAATTTTTTTTTCGTAGTTTGGATTTGGATCTTAGACTATATATTATATAGTCTAAGGTTTGGATATATAAGGTATTTCAAAGATGCTTTCGGGAAGAAAAATTGTCCTTTTTCTGTTTGGTTTTCAATAGAAGAGAATTTGAACTTCGGTCAAAACTGCAGAAAAACTGTGAAAGGGTATTTTTAAGTTGAGATATAGGTTTGTTCATTCATTCTAGTAGTTGTATGAGTTACACTGTTCCAGAGTAAGAAAAAATACTGTAGTATAAGCGCGCGAAAGTTCCTGACCTCACGTTAGTGAGGTTCCGAATTCGTCATTCTAATCATTGAGTTTTTAATCTATGTTTTTAAATTTTGGTCTGCTTTTCCGGGTTGAATTTTGACTTTTTAGGAGAGGGGGTGACCCTGAGATGCAGTATTGATTTTATCATTTTTTGGGTCACACTATGATCTTAATAGATTCAGTTTCCACGTTCATTTTTGGAATGTGCCAAAAATAACATTGATTCAGAATGTAGTTTCAAAGGAATGCCCTTTTGCATCATCAGTACCATAAGAAATGGAAATATCTTCAAGGTAAGCACTTACTACAAACTTTGAAACTCTCAAAATATAGAACATACACCATAAGCAACAATTATACTAGGTACACTTTAACGTAGATCAAACTGTGACGTACACAAAGCCGATTTGCAGTTCATTGCCTGAGCAGATGCTTCAATTTGATTTTACCGGGTGTCAAACGACAAAGTATGCAAGGAATATCTCAGTTTGTTAAAGAGATTTTTCGTTCGAAAAAAGTGCTATGGTAGTAAATGGACTGTTCATAATACTACTTGGTACTTCTATAGCAAAGGCATAAAGTGGCATAATACATTATTATTTTTCTTTCAAATGGCAGATGTAGATTTTCTGTACAAAATATATTAGTTATCATTTTTTTATGCTAGGCCTTGTTTCTCTAATAATAGCTTGCAAAATTTTTGACGATAAGTTAAAAAAATTATCAGAATATATAGAGACGGAGAAATAACAAATTCATATTTTATTCATAGAAATTTATTATGAATGATTCATTCAATATTCAAATCTGGAAAAATTCTTTCTGTATCTTTTCCTCTGCTGTCCATATATCTTATATTTCCACTCACCACATGAGATTACATTTTATTTCGATCAACATGACATGAAACCTCGAATAATTTTAATTCCAAGTCTCCACATTTCATTATTATATCGCTCACGTCGGCCAGCCGAACTACGGCTTTCAATAAATATTTTATCCAACACACATGATGGGAAGGTTTACGATGCATCGCGATAGCATCTTCTTATATTCTTCAATGTTCACTACAACACTCAGAGTTCAGTAGCATAAAATAATAGTAATGGGCCCCACTCATTAGAAAGGAAGAATGCTCAGTCTTTGCATATTTACTATAAAGAGTAGGTAAAAGTGTAATTTCATATTTTCCATACACAGACACTTTTGCTTGTTGAGTGAGGATGCGTGACAAGCGTGCTATTACATGGAGAAAGGATCTTATGTTAATGGCAGTGACGTGTGTAATAACTAAGTGTATTATTATAATAATAATATAAAAATACTGAACCCAAAACCGCACTGGTGAAAACACGAAACGTCCAGAGACTTGTTGCCCATATACTGTCGTTCTTTCCGGTACGATTTCAACTGCACACGATAAAAATCCAGACTATTCTGCATTCCTAATTTCGATGGTCGGAACGCCATACACGCACTATTTTTATTGTACCCCGGACCAGGCGCATTCAGACCTTTGCGCTTTCTTATCAACACAGTGATTTACAAAATAGAAAGGAGAAACCCATAAACACACATAACACTCAAAAATTTGTCGCAATTTCAGTAACACACTAGATAATACTTTTATTTATATTTGCTTCTAGTGTTTATGAATTTCATTGATGGATCTAGTATATTGTATTTTAATGATGGATTTGGTGCACTGTATCCAAAATGTACAGCTGTGGACCAAGAAATTGATAACATCCTTGTAAATGGCAAATCATTTATACATGTTGAGTGTTCCGTACGCGTCTTGTGAAAAAATGATGCTGGTTGAAGCTGACATTGGCATTGATTACACCCATCAGACTTTCGACATATAGGTACAGTATTCTTACTACTACTATACCATTTTTTGAATACAATTTTTGCATGTTCTTTTGATATATGTTTTTCTGATAATTATAATAACACTCAAAACATATGTTTGTATGATATTTTGAATGAACCAGCCTTCTTCCTTTTATAAATGAGAATAGCATATCCTTATTTTAACATATTAAATCCATTCAACTTTTCTGATAGTCTGGAGATATTGTTAACACCTATATTTATGGGTATTGAAGTATTTTTCGACTTTTTTCAATTTGAGTCGCTCGAGTTAAAATAATGAAATCTCTTCCATAAGATGTGACAAAGGACATCACGTGACGATAGAGAATGGCGATCTGAAACTTCACCTTCTAAGGTGCGCAGGTTAAGGTAAGGTCACATGAATCTATTGTCCGACAGCACGATGATACGGCGAGTCTCCCATTGGTTCAAATTTTTTGGCGCCAATAATGAGGACCAATTGGGCAGGCGTCGTCTTGTCGGACAAAAGGATTCATGTAACCTTAGATTTCGATATTTTAAAGGTGCAGCAAAAAAAAGTGCCGAAGGATGCTCTATGTGGAATGGCTTATGAAATACAATGATCATCTCATAACTTTGAGATGTATTTCCGTTGAACTAGAGCCTGAAGATAACCTAATTTGGGTCGAAACATGTGTCGCAATGCAATTTTTGAATATTAAATTGGAGTAGACAAAAAAGCTTTTTTTTTTCAATGATATTTCAGTATTCAGTATTTCTTTATTTTCCTTAGCGACAATCTTACATAATTGTATAAGGAATAGTCAAACAGAGCAAAAAAATTAGATATTAAAATCCAAACGTACTCACAAAAATTCGTTCATACTATATAAACATTTCTTCAGGAGATGTTCTTTCAGACATACCTTGAAACTTCGCAAAGGAAGAACTTTGATTGCTTCTGGTAGCATATTATAAACCTGAGGTCCCGTTAAATTAGGTGCTTTATATGTTAATACTTGTTTGGTCAACGGTATGTGAAGCATTTTTTTTTCTTCTTCTTGTATTGACTTCATGATATTCATCAACTTTGATGAACAAATGCAGATTCCTATGTACATAAACACATAACTCATTACATATAAACTGAATATTGTTAATATTTTATATTCCCTGAAGTAGTGCGAACAAGACTGTATACTACTTATGCCAGCGATACTCCTTATTATGCTTTTCTGTGCGAGAAATACATCAGCCACGTTTGTAGACCAGCCCCAAAAACATGATGAAGCAATTTCTTGCGAGCAAAGTCAAAGAACGTCTATCCATTTTTGGACACAGCCAACGCTTGTAATAAAAAATATTATGATGCTTACGAAGCTACACTGAGAAAATTTTTATGAGTATTACCGAAGCTGGTGATTTTTTTATGCATGTTTTTATCGTTTAATACTATTGAAAAACATAAATTGAAAATTTAACCAAGTATTTATCAGAATTTCCTCAGATTTAATAATATCTCATTAGCAGTAAAATGACAAGTCAAGTATGAAGTAGAACTATTGAATTATAAAAAATTGGCCTCACACAAAAAGACTATAAATTTTGAGGAAGACCAAAAAAGTATTAAAAATAAATTGAAAGGAATTATGAATATAAGTGCTATTATTACACGAATTAAACACTTATGGAAAAAGTATGTAACTTTATACGACCCTCCCAACTACAAAATTTGGTTAGTATGCATTGAAACATTTAATTAACATATAATTCTGTTCATTGACATAAAAATGCACCTGTTCAAGTTTGCATGGATAAGACTCGGACCGTCATAATTTTATTCAATGCAAACTAAAAATAGATTATTGATTTTTACAACATTGATTCACAATATCATTTCAATGGTTCTAAAGTGGGTTAATTAACAGAATGATGATTGAATACCATTAATTTTAGAAGATAGTTTCAGAGGAGGTACCCAGCTGTACCTATTATCGAAAATGATGAAAATTTTAAGGTGAGGATTTTCTTGTCATACTTCAAAACTCTAAAATTACTCTACATCACAGACAACATATCATTGGACAGTAAAGAAATACAGTATTAGAGAAAGATCAACAGTTCATATATTTCTATGATGTTATTTATAATACTAAGTGATAACCTGCGCGAAATGGTTTCAAAGTTAGAAAGCAGAATACGATATAAGGGTTGTGCGAAAAGTTTTTGAGATAATTACGGGGGCAACTATGGAGATAAGAACCTGGATTCGAATGAAAATAACAGGTATTCTCAATAACGTCGTTCTCATTTATGAAGGTTAACGATATATTGCATATTCTGAAATTTCATCTCAGAGTAAACCCACGAGAAGATATGAGAGTTTCTGTTTGTGGGCTTGTTCTAGTGCATTGAATTAGTAGAACATGGTGCTATTTTATGAAAATATAATTTATGGTTCAGGGATTTTTTTTGATAATTTTCGAAGCTACTGTCACAAATATTTTTTCACTCTAAAAAATATCTTTTAGCTAAAGACTGGTTAGGTTAATCACATGTATCTGCAGAAATATTAGAAAGATGAATCATTTTGGCTGAGCAAAATCATCAGGAGTTGAAAATACTTCCTCAATTGGATTCCCTAAAGAAGATATCGCCTCGAGCAAATAATCATAATAAAAAATGGAACACTGTGATTGCTTATTTCTAATTCAAGATATGGGTTTGTTGATTTTTTCACGCTGTTCTACCATTTTTTCGTGTTTTTCGATTTCGAAGTGTCACCTTGTATATATTGCAGTCTAGGAACTCATTTTTCAACACCTACGCAAGAAACGGATTCCATTACCAGCAATTCACATTAAAAATGCATTATGAATATAAGTTCCATTACTGCATGAAACATACAGATATTGAAATTAATTTGTGAAGAATGGGTTTTATCAGTATTTATTTTTACAAATGTTAAATAATTGATTGGATTATCATCATCTAACAATTACAGTGAAATAATTGGGAAGTATCAGTATGAGAGTTATAGATCAGATAAGATCTTCGACATTGCATTGAAATTCCACAGTCTGGGCTTGATTCTCTATAAGAAGTTTTTTTCGTTAACTGATAAATAATCAGCTATAAAATTAACGTTTTTCATCACCTTTAAATCTGTAATTTGTTATAAGCCATTGCGTTTTATAAAAACTAATGGATTCTCTCAAGAATTGCACAACAAAATGATTCTTCTCATAGTATTATCGACGGAAATCTCATAAATAATTCGTATGAACAGAAAATCATGTACCCATCAAATGTAAACTCTCATACAGGGTGGCCATTTGAAAACGAAACAGACGAGATTACAGACGAAATAAATTTTTTCGATAGAAATGCTCGGACAGGTCGATTTCTGTTTCGAAGGGGACAACTTAAGATGTAGGTTACGGACGCATAGCGCTTCAACCCTTGCTACTATAACCCTCACCCCCAATTTTTGAATAGGGAAGATGGGGTGAGTGATACCTCATTTGGAAGGTGTTTTTATACTGATTTCAGCACAGTAATTGTTTTTTCATTTTATGCATTAGTTCTCGAAATATTCTTAACTAAGTATTTGAAAATGAAGTGGTGTTTTCATGGCACTTGTAGTGTTTTTTTTTGTGAAAAATCGACATTTTGAGCTTCAAAACAACCATGACTGTGGCTTCCTTCCTCCAATCCACTGACAAAAATCTTTATTTTAAAGTATCATAAATTCCATCCTCACAAAATCCATCTTTCACACGCACTAAACGAAGATGATTTTGACCGTCGTGTTGCATTTTGTGATACAATGAGTGTACGAGTAACTGCTAATCTCAATTATCTGTACAATGTTTGTTTCTCCGATGAGTTCGTGTTCGTTCTTTCGAAACGGCTCAGTAAATCGACACAATTGTCGTTATTGGGCCGATGCTAATCCGAGATTGTTCCACGAAGTTTATACTCAACAACCAGAAAAACTCAATGTTTGGGCTGGAATATTTGGTGACAACATTGTCGGCCCGTTATTTTTACCTGGTAATCTTACTGGAGATATGTATTTGGACTTATTGGAAAATCACATTGATCCAATTTGGACGGAATTATTGAAAACAATGCTGGAAATTATGTGGAAGATCAGATTGTGTTTCAGCAGGATGGAGCTCCTCCACACTACGCCTTACCAGTTCGAGAATATCTGGATCAAAGATTTCCAAATCGGTGGATTCGAAGAAAGGGTCCCACTGAATGGCCAGCCAGATCGCCAGATCTGTCACCACTAGATTTCTTTCTTTGGGGCCACTTGATGAGTAAAATTTACTCTACACAGCCCGATTCCATAGAAGATTTAAGAAGACGTATAGTGAACGAATGTCGTCAAATCACTCCAGAAATGCTGAAAAATGTGCGCCATCGTTTCGAACAAAACTTATTTCATTGTATGGAAGCTAATGGTGAACAATTTGAATATTTAATTAATTGATGTGACTTTTTGATAAATTATTTACTTTACTTTGAAAAGTCTTATTTCTTAGATCAATACTTCAAATCGTTCTGATACCGTACAGTTGAAGAATGATTCCAGTGAATAAAACAGCTAGTCGAACATCTGACCCTTTTTTTTTTTGCCTAGAGGTTTGGGGAAAGCATAATGACCATCTCCGTTAGCGGGCTCGCGGTGCTAACGGATTTGTGTGGGACTCTCACACCACTAAAACCCCTCCTCTTCCTGACCGACACAGTGAGTCCCAAGGACACCGACTCCTCTGTGAGGCCTTGGATTAAGACACCGGACTTTCCTTAAAAAGGAATCTCTAACGTGACGGATTTCACTTTAGTACTTCACCCACTTGGAAATTTGGGATGTGGGTCAAGCCTTGATTGTCCGATTTTTAGAAAGCATGGACCGCAGATCTGCCCTTATTTGAACATTTCCGCCACCATCAACTTTCCCCGTTCAGTATTCACCTTCAATCTGGTTACTGAACCTGATCTCCAGCAGGTATAGATCCTCTGGAGGCTCTTGAGCCATCCCAACCGGGAGACATACGAACACCCCAGTTGGGACTTTTTTAGTGGCCCCGAATGCACGAATGACCTTAGGGAAAGCGGAGTCTGTCAGAAAGTTCTGAAGGGGGACTGAAGCTGCGTTTCTTGGATTTATGCCAAGCCCTGAGGCTCTGAGAAGGGGATAGAAACCATAGGTATTCAATCCCTTCCCGCCCTTCCTCAGGATTAAACTGACAGCCTCAGTTGGGGTAAGGGAATCGATGAGGTGAAACTCCATATACTTCCTTGGGACTACCCTAAACTTTCGGTTTAGGGGGCCAAGGAGTATAGTGAGAGATTCGACATGTGGATATAAATACTATCTGGGTCTACCCAGCGGAGGGTCAATGCCAGGGGCCAGATAGTCCTAGGGATCCACTCGCTAAGCCCTAAGTCATTCGAGATTCTTTGTTTGATGGCTTAGTCCGAAGGGAATCAACTGGAAAATTCCATTCTGAAAGGGAGCAGACGAACTACCTAGGTGATCCCATCTGACCAGAGCCCTTGGAATAAGGAAGAGAGTGGGTAATATTGTTAGAGACTACTCCACAAAGAGAGCTAACGTTACTCCTCGGGTCTACCCAGTGTCCGCGACCACTTTCGGGGGCCGATAGGGTCATAGTTCACTCTTTATAGGAGGGAAGCAATTTAGAGAATAGATAGCCAGAAGGTTGGCAAAAATTTTTAGGCTTCCTTGAGAGGGAATTGCCCTGTTTCTCAGTGGGGGAGATAAAACGCTGTTTGGATTGACTGATAAGAAGAATGAAGTCGAACATCTGACCCTAGTAGCATTAATACTTACGGTATGACTTCATTTGCCCAGTGGTAGATGTTTTGCAATTTCAAATACAAGTACGGAAATTTTGGTGTTTCGGAAGCACGAAATGTCAATTATTCGCAAAAAATTAATTTAAGTGATAAAATTAACTAACGCATGAATATTTCGAGAACTAATGCATAAAATGAAAAAATTTAGAAAGCACTGACGTGAGGTCAGATTGCTTTGGCGCTCTTGTTGAGCTACTTGCGAGTAAATATTCAAACCCTAACAAATCTATAAGCTCTCTGATCGGGTGAACAATACTCTTTTTCCGTACTGTGGGACAATGTGATGCAAATATGAAAGCCTAATGAATAAACAAACCTTTATTTCAATTTGAAAATAACTACTCATAATTTTCACCAAATTTTGTTCTATGCTTCTCCTAAAAACTTACGTCATTGCTTTTCTGAGTTTTGATAACGATAAATGAAGTCTTAGGAGATATTGAGTATTGAAAATTTTTTTTGGGAATTTTTCAAAAATTTTCTAGCGTGACGATTTCTGCGAAATTTTGCAAGACGTTTCGTTTCAGCCTCCCTCAATAACATTCCAAGTATCAACTTGATCGGATGGATATTCTAGTAGTTATTGAGGAAACAAAATTTCAGATGCTCATAACTACTGAACCATCCGACGGATTTGGCCCAATAACGAACTTGACCGAGATATTTGGACAATTAACCACGAATTCTTCATCAGGGAGTCGAACCCAATCGATTGAGACCATTTTCGGCTCGATATTCCAAAATTACAGACATTCGGGCAAAATGATAGGCACTCTGTTCGGGTGAACAAGAGCGCCAAAAACAATTACTGTGCTGAAATTAGTATAAAAATACCTTTGAATTGAGGTATCACTCACCCCATCTTCCCTATTCAAAAATTGGGGGTGAGGGTTATAGTAGCAAGGGTTGAAGCGCTATGCGTCCGTAACCTACATCTTAAGTTGTCCCCCTCGAAACAGAAATCGACCTGTCCGAGCATTTCTATCGAAAAAAATTATTTCGTCTGTAATCTCGTCTGTTTCGTTTTCAAATGGCCACCCTGTATATACCTTGCGACACTTCTTTGTTTAACATTGTAGGAACCTGATTCTTAATCATAATTTTATTGGTCATTGAACTCGTATGCTGTATTTTCCATGGAAAGCAAAAATGATTAGTTTTTCAGTTTCTAATTTTGAATACTGCTCTTCATTTTAATAAAAACACAAATCACTAATCATTTAACCAGAATTCAGATTATCAAGAATCACCTGTCAACTCTGGACAAGTAAACAAGTGAAATCTATGAAATAAAAACAGGGGATTCCTACTCAATTGACTCACATTCAAATATAGAAGAGAGAAGGTAGGCATGAAGACAATACAATGTCTATATTGGAGAAGGGAATTTCCTATATTTATTTACATAATATCGGGATTTCTTTAAAATTTGCATGGAATAACTGTAAAACGTAGTATAAACATTTTTCAGAGCACTGACGTGAGATCAGGAACTTTGTCGCATTTGCCATTTATAGATCCAACCCAAATTATTCAAAACGATGACAAATCCATTGAACTGTTTGAAATGTTCCGTCATATAATTCAAAATGTCTGGAACAGTAAAATCTTGTGTTTATGAGTGCAGAAACGGAGATGCAAGAAGGCTATTTTACATTTTGAATTGAAAACATGTAGAAAAGCATTTAATGGAAGGAAGGATGGACCTCTTGCGCGCTTGTTTTGAAGGCTTTTTTCTGGACTCTTTCATTGTGTTGTCGTAATTTATCTATATTAATAAAATAATGAATGAAATCTAAGGACACAAAAAATTAAATATATTGAAGACTAGCAAACTTTGGAATTTACAGGTTCAAAATGGGATACAGAAAATAAAACAGATAGGATTTTTTTATATTTATGGAAAATAAACATAGTAATAGTGTTTACTTGATAATCTAAAGACAATTAAACAATCATAGAAGTATTAAAAAGGTTGATGAGTATTTGCCCATGACATTTCTAATTATATTTCGAATAAAATGCAGGAATTTTAATATTTTCACTAAAACACTAACTAAGTAATTCAGTATGATTTTCAGCTGAAATAATGGTTTGTGTGAAAAATTAAGTAACATTCTCCGAAGACTAATATACAGGGTGACTCTTTGACCACTGCGTTAGTTTTAACCATGTATTCTTGACGTCAAAAGAAACATTTTCTTTCTATAACATTTTTCCAAATTTGACACCGTTCAAAAGATATAGGGTGTTGAAATTTCATAAAAAAATTGCATTTTCACTTGTAATATTCAAACGACAATATCAATTGAAATGATCTCTTGTAAAAGGTTTTTGATAACAGTCATGCATCTTTTATCATCAATAGATTTATTTCATTTCTTGTGGGTTTCTCACTACTACTCTACAGATTGGTTAAATTGTATGAAAAACATATATCATTTGAACTAAAGGTCCGTATCTTGTAGTTCCTAGATTCATTAGTCTTTTTTGCAGATAAAATCATTCATCATCTTCTTTCCTAAATTGTACAATTTTTGAGAAATTTGAAGTTAAACGAATTGAATAGATATAATCATCTGATGAAACATGAGGGAGTGAATCATTTCTTAGAAGGAAAATAATGTTTTGAAACAATGCAGATTCAATAGTGGATGCTGTGGAAGGTAATTTTCATTCAAACTAAACTAGACTACAGAGGGGTATTTGTCCAATGTGAAAACTTCAAATGCTATAACTTTTTAACAAAGCTCAATATGGAAAAAGGTATGGGAAAAAAGTGTTTCTTTTGATCTCAAGAACCTACGGTTAAAATTAACGCAGTGGTCAAAAACTCACCCTGTATATATATTTGTAAATTTTTTGGTTCACGCAGATTGAAGATGATGTAGTTCTCTAGTTTTTTTGATATGTTCTATTCATAATAAATAATTGGCATTGATGAACTGAACTTAGAACTAATAAATTTTGCGCTGATTTTTCCAACAACTCATTTAAATTATTATTTACGGAAATTGCTTCATTTCATATAAAAATAATTCCAGGTAAATACTTTGTCGCTTTCGCTGAACGAATCAGAAGATTTCTTAGTAAAACCGATAAAAATATTTCAATGATCATCAGGAAAACTTGCTGAAAAAGGTGCTTCTCATGCCTGAGGGAATATATCGAATACATTATGGGATGCAATGATATCTCAAATTATCGATACTATATTATTTCGTATCGATACTACTCACATTCAATTATTCCAATCGTCTCTCAGTTCAGATGAAATGGATAAAATCTTTTTGAATTCTTGGAATTCTCTGGAGCATATACTGGGCAATCTTCTTAAACACCTCGTATGTCCTTGTATTGCATTAAAGAATTCCGCAAACGGTCTAGAGATGAAAACATGGAAAACTTACCGCAAAAAATTTATAAATATTAATTTATTAATGTCCTTAATCAAATTGAATGGAATGTAATAATAATATATTTTACTTCTGGAAGCGCTAAGTGACATGTCTAACTTTTATGTTTATTCTTGAAATGTATACGAACAGAAAAACATAATGGGATGTTAGTTCGAGTTGATGAGTTAGTACAACTTGAGCGATCAAGACTATTTTCGTAAAATGATAGCTCGCTGTTCCTTAGAAAATACACGCAAAAATGAATCGAGGTATGTATAACGAAAAGAATAAAATTATTCAGTTATAGTTCACAACTTCTGGAATTATAATACGCCTATTGTTACATTGAATTTGGAGTTTTTTTTTCTGGAAGCTCGAGACGAAATGTTTTTGTTTTTGTTTGTTACTACACCAGATCGATCCAATAGTTTCGTATTGATGAGAAAGCTCAATGGAACAAATTTAATTTCTCAGAAGGAAAATAATTGTCAACAAAATCCTGCGACAAGTCAGTTTTTTTTCACTTTACCAAATTTTTTTGCATTTTTGTTACACCTTGTACCATCCTCATAAATTCTGTAAATTTTTTAATAAGGAATGTGCTTTGGTTATTGCATTTACAACGATGGTGGTCATTATGAACATTTTATTTAACTTTCTTCTAAAGCACAATGATTCTCCGGGTTGTACTTCAATGCTGAAATACATTTCTAACGTCACTCAATTTTTTTCTCCATTCGCAGGGTTGAAAGTTTGGCACGAACAAAGCTGTAATGGTCAATTTTCATTCGGTGACAAATTTCATTAGATACCGTCGTCTCCAAGTAAATGGGCCATCTCAAAGTGCACTTACTAAGAATCTCTTTGAAGGAACTAAATATTCAAAAAAATCTTAATATTTTCCGCAAGTCTGTAAAGAAGATACAAAGACCTTATAAAAAAAACACGTAACCCACTTTTCCTATTCAAAAAATTTAAAAGGTTGATTGGCATGGTACAGGGTGTAACAAAAATTATAATCCCAATGTTCAGATTCCAAATAGACTCACATAAACGTCTAATACGTACCTTAACTTGTACCATCCTGTATAAAGTTGTGAAAATGTCTTGATCTCAAATAGACCTAGAAATGATTCCGCTGCACTATACAGGGTGAGTCTTTGACCACTGCGTTAATTTTAACTATAGGTTCTTGAGATCAAAAGAAAAACTTTTTTCACATACCGTTTTTTCCATATTCAGCTGCGTTAAAAAGTTATAAGCATTTTAAATTTTCACATTGGGCTAATACCCCTCTGTAGTCCAGTTTAGTTTGAATAAAAATTACCACAGCATCCACTATTGATTCTGAATTGTTTAAAAACATTATTTTCCCTCTAAGAAAATATTCACTCACTCATGTTTCATCAGATGATTACATCTATTTAATTCTTTTCAACTTCAAATATCTCAAGAATGGTGCAATTTAGGAAAAAAGTTGATGAATGAATTTATCTGCAAAAAAGACTAATGATTCTAGGAAGTACCAGATACGGACCTTCAGTTCAAGTAATATTTGTTTTTCATGCAATTTAACCAATCTGTACAGTAGTAGTGAGAAACCCACAAGAAATGGAATAAATCTATTGATACCAAATTATGCACGACTGTTTTCAAAAACCTTCTACAGGAGATCATTTCAATTGCTATTGTTGTTTGAATATAACAGGTGAAAATGCAATTTTTTTATTATTTTTTCTCAACTTTCTCGGCCCTTAATAATCAGCTTCTGACCCCCTCTCATCTCGAAATCTCAATTCTCAACGAAGATAAATCATCCTTTTCTATTTCACTTGCTTGTTCACTCTAACAGTTAACACGTCTCTGACAAACAAATATTTCGGAGATATCTGACCTCACGTCAGTGCTTTCTAATTTATTTTTCTTCAACATTTTTGATATCTCTAGAAGTTCTTCCAAGCTCTGAACAATTGATATTATAAATATAATTTGTTATTCCGATCTATTAATTCTAGTAATTTGCTAGGGATCCTCCTTTTTGGAAATGCCGAGAATGCTTCGAGCATATGTTACTTAACGGTCCAGATGTTATACATCGAAGAATTTGTAGGTAAAATTTTGCTGCATAAATAATCTCAACTATGGAAACAAAAAATGATTGATTGATTTAACACCTCCATTAATTTAATTCAAGAAATTTTTTTGTATCGTGCGACTGATATGTGCACCAAGTACCTAGGTCATGATCTCAGAGGTAGACTGTTTTCATTGTTGTCAAGATAAATTATCACTCACTCAGGAAAGCACAGTGTTTTTATGCGAACTTTATAGGCATGGCTTTTTTAGCCTTTCAAATGTTATATGGTATTTCCCTATACATATATAGAGGGATTCCCGATAAACTCTATCAGTTGATTTGTGGTCAACATGTGCCGGCTTTGAAAAATTCCTGAATAGTTCTTTGTATTGAATCTGAATTAACATTCCAGGGATTTCAAACATCTGCTTTCATAAAATCAACCGGTGTGATTTATCCCGGATTAGTAATAAGACATTGCTCATGTATAGCACTTCTTGTGATTGGGCTCCATCCAATTTCATATAATATATATGAGACTTAATTTTGGTCGAGAGTGGCAATATCAAATCGTATATTTTCTTCTGTTTACATTTACTTCTGGAATAAATTCGGCAAATATTTAAATAGTTCTCGATCGTCTTTGATTTTGAAGTTATATTTCTTTTACCATCTTCATACCAAAGTGATATCATGGGAGCAAGTTTTATAGCATCTGAAGTAACTGAAATAAGGTATGGTATTTTTTTTATTCAACTTGATTTCATCGCTCTTGCATTTTTGTTAATGTGAAAATTGTGGTCATACTTTTGCCCAGTTGTCTGAAATTTTTGGTCCAACAAGATGTATTTATTATCTTGATCTTGAAATTCACAATACAGGGTGAGTCTTTGACCACTACATTAGTTTTAACCATGGATTCTTGACGTCAAAATAAAAATTTTCTTCCCATAACATTTTTCCAAATTTGGCCCAGTTCAAAAGATATAGGGTGTTGAAATTTCATAAAAATTTGGATTTTCTCCTATTATATTCAAACGACAATATCAATTGAAATGATCTCCTGTAAAAGGTTTTTGAAAACAGTCTTGTATAATTTGGCATCAATAGATTTATTCCATTTCTTATGGGTTTCTCACTACTACTGTACAGATTGGTTGAATTGCATGAAAAACAAATATCACTTGAACTAAAGGTCCGTATCTTGTACTTCCTAGAATCATAAGTCTTTTTTATAGATAAAATCATTAATCATCTTTTTTCCTAAATTGCACCATTTTTTGAGATATTTGATGTTGAAAGGAATTAAATCGATATAATCATCTGATGAAACATGAGTGAGTGAATCATTTCTTAAAAGGAAAATAATGTTTTGAAACAATGCAGATTTAATAGTGGATGCTGTGGAAGGTAATTTTCATTCAAACTACACTGGACTACAGAGGGCTATTTGCCCAATGAGAAAACTTAAAATGCTTATAACTTCTTAACGCAGTTGAATATGGAAAAACGGTATGGAAAAAAAGTGTTTCTTTTGATCTCAATCCATGTCTTTGTATGATGGAACTGCATCACTATAAAAACATAATTCGGATGTGTAGTTTGAATATTTGGCCAAATAACGAACCCATTCAAGATATTCATTCCTCCAACGTTCCTAGGATATTTTATATCTCTAGCTCATTACGTTCAGACATAATCGGACGAAGATATGTCCAAAAAAAAACGATTGATACCATCCTTACCCAAATATTCGAAGGCAAAGATATGCGAGAGCGGAAGGTCATAAATCAGAGAAACTAAATGCCTTCAAAATGCGTTTTAAGTATTGATAATT
This sequence comes from Micraspis discolor, assembly GCA_030674115.1. Lineage (NCBI taxonomy): Eukaryota > Metazoa > Arthropoda > Insecta > Coleoptera > Coccinellidae > Micraspis > Micraspis discolor. The sequence goes on from JARTUT010001740.1 coordinate 7,195,004, forward strand.
GATAGATCCAAGTACAACACGATATAAATGAAAATCATCAGATAATATAGAATGAAGTATCAATAATATCTATAAAGAAGAAAAATCGATTAATCAATTCATTAAAATCAGCCTTCATTAAAAAACTTTTGCCACTACGTGCATTGTCTTTATGACTATAATTCCTATGTTCTTACAGAAGGTTTTTAACCTGGACTTTCCCCAAATTTCTCCATTTAATCGATCTAAAAGGTTACATTCAGAGTTGATTGATTTACCCTTTCTTTTCTAATCTTTATTCAATTCGAAACAACTTGCTTATAACTTTCACAATCTTCGCGTTCGGTTTTTGGATTTTTTTTGACATCTACCTATCGTTTCGAATCGTATAAAAATATTGTTTGAAGAATTGGAGCAAGTGTTGATCTACCACTTGTTGACTTAACTCATGCAATAAAAGGGAAGATCTTGACCTCAAAATTTCGCAAATTTTACTTGCATAGAAGTGAAAAGTTTTGCAAACTGGTTCAGTCTCGGAGCATTGCATATGGATGGATTGCTTATCTTATCTCTGATTATTCATTTTTCCTCTTCTTATCGTTCTTCATTTCTGTATGTACAAGCGATTATCCTCTTTTTTGAGTAATTAACGATATTGCGAAGTTCTATTTGGGGACCTCTTTAATTGCAGTGAAATTTTTGACACAGCGGAGTTTACTTAAACCCGAATCAGTTGTACCAGTGATACTTCACATAAAACCTCTGCCCGTGTATGTTGTGGAAACTGCTTCAATTTTAATCGATTTAATACGTGAATTCTTATAGTGACTTGGTAAAGTTATGGTCAGTCTTGTCCTCAGTTGATGGAAGCAGAAATAATAACCCGAAATTTGCAAATTCACACAACGAATATCTAATATCTTCCATCTAATTCAACCTCGAAGAGGCAAATCATAACTAATTTCTCTCATTAGTAGAATTGATACACATATGTCACGTATTACGTATTGTTCTAATATTAAGAATAATAACAGGCCGTAGTCGATATATGGATTTCAATTAATAAATTGGACCAATTGAATTCCAAGGCTCATCATGGTAAATGTAACAATTCTCAATCAGAAATTGCGAAATGCCTGCGTCAAAAAAAATTCTGTAATTAATTCACAGTTTGAGACCTATACATGAAACAAACTAGTACTGTATAGATGTACCTTGGTGCCATTTAAGATTTGAGTGAATTTTTTGTATCGTTTTATGAAAGATTTTGAAATGAATGATCATAAGATAATGAACGGTAAAAAACGAAGAAAACGCAACAGTGATTATTTCTACTATGAAACTGAGGATGAAGATGATTATAAAGATAAGAGGAAAAGCTTATTATCTCAAGTGGATGACGAGGAAGAAAACAGGTAAATATTGGAAAATTACGCGGAAAACGTTTTAATTTAATTTGCAAATTTTGCCATTCAAAGTTTGAATTTTATTGGATTTCATTTTAAAATAATTTTGTTTTTCGTTCACTCATTTAGGTACTTTAGCAATTTTAGATAGAAGAATTTAGAACTGCTTAAATCGACTTAAGAAACCGCTCTTCCGTATTCTGTCATACCCAAAATGCCGGCTAATCGGCCTTTCAAAATATAGTAACATTGTACAGATTTTCCGCTATTCAATTTAACCCAGCTTGCTTATGGATTATCGAAATTGTAGTTTTGAGTCAATTTTAAATTATATAGGGTGAGTCTTTGACAACTGCTTTAATTTTAACCATAGATTCTTGACGTCATAAAGAATCATTTTCTTCCTACAACATTTTTCCAAATTTGGCCCCGTTCAAAAGATATAGGGTGTTGAAATTTCATAAAAAAGTTGCATTTTCACCTGTAATATTCAAACGACAATATCAATTGAAATGATCTCTTGTAAAAGGTTTTTGATAACAGTCATGCATCTTTTATCATCAAGAGATTTATTCTTATTTATTCCATTTCTTGTGGGTTTCTCACTACTACTGTACAGATTGATTAAATTGCATGAAAAACAAATATCATTTGAACTAAAAGTCCGTATCTTGTACTCTCTAGAATCAGTAGTCTTTTTTGCAGAGAATTATTAATTATTCATCATCTTCTTTCCTAAACTGCACCATTTTTGAGATATTTGGAGTTGAAAGGAATTAAATCGATATAATCATCCGATGAAACATGAGTGAGTGAATCATTTCTTAGAGGGAAAATAATGTTTTTAAACAATTCAGATTCAATAGTGGATGCTGTAGAAGGTAATTTTCATTCAAACTTAACTGGACTACAAAGGGGTATTTGCCCAATGCGAAAATTAAAAATGCTAATAACTTTTTAACGCAGCTGAATATGGAAAAACGGTATGAAAAAAAATTTTTTCTTTTGATCTCAAGAACCTATGGTTAAAATTAACGCAATGGTCAAAGACTCACCATGTATATCCATGCTCAAAAATGTTGAAAACAAACCGAGATGTATCACAATTCTGAAAATGGTTGAATAAAATTCATCATAAAAATTGAAAATGCTGTGGAATTCATAAACAAGAAGATACATCTTTTTTAAACAAAATTATCCACTCAATAAAATTATTTGTAGTAGTTATTGTTACTTCTGCAATGGTTTCTGCAGCTTTCAATATAACAAATAAACAACAAATATTCAATTTCAGAAAAAAAGCTTTGATTTGAGGACAAATTGTATCAAATGAAGATTTAATATTTTTCGATAATTGGATCGAAAACAAATACCTGTGAAAGAGAAAAATCACAAAAATTCTCCAAGAAAAGCCTCGAAAGTATAGATATTTTTGCAAATAAATTCCCCCATTTAGTCAATGAATTGTATAAATCTCGATGTGGTTATATCAAAATGAACTTTTTACCAAAAAAAGAGACTTCAAAATCAAATTAACAAAACATTTCACAATCTTCACTATTCGTTGATGTGTTATCATATTCAAGTGTTGCTTTCATTATTTTTTTCTTATCCATTAACATTTAATATTTACTTCCATTCCACATACTCATCATATGTTTTGGCTTGTTTGTTCCTTATCACCAAGGAGTTTAAATCTACCCGAGGGGGAAATCCCCTTGCCTGAATTGAAGCCAAATATAGGCGAAGTACTATATCCAGATGATAGCTACCTCCACTATTTTACTTCCATTCAGTTAACCGGCTTTTCTCTCTAGGTAGATTTAAATTGAATACTCCCTTGTTATTTTCTCAATGTTCTCATTTAACATGTCTTCTGCGTGTATGTCCTTGTTTCAGCTGTATAAGTTGAAACAGATCTGATTACATATATTTTTGATTTTGTTTCTATTCAGAGGTGATTATTATTCCATATGGTGGCACCCAGTTAATCTACAATTCTATTGGGTTTGAGAACATGCTTTTCCACTGGATATAGAACATCCATTTCCTTTTCTATAACCTGCCAGTATATTTCTGTTTTTCATCTCATTGGTTCCATAAAAATAATGATTGTTTTTGTTTTCTCTGCTGACAGTTATGTTTTTTTTTTCTCTATTTCAGTGTCGTAATGAGTTCATTGCAGTACTAAAAACAATGCTGTAATAAACTCATTGCAGCAATGTTTTTAGTTATATTTTTTATTTTGTGGTTGACAACACTGACATCCTATTCTTTCGAATGTAAACACGCGTCCATTGCATGTCAATAGTCAATATTAAACCATTGCTGATTTTGATTATTACTTCTTATGTGGTGATTTTAATGTTGATTATCTCGACAAGAGTTCTCATAAAACTAAGTGTTTAATTGAATTACTTGATTGTTTTGATATGAATGTTACATCTAGAGAGCCTACTAGAGTTTTCACTAATTGTTCGGGTTGCACTTCTGTTTCCAAGGTGGACTATATTATAACTAACTCCGACTTAGTTCGGGACTGTTGTTTTTGAACCCTTTATAAGTGATCACATGGTGTTGTCACTTGAATTTAAAATTTATTTCTTTCCTACTCAAAAATCAATAAGGTCGATTGTTGATTTGAGTGAAGACAATCTGAATAATATGGCATGCTGTTTATCCAGGTGTGACTTTTCTGACGTTTTCCTTGAGACCGATACGGATCGATGTTTTAACGTTTTCAGAAATACACTTCTGTATTATTTTGAGTTATGTTGTCCCACAAGAAATATTACTAGTTCGCCTATGAAATGTAATTGGATCACCCCCTGAAATGTGAAAGTGGATCAAAATCTTTTGAACCTTCATTGGCTTGACAGTAAACAAAATCTTTTGAACAAATATAAAGAAGCCAAATATTTCTATAATGCCAATAATAAAATCTTCGGAAACACAATTATTTCTGCTCTCTCATAAACAAATCTAGAAATAGGAGTAGAACAGTATGGAACATTGTGAACGAGTACACAGGAAGACTTCACAAGGTAAGTGGTACCATAACCCTCAATGTCAACGGCGAAACTGTCGATGAACCGAATGAGGTGGCTGATCTATTCCGGGATTATTTTTCTTCGGTTGCAGGTCAGAGGTTGGAAGCACATTATGGCGATATATTATCACCGTGTTGTACTGTTACTCTATTATTGGGAATTAATTTTTTCTTTCAACCGGTTCTAAGTTTCGAGGTTGAGGATATAATCAGAGGATTGAAGAATAAAAAATATGTTGGCTTAGATAACATTTCTACTAGGATTCTGAAGAGAATTGGCCCAATAATCAGTGAGCAACTTGCTCATATTGTGAATCTGTCAATCACTACAGGGAAATTCCCAAGTGCTTTAAAAAAATCTGTTGTCATACCTATTCATAAAAAAGGTAATGTGCTTGACATCACAAATTATCGACCGATATCAATTCTGAGTGTCTTTTCCAAGATTTTTGAAAAGATTGTTTTCATAAGAATGATGTCTTTTTTGGATAAATTCGATATTCTCAGTAAAGTTCAGCATGGTTTCAGAAACGGTTGAACTCAAACGGCTGCACTCAAGTTCGTGGAAACAGTTTATCAATGTTTGGATACTTGATGTTGTTGTTGATGTTGGAGGAATATTTTTTGTCCTGTCCTATGCCTTTGATACGTTATCTTTCCAATTTATTATTGACAAGTGCTATAACTTGGGGTTTAGAGGTATTTTTTCTGAATGGCTACATAGTTTTCTTCAACACAGAACAATCATAGTAAAAAATGATAGTCAATTTTTCAGTGAATACAATGTGAATATGGGCGTACCCCAGGGCTCTGTATTGGGGCCCTTATTGTTTATACTTTTTACAAATGATCTACCTCCTCATTTATCCTGCTTATTGCTGTTGTTATTTGCTGACGACACATCTGTCGTTGTCGATGCCAAAAGTTGTGAGGAGCTTCTGGCAGCTTGTCAGAGAATTATGGTTGAGTTCATATCATGGTGCCGTTCCAACAACTTAATAGTGAATATTGAAAAGACGTCTTTACTGTATTTCGGTTTGAGTCACAAAAAAAGAGATTCTCTGAGGATTGACTGTCTAGGATCCTCAATTTTTCCATCAGACGAAACTAAATTCCTAGGTGTCCATATGGATCGAAATATCAGCTGGGTGACCCAGGTCGACGCGTTATGCAAGAAAATTAATAAATCATTTTTCGCCTTGAGTAGACTGAAAATATCCTTACCGCTTGGGTCTCTGATCGATGTATATTACAGCCTTGTTTATTGTCACCTGTCCTACAATATTCTTCTCTGGGGAGGCTGTACTTCTTTCAGTAGAGTTTTTGTGGCGCAGAAGAGGGTAATACGTCTCATTTTTGGTTTGTCCAGCCGTCAATCATGCAGACCTTTATTTATGGCCAATAAATTGCTGTCTCTCCCTTGTATATACATACTACAGTGTCTCCTTTACGCCAAGGATAACGAAACTAATTGGGTTAAACTATCGAGTTCGCATGATCACAGAACACGAAATTCACAGGTACTCTTGGTTCCAAAGCATCGGACTCGCAGTTTCGAACGCTCTCCGTTGTATCAGGGTGTAAAATTGTACAATCATTTGCCTTCTTATGTAAAATCATTGAACAAACGTATGTTCAAAAGAGAAATTAAAAAAATGTTGATTCAAAGATGCTTCTATTCTGTTGAGGAATTTCTATCTGATCCCTTAACTTAATAATTAATTGATGAAAATTATTTTCAGATTTATATTCTTGTACTTGACTTCTCCTATAAACTTTTTTGTGCCCTAAAGGATTAATAAATTATTATTATTATTATCATGTAGAGATTTGAACGCACTATTCAAATTCTATAATCTGTCAATTTTCGTATCAGTCACACCAACTGCGAAAATAAAATACAAAAGGCACTTGGAGGTATAATATGAATTTTTCATTGAATTCCAATAAATTTCTCACAATTCTTGACTGAAATAGAGAAAATATCGCCTAATACTCGTTGCAGAAGGCAATTCCAACACTCATGCGTTCGTGTTGGAATATATGCCCATTCTGCAACTTGTTTCAGAATATACTATTGTATTTATGTTGGAGAGATGAAAGTAATTCACTTTCATTTATCATGTTCGTCGCTATACACGTTCGGCAAGCATAATTTTGGGATACAAAACATAATACCACTAGAGAAATACAAAGATAAGATGAACGAAATAGCATCAGTTAAACGAAGAAAGAAGTCTAGTTCTACATTTTTTAAGTATATGCTCTTTATGACACTTGCTGCTTAATACATTACAGGTATTTAGGGTTAGTAAATTCCATAACTGAAGCCATTTCTTGAAATTTGTTTGCGTATTTTTGAGTAGTTCACCAATGCAGTACATTTTAAAGAACTAATGTGAAATCGATATGAGGGTTGTAAGTTCAAACGCCCCACACTTTATCGATCCAAACACCGCAATAATTCCTCTTGGTCAATAGTGTTGTTTCTAACCGTTTGTAGTTTGAAATATCCAGAGAAATTCGATGATTCAAAAGTTCACTGTGCCATGTGCAATATTGGACGAATTTTTTTTCTTCGTATATTAAGAAGGTATAATTGATATTTTCTGGCAAATCCTTATATTCATTATTTGAAGTAGTTTTAGTGAGTAGACATTTCCTAAAAATTAATTTTGATTTTGTCTATATACTGAGAGAGTTGGAAGATTCTGTACATATTTCGATGTAGTTTTGATTGATCATCTGATCAATATTTTGAAAATTATAACTTGAGATTCCGAGTGATGTAAACTTTTGAATCTACATATATGGAGATGCATTGCGGCCAACGTGTGATTCGCTAACTACTAAGTTAGCAAAATATCTCATAGCTTGTTACGGAAATATTAATAATAATAATAATAATAATAGAGTTTATTAATATAAATCTACAATTTACACCAATGAACTCTTAGAAAACAACTGTGAGTTATCTACCCTAAGGTGATATCTGTATACAGTTATGTAACAAAATACAATTTTCTACCCCAATCTTTGGCAATATAAAAAAATTTTTATAGACTTCACATTCACAATTCAATCCCCAGAAAAAAAAATATATATATATACATAACAAAAAACTTCCATTTTATCTAGCCTCTGTCTCAGTCGGTGGCATTTAATGCCTCTTAATCTGTGAAATGTTTCCTAGTCGGTGAAATGTATAGGTCCCAATGACGGTGAAAACTGACTATGTCGGTGATCAATATTATTCATTTAACAATTTTTTCCTCAGTTCCTCCCCTCTGTCCTTCATTAAATCGGATTTACTATTCTGTGGATTATCATCCTATCCTCTTCGAGCAGCCATTTCTTCAATTCTCTTTTAAATTTATTTTTAACCTTTATTTTTTTGATTCGTCTAGGGACGATTTTATACAGTCTTGGAGCAATATATACATTGTATCTTTGTCCTAGTCTTTTTCTGCTCTCGAGGTCTCATAGTTAGCTCCTCTGCTTCTAGTTCAGTAACTATGTTCTCTCGTAGTTATGAGAATTTTTCCTTGGTGAATGCTCATTAGAATTCTCTGCGCGTAAATTTGCCTTATATCTAGAGCTTCAGACATCCTGTAGATAATCTCAGATGAGAATCTTATTCCCTTTCTATTTATAACTTTGAGAATACACCTCTGCAAAACATCAAGACCCTTTCTGTGACAGTCAAAGACACCACCCCATGCTATTATATTCGATATTCTCAGTAAAGTTCAGCATGGTTTCAGAAACGGTTGCTCCTCAAACGGCTGCACTCAAGTTCGTGGAAACAGTTTATCAATGTTTGGATACTAGTTTGCATGTTGCAGGAATATTTTTGACCTGTCCTGTGCCCTTTGATACGTTATCTTTCCAATTTATTATTGACAAGTGCTATAACTTGGGGTTTAGAGGTATTTTTTCTGAATGGCTACATAGTTTTCTTCAACACAGAACAATCATAGTAAAAATGATAGTCAATTTTTCAGTGAATACAATGTGAATATGGGCGTACCCCAGGGCTCTGTATTGGGGCCCTTATTGTTTATACTTTTACAAATGATCTACCTCCTCATTTATCCTGCTTATTGCTGTTGTTATTTGCTGACGACACATCTGTCGTTGTCGATGCCAAAAGTTGTGAGGAGCTTCTGGCAGCTTGTCAGAGAATTATGGTTGAGTTCATATCATGGTGCCGTTCCAACAACTTAATAGTGAATATTGAAAAGACGTCTTTACTGTATTTCGGTTTGAGTCACAAAAAGAGATTCTCTGAGGATTGACTGTCTAGGATCCTCAATTTTTCCATCAGACGAAACTAAATTCCTAGGTGTCCATATGGATCGAAATATCAGCTGGGTGACCCAGGTCGACGCGTTATGCAAGAAAATTAATAAATCATTTTTCGCCTTGAGTAGACTGAAAATATCCTTACCGCTTGGGTCTCTGATCGATGTATATTACAGCCTTGTTTATTGTCACCTGTCCTACAATATTCTTCTCTGGGAGGCTGTACTTCTTTCAGTAGAGTTTTTGTGGCGCAGAAGAGGGTAATACGTCTCATTTTTGGTTTGTCCAGCCGTCAATCATGCAGACCTTTATTTATGGCCAAAAAATTGCTGTCTTTCCCTTGTATATACATACTACAGTGTCTCCTTTACGCCAAGGATAACGAAACTAATTGGGTCAAACTATCGAGTTCGCATGATCACAGAACACGAAATTCACAGGTACTCTTGGTTCCAAAGCATCGGACTCGCAGTTTCGAACGCTCTCCGTTGTATCAGGGTGTAAAATTGTACAATCATTTGCCTTCTTATGTAAAATCATTAAACAAACGTATGTTCAAAAGAGAAATTAAAAAAATGTTGATTCAAAGATGCTTCTATTCTGTTGAGGAATTTCTATCTGATCCCTTAACTTAGTAATTAATTGATGAAAATTATTTTCAGATTTATATTCTTGTACTTGACTTCTCCTATAAACTTTTTTGTGCCCTAAAGGATTAATAAATTATTATTATTATTATCATGTAGAGATTTGAACGCACTATTCAAATTCTATAATCTGTCAATTTTCGTATCAGTCACACCTGCTTCTAGTTCGGTAACTATGTTCTCTCGTAGTTATGAGAATTTTTCCTTGGTGAATGCTCATTAGAATTCTCTGCGGTAAATTTGCCTTATATCTAGAGCTTCAGACATCCTGTAGATAATCTCAGATGAGAATCTTATTCCTTTCTATTTATAACTTTGAGAATACACCTCTGCAAAACATCAAGACCCTTTCTGTGACAGTCAAAGACACCACCCCATGCTATTATACCATATGAAAGTTGAGGTAGAACCAATGCATGATAAAGAATGCGCAGATGTGTTACAAAATTTTGGCGGATGCAAATTCTAATGGTGAGATAGATAACCATAAATACACGGGAAGTTTTTATCTTTCTAATTCACATATGCAAAATTTAATATACGTCTAAAGGTTAAAATTCATTCTTATGTTGAACGTTAGCGAGAAACACAAAGAGAAGCGAGTATTGAGTTTATCAATCAACGTATTTTGTTGGATGATTGTTTCCAATTGTGTTAATTTTTCACAATTTTATAATTTTGTGATATTATTTCGAGAAGAAATTGTGAAATTTCCGTTTCAAACGGGATTTTGAACGCTCGTTCACTTAATCTGTCTGAACCGCCAACATCCAAGGTAAATGAAAGAATGAAAAACTGTTGATGGTTGTAAAATAGAATTTTATGTTTTCGTAGGCTTTTATTAGGATTCTGACTAAAATTTTGATGAAAATGGTCTACAAGTACACCTAATTACATCTTCATATAATCGAAGAAGGTCAATATCGAAGTGAAACCCGTGATAAGGCATAGTGGACATTTCTCCTCATTTAAGTTGACCTCTACACGTCTGCTTGACCACCCCAAGGAAACGGACACCACCTTCAGAGAACACTGCACCATCCCTAAACGAATCGAACACTCACGAATATCGGATGAGTACAATATTTCATTTATTTGTTTTTTTTACACTTTCTCCTCACTTGTGAACATGATTTATTTATCACAATAATAACTTGTGAATGAATGCCGGCAATCATTAATCTAAGCCCTTCAGGCACTGTATAGTATTTTAAGAACCTCTCACACAGTGAATTGGTGTGTTATTTGGAACAATATATTACGGAATTATTTATCCTGTGTTATCATTTTGATCAGATTCTATACAGTACAGTGTACATTTTGGTGGTTTATATCATATATTTTCAGGGTTTTATATTTTTGAAACCACCTGGCGCCCTCAAATTAATTCTTTTTGAATTTTCTTAAACCTACCCCCTTCTCCACTGCAGCTAAGCCGCGAGCTGCGCCCCTGAAAATAACTTATATGTTACCGTATCTGTGAATCGGGTTAAAATTCAGTTTATCATGTAACAGATGTTTAATTGATCTTATAAATTGGGTTATATATTTGAATCTGCACAGGATTCCTCGGAGCTTTCTCGAAAGGAACGTCACATGATCGTGCCATCTCAAATTTTCATCAATGACGATACCAAGATATCTTACTGAGGTTGTTTTGGTAATCGTCAGTTCTGTTTCGATTTCCAGATCTCCTAAATTCGGAATTCCCGTCTTACTTGAGGCAAATGTTAAGTATTTGGTTTTCTCCTGACTTATGGTTAACCTGTTCAATAGTAAACAACCTTTATTTGTAAAGCGTCGCCCCCACTGACGCTATGTATAATAAATTCGTTTAATTGTTTTTTTGATTCTTTCGATTTTCTGGAGATATGTAAGATACAGCCTTGGCCAAAAGTATCGAGCACCCATGTCACCTTTCAGTTTTTTGAACAGGGTCAAACCGAATTAAAATGAAACAATTCCTGTATGTTTACATCATTATTTATTAATACATAATCAATATTTTGTCGGTCCACCTTTTGCATTAATTACGGCAGAAATTCTTTTTGGCATCGAGTTCACTAGTTTTCTACAGTCTTCAGCCGTTATCGCGTTCCACTCCAGACGCAAGCAGCGTTTTAGCTCTTCTTTGTTGTTAATAGTGTGGCGCCGGACTCTGCGCTTTAATAAACCCCATAAATGCTCATGGGGTTTAGGTTCGGAACTGGGCAGGCCAGTCCAGAAGTTCAATGCAATTTTCTCGAAAACATGTCATCGAGCGAGCAGACTTGTGGCACGGCGCGTTATCCTGCTGGAATTTAACGCCATCCATATTTGTGTCTCCAGAAAGTGTGTTGAATGAATGCAACAACGCAGATTCTAGTACATTTATGTACTTTTCAGAGTTTATCGACCCTCACACGAACAATTCGCCAACTCCAGAATCAGTCATGCAGCCCCAAACCATTATGCTGCACCACCCCCCCCCCCCCCCCCCCCCCCCCCCCCCCCCCCCCCCCCCCCCCCCCCCCCCCCCCCCCCCCCCCCCCCCCCCCCCCCCCCCCCCCCCCCCCCCCCCCCCCCCCCCCCCCCCCCCCCCCCCCCCCCCCCCCCCCCCCCCCTTTTTTTTTTTTTTTTTTTTTTTTTTTTTTTTTTTTTTTTTTTAGAGGTATTTTTTCTGAATGGCTACATAGTTTTCTTCAACACAGAACAATCATAGTAAAAATGATAGTCAATTTTTCAGTGAATACAATGTGAATATGGGCGTACCCCAGGGCTCTGTATTGGGGCCCTTATTGTTTATACTTTTACAAATGATCTACCTCCTCATTTATCCTGCTTATTGCTGTTGTTATTTGCTGACGACACATCTGTCGTTGTCGATGCCAAAAGTTGTGAGGAGCTTCTGGCAGCTTGTCAGAGAATTATGGTTGAGTTCATATCATGGTGCCGTTCCAACAACTTAATAGTGAATATTGAAAAGACGTCTTTACTGTATTTCGGTTTGAGTCACAAAAAGAGATTCTCTGAGGATTGACTGTCTAGGATCCTCAATTTTTCCATCAGACGAAACTAAATTCCTAGGTGTCCATATGGATCGAAATATCAGCTGGGTGACCCAGGTCGACGCGTTATGCAAGAAAATTAATAAATCATTTTTCGCCTTGAGTAGACTGAAAATATCCTTACCGCTTGGGTCTCTGATCGATGTATATTACAGCCTTGTTTATTGTCACCTGTCCTACAATATTCTTCTCTGGGGAGGCTGTACTTCTTTCAGTAGAGTTTTTGTGGCGCAGAAGAGGGTAATACGTCTCATTTTTGGTTTGTCCAGCCGTCAATCATGCAGACCTTTATTTATGGCCAATAAATTGCTGTCTTTCCCTTGTATATACATACTACAGTGTCTCCTTTACGCCAAGGATAACGAAACTAATTGGGTCAAACTATCGAGTTCGCATGATCACAGAACACGAAATTCACAGGTACTCTTGGTTCCAAAGCATCGGACTCGCAGTTTCGAACGCTCTCCGTTGTATCAGGGTGTAAAATTGTACAATCATTTGCCTTCTTATGTAAAATCATTAAACAAACGTATGTTCAAAAGAGAAATTAAAAAAATGTTGATTCAAAGATGCTTCTATTCTGTTGAGGAATTTCTATCTGATCCCTTAACTTAGTAATTAATTGATGAAAATTATTTTCAGATTTATATTCTTGTACTTGACTTCTCCTATAAACTTTTTGTGCCCTAAAGGATTAATAAATTATTATTATTATTATCATGTAGAGATTTGAACGCACTATTCAAAAAATTAATCTCTTTGAATTTTTCTTAAACCTACCCCCTTCTCCACTGCAGCTAAGCCGCGAGCTTGAGCTGCGCCCTGAAAATAACTTATATGTTACCGTATTCGTGAATCGGGTTAAAATTCAGTTTATCATGTAACAGATGTTTAATTGATCTTATAAATTGGGTTATATATTTGAATCTGCACAGGATTCCTCGAGCTTTCTGAAAGGAACGTCACATGATCGTGCCATCTCAAATTTTCATCAATGACGATACCAAGATATCTTTACTGAGGTTGTTTTGGTAATCGTCAGTTCTGTTTCTGATTTCCAGATCTCCTAAATTCTGAATTCCTGTCTTACTTTGGAGGCAAATGTTAGCATTTGGTTTTCTCCTGACTTATGGTTAACCTGTTCAATAGTAAACAACCTTTTATTTGTAAAGCGTCGCCCCCACTGACGCTATGTATAATAAAATTCGTTTAATTGTTTTTTTTTGATTCTTCTGATTTTCTGGAGATATGTAAGATAACAGCCTTGGCTAAAAGTATCGAGCACCCATGTCACCTTTCAGTTTTTTGAACAGGGTCAAACCGAATTAAAATGAAACAATTCCTGTATGTTTACATCATTATTGTTAATACATAATCAATATTTTGTCGGTCCACCTTTGCATTAATTACGGCAGAAATTCTTTTTGGCATCGAGTTCACTAGTTTTCTACAGTCTTCAGCCGTTATCGCGTTCCACCCAGACGCAAGCAGCGTTTTTAGCTCTTCTTTGTTGTTAATAGTGTGGCGCCGGACTCTGCGCTTTAATAAACCCCATAAATGCTCTATGGGGTTTAGGTTCGGAGACTGGGCAGCCAGTCCAGAAGTTCACGCAATTTTCGAAAAACATGTCATCGAGCGAGCAGACTTGTGGCACGGCGCGTTATCCTGCTGGAATTTAACGCCATCTTGAAGTCGTCTGCGAATTGTGCGAGCAGAAATTGATGGTGTAATTTCTACTGACAATTCAGCAGCAAGCTCGGAAGAGGTTTTTTTCCTATTTTTTAACGACTCTCTCAATAACTGACGATCTTGACGACCTGTAGTGATGCGTTTGCGCCCGGTTCTAGGCCTATTCCGATGAGATCCGGTAGCAGAGAATCGCTCAACAGCATATTGCACAGATCGGCGAGAACATTTCACAGTTTTGGAAATCTCTACTTGTGATTTCCCTTGCTCGTGCAGAACCTGCATCTGCACACTTTTTTCTAACGAAAGTTCGTTTCTTTTTGGCATATTATAACGATATCACTCCAATCTTCCACAAACAATCACCAAAAGCAAACTAAACGACTGGATGTGTCCACAACGAAGGGCAGTAGCGAACTGATAAATAAAGACAAAATGTGCAAAAATAGCAAACTTTATGGCACCCAGGTGTTTGATTGCTTTTTGCGGCACATGTAATTATTTTTAACCCTTTTTAGATGCCGACAAAAAAATCCTTAAACAATAGCTTTGTTTTTCCCACACTTGCCGTGCACCTGCGAAATTTGTTAGGGTGCTCAATACTTTTGGCCAAGGCGGTATATACGCATATGTGATATAAGGCGTGTTTCTTGGAAATTTTGTTTTACGTTCTACCTCTTTATTAAATTCAATTTATTGGATTCTGTCACGAAAACTCATAGTTTCAGGTTTCGAAGAAAACTTGTAAGAAAACTTTTTTTCAAGATAAATTAGCTTTTATAAAAGCCTTTCATTTCACAAATGAGTAACTGGTAGCACATGACAGGTCCAAGCCATTTGCAAGAGCAATGCATATAAGAGGCCTGTAAATTAAGTAATGATACTGATTTTTTTAAAATTTTTAATACAAAAATAATTACAATTCCTTATTGTCACCTTCTGAGGCCACACAGCGCTGGAGATGTTTCTTCAAACTCCTTGTAGCAGTGCTGGAACTGTGATACTGAAATAACCTTCAGCTGGTCGGTTACAGCCGTTTGAATTTTTTCGCAAAATCCCAAAATGATTTCCCTTGAGGTTATTCTTCAACTTTGGGGAGAGAAAAATGTCACAAGGACTCGAGTCGGGCTAATAATGAGGCTGAAAAGCCACAGGAATGTTTTTACTGGCCAAGGCACCCTTCCTTCCTGATGTTCTTCTGGTCTTGCGAAAGGTTTTTTGGAGACTTTCTTGCGCAAATTTTTCTCATCCCCAATTCATTAGTAAATATTTGATGTGTGAGTCAAATTTAACTCTTCTTTTATCATTCTGACTGTCAACCGACGATCTGAACGCACAAGATCCCGGATTCTGTCAACATTTTTGTCGGTTCTTGACGATGAAGGCTTTCCGCTTCGTACTTCATCTTCAATCGATTCTCTTCCTTCTGAAAATGCCTTAAACCACCGATAAACCTGAGCCCGTGACAAAACACTATATCCGTAGGCCTGCTGAAGTTTAAGAAGAGTTTCCGCTGCACTATGCCCAAGTCTGAAGCAAAACCTGATAGCATACCGCTCTTCCAGTGTTGCCAGATCAAATGCAACGTTGCCACTCTCATTACTTAATGTACAGACCTCGTACATTCAATATTCTCTATAACGTACGCATGGTTTTACTAGTGCAATTGTAATTTTACAAGGCGTTTTTATCTTTATTATTCCAATTATTCTGAACGACCAGATATTTGGCTATGGACGATATGATATATGAAGATCTAGACTGTACTACACTAAAAATTTCAAATACTTGGGATATAAGTATTTGGTTTGTATGAAGACCATTCGATGGATGCAAATCACAAACTCTCTGCAAATTTTTCTTCACGAATTACATCATACACAACCTGTCTTAGAGCCATTCGATTTTTCTGTCTGGATGTATCGGAAATCGTTATAGAAAAGAACCTTGTCTATTTGAAAGAGGTATATGGTGATTGGTAGGAAGAACTATGTTCCAGATCGGGTAAGTCAATCAAGGCATCACCTTTGATGTTCTTTTCGAGAACAAATTATTGGAATCTCTTGAATTGTGAGTGAAATTCTAAATTGAAGGAGATTTGCAAAAATCATCTTCTATCTTAGTCCAAAAACCTTCAGCTTCACCTCAGCCAGATCGATTTCATCCCTACGTCTCTATGTGACAATACAAAAAGTCGTGAAGATCATTGTTTGATCAAATTTTTAAGATTTTTCTCTCTTGAATCTAATAACTTCATTTTGTGAATTCTGTGAAAAAAATATATTCTTTTGAACTTTTGGCTTACAATATTTAGTTAGCAAGCAATAAAGCATATAGATCAGGGGTTAGTGACGGGGTGTCATACAATTTGGCGTATCACATAAAAGCCTAGGGAAAAAACCCCAGTAAAAAAACCCTGGCTCCCCGCCTAAGTATGAAAGTACAAAAAAAAGCTGAAATATATTTTAGGGACTTCTTTCTTCAAGAGTGGTCTTCTATTGATCGAAACAGAGACTTCTTCAAGTTGTCCACATCGAATCTGGAAATAAAAAGACAAAAGCAGAAAAAAGAACTGAATAACAAAAATACAAAATTTGAAAGAGATAAAAAAAACACCCCAAATTCGCCTTTTTGGATTAACTCGATATTGTGAATCAAGGATTTTTTAACATAACAAGCGAAACCGTAAATTTCACTAAGGAGATAATCAATGAATACATAACTTTTATGGTTCCTCTTTCACGAAGATTTTTTTAGTATCCGTATTTGTCTCTTGAAGGAGAATAATCTCAGCACCATAGTCCTTTGTTAGTTTAGAAATATAATCACTCTTGTCCTTAGAAATACCCTCTATATTTAAATCTAATACACAAAATTTGTCGCCAATCTGCAAGGAGGATTCTTCGAATCGGGTCTTGCGGTCCAAGTGATGATTTTCCAGATCTTCTGATATTTGAAATCTACTATGGAATCCATTCAAAGTGAAATCATCATCCAAAGTTGGGGAAGGTTGTGATATAACACTTATTTCATTGAAAAAATAGCAGAGGAAAAATTATCGACTGACATTTATTTTGCGTGTATTGGCCGTTTGGTCTTTACCTAGTCCAATTATTCGTTTCAATCATACCTACATTTGTTCATTAATCATGCATTATGTCAAATTTGAATGAAAATGATAATTATTGCTTGCTCGTTCCCATTCAATTTCATAAATGAAGTAATGTATTCTAAATGGTATGACAGCTCTGGTGGGGATGTAATTACACCCCCTTCGACCCCCACGTAGGACATCCCTCGAAAAATTTTATGCTTAAGAGTTACAAGGAATGAACTTGTTAGTTCCTTTAGATACATTTCTTTTTTCAACAAACAATTTTCAAATTTATTCGACACTAACTCAAAGTTTTTTTCCAGGAAACAGAAAAAATACGAAACAACAGTCAAAGAGACAGGAGTTCCATATTGGAAATTGGTAAATAGCTTACAGTTTTCTTTTTTGTACGAAATTGGGTTTTTAGAACATACATAAAGTTGATATTCGAAGAATGAAGTATACAAAAAACTTGAGATTCTTGAGATTATTCTTCTATGGTTTGTCACTTCAATTCAGAAAATACTGAATTCCTCTTGGGAAATGTATCGATTTAAAAACTCAAAATGAAAGTCCTTACTGTCAGTGGGCAATATTTTTAGAAAATGTATCAGAAAATTGTCTTAAAACTGTTTGCTTCTCTAATTTTCTTCATGAAATGGCAATTGTCGGTTTTATTTTTTTTTCTTTCAAAATCAATGTTTTATCCATACGTGTTGCGAGTATTTTCTTTCAAAAATGTGGTCGTAAGTCTAGTTTTTCTACCAAATGAAAAACAAATATTGTCAAAATTAAAAAAAAATGTTTAATAATAAAATTTTGCTGCCATCATCCCAAATTTTTTGTGCCTGAGTTCTCCATTGTAACAGGCATCCGGCACAGCGCCCCTTTTATTAAAATCGATCATCCAAAAAACGTGTTTCTTTGAAATAAAACACAAAATATTTGCAATTTTTCAAAGCTGTTTTTTTATTGAAAGTATGATCCATTACAATTAAAAATGGAATAAAATATCATTCAAATGTCCACAACGACTGCGTGTGAAGGCATCAATCCGAATATCGAAATTGTCAATGACTTTCTGACATGTTGCTGGTGTTATTTCACGAATTGCAACTTGAATGTTGTTCTTTAGATAATTAATTGTTTGTGGCTTGTTAGCATACACTCGACTTTTCAAAAAACCCCACAAAAAAAATCTAATGGTGTTAGATCGCATGACCTTGGAGGCCAATTGAAATCTGCATTTCGTGAAATTACACGTTGAGGAAATTTTGATCGCAAAAACATAATGTTTTCTCGAGTTGTGTGACATGTAGCACCATCTTGCTAGAAATAGAATTCAGACACATCAATATGACTCAACTTTGTATAAAAAGTCTCTCAATATTTATTGGTATCGCTGAGCATTCACAGTAACAGCATTTCCAGTCTCATCTTCGAAGAAAAACGGCCCAACGATTCCATTTGCCCAAAATGCACACCAAACAGTAACTTTTCGTGGGTGTAGAGATTTTTCATGAATAACAATAGGATTTTCATCACCCCAGATACGACAATTCTGCTAATAATGAAAAGACGAAGGTCATTTCACGTGTAGTGACCTTCGTCACTAAACAAAATTTTGCTAGAAAACAATGGATCTGTCGTTAGTTGTTCAATAATCCAACTTGCGAAATTACGACGTTGTAAATGATCTCTTTCTTTCAATTTCTGGGTTAATTGAATTTTTCAAGCGTGTAAATATAAAATCTTCCATAAGGCCCCATAAGATATGCCCAATTCTTGCGAACGACGCGAAATTGATGTTGTCGGTTCATTTTCAACACTTTCACTTACAACAGCAATATTTTCATTTGTACGTGCAGTTTTTGGTTTTCCACTTTTTGGTTTATCAGTAACACAACCGGTTTCTTTGAATTTTTTCACTAATCATCGAATTGAAGATTGATTTGGCCGATTATTTACACCAAAAATTCACGAAATTTGCGATGGGTATTTTTCATAATAACTTTGAATGATGAAAATGCGCTGTTGCAATGTGTACCTGTCCATGATTAAAACTGTACTAAGTTCTAATAACACAAAATAGCTTATGTCATTTGAAACGTGTAATGTCACGTGTAAAAACTATATAGGGCTCACATTTGGATGACCCTTTATTATTATTTATTATTATATTCTCATTACATTTGTTTGAAAAAGCTTTTGTATTTTTCAGTATACATTCGCCACATCGTTGGATTGGTTCTGCATTGCAATCGCAGTGATATGTACATCATTAGTAGGAGTTGGCCAACCATATTACGTAGTTGTGTTCGGAAAAGTCACAGGAGATATAATCTCATATATTATAGCATCAGGAAATGCAAACTTGACAACAACAGATCAAGAACTATTAGAAAACAAATTGTATCAAGATGTGTTCATTTTTTCGATAAAATCAGTGGGAATAGGAATTGCGACTTTGTTTTTTCAATACATTGGCGGAGTATTGTTCTCATATAGCAGCCTGCGACAGGTGAGTTGATTGATATTCAAGGTACTTTAACATAGCTTTCTTTGTGTTTTGAAAATTCAATTTATTCTGTTGACTTTTTAAAGCGTAATTGAAAAGATACGTTTTCGCAGCTGTCATTATAATTACATTAGTCAATATTTTCACGGAAATATCTCAAAACAGTTAAAGTCCTTTTTGACCGTTTAACCTTGCTGCACGAATTCATGATGATCTACACCACAAATATCGAAGAATACAATAAATATCGTCTTAACTTTCGAGCAACTTTGCGAGGTACTTGTTTGTTTCGACTTATTTTTACGCATTCATCCCGGTGATTGTTGGCTTGTTTGTGTCTCGTCACCAGTTATGATCTGTCTGAAGAACATGGGATCAGAATTCGCACAATCCAGCATGTTTACAGCTACCTGCATCCGGTACAGTTTTTGAAGAAAATTAAGCTCTAAAGGAACGAGCCCAGCGGCGACGCGCTGCATGTCAAATTGGGTCACCAAATAAAACGAGCAGTTTTACGAATGATGACAAGATCAAGAGCTATCTCTACACCTGTGTTGGTTTTCTAGATAGATATAACATATTCAGGAGAGATAGACATGATCCAAGTGGCGTCAAAAAAAAGACGGTGGTGGAGTTTTAGTGGATGTATCGGCGAGTGTGAGGGCGGAGATGTTGACTAATTTGAGTGGTGAGTCTGTGATTGAGGATTTGTGGGTGAAGATCACTATGACGGAAAACGAGAGAAAATTTCTTTGTGTGTTTGCTACTTCCGCCAAAAACTTGTTTAGATGATTACTTTCATTTTTTGAAAGAGTTACTTCTCGATTGGAATCGAACCCTAATGCTCCATTTGTAATGGTTGGAGATTTTAATCTTCCAGATTTCTCCTGGAATTTCGAGGGTGGAACCGGGTTGGAATGTAATGTAGTAAATAATGATGTATATAATGCTCTTAAAGATTTCATTTCTTTCAACTGTTTATATCAATTCAATGGAGTCTCAAATGTTATTGGGAGAGTATTGGATTTATGTTTATGTAACCGTGATGGAGTAGAGGTTCGGGGGAGTACGTCGCCTTTCGTGGCCGAGGATGCTCATCATCCATCTCTAGATATTTGTGTTAGAGTAGCTGTCCTTAAAAGTCCTCTCAAAATACGTTCTAAGTTTCAGTTCTTCAACGCTAATTATGAAGAAATCAAAGATGAGTTATCCAAGACTGATTGGGGGGAGCTATTGTCGGCCTCGGATGTTGATGTGCGTGTTGATGCTTTTTATTCTTTTATCGATAGGCTCATTCTCAAGTATGTGCCGAAGAGACCTGATAGAAATGCCAAGTTTCCTTTCTGGTTTTCCAGAGAAACTATTACTACCATTAAGGACAAAGCCAAGTATCATGAGAAATATAAAAAATTTAAAAATACGATCGATTATGAAATTTTCATCAGGCTAAGAAATAAATGTAAATTATTGATTAAAAACGATTATAAATCTCATATTTCTTCAATCGAAAAAAATATCCAAAGTAATCCTAAGGCTTTTTGGACTCATGTGAGTTCTTTAAAAAATTGTGATAAAGTGCCTCCAGTAATGACTTATAATGATTCAACTTTTGATGACGACTTTTCTATAGCTAATGCATTTTCTACCTATTTTGGAAGTGTTTTCGTTTCTTCGGAAAAACCTGTACTTTATAAGAAGAAATTGATGAACACTTCAACGATAGCCCTCAACTATATAGATATTCACTCAATTAAAAATAAGATAAATAATTTAGACAAAAACAAGGGGGCAGGACCGGATTTGATACCACCCATTTTCATAAAATCCTGTGGTGAACTGTTGGCAGAGCCACTACAGATAATCTTTAACCATTCTCTCAACCAAGGTAAATATCCGAAAAAATGGAAATTAGCTAAAATTGTCCCAATTTTCAAGAAGGGTAAAAAAGCCGAGGTCCGTAATTACAGGCCTATCTCTATTCTCAGTCATTTCGGTAAAATTTTCGAATCAATCGTAACCGAGTTTTTCTTTCAGCAGATCTCTCCTAAACTATCATATCGGCAGCACGGTTTTTTCAAAGGAAGGTCCATATTAACTAATTTAGCACCCTACATCGATTATATCACAGAAAACATCGACAAAGGTAATCAAGTGGACTCAGTTTACACCGATATGACTAAAGCATTTGACAGGGTTCATCATTCCACTTTGATGGCTGTGTTGGATGACTTTGGTGTGGTGGGAACATTGTTGAATTGGATTGAATCCTATCTTTCGGATAGACAGCAGTTTGTTGTTGTGAACGGCATATCATCTGTGGTTATGCATGTAACATCCGGCGTACCACAAGGTTCCCACTTTGGTCCTCCCTTGTTTGCAGTTTATATCGATGGCATTGCAGACTGTTTCCTATATACGCTTTTTTGAGCTGTTTGCAGATGATTTGAAATTTTACAGAAGTATTCGGTCTTACCAGGATCTTGTACTTTTTAGGAGGATATTGATCGATTGGTCCTGTTCTGCGCGGAGAGATATTTTGATTTAAATATAGATAAGTGCTGTCATATAACATTCACGAGGAAGATTGACGTTATCAGATTTCCTCTTTGTGTTGATGGAAAGGTTCTGAACAGAGTGGACCGGGTTAGGGATCTTGGAATAGTCCTCGATTCCAAATTTTCCTTCGATTCTCATATAGATAGCACTGTTTCTAGGGCTTTCAAAATGCTTGGTTTTGTATTCCGTGTAACTAAGGATTTCACAAATGCGGCAACTCTCAGGTCTCTTTACTTCTCTCTTGTGAGAAGTCATTTGGAGTATGCTACTCCTATTTGGTCGCCATTTTATCACAAGTACAATGATAGGATTGAGAGAGTGCAAAAGAAATTCATAAAGACTTTTAATTATAGATTTGATCGCTCCCAGTTGATGTGCAATTACGGTGATAGTTTGAGAAAGCACAATATTATGAGTCTACAAAATAGGAGAGTGTTTTTCGATTGTATCTTTTTATTTCGGATTTTGAATAATCATTTTAATTATCCTATGATACACTACCTGACTTTAAACACTGGTTCAATTTTTTCTGGGTGATTTTGTATTTGATAATATTTTCGAACGTTAACGTTCATTAAATAAAAATAAAGGTCATACGACGTTAACGTTCCTGAACCTGAACTAGGCATATCTCCGACGATCTCTCGATCGTTTTAAAAGGCTTTGTACCATCCGTACACTTGGCTTTTCGATAAAATATAGTCTCCATCTTCTGCTATAAGGAAAATTGTAAAGGTGAGTATACATTTGTGCGCTGCGCAACAAACGAGCATTGATTCGTCTAGATTGGTACCGGCTCATGCAGCAGAAAAACGGCGCGAGCGCCACGAGTGCGCCGCGAGTTTGACGCGCTGCTCTACGCACCTTTAGTCGTAAGATCAATCCAATGTTCCTTTCAACTTAAAATGAAATAATTTCAGGTATTCAAAATACGCCAGAAATTCCTAGAAAAAACGCTCAATCAGGATATCAGTTGGTACGATTCCAACAAGACTGGTGATTTTGCAACAACATTTTCAGAGTGCGTATGGAATGAACCACACGCAATCATTTACTAAATGTATTTGAATTTTAGGAATTTAGGAAAGATTGAGGAAGGCATTGGGGACAAGGTAGGGGTATTCTTGAACTACCAGAGCGTTTTTGTGACAGGAGTGGTATGGTCCTTAGTATTGGGATGGAAATTAACGTTGGTATGCATGGTTTCTCTTCCCATGTCGACCATTACAATGGCCATTATAACTTGGGTAAGTTAATACAATTTGTGGTACTGAATTGACGTATGCAATATATATAGAAATATGGTTCCATGTCGACATTCAAAAATGTACTGTTTCAAGTCCATATTTAGATGATTCAACCTAGAGAATGTATAAAATTTGAGTTTAATACTTAAATGAACAGATATATGAAATAATGCTAGATGAATGATGGAAAATTTTATATAAGGACTTATTAAAATAACTTGAATGAGATCATCACTAAATTGGTTTTTGTTGATATTCTGGGCCTTGTGGGATATAGACATTATCTCAAACTATATGATTATTATATCATAAAATTGATGGGAGCAGGCATATCAGATACCGCACCTTATTCACACTAGATTGTCATACTCGTGCTGAATTATTTCATTTTTATCACTTCTACTCTGGGTTCTCAATGCTTATTCATCAATCACACGCTGGCTGCCCTGTCTTTACCCTGTTGTTCAGATAGATTTATATCGGGTTTTCCAATGGGGACTTAACAACTTTGAATTCAATTTGTGAACGCACCCTTAGACCAATCATCGAACTGTCAACGTCAATTCATTCAGTAAAGTGAACATATTCATCATGGTGAAGTACACGAAGGAACAACGTTTGCAAATTATAAAAATTTACTACCGGAATTCGGAGTCGGTGACCGCAACTTTAAGAGCCTTAACTCCAATTTTCGGTAGTAATTTGCGCCCTAAAAGACAGGCAATCACAAGTTTGGTACAAAAATTTGAGTCTACATATTCGCTGTTAGATGTTGTCGTACCAGTAAGATAAAAGACCGGTTTACACCCGTACAAGATCAAGCTGACGCAAGAATTGAAGCCGTTGGACCATTTAAAGCGACGTATGTTCTCCGGTTGGGCTCTGGAAAAGCTGCAGTATCATGATTTTCATCGAAAAATAATCTTCAGCGATTAAGCTCATTTTTGGCTTTGTCAATAAGCAAAATAAGCTATATTGGACATGCAGCAATCCACACGCGATTTACGAGACTCAATTGCATCCCCAAAAAATCACGGTTTGGTGCGGTCTCCACGCCGGCGGCATCATTGAACCGTATTTTTTCGTTATGCCAACAATCTTCACGTAACGGTCAATGGTGATCATGATAACGAATTTATTTTGGTCCCAATCGCAAGATATGGACTTGGCCAACATGTGGTTTCAACAGAACGCTGCCACTAGCCACCCAGCACACGTAACTCTTTCTGAGTTTGGATGTGTAGCCAAAAAAGTCTGTGAGTTCTTACGTTCGGATTGACAAATACATTCAGAATTATTTTATCAAAACTTTAAAAGCATTTTCTTCAACAATTTGTGATAGTCAAGGTCACAATGAAAATGTATAGGCATGTTCTGTTTTGTAAATCTTAATATGGAAGTTATTACGCTTCACTCTTGGAGTTGGAGATCTTACTGACTTTAGACCGATAATTCGAAAACTTTTTAATTTATTAGCTGTTATATCATCCGACTTATTTCTTTGAATTGTTACAGTTATCTACCAAATTTTCCAAACAAGAAATGGAATCATATGCTCAGGCTGGAACGATTGCAGAAGAAGTATTCTCAGCAATAAGAACAGTTGTGGCCTTCGATGGTCAAAAAAAAGAATTGAAAAGATATGACCAACATTTAGTTGACGCAAGAAATAACAATATTAAGAGAAATCTTTTTACTGGTTTGAGTAATGGATTCTTGTGGTTTTTTGTGTATGGATGTTGTGCATTATCAATGTGGTTCGGTGTCAAATTGATGATTGAGGAAAAAGACCTTCCGGAAGATGAGATTACATACACTCCAGGAATTGTTGTTGCGGTAAGAAAAACCTACAATATAAGTGCTATTTATTTCTTCATAAATTGTGGTCATTCACTGAAAATTAGTCATATAAAAATGTTATCACATCTACATCGTGTTCAGATTCCAGAAACTGGAATTTTTTACTTCTTTTCAAGAGTAGTTTTAAATTATAGAATCGATGTTTCCAACAATGCTGAGAAATCTTTGTTTGAAACATTTTTCGAACCGAGGAATTATTTCAGTGGTTATTTCAATTGATCACATTCAACATGAATATTTCAATTTTTGTTCTTTTAGGCATATTGACGAATCTTTTCCATAAGAAAATTGTAGTCTTGATATTTCAGGTATTCTTCAATACACTGGTAGCCTCCTGGAATTTCAGTATGGGAGCACCGTACCTACAAATTTTCGGAACCGCCTGTGGTGCTGCCAGTAAAGTTTTTAAAGTCTTGGACAGTGAACCAACAATAAATTTATCCTTGAAGAAAGGAATAAAAATGAAGAATCTGAGGGGTGAAATATCTTTCGATAATGTATACTTTAGGTATCCATCGAGACCTGATGTGAAGGTATACAAGGATAATCTTCAGTTAATAATATTCTAAATATTTTATTTATGCCTTACAGATCCTCAATGGCTTAACGTTGAAAATTGAACCTGGTGAAAGTGTGGCATTTGTTGGAAGTTCAGGATGCGGCAAATCAACATGCATACAATTGCTTCAAAGATTCTATGATCCAATTGCTGGGGAGGTAAGAATAAGCTTTTCAGAATATGTTGGAAGGTGAATAGTGAAATTTTATTTGGGGGAATACTTGAACGTTTTTCTACCCGAAACTTACATTCAAGTTCAAAGAAAAATTGCTGATTATTAGAAACTTAGACTTTGAGCTTGATTTTGAGTTAGAAAATACAAATTTTCTTTGCAAAATACCAACCAAGAATTTGAGATCAAATATAAAGTCTTTGATTACGGAACAATGTATCAACATGAAGTTCCGTGCGGAGCTAGGCAGTAAGACTTGTCGGTATGTACCAACTCGTAGTTGGCTCATACATCGAAGGCTGTTCCTGAGATGGCTTGAAACATAGTTACATAACTTTCACAGTTATAAAAAGTTTTTCAACTGGTGCAAACTATAAAAAGACGGAGAAAAAAAAAACACTTATATAATTGTGAATTGGCCCCTAGTAATTGATCGTAATCAATAAAAATCATTAATAATATGATGATCTGGTTCTCAGGAAGCAGAATATACAACGTGTTTAAAATCATGTAAAAAATTCGTATTCGTATTGTTAAGCTGTCATTATCCTCGCAATCCTCTGACTTTTTTCATTTAGATATAGGTATTTTCAGATCACCATAGACGGTTCGGATGTTAAAGAATTCAATCTTTCATGGCTCAGAAACAAAATAGGTGTTGTTGGACAAGAACCAACACTTTTTGCAACCACAATAGCTGAGAATATACGGTACGGAAAATTATCTGCAACTCAAGAAGATGTAGAAAGGGCCGCCAAAAAGGCTCAAGTCCACAAATTCATCAAGAGCCTTCCAAACGGTTATGACAGTGTTATTGGAGAAAGGGGAACTCAGCTATCTGGTGGACAGAAGCAGAGGATTGCTATCGCTAGAGCATTGATCAGAAAACCATCCATTTTATTACTAGATGAAGCCACTTCTGCATTAGACACAACGAGTGAAGCAGAGGTGCAGGCGGCTTTAGATTCAGTAAGTATTAACATTTTGCATTTCGTTTTTATTCCTTAGGATATGCATCATGCTTTGGTGTGCTGTACATTATCCAGTGTTTGCACTAAGGACATTTGACTTCCTTAGTCTATCAGATTATGTTCTTTTTGTAATTCATATTACGAGGGCCGTTCAGAAACTAACCTCCGGTTAATTGAAAAAAATACACCAAGTTAAGTAAAAATATTTTAATATATACATCTTACAACTACATCTTTGCACTATTTTTCGACATAGTCTCCATTACGATTGAGGCACTTATCGTATCTCTTCACAAGCTTTGAAATTCCTTCTGCATAAAAATCACCCGCTTGTGCCTTGAGGCACCCATCGTGCACAGAACTTACGGTAACCCAATCTTGCTGTCACTATCTCGTACAAAAGAGTCTTAGAAATCTGTGGAAAATTAGTAGACAACTCCGCCATTGTGAAACGTCGATTTTCACGAACTTTTGCATCAACTGTCTGAACGAGTTCGTCAGTCACCAATGATGGTCTACCACTCCTCTCTTCATCATGAACGTTTTCTCGTCCACTTTTAAATAAACGTACCCATTCACGGACAACTCCTTCACTCATAAATTTTGGTCCGTACACGGCACAAAGCTCACGATGAATAGCTGCTGCAGAGTATCCTTTGGCTGTAAAAAACCTTATAACAGCACGCACCTCACATTTGGCGGGATTTTCTATTGCAGCACACATTTCAAACTGCCACAAAAACTAAACTAGCGCAGGTACGATGTTCACTCGACTACGGCTTGATGCCGACTGACCTGCTGAGCGCGTGAATGCACAGATGGCGCGCTACTCCCCCCCACTACCCGCACTGTGACCAATCGGAGGTTAGTTTCTGAATGGCCCTCGTATATTTAATCTTCTGCTGTATTACAAAATCGTTGATCGCACGGAATAGATGCAGTGGTGGTAAAAAATGATCAAGTAGTTATTTATTCTTTACATGGCGATCCTGCCCAAGAAAAATAATTTTTGAAAGTTAACAACTACGTGGTACGTACCTATATTGTGATTCAATAAGTTGAAAAGTTGCCGATTACATAAATGGTGATCGTAAAAATTTTAAATTGAAAATGGGATCTTCCCACTCGAAGGACACGAAACAAGACGTGACGGAAAATGGTGCAGTAAATTCAAATTTCATAGTGCAGGAGAGCGAATACAACATCACGAAAGATGTTAAGATTGTAATGTTCCTTATACTGGCAATACTGGTGATGGATATGGTTTTCAAACTGTATAAGGCTCACAAGAAAATATGGAGAGACGCATTAGAAGGAACCTCAACGTATCCCTGGGTTCTGTTGCACAAGTATAGACAAGAGTGCTACATGACTACATGGTGTGAGTGAACTATTCAGGAACAACAATAAGGTTTTGTACTCAACATTCCCTATACCTTGTTAAAGAAATTAATTGCTGACTCTTATTTTACCTATGTTGAATATCCAATTAACAGTTCTATGTTTAAGGTCCGAGGATGGAAAAACCATCATAGATATTACAATTATTGCGTATTGGTTATAGTATAATATAGTAAGTAATATGCCCACCGATGTCACAGGCTCATGAACACTAAAAACAAAGAGCTGAATTTAAAGTTAGATCAGGTAACAGTTTCATTGAAAAATACTAGCAAAAGAATTTTGAAGAAAGAAGTCCCTAAAACAGAGGCAACAAGGGCAGATATTAGAGATAACCTGGTAAGTTCATTCAATGACTTAACTCAGATTTTGAGAGACACTTGGGATACTTTAGATAACGTCGATAAACAAATTTGCAAAACTTCTTTCCTTAATAGTAGAGATAAAGTAGTACGCTCATTTCAAGTACTGGGAGTCAAGATTAAAGTTCCAACTTCATGCCTAGAAAAGATTGATCCACTAGTTTTAGACGAGGACTCAGAAGTAAAAACTCATTTGAAATTATGGCCACTGCAGAAAGTGAATTTTTCAATTTGGCAAGTAAATTACTTCCTAATCAATTCGACGGCAAAATTGAAAATTTACGTTCATTTCTGGATGCATTAGAGCTCTTGAAAAGCATCTGTACCAACGGTCAAGGTAATGCAGTTGCATTTATCAAAACACGGTTAACAGGAAAGCTCGCGATCTGATCACCGAGGAAAAGGACATTGATGATATAATTTCAAAATTGAGGAACGGAATAAAAGGGGAAAGCTCTCGTTTATTATCAGCCAGACTTTCGAGCTGTAGACAAAATCACAAAGACCCTGCTAGTTTTGCATCCGAAATAGAAGTTTTATCGGAAAAACTACAAAAGGCGTATATAAGCGAGGAGTGCCCAGAGAAGTTGCAGAAAATTACTCTGTGGAAGCCACGGTACGCTCACTCATGCAAAATTCTAATAACGAACGAGCAAAATTAGTCGTTGAAGCTGGTTCATTTAAGTCGGTACAAGAAGTTTTATCGAAATTTGTGAGTGCTTCGAACAATCAACCCCAAAACAATGTACTTTATTTCGGGCAATATAGGCGTCCTAGGCGAGGTTTTTCAAATCGGCGTGATATTGGAAACAGGTATAATCAGAATTACCGTCAAAATAATAACAATCCCTCAGAACAAAATACCTGCAATCAAAATCGTCGTGGTCACTCGAGAAGGTACAGACGATATGGAAATGCTACTAGACAGGTAAGGTATCTCGAAAATATCGACGATAATAATTCGGAAAACCAATCGGTCCCCAACGGGTCCGATTGGGGAAAATCAAAGCAACACAATGAATTAGATAATGTCTTTTCTATCAATTTGTCACTGTCAAATATAGTTATTCTTACGACTCAAATGACAGGAATGGAAAATATGTATTTTGTCGACACAGGTGCTGATATTTCAATTTTCAAAAAGGGAAAAATACGGTCAGACATTTTCGTGGATAATTCAAAAGCGAGTAACCTTCGAGGAATTACGGATGAACTCACCAAATCATTGGGTGTTGTAGAAACTTACATTTCAGTCGAAGAATACGATCTAAAACATGCTTCATCGTAGTCAACGACGATTTTCCGATACCAGGTGACGGAATTTTGGGTAGAGATTTTCTTGCAAAGTATAACGTTGCTATCGATTACGGCAATTGGACTATGAGAGTCAGGGTGGACGAATACCAAATAACTATTCCAATTTTGAATGGCCCCGCAGAAAATCAAGTTTTCATTCCAGCTCGATGCGAAGTTGTTAGAAACATTCGCTGTTTAGACAATATAACCGAGGATCAGTTAGTCATGAATAAGGAACTTGCACCCGGAATATTCGTAGGGAGAACCATAATAACACCATCTAATAAACTTGTTCGCATAGTAAATACAACATTAGAAGATGCCCTGGTCGACACTTCCAAAATTCAGACAAGAAATTTGAATGAATTCTATATTTACAGTGTAGAAAAGGAAAACATTGATCGAATTCCACAGTTAATGAGTGAACTCAATTCAGATATACCGGACTATGTCAAAGAAGATGTACTATTACTTTGTTCGGAATTTTCGGATATTTTTGGTTTAAAAACGGATATACTAACAACAAATAATTTTTATTCTCAAAAGCTCAAAATGACAGACAATACACCAGTTTATATAAAAACTATAGGCTGCCCTATTCTCAAAAAAATGAAATCAATCGGCAGGTCCAAAACCTCTTAGATAACAGAATTATCGAACCGTCTTTTTCAGCTTACAACAGTCCGTTACTGCTTGTCGATAAAAAGTCAACTTCCGGTAAGAAATATCGGTTAGTGGTAGATTTTAGGGGTGTAAATAAGAAGCTTGTTGCTTGGAAATTTCCTTTACCACGAATTTCGGATGTACTTGACAATCTTGGTCGCTCAAAGGTCTTTTCAGTCATCGATCTTTTGAGTAGTTTTCATCAAATTCCCTTAGATGAGGAATCGAGAGACATCACGTCATTCAGTGTTGATTCTCAATCATACCGATTTACAAGACTTCCTTTTGGTTTATCAGTCAGTCCAACTAGTTTTCAAAGAATGATGTCTATTGCCTTTTCCGGATTGAGCCCCGAAAAAGCATTTCTTTATATGGATGACTTGATAGTTATAGGATGCTCCGTTCAACATCATATGAGTAATTTGCGAAAAGTATTCGAAACGTGTAGGAAATTCAACCTAAAGCTGAACCCTGCAAAGTGTAATTTTTTCAAAAATGAGGTAACATTCTTAGGTCATAAAATAACAGATAAGGGAATTCTTCCGGACGAAGCAAAATTTGAAGTCATTAATAAATACCCTATACCAAAAAGTAGTGAAGAGATCAAAAGATTCGTTGCTTTTTGTAATTACTACCGCAGATTTATTCCAAATTTTGCAGAAATATGTCATCCTCTGAATACGCTCACTAGAAAACGGACACAACTCCTTTGGACCGAGGAATGTCAAAATTCTTTCGAAAAATTAAAAAAGCATTGATTTGTCCACAAATTCTGCAGTATCCGGATTTTTCCAAACCATTCATACTAATTACAGATGCTTCCTGAGACCGCGTGCGGAGCAGTGTTATGTCAAAATTTCGACGGTAATGAACTTCCAATAGCATACGCTTCGAAGACATTCAGTAAGGGAGAAAAACACAAACCCACAATCCTGAAGGAATTAACAGCAGTTCATTTTGGCATTAAGCATTTTAGATGTTATCTATACGGAGCTAAAAATTTTTAGTAAAACTGATCATCGACCACTAGTTCACCTTTTCTCAATGAGAGATCCTTCTTCCAAATTGACGAGAATAAGATTAGACTTAGAAGAATATAATTTCGAAATTGAATATGTTAAAGGAGAAAACAACGTGATTGCAGATGCCCTGTCACGCATAACTATAGAGGATCTGAAAAAGCTAAACGCTGATAACTCACAAATACTAGCAGCAACTAGGTCAATGTCAAGGTCAAGTTATAATAAAAGTAAAACTGATTCTTCAACAATATCATCTAACATTACTACACCCGAGTGTCGTGTTCGGGAGGCGTTGAATAATTTCGATGTTTTGAAATTACCACAAGTACAATTCACAATCTCGCGAGATCATATTACAATAACAATCATTCATAAAAGAAAGAAGAGCGCTCTCACCTTGTTTTTAATCACTAACGGCAAAATTCCTGTGTTAGCACAAATTTTGTCTGAGCTGAATCGTTTCGCCAGTGAGAAAAAATTGGGTCAATTAAGAATGAATTTGAAGGATGCCTTATTTACACAGTGCACTGTAAATGAATTTAAGGAAGTAGGTCAAAATATTTTGAAAAATGTTGAAATTGTACTTTGTAGCCCGCGAAGAGTAATTAAGGATAAAGAAGAACGACATCAATTAATGACAAAATTTCATGACAATCCTGTCTACGGTGGTCATAGTGGACAGAAAAGACTGCTCAAAAAATTGAAATCTCACTATTTTTGGAAAGGCATGTCGCGTGACGTAGCTAAATACACAAGAGAGTGTCATAAGTGTCAAATCAATAAAAAGGTAAAGGTCATATAGAACCACTAGTCTTGACTCCCACACCGCAAAGAGCTTTTGACATTGTATCCATTGATACAATAGGTCCTTTTCAAAAATCAAACATTGGAAATTCTTATGCAGTAACTATTCAATGCGAACTGACGAAATATGTAACCATCATACCAATTGTCAATAAAGAAGCCAAAACTGTGGCGAGGGCAATAGTAGATGACTTTGTTCTGATATACGGCCCCATGAAGGAGGTTAGAACTGACATGGGCACCGAATATAAGAACGAAGTATTCACAAATGTTATTAAATTGTTAAATTCGGGTCATAAAACCTCAACAGCTTACCACAGCCAAACTATAGGCGGTTGTGAAAGGAATCATCGTGTTCTAAATGAGTTTATACGGATGTATGTGAACGAAACAGTTACAGACTGGGATATCTGGACCAGACATTTTGCATTCTGCTATAATACTACTCCAAGTACTTATCATAACTATACACCTTTTGAACTAGTCTTCGCAAGGAAAGCAAACCTAGATACTGAATTGTTCACAAAAGTTCGCATAGATCCAGTATACAATCTTGATGCCTTTGACCAGGAAACTCGTTACAGACTTCAGTTTGCCTTGAATAGAACTAAAAATTTCCTAGACAAAGTAAAGAAGGAGCGGAAATCAAAATTAGACCAAAAATCAAACAATTTAAGTTTGGTTCCCGGTGATCTCGTGCTGACGTCAAACGAAGATAGAAAAAATTGAATTCATGGTTTGACGGCCCTTCAAAGTAATTGAAACACAAGGTGTCAACTGCACAATTGAGGATGACAAGGGTAGGCATATTACCATGCATAAAAATAGAGTGAAAAATATTTCCCTGCGCAGTAAAGAGGTATACCTATTGACTATTTTATTATGTCCCCTGACGGTTGCAACCACCCTATTGATGAACTTTGTGTTATTGATTAAATTACTACTTATCATGTTATTTTATTATTTAGGTATAATTGTAGGGTTATAACAATCTCTAGTTTTAGTTGAAGCGATACCTTATTGTAGTAGATAGTTAATAGTGATTCTAGATGTAGCAGAGTTGTAATATGTACCTAGTTATGTCTTTTGTTATGTCTTTATTCCTTAATTTGATTGCTTGTTTCACAATTCACATTCCTGGATGTCCTTACAATCGGCCGTTGTAACGGACATCTTCAGGAAGGGGAGGTGTAAAGCCTGAACAACCTGTATATTAATTCCAAATTAAAGAGAACAATATTGTTTATTCATTCAGGCTTGGTATTAGTCAATACGCCAAGCTTGCAATATATTTTGTAGGACACCAATCCGAGTTCAATGAATTCGGAATAGGAGAGAATCAATCGAATAAAGATATCCAAATGATCAAGTAGTTATTTATTCTTTACAGGCTTAGGCATTTTTTTTGTACAGTTAATCTTTAATTTACATCTGATTTAAATTTTCATAGGTTAGCGGTGAATGTACAACCATCATAGTAGCCCATCGCTTATCCACTGTACGAAATGCTAACAGAATATTCGTGTTCAATGAAGGAAAAATTATTGAACATGGAACTTACCAGGAGCTCATGGATACACAAGGTCCATTTTATAATTTAGTGAAATCGCAGAACAATAATCAAGAACCTGCTCCAGAAAAAGGTATTGGTATGATCTTTAGTCATCTTTAATTATTATTTCTTACATGTCGGATCATATAACGGATTTTTATAACTTTAAATTTTTTGCAGAGATTCCTGAAGAGCATATAGAAATATTCAAGAAAGAAATCAACAGAAGGGAATCGTACGTTGATATCCACAAATTCAAGCATAGAAAGGTGATCATCAAATTTTTAATTGCATTCTTCAAACATGCCTAATACAATCGAGTATTCAATGAAATTATTTTAAGAAACTTTAGTTTCATGCATACTAAAATGTAGACATTAAAAGAAGAACTTCTTTGAATCGGTTAGAATATTGTAAAGCTAGTAATTCATACAAATTGTTTGAAGTAAGGAGTTGAATTGCTGCAGGATACCTCTCTTTCGTATTTTTCCTTGACGATATTGATTTCCATGATTAGCTCCTTCCTGGCACAAGAGCTCTTGTGAATCATTATCCTAAATCATCAATTTTTATCTAAGTTTTAAATTTTTAAACTTTTTCTGTATAATTTTCAGTAATTACGCATTAAAAATTAAAATTTAATTCTTATTTAACCCTGTGCGTTCGCCATTTTGCAACGTTTTTAAAAAAATTTCCCAATTTTTCCATATTTTATTTTATAACTCCAACGAATATATCGAGACTAAAATTAGCCAAATAGATCATTCAAAATAATTTAATTCCAGAGTGTCAGTGAAACTGAAAAAGTAGAGAAAGGAAACGTTTTGAAAGTAATAGCAATGAATAAACCGGAATGGTATTGGATACTCATAGGTTGTATCACCTCAATTTTCATAGGAGCTGCTCTGCCTGTTTACTCTGTTCTTTTTGGTGATATTATTGGGGTAAGTTATAACAAGTGATATCAAATTTTTGTGTTTACGACGAATGTTTCAGACACTTTCGGAAGCCGATAATACCGAGTTAACCAATGCCTCAAATAGGATTTGTCTCTTTTATTTGATCCTTGGTGTTGTTGCTGGATTATCCTATTTAATTCAGGTGAGAAATTTCAGGGATACTAATAATTTATAAAATTAAGTGCTCCAAATATTGATCAGAGATTATAAAATATTTATAAGAACTTTTTTCGAGATTTATTGCTTCTGGTTCTACAATATCTCTGTGTCTTTTCTACATATTATCTTAAGCATACCAAATACGATAACTTGACCGATTCAAGTAATTCTAGCAGACACATAATGTGCTTACCTAAAGGTATCAGTAAGAATCTATACTCCATGTTTCAGATATATTCATTTGGAGTAGCAGGAGAAAATTTAACTCTTCGTGTACGAAGTAAGATGTTTGCTTCAATGTTAAAGCAAGAAATGGGTTGGTTCGACAGGAAAGAAAATGGCGTTGGTGCACTTTGCTCAAAACTATCAAACGATGCTTCTGCAATTCAAGGGGTACGTATCAACTTGAGAGATTACATATAGGAACTGCTGTAAATCAGGAGTTTTTACACGCTTGTTCTATAGTCATTTCCTGGTCTCTAGAACAGTGCAAGACTTAAGCAAGATAGGTAGTGTAAATAAAGAAACAATTTTTAAATTTCAGGCTTCAGGAATGCCGATTGGAACTGTGTTGAATTCTCTATCCACATTGATATTGGCTAACTTCCTCGCCTTATATTTTGAATGGAAGTTAGCACTGATAATGCTCGCCTTCTTTCCTTTCATTTTCATTTCGATATATTTCGAACAGAAAATAATGCAAGGAGATTCTGGATTCAGAGAGAAAAAATTACAAAAATCAGCTGGGGTGAGTAATAGGTTCCCGTTTTTCTAACATCATTCTGAAACTTAAAAAATCGTTAGTTAAAATATAACCTAACCATAATTTTTTATAGATCGCCGTTGAAGCAATAGGTAGTATACGTACCGTAGTATCTTTGGGATGTGAAAAGTTATTTATAGCCCGATATACAGAAGAACTAGTTCCTTATATTAAGGCTTCCAAAAAGAAAGCACACTTCAAGTCTTTCATGCTGGGATTGGCGAAAAGCTTGATGTACTTTGCTTACGCTGCTGGTTTGAGCTACGGGGCAACAATAATAGTGAAGGAAAAAATTCCCTACGGTATAATCTTCAAGTGAGTACCTCTTTAGCATGTAAAAAAAATAAAGAATTGAAACTTCCATATAAGATATGTTATTACAAGATATATATTTTTACATGCAGGTTGTTCCTAAATTCATGCGACAAACTTCAGCTTGAAGATTGGCCATATGTATAAATATTCTACTTTACAACGTCGTTCCATTGAAATAAAATATACCAAAAAGCAATATGAATTCCAAAATCTACTAAATAAATACATTTACATGAGTTATCGATCATTTTTATTCATTTTTTGGTGGCAGAATATATATAATAGTGAAAAAATTAATCAGTTTCATAATCGAGAATATCTCGCTATAAAGAATAATATTTTTATTTGGATTTATAGAATTAATTAAATATGTGCTTATTCAATTCCAGAGTTATAGAGCTGGTGATAGTTGGTTCATGGTCACTTGGAAATACTTTCGCTTTTGCTCCAAATTTCCAAACCGGAATCGAAGCTGCTGGACGAATGTTTACTCTGCTGAGCAGAACTCCTGAAGTCAAAAATATTGCAAACGCATCGAAAAGAAAATGGGTAAGAAAAAAAATTGACTGAATGCAATCTTAAGAGTTTCTATTGCTGTTAGTCCAAGATCTTATATGAATTCAATTCCTTCAGCAATGTTAGTTAAGGTTTGAAGTATAGCAAGTATAGCAAACTTCTGAACAAAAAACGAAAGAGTTTATATGGAACTTAACAATGCATTTTCCAATTCGTGAACGAAAAAGTTATTGAGGTAGAAATCTCCAAAAAATTCATGGATACGCATGCAAAAAAATTTTCGAAATATTATTTTGAGATTAAGAAATTGCTCATAATGTTGGGTTTCCACCATACCACCTCATTATTTCATCACATAAAGTTCAGTGATTGATTATGTTTGTTTTTTTTTTGACTATAAACATTATTATTTTTACAAAATATTCTCAAATGACTATAGTAGTTATAGTAGTTTCAAAACATTTTATATTTTTCAGGAGGTAGGAGACCTCGAATACTCAAATGTCTACTTCTCCTACCCTACTAGGCCAGATATACCAATTCTAAGGGGACTCGACCTCAAGATTCCAGCTGGTAAAACTATAGCATTAGTTGGATCTAGTGGATGTGGAAAAAGTACCATTATTCAACTCCTCGAAAGGTTTTATAACCCTACTGCTGGAGAAGTATGCGTGGACGATGTAGATATTAGGATAATTGATCTTCAGCATCTACGATCTCAATTTGGAATAGTATCTCAGGAACCAAACCTCTTTGACAGAACCATTGCCGAGAATATTGCCTATGGAAATAACCAGCGGAATGTACCAATGGATGAAATCATAGAAGCTGCCAAGAATGCTAATATCCACAATTTCGTCTCATCGTTGCCAAAGGTGAAACTAATTACTGATAATTAAACCATTTATAACTATTTTAACATAGTAACTTTTTCCCGACGTGAAAATAAAGACGATTTTATTTTTGATTATCGTATCTTTGTTTCTATCCAATATTATTATCATATATAAGATGCATAATAACAATAAAATAAGCGGGATTGACCTTGGAAGATCATCGACGATTGGTCCCTTACTTTTGACTTAAAATCTCAAATCATATCCATTTATTCAAGTCGTAGTTATCGTGATGTTTAAATTTACAAAAAAATCAAACCATCTCAGAAATGGTAAATTTTTGGCACGTGAATCGTCCAAAAATTCTCATGGATTGCATGTCACCATTTTTCAGAGATATCCTCTGCAGATTAATATTGAAGTTATGATTTCGAAAAATAAATATGCAATTTAAATTTTCAGGGTTACGATACTCCACTTGGTACGAAGGGAACGCAGCTTTCAGGTGGACAGAAACAAAGAATTGCAATTGCCAGAGCCTTAGTTAGAAATCCAAAAATATTACTCCTAGATGAAGCAACGTCAGCCTTAGATAATGAGAGTGAAAAGGTGATTTTTAACAGCTTTGTTATTTTAATGGGTCACTACGTATTTGTATTTTTTTTATTATTTTCCATAAAAACACATGAAACAATTTATTCTACTCCCTTGTATCAATCTTAAACGGTTTCTTAATTATGTATTATGTAAAAAAACGAGAATCACGAAAATGACTAGATTTCAGTTAAAAATTTGGCATGACTGTAGATAATAGTTTGATTCGGGCCACTGTTTACGATTCTGAGTTGTGAGTTATATAGGGTTTAACTACTATTCCTTCTTTCTTACAGATTGTTCAAGAAGCACTAGATAAAGCCAAAGAAGGAAGAACATGTATAACTATAGCCCATCGCTTAACTACTATTCAAGATGCAGACATAATTTGCGTATTGGAAAAAGGAAGAATTGCTGAAATGGGAACACATCATGAGTTAATTGCGAGAAGAGGCCTTTATTTCAATTTCCACAAGCTGCAGTCAAACCACTAGTTCCTTATGACATGTTCAATAGATATATAAATTGTTAATAAGAAAATATTATAACTTTTTTATAAGATCTTTTTCACTAAAACCTATTCCAATGTCTATTTAATTCATCGAGGTACGCGATTTCATCCCAATTTTGACAGTTGTCAAATTTTTTTATTCACTTTGTTTATCTTAATGAAATATTAATTATATTATGAATGAATGCTGACAAGTTTCATCCATACCCCTCAAGTATTTTTTATGAGTGCTCATAAACCAAAGCATACATCTGATTTGAAGTTCACATTATCTGAATCTTAATTTCCCGTCATATTGATATGATTTTTAATTCAAAACAGCGGTGCCTTTTTATCCTTGATCGATTGCATGTCTTCTCCTCTTTATTCTATCTCACTATTTCAATTACACACCTCTATAATTATTTTACTGTTGCTCTGGATTTGTTCGCATATGTTTTTGAGTCTGCAAATATTTTCGAATTAGTTCATGAAATTATTGAATTGGTTATAGACCATTTTCGGCTGTATATTAAAAAATTACAGACCTTCTAGCAAAACGATAGCTCGTTGTTCCACTGGGAACAAGCGCATAAAGAAGTATTATGACAGTTTCACACACCTAAATAATTAAGTATTAGAAAATGACAAATAGAACCAGGGCATTCGCCATTTGGCAACGAGGATCTCGTATTCTCTTATTGGAAAGCGAATGCGGAAAATAGCCAGCTAATGGCCCCAGGGCTGGACAGACAGAGAATTATAATTGCTATGCATTTGATACATCATGTTCTGAAACTTCTAATTCATATTCTTCGAAAGATCTTCAAGTTCGACCCTGACTGATTAATCATTAGGAAGTCAAACGTAATCGTTTGAAACCATTCTAGATTCAAAAAGATAGCTCTCTGTTTCACTCGGATTAAGTACATACAAATATTTAGCTCTTCCGAGACGTCAATCTGGTGGCCTACAGAACGGAAATTTGTTTGGTTTCAAGTTGCAAATGGTCAAATGTTGATTCAGAGGAAGAAAACGAATCATTAGATAATGCTATGTTTTCAAATTTCTCATTGTAAAACATAAGCTTAGGAAAAGAATTATACTGCTATGGATTTTCTGTTCTAATTTGCTAACTTCTGGTAGCAGTTCTACCGACTTCGGACTTTTGGCAACGCTGATCATAAGACATGACGCTCTTGACATAGATTTGGATGGATGAGTCATGAAGTTTATAGCATAGAATCGAGAGCTTCTGTTATAAGATGTCTAAAATACTGGTGTGTGCATTCCTTCGATTTTGTTTTACAGGTTTGGCGACATGGGGATTCTTTCATTTTCTCTCCGACAGGTAGCGCCACTCAAATCTATTCGAATGTCAGTTTCTGATCAGAATAAATTATTTATTGCGTTATTCGGAATTTTTGTATAAAAGTGTGTGAAAAGTGATTATCCATTTTTTATAATGCGTTTTTGTATTTTAAGTGGA
The DNA here is from genome assembly GCA_030674115.1 of Micraspis discolor. NCBI lineage: Eukaryota > Metazoa > Arthropoda > Insecta > Coleoptera > Coccinellidae > Micraspis > Micraspis discolor. The sequence continues at coordinate 7,235,321 of JARTUT010001740.1, forward strand.
CAGTCTAGTGTTGCGGATGATGGGGTAATATTATGAATAGAGCAGTTGACGTAAGGGACACTAACCACAGTGGATCAACTAGAGGATTATATTGAAATCCTAAATAAATACAAATGATGTTTGTTTTCTTATAAATTAATGCAACACATACATAAATGAGCATCAACTTACCATAAATCAGGCTTATAAAATCTTTATAGAATAATACTGAAAACATTTATGTTTGAGCAAGAGACCATAGCCTATCTATTGCAAGCGAAAGACCGCTCATTATTCTGGTCTTTCTAGCGGTCATTGCTTATAGCACAAGATGTAATGAAATGACCGCTAAAAGGGGCAAAACGATGACCAACAATGATCGGTCTTTCGCTTGGATTTGATTCTTGTATTAGTCTCGCTTCACAAGAATATTTATTTAAAAGCCAGTTCATCAGTGAAATCCATGAAATATTCGTCTAGTTAATTTTTCAGGGGAATAAAATAAATTTCTTTAATTTTTGTGGTTAATGTGATTTGAAATTTCAAAAAATGTCAAGCGACTTTATGGTCAAGCGTTTGCGATGAAATATTATGAATGAATTGCCTTGTGGCTCCCTCACGTGAGTATGAAACTAAACAGTCGCTATGTCCCAAAAAGTAAAATGACGTTTCCATTCAAAATTTGACAAGTGCACACACCAGTATTTTAGACATCTTATTCTGTTAGTTCTATATTCTATGGCATAAATAGCTATTCTGTCATGATTGCCTTTGACTGAAATGAAAACTCTCAAAATTTGGCACCGCTGAATTATTTAAAGTTATGCTATTCACATTAGCGAAATTCAAAATACTGAATTTAACATTTATGGCTATATTTGTCGCAGGATCTCTATGCAATATAGCTCTACTCATACTGCAGCGAGATGACTGGTCCTGTTCCACAGTGGTTAGCATTTCTTTTCATATATTATATATCTTTCCCTGTCCTGCATTCACTTTGGGTGTTTTATTTGAGAAGCGTGAACTCCTTGTGCCTTTGTTACTGGCAACCATACATTCCACTATTCATAACGCTTATCTAATAGTAGTTGCTTCGAATACATCATATACAGGAGTGTTTTGGGTGTACACAATAGTACTTTACATATTCCTTTTCATGGAAATCATTATGAATTTATTTGGAATGTACTTAAAGATAGCGTTATTCAACGTGTATACTCACGATGTAAAGAAGAAATTAACTATTGAAGAGCATATGAGACCATATTGTTTGGAGAGGTTTGGTAGATTTGACTGATAACAGAACAAAATATTTTCAATATGGACATAACCTAATTTAGCGTTCAAGTATTCATTCAAAAATTGTTAAGATATCAAAAATATAAATGTTTCAATCTGTTCGTCCTTTTAGTTCATTTCATATTCATGATGTGATGAAAATAATTGTACTTTTCGATCGTTAAAACTTATTAGACAAATCAAAGAGTACTTGTTCTTTGAATATCATGTAGAAAATTTATTATGGTGTGAAATTAAAAGGAAATACTTTATTTCTACTCTGTGATACACAATTGCACGAATTCTCTTGAACCTGTCTAGACCCAAGTTATCTATAAATAACGAAGATCCTCATCTGTAATCAACTGAGAGTTAATTTGAAATTGAAAAAAAATAGAAAAGCACTGATGGAGGTCAGATTTCTGGGAAGTTCACATATCTTGCAGGCTACAACTTGATCCGATGGATATTCTAGAAGTTGAAGAGGAAATCAAAAATCAGATTCTTATAACTCCTGAGCCATTGGAAGGATTTAACCTTATAATAAACTAGGACAGTTAACCTATTCTGAAAATATAAAAACTTTAGCTCTCCTTTGCATTATAGAGAGTTTACTTCCGGACGTTATACTCAAGTATAAACGAATACTTTGAACCAACAATAATGAAACTAACAGCTTTTCTACAATTTTATTTCAACCACAATCATCTTGCAATTAAAACAATAATATATCATCCTACTAAATACAAAAATAAATTTTGATATAGAACGCTTTCGATCATAAGGCATTGTGCTTTTATACAGGGTGCCTCCTAACAAGTTGGAGTTAAGATTATTCATTGCTTTCAAATGAACTGGTTTATTTATTGACGATAATTTAGATTCATGTTGTGATCTACCACAAGTACCCAGATTTAGATAAGAAAATGTTAGTTCATCTGCTGCTTCATAATAAATAATTAGATTTTGATTTCACACATTATTATGTATTGGGTGTTTCAAAAAACACCGGACAAGTGCTAGTGTTGCCCTTCTCCATAGATAGAGACTTCGGTAAAAATTTTTTCTAACTCTAAGATTTTCTGTTAATCATTGAAACATCCTTACGTATATTGATATATACTTTCCGTTAATTTTCATTCATGAAACACTTAGCAACAGAAAAATTTTTTTTTTATTTATTTCTATCTAGTATTTCTAAGAATACTCAAAAACCACTGACGCTATAAAATTTAGATGTTTTAATTCAAAAACAAGACACTTGGAGCTACAATTTCCTTTTTTGTATTTTCTGTGAACATTTCTCTCAAAGTTATAGCCGATTGAATATTGCCAGATCGTTTGAAATATTTCTTTGATCCTTTAAGTTTTTCCAGTAGTGTATGACATTTCCAAAACATTTTCTTTAAATACTTCTCTAAAACATGCAAAGAAACTGCAATATGAAATGAAAATGAAAAAGACTAAATCATTTAAATATTGGTTATAACATAATAGAAATATTATTTTTTTGATAACAAAAACTAGAGTAGAGGAAATTTCCTATAAACTCAATACAAATTAAATTCAATTGTTTCACATTTGAACAGCTCCACCACAAAACAAGTCCAAGGCATTCTTAAACCCATTGACAGAGCATCAACCACAGCACTTGGTAAAAGGTTCCACCTTTCAAAGATTCTTTTGGTAAGAAAACTATGCCGCTTTGAAGTAGCAAACTTTTCCTTTGCCAATTTGAACTGGTGACCTCTCAGATTATTGGTGTTTAAAGTATATAAGCCACGGATATCATCACCAAAGTGGCCACATAAAGACCTGAAAGAAAAAATTAAATCACCTCTGTCGCGCCGCGACTGGAAAATCGGCAATCCGAAAGTGATGAGCCTGTTCTCGTAGGTGGGGCGAATCCTTCCAAAGGGTATACGAGTGATCCAGCGCTGGACCGTCTCGAGGCAATGCTCATCGGCACGAGTGGAAGGCCACCAAACTGGGTCAGCATATTCCAACAATGGTCTTACGTAGGTGGTGAAGACAAGCTTCAATGTAGCAACATCACATCCGTTGAAGGTCTTTTGGATGGCTTAAGTCAACTGTCTGGCTCTGGTAGTGATGATGCTTACATGGTTTGACCAGCGAAGATCCTCGGAGACAGTTACACCAGGGTCAAAGTGACTTGAAAATTGTTTCAGCCTATCGCCGCTGATGAAGTACTCCCTCCTCGGGTTGTTTCTACCAATATGAAGAACACAGCACTTCTCCACATTCAAAGGAAGTAACCATTCACCACACCAAACATTCAATTCATTCAGGTCACGTTGCAGAGTATTGAAGTTAGATAAGGGAAAGTTATATATTTTGGTATCATCTGCAAACATAGAGCACGAAGAGTGGAGTAATCTAGGTAAATCGGAGGTGTATAATAAAAATAATATTGGGCCCAGGACGGAACCTTGTGGAACACCAGATAACAAAGGGCTTCCGGGACTGGAGAAGGAACGATCGACCCTGACGTGGAAAAAACGATTGGATCTTGGACAAATTCCTGTTGAAGAAGCCATGTTTGCTAGCTGGGCCTATTAATCCAAGTTTACCATGCAAGTGATGTGGATTCGGAATCAGATCTTGTGGGATCCCAAGGAAGGTAAATCATCTCTCTCTGACGTTGAAATAAAGATTTCCTAGGAAAATTTTCTACGAGAATGAACTTTTCTGACTAACTGTGATTGTCTTCATGACAATGTGTAATAAAGAAGACAAGGACCTTTCCCGGACTTAATCAAAACTACATTTTTTCTCGAATTAAAAAATATTAAATAATGTTTTCAAGGAAAGAATCAACAATTTTCTTCTGTATAAAAATAATCACTTCGATAGCGGAGAAAGTGATTAATTTGAAAACTGCATGTGAATCTATAAACAGCTTTCTGAACTCAACAGATTCCCCTCAAGATTGCTTCATGATTCATCAATATTTTCTTATGGAAAACTAATTTTTTTCGTAGAAGTATGAATGGGGCGTTTCATTTCTAATTCTCATCTGATCTCAATCGGTCACTCTATGAAACAATATTTCAATCAATTGTTCGATAGATAAGATAGAAGATAAGGATATAAATTATTCAATGCATTCATTTTTGTTCTATCTTCGATGAAAACCTTATATACCTATCGATGAATTTCAGTTTGTTTTGTGATTACCTAGTTTAGTGAAGTGTCCAAAACTAGCGGAAACTTTTGTTTATATAGTAAGTAGTAAGTACCTACCTTATATGCTACCTACGATAAAATGAATCTGAATTTAAAATAGATTGTCGGTTGGTTTATGGTTGAACAGTTATTTAGCCGAGTTATTGATATAATATACTGAGGAATTCCGGATAGGTATATAGAGTGCGGAATAAATTCCTAGGAAAAAAAATTGATCAAGAATTCAATTTGGATATGCGTTATCTGCTTTCTCTATTACTATTTTCAATGTATCGAGCAAAACTGTTTTCACATTTTCCTATAGAAATGTGTGAAAATCTTGTAGCTGAATTATTGCTTCAAATATTGGGGCTGAAATTGTTAGTAGTTGATTTTCAAATTTAAACCGTTCTTTATTTAATTATTATGATTTGGATGGTAGTTTCTAAAATTAATATCTGAAGACTTATTTGACGTTTTATACTTAATGTTATACATCCATTTTAATCCAATATAAGGTCCCCTTTAGACATTTAAGTGCCGCTTAACAATTAGTGCAAGTTGAGTTTCATTTAAGGGATGCTTAACACCAAGTGTGATTGGTGCAAACGGGTCTTAACCCTCAAGCCCGTCTTGAACATTCTGTAACATATTAATCCTCCAAATATTTATTGCTGTGAGTTTAATTTTCATAGTGTCGTAATGCAATAATGGAAAGTATTTATCTTGTAAATAGGTTGAATGAAATAGATGACATATATGAAGACGATTTCGATATATTTGTAATAATTGATTGGGCTTTTCCCATTTGGATTATAATACAGCAGATCATTATCGTGATATTAGCATTTTTTAGGAGAGTTCGGTTGAGGACACAGAGCACACTGTATCTGTTATGTTTAATAGAATGTAATTTGTTCAAGCCAAAAGTTCAAAAGAATTTATATATACAGGGTGAGTCTTTGACCACTGCGTTAATTTTAACCATAAATTATTGACGTCAAAAAAAACATATTCTTCCTATAACATTTTTCCGAATTTGGCCCCGTTCAAAATATATAGGGTGTTGAAATATCATAAAAAAAATTGCATTTGTAAAAATTTGATAACAGGCATGCATATTTTGGCATCAATAGATTTATTCCATTTCTTGTGGGTTTCTCATTCTCACTACTACTGTACAGATTGGTTAAATTGCATGAAAGACAAATATCACTTGAACTAAAGGTCCGTATCTTACACTTCCTAGAATAATTAGTCTTTTTGGCGCTCTTGTTCACCTGAACAGAGTGCTTATCAATTTGCCCAAATGTCTGTGACTTTCGAATTTTTGGGCAAAAGTGGTGTCAATCATTTTGTTTGGACCTACTGATGAATAATCCGTGGTCAAAATCGATTCTGTCCGTCCGGCCGTCCGTCCGTCCGTTCCGTGAACACGATAACTCTCGAACGGATGAAGTTAGAGAGTTGAAACATTCAGAATAGATTTGAGGCATAAATATCTCGGCTAAGATCGTTATTCGGTCAAATCGGCCGAATAGGATCGGAGTAACAAAAAAAAAATTTTTTTTTCATATGACACTGTTCAAATAAAAATTTTTTTATGGTGCAGTTTTATCAGACGTATACAAAAATACCACTCTCGATTTCGACAAGCTAATAGTTCTGGAGATATGATTTTTCAAAATTTAAATAATTGTAAGTGGTTTACAAGAGCGCCTAAGCCAACTGACCTCACGTCAGTGCTTTCTAAATTTTTTTTTGCAGATAAAATCATTCATCATCTTTTTTCCTAAATTGCACAATTTTTGAGATATTTGAAGTTGCAAAGAACTAAATCGATATAATCATCCGATGAAACATGAGTGAGTGAATAAGAATGTTGTTAAACCATTCAGGTTCAATAGTTGATGCTGTGGAAGGTAATTTTCATCCAAACTAAACTGGACTACAGGGGGTATATGCCCAATGTGATAATTTAAAATGCTTATAACTTTATAACGCAGCTGAATATGGAAAAACGGTATGGGAAAAAAGTGTTTCTTGACTCACCCTGTATATTGTTATAATGTATTTCTCAATATTCAAAATGTAATAGATTGTACAATTTTAAATTTATTATACTTTTGATTGAAAATCGGTACGTTTTAGAATTGTTTCAAACTTTTAAGGCACATTATTCATGCAAGATTCATTCACAATAGATACAAATCCGTTGTTTCTTAAGTGCTCAGAATCTATTTTTACGGAGTCTATGTTTTTGTAAGATCCGATAACAAAATAAACATGATTCATGTTAGCATAAATTTGTAAGGTGAAATTTTATTTCTGAGTAATGTTTAATTTTTATGCTTTCATATTCTCCCAATAGTATTATTTCACCACCACACTTTTCTTCATTGGATTTTAATTCAAAAAGACAATGACATGCAGCCATTATTAATCTTTTCCTCACAAGATAAAGGAATGCGTATTGTCGAATTTTATGAAATCCATTATTTCATTCCATGACAATTCATTAGTTCTCTTATCTGGATGAGAGACAAAATCTCGAGTACTTAAAGGGTCCGAGATATAAATGATTATTATTTCATCTAAATCCGTATTGTCATTTCTCAATTAAAAGTAAATATAATCTCGTAGTCGTTTCATATTAGTGTTTTGAGATAGATGACAAATTTTTTAAGTAGCCAGTTCTATTCCGGTGAGTAGATATCTCATCCACTAGGAATTCGAAATATTACACAATCTCTCTGTTTTACGTATATTATTCACTTTTTTGATTATCTAAATTAAGAAGCCCAAATTTAACTCTTGCTTTCTTGCTATCATTATGCCCTAATGTTTATAAATTTTTAATAACGGATCGAAATAGTCTCAAATAATTGGGTTCAAATCCCTGATGACGAATCCTTAGTCAATATGAGTATTACTGGACGTCAGGGCGCACTTTAACTCTCGAGCGATATAAGCTATGTTATGTATAATTTTACCAGGTAAGAAAAAGATTCGAAAAAAATCCAAAACTGTTTTTAAAATTTCGATATCTCCTACTATATTCATCAGATGTCGACGAAATTTCTTGTGTTTGTGAAGCTACTCTGAAATTTTATTCTGTATTATGATAACCATATAAAAAAATGTTAAAAATAACCGGAGTAAGGTCGAGAGCTTTTCGTACTCATGTTCTCTAAGTGATTCTAAGTTTTTACACGAATTTGTTGGAATACTGAAGACTTTATACTATAATAATCAAATATAAATGTAAGAACAGATTGATACAAGAAGCAGTATGACAACATGTATGTAAGCGAATCAACAAACTTTTATTCCCAATTAACCAAAACCAAAATTGAATTCGTCAGTATTGCTCAAGCCCTCAAAAAATCGTGAATACCCCAGTTAAAACCAAATATATTGAAACTCATGAATCATGACAAACCGATGGTTAAAATTCACTTATTTCGATGCATTCCAGATAAGAAAGCTTATTGGAATAAAATGAAATTTGTACAATCTCAATGAATATTCTATTTTGTCTTGAATGAAGAATGAGCACAATCTGAAATCTCAAAATATTCAGGTTATTTATAACCTGATGAATATCTTACGAGATATTGATTATCTCTATTAACTTTTTGAGATTTTTTTATGTTTCTAAATTGACAATTTTTGTTTTAATCGTTATTCCACAGAACAGAAAGAAGTCAAGTGTAGAACGCGTACTTGACTGCAAAAAAATTTAACGGACTTGGCCAAATAACGGAGATATTTGGATAATTGTTCCATTCTGGCAACAAGGGTGGTACTAGCAAAATTTTTTGGGGGGTAATCTCTTCATATAAGAAAAGCAATCACACACATTCATATGATCACAATTTTGTTGTTATTTTCATTTCATAGATAGATGAATGAATTACTCCCTCTTCCCTACTTGAAACCAACATTTCTGGAAAATTTAAAAAGTCAGCCTCACCTGCTTCGAATGAAAGAGCCTATACGGCTGGAAGAAGCCAATTATAGGAGACCATTCTCAGCTCTGTTCCGGTCATATTCTTCTTCTCAATCAGCCGTCTCCAGGCGAAGGTTAGCGATCCACCTGGCCAACAGAATTCTAGAAACTGCCACTCTGAAGGTGTGTCCAATCACAGCGCGGCATTCGAGCGCGGCACGCCGCACGCTGCCGTCCAATCACAGCGCGGCTGACCGCGCGCGGCAGTGTCTGTTACCAGCCGCGCGCGAATGTTTTTATTATTCGTTCGTCGGTAATTGTGTGTGGACGTATTTTATTAAGTAACATGGATAACGAAACTGCTGTTCGGCTAATTGAAATATATGGCCCCCATGGTCCATTATGGGATACTAGGTGCAAATAATATCACAATAATAATATTCGGTATATATATTTAAAAACTATTGCCTCAATCGCTAATAACCCAAGTGGTTGATGTGGTTTTTTTTTGTTGTTTACTTTGTAAATAAGAAAAAAAAAGAAGATATAATTCGTACAACCAAAGGCTGTTTTCAAAACGAAAATGAAAAGTCTTTTAACAGAAGGGAAAGAAAGCGAGAAAAAAAAACATCGAATGTCACTGGTTGTGGTAAGTTTAATCTTAAAAAATGTGTCGTACGGTACTTGATTTCGTAATTAATCACTTCCAGATTATGTATCCTCTGTTGATAGTTTGGTCGCATCCAACATTGCCTTGTTTTAATGCACTTTGTTCTCTTCCTTCTACGTAATTTACGAATAATAAGCAGAGTTACAACACACGCGGCCGCTTTCATTGTGTCTTCAATACGAAATAAAGAGCATAGGTAGTCTATGATAAAGAGCGCGGCGTGGCACGGACGTGCCGCTCAGTACTGCTGCGCAAAAGGTCTAAACTAGTTACGCGGCCAATTTGCGTCCAGCGAATGACGCGCGCAGCTGCCGCGCACTTTGTGCGCTGTGTTTGGACACACCTTTAAGACATCCGACGAAGTGGACCCATACCATCTTTAAACCTGAAATTCTGCCATCCAAATGATCTTCTGCCTTGATTACTCTTAGGATTAAGCACCTCTCATAACATGTCCTATACAGGGTGAGTCTTTGACCACTGCGTTAATTTTTGACCATAGATTCTTGACGTCAAAAGAAACATTTGCTTCCCATAACATTTCTCCAAATTTGACCCCGTTCAAAAGATATAGGGTGTTTAAATTTCGTTAAAAAATTGCATTTTCATCTGTAATATTCAAACGACAATATCAATTGAAATGATCTCTTGTAGAAGGATTTCAAAAACAATTATGCATATTTTGGCATCAATAGATTTATTCCATGTCTTGTGGGTTTCTCACTATTACTGTACAAATTGCATGAAAAACAAATATCACTTGAACTAAAGGTCCGTATCTTGTACTTCCTAGAATCATTAGTCTTTTTTGCAGATAAAATCATTCATCATCTTTTTTTTCTAAATTGCACCATTTTTGAGACATTTCAAGTTGAAAGGAATTAAATCGATATAATTATCTGATGAAACATCAGTGAGTGAATCATTTCTCAGAGGTAAAATAATGTTTTTAAAGAATTCAGATTCAATAGTGGATGCTGTGGAAGGTAATTCTCATTCAAACTAAACTGGACTGCAGAGGGGTATTTGCCCAATGTGAAAACTTGCAATGCTCATAACTTTTTAACGCAGCTAAATATTTAAAAACGGTATGGGAAAAAAGTGTTTCTTTTGATCTCAAGAACCTATGGTTAAAATTAACGCAGTGGTCAAAGACTCACCCTGTATTTCGAGTTTTCGTTACCTTCATCACATTGAGGAGTTCCAGTGGCTTTCTCATACGGACATGAACCTCAGCATTTGTTATTCTCTGCACCCAAGATATTTTCAACATACGCCGGTACAGGTACATCTCAAATCCTCAAACTTTCTCTCCAAATTTTGATCCATCGTCCATGCTTCGCATCCATATAACAGCACGGAGAAAATGTAACATCTAATCATTCGAATCCTGAGAACCAGACTGTGTGTCGACCTGGTGAAGAAATTCTTCATCGTAATGAATGATCTCCTTGCTCAATATGTATCCTTATCTCTTTTTTTGTTAAAACTAAATATCTAGTTTTGGGGAAATTCAATGTGGAGACTTCTCATATCTATAATCAGATCCCTAAATGGATTCATGCTTTATCATCGACTTCAATAAGTTGAAATGATATGCGGAATTGTTTCATGAATTGGCCAAATGGAAAATCCATGTATGTATGAGTTCAATAATACCTATACTATTGAGATCCACAATAAAAAATATAAATGTAGTTCCACTATTGGTCGTTCAAGATAGGTACTTATAACGTTCAAGATATACAGGTGTCCCGTAACTCCATGTCAATCGGTTACTGGGCAATATGCTTGGTTATACCAGTTCTAGCAAGAATTAAAAAAGAATCTATGTCACTTGGTTAAGTGATAATAGGTATATTTTTGAAAATAATGAAAATTGACACTCTACACTACATCCTTAGGTTTTGTAGTGACAAATTTTCCAATTTTGAAGTGATTTTTTTAAAACGTAATCCTAAATAACCATGCTATTGATTACAGTCACAAATCCATTGTTAGGTTCAATAGTTTCAGTAAAAAAAATATAACTGACATGGTTAAAATAGTATATTATATACCGCGGGACTGAAGTAGTACATTTAATCCTGAAGGTAAAGTTTATATATTTATAATTTACCTGAAGGATTAAATGTACTTCAGTCGCAAGGTATATACGATACTTTTCGTACTTCCGGTATGATTTTATTAATTATTTCAATAATTTCAATCAGTTTTTTCTCTCTTCAACTCATTCAATAAACTGTCTTTAAAATAAGTTACCATAGTAACATTGCGTTGTGACAATTATAATTTGGAAACATTGTCATTACTAGTGTCATTGTAAAGAAACACTGTTATTGATAATTATTGGTATCATGAGTGAAGAAGGTGTATCTGATATTGTTAAAAGAGCAGCCGAATTAGGTGAAGAATTGTTACCACCGAAATCTAGAAAACTATAAGAGCAGCAGTACGATGCTTTTAAAAAGTGGTGCCGCTTAAAAAATGAGACAACCTACTGAAAATGCGCTGTTAGTCTACTTCAATGATAAATCAAAAGCGGTTTGTGCCTCAACTCTCTGGGCACATTACTCAATCCTGAAATCGGTTATTAACATTAGAGAAGATATTGATATAAGTAAATTTCCAAAATTATTAGCTTTTTTGAAGAGAAGAAATGAGGTATTTAAGCCAAAGAAGTCTAGAATTCTCACGTCTGTGCAGGTAGATCAGTTCTTACGGGATGCTCCGGATGCTAAATATTTAATGCTTAAGGTAAATTTGGAAATGTGTTTATATTCAGAAATTTTAAGAAATCAATTTTTTGTAGGTTGCACTTATTTTGGGCGTTGCGGGAGCTTGTCGTAGAAAAGAGTTGGTTGATTTAGAAATCGACGATGTGAGGGATTTGGGCGATTCCTTCCTTATTGCGATTAGAAACACCAAAAATAAAATTGACCGAAATTTTGTGATCAAAAATTCAGAAAACAGTGCCATCAGTTTTGTGGCGATATTTCGAAAATATGTGGCATTGCGAAAGACAGGGACACCTCATTCAAAATTTTTTGTTCAATACATCAACAAAGAATGTACTACGCGAGTAGTAGGAAAAAACATGTTTGGTACATTTCCACGGCAAATAGCAGCTTTCTTGAAATTAGAAAATGCGACGTCTTATACGGGACATTGTTTTAGACGCACATCTGCATCTTTGTTAGCTGATTCGGGAGCAACAATAGACGTGCTGAAGAGACATGGAGTATGGAAATCCTCCAACGTGGCCGAGGGATATATTGAATCGACTATTAAAAATAAACAAAAAATTTCAGATAAAATATTTGGTCAAGTCGCCGATTCGTCCACTATAGTTATGCCACAGTCCTCATTCTCCCTTCCTGTTTCCGCAGGATCTTCGAAACAAACACCAGTTCAATATGATAAGGACCTATCTGTTACTCGTCAGTTACCTGCTGCATTAACCCAGGAAAGACTGGTCAATATGACGAACTGTCACAATATTAATTTGAATATTAACGTTAATTACCATTCTAATTAATTGTATTTTTCAATAAAATATCCCTTAAATTCGTTTGTTTATGATTTAATTGTTCCGGGAGTTTCGTCAATATTTAATCCCGGAGGGATTAAATGTGACACTTTAGTACCTGTCACAAGGGAGTGAAGTTGTCACTTTAGGCCCGAAAGTACGAAAAATATGTTTTCAGCTAACTTTGACACTACATCTTTAAAAGAAATGTACCGTACTACCCTTGGCAAGTAACTTTAAAAAATGGCCCATTTAATCAAGATTACAAAATAGTACGGTACTTGCTAGCTACCTTTCATACAAAATATTATTATTAATATTGTCAAATGATTTTCGAATAATTGAAAGTATGATATAATGTTGTATTGTTGTAAGATGTAATCATAATGAAACAAAAGAAAATTTTGAAGTACATTTATTTTTCTGGAAAATAATAATAAATGCTCAAATTATTTGCCTTCTGCATGAATACATGCTCTGCATTGCCTCAGAAAAGATCTCCTCACCAAACGTGCAAATTTTCTTGTATTTATTTCTTCTGCTGCTTCTACAATTCTGCGACGTAGTTGGGCGAGATTTTCTATTGTTTTTAAATAAATTTTGTCTTTAATGCAGCCTTAGTAAAAAAAATCCAGTGGGTTTAGATCCGGAAAACGTGGATGCCACAAAATTGAACTAAGGCACCCAATCCAGCTATCAGGATATTCATTATTTAAATAGTCACGTACGGGGCAAGTATAATGCGCTGGGCAATCATCTTGTTGAAACCACATGTTTCGATATATGTATTTGTCTTGAAGATTCGATAGAGAACCTGACGAATACACTGATCACATAATTTTTTGATATCTTCGTTTCATTTTATTTTCAGATATTCAAAACTAAGGAAGGAGGATGAAGACGAAAAAACTCGACCTAGTGCAGGCCGAGAGAAATGGAAATGGAAAACGATCCGTTTTGGAACCGTAAGTTTAGATTTCTAAATATTCACAATTTCTAAATTTTGAGGGTGGCTATCCATAAGCTTGTTAGGAGTGTTATTTCGTGTTTTGAATATGGAAAAAATCAAATATTTCGTCTTATTTTACTTCATTGATTTTTTAACAAGACCGGTTTTGGTTATCAAGCCATCGTCAGGTGCTGGATATGAATTGAAATAGTGGTGAATGGTTTATTTCTATTTGGGTATTAAGTGGTAAAAGATTGGAGTGAATATACAGATTCATCACTTCCATCGATTCCAGGTTATTTAGTTCTTAGTCTCTTCAGGCATTTGTGAAGAATTTTAAAATTGAAAGAATCCTTATGATGCTTTTCACTAATGATTAGAGTATAAACTGCGATCTTTTTGCCTCATTTCATTTTTGTGCTAGTTTGTCTAAATATGCATTGCAATCTTTACAAGCAAATTTATAAACAGAAAAAGTCAGATATAATCAATAGGAAAGATATAGTATTTCACCAACACACAAGTTTGATCACTAGCTAAAAGCTTTTACAGCATGAATGGATTACAATGCTCACCATATTCGCCAGACCAGGCACCATCGGATTATTATTTATTCCGTTACCCCCAAAATTGTAAAACCTACACAGAGGTCGAAATCCTTCCCATCAATTTTTTGCCAGATAAGACCAAGAATTTATGAACGTGGTATTATGCTATTACCAGAAAGATGGCAAAGGTATTATTCGTTATATTTGTTTATTATACTGAATCAGTTTCCGAAGACCCCAATATATTTCTGACCTATGGGTAACTATGAGTGTTTCCAGACGGACTTTTAGTCATTTGAGAATGTATTATAATTTTTATTGTCTTTGAAAGTTCTCAATACTTAATACCCTTTATTTCTCAGAAACTTTGCGGTGCAAGAAAGATCAAATGGAACTCCAACTGCACCATCACCTACAGGAGTACCTGAAGCTCCAACTGACACGCCAATTGACCCTCCACCGATAGGATACTTTCAAATGGTAAATCATTAAGTTAATCCGTAATTTCCAATATTCTGATTCAATTATATATATAACAGTTCAGATACTCAACCCTGATGGACAAAATATTAATTATTCTTGGTATTATCGCAACACTTGTGATGTCAGGTGTACAACCCTTAAACAATTTATTTTATGGAGATCTAACAGAAAATATTATTGAATATGTAAGACAGTTGAATAATCCAGATCAGGCTGCGTTGGATAAAGCAACTGACAAATTCCTTGACGATATTAGATTGTTTGCCATCCAAATGGGATCTATAGGGTTGGCCATGCTGGTATTGGGTTATATATCAATGGAAACTTTCCATTTAACTGCTTTGAGACAGGTGAGTAGTAATTACAGTCAGAAGTACTTTATTAGTTGAAAAATAATGAATTTGAAAGAACGAAAGTATTGACGAGTTTGCGAACAACTTTATGTAACTTGCTATACTGTTATGGCTGTTGATATAAGGCTGTACGTCCATCTTTTATAGCTTCAATTCCGTTTTCATCTTCATTATCCAATATAAATTTGTTCTGAACCTAAACGTTCCTTTGATTGATAATAGTCTAGAGAATTGACCTTGAAAAATATTGACGAGAATAATAGACTGATGTAACGATTGGATATAAAACTTAGTTTTCATCAAATCATAATTTTTCATTTACAGATATTCAAAATACGAAGTCGTTACACGGAAATGGCTTTAAAGCAAGACATTTCTTGGTATGATCGACACCAAACAGGAGATTTTGCTTCTAAAATGTCGGAGTAAGTAATTTTCCTTTCATATTTCATTTTAATTCGAACATGAATCCTCATTTTTTTCAGCGATCTCAACAAATTAGAAGAAGGTATGGGTGATAAAATTCCTCTGTTCATCAACATGCAAGCTGTATTCCTTTCTTCACTGATTCTGGCCTTTGTGAAAGGTTGGGAGTTAGCATTAGTATGTCTAACTTCTTTGCCCCTTTCCATGATATGTATTGCAATTGTGGGCGTGGTAAGTAAGTTTCCTAGAATTAAAATTGAGTAAGAATAGTTAGATTTTTATTGTAAAACTGGGACAATGCCAAATACGCAGCCATATTACACGGATGAGGTTCTCTTGGTCTCAGAATCTGAAGACGATCTGGAACGCCTACTATTTAAAAACATCACAGAGAGTTACAACAAGATAACCTCTATCGCAGAAACGATGTAAATAATAATATCAAGGAAACCTTCAGCAAGCTGGCGATAGTCGGCGTCACCTTCATTGACTAAATAACGTGTTTTGATTACCTTGGAGTCAGAATTCATAGCAACGGTAATCTAAAGAAAAAGTAAAACTTAAACTCAACAAAGTCACCAGAATATCAGGACACAATCAAAGATCTGAGCATGGAATGTAAGACAAGAATATATAAGACGTGCGTAAGACCCATGACGATGTATGAAGAGGAGACGAAACCCGATAGTACCATGTCAAATAGTCAGATGGGAACAATTGAAATGGAAATCCTTTGTGCTATATCCGGTTAAACATTACTAAATACCAAATTGAAGATTCCTTACTGAAGCAGTGCAGTTTTAAATATTTCTCAGGCTAGATTCACTTGAATCAGTTAATATTCAATCAAATTCATCTTCGAGGAGGCATATTTCATATAACCTATTTTGTTTTAATTTCTTGATTTCAGCTCTCTACAAAATTAGCTAAGAAGGAATCTGATGCTTACGGATCAGCTGGAGCCATTGCTGAAGAAGTGCTCGGAACAGTCAGGACGGTTTTGGCATTTGGTGGTCAGGATAAGGAGATAGAGCGATACAACAATAATCTAATTTTTGCTAAGAAAAATAACATTAGGCGTAATGCACTCACTGGAATTGGATTCGGTTTACTTTGGTTCTTCATCTATTGTAGTTACGCTCTCGCATTTTGGTATGGCGTTGGACTCATTTTCAATGATAGAACTAAGGATGTTTACAACCCTGGTAATATGATAACGGTAAATATGCATGGTATTTCAATCACAATGACTGATTTCTCTTCTTTGGATTTGATTCACATTCACAGCGTCTATGTCTGAGACTTGAGAAAGCTCCTTATGTTATTTTACTCTCACTTTCAAGGGCCGCTTTGTTTATCCGACATATGATCTTCCTCATCCGCTTGGTATATGATACATTCAATTACCAGTTCTTTTTAGTCATTATCTAGTTCAACTTTTGGTTAATTAGATCTTATGGTATCTTGTGTCTTGAATGAGGTTGTTAGATTTATTTCGAATTCTTATTATTGTTTTTGTCATTATGGAATTTAAGCTGATTTTGTCTGATTTGTTTCTCTCTTTTCAATAGGATAGCCATTACTTCGGAGTGTTTTTGTGATGTTATTTATTTTCTCATTTTTATCATTTTGGGTAGAGCATATATTTGTTGCTCTATCATAAAACATTTATCCACTCCGAATTTAATTTTTGGTTGATGATATAATATCCAAAGAAGAGAAATCTACAAGAAGAAAAACTAAGAAAGCCGTATTTATGAAAAGTACCTTTGATCTTATTAGAGCATCCTCAATTATTGGTTTGTCGGAAGTTTTGAGACTAATTTTTCGAAGTAACTTGAGAAAGTCTTCAAATTACAATTTACTTTTTTAAAAGTGTTTTTGCCTGTCGACACGTTGGTACCAGGAAAAAAGAGATGGTTACAAGAGAACGAGTAATAATGTAACACACGATTTCCACCACAATTTTTTTTCCATTATTTTAGTCTGGTTCTTTTGCTATATGTCAAATCGTCCACGCCAAACTTAATGAATATTTTTGCAGGTATTCTTCTCGGTGATGAATGCCTCTATGAATTTTGGATTCTCATCGACATACATTGAGATATTCTCAAAAGCTAAGGCATCTGGTGGCAAAATATTCTCAGTTATAGACACTGTACCAATAATAAATCTGTCAATAAATAAAGGAAAGAAAATGGAATCTATGAAAGCTGACATTAAATTCAACAATGTTAAATTCCACTATCCAACAAGGAGGGGAGTACCTGTAAGTTGAAGTTCTTCTAATATACCTATTTTAACTCATATAACTGACAATTAAGATTCTAAAACAGTGGAGCAAATCAAGCTATTATCCAAATTTCGAACTGAAATCCCAAATATTTATCGGAATATAGTTGTTTTCGTAACTCTCAAATTTAATCTTTAAAAAAGAAAGAAAAAATAAATTAATTCAAATTCAATTCATTATGGAGAACCATGAAAAAAATAGAAATACGGGGTGTTCCATTTAAAATTACAAAGGTGTTGCTAAATTCGATTACATTTAGCTTCACTGGAACTTTGGTATTTCAAAAATAGACCTTATATAACCTGATGTTGATCTACACAATTTTAAATAGTTTTCCATAAAAATTCAATAGGCCGTCCACTTTGGGACACCCGATATATATTGTATTCGAAATTTATTTATGCAATAAAGTTAAACTCGTTTCTTCAGATTCTGACTGGTTTGAATATGGAAATCAATTCTGGACAAACTGTAGCTTTAGTCGGAAGTTCAGGGTGTGGAAAGTCCACGTGCATCCAGATGCTTCAAAGGTTTTATGATCCAATTTCAGGAGAGGTAAGTGGTGATGATAAGAAAATATTTTACTTTCATTTGTACAGGTCAATTCTGCTTTAAAGAATGCGGTTTGCCTCGAAAAAGTTCCTACGTAAAATAATGAACAATTTAATGTTTACCTAACCCCTAGAAAATTTATTGTCATTGACCAATTCTGAACTCTAATCAATACTTACACCATAACTTTTATCGGCCTATTTACGGCACAAATCCAATATCAAAGAATGGTTAACAAATCCCAATCAATAATCTGTTTGCTTCGAAAGGTCTGGTTACCACAAACAGAATCAGTTCGTTCATCGAGGATCCAGTCTCAAAAGACTGAATACTTGAACTGAAAATCGCGTGGATGCAGTCCTGAAGACCGGATCGTCTCTGTAGTCAGTTACAAAGACCAATTCGTCCGCTTGCACCAGAATCTCGCATTATATACTGTCAGGGTCTCCCACCTCTAGTGACTGACATGCGCGACCAAGAAAGAGTTATCAATATGAATCATACTGACGGTTGCGTCAGTACCTTCCCGAGGAGAGAAACATCGCATTACAATTAGAAAAATTAAATATACCTACTGGAATCAATGAATCGATTTAATATGTAAAGAAATAATTCCAGTATTAGAGGAGATGTAGGCAATGAGAGACAGTTGGCAATGGTGATCACCTTAAAATAACCGAATGTGACCGAA
This sequence comes from Micraspis discolor, assembly GCA_030674115.1. Classification (NCBI taxonomy): domain Eukaryota; kingdom Metazoa; phylum Arthropoda; class Insecta; order Coleoptera; family Coccinellidae; genus Micraspis; species Micraspis discolor. The sequence continues at coordinate 7,254,213 of JARTUT010001740.1, forward strand.
CGATGTTAATGTTCTTACATCTAGTATTGAGTTTTTATTGCACTTCTTATATGTAGTAGTCGTATTTCTTATTAAGAATTAGCGGACATTATTAAGTAAATTGCCAACGTATTCTCTGGATGCACTCAAAATCAAATAAAAAGAGTACAACTATGTATACCATATATGTTAATGCATCACTATTGTCAAGCGATGTTGACAATGGTGACAAAATTTATTTTTTTTAATTTTGCTGATTGTACCCAAATTTGTGAACTTATATAATAATAGTTGATAGTTAAGAAAATGAAGTTTATGATCAGAATAAAACAATAAATAGTTGATTGATAAATATGTTTTCAATTTTGTTTTTGCTTAAGATATTCCCATTACTTGAATCTCACCTAATATTTATTACTTACAGATCACCATCGATGGTCATGATTTGAAAGATCTTGATCTTACTTGGTACCGACAAAATATAGCTGTAGTTGGGCAAGAACCAGTACTTTTTGCAACCTCTATCGAAGAGAACATTCGGTACGGAAACATTAAAGCTACCCATGAGGACATTGTCGAAGCAACGAAGAAAGCAAATGCATATGATTTCATTTCTGCCCTTCCTCACGGCTTCAAAACTGTGGTTGGAGAGAGGGGGGCTCAGTTGTCTGGTGGACAGAAACAAAGGATAGCTATAGCTAGAGCATTAGTTAGGAACCCATGTTTACTTCTGTTAGATGAAGCTACTTCAGCCTTAGACAATGACAGTGAAGCTAAAGTGCAGGCAGCTTTGGATTCCGTAAGTAAATTTTATTCACTGGCCGATTAATTCTCGAGGTTACTTTTATAATCTTATGATTCAACCTATTACTCTTTTTATAAGAAGAATTAACACTCCGTGAAAGCATTTCAAGTATGAATATGATCCTGTTTCGAACTTTAAATCTTTAAGCAAATTCACATGAGAGAAAGGATTCCTTCAATAACCTGTCTTTCGTCTAGCATACACGTTTTTTTTTCTTTGTGAGCCAACCGCCACCACTGCTAATATTGTATTGATGTTTATCGATAATTAAAGGACACACATGAGATAAATGATTACTTTCTCAGTTTTTCTGATGGTAATACCGACAATCCGTCGTTGATTTCTATGGGAAAAATACTATATGTCCAAATAACTTTCATTAAATTCTTGTGGATGAAAAATATAAGTCTAAGAACAGTGCGGCGAGTTGTGATGACATTTAAATTTCCTTTATTAAGATTTTATATACTTCCCTTCCTTGTGAATGTTTTCAATTTTATCTTGTTGAGATCTGAATTTCCTAGTTCACGAAATAGCTCCCAGGTAACTCATATTCCTGAATGCAATACGATTGCTGGTTATCTGATTTAAGGTTGGTATAGCTTATAGGCTTTGAGAGTTTTGTATCCCCACATATCATACTTGCCCATCTTCACCAAAGTAACTTTTTTGTGAAAGTCTAGTGTTGTCTCAACTCAATGACTGCTCTCCTGTATAGGTACAATTTTTACTTAGATCAAGATACTCTTGGTCAAATACTAAAAGAACAAAACAGCTGCATAAGATTTCAATTCCGGATTAGAAAATTCGAACATATATCCTATAAGTTGGTGGAAATGAGACGTTTAAACAATCGTGCTCAGAAGAGAACATCATCTTTTCTTCAATAGGTTGCAATACAGAACTGTTGTCTGAAATGTTAATATATGAGCTATTAAAATTTACTGACATATCCTCTTGATAGAACCTCCACTTTACAGAGAAGTTTGAGGTATATCTGTAAGCTTTATGGTGTAATCCCTTCAAATTCGAAACAACTTGACTATAACAAATTCAGAATACTTGATCTTCGGAAACTTTCAGTGTCCGTCAAAGTAGGAGATAAACGTGTTATCATTTCTTAGAGTATGACTTCTCTGCCCTTTTATTGTTCCTTTATATTCTTAGTTATAGATAGCTTATATTATTTTTTCCTCGTTTATGTATAACAAGGGCTAATTGGTAGAACACCCATGGGTGAACTTCCATTTGAGGTTTCTGTCAAGAATTATCATTATCATTTTTATTATTGATAATTTTCAGGCAAGTAAAGATAGAACTACAGTAATAGTAGCACACAGGCTCTCTACAATAAGAAATGCAGACAAAATCATAGTATTATCAAGAGGAGTAGTTGTAGAGCAAGGAACCCATGATGAATTAATGGCATTGAGAAATGAATATTACAATTTAGTTATGAATCAAGTTGTGGACAGAGGTGAAGGTGAAAACAATGAAGAAGTAGAAAGAAAACTCATCAGTGCAAGAGAACTTCGATCAACCGTTTCAATCACTCCTGAAGATGACGATAAGGTAATCATATGTCTTATACTATTTTTTTCATCAGCCTTGGCATTTGAACTTTATATCCATTTGATTCATGGTCTTCAATATCTTCCAAAAGTTCGCAGATGAAAAAGACTCAGATGAAATTGAACAAGCATCCTTCCTTCAAGTGATTAAAATGAACAAACCAGAATGGCTACAAATATCATTGGCTAGCATTGCCTCAATTATCAGTGGATGCTCTAGTCCTCTTTTTTCTTTACTTTTTGGAGAGGTTATCGGTGTAAGTATTAAAAACATCAATTTGTTTATTGAATATTTGAAATGTGAGCTCTGTCAGTATTCTCAAAATTGCGACACATCATAGGACAGTTCCAATGTCACAGTGTAATTTATAGGAAGGAATTATAGCGTAGGCGTAAGATATGAAGCCGAACATAAATATTTTCTCAATAATACCTTTAAAGATTTTCGTGACTCACAAAAGCTTATGTTACAGATATTAAGTAAAACTGATGCTGATAAAGTAAGAGAAGAAACGAATCAATACTGCTACTACTTCATCGCTGCTGGTCTTATTGTTGGTGCATCAACATACACAAGTGTAAGTTCATTCTTTGAATTAACTGCAGTACCTTAAAGTCCATCATGTTGCAGATATATTTCTTCGGTTATGCTGGTGAACTCCTCACGTTGCGTTTGCGAAGTCAAATGTTCAAAGCCATGCTTCAACAAGAAATTGGTTGGTATGACCGAAAGGAAAATGGTGTAGGAGCTCTATGCGCTAAATTATCTGGAGAAGCAGCTCTAGTCCAAGGTGTAAGTATGAACTTAACCACGCTAACTTACTCTTACATGAATCCGAAGAATTGGATAACTAAAGGGTGATTCATAGGTACTCTTTGTGGTGGGGATTTAGTTGCAGATCGCGCATGCATCGTGAAAACTGGAGTGATATTCTTGTTCCGTAGTATCTGACATTTCAAAATGGAACGATTTAGCCCGGCACAGCGTCTATCAATTGTTCAGCTTTATTACGAAAATGGGCGTTCTCCGATTAATGTGTATCGGGCACTTAGAGCGATATACGGTCCACATAATCGGTCTACCGAATGCACAATTCGCTCTACCATCACTAAATTTGAGACTCAATATTCGTTATTGGATAATACTCAACCAAATGGACAACGTTCAGCTCGTAGTGAAGAGAATATAGCGGGGGTGGGGGAGAGTGTACGTGATGACCCTAAAGTGTCGATTTGTAGCCGTTCACAACGACTTGGCATATTTTACGTAAGGATCTTTCTTTGAAAGCTTCCCAAATTCAATTAATTCAAGAACTGAAGCCGACCGACCTACCGAATCGTTTAAGTTTAAGTCGTTGGGCTCTTGACAAGCTTACAGAGGATCCACTCTTTTCGACAAGAGTTTTGGTCACTGATAAGTCCCATTTTTGGCTAAATGGGCTCGTGAACAAAAAAGAGGCCCGAATCTGAGGTGATTAACAATCCGAAGAGTCTCAAGAATTGTAGTTAAATCCAGAAAAACAGCTGTCTTCAAAACAGAGGACTGCCGAAATGCTACTGTGAATGGTTACCGTTATCGCACCATGATAGCAGACTATTTGTTGCCCGAAATTGAAGCCCGTGGTCTCTGCGAAATGTGATTCCAACAAGATGATGCCATTTGCCATACAGCCCTTGAAACCATGGCTTTACTGCGAGAGCATTTCAGCGAGCAGATCATATCACGCTTCGGACCAGTGAATTGGCCAGCTAGATCATGTGAGATCACACCTCTTGATTTTTCCTTTGGGGCTATGTGAAGTCCAAAATCGACATGGACAAGCCGGTTACGATTGAGTTATTGGAGGTCAATATTACTCGAATCATTGGAGAAATATCACCCGAAATAATTACACGCGTCATCAAAAATTAGAACTATCGAATGGATCTTGTTAACCATAGTCGAGGCCAGCATTTGAAAGAAATTATGTTTAAAAAATAATTGTAAAGAAGGGTTCTTTTATTTGTTAATAGAGATTATAAAAGAAAATTGTTTGTATTATTTTTATAAGATGCGAATAATTTTCCTCTTTTCAAAATATCTATTACTTCAGCCGGAATTCGGTGGGAAAATTTTCCAGACTTATAAACATTTTTATAGGAGGACAATGTCATAATTGTCAAACTATCTGAGACTTTTTCCCTTTAGCGGAGCTAATCTTCAAAAATATTCTAATTGACTCTTAATGGAAAAATTAAAAAACTATTAGTTTATATTTCATTGCCAACAATTTCAGTGAATCTATTATTTATGATCCTTAATTTATCCTTAATTTATTACCGTTATCAGTAGGTTTGGAAAAATTCTAGTTAGTCTTCTTGAAAAAGGATTTTCGCTTAGCTTAGTCAGTAAATTCTTGAGAATTGTGACACTCTACCCAGGAATTGCTTCATTATAAAATTGTATCTAAACCAAGATATCAATTTTAGATATTTCAAACCGTGGTTAAGTTTATGATGCACTGCTTTTATTGATTTTTTCATAAACCATCATTACTTTGGCTATTCGATCATTTTTCATTTTATATTTTCCTTAGGCAACAGGACAACGACTTGGAACCATAGTAAACTCATTGGCTACACTCGTGGTTTCAATTGGTTTGTCACTATATTACTCATGGCAGCTTGGTTTGGTGACTCTCGTTTTTACACCATTCATGTTGTTAGCTATTTTTCTGCAGAACAGGCTACTAAGGAAAGAAAATTCTTCGAATATGTCCTCGTTAGAGAAATCAACAAAGGTGAGTAAAAAGAAAATTCGTCCTATCACGAAAATCCTGACGAAAATTACACTAGGTTGGGAGTGGAAAAATAGAATTGAGGGGGAACTGAACAGCATATGAACATTTGTTTGTGAATTTGCGACAGGCACCGGTAGCGAGTGCAAATTGATTTTTTGTACTAGTACATAATACACCTTTTCTACGACAAACTCTCCTTCACTTCACTTTTCTACAGTTTGTACTTGTTTCTTCATCTTGGAGTTAATTATAAAATGCCAACTCCATTCCAATTTTTTGACCTAACAGTGTTGCCGCTCTCGACTATGTTCACGGCTTATAGATAGAAGAGGTTTTAGTTGAACCCGATTTGAATTGCATGTAATTTATGTATAATGAATAACAAATAATACATGCATGTGATATTTAGTTGACTTCAGTGGTTCTAAGCTTGAGTTAAAATTAAATTATATGGCTTTCAAAAAAAATTAATATGTGGAGACCTCGCAGAGAAAAAAAGTAATACTTCTGAAATTTCCTAATGAATGGATGTCAATTACACCTTATTCTCATTTCAGGTAGCCGTAGAAGCTGTAAGTAATGTCAGGACGGTAGCTTCTTTAGGTGCCGAAGAGTTGTTCCACGATATATTCATCAAGGAGCTTGACGCCCATCAAAGTAAAATGAAGAGAAATTCTCATTTCGTCAGTGTTGTCTTTGGTTTTGCTAGGGCAATTACATTTTTCGCATATGGAACCGCCATGTTCTATGGTGGCTATCTTATAAAGGATGGGATGGAGTACGATAGAGTGTACAAGTGAGTTGAAATCTCGCATTGTATTCAACGTCAATCATGAAATTATTTTTTTGGAAAAGGCTTTACATATTGCAAAATGAATTTTTTCTGGATTGATACAAGTTTTTGCTTTCCAGGGTATCTCAGGCTCTTATAATGGGAACAGTGACCATTGCTAATGCTCTTGCCTTCTCACCAAATTTGCAAAAAGGCATAAACGCTGCCCAAAAAGCATTGAAACTCCTTAATAGAGTACCGAAAATAAGAGATGTACCGAATGCATTGGAAAAAGAATGGGTGAGTACTTCAAACCTTTTCGAATATACGTATCACATTGGGTGTATATACTCAGTGGGCACGAGAACACTTAACACTCTCTTGGGATTAATTTTCCAATTACACTACACAGTGAAGAAGTGCTTGGGACCACATGAATAAAAATTAATAATGTCAAAAGTTATGAAAAGGATTTTTTTCTATTTTGCTGCATCCTCTACGTATGAAACAGTGGGATTGTTCAATTGAAATGCAGTAAAACATTCGTGAATAACCTTGTATGTACGTTACATTAGATTGCAACCATTTTGTCCCAAGAACATTGCATTGAATACAAGATCAAAAACATTATGTGATACTTAGTTCTGTTTCTTTTCCAGAATTCTTCGATTTTGTTGATTACCACCTAATTTTTTGTTTTAGAGAGAAGGTACCATCGATTACTCGCAGGTATATTTCTCATATCCCACAAGACCAGCAGTCCCAGTTCTTAAGGGATTGGACCTAACCATTCTACAAGGAAAGACCGTTGCATTGGTTGGATCAAGTGGTTGTGGAAAATCAACCGTGATTCAATTGCTCGAAAGATTCTATGATCCCAATTCTGGCTCTGTCAGCATAGACAGGGAAGATATCAGGGAGGTTAAAATGAAATCTCTGCGATCCCATTTAGGTATAGTATCGCAAGAACCTAACCTTTTCGATAGAACGATTGGAGAAAATATTGCTTATGGAGATAACAGCAGAGAGGTTACCAAAGAAGAAATCATTGAGGCAGCGAAAAAAGCTAATATTCACAACTTCATTGTATCCCTGCCTCTGGTAAGTATATTTCCATAACATTTTCAAGTTATAGGGCGAAAGAAATATTTCTTATGAGGTAGTACATAGTGGATTGAAAAATGGAGCGATTAGGTTATCACCTCTTATAACTTAATATTTAATATCTTTTTGCCTCTCCAGCTGAGGCTGTCCACTGCCGAATAAAAGCCTCTCTCATGTGCTTCCATTTTATATTAATGAATTCCTCTGTTCATGTTTTCGGTATATTTCATTCTTGAAAAGTTTAGAATTATTCGTGACGGCAATTTCGACATAGGAATCAGACATATTGGTCTCATAAATTTAATCGAATTTAGCAAGATGGCAGATGGGCGGGCTTTAAAGTCTAATTGTCATCATTGACATGTTTGAGCTACTATAGACGTAGGTATTGTTACCAACAAGACAATGGCGACAATAGAGAGTTAGGTTTCTGATTGGTAAGCGCCATAACTTGCTAATTTCCCTGTTGAACTACTAAATCCTCGTATTTTCGGTATATTTCATCTTTGAATTGGCATCTTGAAGTTTAAAATTATTATATGTCATAGGAATCAGAAATCTCCTTTCCCATATTTGTTTTGCATTCTTGAATTCATGAGACTGAGGCACATCGATTAATTAATTAATGGATTAATCAATTGATTTCTCACATATTCAGTTATTGTTATTTTTCGTACAAATCACCTGAATTGATTTGTATCCGTATATCAATGAAAATAACTGATAACTAATAAATGAAAATACTTCTGAATATCTCAAATTCATCTATTACAGGGGTATGATACTAGATTAGGAGAGAAAGGAACTCAACTTTCAGGAGGACAAAAACAACGTGTTGCAATAGCAAGAGCATTGATCAAAAATCCCAAAGTATTATTACTGGACGAAGCAACTTCGGCATTAGACACAGAAAGTGAACGGGTAAGTCAAAATCCAATTTTCTTTGATCCACTCTTGATGCTATTTCACCGGAAAACTAAATATTATCAAAAAGTTATCGAGATTCATGCATTCGAATTATTGATGTTGCAGAAAATCTCAATGATGAAAATATTAAACATTGAATCTGGAACCATAAACTACTACCCTACTGCATTAATAAAAACATGCCGTTCTTAACACGAAATAAAAAGTGATTCTTTTTCGAAAATATTTATTCTTTGCAGGTTGTACAAGAAGCTCTTGACAAAGCTAGAGAAGGAAGAACATGTATAACGATAGCACACAGACTAACAACGATACAAGATGCAGATGTCATTTGTGTAGTAAATAAGGGGAAAGTTGCTGAACTGGGTTCCCATCAAGAGCTCATGCAAAGTAGAGGCTTATATTACAGACTATACACCCAAGGTGTTTAAAATTAAACTGAATGTGTTCCTATTAGTACGAAAAATATTAGAACAATTGTGACATTTACTATTTATAATAGAATATTATAATAAACTTTTATATTGTTACACTTAATTAAGTGTAAGTATGTTTTTGAATAAAAAGTTGTTAATTAAGTGGATGCTATCATTCTCCTGTTCTCCCACGTTGATATTATTGTGGCAACTTCTCGATGACCTGAAATTAATTTAAAATTTGTTCAAGTTAAAATAATGCAGTCATAGTACCAGAGAATATTGAACAATAATCAGGGTAAATCAAAATAACCAAAAACTTCAAATCATTCGACACTTTCTAAAGTAGATTATTTAATAGTTGTAGGTTAGTTAACTTTTCGAATCTCAACTTCGTCATTTTTCAGAAATATTTTTCTTCATGTATCTCTAAAATTACTTGTATTCGTTACAAATGTTGTAGGTAATGAAGTTCTATTCAGCTTTTCTCTGAATCAATTTTTTATAGTTTCAACAGTTTTTGATGCAGCTTTGAGCCAGTGACAGATGCGTAATCAGAGCAACAATTACGGAGTGAAATAAGCAATTGTGTTCAAAGAGAAGATAATGCGGTGAAATTAGATATTGAAGAATGGGTTAAACCGCAGGAATGCAGAAACACGTGTCGGCAAGTACCTTCCATCCATATCCCATATTTTCTGCATTCCTGCGGTTTAACCCATTATCCTTCTTCAATAAGCAATTGTGGATATAAATCCTGTGTGCATCAATAATTTAGTGATGTAGTTATAGAAATTGTTTATTTAATACTTATTTAATTAATGCTTATTTAATGAATTAGTTAATTAATTCAAGATATCAATTCTTGAAAACCGTTACATTACCATACTTTCATTAATTTGTCTGAACTCTTAAAAAGTCTGAAAAAATTCTCCTACATGTTTCTTCTCCGCTGGGAGAGAAATTTAAGTATTATAGACATTTGTGTTATTATTATTGAGTTAATTTTAACTTTATCCTACCTTGGTTCGATGCTAGTTCCACAAGAGAAGGGGTCACCCTTGTGTTAGCCCCCTTCTCGAGAAGCCACTTCACCAATGTCCTATGACCGAAATAAGCAGCCAGATGAAGTGGTGAAAATCCCTTTACATTTGACGCATTTACATCAGAACCAGCGTAATAAAGTTCTCTTATACAAGATGCATCTATGCTAAAAGGATTGTTGATAAGGTGAGCAACGGCCAGATAAAAAGGAGTTTCGCCTAACTTGGTTCTGGATTTTAAATCTGCATCTGAAACGACATATATTTTCATATTCATTTTTTCTAATTGAGGTGAAGAAATCGGCAATATTTTCTTATAAATTGACCCATACAGTAACAATATTTTGAGTTTATCTAGTAGGAAATTCATTAGTAACACAGTAGAATTGAAATGATTTCTACAAAATAATATTGAGAAATTCAATGATTTCAAACGAAACAGAATTATATGAGAAAAGGTTAATGTCATAAGACCAAGATAATTGAACATTTCAAAGCGGGCTAATTGAAACAATGTCAAAAGAATTGGCTGGAGAACGTGTCATCATCGATCACAAGTAGCAGGCAGTCTATAGTTTCGGAATTATTATTCCTCATCAGTGTCGCTTAACTTGATTGATGATGACGGCCAAAAATGAACCCACAGAACTTAACTCAAACCGGAAGGCACATTGGAACCATATACACCATCATGTGCCATCTAGCGGTCAAGCGTCTGCGATTCTTTCCAAACCAGTTCCTCAAGACATCATTCAACGTTCTATTCTTTTCTTCTGAAAATACACTTGCCTTGAACGAGGCATTTTTGATGTACTCCGGAGGTTGAATTTCATCCAATAAGCGAATAATCGCATTGTAGCAAAACCGAATATGAACCTTTTAATGATTATTACGACAACAGAGGAGTTCCGCTTCATGCGCCGACAATGGGATTAAGAACACGATAAAAGGACCGCTCGCCATAAAGCTGTCGCATAAAAAACGATGAATGGTGGCATATTTATGGGACATAAAAGAGACCGCTACGATCGTTCTGGAATGTGAAGCATCTTTCTGGTAACTTCTAGAAAAACAGCGCCGGATATAAATGACTGAAGCCGATTCATGGATTCATTCATAGATAGAACTTGCCGACGAATAAACAGGTGTTCCTAGTGAAATTCTGTAGATAAATTGTGTATATAAATTATTAATAATTGTTAGTTAAGTGTGAATATAAATAACTTTAAAGAAGGACTTGTATTGTTTTTTTCTATTTCGCTGAGTAAAAACGTAACAGCATTTTAATACAAAGTACATCAAATACTTCAATCAAGTTAAGCGACACTGACGAGGAATAATAATTCCGAAACTATAGTCTGCCTGCTACTTGTGATCGATGACTACACGTTCTCCAGCCCGCTTTGAAATGAAATAGAATTATCTCAAACACATACAAGAGAACTCAAAGTTCTAGAATATTCGAAAGAAATATAAATATTCAATATGCAGTTACTGTTGACGAAACTAAATTTGAAAATAGGATAAAAGGCCGAACTCATGAACCGAGATCATCAGTTACTTCACCACGCTACCCACATCAACAAGAACAAAGGCCATTTACAGAACAAAGACCATTTCAAGTCTAGACAGCCAACCATCATAAAATCCGTTTTTCTCAAAATGACATAAAAGTTCTACAATATATTGGGAACAAAGGAATCGTCTGTCTTAGATTGCATATAACTTTCGCGAATTGTTGATTCCAATAAATTGTGTTTTGTTTCATTCACCCCTTTTATTTTCCACCTCCTCGACCGGGAACCTATATTTACTGGTCAAGCACAATTGAAGAACCCACACCCTAAAGGATCTAGCTATAGAAACCCTCAGCAATCTGTAAAATCAGTTCTTGACTCACTTTTATGAAGCATATATTTCACCAAGAGTGTGTTGCCATGATAACACGCAACCTGAAATAAAATTTTATTAATATTACGCAGCAGGCTTAATTTTCATTAATTCACTACCAGAAAGGGAGTATAATTCTGGGAACCCCAACAAGCATTGATGTAATCAGGATAATTTTGAAGAAGTTGAATGGCTTCTATCGTATTACAGGACTGAAAAAAAATGGTTTATTGCCATTACAAATTAGAATAGCTTGATCGTATCATTCGTCGTGTGAAGTCTAAAAGTATAGACGCAGTGCGTATTTGAAAACGAAGCAGAGCCAAACTTAGGTGATATTTTACTCAAAATTATCAACTTGGTATGTTATTTTAATTTCGGTCATTTAATAATATTGAATTAACTAAATTCCAAATATAAGATAAAACATTTTATGGAAAAAGTATTTTTCTATTCCATGCACCACACATTTTTTGTCCACCTTCATTTTCATCCGATGATAAGGAAACGCTCCGAGTAACAACTACGTCGCAATCCTCAAATCACCCCAAGGAGCCTTGGCCGGGATTCGAACCCGGTGAGCCCGACGAGCAGCTAAACTAAGGGTTCGTGGTGCTCACCCCCAGGCTACCCGACGTGCCTGTCATTTAACAACATCCCTTCAATAACTGCTATTCTAGGTCACAGGCTTCAAATCCTTACATCTTCCTTCCGTAAGGGATGATTTGTACAAAATATAAAAGAGTACAAAACCTACGCATTTGATGTTCGTCAAAATCGCACATGGCTTCTTCAAGTGCAGTTTGTTTTTATCAAAATTGGGGCATCTCAAAACCCATATAATGGAAAAACAATTTCCGTATTGGTTTCGTAAAAATCCGTCCCGATAACTGATTGTTGACGAAATAGCTTTCACTTTCACCCGATTCAATTGTCTAATCTTGATCCCTCAAGCACACCAACTCACACACTCCCTAAAAAAATTGCCTATCCAGGATTTGCACGATTTTATTTGTGTTACTGATTTTATTTCTTGTACCTATCCTTTAATTCAAACATGTTTTCTTTGTGGCTACTAATTTTTCGCAGTTCAAGCACATTAATTTTATCTAATAACCGAAGTTGTGTATGTCTCTATGTATAATTTCACCAAGTTGCATAATCTAAAGATATTTCTTATATTTTACATTACCTCAATGGCTAAAAATATTTTCTTCAGTGTACTTTCATCAATATAAACCTTTTTGTAAACATTTTTCATACAAAATTCAAATGCCAATACAATAATGAGACTTGTGAAGCCAATACTCCAAATTAGGAATATTAAGTTTTCAGATATCATATTTAATGGTCTTTCAATGATGATAAATAAATTCTGAAAATAAAAAAACCTCTAATTTGACGTTTTTTTAAATATATTATGCAACATTCAAAATACCTGGATATATTTTTCCATTCTAGGAAATTATTCAAACCCCGGAAAAAATTTGAATTGTGACACATTAGTGTTTTGTGATTTGAATTAACGCCATAGAAGATAATCATAGCTATATCACAGAATAATACAGAAAATATCTACGTTGTCTGAAATAATCATTTAAGATATTAAAAATATAAAATGAATATTCAATAATTTATATTCAATCAAAGGTACCCACAAAAATTTTTGAAACATTGAAACCATAGATTACTTACAATCATATGCAGAAGAGGCTTTATACCATAGACATAGACTCTTCTTTGTTTATGCTTTATACTTTTATTTATCTATGACAAGAGGATCTATGCGTTAAATTATCATACATAACCTTCGAAATTTGTTTACAAATAAACTTCAGATTTTCAGATATATCAGATATTGCTGTTGAAGTTATATTTGCGCTGAAAAATTTTAATTAATTTTTTTTCAATAAACTCTTCAGTTCACAAATATCTCCTCCTAGGGTATCATCAAATCAAATATGTTAGATGGTTGGTATTGTAGATCCATGGCTAGTGCTGCTGCCGCTGCTGAGGAGGAGGAAAGAGTGCAGGAAGAGTCTAAATTCAAAAGCCAATATAAATTTCTGAAACGGAAACTTCAAAATCTTATATATGTATGATATATTTATTATAACTTATTCATGAAAATTATGTAAAATTATTTCATAGGAGAATGAAGCATTTCGCCTAGCGTTGAGACAACATCAGAAAAAATTATTAAATGTAACCCGTGACAGAAATTTTTTATTAGATCGATTGATGCTACATGAAAAATTAGAAAATTCTTCATCAGATTCTGAAGAAACAGAATCATCAGATGAAGGAGAACCAGTAAAAGTAGAACCTACAAGGAAGTATGAAATAACATCTCAGTTTTATTTCTTCTTAGGCTAATTGTCTTTATTTGTGATTCAAGGAGAAAAGAGACAAATTCTGCAAGTAACAATCATTATGGGAATTCAAGTAAAACTACACCTCCTGCGAAAAGAAAGCGTAGTGCTGCTTGTAAGGTTCCCAAGCAAGTACAACATATAATGGTATGTTGACTTTTGTGTTTATGGCTGCATTATCACTCCAAAGTTATATTGTCAACTGTAAGTTGAGTTGTAACTTCATGAGTGTTTATCCCTAGTATAATATTTGTACTCTACATGGCTCAAATTTTCACAACTGTGTATTTGTTTCAGCAATACCAAATGCAGAATTCATTAACATCGAATGTAATATCAGATGGTCACATGACTCCTGAAGAGGTTGAAAGACATTTACAGTCTCAGAGCTTCCTGGACTTTCTTCCTGAACGAGCTCCCCCTACTGTCCCCACTGAAATGTTCAGCAATGAGCCATCACTTGATAGGTAAACTTTCTATGAACAATTTATATGGTTTCTTTATAAATTATGGTAACATTACAAGGGGTTTTGATCTTGTCGTATCATTGTTTTGTTAAAATTTTGATAATTTATTGATTCACAGTGGATTTTTAGTAATATTTTAAATGACATGTACCTAGAATTTACGGTCAATTTATTACAAGGACCATTTTTTGCCATCTTTCAGTTTTTATTCAACCTTGATTTATTTTACGTACTGAGAATGTGTGTGAAATTTTAGCATTATCTGAAAATGGTTACAATTTGCTGTCCTATTAAAAAATCAGGAAAATTCTAAAACAAACTCAGGCTGAGTTGAAAACTGAGCAAAATTGAATTTCACATTAGTTATAAAAATTATTAAGAAAGGAATCGCAATACCATGAATGAAAGATATATTTTGAGAATTGTTAGTTTTGATGGAGTTGTGCCATTTTTACGCAGGCCCATTGGCCTGTATTATATAGTATTTGAAACTAAATTACTTTCATTTTGACTGTATTCAAAAATGTACTTTTCAGTGAATCCAATGATTTAGGCGAACTGGAAACATCCCCCAGCAATTTGGAAGAAGAACTCAGTGTAGATACCCTACTTGAATGATGTTTAATTTTATATAAATTATTTATAGACATTTATCCAATTGATGAATTGCCACTTATTAGAGTTCTGTTCTGTCGAATGTAAAAAGTAGTTTTAAGGTAATAATAATTAAATTATTTAAAAGTTAATAATCAGGGTCTATGTACGATTACAATCATTTGAATTAAGTCTAGTATCTAGACTACTAGTGAAAATATTTGGAGAGAAAAATGTAAGGTGAAAATTGTAGAATTATCGAAATTGCATGCAATTAAACCTCCACTAGGTTGCAAGAATTTCTGACATCGTTGAAAATCATGGGACGGTAATTCAACATTTAGGTCACAGAATCAACAAAAGGTAACAGGCAATTCGCTCAGTCCTCATAGTAAAAATTTATGTTTAATACAATAAGAAATTTTCACATATTTGATTTCAATCGAACATTGTTGTAACTGAACAAATAAACTTATTCTGTGTAAATATGGTTATATATAGGTGTTGTATTTAGTTCGAAAAATTATAAGATTGCAAACTATGGGATTATGTGAACTACCTCTGATGAAATCTAAACCAAACGACCTTCCAAAATCCCTCCTACTGCTGAATTTTTAACCAAACTTCCAGTTACTGTTTTCAAGACATTCACTTGAAACAAAAAATAATTTTTTCATCAGAATATTTACTAACTACTTTTTCAGTTTTGCTGAATAACGAGCATATAGCTACTGACTAAAATAAATAATGTTTGTCTAGAAGCAGGATGCAAATACAAAGAATGTTGGAATAAATATTCAAATAATGGGTAATAATGTATTTTCAATATGTTTACAAATGGTATATTATACTGCATCTAAGCCACAAAACATCTGTGTTCTCTCTGTACATAAAAGAATTAATAATAATATACAAAGGCAATAAGATGCATAATCACCATGATCTGATGCAATTTTTAGCAATCTTCAAATAGAAACACCAGGGTAATCTGCACAAATCACCACTCACTACAATAAAAATTAATGTTAAATATTTGTACAAAGATAAAATAACTTCATGGTACTCTGAAATTCAGATCACCCTGCTAGGGATTACATCTAAGAATAATGCACTCTTCTGATGAAATTCTACCTACGGAAAAGACGATAAATTTGTTTTTATTTGCAATTGTATGAAGAGTCCTGAGGAATTTCAAATTCATGGAGATTAGTTATATAGTTATCTTAGAAGTAAATAGTTGCCTGGAATACATTCATTTTTTTTTTAATATATTGCCCCATTTTCAATTCTCATACTGAAAACTCAGTAACCTGTAGGATCAATTCAGAATTACACAAAGACGAAAAATATGAAATACAGGGAAATCTTTGTTTTCATCTAATTCTTTTATGGTCATATTTTGTCTAGAATCCAGGAATTATTCAAAAATATCATAATTGCTCAGTAAAATTAAATGATTTGAAATTCATTGGAATATGAAACAGTATTACAAAAATAGGGAAATAATGAATGAATGAAATCCATAGATTTAGAAGCTTAATTTAAAAAGTCATAAGACTAAACAGTTCACAATTTTGAAATAGGTAAGAATTGGTATTTGCTGTAAACTCCTTCCATTAAATTCGATATTTTAAGCAATCAATATATCAAAAAACAAAATATGTCCATAAAAATTTATGGTAATATTATATAACAAATTTACTTTTGTATAAAACTTTAGACATAAATTTGTACCTTTCAAACACCTCTATTGTTATTCAAAAAATATCTGACCATATCGAATGGTTGGTTATAATTTTCAGATGTTCTCTGAAATATCTATATCTGTATATACATATTGACAAACATTTGATCATTACAAAGGGCATATGGTAAAGAAAAAATTTTATTAATATATCATACTCCAGTTATGCTCAAAAATAAAATTCATTACATAATATGTGACTTATCTTTTTCCATTCTCATTTAGTACATATTGTTACATATTGAAACTTTTGTTTAACTGTTGTTCTTAGATTAAATTTCAATACAGTAAAAAATTCAGTCTTCAATCCTAGCATCAACGCTTTTCTCAATTAATTTTGTTTTATCTCAATTAACCATTACCACTGAAAACTTCAAAATAGACAATAACAACAAACAACAATTGATTCGAAAGAAAAAATGAATTAAATAGCATTCTAATAAGTAATTCCTGCTGCACTGTAATAATGTGATGTAATATGAAACAGTTCGCTGTTTTGCACATTAATTCCATGCAAACTAATATTTTCTATCAATTTAATTAACTTTAATGAATGTAATTACTTCACCTGAAAACATCAGAGTTAGAATTGCTAACTATCAAGAAAAACATTGATACTTCAAGTTCACACTCAAAATAAATGGAAGAAAACATTTACCATAATATTTTTCCAAATATCGATTTCAACTTTTTATTTTCATCTTATACGATGCCTTTTAAATTTTTTTCGCAAAACTAAATATGTTAAGCTTACAACAGTTACTTTTTCATTAACCTCTCTAAAATATATATATTTCATCATATAATGTAGGTGTTTTAAAAATATAGTTAGCATAGTAGTTAATTCCTTAAATTACAATTTTGTTACATTTCTAGGACTATTTAATTAATTTTATTTGAAGTCACAAAACTTTTGTGAGCTAGCTAGAAAGTGCAGAAGTGAAGAATATAATGGATAGATCAAATAGGAAATTCAAAATAATCAATTAATAGGAACTACAACATATCATTGTGGCATTTGTTGTTTCAATAATATAACAGGACTATAAAATTTTTTCACTTCTGAATATTTTTAATGGTCTATTTTAGGTGATGAATTTACATTATTCAAACCTTATAATAATTTCATGGATTTGTTGCTTAAACAATTAAATTTAAATGAAAGTCAACAACCTGCCCAATTTCAATCAAATCCGTTTTTAATGAGAAGAACGGAGTGTGCAGTTGCTCATCGGCATTGGAAACCAATGGATTCAATGACTAGTGTTCTTGAGAACAAAAAATAACGAAAGTAAAAAAAAAGAAAGATGGTAAAAAGAGTTATGTACAACTATATCTACACATTTCATAAATACAAACAGTTTCATTCAATCAATTCTTCTTGTGTTCAGGCATCAAAAAGATCCATTGTGCATTCCTATGAATTGAATCGATATCAAATTTGGCAAGTGGGCAGTTCTCAGTTATGAAATAAATATTGTGAAGAGCGGGTCAACAAAAAAAAAATTATTATTGGCACTCTTTGAGACTCTCAAAGATGTATATTCACCCATAGGAACTATGAATATTTTGAACGAATACCTCGTCAAGACAGAAAAAAATTGATTCGATGTCTGTAATTGAAATACCATACATTGCATCAAACTACAGGGTCTTTACGAATGATTATAAAAGAGCAGCTGCCTCTGCATTTGTTTTCCTCTACAATATAAGGATTCCAAACTAAGATATCATAGTACTTCAATCTATGAGTTTCTCTAAAACACTACTTGGAAATACCAGATGAAGTTGAAGATGTCAAATTTGAAATATCTCCCTACTTTATAAACAAACATACGCTGAATTGGTACCCTGCCACATTAATCTCTGCTCAAATCTTCAATCCACACATTGTTCAAGATCAAAAGAATAAATAAATAAATTTATTATCAAAAACAAAATTGAAAAACGAGGGAAAATTAAATAATAGAAGAACATATGAGTCCAACATTAAAAAGGGAGATTTTCCATAGAAATGAATACTATACTTGGCAACACTACTTATTTACAAACTCGAAACTATCCAAATTTTAGGACAACCTTCTATTATTAAGCTACCATAGTAGGAGATTACTGCCTCGAAGACCAGAGTATTAAGAGATTACTCGGGTAAGATTAAAAACGCATATAAAGCACATTAAGAGCAACTAGGATTAAATTCCTGAACTCACACACTGATGTTTCATCGTAATGGTGCCCTTATGCCATTAAAATCTGCAGTTGGAGTAATAAATGTGTTGATTTTGCATTGGAAGCGGCAAAAATTAGAAAATTCTAAAGCCATCCGCGATATTGAAATCTTTTATAAAGACCCTGTATTTATTAGCAATTTTTCAAATTTCCTCACTTAAATCTATCTTGGAATAACGTTCACTCAAATTTTAGGCAATAAAGAATCTTCTTGAAGCTGTTGATAATTGATTGAAAGAAAAATGATCAAGGTACTGTAAATCTGATATAGGAAGATCGAAACAGCGATTTATACAAAATAGTAAAGGAGACAGACTGTAAATCACAACTTTCTATGGAATGGATAAGGCAGTACAATTGTTGAAAAAATCTGAAATACATTTTATGGATATATTTGAAGAAATCTCAATTACTTTATTATCAAAAATGACAAATATATTTCAGAAATTTCTTTACTGAGCATGTTCAAACGGCTGAGATAGGGTTTCTCTGTTTTATATACATGTAACTTTACGATATTGTGGCAAAGGAATAAATAACTATGGGATTATAATAATTAGACAAATTAATTCAATACAGAAACCAATATCCCATTGGATTAACGATGCAGATTAGCACAAACAATTCAAAATGGATTGAGATGATCATAAGATACATTTATGAGGAATGTTAAACATTTATTTCTCTGATATTTTCCTATGCCTCACAGATCCGCTCAAGCAATAAGGTATTTATGAGTCTTCCAATTACTTCATATACCAGTAACTTTTATGTGTCAA
This sequence comes from Micraspis discolor, assembly GCA_030674115.1. Lineage (NCBI taxonomy): Eukaryota > Metazoa > Arthropoda > Insecta > Coleoptera > Coccinellidae > Micraspis > Micraspis discolor. Next base: position 7,273,685 of record JARTUT010001740.1, read on the forward strand.
AACAATGTGTTCATTTCCTTTTCGACAATCTTAAAACCATCCCTTCAATTACTGAATATAAAAAAAATTCTCTGCAAATTAGACAAAAATAATAAGTTTCTTATTCCTCCCTAAACATTAGAGAAGAAACACCAACACGAAAATCCAACAACTCACAACGAATTCACATTTTCAGTTCTTCTGATGCTCTATAATTGGATAGAGTCTTTTTGATACGTAAAGCTGTTAAACGAGCGGTGGCGTTGTGATACCAGCACTCCTTCATCAATTTTGACATGACATGAAGTGCTTCGCAACTTTGCCATCTATTAGGGATATTAGGCCTCTGTTTCTCAACGCATACAACCCTGAAATATAAAAAATTGAACACCTTGATTGGAACATATTAAAAACAGCATAAAAATTTCTTTGGGTTAATTCGAATTTATAGATATTTGAACATTTAGTTCCATTACCGTCTCATTTCTTCTATTGTTGGATCAGGAGGTACAGCATCGAAGAAAGGGAGGTTGTATTCATCATATATACCTCCAACATTGCATCTTGTTGCTATCTCCCAAAAAATTAAACCCAATGCATATACATCTGCTCTCTTGAATGAATCGAACTGGTAAACATTCATGGTTTCATCAAGAACCTGAAAAATTTATATCATGTCGATTTATTAATTTAGACGAGATTTTTATATATTTTCAGTCACAGTATCGTTTTGAGAGATTTACAATACGTTTGTCAAGTTTAATTTTGCATACATATTTTAGGTCATTACCTGCACTAATGGTAGTTTATTGTTGAAAATGTTCTTTCGACATAAGAAATCTTATCTTAATTTACACTCTGCTAATAAGTTTTTGTTTTTCCAATCTGTGAACACATTTTTGTGGGAATTTGATCCATATGTAAAATAATAACAAATAAATGAATCTACTAGGACCACTATAAATAACCGCAAAGTATTTACTGAGGCAAATTTTAAAACCGAAGTTGGTTCAACATAATAATAGGTCACTTCTTAATGAAATGAATTTTTTCTACTCAAAAAATGCATGAATATAAAAAAAGTTTCGTATGTTAAAGAATTAGAGAGACCAAGTTTCAAACTAACCTCCGGAGCCATATATCGTTTCGTACCAACACGATTATTCAAAGGTATGTCAACAGTATCTGTAACTACATCGTGACGCACAGCTAAGCCAAGGTCACCAATGGCGCATGTTCCATTTGATTTCACCAGTATATTTTTCGATTTCAAATCTCTATGGGCGATTGCCGGTTTTCCTGTAGAAAGATTGGATTTATTACATTTCCATGAAGGGATTTAAAAAAAAATGTATGGTTCAAAACACACCTTGAGTGCCCATAATATCCATATGAAGATGGGCCAATCCCGTAGCAATGGATAAGGCCATTCTTATCATACCACTTGTATCCATCACATTTCTGTCTAAGAAATCAAATAATGACCCATGCTCATGATAATCAGTGATCAACCATAACTGAGTCCATGTTCCATTATCTGGAAGACAATGTCAAATATATAATAGCATTTTGATGGCATTATGTAGCAGCTCACATAATATTGATAAAAACCACTCTGATCTTGGAAATAGAAAAAAAAGAACATGCAAGACAGAGAAAATGAATTACAACAAAGTTATTCTTGCACTATTCATCAAGCTCAAACCTTTGTTATCAGCTGCGATGAATCCAAGAATGTTTTCGTGTCTCAGCATAACTGTTTGGTAGATTTCAGCCTCTCTGAACCAAGATCTTTCCTCCCTGCTGCTAAATATCTTGACCGCAACATTCTCACCTCGCCATCTTCCTCTCCACACCTCCCCGAATCTTCCTTGTCCTATACTCTCGACTAATTGAATTTGTCGGGCAATACTTCTTTGAACAAGCAAGGGTAAACCTATTGAAAATAATAACTATACAGTTAACTCGGTTATCTTTTTTGCAATTTTGTTGATTTATTCGGAAAACTAGGATATCTTAATTCGGAGCAACGGTTGACGGACTTATTGCAGTCTTTTGAGAAAATAAACGGGGAAGATCGTTTAGGTAGAGCCGATAAAATTCAGCTTACTATCGATACCGGTGATGCAAAGCCCTTTCGTGTGAAACAATATCCCTTATCGCCATATATGATGACTAACTGAAATTTTGTGAAAAAATTGACGGCACAACGGAGATGTAGACAATGGGAGACAGTTGACAATAGTGATCAACTTAAAATAACAAAAACCGAATGATGCGAATGTACTCATACGGTAGTATTATGTTTTCTTCGTTTGCGACCGTCGGCTGACAAAGTTTACGCGACGCATAACCGGTTGGCAGCCGTGTGATTTTCATGCGACTTTTCAACTTGAATAGGAAATCACAAAATGAAAAACATTTATTTCTGTACCTCTTATATGTAATATTACCATTAAGAAAAGAGCTAAAGTGTTCTCTGGATGCGCTCGAAATCAAATGAATAGCCTTATCTTAATATGCTGAAGCCCTTATGCTGCAACACAATTTCGATACCGATTCGAGGCTTGCTGGACAAGTGTGGTTAGACGGATTTGTTACTAAGAATAATATTTCTGCGCGTAAGCCCGAAGCTACTAGCACTACAGGGTTACAGCCTTCAACAGTAATGAAGTTGAAGAATTCAACAATTGTGACGAAACATGCATATCTGCTGTACAATTATTATGTATGCGATATTGTGTTGATCATCATTTCCAACATACTGAACACTATTTTCAACCGCTGTTTACAATCGTGATCAAATTAATTTTTTTAAATTTTGTTGATTGTACCAAAATTATTAAACTTATACGATAGAAGTAGATAATTAGGAAAGTAAAGTTTATGTTGAAATAGAATAAATAGTGGATTGATAAACATGTTATCTTTTGCTTGAGTGATGCCCATCACATTCATCTCCCCCACATGCAGTATATAATTTCTTATTGAAAAACCGTGCTATATTGGCTTTGTTATGCCTTATTGGGATTGAATTGAACTACATGAGGCAAATCTTAGTAATTCTCTCGCCAAGGCGCCATCTATGATACTAGAATTGTATAATGGCGTCCTTTGGCTTATAACAGCAGTGGTGTTCATTCAACGGAATAGCCTCTTTTTTTTCTTGTTTTCTTTGTATCATGTATGTAGAAGATGATCAGAAAATTTCAAGGTATATCTAATTTCTCAGATATACGAGATAATGCAAATTTTTATCAATTTTGAATACCCTAATATCTTTCAAACGGAGGCAAATTTATCAAAATAGTCTACAGAAACTTGTTGCTTTCGATCTTAAGACTCAATTTGAGAGTCAAAGACTCAACCTGTATAACCCACAGCAATTCTGCCTTCACAAATTCTCACCTGAACCACTGCCACTCGTTGTCATTTCGATCATATGCTTGAGACTCACTCCCTTCAAGATGGGATGATCTGGAGCCTCAATGCTATCTTCCCCATGTTGAAGATGATGATGGAGGCCACCCCTGCTCTGTTTTGACGTACGACAAAAATAGTAAGCGATGGTCAGGGCACAAATCACAGCGGTTGGTGCCACGATTATGACCATGATCTCCAACGATGAAAGATTCCATAGCGACGGCTCTATATAAGTAAACAATTATAATGTGATAACACACAGCATTGATTTCAGGATCACTGAGTCACTTTATCAAGTTTTTCAGTGATACGAACAGAGACCAGTGCACAATTCAATGCGATATTATAGATCACTTGAATCAAGGAGAAAAGGTTTCAATTAGTGTTTCTATCAAAGTGGGAGAAATCGAACAGCTTTATTGTTTAGAAAATTACATCGAATTAATTAATGATAGAAGACATAGTACTTGGTGCGGATCTAATTTCTTGCTGTTTTCTTATGAAAATTGTGAATGATAACAGATTATTTGAGGAATTGCTACTGTCGCCTCCATGTATTGCCGTTGATTTCTTCGCTGTGTATGTGTGACCATAATAAAATAATTCCCTTGTCCAATTGTTTCAATTACAGCCACTAATTCGAGTTCTTCTCTTATTCTGTCGTTTCTCACTCAATCTCCATAAGTCCATCTGCTAAGGCTCTTCATCTTTAATTCCTAAATCATACTATTTTTCTATCGACATATTATCACGTCTTATGATTTTCAAAACGAAAGTTTGAAACACAGAAATTTTGTGGTTAAAAATTTATTTAAAGAGCATATCACACTTTCATCTAACACAGAGGTTTCCAACCTTTGTGTACCTGACCTCTTTTAAAAAAATTTTGGGCCCTCTTAATTTTTCCAATCATAATTTCATAAATACTTTTCTGATATTAAAATGTATTTAATGGATAACAAAATATTATATATCATCATGTAAGAATGTACAAGCTGCTGATTCACCTATTCGATTATTTCGGTTTGTCTTAGAAAATATTTTTTTGGAAACAGCTGCATGCCCCCCTTGTAACAGTCTCGCGTTCCATTAGAAGGCACGTCCACAGGGTAGAAATCACTGTTTTGGTAAGTATAATTCACATAACAATAGGGCACTTCGTTTTCTTATACTATATCTTGGCTCAGAAATAATGTTAAATGGTTTGAAGCTTAAAGGAATCAAGAAAACGTTCTAAATTCTCAAAATTTCCAATATTTCATTGAAGAAAGACAAATGTTATAGATTAACAATTGAAACCTCATTTATGATAATGTGCAGTGGTCTCGCAATTTTATTGACGTCATTCCATACATAACCAAAGCTAATGATACATATTTCAACAAACTTGAAGCTCAAGCAATATCAAGAATATTTACAAGTTCATGCAATGGAAATGAAGCAGGATGAAGAGAGGTAGAAATATGTTATTTTAGACCATGAAATGATATTTAACGGTGTATGATTTGAAATGGTGATTACCTTTTGTATTATTTCGCAATTTTTGATGAAGGCATAAACACGTGATTGAGATTTATGGTACAAAAATACACCTTGGATACTTTGCAACTGCAGACATTCACAGGAGTAACATGCCTGGTCGAGGCATTAGTTCTTGTTCTATAAATTATGGAAATCATCTTCAACTAATGTTAATTTCGAAGAAATATCTGATTTCGGTTTGTTGAATGCCAAACGAGGATTATTCGAATATCTCTAGAACATAATGGCGATTCACTATTATTTTCATACAATAAGTAGTTTCAGATATACAAGGTGATTTATGACTTTATTCAAAACTCTAATCGGCCATATTTCTCGAAGAGGTGCAGGGAATCGAATGCAGATGTAGTTTTTGATATAACATCTGTTATGAAATCTCGAGACATGACTGATCAGAATCGTAAATCACACTGTATAATCGAAACGACGTACCCTTAATCTTTAGAGCGGAAACAATAGTAAATCCCATTAAGTCCTAGTAAATTTCAAAACATTTTTATTTCGACATTCCCTACAAAAGTTAATTAACCTGAAAAGATACAAAATTTCACACCCCAAATTTAAAAAAAAATTATTCCGTGATATACGAGCAAGATTGCTAATTTTCAAACCAGACTGTTCAAACTTACATGCAATTTTGTGAAAATGAATGTACCCGACTTTATTCATCTGTTGCCATTTTATCTTATAACGGTTTTCATAATTTTGAAATAATCGCACTGAAAAAAATTAGAAAGCATTATAGTTACTTTTCTGTTAATATCTCGGTAGGTATTGAAATAAAGAATATCAAACCCGATACTCGTAATAAAATGTTTCATCAGAAACTAAAATAATATACAGGGTGTTCCATTGCAAATTTTAAAATTGACAATACTTCCGGTAAAACCGGAAGTTCAAAATTGTTGAAAAATATGAGAACAAATAGGCAATCTACTGCAGTATCCATCTTCCAAATTTCATTTTGATATCTAGAATAATTCCAGAGATATTTACTTGGTTCACACATTTGCCCATCACTGTATAAATGCACTACATACAAAGTAATCAATAATTTTAATTCAATTCATTTCAAATAGATAAATATTGTCATTACTGAAATGTTGCTCTCAGCACATTTCCTTCTTGTAGAGTACTCGTAATATATACGTAAATGACATTTTATTAAACCTTTTTTTCAAATTAAAATCTTTTTTCTAGCGTGGTGTAACTTCAAAGGATAACAATTTTCAAGGCCTGACATATTTAGATATACTATGACAACTATCACCGACTGCAAATTCTTACTATATAACAAAATTCAGCACAAACTATTTTACATTATTCGGTATTCAGCAGACATTAGGAAGCTTCTTATCTCTTGGACGCATAGTTTTTAGAGTTTGTACGAGTATTTCAAAATGACGAAAATGGTCTTAAAAGTAGGGATGAAATAAAATGGCAACTTTCATGCTATACTTATGTTTCACGTTAGATTTTTGGCGTATTCTAATCAGAGCAACATACCTTCGAAAGAAAATTATACGATGAAAGCATTTCACTCAGAAAATTTTATTTTGAAATTCTCAAGAAATAGAGTGAAAATTTTTGGGGTTTGAGATTATGATGTTTATCCTTGAATATTTTCAGATCTCTATCGCTTCCGATAGCACCTGAAACTGATTACTACTTACTTTCAAATGGCAAACCCAGTATATTATGGAGTCATTAGATACGCAATTTGATGCCAATTGCAGCAATATGCCATAACTTGAGCAGAAACTCAACGGTTTTCGAGTTGATGGGTTTTCTGCTAAAAAAAAGTGGCGAAGAGGACAACCATTTTAAAAAAATATTTCAAAAAAAGTTTTCAATTAGGTTTGTTAATTACAAAATGCACCAGCTCAGGCTTGAGAAACTGAGAAAGTAGAGGAGCAAGTATGATTTATCCTATGCCAAATTATGTTTAAGTTGTGAACAAAAATGGATTTCTCATTTGGACTAGAAAGTTTTGCTTGTGTATTTTCAAGAAAAAAATGAATAAAGAATTTGACCTTGATGCTAAGAGCCGAATTGTGCTTATAGAGAAATGAAGGAGCTTGCCGAAAAGGTGTATCAACTTTTCTTTGCGTTGAAAATGTAGTGTTTCAGGAGGATTTTAAAAATAATTTTCCCATTTACGTGTTTCGAAACGTCGATGAGTCTTGAAAAATGTCACTTCATTTGTCAAAATTAGAAAAATGTTTATTTCGATAAAAAATAAGTGTTTATCCTCAAAATTGAATACATCACTCTTGTCGACATCCTTTTTTGTGAATCTTTTAGTCTATGAAGTAATTGAAACTGAACAGATACGAATTATCAAAGTTCTGCTTTATTCGACTAATATAATTGAAGTCCTCATAACGAAACTCAAAAATCTTCCCACGAGTGTTTCAATGCTTCCATCGTATATCTATCGGACTGTTGCCTTATTTCTGCAAAGATGAGATGTGGACCAGTTTGACAAAGAATGATACCCCATCTGTTATCGTTCCCTTTAAATCTAACCTGGTAAAAAATCGAGAGTTGGCAACTTCATGTATGCATTACAGAAATCTGCATGGTCACAACATGCCGACACTTTTTTTGTGTACTCGTCATTGTTGAGATCTATAATAGTTTCATTACAGTATTCTTTGCCTATACCAGATTGTAAAAAGGCTATTTCCGGTATGTTTTTCATATCCATACATCTATAAAAGAATTGAAAAATTAGACAGTATTTTGGAAGGATATCCTCTGGTTCTACCTGTTGAGAGGAAGTGTTGATAGGATGTTAGTATGTAATACTAAACAGATAATGAAAATGTGATATAGAGAGTATTTACAAGTACCATGCTGTAGAGCTGCTAAGCTGCAGCAGAGGAAGCGTGGGAAAGTAAAGGTAGCGTTTATACTCCTTTTTGTGTAGAAGTGTCCTATATATCGAGTGTACCAAATTGGCTAGCCCATTGAATTATTATAGAAATTATACATCCAAAATTTTCAAAATTCCAGTGTTGCCAGGTGTACGCAAACTTGGCAACAACTTCATTATTTTGAATGGGACATCTGTTGCCAAATTTCCATCTCAAATATGATATTGAAATATTTTGCATAATAGTTTCCACAATAATTTAATAGGCCATCCACCTTGAGATACCCGATGTGCCTCATTTCTAGGTAGAAAGACTGATTTAACTGTCACCATGATACATGAATTAGATATTCCCTTCCACCTCGGAGTTGTTGCATGATGAAAATGTACAAGAGAATCCATAAACTATTGTTATAAATAAAATTGAGCAAAGAATGTCACAAACGAAATCTCTGAAAAAAATTTCGCAAAACAAAATTTAAATTGGGTCTTGTAATTCCGTTCAAGGGATGACAAATTCCGAAATAAAATGTCGGAATATTACCCTTTGTTGTTGACAAATAATCATTCAATCATATCATTAGTAACTAATTGTCATTCCACACAACAGGAACTACTAAAATTTGAAAAAAAAAAAAATAAAAAATCGTTACTACTGACAGCTCTGATTATTTCATGTAGGCATTAATTTCCAATACGAATTTTTCAAATTGGTGAAAATTTACTTTTGAAGTTGTTTTTCTATATAACAAAACCTAATCATGCCAGACCTGAATAAAATCTCAACTAACCTAATAACCAGATAATATAAAAATGGGCAGTAAACTGCAAACTAACCAAATTATCTGATTATTCCTAATAATTGAGTTATAAGTTTAATTGAATCGCCAGTCAAATAGTATTGAAGAAAAGAACATATTATTTTTAAGGATCATAACGATTTCTCAAGATATGATTATTGCACAATTGATTGATTGATCTTATGGCAGATTACATGCGTGGTTGGATTTGTTTGGAAAAGGTTTCGAGATCATAGAGTGATTGTAACGTCATCACTTATGTAGTCTATCCTGAGTGCGTTCAGAATCAACGTCGGGTAAAGAATGTACTTCCGGCGTAGAACGCACTTGGTTGTCAAAATCTTGTCGAACGTTTTAGAACAATTTGGGGCGACATCCTCTCCTCTCTTTCTATGTTAGTCTCTGTCTATTTGAAGTGTGAACGTGCAGTTCATTTATTTATTTGATGATATCTTCGAACATAATATTACGGTTTTCTGAATTAGAATTTTGAACATACAAAAAATGGATAGTGTATTAAATTGCGATGAATTGAATATTAATATTCTGTCTAATATGTTGAATGACGTTATTCACTGTATAAATGAAATTTTTGATGAGTATCCGAGTAGCGAGGAGGATGAAGAAAATACAATAGTAGAAGTAATACAAAATTCCCGAGAAACCCCACTACGAGTGCAGAATTATTTTGAAAATATCATTCCTAATATAAGTGATGAACAATTCAGGGAACATTTCAGATTGAAAAGATCCTCATTTTGTATTCTGTTTGATAAAATAGGAGTACATCTGCATTCAGCGTCGATAAATGGATCTGGAAGACCAACGATTGCTCCCGAAAAGCAGATATTAGACATATTTTATCCCCACAATAAATAACCAACCTTCCGCATTCGTCTTTGAGAATTTCATGACTTCTATTCGAAATGGAAAATGTAGCCATTTTCATTAAATATAATATACGAGCACTATAACGATCCTATCAATAAGTTTACTTATACACAAATGCAACAGAAAGAAGCTTCATCCCCAACTTTTAAAGTACTTTCGTAATTGGGAATTCCCTTAGACTAGAGAAGGGACTTTCTATTATAGTCTAAGGCCTAAGGGAATTTCAATTTGAAATTTTCGTCACTGCGCCGGACGAGCATATCTTTCCGATGTATTTTGCAAGATGCAAAGTTTAACACCCGGGCAAACGTTCCGATTCATTACGAACGGGGGTATTTTATATCCGACGTCGATTCCGAACGGCCAGGGTGCACTCCGAGCGACGTCAGACGTTGATTCTGAACGCACTCCTACAACGTCATGTTCGGGTCATTTTAAAATTAATTTTCGTACTTTACTATGAAATCATACATTTTCGCTCTACTTTAAGTTATAATGAAAATGTCGGAGAGCACTGACGTGATGTCAGAAGCTTTTGCGGGCTTGGTCTAAAGTCTTTTCCCGGACTCTGGAGTAGTGCGATACTAAAACATTCGCCGCAAAGAAAGATCAACAAACCTATCGTTTGAATATAAAATAAACACACAGAAACCTGTTGAAATTAATGTATAAGTCGAAGACCCGCCCCGCGTAAGCCTGACCTTTAACTGATTTATGGTTTAGGACAAAATTACACCCTATGTGAAATCTCAATCTGAAAAAAAAAGTTGGAAACTAATACCTACATCTGAAGCAATTCACGAATTCTGTTTGTAGTGGAAATTAGAAAGAAAGAAACACAATTTACTACAGGATGCTCTAGCTCTTGAAGTGCTGAAAGAAGAAATTAACACAGATGTAAGAGCGACTACATAGTTTATATACAGTGGTTCTCAGGAGAGACGTAGGAAATAGCTGAGTTGCTTGTAAAGTTAGAGTAGGCAATTTTCTTGCGAGTGCTACTTCATCAAAGTTACCTGCGGATCTTTTCATTAGAACAGGAGATAGATGAACATTGCAGAAATCCTCATTATTACAGCACTCCATCACAAATGAGTGATCGAGGGGGCTGTTCTTGATATTGCAGAGTAGAGGATTGCTAATTGGGATAGTCAAATCCTTCTCCAGGCACCTACATATGTCCGGATAATCCATCAAAAAGTTTTCGATTTAATAAATTTAAAAATTTTTCTTCGAAATCTTGTATATATTATAAAATTTTTTTCAGCCAGTCCAAATAAAAAAAAATATCAGGGTATTTTCTATTTCTGAAGGGCATTTTCATATCAACCATGTCATGATAAAGATTTATTGCAATTCAGACTATACAGATTGATTTATGTTCACGAACGTTCACACATCTGCTGGATAATATAGAAGGTATCGTAAACTCAATTGTACACGAACAAGTTAAGAATATATCAGGTATATCGGTATGAAATGAGCGTTTTTTTTTGTGAAAATAAAACACTTATTATTCATGGGAAAGTAAAGAACATTTCATTTATAGTATTGGCCATTGTATTCTACACATTTTGACCACCTTTCTGGCAATTTGTGGATACAGCGTCAACAAATTTGTTTGTCTTTCAAAGCAAACTAACCAGATCCCCAATTTTCGACCTCCTCGTAAGAATCAAAGTGCTGCTCAGTTAATGCGTGTCCCATCGATGAAAACAAATGGTAGTCAGAAGGAGCCAAGGCTGGTGAATACGGTACGGTACGGAGGTACTGCTCCCAGCCAACTGTTTTGATTGTATCCTGAACCGGTTCTCTTTTGTGTGCAGGTGCATTGTCGTGGAGCAAAATTACCTTGCCGTGTCTTCTGGCCCATTCTGGTCGTTTCTCGATCAATACATATTTCAAATTGATTATTTGTCGGCGGTAGCGATCAGTATTAACGGTTTCACCATGTTTTAAAAGCTCGTAGTACACCACACCTTTCGGGTCGCACCAAACACAGCATTATTATTATTTGTGCCGAATCGATCTGGTTTTGCAATCGATGTTGATTGTTGTCCCGGATTAACCCATGACTTTTTCCGTTTAGGATTCTTAGAATAAATCAATTTTTCATCGCCAGTAACAATCCGATGCAAAACCGATTTTCTTTCGTGTCTTTGAAGCAAAATTTCACAAGTGTTTTTTCGGTTATCCATCTGTCTTTCATTTAATTCCTGTGAAACCCATTTCACACACTTTTGGATCTTTCCCATAGCATTTAAACGGTTAGAAATTGTTTGTTGTGCAACATTCAACATTTCTGCCGTTTGCTTCTGATTCAAAGTATCATCTCCATCCAATATCGTTTGCAAATCGGCGTCTTCAACCCTCGTAACTACTATCTATAAAATTTGATTTAATTTTTGAAATTATTCAGAAATAAAAATGGTTAAAGATACATATAGAAAATTAAAATAAATCAATTCAATTTCTTATGGAGAATGATTATAAAAATGGAAATACGGTGTGTCTCATTTAAAATAACAAGTTTGCATACATCTGGCAACACTGGAAATTTTAAAGTATTTCAGAAATGTACCTAATATTAATATGAAAAATTAGAAATATTTTGGGATCATTTCCATAATAATTTCATAGTCCGCCCGATATATATTTTTGAAATTGTCTGAAGAAGACTTATTGGACCCCGGAAACACTTCTTTCGGTGTAGGAGATGAAGAATTAAACTATGGAAATCCGACCATCCTGTACATACATAAATTTCCTCCGAAGTTGAAAACGAGGTTGTTTACAAGAAATAAATTTTTACAATTTTCAAGTTTTTCAGTACCTAGTGGTAAGTTATTATTTCAGCAGATGTATCGACTTCATGTGAAAATTTTAAGGGCGTTCTACGAATTACATGTCATTTATATCCGTTCTATATCGACCGCACTAAAAATGTAAAAACAAAAATGTTAGTATAATACTCGAAAACTTCAATGTTAGGTACTGGTTATGAGAAAAAAATTGGAGGGGAATATGAAAGGGTCCACTCTGTTACCTGCACTATCTCTATCATGAACCTCTTTAAAGTTGGGCAAAATATCATTGCAAAAATCCTTGGTACAACACATGGTGCTAGATTTGTTCCGGCAGAAGAAGGGAAACTCGGGGGGGAAAGAATTGTTCTTGTGCAGGCAGCCGATCCTAATTTTAAATCAAAGCAAATCAAAATTTTCTTAATTGGAAACTCTAAATGGCCATTGACCGAGGTCCCACAGCCATCCTGATTCAATTATACAAAAAAGTCCGCGGGCCCACGTAAAAAAAATTATAACCAGCAAGCTCTAGTTTGACGAGTTTCCAAAGATTTCACGAGAGTGGTAACTTTTCCGAGACCAATTTTTCCCAAACTTAAATCAAAGTTACAAAGCTGATAATTTCATGTATCAAAGTACAACTTATGGAGATTTCAGTGCAAAAGAAAAAATCAAAATAGTTTTATACATTCTTTATTCAAATTCTTTTTACGTGATTGAGGACAAAAGTTCAGAAATTTTCTAAAAATAATTATAACTTGAAAACCGTGAATAATCGCGGAACAAACATGGGGTATTCCGGATACCCCATGACACGAGGAATCAAATTTTTTTTAACGTCAATCTTCCGGCCACCCTGTATATATATAGCAATTTTCAATATCTCAGGAACCACCCTGTAGAACATTTTTATTTTAGGGATGACCTTAGATGACACCAAAGGAAACTCAATACAGAAGAAATTTTCGACTGCCCTATGATCCATCATGTGGTTTTTCCAATATATATATGGCAGTTTTCAATATCTCAGGAACTACCGGAGGAACATTTTCATTATTTATAAACTTAATTATTCTTTATAATGAATGCAATGGTACAAGCGAATTTTACGGGCAATGTAAAATTCATACACAATTTTTTTTAAGGGAATCATTGAGTTTATTATAAAAAACACAAAGATCGTATTCAGCGGAAAATATCACATCGGAAATGATATTTTGGATATTTTTTCAAGCAATTGTAACTTTATATAATCAAAATTAACGTATTAGGTCTTGTCGGCGCGCCCCTACTAATTAAAATATTGTTTTTTATCATTTTTAAAACAAATAGTTCAATTCTTTGTGGGACAATTTCATTATTTGTACATATTGGACATGTCAATTATTGAAGAAAATAATTAAAATTAGATTGCTGGTTATCATCAAACAGCAAATCGACATATTTATAGAGGGGGATAAGCTTAAAAGTAGTCGTACCACAATTTTTGCCGGATAAATTTTACCGGGGGTTTAAAAAAGAAATCTTTCACCTAAAGTTAATAAAAAATTGCCGATCAATACATTATATGTATATGTTAATTGACATGGTGACCTTAGAATCACCGGAAAAGTTACCACTCCTAATGGGGAAATCTTGGGAGACTCTCAAACTGAAGCTATGTGCTAAGTTTCAGCGTGATGGTTATAATTTTTTATCCTTACGTAGGCCCGCGGACTATAAATATACTCTCATGCAAAAAATCAAACTGGTTACACCATTTGGTGGAAAATTAGGTTCCTATAGTTTATTCATTTAGATTGCAATTTTTTAATTTGTTCAACAAACTGTAGATGAAACAGCTAAAACTAATAGGGGGTAAAAAATTCTGTTGCTTTAGGCAATTCAGGGGACCTCAAAGTGGCGTATTGCAATGAAGTAGACATAGTTCAATTCATTTATTTCAGTTAGCAGAAAAATTTCGAAACGAAAATTTAAAAATTCGGATTAAAACTGTTAATTTGACAAAGAAAGAAATTAAATCTTTACTTAAGAAAAAAACCTGAGATGATAAATATTTAAAAATCAACTTTTAAGTTTTCTGCATGCGAAAGTACCAGATGAACCAGTATTTAATAGTTCAAACAGTTAAGGAATCTTCATTCGAAAATTTAGATGATTTTTTTTGTTTCTTTCCATGAATTGCGATGTTTCCATCTGATTTTCAATTCTTTGAGGTATTCATTATTTCCCATTTTTTGAAACCTCTAACATTCGTCATTTGAAACTTAAAATATGTAATGAGTTTGATGGTTGTAAAAATTTTTTGTTCGATGAATAGAAGACTGAAGGTAAAAACCAAATAAGATAATAGTGGTGGGTTCCAAGATAATAGACGAATTTGTATGGAAGTTTCAAGAAGTCAAAACAAAAAAAGAATTTCCAAATTATAGAACATTAATAATGAAAACTGCATAATACCATATTTTATGTGAGATTTCCAATCTTGAATTATAAAAAAGAATCAAATGAGTAAGTACTTTCTCAAAGAACATGCAGATATATCCAGGAATATTTCACAATGCCTTACTATTTTGGACTGGCTTATCAATATGGTTCACGGAAAGTTTCAATTTTGACTTTGAAATGTTTCTTGTCTCAATTAAAAACGATGGCTAACACCAAGACATATTAACTAAATTCTTAGGATAATCCATATTCCAAGTTGGTGGAATAGCCATCGCTTCATGTTACACAGAAATAATATCTAACATATACAATATACTAATATATTCTAAAAACATTTCAAAGCAAATACTGATAGGATAATAGGATGATAAAAATCAATATAAAAACTGCATCAAAATTAAAATGGAGGCGATCCGTCACTCAACTAAAATTTTTACACTTTTTACCTTCATAGATTATTGACTGTTACTTGTATTCCTTAATTAACACATTTTTTATTCTTGATAAAGAAAATTGTTGCTCAACACAAGCATAATATCAAAACTCCCAGTTAGATTATTATATTATACATCACAATGATGCAGATCTATATTTGTAAAATTTAGAAATCCCCTCAATAAACTGATTACGATAAACTAAATCAAAAGGTCTATTATGAATTATACAGATTGTAACTAGACCATTTAATATAGTTTGTTGAAAGCAGTTTATTAAGCGAGTTTCAAAAACATACATACAGTGCCCCATTAAAAAAAATAAACGAATATGGCAGACTTGTGTGATTCACTATGTAAATTTGAATTTATGCTTAAATAAAGCAGCCCTGGATTCAAAAATTGACATATCTCAGCAATTTTTCATAATTTCCTAAAATAATGATATAAAGAATCATATAGCATAAGTTGTTTCCACACTGTACGAATTTCACAGAACTTTTGAACCGACCTATATATTCATAAAAAAATTTATAATATACCATCCATATACAATTAATCACACAGTAAACCCAAAGAACAATCTCAATTACAGATTTGACATTATGATTGTGCAACAATTTGATAACAAAGTAGATGCTCAAGATAGATATCCAATGTTTATTTGAGTTGTTTTCGACCCACAATTTCGTAACTGAATAACAACAGCTTACATCACAATTGAAGATGAGCGTTTCAAAATCCTTATCAACGCCTCCTCAGATTGGCCCATCTCAAATCAGCACATGCATAGATCCACCAATAGAAACTCAAATTGAGTACTTTCCCACAAATTTTTGATTGTTTGCTTTTGTAGATTGATTTGGTCACATTTCGTCAGATATTGAGTGCAGCAATAAATGGTTTCAATTAACAAATATTCTGTTATACTTTGAAACAACAAATTAGCAAAAATGCTTGCAACAAATATTATAAATAATATTTTTTGAGTAGTTATTTCACAGAGTTGTTCAATCGCTTTTAATAAATGAAATATTCGTTTTTTACACAAAATGTTCTTGTTCGATGGTTTACATTCATAATAATTACTACTTTTCTCTAAACTGGCTAGGAATTTGGAATTACTGATTGAAACCTTTCCAATTCCAGCTGGGATCGAAGGAACACTCAATCATAGAACTGTTCTCACAAGTTCTTTGGAAAATCAGACAAAATTTCCAGAAAAAGGATCTATTTCTTCTTGGGATGTGTTTTTCCATTTAGAGTTCAAATAATGGAGGGTGTACATACAAATGTACTGAAGTAAGAGAAAAAAATTATAATGGATCAACTACAAAATATGGACTGTTACAGTCAGAGAAAGTAGTGTCTATTCTGAAAACCTGACTATCTGGGAATAGGCTCGGGAATAGGTTAGTGATACATTATTCCCAAGAAAATTTTATTCATTTATCTTCATCTCCAGATTTGATGCACTACAATCACATTCTTTACTTTACTGTTACGTGGAGTATAATCAACTTGAATATTATAAATTATCTTTCCAATGGTGCGAGCTAGCCACGATTGACTTCAATTCGGTTACTACTTAGTGGTTTACTTAGCTGTGTGCCGGCATGTAGACATTTAAAATATTTCTTTTCATGCACATACTCTCAAACAAACATTGCCTATTTTGAGCATAATATTTCCTAGTCTCAATAATCCACCTTATTCTGGATGCAGTTTTCAAATGTTAAAATAAATGGACATACCGGTACTGGTGTTCTATTCCTCCTGTTTTAGTTTCAAACGTTGTTGTGAAGCAGTAGCCATCGGTTTCACAAACATAGTTTTTATCTTGGCATAAATCACACTTACATTTCAAACTCAGAACACCTAGAAAATAAAGAGCTCACCGTCATACATTGAAGTTGTTCAGGTGAGAAAAGGTATTCAGCAAATATAACCTTGAACTTATGTCATCTAACTGAAGAAAAGAACGATATACATAATGAGATCTTTAAGAAGAGCCCCATTGTCTACATAAGATTTATTAATAAAATTTTATGAATACTCCAAGAAATTGAAAGTAGGAATTACATGGTTCTGATTCATTTTTTCAGAATATCAAGAAAGAATATGCCTGATGTTCTTACCATAAAAATGTAGGGATAACCACAAAATACCCAAGTAAAATAAAACTGTATCACGCATTGTAGTGCTGTTCTGCAAACACATTAAAAATTGATAATTACTTATAAACTAAGTGTTATTGACATGAATTTGCATAATTCTCTTAGAATATTCCATCAAAAACACTGCCATTAGGACACTTCTGATAATCGTACGTGCCACTTCACGCACATATTTGATCGAACGAACGTTTTCCACTAGTTCACTTCTCTTATTTCACAGTGTCCAGAAAAGGGGAACAATGTTGTTCAAAACAATTTTTCCAAAAAAAAAATCGTATGAGTAAAATTATTATCAGCCATGTCAATTTTGTTGTTCAGCATTTTAATTATGGGACTTCACCAGCAGAGGGCCTATGTAAGTGTTTTCAATTTGCACTGAAGCGGGAAACTTGAAATTTGCGCTGTGAATTCTGCATACTATTCTGCAATCCATGGTATGTTTAACTTTAGAGTATTTCCATATTCAGTATTTATTGGAAATTTAACACTGCATGACTACTGAGTATCCGATAGGATTCAAAATCTTATAAAAAAGCTTACGTGATTTCCTTATCTTTTAAAGTTATTGGTCATTCTACATAAGCGTTGATACTGTTTGAATTAAATTAATTACGCAATTGAGGCAGATAATTAGAGTTCAATCACTTACGAATTAAAATTGGGGAATGAAGATTCAATCGATGGTAAATATTATACATGCGATACGAAAGTTCACAGGTGTTCTTTCTCAGACTAGCCACCTAGTATATTCATTTATTTTATATATATATATATATTATTCATATTTATTTTTTTCACCCTCTGAAAATGTGAAAACTAGCTCACCGCTTTCGTAAAATAGAGAGTCTACGGCAGGACATATTTGAGTTTAAACCTGTATTCTTCATCATGAAGTAAAACCCAATCAGTTGAGACCATTTTGGACTTGATATTCGAAAATAACTGACAATTTGGCAAAACGATAGCAGGCTGGAAAGATAATTGTCTTTTTGTTGATGTAAGCAGCGTGGATAAGCGACTTTTATACCTTTTAGACCAAAATACATTTCAGCCAATAGATTATTCTATCTTGATGGAGAATTTCCAGCAGACTTTACAACCACTCGCTTCTTCGCATTTATTTGTCTAAAAGCGCAACCATGTGTTTATTAAACAAGGAAATCTTCAAAATTTTATACAAAAACCTGTTTGTTCTGCAGTTGGAGCAGAGATTAAGTGAATGAAAGCCTCTCACAATCTTCAAAAAATTAGCTGATCTGATACTGAAAAGAGACTTATCTAACCATAACATTCTCATAATATAGCCTTAGGCAAGAAAATATCATAGAGTATAAATATACTTAGAGAGGAAACGCAGTTAAAACAAACGAAGCTAGAAATTCTACCCGTAAAGTGACGGTCTAAGCACGGTAAACACCGAAGGTAGTTATCTCATTGTATTTATGGTTGCAGCGACTTGGTCCCTCTGTCTGAGCCAGGATCGGATTCATTCAACATAGGCTCTCAGAATATTTTATTATATAGATATATTGGTTTACTGTCTAATGATTTGTGTATATTTAGATGACAATTTCAATGAATTAATTATGCGCATATTGTTGGTGATATCAAATATGTGAAGTGAATTGAGATCACTTACGCATGTACACAAGAAAAGTGTACATAACATTTATATAACTGAATAAGCAATAGGTAAATGGATGAAGTGCCTATTTTATCAGCCTAATTCTGAGCAATAACTTATTTTTTTCCAAATATTTTTTATTCTATGAATCGAAGTAACAAAAGATTGAATAGGTTTGGCGAACGTATATTTATACTCAATGAAAATAATCAGTCTGGCTTTTATATTTGAAAAAGTACCTGACAATAGTTGAATGAGATTGCAATAAAATTCATTACAACCATAAATTGGTATTCTTTTCATAAAAGATGATGGGGTTGTGAACATTTCACTTCTTTTTTTGTTCATGAGGGATTTGAACTATAATTGAGAAAACAATAATTAAATTTATAATTGGATTATAATATAAATATAAATATTTATAAATAAATAATTTTCAATACAATATTGCACTTACAGTAACAATAAAAAGATTTCGAAAAGGAACAATAATCAAATTATTAGGAATGCAACAGGCTACAATATTATATAATAATAAATATAATGATACTACCAAATGCATCACCGAAAAATTAGTGAATACTCAAAAGGCACAATTTGATATTAGTCAATTCATTAAGACATCCATAAAAACTGACCAAAAATATAGGTATTTTAAATATAATATATGCTTATGGCAAATAAAATAAAGTTACGATGGAATAAATAATGAAATATTTCTCAAGAATGAGGGAATGCAAAATGATAAACCACTTTATAGATCAAGAGATGCTGAGACAAGAAATTTATATAAACTTGATGATTACATAAATCGCAAAAGAAGAGATATATGTTGCAAAGTAGCTGAAATCATTTTGGGAATAAGAAGATAAACTAATTGAATACTTAGGAGAAATTAAGTTTTTTGTTGGCAATATGGTTACATTTTCTCTTTATAGTCAGCAAGAAATTTCTTGATGGAATAGGAAGTGGATATTAATGTTCATTTCATTGAAATTCAACTATTAGATAGATTTAAAATAAACATAAATGTATACCTTACAAATGTTTCTTTGGGCAGTAATAATGTCGGCATATTGTTTTGCTAAAATGATAAATTTTAATACTTGAAACTGAAGAATAAATAATTAAGGGATATGTTTATAACTTATCACCTACGAACTTCAAATAACTGGGAAGATAAAATTAAGTACATTGCATAATTGAAAATACATCTTTCAAAATTAAGTGAAATAATTTTTTTATATATGTTTTTTTCATTAATTCAGGCTAGGATTGCTACTCCAGCATCTGTTGGAAATTGGTCGTTGAAGTTTTCTGCCAATAGTCTGAACATGGAATCCAATGTCTATCAATGTTTGGTGATCCAAAATTTTACGCCCGTCAAAAATATACGCAGGTTTCATCATGTCGACATATATTTTGTTGTAATCCAGAGTCTGAAAAAATGGAATCATTATCACTATCAAATGTATTTAAAAATGATTGGAAACTGAAGACTAAACACAATTACTAGCAAACATCTTCACAAAGACGAAGAAAGGAAATACTTACAATAAATTCATCCCATTCTGTGCAAAGAACTAGGGCGTGTGTGCCTTCAGCTGCTGAATAAGCATTTGCGTGAATGGAAACAAGCTTTCTGACCTTCTCAGGTTCCTCACATATAAGTGGATGCGTAAGATCTTCATATATTCTATCCTCTTCAACCTGTGTGAGATATGAAAGAAATAGTAGTAATAATCATAGATCGACTTAAAATATTCACGAGTCACTAGAATATTCCACGCCATCTATCGGCGCGACACAGTAATTGAGGACAAATGCTTGCATTGAATGCATAATCATTCATTTATTAATATTTGCATACCTTGGGATCATATATCTTCAAGGAGGCACCTTCATCTAATAGTGTTTTTGCAATGTGGATGGCAGGACTTTCTCTGGTGTCACCTGTGTTTTTCTTGAAAGCAAATCCCAAAATACATATTCTTTTTCCGCTGACTGTGTTGAACAAGGATTGAATAATTTTGGATGTGAATCGAGACTTTTGATATTCATTCATGTCGATCACTTGCTGCCAGTAAGATGCTACTTCGGGAAGATTTAAACATTCACAGATATAAACCAGATTCAAGATATCCTTTTGGAAACAGCTCCCGCCAAAACCAATAGAAAAGGAAAATAAAAGTGAGATAGTTGATACAAATTATTGAATACAGCATTCTACAATATATTTAAAATTTCACTATCAGAAAAGACAACACCTACTCAATTCGACTGAAAGGATTATAGCATAGATAGATACCTATAGAAGCCTGTAAGAATTTTGATCCAATCCTGGAATCAAATCCAATAGCTCTAGCTACTTCGGAAACATCTGCTCCAGTTGCCTCACAAACAGCCGATAATGAATTGATGCTAGAAATCCTTTGTGCTAGCATAGCATTTGCAGCCTGAAACATACATATATGTACAATAAATCTACTATTTGAGAGAAATATCAGTGAAAAGTGTAACAGGAATCAGATGTAACATATTAAAATGAAATTATAATAAAGATAAAATTAATAATTGAAAAATACATCACTCACAAGTTTAGAGAGTTCAGAAGACCAGGTGTTTGTAGTTAAAATTTTTTTCCTTGGTATCCAGTGCTCATAAATGCTGCATAATTTCTCAATGGCTAATTGACCCTCCGGTGTTTCATCGCCTCCAATGAGAACCCGGTCTGCATTTAAGAGATCATTCACAGCCGTACCTGAAATTTTACAATAAATAGTTGAACTGATATGTTAAGTAAAATGAAACAAAAATAAATTAATGCAGAGCAACAAAAGAAATAATCCACCTATTGCAAGTCTGTAGTGTCGGCGGCTCTTGAATTAATCGCGAATGAGAATACAAATATGGTCGTATAAACTAAACTGAGCGGATAATATAACTCAACCTTCAATAGTATAATTTCAATATTACGCACCTTCTGCTAGAAATTCTGGATTTGAGAGTATTTGATATGACACTCCAGGTTTTCTGTTGGCACCCAAAATCTTTGCAATACTCTCTGCTGCTCTCACAGGCACAGTGCTTTTTTCGACTACAATCTTATCACTTTTTGCAATGTCTGCAATCATTCTGGCAGCTCCTTCCACATATTTCAGATCAGCAGCCCTACCCTGCATAGTAAAATATAAAAGATTAGTTCTCATTAAAAAACCGATGGGCGGTTAGGTAGCTCCTGATAAGCACTTGGAATAACAATTTATTGTAAACAAATGCAGACTGCTGTTTCAGGGGGTTCATGAAATTCCAAAAATTGATATTTTGAAAGAAAATTTTTTTATGGGTTGTTCAATTGAAAAACAAAAATCTTCAATAATTTCACACTTGATTTGAATCATCCCAGTTATTGAAAAACAAAAAGAATATTTCAGCGTAATCACGAAATTATACATATTAATTGAATATACTCATAAGAGCTGAGTCATTAGTAAACAACATAATGTAAAATCGCTAAAATATGTAAAATATTAAAGAAAAAACACATAATTAGGAACTTGAACTTATATCAAATACATCAAAAGTTGCTGAGAAAATAGAAAAAATGAAAAAAAATTGGAATTTTTAGAAATATGCAATCCTATAAGTGATAGAATGGAAAAGGGTTAACTTAGATTAGAACTGGTGCTTGGACTATTTTATTACATCATATACGTGGAAAATCTGACTAAATCATGAGGGCAGGGGACATCCTTAATATTTCCGAATGATACAGTAATCATATAAAGGGTCTTTCAACAAGAACTTTGTTTTTTGAAACAAAATAAAACAAAAAATGTTGATGACGATGATTCAAATTTTTATTGTATTACAAAAAGAAAAGTTCGTCAATTATGAATGAAAAATGATATCTGGCAAATGTCCACCACGACCACGCTGACAGAAGTGAAGTCTTTCATCGAAATTTTTGATCACTTTTTGGCAAAATGTCGGATCTAATTCGGCTATCACATCACAGATTTTGAGTTTAAAGGCTGCTGTCGATTTGATTGTCCCTGTATACACTCTGTCCCTAAGATAGCCTAAAAAAATAATCCAGTGGTGTCAAATCACACGATCTGACTGGCCATTTAATAGCTGAATTTCGTTAAATTATGCGAACAGCAAATTTGGTTTGCAATAATCGATCGTCTCGTTGGCTGTGTGACAAGTGGCACCGTCGTGTTGAAACCACATGTCAGTGATATACAAGTCATCAATGATAGGCCAAAATTGAGTTATTAACATCTCGCGATAGCGTGATCCATTGACCGTTACCGCATTTCCACCCTAATCTTCGAAAAAAACAGCCCAATCACGCCTCCAGCGCGTCATACAGTGACACGTTGAGCATGCAAAGGCTTCTAAATATTCGCACTAGGATTTTCAAAACCCCAAATGCGGCAATTTTGCTTGTTGGCGTACCTAACAAGTGAAAATGGGCTTCGTCTGAAAAAATGATTTTTTCAGAAAAAGCAGCGGGTTGTTCCAGAATGAAATGAGCGAATCTACGGCGATGTGAATGGTAGGTCGGCAAAGCAAAAATGCAAAATTCGCTATGTGGTGGTTTGGGATAACCCTAGATGTTGAGAATGTCGAGAAATTCACAAATTTTGATCTTCTTCAACAGTGTGTCTCGCGGCAGCGATGTTTTGAGTTGATCGGCCCGGTGTTTTAACAGAACCACCATTATCATAGTGGGTTTTAATTATCTTAATGCGATTGCCAAAGCATCTACTACGAATATGTCAAAAAATAACTGTCAATACTGTCATGTGGTAGGTGTGGCCACAATTAAAAAACAAATGTCTTGTTGAAAGACCCTTTATATCGCAGAAAAAAATAGTTTCACCATCATATTGGATATCTATATGATTTCGTTCCTAAAATAATAATTCTACATATACCATAAGATCTCGAGAAAAAATTATCAATAGTTACTTCGGATTTATTTATTTTTTCCAAAGGAATACCAACTTTTATACCTTTTTAGATAGCTTATGAGACCGACAACTTTTTCTGGTAATTGGTACATACAGTGTCATAGCAATGTTTTTAACCATGCTACTTTTATTGTGAAGTAATGTAAAAGTTTTCAATAAAATAAATCACGTTATTACCCCTAGCAATGTGATTGCAATCGTTTTTAGGTGTTTTATGACTGATTAAGATTTGTTCCTGGCTTATCTACAAATATAGAAACATTTGAACCATATTGGGTATTTTTAAAATAATGCTTTTTCTTCGATGTTTCCAAAACTATTAACTTTCGGCCATACATTGTGGGGCTTAAATATGTAGCATTTGTGCTGCCCTACCTAAACCCGCCCGGAATACATCGAATTACCAAGAACCTTATAAGGAGCAAAAATAGCACATCGAGCTTTATCGAAAATTCTTTAAAAAGTGATATCAATAATTCAACAAATTTGATTTTAAGTCAACTGTATAACAACAAATTTGAAGACTCAGTAGTATTGTCAAAAAAATAATGGGTACCAGCCTTCTTACAAATCCTATTGTGTGAGACAAATAAGTTGGCAAGACGTCTACATGACTTTCCATAATGTAAGCGAACATCTTGAATTAAGTGACTACAGACCCACATATGGTCGGCAACAAACTGTTTCACATCATTTCATTGGTAAACACATGTTCTTCGATGTATGCTACCTCGTTTATATGTAGCATAGCGTTTTCTTTTTGAAATATTCATGGCGCGACGTCAACGTGGCCAAGAGAATAATTTTCCGTAAAAGCATGGAAATATGGAGGATCTAACAAAGCGTTTCAAGGGTCTATTGAAACATCAATAGATTACCCTTAAATTTTTCCTTCTCAACCTTCCAATCTCTTCAAAGAGGTATTTTCATGTAATCGAATTTTAGTTTTAAATTGTTTTCATTCCAGTTGTCGTGAAATATTAGAAAACATAAATTTTCATTAAATCTACTTATAGCTATGAATTCAAGATCATTGCTTCAGAGTATTGGAACTATGCCTGAAGGATCTTGAGATTATTGATTTCAGGAGATAACTTCTTGGTCGAAAATAAAACTATTTTGATTTTTTATGAGTCCGAAAATTACCATTATGTCGAGTAGCTTTTTTCGATTATCTTGGATATCCATAAAAGCTACATTAAATAATTGATCCACCGAGAAGAGTAAGTACTGTAATTCAATAAAATTTGTTTTAACGCTTTTCCTAATCTGGAAACATAGTTTCAAATAATCTAGTAAATCACCTCTGGATATCCAGAGCGATAAATAATACAATTACATTTATCTCCAAGAAACGTTAAATTTTTCGTTGTTTTTGCTAGCTAGTTTTCAGTAGTAATAACCCAAGGACATTGATGATTGTTCGAAAAAATTCTATGACAGATTCCGAAAGCTTGTTGCTTGGGAACAGACCGACGCCGTAGGCGGAGGTCTTTTGCCTACAGGCAACAAGCTTGAGAAAGTTGTCATAAAATTTTTGAGCATTTATCGATGTCCGAGGGTTATTCGGATAGAAAATTTTTTGCTAACTATAGAAAAAATACAGAGCTAAAATAATTTATTTAAATGTGCAATTAACAAAGGAACAATTGGAAAAGTTAAATTAAGATCCAGACGTGTTAGTTTCTATAACTGATGAAGATGTATTTCCACTACGCATGCTGTTAATAATTTGATTATGATGTTTTTCGTCAATATTCAAGTAGGGTTTTATTGAGTTGGCATTGTTGTGACCCGTAATTTTTTAAGCTGTTGCTCTTGTACACCACTTTTGGCTAATCGACTAACCGCGGTTGATCTATTGGAATGATTAGTAAATTTTTTCCTTTGTATTCAATCCAATCGCAGACGATCTTGTCCAATTTTGAATCGTATTTCTTATTCTGTTGTTGGTTTTAATATTTGGGCCCCTTTTCGACATCAATTTTTTGAATAATCGGACGGGATAAACGTTGCTGCCATCGTTTTCTATCAAAAACTTGCTTCCAGTACACATTCTTGATGTTGTTGATTCAAGTCTTGCTGAATACAGGGTTACATTCCACTCGGTTTGCTACAGAACCATCGTTGTTTGATTCGATACAAATAAATTCAGTCAAGCAAGCAGCAGCTTCCCCAGCTCGCCAAGCTAATTCTACCATGGCTATGTGATAGAATTTCCATTGCAGCCCTTCAGGAGTATTTTCATTCCATAAATTTACCATTTTCGTTATTTCGACAGAATTTAATGCTGCCGAACTTTGTTTCCTTTTACTTGCATCTGATTTCAGTTTTCGTCGTATAGAATCACGGGCGGCGCTTGTTGAAAAACAACACTTTTGAATGGGTCAATATAACTTTCATTTCTTTATAATATTTTTCTTGTAACAGCTTACTTGTTATATTCCACATGGTTTTGACCGTACTTTCTTTGAACTCTGTACCCTCTTTCCTCCTCATGTTCACAGCCCAATCCTTTAAAATCAACGCCAATTCTTTCGCCGTCCGATTTCCATCGTTGCAAAAGTCAATAAATGCTTACCGTACAAATTTCTTACTGTAAACCATTGATTCCCAAAGTGGTCCAGGTGGACCCCCAGGGGTACACGGGAGCCCGACAGGAGTCAACGCTTGCGTGAAAAAAAAATGGGTATCCACAACTCGTTAAAGGGGGTCAATATAAATGTATTAGTGACCCGACTTGACATCTCCTATGAATATAGGAAGACAATATTATAAGAAGCTCAGCAATTGTTTTTGTAAGAACTTGCATATCCCATATTCAGAAAGAGCGTGTCAAGACTCGCCGATGCCGCGCCGCCCGTCCGCCCAGTTTAAGTCGTGTCTGAACTTGCATGAACTTTTCTCTAATTTTTCTCAAATATAAATACGAATGCGAATGATAAACATTACTCAGTTGTTTCCGAAATTTCAAAGAAGAAAGTGTACCTATATAAGTGTTCACCAGTGACGGAAGTAGTTTTCAGACTTTTGAAAATTAAAGTGAATTGATATTATTGTTTGCCAGTGTTGGAAAAGTAAGTAGGTACCTACCTATCTATTTGTTAGCAACTTGTATCTGCGGGGAAAAACAAACCCACAAACAGTAGGTTCTGAACCATTCCAAGAATAAAGATTTCATAGGTCAAGGAAAATTATAACAGTATTCTTTTTACTTTCTTAAACTATCTGATTTCAAGTATTTTTGAGTGATGCGTGCGTTTTGTATAAATAGTCCTAATTTTTTATCTTTATAAGTGCGTAAATAAATACTTAGTTTTGATTGTGTTTTGTAATGAATAAGTATGTTGCGTTTAGTAAGTGACTAAGTATACGTATAAAATATATACAAAGTAAAAGTATAAAATAAAATTAAATACCTATATATAATTCGAAAAATAACAGAAAGTTCAGGAATATTATACTTCTATTCCAGCTTGCTCTACTCTAATTTTATTACAATTCTTTAAATATATTATTCTCTTTAAAAGCCATCTATTATGTTTGTTAAATCATTTTAAGATTACTTAACAAACATTTTTTTCATATTAACAGGTAGGTAATTGATACGAAACATGGCTGAATCTAAGAAGAAGTGTCGACATACAGTGTTGAATATTTGAAACTTGGTTTTCTTCCATCAAATACAGACAAGCGATTGCCCATGTGTCTTTCTTTTATGCAACAGGGTCTTGAGCAACGACTTCGTGAAACCATCGGAAAAATTGAGTGATAGATAGCACCAAGCGCTTCAATTTGTGATTAATGCAGTTAACATAATAAGAAGCAATGCATTAAATACGCGCTTATTTGCACAATTGTGCGAAGAAACTGATGAGTACTTCCAACGATTGCTGCTACATACCGAAGTACGCTGGTTGTCGAAAGGTGCATGTCTATCATGATTCTCTTTGCTTTTCGACTCTGTTTTAGAGTATCTGAACACTAAAGATCCTGTTTTAAAAGAAAACCTCATGAATTTCAAAGCAGACATTGCGTATTTGACAGATTTGTTCAAAAAATTCAATGACCTCAATCTACAGTTACAAGGGGACAGCCTCAATTTGATAAAAACAAAGAGTGAAATTTCAGCTTTTCTTGGTAAACTGAAACTTATGAAGCAAAATATTGACCGACGTGAATTTTCCCAGTTTCCAAATTTATCGCAGGTAGAATGCCTCGACGAAGCTATTCAGACTTATGTTCAACATTTGATTGCCCTGTATGATGATTTTAAAATCAGTTTTGAAGACATTCTGTCGGTGGATATACCACCATGGATAATAAATCCATATGATGAAACTGAAGTGGAAAATGTGGTACTGAAAGAAGAGCTACTCGAGTTTAGCACTAATGAGGAGCTCAAAGTAGCATTCAAAAGAGGGTATCAATCATTTCGACTGCAGGCACAAATACCTGAAAAATATCCAGGACTGTGGGGAATTGTGCAAAAATTTCTCATAGCGTTTTCTTCGTCATCTCTTGTCGAACGCAGTTTTAGTGCCGTAACAAACTTGTTGATAAAAAAACGGAGCAGATTAAATATTACAGAGCGAGGAGATTTACGGTTATACTCAACTAAACTCAAGCCAAATATTGATAATTTGCTGTCAATTCACATAAAATCAAAATTTTGATTATATTGCGACTGTTTTCAAATTAATTATCATCATTAGTTTTGATGTTTAATTTGGGTTCTACTAAGACTGTTATAACAACATAATTAAAAGTGTAGTAATTTTTGTGTTGGAATAAATAGGTACAAAACAAGAAAATATTGATTTTTACTTTTTACCACTCCGAAGTGGGAGCTTATTGGTTTCTTGTACTGTGAGTCAATCTAAGAATACAAAAAAGTAAAGTAGGAATCCAACTGTTAGATGAAGACGATTTTTAGACTGGCCTTGAAACATAGCTTAAATGACAATACTCACAGCATAATCAAAGCAATATAAATTCTCACCTTTTTTTCGAAAACTTTTAACTCATAGTTGATTGAAAAATAGACACAACACAGATTTACATAGACATATACTTTTTTCGGGTTTTGGAAGTAAGTTAGTAAATGTAATAGCTGCAGGGGGTCCACCAGATCCAGCAAAATGTTTAAAGTGGTCTATGAGAAAAAAAGTATGGGAACCTCTGCGTAAACGGTGTTTTTTGGTATGTTCGATTCTAAAATTTAATTAATATTATCGTCAGTATTATAACCAAATTGCGACATTTCGAAATATTAAATATTTGAAACTTCAAAATAGAAATAAATCAACATGTGTCCATAGCAACGTAAAAACAGCCCATGGTCTGTTATCGATGTAATGTTGACATGATTGGGTTAAATTGTTCATATGATACAAAATGAGGAAATTTGATTGGTTGTTGGAACGGTCAAAAAATTTTCGATGGAATTGTGGTATCGTTTTGCGTAAATGTCTTTAATTTTCGAATAACGAGCCGGAAATGGATTAAATCTATTGGATTCGAATTTCTGATGAAGATTCCATGGTTAAACTGTAGTATGTCCGGTCGGCCGTATACTCTCAATCTTCCGAAGGAAAAGAGCTAGTTTTCATAATTTTTCAATTACCCCAGAACATTGAAAGCGTTTTATTTTTATCAATCTATATATTTATATGATGGTCGTCAAATAATTGGAAAGGTAGGTTTTCAAATTTGCCAGAAAATGCAATTTCAGTATTCAGCAGGAATGCATGAGATCATTCCAATAGAATGTTCACATTATTCAGGATCCATCACCTGCTATGAATTCAAGGTACATTATGTCTCTGCACCTTGCAAACGCCATTGAAATAATTAAAAATAATCCTTGAACAAAATTATCAAATGCAAAGCAAAGCCGATGGTGCAATAACGATCATTTTAACTTTTGCATCATCCCATGACATACCCGCATCGGTGTTTCAAAAAGAATCGATCATCGTAATGATTACAATGATTGCTTCATTAACCTTTCGAATCAATGGCAGCATTGAGTCTATTGAAGTATTTGAAATAAGGCTCTGTCTTTACATTTGCTCTTGAAAATATCAAATCACATAATTACACAAAAAAAATTAGAAAAGCATTCGTGCGATTGTTTTAGAGTCTTTTTTTTTTACTCTGGAACTGTGTAATCCTAACACAACCGCCATGATGAATGAACAGCCTATATCTCAAATCAAAGAATAAAAACTCACACTTTTCCTTCAGTTTTGTTTGAAGCTCAAAATCCTTTCCCCTAAATACCAATCAAAAGTAGGCATATCTTTCAGAATCCGAGGGTTGCCTTTTATATTTCGGGATTGGACAACCCTAGTGTTGCAATCTGCCAACTGACACTTCTATAGTAAAGCTTGACATTTTTGAGGTTATACATAGGCAGAACGTTTTGACACACGAGCGCTATTTGTGCTGTTAACAGTAACTTCAAAAGATTCATCTCGCCTAAAAAAATGGAATTAAATCGTGAACATTTTCGTACGATTATTTTTTACAACTTTCGACGTGGATTAACTCGACAACAGTGCATTTCAACTTTTGGCGATGAAGCTCCATCAAGGACTAGTGTTTATCGATGGTATGGTGAATTCAACCGAGGTCGTAGTTCAGTACAAAACGAATTTCTTGAAGGTCGTTCAAAATCAGTTATTGTTCCGAAAACCATTGATGCTGTGCGCCAACTGATATTGCAAGATCGTCATGTGACCTATCGTGATTGAGACATTTGAAAAATGATGCTCCAAAAATACGATCGCGGTGCTTCGAAGCACGTCAATGACATCGGGACAGGTGATGAATAGTGCATTTACGCGTATAAGACAGAATAAACTACAGTCGACTATATGGGTGTTTCAAGAGGAGCCAAATCCAACAAAAGTTACTCGTGCACGAAGCACTTCCAAGCAAACGGTCGTCTGTTTTTTCAGAAAAACTGGACGTGTCGCAATCGTACCACTAGAACAACGCAGAAAAGTCAATTCTGGGTGGTATACAACCATTAGTTTGCCAGTTGTCTTCCTAGAAATCAGGAAAACCAACCGCCAAAGACGGATCACCTTTGACCACGACAATGCGAGCTCTCACACATTGGCTCAAACAACTGCTTTTTTGAGCAATCAAAACATCGATTTGATGAGACATCCGCCGTATATTCCTGATTTGGCGCCGAATGACTTCTGTTCATTCCCGTACATAAAAAATAAAATGAGAGACAAACGTTTTTCGACACCTGAAGAAGCAGTTCATGCGATCAGAATGCATGTTTTGGAAATACCTCAATCAGAGTGGCAAAAGTGCTTCGACAATTGGTTCAAACGCATGCAAAAGTGTATAGATCTTAATGGGGAATGTTTTGAAAAGCAATAAAACGATTTTCGATTATTAATCTTTGTTTATGTTCTCTTATTTCCAAATATGAAAGGCAACCCTCGAACAAAAAAGCGACGATTATTTGGAATTTTCTGAACCCTCTGAATGATTTTTACGAGCATTACATCAAACTTTTTCAGAACATGAATTTGGCCTGTGAATTTTTTCAACATACATTATTTCACCGTAAATGAACCGTTTCGATTAATCGTCCACCAACTGAAACTAAATCAAGTCCGACCCATGTCAATCGAATAATTATATGTAACAAATCGAGCATTGAAATTTCTGACGGACTTATTGATATTTCCCTTTTTCGATTTTACGAAAAATTTGTATTTTCAGACTAATAGTTTGAGATTTTTCTATATAGCCAATATTTGCTTTGAAAAAGACAGATGTCTGTCGAAACGTTGGAAAAAAAGGACAATAAGAGATTATGGCTATTGCCCTAATAATAATTCTGCAAAAATTACTTTGTTGTGATTCAATTTCTCTGTCTTGCATGTTCAATTGTTTCCATTTCCAAGTTATTACCCAAATAATAATCCTACACTTTTTGAACAGACCTCGTATGTGCCAAAATTCAGATTCTGAATTGAAAAAGACGTCCAGGATGTACTTAAACCTCGGTGCAGTTTGTTTGTTATCAAGTATTTCCGGTTTCCAATAAAGTACCACGTATTTAACGCTACGTTTCAGAGGTTAACCGATTGAACAATTAATTCATCCCGAATTGATAAATTGAAGCCTTTTCGAAAGGAACAACCAACTACATTTTTCGGAAATCTAAACTAAAAATTCCTTGGAAAAATGGGAGAGGTGATTTGTTATTGACCAATTGGATTTAATATTGGTAGTTTTTCAAGAATTGAAATGGATACAGAATATTATGTTTGACGAGCTTTAGAGTAGGATACGTCCTGTAGGCGTATGTCCGGAAATGCTATTTCCAAGAAATAGGGCGTTAAACGTTCACAGATAAGTATTGACTAACATTTTCGAATAGAGAAACCACATGTGAGTGCTTATTTTACCATAATCAGGTACCTAATATTCATCAACAACATTGGCGTACGCATGGGTATTATCCACTGATGTCCATTAAAAAAAATATTACCTCAGTTATTACACAATTGGTTGAGAAATCATTAATTCTCGCAGATTGTACCGAAAATTTTTTTTTTCAAATTTGAATTTCCTGATGAAATTTAAAAAAAGACCTAAAGCACTGCCGTGAAATCAGGAGATTTTGCGCGCTTGTTCTAGATCCTTTTCCCACACCCTGGAACAATGTAATACAAATACAACCACCACGATAAATGAACAAACCTATATCTCAAACAGCCTTCTCCAAAAAAAACCCACGTCGCTGCTCTTCTAAATTTTGATAATGACTCATTCCGATTAATTTTCCATCAACTGAAACTGAATTAATAACTCAGACTTATGTCAATAGAATACGTATCTATCAAAGCATCGAGCATTGAAATTTCTGACAGACTTTCTGTCATTTCTCTTGAGTAAATGAAAAAATAATGGTATCTCCGGGTGAAAGGAAGCTACGATTATGAAATTTGAGAATATGTAAGATATCAGTAACGTTCATACGAGTTCGTAAATTAAGTAATGAGACGGGCAACGTTGCGTTTGATCTAGCAACACTGGAAGCGCGGGGCTTAGTGGAGCGGTGTGATCTACCTTCAATACGAGTTTGACCTCGCTCGAGTCATTTGGTGGAGCGTAGCGATTGTTTTTGTGAAACAATTTTTTCTATTGTGTTCTAAAAATATACGACATCAATTTCGAGCAACGGTGTGCTATCAGGTTTTGCTTCAGACTTGGGCATAGTGCAGCGGAAACTCTTCTTAAACTTCAGCAGGCCTACGGAGATGGTGTTTTGTCACGGGCCCAGGTTTTTAGGTGGTTTAAGGCATTTTCAGAAGGAAGAGAGTCGATTGAAGATGAACCACGAGGCGGAAGACTTTCAACTTCAAAAATCGATGAAAATGTCCACAGAACCCGGGATCTTGTGCGTTCAGATCGTCGGTTGACAGTCAGAATGATAGGGGAAAAGTTAAATTTGACTCACACCCCCGTTCAACAAATTTTCATCAATTGGAGATCAGAAAAATTTGCACAAAAATGGCAATTTCAATATACGAATTTTTGGCCAGTAAAAACATTCCTGTGGCCCATCAGCCACCTTGTTCGCCCGAACTGGTTCCTTGTGATTTATTCTCTTCCCAAAGTTGAAAAATTACCACAAGGGAAATCATTTTGGGACAGTCGAAAAAATTCAAACGGCTGTAACCGACCAGCTGAAGTTATTTCAGTACCGTAGTTCCAGCACTGCTATAAGGACTGAAAGAAACGTCTCCAGCGCTGTGTGGCCTCAGAAGGAACTTATTTGAAGGTGACAATATTGAATTGTAATTATTTTTTTATTAAAAAATTTTTTAAATCAGTCTCTTTATTTAATTTACAGAACTCGTACATGTACAAATTTTTGTTTTAATAAATCCGACATTATATACGGTATAGAATATCAATAAAAATTTTTTTGTAAATTTTTTGAAAATTTTCTAGAGTGTCTAGATAAAAATAAATCTCGAAAGCTATAAAGAAAAAGAGTTCCATGTTCAATTGCTGCATTTCCAATAATACAACCTTGCACTTAGTTGTTAAGGTATTTTTGCATTGTAATTTTCTCAAAAATTATCTACATTTCATTCAAAATGGAATGACACCTTAAAGAAAATTTCCGGAGAAAACGAAAAGGACTTGACTATACTATTGATATATAATTAGGAAACAGCACTCAATAGGGTCATGATGAGCCTAATAAATTATATTCCTATATCGTTTTTCGAATGTTTACTCACCTTTCCGTTACCCAATGTTTTAGTAGGAGTGTTCACAGATATAAAAATGAGATCAGCTTCCAGAATCGCTCCTTCCACGTCGTTCGAGAAGAACAAATTTTTTCCTCGGCATTGGCGAACCACATCGTCCAAACCAGGCTGTGAAAAACAATTTTCAAGTTAAAACCTCGTCGATTTCATTTGGAATTGGATTAGTCATTAATGAAAGCAAACACGCCAACTCTCCAAATAAAACCTTATTGTATTGGATTTGGGGTACAAGCGAAAATTGCCATTTTGATATCATTTGTAAAATTCAATGATTCTCTCCAACTATGAAGTATATACGATGCCCATCAAAATTATGGAACAAATTCATTTTTTCAGAAGATATTTGTCAACAAAATCCTGAAACAGGTCAGTTTCTTTCAATTTTAAAAATTTTTATGCATTTTTTTGTTAGTTCAAACATATTTTCAGTATGTGCACTTACGGCTCATTTATTTTGAGACGATGGTACCTGATGGAAGTCGACCATTGCAGCATTATCCATGCACAACATTCAAACCTTCACCTCTTTGAACTGATTTTTTGAAAAAAAACATTTTTTTGAAAATTTATTCTTGATGGGGAAGCAACAAAAATCCTTCAAAAATACTTAAAAATTTGTTGAAACAAAATTGATCTGTTTCAGAATTGTGTTGCTACATTTTTTTCTTCTGATAAATTGACTTTGTTCCATTATATTGACGCGCACTGTATACATATATATATATATATACGAAATGTATATTTACGAAAAACGGAAATTTCATTCCATAAGTTTATGTGACTTCCTCACACAAAGAAACTCCTCCCATATCTTCTCCGTGGGGTTTTAGTATGAAAGTGAAATATCAAAATGTGCAAGATATCAAAAAGCTCCATATACAGAGTGAGTCTTTGACCACTGCGTTAATTTTAACCATAGATTCTTGACGTCAAAAGAAACATTTTCTTCCTATAACATTTTTCCAAATTTGGCCCCGTTCAAAAGATATACGGTGTTGAAATTTTATAAAAATTGCATTTTCACCTGTAATATTCAAACGACAATATCAATTGAAATGATCTCTTGTAGAAGGTTTTTGATATCACTCATGCATATTTTGGCATCAATAGATTTATTCCAGTTCTTGTGGGTTTCTCACTACTTCAGAACAGATTGGTTAAATTGCATCAAAAACGAATATCACTTGAACTAAAGGTCCGTATCTTGTACTTCCTAGAATCATTGTCTTTTTGCAGATATAATCATTCATCATCTTTATTCCTAAATTGCACCATTTTTGAGATATTTTAAGTTGAAAGGAATTAAATCGATATAATCATCTGATGAAACATGACTGAGTGAATCATTTCTTAGAGGGAAAATAATGTTTTTAAACAATTAAGATTCAATAGTGGATGCTGTGGAAGGTAATTTTCATTCAAACTAAACTGGACTACAGAGGGGTATTTTCCCGATGTGAAACTTAAAATGCTTATAACTTTTTAACGCAGCTGAATATGGAAAAACAGTATGCGAAAAAAGTGTTTCTTTTGATCTCAAGAATCTATGGTCAAAAGTGGTCAAAGTCTCACCCTGTATACAGATAGTTTTGTTGCTATCCAACGAATATTTTCGGCATATTTGAAAAATTATCCGGCCTTTTCACAGACTTCTTTCTTTCAACGATATTCAAACGAATTTCGAAGTTTCAACTCGATCGGATATATATTTTAGGAGTTATTGAGGAAACAAAACTTCATATGCTCATAACTGATGAGATATTCGACAAATTCTGCCAAATAATGAATTTGAAAAGACATTTTGGTACTCAAAATAGTCATTCGCCACAAAGTATAAAAGGGAAATTATAATAACTATATACAAAAAATAGATGCTATGGAATATATTGTTGTATCAAACGTAGAGAATATTGCAAAGCGTTGAAGACATGAGTAAACATTCTGAATCATTTCTCTGAATTATCTGATAAGACAACTTCAATCATTGATTCAGGAGTCGACCAAACTCAAGTCGCTATTCATAGACGTCAAAGAACTCATAAGAATTATTTAGCATGGCATATTGAAACATATCTCTGAAATGGTCTTTATACCGACTGTATCAATAATAATCCACGTGATTGACCATCAATCAAAATTGAGCTCCGAACAAAACTTGAGGAAAGCTATGAGTAGTTGATGATTTTTTTCCAAAATTTCACTTTCGAGTTCGAGACAAACAGAATGATTAACAGAAGCATTCTCGCTTGAACAATGGTCTAAAAAACCTTCGGTCAATTAGATCCTTTGAACTTTCACAAGCCTGAAAGAATTCTGAAGATAAGGTTTGAAGGATCCTCGAATTCGCAATGGCATTGAATATGTTACATCTAACGACATTGGAGTAATAACTCAATGTTAATATTTATTCAGGGAATCTACCAAAAATTCATTTCATTACTTTGAATTATACTGAATAAACATCTCGTTGAAAAAAGTTATCAATGGAAAATAGACAAATATATTTCCAAGGAATAACATAATCCATATATTGTTCAATATATTGAATGGCTGACGTAAGTTCACAAATTGTATTATTAATCTTGATAAACAAAGATTAGAACCATTTACACCAGACAGAACTGAAATTGATTAAAATACTACGTATTTCATTTAGACACGTTTTGCTAATTAAACAAATCAAAAAATTTAAGTATTAAAAATAAAATTCAAATTTTTAGGCAATTTTCAATAAGACGTAACTTAGAGAGAAATGGTTGTTCAGGAAATTGAAAAAAAAAAGGAAATTGTAGTTCTAAGTATATTTTTTTCGGATTAGAACATAAATATTTTGTAGCGTCAGTGGTGTTTGATTAATCTCAGAAATACCAGCGACAAAATTTTTTTTTTACGAGTGGTGAAGTTTTTTTCTTTACTCAACCACTATGAGAAACGGATACCTTGTTTATTTAGCTTCAATTGCTCTTTTATAGACCTTGATGGATCCATATCTTGCCGAGATATCCGTCCTCAAATAGAAGAGGATCCTTTTGTCTTTTGTTTCTTGATATCTCGATAACCAATTTGCACAGAAATGTGAAGATGGGTTTCATAAATTTGAATAAACATCCCTTATTTTACTAACCATTGCTTCTTCGAAAAAGTTTTTTCAATTTAAAAATAGAATGTAGGGGCGGAAACGAATTAAAAATTATCGGGCGTCAGATTCTTAAATTTCCTGAAGTTGCTTTTTTCAAACATATTTTTTTCTTTTTTGAAAATTCAACCACTAGCGGCAGCAAAAAAGTGAAAAAAGCTCAGAGATTTTTTCTCATTTTGAAGAAGATCATGAACTTTTCAGAGCAAAAAACGTATTTTTTTCAAAAATTCGATCGAAAATAGAAAAATGGCCAGGTTTATTGATTAAGCTCTTCGTAAGTTTGTGCGGACATATTTAACTGTAAAAGCCACACTTAGGGCTGAGGTTTCCTCAATATTTTTAATCCAGTGCTTGACCTTTTGAAAAACCACCCTTTTTCTATGCATTTTCCAATTCATATGACAAAAGGAATAAACTTTTTTTTAAAAGCAATAGCTAGACGTTAAAAGATATTATTCAAGTTTCTAAAACCTAATTTTCTTTGCAATCATTGGTCGCCGAGATATCGAGAATCAAAGACAAATGGATCCTTTCCCATTTGAAGAACTATCAAGGTCTATAAAAAAAGCAAATAAAGTAAAATCCGACCATCATGGTGATGGAGCAAAAAAATTTTCAGGGTCGTAGACCAACGAACACCTGAAAAAAATTTCAAATGTTTTTGTCGCTGTTATTTCTAAGATCTAAAAACCACTGACGTTACAAAATTCTGTTCTAATACAAAAATTTAGAAAGCACTGACGTGAGGTCAGATTGCTTTAGCACTCTTGTTGAGCTACTTAAGAGTAAATATTCAAACCATAACAAATCTATAAGCACTCTGATCACGTGAGCAATAGTCTTTTCTCGTACTATGGGACAATGTGATGCAAATATGAACGCCTAATGAATGAACAAACCTATATCAAATTAAAAATAACTACTCATAATTTTCCCCAAGTTTTGTTCGAAGCTATAATTCCCTTTTCCTAAAAACTTAGTCAGTGCTTTTCTCAATTTTGACAACGTATATTATTTCAGCCACCGAGACTGAATTCTATCTCTATGATTTCCCGTTATGAAAAATGTTGATTAACATTACGCCAACTGACACTGATTAATGAGCCCGGCATTTGTCAATCGAATATCGATCTGTGATGGCCATCGTTCAAAGAAAATCATCGGGACGTAAGTCATTTCTCTTTTCTCTTGAGTAAATGAAAAAAATGATCTTATCTTTAGATGAAAAAGAGCTACGACAATGAAATTTGAGGATAAGTAAGATATCGATCACCTCAATATATTCACGAATTTTTATTGAAATCCGAAAAATATCTTATGAGATAGTGAGGATTTTAACATTTTTTGGGAATTTTTTAAAAATTTTCTAGCGTGACGATTTCTGCAAAATTTTGCGAGCCGTTTTGTTGCAGCCTCCCTCAACTATATTTCAAGTATCAACTTGATCGGATGGATATTCTAGTAGTTATTGAGGAAACAGAATTTCAGATGCTCATAACTACTGAACCATCCGACGGATTTGGCGCAATAACGAACTTGACCGAGATATTTGGACAATTAACCTATTCTGAAAATATGAAAACTCTAGCTCATCTCTTTTGGATGCTAGAGAGGATACGGCCGGCCAGCCGGCCGGCCGGACAGACTCAACTTTCGCCACGGATTCTTCATCGGGGAGTCGTACCCAATCGATTGAGACCATTTTCGGCTCGATATTCCAAAATTACAGACATCCGGGCAAAATTATAGGCACTCTGTTCCGGTTAACAAGAGCGCCAAAAAGTAGACACTTGGAACTACAATTTCCAATTTTTACATTTTTTGTATGACCATTTGTCTCGAAGTTATGGTTGTCGCCCTAAAATTTGGAAATTTATTTTGATCCCTGAATTTTCTTTTTTCAGTAGTGTATTTCGAGCAAATATTTTTGTCGAAAAATTGATTCAGACATTCATTTAGGTATATTTTACTTATGGAAAAATCCATCATTGAGTGTAATTCATCCATCAGATCAACTTAAATGAAAAAAATAGTGAAGAAGGCACTGAGGTTGGGTCAGGTAGTGTTGATATTGTGAAACTAGTTGAGGTCAGTTCTCAAATTTTTAATAAACATATATCCTAATATATTATCTTGCCTAAGTGGGGAATACTTTGATGTATTCTTATATACAAACATACAAAGTATTATCTGAAAAAATATTTTTTGTTTCTTCGAAACTACAGCGCCGGTTTGACGAACTTGGCCGAGATATCCATCATGCAAACCTACAGTAAAAATTTTATCTTTCTAGTTGAATTCGGGCGTAATCGTGCTCACGGACTACGGACGGAAAGAATCGATTTTCATCAAGGATTCTTCATCACTGAGCAAACGGTATACAGTATGGCTCAAAAACCGGAAAATACAGCTATTTAGGAAAATCGATAAGCACTTAGTTTAGGTGCACAAGAGCGGCAAAAAGTGCACAAACTTAAATTCGCGCAAAATTTTGGCAGGACTACAAACTTAGCGCATTCGAAAAACGCTGTCTGAAGAATAACGGGATCAATTTTTCTCCTACCTCATAAATGGGCAATTTGTCAGAGTTCCATTGAGCTATTCTCTCTTTACTGAGGTCCACTACTGTAACTTTTATTTCAGGACACTTCAGAGCAATTATGCTACATGTTGGTCCACCAACATATCCAGCTCCCAAACAACAAATATTTTTAATGCTATTTCCTTCATCCATCGCTGAAAAAAATAATTTCTACTTTGCCTTTTACATATAAAATTATTAGTATAGGAGATTTTATTCTAATAATAATTATCATGAATAAATTTGTGAGCTTAGATTTATCATGATATGATGAGGTATAAAGGGCTTACCGTTTATCAAACGTTCACCAGTTACAGCTAAATACTAGAATTAGATAAGTTTCAAAAATTCAAATCAAACAGTATCCACTTCCACCAATCTGATATTGAAGGTGAATTTAAAACAGAACGTGCCACGCTCAAGTCAAAAGAAGTGTCAGAGTCTTCGACATGTCATATATGTACCATGCCCATGAAGGTATTAAAAAAAAATTAACGATAACGGAGGAACACGATTGAGCTGCAGACCGGGGAACCGACGTCAACAAACTTGGAATTGTTTTGGCTCCTGTCAGCTCAGCGATCGATTCATTTGACAAGTTGAGTAATTAGAACTATTGCGGATTTTATCTACAACCACAGAAGATGTGTTTCATCATTTAATTAGACATCATTATTACCATCACTTTTGCAATACACAGTTGAAGATGCGCAAGACGAACAAATAAGGAGTAGTAGTTTTAAAATGATCTATTTGAAACGCATAGTTTTCGGCTAATTTTATAAGCTGGAAATGCGTGCGTCCAAGTCCGTCCCTAGCACTTCTGAAAGCCTTGTGCAAATTCAAAACGATGGTGTAATATCAGGTGTACAAATAAGTTTCCGCGGTTTTTTATAAAACATTAGGAATTTATTGTAAAGGAAAAGTACATTACGTTTTATTCAAAGTATTTTCCATCATTTGCCACTACTTTTCCCCATCTTTCTGGCAACATTCGGATACCCCGTCGAAAAAACTCTTCATCTTTTGACGCTATCCACAAATCTACCCAATTTTTGGTGTCTTCATATGATGTGAAGCGCTGCTCAGACAGACCATGTGCCATCGACCGGAACAGATGATAATCAGAAGGGGCTAAGTCTGGTGAATACGGCGGGTGGGGTAAAACTTCCCAGTTGAGTGTTTCCAAGTATGTTTTTACCGGCTCCGCAACATGTGGACGAGCATTATCGTGTAAAAGAATAATTTTGTCGTGTCTGGAGTAGTAATGGGCGCGTTTTTCCTTAAGTGCCCGACTCAATCTCATCAATTGTGTTCGGTAGAGAGCTCCAGTAATGGTTTCGCTTGGTTTCACCAATTCATAATACACGACACCAAGCTGATCCCACCAAATACACAGCATGAGTTTTTTTCCATGAATATTCGGCTTAGCTGTCGATGTTGATGGTTCGCCGGGCTTAACCCATGACTTTCTCTTCTTTGGATTATCGTAGTGAATCCATTTTTCGTCACCAGTGACTATACGATGCAAAAAACTCTTTTTTTTATTCCTGGCAAGCAGCATTTCACTCATGCATAATCGGCGTTCAACGTCTCTCGGCTTTAGTTCATATGGAACCCAATTTCCTTGTTTTTGAATCATTCTTAACGATTTTGAACGATGTGAAATTGCTTGTTGAGTCACTTGTAGAGTAAGTGCAAGTTCTTTTTGCGTTTGGGACGAATCTTCCTCCAATAGTGCTTCTAATTCCATGTCTTCGTACACTTTCGGCCTTCCACTGCGTTCTTTGTCTTTAACGTCAAACTCGCCGTTCTTAAACTTTTGAAACCATTCCTGACAACTTCTCTCACTTAAAGCAGCTTCACCATATGCTTCTAGAAGCAATCGATGCGCCTCAGCTGCAGATTTTTTCACATTAAAGAAGTAAATCAAAAGTTCCCGCAAATGATGCTTATTCGGAATAAAACTTGACATTTTTGCACGAAAAAAATTACGTGATGCTGATACGGAATCACTAGTACTTTAAGGTTATGGTGTTGCCAGATGACTAAACTTGGGATATTACGTTTTACATCTGACAATTTCTCCATAACCTTCTAGTGGGGCCATCTTTTGACAAACCGCGGAAACTTATTTGTACACCTAATAGTATATTCTAAAACAGTTGCAGAATGGGCACCTATTCCAACACGAATGCGAAATTCGAAAACGAGCGAGTTTTTGAATGTATGAGTGTTGGAATTGCCTTCTGCAACGAGTCTTAGACGATATTTTCTCTATTTCAGACAAAAATTGTGAGAAATTTATTGGAATTCAATGAAACATTCAGATTTTACCTCCTAGTGCCTTTTGTATTTTATTTTCGCAGTTGGTGTGACTGATACGAAAATTGATAGAATATAGAATTTCAATAGTGCGTTCAAATCTCTACATGGTTTAATATTGACAATTCACATGCGATGGACGCGTGTTGACATTCGAAAGGATAGGATGTTAGTGTTGTCAACCACAAAACGAAAAATATAACTAAAAGCAATGAGTATGTAATATGTAATGAGTTCACTACAGCACTGTTTTCAGTAATGTAATGAACTCATTACGACACTGAAATAGAGAAATTGTCAGTATGTTCAAATGTGAGTACCTTAAGTCTATGACATAATTAGGGTATTGTTCACTAGATATTCAAATGTTTTTTCTTAAATTTAGATTCTTCAAGCTATGGAGCGAGATGCTTTGTGCAAAGGCATGAATGAATTCTCATTTTCCATTATTGTATTGTCAAACTGAACAATGGCAAGGAAGAAAGACTCCATAAGCGAATTCAAACAAAAATATTGAAGCCAGTTTTGCTGAAAAATTTGGTCAAGCAAAAAAAATGTCAAAAATAATGCTCAAGGCTACACCATTCAACTTGAATATATGGCAGATATTCATAACATAAAAAATCAATGATGATGACAATAGACCAAAGAATGAAATCAAAAGAGAAAACATCATTTCAAGAATAGGTAAATTTGGTAAAGGATATTTTATTTACACTTGACATGAATTGATTTAAATATTTATTCCGAAATTGAACAATCAAAATAATTCCATATAATTCATCAATAAAACAGTTGACAAATAATTCATAGCAAGATTGTTGATAACTCAAATTGAAAAAATTTTATTTCACTATATAAAACTTTATGACTAACACATCAAAATATATAAATAGCAAACCAGAATTTTATAATAGTTTATCGAGTTAAAAGTTAAATATACATCACAATTATTCCTTTCTGTAATATATTTGAAACTACCGCCTACTGAATTCGACGAACTCCTTGAATGCTGCTTGAATCTCCTCATCCATTTCAGGTTCAG
Organism: Micraspis discolor; assembly: GCA_030674115.1. Classification (NCBI taxonomy): domain Eukaryota; kingdom Metazoa; phylum Arthropoda; class Insecta; order Coleoptera; family Coccinellidae; genus Micraspis; species Micraspis discolor. The sequence goes on from JARTUT010001740.1 coordinate 7,317,079, forward strand.
GATCATAAAGTTCATCGGGATCATCAACAGCCAAGGAAGGCCTGTAAAGATTTGGAAGTATAAATTTATGGAAAAACTCTAGCTGATTTCCGCCAAAAAAATATATATTCATAAATTCTTTCCCATCAATTTCTTGAAAAGATGAAAATTCTGGTTTTGAATTTTGAATAGTGACATTCACAGACCAAGAAATTGAAAATCAATCTTCCATTTTAGTTCCGAAAGAGTTACCAGTTTTAGAGGAATTGGCGCTAGTGAGCCAGCGTTAAGTGTAAATGTGAATTGTATAGAATTATTATTTGAGCAATAACCATCATCTATTATTGTATTTGTAACCAAAGTTACAAAAACACTTAGAAGTAATAGTTATCCCAAAAAGATATTGGAAAAAGCTAAACAAATGACAGAAAATCAGCTTGAACCCAATTACAAAAAGATATACAACAAACCATAAAAAACGAAACAAAGTGAAAATAAATTATCATCAGACGCCATGCTGTAGATGAAAATCACCTGATAAAATGGAACAATACATCTATCATATCCAAAGAAGAGAAGCTCACAAGAAATAAAAAATCAAAGAGGTAGCATTCATGAATATCGCTCTCAATCTCATAAGTGCACCATCAATTGAGTTGCCGGAAGTTTAGAAGCCAATTTTTTAGTAACTTGAAGTCTACAAACCACAGATAATTACAAATTCTATCTGGTTTTTGTAGCTATGTCAATAGATAGTATAATACTTAGAAGTGAAAATTGAGAAATTTTCAGATATTGTCATCTTTATGAAAGCTAATTGATTGCCTTGAAAACATCACAAGATGTCTGTTGAAACGTTGGAAAGAACAACAGATATGATGGTTATTGCCCAAATAATGATTCGTTCAAGGTTGGATATAGAGGGTTGAGCTCAGGTATTTTGCTTTATACTTTCAACAACTCAAAATTGCAGATAAACAATGTGCTGTTTTGTGATAATAACTTACAAAGAACTTAGTAGAATGTTAATTGAATGATAACGATTTAAATAATCACCAAAACGGATATGAATAACCAATTACCAAAACTGAAAATTTGAGCTTCTACTTACATCAAACATTCATCGATTGATTGAAGACCAGCAGCTAAAAATGCTGATTCCTCATTTGAAAACGTGTTACCATCAGGATTATAAAATACTGTGGGTGTTTCATCTTCCCAATTAGCATCTTGTTCACTAGAATAAAGAAAATAACATAAATCAATTGAAGCATTTTCAAATTGTTACTCTTTGAACTGAAATATGGAATCTTCAGTACCTGCCACAATATGCTTGAGTATTTGGAAGATTATAACCCCATCTAGAGTTTCTCAATTTTAAAACAATATCTACTAAACAGAGAGCGGTACCAGAAGCATACTGTCTACTATCATTCAATATTTCCATAATTTCATCCAGAGCTTCCTTATCATATAATTCCAAAGCTGAGCCAGTAAGCTGCAATGAGATTGATTATTAAGCACTTCATCATAATACCAGACATCTACTTTTGAAAAAAAATTTCTAGTTTTTTATAGTGTTTTATTACTGCCCCATATTACTCCACTGATGGGTGTACATATGATGAAATTTTTTTGTTAAAGGTTCTTTCGATGGGAAGAATAAATAGCAGTATTCATTTCCGCCTGAAATCTTCTAATTTTGGGGGGAAAATTTTTATAGTATTATATTCCGGCCCTCATAGTACGCCACTGACGGGTGCGCAATTGATGAAAATTTTTTGTTATATTTTTATCGAAGGGAAAAACGTATTCGTTTACACCTACCATCTTTTTTTAAGAAAAATTATTTTTTTAGTTTTCTATAGTGTTATATTCCCGCCCTCATAGCACGCCACTGACGGGTTACATTAGGTGAAATTTTTTTTGTTGTATATCTGTCGATTGAAAAAACGAATAGCAGTATTTATTTCCACCATTTTTTTTAAGTTTTCTATAGTGTTTTATTTGTGCCCTCATATTAAGCCACTGATGGGTGTACATTTGAGGAAATTTTTTGTTATAATTCTATAAATAGGAAGAACGAATAGCAGAATTGTTTCAGTATTGATTTCAACTCCTTTTCTTGTTATTCAATGTAAACATTATTTTTTATGTTAAACTATTTGTCAATTCATAAGATGAATCCTATGGTGTGGGCGGCCTTTAATTAATTTGTGGTTGTGGATATCTTCACATCCTTGATTTTGCCTACAGTGTTATTTGAAACCATGTTCGTTAATCTTAAAATCATTGGTTTACACCTTTACCATTCAGCCGCTGAACCCCCGTGTATTTATTTAGATAAATAAAAAATTAAATAAGAGTGGAAGAAAAAATGAATGGATGGTACTTTTATTTGTTAAATGATAGAGAGGAGATCTAAATTAAAAAGAAAGAATATCCGCTGTTAGTTTTCATTACTGATCAGGGTAGATAACTCACACCTTCAAATTTTGGACGTGGTATCAATTGTTTTGTTTTAAGAATATTAATTCATATTTTACGATCACCTCCTAACAGAATGAGTTAAAGTCCTGAAATTTTTAGACTGAATATATTCTCAATTCATTATTCAGCCAAATCGTCCTATTCATTTCAGAGTAACAAAAAAAAATCTGCACCTCAATAAACTTACTAAAGAATAAGTTGTTCAATCTCACCTTCAGAGCTTGACATACACCTTTAATGTTATTATCGCCACCATCCCGTAAAAGCTGCTTAAAAGCAGTCAACAAAAATCTCCCATATATATTTTCATGATGCAATTGGGTATATAATTCTGCAATGAAAAGAACAATGCCTGGTTTGTTGGGATTCGTTGTAAATTCTCTTTCACAGGTTAAATGAAGCTGAGCTCTGAAAGCCGGAGATTCCTGCTCAATACTATAGCAGAGCCTTGCTGCAGTGTAAGTAAAACCTGGATTACTTATTGCCTGAAACAAATGAGTATCAAATAGAACCATCATTTTACTTCCACCATTTCTCATACTTGACTGATAAGCAGATCAGTTATATGTGCAAGGGTTGTTATGTCTTCAAAGTAAGGTATAAGAGTCTGTCTGAAAATTTCTGAAAGGCTGTGAAATTGCCCAGGATCAAGTATCAGAGTGTTAATTATATGTCTCAATCTAAGGTCATCTCCAGGATTATTTGTGTAGTGAGAATTATTATCGCCTTGGAAACCACATCTTGGTCCTATTTGAACATCTCTTGAAGACTGAACACTGGGCAGTTCTTCTTTATAGATTTTCAGTCTATTTTGTATAGACAATTGGGAAGGTTTTGACATAACTGTGTTAGTGTTGTCATAATAACATCTAGGGATAAATTCAGCAGCAGAAACATTCAATGTTGATTTTTCTGGAGGAATAAAAGAGGTAGATGTGTATGAACTTCTCTCCCCACTGCTATTAGCAATAGTGCTGGAAGGAGCCCTTGGAGCTCGCAAAATTTGATCCTTCCTATTAGGATCCCACAACGGCTTGTCATCCATACTAAAAATCGACAACGAATATTGTGTATCAAAACTAATTTCGGTTATTCATTAAATGGGTGACTTTCACTTATACACAGTAAATTATCAACAAATACATGAATTTAATAACTTGGCAATAACACTTCCATTGCGCAGGTTAATTGACAACGCTTTAAATGTCATTTCCTTCGGAGCATAAATTATCCAAAATCCAATAGAATTGGATTATTTATCTTCAAAGAACGTGAATATTTTGATCAAATTTGGAGAATAATTAATTAACCCTTTGAAGATACTGACATGTAGTAGTGTAGTAAAGCAAAAATAATTTGAAATTTCCGCCACCAAACGGAGGCATTTTCTTTGTCGATAACCCTTTGACTCAATAGTCTTCTATGAAACCACAGATATCCCATCATACCCAAAAAGTTTTTCGTTCTACATGCTGAGATATTCAGCCAAATTTAATATGCCCTTTATCCCTGCTATCATTTTTGTCTATTTTGCCCAAAGTATTTTCTAATACTTCAGTGATAAATTAAAAACAGACATCAACAGACTGGATTGTAAATCAGTGTGATCTATCAAGGAGTAGATATAATCTTTGATTTTGATAGCCTACTTCTCCCTAATAAAGATTTCAGAATTCAAATTGAGTGATATTTTATAATTCCTCAGACTACAGCATGCCAAGTTAATCCGCTTCTCCCAGAGCGGATTTGATAAGGAAACATCGTTCACCTTGAACTTTTATATTAATTTTTATCAAGTTTCCCTGTCCGCAGTCATTTGAAGGTCAATTGCTACAGAAAAAGTTTTCTCATTGTAATATATTTCTCGTTTGACTAGTGAAGTTGCATCTTGATTCAAATATACTAATCAATAATGAGTTCAAATATTGATAAAAAATTCGTACTTCCAAAAAGGTACCAAGGAAGTGAAAAAAGTGTTTGGGTTGAATATATACAACTAGCACTAGATCATAAACCATCATGTAATTTGGGGCAAGGGTTTCCGGATTACCCTCCACCGAAATATGTTACTGAAGCACTGGCCCAAGTGGCAAATGGAGAAAACTGTCTTTTACATCAATACACAAGAGGATTTGGACACCCTCGCTTAGTAAATGCCATAGCAAAGTTATATTCAAAATTACTACGACGCAACTTGAATCCTTCCACGGAAGTTTTAGTTACTGCAGGTGCTTGTGAAGCTTTATATTCAACTTTTGTGGGGCATGTTGATGAGGGGGATGAGGTTATTTTCGTGGAACCATTTTACGATTCATATGAAGCTATGGTTAAAACATCAGGAGGGGTGTGTAAATATATACCATTAAGACCTAAGCCCAGAGTTGATGGGTTGAATTCGTCAGCAGATTGGGTCCTTGATCCTGAAGAACTTGAAAATATGTTTAACGAGAAAACTAAATTATTCATTTTGAATAACCCGAACAATCCTATAGGTAAAGTGTATAAAAGGGAAGAATTAGAAATGATTGCTAATTTGTGCAAGAAATGGAATGTTTTATGTGTATCTGATGAAGTTTATGAATGGATAGTTTACAAACCCAACATGCATATTCGAATAGCTACTTTGCCTGGAATGTGGGAGCGAACAATCACTATTGGTTCAGCAGGTAAAACATTCAGTGTAACAGGATGGAAACTAGGATGGGCATATGGACCTTCGAATCTCATGGTTAATTTACAAATGGTTCACCAAAATTGTGTTTATACTGGTACCACTCCTATTCAAGAAGCTGTAGCAATATCATTTGAAAAGGAACTCCCTCGGTTGAAATCAGAGGAATGCTTTTTTAATTACTTACCAAAAGAATTAGAAGCTAAAAGGGATTTGATGATCAAAGTACTCATTGAAGCTGATATGAAGCCTGTGATACCAGAAGGGGGTTATTTTATGGTAACTGATTGGTCCCCGATCAAAAGTAGAATAGATCTGAGTAGTGAAAGAGATAAATACTTAGATTATAAATTCACAAAGTGGATGACAAAGAATCTTGGACTACAAGGAATACCAGTGTCGGCCTTTTACAGTGAACCACACAAGCATTTGGCTGAGAATTTCGTTAGATATTGTTTCATAAAACGAGATGAAAATATTGAGAAAGCAGCAGATATTTTGAGATCATGGAAGGCTAAATTGAAGTCACATTTATGATACATGAAATTATAAATGAGAATATTTGAAACTGATGTTTCATTCATGCTCTTTAAACATATATCATCCTAACCTTACACTAGAGTTTTTATGACGTTTGATTTCACTTATCAGAGAATTAAGCTTCTTAAGGAATAATTGAATTTTCAAAAATGCCTGTAGGAAATATGGAAATTTTAATTAATATTCATAAATAAGATATGACCATATAGTTCAAGAAGATTATTATACACACAAGTCACTAGATAAATGTAATTCATTCATAGCAATACTTGAAAATATTACCTTGATTATAAGTTTTAGTCCTCCTAGTGAATAATTGAACATTCAAGCATATAAATTTAAATGGTTCTTCAAACTTTCATTTTGAACAATCTGATACTCATATCTTTAAGAGCAATAAAAGATCTCAGCAATATGAATACAAGGACCATATACCTTGATTAAATCCTCAGTACACTACATTGGAGAGTTTTCCTCTCTTGAATCATATACAAAATTTATATAAAATAAAATAACTAATTCCTCAAATTTTCTAAAGTTATATTAGTCTTCACCAGCAGGCAATGCATCTTCCAGTCTCCTTATAAATTTCACCCTGATTTCTGTACAATTATCACCTTTCAGTTGATCCTGGATGATCCAACTTTGGACTTCTAGTTGTACCATCTCCAGAGCTCCTCTTATAGCTCCGCATATAACATTGCAATATTTCAAACTTTTCAGTTCCTCTGGCAACTCCACTAGATCAGTAAGTGGATTGGCATCTAGTAAAAATGAAAATTCATCTCCACCAGGACTCCAATTTGACACATTAGGTTGTAGGCCCAAATACATTTTGAAAGCACTTTGAATTTTATCTGCTGTGTCTTTTAAATCCAGACATCTTCCTGTACCAGTTTTAGCTAGGAAATCTTCTATTAAACGTACACCCATGTTATAACCTAGTCTTTCTAACTGTTTCCCAACATCCTCAGTATTCTCAGAATCTTTCACCATTTGAGCTACAAGTGCTCCATAAGTAAGAGTAACAAGTTCTGAGTTGACTTTTTTTGAATCGAAACGAGTTGAAGCTCGAGACATTGTCTAGTTAGTATTATTATGATTCTTCACTCAATATTATGTTGGGATAGAAAATGAATTAGCCTCTAATAGTAGTAACGGTATTGAATTTTTTTCCTTGTGGAATATGATATGGACTGCAATCTGAAAAAGAAAAATCGTTCTCGAAACACAATATCACCCAATATCAGAATAAACAAATTATTAATGACTTCCGAAAGTAACAAAAGCTGGCGATGGGAATTTGATGTTTTGCGATAGACAGATTTCTGTTTCTAACCTAACTGAAAGATCGAATCTGACGCCAAGGTTGCTGCATAGAAATTATAATATAAAAAAATAAATCATAGAATAATTTGGGTAGTGGAAAAAAACAATAGTCAAAGGCGGCGGCACGTCTGAACCAAATATACAAAATATCCGTGACAGCTCGTGCCCTCTAGGAGTGGGTCGGCCAGACCAAGCATATATATATGTATATATGTAATTTAGAAGCAATTTTCTTAGGATTAGAGCACTGGATTGAAATTAGGATTTCATCTTTTTTTTTTATTAATACTTTACTACATATGTTTCGGCGTACATTGAGCCTTTTTCAAGTTTACATGTTACAAATACAGTGACAATCATATCTAAAATGTATAACTGTCCAACAATTTATCTTAAAACTTATTAAAATTATATTCATCATGTTGTGAACGCTGTCAATTAGAATTATTCTAATAATGGAAAACCTGTTATCTACTAAAGAACTAATCAAATCACCGCAATTTTATACTACCTCTCCTACACTTGCCATCTGGATCACTCATATTCAACTTGTAACCGAAAACGAAAGAAAACTCTTACAACCCTAAGCCCTACACCCTAACATCTTACTCCAAACTACTGACCTAGTGAACTGAATTCTGATAATCAAAGTGTAAACACACGCAATGAAATTCTCATATACCCCCTCCCCAAGGGTATCTTGGCCGACCTAGTCTTTGAAAAATAAACAAGTCGTGGGTTGCTGTTTTGCTATTTACAGTTACTAAAAATGAATTTTTATGGTCATAAAATCACAAAATTTATTCCATACAGTACGAATACACTTTTTTCTGAAATTGAAATAATATTCAAGTACTTATGATAATAGTCATTTGAGGTTTGAGGCTGAAAATTTCAATTATTAACAGGATACGTGACAAAATTTTAAATACATAATGATTTCTCTTTCTATCTCAAATTTAGGATCAACATATGAAGATGTCGGATATTAAATTACAATTTTTAATTTGATATTTGCCATAAACATCGATAATAATAAACAATTTCACCCGCCTGTCGTTTTACATAGGGACGGCCAAGGGTTCTGGGCCGACCTCGCAAGTGTCACAGTCGAAGTATTGTAGAGTTCCATTAATAGGAACTTCGAGCGACGTATGTGTCGTATGATGAAATCATAAACTGAAAGCTGTGGCACGGCTGGCTGAGCTGCGTTATTACGTATAAGGACAGATGCGGGAACTTGGAATAAAAATTATTTGAGGTGTTTGACCGAAATAATGTGTACTTCGATGTGTTGAGTGGAAATATGAGATATATAGAGAGGGAGAAGAAAAGATCCTAAGGGAATTTCTCGAGATTTAAATATTGCTATTAATTTTTCAAATAAGTTTCGATAAACAAAATATATATTTTCACCTTCTCTTTTTGGTTGCGTTTGGGTAGGCCGGGCCTACCCTGACGAGCCGTCACTTCAAAATATAAAAAAAAAACAATAATATTATCCTAAGCAATTGGAATCATGGCATCGATTCTAATTCAAAGTGAAATGAATTGATCAGATGTATATAATTGTTGTTGTTTATCGAATAAACCAAATTTCAGTTGCTCATAACTGGTGAACAATTCGACGGATTTTGCCAAATAATGAACTTGACTGAGATATTTGGGCAATTAACCTATTCTGAAAATATAAAAACTCTAGTTCATCTTCTTCGGAAGATAGAGAGTATACGGCAGGAAGGACGTCTGCACATCAGTGGCAATTAAGAGGGGGGAGCAAAGGGGCTCAAACCTACTCCCCCAAAATAGGAGATGGCAAGAAAATGTTGTTCAAGCGAAAACAACTAGATCTAAGGGTTTCTTTGGAATAGAAAACTCAAACAACAAGAAAAAATAAAGAATCTTCCATCAGTGTTGGTACTACTAAAACTAAATGACGATGGATTGGTAAATGCTTGTATGCTTTGTTTTACGGCCTCCACCAGTCGAACAGAAGAGATAATCTCTATTCAATATTTGTCTGAAAGTTTTGCGGTTACTCCACTTGAGGTAACTGAAGCTGGTAAAAAAATATGACGTTGGTAATTTTTTGGGAGTAAATAATATGAACAATGAAGATATTTACAAAACATTTACTCAGCCGTATTTTGAAAAAAAAAATTAAAAATGTATCCCTTCTTTATTTCCATTTTTTTATATTTTATATTCGAGGTTACCGTAAGATCATTTCATTGTGTTATTGAAGATAATTAATATTCAGTCATTGCAAATTTATGGTAGAATAGAGCTTAAAATTTCATATGAAGGGGCCTTCATTTTAAAAAATTTTCTGGTATTCCATACCACAGAAGAAGCTCCACCTGAAAAATTAAAGCCCCTCCTCCTAAAAATTTATCCTGGATCCGCCACTGCCGCAGATACTCTAGTTCAACTCAGGATTATTCTTCAGAAAGTCAAACCCTATAAATTGATACCACTTTCGACTTGATATTGAAACAGACATTTATTTACTTGAGTAAATACTCGCAAGACCTTTTTGCGCTCTTGTTGAACTTAACAATTCTTAAAATTAAATCTCCGAATGAATGGGTTAAGATACGGCTGCATCATAAAAATTGTAATTATTATCACGAGAGAAAACAATAAAATTTTTAATATTCCCGCCTCACCACCTAGGATGGTGGCAAACTCAGCTGCCAACATAGAAATATGAAACAAAAAATATTCTGTGAATTTATGGCTAAAAGTGGATTTCAAATAAAATTTCTCGTATTGGAACGATCCTTACAACATTTAAAAAATAATGTTTCTGTCTCATTAGACAGCAATATCAAATAAATCTCTGATAATTCTCTCTCTAGGTCGAATAAAGGTCATCTTTCCAGCAACAGATACTATGAGCTCCTGATATAAACAAACATTTTAAACTTCACATGTTAAAATTTTGCCTACTCACTCTAGCCTTCTACATTAATCTAAATAGTTTTTAGTTGAAATCGCATTAATGAATAACAGTATTGTGAAAAAAACCTTTCCATTATTAAAAAGAAGTATTACAACCAGACTCACACTAGCTAGTAAAGTGGGAGCAATTGAAGGTGAGGACAGAATTTTAGAAAGTCCATCTGTTAAAGCTTCTCTTAAATCTTTGGAATCCATAATGACTACGGGTTTAGGAGATAAATTCAGGCTTCCAAAAAGATATCAAGGTAGTGAAAAAAGTGTATGGGTTGAATATATACAACTGGCTCTTGATTATAAACCAGCATGTAACCTAGGGCAAGGATTTCCTGATTATCCCCCTCCAAAGTATGTTACTGAAGCTTTAGCGCAAGTAGCTAATGGAGATAATTTCCTTTTACATCAGTATACCAGAGGTTTTGGACATCCTAGATTAGTTAAGGCGATAGGAAAATTATATTCTAAATTGCTGGACAGAGAACTGAATCCTAACACGGAAGTACTGACAACGTCAGGAGCCTATGAAGCATTGTACTCAACCATTGTAGGACATGTTGATGAAGGTGATGAAGTAATAATTATAGAACCATTTTTTGACTGTTATGAGCCAATGGTTAAAATGTCTGGAGGTGTATGTAATTTTATTCCATTAAGACCTAAAAAGAATACAGATGGAATTTGTTCCTCCGCTGATTGGATTCTCGATCCTAAAGAACTCGAAAGTAAATTCAATTCAAAAACAAAAATGATCATTCTCAACACTCCTAATAATCCACTTGGTAAAGTATATACATTAGCTGAACTCGTATTGATTGCGGATTTATGTAAAAAATGGAATGTTTTATGTGTATGTGATGAAGTCTATGAATGGATTGTGTATAAACCTAATAAGCATATTCGAATGGCAACATTACCTGGCATGTGGGAACGAACCATTACAATTGGATCAGCTGGCAAAACATTCAGTGTTACAGGGTGGAAGCTGGGTTGGGCTTATGGACCTGAAAATCTTATGGTTAACTTACAAATGGTTCACCAAAATTGTGTTTACACTGGTACAACACCTATTCAAGAGGCTGTTGCAATATCGTTTGAGAAAGAACTTTCACGTTTGGGCTCTGATGAATGTTTTTTTATGCAATTGCCAAAAGAGTTAGAAGCTAAAAGAGACATGATGGCTAAAGCTTTGACTGAGGCAGGAATGAAACCTGTCATACCAGAGGGTGGATACTTCATGTTAACCGATTGGTCACCACTCTCCCAAAATGTTGATCTGAGTAGCGAGAAGGATAAATATAAAGATTATAGGTTCACCAAATGGATGACCAAAAATATTGGTTTACAAGCAATTCCATCTAGTGCGTTTTATAGTGAGCCAAATAAGCACCTGGCAGAAGATTATATCAGGTATTGCTTTATTAAAAGAGATGAGAATATACAAAAAGCTGCAGATATTTTAATGAAATGGAAACATTCTATCAAACAGTAATTGTGCTATATTTTTTTACTTATGGATGTTATTAAATAAATGTCTAAGAGGAATTTTTGTAATATGAACTTTTCCCTACCTAGTGTCTATGAGACAATTTTAAATGTTGTCAAAGTGCAAGTACATACACAAACCATTTCTTACCATTTCTTTTAAAAGAAATATGTTGAGCTTAGTAATTGTGCCTTTTTTACTCTATGTTTTTGCATTTTTGCCAAAACAAAAATTAGTGCACTGGTATGATTCTTGCAAATGTCAACACATATTATACTGAATTAATAATATGCAGGTAAGATCAATTTATATGCTTCATCTATGTTACAGAATGTATCCCTGCAAATAAGTTATAAACATCATGATGTTGAGCATTTAGGGCATATTTTGTATGGATTTCTAAATGAAAGGGGTAATTTACCTATCAACTAACCTACCCTAACTTTGGATCTGGAGTTCAAATTCTTTTCTCTTCTGAATTTCAAAGACTAAGTCCAAAAAAAAAAATAAGGGTTGTATGCATATTCTTAGGAAGGCTTTCTGCATATTCACCTTGATCATTTTCATGGGAATGATGGCAGCTTCGAATGATAAATCAAAATCAGTTGTTTTCGGCTAATCAAATTATTCAAATTAATGTATTTACATCCACGTGCTATGACTTGTCACATTTTCTATCTCTATCATCTTTATGCTCAGAGGAATAAAACGAATAGGTCTTTTGCACCTTTATCTCGGAAACAGTTGACCATAGAGTCCAAGATTACCTTTTCGTGTGGTATGAGTGTTACGATGTTATGATAATCATAGGCGTATCATACAGCAGGGACAGGGGCTTTAAACAACTGTATGACAAATTGACGGTTCTAGTGAACAAGAGCGCCAAAACAACTACTAAGTTAGTATTAAAATATTTTCCTATAATTGATTCAATTTGTGATTAGAAGCAAGCGCACTCATCACATCAAAATTAAAAATATATTTTCAACTTTTCTTTTTTGATTGGAAACTTCAACAGAATTTCGTGGCCCCTAAAGATAGAAAAACCTTGCCTTATAAAACAAGGTCGCAAAAGCTCTCGACTTCACGTCCGTGATTTCCAACATTTCTTTTGTTTTCTAGAGAGAGTTTGGGTCGCACAACGCTCTCCGGTAGGATACAAAGCTGGTGACAAGTTCCCCGAGCTTTTCATCCTTAATTTTTCTGGTCCCGAAATCAATAATTTTCCTGGAAATAAATGAAGGGAAATATAACATAGAAATAATTTATTCGTAATTTTCGAAATAATCGATTCCACGTTACTTGTGACAACGTATTTATTCAGAATCTCCATTCTATAATTACAAGTCGTTTTTCAAAATTTTTGTATACATTATGATTCACATACTCATATATACAAAAATCAAACAATGAATACAAATTTCAGGATATCTTGAATACAACAGTGCATAAAATTCGAATTGAAATACCATAAAATTGTGGCGAAGTTATTTATTAATTTTCTGCACAGCATTTTCCATCTATAAGTCATGAACAAACTTCAATCTGATACCACTGCTCAGACTGATAAATTGAGTGCCGTCGGTATACGTCGTGACATCGTTTGACGGTATGCTTTCAGTTGTGTACCATTTTTGTGTAAGTATGTATAATGTACTCAATGTACAACAGAAAATATAAAAACGGTCAAACAAATTTAATTGAAAAACTTAATGCCATCAATCAACACTACACTTGATCAGTCAACATTACCTATGTATTTTGCGGGTTGTTGAGTTAAACATTGACGTGATGATTAACGGGTCACCATACACATAAAATATATAAGTGTGTAGTGGAATAGGTGTGGTTTACACCTGGTGTCGATTGTAAATGGCTTGGGTACATCCTAGACTTCGGCTCACAGAGACAGTATCTGACGTCGCACAGACAATCTTTGACGTCTAACGTTGATTCTGAACGCAGCTTTGGGGTATCTGAATAAACATCGGCAAAAGAACGGTTTGAGATGAATTTTATGCACTGCTGTGAAAAAATGACTATTTCATGAAATAACACAACCGTTTTCATCTAGACGGTCTATGGCATTGAAGTTCCTTATTTCATTTTTTTACAAATAATTATTCAACAATGTATAAAACACACTTTCACAATTTCCATAATTTATAAAACATATGATACATCTTCTATTATTGGGTCCTGAAAGACTATTACTATATTTACAAGGAAAAACATTTGATGAATGTTTTCAACCGAAATCGGTTTCCTGAATGCGAAATTTGAGGCATTTCATTTCTTTCTGGTGTAAGGGTTACTTGGTCAGTTTTTCCTTTGTTCTAGTTGATCGTAACCATTCGATGGGGACCTCTAGAAACATGTTTTTAGAGATCTCACCATTGATATTTTCTTAAAGTTTTCCTGTTGCATTATCCTTCGTGTTGTCAAAATTTTATATTTGAGAGTAGTTTGTACAATTTGGTAATGGGGACGACCATTTCCCGTCTGAAAGGCATTTTGGCCTGTTTTCTAATCGCGCTTCGTATCCAGGACTGCAAGTAATTTGAAGTTCATCTCCAGGTTCATACGCATACTTTATTGGTGCCACTACACCATTGTCAGGATCTCCTAAGTATGGACATCTCGGTCGACCTGCAAATGATATCCATTATGAGTTGTTGTTTGAAGACGAACTGAGTTGAAGAATACTCATTCTGGAGGGAGATAGGTTCAAGTATCGTTTGAAAATATTTATGCAATTTCGGAATTTTAATAAAACATACTATTTAGTATATTTTATACGAGGCTTGCTTTCTATACTGATCAACATTGAATGTTGCCAAATCCAATATGTTACCATCAACTCGAACTATTACCTGAACTAGTACTTGAAAGTCCACGTAATCAGAACGTTTTTACTTACAAGCGTTATTGTATTTTTAGTGTTCAATGATCAATTGTTGATTGACCTTATGAATTAAACGGCAGAAGAAGATTATTCAAAAATTTATGGTGTTATGATGTCAATAAAATAATGTGAAAAGAAAATAAAATGTGTTAAATTTTCCCAATGGAAATGGAATAATTCACTATCATCTATCACGTCATATAAGAAAGGATTAAATTATTTTCGAAAGTAATTGAAGAACCTATCCAAGGTAAAGAAGTTATATTTTGACCAAAATGTATATTATCTCAATGTCTTTTTTTGATATATCTGGTCCATGACTTACAGAGTGGGGGAGGATGCGACCAGAACCCTGTTTCAGTACAAATGATACTAGCTTCACCTTCGAGAAGGTGAGCACCAGTGCAGGCGAACTGTACCAAGCTGCCTACAGCATATCTTCCTCCGTCCATACCTGCCGATTCAGATTGAATTAGATGAGCATTTGCTGGAATGGATGGCGGAGGACATTGGATTGCTGTAAAAATAAACAAATTGAATTCACTCAAGATAAACTTATGCTAAAACATAATTATTACTATTATATCAAAGCAGTGTTAACGACATAAGTAAACTCATAACCATTGGATTTTATTTCAGCACATTTGGTGAAAATGAAATAGTGATGTGATTCTCAAAACTTTCATGACCCCGAATATCTTACTTGCCATGATTGTGGAAGAAAAAGTGCACTGACAGATCATGAGCGAACTTTTTGGAACTCGTTTATAGAGAGAAGTGAAATATCTCAAAGTGAGAATTACCTACTTATCGGTAATAAGCGGATCCTTTGTTAGAGAGACTTCATCAATGATGAATGAAAATATCGCAGGTTATAGGTAATTGGAAATTGAATCGAATAACTACTTACGAACACATTTTGGTAGAGGTCCGGACCAATTACCAGATATTTCGCATTCAATACCTGGTGGACCCATCAATCTATAACCCCATGCACACACAAAAACAGCTCTACCGCCGTAGGTGTTATTGTGTTCTTCGAGATGAAGATGGGGCTCTTCCAGCTCCCCAGGTCCATCTAGAGCACGACATTTTACCGGTTCACACCTCGGTATGACTGCAGACCATTTGCCTGTAATAGCATTAATCCATGACACAAGGAATCTTCAACCTAAAATTAAATAAATATGATATGGAGGTCCTGGGCGGTTTGTCGAGGTGGCGCGGTTGAGGACGTTTAATTGGTTTACAAGCAACAGTATAGCAATGAATGAAGAAAAACTCAAAGTGTGCTTTTCAACCAGAGGTCCAAACCTATTGATGAGTGACAGCATCTGGTTGTTGGTTGCACCAGATTTTTACTTGATAATTTTCAACTACGGTTTGTTATGTTTTGTCCAGATGATAATTTCAGTTCAAATTATATTGATATTGACTGTGAGCTGAGATAACATGAAATAAACTATCTATCAATCTAATGGACAGTCCCAAGCATGTTTCAGTCGTGCAAGAGATGGATATATGATAGACAGGAACTGAGAATGCAGGTCGGTGACAACCTAAATTGTGAAGTGAATGGTGAAAAACAGATGCAGAGGTATCTATACAATTTTGTGACTGCTATGATGACGAGAAATGAGGTGAAGAATCATCAAGGGTGATCACAAATATATTAGGCCCATGTGTGTCTTTTCTAATTGATTGGATATGTCTGGGGATTCGTTCGGCAAAACCAAAGAAGGTGTGGGTGTAGTGGGCCAGAGTCTTACACCACTCATGTCAGCATTGCACTGCATTCCAACTATGATGAAGAATTCCAATATTCACAGCCAATTACACTTTTTGGTAAACTTTTATTGCTGTTATGCTGTCCCTATCATTTTGAATTCAGTTAGTGTTGATTTTACATAGGAAGCTGCAAAATGACGAAACTCCAAAGCCACCTGCTCTGTTAATTAACTTATGAAGACCTATGTATTGTTGTATAGTGTTGGAGTATTTAATAATAATATAGGACTGATTGGTGACCAATTAGAAGGATCTTTCAACAGGATAGTTGACGAACGCTAATCTGGAGAAATAGTATCGGAAATCCTGCGAAATAAATTCAATTTGCTTACCGCAACTCTAGTATTTGTGACGATGTTTGAAGTAAATTACCTGACGCTTGGCAAGTTAAATTGGGCGATCCGCTAACGTAGAAACCTATCGGGCATTGAAATGTGGCAGAGTGTCCCAATTTTGTCCCTTCCACGCGGACGGTTAGATGAGGTCCTTTAACTGTAATTGGATCGCAGTGGACGGCTGGAAAAAGTTAATTCACACTTAAACTAACTCATATAACCAGTTAATTGGAAAATTTAAATTTGAAAGTGAATTATATTGTTTAAGTGGAAGAGCGAATATAAGTTTTCATACTACATAATGTTTCATAAAAAAAAACAATTTTGTATGGATATTTCGAAGACCCGTAGGCTAATTCTTTAGGAATTTAGCAGTTCAAAACACCTGAACAAATGTAGAGTTATTTTGAGAGGGTGATCTACGTTCGACGTCGATTTCGGACGGCTTGGGTGCACTTCGAGCGATGTTCGGCGTTGATTCTGAACGCAGCCATGAGTTCTGTTGTAGGAAACAAAACGAAAAAAATGATCACTGATGAATTGGAGAGATATAATTCACAACAATGCTAGAGAAAATTCTGTCTAAATTAGAGTAAGGTACACAACCTTCGTTTTTCTTGATCCGCACCAGACAGATCTAAATGGAATTGGAATTCTGCGGACTAGGTGTGAAATTTAACACGAAAAGTTATTGTATTACACTCGCGTTTATGTGAAAACTTAAACTTCGCTGCCGAATCTCCCCACTTTTCTATTTCTTGAGCCGACAAACTTCAATGAAATCCACTTACCTGTTACTTTGAGCGTGATGCTGTTGGTATTCCCTCTGGGGGTGGCGCAAGTGAACGTGCCTGAATCCTGCATTTTCGCATAATAAATCGATAGTCTATATTTGAAGTTTCGTTCCTCGGAAGCTATGGCCCATCCTGCAACAGAATAATTATGTTTACTCTCAAAGGAGGATCTTCCATGTGAGCCTTATCAATAATTCAGATTGTACTCATGGGAGGTTGGGGTGATATTTATCGTCATAACTCCCTGAACGCTGTTCTCGGATATTTTTCAGTTTCATCGCAACGTTTTGGAATTCTAATTGATTCGAGGCACCTGATGTTCATTTGTGTCACGAATTTCAATTAGAGTAGCCAAGTACAGGGTCCGTCAGAAATAACACTTGATTTTCCAATGAAAAGAACAATGAAAATAAGAATTATTCAGCTTTATTAATCCCAATGAATTCTTCACTTCTTTATTTACCTAATTTTGCGGGATTCAGTAATTAATTTTCTCTATTTCAGTGTCGTAATGAGTTCATTACAGTACTACAAACAGTGCTGTAATGAACTAATTACATCATTGTTTTTAGTTATATTTTTCATTTTGTGGTTGACAACACTGACTATCCTTTCGAATGTCAACACGCGTCCATTGCATGTCAATTGACAATATTAAACCATGCAGAGATTTGAACGCACTATTCAAATTCTATAATCTGTCCATTTTCGTTTCAGTCACGTCAACTGCGAAAATAAAATACAAAAGGCACTACGAGGTGTAATCTGAAATTTTCATTGAATTCCAATAAATTTCTCACAATTCTTGACTGAAATAGAGAAAATATCGTCTAATATTCATTGCAGAAGGCAATTCCAACACTCATGCACTCACGAATTTCGCATTCGTGTTGGAATAGATGCCCATACTGCAACTTGTTTTAGAATATACTATTTCTATCATTTTATTGCCAAACAACGTATCGGGTTGTAAATTTTATTAAATTTGGACGTTGACAATTCAGATCAGGAAAAAGCCCACTAAGCTTTTGTTCTTTGAAATAACCTATAAAGGTGGGCCATCCATAACATTCCATCCCGAATTTTGAGATGGAATAACGAAAAAATGCTCGGACAGGGCTAATTTTGTTGAATGGGTGACAAATAAGGGTGTTTAAATGAATTTGATATAACTACCTCTCTTGTCGCCACCCCTAACAGCTCTCATTTTCTTCAATAGGGAAAAGGGATCGAGCAGCACCTTGTTACTATACTAAACTGTACTATATTCATCGAAGAGGTAAAATATACGTAGAAAAGGTATATCGGATAAATCCACAAGTAGCAGAAAGAAATGAATTCCTGGATGAGGAGTTTTAGGACATTTTGTCAATAATCCAACTTCAAGTACAAGAAAAATGAAAGAAATACCTGGGATTTCTCGTACCACTATTAGAAGGATACTTAAAAATTATCTATTCCATCCATACTAGATAAGTTTGCTTCACGAAATGAACCAAGATGACTTAGATCGCCGATTACAATTTTACGAAAAAATGGCTGATATGATAAGTAATAATCTGGAATTATTTTTTTAATGTCTGCTTCTCTGATGAATGCTCTTTTTATTTCAATGGATCTGTAAATCGTCACACTTGTCGATATTGATCTGATAGCAACCCAGGTCATTTAGAGAAATTCACACTCAATATCCTGAAAAGCTGAATGTCTGGATCGGCATATATGGCTGAAATATTGTGGGCCCTTTTATCAAGGACAGTAATCCCATTGGTGATATTTACTCAGATCTCTTAGAAAATAATGTCGAACCTGTGTTGACAGATATTTTGGAGAACGATCACCGTTATCTTGAAGCCAAACTGAGATTTCAGTAACTACAGGCTACAGGCACTATTTAGATGAAAGATTTCCAAGGTGTTGGATAGGAAGAAGGGGTGCCATAGAATGACCTGCTCGTTCCCCTGATCTGTCGTTCTGGCTTATTTTTCAAACGGACATTTGAAAAAAAAATTATGCGACGGAACCTGCAAACTTGGATGAATTACACCAGAGCGTTTTTTTTTCATCTCAGAGATCCAAATTCGGCGTGTGAAAGTTATTGAGTCACTCTGTAAAATAATAAAGAAATGAAGAAAAAGTACACTTATGCAGAAAATTTGAATACCTTTCCAACTAGGTGCTGCTCGACCGCTTTTCCCTTTTCAAAAATGAGAGCTGTTAGGGGTTGCGACAAGAGGGGTAGTGATATTGAACACCTTTATTTTGCCTCCTTTCAACAAAATTTGACCTGTTCGAGTATATTTTCGTTATTCGATCCCAAAGCTCAAAAATCGGAGTAGAAAGTTATTGATCCTATATAATTGAAAGGTGTTGGTAACGAGCTTGAAAAGATTCATTTTGTCAACATTTTTCATCAGCAAACAGAAATCAAAAGCCTGACAAGGAACCGAACCGAAGATTTCATACGAAATTGATGTCGCAATTCAAAGTGTACAATCCTATTATTTGTGTTGTCACAGGCAGAATAACCAAATAATCATTCTGTCATCGGAAATGGAAAGATAAACAACATAGGATGTTGAGGACTATCTATTTCAGAGAGGCTGTTGCTTTGTGCAGGCAAGCGTCGAAATTGGAGTGACTTGGAGAAATTTGCGGCCAGCTCTGAAGCATATCTATTTCATGATGGGACGTTCTGTCCACAAGAATGTCAGATGTTAAATTCTGATTCCACTTAAGTGATTTCTTAGGTTCGTGTCTCTATGTTATACCTATCTGTATACAAGGTGGTCCAATCAGTGAAGTTAACATTTTTTTAGATTTCTCGCACCTGGAGGTATCAGAAAATACCCTATGTATGTTCGCGATTTTTCTTAGTTTTCGAGTTATAATTTTTTGTGTGTATTTTTAATGATCTCTGCCAGCGACGTTTCAAAAATTCATATCATTTTTCGTTGTTATTTTACAGTCTTATTTTTGTGCCATGATTGTCTTGAATGTTGTTTCAATAAAAAAATAACTCAGCTTGCTGAAATCACTTAAATTTAATAAAAAAAAGATTGAGAAGTCGAACTTTACTTTCAAGTAGAATACTCAAACTTTCAATTTCAATTTAAAAATACAAAAAGGAGTTTCCATAGCTTCTGGATAAGTTTACAAATTTTGCAAGGTCCTAAACTGTGGAAATCATAAGAGAAAATATAATTAAGTCATGAGCTTTTGCGCACTCGTTCTAGAGTATTTTCCCGTACTCTGAAAGAGTGTGATACTAAAACAACCTGCACGATGATTGAACAAAGCTATATGTCAAATTAAAAATAACTACTCGCATTTTCCTTCAGTTTTGTTCTAAGCTTAAATTCCTCTCTACCTATTTCAACACAGTTTCTTCAAAATTCTTATCACTTTATTTCACTTCTCGATATTGTGCAAACTGATCTATTAAAACTATTTGCTTTATTCGTAGATGTATTTTATTAATTTGAGAATATGTGGGATATCAGTAACGTTCATACATACACAGTTATTTATTTAAATCTCACAAATATCTTAAGAGATTAGAAGTATAAGAAAAATTTTTAGCGTATCGATTTCAACAAAATTTGGAATAGTCTATTTGTTTCAACCTCATTCAAATATTTTTCGAGTTACCACTTGATCCGATGGATGTAGAGTTATTGAGGAAACCAAATTTCAGATGCTGATAATTCCTGAACCATTTGACGGATTTCGCCCAATAACGATCTTGGCCGAGATATTTGGACAGTTAACCTATTCTGTAAATCTGAAAACTTTAGCTCATCTCTTCAGCAAGATAGAGAGTTTCCAGCTGGACGGACAAACTCTAATTTGTCTCTGGATTCTGCATCAGAAAATCAAACCCCATCCATTGAGACCATTATTGGCCGATATTCAAAATTTACATATATTTGGGCAAAACCATAGCATGCTGTTTTACTAGAACAAGGCTGCGAAAAACTGATATTGCTTCTATCTCCAGATTTAATTATTGGCATCTCTTGTATCTTCTTATTTTTTAGTTTTGTCAATTATAGCATAACCTACAAAATAATATCGAAATAATCTTCATCTGTAAGGCCGCAATTATCGTTGCTATAATCAATTGACACCACATTCACTCTTCACTGCACTTCATACTCGACGAAAACATGTTAATGTATTATTGTATAGCAGCTGTCCACGCGGACGCATCGCTCACTCAATCCATAAATGAAACGCCTGAGAGCGAGGTAACGCCGCATGAGTCCTGTTTTTTCGTGTGTGCAGCTCCATCGAGTTATAAGACGTTGTCACGTCAAAAATGTTGTTTCTCTATGTATGTTGTGACCTATTGACCGATGTGGTATTTATGAAATAAGAAAAAAGTCCATCGACATGAGTGTTTGAGAAAGCAATGAATTCACGCAAGAAAATTAATCGCTCAAGCCTCGCTCTCTTCTTACACGTTCTCGGACGAATGAAATGCAATCTAGAACACTTCCACAATAAATAACTATTTTCCACGTAGAACAATCCGGGATGATTGAAATATGTTTCTTTATTTACAGGACATTCTCCCACTCTCTTCGTATATTCAACTGAGAGAGCTCATTTCCGCTCGAGCTTGGGCGTAAATCAACTGCCAGGAATCAGGACTCCGTATCTCTCTGGTATAGATTGCAGCAATGATTATATACACACCAGTCAGTCCGGCTGGAACGAATGGCTTTTCATTAAGGCCTCCTAGACGGTACCTGGTCTCCTTGGATTTCCGGGAAAGTTGTTGCAGCATACTTTATTTCAGACGGATGGCTAAGCGTGCCACTTCCATCCTCATAGTCACGCGTTGCAGGTCCTCCATTCTTTTCCGCTGTTGACCCAGTTCTTGGTGGATGAACACAACATGCATTCTGTTAATGATTCGAGCTACAACGCAAAAGGACGATTTAGGGATCGGTCTCAATCAGAGACTACTTCCACAGCCACATGCGATTGCAAGTATTGTCTTCGGTTGTAATTAGGAACACAAGAGAATAGTCCCCAATCATGGGCATGTGGAACTTTTTTCTAGGTCACGAAATACATCACCGATATAGAGCTTTTTTGTTTGCTCTGAGATGGAACGTGAGTGGAAAGTGAAGCAAACATGAAAAGTATACATCTATAACAGTTTAGGAAAAGTTTTTTTCTATTTCAGTTAGATAATTCATTACCTTATCGAAAACAGTGCAGTAATGAGTTCATTACAGCATCATTTCTAGTATATTGATCCATATCGATTGTTAAAATGAAAAGGACGCACAGTAACCCAATACCATTCACAGATGGCGCAACCAACTATATCAATCTCAAAACTGAGCTACCTTCTTTAAATATAGCCAGGGGATGCTATGCTACTGCCAACAGATGGAGCTATACGGAATACTTTACTCGGAATATTCACAAATTTCCTGTTGAAAGAAGAGCGAAGTGCCTTGCAGTACATGTTTCTCTAGTAGATTGTCCGATCTGATAATAATATAATAATACTAAGTAGGATCGTTATGTTATTGTATAGTGTTATTGTTACTTGTATTTTATTTGTGTATGTGTTATCTACTTTCTTTCAGTGTGTAATAGTTAGTTATTGTTATTATTGTTATTTAGTCGCCATCATCTTCCGAAAGGAATTGAAAGTGGATCCAAACCTGTCAGATACTGGCCAAGTGGTGACGTCCATGTCCAATCTGGAGATCCAAGACGTCTTGCAAAAAGACATTCGAGATGTAATGTTGATCCTGGAAAAACAGCTAATTCACCGCTTGGTTCTACTGAAGCTGAACCAGAGGGTATTCTGATGAGGATAGTGGGTGGAGAATCATCTGAAATAAATAAAAAAGACACATAAGAAAATTTCAGTAATCGGAAATAATTTAATTACAAAGTTATCTGTAAATCAAGTTTTTTAGAACAAGGTTTGTAAAGCTTGGAACAGGCCCGCCGCTAGGGGTTCGAACGCCCGTGTGCAATTCCCATTTTGCCGCCCCCGTTTAACTATGTCTACCTTACACGATCTAGGTAAAAAAAAAACTAGGTTAAGGATGTGAAAAAATAAGAAATACTTTACAACGAAAAACTATTTATTTACTTAATTTACAGTAATTGTACCTTTCTTGCCTTAATGTTGGCGAAATCTGTTATCAATTTTTTTGTGTCTAAGCTATCTAATATCTCATGTTCAATTGAAACTATGGCTAAATTACTTAGTCTTTGCTGGTGCATTGTTGATCTCAAATAGTTTTTTATAATTTTTAACTTTGAAAAGGACCTTTCACCAGATGCAACTGAAACCGGCAGCGTAAGTAATATTCTTAGTGCTATTGCTATATTCGGAAATGTTGACATTAAATCATTTGCAAAAATATATTGCAATAAGGTTTGTGGATCATTGGACTGGTGTTCAGTAAAATGCAACTTTAAAGCATTGATTTCATTAAACAAATCTATACCATCAATATCTGTGTCACTATTGGAACTGTCTTTTAGCTTCAAATTCAAATCTTTGCAATGTTTCATTAAATCATCTTTGGAGTAACTAAATAAGTTATTATTGGTGAAAAAGCCAAATACGTCGGTAAAAGTTTCCAACTCCTCGAATCTATCCTTTAAAGAAGTCAACGTTTGATCTAGGATTCTAAAAAATACCTCTACTTTGTATTTGGTTTTGGGGTCAAGTAAAACTTCGTCACTCTGTTCATATTGAAATTGAGTTGGTTTCCTTCGTGGACGAACTGTGTCTATAGGCGGAAAATCTGTTTCAACATTAAGGTCCCGAGCCACATTGGTAGCTTCTTCTAACACCCTTTCGAAGTGCTCATCCGTGCGATATTCGGTGAATTGATCAATCAATTTGTTTAACAAATTTATGCAGATTTGAGTATTTATTGTGGGGTTTTGCATCATTTTGCTGAGAGCATTAATTTCATTTAAAATATCGAACCAAATTACAACCGAACAAATAAATCTATAATTTTGAATGTTTAAAGCAAGCGAATGAGCTTTATGAGATGTTGTACAATCCCATTCCGACGAATTGTTATCTGATATTTCTAGCAAAGCGTCAAATATTTTTTCGAGATGATACCGTAAAGGTTTGACTGCATCGATTCTGCTAGACCATCGCGTGGCACTTAATGCTTTTAATTTTAAATCTGGTAAATATTTGCAAATTATCGACCACCTTTTTGTAGATGACGAAAAGAAAACGTAAATTTCTTGAATTATATTAAAAAATTTACGGTGTCGTGCGTAATATTTGCCGCATCGTTAACGACCAAATTGAGACTATGCGCCGAACATGGAACGTAAAATGCGCGATTATTAATTTCCAATATTTTTTTTTGCAATCCGTTGTGTTTTCCACGCATATTAGAACCATTGTCATAACCTTGACCACGTAAGTTCTTAATATCCAGGTCTAATTGCGAAAATAAATCTAAAACGAAATTTAATAGTCCTTCACCTGTGGAGCTGGTGATCGGACAGAAACCAATAAAACTTTCGCATGTCGTAACATTTTTAGTTTCACTGTTTAAAATGACATACCTGAGTATAACTGTAATTTGTTCTGCGTGACTTACATCTGGTGTGCAATCTAATATAATGGAGAAATATTTTGATTCTCTGACTTTGTTCAAGATATAATTTTTTATGGTAGTGCCGAGTAAATCAATGATTTCATTCTGAATTTGATCTCCTAAATAGTGAGTCATGCGAGTTGAATCCAATTTCGAGGCTTGAATTCTGTGAATATGTTCTCGCATAACTGAATCAAAGGTTGCTATCATTTCTATTGCTTTGAGAAAATTACCGTTATCATGCTCATATAATGTTTTTGACGAGCCCTAAACGCTAGACATTGATGGGATAAAAATTTTATAACAGCTATGATCCTTTCCAATACATCACACCATTGTTTTTTTTCAGATTCCAATAGTCTCAGTTGCATTTGATTTACAGTAGTTTTGTTTTTTAACATATTATTTAGTTGTACCCAACATTTTAAATTTTCACTGTGAGAAACGCTTGTTTCGTGTCGTTTTAAGGTGGATGACAAATGTTGCCAGTCGGAAAAACCGCTTGGAGCCGACAAACTACTTACAGTGTTACTGAATATTTTACAACAGAAACAATAGACTGAATCTTTTGACGTAGAGTAAACAAGCCATTCTCTGTTAATTTTTTCTCCATTGGGAAGATTTCTAGAATAATAACTGTTTGCAAATTTTCTTCCGTCATCATTAGCAGGAAAATTGTAGTTAAACAGCTGTACGGGACCACGACTTACCAAAATATTAACAAGATTATTAGTCATACTGGCAGGCCATAAACCGGGATCATCACCACAATCTAAACAGCTACTTATTGACGACGATAAATTGCTTACAGGTTCTTGAACAGTACTTTCTCTTGTTTTAGTTTTACTGAAGTCTGCCTCTAAAGGACTAATATTTCTCTCTTCAGATACCTCCATAACTTCTAAATTTAAGGCTGCGCTTGTTGAAGCTACGCCAACATTTTCTTGACATTCCATTTCCCTATTTTCTGGTTTGCTTAAAAATTTCTCTAGAGAGCCCTCTAATTTTTTTTTTCTGTGCATCTTTTTCTCGTTTTTGCTGTCGAAATTGCGCTCCTGAAAGCTTTTTCCTTTTTGCGGTTCCTGGAATGTATCGGAAGATTACTTAACTTTATTTCCCATACCCCATAGTAAAACTTTCATATAATTGCAATAATCGACCCACAGGCTTATATACGGAGTTACTTACCATAATACGATTTTTGGCGCCGACGGATGAAATAGATAATTCTCTGAATAATAATCACACTAACCAAGTCAGAATATCATTAATTTTACGTATTTCCACTCCTTACGGAACTTATTAAGAACCAAACGAAATAATTGAAGCGTGTTGTTCACTAATCTGTTCTACTTCGCATCGCTTTTGCATGTTTATAAAAAGAGGAATGAGAATTAAACTCTGAGGGGATTCCCGTATTTCGTCGTCGTCGTTTCATAGCATAGAGCCTAGCACGACCATAAATAATATGTCGACTTTCTTGCGGCAGCCGTCCTCCGGCCCGAGCCCACCTTACCAACAAGTGCTACGTGTTGCATCTTTGTTCTCTTGAATTTCAATAGATGGCATTGTTTAATACAAAAGAAAATAATTGCGCGCCGCTTCATATTTCTTTTGATTGGATATTTTTTTAGTATTATGATGTGACAATTTCTGAATTTTGGTCGTTGATTGCTTGATTTGCCGCCCCCCTGGATACGCCGCCCGCGTGCATTGCACGCCTTGCACGCCCGCTTACGGCGGGCCTGGCTTGGAATATATACCTGTGAAATTAGTGAGCATTGTTGTTGGGACGCATGATGGTAATCTCGATGACCAAACTCCGTTCTCGCATCTGGGAGATGCTGTTCCCACAAGTTTGTAAAGACCCAGTTCCCGGCATCGGAGCTGCAGTTTTGCTCCATGAGGAAATACCCAACCTGCACTCTGAAATAAAGACATAATTATAATTGGTAGAGGAATTTCAGAATTGAAGTCTTAAATATACTGAACTCATAGTTATTCAAGCACCTTATAGTGCAGAAGTACTGTAGCTTGTCGATATCGAATCGAGGTCTCAAATGTTTTATATTACTGTGGGTAAAAATGACCGGAAAATTTGATTTTGAATTTTATGGGGACTCCGATAGGGACAAATATTTATATTTTTGAGCTGGTACTAATTTAATGGAAAAATATTTATTAGTGTTTGACATACGCATGCTTCTGTCAACAAGTGAAAGTGATTTTTTTGTTTTTTTATAATATCTGAAATTATTCAGCAACGTAGTTCTAACAAATTTTGTGTTCGGAATGAAATTTCTACTGCCAAAACCTTTGAAATGTTGCAGAAGGCCTTCCGTATGCAAGCTTTCTCGAAAACCAGGGTTTACAATTTGTTCAAAGAGGATCGAGCAAGCACTGAAGACGAAGCAGGGTTTGCCATCAGCATTTGATGAGCTACATTCAACGGAAGGTATCAAAATAGTCTATTAAAGCGACACTTTTGTGTTTTGAATATCTGAAGGATCAGTGAAAAGTATAATCTCGTAATTCGTGATTTTTCAAACCAGAAGAAGTATTTGCCTAACATGGATATGGCTTCTGGATGATCTCTTAAAAGAGAACGCTCTGCAGACTCGTTTTGAATCGAAAGATTGAAGAAGGAACTGAAGGATATACTTAAAGAGAACTTAGCTGTTTGAAAATTGTGGTAATGTGGGAGGGGATTACTGTATGGAAGGGATGATATGAATTTAGAAAAATAAATCAGGATTTTTTAATTTACAAACAAATTACCGGTACTTTTTGCTAACAGTAGTAGGTTAACTGCTAGAGAAGAAAGAGTATGATAGGAAATTGAGATTGAGGAAATAAAGAGTTGAAATGGATGGATAAAATATTCGATTATTTTTATCATCCCAATTCACGTATTTCTTACCTCGTAGCTAATGTGTCATACTTCTACGGGCTACAACTTCACAAAAGGACTGAATTTGATATGATGTATTAACTATCCTAAACTGAGATATGTCGTAATAATCAATTACTTACTATGAACTATCATAAGTTATTATTACTAAATTGCTACAGGCTAAGTTTTCTTAAGGGGCCCTTTCCACTCATTTCGACTTACTCGAGGGAATCGGAAGTTTGGTGCTTCAATTAATCGTTTCATTGGAGGTAACTATAAACTTGGATCGGTCGGAAGTCGCTATTATTCTAAGGATAAGCAGTCTATGTACATTTCCACATAATAGAGTTTTGACGACCTTGAGTTAAGGAAAAACTAATTCAATATGATATTCATTTCACATCGGCAGAGTCGACTAGAATTTTTTTGATGGGTTTCATCTCATGAGAGTACATTTTCTCGTATTTTATTCACAGATCGGGGCAATTCACTGGAGATTAAATTTAAAATTCTGAAATATTAGAGATGAAAGGAAACCTTATGTTCCTCTTTCACAACATTCCGTATAAATTTTCCATGAACTTGTGGTGTGGAATTTTTAATGAACATTTGACAGTACGCCATTTCAAGGACATACAGTAACGGGGTAGATTTACTTGAATTTCTTGCGGATCTCATTTCCATGACATTGTCGGATGTACTCAAGTTTGACAACTTATTCTTCATCAGGGAGTCACACCTAATCTTTTAAGATTCATATTAAAAAATTAGAGATAGAATATTGTGGAGTGGTTAATGGAGACATCGAATGATAATTTTTCGTTTCGTCGTGCTACTCATGAACTATATTTGAACATTTCACCAATGTATCGTCAATTAATAATTATTGTTTATGTGATGTTTGGTTTTTATGATGACTGAGAATTTCTCATGTAGGGCATTTCTAGACATCATGTTTTCTAATATGAACATAGATTATTATTTTGGAGGCTCAGGACTCAGTCATAGAGAAAAATCTAGGTACACTCTCAAATCTCAAATTACTTTAAATACATTCATTTCAGTCATGATGGTTTAGAAAAATTATCGTAAATTGTTATTCTAAAGTAATAAAGTGATAAAAGTTTGCCGTATTAGAGTATAATTAATGAGTTTGAAAAGGTACATTACCTAGTGCACTCAGAACTTCAAAAATTAAAGATGGTACGAAAGTTCATTTTTTCTGTATTTTGGAAAAGAGATCTTGAAAAAGGGGAAAATGTAGTGAGAAATATTCTGATACTCAAAACTTCACCTTCATTATTACTGATTTCAATTCAACGTTCAAAATTGCCCTTTTGAAGTTGAACGAATGGCGTAGCAAGTTAGTAAGTTACAAAAAGAATTTTTTTTGGTATATATAGCATATATAGCAGATTAAAAAATAAAAAACACTTAAAAAAGTGATTCCTCTTGGAAAGTTTAAATGAAGTTCAATCTCCAATAAACTAGATCTCTGTGAAAAAACAACTCTTTACAAGATTTCCTTGATCATTGTGAAATAAAAGAATATCTGATTAATTGCCATAATTTTTTTCCTTCCAGGAGCCTTTCTTGTATACCAAGTAAATAAGATAGTGAGATAAACATTTGAATAAATTCAATACTTTATTTGTAATAATTCTTTTAATTTAACACAAAATAAATTCAACGTAATGTAATTTTTTATTTGTCACCGTTTTTATCCTACCAAAATACATTTATTTAGTAAAGAAAGAAATTTATCTCCACATGTTCCTAATTCTTTAAAATTTATTCATGAAGCATTTATAACCAAATGGATTTCAATATTTTTGAAAATTTTTTCAACATATTCTTAAGAAATTGTTATTTATGATTTAACATTTTTTCCTTAATATTCATTTTTAATCGTTTGAGAAACGTTTTGTTTAAGAATAAATTAATTTATCAATATCTTAGAACATAATTGACAGTTTCCTACAAATGAACGAAAGAATTTTTTTTTAAAACCTATTTTTTCTAATGGTTTTAAAAACCACAGAAATGCAGCTGCCTTGAACGCTCAAAAAAAGTCATTCTGATAATAATGAAATTATTTATTCCGATATTTTGATACTCGTTTCGCAATTCCTAAAAATATCAGAAAATAAAAGAAAACTAAATAATTTATTTCCAATAAAATGTTAATTTGATGAGCAAAGAAATTGGAAAAAATTTTTTGTTTGTTAAGTTGTAAAAAACTGTTAAAAAAATTTTTTCAATTAATTATTTAAAGAGTAGAAATATAAAATAAACGTTTTCGAATGAATTATTGATGGAGAAAATTTTTTTTTTATATAAATAACAGTTTCTTAATAATTTTTAAAATAAATTCAAGTAAATATGGAAAAAAAATAAATTGTTTATTCAATCAATAAATGGTTTTTGTTAACATCAAAGCTGTAAGTAACAAAGAAAAAAAAGTTTTTTCACAACAAATTTTCTTTGTTAAATTGAAAAAATGATTATAACCAAATTATTGAATTTATTTCCCTTATCACACCATATTATTTTATGGATATACAAGAAAGGCTCCACGAAGAGGAAATTATTCAAATACTTTTCAATTTAAAATAATTAAGGAAGTCCCGGAAAAAGTTGTTAACTGAGTAAGGTCTTGTTTAATGGAAAATTAGTTCCAATGGAAATAAGTTCTTCGAACTTTTAAAATCATATTATAATTATTTAAAATTTTTCATTCTAATATACAGGGTGAGTCTTTGACCACTGCGTTAATTTTAACCATAGATTCTTGACGTCAAATGAAATATTTTCTTCCTATAACATTTTTCCAAATTTGGCCCCGTTCGAAAGATGGGTGTTGAAATTTCATAAAAAATTGCATTTTCACCTGTAATATTCAAACAATTCAAACTTTTATGTAGTAAATTTCCTCCTCGTTCAGGATCTCGTTTCTGAAATCGAAAATAAATATAAGTTTACCAATTTCAAGTAAAAAACGAATCACAAATTTTTACCATCTTTAATTGTTCATAACTTTTGGAAATTTTTATGTACTGATCCAATTTTCCCCCAAAATTACCTAAAAGAATCCAGAATAGAGAATTATCACATAATTTTAGTAACAGTATGTACTATTAACGTCATTTTGAACTCATTAACTAGACTATTAATTTTATCAGTTTTTACTCGTTCGTTGTACATGTTCGTTTGTTCTTTTCGAATGAGAAAACTTAAGGGATAACAGATTTTCTGAAGCTAAGTGAAAATGTCCTAAATCTATGCATCTATAGCTTCGTACGTAATCTAGGAGTTAGATCCCAATAAATTTCGACGGACCCCGTAATAAGTACAAGCGAAAATACTCACGTGGATGGAAGTGTTCCTGAACGTAACGACCAAATGAGGATTGATGTATTCTAATTTACAGTTTCTGAATAATGGATGAAACCTCCCGTCGTCTGAAAAAGAAATAAATCGGATTAAATACGAATAAGGAGTGTTTTATTGGGGTACTGGGGGGCGACTATGTATACGTGGCTTCGTAATATGGATGAATTCCTTATGATACCGCTGGAAAACTGTGGATATCGGGTTTTAATGCAACCCAATTTATTTTATCTTGTTTACGTGCTCTGATAATTTGCGCGATTCCGGATTCGTTACTCCAGAATGAATTGAACCGATGTAATAGGTATGTCTTCGCCATTATTATTTCACGAGGTTACCCAAGGAACGTGCATTCATGTTCAATTCCCATTCGAACTACGAGAGATATTGCGTTGCCGGATGATTTATGTTTGATGTTGAATATCATGTTTGAGGAGGTAGGTATGTGAATTGGAATTTTTTGTTGAGATCTGGATCTGGAAATGCAGCAGTACAGCTGGGAAGTTTCGTATCTATACATTTGCCTTTTCTTATCTCAATTCCTAGGAATCAGTACAAGATGACCTTTTCATGTTTTACAGAACAATAAACATGTAGAAAAGCAGCTCTTGTGCTCCTTCTAGAATCTTTTTTCGGACTCTGGAACAGCCTCCACAAAGAATGTGAAGGAATTAATAAACCTATGTGTTATATATAATATACAGTGTGGAAACCACTTATGGAATAAAATTCTTTATGACATTATTTTAAAGAATTATAAAAAATGCTGAGACATGTCAACTTTTAAATTCAGTTGTGCGTTATGTAAACATAAATTTAAATGTACAGGGTGACACACGTAAGTCTGCTATAGTCGGTGTTCTCTTTTTTTAATGAAACACCCTGTATATTTGTATATTTTTGAAATCCTCTTAATGAACCGATTCCAACAAACTAACTAATGTATGGTCAATTATGAATTATACAGGGTGAAATTTTAAAATTAATAATTTATTTCACTTGAAATATTGGTACTTTTTTAAATTAGGTAAATACGGATTTATCAAAAATCTAAACTAATTATTAGACGTATTTTGAAAACTTTCTGAATTAACTAAAACCTGGTACGCCAATGAATTTTGTCATAAATACCTAAATAGTGCATAGAAACGCCAATAATTAGACAAAATCGGTAAATAATGTGGATTGTTTTAATATTCTGTCGGTTGTTGATGTGTTGACAGTTTAAACTGAAAAAGTAAAATCTTTGTTAAAAACTTTTTCCTTGTCGAAATAACAATGAAATATTTAACTGAGACTAACCGAATTGAGATTTTAATGATGATCGGGTACGGGGATAACTGCAGAAGTCAAGTTGAAGTGGTAAACTTATTTAATCAGAGGTATCCCGAATTGCCTAATATTTCACAAAGCACAGTGTCTAAAATTCATGCACAATTCAGAGAACTTGGACATGTCAAACCATTAAAAAGAAAACCAAACTCCGTTGAAGATGATGTGAAAGTGAATATTTTGTTAAGTGTCGAAGAGAATCCAACTTCAAGTACACGTCAAATTGCCCGTGAAAATAATGTTAGTCATACAACTGTTCTAAGGTGTCTTCATAAAGAAAAACTTTATCCCTACAAATTGTCTTTTGTGCAGGAGTTAACAGAAGACGATCCAGATCGTAGAATGGATTTCTGCGAAAGATTGATAAATAAGCTGAACAGAAATGAGATAGCTCTTGGTAACATTATTTTTTCTGACGAATCAACATTCATAATGAATGAGGAGGTAGACCGACAGAACTGTAGATATTGGTCAGCAGAGAATCCTAAATGGATTCGTGAAACACATACTCAGTACCCTCAGAAGGTGAACGTTTGGACCGGTATCATAGGCGACCATATTATTGGTCCTATATTTATAGATGGAAATTTGACAGCTGAAAAATATTTAAATATGCTTACAAATGAAGTTATTCCTGCGTTGGCAAACTTATATCCCAACGCAATAGATCCTAGCTTACCGAATGAAAATGTTTGGTTCCGGCAAGACGGGGCAACACCCCATTATGCTTTAATGGTAAGAACTTATTTAGAGGAAATCTTCCCCAATAAATGGATTGGACGAAGAAGTACTATTGAGTGGCCAGCTAGATCACCAGACCTTACGCCGCTGGATTTTTTTCTATGGAGTTATCTCAAGAACAAAGTATATGCAACACAACCAACTAGCATTGAAGACCTCAAAGACAGGATAACTACAAAATACGGAATATTTCACCTCAAACTTTAAACAAAGTTAAGGAGGAGTTCTATAGGAGACTGTGCTATTGCCAACAACTAGATGGAGAACATTTTGAGCATTTATTTTAATGTGTTAAAATCAAATACATCAGCTATTTTATGTATGTGTTTAATAATTGTAAAAATAAAAATTTCACCCTGTACAATTCATAATTGACCATAGATATTTAGTTTATTGAAATCGGTTCATTAAGAGGATTTCAAAAATATACAAATGTACAGGGTGTTTCATTAAAAAAAGAGAACACCGACTATAGCAGATTTACGTGAATCACCCTGTACATTTAAATTTATGTTTACATAACACACAACTGAACTCAAAAGTTGAAGTGTCTCAGCATTTTTATAATTTTCTAAAATAATGTCATAAAGAATTTTATTCCATAAGTGGTTTCCACACTGTATATATATTCTTTTGAAATTTTGGCTTACAATATTAAAATGTTAAATTGAAAATAAGCACCAAGAGTTTTCCATGAATTATTATTACGAAAATTGGTTGACAGTTCCAACAACCAATCAAATTTCCTCATTTTGTATCATATGAACAATTTAACCCAATCATGTCAACATTACATCGATAACAAACCATGGGCTGTTTTCACGTTGCTATGGACACATATTGATTTGTTTCGATTTTGAAGTTTCAAATATTTAATAATTCGAAATGTCACGAGTTGGTTGTTATACTGACGATAATATTAATGAAATTATAGAATCGAACATACCAGAAAACACCGTTTACAGTAAGAAATTTGTATGGAAAGCATTTATTGACTTTTGCAACGATATCAATTAGATGGAAATCGGACGGCAGAAGAATTGGCGTTGATTTTAAAGGATTGAGCTGTGAACATGAAGAGAAAAGATGGTACGGTCAAAACCATGTGGAATATAACAAGTAAGCTGTTACAAGAAAAATATTATAAAGAAATGAAAGTTATCATTGACCCATTCAAAAGTGTTGTTTTTCAATAAGCGCGAGCTACCCGTGATTATATAAGACGAAAACTGCAATCAGATCCAAGTAAAAGGAAACAAAGTTCTGTCGAAATAACGAAAATGGTAAATTTATGGAATGAAAATACTCCTGAAGGGCTGCAATGGAAATTCTATCACATAGCAGCGGTAAAATTAGCTTGGCGAGGTGTGGAAGCTGCTGCTTGCTTGACTGAATTTTTTTGTATCGAATCAAACAATGATGGTTCTATAACAAACCGAGTGGAATGTAACCCTGTATTCAGCAAGACTTGCCAGGGTGGTTCAAGAATTTGTACTGGAAGCAAGTTTTTAATAGAAAACGATGACAGCAACGTTTGTCCCGTCCGATTATTCAAAAAACTGATGTCAAAAAGGGGCCCAAATATTGAAACCAACAGATTATTCGTAAGACCAAATCGTCAATGGAAAATGATCACTGGTATGATAATATGCCCATTGGAAGAAATACGATTCAAAATTGGACAAGATCGTCTGCCGAAGCGATTGGATTGAATACAAAGGAAAAAAAATACTGTAATGAAGCTTGATTTTTTTTTGTATAGCAAAATCATTCTTCATTTTAAGTATTCGGATTATTTTATATATTTTCCGTTCCCCTGTATACGCCTTAAGATTCGAAGTCGTTGTTTCAGAGTTTTCGGTGAGAAAAAAAAGGCCTGAAAACATAAATTTCTCTTCGCTAGAATCCGATAAATCTGTTTTTACGCGATAAACCGAAATCGAAGATGATTTTAGGCGACAAATGCCACATCTGTGTGTGTCCGTTTCATCCGTTTAGCTCTTCTCGCGAGCAAGTAAAATTTTTATTCAGATTACCGTCAATCACAATTTGTTGCGTTCTATTTGCGAGAAAGTAGCGTTCGCAGCCAGATTGATTTTGATTTAGAATTGATTCATTTTTATGCATTTCACTTGTAATTGTCAATGTCCTTGGAAAGTGTTATTTTCACAAGTATAACTGAATTCTTGCTTTCTGTTTAAATTGTTACAGTAGATTACCGAATTGATTTATTTTCACCTTCATACTGTCAGTTTAAATCTGTTATTTTGCTGAAAAATAGTTGATTCCTTACGTTATTTGTATTCAACATACCGAGGTGATTTTCTGTACTTATATAACGAATTAATTTATTTTCACCTTTCATACTGTCAGTTTAAATCTGTTATTTTCCTGAAATATTGATGATTCCTTAAGTTATTTGTATCCAACATACCGAGGTGATTTTCTGTACCAATATACCGAATTAATTTATTTTCACATTGCATACTGTTAGTTTGAATCTATTATTTTGTTGAAATATAGCTGATTATTTACGTTATTTTTATTCAACATACTGAGGGAATTTTTTGTACATATATTCCGAATAAATTATATCAGATTTTGCCTATTTGATTGCTCAAATTATCGCTAATAACTTAGATAAAACCGAACTCTGTCTTCGACTAGAAGCTACCTTGGTAGGTTTGCTATTCTCCCTGATAAGCAAAGAATAGCTGGCGCCCGAAAAATACATAATAGGTAAAAAAGGGTGTTACAATACTAATCATTCTAATAGATCGACGGCGGTTTACGATTAGCCAAAAGTGTTCTACAAGAACAACAGCTTATAAAAATAACGGGTCACAACAAAGCCAACTCAATAAAACCTTACTTGAATATTGACGAAGAACATCATAATAAAATTATTAACAGCATGCGTAGTGGAAATATATCTTCATCAGTTGTAGAATCTAACATGTCTGGATCTTCATTTAACTTTTCCAATTGTTCCTTTGTTAATTGCACCTTTAAATAATTTATTTTAGCTCTGTATTTTTTCTATAGTTAGCAAAAAACTTTCTATCCGAATAACCCTGTTGTTAGACCACTAATGTAAATCCCTCAAGTCAGCCTGTTTTCCAGCAAGGTGGAAAACTGCATCCATCACACCTATTTTCAAATCAGTAGATATGAGCTTAGTGGGTAATTATAGGCCCATAAGCAAACTTTCTAATTTCGAGAAAGTTTTTGAAAACTTAGTGTATACTTATCTTGACTTGGTTGCATCGAAGATTGTTGTTGAACAGCACGGTTTCCTGAAGGGACGTTCGGTCGAAAGTAACTTAGTAACATTTGTCGAATTTCTACAGAGCGAACTCGATCAACGTGTTCAGGTCGATGTTGTGTATACTGACTTCAGCAAGGCATTTGATAAAACCAATATTAATATTCATATTTCTAGTCTTGCTGAGGTTGATGTTGGTGGTGCGATGCTTGAGTGGTTTGAGTCATACCTGTCTGAAAGGTGTCAATACGTTTGAGTGGAGGGACACTTTTCTGATTCATTTGAGGTATGTTCTGGGGTGCCTCAGGGCTCCCACTTGGGACCCTTGTTCTTTTTAATTTATATTAAAAAGATGGCAACATGCTTTACGATATCTAGGTTCCTTCTCTTTGCGGATGATCTCAAGATAATGAAAAGTATCGCCTCCGAACAGAATTGCTTGGATATGCAGTGTGAACTGAGAGCCTTTTTTTTCTTACTGCCGCGACCATCAATTGAACTTGAATTCGGATAAGTGCCGGGTCATCACATTCACCCATAATGTCAACAAGATTATCTTTCCTTACAATATAGGTGATACCCCCTTGAATAGAGTGGAGAGTATGAAAGATTTGGGGATTATTTTTGATTCGAAACTTCTTTTTGATCTTCACGTGGATCAGCTAGCTAATTCCTGTTATAAAACTCTGGGCTTTATCATGAGAAAAAGTAGGCACTTCTCAAATTTGAAATCATTCACTATATTATAACTCTTATGTCTACAGTAAACTCAACTTTGCGTTAGTTGTTTGGAGCACAGGTTACTCAATATACATTGCTAGGCTCGAGAGAATTCAGAACAGATTCTCGAAGTTCATCTCATTTAAATTCAACTTTCGATTGACACCTAGAAACCCCGAAAACTATCGTCTTCGGTTGATTCAATTTGGTTTCATTTCTCTTGAAAATAGGAGAAAAATCAGTGATGTCCTTTTCTTGTATAAGCTTCTCAACAATGTTTATAATTCCCCTGGCCTCCTATCATCAATAGGTTTCCATGTTCCGTGCAGAGCTCTTAGAAACAATGAAATGTTCCATATTCCCTTTCGACATTCCAATAGTGCGATGAATTCCCCTCTATGCAGGATGATGCGATACTATAACTCTTTGAATGATTTGGATTTGTTTCATCTTGGTCAGAATTCAATTAAACAGAAACTCAAAAAAATGTATTTGTATCGTTAGGATATTTCATGATTACTTTGGTTTTTAATGTATTGTTAAATTCTAGTTTTTTCTTTTTTCCTTGTACTATGCTTGTATATACAGTGAAATTCCCCCTCACGGACACCCCCTTTAGACGGACACCTCCCTTGAACGGACAGTTTTACGTGGTCCCAATTGACTCTCATATAATTTACATTGTGTAAGTTGTCTGTTGAACGGACATTCCCTTGAACGGACGCGGACACTAAGGTATGTTCTATTAACCGGACAAAACCGAAACAAAAAATATCGGTTCTGTTTCAATTATCTGTGGAAAATATAGCTGTTAGTTCATTGCATCAAATGGGGCGCAATGGAAAAGAAGAGGAGGTTTCTGTGTCGCGCGCCAACATTATATATATTAGTACCAGCCTATTAAACTTTTGTTTCTACCCCCTAATTGTACATCAGCCTTGTCAACCACTTGACCAGGGAATCATAAAAAATTTTATAACCCACTACCGAAGTCTCATACTGAAACACCTGCTAGTAAACATTGAGACTGCTAGTACAGCATTCAAATTGACAAAAAAATCTCGCCATTGGACGCAATTTACTTTGCCAAAACCTCTTGGGAACAAGTTACAAAGGAAACCATCAAAAATTGCTCCCGCAAAGCCTGTTTTAAACATGAAAATATGCAAGGTGCTGACCTATTAAGTCAGGCTCAGACTGTTACATATGATCCTGAAGATGACTTGCCACTCAGTGTTATTGCAGAGATTCTCTTGGATATGAGTTTCAATGAAAACCTCAACGATTTTTTGAACCTTGATGATAATTTATTTTTTGAAGATCCTGATTCAGAGCATGAAATACCAGGACAAACAGATGCTGTCCAAAATTATGGGGAAGCTATGACTTTAACCAAGCAGCTAAAAAGTTCCCCAGAATCACGGAGATTCAGAGAGTTTAGATATTCTGTCCAAATTAGAATTGAGATTTCTTGATTGTCTATTCAGGAAAAAAATGAGACAAACAAAAATTCAGGAAATTTTTCGTAATTAAAGTGTGTCTTTTATATCAAAATTTTTGTTTATCCTAATGATTCATCTCATTGATTTTTCAGTTATAGTTGAATTTGAAAAATGTTCACTTTCTTATACCTTTATATATATTGATTTTTATGTTCAATATTCTCCAATTATTATTTCTATTAATTTTTTTTTGTACATATGTATTTCTTTTAAGCGGACACCCCTCTTAAACGGACACCATCACGCGGTCCCGTGAATGTCCGCCCATGAGAGATTTCACTGTATATTATGCCTATGAAAGTTGATTGATAATTTTGGCACACTTGTAATTCTTAATAGTGGATACTGTGTTGGGTGATTGTCACCTGTTTGTATTCCTAACTGTGTAAATAAATAAATAAATGAATAAATAACTAAATATTGTAAGCCAAAAAAAAAAAAATATATTGTCAACTCTCGGACATTGATAAATGCTCAAGAATTTTATGACAACTTTCTCAAGCATGTTGCTTGTAGGCAACAGACCTCCGCCTACGGCGTCGGTCTGTATCCAAGCAACAAGCTTTCGCAATATGTCTTAGAATTTTTTCGAACAATTATCTATGTCCTTGGGTTATTACTACTGATAATTTGATCGAGCGGATATCTTGTCTCGGGATTCCAATCACTGTAAACGCCCAAACGTATGCTAAACTTTTGTAAATGGTATCGGAACTTTATTTAACGTTACCCGTTGAATTTTCAACGTTACCTCCGAAAACTAAATTCATAAATTAAAGCTTTTATAAAAGCTCATTTTACCTTGAAAACAACAGAAGATGTCTGTTGAAAGGTTGATTACAAGAACCATAATAGATGATGGTTATCTCCCAAACAATAATTCCATACGGAAATAGTGCATGATGTTCCATGTCATCTACTATCAACGAAAAAGTTGAAAAATAGAGTAGGAAATACAGTCTGGAGAACTTAAAAGGCTTTTATCTATGACGGTATGTGAATTAAACATGAAATTGGAAATGTGTTGATTTGGCTTTGGTGAAATGGGTCCAGTGTACGGCATAATATGATTCTCTTGCTCTCCTAATATTTTCCACGGTGATAATATAATTCCTGCTTTCAGAGAAACTTGAGTGTTGCGAGTATAACGAGCAGATAACCAACTTCTACCAACGTTTTTGCGATATAGCTGGACCGCTACGACAAAGTTGGATTTTCCTGCTTCCCGCAGCGAGAAAACTTGTGTAATTTATAAAATGGAGGCGAAAAGAAACTGCAAACGGAGTTATAATTCAAAAAGTTAATGCAAGTTTTTTAGATGCAAAAGGCTGACATTGCATTGCTGTTAGCTTGGTAACGTGCTTAGTGTTTCATGGATGAGTGAAATTGTGGACAATTTAGAGGGGAATATGGGATATTCTGAGAAAATACTGATTCATATCTAGATTTCTGTAAACTACGACTATGAATGGGGTTTTTTATATAAACAGGGATGGATTCTATTACTGAGGTTACTTTGGATTTGCAGAAAATGCGACTCCTTAGTGAAATGATAACTTTTTATATAGTTTTAAAGAGCTTTTCCAGACTCTTGAACACTGTGATACTTGAACAAGCGCCACAATCGACGTAAAAGAATATAAAATTGTATATCGTGAAAAAATAATGACCACTCATAGTTTTTCATCAGTTTTGTTCGATTCCCAAGTTTCCAAATCGTAGTATGCCCAAAAATAATCACAAGTTGATATATTCCTTCCAGTGAGCTGTTACCCTTCGAATAGCCTTATTTATTCAAGCCCGACTCACGAAAAATTCTTTTTTGATATAGACATCTTATCAAATAATAATTGAATGAATTCTGGACGTTTCATGATTTCAATTTTATTAACATAATAAAATTGATTACTTATTGAGTATCTT
The DNA here is from genome assembly GCA_030674115.1 of Micraspis discolor. NCBI lineage: Eukaryota > Metazoa > Arthropoda > Insecta > Coleoptera > Coccinellidae > Micraspis > Micraspis discolor. The sequence continues at coordinate 7,357,736 of JARTUT010001740.1, forward strand.
TTAAATTTTTATCTTACTAAATGATCAGGCGTACCGAATTGCAGAATAAGAATTAAATGATTTAAAAAATCTATGAATCAACTACAAATCGGTAAGAAATTTGCTGGGTGAGTTAGTATTCATACATAAATAGAATGTGTTTTCATCACTAGAGTTGTATCAAGGTTTGTTAACTTAGGGAAATATCTTGTTTCCATCAAAACGAAATTAACTTTGATATTTCGATAATATCCTCGTCCAAATGACATCCCATCGGATTTAAAACTCATTTCAATAATTTTTTCTTAACAAGAAAACTTTAATCATACCATCAGAATTCCCCCTCTGTTTTGCAGATGTAGAAAATCAATTCCAATCTCCCCACTGTAGCCCTCTGTTAAATATTTAGGATTCTTTGACACGAACTCAATCGTGAATTTTCCCGTCAAGTCAAAGGGAAACTGAGGGACTTTACTTTGACTATGCCATGCAATTTCGTTTTACTTTAACCGTATGAAGGAGGATCACCCTCTGACTGATGTCAATAAAGTTCGACAAAATCTAATAATTGGGAGAGATTGCCGTGCATTATACAGTTTCAGATTTCGTTTTCTGTATCGATAAATGCTTCTCGAGGAATTTTCTTCAACTGGATTCACATTGTATACTTTTTGATCTTTCATGTACCTTCAACATTGCTTTTTCAGCTTACACCTCGAAATATTAAGGTGAAGAAAAATTTCTATACCTTAATATTTCGAGGTGTATTCCTCGATTGGTTAAGTGGTTTAATCTCCGAAACGTCTATGAAGGTAAAAGTGGACGATGTCGTTAGTCACAATTTCAATATAAAACCTGGAGTGCAACAAGGATCAGTATTGGGTCCTCTTATTCGTCGCTTTCATTAACGACCTATCTGATTACTTGAGGTCTGAATTGCTATAGATTTTTGCAGATGATTTTTCTGTGGCTGTTTCAGCTTAGAATGCCTCCCAGTTTGTGAATACCTATCAATACTTTATTGATAGTTTTAGTGCTTGGTGTCAGGAAAATGTATAATAGCTTAATTTAGAGAAAACCAAGATTATTTCTTTCGGTAGCAAAGAGCAATTAACCATCTCCTATTCACGGTCGTCTATTAAGTCGGATGAATCTATTAAGTTTCTAGGTAACTGTACTGATGAACACCTCAGATGGAACCGTCTTCTTGCACGTCTAACCGTCAACACCCTTTCTTGATATCCACTCATCTTCTGTGATCTAGAAAGTGTCCCGATTCCGTCTTTCCTAATTCCACTACTATTCGTTTACACCCCTAAACTGTCTATAGGTTGACTGTAAACGAATAATATTGATCTTAGCCCGCCCACTAAATAATCTGTCTTTTCTCATCATAAGTTACAATTAACTTTCACCTGAATCCCTTTTCCAAGAGTCAAACCTTCGAAAGTTTTATGAATTCAAAACACATTTCCGGCATGAGTGTCCCATTTAGTGACCACATAAATCACGTCACCCTTACATCGCCCCTGCCATCGAATTGGCACATCGGTTCCGGCGCTAAATGAATTAAACACTTAAGCGGTTTTTCCATCTTTTCTTACAAATTAACAACGAATTTCACACAGTAAATATTCGATTGCAAGGTACAGGCCCGTACTGGCATTCAACTCTGTCAAAAAAAAAAAACTAAATCTTACAATAAATAACCATATTGTTTCAAATTTTTAAGTTATATCCGTTTCAAGAATGGCATTAGATGTTTCTGGAGTCTTAAGGTTTATTATAGTCTAAGTGATTACATGTATGATAAGCAACTTGAGACAAAGTAATACTTATATAAAGGGTGATTCACTTGAGGGTACTTTTTTTGAATAAATGAAAATTAATACAAACTTTTTTGTTATATAATCTTTACTAACAAATAAACGAACCTGTCTTTACAGTTATTCTTTAAAGATAATTTATCCATTCGGGAGTTACAATTTTCGGTGACGCGAGTGAGTATTTCGGGTGATATTTCTCCAATGACACGAGTAATATTGGCCTCCAATACCTCAATCGTATCCGGCTTGTCCATGTAGATTTTGGATTTCATATAGCCCCAAAAGAAAAAGTTCAAGAGGTGTAATGTCACATGATCTAGCCGACCAATTCACTTGTACGAAGCGTGAAATGATCTGCTCGTCGAAATGCTCTCGCAGTAAAGCCATGGTTTCACCGGTTGTATGGCAAGCGGCACCATCTTGTTGGAACCACATTTCGTCGAGACCACGGGCTTCGATTTCGGGCAACAAATAGTCTATTATCATGATGCGATAACGGTCACCATTCACAGTAACATTCCGGTCGTCCTCTGTTTTGGAGAAATATGGACCGAGTATTCCACCCATAAACCAAACCAAACAGTTGTTTTTTCTGGATTAAACTGCAGTTCTTGAGACTCTTCGGGTTGTTCATCACCTCAGATTTGAGCATTTTGTTTGTTCACGAACTCATTAAGCCTCATCAGTGAACAAAACTTTTGTCGAAAAGAGTGGATCCTCTGCAACCTCGTCAAGAGCTCAACGACTAAAACTTAAAAGATTCGATAGGTCGGTCGGCTCCAGTTCTTGAACTAATTGAATTTTGAAAGCATTCAAAGAAAGATTCTTACGTGAAAGCCGACAAATCGTTGAATACGAAAGGCCAATCTGTTGAGAATGGCGACGAATCGACACTTCAAGGTCATCACGTTCACTATCTCCCACCGCCGCTATATTCTCTTCACTAGGAGCTGGATGTTGTCTATTTGGTCGAGTTTTATCCAATAACGAATATTGAGCAAATTGTGCGTTCGGTAGGCCGATTATGTAGACCGTAAGTCGCTCTAAGTGTCCTATATACATTAATTGGAGAACGCCCATATTCGTAATAAAGCTGAACAATTTGTAGACGCTGTGCCGGGCTAAATCGTTCTATTATGAAATGTCAGACACTACTGAACAAGAATACCACTTCAGTTTAAACGATGCACTCACGATATGCAACTAAATCCCCACCACAAAGAGTACCTCTAAATCAATCACGCTTTATATGTCCACCGAATTGTTGAAATAACGTATAAATATATTAAAAACCGAAAATAAATACTAACCATGTTGATCGACGCAAAGTGGACCAACCCACTGTCCTCCTATGCATTTAATTTTGCAAAGTCGACGTTCCCCTAAAGGACCAATTGAGCCGGAAAATTTAACTTCTCTTATGTGCGTATATTCTTTCTTTATTCGTTCCTCTCCTGTCTCGGTCTCGCTACCGTTCATAGCAAGCTGGGGAGGTTGACAAGAACTGGACGTATCTTCCTCCACATTTTCTGGAACAAGGAAGAAATTGTAGTTTTTTCATTTGGAATGAAAAATTTCAACAAATAATGCGTATCGGAAAATGTGATAACCTCATTAGTGAATACTGACCGAACTGTTAGGTAGATTCTATAGTTGAATGAATTAAATTTATGTTGCCAAATAAACGAATCAACGATTGCTTAACATTAATATATATCTCGCTTGTATTTGAGTCTTGATAGGTTTAAACTAAGATAGAATATGGAAAAATTGCGAGGGAATTCTTAAAAATGTTAAAAAGGCATTTCTATGTTTATTGTCGGGGTAACAAAATGGCGAAGACGCTGGGTTTAAAGGATCGTGACATTTAAATCATAATTTCTTTATGCTGTCAAGGGAATGTTTAGAAGGTTATGAATAGCGCGAAATTTGAACTTAAAACAGTTGAAATATTAACACTATAATGATTATTACTTGTTGTAATGGGTCTTGTAAAGACACCATAGCAAAAAAGTAAAATAAGTCATTCTAACATGGCGGCTGAGCTACACAGTTCAGTTTTTGTTTCACTCTTAATAACTTTACATGCATTTTTGAAGGATTTTTGTTGCACCCTGTACTAGGCCCATCTATGCTCAAAGTTTTTGAATAGTTAAAGAGGATCATGTGGTACTTTTTTGCAAGGTCTTTGTAACTTTTTACAGAAATTTTCGAGAAAAAATAGAAGTATCAAAGATTGAAGCCATACTTTGCACCCCCTAGAAGCTTCGCGCATGCGTCATGAACACTCGTGAATGTGAGAGGGAGCTTGGGCTTAATTATGGTTACCGTATGTGTTATAATTCAAATTTAACAGGAGAATTTTCTCGACCCTATTCAACCAAGCTTCATCAGTTGATTTAATGTGTGTTTCGTCCTTATTTCTAACTAAAGTTTATTGTTTTCGTAATTTGTTCCTACTCAGTTCTTTTTTGCCATAGTTATAATTTATCTAGTTAAGTTGAAAGTTCTTTTTTACCGTCTACTTATTTAGCAGTTATTTTATAACCAATGTGAGTGAAAAAAGCCGATAATGATCCTTAGAATTCTTTAAAACGAACTCCGGTTAATGAATTCTTCATTTCACTCAGAAAATGAAGAATGAAAAGCGACAAAAAACAAATGTAATTAAATACTTAATCGGTGGGTCCCTGTTTAGAAAATTCCGTCAAACTGATCCAATTACTTTTTGGTTTTCCGAAATCTTCTCAAATTATAATATTTGGAACAAAAATTGTCGTGAATATACACCTTTATTCAAAAAACATGATGAGTTTCTTATACAGTGAACCTACAGTAATCATTATTTCAAAGAAGATTACCTAAATTCGAAGCACCTCAAATCCAATGCAAATTCAATGCTCAATTATCCTATTTTCATTTCAACGATGTCGAACGGAAAGGAAGATTAAAGAAGAACCAGTTTCCCCTCGATTCCCCACCTCAAGCAATAACTCGAAGTAAATGACCTTGACGAAGTGCACATACTGAAAACCGCTTTGAATTAAAAAATTTTTCTAAAAATTTTTTCGTGAAAATTTCTGTATACCTGTAAGGAAGTTACCTTACCAAAAAAGTACCACATGCCCAAGAGAGTCGATGGGGATGGCTCAGGGTGCAACAAAATCCTTCCAAAATGCATAAAAAACAAAAATTGACCTGTTTCAGGATTTTGTTGCCAAAAATTTTTTTCTGAGAAATCGACTTTGTTCCATAATTTTTACGGGCACTGTATGAAAACGTGCTGATCAGGGATACCGAATAGCAAAATGGACATTAAAAAAACTGAAAACTAAACAATGGAGTGTAAGCAGGGCCAACAACAAGTATTATTTTGACTTTTGGTGTACAATTTATGTTAGCGAACAATCAAGCATGTATTGTTAGATACGGTTAGCGACGGGATACTAAAATAACAATAAATGAATACCTCTGATATTTAATTTGACTGCAAATGAAAATTTTCGTGTGTGCTTCGCCAGAAAAATGTCCCTGAAAGAAGTTTCAATGTTTTCTTTTTTTCCCGTGACCACATAAATGAAGCTGGAACACATCCGCATGTTGTAGAGTATCCGTGGAAAATACGTTGCTCCGGATGGAACAAAAGAAATAACGAATGAAATATTCAAATTTATCTGAACATACATTTGGCATCAGTTGTTACCCTATTTGCGTGCACGCATAACGAATGAAAGGGGAATATTGGCCTCGAGGCTGAAGAGGAACCATAATAAATTCAGCAATAACACAGCCTATTAGGGGACCCATTTGGCAGATGGATACGGCATGCCCAATTCAAATTTTTTCTTGTTTATTCGTACACGATAATAATTATTACATATCTACCCTGCGTGTTTTGTTTTTTGGGGTTTGCATGGTCGTGTATAATTTGCTGTAGTGGTGTTGAAACAGTGAAGGCAGGTCAAGTAGTAGTATCTGTATGAGATGTGTTCTGGGCTACATGTAACCCTATAATTGTTGATTTAATGTGTCGCCATACGGCAGGTAGTGTTTATGAGCGAAAGATATTTAAACCCCGATCTAGAAAACCTATTCAGCCCGTTTTATCGAATGAGTTCTTGAGCACATTCATCAAATTCACATTCCTACATCAGGGAGAGCTTGAAAAATTCGGATGAGTAAAATATTCACTCACTAGGAAATGATTAACGACCCTTGGCAAGTTTTGAATTTGTGACCTCGAAGGTTATTCTGCTTCAAAATGGTGTGAAACCCTCGATGAAGCCTCCCCTCCAGCCCAAGCCAAATAGTCTCAATCAGTTACCTACAAAGGAGATCGGTATAAAATTTGTCTCCCATAAGTTGTACATAACTCGAATGCTCAAGCGTTTCTGGTTTATTTGCATAAACCTTGCCTTTCATATATCTCCACAAAAAGAAGTCTACCAGCAGTAAAATCCGGCGACCGTGGAGGCCCATCAACATCACCATTTCTTGAAATAAGTTGTTGTGGGAAGACATCTCGCAGTAATATACATAACATAAAAACATAAAATGTTTTAAGGATTAAAAGACGTTACTTTACCAACACCCGTAACAGATATTGTGAAACAACTCAACACTGAACCCAACATCTGACTGAAAAAGTTCGAACTCTTACGGATATAAGACAGGTAGATTCAATAAGCCCCTTTTACTTTTCAACACCATAATGTACCAGATAATACATCGCGTCAAGAATTCTAGAATGGTGTATAGACTGAGCAGATCATTTACCTAATCATTGATGCGTTGGTCATGGCTGAATTCGAGGATGACCTACAGAGACAACCCCATTCATTCTTCTTAGGAGAAGCGAAAATCCAAAACGATTCAAACTCACCATTGCAGACCAACCTATAGAATAAGTTATATCGTTCAGTTATTTTGACGTGGCGATATCCTATAGCGAAAATAAAACACAGGAGGTCCGTATATAGGCAGACAAACCATGCAGGGTTGCCGGTGTACTTCGCGACGTTATATATAACTATAAATATGAGTTAACATCAAAAGCCAGGACCTACGGCACAGAAATCCGAGCGGGTAACCAAAGAACGGAGTCCATCGTAAGAACGACGGAAATGAAGATACTGAGAACTATAACTGCATATACGCTGAGATAAAGAAAGAGGAACACAGCCATCAGAGAGGAATGCCAGACCCAGGATATAGACTAATGGGGGAGAAAACGTGAACGATGTTGGAACGAGCACGTCAGCAGAATGGACGAAAGCAAAATTGCGAGGATACCCCGAGACGGACTACCTGGTACCAGAAGACTAATCGACAGACCTCCTAAACGCTGGAAAGACTCCTGGGTACCCACATCCACCGAGGATTAAAGTGGAATTTACAAGCCCAAGACTTAAATTGAGAAGAAGAAGAAAGGAACATTAATTCAACAAAGAACCTAAAACAATATCATGAAATGTATGATTACGGTTTTCGATGTGAGTATAGTAAATCCCAGAGAACATAATCAAAATAAGAAAATGTATTTTATATTGGCCATGAGGCCTTTCGGTTACTTCCATCCACATAAATGGAAAGGATGAGAATCAGTCTGCATATTAATGGCTCGTTGAACCGTATCATCATTCTGATTCATGGTAATCGCATAACCATATCGACCCAAGCCCTTTCTATAACATCATTCCGTCCACGTATAATTTTGCCATCTTATCCTATTAGTAATAGGTAGCAAAATCCAGGATGCGGGTGTTGCGTATTATAACAAAAACTTGTTATATCGGATGCCACTACATTCCCAACTTTGTGTGATTAATGTTTCAATTGGAAACTTTCTCCCCTTGCCTATCGCCGTCCGTATAGCTTCAGTTGTTTTTAGTCACTGCGACATTACGTGAGTAATATGTCGGGACGTTCGAATTAGGACCAAAAAGTGACTAGAAGTTCGGAATAGAATTAGAAACTAATTCCTCAAGTGCACATGACAACGGGTTCAAATGTGACTACGAAAGATTTTCATTTTTTAACGTACTTGTTCGCATGGATGAGCTAACATTTTATGCATTTTATCCTATCGAATATAATTTCTATCCTAAGTACTTAGGAGTTGAATTAGATTCATCTCTCAATAACAAGGCTCATTTGGATGATCTGAGCCTGAAACTAAAAATTAGGAATAATATTATTCAGAAATCTTGGGGTGCTGATGCTCACTCATCGCACAGCATGTCTAGCTTTAGTATTTTCTGCTGTATTGTTGCTCTGTTTGGTTCAATAGTGCATATACACAAAAAATAGATATACAATTGAATACATCTGTGAGAATAATTACTGGCACCATAAGATCTACACCGGTTCCTTGGTTACCAGTTTTGTCCAACATTCCCAGATTGAAGTCACGTAAACCATTATGGTATAATAAGTTCTTCAATATGAACATTAGCGATAAAGAATTATGGAAGATTGAGTACTGGTCTTATGAAATGTTCAATAAAGATCTCATTTCTGATTTTGATCTTCCAAGAAAAATTTGGACAGTTCTTAATCGTCTGAGAACAGGTTATGGTCGTACCAATATCATGCTATTCATACGGAATTCAGTTTCAAGCGGAAGTTGTGAATGTGGATATGCAAAAGAAACAATACCTCATCTCATCAATAGTTGTCCCATATATAAATTTCAAGATGGTTTTACGGCTACTCATGATGTTTCCGATTCTTCCTTGGAATGGGTTATAAATCTCAAACAAATTTGATACGTATTTGCTATTCAGTTCTTTTTCTGCTTTTGTCTTTTTATTTTCAGATTCAATGTTGTCAACTTTAAGAAGCCTCTGTGTTTATAAATAGATAATATTATTATTTGCAGAAAGAAGTCCCTCAAATATATTTCAGATTATTTTTGTACATAAAATAAAACACATGCGGGGAGCCAAGGTTTTTTTACTGGGGTTTTTCCTAGGCATTCATGCTAGACGCCGAATTGTATGGCCAATCTCATTAACCCCTGCTAACACTACACGCTCTATTGTTTGTTAACTCAAAAATTTCAAGCCAAAAGTTGAATTGAGGGAAAATCATTTTCCTCGTCTCCCTGATTTGCTATTGAAGCAAAGTAAGTCTGGAAATATATGCTGTAAGAAGATGAAGTTTGAATATGACCAAATTTGACTAAAATAGTTTGATTAACGTTGAAACAAAGGAGCTATAAGAATTTTTAATCATTCCCAGAACATTACCGAAAATTAGTCTATATCTCATATAATTTTTTCTGATCTTTTTTCAATAAAGAACCTGGGTTTATGAATCAATGGGTAAACTACAACGTAGGACCTGATGTTCCCTATTGATCTGATCTATCTTGATATCTCCATGGCCTGTGATAAGGTTCCTCTCACTCTCTTTTTCCGAGTGTGGGACAATAGACAACAGATAGTTCTTAGACATCTGGTGTTCTCCAGGGTTCCCTCCTTGACCCCATATTATTCTTATCAAACATGATCGGCCTCCCTAGTTCATTTCAATCAGCTTTTTCTATATATGCAAATGATACTAAAATTTAGAGCTTTGCTTTATCTAACATAAATATTCTGCAACATGAGTTGTATAAAATTAGTGTTTATTATTAGAACTAATTAGTAGCACTGTATATTAATTATTACTGCGTACTACATACTCGTATCCATAGAATTAGTTTAGTTGAACCCGGTGTGTTCGCCATTTCGTAGCTACCCCTAAGCTATAACCTGCACTTATGTGTATAGATTTTATAATTAAGGGTACGCTCCTTTATGGATCACCTATTGATTTTCAATTTTTTTCATAATATTACTTAATTTTATAGAAGAAAAGGATCCTCTGTAGCTAAATCCCAAAATTTCATCATAAACAGAAACAAACAGCTGTGTTGATCGGCGACAGGTATGTTAGAATTTCCGTTTTCAATTTTTATTTATGGATGTTGTTGATACTTATTTTCTATTTTTCAACCGGTCAACTAATAAAATCCTAAAATTTCAATCATAAACAAAAACACCACCCGAGTGTAGTGCTCATTGTAGCTGACCTTCGGTGCCAGTTAACTACAGCTGGGAGGAAGGCGCAATACTCACACACCTCTGCAGAAATATTACAAATATAAATCAGAAGTTGAAATACTTTCTCAATTGGATTTCCGAAACCAGATATCCGCTCGAGCAAATAATCGTATTAATAATGCATGGATTCGAATCGTTTACTTGTGGTGCTATATTGAACATCCGCACACTTCTACATTTTGATCAGATCAACTCGAAAGATCGTTATTGCACATGAACTGCTATGCTTAACATACAAGTGATAAAACTAAGCGAAACTAGACTTCTAGTGGAGGGCAAACCAATTGATGGCAACTATACATTCTTATGGAAGGGTCTCCCCAAAGGGCTCAAAAGAAATTCATGTCGTTGGTTTTGCCATAAATAATAGCAAGATGCGATATTTTATAGTTTAAATTCTTTTATATTCTCTATCTGTTTTCCTTTTATTGCCCATTTCAGAGAAAGTGTAAATGATTTAGCTAAAACTTTTCTAATTTTCTTTTTCTTCTGAAGATTACCAACGATGGAAAATATGTTATTTTTTGATTCTGTTAGAGTATAAATCTATGACAGTTGTTTCCGAATTTAATCGAATTAAAATGAGATATTCTGTTTCCGGACCAGAGAAATACTGATTAAAATACTACATCATTCTGAATCTATTTCACATCGAAGAAAACGTTCTAATTCCTCTTAATAAAACACAACTCCATATCCAGTAATACCGGCTACGATGGGATTTATAACTATTCCTACCAGAGAGCCACAACTACAACAATTAAACTTCGTAGCTTTTCCGGTGGTAAATCATGCGATAGCAGTTCTGAATTGTTTTCTCGATTACAGCCATTTAGTCCTTGCTGCTCATAATTACACTACAATAGCTTCAATTAAGAGACCCTGCGACTTACCGAAATCCGATATTGAATTTCCTTGAATATTGAAGTAATTGGATCAATTTAATTTCGATTCTTCTCAAATAATGAAAACTGAAATTCCTTTTCTAACATACCTATCGCCGATCAACATAGCTGTCTCGTTTTTGTTCATAATGAAATTTTGGAATTTCATTTGTTGACCGGTTGAAAAATATATAATCAGTATCAATAACACCAATAGAAGAATGAGACCTGAAATTCCTTACCTAACAAACCAATCGCCGATCAATACGTAACCATTCTTGACCTAAAAGATATTTCTTTCCTTAATTCAATTGTCGAAAAAATTACCGAATCATAAAGCATTTTCATAAAATAGCACATGGTTCTTCTAATTAACTGGAGTGCGCAAAGAGAAACTTCTATATCTTTTCGTGATATTACTCTACAAATAATTTCAATAACATGTATAAATGCACAATTTCTTGTTGTGATCTGCAAATGTCTTCTCAAAACAAATTTTCTGAGTTTTTAAAAATTATTCAGCTTGTGGAAATTTGGCAGACTTCTTTCTTCCAACGTTATTCATACGAGTTTCTAGTTTGAAATATTTTAGGAGTTATTTAGGAACAATTCGACGAATTCGGCTCAATAATGAACTGAATTGATATTAATATTTCAACAATTAACCTATTCTGAAAATTTGAAAAGTCTAGCTCATTTCATTTTGACCACGGATCTTTTATCAGGAAGTCTAATCCAATCGATTGATATCATTTTCGGTTCGATATTCGACAATTACAGAACACTGTCAACAAACGTTCAAAGAACAAGTTTAAGAAAAACGTTGTCTGTTCAGTTGAAATAATGGGTGGCCCATTTAAAAATTGGAATTTAATTTTGCTATAAAAAAAAAACTGCTCAATATTTTCCAATGGTTGAACATTTATTTAAAAGGTTGGTTCATGACATTTATTTATGAAAAATAATTTCGGCCAAATGATCACCACGGCTGACTTGGCAGTAGCCTATTCTTTCCACCCAATTTTTTAATACATTTTTGATTGTTTGGGGCTCTATTTCACCAATAGCAGCTCGAATTTCGGTCTTGAGGTCTTGAATTATTTCTGGATTGTTGGCGTAACACTTATCTTTCACCGCTCCCCAAAGATAATAATCCAATGGCGTCAGATCGCAGCTTCTTGGTGGCCAATTCACATCAGCATTTCTGCTGATTATTCGATTTCCGAAAATGCGGCGTAAAACATCGATTGTGGCGTGTGCTGTATGGCTCGTTGCACCGTCCTGTTGAAACCAATTATCGTCCAAGTCTTTAGCTTCTATTTCTTGAAAGAACCAATCGTTCAACATTGCGCGGTAGCGCTCGGCATTGACGGTTACGGCGATTTCTGCATCATTTTCAAAGAAAAATGGACCGATGATGCCGCCATACCAAAGTCCGCACCAAACAGTCACTCGTTGTGGGTGCATTGGCTTCTCTATGACGACGTGCGGGTTTTCTGTGCCCCAGATGCGACAATTTTGCTTATTAACATAACCACCGAGGTGGAAATGAGCTTCGTCCGAAAAGATGATTTTTCGATAAAATTCGTTATCCTCCGCCAAACAATTTTCCGCCCAATTTGCGAACCGTAGACGACTCGGATGGTCAATTGGCTTTAGCTGCTGCACCAATTGAACTTTATACGGCTTCATGGCAAGATCTTTACGCAAAATTCGCATCAAAGAAGTGCGTGAAATGTCCAATTGTTGAGAACGATGGCGAACTGATGTTGATGGTTGTTCACGCACACTTTCAACCACAGCAGCAATATTTTCGGTTGAACGGACCGGACGTGCACGTACACGTGTTGGTTTATCCACCAACATTCCGCTTTCACGAACACGCGTCACAAATTGATCCAGAAATTGGGTTTTTGGAACATTTTTTTTGTCGAATTTTTTTCTTAAATTTCTCACAGTTTGAGTAGAAGACTCACCACGTTGGAAATAAGTTTTTAATTTTTCCCAACTTTCTTCAAGCGAATAGCGTCCCATTTCGTAAACTTCAAACTTTCAACTAAATATTAGTCACGTCAAAAAGAATAGTTGACGTTTATAATGTCAAATAATCGGTAGTTCAAATTCCAAACACTAGATGGACCACCCTTTATTTCTTTTATTCAATACAGAAAATATCACCTGTAAACTTAATGATTGCTGTTACTCAACCACTTTACATGGAACTGAAATCTCAACCTGAATCGCATAAATTTCTTGCAAACTAAACAGAGTTCACTATTCCTGATTTATATGCTAATACGGAGCTTTGTTCATAACAGGGCATGCTGGATAACTATTCCAAATTCTGTACCTCAAGTGACCTCTCAAGAGGATGTTCCCCTCATCCGTGGAAAATGGGTTTGCCATTTAATTTTATACCTAACATCACACCGAATTGGGGAACGCCAGTCCATGATTAAATATTTCAATGTTGAACTATGAATACAAAACGGAAAGTAACATGTTGTAGACCTCAATTGGAGGAACTTAAATGAAGCTGGACTGTTTACAACGTTGCTTTATACCAAGCTTTTTGAGTAGCTTTTCGGAATTTATTTTACACTGGTTAATTCGAGTTATGAGAATAGAGGCTATAATCCTGATATTTGGTTAATGTCTTGTGACAATTCTTGTAAACCGATTCATTTAAAACGTAATATTCTGGCATTTTTCCTCGTAACCAACATAGATCTATTCTGTTCACTATAGGAGGTTTGGTTCAATATGTTTGAATGTTTGAAGAGACCTAGTTGGAATTTCAAGAAGACAAATTGGACTGAATGCGCCAAGAAAGTAGACATAAAAAATGGGTCGATTAAACCCTCTCACGATATTTATCAAAAGTTTGTAAGTGAGGGGGAAATCGCAGCAAAGCTTCCCGGAACGATTATATTCCAGGTTGATCGAAAGACCATCAAAAAACTTATTTTTTTTAAAAACAATTAAAAGTGGTCTTCTACAAGGATCAGTTTTAGCATCTTTAATTTTCATTTTATATCTCAGTCATTTACCTCAGACGTCACCTCAAAAATTTGTATATGCAGATGATATTGCTCCTACTTGCCACCATTTCGATTTTTATACTTTGGAGAACATACCATAAACTGATTTGGAGATTTAAGGAGATGAACAACACAAATACCACTCGTATGTTGAAAGGTTCTGACTACGTATAACCTCAAAAATGTCCAGCTTTACGATGGAGCTGTCAATTGGCAGATTGCAACATGCAACACTAAGGTTGTGGAATCTTGAAATATAAAAGGCAACCCTCGTATTGACCAGTGTTATTTGCAGGTTGAGTCTAATAGATAGAAAGTAGATCAGGCGGAGTCCGATTGACTCCAAATAGGAAATTTGGCCATTAAATTTGTTTGTTTAGTAAGGACTCTTGGTTATGTTAGAAGTAATAATTTAAATTCCTAAGTTGACTAATATACGTAAAAATAGGTAGAAAATAAAAAATAAAACACAACGGTTACACCCAGATGGTGAACTCTTCCTTATGGCGGGTTGAAAAATGAAGCGGAAAAAGCTTTAGGCAATTAGAAGATGAATACTGTAATAAACGTTGCTTGAAAGATATTTACAAGAGATAAAAAATTACAGAATAGGAACTGAAAAGGACTTTTCAATCATGCACGATCAAATCAAATGAAACCAATAACCCTTGTTCCTTACTCACGTAACATCTTAGGATTTTCTCAAACATAATTTTTATTCAAAGTACTAAGCAGTTAAATTAGATTCATCTCTCAATTACAAAGATCATTTAGATTATCTGCATCTGAAACTGAAATCTAGAAATAATATTTTTCAGATCACCTGGTCATCTTGGTGATGTTTCCACTTTACTTGACATCATCGTTATGGCAAATTGAATGTGTTTGAAATCAAATTTAGTTGAAATAATGTTAAAATAACTGTTGCTTGTGTATTTCAATAATACACTGATCAACAATTGCTAGGGATCACTTATGAACTTCTCTTCATTTGCATTTTTTTCAAGTTATCTCGTGAATATCTGTACATTATATGTTCTCTAAGGAAAAATTAAGATGTTTTGAGTTGATTATATCAAATTTTTCCTCACTTCATCGGCTCTTGTTCACAAAATTGATTATTATCTGTAGGCTGTTACAGGTGGAGTGAAAAGCAATGTGGTATTTGTTATTGAATCTGTGTTTTTCTCTCGTTCAAACACATAAGGTGACAATAATTGAAGAAATGAGAACAATATCAGCTTATCAGTCATGCCGAGAAGACGTTTGGCTCTGTGCAACTGGACCAAATCATACGGTGGATACAGGAAGGTTTGTCCCAGCGGTTTGTCCCGGAGGTTGAGTGTCGTGATGTTCAAAAGTGTCAGTAGCTTATGTTCAGAGGGGGAGGTTGGCAGCGCAGTACAACAGCTGCCCAAGATCGACTTTTGATCCTCAATGCTAGGAGAAATCCCACTTATTCGGCGTCGCGGCTCAATAGATCACTGAGAGTTGCAACAGGAGTTCTAATTTCGAACCAGACTACAAGACGACGACTACATGTTCGTGGTTTGAGAGCACGTAGGAGGGTACAACATCCCCGTTTGAATAGGGAACACCGGGATCATCGACGGCAATGGGCTGAGGAGCACCGCAATTGGACAGTTGAAGATTGGAGCGGATGCTTATTTACGGGTGAGTCTAGATTTCGTTTGGTCAACTCCGATGGACGTATTCTTGCTTGGAGGGAAAGAGGTCGAAGGTATGCAGAACAGTTTATGGCACCCACAACAGCTTTTGGCGGAGGTTCTATATGTGTATGGGGAGGCATTTGTTTGAACCAAAGCACAGAGTTGGTTGTTCTGCAGAACACCACAATGACCAGCCAGAGATATCACGATATGATTATTGAACCCATAATTGTTCCGTTTGCGGCTGCCTTGGGCGAGAATTTTATTTTAATTGACGATAATACCCGTCCACACCGTAGTCGTCTGGTTAATGAAGCGCTAGAAACTCATGCTATTGATAGGATGGACTGGCCAGCTCGCTCTCCAGACATGAATTGCATCGAACATGTCTGGTCTGAGATGTCTAGACAATTGTCAACCTTAGAACAACCGATCAATAACCTGGAGGACCTTTCTAACGCTTTACGGGATATTTGGACGAATTTGCCCCAAAATTTTATAAATCGTTTGATTGAAAGTATGCCTCGTAGGGTAGAATGCTTGAGACGAGCTCGTGGGAGACCAACTAGGTACTAGCTTAACCGAAACTTCAGCCTTCTTGTGATTTTATGTTATTCAAACACAGAATTTTGAGTGTTCCTATTAAAGTCTTTTTTTCTCTCCAACTTTCCATTTTTTCATTCTTTTCTCAAGTGAACCATATTATCAACTGGAAATACTCTGATATCTGACTAAATTTATAATCTTGGAGCGAATATTTCAGAAATAAATTTAGAAAAAGTAAGTGATGCCTATCAATTGTTGAGCAGTGTAATTGTGGTTTTACCAGTAAAATTTAGAATTTGAGTGAGAATAAAAAAAGATGTGGTGTCGTGGGACACCAGGTAGGAACGAAGTTCCTTCGGCTAATGTAGAATCTACACAATTTGCAAAAAAAATCGTGCTCAATTAAATGTAGGTTTTCTTGATTTTTCTCTTGTATTTTACTGATTTGTTTTTATTTAAATATAGGAAAGAATATAGGAAATTCAGTATTTTAGGAAACAATAAATTAGGTATAATAAAAAAAATTGTAAATCAAATTATCAATTAAAATTACAAAATATGTCTCTTTATTTTCGTTTGACAACTTAAAATACATAGAATTAGAAATATTCACAAAAAAAGTTTATTATTATTATCATTATAAGTAATTATATCTTATTAATCAGTCTCGTCATTGAATTTTATTGCTGAAAATATTGGCGTGTGGTAACTAAAATATGAAACATATGTTTGTGATTCTATTTTATGCAAATATCTCGAAAAAACAGTACCATATCTCGTTGTCAATTCTTTTGGATTCTTATTTATATATAATTTAAATTTTTGTAAAGGAAATGTTCTTAGTGGTTCTGATTTTTAATCTGCAAAATTGATATTGAAGTCTCCAGATGAAATCGTCAGAAGCTGATGGATTTATACCTAACATCACACCGAATTGGGGAACGCCAGTCCATGATTAAATATTTCAATGTTGAACTATGAATACAAAACGGAAAGTAACATGTTGTAGACCTCAATTGGAGGAAATTAAATGAAGCTGGACTGTTTACAACGTTGCTTTATACCAAGCTTTTTGAGTAGCTTTTCGGAATTTATTTTACACTGGTTAATTCGAGTTATGAGAATAGAGGCTATAATCCTGATATTTGGTTAATGTCTTGTGACAATTCTTGTAAACCGATTCATTTAAAACGTAATATTCTGGCATTTTTCCTCGTAACCAACATAGATCTATTCTGTTCACTATAGGAGGTTTGGTTCAATATGCTGAATGTTTGAAGAGACCTGGTTGGAATTTCAAGAAGACAAATTGGACTGAATGCGCCAAGAAAGTAGACATAAATAATGGGTCGATTAAACCCTCTCACGATATTTATCGAAAGTTTGTAAGTGAGGGGAAAGTCGCAGCAAAACTTCCCGGAACTATGATATTCCAGGTTGATCGAAAGACCATCAAAAAACCTTTTTTTTAAACAATTAAAAGTGGTCTTCGACAAGGATCAGTTCTAGCATCTTTAATTTTCATTTTATATCTGTCATTTACCTCAGACGTCACCTCAAACATTTGTATATGCAGATGATATTGCTCTTGCTTACCACCATTTCGATTTTTATACTTTGGAGAACACACCATAAACTGATTTGGAGATTTAAGGAGATGAACAACACAAATACCACTCGTATGTTGAAAGGTTCTGACTACGTATAACCTCAAAAATGTCCAGCTTTACGATGGAGCTGTCAATTGGCAGATTGCAACACTAAGGTTGTCCAATCTTGAAATATAAAAGGCAACCCTCGTATTGACCAGTGTTATTTGCAGGTTGAGTCTAATAGATAGAAAGTAGATCAGGCGGAGTCCGATTGACTCCAAATAGGAAATTTGGCCATTAAATTTGTTTGTTTAGTAAGGACTCTTGGTTATGTTAGAAGTAATAATTTAAATTCCTAAGTTGACTAATATACGTAAAAATAGGTAGAAAATAAAAAATAAAACACAACGGTTATACCCAGATGGTGAACTCTTCCTTATGGCGGGTTGAAAAATGAAGCGGAAAAAGCTTTAGGCAATTAGAAGATGAATACTGTAATAAACGTTGCTTGAAAGATATTTACAAGAGATAAAGAATTACAGAATAGGAACTGAAAAGGACTTTTCAATCATGCACGATCAAATCAAATGAAACCAATAACCCTTGTTCCTTACTCACGTAACATCTTAGGATTTTCTCAAACATAATTTTTATTCAAAGTACTAAGCAGTTAAATTAGATTCATCTCTCAATTACAAAGATCATTTAGATTATCTGCATCTGAAACTGAAATCTAGAAATAATATTTTTCAGATCACCTGGTCATCTTGGTGATGTTTCCACTTTACTTGACATCATCGTTATGGCAAATTGAATGTGTTTGAAATCAAATTTAGTTGAAATAATGTTAAAATAACTGTTGCTTGTGTATTTCTATAATACACTGATCAACAATTGATAGGGATCACTTATGAACTTTCTTCATTTGCATTTTTTCAAGTTATCTCGTGAATATCTGTACATTATATGTTCTCTAAGGAAAAATTAAGATGTTTTGAGTTGATTATATCAAATTTTTCCTCACTTCATCGGCTCTTGTTCACAAAATTGATTATTATCTGTAGGCTGTTACAGGTGGAGTGAAAAGCAATGTGGTATTTGTTATTGAATCTGTGTTTTTCTCTCGTTCAAACACATAAGGTGACAATAATTGAAGAAATGAGAACAATATCAGCTTATCAGTCATGCCGAGAAGACGTTTGGCTCCTGTGCAACTGGACCAAATCATACGGTGGATACAGGAAGGTTTGTCCCAGCGGATCGTGAGGTTGGAATGCCAAAACGACTCAGTAGCTTATGTTCAGGGGAGGTTGGCAGCGCAGTACAACAGCTGCCCAAGATCGACTTTTGATCCTCAATGCTAGGAGAAATCCCACTTATTCGGCGTCGCGGCTCAATAGATCACTGAGAGTTGCAACAGGAGTTCTAATTTCGAACCAGACTGTAAGACGACGACAACATGTTCGTGGTTTGAGAGCACGTAGGAGGGTACAACATCCCCGTTTGAATAGGGAACACCGGGTTCATCGACGGCAATGGGCTAGCACCGCAATTGGACAGTTGAAGATTGGAGCGGATGCTTATTTACGGGTGAGTCTAGATTTCGTTTGGTCAACTCCGATGGACGTATTCTTGCTTGGAGGGAAAGAGGTCGATGTATGCAGAACAGTTTATGGTACCCACAACAGTTTTTGGCGAAGGTTCTATATGTGTATGGGGAGGCATTTGTTTGAACCAACGCACAGAGTTGGTTGTTCTGCAGAACACCACAATGACCAGCCAGAGATATCACGATATGATTATTGAACCCATAATTGTTCCGTTTGCGGCTGCCTTGGGCGAGAATTTTATTTTAATTGACGATAATACCCGTCCACACCGTAGTCGTCTGGTTAATGAAGCGCTAGAAACTCATGCTATTGATAGGATGGACTGGCCAGCTCGCTCTCCAGACATGAATTGCATCGAACATGTCTGGTCTGAGATGTCTAGACAATTGTCAACCTTAGAACAACCGATCAATAACCTGGAGGACCTTTCTAACGCTTTACGGGATATTTGGACGAATTTGCCCCAAAATTTTATAAATCGTTTGATTGAAAGTATGCCTCGTAGGGTAGAATGCTTGAGACGAGCTCGTGGGGGACCAACTAGATACTAGCTTAACCGAAACTTCAGCCTTCTTGTGGTTTCATTATAAAATTTTTATGTTATTCAAACACAGAATTTTGAGTGTTCCTAATAAAGTCTTTTTTTTTCTTCAACTTTCCATTTTCTCATTCTTTTCTCAAGTGAACCATATTATCAACTGGAAATACTCTGATATCTGACTAAATTTATAATCTTGGAGCGAATATTTCAGAAATAAATTTAGAAAAAGTAAGTGATGCCTATCAATTGTTGAGCAGTGTAATTGTGGTTTTACCAGTAAAATTTAGAATTTGAGTGAGAATAAAAAAAGATGTGGTATCGTGGGACGAGGTAGGAACGAAGTTCCTTCGGCTAATGTAGAATCTACACAATTTGCAAAAAAAAATCGTGCTCAATTAAATGTAGGTTTTCTTGATTTTTCTCTTGTATTTTACTGATTTGTTTTTATTTAAATACGGGAAAGTATATAGGAAATTCAGTATTTTAGGAAACAATAAATTGGGTATAATAAAAAAATTGTAGATCAAATTATCAATTAAAATTACAAAATATGTCTCTTTATTTTCGTTTGACAACTTAAAATACATAGAATTAGAAATATTCACAAAAAAAGTTTATTATTATTATCATTATAAGTAATTATATCTTATTAATCAGTCTCGTCATTGAATTTTATTGCTGAAAATATTGGCTTGTGGTAACTAAAATATGAAACATATGTTTGTGATTCTATTTTATGCAAATATCTCGAAAAACAGTACCATATCTCGTTGTCAATTCTTTTGGATTCTTATTTATATATAATTTAAATTTTTGTAAAGGAAATGTTCTTAGTGGTTCTGATTTTTAATCTGCAAAATTGATATTGAAGTCTCCAGATGAAATCGTCAGAAGCTGATGGAAGTTACCACCAAGTATTTCAGAAACCTCAGTAGTATATTTTATCAGCTCTCAATGGATGAAATGTTTCAGATCTTCAATTTTTGTATTTTGTGAAATGTAGAGTATTACCATGACAGTTTCAAACCCGTTGTTCGCTTTACATATAGCTGAACAAATGTCTTCAACTCCTGTACGTCTAACATTCACATCGCCAGTATTTTTTTAAGATTATGTCCATATTTGGTATTAGTAGAGTCATTGCTTTTTATAGATAGCAACTCCACCTGTACGTACGTAATCTCGCAGTTGAAATTAGGAATATCAAACTTTTGGTCATTGCTCATCCACGTTTCGGAAAGAAGTAAGAAATTAGTTTTTTGAATTACAGAATCCTACAAATCCAATATATGGCTTTGTAGACTTTGACAATTTAATGTGGTTATGGAAATGCCATTTTTAAGAAGAAAATCCTAGATCGTTTGGGCTTTAGTGTGTAAAGGATTTAACGAGAATCTCTGAAATTCTTGCAGCATACTTTTCGTTGATGCCCTCACTCGATTATGGTGGACTTTGAAGTTAGTTGGATCGTTATCAGGTGTTACATTAAAAAAACGTTTGATGTTTGTTACACGAGATAGCGCAACATAAACAAGCCTGGATATGATATGATATTTTATATTTATAAATAAACTAATACTTACGTATTCAATTATTTTGCATTGAATAAATTCCCACTAATATCACTGTCAATTGAATTCAAGTCACTTGTTAGTTCACTTGCCATTGTTATTATATTTATTATTGTTTTGACGATTTGAAATTATATGAATATAAGCGTGGCTACTCACGATTAAAATGTATCTGTAATTTGAGTATTCGCAACGTACTTGTCTATGTATTGGCGGGGTGGGGTGGTAATAGACAGAGAAGGAATGAGAGAACGAGAAGAAAGAAAGAGAAAGGTATTATATACTACTCGCTTATGTATACGCCTGTCGCGCTTGCGCATGTTTCATTCAACGGTTTTATTCCACGGAAATTTTCTTACGGTTTTACTAATACTTTTTTTAGTTTTATCTCCTCCAGGTTGAGTCTAAGGCGAAATCTATTGTGCCATTTTCTAATTTCTGCATTAACGTTGTCGTTTGTCTAACTATTTCTATTTAATAATCTTTCCATGATTTCAACCGAATTAAAACTAACTCCGAAAACGTATAACGCTCCGAGCATAGGGCCTCTATGATACTCAGTATTTAGTCAGCGGAATGGAATTCTTGATGGATGGACAGGCGAGAAACTTTCATGAAAACAACCAGCCTAATTACTCAAAAGTTTTCTGGCACAACACAGCAGGCGAATTGTTTCACTTCAATCTTCAGATTTCGCTGCCTGGAATGTGCTCCTAGAGACAAACGCAATAAAAGGCGATGGTTGATTGCAGGAGTGTGTAAATGATTACAGTTGAATGCTTTCGGAACGTACGGCTTTGTGGCCTTTACAGAAGTTTATAACCTTCGAACTGACTTGAACTTTTCAGTTGACTCCTTTCATTACGAAGAATTGGGCTTTCAGCATCATTACCTCTTCGGTACAGGCGAGTGGAAGTTTGGTTGAATATGTTATATTCGAATATTGATTTATGGCTTCAGAAAGTTCATATTATGGTTATCGACGGAGTAAGGTTGTATTTGATGGGTTGAAAAAATGGCGACTATAGAAGAGCTTGCTTTCAATTTGACGTTGAACCCAGAGGGATGAAACTACACGTTCTATGCTCTACCAAATATGGCTACCGGAAGCATTAAACTTGACGCATGAAGAGAAATATAGATTGTCACCTTTGTTCTTATACGAACAAAAGAAAGTTTTGGTACTAGGATCCTGGGGAAAAGTACAATCTCTCCTGCCATTTTATTCTTTTTTATATCTACACATTTTAGTTTATCTCAGCTAGTTAAAAATCTTCATATATTGATCTAGCAAGAATTATTTGTTATTTACATTATCGAACCCCAAGCTCGTAACAATATATTTCAAAATCATTCATAAGTACATCTGACAGACCATGAATTGGAGTGATACGACTAAATCCGCTAGCGCGAAAATAAAAAAATCGACACATAAAAAGGACCATAGGATTTATATCACTTCCGGTGTCCTCCACGATAAAAGGAGCGGCAGCTTCACATTTCCGTACTAAACTACTCGGCCATGAACCAACCAGTTTTTCCGGAAGGGATGTTTCCGTTGAATTTTCGGCACATTGTTGTCAACGAATAAAGTAGCAACGCATTTCAGAGAACATTTTAATGGCTAGATTTAATGGAAATCCATTATTCCGGACATTGAAAGCGGTGAAAATATTTAAAAAAAATTGTTGCGATTGGTTTTATGCAGTAATTTGAATATAATCGAGAAGGATTAACTCTAGCAATTCCGCAAAAATGCAGAAAACAGAAAAGGATTGTACGTACTCGCCGACAACTGTTTTGTGCTCTGTTCCTAATGAAACAGAGAACAAATGTTTTCCCAAATGTCTATTACTTTCCAGAATCAAGCTGATGAATGGAATTCTTAACCTAAAAGAGCTTAATTCAAAAAACCCTAAAATTCAAGCAATATGAAGGTACGATTTATGTGTTTACTAGCAAGGAATATGAATAGGCACCTACACATTTCAAATCCAAATCAACACATGCCTACAGATCGAATTTCATATTTCAAAAATCTCCTTAGCCCAGAGGGTTTTCGGATGGTTAAAATATTTTTCAGATTTCAGTTAAAAATAGTTTGAAGAGTTAAATCATGAGTAATCTGGTAAGCCTTTAGTTCTTGATATATGGTACCTGGTCTCTGTGAGTTATGTAATGAATCTTCTTTACATAGTTAGAACTTCGTTATAAGGAACTGTTTTGTTTCCTCAAGTCTGTTTTACTAGGTACAAATGATAATATCTAGCCATGCGGTTATATCCTTTCAGCTATTGCAAATCCCGTCCAAGGATGCATTTTTTCCGGAAATTCAAATGTCGAATTTCGTCTGAATGCCAAAAACCTTAATTCTAACAAATCTTCTTGTTATAATATTGTTTATAATATCTGTCATTTTCAAAAAATAAACCATGATTGATACGCACAGAACTACCCTTAAATTTTTCACCTTCTCGAAATAAGTCCAGTTTACCTACTCTCTCTAGGGTAGTGTAAAAGAAGAATTGGTTCTTTGTTAAAAATATAAAATCCTACGATATTATGGTTTAAACAATTTTATATGAAGTAATTGTACACAAAGTGAAATTTCGGAGAACATTGCACCCCCGCCGGAAAATAATGGTTAAGAACAGAAAAAGACAAGGAAATACGGGAAAAACTGGAAGAAGACTATTCTAAATTAGATGAAGTAGAAGAAGAGGATACGTCGACATACATTGATGATTATCACGAAATCTGAGCAGGCAATTAAAAATGAAACATTTTAAGGGGAAAAATTATGATGTAATATAAAGGGAGAACACCCTTATTTGAGCCAATTATTATTCATAAAAAAATTCCCCAATGAAAAATCGGCACTTGATTCCAACAATTTTTTCCTCTTTTATATTCAGCAGGGCGTACTGAAATAACCGTTTCCCCCCTAAAATCCACAGGATATAGCCCCACATTCGTTCCAATTAGTTCGGCTTGCCTTGTTATTGATGTCATTCTGTTTGCTAATGGCGACCCTCGGTTTAATTCGTTTCTATTAAGTTGCTTCGTGAGGGATCACCTTTTATTGGTTTGGGCTTCAAAACATCGATACGGATTCGGAGACATATATTTATCTAAATGGATATTACGAATGACCCTTCTGCGGACACTTTCAACACTGTGTTACGCTTCGCCTAAATATCTGTAGCTTTTTTGAATGAAGTACCAAAATGTAGAATTATTATTTCTGTCTTCTTTTATTGTTCTTCTGTGTAACGTTTGTACAGATATCTTCTATTGGTTTCAAGGCAAAAAGTCCACTTTTAAAATCAATATTATAAAATTTTTCGATTTTTATTCATAAGTGTCAAATTGACAAAACTCCGAGAATTAGATCAAACTTGTACTTATCTGCGATTTGAAGACTTCTTAATTTAATGGTGCACTTATGGGATTAAGATCGATATTCATAAATAGACTTCTCTTCTTTGGATATGATAGATGTATCGTTCCATTTTATAAAATGATTTTCATCCACAGCATGTTGGACCAATTTGGATCTATCGGTGTTCAACCCTTGAGAAAGCATCTGATGTTCTTTTATTCTCACTTTCAATTGGCGTTTTGGTTCTCCGATATAAGATCTTCTGCATTCGCATGATATCTCATATATACAGTTTTTCCTTCTTTGATTTTCGTTATCAGGTTTAACTTCTGTTATATCAGCTCTGATGGTCTTGAATGCATTTGTTTTGTCTTATTTATTTACAATTCTTATCATTTTTCTGATAATTTTTCACATAAGGAATGACGATTTTTTTTTGCATTGCTCCATATTTGGTTGTGTTGTATCATTGTACCTGTCCACAAGAAGGGCGAACGTACGTCGGTTGAGAACTACCGACCGATTGCACTACTATCGGTTTTTTCAAAAGCACTCGAGAAATTATTTCTGGTGCGGCTGAACCAGTTTTCTGATCGCTTCAAGTTGTTGTCTGATAGACAGTACGGCTTTCGAAAGGGCAGAAATACGCAGGATGTCATGTTGTCGCTCTACACTAGCATTCAGGATAGTTTTGAGAGGAAGGAGTGTTGTATGGTATTTTTTTTAAATCTGAGTAGGGCATTTGAAACGTTGGATATATCGATGCTTCTGGCCAAATTGGAGCGGATGGGACTACGGGGTGTGGTTCGACGGTGGGTTGGATCGTACCTCTCTGATAGGACACAGATGGTGAGACTTCGTGAGGGTGCTGTTGTCTGGCGTGGCTCAGGGTGGTACTCTCGGTCCTGCTCTGTTTGACTTGGACGTGGACGACATGGTTGATTACCTGGGAGAGTATGGATTTGTCACTCAGTACGTTGATGATACATCAATTAAGCTGGCGTCTGCAAGCATGGGAGAGCTCGTTGTGGCGGCTCGGTGTTGTCTCGATAGAATGAGGGCGTACTGCTCCCTGAACGGAATTGTACTGAATGAGGGAAAAACGACAGCAATTGTTTTTTCTCCTAATGGGACACTGTCTGATGAGACCCCTTTAATCTGGTCTAATGGGGCGAGTATACGGCTTACTAGTGATGTTCGGTTCTTGGGCGTCGTGTTTGATAGACATTTGTGCTGGAGTGAGCATGTGGTGCAGTTATGTGGAAAACTCGTCTCAAAAAATTTTGTTATGCGACAACTGAGGCATATCTGTAATCTTGATGTGCTCAGGATGTACTATAACTCCTCGATTCGTTCATTGTTGAAGTATGGGATTCTGTGTTGGGGGGGTAGCACAGATGTGGACACAGTTTTCAGGATGCAGAAGCGTATAATTCGATCAATATATGGCCTGAGCAGACAAACTTCTTGCCGTGAATATTTCAGAGACCGTTTTTTGACCGTGCCGTGTCTCTTCATTTTGTACTGTGTTGTATATGTTGAAAGAAATGTTGGTTCTGTTTCTACAGGGATGGTAGATAACATTTATAACACTAGGAGTATGAGTGATGGAAGGGTTAATATCCCTTTCACTCGCCTGACACAGGTGCAAAAGAGCTTTCGAGTAGTGAGTTTTAGAATATTCAATCACTTACCTAGTAATACACGGAATATTAGCAGATTGCTACTGTTTAAAAGGACTGTAAAATCACTATTAGAGCAAAATGTATTCTACTGCTTAAATGAATATTTCAATTTCAGTTTTCCCTTGTAGTTTTTAATTTGATTGACTGTTATTTACAATGTTTTTTCGTAATTGTTTTTATGTATGTATACTGAGTATTTGACATTTTTCCATGCTGTAGGTATTTCAGTCAGTGGAAATAAATATATTATTATTATTATCATTATGGAGTTAAAGCTGGTTTTGTGTAATTTGTTTTGATCTTTCCAATATCTTTTGGAAAAGCCATTACTTTTGAATGAT
This sequence comes from Micraspis discolor, assembly GCA_030674115.1. NCBI lineage: Eukaryota > Metazoa > Arthropoda > Insecta > Coleoptera > Coccinellidae > Micraspis > Micraspis discolor. The sequence continues at coordinate 7,384,512 of JARTUT010001740.1, forward strand.
TTTGTGATGTTATCATTCTCTTCTTTTTATCTTGTTAGATAAAGCATATAGTTGTAGCTATATCATATAAACATTTCGCCAGTCCCAATTTAGTAGTTAATTGATGATTGGAATTGAAATATAGATACTGACCTGTGTTCTTTGGGTCAGAAATTTTCTCAAGTGTTAGATACCGATAGATCCATGTTGGTTCAACATGCTGGCAATGAAAATCATTTCATAAAATAGAACAATACATCTATCATATTCAAAGAAGAACAAAGAAGAACTCTAATAGTATATTCTAATACAAGTTGCAGAATGGGAACCTATTCCAACACGAATGCGAAATTCGAAAACGAGCGATTTCAGTCAAGAATTGTGAGAAATTTATTGGAATTCAATGAAAAATTCAGATTATACCTCCTAGTGCCTTTTGTATGTTATTTTCGCAGTTGGTGTAACTGATGCGAAAATTGACAGATTATAGAATTTGAATAGTGCGTTCAAATCTCTACATGGTTTAATATTGACAATTGACATGCAATGGAAGCGTGTTGACATTCGAAAGGATAGGATGTCAGTGTTGTCAACCACAAAACGAAAAATATAACTAAAAACAATGCTGTAATGAGTTCATTACAGCACTGTTTTTAGTACTGTAATGAACTCATTACGACACTGAAATAGAGAAACGGATTTTACGACCATTACATTCAACTTTTTCAGAACACGAATTTGACTAACAATTCTGACAACATAAATTATTTCACTGTAAATGAGCCATTTCGATGAACTTTTCACCAACTGAAACTGAATAATAAGTCCGGAACCGTATCTGTGAGAAAGTATCGAGCATTGAAATTTCTGACGGACTTTTTGACATTTCTCTTTTCCGATTTTACAAAAAATTTGTATTTTCTGTCGAATAAATTGGAACTTTTTCTATGAGTCCTTCTTGAATATTTGTGCACACTTATAAAAAAGATACATAGACTTTGCCAACTTCTCCTATTCGAAAAATTGAAAGGGTTCAGTGTGGTGGCACATGGTTAAACAATAAACCTTCAAAATTGAATGAAAATTTGTAAATCAAAAATTGACCTGTTTCATGATTTTGTTGCCTTCTGAGAAAAAATTTGTCCCAAAATTCAAGTTGAGTTCATCATCCATTGTAACAATTATGAAAAAAAAATTCTCAGGAATTGGACAATTTATTGTTCTTATCCTCTAATAACGGATAAGCCAATGATCCGGGATAAACACCATCCCATTTTCAATGCTGCAATATTCAACAGAATAAAAATAGGAAAAATAACACAACAAAAAAAAAATCATACCTTTCACAATCAACAAAATAACAGGGAAAACAGATCATGAGAAGACAAATCAGATGTTAATAAGAACTTAGCGACACAAATTTTATGAAGATTTATGTATTTTTGTAGTATCAAGTAAATCATCAAAAATCTAATCAATCAAGGAATCAAGTACACATTACATTTATAACCAACAATGTCTAACAAGATGACACATTGTTGTCTATGATATTGACTGTCTGGATAACTCTCATTTCTGTATGAAGAAACAGTACAATCGTGATTTTTTGAGTATAATTGAATAAAATGATTGGATTTTAAATAGCGCTAATGAAGTTTTGGTATGTCAGGTATACCGGTATGGAATGAGAGTTTTTTTTGTGAAAATAAAACACTAATTATTAATGGGAAAGTAAAAAACATTTCATTCGAAGTATTGACCATTGTTTGTCTTTTAAAGCAAACCAACCAGACCCAATTTTCGACCTCCTCGTAGGAATCAAAGTGCTGCTAGGCCAATGCGTGTCCCATCGATGAAAACAAATAGTAGTCGAAAGGACCCAAGTCTGGTGAATACGGCGGGTGGGGTAGCAGCTCCTAGCAAAGTGTTTTGATTGTATCCTGAACCGGTTTTGTTTCGTGTGCAGGTGTATTGTCATGAAGCAAAATTACCTTGCCGTGTCCTCTGACCCATTCTGGTCGTTTCTCGATCAATGCATGGTTTAAATTGATCATTTGTTGTCGGTAGCGATCAGTATTAAGGGTATCAACAGGTTTTAGGAGCTCGTGGTACACCACACCTTTCTGGTCCCACCAAACACACAGCATTGTCTTCTTGCCGAATCAATTTGGTTTTGCAGTCGATGTCGATGGTTGTCCCGAATTAACCCATGATTTTTTCCGTTTAGGATTCTTAAAATAAATCCATTTTTCATCGCCAGTAACAATCCGATGCAAAACCGACTTTCTTTAGTGTCTTTGAAGCAAAACTACAGTATTTTTGCGGTTTTCCATCTGTCTTTCATTTAATTCATATGGCACCCATTTTCCACACTTTTGGATCTTTCCCATAGCTTTTAAACGGTCAAATATTGTCTGTTGTGCAACATTTAACATTTCTGCCATTTGCTTTTTATTCAAAGTGTCATCTCCATCCAATATCGTTTGCAATTCGGCATCTTCAAACTTTTTTGGTGGTCTTCCACGTTCTTCATTTCTCTCATCGAAATCATTATTTCTAAACCGTTGAAACTATCTTTTGCAAGTTGCTTCTGATAGAGCATGATCACCATTTGCCTCGACAAGCATTCGATGCGACTCTGCAGCTTTTTTCTTCAAATGAAAACAAAAAATTAATGCTTTCCGCAAACTATCACTTTTTGGTACAAAATTCGACATTTTAACACGATGAAAAAATATAATGTTGTCTGTTTTATGATTTGCTGTGTACTTAATGTTTCATAGATGTCATAGCAAACAAACAAACAAAAAAAGGCTCGGTCACAACAAATGTTCCCTATCGAGGCATTTGTATTTTAACGCTCACTTCATACTGGTATACCTGGTAATACTATAAATATATTGCATATATAAATCTATAATATAAAAATGGATCGCAAAATGTGTTGGTAAGCGCATAACTCAACAACGCCTGGACCAATTTGGCCAAAAATTTTTTTAAAATGTTCGTTGAAGTTCAAGGATGGTTTTTACGGCGAGAAAAATTAGAATTATTGCTGGAAAAACCCTAAAAATAGCCCTTTTCTTTTTCCCATACAAATGATTTGTAACAAAAGGTTCATAGAATATCCGTATACCTGAGGGAGTATAAAAGGGCATATTCGAGGGAGTTGAGGCCTGTTCAGTTCAGTGTAGTTCAAGGTAGGTTAAGAGAGGTAGTATTTATATTATCGAACCCCAAGTTCGTAACAATATCTATCAAAACAATGTGCGTATGTGCGTTGGAGCACAGAATACATAGTTGGAGGAGTTTGATGTCGCGTTCCGAAACTCGCGTTTCTTTTGTATTAGTTTCGGCACGCGAGATAAAATGCATCAGTTTCCACGTCATTACATCAGTCAAATAAAAATCGCGTTACCAACAGTGTTTTATTATTTTTAATATCCAAATTTTAAATAAATAAAACAATTCGTACGGCTTAAAAGGATTTGACTTCAAGTCATATCAAATTTAAAAAAAAAAGTTGTCTGTTACCTAATCTACTGAGTTTGCTTTTGTCAACTGATACACGAAACAAATTCGTATATCGTGTTTTGTGCAGAGTGTTTAGTTAGTTAGTGTTTTTTTAGTTCGTGATTAGTGAAAAAATAATTTATATTTGATATGCCTCCTATAAGACGAAGCAATTTAGGTAGAAGAACCAGAAATGCTACAAACCAAGCTAATTACCGATCTAATCGTACTGCACAAGAACATGACGACGGAGATGAACGTGAAAGAAAAAAGATCTACGGAGCAATAATAACCGATTTGGTGGTGCAATGATTTTATTAGCAGGAGATTTTCGTCAAACATTGCCAGTGATTCCACGATCAACGCCAGCTGATGAACTCAATGCATGTCTAAAGTCCTCCAATTTGTGGAAATATGTCAAAGTACTTCATTTAAGCAAGAATATGCGTGTCGAGTTGCAAAATGACCAATCTGGAAACATATTCTCTAAACAACTCATTGACATTGGTAATTGCAAATTTCCTATAAACATGTTGACTGGCTGCATTAACTTTCCTCAAAGTTTTTGTCAGTTAACTCGATCAAAAGATGAACTTATTCAGAAAGTGTTTCCAGATGTTTCTCAAAATTACAGAAACCATGATTGGTTGAGCGAACGAGCTATACTGGCTGCAAAAAACATAGATGTAAATGAATATTAAATTTAAAAATTCAAGAACAAATTAGAGGCGAATTGAGGATATATAAATCAGTTGATTCGACTACTAATCAGAGATCCACCGGAATTTTTAAACTCGCTGGATTTGATTGCCACCTCACAATCTTCAACTAAAGTGGTTCAACTACGGTGCACGGTTAGTGATAAAAAAATTACCGAAGCAACTATACTTTATAAAGGAGAAGAAAGCGCATCCCAATGATTCCGACTGATATGCCATTTGAGTTTAAACGACTACAGTTTCCAGTGCGTCTTGCTTTTGCTATGACTATTAACAAGTCCCAGGGGCAATCATTAAGTGTTTGTGGTATTAATCTAGAAAACCCATGTTTCTCACATGGTCAATTGTAGTGTTGGAAAAACATCAGATTTGTTTATCTATGCGCCAGGTAATCAAACAAAAAACATCGTATACCACAAAGCACTACGATGATAATAATAATACTTATGATTCACATGATTAACAATAAAGCGATTACTTACTTTTAAATCCTTCTATATGTTTTATTTAATTATTTTTTATTCACAACGCCCTATCACCAGGGTGACGGTTCTGTTCAGGAGAATTTTTTAAAATACGTAGGCACAAAAACTGCCACATTACAAATCTTTTTGACAGGACGAAGTCTGTCGGGTCAGCTAGTGACTAATATAAGTACATGGTTCTTTTTTTTTATTAATTATCAAGCCTTTAAAATGTCCCTTCCGTGGATGTGATTACCTTCGATTTTGGAATGAAGAAATATGAAATATAACGTAGATTTTATTGTGAATTTTATATTTAAGTATTATATTTATCATTATTTTAATTGTTATGTTTTTTATGTAGGTACTATAGATACTGTAAGATAACATTTTCTTTGTCATTCCAAAATCGAAGATAATCACATCCACGTAATTTTTAGGACTTGATAATTAATTGAAAAAAAAACTAATGTACATATATTACTCATTTAAACTACGATCACCATGTTTCTTCACAGAAAAGAGAATTACCTGTTTATGAAAAAACATCCGATATATCTCCAGTCTTAATTTATTGGTCACGTCATAAAATTTATAACATCTGCCACTACAGAACAACAATCCACATTGTTCTAGGGTTGCAAAATTTAATTTGAACAATAGTAGAGTAATGTTTTGAATGTTGAAAATGAAATGAAAAAAAAATCAAACCAGTTTCTTATAATCCCATTTTTATCAAAATTCAGAGATTATTAAAGAACTCAAAAACCTCCACGGATTTCAACCAGAGCGCTAAATCGAGAATTGCTTTAACCACTCACCATCTGGATCTGTGACGAATTCACCTAAAATCTGAACACAGAATGCTCCCAAAATCATAAACAGAAGGAGGTTTCTCCTCGATCCCAGCATCATCAGTGCCACGTGGCGAACGTCATAGACCATCATTTGTCAAACACAGACGTAATGTCATCGAGATTGTCTACTTTCTGATACATTTGAGGAGGATAGGCTGTTTCAGCGACCGCGTTATGATAAGAACTGAAGGGCTGTGAAATTCAGCGTCTGAGGCACTCCGATAACAAGTGTTAGGGTTTGTCGGGCGCAAGCTCGCAATCTTTGTATACACCACGCGAATTTTCCGCACACTCCAAGTTTGTTTTGGAATCGATTCGGATAACGGATAATAAAGGCAATTGTTAGGAAATGTGCCGATCCATGAAACGTTTTTCCAAATTTGAAGGATGATTTTGGAGTAATAATAAACTTCAAAATCAGTATCGATATGCAGGGTTTGTTTTATCAGTTGTCTAGGGTTATGGTAGATTTACGCCTACTAATATTCTTTCACATTGAAGCAAAACTGCTTTTCTATTCAACGTTTATTCACACAAAGAAAATAATGAAGTTTAACGAAGGAAAAGGCCGATTCTGAGTTTTCGTCTAAGTTCCGAAACTACCGTCTTAATTCTCACTTTGGCAACTACGTCCAGTGCCGGATTAACCTTTAGGCAGAGTAGGCGACTGTCTAGGGGCCCCGCGCAGCTGGGAGCCCCGCACCAGCAAGGGGTCCCACATAAGTTAAGGGAGATTTTTGGAATTACATTTTCAACATGAAATAAAATATTCATTGCAATCTAATCCCTCAAAAACCTACGTCCGTCGTCAGAAATATAGACAAATTTAACATCGAAAGACGTTCGGAATAACAACAAAGGTACCGCTTACCGCAATGTGTCCGTAAATATGTCAGTTCACGCCTAATTGCCTTCCCTAGTTATCCCCTACGTAAGAAAACAAGACTAGGCTCAATCGAAAGCTCTTTTTAACGCAAATTTTTATGCACCTTCAGATTTTGAAGCATTTCTTTGATAACAACCCTTGAGAGGCCAAAAACCATTTAAGGGTGGTTTTCACCCTGCTTACGTAAGTGAGACACAAAAACATATCTCAGAAATAATTTTCAATTTCAATCATCAATCAGCATGTTAATTTTGCAGAGGAATGGGGAAGCCAAATACTGAAGAAACAAATCCATTTCATTTCACCATTATTTCATTCTAGAGCTAGGGAAGTTACAGTGAGTGTTTTATTTTGTACTCTTATTAATATTGATTGCTTTCATATTCTTCAGTGTGTGGTGAAGAGAGTGTTCTGAATTTTTTTATTTCAAATATGTCTGGATGTTACAATCGTCTACAGGCTCATATTAAAAAATAAATAATCTCGCTCATTATGTTCCATGTGCAGCGCACTCACTGAATTTGGTTGGGGTACGTGCTGTGGAGAGCTGCATTGGAGCAATTTCATTTTTCGAATTTGTACAGGCACTATATAACTTTTTTTCGGCGTCTATTCATCGCTGGTCAGTTATGCTGAAACATATCGGAAAGGGTCTAGTGGTGAAAAAAGTCTCTGACACAAGGTGGTGCGCACAAGAGCGGATGAAACTAAGGCTTTGTCAGAAGGTTATAAAAATTTTCATAAAGCTTTGCAATCTATTGTTGATGATAAGACTCAACCAGCACAAACGATTCACGAGGCTCGATGTCTAATAAAGTGTTCTGATAGAAAGGAACATGCAGTAATGGCAGTATTTTGGGCTACCATATTGGATAGAATCAATGGTGTCAGTATGTCTCTACAAAAACCTAGCATTGAGCTTCAAACTGCAATTGGTCTCTTAAAATCTGTCTCGGATTTTTTGCAATCACAGAGAGAATTATTTGATGATTATGAGATGAAGGCAAATGACACTGATACCGAATATAGTGATGAAAATCAGCGTTTTCGAAAAAGAAAGAGGCATCAGGATGAAGGATCAGCAGAAGAAGTTGTGAACAGAGGAAAAGATAAGTTAAACTTGGAAAAATATTTACCTGTAGTAGATATGCTTTATTCATAATTGATGCGTCGAATAGAATCTTATAGAGATATTGATTCTCTGTTCGGATTTCTTACAGATTTCTTGAAAAAAACCGAAGAAATCAAAAGTGTTTTCTAGGAATACTATTCCGATGACATTGAGCCCCAGCTTATGAACGAGATGGTGCAATTCAAATATTTCGTATTGCAAGTAAACGATGCCGGGAGTACGGGAAACGATAAAATTATGCCTACCGAAGAATCATACAAATTAATTTTTGATAATATGGTTCAATCAACTTTCCCTAACGTAATGATAGCATTACAATTATATAGAAGTTTGATGATATCAAATATAACAGGGGAACGGGACTTTTCAAAATTAAAATTAAGAAAAAATTGTCTTCGTTCATCAATGACTCAGAAGCGTTTGAATTCTGTATCCATAATGGCGATCGAAAATGATATATTGGAAAAGATCAATTTTCAAGATGTGGTGAATGATTTTGTATCCAAAAAGTTAGAAGAGTTGATTTTAAAATTGATCATAAATCATAATCAATGAAACAATTACCTATCTCCTTATTCATTTTTTTTTGGGATTAATTGACATAAAAGTTAAAGTGAAAACGTCGAAGTGGAAAATATATTCTCTTGATTAAAGTTGAAATTAGATAGTGCCGTCTTTTTTTTCTTTACTGTATGTCTGTATCCATACACATCATACACACTACACGAATGTAAAGCTTAATCATATCCTATAACCTATCCATTGAAAACTTTTCTGATAGTCGAAACATAAAATTTATGTGAGTAAGAAATCAGAGTATCAGCGATATGATAATACTGATGTATACAGGGTGTCCCACCGGGAAAATCTTGAAAATGGTACATTTTAGATATAGAGAATCCTTATAATATTCCACTTATTTTTTCCTTGCAAATCTTTATTTGAATGAAAAACTACTGTTTCCATTTTAAAAAATTGTAAATTCTAATGAGCACTCCCGGTGGGAGTGCCTCCCCTGTATGTACATGTATATTACTCCTATCCACTGATCAACTTGATAAAATCTGAGGATGGTTGAAAAGGGGCCCCGAAAATTGCACTGCCTAGGGGCCCCCACATGGTTAATCCAATCGTCTAACTGTCAATACTCTGTCTTGATTTCTATTCATCTTCTGTGATCTCGAGTGTGTCCCGATTCCGTCTTTCCTGATTCCACTACTATTTGTTTACACCCCTAAACTGTCTATTGGTTGACTGTAAACGAGTAATATTGACGTTAGCCCGTCCACTAAACAATATGTCTTCTCGCATCACAAGTCACAAGTGCCTACAACTTTCACTCGAATTACTTTTCGAACTGCCGAACTTTCGAAAGTATTATGACTTCAAAACACATTTCCGGTATGAATGTCCTATTTAGTGACCAGATTAATCCCGTCACCTTAACAGCGCACATCGAATTGGCACATCAATTACGGCGCTAAATAAATTAAACACTTGGGGGTTCTTCTGTGCTTTCTTACAAATTAACAATGTACGAATGTACTGGCTCTCAACTCTGTCCAAAAATGCTAAATCTTACAGATATGTATGATGATCAATTGTTTCAGTCATTATTACTTGGTAGTTCATCATAATTAAATCTATTTGGGTTTTTTCTCACATTATACATGGTGAGTCTTTGACCACTTCGTTAATTTTAACCATAGGTTCTTGTGGTCAAACGAAACACTTTTTTCCCATACCGTTTTTCCATATTCAGCTGCGTTAAAAAGTTATAAGCATTTAAAGTTTTCACATTGGGCAAATACCCCTCTGTAGTCCAGTTTAGTTTTAATGAAAATTACCTTCCACAGCATCCACTATTGAATCTGAATTGTTTCAATACAATATTTTCCCTCTAAGTTATGATTCACTCATTCATGTTTCATTAGATGATTATATCGACTTAATTCCTTTCAACGCCATATATCTCAAAAATGGTGCAATTTAGGAAAAAAGATGATGAATGATTTTATCTGCAAAAAAGACTAATGATTCTAGGAAGTACAAGATACGGACCTTTAGTTCAAGTGATATTTGTTTTTCATGCAATTTAACCAATCTGTAAAGTAATAGTAGTGAGAAACCCACAAGAAATGGAATGAATTTTGGTCTTCGGTAAGTTTGTGTGGTACAAACCACGAATTAACCTTCTTATAACCCAAAACTTCGGTCAAAATATGGTATGCGGTTGTTTGGGGGAATGCCTAATTCCACTTCAATAATTTTCACCGACAATTTTTTGTTGGTTTTGATGAATTCACGCACCTTTTACGAACTTGACAATCATCACCATATGCTTTTTGTAGCATTCGGTGCGTTTCACTTTGCCAAGTTCAACACAACAAACAATTGCAGCTATTTGTTTGAAACTCATTTTCCGACCGATGTAAAAACCACACTGACATTTGAAACTCAATTACTTTTGTTGTATGCATCCAAATGTCATGAAATTTACACTAGATCTCAATGGGGACTACATCTACGGGTAAAATATTACAACAGATGGCACTAGTGGTACTATTTTGTTTTAAGTTCGGTTTAATTTGGAATGGAGGTTGTAGAACATTTCTTGTACCTTCAACATCAACATATTCCCAGTTACAAATTGATCGGATCGATATTTTAGGTGTAACTAAGAAAACCAAATTTCAGATGCTCTTAACTGCTTAACCAATCCACGGATTTGGTCCAAACACGAAATTGACCGAGATATTTGGACAATTAACACATTCTGATAATATGAGAACTTGAGCTGTCTTTTTCGGAAGATAGAAAGTATACGAACGGCCGGATATACTCGAGTAGATTGAGAACATTTTATGTTCGATATAAGATAACTACAGAGATGTAGGCAAAACGATTGTATGCTTTTCTACTAATTTACTGAACTAAAAAAAAAGCATGCCAAAAGGTGAACTAATCGACTCAGAACATTCTCGAAAACTGCTGGAATAATTGGATGATTTAAACGAATTGAATAATAATGGATTGAGCATCCACCGTATACACCAGATTTACTGTCAGCGACTACTATCTGTCCAGAAATCTGGAATAATTCATTCATGGAAACCGTTTTCCGTTGAATAGAGAATGAACCTATTTTGAAGCCGGGGACAGTATTTATTAGAGCTGAAATCTATCTGAATACTGTAGGTTTCTTTTATCAATAGCCTAAGAGTTATGATAATTTCCGACAACTAGTTTTCTCACACGTTGAATCAAATATGGCTTTTCTATTTACAATTTATATACACTCAGAAATAAATAAAGAAAACGTCTTAACTAGCAATGAAAAGACCGATACTGAGTTTCTGCCTTAAGTTTCAAAAGTACCGTCTTTATTATAATTTTGGTAACTACTTCCCAATTGTCTTAGAGTCGACACACACCGTCTTGATCACGCCTTAATCTTGATGTGAAAATCGCGTCTTCACCAGTTCAACTTCAATCCTTGTGTTATCTCATATCACATAAATCCCTTATTCGAAGTGGCAAACCTGCATAAGTGTCTTATCTAGCCATCTTATCAATCATGGAAAGTGTCACACAGAAAATCAGTTGGAATAGTTTTCCAAGGGGTACTTCTGCCCTTTCTTCAAAATCGACTACACACTATCTCTTATATTCGTTGAAGAAATTTCAATAATGGAATTCTATTTTCTTGAATGATTAAAATATGAAGTGAATATGAATGAAGTGAAGAGAATATTGAATGTTTCTCGGTTTTCAGGCAAATGTTGAAACGATATATCCCTAAAAAATCTTATAGGCATGAAACTTCCAAAGGGCTCCGAGAGCACCTGGAAAATGGCAGAATGCTTCAGGCAACACGAGACAACTAAGTTATAACTGACAATCACAATTATAAAAGTTCCATATCTTTCAAAGTCTAAGACGCATATAACTTCACTGCCTTGGAAGTATATTTTTTCCCTCAGGCTGAGTGAGTCTAATGGCTTCATGAAAAGTTGCGGGAATATGTGAGAACGATGAAAATATAAAGAGGATCCTTTCGGGAAGATATCACACAAAGGAGGTTGCTAGCAAATAATTATATTTTTGGTTTTTTGCCTGAAGCTGAAATTCATTAGATGTCACTTTTCGGTCAATATATAAAGGAAAATATTCTTTCAAAAAAGAATTATCACCTCAGAAGTGACCGAACAACATAATTAAAAACACTCAAATAAAAAAAACATCACAGAGTCCATAACAATCTTCAGAAATTCCTGCTATTCTACAAAGAAACAATAATTGATGGGGTGACGTATTGTTCCTTCTGCTTCTCCAAATTTGCGCTTGCAACTGAATTCCTTGTGAATAGAATTGGTACGACCATAACCTTATCTCAAAAGATTAAGATCAGTCCAAATCTTTCTAGGAAGACAAAAACCAGATATTTCTTTCGAAGTATCTGAAATAAGATCTTTATTAAAGATTTCAAAGGAGTTCCATTCAATGTGCCATTCTTTATCGCTTATGTTCATACTAAAGGATGCATTAGGTATACCATGAGAAAATTTTTATGATATTCCGGTGAAATTTTCAATAAAAAAACAATTTTCTTTATGGGCCATTTTAGAATTGAAGGGGGGGTTATTTTCTCCAACAAATTCATAACTCATAAATGTTTTTGAGATACAGAATGTTTGAGTTTGACTACATTTCAAGTTTTTTCTCATAGTTCTTATAATTCAAAAGATATTACACTGAAATTTGGCATAGATCTTACAATTCAGAGTTAACATCATGTAATATGTTCACTAAACCCAGTTTTTGTCAGAACTTTTTTTTTGCAAGCCATTCTATAATATGGAATAAATGAAGAGAAGCTCCGTTATTAATCCAAACTTCAAAATCGTTTCTAGTTTTTTTTTAAGTGCTACTGAGAAAAGCAGCTAGCATTTGAAAGGTTCCATATAATTCAATATCAAATATGGAATGAAATTTTAAGACAAATGATTTATTTTTCAAATTCAATTTCAGATCAACTGAGATCTTATCAACTCTGTATACATCCGTTATTCATCTATGATTCATAAGAGTTTACTCTTACGCACCCACGATTATCAAACTGCAATATTGCCACCTCCCTATTCAGGTTAATACGTCATCATGCTTTTATTCATCTATGGTCATCATGTGAATACCCGCAACAGTATTTTACAAAGTGTATAAAATCTACATCGGAAATGAATCATAGCACACTATTTAAAAGAGGAACGTTGACAAGGCGCATGATATGCGAGAGAATTGCGTAATGAATATTACTTCCCGCAAGAAAATATAATAGCTGTAGTCTCAAACTTTAGTAATGGGTTATTCAATTATTGAAACGTACTGTAGTGACCTGTGAAGTGCGTCAGCAAATATGCATCTCAAAAAAGTGTTCCCCTTTCGACTCATTACGTTTGACGTAACAAACACTCTCCTTAAATTCACAGCAGATATTGGAAAGACTTACGGTGACATTGGACAAAAATACGGAGTCGATTGTGATACAAATGAACTAACCGAAAATTTCAAACATCAATTCAAGAAAATGAACGAGGAATATCCTCATTACGGCATTACAACTGGAATATCATGGCAGAATTGGTGGAGGCGCATAGTGTTCGATACCTTCAGAAGCTGCCAAAGTGATATAGTTGACTCTAAACTCGAAGCAATATCAGGTGAACTTATTGAAATATACAAGACTGATACCTGTTGGAAACCCGCCACTGGTTCAATTGAACTTTTGAACTACTTGAAGGACAGAGGCGTAACATTAGGTGTTATATCGAATTCTGATCCAAGATTACATGACATTTTGAACATTGTAGGAATGACTTCTTACTTTAATTTCCTCCTCATTTCATACGAAGTTGGTTATTCTAAACCAGACGAACGTATTTTCCAAAGAGCTATGATTGAATCGAGCCTGGATGATTTGAAAACCGAACAATGTCTTCATATTGGTGACAATATCAAACTCGACTACGAAGGAGCAAAAAACTTAAAGTGGAATTCATTTCTTGTGGGTGGAGTAAAACTCTATAATTCTCCTAGTGAAAAGGTTCCGAAAAACGAAATATTTGTGGACTTGAATAGTTTGAAAACCTATATGGAGAAGAAGTGGGATCACTTCAATGTAGCTTGAGAGAATTTCTTATACCTCTACCTCTTATCTCTACATTTTATAATTGTTCAAATAAGTATCCCTAGACAGGATTATTTGATGATGAAGTATGTGAAAGATGAAAAGCTTTCTATAAAATATTTTATTCGTCGTATTACACATTATTCCAATGAAATATTCATTCTAAATGAAAACTTCATGATAAATATATACCTGATTGTTCTATTTCATATGATATATCACTAATGAATTATGCATCAAAAACAAAAATACTTCTGGCAATCCTGTGTATTCAAATTTGAAATTAATTGAGGCGTCCTCTGTAAGCTAATGCCATCAATCACTTTTTTATAGCATTTATCAATAGTTCAATTACGATCAGTCAGATGTCCTGAAGGACAATATGATTTTGTAGATGTAAATCTTGTTAATTTGTAAAGATATATTTTGATAATGTTAGAATGAAAACATATATTGTAATTTAAGTTCGATCATAAATGCCAGTAGTTCGAATAACTGCAATTTATGACACAACTGTCAAATGTCAAATTGTCATGTATTAAATGTCTCATCTAGACAGCTGTTTATTGTTTATTCCATTCACGTAAAGAGGGAGAGATTCATTTCGCTAAGTAAACAATTTGAATTTTGCCGGCTTAGGCACTTGAAATTTGATAATTAGACTAAACAATTCTCAAACAGTACATGTGATTGTTTGCCTAGGCAAAGAATACTCCATGTTCCAGTTGTGGATGCTACATTCGAATGAGTCACTCATACAAAAATCAATATTCTTATTTGTAGCTGTGTAGTGGATTTTGAAAAGTGTTGAATTGGATTATTAAAAATGCTTCCCGAACCAGAAGAATATTCTACATATTTTCATGAAACTTATAGGGATCATCCGGATATTGTAAAGTATGATCATAAATAATTTTCGCAGTATTTATGAGTAAATTTAGTTAGCCTTTGGTTGTTTTTTGAATAAAAGGTTAGCATGCCAATTTTTTGGTTCTAAATTATTGTAGTTTTATTATTTCAATTTTTTATAGAATTTCTTCGCTTTAATGAGTTCAATTGAATGTTGCTCCACACAGTTTTTTTTTGGGAATGCTGCAGGTTTACCACATATCATATAGTGTTGGTTATTGTAATTTTTTATTGAGAAAAGAATAATGTAATTTTTGCTACTTTTTCTTGATGACACAATAGCTTCATTATAAAATATTATTTTTATTTGATAGTTGAAATCTATCATATTACTTTTCAAATGAAAATTAGTTTAGAGACTTCATTTCTCCCACAATAATTCCTTAAGTGCTTATCAATATTAATATAATACCAATTCATTATAGGTGGTATAGTAACAAATAACTCAAAATCTTGGGTCAAAAAAATATGTATTGTTGGTTGCCAACATAGTAACCCATATAATTTTCATAGGAAGAAATTCACTGAATATATTTTTGCTACGAATATACTGAATGTGCAATACTTTGAATTTGTGTGCATCATTAAACATTAATCACTGTATTTCACATATGAGATATAGTTTGATTGAAATATGAAACTAAACTCCTTCAGTTATTAACTGGAACTAGAAAGCGCCTAAACTTGTTTGTCAGCAACTTTCAATACACGATTCAGTATTGTAAGTCGCAGAACAGCCGGCATAGGCATCAAACTAGCTGAAGGTAATTTGCAATGACCAGTGGCGTAGTTAGTTAACCAAAGGCAAGAGTTCGAACTAAACTATTCAATTACGTTAGTTGTCTGGAAATTGGCTTAAGCAACAGTTATCATGATCCAGATTGGTTGTAAGTTGTAATGTCAGGAGCTTTTGCTCGCTTATTTTCCAACTGATAAGATGCTAGCATGCATTTGCCTGAAGATCGAAGGCGTTATTTTATAACTAAGTACAAGATTTCGTCTTTAAAATAAATTTGTACTTATGGGTTGATCAATTCAATTACAAATCATTGAAAAGTATATACAGATAACGAATATAGGTAATTCCAGATTTTTTATATTTTCATGTAATACCCGGAAATCTTTATTACGTCATAAGTATCATGTTATTTATTCTATATTCACTTTACTGTTGTTGTTAAATAGTGTTTTACTTCGAGGTAACCCAGCAGTATCAAATGAAAATTCCATTTCGTTTTGGATAGACGCATATCTTTGTGCTTCAAATATATACATCAAAAATGAATTAATCGAAGATTGATTCACCTATGAATACCTGCAGTAAACTAACTGTGGTAGGTACGTAACAGAGATAAACAAATTACTCAAAAAGTATCTTCGATAACGAAAACACTGAGTAAATAATGGATGAGCTAACCAAGTTGAGATCATTTAGATAATTAAAAAAAAAGATTGGGCAAATTGGTTTGGGGTTCTTATGAAGAATAAATTGTATAAATTCATCAAAAAAATTAACTTCAGTTATTAAGCTTTAAGGATTGTTATCACCAGTAGTGTCTTAGAAGATACGGATACGGCCCGCTTCTGACCCCTGGGAACTACCAATAAGGCCCGCGATCGCAAAATGCCTCAGAGAAAAGAATCATGTTTTTTAGAGATTTCAGATTCGATTATATACGGATGTTATAAATAGTCGCCCTCTCATGTCTACTAATGTTTATAAGTAAATCCAAAAGCACCGCTCAAGTTCTGCAAAATTTCATTACAGAAATCAACAATCCATTGAATTTTGAAGCTTCAGTTGTACCAGTGCATTTACAAATGGAGTTGATAGATAGATAGATAGACAATATTACAAGTGTTTGAACAATAACTAGGTATTGAAAAAGCATGAAGCACACATTCTCTGCATGTTTGGTAGCACCTATTTATGTGAGCAGATGTTTTCCGTCATGAAAATAAACAAGAACAAACAAGGCACAAGACTTATGAATCAATATCTCCAATTCATTCTTGAAATAATATGATAACTGATATCAAAGAGCTTTTCAAGAACAAGAGAAGTCAGGTATCTGGATCGTCGAGCTCAACATAATTACCTACTATTTTTCATAACTTCGATACAAAATTTTTAACAACTGTATATTATATTTTTATATAATTTGATAAATATAATATAATGATAATTCAGTTCATTTTCTTTAAATTCTCGATCTGGCACACCTACTAATTCGAAATTAGTACGAGGATGGATTGATAAGTACACGAGTTTGGAAAGAAAAGTCAATTTTTTTGAAATTTTCTCATTTATTTCTTAACATAGTCTCCTTTTAACTCGATACACTTACACCAGCCATATTCCAACTTTTTCATGCCTTCCAAAAAATATGATTTCTCGAATTCGTCGTTTCAACGATGACCTATTTGTTGACGTGAACCGAGCCATTTTTCCATGTTTGAAAACTAAATGAAGTCACACAGTACCAGATCTGGTGTGGGAGCAATTCGTAGCCTACCAATTCGACAAATTCTGCATTGGCCACTGCCGATGAATGAGTCGGTACGTTGTCGTGCTGGAAGAGCAATTCTGTTAGGTACGAAAGGGTGCGTTTTTCCATGAATGTGGCGTCAAATCGATCCAATAATTCACTGTAGTATTGCCATGTTATTGTCTTTTCTTTTTCCAAGTAGTCTATGAAGATTATTCCTTGGAAATCCTAAAAATAGTTGCCATAACCTTTCTCACCGTTGGCACTAACTTCGCGTTCTTCGGAGCACGACGTCTTGACTCGGCGATCCGCTTACACGATATAATCGATTTTATCGACCGTATCATCCGTAGTCCCCACATTCGGACGTTCTGGGCGGTCCTCATCGAATACTGATGTTCGATCCTGTTTGAATTCATTGAACCAATATCTGATGGTCGTCATCGATGGTGGACAATCCTCGTAAATAGCTACCAACCGATCTTCCATTTTTTCAAACGCCCTTTGAAGGATGGCACTAAAAGATAAAAATTTTTTACCCTCATTTCCCTCTGTTGCCAACCACGGGTACTTATCAATTCAATCTCGCATACGGAACTCTGCAAAACTGAGTTTGACACCTCTACCCTAAGTCATCCAACTAAGCCACAGATAGGCGTTTCTGGATGACCTCTTCATTAGCGATTTGATTATTTCAGGAAGCGATTGGAATGGAAGAAACCTAAAAAAGAACAAATCTCGATCCAAACAAAAAAACCGAATCGAGATGCTGTGTGAAGATGTCCAGCTTCCTCCAGAAATCGAACTGCCAAGTAATGCATCCGCATTTGCAGTATTTGCTGCCGTTCGACTGGCTGTATTGGAGAGATGGATGAAGCAAGCAAGCCAGGACTATCTTCAGAGCAGCTGCAGTGCTCCGTTGCAAGATCAGAGTGAAATCGAGAGTGACACAGAAGAAAATAGCCAGAGTTGTACATACACACCTTTGAGAGTATCTAAAGTTGTCGGTTTGGGATTGAGATCAGTATTTGAAATTATAAAGGAGAGTAGGAGCTCCCATCCTTCATTGTGTACCAAAGCGCTATCAGCGTTATTGGATGTTTTACAAGGACAAAGCCCAGAAGGTATATGTGGTTTTTAAATCTTGTGAGTGATGTTTGTATTTGGTAAAATAACTATCCATTTACTTTTCATCACCTTTCGCTCGAATGTATACGCACCTTAATGTGACTTAAACAACTGTAGGTTTTTTTTGTTGTTATAGATTTGAAGTCAGAGCCATTAGATATCATAGACCCTTTGTTCGAATTACTTTTGGATCTAGCGACTTCACATGGACCGGAGAGCGCGGTACCAAACGATGGAACCCATCTAACTGCAATAGCTTGTGCTTGCTTATTATCTCTAGTGGTTGTCAGGGGTGATACAGGCAAATATTTGGCAGCAACTGCTGCTCTTCTGATGTGCCCCAGAGCCTTGTCCCTTCAAAATATACAGGTATTATAATCAAGACACATTTATGGGATCCTGATGCCCTCGGCCGCGGCCTATTGATAAATATAGGACTGCTCCTTACTACATTTATTTTGTCGTTCACATTGATCTGGAAGACCTATGTTGACTCAATTATGATAATTTCAGATGCCATATGTTCTTGCCTCCCTTCAACGAAGCGTTCATGGAGTTTTGTTGGGCAGAATCGCAAGACCAGATTGGATAACTCATGGTATACCTGCTTCATCAAAAACTGATATGTTCTATATGCAAACAATTAATGACATCCAGAATCTAAATTTGGTTCCCAAGTCCCTAGCAATGGATGGGTTATTCTTGTACTTATTCACCTCAAAAGGTCTATTCAAGATTGGAAGCGGATATGGCGGCACGATGAAAGGCCATATTTATATTTGGAAGCCAGATTTTTATCCTACTGATAATGGTTGCTTGATATTCTGTGCGGTAAGTAGAAATGCGTTGTATTGAAGTTGGATTTACGAATCCAATGTATCTCATTATTCATTTCAAGTTCCAAATTGTTAGAGAATAACCGTTCAGCGAAGCATTGTCGAGAAAGCTTTTTGGGCAAAGAAAAGTATAAAACATATATAAAACGTGCTTGAAGATCGATAACTCTGCTTTTTGCGCTACAAGCCAAGGGCGAGGAAGATTCTACGGGCCAATTAATTTCCAGAAGGTTCCACATGTGTCCTGCATTTTCTTTCGAGCCGTGTGAGAATATAAAAGGTGGTACCTCCGTGAAAGCATTATTGTTCAGTCTGCCGTTAATTATTCAGCTTCTGTTTGCCGTACGCCATACATTAGAAAATTGTTAGTTCAAGTTATTATTCAGAATTTTTTTTTATTTTACCACTACCAGTAAGAGAACTCACTCCTGGTTCAAAGCACCGAGTCAGGATTGTAAGTATCCTATAGTCTCTCATACCTACTTCAGAAAATTTCAATATAATTGCAGTGTACTATCCTTTTCCGGTACAGAGTAGTCCAAATTGGACACTTTTGTTAGAAACACCAATTTCTGAACAAAACTAACCAAAATCCTTCGGGGTCGATTTTCCCCCAATCGCAGTTTGCTTCTGATCTAGCCATATCAGTCGAGCAGCGTCAAGAGATTTCCTTACCCAATTTATTTTTCTGACAACAAAGGAAGACGTCCCTCCGAATTCAGCTTTATCTCTTAAACTATACGATAACGTAGGGGTGCCACCGTGAAATCTGTAGGGTAATTTTGCTCTAGTTCCCAATCACCATATTATTTCCCTGATTTGCTTCTTGCTCTGTAGATTTTTAGTTGTACCATTGAGTTTAACCGCATCTGCAAATAGTTCCTGGGAAAACGAGTGTTGGAAAATGGATAAGGTGGTAATAGTCGGTCCTTATTACTACTTTGTGTTTTAACAAGAACTGAATTTCTCATATTTTATGTTAGTTTCACTAAATTAGTAATTAATTAAATCGTTTTCATTGGAATTGACATTTTTCTGAACTATTTTCTATTCTCTTTGTGGCTGTATTTTAAAATTGTATTTTTTTTTCTGATTGATGATTGATTCAATTTGTTTAGTCTCTCTGCTATACTTGCATTTATGCTTTTCTGATTCTGATTAAATATGTTCTTTTCACTGATTAATTGATTCAATTCATTGTACTGATTAAAGCTGATAGTTTTACTGAATTAGTTTATCTCACTCTACTGAATCTGAATTTTTGCTCAATTTGTTTTGATTTCAGCATGTTAAATTTTCATTCGTCGTATCACTTTTTCCGCATTCCTGAGATCTGAATAAATATTTTAGGACATTGATTTCCCAGTTATCGCTAAAAACCAATGATCGGAAAAAGGGCGTTGAAGCACATTTGAATTATTATTTCAACCAAATAATTAGTATAAATAATCAATCATTCAGCAGAATTTGAGATGTGTTTCAAACTTTAATGATATTTATTTATGTGCAGGGCAAATTATATTTAAAACTGTATGGAAGGAGAGGTCTTGAATTTCTTACAGTAGAAAGAAATGATCTTCTCATATCTGGCTCAGTTCCTCTCCACAGCAGGGATGCAGCTTCAAACGTTGTTTTTTCTGATGGTGAATACCTGGGTACAATATCCCCTTCGAAAGACGTATGTTTCTAGAATTCCACTATTAATACAGCTTTCATTGTTTTCATGTTCCCTAGGATGGATTCGTAATACGCATGTTGAACCAAAACGTTTTACCTGCTTCGGTGATAAGTGAATTACCCTTGAAATTAGCTAGGAAATGCGTAGATGTATTGGGAACTGCTGCGTTCGAAGATGAAGGAATATCACATACTGTCAATACAGGAACTGACGAAGAAATTGCAACTATATGCGCTGGGAAAGAATTTGGCCTTATAAGAACAGTGTCTGGAAAGGTAGGTTGAAATATTTGCACCAAACAATGACGGCACTGCCAGTAGACGGTGACTTCGTGGACTGTAGTCTGAATCGAACTTAAACAAGCCATATTGATGTACAATTCTTTTTCGGAATACTTCATGTTGATTATTAACATTAACAGGTGCTCTTCTGTGGAAAAGCAGCCGCACTTGGTATAAAACAATCAGGAATCAGAAGTAGCAAATGGGCAGAACTGGTGGTAACCAAAACACCAAAAATAACACACATATCCGTTGGTCATGATGGGCTCCATGCCATTCTCGTATCAGAAGATGGATCGGCCTTTTTCACAGGTAAGGTATTTGTATGATTCGGGAAGAATACATTCAATAAACTTTTATTCCTTAGGCACGGCTAGGAGGGGTGAAGATGGGGATCAGAGCAAAGTAAGGAGGCAACCAAAGTCCATAAAACCTAAAAAAATCAGCAAGGTTGATGGGTATTTTATAGTTTCTTCAGCATGTAACAACGGAACAACAGCTCTTGTAACAAGAGAAGGGGAACTGTTGATGTTTGGTAAAGACACAACGCATGCTGATGCTACTACGGGTATTGTAAAATAAAATCTTCAAAGAAATGTAACTTGAAGCAGTTTTTTGCAGGTGTTGTTTACAATTTGAAAGGAGAGTTTATAGCTCAAGTGGCATTAGGAAAAGCACATGCAGTTGTTCTTACTAGTAAAGGTCAAATTTACACATTTGGAATAAATAATAAGTATCAATGTGGAAGAGAATTTGTCCCTTTGACCAAGGAAGGTAAATACCGAAACATAAAGTTGTTATTGAGATTTTTAGTTACCAATAGGTAAGTGTTTCTTTGTCAATGATAATAAACACTACCCATTTGGGTTTCTATCAACCATATATCTCTTGTTTGGAATATTCTGGTTCGGCACCTAATGTGATAGTAAGTCACTGCCAGATGAAGGTAGTATTATTGTATAAGGAGTCTTTTTCTATTCCCAATGGTAATATTCCCTGATTTAAAATGATAATTTTCTCCTACATTTTAGGATGTTCTTCCAATTTCGTAGACATGGAAACATGTGTTGCTCAAGACGATCAAGATATATATGAGGAGGTAGACGAAAATACGAAAGATTCTGAGAACGTCCCCGGTAGATCCGATGGGAATAATATGGAATCTCAGATGAACATGTGTCCTCCGGGGATGCATGTTTGGCATGATGACAGATGCATGATTTGTACCGTTTGCAGAGAATGTACTGGATATTCAATAAGCTGCCTTTCATCAATATCTGAAAGAGACCCTGGACAGTGAGTTTTTTTTCATTCAACATATCAGGAAATATGTAGAAAGAAAATATAGATTGCAAATTCAAAGATAGTGAAGAGAAAACAAATAAATCAAATATATAGGTTTTTGTCAAAGTAATTAATTCAATTATGAATAAACTGAAAATATCAAACTCAGTCAGAAAAAAGGAAAATTTTATACAGAAAAATAGAATGAAATAAACTAATTCAGCAAAACTATCAGTTTTAATCACTTCAATGAATACAGGCATTAAATTAGTGAAAAAACAAATTGAATCAGAATAAGAAAAACAAAGAGGGAAGACAAAGTAATGAAAAATGTATCAACCAGACCAATGAATTCGATTATGAATTAAGTGAAAATAACAAACCCAATCAGAAAAAAATTTAATATTATAATAACAGATAATTCAAGAAATTGTCAATTCTGAAAAGGACAATTTATTTTATTACTAATTAAGCGAAACCAATCAATTCAATAATGTCTAACCTATGATATGAGAGATTCAGTTATCGTAAAGAAAAGGAACATAAAAAATACCATTGTCCAGTTACGAACACTTGTTCGCACACGAACGCGTTCAGAGGTTTTTACTCACTTTTCGATTTTGATCCGATTAAACATTCACGATATTTTGACATTTTTCAGGGAATGTGGCTGTGGAGAAGGAGACAGTGGCTGCAGTATATGTGGTTGCTGTAGAATATGTGCGAGAGAGGTAGTGGATAATTCTGAATTGGCAGATTTGGCAGGGGTAATGCGTTTGGATTTGATATTCAGAGATAAAGTCATGATTCCACCTCGTCAAAGGAGCAAACTTCAAGAACAGGTTAGATAAGTTTAGATTTACTTGTTGTGAAATTCGTTTTGTTGTTATCATTTTAATGATTAATTAACATCAATTTTGATGTGAGAACCAGACTTTTTGCGCGAGAAACCCCAATTGATATTTTGGGTTCATTCACTTGAAATTAAAGTAAAAAGCTGTACGCAATGCTTGTGCCGTGATTGATTGAGAGAAATAAAGTGTTTGATGTTATTTAAAAACTCATTGAAAGTTATGCAAGCAAATAAATTTCATTCGATTCGGGCTCAAAAACAAAAAAGAATCTTTTTTGTTGGTGATGACATCAGCTGAACAAAAAGGGATGCCTCCTCTAGTGGGATGTTTCTGAACCAGTTCTTCAACTTACCCCATGATCATTGTATACAGCTGTATATTTAAGACAATGAAGAAATTCCAGATGAATCGAATTTGCTTTAAATGAAAAAACCAGG
Organism: Micraspis discolor; assembly: GCA_030674115.1. Taxonomy (NCBI): domain Eukaryota; kingdom Metazoa; phylum Arthropoda; class Insecta; order Coleoptera; family Coccinellidae; genus Micraspis; species Micraspis discolor. The sequence goes on from JARTUT010001740.1 coordinate 7,408,145, forward strand.
AGTCCCTAGTTTCATGTCTTGCAGCGAGTTTTTCAGTTTATTATTATTTTTTGTTTTATGAACATGTCAAATTCTAGATACAAACACGTCTCGAGGAGCGTAAAATCAAAAGTAGAAAATCCACAGCTGGACCAAGTAAGCAAAATTCCAAAATAAAAATAACTAGGCAATCTCCTTCGATGTCGCCTGTAAACAGATCGAATAATCTGATCCGACAATCTAACTTAGGTAGCGCTGTATCGAGTGAGTATACCAATTACCGAAGATAAGGTGATATTAATGTATAATATTCCAGTTAAAGAGCAAGTTAATTCAGATGTTGAAAGAGATGCCACAAGAATTTCGTGTTTACCTCCTGCAAAGGTTCAATTACCTAGCAATAGTCCAGTTGTCCAAATTGCTTGTGGACAACATCATAGTGTACTACTATGCCAGAATGGTCAGGTATGGTTGAATTGAAAAGTGAGGATTTTCATAACCTTTCCCCTTTTTTTTTCAAAGGTTTATAGTTTTGGATCGAACATTTATGGCCAACTCGGTTGCGGAGATATTTTGGCAAAGAATAATATACAATTAGTGAAATTACCATGTAGTGCTGTTCATATAGCAGCTGGAAACAATCACACTGTTGTTCTCACGTCCAAAGGGGAGGTGTACACATTTGGAAATCATCAGAAAGGACAGTTGGGAAGATCTCCTGTAATTTCACCTCAGGATTCCCAGCCTGGCCAGAGTAGCAGTTCCAAATTTATATCTCCGAGATCTCCGTGGTATTCAATTCCTAGCCAAGTGCCGAATGTAGGCCCTAGACATGGCAGACGTGCTACATGGGTTGGAGCATCTGGTGACCAAACATTCATTAAGATCGATGAAAGCCTAATCAATGCTCTGAGTATTTCAAAATCTACAGTTACTGCGAACAGAAGTTCTCTAGGTGAGTACGAGATGAGAGCAAAGGATGCCTACCTTTCTTTTTTTAATAATTCAGCAACATTAGTATATTTTTGACATTAATAATCGTTCCGTTGAGGCCCTCAAAAAAAATTCCCTGTTGCGCGACTGTTGCATATAATGAAGGAGTGCGTGATGACTACCTGGTGATGTACAAGAAAAAATGTTTTCCATGAATGGGTAGTTTCTTAGACATTGAACTTTTACGTTGCTCACAGGTTTTCTAGATTTCAACTCAAGTTTTGCGTAGTCTGAGGAGTAATTATTATCTTTAATCATTTCCTCTTGAGATCCACACTCTTTAACCATTTACAAAGCCATTTTGTACTGTACTATGTTTTTAGTTGCTGTGTTTCCAGTCAAGGGTAGTAGTTTTTCATCTACTATTATTCTATCACAGTCATAGTAAAATTATGGGTAAATAGTATGACGAATTGGGGATCATCCCTATAAACTATAGTTATTTGTGCGACCGGTTGGGAAAAATAGTGTTTTCCAACGTGCCTTCATACAATAATTTCAATAGAATGTGACTATTTAAATTAAATATCTTTTCTTAAACGAAAAGTTGTTTCAAAATGCGATTAGTTTTGAAAAGTGTCACTTTATTCGTCAAAATTAGAAAAAAAAACATTTTTTCTCGACAGTTAAGTATTACTAATAACTATACGAAATCTTTTTTGCAGTACTTATTCCTAATCACGAGGATACAGCCAAGTCATTTTCATGTTTGGTTATCAATAAACGAGACGGCAATTGTAACTCATTCAAAGGAAAAGACCAGATGAGTTTTTGCGGTAAAGCAATATGCCTAGATCCCATGTATAATGTCCTGTGGTCGTATAACGTCAAGAATCATGAAATTGAATGCTTCAACATCATTTCATCCGAACTAACCACAAAAACCATCCACAAACTGAACAACAGAATACTATCTAACAGTCGCCCTATGAGCCTAGACAATTTCAGAGATAAAAATTTCAACATAACAGCTATTCTGTCACCCGAACTTTCTCTACCACTTGTCACCAACTGCTTTGTTACCAGATTTCAGGCAGCCATAAATTTGTTGTGCACTTTAGATACGTTGACGGTTGCACATGAATTACAAATGGCGGCTGTGAAAGAGGAAACCGATGACAGGCAATTGGTTTCTGGTAAATTATATTCAAAGGAAGATTATCAAGTTGTTAATAGGTTCGAAGGTCATGGCGGAGGATGGGGTTACTCTGGACACAGTATCGAAGCCATAAGATTTATGGTTGATACTGACATTCTTCTGGGTGAGTATTAATTCCTTTGAATCAATGTATATATCCAAATATATTGATGAATGAATACGAGATGAATATACCAAGTGTACAAGAAGTGATTAATTGGCGACAGGAGAGCTTGCATTGTTCTAGAGCTCAGAAAATAATATATATTTCAGTATTTATAATATCCCATTAATTATCCGCACCAATTTAGATAAATTCAAATAAAATAAATCATCTTTGATTAACATTCGAGCATTATGCATTTAGTCGGTGCCTTTTGACTCTTTATTCGAGTGATGTTTATAATAATCCATAAGGCAAGCTGCGACACCTCTCTTCATAAGAATTGAAGATTCCTTGTTGCTGAAGATATTCATTAATTCTTTCAACATTCCAATATTTCTGCGTGCTTGTTCGATTTCCTTTTTGCACTTGTGCAGAATATCATTTCTGATTTTCAACTTCACTCCTTGTAGGTGGCTTTGGATTATTTGGTGGAAGGGGAGATTATATCGCCAAACTGAAACTCTTTGATATTGGACCTGATGGTGGTGAACAGGAAGGCGATGGTGAACTGATTACCGAAACTGAAGAGATACCTTATGAATGTGGACCTCGGCAGAAGTGTTCTATGCTATTCGATGAACCAATCCAATTACAGGTATTTCATACATCGTCAAATGATGATTGTCCTCTTTATATCTATTATGTATCTTTCGGTAATTACACGAGAGGCTTTCGGGTGCTATATATTTCAATCGTTAGATATTTCCATCATCTTAAATCATCTAAGGGTTGTTTCCAATTCAATTCTGAAATAGAATCATTCTCTTGGTAACACCTGTGACGAAACGTACCATAGAGATGATATGATGCCATAATATGTTCCCTACACCTCAAAAATTGCGAATGAAGGAGAATTACAACCTAGAAGTTTAGGAGAACTTGGTTAGACTTTCTAATTTCTAATTTTATCGTTTGTATAAATGCCCAGCGGGGTAAAAGTTTTGATGGTAGATAAAAAACCATATGACTTAAGACTAGTTATTCACATCCTGTATAGCGTATTACATTATGTAGTATAATATTCAATATCATTTGCAGGCTAACCGTTGGTACGTGGCTTGGTGTCGAATCAGTGGTCCTAGTAGCGACTGCGGATCATCTGGTCAAGCCATGGTTACCTCTGAAGACCAAGTCATGTTTTACTTCAAATCGTCTAAGAAATCCAATAACGGAACTGATGTCAACGCTGGACAGATCCCACAATTACTTTACAAAGTAATAACACCAGAAAGTCAAGCTCCACTTAGGCAATATGAGATATCCGAGCCTGTTCACATATTGTCGAAGGAATTTTCAAGAACGGTAACCAAGGAATGTTTCCAGAGCCTACTATCACTTCTACAGTGGTCCTGGAATACCTTCAAGTGGGGTGTAGTGGAAGGCCAAAATATCAAGAACGCATACACGTGTTTGGAGCTCGAACGCTTAGTGTATATTAGTAAAGCCAGTCTGAGACTTATAAGAACCTATACTAATGAGATCTATCCTAGTCAGGTCAATAAGAAGATACTCCTCGAGAACGTCCATCTTGCAGAAAGTATAGGCGATGTTAGAAGTTTACTGAAACAAATTCTATCTGATAATTTACCGATGACGTTTCAATCGAAAAAGTCGACAAAATGGAAAACTTCTAATTTCAATATGGATTTGACCGTTGAAATATTGGACGAATGTCATCATACATTTGTGCAATGCTTTCATGCTTTCTATCCAACAGCCTATTTGAAATGGACATGTCTGTGTGACTTGCTGACAGAAATAGACAAAGTGAGTATGATTTAATATTTATTCATTTTGAGTCTACTAGATATCAGATGGGTGAAATTTGGGATATCTGAACTACTGAACCGTTCTGAAACTCGGTGTAGAGGAATATAAATGATATGTTTATTATTTTTTGTCTTTTTTTGAGTTAAATACTTCGTACTCAAAAAGTTGAAGGTAGTATCTTTATATACTTATTGTTTTGCGCTTGCGCGATAATTGTTGTCTGAAGTTTATTGGTTTTGATATTCTTCATCATTATATCTTTGATACTTTAGGAAAACGGCGCAATTGCTCAAGTAGCATTGATTTGAATTAGTGCAAGTATTGAATGACTATGAGGTATGAGATGTTTTCTTCAAATGCATATGACCAATCATTGTTCTTGCTTTCAGGAGGGAACACACCAATCATCTGCAAACAGTCAAAGGCTACTCAGCGCCGTTCTTTGTGCTCTCTGCGCCCCTAGCGTAAGACTAAGAAGTACTTTCCCACTGTTAGGCGCAAACGTAAACTCAGAAGCATCAATTCATCGAAATTTAAGTCCTTCAGACAACACAGGTCATCCTATGATGAGCTGTTCAGACTCTCATCATTATCCAATATTAGTTGAACAGATGAGCTACAAAAGCCAGGTGAAAACCAACATTTTCCAGTTTTAGCAAAAAAATCGAACTTTATTTGTGTATGTAGATGGAATCAACAAGTCCAGAATTGTTCACTTGGCCTTGGAACGATGTTCTGGAACGATTATTGCATTTGGTGGCCGACCCTGTTATCAAAAGCCTTCATCAGAGTAAAACTTCACCTCTTCCAGGATTGACTCGTCATTGTTGCCATCTCTTGGGCCGTGTTGTTGCTGAATTGGTTCATCAGTGTAGTGCAACAGAGGTAAATTTCTTTGAAATGTTGATAACTTTCAAGTTTCGTGATTATCTTGAATGAAAAAGGGAAAACTTCAAATTTATGTGAACTACTAAATAAGTTGATTAAATTCCAATTATTCTACAGGAAGAGTTACAGTCGGGTTGTGGGAGAATTTTACACATTACACCATCTAGATTCACTAGAACTAATCAATCACGCACATGGAACACTGGTAATGGTTCTCCAGATGCTATCTGCTTCCATGTTGATCATCCAGGCATATCAATCGCCGGAGTTGGAGTTTATGGGGGTATAGGACATTATGATTATGAAGTGGAACTATTAGAAGATGTAAGTTTTTATGACTATTCATCTTTATGTTTCTACTCAATATACATTATTGTATTATTCAACTGTGTATTTTGTAAGGAATTAACTCAACTTTGCTGTAGGATAACACTGAACGTACCTTAAGTCTAGTTCAACTAAATTTTACTTACCTAAAGCTGATTTGTCCATTTCAACCTTTGTTTGAGATGACATCAACTGTTTTCGCATGCTCGCACAAAAATACTAAATTATATATGCAAACTATGCTGTAATTTCGACAACTGGTCAAATGAGTATCACCAGATGGTCATTGCAGACAAGCTGAACGTGGCAGACCTGCTCACTCGCTTGGGCTTTTGCCGGAAGATGCTTTCAGTGGCAATGTTATTGAGTAGAATTGTGGGATATCTAGCAGATTTTCTACCCACAAACACCACATGAGACGGCATTGCATCCACTTTGTGTAGTGTGTAGCTTCCTCGCGCTGCATTTTCGAGCCTTTCTTTTTCCAAGAAAATTATACATTTATTATTATAATTATATTTACCGTTAAGGAATTATGGGAACCTTTACTTGAATATGCTGAAGATTTTTTCAATCCAGAACTACAGCGGCAAAGAGTTTAATTCAAGAACTTGTCGCTTCAAGAGGTATATTCAATTGGCACCTTATCTTATCACAGTTAATTTTTTTTGGGATATTGCATCAAATGTATAAAAGAAAATCTACTAATAAGGTTGAGTTTGAGTAATCCATTAGAGCAGCTATTACAGCTAAGCCGTATCTCTTAAGTTTGCCGTTTTCATTTCATTTTTTAGCAGAGCACATCGATTGGAGGTTCAGATAGTCACACCCATACGCAACGATGGAACAGTTTGGAAGTAACGAGAGGCTCTTTTGGACCAGAAGATTTCGCACCAGATATCATTGAAATCAAGTTTGAGCGTGCTGTGGCCATCAAGGTAGGTTCACATACATAAGCTGGTAATTGTGGGACTGAACTTTTTTTATTATAGGAAAATACCAAATACGCGATACGTTTAAGGAACCACGGTGGAAGAACTAACAATGGTGATGGTGGTTTGAGCACCATCAAGGGTTCGGATGGTACCAATTTTGTTTTCTCCACGTGTGCATTGAGTTTCAATGGTACAACACTTACCAGAGGACAAATACCAGTTATTCTTTACTATAGGTGAGATAATGATATTAGTATCAGATCGAGATTTCCTCGACATTTGGCACCATATACTAAGATGTCGTTCATTAGGTCTCGACGTTTATATACATAAAACTTTATATACTATAAATAATGGAATATAAATATTGTTCTTTCAGCAACCCTGTTGAATATGCGAGAACGTCTACAACAAAATTAGAACATCAAGCAAGGAAAGCAGCACTATCCATGACCAGTGCCATCTTCAAAAAGGCTTCAGATCTGATGACGGTAGCAAGAAGTAAAGTGGAAGAAGTCCCTTCTGCTGAACTACTCAGCTCATCGTGTATGGTATCAACTCTGCTACCTCTAATTGCAGCTTATATCAGTCCCCTTGTCACCAGCGATCCAAGGGTAAGATATTTGCAATGATTTTTACAACGAGACTAATTGAAATCAATAAATTATAATTTTTTAATATTTCAGAGTGCAGTTTACGTCCTGGGCTTGATATATGATCTTCTCCCCCATGTTGCGGCCTTGAACCTGATTGGGGGCTCTACTCCTTCAACGGCTAAATCAGTGTCATCCCTTACGAACAATCCCGATGGATTTGATTACCGTATTAACACATCTAGCCCCCATTACACCTGGGTGGAGAGTGAACATCCTTACAAATCAGCAACCGTTTCAAATTACAGGTGAATACCAATATCTGAAATCACGCGGACCCTTCAAAATATAACCGAACATAAAAAATTGCTCTCTGACGATATGCTAAGCGTTATTTTCATCTATGCCGAATACGAGCCTGGTCAAGCCTGTACTAGAAACTGTATCTTTCGAGAAAAAAACTGAAAATATTTTACACCTTTTTGTTCTTTTTATTCCAGGGTGAAGTTTCCTGAATCCATCAGATGGCTTTCATTAGAATTTGATCCATCTTGTTCTACAGTTCAACCAGAAGACACACTTCAGTTGTATGTACCGGCTTTGGTAACACGTAACAGTAAGTTGGTGGATACGAATTCTATTGATATTGAAGATGGTATTCCTCCACCTCCTCCATACTGGCCAGTGCTCCATAAATTTAGTGGATGGTAAGTCCCGTTTCTGATTAAATCCACTAATCTTTCATTCATTATTCCTAGTTCATTAATCAATTTCAAATTTTGTAAAAAATGCATGATAATTGATAATGAAATGGAGTCAACCAGAAAAGCTATGTCTGTAGCTCATATTAGTTCAGAGTTCGCGTCTAGCGAAGCCATCCTACCTTCATACATTCATATCATGCTATACAATGGCAAGCTCAAAAATCAAAATACGTTAATAGCGCATGGTATCACTCTATCTTCCATAATACGTTGCTTTTGAGTAATGTTATAGTGAAAGATTTTTTTTTTTTTTTTTTCAGCCTTCAATGGCCAGCTAACGCAGTCGTTCTACCAGGAAACGAAGTGATATTTTCATTGGAAACCGCATCAGATTATTTGAAAGACGAAAAAGCAAATGCTTATGGCTTCAAATGTTTAGTCATTGGTTATGAGTGGCCTTTGCCTGGACTAGGTGGCCCTCTAGCTGGATTAAAGCATTTAGAATCTGAATTGGCATTTTTAGGAGGCATGTGCGCAGCCTGCTTGATAAAGAAGGATCTTCTGCTCCCTACCTATGGAGGTAAACAATTTTAAAAATATTAAAGATTATAACGGAGAGAAAAATATTAAATATTTCATATGCTCATAACTGCTGAACCATTCGCCGTATTTGGCCCGATAAAGCACAATTTTCTTATCATTTGCAGATGAAGCAGATATAGACGTCGAGATGGCAGAAATGGTTGCGTCAGTAACATTTGCCATGCATGCTCAACTTTTGTCCAAAGGATTGGCTCTTAACAACCCTCCAACTGTTAGTCAAGCCCTAGATGGTATGCTGCCTTATAGGTAAGTTTGATGTTTCAATGAGGATAAAATCGAGATACAATTGTACTAGTATATGAGACGGAGATGGGTAACACAACTTCTACTATATTTGACTCATCTTGTCCTTGAACTAACAGAAGTTTGCTCATTTGATTTGAGAATTCAATATTTGTGGAGACTCCTGACAGTATGAAGGTGAACCTGAAAACATTCAATCAGTGTTTCCAGTTATAGATAAAAATTAAATGCTTAGGATTTATTGATTAGAAAAGAAAAACTACGTAACGATTAGATGGATGATTATTTTTCAATATCCAACCCCCCGTGCTAATGTGCTAATGAGATAAGAGTGGAAACAAATAAATTGAATGAATGCGAGATCAAAACGTTTATTAAATTTAAATACTTCATTGGTAGATATTCACAAGACTAGTAAAAAAATCATAGATCAGTGGTCAAGAGATCGGCTCTCTCCAGTATCACATGGACTTCTGTCTCTCTATAGGTTCTCCCATCAGGAACTATCAGACTCACATTTTTTTGCGCGTTATCCTTTCCATATTTCCTTTCTCTGAACACTTTATGGTAATACAAGGATAAAATAATTATTAAGACTATCAGTAAAGCACATACCACTCCTATGATTACTATCATGGTCGTATGTCCTGATAAAATGGTACATCTTTCTGAATCATAGTTCTTAACGGAAATATATTTTTCAGAATAGAGACAGTAAATTTCTGAGAAATATTCTTTTAATGGGGCATACGTACTCATAAATATATCACAATTGCATGATTCATTGAGTTTGAGGTTAACAATTTTTTGAACCAGCCCGTTAACATCCAGTGAGTTTCCCCACAAATAAGAGAAAACATTGGAGTCTAAAGTAAGGAATAAAGCTGTATTCACCACTAAGTCTTTATTTTGGGTGATTTTCATGAAGGCACCAGGAGACACAACGTCAATATTGTTATTTTTGAACAATACATCACCCTTCACAGATACTGTAAACGCTTCACCTTCTAACACTTTGATGTTTGAATTCATAACTTCAAACAATTTAGGTCCTTCTATTATAAAACACCCAGAATGGAGTGATTCGAATTTAGAATTGGATATTTGAAATTTTTCTCTAACCACCACGTTCGAAATCGCCCTACTTGGTACTTCGTTGACTGTCAGGCCATCTAAAGTGAGTCGTTTGGTGGTGAAGAGCTTGAAAGCCTGTGGTTTTAAAGTATCTATTTCCGTGTTCCTCAACGCTATAGACTCGGAATGATGTAATGAGGAAAACGAAAATGACTCCATATTCTTGACATGACAACTGTTCAAATCGATATTCTTGATCCTACCCTTGAAAGTATGCTGCGATATTTTTTCTATTGTGCAGTTCTCAATTAATATACTCAGCGAAGGAATATTGTCATCATCCGTCTCATCATCTGGCTCATAAGTCGCTCTATATCCGTACCACATCAAACTTTCTGGGAGAAGGGTCAAAGAAGGAATGTTTTTCAAGTAGACATGTCGTAAGTTTCTAAGATCTTCTATTGAATGGCTATCAAATGACACTTTCTTGCAGTTGTTGATTTGAATACCCCAGACGTCGTAGATTGGGATTTTTCCTCGACCTATAGAAAATTCCTGAAATAATAATATCTCTTATTATGTGCATATGAGGTGGCTCATCGTGGCTATATGGAATTCGAAGAGGATGTGATTTAGGTATCTTTAGGGAGGAACACTCTTCAACGCACATGTTCGATGGAAATTCGGACATCATATTGAGTAGGTAGAATTTATAAAGGGTTCGTCTAGAGTAGAGGATAGTACATTTGGAGGAATCGTCCTGTGGTTGTGTGTTGTGTGCAGTTTTAGACGGAAAAAAGGTCTGGATGGTCTAGTACTTTTTAAAATGTCATGTCTGTTGTACAAATGCAACGGGAGTTACGTGTTCAGTTTGGTATTCCACGTCATCGGACCGTAAAACCATTCAGAGAATGGCTGAAGCACAATACAAACAACAGATAATGTGATTAAGAAATCGCCAAAGCTTAAGGGTACTATCAGAACCCCGGAAAACTTGAGCAAAGTGGAAAAATACATTGTGATGCCCCATTCATTCCACATTTGCGTGCCATTTCCCTGGATAGCTACGAGTACTCTGTTCGTAGTATTTTGAAGAAAGATTTAGTGTATCTTCCATAAAAAATCCAAATTTAGCAAAAATTGTTGGCAGAGGATACGACAGGCATAGTTTTAGGATCTTGAATTTTGTTTTACTAGAAAATATGGGATGTATTTCAGATATTTCACTTGAATAATACCGCTACAAGAAAACACAACATCTTGTAAAATGTACTTAAAGAATTTGAAAATTTCAAGGTGAACTTTATTTAATATTTTAACTTCTGAAATTGATGTTAAATTAAATGTCAAGGAAGTACTAGTATATACTTTCAGATTTTATGTTTACCTTTTGACTTCCTCATCCATTTATGAGTAATGCGATTGATATCATTGTTTTCATAGGTGATTCACATAAAATTTATCTTTCTAGAAATAGAGTCATAATGCTAATAATATCGAAGTTATAAACTTTAATGGGTATTCGTTAACTACCAGCGTAACTATAATCATTGGACTTCAATTTGATTCATTGGAAATATCGGGTTTTCGTAGATTGTCAAAGTAGTATTATAGGAGAAGATACGGATATAAATTCAAATGAATTGGTTACATTAATCTGCTGTTACTGAAGATCAAATAGAAATAATTCGAAGCAAGTTTTTCAAGCAAGCCGAACGACAGGCTACAGTAAGTGAGGTAGTCCAGCTAATTTCTATACTCAATCAGTCAGCTCATATCGGAAATCATTTTACTGATTATGAATGAAAACAATTGTAAGTAAACAATCGAACAACTTTCCGAAAAATGTTATGCAACTGTTTTTCGAACGGTGCTCGATTGCCTCTGAATTCTAAATTATTTACAAATTATCAAAGTGACGGTTTCTAGTTGTTGACGAGAAATGAGGTATAAAGTATTGACAAAAAATTATTTTGGGAATTTTTAAAATTTTCTAGCGATCTTGAACTGAATTTTGAGAGGGAGTTTAATATTCCAGTTTTTAGGATTGAAAATAACATTTTATTTTGCTGGCATACCTCAGCGTCTTCTCGGCAGGTACAGTTCATCATTGGGTTATTTCCGCCTAACCAATGACAACCATACTTCGGCTGAGAAGTGATGTCTTCGTTCAGATGAGTGTTGCCTGTTAATATTGCTGCACATTTTGAAAATGCAAGGAATAATATCCACACCCAAGTTGTTACAACTGTAGGAAAAACCATCCTCGAAGCTACATCCTCACGTTACCAGTTTACTTCCGGTGGAGAACTGAAAAAAAAACCAAAATCACAAAAAGATTTTTTTCGTGTACAAGTTTCAGGGTATGCAGGGTCCACCACAACTGAGAATGAGAAATCAATAATAAATATATTATTCATTGAAACTCATTTCGAATGATTGATTCACTATTCAAATCTCGGCAAATTTCTTTTGTATCTCTGCTCTCTGTGGATCTCATATTTCAATTCGCCACTTTGGAGTACATCTTATTTCAATAAACATGACATGACAACCCAAATCATTTTGAATCCAAGTTATTTCATCTCTTCATATCGTCCAAGTCGGCCAGCCGAGCTACGGCATTCAATAACAGTTTTATCTATCACATTCGTCTCTTCGAAGTTCTTCTGGAATACTTTCAAATTTATAGTGTTTCCAGATGTATCCAAATTTTGGCAACAGTGTTATTTTAAATGGGACCCGGTTTTTTTTGTGATTTTCCATAAAAAGTTTCAATTCATTTACTTTACCTGTCTATATCTATTTTTTGAGTTTTTGAGTTACAAACCAGTTTCAAAGATTTTCAATCAAATTTGGGGTCACAAAATATATTTCCATATTTCAGTTCGAAATTTGGCATGATCCTGGATTAATATCGCAGATCAAACTATTGTTTGATCTGCGCCACTGTTTTCGAATTTTAGGGAGCTAGAAAGATTGCCATTTGTCAACTTACGAATCTGTGAATAACTCTATACTTTAAAATTAAACTTTAAAATCAGAATGAAAACAACCCACTCTACAATTTTTCTTCACATTTCCTTATCCTATCCTAACCTATCTTGTTTGGACTCCTGCAAAACAATTGGTATATGTACTTATTTGTCGTGTAAGCTTGAATAATGGTTTTCTATGGATCGAGTTGATTCATAGATATGTCGATTTATAGACGACACAGAGAGCACAGAGAATATATCAATACAAAGAAATTAAGGCATATTGAATAAATCTGAAATTCAATGAAGCCAGATAACTTAGAATCCAAGCAAGAAAGGTATAGAAAAATGTATGTAAAATTGTAGTTTGCCTTGTTCTTATTTTGAAAATAACAAAAATAATGGGTGTCTAATTTGAAAAAAACGAGTTCTTTACAATTTTGTGAGTTGAAAAATGGCATCTTTTAAAAGAACACTGTTTAACTGACAACTAAAATTGCCAAACTTCGAACTGAAATCCCGAATATTGAGCGAAATATAGTGATTTTCGCGGCTCTCAAATTTGATATAAAAGTTTTTGAAAGCCATTGGAGACAGATTTAGGGAAGTAAAGTAGATTAATTGAAGTTTTTATAGAGCATATAGAGCACAAAAATACAAGTACTAGGTGTCTGATTCAAAATAACAAAGTTTTTGCCAAATTTCTACACATTTGGCAAAACTGGAAACTTGAGAGTATTTCACAAATGCACCTCAGATAACCTAATATTGGTATGAATAAATTTAAATATTTTGCCTGAATATTTTCCATAACAATTAATAGGCCACCCACCATGGGATTCTCGATATATTCATTTTATCAATTAAAATAATTCGGAAGAATTATGAAATATTCACCTCTTTTTTTCGCTTTTCCAGTTTCAGGTCAACCTTTAATGTTATTCACACCTCTCGCAAACATATCTGAAACAAACTACCCACTTCATTTCAAACTCCTAGAACCTACTTTATTTACGCGTGTTTGTACAGAGCGATAAATGTGCTCTCATACAAGATGGCGAATAAGATAAGAACACCTATTCCAGTTGATATGCAACACAACTGAAGGCTATTTCATCTAATGGTCACAAGAATTATAATTTATACCACAGAAGGCTGTATGATTTCATGAAGTCAGAGCGCTTTTTCGCTCGAAAAATATCGATATTTCCGATAAGATAAGGAGAGCCGTTACCCTTTAGTCCACAAATTAAATAGATCAAGGTAATCGATGTTGTTTCCTAATTCTAGCATGACGATTCGGGAGTGGTTTTTTGTCGAATGTGTAATCCCAAGAAACCAGGATATTGCAAGCGTATGCTAGGAAAAGTTCATTCAGATTGATTCGAAGAATGCACCTACAGTGTTTAGAAACTTCTGTATTTTTCCAACTATACAGGAATTGGCAGAACTCTGAAAACTAAATCAAATCCATACTTATCTGTGGCTTGAAGAGTTATTCAAGTTACTTCGAACAATTGGCCTCCAAATTTCCGGCAACTCAATTGGTTGGTTATTATCTAAAAAATAATTATATACAGGTGTCCCGAAACTGAGCAATGCCGGACGAAAGGCAAATATACCTCAGTTATGAATAAATTATGTTTTTAATGATATTTTAAACAATCCTACCGATTCTCAGCTTGGTGGGAATTTAGGTAACTTTACTCTTATTTTTGGTTTAATTTGACCGGTCTAATAGTCTTGAAATTTCATATACAAAGAGACAATGGAGCATTAATGATCAATGTATTTAAAACGTAATAATGTAAATATTCACATTTAACTATTTATATCGATTGGTCGAAGTGAATGAAGTCATCGTTTGTAGATTCTGTCTCCTACATGCTAATAAAGATATTCTCTATTTAATCAAGAATGAAAATATATGATGGTATTATATGAAGATATTTATAAATAGAGATAATATCTGTAATTCATATTTATTATTTAACCTTGAGGCTCAATTACTGAGAAAAAAATTCGTAATGGATATTTGAAGTGTTTGAAATGTTCCAAAATAATGAAAATGAACAGAAAGATCCTTCAGAATTCAATATTTACATACTCTCCACAGAATAAATACACAATGTTAAATAAAATAATTTCAAGGCACTGAATTGAATCCCAATTCAAGGCATATAAAAAAAACCAGTAACAAATGGGAAAAGGGGCAGTTTTTGCACCTCATGTTCTGAATTCATAACTGGATAATTACCCTACAATTGCATGTCCAGAGTTCATATATTCTAAGTTCATGATATCGCACTGAAACTCCTAAGGGGCCGAGATTTACTGCCGTGGCTATATGAATAATTACTTCACAGAAAAAAAATTCACTTGAATATTCTCATTCACGATAGAATCCATTAATTCACCACTAAAATGAGATTCAGAGTATTCGAATCCATTACTATGTTCTGAGGTCTTGAAATCTTCACTAGACTGTTTGAAAATAAACAGAGGGTTCGTTCAGAGCAAGACATATTCTCCAGATGCACGTGAAAATATTCCAAAAATGCATTCAATCTCGTAGACGTGATATACCTGAAACCTCGTTTATTTTTCCACATGTTTCAATTACACGTGAATATGTTTCCAATAACTTCCTGCCTGCTTAGTTCTGAGAAAGAGACAATCTGAAATTTGAAAATTGACTTTATGCTTGTCAATTGAATAATTCGATCATTAAGTAGAGCTTCCTTCTTATCTCATCATAACAGTTAATTTTCGCTGTGTTGTGTATTAAAAAAAGTGACAGTACCTAATGGCCTAATAAACAGTTTTAATTCTCGGGTTGATACACTGAGTAGGTGTAAATATCTCGACTTTCAAATGCTCAGATGTTGTTGGAATTATTTTCTCAATATTGAGCATAATATAATGTGACCTGAAACCGAGTGGAGTATGTATTCATGGAAATTCTCGAAGAACATTTCTTTAGAAAGAACGTGAATGCATAAATTTGAATAATTCTCGTCAAATCATGCCGAATAAAAATACAACTATGACCAGAAGTCCCCGATTTGTTGTTAGTAACAGAAACCCTTTGAAATAAATTTTTAAAATCTTACCTATTATTTTTCCCCATGTTTTGGTTCAACAGATTCAGAAAACATTCGACAAATTCCTATCTTAAAATATCAAAATCAGTTAACACAAAGCAGAAGGATTGTAATATGTTGAATAAAGTATGGACCTCCATCTGAATTTTAAGATTTCTTTCTCCTCGAATTATAATGACTACACCATTTTCATTTCGAATTCCACCTTTTATCATGCAATATTCGGCAATTGGTCGGATAGCCCTATACACGAGTTTAAAATTTCAACGGCTTATTAAAATAATTATTGGCTTTTTATCCACGTGAAAAAACTTTCTCCAATATTAATGCATTCTTTTCATGAAAATGGAGTAACATTGGGAAGTGCATAAATAAGTTGATACTTATCATTTATTTGGTTCCTGTATGTCTCATTTATATGGGGTATCATGTTCTTATCAAATAACTCTAGTAGTAGTATGTACATATTCGTAGTCATTATTGTTTATCATTTATTTAGGAATACATTTTACATCTAGACGAAAAACTTAAGTGTCCTCACAACTCAAGGCACTTGTTGTGACATAGACGCTTCAAATAATATAAACACGTGGTGTGACATCGACAGATCATTAGGCAACCCATTGAGTTATTATCTCATTTAGTAAGATTTTTTTCATCCTAGAAATGCATTATAAAATTAATTGCTATTCGAGGGACCAAACGGAATTTATTATTCATATTTTCTTCTCAGGTGGGATATCAACTTATAATTTATGTCAATCACGAATGAAGATATAACTCATATTTTCGAAGCTGTAGTTAACTTGAACATAGTTTTCAAAATTAGAATTTTTGGTCAAAAGTGGTAACAATGGTTTTGGTTTGACTTACTGGATGAAAAATTACTATTTTCAAATAGTAACCTAACAGCCTGTACCCAATGTGATGATATTCATTCTGCGTTAAGAATATTTTTGTTCGGTAAAAAATATCCAACAGTATCTTTACCCCAATTTTTGTGACTCAAATATATCCAAATAATATTTTTCGAGAAAAATTGGAAATGATTCCATCATATATACGACTTAGCTATAAGTCCTTTCGTATGGTGTAACAACATTATGCAAAAAGCATTTAGGAAAACGTCTGGCTCAAAATCAAAAATAAATTAGTCGGTGATATCACTGACTTATCGAAACTGGGACAGGCATAGTCTAGAAATAGGTCATACGTTTTGGTTAGTATGTTTGGGAAACGTCGATCGAATATGTTTCAATTCCTTATCGTAGGTCATTAATTCCATTAGTGATGGGAATGAGATATTGCCTTTCAATAACAATCTTGCATAGTTAACACTTTGTGTATAGGAGCTACATTTCAATGAATTTAGTTCTCAAAACAATTACTTCTGAATGTATGGCAGAATAAGTTTAATTTCTTGTATCTTGAATTTTATAGAGGTTAATTGACGGATATTTCATCAAGAAGTCAAATTTATGGACTCAAGACTATTTTCAATTTTATACGCGGGGAATCTTGAATTTTTGGTGGCTGTGTAAATTCTGTTATGAATTTTGTTATTTTGATGGACAGATGTATATTATATGTTGGTATTAGGAGCTAATTTGGATTGGTAGTTTGTTGACAATGCGATGCGATTTGTCACAATTGAAGATTTAAAATTAGAATCGAAGAAATAAGCTATAGATATGGATGAATGAATAGATTCACTATTGAACAGACCTCTTACATTAGAAGTTTATTCTTTCTTTACATGGCAATCTTTTTTTCAAATTTGGAGAAATAATCAGCCTATAAAAATTTAACCATAGTAAAAATTGGTTGATACTTAGATCCAATAAAATACTTACTTAAAAATACAGAAAAATGTATCAATGAACTTGTGAAACGATTTATAATCTGATATTTTGAAGCTACTGATTATTTTGAACATTGGTACTTTATTATCATTAAGGACATGAAAATTAAGAAAATGTCAAACCAAACAGTAATGTTGCGATTGAAGTAATGGTACTAAAAAATTGTTTATTAGGATTGTATGCAAACTTCGTACAAGGCAACTAGTCTAGTCAAAACGTTTTCTGGTTCTTCAAAGATTATTTGAACTCATTAAATATAAATAATAAATCAAAAATTGAAAAGCTTCAGGCGCATCCAGTATAAATATTAGAGATCTATGATCATAATCCGTGGTCCAGAAATCTTCATTGCAATTGTTGAATTCAGCAATCCATTAGTTAATCAACAATAATTTGTCGCACTATAGGTACTTATTCAATATTTTATGCGATAACTGCTAAACTCATCAAACAATTTTCCAGAGATCTCAAAATAAATGGCAGTTAGAAAAATGAAAAAAAAGCATATTTTTGCCTTGGATCAACAATTTTCTCCGATTTAAAGCAAAACAATTTTCACTGAACCACCAGTGTGAATTTTTAAAAGCAAAGCATAACTCAATATTATTTTCACCGAAATCTACTCTGAGACCTGAGTTCAAAAATCATTCTGCAATTATTGAAATGTTTCAATAGCGGATTATTATAATTGTAGACGCATGGATCTTTTAAATTTTCGTTTAAAAAAAATTAAATAATATAAATCAATTGAAAGGAAAAGAAACCTAGAAATATTATGACTTAGTATCGATGATTGAATGAATATAATAGAAATTTTCCATCATCAATTTGAGTTTTTGTGTTATTACCGTGTGATTGTGATATGGAAATAACGAATATTTCGATCCAGATAGATTTGTATGAAAATCGAAAAAAAAGTGAAGAAAATCGAATAAATTATTGAAATCAGCAAAATTTATGGTGGCAGGGCATTCATACCAAAATAGGATTATTACTATGATATTTCTTTTTATTCCTAATGAATGAGAAGACAGTTTATGGTCTCGAATGTAAGATGTGGAACATACTAACGAAGATTCACTACATAAAGAAATGGAAAATTCTGTGAGAAACCTCAACTATAATTTAAAGAATAAAATGAGATACTAATAATTTTTCATGATTCTTTAAGATAGATGGAGGTTTTGCAAAAGTGTTTGTCATTATCTCAATCTGTGAGAGTTGATCAGAATGAATTCATTCAGGAGCATTGTTCATTCACACTGTTCCAGAACACGGAAAAATTATTTAGAACAAGCACGCAGAAGCTCCTGACCCTACGTCAGTGCTTTTCTACATTTATATTTATTTGTTATGACCATTGTTATGTTTTCTAGCTGCCTTTGAATTACTGAAAAGCTGTCTACATTCTTTACTGATTATCGAATGTTAGCTTATCTTAATTTTTGGAAAATACGAAAATTATTTTTTTATTTTTTATTTAATTCATATGTGACTTGTTGACAAATCTTCTGTAGGACAGAAATGTTAACTATTATAGGATGTCTATAGAATTACGCTGTTGCGCTATGAAACTTCTTAAAATCAGTTGGTATAGATAGAATTTTTTTGTTAATGTTATTTTATTAGAAATATTATCAGACTAAAATTAATGTCACGTTAACTTATGCCAACTCACATATTCTTACTGCAAGAAATTCCCGCACTTAAATCTGAATACCTATTGTAAACAATAACACAGATGCTCCTTGAACTCAACTTCCATTTATCATCAAGATTACATCATCGGGTTCGACCAAGCGCAACTACACGTGATACAAGGTGACAATTTTTTTTCAATTCGCATATGCTTAAGCGGGTAAAGAGCACTTCTTGAAGAGTAGCGAGTATACTCGACAAGGGTGAGCACCAGCACTGAGCGCACACCGACGTAGAACGTATGCACGGGCAATTTGCCTGTGATGCACTTTCAAGAAGCGCGATCTGCTGACAGAAAATCTTTTCAGTTTACG
Source organism: Micraspis discolor (assembly GCA_030674115.1). Lineage (NCBI taxonomy): Eukaryota > Metazoa > Arthropoda > Insecta > Coleoptera > Coccinellidae > Micraspis > Micraspis discolor. The sequence continues at coordinate 7,427,514 of JARTUT010001740.1, forward strand.
AGCTCCTCTTTCACGTTCGATTTGCGAACCGGTGAATGACAATCTAATTTATTTCGTTCATTCAAACTAACTAGTACTGGGAACGTAATCTATACCGGAGCATGTGTGCTACTGTACTTAGGCGGTGTTGCCATATCACAATAGGTGAAGCAATGAGGATGGCGTTAATGCGTATCTGGAATCGGCAATTGATAGTTTGTTGTTGCTTAACTGCTGAACCAAAAACTTTTCCTCGAATTTTCATTTGTGCATATCAAGAAATCATTTTCCAATATAGAGGTTGATCCACAAAACAGTTGAAGTAATTTTTAATGGATCTCCCATTATATTGTCATACAGGGTGGCCATTTGAAAACGAAACAGGCGAGATTACAGACGAAATAAATTTTTTCGATAGAAATGCTCAGACAGGTCGATTTCTGTTTCGAGGGCGACAACTTAAGATGTAGGTTACGGATGCATAGCGCTTCAACCCTTGCTACTACAACCCTCACCCCCAAATTTTGAATAGGGAAGATGGGGTGAGTGATACCTCATTTGAAAGGTATTTTTATACTGATTTTAGTACAGTAACTGTTTTTTCATTTTATGCATTAGTTCTCGAAATATTCTCAACTAAGTATCTGAAAATGAAGTGGTGTTTTTATGGCACTTGTAGTGTTTTTTTGTGAAAAATCGACATTTTGAGCTTCAAAACAACCATGACTGTGGCTTCCTTCCTCCAATCCACTGACATAGAAATCTTTAATCATAATGTCGAACAAACAAAGCGTATTTTAAAGGTATTTTTATACTGATTTCAGCACAGTAGTTGTTTTTTCATTTTATGCATTAGTTCTCGAAATATTCATGCGTTAGTTAATTTTATCACTTAAATCATTTTTTGAGAATAATTGACATTTCGTGCTTCTGAATCACCAAAATTTCCGTACTTGTATTTGAAATTGCAAAACATCTACCACTGAGCAAATGAAGTCATTCCGTACGTGTTAATGCTACTAGGGTCACATGTTCGATTAGCTGTTTTATTCACTGAAATCATTCTCCAACTGTACGGTATCAGAACGATTTGAAGTATTGATCTAAGAAATAAGACTTCTCAAAGTAAAGTGAAAAATTTATCAAAAACTCACATCAATTAATTAAATATTCAAATTGTTCACCATTAGCTTCCATACAATGAAATAAGTTTTGTTCGAAACGATGGCTCACATTTTGCAGCCTTTCTGAAGTGATTTGACGACATTTGTTCACTATACATCTTCTTAAATCTTCTATGGAATCGGGCTGTGTAGAGTAGATTTTACTCTTCAAGTGGCCCCAAAGAAAGAAATCTAGTGGTGACAGATCTGGCGATCTGGCTGGCCATTCAGTGGGACCCCTTCTTCCAATCCACCGATTTGGAAATCTTTGATCCAGATATTCTCGAACTGGTAAGGCGTAGTGTGGAGGAGCTTCATCCTGCTGAAACACAATCTGATCTTCCACATAATTTCATCATCTTGATTAAAGATTTCTATGTCAGTGGATTGGAGGAAGGAAGCCACAGTCATGGTTGTTTTGAAGCTCAAAATGTCGATTTTTCACAAAAAAACACTACAAGTGCCATGAAAATACCACTTCATTTTCGAATACTTAGTTGAGAATATTTCGAGAACAAATGCATAAAATGAAAAAACAATTACTGTGCTGAAATCAGTACAAAAATACCTTTCAAATTATGTATCACTCACCCCATTTTCCCTATTCAAAAATGAGGGGGGGGTTGTAGCAGCAAGGGTTGAAGCGCTATGCGTCCGTAATCTACATCTTAAGTTGTCCCCCTCGAAACAGAAATCGACCTGTCCGAGTATTTCTATCGAAACATTTTATTTCGTCTGTAATCTCGTTTTTCGTTTTCAAATGGCCACCCTGTATTATAGATATTGGTCAGCAGTCTGAATAGAGATGACCAAGACAGATGCATTATTGAGCAAAAATTGTCCGGCAACACGAATGAAGAAGTTGATGGCGCTATTTGTACCAATTTCTAAAAAATTCTGGAATTATTCCGACAATAGTGCTGGCAATTGCTCCATATATTGCATATTGCTCAATATGCTGATACCAATTGATGAATATACGGTCGTAAAGACATCAAAGTCAATTTGTTTTTATCTCGTTTTCTCGTGCATAACGAGGAAGAGGTTGTATAACAACCCCAGCTACCCCAACTTTGCTACTGTGTTACAGTGTTATCTAGTATCTTCGAAGTTATTATTATGGCACAAATATGTTAAGCAATAATCTGAGTCGTGAATTGCCCGATATTTTCTCTCGTAGAAATCGACCATTATTGTTCATGATTGAGCAATTTTTGTTGCTCCTGTAAATATAACTTGAGGCCCCCAATTGCTGCTGATGTAACATTAACATAAACAGAAATTTCTTTTATCGAATATTATATTATGTAGGTAGATTCATACATCTTAGGGTGCGTTTATATGGACAATTAACAACAACAAATTTTAAACAAAATGAAAGACAACAAAGCAGATGTATAAAGTAGCAAAATATCACATTAATATATCACCCTAAATTGGGTTTTCCTTCTGATGCAGCAAACAAATTGAATCTTAATTTCTGTAGGTAGATTCATATAACTTAGGGTGCGCTTATATGGAAGAGCAACATTTATAAATGAAGCAATCTGGTTTGTATTTGCTCCATATGTATTGCTTAACGCTGCTTGTACCCATTGCCGAATATCCAGTGGGTGAAGGAGCTCTAGTCAATTTGTTTTTATCTCTCTGATTCATTGTGTGTCTTCTACTTGTCATTTCTTTATAGATAGCAAAGATGCACTAGTATAGTAGCGCCAGCTTTGCTGATATATCAGAGTGTTATCTACATTTCTTGGAGCTGCTTATTATCGCTGAAGGATGCTGAGCAATTAGCTGAAATGTGAATTGCCTTATATTTTCTCTCGTAAAAATCGACCATTATTGTTCATAATTGAGCAATTTTTATTGCTCATGTAAGCACATCTTAAGTTCCCCAATCGATAACAAAAGCGGACATAATATCAATGTATATAGAAATTTCTATTATTGAAAGTTATATGAAGTTAGCGTTAAGGTACGCTTGTAAGGGTATTTTTTGAGAAACAGGAATGAATCAATTTGGAATTATAAATGAAGCAATATGTATCGATTGCAAAGAAATATCGCCAATTATGTCGTAGCCATATTCGTCTTATAATTGCTTCTGTATTGATCTATCCGGCTTAAATTATCGAATATCTAGTGGGTACTAAAGTTCAAGTCAATTTGTTTTCTATCTAGTATCCACACATTTATTCTGCGTCTCGATTCGAAGATGGGAACTCCAGCGCTCTTTATAGATGAAAGTGTAGACCTAATCGCTCAAATTGCAGTTGGAAAATATTTTGCCGACTTGATGCTTGTTTCGGGGAAGCGCCATTAAGTGTACATGCAATTTTTAGGGTATTAACTTCTCGACCTACAAACATAAATTCGGAAATTATTCGGAGAGTATTGTGGGTAATTGCTCAATATACTTCCTCATTGCTCAATGTCACTGATACGATCTCTGTACCGTATCAGACAGGAGGCGGGAAGAGATACAGCACAGCAGCACAACTGATGTATTTGTTTAGTGTTTCGGGGCTACTTCTAATCCTTAATATTCCATTTGCAGAACATTTGCTTGTGGCCTTGAGGCTTGTTGCTTTTGTCTTGAATTTATTGATATTTTTCATAATGATATTTGCCTAACATAACTGAGTAATATTTTTTCCATTTAAGTGCTTCTTTATTGTACGTTACGATGATAAGTGCTCTTCTTCTCGTCAATCGTGCTCTAAATTGTTGTGTAGTGATTTTATAATGCGCGTTAGGCAGAAGTTTCTTCTCTTCGAATTTTACTCAACTGGTTAAAGATTGGCGTATGCACAATGCCGACGGTAATTTTATACCGAAGGCAGAAACAACGCGAAAGAATGCAAAGATATTGCGTTCGTCTAATTTTTTCATAGAAGTTGACTGGAAATTACTACACAATTTTGTATCCTTGGTTGAGGAAATTTGGACCTAAAAATTTTCGATCCTCGATTGAGCTATGTTATGAGTTAGCAACTCATGAAGGATAATCTCGTAGCAGATAAAAAAGGTGTGCAGTCATGTATTCCATTACTTGAGTATATATACCCGTCAAAAGAGCGTATTACAAATCATGTACTTGTAACATGCGTTAGCGCCTTGGGCGCTCTATCAATTCTCTTGAATAATTCCATAATTAAAAGAAAATAGTATAAAATTGACAACATGGCTCCTCGCATTGCATGTCTTATAGTTACCATAGCAACGTTTAGACGCCGCAATTCCGTTCCACTGAACCTGCCGCCGACGCGTTGTCTGTCTGTCCGATACTGCCAAATCATAATATCGTCAGTGACGTCGAGGGCAGTTTTCAGGAAATCCGTGAAAAACTCAACAACACCCATTGACCTATATCTTCTTTTGCATAACTGCTAGAGCATCGATCCAGTAAAGCACAGAATGAATAGCTACACAAACTCGTCTTACTGAATGTACTGTTGCCTTTCGACCACCCCGCTATTTCCATTGTTCTCCTGAATTTTATGGTCATGTTGGCGAGACCAGAGATCCATTTTACTGTGGCGTAATGCTAATTATATACCATGGTGTCGACATAAGTTCTCTTCGAGCATAATGAAAAGGGTGTTATAGTATATGGAATATAGGAACTTGAAAGCCAATGTTCAATATTTGCTTTAGCATGAAACACATCCTGCCCTCTTATTTACAATAGACTACCTTAGGGTGACGTCATGAAAACCTGTTAATAAGCAAACATTTTTTTCAAAACTCAATATCCTGCAATTCCAGAGATATACAGGGTATTTGAAATGGATGAGGCAAATCTGAGAGATATTTCTTAATTTTGCATGGCGTCATGCAGCCTTTTCCATATATTATGTGTTTTTTCGAGGATTGTTCTTTATATTTCTGGATAAGAAAACACAGTGTTCTGCTAGACCGACTCTGCTGAAACAATCTTGAACTATGACATTTTTGACAGTTCACATCAGAAATTCGTTTTGGGCCCAAAGATGGAATTATCTCGTGAGACCATTTTCACAAAGACGATGAATCTTTCACATAAGTAAGATGTCTGGTATATTATTTTAGACATCTTATATAATCTTACATAAGAACTGACGATTTTATGGTTTGTGCCACATCTGCTTGTGTTATCCTTAGACTATATGTATAAGTATTGTGTCTATAATTGTATGATTATGAGGTCCATTCAACTTTATCTAATATGTTTCGCTCTTCACAATATATTCTTAGGTTCTGGTCTAGTTAATGAGTTTTAAATTATGTTAACTAGAGATAGTATTATTAAATTCATCCGATTGTAGATTGCGTCTAGATCATTGTGCTAAAGAATTGTATTAGTACCTACTTACATAAAGAAAATTTCAAAAGTTATGAACAATTGGTGATGATAAAAGAGTGGTGTTTAGTTTTTTACTAATAACTTGTAAACTTATTTCATGAAAAAGATCCTGAAATAGAAGGAAATCCCTAAAAATCCAATCCAATCTTGAAACGAAACCTTACTTAATTTAACGTTGGAAATTGACGTCCGCGCGCCATATTGAAGTTGCGCGTGTGACGACGCAAGTACTTTCAAAAAGATTTTTATTAGGGTATATGTACTTGATTTAAAAACCTGAAAAAATCTTCACACTCCGAAGAAGTGATTTCCGTTGGGATTTTTCGTTGAGATTAATTTCGCCATAAATTATATCTTTGTTAATTAACAACTTTTTGCGGGACTTCGTTAATAATTGCAAATTGAGAAAATATTGGAATGATAGTCATAAAATATTTCTTGAACACCCATGAAATAATGTTAAATGTTAAAAAATTAAATGTTGTATATATGAATAAAAAACATTTTTTTTTGTTAATAAAAATTTTTTTGTTTTTGTTTTTTAAATCATAATGGACTGTTAATTTTCACTGTTCATTTGATTAACAGTTGATTAACAAATTATAATGTTATTTTTATTTTTTCATTTCAAAAATTACAAAAAATTATTTCGATAATAAAATTCGTTGTAAATTTGTAGAGAACTGTCAACTATGATTTATAAAGACACAAACTCAACTAATTATTTAAACAATAGAAATACGAAAAGAGATTTTGAAAACGATTAGATATTATTATTAATGAAGAAATATTTTTTTAAATGAATAATAGTTTTTTAAGAATTTGTAAAAAATATCTGAAATATTGTAAAAGTCCATTTATTTTTTCAGTTAATAAATGTCTTTTTTTTCACACAAAAAAGTTGAGCAACTGGCATTCGAAAAATAATCACAATATTTTTATCACACTTTTATTTCATGGGTACATAAGAAAGGCTCCATGAAGGAAAAATGATTAAGTTAATCCCGGAAAAAGTTGTTAATGAACTAAGACCTAGTTTATTAGTAAAGTTACATTATAAATAAACTCTCAACGAAAATCAGTTCATTCAAATCTACTATATATACCCTAAAAAAAGTTATATTGTAACTTACTAACTTGCGACACCATATGTGCAACCTAAATATTTCGAGCGGATGGCAACTTGCAACGTTAAATTAAAATGAGTAATAACGAAGGTAGAGTTTTAAGTATTCAAAATTTTGCTAGCAAATTTCCTGCTCTTTGAAGATCTTTTTTTCAAAATCTAAAAAATTTATTAGTTTACTAATTATAAGTAAAAGACTTGACACCATTTTTTCACCATTTAGTGTTTATAGTGTTTATAACTTTGGATATTCTTAATGTACAAATACAATTTTCAACCACAATGGTCTAGACATGATCCAGAATGGAATAAGCTATATCACTTAATTTTAGTAATAGTATACATTTATATATATATATAGTATAATTTTAAACTCATCTACCAGATTATACTCATTCTTATATTGTTGGAAGTGACGAAGTGTTTGAATGCTACAGCAACAAATATATTCTCTAACAAACAAGATAATCATGAGGAAATTTATAACATCACGAAAACACTCAGAAGTAATGGTGATCTCAAAAAGATATTGAGAAGAACGATAGAAAACTAAGACAATATCAAATTGAACCCCATAACAAAACAATACAAGGAGGTACGGGGCGAATGAAAAAAAACCGTAATTAATTTTGCGAGTGGCATATCAGTGCGGATTAATCGATTTAAATTCGATAGGTCATTGAAATTTATGTATAAATGAACAGTATTCAATATTTATCTCTTATAAATTTTGGAAAAGGGCGTCGGTTGCCCAATTGGTAGAATCCCTTTTTCGGATTTAGAGATATTTGCGATGATCTGAACCCCCATTTCTCCTTGAATTCAACAACTTTTTATTTCAGTGAGTGGCATTAGATTTTTCTGGAGAATACTCATATAACATTGCTTTTCGAGTAGCTTATTTTGTTGGAGAATACGAAATATCAATGGTAGATTAGAACCCTTCACACCTTAATTGATCTAATTTATTATCTTAACGGGATACATAATAGGAAAGACACAACACCCTTTTCCAGAAAGATAACCCATAAAGTAAACTTTATCTGTGTAATTATGGTATGTATCAGAATCCATTCTATATACACCTCTCTATTCTGCCTGCCTACTTCAACTGCCCACCTATTGTTCTATATCTGTTATCAAGGAATTTTTCTATCGTTGAGAGACCTGATTGAACGTTAACTGCTTTGTCTGAATTGGAACCTCATAAATTGTCAATGTAGTTGAGAGTTTTCTCCTAGTAACATTATTTTCAGAATGTAATGCAGAAAGTTGCAGAGAATGTCTTCATTATCGGAGAAATGATGACCCTTATACGGTAGTTAGATCGCAAAGCTTGATAATCAACTTGTGAAAATAAAGTGACAATTTTTAATTAGTCTTCATAAAACTTTTTTCAAATTATTAGATGAATTATGCTTGCTTAGAGAGAGGCTAATCAAAGCGGTAGGTCCGAATTTTATTATGGTTTTCTTAGAGTATGTAGAGTATATTTCTTTGGGAAAATTAATTGCGAAATGTATCAATGGGTTTAAAGTGATAAGTTTCCATTGATCCCCTTTGTGAATTTTAGTTTAGTATGAAACTTTTTTGTATCGAAGAATGTTTTAAATTTATGTATCAGAACGAAGAAAGTAAATGGGTTTTTCAAATTTCAAGATTTTTATCCTTGAAGTTTTTGTTGTCAGTCGAACTGACATCATTTCAAAATTTGATCTTAACTTTTTTTGATCAAAATGGGCGTTAATGGCAGTGCTGTAATTTTTTTAAAATATCCTAGAATATAGCGTTCGATTTCATCATGCTTGCTATATATTTTGTTTAATATTTGAACAATTTTTGTATTCAATGTTTTTTCTTCGAATGAGTTTGATGTTATCTGTTGCTGCATAAGCCGAGTCATGACTAGATTATTCCAGGTTTGAGTGTCATCCCAATTTTGAAAGCATAAGTTTGTGTTTTTTGTTCGACCAAAACTTTCAATCCTGGAAACTAGTGAAAAATTATATTCTTCACAGGAAATTAGGATTCTTTTAATGGCGTGTTTTTTGGTAAAGGATCGTCAAAGCGAAGAACATATGATTCAAAAGCAAAGAAGTAGTACAACTCTCATTAAAACGAAAGTGATTATGAAAGTTAAATATTACTAACAATTTTATCAATTACAAGTGACACAAAAAATCTATTAAATCTCAAGCATGAAGCATAATATTATACGGGTTTGATAAACCAAAGATATTTTTCTTAGGTAACATATAGTCTAAATTTTTGACTGAATTCTCATGTGGAAGAATAAAAACATATCAGAGCTCTTGGTACACTTATTTATTAATCAACTTGATGACTTTTATGACCGTTGTGCTAGACAATAAATCAAAATGCGTTTCGAAGTATAAATTTATTAAGATGATATAAGGAATTATTAAAAATGCATTTACACTAAAATAATACAAAATATACATATTTATAACAACATGTGTCCTAAGACCTATGTTTTAAAAAAGATAATTCTTTCATTAAATCTGTACAGTATCACAGCACGGCAAGATTTCACATATAATGTGTTTTTAGTTTTGTTCGAGGTAACTCTTCCATGAACATAAATGTGATAAAAATGGGCTTAAGTATATAGTGTGTTGCGAAGAGTCGTGGCAATTTTTAATAGTTTGTTTTCCCCAAGCACTTCATGAAAAACAGGATGTTCAATCGAAATGTATTGTTTCCACGATGAAAAGTTTTTGTTTATAATTTCATTTAATCTTAATAAGACAACTTCAAGAAATGAGGAAGAAACGCCTCTTGTCTCAAAAAGTTAAATTAGAGTACATTTTTTGTCAGTAGTTTACATTAAATAGTTTACATAATAAAAACCCATGATTTGCCAAAAAAAAAAACTGATAACTGTTGTTTTCTGGAAACTCATTGGAAATTCCTTTCCGCATTTTTTATGAAACTACCCTAGAGGAGAAATGAAAAAATATTTTAAATAGAATATTGCCGCGCCCTCTCAAACGTCTTGTACATCGGGAAAACCAAACCTTTTCTGAAGCGTATGGATCAATTAGGGAACCCAACAATTAAGGACTAGAATTTTGAGTTTGTTCTCAGTCAACGTCTATACTTTTTAATATTTAGTAATTAATCCACCATTCAAAGAAGTGCTCAGTTTCACAACAGAATTTTGCTACTTGATGGAATATGTGAAAATTTCAATGACGTTTTCATATTATTCTATAGTTTTTTTTTAATTTCATCAGTCCATTGAATAAAGAATGAAGTAATAGATAACTTGAGGATATCTGAAATTATTAACATATGATGTCTGTTCAAACTGCGATTTGAAAACGGTATTTTAGATTTTTACGGATTACGACCTTTGTGTATCTGAAAGCTACACTGTGGTTTGTTCGTAGCCCTGTAGTGTTTATTGTTTCTTATAAAGTTTATACCTGACCGAAATTCTGAAATCTTACTCATTAAAAAATTATGCTTGTTTCATCCACATTTCACCCTTTTATCATTTCTTCTAAACATTCAAACAATATTTCAGAACAGTGAGCAAAAAAACAGGAGTGTAAATATTCACATTGATCATCACAATTATTGGTCAGAAGTTAGTAAAACCTAATCTATAAGAGTTGATTCTTTATCTCTCAAATACAGATTGTCGTATTAGTTCATCTGTAGTACCAACCATGAATGAAATTACCCAAATAATAATTATTGAAAGAAAGTGAAATAGTTACTTTCTCATTTAGTATGACGTTCAAGCCAACAGATCTGAATAATCCTCAATTTTGCCGATGTATATGAGATCAGTCGATAGAAGAAGGACCTGCTCTATTAACATTGTCATCAGGCTTATTTGGAAGAGGTCTAGCAGCCATACTACCCGAGCCCCTTGACTTTAAAGAGTCTTTCTTCTCGTTTTTTTCATTCTGCTTCTGATTCTGTTTCAGTTCTGAGTATAAATGGACAGCAGCATCAGATGGCTCAGAATAATCGTTCAAGAAGGGTGTAGATTTCGATCTCTCATCTTCTGTGTCGATGAATTGTAGATTAAATCTTTCCTCCATCATCCTCAAAATGCTATGCGGGCCGTTTTGAATGTTGTCAGTACTTTTTCTGTCGCCTGGTTGTTGCATGTTTGCTAATTCTTCATACAAGTGTGCTTCTTCGTCTTGTTTGTTATTATTATCGTAGTTATCTTCTATCACAAACATTTCGTAAAGTTTTTCGATCATTTCAGTCGTTTCTTGATGGGTTTCCGGATCATTTAATCTCTGTTTGAGGTATTCCAAGTATTCTAAAGTGAGTTCCTCTGGTAGCTCCATCTTGGGAACCTCTTCACTTTCTTGATCAATTGTTACAATGGTGTTTTCTTCGTCGTTACTTGTTTCGTTAGTACTATAATGCATATTTCTTAAATACCAATTTCGTTTAACCCAACGACCTCCAACGAATAATAAGAAAAAGAACGTTGAGACTATGGCAATGATTAAAAGTCCCCCAATTGTCAGAAAAAGGATCAGTCTACTGTGATCTGCAGGTGGAGCATCAAGAAAAACTGGATCTGTGATATTTACAATTTTTTCTTCGCCTTTATAAGGCTCACAACTTATGACGTTACCTGGGGCACAAACTAGATCTGTGAAATTCATCATATTGATCAGACCAGTCTTCAGTTCGTAGCATCTGGCCAGCAGGTCGTCCACAGAGCAGAAGCTTGAATTCATCACATCATCAATAGTTCTATTCGTCTTCAACAATTTTTCTAACCATGAATTCATAAAACAGCTACATTTGACGTTGAAGTAGTTTTCCTCGAACACGACATTACCTTCGTCCATGTTGGCTACGAAACTTAGCGAATTTACGTCGAGATTGAAGATGTCATTGTTGATGAAAGAGAATTGAGGGCTCTCTTGAGAGTTCGTTTCACCGTATATGGAGATGGAATCAGACCCCAAGTTCTTGATCATGTTCTGTTCAACGACTATCCTGTTGAAACTGCAGAAACCTAGAGCAGCTGATTTGAATTCTACGATTTCATTGCCAACTAGATTGATGACGGCTGATGTGGTATTTATGGCTCCAGATTCTATAACTCGTATTCTGAAAATAAAACAAAAATTATAGTTAATTCACATTAATTGGAAGAAAACTGGATATATATGTATGTAATGTGAGATAATTATTCTGGTGAAAGTTATCAGAACTCCAACAAATACAGTTTCGCCGAGTTGTCATGCCCCAATGGTGCGAATTCCTCACAAGTTATACTTAATACCATTTTTGGGTTAGTTTAAAAACTAGTAGAATCAAATGTCTGTAATTTCGTAATATCGAGCCGAAAATAACCTCAATCGATTGGGTTTTACTTCCAGATGAAGGATCAGGGGCCGAACTTGGGCATGTTCAGGCAATTGTAGGTCATTTAGTAGTAACTGTTCTTTCTGTGTGTGGTTAGAATTTTGTTTTTTTTTTAATAACTGTATTCAACTGCATTGTACGAAGTGAAATTTGGGTTGTATTCCCTCCAAACCCGTTATTTATTCTAACTCTCTATCACTATACCTAGATAAACTTTTATCCTTGGTTTTGAAACAGAATCGTAATCAACTAGGCTTTCTGTAATCTAGGGAACATTAGTGAAACGGTTGTTCCCTTTTAAGATAACCGCCAAAGTAAAGGTTGCTGACAGCATGTGCATCTTCATATGATTCTCAATAACACTTCAGCATATGACATTTTTTGTAATTTTCCTACATTTGTGATTAACAGGAAGATAAATATTCGGTTATGTTCAAAACCCATTTCAAAGAGGCACACCGAACTTGTGAAGCAAAACTACAATCAATAATAATTGTAGTACTGTAGTTGCTAAGGTTATTTGTTTCTTATTGAGGCATGTCAACCCAGATTTCAAAAATACATCTAATCCTGCTGAAAGATCATCATTTGATTTATTTAGAACTTCAATTGGTATCCTTCTCCGCCTAAATGTAATACATGACCTGATGAGTTATCCAAAAAATGAGTGTGATTTTAAAATTGAAAAAAACAGATTTCAATTATTATTTATTATTCATTTTGATCAAAAAGGACACAGAAAGATCAGGGAAACGTCTCACAAGACTTTTTGTAACCAGAAATATAGGTGCTACCAAATTTTTCAGGCCAACAACGATGTTTTTAATTTTTGAATGAATTGAATATACCAATAACAGAAAATAGAGTGAACTCACCTAGAATTCAATATACTAAGCTTCGAAATGGCACATAAAACAGCTCTAGATTCTAGGTGGGAAATGTTGCACTTGCTGATCTTGAAATTTTCGATCAGTGGCAACTGCGGACATGCCTCTGCTTTTACGTTTTGGATCGTGGTATTCAGCATGTAGATCATGTTGATCTGGGTGGCAGAAAAGGCGTTCGAATGAATTTCGCCAACTCGACTGTTCAGTATCCTTATTTCTGCTAGGGGAGAAAAGAACGTCCACGATGGAATTGCGGTGATGCGAACCTTGTTGAAAGTGATCTGAAAATAAATCAGGTTGAGTACATTATATACAGGTTATCTTGACACAGTGAATTATCTCAAAACTATGTTCCAGAACATATCCTTTAAATAAATATATTACCATGCACTATCAGCTTTGTATTATCAATGAAAACGCCTATTTTTCACCGGATATGGCTTTTTATCGAATTCCACATAATTTTCACATAAAAAAGGTTCAATTTCAAAATTGACAACTCATATGAGATATTTGAAAAAAAGTATCAGGCCTACAGAAAACCGCCATTTTACCATAGGTTGCATTAGCATTGCAAATCGGTCGATAAGTAACAACACAAACTTTACATAGCCAGCTGAGGCATCAGTCAACAACTCTACAAAATCTTGCTTGTCTATTTTTACTGTGCTTTGTTTTGTTTGTGCGCGAAATTGCCGAAATTCGAGCCGAGTAAGGGTCATTTGCGGGAAGTGTTGCTTTTCGCATTTCATTCGAAAAAAAATACAGCCTCGGCGCGCCAAATGATTGTAGAAATTTATGGTGAATGTTGTATTAGTGAACGAACGTGTCGGCAATGATTTCATAAGTTCAAAAATGGCGGAAATGACGTGGAAGACAAGGAGCGTCTTAGACACGTGAAAAGGTCGAGGATGCAGATTTGGAGACTTTACTGGATGAAGATTCTTGTAGAACGCAACAGGAACTTGCAACTTGCAAATTTATTAGGCGTAATTCAGCAAGCAGTTTTTCATCGCTTAAAATGCTTAGGAATGACCCAGAACCTGGGACATTGGGTGCCGTACGGGACATATCTAACGGCGCGTTTTCACGTGCGAACAACTCCTCCAACGGCAAAACAGAAAGCGCTTTTTGCATCATATCGTGACCGGAGATGAAAAGTGGATACAATATGACAACTCGAAGCGGAAGAAATCGTGGAGCTTCCCTGGCCATGCATCAACTTCGACAGCGAAACCAAATATTCATAGCTCGACGTTGATGCTGTGTATTTGGTGGTACCAGCTTGGCGTAGTGCTATGAACTCTTTGCAACCAGGCGAAACCTCTATCGAACGCAACTAATAAGTTTGAGTCGAGTGTTGAAGGGAAACGCCCGCAATACGCGGAAAGACACGACAAGATAATACTTCTGCATGACAACGCTCGGCCATACGTTTCCAAGGTTGTGAAATCATACCTGGAAACATTAAAATGGGACATCCTACCCCACTCGCCGTACTCTCCTGACATCGCCCTTTCTGATTTCTACCTATTCCGATTGATGACGCATGACCTCGTCGGCCAGCACTTTCGTTCTTACGAAGAAGCAAAAAATTGGATCGATTAGTGGATCGCGTCAAAAGACAATTTTTTCGACGAGGAATTCAGAAGCTGCCACAAAGATGGGAGAAAGTTGTGGCTAGCGATGGAAAATATTTTGAAGAATGAATATGTAACGAGTTTTTTATAATAAAACCTCAAACTATGAAGTTTTCTATTTGTACGCCTATGTAATATAGCATTCATGTTATCTTAAATAGAAATAAACAATTGGTGTACCATACGAAAACGAAAAATAATTAATTTTTCTGGTATGGCTATATAATGACATATAGTCCGCTCAATATATATTTTCATCAAGGGGAGATATGACAAATCGAAATAAAGTTGGTAATGGCTCGTCTATTCTTTGTCATGAGACACAAAGGACAAAGACCTGCATATATAAATTACATTGCGAGTGCGGAAGATCTTACATCGGAGAAACTAAACGCCCTCTGAATGTACGAATAAAAGAACATCAGAAGCTTCCACGAGTACTAGACAGCGACAAATCCAGGTTGGTCCAACATGCTGTAGATGAGAATCATCGTACAAAGTGGGATGAAGCATCAATAATATCCAAAGAAGAAAAACTTGCAAGAAGAAAAATCAAAGAAGCATCATTTATGAAAATAACACCTGATTCCATAAGTGCTCCATCTATAGATCTGCCAGAAGTTTGGACGCCGATAGTTCGATCCAACTTAAAAAGATCATCATATCACAGATGAGTATATAACATCGTTCATTTTCTTTCATGACTTCTGTCAATATTGACCTTTTGAAAATTGATAATTTTCAAAAGGTTTCTTACTTTTCTCCTTGATAAAGATAGAAGATGTCTATCGAAACGTCGGAAATCATTACATCCACAATAGATGATGGTAATAGCCCAAACAATCATTAAACACAATTTAAGTTGTTCGTACTGAAAATCACTGCTGCTAAACTGTCATTTGGATCTTGACTGATAATCGATAAATTTCATATCTTCACTTACATATTAATGATATTATTGACTTCGAACAAATTACTGGAAAAGTTAAGTTTAGGTTCGAGTATTTACTATGCTTTGTACTCTTATAACATCTTTATTTCTAGACAAACTTAATTTTTTAATAACACGCATACGCCCTTCATTTTTATGTAGCATTGTGGTAAGGATTATATTTCTACACTCTTCTATTTACCTTTTCTCTTATTTTATATACGAAACTGTTCTAATTAACAAACTTATCTCTTACCTTTGTAGCTGGACCATGACGAACAATTCCATCCTTTTTGGTAATTTCGAACGATTTTTCCATTAAATCCAATTTGCTAATATTTTGAAAAGTCGCGTTCACTAATTTACTGAATGCTGATGATTGAACCATGCAATACTCTATTTTGTTGAAGTCAGTTATTATGGTGCTCTGAAAAAATATACGCCTATTAACCAAAATAATGTTGACAGGATCAAAAAGGTCGAAATTATGATAATTCAATCTTTTTTCATTTAAATCTACAAAAATTGCAGATTTTCTTTCCATTGGTAATGTTTGTTGAAGGAGGACTATGTTTAATAATGTTTCTCTATTTCAATGTCGTAATGAGTTCATTACAGTACTAAAAACAGCATTGTTTTTAGTTATATTTTTCGTTTTGTGGTTAACAACACTGACATCCTATCCTTTCGAATGTCAACACGCGTCCATTGCATGTCAATTGTCAATATTAAACCATGTAGAGATCTGAACCCACTATTCAAATTCTATAATCTGTCAATTTTCGTAACAGTCACACCAACTACGAAAATAAAATACAAAAGGCACTAGGAGGTATAATCTGAATTTTTCATTGTATTCCAATAAATTTCTCACAATTCTTGACTGAAATAGAGAAAATATCGTCTAATACTCGTTGCAGAAGGCAATTCCAATACTCATGCGTTCAAAAACTCGCTCCTTCGTCGCTCGTTTTTCGAATTTCGCACTAGTGTTGGAATAGGTGCCCATTCTGCAACTTGCATTAGAATATACTAATGAAGTAACTTTGAAATAGTTGAGACTTTTTGAATGATGAAAACCATTTTTATACACAACTTGATAAATAAGTATTTGAAAGATTTACTATATACCGAAAGAAAGTCTATAATTCATTTTCATCCAATAACATTCGAATAGGATTGAATGAATGTTAAGCTTTGTTTATATCATTAATCGAACTGGTCAGGTCGTTAAATTTTATGTATTCTCAAATTCCACAGTTGAAAACAAACTTAATGGTCTTTCGAGCAATTTGCTCTCGAAAGGAGAAACTTGTTAAGAACATAATTTTTTCAAACTACCTTTGAGTTCGATATTAAAGAAAAATAATCTTTTTGTAGTTTTCAGAGCAAAGAATTTACCCGGATAGTAATATCTCGTAAACGCGAAATAAGCATGTTAATGATAGTATATTCTAAAACAAGTTGCAGAATGGGCACCTATTCTAAGACGAATGCGAATTCGTGTTACATGAGTGTTGGAATTGCCTTCTGCAACGAGTATTAGGCGATATTTTCTCTATTTCAGTCAAGAATTGTGAGAAATTTATTGGAATTCAATGAGAAATTCAAATTACACCTCCTAGTGCCTTTTTTGTGTATTTTATTTTCGCAGTTGGTGTGACTGATATGAAAATTGACAGATTATAGAATTTGAATAGTGCGTTCAAATCTTTACATGGTTTAATATTGACAATTGACATGCAATAGACGCGTGTTGACATTCGAAAGGATAGAATGTCAGTGTTGTCAACCACAAAACATAAAATATAACTAAAAACAATGCTGTAATGAGTTAGTTTATTACAGTACTGTTTTTAGTACTGTAATGAACTCATTACGACAGTGAAATAGAGAAAAACAATTTACTTGGTTAGATATCGTCAATATAAAGAAAACAGAATAAAATCTCAACGAAATAGAAAAATTGCACTTCTACTGATAATGAAAAAATCTACTTGTATATCTCTCAGCATATAGAACACAATCCATGGAAGAATAATCGTTAGATGATTCTGAAGAACTCAAAAATATGTATCATGTTGGTGACTACTTTACAAAAATCTCTTGAATGTTATTTCCGTTTTCTTTAATTATAACTTGATACTTACGTTGGAATTGATGAAAGCTTCTGATTCGACCACGAGTTTATCACAGTTTTCTACATCGAATCTTAGACTCGGTGAATTAGGATTGAAGAAGGCGTGAGTTTTAACGACGACGTTTGTGACACTTCCAATATACAAAATGGACAATCCTGGTAGTGCGTTAAACGATCTTTCCTTGAAGACTACTGAGTTACCACCGACGATGAAGATCTCCAAGAGTTTTTTGTCGATGCTGTCGCTCTCAAAAACTAAATCCTGAAAAAAAAATTACTTTAAGAAATCATTGAAAATTCTACGTTATTGAATTGAATCTCAGGTTCATATAATTGGTTTCCATAGATACTGCCAATCAAAATTTCAATTGAATAAATGAAAAATGCTGACGTGAGGTCAGATTGCTTTGGCGCTCTTGTTGAGCTACTTGCGAATAAATATTCAAATCATAACAAATCTATAAGCACCCTGATCACGTGAACGATAGTCTTTTCCCGTACTATGGGACAATGTGATGCAAATATGAACGCCTAATGAATGAACAAACCTATATCTCAAATTGAAAATAACTACTCATAATTTTTCCCAAGTTTTTTTCGAAGCTATAATTCCCTTTTCCTAAAAACTTATGTCAGTGCTTTTCTGAATTTTGACAACGTATATCATTTCAGCCACCGAGATTGAATTCTATCTCTATGATTTCCCGTTATGAAAAATTTTGATTAATATAACGCCAACTGACACTGATTAATGAAACCGGCATTTGTAAATCGAATATCTGTGATGGCCATCGTTCGAAGAAAATCATCGGGACGTATGTCATTTCTCTTTTTCATCTTGAATAAATTAAAAAAATGATTATATCTTTAGATGGAAAAGAGCTACGACAATGAAATTTGGGGATAAGTAAGATATCGATCACCTCAATATATTCACGAATTTTTATTGAAATCCGAAAAATATCTTATGAGATAGTGAGGATTAAATAATTTTTTTTGGGAATTTTTTAAAAATTTCTGCGAAATTTTGCGAGCTGTTTTGTTTTAGACTCCCTCAACAATATTTCAAGTATCAATTTGATCGGATGGATATTCTAGTAGTTATTGAGGAAACAAAATTTCAGATGCTCATAACTACTAAACCATTCAACGGATTTGGTCCAATAACGAACTTGACCGAGATATTTGGACAATTAACCTATTCTGAAAATATGAAAACTCATTTCTTTTGGATGATAGAGAGGATACGGCCAGCCGGACAGACTCAACTTTCGCCACGAATTCTTCATCAGGGAGTCGAACCCAATCGATTGAGACCATTTTCGGCTCGATATTCCAAAATTACAGACATTCGGGCAAAATGATAGGCACTCTGTTCGGGTGAACAAGAGCGACAAAAACATAAATAAAGGGTGATTCATTTAGAGGTACTTTTTGTTAATAAAAAAAAATCAATGAAAACCATTTTATTTTATAATCTATATTGACAAATAAAAGAACTATTCTTTACAATTATTTTTTGAAGATAATTTCTTTCAAAAGCTGACCTCGACTACCGTTAACAAGATCCATACGATAGTTCCAATTTTCGATGACGCGTGTGAGTATTTAGGGTGATATTTCTCCAATTACTCGAGTAATATTGGCCTCCAGTACCTCAATCGTAGCCAGCTTGTCCATGTAGATTTTGGACTTCACATAGCCCCAAGGAAAAAAATCAAGAGGTGTGATGTCCCATGATCTAGCCGGCCAATTCACTGGTCCGAAGCGTGAGATGATCTGCTCACCAAAATGCTCTCGCAGTAAAGTCAAGTTCACGGTTGTATGGCACCATCTTGTTGAAACCACATTTCGTCGAGACCACGGGCTTCAATTTCGGGCAACAAATAGTCGGTTATCATGGTGCGATAACGTGCGATAACCATTCACAGTAGCATTCGAGCCGTCCTCTGTTTTGAACAAATATGGACCGATTATTCCACCGGCCCATAAACTACACCAAACAGTTGTTTTTCTCTGGATTTAGCGGCAATTCTTAGGACTCTTCGAGTTGTTCATTACCCCAGATTCGGGCATTTTGTTTGTTCACAAACCTATTACGCCAAAACTGGGCCTCATTAGTGAAAAAAACTTTTGTCGAAAAGAATGGATCTTCTGCAAATATTGGCCGGAAAATTAATCAAGAACTGAAAAAATCTCAGAAAAACAAGTTCATAACTAAACACTTGAGTCCAGATAATGAGAAATCATGCTTTTTTTTCGATAGTGACGCAATGAAATCAAACGAATAATAACATCTATAAAATCGAAAGAATCAACAGATATATATATGATGTCAATATAGAAATTTTAAAGATACTTAGTGATGAAATTAGTCATCCAATTTCTGTCATTGTCAATAAAAGTTTGCAAGAAGGATGTTTTCCAGATGAATTAAAAATAGCCAAAATTATCCCTATATATAAAAAAAGGAGTGAAAAATGATTGCGATAACTATAGGCCGATTGCAATCTCACCTTGCATATCGAAAATTTTTGAAATGATCATCGAAGTAAGAATGTTGAAATGGATGGAAAAAAAGAACTTTTGGAACAAAACCAGCACGGGTATAGAAAAGGTCGAAATACTACTACTGCTCTTATGAACATCATCACGAAACTAATACAGGGGTGATGTAGTGGAGATGCTTAATTTTGATTTGAGCAAGCCTTTTGATGTGGTTTCACATGAAGTGCTATTTGATAAGCTAATGTCGTATGGTTTCAGAGGAACTGCGCTTAAATTAATTAAGTCTTATTTGGAGAACAGATACAAACAGGTTAATTGGAAGGGTAAGATATCTTCTAGGACGAAGATTGACTGTGGTGTTCCCCAGGGGTCAATTTTGGTACCCGTACTTTTTTGATCTATATAAATGATATGGGTTTTCGGCATTGCGACGGTTTATGCATTTATTGTGATGACACTTCTGTTATCATTGTATCAAAATGTATGGAGCCCTTCTACGAAAGAGGCAACTGGTTCTGACAGAGGTAAAAGAATGGTTTTCGCGAAATCTTTTGAAGTTGAACACGAAAAAAACAACAAGTTTGGTATTTGGCACTAGACGATATCGAGAGTATGAAAACTTTTTGGGTATGGTTCTGGACAATAGATTTGATTGACCTCCCATGTGAACCTTGTATGTTCCTGGTTATCATGGATTCTCTATTTATTGAGAAGACTGAAAAAATGTGGCACCTATGAGATGGTGAGAACTGCCTATTTTGCAAATTTCCAAAATGTATTGCAGTATGGGATACTTTTATGGGGCAAAGCCTCTGAGACCTCAAGAGCACACATCCTGCAGAAGAAGGCCATTAGAATCATGCATGATATCAAAAGAAGGGAATCATGTAGACCAGTCTATATTAAATATGGAATACTCACCTTCCATCACTCTATATAGAAGAGTGTTTGAAATATATCCATTCCAGAAAAACCATCTTGATACAGAATGGATCATGGCATTCGTTTAACACCAGGTATAAGAACGACCTATTAACTCCTTTACATAAACGGAAGTACACACAGAATTTCTCGACTTACTGGGGAATCAAGATGTACAATAGTTTCCCTATGGATGTGAGGAATCTACCAAAAAAGCAATTCATGAGAAAAATTAACATTGATGAAAAATGCTTTTTATTCAGTAGAAGAGTTTTTATGTTATTATTGGTCCTGTTAGAATTTAAGTTTGACTATCCATGTAAATTATTGATGAAAATTACAAATTACTCATTACTCTGCAAGCTTGTCAAAAGCCCAACGACTAAAACTTGAACCATTCGGTAGGTCGGTCGGCTGTAGTTCTTGAACTTATTGAATTTTGTAAGCTTTCAAAGAAAGATCCTTACGTAAAATCGTAAGTGGTTGAATACGAAAGGCCAAGCTGTTGAGAACGGCGAAACGTACACTCTCCCCCAGCACCGCTATATTCTCTTTACTACGAGCTGGATGTTGTCAATTAGGTCGAGTATTATCCAATAACGAATATTGAGTCTCAAACTTAGTGATGGTAGAGCGAATTGTGCGATCGGTAGGCCGATTATGTGGACCGTAAGTCGTTCTAAGTGCCCGATACATATTAATCGGAGAACGCCCATTTTCGTAATGAAGCTGAACAATTTGTACACGCTGTGCCGGGCTAAGTCATTCCATTATGAATGTCAGACACTACTCTACTGAGCAAGAATACTACTTCAGTTTACACGATGCATGCGCAATCTGCAACTAAATGGCCACCACAAAGAGCACCTCTGAATGAATCACCCTTTACTTTCCATCCCAATCATAGCAGAAGACGTGTGATTCCTGAGAAGTGCTACTTGACTGCCGTATAAGCTTTGTATGCTAAGGGTTAAAGATATTTTCTATTTTTTCGGATAATATTGGAATCACACATCATCTATGAAATTCCATGCAACGATTGCAAGGGAGTTTATATAGAAGAAACTAAATAAAAACTTAAAGACAGAATGAAGGGTCATAAATATTCATAGACACAGACAGCTCTATACATAAATATAAACATAAAATAGCACAGCCCAAAACGTCGTTTGGCAAAAAACTGTGATATCTCGATCATAAATAGAAATATCAATCAATGAACCCCAAAAATCAAGTAAATATAGAAGTGAGCAATTCATTGGGATAAATAAAATTCACTTAGTTATTATCATATAACCAAGTTGCACAATATTTCTATTCACAGAAGTCAAGATAAAATCAAGCGACAAACCTGAAAGGTTAATCTGTAGTGAAAAGTAATTTTCTCGAATAAATTTTTGTTCACATTTCTCAATGCTCGAATCCACCTCTTATATTCTATAGAAGTGCAAAAATAGTACGAACGTTAGTGAAGCATATAATTTACAGCCTTGCTGGTTGTTAGTGATCTTCTATTATTAGATTGCGTGGTCCAGCTTTGTCAAATATGTATGTGAAAGTAGAAATGTAGAGATCAGTGGCATTACCAGATGAGTTCGCCAATAAGCACATGATAATATTGTTATACCAGACTATCGAAACTTTATGTAACATTAACAATCAAACTGGTCATCGAATATACAAATACAAGGGACATTCGAAAATTTGCGAATCTCCAGTTCAGTAATGCAGGTTTTTTAAAATTTTTTAGTCCGAGGATTTCTACAACATTTGGTTGATTTCTTTTTTCAACGTGTTAAACAATAGCACGTTGTTCAACTAGTTTTTAGACTAGAACAAGCGGTTACTAATTAAGATAAATAAAAATTTGATAATCAATTATTAATTAAGATTTCCAAAATACAGTTGTCCCATTTAGAAATGTCCACTTATTGAAGAGTGCGTCAGAATAAATGCAGTGTTGGAAAAGAAATTTAATGATTATCTCTTCAGTTTCAAAAAGTTTTTGCAAGAAGCATATCAGCCCATTTCCTCCCGTGACTGCGGATGATAAATTCACTGACCTTTCTCCACAATATTAAACGTGCAGATGCTTTAAGCTACCGATCCAATAACTATGCAGCTGATGGTACTATTTTCTGCATTTGAGGGCGTCAAAGGTAATCAACAAAATCGCGTGCCGTATGGGGTGTGCATTTCCTTTTCCTGTTATAGTACAGTTCGATCTGACAATGCAGAATTCAGATATTGTTTCCGAACATATGCCCCATTATTAACAGCACCCTGTGCCCCGATCCCACGCGGCAAACAGAAATTGAACAACAGACACACCGGGATCAGCTGATCAGAAAACATTAGGGGTGACCCTTTAATGTTTATTTCGTACCATCAATTCATGAAACCAGCTTTGTGCATAAATCCATAATATAAATCCTTAAATTATTGTGGTATTTTCAGTATCAATTTTGCCGAATCTTTCGAAGAATATCTTTACCCTTTTGCGTTTGAATAAATCAGTTTTCAGAAATTATCACTGAACTGTGACCTTCAATTATGTTACCAATAAAAATACGTAACATTGCACAACGAATATTTTGATTTCTAAAGTTCATCAACTGTTTTGAAGTACATTTTTTGGAGAAAGAATTCGGGAAGAAGTGAAAATTTACATGAGTTTAGTATTTTTCGTAAACCTGCGCATACAGATATTATAATCCATAAAACTTTTAATTATGCGATAAGTCAAAGAATGTCAACCTATAATTTTTATTCATAGACTATTAAATGCACCGATGGGTCAAGAAAATTTACAATTGAATTAAATGTAATTGAAGAAATTGACATAAACAACGGTTCTGATTCGTTAATGATAGATAATATGGTACCAAACGGAAGAAAATGGCATTGATTCTTTTTTATCCAATTCTGAAAGAGGTAGGATAAACAAGATTACATTTCATTGTCCTATATTAATAGATTTTCATTGCTGAATATTTCAGAAATAAATTAAATAAAATAAAATCATTCCGAACTTTGAATAACCTGAGTACATATATTTATTAAAAACAATAAAGATACAAGAGAAAGAGATAATAAATCCTGTGTTTATAAACTATTTTGTATAGATTGCCCTGACGTTTTTATAGGACAAACCGGAAGAGCATTCATGAATAGGATCCTAGAACACCAGAAGAGTTAAAGATCAGATTTAACGACATATGCGAATTATCTTAAGGAATTTGGGCATAATTCTTTCGAATGAACAGGCAGATTTGGATTAGTAACATTCATTGAATATCTTCCGAAAACAGTAAATCTGTAGTTTATCTGTAATAGGATTTTATAACACTCATTCAGTCTCTTTTTTTGCATATATAAATCTGTTTTTTTCCTTACCAAAATCAGTCAGTTGAAAGGTAACAACCTGAAAATGCCATATTATGGTGGAAATAAACACAACTGTCTCATATTATTTGAATGAGGTGGACACAAATAGGTTTACAAATCGACAAGCTAGAATTTAATTTTTTATTTCAATACGTTATACCTCATAAGATATCCGTCGTATCTGAACAAATATTTGTGTATGTGTGGACGTTATTGCTATCTTACACATTCTCAAATTTCATTGTCGTTGTTTTCTATCAACAGAAGATATATAGTAGTACAATAATAATAATAATTTATTCCATCCAATAAGCCTAATTTTAAATTTATATAGTACAGGTCAAGATAATAGATGAAAAGAAAATTTAATTGAGATATTCAAACTTGTGGAAATCTAAAATATTCTTCTCTACTGTAAAAACATTTATCCAGCAGTATTTCCTTGTTACTCTCTTGAATACTTTGAATATTTTTTTCATTTACATAATAATTTATGGTGCCATGTTCATTAGAGTAATCATATTTTGAAGTAGTTCAGTTAAGCGGAGCAGGATTGTGACTGAAATGGAACTGAAGAAAAACTATGAGTAGTTATTTTTAATTCGAGATATAGGTTTATCCATTCATATTAGTATCTCACTGATATTAACCTCACATCAGTGCTTCACCAAGTTTTTTCAATTTTTTCACTAATTTTGTTAGGTGATGTTAAAGAAAACAACAACCTGGAATCTCTTCTCATTTATTAAACAGAAAAAATTCTTCGTTCGAAGTCTGTAGATGAGATAGCGACACGTGATCCAGACAGTCTATTTCACATTCGATTTCACCGGTACCTACTGATGATTTCGAATCAATTAGTCTCAATTAAGGGGCTCATTAATTTACTGTAGGTCAATAGTTCTCCGAAAACGTCAGTGGATACCCGCCCACACAATGTGCCGTCTTTCTGAATATCTCATTATGACAGTATAATGTTTCACACAGATGCAACGATGCCAGATTTGAAAATATTCCTTGCATTTCAAGAAGCCAAACCAATCTAAACCGTCAACACCACGTTTCAGAGATAATATTTCTGGAAATTTTCTTCTCTTTCAGTTTCTTATATAGATGTAACCGTCATTTCAGTCCTCACTTTTCTTTACAAAAATGTCAGATTTGTTTTGGCTTGTCACTCTGACCTGTCTTCCTTTGTTTGTGGTGAGCTCTTAATAATTGATAAAATAATTATTCCTTTTTATTATACGAAAAGTTTCTAACCTTCCAACTTATTTAATTTTCTCTCTTTATCCTTTTGTTTACAACGTGATATGATTTTATTATCCTTTTTTCTATGATGTTCTTAACTTACACTTCACGTTTCTTTTGTTGAACTTTTCATATTCTCATTTTATTTGTCATTTCTTCATTTTAGTGCCTGATTTAGGTCGAAACATGTCGCAACATTTATGAATATTAAATGTGAGAAGGCAAAAAGCGTATTTTCTCTTTAAACATTCATAGCCCCAATATGAGAGTGGACCGATCTATTATAATCGTTCTAGCTAGAGCTCTATTGATGAGTAGAAATGAATTTTGGCTAAACATGAGTTATATCGTCGAATTAAACGATAGAATATCGGAAATGAAAAGAAATTCATGGAGTCTGGCAACGCGGCCGGAACAACGAACAGTACTTTCGGTTCACTGCAGACAAGGAAAATTAATGAATGAATGACTTCGTTTTCGGTATGATACATAATGGAAGGGAAGAACACCAGAAACACCATACTTATGTTACGCTTGTGATGGAACAAAAAGAAGTCATCGAGACAGAAATAACCCGGGTACTATGCGACGTATCGCATTTTCGGTAAGATCTGACAGGAAGTGAGTTCGGTTTGAATGCATCTCATCTTAGATGGGTTATTAGAATTTTTCATTAGAAATTTGCTGGAGAATAATGGAAAAACCAAGGGAATAATAATTTTTGTGCACTTGTTTTTAATTTTGCTCTATTCGATGCGACTCCCTGATGAAGAATCCAAAGTCAAATTTAAGCATGAGCTGGCTAGCCTCCGTTTACCCAATAGCTATCGAAAATTCAAAATACCAATTAAATTCAATCGAAGATTTGCTGCAGTCTCGATTAACTCAACATTGGGTAAAATTGGTCCGATGGATCGGCATTATGAACATCTAGAATTTGGATTTCTCAATAACTAGGAAAAATATCAACTTGATCAATCTGAAACTAGAAAAAAGTATTGATAAGGTTCAAAAAAACGTGCCAGATTTTATGAAATCTTTATGTCAGAAAAATTTCAAATAATTCTAAATATTTTTTCTGTATTCCTGCAAATTTGAATTACATCAATAACAAAAAAATATACATCCGATGTATTTTGCGATTTTAAAGGGCATTCGGAATTACTACAAGTGTCTTTGACACGATTTAGTGAATGTCTTCACCTCTTAGTTTCTACCAGAAACGCTAATTAACTCCCAAGCCGTTTGAAATAGGTATAAAAATGCAACATAACATAGAAGAATGCTATAAAACATCTAGAAATGGAAGATCTTCAATATTCAATTAGCAGGTTGATACCTACTTCTGGTATAACCGCAAGTCTTAAATGTTTGGATTAGTTAATGACTAGATAATTCTAATAAGCAAAATTTCAAATAGATGCTATGTTTGGTTTTCTGTGAATTCCTTATTGCCATTCCCGATGAGACAACCTGTATATCTTTCGTTGGTAAGCAGAAAAAACGTTTCATCTTGTTGAACTTTTTCAAGTTGAATCAATACATAGAAAAACAAGCGGAGAGAAGTTCAGTATTTGCTAGCTAAGCATGTAACAACTAAATATAACCGATTATTTGGTTACTGAAAGTTGATCTTGTTGAAGTGTTAAATTCTCGGTGGGAGGTCTTTTCTTGCACGTTTGGGACAATAGGGGTACCGATTTCCGGATACGGTATCGAATCTCAGGAATTCTTGAACTTCATTGTTTTTTTCGCAAAGAAACACCACTTCCCTTCGATATATGCATGTCGTGCCAATGAGAATATATGGAAGAAATTAACTGATAGAGGGATGAAAATTCGAACGGAAGGAAAATCTTGAAAAAAAAGATTGAAAGATTAGTTGACAGATTGTTTAACATAGACATATCTATGTTCTCAACATCTAATTCCTGAGTTTATGAGATATCATGCAGATTGTAACACTAGGGTTGTCCAATCCCGAAATATAAAAGACAACCCTCGTATATAGAAGTTTATGAATTATTGCTTATTGCAGTAAGACATCGTATCTTTCGAGACAAAAGTATTAACATTCATTGAAATTTCTAAAAGGACTTCGACAACCTTTGTTCTATGTTTGTGATTGAAAGAAAACTGCGACTTTGGTTATTGCTGATTTAAGATGTATGCATGTTAATTCTTTTACATTTTTTTTTGTAATTTTTTTTTGCATCGCTATGTCCTAAAAGCCGGGAAATAATAAGAGCGCAAAAGCTTCTGACGTCACTTCAGTGCTTTTCTAGATCTCTATTCTTCCTTCATGAGTTACTAACTACATATAATAGAGTAATCGGTTTTACTTTTTTTCACTTTAAAGGATGAATTGGCTTAGTCGGTGAAAGTTCAAGAACCCAAGCAAGATAAAACTTGTTATTTATATTACAAATGAGTCACAACTAAAAATACTACGTCCATCCCTTTCATTTCGCGGACTTTGTACCCTCGTGTTTTAATGAAAGTAGTTAGATATTGTTTTCCATTATTCCACAACATCGTAATTTTTTATCATATCGCAAAGTTATGCAATGATTGCATCGGATGCAATTTTCATTCTCCCGGTAAGTTCTTGAGAATTAACAAGGCCAAGCACGTTTATAGATAATAATTCGAAGCCGGTTTATCCGATTCCAACACTGAAGAATTGCATTTATCTTTTAACTTGTTTCATGTTCCAGTTCTTTACACTCCCTATTTATTGATCGCTTAACGTCTCACAGTGTACAGGGAGATTGATCATATCCAAATAAATATGTTAGAGATCATAATGCTGAAGCCAGAAAACATTGTAATCACAGTCTATGATTGTATCTATGATCTAACAAAGTACCGATGAGACAAAGGTTTGCCGGCTCTCTTTGATAAGAATGAAGATACGAGGAACCTTTTACTTAAAACGAACACGATATTGGCTTTGTTGCATGATCTTTGACTCATCAGAGGGCGCTGGGAACATACATTTTTCAACAAAGAAACCTGTAATTAGGACAATTCAAATCCAAATAAAAATCAGTACAGTTTACCTTAAATGTCTAACGTGTGGAATCATGGAAGGGATATGAAAGCATTGGAGAGGGGGTATAGAAAGAAACAGAGGGAGAGTGCACGCGTGTCACTTGAACTCATGCACGTAGTATACCTGTTACAGGCCAGCGCGGGCGTTAGCAATGCAAGAAAGAAAATTTAGTGATTTAGTATTTTTTTTTATTTAGTGGAGAAGAATTGTAAAAAATCAGTGAAAATAATCCTATATACAATGCTACGGATTCAATGTTATGTCAAGTTACGTCTCATGAATCTATTCATTGTAGGATTTCTTCTTTAGAAACTACATTATGACGCATTTACATTGTTAGTACAAATAAATTCTCCAAATTACGAAAAACGCGGAGAACGTCTTTCTCAAATGTCTGTAATTTACGTTCAAACAATACCTCACCTCATCAAATCAGAATTATAATATTAAGTTCCCAGACTGAGGTCTTATTCGGCGAATAGCATTGCTTCAAATGAATGTCATTCTTCTAAGCCTTCGTAGAGAACTATTGCTTAGAAGTAGGATAATGAGGAGGGAAAAGGTTCAATAATAAAATGAGCTTATTTTAACAAGTAGGTACAGAAGAAAGGTATTCTTTGAGTACTTCTTGCAGTTTCTGAATTTAATAATGAACGATTGTTCGAATTTACTGTTATCATGGTTGTTTTTTTTAAATACTTAAAATTCCCCATTCATTCAGAAACGTATCCTCAAAATGTAGTATATAATCATCCATACATTAAATGCATCGAAATCATAAAATAACACCGATGAGTCAATAGGTTATACGCTTGCTTGTGAACAACTCGTCACTCGACCCCAATGACCTACAGTTTAAAACAACTAATTGATGCGTGTAAATCGCTCAGGAACAGTCTGTTAAATGAAATTCTACACCTAACCTGACAGATCATTCATGCGAGCATATGGAAATTTCAATTTTTTTTTATTTCGACTATTCAATCTGCGCGTTAAGTGAAAGAAATTAAGAAAGCACTGACGTGAGGTCAGATGGCTTTGGCGAGTAATTATTCACTTTCAAAAATCACATCACCCTCACATAATGATAGAATTAATTTCTGTCTGGCTTCGAACCCAGGATCTCTGGGCGGAAACCAAGGCACGTATTCAATACACTATACCTGGAACTTAATAATTCATACCATAGGAATTAATTATCCAAATTCTGAAAGATCATATTTCCGGGAGTATTACCTTTTCGAGATTTGTATGATTGTACAAGGTGTCCAGAAAGGGTATCGAGTATTTGTAAGGTCAATATAACAATAAATATTTGTGAGCAATAAAAAAGATTGGCGATAACACGTTGACACATAGCTACTGATATTTCTGCCATTTGTCACCTGATGTTTTGCTTCAACTGGGTTGGATTCCTCGGATTATTTTGATAAACCTTGCGTTTAAGGAAGCCCCACGCAAAATAGTCAAGCGGACTAAGATTGGGGCTTCTGGGAGGTCAGCTGATGTAACCCTTCGCGAAATGACTTTAATAGGGAATAATTCGTTAACATCTTCCATTGAATCTTTTGAGGTG
Source organism: Micraspis discolor (assembly GCA_030674115.1). Taxonomy (NCBI): domain Eukaryota; kingdom Metazoa; phylum Arthropoda; class Insecta; order Coleoptera; family Coccinellidae; genus Micraspis; species Micraspis discolor. The sequence goes on from JARTUT010001740.1 coordinate 7,457,796, forward strand.
AAAATTTACTTCGTCACTAAACAGTCTGTTGTTAATGTTATTAAATCACTCCAGCATTTCGTTCGCAAAATTCCGTCGATTCTCATAGTTCGCATCCTTCAATTCTGGAACCAATTGAATTTTATAGGCATTTAGATGTAAGTCTTTCTTTAAAATCGAATGTAAAGACGATTTTTTGATATTCAACGCTTGGCTTGATAAAGACGGATTTTGACGAACCGACGCTCAACTTCTTCAATTGTTTCTTCATCGCTAACTGAACGAGGAGGACCAGAGTTTTGAATTTTAATTGTCGCACCTGTATCCTCGAACATCCTGCTCCATTTCAAAATGCTATCGTCACTTGGCGCGTGTCGTGAACGATATTTCGCACGATACGGACGTTGAGCAGTCACTATTGAATCACCATAACTATCATACGCTCGTACGCCAAATTCGCGCTCCCGCTCCCCGCTCCTTTTAGACGCCCCGTTCCGAGTATGGCGCGAAAACACGAACAAAAACGCGATACCCTTTCTAGGAACCTTGTAAATATTCATTTCTCAAACTTACCCTGGCAAAAAAAAAGTGAAATTGAAACCCTTTCCTTCAGAATTATTCACCAAATTTCAAACTGACAGCATAAAGCATATATTACCGCACTCAGTAACATAAAGGCAGCAATTTCACAATTTTTATCATGTATAATCTATTGCTTTGTTATTTTCTATTTCTTTATTACTTACTTCAAAATTAGAAGAAAACCTTGTATGCGATAAGTTACGAAATGGAATTTTGTGTAACTTTTGAGATCATGGGTTATACAAAATTCAGTATTTCGGTCGCATAAATGGCTAGTATGAACAATAATAGCTACATTTCCATTTTTTCGAAAATTTCCAGAGTTTATTGAACCAACCTTATCAAATTCCGATAAAGCAGATGTCATTCGTTTGTTCGTGGTACAAGTAACAACAAACTGAAATAAACAGTATCAATCGAGCATGAAATCTAAGTAATTATCAATGTTATTCTTATTATTATTGTCTGAGGTTTATTTATCGGAACCTTTTATTTTCAGTTGAATTTATTGCTATCGATGAATGACTGTAAATTCACATTGAAAATTCAATTAGAGGTGTTCATGAAATATATATCAAATTTTGACAAGGTTTTATATATGAACAAATGAAAAAGCAATTTGAAAAGAACATGATCTCCATTAAAAAACAAAACCTCCTAAATGAATAGACCATCAGAGACCAAGAAGAAGATATCGAATTTGACGTGACATCCAACAAAATGTTTTTTCAAAGGTAATATGAGATTTAGGTCTCTATTCAACAGTATATTTTAGAGTTTGTTTGTTTTGATTGTTGTAATAATGTGTATGATGTTTTTCACAGGCTGCAAAAAAGCCACTGTCCGAAACGTTGCCATATTACATAACTATACAGGGTAAATACTTATATTCAAATATTAAATCTATTTAGGTATATGAAACAAGATCAGGAAATTAGAGTCAATTTTTCAGGATAAAGTTGTATCATAGCAACTCATTGATATTATTTTCAACTTTGACAAACTAATACTTTTGAAGATGTGATTCTTTTTTCAATATTTTAGCAGAGGATAAAAATAATTCCCCTCGTTAATTAAAGCTCTGTCTAAGATAAATGTTTGTGACAAATTGCACTAAGACGTAAGGGATATGAAAGCACGTTCAGTAATTATTGCCTCTTACTGCAAACTCCACCTGCAGGTCAATGTTCTCAATGATCTAAGCCGCTGCTGATTAAAAGTAATTGCTTTTTTCGTCATGACGATATTTCTTAAACTATCTCTGAAGAAGATATGGCTGTTAATTGAACTATCCAGCGGAAAACTCATTGGTAAGTGTAGGTAGAACTGCAGAAAAAATACAGAAAAAGATGTGAGGTCAGGAGCTTGTTATAGTTTTTTCCTATACTCTGAAACAATTAGATACAAATACAAAGGCCACGAGGAATGAGCAAACTACTTATACAGGGTGAGTCTTCGACCACTGCGTTAATTTTAACCATTGATTCTTGATTTTCGCTTAACTAAATGAAAAAAAATCATATCTTCAGGTGGAAACTTCTTTACAAAAATAGGGATATAGAATTATTGGTAAATATGAATTGATACATGAAGAGGTTTGAAAAGTGTGTCTCAAGAATTTGTTAATATAGGATGTCACATTGTCAGGTGGTGAATGGTAGCGTTTTGAACATTCGATTCAATTTTGATATCGTCATCAGAATACGGTAAATAATTTCAGCTATTCTTAAGTAACAATAAGTTTATCTTCGTTTCTATACTTTATCACCCGAAATTTTTATATTACCCTTAAGTGATATAAAAATGCCAATACCAAAATCTTAATTAGAATCTAAAACGAATAGATTTATCGGAAATGATGCATTCTTCTTTCCCCGAAGTTATGATACCACACAATTATCAATTGTATAAAAACTAACGAATGACCTTTGAAATCGTTTCAAATGATTCAGTGTCATGTGACGGGTTGTCCTCCGAAAATTACTATCGCAGACGCTCCATCACAGCGTTTTGTTCAGCAAACAAAGAACATAATATAAATATATATCAAAATTCAATCCGTGTATTCAATTACTCATCTTATTTTACGCGTTAATCTTGCTTGGATTGAAACAAAATCATGGTGACTCATCAAAGGGGTCCGAATAATCAGTTGCTCCCGAACAGATAATGTTATTTTTGTGAAAAGAATTACTTCACACTGATAATTCAAAATCCTAAAGGAACTGAAGAATAAAGAGGGAAAATCAGAACCCTATTAGACAAAAAACAGCAAAACCCCAGTTTCTAATATAGACAACGCAGAACAAAGAAAATCCTACTGTCATAGTTGATAATTATAAACAGAAAATTGATGAAATATTAGACGAAACTATAAAAAACTGAAGAAAAATCACACACCTCCATAGTTTAAACGAATATTTATAAAATCTTATATATCAGGTATACTGGTATGAAATGATCGTTTTTTTTTTTGTGAAACACTAATTTTTAATGGGAAATTAAAAAACATTTCATTCAAAGTATTAACTATTGTTTTCTACACATTTTGACCACTTTTCTGGCCATTTGTGGATAGCACGCCAATAAAATTGTTCGTCTTTTAAAGCAAACCAACCAGACACTGAATTTTCGACCTCCTCGTAGGAATCAAAGTGCTGCTCAGCCAATGCGTGTCTCATCGATGAAAACAAATGGTAGTCGGAAGGAGCCAAGTCTGGTGAATACGGCGGGTGGGGTAGCATCTCCCAGCCAAGTGTATTGATTGTATCCTGAACCGATTTTACTTTGTCTGCTAGTGCTTTGTCATGGAGTAAAATTACCTTGCCGTGTCTTCTGGCCCATTCTGGCCGTTTCTCGATCAATGCATGGTTCAAATTGATCATTTGTGGTCGGTAGCGATTAGTATCAACGCTTTCTCCAGGTTTTCAGAGCTCGTGGTACACCACGCCTTTCTGGTCCCACCAAACACACCGCATTGTCTTCTTGTCGAATCGATCTGGTTTTGCAGTCGATGTTGATGGATGTCCCGGATTGTTTCCCTTTAGAATTCTTAAAATAAATCCATTATACATCTCCAGTAACAATCCGATGCAAAACCGATATTCTTTCGTGTCCTTGAAGCAAAATTGCACAAGTGTTTCTTCGGTTTCCATCTGTCATTCATTCAATTCATGTGGCACCTATTTTCCACACTTTTAGATCTCTCCCATAACGGTCAGAAAATGTTTGTTGTGTAACATTTAACATTTCTGCCATTTATATCTGATTCAAGAAATTATTCAACAATTATAATTAAAAATACATATGATTTCATAAAATATAAGAAACCAAGAAATCTTTGAAGAAGACATCATGGTCAGCTTCGATGATACGAGTTTGTTAACCAATGTCCTAACGGATAAAGCACTTGTAATCGTAAGAGGAAAGATCGAAGATGATCAAACACTGAGTAAAAGTACAACACTTAGCGTGAATGCAACAATGGAAATGCTTTCCATTTGAAGACATTTTTCAACAACACGAATGAAATGGCCATGGGTTCAACACTGTCTCATATTTTATATGAATGCAGAATTCCAAACAAAACTCTCGACCAATATATACTGAAACCCAAATGATTGAAAATATATATAGTTTTCATCATTTTTCAACATGGAATGAACCATATAGATAGATTTTTTCAACATCTTAACAATCAAGAAGGATCTATCAAATTCACAACGGAAATCGAGAATGATAATCAATTTCCATTTTAATATGTACTTTCAACCAGAGATAAATACAATTTGATATTGTTTTCGGAGTTCTGTCAATTCAACACTTACCAACCAAAAGAAGGTATATATATCTTTTCCATCGAAAATAATATAGAAATTGTTATCTTCCAGTAATCTCTTGCCCTTTGAAATATCTAATTTATTCATATCCAAATTACGAAAAAACCTTGACTTCCGGAATCCATGTTTAAAATTAACGAAGTGGTCAAAGCCTCTTTCTTTATATCGGCATTCAATGAGTAGTTTGTTCAATTACTCATCTCATATTATCTTACATGATTCGAAACAAAATCACAATGACTCATCTCACAAACCCGAATAATCAGTTACTCCGAAATAGATAATATTGTTTTTGACAAGAATTAGTTTATAATGAACTTTTTTGAAGGAAAAATCTACGTGACTGATATTATTCATTGATAACTGTTAAGGTATCTAAGAAACTGACGGAAATGAGAAAGAATTCAGGATATCCAGAGGCTTATTGTTAGCTCTATCGTCTTCCAAGGTCACAGTGAAGATAAACTATCGTAAAACTCCGATATTCTATGAATCGATCCAAACCGAACAAAATTAATTTCGAGTACACCGTGAACGATACAGAAAAGAGAAGGAACTAATACAGGGTGATTTACGGCGATGTCGAACTTGGGGTTTACGTAGGACTATTCCAAATTTTAATCTTTAAATTTGTACGGTGGGTTTTGAGATAATGATCTTTACTCTTAGAATATTTTAAGACGTCTGCAGCTTCCGGTTAAATTCCTCCTTCGATGATAATTTCACCAATATGCCATAACTCAGGCAAACAATCAACAGTTTTCCAGATATTGGGATTTATGTAACAAAAATGGTGAAGATGAGGACCACATTTTTTTTTTGGTAATTTCTGCAGAAATATTTTCTCAGGATTAGATGCTACAAAAATGAAATTACATTATATACAAAAAATTAATTTCCCAAATTTTTCTTCAGATCTGATGAATATCGTATGAGATATCGTAGTTTAGTTTATTAGTTATTAATAATAAAAAACTAGACACATTTTTTTTACCCTGTTAAATAGTTTATAGCTCTTGGAATTAGTATATTTCAAATTAAGATGGTAATAAATTGGTGTTTAGTTTTTCACTCATTAATAAAAATAATAATAATTTTTATTCATTTTCAAGATATTGTACAGCCAAAGTAAAAATTAAACAGCATTTCTGATTGTTTATAACTTTTGAAATTTTTAATGTACTAATGCAAATATTTTCGCACAATGATCTAAATATAATACCAAATCTAATGAGCTTCATCACATAATTTTAGTAAAAATATGTCCTATTAACGTCATAATGAACATAAACTAGACTAATCGAAGCTTTTGAAAAAAAATTGTGGGATATATTCATCGTTTTTTTTTCCGAAGCCGCATTCTCATGGTATTTCATACATGCAATTCTTTGATCTTAAGTCTTCACTATTAAGTTTTTATTTTTGTCCAACCAAAGTTACCATCGCAGATGGAATATCCATTGCATTTGAACATTTTTAAACAAGCAAGTAATTATACCCTGTGCATCCTTTGCATTATCATTTCATTACAAATGTTTTCCTCCATTGCTCTTGGTATTGCTTCATTTGTAAATTTTTAAATTGAAAATTATCTTTTATTCTGTGTTTTGTTGAGATTTTTAGAATAAATATTCTTTTTCATTATTATATGTTTTCGCTACCTAATACTACTAAGGTTCATGTTTCGCTATTGAAAAATTACCATGATTTAATATATACATCAACACTGCTTCAATCGTGACTGCTACTTCACACATACCTTTCATTATTGAATAATTACACTCAAAATATGGTACCTTGATATACAACAAACCCATTTATACGTAAATTTGAAGAGGATAATTGAAAACTTTAGAGGACGTTCTCTCCCAATAATTGAAAAAATTCAAAATAACTGAATAAAAAATATTTCATAAAAATCGTACGAAAATATATTTCAATCGATAACGTGAGAAGGAACATCAAAAACATAGGGTACAGGAAATTTCAAAACATTATATAGAATTCCATATATTTTAAGACTTTTCAACTGCATAATCTTGACTCGAACTATAAAATATATATCAAAAAGATCCATAAATCATACTACGTTATAAGTGAATTTCAATACATTGTTTGTGTGTTGATTAATCCCTTGAAAATAGTATGAGAAGTTCAGAATAAATCCGATGAGATCTAAGGAAATTCGGAGGAGATCCAAGGAAATCTGAAGGAGATCCGGGGAGATCCAAGGAAATCCGAGGATATCCACGAGGGAGGAAATCTTTCGTCACAAAAAATTTCCAGTGGTTACCCCCTCGCAAATACCCCTCTGTAGTCCAGTTTAGTTTGAATCAAAATTACCTTCCACAGCGTCCACTATTGAATCAGAATTGTTTAAAAACATTATTTTCCCTCTAAGAAATTATTCACTCACTCATGTTTCATCAGATGATTATATCGATTTAATTCCTTTCAACTTCAAATATCTCAAAAATTGTGCAATTTAGAAAAAAAGATGAAGGATGATTTTATCTGCAACAAAAGACTAATGATTCTAGGAAGTACAAGATACGGACCTTTAGTTCAAGTGATATTTGTTTTTCATGCAATTTAACCAATCTGTAGAGTAGTAGTGAGAAACCCACAAGAAATGGAATAAATCTATTGATGCCAAAATATGCATGACTGTTATATATAACCTTCTACAAGAGATTATTTAATTGATATTGCCCTTTGAATATTACAGGTGAAAATGCAATTTTTTTAAGAAATTTCAACACCCTATATCTTTTGAACGGGGCCAAATTTGGAAAAATATTATAGGAAGAAAATGTTACTTCTGACGTCAAGAATCTATGGTTGAAATTAACTCAGTGGTCAAAGACTCACCTTGAGTTTTGTTCGAAGCTCAGATCAACTTCTCCTGAAACCTACGTCAGTGCTTCTCTATATTTTGACAACGTACATTTTTTACCTTAATGTACAACTTCGATCAATGATACAATGGAGTATTGAAATTTCTGACGGACTTTTTGACATTTCTCTTTTCGCTTAACTAAATGAAAAAACATATCTTCAGGTGGAAAGAAACTACGACAACTTCTTTACAAAAATAGGGATATAGAATTATTGGTAAATGTGAATTGATACATGAAGAGGTTTGAAAAGTGTGTCTCAAGAATTTGTTAATATAGGATGTCACATTGTCAGGTGGTGAACGGCAGGCGTTTTGAACATTCGATTCAATTCTGATATCGTCATCAAAATACAGTAAATAATTTCAGCTATTCTTAAGTAACAATAAGTTCATCCTCGTTTCTATACTTTCTAACTCGTCATTTTTATATTACTTATCCTTAAGTGATATAAAAATGGCAATACCAAAATCTTAAATAGAATCTGAAACGAATAGATTTATCGGAAATGATGCATTCTTCTTTCCCCGAAGTTATGATACCACACAATTATCAATTGTATAAAAACTAACGAATGACCTTTGAAATCGTTTCAAATGATTCAGTGTCATGTGACGGGTTGTCCTCCGAAAATTACTATCGCAGACGCTCCATCACAGCGTTTTGTTCAGCAAACAAAGAACATAATATAAATATATATCAAAATTCAATCCGTGTATTCAATTACTCATCTTATTTTACGCGTTAATCTTGCTTGGATTGAAACAAAATCATGGTGACTCATCAAAGGGGTCCGAATAATCAGTTGCTCCCGAACAGATAATGTTATGTTTGTGAAAAGAAGTACTTCACACTAATAATTCAAAATCCTAAAGGAACTGAAGAATAAAGAGGGAAAATCAGAACCCTATTAGACAAAAACAGCAAAAACCCAGTTTCTAATATAGACAACGCAGAACAAAGAAAATGCTACTGTCATAGTTGATAATTATAAACAGAAAATTGATGAAATATTAGACGAAACTATAAAAAACTGAAGAAAAATCACACACCTCCATAGTTTAAACGAATATTTATAAAATCTTATATATCAGGTATACTGGTATGAAATGATCGTTTTTTTTTTGTGAAAATAAAACACTAATTTTTAATGGGAAAGTAAAAAACATTTCATTCAAAGTATTGGCTATTGTTTTCTACACATTTTGACCACTTTTCTGGCAATTTGTGGATGCCATGCCAATGAAATTGTTCGTCTTTTAAAGCAAAACAACCAGACACTGAATTTTCGACCTCCTCGTAGGAATCAAAGTGCTGCTCAGCCAATGCGTGTCCCATCGATGAAAACAAATGGTAGTCGGAAGGAGCCAAGTCTGGTGAATACGGCGGGTGGGGTAGCATCTCCCAGCCAAGTGTATTGATTGTATCCTGAACCGATTTTACTTTGTCTGCTAGTGCTTTGTCATGGAGTAAAATTACCTTGCCGTGTCTTCTGGCCCATTCTGGCCGTTTCTCGATCAATGCATGGTTGAAATTGATCATTTGTGGTCGGTAGCGATTAGTATCAACGCTTTCTCCAGGTTTTCAGAGCTCGTGGTACACCACGCCTTTCTGGTCCCACCAAACACACCGCATTGTCTTCTTGTCGAATCGATCTGGTTTTGCAGTCGATGTTGATGGATGTCCCGGATTGTTTCCCTTTAGAATTCTTAAAATAAATCCATTATACATCTTCAGTAACAATCCTATGCAGAACCGATTTTCTTTCGTGTCCTTGAAGCAAAATTGCACAAGTGTTTCTTCGGTTTCCATCTGTCTTTCATTCAATTCATGTGGCACCTATTTTCCACACTTTTAGATCTCTCCCATAACGGTCAGAAAATGTTTGTTGTGTAACATTTAACATTTCTGCCATTTATATCTGATTCAAGAAATTATTCAACAATTATAATTAAAAATACATAAGATTTCATAAAATATGAGAAACCAAGAAATCTTTGAAGAAGACATCATGGTCAGCTTCGATGATAGAGTTTATTAACCAATGTCCTAACGAATAAAGCACTTGTAATCGTAAGAGAAAAGATCGAAGATTATCAAACACTGAGTAAAGGTTCAACACTTAGCGTGAATGCAACAATGGAAATGCCTTCCATTTGAAGACATTTTTCAACAACACGAATGAAATGGCCATGGGTTCAACACTGCCTCATATTTTATATGAATGCAGAATTCCAAACAAAGCTCTCGACCAATATATACTGAAAACCAAATGATTGAAAATATATATAATTTTCATCATTTTTCAACATGGAATGAACCATATAGATAGATTTTTTCAACATCTTAACAATCAAGAAGGATCTATCAAATTCACAACGGAAATCGAGAATGATAATCAATTTCCATTTTAATATGTACTTTCAACCAGAGATAAATACAATTTGATATTGTTTTCGGAGTTCTGTCAATTCAACACTTACCAACCAAAAGAAGGTATATATATCTTTTCCATCAAAAATAATATAGAAATTGTTATCTTCCAGTAATCTCTTGCCCTTTGAAATATCTATTTTATTCATATCCAAATTACGAAAAAACCTTGACTTCCGGAATCCATGTTTAAAATTAACGAAGTGGTCAAAGCCTCTTTCTTTATATCGGCATTCAATGAGTAGTTTGTTCAATTACTCATCTCATATTATCTTACATGATTCGAAACAAAATCACAATGACTCATCTCACAAACCCGAATAATCAGTTACTCCGAAATAGATAATATTGTTTTTGACAAGAATTAGTTTATAATGAACTTTTTGAAGGAAAAATCTACGTGACTGATATTATTCATTGATAACTGTTAAGGTATCTAAGAAACTGACGGAAATGAGAAAGAATTCAGGATATCCAGAGGCTTATTGTTAGCTCTATCGTCTTCCAAGGTCACAGTCAAGATAAACTATCGTAAAACTCCGATATTCTATGAATCGATCCAAACCGAACAAATTAATTTCGAGTACACCGTGAACGATACAGAAAAAGAGAAGGAACTAATACAGGGTGATTTACGGCGATGTCGAACTTGGGGTTTACGTAGGACTATTCCAAATTTTGATCTTTAAATTTGTACGGTGGGTTTTGAGATAATGATCTTTACCCTTAGAATATTTTAAGACCTCTGCAGCTTCCGGTTAAATTCCTCCTTCGATGATAATTTTACCAATATGCCATAACTTAGGCAAACACTCAACAGTTTTCCAGATATTGGGATTTATGTAACAAAAATGGTGAAGATGAGGACCACATTTTTTTTCGTAATTTCTGCAGAAATATTTTCTCAGGATTGATGCTACAATAATGAAATTACATTATATACAAAAAATTAATTTCCCAAATTTTTCTTCAGATCTGATGAATATCGTATGAGATATCGTAGTCTAGTTTATTAGTTATTAATAATAAAAAACTAGACACAATTTTTTTACCCTGTTAAATAGTTTATAGCTCTTGAAATTAGTATATTTCAAATTAAGATGGTAATAAATTGGTGTATAGTTTTTCACTCATTAATAAAAATAATAATAATTTTTATTCATTTTCAAGATATTGTACAGCCAAAGCAAAACAATAAGCGAAAACAAGTCAAACAACAAATCATTGATAACACTAAAATTATTAGCAAACTATTTTTTTTTATTTTGGAAGAAAGAACCTGAAAGAGAATTTATTTTATTTAAATCTTGGAATAGTCCATTTGTTTATAATAAATTTATGAACAAATGAAGATAATTTTTTTTGGTTACGGTTAATTCTTTTTTTTTCGTTAAATTATTATAAACAAAGTATTGAATTGATTCAAACTTCCATCACTTTATGTAATTTTACAGTTATACAAGAGAGGCTCCACGAAGAGAAAAATGTTTATGACAATTATTCAAATATATCTTTAATTCATAATGATTAAGGAAGTCCCAGAAAAAGTTGTTGATAGACAAATGTATAGTTTATCGGAAAATTAATTTCAATGAAAAATTTTAACAGATATAATTTCTCTGAAGCGTTTAAATTCTATAATAATTTTTTCAGATTTTTAAATCCAGTACATATGAAGTAATTGTTTTTTATTGTAACTTAACAGCTTGTAACGCCAAGTACTTATAAGGCCCACGAACTACAATTTCCAACGTTGAGTTACAATAATTAATTATTAATTATGAAGGTACAGTTTAGAGGATTGGAAATTTTTCTTAGAGAATTTCCTACTCTTTCAAAATGTAGTAAAAATATGTCCTAACGTCATAATGAACATAAACTAGACTAATCGAAGCTTTTGAAAAAAAAATTGTAGGATATATTCATCGTTTTTTTTTTTCCGAAAGATTGGCCGCATGGTATTTCATACATGCAATTCTTTGATCTTAAGTCTTCACTATTAAGTTTTTATTTTTGTTCAACCAAAGTTACCATCGCAGATGGAATTTCCATTGCATTTAAACATTTTTTCAAACAAGCACGTAATTATACCCTGTGCATCCTTTGCATTATCATTTCATTACAAATGTTTTCCTCCATAAATTAAATTTCTTCCTGATTTCAACGTGTTCGATATACAAATACACATTTAAGTCTTCAAAGGACTGTGAGAACTAGACCGACTTAAAATTTTCGTTTATTTAATCACCCCAAAATACCAAAGGGGTCCTATATTAAATAAACTGGCGTCTAAACCATATCCGGTTTGAAGATAGAAGACTGTCGTCATAGCATTGTTTCCGCACTGATTGATTCTTTACCCACGGTTGGTTATCAATCCTAGCCGAAAAAAGGGAGAAAGGAATACAACCTTAAATCTTTTCTATGGAAGAATCGATTTCACGATGTTGAGAAGCAAGATTGGTGATGAAATTTTAGGATCTGTATTTACCTCACGCTCATTCAACGGTTGTACTGGGTTTTCCAATAGGGACTTGACAACTTTGAAACCACATAAAACACAAACCATTTCAGATATTTCAAAAACTTTATTATTGGCTTGAAGTACAAACATAACATTTATGAATGTAACTCAACTTCGTTCATATGGCCACCACCAGCCCGTTTGCAGCGGTCAATTCTCTGGACCCAATTTTCGATGACTCGGCCACACATTTCAGCCGAAACGGCCGCTATTTCGCGTTCAATGTTGTCTCTGAGCTATTGTAATGTCGTCATAGACCGGTGACTTGACGTAGCCCCAAAGAAAATAGTCCAGAGGCTCCAAACCGCACAAACGAGGCGGCCAATCGAGGGGGCCGATTCCCAAAATTACACGCTCACCAAATAATGTCTGCTTCAATAAACCGATTGTTACGTGTGCTGTGTGGCTAGTGGCATCGTCCTGTTGATACCACATGTTGGCCAAATTCATATCTTGCAATTGGGGCCAAAAAAATTCGGTATCATGGTGCGGTAGCGATCGCCATTGACCATAACGTGACGATTGTGGCGTCAACGAAAAAATACAGTCCAATGATGCTGCCGACGTAAAGACCGCACCAAACCGTGATATTTTGGGAATGCAATTGAGTCTCGTGAATCACGTGTGGATTGCTGCCTCGGTAGTAAATTATTATAACTTGCAAACGTCGATCGTTCGTGTACTTCACTATGATGAAAATATTCACTTTACTGAATGAATTGATGTTGACAGTTCGATGATTGGTCTAAGGGTGCGTTCACAAATTAAATTCAAAGTTCTCAAGTCCCCATTGGAAAACCCGCTAGATCGGTCATTATCTGGCTTTTGCTTCATTTCACTACAATGTTCCTGGGAATGGTAAAATTCTTAGTACAAGCGCGCAAAAACATGCGACTTCACTTCAGTACTTTTTTAAAATTTTTATATTGTATCATTTCCATTGTATCCAACCTTTTTGTAATGTCAATATGACCAGAATAGATGACGATATCCAACAAAAATTAGTCAAGGGTTTTGGGCGAATGAAACACTCCATTAGTCGTTTCGAAATATGATCCTAATTCGCCAGTTGACAGACCTCCCGGTGTCCCAACCCAATTTACGGTGAATTAAGCCATCAGACCATTTCATTGTTTCTGTTTAGTCGACCTCAAATTTTGACCCATATCAATTTCATTCTTCACACCGTGTTTCATTAAACTTCATTCAACTATGCTAAATACGGCTTTTATTTATCACCAAGGTCATCGCTTTGAGCACTTCAATTTTATTTAAGCTCTCTTGATTAATATTTTCTGAGAAAATTTGTATGTGTTAACTATGCACATTACCTTACAAGTGATTATATCCGTCAAATGGTTCAGGAGTTAAGCATGAGGAATTTGATTTCCTCTGTAACTCCTAGAATATCCATAGAATCAAGTTGCAACTTGAAAGATATCCGAATGAGGTGGAGACAAATAGGCTGGCAATCTTTTCGACCTCAAGTCAGTGCTTTTCTAATTTTTTAGTTGAAATTCAACCGTGGTATAGCAGTAAACTGTTTGTTTTTTCTTAGATCGCTGTCTTGATTAAGCCAGGTATAACCATAACGGAAGCTGTACGCTTGTGGAATCACAATAAAGAATAACATTCCATGCCAGTTTCGAAAATAAACGTGAAAGTGTTACAACGACGTTATTAGAAAACAAACCACGCGTGAATATGACGGATGCATCATTTAGTACCCTCCGAAGACTTTCAACATTCAAGATACTAAGATGTTAGCAGATATCTATAAATCCGATTTCATCGTATAAACACAACGACCTCATTCGTTTTTTATTATTTTTTATATTTTATTTTCATGAAAAAATTGCATTTTCACCTGTAATATTCAAACGACAATATCAATTGAAATGATCTCTTGTAGAAGATTTTTTGATAACATTTTGGCATCGATAGATTTATTCCATTTCTTGTGGGTTTCGCACTACTACTGTACAGATTGGTTAAATAACATGAAAAACAAATATCACTTGAACTAAACGTCCGTATTTTGTACTTCCTAGAATCATAAACCTTTTTTGCAGATAAAATCATTCCTCATCTTTCCTCCTAAATTGCACCATTCTTGAGATATTTGAAGTTGAAAGAAATTAAATCGATATAATCATCTGATGAAACATAAATTAGTGAATCATTTCATAGAGGGAAAATAATTTTTTTAAACAATTCAGATTCAATGGTGGATGCTGTGGAAAGTAATTTTCATTCAAACTTAACTGGACTACAGAGGGGTATTTGCCCAATGTGAAAACTTAAAATGCTTATAACTTTTTAACGCAGCTAAATATGGAAAAACGGTATGGGAAAAATGTGTTTCTTTTGATCTCAAGAACCAATGGTTAAAATTAAAGTAGTGGTCTAAGACTCACCGTGTATATACATTCCTTTGAACTTTTGTCCTCGCTTTTGTCTTACAATTTTTTCGTTAGCAAACAATAATTTGATGAATAAGATGATAAAAAGCACAACTGCTCTCGGAGCATCCATACGCAATACTCTGGAAAACCATTTTTTGCACATAAATACCCGTTTCTTTCCAAGATTCTTCGTGAAATTGCCGGCTACTCCATTTACAAATACACTCATAAAGATGACTATAAAATAAAATTAATTTTACTAACTTGGTTAGTAACTACTGGTTTCATTAAGTTCTAGATTTGTCACTAAAACAGAATATCGATAAATTTGTAGACAGGCGGTCGTAAAATCGAACACAGTCCTGAACAGGAAGTATTCATGATCAATCATCGATAAAGCATAAAAACACATTCGTTTTATGGTTATAGTTATTTCCATTACAGGCAAGTCTTAGATGGAGATAGCCACTAATGGTATCAAGGTATTAATAGGTCGGGGAACCCTTATACTCTTGTAGAATACGAAAATAGGAGGTATCTCGAATGCGGGTCCTTGTTGTTGGGTGGCAAGAGGCAAGTTGTATAGGGTGGTGAGTCAGCGAGATCTCTTCGACAAACAAGAGTATTTTGTTGTATTTTTTTCAATTTATATCCCTGTTCATGCCGAATGAGTTCACCTTTATATAAGAATACCTACTCTAGGTTCAAATTATTTCCTAGCCTAGACTTGATCCTACGATCTCAAGTTGTTGAACAAGTTGAGCTATGCGTTTTCTATACATATTTGCAGATCGATCGAACAAAAGAGAATATTGCTTTAATTTTCATCAAAATAATAAATCGAAGTAATGAGTAGAGAGCATATCAAATCATGTAATCTGAATTTAATAATATATAATTTTTGTGTCTTAATTTCATGGTAGAGGCCCCAAAATAACATATTCCAAGAGGAAATTCCCCTAACTTTGATGAGATGCTACAACAAAACAAGACAAGAGGTTCAATAAACCCTTATAGGAAAACGCCTTGGTTGATCGACCGGAAACGATGTCAACTTCCTCTTTAATTGAATGTTGGTTGAAATGGGATTGTTTGCGTGTTTTCTTTGGGGTAGGTCTGGTTATGAGCAATCCCTATGTCACGCAGGCGTCATATATTATTCGTGATAAGGAAGTAAATATCCTGCTGAATACACTTCTTGCATACCCTAAAGCAAGTTGTTAATATCCTTTCATACCCATTTCGTACATCACCCAGAATGCTTTCATAGACTTCAATGTTCGTTTTTGATTCATTGTCACATGTCAGGTTCTCACAGGTTTTAAGTAATCTTGCTTTGAATCGATGTTGATTGATTTTTTCGCTTATCAATGATCGACTACTCTTTTTGGAGATCTTATCTGCTGTTTTCCTTCTTACAGGAAAGTTTCACTCTAAAGGTGTGTCCAAACACCGAGCGGCAATTGAGCGCAGCTGCCGCGCTGTGATTGGACGACTGCCGCGCGCGGCAACCGTGTGTTACCAGCCGCGCGCAAACGTTATTATTGCTCATTCGCGGCAGAAATGTGTCTTACAAATGCCGCGTCTTGTTGCTCAATGTTTGGACACACCTTTAGACCTTTCGATATATAAGGTGTTTATCAGATAAATGAATGTTAGGTGGTTCCATCCCTTTGCCAATTCAATGGCATAAGTTCTGACTACTGAAAATAATTCGAGCCAATACCGAACTTCTAGTTATTGGCTATATATAATGAACTGCTTCTGTAAGTTGGTAGACTAACAACAAGATTCATGAATTAACAATGCTTTAATTCAATATATATTCGCTAGTTACCGAGAATAATTCCAACGGTTGAGAGTCATAAAGTCGATTGGTACGAGACGAGATCAAACGGTAAAGCAATATTTGTAGAAGTAAAATATGCAGTATAATATTCGCAGGTATCCTCAGGTCGCCAGATGACGACCATTCACAATCTACGGAATTGCAGATAAAAATACTTAATAGCCCTATCGCAGTCCGCCTCGACAGTTTCTTGATAACATGGAAGCTCATTATGAATTATAATTACTGATTTCCTGCGGCGCTGAGCGAAGGATACAGCGCTTTTAGCGGCAGTTTACTACCACCACTAGTCATTCAAAGCAGGAATCATTATCTCTCCTTGTTTCACGACCTTTACATCTTGAACCGAACCAGATTTCTCTTCGAATGATTGTTGTTTAACTTCTCAGAACTTCAGTGTACTAACCACAGCTGATGCGATGCAATACGCTCTTATTTTACCTACTTGTTGGCTGTTGTCAGTCGACGGTCATTAATTTCTAAAACCAAAAGGGGGACCCCTTGCAGGGAAACGAATCTGGGTGTTGTCCTGATTTATTTCGGTGACAAGTGTTTGGGGAAGACCCGAGAACTTGTTTTCAAGGATCTTTGGGTTTTATCCTTCCAGTTGGTACTTATTATTCTCGACTTGCTTGTCACACTTCAAGTGAATTATGATTTCTTGTAAAGATACACTATTTGAAAAGATTTATTTTGTCCTGGAATACGTAAGGATCTGCAATTTTTGAAAGAATTTCCGAATATTTTATGCATTGAATAGTTATTACCAATTGACATACTAAAGCAAAACTTACTGCATGGTCAAAAAACTAGCCACAGGTTGAGACCGTTTAACTAAGGTGTAGATCTTGTGGTTGAAACCCTTAGTTGTGATTACAAATTGACAGTAATTTTTTTAATTAAATAGTCTCATAAAACAAATCAAAGAAACATCATTGCTAACTAAGTTAGATAAATTTTGTTTTGATTAAATAATTATTGTCAGTTAACTTTGAAACATGTTGTAAACATGAAACATGAAAAATGTTTTCAAAGATGGCCTATTCTAGATTTCAAAATGCTGTAACACTCTTTCTTTGTCAGTAAAAATGTAATCTGATAGTTTGCAAAGGGATTTCGTGGAAAACTCGATCAAAATTAAAAGATGTGGTGTCGTGGGAACCCAGGTAGGAACGAAGTTCCTTCGGATAATGTAGAATTGACACAATTTGCAACATCATAAATAATGAAAACAGCACAAATAATATGAATAACAATATCCCATTAACAAGAATATCAGGTTCACAACTAATTGGGATAATTTCTTTTGATGTTAGCTTTGTATACGACTTCTACTCTATTTTTTCAAGTGCAATGAGTTGAATTAGATCAATTAATTCAATGTCGAACACTTGAGTTTAATAGCCTTTCCAAATACGGCAGGAAATGATTTGTCTTGATAAAATGCACGATTTCTTGAACAATAACTAATCTAAAACGCAAATGAGCATTGATGTGATAGAAAACTTTCTCAATGATCTAGTAACAACTGAAAGAAAGGGTAACGTCACGACAAGTAGCACTACCGCTTCGACCAATAACGGAGAATTATAATTTTAAATTCTGTATCAGAAGAAGTAAGAGTTGTTCAAGTGCCTACAACTCCTATGGTAGTCATCATTTTGAATAATACCTATTCAATAATGACTGGGTAAACATATTATATGAGGAAATTATTGGATATGTAGATAATCAGCTGAGAAACGTGGGTACATTTTACAAGATTCAATTATATCGACGAAGGAATTTACTTCCGTAAGTTAAATTCAACAAGGCATGAAGTGCTTTTACTTAGAATGTGCTTATTAATATATTTATTGAATAATGCAATTGGTGTTGTTAAATTTTTTGATTGTATGTTAGCAGCTTCTCGCAGCCCACAGGATCGCTATCTGCTGGGTATAACTTGAGGATTTTTCAATGATTATTTATATATCATAATGATTTCAATGTTCGAAGAAAATGTCAGGATCACTTTGGAGACCAAGTGACCTGAAACTCCTAGCATTAGGTCAGTTTTTTCAATTTGTTTCATTTTTTTATTCGTTATTGCTTGAAAATTATACATACCATCTTGGCACGACTCGAGAAAATATATTGTTGACATTAGTTACTTGTGCAAGATCACAACACATACATAAAGATGGGAGTTTATCTTTTACTTAGAATGTGCTTATTAATATATTTATTGAATAATGCAATTGGTGTTGTTAAATTTTTTGATTGTATGTTAGCAGCTTCTCACAGCCCACAGGATCGCTATCTGCTGGGTGTAACTTGAAAAATCGGATTTTTCAATGATTATTTATATATCATAATGATTTCAATGTTCGAAGAAAATGTCAGGATCACTTTGGAGACCAAGTGACCTGAAACTCCTAGCATTAGGAAAAAATATCCAGCAACGGCCGTTTCCATCTAGTTTTGCGATCGTTATCTTGGCACGACTCGAGAAAATATATTGTTGACATTAGTTACTTGTGCAAGATCACAACACATACATAAAGATGGGAGTTTATCAATTAATAATAAGGCTAGGGAAGCTGTATAACAATTTTCAGGGAAACATAAAAGCATACTATTTTCCTCCTGAAACAATATAAATATTTAATGAGTATATCAATATAAACCGGATGACCTGGATAAAAATATTTGCTCGTTTATCGAAGATATTTCTGGATTGTTTACAAATGCTTTTATTATTAATAACATCATTAAGGGCCGAATATGACTCAGAATATTACAGAAGAAAACGAATTAAAAATTAAATGCTCTTCGCATACAGGGAAAATGAGATAATGGATTCGATCGATGCACTGAATTAACTTATATATGTTTTTGTATTATTAATAAACTTTGGAGTGTATACAGGGAAAATGAGATAATGAATTCGATCGATGCACTGAATTAACTTATATATGTTTTTGTATTATTAATAAACTTTGGAGTGTTTATAACCAATTCTTATTTTAATTTTAACATCTAGCAGATTTAGAAAAGGCAGAACCTAAGATGTATTTACTTGTGTGATTTTTTTTCGCTCTGGTTCAAGTCAGTACAACAGCGTGCCATCATTTGGTCTAAATGTCTGTAATTTTTAATATACACATTCCATTTCCTCGACTTGGTATCTCTCAAACTTAATAATGAAGTGAATTACGTGGTCTGAAGAACACAAGGAAAGTTTTATGAATTTCAACATCTTGCTTGGTCCATAGAAATGATGTTAAAAATCTACAGTAGGAATAGCGTAGAAGTAAAACACGGAGCACTTGCAGTCATCGAAAAACTGTAGCGACATACTAGTTTCACCCTTATTGGGGATAGTCTTTGTATACTCTTTTCTTGGAGGTGGCTGTCAAACTTCAACAGTACCCAGTAAAATATCCATCTCAAAATTTGTGAATGATTACTTACAATATTTTGTACGCCGATGACATGTACAGACTGATCCAAATCGGACACTTTTGATAAGAAACGCTTATTTCTAGAGGAGTTAAGAGAAAAACTAGCTTACATGATACGAGGTCGATTTTCGCGACAATATGAAAATCGCACATTGAGATCTTGACTTGATCAAAATATACAAGGTGTTTTACAATTTCGTGCAATTCTGGTCCAACCACGTTATTTGTTAATATTTGAATATTTCTTGTTTCTATGAAAACATTCCTGAAGCACTTCTTTGAAAGGATTCCAATGATATTCCTAGTTTCTCATTTAAAATTTGTGGATTTTGAGCTATAACATAAGTTTAAGACACAAGTAATATAAAAAATGAAAATATCCAATATTGTAATCCTACTGACAGTCCCATAGCGCACTGAAAATGCACATTTGTTTGTTGATGAAAATGATATTCACCTTCTCCACGCTTATAATCCTCTGGCATGCTCACATTCTTCAAATCAAAACAACGGAAATACCAACTACCAACTGCTCCTCAACCGGTCAGCAGACAGAACAAGAATAAATAGGGAAACTAGAAATAACTCGGGAGACGGTTTTTCATCCTCGATTACAGAAGGCAAACAGAGAATGCGGCAAGTTTTGTCATGACAACATTCTATTCAAATTTTAAACAGATGAAACAATGCGGAGGAACCGATTTTTAGCATCGATGTGTTATATTTTCGTAAAAAAGATTGTTTCACAAAATCGTGTCTATCTTTTTAATTATAAGAGATAGCAAGCGTCACCATAAAGTATTTTGGAGGTGAAGATTTGCTTTATCTAAAATCAAAATTGGTAGTTTTTCGCAAAACACACTCGACTTACTACATATAGACCCCGTATAACGCCACAATTAAAGCTCTTAAAGTACTTACAGGCGCGCAAAGCTCCTGGCCTCACGTCAGCGTTTTCCTATATTAATTTTTTTTTGTATTAAATCCAAATCATTTATTTGCAGTCTTCGAAAACAGTGAACTGAATGGTGATCTCAATATAGTTTATTCTAATTTTGTTCATCCTGTCGAGAATATCATAACTTTCAAAACTCACATCCTGTTTGATATTCTTTTTTCATATAGTTGAGAAAATTTCTAACTGGGTCGATTACAATTTAGTACCTATCGAAGGAAGTATGAAAAGTCTGGGGAGGTAGGAGTGTAGACACTTTCTTTTTAATTTCTTGTCAAATTTCGCTAATTTGACGTTTACCGCAGTTATTTTGAACAGTGGGTACTCTCATTAGTATTTTCTTTTCTTTTGTTGCGCATCTTTGAGATGTTGAGTAGAGAGCTGAGGGTCGTGTGTTTAGAAATTACGTTTATTTTGACATGGGAGTTTCCAAGAATAGGAACATTATTCTATTCGAGACACATCATTAACCTATTGTAAAACAATGAGTACTCCTTCTTCAATTCTTATATTGAAAGTGCTTTCAACTTTTTGATCCCTGAAATGAATTTCGATACAGAAAGGTGTATCATCGAAATCATACGTTTTCGTCAGTTTGCTAGAATTTACCTGGTCTGCGGCAAAGGTGCAATTAACCACCTTCCATCCCCCGGACTTGTCCACACATTTACATCCCTTCATATCACATATTCCAGCCTGCCCTCTAGCCGCATCGTGATGGGCATTGAGCACAACGAAAAACAGCCACCAAAACGCGACAGACGAAAAGGCGCCTCGACGACAATACATTTTCGACGCTCACTCATGCTTTTCCACCAACTAGCATACTCTTTCTCGGCTCGCCAAATGTTGCCGTTCAGAATCCTGTCAAGACACGTTCGAATTCGCTCGAAAGATTTTCGGTTCGATTTAAAAAGATCAAAGCGGTCCTTGCCGCAGCATCATACGGTCGAATTTGTTTTGTTTACGTCGCCCAACTGCTTTAGCGCAACCGAAATGAGTCACTTTACGCACGAACTGCTGAGTGCGACTGGTCTGTTAACTTCTGCTTTGCTCTTACTTTGTCAAGTTGATTCGTTCCGAGATTGTGATCGTGCGTTTTCGTGAACGATGATAGAGTCCGAGTACAGTTCGGGCGGAGGGACCCATTTTTTTCGTTGTGTAGTGTACCGAGTTTCGGTTTTGATGGGATGAGAGGAGCGGTAATCACTGATCGTGACCAACTCAACATGGGTACTAAGGGTAATCATAGATAAGAGATTTTTGATCAACATTGAGACATATTTCGGGCACATATTTCGGGCATACCCACATACTTTGTCATCAATTATTCTATTAAATCTGGTCATCTGAAATATGAAACACCAAAAACGTCCCTTAGCGTCGAATAATTCATCCAACGAAGAAGATATATGCTACTCTACTAAGTCGTCCGTCTAAAGATTGTTAGTGATTATTACCTACAAATAATAAACAGGGTGACCTCATCTTATTAAGTTAATCAGATCTTACATAGGAAGGATGATAGGAAAATATATGTCATAAATTGTCTAGCACACAATAATGGAGACTGAAAATCACATAGAAACCTCATTTGATAAATCAACAGATGAAAACAAGTGAAAAACTCGAAACAAGCAACATGAATTAAAAACCAACAAAACGAGCCCAATCAGAAATAAAATTTCCAGAAACACGCAAAATTTGTAGATGGGGCACATAAGAGGATGATCTGATTTTAACATTTTTCATCAGATTTCTTATGGAACAATATAGATACCATGTAGGAAATGATCATGCTCGTACCTAAATCATAAAACAGCCATTTGCAGAAGAAAACTGGGAATTTTTTCTTGTAAACTACATAAACAAAATAGGATGGAGCTGTAAGGAACATTTCCTCAGAACTTAACCTCACTGATGACGGCCAATAGCACAAAACATATCAGTTTAAGTACTGAGGGAAATGTCCTTACAACTCCATTCTTTTTTTGTCGAATTACTGAGGGAAATGTTTTTAATGCAGTACCGAACGCACAATTCGCTCTACCATCACTAAGTTTGAGATTCAAAATTCGTTATTGGATAATACTCAACCAAATAGACAGAATCCAGGTCGTAGTGGAGACCATGAAGTGTCGATTCGTCGCCGTTCTCAACAGCTTGGCCTTTCGTACTCAACAACTTGGCGGATTTTACGTAAGGATCTCTCTTTGAGAGCTTACAAAATTCAATTAGTTCAAGAACTGACGCCGATTGACCTACCCAATCTTTCAAGTTTTAGTCGTTGGGCTCTTGACAAGCTTGCAGAAGATCCACTCCTCTCGACAAAAGTTTTGTTCACTGATGAGACCCACTTTTGGCTTAATGGGTTCGTGAACAAACAAAATGCCAGAATCTGGGGTGATGAACAACCCGAAGAGTCCCAAGAATTAAATCAATAAATCAGTAACTCATACAATAACTGAACTCAAAAATTCATTCTTTCTGTAGAAACATCTTTCCAGCAAGAATTCTTTAATTTCCCTCTTGAATCTAAAATAATCTAAAGTTTTCAGTCTATTTGGTAATTTATTATAAAATTTAATACCACTATACACAGGTGAAGTCTCAAATTTGGAAGTTCTGTGGACAGGGATTGAAATTGCATTCTTATGCCTGGTATCATATTCATGATATTCAGAGCATTTCTTGAAAGACTGAACATTTTTATAAATAAATAATAAAGATTTTGATAAATAGATAAAATAAAAAGGTTGACCTACAGGACTCCTGGGGTCCCAAACCAAAGATCAATCGAATTATCTTTTTCTGAGCAACAAAGACTGCGTTACTGCCTGTTGATCCGCCCCACAGAATGACATTGTAACTCATATGTGAAAATGCCATTGAGTAATAAATGTTAACCAACACCTCTGGGGGCAATATATGCTTCAGTCGTTTTAGTGCATAGAAGGCACTGCTCAGTTTTTTGCACACAGACTCTATATGACTCTGCCAATTCAAATTTTTGTCAATAATCAATCCTAAAAATTTTGCACATTCAGAAGATACCAATCTTCCATGAGGAAGATCAAGGGCGAACTCTTCGGTGGACTCACGTAACTGAAAGTGTACTAAAACAGTTTTATCGACGTTCAGTATCAGGGAATTTTTTCGACACCACTCAGAAAAATACCTTACAAGGATCTCGCATCTAGCTTTCAGTTCACTCAAGCTCGATGCCGTTATCACAAACGACTGTGAATGGTGACCGTTATCGCACCATGATAACAGACTATTTGTTGCTCGAAATTGAAGTCCGTGGTCTCGTAGAAATGTGGTTTAACAAGATGGTGCCGCTTACCATGCAGCCCGTGAAACCATGGCTTTCCTGCAAGAGCATTTCAGCGAGCAGATCATTTCACGCTTCAGACCAGTAAATTGGCCGGTTAGATCATGTTACATCACACCTCTGGATTTTTTCGTTTGGGGCTATGTGAAGTCCAAAGTCTACATTGACAAGCCGGCTATGATTGAGGTATTGAAGGCCAATATTACTCGCGTCATTGGAGAAATATCACCCGAAATACACGCGTCATCGAAAATTGGAACTATCGAATGCATCTTGTTAACCATAGTCGAGATCAGTATTTGAGAGAAATTATATTTAAAAAATAATTGTAAAAAATGATTATAAAATAAAATTTTTTCTTATTATTCTCAAATTATAGAATTGACCAAATTCTATCGGGAATTTAAAACCAAAAATTTTTTTCGATCAATAACAAATAAGATCTTTATTGAGTAAGTCTTGTGAGTTCTAAATAAGAAAATTGAGATTAATCTGGACGTAGAAATCCTATGGTGGGCACGACGCCTTAGCTTCATGCAGCCGCCCAGCATTTGAAACCTTACCTAAGATCTCTGGACTTAGGGTTTATGTTAACCTCGTGGGGGATGTTCATAAAAAAGGAAGTTCGTTGAGAAAGGACTTTTCTTATTTCTATACATCAAGTTCGATATACAGGGTCTTTGACCACCACGTTAATTTTAACCGTAGTTAACTAACTCTGAAAAAACCTTTCATTCTTTCTTTCTTCAATTCAGATTCATATAATCTGCTGGACTAAACAAGAGATCTGCCGCTTATAAGAGATACAGCTACATGAAAAACAAGAAGGAAAGCACAGGCGTGACATCAGGAGCTTTTGGTTTTACTCTGTAACTATGTGATACTAAAACAACCGCCGCAGTGAATGTGCAAAAATCAACAAACGTATATCTTCAACAAAAAATTACCACTTACTGTTTGCCTTCAGTTTTGTGGGATACCCACTTTCACAACAAAAGAAAGTATAACTTCCAATTGCCTCATCGAAAATCATTTAAAATTTGAAATCTTCCAATCAGTAAGCTTCTTATAGAAACAAAATCTCAGGAAGTTATAATTGATATTTTCTAGAGAAGAGTCTGTTATGAAAATGGTTTTGACAATTTGACGAATTAATTAATCATATTCTTTCTTATTTTATTCTATGAACCTTTGTGACCTCATCACATCATTAAACTCCTATATCTTCTCGTGGGATATCAATAACTTTCATGTAGACACAAGTTTTATTTGAATACGAGAGATATTTTATCAATTAAAAATTTTTTTTTTGGAAATTTGGAATTTTTTAGCGAGTCGATTCCTGTGAAATTTCGCATGCTCATTTGTTTCATTCCAATCCAAATATCGTCCATCTGACAATTGTTTCATGCATAATAGAATATAGAAAAAAAAATCGGGATTTGTTCCATAATTTTGACCTCACTGTATATCAATAGTACTTCATTTCCAACATAAAATATCTCAAATGGTATTACCTTAATAAATATTATTTCCATTAAATAAGACCTAAGAGTCTGGAGGCACATTTCGTAATGTACGTATTGTGTTTTGCGAGCTTCCAAGTTTCGGCTAAATCCTCAAATATTTTCATTGTGTGCCTTACAATAGTTCCGGTGCTTTTTTGTTATCGACTTGAAAGATACGAGGGTCTTGAAAAGAGGCAGTTGCAAAATTCTAGAAAACATTATTGAGAAAGTATGAACTAAATACTATCTATCTTTATACATCCTTTGTACATGAATATTGTTTAAGGACTACAAAGGGCTGTGGAATAAACATGCTGCTCAAAGGGGATTAGTTAGCAGAAATAATAGATAACGAAAGGGAAAAAAAAACTTACGTCATGTCCGGAAAAATTTAATCTTTTATCGAATAGCCATTTATTGTTGAAATGCTGATATAGTAGACATAGCCTGAATAAACACAGTGTAGATCAGACACTCACAAATCAATAGCACCATCTGTTTTGATTGAACAAGACTAATTAGGGAATAAAACCAAATAAAAATGTTGAAAAACACTGACGTGAAGTACAAAAGAACAAACACCATGAGATATGGAGTTGAAATTTTCATGGTAAGTTGGAGGGTAGATTCCATCATAGTACTTTTGCTCTAACGAATTCCTTTCAAGATATTTTCCGATTTTTTTTTTGTAATGGTATTGCTGGAATATATATATATATATATATATATTCTTTTGAAATTTTGGCTTACAATATTTAGTTAACAAACAATAAAGCATATAGATCAGGGGTTAGTGACGGGGTGTCATATAATTCGGCGTAAAAGCCTAGGGAAAAAACCACAGTAAAAAAACCCTGGCTCCCCGCCTAAGTGTGAAAGTACAAAAATAAGCTGAAATAATAATACTCGCAAGTATGTAAACTCCGAAGCAACCTGACGTAACGTTATTGCTTTCACCATTTTAATAGAAAACATGGTTCAGCAATAATATAAAACTCCTGTTTTTAATAATGATCAGATTTTTGAGCGCTTGCTCTATCAGAACAGCGTGCTATCGTTTTACCCAAATGCCTGTAATTTGAGTATGTCCAGTCAGCCGTATACACTCTATCTTCCGAAAGAGATGAGCTAGACTTTTCATATTCTCAGGGTAGGTTAATTGTTCAAATGTCTCGGTCAAGTTCGTTAGTGAGCCAAATCCGTCCAATGGACGGATTTATGGAATTTCAACCCCCTACATCTGAACGGGGCCAAATTTGGAAAAATGTTATAGGATAAAAATGTTTTTTTGACGTCAAATGGTTAAAATTGACGCAGTGGTCAAAGACTCACCCTGTATAAGGTATTAAAAGGACAAGTGCTTACTGGAAGAAAGATACTCTAAATGGTTTCCGATGGAGTAGATATACCTACTTTGGGTTGGTTTTCAAGAAAAAAGGAATTTGAGGTTCGAGCAAATTGAAGGAAAACTGAGTTTGGTTTGTTCATTCATTGTGCCAGTTGTATTGGTATCACACAGTATTTGAGAAAAGAAAAATACTTAAGAAAAAGCACTCAAAAACTCCTAATCTAACGTCAGTGCTTTTGTGAATTGTTTCTCTGACTATTTAAATATTCAGATATGTATGCAACATATCTTTACAGATTAATGACGATTAAAGGTTCAATGTCTCCATTCCAACAGTCCTCTAAAAAATTGCTTGTATAAACACTTTTTCAAAATGATGTTACATCTTGGCGTTCAGTGAAATGCATGATAAACAATTATATGAAAGTTGAAAACAATCATCTATTCGATCAAAAAAATTACGAAGGAAACTCCGATCGGTACCAACAAATTAACATATAAATAAGATTAAAAAGATCTCGAGAAGAACCAGTTTCACTTCAGGTTGCCTCATTCAAGGCAGAAAAGGAAGTTACTACTTTTCATGTTGGGATATACCTGTACCTGTTAACCTGTTATTCCATGGGAGTAGCAGACTCATCATCATCATAACGAAGTACGGATTCTCATATTCGTCCCCTTCTTGTTCACAATATTTACTAATGGACGTACACAGTAATGTCATAGAGACTAAATTCTCAATTCCAGAGTTTTTTCCGTAATCTGGAGCAATGTAATACAAATACAACCGCCACGATTAATGAAAAAACCTTTATCTCAAATTAAAAATAACTATTCTTACTTTTCCCTCAGTTTTTTTTCGAAGCTCACATTCCCCTTTCCTAAAATCTCACGTTGGTACTTTTCTTAATTTTATAAAGTACATTATTTCACCGTGAATGAACCAGTTCGAATAATTTCCCCAAACTAACACCGAATTAATAAGTCCGACCGATGGCAACCCAATACGTATCTGTTTCAGACGGACTCTGCGCGCTAGTTCTAGTAGAATAGCATGCTATCGTTTTACCCAAATGTCTGTAATTTTCGAATGTCGAGCAAAAAATAGTCTCGACCGATTGGATTTGACTTTCTGATGAAGAATACACAGTAAAACTTGAGGAGATGAGCTGTCATATTTTCAGAATAAGTGAACTGAAGTCAAGTTCATTATTGGGTATAAATCCATCCAATAGTTCAGGAATTATGATTTTTAGAAAATGTCCAGAAAAATTGTGTGACCGCTAAATTCTAAACAGTTTGTTAGATAATTACAAAACCCATTAGCGAATGTTCAAGATTTATTGTGTAATTCGAAATTGATCTTTCTTGATTGTACTCATTACTTTCACCAGTCATTTCGCATGGTATAAACCAATTTCGAAAATTTTTTTTCTTTCAGTGTTAATTCGAACGAAAGAATGTTCCTTCGAGATTTCGTGGGCTGTGTTGCTGGAACAAGTGGTGGACGATTTGCCCAATGGCTTCAACCTGGAAGCCGGGTTGACCCCACCAAATGCCAAGTGCTCTACTCGAGAGAAGAATTGAGATGTGGCTGGCCTGCAATGATAACTGTGATCACCAGAGAC
Organism: Micraspis discolor; assembly: GCA_030674115.1. Lineage (NCBI taxonomy): Eukaryota > Metazoa > Arthropoda > Insecta > Coleoptera > Coccinellidae > Micraspis > Micraspis discolor. The sequence continues at coordinate 7,486,523 of JARTUT010001740.1, forward strand.
CAGTATTCTGAAATTGTGCAAGTGCCAAATATGCAAGTAGGTTTCTTGTAGAAATATTGATAGATAAAGAAAAGTTCTGGTCTCACGAAAGTGCTGCTACAGATTATTTGGTATTACTGACTTGCTAAATTTTTATCTTGATGACTTCTTTTTTTGGATATACTTAGCACCCTATTTCGTATGGCTTTCTAACGCTTATTTGGTTATTTTCTCTCACTTCAATTTCGTTGTTCGAAGCATTTCTACAGTTACGTGAGTATCAAGCTCCTCCAATCTTCTCGATCCGCTGCCTGTCGCATCGTTTCTGGTACTGACAGCTCAGTAAGATCAAGAAGTTAGCCCACATCTCTATTTGAAGAGCAACCTATTTTTCCTCTTTCCGTCCATCTTACCTTGAGTCATAAGTTTTTCAATGATATCTTTGCGGATTACGTGGAAAATAATTTCATGATTTGGAGAGTTTACAAGAGTCGCTTGTTGGTGCGGATTCTTAGCTCTCTGATGATGGAGTTAATAATGCTGTGAGCTGCATATGGTATACGAAACATTGTTCTATAGTATATCATTTAGAATGTTTCTGTTCTCCTGCGACAGATAAAGCTAAAGAGATATTAGAGTTTCCACCAGCGTTCTCTTGATTGTTTTGAAAATTTGGTGGTCTTTCCATATATTCCCTTAGGTTATTTGGTATCACAGACTTGCTAAATGTTTTTTTCAGCCAGTACTCCATTTTGAATGGCTTTCTAACTCTTATTCGGTTGAAGCGGACTCCAGTTGTCTTAGTGAGAAAAGATCTTCGAATGCGGACGTTGTGGCTATTTCTACACTTACGTGAGTGTCAAGCTTCTCAATCTGCAGTCTGTCACATCATTTGTGGCACTGACAGCTTAGTAAGATTAAGAAGTTGGTCCAGATCTATTGGGACAGCGACCTATTTTCCTCTTTCAGTCCACCTTGCCATCAACAATTAGTTTCATGATTCCCCTTAGGAGAGTTGGCAAGAGTCGCCTGTTGGTGTGGATACTTAGCTCTTTAATGATGGAGTTATTCATCCTGTGAGCTGTATATGGTATATGAAGCATTGTTCATTTAGAATGCTTCTATTGTCCTGCGACATGAGGAATTAATGGTCAAACTCTCTGACAAATATGTAGCGATAGAGAAGATTACAGTTTTCACCAGCCTTCTCTCGGTGGTTTTGAAAAATTGGTGGTTTTTACATATTCTGGTGGATTACCCCAATGCCAATTTTACTAGCCTTCGTTTAACCTCTCTCTCTCTTTTTGATATTTGAGCTCCTAGGTAGAAAACGTCGTCTTTGCTCTGGGTGTCTTGGTGGTAAAATATTCGTCCGATTAACAAGTAGTAGGAAGCGTTTACTGCAGTTAGAAAGAATTTGCTCTACTCTTTGATCAGACCTCATAAATAAATACCAGAAAATAACTCTGTCTCCTTGAATTCTGATGACATATCAAGGCAGATGTCTGTTCATTTATATTGTTTGTACACTCTCTTTTTTTACCGTTGAAATTTTAAATATCATGTTTATGTTGTGAATGAACTTGGAGATTATTCATCAATTTATCTTATTTCCAGGTTGATATTAGAGCTATTCCTATAGATAAGAACGAGCTTGGAGACTCCGAAGGTGGAAGAAAAGTGAGGAGAGTGAGTCAGACAGACTTGATGACATTTGGTGGCTTACCTCCCCCACCTCTTCAGTACTCTTACGAACCTACAGTCAGAGACAAAATGTATTTCCATTCTATCACGGTCATGAAGGTAAAAAAATTATGTTTACAGTATCTGGTTTTATAAACTCCACCTAAAGATGGTATGAAAACCTAAACCGGTCGTTTCGTAAGATTGATAAAGTGAAAATTAGACAAAATAATTTTTTCATTCCATTTTCATAATGAATTTTTACAGAATAAATGAGACATCAATACAATCTATAAGTTAATTCCATTTTCAGCCATATCAGAACTATTCATTCGAAGAACTTAGATATGTTTCCCCTCCGGTGAAAAGATCAAGTGAAAGCATGATGGTAAGATCAAATTTGGATGGTACATACAGCGCTTCCTGGACGCCAGCCTCAATAGGTTGCTATTCCATCGTAGTCAGCATCGACGGCTATGACATGGAAGAGGTAATAGATTGCAGTATATAGGTGAAATTGAGTTTATTCTTGATAAAAAAAATGTCTTCTCAGGTGTACAAAGTGGAAGTAAAAGAACCACCACAAGGCATGACACCACCATCCCAACAAACGACCAAGAAGACCAACTCCCAGCCAAATAAATTGAGGAAGTTTGTTGCCAAGAACTCGGCTGGATTGAGAATAAGGGCACATCCATCTTTACAAAGTGAACAAATTGGTATAGTTCATGTTGATGGAACTATAGCTTTTATTGATGAGGTTTGTATAATTGATTAATGTCAATGGTTTGCAAAATAGTTTTGAAGTTGAATCTAAGGAAAAAAAACACTATCTTTGGTTTTCTATAAATTCCTGATACTGGGTGTCACTAGAGTACATTAAAACATTAGAGCCATTATTATGAGGGAAGGGAAATTATTGGAATGATTGGGGATTCGGTGCCGAATAGTTGCCCGATATAAACTTCAATCCGAAGAAAACAACTACTGGTTTCAATCAAACAGAAAGATATTTCAATAAACGGGTACAGGAACATCAAACATCAATTGAAAATATAAATTCCTCATATGTCTAACATTTACATGATACGGACACAATTTTGATCATAATTTCGAAACCCTTCATACAGAAAGTAAAAGATCCAAATTGACACACCTAGAAGCCCTAGAAATAAACAAATATAATTCTCAAAACAATCTTTTGAATGAACAAATAGATATGGACTGATCCCTGTTGTTAAACATCTTCCTGAAAAAACCCAACAAAACTTCATATTTATTACCCCATTTAGGGTGGCATTCCGAAAAAGTTTTTACAGGCATAAATATAAAATGTATTTCAGCAAAACTTTATTTCAAAATGTAACACTTAAAGAAGCCACAGTGTTTGCCAAAAAAATTGTTATGAAAATTTTAAACTTATCATGTATTACTCGTATTTAATTTGATTTATTAATATTCAGATACATAATGATGATGGGGTTTGGTTAAGACTTTCTATGGATACCATAAAACAGTACTGTAACAAAGGTATAATCGAAGCTTGGTGCTTGCAATACAATCAACATCTTGGCAAAACTCTATTGCTGCCAGTAGAAGGACCAAAATCAACTCTCGATCAAGTTATATGTGAAACAATAAAGAAGAAAGTACCAGAAATTCATGACAGGTAGAAATTCAAGCTTCATATCTTTCTTTTTATCAAATTCAGTGTTTTCTAGAAGGAAGATCCCTACTAATGCTGTTGGTGATTATATCTTGATCAATTGCGGTGTATCTGGCCACAATGTGAGAACCAAACCTCACGTCAGTGCTGCCAGGGTTGGTATGTTGGTACTTGGTAACAGAGTGGGAATTTCAGAGTATATTGTCAACTCGGAAGGCTGTTGGGTGCTCCTGGATGAACCCACAAAGAAAAGATACTGTTTTAACACTGAGGTAGAAGCGTGGTCATTAGCAATGGGACCTAATAATGAACTCTATCTTGGTAATTATGATGGTCAACAAATGTAATTATTAGCTGTTGATTTCATTGAAATGAAGCGGTCTCTTAATTTTTGGCCTAGGTAACAATGAATGTTGCTAGACCAAATCTGTTGTCGCCATCTTGAACTGTGACATAAAGTAATTGTTAATGAAAATGTCTGATGTTTTCATTGTTAGACCAGAAATATAGAGCGCATTATGATAATCTCTCATAAATAACTTCATCATTCTTCTTAATAGGAGCTGTAAGCGATAACCCATCAGATAATTCTTCGAGTAGAGGTTTTGACTTCACACAGGCTGTCGGACCAAAAACAACAGATCCCCATTTTTTCTTTGGATCAACGATGAAAACAAATAACACCAATATGCCGGGCGGAACGGAGAAGGCATCCACTAATCCTTTCATATTTGGAGAATGCTCAAATGATTTGTCCCAACCACAGGTACCAAAAAGGGAAAAGAAAGAAAGTAAGATAAGTGTCTTACCGAAATGGCTCAAAGGAGAAGATGAAAAAAGGTAATCTGTAACTGCTCGTTATTAATAAGTATAGAATAACTTGAATTCAGAAATGAAGATTTATTTCTAGTTCTAATAGTTATTTTCAATCAGAGATATAGGTTTCTTAGTCATCGTGGGGTTTTTATTAGTATCACTCTGCCCAGAGTATGGGAAAAGGCTCTAGAACAAGCGCACAAAAGCTTCTGACCTCATTTCAGTGCTTTTTTAAATATTTCAACTGATTTCCAATTTTTCAAGGTCGTATATTTTAACTTTAACAAATTTGAAATCGAAAATATTCGGTAAACAATGCTAAATTTCTTAATTCTGTATTATTATTAATTTCAACAAACAGGGATCATTTCTGAATAATCTAAAACACAAGTAGCATTGTTTAATATTGCAACAAAAATTTAACTTTCTAGTGATTCCTCGGAAGTACAGAATTGCTCAATGGCAGTAAAACCACCATCAGAAAATAGAGCTAATGGAAATGGAACACCTCCAGAAACTCCAAAAAGATCAAATAGCCCTAACAGGGGTCCGTTCTCCCCAAAGGTTCTTAGCAGAAGCTCGAGTCCTGTAGGGGTGCCAGGTAATAATTTAAATCAATACGTGATACGAGGAGTTGTATGGAATATGACTTTTTCCTAAAAATTTGGATGGTGAACCCTGTACGATCGAGTGTCATCTCAGTCATTCTCTTTTTTAAGATCAATAAATATTCCAATACTTCTGCATTTAGTGGAGCTTAATTATTAATTATTTTCACAGTTAGAGGAAATGCACTAGTAGATAGCGCAGCTAGCAGTAATCAGATGTTTGGATCTCCAAAAAGTATAGGATTATCACCGCTAGGTATGGAAACAATATATCATTAGGCATTCGTTAAATCAATCCTTTCTCATTAGTCTCCAGCGGTTATCCTGAGCATCACACAAGAAGAGATTCCACACAATCCGATACTAGTGCATTTGGAAGTAGTTTAACACGAGACAGTCACTCTCCAAGCCAGACAACACCTTACAAAGATCTCACCTCAAGTCCAAGTGGAAGCTCCATTCAGACAAGATCTGATAATAGCCCGCCTTCGACGCCATGCAAAAAAGAAGAGTACTGCGTAAGACAAACGATATTTAAGATTTTCTATAATGTAGTGTAGCTAGCGGGTTCTTGGGATTGAGGATTACCTACACCATCCTCAGTATCAAGAACTGGGGGGTTGTTCAGGGGTCTTGATCTGAAGAAGTAGTCATTGACCACTTCACAGAAGGTGATGAAGTGTACTTTGACAATAAAAAGACAGGACATATTTTTACTTGTGTCATACAATCTACCTGACCACACCTTTACCTTTGTCACATGATTTACCTGACCCAACCTTTACCTGTGTCACATGATTTACCTAACAACACCTATTGACCTAATTATTCAAAAATTTCTATTTTGAACGGTTCTAGTCTTTGTCTTGACAAATAATTTACACAGTAACGTGAAAATTTCAATTTTTCATTAAATCATTCCTATTCTAGGATTCTGATAGCAGTTCAAAAAAGTTGACTCAGACGGGCACCCAGACATCACCAGAAAACTTGACTAATGCCTCCATGAAAGGGCATTTCTCTATTGGATCAACAAGTAAGGAAGAGAAAACAAGCCCCAAATTAGGAAGAAAGGATAGAGGATTGGGTAAGGCAAGACCAAAGAGACCTATTTCACCGGCAGGTTCTCAGCAGACCAACTCCAAAATATCTAATAGTTCAACGGAACAAGCCAAAATAGCCATGAGTCCAACGATGGCTGAAGCTTTGAGAGCCGTATTTGCAGCATTTCTGTGGCACGAAGGTGAGTGTGCAATTCACAATAAAGACTCCTCTAAATAGTTCAAGAATAAAGGGTTCTTTTTTTAAAGAGCAAAACTTTAAATTGGTAACACTGTTTTGTGCTACTATTGACAGTCAAATTATAACTTTTAAAGACGTCTATTGTGTATTCAGGATGGAGGAAGGTGGTTTGTAAATTTACTGTAATAAATAGTCATATTCCAATTATTTGTTTTCAAAAAACAGATAATTCCCCAACCTGGCATTTTGATTTTTACTAATATTTCAAATCTTCTAGGTGAAACCGAAATTATTATATAATTACACATGTAGAAGGATTTAAAAAAAATTGAATCTAATTTATTTTTGAATAAAAAATTTTCAAGTTTAGTTTACAACACCAACAATGAAAACTAGATGAAATTATTCAAAGTTCCAAATTTCAAGCCTTCCTTGGGTCACTTTTAGTAATTTCAGGAACATGATTTTTTTTTTTATTAAAACAATATTCAAGATAATGATGTCACAAAAATAAACATGCAAAATACAAACTACGAAAAATGATAAAATGAATACTAAGAGAAATCGCATAACATTTTTGGATATCGCCAGGTGCGAGATATCTATAAAAAATTGATGACTTCACTAATTGGACAACCCTGTAGAATGTTATCCTATTACACACTTACATAACTTTATATTATAACGGTAGTGTGAAAGCACAACAGAAAATACATGAAACCTATCTTGTGAATGATTTTTTTTTCTAAAAAAAATAAGTAAAAATCATTATTTCAGGTATTGTTCATGATGCTATGGCATGCGCTTCCTTTCTAAAATTCCACCCAACGCTGCCAAAGCAAGGAGCAGTAGTTGTCACTAGGCACTTGGATCCACCAATTGACAAACGAAGACAGGATTTAACAAAAGAAGAAAGAGCCAGACAGAGACACTCCGTAGAAGTAACAACAAACGCTGGCAGTTACCTCCATATCCAGCCTGCAACATTAGAATCATTGACAAGATCAGCAGCTAACGCCAATGCTAATAGAAATAGATCAAAGAAGATTTCCAATCAAGCAATGAAAGATGAAGCAGCAACAACTAAGGGGTCATCCAGTGATAGGTTGGTTTACATAATCTCATTTTTGTGAACAACAAATTTCTAGCTGTTTCAATTGTCTTTGCCAAACAAAGATGCACTCAAAGGTTTTTCTAGCCTATGCTTCCCCACAGATGGGCATGCTTCTATCTTTGAAAACAACAGATATTGTTGATTTCTAGAATGGCAAGTTTGATCTGAGAAAGAGAAGATATATTTAGGCACTGAAACTGTCTTATCATTCACAAGTTAGCAAAGTTAACCCGAGTAGTTAACACCGCCTAGTATCTTGTCAATCAAATATTGTTTTTGAAATCTATTCAGCAGGAATTGAACCATACAAAACGTTGTCAAGTAATTGAATCCAATATCACCTGATATAGGCGCCATGGCAATTTTTCTTCTTCAGCTAATGCCATACACTTATTGTTTTGAACGCCATTGTGTCAATTTCTTTGTCAACCGATCCTCCCTCATAGTATTTTCTGCTTGTTGCCATGGTGCGGACTAATGCTGCAGATTGGGCGTTTTCTGCTAACGCCTAGATCACTCTGTGTGTGCACCCAGGGTAACTATTCCGGTATTGACTAGAAGAGTCTGCATCAAATCTAGAGTAAATATGGCAGGCAATACTAGTGGCTTTCCAATTAGGTGCTTGTAACCCCCGGGCTTGGCGATCTGGTGCTTCTCACCCTCTCTATGCTGGAAAGCGTCCAATTGAACAGTCAAAACATTCCATAATAAGTATGAAAAACGGTAAACGTTTGAATATGACTCATGTCAGCAGTGACCGCATCAAGCCCTTCAAATTCGGCTGGTGCTATAGGGCCAAGGGAAAGGTACCGGGAGTGCTTAACACACTGTTAACGAGAAAAGGGTTAGAGCAGATAGGAGCCCATCAGGGGCGCCTTAGTTGGTGACTGGAAAGCGACTAGTAACACAACCTAATGTTTGGTATTATATACTCATAGTTGACGGTTTATTCAATAGGTATTTTTTTACATGCACAGTTTATTCTTTGCTCTGTAGAGAATATACTGTTCACAGGTAGAATTCAGCTCCAGATTCACTAGATACAATGAAGTTAATAAGAGAAAAATATTCAAATTCATCAAATCTGGTGTACACTGAGTGTAGTTTTCTATTTCCGTTTGATTTGTCTTGATTTCAATTTCTCCGATAAGCTGTAGAAGTACCTACATGGCGAAATTTGTTTCGCTCAGTACAGATAGACAATCTTCTACTTTTGTTTCGGCCCAGCGTTGATCTTCCTATCCTTCGTTGTATCATTTGTATATTCTTGATGTTTTTTTTTTTGGTAGTGTTTCTGCGCCATTTCTAAGTTTCCCTCTTTAGAGACGACTCTGTTGTTTTGTTGTAGAACAATCCAGCTGATCAGATCATAGAGTAAAAAGATCTCTACTCTATGCATCAAATCAGCTGAACTAACCCTATCAAACTATCAACAAATCATCACAATAATAAATTGCACCAAGGGATTGTGCGAGAATTCATGCAATTTCATTGAAAGAGTGTTAATTATGTTAACACACAGTGGTATATCTAAAAACTTACATCTTGTAGATAAGGTAATCTAACTATATCGTAATAACAGATAATGAAGCATTATTTTATCAATATATTGGGTGTTTCTCTGAAAATTATTCTTTTCTCTGACAGATCGGATTATGGTTTACACACGGTGTCCGTGCTTCCTCCAGCATTAAAATCACTAGTATACCTATGGGAGGAACTTTCTACAAGCTGCTTTCAAGCCATCTCCCAGCAAATGATCCTCCATAGTCCAATTCAAAATAGTATGAGAAGAAAAGATAAGATTACGAACAACACAAAAAACGATTGCAGAGACAAAAATTCTACTCTTGAGAGAGATAGTAGAAGGAACCGCAAAAAGAAAGCCGCTACAAGAAATTATGGAGGTAAATATTAGGTAGTAATAAAAAGGTAACCTAACAAGTTAGGTGTTAAAGAAATTATCGATCTCTCATAGTGAAATATTGATGAACGAAAATCTTCACAACTTGTTTGAAGTAGAAGGTTTGTTCTATATTTCCTAATTAATTCAATCTAATGTTTCTTTGACAGAAGATATGGGAGCTCTCTCCAATGTTACCTCTGATGAATTAGAAATCTGTGAGTTGTGCGGTGAGAGTTACTCGTATCCTGTTACATTTCATATGCATCAAGCTCATCCAGGCTGTGGACAACATGCTGGCGGAAAAGGTTATAATTCCAGAGGAAATTACTGTCTTGGTTGGGCTGGAAGCTGTGGGGATGGTGGTATACGTAAGCATTATTGCATACAACATTTTGTTAAATCATAGTTTGATTTGATCAAAATTGTCATGAGAAATTCAAATATATCATTTTGTCATTCCTCCATGTTATAATAATACAATCGAAGTCCAAGCAAATTTTCAATAATTTTTTTCTTTTTCAGCTGGTAGCTCTTGGTACCTGATGTGTGAGAACTGCAGGGAGAAATACGTGAAAGCTTTCAGAAGTGCAAAACAGTCCACCAACCGAATAAAGAATCTACAAAGACGAGTATATACTAAACCTCCTATATCTCCATCCTTATGTCCAGCTCTAGAACCGCATATAATAATGAAAAACAATGCGATGTTCTTGTTAGACCTAGCTAGTTGTGCTGATGCAAATATGGCACCACAACGAAGATCTTCAACAGGTTATTTGCCTTCGTTGTCTGAAAATAATTCGCCTCCAGATTACTCAGGACCGTTCAGTCCTATGCCACCTTTTCAATGTCTTCAGTCTCTTGGTGCTACTGCTACAAAAGACGAGACAAATATTTATGAAGTTATGTTTCGACAACATAATATGAAAGATGGATTTGGCTTTGGGGGTTCACAAAGAGTAAGTAGAGAGAAAATACTAAAAAAGTAAATAACGATTCACAATAGTATGATTTTTATTCATATTCTGTGTTACCACTCAATCCAGCTTGACTGCAAAAATTTTCTCGAGATATGCAAAGCTAGTTAGTTGGTTTTTGAGATATGTTCCATTTTTCAGCCACTGTCAGAAATATCTGTGTCGGATGATGGTGAGAGTTCCAAAGGTTCAAGGTTCCATCGATCTATATCTATGGGAACAAATGGTATTCCATGGTCCAAAGCTGGTTTGGATGGTCGAATGATAATGTCTAGAAGGAGAAATAACAGTAGTAGTGAATCTCTCATAGGTATGCGGTTCTTTGGTTGAGTATTACATGAATCATTAACTCTAAAATTTCAGAGGGTGGATCTTCTCTTTTATGTAACCCATCTAGCGCATTACAACAGCTTATACCAAAAATTGATCATTCATCCACTGTAGTGAAAGATGACATTAATGGAGCAAATGCAGAAGGTGGTCTGATTTTATTGCAGAGGCCAGTAATGCAATTTCTTTTGCAGCATCATGATCTACAATCGCTGAAATTAGCGATGCGTCAAGCATTAAGGCAAGCCAATTTCATTTAACTGCAGAGAAAAATGTTATTCATACTTGTTGTCAATATGCCCAAAAACAACAATTAATCACGATTTTTTTAACTTGTTGAGTATTTTGCGTTCTGAAAGAAGCATAAATTAATCTGATTATTCATTAGGCTGTCCGATCATTGTTATGTATATGTTTTCATGGTAAGACATAATTTCTTCCTTAGCCAAGCTTGCAGTTCAAGTCTCAACCACATTTCATAATAAAACATGATTTTTCATAGTATCGTAGTATCTATACTCAATGCTATAAGGTAGACTAAAGAAGTTGTCATAAAAAATTCGTTTTTTTTATGAAGCTCAGTGATCTGGTTGAAAAGTGTTATTTTGAATTTTTACAGCTTTATTGGGTTTACTATTTGTATGTTGAAAAAAATTATCTGACATATCTCTGAAATTACTGAAACAACTTTGAGCAAACCAAAAAATATCCTATCCATGAGAGAAAAAAACTAAAACTATTACCAAATTCATCCATCTCATGCCACGGAATAAGATAAAAAAAATTTCTCAAAGATCAAAATTAAGTTTTTCAGGGCACAGCTTCAATTAAAAAAAAGATTTATCTAAGATGTACCACCTCTAAAAATTTGCGCAAAATTTTCGTGATACTCAATACTCTATACACATAGTCAAAATTATACTTTAGGAAGCGACATTTAGTAGAGTTCACCAAAATATTCCTAGAGTTTAAGAAATGTTCCTAATTTTTTTTCAATTGTATTAGAATGGGATTTTATTCAAATTTTTTTTCCTTTAGGAAAGCCATGTGTCGAGTTTATGCTATGCAAGCTCTCAATTGGCTACTCAAATCTGTAACTCAGCCCTTGTGCCTTCATGATTTATTGTGGTGGTTTGCGTCATCATTGACCCCTACTGAAATTGAAATGGAAACTGAGGATGAATACAGACCAGCAAGGAAATTGGATGAGCAGGTAACAAAAATCCATTGAGATTGAGATTTTTGATGACTTGAAATGTTTTGAAGGATTTCAATGTATGCGAGCATCCACTGTCTGATTTAATTATTGCTGGCGATGCAGTACACCCTCTTCCTAGTACTTTCCATTCGCTATTACAAACTGTAGCAGACCTCATGGTTCTTCTACCTATGGGATCTCCCATTCAACAAATGGCTGTAAGATGCTGGGGTTTAAGGTTTGTTACTAGTGATCATTCCTTCTTACATCGGTCTCAGGTAAGAAACTAGTATTTACTCATTAACATGTAGAGATAATCTAAAATATTTCTGTTGGACAGTTACTTTATAAGCTAGAATATTATACAATTAACATATAATATAGATAAATAAAATAATTTGCAGAACATGCGATATCGCTATGTACTTGCATGTAACTTAAGGGTCCTAGTTCTCGGTCTTCCGTCTAGAAAGACCCTTTCCAATGTGAAATATTGTTTAATGTAAGTGACTTGAACTGACCAGGAACGTTGAAGTTTGCCTAACTCTACCAGTCATCAGAAATTGAAAAATCGTTAATATTATTTAAAAGCCACTCATTTGCAATTCCTTTTGTTGTTACTGAATGAATTTGCAAGTCATTCACGAATAATAGAAATATTAGAGGCTGTTATGGGATCCCTGAGCATTATTTTTATCCAGTAAATTTCAACTACAAAATCATAATTAGAAAATTACATTTTTAGGTTTTCAGCAACATCAGCAAAATACTCTCAAGGAGTGAAGAATTAGAGGATTGTACTATTTCAATGCATGAAAGCCATCACAGCTCAGCATATCAACACTTTTGTGCAATTGAATCGTTGAAAGATCTCACATTTGCAGTCGAAATAAAATCTTCCAGTCGTCAAGCTATGGTGGGTAGTCTAACAGATGGCTCCACAGAAACATTCTGGGAATCTGGAGATGAAGACAGAAATAAGACTAAGAGCTTAGTTATGGTCTCACCTCAAGGGCATTATCCAGTGCTGATATGTGTCCATATTGATAACTGCAGAGATTTAGCGGTATGTTTATCAGATACTGCTATATCTACCTGTTATAAACTATAATGCTTTTATTACAGAATAAAGTCTCCAATATAACATTTTATTCTGGTCCAAATAGCGATGAATTGGTAAAATTAGGAAATGTGGAGTTAGAAACAAGATTGATTGGAGGATGGGTCAATTGCCCGATACCAGGTGAGAAATCTTGTCGTATGTATTTTTCAGTGTTAGTGATTACAAAAATAACTAATACTATATGACATATTCATTTTTTTTGTTTCAGAAAATAATAACAATGTAATAAAACTGGAATTGAAAGGCCCCGACAATTCAGTTCGAGTTAGACAAATTAGAGTATTGGGCAAAGTTGAATCTGAGTCGTTGAGGGTTGGGAAACAATTTAATTCTTACACAATACAACAGAAAAATTGCGAAGCAGAAACTCTTCGAGTTTTCAGACTGATAACATCCCAAGTTTTTGGCAAACTCATTCAAGGTGGAGAAAATAAAAATTTAGCAGAGAATTCTGGTGGTTCTGGTAGCGAAAGCTTGGAACCTTTGGAAGAGAGCAATGACTTACGTGAACATATGGTGGGGATTTTATTCAGTAGAAGCAAACTGACGCACCTCCAGAAACAGGTACACTAGTTGAAAATATACAGAGTGCGGCGAAAGTCAGTTTACACTGTCTGGTATTCACGCATGCGCGTATTCTAGGGCGAAAGGAGGCAGCTGAAACGTAGCGAGTTGAGTTGTCCGCGTGTTACTCTTGTTTATCGGTACCATTTGCCAATTTATCTTTTGTCGAAAAATTTTTTTCTTTTTTGAGGAGTTTGAGTTCGGCTTTAAACTCACTATTTTCTATTTTGGTTAGTGTCTTCAAAATCATCTTAAAACTTTTTTTCTCACATTTTCTCAAACTAATTCGCATTGAGAAAAACAGATGTCTATGAAAACGTTGGTAGGAAGAAGATCAATATCAGATGGTGATCATTCTACATCATCATATTAGTTTCATATTCATAATTTAATTCAATACCGATGATATTTTTTAAGGTGATTGTGCACATAGTTCAAGCAATCCGCAAGGAAACATTGAGGGTAAGAGATGAGTGGGAACTATCATTATGCTCAAGTGGCGGATTGAGTGTTAGCGGTCAAAGTCAAGACCTTATGAAGAATTCAGACACTTATTGCTTTGAGATGCTTTCCATGGTTTTAGCCCTATCTGGAAGTTCTGTTGGGAGGGCATATCTTTCTCATCAAGGAGGTCTCCTTGGTGATCTTCTAAGTCTTCTTCACACAGGAAGTGCAAGAGTTCAAAGGCAGGTATGATGAATTGTAAATGATTATTACTGAAACATTTGCTTTGATAAGAAGATTTTTTTAAGGTTACATCTTTACTTAGAAGAATGCTACCAGAAATCACACCAGATATTCTAGCCAATGTAATGGGAGTAACAAGGTTACCCCCAAAAGATTTCAATGTTGTTTTAGTTAATAACAAAGCGTTGGGATCGAACGAATTTGATATACACAGGTGAGAAAATATTTCGAGAGCACTGACAAGAGGTAAATTTGCATCGGCATTCTTATTAGTAGTTTTTAAAGTGATAGAACACCAAACCGTGTCATAAACTGAGGATCGAAGCAACTGAATATCAGAAATTCGGTAAAATCTGGCTAATCCAGTGAAATTTCTGTGTTTATATAGTCAGCATATGGATATTTTTCAAAAAGTTATGATCGTTTATGTCACTCCATGAGTATGAAGTACTTTAAGCACAAAATATCTGGATAACAAGCTACCCAGCAAGCCTCTTATCTTATTGCTTTACACGTTGCTTTAGTATAATTTTTTTAGGGCTGGAATATTGGATGTTTTTTTGAGCATAATTGCAAAAGCATTGACTGTTCAAGTTAAGTTCAAAGGCAAATCTGGATGCGGAAGTGCCATCAAGGAAATCAATACAATCACACTAGCTACATCTGTTCATCCCAAAGAAAACTTAGAGAATAGATGGTGGATGAAAGGTTTTGTTAATAGAAAACTGGCAGAAGTACTTGTGGTTCTCATTAAGGACATGGCAGCTGTGAGTTAATTTAATGCGTTATGCATTTTTCGTAAATAATTATTGAATTTATCATCATATTCAGCACCGAGTCCCTCCCAATCCACAATTTCATCTTATTCGTCTTCAAGCAAAATGTTACATCACAGGTATATGCTTAAATAAATCGATCAATCTTATGTTTCAGGGAAAACTCTCAGATACTTGGGCAAGAATAGCAAAAGGTGCTATAGCTGAAAATATCCTTCACCTCACTCATCTTAGTGAAGAGCAAAGAACGCCTAACATTTGTTTGAAAACTCCTACCCTTTGGCTTGCTTTAGCTTCTCTCTGTGTGCTTGACAAAGACCATGTTGAAAGACTTTCTTCTGGTGAGGAATATTATTACTTTAACATTCAATTGTATGATTCATCTCGGATTGTATGAATAAATTAACTCATTAATTAAGGGCAGTAGGTGTATAACATTCATCTTATTCACAGGCCAATGGACTAATCCAGATGGCCAACCAGCCCCACCAAGACCTACATGCACGAACCATGATGATGGCGAAACAAATGCAGTTATTCAATGTAGTGCCTGCGGCAATTTATGTGCTGATTGTGATAGATTCCTTCATCTCCATCGCAAAACTAGGCATCATCAACGACAGGTGATTTATTCTGGTCAATACTCATATGTATAGTTGAATGACCCAGAGGCAAACGATATATTTTGCGAGAGGAAAGGAAAAAATTAAGACATTGATTTGATTTTAACAGTAAAAGCTCTATTTTGTGTGAAATTAAATAATGGCCATTTGGAAATAATTACCTGACAAAATTAAATTCACTACAGATGATTTAATTGAATATAAATCGATCTTTTTATTCTGTAATATCTCATGTCATATTTATACAGTTTTTATTATAATCATATTTATGCACTTTTTATTGTAGTCACATTTTATTCTAGTTGTGTTTTAACGCGTCCTCATCAATCCACTGTTTCAAATTTCCTTATTTATTATATCGTCATCTGCGACAATGAACTTTCGCATAGTAAAGCTTATGCTATAGCATCTTTCACAAATATCTAAGTGAATTTAGTAATCAGTTTACTGCATTAAATAAGAAACCTTTGCTGATTTCTGAATCAGTTATGAATAGTTCAGTTTTAATACCAGTACTTGTTATTTATATGTTGATATTTATCAGTTAAAACTGAAATAAATCATTTCAATTAATTTCATGAAGGTATGCAAAGAGGAAGAAGAAGCTATTAAAGTTGAACTTCATGAGGGGTGCGGGAGAATCAAGCTGTTCTGGTTATTGGCACTGGCAGACGCTAGAACTCTTAAAGCACTAATCGAGTATAGGGAAGGAACCAAGAGTAGAGGTGCTGGTACAAGCGGTGTGTGCAGATTTTGTGGTGCTACAGGCACATCAGGATTGCTTGCAATAGGAAATGTTTGCGCAGATCAAGAATGCCAAGTGAGTGAAGTGTTTAAATAACTTTGTTGCAAATTTGAGCTTCATATTGAAATTCTGCTGCTAAAAAAATGTATTTGCAGGAATACTCAAAGACTGCATGTACCAAACTGTTAAATTGCGGGCATATGTGTGGAGGTATCTTGGATGAGATCAAATGTTTGCCATGTCTCCATGGGTGTAGCAGTGACGCTAATCTCCGGCAAGATGCTGATGACATGTGCATGATTTGCTTCACTGAAGCCTTATCATGTGCGCCTGCCATTCAACTTACATGCGGTCACGTCTTCCATCTACATTGCTGTAAAACAGTTCTCATTAAGAGATGGTCTGGACCAAGAATCACATTCTCCTTTTCACAGTGTCCGATATGCAAGGTTTGTTGTATTGATTGTTTAAAGGAGATCAGCAGTTCCTCGAAATAAAATTCTGCTGTTACAATATTTATGAAAAAATTCCTGATGAACAAAAAAAAAGAATTGCGCATCTATATTAAATTTTACTGAATGAGAAAATGTACATGCAGATATAAATAATAATAAATGTCAAAACACACAAATTCAACATTTCAATGGTATAGATTTCTCCAATTTGTACTAATTGAGAATTTTTTTTATTGTAGAAAGACATGGAACATCCAGACCTAGAAGAATTATTAGAACCTATCAAGAAGTTATTAAAGGACGTACAGAGAAAGGCATTGATGAGATTGGAGTATGAAGGTCTGCATAAGGTCGAAGCGGTAGTCACTCCAGGAGCACGATTCTATAATGACCCTGCATCTTATGCTATGGATAGATATGCTTACTATGTTTGTTTTAAGTGCAATAAGGTACATTGATTCAGATTTTTCTCTCATTTTTCAATCATAACAGCAAAACAGATTTGAACAATGCATACATTGAGAAACTTACAGGCTTATTATGGAGGTGAGGCTAGATGTGATGCAGAAGTAGGGGAGAACTATGATCCTACAGAGCTAGTCTGCGGAGCTTGTTCTGATGTGGCCAGGGCCCAAATGTGTCCGAAACATGGAACAGATTTTCTTGAATATAAATGTCGCTATTGCTGTTCTGTTGCTGTATTTTTCTGTTTTGGAACTACCCATTTCTGCAATCCCTGTCACGATGATTTCCAAAGAGTTACAAATTTAGCCAAATCGGAGTTGCCAAGCTGCCCAGCAGGTAGACAGTTTGTGCAAATGAAAAAGAGAATATAATTTGAATTTGTTCTAGGACCAAAAGCTAAGCAGCTGGAAGGAGATGAGTGTCCGCTTCATATAAAACATCCACCGACAGGAGAAGAATTCGCTTTAGGATGTGGAGTTTGCAGAAATGCTCATACATTTTAGCTATCCAAATAATTATGAGTTTTAGTTATGATATTCACATTGTTGATCAATTTTCCAGTAAACTATATTGCACATCCTATGTAGTTTTTGTTTATTATAAACTTAACCTTCCATGCTCCATATGACAATGAAGCCGGAAAGTTACAAGAAAGACAATATTCAATATCCTGGTCTTAAGAGAATAGTTGTACCAAAAAGCTGTTCCCAAATTAACACAAATTTCTTATGGTTTCAAACTTATATAAAGATTCTATAGGTTTCAATCGAAATTTTTTTAAGTGAATTTGTTTTGACTTAGAGCTTATATTTACTCATTGAAAGAATATTAGTGTCCTGAGAAATTCTTGATTTTAAGTTCTTAGTTCAATATTTTTGATGAAGAACTTAGGGTTGATGGCCATTTGATAGTATCTATAAATAGAATGACTTAACTTAAAGTGATAAATAAAACATGAAATGAACGATGCAAATTTACTGAATCTTGGAAAAGTTTTGTTTTAATTGTACAAGAAAGTATTAATTGAATGATTTTGATGACCTTGGTAATAATATTTGGTAGTTGTAAGAGTTTTCCTATAGGTCCAGGTTTCAGAGTCCATTAGACAAAATACCGACGTTTCGATTTAATTTTAAATTATCTTCAGGGCTCTACAATAAATGATATAATTCAGCCACACAAAAATCTTTGAAATTCAACGGAACAAAACAACAATTGGCCTCAACATGAAAATAAGAATCAAGTCACGTACAGCAATTTGCTGTATATGAACATTTAACAACCTCAACAAAACAATTAAAAATGATGAATGTATAAACAATCTAGTACATATTATGTGAAATTCAAAAATTATTGTTGGTCTCTATTGTCATTACATTAGATAAAAACAATTATGAATAAATAGTATATACACATTACAGGTTTTTAAAATAAGTATGGAATGAAAATGAACTAGATGGCCGACATCCAGCATTGATTATAATCGTAATGTTTACTATTTATTCATCCTTGTTTTTATCTAATGTACTGACAATAGAGACCAAATGGCAATGTGGGTAACTTCTATGGTTAAAAAAAAAGAAAATGATTTTTAAATTTCATATAATATGTACTAGATATACATTCATAATTTTTAATTGTATTGTTTTGTTGAGGTTGTTTAATGTTCATATATAGTTAATAGTATGTAAGTTAAGATGATGCACATAGCATAATTGTGCACCACCTCTCAGATCTCTACATGCCTTGCATTAATCTGGTAGGTGTGGCCCTGGGGAGCTTGACTACTAAGGGCTGGAACAGATCAGAGCGCTCCCGAGGCACCATAATTGTGACTACTATGAACAATAGTAAGTAAAAGATACTCTTCCGAATCTTATTTTTAATAGAAGAAAAACCAAAAAATTAAACAAATTTAATTGAATATCATCAAATTCGGAGTAACTTATCTCAAGAGGGGATTATTAGGCAACCACGCAAGTAGTTGATATGATGTATACAGGAAAAAATCCTGTTTCAGTAGTTGGTCAGTTAATCCATCAATCTGTAACATTTCACTAATTTATTCTATGACAGGCATGAAAACTTTGCCCTCTTACCTAAGGTTAATAATGCAAGTGGTTAAACCAAACTTGTTGCACTTCTAAACACTACTCAATGGAAAAAACACAATTAAGACTCACTAGTCTTACACAATAACAAATAGTTGTGCAAATCTTGTTCAAAATTGTTTTGAGCAACAAAATATATCCATCATAATTCAAAAATCTTGACGGTTAGTATCAACTATAGCTACTTCCCAGTCACCAAATAAGGCGCCCCGGGAATGCTCCAATCTACTCCTAACCTTTCTAATTAGCTCGTTTCCTTTCATAAAGAAAGCGAGAAGCACCATAAGCTCATGCCCCGGGTCACACCCACCTGACTGGAAAGCGACTTAAGTTCAATTCAATGTAAAGTTTTTAAGCAACATGTAAATTCACCCAGTATTTATTCAATTTTGTCAAATATTGACCACAATTGTTCCATAAAAAACATTTTGTATAGACTTCCTTTTAGCACCAGTAATTTGTAAGTTCAAGGTGTGTATATATATATAGTAATTCAGCCTCATTTTCCAAATACCTGAAAATTGGCCCAATTTGGTAATGTTGCTGTTATTCAAAAGGATACCGAAAGCTACATGATAAATTCAAGTTTGCCATCAAATACTTTCAAATGTACCATAAAATATCACTGAAAGAATTTGGAACCTAAATCTGAATAACTTCTAGAATAATGTTTATCCCGACTGTTTGGACTTGACTATCAGATAAAAATCACTTGAGTAAAGAATGAAAATTTAGGAATAAAAAAATTTATTCAAAATTCTGTGGAGACCTTTATTGATCTTAATTACAAAGTGATTCAAAGTAAAAACATTCAAGAAATAATTTCTACCTCATTTCACAGATTTAAATCAAGCACTGGTGACACTGCTCTTGCTTTCTCGCAGACTTGCTGACCTCCTCCTTTTGGCTTCTCTTTCCTTCTTCTGTTTCTGAGCCAACAATTTCTTGTAATTATTTACTTCTTCTTGGCGATCTAAACAACGCTTCTTCTTAAGCGCAAGACGGTGTCTTTTACGTTGCAAAACTGCAGGCGTAATCAAACGCTGGATTTTGGGAGCCTTGAACCGTAGTTTCTTTCCTTCCTTTTCAGGAAGAGGACGCTTAACAACATACTGCCTTACGTCATCTTGCTTGGATAAGTTAAACAACTTCCGGATTTTATTAGCCCTCTTTGGTCCCAAACGACGAGGAACGTTTGTGTCGGTCAATCCAGGAATTTCCTTTTCACCTTTTTTGATTATCACCAAGGATAATACACTTAAATTGGCGTCAACGATGCAGCCTCTTACCGATTTCCTCCTACGTTCACCATCTCGTCGCGGACGGTAGCAACTGTGTCCTTTCGACAAAAGAAGGCGAACTCTACCATTAGTTAGGACACCCTGTTTCATGGGGAACCCCTGCTTATCATTACCGCCTGTAATTTTGAAAACATAACCGGTCCAATCCTCTCCTAACGGATCAGCAACCACCTCACTGCCCATACGTTTGTCGAAAAAAATTCTTAGCTTGTGGTCGTCAACGATTTCCACAAGTTTTTGGCTTCCCGTTGCGGGAAATGCAATATTCAATTTCATATTGCTCGGATCTGCAATAAAAAAAAATTGTTTAACAGCCAACGTGTTCAAGCACGTTTGATAGATTATAGGTTAACAGAATCCATTTTTAAAGCAATCGATGTAAGGTGAACGTAAGTGATATACCTCCAGCTTGAATTTTAGAAAGAATAAATCAGAAGCTTACCTTATCGATATTACAGTATTGACGAGATAAATTATCAATCAGGACTTAGGGAAACCGACTTCAAGGGAACAGCCATCAACCATAAAGAATACGAGAAAGACAAAGAGGGACTGTGTAGAAGGCATAGACAATTCATAGACTATTGAGTCATAGATTTTTCTCTATTTCTTTCAACGATATCATAGAAACGTCAATTACATCAATATAAAATTCATTATTGGCAAAATAAATAATACGTTCCCTGTTTAATTTTTACTAGCTTGCTATTATCTTATGCTCATGATGAAAATAATGGAGAAAAGAACCATTTCTCTAGACTTTTCTTTCAGGGCAGGCTAGTCATAATACACTATGTGGTATGACAGTTGCCTACTTTTGATAATTATTTGTCAAGTTTTTCCTGATTTACATTTCAAATTATCATTTCTTATTTTATTTCGTAATGTCCGAAATAATAATTTATGCGTTTTGTCAACTTTTTGGTAGTCAAAATGATCTACATTAACAACTCATTTTACTTATGTAGTGACATCTAGTAGTTATATGCATAAGGTTCGTTACAACATTGATTCATTGGGAACTTCTGAGAAGCGAGACGCCCTCTGACGGAAGAAATCTGCACACTTTTCGTAGGGTATAGTATATTTATTGTATAATATGGAGCTATAAACTCCATACTGCATAATTGATAATGGACCATTTACTATAGCTCCATGAAATCAGAATTGAGATTTCAGAAATACATTAATATAATGTCCTATTAAAAAAAAAGTATGAAAAATTTGCACTTATCACCACATATTTGAATTTATTGAACTACCCACACCTCTATTCAAAAGTTGATGAGGAATGAATGTCTAGCCTAAATTCGTTATTCCGATGAATCGGCACAGTAGTTGCGGAGTAAGAAAAATTTTTTTTTGAAAATACAGTTTTCAAATAACTTTTTATATGATGCAGTTCTCTCTGTTCTTATGATTGATACCATTCTTATCTACTAGCGGAATATGATTTTTCAAAGTTTGAATACTATTCGCAAGTAGTTCATCAAAAGCGTCAAAGATATCTGACCCAATGTCAGTATTTTCATCATTTTTTGGATGTAAAATTGACAGTGATGTGTTGTCTGATAAAAATGTTGTCACCTGACTCAGATGATTTTTCTGAACAATTTCAATTAAATGAACTATATCGAAATAACTGCATTTAGAAATTTTTAAATTACTTCCAATATTCATTCTTTCGGTCTCCAGAGGGTTCCAGAATTGTAATAAATTTACTATAAACGATTTTCGATATTTTATTAACTTTTTACATACAACTGTATACAGTAATTTTAACCGAGCGTATTAACATATATGCTACTTTATTATTTCAGCACATAATGTGTTGTTTTTATATACATAACGAAATAAATAAATACCACTTATTAACAATATAATATAATCAATATAATAATAATACTAAAAATACATTGATTGATCACAAAATATATCAGAATTTTTCAAGTACGTTTATTTTCAACTCAAATTCCTAGTAGGCAACTATCCAGCAGTTAGACTTCACCTTGCATACAGTGCATAGTTGATTCTTGAGAAAGCTCGTCCAAAGATGACTCTGGAAAAAACGTCTGGTTAAGTTGAAAACTCGAAAATTAGTCACTCAAAGCAATGAAAACTTACCAGACTGAGAGAACAAACTAGTTTTTGTGTTGTTGTTTTGATGTTGTAGGGAATATGTCAGGTGGAGATTTATGTGTCTTCCAAATGAATTGTCGTCTCTAGGATTGTGAACTGAAAAAAAAAGGAACCATTAGTAGAGAAAAGGCAAGGCTATTAATATGCATAGAAGCACTGGCACAGGGTACATAAACAAGTAAGTCTCTACAATTTAATGAAATGTCATCAAAAGCTGAATTTTTTTGTGCAACCTCGAAAGAAATCCAGTGGTGGCTAAGCCCAACTCGAAACCTTAAATCGCTTATAACTTTGCAATGGGGCTGAATTAGAAAAAGTACCTATTTCTTTTCACTTCAAGAATCAGTAGTAAAAATTAATGCATTGGTCAAAGACTCACCCTGTATATTATACGTCTTAACTTCAAGATATTCTGTTAGGTAGAATTAAAATAATCAGTCTATGTAAGAAAAGGAATCTTAGAGTGGATGATATAATATCATTGAAATTTTAAAAGTTATAGGCTACAACGTTTATGAGTTTTAGCACTCAGTTCATAGAATAACTGAATGCCAAAAAAAAAGGAATGTGAGGTACCTGAGATGTCTAAAATAATGGAAGAATAGACGCATAGTTAAATTAACTTATTTACACTCTAAACTTTAAATTGTAATAAACTGTGCGAGCTAAATCTCGCCCTTTAAATGTATCATTGTTTAAGTTGTAATTACGTTTTGATGAATAAAGACCTTTATTATTATTATATCAAGAACCAGGCCCGCCGTAAGCCGGCGTGCAAGGCGTGCTCGGCACAAGGGCGGCACGAGCAGGGGGCGGACAGTAGGAGTGGCACGTGCAGGGGACGGCCAGAAGAATGAAATTTTTTTAGATAAATATTTCAGTGTGTATCTATATGATTTTTCAACTTTATAAATAGAAATAACAATAATACAATACAGGGTGGCCATTTAAAAACGAAACAGACGAGATTACAGACAAAATAAGTTTTTTCGATAGAAATACTTGGACAGGTCGATTTCTGTTTCGAGGGGGACAACTTAAGATGTACGTTACGGACGTACATCTTAACCCCCAATTTTTGAATAGGGAAGATGGGGTGAGTGATACCTCATTTCAAAGGTATTTTTTTACTGATTTCAGCACAGTAATTGTTTTTTCATATTATGCATAAGTTCTCAAAATATTCATGCGTTAGTTAATTTTATCACTTAAATTAATTTTTTGCGAATAATTGACATTTCGTGCTTCCGAAACACCAACATTTCCGTACTTGTATTTGAAATTGCAAAACATCTACCACAGAGCAAATGAAGTCATACCATACGTGTTAATGCTACTAGGGTCAGATGTTCGACTAGCTGTTTTATTCACTGGAATCATTCTTCAACTGTACGGTATCAGAACGATTTGAAGTATTGATCTAAGAAATAAGACTTTTCAAAATAAAGTAAATAATTTATCAAAAACTCACATCAATTAATTAAATATTAAAATTGTTCACCATTAGCTTCCATACAATGAAATAAGTTTTGTTCGAAACGATGGCGCACATTTTGCAGCATTTCTCGAGTGATTTGACAACATTCGTTCACTATACGTCTTCTTAAATCTTCCATGGAATCGGGCTGTGTAGAGTAAATTTTACTCTTCAAATAGCCCCAAAGAAAGAAATCTAGTGGTGACAGATCTGGCGATCTGGCTGGCCATTCAGTGGAACCCCTTCTTCCAATCCACCGATTAAATTATATCGTAGTTAATTTAGATTGAGTTTCAACAAGATTGAGCTCCTTCGCAATACGCTTTGTTTGTTCGACATCTTGATTAAAGATTTCTATGTCAGTGGATTGGAGGAAGTAAGCCACAGGCATGGTTGTTTTGAAGCTCAAAATGTCGATTTTTCACCAAAAAAAACCCTACAAGTGCCATGAAAACACCACTTCATTTTTAAATACTTAGTTAAGAATATTTCGAGAACTAATGCATAAAACAAAAAAACAATTACTTTGCTGAAATCAGTATAAAAATACCTTTCAAATGAGGTATAACTCACCCCATCTTCCCTATTCAAAATTTGGGGATGAGGGTTGTAGTAGCAAGGGTTGAAGCGCTATGATTCCGTAATCTACATCTTAAGTTGTCCCCCTCGAAACAGAAATCGACCTGTCCGAGCATTTCTGTCGAAAAATTTATTTCGTCTGTAATCTCGTCTGTTTCGTTTTCAAATGGCCACCCTGTATATATATAACAATAATTCAATAGGTTTTTAATTTTTTCCCACCATAATGAGGGATCCCTTTCTAGAGAACACTCAGCATATTTAGCGCTGGGGAGTATTTACAGGGGGTAATCAACCCCCATAGGAAATAGTTTTTCACACTAAATCTTCGAATGGAAACGGTCTGAACCTCCCCGCCCCCCTTTCCCCGAATTTCACTCAAGATCAGTTCAGGTCCTCGCTAAAACTTGCTACTAACACAACCCCCCTCACCCCCCTTTGATGTAGCGCCCTATTGGGGGCGGAATTACACGCGGGCGCTCAGACAGCGGCGGGCCTGTATTTCATTCAAGAATTGTGAGAAATTTATTGGAATTGAATGAAAAGTTCAGATTATACCTCCTAGTGCCTTATGTATTTTATTTTCGCAGTTGGTGTGACTGATACGAAAATTGACATATTATAGAGTTCTGTAATGAGTTCATTACAGCACTGTTATGAACTCATTACGACACTGAAATAGAGAAAATCATTCATCTGTCGAATATATATAAATGATTTGCATGGTTGCGCCCCCACGTAAACATCATAGGAAACAATCCCCTTGTCCTAAAAATGGGAATGACGCGCCATACAAATTATGCGAAGTGCATGCACTAGTATTTTAGACATCGTAGTGGTTGAATTCGACTTTTTTCCTTCGTTTAATCCGATAACTTACGTTGTGTTTTGACTTTTCCTGTGTGCATGTGCTTTTTCTGCCTGGCCCGCGAGTTTTGAAACCACACTTGGGTCACTCGTTTACTCAAACCTGTGATTTGAGCTATTCTTTCCAAATCCTGACCATCTGGATTTGAGTCTAGCTGAAAATTCGCTTGAAGTACTTGTAATTGCTCTTCTGTGAAGGTAGTTCTAACTCTTTTCGCTTTGTTTTTATGATAGCCCTCTGCATCACACCCATCTGAAATAAAAGCCATCATAATAAGGATGATCAGGAAGAAACGGATTCAAGGCTTATGGAGTGTTTCTATTGAAATTTGACCTTCGGAAATATGTTAGCCGTCTGTGTGTAACTGTTTAGACTTCAAATTCGGGCTTCTTCATTTCCGTTGGTTGATCTTTTTATGTTGTGTATATATATATAGTATGGTATGTATTTCAACTCACCGTCAGAAGAAGTTGTGCCACCATCCAATGTTTCCAAATAGTGCGCTTTGCAAAGTACTCGATCTTCGTGGAGGGCAAATTCCTCGCCTGTGGATAGTTGCCTATGACATGCAGCGCATGCGAAACAGGCCAGGTGGTAGACATGATCACGTGCCTTCCGTACCCAATCACTTGAAGATATTCCACGCGAGCAAATTGAACACTTCGCGCCGAAACTTCTGAAACAAACATAATGCATGACTTTTGGTGAACTTGGACATGTTGTTAAAAAATTATATTGTTAGTTTTCGGCGTTCTGTCAATTTGACACTTGTCAGTGAAATTTAAACTTTTTCTAAAATTGTCAGCTTTTTTAAAAGCTAATTCTTCCCATGAAAACAGAAGATGTGTGTCGAAACGCTGGAAAGAAGAACAATATGCGATGATGGTTATTGCCCAAATAATAATTCTATACGTGTCCCATCATCAAAAATTTCTCATCAACAATCATCAGTACAGGAATCCGTCAGGGCGACAGCCTATGACCATTGTTATGCAACATACTATTTTCTGCTGGATCAACGAAAATTACAGACATTTGGCAAAACGATAGCACGCTGTTCTACTAGTTTTCTAAACTGGAACTAACGCGCAAAAATAATTTAACACAGATATAATATATTATAAAATCCAACAGAATATCAAAACAACACTGACTTAAGATCAGGAGCTTTTACGAGCTTGTTCTAAAGTATTTACCTAGACTTTCTTATCGTGTTATTCGAAACTTATTTATATCGATGAAATATATATATATTCTTTTGAACTTTTGTCTTACAAAACAGATGTTAGCTGGGTTTGGTGACAGGGTGCCATACAATTCGGTGTGACATGAAAGCCTAGGGAAAAAACCCCAGTGAAAAAAACCTGGCTACCCGCATAAGTATTGCTGTGTGTACAAAAATAAGTTTAAATATCTTTGAAGGACTTCAAACCTACCTATAAAAGCAAATATATTGAGGAAAAAGATTAATAGATATATTAGATCAGATATATTATCAGGATATTTGTCCGAAACTCACTTTTTTCACCACATGATCCGGTGTGACCAATGAAATAAATAATCGCACTGGATTGAATGGTGGGGACAAGACAAGTACAATACAAAGAATTTTCTAGACAATTATAAAAAATGTTGTAGCCCATCTGCAAGGTGATTACAATATTCCAAAGAATTTGTTAGACAATTCCGTTAGAGGAGAAAATGTTGCAGATTCTTCGTGTTATACGAAATATATTGGAACTGTTTCTCATGACTGAGAACACAATAAACATGAGAACTCATCACAGAAATTAAGTATTTTAGCTATTTAATGGCGGATTGTGTTGTTGTGGGTCAAAGCTCGTAATATCGAAATAATCCATTGAAAAGTCACATTTGGGGTTAGTTTTTTAGAGGACGCAATTTTATGAATCGATATGTAGGGGAGTCAGTGTAAAGCTATAATACAGTAATTGATGATACAGTATTTATATATATATATTATATTTAGTGCACTCGACTAATATATGTAATATCAAGAATATCAGAAATATTAGTGAATGTTATATTAATTAAAACATACCCGCTCCTTTTAGCATCAAACATGATTCAAAAATTACAAAACGAAATCAATCCGCCTCTTTTTATTATTAGCAAATCTACTTATAATATTGTCCACCTTTATTGAAATATCTCTATGTATAAATAGCAATGATAGCCCAACTAATCTATCCTGACCCATTGTTGAACGAAGCCACACTTAATCTCTCAGCATTCAGCAATCTAAAGTTTCAACTATGATCAGATGTAGCGTACGTCACTTCAGGTTTTACCCGATTGAAGTAATTCACATAGAACACAGAACTCGAGGGATGATAACCATATTTCAGGGGATTATCTTTCTGCAGAAAAGAAATCATCTTCGATAGAATTTTTTTCCATAATTGTGTGGATTTATATCAAAAGCTCTGAATTTGTATAATTTTCATATTTGTACTGTTGGAGAAATTAACCAAACTATCCGGCAACCCGCACCCCTGCTTTTGTAAGAGTGAAGAAGTCGTGTCACGCGTAGACACCAGTTTACTTATGCAACCACGCAAACTTTCGCATGCTATTCGCTTATCTAGGTATGATCATCTAGATTCTAGGAAATCATTTTATTTAATTTCATTTGTTTATTTCTTTTTTCTTTATGCTATATCAGCTACGTGGAATATAGAATAAAATGAAATAAACTTTTTTCATTAGTTTTCGTACAATGTTTGATATATTTTAAATTTCCATTTTCATTCGAGGATTTAGTGTTGGAAACTCTTTTCTGGGGGGGGTAGTTACCCCCAGTACCCCCCCGTGAATACGCCCATGATATCAAGAGTACCGAAAATGAGTTCTCACTAGGAAAGCTCTAAAACCTCAGCTATTGATTAACTGACAAAATTATGCCTGTAGAAGTTGTTCCTCAAAAACGATCTACAAAATAAATCATTTTTTCGTGAAATGATAAAAAATGTTATATTGAAACTTAAATTTTCTCCTCGAATTCCCGAACATTTTCGCTTATAACTTTTTTATTTATAGTTCTATATGAAATAGTTACTGAGCCAAAGTTGTAGAGAATTTAATTTGCAACAATAAATGTTAAAAAAATTTTTTTCTTAGATGAATAGTTTGAGAGATTATCGTAAAAACCATTTCGAAGATGGCCGTCGTGGGACCAGGGTGGTGACACCACAAACTTGGTTTTAGATTTACACTGCCCCCCCTACACATAAAAAATAAACATTTCAATGTTCTAAAACGAGTCTAGTATAACTTATGCGAAACAGCACTTTGTCTGATAATCATGAAACCTACAACTCGAAATGTTGCTCAAAAGACCGACATGTTAATGATCCCTAGCGTTTTTTTTTATAGTTAGTTCAAGGCGTGAGAAACCAAATGCACACAGGTGGATATGAAAGAAAATGGTATATAAACCTCCACAAAAAAAAGGTTGACTTCAGACTGAGCTTAAGGGTATATCGTATATTGAATCAAACCAGGACAACTTTCAAAACAAATAACAATCCGGGGCTATAAGATACAAAAAGGCAATATCAAGGGAATGCTGAGAACCATGAAAGATGACGAGTCAGTGAGATGTCACTGTTGACACACAAATGGAAATCTGAAAACTGCCAGTCATCTTTGATATGAAATGTGCATCGGATGAGTTATGATCATTGTCCGCATGGACGTGTGTGGCATGAATTCCTATCGATTATCTTTTTCTCACCAGTGGTTTGAACCAAGATTATGAAAACTTATCTTATGATCAAGTACTCATGGTTGTTTCAGAAAATTGAAACAAAATCAATCAGCTCATAGTAATGTGTTAATTTTACACATGATTAAATGAAATTTCAGAAAAGCACTGACGTGAGGTTCGATTTTTGATGTTCCAAACTGATCACCATAGGCTACAACTCCCCTTACTCCAAATAGAGCCGTTTCTAGTTTGCGTAAAATTTCTGTCGAAATTATAATGTTCCAAATACTGGAAGTCTATATCTTTCACCTCTTAATTTGCCCATTTGGATTCAAAGACTGATCCGCCCGATATCTCCTCCCGTTGATTTGTAGCGGTTCGGCACCGTGTCTCCATGGTGTGTAGCCCGTCAAGGGGGACATTAAACTTCAATTTGAAATGTTTTAAACACTTGTCGTCCGTCGACCACCGGCCACTCGTCCGGTCATAAACAATGTACGGGCTTCCACATTTTTCACCAGTTCGTCGATAATTGTTTCATTAACATTTTACACAAAGTACTCGATCTTCGTGGAGGGCAAATTCCTCGCCGGTGGATAGTTGCTCTTTGACATGCAGCGCATGCGAAACAGGCCAGGTGGTAGACATGATCACGTGCCTTGTACCCAATCACTTGAAGATATTCCACGCGAGCAAATTGAACAGGGAAACTTCTGAAACAAACATAATACATGACTTTTGGTGAACTTGGACATGTTATTAAAAAATTATATCGTTAGTTTTCGGGGTTCTGTCAATTTGACACTTGTTAGTGAAATTGAAACTTTTTCTAAAATTGTCAGCTTTTTTAAAAGCTAATTCTTCCCATGAAAACAGAAGATGTGTGTCGAAACGTTGGAAAGAAGAACAATATGCGATGATGGTTATTGCCCAAATAATAATTCTATACGTGTTCCATCATCAAAAATTTCTCATCAACAATCATCAATAAGTACAGGAATCCGTCGGGGCGACAGCCTATGACCATCGTTATGCAACATACTATTTTCTGCTGGATCAACGAAAATTACAGACATTTGGCAAAACGATAGCACGCCGTTCTACTAGTTTTCTAAACTGGAACTAACGCGCAAAAATAATTTAACACAGATATAATATATTATAAAATCCAACAGAATATCAAAACAACACCGACTTAAGATCAGGAGCTTTTACGAGCTTGTTCTAAAGTATTTACCTAGACTTTCTTATCGTGTTATTCGAAATTTATTTATATCGATGAAATATATATATATTCTTTTTTGAACTTTTTGTCTTACAAAAACAGATGTTAGCTGGGTTTGGTGACGGGGTGCCATAGAATTCGGTGTGACATGAAAGCCTAGTGAAACCCCTGGCTACCCGCATAAGTATTGCTGTGTGTACAAAAATAAGTTTAAATATCTTTGAAGGACTTCAAACCTACCTATAAAAGCAAATATATTGAGGAAAAAGATTAATAGATATATTAGATCAGATATATTATAAAATCACACAGGATATTTGTCCGAAACTGACTTTTTTCACCACATGATCCGGTGTGACCAATGAAATAAATAATCGCACTGGATTGAATGGTGAGGACAAGTAACACTTAGGCCCCGCCCATCTGCAAGGTGATTACAATATTCCAAAGAATTTGCTAGACAATTACAAAAAAATGTTGCAGATTCTTCGTTTTATACGAAATATATTGGAACTGTTTTCCATGACTGAGAACACAATAAACATGAGGACTCATTACAGAAACTAAGTATTTTAGCTGTTTAATGGCGGATTGTGTTGTTGTGGGTCAAAGCTCGTAATATCGAAAGAATCCATTGAAAAGTCACATTTGGGGTTATGTTTTTTAGAGGACGCAATTTTATGAATCGATATGTAGGGGAGTTAGTGTAAAGCTAATACAATAATTGATGATACAGTATTTATATATATATTATATTTAGTGCACTCGACTAATATATGTAGATAATATCAAGAGTACCGAAAATGAGTACTCACTAGGAAAGCTCTAAAACCTCAGCTATTAATTAACTGACAAAATTATGCCTTTAGAAGTTGTTCCTCAAAAACGATCTACAAAATAAATAATTTTTTCGTGAAATGATAAAAAATGTTATATTGAAAAACATAAATTTTCTCCTCGAATTCCCGAACATTTTCGATTATAACTTTTTAATTTATAGTTCTATATGAAATAGTTACTGAGCCAAAGTTGTAGAGAATTTAATTTGCAACAATAAATGTTAAAAAAAAATTTTTCTTAGATGAATAGTTTGAGAGATTATAGTAAAAACCATTCCGAAGATGGCCGTCGTGGGACCACGGTGGTGACATCACAAACTTGGTTTTAGCTTTACACTGCCCCCCTACACATAAAAAAATAAACATTTTAATGTTCTAAAACGAGTCTAGTAAAACTTATGCGAAACAGCACTTTGTCTGATAATCATGAAATCTACAACTCGAAATGTTGCTCTAAAAGACCGACATGTTAATGATCCTCAAGCGTTTTTTATAGTTAGTTCAAGGCGTGAGAAACCAAATGCACACAGGTGGATATGAAAGAAAATGGTATATAAACCTCCACAAAAAAAAGGTTGACTTCAGACGGAGCTTAAGGGTATATCGTATATTGAATCAAACCAGGACAACTTTCAAAACAAATAACAATCCGGGGCTATAAGATACAAAAAGGCAATATCAAGGGAATGCTGAGAACCATGAAAGATGACGAGTCAGTGAGATGTCACTGTTGTCGTTCTGGTGGATGACAAATGGAAATCTGAAAACTGCCAGTCATCTTTGATATGAAATGTGCATCGGATGAGTTATGATCATTGTCCGCATGGACGTGTGTGGCATGAATTCCTATCGATTATCTTTTTCTCACCAGTGGTTTGAACCAAGATTATGAAAACTTATCTTATGATCAAGTACTCATGGTTGTTTCAGAAAATTGAAACAAAATCAATCAGCTCATAGTAACTAAATTATGCAATGTGTTAATTTTACACATGATTAAATGAAATTTCAGAAAAGCACTGACGTGAGGTTCGATTTTTGATGTTCCAAACTGATCACCATAGGCTACAACTCCCCTTACTCTCAAAATAGAGCCGTTTCTAGTTTGCATCAAAAGTTCTGTCGAAATTATAATGTTCCAAATACTGGAAGTCTATATCTTTCACCTCTTAATTTGCCCATTTGGATTCAAAGACTGATCCGCCCGATATCTCCTCCCGTTGATTTGTAGCGGTTCGGCACCGTGTCTCCATGGTGTAAGATTTTGGAGGTGATTTCATATGAATTTGATGCCCTGAATTCAAATATGCTATTAGTTTTTGCCTGTCAGCTCGAATTTTTAAGATATCAACATTTTTGTGAATTATACATTACACTATTTTAAAAGAAAAACCATGGTTTAAAGAAACAAATTAATAAAGGAATTTTTATTATATTACACAGATATTACAGATATTATTCATTATATACTATAGAAAACAGAAAAAGTCATCATTTAAACCAATTACTCACTAAACATTTCGGAAACTTTTTTGCGTGACATTCTTGAATGTATTTTAGAACAATCCCGTTTTAAAGACCAGCAGTAATCTGCCATCATGTGAGTATCCCATCTTCCTTGATAGCGATCCTCCATACATTTGATATCTTGGTGAAATCTTTCACCTTGCTCCTCACTAATGTCGCCTAAATTATCAGGAAAACGGTCTAAGTGGCTGTGTAAATAGTGCACCTTAATGCTCATGTTACACCCAAGTGATCTGAAATTATTCAGCATCTCATTGACTAATTCAACATAGTTTTCAGCTTTGTGTTTACCCAGAAAATTTTGGACAACTGAAACAAATGAATTCCAGGCATTTTGTTCAATCTCAATCATTGAATTTATGAAGTCAGGGTCTTTAATCAGCTGTCTTATTTGTGGGCCATCAAATATTCCTGCTTTAATTTTTTCCTTACTCAGCTGAGGCATTTTTTTCCCTATATATGCAAAGCATGATCCATTCTTATCAAGAGCCTTTACAAACTGCTTCATTAGACCCAGCTTGATATGCAGGGGTGGAAACATGATTTTCTCTCGCGGAACTAAAGGATCATTGATGATATTCTTTCCCCCAACATCCATGTTTTCTCTTCTAGGCCACTCTTTTCTAACCCAGTGTTGCGTTTTGTCTCTGCTATCCCAGAGGCACAAGAAACAAGGATACTTGGTGTGGCCACTTTGCTGTCCAAGGAGAAAGTTTACCATTTTTAAGTCTACACAAATCACCCATTGGTGTTCATGATACTTTATTTTTTCCAAAACCAAAGCTATGTTGTCATATTGCTCTTTCATTTTCGTTGAGTGAGCAATTGGTATTGAGCCATATTTGTTCCCATTATGTAGAAGAACACATTTCAAACTTCGCTTTGAGCTGTCAATAAATAGGCGCCAATCATCCGGAAAATATTCAGGAAGACCCATTTTTACCAGGAGTTCTCTAATAGCATGGCAAAATACAAGATTTTGTTCTTCAGAGAAAAAAAGGTAGCAGATCTTTCTCCCTTGTGCGATAAAATGTAATTTTCGTTCCTGGTTCAAGTAAATTTTTTCCTTCAACCTGGAAGCTAGTAATTCAGAAGCTTCTTTCGACAGGTTGAGATCTCTAGTGAGGTCATTTAACTCATCTTGGTTGAAACATTGGGGAATTGATGACATCGTTTCAAAATCACTGTCACCTTCAGTAGTGTCAGAATTCTGATCAGAGAGACATGTGTCCTCACAGAGTTCTGGTAGCTGCTGAAAAGTTGGAATTGGCACTTCTTCTGAGTGAGGGATAGGGCGTCTTGCAGAGACTAAATCTGCATAAGTCCACTTGTTACGGTTATTTCGATTGATTCCAGTAATATTTACTAGGCAGAAATAACAGTCATCGAAGTGATTTTTGGTTCTCTCCAAACCATTGGTACTCCGAATTTCAGACTTTTCCTTTTCCCGGTAGTCCACTGTCGTAAATGCTCTGTACAAGTTTTACAGACAATATGTGGTGCCCAGGTTTTATCCTGATCACCAAGCTTAACACCAAAATATCCAAGATAAGCCCTCTTTACAAAGTCACTAATAGTTTTTCTGTTTTCCAAGAACGTGTATTCTCCGCATATGTAGCAAAAAATATCAGGATGATGTACACAGCTTCTTCTACTTGAACTCATTTCTATTCAACAACACAAATACAACAATTCACATTAACAATCTACTTTTTAGATTTACTTTTCAACAACTCGTTACTAAAGAGAAATTTCATATGACGCTAAGTTCTATCTATCTGCACCGCGGGAATTCACAAACTAACCTCAACTCTCAACTGCAGTTGAAGTTCACTTCAGACTGGACAGCTCCATATATCGGATTTCTATGGAACTAACTGGATGACACTAAATAGGATTAAATCCCACTTGTTAACAGTTTGTCAACCAATCAGTTATATATCTCATATTGTTAGTCTTCTATTTGTAATAAATGAATTAAAATAATAATTATAATAAATATTATTATTTTAAATTCAATTTGTTACAAATGAAGACTGACAATAAGGAAAATATACAAGAATCTATCTCTTGTATAAATTTTACAACACTCATACTTGAAAGTATTAAATAGGAAAAAGCATTGATAGATAAGTGAATTTATCTAAAAATCTAGAGCTGATACAGAAAAACTGCTATCATATTTAGATTCAGCAATAAAAATATAGTTAAAATCAGCTCAAAAATTCTAGGCACCAAAAAAATTTTTGAATAATTTTCATTTTATCATACACACACTCTCTTCCTACATCAAAACATCTTCATATCTGACACGTGCCAGGTGAGATCAACTCTCAATGACCAGTCAGAGACAATGCTATCGATATCATCAAAGAAAACGTTTTTGCGTATCAACATGACTTGCATACATTCGGGAACAAAGGAAACAGCCTATGTCTATGAAGACCTCCGGGAGAACATTGTCCTGAACATTCATGAGAAATTTACCATTCACAATAGCTTGTAACACATTCCAAAGCAGAGATAAGAATTCATAACAGATCACTTCATATTTGGGTGGCGTAATCAAATATGGCGGCCTGTAGACTAATTCATAGAATTAATAGATTTCATTCCATTTCTGCCAGTTGTAACCTCAACAGTTGGATCAATATTGAAGCAATCATAAACCCTGGAGGCTAAATTGGAGAGTGCCCATATCCTAAGGTCATACAATAGCGACGTTTGGTTGTGTGTGGTGCGGAATGACCTTGAGCTATACTGTTTATTTATGATCTGGAATATGCATAAAACTATCTTACATATACAGGGTGAGTCTTTGACCACTGGGTTAATTTTAATCATAGATTCTTGAGATCAAAAGAAACACTTTTTTCCATACCATTTTCCATATTCAGCTGCGTTAAAAGTTATAAACATTTTAAGTTTCACATTGGCAAATACCCTCTGTGATCTAGTTTAGTTTGAATGAAATAGCATCCACTATTGAATCTGGAATTGTTTAAAAACAATATTTTCCCTCTAAGAAATGATTCACTCACTCATGTTTCATCAGATGATTATATCGATTTAATTCCTTGCAACTTCAACTATCTCAAAAATAGTGCAATTTAGGAAAAAGATGAATGACTTTACCTGCAAAAAGACTGATTTTTCTAGGTAGTACAAGATACGGACCTTTAGTTCAAGTGATATTTGTTTTTTCATGCAATTCAACCAATCAGTACAGTAGTAGTGGGAGAAACCCAACTCTCAACTGCAGTTGAAGTTCAGTTGAAGACTGGACAGCTCCATATATCGGATTTTTATGGAACTAACTGGATGACACTAAATAGGATTAAATCCCACTTGTTAACAGTTTGTCAATCAATCAGTTATATATCTCATATTGTAAGTCTTCTATCTGTAATAAATGAATTAAAATAATAATTATAATAAATATTATTATTTTAAATTCAATTTGTTACAAATGAAGACTGACAATAAGGAAAATATACAAGAATCTATCTCTTGTATAAATTTTACAGCACTCATACTTGAAAGTATCAAATAGGAGAAAGCATTGATAGATAAGTGAATTTATCTAAAAATCTAGAGCTGATACAGAAAAACTGCTATCATATTTAGATTCAGCAGTAAAAATATAGTTAAAATCAGCTCAAAAATTCTAGGCACCAAAAAAAATTTTTTTGTAGGTCTGTGATAATTATTCTGATTGATGAAAAATGTATCTATAATAAAACTTCGATTATCACAAAACATAACATTTCTTTCTCTTCACATACCTTGTATACGCTCAAAAAAGTTTCATTAATTGCAAAATCCAAAATATTACTAGACTTCACTACAAAATGGTATCTTTTGATACTGAGTACCTCGTCTTCAGATATTATTTTCTAACATCTTAAATCTAACAACTATTCGGTTTCTAGTGATAATGTTTCAAACCAAATATTAGATGACACATGACCTCGGGTTAATTTTCTTTCACAATATTGAAATGACACGTGACAACCGGCAATGTCGTGATACGAAGGCTTCTGAAGAAATTTCTGAAAGCATGGGTGCCAACGCAAGAAACTAAATTGATGGCTAACCTATTATATGAATATAGTGATGGGCAAATTTGTGGAATCAAGTAAATATCTCTGGAATTATAGGAGATATCAAATTGAAATTTAGAATATGGATACTGCAGTAGATTCCAAATTTGAATTTGATATCTATAATAATTCCAGAGATATTCTTTTGGTTCCACACATTTGCCCATCACTGTATATGATTCAATTGAAAGGAAAAGTCCGTCAAATCTAGAATGAAAAGAAAAATAATTCATCTAATACAAGAATAATTTTCATTTTATCATACAACACACTCTCTTCCTACATCAAAACATCTTCATATCTGACACGTGCCAGGTGAGATCAACTCTCAATGACCAGTCAGAGACAATGCTATCGATATCATCAAAGAAAACGTTTTTGCGTATCAACATGACTTGCATCCATTCGGGAACAAAGGAAACAGCCTATGTCTATGAAGACCTCCGGGAGAACATTGTCCTGAACATTCATGAGAAATTTACCATTCACAATAGCTTGTAACACATTCCAAAGCAGAGATAAGAATTCATAACAGATCACTTCATATTTGGGTGGCGTAATCAAATATGGCGGCCTGTAGACTAATTCATAGAATTAATAGATTTCATTCCATTTCTGCCAGTTGTAACCTCAACAGTTGGATCAATATTGAAGCAATCATAAACCCAGGAGGCTAAATTGGAGAGTGCCCATATCCTAAAGTCATACAATAGCGACGTTTGGTTGTGTGGTGCGGAATGACGGAGCTATATTGTTTATTTATGATCTGGAATATGCATAAAACTATCTTACATATACAGGGTGAGTCTTTGACCACTGGGTTAATTTTAATCATAGATTCTTGAGATCAAAAGAAACACTTTTTTCCATACCATTTTTCCATATTCAGCTGCGTTAAAAAGTTATAAACATTTTAAGTTTTCACATTGGCAAATACCCTCTGTGATCTAGTTTAGTTTGAATGAAATAGCATCCACTATTGAATCTGAATTGTTTAAAAACATTATTTTCCCTCTAAGAAATGATTCACTCACTCATGTTTCATCAGATGATTATATCGATTTAATTCCTTGCAACTTCAACTATCTCAAAAATAGTGCAATTTAGGAAAAAAGATGAATGACTTTACCTGCAAAAAAGACTGATTTTTCTAGGTAGTACAAGATACGGACCTTTAGTTCAAGTGATATTTGTTTTTCATGCAATTCAACCAATCAGTACAGTAGTAGTGAGAAACCCACAAGAAATGGAATAAATCATTTGATGCCAAAATATGCATGACTGTTATCAAAAATCTTCTACAGAGATTATTTCAATTGATATTGTCGTTTGAATATTACAGGTGAAAATGCATTTTTTTTATGAAAATTCAACAATTTGAACGGGGTCAAATTTGCAAAAATGTTATAGGAAGAAAATGTTTCTTTTGACGTCAAGAATCTATGGTTAAAACTAACGCAATGGTCAAAGACTCACCCTGTATAAGAAAATTTCATAATAGTCAAACTAACACTAACCTTCATAAGCACTTCAATTTTTTTATTTTTCACCGATGTTTAATGAGATATCACTTATATACGAGTAAAAAGAAATTCGTGTATGTTTTGAAAATTTTCCAACCTGGTGATTTTCATGATACTTTTCAAATTCCTTTGATCTTATAGGTACGTTATCAAACTGATCAGATTTGGCTGAATTAAGAACTCATCCGTGATATTAAGATTAACCTATTCTATAAAACAAATACGATATTGTATCGATATTAAAATTATCAGATAATTGACCATGATAACTTGCTCTTCCACTGGAACAAGGACATAAAACAAATTCTATTCTTATGAAATTAGAAATTTTTTCTCTTTTCAAATCCTAGTAAGCCTTCTGTGTAATTTGAAGAGGTTATTCGGTAACAAATTCAAAAGACATTGAATTAGAGACTAATTTGCTTGTTTTTAATGCATATGACTGGATTAGTTAGATCTGGCATCTGAAATATCAAAGTGTAAGATGTTTGAAAGATAAATAAGAGGATTTTTACTTTTAATGTTTAGAAGAAAAGCAATTTTCAAAGCGACCGAGCTTTCTCTTCGCATGCTGAAATAGTTCGACAAATGAAACTGACGCATTCGCCATTTTGCAGATCCTGATTGCATAGCTGCAGCCGCCCGATAAAAAATCCGGAGTCCAGAAATTATTTGTGGTAACATTAGGAAACATAAAACTGTTTCAATAAACTGTAGAAACACACTGGACTGAGGTCAGGAGTCTTTTCCCGAACTCTGGAGCAGTGTGATACTGAAACAACTGTGGCGAAGAATTTGAAAGAATCAACAAACCTATATTTTGAATTGGAAAAAGTTTTGTTCAAAACTCAAATTTCGTTCTCTTGAAATCAACCGAAAGAATGTTTATCTTTCTTATAAAACTAGATATCATCCTTACAGTAAGTTCCAGTCTTCTAAAATATTCTTTTCGATTCCAAATAAGTCGCCAAGGATCTTCCTGTGACATAATTAGGTATAAAATTTAATTGAAATGCTGACAACTTAATCGGAAACAGATATGCTGAGTTCTGAACAACACTGATCTTCTGTTGAAGTATTTGATTGAGCAATTTAACCAAAATACCCAAAATAACTTTAATTCAAAATTTTATTGGTCGATTTGACAAATTTCTTGTAGGATTCTTCAAATATTTCAATCATCAATCTTCATAAAACCCTTTAATCGATGATCTCAGAGACAATCGGGAGTTAGGATTCTTTATGAAATAATTTTTTTATTTTGAACTTCTTCATATTGTATTGACATCTAGCTTTTTAAAATAAGCTGGTTTAATGGCGAATTTTTCCTGAAACATTCAACGGATTTAGCCTAATCACGAACTTGACGGCTATAAATGAACAACTAACCTGTTTAGAAAATATGAAAACTCTAGCTTATCTCCTTCCGATGATAGAGAGTATACGGCAAGACACCTAAGATTGACCCCTGATTCTTTATAAGAAAGTCAAACTCAATCGATTGAGACCATTTTCGGCTCGATATTCGAAAATTAAAGATGAGGCAAATCACATCCAAGCACAATAGCTCTCAAAAATCAGCTCCACATTCAAAATGACCGAGGTTTTCAGCATAACTCAGGGATATGAGTACCGACATAGCGCTACAACAAAATCTAAAATCAAACACACGTACCCCGATACCATTTGAACAGACCTCGTATACTTTTGCTTTGTTAAAAATTCAAAAGAAGCCTTCTCTTCACTCTTTATATCACTCTATTTTCACCCTACAGCACCCCTACAGAATTTGAAAAAATGGTTATATCAATTAAACTACGACTGAATGGTTCGAAAGCAAATCAACAACAGATTGCTCAAAATTTTCTCCAGTTAGCCGATATGCATAATTTTTTTACAGCAAAATTCTACATTTTACAGAAAACCCTTGTTCGCTCATTTCATATGAACCTTATTTCAGAATCTATTAACAAATGGTGTGGGATCCAACGAGAACAAATTTCTTTGACGGTAAAAGGTTCGTGCAGTATTGAATATTTGCTGGTTCCACTAATGCCTGAGTTTGTGTCAGTCTCACGATAGGTCACATGACGATCTTGCAATATTAGTCGGCGCACAGTATCAACGGTTTTCGGAACAACAACTGATTTTGGACGATCTTCACAAAATTTTTCTTGGACTGAACTACGACCTCAGTCGAATTCACCATACCATCGATAAATACTGGTCCTTGATGGAGCTCCATCGCCAAAAATTGAATTAAGTTCATCGATACACTGTTGTTGAGTTGATCCACGTCGAAATTTGTAAAAAATAAATGTTCACGATTAATTTCATTTTATGGGCGAGATGAATAATTTAAGTTACTGTAAACAATACAAATAGTGATCGTATGTCAAAACGTTCTGACTACGTATAACCTCAAAAATGTCAAGCTTTACGATAGAGCTGTCGGTTGGAAGATTGCAACACTAGGGTTGTTCAATCCAGAAATATAAAAGGCAACCCTTGTATTCAATTTAATGTAATAGAAATGACCAAACACAAGCAGAATTATTGGGACATTAGCAATCTCCTTGATTGAAGATAATGAATACTCACTTGGCATAGTCCTGTTTGCAATATATGGCTCTGTCTCGTATAAAACATGATGGTTGCCTATCAAGCTGCAGCTGACACACACAGCATCGTAGACATCGAGCGTGCCACGTACTGCCGCTTACTTCTAACAGGAATTTGTCGCAGATTGGTTCCCCACATGCAGAGCAACTCCTGAATTCAGTCTGAAAAAAAAAACGATAAGAAATCTCTGATGCTCAGCCTATCATGAGAATAAGGAGAATTAGCATAAATTCGATAAGAATCATGAGTATACGTCATAAACGTATAATATCCCAAAATATTACCTGTTTGTACCTGGCTTCCAAGTAGTTGTGTCTCTGTGTGCATGGCACTCATCAATATTAGAGTTCATTACACAGAGCTGTATCATTTAAAAGTATCCACCCCAGTAACTCAGAACGGATCAGAATTCGTGAAAACACTCAAACAGGTAAATTTTTGATGACATGGCTACATGATCTATAATACACAACTGGTTTCTACGAGAGAGGGTTACAACCCTATCGGAAATTTGAATAGCAAAAGTGGGTAGTTTTGTAGCAATAATATATGAATGGATCTAAATTTGTATGAAACAGAGGTTTGTGTTCATAGGGTGAATATTCATAAAGTTACAAGGACTTTTTCATTGAATTATGGTACCGATAAAACTGAATGAGACAGAGATGTTGTAACCAATAATAACCAATATACCCAACCAATAAAAAAAACCAATATAATATTGGTTTTCCAATGGGGAATTGACAACTTTGAATTTAATTTGTGAACGCACCCTTAGACAAATCGACAAATCATCGAACTGTCAACGTCAATTCAATCAGTAAAGTGAACATTTTCATCATGGTGAAGTACACGAACGAATAATGTATGCAAGTTATAAAAATTTACTACCGAAATTCCGAGTCGGTGACCGCAACTTCAAGAGCCTTAACTCCAATTTTGGTCGTAATTCGCGTCCTAGTAGGCAGGCAAGGACAAGTTTAGTGCAAAAATTAACATATTCGCTGTTAGATCTTGTCGTACCAGTGAGACAAAAGACCGGCTAAAATCAGTCAATTCCATGGCGTTCTCAAGAATTGGGCATCCGTCAGACCACTCTGAGGCGAATTTCACGTAAGGATCTTGGTTTACACCCGTACAAGATCAAGCTGACTCAAGAATTGAAGCCGTTTGGCCATTTGAAGCGAATGTTCTCAGATTGGGCCCAGGAGAAGCTGCGATCATGATTTTCATCGAAAAATCATCTTCAGCAATGAAGCTCACTTTTGGCTTAATGGCTTTGTCAATAAGCAAAATAAGCGTTATTGGACAGGCAACAATCCACACTTGATTCATAAGACTCAATTGCATCCCCAAAAATTCACGATTTGGTGTGGTCTTCACGCCGACGGCATCATTGGACCGTATTTTTTCGTTGATGCCAACAGTCGTCATGTTACGGTCAATGGCGATCGCTACGGCGCCATGATAACGAATTTCGGCCCCCATTGGAAGGTATGGACTTGACCAACATGTGGTTTCAACACGACAGTGCCACTAGCCACACAGCACTAGTAACAATCGGTTTATTGAAGTAGACATTTGTTGATCGTGTAATTTCGAGAAACGGTCCCGTCGATTGGCCGCCTCGTTCGTGCGATTTGACGCCTCTGGACTATTTTCTTTGTGGTCTATGACAACAAGCCAATGACATTGCAAGAGCTCAGAAACAACAATGTACGCGAAATAGCGGCCGTTTCGCTGAAATGTGTGACCGAGTCATTGAAAATTGGGTCTTGAGAAGTGACCGCTGCAAACAGACCCGTGAACAAAGTCGAATTCCATTCATAAATGTTGTATTTGTACTTCAAGCCAATAATAACGTTTTTGAAATATCTCAAATGGTTTGTGATTTATTTAGATTCAAAGTTGTCAAGTCCCTATTGGGAAATACTTTACGTCCATCTTCGACAAATGTAGAACTCAAATTGAAACAGGGCGGCGCGCATTTAACTCCTGATTTACGAGTACAATGTGTACACTATACGAAAATTCAATGCTCGTTGAGCCAGTGATGTTAAGTCTAGGGAATTGTCCCTAGATCTAGGGAAAAATTTTGGGTTTAGGGAATTTTAGGGAAATAGGGAAATTCTAGGGATTTTTCAATCCTCAAACGTAGAGGTAGAAAAAATTTCGCTTCTGGCCCTTGAATCACTTAAACTAACACAATATGTATTCTATGCTGAGGAATGTGGATGAAACATTTCTAAGTGTGGTATAATTTGACAAAAATTACTTCCTTGCTCGATTCCTTTGAAAAAGAAATCTCTGAAAGAATATTCAATCTTTGACCATGTAAAGTTATAACATTTGTTGTTTACAATGTGAACAACAGATGTTATAACTTACCACTTCGTTGCAAGCCATGCTTGTTCTCAATTACCTAGAACACCGAAGGAATTGATTAGAAATATAGTAAGCTATTTTTCCTCTTCCTCAAAAAGAACTGCAGAATTGATAGAAATGCAAGATTTCTTCCATTTCGAACAAAAAAAAATGCTCAAATTAGCATCTACCAGATGGCTTTCCATGCAACATTCTGCACATTCTGTCTAAAGGGTTCTCGAGAATTGGATTGTTCTCCAAAATTATTTTAAAGTTGCGAAATTAGAAGATAACTCGAAATGTGTAAATTTCATATTTGATGAACTGCATAATAATTCGACTAAAGGAATATTACTATTTTTGAATCATATTCTAAATTTGTTCAATAAATTCAATGCCCTTTTTCAATAAAAAAAAATATTGATTCATGAATTATCATATAATTGCAAAAAGATTTTTCGTAAACTCACAGCTCATTTCATTAAACCCTGAATTTTTAAATGACCCCAAAATGAATTGTAAAACCCCATCACTTTTTAGAATTGGAGCAAATAGATCTCGGTTCTTCTTGTAACAATTTACTTTCCTTCTACCGCCAGAAGTTCAAACTTCAATAAGAAAGTCTTGTTTGAATTTTTTCGTTACTGCTGCAACTGAAATACAGCAAAGATTTCCCTTGATGATATTTTTTCGATTCATTGAAATTTTTATCACCGGAAGTAGCTTT
The DNA here is from genome assembly GCA_030674115.1 of Micraspis discolor. Classification (NCBI taxonomy): domain Eukaryota; kingdom Metazoa; phylum Arthropoda; class Insecta; order Coleoptera; family Coccinellidae; genus Micraspis; species Micraspis discolor. Next base: position 7,530,615 of record JARTUT010001740.1, read on the forward strand.
AGATTTTAAAAACCTGATGAGCTTTCGTCTCTCAAAATCATTTGGAGTAAATTCGCATCAGTCGAAGGCATCAAAGGAGATGATATTGATAGGCAGTGGAAAAATATTGCAATAGACTTTTCTGATGACAACAATAAAAAATTATTATATATGAAAATGAATGTAGAAGAATTTTGGAATAGCTTAGGTGACCACAAAGATTTTAATGGAGTTAATGAATACCAAGATGTAGTACAATTAGCTAGATTATGTATGGCATTACCTCATAGTAATGCCGAAACAGAACGGGTTTTTTCTGTTGTTACAGATGTAAAAAAAAAAAAAGAAATAAAATAGGTAGTGAAGCATTAAACGCTGTTTCAGTCATTAGATTTTCAAATGATGAAAAATGTTGTAAATTATTCGAAGTAACACCTGAACATTTGAAGCTGATGCAATATAAAAGTTTGTATAAAATAAATGATTAGTTTTTCAAAGCCTATATAATATACACATATATAAATTCGTTGTTGTTTTTATTATTAAGTCAAATAAAACTTTTGTTCGATAATGTTTTATTCTTAACCTTATTTCCAAATAGTGATATATGAAATAATTATAATTAGTTTATTCAGAAAATGAATGAGAATCAGAAATAAAATCACTCATATCCCAAGAATTTTCGTATCGTTATTTCCTAATATTCCGCGAATCTTTGAGAACAACCCTCCCCCCTTCTCACATATTTCCTGCACTGGGCGAATGGAGCCACCTCTGCACTAATCTAGGGAATTCTAGGGATTTTCCGAATCAATTCTAGGTACTTTTTACAGAGGAGACTTGACATCACTGCGTTGAGCGCTTGTCATCTGAACGTGGCCTTACTGAACGCGCGTTCATCTGAACAGTCGCACAGAAAGCCAATGAACTGAAAGTAGGCGTCAACGCTCGATTACAACAAACCATTGAATCAAAACGCTCGTTAGCATGTGTACATCTAAAAACTAAAAAAACACGCTCATAAAGAATATAACTTTTTTAGCCCGATATTCTTTATAAGCGCGTTTTATTGATTTTACTAAAGTATATTTATTTTTCGGCGTGGACGGGAATCGAACCCATGATCGATGAATCCAAGAGCTGACGTCACAGAAGACGCGCGCCTTAGACCGCTCGGCCAATGAACGCATAGGAAGAAGTGAGATCTTTTCACAGTAATGAGTTACTCATGCTTAAAAAAGGCGAGTTACAAACTGACATACATACAAGTGAAGCTAATATAAGCGTGTTAAAAATAATACATGTTGTGGAAAACGTGATATAGGAAAACGCGCGTTGAATGCCCTTCTATGAACGTGGTTATACCCTGTATAAAATGAAGCACAATGATATCAAGCCCCAAATTTCAATATTGTGATAGCGGCATCAAAGACAGAAAATAAGTATCAATCAAAATATTCACAATGGTTGTCCGATCGGGTGTAGATGACGCAAGAACAAGACCGGCTATCTCTGTACAAAGAGCATACTGTGCGCAGCCACCCACGACGCGACCCTTAACCTCTCTCAGATCGAAACGTTCGTTTTGGCTCTATGGAGCCGTGCCGCCGTCTTCAATTGGAGGAATTTGTTTCCGAATGGTAGGACACCGATAAACGGCTCTGCTGATTGTTATCGATCGGTACGAACTTGCCTGAGCGCGTTTCTCACCGATCTAAGTTCAAATTTGATTGATTTGAGATCGGCCCCTGACATTTGTAATTGAAAAATTTCGATGCGGTAGTTCCGTTTCAATCTGTATCGATTTGAAAGTTTTGCGAATTACGCAACAGTTATCTTGAAGATTGTTGCGAAAGTTTGAGAGAAAAGATGATTCTAGTATTTATGATATACGTACACAAGAAATATATCAACAAATTTAATCGCATCAGTGTTCATAGCGATGTTCCGGCAATTCACTTGATGGTGCACTTATGGGATTGAGAACGATGTTCATAAATGCTGCTTATTTGATTGTTCTTTTCGGATATTTCTCTTCTTTAGGACGAAACATCTATAATATCCAAAGAGGACCCAATTTTCGATGACTCGGCCACACATTTCAGCGAAACGGCCGCTATTTTGCGTACATTGTTGTCTCTGAGCTCTTGCAATGTCTCCAGCTTGTTGTCATAGACCAGTGACTTGACTTGTCCCCAAATGAAAATAGTCCAGAGGCGTCAAATCGCACGAAAGAGGCGGCCAATCGATGGGGCCGTTTCTCGAAATTACACGCTCAACAAGTTTCTACTTCAATAAATTAATTGTTACGTGTGTGGCTAGTAGCGTCATCTTGTTGAAACCACATGTTGGTCAAGTCCATACCTTGCAATTGGGGCCAAAAAAATCGAAATCATGGCTCGGTAGCGATCGCCATTTACTGTAATGTGACGATTGTTGGCATCAACGAAAAAATACGGTCCAATGATGCCGCCGGCGTGAAGACTCCACCATACCGTGATTTTTTGGGGATGCAATTGAGTCTCGTGAATTACGTGTGGATTGCTACCTGTCGAATAACGCATATTCTGCTGAACAAAATCTGCCGAAGTTAGAAAATTTACCGAAGAGCTGACCAAAGCCTACCGCAGTAGAAACTTTACCGAAGAATTCAACAAACCTGCCGGAGTTAGAATATAACCGAATTCGACATACCTTGCCGAGGCTAAACAAATTTGCCGAATTTTACGAATAGAAGTTTCCCTCAGGACTGGAGAACTGAGAAAGGAAATAGTTTTTGTTGGAGAGTTTGTCTAAAGGGGGGGAGACTTAAGACCCATTTTCGACTCATCCCGAACACCCAGAATGGTTGTATGGTCGTGTTATCACATGAATTAGGACTCAAGACAGACAAGATAAGTTCCAGCAACATTGTAGACATCACCTGTTGATATTTATAATAAAAAATCGATCAATTGCACTTGCAACTTTCAATTTGTACATACTGTAAATATCTAGTATTTGTGAAAGAGTGTCATAAATTTCGATTGTTCGAGTATTCACTATCATTGACTGGGGTGGAAGCATTTATTAAATTATCTGAAGGTAAATGTGAGATGGTTTAGTGCTCTAGATAGCCGGAGCAATTTCAAACAAATTTTTTGATTTAATTTGAATTAATTGAATCAAAATATATAATTTTTTTTTTCCGTTACTACTTTTAACTCGGTAAATAATGCAAATTCGGATATTACACTACAAGGTATTTCTGTTCATCTATAAATTATGTAAAAATTGCCGTTTTTCATTTAAGTTTTGTTTGGTTTTTTCATAATTTATTCTAAATTTTTCCCGAATCTTCGGACGGGTGTCATTGCAGCAACGCTTTTCAGCAAGCTGGTTTATATTTGCGATTGCGTGTCATTTGTAATCGGTTGAATGAAATGACCTGATTTTTCGGGAAGTATGATATCTTTTGTACTTCATTAGTGGGGGGAACCACCTCCATAAAAAAGACCCCCCAACAACCCCCAACAAAACCTCCAACATCAAAAAATAATTTATTTTGCATTATAATTATGTCAGTTTATTCAATATAACCTACTGAATCCAGCACATATACTGAAATAATTTGTGACCCCCCACTTACCACCGCATAGCCCCCTCGAATTCAAAAATTCGGCGGACAGTGAAACTGCGCATTGCTGGCGATTTTTCGATGAAAATATATATAGATTTGTAAAACGTCGAATATAATCTATAGGATGAAATAATTTGTGACCCCCGTAATCCCCTAAAGCACGACAGAAAAAATCCCCCAAAGCTGACTATGGCAAAAACTAGATGGAAACGGCCGTTGCTGGATATTATTTTTGCGAAATGAGTCTACCTTAACTTATTCAATAAGCCCCATATAATGAAATAATTTGTGACCCCGCGCTTATATCAGAATTGCCCCCCTGTAGAATAAAAATATCCCAAATTCCGTAGCACGAGGAACTGTGCGTTGCTGGCGATTTTTTGATGGAAATGGCATCCTTGTATATCGTTGAATACCATCTATATGTTGAAATAATTTGTGACCCCCCGCCTACCCCCGAATAGCCCTCTCGCATTCAAAAATTCGGCGGACACTGAAACTGCGCATTGCTGGCGATTTTTCGATGAAAATAGAATCTTTGTATAAGGTCGAATATAATCTATAGGATGGTAGACAGTGGGTCACAAATTATTTGAACATATAGTAGTAATTATTCATATACAATGATGCCATTTTTATCAAAAAATCACCAGCAACTTGCAGTTATTCTTACAACGGAATTTTTGATTCTAAAGGGGGGCAATTCTGATTGAAGCGCGGGGTCACAAATTATTTCATTATATGGGGCTTATTGAATGAGTTGAGGAAGACTCATTTCGCGAAACAAATATCCAGCAACGGCCGTTTCCATCTAGTTTTTGCGATCATAAGTTTTTGGAGGTTGTTTCTGCCGTGCTTTAGGGGATTACGGGGGGTCACAAATTATTTCACCTTATAGATTATATTCGACGTTATACAAAGATATCTCATCGCAAAATCGCCAGCAATGCGCAGTTTCAGTGTCCGCCGAATTTTTGAATTCGAGGGGGCTATTCGGTGGTAGGCGGGGTAACAAATTATTCCAACATATAGATGGTATTCAACGATATACAAGGATGCCATTTCCATCAAAATCGCCAGCAACGCACAGTTCCTCGTGCTACGGAATTTGAAATTTTTAATTCTACAGGGAGCAATTCTGATTGAAGCGCGGGGTCACAAATTATTTCATTATTGAATGAGTTGAGGAAGACTCATTTCGCGAAACAAATATCCAGCAACGGCCGTTTCCATCTAGTTTTTGCGATCATAAGTTTTTGGAGGTTGTTTCTGCCGTGCTTTAGGGGATTACGGGGTCACAAATTATTTCACCTTATAGATTATATTCGACGTTATACAAAGATATCTCATCGCAAAATCGCCAGCAATGCGCAGTTTCAGTGTCCGCCGAATTTTTGAATTCGAGGGGCTATTCGGTGGTAGGCGGGGGGTAACAAATTATTCCAACATATAGATGGTATTCAACGATATACAAGGATGCCATTTCCATCAAAAAATCGCCAGCAACGCACAGTTCCTCGTGCTACGGAATTTGAAATTTTTTAATTCTACAGGGGAGCAATTCTGATTGAAGCGCGGGGTCACAAATTATTTCATTATATGCGGCTTATTGAATGAGTTGAGGAAGACTCATTTCGCGAAACAAATATCCAGCAACGGCCGTTTCCATCTAGTTTTTGCGATCATAAGTTTTTGGAGGTTGTTTCTGCCGTGCTTTAGGGGATTACGGGGGGGTCACAAATTATTTCACCTTATAGATTATATTCGACGTTATACAAAGATATCTCATCGAAAAATCGCCAGCAATGCGCAGTTTCACTGTCCGCCGAATTTTTGAATTCGAGGGGGCTATGCGGTGGTAAGTGGGGGGTCACAAATTATTTCAGTATATGTGCTGGATTCAGTAGGTTATATTGAATAAACTGACATAATTATAACGCAAAATAAATTATTTTTTGATATTGGAGGTTTTGTGGGGGGTTGTTAGGGGGTCCTTTTTATGTAGGTGGTTCCCCCCACTAATGAAGTACAAAAGATATAATACTTCCCGAAAAATCAGGTCATTTCATTCAACCGATTACAAATGACACGCAATCGTTAATATAAACCAGCTTTCGAAATCCGTTGCTGAAAAGCGTTGCTGCAATGACACCCGTAATCTTCGGTACTTTTCTACTCACTTGCTAGTCTTTTTTAAAGGATGAATCCTCTTTATAATTGAAGGTATTTGTTTGTAATGTCCAGATATACCAGTCAATCAATAATAATAATAATGATGAAAGTAATACTATCATATATGTACTAACTAGGATTTCAAAAGCCTATGAAGTCAAATTAATGAAAAATTTTCTCATTGATTAAGAAGAAATGAATATTGAATACATGAGACCAAGTTTCTTCCCACTTCGTCATTTTTCTTCATTTTCTTCGTGGAATTATTGAAGTTGTTGAAGTTCAGAAATCCGAAAGATGTTTCAACAATCATCTTACTTCTAACTTAATTTCAGGAAATCAAATTTTGAAACTAAGATGTTTACAATGTTATCCCAGCAATCATGCCGAAAGTCGCTACCAGATGTCTCATTTCAGATATATGCAAAACTGTCTATATAAAAATGTCATAGAACCCTGATTCCATTGTGTCAAACACGTATGGTGTGGCATTCGATCCGAAGTACTACCTTTACATCGGACACTATGTTTCAGTGGCTGATGGTATTTCTCCACAGCCTTCACAAAGCGAAGTTCATAAGTCATAAGTAGTATAAGGAATGACAGGTGTCATATACGAGATTCCCTGTGTGATTATTTTATGAAAAGTTATGATAAATGGTCCAGCACCGTGCTTGAGATGACGAGATTCTCTTTGTATGTTTTGTATCGGTTTTCATTCTCACAGTTCAGCAATGTACAATATTTCATTTAATCTTTTAACGCTTAGACTTGGATCTGTATGAATATGCATGACTCATATTTTATCCTTAGGAGATTTATAAGTCTTCCAACATTATCATTCATGTGAAATAACTATTGAGCTATTTTCAAAATCGATTATTGTGGTTAACAGAAAGAAAATCTTATAATTTATTTGAAATCATATTGATATAACTTATTACAAAAAGTGCAACAATAGAATATCCTACTGAAAATATTCCTGAATTCTTGGGAAGAAACCCTTCCAGCACGGATAGTAGAAATAAAACTATCAAACGATACAGTTCAGAAAGCGCCACATAAAAGCACGAAAAGGCCAAACAATTGGTGCAACCTTCTCGAAATAATAGAGTGAATCTTGACAACCAAGAATATATTATTAGTTTCGAAAATACAAGAATGGAGAGGCGCAAACACAATAAAACCCATCGAGCACAATGTAACAATGGGCAAAAGCCTCTCGAAACTACAAATGTCGGTTATTTTTCACAAATTCACAAGGTTTTGGGACACGCTTCATGGTTTCCGTAAAAGGTGCGAGGCGTGAAAGCCGATTGTCAACTGTTTGTTCCTTTGTTATGCTCGTGCCTTCTGGATTGTTGTAATCATATTTTAAGTGGCTTCCAGACCCCAAACTCGGGATCTTGGGAAGTTAATCTTCTTTTGCGGATTTTAGAATATCGATTACGATTTCTAGGGAACTGTTGTGGTACATTATTAGCAGACCGTGGTAACTCCACTGAATTTTTGACCACAGGTTGCCAAAATAAACCATTGGAACGCCAGTGTCGCTCTCAAAATCCACAGAACAGTAATGCAATTAAATATTTCTTCTGTGCTTACTCTATCAGTCTTGCCAACACACACGTGTAGAGGTTAAGTGGGCATAAGATAATCTGTTTTCAAGGTTTGATTTTATTGATTTTCGAAATTGTTTTGTTGATTTTGTGTTTAGTTGTCAAAATGATGAAAATTCAGTGCTGCTTTCCAAGAGTTGGAAAATCCAATACCTCAAGACGTATAAAATATTTGTCAAGTTATGCTGATTAATATAGCAAATAAGTAGAATAAATTATTTTAAGAATCAGAAGATGCGTTAGAACAGAAACTAAGAAATAAGAAGTAACCCGAATCTTTAGAAATACTTGTAATTATACTGATTATACTTGCCAGTATTCCAAAAAAATTTGTATATGATAGTAACATGGTTTTACAGTTTCAATTTACGAAACTTAATAAATTAAAACAATTTTTTTTCGTTCTACATATTCTTCATATTGAGGACTCAATTCTATCAACCAAATAGCGATCGGTCTGAAGAAAAACTCTCCAGATTTTATTCACAAGTATATCTCTGGGGGCCATTTCAAAGTCATTACCTACTTAGAATGGAATCTAACATGATAAAAAAATTGATTTTGATTGGATTTCTACAGTTTCTTGTCTTCAATGTTTTTCCATATACTCAACGTCATAATGGCTCATGTTTTATTGCTGAAAAATGATGCTACTCAAGAAAACGGCATCCACCATTGAATCTGAATTGTTTAAAAACATTATTTTCCCTCTAAGAAATGATTCACTCACTCATAGTTCATCCGATGAGGTCCATATCCAGAAGGAAGATAACAAATACTAAAAAAAATTCAACACCATAAACACAGATTTTTGTTGTTCTACTATATTTTCTTTCAACTTCAAGATTATAAACAATCCAAAAAAACCTCAGAATTATTGGATGTTATCATCATACATTTGTAATTTTCTTCTTAAAATTTCCAAATCATGAAAACAATCATTTCTATGAAAACTTCCAAGGCAAGAGGTTGTCACTGTGCTTTTTTTTCACTCAAAGCCAGAAAAAATCATCTATGATTTTCCAAACACTGATATTTCTGAAGTTTCTTCTCCTTGACAGAGACCAGTGAACAGGTCTATGAGGTCTCTTGATATCATACTGTTAAAAGTATGAAAATCTTTTTCGAAATCTTCAAAAACATTGAATGATGTCACTACAAATAATCATTTTAAAGTGATGTTACTTTGCTTGATGATTATTTTCTGTACTGAATCCCAATAACAATTTACCTGGATAGATTAAAAGTATTTCCAGATTTAGGTGTGCAATTATACTTTCTTGAAGAAATACCTAAATTTGATTTTGAAAAATCAACTAGGTGTTCTTTAATAAAAAATTTTTGTTAAATCATTAATATGAATCTATTCTGACTATAATTACTGATTACTGATTTTTATAATTAGAGTATCTATTTTAATTACGTAAACAAGAACATAAATATTGAATAATGGTTATTCATAGATTATGTCAAATTTTAATACCTTACCATAGAATATTAATTTTTTACCGAACCCCAGGAGAGAAAAAATTAATATTTGCAATGTTTTTTTAAATGAAAGATAATATCTGTAACTATTATTGATCTTTAGTTATAATTTTCCTCAGAATAATTAGAGTGAATTATTATCACATTAAAATATTATAACGTCTCTGTGGTGGGTAGTTCCCAATAAAAAAGTGTTCTGTGGTTCCTTGTTGTTTTGATTCCGTTTGAAACTGTCAACAGTTATTTGTAGCTTTCTTTCAAAAAAATGTGGAAAATATTGGAACGATAATATCGATAGTTTTAAATTATTCAATTCAGTATGAAATGATTATGGTCAGAAAATGCATTCTATTCTAATCTTTCTTGTTTATGAGCTTATAGCTTCCAGTTTCAATATTGATTGAATTTAAATTAACCATGCATCATAACAAACATTCAGAAATATTAAAACTGAGTCAAATTCTATTATCTCCTAAGTTTGTGAACAAGGTTGAATCGGTGTATGAAATGAATATAATAAAGGTATAAAACAAATCTAGGAGACTGGGTTCGAAGTTTTTAAAACTCATATGAGCTCAATTTGCAGCATTCCTATGTTAGAATAGATATAATTTGATGAACCCTGAAAGTCTGAAGCTATAAAAAACCAGCTCTTCATAAAGACAAGTCTTCAATTTAACAGGTCCTGACAGAAAATACTTTACCTATTTCAACGGTCAAAATATACCGAAGTACCGAAGAGTGATGGAAAACTTTTTCTCTATTTATTATGAAATATTATTCTGGATTAGATATTAAACAAGGTGCTAGACATCATTAACAATGAATACAGCAAATGGCAATTTAGATTTTGTGGTGAATGTAAGACAAAAGTTGTTCAGTGGTTAATTTCATCTATAGTGTTTAGTGGTGGAACCATAGACTGGAGAGATTTCCCCAACCTTTTGTAGAAATATTTAATAAAGACATAAAATATGGCAACATTGAACAAATCTGATTATTGAATCATTTCAGCACAGAGTTGAATTTGGTAAAATAAGAAAATTATATCGATTCAATTCCTTTCAACTTCAAATATCTCAAGAATGGTGCAATTTAGGAGAAAAGATGAGAAATGATTTTATATGCAGAAAAGACTAATGATTCCAGGAAGTTCGAGATACGGACCTTTAGTTCAAGCGATATTTGTTTTTCATGCAATTTAACCAATCTGTAGAGTACTAGTGAGGAACCCACAAGAAGTGGAATAAATCTATTGATTCCCAAATATGCACGAGTGTTATCAAAAACCTTCTACAAGAGATCATTTCAATTGATATTGTCGTTTGAATATTACAGGTGAAAATGCAATTTTTTCCTCAAGTCGTATAAAATATTTGTCAAGTTATGCTGATTAATATAGCAAATAAGTAGAATGAATTATTTTAAGAATCAGAAGATGCGTTAGAACAGAAACTAAGAAATAAGAAGTAACCCGAATCTTTAGAAATACTCGTAATTATACTGATTATACTTGCTAGTATTCCAAAAAAATTTGTATATGATAGTAACATGGTTTTACTGTTTCAATTTACGAAACTTGGTAAATTAAAACAATTTTTTTTTCGTTCTACATATTCTTCATATTAAGGACTCAATTCTATCAACCAAATAGCGATCGGTCTGAAGAAAAACTCTCCAGATTTTATTCACAAGTATATCTCTGGGGGCCATTTCAAAGTCATTACCTACTTAGAATGGAATCTAACATGATAAAAAATTGATTTTGATTGGATGTCTACAGTTTCTTGTCTTCAATGTTTTTCCATATACTTAACGTCATAATGGCGCATGTTTTATTGCTGCAAAATGATGCTACTCCAGAAAACGGCATCCACCATTGAATCTGAATTGTTTAAAAACATTATTTTCCCTCTAAGAAATGATTCACTTACTCATGTTTCATCCGATGAGGTCCATATCCAGAAGGAAGATACAAAATACCAAAAAAAATTCAACACCATAAACATAGATTTTTGTTGTTCTACTATATTTTCTTTCTACTTCAAGATTATAAACCATGCCTTTCTAGTGAGAAATTCCAAAAAAACCTCAGAATTATTGGGTGTTATCATCATACATTTGTAATTTTCTTCTTAACCATCATTTCTATGAAAACTTCCAAGGCAAGAGGTTGTCACTGTGCTTTTTTTTCACTCAAAGCCAGAAAAAATCATCTATGATTTTCCAAACACTGATATTTCTGAAGTTTCTTCTCCTTGACAGAGACCAGTGAACAGGTCTATGAGGTCTCTTGATATCATACTGTTAAAAATATGAAAATCTTTTTCGAAATCTTCAAAAACATTGAATGATGTCACTACAAATAATCATTTTAAAGTGATGTTACTTTGCTTGATGATTATTTTCTGTACTGAATCCCAATAACAATTTACCTGGATAGATTACAATTATTTCCAGATTTAGGTGTGCAATTATACTTTCTTGAAGAAATACCTAAATTTGATTTTGAAAAATTAACTAGGTGTTCTTTAATAAAAAATTTTTGTTAAATCATTAATATGAATCTTTTCTGACTATAATTACTGATTACTGATTTTTATAATTAGAGTATCTATTTTAATTACAAATTTAAACAAGAACATAAATATTGAATAATGGTTATTCATAGATTATGTCAAATTTTAATACCTTACCATAGAATATTAATTTTTACCGAACCCCAGGAGAAAAAAATTAATATTTGCAATGTTTTTAAATGAAAGATAATATCTGTAACTATTATTGATCTTTAGTTATAATTTTCCTCAGAATAATTAGAGTGAATTATTATCACATTAAAATATTATAACGTCTCTGTGGTGGGTAGTTCCCAATAAAAAAGTGTTCTGTGGTTCCTTGTTGTTTTGATTCTGTTTGAAACTGTCAACAGTTATTTGTAGCTTTCTTTCAAAAAATGTGGAAAATATTGGAAGGATAATATCGATAGTTTTAAATTATTCAATTCAGTATGAAATGATTATGGTCAGAAAATGCATTCTATTCTAATCTTACTTGTTTATGAGCTTATAGCTTCCAGTTTCAATATTGATTGAATTTAAATTAACCATGCATCATAACAAACATTCAGAAATATTAAAACTAAATCAAATTCTATTATCCCCTAAGTTTGTGAACAAGGTTGAATCGGTGTATGAAATGAATATAATAAAGGGATAAAACAAATCTAGGAGACTGGGTTCGAAGTTTTTAAAACTCATATGAGCTCAATTTGCAGCATTCCTATGTTTGAATAGATATAATTTGATGAACCCTGAAAGTCTGAAGCTATAAAAAACCAGCTCTTCATAAAGACAAGTCTTCAATTTAACAGGTCCTGACAGAAAATACTTTACCTATTTCAACGGTCAAAATATACCGAAGTACCGAAGAGTGATGGATAACTTTTTCTCTATTTATTATGAAATATTATTCTGGATTAGATATTAAACAAGGTGCTAGACATCATTAACAATGAATACAGCAAATGGCAATTTAGATTTTGTGGTGAATGTAAGACAAAAGTTGTTCAGTGGTTAATTTCATCTATAGTGTTTAGAGGTGGAACCATAGACTGGAGAGATTTCCACAACCTTTTGTAGAAATATTTAATAAAGACATAAAATATGGCAACATTGAACAAATCTGATTATTGAATCATTTCAGCACAGAGTTGAATTTGGTAAAATCAGAAAATTATATCGATTCAATTCCTTTCAACTTCAAATATCTCAAGAATGGTGCAATTTAGGAGAAAAGATGAGATATGATTTTATATGCAGAAAAGACTAATGATTCCAGGAAGTTCGAGATACGGACCTTTAGTTCAAGCGATATTTGTTTTTCATGCAATTTAACCTATCTGTAGAGTAGTAGTGAGAAACCCACAAGAAGTGGAATAAATCTATTGATTCCCAAATATGCACGAGTGTTATCAAAAACCTTCTACAAGAGATCATTTCAATTGATATTGTCGTTTGAATATTACAGGTGAAAATGCAATTTTTTTTCTGATATTTCAACACCCTATATTTTTTGAACGGGGCCAAATTTGGAAAAATGTTATAGGAAGAAAATGTTTCTTTTGGCGTCAAGAATCTATGGTTAAAATTAACGCAGTGGTCAAAGACTCACCCTGTATATAAAGGGTTTCGAATAGGGACTTGATAACTTTGAATCCAAATAAAACACATGTCGTCGGCTTGTTGGCATTCACCGACCGGTGACTTGACGTAGCCCCAAAGAAAACAGTCCAGAGGCGTCAAATCGCACGAACAAGGCGGCCAATCGACGGGGTCAAAAAAAATTTGTTATCATGAAAGCTGAAGATGATTTTTTGATTAAAATCATTATCGTGGCGCAACTTTTCCAGAGCCCAATCGGAGAACATACGTCGCTTCAAATGGTCATACGGCTTCAATTCTTGAGTCAGCTTGATCTTGTACGTGTGTAAACTACGCAAAATTCGCCATAGAGTGGTCTTGAACGCCGTGGAATTGACGATGATTGGTCTAAGGGTGTGTTCACAAATTAAATTCAAAGTTGTCAAGTTCCAATTGGAAAACCCGATATTATAACCTTTGTCTGCTTTTGTGACTACATAAGTAACTTGAATTACACTTGTAGTAAGTAGTAAATAAATGACTTTATTCTTTTCGTTTCCTATTAAAATGATCACTGCATATTTAATCGAAATTTCTGGTTGGCATTAGTGGAAAGTACAATATTCACTTAAAATTTTGGATGAATAACATCATGAAAACACCTCTCGATCAAACAAATATTATTACCAAACTGTTCTCACTGTACCGATTCATATTTACCTCTTTCCCCTCTTTTTTGGAAATAAATTTTTTTGGAAATATCTGTATTATATCATGCATTTTGGCAAGCAACTACACAATACTTAATGCGTGAATTTCGTAGTTGATGGTACGTATGGATCCTAAAAATTTGTTCACAATATTATGGCGTTGTTATTGAAAATAGAATCGATTCAGAAACACCCTGGAACGTCACAAAAAAACAGAAATTTCCACAGCAACTCATCGTTGGAAACTCAGTAAATGACAGCAAGTTCGTTTTGTTTTCTCTACGATTTTGCCTAATTTCGCCACATTCAATATGCAAACCGTTTACTCCAATCGAAACAGACAAGTACCAAATAATCTGACACTATAGCTGGCGCTAGGGTGTTAGATCGTCTGAACCGGAACCCGTCTATGCGACATGTCCTTATTTACATATGTCACGTCGGTTGTATGCATATCGCCCGAATATTGATTGATGCCGCATCCACATCTGTTCCTGCCCTTTGTACGAGCAATCTACGCTGTTTATTGACGGGGTGTGGCCTGGGTATTTATCGTCCTGGCTGCTCACCAATTCAACCCCCGTTGTCCGGGTCAGATTTCAATTTGTCACAGTGGTCCGGATTTCTGACTGATAGCGGCGAAAAGATGCGATCCATCGATCGATCACTGGAAAAGTGATAAGCGTGCTAAGCGCCGAAAATGATGGGACATTAATTTGTGGCTGTTGTAACGGATTTTAGGTTTATTCGTTTTCATATAATGAAGGGTGCGATAAAAAACTGATTTCAACACACATCTCTACATGCTTTTTAGTCTAGTTAATGAGTTAAAATGACGTAATAGGAAATACTGTAACTGAAATTATTTGATGTAGCTCCTTTCGTTCGGGATTATGTCTAAATCATTGTGCTAAAAAATTGCATTAGTAAATCAAAAATTTTAAAAGTTATAAACACTTAAAGGTGGTTATAAACAATTAAATGTATTAAAAAGTGGTGTTTAGCCTTAACATATAATTAATAAACAAATTTTTTTTCACTCTGGAAAAAATATCCTGTAAGAGGAGGAAATTTACTAATAGAAAGTTACAACTGTGTCTCCATCATTAATAATTTTAGTCGCAAATGACTCAAAATGATTTTTTTTTGTATATATAGTTAATTCAAAAATCTAAAAAAATTATATTATAATCTTAACAATTCAAAGGATTGATTCATGTTCGAATTAGTATTTTATTAAAGTTAATTTTCCAATTAACTAGAACTTTGTCAGTCAACAACTTTTTCAGGTACTTCCTTAGTTATTGTAAATTATAGAAATATTTGATTAATTGCTATAAAATTAAGCTTTGTGCAGTCTTTCTTGTATAAACCCTAAAATAAGATAAGGTTCGATTACATTAAATTTTTTTTGTTGATAATTGTCACTTGAAACTTAATAAAAAATGAAAAATTCACTTTAATGCTGTGGACTAAAAATTTATTTTCAATTGTCACTTATTGTTTAACAAAAAAACATTCATTAAAAAAAATTTGGGCTTCATTCATTTATAGGATAATGGACTTTTTCAATATTTTCAGAAGCGTTTTTTACATATCATTGAAAAACTGATATTTATAAAAAAAAATTCTGTCTTAATAATAATTCTCAATCCTTTATAAACACTTCTTTCATATTTCTATTGTTTGAATAATTAGTTGAATTATTTTCCATTCATTATTGACAGCTCTATACGAATTAGCAAACAATTTTTTTTCACTAACAACACACTTCATTGTTTATTGAATTAAAAATTTGTTGCAACAAATTATTAACTTTTCCTAATTTTTTTTCTTAATTGTTTTAACAATTACAAAAACGTCCCTGTATATGAATAAACAGAATAAATCTTTTCGGTATTTTGATCCTAAGGGTCATTCAGTAATTTTTGAAAAATATCTTGAAAAAAAATGAATAACTTATTCATAACAAAATTTTTATTCAATTAACTAGGAAATTGCAATAGGTAATTGCTAGAAAAAATGTTTGTAAACTTGTAGAGTAATTCCACTTATAAATGAAAAAAATTCTTCTCAACTAATTATTGAAACAATAAATATATAAAGAAAACGTTTATAAACGATTAAAAATTATTGTCAAAGAAAAAAAAATTCAATAATAATTATTAGTTTCTTAAAAATTTGTAAGAAATGTTTATGATAAATATTGAAAAAGTCCATTTGTTTATAAAGAAATTATCAGCAAATGGAGATGAATTTTTTCTATTAATAATTTTTTTCTTTAATGTAAAAACGGTAAGTGCCAAATGAAAAAATTCAAAATATTGCGGACAATTTTCAGTTTCTGTGTTGAATTAAAAAAATTATTAAAAACAAGTATTGAATTTATTCAAACTTGTCTCATACTATCTTTTTTTATATGTATACAAAAAAGGCTCCATGAAGCGAAAACATTTTTATGGCTATTATTTAATTATTATTTTTAAATACAACAATTGAGGAAGTTCCAAAGTTTAGTTTATTACTAAACTAACTTCAATAAAAACTTGAGAAGCTATGCGTTGAACCTCAATACGTCGCACGGACGGCAATATTTAACGTTAATTAGAATTGTTGCATATGGAGGTAGAGTTTCGAGGTTTGGAACTTTTTTTCTGTAAATTTCCTTCCCTTCTAAGATCCAATTTACAAAATGAAAAAAGAAATATTTTACTAATTATAAGTGAAAATCTTAACTCCAGTTTTTTAACCATCTTCAATTGTTTATAACTTTCGAAATGTTTAAATAACTAATTCATATTTTCAGTAAAATGATCTAGATATGATCGAATGAGCTTTATCACATAATTTTGGTAACATTATGTCCTATTAACGTCATTTTTAACTCGTTCACTATACTGTATCGCGTTTGATCATTCTCTTGATTCAAGAAATATTATTGACTTGATTTATCTACAGCGTATAACAATGTTCCCTTCCATGGTCCAAGTCTCCTTCGATGTACGAGAAATAAATCCTTAAGCACAGATTTGGATTATTAGTAGGGATGTTCCGATACCATCAAGGTATCGATACCTACTCATATAAGTAGTACACGAACCATGTTTCGATACCTACTCATGTATCGGAACCAAAGTATCGATACCTACTCTTACTCCTATCGATACATTTAAGATTTCATAGAAATTCAAAAAGGAAAATGGTTTAAGCTTATCTATATACTGCTACTATTTTAACAATAACACTGATTTATTGATTGAAAGTTAGAAGAGGTATTGATAATATGTTTGATGTTAATTTTTCAATTTGTTTTCAGATCCCTCTGAACCAGCTATGCTGTATTCAGTTCAGGAGTGAATTGAATATTTTTTTTATGAATATAAATATTATATTCTTGCGCTCTCGATGAACTGTAGGAATAATGGATGAACCTTCTTAGCTTAGACACGCTTAAACGCTTTGAACAGAAATCAGGATTTAACCGATAAATCACTCGAGAATACGAAGAATTTAGAATACACTTACAACAATTTGAACACGAGGAAATGTTGTACTCTGACTAGTCAGTGTAACAACAATACAACAAACGGTCACTACGACTTTTGGAATTACCAAACTGACCCTAGACCCACACCCTAACAGCAAGTAGAAATGTAGAAATTGGAAAGAAAGTCCGTAACATAACCTAGGCTGTAGCTACGTTAATTTTGCATCACATTCTTGACATTCTATGTGTATTGCGAATTTCGCAAATTGACATCTCTGCTCCCGCGCTGTGTATCTTGCGGTTAAAATGGAAACCAGAAACCAATGTCAAAATTTGAGTACAATTCGATTCGATACCAAGTACTTTTCTTTCGATACCAAGTAGGTATCGCAAAATTGATTCGATGCTAAAAGTACTTGGTATCGAAACAAAAGTATCGAGTACCTACTTGTATTTACTTGTATCGGAACATCCCTAATTATTAGTTCACCACCACTGCTGCACTCACTGTCGATCAATCGTGCCAACTATCAAAGATCCGAGGGTCCGTATACACAATAATATTTGAAGGAGATGAGCTAAAGTACACCGTCTAATGGCGGCGAAGCTATGAGTATCAAAAATTTGGTTTCCAAATAACTTGAAAAATATCCACATGATCAACTTGTACCTTAGTTGTTGCCATATCGGACTAGAGTTCTAAAAGCTTTTTAACAAGCGTGCAAAAGCTTAACTTTAATACTTTTTTTTTCTTTTAATTTCATAGATTAACAATAGAATGATAATACATGTTGATACATACTATGGCCCAAAAACTTCCTCATCTGCATCGATTTAGACCTCTAACAACATAAGCCTAACCCCCCAATGTGTACGCCTTGAAATCGGTATCCAGGTATGGATAATATTCATGAAAAAATTGATGAATGCTGTCGAACGTCGGGATCAATCTCAGATGTCCATCCCGGGTATGAAGGTGGTAAAAACAAATCGTTCTGTCGTAACACCGAGATCTACCACGTAATCAGACACCCGTCGAGAAGTATAAAGCCGGGCTTAAACAGATTTACTTTTGTTTCTACGACTTGGGAGATTGAATCAATTTTTCTCGTGGTGAGACATGTGTGCCGCCTTTATCTGCGCTCGTTGTAATATCGGACATCCTGCTGTATTCGCCGAGTGCGTAGGTTAGCGATCATGTGAGACAAAAGGTAAATCCAATTATGTATGCGAGATAAGGAATAACGATCTCTTAAATGGAAATGGAGATATGCTGCTGGACCGATGAAGACATTAAGACTAGGTCTAGGTACCACCGATTCGAACTCAGTAGTTTCCTTTCCTTGCGAGAACAGGTGGAACTAAAACTACGTATAGGCGGTTTCTATATTTGTATTTGGCGACTTCTGAGGCGAAATTAGCAAAAGCGCATGACTGACGTTATCCTACTACTGCAGATGTACCTACTACAAGACGAAATATAGATGTTAACCCAGTTTATGAGAATAATTTAAACAGGAATAAGACATTTCAGATGTTATTAGTAAAAACATTTCTGTGGCTCCTCAGCCTCCTTTTTCGTCTGACTTGAGTCCTTGTGATTTTTTTCTCTTCTCAAAATTGAAAAATTACGTCGAAGAGATTAAAACCTATATTATTGAAGGCTAGCCAAAGTATTGTAGTCAAGAAGAATTGAAACCCTATTTTTCAAAAAAATTTGAGTATGAAATTGATCAAAATTGTGTTTATTGGAATCATCGTATTGTAATTCCCACAAATTTACGTTCAATAATTCTACAAGAATTATATAAAACCCATATGGGTACAGTAAAGATGAAAAGTCTGGCACGTTCCTATTTTTGGTGGCCAGGTATGGATTCTACTATTGAAAAATTAACAAAACAATGTGAAGCTTGCGTAAATTTTTTTCATAATCCTCCCAAAGTTGAATTGAATCAGTGGAGAACTCCACAAGAACCATTTGAGCGTATTCATATAGACTATCTAGGTCCAATAAAAAATAAGTATTATTTAGTTATAATTGACTAGTACACTAAATGGTTGGAAGTATTTGAAACCTCTTCAACTAGCTCGGAAATGACGATACATGCGTTGAGAGAAACTTTTCAGATAATGACAGTAGCTTTACATCAAAAGAATTTGGTAGTTTTCTTTCTTCGAATGGTATTAAACATATCACCACACCCCCCTACAATCCAGAATCGAATGGAGCAGCTTGAAAATAGCGTTAAAACAGTGAAACAAGCTTTGAAAAAGGTCTTATTTAGCAATAATAGGTTACACACGAAGACCATTCTCAGTAGATTTTTATTTGACAACAGGATTACACCTCATTGTACCACCGGCGTTGCTGCATCACAATTGATGTTTAACCGTACATTAAGAAATAGATTTGATATAATGTTACCTAATAATAAAAATACTAGAGATTTGGAAAGAGTATATCAGAAAAATTTTCAAAACAATGTAAAAATAGCACGAGGAAACAAAAAAAAATATTATAGGGGAAAGAAAAATATTGTATATAGAATAGGTGAAGTAGTATTAGTGAAAGATTATAGAATGATAAATAGAGTTATATGGGTTAAAGGAATAGTAAAGAGAAAAATTGGTAGATGTATATATAATATTGATATTCCGGAATTGAGGCTAATGTGGAAAAGGCATGCGAATCAATTGAGGAAAACAATTCAGCCAGATCTTAGTGTCGATTCCGAAATTTCCAATAGATTGAATAATGATGAATTAATTTTCAAGAATAAGCAAAGTAGTTTGCATACTAGATTAAATATAACAAATTCTGAAATTTTTGAAAATGAGGATAAGTCGAAAACTGATGATATTGGATATGTTAATGAAAATCAAGTCGAGCTATCAATATCTAACCGTTACCCAAAAAGAGGTATTAAACCAATTGTACGTTTTGGATATGAATGATTTATTATGTAATAATTATGATCAATTGAATAAAATTTAAATTTTTATATATTTACCTGTAAATTAAAGGAGGAAGTGTAATGTATTTAAAGTTCGCTCTCTTTCACCACCACCCCCCCCTAGACTCTCTAGAGATAACTATGTATATTAGTGTAGATAGGCAGTTTGTACAGTATGAAAAAAGTAGTAGAGAGATCAACGTGTATGGATTGATATATTACAGTATCATTTTGGGACAGTCGAAAAAGTTCAACGGCTGTAACCGACCAGCTGAAGTAGAAGGTTATTTCAGTATCGGAGTTCCAGCAATCCAGCAAATCCAGAAACGTCGCTAGCGCTGTGTGGCATCAGAGGGAAGTTATTTTGAAGGTAACAATATTGAATTGTAATTATTTTTGTATTAAAAATTTTAAGAAAACAGGTCTTATTATTTACTTTACGGACCTCGTATATTTTATTAAATTTTTATTTATTTAATTCTGGACTATATTTTTATCTGCGTCAGATGAATCAGTGCTGCAGAAATGAATCTAAGCAAAAGTTTTCATGTTATCTCGTGTGTTTGTATTAAAAATTAAAAAAAATCATTCGCATTACTTAATTTACAGACCTCGTATAGTCTAATCTTATGCAAAATGCAACTATTGTTACTCCACTTAAATTCACCTAGTTGAATATCTTTCGCCTCCGCAACAAGAAAGTGAATGAAATCAAATACATATAATCTGTAAAGTAATATATTTCCAATTAGTATAGTAGAAATTCAATGTGAACTTACTAAATTTACAATCATAACTTAAATACATCATTTCATCTAAGAAACAACGTCTTTTTATTTAATTTTTGTTTGGTTTTATAATGTCATCAGATTGGCCAAAAAAATATTCAACTGTCAGTTGAACAAAAGTTTCAGTACTGATAAGACTCATTTGAAAGACCTGATTAATATATGGCATACTCAAAATTGTTACCTATGGACTGCCTCGTTCTAACTGTATTTATAGAACTTTGTAGAAATCATTAGATTTTTGTCACATGTTGCTCCCCACAGGGATAGAGTTCACTTTTACTTATTTTAGAGGATAGTTAAAGGTAGAATCGTCAAATCTCTTTGACAAGCTAAAAATCAATCAAATATAAGAATGAAAGTAATACTGACTGCCATATAGGTACAAAATTTCAAGAGCATGAAACCTGAAAACTCCCGTGAATCCAATTCTCAAACTAACCTATTCACAACGTTAGATGTCTCATTTCAGAAATATAATAAACCGCCTATAAGATATTTCCGTACCTTTTAGGAATATAACTGTTTTCTTAGCATCAGTGTCGCAAATTGAAGGGTCCACCACAATTTTTTTGCCCATACATTAATCGTTTATAGAAGTCAACCACAGTTTTCTCCCCCAAGCACGCATCAAACAAAGCCTGTTTCACGACAACAAAATACGAAATAATATCTAATGTCAAGTGGGAAAACCTACTCTCAAAAGACAAAACGTTACAATGATTCATGGTGGAACAGAGCAGCCAACATATGTACATAGGTATAGACGTCCCGCCCCATAGAGCCCAACCCCTGCAGTTAACATACAAAGGGGATTCCTGCGGCCAATCTGAGACTGAAGGGGCGACCAGCTGACTGTCACTTCACACTTTGATAGTGTAAATTTACAAGATACATGAATATCGTTTGTCACCTTCCACCAAGGAAAGCTTCCATTCCGACTCTTATCTTCTTCTTGTTTATTACACATGGAATGTGTAAATTTTATGCATGTTTGCTGAATAGAAGTCTATTATGTGATTGGTTAAGGGGTGTAATGTGGTCTTCGTGAATACGCTACTTATTCATGTTAATGTCAAATATACCCAGTATTCTAATTTTTGGGGGAACATGTCTTTGATATGTTGAAATGAAAGTTTTTTACTTATACGATAAGAATAAAGCTAAAGGCATAATATTGTTACATCAGGTTTTATTGTATTTTTTATATATAAAAACCTATTATGTTTATTAAAGTCGAATACGTAATAGAATTGACTCAATTCATTGGGTTTATCGATTATAAAATTATTATTAATTATTTTGGTGGGCTAATTTACAATCATTTTTCCTATATCAATAGTATTTGCCGTATTGCAAGAAATACGGTAATTTTCAGGAAAAAAGATTTTGAAGCACAGCTTTTGAATTACAGGGTGTTCCTAAAATGAACGTACCAACGAAAAGGGGAGCTTCCATGTGTAAGATTAAGAAAAAAAAGTCCTATAAACATGGGTTCGCAAACATTTCGTTTTCGAGATACAGAGAGTTGCAGTTTGGTTTTTTCTCATTCTTAACTTTACTTTTCGAGACACAAACATTCAATAATTTGATGTTTCAAGACTGACACTAAGCTGAGGGCCTTTCTGCCTGTGTGACACATAACTGTTTTCCGTCTCGCATTGAATTCAAATAAAAAAACTTAATTCAATTAATTTTGTTAATGAAAGGTAAGACTTATACAGTGTGAGTCTTTGACCACTGCGTTAACTCTAACCACAGGTTCTTGAGATCAACAGAAACTCATTTTTCCCATACCGTTTTTCCATATTCAGCTGCGTTAAAAAGTTATAAGCATTTCACATTGGGCAAAAACCCTCTGTAGTCCAGTTTAGTTTGAATTAAAATTACCTTCCACAGCATCCACCATTGAATTTGAATTGTTTAAAAACATTATTTTCCTTCTAAGAAATGAGTCACTCACTCATGTTTCATCAGATGATAATATCGATTTCAATCCTTTCAACTTCAAAAATCTCAAAAGTGGTACATTTTTGGAAAAAAGATGATGAATGATTTTATCTGCAAAAAAGTCTTTTGATTCTAGGAAGTACAAGATACGGACCTTTAGTTCAAGTGATATTTGTTTTTCATACAATTTAACCAATCTCTACAGTAGTAGGTAGTGAGAAACCCACAAGAAATGGAATAAATCTATTGATGCCAAAATATGCATTACTATTATCAAAAACCTTATACAAGAGATCATTTCAATTGATTATTCAAGTGATTTTTTCATGAAATATTCCACACCCCATATCTTTTGAACGGGGCCAAATTTTTTTGACGTCAAGAATCTATGGTTAAAATTAACGCAGTGGTCAAAGACTCACCTTGTATATTGTAATAATTAATATTGATTTTTCCTTGGGCACAATTATGAATGGTAATAGCAGAGTTTGTAGGAATTTGATTTTTTGTTAGCATTGTGACTTATTTCAATGGATGATGTTGATGAATTCTTGGAAATATCTGAATTCACTGGTATTTCATTTCGTGAGTTACATTCAATACTGCTAGATTGCTGCTTATGATCTGCAAGCATGTTTCGCGAAATGTTAAATTTATTGAAGAAGCAGTCATCAATATAGCCTCCTGGAACCGCAGAAGAACGCCAGCCTTTCGTCCATTTTTATAAAATCAGCCCCAGAGTTAGAAGACTGAGTAGCAGAACTACGACGAAAGCAACGTCTTGTATATGTACACGGTTCCGATAGTTTTAAAAAAGTTGCTATATTGCTAGCAATTTTGCTGAATATATTCTTATATAGTTATCAGTGACTCCAACTTTCATTTGTAGCAAATCATCCCCACGTCAAGCTCCATATTTTCCCAAGATAAGAGAAACCTTGAATGCTGCCTTGGTGAAAATCAAAATTAATTATTTTCAATTTCCTACCTTTATTATCAGATGATCTGAATCATCTGCTTCTTACAAAAATTGAATGCATTATTCTTGCCTTAAAATTTTAGGCTTTTTGAGCTGGTAGTTTACGGTAACTTGCTTTAAAAATGCTCGGAATCTATGAATTTTGTCAAAATTCTCCTATACTTTGCAAGTGCATTCCGCATTGAAAATTCTGGCCATAATGTAGCTGCGTTTGCATTCTTTGATCTTCCGGATATATAGAATTTATATTTTTGGCTTTCTTCGTTTTTTTCTCCAATAATTCAACAAATCGTAGCATTTTGTGTAGCGTTCTTTTGATTTTATTGGTAACAAACTATCAAAAGTACTCTTAGCTTGTTAGTGCAGCTCCAGTGAATTACAAATAAATACATCTGCTTCTGAGACTTCGTTCATCTTCTCATTTTGACCAAAATCATATGAAACCAAGGTTGAAAACTGGTTTACTTTTGGTGAATATGAAACTGATGTTCAACAATTAATTGAGTAAAACGTCAAAATGATAACCAAATGTGTATCGGTGATGACCAGATTCTAATGAAATCAATAAAAGTAAGGAATTAATGAGTTTAAAATCCCAAGATAGGGAAAAGTAGCTTTCACTTATTTTTTTAGATTGGGTTCACTTTCAGGCATGCGAGGCAAAAATAGTATATAATATTACTAGCAAGGTAAGAGGGTTTTACTAGCAAATGGAGGATATAACTGACGAGTCAGTTACCTCCTTGAGCCAGTAAAACCCGTAACATTGCCTGTATTGTTTTATATTTTATTTGTTTCACATTTGTAAAAAGGTTAGATAAATTCCAAAAAAAACTCAATAATTTGTCGCAAATGTCGTAAGCTGTGGAAGCGTTGCCATGAACATGATGAATGTACCAAAAGAAATTATTGAGGCAGCCAGCAGTGTAGCTTCAAGTTTATTATCTGCAGAATCAGCAAGGGACGAGCGAGAATACGACGACTTCAACTAGTGGCAAAACAAAAATAGTGTGATTGAGGTAACTGAAGATGTTTTGTTGGTCTACTTGCATCAACTATCAGCTAGATTCAGCCCTAATACTTTATGGGCAAAATGGTCTATGCTGAAAAGCTGCTTGGAAATGAAAGAAAATGCCCCTGTTCGCAGGTTTGTTTTGCTTAATAAAATTATTGAAAAATATGACGTTTAGTTATCATTTGCAGATTTCAAAAGGTAATAACGTTTCTGAAACTAAAAAATGAGCGTTATACGCCAAAAAAGGACAAGGTGTTAAGTAAGAAGAGGCTGAACAATTTCTTTTACATGCTCCTGATGACAAGTGCTTGCTTGCGAAAATTGTAACAATATTTTTGATTTTTGCATGTTGTCGATGTGACGAAATTATCTCCTTAAACATGAATGATGTAAAAGATATGGAAAAATACGTTATTGTGACATTTATGTTGTGGGAGACTTTAATATTGACTTCCTAGTGGACAGGTCAATTGTACCGCTCGGAAATTAAGAAAGCCAAAAAGCAATTCGATGATGATTACATTCGGAGAAACAACTATAATTCGAAATCTATTTGGAATGTAGTGAAAAAAATACCAACTTATTGAAGGGGACTAACAAGGTAAGTGGAAAAAATTTGGGCCCTAATGACTTCAACAGTTATTTTGTCAAAGTACCAAAAGAAATAATAGCGACCATTGGTCCTGCAAAGAAATCTGCTGCTGAGTTTGTGGATGAATACTGTTGCACATTGGGGTCGAAATTGAAAAATTTGAAATTGTTCGATTTCTGTCCTGTATCGGAGGTTTCCGTAAGAGACATCATAATGAAATCCAAAAATAATAATAGTAGAGATGTCTATGGATTCAACTCCAAAATTATCAAGAATTTGGTAAATGAGATAGTTGGTCCTCTTACGAAACTAATTAACTTATGTATAAGAGATAGTACTTTTCCGAAAATACTTAAAGTGGCAAGGGTTTTTCCGGTGCACAAAAAAGGTTCCCTACAGCAGGTCAGCATCTACAGACCGATATCGATAATACCTATCTTCGCAAAAATTTTCGAAAAAATTCTTCAAAAACAGATGATCGCCCATTTTGAGAACAACGGCCTATTTAGTGAATCGCAATTTGGTTTTAGAAGCTCAAACTCTACAACAGCAGCGATTAATAAACTAATGAAAGAAATAAATGAAGGTTACAGTGGGTCTCTTTATGTGGGAGCATTTTTTTGTGATCTGAGTAGGGCGTTCGATTGCGTGTCTCCGGAAAACCTTCTACGAAAATTGAAACAATACAAGTTTGACCAGGGAGCAGTTGACCTAATACGCTCATATCTAGAGAATCGGGAACAGTGTGTTGATCTCGGGGGAGATCTATCTGCCATGTTGGATGTTGACTGTGGTGTTACGCAGGGATCCGTCCTCGGACCTTTGCTTTTCATCATTTACATGAACGATATCGACAGTTGTGATCCTGACGCGGAATTTGTCATCTTTGCAGATGATACTACTGTACTGAAAAGAGCCGAAAGACGGGAACTTGTGATAAACAGAATGGAGGAGGTATTGGCGAATGTGTCAGAATGGTTCAACAGCAACCAGCTCAGTTTGAACAAAGCGAAAACTGAGCTCAGATACTTCTCTATGAGAGATTTGGAGGGAATGAATTCGCCTGAGACTACTAAATTTTTGGGAGTTTTTATGGACAGCAAACTGAGTTGGGATGCCCATATAAATTATATAAGTAGAGCGGTGTCTTCGTGTGTGTATATACTGAGGAATCTGCTTGATGTTGTAACTAATGGTGTATTGATAACTGTATACCGTGCTTTCATTGAGTCAAAACTAACATACGGTATACTATGCTGGGGACAGGATGCATCTGTCAAAGGCTATTTGGGTTACAAAGGAAAGCTATCAGGGTGATAGGTCGATTAAACTATAGAGATGACTGTAAAGATGTTTTCAGAACCAAGCATATTCTAACAGTTCCTTGTTTATTCATTTTACAATGCCTCTTACATGTTAAGTCTCACTTAGAAGATTACAAAACACATCAAGATATTCACGCACACAACACAAGCAATAAAGATCACATTTATACAGAATTCCATAGAATAAACAAAATCAAATGCGGTGTTACTTACTATGGACCGAAATTTTATAACAGGCTGTCGCACGGTGTGAAAATGACATCTCTTAAGCATTTTAAGGTTACTATAAAGAACTATTTGCTGAATAAATGTTATTATACATTAGATGAATTCTTAAATGATGAGATTTCACATTTTACTTGAATCAAAGTTTAATTGACGTGTGTGAGCATTCATGTATTAGCACGAATAAATATATTATTATTATTATTATTATTGCGACAAACAAAAAATATAACAACAAGAAGATTCACCATAACCGATGATGACTGCAGCTTCAAGCCCTGCATGTTATACAGAAAATATGTAAATCTTCGGCCTCCTGGAACAGAAAGAAGATTTTTTTGACATACCGACATGGAAAGTACATTTCCCTTAATGCTGGCCAGCACACAATTGGTGGTGTCCCAAAGCAAATAGCGAAATATTTAGGGTTAAAAGACCCAGAGTTATACACCGGCCACTCTTATCGCAGAACTGGAGCCACTATGGTTGCGGATTTGGGTGGAGATATTTTAGCACTAGAGCGTGCAGGAGGATGGAAGAGCACCGAAAGTGCGATGAGTTATGTCGATGATTCGGTCAACAAAAAAATCGAAATGTCTAGCAGATTATTTGGTAGTAAGGAGAGTACAAATGTTCTGCAGAACTCGAATTCAGCAGTTTCTGAGTCAACAGATGGTTCATCATCATCAGTATCAACTTTTTCATCATCAAAAATCTGTGTTACTGGAAATAACAATTGTACCATGATTTTCAACATATATGACGATAAAACAAAATTTTCTAATGTAAATAATACTACTAACTTGTAAAAATTTTGCAAATTGAATGTCAGTTTTACAAGTTAGTGACTTGATAAAATAAACTTTCTTGATTAATATTGTGTTTTTGGAAAATGACGTTTACAAATTAGAAATATATAAAAGGTATTTACAAACTTTTTTTCTAGATGGCTGCCTGGGGATAATGGCGGCAACCTTACAAACTTGGGGTTAAACTTCTACTAACCTCTCCACATATGTCAGGGTAAAATTTCTTCCTTTTCAAATGCAAACCTCACGAGGTATTTCAATTCACTAAAAACGTTAAGAAGTGTTTCAGTAAAGAATTCAACGCTTAACGCTTAAAAGTATTACGAGTTCTGCAGACATCGACGATATGAAACACATTAAGGTTGCGATAATCTGCGGATTTATAACAGTATCAACAGACAGCGAAAGCGGTCGATAAAGCACCTTTAGTGGCAGCCTGTCCCTGGCTGATGGTCCTCCAGACCGATAAATTCCGCGGACACGAGTCCGGCCACTATTGTGTTCTAGGCCATTTGTTCACCCTCATATTGCCTTATTACGCCCACCGTTTGAAGAAGGCAGGAATGCCCATTCTTGGTTATTCCCGGCAAGTTAGCACGTGCGATGATCGCATTGTTAGGATAGGCTATGGTCATGATGGACGAGACATTGTCTTGTCCGACGATGTTTTTCCATGCATCCAAACAGAATGCATTTGTATAGTTCATTCAAGAAATATTGACATCGCGGTAGGCCTTGATGAATGCTTAATTTCTGGTTTTAAAAAGTTACTGAATACCTTCTGTGCTTTTATTCATATAACCATAGTGTAAAGATAAGATAGGAGCTTTACCAAATGATACGATAAGATCTTTAAACTATGATGGAACTGAATGATGAACATAAGATAAATGCTTCACAATATTTTATTCAACAGCAGGTTTTGACGGACTTTATCCTGAATTCATCAAGCATTTAGGAAAAAAGACCTTGTCTTGGTTACTGTCTCTCATTAACAATATTCTGAATTCAGGATACTTTCCTTCCGAATTCCGTAAGGCTAAAGTAATAATAATAAAAAAATCAGTTTGATCCTAATAGTTATCGACCAATCACTTTATTGGGTATTCCTTTCAAGATATTAGAAAGGTTAATTCTTCTTAGAATCTATAGAAAATGCTCTACAAAATGTCAAGGAAGGTTTAAGGAAAATTAGCAATTGTTCAGATCAAGTTCTCAGCCTTACAACTTTTATAGAATCATGTGTTGGGAATCCGGTATTCTCACAAGTCTTTCTTGTCGTTTATTATATCAATTCACATTTTTGCCAATTCATCCCTTCTAAACACCCCGACTAACCCAAAAATTGTTGCTACGTAAAAATTAAATTGAAACTTTTATATCCTATAATCGTAATATTTTGTTGAAATCATCTTCAGCATTGGATACGCAACAATATCAGCTTCCGTGATGAATTTGGTCAACTGCTCACTGCTGAACACTTCCGGTTTTTTTGGCTTTGCGACCAACATTCTTTCTTTTAAGGAATGCGACAACCATTGGGAATGAGGCTATATTTACATTCTTCTTCACTAAAATAGTACTCTTCAATATAGAATACATGCTGCAAAGAGTGGAGGATTTTATTTTTTCTGACTTATGCGCCAAATAATCCAAAATTACTCTGTTATAGTTTTGCAGTGCTACATAAACATCAATTTCGTGAACAAATCATAAACTTTTTAGCACCTTGATTTTGAGTTTTTGGGTAATAATTTTGATGTAGCAGCGGCTGCTACATGCTCAAGGTACATTGCGATCAAAACTCATGCAAATTGTTGACAATTAATTCCATATGAACTGTCAGCCATTTTCTCGATTGAAATGGTAATGATCAACAGCATTTATTAAAAATATACCTACCAAGATTTTAATATTCACAATGACACACAAACGACCTCATTATTTTCCGAGCTAGTCCGGGAAGTTCGTATTTTCCGGGCTATGCCGGGAAATCCTACTTTCTCAGAGAAAAAGTGCTCACTTCCCGGGCGGTTACCGAAAACTGCAATTTTACAAATATGGATTCGTACAGGGCAATATCCGTTGGGGCGTAATGATGCATAGCAATATAGCTGCACCCAACTAAAGGTGAAAAATCACGAACCATAACCACTAAAATGTTATGTATTTGATTGAATACTAGAAGTATCGTTGCACACAATAGAGATCCATAGGGAGAAGTGACAACCATTGTATAAAACTACCTCCAATGTTTCGGGCATATTGTTGGTACAAGGGTGTGAGTTGATATTCTTAGGGGTTATTACACCACCCGATTTGCAGATATGTATTCGAGGTCATAAAGTCGCAGCAGGGGCAGAATTTTCCCAATATTACGTTGATCGATTTTGCCGGTGAGTAAATTGTTGTAATTTAAAATGGAAACTTGTAATTGAATTGAGATTGAATCCTTATTCAGATCTCGAGAAATATCAGTAATTCTTATCTTGAAAAAAAAGGTAACCTCTTTTTATTGGATAGATATTTTATGTCGTTTTCAAGGCAAAAAATTAACTTTTAAAAAAGCTGTCAATATTTGAACATTTTTCGATTTTCATTTAGTGTCAAGTTAGATAGAATTCGAAAAACTAGGTCAAATTTGTAGTTATCTGTGGTTTGAAGTCTTCTTCCAGTTACTTGTAACAATTGACCTCCAAATGTTTGATAATATTCTTTAATCACTCAACATGTTTCGAACAACAGTTGTTCATCCTCAAAGGCCATAATATCAAATACAGGTTGTATAAAGTCACTGTAGGTACGCCTTAGTATGCAGCAATCTCTGCCGGAATTTTGCTAAATGTGTACTAAACATAACATTTGCTTTTTTGTAATTCATCTCTTGAACTAAAGGTCCGTATCTTGTACTTCATAGAATCATTAGTTTTTTTGCAGATAAAATCATTCGTCATCTTTTACCATTTTTAAGATTTTGAAGTTGAAAGGAATTAAATCGATATAATTTTGTCCAAATTTTCTGATTTTCCCAAATCCAACTCTGTGCTGAAATGATTCAATTATCAGATTTGTTCAATGTTGCCATATTTAATGTCTTTCTTTATAAAATATTTCTACAAAAGGTTGGGGAAATCTCTACAGTCTATGGTTCCACCACTAAACACTAAGATGAAATTAACCAATGAACAATTTTTGTCTTACATTCACCACAAAATCTATTTTGCCATTTGCTTTATTCATTATTGATGATGTCTAGCACCTTTTTTAATATTTAACCCAGAGTAATATTCTATAATAAATAGAGAAAAAGATATCCATCACTCACATAGGTACTTCGGTATATTTTTATGATGACTGTTGAAATAGGTATTGTAGTTTTTGTCAGGACCTGTTAAATTGAAGATTTTATGAAGAGCTGGTTCTTTCTAGCTATATATATATATGAATGCTTCAAATTAAGCTCATATGATTTATGAAAACTTCAACCCAGTCTCCTAGATTTGTTTTGTAAGTCTATAGAAGTTTTTTCATCTTTATTTCATACACCGATTCATTCTGGTTCACAAACTTAGAAGATAATAGAATTTGACTTTGTTATAATATTTCTGAATGTTTGTTATGATGCATGTATAATTAAAATTCCATCAACATTGAAACTGGAAGCTATAGGCTCATAAACAAGAAAGATTAGAATGCATTTTCTGACCATAATCGTCTCATACTGAATTGAATAATTTGAAATCATCGAAATTATCCTTGCAATATTTTCCACATTTTTTTTAAGAAAGCTACAAATAACTGTTGAAAGGTTCAAACAGAATCAAAACAACAAGGAACCACAGAACACTATTTTATTGGGAACTACCCACCACAGAGACAATACCATTTTAATGTGCTAATAATTCACTCTAGTTATTCTGAGTACAATTATAACTGAATATCAATAATGTTTACAGATAATTATTAATTTTTTCTCTCCTGGGGTTCCGTAATAAATTAATATTCTATGGTATATATATATCGCGGGGTTCCTACGTCCTCTGACGCATCCCGCATTTCGACCGCCATGTCTTTCTATTCTATTCTATTCTATGGTAAGGTATTAAAATTTGACATAATCTATGAATAACCATTATTCTATATTTATGTTTTTGTTTACATAATTAAAAGAAATACTTTGATTATAAAAACCAAAAATTTACGCATGTTCAGTAATTAATTATAACCTAAACAGAATAGATTCATATCATCATATGTCAATAGAAATTATGCGAATGAAATTGAAACTACATATTATAATATCTGTAAATAGAATAATACCTCAAGTTCTGTAAAAATCTGTGGAAGAAAAAAAATTTCATCTTATTATGCTAACACTTGAACAACCAAAAATGGCGTTATTATTTGAATGAATGATATTCGTAGTGACATAATTCATTGTTGTTGAAGATTTCGAAAAAGATTTCCATATTTTTAACAGTATGATATTAAAAGACCTCATAGACCTGTTCACTGGTCAATACTCAAGAAAGTCTGTCAAGGAGAAGAAACTTCAGAAATATTAGTGTTTGGAAAATCATAGATGATTTTTTTGGCTTTGAGTGAAAAAAAAGAATTGGAAGTTTTCATAGAAATCATGGTTTTCATGATATGGAAGAATTACAAATGTATGATGACAACATCCAATAATTCTGAGTTTTTTTGGAATTTCTCACTAGAGAGGGATGGTTTATAATCTTGTAGTAGAAAGAAATTATGGTAGACCAACAAAAATCTATGTTTATGGTGTTGAATTTTTGTTACTGAAAATTAGTAATAGTAGTAGTACTCACCTGATGAAACATGAGTGAGTGAATCATTTCTTAGAGGGCAAATAATGTTTTTAAACAATTCAGATTCATTAGTGGATGCTGTGGAAGGTATTTTTCATTCAAACTAATCTAGACTACAGAGGAGTATTTGCCCAATGTGAAAAATAAAAATGCTTATAACTTTTAACGCAGCTGAATTTGGAAAAACCGTAATGGAAAAAGTCTTTCTTTTGATCTCAAGAACCTATGGTTGAAATTAACGCAATGGTCAAAGACTCACCCTGTGTAGAGGTAAAACCAATGAAACACATAATTGACATATTTAACGTTCCTGCACCAGTGACCTTTTCTAAACTAAAATGAGTGAGGGAAAGTGGGTCAAAACGCACGGTCGTACAAAAAAGAATTTTCAAAAACGAATTTGAGTGAAATGAAACGAATTACATACGCAGAATGGTACAAATGCAGAACAATAATTCGCGCTGTTGCCTAACTATATTACATTTTAGTAGCATATTCGCAGACAACGTCAATTTTACAATGGATGATTGACAGTTCGGAAATGTGTGAAGTTAACAAAGGCTTGGAAACAGGCAGGGCACTGGAAGAATTTACTGTCACATTCCGCAAGTATGCTGGATAAACCGAGAAGATTAATGTGGATGTAGTTCGGAATAGGTCAAGGTGCCAATTTATAAATCATATTGAAAGATCAGAAATATCTCAAAACCTCTCACGTCGGCAGAAATAAACAATAAATATATATATAAACAGTAATGCTAACATATTTAATACGGATAATCCTCTTACTGTTCCATACGAATTTGACGGAAAGAAAAAGACGCCAGAAGAAGAAGAAAAGAAGGCTGTACATTAAAGGGGATAAGCTACGATCTGCCGACACATTTTTCACGCTTTCCGCTGTCTAGCGGTCAGTAAGTGTAATAATTTATTGGGAGTGAGAGGCGTCCTGCGGGGGGCAGCACCTCGGGGGGTCAGACCGGATGGAGTAGCTTCAGATGACCCCCAGGGGCATGTGGCGATTATAGCCATATTACATCTTGTTTCAACACTTTATCCACAAACTACTTAAACAATTTATGCGAAACGGAAAAAATTAACGACCCTGTTGGAATGATCGGTGATATTTGAAGCCAATATTCTTTATCAATGCCGAGGAAAATTTTATTCGTATAATCGAATCCAGTACATCTTTCTTCTCTGCAGAATTTGGTAAGATGAAATTTTAAAGCTCTAAAAATTCAGAAAAGCACTGAAGTGAGGTGAGAAGCTTTTGCGCGCTTGTTTTAAAGTCTGCTCCAGTACTACTGGAACAATGTTATATAAACACAACCGTCACGATGAATGAACAAATAAATACTGATCGTTTTCCTTAAGTTTTGTTCGATGCTCAAATTACCTTATCCTGAAAGCTTCTGTCAGTGCTTTTCTGAATTTTGATTATGTACTGGGGGAAACGTAAGTACAGGGTGATTGTTTATATTTTACCCAATTGCTATCTCAGTTAATATTGGTCGAACGAAAACGTTTAAATAGGCGAATTTGTAGTAATTTTTATGGGCATTCAGGATTCATTACAAGATAATCGTGAACCTAAAAATTTAAAGTGAATTCTTATTATTTAAATAGTACACCCTGTGGTTTATTTTCCTAATAGGTTAAGCTCTTTCTACATTTATTTCATTGAGGTTATTCTTGGCAGTTTCTTAAATATAAGGATTTTTCATCTAAATCGAAGGAAGCAGTAGAGAATCCTGTCATTTGTTTATATAGAACATATCATGGATATTAAGACGATAAAATTTTCCTGTTTGACATTTCATTTGAATTCATAATATGAGAGTTAAAAATGATTTATAATAGGCCAATTGTAAAAGCCCTGTATTTCTTCTTTTTATACATTTTGATAAAAAATACGTCATGAAAAGCAGAAACAGTTATCTACTACAAAGTATTTCGTTTTATTTCTCACTATTGATACAAATAACAACGATTTATTTATTTGAATGGATTTTTTCTCAAATGTACAAAAAGACTGAATTTCTTCTTTTTACAGAGAATTTTTGCATGGAACCCGATATGGACAGATCCGAAACAAGGTGCACTTTCAGAATCTGCAGAAATAAAAAAATTTTGTCATTTCCGGTTAAACCGGAAGTATCTCATTAATGAAAATATGCTCATCAAATACATTGTGGTCCATTACACTCAGCTGCCAAATTTCAAAATTACCGTCCGTTCTGTTTTAAATATTAATTTGGTGCCAAACTTTATCCCAACACTGTATAAACATTTACGATATTGTGGATTAACAAAACGAAAACCTAGGACTGTTTAAGGGAATGAAAATGAAGACTTAAATATTCTTTCTATTTTCAAGGTTTTTTGAAGGTTTTTGAAGGTTATTTGAAGGTTCTTGTGTAACATGAGTGAAATAATCGCCTTTGTTTATCCAAATTAGTTAAATTTTGAACTTTGGTGTATTTAAAATAGTGCATATGATATACAAAGTGCGGCAAAAGTCAGTCTGCAGTGTACGGAAGGCACGTATGTGCGTATTCTCGGCCAGTATCGTACCTAGGGCGGAAGGAGGCAGCTGAAATGTAGTGAGTTGAGTTGTCTGGGTGTGTTAAGTACACGAAAGAAGAACGTGTTTGTTTGCTCACTTCTTACGTAAAACTTGACGGAGATTATGCTGAAATTTTCGAAGAATTTCGCCAGCGATTTCCAAATAGGAAAGTTCCCACCAATAAAATAGTACATAAACTGTATCGTAAATTCGTAAGTAGTGGCTCCGTAGTCGACGCGCCGCGTTCAGGTCGCCCTGCGAATTTTTTCGTAAAATATATTTCACCGTGACTAAACGATGCCGCATGAGTGTTGAAGAGGGAGAGGAAACATTTCGAACATAAAATGTGAGGCCACAAGTAATTATTGATGTTATATTTTTCTCGAAAATAAATTTCTTTGCTATTATTTTTGCTTCTTTTCTCTTATATGCAAAATGGTAAACTGATTTTTGCCGCACCCTGTGAATTGACTGAAAAATAATGACACTGTTAGTGCCTTACATTTTCGTGAATTTTATATAGAATCACAGATTAAAAGAAAATTTCTTTGATCCATGTATAAATTCAATGGTTCCTGTGGTTGGTTGGTCGACGCCATTTTGTATTGGATAAGTCAAGTAAAAGTAACCCGCCTAGATTCTGACGTAAAACCATAGAAAGAAATAAACCTAATAAAACAATTGAAAATAACGGTAACAGCACTCTGAAATTAACATTCCTACATTTATTTAATCGGTTTTTTATCCTTTCGATATTTTCCGATCAGTACTACCAATAAAGGAGCATAAAAAAATCAATGGTGGAATAGTGACTATGAAAATCTCGTTGCACAATGACGTTGATATCATCAATAACGCCTTCTCAACGTTCTACCGACAGCAGTAAGACGATGATTTCGCCAAATCAAAAGACGCGGTTGAATAGAGAGGAATATTATTTATTATTCCTTGTGCGAGTGTGTGAGATTTATTCAGGTGGAAAGCTAACCTTAAATAATGCGGGGCCAAAATCGGGCCCGAAACCAACAAGAGATAAACGCGTTCTCTGTCCGCGGCGGCTACGGTCAGGGCCCAGGAAATATGATAAATGGACCCAGAAATTCCACAAGGATTCTTCTTCTTTGTGTCCGGGAGAACCTCGAACACTTGTTTGATATCGGGTTGTTTTCATTTCTTATTTTTTGTAGGTGTCGAAGATGATATTTGTTTTTTAGATGATCCTTTCCTCCCGTTGAATTCTAGGACGTCGAATGTAAAGGATTATCATAATGATCTGTTCACTTGGAATGGATATACAAATCTAGAAAAAAAACATCGGCAAGACAGCAAAATTACATTTTTAGAAAAAACAAAAATGTAAATAGGTAGAATATAGCATAGCATGTCACATCGACAAAAAGCCACATACCTACGTCTAAAAGCGCATTTACAGAAAAAAAAATGAATAATCTGTGTAGCATTCTGTTTTGCCGCCATGTTGGTAAACATTAGTCTTGACAGTTCATATTAAGTTTAGTCGTGAAGTCGTAAACTACAAGCTATCCGGAAAATGTGGAAGATCCCTCGGATTCAGATGGAACTTTGAAAAATAAGGCGACAAATACCCGTAATTTTTTTCTTAGCGACCCTTCCTACGGATATACGCCACTGGTAATCAATTTTTCTTGAATAACTTTTGAACTAATTAATATAATTTAATGAAAATTATAGTAGTTCTAGCAAAAATAAAAAAATTCTATGTCACTTGGTTAAGTGGTAATAGGTATATTTTTGTAGCCACAAATTTTCCAATTTTGCATTGAGTTTTTTTCAAACGTAATCCTAAATAACCATGATATGGATTACAGTCATAAATCCATTGTCAGATACAATTGTTTTTTTTTAAATAACCATGCTATTGATTACAGTCACAAATCCATTGTTAGGTTAGGTTTTGTTTTCATCTTTTTTATTATTTTTATTTTAGCTAGAACTGGTATAACCTAGCAGAGTTACGTAGAGGTACAGAACAGCCTGTATATTCATAGGACGTTTTTTTCATATTTTATTACCCTCTAACGCGTGGCCCTATGCATGGTACTTTTTTCCTTGACACCTTGTAGAATAATAACTTTTTTTTTAACTTTAGATTTCAAGAACTTTTGAATCTAGAAAATACAATATCGGGAGTGTGTCTTCATTGACTCAGGTGGTCGACATAGGAATAATTGAAACAGTTGGTTTCCCATGGAATGAGCGTGACGTAACATGACAGATGATGTCAATTAATCCCTATCACTGACGCTATTACAGGAGATGGTTCTGATAATAGCTCAGATTAATAACTTTATTTGTGAAACCTGGACCACCTTTTACACACAGAACACCTTCTTCCTTGCTCCAAAGATGAATGTTCGATATTTTTCAACGTGTTATTTACTGTGCATCATCTTCAATATATATGCAAATCAGGAGGACTCAGATCTCCCGCACTTGTGCCCAGTCAGTCTTTTTTAGGGAGATTTGAATTGATACTGTTCATAACATGAATGATGTGACCAATGTAAACATAAAATTGATAAGAAAATTGAAAATTTGAATTATCTGGAGCAATAATTAAGTAATTTTGATAAAATTAGTTGCGAGAACACAAACTTGGAGATTATTGAATTCGAACGACTTTTTTATTGAACCTCATTATTGATTAAGAGAACATTTTTACTATTATTTAGAGCTAACGTGACTATTCAGTCATAAATAGTTATAATAGATAGATATAATCTATCATCAAACTATAATTTCTAAATGAAAAGAAACAGGTATGAGCTAGAATTTCCTACGTCAATCGTGGCTAGCTCGTACGAAGACCGATAGTTCTTCCTTTTTATTACTTTACTCAGAAGTGTGCCGGTATAGAGGCACTTGAAGTTATTTACATTGTATACAATTTTTATAAAAATACTTTGAATTCCGGGAACTTTCCCTCCGAAGGTCATAATAATCCTTATATTATACAGGGTGAACCACGACGAACTGCATCGATCGATATCTCAGAAACTGAATGTGGGAAAAATTTGAAATTTTGGGAACTTGCCAGATGTCTTGGGACCTATAGAGCTAAAATATTTTCATCTATTGGGCACTTCCGGTTATACCGGAAATAGACCCTATGTCGCTTATTTTAAATGGGATACCCTATATATTATTACATTTTTGGATTCTACTTAATATTCTAGGCAGATTTCATGTATCATGTCCTATCCCTAAGTCTGAGCGTTTTTGACATATTCAGGTTTTTATGTCAAAAATTACGATTGCAAGCCCTAACTTAATTATCAATTGTTCCTATAAGGAAGCCCTTTTTACTTACTTTGGGTTAGATGTCTTGTTGAAAAGGACCTACTTCAATAGATTTGGTATAATACTTGGACAAATAATCATACAGAGTGTTCAAAAAAAAAGATCTAGAATGAGATTGAGAAAACTGACAAAACTCAATTTTTTCAAATGGAAATCCCCCATTTTTATTATTTTGTAGTATTAATCATCAAAAATGAAGGTAACATTGTATGAGGTTATCTATACCTAAAATTTGAAGTTTTCGAAATATTGCCAATTTAATATTTTTCTATGGCGGTTTTGCATTTAATGTGTAAACAATTAGATCTAGGATAGCCACGTCTATATTTGACATTTCAAGTATCATTCGAATCAGGCTCAAAAAAATTATTTAAGTAAATATTCAAATTGGTGTCCTTGAACTTCTGAACATTTTTCGCATCTCAGCAGCAATTGTTCATTCTTATTGATTGGGGGTCCAGGTCTTCAAATGCTGTTCTAACACGTCTCATGCAGTCTTCCATGGTGGTCACTGATGTTTTATACACGTTATTTTTCACTGTTCCCCATACATAAAAATCGAGCACTGATAGGTCCGGGGAGCGAGGTGGCCAAAGATTTGGTCCATTGTTGGCTATCCATTGATAGTAAAATAAATTTTCCAGATAATTATTGACCAAATGGGCATTATGTGGAGGTGCCCCATCATGTTGGTAGAAAAGTTTTCGAAGTTCAGCCAGGGGCAATAGTTGAAATATGTGTTTTATATTAGAACTATTCAAAAAGACCTAACTTACCATTCAAGTTCTCTTGATAAAATTGTAAGCAAACAATGCCGTCATTTCTTACTGCACAATAAACGTTAAATTGCCAGGATTTTTGAAAATTGTGTTCCCTAAACGGGTGTACATTTCTATCACTCCAATGTTGGCAATTACGTCGATTAAAAACACCATTCTTCGTAAATTTGGCTTCGTCGGTCCAAATGATATTATCCAAAAAAGAAAATTCTTCTTGTGAACGAAGTATAATGAATTCACAAAATTCCATTCTTCTTGGAAAATCAGTTTCATTCAAATGCTGCACTAATGAAATTGCATAGGGATGATATTTGTGTCTATGTAAAATTCTTAGAACTGACGATTGAGATAATCCTGATTCTAATGCTACTTGCCTTGAAGATTTTGTTGGATATGCTTCAAAATATCCCAAAATTGCTATTTCAATATTTTTATTGTCAACAACTGGTTTCTTTTTGTACATTTTTGCCCTTACGGATCCAAAATTCTTGAAGTTTTCAATAATTCGTTTAACAGTATTTGGTGATGGTTTTTGTTTATGAGGATATCGGGTATCAAATGTATCACAGGTTCTTGAAATAACTTTTTCACATTGTCCATAAATAATAAATAAGTTTAAATAATCCTCGTTTGTATAATTTAACCGGGCTAGCATTACGATGATTTGAAATGTCAAATATAAACGTGGCTATCCTAGATCTAATTATTTACACATTAAATTCAAAACTGCCATAGAAAAATATTAAATTGGCAATATTTCGAAAACTTCAAATTTCAGTTATAGATAACCTCATACAAAGTTACCTTCATTTTTGATGATTGATGCTACAAAATAATAAAAATGGGGTGTTTCCATTATAGGAACAATTGATAATTAAATTAGGGCTTGCAATCGTATAATCCTCATATTAGTGATAGGACATTTTCATTACAGTTTAATATTAGGGTATCCCATTTTGCAACTTACTTTTTAAATTGAAAAGAATTTATTTCATCACATATATTTCGATTTCTGAGATATATATGTTTCGTGGCCTGTATAATTCTGACATTACATTTCTTCTTTTTAAATTGAAAAGAATTTAAATACTTGAATAGTTGTCAAACTAATATAATGCCCCTCTTCGCAGGATTGTTTTCCTTAAAAAATTGATTGAAAAATATGACGGTTAGTTGTCATTTGCAGATTTCAAAAGGTAATAGCGTTTCTGAAACAAAAAAATGAGCGTTATACGCCAAAAAAGGCCAAGGTGTTAAGTAAAGAAGAGACTGAACAATTTCGTTTACATGCTCCTGATGACCAGTGGTTGCTGGCGAAAATTATAACAATATCTGGGATTTTTGGATGTTGTCGATGTGACGAAATTCTCTCCTTAAACATGAATGATGTAGAAGTAATGGGAAAATACGTTATTGTGACATTGCGACAAACAAAAAATTTAACAACAAGAAAATTCACCATAACCGATGATGGCTGCAGCTTCAAACCCTGCATGTTATACAGAAAATATGTAAATCTTCGGCCTCCTGGAACAGAAAGCTAAGATTTTTTTTCACATACCGACATGGAAAGTGCATTTCCCTTAATGCTGGCCAACACACTATTGGTGGTGTCCCTAAGCAAATAGCAAATAGGTTTAGAAGACCCAGAGTTATACACCCGCCACTCTTTCCGCAGAACTGGAGCCACTATAATTGCGGATTCGGGTGGAGATATTTTAGCAGTAAAGCGTGCAGGAGGGTGGAAGAGCACCGAAATTGCGATGAGTTATGTTGATGATTCGGCCAACAAAAAAATCAAAATGGCTAGCAAATTATTTGGTAGTGAGGAGAGTACAAATGTTCTGCTGTTCTCGAGTTCAGCAGTTTCTCAGTCAACAGATGGTTCATCATCATCAATATCAAACTCTTTCATCATCAAAAATCTGTGTTACTGGAAATAACAATTGTACCATGATTTTCAACATATATGACGATAAAACAAAAAGTTCTCTAAAGTTTTGAGCTATCAAAATACGCTGGGACAGTAATTTTTTCAAAGCGTTAATACTAGGTTTTCATGTTGTAGGGCAGAAGCTAATAATAAAATTGGTAACTTAAAGAACAAACGCATAAAAGCGCCTAATCTTGCGTCAGTGGTTTTTCCATTTTTACCTTCCTCAAAGAAAATTCAATATGGAGGGAAAAATATTTTGGTGGAGAAGTAGGGACAGAATTACCCATGATGATATTGT
The DNA here is from genome assembly GCA_030674115.1 of Micraspis discolor. Classification (NCBI taxonomy): domain Eukaryota; kingdom Metazoa; phylum Arthropoda; class Insecta; order Coleoptera; family Coccinellidae; genus Micraspis; species Micraspis discolor. Next base: position 7,572,224 of record JARTUT010001740.1, read on the forward strand.
TTACCCATATGGAAGGACATCCAGGGTGCTGCGGTCCTCAATCAAAATCTGACATGTGAATTCAAGTTGGTGTACATTGTATACTAACTCCATCGGCATCTTATTCAAAACTTGTCAAGGACTCAGCATTCTTTTTATTTCTTCTTCGTGTCCAAAACAAATATTCTATGAAGTGAAATGGACATACTTGAGAACTGACATGTTCCCGTTCATATTGAAATGACTCGAAATATTTTAGTTCGACTTATTTTTAGAGTTATCAATCACTCGATATCTAAGTGAAAGGTTGATATTAAATTAAAGGTGTGAATCTTTAGAAATTATTCTTGCCAGGATTGTCCTAGTTTTCATTTTAGAATACGGTGATTTCAAACAAAGAAATAATGATACTAGTCATACTTTTGCATATGTATAGCTACTACTTTCATTATTGATATATTTATACAGTATCCAAATAATTCTTCGGCAATTAAATTGATCATTTGACTCTCTGTAATGATGAAATAGTGAGAAAAAGGAATAAAACTTATTTGAAACACTTTTTTTCTGTTATCAATATCATTTCAAAAGTTTCCTTTCATGAAATTTACAAAAAAAATTAAATTTTTTCTATTCTCCGAAATGGATAGATTATAAGAATTTAGAAATGCACTGACGTGAGGTCAGGATGGTTGTCAACATAAAAAATCATACGATAATTTAAGGTTGGATGCCAGAAGGAGCAGACATGGAGCTGTGGCAAAGATAATTCATTAAGAATGAAGTATGAATTTCTGCGAGTACACCTCACAACGGGTGTTAGAACCCGATAGGCATAAACTCTATTGGCATCGCACTGATCCACTGATAGAAAAGTTACCTACAACAGACCTGATCTCATTTTGTTGAATAAAATGGAAAATAAAGCAAACTGATAGAAAATCAGAGGATTTTCTATTAAATGAGAATCTCTACAACAGTAGGGAATTGCGAGAAAGAATGGAGCCGAACCAGCAGCATGGGAATCCCATTCGTTCGTGCTGCTTAGCACGGACCTGTCCGGCGCCGTGGACCTTCAAACCTGGAAAGGATTCCGTCAGATCTCAATCCCATTGATATCTGAGATATCTTGACAATTTATATTGTTGAGCTTCAGATCAAGGGAATCAATAAAAACATTGGTAAAAACACATCAATGTTCAATTCTTATTAGATAAGAATACTAAAAAATGTATCGGCATATTTCACGTTATGCAGTTAACATATTAATTCAGGAAAGAGGTAGAAGGTTTCAGAAATTTTCACCCAGTCAGTCACTGCTGCTCCAGGAGGATAAAACCGAACAACTATAAATACACTGATCAACAATTGCTAGGGATCACTTATGAACTTCTCTTCATTTGTATTTTTTAAAGTTATATATATATATTATATGTTCTTTAAGAAAAAGTTTAAGATGTTTTGAGTTAATTATATCAAATTTTTCCTCACTTCATCGGCTCTTGTTCACAAAATCCATTATTATCTGTAGGCTGTTGCAGGTGGAGTGAAAAGCAATGTGGTATTTGTTATTACATCTGTTTTTTCCCTTGTTCAAACACATAAGGTGACAATAATTGAAGAAATGAGAACAATATCAGCTTATCTGTCATGCCGAGAAGACGTTTGGCTCCTGTGCAACTGGACCAAATCATATGGTGGATACAGGAAGGTTTGTCCCAGCGAGAAGTGTCCCGGCGGTTGAATGTTTCGCAAAGTGTCGTGAGTCGGGCTTGGAATAGGTTCATTCAAGACGCCTCAGTAGCTCATGTTCATGGGGAAGGTCGGCAGCGCAGTACAACAGCTGCCCAAGATCGTCTTTTGATCCTCAATGCTAGGAGAAATCCCACTTACCCGGCGTCGCGGCTCAATAGATCACTTAGAGTTGCAACGGGAGTTCTAATTTCGAATCAGACTGTAAGACGGCGACTACATGTTTGTGGTTTGACAGCACGTAGGAGGGTACAACATCCCCGTTTGAATAGGGACAACGGGTTCATCGACGGCAATGGGCTGAGGAGCACCGCAATTGGACAGTTGAAGATTGGAGCCGATGTTTATTTACGGATGAGTCTAGATTTCGTTTGGTCAACTCCGATGGACGTATTCTTGCTTAGAGGGAAAGAGGTCGAAGGTATGCAGAACAGTTTATGGTATGTATGGGAAAGCATTTGTTTGAGCCAACGCACAGAGTTGGTTGTTCTGCAGAACACCACAATAACCAGCCAAAGATATCACGATATGATTATTGAACCCATAATTCTTCCGTTTGCGGCTGCCTTGGGCGAGACTTTCATTTTAATTGACGATAATGCCCGTCCACACCGTAGTCGTCTGGTTAATGAAGCTCTAGAAACTCATGCTATTGATAGGATGGACTGGCCAGCTCACTCTCCAGACATGAATTGCATCGAACATGTCTGGTCTGAGATGTCTAGACAATTGCCAACCTTAGAACTACCGATCAATAACCTGGAGGACCTTTCTAACGCTTTAGGGGATATTTGGACGAATTTGCCCCAAAATTTTATAAATCATTTGATTGAAAATATACCTCGTAGGGTAGAATGCTTGAGACGAGCTCGTGGGGACCAACTAGGTACTAGCTTAACCGAAACTTCTGCCTTCTTGTGGTTTCATCATAAAATTTTTATGTTATTCAAACACAGATTTTTCGATATACTAAAGTGCTCAAAAATATGAAAACCATTATTATGCATCTGTACAGCAAGAACCAACGTGGAGGTGTAGAGCATTCCTGCCACGTGTGGGATGGGAATGAAGGAAATCGGATCAGATCAAGTTGGAAATTTTCAAAATAACGAAATAAACTCTAAATAAATAAAATAAACTCTGAAAAAAATTAACACTGAATAAAAAAATTAAAAAGGCAATGTAAAATAGGACTTATTCTGAAAGTTATAAATGAAAATTATTCTAAATTGAGTTCTCAATATCAAAATTTTTTGTAAATCAATGGAATTCTACGATTTTTCTGAGCAGCGAAATGATCTATAACCTTGTCATTAAAAATATTTTCGTCCTGTGATTTTATGAATCCTTTTTCGATCGAAATTTTAGCCATAATACTCAGCCGCGCCTGTCCAGTTGTATTCCTAATATAATTTTTAATCCTTTTCAACGTAGAGAAACTTCTTTCTGTGGAAGCAGTGGTCAAATTTTCCGAATTTTGAAGATAAAAATTGAAATAGATCATCAGCAGAACGCCCAGAACTAACATCATAAAATCCCATGAAGCGCTCAACAAGTTGGTCATCTATTACATAACGAAAAATGACTGATAACTGGAAATGACAGTTGTTTCATCAACTTGCCAAGAAAAAAACAATGATTGTGAAATTTCGTCCTCGATTTGTTTATTCACAACAAAAGTAACCGAATCAATGAATTCATTTTGAATGGTTTTAGATGTACCAGAAAATAGCGATTTACTGTTGGTGTCATTTTCCAAAAATGTTTTTAAATTCGTGTCAAATTTACTAACAAGGTGCATCGTAATATCTATTGAACTTCTTAGAATTTGTCGATTTTCTTTGACTTTAGCATTGACATTTTCAATTTCTATTTGACGCGCATTGTCTATTGCTGTGGCGATATTTTGTTTTTGCTTTCTCATAACGGTAACCTCCAATTAGATGAAATATGCTGAGCACTTTTATTGTGTAGCGATAGACCCCGAGGTAAATTTTTCAAATCACTAAAACCACTTTTCGACCAAACTCTGTCGGAATATCCATTCATTGCTGAGAATAAAATGCACGGCCAACAAAATATTTTTTTCAAAGTAATACTTCCAGTAAGCCAGTCGTACTTGTCATACCACGTATTTTGGAATCCCCGATTTGATTTACCGACCCCACCACTAGACACTAGAGATTTCCTCAACTCTGGAACATGTCGCTTAACTGCCTTAATTAAATATAATTTATCATCATACGAATGAGTCGAAAAATGTTGCTTATTTATTAAAAAATTAACAATATCACAAGTACACTGAACATGTTCCGTAGGAATTTCAAAAGATTTACTATTACTAGGTCCCGCTGAATCCATTTCGCGATCTGGTAGTCACTTTCGATAAAAAAGATTTATATTTCAGAAAAAAATTCACCTACAAAAAGATTATAATCATACGCGATACACAGCAAACGCGGTACCTCTAAATGACGACAAAGTGAACTAACCCTATTTCTCTATTTCCCGCTTCCCGATTAACTCGAATAAAAACCTGAGGCCAGCCTCTAATTCCTCGAGAAGCCGCCTTCAAAGCCGTAGATATGTTCTCACCGCTTCGACGCAGATAACCCTCTGGACATCGCAGAAACGAAACGATCTCAGATCGGCTAAGATCGCGCAGAGGCCAGCCTCGGATTAATCCTAGAACGGCTTTCTATTACGTTCTCGTAGGTCATGGAATTATGTCATCATTCTATATGTGTATGGGAAAGCGTTTGTTTGAGCCAACGCACAGAGTTGGTTGTTCTGCAGAACACCACAATAACCAGCCAAAGATATCACGATATGATTATTGAACCCATAATTCTTCCGTTTGCGGCTGCCTTGGGCGAGAATTTCATTTTAATTGACGATAATGCCCGTCCACACCGTAGTCGTCTGGTTAATGAAGCGCTAGAAACTCATGCTATTGATAGGATGGACTGGCCAGCTCGCTCTCCAGACATAAATTGCATCGAACATGTCTGGTCTGAGATGTCTAGACAATTGTCAACCTTAGAACAACCGATCAATAACCTGGAGGACCTTTCTAACGCTTTACGGGATATTTGGACGAATTTGCCCCAAAATTCTATAAATCATTTGATTGAAAGTATACCTCGTAGGGTAGAATGCTTGAGACGAGATCGTGGGGGACCAACTAGGTACTAGCTTAACCGAAACTTCAGCCTTCTTGTGGTTTCATCATAAAATTTTTATGTTATTCAAACACAGAATTTTGAGTGTTCCTAATAAAGTCTTTTTTTCTCTCCAACTTTCGATTTTTTCATTCTTTTCTCAAGTGAACCATATTATCAACTGAAAATACTCTGATATCTCACTAAATTTATAATCTTGGAGCGAATATTTCAGAAATAAATTTAGGAAAAGTAAGTGATCCCTATCAATTGTTGAGCAGTGTAGTTAAAACGAAATGCTAGATAATATTCTTAGTATCATTTTCTACCGCAAAACTATATATTACTCGTAGCTTTTACTCTTCACTTAAGGACAAGTTTCTGGAGGTGTCAAAGTATATCCACTTATTTAGATGATTGAGGTATTCCCAAAACATGCATTCTGAACGCATCAACTGCTTCTTAAAGTGTCGAAAAACGTTGACCTCTCAGTTTATTTTTCACGTACAGGAATAAAAAGAAGTAATTCGGTGCCAAGTCAGGACTATACGGCGGATGAATAATCAAATTGATGTTTTGAGTGCTCAAAAATCTAGTTGTTTGGGCCGATGTGTGAGTTGGCATTGTCGTGGTGAAGGGTGATCCGTCTTCGGCGGTCTATTTTCCTGATTTCTTGGACACCAAAAATGGTTGTGTAACACTCTATATTAACTATTTTGCGTTGTTCTAGAGGTACGATCGCGACATGTCCAGTTTTTCCGAAAAACAGGCGACCATTTGCTTAGAAGTGCTTCGTGCGCGAGTTACTTTTGTTAGATTTGGCTCATCTTGAAACAACCAAACAGTAGTCTGCTCAGCAAAAAACCTTTGCCTTCCTGCCGTCTTCCCGTATAGACGTAATGATTTATCACAATCGAAATGTCTGAGAAATAGTTTGAATTCTCTTGGTGCATATAAAGTTTATCAGCAGCTACTTCAGTTTTTAATCGAGTATATAGCAAATACTTGTGATAAAGAATTACTGATGCTGTATTAATTTTGTTAAATCAATTTTTGTCGATATGTAGGAACAAAATTATGCTAAATCAGTACGATAGAATCCATTTTGATCGGAATGAATGATGAGATAAATACTTCGCCAAAAGATGAGTGTTTTGTAATCTGCCAACACTGAAATTCAGCTTCACGGTAGCTGACATCCTATGTTATGCCTTCGAAATCTGCTAAATAAGCTAAATATTCACCAACCTTCATATTTAAAGCTGCAAAAACCTTATCATCTAAGCTGTCACCCTGGATGCTCCTCTCACTGTAGGACCAAATATTGCACTGAAGTTTCATGTAACTTGCCAGAATGAGAGACGCAACAGTTCGCACTGAGTCCAATTTGGTCACGTCCACATATCACTCTCTCAAAACTAAAAAACGAAAAAAGTTTTCGAAAGTTGACAGCTCAAAAGTTCTTTCAAACCCACTATAGCCGTCACTTTTAAACACTCACACTACCAGCGTGCGCAAACGACTGCCTGATGATGGTGAGTTACGGACCTGCAATCGAAACGTTGTATGGAGGGGGATGGGATCGGCCACAGAATAGAGAAGAGCTGCCCACGGAATTGTTGGATAGTGAGAGGCGTGATTTCTCTGAGCTCCTCCCTGCGCCATCCAGCTCTATAACTTTTTGTGCCTTTTATGCGCCGGGAACACTTTGATTTTTTTCAGGGCAGTTATGCGTCGAGCCAGCAATTTTGTCATAAAACGGTATAATGCATGGCGATTCAGGAAAAATTCACTGGAATCGTTCTCCTTTGATGGTTGATTCTATTTTATGTCTGATATCATCAGGCCTTAAATTCATTGTGCAACATTGTCCAAGTTATAAAATATCGTTTCAACCCCTTTGAATTGCCGAAAAATAATACCCATGAAGAAAAAACAATAAATGACAAGGCAGTACATAATGATAGCCGAGATACTCGAATTTCTCTATGGAAGAAGCACTTATCTATCAAGTCATCCAACTTTTTAACCAGTGACGGCTCGTGCCCTTTAGGAGTGGGTCGGCCAGACCAAGCATATATATATGTATATATATAATTTAGAAGCAATTTTCTTGGGATTAGAGCACTGGATTGAAATTAGGATTTCATCTTTTTTTATTAATGCTTTACTACATATGTTTCGGCGTACATTGAGCTTTTTTCAAGTTTACGTGTTACAAATACAGTGACAATCATATCTAAAATGTATAACTGTCCAACAATTCATCTTAAAACTTAGTAAAATTAAAATCATATTCATCATGTTGTGAACGCTGTCAATTAGAATTATTCTAATAATGGAAAACCTGTTATCTACTAAAAAACTAATCAAATCACCGCAATTTGATACTACCTCTCTTACACTTGCCATCTGGATCACTCACATTCAACTTGTAACCGAAAACGAGCGAAAACTCGTACAACCCTAAGCCCTACACACTTACATCTTACTCCAAACTACTGACCTAGTGAACTGAACTCTGATAATCAAAGTGTAAACACACGCAATACAATTCTCATATACCCCCTCCCAAAGGGTATCTTGGCCGACCTAGTCTTTGAAAACTAAACAAGTCGTGGGTTGCTGTTTTGCTATTTACAGTTACTAAGAATGAATTTTTATGGTCAGAAAATCACAAAATTTATTCCATACAGTACGAATACACTTTTTTTCTGAAATTGAAATAATATTCAAGTACTTATGATAATAGTTATTTGAGATTTGAGGGTGAAAATTTCAATTATTAACAGGATACGTGACAAAATTTTAAATACATAATGATTTCTCTTTCTATCTCAAATTTAGGATAAACATATGAAGATGTCGGATATTAAATTACAATTTTTAATTTGATATTTGCATTAAACATCGATAATAATAAACAATTTCACCCGCCTGCCGTTTTACATAAGGACGGCCGACGGCCAAGGGTTCTCGGCCGACCTCGCAAGTGTCACAGTCGAGGTATTGTAGAGTTCCATAATAGGAACTTCGAGCGACGTAGGTGTATCATAAACTGAAAGCTGTGGCTCGGCTAGCTGTGGCTCGGCTGGCTGAGCTGCGTTATTACGTATAAGGACAGATGCGGGAACTTGGAATAAAAATTATTTGAGGTATTTGACCGAAATAATGTGTACTTCGATGTGTTGAGTGGAAATATGAGATATATAGAGGGCAGAGGAAAAGATACTAAGGGAATTTCTCGATATTTAAATATTGCTATTAATTTTTCAAATAAGTTTCGATTAAAAAAATATTTATTTTCACCTTCTCTTTTTCGGTTGCGTTTGGGTCGGCCCGGCCGATCCTGCCTACCCTGACGAGCCGTCACTGTTTTTAACTCATACCTAGTATAGGTAATGACCCAAACTTTTATAGAAATAACTGTGAAGTATGTACTCTGACGTCGTATCTATAAAGAGTATGAAATAAAAAAGGTTATTCTTAATTCTTAATTTTATCTACAAGTAAAGTATAAAACAGTGCATAAATTATCACATTCACTGTTAACTTTCTGAAATCAGTTTATATTGTATCCGGCCTCTGTAGCTGTCGGTGAAAGCAAAAATGGTCCTATGACAATGAAAATGTCTCTAACTGCGTCAAATTTATTATTTTGTGAACTAACGTTCTATCGCCCTGGAGTTGCGACGTTTTATTTACTTCTTGAATTCAAATCTACCTATTTATCTGTTGTACCTTTGATTCATTCCGCACAAATGTAGGTATATATTCTTATATATTTTTTATATGTATTTTTGACCTGATCTTTTGTCTGCTCTTGGTCTCTCTTAATTATTTTCTTAGCTTCTCAATCCGAAAATAGGGTTTCTCTTTGAAATGATAACTTTTTGTAGGTGGATGTTTATTATAGGTAATATTCAACACGTAAATTTATTTTATATATAAGTCTATAGATTATGATATCTCCTCTATACTGTTGAATTAGAATAAGATTTTTCTTATTTTTAACTTCAGTAATAAGGTTATAATAATAATAATAATAATATATTTATTAATCCTTTTAGCTAGCTCTGCTAGATAGGACAAGTCAACAAGAAATTACAATATAATATCACTCAATCATAATATGCAATTGAATATCAACAAAAAGTACAATAAAAATACATAATTTAAACAGATTAACTATAAATTACTAAATACAATATACCTACTCTACATATAGCGGTCGCTAAGAAAGCCAGATGTACTGTAGTAACATCTAGAAAATAGGAGTTTTTTAATGTCATGGTAACTAGACAGTTTATTCATCTTGTGTATATTTTCTCTGGCGTTAATTAAGCACCTATAAATGTATATACATGGTATATAGATGGTAAGTTCAAAATTATAGAAAAATAAGAAAACAAATGGGCAATCTACTGCAGTATACATACATCTTGCAAATTTCATTTTGATATATCTATAATATTTCCAGAAATATTCTCTATTATTCTAGATCGTACTACTTAGAATCTTTGCCACATGTTTTAGAGGAAGTTGCAGAACTCGTGTATCACTTTGATAAGCTTCTAATCAATTAAACATAATAATGACAGTAATATTGATGGTCACATAGGTACGAATTGTGATTTCAGCCACATAAGAAGTGAAATTGATGGGACTTTTTCTCATTAATGATAAAGTATAGAATATTGAATAATTAACCAGCTTTTTTCCCAGTTGGTCATTTTTCTTCATTTTCTTAGAAAAACTATTGAAGTTGATCTCCAGAAATCTGGGAATGTTTTAACAATCATCTTTCTTCTGGCCAAATTCACAAAAGTACCCTGAAGAACTATAGGAAATTCATTCTTAAAATTAACCTATTTACAGTCTTATCCCAGCATATGAATATAGCCATGAGAATAATTACTGGCACCATAATATCTATCCCGGTTCATTGGTTACCATTTGTCTAACATTGTCCCTCCCTATATTCGCAGTCAGACTGCAGCTCTGAATTCTTGGAACAAATATCATTTTTTCCTAATTTATTCACAATTATTTCATACATTCCACAAAATAGAATTCCCAGGTTGAAGTCACGTAAACCATTATGGTATAATACCTTCTTCAAGACTGAGTGGAACTCTTACGAAATGTTCAATAAGTATCTCGTTTCTGATCCTTCTGAGCTGCTATCCCACCCGTCGTATTCACCTGACTTGGCTCCTTCCGACTAACATTTGTTTTCCTCGATGGGACACGCATTGGCTGAGCAACAATTTGATTCCTACAAGGAGGTCGAAAATTGGGTGTCTGATGTTTGTTTTAAAAGACGAACAATTTTATTGGCGTGGTATCCACAAATTGCCAGAAAAGTGGTCAAAATGTGTAGAAAACAATGGCCAATACTTTGAATGAAATGCTATTTACTTTCCCATCAATAATTAGTGTTTTATTTTAAAGAAAAACGCTCATTTGATACCGGTATACCTGATATAGTTGCCTCACTACTGTGGTTTTGATCACGAGAACATTCCTCAATGAGAAGCAATTAACAAGTCTCCTTAGTTCTGAGGTTTACATATATGCCGAATAATGTTATAAATCATTTAACTCTTATTGGAAGGAAATGGAAGACCGGTCAGACATCGAATATCCTAGGGATACAATTATTCGCTTTGAGCGGTAATATCATCTTGGCCACCGTTTTATAATGGCAACCGATGAATATTAATAAATAATAAATATAAATAATAATAACTCCGGGGCCCGTCATCTTGTGCTTCAACGTCGTAAATCTTCAACGTAAGAAATCAAATGTAAATATTTTATCGGGAAGAACTAACTGAGGAGATTTGAAATAACTTTATTGTCTAATGAAAATTATATTTCTCAACGAATGCAATAAACATTCCATAATGAGAAATTATAGAATTAATCACTTGGATACGTTCTTCGTTATCTACCCATTTAATTATTTCTATTATTTTGGAACAAAATCAGCTAGATTTCAAGATTGTATAACTTAGCACACAGTTGAAGCACTCTTGTTGAAAAATAGTACGTATACAGGGTGTCCCAGATCTCGACTTCAAGCAGAAACGTGGTGACAATATTGATTGTAACCATCTGAATAAAAATCTATCATATGCAGTTTGAAAATTATGAGCATTTAAGAAAACCTCGAAATATATTCAAATTGTAACCATTTTTGGGTTATTGGGTTATTATTTTTTTGATTTGAACTTCGGAACATAAACCTAAATAACATTCATATAATTACAGTCGAAAATAATGACACTATTGCCACATTCTTAGAATTAAAACTATTTGTTATACTATGAATTTGAAATTTGTCGACTTAGGAATATCCACCATCAAAAAGGTACTGAAGTACCTTGACAAGTGCCATCAAAAGTTGGTGCGTTATAACTAAAAACACGAAGAATAAATAAAAATCTGAAGTAACCCAATTTTTTATTTTACTCAGACTAAATGCTTTTTATTAGCACAACCTCCTGTTATATTCTAATTTTACTGCAAAATGGTAAGTGATATGGATAGTGGACATGTTTTCCATTAGCTAGTGAGACAAAAAGTGACGATACTAAAGAACCTTTCAACAAGAAGTTTGTATTTTTATGGTCACACCTACCGCATGACAGCATTGATAGTTGTTACAATGAATTGAATATCGCTCTAAAATTGCATTAAAATAATTAAAACCCACTATGAAAATGGTGGTTCTGTTAAAATTTCATTCCGTAAAATTCATGATATTTTCGGACAACATAATCGACTTTCTGAGACCGCTATTAAGAATTTGGTCGCTAAATTTGAGTCGACGGGCTCGGAGACAGTGTTGAAGAAGATCCAAATTTGTCAATATCTCGACGTTCTCAACAACTGTGGTTATCCCAAACCACCACATGGCGAATTTTTCCTAAGGATTCGGCTTTGAAGACTTACAAGGTACCACTAGAGCAGGACTTGAAGCAGACCGACCATTCACATTGCCGTAGCTTCGCTCAATTCATTCTGGTTTTGCTAAAAAAAATCATTTTTCAGACGAAGTCTATTTTCACTTGCCAAGGTACGTCATCAAGCAAAATTACCGCATTTGGTCTTCTGAAAATCCTCGAGTGATTATTGAGAAGCTTTTGCATGCTCAACGTGTCGATGTATATTGTGCTATGTGGTCTGGAGGCGTGATTGGGCCGTTTTTTCGAAGATGAGACAGGAAATGCGGTCAAAGCATCACGCTATCGCGAGATGTTAACAACTCGATTTTGGCCTATCATTGATGACATGGATATCACTGACATGTGGTTTCAACAAGACGGTGCTTATCACACAGACGATCAATTTATTGCAAACCAAATTTGCTGATCGCATAATTTCACGAAATTCAGCTGATAAATTGCCAGCCAGGTCGTGTAATTTAACACAACTGGATTATTTTTTGTGAAGTCAATACGAAGCCAATCGAATCGATGCAGCCTTAAAACTCAAAATCTGTGATGTGATAGCCGAAATGGACCCGACATTTTGCCAAAAATTGATTGAAAATTTCGATGAAAGACTTTACTTCTGTCAGCGTGGTCGTGGTGGACATTTGCCAGATAGTTCCTATTGAAAGACCCTTTATAACCAAAGTCAACAAAAGTAAGTAATATAAAGAAAATAATGAAGAATCTTGACCTTCTTTAGTTTATGTTTATTACAACAAATGTTTGAGTTGTTTACCACAAGCCCCAATACACCATTTATTTTCTTAAAAAATATCCACCTACAAGCCAGGATCATCCTCAGGAGTTGATATTAATAATATAAATTAAATTACATTAATTCATAAGGGCTTAGATATGCTAGGACCTCTTCATAGACTTAGTTAATAACATTGAGAATAACCAGGCATATAAAGAAGTATAAAACGAATTGGATTATCGAAATGCGTGCGAGCAATACCCAGTAGAAGTCCAGCCCCGTACTGCAAGACAACAACATTTCGCAACATTCTCGAAACTAAATCCAACAGTGTTTATACCGTTGATTCGTCACCCGATCAGAAACAACGGGATTTGGAATGCGTGGAATCGGGCAAATAATGAAATTAGCCCTAATGAGGTGGGGGCGATCCGACGATACGAGGTGAGTCCTGGGTCCCGGTGCGGCCAAGTGTGAAACGGGGGCGATTCAGGGCTCAGTATTGGGGCTGCGACCCCCGCTGAGGCAGGCGCTGCTAACTCTATTGTCCGAATGACTGCATTCGGCATCGTCGAAGATAATCCGTTTAGGCGGACCTTTACAGTCCCGACGACCGGAGCCAGGATTGATCTCGAAGGATGCTGACGGACCGATTCGTACTTCGGTGTTTGCACTTTTCATATTTCGACGGTAAATTCGATTGGTGAGCGTTGTGATGCACAAGCGAATTTTGATCGTGGGCTTCGTTAAACGGGGTTTTTTTCGGAGGAAAATCCAGTAATTGGCAAACGTTAATATTTTAATCATTTTCTGGAACAGTGAAACTCTTTGATAATAGGTTGTCAAATATCTCGCTTTTTTGCTCTTTATTCAATGCTTTATAAAAAGTATTACAGTGATCGGATTTAGTTCAAACATGCGTCGTTTGGTTTGATAATCTGTTTCCATCTAGACGGCAACTTCATAATACCTCCCTCGTAGAAGCCCCCCTCCTTATATGCAAAGAACTCGGACAGCCACTTTTCACAAGCCTCTTTTGAGTTCAACTTTACACCACCAAGGCCGTTCGACATGGACAGGAACAGGTGGTAATCACTTGGCGCTATGTCCGGGCTATATGGTGGATGCGATAAAACCTCCCATCCGAGCTCCCGTAGCTTCTGACGAGTCATCAACGAAGTGTGTGGTCTGACGTTGTGCTGGTGGAACACTACACCCTTCCTGTAGGCCAATTCTGGACGCTTCTGGTCCATCGGCTTCTTCAAGCGGTCCAGTTCTTCGCAGTAGATGGTAGAATTAAGCGTCTGGCCATATGGGAGCAGCTCATAGTGGATGATTCTCTTCCAATCCCACCAACACACAGCAAAACCTTCCTGGCCGTCAATCCCGGCTTGGCCACTGTTTGGGACGATTCACCTGCCTTCGACCATGACCGTTTTCGCTTGATATTGTCGTATGTGATCCATTTTTCGTCGCCAATCACCATCCGCTTCAAGAATGGGTCGAGTTCGTTCCGTTTCAGCAGCATATCGCAGGCGGTTTCTTGAAACTTTTTAAGGTTTTAGTTTTTTAAGGGGATTCTTAATAGATACAAATATACAGGGTGTCCCATAAAGAACACTGATAACGGCACACTTGCGCGAATCACCGAACATTTATACTTATGTTTAAGTAACGCACACGTGTCACAGCATTTTTGTAATTCTCTAGATTGACGATATAATGAATTTTATTCCATAAGTGGTTTCCACGCTGTATGTTTAAGTATGGCTCATCTGGCCGACCCACTCTTAAAGAGCATATAAGCCGTTACTGACACGCTGTTATCGTTTTGCATACGTTTTCTAGTAGAACAGCGTACTATCGTTTTGCCCAAATATCAGTACTTTTCAAATATGGAGCCGAGAATCCACTACAATCGATTTGGATTGTTTTCCTGATAAAGAATTCAGGGTCAAACTTGAGTATGGCTGGCCGTATATTATCTGTTTTCCGAAGGAGATGACTTAGAGTTTTCATATTTTCAGAATAGGATAAATAGGACCGAATATCTCGGTCAAGTTCGTTATTGGGCCCTAATCCATTCAATGGTTTAGGAGTTATGCGCATTTGAACTTTGGTTATTTCGTCAACACTTCTAACATAATAGGCTTAAAAAATTTCGCAGAAATCGACATACTAGAAATTTTTAAATAATTTCTCAAAAAAAATGTTTTTAATAATCGATGCTCCATAAGGCATCCTACGTTTTTGAACAAAAATTTGTGCATATGTGGACGTTACTGATATCGCACAAACTCTCAAATTTCATTGCCGTATCTTTCTTCGATTAGATGATATACTTATTTTTTATATACTTGAGGATATTCAATCACAGATGTTGAAGTTTATGCTAATTTATCACGTTTACATTTTTGTTCCCTGTCGACTTTTGGCTAATTAAAACGAAAACGAAACTACAGGAAATTTCTCATCTTCTGGCACCTCCCTTTCGCCACAAATTGATGAAAAATCCCCAATTTAACTGTCAAGTGCGTTAGAAGTCAAGCCCAACCGATTGAGAACATTTTCAGCCCGATATTCTAAAATTACAGACAATTGGTCAAAACGATAGCACGCTATTCTACTACAAGCGCGCTAATATTGGAAGGCACCTTACTAAATTTTGTGAGTTTAGATTTGATATTCTAATTAAGTAAAATCGTTGAGAATTGAGGTAGAAGTACGAAAATAGTCAATCCTTTGATATCAGAAATGCATACAATAGTAAGATGTTAACTGATTTTATGCATCATTGGAACAGACTTTTGTTCAATCTCATAGCAAAACGAAAGGTTTTGATGGAACAATAAGCATCTGATATATTCCATTAAGACCCATTTATAGCATTTGTGCTTAATACACGTACAGTGGAGACAAGAATGCCCATGGAACAAGTATTCTTAGAATAATAACACAAGTTGTGATGGCGATCATACCTTCGCAATAGTCTCACTCAAGCCAGATTCTCAAGGCGACTAAAAACTTTCTTGTCATGGTCTGACAGCATCCATTCATTTATCACTCTAGAAACATAATTCTCAATGATATTTCATCTTTGTCAAAATAAAGGAAATCTCTCGGACAATATATTTATTATACAATATCATATATATGGACGCAGTATTCAGTTTATTTTTTATGCACGTATGTTTTCTTTATGCTTAAGACTGGCCTTTCATATCATAACAAAAAAGCCTTCAAGAATGATTAAAGTTCTCTTGGACATGAAATCGAAAGGAGGAATGAGTCAGTGCTTGCTCGAATCTTGACAAGACGAAAATACTTATAGAATGTTAATGATGTTACCGAAAGTGTGATCTTACTGAGTTGGTGGAATTGCCTTCAAATACTCACTATACCATACCTGATGCCAATAAAATTCTATTCTTGAATGCAGTTATTAATCAATAAAGATTTTTTTTATTTCATCACATGAACCCTTTGTATATGCTGTGACGAAAGTTATCATTCTTGTTGGATCATATGATTCGTTTGTTGTAGTTTCCTTATCATTATTCTTGGTTTTTGGCCATTTTCTAGGATCTTTCTGGGGTTGAAATTATTCATGATGTGATAATTTGGAAATATTTATTACGATCACCTGGATTAGAGTATATCTTGGCTATTGCATCGTCAAGAGCCAATCTCTTCACAAAAGAGCTGCAAAAAATTGCACTTATCTAAACGTTGCTAATGAAAAAGAATCGATTTTGAATAAGGATATTGAGTGTATCCCACTGAAAAGATTGATACCATTTCTTCCCAAGTATCCAAAAATTACAGATATTTATGTAAATTGATAGATAGGCACTTTGCTCAGGTGAACAAGAACGGAAAAAATCCGGATCCCAATAAAAGTTGAATTTTTAACTTGTAAAAATTCAATTATTTTACATTGAGTGCAACATCCCAAATTGGCCAGAATTCTTATGCATCCCCGCAGTTGGCAGATGAACCAGCAGGGGCAAAAGAAGGAGGTATATCAAATATGAAAATGACTGGGGCCGAATTTAAATTGCTGATAAGTTTATCTTGGTTGGAAGGCCCCGGTCTTTTGTGAAATGCGTTTTTTTTCGCTCCTCTTTTTCCATAATCCCGTCCGGCGAATTACGCTTCGTTTGCCGCTCTTTCAGTGCTTTTTAATAAGTCTATCTTTGAGGGGAACTGCTCCAAGCTCGGAGGGGTTGCTGAAAAAGGCAGGGTATATAGAAACTGACGAATATTCGAGAGGAGCATGCGGATAAGGAAGTGAGGCCAATTTTTAATCAAAACCCTTGAATTTCTATGTTGGTAAGACTAGTTTATTCTAGAGGCGCTTATAGTTCATTTCTTCTATCTTGAGATAATTTAATCAACATGTAAATTGAAAGAATTATGGCAGATCGAATGGAACTGTTCAAGGAGAGGTCTAGATCGTAACAATAACATGGTATTATAATAATAATAGATGGAGTTCAATTAAAAGTGTAAGTTGTGAATGTGGAAAGGCAGACGAAACAATACCTTATTTCTGATATTTATTGATTACCTATGCATTGTAATTAGATCTAAAAAACCTTTGGCCTCGCATGCCTGAAAGTGAACCATAAAAAAATGAATAAATGCTACATTTCGCTCCTTCAGGACTCTAAATTCATTACTTTCCTACTTTTATTGATTTCATTAAAATCTGGTTATCACTGGTTATTGGAGAAGGACGAAGAAAGTAAAAAAATGGAACAGAAAATGTATTACTTTCTTATCTATCTGAAAGATCAAAGAATGTAAACGCAGCTACATTATGGTCAGAATTTTCAATGCTGAAAAACACTTTCAAAGTGATGGATAGTGCGTTAATTTTGATACTCTCCATAGAATCCGAGCATTTTTTAAGCAATTTAAACACTATATTCATCGTGGAGATCAAATATATGTAGGAAAGGTATATCACAAGTAGCAGAAGGAAATGAACTAACTTGGTACTTGCCGACAAGTGTTTCTGCTGATTGGCTTCGTCAGGGCAAGGTAACCTTAGGAATAAGGAGATGGTTAGAAGACAAAATAGATAATAGGGGTACACAAACAGGAGCGAGCGACCAATTTATGTCTTCAACACAAGGACCTCTCATTCGGAGCAAAATCTAACGCGAAGACATGAAGGAAGCATAAGCAACTTGTAAAAGTCTAAGATTTCAACACAAGAGCAATGCATTCAGTTTTTGAAAGAATAAAATCATTTAGATTATCTGATGTCTGGTTGGTTTGCTTTAAAATACGAACAATTTTATTGGCGTGGTATCCACAAATTGTTAGAAAGATGGTCAAAATGTGTGGGAAACAATGGCCAATACTTTGAATGAAATATTTTTTACTTTCCCATTAATAACACTGGTCAACAGTGGTTTTGGTGCCGAAGATTTTGGAGATGATTTCATATGAATTTGATGCCCTGAATTCAAATATGCTATTAGTTTTTGCCTGTCAGCTCGAATTTTTAAGATATCAACATTTTTGTGAATTATACATTACACTATTTAAAAAGAAAAACCATGGTTTAAAGAAACAAATTAATAAAGGAATTTTTATTATATTACACAGATATTACAGATATTATTCATTATATACTATAGAAAACAGAAAAAGTCATCATTTAACTTCTTTTTGCGTGACATTCTTGAATGTAATCCCCAGACCAGCAGTAATCTGCCATCATGTGAGTATCCCATCTTCCTTGATAGCGATCCTCCATACATTTGATATCTTGGTGAAATCTTCCACCTTGCTCCTCACTTAATGTCGCCTAAATTATCAGGAAAACGGTCTAAGTAAATAGTGCACCTCAATACTCATGTTACACCCAAGTGATCTGAAATTATTCAGCATCTCATTGACTAATTCAACATAGTTTTCAGCTTTGTGTTTACCCAGAAAATTTTGGACAACTGAAACAAATGAATTCCAGGCATTTTGTTCAATTTCCATCATTGAATTTATGAAGTCAGGGTCTTTAAGCAGCTGTCTTATTTGTGGGCCATCAAATATTCCTGCTTTTATTTTTTCCTTACTCAGCTGAGGCATTTTTTTCCCTATATATGCAAAGCATGATCCATTCTTATCAAGAGCCTTTATAAACTGCTTCATTAGACTCAGCTTGATATGCAGGGGTGGAAACACGATTTTCTCTAGCGGAACTAAAGGATCATTGATGATATTCTTTCCCCAACATCCATGTTTTCTCTTCTAGGCCACTTTTTCTAACCCAGTGTTGCGTTTTGTCTCTGCTATCCCAGAGGCACGAGAAACAAGGATACTTGGTATGGCCACTTTGCTGTCCAAGGAGAAAGTTTACCATATTTAAGTCTACACAAATCACCCATTGGTGTTCATGATACTTTATTTTTTCCAAAACCAAAGCTATGTTGTCATATTGCTCTTTCATTTTCGTTGAGTGAGCAATTGGTATTGAGCCATATTTGTTCCCATTATGTAGAAGAACACATTTCAAACTTCGCTTTGAGCTGTCAATAAATAGGCGCCAATCATTTGGAAAATATTCAGGAAGACCCATTTTTACCAGGAGTTCTCTAATAGCATGGCAAAATACAAGATTTTCTTCTTCAGAGAAAAATGGTAGCAGATCTTTCTCCCTTGTGTGATAAAATGTAATTTTCGTTCCTGGTTCAAGTAAATTTTTTTCCTTCAACCTGGAAGCTACTAATTCAGAAGCTTCTTTCGACAGGTTGAGATCTCTAGTGAGGTCATTTAACTCATCTTGGTTGAAACATTGGGGAATTGATGGCATCGTTTCAAAATCACTGTCACCTTCAGTAGTGTCAGAATTCTGATCAGACAGACATGTTCCTCACAGAGTTCTGGTAGCTGCTGAAAAGTTGGAATTGGGACTTATTCTAGTGAGGGATAGGGCGTCTTGCAGAGACTAAATCTGCATAAGTCCATTTCAACCATAATTTAGTCAGAAATAAAGTGAATGATTTTTAGTTCTCTCCAAACCATTAGAGTGGAATTTCAGACTTTTCCTTTTCCCGGTAGTTCACTGTCGTAAATGCTCTGTACAAGTTTTACAGACAATATGTGGTGCCCAGGTTTTATCCTGATCACCAAGCTTAACACCAAAATATCCACAACTCGATAAGCCCTCTTTACAAAGTCACTAATAGTTTTTCTGTTTTCCAAGAACGTTTATTCCCCGCATATGTAATAAAAAAAAATCAGGATGATGTACACAGCTTCCTCTACTTGAACTCATTTCTATTCAACAACACAAATACAACAATTCACATTAATAATCTACTTTTTAGATTTACTTTTCAACAACTCGTTACTAAAGAAAAATTTCATATGACTAAGTTCTATCTATCTGCACAGCAGGAATTCACAAACTAATCTCAACTCTCAAATGCAGTTGAAGTTCACTTCAGACTGGACAGCTCCATATATTGGATTTCTATGGAACTGACTGGATGACACTAAATAGGATTAAATCCCACTTGTTAACAGTTTGTCAACCAATCAGTTATATATCTCATATTGTTAGTCTTCTATTTGTAATAAATGAATTCAAATAATAATTATAATAAATATTATTATTTTAAATTCAATTTGTTACAAATGAAGACTGACAATAAGGAAAATATACAAGAATCTATCTCTTGTATAAATTTTACAACACTCATACTTGAAAGTATTAAATAGGAAAAAGCATTGATAGATAAGTGAATTTATCTAAAAATCTAGAGCTGATACAGAAAAACTGCTATCATATTTAGATTCAGTAATAAAAATATAGTTAAAATCAGCTCAAAAATTGTAGGCACCAAAGAAAATTTTTTTTTGTAGGCCTGTGAATTAGTGCTCATTTCATACCAGTATAACTGATAATAGGAATCAAACTTTCCATTTTTGTAAAATTTGTTCAATCAACTCATTAAAGATAAATTTCAACCCTATTCTATATTAGCCCAGTTGAGCAGATTGATAACAAAACGGAGGCAACATATTTCATGTAAGACCATTACAGATCCTGCGTTTTCCTTCCTTCGCGTGAAGGATTCCACATAAATCTCACATCCGACTACTAACACAAACTACCTTACCGCATATACAATAAAAAAAAATAGGTGTTATATTCTCCACTATATCATGGTTCAAACGTAGCGTGAAAAATCTTTGTCGGTCCTAACTCGGTGACATTCCACATGATGTATTCGACCTGCCAGATGAATGGCTTTTATTATATTTTTGGTTAATAATTTTTATAGCGAAGCGATACATGGTGGACGTTTTGTTCAAGTGGTTTCGGTCTGTCCTCTATGAATAATGTGTCGAGATGCTGTTGAAGCAACTTGCCGGGATTCATCTCGTACACGTATGCAGTGTTTTCTTAATTTTCAAGATTCATTGATGATAGAGACATTTCAGTAATTAAGAAAATATGTAGGAAATTATTGAGAAGAGGTTAGGAAAAAGATTCTGAGATATAGGAATAAGCGCGCAAAAAGTTTGAGACATACTGAATGGTCTTGCCAGTATTGTGCTGTTAAATCAGTGGCGGATTCACAAATTTCCGCTAGTAGACAATTCAATTTTTGCCGCCCCTACTGACTTTTGAAATTCAATACGTTAGTTTAATCCCGTTATTAGTATGATTGTGAACTTAATGATGTCAGTTACTAGATTATTTTTGCAACCCGCTATGTACTGAAGAGTTTAATGTTGACCTAACAAGTTTATTTGACAGGCAAAACAAAAACCCCCGACTTTAAACGGCTCAATCGATTGTCATCAAACATGTCTAAGAACACTCGCCGATAAAATACCTGTAATACAAAAAAACTAAATTATGATGATGACAGACACGTGAAACTTATAATATGAATAAGGTGGGGAAAGGCATGACTTAAAAATACCTACACTATATGAGCACAGACAAAATAATGAGTGGTCAGAAAACATTGTTTTTGTTACATATTTTTATGGCACTTAACAGTTTAAAAACAATACGAACAATTTCTATTAAAATATAACATGTTTACAATCAATTAATGGTGACAGACAATGAGATCAAATAAGTTTTACATTATATATGCAAAATATATTATATTTCTGTCAGTTTTGGTGTGATTGAGCAACAATCCAAACAACTAAACATCCAAACTCACTTCCACATTTATAAAATATTAGTAAGATCATAATGATTTGAACCATCCAAGAATAGTGAAAAGTTCGCCGGCAAAATTCAATATTTGACCCGACCATCAACAACGTCTGCCTTCACGTGTCTGCCGCGTTCCGGTTGCTACTCGGGTATCTGCCCCCGCTCCGCACTTCACCAGCGCTATTGCCGCCCCACAACCGCCAAATTGAAAAAAATAAATATGTGGTCCTCCATCAATTACTTAAAAGAATATTCATGAAAAATTTCAAAGAAATTGGACCACGGAATCACGTAGTTCCATACAAACGTTGACCCCCTTAAGGGTACAATTTTGATAAATATTTTATGCTAAATGTTAAACCGGACTTCAGACTACACAATTCAAGGAGATTCATGTAAAAGTGCCCAGTAGTTTTTGCGTGATGTTCATTCAAACAAACGGACAGGCAGACAGACAAACAAGAAACTTAAAAAAATCTAATTCTACTCAGTTACTCATCTTAAGCCATCCTAGCGAATTTTTTTCGAATATCTTTAATGTACAGACTATTTTAGGTTTACGATTTCATTATAGTATAGATTGTGTACACGTATAATTATAAAAAAAATTGCTAAATTTGCCGCCCCTCTAAATCTGCCGCCCTAGGCACCGGCCTACTTGGCCTATTGGTAAATCCGCCACTGTGTTAAATCTTCTGAAATAACACCTTCCTTTAAAAATGACTTTCCATTAATTAATTCAGGTCTTTCCAAGTTGCCCACATCGAATCAGGAAATAACAAGATAAAACATGAAAACATCTGAACAACTAATGATTCTGTGTGTAGCTAGCATTAAGTCCACAAGATGATTATTTCTAGTTTTCAGTTCAGTCTAAATGAGCCTTGACATCAAGAGATGAATATAATTTAACCCCTAAGCACTTATAAGAACTGAAATAATTTTTGAGGGGAGAGAAATCATCAAAAGTTACAGAGAGATATTTCTCATGATTTTTTAGATGGAAACAAGATACCTCTGTTTTGTTGGTGTTAGAACATAAACACCATTCAACAAAATAATTCCGTAAAATATCCAAATCAGTTGATAAAATGTTGTTCAAAGTATGGGGATATCTGAATGCAAGTAAGCAATATCATCAGCATATACAAATTTCTGAGATGATGTGTAGGTAAATCACTGAGATATAAATTGAGAAATAAAGGGGCAAGAATTCTCGTTTTGAAAAATTCAAAAACTTGCAAAACTTGTGAAAATCCCAAACTATTAAGGTTGCATTTTGAATAGGCAATAATCTAAAATCCTTCATGAATAAAAAAATATCCATTCAGAACAAATTCTACAAATCTGTGGTTTACAAACTAGGTTCTGAAAATTGTGCTTCTGTATATATTAGGTTCGACTGGCAGAAGTTTCTACCCGAGATTCGAAGAACATTTGAGAAGCTACAGACGAATAAACAAGACTCAAATTATGCCATACACCTCAATGAAAACAATCACACATTTAATGAAAATCCCGAAAAACTTCACATACAATCAAAAAGTTTGAAATTAAATCTACTAGTTTTAAATGATCAAGTGGATCTTCACAATTCACCAATATTAATTTTATTATTCAAAAAGACTCAACAAATCTTTCAAATTGCTTTTATTCATAAAATCTTTTACCTGCCACAATAATTCGAAGAATAATCTCAAATAAATAGAAACAGTTTATAACTCGCTCTGAAGATGATGCAGCGTATCAAAATATTTATAAGCAAAACTGCAATAAATAGGGTTAGTAATTTTAATGAAGCCTATTCCCATTTCCTTCTCAATAATGATGGATTTACAGATAGTAAATTCTAAAACTTAGAGACTGGCTTCAGCTTTAGTTGGTATCACAGGTTCAGCATAATCATAATCTCTGACAACAAGCAATTTTGAAGAAAGTATCATAGAACTCTGGTAACCATGTTTGAGTATTATGTAGACAGAGGTGACATCCAGCGGAAAACCACCGAGACTTTTATCTCAGTGTATCTACAACTCTAATCGAAGATTCTAAAAAAAGAGTGAGTGTAACGTTCACACGCGATTGAAGTTATACTTCTTTGGCATTGTACGAGATGGCAATTAAATTGAAAAATCATATAAAATACCCTTCTCTAAATAGAATAAGTAGTTTTGATAGCGATAAATGTTTTTATTGTTGATATGTAGCATAAGTTTTTTCATATAAAATTACTGTTTTTCTTATATGTTTCTTTAAGTTTTTTGTTGTTTATTAATTCATTTCTTATGAAGTCCGAAAGTTCATTAGATTTATTCATTTCACATGAATTTCATTTATTTTTCATACCGTTTTTCCATTGCATTGTAATTTCAAATTATGCTAATAGAAAACCTTGAATCCTCTAAATAATTTTTATTCTTACTATTGTTTACGTGCTAGCATTACTGAAGACTCAACTTCTCCTATCAATTCTTTATGCTCTACTTCTGTATAATTTGTATTCATGGTTGAATGTAATGTTATGAATTTCAAAATTTTTTGAGTTAATTTCATTGCGAAAATAAGTAACATATTATTCTTTCATCTATTTTTGTATAACTTCAGTATCCTTTGTTTTCTCGTCTTCATTCCATGTTTTCATTGTTCATTACTTTCATATCATTTGATAACTGAGCTTTCATTCATATCAATTTAATTATCCCTGATCTGAATTCAATGACTTTGGAGTCTGTTCAGTTTTGGAATTAATTTCATATGATATAATACTAATGTAATTATTTTCCTAAATATCCACCAGAATAACAATAAAATGGTGAAAATTTATGACAGATTTTTTCTTCATGTCATTAATATAGCATATGCCTGAATTTCACATGAGCGGCATAATTCAGTGCATATTTACCATGCATGCTTGAGAAAATTTAAAATTCCCGCTGCTTGGTAATCCAAATTTCCCGCTGCTTCGTTCCTGTAGTACCAAATATGGCGGCCGATTTGTGTTACCAAAAATTATTATCATACGATTTAATATGTTTTACTAATTTTTTCATTTTCAAATATTATTGATTGATTTTATCTATTGACAAAATCAAAAATATTTGAAAACCGGATGGTACAGAAACGTGACGCCATATTGCAGTAACGGACTTCCGTTGCATTGTCATCCAGTTACTTCCTAGTCACGCCTAATGAAGTTTTACTTCAAAAACTCACAATCATGAGTCCATAAATATGATAGAAAAGAAAGGTGTACTCGTCTATGTAATAACTAAATTAATTGCACATGGTAACACATGACCAGCATGACTGTATACAGGGTGAGTCTTTGACCACTGCGTTAATTTTAACCATAGATCGTTCGAAAGATATAGGGTGTTGAAATTTCATAAAAAAATTGCATTTTCACCTGTAATATTCAAACGACAATATCAATTGAAATGATCTCTTGTAGAAGGTTTTTGATAACACTCGTGCAAATTTTGGCATCAATGGATTTATTTCACTTCTTGTGGGTTTCTCACTACTACTCTACAGATTGGTTAAATTGCATGAAAAACAAATATCGCTTGAACTAAAGGTCCGTATCTTGTACTTCCTGGAATCATTAGTCTTTTTACATATAAAATCATTCCTCATCTTTTCTCCTAGATTGCACCATTCTTGAGATATTTGAAGTTGAAAGGAATTGAATCGATATAATTTTGTCCAAATTTTCTGATTTCCAACTCCTGAAAATCAACTCTGTGATTTGAAATGATTCAATAATCAGATTTGTTCAATATTTCCATGGGAAATTTGATGTCTTTATTACACTATAGATGAAATTAACCACTGAACAATTTTTGTCTTACATTCACCACAAAATCTAAATTGCCATTTGCTGTATTCATTGTTAATGATGTCTAGCACCTTGTTTAATATTTGATCCAGAATAATATTCCATAATAAATAGAGAAAAAGTTTTTCATCACTCTTCGTTATATTTTGAACGTTGAAATAGGTAAAGTATTTTCTGTCAGGACCTGTTAAATTGAAGACTTGTCTTTATGAAGAGCTAGTTTTTTATAGCTTCAGACTTTCAGGGTTCATCAAATTATATCTATTCTAACATAGGAATGCTGCAAATTGAGCTCATATGAGTTTTAAAAACTTCGAACCCAGTCTCCTAGATTTGTTTTATACCTTTATTATCTTTATTTCATACCGATTCAACCTTGTTCACAAACTTAAAAGATAATAGAATTTGACTTAGTTTTAATATTTCTGAATGTTTGTTATGATGCATGGTTAATTAAAATTCAATCAATATTGAAACTGGAAGCTATAAGCTCATAAACAAGAAATTTTAGATTTTAGAATAGAATGCATGCATTTTCTGACCATAATCATTTCATACTGAATTGAATAATTTAAAACTATCGATATTATCCTTCCATTATTTTATTATAATAAGAAATTTTACAAATAACTGTTGACAGTTTCAAACAGAATCAAAACAACAAGGAACCACAGAACACTTTTGTATTGGGAACTACCCACCACAGAGACGTTATAATATTTTAATGTGATAATAATTCACTCTAATTATTCTGAGGAAAATTATAACTAAAGATCAATAATAGTTACAGATATTATCTTTCATTTAAAAAACAATGCAAATATTAATTTTTTTCTCTCCTGGGGTTCGGTAATAAATTAATATTCTATGGTAAGGTATTAAAATTTGACATAATCTATGAATAACCATTATTCAATATTTATGTTCTTGTTTACGTAATTAAAACAGATACTCTGATTATAAAAATCCGTAATCAGTAATTATAGTCTAAACAGAATAGATTCATATTAATTATTTAACAAAAAATTTTTTATTGAAGAACACCTAGTTGATTTTTCAAAATCAAATTTAGGTATTTCTTCAAGAAAGTATAATTGCACACCTAAATCTGGAAATACTTGTAATCTATCCAGGTAAATTGTTATTGGGATTCAGTACAGAAAATAATCATCAAGCAAAGTAACATCACTTTAAAATGATTATTCGTAGTGATATCATTCATTGTTGTTGAAGATTTCGAAAAAGATTTTCATATTTTTAACAGTATGATATCAAGAGACCTCATAGACCTGTTCACTGGTCTCTGTCAAGGAGAAGAAATTTCAGAAATATCAGTGTTTGGAAAATCATAGATGATTTTTTCTGGCTTTGAGTGAAAAAAAGCACAGTGACAACCTCTTGCCTTGGAAGTTTTCATAGAAATGATGGTTTTCATGATTTGGAAATTTTAAGAAGAAAATTACAAATGTATGATGATAACACCCAATAATTCTGAGGTTTTTTTGGAATTTCTCATTAGAAAGGCCTGGTTTATAATCTTGAAGTAGAAAGAAAATATAGTAGAACAACAAAAATCTATGTTTATGGTGTTGAATTTTTTTTACCAGAAACTTAGTATTTTGTATCTTCCTTCTGGATATGGACCTCATCGGATGAAACATGAGTGAGTGAATCAATTCTTAGAGGGAAAATAATGTTTTTAAACAATTAAGATTCAATAGTGGATGCTGTGGAAGGTATTTTTCATTCAAACTAAACTGGACTACAGAGGGGTATTTGCCCAATGTGAAAACTTAAAATGCTTATAACTTTTCAATTCAGCTGAATATAGAAAAACCGTAATGGAAAAAGTGTTTCTTTTGATCTCAAGAGCCTATGGTTAAAATTAACGCAGTGGTCAAAGACTCACCCTGTATAAATTCGTAAGAATTTTTATGCCATGCTCGGATTACATGTAATTCACTTAGTTAAGATATATCCGGGTAAATCTTTATTTTCTATGATTTTCAAGGGATATTTGAGAACAGAGATTGTCTCTGCTTGTGAAGCTCTAGGGGAGGGCAGCTGCCAGTATAAATAATTTTCGCCTCGATATTCAAAGATTTGACTAAAATATTTCTAATTTCTAATGCCGTTATGCCAGCACGGCAAAGTAAGAGTAAGATTTGACCTTTGAGCAGAGCCACAGTCCGCTGTCCACAAGGAAGAAACGCACGAAAATAATTGTTCTTCGAAAATTTACAATCATTCGAATTTATGAATGTTTATATCGTTGCAACCTGGCAAATCTCGTACTTACCTGCCCTGTCTCTTTTCAAAGATCAGGCTGACTATTTATACTTCCACGGATGCCGAAACGTCCAAGCTCGCGCGTTGGCGTTGGAGCAGTTGACATAATGTGGAAATTATTAACGTTGGTGGAAGAAAGAGAAAAAAGCACCGCCAATAATTTTTAATAATACCATATTTATATGTTCGATTTAATGGCAATCATTGGCATGAAAAGTATTCATAACTTTCAACGATAAAACCCACGCAACGTTGGTGGAATGGTGCGCATAGCCGGTTAGGTAAATGCTCTACAACGAACAATTTTTGTATGATATATACGTTTCTGGATAAGATTTTTGCTCGCCTAGTTCAAAAACTAGTAGAACAGCGTGCTATCGTTTTGACTTTTTGTCGGTGATTTTCGAATATTGGATTTGATTTCCTGATGAGGATCCGGGGTCAAACTTAATGTGTCCGGCCGTATACTCTATCATACAAAGGAAATGAGCTAGAGTTTTCATATTTTCAGAATTTATTCTTGGAAATATTTGATTACTCAGAAGATATTCGACGGAACTCAAGAAAAAATTATGCATTTATGGGAGTTAATGATATATATCGGGTGTCCCAAGGTGGGTAGCCTATTAAATTATTATGGAAAGTATTCATACAAATATTTCAAATTTTGTACATCAATAGAGGTTTACCTAAGGTACATTTCTGAAGTACTCTCAAATTTCCAATGTATGGAAATTTGGTAACAGCTTTGTTATTTTGAATGGGTCACCCCGTATTTCAATTTCTTTTATGATTGTCCATAAAAATTGAATTCAATTTTACCTTTCTATACCTATCTATCTTTAACTGTTTTTGAGTGATAAATTATTTTGGAAAACTTCCTATTAGATATGAAAGTAACGAAAATGGCTATAGTTTGATCAATATTCGGGAATTCAGTTCGAAATTTAGCATGATCTTAGATAATAATATGATTGACACTTCTATTTTCGAATCTTAGTTGTCAGTTATATGGAGCGGTAAAAAAAAACTAAAACCAATTGTCAACTCACAGAATTGTATAAAAACTCTGTTTTTTCAAATTATATATACTCTTTTGAACTTTTGGCTTACAATATTTAGTTAGCAACCAATAAAGCATATAGATCAGGGGTTAGTGACGGGGTGTCATACAATTCGGCGTATGACATAAGTGCCTAGGGATAAAACCCCAGTAAAAAAAACCCTGACTCCCCGCCTAAGTGTGAAGGTATGAAAATAAGCTGAAATATATTTGAGGGACTTTTTTGTTCAAGAGTGGTCTTGTATTGATGGAAACAGAGACTTCTTCAAGTTGCCCACATCGAATCTGGAAATAAAAACTATAAGCAGAAAAAAGAATTGAATAACAAAAATGCGTATCATATTCGTTTGAAATTTATAACCCATTCCAAGAAAGAATCGGAAACATCATGAATAGCCCTAAAACCATCTTGGAATTTATATATGGGACAACTATTGATGAGATGAGCTATTGTTTCTTCTGCTTCTTCACATTAACAACTTGCGCTTGGAACTGAGTTCCATTTAAATATCATGCTATTGGTACGAGCATGACCTGTTCTCAAACGATTAAGGACTGTCCAAATTTTTCTTGGAAGATCGAAATCTGGATTTTTTTCAAAAGGATCAGAAACGAGATATTTATTGAACATTTTGTAAGAGTTCCACTCAGTCTTCCATAATTCTTTATCGCTTATGTTCATATTGAAGAACGTATTATGCCATAATGGTTTACGTGACTTCAATCTGGGAATTTTATTTTGTGGAATATATGAAATAATTGTAATAAATTGGAAAAAGAATAATATTTGTTCCAAGAATTCAGAGCTGCAATTTTTAAAATTAAACACCCAGTATGTTTTTTCATTTTTAAAATAAGAACAATTTATTATTTGGGCAATAACCATCATCTCTTATGGTTCTTTTTCCCAACGTTTCAACAGACCTACCATTCTCAAGGTAAAATTAGCTTTTAAAAAAGCTGCATGTTTAGAAAATTTTTCAATTTTCACTAATAAATGTCAAAAAAAGAGGCTGTATGAAATATGTAATGTAATAATAATTCTACTCGAGAACAATCTATTCTACAATTTTTCTATAGATTTCCCTATACCTATCTTGTTTGCGTTTATTGAGTTTCCGATTATTTAACCGAAATCTCCTGCAAAAAATTTGGAATACATGTTGTTTGTCGTGGAAATTCGAAAAATGGTTTTCTATGGATCAAGTTGATTTATACCATAGACAGCACAGAGAAAGTATCAATAAAAAGAAATTAAGGCCTATTAAATCAATCTGCAATTCAATAAAAGCAGATAACTTAGAATCCAAACTAAATAGATATAGAGAAATATGTATATTTATAAAATTATAGAGTAGGTTGTTCTTAATCTGAAAATGAAAAAAATATGCAGGGTATCTAATTTGAAAGAACAGTGTTTTTTTACAATTTTATAAGTTGACAAATGGTATTTTGTTTTTACCATTTTGTATAACTGACAACTAAAATAAAAAAACGGTAGCACAGATCAGAACATTACCTAAGATCATGCCAAATTTTGAACTGAAATCGCGAATATTGATCGGAATATAGTCATTTTCGTAACCCTCAAATTTAATTTAAATTTTTTTTAAATAATCTCAAAAACTGTAAGAGAAAAATATAGGAAACTGAAGTAGATTAAATAAATTTTTTTATGGAGAATCATGACAAAAATAGAAATAACAGGAATGAGTCCCATTTAAAATAACGAAGCTGTTGCCAAATTTCCATACATCTGGCAACATTGGTAATTTGAAGTATTTCGGAGCTGTACCTTAGATAACCTAATAATAATTTAAAGAATTTGAAACATTATGCATGAATAGTTTCCATGATAATTTAATAGGCCACCCACCTTGAGAAACTTGATAAATGTATTTCATATTCTAGAGTTTTATGTTTGTCGAGTGAACCTACGATAAGTTTTGGGTGCTTGTTCTAGTGCCGTGAAGTTGTAGACAGGGTGCTATTTTATGACTTTATCGTTATTACTATTAGGAAAACTTTCCCACTGCTTAAAATTCATTTGATCTGTGAAATGGTTACATTCACCACCTTAGTAAAGTGCTCAACGTCACAGACCCTTTATGCGATTTTCTATTTTTTTAAGACCTACTTTTTAGCACATAAAAACACAGAGTGCAGAAGTCAGTTTACACTTCTCGGTCAGTATCGTACCTAGGGCGGAAGGAGGCAGCAGAAACGTAGCGAGTTGAGTTGTCCGCGTGTAGTGGTGTTGTTGTATACAATTACAGTGCCTTTCTTGCCATGGCTGAGCATGTAAAATACACGAAAAAAGAACGTGTTTGTTTGATCACTTCTTAGCTAAAACTTTACGGACATTATGCTGAAATTTTCGAAGAATTTCGCCAGCGCTTTCCAAATAAGCTATTTCCCACCAGACAAATGCTGCATAAACTGTATCGTAAATTCGTAAGCACTAGCACAGTAGTCGACGCGCTACGTTCAGGTCGCCCTGCAAATTTTTTCGTAAAATTTGTTTTACCGTGATTGAACGATGCCGCATGTGTGTTGAAGAGGAAGTAAACAATTCGAACATAAAATGTGAGGCCTCAAGTAATTATTGATATTTTATTTTTCTCGAAAATAAGTTTATTTGCAATTATTTTTGTTTTTTTTTTACCTTTCAAGAGCCTTTGACAGTCTCTCTTTCTACTTCATAATGGAAAAATGTTATAACCTTGGTTTCAGGGGTATATTCGTAGAATGGTTGAAGAGTTATCTCGAGAAAAGACCATCAAATGTCAAAGTCGGAGATACTCTGTCTTCCGAGTACACTTTGAAATTGGGAATACCGCAGGGATCTGTTCTAGGACCCCTGCTGTTTCATTTTCATTAACGACCTTCCAGAAAGTTTGAGAAGTGATTTGTTGCAGTTTTGTTTACGTAACGGTTTATCATCATGTTCAAAGATGTGCCCTATAGTTCTATTTGCTGATGATACGTGGTTTGCTCTTAGGGGTTCCTCTTTTGAAGAGCTCCAAATATTGTGCGAGTTTTTATTCGATTTTTTTGTAAAATGGTGCCGTATGAATAATCTCGTAATTAACATCGTCAAGACAGAAATTGTTCATTTTTCTATCGGATCATGTAGTAGGAAACTTATTTTTCGTAGCAAAGATGCAGTAACCACATCCAAAGATACTGTTAAGTTTCTTGGTATTCATTTAGACAAAAATCTTAGATGGTTCAGTCACATTGATTCGGTTTGTAGTAAGTTGGGGAAATTCTTCAGAAGCCGATACGGTCTTTATCATCCAAAAACGTATTCTGCGCATGATCTTTAGTATGAGTCCAAGGTCGTCCTGTAGACCAGTTTTCATACTAAATAGTATTTTGGGGCGTTGGTAGGGTCATTTGCTACCTTTTCAGTCTTGGAACCTGGGTCCTTAGTATTACGGTTATGGAGGTATGATTTTTTTATTAGGTTTTTCTAAATTACCCAAAATGTACCCTTCGAAGCCCCATAACTTTTTTTGCGTGTGTTTTTACATGCATTTTTTTATTGTATTAAGTCTACATGAGTGTGTGTTTAAAAAAAAACGTATTTATTGTTACAGATAACACCACAAAATTAACACGTGGGCCTTTCATTAAAAAAAAAATTATGAAAGTATGAAAACATCTCCACTCCTATTGAAATTTAAAAAAAAAGTTACAGCTATTACAAACTTAGTTTTATTTTAAAATGTTCTTTGGTTATAACGTTGCTAACCATATGCTATTTACGTAAGTCAATAAAAAAAATAATACTGCAAATAAGGTTTTAGTCAGAAGAGTGAAGAAAGTCGCACCTAAATAAAAGTACGGATTTCGATACAACACAGCGAGCAAGAAAATTTTACCTGCCCTTTTAGACGAGTGTGAATTATTATTACTATTTCTGTCCTTAGGTTGGATTGGGTTAGTCGCCGCTGACTTGACCCTACCGTCATTCGAGATTTAACTGTCTCTGCTGTTTTTGCTACTGTTGTTCTTATTTTGGTTGTTGATATGCCTAATTTCACCAATGCTGAGTATGCTGATATGGTGATGGCATATGGCCATATTACGTAAATAGCATATGGTTAGCAACGTTATAAACCAAAGAACATTTTAAAATAAAACTAAGTTTGTAATAGCTGTAACTTTTTTTTAAATTTCAATAGGAGTGGAGATGTTTTCATACTTTCATAATTTTTTTTTTAATAAAAGACCGACGTGTTAATTTTGTGGTGTTACCTGTAACAATAAATACGTTTTTTTTTTAAACACACCCTCATGTAGACTTAATACAATAAAAAAAATGCATGTAAAAGCACACGCAAAAAAAGTTATGGGGCTTCGAAGGGTACATTTTGGGTAATTTAGAAAAACCTAATAAGAAAATCATACCTCCGTAACCGTAATACTAAGGACCCAGGTTCCAAGACTGAAAAGGTAGCAAATGACCCTACCAACGCCCCAAAAAAATTTGACGGTCCATATGCCGAACATCCTGTATATCAAAGAGAAAGAGAATAGCCTTCCTAAGTTATCTAGTTTCCATAATTACCACACTAGAAGTGAAGGTGTCTTGTTCACACCTAAGCATAGATCCAGAAAATTTGAGATGTCGTCCATGTATCAGGGCATAAAATTATTCAATCATTTACCTTCCCAGAATCGATCCCTTAATATGAGAGAATTTAATGGAAGTGTGAAAACTTTATTGTTTAAAAATTGTTATTATACTGTTAGTGAATTTTTGAATGATGTTTTTGATGATACTCTGTACTAGCTGATTTTTTCTTTTTTTTCCTGACCTTTTTTCATGTCTTGTGGGACCAATAAATGATTTATTTATTTATTTATCATCACTGGCGAAATTAAGGTCGAAAACCATCCTTCAGCATTCAGTGAATCAGATTTTCACCCTTTTCTAACTCCTAATACATATTCTGTATTGTTACAATGGGATGTGGCGATCAAACGAAATAATATCCTTCCTTAAAAGGATTACACAAAAACGGTGGATGTAATTGTCGAGATGCCGCAACCTGTCAGTCGAACTGAGAAGAGAAGAACAAATAAATACACGGACAGGCACAAAGGATGGATGCGATACCGACAGATGCGAAAAGGATTTGCCGCCGTCAAATGGGATTACAATTACACGGCATTACACATGTCGCACCCGCTGGATTGAGACGTTTCGCCCTTGTTCTATTTGATTAACAAATACAGCCAGAATATACAGCGATCGAGAGGGATATGCTTCGAAACTGAACAGGAGCAGATAACACAGCTCTACAATTTTTTTTCCTTGCCCAGCATATATCTGCGGACTGCGAAGTCTATGTGTGTTTTAAGTTTTCCAAGTTTTCTATGTTTTGAGTCTATAATTTTTTAATATGTTCGTGAAACTACTGAATTTTTATGTATTTATGAAGGATTTTTGTGGCCATCCTCATCAACCCTCAAATTTTTTTGAATAGGGAATGTGGGTCATGTGGTACTTTTTTTAGCAAAACCTTTATATCTTTTTTACAGGCGTGCAGAATTTCTCTTTAATTAGTTATAGTTCAATGATGTTTTGTAGCGTTCTACACGCGAATTTATTCGCTAGTTTTTTCGTTTTATTGACGAAACCAGTGAGTGAGTGAATTAGCGATAAAATGTTGGTACGAGTGTATCTCATATGCCACCGTATGTGTCCGATGCCTGGAAGATTTGATTTCTCTCTCGTTGCAGGTTGAGAAACCTGTATATTGGTTCTGGCAATTTAGAAATTCGGCAATAATTGAGGGCATGTTCCTAAATGTATTTATACCAACAGGATTGGCAGTGCATTTATTATAAATGTATTTCAAAAAAAAACGACGATGTTTGATAACAGAAGGGCGCAGTGTATAAATGTATTTGAGGTAATAATAATAATAATAATGACTTTATTGAATCCAAATTATCCATACATTTATTCCTAATATAAAAACAATGTACAATCACAGGGCGGAGTTCAGGTTGTGACATGAGGAGCTCTGCTCTTCCTCTCAAGCCCTGATTCAAGTTCATGCTAGTTAATGTAGTATAATACAAAAGGTTAAAAAACTATGATGAAGAGAAAAAAAAAGCAATACATTCTGAATTGGCTACAGTGCAATGAAGGAGCGAAATCAAGTGCAGGTAAAAGTGCGTCAGTTACTGGACCGACACTGTTCAGATAATAACAAACCTTTTATTACCTTTCTGAAGGAAGCCACCGGAAGACTATGCCATCTATTGGTAATATATTTGTTATATAGCCTATATATGCTGAAACTGAATGACCACTCAAAAATAGACTAATTATGTTTAGGAGGAGATATGAGACCCCTTCCTCGAATATTAAGGTTATGGACATCAGATCTAAAAGTAATTTTCCGATGCAAATATGATGGTTTCCGATATAGCCCAATTCCATGATAGCAAACCAGAGCAGACAGCAAGAACCGGTTCCGTACATTCAACCATTTGACCTTCGACAACTTATATGAAATACGCTCGAATTTTCTAATTCCAAAGATAAATCTCAAACAGGAGTTCTGTACCTTCTGAATGCAGCTTAGAGTATTCTGATCCAGGCATGAGAAAAACACCTGCGAGCAATAGGTGAAATTAGACAGAACCATAGAGTCGCATAGTGATTTCTTCAGTTCAAGCGGAAGTGATCGGCGATGCGGATAAAGCAATCCTAAGGCATGCATTGATCTTTCTATGCATCCTGAGATATGTAATCTATAGTGAAAAGAATTATCCATCAACAAACCCAAATTACGTACAGTTTTAATAACAGGAATCTTCTCCGTACCAATAACAAACTCACTACACTCTTCTAACATATCACATGCTGACTGATTACCAAAAAAAAAATCGCCTTAGATTTGCTTCCATTGACAAGCAGGTTATGCTGTTCTGACACCTTTTTGATAGCTTGTAAATCCCAATTAATCTTATTCAGTTCCTCCAGTACATCAACAGCATTAGCATTCAAACTGTAATAAAGTTGTATACCGTCATATTAAAAATGAACCTCACAAAACTCAAGGTATTTCCAAAATCCATGGGCATAAACTATGAACAACAGAGGACCCAAGAGAGAACCCTGGGGCACCCCGCACGAGATGAACAAAGGGTCCAACAAAGAGCCATCAACTTTGACTCGCTGTGTTCTGTGGAAGAGATAGCTTTTGAGCAGTAGCACATCCTCATTTGAAAAGCCCACGAAAGATAAAATGGAAATCAGTAATTGATGACAAATAGAGTCAAAGACTTTACTATAATCAAGTAATATAAGTGCTGTAATGAGATCCTTATCCGTGGCTGACAAAATATCATCGGTAATCTTGAGCAGAGCAGTCGTGCAGCTGTGTCCGCGACGAAAGCCAGACTGAGATTCCGGGAGTATGTCAAACCTATCAAGATGCTCCACCATCTGAGTATATAAAAACTTCTCGAAAACCTTAGATACTGCTGGCAATATACTTATGGGGCGCAAATCGCTAAGCTGTTCAATCTTTCTTTTCTTGGGTATAGGCAGCACAATGGCGTTTTTCCAAGCTGAAGGATAATATCCCGTTAAAATGCAGCAGTTTATTATGTGGACAAGATATTTCAAGATATGAGGACAACAAATTTTCAACATCGAGACACTTAACTTGTCAAAACCTATAGCATCGTCATCCAGACATTTAGACAAAACTTATTAGAGAGAATGATCTTTTCTGGTCAAATTCACAGAAGCTATCAGAGGAGTAAAAATTCAAGAGTTCGCGGTCGACAGCCTGCTTTCCAGGAACGGAGTTAATAAAATACTGATTCAGCTCATTAGGATCAGAGAATTCTTTAGTCCACATACTTCCCAATAATACAGAATCAACTTTCGTTTTTGTATTTAGAAGTTGTAAGATCAATGATTTATTTTTTGTTGTTTCAATATTTTTTTACTAATAAATTACACAATTCTTCACGCTGACAGCCTCCAAATAATCCAAAAAAAGTAGCAACCTTAACCATCAAGTATTTCTCATATGGTTTTTAAACTTGTTCACTTGTTCATGTGTAAGCTTCTTTGATTTTTTGGGGCAATATCCTTCACTTTTCCGCTTTAAATATGCCTTCACCTTGAAATATTTACTAACATCAACACCATTTTTAACAAGGGCGCCCGACTTAATCATTGAAAATTTACTCCACAAAGTTGATGAGCTCCAAATTTTTTTTTATTTTCTATATAAGTGTGCTAGGAAAACAGGTCCCCTGAAGTTCCCTTCTACATTTTTCAAATTAAGCCAGTCTAGGAGATTAGTATAATCGTGGTAATATCGTACAGCTGAGTTGATTTTTTAGGTAGGAGTTCCAAAGTTGCCCTTCCTGCCAACTCTTCAATTTCCACAGGAAAAATCAAATCAATTATTACACTATCGACAAGCATATTGGACAGTCTATAACCCATCGAGGTATAATAAGAAGAGATGACATCAGTCGAGAAAAATGGGACTATTTCTGCTATATTGGTACACGATTTAAGTCAAATTTTGACATTTGTTCAATTTTTCATCAGCTTTTTGTACCTTAATAAAATACTGATCATATAAATAAATGCAATCAAATGCCACATATTCTCTTCAAGTATTTTTCAAATGTGCTCATCAACCAGAGCATACATTTGATTGGAAGTGAACATAATCTGAATCCAATTTTTTCGCCATATTGGTGCTACTTTTATGTCAAATGGATGGGTCAATTTTTTCCTTGCTCGATTGCATGTCATGTCTCCTTATTATTATATCTCGATGCTATAACCAGACAAAAATTGGACAAGGAAGCAATTTGAATGACAGTATCTTTTTTATAAGTAAACAAACATTTGTTACTCTGTAACCACAGCGTTGGCAACGCTATTCACAACAACCTTGTGATTATTTAAATTTAAAAATCTTACAACGTAGATTAAAATGCATTTTGAAGTTTAGTGTCATTCCAAGTATAGTTTTCCACAACATATAATTGCGAAAAGGTCATTTTTAAATATAATAAACAGTAATGGTCCAAGATTGGAACCCTGAGGCATTCCAGAAATTGAGAAATAGTCTGCTCTAATATTATCATTATATGCTACAAAATGGGACCGTTTAGCCTGGTAGGACTTCACTAAA
Source organism: Micraspis discolor (assembly GCA_030674115.1). Lineage (NCBI taxonomy): Eukaryota > Metazoa > Arthropoda > Insecta > Coleoptera > Coccinellidae > Micraspis > Micraspis discolor. Next base: position 7,610,397 of record JARTUT010001740.1, read on the forward strand.
AATTGCATCACGGATAAAGCCAAAATGCAGCATCTTGAAAGACATCATGATGAATTTTGTCCAAAGCTTCGGCAAAGTCCGTATATATAACATCCACTTGTCCATTCATGTCAAGTACTTCAGAGATGAATTGAGTGAGAACGACTCAATTAGCTACTGTTGATCCATTACGGACAAATCCATGTTGAAAAGATGAAATAAAGAAACTCAGGGAGGAGTATATCCTATCGTACAGAACGATTTCAAAAACATTTGAAAAATAATTCAAAACAAAAATGGGCCTGTAGTTCTTTATATGAGATTTCTCACCAGATAGTAACCAAGAACGTTTATCATTTCGATGAGGCCTTCAAAAGAGCTAGCAGTTCTGAAGAGTAAGCATTCGAGTGTTCTAATAATAATCCTCAGGATCTAGCAAACCCCGATAATTCCATAATTACATTCCATGGTTCCCCGGGATCAAGAGAGGATTACTCGAATTCGATAATTATGGCCCAGATCCATATTTCAGGGTGGAACTGGATCGGAGGCAACAACGCTGTGTTACATAATCCGGAAACGGTGCCCTTTGTGAGACGGAGCCGTGATTGCTGACTCCGGGCGTCTCAGACGCTTGTTTCCGTTTCGATGAGGAGCTGATTGTAAACTCAAAGCCCGGATCTCCCGGCAGGAGTTGGGAAGTGGGAGGAGGTCTAAAGGGACAGCAGGAAAAGGGCGTTGGGAACAGACATCGTGAGTCAATGCTGCCTGTTATTTCTTATTGAAAGACTTCGTATCGGAGATTTTCACTGAATGCATTGAGACATGTGTTAGATATATCGGGTGACCTATTAAATTATTATGGAAACTATTCATGATAAATATTTCAATTTTTGTAAATTAACATAAGGTTATCTATGGTACATTTCTGAAATACTTTCGAATTTCGAGCGTTGCCAGATATATGAAAATTTGGCAACAGCTTTGTTATTCTAAATGGGACACTCTATATTTCTTTATTTTTTCTCTATTTTTTATGACTCTGAGGCACAAAAATGGCTCTACTCCGCTCAGTATTCGAGATTTCAGTTCGAAATTTGGCATGATCTTGCTTAATAGTTTGATCTGCACCACAGTTTTCGAATCTTAGTTAACCGTTATGCAGAGTAGACAAAAAATTAATATTTGTCAACTCACAAAATTGTAAAAACTCTGTTTGTCAAATTAGATACCCAATATGATTTTTTATTTTCATGAGAAAAATTCGCTCTCATTTTTCTATACATGTTCTTATACCTATCTTGTTTAGACTCTGAGTTATCTGCGTTTATTCTGTTTCAGATTATTTATACAAAATCTCATGAGTCATAGATAGTTTTATGTCAATTTATAGACAACTAAGAAAGCACAACGAAATCAAAGCATATTAAATAAATATTGAATTCAATAAACGCATAAAACTTGACAAGATGATTATAGGGAAATGTATAAAAAAATTTTAGAGTAATTTTGAAGTTGATGACGAGATATTGTTGATGATGGAGCTCGTGTTGAATGATTATTTGGGATATTACCATCATCTATTGTCGATGTAATGTTTTCCGACGTTTCGATAGACTCAAGACACTAACAGAGCTAAACTTACAAAAGTTAAGCCTAATAATGAGACACAAAGGACAAAGAACTGCATATATGAATTACCTTGCGAGTGCGGAAGATCTTACATCGGAGAACTAAACGCCCTCTGAATGTACGAATAAAACAACATCAGAAGCTTCTACTAGTACTAGACAGCGACAAATCCAGGTTAGTCCAACATGCTGTAGATGAGAATCATCGTATAAAATGGGATGAAGCATCAATAATATCCAAAGAAGAAAAACTTGCAAGAAGAAAAATCAAAGAAGCAGCATTTATGAAAATAACACCAGATTCCATAAGTGCTCCATCTATAGATCTGCCAGAAGTTTGGACGCCGATAGTTCGATCCAACTTAAAAAGATCATCATATCACAGATGAGTATATAACATTGTTCATTTTTCTTTCATGACTTCTGTCATATTGACTTTTTGAAAATAGATAATTTTCAAAAGGTTTCTTACTTTTCTCCTTGATAAAGATAGATGTTATAGATTTATAGATTTAGCGAAAATTATGATTTTTGATAATTTGTGATTTATCAATGGGGGAATTGTTTAAATTACGGGATTTAGGTTAATCAAATATATGAACAAATTGAATTATAATGACAATAATAATAATAAGGTCTCAGCAATATAAATATGTGCAATTCAGTTTTTAGACGTCCTGTGAGAGAGTATGAAAAAGGTCATCCAAAAAAAAACGCATACATGTTTCTTTGAAATAAAACAGAAACTATTTGCAATTTTTATTAAAAGTATATAATTATAAGTGGAATAGAATTTCATTCAAATGTCCACCACGACTGCGTCTGCAGGCATCAATCCGAATATCGAAAATTTCAATGACTTTCCGACATGTTGCTGGTGTTATTTCACGAATTGCAACTTGAATTTTGTTTTTTAGATCATTAATTGTTCGTGGCTTGTTAGCATACACTCGACTTTTCAACAAATTTTACTTATTGACGAATCCATCCATTGTGAAATGAGCTTCGTCACTAAACAAAATTTTGCTTAAAAACAATGGATCTGTCGTTCGTTGTTCAATAATCCAACCATAAAATGGCTTATGTCATTTGAAAAGATGTCACGTGTAAAAATTATATAATTCTGACAACTAGGCATCACATTTGGATGACCCGTTATTATATTATTACGATAACACATTTTTAAAACATTCTTTCTGCTCTATGATCTGTAAGGGTTTCAGTTTATATTTTCGAGAGTGCGACTACTGGGTGATGTCTATACTATGGTAAAATACTGTGGATAATGTTATGTTTATTCTTGCCATGAATAAACCATAATTATTATTAGGTATTGTTATTATATCCACCTAGGTGGCAATGAGAAAACAATATACTTCAGCTAATTCGAATGGAGCGGGAGTTCGGGTAACGCCAAAAGATCCGGAACACCGCACCTTTTCCGTAACAAACTGGAAACCATTCAGTATTCGGCTCGTGTTTGCAAACAGAACGGAAAACGGGGAATATACGAAGTTGGAAAAGTTACGTCTAGTCCATGATTCGACGTTGCCTTTCCCGAGATTCTAAACGAATAAAGGTAACGAAGTGCTGAAAGGCTGAACTCTACACGGAGAGTACGGAAACCGTGTTTGTTGCAGAGGGATTCTGGGTTGTCATGGCAATACGACGAGCAGATTATACGCTCCGGACGGCTATGCTGGATGGGAGGAAATCTCGGGATACGTGTTGATAACCTTCGATCCTTCCGCATATAAAAAAGATGCTGATTTCACACATACTCTTATTGTTTTTTATATGTTTCGAATTTTATGAAAAATTATTTATCTCGTATCAATGTTTTTCAGAATATTCATTGGTGAATTCGGCGATTTTTTCCGGTCTCAATCGATTGGATTCGACTTCCTGATGAAAAATCTGTGGTCAAACTGGTATGCCCGGACAAATACTATATCTGCCGAAGGAGATGAGATAGAGTTTCCATATGTTTAGGGTAGTCAATTTCGTGATTGGACCAAAACCAAAAACAATATGTAACTTGAAGAACGTTTGAATGACAATGAACTCATAAGATATTCGTCTGATCTCAACAAAAATTTGTTCGTTTATAAAGAAATTAATATAATGCATATCCCTTAATAACAAAAATTTGTTGAATTTCAAAGTAAATTTTTTTGTGAAGAAAGTTTGAAAAATAAATATTCCTAATGACATTCCTCTTTCCAATTTATCTTTATAGATTGATAATTAATTGATGGCATTAAATACAATCTGTGTTTGAAATATAAGGTTATAAAGCAATTCCATATAATCTAATAGTTAATAACAATAATGTAATAAAATTCTCGAGACGCCATGTTTGTATTAACAATCCTCTGAAACGGGTTGACAGATTCTCATGAAATTTTGCATATTGGGTAGATCTGAAAATCGGACCATCTATTTTTCCTTCATATTTTTTTTTATTTTAAGATAAATATCTTATTTAAATTTATATGATAAAGCGTACAAATTCACATACGACTCTGAATTTTCACCCCTCTACGATCAACCCCTATGTTTGGAAACTTTAATCTTTACTTGTATATAATGTTTTTCTGAAAGTGTGTTAACAGTGCACTCCTAAAAGGCTGGACCAATTTGAATGATTTTTTTTGTGTATTCGATGATACATACATATACAGATTTTTATTCATATACCCTTATGATTTTTGGGTATTTTTACAAATTTTCTAGCGTGCCAATTTCTTCAAAATTCTGCGAGCTTTTATGTTTCAGCCTTATTTAAATATCTTCTAAGATTCAACTGAAATTGAAAGATATTTTTGGTGTTATTGAGGAAATCAAATTTCAGATGCTCAAAATTCCTGAACTTTTCGACGGATTTGGCTGAATAACGAGCCCAGATATTTGAACAATTAACCTATTCTGAAAATATGAAAACTTGAACTCACCTCTTTCGAAAATATACTAATCAATCATTTTGGCGATATATATATAATATTCTTTTGAACTTTTGGCTGACAATATTTAGTTAGCAAATAATAAAGCATATAGATCAGGGGTTAGTGACGGGGTGTCAAACAATTCGGCGTATGACATAAAAGCCTAGGGAAAAAACCCCAGTAAAAAAAACCCTGGCTCCCCGTCTAAGTGTGAAAATACAAAAATAAGCTGAAATATATTTTAGGGACTTCTTTCTTCAAGAGTGATCTTCTATTCATGAAGACAGAAACTTCTTCAAGGTGCTCACATCGAATCTGGAAATAAAAAGACAAAAGCAGGAAAAAGAACTGAATAACAAAAATACGTATCATATTCGTTTGAAATTAATAACCCATTCCAAGAAAGAGTTGGAAACATCATGAATATTGGACAACCATTGATGAGATGAGGTATTGTTTCTTCTGCTTCTCCACATTCACAACTTGCGCTAGGAACTGGGTTCCATCTGAATAGCATGCTATTGGTACGCCCATGACCTGTACTTAAACGATTAAGAACTGTCCAAATTTTTCTTGGAAGATCAAAACCAGAAACTTTTTCAGAAGGATCAGAAACGAGATAAATACGTATATCTGCCCGTTATTGAACTGTGTATATTTCCATTGAACACAATCGTTTATGTTTTAACTCCACATGTCCAGCAGTGTTGCTGCTACTATAATTTTAATTTCTGACACGCCTATTGGAAAGCTTTTTATATTCGTAAAAAATCCAATTCTATATTAGAGAAAGTTGCAGCGGGAAAAACCGGCTCCATATTTTTCCGATTCTAGATTTTTTGCCGTCTAATTAAAACACCCTTTATTTACATTCAAATTTTTTGTGGTCAGAGAAAGTATCAGGGATTCAATTAGCAAATCAACACCTTAAATTGTAAAATGTAATTTTCAAAGTTTATTATGGATGCTTGTTTCATGTTACCATGGATATCACGTGCGAAAGTGAATCCAGCAAGAATGATTCTTACGATCGATTTGTATCAGCTGAATAAACTATTGCACATGAATAAGTGTTACTCTTGTCCTGTATAATTACTTCCAATTTATTATTGATAGAAATGGGGAGCCTCTTCAATCGACTTGAAGGCTTTACATCTCAAAAATAACATAGGACTTGTATTAAATTGAAATTGTCTCTCAAAGACGATTAGTTTTCAAAATATCTAAAACACTGATAAAAAAGTCAAATATGTTCAGTCAGTAATATGTTCATTATTCTTATTTTAAATATCCTGAGCGTAAACCGTTTTTACAACATCGAAGAGGAAGGATGTGGAAAGGTCATACGCATCTTTTGGATTTCAAAAATATCATCACAGGGTGTTTCAAATTTTGTGTTGAAATTTGTGATCTTAAATTGGCCATAACTTCTGTTTTTCAAATTAGAACCCTATTTTTTTATAATTGTCTTGTATTCTGCGGTCAAAAATAATGATAGTTTTCTCACATGATGCTCTTAAATTCAATAATTTCTGAGTGATTTGAAATTTTCTGGATTTATGTAGTACGTAGAGTCAAATTCTTCGAATCTGATTCATCAGGATATTCTGTGAGCATAGAAGATAAATCATCCTATTTATAATTCACAAGTGTCAGACAGGTCTTATTGTTAGTCGTTATGAAATTTTTTGATTTCACAATCTATGCTATTCTAATAATGAGATTTTGGATTTATTTCTTTTATTGTATTTTTTCAATTGTATACGCAATACACATTCAAATGAAGTAAATGATATTGTTTATTTCAAATCCATGGTGGATGACACAAAATGTTGAGTATCCAATGAGAAGTATGCCCATTTTTTTTACAATTTCTGAAAAGTTGTTTCAAACTCTCCAAATTTTGGAATGTAAGGGCCCCTAAAGAATACAGAAAAAGGGTAGTTGATGAAATTAGTATTTCGACTTATTTCGAAGCGAATGAGAATTCATCTCTTCAATAGGAAACACATTAAATAGATTAGCTACTTCAGTACACCGAATTATGATTATAAATAAATTATGATAATAAAAATAAAAATACGTTTCAAAACTCAAATTAACAAAATAAATGATCAAGTAAGAGTTTCAATATGGTAACCATTTTGTTCCACACACTTTCGAATACGTCTTGAAACACCTCGGTTAGTCGCTCGCTTAATTTCCTCCCCCTTTAGTGAGTGGAAAGCATCCTCCACACGCCGTTTCAAATTTTCTTTGCTTACAATTGGAGAATCATAGACTATGTTTTTTACTCTACCCCATAAATAAAAATCTAAGGGAGATCGTGGGGGCCAAAACAGTGAAGAACGGCGTCCGATCCACGATTACCAAACATTGCATTCAGTTCTTCAGCCACCTCGTGCGAACTATGTGCCGGAGCCCCATCCAATTGCTGTAGTCGACATACTCAACGGCAGTTCATCCAAAAACTCAGAAACAAAATTTCTTAGGATTTCCAAAAATTTTTCTGTATTTAAATTTTCTTCATAAATAAAGTACCGCACTTTATTGTTCATCAAAAGAGCAAACACATTAAAACTGAATTTGTTCTGGGGGGTTCTTTGTCTTTGTCTATCACTTCTTCAAATGTGGCAATTCTTTCTATTAAATACTCCTTCATTATTGAATTTTGCTTCGTCTGTCCAAATGATCTTTTTCAAAAAATTTTCATTATTTTCAAGTTTTTCTAATATTCCTCTACAAAAATTTAACCTTTTTATGTAGTCACCTAGTTCTAATGGATGAACTTTCTCATATTTGTAGTCATGAATGTCGTGTTTTTTCAAAATTCGGTGCACTGAATTACTGTCTAAATCGATTTCATAAGCTGCACTTCGAATAGATGCATTTTCATTCGCTTTGAAATAAGTCAAAACACTAATTTCATTTTCCTCATCATCAGCTAATCTTCTTTTGTATTCTTTAGGGGCTCTTACACATCCAAAACTTTGAAAGTTTGAAACATATTTTCTAAAGGTAAATGGGGATACTTCTCGTTGAAGGCCCGGCAGGTTCTACTAATAATTCTGTCACATTCACCATGTATATAAAATAGATCCAGAATTTCGTAATTAGAATAACGGTTCATTTTGTTAAATCGTGAAATGAAGATAACGAATAACAATAACACCTGACACTTGTGAATTATTAACAGATAATTTATCTTCTATGGGTACAGAGTGTTCCCATGGTTTCGAAAGAATATTCATTGAATTTTTTTAGATGCAATCAATTTGACTCTACGTACACCATAAATCCAGAAAATCTCAAATAACTCCGGAATTATTGAATTTGGGATCATAATCATGTGAGAACACTATAATTATTTTTGACCGCAGAATCCAACACAATTATATAAAATAGGGTTCTAATTTGAAAAACAGAAGTTATGGCTAATTTAAGATCACAATTTTCAACATAAAATTTGAAACACCTTGTGATGATATTTTTGAAATCCAAAAGATGCATGACCTTTTCACATCCTTACTCTTCGATGTTGTAAAAACGGTTTACGCTCAGGATAAACATATTTCTGACTTTTTTTCCAGTTTTTTTTTGTGATATTTTGAAAACTATTCGATTTAATACAATGGTTTTAACAGAAATGTATTCACTATTGAATACTCGATCATACCAGGAATGGAAAATTTGAAAAAAAAATTTTTCGTCTAATTTATTTTCACTCCCTGTGTAACCATAAGTTTTTGGGCATCGAAAAATTTTAGCTCTGTAGAGAACTTCGAACAATATCATAATCCCAATTTTCAGATTTCAAATATGTCTAATTCTCCAGAAACGTGTAATATGCACTCGAACTTGAGACACCCTGTATACAGATTTGTATTCATAAACCCTTATGATTTTTGGGTATTCTTACAAATTTTCTAGCGTGTCAAAATTCAAAAATCTGCCAGCCTTTATATTTCACCCTTATTTAAATATCTTCTAAGATTCAACTGAAATTGAAAGATATTCTTGGTGTTATTGAGGAAATCAAACTTCAGATGCTCAAAATTCCTGAACTTTTCGACGGATTTGGCTGACTAACGAACTTGACCCAGATATTTGGACATTTAACCTATTCTGAAAATATGAAAACTTGAACTCATCTCTTTCGAAAATATACTAATCAATCATTTTGGCGATAAATACGTATATATCTGCCCGTTATTGAACTGTGTACATTTACATGATTAATTGTCTACTATTGCTGAACACAATCGTTTATGTTTTAACTCCACATGTCCAGCATTGTTGCTGATACTATAATTTGAATTTCTGACGCGCCTATTGGAAAGCTTTTTATATTCGTAAGAAATCCAATTCTATATTAGAGAAAGTTGCAGCGTGGAAAACCGGCTCCATATTTTTCCGATTATAGATTTTTTGCCGTCTAATTAAAACACCCTTTATTTACATTCAAATTTTTTGTGGTAAGAGAAAGTATCAGGGATTCAATTAGCAAATCAACACCTTAAAATATAATTTTCAAAGTTTATTCTGGATGCTTGTTTCATGTTACCATGGGTATCACGTGCGAAAGTGAATCCAGCAAGAATGATTCTTACAATCGATTTGTATCAGCTGAATAAACTATTGCACATGAATAAGTGTTACTCTTGTCCTGTATAATTACTATTTAAAGCTATCCAAGCGTTATTATTGATAGAAATAGGGAGCCTCTTCACACGGGAACGGAAACAATTGTCGAATTGAAGGCATTAGATCTCAAAAATAACATAGGAATTCAATATAAAGTTTAAATTTTTTATTGAAATGGTCACTCAAAGACTTGATTTGAAATTTTTTCTTCGTATCCTTCAAAGCTTAGTCTGATAAAAATATTTCAATAACGATTCATCTAATATTCATAAGACGAGTTGATGTAACTAATTTTTATGATGTCGTAATTGTTGTTTACATCAATTGTTAGTTAAAAGGATTGAATAATTGAGTATGTTGTAAATGTTATACAGGTATCAATGTATTTATTTTTAATTTAGATTAATATTTGTCATGTTTCTGTATTTTTTATATATTTCAGCCTAAAGAAGGGATTATAATGTCTCGAAACGTCGCTGTTGAATAAATTGTAAAAAGTCGGTGCCTTGTGACTGATATACCCTTTAGTCCATTGAAAAGTTACATTTTAGGTTGCGTTTTTTAGAGGACGCAATTTTATTTTTTTGATGTGTAGGGGGGGTCAGTGTAAAGCTAAAAGCAAGTTTGTGGGGTCGCCACCCTTGTCCCACGGCCGCCATCTTGAAAATAGGGGTTGAAATGGTATTTACGATATATCTCTTTAACTATTTATTTTATAAAAAAAATTATTAACATTTTTTGTTGCAAATTAAATTCTCTACAACTTTGCTCCAGTAACTTTTTGTCGTAGAACTATAAATAAAAAAGTTATAAGCGAAAATCTCCGGAAATTTGAGAAAAAAATTTATATTTTTCGATGTAACTTTTTTTTATCATTTTACGAAAAAATGATGTCTGACCATTTTTGTACATCGTTTTTTGAGGAACAACTTTTATTCGCATCATTTTTTCATTAAGTCAATAGCTAAGGTTTTACAGCGCTCCGAAGTGAGTACTATTTTCCTTATAGTAATTTTTATGTTGGCATGTCCGTTTAGTAAATAAATAAATAAATAATGAAATGGTTACCTTACATTTATCATGATATGAAAAAAATTGGCATATACAAATGTGAAATAACAAAAACCTTTCCTCCGAACTGTTACAATGGAAAGATTAATAATTTACAATAAATTGCAAGTCATCATCATCATATAAATAATCTTATTTAGCTTGGTGGGAACAAAATGTTTTTACCGAATCAAAAATTCATTTCAAAAAATAATATTTCAAATTAATTGATTATCTTTCAAGGATCTGGGACATAAAACCATAACCTGACTAGATAAAACACTAATTGCTAATAAAAATATATACCTAAAAGAATTATGAAAAGAAGAATTCATTTACAAATTAGGAAAAAAATTTAAACACTGAAAACAAATTTTGCTAGGCCTAAGATCCCCAAAACTTCATTTTATTGACCTATATTTCGCATGTTTTTCAAATTTTTTATTATGTAGTTGCAGGTTTTTTCGTAAAAGTTTTTTGCAGTAGGCGAAAGATCCCTAACTCTGCATATTCCAGGTAGACCCAAATTACCAAAAGGTTTTCTTCGACCTAAAAATAAGTCAGAACTCCAATGTTTCCACATTAATCAAAACATACAGTAAAACATTAAGGAAAACATCAACTGTACAGAATTGTCAATAACAAGAACTGTAAGGGTACCTTACAACGATTTAAGAAACATTGTGAACGTTTCACAATTCTACAACAATTCATCTATAAAATATGAGGTTGAAACTATTTATGATATAGCTAAGTAAGATCTTTGAGTAATAAAATTCGCAAATTATAAAACAAGAGGTGTACCTAACTTCCCAACATCATGGTTCAGAAATAAGTATGGTTCAATCAGCTTCAAGAAGACTTCCTGCTTTATTATTGAAAGGGACAAAATCCTCAGGCCTGAAATGTTTATCACAAATCCTGTAATTGTCGTAAATATCTCTTTGGGATTTCGCCTTCAAATCTTCTCTTCTCAACTAGTTGATTAAGTAACTATTAACACGCTTTCACGGGAACAGTCACTTTTAACGCTATTGACTGTCGTCGTCGAAAGTGTCACTCTTATTGGCAGTTGTACAAAAAATTATTGCATTTCCAAACACAGTCGTTTGGGAATATTAATGTTTTCCCGCTAATCATACTATTTCCAAACTAGAACAAGAGTGCAAAAATCTTTTCTTAATTTCCCATGAATGGAGAAGTTCGATCGTTGAAAGGATCGACCCGAGCTCTCGCATCAAGTGCATCCCACACGAATCAAAGATTTAACACGGTTACATGAACCAATTGTGAAAAAATAAATAGATTCAACGCTCCTCTATAGATTTTCGCAGGCGTTTTCGTAGGTCACGTGCTGGTAATTTGGTTTGATCCCCACTGTGGCAATCGCTGAATACTGGAATACTTGACTCATTGGATTACGGGCATACACACATACGTTATTACATACGTACACGTGCCGATCCCTTTGACCGTATCTATTCCATTCTGACAGAATGCGAATGCATTTGGAGCTTCGGGGTATATTCGGGAGGTTTTCTTCCTACGTGATACAGGAGACACGCGAACTGATGGGGGAAGTATAATTAATGATGGAGTATTTCCCTGACTGTTTCATTCATTTCAAAAAATTTAGAAAAATACCGACATGAGGTCTGATTTTTGCGGGTTTGTTCTAAAGTTTCTGCTCGGACACAGGTACAATGTACAATGTGTAATGTAACCACCGCATTGAACGAACATAGCTACATCTTGAACTAAAAATAAAGTAAAGAAGGAGTGAAACCGAATTCAATAAACTCTTAACAAAAGATATCTGCATACTCGGCATAAGGGGCTATTTTAATCAAGGAACCATTGGCTAATTGACCCTTTTATCCAGATACTGTAAAATATCAGAAAATAGACTGATCGATATTATGTGTAGAGCTTTTGGGGTAGCTACCCTTAATAAAAGATTCAGTTCAGGAAGGTTGTATTTGAAAGCACTCGAACTTATAAAACATCTCGACATTTATCGAACAAACTTTGAAATAGTTAACAAATATAATAATTATATTCTTGGGAAAATTTTCTATAACATAAAATAAGAATTGAATTCACTACCGTGAATAATTAATTATCATGAATTGCACTCCGAAACATCATGAACTATGAATCGATCTAAAATTGTATGTCACACACTCGTGTACTCCTATATCCTGTTTATGTGTCTCATACCAATACATATATATGTGCGTGTACATGTAAAATTAACAAGAAAGGAAGAACAAATTTGCTTATATACAGGATAGTCCCATTTAGATGAAATATTTCCTTAGTTAAAGCACAACTTTCACGAAAAGAAATATATAGAAAATAATAAAATAAAAAAAGTATATGAAACCTTAACAGAGAGTTTGATGGAAATTCGTAAAACAATTGGTTTTAATTGATTTTGTAAATTAATAAAATGTAAGGTTGCTATCTTTTCTGAATTGCGTACCAAAGGTTCGAAATGTTCTATGAATCAGTATATATAATTTGTTGACTCCAGCAACAATTATTATTCCACACTATATCTTTTGTTCGTACTAATTAAATGTTCCTAGAAGGCCTCTCTAATACAATAAACACGGTTGCTTTTCAGAGCTGCCGATTTATTTCACCCCTGTTTTCAAATCAAATTTTCCCGGTTCTACTTCGTATTCTTAGGTCATATTAATTTATATATTCAGAAGAGACACCAATCTCATGTCTCCCATTCTCAATAATATACCACCAAGAGGTTATTCGTATTCAAGGGCTCATCCAAAGCACGGGGTTCTGCAAATCAGGTCTAATATTCTATTCCATATTCCGGCCATCACATTATTTCTACGGTCTTGAAACTTCTGGAGCATCATTTTCCTCTGCGATTTTATTTACATACAAGAGACGAACATTCAGCTTTGCCTAACACAATACGTATACCAATGAGGTTTCTGCCGGGAAAACTCTATAAAGTCCCATTATTATATATGAGAAAGATTCCTTTGATGTGATATGAATACCTTCAGTAGTATGGAACAGAAAATAGTATATTCTAAAACAAGTTGCAGAATGGGCACCTAGGAATTGCCTTCTGCAACGAGTATTAGACGATATTTTGTTTATTACAGTCAAGAATTGTGAGAAATTTATTGGAGTTCAATAAAAAATACATATTATACCTCCTAGTGCTTTTTATATTTTATTTTCGCAGTTGGTGTAACTGATACGAAAATTGACAGATAATAATTTGAATAGTGCGTTCAAATCTCTACATGGCATAATTGACAATTGACATGCAATGGACGCGTGTTGTCATTCGAAAGGATAGGATGTAAGTGTTGCCAACCACAAAACGAAAAATATAACTAAAAACAATACTGTAATGAGTTCATTGCAGCACTGTTTTTAGTAATGTAATGAACTCATTACGACACTGAAGTAGAGAAATTAGATTTATTTTGGTTTCATTATAATCAGTTGACTTATGAATTCGTTTGGCGACCATAATCGACTACTTTCTTGGACACCAATTAATGGTGTCAACTGTCACTGTCGTTCTGTGAAGTAAATATCATACCAGATGGTCAGGAGCTTTTACGCACTTGTTCTAGAGTCTTATCTCATACTCTGGAACACTGTGATACTGATAAAACCGCCACAATAAATGAACTATCTTCTAAAATTGTGATCATCTTGATCCGATGGATATCCTCATAACGCCTGAACCATTGGACCGATTTGGCCCAATAATGAACTGGACCGAGATATTCACCATAAATTTTGTAAAAATAAGACAGCATTTAAAAAACACGAACAATCTAAAAAACATAGAATGGATTTTGAGAACTTTTCTACTTGGAAATAAATTGTAAAACTCAAAATATACCACATGGCTTTTATTGACGTCACCTTCAAAAGAAATCTGATAAAATTTAATGATATTCTACTCATTGGTGTCTGAGTTATTGTGCTGAAAATGACGCTACTTTTGTTAGTTTCAAAACAATGGATCAAAAACAATTTCGTGTTTTAACACTGCTTCTTGATGGGAAAAAATACCGTTCAAGCGATGCAATAGCTTAAAAAGTATTATGGGGACTCCTCTCCATTAGAAACAACAATAAAACGTCGGTTTGCTGACTTCAAACGTGATCCTATAGACACCGATGATGCAGAACGCAGTGGACTTCCAAATGAGGCGGTAACACCAGAAAACATAAAAAAATCACCAAATCGTTTTGAATGATCGAACAGTGAAGCTGCGTGAAGTATGAAAAAGCTCTGTTGTAAATGAGTGCCGCGTTTGCTCACTGTTGACCAAAAGCGAGAACGTGTCGATGGTTCTAAGCAGTGTTTGGTCATGTTCAAACGTAACAAACCGTAATTTTTGGGTCCATATGTGACAATGGATGAAAGATGGATCAATCACACTCCGGTATAAAAACGATCGTCATCTGAATGCACAGCAAGCGGTGAACCTAGTCCAAAGCACCCGAAAGCGCAACAATCGGCTGGAAAGGTTGAGGCCCCGATATTTTGAGATATACGTGGTGTAATATTCATCGACTATCTTGAAAAAGGGAAACAGCACTCAGAGTGCTTATTATATAACGTTATTGGAGCCTGTGAATGCCGAAATTGCAAAGAAACGACCGCATATGGCAAAGAAAAAAAATTGTTTCATCAAGATAATACACCGTGTCACATCAGTTTATTGGTGTTCCTTTCAAGATATTAGAAAGGTTAATTCTTTTTAGAATTGAATCTTCTATAGAAAATGCTCTACAAAATTTCCAGGGAGGCTTTAGGAAAAATAGAAATTGTTCAGATCAGGTTCTCAGACTTACAACTTTCATAGAATCAGGCTTCAATGATAGGTTGAAAACAGGAGCTGCTTTCATTGATTTATCTTCGGCATATGACACTGTGTGGAAAGATGGATTAATTTTCAAACTCTACACCCATATGAAGTGTGGGAAAATGGTACGATTATTAGAAAATATGTTATCTGACAGAAGGTTTCGTGTTTTTATTGACAATAAGAGTAGCAATTTCAAAACAATGAAAAACGGTCTTCCTCAAGGATAATTTTTAGCTCCTTTACTTTCAATTTATATCTAAGTGATTTACTCACGTCATCATCTCAAAAATTTGTTTATGCTGACGACATTGCTATTGCTTACCAACATTCGGATTTCCATACTCTGGAAAACATACTGTCATCTGAATTGGATATTTTAAAGAATTATTTTATTGAGTGGCGATTATGTCCAAATCCCAACAAAACAGAGGTATTTTGTTTCCATCTGAATAATCATGAAAAATATAGGAAATCAGTTGTAACTTTCAATGATTTTCCTATCGAACATAATTTCTATCCAAAATACTTAGGAGTTAAATTAGACTCATCTCTCAATTACAAACCTCATTTAAATGATCTGAGCCTAAAACTGAAAACTAGGAATAATATTGTTCAGAAATTAGCTGGATCGTCTTGGGGTGCTGATGCTTCCACTCTTCGCACAGCATCTCTAGCCCTAGTTTTTTTCTGTAGCTGAGTATTGTTGCTCTATTTGGTTTAATAGAACACATACACAAAAAATTGATGGCAATTGAATACATCCATGAGAATAATTACTGGCACCATAAGATCTACACCGGTTCATTGGTTACCAGTTTTGTCTAATATTGTCCCTCCCCATATCCGCAGACAGACAATAGCTCTGAATTCTTGGAACAAATATCATTCTTTTCTCAATTTATTCCCAATCATTTCATATTTTCCACAAAATAGAATTCCCAGATTGAAGTCACGTAAACCATTATGGCATAATACGTTCTTCAATATGAACATAAGCGATAAAGAATTATGGAAGACTGAGTGGAACTCTTATGAAATGTTCAATGAGTATCTTGTTTCTGATCCTTTTGAAAAAAATCCAGATTTCGATCTACCAAGAAAAATTTGGACAGTCCTTAATCGTTTGAGAACAGGTCATACTCGTACCAACAGCATGCTATTCAGATAGAACACAATTCCAAGCGCAAGTTGTGAATGTGAAGAAGCAGAAGAAACAGTACCTCATCTCATTAATAGTTGTCCCATATATACATTTCAAGATGGTTTTAGGGCTATTCATGATGTTTCCAACTCTTTCTTGGAATGGGTTATAAATTTCAAACGAATATGATACATATTTTTGTTATTCAGTTCTTTTTTCTGCTTTTGCTCTTTTTATTTCCAGATTCAATGCGAGCAACTTGAAGAAGTCTCTGTCTGCATCAATAGAAGACCACTCTTGAAGAAAGAAGTCCCTAAAATATATTTCAGCTTATTTTTGTATTTTCACACTTAGACGGGGAGCCAGGGTTTTTTTTTACTGGGGTTTTTTCCCTAGGCTTTTATCTCATACGCCGAATTGTATGACACCCCGTCTCTAACCCCTGATCTATATGCTTTATTGTTTGCTAACTAAATGTTGTCAGCCAAAAGTTCAAAAGAATATATATAGCGTGTCACAAGTCTGTCAAAACTACATTCAAATTCAAATTGCTCCTACATACACCGTATTGAAAACGTTGCTCTTGATGGAGATTACATTGATGAATAAAGCAAATTTTGAACCGAAAAAAAAAACTTTTCTGCCCATGCTTTTGGAGATGACTCCCTTAAAAAAAAAAACCACGAATGACAAAACAGACACCAAAAATTCGGCTCAAATATATTTGAACCTTATAAAATAGTATAAAATATAAGATTGGGGACTCTTGAGAGCAACTCTATCTGCATTGAAAAATAGGAATTTTCATCTTGAATGTTATAGATTGAAATTCGTACCTACTCGATAATTAGATCGTACAAGTACGGCGGAGTTGTCTTTGAAATATTGAATAAACAAAATCACTACATCTCATCTTCCGTCAATCTTATTTCTTTAATAATAAATACGAAAATTGTATTCTTTTATATGTTGAGTAAATGAGAGTATTTTTTGACGAAAATAGTGAAGTATGTGAACATTTTATATTTGTATATGGTATTTACTATTATACAGGGTCTATTTGTTGTTATATTTAATATATTCCTCGAAGAAGGCTTTTAAACCGAAACAAAAATGAACAACAATAAGGTTATTTCAATAAGAAATTATTTACTGGTCGAAAATTGGTGCCATGAAATCTTTCTGAAAAATTTATATACTATCCCTTCATTCAAATTGATTGTTACTTGTAACAGTGAGAACTTGGTCCATAGTCAAGAACTTTTGTAAGCTTTCAATCCTTTCCATCGATGGCACAAAATTGAAATTTCAACGAAGAAAGTTTTTAACAAATAAAACGTCCTGCAAATTGAGCTGAAACGAGTAGTTTCCAAGCATACGAGGACTGTAAATTAAGTAATGAGACTGGCAACGTTGCATTTGATCTGGCAACACTGGAAGCACGGGGCTTAGTGGTGCGGTAGAGGAACATGTGATCCACCTCCAGTACGAGTTTGACCTCCCTCGAGTCATTTGGTTGTGCGTAGCGATTATTTTCGAGAAACAGTTTGTTCTATTGTGTTCTAAAAATTAATGACATCAATTTCGAGCAACGGTGTGCTATCAGGTTTTACTTCAGACTTGGTCACAGTGCAACGGAAACTCTTCTTTAACTTCAGCAGGTCTACAGAGATAGTGTTTTGTCACGGACCAAGGTTTTTCAGTGGTTTAAGGCATTTTCAGAAGGAAGAGAGTCGATTGAAGATGAACCACGAACCAGAAGGCCTTCATCATCAAGAACCGATGAAAATGTCGACAGAATCTGGGATCTTGTGCGTTCAGATCGTTGATTGTTAGTCAAAATGATAGGAAAAGAGTTAAATTTGATTCACACCACCGTTCATCAAATATTGACCAATGAATTGGGATGAGGAAAATCTGAGTAAAAATGATTCCAAAGAACGAGTTTTGGCCAGTAAAAACATTCCTGTGGCTCCTCAACCCGACTTGAGTCCTTGTGACTTTTTTCTCTTCCCAAAGTTGAAAAATTACCCCAAGGGAAATCATTTTGGGACAGTCGAAAAAATTCAAACGGCTGTAACCGACCAGCTGAAGTTATTTCAGTATCGTAGTTCCAGCACTGCTAGAAGGAGTTAAAAAAACGTCTCCAGCGCTGTGTGACATCAGAAGGAAGTTATTTTGGAGGTGACAATATCGAATTGTAATTATTTTTGTATTAAAAATTTTTTTTTTTAAATCAGTCTCATTACTTAATTTACAGACCTCGTAGATCATATGACAGTAAATTGAAAATATTTTAGGCCTCTGTTACCTTCTTCACTGTTATTCGTTAGTTAATAAAAACAGCTAACAGCTGAAATAGGAATAAAATATGCTCCTTCCAAATATTCAGTAAAACAAAACTGAGAACAGGTAGATAGAAAGAAAATATAAACGGGATGTTCAGCACTGTAATATATTATACAAACTGGTCTAGAAAGGTCGGATGTACTAATTGAATTTCTGTCATCGAATTACAGAGTAAGATATTGACTATTATGTCTTCATTCTTCATTCAGTTTTTAATTAAATTAGAACTCATGATGTATCAATATGTTGACGTGATGTAGCCCCAAAATGGTTTTTTCTAATAGAGGAAATATTTTATTTGAAAATTAATCATAAGTTTCAGGTGTACGATTAAAGAAGTTAGTCGTAGTTATTTTAACAATTTGTTCTTGGTTTTCCTTGATTGTGACTTGGAGAGAGCGCTACAATTATAGAATTTAAATGTGAAATTTCGATTATAGTTATAGCAGATAGCAATCTTCAATGATATTTATTATAAAACTCCATAAAAGTGTTTCTCATTATTTTACTCCTTCCTTGATTCCAACCATAGGTTTTTGAGTTAAAAAAACATTTCTTTCATTCTTATTGAAAGTATCATATAGTCAGTTTTTCTTAGAATTATTGACTTCGAAGTAGTCCTTCTCAGTTTTGTCTGTTCTTAGAAATTCTCTTCTATAAGTGACATAGCCTTCCTCTGATCATGCTAGCAATTACTCTACAACTTTCACTGAAGAAAACTTGACCATGGGATATGATATTTCCAAGCTCCTCTCTTCGAATTTTCAATCTAAAATAAATGATAAATGCTCTTCTCAAAGTTTTAATCGCGAAAACCAATCTCAGGAATCAAACTTCATCTACGAGATTCCATGCAATGATTACGTGGGACAAACTAAACAAAAACTTAACGACTGAATAGAGGGCCCTAAATATTCAAATATCGGAACAGCTCTAATAGAAATAAAATAGACAGTAACCACACTTTCATCTTTAAAAATACAAAAATATTAGACAAGGATACAAAAAAGAAAGACCAGAGTATTTATAGAAACGATTAATATAAAACAAAGTTAAAAATCAATCAATAACAAAAAAGACATTCTACGACTTTACAAAATTTACTCTAGACTAATTCAAAAATAAATAATAAGAAAACGAAGAATGAGAACCGATGATTTCGGTGAATTGGGTCAACTTAGAACACATGACAAAAACTTCTTACGTTGACAATTCCAAACATATCAGAAAAAAAAAAAAAAAAAAATAAAAAATTAATAGAGCACTGACGTGAGGTCAGATTGCTTTGGCGCTCTTGTTGAGCTACTTGCGAGTAAATATTCAAACCATAACAAATCTATAAGCACTCTAATCAGGTGAACAATAGTCTTTTCTCGTACTACGGGACAATGTGATGCAAATACGAACGCCTAATGGATGAACAAACCTATATCTCAAATTAAAAATAACTACTGATTATTTTCCCCAAGTGTTGTTCGAAGCTATAATTCCCTTTTCCTAAAAACTTACGTCAGTGCTTTTCTGAATTTTGACAACGTATATTATTTCATCCACCGATATTGAATTCTATCTCTATGATTTCCCGTTATGAAAAATTTTGATTAATATTACGCAAACTGACACTGATTAATGAGCCCGACATTTGTCATTCGAATATCGATCTGTGATGGCCATAGTTCAAAGAAAATCATCGGGACATATGTCATTACTCTTTTCTCTTGAGTAATTGAAAAAAATGATCATATCTTTAGATAGAAAAGAGCTACGGAAATGAAATTTGAGGCATAGTAAGATATCGATCACCTCGATATATTCACGAATTTTTATTGAAATCCGAAAATTATCTCATGAGATAGTGAGGATTAAAAATTTTTTCTTTTGGATTTTTTAAAAATTTTCTAGCTAGACGATTTCAGCGAAATTTTGCGAGCTGTTTTGTTGCAGCCTTCTTCAACAATATTTCAAGTATTAACTTGATCGGATGAATATTCTAGTAGTTATTGAGGAAACAAAATTTCAGATGCTAATAACTACTAAACCATTCGACGGATTTGGCCCAATAACGAACTTGACCGAGATATTTGGACAATTAACCTATTCTGAAAATATGAAAACTCTAGCTGATTCCTTTTGGATGCTAGAGAGGATACGGCCGGACGGCCGGCCGGACAGACTCAACTTTCGCCACGGATTCTTCATCGGGGAGTCGAACCCGATCGATTGAGACCATTTTCGGCTCGATATTCCAAAATTAGAGACATTCGGGCAAAATGATAGGCACTCTGTTCGGGTGAACAAGAGCGCCAAAAAATAGTGGATCTCTATTCATTTTATTTTATGCTTTATGTATAGTAATAAAGTTAATCGTTGGAAGTGTGATAATCAATATAATGCTTGTATTTAGTAAAGGGGACAACCCGTTCGGCAATAAAATGACTGTGATCCCTTGATCATAATGAGAAATATTAATTACTGAATTCCTAAAAATCACGTCAATATAGAAGTGAGCAATTCGTTGAGATCAATAAAGTTGAGTAATTCGGTAAACAATATATTACTCTTGAATTCATAATTACCTATTCGATTCATGAAGATTACCTGAAGTCGAAATATGTGAAACTGAGGAAATGAAATGAAGTTTTCAATTTATAACAGACTGAGTGAAATCACTAGATAAGTGTTTTCAAGGGTAATACCACTAGAGGTGAGAATTTTTTGAGGACACTCTTGTTTTTTGGGAATTATGCGTTTAAATTTCACGAAACGAAGTTATCCTTAAAATATTTTAATATTTATTAATTAATTTTATTTAAAGTATTTCGGGATCACTTTGTTGAATGAAATTTGTATAATTTTCAAAAAACGACAGTGTTCTCAAAAAAAATTCGAATCTCGTATGGTATTTGGAAAGATCATTCAACAATATCTTGACTTCACCGTATTAAGCGGCACACTTTTCTTCACACTTTCCTCAATAGAAGTAATTTACAATTCCCAAAACGTTTCATTTTTATCTACTTTATGGTAAAATACGAAAATAAACTGACAGGACTGCCAAATGGGCTGTTGAAGTTATAGCTAACAACTGCTTGTTTATCGTAACCATGACGACCGCTACTTCCACCAACGGCCAAAGCTATCCGGACGTATTAATATTCCTATGCAAATTAGGCATTTGATAAAAACAAATTTCTAAAAGTGAAAACACTGTGAGGTTGAGTGTTTTCAGATACAGTTTATTTCTATTGGTCCGTTTTCAAAAATTGAGCGATTTCATTGGACGATGTAGTATGGTGTTGAATGATCATATTAACCCCTAATTTAAAATCCTGATATCTTTGAATATTAAGGTAATCATATAATTCTGAAAGATCTGGATGAGAAATAATAATGAAGCAGAAGACACGTAATTTCGCAATTCAACTACAAACCTCGATAAAAGATTTTCTTTTCAAATAGGTACCTATTATAATAACATGAAATATAATTTTTGCATTTTATGATGACATAAATCAATAGGTTGGTTATACGATAAAAACACAAGGCGAAACGACAACAGCCATAAATTAAACCAAAATATATTTCATTCGGGAGAATAAAACAGAAGTCTTCATATATCTCATCGAGACATATGTGGATGATTTACGGCAAATGACCCACCTTCTGCTTTTAATGGAAGTGCAAGTGGTTATTTCCTTGGCGCCATGTATGGATATTTTGCTAGGAAGGGTAGTCTGAGGGCCTTTTTCTCCAATTTTCATACAATGTTGTTGAATTGGATATTGTAGCAGGCACTTTCTATAATGAATCAACGATTCGATTTTGCGCGATTGTTCTTTGAGAACATCGTGCTATCCTTTTGCCCAAATGTCTGTAATTTTAGGATATCGAGCCGAAAATGCTCTCAATCGATTGGATTCGACTTCTAACAGACTTGACAGTTCATTTTTCCGATTTTACGAAATATTCGTATAAATCGAATAAATTGGGGTTTTTTCTATAAGTTTGTGGCGAAAGGGAGGTGCCAGAAGATATGAAGGTTGGGTTTGACTTCCTGATGAAGGATACATGGTCAAACTTGAGTATCTCGGCCTGGCCGTATGCTCTCTATCATGAACATTTGATCGTCAAAAAACTTTGTTCGCGTTGGATCCTCACAATTTATCAATGGCTCAGAAATAGGCTCCTGTAGATTGGTCAAAACTAAACAGCAGTCGACTGTATGGGTGTTTCAAGATGAGCCAAATCCAACAAAAGTTGCTAGCGCACGAAGCACTTCCAAGCAAATAGTCGTCTGTTTTTTCGGAAAAACTGGACATGTCGCAATTGTACCACTAGAACAACGCATAACAGTCAAATCTCAGTGGTACACAATCATTTGTTTGCCAGTTGTCTTCCAAGAAATCAGAGAGTTATTCAAGATATTTCCTATTTTTTCAGATAGCATCGGTATCGTTATGAAGTTAACTGGTTATTTTTTTTTATTTGGTGAATTTTTGGTGTTACATAATTTGCGTGTACGCTGTTTCATTACCTTTTTTATTTATTATAGGGGATAGTTGTTTTTAATTAAAAGTGAGGTAATGTCCTGTATAATTCTGGGTCTGTATATGGGTAATGTTAGTTTTAGAGTTTTATTAACTCACCCGATCATAAAAGCTTTTTTCTGTTTATAGATATTTCCTGAATTGATACACTGTAAAAAATAAAATTCTGCGCTCAAACTCCTCAGGAGTTTGAGAATTTTTTTTTCAATCAAACCATTTTAATTTGAATTAATCTAAAATTGATTACGCCAAATGAACTACTTTTCTTGATTAAAACAACCTAGTTGATTATAGAGAACAGCTAAAACATTCGCCTGAAACTTTTTACATTTCAGCGAAATGAAAGAAACAACTGATTCAACATAAACATACAATTACAAGAAATTGTTTATGCACTTGTCTCAATATCCATAATTGATTGATACAAATACATTATTCTAAATAGGTTTTAACGAAACCATTCGTTCGTTTCATTTTTATTTGTTCAATAGAACGAAGGTACGGTTGTCGTAAATTCTGTCAGTTGATGCAACGACTATAGTTTCTTGAGACAAGAATCTCGTGAGATTATATTATTCGCCTCATTTACTTGAAGAAAACTATAAATATTTGAATAAGATTGAACATATAATTGTTGCAATATTAAGTGACATTTGTAAAAAAAATATTGCGTAATTGATTTAATAAAACGAATTAATTGTAGCAATTTTTTTATATTGGCTGCAATTATTATAAATCAAAACTCTATCTCTTTTATATTAAATATATCCCATTTAAATGCAATTATTTGTGCATTTTACTCACAATATTGTTGTATCCGGTGATAAAGATGACATGGAATACATGATGCGCAAGCTAATTGAAGAATCCGAGAAGTGGGGCTTAAATGTCAACTTAGAGAAAAACAAATTGTGTTGGTGGAGAACCGGGATCTCTTGGCGGCACTCTATATAGCCACGCATAGCTTAGTTCACAGCGCTTCGGTAGCCTAGAGGTTTGCGCTCAAGTTTCACACCGACTAGGTACTAGATGCCGGGTTCAACTCCCGGCGGCTCCTCAAAACTTCTAACCCCTGCGTCTATGGCATGGCGCACACAAGCCATACTGATGAGTCCAAATGTGTGCGCCAGGGACGAAACGCAAAAGACTGAAGAAAATTTATATTTGGGTCAAACGTATTCAAACTGTTACAGTGAGGAAAACAAGGCCTCAAGGCCTCAAAAAGAAGATATCATTAAAAAATAAATTTTCATTGAATTAAACTACCATTATCGCGAAATTCCAGAATAAGTAATTATCAATCTTTGTGCTAACCTCCTCATATTACAAAAGATCGCATTCCAAGCCTTTAGGATCATTAGCGGTAGATGCAAATCACTTCGTCCTAACAAAAACCAACAAAGCGATCAGTAACATTTTAATTGCTCTGCGGCGATAAATAACAAATAGGTTCCGAAGGCAGGAACGCGAGCCTGACCGCACCGACGATATCTCCGTACCGCCCTGAGCATCTTTTAGGTCGCAAATCATTCATAACAGCCCCCTCGATCTCCCTTCATTCTAGTTTTTTATTAATATTTATTATTTATTAATTCTTCTCTCTACGGACAGCCGACACAGTATTTCAGCGGAATCGACTACTAAAATCCTCTCAGATGATCAAGCTTTATAGCCTTCATTTTATTATTTAATTCTTTGAGATGCTCCGAGTCTACAGCGTGGCTCATTGAAATCAAGGGTTTCAGACAATTTTGATGTACAAATAATTCTGATAGAAATGAAAGGTTAAACTAGGATATTATGGATACACAGAGATATATGAAGAAAAATCCTGAGTTATGTCCGAAACTGCTTCCATTAGGAAAATAGAGGGTGTTGAAGTTTTTTTTTAATAATAATTTTGGACAAAGAGGTAAGAATTCAACAAAATTGAGGTATGCTGGGGTTTAGTACGATGCAGAATCCAAATATCCTATTAGTTGTTAGATTACTAATAGAAGGTGCTACATACAGGATTCCTCCACATTTAAATCAGCATTAATCTCTTAATTTTTTTATTACGATTTTCATTACTGTCACAACAATATTTGATCAGAGTATATGGACCTGTACTATCACAGTATGCTGAATTTCATGAATACCGAAATGCATTTGAATTTTAGGCAGGAGACTGATATTGCAATATCCTCATGTAACCAATCGTGAGATTGAGACAACCTTAGGCATTAGTGGGACCAGTATACATTCAATATTGCATGGACCTTTGACCATCAAAAAAATTTGTTCGCGTTGGATCCCACACAATTTGTCAATCGCTCAAAAAGAGGCTCGTATCGATTGGTAGAAAGAAAAAGTTCAAACTTTGGAAACAAGCAATTTTGAAGCTTCCTTCAATGCCTACAATTTTTGGATAGACCATATCTGCATGTCTGTCACATAGTCCACAGAAAACGAACCTTTTCCCCTATTCAACTATGTTCAACACCCTCAATAGGGCACGTAGCTCTTCCACCCTATCCGGAAACGCTAGTGAATAATTTTTCGCCAATATGCAAATATCCAGGCCGTTTAAACGGTCCCCTATCCTACTGCAAACCGCTAAATACAGCAATACATGTAATGATATCTGTCGGGATGCATTTATGTATGATGCAGATCTACGTTATCTTTTCTTCTGTGGAGCTATGTGGAGCTTTATCCAATATATGACAGTTAAAACTGTCAGTAACTCACTAGTGCGTTATGGTAGAATCTATGAGATACCTACTATGCGAATGTGGAAGATCTTAATTGGAGAAACAAAATGCCCCTTGAAAGTGGATATAAGAGAAGATCAGAGGCTCTCTCAAGACACCGAGAGTTCCAAGTTGGTCTAACAGTCTAACATGCTGTGGATGAAAATCACCTTATAACATGGAACGAAATATCTATAATATCCAAAAAAGAAAAATCGAAGAGGCAGCATTCATGAATATCGCTCTCAGTCCCAAGTCCACCCTCAATTAAGTGGCCGGAAGTTTGGAGGTCAATTGTCCGAAGTAACTTGAAGTCATAAAATCACAGATAAGTTCCAATTTCATCTAGCTTTCGTAGTCTGTCGATTTTACTTTTATTAGTAAAAATTGAAAAATTATTTGAACTTGCCAGCTTTTTCAACAGCTAATTTTTACCTTGAAAATGAAAGAAAATGATAATGGTTATTGCCCAAATAATAATTCTACAAGGGGACATTTTTTATTTCAATAATCAAAACACAAAATAAAATTGCTGATAGATCCACTTCTGAAAAAAAAAACGAACATTTTTGTCTCAATTATTTTTAATTCATCGAAGAGTCCACTTGATACATCGGGTAGCCGCATTCATACAAGCATTGTATACACATAAAACTAACCAGACTTTTTTATCTTGTATCGGATGTTATCTTCTATGAAACAACCCTTATTGCCACTAATCAAAATAATCCTAATGAATGATTATGAACATAAGTAGATAAGATCTCATTGAGGTGAATCGGTAAGAGTTGCAATTCAATAGAAAACTAAAAACCGCCTTATCCCTTGGTCCTATACCCTGCCCTATCTCAGCTCGATAATCAAGATTAATTGAGGAAACATTCATCATAATTGGACGAAATCGCTTTTTATAACAGGCGATTAGATCTTGAATCTTCTAATGTCATCTATCATCCATTTTTACAGGATGGAGTGGCAATAAGTATGTTTGAAAGTTTATATATCATGCAAATAAGTAAGCAGGTGCAATTGATGTCAGGTTAATCTTCAACACGTGCTCCCAAATCTGAAGGGTTTTCCAATAAGGACTTACCAACTTTTTTTCAAAGTGAAATGCAAAGAATTCGAGATATTTCAAAAACTTTTTTATCGGATTCATGGTGGAAATACAAATAAATTCGTGTTGGAATTGACTTCAGCAACGTGTTGTAGACGATGTTTTCTCTACATCAGAAAAATTATGCAAAAAACTGCTCAAATTTAATGAAAAATTCGTATTGTACTAGTGACTTTTGTATTGAATCTTGGCAGTTCACGTGACTGACGAAAGTTGACAAATTACCGAGTTTGAATTTGATCGAACCCCTTAATAATCGATGGTTTCGAATTATTTATCAGCTTATAATGATATTTGACGTGTGTTTCAATTTGATAGGAATTCAGGTGCTGACAACCATAAAACGAAAAAATTACTAGGAACAATGCTATAATGACCTCATTACAGCACTATTTTTTTGAAGTCGTGTTGGAACATAGACATATAAGGAGATAGACCTAGCATTTCGTTCATAAAACTGTTGAAATTAATAGCCAACATTGAATTATTTCACCATGTGTCAGAAAAAGACACGAATATATGCTTTCTAGCACTTTGGCAGCGCTGTAAAATGAAGTCGTCAAATACTCAGTGGCGTACTGATTTAATGGTATCGTTTAATTTTTTATGAACCTTCAAAATTAGAAATATTTGAGAATATGATAGAAAACCTGTAACTGTAAATCTATATTAGTATAATCGATTTTAGGTAAATGATGCAAGACAAATTGCGACACTATGATATTAAAATAGATTCATACGATAATAGAGGGTATTTCGTTCTATATTTCGAAAGATTTAATAAAAAGTGTAGATATTATAATATTGAACTATCATCCCTGCAAGTACGATTATAATCGATATCTTTTGTGGGTAGTCTCAGGAGTGAAACTTCTAAGTCTGTTAAATTTTACCGAGTAGCAGTTTTATCTGTGGTAATAGGACATTAATAGAATGCCATGAAAAAAATATCCATGGTTTTTACCAGAGCATAAAATTGTGTGAAATATGTTTCATCAAATTTAGGTAAAAGTTGGGTTAATGAAACAAACTTTCAATGTTTAAATTTATTGATAACATAATTTCATAACAAAACCACTCAAAATGATATTTATGCATCTAAAACATAGACTCAACATTGATCACTCATTCCAAAACAAAATTGTTTTAGTGTATATCGTCCTAGTCCTAAATTTCTTCGAAATATCTACTAATTTTCTGGTTTCATGATTGAGCCTTATATGTAAATAGCCCATCAAGACATTCGACATAGAAAATCATACCAAGGAAAACCAATTTTTTTGTTCGGTATTGCTCGGAAACATGCAATAAAAATTATTGAAGAAGTCGTACATGGATGAATGATACAAATAGGGTTTGATATTGATTCAGGTATTTCATTTTGGTCAAATGTAAACATTAATTACAGTACTGTGATTTAATGTAAATAAATGGGTCTATCTCTTTATATGTCTATGTGTTGGAATTGCCTGCTGCAACGTTTTTTAAACGATATTTTTTCTACATCAAAAAATTTTTGTGAAAAATGCTCAAATTTAGTGGGATTTTCTTATTGTACAGTTGACAAATCACCGAGTTTGAATTTAAATCGAACCCCTTGAACATCGATGGTTTCGAATTATCATATTATATTGACATTTGACGTGTGTTTAAATTCGATAGGAATTCAAGTGCTGACAACCATAAAACGAAAAAATTATTAGAAACAATGCTTAATGAGCTGATTGCAGCACTGTTTTTTCGAAGTCATGAGTGTGGGAATTGCCTGTTTTTTAAACGATATTTTTTCTACATCAGAAAACTTTTATGAAAAATGCTATACTCTCAAATCATTGATTATTATCGTAGTCGTTGTAGCCCAAAGATATTATAACATATAAAATAACTGCCTACATCCAATAAATCAGAAACATGAAACTCGATAACAAGAAGCTATCCGAGCCTTCAACTCCATGTAGCGAACCAGCCACTTGAATCAATCACTTTTCTCCTTGCGGATTGGTGTAGGTGGAGGGCGGAGCTTATCTTCACACTGTCCTTTTTACACTCCCCTCCACAAATTCTGGGTCCCCTCATGCAATGTTTGTTTTCACTTCCAGCTATGGAATATTATATCCATAATACAATAGAGATTCGGAGATGCTTCCACTATTTCCTGATAAATAGGTTCGTATATAGGAATTCTTCTCGTAGAACATTCCTGACAAGATATTTGCTCAAAATCAACTTTTCTTTCGAGATGGTTAAACTCGGATTTCCTATATTGAATGAGGAATTGGACCTACAAACATCATAAAACGTCGAAAATATCTACACAGGGTGAGTCTTTGACAATTGCATAATTTCAACAAAAGATGCATGAGATCGAAAGAAAAGTTTTCTGAAGCGTTTTTCAAAATTAGGCTCCGTTTAAAAGATGTATCGCTTAGTGATCGAAAAATTTCAAGATTTCCCTGAATATATCTCTGTGTAAAGTCATCCTGAACACAGAATGTTTTCAATGTAGCCAACCTATAGTTCAATTAATTCAAATTGCCATTCAGAACCAAGTTGTCGATTAAAAATTTTTGATGGTGGAACTAGTGTAGAACTCATCTCTTGTTGTTCAATAACAGATGGTGATTATTGCCCAAATAATATTTCTACATTCAGAATCAAATTGCACTGGCATCCAGTGATGAATGAGCTCAAGTAAAATGATTGTAACTTTCAACATAAACCGAATTGAGACAAATGAAACAGGAAAAAATGTGAAAAACACTTAGTGCGGTCAAGACCCTTCGCTCGCTTGTCTTTTCCTGGACTACGGAATAGTGCTATAGAGTTAGCGTCAAAATTATGGAACAAATTCATTTTGTCAAAAAAAAAAAATTTCGCAATCAAGCAAGTCCTGAAATAGGTCAATCTTGCTTCACTTGTACCAAATTTTCTTGCATTTTTGAAGGATTTTTGCTGCACCCTGTGTCATCCCTATCAACCGTCTAAATTTTTCGAATAGGGAAAGTGGGTCATGTGATACTCTTTTGGCAAGGTCTTTGTATCTTCTTTACAGGGGTGCAGAAATATTCAAAGATAAAAAATGTGTTGAAAAGTCATCCTCAGTAGAAACTAAATAATGAATACCTAATCATAACTTATGCGAAATATTGCACACATTCTCATTTTTCACGTGCGGGGGTTGAAAGTTGTGCATGAAGTTGTAGCAACGTCTCAAAGTAAATGAGCCACGACAAAGTGCACATCACTGAAAACCTCTAATTTATGTTTCAAAATAATACACGGCATAGAAACTACCTCTTATTAATCGCATTCCAACATTTTGAACCACTTTTTCGGGTAATTTTCATCGATAACACAAGTTATGTTGGCTCCCAAACCATCTATTCTTTCAAGTTCGTCTGCATAACAATGACTTGACATAGCCCAATGATCCAGTGGAGTTATGTCGCATGACTTTGGAGGCCAATTAATTGAACCATTTCTCAAATAATATTATAGCCAAATATTTCTTTGAATAAATCAGTTATTACGGTGGCGGCCAAAGATTCTGTAGATCTGTAAACAGCACCATTCACTGTAACATAAGCTATAGCATCATTTTTGAAAAAATATAGACCAACTTGTAGGTACACCACAGCATAGTGTGTATTTTTCAGGAAACAATGGAACATGCAGATCTTCTTGAGGATTGTTTTCATTCCGTGCAAGGCAATGTTCCTTATTATTAAGTTGCGTTCAATCAATATGGAGCTTCATCACTAAACACAGTTCTACGATAAAAAAGTGGATAAACTTCAAACCGTTCTAGAGTTCAATCAGCACACAGAAGACGTCTATTATGATCATGTGGCTTTAATTCTTGAACCAGTTGGATCTTGTATAAGCGTAGCCCAAGATCTTCGCGCCAGATTTTCTATGCGTATGATGCATAGAGTCGTCCAATACTTATGGTAAAATCAAAAGAAAATAAATTGAAGTTCATGAATCGTCATTTCTGATTTCCAGAGGCTTCTTCAGAGAATGACATTATTATTTATAGATGATCTTTAAATATGTGGATTGTCTGTAGATAATTTATAGACACTAGTCCAAAATGAGTTTCAGGACAAAATAGTTCAAAAATTTGTACGTACTTAGATTCAATTTTGTGACATATCTACCCTTTTATTTGGCTCAGTCTACTATGCAATGAAGAAGCGACAAGATTGAGTTGTTTCCAGTAAACACAAACAGCAAAACTGAATTATAGCCAAACTGACACTCGCTAAGGTACAATATGGCACATTGGCACCATAGAATTACATACCAAATTACATGGTTCTCGACTAGTCCTCTATGAAAACATTGCGAATTTCGTAATAACATAATTATAGAAGGGAGACCGCCGGTTCGGTAATCACATAACCGTATCAATTGATGCCTAATAATACACACGGGATATGCGCCCCAAGGGGTGTGGACTGAGGGGTGCACTATTTAATAATGCAGGGACGGCTTTTGGTAGTGTATTGCATAGGAATCCGAAATATTTTAAGATAAACCATATATCTATATACGCAGTACCAGTGTTACGTCACTTCATGGTTACGTTCTGAATTAACAAATGAGTCTTAGCGAGGTCTTTATTATATTTCAATTGATATCTAGGTAATTGAAATTGTGTATTTAATTGATTCTCAAAACAAATTTTTCAGTTGAAGAAATGCCTGTCAAGTGAAAAAACCCAGAAATCCAAAGTAAAACTTAGTTGTTTAGAAAAAAGATACTGTTGATTAGAGTTAGAAATCTAGAATCTATGTTTTTAGACATCTTCATCGATTAGAATAAGTGGAATACCACCCTTCGAAAATCATCACTATATTGGAGCAGAGCCAAAGCAAATGACAAAGTCTCCACAATAGTTTCAAATAGGGAGCATAATAATTACACCCTCATACCATTGAGGGTGGGCCACGTGAGCGCAATAGAAAGACAGAGGTTTTGTTGTGACAACCTTAATTCGATAATAATCGCAGCTCATACTGATTTACCTATTGTTGAATAAAAGGGGTGTATTGAAGAATTGGAAGTTATCTCCATTGCTTCGATAAAAATGTAGAAAACCACTGACGTGAGGACAAAAACTTTCGTACAGAATTTTGTGTTGATTGATAGTTAATATAAGTAGCAAAAAACCCATAGGAAATGATATATTCACATTCGCATAATAGCGATTTTGTGAACTTTGATCTTGAAATTTAATAGTAGCGGACACCCTACCATATGAACCTTTGGGGACCAGTTTCAGGATGTCAATATAAAAGTATTTACAGACTAGCTGGGTATCTCGAATTCCGTGGTGAACTTACTATGACTTGACTAACTTGAACAAAACATGTTCAATCTGCGGCGGTATGGCGAGTCTGCTTAGGGGTGATCAAATGCCATAGATACCATGAGGGCAGTTCTGTATAAATGGTAATTATCCGGCAGTATCGATTGGCGGGCAATTTTTTTAGCAATAATTGCCAGGCGACACGAATGGACCAATAAATTACGGCAATTATTTCGACGATATTGCTCCACGTCAACCTTTATAAGGACAAAGCAAAGCAAGTAGCTAAAGGACCTTAATATCCTAACCCGCCAATAGATCTTGTTTTCTAATCCAAGCAACTAACATTCGAAAATTATACAAGAATAAAACCATACATTGAAGCCTTCGGTGTGTGCCATCAGATAAAGGTGAATCACAAAGAAGGCTGCAACCAAAGCATAGATCAACTTACTTAATTTAGTCTGTGAACCAAAGCCATATCAATGTCAGGTTCCTTAGCAACATACTTTAAAATGTGTTTTGCATCAAAATTGAAGTGATTTCTCGAAATGGTTCATGTGGAAGAGCAGAAAAGTATCAGTCCTGATCAAAATGGTTCAACAAATGAGACTAAAGAAAATCAAAATTTGAATTCAAATAAAAAAAAATTAAACCTATTGAAGAAATTAAAGTGCCACAGTTGGCGACTGAAGCAATTAGCCATACCCAAATATAGGGTGGAAAAGTTCCAACCAAAACCCTATGAACCGATTGATCTGAAGCCCCCTGAGCCCTTAGATTCGGACCTTGAGGAAAAACTTGAAGAACTATCTCGACCTAAACAAAGAATACTAAAAGAAAATAAACTCATTTATCACCATTTGTTTGAGAACAAACAGTTGAAAAGGAAAAAATGTTCCAACATTGGAACAATTTGAACTTGAGACACCAGAAATGCAAATAACAGTCTCGTAATCAGTGAATGAAATTGCAAGATGACACATAGTTTTAATCAGATATCTTCTATGAATCATGTAAATTTTATTGTGATGAACAGTCACAGATATAATTTTAAGAAAATTAAATGAGATTCTGAATAAAACACCACATGTAATAAATCAGTTCAAATTCTCTCATAAACGGTAATGGAATGTTCAACAATTTATTTTGAATAAGTGGAACACTTCAAAGAGCAAATTCCTCCATATTATGTAAAATTCATGTTCAATTAAGCATTCTTATACTCTTTTCTTTGATCATTGTACTATATGCAAGTCCAATCCTATATCTACTTGTCCTTTGTATCCATTATGAGGAATTTTGAGAAGAAAATCCTTATATTCTTGGGGCAAATTTGATTCCTCAGCTCCATCAAGTATAGTTTTTAAATAAACATAAGAAGGTCTTCGTTCATCAGGAAGATCTTCAATTTGACTCGTACTTGTAGGGTTATTAGTTTGTTGATAAACTCTGCAAGTTTTGTTATCTCCCTCTGGGCATTCAACTTCAACAGTTAATGGAATATAAAGGTTACGATTTACTCCTTCTTGCCTTAAATAAGTTACTTTATAAAAAATATTTGAACTTTGGGGACATCATACTCATCCAAAGTGGCCATATGCTCATAGTCCAAAATCCACAAAGCACCCCATACATGAGAACCTTTTCTATTAACTATGGTTGCCGAAGCACCTCTCCATCGCTTGGAGTAAGTATTGAAATCTAAGGCGTAATCCTAAAACTCAATGGATTTTGATTCGGTCACATGATTTAATTGCGAACTTGCTTTTAATTTTCCTATCCCAGCTCTCTTGGCACTAGGATTATTTATATGTATTCTTTTCTGTAATAAATTACTGCCATAAGCAAAATACAAAAATTTTTGACTCATTATGAAACCCGATTACACTCTTTCACAAATTTAATCCAAAAATAGTGATAATACCAGATATAAATATGAATAATCCTTATATTTACTCTTCCCTAAATAATCAAAAAATAATCAAATCCAACTTGTCAAATTAACCCAACTTCTATATCACAAGCAAAAAAAAGCGTATACCATAGAATTATATCACCTTGAAACTCGCTGAAAAGACGCAATACAAGCACAATCCTACCGGTGCTACAGGGGTATCCCCCACGAAAGTGGAAGCGTTTTTTTAATTGAAATGAAAATTTAAAAAAAATTATGATCATATCTATGTGCATGACATTTTGAATATTTTAAATATTTATTGTAGCATGTAGCATCTTATTGTAAAAAGATGCAGACATTTTTTTATCCTAAGTGATTACCGCCATCCCTTAGAAATTTCTCCTATAGAATCACGTTAGTGATTATTTTCAGTGGCTCTCATTTGTAAATTATTAAATTTCAAACAATTTACTGAAGCCAAGGTAATTTCCTGATATTTCATATCGCTGTAATGAGAAAAAAGCTGATCCTTTTTGAAGTCTTAAAGTTGCTTATAAAGATAACCCATTATCCATTACAAATAAATTCATAGGTTTAAAATCCTTTGCAGTTCTCAACAAATTATAAATGAAATTTAAGAAAACAATTATTAAAAGATGATAATTTGGATGGACACTTTTAATGTTGCCAATTTCTTGTGCAACAATTGCGAATGGAGTATTCAATGGAATGATCAGTATCAATTTCAAAAAATTGCATCAATTACCTCGACATTATTTTTTCAAATTGCTCTTTATATTCTGTATTGCTATATGTTGCTGATACGAATGACTGACTAGCCAATTGGCTTGAAATTTAGAGTAAATTTGACTCTGCGTCTTCACTACATTTTTTGGGATAAATGAAATCTCTAGATTAAGTCAGAGTTTATTTAAAAACACTGGTAAATATCAAGTGTTG
This sequence comes from Micraspis discolor, assembly GCA_030674115.1. Lineage (NCBI taxonomy): Eukaryota > Metazoa > Arthropoda > Insecta > Coleoptera > Coccinellidae > Micraspis > Micraspis discolor. Next base: position 7,645,582 of record JARTUT010001740.1, read on the forward strand.
TAAAGGACTAAATAAAATATTAATTGTTCGTAATTGTTTTAATACATTATTCTAAAATGGTACCTAATAAAGGTATAAATATATGTATATATATATTAAAGCATCAAAAATAGAAGATACACATGGTTAGTACTTATATATTATATACAATGAGCATAACTTACACAATAGGCACTTCTAAATACTCCTCAGCTCCCTTACATAATACATGAAGATACAGTCTTAATGCGTGATCATTGTTGTTTTGCTTTATCAGCAATAATATTTAGGGTCTATTAGCAATAAAGCTCCATTTACTATTGATCAAGGTCATGTTAATTCACATGGATTTCCACTCATAAAATATATATTGAAATCAATATATTCAACATATAAATATCGTGGAGATATTGAACCATCAAAGACTAAAATGCATTTTATAATAAATATTAATTTTTGGTGTTTCAAGAGGAATACTAATGATGATTGGTAAATATCACAATCAAAATTCATTTTTCCCCATCAATCTGTTTCTGGCTTCTAAGCAAAACATAAATAATACTCTTCCATCTTGAGAACAAGTTTCAACGAGAACAATACATTTTTATAACGATATAACATTACAATATAAATAATTATTGTTATGTACAAAATAATTTCAACTGCCAATGATATTCTAGAAGAGTAATTGCCATTGATATTCGCTTCAAAAACTTATCAAAAATCCAATAAGTGAAATTTTTAAATCCGATATCTAGTTATACAGGCTTGAACTCCTTAGAAGAAACAACGGTAATAATGAATAAAAAATTAAAAATGGCAAGGACAAACTGATATGCTGAAACGGTGAACAAGTTATCACTTTTTCTGTTTCAAATTTCTTCATATACCAACAAGAAACATAGTATATAACATCTTGTGATGTATTGAGCATCGTTTTGATCTAGTATACATGATCATTTTCAGATACTGATATTTTAAATTTAATTTAATGAAACTGCTGCTAACATATTTCTGAACTCAAGATTAAATATTCCCAATAATCATTTCAATGAATTTCTTCTGAAAAAAAGAATTAATTTCAACGTCTTATAATTGTTTAGTCCACAATGATTAATTTTTACTAATATTCCAAAAAAATTTGTCTTTGTTTTGTTCAATAAAAGACTTACTATATATGAGAGATATACGACTGCAAACGTGAATGTAATGTCTGATAGAATCAAAAAATTTATTATCAAGAAATTAAATAACTATATACAATCCTGATTAATCATAATAAAATTCAATATGAAATTAAATTATTCCTATTTCTATCCTTTGATTTAACATGTCCATAAAGCATTAATTTCTTCTATTTACAATATCAAATCAGAAATCAATGCTTGTTCAGCTTCATCTTCTAATACTGTACATAAGAAATTCGAATCTTGAGTGGAATTAAAAATTTATAAATTCCAGTTGTAACAGATGTCTGGAGATACAAGCAAAAATTAATTTTCATGTAAATGAAGATTTACAAAGCATCGATCTATGTTGTTGCTTCAATTCTCTTCTTTGATTTTTATAATAGTTTTGTAGACCTAAACTGTAGCTTGATCAGTTAGTTTCTCTAGTCAGCACCAGTCTGCCATGTAAGTGAAATCTTTGAACAGGGTCTGATCTTGATCCTTAAGGATCCTTGGTTCTTTTGGAGGTGATAATTGGGGCTTCTCAGATGTAAATTCCTCATCAAAATTGCTCACATCTTCCAGAGAGTGCTAGCAAGGAAATATTATTACAAAACTTGTGCCCATATACAAATTAATATTTGTTTGAATGTTAAATTCTCTTCGTATAACACTATATGAGGTTTGCAAGGTAAATACAAAAAAATCATTCATTATTTACATCAGACATGAAAAAGGTCAGGAAAAAAATTTGTTAATAGTGAGTATCATCAAAAACATCATTCAAAAATTCATTAAATAAAATTTTCACACTACTGTTGACTTTTCTGCTACCTAGAGATCGAATATGGAAAGAATTAAATGTTTTTATGCCCTGATACATGGGCAAAAACTCAAATTTTCGTTCAAAATTTCTTCATTTCAAGATTTTCCTGTCAGCATTTCATGAACGATCAAAACATTTAAAAATCTACCGGCAATTCTTGCAAGCAACTCAATGTTAATGCGCTGTTCTTTAATCAGAAAGAGCTCCGTCCCGACGGCCAGTGGAATATCGTGACTTTCAACAAACGACCGTTAACTGCTACTTGCTGGTATATCGATTTTTTTTATACGTATGTTCCGGACAAACCGCGTACTTCATCATTGTATGCGACTTTTTTGTGGTTCGGTACATCTTTTCTGTGGCTTCGGATTGCAAACAAACCATTATTTCAAACACATCTTGGAGAAGGCAATAAGTTAGGCGAATAGTACATTGATTTTGAAAATAAACTTCGACAATTTATGAACGATGTTGCGGCGTGATTTTTTCCATAATTTGTCAATGTTTACTGACCAGAAATGCCAAAAAATCACGGTTTCTACTTGTCAAATCACAGTTATCCCTATAGAAAGTTTTATTAAGTATTTTATTAAAAACCACTATATGCAACAGACTTGAAATAAAGTAGACTTGGATGATCAGAACTTTTTTCCAATATTCTACATAGCTCTGACTAAATTATACTATGGATAAAATAAATCAATTCTTTTTCTTACCACAGTAGGTATAAAGGGAGGTGGCACCCTTCTAAGAAGTAGATCTTCCCAGTTGATCTGTCTGAAGAACGCCTGTTTCTTTACATCCTCAGCATCTCTTTCACTGGATCCCAATCTTCTGTCTGGACTCTTCCGTAGTAACTGGAAGTGAATATTGTATTAAAAACTATGTGAACAAGACGTTCACAATACTCACCCTTCTCATTATAGCTATAGACTCCAATGAAAGAAATCTGGGATAACGTACTTCATCGTTAACAATAGAGTCAAAAACTTCCTCCTCATCATCTCCAGGAAATGGCGACTGGAAAGAAATTATGAATATAAATGAAGAGATCTAATACAGCGATTACAAAACACTTTATCTAATATTTTTAGAATGCATTTAGTATTGTAATACATTCCTACTTACTTCGCCTACTAACATCTCGAAAATTAGAACTCCTAAACCCCACCAATCAACTGCCCTGGTGTAAGTGGTTTCAGTTAAAACTTCAGGCGCTAAGAATTCCGGGGTACCACAGAAAGTTCCTGTCCTATCACCAAAACCCATACCTTCTTTGCACAATCCGAAATCAGCTATCTTCACATAACCTTCAGTATCCAAAAGAAGATTATCTAACTTGAGATCACGATAAATAACTTTGTTCTCATGCAGATATTGCAAACCTGAAAAGAAAAATTCAATTGGATATCTCAAACTACAAGGATATTTTAACTAATGATACTACGGTTTTGTCAGATTCATTGGCCTATATTCATGAATAATATCAATATTATATCATTATATAAGGTTTTTATGTATCCCTCTTTCCTGAATCTTCAATCAAATGTATTACCATATAGTTTTAAATTTAGTCACCTTTACTATTTATCCTTATTTATTCAGTTCTATATTCCTTTCTTGTATATGACTACACTAATTTGACAATTTATTTTTTCTATTACATTTTTTATTTTATTTTTTTTTTTTTGATGCTTACTATATTACTTTGAACATTATTTTCACAGTGTTGAACGTTGCAATACAATGTTTAAGTATTATTTCATTCAGCTCAATTAATATTGTAAAATCAGTGAAGACAATTACAAAATATAACTAAAAGATCTGCATATGTAAGAAAAAATAAATCACTGGATTGATAATTTTTGATCAACTGTAGAATAGTAAAAAAACAACTTTCTTTCTCACCTAGCACTACACAAGCCGCATAGAACACTGCTCTGGGCTCCTCGAAAACATCAGCGTGTATATGCATCATCAGGTCTCCACCTGCTGCGTATTCCATCACAAAACAGACATGAGCTTCGGTTTGGAAACAAGCAAACAGGTTGACCAAAAATGGATGCCTTATCGAATTGGCTATTTCGAATATCCTCTTTTCGCTGAGCAAGGATTCGACTTCGTCTCTAGCTATTATATCGCCCTTTTTCAAAGCTTTTATTGCAAAGTATTCGCCTGTATTTCTGTACTGAGACAAGATCACTTTGCCGAAGTGACCACGTCCAAGCACGCTCAATAGTTTGAAATTTTCAAGGCTCATACCAGTGTACTGCGAGTGCCTTCGGGATTCATAAGCACTGTCTCTGTAGCCAGGTTCCCTTGGCGGCGGACGTCTGATTATGTTTATGGCTTCTGCGAGGGGCTATTAAAATAGGAATTATAAAAAAAAAAAAAGTAAGTCGAAACTTTGCTTTTGCAATAATAGATGCAAAAATAATTGCACAACCATAAATACATAATTTCAAGCAGAATGAATGGATAGAACCCAGAACAAAATCCATGTATTAATCATAACCGATTTGAAAAAAAATCAGAAACCAAGATATTCTTTGCATCTAAATTGCAAAAATATTGATCTGATCTCAATGACACCACATGTAATTTGATTAAGCATTAAAACAAAGCAGGCGTGAAAGTTTGAGTATTCCTTATCAGAAATAATTTACAGGACAGATAAATTTATATCATGGCTTTCAGAAAATTTGAAAACATTTGTTTTTTTGTTCATTCGATCATCAATAACATACTAACACCTTTCAATAAGAGCAGGTAGATTGTAAAATGAAATTAATTAAAAAAGCATAGGTTAAGGTACGAAGAAAACCTTATTCATTTTGGAAACCCAAGAGCACCATTACTAGTGAAATATGTTAATGAAATCCCAGGATGTGTCACAATCAAAATGAGTGCAACCTTTTCGGTGATTCAATTCTAACTACCAAATATTCAAGCAGCAAAAATTGAAAGTATTTGCAAAATTAGGTCAATTGAAACTTCATGCTCATATTTCATTAACGCACTAAAATGGTGTATCTATTTAAAAGAATGCCATAAAAAACTGAAATCAGTAAGAATTTAAGCATTTGTAGAAGTATGAAACCAGAATCAGCTATAGATGGTGCTTTCCTACACAGCCATATGCTCCAAAAAGGAAAACGTTACCAAATTACATTTTGTTAATGAAATTGAACCCTGCACATCAAATACTATTGTACAATTACGTTGATCTATGATACTAACCTTGACTTATTACAATAAATTAAAACACTGGAATATCTTCTAGTCAAACAATGCTTATATAAGCATTAAAATAGAGGAAGAATATGAATGGCAATGGACATTACTTATATTTACATATTTGTACCTGATTGAAATGCTAAAACCTAAAATATATAGTTTCATACTTCTGTACCAGAACATGTCATGAAGCACAATAACATTTTGTAGATGTCTTTTTCAATAAGCGCATTTTTGATGTTTTTATAGAAATCCCGAGAAGAAAAAGGTTAGTGAATGCTAATAAGTCAAACCACCAATGAGCCATATACCTCATCATCTGGAAACTCTACAAGAGGTTGAGGACTAGGAGGAACCAATAGTTCAGGTGCTAGAATGGGAGTAGTAGGCACACTTGCGGCGGGTATTATCAGAGGTCCAGATCTGGAAACCTCTTGATCCTCCAGGAAGTCAAATTCTCTTAGAACCGCTATACTCTGTAAATAAATAGCGTGGTGCGGTGCAAAACAGAAAACCAAAGCCTTAGATAGGTGGATAGATAGGTAGAGTGCCTGCTTTTTCATTCAATTCTTTATATTAACAAATTGATTGAGTTTAAAACAATCTCTCTGCAATCCAATTTCAATGATACAACTCAGTGAAAATTTCTCTAAAAAATATGGCTGAAAGTTTGTTTTACAAAAAATTAATCCACAAGGTTCCCATCTCCATATAAAAAAAAACAATTAATGGTACAGATAACCTATTTCTAATACATATACAAAAAAATTAAATTCATATTTACAATTCATTTCCTCAAAATAGAAGAAATGTGCGTAGAAATATATTTTACCGAGAGCTCTAACAAACTCGCGATTTTCACTCCCAACAACAACAGTCAACTTTCTGTAGAACATACTGTGTTCCATTTCTAAAACCATGTAATGGTGGGACTGAAAATTGCAGGTGAGTGAGTCCTATTACCAATTTGAAAATTTACACCAGCACCCTACCATCCATCCCATTAATGGAAAAAAAAACATAATAAAAACAAATACAGTGAATGCAGTTCTACACAATAGCTATGCTTGAAGCAAATATTTGAAAAACTTCATTACCTCTGGGTCCAGCCTTGGCGGAACAGGAGGTGGCGTTACAGCCATTCTCTTTTTGGCAATTGGTGGAGGCGGTTCTTTCGGAATTGGAGGTGGTGGTGGACTTATGGGCAATATATCGATACCCAATCCTAAAGGTCTTTGGCCACCCAGTCCGGCAGCATTGGGATCGGGGGTTTCCCCTGGTGTCTCATGTTTATCTTCGGCGATATTTTCCTGAAAATTTCATGGTGACAACTTTCGATTTTAATAGAATGAATGCGTACTATAGCAAACTATATAAAAATGAGACTTTTGAGGAGAAAGCTTACAGTTGCCTTACTATTTGCTTCAATAAAACTCAATTGAGATATTTCGAAAATCAACCTATTCTGCAAATATGAAAAACATTAACTCATCTCCTTCCAAAGAGGGACCATATATGGATGGCCTGACATGCTCAATATCTACTTACCATACTTGAAAAATCATTTGTAATACTAGCGGGTTGGTTTCTGTGGGAAGGAACCCTAGATGATTGTTTTTTCATCCATCTGCCCCAAGTAACTATATTGATATTCATTTGCTTAGCTCTGGGTAGGCCTTCTTTGAATATTCGCTTCTGCCTTTGCAGTTTTGGCCTCTTGGAGATCATCGGGTTCAAAAATTTGATCTGAAACAAAGATTTTAGTTTGATTTAATATACGTAGCAAGCAAAATCTCACTAACTTCTGCAAAAAGAAGTCCCTGTGGTTCCAGATGTAGAGCCATACCGTGCCTTTCATCATCAATAAATTCCTCCAGTTTCAGAAATTTGACAGCACATAATGACCTCCAATCTCGCCAATATATGCCAATTTCCAGTTCCCTTGACTTATCTAAATCGATTGAAAACCTAAAAATCCATTTGTGAATGAATATCAAGACATATATCATAATATCGATGGATATCTGACAAAAACATCGTAAGCGACAGATGCAACCTACATTGGGATTTGTATTATTTTGTTGATAACCGTTTGCAAAGAAAATTTACTGCTACCTCTAGGGTGAAACAGATGGAAATATAGGCACTAAGGAAATTTGTACTCACTCTCTATTGCTACTAGATGTGCCAAAGGTGAGCTAACATCTCAATTCAACTAAAACGAAAGTATTGATTCAAATTTCTTTTACAATTACAGGAAAACGTTTTTGCCTAGAAAACTTAAAAGTGTTTACCTATAATCATTAGAAATTATAAAAAGAGTATGAAGATTGAATGAAAATGAACAATTTTAATAATTCAAGTTCAACATATATTATGAATTAAAAAAAAACAATAAAGATTGAATTTATAGTTTACTTTTTTTGAAAACCGCAGACCCAGAAAACGTCCATGTACAAAAAATTATTTTAACAGCCTTATTCAATGAAAGTTTCCTCTTTTATACTTCTTTTACTTCAGATGAATCGGTAAAGCTGTTAGGGTTCACGTATTAATTTTCAGATGGTTTTGTTTCGAAATGGATTATTTATATAAAAAGGTTTTGTGTGAAATCATGCTATTGTCACTAGCGATGTTTTGACAAAAAATAATCGATATGTTCTTCAAGGAATATGAATATTGAACACAACAATATTAATCACCTCTGATCCCAGGCTTGCTGCGAACATGGTCGCCAACTTGTTTGTCCTACTGTGGTGTTGTCCAATTTCAATACGGCCATAATTTCATCACTTACTTCTTCTTTTACAGAGTAACTTTTCGATGAGCTTCTACCTCCTACGCCTTTTCGAAAGAATCGTAAGTCCATAGGACTAGAATTATTGTCGGAATCTTTTCTTGAACGACCAGGTACTTCTTCTAAGAGATCTTGGCAGCCCATCAAACGAACCTTGAAATAACCCAATGAAATGAGAACAACAAGAACACACTGGAAAGGGAACTACTTACAGCAATGTCACTTGCTGTAACCAGTGATTATTTAAAAGCTATAAACCTTATTGACTAAATCTGTATTCTTTGTTCCGATCAAGCTATTTCATACTTGTACTGATAATATACATTGCATATAATTGTACAGTAGTGCTAAGGAAGTTTAATTATAAAAATAATAATAATAATTCTCAATTGAAAATATCCCTCAGAAGATTAATATAGCAAGGAAAAATTGACAAACGGGATATCGGTATAATTAAGAAAACCAGGGCAAGAAAGATTGCAGGTAAGAGCAATTACTTATATCCAAGAGCACCAATAGACCAATAGGACATGTTGGCAAGGAATACTTTGGCAAATACAATTTTAAAGCCTCACCTCCAATACTCCAGTGACGGCAGCGCATCTGTTAAATGTGGAAGACGAATTTATTGGCATCTTATTGTTCCCAGGTCTTTCTCTGAAAGGCTGAAGACTGGTGTAATGCACCGACATCGGGCTGAATGTCTGTGAGTTTGCAAGTTCTTCTTTCAATTGTTGAGCAATGGGTGAATCAATTGGCAGTTCAGCTTTTCTCAACTCCAGAGATTTTCTCAATAAATCTAATTTCATACTACTTGCCCTCAGGCTGTCTTGTGCCTAGGAAACGAATAAATCCAATATGGTTTACAAAGTTCAATATTTGACTAAGACCTACTTGCTTCATGGCTCTCGCAGAATTCAAAATACCCATATATTGTTTGAATTTCAGTTAACTTTCAATTCATGAACACAACATTTTTGAAAGTCAAAGTAAGATAAGATATAAAATAGAAAAGTAAAAAATCAAGTATGAAAAAATTCACTTAATGGTAATATTGTTTACATTCCAAAAACCTGAATAGTAAATCTTTTGCTATGTGCTGTAAGCGTCTTTCCAGTTTTGCAAAGGAGGATCACCTAATGACCTTGTCCTTGAACGAAAACCCACTGAATCATAATAACTTTTACAGTGAGCACATGCGCATTGTGGATTTCTTACAGGACCTATATGGTGTCCGGGTTTCTTAAAAGCACTTATCACAGGTCCGAACTTTTTGGCTATATTCCTTTGTTCGGTATATAGACCTGGGGCTAGAGTGAAAGGTGCACGAAGAGAAGGATCAAGGCTCAAACGTTGCAAAAGAGCAACTGAGCTTGGCGTGCGACATGATGGTGATGAGGTTGAATCACTCAAACTTCCTTGATCTACCAAAACAGGTTTTTTCTTTTCATGTTGGTTAATGGATTCTGTTGCTTCACTCAAGGATTGCTGTGAGTTGTTGGTGATCTTTTGTTCTGAAAAAATTAAACAGAAAGAATTCCTTACAGAATTTGATGTTCTTGAAATATTACTTAATTTCCATTAGGATGTCTAAAATCATGGTATAAGCACTGACTAGATTTTTTTTTTCAAATTTCAGGGATATCAGAGAAGTTTCATTTTGTCTTCTGCAGGTGCCATTGTTCAGAATACCAATATATCCTTGTGATTTGAGGATCCACAACTAGGGTGGACTTACATATAAAGATTTAACTGTAAGTGGCTTATATTTAAATGATTGTTTAATATTCTTATTTAAAAATAGAAATAATTTCAATATAACTCAAAAATACTCGTCTAGATCATTGGATATAAATTATCCTATATATAGACTAACATTGACAGAGAACAACCCATCATATATGTGTACAAGAATATTTAATAAACTGCCTAATAGAATAAAATGTATAAGTAATCTCAAAAAATTCAAAAAAGAAGTGTACTCTTTGCTGACAAACTTGGAGCCATATAACTTGGCAGAATATTTTGGTGCACAGTTAGTCTAGTGTACATGGTTTGTTATACTGTACTGTGACGTCATTTCATTTATTGTTGCATTGAATTATGTAGCGATCAACAATATTTGACATAAAGTTGTTGTTGATTTAACAGTTGAAATGGTCAGTATTAAATGGAAAACATAAACTGGAGTTATATTCATATATCTTCGAAAAGATGAACCTGGATTTCATATATTTTACCCTATAAATTGATCGAATGAATTTACTTTCGGGAATCATTTATTGAATGACATGACACTATTTATGTCTTTTGAAGTCTACAGTTCATAATAGTTCAAGTCACTCAACTTTAATAGCATAAGACAAATAAAAAACTTACCAACAATTTTTTCAATTAAATCTGTAGAAAATCGACGTGAAATAATCAGGCAATGACCAAAATGGCCCATTTTTCGCCCACACAGCAAGTTCGTTGGAAAAATGTCTTGTGCATTGCTGGGTTTGTTTGGAATCGTGTCGACAGCATAGAAGTGATTGTGACGTCAGCACTAATATATTGCGCTAAAAATGTGCACAACCATGTTTTTAAACATCTTACCTTCTCCATTCAAAACTCTACCATATCTTTTGGAGAAATTAAAATAGTAAAAAACTGATACAGTCGAGATCTAACAGATAGAAACTTTTCGAGCAGGAATGCTCAAGATTATGAAAACCCTACACCATAAGGAAAAATCTGACCATCAGTTCTCTTCATTGAGTAGAACGTAACTCACCTTCCTTGCGTTTTTCATTCATTTTTCCGACTGTTCCGGTACCACCAATATCCTTCACAAACGTCCAACCATCTCCTGAACCTGCACTATCATCTGAATCGGATTCCCTCGACTTCTGTTTAGCCATACGTCTCAATTTCCTTCGTAAAATTTCGTCCATCTTATCCTGCCTCTTGTTTTCGATATCTTTCAATAGTTCCTCTTTTATTTTCTCTTTTTTCCAAATAGTTTCCATTTTTTCTATTCTCCTCTTATCCTCAGAATTTGCATACTCGAAGCTGTCGCTTTGTTGTATGCTAACGCCACTAGGCGATTTTTTTCTTTCTTTGTCAACTAATTCTGGTCTTTCGTCGATACTATTATTCTTGTTCGTTATCCTTCTTGGAACAAATAGAGAACTTTCTGTACCGGTGATACTTGACCTGCTCTGCATGGTCGAGTCCAAATCAGAAAATGTGATATCCTTCCATGAAGTATTCGCTACAGAATCGTAATCTGGATCTGGTATGGCGCAGCTTGATATCGAATAATTGGTCCATGACCTTGGAACACTTGAAATGCTAGAAGCGAAGTCCCTAATGGTGGAATATGAACTCAGTTTAGATGGATAGGCAGTACTGCCATCATCTTCCGATTCTGATTTATTCTCAGAAAGTTGTTTGTGTAGATGAAAAGGCGTGTTCTTATTGGATTTCGAGTCATTCTCTTGAATGCTAATAGGTACGTCAGTCAAATCAGCCCTCTTATGGGTTATCTTCACTTGCTCGGATTCGAATACTGTCTGCGGAGTAGAGGCAGTATCGTTGTCTGAATGATCAGTAGAATCCGATTCTACTTCAGTGCCTGTACAGTATACATCGATGTGAACGGTTCGAGGTTTTTTCGATCCGCTCGATTTGTCGTCAGTAGTAGTCCCCGTATTGGTAGAAAGTTCCGATTTATCGGCAGACACATGTGGTATCCTTCTCAGATTGGGGGAGCGAACGAGACGTTGTATGTGCTGAAAGAGAAGTCAGGAAACTGTTCATTAAAAATCTCAACCTTACTAAGAGAGGAATCAATAAAACATTTTTTTATGAAGAGATAAGCAAAGTAAAATTCATTCTGACAAACTGTAAAAGCTGCTTTCCTAACACCGAATTAGGCGGCCCGGGAGCGCTCCGATCTACTCTAGCTCTTTCCAGTGAACTCGTTTCCCTTCATAAATAGGGCGAGAAGCACCAGAAGTAAGTTCAAGCCACAGGGTCACACGCACCTGACTGGAAAGCGACTATGGTTGCATGGTTGTGGCTGAATATGATGAATTTAATGGAGAATGCAAACACCTTAGAATTCACTCACCTTATTAGTTGCGCTTTCTAAGCTATCCGGAGTAAAAGAAGATGGCGAATTGGACCCTAGCAGAGACTCAGTCTTCCGATGATAAGAAGACAGTGACCTTCTTCTAACTTTCCTCGTTTTCTTAGCGTTCTTCCCGTCGAAACCGAATGCATCATCTCTAGAAATTGGCGAAGTACATTTGTCCACCATCTCGAAGGTCTGGACACTCACATCCTTTCTCCTATCTAATTCCCGCGATAACGACCTGGTGGCTTTATTGGATCTCCCGTTGATGCTGGAAACATCTTCGGAAGCCTCCAAAACTGGAGAGCATCTTCCACCCATTGAACAATCGTCACCCGTCTTTAGATGATGACACCAAGGATCTCCGCAACCATAATAAGTATTTTTGCAGTCGCTCCTGGAACTGGGGGTTTGACATCTGAGACTTTGTGTCCTACCGCAATGGTGATGACAGACATCAGCTGGATACTGGTTTGCATGAAGGGTTATATTGCAAGTACTCCTACATTTCCGACTGTCTTGGTGTTGCATACTGGCCGTGCTTGAAATGGAATTGGGTGACAACAAGTTGCTTCCATACCCAGACGATTCTTGAGTGTTTAACTTGCTAGCAGTACTTGTAGGAAAATTGGATGGTCTCCTAGAAGGCGGAGTGGACGTGAATAATAGATTACCCTTTTGGAAACCATAACCTTCTGGTGTTTCCGTATAAGCAGATGGATTACTTGCAGTTTCCGAAGGTATATTTCCAGTAGGAACCCAAGTAGTCGTTGGATTTCCTTGGGAATTCCAAGAGTAAGTCATACGGACGCTATTGTCACTTTGTTCCGTACGAGTTTGTGGAATGTTTTCTGGATCGCTGGCTCCCGGATGTGAAATGGTAAACTCCGCGTACACAGACCATTGTCCGGAAGGATCGGAACGTACGTACATTTGGACACTGTACAGTTACTAAGCTATGAACATTTCGATACGTCTTTCGATCTGGCATCCGATATAGGAAGTATCGCAAAACGAAATAGCAACAAGAGAACACTATGATCAAGATCCATTTTCATCGCTTTGAACTCTATCTGCGTCTATTCGATATGTATCTGTCAAGTGTACCCGAGCAAAACGACATCACAAAACTTGTATTATTACACCGAAAACAAAATTACATATCTTCACATCGAATCGCGCACGTGCTAACAAATTCGGTGTGTCCCAGTTGTTTATATCGCAACAGATAAATGTGGTTCAGCGGACACATGCAGTCTATTTTTGGAGACACTGGTACAACGATAATATTATCGAGTGTTACATTCCCAGTTACACCTGTGAAGATTCCCAGAAACCACCGAATTCAACACAATTGAAAAAATAAACTCGGTGTTTGGATTACTTAACGGTAGGAAAACAAATACGACGGTAAAGAATACCTCGAACAACTAAAAACTGTTTGAACTGACGATTACAATTGTTTATCGATATCTGGCAAAAAATCGACAGATTTAATCGCGATGGCTAACCGACGCCTGTAACGCTAAGCGTTCGAACTAAAACTTTGACCGAGACGCCCGCAGGCCCCGAGGCGAGAATAGAAGTTGCGCCGGTGTTAGCTAAACCGGCAATTTTTGGATCTTCAAAAACAATGAAATATAACGTGAGCTACCGGCCGTTTTTTTCAATCACGCGGTGGCGTTTCAGGGCCAGCAAGTGGGCGGGGTTGCGTTGAACTTTGGATGTTTGCTGCTTATTTAAGCTTTGAAGTGAAAGTTTATTCATCGATTGAAGTTGAGCTGGAGGTACTTAGTCGTCACATCAAGCCGAATATTAAATATTCTTGCTTTACATCGGAAAAATTTTATTTCAATCTGCTATGGAGAATTTTTTCGAATAAGTTCTAAAAATATTGCTTCTTAACTAGTAATTGCAAGTGCCTTTCTGAATAATTAGTGAGAAGCACCGTTTTTAAAATATTCGATAATGAATGGTTTGAAATAGGGTCATTAAGGTCATTTCTCTTTCAATAAAAAACATTAAACAAACTAAATGGTATACCTTCCCTACGGACATCCTGAATTACCCTATGGAGCCTTTCACAGGAGCATATTATGTCCCCACAATTTTATGGACTACCCTAAAGCAAAGACTCATCTTCTCTGTAACCAAAAAAGAACCCAGTGGGAGCTTAGCCCAAATTGAAACCTTAACTTTGGAACAGGGTGAATTGGAAAAAGTGGTATTGAAAAAAATTTTTCCCTAGATTTCAAAAATCTGTAGTTGAAATTAAGGAGTAATCAGCGACTGAAATAAAATGTATCACAAAAACACAATTCATGCAATTAAAAAACATTCATATGAATTCGCTTATTCTAATTTTACCAAACTGCGAGAGCCATAAGTATTGTTTCGATTAAAGTATTGAAGGAACTTACCTCATTTAAGGCCTTTTTATCACTTTTATCTTTGTTACCGTTCTGTAATAGTTTGATCACATTTTTGGCACCTTCTACAACTGCTGCTTCTACCCTCAACCTGTGTTTCAAGTCTTCAATTCTGTCATCAACACATGGCTCCAATTCTCTCCTCGGCGTTGAGTCACCATTTGCCGTTAAATCGTACATCGAACCTCTAAGCTTTGAATCTTCGTCATGTTTCATCTAGAAAAAATGAATCAAAAAATTCTTACTGGGTGTATTAAGATTATTATTATCAAGATATATTCATCACGATAAATTAAACGAATGGACGTCTGCAAATCATAAAAAATTTACAACCAAAATTAGGAGTCGGTAACCCCGGCCTTAAGAGCATTAGTTCCGAATTGAGTCTACATACTCATATCCATAATTTGTGACATCTGCGTAGTGTGAATCATGAAACATTTCAGAAGTTCAGTAGTTAGGTACATTCCCTCATTTACCTCTCTCGATCTTAGCCCGGCGGCCAGGACTCTGCCTCTCAGTCTTGGGCTTCATCGCATCGAGACCCGAGGCTTCGAGACGTAGCGTGACAGTTGAATTTAGGTGGTACATTTTATACAAATGATGCCCCTCACAAATTTCATCGTCATGTACGGGACAAATGAGCCGCCTATTGTAAGACGTACCCTACACGACGAAGCTCCTTTTTGGCTCAATGTGTCCATCGATAAGCAAAATATGCTCAATTGGTCGGGTAAAAATCCACATGGGCTTAATGAAACACCTCAGTTCTTTTTTAAAAAAAATAATCTAAATTTTTTCAATTCGAAGTTTCCTTTAAATCGGAATTGAGACCGATCGTAGGCATGTTCCACATAAACTCTTCGACATTCACTCTGATAACAGAGAAGCTAAATAGACCTCTTTCATTTTGTCCAACCTGTGAAAGATTCGTACCGAAAGTATATGCTCTCACGTATATCAGACCGAGAATGATCCGCATTAATTAATTTAAAATAATTGAAGATAATAACGAACCTTCGTTATCTTCATTTTCAAGAATTCTATCTTAGTCTTCGAATCCTGCAGCATCTGCTGCGCTTCAGAGAGCAATTTCTTATCTTTGCCGGTGATGCTCTGTATCATGTTCTCTGCCCCCTGTTTAACTTTCAGTTCTATGTTTAGCTGCCGCTCCAAGTTTTCGATCCGACTGTGATGCCCTGAATTGTTGAGTTTGTCATTATTTCGGGTGTCCAGGAGAGACTGCTGCAGGTAATCTGGAAGAAAGAACATTTATGATTATTTTTTTGTCAAGATAGTATACACCCATACAATTGAACGTCTGTGTAGGGAATGAAAGTGGACAAGTTTTATCCATGGCGAATTTGGTTTTCTACGGGTCTCCAGAAACTAAACGATAGCCCAGTAAACACACAAATGTATACCAAACATTTTTAAATGGTATCAAAATTTTATTCAACTTTAGAGGTTGAATTTTTCAACGTTATTTGTAGTAGTAAATATTAATCAATTTTATTCGTCTTGAAAGTCACATTTTTTGGATTCTATTAATTACATATAACGCACTAAACATTATACACAACTTTTCATCTATCTAGAATAAACAAACCATACGTACTTCCTTTGCTCTCTTTATTTTGATGAAAGAACGTACACATTTACTAAAAGCGTTTTCAAAATTTAGTTTATATATTTTCTCAGGTAGTATTTTAATCGTTTAATCAGAATGAACGGAGAAATTTTTGCACTTTTGTATTTTACAAAATCAATGGAATTTTGCAGGACAGTTTCAATTGTAAAACCAGCGGGATGTTCCAGAATGAATTGAGCGAATCTACGGCGATGTGAGTGGTCGGTCGGCTTCAATTCCTACTGTAGTTGAATCTTGTAAGGCTTCAAAGCCAAATCCTTATGGAAAATTCGCCAAGTGATGGTTTGGGATAACCCCAGTTGTTGAGAACGTCGAGAAATTGACAAATTTTGATCTTCAACACTGTGGCTGGCGGCTGCGATATTTTCAGTCGAACACTCGTTGGTGTTGACACATTTTGTACCTAGCCTGTCGACTGAAATTTAGCGACCAAATTCTAAATAATCATGTGTCAAAAAACTAACTATCAACGATGTCGAGTGGTAGGTGTGGTCACAATTAAAAAGCAAAGTTCTTGTTGAACGTCCCCTTATATTGAAAACATGCTGTTATGGATATAATTTTATGAACCTACCCAGGCTCATCTCTGATGGACATTGCTTTTATTTCATGCCCATGCTTTCTAGTTGAGGAGAATGAATCAATGAAACGCACTGTGCGAAAGTTTGTTTAGCGTGAACTTTGACCTCGCGCGGGAAGTGCCCTTCAACGATAAGTGAACATACGCGGCAAAAAAAGTTATTTTGAGTTTCCGTTTCGCCCTTTTGTCAATGAAATGTCGATTTTCCGAAGTGGTAGCTGGAAATGTCTGCCAACCCACAAAGGTGTTTCTAAACGTGTGCCAAGCACGCGATAATGAGTGGTCTCTAAATCATGAATGATCTATTACGTGCGCGAAAACATTGTACGGCATAATCTCTGGAAACGCCTTATCAAATCTCCATTTACAAGGTTCAGGAACAGGTGAATTTCATACCGCAAAAGCGAACGATCCAAATCCAATGCTGTTCGCGTTGCGATCTCGAACTTGAACCAAATGGACGCCCACGATATGATTCAAGAATGCGAAGAGACGTCTCAAATGAATTCAGCAATATAATATTTCCAAACCGCAAAATTTCGCTCAAGGCTTGAATTCTTATGGAGTCGAGTCGATGAACTTGATCGTATACACGTTCTCTAAATCCTAGTAGTATTCACCTTCGTGCTGATTGCACCTTGGCATTCGTCAAATGATCGCCGAAAAACTTTTCATCCGATAGCGCCGAAATAGGAATGTTTCATTCCAGAAGAATTGGCGTTTCTTTATTAATCATTAAAACTCGAATTTCAATTCAAATCATTATTTCTAATTTTGACAAAAAAAGTGACACTTTTCAAAACGCATCGACGTTTTGATATGACTTACTTTTCGTAACTAGTTACTGAAAGTAAAATATTGGGTAGGGAAAAAAGAAATCTGTTATATTTACTTTAATTTTAGGGGCTTTATTCAACATAGTCACAATCATTCGTTAATGCTTAAGGGTTGTCTTTTATATTTCGGGATTGAACAACCCCAGTGTTGCAATCTGCCAACTGACAGCTCTATAGTAAAGCTTGACATTTTTGAGGTTATACATCAAAACGTTTTCACATACGAGCGTTATTTGTGTTGTTGACAGTAACTTAAAAGATTCATCTCGCCCTAAAAATGGAATTAAATCGTGAATATTTTAGTGCAATTATTTTTAACAACATTCGACGTGGAAAAACTCAACAACAGTGCATCGAACTTAATTCAATTTTTGACGATGAAGTTCCATCAAGGACCAGTGTTTATCGATGGTATGGCGAATTCAACAGAGGTTCAAGACGAACATCGTGAAGGTCGTCCAAAATCAGTTTTTGATCTGGAAACCATTGATTCTGTGCGCCATATACAGTATACATTCAATATTGCATGAATATTTGACCATCAAAAAAATTTCTTCGCGTTGGATCCCACACAATTTGTCAATCGCTCCAAAAAGGCTGGTGTTGATTGGTCGAAACCAATGCTCCTAAATACGATTGCGGTGCTTCGAAGCACGTCTATGATATCGTGACAAGTGATGAATCGTGGATTTACGCGTATGAGCCCGAAATTAACAGCAGTCGACTGTATGGGTGTTTCAAGATGAGCCAAATCCAACAAAAGTTGCTCGCGGACCAAGAACTTCCGAGCAAATGGTCGACTGTTTTTTTTGAAAAACTAGACAATCCATTCTGAGTGGTACACAACCATTTGTTTGCCAGTTGTCTTCACACCCCTCACTCTTAAAAAATTTAAATCTCCGAAAATATGCAACTACTCATAATTAAACCCCAAGTATATAGCTTGTTTGTAACGATATCAACATTTACTGTTAATATTCTTCACTTACTCAGGAAGCCAATATGCAACGGCTCATAAATTACTCGGTATAAATTCTCACTACCTACTCTTGAAAATTTATATCTCAGAAAATTTGCATCGGTACATAATTACACTCGGTAAATTGCTTGTTTGTATCGATGGCAACATTTACTATAAACTTGGTTCAGTTGCAGAGGGAGCCAGGGGATCAATTCTAGTCCCCTAATCTTAAAAAATGTACCTATATGTCACTCTTGCGAAATACAAATCGGGCAATATTCCAAGTCATAGAAAAATCTTCTCAACCAGTCATTAACAAATCTGAGCACAATTCAACTTCACTACTTAAAATGGCGACAGCTCCGGAGCAAAAGCTAGCTGTTCGAAAGTGACCAATCGCATGACCCATTTAAATGAACTTCTACTTAGTATAACTGCTTGTATTCCATAGATAAATACTTATAGATTGGCAACTCCCTTGCTGGAAGCGAGTTTCAGCGCCCTCTTTCAACGTGGTAAGAATTAATTAAGTTTATTTGAAGATTAAGTCAACAGGTGGCGCTAGAGTAAACCAATGACTGCTTAGTGCCGCGTTCTATTTTCAATGAAGTTGTTTGGGTAAATTTGATATCACGTCAATTCAAATTGAATAATCCCTCGAATTAACAGCGTTGAAATTTTCGGTATAACATAAACAACAGCCTTCAGAATTAAGTTATTTTAATTTTCCCGCGCTCGGAATTGACTTTTTACCAGGCCGATAGAGGTCGTAGTGAACTCTGTTCCAAAATATCGCGAAAGTTTCCTATCTATGTAATTTTGATCTATGTCGCATTCCCGCTCAATTACGTTATTCATATTCGATATTGAAAGAACTTACCGCCATTGCTGCAAGGCGTCGTCGGTGTACTGTTCCCTTGGGACAGTATAATTTGCGATTCCAGCTCGCTCAGTTCGTTCTTCAGTTCGGTCAACTTGCAGTTCGCGTTCTTCACGATGGTGGCAACATGGTTGAGAGATTTTCTATCGGTCGCGACGCCCCTGAGCTTTTCGGCGCCCTCTTTGATTTTGAGCTCCTTCCTGATCTCTCGACGTATGATCTCCTTGAGTTCCTCCAGCTTGTACGGCAACTGACAATCTGAGAGATTCTCCGTTTGGACGCCATACTTGTGGGAGAGCTCGTAAAGGACGGGATGTTTTATGTAGTCGCCCTGTAACAAAAAAAAAATTCGATAAAATCCTTTCG
This sequence comes from Micraspis discolor, assembly GCA_030674115.1. Lineage (NCBI taxonomy): Eukaryota > Metazoa > Arthropoda > Insecta > Coleoptera > Coccinellidae > Micraspis > Micraspis discolor. Next base: position 7,665,413 of record JARTUT010001740.1, read on the forward strand.
CTTATGAATGAGATAAATACCAATGAACGCTTCTTGATTATGAATGAAGGAGTCAGCAAGGAAAATGACTAACTTGACAGTAACTTAGTAAGCCACGCTCAAATTTTTCGATCTGGTGCTATTCCAGTATTATATTCTGCTCATCTTTTACCTAGTTCAGTAAAACCATTTCATTGGCTGACCGGGATATTTGATGTTCTGCGCATCAACAAAATATAGATACTATATCTATCGCTCTGTGGTCAAGATCTTTGTATATCAATTGATATATAAATAAATAATAAACCAGAGAATATTTTCATCAATGTTTAGTTATCAGTTCATTTAAAATGAACTTTACCGTTGTGCAGCCAATTCCAGTACCAGTAAGTTTTTATATATTTTTTCTTGTTATCAGCAGTGAAGTTTGCAATAAAAATAGTATCCATTCAAGAAAATCTATGTTCTATTAACGCCAGTAAATGACAGTAAAGACAACTCATCCATTTAATCGAAATATAAATGACGTTCGTGTATACGCCTAGGAAATCCTCATTCTATATTTTCTTCTATTTACAAGTGGTCCCGAAATACATCAATCCATTATAGAAGCCCATGATGAAAATTATTAGCTTTGTTTGAAGTAAATTTTTCTGTGTCAATCAATGTTCTTAATCAAATGCATTCGAAAACCACAACACAACAAATTATTTTAGGTTAGAATCCCGCTCTCAAATAGTTGAGTGGTCATACATCAGCGCTTAAATTCAAGGTCCACTTAAGACATTTGAATGCCGCTTAACAGTTGCAACGCAATGTAAGTTGAAGGTTAATTTTAAGGGACGCTTAAAACTAAATGATCAGATGCCGGTCATCTCCGTGTAATTATTTAAATCAATATCTAAAAGTGACTTTTTTGAATCAGACATTTGCGAGAAATACATAACTATTCTCGCTCCTCCTTGGGGGCTAAATTATATCCTATTACGAGGCCAAAGACATATGCTGGTTCAAGATTGAGATGCACTCCACGATGAGAGATTAAATCATATCCAGTCCCTGGTTTGAGCAACACATAATTGGAGCTTGTGGCAAAACCACCTGGCCATGGAGCATATTCTTCAACTGGAATGAAAATTGGAGTCATCGAGTTGCTGTCTGGAACATGTGTGTGGAAACTATACAACCCGTTTCTGGTCAACTGGCAGGCCATACCCTCTGGGACTTTATTTTGTATCTGGGAGCTGGGAGGAAGCTATCGACTTAAGGTTATTTGACTTCCCTAGTGTTCTGTCTTAATTGGAAAATTGTACATTCCTTAAAATTGTTATCTGTAAATTGTATTTATACATCTCATTATATTTGTCAAAAACCGAAAGGAGTTTTGTTGCTGGGATAATTGAGTCCACCCTGAGAGAATTAAGAGTAAAGTCTCATGCTCATTATTTAAAGTGGCACATTGTCATGTTACACAATTTGGTGCAAGCGGGCTTATATAAATAAAAATTGAATATTGTAACGAAGGAAAGCCATCTATTGGCTATTGTATCACCTCTTCCTGCTCTGAAACTGACAGGGTGGTAAGAGAATTTCGAACCGTTCTCTTCAGAAAATTTAGTTTCAATAATCTGATTGCAGAATTTAAAAATAAATCAAAATGACAAAATGGTTTAAACGTTGGTGGAGAAATATGTATATTTACTTATTTCTTCCGTAACAACTTCATCAATATAAAAATTAAAACCATAATTTGTTTCATTTTATCAGTGTTATTTATTTGTAACATTACCGCACGCTACAGCAGTGTGGGAAAAATATTACCGCACTGCTATTATTCAAATTGCTTAGCAACTGCTCACTAAACAAGTCAAAATAGTGTCATTTTTCTCACGATCGGAGAAAAGTAATATTTCCTTCTGAACATGCCAAAACACTAGCTTAAAAAAGTTCCTAAATATAAATTACGAGCAAGTTGGATGCAAGTTTAGTACATCTTCCTTCAATGAAAAAAGAAATACGTTTCTATAGTTCGAAAAAGATTTATGAACCAGCTTTTTGGAGAATTCCGATGTGGGAGTACCGTGGGTTAGAGACTTGGCTCGAATCTGTAGAAATTCTTTAAATAAACGTTTCAAACCTTCAAGCGCAGATTGCAGATATAACTAATCCAACCAGACGAATTTGAAATTCAACCTAATATGCAGCAAAAAATGGGAAGTACATATTAATTCACGATTTAATTAATAGAGGATATTCAGCATGTAAAGTAAAATACCGCTCGAGTGGAATCTTCGGTTATTATCCAAGATAATTCGAATGAATATTCTTTCAGGATTTTACGGATCATGAAACGCTCATAAAAAGATTGTGCTAAGTTTATTGACATCGAATCTATTCGACGTAATCCTCGATGGAATTTCACGGTTCTATTAAAAATCATATTGTAGAACTTGAAAAGGATTTTCCCAATGAATTGATAAAGCGAAATGAGATAATTGCATGTTGCTAATAATGAAATTAACCAACAATATTCCTTATTTAAAAAAAAAAAATATAGGAAGAATTGACCTGAGGTCAGATGAGTTTAGTGCCGTTACTGCCCCTAAGTACTTAACGACTAATAATTTGAACGAAAAAAAAATCACATCTCCCCAATATATCAGGTATACCGGTTGAAAAGAGCGTTTTTTTTGTACAAATAAAACACAATTTATTAATGGAAAAGAGAAAAACATTTCATTCAAAGTATTGGCCATTATTTTTTACACATTTTGACCATCTTTCTGGCAATTTATGGATAGCACGCCAATAAAATTGTTCGTCTTCTAAAGCAAACCAATCAGACACCCAATTCCTCGTAGGAATCAAAGTGCTGCTCAGCCAATGCGTGTCTCATCGATGAAAGCAAATGGTAGTCGGAAGGAGCCAAGTCTGGTGAATACGGCGGGTGGGGTAGCAGCTCCCAGCCCAGTGTTTTGATTTTATCTTGAAACGGTTTTGCTTTGAGTGCAGGTGCATTGTCATGGAGCAAAATTACCTTGCCGTGTCTTTTGGCCCGTTCTGGTCGTATCTCGATCAATGAAATCTGCATGGTTCAAATTGATCATTTGTAGTCGGTAGCGATCAGTATTAACGGTTTCACCAGGTTTTAGGAGCTCGTGGTGACCAAACCTTTATGGTCCTACCAAACACACAGCATTGTCTTCTTGCCGAATCGATCTGGTTTATTAACCCTTGATTTTTCCGTTTAGGATTCTTAAAATAAATCCATTTATCATCGCCAGTGACAATCTGTTGCAAAACCGATTTTCTTACGTGTCTTTGAAGAAAAATTTCACAAGTGTTTTTTCGGTTTTCCATCTGTCTTTCATTCAATTCATGTAGCACCCATTTTCCACACTTTTGGATCTTTCCCATAGATTCAAACGGTCAGAAATTGTTTGTTGTGCAACATTTAACATTTCTGCCATTTGCTTCTGATTCAAAGTGTCATCTTCATCCAATATCGTTTACAATTCGGCGTCTTCAAACTTTTTTGGTGGTCTTCAACGTTCTCCTCTTCTCACATTAAAATCATTATTTTTGAATCGTTGAAACCATCTTTTGCATGATGACCATATGCCTCGACAAGCATTCGATGCGACTCTGCAGCACTTTTGTTCAATTGAAAACAAAAATTAATGCTTTACGCAAATCATCACTTTCTCGTTCATTTTTCGACACGATTTTTTAACACGATCAAAAAATATGATGTTGTCTGTTCAATGACTTGATATGTTTTACAGATGTCATAGCAAACAAACTCAAAAATAATAAAGGCTCGTTCACAACAAATGTTCCTCATCGAGACATTTGTATCTTGACGCTCACTTCATAACGGTATACCTGGTATACCGATATTTAAAGAATTTGGAACACGATTGCAGTAATTTCCAAATGTTATATAAACCGTTTTGTTTATTTTCAGAGATACTTTGTTGGAAGACAACCAATTACTTATTTTTTTCAGATAATCATTTATATTAATTTCAACTTTTTTCCAACTATCAGCAGTCGACACAACAGCAGTGTCGTCTGCAGAAGAAATTCAATGCGGTACAATGTCAAGCATCATATCATTAACATATAAGACAAACAACAACGGTCCCAAAACAGTGCCCTGATGAACTTCTGTAATCAGCCTATAATATTCACTTACAATATTATCAAATTCAACCTGAAAAGCTTCATTCCTTATGTGAAAGATTTAGCAGAAAAAATGAGAAGAATTGGAAATAAATACGACATAACAAATTATCATCAGTGCATATCCAACTAAAATTAAACCTGATCATGAAAATCAAAGAATGAATTGCATATATAAGATACCATGCGAATGAGGAAGATCTTATAAAGGAGAAACAAAACGCCGAGCAAAACGCCCTCTGAAGGAATGAATAAAAGAACATCAAAAGATTCCTCACCGATCCGAGAAAAGACTTCAAAGATGTTGCTGTGAGTGGGTACGAACAGCCTCAAATTTGACCAGAAGTTTGTCATCAGGGGTCAGAATGATAGCATGCAGTTAAGTGATGTTAAAAGTGCTCATAAAGCCTACTCGTCTGCTGATTACGTCTATAGATCGGGACAGTCCCTTTTCGATAAAAATCACCGATAATAATGCAACATTGATATGAATCAGCTATTAGGATTTCAGTGGGACAAAAAATTCTCACCTTGATGAAGCAACGTGGATAACTCATATCTTAATTACGGCGAATAACGCAACAAACGATCCTAATCTATGTAGAAACACTTGTTGATATCGAAACACGTAATGACAGAATGATATACGTTGGGACGTCGGATCATCCCTATTTCAGCGAATGCGCACCAATGTGATATCCGTTTCCAGAGATGCCTATCCGTCTAGTCTTAGTATAATACATTTCTATTCTATCCTTAAAACACAGAACCATTGAGGTTCCTTTTTTCAAAGATTCTTTCAATAGAATCCGAAAAGAGAATGGGATAGTGTTGTATCAAAAATGAAATTTCACAAGTTCGAGTAGGAGTTCATGGGATATATTGAGAAAATTAGGTGAAGCTACTTCCCTTGCCTAATCATCAACAAAAATTGATACAAGATTAATCACTCATCGCTAAGTTGATGTATCTGAATCAGTTAATATATTCCAATCCAAAATGAAGAATATGAAGAAAAAATTACACATATTCAGGAGATCAGCTCCTAATTTAGAACATGTGTCGCATCCATTCAATATAGATGAATTGAGGGATGCAATTAAGTGTACCAAATCTTGAAAAGCAGCAGGTTTTGACGGACTTTATTCATTTAGGAAAAAAGGCCTTGTCTTGGTTATTGTTATTCTACAACAATATTCTGATTTCAGGAAACTTTCCTCTTGAACTCCGAAAGGCTAAAGTAATATTTTGAAACGACGAAAAAAACATTGTGATCCTAATAGTGATCGACCATTCAGTTTATTGAGTGTTTCTTTCAATATATTAGAAAGGTTAATTCTTTTTAGAATTGAATTTTCTATAGAAAATGCTCTACAAAATTTCCAGGGAGGCTTTAGGAAAAATAGAAATTGTTCAGATCAGGTTCTCAGCCTTACTACTTTCATAGAATCAGGCTTCAATAATAGGTTGAAAACAGGAGCTGTTTTCATTGATTTATCTTCGGCATATGACACTGTGTGGAAAGATGGATTAATTTTCAAATTATTATTAGAATAGATGTTATCTGATAGAGGGTTTCGTGTTTTTGTTGACAAGAAGAGTAGTGATTTCAAAACATTGAAAAACGGTCTTCCACAAGGATCAGTTCTAACTTCTTTACTTTTCAGTTTATGCTGATGACATTGCTATTGCTTACCAGCATTCGGATTTCTATACTCTGGAAAACATACTGTCATCTGATTTGGAATTATTAAAGAATTATTTGATTGAGTGTCGATTATGTCCCAATCCCAAGAAAACAGAGGTATCTTGTTTCCATATTCAGATGGAAACAAGATACCTCTGTTTTGTCATCATAATGAAATATAGGAAATTAGCTGTAACTTTCAATAATTCTCCTATTGATCATAATTTCTATCCTAGATACTTAGAAGTTAAATTAGATTCATCTCTCAATTACAAGGGTCATTTAGATGATCTGAGCCTCAAACTGAACACGAGAATTAATATTCTGCAGAATTAAGCTAGATCATCTTGGGGGGCTGATGCTTCCACTCTTCGCACAGCATCTCTAGCCTTAGTGTTTTTGCAGCTGAGTATTGTTGCTCTGTTTGGTTTAATAGTGCACATACACAAAAAATCGATGCACAATTGAATACATCCATGAGAATAATAGTGACTGGCAGCATAAGATCTACGCCGGTTCATTGGTTACCAGTTTTGTCTAATATTGTCCCTCCTCATACTCATAGACAGACTGCAGCTCTGAATTCTTGGAGAAAATATCATTATCTTCCTAATTCATTTCCAATTATTTCATACATTCCACATAATAGAATTCCCATATTGAAATCACGTAAACAATTATGGTATAATACTGTAGCGGCACTCTGTCAGCGGCAGGGGAGTGTGTTGGGATCTCTTGGCGGCACTCTATATAGCCACGTATAGCTTAATTCACAGCGCTTCAGTGGCCTAGAGGTTAGCGCTCAAGTTTCACACTGACTAGGTGCCGGGTTCAACTCCCGGCGGCTCCCTCAAAACTTCTAACCCCTGCGTCTATGGCACACAAGCCATACTGATGAGTCCAAATGTGTGCGCCAGGGACGAAACGCATAAGTAGGGATAACTTACGATCCTACAATACGTTCTTCGATATAAACATAAGCGATAAAGAATTATGGAAGATTGAGTGGAACTCTTATGAAATGTTCAATAAAGATCTCAGTTGTGATCCTTCTGAAAAAGAATACCGGGTTTTGATCTTCCAAGAAAAGATCTTAATCATTTGAGAACGGGTCATGGTCGTAGCAATAGCATGCTATTCAGATGGAACTCGGTTCCAAGCGCAAATTGTGAATGAGAAAATGCAGAAGAAACGATACCCCATCTTATCAATAATTGTCACATATATATGTTTTAAGATGGTTTAAACGGGCTACTCATGATCATTCCGATTCGCTCTTTTTCAATTTTTCAAAACAACACAAAGTTGTTTACTAAGAAGTTTCGGCAAATTAATCCCACCCGATGAATTGGTGCGAAATTTTTACAGACGTCGTTTGAGAGATAGCACTAGAAGATGGTGTATAGATTTTTTTTAACTACGGTTCCCTCTGTTACCAAACACGGATCCTTATAAATCCAATCTAGTAAATTTCCAAGTCCTTTATGGAAATTCCTTATTATTCAAACATTAAAGAAATCCCCGTCTAAATGTGGTGGTAATTCAATTCAATTGAATTCCATCTTTAAGATGAATGAAGTAGATACAAAACGACAGACGTGACGTTATCTTCAGTCATTGTTATGTTATTCCCAGAGCATTACGACCAAACGACGTGAACATCTTAATACAATTCTTGCTGTATTGTTTTACGCAATCAGAAAGATGAATGCAATCCTACCTAATGCTGATTTCGCTGCGTCTTCAATAGCTATGTGATTCTGGCACCCCAAATGCGAATTAATGTTCACAATGTTAGGATCGATTTCCGTAGACGTTGAATATTATTATTTCGTATGTTATAATTAAATGGAAAATATTTCTTTTCATGTGAAAATTAGATTTTCATTAAATATAACACATGGATCAATAAGTCCCGATACTAACAATGAAAACAAAGTTTTTTTTGTAAATTTTTTTTTATTCATCAACATAATCACCTTCTAGGGTGATGCAATCATTCCAACGCTTTTCCAATTTTTCAATACTATGTTTATAAAAAAAAACATCTTTCGCTTCAAAATAAGCTTCAGTTTCAGCGATGACCTCCTTATTAGAGCCAAATCTTCGACTCTTGAGTGTAGTATTGTATCCATGTTTCGTCCATGGTCATGTAACGACGCATGGCATCTTTTTTGTTGCGAGTATTTACTCGCATAAACAGCTTTTTGAATCATCGACTCGTTGCTGTTTTTGTTCCATCGAAAGCAATCGTGGCACCCACTTGGAAAAAACCTTTTTCATGCTCAATTTTTCATGAAGGATAGTAAATACACTTCCATATGATGTCTGTGTTATCTCAGCAATCTCACGGAGTTTCACTTTACGATCTTTCATTATAATTTTTGTCACTTCACTCACATTTTCCGGTGTAACGGCTTCCACAGGTCAACCCGAGCGTTCAGCGACATTTGTGTCGGTACGACCACGTTTAAACTCGGAAAACCACCGACAAATCGTTGCTTTTGATGGAAAAGAGTCCAGGTAACATTTTTCAATTCATTGTTTCGCTTGCACGGTGTTTTTACCCATTGAAAAACAATGTTTTATCAGAACACGAAACTCGGTTTTTTTCCATTTTTTAAACAATCTATAAAACGACTTTACCGCAACCTCGATAACTCAGCTGTTTCTGGTCCGATCGACTTAAAATTTTGACACGTTTCAAGCAAAGGTTATTACTCTAGAAAGACGTGGTTACTGGTTTGCTACGAGCGCTATCTCTGGGTTAGTCTCGGGACTTATTGATCCATGTAGTATTTGACGTAAAAATTACAATTATATTCTGAATCACACACTCTTTGTTTCAGTATATTTATTGAGGCACCTTCAATGTATACTGGTAATAATAATACCAAAATCATTTTGAGATAACTATTACTATCATACTGAATTGAAGGTTTTTCAATAATTCGTGAGTTGAGTAGGCATATGGAAGATTTGAAATTCTACCAACATTTCATTCCATGAAGAATCAAAACCGAAGTTGCTAAAAATTGGTTAGAACGTTTCACTTCTTGATATTACAGCGATGCGACAATTCTGAGGAAACAGGATTTGCAGTGATCACTTCGAACCTTATTTAATGACTGGCCGCTACTTAAATAAAACGGCTGATCCTACTTTGAACCTGTTTAAGAGACCAAAAAGCTTTGATATAGGTACACAAACCGATGGAATAGGAATCAATAAGGGAACTCAAACATGTTCCACAATAATGGTAAACTGCAATGTGCAAACATCACAAAACATGAAAGCCGCTGCCACTACATCTCCTCATCAACTGCTAATCCAAAAGCTGAGAACTATCCCTTTCCATCATCCTTGCTCAGTTTCCCTACAAATATATGCTAAATTTGTTTTTAAAAATCAGAATTTTTTACATAATGAAGTATGCAAATCAAAATTTACAGGGTGATGAATGTAACATAAAAGGAAAAATAAAAATTAGAAACCTTAATATACTGCGGCACAAATGATGTTAAGTTAATATTTCTCAGTGTTTTCTTCCAAAAGTTACCGTTCAACTGGATATCAAGTTCAGGGATCTGATCCTTTGTATGTATGAATATTTTTATAGAATAGGAAATTGTTCTTTTATGTTCTGAGAATACTCAAGATGGAACCGAGATAATTATATGACAAAGATTGATAATGCTGAAGAAAACTTGACTACAAATTTTTAATGAATTACTTTAACTTTTGATGTAACTATATTAAATGAATTATAAAGAAAATTTCCTTTTTATTTGTTGCACTTTTGTTTTAGTCCATTATTTAGACATTCAATACATGAAAGTGAAATTATTGTCTGAATTGGTAAAAACTTTGACAAAATTCACAAACTTTTATGATTACAATTATTCGTCAGCTTATTTTGTGTAACTTTGAAATTGGTGAAACAATTCATGAGACAGGAATTAACTTATTTGTAAGAAGTTTGTCATCAATAATCAAAGGACTTCTAACTTGCAAACATAATATAATGGTTCCATTAAAATTTGGATGAAAATATATTATACATTATTCTTACATTGTATTGTATTAGGAAATACTTTTTAAGAAATGCTTATCAAACAATTTTCATCCACATATAATAAGATCAATTAAAAGAAAATTTCTTCTTCTCATACGATTTTGAAAAAGGATATTTCTTATTCGTTTGTTTACAAAACTGCAGTATTAGTTGAACTATATGTGGGTAACATTACTATTTAATTCGTCCATTGTGTCAAATGATATTTTCTTGTTTCTTATGAATTCTCTCTAGTCTTCACACATATTCCACAGGAAATAAATGTTCTGTTATTGATCTCTTCCTCAAAGTTGTATGGCAATGGCCTAAAATTTTAAAAGGTGTGAACTTTTACAATTTTCTCAGTTGAATTGTTGTAGCTTTAAATTATAAGATATTTTAGTAATAAATTAAAATATATTGCAAATGATCAAAATACAAATTAACAGTGAAATATTGCTACTCACGAAATTGCGTATTGTTTCCTGAAGTAAATCGTTCAGAAACACTTGTGATGAAAGAAAAAATGCTTTCATTTTCTAATAAATAAAAAATGATTTTCCAAATTCATCTTCATGTCGATTAAAATCCTTTTCTGTTTAGATTCCTGCTACCATCTTATTGCACGTGATAACGAAATGTGATTTCATTGGTGTTGCCTCGATTTACATTGCTCTTATGGGATTTTGAGTCAAGGGAGGAATTGTTTTATGCGATTCTGTGGTTTCGCTTCGAAATACGTGAACAAAATTTTCAGTACTGATTTCACAGAGTGCACCCTCTCGTTTCTACTCTTTGTGTTCTGTGCCTAATACTAACGGGGAAATCCAAAAATAACAGCTTATTGATGTTCCAGTTGGATAAACCATTTGATGCATGCTCCAGAAGACGACTTTAAATTACAGAATGAGAGGCGGGAAGTAAATCGAAAAGTTTATTGCTATTATGCAAGAAGCATTTGTATCAATGTACAATGGCCTTTTAAATTAATAATCAAATTAACTTCATGCTCGAGCTAATCGAACTTCCTATTCGAATTTGTTCAACGCTTCAGATGGTCGACTGCATGACCTCATCAACAATCTTCTAGGAGTTTCCTTTATGTGGAACAAAGTTAGAAAATAATTCAGGTCTAAATTGTAAAGCAAGTAAAACAATATGTAGCAATATACTCTGTATATTCTGAAATTTTATTATCGTAGCATATAATGCCTAGGAGATACTACGGTTGCCTTTTATATTTCGGGATTAGAGAACAAAAACAAATATCAGTCATCAAAAATTGCTTTATTGTTTTTCAAAATATTTCCCATTAAGATCTATACACTTTTGAATGCATTTGAACCAATTGTCGAAGCACTTTTGCTACTGTGATTGATGTATCTCCACAACATGTATTCTGAACGCATCAACCGCTTTTTCAGTTGTCGAAAAACGTTAACCTCTCATTTTATTTTTAAGGTACGGGAATAAAAAGAAGTCATTCGCTGCCAAGTCAAGACTATACGGCGGATGACTCATAAAATCGATGTTTTGAGTGTTCAAAAGGTCAAATGTCCATGCATTATTGAATGTATGCTGGTCCCACCAATGCCTAAGGTTGTCTCAATCTCACGATTGGTCACATGACGATCTTGCAATATCAGATGGCGCACACAATCAATGGTTTTGAGTCTGGACGACCTTCACAAAATTCGTCTTGGAGTGAACTGAGACCTCGGTTTAATTTACTATACCATCAATAAACACTGATCCTTGATGGAGCTTCATCACAAAAAAAATGGATTAAGTTAATCGATGCACTGTTGTTGAGTTAATCCACGTCAAAAGTTGTAAGAAATGGTCGCACGAAAATATTCACGATTTCATTCCAATTTTTGGGCGAGATGAATCTTTTAAGTTACTATAAACAACACAACTATCACTCGTATTTCAAAACGTTCTACGTATAACCTCAAAAATGTCAAGCTTTACGATAGAGTTGTCAGTTGGCAGATTGCAACACCAGGGATGTCCAATCCCGAAATATAAAAGGCAACCCTCATAGAAAATTTTTCATCATCACAGAAATATGATTCTTGTTAAGAGTATTTTGCTGACTTAAGTGGACCCAAACTTTCCGCCAAATCTGAATACAACGATCTTTCATGAAACTCTTTAAAAGTCTACTATTCGGTAGATAGCAAGCTATTTAGCTTACTTTCAAGGCCCATCCGCAAACTGGTTCACTTAATGAATAGTCGCGTCCCCCTATATTGACCGATTTATCTCTAATTGAATAATAAGAATTACTTTCGCACCAGTTTCATCCAAACAACTTCGCAGTCATAGAATCGAAAGTGTGTATCACTTTTGCTTCGAACAGGAAGCTCAAAGTGATAATTAAGATTTGTTGCATTCACATTTACAATTAAAAAAGTACATACGTGAGAACTGTTGTTACTGAATTTCGCTTTTTTGAACTTAAACAATAAAAATTCTCATGTACATGGACGATGAGAAATGAATTCATTGTTCGATTGTTATTTTATCGGTTACTTCATGGGTGAAAATGAATTTCGAATTGCACGAAAAGGATTTTATTCAGACTTTGTACTTGTAGCAATGATAGGTATTACCTTCAGACAGAAAAAAAAAATAGTTGAGAAAAATGAACAGCAGATGAATATAATCATCATTATCGCTTCTACTCATACTTTATGCTTATGAATATCATTTGTGTATACAGGATGTACCATAAATTCTACATATTTGTGATACGTATACAAGGTGTTTCTTTCAAAATAGATTAAATTTTCATTATCGTTTCTTTTCCTGTAAACCGGTCATATCAATATCGCTTAGTTATTCTTACTATTGAATCAACAGGTTCCAAGAAAAAAGAACAATTTGATTTGGTTTTTCTTGAAAAACTTTGGACAAAGAGGTAAGAATTGAACAGAATGTGGTACGCGAGGGTCTTGTATGATAGAGATTCCAAATATCCTATAAGTTTTTAGATTATTATTAGATGGCGCCACATATAGGATTCCTCCACATTTAAATCAACCCTAACTTTTTAACCTTACATTGTATGTCATTCTGGAATAAAAAAGGTGATCCCTCTACCTCTTTTTCTTCAAAAAGTTATGCTTTGTTGAAGTCGCTAGGGCTGACCGTTTCCGGTAAAAACGCATCGAAAAGTTATGATGCACGAAAGTTGTTCAGAAGCGCCAAAGTAACCTACAATAACAACCATTGTTGAATAGTTTAAAAAAGCAGCAAGGAATCAAATCAAAACATAAAATAATTTGAATTTGAAAAGGACAGGCGAACGAAATTAAATAAAAAAACAACGAAATATTTGACATTTGACAAATTTGTAATAATTGTTGGACAATGGACAATCAATCGAGATTCGAAAGTTACAGGCATTTGAACAAACGATAGCTCGCTGTTCAACTAGGAACAAGCGTAAAAATTCCTGCCTCGCTTGTTTACTGAATTTAATATTTAAAGGTGAATTGATTTTAGAAATTGAATGCTTTGCTCATTCGTCATCTTCAATTCTTAACTACAATTTTTTTCAGTAAATACTGATTCTTATCACTTTTTCCCACATAATTCAATCTGGTTTTAATATTGAAAACAAATTTCTAATAATAATAATAATAGCTTTATTATCCAACAGAAAATCCATTTACAGGACAAGTCACTATACAGGGATATAAATGTTACTATTAAGAATAACTGCTCCATAACCACCTACATACATATATTACACATAATCAAAATTTTACTATGAATCGGGCTGATGTTCAAGTGCAATTTTCATAAAAGCTTGTTGAGAGCACGAAAAATATCACAACAGGTACATAAATTTATTGGAACCTTACGCAGGATATACGTTCTAGCTCTCTCACATTTAAACTCTGAAGCATTTCTCGAATTGAAACATGGTAGGTGGAAATTTAATTTGCTGAGAATTTCGGCACAGTCGATTTTATTATTTATGATTTTGTACAGAACCATAACTGATCCTAAAGTTATTCTTAGACTTAAACTTGGATAATTCAGTCGCTGATAAAGATAATTATTATTACATCCTCTAGGACGATAGACTCCGTCAATCTTGAATATCAAATACTTCCGTGAATACGATAGAGCTAGAGTTGAAATTTTCAGAGTAGATTTAAGTTATAAAATATCTCGGCTGAGTTCGTTATTCGGATAAATCGGTAGAATAGTTTCGAAGTAACAAAATAAAATTTTCTAAATAAAAAAATTTTTATGGTGCACTTTTATCAGGCGTATACACCAATACCGTTTTCGACTTTGACAAACCAATAGTTTCGAGATATGATTTTTAAATTCTGTATAAATACGGGTGAAACTGAACTCTATTTATCCCTTGTTAATCATGTACCTACTCAGGGTCCAAGGGTCAGCGCTCTGGCCGTTGAAGCGTTTTAAAATTCAATATATCCCAACATGCTGGTTAAAAAAAACCAACGGTATCACTATGAGATGTTAAACCATTTCTGTTTTTGGCGCTCTTGTTCACCCGAACAGAGTGCCTATCATTTTGCCCGAATGTCTGTAATTTTGGAATATCGAGCCGAAAATGGTCTCAATCGATTGGGTTCGACTCACTGATGAAGAATTCGTGGCGAAAGTTGAGTCTGTCCGGCCGTCCGTATCCTCTCTAACATCCAAAAGGAATCAGCTAGAGATCTCATATTTTCAGAATAGGTTAATTGTCCAAATATCTCGGTCAAGTTCGTTATTGGGCCAAATCCGTCGGATGGTTCAGTAGTTATGAGCATCTGAAATTTTGTTTCCTCAATAACTACTAGAATATCCATCCGATCAAGTTGATACTTGGAATGTTATTGAGGAGGCTGAAACGAAAAGGCTTGCAAAATTTCGCAGAAATCGTCACGCTAGAAAATTTTAAAAAATTCTCAATACTTAATATCTCCTAAGACTTCATTTAGATTTAAATAAAAATCCATATATATATTGAGGTTACCGATATCTTACTCATCCTCAAGTTTCATTGTCGTAGCTTTTCCCCTTCTGAAGATATGATCATTTTTCATTTACTCAAGAAAAATAGAAATGTCATGAAGTCCGAGCTTTGTCATTGAAAGATTTGCCATCACAGATCGATATTCGTTTGACAACTTGCGGACCTAAATATCAGTGTCAGTTGGCGTAATATCAATCAAAATTTTCATAGAATTCATAGAGGTCAAAATTCAGAAATGCACAGACGTAATATTAATCAAAACATTTTTTTATCATAGAGAAAGAATTTGATGGCGTTGTCAAAACTCAGAAAAGCAATGACGTAAGTTTTTAGGAGAAGCATAGAACAAAATTTGGTGAAAATTATGAGTAGTTATTTTCAAATTGAGATAAAGGTTTGTTTATTCATTAGGCTTTCATATTTACATCACATTGTACCATAGTACGGAAAAAAGACTATTGTTCACCCGATCAGAGCTCATAGATTTGTTAAGGTTTGAATATTTTCTCTGCAAGTAGCTCAACAAGAGCGCCAAAGCAATCTGACCTCACGTCAGTGCTTTCTAAATTTTTTTTAATACAATTTCACATTTATGACAACTTTCTTGGTCTCGTTAGAGTGAGATATCCTCATAGGAAATGCAAATTTCAAACGGTTTGATGCGATCTTCCTGATAAATCCTTAAAGAATTACGAGGGTTATTGCATTTGGTTTCAGGATATTAATTATATTTGGGTTTATTACTATTGCTTGGTTGTTCCAAGTAGAACAGCAAGCTATTGTTCTATGAAAACAGATAAACTCTTCGACTAGCGAGTCAAAAATATTTCCAATCGATTGGGTTTATGAAAATATAAATAAGGTCATTTAATTTTATCCCAATAAAACAATTTTTTCCGATACAGCTTAGGAATAGGGCATCCCGAGTGCCTATAAAGCACTTCTGAAGAACTTGAATTATTTGAAACATCGAACATTAAAAAAACTTTAACACCTGATGAATTTTCTTGAAGCCTGAATACTTCTAGTTATCCAGGTGAAAAAATGAGTAATTTGAAGAAGTTATCTCTCTCATGTTTTCTCTTCGTAAATGACATCTTAAAGATTTAGTTTCATATCGTCATTCGTCAAAGTTTTTTACAAAATATCGAAACAAACTGAAAAACAGCAAATATTTCTCAATTTTCAAACACATCACAGTGTGTTCCAAATATTGAGCTCAAAATGGTAAAAATATCACTCATAATTTTTGTTTTTCAATAATGAAAAAGTTTTATATTATTATTATGTCATAAAATATTGAAAATTTTCCTCAACAAAATCCTTTAGAGATAGATTGAAATTTCTATAGTTTTTCAAATATTATTATATATATATCTTGTGTTCTTGATTAAGTTTTTTTTTAATTTAAATGGTTCAATATACCTTTAAAGAATAAAGAGACATTCTTCCGAAGCTAAGCGTATCTACCTATCGAGCAAGATATCCAATAAAGCAGATACCTTATGTTCGAGAATGTATTGATGTACATAGGTGTTTGATAGAAGATGGATGTTTTAAGAAACCAACGATTAATAGTGGAGCTTCAAGAACTCGTCGTACTGTAGTATTACTATAAAAAAATTTTTTGGGACTTTATCAAAAATGTTCAAATATGATTTTAAGGATCTTTTGCAATCTCGTTTCTTTACCTCACTAAACATCTTCTAAGTTACAGTTCTTGGGTTCCTTTGTTATGATCAGTGAACAAAAGTTCTGTGTTAATGAAGTTCATCTTATATCTCGATCCTTATCGTTATGAATAATTTGATTCAAATTCTATTATCAGGAACGCTTCCTTGAAAGTCTGATTACAAAAAATACAAAAATTAAACGTTTATCATATCTATCAAGTTGCACGCGAATATAGACGATAGCAATTAACTAAAGCAATTAACTGGAACGTCTCGCAACCCATTATCAGGACCTACCGCAATCTCAATCTCTTCCATTCCTAGCAGAAGAGGAGGAATGTATAATAACTAATTTTCCTTCAAA
Source organism: Micraspis discolor (assembly GCA_030674115.1). Lineage (NCBI taxonomy): Eukaryota > Metazoa > Arthropoda > Insecta > Coleoptera > Coccinellidae > Micraspis > Micraspis discolor. The sequence goes on from JARTUT010001740.1 coordinate 7,682,366, forward strand.
CAATAATATTTATTATTTAACAAACAGTAGCTCGACCTGCAATCTACAAATCATGTCATGGTACATAGAAAGGGAGGTCCAACACTCAACAATATTCCGAGGAGAAAAACTGCTGTTTGTATACACGGTGTTTTATCTCGGCAGAGCCACCCTGTAATTTCTCAACTCATGTGATGGGAGAAATTTCCCGAAAAATATCGAATGATTTTTTGGGAGGACTTTTTGACGTTTATTTGAGTCTCGAACGAACAGATTTAGAGCATTGTTATTTAACGCATCAGTAAAAAAATTTGCGTGAAAATAATGGTCACAGTACTTAAAAATGCTACTGAACATGTCAAATTTTAAACTTTCACAAAAATTGCTATTGTCGCTTCACTAAGCGACATGTTTTTTTCCTTATTTTTATTCATAATTCATGTACCTTGACCTCCCTGCAGGTTATCATTAAGTTTCAGGACAGCCTGTAAATATTAGGTTGGGGGAAAAAGAAATCCATTAATTTGTCGACACATGGCTTTACTCTCCGATATATCTGCTTCAATTTGTCCCATCTGGTCAAACTTTTATTTCTTTGAAAAGAAGAATTCATGTTTTATTTCAATATTTTTCTGCTAGTGTTGTGGTGGTGAATACAGAAAAAATTTGGTACATTTTACAATTTTGTTTTGATAAAGGGGGTAATACAATTCCGGCAACTGCAAATGTAAATAATATTTATGGCCCCAATATTGTAACAGAAAATCACGCGATTTCTCTTCGGTACTTTTGATGTGAAATAGGCACCACGCACTGGAAGGCCGGTAGTCAAAAATCTCGATGAAATATTGGAAATGATCGATTTCTGATTGACCATAAAAAGATTCAAGTGTCAGTTGAACCAAAGTTTCATTACTAACAAGACTCACTTGAGAGGCCTGATTAATATAAGACATGCTCAAAATTGCCAGGTCTCGCCTGACCGGATAATTCTTACTGTAATTATAGAACATGGTGGAATTCATTCGCTTTTTGTCACATATTGCTCCCCACAAGAGAAGAATTTACTTTCACTTGTTTTAGAGGTTGAATCCTCTTCATAGTAACGTGCAGATATGTCAGCAGTTCAAGTTCACAACTCGTGTATCTCTTTGACATGCTAAAAATCAATCAAATATAATAATAATGATTGTCATATAGGTATAAAATAGGAGTTTAACTCCATAAGAAGTCAATTTTTTCTCATTAATTGAGATATAATGAATATTGAATACGAGGGTTGTCTTTTATATTTTGGGATTAGAGAACAAAACAAATAAAAAATCCCCCATTAAGATCTATGGTATATATTTTTGCATGCATTTGAAACAATTGTCTAAGCACTTTTGCTACTCTGATTGAGGTATCTCCAAAACTTCTTCAGGTGCCGAAAAACGTTGACTTCTCATTTTATTTTTTACGTACGGGAATGAAAAGAAGTCATTCGGTGCCGAGTCAAGACTATACGGCGGATGACTCGTCAAATCGATGTTTTCAGTGAAAAACTCCAGGAAATCCAATTTTAAAACTAACCTATTAACAATGTTATCCGAGCAATTATGCCGAAAGTCGCCACCAGATGTCTCATTTCGGATTTTTGCAAACCGCTTATACCACATGCAACGTTACCAAATTTCTTCGTTCCTGGTTTGTACTTAAGAAGGGTATCAACCAAATTGTGTAACAGAACGACAAAACAGCATTACACATCTAAAATATTCGTTTTCCACTGGGTGAAAAGATTTCCTAGTCCTGATGTTCATTCACAGAATAAGAAAGAGTATTTCAAATATTCCTAGAAGAATGCTTCTAAAAATAAAAAACCGACAGTTGCCAAATAGAAAGTCATCAGATCCATTCAACGAATTCTTAATTGTTGAAAATTATCGGAACCACATTAAATCTGATACCTCCCTGGCATGCCAAACATTTTAATTTCATTTGAAGACTCTGAAGTTGTTCAATAAAGAAAGCATTCGCTTAGCTTCAACAGGTTGTAGGCGTTTTGTATGTAACATATAATGAAAAATTAACTACTCACTTCGTACGAATATTATGATATAAATCTTTCACCGTAATGCAGCAGATTTGATTTACGAGTATGAGTTGTTCAAATAAGGAATACAAATGTTAAAATTGACACTTTTTCGAACCTACCAGTGTATATCTCTTATACATATTGGTTATTTGTAGAATAAGAGGATACAAATATTTAGAAAAACAATGATCTGAGGTCAGGAGCATTTGCGTCTCTTCCCCCACTCTGGAACAGTGTGATATTAATACAACCGCTACGATGAATGAAGAGACCTATCTCAAATTGAAAATAACTACTCACAGTTTTCCTTAAGCTTTGTTCGAAGTTCATATTCTTTTCTCCAAAAACCAATCAAAAGTAGGCGAATCAACTCCATCGAAAAATATATTTCTTTAACTAAACTTTTGTCCTTTGAAAAACTTGATATTCAAGTCAAAATTACGAATATCATGAATAATTAAAAATAACCAAAATAATAGATTTTATTTGTACTGTACTACTTCAAAATATGACATAAGTCATAATGAATGCCAGTCGATAATTTTTTCCTATGCTATTTTTTCAATGAAATAAGTGTTATATCACACCCTTTCCCAACTATGGATGATGCTTTCCCTTTGAATGGGTTCCATAGCAGACTTCAAACATCAGAAGATCTGAAAAATCATCACTTGGAACGCAAGACCCGATTCGAAGAATCCTCCTTGCAGATTGGCGATAAATTTTGTGTATTAGATTTGAATATGGAGGGTATTCCTAAGTACAAGAGTGATTATATGTCTAAACTGGCAAAGGACTATGGTGCTGAGATTGTTCTCCTTCAAGAGACACATACGGATACTAAAAATAATCTTTGTGGAAGAGGAACCATAAAAGGTTATGTATTCGTTGATTATCTCTATGGTAACATTTACGATTTAGCTTGTTATGTTAAGAAATCCTTGATTCACAATATCGACTTAATCCAAAAAAGTGAATTTGAGGGTGTTTTCTATATCTCTTTCAAATTTTGTATTTTTGTTATTCAGTTCTTTTTTCTGCTTTTGTCGTTTTATTTCCAGATTCGATGTGGGCAACTTGAAGAAGTCTCTGTCTCCATCAATAGAAGACCACTCTTGAAGAAGGAAGTCCCTGAAATGTATTTCAGCTTCTTTTTGTACTTTCACACTTAGGCGGGGAGCCAGGGTTTTTTTTAACTGGGGTTTTTTCCCAAGGCTTTTATGTGATACGCCGAATTGTATGACCCCCTCACTAACCCCTGATCTATATGCTTTATTGTTTGCTAACTAAATATTGTAAGCCAAAAGTTCAAAAGAATATATATATATACTTCAAAATATTATCAATTGAATCACTTGAATGGCATATGGCAGCACAATTAGGGATGGTAAACAAGGCCTTCTTTGATCATCATACCAGAATTTCGGACAAGCAGACACTTGCCCTTCGTCTTCTGACAGCTCTTGAACGAGGCGAATTTTGTATGGATGATATTTTTCTCGCCTTAATATTCTTCCTAATTCCATGCATATTGGCGAGGTCGGTAATGGATAAGAGAGGATTTTCTTCCAATGATATAGCAACATTTTAAGCTACACCTTCATTAGTTGCACTTTTTAACCATCCACTTTTTGGTGCATTGCTAACTGTTCCACTTGAATCGCAGAGTTTTCGTCACAAACTTCTTGATGCGTTCTTTTATTCTCTACATACCTAATCATCATTAATATTTCAATTCTTTCTCTGTCACTCAATTCGGTCATTTTACGATCAAATTAAAACAATATAATCCTTTACGTTCAAATTCAAACACTAATAACTTAATTTGACAACTACTGTCACTTCTACAATGAATTTCTGGACTACTAGATACCATTAAATTTTGCTTTTCTGTAGTTACCTCTCTGTTAATATCTCGGTAGGTATTGAAATAAAAAATATCGAACCCGATAACTTTGTATTCCTCATAAAATGTTTCACCAGAAACTAAAATAATATACAGGGTGTTCCATTGCAAATTTTCAAATTGACATTACTTCCGGTCAAAATTGTTAAAAAATATTAAAACAAATAGGCAATCTACTGCAGTATCCATCTTCCAAATTTCATTTTGACATCTATAATAATTCCAGAGATATTTACTTGGTTCCACAAATTTGCCCATCACAGTAAATAATGTCTGCTTTGCGGACGAGACGGCGCGGCCGTCATCGCCGCAACAAGTCCCGACGGGTTGTACTGAATATGGTATAGAACATGCAAGTTTTTACAAGTAACAGTCGCTGGGCTTAATATTATCTATATTGATAACATCAAGTGGATATTTCAATTCTTCACTATCGAAACAAAATTAATTTTCATACACCCTCGCTTAGAATTGTGGACCCTTATTTTTCATTGCCCGTAGACCCCTGGGAGTCCACCTATCCACTTTGGGAATCTATGCTCTAGAACAAACGCACAAAAGCTCTTGACCTCTCTCAATTTCTGAATTTTTAGTATTTCAATGAACTCCTTATGATACTGAAGTAGAGAAATTCTATTACCATCAAGTACATACCCAGAAAGCACTCAATCCGTTCAAGGATCCCACATATCCACTATTAGGAAATACCGCCAAATTTGGCGTGGATTTCCTCAACAACATCGCAGTCACTCACTCACTTTTCGTCATAACATAACAAGTGCCAATAACAAAATAGGCGAGTACAATTACTAGAAGTTCCTAGATCGGCTATCGTCATGATTCAAGATCGACAAACTGCCGGTTCATGCAAATTTAGAAAGTGCAATCCGGTGATCGGGCCACAAAAAGAGGACAGCAGCGAAGAGGACGTATACACACCAGAGGCGATACCACGACGCTGTCCCGATCTCTCCGCAAGACGATATGAAACGATAGAACGATTCCGATACAAGAAAAATTCGGCAACTTATATCGAACAAGAGTTCACGGTCGGTTAGACTTGGTTCGATTGTATCACCGGAGACGCCGCTGTATTTACATAGGGTTTATTTTATTAAATTAATTAAATACCAGTGTCCCATTGGCCTATAATCTTTACGCGCTTGTTCTACAACTGTTCATTTCAATTCATCACTGAAATATTTATCTCAAACCAATGAGTGTAAACCAAATAATTTCATAGTGTTATTGATTGGCCAAATAGTGTTGGGTAGTACACGTCTTAAAATTTAGTTTGTAAAAGGTGCCTCATTTTTGTACCATGATGCGAACGATGTCAGGACAAAATTTGTACTAGTATAGACGACTGGTTGTTGAGGCGGTGTAGCGTAGAGAGGGCTAGGAACGTTGATGGTCTGTCTCACTTCAAATATGTCGATGCATGAGGGTAACGTTAACTGTCAACAGAATTCAAATAATAAAAGAGGCAAAATTTAGAATTCAAATTAATTGTTGGATTTCGAAACTTTAGGACGGTGAGTGAGCGAGGGGAAGATTTTATTGTATATGAGGGTTCTGATATGCAAAATAATAGAATCTAACCGTGATTATATATTCTCATGTATTTGAAAAATTTTAAGTTTCCTCTCACAACACACACAGTTTTCCTTTTCGTTTTAGAAAAAGCTGTTTTTATAAAAATGTATCCAATTACTAGGAATTTCGGGCTGAATTCTTTTTGTGAGACTTCATTATGCCGAAAAGATATATTACTCATTTTTGGCTCATCGCAATTCGCAATTTTAACATTTATTGGGGTCATTTATTGAGTATTACTATTCCGAAAATTTCATCTTTGTAGTTCATCATTTGTGTTAATTTGGTTGATAAGAAACTGAATATTTCGCCCTTCGATAATAATAACTCGTTCAATTTTTCGTCGAATCGACTTTTCATGTCTTCTAATTTTTCTTTATCTATGACGAACAGAATTCCTAACAATAATTAATATTTTTAAATAAACAAAATTAACACTATAATGTCATGAGATACTGGTACTAATAACCGGTAGTAATCGAGAGCTTGGCGTTTTATTCCTTCTCTGAAGAATCAATATTTTCATACAATCATCGAAAAGAATATTGTTTTTCTGTTGAGTTCAAAGAAACTCCTATAAAATTCCTATCATATCAGGTAAGAGGTGCCAAGGTGACAAAGACGCCGCCGCGCTATAAAACCCTCCGTAATTCCACAATTTAAGATATTTGTGTACTGCCTACTATGAATCAGTACATCCCTTCGGACCTCATTTACCTCTGTCGCTGTCGTTTTTGTACTGGTGACCAGGACCAGGACTTATCACCTCCCCCTCTTTGTATTTGTTCCGTGACTCCATCGCTTCCTGGTCCTCCTCGAGGCGAAGTGGGACATTTGAAGTGAGGTGGTACATTGTATCTTCTCTTCTTATCGTTCAGGACTTCCAGATATGGGTAATATTGAAGTCGATCAGGATACTTCAATCCCTGAAGCCGAAAATGTAAAATATTTGGGAGTTACAATAGACCGACAACTCAAATGGGACAAACATATCGAGAACTTGACGAAAAAGCTTAGATACTTACTGCCTAGATTTAGATACCTCAGAAAATATTTGAAGACTGTGAACTTTAGGCAGATTTACTTCGCCTTGTGTCAATCCCAAATGAAATATGGAATAATCGCCTGGGGAGGAGCATATGAGACACATATGAAGAAAATTGAGGTTATCCAGAAGTGGATATTGCGGATCATCTACAGAAAACCACTTCTTTTTCCATCAGATGAATTGTATAATATGTCAAGGTTTATGGATCCCCATCAGCTGTTTGCCCTAGAAATGCTTCTCCTAATAAGATCAGGGAAACTGTATGTATCAGAAACACAGCATGACTATGAGACGAGAAACAAGTTAAATCAGCTTATAGTTCCCAGAGCGGAAAAACGAATAGGGCAAAGATCATTTGCGTACCTAGGACCCCGTCTACTATCAAGCACTCCTAAAAAATTAAGAGAAATGAGGAACTATAAGCATAAAAAGGAAGTGAAGAAGTGGATATTTGAAAGGGGAAGAGGCTTCTTTCATAAATTCATTAATCAACAATGAAGCCGCCAGGCAGTGGACACAAAGGAGGAAATTACATTCACCCACTAAAAGCAGATATCTCTGGATGTTTTCATGAATTATCCATGCATTGAAAGGACACTATTGTTTAAATTGGTTAAAATCATTTATTCCATGTTATTGTTTGTTATTCATTTGTTGTTGTTCTATATAGTTATGGTGTGTTTATGGTTGAGACATTTATCACGTACAGGCTCACGCCTCTGTGAGGGATGTTTATCCTGTAGAATTTCAGAATAAACTATTATTATTATTATTATTATTATTGTATAAAAATGAGCCGCTCTCACATTTCCTCGTCGTGTACGGGACAAATGAGCTGCCTCTTTTAAGAGGTAACAACCGCGCATAAAACAACAGATGTGAGCATAGACATCACAACTGCTCCTCAACAGTAAAACATTTTATTATTGCCTTCCGTTATTATATCTGAATGCGAAATCTCAAACTCTTCTTTTTGTCAAGTAGAATTTCGACTATAAGTACCCAGTCAGAGTGATGATTTTATTATAACCATCTGTTCGATGGGAAATCCAAATTCGCAAACCCGGCCATTTTACGAATGCCGCCTGAAGTCTTGTTTGAAGAATCACGAAATAGAAATGACAGGAGTCATGAATCATTGTTTCACTTTCGTTTCCTGCTTGCTAGACGGTTGGTCTGAAGATCGAGCGACATAACCTTAGGGCCATTAAACCCTATCCAATGAACGGGTATTACGCGCTTGTTCCTAGTGGAACAGCGTGCTATCGTTTAGCCCAAAAGTTTGTAATTTTTGAATATCGTGAGTAGGGATGGAACCGGACCGGATCCGGATTACTGAATCCGGCCGATCCGGCCAAATTGGCCGAAATTCCGGTCCGGCCGGATTTATATGAAAATCCGGCCGAATTTTCCAAGATTTGAATAGTATATTATACAACGAGAAATGCAGGTCATAAAGCAGATGTATGAATGAATACATCACTTGAATGCTATACTTTATCTAAAACTTCTTCAGTGAAATTAAAATCATTCTCCAATTTCAAAATTGAGAATGTCGAGGAGAATATTTATCAAAAGCGTTGACATTAATCGTACTTCCCTCAATATCAATATGTATTGTTTCCTTTTGACCAACCGGTGAGGTCTGTGTGATCTGACCTTGTTTTTTATTCATTTTGTAAGTAATTCCGAGAATCTTTTTCTATTTATTGAGGTGAGTTCTAGGGATGAGTTATTATAACCCACGCTGTTGGTTTATGGATACTATTGCTGCTCAAAATCAGTTGAATTATGAATATATTATTCTTTAGAAGTAGATAAATATTATGATTACACAGTAAAAACCATTTATTTGGAAATGAATAAAAAATAAAACAAACTCTGAAACTGAAAACAATTATATAAAAATAAAAAAATCTTTTGTTGTGTATATTCCATTTTTTGAAGTCTGTAATCTTCATTTGTGCATTAGCTGATGAAGTTTTTTTATTGGTTTCAATTACTATATTATCATGTTCATTTTTATGGTGTCTTCTTAAGTGGTTTAGCAAAGGACTCGTGGACGCGTTTTTTCCTTCATCACCTCTCGATATGTTCGTTTTGCAAATTTTACATGTACCAAATTTTGCATTGCTTCTGTCAATCAGGGAATAGGTCGACACTTTACTATACATTTTAAACGGCACTATTGCAGTAAACACGTCGAGACTTGCAGAAACGTTCGAATATGACTGTTGAAATGATGCAATTGAAAATGAAAGGGGTAGGTAGCACTTATGACGTGATTTGAAGCGATCGGGCTAGCGTTCCGACACGTGATCCGGCCAATAACTTCGGCAAAGATCCCGCCATGTTACTGGTCCGGTCCGGCCAAATCTTGAATTATACTGAAATCCGATCAGGCCAAAAATTGCCGATCCGTTCCATCCCTAATCGTGAGTGATCAATTGGGTTTGACTTCCTGAAGAAGAATCCGACCGGCTGTACCCTCTGTATCTTTTGAAAAAAAAGACCTAGAGTTTTCATTCTCAGAATAGACTAATTATCCTAAAATCGGGGTTAAGTTCCCTATTGGGCCAAGTCTGTTATGAGCATCTGAAATTTGGTTTTGTTAATAATTCGGAGATTAACCTTCAAATCTATTCCTTTCTTGAAAAACAGTTGAATACTTTATGTCGAAACAGAAGTGCGAGATTTCTGAAAATCGACCGGCTAGAATATTTTTTAAAAATCCTTAAAATTTTTTGTTATTACCCGAGATCTCAGATGTTTCATGTAAGTTCTCTACAAAACAAAAAAAATTAATTTTGTCAATATTTAGATCCATCTGAAATTTCATCATCGTAGCGTTTCACTCTGAGAAGATATAGGAGTAGGGGCGCTTTCAAAAAGTCAGTGGGGGGCGCCGAGAACATGTGCTACTCCACTGGAACAAACCTATTTCTCAGATTAAAAATAACTACCCATAGTTTTCCATTAAGTTTTGTTCTCCCAAAAACCCACGTCAGTGCTTTTCTTAATCTTGACAACGTACAGTATTTCACCGTAATGAATCATTTCGATTTCGAAACTGCAACATTAATGAGAATGTGTAAGATATCAATAACGTACATAAATAAATATTCCTTCGAATACGTTTGAGATATTTTATAAGGTATAAAGAGGCGAAAAAAATCATTTTTCGGCAACCGTCCGGGAAGTACCCACTTTCCGGACGCTTTTTCTTTGAGAAAGAAGCCTTTCCCGGCCTAGTCCGGGAAGTACGTACTTCCCGGACTAGGCCGGGAAGAATCACGTCGTTTTGATCATAGTAAATATGAAAATCTTGGTAGGTATATTTTTGATAAATGAAGTTACCATAGCACTGAGAAAACGGCTGACAGTTCATATAAAATTAGTTGTCAAGAATTTGCATGTTTTCTGATCGCAATCCCAATCCGCATTAAAATATGGAAAGCAGCAGTGATAGTGACAATGAAAATGTGCCTTGGGAAATTTCCAATATAGCAGCCGCTGCTACAGCACAATTATTGCCTGAAAAATCAAAATCAAGGTATGAAAACGTGTATGATTCGTTCACGAAATGGATGGAGATGAAGCAATGCAAAATTATAACAGAGGATGTAATGTTGGCCTATTTGGCGCATAAATCAGAAACAGTCAAATCCTCCACTCTGTGGAGCATGTACTCTATGTTGAAAAGTACCATTTTAGTAAAGAAAAATGTGAACATAGCCATTTTCCCAAAAGTTCTCGCATTTCTTAAAAGGAAGAATGTTGGTTACAAAGCCAAAAAATCAGAAGTTTTCAGCAGTGAACAGATCAGCAAATTCATTAGAGAAGCGGATAATGATACATATCTAATGCTGAAGGTGATTTTAACAAAATATTACGATTGTAGGATATAAAAGTATCAACTTACTTTTCAGGTAGCAACAATTATTGGGTTAGCCGGCGCGTGCAGAAGAGAAGAACGTACGGCCATCTCATACTCCACACAACAGATTATTCGTGAATTACAAAAAGGAAAATGTTCGATTCAGCCTGTTGGTATCCACACTTTCGGGAGTCTCGGAATGAAAATCGCAGAGTTTTTACATTTACCCAATCCTAAAATTACACAGGCTATAGCATTCGTCGAACTTCGGCGACGTTATTTGCTGACAATGGTGGAAACATCACAAATTTGAAGAGACACGGTGGCTGGAAGTCTACCAATGTGGCTGAAGGATATATAGATAATTCCCTTGAAAACAAAATTAAAATTGCCAAGACCATTCAAAAATCACCAGAAGAAAATAATCGATGCGAAACGGAAACTTTGCCATCTTGTTGTGGCTTCAACAAAAGGAATTTAAATATACCAGGCATTTCAAACAAATTGAATCCCTTCAATATCAGTAATTGCTCGAATTTTAATATAAATATTAATATAAATAAGAATTAGAATGTTTCTGTTAATATGTGATATTTTCTGTTCTGTTTAATTTAAATAAGAATTAAAATATATAAAAAGAAATGTGTCGTCTCATTGATTTGTTATTCTAGACGGTTGCCGAAAATATTGTACGCAACACGTTTGAAAATGGTTTTTTTTGGACTCATAGACTTTAGACTCGCTTGCGCTCGTCCTAGAATTTTGTCTATTCGTCCAAAAACCCTATTTTCCGGACTTGTTACGTAAATTACTATTTTAGGAATTTTTAAATCGATTTCTGCGAAATTTTGAACTTCTATTTTCTGCAACCAAATTCAAATATGCTTCAAGTTAGAACTTGATCCTATGAACATTCTGGGAGTAATAGAAGATACAAAAATTTAGATGCTCATATCTCCTGAACTATTGAATGGATTTGGCCCGAAAATGAACTTGAGCGAGATATTAGGACAGTTAATCTATAATGATAACTCTAGCTCATCTCTTTCGGAAAACAGAGAGTATACGGCCGGTCGGACACTCTTATGTTTGAACCTGAATTCTTTATCCATTGAGGTCATTTTTGGGTTGATATTCGGAAATTGCGGATATATTTAAAATAAAAGAATCAGGAATTTTTGAAAATTGTCTAGCCTGACGATTTCGAAAAAATTTGGCATACTTTCAACGTTATTCAAACATACCAAGGTACCTATTTTAATTTGAAAACACATAGGTGATACCTACATATACAAAGTTTCATTCCTTAAATTATGAACTATTTGAAGCTGATACGTTATTAATCAACAAGAAATCAACTTACCCAAAGAACAAAGTCCTGAAGCTTGAAACATATTGATTTTTAATCATTACTATTACTCATTTCAAATTCATTAGTCTTCAAAAGGATCGTTTGCTTAAATCCTACTATGAATTACCTATATTTTCTACTGTCTAGATACCTAACACAATTCTTCAGTAATTTAAAATAATATCAACTGGCTATGGCAAAAAGATAACATGAATCCTTGACTCCCAGTAATTGAAGGATTGTAGATCTCTTTGTTACACAAAATAATTAATTGATAATATTTTTAGTATACATGAAGTTTATTAAATTGAAAATTTACAGTTAACTAAGTATTTCAAAATACTTAAATTTTCGATTAAAAAGGTTTGAAATCTCAACAAATGTTTAAAATTGATAATGGGAATGCAATTCAAGACTATTATATTACATTATCATTTGGAAAAACTAATCTTCAAAGATATAATAGATACCGTTAGAATAATAACAACTTCCAGAGCAATCAGATGGAATATTTCATTTATTCAATCGAATTCACATATAATGACATATTGACACCACAAATCCAACTTATTTTGTACTATTTACCCAAGTTTCTGAACGAAGGCTTCAAGGAGAAATCTAACATCTCATTTGGAGATAATCGACTCAGACTAGAAATGATTACTTATGACTATTCGTCAGTTTACCTTGAACAAGTAAATCATGAGATTATTCACAAAAGGTAATATTACAAAAAAAAATAGGATAATTACAGAGTTAACCTTAAATTTTGTGTATCTGACAAATGCTCAAAAAATTCAATAATTTGCAATGAGAAAATTTGTAGTGCCAGATACTGTTGATCTGACTTAATTTGAGTTATTCATATTTATTGTTTAAAGCTATCATCAGAAATAAACAATAATAATAACTTTCTCACCTGGTAATATGAATCCGCCATTTTGAATTCAAATCACATCACAGGAATATTACTCAGGTGAAAAATAAAGATATTTCTAAAGTTGAATCAACAATCATTTCACTTCAACACTTAACGAATTACAGAGCATAACCACTAGAATTTATCGAAATAAGTAAACTATCTTCGGAATAATCCACAGACAATTTGGAACGACGTTAATAGAACCCACAACGTTCACTACTTTGCCGACCAGTATAAACTAATAACAACAATCATAATTCCATTGGTGGAGATCAAATAAGCCGTGGTTCTAACGGATTAACAACAGGTGCCGCCTTTGTTTAATCAGTTAAAAATGCCCAAAGGACCAAAAAAAATCTAACAGGGAAAACCTGATCTGCTTTTGTGTAGTTATTCCATCGAATTAATGTGAAAAACGAAAAGCAAGGACATGCAGTATATTCTTGATGAAAACTGATTCTCAAAACGTGAAGTGTTAAATTTAATCCAGAGTGATCTTTGATATAATCAATAATTTTTTATTGTGAATAACTATTAAATTTCAAATCTTTGTTCAGTAGCTTTCCATCAAATTTTCTATAACTTTTCGATATAAAATGTTTTTAGTGAAAAACTTCTATCCAGAATGAAAAAAACTGTATCCAAGTATCAAAATAAATTCAATATAATCCAAAAATCAAATAATGAATGTACCTATTGAATATCTTTAATTTATTTAAGATGTTCAATATTCTATGAAGTAGATTTTACGAATCAAATGAACATAGACAAAATACATCAGATTAACCTGACATTTGAAATGTTCATCTTTGAGAGCTGAAAAATAACTACATTTTCCAACTAAAATGAAATTAGCAATTCCTGAGTTTTTCACATCTCCATTCTTCAAAAAGGGCTTGCCTTTCTTCATAGTAGTTATAGGAGGATCATTTGGGTTGAAAGGCTTCACATCGTTAAGGTATAATGTTTTTCCAAATATGTAGACAAAAATTTTATTTTATCAATTCATAGATATGAGTATTCTAAAAAGGGATCATTGTCTCGCGAAGATTTTGAGAAAGAGGGTATTCAAATGAAGCCATCTTCAGAGGTGACAATAGAAGCGCAGTATGAAGAAATGAAGAAGATGGACATTGACAATTGGGAAAATATAAGGGGACCAAGACCGTGGGAAGAAGGAAGTATTGAAGAAAACATAAACAGGAAAAAAAATGTTCCAAAATAATTTGATTGAAATTTAATTTTAACTTTGTATAGTGTAGCAGAATTGAACGATGTTTTTAAACAGAATTATTTTTAAAAATGTCAAAGATAGTTATGTAGATTATGGCTACCAAATTTTCAGAAAAGTAAAGTGAGAACTGGATACCGGATATGGTTCACCCCCCATAACAGCCATCTTTTATATGGGTGTTAACTACTGATAACATAACCTTGTATGTGGACTTCTTGTTTCATCGGCGTATTTCTTAATTAAAGGTGTATAAAGGGCAACTTCCGAATAATCGGTGGATTAAGAGCTCTATTAGGAAATTAAGAGGTCTAGCAGCTCTAATGTAGACTGGATCTTTCCTTTATGCCAATTAAAATATTACATTGGCAGTCAGGTTATTGAATGTTATTGTGATGTCCAAAATCTGTACAAAAAATGTAAATAATTTGTAAAAAGAAATTACACTTGTAACTCTACAAGGTCCCTGCATGTTTGATGAGAACATAATAAAGAAAATATTTATTTTTTTAATAAAATCTTCCCAAATTACCTCTGTATGAATAATAAATAAATAATAAATTTGAATTAAGAAAAATGTTATTATAAGCAACTATTTAAAAACAATATGAACCACATCATTAATTGGTCTTCAGAAACCCGATCCAGAGTACAATTTTGGGTTGTACCTTGCATACCGTCAATTCAAATTGCAATTGTTGCATACTTGAGATAATGGAGATGAAATAGGCTACAAATTAAAAGAATGATTAGAATTGATGCACACCTTAGAAAGTTACTTAGAAATTAATTCAGTAAACATTTCATTGCCCAGCAGTGCATTTATGAATTCAAGAAATAGCAAGACTACTGGAATGTTGAATCTAAGTAATTTGTGTACAACGAATGTTTTTTCCAGTCAATTTTCTTATTTGTTCACCAAAGAGGATTGTCCACCTCCCAAAGGATCAACTAACAGAGAGCTGAAATGGTCAATGGATTATCAATAGAATAAATTATTCTTCATAATAAACAAGAATTAATAAATTTTAATGAATCAATCATGACTCCAACAATAATTCCCTAACAGTGAAATGTAAATATGTAATTTATATCTATATAAACCATAAAATGACTCAAGTGATACTCAATGTTAAGGCCAACAACACAATTATGTTATTAGTTCATTTTATGTTACTACAAACATCATGACTTTATGTTAATAATACTAAGGGGCTATTAGTTCTGAAAAGAAATCTGGAAAATTGGACCATTTGAAGTATAGGTGACTTATCTTCAACCACACACCATGACACTTGTTGACCCAATTGTTTGATTTACCAGGATACAATTTCATACAAATTTATAAGTTATTAAAGAATTAAATGTCCCCTGAAGAAATCAGACAAACCTCTGATTTAATTCGTTCAAGTAAATTATAAAAAGTGCCTGTTCAATGACTTTGTCAATTCTTCAGGAGTTTTGCTTAGTATCAGATGAGGATTATCATATAAGTTTGATGAATTATTCACTCCTTCATACAGTTGTTTGTATATTGCTATTATTAAATCGAAAGCCCTCTTTTGTATGGCATGTTTATGCTTTGATGAAGATAGTAGGTTTATCTGTGGAAGTAATGAAGAATCTGGTGTTGAAATTAGGTAATCCAATTTATCCTGCAACAAAATATTGAGTTTCATAAGTACATATACAGTTATCCAATCGAATTAATAATTAGACTTTCTTTGACAACTGGACCCAGTTGAATTCTTAGAATAACAATCTATCCGCTCACCAAAAATTTCTTTAGATTGGTTGGTTCCATTCCAGGAATGCTAGAAAGAGGACCTTGACTTTGATCTTGCAGTATAGTATATATTGGGCCTAAAGACAAATTTGCGACTAATGAACTAGCCTGTTCTGAAGTAAGTGTGTCTATTTGAGCATCTGATTGAGCTTGTAGTCTCTCTAATCTATCTTCCATAAATTCATACAGAGATAAGTGTGTATACATTGAATACATGCAATTTAATAAATAAACTGCCATATCAGTGGGAGGTAGTCTTGATGCTTGCTCATTCACTGCTCTCAGTGTTGGTTCGAGTATACTCTGGGCTATCTAAAAAGAGAAAATATAATAAAGAGACCACACTGAACCTCAAATGTAATTTGAAACATTAATAATCATGTAGAAACCTGCTGTACTTCCTGAATACATACATAGTATACAAGAGTTGCGTTTAAAGCTACAGTCAGGCAACTGACAGGTCCATTTGACAGTTTTGAGGTTATGCATACTCAGGAGCGCTATTTGTATTGTTTTTAGTAACTTAAGAGATTCGTCAGCAAAAAAAAATGGATTGAACATTTTCATATAAATATTTCTAGAATTTATACATTGCTTGGATTAAGTTATTTGGTGGTGAAAATCCATTAAGGACAAGTGTTTATAGATAGAAAATAAATCGAGAC
The DNA here is from genome assembly GCA_030674115.1 of Micraspis discolor. Taxonomy (NCBI): domain Eukaryota; kingdom Metazoa; phylum Arthropoda; class Insecta; order Coleoptera; family Coccinellidae; genus Micraspis; species Micraspis discolor. The sequence goes on from JARTUT010001740.1 coordinate 7,698,804, forward strand.
AGACTTACTTTTATCATGTCTGTTTCTCTTCCTTCACTCATATTTGCTGTTGATAAAAGGTCTCGCAATATAGCCAATATGTGGGTTATTGCAGGGGTAGGTGACAAATCTCTTTGAGGAGATTCAATTCTAATCAGCATATTACCAATTTGTTGATTGAGAGTTGATAAAAATGTATTTTCACTTAAATTCTGCAATTCTGTCAATGTTGATTCTAACGCTCCATCAGGAACTATCTGAAAATTATATGCTCCTAATATTCTCAAATAAATTCATCATAGTTGGTAACACTTTTCTTTACCTTGCATATGCATTTCTTATAATATCTGATCATATTTGTGACAGAGTACGTAACCGCGGCACTACTAGTAGAATTCAGAATTTTTTCCACTCTCACTTTGAGAGTTTGGCATATTCCTTCACAAATATTGTTGAGGCTTTGATTTACATCAGTTCTTAATTCTGAAAAAAATAGATGAAAAAATTTTTAAAATAAATTTACTCTTCTGTGTTTGGATATAACTCTTAAAAATTTTTAACTTTGTATAGATTAATTTTATTTTCGAAATAACTCTGTTTACAGTGCACTTTATATGTTACATTGTGGACACCTTTTTGGGTGTGAAAATCACCTGTTTGTATTCTTAATTGACAAATGAATAAATAACTATTCCAAAAATATTCAAAATGAGGCTTTGTAACTAGCACTCCAAAATGTACCATTATCAAAATACACGGTGTTGAAATTGAAAAAAAAATTATTTATGTGAATAAATAGTATTTTCTGAGGGATATAGATTATGGGTGTGAACAAAGCATGATAAGTAAATCAGTAAATTTGTAAGCATGATATAAATTTGTGAGAGTAACCAACGAATCTCAAGTAACAAAATATGTTTGAGAAGAGCAAAAACATTTGTCGTTTACCTTCAGTTTTTTCACAACGAGAGACAAGCAAATCTATATTATTTTTTTCGACAGGAATTGCTTTGTTCAACCAGACCAGCATATCTGTCACATATATCTGAGGATCATGAGATCTGGTTTCAATGGGAGCAGGCTTTCCAGATGGACCTCCACGTGTCAAAGCATTGATGAAGTCACCAACAAGAACATCTCTTCTTGCAATACAGTATTCATCCAAAATGTATCTGAAATTATTATACACAAGGAGGTCTTTTCTAAAGTGAACCTTTGAATGAGTTGAATTGCTCAATGCTATCATGGTGCTAGTTTTTGCAAGCACTATAGCCTTGAATGTTCAACGCATAGTATACTTGTAGAAGTACGACTTGTGTGAATATCAATTGATAGGTTTTTCCTTTTGAAATTACTTTATCTCACATTCACTTACCATATATTGTAAATGCAAATATATTTTTCAAATTATGAAGTTTCACTTTTTTCTCCCGTTGCAGACCTTATGCATTATTTTTTTATAATAAAGTTCTCCTGATCAAAATGAAATTAAATTGTGGAGGTGATGAATCAAGATTGAAGAGAATATCACAAATTTTTGTTAACCCATTAAAGTACTAAATTGCCAGTGATATATACAATTTCTTAATAAAAAAAAGAAGAATATCAGCGTAAATAAAAGTAATCGGCATTCCAAAAAAATAAATTTGAAAAAAATCCATATTACAACACACACTTTAAAGAAAATGTTTAGCTTCATATGATATGCTGAGCATTTCCTAATGTATACTCACTTGAACAGGACACTTCTTTCTTGCAATCTTTCCATTGTAAGAGTGATTAATTCAGTATAATCTGGATGATCAATATTTCTACAATGATTTTGAGTCCATCTATACATCCTTTCAAGAGCACCCTCCTTAAAACAAATTTGGAATATGTTATTAACTAATAGTGGCGTAATGAGTTCATTACAGTACTAAAAAGAGTGCTGTAATGAACTCACTACAGCATTGTTTTTAGTTATATTTTTCGTTTTGTGGTTGACAACACTAACATCCTAGCCTTTCGAATGTCAACACGCTTCCATTGCATGTCGATTGTCAATATTGAACCATGTAGAGATTTGAAGGCACTATTCAAATTCTATAATCTGTCAATTTTTGTATCAGTCACACCAACTGCGAAAATAAAATACAAAAGGCACTAGGAGGTATAATCTGAAATTTTCATGAATTCCAATAAATTTCTCACAATTCTTGACTGAAATAAAGAAAATATCGTCTAATACTCGTTGCAGAAGGCAATCCCAACACTCACATGTTCAAAAACTTGCTCCTTCGTCCACGTTTTTGAACTTTGCATTCGTGAATAGCTGCCCATTCTGCAACTTGTATTAGAAATATACTATTTTCTATTTTCACTATATCAATATTCAATTATTATAGATTTTATTCATGCAAAATTTTTCAAAATTTTTAGATCAATATTAGATTATGAATGGTACATTTTTGAAATACTTTCAGACCTCCAGTGTTGCCAGATTTATGCAAATTTGGCAACAGTTTTTTTATTTCAAATGAGACATCTCATATTTATACTTTTTTATGATTCTCCATAAAAATTTAATTAATTTACTGTACTTCCCTATATTTATCTTCAACAGGTTTCAAGTTATAAATTTATGAAAATTTTAAATAAAATTTGAGTCATGAAAATGACTCTATTTTGCTAAATATTTGAGCTTTCAGTTCCAAATTTGGCACAACCTCAAATAAATGTTTGATCTACATGTCTGTTTAGTTGTAAGTGATAGCGAGTGGTTTAAAGAAAATACCTTTTATGAACATACAAAATTGTAAAACACTCAGTGCATATTATCAGTGCAACTTACTTGATGAAGAGTCATTTGCTCCATGATATCTAGAGCCAATGTTTGATGTCCAGTTTGCATCAGCAACTTACAGTTCTCGTGAATGTTATGCACTTTATCAAGAACATTGAAGATTTCTTTTGTCAGAGGTGAATTTCTATTTTGTTTATTACCATGCAAAATGAGAATTTCATCTGAAGTCAACTGAAATTTGTGCAAAAATGCTGTGACAATTTTCTGCTGTATTTCATTATTTAACCTGAAAATTTTCCTACTAATAATAGTAATATTGAACAGCATTATTGGTTTTCATCTTCATTTGTAATTTTTTCTATACAATAATGGTATTGATACTATACGTATGTACAACCAGCAGTTCAATGAGCAACATACAAACTTTACCAAAAGTTTGAACTGGATAGTTGGAATTGAACTAGATACATATTGATAGTTGATTATGTTTTTAACTGTCTTACCCATCTTTCTGTAGGCTACTTGTTTGTTCTAACAATTGCCTGGTATGCGTTTTGGTATTTTGAACTCTAGTTGTCATATCTTGGAGTTGTTTATTGATTTCCATTATATCTTTATAAACTGAATCAAAAGAATCCTTTACTTCCCGAAAAGAAGATAAAAAATTCTCATTGATTTCGAGACTTTGTTTCTCTATTTGACTTCTTAAATTCCTTCTTGCTTGAATTGTGTTTTCTTTATAGAAGGTGGATAACTGTTTAAGAGCATCTAATGTTTCCTACAATAATAAAGTTTCAAGCTTTATTTTATCCTATTTCTGATGTATTATTATTCATCATATCCCCTGTTACAGATATACCTTATCGTTTTCGAATCTTGACTCAAGAACTTTATTTAAACGACGCGATAAAACATTTTCTTTATTCTCAGGCATTTTCAATTTGAGGAATTGTGTCTATTTTTATTCCTACCGAAATTTGAACTTGGTTAAAAATCTTTAATTTTTTTTTTCCAAATTAATTCTTTCAGAGATTGCGATTTGTTTACATTCCTTCACAGAACATCAACATCAAGTTGACACTTGGCATCGATTAATTGTTATTAAGCAGAGGCGTATCATATGGATAACGTGAAGGCATGGCATACGAGTAAATATCAGATCATATAATATTTCAATGCGTAGTTGGAAAATAATCGAAAAAGGGAGTACAAAAGTACTAAAAGAGGAATGAGGAAATCAAATACTGGTACTTGCCTTCGTGGTTTCTACACCTTCCTTAATTTTGTCGCGGAAAGACCCTTGGAATTGGGGAGATGACTGCAGGATATGTATCGAAAATAGTGACCGAGCAACCACTTTATTATGTCCTCCACCGAAGTATATCTACTAAACTAACTTATTAATACTTTCAATCAAAACTTTGATTATGATCTCTTTACCAGGATGTCGAAACCCAGTGTTTCAAATAATTTTAGATTTATTTGAAAGCATTTTCTGCTTGAAAGTTTGCTTTAGAGCACAACGATAGTTCGCTGTTACACTAGGAAGAAAAATGCAATAATACTCCCCGCTACTGATGTAGCACGATGAACTACTTGCTAGTTTCTTCATGGAAGAACTAGCAAATTCTCAAGTTATATGTCTAAAAATTATTTTTTTATGTGATTCGACGTAATAAACAAAAATTTGAACTTACTTCAATTTATGTATGTAATCTATGTTCTACAGTTATATTTCCAAGGTTATATTATGGAAATGCAATTTATTTTTAAAAATCTCTGCATTTACATTACTCCTCATGATCTCTGTTGAATTCGAATATTTCGGTGAACTATTATATATATCATTACATATCTAGCTTAATTTTTGGTTTTGCATATGAAATTTGTATTTTTAGGTTTGGTTTGTCAGAATATTTCTGCGCGTTCATTCACTCCTGTCACTTTATTTCTCCTGTTTATGTCGTCGTATACAAAAATTTTTGTCGTCTCAATCGTAGAAAATATTAATTATTCAATTTTGTTTCTACAATAGCAAAAGACTTCAGCCTAAGTTGCATTTAATAAGTTTTTGAATAATCTAATGACAATTAGCCACTTTGTCAAAAGGTTCTTTTCGAAAATAGTGGATACAAACAAATTTTCGAGGATGGCTTCTAATTTTGCGTATCCTGAAGCTAAAAGGGATGATTCAGTCGTCGAGGATTTCTTTGGAACTGAAGTAAGAGATCCTTACAGATGGCTGGAAGCTCCCGACTCAACTGAAACTAAACAATTTGTCGAGCTACAAAATAATATCACACTACCATTTTTGAATGAATGTGAATATAAAGAATCTATCAGAAGTAAAATTACAAAGCTATGGAATTATCCTAAGGTATCAAATCCGTTTCGTCGAGGATCTTATTATTTTCAATATAGAAACAGTGGGTTGCAAAATCAAAGTGTTATATATAAAATGGAGAAACTACATAGCGCCGGAGAAGTATTTCTAGATCCAAATGCACTAGCTGAAGATGGAACAATAGCGCTCCAAGCTAGTGCATTCTCAGAAGATGGCAAGACCTTTGCCTATGGTATTAGTAAAAGTGGTTCCGACTGGTTGGAAATAAAATTTCGTGATGTTGAATCTGGAAAAGATTATGATGAGACTCTTGAGAAAGTGAGATATTCTTCGTTAACATGGATGAAAGATAATGTCGGCTTCTTTTATGGCGGTTATTTAGATCAAGTACAGTCTGATGGTACGGAAATTGATTCGAGTGAAAATCAAAAATTATATTACCACCAACTGGGTACCAACCAAGATAAAGATGTTGTTGTAGTAAAGTTTGAAGATCCCCACTTGAGGATGGGAGCATCTGTTAGTTATTGTGGTAATTACTTGGTAGTAACACCGGTGAAAGGTTGCAAAAATAATTTACTTTACATTGGAAAACTTGAGAAAGGGCATGCAATTACAGGAATAATTCCTCTTCAGCCAATAGTAGAAACATTCAATGCCGATTATGAATATATTACTAATGATGGGGACATATTCTATTTCAAAACTAATAGAAATGCACCAAATTATCACATTATAGCCATTGATTTGAAGAACAGTGCTGAAGAGAATTGGAGGGTTGTAGTTCCTCAAGATGAAAAAGATGTAATCGATGATATAGAAACTATTAATAAAAACTATTTTGTTATATCAAAACTGCATGATGTGAAGCATGTTTTATACCTTTATGAAATATCTACTGGAAATTTGGTGCACGAATTTAAATTAGAAGGTCTTGGAACAATAATGCATATATCCTGTAAACGGGAGCATAAGCAGATGTTTTATAATTTCTGTTCCTTCTTAACACCTTCGATTATATATCAAGTGGATTTCGAGGAAAATGGGATTAAGGAAGAAATTTACCATGAAACTGTTGTAGGGGATTTTGATAGAAATAACTATGAGACCAAACAAGTATTTTACAACAGTAAAGATGGAACTGAAATTCCTATGTTCCTTGTTGCTCAAAAAGGAAAACTAGATAATCCAGATGGAAACACACCTGTATGGTTATATGGTTATGGTGGTTTCAATGTCAGTTTAACCCCTGGTTTTGGAGTCTCCAAATTGATATTTACTAACAACTTCAAAGGTATCTATGCACTGCCGAATATTCGAGGAGGTGGAGAATATGGTGATAAATGGCATGATGGAGGTCGTTTTGGAAACAAACAAAATTGCTTTGATGACTTTCAGTATGCTGCTAAGTACTTAATTGAAAAACGACATACAAACAGTAAAAAAATTGCAATTCAAGGAGGTTCAAATGGTGGCCTTTTAATAGCTGCTTGCATAAACCAAGCGCCAGAACTATTTGGAGCTGCGATCTGTCAGGTTGGAGTTTTGGATATGCTCCGATATCACAAGTTCACTATTGGTCATGCATGGAAAACAGATTATGGATGTTCATCTGAAGAAGATCAATTCAAATATCTAATCGATTACTCCCCGCTGCACAATATTTTTGAACCAAGTGAAGAAAAACAATATCCACCCACATTATTATTGACAGCTGATCATGATGATAGAGTGGTTCCATTGCATTCTTTAAAATTTATAGCTGAACTGCAAAGGAAAGCAGGAACCTCTCCCCATCAAAAAAATCCCTTGCTTATACGTATTGAAACCAAAGCTGGCCATGGTAGTGGAAAGCCTACATCAAAGATGATAGATGAATTAACAGACATATTTTGTTTTGTGTCAAGAACTTTAAATATTAATTTTCATTCATAATAATCTAGTATTGAAATTTATTTCGATGTATTTGGCGACTTCAAATGTCTTTATCGAGTTATTTATTTGATAAAATACCAATTGTATGAATACCATTTTCAGTGTATGAGTGAATTCTAAGAAATTTTCTTTTTACTATTGAAATGTATGTTTTTCATGAATTGTAATATATATTTGTGTTCAAATCTCTTATTTTTTCAGCGGTTCAACTGTTTCTTTTACATATCTGCTAATCTTTATCGAAAAAAGTTGTTACCAACAGTCAACAATAACTTATGAATTCTATATTTAGCACAAGAAATACCAATCTATCAAACTAACTTCATGGTCTATATCACATGTTGAACTAACAATGTGTAACTGCCAGAAAACAGTGAACAATTTGATTTAAAAAAATTAGTAGTTGAAAAATTAAATTAATTAAAATTTTTTCCTTAACACGAAAATCTTTCAGTATCATCCTTACTGTAAAATGTTATGATCAAGATCCGAAAAAGACCTGACTTTCAATCCAAGTGGAGTAAGGATAAAAACCCCAAGAATAAAATGATAAATCTGGTCTGTGAGCCAGGGACAAGATGAAAGAAGTAGAAAATATAAAACTATCAAATATACAAGAAGTTTGTTGTTTCCTAAAACATAATAAGAAAATTAAAGGTTGTGTGGTTTGCTAATGTATATATATTCAACAGAACAGAGTTATTTGAGAATTCCAACACATTATTTTACAATATAAATATTGTATTATATTTACAAAACTCGAAATTTCTCAAAAGAAACTTTCTAACAGATTATAACATGAAAATGAATTCTAAAACAACAATAATTTCATAAAACTATATCTACATTGCTTGAATAAACCTATATGTATATGTACATATTAAGAATTTCATTTTAAACCTTCATTCAATTTCATATTTAGTTCAATATTGCCGTGACTTATTTTGATTGATATTGTGAAATAATGCTGATAAGAATTGTAATCTCCAAATATTGTAAGTCTGGCTTACTTTGATAAGAGTACCCCTATTCTGACTCATTAGGGGAACTGTGTATTTGTTGACTATTTAATTAGATGGGTAGAATGTGATTCACAACCTTTCACATTGTTCAAATAATATCATTTCCAAATAAATGTGAATAGTTTTCGATAAGAATGGAATGCAGGACTTTATGAAGAGAGAGGCTCATCAAATGCATTGCAAAATCACGCTTGCTCCTTTAGGAACTTCCACAGCAATGTCTAGATGATGGTTCAATTTGATCATCTTCAACAACTAAGATATTACTTCTCTGAGAATTTTGCCTGTTCAGGGAACTTGTTTTAGCCAATTGTTGTTTATGAGCCTCAATCATATTTTCAGTCAATGTAAAGAACATCTCTTCTACTCCTTGATTTAGTTTAGCAGACGTTTCGAAATAATCTGCCCCCACATTAGAGGCATACCTAGAAAAAAATTAATATATTGCTATTAGTTAATCCTGCAGAATCTATTAAAGACTTATTTATTTCAATGTCCCAAAAGTATCATTTCTGATTTTTGTCGCTAGAATGTGCATGAAATTTATATTCAAGTTTCACATGCAAACATATTGTGGAATATATGATTAACTACATTAATCGAATGCATCATTTATGATTCAGTGTGTTTTGTGAAATTTGCATGAAAACTCCAAGTTTGTTGAATACTAAAAATTTATTTACTCACGTTTTGGCATCTTCACAGCTTACATGTCTATTTTTTTCTAAATCAGTCTTATTCCCCACAATGATGAGACAAATGTCAGTACCTAACATTCTTCTCAACTCCTTTACCCAAGATTTCACTTTTTGAAACGAATCTTCGTCAGTTATATCATAAACCAGTACTGCTCCATTAGATGACCGATAATAAATAGGACCTAATGCATGGAATTTTTCTTGGCCAGCAGTATCCCATATTGCTAGATTCACACGTTTGCCATCAATATTAAGCTTTTTATTCAAAAATGATGCCTAAAATATATTTTCATCTTGCAGTATACCGAAAACGATTATTCCAATTTCACTTACTTGAATTGTACTAATATGGTTATTATTGAATTTATCTTCAACATATCTGAGAACCAAACTAGTTTTTCCAACACATCCTTCCCCCAAAAGTACAACTTTGAAATTCAAGTAACCACTAGAATTAGCGCTTGTATTCATTTTCTAATGAATTATTGATAAAGTAGACATGTATTACAGAACATAAGGATACTCTTTTCGAACTGCTGTAGTAAATCAAGAAGAAATTACTTCATGATACTCCTAATAATGATAAGCTGAAATGTTGTTTTGGTTTTTCTGTTCCGGAGAAGCAAGGGTATCGAAGTGACAACTGACATTTAAATTGTCATTTAAATGCTGTCAACTGTCATTTATCATCAATTTCTGTAAAAATAAGTTTCATACGATTATTCATTGCCGGAGCTACCTTTTGAAATAAGGCAGTTTGAAATTTGTGTCTTGCTTATCCCTTCGTTGATACGTTTCATTCTATCCAAGACAATGTTTCCTCGAATACCATCCAACAAGAAGAGCGTAATTCAAATTTTGAATTCTGAACCGGAAGCGCAGTGAAGCTTTATCCTGTTTAACTTTAATGAACACAAAGCCTTACAAAACTTTCGATAACTCTTTGTGTGTCTGATAGGTGCGATTTTTTTATATCAGTGCATCCATATTTAAAGTACTAGGATTTTAATGAATCAATTTGTAAACATATTGCAACTCCCTTATAGATTCTTATGAAATAGACCTTAATTTCGTCATGTGCGCGGAATGATATGCGCAGAAAATCATCTGTGATTTTAGCCGTCACCTGTGTTGTGTTGGTGAGTGAATGCCTGTGTTTTATTTATTAATTTTAGATGTAATTAATGCGATTTAATTGTTGATTTTCATCATTATTGCTAGCTTGAAGGTATTTGTTTCGATATTGTGTGCTGTCATACAGAAGTTGTTTTTATTTCTTATTGAAAAATTAGATTTCCATTGGCGTCTCTCGGCATTAATGCTTTCCAGTAACCGAACTCCTGAAAGAACATTGCAATCAGGTCATTCATAATAAAAAGTATATGACATTGAATGAAAGATATATTTATTAGAACAATTAATATATTCCTTCAATCACCGCCTATTATCATTCATGTCGGCATAACTTGAACCTGAACCTATTTTCCCGACACCAAATGGAAAAATCCTCACGTAGGATCTCGCTTTCTCTTTGGATGTGTCTGCCTATTTTGAATATTTCAAATGTTTTGATTCTGTGTAGTTACATTTCATCCTCAAAATAAATCTATTAACTTGATATTGGTGGCATTCATATGTGCTTCTTGAAATCAGCGAATGATCTTGACATAATTATTTGGTAGAAATAGAAAGCTTCTTTTGATGAACTGTTGAATTCCCTTCGAACATTCCAATTTAAAGTGTTGGATAATACCAAAAATTTTTGTTCCATATGTCGCAGAAGAACTACAATTGATTTTCATATCTTTTTGAATATCTGATTAGTAGTTTGAAGTATTGATATGCGATAAATCAGTTTCTATTTTTTTTTCTTTTGAGATTAATCGAAAGAATTGACGAACGATTTATGTTGTGAAATGTTCATTTTGTGCACTAATTGCTATGATTTATAATAAATTGTTGTGCTCATTATGGATTCTTGAAACAATTGCTGTGCTCTGTTTCGTCTTCATTAATTTTTATGTTATGTTATCTTTGAATAGGTTTTGTTTCTTAAAAGGGTAAATCAAATTTATAAATTGTTGGTATTTAAGTATGTATTTTAATTTTGTTTAAATGTAGATTTTATTAAGTTCTTTGATTCCAGGTATTGTTTTTGGATTTGTGCCAAACATTTTGCCTTGAATAATTTCTGATTCATTTCATGTGTCTAAATGTATTTGAACCTGTTTAAAGCTCGTTTTAGTCATTTTTGATTTCACATAGTGGGGAAATAATGATATGCTGTTTTATGTGAATAAGATTTTTGGTATCGAGTATGTTTTTGTTGAAATTGAGGAGCCTCGTGGCGCATTTTTCACACTTGTGGTGGATGTAATGGGTACGTGCCATCGATCGTGTATCTGTCGCGCGTGGATGTTCGAGGTTGTTCACCCCTGCCATCATTGGACATACTTTAATACATTCCCGCTCTTTGCTGGTTGTCCTAAACTGAAGGGGAACAACAAATCGGACGAGGACTGTTGCATAGAAACAACATTTTGCGTCTTCGATGATTGTTGTGGACAAATGAAGTTTCACCATGTTCTGAAACAAAAAATTATTCATCATTGCTTATTGAGTTTGAAATTTCATGCAAACCGATCAGAACTATTCACGAAAACTTCTTGGTATGTACGAGGCCTGTTCAAAAGATATGGTGAATTTTTATACATTTCTCAAATACATATTCTGAAAAGAATTTACGTAAGGTTAGTAGCTTTTGCGCCCCTGTTCTACAGTTCCCGGATTCTGGAATAGTGTAACACTAAACCTACCAACACAATGAAAGAACTAATCTATTTGGTATCCCAAGGTGGGTGGCCTGTTGAATTATTAAAAAAACTATTGTAAAATATTTCGAATTTTATATCAGTATTAGGTTATGTTAGGTACATTGCTCTATTCCTATTTATAAGAACATAGAGTGCGCACCAAAATTATAGAACAAATTCATTTTCTCAGAAGAAAAATATTTGGTAACAAAATCCTGAAACATATCATTTTCTGTTTTACTTTACTACATTTTTGAAGTACTTTGTTGAACCCTGTGCAATCCCCATCAACCCTCCAAGTTTTTTGGATAGGCAATGTGGGTTATGTGGTGTTTTTTAAACAACGTCTTTGTATCTCATTTACTTTGATTAAATTTGTCACCGAATGGAAGTCGACCATTACAGTTTTGTTCATGAGTAACTTTCAACCCCCTCACGTGAAAAATTAGAATATGTGATACACCTCAGGTGTGATCCTAAGTAAGTATGTTATTAGTACGTTTCTACTGAAGTTGAAGTTGAAACTACTAATTTAAAAAAAATTGAAAATGTCTGCACGTCTGTAAATAAGCTATGAAGACCTTGCCAAAAAAGTACCACATGACCCACTTCCCTTATTCAAAAAATTCAGATCTTTGATGGGTATGGCACAGGGTTCAACAAAAATTCTTCAAAAATGTATAAATATTTGATAAAAGTTAAACTAGAATTTACCTATTTCAGGATTTTGTTGCCAAATGTTTTTCTCCTGAGAAAATGAATTTTGACACACATAATTGTGGTTAGGCACTTGGCTCAAGACGCTTTGAAAACCTGAAAAAATCTTGATGTAATCTTCGAACAACTGATATATGTACGTTGGAATTTTTTATTGAAGTTTAATTTCCAATAAACTTGATATTTGCAAATTAAAAACTTTTTCCGGGACTTGCTTAATCATTAAATTGAAAAAATATTTGAATAACTGCAAATTTTTTTGCTTCGTTGAACCTTTCTGGTATGCCCATAAAATAAGATGAATTGATAAAAGTTAAAACAATTTCACTAGTTTATCTATAATAATTTTTGTAATTGAAAAAAAAAATCACTGTAATATTGTGAATTTTTTTCCCATTTGTCAGATACCGTCTTTTAGTTAACAATAGATATTTATTAACTGAAAAAAATTTTTCTGTATTTGTCTATGAACAAATTAACAATTTCAATATTTTAAAAAATGATTTTCCACAAATTCTCTAAGAACTGTTATTAGTGATTAACAAAGAAACCTTCTTCCTCAATAATAATTTTTTCATATTTCTATTGCTTAAATAGTTAGTGAAGAATTTTTTCCAAATCATGATTGACAGCTCTATAAAAATCAACGTACAAAAATTTTATATCGAGGTTTGTTTTATTATTATAATTTGTTATAAAGAAATTTTAATAATTCTTCACTTTTTTGGACGCTCTTGTTCACCTCAACAGAGTGCTCATCCGTCCTTCGGAACGATTACGTCCGAATAGAATGAGCTAAAGGACTGAACATTGCAGGATTGGTCTGGCGTATGAATATCTCGGAGTAAAAAAAAATTTTAAATTACAGTTCTCGAATAAAGTAAGTGCTTTCAAAATTTTGTATGATAGTGACAATTACAGAAATTTACTTGTTCATCAAAATATCGAAAAAAATTCTTTTAATTTTTTTATTTATTTTTAGCATAAATTCTTGAGAAAATTTTATAACCCATCAAAGATTACATTGGGTGTCAAATCAGTATGTGAATTATATCCAATATATTACTTATAAAAATATAATATGTGATAATATACTGATGTCCTGTAACTCAACGTCAAGCGATTACTGGGTGATATGCTAGGTTATATTAGTTCTAGCAGAAAAAAAAAAAACTTCTGTCACTTGGTTAAGTGGTAATAGGTATATTTTTGTAGTCACAAATTTTTCAATTTTGCAGTAATTTTTTTTTTATGTAATCCTAAATAATCTATTGATTACAGTCACAAATCTATTGTTAGGTACAATTGTTTTATTTTTTATTTTATTTATTCCAATTTTTGGTAGAACTGATATAACCTAGCATATCGCCAAGTAACCTCTTGACGTTGAGTTACAGTATACCTGTATCCAAAAACATATACATGTAAGTACTTGAACAATATTACATTTGCTTTACAGACAATAGCAGCAAGGTAATATTCAGGGGTTCTAAAAATTATCTTCCATATACTCCTCTAAACTGTAGTAGGCCTTCTTAATGAGAATAGATTTCAGTTCTTTTTTAAATTTCTTTCTATCTAGTTCCCTCAGTTTAGCTGGTAGTTTGTTGAAGATTACATTAGGCTGTGAAGCTATAATCCGGTGGTAAGGAATCAGCAGGTTATTTTTATTTAGAGTGTTGTGTATGTGTGGTTGTAGTTGTTTTCCTGCTGTATATTCTTATCGTCATCGATGTATAAGACACATTTCAATACAAAGATGTATATTAAATATATAATTCGTGTTATTTAAAAATTAATCAGGATTACTGAGACACAAGTTGAAACATTTTCAATATTTCGCGAATCAGTCCAGGGTCGAATTTGATTTCATTTCACCTCACTTTCGCCAATAACATGTGTGGCAGAGGATCCTCATGGAAGAGAGAGATATTTGAGTGAACAAGGATGAGCGGCGCTAAATATAGACTTGCACTTGCATTCCGGCCGACTACGTTACTTTTTCAATGGCAGGGAAGATATCGCCACATTTTTGGTCAAATTTGTTTACCTACCTTATCGGCTTTGCGCCTCAAATAAAGAATGAAACCTGTTTCCGGCTCTCAGCTTGATTACACCGAGTTACGAAGTTTGCTAAGCGAAAAGGAAGGAACGAGTGTTTATACAGACTGTCTTGGAATTGAACGATAGCTAGTTAGTGTTGGGTAGTGCAAGTCTTAAAATTAAGTTTGTAAGGCCCCTTTGCACCAATCTCACTTAGCGTCAAGCGTCCCTTGAAATGAACCTTTAACTTATATTGCGTTGCTACTGTCAAGCGACACTCAAAAGTTTCAACCATCGATTTCAATTCTTGAGTCAGCTTGATCTTGTATAGATATAAACCAAGATCCTTACGTAAAATTGGATCTTCTTTAAGAATTCACCTTCGAATCGAGTTTTTCTTTCATGGGTGCAATTTGTTTTGCTTCTCGAATATTTTCGCTCTTTAATTCAGCACTTCGTTAAACATGCAGCGATCTGGTCTTCTCCATACAAGATATGCACCATGCACCTGATTAGTTATTCAAATAAGCGTGACCTGCACGGGTAGAGTGGACGGCGTGGAATGATAATGAATGAGAATATGAGAATAACAACCATATCCATAAATGGGCTATTTTATCTATAAATAGACTTGATGTCGCGTCACTGAGATAGGTTAGTGTTGGTTTCAATCTCAGTGGAGTCTTGAATTTTTGATTGGCAATAACCATTATCTCTTATTGTTCAACGTTTCGACAGATATCGTCTGTCATTTGCAAAGCAAAGAATCAGCTTTTAAAGAAACTGACAATATTAGAAAATTTCTCCATTTTGTAATATTGTCAACTTTTTTAATAGCTTATTTTTTGCCTTATAAACGACAGAAGATATCTATCGAAACAATAAAAAGATGAACAATAAGAGTGATGGTTATTGCCCAAATAATAATTCTTCAAGAAGTATAAGCCAAAAATTCGAAAGAATCCGATAAACACTCTCCACTGAGATTGAAACCAACATACTATTCTGAAAATATGAAAACTCCAGCTATAGTTTGTGAATAGTTTTTCCTTATCACTTTGAGTCATCTTATCCTTCAAGGGAAAAAAAATCATTCAGTGACATTTCTGATGGGACAAATTTTTGTTTTTACTTTGAATTTACTCTGGTTTGAGGCATCGACATCAATATAGTGGAATACTCAGTATCTGGTTTGGGATCCATTGAAATAAAGGTTGACTCATTTAGAGGTACTCTTTGTGGGGGGAATTTAGTTGCAGATCGCGCATGCGTCGTGTAAACTGATGTGGTATTCTTGTTCAGTAGTGTCTGACATTTTATAATGGAACGACTTAGACCGGCACAGCGTCTACAAATTGTTTAGATGTATTATGAAAATGGGCGTTCTTCGATTAATGTGTATCGGGCACATAGAGCGACTTACGGTCCACATAATTGGCCTACCGAATGCACCATCACTAAGTTTGGGACTCAATATTCGTTATTGGATAATAATCGACCAAATAGACAACATCCAGCTCATAGTGTAGAGTGTAGAGAATATGGCGGCGGTGGGAGAAAGTACGTCATGACCCTGAAGTGTCGATTCATCGCCGTTCTCAACAGCTTGACTCTTCGTATTCAACGATTTGGCGGATTTTAAGTAAGATCTTTCTTTGAAAGCTTAAAAAATTCAATAAGTTCAAGAACTGAAGCCGACCTACCGAATCGTTTAAGTTTTAGTCGTTGGCTTGCAGAGGATCCACTCTTTTTGATAAAAGTTTTGTTAACTGATGAGGCCCGTTTTTTACTTAATGGGTTCCTGAACAAACAAAATGCCCGAATCTAGAGTGATGAACAACCCGAAGAGTCACAAGAATTGCCGTTAAATCCAGAAAAAACAACTGTTTGGTGTGATTTATGGGCCGGTGGAATAATCGGTCCATATTTCTTCAAAACAGAGGACGGCCGGAATGGTAGTGTGAATGGTGACCGTTATCGCACCATGATAACAATCTATTTGTTGCCTGAAATTGAAGCCCGTGGTCTTGTCGAAATTTGGTTGCAACAAGATGGTGCCGCTTGCCATACAGCCCGTGAGACCATGGCTTTACCTCGAGATCATTTCGGTGACCAGATCATTTCACGCTTCGGACCAGTGAATTGGCCGGCTAGATCATGTGACATCACACCTCTTGATTTTTTCCTTTGGGGCTCTGTGAAGTCCAAAGTCTACATGGACAAGCCGACTACGATTGAGGTATTGGACGCTCATATTACTCGAGTCGTTGGAGAAGTATCACCCGAAATATTCACACGCGTCATCGACAATTGGAACTATCGAATGGATCTTGTTAACCGTAGTCGATATCAGTATTTGAAAGAAATTATTAAAAAAAAATAATTGTAAAGAATGGTTCTTTTATTTGTTGGTAAAGATTATAAAATAAAATTGTTTTTTAATTAAAAAAAAAGTACGTCTAAATGAATCATCACTCCTGACGTCATTGCTTCTGCACATTTTTCCTCCTCAATTTCGAATTAATTATCAAGAATAAGTAAGTAAGGAAGCTTGTATTAAAGAAACGGGAATTTTCCGTGGTAATCGAATGTTTTGAATTTCATTTGGAGTAGTTGATGCAGTGGATAAAATAATAATTATCTCTTGAGTAATATTGTTATTTGTTTTTCTCCATCAATCTATATAAGGTTCTTGTTTTCTTATCAGTGTTTGCGTTGCAATAAAAAATAACGAATTGTGAATAACAGCATATTTATAGTAGAGAGAGTATTGTAAACTGACCTTATTATGTTTGGGTGCAATGATACCCATACTATTGTGTTACTGTCAATAATTGTAGTTTCAATAGTTTACCCTTAAATTTTTTCTGTCATGAACATTTCCAAATTTTTTTGAAAAAAGAAGGATTGATATCATTCCTGACCAAGAATATACTGGGTAGTCCAATTTTTTAGATTCGTTGCACCTATTCATATGGTTTTTCCAAGTTGGTACTTTGTAGGCTTGAATGGTGTTTCAAATATCTTTGTCACCTAAACGCTTGAAAGTTAGAACTTATCAAGAGGTTTTACACAAACATCGATCTAAGAATAAGAAAAGGAGTTCCATAACTTCTGGCTAAGTTTAAAAACTTCGCATGCTTCTAAACTTCCAAAATAATTTCTGCTGACTTAATATTTCGAACATAACAAATGTTTCACATAACATACCAGTCATTCTGTTATCAAAAAAGATTGGACGATATCTTTTTGACAAATGTCAATCATCCAGTGTATCTGTTGTGATAAGATTTCATCCTGCCCTTTTATCGTGGGAATCCTAATCGATGGTTCAGGTTGTGAAGGAATATAATCAATCGTAAATATTATTCTCCCATTATAATGCTTAAAGACAGACATTACCAATGATTTGCAATTTAAAAATAACTACACTGCACGTCAATATGCAACAAATTTATTTTCTCAGAAGAAAAATATTTGGCAACAAAATCCAGAGACAGGTCAATTTTTGTTTCACTTTTACCAAGTTTTTATACGTTTTGAAAGATTTCTGTTGGACCCTGTGTCATCCCCATCAACACAACATTTTTTAACTGCGTTAAGAAGATCATGTGGTATTACTTTTTTGGCAAGTTCTTTGGATCATCAGAAACTTTTTTTTAAATAAATATGAATTGAATAAATATTTTGAAAAATCGGTTGGTTTTAAGAGGTTTTCAGTATGTGTACTTGGTCATGGCTCATTCACATTGAAACGATGGTACCTGATGGAATTTGTCACCGAATATGAAAGTCGACTAAGTATTACAGTTTTGTTCATGCACAACTTTCAACCATTTTCGTCAGGTACGATGTTAATTTTTTCTAGAAAATGTCTGCACGCCTGTAAAGAAGATACCAAAAAGTCCCAAATGACCCACTTTCCCTATTCGAAAAATTTTAAGGGTTGATGGATATATGGTAACAAAAATCCTTCAGAGTTGCGTAAAAATTTGTAAAGGTGAAACAATAAGAAAATGAATTTGTTCGATAATTTTGACGCGCAGTGTATATTCTAAACGAAATATCTCGATTTGATTTCTGTACAATACCCCATAATGTACAGGATGGGCAAAATTGGTTATCTCGGAACCACAAATTTTGAAACGCTAAATGAAGAGGAAAATGATTTGCTTTTCTGAACTTTTTTCAAAATAATTGAAATGAGATTAACTGCCCATTTATAAAAAAAGTTTTGAATATAGATGAAGTTCTATAAAACAGAGCGTTGGATTTTTGTGGGATTTTTGGCTGTTTGAAATGGACAGGTGGTTATGAAAACATACTCTTATTCTATATATATATATTCTTTTGAACTTTTGACTGACAATATTTAGTTAGCAAACAATAAAGCATATAGATCAAGGGTTAGTGACGGGGTGTCATACAATTCGGCGTATGGCATAAAAGCCTAGGGAAAAAACCCCAGTAAAAAAACCCTGGCTCCCCGTCTAAGTGTGAAAATACAAAAAAGCTGAAATATATTTTAGGGACTTCTGTCTTCAAGAATCCATCTATTGATGGAGACAGAGACTTCTTCAAGTTGCTGACATCGAATCTGGAAATAAAAAGACAAAAGCAGAAAAAAGAACTGAATAACAAAAATATGTATCATACTCGTTCGAAATTTATAACCCATTTATAACCCATTCTTCCAAGGAAGAGTCGGAAACATCATGAATAGCCCTAATACCATCTTGAAATTTATATATGGGACAACTATTGATGAGATGAGGTATTGTTTCTTCTGCTTCTCCACATTCACAACTTGCGCTAGGAACTAAGTTCCATCTAAATAGCATGCTTATTCTAAAATATAAATATACAACTTTACTTGTAAGGGTCCAAATGAAGTAAAATCTGTAGGTTTTCTATCCCTACGCGTTTCATCCCTGTCGCAAGCACGGAGCCGCCGGGATTCGAACCCGTCACCGGTCGAATTTCGGGAATTCAATCTAACCACTAAGATACCGAGACCGATGTTGCCGCTATGTGGCGACTTATGAAGGATCGCCACAAATCTAACACAGAGCAAACTCTGAAAAAATTAAAAATATTTTGTATAATTTATTTATGTTGTGAGTGTATTTTAGCCTAATGCTTTTTTTATTTTCTAGATCTAGTTGTAGAGCTACAACCCCTGCCTTAAAATGTTTTCCTTTCATAGACCTAAGGTTTATCGCTCCACTACAGGCTGTTGCATTTGTAAAGCAAAATCGAGCAGGTAAATATCCATTAGTCCGAGCTTTATTTCAAGTTGTATTGATGAATTTTCAAACAATCGACTATTGATAATTTACTCAAATGGGCAATTTGAACCATGTATTTTACTGTTGGTTAGAAATTTTCTTCGTCAATTACCTGATAATTTTTATTATTTTCAGTTCAAGGTTCACTGACAGTAAAAAGTACGAAGAAGATTTCTTGGAGTGTTTCAAGTTATCTACTCCAAGGCAAGGGGAAATATGTAACGCTTGCGTTTTGTTAGTCAAGAGATGGAAGAAGTTACCTGAAGGCACGGAAAGGAATTGGAGACATGTAAGTGTCATTTAGCTACATACATAAGCAACATTAAGAACATATACTCATGTATAGTTATCGCATATTCTGCGACATCAGCCTATATTCGTTTTTATCGGAAAAAAAAAACGTATTCAAGGTAAATCGTGGATGATTATCGAACTTTTTTTCTTCTTATAAGAACCATATTCTTCTATTATTGAGCTGGATTTAACAATGAAAATACGGGGCATTAGTGTGACGTTACTAGTACGTATCAGCGTGTCAAACAAGGAAATTTCAGTCGGGATTTACAACATTTGAATTCAAAACAACTTTTTCTTGTTTGTAAAACTGTTTCTGAAACTATGTAAACTATTCCCCCACGGGAAATTAAGGTGGAAATTAAACATACTCTCGTTTTTATAATCAAAACGTGGATTTTTCCATGTTTGAGAGCGACATCAAAAAGATCATTCAATTGTCATTACCATGAAGCATAATTATTGATTTCTTTTAGGGTACCTCTTTTTTTTTTCATTATGGATAGCATGGACGCTCTGGATATGTGCATTTTCTCACAAATGTCTTCATATTTTCGTTACCTTGGCACCTACGTGAAAAATTTACAGATAACAAATTTGTAGAGGTCATTTCTGGTACACCGGAAGTGAAGTCTCATTGGAAATAATTTATCATGATTTCCCACTTCCCGAATCTGCCTTCAATTTTGAGCAAGAGTAAAACGAAGAAGAAATTTAAACTAGAATGATTGATACAGATCATCATTAGTTAGACCAAACGAAAAATATGAATTTAATACATTTGAAACTTTGTGTGAAATGAGAGTATACAGGGTATGAGGGTTGCCTTTTATATTTTGGGATTGGACAACTCTAGTGTTGTAATCTGCCAACTGACAGCTCGTGTCGATAGGTCGAATGAAATGCTCCAAAAATACGATTGCGGTTTCTCGAAACACGTCTATGACATCGTGACAAATGATGATACGTGGATTTACGCGTTTGAGCCCGAAAGTAAACAGGAGTTGACTGTATGGTTGTTTCAAGATGAGCCAAATCCAAAACTGCTCGCGCACGAAGCACTTCCAAGTAAATGGTCGCCTGTTTTATCGGAAAAACTGGACATGTGGCAATCGTCCCACTAGAACAACGCAGAACAGTCAATTCTGCGTGGTACACAACCATTTGTTTACCAGTTTTCTTCCAAGAAATCAGGAAAACCACGACAATGCGAGCTCTCACACATCGTGTGTCGTGGTGAATGTTTTTAGATACCTGAAGAAGCGGTTCATGCGTTCCGAATGCATGTTTTGGAGATACCTCAATCAGAGTGGCAAAAGTGCTTCGACAATTGGTTCAATCGCATGCAAAAGTGTTTAGATCTTAATAGGAAATATTTTGAAAAACAATAAAGCTATTTTCGATAATTAATATTTGTTTGTTATCTCTAATCCCGAAATATAAAAAGCAACCCTTGTATTTCTGAATTGATGCGAAAGATTACAAAGCAAAACTCAAGGGTATCTTTCATATAACTTCTTGTTCCTCACCCTTTTCACTCCAAGTCAAAAATTTGTTTTTACTTTATAGATTCACTTCGGAAATGTTTTGTATAATGAAATTTAGCAGCTAACGGATGTAGTTTTTGTGTGTTTTGTTACCATAAAATGAAATCATACAGAGCTGAAAAAATCAACCCTTATAATATTTTGCGTCAGTACTCTTTGATGCTTCTTTATCTTCCTATTTAAAAAATAGATTCAAAATACAGATTTTGCAACTTTTTCATGTCGTGACCTTGTATCGAAAGATTGTTAGTATGATCACGAAAATATAAAATATTGCTCTTTTCATGAATTCACAGTTTATTGTTCTGATATTTTCTAATTTCTTAATATCTCCAAATTGAATATGTTAAATAAAAACAGTCTTTTTACGTAACTGAGCTGTAACTTGACTGGACAGGGATATTGAACAAAAAATTATATGTAAGATCCTCCTTAATTTTTGCTGAAGAATGACCGTTGGAATCTTTTGCATAAATTGAGCAGTTGTTGAAAGAAATGTTCTTCAATATTATTTTCTTACAATATAGGATCAACTAGACGAGAATTAGTAAATAAGTCGAGTTTCATAAAATGTCACTTATGGTCGTCTACTTTATTTGTGATTCAAAACATGCCTTGTTTTTAGACAAACGAAATCCATTGAAAGCTTTATTGTAGCAGGGAAATTCCATGAAATCAAATTTGATCCATTTCAAATAACAAACTGGGACTGTTGAGCTGAAAGGACACTTTTGATTTCAAGAAAAAGGTTCACTAAAGGTATATAATGAAATTTCATGCTCGTATTGGTGAGTATTACTAAGTAGGGTCCCGCTACTACTAATACATTTCCGTTCATTTTTTATGAAATTATATTTTTCCTAAATTTTCGTCGTGAAGTGGATAAGAACAAAATTTAGATATTATGTTATTATTATTGATTATGAGCTCACCGGGAAAAAATCAAAAGTGGAATTGTAAAGGGATATTGTTTCTTTACATACTCTTATACTTGTTGGTTGAAAAGTTCGTGAAATGAAAGCGAAAACAACATGATTTAGTTTTCAAAATATCTCAATTTTTAAGTGTAAAATCCGGAGAGCTCGAAACTCTAAGTACAGTTGAATTGAAAAATATTAAATATTAATATTCATAATAATATACCTTGAGAACAATAGAACATTTCAATTGAAAAGTTGTTAGGAAGCAAAACTACAATAGATTGTGGTTATAGCTCAAATAATTATTTCACACGAGTTCCGTCATTGAACATTTCAGCTGTTTGATATTTCTGAATTAATAAGTTGGATGATTGAAATCAGATTTCATTACTGACCATTCTAGAGTAAACATTATTTTGTGAAAAGAATTAAAATTTTTTCATCATTCAAACTAACATTTGTTTTGAAATAGATAATAGGAGTTCGTGTAAATAAATCACCGTAGGTTTAAAGTGTCTTTTGCCTTTTGTTCGAGGAATATAAAGATATCATTCTTTCAAACGTTTAGATCCCTCGATTGCTCTGTAACTTACGGTAATTTCAGCATACATTATTGATTAAAATTTATGATTTTACTCATAAAATTAAAATTTTTTGTTGTTCAGTTTTGATAATACTATATGCTGGAAGAGTTTTATTCATATTTGCATCGTGGCATATCTCATCTTTTTATGTGTTCAGCATTATTCTGATATTTCAATGCTGCTATAAAAGTAGATTTTGCTAAAATTAGATTATTCTCAGGTTTCCAGAGTTTTCGACCAATCAGGCAAAATGTATTTGCATTGTATACCTATATGATTATTTCATTTTAATACAGTTGTTAACTTCGAGTATATGTGTATTTTCGTTTTTAGTTACTGAATGCTAGGAACAGTTATAACACAAGTGGGTTTTCTGGAAAATTTCTATCCTGGATATTGAAGCAAAGGTTTGATTTTTTTCGTAACAAAAATCTTCAATTTTGCTCAAGTTGAAATTACACAAATTGTTTGTTTCTCCTTAGTAGGATACTTTTGGCCATCAATTTGTTAATGCCGATCATCTCAATAGGCGATGAATGCTTTTTACCAGGCGACCAAGGCATCCATACTGATGAAGAAGTAGGTAAATTCAGAATAATGAATTCCAACAAAATGTTGAGAAATCATACAAAATTTACACTTTATTCAAATGATTTGCGCCATTTCTCACTTAGTCGTAATTTTAATTTAGATACATTTCGTTTATTCATTATGCTGCTAACTGTTATCAACAAAAAAGTTAAGTCCTCAAAGTTTTAGATAAACTATTATTTCTTCAATTAGTAGTGGAAGTGAATAATGATTTTTATTACCATTAGCAATGTCCCGCTCACGTGTTCTGGGCATAACCCATAGCTTTTGTGTTATTCAGTCGTTAATAAGAAAAGTGCCCAACGCGGCCAAGCTTCGTAAGCTAGTGGATATACAGGATGCGGCAAAAGTCAGTTTACCGTTTTGCATATGAGGAAAAAAAAAGCAAAAATAATTGCAAATAAATTTATATTCGAGAAAAATATAACATCAATAACTACTTGTTACACGTTTTATGTTCGAATTTTTCCCCCCTCTTCAACACACATGCGGCATCGTTTAGCACGATAAAACAAATTTTACGAAAAAATTCGGTATTGGAACGAAGTTTTTCACATTTTTCTTCAATTCGCACGCGTAAATGTGGAATATCACTAGTTCGTTCGTTGAAAACTTTGTCTTTGAGGACGCAACAAAACGCAAAATCAAGCGGCGTCAAGTTCTTCGAAAATTTCAGCATAATCTCCGTAAAGTTTTAGGTAAGAAGTGAGCAGCCATGGCAACGAACGCACTTACTACACACGGACAACTCCACTCGGTACGTTTCAGCTGCCTCCTTCCACCCTGGTCGAGAATACACGCATGCGTGAATACCTGACAGTGTGAACAGACTTTGCCGCACTCTGTATATTGTTTATAGGTACATATTTAAACTAGAAATAATATATATGTCATATTTGTAAAATTTTTATGGTAAAACCACTTGGTTTTCAGAGTAATCGCTAGGCTGTACCCAATAATGAAATAATCATTTTAAATTATTTCAACTCCCATTCAAAAAAACTTAAATTTACCCACATATATATTAGACATATATGAACAATGCCATTTCAAAAAATGCACTCAAAATTGATGCCTGAATGAATATCCGAACTATGGTGTTCGCAAAGGTTGTGGACATGTTATTAATGGAAGAAAAGTCATTCAATATCGGTGATCCTAAGACTAAATCTTTCCTAATCGATAGTTTGTCGATATCAGCTGCTATCAGATCTCATTGAGCAAATGCATTTTTCCGGAATTTTGTTTTGATTAAATTTACTTCAATTCTATATTTAATTTCACAGACTTTAAAATCAATTTCATATTTTATTCAGTTATAATATTAATGATAATACTTATTTTCTCGATTTATTATCAACATAGTTTCTAGGTCGTCTATGAATTTTTTTTTCTGTTAGAATGTACATTAACATATATGTTATTTTTTTGTTTCCTTTTATAAAATTTCTCTTTGTTTTCGATCTTATCTTTAGATATGTTCAAATGTGCATTCGCATAAGCGTGGTAGAGCACCTTCGGATGAACTTCCCCGTTAAGTGACATTCTTTCTGAATTTTGAAATGAAAGATTCGACTTTCCGAACATGGCATTCGGATAGGCTCGTTTGCGCATGCGCAGTTCAGACGAAACTACATATGCGAAGGCGTCAAAGTCCACTATATTGGCATCAAAGTTTTTATTGCATTCCCAGTATTGTTCTTATGAGTATATGAATTAACAATAGAATAAGAGGTGAGTGAACAGTGTGTACTCTTCTTAGATACAAGGATCGGCAGGGATAATAAAACGATAAAATTGAAAAGAAAAAAAATGCTACATCATCATTCAAATCACAACATAAATAAAAATTTATTTTATAACATGAATGTAAATCGGAGTCGAAAGAATATGTCATTAATCACAAATCAAAGAAGGAATAAGAAAGTCACATAACATACCGTCAACAGGCAAGAAATACTAAAACATCGCATAAATCCATTATTCATCTTATCCAAATATACATGGTTTAACCGGGAAGTTGATACCAATATTTTAAATGGTTTGACAGTGAAGTTAAAACTGATATTTCAAAGTGGAAATGTAAAAATTGCAGTACACAATCAGAAAAACGTAAAAACCCTTATAATAAAGTATAAAGGAGTTTGTTGCTGCTGCCCTTAAAAATAATGTGGTTTATGAGATCAACTGTGAAAAATGTGAACAAATTTTTATAGGACAAACATCGTAATGGATAAAAAATAGTATGGCATCACACAAATTTGATTTAATTAAACGAAGAATGATGGGCACTAGCATCCCACGCATTTATTGACATTTGGAGACTTGCAGTACTGTAAACAGAAAAAAAATATCGGAAGTGATTAGTTTAGGAATGATTAAAAAAATTAACAAGAGAATGCAATCAATAAAGAAAGCAAAACAAATGAATGAGTTTTTAAAGACATGTTCATTTTTCTTGAATACACATTATATAATATGGTATACTTTCAGATGAAATAAAGATACATAAGTTTTTAATGCCTACATAAAAAAATTATTGACAACCTAGTACCATTTTGTAATAAATATTAGTTCTTGCATAAAACCGACTTTCTTGTAATTTCTAGACGTGGTTTAATGAATGACTTGACTTGACTTGAGTAGACGTTTTCTTTATTCGTTTCTTCCCATAGACATACTGACCAAAAACATACTGCATCAAAGACTTACTGCGCATATGATGCAGTTCCTTATTTAACACATTTGAACTGAAAAATATAATTTTCTTGAATGAACGATAGATCGTTCAAATAAATAAAGGAAATTATAAAGAAATATTCTGCACGGTTATAATCAAATATTTCATGTTTTTAATTTAATATCGCGAGATACAATATGTTTAAAAAAAATGAGCCCAAGTTATTTCCACATCTGAGATTAACCCGAAACAAATAGACATAAAATTAAAAAAAATTGATTAGTTATATGTACCATGTGAAAAACCATATGCACTTGGTTAAAAAAGAAATTTAGTAGAGTGTAAGACAGAGTCACTGAAACTCTTCTGTGTAATAAATGAATGAATATTTGTAAAATTTAATCATTTATAAATTTATACGTTGAATGAATTAACGGCGTCTCCAAAATCATAGATGCCCATCATAAAAGTTGTCGGAGTGAATAAAAGTGTTTTTATTCATAATCTCTATGTTCTGAGGGCTTGACTTCTTTGTCTCTATGACTAATGTATAAATACTCTCGATAATTTAATAGTACAGTTAACGTGTATAGATTCTTTCCGCTCATTGAGTACTCAAACGGTAAGTTTCTCATTCTCTATAAAATTACGATCTACAGTAGTATTGTTTATAATCTTTTTATATGAGATCGTTATCCATCAGTTTTTAATAACCGTTCATTTTTTCTCCGACCAAGAAGATGCTAACTCTAAAAAAATTTCCTGTGCTCAGTTTAATGATCTATTCTGAAATTTAATAGGGACCTTTAGTTGAGAATACAAATTGCTAGATTTGAGACCGATTTTTGAGTTTCTGATTGTTGCAGAACCATCAGAGATTGTATTAATTGTGCGCATTCACTATTTGCGCATAATCTTGATTCATTCTAGGATAGTCATATGAATGGATCATGATATAACTATACTGTTATGTTCATACGCATCTTTTCTGCTCGTAGTGCGTCATGCGCCAAGTTAATCGAAAGTAATATAAATTGTATGATGGTTGTGAAATAAGTAAGGCGAAATTAAACATTTGACGACTTACAGAAAAATTTTTACTTTTGAAACTTTCTACAGAATTTTTAGCCAAGATAGTGTCATAATGACGCCAAAGTTATTTGTTTTCATGATTTTTTTACCATGCCATTTTTCATGTACAGCTCGAAGTGACGTCATGTGTCAATTGAACGAATGGGCTCTGATAGTACTATATCAGTATAGTTATGCCATGGAATAGACCTAGTATTTTGTGCTATTTATAAATATTTGGGTATTAAAGTGGTGGGGGATACCTTCTCGGGCCATTTAATCCGAATGCTATTTGAAGAATGATACAAATTATTCATTATCAATACAATGGTTATCTCAGTCCAAATCAGGTCTATTTATCATGTATTAAGCATTCGTAAGTTAATGTAAAAGTGTTGTGAGAATGACTATTTTGCTATCTCTATCTGTAAGAAACACGTAATTCCCACTCAAAAAGATACACACTTTGTGGCACATGATTCACTCTGTCATAGAGTAAAAAATATCACAACTTTAGGAATTCTTGTTATATTATGAATATTCATTACATCCTCAAATGCAATTTGATTTTATAATACCAACCTGTAGTCGCAGTCATGATAAAACTGAAATTGTAGAATTATTATGTCAAATGGACAATTTTCCTATCTATTATTTGGGTAATAACCATAATCTCTTATTGTTCTTGCTACCAACGTTTCGGCAGCCATCTTCAGTCGTTTTCAAGGCAAAATATTAGCTTCTGAAGAAACCGACAGTATTTGAAAATTTTTAAATTTTCATCAAAAGTGAATTTACAGAACTCTGAGAACTTGATCAAATTTGTAGCAGGAAAAATAAGATATAGTGGTCATTGCTCAAATAATAATTCTACACTCATTCACTAAAAGATAAAATAACGAGATTATTGATGGTTTGATAACAAGAACATCAATGTAAATCTGTTGAATACGAGGATGGATTGATAAGTACCCATGTTTGGAAATAAAAGTAAATATTTTGTAATTTCTCTTATTTTTTCTCATCATAGTCTCCTTTTAGCTAGATTCACTTAGCCCAGTGATATTCCAACTTTTTCATGCCTTCCAAAAAATATGATTTCTCAAACTCTGCGATGACCTCCTCGTTTGACGTTTAACGCTTTCCACCGACCTATTTTTTCATGTTTGAAACTAAAAAGAAGTCACACTGTCGGCAAACGAGGGACGCATCTTGCCGATATCTTTTTCATCTCCAAATGTTGATGTAATATAATGTGTATTCATGAAATATTAATCATCTCAGCAATTTCTCTAATCTTTACTCGGCGATCGGTCATTAAAATATCATGGATTTTATCCGTAAGCACTTCATTTGCAGTATCTGATGGTCGATTTTCGATTTCCTCGCACGCCTTCCTTTCCAAATATCACTGAATGATATTGATATAATTTTGACAGACGTCGTTTGAAGAATGGCAATAAAAGATGGTATACAGATTTTTTGCCTATAGTTCCCTCTTTTGCTACACATTACTTATCAGTCCAACCTCTTATAGTTCAATTCATTTCGATTATAAGTGAAGTTACTGCCTTAATAGGGAATGGCTTGTCGGGTACAGTTGTCCATTTTTTAGTGCTAGATTTTTTATAAGGTTTACCTTCCTTCCTTCGAGTCAAAAATTTGCGAAAACAACCTCGCACTTGAAACTATGTGAGCTGTTGAGAACTTACCTTTATGATATCTATGATTGGGACATAAAAAACCAAATTTTATAATCGATGATTGGTTATTCAATCTTAGAATCGTTGTTCGCGGTTCGGAGATGCAAGAGGTTTTTTTCGTGGCACTTTCTGTAGGGCCCATATAAACTTTCTAATCTGTATTTACAATCTCGATTGAATCTGATTATTATTGCCTTTTCAGTCTTAATTTGAAAATTTAATGAGAAATTTTCGTATTCGTCGAGAATCTAGTTCGTTTTCTTTGAATTTTTCGTGCACTGAATCGAATAATAATCCACTGTTTCTAGTTGCCTTAGGTTGAGAAACGTCAAGAATATTTCAAAACATATACCCAAGATGAAAATGACAATTCCTACTAAAATGCAATTGTGGTATCCAAAACAGGTAGTGGACGCAAGAGCAGGACCAGGAATGAAATCCATGACGAAGTTCAAGAGCAAAATAAAGAAAGCAATGGAAAACAATATTGTAGAAAAAATTAAGAAGAAGAAACATCGTTATGAGCGGGAGTACAGCCCAACCCTTTCTGATAAAAGTGACGACGCCGATATGGCAGAGGTGGGTAGAAGCATGATTTATTGTTTTTTTTTCTATTTCAGAAAAAAAATCCATTTCAAAACATATTATTCCTGCAGTGTCGCACGAAAAATCACTAAATGCATCCATGCATTCTTGCATTTAGCGAGAATGTACCTATTTTCTTCAATATTATGCATGTTTGTTTACTTATAACCGTTTCAAATCTCATCAACTGATTTCATTGAAACTTACAAGCATGATATTCAGCTCTCAATGAATGGAAAATTGTTATACTTCAATTGAAAGGTCCTCCTTCAAATGGTGTAAAGAAAACATAATTTCGATGAACCATTTTCTCCAAAAATAAGTTTTTTTTCAATCTCAAATGACACCTTAATGCTTAGGTTGTTTTTTAATTTGGTGAAAATTTGCTCCTTCATTCAACCTATGACCGAAATATTGAAAATGGTTTTTTTGGCGCGCAAAAATTGTTTGTTTGACTACTGGAATCTGGTTGATATCAATGTAGTATACAGGATAATCCACCAGATGGCCTATTTGACGTTCATGAAAAACTGGTGGGAATTTTGTGCTCAAAATTTGTACCGTCTGGTTTGAGGTTATGATCTTTAACTCTAAAATATTTCCAGACTATCACAGCTTCGGAAACACTGACTACTATTTTTTATTTCCAAGAGCACACCCAGTATATCTGATCAAAACGCCAAATCTGGGCAAAAACTCGATAGTTTTCTAGTTATTGGAATTTATATAAAAAAATATGGCGTGGTGACTTTTTTTCCAGAAAACCTTCACAATATACAATTCTGTCAATACATAGTATTATAACACTGTTAGCGGTATGAAGCTAAAATCTACAGGATGTTCATGAGGAGATCATGAAGTTGAACAACTCAAATTCATCATAATTTCAGATTTTCAAATTAGAACCTATTTTTTTTTATTCATCCAATCATAAAAATCTTACTACTATTTTTTAAGAACACATATTTGATTTTTTCATTCACAGGTAGACTTTTTGGAAGAAGACGTTGGAAGCGGTGGATCCAGCAGAACAAATAGCCCTGGTGGAAGTGATTGTGAAGATAATAATTCTCAAGAGGGCAAAAGCCGTAGACTGAAGGCACAAGCGAAAAAAAGAGATAGTTTGCCTGACATCAGCGATTTCATTGATTTCAATTATTGGACAAGGTAATTTTTTTTCCAAGTATTTATACTAACTAACCCAGACGGAGCTGTTTGAATTTTTTTTCTTGTAAAGCATAGCAAGTAGCACATGATTAAAATTTGAGAAAAAATCAGAATAGCACAATATTATAACGTCTATTGTTCAGTGTGCAATATCAAACTGAGGTAATCCTTCTACGGCCTTCATATGCACCCAAGGTGAATCGAGATTCGTCAGAAAAGACGACATGATCCATTTCGACATTTCAATGTTTACCTCTTTGATCGTTGTCAGCCTTGCTCTGATACCTCAGAATTGTTACGATTTGAATTTATAGCTTCCATCTCACTATTATTTTATAGTATATTTATTGAAATACACAAGTGTACCATTTATTTTCACAGGGAGGTGATATGTTGTGGTTCAATATATCGTGGTAGATGTGGGGAAATTCTTTGCGATCCAAGATTTCTAAGACCCTGCAAGGCAAATCTGAAAAACACCCAGCATAAAATAATGCTGAAAAATATCCAGCACAAGACAGAAAAAATCGACAATCAAGTATCCCCTATTAGTTTAGTGACGCCTTCAAAGTCTTTCAATGATAACAGTTCGGATTCAGGTTATGACGAATCATCAAATCCAGGGGTGCATCCAGACCACCAAGGATCTGGATCCAAAAGCACACAAGTTAGTATAGAGCAATCAAATAGGCCCATAGCAAATTATGATTGAAATATGCTCTCTTTTTAGATTAGGTTGTTTTAATTTATTGACAAAAAAGTCTTTATAATTATTAAATTACTATTGTTACGTTTGTGAAAGATTTATGCCTTTCTCGCAAAAGGAAGCTGTGACTAATAAAACACACATCAGTTTTTTTAGTCAGATTTTTATTTGAAAAAAACATAAATCTTGTACTTATTTATTTTACATATATTTATTTAAAGTAATATATGATTGAAATTATATTTTGCACTTTGGATGATCAAGGGAATTCCAAAGAGTATGTTCTGAATTAAATAGTATAATTCGTTGGAATTTTCCCCAGTTGAAATTTTATTTGTGTGGTAGAAGTGGTAATTTGTTTATGAGATTTTTAATCTAAATTTTTATTCTGTTAATATTCTTCATTTTATAAATAACCAATAGTACCTTTGATAACGTGCAATATATTGTGAATTATTAAGCTACTTGCCTATTACACTGTCAAAAAAAATGGCCTTTGTTATGATATTTCACTTCTACCATAATTTATTTTCGGTTGAAAAAAAAAAAAAAACCAAAAGGCACGAATGATTTCTTGCCACCAGTACAAAATGGTTGAAGTTTGATATTTGTTCCCAAGAATTATTGCATTTATGTTGAATCCCAACTGAATGTTAAACTGCCACTTCTGACGAGTATTAGTTTGACCCGCTGGGAAAAATATTTTGTAAAGCACAAATATTGTTCAAAGTAAAATAGTAGTCTCTGATTTTGATGATTAGTTTTCATAACCGATATCAGAATTGATGTATTATGAGGCATTGGTTCTTAAACCTTCTTGATCTCCGTTAATTGTTTCAATGATTTCCATCCACTAAATTAAAATGAATCAATTTCATCTATTATGGAAAGATGATTTCTCAAAACCTTGAGTATATTTGAAAATTTTTCAACTAACAATCTGCTTTTTATGAGATTGAGTTATTAGAAATAAATGGTTTTCTAATTCTGCAATTCTTTGTTACAAATTTTAAACCTGAAGAAATCACTCGTTATTTTTCGAAACTTCAGATCTTGACTTCTTCTTGACTGATCAGATTATTAATTCAGACAAAATAATTACCCAAATAAATTTTTTTGAGATCATTTCCTCGAAGTGAAAAACTTCAATGGAAAATACTAACTCATAATAGTATCTGATTTTTGGCTCAATCAAGGTAATTTCTCAAGAGCTAACCAGTTTAATCATCGAAAAATAGAGCATATCACAAATACGGTGTCTTCATTATAACTGCCAAAAGATGTGATTGTCTCACAACACACCCAATTGTGATCAAACAAAAATCCAATCATATTTGTCATGCATGAATGTAAATGGCAGCAATATTCGGGTGATTTGTTATGTATATTTATGCATTATTACTCAAGAAACAGTATGAACACATTTCTGGTTTGAAAGTTCTTTATAGTTTTCTAAATTTTATGAAAAAGTTTTAATGTAAAAGTATATATTGGACTGATTATGATATTTTAACTTTCAACCTGAAATTTTTTATAAAGTACTGTTTGGAACTCGTGTAGTTCTATATTATAGGTTATTATTTTTAATAGAAATTTATGTATACATTTTTAAATGAATGAGAAAGAAATGTACTTTTAAACAATGTCCAAATAGACTGTAAACCTAGTCGTATTTCTATGGTGTAACTGCAATGCTCGAAGGACAAGTCGAAAGAACTATTTCATAAGCTTCATTCCAATGTGCTTTTTTCAATTTTTCAACACATGTGCAATGAAAGATTTAGATCATAATTGAATGTGAAGAATACCCTGTGAATGGATTCATATTGATCTTAAAGAACATTTTGTATTTTTCTACTACCAGTTACATTTGAGAAATTTAAACGAATTTAACCTTATTGTTATGTAAGTCAGTTTCGTACTCTGATTTCATTTTTTATTGGAAGTGACTGAAATCTTTCAATGCAGCAAATGTGTTGAAACACTGAAATCATAATATATGTTAATAACAATAAGTCATCAATCTTAGTTTTACATTGATTAGATAATAAAATCCTTCCTTAATTTAAGTTACTCAATTCCAGTCATCTAAAAAATTTTGGAAATTATTGCTTAATTTGTATTGTTCTTTATCCATATTCAAGTGATTCTCAATACTGGATCTCAAATATGATTACCGTACTCGATGGTTTCCAAAATTTTGTTATTTCAAGAAGTATTATATACATATATATATTTGATGTAAATTTTAGTTATAAGAAATTATTATAGTTATTAGATTTTAATAGATATCTATTTTAAAGTTTCATTTATCACGAGCTATTAATGTTTAGTGAATTTTGACAAACCTCAACTCAATTTTCAGAGTATCCTTCCTATGAGAATTGATAATAATTTAACTGCTTCGAATCAAATTATATCCTTAAGAAACGACTGAACTTCAATGGCTCAATCTGATATAATTTTGCACCAGTTTTCCAATCAGGGATGGTGATTATTGTATTTTATTAATTCAATAGTCACCTTAAAATTGGCCATTCTTTCCTTTCAGATAATGGAGTAATTGATTGCAAAAGTATTTTTCATTGATTGAATTTTAGTAATTCACATTCAATAGAAAACTGCATAAGATATTTGAATTGAGGTCATATCACAGAATTTTTTTGTATTTTTAAGCGCATATACCTGTGTAACATATCCTATCTTTAGCCCAGTGCTCAGTTCATATTGAAATTATTGAGTAAGTTACCTTCCATGGTGCCATCTTACCTACTATTTATCCTTATGTTACTGAAGAAAACAGTTGGGTACTAAATGAGGCCATTTTAATGATAACCTTTTTTTTTTGAGAAGAACCAATTAACAAGTAGCCTTGTGGTATTTTTAAGAAGCATTTTACCACAATTTTCTACTGGTTTTATAGTTGATTAAAAAAAGGGGAAATGGAAATAAATCGACATGGAGAACTATTTTTGATAAAATCGAAATAATTAACATCAAATACTTATGAATCTAGCTGGCCAATTGATTGAGAAAGAACTAATGTAGTTCTTCACAAGAATATTCTAAATTTTATCATTTTATATAAAAGCAGAAAATATAAATGAAACTTTGTTATTAGTAAAATTAAATTGTTACTAATATTGCAATAATGATATGAACAGCAATTGTTATTCGATATCACGAATATATAGGATATATTAGTAAAATTTTATAATTGAATTTGGTGTTGAAATATTTCATTTGAATTCAATTTGTAATTATGTAATTGATTAAGATAATTAATTATTCATGTCCATGATAATGGAGAATTCTTATCGATGTGTTGGAAAATCCTTCAAGAAGTTCAATTCTGTATACATCAATAAAATTTCCTATGTAGTGCTGTTTTTACTTCTCCCAATCGCCATTTCTGATATGCGAAACTGAAAATCTTATTATTATTTTTCTTGTTTGTAATTTTCTAATATAGAGCCGAAAATGATTCCATTCGATTTGGATTGACTTCCTGATATGAGAAAATAGTTTTAATAGTTGAGAGAAATGCCTAATTTTGTAGAAATTCTTAAAATATTTCGAAAATATTCGATTACTCATAAATATTCTTGGAATCTTGGAAAAAATGATCATTTATGGAGGGTATTGTATATTCTGAAATTTCATCTATGTAAGGTAAAACCACAAGGAGATGTGGGAGTGTCTTTTGCTCGCTTGTTGTAGTTCATTAAAATAGAAGAAATATTTTTCCGAAGTTTCTGTAGAATATCGAGTGGAAAATGGTTTTAATCGATTGGCTTCGACTTCCTGATGAAGAATTCTTGGTCAAACTTGTGTATGACCGGTCGGCTGTAGTCTCAATATTTCGAAACAGTACCACATGTAGTGGTCCATAATGATCTAACATGTTTTCAATGGTAAAGGCGCACCAATACTGGTAACAGATGGCGCAATATAAACCTCTTCACTTCGCCGCCACGTTTAATATAACCAGGGATGCTATGCCACCGAGTAAAGTCAAAAGACGGAGCTAAACTATAATATTGCTCTCAGAATATCCATCAATATTTTCATATAAGGACAACAAATTACCTTGGCAGTCTTTCACTACGTCTGCTATTGATAATAATTGCAACCAACTTGTCATATTATTCTCAATGATAACCAAAACTTTTCTTCGGTTCTTGTAGTAATCAGAGTAGCTGTTTCGTATTTAATTTTTCATGTTTACTTGACATGCGGCTTGCCCTCAGATAGATAAAACAACCTTCTGATGGTCTGTTTACTGAATCATTTTGATCTTATATTATTTCTTCTCAAGCAAGGTATTTGTTTATTAAAAACATGAATTTTGATTGAAAAGAGAACTAAATATTTGTTGAAGAATTTACTAGTATATAAAATCACTATTCACAGTAAACTAATAGACTCTACAAGGTACAGAAAATAAATTAAGTAAGTAGAAATATTGTTCATCATTAACAATAAAAGCAAGGCACAAGTTTGATATTAGGTTCAAATAACAAATTAATCTGTGAGAACACAATCATCAGCATTTGAATTAATAATTAAGCAACCAATTCTGCAAACACTTTGTTCCCACTTGGGAAATTTAATGAAAAAAGATGATGAATAATGAACAATTCAGCTAGGATACCTAAAGTCAATCAACTAATCAGGATTTTGTTGAAGGAATAACTTGTTTCTGAATTAATTTATCAGCAATAGCACCTTGAGTCAGTGAAATATAGAAATGAAAATAGATTGTTTCAAAATTTATATTTGCGTCTCAAGACTAACTTATTGTATCATCTGCTTCTCCACTGAATCAATAACAATTAAGTAAGAGAGTAAAATAAATTAGGTTTCAAAATACATTCCTTTGAACTGCAAAAACATGATATTCATTGTTACGTAATTTCATTGATTCACTGGGTTGAGATGAATAATAAAATTGTCATATTTCGTTATAGAACATTAATCTGACGAAGCATTGCTTAAAACTATGACAGTAATGTACAAATTTCACAACAATAATTGAAAAATTTTTTTTGTAATCACAACAATGTAATTATTAATACTTAACAATTTACTCATTTCTAAAATATATTAAAGTCTGATTCAATATACAATAACTACAAATTTCATCCATTTTATTGACACAAAGCATCCAACGAAATTCCAAATGGGCAAAATAGAAAAAAATCATTTCCTGAAATAATTTTTGTTTTCGCAGGAAATCATTTGGAGATTTAGAAATGACCACTCATCATAGAGCACCAAAATATATCTTGAATGGTTTGAAATCCACAAAAGCAAATTATCAAAAACAAATCCTATTGTCAGTTCAACACACATAAACAACAAACCAAACCTCTAATAGGGAGTCTGAGAAAAAACATGAAAAGATATTGTTTTAGTGAATTCAAATGTAACAGATCAAATTTTTTTACTTATGTAAATCAAAACAGTAGCTTGATTTCAACACTTCTCGGAGAAATGCGTTTTATTAAATAATAAAAATATGAATAAATTAAGAAATACAACAATAATACTAATTTACTTTAACAAAGAAGAAATCAAGTAACAAAAACGTCTTGGTATATAAATAGAAATTGGAAAAATAGAAACTAAATAGTATGAAGCCTGTGTTATTTGGATAACTTACTAATTACTCTTATTAAGGCTCCGTTCTCATCTTTCAACCGTTGGTTTTCTGTTTTCAAGATATCCAAATGCTGAAAAAAGATACATTCATGTAGTTCTACAAAACAAAGCAGAAAATGAAAAAAATGACTTAATGAGTGATTTCTCAATACAAATCTTGATTCAGTAATTTATGACAGACTAAAGAGGGAAAAATTCTCAACAACCTAATCGAAATATAGGAAGTCATTGATCCCGACCCAAATCTGAATAAACGATTTATTGAGATAATCTGATTCATGAAATTTGTTTTATATTTTGTGAACTGTGAATCAAAAAGTTGCACATGGGAGATTTCTTTCGCAAAATTTATTCAATTCAAACAAGTAAGGAGAATGAGCAAAATATACCGGGGTTATGTTACCTCTCAACCGGAATATTTGAATTTTTTTATAGTAGCATCTTATCTTGAAAATATGCAGAAGTTTTGCTGATCTGAAAAGATTGCCTCCTCTCAGGCAGAAATTTTACCGCTCCTGAATCAATTGTCATCATTGACACGGTGACTAACAAGACAGTGGCGACAATAGATGGTCCCTGTTTTAAATTAGTCAGCTTCTTGAATGTCTATTATTTGTTTTGTTTCAGGACCGAATCCTCCTGTTTTCGCCATATTATATCTTTGAACACAGCATACTGATAGCGTTCATTTTGTATTCATCTATCTATGAATTTAAAATAAGAATTATAACAAAAAAATTAAGTTTAGAGCAGTGATACTCGAAAATAATTACGTAACTATGATGATGATATATTGACGAACGTGGACATATACATGGCGTAGCATCTGAATTAATAAAGTAGTTGCCACTTTTTCATATAGGTGAGAACAGAGCAGCACAAGGAATTCTTAAGATCGACATGGCTGCGGTTGCTCTTGAAAAATATAAATTTTCAGTGAAATCTTGCTTCCCGTTCTCCTTCCATTGACCGTGGCTCGTTATGTATAGTGCGGCTTTGTATGTACAATGAAGCGTGAACTTTGAAGGATTGTGCTGAATTATATATTACCTATCGATCGCTGCTACGAATATGAAATCAGGTTTTGAATAAGACACACAAACAGTAATTTCAGTATTTAGTTTAGTTTCGTGAATATAGAAACAAAGTTAGTAACATTAAACATCAATCAATAAAAAACAATCAATCGGATGCATTGAAATGATAAAATTTGGGGGTATTTACTTAGGTATTTGCATATTAGTAGAAACGAGAAAAAATCCGAACTCAACTTCGAAGAACTCATTAAATATATTCTTATAATGGCAACTCTCAAAAGATGTAGGTTCATAACTCCGGGTGCACGGAAAGACGTATTAGAAAAAAATTGAAGATAATTTAAATTGGGAAAAATTTTTCAGGAACTTGAAAATTTCTTATACCTATCAGTCTTAGCAGAGAGCACAAATGATGAAATGTGGGTGTGATTTGTGTGTTTTTCTCAACAAATTTTTATGTCTTCACGAGAAGTTATTGTCAGTAATTTCAGGAAACTTAAGAAATAAAGTCATGCAAATCGTAACAATATAGTTGTGGCGAAAATTTTGTTTTGCTAACATATTTTCAATCCTGTTAAGACAAAGTTAAATCAAACAGAACACCAAATTTTTTTTAGCTCTCATCTAGATAATCAATGGAAATTGAACAATTTTCTACTTTTTCGCAATGACTAATTCTATAGGAACGTTGGTAGCAAGAACAATAAAAGATGGTTGTTATAGCCCAATAATAATTCTACACAAAAATAGAGGGGTATTGAATAGTCTCACCGAAGGTATAATCAGAAATTGCAGAATGAAAATATTCTAGTACAAAAGTTCACCGGTGAAATACATATTATGTTAATTTTCAGAAACGAATTTTGTTTAGGTCTTCAGAAACATATAAGGTGAATTAACAAGTGTGAGTCCTATACGAGGGTTGCTCTCCTCATTTCTCGCCTAACACTGAAAACACCAAAAATAATAAAAAAATTGCTTCTATGCTTTTTTAAGTATTCGCTTATAAGATTAAATACTCTTCCATAAGTGCAAACCATTGCTTGAAGCGCTTTTGCTGGTCCGAAGAAGATAGTAACAAAACATGGGATTTGAAATCTTCAACTGCTTCTTAGGGCGTCGGAAATATTTGAACTCGCAGCTTATTTTTGATTTTCGGGAACAAAAAAATCATCGGGTGCCTGATAGGGACAGTATGGCGGACGACCCATGAGTTAGATTTTTTGAACAGCAACGTACT
Organism: Micraspis discolor; assembly: GCA_030674115.1. Classification (NCBI taxonomy): domain Eukaryota; kingdom Metazoa; phylum Arthropoda; class Insecta; order Coleoptera; family Coccinellidae; genus Micraspis; species Micraspis discolor. The sequence goes on from JARTUT010001740.1 coordinate 7,738,217, forward strand.
CGGTTGTGTGACGTAATGTGTGTGAGCAGGAATGGTCATGATGTAAAATGATTCGTTTATTCTTCTAGATTTATTGAAAACTCCTGGTAGACAAACAGTGGTTTATCACCATTTACGTCGAAGAGCTGCGTCGGACTCTCACAAGTTTCCTTGGATTCTTCAAATTAAAAAAGCAAACACTAGATTGACTTTTTTTTGTTTCATATACATTTAAAGCACTTCTGTTTAATTTTTCATGCATCTGGCGGTTCCAATAGACACGTAGGTGCTTTTGAACGTCCGTCGTCGAATGTGGGATCCATCGTCCACATGGCTTTAGCTCACCTAAATTTTTATGAAGATTGTATATAATATACTTTTCAAACCAATACCCAGACATACTGTAATTTTACGATAATTTGCATGACGAAGGAGCGAGTTTTTGAACGCATGAGTGTTGGAATTGCCTTCTGCAACGAGTATTAGACGATATTTTCTATATTTCAGTCAAAAATTGTGAGAAATTTATAGGAATCCAACGAAAAATTCAGATTATACCTCCTAGTGCCTTTTGTATTTTATTTTCGCATGTTGGTGTGACTGATACGAAAATTGACAGAATAAAGAATTTGAATAGTGCGTTCAAATCTCTAAATGGTTTAATATTGACAATTGACCTGCAATGGACGCGTGTTGACATTCGAAATGATAGTCAGTGTTGTTAACCACAAAACGAAAAATATAATTAAAAATAATGCAGTAATAAGTTCATTACAGCACTGTTTTTAGTACTGTAATGAACTCATTACGACACTGAAATAGAGAAAATTCCATTTTATGACAGAGATCAATTTTTCAAGCGACTGTGAAAAATACATTATGAGCACGTGAACTGTCAAAACGTCATAGTTCACAATAACGGCAACAGAATTGATCTGGCAACACTCATTGTTATTAATATGATTTCTCCAAAGAATTAGGACTCCAAGAAGCATACACATAGCAATTCGAATCTGGAATGAATGAGCGATGATGAATTAAAATTAAAAGCCAATTAAATCAACCCTGATTGTTAACATGATGGAAATAGCAAGCTGGCATATTTAGAAACACTGTTTCCTGATGTTTGACATTTCAATTCCGGTAGCCAAGGCGGAAGACAATGCACGGAACGCTAAATAGTTAATAGACAGCGAAAAAAAAAAAAATGCTGACATTAATTATTGTTCATTACCTATTTTTTTGCAGACTCTGTGAGTTTATTGATGACCCGTGTTAACGACTTGTTGTCGGCCTTCAGCCGCTCGTTTTCCGATTTCAATTTTTGTAATTGCTACAACAGAATCAGACAATAGAATTTCGAGATTAAAAATGGTGCTGATAAGTTTGGACACATGCTTGCATTCATTATAAGCTTGCTTGTTTGGCACGATAATTATTTTTGTTATAGTAAACAAAAATTTTCAACTTGCAGTTTTTTTTTGGAAAAGCCCGTCTCAATTGAAAATTGGAGAAAAAGCATGTGTAAAAATCCATGTTATGCCCAAACGCGCTTTTATCCTGGGGTAGTTGCCACTCTATACCGGAAGTGGAAACTTTAAATTATATTGATTCTTGAGCGATAAGGAACACTTTTTCCCTGTACCACTTTCTAGCATTATCTTTATGTTAGACCATATTATTGTAGAGACATACTTGTTTATGCACTCTGTTCCTGTTTAAGACTCCAAAGTGAAATATTCATGATAAAAGACATATTTATTGGTCCTCGGGGAATGTCACTATTATTCCATCCAGAACATTATTTCTTAATTTTATTCTTTCAATTTTTTTCTAAATTTCAAATAATTCAACATCGGATATCTTGGAACATTTTGGGAAGATAAATGTGGAATAATAAATTCTTCTGAAATGTTCAAGCATACCAAAACTGCAAGGATGTGTTATTGCATATTTCATAGCAAGTTTTGAAGATTTTGAAAGTTGGCGATGCATTAAATCAAGGACCTTAGAGGTATTTAATCTGAATAGTGCTGTACAAAACCTTCTGCAAAATTTAAATTCATTAGGATTATCCATTACGAGGATATATGCAGAAAACAATTTTTCAGGTAAATTTCAATATCCTGTATCTTTTGAACGGGGCTCAATTTCAAAAAATGGTATAGGAAAAAATTGTTTCTTTTGGTCTCAAGAACCTATTATTCAAATTGATGTAGTAGTCAGAGACTCTTCAGTATATGATGCTGCCTTCTCAATTCACATAAACCTAGACCATTTTTTGTACGAAAAATCTAGACGAAATGGAGGGATTGGCGAGGACTCAATATTTATAGCCATTTAGCTTTCACTAAAACCAACAAAATGCATTTAGTACATGATGGTGTATGAGTGAATCGCTGCTACCCACTTAATTGAAATGATCTAATTTGAATTTTACTAATAACATTATGTGTCATTATACTATTTTGCTTGTAACAAAATAATTGTAATGTAATGAAGTTTTTGATAAAAAAAATCATCATATGAGTATCTTACGAAATGAGAACTCAGGCAAATTTTCTTTTAAACGGTTGTGATGTTAACATAATGCATTTCATAATGTTAGAAAATTTTATTATGAAGCAACCTAGTATAAAATTTGTGTGATCTTTGTGAGTAGTAAAACGCAAAAAAAGTAATTTTCTTCGCCACACGATAATAAAAAAAGAGATAATGTTTCCTTTAAATTTTTTGGGTTAATATACAACCAGTATAAAAATCCGACAGAAACCCAGAAGAACAATAGCCTACAAACATTCATACAGGGTGTCCCGTAACTCAACGTCAAGCGGTTACTGGGCGATATGCTAGATTATACCAGTTCTAGCAAAAATAAAAATAAAACAATTGTACCTAACAATGCATTGGTAATTTCAATTGATATTGTCTTTTGAATATTACAGGTCAAAATACAATTTTTTTATCAAATTTCCAACACCCTATACCTATATCTTTTGAACGGGGCCAATTTTGGAAAGATGTTTTAGGAAGAAAAGTGTACTCACCTGTACATGATGGATGGGAAAAATTCACAAGGGAATAAAGGGAGTATACAAAATATTTCTAGACTTTCAGAAGGAATGTTTTAATAATTTGAATATAAAAACATTGAATGATGAGGCTGAGCCTCTAACTGAATTGTGTTTGGAACCTCGTTGTATAAATTTTTTTGCACTTAAAAAAACAAAAGGAAAAAGAAATTTCAGCCATCACTTTATCGTTGGTCGACAAAAAATGCATGTTTTTGATCGTGACATGGGCTTTGAAGAAATTTCATAAGCCAAATGAAAATCGATTGAAAAGGAGTTTTATTTTCAAATGGCGCAACAATTGAAACCCATAACATAAAAAAAGGAAACATTGAGTTGTATGTGTTTTAGTTGTGTTATTTGTCGATGTTACTTCGAATGTTCCTTACTTGTACTTATTATTGACAAAATATTTTCTACATCTCCGACTTTTCATCGATACGGTTGTGCAATATGAAATTTGTTATTGGGTGAGTAGAATATTAAATAATGATGAGAAAAACTGTTAACAATATTCCACAAACTTATCAAAATAATGTCAAAATAGTGAAGGTGCCAATTTACTATTAATATCATTCAACCATGCTTACCTTCAATTCCTCTTCCATTTCACTAAGTTTTCTTTCCATGGACCTCTTCTCCCTCTTTTCTAACTCCGATAATGAATTTTTACTCGTCTGCAAAATGGAAAGTATACAATGTTTCAAGAAATTATAAAAAGTTACCATAAATTTTATCCAAATAATATCCGTGAAAACATTACCAATAACATAAGAAACAGTTTATGGGCTAGTTAACAACGTCTTTCAACAAATGTTTTGTTCGATATAGATTCACTGTTCAGTATTTATCAGGTGGAATTATATATATTTGGATGAGTGTATCATTTTTGGAATCTATAACATTCACTGTATTTTGAATACATTGTATATATTAGTTCATATTCAACTGGTTGAGTATATGACAACATGGGTTTTTTCAGTTTTTCTTGAATATCTACGTTGCAAATATTAGAGTCAAAAATTCAATCTGTCGTATGAAATATAAACCTATGTATTGTTTCATGTTTTTATTATTAGACGATATGACAATAATAATTGTTAAATTTTAATGTATTGATCTTGTCCTGAAGAAGACGCTAAATAGACTTCGAAACGTAGCTCCAGATCGAAGCATTTTTTATTGGTTCCTTCAACCAAAATTGTACTTTCAACATTGTATATCATTCATACTTTCAGAGTTTTTCACTCTAATCCTATCGTGACTGTAATCCCAGAAATTTCGCTTAAAATAATTAAATTCACAATTGTTATATTAACTAGTTTTCATTTCCATGTGACAAAATAACTTCAGGAAGCCATTTTAATTGCATTTTCTTTGATCTTGAATTATTGGAAACTTTTATTTCCAACTTGGTTAATTCCAATCAGGTTGGAAATTAATTTATTTCCATTAATTCACGTTCAGAGAAGAATGCAATTGGAATTTCTTAATTTCGAACAGCCTGTCAAAACCCCTCATTTACTCCCACCTAAATTTCACCTCCCCTACGCTTTTAGTTCGGCTGACTCCAGCAATGTCACGATGTCGCGTTGTTACAAAAATCGGCGGGAGTTTCCGATCTATATATTTTTATTTATCGATGGATGGTACTGAAGAAACCGGAACAGCGAACCAATTTGAAGATTAGGTCCAAAAATGATAAAAGAAAAACCTGAACACGATGCATTTGACAAAATGCGCAAACTCATAGGACCATTTGAATCCGTTGCAGCAGAGAATTTGAATTTAATTCTCTTGATCATATAAGCCTCAAATTAAAAAAAAAACCAAATAGATTTATGATTATCATAGAGGTATTAAATTTATGTATTTATTATCAATATATCCAAGGACAAATGTACCGCCTTGGAAACCCTTGATAATACTAATTTATAATCATTTAACTGATAACACTAATTATTGCAAGATTCAAAACTTTAATTCCAATATCTATTAGATTTGTTTATTTCTGTTAATGGAAATACATAAACTTCAAATATTTCAAATTACAAATTACGAAACAAATAGGTTAACTCCTCCCTCCTAATGTGGTTCTACAGCAAAATCCTGAAATGGTCCAGAGGATAGTCCCAGAACCGTCACAAAATAATCAGAAAAAAATCCTGATGTAACCCGAACCTCGGAATATTCGGTTCGAAAATGGTCAGAGAAAACCTGAACGCCAAACACTGAAATGCGCATGTTTCTGATAGTTCTGGAACAGTGAACCCGAATAAAGCTAATATCAATGGAGTTTCTTTCGGTAAGGCATCTCGATAGTTTACCGAGAGGTGAATGAAAAGCCCTGAAAAGCCCTTGTTGACTGTTCTATTACCCCGAAAATTTTCCAAACACAACCTGGTATATATATCCATTAGATAATCAGACAGTACTCACCACTAAATTCAATTTTTCTAAAGTCTGTTTTGTCTCTCTGAGCTCTTCATCTGATTTCCTCAGTTTTTCCTTAAGTCTATCGTTTTCTGCAATAGCTTGTTCGTACAGTTTCTTATAGTCAATCTCACCATTCTCATTTCTGATGTCTGAAGTACTTCCCAGGCGCGATCGACTAGACCTGTCTGTACCACTCTGAAATAAATTTAATTTTATTTGTAAACGACCGATTAAGAATTACCCCAAGATTAAGATGTCTAGAATAATTGTGTGTGCACAGATTCAATTTTGTTTCACAGGTTTAGCGACAAAGGGATTCTTTCCTTTGCTTTTCGTTAGATGTTGCCAAGGAGTATATAGATATCCAACATGCTGTCACGATCAGCTGTTCAATGGGCGCTATAGGAAATAAATGTTTGTCAGAAAGTAAACAGTTGGTTTATTCGTGTAAATCAGTAAATCACATAATTGTTTTTTTTTCAAAATGCAAAACTTTATGAGACGAAATCGTTAGTTGAGTGCTATAATCCGAGGTGATCTGACACCTACAAAAATGGAAATACGCAAATGCTAAGAGCATTTTATTTCAGGTGAATACTTCAATGTTGGACGGTTTTATATGCACTGAAATCTTAATTTATTCAAACAGATTCAATTAACATTTTTAATTCAGATTGGGTTCACATACCATAAAAATATGTGAGTTCATCTGTAGGAGGTAATCAAAAAAAGCTTAATCGATATAAAAGACGTAAGACAAGGGATAACCATAGTAAAATATGATCTTAAGGCACTGAATAGATCATTCGAAGAGGTGACTGATGTACAAGAAACTGGTTTGAAGTGTTTCCTGATTCAGATTTACAATCAAAAGCTACTCAAACGGATATTCATGAAGAGATGGAGAAATTGCAACTTTTGAGAAGTAATCAGCAAGAAAGAAGTCATGTAAAGTGTGTGAGCAACCAATTCGGGTATGTTTCTTGTTCCCTGATCAATTTATGTCAATCAGTTTTACCATTGTAAATAAAGGCATTTCACTAAGTTATATAGTTGGTCTATAAGATATACCTTCATCAAAATAGCCACAAAAAAATCAGCATTCAGATCTTATATTGAAAGACAAGTGCATTAGTAGAATTATATAATAACAATAACTCCTTATCTTTCACAGACTGCTTTTCTACATTTATACCTCCGCGACAAAAAATTTGAACATATTCAAATGATGATTGTCATTATCATCCATTAGAATAGATAAATAAAACAGGAATCAGACTGTTTGTTTCCTCCTTTATTCAATTTTTGACGAAAAAACAATTCCTTTTCAAGGATTTAACTTTGACGATTTGAAAAATAATATTAAATTTAAATATAGCGGAAATAATCCATTTAACAGGCTTCCACTTTTCTATGTTCCATCGAAAAAACAATTTCGAAATGAATATGCAAACGTTTCATCATAAAACTTTCATTACACAAATGATAATATATAACACAGCGTTTATTGTCAATGTTTGTTTTTCTTACAGCAGCCATTTTGTTACCTTTGAGTTTAAAACGTTGCCAAGCCCTATTAGTTAGGACGTTTCAGTTCTTGATTTTAGTGTCCTGTGGTAGGTGATATCTACGAATTTCGTCACTTTAGGGAATAGAATAGAATAGAAAAAATGCATTATAAGACAAATTAATTTCATATTGAAACGCTTCATTGGCGTGTACTCACAACGTATCCTTCAGAGTTGAGCGATGTCAAACTGATTGATTTTGACCCTAATCCTGTCCCATTCAGAGACCTACTAGATCTAGAGAGTGATCTATCTCTATCTCTCAGACTGCTTCCTCTCGGAGTAGAAGAATCTCTTCTAGATCTTCTGCTACTTTTATTGTAACTCGTAGAGTAATTGGGTGTGTTATAGTTTGTAGCAAACGTCTTTGCCGGGATTGTAATACTGGCGTAGCCACTACCGTTGACTCGATAACCGTTTTGGAAATAGGGGCTCTTATAATTCGAAGTGTAACCTCCAGAATAGTTGGTTAGTGACGTTGTGTAAGGATTAGCTGTGGGGTTCGCGTAAGGAGAACCGTAGGGATTCGTGTTCCCGAAGAAACCAGTGCTTCGTGGTCGGGTTCCGTAGCTGGAACCACTGCGAACTGCTGATGATGATCTGTGTCTTGTTGGAGGTACCGGCTGATAAGACATTGTTCATACACTTTATTGTTCAATTTAGAGAACTCAAAACTTGTTTTTCGATTGGTTTGATTCCATACGACGATTGTTGCTTCTAATACTTCATGATTTGATTTTTCTAAGAGAATGAATCATAAAATAGTTCCATCTCAATCGCAATGTTTTTGAGAGCTTGTTTTAAGAGAGCAATTGCGGGATTGAGGGTTGGCATTTTCGAAAATTCATATGGATATTTCATTAGGGGGGCCATCTGCTAGATAGGCCCGGGACTAATTGATCGATGAGGTAATGAGCCTACAATATGAATTCAATCTCCGTTGTTTTCAACTAATTGTTCTCTTGATAAATAGACCGAAATTTATAAATACTATATATTCAGTGCTTTTCGCCATATGTTTTTCATTTCTGAAATTTTCAACATAAATTCATTGTTGGCAGATAAATCTGACCTTGATTTCATTGAAACAAAGCGCAAAGATCCCACGAAATCTAGAATAAATTACGAGTATATTTTGGCGAGTTACCTCATCCAGAACTAACTTTAACACCATCCTAAATGAGCGATCTATTTGGACCCAGTTCGAACTTATACGAGTACAGTACAAGGTGAACAAATTTCGATGTTTTAGTACTACAATATTTAGAACAAAGGATATAGATTTAATCTAATATCCCATTCCCGTTCTCTCTTTTTTTTTTGAGAAATTTACAAGGGTAGTATTCGTTTCTTTTCAATTCGTACAGGGTGAGTCTTTGAGTACTGCGTTAATTTTAACTGCAGATTCATGAAGAGAAAAGAAACCCTTTATTCCTGTACCATTTTTGACGTGGGTTAACTCAACAACAGTGCATCGATGAACTCAATTCAATTTTCGGAGATGAAGCTCCATCAAAGACAAGTGTTTATCGATGGTATGTTGAATTCAATCCATGTCGTAGTTCACTCCAAGAAGAATTTCGGGAAGGTCGTCGAAAATCAGTCTTTGTTACGAAAACCATTGATGCTATACGCCACGATCGTCATGTGACCTATGGTGATATTGAGACAACCTTAGGCATCAGTGAGACCAGCATACATTCAATATTGCATGAACTGCATGACCGCCTGAAAAATTTGTTCTTGTTGGATTCCATACAATTTTTTAATCGCTCAACAAAAGGTTCCTGCCGATTGGTCGAAAGAAATGCTCTTAAAATAAGATTGCGGTGCTTTGAAGCACGTCCATGACATTGTGACAGGTGATGAATTGTGGATTTATGCGTATGAGGCCGAAAGTAAACAGCAGTTGACTGTATGGGTGTTTCAAGTTGTGCCAAATCCAACAAAAGTTACTTCCACGCAAATGGTCGCCTGTTTTATCGGAAAAACTGGACATGTCGCAATCGTACCACTAGAACAACTCAGAACAGTCAAGTCTGAGTGGTACACAACCATTTGTCTTCCAAGAAATCAGGAAAACCAACCGCCGAAGACGGTTCACCATTCCCTAAGACAATGCGAGCTCTCACACATCGTGTGTCGTGGTGAATGTTTTTAGATACCTGAAGAAGCGGTTCATGCGTTCAGAATGCATGTTTTGGAGATACCTCAATCAGAGTGGCAAAAGTGCTTCGACAATGGGTTTAAAATTGTATAGATCTTAATGGGGAATATTTTTAAAAACAATACGGCGATTTTCGATTAATATTTGTTTTTGTTCTCTAATCCGGAAATATAAAAGACAACCCTCGTATGGATTCAATTTCAACGTACTATAATTCATGAATAGATCTGACAGTATTGGGCTCAAAGGTGATCTCCCATAGAAAAACCTGAATTTTCAACATATAATTTAGACTCTAATTTATTGTAATTCTGGGACAGCTAAAATGAAAATAATTCTTGAATTTCTGATACTAAGAGGGAGTTGACCTCAATTTCACGAAGTGATTCACCGATTAGAGGTAAGTATTCATTTGCTGAAATGCCAGGATACATATTTTCTACATCAAGAGATACTTACTAATTTTATATTTTCGATACTCAAGTTAATTTATCGATCAAGTCTATGGAACTTTTAAAACTATATTCGGGTGAAAAATTGGATAAATAACCAAATTTACTAGATAGAAATTTTTAAAGTTTGCCTGAAGGTGCATTAATTTAGGAAACTATTGGTCTAGCGGGATTGTCTTTTCTATGGAGTATGGAACATTTATTGTACTTATAATTCTGTTAATTTTATTATGGTATTCCTCTTTTTGGAGGAAATTGTTCAAAAATACATTGAAAGCAAGAAAGAAGAAAAGGGCTTGAACGATGTTTGGTCCCATCAAAACGAAATGATATATCCACCCTAAACCACGAAAAAAAAAAAAACGTCACGAAATTTAGACAGTGAAGAATAGCACTTACTAAAAATCAAATGGATATTCTGTTAGTGGCCTGGAACTTATTGAACTAAGTAGTAATGCATGGATTATTAAGATAACACTGTATATATTTCCGTGTACTGGAGCAGTTTTGATATTTAATATTGGGCACGTATAATTAATATTCAAGAATTTAAAAGTCATACAGAACAAGTTAACAAAATACCTCAAGTTTGATTTGGTATGGAACTAATTTATGATTCAATAAACTTGTTAATATTATCCTATTCAAAAATTACGTTTAAACCACTGAATTTAAACGGCCACAGAAGAGTCTATATTTTTAATTGAATCGACAAAACTTCCGTTATTCCTTAAGAAACACACGTTTTCTATTTTCGTTTTCACAAACCACGATACACACGTGTCGGTCAAATGTCTACTGAAATAAGATTTCATGAGCTATTTAAAACAACTTTAATAAGCCCACCTCCTTTCTGGTGTTCCGAGTTTGAACATTGACGGAAGATTCACGTGGGATGATGCATCATATTTTAACTCTTCCATACAAGGTGTTACTAAGTGAAACCGTGCGTAAAACATCTGACGCACCTTTAGAAGAATGGAAAAGGATAATATTTACTATGCCAAATTATCACCAGGAAAACGATGCGTTAAAAATAAACGAGGAAATCCTTGGCAATGACTCTCGTCAAAACAGTGGCGAAAGAGGCAGCAGGTGAATTTGATACCTATTTGTCCTGAGAATCTTTTTGTTTATTGGCGCTCTTGTTCACCTGAACAGAGTGCGTATTTTCCCAAATGTATATATATATAAATATCTGCTCAATAAGAATTGGGAATATCAAGGTAAATGTCGGAAAAGTAGATTGAGGTGGGTTGTGAGACAGTTGGTTAACCTAAATAGAGTGTTGTAACTCGGCAATTTTGTAGATAACTCATAAAATTTTAAACCAGTAGAGAAACTGGTACATTTGGATGGCGATAAAATCAATTAGTAGTGTTGAAGACCCATAGAAAACAGGATCTGAAGGGGAGTACTAAAAGTGACAATTTCGCAATTTCTCAAAATTTGCTAGTTTTTTCTGAAGACATAATGAATTGACTAATTGAAGAAATTATATAATCAATTGCATGTATGAAATGTCTGTAACTGATTTAACGTTTAAACAGTTCAACAAATGAAGAAAAGTTTTGTTGACATTGAGATATTAAGTAATACGATTCATTTCATTTTTTTAAATACTGATCAAAGATATTCATATTTTCCATACTGACCGGCAGTCGAACTATAATGAAACAAAAATAAATATAAAGATAAAACATATTAAAATTTCTACATTGAAAAAATTTTATTACTTATATTCATCGTTGAAATCAGTTTTTTCAAATTTCTCCATTATTAAAAGGTTAATTTTCTAAGAGATGTCAGAGTTGCCTACATCTAAATAATAATATAGTGGTTTAGCTTAACTTTTTTTCAGTTTCTATGTTACAACACAAAATTATTTAACTATCCTGCAAGCTTTCAAACCAGTTTTGGTAAACCATAAGTTAACTCTCTGACTTACAACCCACCCCAAGAAACTGACTATCTTTTGAGTCGGTGTTCTCGAAATAGTACAGGTATACAGGGCGAGTCTTTGCCCACTGCGTTAATCTCAACCATCGGTTCTTGAGATCAGAAGAAACAGTTTTTAAGTATACCGTTTTTCCAAATTAAGCTGCGTTAAAAAGTTATAAGCAGTTTAAGGTTTAAATTGCATTTGCAACATGCTTTCCAAAGATCTTTTGAATTATATAGGGAATGACGTCACCGTTGCAACGCTAAAATATGAACCTCTTGAAAGATTTCATGGCTGAAAGTCGGCCTAAGCCTCTTTGAATAAATATTATGTAATCACACATTTCCACGTATTTTCAAAGTCTCAGAAAAAGAAGCAACGGTGGTAATTTGTTATGGCAATCTGGCAAAGATCTCTATCGATCTTCCTTGAACCTCCACGGCAAACTTTACGAAACTTAAATTTATGTTGGACAAACATAACACCTCCTAATTTCGAAACATAAATGAAAGCTACCTTGAACACGACAAGAGATTTACTTCACAATGATCGTGAATGTCTATAAATATAAATCGTGAAATTTATATATTTATAAATGCTCTCATTTAGTGCAACGATTTTATTAATAGGACGTGTTTTCGTACTACCGTGAAATTCTAAACTCCGTTTGGTCTGGATGTGTGTTTACAAATAATGGGAAATTCACTTTAGGAATGGTTTTTTTATGAACGAGTTCCACATCAACATATCATTAGGCTTAAATGGAAGGAAAGGGTTTTTTACGGAGGTTTTCTTCTGAACCGTTATATCATTTGTATTGTACCTCGTTACATCAACCTCTCCTCAAACCCTCAACTCACAAAAGCAATATTGTTTGACAATTGATAAATATTAAATAAAATTGGCCTAAATTGCAATCCTGAACTATAACCACAAAAAGAATAATTATTTTAGGTACTTATAACTGGTAAAAAAGCATGTAATCGTTTTACCCAAATGAATCTGTACTTTCCCATTTCGGAGAGTTTGAAATTGTTTAGCATAGACGGGGTTTCACGACAGGTTTACGTTAGTCTTATGTCCTAAACTACTGGATCGAATTTGTAAAATTATTATTTAGGCAACAACCATCATATCTTACTGTTCTTCCCAACGTTTCAACAGAAATCTTCTGCCGTTTATTTTTTAATTTCTTTGTAACATATCATGCAGTAAAATATAACCAAGTATTTTTTTAAATATTTTGAATTGAATATAAATACCTGAACAGACTAAAGCTGTTCTGTTTCATTTTTTATATATTTATATATTGGAAAAGGAGTATCTGATATGGAAGAAGTGCCACCAAGTAAGTTTTACATCGACTATTTTAACTTTGTGAACAAATTCTTGAATATCTTCTAAAGCTTGCAATCAAGTTAAATAAGAATAGTGATATGATGATGATGATGATGAATTACAATTGATTGTAAATTATTAATCCTTCCATTGTAACAGTTCGGAGAAAAGGTTTTTGTTATTTCACATTTGTATATGCCATTTTTTTCATATTATGATAATTGTAAGGTAACCATTCATTTATTTAAACGGACATGCCAATATACAAACTACTATAAGGATGAAAGCATCACACATTATTTTAGGAATCTATAACATTCACTGTGTTTTGAATACATTCAAATCATTCATAATTTCAGAGATATTCACTCTTATCGTATTGTGATTGTAAGCACATAAATTTCGCTTGTACTAATTAAATTTACAATTGAAATTGAACTAGTTTTTCTTCCCTATGACAAAATAATTTAAGGAATTCTAATTGCATTTTCTTTGAACTTGAATTATTGAAAACTTTCATTTCAAACTTGATAAATTCCAATCAGGTAGGAAATGAATTAGTTTCCATTAATTCAAGTTAAGAGAAATATGCAATTGGAATTTCTTACTTTCGAATAGCCCGTCAATACCCCTCATTTAACCTGACCAAAATTTTACCTCCCCTACCCATTTAGTTCGGCTGACTCCAAAATCAACCGCTAGTGTCGCGATGTCGTAAAAATCGACTAGAGTTTTCGATCTATATACTTTTATTTATCTATGGAGCAGATTTACTGTAATATTCTCGCTCATTTTAATTTCAAACACAAAAATGTGGATGTAACGGCAGAGAATAATCGAGAATTCACTAGAGAAAAATTGTGGTTAACAATCACCAGTACTTCAAATGAATCATTTGTATCAACTACTTCAGAATATTCATTTTCACCTAGAAAACAAAAGGGACATCTTATATTACTCACTTTCTGTAAACTGCCGCTAATTTTCAGAACTGGCGACATTCCGCACATGCCTTAAAATATGTCAAACCTTTCATTAACATTCAAAAAAAGTAACACTAAAATTATGTCACCTAATGGAAAATATTCTTACCTCATGATTCACTCCAGCGGGGTTTGTTTCAAAATCACCACCAGCGGAAGGATCTTTATCTTGATCCAAATCCTTAAAAAGCAATAGAAAAAAATTTGAATGGGAACTTCTTTCTCAGATATATCTGAAATTATCAACTTCATAAATACTGGGTCTGACAGAAAGAACGCATGCTTTTCATCAGGAGGAGTAGTCCCGAGGTGGAGGGTGTGAGCGTAATGGATAAGGAGCAGTTTTTATAGGCGACATGGTCACCTTATGAACTATAAATTGCATAGAGTTATCCAGAAATCACTTATGTTTATCCTTTCAAAAATTGTCCCGAATGAGAAAATGAACACGTACCTCAACATCGAATTGAACAACACCTGTTGATCTTCTTTTAGGTCTCCTCCGCCTCTGAATAGCTGCCTGTGTTGCCAAAGTTGCTTGTTGGGCATTCCTCAAATCGTTTTCTTTGTCTTGTTCTGGAACAAGCAATCTAGTTGAAATTTTTCATTACCAGTTTTCAAGTAGTAAGAAGCTCTTAACTTCTTCGGGCATAATGAATATTTATATAACTATTGTCACTTTAAATGTTCTGGATATGGTCTAGCAATTCAAAATTGAGTTTTAGATATCAGTATTGTTATTGTCTCTTGGATGTGGCCAAAATCATTTTGGAGTAAAAGATTATTCCTTAAAAAGGGAACACATTTCTGCACATTAATAGTTCAATGGAAAAGTTCCCAACCTACCAGAGTGAAACACATTCTTTCTGAAAAATTCGTTTTTTTATCCCCTTCAAGGTTGATACACTGATAGCGACTCTTCAATTTATCGATTCATTTAAATCTTTCAAGTTCCTACCTTTTTCTTCTTGCACTTTAGGCTTCCTCAGTGGCAGTGTGATAGTGGCTTCAGCTGTTTCTGGTGGTGCTGAGGACGGCCTCGGATTTGTATTAGGATTGGCAGTTCTACGCATAAAGGACGGAGTGCTTGGCGGTTCTGGTGGTTTTGATGCATCTTCAAGTTTGAACTGTGGAAAAAAACAAGATAACAGGATAAATTTCACATGTTAAAATAAATAATAACGCATCTGCATGTTTTTAAAGCATGTAAGTTTAAAACACTTCTCTTTCAAGCGTTCGAAGCAATTCTGAATCACATTCAATCTGTGTATGTTATTTCCAAATGCTTCTGAAGAGTTGTTCTTTCAAAAATAAAAATTTCCAGAGTGACCATATCAATTTTTACAATTGTTATTCAAATACAAGCAATATGAAATTTACTGATGAAAAAGTTTCTAAGCAAAATTATGTGATTCCATATAGACTAATCAATCACCTATTAATTCGAAGAACTTGATTTTTTATGTTTTGATTTATAGTTCTTGAATAGAATGAAATATATGAGGTAATATCCAATAACTATCAAAATAAATGTGGACTTGAGAAAATCAACTTTATTAAAAAAATATATATAATCAATTTACAAGTTGAATCTTAAATTTACACATACATATTCAAAAAATAAATGAAAAATCTATTAGAAAAATATAATTGTATTTTTGTTCAATTTAAAATTTTTCATTTCAAATTAATGAATTAGTCATTTAATGTAACATATCACAGATCAGAATGAGATAAATTAAATTTTGGCAAGTGCTTAGATACTCTAGTAACGTTAGACTAATTGATTCGAAATAGTTTTCGAAACTACTTCAATATACATAAAATGGCCAAATAAAGAAAACATCGAAAGCGAAGGAAAGACAAAACCTCAATTACAATAAATAATGGATGGAGCATGCATAACTCTATTGAAAACGACAAAACCTCACGATTGTTAATGCCAGATGTTTGAAAATTCTGTGTGAAACTGTAACACCAGTTTGATGAGGCGAATTTTCTAATAGATTTATTACATAAATTGAATGAAATAGTAATACTGCATCTAACTACTTTACAAAGACTACAAAATAAACAAATAGACAACTGAAAGCAGCCAGTATTACAATTTGAGATTATAATAAAAAAGGAGTGTTAAGAAAAATATTAAATGTTGAAAGGGGTGGCACACTAAATACAAGCAGGGAAGTAGAAAAACCAAAAGGTAAATCTGAAAAAAATCACCAATAAGAAAAAAGGTAAGGAAAAGAATCCAACAGATAAAAATTTTTGAATATTATGAAAATTTAAAAGAAGTAAACGGTATTTACACTTAAGTTAAATAAAAAGAGCCACGATAATGACCAATAAATAGTCAATTCCAACTGATAAAATTATATTACACTGTGTATGAGAAAATAATGATATTTTTTGAGATTATATAATATAATACCAATATTCTTGACTACTTCCAAAGTTTCAACTAGGATTTTCATAAGTAAATATTTATTTATGAGGAAATTGATACTTATCTGAAATGCTAGCTTTTGTCAACATGAAGGAAACAATTAATATTTTATTCTCTTATCGTTACTTCGAGAATTTTCATAATACGCATCAGAAAAGTCGTATTAACTAACTGTAATAATTAATCATCCTTCACCAATGGAGTTCATTCAAAGCGAATGACAAATAGGGACAGAGTAGATAAATATCTAGTAGAGGATGTTGTTAAAATTACTGCTGTTTAATA
This sequence comes from Micraspis discolor, assembly GCA_030674115.1. Lineage (NCBI taxonomy): Eukaryota > Metazoa > Arthropoda > Insecta > Coleoptera > Coccinellidae > Micraspis > Micraspis discolor. Next base: position 7,754,884 of record JARTUT010001740.1, read on the forward strand.
TATTGAATTTAGTAAAATTTTTAGGTAGTAGAAAAGTCAGAAGAAGTTGCAAAAATGTTACACTGGTCCAATTAATGCTACAACTTTTTACTAAATTTCTCGTCCAGGTGTATCAGAAAATAGCTGATAAATGTCTTCGAGCTATAATTTTATGATTTTTTTTATGATTTCTAACAGTGAGGTTTTAAAAATTCATATTTTCTGTCGAAGTATGTGTTTTGCAGTTTTTTTTGTGACATTATTGTCTTGAATGTTGCTTTAATAAAAAAATAACTCAACTTATTCAAAATAATTTAAGTTACCTCAAGAAGGCTTGAAAGTTGAAAATTTAGTTTTAGTAGGATTTACTCAAAGATACTTCAATTTAAAAATAAAATAAGCAGTTTATATAGCTTCTGGCTAAGTTTGAGACATGCGAACATCTGAACTACCAAAATCATAAAAAAAAGGATTAATCATCTTTGTTGTAACTGGAGTTCGAAAGAGGATAAGCTAAAAAGGATTGAGATACGAAGAAGCCATATTCTTTACTTCTTATCATTTTCATGGTGAATAATACTAAAAAATATAATTTCAAATTCAATTTAATTGAAATTTCTGTAAAATAACTGTAGCAAATGTAATTCTCTAATAATTTCGGTTTCACCACTGATATTGAAATGTGAGCAAGAATGAAAATCAAAATGGGTATCTGGGAAATAACCTGATTTTGATAACAAATACGAATCACAAATGATTGAAAAATGACTATTATATATACAGTAAATTATCGAACCATTTTTTCTCCATCTGAACAATAATTCAATATAAGTTGAATAAATAATTTGAAGAAATCTTCCAACGTTACGAATGTAATAGGCTAATGAGTATTTTTTACCGTACAAGGATCGAGACACTTGCTTTACCTGGAATCTTCTCTCAAATAATTTATGAAATATAAGTTAGTGCGAGCAGGTGACAGTTTAGTTCTGAATAGTGGTCAAGTGTAGATACTTCATAGTGAGATAACCATTATTGTGAACATAAATTGTTTGTAAATAAATTCAGTAGACAAGTCACTTAATTACTCATTCATAAGACTTGTTGATTACTCCAAATATAACAATATTATAATAAATGAAAATTCTTCATACAGTACAGAATTTCAGAAAATTAGATCAAAGAAAAGTGTAAATTACTTATTGTTTCTCGATCGAAATCGATTTCAAATAATTTAGAAAGCACTGGCGTGAGGTCAAATGGCTTCAGTGCTCTTGGAAAGCTATTTGCGAGTAATTATTCAAACTTTCAAAAATGACATCTCGGCATATCCAAATTACAACTAATGAGGATGATACTTATATATGATACTATATATATTTCATAGGGAATAGCTCTTGTAGGCCAAATATTGAATGCTCAGTACAATAGGGTATGTGCATTAAATTTATAATCAGTTCAGGTAATTTTTCAATTTAATTATGTCAAATAAAAACGACTGAGGATGTTTGTTCGTATCTCCGAGGACTACTATGATTCATAATGTAAAGAATTCGAATTAGGTTCTGTCCGGTTTCGACCTATGGGGGAAACTAGCGCACATAACCACTAAACTAACAGGTAGTTGGTTATTGATTTTTGAAGGATCATATCTCCGGAAGAGTTTGTTTGTCCCCTGACAATTTCAGGAGCAGCGCCAATGTTCTTCACAATTTTCTATGTTGTCACATATATTTGAACCGGCTCTAGGCAACACCACCTACAGTAGGTGCTACTCTACTATGCGAATTCGCAGAGTACGAATGATCTAGAGAATAGCAGCTATTACATACACATACAATCAAATAGCATGCTAACACTGCCCAAGATATACAATTTCTGAGACAAGAAGTAAATTTTTTTCTAGCAAGGTGTCCTAGATATTTATCTGCCTCCACCTACCCATTTTGAAAACCAACGAAAAAACTCACCTTACTACTACCGTTATCGACCCTCAGCCTCCAAGACGGCCTTCTTTCTTGGACAACAGGTACAGGATCGTCAACACTAATGTCCTTGGGGGCAATAACGGTTGGCGTTGCTGTCGTTATTGTAGCTGTTACACTCACCCCATTAGGAGATGATTGCGATGATGATAATGAATCGCCATTAACGCCTGACTGTTAGTATACAGAATGAATGTGTATTACAATAAAATGACAAGCTGGTAATGTCGGAATTTGAGGTTATGACTTATAAGTAACGAAAAATATTTTTCATTTGGCATAATAGTGAATTGAACGATTGCTTACAAGATATTTTTGTGGTTCGGAACTGTGGAATTGTATTTAGAAGATAATACATTCAGTTTCAGCTTGGTGCATAATTTTTGGTTACAAAAAGGAACTGAAATGTTCTATGATTGAACTGTGGAAATGAATTATAACCCTGTTTTTTCCAGTTGAAGAAATCATTATAAATAATAGAGAAAAACAAAAATTGGATATTTTCCTTTGTGCATGATGAGGAACTTTTGAACAACAATCATGTGTTCTTCAATATATTTCAGATGAGCTACTGTGCCCTTGAAAAATACTTTCCTGGAAGTATATAAATATGATAACAAAATGAGCTGAAACTCAAAATGTTTCTACTTAGTACAATTCAGAACGTGTTGAACTTCAATAGAAAATGCCATATTATTAAGATTAACAATCCCTAGCAGTCATTGAAAAATTCACAGTAGCACCTTTATACTGCTTCCCGTTCTCTTGTTGATAAACGAGAGGTATCGTGAATAATTTTACACATATTTAAGAGCACAAATCTGCGGAAATATTCATACCCAAGATAAACTTTTCCAACATCCATGTGGTTACTGTACAAATTCGTTTCAAGCTCCTCCATACATTTCAAATCAACCCCTCTCCCTTGAACTTCACATTTTATTCATAGTAGCTTACATACTTTACTTTAATCCATCATATCCCTATGCAATTTAAACCCATTACAATTAGAATTTCCAGGTCTTGTATGTCTCAGGCACCTATAGGCTCTAGCTGGTGTCATCATTTGGTTCCTGCCAACCAGACCGGTTCTCGATGTCTATTCAGATCTTTCAATATGATATAGTGCTTCTCAGAAACTCTGTAGAACCTAGTATAATGTATCGCTTGATGGTTCCAGACTGATTTCATGTAGAATTTTTTTTATATTTTTTTTGCCTTGATGACCTTATAACTTTTATTGCACGTGCTATACCATGTTAATTCAATGAAATTCAGTAGTGATGTAAACTGTTTTTAAATCTGTTACTATATCTATAACCAATATATTCTTTAAACTTTTGTATGTTTAGACATAAAAAGGACAGCCAAGTGCAGCTTCTCACTTCTGTGTAATAAATTATTATCATTGTAAATAATTAATTGAGTCATTTTATGAATTCTAGGGAAAAAATTGAAGTAGTGAGTTTTCTCTCAATTTTTTTTATTTACATTGTATGTGTAGTTTAGTCGCTGATATTAGCCCTTTCTTTTTGGTAGGAAAATATTTGAAACTTACGCACTGATCAAAATAAGAGTAAAAACAAAATTTAAATGAGTCTGAATAAAATTTAATGCCTTTTGTCCGGGAAAAAATAAATTAGATCATCTTTTTTTGAATTTAATTTTCAATTTTCATTTAACATGATAATGAAACCGATTTTAATTTTTTTTTGCCCTACTCAAATGTTGAATTCACTGTCAAAAAACTGAGAGATTCCTTTATTCGAATCTTATGCTCTTTCGATGATTCTTTAGACAACAGAAAATACTCAATCTTGCTCAACTTATACTGAATTGATCTCAAATGCACTCTCTCAAGTAAACATAACGTCAATACTTTATCTTGTATAAATTATGATACTCGAGTTTCCTAGATTATCTTTCAATAACTGTCCACTCTTCAGTAATTTTCAAAAAACTCAACATCCAAATTTTTTAATAGCAAGAGCACCATTTAACGAAAAAATTTCAGCCAATGCTGGTCCGAGGAAACTTGAATTATGTGATCCTAACTGTTTCTTCCCCATTTTCGAACCACAATCAAATCAATTTCGAAAACAAAAACACGAGTTAAGGTTAGACTCACACCTCTATACTTCCAAAACCAATTGCAATATGGAAATCTACAACTTACGTTTTCTGGCTCATGAGTTGTTGACTGATTCTTATTCTTCACAAATTGCTCTGCTGATTTGATTTCCTCTAGTGTTACTCCTTGAGTAGATCTTCTAGTCTCTCTCACTCGTTTCGCGTGCGCTTTCCTCTGCGTCTCGCTCTCTTCGTCGCGAACTGGCGGTACGAACGACCTGACACAAAAACGTATAAAGAATGCCATTTCATGTTTTATTATTAATTTGTTGCGGAAAATAAGAGCAAACCGATTTGTCAAGGAAATCTATTAAAATTCAATGCTAATTAAACTTCATTCAGGATGTCAATTGAAAAATTAATAAAAGAAGGGAATGTTATACAACTAGAATGAAAACGAAGCTATCAAACTTGTAAAGAATCAGTGACAAGATATAAACTATCTTTGAAAACAAATCATTCTGCAAGGCTTAGGATGGTGAAAGCTCAAAGTGATTCTTGTGCATTATTATTGGGTATAAAAAAATCCGTTATATTGAACCATATCACACAGCATACTTGAAGAAATTTTTAAAAGCCTGAAATCTGGTTCCTCCAGGTGTTGTTGGGGTAGTAGGAGAAGAATTGTTTGTGTTGGGAGCTTCCTTGGATGCCACAGATAATTTCAATTCACTAAATCAACAAAATGACAAATAACATAATTTGCAATAGTATGACCAACACAGCAATGTTTTGTTGAATATTTTATCTATCGTTATATTCAAAACATAATGAAGAAAAATGCGAATTAGGCTTAAAATTATAACAAAAGAGAAATTAAACTCACTGAGTATCACAATTTCTGTACTGTTTCATTTCAATATTTCATGTCGAAAAAAATTTCTTGTAATTATTATCAATTTAAACATTGTCTAACTTAAAGAAATAATAAAAATAATTACACCAGTTATGAGGTCTGCCTTTAAAAAATCCATAACATAACCATAAGATTACTGATAAGTTATGAAGTATGTATATAAAAAACATAGTTTGCGAAGTGATTTTTGATCACAATTACTTTAGTGTAACATTCATTGCTTAGCACTGTTAAAGTGTTTAAATTTAGGTTGAAGTGATGACATACGTCAAAGCCTTAGATGTTAAACTTAACCTATTCATTCGTTTTTGAAATTGAAATCTTATTTCATCGAATTTTAATGGTAAAATTAGAATAAAAAAGAATATGAGCAATTATTTAATTTTTTTTTAATGGTCATATAATCACATAAAGAACCTCTGACCGTAAAGCAGACCACAAAACTGATACATCAGTTGGTACAAAATTAGGACACCATACCAATATCAGTAGCACTGAAAATAATGATAACATACCTTCTAACGGGTTGACTGTTTGGTGTAGTTCCAATAATTGTTGATGGTGATGTTTTTGGTGGAGAAGTTGTAGTATTTGTGAAAACCGGAGTGGTAACTGAATCAGATTTGGTATCTTCTGTTTTAGACCTTTAGAAAATAATAGCATCCGTATAAATAGCAATACAGTAATTGTTTCATCAAATGCCATTAAATTAGAGCACTTTTAAGTTTAGACAGATTCAAATTTAATGGTTAATAGTTTCATATGATGTTCAATTAGTCATTATCGAAATTCCATCGCAAAGGTTAGTAAACCTAAACAAAAAAGTGATTCAGTCAATCCACTGTAATGCCACCTCTACCTAATCAGGAGCTCCTTGTAGCTTAACAAATTTGATTGTGATGTACTCTCTGACGAAAAAGTATCCAGAAATTTGAAATAAAACGCAGAAATATTAATCTAATTCAACATTTATTAAATCTCTTTCAAAGTATGCTCATATTAAGCGAAACCCATGTGCCAACGTTTTTTCCAATCGTGTTAACATTTTTTTAGGCGCTATAAGGGATAGCCTTTGCTTCCTTCAGCGATAATTTCAGTATGGAGAAAAAAAAGTCACACTGAGCTGGATCAGGCGAATGAGGTGGCTAGTCGATAGTGTTTATTGAATGTTTGGTCTTAAAATGGTTAATAATCGTGGCTTGATGAGATGATGGGTTATCGTCATGCAAACTAATCTTTTGCGCATAAATCCGGCCGTTCAGAACAGTTAAATAGAAGTCTTTATTCCGCTTATTGACCTTGAACGAGTTCATTATGAACCATGAATATTGAAAAAATCAATATGCATAGTCTTGATTTTCGAACGACTTTAGCCGGTTTTTTGTGGTTTAGTTTGGCTCGTTCGAGTGTCGTATTCATAGACCCATGTATCGTCACCAGTTACGATCCGTTCCGTATGATCCAGCAAGTCTGCGGCTACCTGCATCCGATACTGTTTTTTAAGAAAATTCAGCTCCAACGGACTGAGCTGACAGGCTGGATGCCCAATTGCTTCACCAAAATCAAACCAGCGGTTTACGAGAGATGTTATGACCACGAGCTTTCTCTACCACTGGCATCATGGTTTTTGAACACAATTTCCTTGATTCTTTCGTCGTTATCGATGGTTGAATAGGTCCAGGTAAATCTTCGACGATCTTCCGACCGTTTTTAAAGACTTTGTATCATTCATACACTAGGTTTTTCAATAAAATAGTCTTCAAATGCCTTTTTCAGGATTCGTAACTAGTCAGTACACGAAATTTCGTTCAAGACACAAATTCTTAGACGAATTCTTTGTTCAATATTTTTTCCATTGTAACATTGGTCGACTACCACTGAGGGCGACTGGTTTAAACAGCTGTTGTTAACAATCTAGTTGACAGATTGCGTTCATGTTTGGCATAGTATTTATGGACAGTTCTTCCAACATACTGAAACATCAAATACTTACAAACACTCAACGCGGTCAATTTGAATGAGAATACCCGGATATTTTTTTGTCAGAATGTACCCTTGTCATGAAAATGAGCATCCATATATTCCTAATTTAAAGGAAGAATAGAAGTTTATATGTTATAAACCAAGCCTCATTGGTTTTAAATGCCAGTATTGGGATGCTTTCGTTAATTCAACTATTAGAAACAAGTTCCTGGTGTAGAAGCTAGACTAGGCCTGCTTCCTGATAGTGTCAGGAAAATACATATCTTGTAATTTTCAGTACATCCAATTTTTTTTTAATCACCACATCTTTGTCCTAAACCTTTTCTACTGAAGCATGAATGCAGGAGGTAAAGAGAAGTCAAAAATTTTCATGCAACAAGTTAGTATTCACTTAAAGACCTCTTCTCAACTGCTCAGAACTGCCAAGTTATGAAGGGCTTAACAATTCACCATATACATACTATGAAATAGTTGTACTGATCGAAATAGTACCAGAATCAAGTGGAAAATTAGATTGAAGTAATGCATGAACCTCTTTATCTTAGTGGAAAAAAATACTTTTAGCATATGTTGCACCTCTCTACAACTGAATAAAAGGTTTGTTCAAAAGAAAAGGCAAATTTGGATTTAAGAGAGCTTACTGTAATCTTCGAAGTACTTTTGGAATCAGCTATCAGCGTATTATAGTGTTATGTTTAGCCAAAAAAAAAAAATAAAATAACAACGGAATATTGATGTGTTTGTACATGTATTTCGTAATTCATGATTTGTTTTTCCACAATTCCGGTCGTTTAAACCGTTATGCTTCACTCAAACGCTGCATAACTTTTTGTTGTAATTTTCATTAACCGTACGATGTGTTGACACGAAACATGTACCACGCCATTGTAATCGAAGGAAATAGTGAACGAAACTTCGACATTTGATCGAAATTGACGTATTATTTTTGAACTTGGCTCATCTGGACTGTTTCATTATTATTAGGGGTTGGTTTCGATGTATCACCATATATTCACGTTTCGTCACTAGTTATGATCCTCTGGAGCATACTTAGATCGTCGCAGATGTCATTTTTCAAACTATTTGGCGATACGTAGGTCAAGTTGAATTTGTTTAAAGTTTAGCAATTTCCACACGGTCCATGCCCGATATATTACAGAAAATTGCATAACATGAACGGATTGATATGACAACATCGTTATGTGATTCGACGACGATTTTCCGAAACAATATTTTTACTGCTTCGATGTTTTCTTTGCTTGTTGACGTGGCTGCAATTTCAGGACGCTTGTTCTCATCAACGACTTCAAGGCATTTCGTATAGTGCTTGTGCCACATATAAACACTTTTTTGAGACAAAGTGGACTCACTGAATGACACAGTCAACATTTTAAGTGCCTTCTAAAACTATATCTCATTTTCAATGCAGAATTCAATACATATCTTTGATTCATTTTTTTTAAAGTAAAATATCGAAAAACACACTAATCTTTTCAGTTGTCGACAGCAAATAACTAATGCAAATTGGCAGAATATGCCGATATATGATATACATATGTGTACCAACATAACAAAACAAAAATCCGCAATGGAATTTACATAGGTCGCGAAAATTCAAAATTCACCTTTTCTTTTGATATAGATTTGAGTACTTTTCTATCACAGATTTCCAAAAACTCAACAATCTGAATAAAGAATTTAGGAGACAGTTCAGAGTTATTAAGTACTATTTGAGATGAGAAATATCGACCTGATCGGGAGTATAGACCAATCCCAATAAATTATTTGAAATCATCGAATATACATAATAGGACTAGTGGAAAAATTTGTATTTAGGAATATGCAAAAGTTGAATGTTGATCTCTATGTGGAAAAAGTATTTTAAAGAATTCGGATATCGAAAATATTCAAAATTTTTGGGTCACCATTCTTATCGCGGTATTTCATACTTTTAGGTCAATGTTTTAAAGAAAGTCACTTCTTATTTGATGAAAAACAATAATCTAAATAAAAAAATATCTCGTTCCCTTATAAAAAATAAAGTCAAATAAACTTGAAGTCAATGACAAGGTTAAATCAGAGGGTGTTCATTTTCTTTTCCACCGACCGACCCATACTTACTTTTACTATAAACAAATTTTTTCACTAGTCTTAGATGAAGAAGAATATTCGGGCTATATCCACTTTTCAACACATCTACAACTCCATTAAATCATCAAAAATACGAGGGTTACCTTTTATATTTTGGGATTAGAGAACGAAAACAAATATTAATCATCGAAAATCACTTTATTGTTTTTCAAAATATTCCCCATTAAGATCTATACACTTTTTGATGAACCAATTGTCTAAGCACTTTTGCCACTCTGATTGGGATATCTCCAAAACATGCATTCTAAACGCATCAACCGCTTCTTTAAGTGTCGAAAAACGTTGATTTTATTTTTTTAGGTACGTATAACCTCAAAAAATGTCTAGCTTTAGGACAGAGCAGTCAGTTGGCAGATTGCAACACTAGGGATGCCCAATCCCGAAATATAAAAGGCAACCCTCTTATATAGTTCTCATTTTCTCTATCTCAAATTCAATTCCCAGAATTATTTTGTCAACATAATTGCAGCTATTTCAGTCGGTGGAACAGTCTGTATAATGGGAATGCCAAATCAAGAGGGAAATTTCTAAGGTATCATTTCAAGAGAAAGAAATACTTAAAAAAGAATCAAAATAGGTCGTGCATACCTGTTGAACTGCGGAGATTTTAAGTAAGTGGGCATTATTATGTTTGATTGAGGTCTTGCAGTGTAAGGAATAAGAGAAGCCTTTTTTTTATTAGCCTCAATGCGAGCATGCAGCGCCATATATTTCGTGTAAAACCTAAACATACAAGCAAGTGTCAAATTGTTAGAATGATTCAGCTTTTAAGTTTATACCACTTTAGAAAAATGCAGAATGATTGATGATATATGCATCCAAACCTAATAAATGAACTATAATCAGGAAATTTGGGCCATAATGATTGTGTTTTCAGAACAAACCTAAAATCATTACGAGCAAATAGTATTATTTTCTTGTATATTTTATTCAACTTCTTCTTTCACTCTAAAAATCGTTATAAGGCATATTTATATTTCATTCTGTTAATGCCAACAAACTTTTAAAGAAATATGAGTAAGAAAAAAATTAAAAATAAATGAAAATCAATACGGTACCCCTGTTAGAATCAAGCAAAAAACTACATCCTCAAACACGAACACAAACTCCATATTATTTAAACATTTATTCTAGGATAGGAACTAAGTTTTCAAACACAATGACCAGTACACACACTATCGGTTTTCAGGGTTACATCAGAGAAGTATGCAATAGTTAATTACATAATAACATAAAATATTAATAATTAATTAATAAAAGAGACTTATCTGTCTATAATGTTTGAAACCCTGCAGTTTTCATTCTCCCAGAAACTTTTCAACCATATTGATAATCAACTAACTCAAAAGTAAAATAATGAAATGTTGAATATAGCAGAAGTGGAAATAAAGAATAGGGTCCTATTTAGCAATATCTAGTTTGAATTCCATTAAAATAAAATGAATAAATGAAAAGATCACACCTTTAGATAAACAAATTCAAATTAGAAACAAAAAGCATAACTGAAGGCAAAGAAATTTGATTTGGATGTTGAAATAATTCAACCATAGTCTGCAATAAAATTATGAAGAGGTAATCTTTTATATGTCAGTGTACAGGGCGGGCATATTTCGATGTTTTAGTACTACAACTTTTAAAGCAGAGGAGATAGACAAAATCTGATACCCCATTCTAATTCACACTATATTTCTGTGCCATTTTCTGAAAGCTTAATTTTTTCTAATTTCAATAATGTTCAACATCGTATGGTTTGTATATGTATATGTGATAGAAAATGGTCAAAAACCTTTTTTTACTTGTGTCTCGGTATATCTATGGTTTCAACTGTTGATGAGTACAGAAAAATGTAGCTTTCCTATAACAAGAGCAGTCTCCTCCAACAATCTCATTATTCCTAAGCTTTCAATTAATTTCTACAAATTCGAACATGGATATATATTGTTTAATAACCTTCAACTTTTTCTAACACAAAATGGATCACGAAATAACGAAAAGATCCACCGTTCAATTCATATCGTTATAATGAGATGGATGCCGGCCATCTTATGGGCCATTGGTTTCCTATCTATTTATTGCCGAAATTGTTGTCTAATTTTTCACTTATATCTCTGCTATTGTGAACTGTAGCACCATCTTGCTGGAAGTAAATATTTTCTCTCCATAAGAGGTAAATTGTCCAAATATTCTTAAAAAATGTGCTGCTTAATTATTTCTCCATAGCGTTGACTGATCAAATTTCCATCGTAAATGCGATAGGTGAATACATGGTATTTCTCAATAGCACACCATACATTAAACCCGAACCTACCCTGATGAGGAACATCAGCAGTAACATGGGCATTATTGTCTGACCAAAAACGTTCATTGTGTTACTTATGTGATCTTGAAGAAATTGAAAAAAGGGGGATAGAAAATAAAAGTCTACTAGAAGGAGACTGGTAATTATACGATTTTAATTTCAGAGCTCTACCATCAGAATTAGCGGAGATATAAATTTTTTTCGATATCACCATTTTTCTAATTTTCGCTCATAACTCGAAAACAGAAGAAGTTAACCAAAAATGAATATTACTCTTGTTAGTTTCTCAGAAAAAGAGAATTAGAATGGGGTATCAGATTTTGTCTATCTCCTCTGGTTTAAAAGTTGTTGTGCTAAAGCATCGAAATATGCCTACCCTGTATATAACACATTTTAGTTTGGTATTAAGCTAAGAAATAAATATGTTTTGCATTGGTTAAGTCATAAAATTAGATCGAAATAAGAAAATAATCAAATTTTACATTTTAGTTAGTTTGGTGTTCCCTTAGCGAATTAAGCGCCACAAATTTCCTGTTTTTATATAAAAACACAAAAGATTATGCATTTTCATCACGAAACATGCATGCTTTGAAAATAAATGATGAGAGACTATTAGAACTACATCACTACTGGTATTCTAAAGTAGTACAAACGTTAGTTAAAAAACTGAAGACAACAAATAAAGCAATCAACCATTGGTAACATGAATATTTGCTGTGAGAAAAAAAAACTGAATAACCCCAAGGATTTAAATTCTGCTGAAAATAACTTGGAAGGTTTGCTGCCATTAGAAATTGTATAAGTCATTGGTATTTGAAATTGTAAAAACTTAATTATATTCACTTGTTTTTCACTAAAATGAGTTGATGATTAACATCGAATTTTCATTCATTTTACCAAAGGTGATAAGAAAATGTTCAAGTTGTGAGAAGCTCAGCCAAATACTTACTCTTTGTCAGTCTGGAAGCTATGAGCTCTTCTTAAAGTCACTTCATTTTCATACTCGACGTCAGACAGAGATTTACTCACTGTAAATATTTTTAATGAAATCAAACTGTTGAAGATAAATCTGGTAGTATCACATATCAACAAGTATGTCTAAAATAATATAAAGGGAAAAAAAGATCCCCAAAGAAGTATTTTGAGAAAAATGCATAATAAACATATACAGGGTAAGTTTTTGATTACTACATAATATTAATCATGAATTCTTGAGACTGAAAGATACATCAGTTACTCATAAAATCTTCAAAAAAATAATAGGCAGTTGCAAAACACATCCTAGCATTTTTTGTATGCTTGATCATTTTAGAAAAATTTATTGTTCCCATTTATCTTCCTAAAATATGCCGTTTCCAAGTTATTTGGTGTTGAATGATTTGAAATTTGGAAAAAATTGAGAAAATTGCTCATTTTCCTGGATCCGAGCCTGGTAGTAAAAAAATATTACCGAGCCGAAATAGTTCCATGTTGCAACAGTTCTATCTTTTCCAAAATCATTATCATCATAGAGAATTTTTAATTGAAATGATATGAAAAATTTCATCTTATCTATGGATGAATGAAAATTAAGAAGACATACTTAAAAAAAAATTATAATAATGCTGAATTAAATATAAATATTTCTTTCGTTTTGAATTCGATTGCATAACAGTTTATGTATTTGAACCACTTTTTAGAAACTTTCATTAGTAAAAATTCATAGGTAGGTTATAAACTTCTTAGTAATCGTTCCATAATAAAACAGGTGAACTACTGACAAATGAAGCGACTTTAGACCAAATTATGTAACATTCTCCAAAGAACAATAAATATGTGTTTTTATCAAGAATAAACTTTGAAGCCTTAAACAGGAACAGGGGGCATAAATTGTTTGTGTAATCTCAAAAGGTATCCAGTGGTGGCATAGCCCAATTTGAAACATTAAGGGACGGAAGTTGGTCAATTAACTAAGGTTGGTTTAATGCCTGATTTAAGGGTCACTTAAAATCGGTGCAACACGAACTGACCGTTAAGTGCGATTTAAGGGACCATTAACCTAACTGACCCTTAAGAAAAAGTCGGTGCAAACGGGCGAAAATCACTTATAACTTTGCAATGGGGCAGAATTGGCAAACATAGTAGAGGAAGAGTGTTCCTTATCGCTGCAAGAACCTGTAGTTAAAATTAACGCTATGGTCAAAGACACACTGTATATAAACAAATCGATCGTAAAGAAACAGAATGTCTGTCAATCTTCTGCTACACATTGAATTTTGATTTTTCGGACCCAAATAAAATTATTGAAATTTCAGAATTCAGGAGTAGAATTCAACTTCCACTTACCTGGACTTTTTACTGGACTGGGCGTTTCTTGCTTGGGGTCTTTGTTAAATTGTTTTCTCCATGACGTATTTTCTGCATTTATATCCAGGGTGTTGGGTGGATTTTGGAAATTAACCTTCGCCTGTTCCCTGTTTGTTGTCGCAATGTTCCTTTCAGCGTCTATTAACAATGAGTTCATTTTATTCTTTTTTTCTGTAAAAATATAAATTTATAGAAGTTTCTTGATCAAGCAATTTCGAACTTTTTGCGTATTTTATATGAATGAATGACGATCAGACCTATGCAATCAAAACAAGGTGATTTTTATATAGGTGCAGCGAATTTGCGGTATAAAATAATTTCTTCTGATGTTAATTTTTGTGATAAATATGAAAAGAATTGATATTTTCAAAATAGTTGGAGATAGATATTGGAAAGTTTACAAGAATTAAGTATGTCTAGAATTTTGTGAAGAATGAAAACATTAAATATACAAGGGTTGCATTTGAAATCATAACGTTGGTATTAGAGAATTATCGAATAGTCCTTTTTGCCAGTCCCTTAATAAGGTCTCCCTTACTCTGACAGATACGCCTGCGCATTAACAACATTATTTAAGAGATCTTCAAATATAATAAGGAAATCCCATATCTTACCCCAAATAAAAGATGACCATATTTTATATTCCCTTATTTCAATATTTCGTCATATTCAATGGCTCGAATGAACTTGCTTACATTTTTGAGATATTTTGTTTATGAATTGATAAAGAAAAAGTTGAATCTTCAGTATTTGATTTATGTTATTAATGTACGAGGGTTATAAAACGTTCACTATATAATTTTAGGTATTGTATTCAATGAAATTCAAGTTCCCTTGAAATTTTGAATATAAATCTAACATTAAAAAATGTATGTATAATACTTATTTTGAACACAGCATAATTTTTGGATGGAAAAATTTCTTTCTTGAACTTACTTTCATGGTACATCTCAATCTGGATGCTTATAGAGAAGAATCCTCCCTTCATCTTATTTCATTATGTATCATTACGAATTATTATTCCGTTTAATTTGTATCTCAAATTTAGCTAGACTATTGAGATTGACATAGCTCAAAGTCTGAGGGATTTTTGAGAATATAATATTTGTCCTGTTCAATTATTCAAAATTATATGAGGTATGATTTGAATATATCAAGACAAAACAATCAATCGCACTTATCAAATCATTAATTATTTATCAAATTCAAATTGGTGATCCAAAATTTTATTTTTAAAGGTTTAAATGGTATCATTTTCCAGTTTTTTGATCCTGCTACCACCATTTAAACCTTTAAAAATTAATTATTTATACTTGATTTTTAAACACAAGGGAAATTTTATTGCATATAGATTTTCTCATGAATTTTTGGCAGGATTGCCTTCTAATAGTACCTACCAAACTCATAATAATGGAATCTCAAAAGTGTTATAGATCATGCAGTGACAATTGCATAGAAGAAGTAAATCACTGAGAACTGTTATCGAGAGCGGGTAGTGATATACTAGTTTCACCCTTATTCAGGATCATCAGTGTACCATATAACCTTTATAACAACCAGTTTTGGATTGGGTATTGTTGAATTTACGCTGATTACATTACACTAAACAGAGGTGACACCCAGTGGCCTATACTTCTATCTCAGCGTATCTTCGATAACAATTGTCACCAATTATTTAATTTTTAAAATTTTCATCTGATTAGATACTAGTATTCATGTTGTGGTGCTACTCATTAATCATTGAGGGGCATGCTAAATTTTAGTAGTTGGTTCAACTTTTACATTGTAAAGTTTTGTCAAGGCATGCACAAAGTGATTGTTGAAAAGTACAACAAATTTTATAAGAGCTAGTTTTGGAAAAACAAAATTCAATCGCTTGTCTTATTGTTACAAATTTACTTGCATCCATTGATGGTTGAAGTTAAGAACTCTACAGGGTGTATCATGATTGACCTGACATGCTTGGACTTTTTCAAATTTTCGTATGTATGAAATTTTTTATTGTTTTTCAAATCAGAACCTTTTTTTTATATTACGTTAAGAATTAAGAAGAAAAAATAATTGGTATAATGATTAATTATACTCCTAAATTCAATAATTTCTGAGTTATTCATGATTTTCTGAATTGATATCATTGGTAATCATAGATCCATGGATCTCATTAATACAATACCAGTGATTCATTTTGAGAATTCACAAGGTACCACAAAATTATTAGGATTACATATCTTTTACGATCACAGACTTATGTATGAGACAAATTTAGAAAATACTGAATAACTCAGAGAGTGTTGCATATAAGGAAATGAATGTATTGGAAGAATTTTAGAAATTCCGTTTATTTTATTGAAAAAATGTCTAAATCATTCCCTTACACTTTGAAAAATGGTGTTCTGTTTTGAAACTTTAGTGTCTATTAGTCTTGATAAAAGTCCACATACTGCTTTCACATTGAAATTAAATTGTTGTACTTTTCAGATTACGGTTTGTGCAAGTTATATCATGGACATCCACGTGTCAGAAATATGTCATTTTTACGAAAAACAGCTTGCAGTATAGTTAAAGATGGAATCCATTCAAATTGAGCAATGATCAAGCTTATGTCTTAATCCACTAATTGAAAAAAAAATTTACTGTAAAAATCTGCTGCGTTTCTTGTAATGACATAAACCTTTCAAGAATGATATAATTTTCAAGATGTTAAAATGCAAGAGTTATCACATAAACTTGCATGAATTTACCATCATTTGGGCAGGAACTGTTTGATTCTGTAGAACTGCTTTCAGTTTCTGTCTCAGAATCACTATCACTATCGTCAGATACTTCCATTTCTTTATGCAGCAAAAAAAAATAATTGAGTCTTAAATGACAGGGCATTCATAATTCTATTGATATTAGAAAACAGTCAGTCAAAAAAAAAATCAGTCAATGAATTTAGCAACCTGAAATTTACAAGGAAGTAAAATTGAAAAAAAGTTACATACTTATTAGTAAGAAATACTTTTTTTTCTCAATGCTCAACAAGTAATTTCTGTATAATAAAACGTTAACAATTTCTTGATTCTGTTTTCAAGTGAGTTTACAAAGGGGATGATCAGAAAAATAAAGAGAAACAAGTCAAACAACTAGGAAACTTAGGATATCGAACAACTTACCAATATTATCATTAGCTTTCTCAATAGGCTCAGTTATTTCCACTTCAACTTTCTTAACCTTACTTGGTGTTTCAGTTTCGATGATTCTGTCCTGCAAATCAGATCTTTTTTTCGCTTGTCGCCTTATCATAACATCTTCTTTATTTTGTTTCTTTTTCAAATCTTCCAAATAATATCTAAATACATCTGTGTCCGCCAAATCGAATGGAGTTTGTCCCTGGAATAATACCAACATAAAATATAACAGTTTCTCAATAAGAGAGGAGGGCCATCGCCATCGAGGCAATAAGAGAGGATTCCACATCGATTGTCAATTTCGAAAATAAATCTATTTTCAATCATCAATGATTTGATCACATTATTTATGTACTAAGGATAATTACCATCATTTAATCAACACAGTGTTACAAAAGATTCCTTGAAGATTCTAGATATACAGATAGATAGATATACAAGTCTCTCATTGGGGTTGTTCAGTCGTTATTGAACAATAGAATCAGAGTCACATATAATCTTCAATATTTTAGTTTTTGATGATAATACCAATATTTTAATTTAAATCTGGCCTTTTACTTCCTTGGCTATCTACATTATAATTTACATGATTTCAACATGGGACTGAAGATGTGCTATTTCTATAAAATTCATAATTGAAGTTGAAATATTGACGAAAATATTTCACTCAGAATTTTTTTCAAATTGTTCTGTAGATTTAAAAGAGAAAAACTGTATCATCATAATGAGAAACGGGTCCAGATTCATTATAATTCAATGAATAATCACCAGCTTCCTATGTGTTTGTTCACTTCATATGTTGAAGTTTGAGTAAAACTAAAATATATATTATTGTTTTCAATTTTACTATTCTTTCAATAAGTTCATATGTTTTTAGTGTGATTGCGAGATGTGATAGTCATCATCTGCATTAAAACTTACCACATAATTCTTTGTGTCCATATCTGCTGAATTGTCAGCTAATAACTGGCAAACTTCTTTCTGTCCCCAGTGGACAGCTGCATGCAATGGTGTCCAGCCATCCACATCTTGGGCATCAAGATCTGCTCCACATTGAAGCAAAACCCTATATAAAATAATTTAATAATGAAAGGATAAAGTTATGCACTTTAAATTTCTATAATAATAATCGGTACTAATTGTACTAACTTTATTACATCTGAATAACCCTTGGCACAAGCTACATGTAGGGGTGTGGCTCCATCTTTGGGATGTGATTGGTTTACTAAGGAACTTTTTGTTGCTAACCATTCTTTGGCATCTTCAAGCATTATTCTTTCTTCTTCACTTCTAGCCTGTTCACAGTTGATACCTGAAATAGCCAATCTAATACAAAAAAAAAAAAAAAGATAACGTTATAGGCGCCGCAGTGAAAACATTGATTAGACAGCTACGAAATGAGACTGTAGAGTATGAACTTATTTCATAACCTGAATAATTAACTATAGTGCTTTCACAATTTTTTCACTTACTATTTTTTGAAATATAGCTATGTTTAGGTTCAGGGTGTTGAAAATCAATGAAAAAGTTTGCATTTTCCAACCTTGCTCTTATATTTGCTAATAATCTCATTATTCCTACTTGTTTCAGTTTCTTCACTATAAAACTTCACTGATCAATTGAATAGCATAAATAGTATATTGTAAAAGAAGTTGCAGAATTGGTTTCTATTCCAACATACATGAGAGTTGGAGTTGCCGTCTGCAATGAGTAATATTTTCTCAATTTCAGAAAAGTTTCATAAAAACTGTTGAAATTTAATGAGAACTTCATATTGTACATCCTACTGACTTGTATTGTATCTTGACAGTTGGTGTGACTTACGAAAGGTGACAGATTAAGGAATTTGAATTGCATGTCTCGAACAATGACATTTTCAAATTATCATCTTATAGTGACATTTATCATGTGCTTAAATTTAATGGGAATTCCAGTGCTGACTAGTATGAAACCAGAAACAATGCTGTAATGAGCTAATTACAGCACCGTTTTTAGTATTGTAATGAACTTGTTATGATACAGAAATAGAGAAAATAAATTAATTAATGGACTGTGAAGGTATATTTGGTTGCAATTAATGTAGTGGTCTCCCTGCAATTTTGCACACTTGCTCTAGAACAGCATGCTATTGTTTTGACCAAATCTCTGTAATTGTCGAATATCGAGACAAAAATGGTATCAATCGATTGAGTTCCACTTTCTGGTGAAGAATCCATGGTAAAAATTCAGTATGTTCGGCCTGTTTACGTAAAACAATACCCTGTACAATGAAATTAAGGTTCATTCAAGTTAGATTATATTTGAATTGTATCATTTGGCAGTCTAAAAATGATAGATGCCTTTCAGATAGGAATTTGTTCTATACATTTAGAGGCAAGAGTTTAGAAGTAGTCAATTCTTCATTACACAGTCACAAGGTCTATTTCACAAATTATTCATGTTTTCAATTATAAAATTATGTTTAAACGAAAATGCTTAACGCATTTAAGATAGTTATGGAGAACATAAATAGATAAAGTATCTTAAAATGAACACTCTATGATTTGCATGGTGGTGCCCTCATGTAAATTTCATACAAAAGCTTTTTGTTTCACCATTTAGATCCACATTTTCATTCAAATTATGGAACAGTCATTTTAGACATCTCTGTTGGTCCTTACTGTGTGTCAATTAGAATAATGGTGTATGCACTGATTAAGAGTTTGTTTTACAGGTTAGGGGACAAGAGCACTCGTTCTTTCTGATAAATGATGCCTGACAAGTGTTTCATCAAATTAAAAAGTTAATATCCGTTTCCAAGATTAAAATTTGAAAAACAACAAAGAAATAGTTTCTTCACATCATCTTCTCAGCAAGAAATATTCAAAATAATTAAAAATCACATGAAATATTCAACAAGTTCCCAAATAAAAATGTCTACAAAGCCATTGTCTCAGCAAATGTAAAATATTGCTTGATCACTTAGGAATTGATGAATGACAATAATCATGTATACAATATTTATGAACGATCTGGTTGGTGGCGCCCTCACAGAAATATCATAGGAAACAGTCCTCTTGTCCTAGATTTGAAATGTTTCCATTCAAATTACATGCAAACACATGTATTTAGCAATCTTAGAACATAGTTTTTATTTATAACTCCTTCAGTTCATGAAAATCCTTCATAGATGAGTTTAAAATTAGAATTCGATACATGTAATTATTATATTTTTAAACATTAGTCTCAATCTGTTGTCCCATTTATGTGAACAAACCTTTATTATCAGCACAAAAGTTGCTTTCTGTCATAGATTTAAAGGAATTCCTATTAATGAGGTAGCAAGAAAATAGCAACAATTTCTATGTACGAAAGCACTGAAAATTACCTAATCGTAAATTAACTCTTATTCTCAATCACTCTAGAACAAATGTGTTTTTGAGGATATCGTTACTGAGAGAGAATTTTTGATCAGAGAATTCACCAGAACTTGTTCTGCCATTACAAATAGGCTGAATGTATAAGAAATTTCACCTCTCTTGTTAATTTCTTCTTTCAGAAAATCTTCCAATTTCTGACTTTCAGCAATGTCAATAGCCAGCTCTCCATCATTGTTGACTGCTGCAACATTAGCACCCTTCTCTATAAGATATTTGGCAATATAGAGGAACCCACAACTGGAGGTGGCATGGAGGGGAGTCCAACCCTCATTATCACCTCTATTTACATCAGCACCATGCTCAACTAGAAATTCTACCATATCCAAATTGTCATCTATACATGCCTAAAATAATTTGAAATACATAATTTCAATGCATCTTATATTAAAATCTAGTTATTCAATTTCATGTGTACTTGAGATGTAAAATATAAGATATAGTTAATTACAATAGATCAAACTCCTCAATAATCAGCGGAATAAGTTATCCTCTAGATAATTGGAGATTTCCTTATAAATCCACAAAAAAATTGGTCTGTAACTGTGGAGATTTCAATTACAGTTTCCTGGTACAACAAAATACATAACATTTTAGCCTAACTTGAAGTCATACTTTCTGATACAATATCAGTATCGTATATATGATACCAGGATAATTTTTTTCAAATTGACCCATCAGAATTTAACTAGGGAACTCAGCTGTTGATGAAGCCATTTTTGACAGGTACACTCACGTCATTTAAGCTAGGCCATTGCTACAGGTGGAATTTGGCGTTAATTCGTAAAATTTACCTGGTGCAAAGCCGTTAATCCATCAACATTAGCCGTATTAATATCGGCCCCCTTTTCCAATAATTTAAGAACCTCATCTTTATCCCCTGCGGCACATGCTGCAAGAAATACACAACCTGACGAGAACTTAATTCTACGTGATTTGGTTTTTGGGGACACTGGTTCTCGATTCGTATCGGACTCTTCCCATCTCTTAAGTTGTTCAGCTCTTTTGTATACAGCAGAATTAGAACGGGTCGCAATAGACATGGTTATTTAACAATTCGAACTTCGGACACCATTTTATGATTTTAATCCAATATATAAATTCTTTTTGTTTTTGACAGAGGGTGCGGCTGGCAAAATAAACCATCGATAGCAAATACTTGCTGCCACCTATCGGATCGGCCATCCACTAAAAATATGGTTATTTTTTCGAAGTAGACTCCAATTATTTTTCTGCGTATACCATCTAGAATTTGTAGATTCTAAACAACATTTGAGAATATAATTTAGGCTCATCTCTTGATGTTGATAAAGTTATTGCAGCTCTCTTAAGGGAAGCAGTTGAAGCAAACGAGAGGAGGTAGGCGAAGTATGCAGATTTTTTATTCGTGTTCAGGAAAAAACACTTTAATTGGTCATTAACAAAATGTTTATTGCGACGACGAATAATGACACAAATATATTCCAATGTATTTCTCATCATATAAATTTAAGGAGGGACTGGTAGCTCCATCTGTTGTTTTACATTTAAAAAAATTACATAAGAAAAGTTTGGAGCGTAGACATACCGTCCATACAGTTTATTCGCGAAGTCTATTCACAAGAATTGGAGAAATTACCGGCTTCTGAGGCGTTTTGATGAAAGAATTAATATGTTCCGATCGTTGAATCTTTAAATTAGAAAATCTGTGCTTCGAATTCAGTCAGGTTCCTATTGTGGTTATCCATTTGAAAAACGGCGCATGCGTTTCATTATGTTTCATTTCCTACCAAGTTTGAAATAAGATGCCAATTAATTATTTCTCCTGGGTTCATAGCAGTCCATGGATGATCTGTCGAAAAATTATTTATCATATGTATGATATGCTTACAATGAAATCGAGCATTTTTTTCAAAATTTAAGGAATCATAATCAAGAAGTAAAACATATATTCTATATTCTGCGAACCAACGCATGCTTAACAGAGTTTTCGTGTTGTCGTTGTCAACATCACAGATTCTGTTTCTCTGAAAGATTGAGGCCGTTACTGGATGTTAACTTTAATCTAATTGTAGTTGGTGACGCCATTTACGAAGTTGTTTAAATCAATTTATCTTGTGTAGAAGTGCTGAGATATCGCATCATTGGCATTCGTATTTACTAGGTGACTATTAATTTCATATTTATGCATGCCTTTACCTAACTTTCAATGAATTTTTCCAATTTGCTGTTGGTGTACCGGCGCCATTTGTGATATTGAATTTATTTCGACGCACACTAAAAACAACGCTTTGATCTGAAGTTTAGCCATTTTGTGATAGTTGGGTTCATATTAAGTATCTTATTGCAAATTAAAGTACCTTTTCATTGCAGCTTGCTACAAATGAGCTACTACAGGCCTAGGTAAGGTAGCAAGTGTTTGCAAAAAATAAAATATCAATAGATTGTTACTCGTTTATTGCAAATTCTCATTCCAACTGATAATTATAAATGATTATTTTGCTAGTTTCAGCCAAACTTTAGCTATGACTCGTGGCAGGGGTGGATATTCGCCTAGAGGTTCATCCTATAGGGGAAACAGTAGAGGTCACAGGGGTGGCTACAGCTCGCCTCGTGGATTTTCCTCTTTCGATTCCAGGCCTAAATATTCTGAAAGATATTCTGGTTCCCGTAAGAGTAATTTTGATGATTATCGAAAACCTTTCCGTGGTGTAAGTTTGTTATCTCTTTGACACGATTTTTATTATTAAAACAACAAATTTTCAGGACACTTACCCTTCAAGGGACAGATCTCCAGAACGTAAAAGACCTAGGGTAGAGGTAAGTTTATTTCTATTATTACTAACATTTTTACAGGTTCTGTATAAGTGTCGCAGACTCCTTACTTACTGGAAGTTGGAGATTTTATTGAATCTGATGATCCATATCTTTCAAGAATTTTATATCATACAATGAACAGTGAAAAAAACCTGTTGAAATGAAGTAGTCTTTGGACTTGAAAGAAAAATTAAAAATATTGGGATGTTATTAATAATAAAAAAAATGTTATAAATTCTTTTCAAATGAAATGTTTGTCCAGGGATATAGCTCACGACATGACTCCTATTCAAGTTCAGGAGGACGCTACGAATCCAGTTTCACAGACCGAAGAAGTTATTCTGGTGACAGGTCAATGTCATTTCCAACAAGAAAGGAAGAATTTCGTAAACCTTCAGGTCCCCCCCGGGGAAGTTATAGAGGCAGAGGCAGTTCAAGAGGGTCGAGAATTTTGAGACCTAGAGAACGAATGCCTCCTAGAAGGAGAATGATTGACACTTCATATGGTATCCGTAAACGATTGATTTCTTCAAGAGCTAATGACTACAGTAGAAGACTTAAAATATCTAAATTGAGGAGGTAATTCACAATAACAACATACCTTTTATAATGATACCAATCTTAATAATGTTCTATTTCGTTATTAATGTCGTTACAAGTTCTAAGAACATATTGAGAGACAATATGGATTGAAGTTGAAGTATTTCCAAAGTCCTCTCTTAACTACATTAATTTGAGAAAATATTGTGTTCTACAGAAGAAAGCAGGGCTTTATCCTAGTTCCAAATCTTGAGAAATTTAGCATAACCATTCTGCATGGATAACAAAAAAATTGGAAAAAGATAGAGGTTGTTATGATCAAAATAGTGCTCCTAAATAGAATCTTGAGAACCACATAGAAATGGGATTTTAAAAGTGGACAAACAAAAATCTGACATTAAATTGGAATTCGTAGCGTTTGATTTACTTTGACACAGGCAATTGGTGTGGCACATGAAATTTTCTTAGTTGAAATTATATCCGAAATAAAAAGAAATATAATTATGTTACCTAAATGAGAACCCACACCGTGAGTGCTTGAAACTTGTGAAAGTTCACAGCTGAGTATGAATCCACCAAACCATGAGTGATTCCACGTTCATAGGATTACACCTGCAGTTGTTGAAATATGTCAAACGCTTATATTTGTATTTGTGTAATTTGATATTAACCATCTTTGGAATTTCATGAGAGAATGTGAATATGGTCTTCATCTATGGAAGACTTATTATTATTGGTGCTGATCAATGTCACAGAAAAATCTTTGTGTTGATATTCTTCACTTGTCTCACTGTATGAAAAATGTTCTATATTTAAATTTGAAGGTATGCTTTCAAGTGAAAATGAGCTTCTCAGACCAAGTAAGACTAATATGAATTAACTAAATACTATGTTCACCTTTTTGATATTACATATTTCTTATACAGCATTTTAAACTTCGATTTTTTTTATATCTTTCACTATTTTGAATTGCCTTGTGTTCCTTGAACTTTGAGTAAGTCCCTGCATGATCGTTCTATCAATAAATGAAGCTGCAAGTTCTTTTGGAAGGTAATTCAGAGCTGTATTCAATCTAACTGGAATGTTAGGGAAGAATCCGCTCGAAAAAAAGGAAGCCAGTTTTGGCTGTAGAGATACAGGTTACATTTATAGTTTCTTTTTGACTGGACGTCTCTCTACTACTCAATTTTAGCTCTTCTAATTTTGAGCGTACAAGTGACGGAAAACAATCACCCACACACCTCTAAAGGCCTTTCTTCCTGTTTGATTTAGTCTTGATATGAGTGGGTGGACAATAATATTAAAATGTTTATTTCTTTATGATACAACAAGTTGAAACAATGAATGTAGCACTGTTTAAGTTCTGGAAAATGGAAGCATTTTTTGGGCATAAGTATGACAATACAACAGGGAGGACATCTCTTACTATAACTACATAATTTCAATGTCGGTACAGAATCGTATTGGTATCTAACACATAGAACACAATTAATTATAACCTTACATCACGCCATTTATATTTATCAATTGAATTATCAGTTGAATTCACATTAGATTCCAATTATATTTTGAACATATTCAAATTGCCTCTGTGTTACTTGAACATCAAGATTTATTTGAGTTCGAGCGTCAGATGAGGCAAAGATTAATTTCCTATATATCCACAAGACTTTGCATACTTTGTTCAGTCTTACTAAGAATAGGATACAATATACTAAATGATAATTTGCAGTTAGGCATATTTTTATCAAAAGACCTTGTTTTTCTTATCAATTTCTCTTATCCTACGCATGTTGAATACACATTGGATTTCAACTATATTTTGAACATATTCAAATTGCCTCTGTGTTACTTGAACATCAAGATTTATTTGAGTTCGAGCGTCAGATGAGGCAAAGATTAATTTCCTATATATCCACAAGACTTTGCATACTTTGTTCAGTCTTACTAAGAATAGGATACAATATACTATATAATTTGCAGTTAGGCATATTTTTATCAAAGGACCTTGTTTTTCTTATCAAGTTCTGTTATCCTACGGCTGTTGAATTCACATTGGATTTCAAATATATTTTGAACTTATTCAAATTGCCTCTGTGTTACTTGAACATCAAGATTTATTTGAGTTCGAGCGTCAGATGAGGCAAAGATTAATTTCCTATATATCCACAAGACTTTGCATACTTTGTTCAGTCTTACTAAGAATAGGATACAATATACTATATAATTTGCAGTTAGGCATATTTTTATCAAAGGACCTTGTTTTTCTTATCAATTTCTCTTATCCTACGGTTGTTGAATTCACATTGGATTCCAATTATAATTTGAACCTATTCAAATTGCCTCTGTGTTACTTGAACATCAAGATTTATTTGAGTTCGAGCGTCAGATGAGGCAAAGATTAATTTCCTATATATCCACAAGACTTTGCATATTTTGTTCAGTCTTACTAAGAATAGGATACAATATACTATATAATTTGCAGTTAGGCATATTTTTATCAAAGGACCTTGTTTTTCTTATCAATTTCTCTTATCCTATGGCTGTTGAATTCACATTGGATTCCAATTTTAATTTGAACCTATTCAAATTGCCTCTGTGTTACTTGAACATCAAGATTTATTTGAGTTCGAGCGTCAGATGAGGCAAAGATTAATTTCCTATATATCCACAAGACTTTGCATATTTTGTTCAGTCTTACTAAGAATAGGATACAATATACTATATAATTTGCAGTTAGGCATATTTTTATCAAAGGACCTTGTTTTTCTTATCAATTTCTCATATCCTACGGCTGTTGAATTCACATTGGATTCCAATTTTAATTTGAACCTATTCAAATTGCCTCTGTGTTACTTGAACATCAAGATTTATTTGAGTTCAGTCTTACTAAGAATAGTCAGATGAGGCAAAGATTAATTTCCTATATATCCACAAGACTTTGCATATTTTGTTCAGTCTTACTAAGAATAGGATACAATATACTATATAATTTGCAGTTAGGCATATTTTTATCAAAGGACCTTGTTTTTCTTATCAATTTCTCATATCCTACGGCTGTTGAATTCACATTGGATTCCTATTTTAATTTGAACCTATTCAAATTGCCTCTGTGTTACTTGAACATCAAGATTTATTTGAGTTTGAGCGTCAGATGAGGCAAAGATTAATTTCCTATATATCCACAAGACTTTGCATATTTTGTTCAGTCTTACTAAGAATAGGATACAATATACTATATAATTTGCAGTTAGGCATATTTTTATCAAAGGACCTTGTTTTTCTTATCAATTTCTCTTATCCTATGGCTGTTGAATTCACATTGGATTCCAATTTAATTTGAACCTATTCAAATTGCCTCTGTGTTACTTGAACATCAAGATTTATTTGAGTTTGAGCGTCAGATGAGGCAAAGATTAATTTCCTATATATCCACAAGACTTTGCATATTTTGTTCAGTCTTACTAAGAATAGGATACAATATACTATATAATTTGCAGTTAGGCATATTTTTATCAAAGGACCTTGTTTTTCTTAACAAGTTCTGTTATCCTACTCTGTTGAATTCACATTGGATTCCAATTTTAATTTGAACCTATTCAAATTGCCTCTGTGTTACTTGAACATCAAGATTTATTTGAGTTCGAGCGTCAGATGAGGCAAAGATTAATTTCCTATATATCCACAAGACTTTGCATACTTTGTTCAGTCTTACTAAGAATAGGATACAATATACTATATAATTTGCAGTTAGGCATATTTTTATCAAAGGATATATCCACAAGACTTTGCATACTTTGTTCAGTCTTACTAAGAATAGGATACAATATACTAAATGATAATTTGCAGGTAGGCATATTTTTTTCAAAATACCTTGCTTTTCTTATCTAAGTCTATTATGGTACTTCTGTTGAATTCACATTGGATTCCGATTATAGTGAATTAGTGTTTAGAGGTTTCTTTTTGGTCAAAATTCAGAGACTCAATCAGACAAAATGCCAACGTTTCGATTTTATTTTAAAATCATCCTCAGGGCTCTAAAATAAATGACAAACTTAAAAGTAAAAACAGGTAAAAATTCAAGGAAACAGAAACAGAATTGAATAAGAACATTAATCAGACTAATAAAGTAATAAATATGCTCAAAAATATCTTTGAAATTATCACATATATACAAATAATAATTGGAAGCTACTCACATTGCCAGTTGGTCTCTATTGCCAATTCGAAAATTAAAAACGAGGATGAAATAATAAAAGACATATACAGTTGACTGCATTGTACGAAATAAAATGAACCAGATGGATGACATTCAGTGTTAATTATCTGATAACTATCAAATAAGAAAATCGAAATCATGTGTACATAAACTCAAGGGAACATTTTTCTCATGGTTTTCTTATTTGATAGTTATCAGATAATTAACACTGAATGTCATCCATCCGGTTCATTTTCCTTTGGTGCATTTTATTTCATACAATTCAGTCAACTGTATATGATTTCTTTTATTATTTTATCCTCTTTGTTTTTAATTTTCGTATTGACAATAGAGACCAACTGGCAATGTGACGTTTTTCTTATTTGATAGTTCTCAGGTATTTAACACTGAATGTCATCCATCCGGTTCATTTTCCTTTGGTGCATTTTATTTCGTGCAATTCAGTCAACTGTATATGATGTCTTTTATTATTTTATCCTCGTTGTTTTTAATTTTCGAATTGACAATAGGGACCAACTGGCAATGTGAGTAGCTTCCAATTATTATTTGTATATATGTGATAATTTCAAAGATATTTTTAAGCATATTTATTACTTTATTAGTCTGATTAATGTTCTTATTCAATTTTGTTTCTCTGTTCCCTTGAATTTTTACTTGTTTTTACTATTAAGTTTGTCATTTATTTTAGAGCCCTGAAGATGATTTGTCTAATTGAGTCTCTGAAATTTTGACCAAAAAGAAACCTCAAACACTAATTTACATTGATACCGAGGTCATCAAAAATATCAAGAAAAAAAATTCCAATTATATTTTGAACATATTCTAATTGCCGCTGTGTTACTTGAACATAAAAATTTATTTGAGTTCGAGCGTCAGATGAGGTAAAGATTAATTTCCTATATATCCACAAGACTTTGCATACGTTGTTCAGTCTTAATAAGAATAAGATACAATTTACTAAATGATTGTTTTTAGGTAAGAACATTTCATTGGAAGACCTTGCGTTTTCGCCTCTAGTTTGTAAATCTTAGGTTAGTTGAACTTACATGTTATATTTTTGGTCTGGTTGCTCATCGCTCTGAATTTTTGGTACGGCCTCAAACAAGGCAAATATCATGTTATGTATTGTAAAGGCAGTGCAAAAAATATAATTTTCTGTGAAATCTGATCAGCTGGTGTTGTCTTTGAATAAGAAATTCTCTCAAGAAATCCAGGAAGAATTTGAGGTTACTAAATAACGTTTATTTTTATTCAGTGCTATTGCTGCCCGCCGTGCCAACAAGAGTGATGGTGAAGGATCTGGTGGTGAAAATGAAAACAAAGATTCTGATAAAGAGGAGAATGATGAAGAAAATGAAACCAAGAGTCCCAACAAGGAGGAGACTGAAGAAAAGGATCATGGAGAAGAACGTCCTAAAAGAACTTTGATCAAACTGGTATGCCCACACTGCAACATCCGTTGCATTACTTTCCGCAAATATGAAATTCACCTCAGCAGCAGAAATCACATTTTGACCATGAAGAGAGTGGTCATTAAACAAAAGGCTATTTTGATGCAGATGAGACAAGCTCAAAGGTAAGAAATCTAATTTATAATATTTCTGTGTATATTATTAGACTTCAAATACAATTTTGTGGCATGGTGAAGCTGTAAATGAAATTGAACTTTTTTGCCTCTTACATTTCTTTATTTACAGGACTGCACAAAATGAACTTGAGAAATCTTCAGGTGAAGAACTTACTCAAAGAACTAACTTCTGCCCCGTCTGTCAGTTGAACTACAAACAGAAGAAAGCAGTTCATCAAGCTTCTGAAGCACACAAAAATATGAAGAAATTCGTGATGCCATTCTGTAAGGTTTGCAGTATCACATTCAAGAATCGCATGGGGTATGAAAGTCACTGCTGTTCTATCGAACACCAAAAGGTAATTTTATTCTAATCCATCACATGAATTAAATTTGTTGGGAGAAATAGATCACATATTTATATCATACAAGATTTCTCCAGAAAAATTGGGTATGAACGTTGTTAACCATCCACAAAACACTGATTTCAAGCACTTGTTTTTCCTATGAGATTGAAGGAATTTTAGCTATCTTCTTACCTTGTAATTGACGAAAGAGAGTTTAATATGTATTTGAAACGATGTCAAAGTTTTTCAGTAAAAATGAGTAGCCACACTTCCAACTATACCAAATGAAACATCTGGTCACAAAGAACTTTTTTTTTTTTAGAGAAAACAACGCATGGAGGAAGCTTCAGATGATTCCAACGAGGATGCTGATTTGGAAAATTTCACAACTATCGATTCTGTTGGGGATGTTGACGAGGAAAATGAACAGAAGAAGGAAGAGGTCAAGGAGATACTCAACGTAGGAATTGAGAATATTCATAAAGTTGAAGCTTACTATTGTGATCTCTGCAAAACTTACCTCCCCAAAGCTGAAGAATCTGAATGGCCAAAAACGTTAGCCAAGCATTGCAAATTGCTTGGACATATGAAAAGATATGTTCAATTCAAGGAAGATAGAGAATTAGAAGAGAGAGCGAAAAAACTGCAGAAGAAAGAAACTGCCGAGAAGGAGGAAAAAGGTGAGGTTTAATTTCCACAGATTTTTTCCAAACCTGTTATTTCAAAGCGGCAACTAGATAAACAAAATAAGCTTAGATACAATGCACAATATTTTCAGCAGGGTTGCCTGATTTTTGATCAATTATTACAACACGATTCAATTATGATAACTTACAATTGTCCATATTATGTTGGGCTTTTTCATATTTAGAATTTCAACATGATCGCCTCATAGCAACAGTAAGATATGTAAAAAAAACTGGTTTCAAGATAAATGCATAAATTAACTGATCATGTGTAACAAGCATATTGTCTGTTATTTTGAATTGTGGTGAATTTTTAAGAGATAATTCAATGTTACATCAAGTAAAGACATTATTTTTCTTAGAAATTAGAGTTGCTCTGAGACGATATTTCTTTTGCTGTTGTTCTTTCAAGCACTGTTCACTTTGAAAATCACTAAATTGAATCTTGAGGCTCTATGAGATGAATTTAACTTCAACTCGTTTAAGTTGAGATTAAAGCCAAATTTTTTTGTTTGACTGAAAATTTTATGACATTTATGTTCAATATCAGGCATACGTCCACCACAATTAAGTATCGGAACAGAAATCTCAAATCATTGCTTTCTTCTAAATCAAGTATATCAAAAGTTAAATACCTGATACTAAATATTTAATTTCTGGTTGGAAATGGGCATAACACATTTTGAAACCCTCATTACGTAGCTCAGTCAAAGAAATTGAAAGATCGCTATAGAGAATCGATATATGTGTAGGTCAAGTATATTCAAACTTCATTACAGATCAATTAAATTTTTTAACTTTTATTATTCAGCCAAGAAAGCTAAGGATGATGATAGTGCCAAGGATGGCAAGTCTACAAAAATGGAAATAGACGATTCTGACGCCCTCAATAAATCTATCGATGAAGATGATAATAAAGATGACAAGATGTGGGCTGATGTTGATAAGGATTTGGGAGACATATTGGCTGACGCTGAAGATGATGATGAAGAGGAATCAAATTTGAAGACGAAAGAAAGATATGACAGGTCAGTGAGGGAAAGGAAACTGAATGAATCCACTTTTATAAAGGATATAAATGGTTCTTAAAAAAAAAAAGTTGATACAACTCATGATATGATCTCTTTTTATTGATTAGAGACCATATAACGTTTATTGTAAAGAAATTTATTTTTGCTTTACATTTAAGTGAAGCCATCTATTACAAAAATTTAAAATTTTTCTTTGCTACCTTTCATATTGAATGTTTTGATATGAATCAATTTTGGCACTGAGTAACGTCAGTAGCTTTTGCAGTGATGTTTTTCTCACTCTAGAGTTGAATATTTCATTCTAGGTTTAAGCTGAGTGAAAAAAATGGCGAAGAAAAAAGTAAAGATGATAAAGAAGGTGAAACAACATCTAATGGGCCAAATGAAGATGGTAAAGAAGAAAGTTAGATATGATTATTAATGGTTACCCTATAATATGCAATTTATGGTTCTTTTGAAATGTGTGCATTAAAAGATAGGTTATTGACTATCTGTATGAATTTAATGTGATTAGAGTGGTTGATACTTAGAAAAAATATCTTTTTATAGATTCTTGAATAAATATGTTCTTTATTATGTTACGCGCAATTTTTCAAATCATTATTATTTTCTGTCGGAAAATTGCTAAAAAATAATTTCGAAATGATTGTATTTAGGTTTAATGATATAGTATAATTTGAGATAAGTTTGTAGTTATGTGATGTCGAATAAACAATGCTTACAAAATTCATTATTTCATTACAGAAATGAAAATTGTCAAATCAGTCGTTTTCCAGTCATCAACTGAGGTGCTGTGATCTGCTCTGGTCATTTCCAGTGTACTCCCTTCCCATCATAGAAGGCGAGAAGAACCAGAATTTCAAGCCACGTGACTATAAAGCGACTTGAGTTTTCTCAATTTGATAGATTATCCATTTTCAAAGATTGGCAACTGAATGTGCAGATTTTCATATAATATATCACCTGGTAGGAGGTACATTCTGAACCCGTTTTTTACTTTTACACTGGGTCATTTGTGGGATATAATACAGGTCAAGACGGAATTATTGCACTGAATTAGACTTTTTGAAGTGAAACTTCCAACAATGTTGCCTTGAATGGCCATCGCTTTTAGGAAGAGAAAACAGCAAGAGAGAATGTGTGGTAATAGGACTATGAGTATAGTACACCCCCAACAGGCCAGCGCTAGCTTCTACAAGTATACCAACATAGCAGGTACAGAGATACATATAAGTAGGAAAGAGAAACCGAGCAAGTCAGTAGATCTTAAAGTACATGCCCGTGATATTTTTGCTATGCAGTGAAGTAAACAGTGTGAGCGTCGTGAAATAAGTTGAAATATGTATTTGTTCTATTTCAATTTATTATTTTCCTTACTTCCCATTCTGAATGCTTAACTTCTTGTTATATTCATTATTTCGTTAATTCTCATTTTGATTTATATAATTGAAGAGGGCAGTTTTGTTTGTCAAAGTTGAATGCATTATAATATAAAAAGGTGTGAAAAACAATCCCACATACAAGGCGACAAATTTAAGGTTTTGTCAAGGTATATCTTGAATATCAATTGATTGTTGATTACCTCTTTTGAAACTACATTAAGACACATATACATACATTATTGATACAATCCTGCTGCTAAACGATAGTTGATAATAATAATATATATTTTAGCCATAAAAAAATAGAACAAAGAATAAAATCACATTATATCATAAATTCAGTCATGATAGTGTACGAAAATGTCCTACGAAGAATAAATAAAGAACGTGAATTGCTGCTGACGATCAAAAAAAGAAAAACTGCATACCTAGGGCATATAATGCGAAACTCGAAATACCAGCTTCTACAATTGATTATCGAGGGAAAGATTGAAGGAAGGAGAGGAATGGGAAGAAAGAGGATGTCATGGCTACGTAACATAAGACAGTGGACAGGCTTGCGAACAATGGAAAGCCTAATACATACAGCTAGAGACGGAATAGAAATGAATCGTGTGTCCGCAAACATTCATTAGTGAATATGCATTAGAAGAAGAAGTGTACAATTGACAATTTTAGACTGACAGATTTTCAAGAAAAAAAAATTTGTCAAAATTATGGAATGTATTCTCAAGAAGGACCTTCCAAATTTTATGTAGGAAAAGTCTTTCAGAGTCATCCTTGATTACATCAAGAAGCTTGTTGTATATTTTAATACACAAATGATAAATGCCCATTTGAGTTTTCTTTAACCTTTAATTAGTCGCGCGGGGTGTATTGGACCCCGAGCGAGATTATTTTTATCAACTTTCGGCAAATATTACACTTACGCGGCCTTGAGTCTTGGTACCTTTCTAGCTTAAACCACCCTTTCCTACTCAATGCAATGCAAGCCGCTGCGTCAAACACACTTGCCATACGTAGGTTTTTGGGGTCCAACAGA
This sequence comes from Micraspis discolor, assembly GCA_030674115.1. Taxonomy (NCBI): domain Eukaryota; kingdom Metazoa; phylum Arthropoda; class Insecta; order Coleoptera; family Coccinellidae; genus Micraspis; species Micraspis discolor. The sequence goes on from JARTUT010001740.1 coordinate 7,788,809, forward strand.
CCCCGCGCGACTAATAGAAGTGTGGTAAATGCAACAAATTTATGTGCAATGAACATGCTATAAAGTTCTGTGATGTGTCTAAAATTTAAAATTTTTTGATTACTGTTTTAAGAAACTTTAATTTCGTTATTTTCTGAAAGTTTTACATTGTTTTCATAGTTTAGATGTTGTTCTTAATGTTTCTATATAAAATAAATATTTTCACTAATTTGATCTATTTTATTGTCAAAAGTAAATCCTGGGTCCGTCCGGACCCCACGCGACCAATAACGTAAGTATTTAAGCGCGACTAACTAAAGGTTAATCTGTGATTTTCAGTTGCAAAATGATCTTTTAATACTTATAGTTAAGTATTATCTTATTATAACCTTAGAGAATTTGGCGATCCTTAGAATATATTCCCTATTATTTTCAAAATTGAATACTGATGAACCCCACCTTTTTTTTTTTTTTTTTTCATTTGAAATTAGCAGATAGTTTTCTGGAAGGCAGTAATAACTGCAACCTGAAAAAAAAATTAAATGCATAATGAAGCAATTGCAAAACAATACTATATTTAACACAAAGATATTAATTTCATAATTCCTTATCTTTGCTCCCACTACTTCTATTCCTCTCGTTAAGATTCAAAGTAACAGGTACTCCATATAATGCAGATTGTTCCAGCAAATTTCTATTCTTTTTGATCAAGCGTCTCTCTGAACTTCTTGCCATTTCTAACGAGATTTTTACTTGTAATTTTCTTGGGTTCCATAAGACCATCTTTTATTTGGTAAAACATACAGGATGAATTTGTATTATTGTAGGCCAAATATATCCTGAAATAATTAATCAGTGCATATTTCATTTCGAAAGTGTTTTTTAACTTACCCTTGGTATTCTTTTTCAATGTTCAAAGCAATTAAATTTTTCATTTGTTTGAAATTCTTCGCACTTGATATATGATCAGGTATGAACAAAGAGGGCTTTTGTGTCTTCTCAAGTTTTGCTGTCAAGTAAATTCTTTGGTGGGCACTGTGAAAAAAGTATTCAACATCCCAATATTTTCTTACTGAAAATTTTTAAGACTAGAGTTCAAGAGATAATAATGATTGATAGAAACAGGTATTGTTCATACCAGCACACACCTTCAGACAACTCCTGGAAAATGTTTTTGACCATTACAGCTTCCCTTCTAGTAATATTGCCCTTTGATAGAATATCTAAAACCTGAGTTAACAATTAAATTTTTAATTAATTAATTTCGGAAATGAATACTCACAATTTTACTTTCCATCTTTCCTTGTTCCTTATTGAATTGTAAATCCTATTCTTATATCTTTGATTTATCCATTATTTTTATTTACTGCTTTTATTTCGAGGTTAATTTAGGGAAACTTAAACCACAGAACATTAATTTATAGAGATACTGAGTATTCTTTAATCAGCCTCATCAATTATAGGACCTCGACTTTCTGAATTATTCGAAGGGAATTGTCGATTTTGATTTGGGAATTGCCCTCCTGCAGATGCAGCGTATAGCCTTGTAGCAATTGGCTTACAAATATTTTCTATTTCCTGTTTTTTTTGAATTATTTCCTGTTCCGAAGCATCAGGATTTTTCGATATCCAATCCAATGCAGCTTCACAAGAATTTACTAAAGTTGTTCTATCTGAAGCTGGAATTTTACCTTCAAGAGTCGGCTCAGATAGCTGCAATCAATAATAACATTCGGTTAAAAAAAATGGACATATCGTTCGACCTTTACAGCTTTGCTGTTATAATGGGTTTATATATTTTCGTAGGACCTAATTCTTTCCTAACTTACCATGCTCTTGATCTGATATATATAAGTTTCAAGATCGTTCTTAGCCGAAATTCGAGCTCTCATCATTTCGTCTTGTTCACGATATTTTTCAGCCTCCTTAACCATGCTTTCGATTTGGGCACCTGTTAATCGTCCTTTGTCATTTTTTATTGTTATGGTGTTTCTACGACCTGTTGCAGCCTCTAATGCGCTAACATTCAGTATGCCATTCGCATCAATATCAAAAGTAACTTCGATCTGTAATCGATTGACAATGAATTGTATGTACTCACGACCACACGGTTGACAATTTCCCAAAGATGGAGCCAATGGAATATAGTTTCTCACCTGAGGAACACCTCTGGGTGCGGGTGGAATTCCAATTAGTTCAAATTTGCCTAATAAATTATTATCTTTCGTCATGGATCTCTCACCTTCATAAACTTGAATGAGAACTCCAGGTTGATTATCAGCATACGTCGAGAAAATCTGGAAGAAAACAAAATGTACAAAACGGGATAAATAGAAGGTTAATTTGAACTTGTGAGTGCTTGATTGGTATGGTCGAATTTCTTGAGATGATGGTTGTCATCACACCACCAGCAGTTTCGATGCCTAGCGAAAGTGGGGTTACGTCGAGCAGAAGCAGATCCGCTACAGTTTCTGATTTATCTCCGACTAAGATTGCTGCCTGTACTGCTGCACCATAAGCTACTGCTTCATCTGGGTTGATTGATTTGTTCAACGTCTTGCCTTGAAACAAGTTTTGTAACATGGTCTGAACTTTGGGAATTCTCGTCGATCCTCCAACAAGAACAACTTCGTTAATCTAAGCAAAAATTCAATATGATCAGTTTCCAAATATAAAGAAAATTCTAGAAGAGTACTGGCATCCGTTCTTTTTTTTTAATAGGAATAAGAAAAATTATAAAAACTGACTACAACCCTGGAGTCAGAATTACTCTAGATATAAGAAGTTCGCCATTTAATGTGATCGTTTAGTAAGGTTAAGCCTAAACTTTTTTAACGACTTATATTTGTGATAATTGAAATTAATAGAAAGGAATTCGAAGACAAAGATGGTAAATAAAACGAAATTGTTAGACCCAAACGATTTTTTATTCAGGGTTTAAAAAAATGAAACGGGAAAGAGTATTAGGCAACAAAAAACCCTTTAAGATGAAGACAATAATGTTGAAGAAAGATTACAAGATAAACTATTAAAATCAATCTATTTTTTAAGAGCTAAAATGAACCATGATAGGTATGAAGCTTATTCTTAGTTAATGAAGACACAAGGCAGTATCTCTGAGTCACTGCGAGACTTCGGTGTACTGGTCACTTATTGGAGATCCATTATAGGGACAGCATACCTTGAGAAACTTGTGTTAATCCGAAGTGATAACAATCTCCTATCCTATATAAGAAGCATTAAGGTAGTAATCATTATCACACATCAAAGCATTGTAAATATATAAAACTATTATTCATAGCAATTATGGGAACAACTCCAATAATTTGGAATACGTAATAATCATAGTCGTGGTAAGAACTGCAAAAAAGGAATAAGCAACAATAATAGCTATTGGTTATAGGCTTTCCGAGCCATCACCTATAATTCAAGGATTGATGAAAAGGTCATGAAGTTCCAGCGGCGGCACTAGTGGAAAAGGAAAGAAAAAAATATTTTTTCATGCCTTATAGCCATGAATGGTACGAATCCTGAACGGAATTAATAGCCTCCGATCCATAGCAGTACGAATACGTATATAATAAATAAATAAACGAAAGTACTCCTAACATTAGATAGAACAATTAATTTTATAAATGAATAACAGTAAAGAAACATATGCATAAACGGTAGTAAGAAAACAGACATCATACATCAAAAATTCAATTTCGAGAGATGGAGAGTAAATCTCAAATCATAACACAAAGCAGTTTTGTTTGTCGGTACAATTTTTGATCCGACACTTCTCTAGATAGGTCCATTGATTTCGAATATTATAATTAATCAATATATTCAGTTATTGTTGCTTTTCGTGAAAATCTCATGAATTGATTCAAATTTAACAAGAATATGGCAGATGGGCGGAGCTTATGGTGCATTTTAGTATCGATCTAGAAGGGGAGAGGGATTTCGGGTTATAATTATCTCTCCCAGAATTTTGAAAGCGTCTCATTTTTATTAATCTATTTATGAAATGCAAATAACAAAAAATTTAAAAAATTTTGTAAATGTGCATGATATTTTGAATATTTCAATTTTTTAAAGTAGACTTTCATCGTTAAAAGATACAGAAGCTTTTTTTGCGAAGATTTAACCTCTTCCAGAATTTCTTCCTAGGACCGCCCTTGAGTTAAAGCTCCAACATCGCGTCAGTGCTGAACTATTTTATTATTTTTAAATTCCTCTGAGGTTTTAATATAAATGGAGTTTTTTTTTACCTGACCCTTAGTCAATTTGGCGTCTTTTATTGCTTTCTCAACGGGTTCCATTGTCCTCTTGAATATCGCTGTATTCAATTCTTCGAATTTCGCTCGAGTTATGGACGTGTATAGATCGATGCCTTCGGCCAAAGAGTCAATTTCGATAGAGCTCTGAGTAGCCGAAGAGAGCGTCCTCTTGGCCCTCTCACAAGCAGTCTGCAACCGTCTGAGTGCCCTCTTGTTATCCATAATATTGACCTGGAACGGGAAGCTTTTTTCAACATCTATGTCTTCTTCGAGGAGACAAAAATAAAAGATTGACATGAGATTGACTTGAAATCCCACAGATCGAATGACATCGTAGGCCATAGCGAAGACGTGAATATACTTTTACTTGTTATTCGATGATCAGAGCGAGTACGGACTATGTACTCTAATAACTGAAAAGAGTAAGATGACCCTAAACTCTAGGTAATGGCTTTACTGAAAAGAAGAGATACAAGCTCGTCTTTGAGCGTCCGCTAACAAATGTGATATCGCTCCATCGCTCACTTAGCTTTCGCACCTCGAATTTTCATGCAAGATTTTATATATCCTAGACTATTTATTTTTTTAAGGTATGTAGGTTTATCAAACCAATGCTTAGGCAAGACTCTTCTATCAGTTTTCGCACAGCATCAATATTTTTAGGCACGAAAAATTTGGACCGATTGGACTAAGATCTTGATTGAAATCGTTGTACAAGTTACTTATAGTGCTATAGGATGGTGCTTCTATGCCGTATAAGGATTCAAGTTCATCAATTCATTCTTGTCTTGAAAATTCAGGTCAAAAGTTGGGAAAAATGATCGCCCGAAAATTATCACGAGATAATTCCATCTTTTGGTCAAGATGAATTTTTTAAGTGGCTGTAAACAACAGATTGAGCTTGTTCGATCCCTTGTGTAATTCATAGCACACATATATTTGTACCATAGTTGTAAACCATAAAGAAACTTTCTAGACAGGACATTTGGCCACACAAGCATGCATTCCAATTTCAGGGTTGAAATGTATCAAAATAGTTGTGCTCGATCCCATTTGTTATTCATCGAACAGATAGATCTATCAACTAAGAAAACATTTGGCCATTCAGGTCATTTGAAGCATAAATCACAATTTCAAGTTCAATAAATATATTGAAAGAGAGTGTTATCTGTAAGGAATGTTACATTTTGAATGTGGCACATGTGGTCCCATTATATACTTCACAATTGTGTCTTCCAAGAAGGCTCAAGAGAACCCATAGAACTTTCTCAAATAATGTAGAATCATATTTTACACCAGAAGAATGAGAATATAAAAACTATAACAGATATAACTAGAAGAGAGAATCATCCAAACCACCAAACTGCACGCATCTATCTCTCGCTCAGTAACAGAAGAAACACAGTTGAATACGCGGTCGCCACGGTAATCTCATAGTCATCTTCGAATAGTCGAAAGGTCTTTGAAAATCTCCCATATCCCGATATGAATATATATCCACTCACCTTGAATTTTCTCTCAAACTCTTCAGCAAAATATTCGGTCATGATATTATCTATATCCTGTCCGCCTAGGTGGGTATCACCTGCAGTTGATTTAACTTCAAAGATTCCACCGGCTTGGAGTAAAACCGAAACATCGAATGTTCCACCACCCATATCGAAGATTAGGATGTATTTTTCGCTTTCCCCCTGAAATCGACCAGAATATAGATTCATATTTGGCTTTATGAGCAACAGTTTAAGCAAGCATTCAAGGAGAATGATTATAATAATAATAAGAAAAGCTGCGGTTAAGTCACCGTGGAACATAACATTGGGCTTTCGAGCTGGATCGATGTTAGGTATACAATATAGTAATATGCTCAGTTTGTTAGGGTTAAAACAATTGCAAATATTGTAACTTTATAACGTACCTGTTTTTAACTACTAATAGTTTTCAGTTTAAGGAAGGGGCGTTTTTATTGCTCACCCTTTTATTAATTGTCACTTCTTTGAGACTGTGTTTCTCCACAAAATTAACGCGCTTTTCTATGACACTATGACGAAAAAATTTTGGTGCAGAGGAATGCTGCGCCTCAGAAAGCAAACCGTGCATACACAGATTTACTGTTTTCGACCACAATTCAATTAAACCTTGGAGCAACCAAAAGTCTCTCTAGCAAAGATACCTGTGGACTCGATACAGACTCAACTTCACATCTCATCGTGATTATCATTCCAGTTACGTCTCTACTTTCTTGTGAAATTCAAAAAGAATCTTTGGGAATAAACTGGGATCTTTCAAGGACCAGAAGAAATTCTTCAAATGCCATGCAACATCATGTTCATACACCTACTGAACCGGTCCGATTGACAGGGACAATTGTGGCCATCTCTGTAGAATTCATTCAACTTTCAATTTCGAGCCGACTGGCACATACACGGTCAACCCCTCAGTTACCTCGATGAAGCTCAGAAATATTAGATAATAAAATCAATGAACTGATGTTGGAGCATAAATTCTGTAAGCCTCCTACCATGTTCAATTCACAATTGAATGTTTTCGTAATGAGAGTCAATATAGACTTCAGAATGGTATATTTTTTCAAAATGTACCTTTTTGTCCAGACCATACGCTATAGCTGCGGCTGTAGGCTCATTAATAATCCTTAAAACGTCTAATCCTGCGATGATTCCAGCATCTTTCGTAGCTTGTCTTTGAGAATCATTGAAGTAAGCGGGCACTGTTATCACAGCTCTGGTTACATTGGTTCCTAAAAAACTAGCAGCGACTTCTTTCATTTTACCCAATACCATGGAAGATATTTCCTCAGGGTAGAATGCTTTCGTCTCGTTTTTGTAGGAAACTTTAATTTTTGGTTTTCCATTTTCGTTGATGACTTCGAATGGCCAGTGCTTCATGTCTTGCTTCACAGCTGGATCGTCAAACTTTCTTCCAATGAGCCTTTTCGCATCTGAAATAAATCATGATTGTGAAATTTAGTTTCTTTACATTCAATATGTTATAACTTGTTCTTATTCAAGCACATGATTTGCAATGGTGCCTGTAGCAGTTGGGAACTCACGATGCTGGCACGGTAGTTGAAGCAAGCGTTTGGTCGTACTTGTTCCAAAGACTTTCGAGGTGTAATTGGAAAGTAATGATAATGAGGTATTTCTAAATTTTTTTCGGTTGCTCTTACATCCACCAGGCGGGAGTAAAAACATCGTATAAATATACCGCATGATTCCAGTAAGATACATTCATTTGAAATACTGATAACTGATGACATAACTGTGTGAAAAAAATGTATACCAAAGATATACGATATACGACTTAGTGAAAACATTGGGGGGCTCTGTCCCTCCACATTCCACTGTTGCAAGCTGGGCCAAAGAGTTTAAACTAAGTTGAACACCCACAGAACCACACAAAGCCATGTCTACAACTGAAGACAATGTGGAAATGATAGAGTATATCTAGATGGTAGAAAGAAGAAAGCTCACAGCTGAGATGACAGAGATCTCTCATGGCAGCGTTAAAAGAATTTTCACTAACGAATTGCACATGAAGATGGATTCTGTACGTATCAAGGATTGATTTCGCGAAATTCCAAGCCGATGAAGCAAATTTCTGACGTTTTATGACCAGGGACGCGGCCTGGGACCACCATTTTTACCCGGAAACCAAATGGCAGTCAACGCCTTGAAAACCAGTCTCCTCACCCATCACAAGATCTTAATACTTAGACCAAATGAGAAGGGTAACGGAAGGCCATTAAAGAGAAAGGCACGGCAAACTGCGAGCTGGGGTGCAGTTCAACCAAGACAACACTCCAGCTAACAAAGCAGCATTTGCGATGGCTGCCATTCAAGAAACAGAGTTCGAACTGCTCCAAAACCCTTTCAGTTCGCCTGATTTCATTTCCTCGGCTCGAAGAACATCTCTGAGGTCAGAAATTTGGAGATGAAAGTGAAGTTATCACTGCTGTTGAGGCATGTTCGGAGAATCAAGACAAAGATCTTTTTAAGGAATCCTACGTTTAGAAAGACGATAAACTTTTAGGAGACTAAAAATTAATTATTCTGGCTATGCGGATATAAAATTAGCAGTAAATAATTCTCACCCGCTTAATGAAGGGTAGCGCACTTCCTGAGTCGCTGGTTATACTCTAAGGGTAAGATCCAAAAATTATCTTTGGTAGAAAAAATGCCTGCAATGTGAATAAAACAAGTATCTGATTGTGACAAAAGTATATATTCACAGAGAAGAAGAGTTAACAATGTTCAGCACTAGAGAGATTATATGGGGAGTTTTTAAATGTTTATAAAATCCAAGGGTTAGCATTCTTGGAAGTAACTGCCGCGGCCCTAAATTCCAAGAAGTGTCCCTTGTTGTGAATTTATCGCAACACTGGCAACTTTGATTGCCGTGAATTAATTAGATCATAATTACTTTTGAATCTGCTCTTGTAACATTATTACCTTGCAAAAACTGTTAAGAACCCCACTTTTCGTAGTTAATCTGACTATAAGCATGTAGAAAAGTTAATATCACTTTGAGCAATTTTCAAAAATTAAACTATTCTACCTGGAGTCCATAAGAAGTAAGGAAACTTCCCTTACCAAAAACTGTGTTGCTCGGATTCATGGCAGCCTGTTGTTTTGCCGAGTCCCCCACCAACCTCTCGACGTTGGTGAACGCAACGAAGCTGGGGGTTGTCCTGTTCCCCTGGTCGTTGGGGATGATGTCCACTGCGCCGTTGCGAAACACCCCCACGCAAGAATAAGTTGTTCCCAAATCGATTCCTACAGGAGGACCGTTAGATGAAGATGAGGATGAAGCGTTATTTTCTGATGGCGATTTCTGTTTTGTTTTTGCCGAGCTCGAAGCCATTGTGGACGACTGTTCACACTGTAATTTGGACGGGATGAATGAAGTGGAAAATGAATTCCGAAATAATTTTTGTCAGATGAACGTCAAGGATGAAATGTCATACTTGAAAAAGTATCATAGAAATAAGTGGCAAATGTCGACATAGAAAGTTAGGGTTCATCATAGAATCAATAGTAGTAGTAGTAGTAGCAACTGTCGTTTATTACAAGCAATTGGCCATTTACTACTATTACTATTGATTCTATAAATCAATAAAACATGGAATAATATGTCTAAATTAGTGGTGTATGAACTTCGCATTAATTGAATGGAAACGTCTATTCAAATCTTGGAGCAAGGGAATTGTTTCCTAGAACGTTTACGTGAGGGCGCAACCATGCAAATCATTCATTTATATCTGACAGATCTTCGATTTCATTCATTCATTTCACAGTGGTCAAGAATTGTTTGACAATTTGCATTCTTCATTTAGCAACTAGCAGGATAAATCATGCAATTTTAGTTGACTAGGAACATTGTGAAATTGGATTTAAAAAAATTACAATATTTCTATATTTAACCTGATATATTCGAACTTAAAGCACAAAACGTATATAAGGTTTGTCGATTTGACGTAAATACTGTGTGATGACATCTAACGAAAAGCAAAGGAAAGATTAGTCTTGTTTCCGAATTTGTAAAACAAAATCGACTCAGTGCATATTCCATTATTCAAGACATCTTTCCATGGAAGTATCTAATATGGTATATATAATATATCTTGGAACAGCATTTGACATTTGCCATGGCATTTGCATTGATAAATTCTATGTTTCGTTAGTTTCAGGATATCCGCCATGATTCATTTCAGTATATTGAATAATTAAAAAACACTTGAATAATAAATAAAACACCATTAATACCGAATAAGAAACACATTGCGCCTATTATCTATTGAGAAAATTGTGCATGAAAGAGTATTGTGTCATAGTGATGAGAAAATCTATTTCACAGAAATGCTGAGTAGTAATCAAAAATATGAGATGAAAGGACAAGAAATTCTGGACGCGAAAGGTAGTTTCTCTATTTCAGTGTTGTAATGAGTTCATTACAGTACTAAAAACAGTGCTGTAATGAACTCATTACAGCATTGTTTGTAGTTATATTTTTCGTTTTGTGGTTGACAACACTGACATCCTATCCTTTCAGATGTCAACACGCGTCCATTGCATGTCAATCGTCAATATTAAACCATGTAGAGATTTGAACGCACTATTCAAATTCTATAATCTGTCAATTTTCGCATCAGTCACACCAACTGCGAAAATAAAATACAAAAGACACATGAGGTATAATCTGAATTTTTCATTGAATTCCAATAAATGTCTCACTATTTTTGACTGAAATACAGAAAATATCGTCTAATACTCGTTGCAGAAGGCAATTCCAACACTCATGCGTTCAAAAACGTCGCTCGTTTTCGAATTTCGCATTCGTGTTGGAATAGGTGCCCATTCTGCAACTTGTAGTAGAATATACTATTATGTGAACTAAAAATTACGCAGCTATATTTGAATTGAAAAGTTAAGCTCTCCCAGAATTATTACAATTGAGTTTAAAAGGAGAGATACAAACAAATCCGTTTTACAGTTACGGTTGTTGTAAAATACGTTTACTTGTATATGAGCTCGAAATTACCAGATTATCAGCATTTCGAAATTCAAAATTGAAATGCTGTACGTACGTACAATTTAATCGTTTTTCAGAACCAACGAAGTATGTCGTAAGCGAATTATAGAAGTTACAAGGTGTTATTACTTCGTGTACTTGTTTTAGAATATACTATTACGTTTTGAAGGACTATAACGAAATATTTGTGTGGTATGAAGGTTGTAACGTACAAGTTGTAGAAACAAAATGGCGAACACACCGGGTTGAACTGAAGTGGAATATTCACACATCAATGAAAAGAACACTGGTGAATATGATTATTTTAAAATCAACGAAAAATTGGTATTTAATTCCGATAAATTTTCTGATCAACGATCCAGATTGATGTGTTTTTCAGAATCTGTAAGAACGTGTAGTCAAGAGGATTTTTCTAAATGAAACAATGGCAGCTTCATCATATCTTCAAGATAAATAAAGTAACGTCAGTTATACGCAATCTTTGAAGTTATTCCGTTTAAGAATACAGAAACTATCACGTAGAAATTGGTAATAATTTTAAATAATATTTTTTTATAGTGTTCGAAAATTTTCCCTTGAATAAACTTTAGGTATACAGACATTTTCAACTTATATAAACCGTAATGCAACTAACATCGTGTTTGAGATGTTCACATCCCTTTGAATCAAGCGTTTTCCACTTCACTGTGTCCATCACTGGAATTCGATTGGGAATGGAAAAATGAACGTCAATCATTCGCATCAAAAGTTTCAGTTCCCAGTCGAACGAGCATTCGACCTTAACGATTAGGAAATTCTCTCAAATTTTTATTATACACAGGTTTCTGACTCAATTGATTTCGTTCAAACGATGTTGAAAAATGCAATAAAAATATAGATGGTTTATTGATGCTGCTATTTCACTGAATCATAGGTATACGAATTATACTTTTTATTTCGTCTTCACAAAAATCGTTCGACTACAGGAATACACCTTGACAACAGCCAGAAAAGATAAAATTAATTAATTCGAACAAGCTGTGCAAGATTGGATTATTTCATAAACAAACAAAACTGTCAATTTCTGGCTATTACTCAACAATTATGTCAACTATGCGCCCTACGGTTTTACAAATTATTAAATACATTAAGAAAAATGAAAGATATATTACATATATCAATGAGCCGATTTTAATATTTATACAGAGCAATTATCGAAGGATTCTAGGAAAGACAAATTCTCACTGATTGTAAATGGTGATTCATTTAGAGGTACTCTTTGTGGTGGGGATTCAGTTGCAGATCGAGCATGCGTCGTGTAAACTGAAGTGGTATTCTTATTCAGTAGTGTCTGACATTTCATAATGGAACGACTTAGCCCGGCACAGCGTCAACACAAGTTGTTCAGCTTTATTACGAAAATTAGCGTTCTCCGATTAATGTGTATCGGGCGACTTACGCTTGACATAATCGGCCTACCGAACGCACAATTCGCTCTACCATCACTAAGTTTGAGACTCAATATTCGCTATTGGATAATACTCGACCAAACATACAACATCCAGCTCGTAGTGAAGAGAATATAGCGGCGGTGGAGGAGAGTGCAAGTGATGACGGCGATTCGTCGCCGTTCTCAACAGCTTGGCCTTACGTATTCATCGACTTGGCGGATTTTATGTAAGGATCTTTCTTTGAAAGCTTACAAAATTCAATTAGTTCAAGAACTAAAGCCAACCGACCTACCGAATTGTTTAAATTCAAGTCGTTGGGCTTTTGACAAGCTTGCAGAGGATCCACTCTTTTCGACAAAAGTTTTGTTCACTGATGAGGTCCATTTTTTGGCTCAATGGGTTCGTGAACAAACAAAATGCCCGAATCTGGGGTGATAAACAACCCGAAGAGTCTCAAGAATGGCCGTTAAATCCAGAAAAAACAACTGTTTGGTGTGTCTTATATGTTTTCCCTACTTATGCGTTTCGTCCCTGGCACATACATTTGGACTCATCAGTATGGCTTGTGTGCGCCATGCCATAGAGGCAGGGGTTGGAAGTTTGAGGGAGCCGCCGGGAGTTGAACCCGGCACCTAGTCAGTGTGAAACTTGAGCGCTAACCTCTAGGCCACCGAAGCGCTGTGATTGAGCTACGCGGGGGCTATATGAAGTGTCCCAAGTGATCCCTACACACTCCCCTGCCAGTGACGGAGTGCCGCTACATCTTCAAAACAGAGGACGGTCGGAATACTACTGTGAATGGTGACCGTTATCGCACCCTGATAATAGACTATTTGTTGCCCGAAATTGAAGCCCGTGGTCTAGACGAAATGTGGTTCCAACAAGATGGTGCCACTTGCCATACAGACCGTGAAACCATGGCTTTACTGCGCGAGCATTTCGGCGAGCGGTGTTTTCTTTTCGAGTATTTTGACAGGAGGGTATATATTTCTTTTTGTAGTAAATGTTACTTGTACTGATTTAGCCTCATTGATGCTGAGTCGCCATTTTCAATGCCACTGTCCAAGGTCATCCAAGTGTTCTGGTAATTACTTGGGTGCAGTTTCGGCGTTTTGATCAGATGAAACTAGGGCTATATCGTCTGCAAAAGAGTAGAGAATTCATTTATTTGTTCGATGTAATTGAATCTGACATTTGTGCAGTTGTTAAAATACTAAGCAATGAAGAGTGTACAAGTCAAGAAGTTAGTGCACAACTTACAACTCGTCACGTGAAAAATTAGGATGTGTGAGACACTGAGCTTTAGTTTATTGTCCATTAAATGGTTTGTAGGGGTTGAAAGTTGTGCATGAACAAAACTGTTATGGTCGACTTTCATTCGGTGACAAATTTCATCGAGAACCATAGTAAATTAGGCATGACTAAGTGCACATAATTAAAACAACGTCGAACTAATTTAAAAAAAATATATTTTCTTGTAAAATTCTGCTCCCCTACAAAAAAAATACAAAGATGTTGCCAAAAAAGTACCACATGATCCACTTTCCTATTCAAAACATTTAGAGGCTTTATGTGGATGGCACAGGATGTAACAAAAATCCTTCAAAATGCATAAACATTGGGTTAAAGTGAAACAAGGATTGACTTTTTTCAGGATTTTGTTGCCAAATATTTTTCTTCTGAGAAATTGAATCTGTTCTACAACTTGACGAGCACTGTATAATGAGCTTTCCCAGATGAAATGCAGTGTTTCGCGCCAAATGCCACATCTTAAGGAACCGAATTGCAAATAAATTAGTGAATATTGTCGTTTATCGCAGAAAGAGAGAAAAATCAATACTGAATGCAGAAGTAACATTCGTAGGGCATTTCCTGCTCACACACTGTTGGGAAAACGGAAAAATCAACGGCAAATTTATGTAAATTGCCAGTTCCATGCCGTGTGCGATCTGAAAGCCCGTTCCGACTTCCATGTTATTCCCATACCCTTGAAAAGTTCGGGTCCGGCTGGACGAAATATATGCACATACAAATTCGAATTTCTCACGTTAATTAATTGAGAATTCGCTCAACTCTTATTTGGAAGTAATTTGCACATTCAACTAAACTGTATTTCATTCTACCGAAAGTTCTTTGTTACATCGTGAAAAAAACATGTCTATTTCTCGAGAAATTATTTATATCATTTAAAAGTGCATTATATGCAATCACAGCTAAAGTAATTAATTTATTTTTTGCCTACTCCTTCCAAGCGGAAGAGCGTGCTATCGTTTTATACAAATGTATGTAACTTTAGAATATCCGGGCTAAGATGATCTCATGCGATAGGGTTTGACTTCCTGATGAAGAAGTCGTGATCAAATATAAGCATCACTGGTCGGCCGTATACGCGTCATCTTAAATAGGTTAATTGTCTGAATATCTCGGTTAGGCTCGTTATTTATATCTGAAATTTGGTTTCCTCAATAACTTCTAGAATGACCATTCAATTTATGTCATTAAATTCGTTTGAATAACGTTAAAAGAACCTAGTTGGACAAATTTCTTGAATACATTCCGGGTAAAGAAATTCGACAAAGTTCCGAAAATTTGTTTGGAATATTCGATTACTCACACGATATTTGACGACTCTCAACAAAAATTTGTGCATGTGTGGAAGTCTTCTCATCTCATTAGCTACTTTTGTTGGTGTGAAAATTTTATAAACACTGAAAAACAAGAAGGCTTCTGGATACGACCTCATCACGGCAGAAACTCTGGAAAAACTAACCAAGAAAATGTGGTACTGCTCACAACATTATTTAATGGAATGATGATTATATCCTACTTCTCTATCATGAGGAGGTTATAATGATGTCCAAACCTGGTAAACCTCATCACCATTTGGAATCATATGGGTCCATGAGTCTTCTAAAGATCCTGAGCACCCTCTTTGAGAAGTTACTTCTCAAAAAGCTGAAGGATGACATGGATATGAACCAATTGGTACCAGTCCATCATCAATGTTTCCGAGAGAATCACTCGACAACGCATGAGGTAATCGCTTCGTGAACATCATCTCAACAAGCCTCGAAGAAGGCAAATTGTGGTCAGTAGTATTTCTAGACTCATCCCAAGCTTTCGACAAGGTTTGGAAAGCAGACTGCTCTACAATTTCAAGCAACTCCTACCACAACCATATTACACGATTCTGAAATCTTATCCTTATCTTAACCATTCCTTCCGAGTCAAATCCGGAGTTCCGCAGGGAAGTATTTTGGGATCACTTTAAATATCATCTGTACTTCAGACATACCGGACAATGAAAGCACCCCCATAGTCGAAACAGGTTCCCACCATTTGCATGAACACCTCGATGAGCTTGGTCAGTGGCATCGAAAATGGCGACTCAGCATCATTGAGGCTGTTCAAGTAACATCCACTACAAGAAGAAATACATGGCCCCTTTCAAAATCTTCGAAAAGGAAACACCAGTCGACACCGAAGCGAAGTATCTCGGCCTCCACTCAGACCAGCGTCTCAACTGGTCGGTCTGCCGGAAGAACATACTCAAGTTTATTCCAGGATTCTTTATCAGAAAATCAAACCCAATCGATTGAGACCATTTTTGGCTCGATATACGAAAATTACAGAAATTTGGACAAAACGATAGCACGCTGTAGTACTAGAACAAGTGCAAAAATGACTTCAAATTGCCAATCTGGATATATTCACTTGTAACTCATATTGTATGCAAAATAGAAAGGTGTTATCAAGGGCAAAATTTTTGAGGTTGAATTGGTTTTTACTTGTGTGTAATCATTCTGAAAACCTTTAAAAATAATCTTATATTTTTTTAATTTGTGAGAAGCTTAGAAATCATTTACGAAATGAAATCTGCTTTTGTTATACGAAGCAATATTCGTCTATACGCTCATTCAATGGACTTGAAACCCGAATTCTTGAATGGAAAAAGGTTTTCAACCATTTTCTATTATTTATATTGGGACAAACCATACGATGTTTTCTATTTTAGAAGAAAATGAAAATTGAGCTTCAAAAATACGCCAGTGGATTCCACTAATTTCACAGCTCTTTCATTAGTACTAGCGGAGGTATATTTTTTTATATCACCATATCTCCAATTTTCGCTTATGAATTGAAAACAAAAGAATGTGACTAAAAAATAAAACTATTCTCGTTAGTTCTTCAGAAAAAGAAACAAAGAATGGGGAATCTGATTTTACTTTTTTCTCTGGTCTAAAAGCTGTAGTGCTACTACGTCGAAATTTGCCCACCTTGTACACAATACTGAGGATCACCTACTCAAACTAAATAGGGAATCCAATTTAAATTTGTGAATTGTAATGAAAATGATGTTAAATAGGAAATTAACTCAACAGCTATCACTCAACCATTCAGATAGGTATCAGATAATGAGATTACTAATTGGACGCCTCAATAACTCTTCAAGTATCTTCAAGATCCCTCTTTTAACCATTAACAACATTTTATTTACTATTCGGTAGTCAAGCTGGCCTCGTAGCTGATGATTATGGAAACTGACATCTTGTCATGCATACCTAGCATTATGATCTTTTCTAGTTAATCATTATACTAATCGAGCGAGTTATTAACTCGCTCTGAAGATGATACTGTGTATTGAAACATGTAAGCGAAATTTTTAGACTTTTGTTTGAAAAAAGGAGTTTAAAAGAACTCTTATGATATCTTTGACAACATAATATTGAATCTCATTCCATAAGATGGTTCTTTATGAAGCTTTGGTGTGAGAACCTTCCAAAATTGGAATGCCAATGTGTCTGTAATTACTCCACACTTCAGTATCACCTTTGAGAGCACCAATTGTTGTCCTATTTAACCTCAAATCATTTTGACATCTGAGTTCTGAATATGGTGACGTTTTTCAATATAAATTCCAATAATTTTGTTATGTTCAAGTTTTTGTATCCTGGTACGAAAGGTAACCCTCAGTTAATTTTTGTTTACTTTATTTCCTTTGATATATGAGTATTTGCCATTTTTTCTCCTCTCTAAGTGCGAAATACACTGATCCTCAGGAACGTAGCATCTATGTACAATTGTGGAGTTTGGTACAAGCGTCGTTGTTTCTTATTTCAAGTAGATATCCTTGCTGATGACTTCTCAACAGTTGCAATGTTACTATAACTTCAATATACGTTTGAACAGCTTTTGAATTTTAATCGGAATCAGGAAATGCTTCCAACCAGTTTCTTGTACATCAGGCACCTCCTCAAAAGATCTATCGAGTGCCTTACCTCATTTTTTACCATATCTCTCGTTTTACGTCCATTATATAGATTCAACCTTTTTTGAGCATCTCCTAAAGATGAATTAACATATTTTCTCATATCCAATAATCAGCAAGGGAATCCAATCTGAATTCAAGGTGTCCATTAGATATGTTCAAATAAATTATATTTCCAGTGCATATAAAACAGTCCAACATATGAGTATTCACTTGAAATAAAATACTTCGAGCAAACAAGTGAGTATTTTAGTTTTTATTGGTGTTATATCAACTCGAAATATAACATTTGACGACCAACAGTTCAAACATTTCAGCCTTAAATTCAATATAGCAGGAATTCATAAAAATCAAGGTGTGTCACGATATCCTTCACTTCCACAGCCGAAAAAAAAAATAAATGTTTGGCAGTTTGAACAAGAAACAATCAAGTAATTTAATAGTTTACAAAAATAAAACAACTGTTTATTTTCTTACAAACGTTTTGTTTGTCCTACAGCGGCCATTGAACAGCTGATCGTGACAGCATCTCTATATAAAAATATTAAATATATCCTCCTGAGTCCAGACATAATATTAAAGGTGAGATAAAGCTGATATTTGGGACTTCCGTTCATTCAACACTGAAAACGTCACAAATTTTTTTGAAAAATTTTATTCAAGGAAGTACAAAAAAAAATAAGATGGACATTAGGACGATATCATTATAGATTATTATGCAAATGAAAATTTCTGAAGCAATTATTGCTACCTGTCAAGCACAAAAATAGGCTACATTTCTCACAATAAAATTTAGTTTTCAATTTGCAACCTGGATTTTTACACCTGACTGCGTTCTTGAGTTCACTCGCCACAATTGGTAGATGTAGATTTTTCCTTTTGAAGCAGATGGGGAGGAAACTTGCGGAACAGACATGTGGAAACTGTTTCTGGTTATTACTGATGGTAATTTATTTTCAGTGGCACCCTCCAGGTTCGCAATATCAAATAGATAATTTGCATAAGAAATCTTGAAGTCGAGAAATTTCGAAATTTCTGCAGATCTCTCATCTAATTTTTTTCTATCGTTTCTGTATAGAATCCACGAGTTAGCTACTGCTAAGTCCATTAAATGAAGAATAGTCTTCACTGTCCACTTTTTGTTCTGGTACTGATACGATAATAACTTATCATTCTGTCAATCAGATCGATTCCCCCATGCAGGAATTGTATTTGCTGACTATGTTTGGTCTTGGGATGTTTATGTATTTGGTGTCTTTTTGGACTATCGCTTACACTCGTCTTGAGGTTCTACTTGTAAAGCCTTAGGAACAATCAGAACACTTTTCATATCGTACCAATGTACCACCGAAATTTTTCCGTCTGCCCTAACTGACATTTCTGAAGAACCTCGCCCAAGTATTGCCATTGTCTTCTCAGGTGTTAAATGTACACTCCTGGGAATTCTAGATTTCATTATTGTACCGGTGACTGTCATCTTTTTTTCCAACATGTATTCCAGAAGCGGTATTGTGGTGAAGTATCTGTCAATGAAAATATGCGTTCCTTCTTTCAAGGTTTCAGTTAATCTGATAACAGATGATGGGCCGATTCCTAGATTTTTAGATTTCTCATGTAAAAAAGTGTTTTTTCCTTGATAAATTTCGAAGTCGAGAATAAGCCCGTCAGGGGTCTTACAAACAAAATTTTTCAGTCCCTCAGGATTAGGCTTACCTCTAATAAATTGCTTCATTCTGCAAACTCCAGTAAAGGGAATCATTTGTTCATCGATGGCAACTTCTGAGTATCCCGGTAACATCAAACACCCCTTCCGAATACGATCAATTAAAGGTCGAATCTTGTACAAGCGGTCGAGAGTTTTTTCTTGAGGTGTGACATTATTATCGATCACTACTTTCAGATTATTCCTTATCAAGAAATATCGATCCCTGGTCATTGCAGTAGCTATAGCACTAACTTTAGTTGTTTTTGCCCTGTACATTCTTACTTGGGGATATTTCCAAACATGACATCAAAATTGTAATAGCTATAAACTTTTCAATTTCTGGTAATATCAGATTCATTGATTTTCCCTTCTCTTCCAAAAATTTCACATTCGTGCAATCACAAATATTCTGGAGAATCTCATCATCCAGATACATTTTTAAATAGTCCTGAACTTTCCAATCTCTGCGAGACTCGACGTTGTCAACAGGTTCTTCAAACACGAAGTTTGATGGAAAAAGTTTTTCAATATTTTCCAATTCATGCGGTTTCTGTTATAAACCCGTTCATTAGTTATCCTTTCTCTAATCACACTAAGCGGCTCGTCATCGGAATCTTCTTCAGACAAAATGTCCTCAGGAGCGTCCTCAATTTCCTGGATATCTTGCTGAATCTCGAAATCAACTTCATCGTTAGAAAAATCATCTAATTCTAAGTCTGAACAGTCGGCATCCAGAAGTTGTTCGATTTTTTCATCGTCTACTCCAAATCTCAGTCGGTTTTTCTTCCCGAAAATCGCTGAAAGAGAAAATATCGTTATGTGGAAAAAGTTTGAGTATGACCTACTGTCCAACTGGATGGACAGGTACAAAAATAGTCATTTTTTGTTCAATAACACTTGTAGTAAAAAAAAAATTATTTGATTACATTCTAAGACTACTAATGCAGTGACACAAACAAACATCACACATAAAATAGGAAAAAATCAATACTTACAGTCAATAGTTGTAGGACGAAAGGCGGCCATCATGAACAAAATTTTCATAAACAAATAACAACGCTCTGTGGCATAACCGCAAAGCAGCTGGGCGTTTGTTCATTCATCCAATACGTTGGACCGAAGGATTCACTGCCGTAAATTCACAACATTATTAATAATACTCTTGAATCTGGATGTCCAACATATTGGACATCGGGACTCAGGAGGATATAAGGTTAAGTGACAGACATACATACATACCTATACATATCGATTTAATAAGTAAATTCACTAAACAAATTTTATCAAATAAATTGTTGAATCTTTTCACCTGGTAGATAGCCATGCTTATACTGATATAAGTATTGTTAGGTACTTCTTTTTAGAACACGTGGACAGAAGATTGGATACTTGAAAACATACTTATATCTTACAAATCTCATACCTCCAGAGGCTGGAAACTTTTTTGTGCGGAAAAACGACGTAATGAACTCCCTTTTCTGTTGTCATCGTTCAATGAATATTTCATGCAGAAACTTTAATCCTCAACACTAACCCAAAAAGCTTGTTTTAGCGCGTAAATAAGTGTGGAAAACTGCGATGCGTAATGCTTTGTCGGCAACCATGCCGGCGCAGCACATTCGATCGAATCTATCGTGAACGTGGCGCTTCAGCGGAAGCTTCGCGAACGACGCGATGCACCGCCGAACCTTTCCGATTACCGCGCACGAGACCACGATCAGTCGTGCCGTGAGGCTCTAGAAGTGCGCTATACCGCTTTATCCGATTGAAACCTGATCTAGACAACACACCATACTCATTTCAGTAATTTAAATACCACCCGGCATTGTAAACGTCAAACAAACAACGTGTACGTCGGATAAGCAGCGTACATCAACTTTCTTCTGGTCCTTTGAGCCGGAATAGGCTTCTCGTGATTTAACTCGACGCATTGCGTTCGTGTTTTATTTCCCTTCAGTTCTCCGCACACTGTGTGCTATTTCGCTGTTTCTACGTCTACGCTGCAAGACTTGCTGGCGCTCAATTTGAACCGACTGAGAGAAAAACGATTCTGCATACCCATCTGTGTCTGTTCATGTGAATTTTGTGTTACTTTAGGTTAGGAATGTCGAAAACGTGATCGCATGGAATCAAAAGTTGTCACTAGAAGATCGTTTCATGTGTTTTAACGTCATCTGTTGTGTGGTTCTCGGTGTTTTCACTTGTGACTTGTGAATTTTTTCTGTATTTGACCATGGATATACTACCTTCAGGACATATTTTCAGAGAGCTCCAGGATATTCACGATACCGGCTATTTTTCTGCACAGCCTTCTCTGGACGATCATTGGCAACAGGTAAGCAGAAATTGCATTTTATCAACCTTTCGCGATAACTTATCTCTTTTATCAGAAATTATTTAACAAGGTATATGTTTGTTTTACGTTTTATCATTCTTCTTATCCGTCATTCCAAACTGGTTCGTGTTTAATGAATCAACTTCTAAGAAATGTAACCCATTGCATCCATACGCTTTTATGTTCTCGGAATATTTGAATCCAGTTTTGGTTCTATGCATCACCGGTGATACCGCAAACTTTTTGTCTGTCACCCGTATCTTGCCCATGAAAATGAGTTTCTCTGATAATTCCGCGCGAATGATGCCAGGAATGTCGCAATCTTTGTATTTATTTTATGGTTAAAGCCCGCACTGAGGTTTAAGACCGGTTCTAAAAATATGCGAAGTTGTGATTGGGTCATCGGTATAAAATACATTCATCGGCAGCATTTATCGTTTCTGGAACTCACACGACCTAGGCATATCATTTGCATAGACTTTTTATATTTCTGTGTTGTGGTAATTTAATCCTTCCAGTTCTTCGTTATAAATATCTCTCATCTGTGAATAAATTGTACAATACAGATCCAGATCGTAATGCAGTGAACACTTTTTTATAGGAAGCAAATTTCTTTCTACTTTGATTTCGATAGTGTTGAAGAAAGTTTACAGACCAAATGAAAGCTTGATTTATCAAGCTTTAAGTAGGCTGAGAACTATACCAAAATAGAGCATGCTTCTCATGTGTTGTTACTTTCCTTATTTGTTAAGTTCTATGGTTTGGCACTAAAATTTTGTTGCATGTGACACACTTTGAATTTCACCTTACCCTTTCTTTTGTTTTTTCGTAGTTTACGATTGCCTGAAGCAAGATTACTGAGTAACTTCAGTAACAGTAATATTTTTCGCGATGTTTAATATTTTTGCTGTTTTACGTACTGTATTTCGTAATTACAGTGTAAGTGTATTATATTGCATTGGGGAATCTCTAATTAAAAGAAGCTCTTTCTATATTGCATCGTGGAATTATATATGGATATACAGAATAAGCAGATAATATTTTGGTTGCCGAGCCCTAGCACGATAATGGGATTTACTCCATTGACAAAAGAGAGGAAATCAACCTTGTTCGCTGGCATATTTCATGATAATGATAATTTGGGACCCATTTTGAAGTGAGTCTCTATTGATGTTTGCTTTTTTGACATGCAATTCGAAATTTTATATGGACTTTGGTGGTAATCACTAGCCCTTCAGGCGCTTCTAGTTACTGATCCCACAAAGGGCCCTCGTCCTCAGCGATTTTTCATAAGGATAATGTGGCGTGTCCGCAAAGATTCAGTGCGAAGCATCGCTCAGATTTTGTCTCCCTTCTGAACCTGTATATATAGGGCGAGTCTTTGACCACTGGTTAATTTTAACCATAGGTTCTTGAGATCAAAAGAAACACTTTTTCCATCACGGTTTTTCCGAGGGTTTTTCCATATTCAGTTGCAAAGTTTTTTTAAATGCAAGATATTATCTGTAACCATTATTGATCTTTAGTTATAATTTTTCTCAGAATAACTAGAGTGCATTATTATCACATTAAAATGTTATTATAACGTCTCTGTGGTGGGTAGTTCCCAATAAAATAGTGTTCTGTGGTTCCTTGTTGTTTTGATTTCGTTTGAAACTGTCAACAGTTATTTGTATCTTCAAAAAAAGAATGGAAAATTTTGTAGGGATAATTTCGATAGTTTGAAATTATTCAATTCAGTATGAAATGATTATGGTCAGAAAATGCATTCTATTCTAATCTTTCTTGTTTATGAGCCTATAGCTTCCAGTCTCAATATTGATAGAATTTTAATTAACCATGCATTTTAACAAACATTCAGAAATATTAAAACTAAGTCAAATTCTATTATCTCCTAAGTTTGTGAACCAGATTGAATCGAAGTATGAAATGAAAATGTGAAAAAATTTCTTTGAAGGTACAAGACAAATCTAGGAGACTGGGTTCGAAGTTTTTAAAACTCATATGAGCTTAATTTGAAGCATTCCTATGTTAGAATAGATATAATTTGATGAGCCCTGAAAGTCTGAAGATATAAAGAACTAGCTCTTCATAAAGACAAGTCTTCAATTTAACAGGCCCGACAGAAAAAACATTACATATTTCAAGGGTCATCATGAAAATATACCGAAGTACCTATGTGAGTGATGGAAATCTTTTCCTCTATTTATTATGGAATATTACTCTGGATTAAATATTAAACAAGGTGCTAGACATCATTAATAATGAATACAGTAAATGGCAATTTAGATTCTGTGGTGAATGTAAGACAAAAATTGTTCAGTGGTTAATTTCATCTATAGTGTTCAGTGGTGGATCCATAGACTGGATAGATTTCCCCAACCTTTTGTAGAAATATATCATAAAGACATAAAATATGGCAACATTGAACAAATCTGATTATTGAATCATTTCAGCACAGAGTTGGATTTGGAAAATCAGAAAATTTGGACAAAATTATATCGATTTAATTCCTTTCAACTTCAAATATCTCAAGAATAGTGCAATTTAGGAGAAAAGATGAAGAATGATTTTATCTGCAAAAAAGACTAATGATGCCAAAATATGCATGACTGTTATGAAAAACCTGCTACAAGAGATCATTTCAATTGATATAGTCGTTTGAATATTACAGGTGAAAATGCAATTTTTTTTATGAAATTTGAACACCCTATTTCTTTTGAACGGGGCCAAATTTGGAAAAATGTTATAGGAAAAAAATGTTCCTTTTGACGTCAAGAATCTATGGTTAAAATTAACGCAGTGGTCAAAGACTCACCCTGTATACAGGTAGAACAAACATTTCGCGGAACATCGGTCTATAAATTCCAGACCTATGGAGGAATACAAAACTTTTTTGCCTTTTACAGTTATACGTTAATTCCAACTTTATTCTACTCCTTTTCCAGGCAATTCTAACCTTCAAAATGATCCAACAAACCGATAAATACGCTGTTAGTTTTCTTGTCATGTTGCAAGTAGTCAAGGAATAAAATTTCATGCGCATTCCAAATTACAGAGGCCTTTAAGCCAATCTTTGAGTCTTCGGGTGCTTTGGAAGGTTTTTTTGTCTGCATGCCACCTTGCCGCTTGCTTCTACTGTCGCAAAAACTCCTTATTTCGAGTGAATTCCTCCAAACAGCTCTTTGAATCATCTACTCGCAGTTTTTTGCTCTGGTGTGAGCACACGCGTCAACCGTTCATACCCGAATCTTAGTGTATGCTTTTGGAAACACTAACTTCTGATAACTCGAGTTTCCCAGTTATCTCTTGCAAATTCACTTTTCGGTTGTGATTGTTTTCAGGGTTTTCTCAATGGTCTCATTTGGCCGACCTGAAGTGCTGACTATGAGCGTTCTGCAGGGTAGTATCTTAGGACCTTTTTTCTTCCTAGCAAATATAATCTTTAATTAATTGCAAAATAGGCGAATTTCTTCAAATAAATGAGCACTTTCACTGATGGATGGAGTAATAAATGCACAATAGAGCAGGTGAAGAATAGATTGGCATTGAATATTGAGAGGACTTTTTCACAAACAAATCAAATGTGTTTCTACAAAGAAATAGGTTTGTTTTAATGGAAGCTTCTTGTTTTATATCAGCTGCTTTGAAATGTGCAAAGTTGGTGTTGATTATACATTCAACTTTCCTAATGCAGCATATCAAGAAGTTTGTAACTCCATTCATAAACGGTAATCACATGTATAACTTAACGTAAGTCATCAATGAATCATATTA
This sequence comes from Micraspis discolor, assembly GCA_030674115.1. Taxonomy (NCBI): domain Eukaryota; kingdom Metazoa; phylum Arthropoda; class Insecta; order Coleoptera; family Coccinellidae; genus Micraspis; species Micraspis discolor. Next base: position 7,814,115 of record JARTUT010001740.1, read on the forward strand.
CACGCTTATTTATTCTTTGATACCCACTGCAGAGAAGTAGGTATTATTGACAGTAGATTACAAATCGAAAATAGCCACTTATGAAATGGAAATATTATCGTTTTATTATATTGAATATTCAATACTCTATTCGATAACATTGAGGTGTTGAAAGTTTAATTTTATTAGAAAATATCGAAGGATACACTAGAAGTATTTTTCGAATACTTTTCATTGTATCATAATAGACGAACCATATCACGTTACAGGCTCGGTTGTAAGCTTCATAGATACGAGGTTTGCCTTTTATATTTCGGGATTATAGAACAAAAACAAATATTAATCATCGAACATCGATTCAGTACAGAAAATAATCATCAAGCAAAGTAACATCACTTTAAAATAATTATTCGTAGTGACATCATTCATTGTTGTTGAAGCTTTCGAATAAGATTTTCATATTTTTAACAGTATGATCAAGATTAAAAATCAAGTGGAGATTTCCAAAGGTGTTCGCATAAACGAAGTTTCGGCTGCTACGACCCGGCAGCCAGAATTTCAATATCGGCTGCTAACTTTCGGCTGCTAACTTCACACGGGTTGTGTAAGTTCCGTTACCCCAGACATAACACAGCTTTGAACATCAACTACTTTTTTATCAAATTGATACTGATTTAATTCTTTTTTGTTTTAATTATAGCTTTTCTTGCTTATGGCATATTTGTTTATTTTTGAAGTACGAATAACGAGGAGTTATTGTACTTCAAACGCTAATCATGTTTATATGCGTTTGTTTATAAACATTTCATATCAGAAAATGACAATTGCGCTAATTAAGTTCTATATTTATTCCATGATAGTAATTGATCATTTATTCTTTTCTCTTCAATATAAATTTTTCACATGTTCGTTTACATATCGCAACATGACACCTATGTTTACTAAAACTGTTTTGAAACGATATTTTGGACAAATTTCACATATGTATTTCCCAGTAATGAAATCTTCAAACTTGCCGCTAACCTTCATTTACTAAAATTTATTCAACCATATTCAACGTGCTTAATGAATTGATATTCGCCAGCTTCTATCTCACCAAATGTGGATACTAGTGTAGGATCGTAAGTGTTATCCCTACTTATGCGTTTCGTCCCTGGCGCACACATTTTGGACTCATCAGTATGGCTTGTGTGCGCCATGCCATAGACGCAGGGGATGTTGGAAATTTGAGGGAGCCGCCGGGAGTTGAACCCGGCACCTAGTCGGTGTGAAATTTGAGCGCTAACCTCTAGGCCACCGAAGCGCTGTGATTGAGCTACGCGGGGGCTATATGAAGTGCCGCCAAGTGATCCCTACCCACTCCCCTGCCAGTAACGGAGTGCCGCTACACACTCCCTTACCAGTGAGGAACGAAACCAGTGCGTGTTACAAGGTCAGTAGGTGTAGCCGGGTGATGGCCATCCGAGCTGAGCTACACCACACGGTATGGTGCGGACGGGTGATGTCCACCTAAGCAGATCCGCAATACCGCGGCAGACCATGAATATTTTACGGAATGGGAAAGGCGTCTAGAGTTTCGTTGGAAGTTGCAGAGAGGGAGCGAGTATACCTCAAGCGTCAACCGTCTGCTTTTGCAAGACACGTCGTAAAGACAACGGTTCCCATCACGTCGGGGTCACCAATGTTGGATCGTAAGTTATTCCTACTTATGCGTTTCGTCCCTGGGGAACACATTTGGACTCAACAGTATGCCTAGTCGGTGTGAAACTTGAGCGCTAACCTCTAGGCCACCGAAGCGCTGTGATTGAGCTACGCGGGGGCTATATGAAGTGCCGCCAAGTGATCCCTACACACTCCCCTGCCAGTGACGGAGTGCCGCTACACTAGGATTGTCAATCTACGATCATATCTAGGCCTTGACAAACCGTGGAAATGCCAGTTCAACTTCGTGGAATATTGTGGTGAAACTCTGCAAACGATTCCAGTAAAAACTATTATTGTACATCTTCGGTAACAGCATATGTGGACGGACAGATCAATTAACAGTTTTTTGTTCGAGGCCTTGTACATTGCATAGGAAAAGATGAAGAATTTCCTCGCGGTTTTACATCACTACTATAATAAATTCTTAGATTATCTGTTAAGAAAGCACAACAGGGATAAACTAAGCTAGGGTTGAGAGAAACGTATTTTTCACCATTTCAAAGTTAAGTTTATAGGTTGCTCCGGTAAAAGATGCAGCAAAACTACCAACTGTTGTGGTCATAGCAGGACTGGTACAGATGTAATCCCTAAAATTGATACTTGAATGAAGTCTTGCGTTCTCTAAAAAATTCATACCTTTTGGTATTATCGAACAGATATCTTGTTTTCTGGAGGTGTGTATAATCTATATATAAGATTGTTGGAAAATCGAAAAATCGTGAATGACAATCAGTGATTATATTCAGAAATTTGTAATCTAGTTTACAGGAGGCAACACTGCACCATTTGAGTCGTAGACGTTGGAATAAATCGATAACGCATTATCTTTATATTTTTATCAGAAGCAGTAAAAACAATAATCACTTTCAACCTGCTTTCAACGCAATGAACCCAATCCATGCTGTTGTTCCAGAGCACATAATCAATCTCGGTATAGGTTTTCTATGGTTCATCGAATTGTTTTGCATGTGCAATAATGCATTGATATTCCCAACACCAGACTTGAATGGCGCCATCGACATCATTAAAACAGTCCATTTTCCACACACACTGACAACGTCGCCATCAAATTACTATGTTGGCAATGGCGAGCACGGCACACGCTGATGTGACCTTGTGTTTATGCGATTCACCTGTTTCCTTCCTTTTGAGCTCTCCACATCACAAAAGGGCGTTCTTGTCTGAGAACAGTAGTGGAACGAACTGCTATTCGAAGGGTTAGATACAACTGAAACAACTATTCGGTGCCAGGGTCGGAGCCAGCCTAATTTGAATTCCTATTGATACTCAAACTGATCATGGTGCAGTTTTAGAGGGTTCTCTAACGAGGACTCGACAGGTTTTTTTCGCTATTCGTTACTAGGTTGAAGTTCAATGAAAACAATCTTGAATGGAATTTAATTTCGATCATATGTCCGACGTGGAGGTCGATTCTTGACAGCCAATTCCCGATGGCTTAGCTACAAATTTCGACTGAAACTTCGTCGGCTTGTAGGCGTATACCAATGAGTCGAATTAATCCAAAAACAAAGCGTTAAATCCCTCGAACGAGGTTCAATAAATCGATTGTAAAGTGTGCTGGGTTGCTTGTGGTACCGTCTTGTTGGAACCACATGTTGTTCAACTCCATATCTTCCAATTTGAGCGGAAAGCAATAGGTAATTATGGCGTGATAACCATTAGCAATCACAGAAATGTGACGATCATTATCCTGGACGAAAAAATATTGTCCTATGATTCATGTAAACCGCACTCAAGAGACATTTTTTTGTGGATTGAGTGATGAGTCATGAAACATGAAGATGAATTTGCGATAACAAAGATTATCTTGGACCATCTTTTTCAGAGTTCAATCGGAGAATAAATTTGATTGAAATGGTCCATCGGCTTCAATTCTTGAGTCGGCTTGATCTTGTATGGTTGTAAACTACATGCTGATGGTATTTTTTATATGCAATTCTTCGTTTTTTGTTAGGTTATTAGCCCTGATGGTGTCTTGTGTCTTGAATGCGGTTGTTATGTTATTTTTGTGTTACTTACAGAAAAAACGTTTCATCTTTTTACGAAAATACTCTAATCTAAGGAACGCGAAGCGAAGGGGTCAGGTCCTCTCATAAGCAAGAGTACGGTGCAAGTGCCTTGCAGCCCACAATGCCCCTCACACAATGGCACACCTGTATTGGGTCGAGTGTTATTTACATAGTATTTTTCGCCTCTGTACAGTCGTCACCTTTGTAAATGTTTAACTTGCCTCACTTTTATGCCGTTATGAAAACGTTAAGTGGAGGGAAGCGCTACGTCCCTAGACGACCATTACGAAAAGGAGTGGAACTTAATGGCCATATTGTGCGGATGTAATTTTGAATTAACAAGTTATGCGTCCCGGTTCGTACGCGAGAGTTGCGAAGGTCGATTCATTTATGGATGCGTTCCAAGATTCATCTCGTCCGTCTTGTTCTCGTCCTTCCTTGGATCATCTGGTATGGCTACTCACCCCGATGAAATAGACGTTATGTACTTGCGAGGTTTAATTTACAAGAACCCTTGTTTGGCAACTGGAAGTGAAAAATCTGTATGAAACATTAATTACCATCCTTCGAACGACGTCTGTCAATTTTGCTCACCTATTCATCTAGTGCTTTTGATTTGCTGATAGGTTAAAACCACTGTTTTTTCAGATTCTCAAGAAACAATCCTCATTGACTACTTTGAAAAGGGAAAGGCAATAACAGGGCCATAATATAGTGAATTACTGCTCATTCAGAGCAGCCACCAGTCAGAATTGGTCGAATTGAGGTACGAATTGCTACCTCACCCAAACTATTCACCAGATCTGGCACCGTGTGACTTCTTTTTTATTTCGAAATATGAAGAAATGGCTCGGCAGAAAGCGGTTACGTCAAACGAGGAGGTCATCGTTGGAACTATGGCCTATTTTGTTTAGTTCAATGAATCATTTTGTTTGGAAGTCATGAAAAACTTAAAATAACGCTTTAGAAATAAATATGAAAAATCCCAAAAAAAAAAAATACTTTTCTTTCAACATGGATATTTATCAATCCATTCTCGTACTCACGATCATTGTCGAAAGTGATATTACAGAAGACTTGAAAAATAAAGAAATAATACTTGAAAACTCTCCTTGGAGATCAAAGAACGCAGAAATCCGCTCTTTGAAGAAACAGAGCCCATAAGGTGGTGAAGTCAATGAAACTGGTTTCAAATTTTGAAAGTTTCTTTAAACAGTGCCTGGAGATGGAAGGAAAACCTCAAATTTCACCCTCACGATCTTTTATTGTAATCTCAAACATCAATTGCTTGAACTAGTCGGTATGATTTTTTATGGAAGGACTCTATTCTCTCTAATTCAATTAATGCCTTTTTGAGTTCCACAAAGGACTATAGGCCTAGTGCCTCCTTCATTAACCTAGGTTAAACCCAGGGTTCTCATTTGTAATTCAGGTATTCTGTCCACTCCCTGTTTGCTGGATATTATATGTATCGTGTGTTCCTTGAAATTAACCAGAATTCAGAATTCAGTTGTGGACCGATAATTGTACCAAATTGTTTCCAGGTTTTTATCAACAATTACTCATATTTCCCATACAAAGTAATCCTGGATTAACTATATGTTCGAATTCAGCAATTATGGCGTTTAAATAGTGCTCTGTGATATGTATAAATAATGTGCTTCATAGAAGATTTTAATATTGTTTGTATTGTAAACAGCTGGACTAACCTGATTCACACCGAAGGGTCCGATCAATATGAACATCTGTTTCTATTGATTTGAAAATTGAATGTCACGAAAATCCGAGCAAAAATCCTGTGATTTTCTATGTTAAAATGGTTTTTGAGATTCTTTATAAAGCCCACATCATAAGCGGACAATAACATATAACAATGGATCGAATTATCGACTTATTTTTAAAAAATAATGAAGTTGGTTATTGGGTATGTAGTCAGATAAGATATCTTTGAATCCTCTTTATTATTTCAACCAAGCTTTCGGGTTCTCTCGAACCCGAATCTTCAGGGAAACTATGATGTTAATAACTTCAGAAACTAGATATTATGTTATAAATTCTACTTATTTAAGGCGAGGAAAAAATTTAATATTCTGCTTCTGATTTCATTCAATGTATATCACTACCTTTGAGAATTTGTTAGGATTTGATAAGATTTTGCTTAATTTCCAATCGTAAAAATTAGGTCAATGAAAAATTGAATAATAGGAAGACAATAAGACAATTGATTGTCAATTTCTCAGAAACTACAACGATGCAATTGAAGTTTAATGAAACACCAATAAGCACTCATTATTCAACATTGTTTCAGAATTAGTGCTTTCAACTTTTCGTTTACTTCACGGACCCCATTTACTCATAATTTCCTCTTGACTGTCTCTTATAATGAACATTCTGAAGGTGAATAAAACAAAGAAAAAACACCAAAGGGTTTTCTTTGTCATCTTGGTAATGAGCGTAAATATAGACGTTATACACGTTACAAATCTATACCAAAATACTAGATCTCCGTAGAACTTTTTCGATAAAATTCTGCACTGTTCATAACTTAATGAATAACTTGAAAACCCACCCCCTTGTATATATATCTTCCATGCTTCCTTCCTGTGCACCGAAAGTTTCATTGTGTGGGGCGACATGAGATCAGTAAATTTAGCCGAGTTTATAACATCGGCACAGGAATAAACTTTTGCAGGGATATATTTGGGGTTGTTTCAATAGAATTTACTTGGATGCGTTTCCAAATCAAGAACTTGGCAGTGAGCGAGAAGGACCTTGGAACGTTTCCCAAACGATCAGCCATTATATCCGCATAAAGACATGTTGAAGGGAGGCAACAAATCTCATTTGTGAGAAAGGATTGAGCGAGGAGCCCTTCCTAAATTTTGGGTAGCATACTTAGTTACCAACTTATTACAGCAGAATAACTAGCCGAGTTCCCTTTCAGCGACAAGGGAATTGAATGGAGCATGCTGGAGGGAAAGATGCTACACCTATGGGGACCGTAAGTTGAATCCTGTACTTTATTTCCTTGGGTATTAACTCCGAAATTGTTCTTGCAAGAAAACGTCGACTTGAGTATCAAGGAATAATATTACGACGTAAACTTAGATATTAATAATATTTTGAAAGTAATAATAGGTATTTAAAGTAAGAACAAACAAATGTTGACGACGTTGATTCAAATTTTTATTGTATTACAAAAAGAAAAGTTCGACTTTTATGAATGAAAAATGATATCTGGCAAATGTCCACCACGACCACGCTGACAGAAGTAAAGTCTTTCAGCAAAATTTTTAATCACATATTTTGAGTTTTAAGGCTGCAATCGATTCGATTGGCTCCGTATAGGCATGAGCGTGAACCCATTAACGGATTCCAGCAACACTTTTATCGCTTAGAGGACGGTGCCTTGCGCATGCTGTAACTATTGATCTCGGCTGAAAATTTGCTCTAAGGAATTATTCGCTTCTGAATTTCAACAGTTGACTCATTGAGTTGTTATTATAAGATAATAAAGGAAGTCTATAGTTCGGCGTGATCCATTGCCATGCGCTTGAGGTGCTACAAATAGAATTTGAATCTTTGGAATGGGCTATTCGATAGAGTAAGACGAATTCCTGAAAAGAAGTTTTCGATCATAAATTAGCTTTTTAATAAGCTATCAAACTAATGATTTACTTATTGATGCTTTGAAAACTTCTAGAGATCAATTAATCAAAATTAGTAGGATCATATCTCCTGAACTATGAGTTAAGTTAAGAATAATATAAAAGAAGGATAATGGGTGAAACCGCAGGAGTGCAGAAAATATGAGAATTGGATGGAAGGTACTTGCAATAAGCAGAAACACATGTCGGCAAGTACCTTCCATCCAATTCTCATATTTTCTGCACTCCTGCGGTTTCACCCATTATCCTTCTTTTATATCTAATTTCACCGCATTATATCCTTTTCTGTAAGTTAAGAATAATACCTACTACTGTATTTAGATAGGAATAGACGGAAATTTATACAAATCCGATCTTCAGGAACTGATTCTTGGCATACCACAGGGAAGCATAGCAGGACCTCTATTCTTCATCATCTATATAAATGATTTCAATACATGTCTTGGAGTAAGGGAAGAAGTGGTAATCGCTGTAAACTATGTAGATGATACAAATCTTCTAGCTATCCAAAAGCTCTTCACAGGACTACAACTCCTCAGTTCAAAATTATTAGGAAACAGCGAAAAATGGTTCAATGCAAGCAACCTTGTTCTTAACAAAGGAAAAACTAGGCTGGTTTCTTTTACACCCTCTAACTCAAACATTGAAAATAGGGACAACTTAACAATAAACCAAGACAACTACAACTTGAGCGATTCCACCAGATTGCTTGGAATGCACATTGATAAAAATCTCAATTGGAATAAAACATGTCGAATACCTGGATGGGAAAATTAAATCATCAATATTTGGAATTTGAGAAATCTCGAAATATATTAGCAGAGATGTGTTAAAGATTGTATATCAGTCAACAATTGAATCCAAATTAAGGTTTGGAATAATTTTCTATGGTACATCTAACATACATCATCTATTTATTTTACAAAAAAGTAGTGAGAATAATAAATGGTCTTGGATACATACCATTGATAACAGAATATTCTAGATATCAAAGCCAATAGCCCCAATATCGTGAGATGGTGCGGCAACGCTTTTTTTGATTTTTGTTGGATTTTGAATTTTTTTTTGTAGAAAATTTCAAAGTCCGGTCCTGCCCTTCCTGAAGCCCGACAATCAATTCCTTCCTGATATCAAAGCCAACAGATCAATCAACGCTTTTCTTGATTTTTATTGAACTTTGAATTTTTTTTGATAGAAATTTTCAAAGTCCGGTCCTGCTTTTTCTGAAGCCCGACAATCAATTCCATTGATAACAGACTATTCTGAATATCAAAATTAACAACTCCAATATCGTGAGATGGTGCGAAACGCTTTTATTGATTTTTGATGAACTTTGCATTTTTTCCAATCCCTCCGTACCCTCCTTGAAGCGCGACACTGGATTTAATCGATTCTTATGATTATTCAAGTCATAAATATCACCTCAAATTCATTAAACATATGCGACAACGTCTTTTCAGGAATTCGTCTTACTCTATTGAATATCCCACTCCAAAGATTCAAATTCAATTTGTAGCACCTCAAGCGAATGGCAATGGATCACGCCGAACATTTTAAATCATAGAGTACCTTCATTATCTTAAAATAACAATTCAATGAGTCAACTGTTGAAATTCAGAAGCGAATAATTCCTTAGAGCAAATTTTCAGCCGGGATCAAAAGTCACAGCATGCGCAAGGCACCGTCCGCTAAGCGATAAAAGTGTTGCTGGAAATCGTTGCTAAACTCACGCTCATTACAAACCTGCAGAGGCGCTTTTAGAGGTAGCGGCCTATCAACTATATATGCAATATATATTCAGGAGTGTCTACTATTCATGAAAAGAATCAGCCAGATTTTTAAAAAATTTGAGAACAAGTAACCCATCCATGAAACCAGAAGTATAGACTACACATACCGTAAATTTACTCTGACAACGAGTCAAAAACAGGTAGAATATAGATGCCTGAAAATCTACAATGCCCTACAAGAAAACATCAAAAGGATAGAAAATTTAAAACACTTTAAATGGAACATAGATAAATACTTATTGAATTTGGAACCATATAGTCTATCAGATTATATTAAATGAGAATATAATTAATTATTGACACTTTTTCAACTCAATTTCAAGTTGTACTTTTATTTTGAATTGAAATAAAGAAACATTATTATTAATATTATTATTATTATGATTCGTATGATTAAACAGCATAATGAAGAGTCAATTTTCGATCTGTCACCTCATGACCATGTGACATTATGACTGTCGAACATGGCGTGCTATTCAAATTTTGCCCACTTATTGATCTTGATACCAATTTGGGCCATGTGTTTGCTTTTTTGTCCCTTACCATTAAATTTGGAACGTCCTCGCTCACGTCCGCGAGAATTCTAATAACAAAGAAATGAATAGAAACCGGGGTTGGGGCGAAGAAACTCTGAGTAGAAGAGGATGGAACTTTTTCCTGCTTCCCGGAATTATTCATGTCGAATATTTTGATGTTCAAGGAGTCGACCGAATTGAAGTTCGCTGTTTTTGCGGTCTTCGTTTCGAAAGAAGAGAGGTTTCCGTTTTGCGTAACATTGACGCCAAGCGATAGCAGTTTTTGGAAAAGAATTGATTTCCTGTGTTTCGTTATTAGATTGCGGACAGGGAAGAAAATTATGTAATGCTTTTACCGCTACGATAATGGCTTCTACTCGACTAAAAATAGTATCATCGTAACCCAATTAACATCATCCAAAGGGTCTGACTTTTTTTTTACAGATCATTTTTCAATTGTAATGAAATGAAAGTTGTATTACAGGAAAGTAAACATTTATTTCAAAATTCTCAATATCAATAATTGATTGTGCCATTTATACCAACCATCGCAGTCTCTGTGGACCAGAATTGCAAATAAAAGGAAATTGGAATTTTCATATCAAACTTGGACAACATGATATTTGATATTCTTATACGTGATGGGCAAATGTGTGGAACCAAGTAAATTTCTTTGGAATTATTAGAGATATCAAAATGAATTGTTTTATATTTTTTATTATTTTGAACTTCAGGTTTTACCGGAAGTAATGTCAGTTTTAAAATTTGCAATGGAACATTGTATATTATTTTAGTTCCTGATGAAACATTTTATTACGAGTAAAAAAATATCGGGTTGGATATCTACCGAGATATTAACGAAAAAGTATCTAAAGTAAGTAAAAATCTAATGTCCATTAAAGAAATAACTAGTAATAATTATTAACTGAAACTAAATGATTTTCAAAGCATTGAAACTTAACCAAATTAAACTTAATGTATTTGATGTTCAAACTGAGCACCGTTTACTACTTAACAACAAGCAAGTCGGTTTGTACATTCTCTAGTAACATTAGGTTATTACTTCTGGTGGAATTCTCTGTATCTCGTGAGTTATTCCTACAGCTAAAGTTTGCAAATTATTTGGTTTTTCAACATAAACCTTAGACTTTAAGTAACCCCACAAAAATAGTCCAATGGGTTAAGGTCGGGACTTCGTGCAGGCCATTCATAATAACCCCTTCTTCCAATCCATTTGTGATGAAATGTCCTATCTAAATAATCTCGATCAATGCGAGTGAAATGGGGTGCTGTTCCATCCTGCTGAAGTCAGATATTATTTGGTAATTATCCATTTACCTCCAATGCCGGAATCACTTGTCTCTAATAGCTGTAAATACCTATTTCCGTTTAAAGTTTCATTTAGAAAGAAGGGTTCCACGATTCTGTTGTTATGAATGCCGCCCCAAAAGTACAATTTTTGGGGATGTTGTGTATGAGCGTCTTGAACCCAATGAGGATTAGTTTGTGACCAGTAGCGGCAGTTATATCGATTAAGTATACCGTTTAAACTACAAGTAGCTTCGACTGAAACCTCCACATTTCTTATAAAATTAATATCACTGTTGCAATTGTGAACATCTGTCGAAATCGTCTTTAGACAGTTCTTGAACTTTATATGGATGATATTCTTCTCGCCTTAAGATTCTTCCTACTGAACGACGACTAAATCCATGCATATTGGCGAGGTCGGTAGTGGATAAGTGAGGATTTTCTACCAAAGATATACCAACATTCTGAGCTACATTTTCATTAGTTGCACTTTTTAACCGTCCACTTTTTGGTACATTGCTCTGTTCCATTTGTATCGTACTTTCGCAAAGTTTTCGTCATTACTGGACAGTATATTTATGCATTAGGATGAACAATGTTAAAAAGGTCACAAACTTCTGGTTGCGTCCTTTTCCTCTTCCCATACCCATTCATCATTGATATTTTTATTTTTTACGATCAAATTAAAACGATATAATCCTTTACGTTCATATTCAAACACTTAAAACTTATTTTGACAGCTACTGTCTTTTCTACGATGAATTTCATGGACTACTAGATACCATTAAAATTTTCATTTCTTTAGTTACTTTTCTGTTAATATCTCGGTAGGTATTGAAATAAAAATATCGAACCCGATATTTTTGTACTCGTATTAAAATTTTTCATCAGAAACTAAAGTAATATACAGGGTATTCCATTGCAAATTTTGAAATTGACATTACTTCCGGTAAAACTGGAAGTTCAAAATTGTTAAAAAACATAAAAACAAATAGGCAATCTACTGCAGTATCCATCATCCAAATTTTATTTTGATATCTATAATAATTCCAGAGATATTTACTTGCTTCCACACATTTGCCTATCACTGCATATACAGGGTGAGTCTTTGACCACTGCGTTAATTTTAACCATAGGTTCTTGAGATCAAAAGAATTATTTTTTCCATTACGGTTTTTCTATATTCAGCTGCGTTGAAAAGTTATAAGCATTTTAAGTTTTCACATTGGGCAAATACCCCTCTGTAGTCCAGTATAGTTTGAATGAAAAATACCTTCCACAGCATCCACTATTGCATCAGAATTGTTTAAAAACATTATTTTCCCTCTAAGAAATGATTCACTCACTCATGTTTCATCCGATGAGGTCCATGTCCAGAAGGAAGATACAAAATACTAATTTTCTGGTGACAGAGACCAAAAAATTCAACACTGTTAAAAATATGAAAATCTTTTCGAAATCCAACAACAATGAATGACACTACGAATAATCATTTTAAAGTGATGTTACTTTGCTTGATGATTATTTTCTGTACTGAATCCCAATAACAATTTACCTGGGTAGATTACAAGTATTTCCAGATTTAGGTGTGCAGTTATACTTTCTTGAAGAAATACCTAAATTTGATTTTGAAAAATCAACTAGGTGTTCTTTAATAAAAAATATTTTGTTAAATCATTAATATGAATCTATTCTGTTTAGACACTAATTACTGATTACTGATTTTTATAATTAGATTATCTGTTCTAATTACGTAAACAAGAACATAGATATTGAATAATGGTTATTCATAGATTATGTCAAATTTTAATACCTTACCATAGAATATTATTTTATTACCGAACCCCAGGAGCGAAAAAATTAATATTTGCAATGTTTTTTTAAATGAAAGATAATATCTGTAACCATTATTGATCTTAAGTTATAATTTTGCTCAGAATAACTAGAGTAAATTATTATCACATTAAAATGTTATTATAACGTCTCTGTGGTGGGTAGTTCCCAATAAAATAGTGTTCTGTGATTCCTTGTTGTTTTGATTCTGTTTGAAACTGTCAACAGTTATTTGTAGCTTTCTTTCAGAAAAATGTGGAAAATATTGGAAGGATAATATCGATAGTTTTAAATTATTCAATTCAGTATGAAATGATTATGGTCAGAAAATGCATTCTATTCTAATCTTTCTTGTTTATGAGCCTATAGCTTCCAGTTTCAATATTGATTGAATTTTAATTAACCATGCATCATAACAAACATTCAGAAATATTAAAACTAAGTCAAATTCTATTATCTCCTAAGTTTGTGAACAAGGTTGAATCGGTGTATGAAATAAAGATAATAAAGGTATAAAGCAAATCTAGGAGACTGGGTTCGAAGTTTTTAAAACTCATATGAGCTCAATTTGCAGCATTCCTATGTTAGAATAGATATAATTTGATGAACCCTGAAAGTCTGAAGCTAAAAAAACCAGCTCTTCATAAAGACAAGTCTTCAATTTAACAGGTCCTGACATAAAATACTTCACCTATTTCAACGGTCAAAATATACCGAAGAGTGATGGAAAACTTTTTCTCTATTTATTATGGAATATTATTCTGGATTAAATATTAAACAAGGTGCTAGACATTTTTAAAAATGAATACAGCAAATGGCAATTTAGATTTTGTGGTGAATGTAAGACAAAAATTGTTCAGTGGTTAATTTCATCTATAGTGTTTAGTGGTGGAACCATAGACTAGAGAGATTTCCCCAACCTTTTGTAGAAATATTTAATAAAGACATAAAATATGGCAACATTGAACAAACCTGATTATTGAATCATTTCAGCACAGAGTTGGATTTGGGAAAATCAGAAAATTTGGACAAAATTATATCGATTCAATTCCTTTCAACTTCAAATATCTCAAGAATGGTGCAATTTAGGAAAAAAAATGAAGAATGATTTTATATGCAAAAAAGACTAATGATTCCAGGAAGTACGAGATACGGACCTATAGTTCAAGCGATATTTGTTTTTCATGCAATTTAACCAATCTGTAGAGTAGTAGTGAGAAACCCACAAGAAGTGAATTGAATCTATTGATGCCAAAATATGCATGAGTGTTATCAAAAACCTTCTACAGGAGATCATTTCAATTGATATAGTCGTTTGAATATTACAGGTGAAAATGCAATTTTTTCATGAAATTTCAACACCCTATATCTTTTGAACGGGGCCAAATTTGGAAAAATGTTATAGAAAGAAAATGTTTCTTTTGACGTCAAGAACCTATGATTAAAATTAACGCAGTGTTCAAAGACTCACCCTGTATATTTTGCTCTAATATAGTTGCAGCAAATTCTTCCATAACGAGATGACAAACTCAGTAGTTGCATAACTTTCCAGCTTCCATCTTCTCATAAATCTTGGGCGTATTTCTGTTCATATATGGGTATAATATGTAATATGAAGTTAGTTCAATGCTTCAGAACGTTGCCTTCGAATTCCCTTTTAACTCGTACGATCAACAGCTTGCAGAGCTATGAAACAACGCTCAGAACCCGCATTACGTGTATACAGCAGAATGTTCCTGGATTCCTCTTCTTACTTTGTTCAATAATAGAAGAACAAGTGAGGGAAAATGCTCAGAAATTCCTCATCCAATGTGATATCTCCATAAGGCATACCTAGGATTCCATTGAAATTGTTGGTCTTCCCACCAAGCTCACATAAAGCGGTGAATCCTTTTATCCCCCCATATCGAATAGTTCGGTCTGCTAGAAGTGAGTAATGTGTTTAGAATATGCTCAAAGCATATATAAGTTATCCCTGGATCGTCTGTGCCTTGCCTGAATGAAATTCCCATTTTCAGACAATCTAGAAAGCGCTAAACTTCAGTGTGTCAACTCATATTTTATGTATACAGTTCGGATCCTCCATATCAACCAGCAGGAAGTTATCGACCGTGGTATAGGGGTGAACAATCTGGGAATCACGAATATTTCTGTTCTGGAAAATGAAGATAATTCGCTGAAATTCAATGTGAAAACTAAAAATGCTTTTTAACGCAGCTGAATTTGGAAAAACCGTAATGGAAAAAGTGTTTCTTTTGATCTCAAGAACCTATGGTTAAAATGAACGCAGTGGTCAAAGACTCACCCTGTATAAGGCAATCCTCGTATTTTTTTGTATACTGAATATCGGGTGTCCTGAGGTGGGTGACCTATTAATTAATTATGGAAACTATTCATGCAGAATATATCGTCCGGACTAGAACCACATGAATAACACTGAAATCCCTGTTTGTACAGCCGCGACATTAGCGTACGTTTGCTGGCTAACAAAGTCGATAAAGTTACCTAAGTGAAATGAAACATTCAACCGATAAAATTGGATCTCATTAAAAGGGCCAAATTTGGACCCAAGCCGCCGAAAAAAGCCTTCCTAATCCAAATAGAGCTCATATCATATATTGCGACTAATCTTTCTCTCTCGTCAATTCGACCGAATTCCATTCGTCTGAATCACACAGATAGGAGAAGGAGCCTCCACACTAGAACAGCAATGAGATAAATAAGTAAACGCTTTAACTTTAACTACGCTGGTATTTTTCCGATGTCGATTGCTGGGAGGCATGGAAACATTCATAAATAACGGTGGCAAGAGAGCAAATCGCCGATCGACCCTTCGGATGAATACGTTTTCGAGCGTTTCGTCGGGAAATGGAGTTTTTTCTGCACTGTGTAAACATGGCGGAACGATGCGAAAAACTGCCGATTGGATTTCGATAATTATGAGTGGATTGGTTAAGAGCTACGGAATATTTAAGTTCCTTTGGTTTGGGCTCCATTTGTTTAGACTGTTGGAGGTCTTTATGGTTATTATGTTTTGAATTCTGTCGATTGCAAATGATTGTGAACGACTTCTAATATCACTTTCGATAATTGAGTCCTTTCTCTGTTGCTTGATCTGTGTTTTTTTATTTTGGCGATTGCAAGGCATTTTGATGGAATTTTTGAATCATTTTCGACAGTTCATGTTCGAAGTCTTTGTAAGCCACTTCACAAATAAGTTGTTTTATCGTTTTATCGTCAAATTATTGCAAATGATCGGAGATATCTCTCTCGATATTGATCTTAAGCATTTGTTCGGAGCTATGGAATAAAGGCTCATCCTAATATGACTCCTAGATGTCAGCACTATATAATTTTTACACGTGACATCTTTTCAAATGACATAAGCCATTTTGTTTTATTAGAAGGTTGTACAGTTTTATCCATGGACCGGTACTCATTGCAACAACGCGTTTCCATCATTCAAGTTATTAAGAAAATGGGCTTTCTTTGAAAAGTACCCATCGCATTGGTGTAAATAATCGGCCAAATCAATCTTAAATTCAATGATTACTGAAAAAATTCGAAGAAACTGGTTGTTTTACTGATAAACCAAAAAGTGAAAGACAAAAAACTGTACGCACAAATGAAAATATTGCTGCTGTTAGTGAAAGTGTTGAAAATGAACCGACAACATCAATTTCGCGTCGTTCGCAAGAATTGGGCCTATCTTATGGCTCCTTATGGAGGATTTTGCATAAAGATTTGCATTTACAGGCTTATAAAATTCAATTAACCCAGAAATTGAAAGAAAGAGACCATTTACAACGTCGTAATTTCGCTAGTTGGATTATTGAACAGCGAACGACAGATCCATTGTTTTCAAGCAAAATTTTGTTTAGTGACGAAGCTCATTTCAGAATGGATGGATTCGTCAATAAGCAAAATTGTCGTATCTGGGATGATGATAATCCTCGTGTTATTCATGAATAATCTCCACACACAAAAAGTTACTGTTTGGTGTGCATTTTGGGCAAATGGAATCATTGGGGCATTTTTCTTCGAAGATGATGCTGGAAATGCTGTTACTGTGAATGCTGAGCGATACCAATCAATGTTGAGAGACTTTTTAAGGACACCGTTGAGTCATATTGATGTGTCTGACGTCTATTTGCAGCAAGACGGTGCTACATGTCAGACAACTCCAGAAAACATTACGTTTTTGCGATCAAAATTTCCTCAACGTGTAATTTCACGAAATGAAGATTTCAATTGGCCTCGAAGGTCATGTGATCTAACACCATTAGATTTGTTTTCGTGGGGTTTTTTTGAAAAGTCGAGTGTATGCTAACAAGCCACAAACAATTAATGATCTAAAGAACAACATTCAAGTTGCCTTTCATGAAAGTACACGGTGGACATTTGAAAGATATTCTATTCCACTTATAATTGTACTGGATCATACTTTTAATAAAAAAACAGCTTGAAAAAATTGCAAATTGTTTGTATTTTATTTCAAAGAAACATGTAAGGGCGTTTTTTGGATGACCCGTTATTTATGTAGTTATTGTGCTTAGGCTCGATTTGTAAAGGGTCTTTCAACAAGAACTTGTATTTTTAATTCTGGCCACACCTACCACATGATAGCATTGACAGTTAGTTTTTTGACATATTCTTAGTAGATGCTTCGACATTTGTTACAATGAATTCAATTTCGCTCGACAATCGCATTAGAA
The DNA here is from genome assembly GCA_030674115.1 of Micraspis discolor. Classification (NCBI taxonomy): domain Eukaryota; kingdom Metazoa; phylum Arthropoda; class Insecta; order Coleoptera; family Coccinellidae; genus Micraspis; species Micraspis discolor. The sequence continues at coordinate 7,831,660 of JARTUT010001740.1, forward strand.
AAATTGAAACCCACTATGAAAATTGTGGTTTCTACAAGACGGTGCCACTTGTCACACAGCCAATGAGACAATCAATTTATTGCAAACTAGATTTGCTGATAGTATAATTTCACGAAATTTAGCTGTTAAATTGTGTGATTTAACACTACTGGATTATTTTTTGTGGGGCTATCTTGAGGACTGAGTCTATACGGAGTCAATCGAAGCGATTGCAGCCTTAAACCTCAAAATCTATGAAATAGACCCGACATTTTGCCAAAAAGTGATTGAAAATTTCGAAAGACTACTTCTGTCAGTTTGGTCGTGGTGGACATTTGCCAGATATCATTTTTCATTCATAATTGCCGAACTTGTCTTTATGTAATACAATGAAAATTTGAAGCATCGTCATCAACACTTTTGGCTTTATTTTGTTAAAAAAAAAGTTTTTTTGTTATTTTCAGTCGGAGGCCCTTAAATTACTGTGTTTCTGTTTTGGCCATTTCAAATTATCGCAAATGATTTCGAATACAAGGACTTATAACATTACAACGCAGTTGAATTGGAAAAAGTGTTATAAGAAAAAATTATTTCAAAAATCTATAAAAGAAATCAATATAGTATGGCCTTTGGCGCCATTTTTTCAATACCTTTAATACTGGATTCAGAAACGTTGTTCACCTTATCAATTAGTTGATCAACCAAATATATGACCGATATTCCGCAAATTGAGAATACCATTGGCCAATTAGACAAATTCGTTGAAATAATCTATGACTCCTTAGATTATGAAACTCACTTTGAAGCTTTCAATCAGGTATACACACTCTATTCTAAAAAAAACCGAACAGTGCCATCTGTTGTAATATTTTACCCGTAGATGTCTTAGACCCTCATTGACAATTGATATAAATTTCATGAAATTTGGATGCATTCAAGAAAAGTTATAACTTTTCAAATTTCAGTGTGTTATGTACATCGGTCGGAAAATGAGTTTCAAACAAAAATATGTCATATTCATTGAGGCGGATGTTTTAGTTCTAGAGTCGAGGATAGCTACTGATCTCCGTTATGGAAATTTCTCCTTTTTTCCTTATGTTGTGAATGTTCCAAGAATGGTTTAAATTATTAGAATCAATCACTAAATCGGAAAACATATTTGAGTTAATAAGATACATTTTTGGATTGCTTGAAAAATGAACGACTGAAACATATAATGAAAAATTTTTGTCTTAATGAATTTCAGAAACATACATTTTAGATTTGACATTGAACAATGTCCGTTGTTTTCGAATTTGAAGTTGACACCTTGATTAAATATTTAATCATGTTGGCGCTCGTGAACTTACAGTCACCTAGTTGTTTAAATTAGATAATTTTGGTCATTATCTTATCTGGGCACTTATGATATAACCACGTAGTTTCATTTTTCCGCTGGTAGAATTTTCCTCATTTTTGATTTACTTCGAACGAGAGACCCACGATTAATAGTGCTAACTGTTCTTAATTTTAAGAAATTATCATGAAAATTCCTTCCGTGCCTTGTATGGGAATACTAGTAAAAAAATTTTATTCCACACAGACTGTGAAATTCAGATTTGTACAAAGACGAAGTTATCTCTATTGGAAATCTGATTTGAAATAATCGCAATAAGACTGCTTTGAATGTTCTAGAATATGTTCTTAAGCAAATATTTGTATTCAAAACTAAATATACCTAAATTGAGGCTTGATCGGTGCTGAAGCCGATAAGATAATGGGCATCTTGAATTTCAAATTTGTTTGAACCATCTTTAAATTTCTAGACATAATTAGATTAGATCACAAATATAATTTAAACATAAAGTGTCAAGAAAGGGTATTTGTAAGTTCAATAAAACAAAAAAATTGTGAGAAATAAAAAAGTTTATTGTTTATTATGAACATACAAATTGGAGAATTATTTGGAAAAGATGTTATCTAAATGATGACCGTTGCGTTGCTGGCACTCTTCTAAACCGGAACGAAGATTGGGGATAACACGTCACATAGCTATTGACATTGCTGCCAGTTCTGACCTGATGTATGGATTCAACTGGGTTAGATCCGTCGGATTATTTTGATAAGCCTTACTTTAAAGGTATTCCTATGCAAAGTAGTCAAGCGGTCTAAGGTCGGGGCTTCTGGAAGGCCAGTTGATGTTACTCCTTCGCGAAATGACTTGATTAGGGAATAATTCGTAACAACTTCCAGTGAATCATTTGAGGTATGGCAAGTGGCCCTATCTTGCTGAAACCACGTTCTTGAGTTGGAACCTGCAAACTCCTGCTACTCTGGGACTAAAAATTTCGCAATAACGGCCACTATTCACATTAATAGCACGGCCTCATTGATCTTCATGAAAATAAGAACCAGTTAGGCTTTTAGCAGACATAGCGGCCCAAACCCCGACCTTTGGGCTATGCAGGGGTCGTTCATGTATCCGTCTCGAATTCTCCACTGCCCAGTACCGACAATTCTGCTTATTAACATGACAATTTAGGTGAAAATTTGCTTTCACCTGAACACTATGTTGTTGAATTTGTTAAATCGCTGCAGCATTTCGTTCGCAGAATTCAGTCGATTAGCATAGTCTGCATCCTTCAATTCTTGAACCAATTGAATTTTATAGGATTTTAGATGTAAATCTTTCTTTAAAATCGAATGTAAGGACGATTCTTTGGTGTTGAATGCTTAGCTTCGCTTTCGGATGGATAAAGACGGATTTTGACGAACCGACGCCTCAACTTCTTCAATTATTTCTTCATCGACGACCAGAGTTTTGAATTTTAACTGTCGCACCTGTATTCTCGAACATCCTGATCCATTTCTTAATGCTATCGTCATTTGGCGCGTGGCGTGTACGATATTCCGCACGATAGAGACGTTGAGCAGTCACTATTGAATCACCATTTGGATAATACGCTCGTACGCAAAATGCGCGATGGTCCCCGAGTACTGTGACTAAAACTCCACAAAATGGTGGACGCCACGAACTCCTCCCAGCTCCTTTTAGATGCCCCGTTCCGAATATGGCGCGAAAACAAATACCCGATACTCTTTCTGGACACCTTGTACTATCAAAGTGAGTTATCTCATCTAGAAAAATTGAAAATATCCTGACCAAATGAACGGGAATATGCGTCTTCTTACGAATTCGCTATCCTAAATAATCAAATATTGATAGTTCTAGAAAACTATTGGTTTTGAACGCAATTCAAATATTTGCTTCTATCATAAAAATTGATAACAAAAAAGATTATTCGCGATATAAATCTTATTTTTATATGCAAATATGACTTGTAATTTTTACTCAAGTGTCAGCAAATATTTGAAAATGGCATGAATTTCTTTTAGCGGTAACCCTTATACACCAACTTTTTATCAATGGAAATTTCTCTAATTGAAATTTATTTATGTACCTTGAAAAAAGTAGTTTTCAAGAAATTTTTCCTATTTTTGATGGAAAAAATTTATTTGGATTATTTTAATCTATGTTTTGAATATTGTATTAGGTTAATCTCAATAAATTCAGATATATGGGCAAAACGAAGGCTCGCTGTTCCATAATAAACAAGCTCGCAAAAATTGACTTCGAGAATCTGTAATACCTAATATAGTAGTGAAAGAAGTATCGGATGCTGCACTAGAGTGCTAGAAACTCAGATAGAAATGAAATAGATTGAAATTAAGATCGTAGCAATTTTTTTCTATAATTATTCTATATTCTATAATTCTATTTTATATAATTATTTCTATATTATAAGATAACTATATGAAATTTATATTTTGATAATAATTTCCGGTCAGTGTTTGGATTGGTTTTTACGGGTGTCATTGCAACAACGGATTTCGAAAGCTGGTTTATATTTATGATTGCGTGTCATTTGTAATCGGTTGAATGAAATGACCTGATTTTTTCGGGAAATATTATATCTTTTGTACTTCATTAGTGGGGGGAACCACCTACATAAAAAAGGCCCCTCAACAACCCCCCACAAAACCTCCAACATCAAAAAATAATTTATTTGCGTTATAATTATGCCAGTTTATTCAATATAATCTACTGAATCCAGCACATATACTGAAATAATTTGTGATCCCCCGCTTACCACCGCATAGCCCCCTCGAATTCAAAAATTCGGCGGACACTGAAACTGCGCATTGCTGGCGATTTTGCGATGAGAATAGTATCTTTGTATAACGTCGAATATAATCTATAAGGTGGAATAATTTGTGACCCCCCGTAATCCCTCTAAAGCACGGCAGAAACATCCTCCATAAACTTACGATCGCAAAAACTAGATGGAAACGGCCGTTGCTGGATATTTGTTTCGCGAAATGAGTCTTCCTCAACTCATTCAATAAGCCCCATATAATGAAATAATTTTTATCAAACAAATCACTAGCAACTTACAGTTATTCTTACAACGGAATTTTTGAGATCTAAAGGGGGGCAATTCTGATTGAAGCGCGGGGTCACAAATTATTGAATTATATGAGGCTTATTGAATAAGTTAAGGTAGACCCATCGAATTCAAAAAATCGGCGGACACTGAAACGGCCGTTTCCATCTAGATTTTGCGATCGTCAGCTTTGGGGGTTGTTTATAAGGTCGTGCTTTGGGGGATTACGGGGGTCACAAATTATTTCCTCCTATAGATTATATTCGACGTTTTACAAATTTTCATCGAAAAATCGCCAGCAATGCGCAGTTTCACTGTCCGCCGAATTTTTGAATTCGAGGGAGCTATGCGGTGGTAAACGGGGGGTCACAAATTATTTCAGTATATGTGCTGGATTCAGTAGATTATATTGAATAAACTGACATAATTATAACGCAAAATAAATTATTTTTTGATGTTGGAGGTTTTGTGGGGGGTTGTTGGGGGTCTTTTTTATGTAGGTGGTTCCCCCCACTAATGAAGTACAAAAGATATAATACTTCCCGAAAAAATCAGGTCATTTCATTCAACCGATTACAAATGACACGCAATCGTAAATATAAACCAGCTTTCGAAATCCGTTGCTGAAAAGCGTTGCTGCAATGACACCCGTTTGGTTTTTCTAGTAATTCAGGTCCTATTCAATCAATAACACAAGTTACATTTTTGCTTTATCAGCATAAAGCAATAACTTGACAAAACAAAAAAAATATTCAGTTGAATTATATCGCATGATCTTGGAGAATAATTATTTGGGTCATTTCTCGAAATAATATAAATATTTCTTTCAATAAATCAATTGTTACGGTAGCGCCATGAGGTGTAGCAACATCTTATTGGCACCAAAACACTTCTGGGTCGATACCATTCAAATTCTGACACAAATAATCATTGATCATTGATCTGTATCTCCAGCATATGTTTTTCAAGATGTATGGACAGATGATGTTTCCATATATGGCAGTTTCGTTTGTTTCGGTAACCGTTCAATCAGAAATGAGCTTCATCATTAAACTGTTTTTTGATTAAAAGTGGACCAACTTTAAGTTGTCGTAGGATCTAATCAGCAAACAAACGACATTTTTGGCTTCAGTTCTTGAACCAGTTGGATCATGTATGGGTGTAGATCAGGATCTTCTCGCAAATTTTACTACTTATGTGCCCAATTTGTAATGAATGTTGACGAACAGACAATTTTGGATCTTCATTCCACTTTCAATGACAGCAGCGATATTTTCTTTTTTACTTACATCTTTTTGTCTTGTTGTATCGAGTGGAGAAACGTGTCCAAATCTATCGATAGTTCCACGAATAAGCTGCTCTGACGATACTTTTCACGAAGTGCTCCATAAGTTTGGCAAATGGAATACTGATTTTGAAAATAAAGTCCACCAAATCTGACATATCCGTTGAAAATTTCTGTGAATCCTTTGATCAACGATCTTTATGAAACCCACTTCTAAACTTGTATCAGTCTTGAAAACGCCCAATTGTTGATGATGCTGATTAAAGCGTTAAGTTGCTGTGAGGTTCTGTAGGTTGAAACAATATCATTGTGTGAGTAAGGAACGGAGAGAACACAATGAGTGAAAGGTACACAGACAGTTTATAAGTTTAAGATTTGGATTTGAGGAAAAAATAATATTTCTCAGAACTCTAAAGGAATATTCGTGCATATCTGAGATCTTTACGAAGTAAACCGTAAATTTTCAACAATTTGCTTTGTGAAACTTCTTATATTGAAAAATTTCCTAGAGGTATCAGCCTGGAAATTCTGTCGAATGTAAGTTTGTACCAACTCTTGGTATTTCGTATTACATATCCGCAGATCTGACTGCCAGTGAAGTCTCATGGAATTCTTCATCATCTGGAAATGAACAATCGTTGGAATCTTTGTGGAATTTTCAATTCCTCAGCTTTCGGTTAGATGCGAAGAGATGACAAAACGGTTCGGCATTCAAATGAAAGAAAAATGGAAATTGCTCTGTTGGTTTGAATAATGGCGGAGAGAGTAGGGGCGAACGAGGTGGGGGTTTCGGTGTGTAGTCATTTTCTCTCATTATTTGGCTTTTTATCAGCAAAGACAGAAAAAAGGATGAAACTGCTTCTCTTACTCGCACGATTGGAGTTTATGGGTCATAAAACTGTGACTGAAAAGTAACTTAACATTAATATAAGGATTTCTCATCCATCTCGCCGTCTGTTTGATGATTTAAGAAATCTCTTACATAGCGTTTTCACAGTACTAGTCCAGTTAATAGGACATACTTTCACTAAATCTATGTGTATATAATTCTTCTGGATTATGGAAGAAAGATCCCGAAAGAGGAGGAAAGATATTAAATATTGTACAGATCCGCGAAAATGTATCTTCATCATGAACAATTTTGATTAAACGTGGAAACATAGCCCTCCATGCGCATCTTGAGGTTGCGTATGTGAGTAACAAGTTAGTCAGTTACAATAAATTGTTTTTATGGCATATACAGGGTGAGTCTTTGACCACTGCGTTAATTTTAATCATAGATTCTTGACGTCTAAAGAAATATTTCCTTCCTATAGTCTATTAGACAAGCAGAAGGTTTATCTGTCGCTAGGGCTAAAGGTCCCAGCAGAGAAGTAAATAATTTTCATGAACTTCTGAAAAAGTCCTGGTCGATAATGATCTCTTGGATAAGCCTGAAAGGATTTATAATATAGACGAATCGGGAGTTCAGCTTAACAATAAGCCTGGCAAAGTTGTTGCAAAGAAAGGTGCAAAAGTAGTAAATTCAGTTACATCTGCGGAGAGAGGTGAAACAATGACTATCGTAGCCTGTTGCAATGCCATTGGTAATTTTCTCCCACCAGTAGTAATAATTAAGCATTTTATATTACCTACACATATAGATAATAAATAAATATTACATTTTGATTACGTATTCTTGTTAATTATTTAAAAAGGCATCTATCCCGCATCACAGGCATCTATCCTCCTAAGTGACTTCATAGTGGGGCATCTATCCATATAGGTAGGCACGTATCCCCAAAAAAAATGTGTTTCATAAGAATTTCATTTTTTGCAAAACCAGTAATGGTTAGGTAAATAAATACAGTTTCTAAAGCTTTATGAATGATTAAACTAACTATATTACAGGGTCAATCTAAGCAAATATGTTTGGTATTCAAATAATGAAACACTTTCGAAAAGTGGGGCATCTATCCCGGTTTTACCCTAACATTTTTCCAAATTTGGCTCCGTTCAAAAGATTTACCGTGTTGAAATTTTATAAAAATTGCATTTTCACCTGTAATATTCAAACGACTATATCAATTGAAATAATCTATTGTAGAAGGTTTTTGATATCAGTCATCCATATTTTGGCATCAATAGATTTATTACAGTTCTTGTGGGTTTCTCACTACTTCAGTACAGATTGGTTAAATTGAACTAAAGGTCCGTATCTTGTACTTCCTAGAATCATAAGTCTTTTTTTGCAGATATAATCATTCATCATCTTTATTCCTAAATTTTTTTGAGATATTTGATGTTGAAAGGAATCGATATAATCATCTGATGAAAGATCAATGAGTGATTCATTTCTAAGAGGAAAAATAATGTTTTTAAATAATTCAGATTCATTAGTGGATGCTGTGGAAGGTAATTTTCATTCAAACTAGACTGGACTATAGAGGGGTATTTGCCCAATGTGAAAACTTAAAATGCAAAAACTTTTTAACGCAGCTGAATATGGAAAAACGGTATGGGAAAAAAGTGTTTCTTTTGATCTCAAGAACTTATGGTTAAAATTAACGCAGTGGTCAAAGACTCACCCTGTATAGTTAATTTAAAAATCTAAAAAAATTATAATATAATCAGAATACTTCAAAGCAATTTTACAATAAACTATACCTTAGCCCATTAACAACTCTCTCTGGGACTTGCTGAATCATTGTTAATTAATTAAAAAAATAAATTGCTAAAATAAAATAAGTAAGTTCGATGAATATTTAAATATATTTAATACTTTGTTTATAATCATTTTTTCGAATGCAACTGAAAAAAAAAACGTCATTTTTTTCATTTCTTTACTGTTTTTATATTAACGAAATACATATATCAACATAAAAGAAAATATAAATTTTTTATAAACAACTGCCTGAATATTGAATCTTTTTTTTTCAAATACTCAAGGAACTGTTATTCATGATTAAAAAATAATTTTACTGATGATTTTTATAGTTTAGGATTTTTTTTTATGTTTGAATTAATAGTTGATTTTTTTCTGAAAATATAATTGCCAGCTCTTAAAAAATAAAAAAAAAAAAAACGTTTTTTAAAAAAATGCCCTTGTTCGTGATAAGAACAATTTGTTAATGAAAATTCATTAACTTTTCTTTATATTTCTGATGAATTTTAAAAATTACAAACACGTTCCAGTGAATCCAAATACGGAAATATGTATCTTTTTTTGTTCATTATTAAGGAAATGAATTTTCTGCGGTATTTTGATGAATTGCGACGTTTTTGTTATTTTTTAAATTATCAGAAAAAACCTAGGATTTATTTATATAAACAATGGAATTGTTCGTTAATTTGTTGGGAACTGTCAATTAGGATTTCTAAATCTCTGACCGAAGAACCCTGGTGCTAATAAAATTAAAATCATCAAAAATAAAAATTTCGAAAATTTTTAATTCTTTTCGTATTACCTACATCAATCATTGAGTTTCATTATCACAGAAAAAATTAAGTAATTTTCTGGACCAAAAAGGAGGACATTTTCCGGTTGTCAAAAAAATCATGCTGAATATGGTTGCACCACCATGTAATCAGGGCCTAAGCCACGCCGATGTACTCGTAGCTTCAGCATATCGTGTTGTCATCGTATTGCATCGGACACGACTGTAAACAGCGATCAACGGCGGTTTGTTTGCGTTCAACGTAATATCTGGAGTGCATGATCTCATGATGGTTGCGCAATTTAAATTTATTATCCCATGTGAATTACTGTACCCAGAGAGTGAGAGGAGAGAATATTTGTAACTCTCGTGAACAGGTTTTATTGAGGACGAATATACGAGACGACCATGCAGTTGAATGTTTCTATATCTTCTAATGGTCTAGCAATTTCAGGTAGTTCTCCTTTTCTAGCAGCTGTGGTGCATGGTAAAGTTCGGCTTTATTTAATGCATTTCATTGAAAATTTCGCACGTTGAACGAATTTAACATATTTTTCTATTTAGATGTGCTTTTATACCTGTTTATTGCGGTGTTCCGCAGAGGTGCTGCATTGGGCCCTCTGAGCATACATTAATTTTACCCCGATGCCGACCAATCACGTAGATGCACTGTGTTCCATAAAGTTTAGCTTCACGTACTACGTCGACGTAAGGAAAGATTAATCAAAAATATGATTGAGGTTCCAGATTTTGCCTCAATATGCTATAGCGCCATGCAGGAGAGGATTCCGAAAACGTTTTTCCGGTTTTGCCTTTCTATCTTATAGTAAAGATTAACTACAGTTTCTACTCTTTTCTTATAGGCTGCCTTTGTTTTCAGTTTAATAGCATTTACATTCATTCTAATGAAGAAATGAAAAGTAACTTAACATTAATATAAGGATTTCTCATAAATCTCGCCGTCTGTTTGATGATTTAAGAAATCTCTTACATAGCGTTTTCACAGTACTAGTCCAGTTAATAGGACATACTTTCACTAAATCTATGTGTATATAATTCTTCTGGATTATGGAAGAAAGATCCCGAAAGAGGAGGAAAGATATTAAATATTGTACAGATCCGCGAAAATGTATCTTCATCATGAACAATTTTGATTAAACGTGGAAACATAGCCCTCCATGCGCATCTTGAGGTTGCGTATGTGAGTAACAAGTTAGTCAGTTACAATAAATTGTTTTTAGGGCATATACAGGGTGAGTCTTTGACCACTGCGTTAATTTTAATCATAGATTCTTGACGTCTAAAGAAATATTTCCTTCCTATAACATTTTTCCAAATTTGGCTCCGTTCAAAAGATATACCGTGTTGAAATTTTATAAAAATTGCATTTTCACCTGTAATATTCAAACGACAATATCAATTGAAATAATCTATTGCAGAAGGTTTTTGATATCAGTCATCCATATTTTGGCATCCATAGATTTATTACAGTTCTTGTGGGTTTCTCACTACTTCAGTACAGATTGGTTAAATTGAACTAAAGGTCCGAATCTTGTACTTCCTAGAATCATAAGTCCTTTTTTGCAGATGTAATCATTCATCATCTTTATTCCTAAATTGCACCATTTTTGAGATATTTGAAGTTGAAAGGAATCGATATAATCATCTGATGAAAGATCAATGAGTGAATCATTTCTAAGAGGAAAAATAATGTTTTTAAATAATTCAGATTCATTAGTGGATGCTGTGGAAGGTAATTTTCATTCAAACTAGACTGGACTATAGAGGGTATTTGCCCAATGTGAAAACTTAAAATGCAAAAACTTTTAACGCAGCTGAATATGGAAAACGGTATGGGAAAAAAGTGTTTCTTTTGATCTCAAGAACTTATGGTTAAAATTAACGCAGTGGTCAAAGACTCACCCTGTATAGTTAATTTAAAAATCTAAAAAAAATTTTAATATACTTCAGACTGATACTTCAAAGTTAATTTTACAATAAACTATACCTTAGTCCATTAACAACTCTCTCTGGGACTTGCTGAATCATTGTTAATCAATTAAAAAAATAAATTGCTAAAATAAAATAAGTTAGTTCGATGAATATTTAAATATATTTAATACTTTGTTTATAATCATTTTTTCGAATGCAACTGAAAAAAAAACGTCATTTTTTTCATTTCTTTACCGTTTTTATATTAACGAAATACATATATCAACATAAAAGAAAATATAAATTTTTTATAAACAACTGCCTGAATATTGAATCTTTTCTCTTACAAATATTCAAGGAACTGTTATTCATGATTAAAAAATAATTTTACTGATGATTTTTATAGTTTAGGATGTTTTTTTATGTTTGAATTAATAGTTGATTTTTTTTCTGAAAATATAATTGCCAGCTCTTAAAAAATAAACAAAAAAAATGTTTTTTACAAAAAATGCCCTTGTTCGTGATAAGAACAATTTGTTAATGAAAATTCATCAACTTTTCTTTATATTTCTGATGAATTTTAAAAATCACAAACACGTTCCAGTGAATCCAAATACGGAAATATGTATCTTTTTTTGTTCATTATTAAGGAAATAAATTTTCTGCGGTATTTTGATGAATTGCGACGTTTTTGTTATTTTTTAAATTATCAGAAAAAACCTAGGATTTATTTATGTAAACAATGGAATTGTTCGTTAATTTGTTGGGAACTGTCAATTAGGATTTCTAAATCTCTGACCGAAGAACCCTGGTGCTAATAAAATTAAAATCATCAAAAATAAAAATTTCGAAAATTTTCAATTCTTTTCGTATTACCTACATCAATCATTGAGTTTCATTATCACAGAAAAAATTAAGTAATATTCTGGACCAAAAAGGAGTAGACATTTTCCGGTTGTCAAAAAAATCATGCTGAATATGGTTGCACCACCATGTAATCAGGGCCTAAGCCACGCCGATGTACTCGTAGCTTCAGCATATCGTGTTGTCATCGTATTGCATCGGACACGACTGTAAACAGCGATCAACGGCGGTTTGTTTGCGTTCAACGTAATATCTGGAGTGCATGATCTCATGATGGTTGCGCAATTTAAATTTATTATCCCATGTGAATTACTGTACCCAGAGAGTGAGAGAGAGGAGAATATTTGTAACTCTCGTGAACAGGTTTTATTGAGGACGAATATATTTTGACGACCATGCAGTTGAATGTTTCTATATCTTCTAATGGTCTAGCAATTTCAGGTAGTTCTCCTTTTCTAGCAGCTGTGGTGCATGGTAATGTTCGGCTTTATTTAATGCATTTATTTCATTGAAAATTTCGCACGTTGAACGAATTTAACATATTTCTCTATTTAGATGTGCTTTTATACCTGTTTATTGCGGTGTTCCGCAGGGTGCTGCATTGGGCCCTCTGTTGTTCATTGTGTATAGGAATTCAATCTTTTCCTTGGACTGTGCGGGAGATTTTTATTATTTGCAGACGATACTGCAGTTTTCCATCAAGCAAATACTTCGGAACACTTAAGAGAGAGGTGGTATTCGATTATTTTTTTATTTATCGAGCTTTTCCCATGATAGCTACGAACATCAAGCAAATGACTGTACCAATAATTAGAATGAAATAGTTTATGAAGAGGTTTCAACTTCCATATTGTTGGTGCAGGCCGGACTCGATGCCGGAACAACTACTATCTGAGTTTGTTTCCAAATTATGGACATACAGGTTACATAGATTGGTTACAACAAACTTTTCGGCAACATCTTTTTCCTCCCAAACGAAACTGAGAAGCTCTTAGGTTGAGATCCCTATCGCCAGATATTTCTAATGATCCATATCTCGCTTTTTAACAGTGTTGATGGATTTCCAGTATCTGAAGAAAGCTCATTAGGTTCGTTAACGTAAGATCCAATAAGTTCAGCTCCTATCGGGTTAATTCGATAAGTTCGTATTCATCGAAGAGCCGGGGGAGTGTCAGATCCATTTAATGAACTCATAATGAAGGATTGACTTGCGGAAGTTATAATGCCCACATGTATTGTACGAGGAAAACGTTTATAAATGGATTCTGGAATGAAGGAGGCACTGAAATTGTATAGTAATCTTATTTTTTCAAGTTCCTTCTGAATCCAAGAGATCTGCGACACTGCCCCGGAAACCCTGTATATTGAATATATAAACCATTCGAAATATTACTACGAAGTTCAAAACTAAAAACTTACGACAACTAATTATTATCGAGCTCAAGGTTCTACTCTTGTAAATCTAGTCCAAATCATTGCAGCTTCAATCTTTCCTTCTTTTCTGACTAAGTTACCATTCTTGTTTCATTCTCACAGATTTATTTTGTTATTAAATGGAGAGTCTTGCTTGTGCCACAAATTCCGGTCATCAAGGCTCTTATTTTACCTGCAGCATTCTCAATTACAAACGAGTACTCACCATTAATTACATGTGATTATATGAATAGCTATCATTCTAGTAAATTGCTGTATATCAAAGACCATATCGGAACGAATACCTATCGTTGTCTGTGAACTTCAGTTTGATGACTTTTTAAGTATTCCTAACTTGATTGTATTCCGGGTTGGAAGGGTTTACTACCTGAAGGATACGAGAAATGCTTCGTAATCTTTCACTTCTATAAGTAGGAGTTATTTTATTTATTTCTTCATGTCGAGATGAAATGATAAAAAAATAAAAAGATAAAAAAATGACCCAGTTAAACAGTTAGGTGAATTTTGATAAGGTTTAGTTTGCCAGAATTTGGCGATAACCGCTTTAAAATTGGTTGTTACCTAGGGGTGTGTTATGCTATAAAAATTCATAATTCATCACCATCCTGATAAAATGCATTCTTGCAGGTCATTGGTGACCATGGTTTCTCCTAATTTCACTGCTTTTGTTTGTTCTCTATTTTGTTTTCTTTTGAGGATGATAAGATATACAGGGTGAGTCTTTGACCACTGCATTAATTTTAAACATAGATTCTTGACGTCAAAAGAACTTTTTCTTCCTATAACATTTTTCTAAATTTGGCCCCGTTCAAAAGATTCATAAAAAAATTGCATTTTACCTTTCAAATCCTAATGCTGGATGAATTTAAACAGTCATTCATTTCCACAGGAACTTCCATTCATATTAATTTTCGGTATAACGACTATCGAGATAAAAATATTTTTATTATTTAAATAATATATATAACCTTAGATTCTTGATGTAAATACGAGGCCAAATTTTTCCAAATTTGGCCTCCTTCAAAAGTATTGAGTATTGAAATTTCATTAAAAAAATGCATTTTCACTTGTAATATTCAAACGACAATATCAATTGAAATGATCTCTGGTAGAAGGTTTTTGATAACAGTCATGCATATTTTGGCATCAATAGATCCATTTGTTGTGGGTAACTCACTACTACTGTACAGATTGGTTAAATTGCATGAAAAACAAATATCACATGAACTAAAGGCCCGTGTTTTGTACTTTCTTGAATCATTAGTCTTTTTTGCAGATAAAATCTTCGTAACCTTTTTCCTAAATTGCGCCATTTTGAGATATTTCAAGTTGAAATGAATTAAATCGATATAATCATCTGATGAAACATGAGTGAGTGAATCATTTCTTAGAGGAAAAATAATGTTTTTAAACAATTCAGATTCAATAGTGGATGCTGTGGATGGTAATTTCGATTCAAACTCTAATGGACTACAGAGAGGTATTTGCCCAATGTGGAAACTTAAAATGCTTATAACTTTTTAACGCAGCTAAATATGGAAAACGGTTTCTTTTGATCTCAAGAACCTATGATTAAAATTAACGCAGTGGTCAAAGACTCACCCTGTATTATCAAATCTTTTGCTGTTTCATATGTGGTTTTCTCATAATATCATTTTGAAATCTGCACCCGAGATTTTTGACAATGCGAAGCTGACGATTATTGAAATTAATGCATTTGTTGTTTGCGAAATGCAACTCAATTTTTTCTGAGATTTTTATTCACTTACCAGTGAATAATCAATCATAGTTTTTACGAACAGTAGTTTAGTCTTTTCTTATGACCTTCGTTCTGTTTCAGGTGAGCTTGACTGGAATGAATCTTGTGCTGATGTTCAGATGTTCATCATCCCCTGATATTGAAGGGTAATGTTGTATTAATTATTAACTTTCTGAACCTGCTCTGAATTTGTAAATTTAGAGTGGTACAAACAAGACTTCAGTATGTTTATATTATTTACTGTTTAATTGTACTATTTGTGTATAACCGTTTCACATTTTGCTCTAAGTTTTCTGAAACACACATTTTAATTTTTCAATATTGAATTTTTTTGTTTGTTTACACTATCTTAACCACATCATTCTGCATTGGACTTTGCTGAATATACAAATAGTGTAGAAGTTGCTTTAATATACGAATCCTGTGAGTTAAAAGCGGGATGTCAAATTTGATGATATTTAGCGATAATAGTGACTGAAAATATTTGTCCTCTGTGTATTTTGGCACGGATCTCAACATTTGTTGAACTGTAATTCGCTTCTTTAATGTTTCCGATTGAATGCATCATTACAATTGCCATATTTTTTGTAAACTTTGTACTTCTTTTGAAATATGAATTTTTGCTGTGTTTTTATTGAAGAAATCGGTAGTTTCAAATTGAAAAGAGGAAATGGACTGTGAAAATAATGAAAAGCGATCAAAATCATAGCTCTTGGTTATGGGTTTCAAAATAATGCTACTAACTTCAGCAGATCGGTTTAAAAACAATTTACTTCTTCATATTATTTTATGCCTGGATTTCAGTCAAATTTGGATGTTACAAGAATTTTGGTTCTAAAAGTTTCCTATTTGCTTCGAAACACTCATAATTTACCATAATTCTTATGCAATTTCAGAATTTTTTCTAGGGATATTTCAATACCTTGAAAGGAAAAGGATCTTATCTGGAAGTAGATAAAAAGTGAATATTTAAAAAATTGCGTTGCTCAGTTGGCTGTGCGTTCACTAATCGATATCCATTGTTATTGTAACAACGGACTATTCAGACGAACTCTAGGGAACAGAGAAGGGCTGAATGAGCCGAATGGAGATTGGGATCAATAACCGTTTCTGAATAACGCTCAAGATATTATCATTGGAGTCTGATGCCTTTATTGGAACAACGGAAATGGGGGTTATTTTATGAATATTGCTCTTTATCTGTAGAATTTCAGATGATTTCATCAATTCTCGCCTTCTGAGTGTCCTCTGCTCGGAAATTTAAATGTGATATTAAACGGAGTCAAAATTTTTTGTGCGCTTATTCCTGAAGGAACTGTGAGCTATCTGTATGTCGGAATGACTGTTATTTTTGATTATCAAGCCGAAAATAGGCTAAGACAATTGATCATATAATGATAAGTAATGAAGTATAAACTTTGTACTGATAAGTACATTGAAAAAAAATTTAAGTGTCTTATCTTTTCCTCAGACATCGGAAGAATTTCACAGTACTGTTATTTAATGTAGGTTATCAAAAATTACTATTTTCAGATTATTGACAAAACAATAATTGAGTCGATTAGAATTCTGTTATGTTATGTAATGAATATAGAAACATTCTCCATTTATATGTTCAGAAATAAAGCAAATCTGTTCACTTTTTATTTCAATCTGGAATTACGAGTTTCGGTTTTTTTTTAAAATAAGTTCTAAGAGGTTTTCAGTATGTATACTTTGTCAAGGGTCATTCACTTGGAGAGTCGGCCATTACAGTTTTGTTCATGCACAACTTTCAACCCCTTATGTGAAAAATTAGAATGTTTGAAACACTGCGCTGTAGTTATGATCTTAAGCAGGTATGAGTATTAAATATGAAATAGTTTTTAACGTCTGTGAAATTAAATATAGAATTAAATTTAAGGCATTTAGACGAAATTTGATATTTGAAATTCCGGAAAAATGAATTGGACGGGAACTCGAACCCGCATATCCATTTTGCCGGTCTAGGGCTTATGTACCATAATGCAAACTACGATGTTTGCAAAGGTTGTGGACATGTTATTAATGGAAGGGAAGTCATTCAACATCAGTTATTATGTACGACAATCATCAGGTGTCAGATCTTTCTGAATCATGATCACTGAAACAATTTTAGCCATTTAATTTAACTTATTTTCTGATGTACAATGATTCTCCAGGAGGTACTTCAATTCCGAAATAATTTTGCAATATCACTCCATTTTTTTCTCCATTAAAGGGTTCGAACGGTTTGAAAGTTGTGCATGAAGAAAACTGTAACGGTTAACTTTCATTTGACTAATCAGGTACCATCGTCGCTATTTTTTCAATGAAATAAGTGTTATATCACAACCTTCCCCAACTGTGGATGATGATTTTGGATGTATTCATTGCAGACTTCAAACATCAGAAGATCTGAAAAATCATCACTTGGACCGCAGATACTAAAAAAAAAAATCTTTCCAGAAAGAGGAACTATAAAAGTTATGTATTCATTGATTATCTCCTTAGTAAAATTTACGGTTTAGCTTGTTATGTTAAAAAACCCTTGATTCACAATATCGAGTTAATCCAAAAAGGCGAAATTGAGGGTGTTTTCTTTATCTCTTTCAAATTTTGTATTTTTGTTATTCAGTTCTTTTTTCTGCTTTTGTCTTTTTATTTCCAGATTCGATGTGGACAACTTGAAGAAGTCTCTGTTTCGATCAATAGAAGCCCTTTCTTGAAGAAAGAAGTCCCTAAAATATATTTCAGCTTATTTTTGTACTTTCACACTTGGGCGGGGAGCCAGGGTTTTTTTTACTGGGGTTGTTTCATTACGCTTTTATGTGATACGCCGAATTGTATGACACCCTGTCACTAACCCCTGATCCATATGATCTAAGTAAATATGCTTCATTGTTAGCTAATGTATATAATATCGTGCAAAGCCAAAATCATTCAAAGTAAAAGAATATGTAAAGAAGATAAATATACTCGCCGAAAAAGTATATCACTTTCCCTATTCACAAAATTTAAAGAATTTAGAGAAAATGAATCATTGACCTACAAAGTCCAGAAGCGTATTGTAAGCCAAAAGTTCGAAAGAACTTATATTGCAAAGCCAAGATACATAAAGTTTTAAAAACTTTTTTGTAAAGAAAAAATAGAACCTACGACATGACCCACTCTCCCTATTCACAAAATTTAGAGAAAATTTAGAGAAATTTGGTAAAGGTGAATCAAAAATTGACTTATTTCAGAATTTTGTTTCCAGATAGTTTTGTTCTGAGGAAATAAATTAGTTTCATAATTTTTACGCGTTCTGTATACAGGGTGAGTCTTTGACCACTGCGTTAATATTAACCATAGGTTCTTGAGATCAAATGAAACACTTTTTCCCATACCGTTTTTCCATATTCAGCTATTTAAAAAGTTATAAACATTATAAATTTTCGGGCAAATAACCCTCTGTAGTCCAGTTTAGTTTGAATAAAAATTTCCTTCCACAGCATCCACATGTTTCACTCACTCATGTTTCATCAGATGATTATATCGATTTAATTCCTTTCAACTTCAAATATCTCAAAAAGGATGCAATTCAAGAAAAAGGATAAAGAATGATTTTAGCTGCAAAAAAGACTAATGAATCTAGGAAGTACATGATACGGACCTTTAGTTCAAGTGATATTTGTTTTTCATGCAATTTAACCAATATGTACAGTAGTAGTGAGTACCTACAACAAATGGAATAATCCCATGACTGTTATCAAATGAGAATCAAATCAATTGATATTGCGTTTGAATATTACAGGTGAAAATGCAATTTTTTTTATGAAATTTCAATACGCTATATCTTTGAACGAGGCCGAATTTGGAAAAATGTTATAGGATGAAAATGTATCTTTTTACATCAAGAATCTATGGTTATATATATTATTTATATAATAAAAATATTTTTATTTCGATAGTCGTTATACCGAAAATTAATATGAATGGAAGTTCCTGTCGAAATGAATGACTGTTTAAATTCATCTAGCAATAGGATTTGAAAGGTTAAATGTTGTTCTATTTGAAATAACAAATTTATGTGGCTACACATGAATTCCATCTAGTTTTCCAGAAACGTGGAATAATTAATTTCTTCTTATAGCCTTTATGGATTTATTGCCTGTACTCAACTTTTTGCATTGAAACAAGCCAGTTATTTGTTAATATGGTAAAAAATTCAGAAAAAATTTCTTAACAAGCACATTTCGATGTATTTATTTTATATCAATTCATTCCATCGAGTCATTTTACCACTTTTTCTGAAGAAAGACACGATGAGATGAGCTCTCAGTTAATAATGGTTTTTATCAGACTACAAATAATGCATCTCAACACTAAGTGGTTCTAGTTGAACGGATTCGATAAAGATAGACGACTTCGAGGTATGTTTTCTTTATCGCTTAACCCTCGCCACCATTTCTAGCATTCAGTTAAAGTCTGTATGGTTGGCGTCTACTTCATTCACCGTCTAATATGAGGTCATTGCGTTCCAACAATGGAATGTGTGAGGAAGAATTTAATCGTTAGAATAAATACCTAGTATTAATTTTTCTTTACTTTCAATGCACCGAGAATAATGGGATCCATATAGCTTTGTCTCTCTCGTTTTATTGAGAATTGATATTGATAATTGATTTTATATATGGTGGAAGCTAATGACAATGCAAAAGATTATCTGTATTACGTTTGATTAAGTTGTTTATAAATGCAAATCTAGTTGTAATGGATGGATCCATCATGTTTCATTATACAGGGTGAGTCTTTGACCACTGCGTTAACAGAAACATTTTCTTCTTATATTTTTCCAAATTTGATCCCGTTCAAAAGATATGGTGTTGAAATTTCATAAAAAAATTGCATTTTCGCCTGTAATATTCAAACGACAATAGCAGTTGAAATTATTTCTTATAGAAGGTTTTGATAACAGTCATGCATATTTTGGCATCAATAGATTTATTCCATTTCTTGTGGGTTTCTCACTACTACTGATCAGATTGGTTAAATTGCATGAAAAATAAATATCACTTGAACTACCTTGTACTACCTAGAATCAGCCTATGTTTGCAGATAAAATCATTCATCATATTTTTTCCTAAATTGCACAATTTTGAGATATTTGAAGTTGAAAGGAATTAAATCGATATAATCATCTGATGAAACATGGGTGAGTGAATCATTTCTAAGAGGGAAAATAATGTTTTTAAACAATTCAGATTCAATAGTGTATGCTGTGGAAGGTAATTTTCATTTAAAATAAACTGGGCTACAGAGGGGTATTTGCGCAATGTGAAAACTTCAAATGATTATAATTTTTTAAAGCAGTTTAATATGGAAAAACGGTATGTGAGATAAGTGTTTCTTTTGATTGATCTTAACCTGAGATTAAAATTAACGCAGTGGTTGAAGACTCACCCTGTATACTTGATTTTTAGGGATTCAGTAATCAATATTTTTATTTATGATCAAGAGATCACAGTCATTTTATTGCCAAACGCCGTTCGGGCTCTCCCTTTATCAAATTTGGACTGGAATATAAACAGAATTATATTGATGATTATCACACAGCGATTAAATTTAAAATTATGTATAATATAGGATGAACAGAGATCTATTACCTTTTTCCTGATTTGATAAAGGCACAGCTAGAAACGTCGTTTGTCTCTAAAATGATTGCGATGTCTTGACATAAATGGAAAAATTAATTTCCAAATCAAATTAAGTAAATATGGAAGTGAACAATTCATTGGAATAAATAAAGCTGAATAACTCAAAATTATGTTATTTAGTGAGGTGAATAATACAATATTTTCGAAAAAACATAAAATCAAACACTCTTAGTCGCTTTACTGGGATCTTAATTTTACAATGATTTTCTCTAATAATGTTATCTCAAATAAGGGTGCTATCAATTGCAACAACAAATTATGGTAATATTATTCTAAACTTAATAAAATAAATTGAGTTTCGACGAGTTTTGGTTCAAAAAATTATTGTTGGCTAACTTTGACATTCCATGTTGGGAAAAATGCAGCGAACTAACTTTGGCAAATATTGTTAAAAGATGTTCCTTTTATTTTGAGTTTATGAATGTTATAACACACACTTTTATTTTAAAAAAATAATAATTTTTTTGCGAAGCGACCTCGTGGAAAATAAAAATAGAACGATTTATTATCGTAATTTTTTAATAATCTTGTTAAAGTAAATGATGTAGTAGAAGTAAGGTATTTCAATAATACGCTCCTACTGAAGTTGAGACTTTTCTATGAAATGTTCCAATTTTTTCTCATGAAGCTAACTAAAATAAAGTGGACATTAATAGGTCCGAAAAATAGCTATGAAAAACTGAATGAGGTTCGAGATAGATAGAATAACCCAAGAATGTGTCGAGCGTTTTGATTATTGTATACAGAACAATGATTATTTTGAACATTTAATTTTGTTATTCACAATCATTCTCCTGGTGATACTTCAATGCCGAAATATATTTTCAATTCAACCCATTAAAGGGAGAGACCTTGCAAAAAAAGTATCACATGAACTACTTTGACAAATTGCCTATTCAAAACACTGATGAGAGGATTGATAAGGGGATGGCATCACATGAACTACTTTCCCTATTCAAAACATTAACAGGGTTGATGGGGATGGCAACGGAAATCCTTAAAAAATGCACAAAAATTTGGTAAAAATGAAACAAAAATTGACATGTTTCAGGATCCCATTGCCAAATAATTTTCTTCTGAGAAAATGAATTTGTTCTAATATTTTCTTCTCAGAAAATGAATTTGTTCCATAATTTTCTTCAGGAAAATTAAT
Source organism: Micraspis discolor (assembly GCA_030674115.1). NCBI lineage: Eukaryota > Metazoa > Arthropoda > Insecta > Coleoptera > Coccinellidae > Micraspis > Micraspis discolor. The sequence goes on from JARTUT010001740.1 coordinate 7,853,602, forward strand.
TTGTTCCATAATTTTCTTCAGAGAAATTTAATTTGTTCCATATTTGTCTTCAGAGAAAATTAATTTTTTTCAATTTTCTTCTCAATTAATGAATTTGTTCCATAATTTTATTCAGAGAAAAGGAACTTTTTCCATAATTTTCTTCCGAGAAATTGAATTTGTTCCATAATTTTCTCCAGAGAAAATGAATTTGTTCCATAATTTTCTACCGAGAATATTAATTTGTTCCAATGTTTTCTTCTCAGTTAATGAAATTTTTCCATAATCTTATTCAGAGAAAAGGAACTTGTTCCATAATATTCTTCAGGGAAATTGAATTTGTTCCATAATTTTCTAATTTGTTCCATCATTTTCTTCAGAGAAAATTTATTTGTTCCATCATTTTTTTCAGAGAAAATTAATTTGTTCCAATATTTTCTACTCAGAAAATGAAATTGTTTCATAATTTTCTTCTGAGAAAACGAATACGTTCCATAATTTTCTTCTGAGAAAGTGAATTTGTGCCATAATTTTGAGACCGCACTATATATTCAACTGTGATATCCCTCATCTTCAATGATTAACCCTTTCACTCGCTACCGTTTCATTAGAATTTATCTTCAGACCAACGAATCAACCGGCAGTTTAAATTATATGATCTTTCGTTGAATAAGGTTCAGCTCCATTAGCCACCGAATAGGTTATCCAATGTAGACAGATAAAGGACCCCGAGAATAGTTGTAAGACTGACTGACATTACCGGAGATGAGTCATTCAGAGATCGAGTCTACAGCCTACTAACCCAAATGCATGAATCTGCGTCCAAAAGACGTCCTTCTTGGCGATAGTGCCGCCTCCCCTCCGTCAACCACCCCTCGGACACCTTTGATGTCACGCGATAACCCTCCAGCAGAACCCCAATTTCCTGGTTGATTCGGGAGGCGATTAGCAGTGCTATGACAACGTCCGCTCTCTGCTGGTAAATTTTCACAATGCGTATTCATGTTCGGACCGTTTGTCGCATTGCTGATCTCAATAATACAAACTTTGCCGAATCGATTCACGACATATTTTATGTGTCATGGGGGTGACTGCGGGGAAATTGAATTTTGGCGAATTGTTGGATTAGGGCATTGACAAATAGCTTCAAGTGTGAATTTTTCTTAAGCTAACTCATTGAAATTATCCCAGCAACTTCTGAACACTTGTTCGATTAATACACCAATTTAATTATTTTATAGTTATTATTTGGGTAATAATGAAAAAAAAATTTGAACTCTAACTCCAATTCAGAAATAGTTTGAATAAGGTTGAAAGAATGGAGTCGGGAAAATCAATCTACAAGCTGGGTAATTTTTAAAAAATAGCGAAATATTTCTGCAGATATTCGACCACTCATAATAACCTAAAAAAATTGTGCATTTATGGAGGTTATTGATAAATTGTATATTTTGAAATTTCATTTCCTTTAACATATGGGAAGATAATAATTTAGTTTTGCGCACTTGTTCATTGTCGCAGACCTTTGATGCCATTTGCAATTATTTCCTATAACCATTGTTGAAAGTGAAGCGTAATACTTTCGTCTATACTAACACCCAGCAGGAGAAATATTGAAAAATATTTCAAAGGACATAAGTTTACTGGAACAAAGATATTCTAATTTTTTTTAAATTGATATTCCGAACTAAACTGAAGGAAAATGGTGAGTTGTTTTTTCAATTCGAAATTTAGGTTTGTTCATTCCGCGTGGCAGTTGTATTAGTATCACAATGTTCCAGAGTACGAGAAATTTATTTTATATTCTTGATAGTTTCATTCTACCTCTTATTTTAAAAAACTTTTTTTGTTCACTATTTGGTACTGACATATAATAATAACTTCATAACCTTGGCTTCGTATTTCAATTCCTAAACCGCTAAAGGTTAATCCTCTCCCTTTCAAGCATTCCATGCAGGATAGAAAAGAAGTTTGAGGATGCACGGAATTCACATATGAACAGCCCGAATACACGAAATTCATCCGTGAGACATATAAATTTCGTTTTTCAGACTCGAAACTGCGATTCTCTCCGGCGGACGTAGACCGCACATTTCATTCCGCGTTTAATGATCGCTTTGCGTTGGAAAAAAGAAGGTATTCGGAAAATTCCCGGGAAGTAACTCGCCAAGCCGCCATTTTTATTAAAGTTCGGCTGATTTATAGCCGAGACTGAGTTTCGCAATATAAGATGCTCAGATTGAGCATTTCTCTTTGTGAGTTATTTTGTCTTGTGCAGGTTTGCAATTTATTGAATGCTTATTTATCGTTGCGATAAAATCTGTTCGTTTTTGTCGAGGGGAATTGTTCCCGTTCTGAAGCTTGCGATTTTATTAATGTGTATACTTACTCAACTTATATTGTAAGGACAGTATCGAACCATAATCTAAATGACAGATCAAAACATAAGAAAAATTCAGGAGCTTTTCGGCGCCTATTCTAAAGACTTTTTTCCGGAGTCTGGAGAGTGTGATACTAAAAAAACCGACGCCAAGAATGTGAAAGCATCATCAAACATACTGTCATGATAACGAACACGGCTCTGGTTGGTGCGCGACGACGAAGGGACTGAAGAGGCAATAAATTACGTCACGTATGATTTCGTCTTTCGCATGTGAATTACTTATTAAATGTTACATAAAATGGCAGGATGAAAAAGTCGCATGGAATACTCTGGCAACACTTGGAATAATTCTGGATTTTTCTAGGGAAGCTACCTTATTGCACGCTGAAAGGCTTCTGACATCACTTCCTTTTGTACATGTTTTCACGTACGCGGAATTCAGTGTTGTAGCCTTTGATTTCAGTAGGAGTTTTTGGTTGAACATTTTTCTTGATTCCGTCTCAATTGAAAGAAATTGAGGAATTCTTGATGCCCACTGACTCGCTGACATAAATACGACGAAAGAATTCAATTTCGGTCTCGGAACGACTCACCAAGAGAAAAAGGAAATACCGATGCCGTCAAAGATAAAATCCTGAATTATTCAAACAATAACACAATAATTCATTCGCTTCATCCTGAATTTTTTAGATTCATTTCATTCCACGTAGAGTCATCCGATGCCGAAGGGCGAAGGGTCCTTTCCTGGGGGATCCCCTGCCCCCTTACGGTCCCGTAAGACGAGTTCGCGTTGCCATGCGAAAAGACGTCTTGCGATGTCCCGCGGGATCGTCGGTCCGTTGACAAAAGAAAACGGGAATTACGAATCCGGATGCCGAGGATGTTTCTTCGGAAAATTCGCCCATACATCTTTTCTCAGCCGGTATGTCGTTGTGATGCAACAATAGAGCGACGCCTCACCCTTTTTTGTTAATTTTGTTAATGCCAAAGATGTCGGCTGGAATCGATTTAGGAACGCCGGATGGGGTTTCCTTCGTGAGGCGTTTCAGGTATTCGTGGAACTCTTTATTGTGGGATTTTCTCCTCGCCTTTCCTGTATTGGCAACAAGACTTCTATTTTTGTTCTCCCTGTATTATGAACAAAGTATTTTAATACTGTTTTGAGAGATGTGAGTAATAATTACCAAAATAGTACTACTTACCAGTGGCAGTTGGTCCATAGGAACACATGAGCACGTGCATCCCCAGGAGAAAAAATGTTAAACGCCAAAAATTATTTAATTCATCATATTATATTGAAACTCTCTAACATTTTATCGTTCCTCTTAATTTAAACTTTTTTTAAAACCTGTCATCGCGTACATTGCGAAAACCTGCGAGAAAACACTCGTAAATCACATGCGCTGAATTTGCCGTCCTGAGGCCATATCTATGGTACTTTTTCGGGTAGTAGGCACCGGGGGACACTGTACTTTCAACGTGGGAGAGGCACACTCTTTCCGAGTACCAAGCAGTACTTTTTTCAACTGGATTAGATACAAGGTATGAAGCTTTATCGCGGCGGTTTAATCATATAGTTATTATTTTTTAACGTTTGCACAGCTGTACTAGACTATTTAAATGAGTCTCTCTGACGTTGTGTTGATTTTTTATTTTATTTTATTTTTCTTTCATTTTATTCTATTTTTTTAATGAGTTGATTTCATGCAGGCGTTCAAAATCTTATTGAAATGGATTACAAATATGCTTATTTTATTCACTGCTGAGCTTATCAACTCAACCTGATTTTGTCCTGAGCAGCCAGTCAATATCAAATTGCGGGTAGTTTTGAAAAATTTTAGTGACGTTTCAAATTGCTTTGCTTATTTCCCATAAAGTGTTGTAGATTTAGATGATATTGCTGCTCGAAGAGTTCCAGGATCTTCTGGTACAAGATGAAAATTAAAAAGGAGAGAGATTAAGGTAGCATATGAATATGGTGAATGGCTAATAAAATTTATGGAAAAATCTAAGCAAAAATCTAAGCAAACTGTTAGCATCATTCAAGCCACTGGTACTTGCCAGATGTTGAAAGATTTTAAATTTATATCGAATATTACCGTATGCTGTTATTTTGTATAATCAATTATAGACAAAAACCAGTGACAGACTGATTGCAAATACATCGAAGCCATCGATAAATGCATCTTTATCAAAAGGAATAGACAATATGACAGAAGTCATGAAATTGAATGCAGTCGTTATGTTGTATCTATTTCCAATTCTTCTCTTTTTCTCCGACAAACCTTTTACATAAGGAATTACGGTTTTAATGGTCTGATTTATATCTGTTGGTTCAGGTTGACTCTCTCTTGTTCGTTTAGCTTTTTCTAATATCTTTTTGGGGTAGCCATTGCTTCTAAGAGTTTTCGAGATGTTATTTATTTCTTCATTTTGCTACTCCCAATTTAGTGTTTAGTTGGTGGTTTGAATCAAAATGTGGATATTGTCCTGTGTTCGTTGGCTTTTTATACACAGTGGTTCTTGGGATTCCATTTTGTTTATGTACGAGTACATCTAAGAATGGAAGTTGTCTGTCTTTCTCGATTTCAATTGTGAATTTAATTGATTCCTCTTGATTGTTGAGATATTGAAGGAATCCATCTATAGTGTCTCTTCCATGTTGCCAAATAATGAAAGTATCATCTACATATCTTTTCCACAGTTTGGGTTCAAGTACATATTTTTCTAATGCCTTCTCTTCGAAAATTTCCATATATAAATCAGCTAAAATTGGTGATAGTGGTGAACCCATGGCCATTCCGAATTCTTGTTGATAAAAGATGTCTTCAAATTGGAAATATGTTGTTTCAATACAAATAGAAAGCATTTCCATAATTGCATTCACGCTTAGTGTAGTTCTTTCACTAAGGGTTTGATCTTCTTCAAGCTTTTTCCTAACTATGATAAGTGTTTTATCTGTCGGAATATTAGTGAACAAACTGGTGATGTCGAAGCTGACCATAACGTCTTCTTCCATGATTTCTTGATGTTTCATTATTTCTATGAAGTGTTTAGTGTTTCTTATCATCGATGTTGAATTACTTTTTAATGGTGATATATATAATTTTCAGCAGAAATTTAGCCAATTGGTGGCATGCTGAATTTCTTGAACTCACAATTGGTCTTAGAGGAATATTTGCTTTGTGTATTTTTGGTAGGCCATATAAATGTGGTGGTTTACTGAAGTACAATATAGACTCAATTAAAAATGGGCTTTCTGAACATATTACTGAAATTTGAAAGCGACGGAATGGGGACTAAATATCAGAACTGTAGCAGCCAAGGAAGTCTGTGATGCTCTTTTCTTCGACAGAAGATTAAAACGCCGCCATTCTTCATTCTTCGACAAATTTTCACAATTTGAATAAGAATTTCCATTGTAATATTTGGAATCCATAGTGGAATCGTACTCATTCTCGAATAAAATTCATCTGCAAACCGAAGTAGATCTAATTTCAGAATTCTGAGCGATGCTATGAATTTATTGAATTTCTTAATAAAAAATTATCTTCAAACTATATATACTTCCATTAAACATTACGCTTCATTTCTAATCAAAGTTAAAGAGCCTGAAGATACAAAACATGGTTTATTCAACTTTTCTTCTGTATTTTTCTTCTTCTTCCTAACACCTATGAAGATATGTGATAGATTCATTAATTTCATTTCATTCCGAATATGATACCAACCCTCTGTGTTTACAAGACACTCACTCACTCATATTTCTCTCAATGAGAGAACCCAAACGATGGTAAATTAAACAACCTATCATTCTTGAAGGCAAACATTGCACACAAGCGACGAGCTTATGTCACGTGTGTTCAGCATTTCATCACACCGTATCCGACGTGGTTGAAAACATGGAATTCCGAGGTATAGCGCTGTCAGTGAGGAAGTGCTTATCTGGAGACGACCATTTACTATATATCCAACAGCCGTTATTCTAGCAGAGAATGACTTTACCGGAATGCAATTATTCCACATTTTATCCTTTCGCGAAAGGAGAAGGTGTTTTCTGCAGGATTTGTCAGGTTCATTTTACGAAGTTGACACCGAAAGACATTTGCTGACTAAAGTTTAAATGTATTATTATTCAGAATGTACACAGAATTATGAAGTTTTGATGTATCAACAATATACTCACTACCCAAGTACAATATTTCCCAAAATCAAAATGACTCATTTTTTCAAAATTTTCAACAACGTTTTATGATAGATGTCTGGAATGCGAAGCACATCTATTTGCGAAGCACACCTATTGGGTATCAAAACTAATAAATCCCAAAGGTCGTAATCTATTGACCGTAATAATAAACAAAAATTTTTACATAGTTTTGCCAGATTCACCGACCTACTGGTCAACAGACAGAAACAAGATTCCTGATGTCTTGGATATTTTGACACGAATGGAATTAACAATAGCTACATACAAGCGGAATCTTATCCTCCAGACCTTTCATCTGACTATTCCCCAGTCCTGATGACCCTTCACTCAGTAGCCAAATCGTATGAAATTAAATCTTCACTAACGACGGAGAAAACCAGTAGTTCCAGCAAATATTCGACGAAGAGGTTGAGTGAATAATTTTAGAAACGCCTGATGACATATAGAAACAGCTGCGAACATAATAACAAAAATGATTTAAGCAGCAGCAAAGTAACCCTAACACACTCAAGGATGGAAGAAATTCAAATGAAATTACCCCTTCAAATTCGGCAACTACATGTAAAGAAACGAAAAACAAGAGGCAAATGGCAAAGATCACGGGATCCGCTTGACAAGATAATACTGAATCAACTCACCAGAAAACTATGTGAAACCCTGCAACAATAAAGAAATCCTCAATTCCAACACTAGAATATAAATGACAAAAATGAGCACAGTATCTGGAAAGATAGGAAGAAATTCAAAAGATACACTTTGAGTACTAAATCAGCAAATAGAGAGTGGGCTGACTCAGATGAAAAAAAAATTCAATACATTTGCCATACATCTTGCACATGTCTTCGCACCAAATGACCTCTATCCTGGTATCAGCCATGCAGAAGTTCAAACTTTACTGGATGTCTCATGTCTGTTGTACTTACCTATTAAAACTTTCGCTCCAACAAAAGTAGCCCATGTGAAAAGAAGACTGAAAAACAAAAAGGCTGATGGATACGACCTCATAACGGCAGAAACTGATAATACTACTGAAGAAAAGTGCTCAGAACATTATTTAATAGAAGGATGAGTATATCCTACTTCTCCATCTTATGGCAGTATGCGGAGATTATACTCGTAATGATACCCAAGCCTGATAAACCAAAACAATATGTGGAATCATATAGACCCCTAACTCTTCTACCAATTCTGGGTAAACTCATTGAGAAGTTGATTCTCAAAAGGCTGAAAGATGACATTGGTATGCACCAACTGGTACCAGACCACCAACTAGGTTTCCGAGAGAACCACTCATCAACTCATCAGGTCCACCGCATCATGAACACAATCTCAACAAGATTTTGCTCAGCAGTTTTTCGTAGTCTTTTGTTCAATACGATTCTGATTCTTCAGCTCTTTCGAGTTAATGGGTGTTCAGATCTGCTTCTTCTACTGCCAACATGATTTCAATTCTGGTATCATCTAAGGAGCTATGACCTTTGTTGAATAAAATATTCAGCCTTCAATCCTATTTTCACATGTATAATGTTTATATATGTATAAATTAACGAGTTTCGTATTTTCTTGATTTCTTCATGAGATTGTCAAGTCAATTTGTTGCAATTTGTTTTTCTTCGTATCTTTTAACTAAACATGCAGGAACCCAGGGTTCAAATCAGTGAAGAAATCTTTGATATGGATTCAAGTATGACTGGAGTAATAAAATAGGCAGGTTGGAAAAAGAACATGTAGAAAGAAAAAACAATGTTCATCAAGGTGAATGTATTTTGAAAATCAACTTTTATCTGTTAATAAAAATACAAAATCGTTAATTTGTGGACCGACCTGCAAAGGAATAAATTCATTAATGATATTGACCCTTTTAGGCGTACGTGTGGCGACGAGGTAAATTCGATCCTTTGATCATATCAGTCTGAGCTAGATCCAATTTTTTTCTGATGAAGTCCTACATCCCTCAAAGCAAAATTATCGACAGAGGTCACCATATTCCCTGCATGATGATCCGACTGTTTCTCCATTCATTCCGATATTTAGTGAAAGAGCGTAAATGGTAGGACAAAATTAAGAGCAAGTCGGTTCATCGCAAAACGTTAATGACACCTCGGGAGGATGAAAATGCGTCGACCACAATGCGGAGCCAGGCTTTTGAAATTTTTATAATGACCGGATTTCCCCCTTGTTCTTCTCTGTTTCCTGGAAGTAACGCAATTAACTATAGGGTTCGCATTGATGGCATTGTGATGTGTAGGGGGAGCAACAGTTTAATGTGGCGCATTGAACAGAAGATTGTTTTCATAGGGTGGAAACTATGAAATATATATTTTCAATGAAGGTTCGTTGGATTCGATAGGAAAATAAAACTGATGCGCCGTCTATGGAGTTTTCATTAACGTATTACTTCTCTGGTAGATGGAATCTACTGATTGTTTTCTCTTTCAAATTGAATATAGATGGCGTATGTAGTTCCCTTAAATTTATTTTTTCTTTTGAAAATATGAGACATTCCCAAATCGAATTGAATTTTACAGTTCTCTTTTGATCTTTCCCTATCTAAAAATGCACTTAGATCATCTCTTATTCTTCCATGCTTGTTCTAGTATGATAATAATAATAACCCGTAAATCTGGAAAGACCTTAATCCCTTTGATATATGAGATATCTGGGATAAGTGAATTTTCCTCTGGAGAGGAGTGGAAAAGCTGTTAGGCTAAAGCCATAATAAAAATTATAGAAATAATAATATTCGATTCGCAACTCGCTATTGTACAAAGTTTAAATTCTGTGATGTGAAAAATAAAACCTGAAAAGCATATCGGAATTCAATCAGCTATAAATGAAAATATTCCCTTCTTAATCTGGATTTGAACTGTTTGACATCAGTCGATTTTTTAATTGTTGATGGAAGGTTATTGTACCAATATTACCCCCATCAGACCAATCGATTTATTGAAATCTGTGTTATCGAAAAGGTCGATAAAAAGTATCCCGTTGTCTAAAATAATAATTTATCATATCTCGAAAAATATTTTGGTGCTAGACTGTTCAAAATTTTTAAGATCAAAATTTGCTTTTTCTATCATTTAACTGTACCCACTTTGTGTATTTTAATAATTTTTTCATTATTTTTTTGAAATTCAAAGGAAGGTTATCAAATTCTTCGTTACCGTTTAGTAATAAAATAGGTGAACTACTAACTACGATGTGAACTTAGATTTACCAAATTTCAAAAACGAAGTTTCAGAATAACTTCTATGACAGAAAACTTAATTTTGAATTTTCCCACAACAGCTCTAATTCAATGAGTATAAATGAACCAAGTGAAATATATGATAATCTTAGAGGTAATTTGGAAGGACAAGCGTATGATCCATATAACCTTGGTCTTCTATTTATATGTTTTTACACTGAAATGAAGAGATAACATACACAAGAGAATTTCTTCGAGTATTTGGATGGGCTGCAAATAGCTTCAAAAATTTTATCATCTTGTAAAAAATGATAATAAAAGATGTTTGAATTTCATAATCTATCCTCACTAGTGTTGAAGGAATATGAAAAATATTTTCCAAATAGGATTTCAAAATACTGATTCTTGTGTTAAGATCCTATATCGACTCCAAAACATGAGATACTTGAATATTATCATGACTTTGACATTTGTATTCTATAAATTATTAAATCATTTCTGATTTACAGGTTAAAAATAATATATAGAAGATCCAACAGATAGAAATATTCGAAATTTATGGAAAATAAAAAACATGGCAATAGTATCAAATTTATTATCGAAAGAATGGGACAGTCATAGAATTCAGAGTATTGCAAAAGTTGATGTTAGAACTGAGTATTTTAATATGAAATGTTCAATTGGAATGTGAATAAAATTTTCATTAATATTCGGATGGAAATCCACCAACCAAGTAATTCAGTATGATTTTCAGCTGAAATAATGTTTTCTATGGAAATTAATGTAATATTCTTCTCCGAAGCAAGTTTTATCATGAATATTAACACTTTGGAGCCTTGAACAGAAATAGGGCGCATAAACAAGTATGTCTCTATAATATCATAAAGCAAAAGCTAAATTTTTTGAGTAATCTCAAATTGGTATCCAGTGGTGATTTAGGTCATTAAAACCTTAAATCGCTTATGACTTTGCAACGGGGCAGAATTGGAAGAAGTGATAAGAGGAAAAAAGTGCTTCAAGAATCTTCAATCAAAATTAATGCATTTGTGAAAGACTCACTCTGTATAGTTTTCGATAAATTAAATCAAGCGTATTAACCTTATGAACCCTCTAATTCATCCCAGCCATTAAAGATAGAACCGCCATTAAAGATGGAACCGCCATTATAATCCTGAGTTTTCCACTGGATTTCCATCTACAATCGACTAACTCTAAACTACTTCCTATCATTTGAAAGAGATCGGCTGGAGTTTTATAATTTTTATAATAGGTTAATTGTGCAAATATTTCGCTCATGCTCGTTATTGAGTCAAATCTGTCGTGGAGTTGTTGAGTTGGTTCACGAGGTCCATCGGATCAAGATGTAAGATATTCGAATGATGTTGAAACAAATAGTCCTGCACTATAGAATTACTAGAAAGATGAGCTAAAGTTTCAATATTTTCAGAAAAGGTTGACTGTCCAAATATCTCGGTCAGGTTTGTTATTGGGCTAAATCCGTCCAATGATTCAGGAGTTATGAGCATTTGAAATTTGGTTTCTCCTATAACTCCTAGAATATCTTTTGAAGCAAGTGTTAATCTGGAAGATATTTGTATTAGGCTGAAACAAATAGGCTCGAAAAAACATTTTTTTAATACTTTATACTTAATGAGATACTGATCTTGCATATTCCAATTTTTTTTGTCTTACCTTTTTTTCATCAGAAGTTTTTTTCTTCATTTACATAAGGACAGGCAATTACAGTCGTTCTGGCGACAACTCCGGTTAGGAAAATATTGCTTTCCTCACTCGCTGGGAAAATAACAGTTTTAGCCATAATTTTCAACAACCCTGTATAACCTTGAGTATTTAGGTTCGTCGTCGATAATATGACTAATGCACCATATACCACTCCTATGGCGGGCTCTATTCCTGCGTTTGACACACCAATGCGCTTACTGGACTATCGAGGTCGCATATGTCCGTTTTTTACGTTTGTTTCACGAAGATTCTGCAACCGTGGCATCTGTACGTGACACACGTAATAAATTACTCCCTGGATGGATGGACACACAGCTAGAGGTGCGTCAACATGCGACAAAAAGGCGGTCATTGTTTAACACACAATGAAAAATGGGATTTGTATAGAGATAGCATCACCTCGATCGGATGACGGTCGATGAAATACTTTGCGAGATAAGGAGGAGCACCTGTATATAATCAGTCTGGTATTCAGAATAACAACGAGATCTGATATAAGAATTATATAGAAAAAATTCGTCAACTCTATAGGGTCTTGAGCTGTCAACTGATATCAAGTTCGTCATTTTTGAGCATCTGAAATTTTGTTTCCTCAATAACTACTAGAATATCCATCCGATCAAGTTGATACTTGAAATGTTATTGAGGAGGCTGAAACGAAATGGCTTGCAAAATTTCGCAGAAATCGTCACGCTAAAAATTTTAAAAAATTCCCAAAAAAAAATTTTCAATACTTAATATCTCCTAAGACTTCATTTAGATTTAAATAAAAATCCGTATATATATTGAGGTTACCGATATCTTACTCATCCCCAAATTTCATTGTCGTAGCTTTTCCCCTTCTGAAGATATGATCATTTTTCATTTACTCAAGAGAAAAATAGAAATGTCATGAAGTCCGAGCTTTGTCATTGAAAGATTTGCCATCACAGATCGATATTCGTTTGACAACTTGCGGACCTAGATATCAGTGTCAGTTGGCGTAATGTCAATCAAAATTTTCATAGAATTCATAGAGGTAGAATTCGATGTCGATGACGTTGTCAAAATTCAGAAAAGCACAGACGTAATATTAATCAAAAATTTTTTATCATAGAGAAAGAATTTGATGACGTAAGTTTTTAGGAGAAGCATAGAACAAAATTTGGTGAAAATTATGAGTAGTTATTTTCAAATTGAGATAAAGGTTTGTTTATTCATTAGGCTTTCATATTTACATCACATTGTCCCATAGTACGGAAAAATACTATTGTTCACCCGATCAGAGAGCTTATAGATTTGTTAAGGTTTGAATATTCACTCGCAAGTAGGTCAACAAGAGCGCCAAAGCAATCTGACCTCACGTCAGTGCTTTCTAAATTTTTTATTCATATAAACTTATTCTAAAGGATTGATTTCAAATTGATTCAAATCACGAGGAATTCCTTCTGTAGTTTTTCCTTTTCCCTCTATATATATCACAGTTCCACCTGAAAGTACACCTTATTTCGATCAGAATGACATGACACCCTGAATTATTTTTAGTCCAAGTTCTCTCATCTCAGCCTCATCTTCGAAAAAAAAAAAACGACCCAATCACGCCTCCAGACCGCATAGCGCACCGTACAGTGACACGTTGAGCATGAGGCTTCTCAATTATCGCTCTAGGATTTTCAGAAGCCCAAATGCGGAAATTTAGCTTGTTGACGTACCCTGACAAGTGGAAATGGGCTTCGTTTAAAAAAATGATTTTTTTTAAAAACAGCGGGTTGTTCCAGAATGAATTGAGGGAATCTACGGCCATGTGAAAGGAAGGTCGGCTTCAATTCCTGCACTACTTAAATCTTGTAAGGCTTCAAAGCCAAATCCTTATGCTAAATTCGCCATGTTGTGGTTTGGGATAACTCCAGTTGCTGAGAATGTCGAAAATTGACAAATTTGGATCTTTTCCAACACTGGGGCTCACGGCTGCGATGTTTTCAGTTGAATCTTAGACTATATATGAATAGACCCCTTTATTTACATTGAAAAGTGTCGTATCTGAAACTTAGAGCTGGTCGATTGTAACGTATTGAGCTGGTCCACACAGGTCATAAAAAATTTTCATGTTGCCAAACTGAGCTAATAGTAGGTTTTTCTATTCCCTTATAATTGTGAATAAAGACTTTTCTCCAATTTGCATTCAAAACATTGTATAAAATTGTATATTTTGAATTGAAACTGTCTTATCGCATATATTAGCAAGAAGTAAAAGAAAAACTTTAGTTGATTCTGCTATTTTATGTCAGAGACCGCAGATGGAAAGAAATTCTGGTGAAAGTCAAAACAACGCTGCTCCAGTCTCTGCTTGACAATTTGAAGGTCACATGTTCTAGAAGACACACGTTGTTACCTCTGTATCGAAAATGAATACGCAAATTGACGAAAATTTGTGAGAATCAGTATTAGGTTTTTCATATTTTTTGTTGTTTATTACTTTTCATAGTACTAAAAATGGTTCGTAAGTGTGAAAATTGTAGTAAAGACAGGAATTGTAATCCCAATTTATCGTTCCATAGATATGTATATTGTTAGAACCGAAGTATTTAGTTATTTACATGTTCAGTAGCGTAGAAAGTTTTAATAGAGAAGTTTTCAATGAGATTATTATAAGATGAAATGAGGTTTTCTTGAATTAAAATTCCCAGATGACGATAAAAAAAAGGATTTGGGCTTCGCTATTGGGGTGGTTAAGTAATTGCCCAAAGAAAGCAATTTTCATTTGTTCAGATCATTTTGACCCTGAAGATATTGTGACCCGAGTAAATGGAAAAAGATTTTATGCTATGTTGCCGGGTGAGGTTTCACAAAAGACTTTCAATGAGGTTAATAATAATAATAATTGAAAGGCCTGGTCGAACACGCTTTGGTGTTGGCACATTTCGTATCGAGCCCGTCGACTCAAATTTAGCGACCATTTCTTAATAGCGGTCTCAGAAGGTCGATTATGGTTTCCGAAAACATCAGGAATTTCACGAAATGTAATTTTAACAGACCCACCATTTTCATTGTGGGTTTTAATTATCATAATGCGATTCTGGAGCGAATTTGAATTCATTGTATCAATTGCCAAAGCATCTACTACAAATATGCCAAAAAACTATGCTGTCATGTGGTAGGTGTGGCTTCAATTGAAGAACAAAGTTATTGTTGAAGGATCCTTGAAACTACACGAGATAACATGAAATAACAGCAAAATATGCATCATAACATTGGTGCAATATAATGTCATCCTCTTCTATGGAGTCTACAGCTTATTCTAGGTTTTTCTTCTGACAAAAGGAATAGCTTTAAGCGGTAAAGAACCCAAAGAGTTGTTGCGAACGGCCAACTGCCCGAAGATGACCTCAACATGTGTCGAATGGTAATGCGGAAAGCAATAAATCAGGGGAGGGAATCGGTTTGAATCAATGAAATTCGCATGTTCCGTTGGCGAAAAAAAAAAAACGGGATTTATTTCTGCAGCAGATCCATTTTCTCTTTCCTCGGCAGCTGAATGAATTTATCGCGAACTGAGAGATTCAACAAAGTGCGATAATCTCAGCTATTAATTACTTTTGCTTCTGGGACACAATTTCTCTTGCTTCGTTACTGCCCTTTTCCATGGACGCGCCCCCATTTCATTCCAGACATCTGAAACTTGAGACAGTTTGCGTTGAACTCACCTTTGTAGCATCAGGTAGGCCGTTTTAAATCTCCTTTAGAGTTAGTCGATTGTAGATGGAAATCCAGTGGAAAACTCAGGATTATAATGGCGGTTCCATCTTTAATGGCTGGGATGAATAAGGGGGCTCATGAGGTTGACATTCTAGATTTAATTTGTCGAAAACCATACAGAGTAAGTCTTTTACAAATGCATTAATTTTGATTGAAGATTCTTGAAGCTCTAAGGAACACTTTTTTCCTCTACCACTTTTTCCAATTCTGCCCCATTGCAAAGTTATAAGTGATTTTATGTTTTGAATTGGGCTATGCCACCACTGGATACCTATTTGAGATTACTCAAAAAATTCAGCTTTTGCTTCATGCTATTATTGAGACATACTTGTTTGTTCCTGTTCAAGGCTCCAAAGAGTGATATTCATAATAAAACTTGCTCTTCGGAGAATGTTACATTAATTTCCATCCAAAACATTATTTCACCGGAAAATCATACTGAACTACTTGGTTGGTGGATTTCCATCGGAATATTAATGAAAATGTCTGAATTTTATTTACTTTTCAATTGAACATTTCATATCAAAATACCCAGTTTTAACATCAACTTTTCCAATTCTCTGAATTCTATGACTGTCCCATTCTTTAGGTAATAAATTCGCCACTATTGCCATGTGTTTTATTTTCCATAAATATCGAATATTTCTATCTGTTAGATCTTTAATATCTTATTTTGAATCTGTAAATCAACAGTGATTTAATAATTTATATAATACAAATGTTGAAGTCATGATAATATTCAAGAAGTATCTCATGTTTTGGACTCGGAATAGGATCATAACACAAGAATCAGTTCGGTGATAGGAAGTATTTTCAAATCCTATTTGGAAAATAGTTTTGAATTTCCTTTATCACTAGTGAGTATAAATTATGAAATTCAAACATCTTTTATCATCATTTTTTGCAAGATGATTAAATTTCCTAAAAGTTCGAAGAGATTCTATTGTGTCTGTTATGTTTTCATTTCAGTGTATAAACATATAAACATAAGACCAGGGTTATATGGATCATGCGATTGTCCTGCCAAATTGCCTTCAAGATTATCAGATATTTCACTTGGTTCATTTATACTCATTGAATTAAAGCTGTTATGAGAAAGTTGAAAGTTATGTTATCTCTCATAGAACAGAATTGATTCTGAAACTTCGTTTTTGAAATTTGGTAGATTCAAGTTCACATCGTAGTTAGTTGTTCACCTATTTTATTATTAAACGGTCACGTGAAAGTTGATAGCCTACCTTTGAATTTCAAAAAATTTATATTTTTGTAAAGTTATCAAAATACACAAAGTGGGTGTTATGATGCTATCGAATTGAAAACGAAAGAAATATTCACCTTTAATTCACCATTAACAAGAAACTTTCAAGTATGCCTTTTGATTTTCATTGATCCATAGACAAGGTGAAATTTTTCATATTATACAAATACGAAATTCTCAATCACGATAATGATTTCGAAAAAACAAGAACTGTGGCAACCTGGACTCGTTTAAGCTCAGTGATTTTTTTTTCGTTCAGGGTCGGATCCAGGAAAAAGAGCAATTTTTTTTTCCAAATTTTCAATCATTGATCGAATATCTTGGCAACGCTACATTTCAGGAAGATAAATGTAGAATAATGAATTCTTCCAAAACGCTTATAGCAAGTTCTGAAGATTTTATTGTTGGTGCTGCATTAACTCAAAGACCTTATAGGATAGAGCAAGTGTGCTGAATTAGAATAGTGTGTCCCATTTGTTTTAAATATTCTGCAAAATTTGAATTCATTCGGATTATCCATTACGAAAGTAAAAGCAAGAAAACAATTAGTACTACTGCTACTACAATTATTTCAATGAAATTTTAACACTGTATCTTTTGAAGGGATCCGAACCTCAAAAAATGTTAAAACGAAGTGTATTCTGTGGTCTCAAGAAGGTATAGGTAGTCAAAGTTGTCAAAGAATGTATGTAAGTTTCTGAGATGTTGTCGTAGGTAAATTACTGACATATAATTGGAGAGTAAAGGGTCTAGAACTGACCTTTGTTGGAAAACCTTTATGCAATGATTCAAATATGCTCGCATAGTTATAGGAGAATAATACTTTATCGAAAGTGTATTCATGTTTTATGTTACTCGCAGTTTGATTATAGTTTCGATGAAGAGGCGAATTGCGTTGTTTCTTGAACTTTTTCATATGCATAACCTTACTGTATTTGATTGAACAAAAAAAGGAAAACATTGAATGAGGTGAATTATGAGAACAATGCTTTCTTGATATGAAATCTTCTCACAGTAATGATAATACTTTATAATTGGCGATTCAACAAGTAGAATTACTCATTTCTCATTGTACCTAAACAAGAAAAAACTAAATTATATATATTGTTTTAAAATATCCATTAACTTCATATGGGTCAAATTTCAAGGGGTCAGATATCACGATTCCTTATTCCGGTTTTGAATTAGAAATTCAGTTTAATGTACGAAACTCTTCTAATAAATTTTCCCATTCTTCTTCTATATCAATGAAATAAAAATCATCCACACATAACCTATGTATTGTAGATCAATCGTCAATAAAAAAATTTACGGAATATTGTCCTGAATTCGAATTGCACCTGAAGGACCAAAAATAATTTTTGTTGTTTTACAGCTGAAACATGGTTTGAACCGTGAAAAACAAACCCCAGAAAATATACATCAGGGGCTGTGACGCTAATTAATATTTATGTACGGGTGTGATCTTAACAGACCAAATTCAGCAGACCGTTTGTCGGAAATACCCGAACGGCATGTTCATTGGCGTGCGGGTTGATTCAAATTATTCATTGAATAGGCGGAATTCTCGGGAAATATCAACAGGAATTAATTGAAATTTGGCAGTAGGAAGGGAAGAGGTAGTAGAAATATAGTGCAAGTGAAATTTTTCTCTTCCTATTATAATTCGAGCATTTTCCGACCTATATAGTAACATTTAATATCTCGGAAACCTCTCGATAGAACATTTCTATTTTTGGGATGAAGTTGGATGAATTCATAAGGAATTCAACTATGAAAAAAATTTTCGACTGCCCGACGGTCCATCATGATGTTTTTCCGATATATATATAGCATTTTACCATATCTCGGAAACCTCTCGATAGAACATTTTTATTTTTGGGATGAAGTTGGATGACACCATAGAGACTTTAACTATGAAAAAATTTTCGACTGCCCGACGGTCCATCATGTGGTTTTTCCGATATATATATAGCATTTTCCCATATCTCGGAAACCTCTCGGTAGAACATTTTTATTTTTGGGATGAAGTTGGATGACACCATAGAGACTTTAACTATGAAAAATTTTCGACTGCCCGACGGTCCATCATGTGGTTTTTCCGATATATATATAGCATTTTCCCATATCTCGGAAACCTCTCGGTAGAACATTTTTATTTTTGGGATGAAGTTAGATGACAACAAAGGAAACTCGATAGTGAAAAAATTTTCGACTGCCCGACGGTCCATCATGTAGTTTTTCCGATATATATATAGCATATTTCAATATCTCAGAAACCTCTCGATAGAACATTTTTATTTTTGGGATGAAGTTGGATGACACCATAGAGACTTCAACTATGAAAAAATTTTTGACTGCCCGACGGTCCATCATGTGGTTTTTCCGATATATATATAGCATTTTACCATATCTCGGAAACCTCTCGATAGAACATTTTTATTTTTGGGATGAAGTTGGATGACACCATAGAGACTTCAACTATGAAAAAATTTTCGACTGCCCGACGGTCCATCATGTGGTTTTTCCGATATATATATAGCATTTTCCCATATCTCGGAAACCTCTCGATAGAACATTTTTATTTTTGGGATGAAGTTAGATGACAACAAAGGAAACTCGATAGTGAAAAATTTTCGACTGCCCGACGGTCCATCATGATGTTTTTCCGATATATATATAGCATTTTCCCATATCTCGAAACCTCTCGGTAGAACATTTTTATTTTTGGGATGAAGTTAGATGACAACAAAGGAAACTCGATAGTGAAAAAATTTTCGACTGCCCGACGGTCCATCATGATGTTTTTCCGATATATATATAGCATTTTACCATATCTCGGAAACCTCTCGGTAGAACATTTTTATTTTTGGGATGAAGTTAGATGACAACAAAGGAAACTCGATAGTGAAAAAATTTTCGACTGCCCGACGGTCCATCATGATGTTTTTCCGATATATATATAGCATTTTACCATATCTCGGAAACCTCTCGATAGAACATTTTTATTTTTGGGATGAAGTTAGATGACAACAAAGAAACTCGATAGTGAAAAAATTTTCGACTGCCCGACGGTCCATCATGATGTTTTTCCGATATATATATAGCATTTTACCATATCTCGAAACCTCTCGGTAGAACATTTTTATTTTTGGGATGAAGTTAGATGACAACAAAGGAAACTCGATAGTGAAAAATTTTCGACTGCCCGACGGTCCATCATGATGTTTTTCCGATATATATATAGCATTTTACCATATCTCGGAAACCTCTCGGTAGAACATTTTTATTTTTGGGATGAAGTTAGATGACAACAAAGGAAACTCGATAGTGAATAAATTTTCGACTGCCCGACGGTCCATCATGATGTTTTTCCGATATATATATAGCATTTTACCATATCTCGGAAACCTCTCGATAGAACATTTTTATTTTTGGGATGAAGTTAGATGACAACAAAGGAAACTCGATAGTGAAAAAATTTTCGACTGCCCGACGGTCCATCATGTGGTTTTTCCGATATATATATAGCATTTTACCATATCTCGGAAACCTCTCGGTAGAACATTTTTATTTTTGGGATGAAGTTAGATGACAACAAAGGAAACTCGATAGTGAAAAAATTTTCGACTGCCCGACGGTCCATCATGATGTTTTTCCGATATATATATAGCATTTTACCATATCTCGGAAACCTCTCGATAGAACATTTTTTTTTTGGGATGAAGTTGGATGACAACATGAAGATTGAAAAAATTTTCGACTGCCTGACGGTCCATCATGATGTTTTTCCGATATATATATAGCATTTTACCATATCTCGGAAACCTCTCGATAGAACATTTTTATTTTTGGGATGAAGTTAGATGACAACAAAGGAAACTTCGATAGTGAAAAAATTTTCGACTGCCCGACGGTCCATCATATGGTTTTTCCAATATATATATAGCATTTTCCCATATCTCGGAAACCTCTCGATAGAACATTTTTATTTTTGGGATGAAGTTGGATGACACCATAGAGACTTTCGATATGAAAAAATTTTCGACTGCCCGACGGTCCATCATATGGTTTTTCCGATATATATATAGCATTTTCCCATATCTCGGAAACCTCTCGATAGAACATTTTTATTTTTGGGATGAAGTTAGATGACAACAAAGGAAACTCGATAGTGAAAAAATTTTCGACTGCCCGACGGTCCATCATGTAGTTTTTCCGATATATATATAGCATTTTCCAATATCTCAGAAACCTCTCGATAGAACATTTTATTTTTGGGATGAAGTTGGATGACACCATAGAGACTTCAACTATGAAAAAATTTTGACTGCCCGACGGTCCATCATGTGGTTTTTCCAATATATATATAGCATTTTCCCATATCTCGGAAACCTCTCGATAGAACATTTTTATTTTTGGGATGAAGTTGATGACACCATAGAGACTTTAACTATGAAAAAATTTTCGACTGCCCGACGGTCCATCATGTGGTTTTTCCGATATATATATAGCATTTTCCCCATATCTCGGAAACCTCTCGGTAGAACATTTTTATTTTTGGGATGAAGTTAGATGACAACAAAGGAAACTCGATAGTGAAAAAATTTTCGACTGCCCGACGGTCCATCATGTAGTTTTTCCGATATATATATAGCATATTTCAATATCTCAGAAACCTCTCGATAGAACATTTTTATTTTTGGGATGAAGTTGATGACACCATAGAGACTTCAACTATGAAAAAATTTTTGACTGCCCGACGGTCCATCATGTGGTTTTTCCGATATATATATAGCATTTTACCATATCTCGAAACCTCTCGATAGAACATTTTTATTTTTGGGATGAAGTTGATGACACCATAGAGACTTCAACTATGAAAAAATTTTCGACTGCCCGACGGTCCATCATGTGGTTTTTCCGATATATATATAGCATTTTCCAATATCTCGGAAACCTCTCGATAGAACATTTTTATTTTTGGGATGAAGTTAGATGACAACAAAGGAAACTCGATAGTGAAAAAATTTTCGACTGCCCGACGGTCCATCATGTGGTTTTTCCGATATATATATAGCATTTTCCCATATCTCGGAAACCTCTCGATAGAACATTTTTATTTTTGGGATGAAGTTAGATGACAACAAAGGAAACTCGATAGTGAAAAATTTTCGACTGCCCGACGGTCCATCATGATGGTTTTTCCGATATATATATAGCATTTTACCATATCTCGGAAACCTCTCGATAGAACATTTTTATTTTTGGGATGAAGTTAGATGACAACAAAGGAAACTCGATAGTGAAAAAATTTTCGACTGCCCGACGGTCCATCATGATGTTTTTCCGATATATATATAGCATTTTACCATATCTCGGAAACCTCTCGATAGAACATTTTTATTTTTGGGATGAAGTTAGATGACAACAAAGGAAACTCGATAGTGAAAAAATTTTCGACTGCCCGACGGTCCATCATGATGTTTTTCCGATATATATATAGCATTTTACCATATCTCGAAACCTCTCGATAGAACATTTTTATTTTTGGGATGAAGTTAGATGACAACAAAGGAAACTCGATAGTGAAAAAATTTTCGACTGCCCGACGGTCCATCATGGTTTTTCCGATATATATATAGCATTTTACCATATCTCGGAAACCTCTCGATAGAACATTTTTATTTTTGGGATGAAGTTAGATGACAACAAAGGAAACTCGATAGTGAAAAAATTTTCGACTGCCCGACGGTCCATC
Organism: Micraspis discolor; assembly: GCA_030674115.1. Lineage (NCBI taxonomy): Eukaryota > Metazoa > Arthropoda > Insecta > Coleoptera > Coccinellidae > Micraspis > Micraspis discolor. The sequence continues at coordinate 7,875,855 of JARTUT010001740.1, forward strand.
ATGATGTTTTTCCGATATATATATAGCATTTTACCATATCTCGGAAACCTCTCGATAGAACATTTTTATTTTTGGGATGAAGTTAGATGACAACAAAGGAAACTCGATAGTGAAAAAATTTTCGACTGCCCGACGGTCCATCATATGGTTTTTCCGATATATATATAGCATTTTACCATATCTCGAAACCTCTCGATAGAACATTTTTATTTTTGGGATGAAGTTAGATGACAACAAAGGAAACTCGATAGTGAAAAAATTTTCGACTGCCCGACGGTCCATCATATGGTTTTTTCCGATATATATATAGCATTTTACCATATCTCGAAACCTCTCGGTAGAATTTTTATTTTTATTTTGGGATGAAGTTAGATGACAACAGAAGGAAACTCGATAGTGAAAAAATTTTCGACTGCCCGACGGTCCATCATATGGTTTTTCCGATATATATAGCATTTCCCATATCTCTGAAACCTCTCGATAGAACATTTTTATTTTGGGATGAAGTTAGATGACAACAAAGGAACGATATGAAAAAATTTCGAATATGGGAATATGCTAATATATATATCAGAAAAACCACATGATGGACCGTCGGGCAGTCGAAAATTTTTTCATAGTTGAAGTCTCTATGGTGTCATCCAACTTCATCCCAAAAATAAAAATGTTCTATCGAGAGGTTTCCGAGATATGGTAAATGCTATATATATATCGGAAAAAACCACATGATGGACCGTCGGGCAGTCGAAAATTTTTTCATAGTTGAAGTCTCTATGGTGTCATCCAACTTCATCCCAAAAATAAAAATGTTCTATCGAGAGGTTTCGAGATATGGTAAAATGCTATATATATATCGGAAAAACCACATGATGGACCGTCGGGCAGTCGAAAATTTTTTCATAGTTGAAGTCTCTATGGTGTCATCCAACTTCATCCCAAAATAAAAATGTTCTATCGAGAGGTTTCCGAGATATGGTAAAATGCTATATATATATCGGAAAAACCACATGATGGACCGTCGGGCAGTCGAAAATTTTTTCATAGTTGAAGTCTCTATGGTGTCATCCAACTTCATCCCAAAATAAAAATGTTCTATCGAGAGGTTTCGAGATATGGTAAAATGCTATATATATATCGGAAAAACCACATGATGGACCGTCGGGCAGTCGAAAATTTTTTCATAGTTTAAGTCTCTATGGTGTCATCCAACTTCATCACAAAAATAAAAATGTTCTATCGAGAGGTTTCCGAGATATGGTAAAATGCTATATATATATCGGAAAACCACATGATGGACCGTCGGGCAGTCGAAAATTTTTTTCATAGTTGAAGTCTCTATGGTGTCATCCAACTTCATCCCAAAATAAAAATGTTCTATCGAGAGGTTTCCGAGATATGGTAAAATGCTATATATATATCGGAAAAACCACATGATGGACCGTCGGGCAGTCGAAAATTTTTTCATAGTTGAAGTCTCTATGGTGTCATCCAACTTCATCCCAAAATAAAAATGTTCTATCGAGAGGTTTCCGAGATATGGTAAAATGCTATATATATATCGGAAAACCACATGATGGACCGTCGGGCAGTCGAAAATTTTTTCACTATCGAGTTCTCTTTGTTGTCATCTAACTTCATCCCAAAAATAAAAATGTTCTACCGAGAGGTTTCGAGATATGGAAAATGCTATATATATATCGGAAAAACCACATGATGGACCGTCGGGCAGTCGAAAATTTTTTCACTATCGAGTTTCTCTTTGTTGTCATCTAACTTCATCCCAAAAATAAAAATGTTCTACCGAGAGGTTTCGAGATATGGGAAAATGCTATATATATATCGAAAAACCACATGATGGACCGTCGGGCAGTCGAAAATTTTTTCATAGTTGAAGTCTCTATGGTGTCATCCAACTTCATCCCAAAAATAAAAATGTTCTATCGAGAGGTTTCCGAGATATGGTAAAATGCTATATATATATCGAAAAACCACATGATGGACCGTCGGGCAGTCGAAAATTTTTTCACTATCGAGTCTCCTTTGTTGTCATCTCCAACTTCATCCCAAAAATAAAAATGTTCTATCGAGAGGTTTCGAGATATGGAAAATGCTATATATATATCGGAAAAACCACATGATGGACCGTCGGGCAGTCGAAAATTTTTTCATAGTTGAAGTCTCTATGGTGTCATCCAACTTCATCCCAAAAATAAAAATGTTCTATCGAGAGGTTTCGAGATATGGTAAAATGCTATATATATATCGGAAAACCACATGATGGACCGTCGGGCAGTCGAAAATTTTTTCATAGTTGAAGTCTCTATGGTGTCATCCAACTTCATCCCAAAAATAAAAATGTTCTATCGAGAGGTTTCGAGATATGGTAAAATGCTATATATATATCGGAAAAACCACATGATGGACCGTCGGGCAGTCGAAAATTTTTTCATAGTCGAAGTCTCTATGGTGTCATCCAACTTCATCCCAAAATAAAAATGTTCTATCGAGAGGTTTCGAGATATGGGAAAATGCTATATATATATCGGAAAAACCACATGATGGACCGTCGGGCAGTCGAAAATTTTTTCACTATCGAGTTTCCTTTGTTGTCATCTAACTTCATCCCAAAAATAAAAATGTTCTATCGAGAGGTTTCGAGATATGGAAAATGCTATATATATATCGGAAAACCACATGATGGACCGTCGGGCAGTCGAAAATTTTTTCACTATCGAGTTTCTTTGTTGTCATCCAACTTCATCCCAAAAATAAAAATGTTCTATCGAGAGGTTTCGAGATATGGGAAAATGCTATATATATATCGGAAAAACCATATGATGGACCATCGGACAGTCGAAAATTTTTTCATAGTTGAAGTCTCTATGGCGTCATCCAACTTCATCCCAAAAATAAAAATGTTCTACCGAGAGGTTTCCGAGATATGCGAAAATGCTATATATATATCGGAAAAACCACATGATGGACCGTCGGGCAGTCGAAAATTTTTTCACTATCGAGTTTCCTTTGTTGTCATCCAACTTCATCCCAAAAATAAAAATGTTCTATCGAGAGGTTTCCGAGATATGGTAAAATGCTATATATATATCGGAAAAACCATATGATGGACCGTCGGGCAGTCGAAAATTTTTTCATAGTTGAAGTCTCTATGGTGTCATCCAACTTCATCCCAAAAATAAAAATGTTCTATCGAGAGGTTTCGAGATATGGGAAAATGCTATATATATATCGGAAAAACCACATGATGGACCGTCGGGCAGTCGAAAATTTTTTCACTATCGAGTTTCTTTGTTGTCATCTAACTTCATCCCAAAAATAAAAATGTTCTATCGAGAGGTTTCCGAGATATGGAAAATGCTATATATATATCGGAAAAACCACATGATGGACCGTCGGGCAGTCGAAAATTTTTTCATAGTTGAAGTCTCTATGGTGTCATCCAACTTCATCCCAAAAATAAAAATGTTCTATCGAGAGGTTTCGAGATATGGTAAAATGCTATATATATATCGGAAAACCACATGATGGACCGTCGGGCAGTCGAAAATTTTTTCACTATCGAGTTTCTTTGTTGTCATCTAACTTCATCCCAAAAATAAAAATGTTCTATCGAGAGGTTTCCGAGATATTTGAAAATGCTATATGTATATCGGAAAAACCATATGATGGACCGTCAGGCAGTCAAAAATTTTTTCACTTTCGAGTTTCCTTTGTTGTCATCCAACTTCATCCCAAAAATAAAAATGTTCTATCGAGAGGTTTCGAGATATGGTAAAATGCTATATATATATCGGAAAAACCACATGATGGACCGTCGGGCAGTCAAAAATTTTTTCATAGTTGAAGTCTCTATGGTGTCATCCAACTTCATCCCAAAAATAAAAATGTTCTACCGAGAGGTTTCGAGATATGGGAAAATGCTATATATATATCGGAAAACCACATGATGGACCGTCGGGCAGTCGAAAATTTTTTCACTATCGAGTTTCCTTTGTTGTCATCTAACTTCATCCCAAAAATAAAAATGTTCTATCGAGAGGTTTCGAGATATGGGAAAATGCTATATATATATCGGAAAAACCACATGATGGACCGTCGGGCAGTCGAAAATTTTTTCATAGTTGAAGTCTCTATGGTGTCATCCAACTTCATCCCAAAAATAAAAATGTTCTATCGAGAGGTTTCGAGATATGGTAAAATGCTATATATATATCGGAAAAACCACATGATGGACCTTCGGGTAGTCGAAAATTTTTTCATAATTGAAGTCTCTATGGTGTCATCCAACTTCATCCCAAAAATAAAAATGTTCTATCGAGAGGTTTCCGAGATATGGGAAAATGCTATATATATATATCGGAAAACCACATGATGGACCGTCGGGCAGTCGAAAATTTTTTCATAGTTGAATTCCTTATGATGTCATCCAACTTCATCCCAAAATAAAAATGTTCTATCGAGAGGTTTCTGAGATATTGAAATATGCTATATATATATCGGAAAAACTACATGATGGACCGTCGGGCAGTCGAAAATTTTTTCACTATCGAGTTTCCTTTGTTGTCATCTAACTTCATCCCAAAAATAAAAATGTTCTATCGAGAGGTTTCCGAGATATTAAATGTTACTATATAGGTCGGAAAATGCTCGAATTATAATAGGGAAGAGAAAATTTCACTTGCACTATATTTCTACTACCTCTTCCCTTCCTACTGCCAAATTTCAATTCATTCCTGTTGATATTTCCCGAGAATTCCGCCTATTCAATGAATAATTTGAATCAACCCGCACGCCAATGAACATGCCGTTCGGGTATTTCCGACAAACGGTCTGCTGAATTTGGTCTGTTAAGATCACACCCGTTATTTATGTGGCTATTTGGTCGTAGCCAGCGCGATATAATAATTAATTCAGAAATAACAAACCGAATTTGGGTTTGGTTTAGTCTGTGAAAAAGATTTTTTGGTTATTGATAGACTCGAAATTTTGTGTTTTCATGCGGAATTCCGATTTCAGAGTTCATGCAGAGTTCATCACAGGAATCGTTGAAAAATTCGAAAGATAATACAGTGTGCGGCAAAAGCCGGTTTACACTGTGTGGTATTTATGCATGCGCGTATTCTTGGCCAGTGGGAAGGAGGCAGCTGAAACGTAGCCAGTTGAGTTGTCTGCGTAATGTAGTGTTGTTGTGTAAGTTTACAGTGCGTTCGTTGCCATGGCTGTGCGTGTAAAATACACGAAAGAAGAACGTGTTTGTTTGCTCACTTCGTACCTAAAACTTGACGGAGATTATGCTGAAATTTTCGAAGAATTTCGCCAGCGCTTTCCAAATAATAGTTCAAGATGGCGGTAACATATTCGGTCTGGCAATACTCATTGTTGCCTTGCCAAGACATATAGAGGACAACCCTCGTATGAACCTTGGTATTATACTAATTTGATGAAGGCTGATGTTTGTGAAATAACACAACAACTAGAGAAATTCATGCTTTTCTTCCGCGAGTAGTATTATTTTTCTTCTCTGCCTTTTTCTGGAATCAGTTAGTCCACTCAGAGCCTGTTCACCTGTATAAATAGTTCGTTGGTGTGAATAGACTCTATCTATTTCTATCAAAGCTACAGTTCAGAACTAAGGACCTACGGAATAAAAATAAATAGTGCAGGACCGGAGCCTTGTGGTACTCCACAACAATTTTCCTTTGATAACTTTGATCATTCCTCATATCGCTCCTGAATTCAAGATGTGAGCGAAAGTGACATCTCATCACAGTTTGTAATTTAATTTCAAAATTCACCGCGGAAGCGTAATTTGATTTTGAATGCGATCCTACCAACTTCAAAGACATATTTCCCCTTCTCTTGTGAAATTGCTGGGTGTATTTTCGCTTTCAACTTCCGTATACCATGTGCAGCAGTATTTTGCCGGCAATTGCGATCATCTCAACTGGAAAATCTCACCTTGCACAGTGATGTTGAGGCATCAAACGTGGTATTCGTCGTGGGTAGGTCTGTGTGTAAAGAATCGAGGTTTCTCGCTGTGTTTATAATTGAGCGAATTCCGATTTAAATATTCAGAACATCATTTGGCCTTCGGAATCAACGGGAGGTGGGTTATTAGGTAAGCTCTAGAGAAGCGATTGAAGTTTGAAACTTACATCGTTAAAAAGTTTCTTAGTTACCCGTGATCTGAGTACTGCAAGAGATCTCCATTGAAATTGCATGTCATGTGCACTCTTCGTTGCTTTCCGGTGGGATTTTCATGATAATTTTTCAAATATGGAGTTAACGATTACAATTTTAACATTTCATACGATATACGACAATGCGATTTGATATTAACTGTATTCTAACAAGACAGTTGGACAAATTTAACAATTATAAAAAGGAAATGATTTATGATGCCTTCATGCCAGTACCGCAAAGTAAGCTAATAAAGGAACAATTCCGAAGAATTATCGCTTCAATGGGACGAATTAGTCACTATTGACGTATGATATCCCAGAGAATCAAGACCCGAATTGCAAGTGTGGACCGGTTCCGAGGCGACTGCCTCTCATCAGCACAGTGTGGCACTGATGATCCTGAAGGAGATTGCCAGTCTTAACAAAGAACGTGAAGAACGTTTCAGACATGTCTAGAAAAGCGCCATCCACATCTTGTAAACTGAACTAGCCTAGAAAAATAGACAAAACACTTATTTCTTTCAATACTTGAAATTACAGATATTTGGGAATGACGATAACGAACGAATGAAGCTTATGTTCCGGTGTGTTTCCAAGGGCTTTTTGATTCGAATTATCATAATCCTCTGTAAGCTTTTTAAACGGAACCATAGGACGTGAGGATATTAGGGCACAGGTGATACGATTAAGAAGGTCCCGAAATCCCATGTTTGCCATCTCATTATCTACTTCGAAGGACGGATTTTCCGGTCGGGATGATAGCAATTTTAGTGGAGAGGGGGTTGCGGTTGGTGCGATCTGCAACGCCGGGATTGTTCGGTGTAAAATTGGGAAAAATGGAAAAAGTTTTTAATCGTCCCCCTAAAACCGGGACGGTATCATGGTCGTTCGTTGCGGGAGCGATTGGAACGTGATCTGGAATAATGAGACTGTATAGGGAGGCTAATCGGTCCGACAGAACTCGTTTTCATCCCATCCGAGGGAAGTTTGAGAGACAATTATTCTACCACTCCACCGGAAATGCACGTAAAATCCAACGATTTCCATGAGATGCAGTTAAAAAATAACAGTTATGCTTTGTGGATATGGTTACGGATACTATATGTAAACAAGAAGTATTGCCATATTTTTAACGGTATTTCTATGTATTAGGGTACTCGGCAAAAGAGCTATTTCAATCAAGCAACGATTGGCTAATTTTAAAAAATGAGCTGTCATCGAAATTTTAGGTTAAGTAAACCTTAGAGCACTGAATTGGTAAAGAAAACCAACCAGCTCAGGTATATACGTCCACTAATATTCTAACCACGACTGGAAAACCAAAGTGAAGATAATTTTAAAGCTAAAGAATAGAATATTGAAGATTACCCACCAAGTATCCATAGGACATCACTCAGAGAGTTGTACAACATCCTCAAAGATAATGATTACCCCAGTGGTTTCTGAATGAACTTTTATATTGCACTTCCACCACTCGAGTATATTCTCCCATCGCACATCAAGATAATTTGGGAAAGATTAGTAAAATTTAAGCTAATTCAGAATTGGACAGACCTTAATTTGCCTTTGCCATTTCTGCCAGGTCTTACGAAGAAACACATCCATCGGCAATTCATAAATTGGTAAATCTCATCTAACAATTTTCTGTATTCCAAACCCAAATACATAGAGATACAGAGAGTCTTCCAGGACGAGCTTTCAATCAAATCATCTGAGAAAATATTCAGAGGCATTCTAAGCACATGAAATGATGATGCTTCCTCAAGTAGTTAAGTGAGCCTTGACGAAAAATCCATCATTATTCAATAGGTTACGATGTTCAACCAGACAAATCATTTTTTATGATTCGTCTAACGATGAAATTCTATTTTTAGCGCCATGATATCATAGCCGCTCGACTAGATTGTAAATATCCTTAGTGATATATTGGCGCAGCCATATTGAGTTGATGTTCGAAATTCATTGGGATCTAATGGAAAGTAGGTGAGTTGTTTCTCAAGAACGGTTTCGCCAGTTGAAAGTGATAGTTTATATTTATTTCATGTTCGGTTTTGTATCTTCCAAATGGATATAGAAACGTATTTTTGAATGGGCTCTCCCGAACGAATCCTGTTTCGGAAGAAATGTAGAAAAGCACTGAACTGAGATCAGGAGCTTTCGCGCACTTGTTTTAACCCCTTATGCCCACTTGCACCGTTGAATCTGACTTAACGCTACTTTAATTGTGAGGTTTGAGACACAAATTCTCTTGCACCACAGATTGACTAAAGGATAAGTTCTTATTTGAAGCTGTCACCGTTCATGACTCACGAGAGACTTAATCTTTTAACTCGTCTTGATCATTAATAAACATAACCTCGAAATATTTATTGCTGCGAGTTGGTCAATTTTCGCAGTGATGATGTTATTTAATAATGCAAAGTACGGAAGTGGGTTGAATGAAATCGACGACATACAAGGTGTCTCAAGTTCGAGTGCCGATTAGACGTTTCTGGAGAACTAGACATATTTGAAATTTGAAAATTGGGATTATGATATTGTTTGAAGTTCTATTCAGAGCTAAAATATTTTCGAAACCCGGAAACTTCCGGTTATACGAGGAGTGAAAATAAATTCGACGAAAAAAATTTTTTCCATTCCTGGTATGATCGAGTATTCAATAGTGAATACATTTCTGTTAAAACCATTGTATTAAATCGAATAGTTTTCAAAATATTTAAAAAAAACTGGAAAAAAAAGTCAAATATGTTCAGTCAGTAATATGTTCATGTTACTTATTTTAAATATCCTGAGCGTAAACCGTTTTTACAACATCGAAGAGGAAGGATATGAAAAGGTCATGCATCTTTTGGATTTCAAAAATATCATCACAGGTTGTTTCAAATTTTGTGTTGAAAATTGTGATCTTAAATTGGCCATAACTTTTGTTTTTCAAATTAGAACCCTATTTTTTTATAATTGTGTTGGAGTTATTTGAGATTTTCTGGATTTATGTAGTACGTAGAGTCAAATTCTTCGAATCTGATTCATAAGGATATTCTGTGAGCATAGAAGATAAATCATCCCATTCATAATTCACAAGTGTCAGACAGGTCTTATTGTTAGTCGTTATGAAATTTTTTGATTTCACAAAATGAATCATTGCTATTCTAATGATGAGATTTTTGATTTATTTCTTATATTGTATTTTTTCAATTCTATACGCAATACACATTCAAATGCACTTAATATTATTGTTTATTTCAAATCCATGATGGATGACACAATATGTTGAGTATCCAATGGTTTCGAAAGAATAATCATTGATTTTTTTCAGATGCAATCAATTTGACTCTACGTACATCATAAATCCAGAAAATCTCAAATAACTCAGAAATCATTGTATTTAGGAGCATAATCATGTGAGAAAACTATCATTATTTTTGACCGCAGAATCCAGCACAATTATAAAAAATAGGGTTCTAATTTGAAAAACAGAAGCTATGGCTAATTTAAGATCACAATTTTCAACACAAAATTTGAAACACCCTGTGATGATATTTTTGAAATCCAAAAGTTGTATGACCTTTTCATATTCTTCCTCTTCGATGTTATAAAACTGGTTTACGCTCAGGATATTTAAAATAAGAATAATGAACATATCACTGACTGAATATATTTGACTTTTTTCCAGTTTTTTTAATTATTTTGAAAACTATTTGATTTAATATAATGGTTTTAACAAAAATGTATTCACTATTGAATACTCGATCATACCAGCAATGGAAAACTGAAATAAAATTTTTTGGGTTTCGAAAATATTTTAGCTCTATAGACAACTTCGAACAATATCATAATCCCAATTTTCAGATTTCAAATATGTCTAGTTCTCCAGAAATGTCTAATAGGCACTCAAACTTGAGACACCCTGTATATGACGATCTCGATATTTTAGAAATAATTGATTTTGGCATTCCAAGACATTTGAAATATAATAAAGGGGATCACAATCGTGATATGGATAAATTGGCATTATTAAAGAAGAAAGAGTTAACGAAAGAGGGCACTCTTCATCTGTCATGTTTAATTGAAAGATATTTATTGTTATAATATATTTCTCAATATTCAAAATATATTAGTTAGTGCAATTTTAAAATATAATTCTAAAAATTTTATTCATTTGTAAGAACATTGCATAAAACCTTAGACTATAATAAAAGATAGACCAAGCATTCCTTTGTAAAATGTCTATTTGTTTTGACTCTCTCATTGGAAGTATTAACCTCATTGAAAGTCTCTTGTGAAACCTCACCCGGCAACACCGCATAAAATCTTTTTCTATTTACTCGGGTCACAATATCTTCAGGATCAAAATGATCTGAACAAATGAAAATTACTTTCTTTGCAAATACTTGACCATCCCAAGAGCGAAACCCAAATTCTTCTTCTTTCATCGTCATCTGGGAACCTTAATTCAAGAAAACCCCATTTTATCTTATAATAATCTCATTGAAAACTTCCCTATAAAACTTTCTACGCTACTGAACATGTAAATAACTAAATACTTCGGTTTTAACAATACACTTATCTATGGAACGATAAATTCGGATTAAAATTCCTGTCTTTACTACAACTTTCACACTTACGAACCATTTTTAGTGCGATGAAAAGTAATAAACAACAAAAAATATGAAAAACCTAATACTGACTCTCACAAATTTTCTTCAATTTGCGTATTTATTTTCGATACAGAGGTGGCAACGTGTGTCTTTCAGAACATGTGACCTTCAAATTATCAAGCAGAGAATGGAGCAGCGTTGTCTTGAATTTCATCTGAATTTCTTTCCATCTGTGCTCTCTGACATAAAATAGCAGAATCAACCAAAGTTTTTCTTTTACTTCTTGCTAATATATCCGATAAGACAGTTTCAATTCAAAATATAAAATTTTATAGAATAATTCGAATGCAAATTGGACGAAAATTTTTTATTCACAATTATAGAGGAATAGAAAAACCTATTATTTGCTCAGTTTGGCTACATGAAAATTTTTTATGACCTGAATGGACCAGCTCAATACGTTACAATCGACCAGCTCTATGTTTCAGATGCGACACTTTTCAATGTAAATAAAGGGGTCTATTCTTATATAGTCTAAGCATAAAATGGTGGAAGTGAGCATTAATGCCTATTGTAGCTTGGACTCGGTCGATGTTCCCTTTTGCACATGCTTGAGTCACACTGGAGGTTGGAGACGTACAAAGCATAAATTTTTTTTCAACCCGAATAAATTTTTTATATATTAAACAATTTCATTGGTTATATTTTATTGAACCATCGAGATATGTTAAGAGAGTTTGTATGGTGAACCTCGAATATGGGAAATTATTGGTCTTGATGGAGTATTGGAAATGTGTAGTTTTGGTCAATCACTGCGTTAATTTTAACTATAGATTATGGAAGTCACAAGAAACATTTTTCTCCTTTACTATTTTTCCAAATTTCGCCACGTCTAAAAGGTGGTTTTAAGAATTGTTTTGCTTTGTTGAAAAATGATTTATTTTATTTATGGTTAAAATTTCATTTTTCATTCTTTGTTTTATCGATAAAATTGTTAAGTATCAGTTTCACCTCATTAAAGTCGTTAGGACATAAATTGAAATGAATAATTCAATAAACCATATTTATCGGAAATCGAAGGTAAGCCTGTTTCCTTGTAGGACTCCTTAATCAAAAATACATCACAATCATTTCCATATGATACGGGAGATCACCGCTTTCTAAAGGGCCGTGCTCCCTCTTCGACCAGGTCTTATTGCGCCCCAGCGCGCTGTGGTATAAATACACCGGGAAAATATATAAGCAAGAAGTGGATAATATCAAAGGCAAATTTCATTATGGTGTACGGGACGTGCCAGCATCGCGCCGGAGATGGGGGGCGGCAGGGAAAAATGGGGTCGGTTGGCGGCGTGACGTACGTCCGACGCCGGAGATATGTATGTGTGCGCTCTCCCCCAGCTCTGTAGACGAGGTTAACGTGTATGCACGCGAGCCTGATATACGATAAATGGATATGCCGTTCAGATACGCGAAGGTATAGGAAAACGGGGTTGGTAAATTATTTTCCGGATGGTTTTTGCCAGGCTATCCCTTCTTCGTGAAAAGCGTGATATTGTTTTTTTTAATGGATTTACGGGATGAACCTCCAGATTCCCTAGGATTTTTGCAATGTAGAAAATTTTCGTATGAGAATCTTCGAGCGGTATTGAAATGAGTCCAGATTAAGTTGATATTCCAATCTCACCCCCTGAAACTAACCCCCCCATTATGTTCATAAAACGTTCTATTTTTTAAGTAGAATCACTAATATTTATCGTTGAAAAAACTGCAATAGGTCGTTTGAAAAAGGTTTATTTCATATTTCATAGTAATGATTCTTTTCACGTTGATACATGGTTGATACTTCGACTATATAAGAATAGACCGACCCCTTTATTTACATTGAAAAGTGTCGCATCTGAAACTTAGAGCTGGTCGATTGTAACGTATTGAGCTGGTCCACTCAGGTCATAACAAATTTTCATGTGCCAAACTGAGCCAATAATAGGTTTCTCTATTCCCTATATAATTGTGAATAAAAACTTTTTCTCCAATCTGCATTCAAATTATTCTATAAAATTTTATATTTTGAATTGAAACTGTCTTATCGGATATACAGGGTGAGTCTTTGACCACTGCGTTAATTTTAACCATAGGTTCTTGAGATCAAAAGAAACACTTTTTCCATTACAGTTTTTCCATATTCAGCTGCGTTAAAAAGTTTTTTAAGCATTTTTTAAGCATTTTAAGTTTTCACATTGGGCAAATACCCCTCTGTAGTCCAGTTTAGTTTGAATGGAAAATACCTTCCACAGCATCCACTATTGAATCTGAATTGTTTAAAACATTATTTTCCTGCTACAAAATGATTCACTCACTCATGTTTCATCCGATGAGGTCCATATCCAGAAGGAAGATACAAAATACTAATTTTCTGGTAAAAATAATTCAACACCATAAACATAGATTTTTGTTGTTCTACTATAATTTCTTTCTACTTCAAGATTATAAACCATCATCACCCACTTAATATAAAATTATGTCACGGCAAAATAGAATCGTCCTTCGAAAGTCGCTATAAATAACAACCCCTTTTCCATCGATCGATGGAATCAGGTAAACGCACCCTAGGCGCTTGTAGAGGAAGAAGAGAGTAGTGCGTTTGTTGACCCCAAAACTTGTAAACGTGTAGCTACATTATCGTTGGTCCATATACGCTCGGGAGGTTCAACTTTGTCAGTTTTATTTATGTTGGTTAATGCTTTCGCTAAGACGTTACTCACTCTACCCTTCCGCTTGAGGTTGACATTGATTGCTTTTTGATGCTCTTACGTTTGGGGTCAGCATTAATGCCTCAGATCTTATCTGAAAGTAGTTCGGGAAAGGGTTCGAATTCGTCTGTTGGAAACAGCCAATGTGATTGTACAGGTCTTTTCAATCACCTCGAAATCTGGGATTTGCAGAATAGTGTTGATATCAGTTGATTTACTTTTACGTTACTCATATTTCACATATTTTCAATTATTTCATTCATTTTGTGTGTGATTAATGTTGCCAAAAAACAATTTTTCTCTTTATTTAGACCTTGTATATCTGACAGAAAGAATGTTTTCATAAAGAACAGAAGAGATCAGTATATTTTTAGTATTTCAAGTTTTATTTTATGGAAAAGAATTATTTTAATAGTTTAAGTTTCAAGAACATTTTATGCAGTATATGATTAAAGTTAATCTTTTCTCTGCTTAGACCATATCATAATGAAATTCGAATTTATATTAAAATTGAATATTGACGGTATATCCACAATATCATATTCTTGATGATGGCGATGCTCGCCACGTTGTATTATTCCTTAGACTATACAGGGTGAGTCTTTGACCACTGCGTTAATTTTAGCCATAGATTCTTGACATCAAAAGAAACATTTTCTTCCTATAACATTTTTCCAAATCTGGCCCCGTTCAAAAGAAATAGGGTGTTGAAATTTCATAAAAAAATTGCATTTTCACCTGTACTATTCCAACGACTATATCATTGCATGTTAAATTGGTTAAATTGCATGAAAAACAAATATCGCTTGAACTAAAGGTCCTTATCTTGTACTTCCTGGAATCATTAGTCTTTTTTGCAGATAAAATCATTCTTCATCTTTCCTCCTAAATTGTATCATTCTTGAGATATTTGAAGTTGAAAGGAATTGAATCGATATAAATTTATCCAAATTTTCTGATTTTCCCAAATCCAACTTTGTGCTGAAATAATTCAATAATGAGATTTGTTCAATGTTGCCATATTTTATGTCTTAATTAAATATTTCTACGAAAGGTTGGGGAAATCTCTCCAGTCTATGGTTCCACCACTAAACACTATAGATGAAATTAACCACTGAACAATTTTTGTCTTACATTCACTACAAAATCTAAATTGCCATTTGCTGTATTCATTATTAATTATGTCTAGTACCTTGTTCAATATTTAATCCAAAGTAATTTTCCATAATAAACAGAGAAAAAGATTTCCATCACTCTCATAAGTACTTCGGTATATTTTCATGATGACCGTTGAAATAGGTAATGCATTTTCTGTCAGGACCTGTTAAATTGAAGACTTGTCTTTATGAAGAGCTGGTTTTTTATAGCTTCAGACGTTCAGGGTTCATCAAATTATATCTATTTTAACATAGGAATGCTTCAAATTAAGGTCATAAGAGTTTTAAAAACTTCGAACTCAATCTCCTAGATTTGTTTTGTACCTTTATTGAAGTTTTTTAACATCTTTATTTTATACACCGATTCATCCTGGTTCACAAATTTGGTAGATAATAGAATTTGACTTAGTTTTAATATTTCCGAATGTTTGTTATGATGCATGGTTGATTAAAATTCAATCAATATTGAATCTGGTAGCTATAAGCTCATAAACAAGAAAGATTAGAATAGAATGCATTTTCTGACCATCATCATACCATACTGAATTGAATTATTTCAAACTATCGATTATCGTCACAATATTTTCCACATTTTTTTAAAAGAAAGCTACAAATAACTGTTGACAGTTTCAAACAGAAGGAACCAAACAAGTAACCAAAGAACACTATTTTATTGGGAACTACCCACCACAGAGACGTTATAATAACATTTTAATAGGATAATAATTTACTCTAGTTATTCTGAGCAAAATTATAACTAAAGATCAATAATGGTTATAGATATTATCTTTCATTTAAAAGAACTGCAATTATTAATTTTTTTCCTCCTGGGGTTCGGTAATAAATTAATATTCTATGGTAAGGTATTAAAATTTTACATAATCTATGAATAACCATTATTCAATATTTATGTTTTTGTCTACGTAATTAAAACAGATACTCTGATTATAAAAACCAAAAATTTACGCATGTTCAGTAATCAGTAATTATACTCTAAACAGAATAGATTCATACTAATGATTCAACAAAAAATTTTTTATTAAAGAACATCTAGTTGATTTTTCAGAATCAAATTTTAGGCGATCAAACTCGATTTCTTCCAGCAAGTATAATTGCACACCTAAATCTGGGAATACTTGTAATCTATCCAAGTAAATTGTTATTGGGATTCACTACAGAAAATAATCATCAGGCAAAGTAACATCACTTTAAAATAATTATTCGTAGTGACATCATTCATTGTTGTTGAAGATTTCGAAAAAGATTTTCATATTTTTAACAGTATGATATCAAGAGTCCTCATAGACCTGTTCTCTGGTCTCTGTCAAGGAGAAGAAACTTCAGAAATATCAGTGCTTGGAAAATCGTAGATGATTTTTTCTGGCTTTGAGTGAAATAGAAAAGCACAGTGACAACCTCTTGCCTTGGAAGTTTTCATAGAAATGATGGTTTTCATAATTTGGAAATTTCAAGAAGAAAATTGAGGTCATATGAGTTTTAAAAACTTCGAACCCAGACTCCTAGATTTGTTTTATACCTTTATTATCTTTATTTCATACACCGATTCAACCTTGTTCACAAACTTAAGAGATAATAGAATTTGACTTAGTTTTAATATTTCTGAATATTTGCTTTGATGCATGGTTAATTAAAATTCAATCAATATTGAATCTGCAAGCTATAAGCTCATAAACAAGAAAGATTAGAATAGAATGCATTTTCTGACCATAATCATTTCATACTGAATTGAACAATTTAAAACTATCGATATTATCCCTAAAAAATTTTCCACTTTTTTTTTGAAGATACAAATAACTTTTGACAGTTTCAAACAGAATCAAAACAACAAGGAACCACAGAACACTTTTTTATTTGGAACTACCCACCACAGAGACGTTATAATATTTTATTGTGATAATAATTCACTCTAATTATTCTGAGGAAAATTATAACTAAAGATCAATAATAGTTACAGATATTATCTTTCATTTAAAAAAACATTGCAAATATTAATTTTTTCTCTCCTGGGGTTCGGTAATAAATTAATATTCTATGGTAAGGTGAAATTTGACATAATCTATGAATAACCATTATTCAATATTTATGTTCTTGTTTACGTAATTAAAACAGATACTCTGATTATACAAATCAGTAATCAGTAATTATAGTCTAAACAGAATAGATTCATATTAATGATTTAACAAAAAATTTTTATCAAAGAACACCTAGTTGATTTTTCAAAATCAAATTTAGGTATTTCTTCAAGAAAGTATAATTGCACACCTAAATCTGGAAATACTTGTAATCTATCCAGGTAAATTGTTATTGGGATTCAGTACAGAAAATACCTGTTCACTGGTCTCTGTCAAGGAGAAGAAACTTCAGAAATATCAGTGTTTGGAAAATCATAGATGATTTTTTCTGGTTTTGAGTGAAAAAAAAAGCACAGTGACAACCTCTTGCCTTGGAAGTTTTCATAGAAATGATGGTTTTCATAATTTGGAAATTTCAAGAAGAAAATTACAAATGTATGATGATAACATCCAATAATTCTGAGGTTTTTTTGGAATTTCTCACTAGAAAGGGATGGTTTATAATCTTGAAGTAGAAAGAAATTATAGTAGAACAACAAAAATCTATGTTTATGGTGTTGAATTATTTTTACCAGAAAATTAGTATTTTGTATCTTCCTTCTGGATATAGACCTCATCGGATGAAACATGAGTGAGTGAATCATTTTTTAGTTAGAAAATAATGTTTTTAAACAATTCAGATTCAATAGTGGATGCTGTGGAAGGTATTTTTCATTCAAACTAAACTGGACTACAGAGGGGTATTTGCCCAATGGAAAACTTAAAATGCTTATAACTTTTTAACGCAGCTGAATATGGAAAAACTGTAATGGAAAAAGTGTTTCTTTTGATCTCAAGAAGTTAAAATTAACGCAGTGGTCAAAGACTCACCCTGTATATCCGATAAGACAGTTTCAATTCAAAATATAAAATTTTATAGAATAATTTGAATGCAGATTGGAGAAAAAGTTTTCATTCACAATTATAGGGGAATAGAGAAACCTACTATTTGCTCAGTTTGGCAACATGAAAATTTTTTATGACCTGAGTGGACCAGCTCAATACGTTACAATCGACCAGCATTTCCTTCAGGATTATTCAAACCATTTCATGAAATGGAATCAATGGAAATTTTCCATTAGGTCTTCAGCAGTAGTGAATGTACTTCTAATGAGACTGTCATGGTTAATTATAAGGTTAATTGCTCCCCTAAACAGCAATTCGGGACGAGATGATATAATGCTCTACTCTCTAGAGTAATTGACACTAATTCTGTTAGGATATATTTCAGGCAGTCTCTTTCTGGAAATCATTGGTTATTGAACGTTTTGAACTCAGGAATGTAGGTTGAAACCGTAAACAATATCATTGTAGTACTATAATTGGACAATATGTGAACTTGCTCAATGTTTTTCATTTCTATATTGACTTCATATTTTGAACAGTACCAGAGAAGAAGGAATTTCAATGGATAATTCGATTCAGGGCAATACAAAGAACCAGAAATAATTAGGATTTGTCTTTTCTTGAATATTTAATATTCATTGGAGATCCTCAAAATTTTGGATGTATATTGAGGTTATTGATGTCCAGATCATCCTTAAATTTTAGCAAAGTAAGAAGTTATGAGTGTTCCATATATAAACATGAAGAAATTTTCATTTCAATGACAACCTATATTGAAAGTCAATGAAGTTAAAAGTTGAGGTTATGCCTGTTTGTTGCTAATATTCAAAACGAATTATCTACAAATAGTTGATTTCTCTCGGCCAGACAGTCACTGGAAAGTTTCATTTAGGTGTCATGAAGCGTTTACTGACAAGTATTCGTAGTATTCGGCAGTTGGACTCTTTTACACGATTATATATAAACCATTACATCGTTCGCGACTTATTGAATGAATTTTTGGTCAAAATTCTTTTGCATCATTCGCCCTATTCACCAGATCGAAGTGGCACACATCGATTGGGGCTATTGAAAAGGCGACGACCGACGTCTTAAAGACCATTAGAATAAAGGACATGGAGAAGTCGTTTGACAAATTTTTTAAAGCGTCCAATTTTTTGTATCGACGCAGAAGGGGAATAAATTTAATCTCTGGTTGTATATGATGAAAACCTACTTCGTTTCTTCAACCGCCCAATTGACTGAGAAATGTGCAAACAGATAACACCTAATCTAATTGCAGATAGCGGTCTTAATTAGATACACACAAGTGTACCCTCATGAAGCTTGTACCGGCCATTGCCTTTTGCTCGGAAATACTGCTCAACTACGACAATAGTTCGTCATGTAGCTCGAATGGCCATGGGTTCAGCAATTTTAGCTGATTTATATATGGAAATTTTCGAACAGAAGGCATTAGAAAAATATGTACTTAAACCCAAACTGTGGAAAAGATATGTAGATGATACTTTCATTATTGGGCAACATGGAAGAGACACTATAGATGGATTCCTTCAATATCTAAACAATCAAGAGGAATCAATTAAATTCACAATTGAAATCGAGAAGGACAGACAACTTCCATTCTTAGATGTACTCGTACATAAACAAAATGGAATCCCTAGAACCACTGTGTATAAAAGCCAACGAACACAGGACAATATCTACATTTTGATTCAAACCACCAACTAAACACTAAATTGGGAGTAGCAAAATGTTTATTTGATAGAGCAATAAATATTTGTTGTACTGAAGAAGACCAAAATGAAGAAATAAATAACATCTCGAAAACTCTTAGAAGCAATGGCTACCCCAAAAAGATATTAGAAAAAGCGCCGATAGTTCGATCCAACTTAAAAAAGATCATCATATCACAGATGAGTATATAACATCGTTCATTTTTCTTTCATGACTTCTGTCAATATTTACTTTTGAAAATTGATAATTTTCAAAAGGTTTCTTACTTTTCTCCTTGAGAAAGATAGAAGATGTCTATCGAAACGTCGGAAAACATTACATCCACAATAGATGATGGTAATAGCCCAAACAATCATTCAACACGAGCTCCATCATCAACAATATCTCGTCATCATTATCTAACCTGTTTTTTTCCGTAGGTCAAGGACCATTTTCGATGAAAATAAAAAAAAAAACAGAATATGTCTCATTTTTTATTGCAAATAGGTAGAAGAATTTTATTGTATCCCTTCTACAAATAGTAGTTGCTTGAAAATTGAATGTACTTGAAGCTAGTAATGCCTTTGGATCTATTGGCCCGTAGATCGATAGGTTCGTTGTTGGTGCGCAAGTCAATAAATGAGTTCATCCATAAGCTGGTAGATCAACACGCATGTTGATCAATAAGCTTATATATCAATTCACCCGTCATTCTCGGTCAGAAAGACTCGAATTCCACCAATTCGTAGATTGACCACCACTGGATCCATTTACAACCACGAACAGATAAACAAAAAAACTATAGCAAACCCAGATACCTTCCAAACGTTCAGTAATTGTGAAATCCGTTTCATTAGAAGAATTAGGTATATTAAATATTTTCATTGTTCAAAATTGTTTTCACCATTTAAAGATTGTCACACGCCAATTGAGCTGTTTTGTAAAGAATGATATCTTTAATTTTTATATTCAGAGTAATGAAAATACGCACGCAATTCATAAAAGAAAGAAGCAGCAAAAACACTTGTTCCATCTTTTGCCTCATTCATGAAATCCTTCTCACAAAGAAATCTTATTGAGGAATATTTCTTTGTAGCAGTGTAGGTCTGCGCTCTGAAAGAGAGCCAACTTCCGATGTGTGTAATCTGGATTTCCAAATTCAATCTGAAGTATTTAAATTCTAATAAATCTATGGTGTATTTTACAGAACTTAGAACCAGTTAAATCGTATATGTATTATTTTATCGAAATATTTATTGCGAACGTTCTAAATACTTCGAATAATAACCCATAGTGACGTTACATTATAATAATATGCTCAAGAACACACTGTGTTCTTTCACCATGGATGTACTCTGTAAGATTCCTAATTCAATAAGGAAGAGATGGGTTGGATTTTTCTATGACAACTTTTTGGCGCTCTTGTTCACCCGAACAGAGTGCCTATCATTTTGCCCGAATGTCTGTCATTTCCTTCAGGATTATTCAAACCATTTCATGAAATGGAATCAATGGAAATTTTCCATTAGGTCTTCAGCAGTAGTGAATGTACTTTCTAATGAGACTGTCATGGTTAATTATAAGGTTAATTGCTCCCCTAAACAGCAATTCGGGACGAGATGATATAATGCTCTACTCTCTAGAGTAATTGACACTAATTCTGTTAGGATATATTTCAGGCAGTCTCTTTCTGGAAATCATTGGTTATTGAACGTTTTGAACTCAGGAATGTAGGTTGAAACCGTAAACAATATCATTGTAGTACTATAATTGGACAATATGTGAACTTGCTCAATGTTTTTCATTTCTATATTGACTTCATATTTTGAACAGTACCAGAGAAGAAGGAATTTCAATGGATAATTCGATTCAGGGCAATACAAAGAACCAGAAATAATTAGGATTTGTCTTTTCTTGAATATTTAATATTCATTGGAGATCCTCAAAATTTTGGATGTATATTGAGGTTATTGATGTCCAGATCATCCTTAAATTTTAGCAAAGTAAGAAGTTATGAGTGTTCCATATATAAACATGAAGAAATTTTCATTTCAATGACAACCTATATTGAAAGTCAATGAAGTTAAAAGTTGAGGTTATGCCTGTTTGTTGCTAATATTCAAAACGAATTATCTACAAATAGTTGATTCCTCTCGGCCAGACAGTCACTGGAAAGTTTCATTTAGGTGTCATGAAGCGTTTACTGACAAGTATTCGTAGTATTCGGCAGTTGGACTCTTTTACACGATTATATATAAACCATTACATCGTTCGCGACTTATTGAATGAATTTTTGGTCAAAATTCTTTTGCATCATTCGCCCTATTCACCAGATCGAAGTGGCACACATCGATTGGGGCTATTGAAAAGGCGACGACCGACGTCTTAAAGACCATTACAATAAAGGACATGGAGAAGTCGTTTGACAAATTTTTAAAGCGTCCAATTTTTGTATCGACGCAGAAGGGGAATAAATTTAATCTCTGGTTGTATATGATGAAAACCTACTTCGTTTCTTCAACCGCCCAATTGACTGAGAAATGTGCAAACAGATAACACCCTAATCCTAATTGCAGATAGCGGTCTTAATTAGATACACACAAGTGTACCCTCATGAAGCTTGTACCGGCCATTGCCTTTTGCTCGGAAATACTGCTCAACTACGACAATAGTTCGTCATGTAGCTCGATAATATTCCGCTATTATTAGTATTGTTATTAATGATCACAGAGCAGGGTATAAATGGTCGGCCTGAGTCTGTTATTGTTGGGGATAAGCTTGCTGGTATCTTCACAATTACAAATTCTCCCCCTGCTCACCTCTTACCAACCCATTCTCAGAAACGTTCGTGTTTGAGTTTATAATAAGCCTTTATCACGTAGAAACACCCGTATTTTCATTAATTGCCACAATAGACTGATTCGGTCCTATAAAAATAGTGATATCGAATGGACGTCTTGGTTAATTCAACAATCAACAATTGGAATTCTTGTTTTTTGTGGCAGCTGCTTTAATGAGTTCATCTTGATTTGGGTTTAATTGGCACCCACAATAACTCATGTTTATTCTCGAAAAGTTTTGTTTTTGGAAACATTGAAAATAGCGTAAATCGATATATATCACGGATCAGTTACAGCTGTCGCCGTTTCTTCGTCCCCAACTTCCATCTTTTTCTATCATGGCATGTATCTTCTTCCAGATCTCTGGCCGACGTCACCTCTCTCTACATCGTCCCTCCATAATTTTCGTGGTCTTCTCCTCTTCTTTCGTTCCGGGGGTACCCATTCCAAAAACCTTTGGGGCCATCTGTCGTCCTGCATCCTCTTTACATGACCAAACCAAATCAATCTCAAACTCTTCTGTGATTGATCGATCCATACCCATCTCTGCTGTTATAGTTTAATTCCTAGTCCTTTCCAACCTTTATCGTCTACAGCTTCTTCTAAGGAAATCCATTTCAGTTACCATCATCTTTCTGTTATTCACCTGGGATAGATCCCAAATTTCTGCGTCATACAGTGCTACGCCTCTGCCGTACCGTAAATGTGTTTCTTGGTATCTTTATTTATATTTTTGTCCCAAAACAGGGATTTGATTTGACTTTTGAATAGTTTGCGTGGTGGTTTCTTATGAAAGAGTGACAAATATGGCAGGATGTAAAACATCGATTGTTCATCAATGCTGCAGTGTTTGTGGTTGAGTATTGATTCATCTATTGACATTACAAGTAGCAGCAAAATCTATCACGCCAGTGAGTGTTTTCTTTAATTTTTTTATTCGAAATTGCAGTTTTTCTGAATGTTTTTGAGAATCCTCACATAAAGGTTGTTTGGAAATGCCAGAGGAGTTTCAATATGAAATTCAACAAATATCTCAAATTTTCGTTCACAACTATACTCATGGACAGTAAGTTGTCTACAGTGGATTTTTCTTGAGCTACGCTATCATGTTACCTTGAATAACGACTAAAGGTTACCCACATGTGCAATGAGGTTCACGTCTTACTTCTCGATATCGTCTAAGCCTTCGTCGGCCATCATGTGCACCCAAGGAGAACTGAGATTCATCAGAAGACCTGATGCAATTCCACATCCTTATGTTGATGTTCTTTGCACCACTGTTACCATTGTCGGCGATGCTCAACAATCAGGTAACACAAGGCGTTATCAATATTTCCGGCGGTAAACTATTCGGACAGTTACATAATGGCTTTTTTGCTAACCACTCATCAGCCAACGATCGCAAATCGGTTTCTGGTAACCGTTAGTCTTTTACGTCGATCTTGAACTTCATTTTAGACGACCAGTGCCTATTCTTCAATTTTGGGCATTATCAAACCACGCTTGACAACATCTCATAGTAAATGCATTTCTGATCGTACTGTTAGTGGTTTCTTCAGTAGACCTTTAATTAAGTCGATCTTTTTCAAATGCACTTAGCTAGCGATAAATTCCTCGTAAACGTGCTCTAGGTATTTTAACCAGAACTTAACATTCACTTTGGATCTCCTGGAGCGGCTGGTTAATTCTAAAATTTAAAAATCGAATAGAGCATTCAAGTAACAAATTATCATAATTTTTTCAAAAGAATTTAAAATTTTAACAGCTCAGTTTTGTTGCGAGTTGGTATACTATAACAGTGTTCAATATGTGGAAGCAGCAACATGTTTTCCCGTGGTGAACAATGATATTTAACGGCAGTATATCAGTTCCTTTAGTGACTTATTGCTCAGCGCGCAAAAGCTTCTGAACCGGCGTCATTGCTCTTCAACTGTTTTTCTTATCAATTTTTCTTCTAGGACATATAGTAATGAGTTGTTTTTCTCGTCTCGAAACAGAAACCCGAGTTTTCGTTCAAATCTTTGTGAAAACATTGAATAAAATTGATTACATCCTTCGCAGGACCTTGGCTGATATCTATCTATCCCATGTTGTGTCATGTGTATGAAATATGAACAATGCACAGTTGCGCAATCTGCAAATTGCAACTGCTTCATTTCATGATATTGTCCGAGGATGGTGATGCATGCGAAACTGTATAATTTTGGACATGCAGAAGGATTGCAATTGCGCCAGCTTTTAGTATCCACCTTAATTTACATCGCAGCCACTACGTTATTGCTCCTTCGGGGGGTACGGAATTGAATGTTACTCTCTCTAATGGTCCTGTACGTGTTTTTTTCTGGGATTTAGTTCAAGACGGATGTTTTCATTTACTCTGCAGGATGAATTTCTTTCTCTATTTTTACAGAGATCTATAATTGTACTCTATATTGAGTTTCTCTCCGAGTTTCTTGAAATGAATCTCTGCTTTGATTATTAAGGAGGCGAAGAAATTAATACAGTGGTAGATTTGATTAATTCTGGATTATATGTTTAGTCCTTTCAAGATATATTGTCACCAAAGCAATTGAAATTGTAGTCCTTCCATTTTTTCTGGTTACAAAAATTTACCGATATGTTCTATTTCTAAACCGTAGAAATAGCGGTACAAGCTAGCAAAAATATACATCTAAGTTCTATGATCTACGAAATTTTGCAAGCCTTTTTGTTTCAACCTCATTCAACTATCTTCTAAGTTGCAATCTGATTGGATGGTATTCTAGGAACTACCGAGGAAACCAAATTTCAGATGTTGAACCAATGGACGGATGTGTCAACAAACTCGACCGAAATAATGAAATATTTAACCTATTTTGAAAATATGAACATTTCAGCTAATCTCCTTCGGATGATAGAGTATACCATAGATTGTATTCAAGTTTGACCACGAATCCTTCATTAAGAAGTATAACACAATCGACTGAGACCATTTTGGGCACGATATTCGAAAATTACAGGCATTTGGACAAACCTATAGCTCTATGAGCACGCATGAAATTTGCCAATATTTGTTTATAGTTACTAAATTGTTTGATATTGTAATAAATCTATAGCTATGAGTTTTTTGTTAGAATTTCCTTTGAAACGTTAATATGTTAAGCCTTAGGTTTGACTCCTTAATCATTAAGTAACTTTTATGACAATCATTAGTGCCACTTGACGAAGGGTTCGCACCTTCCTTAATCAAACATGAAAATTCAATTAAGAGAGGAATGAGTTTGCGTAAAGGTTTTCCATCAATGATTAAATTCACATCAAGTACAGATTAACGATTCTTTCTTAAAGCACTATGTAATCGAAATAGCTACATTCAGTTTATGAAGTAGTAAAACAAACTCAACGGTGCATTTGTTGACTTTAATTATTGGAACAGGCTTACCTTCTGTTGGAAGAAATACCTTCAGTTCACTAATGGATTGGTAAATGATACTTTTGAAATTGAACACACTGAGTCCTATTTCCACCTGTACTTTATATAGAAAATTCGAGAACGTTTTAGTCACATATGTTGTTAATTGAATTGAGTAAGAAAAACAATTCTCATATGTCTATGAATAACTTCTTAAACAAACAAGTCACATTTAGTTGTTGGAATGTTATAAAGTGAAATCTGTGAACATTTCGACTCCCATATTTTGGTTGTATCAAATGTAGCATATAATACTATACAGTGGCACATGTTTTGTAGTCTCATGAACAGCTTATTACCCGCGTTCCGTTTTAGCTCGGCTCTGGTTTCGGAACTAGAATGTGTCAGGTATAGATTCTTGGAAGGTTTCCGATTCTCTATATAGAAAGTTCTGCCCTGATAAATCGGGATTAGGCTATGAGGTAGCAGTTTCTGTCAGACATTCACTTTATCCTTTGGCTTTTTCCTGGGTCTGGAAGTAAGTACTCGGGAGTGCCAAGTGGGTCACTAATATTCTCATATCACTACGACTGTGTCTAGCCCTAAAATACCGAGGAGAAAATCGATTACTCCTAGTTTTCGTTTTCTGTACTCGGTTTAATCAGCAGTCGTAATCACCTTGTTTGGAGTCTAACTTTACACCTTCGATCTCCCCTATGTCAGGGAACCCAGGATGCCAAATGTCAGAGTTGCTTTGCATTCCTCCTTGGGTCTATCTAACCCATATCCGTGGACTCAGGATGGCAGAAAAGTCATAGTTAACCACGCCACGTCCTCATGCTAATCGTCTAAAGTCTTTGCTTACTAGCTCGTCCTCCAGTGTCTGCTAAGAACTGGTCATATGCGTCATATCTCTGGTAGAACTACGAAAATTCTTTCTAGACCTATGCCGACCCCAATAGTACCGCTGGGAGAAACAGGACTCCTTGTCTTTGCGTTGGGTACTTGGTTCAAGTTATCAGTCGTGCCATCTGGTTCGTACATTAACGTTACTCTTTTGGTATACCCAGTGGACGTGGACTCAGGGAGCCATGTGGCTCACAATTGTTCTTGTGATATGGTACTTACGTTACTCATCTATTCTTCACCATGTCCGTATACTGGAGGGAGGACAGGAAATTATAGTTACCACGAAGCGGCAT
Organism: Micraspis discolor; assembly: GCA_030674115.1. Taxonomy (NCBI): domain Eukaryota; kingdom Metazoa; phylum Arthropoda; class Insecta; order Coleoptera; family Coccinellidae; genus Micraspis; species Micraspis discolor. The sequence continues at coordinate 7,902,687 of JARTUT010001740.1, forward strand.
CATGCCAATCGTGCCTACAGAGTCTTTCAGATCATTTCAGACCAGACAGCAACCCTGGGATTAAAAAATTTTGAGTTTGAATTATTCTGATATGTAGTACTAAGTTTTCTCTTTGGGTGTACTCCCGGGACGATTAGGTCATAATTACTTCTTTTTCAGAAGGGAGCACTGACGTTACTTGGTGGGTTAACCTAGAATCCGTCAATTCTAGGGATCGAACGGGTTATAGTAGCCATGCCTACGTATGGGAAACTCTAATGTGATCCTCTGGGTCTACCTGGCTTTCACATGATCTAATTATGTGCAGCGATTGTACTCCTGATACAAATGGATAAATTAGTGGGGATCCTTCTTAAGTTTATCAACGGCAATGGTGTTTTAGTACATCTTGGTGTCATTGGCAGAAAGGGCACAGCCTTACATGAGGACCCCGGTGATTCGGGCACAAATAGCAGTCAAGTGATGCCAGTATTGATTCTTGTGAAACACCACTCACAACTCGTAGACAATCTCGTAGACGAAATGGTCTCAGCAACGCGTAGCTGGAATCTTCTATTTCATTCTTCTATTTTACACTTGCACTGTTGAATGTTGAGGTTATCGACTCATACCTTCTTAGCATTTTTCGATTGTTATTCAAGAAGCAATAAATCCAGGAACTTGACGAACCGTAACATCGCCGATAAATCTCCCGTACCCCATACGATCAATAGTCGCAGCATCGATTAAAAGTGGGATTACATGACGAGAGTGAATTATTCATCTCGATATGCTTCATTTCCGACATTCGTTGCTCGGTAGAAAACGCAATAACAAAAAAGTTCGCATGAAACGTGCACCACGTGATTCGCTTCTCGATAGACTCTTCTCGTAAGCTCATCGGGTATTCTTGTCTCGTTATGCTGGGTTACATTGATGAAGAAATTCCTTATTGCTGCCTCCTATCGAAGGTACGCTAGAGGGGTCGCCGTGGATCGGAATTCACGTCAGATCTTCCGCGTTTGTCCTCTGTTCTGTCTTGTAACATTTGATTTCGGAGAGGCTTCGTTTCAGTTTGGAGATTGGCGTTATGCGTGGGTGTTTGTCCTCAAATGGCGGAGAAATCACAAAGGGTTCTTTTGAACATTGATTCAATGATTGGCAGAGAGATTCACGAAATCAGTGTCATTATAGATGAACAAAAGTATTTAGTTTCAGCAATGAATATTATGGGGATCAAAATAGTCGTATTCCTTAAATAAGGGATTCTGCAACCTCTAAATGCGCTTTTACAGATTGGGCGGCTTAAGGAACCCTATATATACAGTAACGTTATAAAACGTTTTTTTAGTAACGTCACGAATTTTAATCGTTGAAAAAACTGCAAAATGTCTTTAGGAAAACGTTTTTTTCACGTTTCAAGCTTTCAGGTACCGTGAATGTAACGTTAATATTCAGTAAAAAAGGTATAGCGAGTGAATCCACAAATAGCATAAGAAAATAAACGAAGATTGTACTTGCTGACACGAACTTTTTATGGTAACCTGAGGAATAAGGAGATGGTTTGAAGGCAAAGTTGACAATAGTAGGGTATTCAAACAGGAGCGAGCGACCAATTTATGTCATCCTTATGGACCTATCCAGAGGAGTGTCAGATCGAAAATTGCTAATGGGTGTCTACCGACACACAAAACTCAGCTGATTTGTTTTATGAATTGAGATGCACTCTCCATCTCTTGGAATTCAACTCCAGAAGTCTTGAGGAAATAGTTTATTGACTCAAAGAAATATTAACACAGTCATTGCTTTACATTTTCGTTAATTTTATCTATTTAGTATTCAAGTGAGGTAATCCATGATCGGAACCATTGATTATAGAAAAATTTTTCTGATGTTTTATCAGATTCTTTGGTTGCTATAGTGTCAGATCTTGATTATCGCATAGAAATATAAATATATAGAATGCGTGCATCGTGGAAAATAAGTACTCAAACGTGTAACATTGACCCCGTTCCCTTCAAGGTGTAATGCGCATGCGCCACGAACTCTTGCGCTTGTTAGAAGGGGTTTGTGGTTTTGTTACCATGGTTACCGAATGTGACATAATTCAAATTAAACGACAGAATTACTATTTGAACGAAACACTGTATTCTCCTCGATTCCCTTCTCTAAGCAATTTCCCCTTCGTCGCGCATGCGCAGTACTTCTCAAAGGGCACGACACAGCCTACTAGATCCTTCACGATTTATTTCAAGGATCAAATTATATCTATAGAATTATTTGGATTGTCGGTCGCCGCCATTTTGTATTGGATAGGTCGATTGCCTAGGTTACCACCCCATAATCTAAAATTGAAATTCGGATCAGTAATCATTACGTTGCGGAATATAAACCGGCCACATCTTTGTAATGGAACACGCATTGTGGGGAAGAAATTAATGAACAACGTCATCGAAGCCTCAATTCAAAAAGTAAAATACAAAGGCGAAGACGTTTGGTTGTCATGGATTCCGTACGATATGCCATTCGGCTTTAAGGGGTTGCAATTCCATGTGCGGCAAGAATTCGTAATATCGACATATAAATCTCAAAGGCAGTCGTTTAGTGTTTGTGATATCAATTTGGAAAATCCATGTTTTTCACATGGCCAGTTATATGTCACCTGATCTCATTTCGGAATATCATAATATTATTTATATAAAGAATATTCGAAATACGATAAAGTATCTTGTAATAGAAAATGGTCGTCTGTAATACATTGTCATATAATCCTGTAGAGTGTTAATGTCATGAGACTATTTCCTTTCCCATCAATATCTCGGATAGCACACGAGTAATGAATTTGATGAAAATATCTAAATTATTTATCGTTATATATTGTTATTAACTAAATATGACCCTGTATAGTGAGCGCTATTATCTGGATACTGAGAGCTCTTTCATGTTTACGAATTTCGAAACATAATCGATATCATATATATACTCGTATTTATACATTGCTGTTTTTGTTTCAGGTAACGTGCCTTATCTATCATCGTGCGAAAAATGGCTCTATCTATGTAAACATAGGCTGCCTATCTGATATCGTCTTCGAGTCTTGTAACACGTTCAGAGCATGTGAGTTATAAAACTAATATATTCAGTGGTAAACCGTTCAGAATTTAATGATAGTTATTTCTAAATAGTGCAGGCAGAAATGGGATAGAGAAGGCTACTAAATTATGAATCTTCTAAAAATAGGAGAGAATGCCATGTGTGATGTTCGGACATTACTGTTTTCATTTATATAATATAAAATATCAAAGAATTCTTAAAAGCACAATTTATAATCCTGTGACTCTTGATTAGCTGCTAAGAAGTTCTTACGCAAATGAAAAATATTGCACCACAAATTTCCTTCAATCTCTTGAAGACTGCGATAACAATTGTGATAATTTTAGTTTATTGACCTCTTGAGACAAAAAGGTGTAAGACCAGTAACCTGGAAGGAAAGTGAAATCTGAATCAGGTAATTATTGTCTGGGCAATAATACCTCTCAAACGAATATACCATATACTTTACCGCAAGCATTCTTTAATTTAATATAAAATTTTGGAATTTCATAAAATCAAAAGATTCATTATTGTGAGGAAAATTGTTGAAACACTCAAAACATTGATAGCTAGTATATCGGGTGTTCCAAGGTGAATGAAAACTATTCATGCAAAAAATTTCAAATTCTCTTGAGCAAAATTACCATATTCAGTTTACATATATGTAAGCCAAATATTGAAATATTTTCAAGTCCAGTGTTGCTAGATTTTTGCAAATTTGCCAACCGTTTTGCCATTCTATTTGTTGTATTTCTATTTTTCATAATTTCCGATAAAAATTAAATTGATTTGATTTTACTTCAGCTCTTTATATCTCGTATCACGAACGGTTTTTGAGTTATAAGTTAATTTCGGACGTTTTAAATCAAATTTAAGAATTCTCAAAGTGACTATATTTCGCTAAATATTCAAGATTTCAGTTCGAAATAACGCTACTGCTTTCGAAAAAATAGTTGTCAGTTATAGAGACTTGTCAGAAAAAATAACATTTGCCAACTCATAAAATAAGGAACAACTATGTTATTTTTGCAATAAGACACTCCCTATGTTTTTTCATTTTCAGGACGAGAATAACACATTCTACAATCTTTCTATATCTGCGTATTTTGTTCGGATTCTAAGTTATCTGTTCTAGAAATCACTTCAAACAATTCAAAAACTACAGAAAAATTAACCAAAAAATGAAATAGAATGCGACACATGTGTTTCGAGATTTGTATATAACACTTTTCTCTCATCAGGCATTCATATTCGATTAACAATAATTCAAACAATTTTTGGTTACAACTTACTTGTGGCATACCGCAAACGGAACAAATGAACATGCTACTTTGAAATCGGTTAATATTCTAAAAACTAACCTCAAATATGATTTTATGAAGAATTGAGTTCATTATACAAGAATGGAATTGACTTAAAATGGAATTCTTTCCATAATTCAAATTATTCAATTGAACAAGTCTATTCTTGAAAGTGTAGATAAACCAAAAATATCTTAAATTGACAATTATTGTCTTACACTTCTTGAAAGTATCAATGATTGATTCTAGAAAATACTGTTTGCTGAATGAAGTTGTAACTAAGAATTGTTTAAATTATTTTTAATCGAATATGAATGCCTGATGAGAGAAAAGTGTTATACCAACTTAAATCTCGAAACACATGTGTTGTATTCAATTTTTGATTTGATTTTTCTGTAGTTTTTTGAATTGTTTTATGTTATGAATGCAAAATTCTCTCTTATTCATCGGAGGAAACAGACAATTTAAGATATATCTGATTTATTTACACTTTCCAGAATACACTTGTTCAATTAAATAAATGTCATTTTCAGATTATGTTTGATTAATTTACACTTTCAAGAACAGACTACTTCAATTAAATAATTTGGAATAAATTCTGTTCGAAAATTTTTCATCATTAATGAGCTGCAATTATTGGTATTTGCCAATGAAGTCTCATTATTGTAAATGGATGTGAAAATGTGAATTTGATTTTTGCGCTGGATTCAAACTATAATTGAAATTCCACTAGTTATGTGACTCAGTAGGCTCAATTCCGAAGTTGTGAAGTCTTCATGTTCAATAAGATCTCGAATACCATGACGGTTTCTCCCCAATCTACATACTGAATTGTCTGCAAATCGACTAGCAACCAACAATGCCAGAAACTAGAATAGAAAGAGCTCATTCGCTGAAACAGTACAACGTGGATCAAACCGTAGAATGGTCCCTCTATAACGGTGCATTGTGTAACATCACGTGAAATAAAATAGATAACGCTGTATACGCCATTTAAATTACACGTTTCGCCGTCTAGTCAGGATGAATGTATCCACGATCGCCTGTATTATTCAATTCTGTGGTCTATTTATAGAGACCTCCTTCATTCATGATGTCGTCGAAAATTGTTCTGTGAATTGAATAATCGGATCTAAGATATACTCGTGTTGTAGTTTTGCAAACGTCATCCGAGTGATTTTTTTCTATTTCCGTTCTACAACTTCACAGCAACAATTACATGAAATATACTGTGATGGGCAAATGTATGGAATCAAGTAAATATCTCTGGAATTATTATAGATATCAAAATGAAATTTGGAAGGTGGATACTGCAGTAGATTACCTATTTGTTTTAAAATTTTGTAACAATTTTGAACTTCCAGTTTTACCGGAAGTACTTTCAATCTCAAAACACCAGGTTCGATATTTTTTAATTCGAAAGCTATCGAGATATTAACACAAAAGTAACTGAAGGAAAGACAAATTTAATGGTATCTAGTAGTCCATGAAATTCATTGTAGAAGTGACAGTAGTTGTCAAAATTATAATAATAATAAATCGACCCTATTGGCTCAAATCAACAAATTAAAATAATCAAACAATTCACAAAAACCGAGAAGACCCGCCGGAGCGAAGTTTAGTCTTAACGACTACTCTTACACTTAACTCTGCCAATTCTTTCCTGGCAAATTATAAAATGACGATAAAACATTGAGTGTTAAACAACAAATAGCAAATAGGTCGATGCAAAAAGAAATACATTCTAGTTTCCTATATATAACAACAAATATCAATACTAGGTACAAATTTATTCTCTAGCAAACAGAAAAGACCTAGGCTGAGACTTGAAAGCAAAGAACGACGCGAAATTGCTAACATAGATATCAATTACATTCATTATTTTTGCATCATTGAAAGGAAAACACCCGCGAAACTCCGATGTCCGATGAGCGGGAATCTTTAACCTGTACGGATATCTGATGTTCAGCGATAGAGTAGCAGGCCTAGGTACAGATGATCCATGATATCATTATATATGGGATTCCTTATGAGCTTGAACACATAACATCCCATGTGCAGCCTGACCCTACTGTCCATCCTAAGCCAACCCAAATCCTTGACCTTACCAGACACATGGTCGAACTTACGAAGACCAAAAACAAACCCGCAGCACCAATTCTGAACAAGCTGAATCCTCCATTTATGAAAACTATCCAAACAGGGCCCATAAATTATGTATTTAACTTCTTAAATGAGATATTGGTGTCTGAATTTGAACGTAAAAGATTATATTGTTTTAATTTGATCATAAAATAGCCGAATTAAGTGAAAGAGAAAATAGAAATATTAATGATGATTGGTATGGGGAAAGAAAACGAATGCACAATAAGTTTGTGACCTTTTTAACATTGTTCATCTTAATGCACAAATATCCTGTTCAGTAGTGACAAAAACTGCGAAGGTACGATACACGTGGAACACTTAGCAATATACTAAAAAGTGGACGGTTAAAAAGTGCAACTAACGAAGGTTTGCTCAAAATGTGGCTATATCTTTGGAAGAAAATCCTCTCTTATCTTCTACCGACCTCGCCAATATGCATGGAATTAGCCGTTGTTTAGTAGGACAAATATTAAGGCGAGAAAAATATCATCCATACAAAATTCGCCTCGTTCAAGAACTGTCCGAAGACGATTTCGACAGACGTTTACAATTTTGTGAAAAGATGATGGATACTTGCAACCGTGATAATAATTTTATAAGAAAGGTGGTGTTTTTAGACGAAGCTGCATTTTGTTTAAACGGTACAGTTAATCGATATAACTGCCCCTAATGGTCACAAACTATTCCTCATTGGGTTCAAGAGGATCATAAATAACATCCCAAAAAATTGAACGTTTTGGCCGGCATTTATAACAACAGAATCGTGGTACCCTTCTTCCTACAAGAAACTTTAGATGGGGATAGGTATTTACAGCTGTTAGACACAAGTGATTCCGGCATTGAAGGTAAATGGACAATTACCAAATAATATCTGGTTTCAGCAGGATGGAGCACCACCCTATTACGCATTCTTCGAGATAATTTGTAGAGGACATTTCATCACTGATGGATTGAAAGATGGGGTACTTATGAATGGCCTGCACGAAGTAACGACCTTAATCCACTGGACTATTTGCTGTGGTATTATCTAAAGTCTAAGGATTATGTTGATAGACCAAATAGTTTGTAAGAATTAGCTGCAGGAATAATTCTCGAGACACAGAGAATTCAACAAGAAGTAAAAGCTAAAGTTACTAGAGAATTTACAAACCGACTTGCTTGTCAAGAACTAAACGGTGCTCAGCTTGAACATCTAATACATTAAGTCTAGTGTAGTTAAGTTTCAATGTTCAATGTTTAATAATTATGTTTAGTCATTTCTTCAATGGATATCAGATTGTTACTTTCTTTAGATACTTTTCTGTTAATATCTCGGTAGGTATTGATCCGGTAAAACCGGGAGTTCAAAATTGTTAAAGAATATGAAAAAAATAGACAATCTACTGCAGTATAACTTCTTTCAAATTTCAATTTGATATCTCTAATAATTTCAGAGATATTTACTCGGTTCCACACATTTGCCCAACACTGTATATCTATATGAAATATGTGATAATCTTGAAGGTAATTCAAATGGAGACATTTGGATCTATAACGCTTTGAAGAAATATTTTCAGTCTTGAAATGTACCTATGATATTCACCCTGATCTTATGTAGAGGTGAGATGAATAAACAACATACATACTGAACTCTCTTAGAGTATTTAAGGGTGATTCATATAGTTTGTAAAAAAATGGTTCTTATAGAAGAATTATACCGCACCATGTTTTAAGACATCTTATTAAGACGCAAGTGGTTGAGGGATCTGAGAAACGTCTTATAGGTACATATTGAAGAGGAAAAGTCATTTTCTTTTTTATTTTCCTATATATGCTTCTTTTCGCGACCATAAAAATGCGCCCTCATTCTTAAGTGAAGCAAGTTACCACGATCTTTCGTTTTATGTTTTTTCAAATCGATAAGCCTGAGTTCCCTTAAAACACCCCTGCGTATTTGTTCTTGTTTACATTGCCTGTAGTCTTCGTGAAAAATGATTCAGAATATCATATCCGTCAATCATAAACGACGCAAAAACAAACTGCGCTCTGCCTATTCACTTGTATCGGGAATTTATTACTGGTCCGAACAACGGAAGTACAGTATGATGAAGATGAGATAAGCTGGCAGTGAAAAATTCCCCCTTGGACATGACAAATGGCAAGATGGAGAGAGAAAGGTGGATGTTAATACGCGCTAGAGGACATCTTATTCCGTTCAACATATGATACAGAATGATTTATTTTTGTGTTCCTTCTAAAAATAGAACGGAAGCCGATGTGACGGATTTGTTTGTTTTGATAGGAGTAATTTGGGGTTTGTTTAGGATTGGATGGATGATTCACGTACACTGAAGCTCCCTCAGGTTTATTTCAAAATATCTAGAATACGTTGATTCATATCTAGAATGAAACGCAGCTGCTACTCCGTACATAGCTTCATTGTTTCCTTTATAATGATGAGATTCTGCAGGGTGTTATAACGGTACATCAATTTTGGTTGTAGAAAAAACACTTTTTGCGAGCATAAATAACACTTGTTATGCTTCACCGGCTGTCAGATATGGCAACATTGCTGAATATATCTATCTTTTCATGAAAAAATACAACATTGAATCTAGATAGTATTTTTCTCTTCGCTTCAAGAGATTAGAATGATTGTTTCTTTTTAGAATTGAATCTACTGTAGAAAATGTTCTACAAAAGTTTTCAGGTATAATAAAAATCCGTTTTGGTCAAGTATTTTGCTTCAATATTTTCATAGAATCAGATTTCAATGATATAATATAATAGTTTAAAATATTGGAGTGCTTTCATAGATTTGTCATCGGCGTATGACACTGTGCGAAAAGGATTAATTTTCATACTCTATGCCCATTTGAAGTGTGAGGAAATGGTATAGTGGTATAGATATATTGTCATATTATCACATAAAAATCGTAATGAATGTACATAATTTCAAGCTGAAGAATTAAGTTGTTTGAATTAGATATCACTAGCTTATATGTTTTTTATGAATTGCTCTTCCAAACAAGAATCGATATTCAATTTATATAAAAACTCGAAGGTAGTAGCTGTGTGAAAGAAAGAATGTTCGTGGCACAAATTACGTGTTTATTTTTCCCCGAAGGAAACGGAAGAAGAAAAATTAGGTATCGGCAGAGGAAGGTATAAATTGATTGAGTTTTTCGTTCAGATAACGGGCCTCCAACCCCGTTTCTTCCACATAGGCAGATAGACACCCAATCTCATCATTTATTTCACCAGAGAAGATTTACTACTTCTCCGACTGACGTTCCTAAGCTTTGAAATTTTTCGATCTATAAATCACAAATGTTTCAATGAACTATTACTAAAAATTGAGAAAAGCAATGATTTTAAGTCAGGAGATATGGTACTCTTGTTTTAAAGTCTTATCCTGGACTCTGGAACAATGTTATACTTGAAAAAAGCCACAACAAACTTGAAAAAATCAACGAGCCCATATCTTAAATTGAAAACAACTAATCCCTTTTTGCCTTCATTTATGTTCGTAGTTCAAACTCCATTCTTTTGAAAACCTTATCAAAGGAACATATATCTTCTGCAACGAAAATCAGTAAGCTCCTGTTCTTTGGAATACCTTTTTTTATTCAAGTCCAAATCATAATCAAATCATAAACTGACAACTGATTTGTCAATGCGGTTACTATTAAAACAAATTTCAGGTAAATTTATTTTTAAGACAATTCGACAAATATAGATAATGGTAATCAAAATTTTTAATCATTGAATTTGAACGCTTTTTACTATAAGTATTAAACTGCTGAAATTTTAATATGTTTTGGATTTTAATAACCTTGACTTACATTCAAAAATCTGTGTATCTCTGTTGAACATCTTATGAGATATCAAGTTAGTGTTGGGAATTTCTCAGAAGTATTTTACGTGACGTTTACCAAATTAATGCGGATTAGTACTTGGTTGAATTCATAAACCATCCCACGAAAGTGAAAAGTTCTTTCTTATTTGCTTCTTGAGTTCTGTGAAATGAGAAGAGAGTGAAATAATGGTAAATAACAGTAAGAACCACAACAGAATTGATAAACAAATGTTTGTTTCCTTGCCACTAGATCCTCCACTGGCCAGTAACCTCACATTAGTTTTGTATCACATAGACTGTTTAGACTTCTTCAAAATCTATGCTCAAATTGAATTCAAATCCCTATTTTTTTATGAAGTCCTAGAAAGATTGTGATAACCAGTGTCCTCCCAAAATTTTCGTAACCCAACTCTAATGCTAAGTTTGCTTTGCCTTAAGGTAGGAGAAGCTCTGGCAACCTCCTAGCAATAGGGTAGAGTAATGTTACTTGGAGTTCTGTGTGCTCTCACCCACTAACCACCAGCTTCTTGGTTTTGCTGAGCACCAACCCTGGAATGATGTATCCAGTCAATCAGGATGGCTTGTCTAATTGGATTAAGACCTCAGTTCCCTTTTCTCTCTCTTGGTTTTCTATGTTTTGCACAACAGAAACGTGTGCTCTGGACTGTTCACTCCGCTACATGCACTACACAGTTCATATGCGATCTTGCCTAATCCTATGTGCGAAGGTTTCATATGAGCTAGTTACAAGTTGAAGTTTTCTTCTCATGACCTTCACCGCTGCCATCTTTTCTGTATCTTACTTTTTGCCACTTTTCTGTTACATGTCAGTTTGTCTAAAGCAACATACATGTCCCCAGCATCATCAGATAAAGGGCGATATGCCTTACACTACCTGCACTGCCTCTGCTACCGATATATGTTTATAAAAACAGACGCGTGACTTTTCGATTTGGAATATTCGAGTCTTAAGAGTAATGAAGTGGTAGCAAAACAGACATATTTCCATGTTCAAAGTGATCGATTGTGGATTTATTTCTTTGTTCAACTGATGGGGACCCTAAACTCCCCAATATATATTATGTAACCAGGTTCTGATACGAATAATGGACTTTTCTACGGCCTGGCAATTACCCATTATTTCACTGGAGTTCCCCTATTGTTTCCACTGTTTCCAGTGGCATTATTAGCCACTTGTCACTCTCCCTACTCGACGGACATGTTTAAAACATCGAATAGGCAAGAGAAAGGACTGATAGCAGGTCGTTCCCTCAGCCTCCTCCGCATCTTCTTATAATTCATCAAGAGTCGGCAGCGCTCCAACCGGATGGGTTCCTAATTTTCTATTCGGGACACATCTTTTATACGAACGCATGGGCTGCTGGCTTCAGAGCTGGCATTATCGCATTACAGGATTGGATTCGTCTCGACCCGCAATGATTTCGGTATCTGTGAGTCCACCGTGCGTCGTTTAGATTACATTTTGCGAGAGATTTTGCGCCGCAATGACGGGATCGATATCGCTCTGTGCTTGTGTTCGTATTGGTATTGCAATCATATAGAAGTGTCGAAGGGTTTTAGAATGTGTAACTGTATGATTTCGATTCTATGGATTTATCAGATTTCGAACATGAATTAAGGAATTGATATTTCAGGACTCTCCTGTCCACATATTCCATATTTTTAAGGAAAGCGGTATATACAAGGTGGACTGAAGCCGATTTAGATCATAGACGAAAACAGACGATACTTCAACTATAAAATTACGACATATTTTCTTCAATTTTCAAATACATAAACATTGAAAACCAATCAGAAAAGAAATTCAACTGGCCTGACTACATGCTGAGCGCCTCCCTGCGTTGTGCAGTGCAAATATCCGAACTATCCCTCAGCGGACGCTCTTGCAGGCTATTCCAGGTCCGTGTATGCCTGTTTTTGTGTGCTTCTTCTTGTAGAACAGCGTGCTATACTTTTGCCCAAATGTCTGTAACTTTGAAAAAATTTCCATGCCTGTGCAGGATGTCTTATGTACGTTACATACTTTCGTTTGCTGCTGATGTTTTCTATTTACATTTCATATTTTTTGCTTTTCTTCAATGAGCAATGGTCATACTGGCTTAGGTCACTCATTTTCCCATGATTTGTGCTCTTATCTATACAGGGTGATTTATGTTGTTTTGGGTGTTACAGCGTTTTAGTGATTATAGGTGTATAATGTTGTTTCCATATAACATAGGAGATTCGGGACACAAAGTTAGATATATGTGCTTACTAGTTCTAAAATGATTACATAATTTATTTTAATGGACTACACATACTTCTCTTGTTAGCTTATTGGGGTTAGAAAAATGGGCGTTGATATTTTTGTTGATTAGTGCTATTTATTACAACCGTATGAGCTTGTTTACTTAACAAATAACGTCCCATCAATAGTACAGTGAATATGTGTACCTCTAAACCTTTGATAAAACTAATATTTTGCTTACTGTATATATTTTACTATGCCGCCCCTGACCGGTCACGTTCCCTCCCTTCGTATTAGCCATTGGACCTATTTTTTGAAGTTTCGCGTCCCCTCAGGAAGTTTTCGAGTTTCTCGGGTAAAGTTTGGATAGTTTAATGAACGGTATCCCACAAAAGGTAGGGAAACATCTTAGTGATAAGTCTTTGCTGGTTGGAATCCTTCCATTCTAATTTTAAATGCTCCTAGAATATCAATACTATTATTATTATATATAATATTTGTTTAATTATTGTTCAAATAATATTTTCCCTAATTCATGAAAGAGTTTTTTTATACAGGGTGTCTCACGTCGATGGTGTAAATTAAACGTTTTTGTGACACTAATGGAAAGTTTGATCTGGATATTTCCTTGTGGTTTGAAATAATGATATGTATCGGATATCACAAACGAGTTTTTCTCAGTTAAGAATTCATTAAACACGAAAAAACAATTAAAAGATACGATTATATCCTATTGTATTGTATGGTTTGAAAAAAAAGGTGCTGTCTCACCAAGACCATAGACCATGTCACAAATAAAAAAATGCCGCAAAAATTGCCAACCTTAGTTTTGGATTTCTGTTCTATCGTATTCTTTTGGTCAGGACCTTAGACTATACAGGGTGATTCCGGAGGAGACCGTCAGATTTTAGGTGAACAATACAGTAGTCAATATAGTTTCGGAACAATGTTGGGTTTATGGTTCAGGGCCTTCATTGAGAGTCTACTGGGTGATTTGTCCGATTCGACCGATTTTTCTTTTATTCATAACTTAGGTATGGCTCGATCAATCTTGATGAAATTTTCAGTGTAGAACAATATGATTATCTTCTTTCAATATCAATATCAAAAATACAGAATGGGAATTATGATAAGTTCAGATTAAGTATGCAGGTTGAAAAAATACCCTGTACATTCCGTTTTCAGAAATTTTTTACTTGCTTCAGATTTTACCATAAGTTTACATTTTTTTTTTTTTTTGGCGCACGTCCATTTTTCCTAGAAAAATTTTTCAAAGATGAACAATATCGTTTTTTCGCTCCAAGGCATTGAGAATATTTTGAACTAGATAGTAAAGCTGTATCGTCCAATAATATAAAGCTCTTCCTGAGTTCTAAAATAAATTTTCCAAATTAGAAATTCATTTTTGATCGCTCATATTCAGATGTATAAAATCATTTAATTAAAAAAATTTCTTTATACGTACGTGAACCAAAAAAATCTACGTACTACTACTACAAATACAGAATAAACATTCGAAACATATGAAACGCAACATTATGGATTAACATAAAATTGAGTCATTATTCAGGTGATTTTCGGCACACTTCCGGTTTTCTATGAAGCGAATATTCCTAAAACGTAGTAGTTTCGTTCAAAAATGTCCTCACTTATGGCCTTATGGTATGTAAAATATTGAATCACGAATGTATGATAAATAGTTTTAATGAAATTGAAAATTCTCCATGGAAATTAAATCTCTATTTAAATCAAGTTCTTTAAGATCCATGGTTACCATCACAGTGAACCACAGAATGATAATATTTAACGAATAATCTGTCACAAGAAGTGTATACATGCCTCAATTATTTACTCATGCGGAATATGCGGATATGATTTTTGTTTATGGTTTTTGTAATGGAAATGGAAATTAAGCCAAAATGGAATATCATAGACGATTTCCCAACCGACGTCAACCAAATAAATGTACTTTCGGACGAGTATTCCATTATTCTAAAGAACATGGGCAACATCCTAGTAAGGCAGAGCACATTGGTGGGCCTACTCAGAATGAAGTTTCGATTCAAGTTGTTGAACGAGTGGAGGAGGAACCGTCTATTAGTACTCGTCAAATTAGTACCGAATTAGGAATTTCGCAGAGCAAAGTGAGCAAGACTTTGAAGAAAGAACGATTCCACCCATACCACTACCAAAAGGTGCAAGAACTGTTGCCACAAGATCTGCCCCAACGATTACAATTTTTTCGCTGGGTTATTAGTCACCAACGAACTATTTTTCGAATTCTATTCAGCGACGAGGCTATGTTCACCAAGAATGGAATTTTTAATATCCACAATTCCCACGAATGGGCAAGAGACAACCCGCATTTGAAGAAGAGTCATAATACACAACACAGATATTCTGCCAATATTTGGCTTGGAACAATAGACGGAAATTTAGTTGGCCCTCACATTTTTGCGGAAAGATTTAATGGTGAAATTTACCTAGACTTTTTGGAAAATATTTTACCAAATCTATTGGGAAATGTACATATCCGCTCTATGTACTTTCAAAATGACGGAGCACCACCTCACTTTGCATTGAATGTGAGAAATCACCTGGATGTAAATTATTCGAACAGATGGATTGGTCGTGGAGGCCCTATTGCTTGGCCTCAAAGATCGCCTGATTTGAACCCTTTAGACTATTTTGTGTGGGGATATCTGAAAACAAGAGTTTATAAGGTTGAACTTAGAAGTAGAGAACACCTAGTTGAAAGGATTTTCGAGGAATGTAATATCTTGAAGCAAAACCAATCCCTCATTAGAAGTTCAATTGGAAATTTAATAAAAGGTCTCGAATATGTATTCAAAAAGGGGAAAATCATTTCGAACATTCTATGTAAATTTTGTGTTAATCCTTAGTTTTAAAGTTCATGATATGTTTTGAATGTTTATTCTGTATAAGTTGTAGATATTTTTGGATTTTTAAGTAGGTAGGTATAAAGATATTTTCTGGATTAAATGATTTTATACATCATGAATATGAGTGATTAAATATGAATTTGTAGAAAATTTGGAAGAACTACAAAGTTTTAGGACTCAGGAAGAGCTGTTCTTGTATCATTGGACGACACCGGGTTTACATTCTAGTTCATAAATATCGAAACTGCCTTGACTGCCTCTGACGTCTCCTCCGGAATCACCCTGTATAAGATAGACAAAGCATTCCTTTGTAAAATGTCGATTTGTTTTGGCTTCCTCATTGAAATCTTAAACTCATTGAAAGTCTCTTGTGAAACCTCACCCGGCAACACCGCATAAAATCTTTTTCCATTTGCTCGGGTCACAATATCTTCACGGTCAAAATGATCTAAACAAATGAAAATTGCTTTCTTTGGGCAAATACTTGACCATCCCAAAAGGGAAACCCAAATTCTTCTTTTTTCATCGTCATCCGGAAACCTTAATTCAAAAAAACCTCATTTTATCTTAGGATAATCTAATTGAAAACTTCCCTATTAAAACTTTCTACTTTACTGAACATGTAAATAACTAAATACTTCGGTTCTAACAATACACTTACCAATGGAACGATTAATTCGAATTAAAATTCCTGTCTTTACTACAACTTTCACACTTACGAACCATTTTTACAACGATGAAAAGTAATAAACAATAAAAAATATGAAAAACCTAATACTGACTTTCACAAAATTTCTTCAATTTGCGTATTTATTTTCGATACAGAGGTGGCAACGTATATCTTCCTGAATATGTGACTGCCAAATTGTCAAGCAGAGAATGGAGCATCGTTGTCTTGACTTTCACCTGAATTTCTTTCCATCTGTGGTTTCTGACATAAAATAGCAGAATCAACTGAAGTTTTTCTTCTACTTCTTGCTAATATATCCGATAAGACAGTTTCAATTCAAAATATTAAATACAATACAATTTTTTGACAATGCAAATTGGAGAAAAAGTTTTTATTCACAATTATAGGGGAATAGAGAAACCTACTATTTGCTCAATTTGGCAACATGTTACAACCGACCAGCTCTAAGTTTCAGAAGCGACACTTTTCAATGTAAATAAAGAAGTCTATTCTTATATACTCTAAGGTCAGGACCCAAGCAAAAACCGGCTCTTCGCAGAACTTGAAGGAGATTTCGCTCAGATGAGGAAGTGATTGCCGAAACTGCAGGTATTTTTTTTTGACCAGTAATATCGAAAAGCTAGAGAAACATTGCAATAATTGTACCAAACTAAAAATAGATCATATTGATAATTGAAATAAATTCAGACAAAAAATATGGTTATCAACCGATGTGTTTATGGACCCTTTATGATACTAAAATGATCTGAGACCCATATCGATGGGTTGAATGGCGACGAATGATTAACAAGAGAAAATGGCGAGTGTTAATTCATATTCGAGGGTTCAAATTAATAATGTCGAAACTAACAACGAGTTTTACAACCCCGTAAATATAACATGGTCTATCAGATGGGATATTCATGGAGTTGAATTGCGTTGGAGATGGGCATCATTTAAATAAACAGGGCGAACGTATCATTATCAGACATACCGCGCACGCACATCGTACCCTTGCAAAGCGAACAAAGATAAAGGGTATACATAAATAGGCTTTTTGTGTAATTAACACGTTGAATGAATACCAGACGTATGATTCTTTTGACATTTACGTTTGTCCCGTGTTGTTGGATTAGGATGATGACAATTTAACGTCATCTCTTTGGAATCGTTGCCGTATGGGTTGTAAGAGTGTGTCATATGCAGATGAGATGTATATTTGAATAGAAAAAACAGTTTCAATTTAGCTTTTATGTTATTCTTGTTTTTTTCATGCTATTTAAATGCGTATGCTGATTACATAGGACTTGTTGAAATTTTTTCAATTATTTTTGCAAATAACCAACCCAACAGTTTCCTCTAAGTTTAGAATTATTGTTTGGGCAAAAATCATCATCTCATATTGTTTTTCTTTCAATATTTCAACAGACAACTCCTGTCGTTTTCAAGGTGATTCGAATAGCTTTCAAAAAGCTGACAAGCTCAGAAAATTTTCACCTTGAAAACGACAGAAGATATTACTCAATTATTACCTTATATTCTTCTTCAGGAAGTCATACCCAATCGATGGAGGCCGTTTTCAGTTCGATATTCAAAAATTACATTAAACGAGGACAACGATAGCACGCTGTTCTACTGGAACACGCGTTACTATCTTCCAACTATCTCTAGTATTCGAGGTGCCCCCTGAGACTCAAAACTCTGTTACAATAAAAATAATTCAGATCCCTCTTGACAAAATCATCTCGAATTGGAAACTGCCTAGAACATTGTAGGCAATGCTATCGTCTTTCTCTTGGAGACCTCTCCAATGCGACAACAGATTAACGTTACAAAGGAACCCTCGACTCACAATAGGTTACGAGAGTGAAGTTTAATCAGTTCTTGTGGAGCTAAATAATCCTCTGGAGAAATAAGAGAAAATGTTCTTACTATGAAGTGAAGTTTCGATGTAAAAACTACGTCGTAACCCTTATTATGTGTTCTAGATAAAGTATACATAAGTGGAAAAGTTTTGCTCAACACGTTCACGAGTTTGATACTTTTTTTCAACCCCTAAGCCGTACTGACACGGAGATCCCAAGTTTATTCAATTAATTACGCCTTGAGAATTTTGAAAGTTTTCCTTAATCGTCGAGTAAGATTAACCGAGGAATTATTTACATTTGTTCTTGTTTTGTTTTAATTTTCTTGAATAATTGGCTTTGAATATAATTCA
This sequence comes from Micraspis discolor, assembly GCA_030674115.1. Taxonomy (NCBI): domain Eukaryota; kingdom Metazoa; phylum Arthropoda; class Insecta; order Coleoptera; family Coccinellidae; genus Micraspis; species Micraspis discolor. The sequence continues at coordinate 7,921,082 of JARTUT010001740.1, forward strand.
GTGCTAGAGAACTACTGCTTTTATGAAATATCTTGTTGTGGAGAGATCACATAAAAGATTTAATCTTTAGGCGCTTATTCGAGTATATCAATCTGTTAGAACAGCATACTGTTGTTCTGCCAAATGTCCCAAATACAGAAATGAGTGGCCAAACTGATATGGGTTCCCGCTTTATCTTGGTGGAAGACTATATCTTTCCTGTTGATTAGTTCTAGTTTTTTCTGTTGAAGTACATTATTCAGTTTGTCCAGCTGATTGCAGCAGTGTTCGGAATGAAGCCAAAAAATGTTTTCCTTAAGATCCCATCAAAGAAACTGAATCATCTTTTTCTCTTTTTTTTTTTTGTCTCCATGAGAGATCTTGCGTTTGACAGTGTAGTATACAACCCATTTTTCATCGCCAATGATAATGTTCTTCAAAGTACGTTCATTTTCGTGACGTTTGAGAATTGTAGACACCAATGCAAGACACAGATTTCACTTGTAACGGGCGAATTTTCGGATGGCGGTTGGTTCCGAAGTCTCCGCTGAAAATTCAGATCGAGGCCTGCATGGTTAGATCTCTGAGTTTCCGTGTGACGCGCATGGGGCAGAAGTGAAGTTGACTTTGATCGACTTTCTTCGATTCTGTATTATTCTTCGTGTTAAAAGGTTAGAAAGTACATGTGCCTATCTTGTGTAATGATCTTTCTAGAACTGAAATTAAATTTCAAATTGAGAGTTTGTCGGGACGAACAGTTTTATAACGTTCGGTGAGTCCAGTTTTTAATCAGACAAGGTTTATTCAATTTTAAATTGTCGTATTTAATTGATTTATGTACAGGAGATGGCAAAGGTTGCGTGCATTCTATGTCGGTCCGCCATCTTTGGTTCTCCTTATATTTTTCAGGAAGACATCTGATGAATCAGCTCACCTTCCTAATTGTTTCAATATTTGTGCTATACTTTGTTGCTCAATGATTAGTTATTTTTGTTTCTCAGTTTCTAGATTTCCCTGATGAATTTTTTATCGAATTATCTGTACCATTGTGTTCTTTTTTTGAACACATGGATATTTTTTTTCTCTTAAATTATTATCGTTTTGTGAGTCAATACATTCAGGGATCGCTGGAAACTGTGGAACATTATCGGCTCGAGAACTTGTGAAATTGATTTTCACAGCCAAATATGCCGAAGTTGAAAATTTACCGAAGCACTGAACCAGAACCTGCCGGAGTTAGAATATTGCTGAATTTGACATACCTTGCCGAGGCTGAACAAATTTGCCGTTTAATTTTGCGGCGGAATTAGAGATGTTTCCCTGAGGGACTGGAGAACTGAGAGAGGAAATAGTTTTTGTTGGAAAGTTTGTCTACAGAGTGGAAGACTTGAGACCCATTTTCCACAACAGACTCATCCAGAATGGTTATATGGTCCTGTTATAACATGAATTAGGACTCAAGACAGACAAGATAAGTCCCAGCAACAATTAGAGACATCACTTGTTGATTTTTATAGCCAGAAATTAATCATTCCCACTTGCAACTTTCAATTTGAACAATTTAATATTTGTACATACTGTGAATATCTAGTATTTGTAAAAGAGTGGAATAAATTTTGATTGTTGCATCTATTTAAACTCTCTGAAGGTAAATGTGAAATGGTTTTAAGCTGTAGTTAGCTGAAGTATTTTCTTTTAATCAAATTGAATAAATAAATTTTTTATCGTTACACAGTATGTGAGAACATAGGGAAGCCGTACTTCGAGCTTCGAGGATGATAAAATGACCTCTCAAATGGTATAAACTGCAGAGTTGAATAAACTTAACTTTGATCCGATTTCACGTGTTGGTACTCGCCAGATTGCATCAACTAATACTGTACCTTTATCAGCTTCAACCGGCATTTCCGAACTTGGTAAATCTTCCACATCAAAATTGCCGGATCGAAATTAGGAGAAGCAGTCCTGATACTGGCGAACACTGTCAACACACCTTCTCCAATCTGATTGGTAAATTCATTTTTGGCTTGAACAGCATTTTCACCTTTTCTGTAGTTAAACAGTTACTCGAAATGCTGCTTATCGTTCTCCATATTCAATAGGACACCAACACAAATCTGTGCAGTAGAATTAATTGGAATTTTTCACAACAATCCTTGTCCAATGTGCTTTCGAAAGATGATACGGAATAAGTGTGAACTTGAGTGCGCAAAAATACAATCAAATCCTCTGTCGGGAAAAAAACCGAAGTACTCTCCGAAGAACCCTATAGTTTCTTGGAGTTGATATTAAACATAATGGAGCAATTTTTGTTGCCCATGTTAGCGCATCTTTCGTTAAATAACTCTATAAGCATTACCCCATAATATTCAGCTCCTTGCAGATCTCTAAGTTATGACGAACATATTATGTTGAATGCCTCGAATATCGTTGTTCAATGTGGTTCTCAACTGCTGAAAGTTTCGTTTCGGGCAAACATCCAGAAAATGAGTTCGACAATAGGAAGAACAAGGAACGGCCGTTCCATATAACCGTTCTTCCATATTAAACGGCGTTCCTTTGTCTCCAGTTCCATGTTTTGTCATCGGATAGCCTTGGCGCAATTCTCCCATTGCCTCCAACAGCGGACGTACGCAGAACTCTATATATAGAGGCACAACCTGATCCCTTTTTCACAAAATTAAGTCTAAAAGCCTCGTGTACCTTGCACGGTCGTAGAGTATAAGATGGGTAATGAAGTAAGAGGAGAAGACCAAGCAGGGGATATTGGAAAAGTGGAGGAAACAACACGATTGGATTACCGGAGTGCCTTCGGCGTGTTCTGTTACGGAATCGCATGGCGGCAAGACGATGGAACCAGAGGAGATTTCCAAGGAGTTGCATGCTTTCCAATCTTCAGATATTGGTAAACCAAGCAGCAACATCGAAGCTGATGGGAATCTTAACGAAAACTCAAATTTGAACATCGTAGGTGAAAATCACAAAATAACTTTATAAAAAATTGATGCAATGCATCAAATAGACGAATTGGCATTCGACATTACGTTTTTTCATGAATTATTGGCCTTTCGTAGGCCAATTCTCAAAATTTCACAGTCTTCGATCACTAACATTATTTTTAAGTACTTTAAGCGAAAAAGAATTTTTTTTTTTCGTTCCAGACCTCTATATTTCGAAAAATAATTTCTGAAATACATTTCACCATTTCAACGAGGATTATATGGTTGAACAATATATTTTCTGCTGTGAGCGCCCCAAATGAATGAAAATGTTCGGATAAAAAGGTACTTTTATAATTAGCAGAGAAAAACAATTCGCATCAGCTTTATAAATGACACTTCAGTTATTTTCCGCAAGAAAAATAAATATGCGCCCTGTAACAATATAACGGAAGATAAATTGACGTAATCTATTACTAGAATGGAAGACTTTTTGCGCAAAGAGCATATTAAAGCGTTTCAACACAAACACCCCACGGAGTGAAAATACTAATCCTCATTTCGGCCTCCACTCGTTCGTGGGCTTTGCACCCAATTTTTATCGTCCTCATCTATCTCTCTATTGTTTTTCATAGCGGCATTACTTCCGGTCTTGTCCCTTCAATAATACCGGAATAAAACAATGAATTGTCATTAATATCTCTGCCCTCGTTCAGGTATTTGGGACATATTCTCGTTCATTTTTGCACTGGGCGCCATTATCCCCATTCCGATTGTTCCCGGAATGTGATGGGCTCAATTTGACGGCTTTTGCTTTTAGCGGATGAAGGAATACGGATTGTAAAGTATTTGTTATTCCCTGGAGGTTCGATGAAGACGGCTCTATCGGTGCTCACTTCATTACCTCGTCTTTGGGGTGGATTTATTCAGAATCCCAACCAGAAGCCTCTTCAATCAGGTCTGTCCTTTTACTAATCATTATTATTGGGTGATAATGGATTGGAAATCTCTAGGATCATTAACGAGCTCAGAGAGTTTCATTCGGAACCAAAATAAGGAGATGCTTCATCCAGAATATATCATTATAGCTCGATGAAAAGCCTCGAAACCACTGCTGCGCTGCGCGGCAAATGAGCATCGATTCATTTAGATTCACATATAGCAGTAGAGGGACAGCGCAAGCGAAACACGTGCACTGCGCGTTTGCTGCGCAGCTCTATAGCAATGTGAACCTGAGTCAATTCAAACATTATTTATAAATTGCGAAAGAGTGCCTTAGTCAAGTCGTACTGGTACTTGATGGATTTTGTGGAGAAAATGATCTCAAACATATTCTATCGGACCTGAGTTTGTGGAGAGATATGTTTTGAAATTATATGAATATGAATTTAATTTTTCGTGACGACTATGTTGTGATATAATAGGTTGTCAAATATCTCCCTTCCGCTTTTTTGCTCATTATTCAATGCTTTATAAAAAGTGTTACAGTTATCGGATTTAGTTCAAATATGTGCCGTTTTGTTCGATAATTTGTTTCCATCTAGACGGCAACTTCATTATACCTCCCTCGTAGAAGCCCCCCTCCTTATTTGCAAAGAACTCGGACAGCCACTTTTCACAAGCCTCTTTTGAGTTCAACTTTACACCACCTAGGGCGTTCGCCATGGACAGAAACAAGTGGTAATCACTTGGCGCTATGTCCAGGCTATATGGTGGATGCGATAAAACTTCCCATCCAAGCCCCCGTAGCTTCTGACGAGTCATCAACGAAGTGTGTGATCTGGCGTTGTTTTGGTGGAACACTACACCCTTCCTGTTGGCCAATTCTGGACGCTTCTGGTCGATCGCCTGCTTCAAGCGGTCCAGTTGATCGCAGTAGATGATAGAATTAAGCGTCTGGCCATATTGGAGCAGCTCATAGTGAATGATTCCCTTCCAATTCCACCAAACACACAGCAAAACCTTCCTGGCCGTCAATCCCGGCTTGGCCACTGTTTGGGAAGATTCTTCTGCCTTCAGCAGGCGTTGATTCGGTCCAGAAGGTTTTTTTTGCGTCAAATCATGCGGCACCCAAACATCAAGCTCCTTTTGTATCCAGCCTACTGCAGATGGTTTAAAATGGTCTGGTGACTAACTCCCATCTCCTGGGTGATATCACGAAATGCCACATGCCGGTCTAACTCGATGTATTCCATGATTTGATCGGTATTAGTCGTCACAGTATTGCCAGTTACGAGCTCTGTAATGCTTTGTACATAGCCGCGAAATTCATAAGACAAAAAGGCGGAAGGCAGATATTTGGCAACATATTATATATATATTCTATTTAATTTTTGACTTTCACTTTCTCGGCGCAAACATTATAGCAACTTTTTTGGTAAAAAGTTGGTAGAGGTTAAGGTGAATTAATGTTTTATGTATGTACATTGTACTTCAAACACTGCAGTATCTAATGCTAAAGAAGCTATCCGTAGATTCGGAGCATTAGTATCCACACTGCTTAGAATCATTAACACCATCTCGTTTGTGGTCAACAGTGAGCGAACGCTGCACCCACTCTATACAAAGTTTTCTCATAATCAAATGTTCCTGCAATATAAAGCCAAGATGTTCTTTTGATATCTTCACGATGTCAGCGCATGCGCCTCGTTTTGACGTCCACCGCGTTCTGCATCATCGGTCTTTACCACGTAGTATAATCTCATCCTTCTGGCACAAAATATTGTACATTCGAGAAGACTTTATGGGTTTTCAAGAGTCTTCTTGGAAAATACTGAAGTATATTATGGGACCACATGTGCCCCATTCAAAATGCAACATTCCGTACAGATAAAATGGTAAACAAGACTCTCTCGATATATTTGTTAATCCTGAAATCGAGATTTATGCTTTAAATGTCCTGAGTCTTGTCATGAAGTTCAAGGGATCGAAGATACCATGATACTTTGGATGGATTATTAAAAAACGCTGGATTCCATATTCCGGGCTATCGTACCATCACAGTATATCAACCTACGCATTCGAAAAACGTACACTGGCCCCTTCATAAAAATAAAAATAACAGCCGTACACGTCACGACCCCACGAACAACCGTCCAATTACCCACGCAGAAAAAACAAACGTGCGCCATTGCGGAATTTTTCGTTCAAACACGTTTCCACGTGAGTCCCAAGCGTTTTGCACATGAAACCCTACGTCGACCGTTTTAATTCGGAATGCACGCGCCTCATATTTAATAACAAACATTTCGGTGATGGCCGATCGATCGGCCGGCTTGCGAACTGCCGTGTCCGGTACGGCTGCCGGATCGGCCAGAAATTTGCATTTTACCGGTCCGTTGCCAATTCGACGGCCTGACCGGAAGGCCCTCCGTGGCCGGTCCAATTGACGGTGACGTCATCCGATGCGCCAGGCTCTATAGCAGACGGAAGAACTTGACATTGAATTTAATTTTAAACTAGCGTCCGCCGACCCAGTGCAATCGATGGTGGAATGTAACACATAGGCCTGGGATTATTTGGTTCATCTATTTGTGTCCGAGCTTTGTTTATAAACTGGCCGATCTGGCTCAGCTGGATGCTTCTCTTAGGAATTTCAACTCGGAATGGTGGTACATAAAGATTCAAACGATTTGCATCACACGGTTCAATCAGTATTTATTTTATATATACATATTCTTTTGAACTTTTATTTAATTGAAACAAGTCTATTCTTGAAAGTGTAAATGAACCAAAAATATATCTAAAATTGACAATTATAGTCCTACAATTCTTGAAAGTATCACTGATAGTGTTGTACCTCTTACAAGAGGCGGCTCATTTGTCCCCTACAATGAACCACCTCACTTCAAATGTCCCACTTGGCCTCTATGAGGACCAGGAAGCGACGAAGCCACGCGACAAATACAATGAGGGAGAGGGGATAAGTCCTGGTCCTGGTCACCGGTACAAAAACGACATAGGCAGAGGTAAACGAGGGCTGAGGGGATCTACTGATTCATAATAGACTGTACACAGATGCCGTGAATTATGGAATTACGAAAGGTTTTATGGCGCTGCGGCGTCTTTGTCACTTTGGCACCTCTTACCTGATATGATGGAATTTTATAGGAGTTTCTTCGAACTCAACAGGAAAATAATTTTATTTTCGATGATTGTATGAAAATATTGATTTTTCAGAGAAGGAACGCTAAGCTCTCGATTGCTACCTGCTACTTTTGCACCATTATCTCATGACATTATAGTGTTAATTTTTCCGATTTAGAGATATTAATTATTATTAGGAATTCTGTTCTTCATAGATAAAGACAAATTAGAAGACATGGAAAGTCGATTGGACGAAAAATTTAACGAGTTGTTATTATTATCAAAGGGCGAAATATTCAGTTTCTTATCAACCAAATTAACACAAATGATAAACCACAAAGATGAAATTTTCGGAATAGTAATACTCAATAAATGACCCTAATAAATGTTTAAATTGCGAATTGCGATGAGCCATAAATAAGCAATATATCTTTTCGGCATAATGAAGTCTCACAAAAATAATTCAGCCCGAAATTACTAGTAATTGGATACATTTTTATAAAAACAGCTTTTTCTAAAACGAACAGGAAAACTGTGTATGATGTGAGGGAATACTTTAAATTTTTTAATTACATCAGAATATATAACCATGGTTAGCTTCGATTATTTTGAATAACAAAACCCTCATATTCAGTAAAATATTCCCCTCACTCTCTAAAGTGTCAAAATCCAACAATTAATTTGCATTCTAAATTTTGCCTCTTTTATTACTTCAATTCTGTCGACAGTTACTGTTCTTTTGCATCGACATATTTGAAGTGAAACAGACCATCAACGTTCCTAGTTCTTACCTACCTCGCATTCGCTACTTTACGCCGCCTCAGCAACCCGTCGTCTATACTAGTACAAATTTTTTGTCCACATCGTATCGCGTCATGAACGGCCAGACCCCTCGCCTCATCTGAAGTGGTACAATGTACCGCTTCAGTACAAAAATGAGGCACCTCTTACACTCTATTTTATGACGTGTACTACCTAATACCAATACTAATCACTGATACCTTTATTTATTCTAGACAACACCGTTTTCTTTGATGAATAAGAGAGAATTTTTTCATTCCTATCATAACATCCTACAATTCAAAAGACTACAGAAATCATGAATCTGGCATTCCAACACAATCAAAAAATTCTAACTATCGAAAATAACGGATTACTGTGGCAACATATATCATTTGGAAATCAGTCATAACAATGATGAGTTTGCACCCTTTATCATCTCTGTTTCCGAGAAATAGTTTGCCCTCATAAAATATCTAGGGATTGATACGTTCGTGCATGGAGTTTCATCTAATTTAATTGTGCCATTAAATTGGGAATAAATTAGATTTCACAGCTGCTCGACGATTAGGCACTAAGGAATTCATCATTTTACCTTCTGACCTGAAAATTATAAAATCTAACTCTAACAATTATATTACATAACCTTCCTGTGAGCGGAAATCCTCTAACCCCAAATCTCCAGATTCCTTAGTCTCTCCACCTCCGACATCTTAAAAATTCATCCAGTAGCCAACGTCGTCATACGTATCCTTCTCCCTCAAAGCCCACATCCTCCTAGGAAGCGACATTATTCAAAATATATTATTAATAGGGACTTTATGTCGTCGGGAGAACACCGAAAGCGGTAATATTTTAAAACCGTCCTTGCTTTATTATTCCATTGTTCTGTAGCCGAGGCCACAGCAGCCGACTACCCCAGCTAGGTCGGCGTCCCCTCCCCTTTAAATTCATGTTACCCTCAGGTACAACACCTCAGAATAGGATGGGGTGGGGGTAGTCGTAAAGGGGCACCCTAGGGTGCAGTTCGTTATACTCCGTCAAATTTGCATTGCTCGGCAAAGTGCTATTTTTCGTGCTTAAATCCAAAATGCGCGCATTTGCAACATTTATTCTTTTTTATGTCCTAATGGCCTTGAGAAATGGTCCGGATTATAATTTCGTTTACCTCAAATGAAAGATATATGCTGTCATTTGTGCATGCGCAAGATTCTGAAGTATTCAGCAGATTGAGCAGCCTTCTGAGATTCGAGAAGATATAATTATTCTGCTATTTGATTAAAAGGAGTCAGCTTCAATTTTCTAAAACGCCTATTTTTCAAGAGATCTGTTTCGCCATAATATGGCATCTTTAGGTACTTATTTATGCACTTTAATCCTGTTTAGCGCTCCAAAGTGTGATATTTATGATAAAACACATCAGTATTGATCCTCTTGAAATGTAGCATAACTCCCTATCAAAAATATTATTACAGCTGAAAATCATACTGAATTCCATGATTAGTAATTTTCCAGCATAGTATTAGTAAAAATATTGAAATTTTTGAATTTTCTTCTTTATTTAACTGAGTATTTCATGAGAAAATACTCATAATTAATACTCATTTCTTTAGATCATCAAATCAATACTATTGCCATGTTTTTTATTTTCCATATCTGTTGAACATTTCCATCCAAGAATTCATGGTTAAACTCAAAGCTTATCTCATGAAACACATTTTTTACATCTCTATGGGAAGAGCAAAGTAATTGATATTAAATACTTTTTCCTATTTTCCAAAATAACCTATATAACTTAGATATATTCAATAAACATAGAATGATTATATTCTCGTTGGGTTGATATTGAATTAACATTAACGTTCGAAGGACGTGGCATCTCCGATGGTTCAAGGCAAAACATTTTATGCAGAAAACCTTGAATTACGTCTAGTTTGTGTTGCATAACGGTGTTTCCCAAGTTGTGCACAAGAAGTCTCGTGAGAAAGTCACGCGAAGTAATAACACCTTGTAACTTCTATAATTCGCTTACGACATACTTCGTTGGTTCTGAAAAACGATTAAATTGAACGTACGTATAGCATTTCAATTTTGAATTTTGAAATGCTGATAATCTGGTAATTTCAAGCTCATATACAGGTAAACGTATTTTACAACAACCGTAACTGTAAAACGGATTTGTTTGTATCTCTCCTTTTAAACTCAATTGTAATGATTCTGGGAGAGCTTGACTTTTCAATTCAAATATAGCCTCGTACTTTTTAGTTCACATAATAGTATTTTCTAATACAAGTTGCAGAATGGGCACCTATTCCAACGCGAATGCGAAATTGAAAACGCATGATTGTTGGAGTTGCCTTCTGCAACGAGTATTAGACGATATTTTCTCTATTTCTGTCAAGAATTGTGAGAAATTTATTAGAATTCAATGAAAAATTCAGATTATACCTTCTAGTGCCTTTTGTATTTTATTTTCGCAGTTGGTGTGACTGATACAAAAATTGACATATTATAGAATTTGAATAAAGCGCTTAAATCTCTACATGGTTTAATATTGACAATTGACAGGCAATGGACGCGTGTTGACATTCGAAAGGATAGGATGTCAGTGTTGCCAACCACAAAACGAAAAATATAACTAAACACAATGCTGTAATGAGTTCATTTCAGCACCGTTTTTAGTACCGTAATGAACTCATTACGACACCGAACTAGAGAAATTATTTTACAGGGTGGGTCTTTGACTACTGCGTTGATTTTCACCATATATTCTAGAGCATATGGAACCTATATTGGGGATTCAAAATTTTTGTGATTACGAAGAACTCCGTGTTATTGGCAAATTTGCTTTTTCTATTCAAAGAATGGCCATGTTAGTATCCCAAAAGTTACAGTAAATCTTATTTGATAGATCTATTTTCTGAAATTCCAGCTCAATAAAATACTGGAAATTGAGCCTATGAATGAAGTGACCGACATTTCATCACTTTGGTGTAATACCTTATTATAATACAGTATGTAAAGGAGAATTTGACGATAGAGTCAATATTATCTTGGTCATTTTGAAAAAAAAAATGCTGCATAGATTCTATGGATAATCATTTTCTGGTTTTCATTGTACCAGGTCTGCAAAATGTATGGAACGGTTATCCTGAATACTATCGAGTTCTTTCGACGTTTATCAGACAAACTGACACTTGAATTTGTGAAACGAAAAATAGCCTTAGTCCTCTACACCTTTGATAATTCCAAAATTGATATTCAGACATGTTCATTTGTTAAATTCTGTGGTGAAAACGAAATCTCATTTTGAAAACGCAGATGCTTATCAACATTGACATTCCCTGCTACGTACATCATTCTCAAATAGAGACGGATTCATTGAGAAGAGAAATTTCTAACTCTTTCATAGAATTTAATTTCTTTCAATCTCGAATACCTTGAAAACAGAGCACTTCAGGAGAAATTGTGCAAGACAATTATTTTTTATGATGACAGAATATGTAAATATCAATCCTGACTCCCTGTGTTATCTAATTTTGATGCTATTTGAATAATCAGTTCAACGAGAAAAGAATTAAATAAAGGTCAAATATGTATTAATAGAGATTGATAATATCTACCAAATTTCATGACTGAATAAAAAGTGACTCCATGATTATGAAGGAAAAAATTATTCGTAATTTCAACTGCCTGTATCTTTTGAAGAAATTTTCAAAAATGGGTAAGGAAAATGTTTTTCTATTAAAACAAGCTTTTTTTATAGCAGTTAAACGATGAGTTATAAAAACATTTTCATTTTGTGAAGGGTATATCAGTTACAAGGACCCTGATTTTTGTACAATTTATTCAACAGCGACTTTTCGAGATATTCTAGTCTCTTCTTCAGGCTTATGAATATAAGATGAATCAATTTTCCTTTGAAACATTATTTCAGAATCGTAGGTGTTGTATATTAAAAAAAAACATCTCAGGGACCACAATATGTCTGACGTATATCGAGAACAGGTTCATAAGTGACAAAAACGATAAGATAAATCTTGTCTGATTATTTTCAAAGTTTCTGAAATTTTTTTTCGTCTTCATTAAAGATTTTTATGCGAATTACCTAACCCTCTTTCGAAATTGAGTCAATAACGATTTTCTTCATCTTGATCTTTTTGTTTCAGGTGAGGAATTACCAGATGGCCTCAAATGTGATAGGGCAGGTTTGGATAATACAAGAAATAATTTTAAAATTGTCATACAGGTATGTGATAATTGAATCTCTTCCATTCGAGAAGAACCGTTTCATTTGTTTCTAAAGTTAATTCCTTGAAAATGGACCAATAGGAGCGACACATACGTTTGGAAAAAAATTAAATGTAAAAACTGAAGCGAAAATAAGTGCGAAATATTGCAAGAAATAAAACTTCCATATTATTTTCATCACGGTATGTTAAAAAATGAACAATTCAGAAAAGCACTGACATGAGGTCAGGAGCTTTTGCGCGCTTGTTCTAGAGACCTTTCACGTACTCTGGAACAGTGCGATACTAATTCATCCGCCACGATGAATGAAAATAACTACTCAAATTCCTTTGTCCTAAGAACCCACGACAGTGGTTTTCTAAGTTTTGACAACATTATTTCACAGGGAATGAACCATTATGATTAAATTTGCTTCAACTGAAACTCAATTAATTAGTCCGATCTATGTCAATTGAATATCATCAACTTTAATACTAAAAATCATTAAATCATGTGATGGAAGAAAGCTACGAAAATAAAATTATAGAATATTCAAGATATAAATAACATCCATACATGCACAAATTTTTGTTTAAATACGTAGGATATCTTATGAGGTATAAAGTATAGAAATTTTTCTTTAGAATTTGCTTGCAAATTTCTAGCGTTTCGATTCCTGTAAAAATTTTTTTCAAACAAATTCAAATATCTGCAAGTAGTATCCTATGATCCTATGAATATTCTAAGAGTTTTAGAGGAAAGCCAATCACAGACGCTTAAGTTTGATCCTGTATTCTCCTTCAGAAATAATACCCAATCGATTGAGAACATTTTCAGTTCGAAATTCGAAAATTACAGACATTAAGGCATAACGATAGCACGCTGTTCTACTACATCAAAAGCACAGAATAATATATTCGAATGCGGCATAATGTAATTCAAAAATTTCTTACAATCCTCACAACCTTACAATCAATTGATAATCATAAGGATCATACCTTCACACATCCTTATCCACTAAATGTGAAAATAAACAGAGAACCCTATGAAATTATATGTGTATCAAATCCAATTGCAAGAAGGTTAATCAAATGATGAATTTTAAAAGAAAACAAGTTGATATTTCATCTAATTTCATAACGCTCACACTATTTATGTCACTGCATAGCAAGAATATCAAGGACAACTGGGATCATCTGGCTCACTCTGTTTATCTCTCCTAATGTCTACCGTTGTGTATCTTTCTTTCACATTTCCCCTTGCGCTGCTCCTTGCTTAAGCGCTGACCTGTAAAAGGTGTACTACGCGCATGAGTTCGAATGCAACGCATTCAAATCCAATTACTAGAAGGTAAATCAAATAATGAATTAAAAAAGAAAACAAGTTGATATTTCATCTAATTTCATGACGCTCACATTATTTAAGTCACTGCATAGCAGGAATATCACGGGCAACTGGGATCATCTGGCTCACTCTGTTTTTCTCTCCTAATGTCTACCGTTGTGTATCTTTCTTTCACATTTGCCCTTGCGCTGCTCCTTGCTTAAGCGCTGCAACACATTCACTCTCGCTCTATCTCTTTCTATTCCCCTATCTCAGAAGCGTTGAACCTCTAACGCAACAGTGCTTTCATACCCTCTGCATGGTAGTGTTAAACCTTACGCAACCTTATTGGAAGTCCTTTAGAAGTTACAAAAAAAAATTATTCAACGTTCACAGTTGAACATCTTTTTCTATGCTTTTTTCAAATATTGCATATTTTTTTAAGAGAAGACGATGCTTAATCATTCCCTTGAGAAATTTGACAGCATACCTACGCTAAAATTAGCCATCCAGTATTAATGTGCAAGAAGATCGGATAACAACTCATATAATCGATCGACCTCTTCCTTCCGAGATACAACTAAGCGTATATACACAAAGTTTCAGGGTCGAATCTCGAGAAACGTAATCATTTCGCCAAAGAAATACAAGCCAGTGAAACACACGTTAAATATGAGACTTGTGCCCAACCTCTTGGTTCATAAACTGGGATCATAATCTGGGTAGCAGCTGCGAGAAGAAATATACTACAGACTAACTCGGTCCATGTAATTTATACGTCTATTATTTTTCATACTTCAGACTTTTCTGTCATCGTTTCTCACGTTAATTAACTTGCTCTCGAAGGAGAAGGGGTGATTGAGGCATCCTTCATCTCTAGACGATGGATATTGTTGATATTTTTGTATAGTGATTGCTTCAACTGAAATAGGAAATATCAGGTATAACGGTATGAAATCAGTATTTTTTAGTGAAAATAAAACACTAATTATTAATGGGAAAGTAGAAAACATTTCATTCAAAGTATTGTTTTCTACACATTTTAACCACCCTTCTGGCAATTTGTGGATACCACGCCAAAAAAATTGTTCGTCTTTCCAAGCAAACCAACCAGGCACCAAATTTTCGACCTCCTCGTAGTAATTAGAGTGCTGCTCAGCCAATGTGTGTCCCATCGATGAAAACAAATGGTAGTCGAAAGGAGCCAAGTCTGGTGAATACGGCGGATGGGGTAGGAGCTTCCAGCCAAGTGTTGTATACTTAACCGGTTTTGCTTTGTGTGCAGGTACATTGTCATGGATTATTTGTTGTCGGTAGCGATTAATATTAACGATTTCACCAGGTTGTAGCAGCTCGTGGTACACCACACCTTTCTGGTCCCATCAAACACACAGCATTGTATTCTTGCCGAATCGATCTGGTTTTGCAGTCGATGTTGATGGTTGTTCCGGATCAACCCATGATTTTTTCCGTTTAGTATTCCTAAAATCAATTCATTCTTCATTGCCAGTAACAATCCGATGCAAAACCGATTTTCTTTCGTGTCTTTGAAGCCAAAATTCACAAATTTCAATTCATGTGGCGCTCATTTTCCACACTTTTGTATCTTTCCCATTGCATTTAAACGGTCAGAAATTGTTGTGTAACATTCAACATTTCTGCTATTTGCTTTTGATTCAAAGTGTCATCTCCGTCCAATATCGTTTGCAATTCGGCGTCTTCAAACTTTTTTGGTGATCTTCCACGTTCTTCATTTCTCACATCAAAATTTCTGAACTTTTGAAACCACCTTTGGATGTTGCTTCTGCTGGAGCATGATCACCATATGCCTCGACAAGCATTCGATGCAGCACTTTTCTTCAAATGAAAACAAAAAATTAATGCTTTCCGCAAATCATCACTTTCTGGTACAAAATTCGACATTTTTAACACGATGAAAAAATATAATGTTGTCTGTTCAATGACTTGATATTTACTAAATATGTTTCACAGATGTCATAGCGGTCAAACAAAATAAAGGCTTGTTCACAACAATTGTTCCGTATCGAGACATTTGTATCTTGGCACTCACTTCATACCGGTATATATATATAGTCTTTTGAACTTTTGGCTTACAATATTTAGTTAGCAAACAATAAAGCATATATATATCAGGGGTTAGTGACGGGGTATCATACAATTCGGCGTATCACATAAAAGCCAAGGGATAAAACCCTAGTAAAAAAAACCCTGCTCCCCGCCTAAGTGTGAAAGTACAAAAATAAGCTGAAATATATTTTAGGGACTTCTTTCTTCAAGAGTGGTCTTCTATTGATGGAAACAGAGACTTCTCAAGTTGCCCAAAAGACAAAAGCAGAAAAGAACTGAATAACAAAAATACAAAATTTTAAAGAGATAAAGAAAACACCCTCAAATTCGCCTTTTTGGATTAACTCGATATTGTTTATCATACCGGTATACCTGGTACATTGTATTCAAAGAGTGTGATTTCTACATAAACATTGAATTTTAAACCGAAGAATGGCATTGTGGTTGAGGAAATTACATTATACAGAGTTTCTGACAATTGCGTCAATTTCAACTGCAGATTCTTGAAGAGGTAAGGAACACGTTTTTTCCTCTACCACTTTTTCCAATTCTTCACCGTTGCAAAGTTACAAGTGATACCTATTGTCGTTTCTTAATCCTACTTTCAAACAATGCGTTTTTTTCAACAGATGTTTGTGGTCTCGATTCTCTGGCCTTTTTTGTGCCCATTGAGGCTATGGAATGGAGGTATATGAACATCGACTTATAAAAAACCGTATTGTCGTTCGTAACTCAGCTACCACGTTTTGTATTCACCTGGCTCTGGTTATAGACCTGCCTGCCAGGGAATATCACCAATAATCCAAAGAAGGTCATTGAACGCTTCTGACACTAACGTTACTCCATGGGTCTACCCTATGTCCTCGAATTCATAGGATTATAGTTGCTCCTGTCATGTGGTACTAACGTTACTTTTTGGCTCTACTTCGAGTCCACGGACTAAGAAAGCTATAGCCAATCATGCCACGGCCTTATACTAATCACCTGACATCTTTACTTGCTAGATCGGTCTCGTGTTCCTGGTCATTTCTGCCCAGGTATCACGACCTAGGCTTTGACACGAGCCCTTGTACTGAAAGAAGTTGGAATTTTGGTCATTCTTGGTTTTGTTGCTCATCCATAAATGTTATCACAATTGATTGCTTCCATATGACATTAGAGATGGTATTTGACGCTTCTGGGCTGTCCAGCCTATGCAGCAATGTGCTTTTCTCAGTTCAATGTACGCAGGTTTTGCTACTAGTCTTCTGTTTGGTGTCGGCAGCATTTAATGAATGTAGGTAGGTAAAGATAAGCCCTTCCGTCATCGATGTCTATTTATCGTATGTCAAACCGAGCTCTGGATAAATGACCGATCGGAGGAAGATAGAAAAAGACCCGGAACTGGTAATCGGATGATCAATGGCTGTTTATATCTGTGTCGCAGTGAAATATTACAATAATAACGCTAATCGCGCCGAGACGATTACTATAACTCACAGTTATTAGTCCGTTTTATTGGAACGATTTGTTTGATCTGTCGTGTTAACTAATTGCGTTGTCGTTGCTGTGTCCGTAAAAATATGAAGTCGTGTAGCGTGTGATAAACAGTTTAGATTTAACATTTTCGGTATACATATTTGGCATCAGGGCAATGGAAAATCAGGAGGTGAATGTTCGAATTTTACAGCCACCAAGGATCGAAACATTCTCGAAGAATGAATTGTTTCTCTGATGTTCTTTAGACTGTGTTATTCAAGGTGAACTCCTGAAATCAAATATAATGAAATTATATGTATATTCTATTGAAATTTTGGCTTACAAAACAAATGTTAGCTAGGCTCAGTGACGGGGTGCCATACAATTCGGTGTATGACATGAAAGCCAAGGGAAAAAACTCCAGTGAAAAAACCTCGCCTCCTCGCATGAGTATTGTTGTGTGTACAAAAATAAGCTCGAATATATTTAAGGGACTTCTTTTTTCAAGACTAGTCTTCTATTAATAAACACAGAGGCTTCTTCAAGTGGCCCACATCGAATCTGAAAATAAAAAGACAAAAACAGAAAAAAGAACTGAATACAAAATAAACGTATCAAATTTGTTTGAAATTTATAACGCATTTCAAGAAAGAATCGGAAACATCATGAATAGCCCTAAAACTATCTTGAAACACATATATGGGATAATTTTTGATGAGATAAGGTACTGTTTCTGCTATATATCCACATTCATAACTTGCCCTTGGAACTGAATATCATCTGAATAGTATGCTATTGGTACAACTATGAACTGTTCTCAAACGATTAAGAACTGTCCAAATTTTTCTTGGAAGATCAAAACCCGGAATTTTTTCAAAAGGATCAGAAAAGGAAAAGGATCTTTATTTAACATTTCATAAGAGTTCCACTGAATTTCTTTATCACTAATGTTATATTGAAGAACGTATTATACCAGAGTGGTTTACGTAACTTCCATCTGGGAATTCTATTTTGTGGAATGTATTAGATAATTGGAAATAAATTAGAAAAAGAATGATATTTGCTCCAATAATTTAGAGCTGCAGTATATCTGCGAATATGGGGAGGTGCAATGTTAGATAAAACTGGTAACCAATGAACCGGTGCCAGTAATTATTCTCAAGGATGTATTCAATTGTGCATCAATATTTTGAGTATGTGCACTATTAAACCAAACAGAGCAACAATACTCAGCTGCAGAAAAAAACTAGTTAGAGATGCTGTGCGGAGTGGAAGCATCAGCACCCCAAGATGATCCAGCTGATTTCAGTTTTCCTAGTTTTCAGTTTTAGGCTAAGATCATTCAAATGAGCCTTGTAATTGAGAGATGAATCTAATTTAACTCCTAAGTATTTAGAATAGAAATTATGTTCGATAGGAAAATCATTGAAAGTTACACATAAACAAATTTCTGAGATGATGTCTTGGGTACATTACTGAGATATAAATTGAAAAGTAGGGGAGCTAAAACTGATCCTTGTGGTAATATCTTGAATATGCTACTCTTATTGTCAACAAAAACACGAAAGTTTCTATCAGATAACATATTTTCTAATAATCTTACGATATTTCCACCCTTCAGATGGTTATAGAGTTCGAAAATAAATCCATATTCCCATACTGTATCATAAGTTCATTCATAAGTTGCTCAGTAATCGGTTGGAATCGCCTTGGCTTATCTCGCAGTTTTGCCTACATGCTCCATTGAGGAGGTTAAGACAGTTGGACACCTTCGTCCTGCCCTTGAGGGCTACTAACAGCTCCAAAAATTCCCCTATTATAAGGGTACTGGAACGGTGCAACCATTTTAGAATTACAATAGATATCTTTCATCTTGATGAGAAAGCAGTTAGGAAATATTTAAGATGTTACTACCTGAGATTTTCAAATGGTTTGGGGGTGAAATTATGTAGTGGAAAATGCAGTACATTTGTTTTCTTTTTCTTTCTTTTTTCTCACTATAGTATTAAGTTTACACTAGTTTGGTTTGAATAATTGTTGTGTACCTCTGTAATTACTCAATTTATTTGTGAACATTCTTCTGGGTATTTGTTTACCTGTGTATGTTCCCCTGTTGAATAAATAAATAAAATAAAATATGCCGAAGATAAATCATTGAAAGCAGCTCCTGTTTTCAACCTATAATTGAAGCTTGTTTCTATGAAAGTTCATGAAGTGCGCATGATTCAATTACTTTCTGCTCACACGAATAAAACTTCAATTAAAATTTCTACAGCCTGCTTCTGTGTTAATAATTACTGGATGAATTATGCTAAAAGTGGAATTAAACGCATCTCCTAAATTCTACTCTCGTCAGAATGTTCCATACCCTGAGCACGATTCGCGAAATCTGCATCTAATGTCCCAACTTCCAAGACTCTTTGATTCTCAAAATAATTTATATAATTACTTTCGTCGATTTTGCGCATCTCGAATGCAATGGTTCCTAGCAAAACGAATCAAGACGTTATCACAATATTCATTTAATTCCGCTCAAAACTGGAAATTAGGGAGTTATTCCGGCTATATTTCCGACGATCTGTGCCCCTGAATCCTCCACGCCTCGTTAGCTCAATATAATGGCCTTCTATGCAACTTTTCGATTCTGCCCGAGCTGCCGAGAGATTAATGGGCCAAGAGATCTGTGGAAATAACTACGTCGTAGCGGTAAAATGTACAGGGTGTCCCAGGAAAATGGAAATAACCGAAACCATGAGCTGAGATGATCAAGGTTGATTGATATAGAAATATGTTGAGTGCCTGAGGGACTTGTTTTGGGTGACTATTACTTTGAAATTGTAGAATTGAATCTTCTATAGAAAATGCTCTACAAAATTTCCAGGGAGGCTTTAGGAAAAATGGAAATTGTTCAGATAAGGTTCTCAGCCTTACAACTTTCATAGAATCAGGCTTCAATAATAGGTTGAAAACAGAAGCACTGATTTATATCTTCGGCATATGACACTGTGTGGAAAGATGGATTAATTTTCAAACTCAAAACCCATCTCCAGTGTGGGAAAATGGTAAGATTATTAGAAAATCTGTTATCTGAATGTTTCGTTTTTTTGGTGACACTAAAAGTGTCAATTTCAATAATTGAAATACGGTATATGGAAAAGTTCTAGCTCCTTCAATTTATATCTCAGTGATTTATCCAAAACATGATCTCAGAAATTTCTTTATGCTGCTATTGCTTACCATTATTCGGATTTCCATACTCTGGAGAACATACTATCAACTGATTTGGAGATTTCAAAGGATTACTCTATTGAGTGGCGATTATGTCCCAATCCCAACAAAACAGAGGTATCTTGTTTCTTCTGAATAATCATGAGGAATATAGTTAATTAGCTGTAATTTTCAATGATTCAGGAACATAATTTCTGTCCTAAATACTTGGGAGTTAAATCTGATTTATCTCTCAATTAAATGGCTCATTTAGATGATCTAATATTCTTCAGGAATTATCTGGATCATCATGGGGTGCTGATGCTTTCACTTTTCGCACAGAATCTCTAGACTTAGTCTCTTCTGCAGCTGAGTATTGTTGCTCTGTTTGGTTTAATAGTGCACATACTCAAAAAATCGATGCACAATTGAATACATCTATGAGAATAATTACTGGCACTATAAGATCTACACCGTTTATTGGTAACAAGTTGACGCTTCACATATTCGCAGACAGACTACAGCTCTGAATTATTGGAGGTCATTCCTTTTCCTAATTTATTTTCAGTTTATGACGAGATATTGTTGATGATGGAGCTCGTGTTGAATGATTATTTGGGCTATTACCATCATCTATTGTGGATGTAATGTTTTCCGACGTTTCGATAGACATCTTCTATCTTTATCAAGGAGGAAAAGTAAAAAAACCTTTCGACAATTATCAATTTTCAAAAAAGTCAATATGACAGAAGTCATATTTTTACTTTTTTTTACTTTTCCTCCTTGATAAAGATAGAAGATGTCTATCGAAACGTCGGAAAACATTACATCCACAATAGATGATGGTAATAGCCCAAATAATCATTATTTTCAGTTATTGCATATATTCCACAAAATAGAATTCCCAGTTTGAGGTCACGTTCTGGTTTAATACGTTCTTCAATATGAACACAAGCGATAAAGAATTCATTTCATTTCTGATGCTTCTGAACCAATTCCAGGTTTTGATCTTCCAAGAAAAGTTTTGACAGTCTTTAATCGTTTGTAATGGTCGCACCGATAGCATACTCTTCAGATGGAACTCAGTTCCAAGTGCAAGTTGAGAATGAGAATATACAGAAGAAACAATACCTCATCTCATCGATAATTGTCCCATATATATATATATATATATATGTTTCAAGATGGTTTTAGGGCTATTCTTGATGTATCCGATATTTTCTTGGAATGCGATTTAAATTTCAAATTTGATAGGTATAATTTATATTCAGTATTTTTTTCTGCTTTTGTTTTTTTGTTTTCAGATTCGATATGGGCGACTTGATGGAGAAAGAAGTCTCTCAAATATTTTTAGGGTTTTTTTTGTACACATTACAACATTACTGGGGTTTTTTCCCGAGGCTTTCGTGTCAAACATCGAACTGGATGATACCCCGTCCACCAAACCCTGCTAACATTTGTTTTGTAAGCTAAAAGTTCAAGAGAATATAATATATATAGTGTGTACAATCTTTACGAGCCCTGAAAGAAGCTTCATTTAAGAGGTTGTAGCTATTCTACCTGAAATGACTCAAAGAGTAATGAATATCTTCAGGGAAAGACTCAACCAGTGTATCGGCAGTGAAGAAAGCCATTTAAGTAATGTTTTATTTAAAAAGTAAGACTAATGGTAGTCCCTGAGAATGGTACATTTTATAAAAGGGCAGAATGTGTAATTTCTCTTAGTATAAATAAAAATTTCCTACCTTCTTTGGTTTTGTTTTTATCAGCTTTCCTTCCTTGTAAGGGATGTTTTCTGCCGGAACCTGTAATTAAATGTTATGATTCATTCTGTTTGTCAGTTCTAGATGTCCCTGTGATCCTGAACGAGAATCCACTAGCAACCAAATCATCGATTTCTGTTAACCCATTTTTATTGAATCATCCTGAAAATATCTTCATGCACAGAGCATAACGTCTGTTTTTTTCGGAAAGACTGTGTTCATTATTGGCGCATTATGATTGATTGAGTCTTGTCGGCGACATCCTCTAGAGCTAGAAAATGTTGATTCTGGGTCATCGTGCCTTATTAGACTAATTGAGTGAAGAGATGATGTTTACTATTATGGGCTAATCAAGTTTGCTTGGCCTGATTTTCCTTCATTCGCAGTTCATTCAGTCATGTCCTTCAATTGCTCACTGAGTACCTACAGGATGTTCCATTCTGAAAATTCTCGAATTTCTTATCAGTAACGAATCAATAATTAGTTGAAAGATAAATCGATTAATATTGGTCTTGATAATCAATATAAAGAAATCTCCACAAGCACTCAGGATTAGTTCTTGGAAGTTGAAGAATTGTAATATATTATTTTTTGATCGAAACGATTTTCACTTCGTAGCAATTATAATTTTAATTGTGGTTTTTGTTGTCAAGTTCTGAAAATATTATTGTTTTTTCTTATCCAAGTCAAGCATTTGTTTGTATCGAATTAGTCGTTGATAATGATGCTACCGATTTTTCTATATTGATTAGCATTTATCAAAACTGGTTCTATATAATTTCACTTACAATCGTGTCGTTTTATTGAAACCTGTATTTCAATCTATAATTTGGAATTAATATTTTTTTGGAAAAGGTTTAGAGCCATTGCGTTTCTGGGTAATGTAGTTTGCGCGTGGCGGAGGTAACTTAGGCCAAACTTAAGTATATTTACTTGAGACGTCGTAATTGATATGCGAAGTAATAATAGTTATTTATTATACAAGGGAAAAAAGTATTAGATTTTAGCTCGAGGTTATATTGTCTCCCGACGTGAAGACAAAAAACCGCTAGATCGCTAGATTAATAAACGAGATGATTACAAGATTTTTCCGTCGGCCTCATTATGAATTAGAAATAAATTATTTATTCAAATAAATTTTATTTCTCACAATATAAAATTTACAATGAAAATCTCGATGCTCATTTTGACATATTTATATTTAGGGTTCCAATTGAACAATTCGTAAAATTCATAGGCGAAATTTTCGAGATGTGACATTCTGAATAGTCCACATTTATATCGTTACGGACGATTTGCGATAAGGAATGCGTGGAATTGGTGGGATCTGATGTATTAATTACTGGCGAACGATTGTCGCATATAATTTTTTTAACAGTTTCTAATCTATTTTTCATCGAGTTTTCGATGTACCCTTCTGCAACAGATGATGATATCCATCCTCCAAGCCGCTTAATGGCTGCAAAATTTGCTCCACTGTTCGAAAGGATAGATGCAGAAGAACGCCGAAAACACTGACCTGTATACAGATTGGGTTGTTCTAATTTGAGAAATTTTGCAATTAACGATGGTAATTTCGAAAACGTATTGATTCCTACTGGCTGTATTGAGTATTTCAAGTTCTTGTAATAGATGAAAAACTTTTCGTGCGGAGTGTGAATTGGTCTCAACACCACAGTGAGTATCCTTTTCGAGTGCATTTTGGATGAATTCACTGTTATTAAAAATTTCGAGCCCATATCCTGCACATCATTTATCTTCAACTTATACAGCTCATCTTTTCGCAATGCCCCAGATACTCCAAATATCAAAGCGACCTACAAATAAAAAGTTTAAAGTTACATATTTTTCGTACTTCCGGGCCTAAAGTGACAACTTCACTCCCTTGTGACAGGTACTAAAGTGTCACATTTAATCCCTCCGGGATTAAATATTGACGAAACTCCCGGAACGATTAAATCACAAACAAACGAATTTAAGGGATATTTTATTGAAAAATACAATTAATTAAAATGGTAATTAACGTTATTATTCAAATTAATATTGTGACAGTTCGTCATATTGACCAGTCTTTCCTGGGTAAATGCAGCAGGTAACTGACGAGTAACAGATAGGTCCGTATCATATTGAACTGGTGTTTGTTTCGAAGATCCTGCGGAAACGGGAAGCGAGAATGAGGACTGTGGCATAACTATAGTGGACGAATCGGCGACTTGACCAAATATTTCATCTGAAATTTTTTGTTTTTTTTAATAGACGATTCTCAAAGACTCGGCCACGTTGGAGGATTTCCATCCTCCATGTCTTTTCAGCACGTCTATTGTTGTTCCCGAATCAGCTAACAAAGACGCAGATGTTCGTCTGAAACAATGCTATTTGCCGTGGAAGTGTACCAAACATGTTTTTTCCTATTACTCGCGTAGTACATTCTTTGTTGATGTATTGAACAAAAAATTTTGAATGAGGTGTCCCTGTCTTTCGCATATATATATATATATATATATATTTTCGAAATATCGCCACAAAACAGTTTTCTGAATTTTTGATCACAAAATTTCGGTCAATTTTATCTTTGGTGTTTCTAATCGCAATTAGGAAGGAATCGCCCAAATCTCTCACATCGTCTATTTCTAAATCAACCAACTCTTTTCCACGACAAGCTCCCGCAACGCCCAAAATAAGTGCAACCTACAAAAAAATTGATTTCTTAAAATTTCTGAATATAAACACATTTCCTAATTTACCTTAAGCATTAAATATTTATCATCCGGAGCCTCCCGTAAGAACTGATCTACCTGCTCAGACGTGAGAATTCTTGACTTCTTTGGCTTAAATCCCTCATTTCTTCTCTTCAAAAAAACTAATAATTTTAGAAATTTACTTATATCAATATCTTCTCTAATGTTAATAACCGATTTCAGCATTGAGTAATGTGCCCAGAGAGTTGAGGCACAAACCGCTTTTGATTTATCATCGAAGTAGACTAACAGCGCATTTTCAGTAGGTTGTCTCAATTTTTTAAGCGGCACCACTTTTTAAAAGCATCGTACTGCTGCTCGTATAGTTTTCTAGATTTCGGTGGTAACAATTCTTCACCTACTTCGGCTGCTCTTTTATCAATATCAGATACACCTTCTTCACTCATGATACCAATAATTATCAATAACAATGTTTCTTTACAATGACACTAGTAATGACAATGTTTCTAAATTATAATTGTCACAACGCAATGTTACTATGGTAACTTATTTTAAAGACAGTTTATTAAATGAGTTGAAGAGAGAAAAAACTGATTGAAATTATTGAAATAATTAATAAAATCATACCGGAAGTACGAAAAGTATCGTATATACCTTGCGACTGAAGTACATTTAAGCCTTCAGGTAAATTATGGCCCTCCCTGCGGTCGGGCCATAAACTTTACCTTCAGGATTAAATGTACTACTTCAGTCCCGCGGTATATAATATACTATTATATCCACGTGACAGTAAGAAAAATTTAGAAAATTAATTTAATTGAGTTTTATATGCCTTTGACATCAAGAAAATTCTGTCTTAAATATAACCATCATGGATTTGTTTCATTTTTTCTTTTCTCTGTGGAATAACAATGGAACCAGAGATAAATACGCGACTACTCTGTGATTGAAGAGTGAAAGTCACAGGCCTCATACATAAAAATATACTCAGTCGAGTTGTGACGTTACTCATATTACTTCTGAATACTCTATGTTCGGTTGCCCATGACAATCATGCATTAAAATAGAAAGAAATCGTGCATTAAAATGGGTCATTAATGCATGATTTTGTGAACGTTGAACAGAGCTTTTATTGGGAGGTCGACGGAAAAGATAATTATTCAGTTCCGGCTCGAAGGACCAAAATGTAGGACCGAATTGAAGAAAAATCTTGCATAAAAGAAAGAGTGATGTTATAGGAGAATTTATATTTTTATTGTTTCATTCTTCATATCTATGTAATGAGCTCGGAGAACTTGACAAAAACAAATCACAATCTTTGTTATCTGAACTTTTTACATAAGATAGTATACCAGAAATAATCCTAATAATCGATAACTTCGCATTAACGATGCTCGACTCCAGGAAAACTAATTCCGTATACCAGATAATTATTCTGCTCCACTCCTCAGTCACAATTTGTACCGATAGACGTTTCATCACATCCCTGTCATGCTGCTGATCGATTTCCCATATAACCAGGCCTGGTTACAGAATGGGAAAAGTAGTTCCCGAGAGGCAAACTCGATAAGAGTCATGGCGAATGCGTCATTTCCGATACGGAAACGAACTCAAACACCGGTGACGTTGACGTCCATGTTTATGTCCCCTTCATTATACAACTGTTTTGCGCATACCCTCAATGGATACCTACCGACGGAAATTGTCCTTTGGCTCGTTTTATTGGATCAGAATTTCAAAGAAAGGAATGCTCCAATGTCCGCATTTCCGAATTGGATTTCCCTAGATTATTTCGTGGTGTCGGGTCGTATATTCCTAAAATGGGAAGTTGAGGTCAAAGATGTTTTCACTCTGTGGGAGATTTGGTATTTTCATTGGATCAAGGCGTTCAGGATCAGCGTCTGGCAAAAAGCGTATGTCTGGCGCAGGATGCCCCTGGTCGTCAGAATCTTTCAGAATATCTCTGATCAATCTGGGATGAAATTTACTCTTTTTACATCTTTTCGTTTTTTGGGGTAACTAGGTTGTGTTTGAAATTCACTTTAGAAGAATTAAAAGGGAAGTTATACATGTACCACTTTGTTATGTTATGTTGTTATGTCTTGACAGTTGGAATTTGACGTCGAAAAACTTGTATGGAAAATATTCGATGGGGCAACGAGTTCCAATGAATGCAAATCATCGGATACATGAAATGGTTCATCTAAAATATCTAAAGGACTTGAAAAGACGAAAGGAATAATCCAAGGGTCTATCTATTTTCAAACATGTATTTATTTCTGTTTGTCTACATACTCTAATTTTTTTGTTGTATTTATGTATCCCAGTACTTTCTGTACAATTATCTAATTATTTCGTAATGACCTTTTGTCTGATTAATATTGAAATATGTACCATGGAGATGACCAGAGCAGTCCTATTATTTCTGATCCCATAAATCATACGAGGGTTTCCTTTTATATTTCGGAATTGGACAACCCTAGTGTTGCAATTTGCCAACTGACAGCTCTATCGTATTTTTGAGGTTATACGTAGTCCGAACGTTTTGACATACAAGCGCTATTTGTTTTGTTTGCAGTAACTTAAAAGATTCATCCCGTCCAAAAAATGGAATTAAATCGGGAACATTTTCGTGCGATCATTTTTTACAACTTTGGACTTGGATTAACTCAACAAGAGTGCATCGATGAACTTGATCCTCAAAAAAGGCTCGTGTTGGTTGGTAGAAGGAAATGCTGCAAAAGTACTATCGCCGTGCTTTGAAGCACGTAAACAGCAGTCGATGTGGATGTGTGTTTCAAGATGAGCCAAATCCAACAAAAGTTGCTGGCGCACAAGCAAATGACCGTTTTTTCGAAAAAACTGGACATGCCGCAATCGTACCTCTAGAACATAGCGGAACAGTCAATTCTGAGTGGTACACAACCATTTGTTGTATTCCAAGAAATCAGGAAAACCAACCGCTGAAGACAGATCACCCTTCACCAGGACAATGCGAGCTCTCACAAATCTGCTCAAATATTTCATAACGACCTTTTGTAAAAATAATATTTAAATATGTACCATGGTGATGACCAAAATAGTCATATCATTTCCGATCCCATAAGTTATAATTGAGTTAACCTGGAGGTCGATTGTTGATCATCCTTGAAGCAGTTTTCAAACCTCATAAAAATACATATTATATCTAACTCTAAATGAAAAGTTTCATCCTCAAAAAAAGGGAATTCTTGTTGGATCAGTGCAGTACGTTATCCGCTTTGAAACAAATCAAAAGAATGTCATTTGAATAGAATTTCATCATCCCCTTAAGCGGCTCAATATTAAGTAGTTATTGAATTACCTCATATCAATTTCCAGCAATGATTACCTTATTCAAACGCTTTACATGTTGGATTAATGAATCCCTATCAATGACCGGCTTACGTATGTACGTTGCAATCAGCATTAACATACACGGGGGTAAACGTAAATGGAATTAGAGGGCATATTTAATGAGTTCATTTCATTAAGTGACCGTTCTTGGAATGGACCGCGTGGTAATTTCCATTCATTCATCCATTACGACGAAACTGCTGACGACCCGGAGACCGCCAGAAGATACTTTTATAGTCATTAGGCATTTCACTCCCTTTTGAGATTCACTCGATTCTATCAGGAAGGAAATACCATTCTATTTTGATTTATTTTCATTGCGCGATTTTCTTAGGGGGTTTTATTTCCTGATGAAGAATCCGTGTTCAAACTTTCATATATCCGGCCGGTCGTATACTCACTATCTTTGCTAGGAGATGTGCTAGAGTTTTTATATTTTCAGAATACGAGGTCTGTCAATTATATTCCCGGAAAAGTTGTAAAGGGCGCCACTCTCTTTTATGATAATACAAAGGAAAAAAAAAGAGGAAAGTTCACTAAAGATCTCAGGGTCGCAAAAGAGAGAAAAATAACGAAAGCACTCTCAGGATGCCAAACGAGCCCGATCACACAAGCGGGAGGTAGTGGCTGGTAGAAAGAATATAGAGCAATTATTTAATAATATAATAAGCCCAAATGAAATACACAAGGTCCCTCAAACGAGGATATATCTTACAGAAGGTAGGTCACTAACTGGTACTTACTTCACAACCCGAATATTCGATATAATGCTTTATCTCTTACTAAACAAACCGTAATATCACCCCAAGGTATATACTTAGAGCCTCGATGGTAATCGTTACAAATAGCTCTTTACTTATATCTAAGCGACCTTCTCGATAGGTCGGGTTTTAGGTACTAAACAGTATTCACTGAATACCTTTGATACTAATCAATCTTAACTAAATTCTACAGACTAACCTTCTATAACAGTCTAGGTCGTGGCAACCAAACCAACATGATAAGATTTCTCTCTGACGGTCCGCAAAAATAAACATAAATTCTTACGGAAAGAAAATTAATTCACATATCACAGAAAATCCTTCGACAGTACGAGTCTAAACCCTCTAACGCTCGATGCAGGTACCAACGCCACCGTTGGATCGAAATAATCACTTAAAATTAATTTATAATCCTTCGAAGATGCACCAACGCCACCGATGCACGATAGGATAGGTCCTCAGCACCTGTGTCGTGACACTTTGGACCTCCTCTACGCCGTCGTATCGGTTGCCCTTGACGTAGGACTTCAATTGTGGAAAGAGATGAAAGTCGCAGGGGCCAGGTCAGGGCTGTAGGGGGTGTGCGGAAGCGTTGGAATGCCGTTTTTGGTCAAAAAATCGCGAATTGCGAATGAGGAGTGGGCTGGAGCGTTGTCGTGATGCAGCACCCACCCACGTTCGTCCAATTCCGGCCGTGCACGAAACACACGGGCCTTCAGACGTTACAAAACTTCAATGTAGAACTTCCCATTGACTGACTGTCGACGTTTTGTGCCGTTCGAGAGGTGGAGGGAGCTCCCTCACGTGGATCGTCCTCCACCGACTCCCTGCCTTCCCTGAACCGCTTAGCCCACTCTTAGACAGAAGTTTTTTTCAGGCAATCATCCTTGTACACGTCGGTTAACTGTTCCATAATTTCCGCGGAACTTACACCACGTTTGACCAAAAATTTGACCACTACTCTTTGCTCAGTTTTTTATCACACATTTTCGCGACAAGGAGTCCAAACACGCCGATAATCAAAGTACTGTAAAACACGAACTGAACAACCGATCGAGACGAAACTTGTACAGACTGACGCAGAAATGAATCATCTTTCGAATGACACCAATGCGAACGCCGTAGCAGTGTTGCCACTTTCCGGGAATTAAATTTACAGACCTCGTAGGTTAATTGTCTCGGCGTTTTTGGGCTAAATCCGTGGAATAGTTAATCGATTATGAGCATCTACAAATTGGTTTCCTGAATAACAATCTGGCCAATTCAGACACTCGAAGATACGTAAATTCCGATCAAAATCAGTAAAATTTTTTAAATCATAAGTAATATTTGAAGGGTGAAATATTTTATTCAAGGTCAAAGGTAGAAATGCTGGTTTTCGCGATTTTCAGCAAACCGGTAAGTTTTATCATAAAAGTATCCCAGAGAAAAATTGTAGATAATAAAATTATCTATAAAAGATGTTCCAATATTTTTTTTTTCTACTAGCCACCGTTTCTGAGATATAACGATTCAAAGTTGTTATCGACACAATATGTACACCTTTCTACGTCTCCTATGAGGTAGTGCGTTTTTCTTAATGTGGTTTCCCCATTAAAGTTAATCCTGTTTAATGTGATAATATTGTATGATGGATAAAAACGATGTAAATAAAAAAAGTGTGGATGTTACTTCGCCAGATTTTAGAGATGTACGAGTATATAGGTGCCAAACTCATGCATATAATCACGATAACAACCTTTTGAATCGTTATATCAGAGAAAGGGTGGCCCGTTGGAAAAAAGTTTCAATATATTTTTTATAGATAACTTTATAATCCATGAGTATTTTGATGAAGAAAGATGCTCACGCTCAAAATATTTGTATGTCATACAAAAATTGAAAGTTATTGACTAATCTAGTAGACGAAATTCAGCGTTCGCTGAATTACGACCCTATGGGTAGATTAGAGAATAGGAGTGAACAACTCGTGCTTCTACGATCATTCTCGTACGTCGAAATGAACATCGAAAAAACCACCCCTCTCTTTTGCGGTGAAATTACGGTAGAGCTTAAAACGGAAGTTATTTCTAGGAATTCAGGATGGGCATAAAACCAATAACACTTTTCGGTCTAATATCAGTCCAACAAATAAAAGTTACACCACTATGGGACGGCAATGATAAAATCTACCAGGAATTCAATAACAACACCTCGCATTCGAGTCTCACGACCTTTTATTAATTCCGAATTCCTTTGTCAGACGTCAAGCGCACGATCTTATTAAGCTACCCCTAGCAGGGTCGACAGATGTACAGGCTGGCATGGGGGTGGTCAGGCGAGGGGGATATGCCGATCCAAGATTCGCGGCAATAAAATCCTGCCAGATGTGCGGACACGTCGTTTATTTTTTCCACTTTGAAGTAATGAAATAGCAATTTTCGCTATTGATACTCGGTGAGCCCGTGTTAACTACTACTAGGTATACCGGTATGAAATGAGAGTCAAGATACAATTGTCTCAATAGGAAACATTTGTTGTGAACGAGCCTATATATTTTTTTGTTTGCTATTATATCTGTGAAACATATTTAGTATACATCAAGTCATTATGTTCATCGTGTTAAAAATGTCGAATTTTGTACCAAAAGTGATGATTTGCGGAAAGCATTGATTTTTTGTTTTCATTGGAAGAAAAGTGCTGCAGAGTCGCATCGAATGCTTGTCGAGGCATATGGTGATCATGCTCTATCAGAAGCAACATGCAAAAGATGGTTTCAAAAGTCAGAAATTTTGATGTGAGAAATGAAGAACGTGGAAGACCGCCAAAAAAGTTTGAAGACGCCGAATCGCAAACGATATTGGATGGAGATGACACTTTCAATCAAAAGCAAATGGCAGAAATGTTAAATGTTGCACAACAAACAGTTTATAACCGCTTAAAAGCTATGGGAAAAAATCGAAAGGTAAGGAAAATGGGTGCCACATGAATTGAATGAAAGACAGATGGAAAATCGAAAAAACACTTTTGCATCGGATTGTTACTGACGATGAAAAATTGATGTATTTTATGAATCCTAAACGAAAAAAATCATGGGTTAAACCGGGACAATCATCAACATTCAGTATTGTTCATAAGAATGGCGATGAGTTTCGAAAAGTGTTACTCTTCTTGATAAAATTAGAAAAAAAAATATATTATCAGGCCAAAAAACAAACAAAAATCACTTTTTTAGAGAGTTAAGAGCCACGTACAAAGTGTATTTCTTGTCGTACAGCATTGTGAAAAAGACATTATATGTAGATCGCAAGGTCTTCACACTTCACACTTTTTTGTTGAATGAATTATTTTGTCAGACGTATTGATTTCAATAAAAATGCAATTCAATATTTTTGTTACTTGTTTTGAGTATCTACCTACCACTGGGACTTGCTACAACAAGTCATTTGCCACCGCATAGAGCACCTTTCACTCATATAAAGTTTTTTTTCACAGATTTATTAATTTTCTGACAGAATGACTCCATTGCAGGTAGGGAATTAAAGGGCAGTTTCCTTAATCTATAAATTGTTCTCCCTTATTTTGACTCTTTCATTAATTTGGAAAACAATCGTTCCATCTAAATATTGAATATCCCTGTGATCATGCTCGCTTAATAACCATTGACCAGTTACGCATTTTCAGATCATCTTTTCCACAAATATAAGTTTATCATTGTCACTTCGTTATCTAGATAGTGATATATTTTTTTTCATAATATGTATCTGGGATAGGTTATTAAATAGTACGTCTTGTGTCATAATCTCAACCGAACATTATTCTATAACCACACATTTG
Source organism: Micraspis discolor (assembly GCA_030674115.1). NCBI lineage: Eukaryota > Metazoa > Arthropoda > Insecta > Coleoptera > Coccinellidae > Micraspis > Micraspis discolor. The sequence continues at coordinate 7,953,586 of JARTUT010001740.1, forward strand.
AAAGAATACGCATTCCCACTACTACATGTGCAGTGTTGTCAGCTATATGACAGGCACAATGAATCAAACATAATAACAACACATGACAAGAATACAATTCAGTTATCGGTCATACGTGATAATTCCGAAAAAAGGCTCTGGCTAATTGTTTTACCTCTTTATTAAGACGAATGTGATGACGTCTGAACGTCTATTACTGGAAGTAGTATGGGTTTTATTGCTTTCTACGAGCGGCCATTAACAAGTTTATTAGAACAGAGACACTTTTACTTTTACTGCCCTATTTCTCTGCTCCAAATTACGAACGGTTGTGTCCTGCTATTGGCGATGGCGAAAACAAAGGGGCTTTTATGGACTGATCCTCAAGAATGAAATGTTCTGTTTCTATTCTCTCGTTCTTTTTCCTATAACTTTTGATTCTTATGTGAAATGGTAGGATATTGTGAAATATTGGACTCGTAAATAAAAGAAAATTAATGATCAGTTTAATAGACGTAGATACCGAAAGCTGTAATGATTTTTTCTCGGAATATGTGTAATAGGTTCTCTCGATGAACTATGTCAGTAATAAATCTTGTTTTCCTCATTTTTATGATTTGAATATTTTACTTCAGTGACGGTTACTATTATTACACTCATAACGCCCTAATATAAGGAATTGTTCGATCCCTTGTGTAATTAATGGAGCAAATATATTTGATATCCATAAAGAAACTTTCCAGACAAGATTTGGCTACTCAAGGCATTTAGCATGCATTCCAATTTACATTTCATCTGTAAAGAATGTTACATTTTAGATATGGCACATGTGATCCCATTATATCCCACAGAATTATGTCTTCCAAGAAGGTTCTTCGGAATCCATAGAACCTTTTCGAATAACATTGTGCTAATTTTGCATTTTTGAAAATATCGGGTTTTCCAATGGGGACTTGACAACTTTGGATTTAATATATGAACGCACCCTTAGACCAATCATCGTACAGTCAACGTCAATTCTTTCAGTAAAGTGAAACGAAAAACGTTTGCAAGTTATAAAAATTTTTTACCGAAATTTGGAGTCAGTGACCTCAACTTTAATAGCCATAACTCCAATTTTTCGTAATTCGCGCCCCAGTAGACAGGCAATCACAAGTTTGGTGCGAAATTTGAGTCTATATTTTCGCTATTGGATGTTGTCGTCCAGTGAGGCAAAGGACCGGTCGCAGTAACGGAAACATAGCTGCCGTTCGACTCTCCGTAGCCGACGACCTAAATCAGTCAATTACTCCGCTTTCTCAAGAATTGGGCATCAGTCAGACCACTCTATGGCGAATTTTGCTTAATAGTCCAGTGAACGGAAGGTCTGAAATCACTTTTTCTCGGAAAGAGCTGCATTTTTGATATGTTGATTGTTATAATGAGTGAAACATATGGTGAAAAATGCAGGTGTTGAAATTTTCAGGAACATTGAAAAATCCTTGAAAATATAGAGAAAAATACGGTTTTTCTGATATTTTTGCGAATTAGAAGGTTTAGTAAGAAAAAGTTGTAGAGCGGAAAATTCTAGTCCAAATTATGTGCTTTATCGTTCTCGAAAGTGAATTTGTATACTGATAAACAGCGTATTTCTTTAGTAGCGCAATACCAACGAATTTTAAATTTGGCGCTCGATGAAATGACTGAAAAAGAAAAGGCTGAACCTTTGTTCATCTGGTAGATATTGGCCAGAGTTGGACTCTACTCGGTTTGTTATTGTATTGCATTTATTACATCGAACCCTAGCATATAATGTTGAGTTGGTTGGAAACGGACAGTTTGGTAAAACGAAGTTCGGTTTTCTAATCTGATGTGCTAGCGAAGGCGATATAGATTCTTCAATGGAGGCTAGAAGTAATATGAAAAATAGAAAAGTCAAAAATTGGATGAATTTTAAAAAGGAAATGTTGTAATTTGACGAAATTGAAATTGAAATTTTATTAATTCAAAAACTAAAATAGTTTTCAGCCGCAATTATTATATATATATATATACGATATACGAATAATAATTTAGACGTAGGTAGGTATGTTTCTGATAGTAAAATAATCGTAATTCTTCGAAAGAAAGAAATTTATTCAGAGTAATAGGACAAAAGATATTACTTAAAAAACTGTAGTGATTATTTGAAAAGCAATAGCATTAATGAATAATAATTAATGTTTCTGCATCGACTAATATCAGGAAAAACTGTTTTTTCATTTTTACTAATAATTCTTCAATTGAATGCATCAATATCATCTCCCTCAGCGTCATCTAGATCCCATTCGTCTTCATCGACATCAGAGTTCATTTATATTCTGTTTATCCCCAGAAGGTAACGCGCAACAACACTGGGTGTGACTCCTCTACCATGCCTTAAATCGGTACCGAAAAATCTATTTAGTGTTTGTTCTATACACATATCACTCCAGACACCACTCCAAGCTTTGTATGTCCTAAGAATAGTGAAATATACTTCTTTTGTGAACCTGTCGAATTCTAATGGATCCATCGTTCTTTCCAAATGCACCATATCCTGTAAGTACCATTGAGCACTTTTGTGCTAACATTTTCCTGACACTGCTTAAGTGCAAATCTCAATCTCCAATACGTTCTGCTTCGACAAACTGGAGTAAAATAATCACGACCTTCAAATATTGAAGTGTTTCCTCGATTTTCCGAGTTGAACATACTATCATTGGGTCAATATTACAGTCGCCCAAAGTAGGAGAATTTTCATGAAAACCCTTCCATGTTGGAATATTTTCTATTTCGAGAGATTTCGCACATAAATACGCAACATATGATTTTGGAACTTCAGGTTGTACTTTTTATATGAAGTTTTGATTTATAAACGAACTCTACACTCTTCAATTCATCAGGATTCGTGTAACTGAATGGTATCAATTATATCTTCTTTTGTGAAGCTAAAATAGAAGCGGGTGGCATTTCCATCAGTCTTTTGGAAACTCCTTCATATTCAACATCATATTCTGGTGTAATGACTTTAATACCCCCCAAACAGTGAAATGTTTCATGACCATCCGACGTACTTTCATTGTGATCTGTGTTATCAAAAACGAATTGAATGAAAGAGTTTGGATGCGATAATTTTGCAGGTTGCCTAATAACGGAAGCTTCATATAATTGAATATTGTGGTATGAAGCCGATACTACTAATTTACTCATCATGTCATTTATCAAACGAGAACCTGTTTTTCTGTAGACATAATTTCCTACAGCTAACTGAAATTTGGAAATGAATATTCTTGGACGAACAATGGAAATTATGGAATGTGCTATTGTATCACGTTTCACATCTTTCATTTTGAATCTAGTAAATGGAATAGGGGAGTTTTTAAACTTTCTGGAATTTCAGATATAGTGCTATCCAAGAATTTACTTGAGAGGGGATAAATTTCATAGTTATAATCTTGTTTTTTTTTATATCAGCTACAACGATTTGTTCAGTTATCCGTAAAATTAAATTTTTTTGATAATTACTGGATTAAAAGCCAATCTTTACTAAGCTCCATTATATTGGGAATTTGTAAAAGAAAACCGGTTGTTTCCCACGATTTTGTTCGATGATAATGACATCACTATATTTATCTTTAAATTTTTTTATGAAAGTATTATTGTTGAGAAAGTTTTCCCCCATAACTAACTATATAATAATCTGTTCTTGTAAGTATTCAAAATCCCGTCAACGAGTTATTTGAGAAAATGAAATTTTGGTGGGGCTATTATTCATTTCAATGAGTCACTGAAATATCGATTTCAAACTAATGAGTTTAAACCCAATAATAACATGTTATTGATATCCCAAGCGAGCTGTTATTCTTTCTAATAGACCAAGAATTTCAAATCACACTCTCCAGACAACTTGTGCTGAATCCTACCCTGTTCTAGAACTTCAGATGTCTAGGACCGCTCGGTTTTGCACTAGGCGCCAAATTTCGAATTCACTGTTATCGCCGCATTAGAGAAATACCTTAATAATCAGTATACAAAATCACTTTCGAGAACGGTAAAGTACATAATTTGTATTAAAATTTTCCGCTCTACAACTTTTGTCTAAAACTTTTTCTTACTAAACCTTTTTATTCCCGAAAATATCAGAAAAACCGTATTTTTCTCTATATTTTCAAGAATTTTTCAATGTTCCTGAAAAATTTGAACACCCGCATTTTTGACCATATGTTTCTCTCATTATAACAATCAACATATCAAAAATGCAGCTCTTTCCGAGAAAAAGTGATTTCAGCCCTTCCTTTACTGGACTATAAGGTTTTTAGTTTACACCCGTACAAGATGAAGCTGACTCAAGAACTGAAGCCGTTGGACCATTTAAAGCGACGTCTCTTCTAACTCTCATTTAGTAACATAAGACTGATGGAAGAATAAAGAAACTTTACGGTTGTTGTTAAATAGTGCTTAACATATTCGATACCCCATTTTGATATCGACACATATCTTTTTGTTTCAATTAATAGAAGATTTTCTTACCCAAGATTAACCGAAGGAAAATAACCGTTGTACGCAAATGGTGAATTCGCCCGTTACAAGATCAATATTCGAAATGCTCAATTGTTAAGTATCGACTGACTAGCTCGTTCACACTGTATTTGTACAGCCTTATAGAATTCATTATATTCTTAAAAGGTTCTTTATGAAAGAAGCTGCTAACATAATCAAGATCAGAAACAAGGGATTTCTGAAGTTGGAACAACTAGAAAATATACATTATAATCTCTAATGAACTCCTGTCCTGTTAGATTTTACTTTTTTTCGACATGCTGCTCTTGACAAGGGCAGAGCGCACTTTCCCTTGTTTTAGAGGACGAATCCTCTTCGAAGTTAAAGGTGCATTGCAGCAATGCAAGTAGTGCAACCCTTGTATCTCTTTGATTAGCTAAAAATCAATCAAATAACAAAATGAAAGTGATACTGATTGCCATATAGGAACTAATTAGCATTGATGGAAAATTTTCTCATTGATTGAGCAGTAATAAATTTGGAATACTGGATCAGCTTTCTTTACAGTTCGTCATTTTTCTTCATTTTCTTGGAGAAATTATTGAAATTGATCTCCAGAAATCCGAAAAATTTTTTCTTTCTTCTGATCAAATCCACAAATAATGCCGAAAACTCTGAAGAACTTCTAGAAATCAAATTTCAAAACTAACCTATTTACTATGTCATCCCAGCAATTTGACCGAAAGTCCCACCAGATGTCTCATTTCGGAAATATGCAAACGCCATATACATTTTCACCCATACTGAAAATTAGCCAACTTGATAGTACTCAGAGAACACTCTCAGTTAAACATAAGCTCAACTCAATCCAAATTGCAACGATTTCGTAGAATCGGGATAGAGTAAACACAACAATGTATTCTTCTGCTTCAACCACCGTTGATCCAGCTGCGCAATTAGAAATGCAATAATATGATTGTTTGTTTTCCTAACAGATTCTCGGCTCGATTTCCGTTGCTCCAATTCACTTTGTTTGGAGCCAATTCGATTTCCAAGCAAAGGCGACCGTAATAAGTAAGAACAAACATAGGTTGTAATTTCGCAGAACCAGGTATATCCTGTATGTAAACTTTGTTTGTCTGTACGTTCACATGGGAAATTATCCAACGGGAAAATTTTATGTGTATAGGTTCGCTATTTGGTGTACAAATATTATTTGGATTTATGGCTTTGAGATATTAAGTAGAAAAGCACTGACCCTCTAACTCTCTAACGGCGCTTTCAATAACCTATTTAACCTCCAAATCTATAGATAGATTGAAACTGGGATAGAAATAATCATTTAGTACCTGTTTCCGTTCAAATATTCTACCTCCTGATAATGATTCTTACTGGCGATCCTCATCTATCCCGTCTTCCAAAAAGAGGTCATATAGCGAACAGTAGACAGAAACTTTCCTTTTTTTCGCCTACCTGCGTTTCAAAGAAATTTGAGGTTAACCAAAGATGTCGAAAAGGATCTTTACTAGGCGAAATCGTTCACCGGCCAAGTTCGGCCAGTAACAACTGTACTCTGTAGGACATAAGTGTTCACTTATCTATACAGAAACAATTGGCTAATTGATGACTATCTTTCTGTTGAATATTGTACGTAATATAATCGTGTTATTAATTGAAGGCTGAGAGGTTCAAGAATAAAACTACCGAAACATCGCGTGGTACAAGTTCTTTCTTGAGATTTCTGTAACCGAAATTCCTTTGGCTGAAGGCTAAAAATTAACGAGTAACCAACTCATTTTGAACAATATTATTTTACACCTCGCCCAAATTGATTTAGGAAGTTATTAGTCCCCAAAATTCGGTCCTATCTGGTTGAAAGATTAGTGAATAAAAGCTTCGACATATTGACCTATAATATGGTGCAGTATCGGCTTCGAAATTAACGGTATCGGGGTGAAAATCAATTTCACGCGTCAACACACCTCATTCAGTAACAACGTATTCATCCATTTGAATGATTGACGTCCTTGGAGGTTTTGTGGCGATGCTTTTCATTATGGAAAAACATTCTGGGTATGAAAATTTCCACAAGTTTAATTAGCGGGAATTCAGGAATGAAGAATTTCTGTCTGATTAATCTGAGGACAGAAAATAATTGGTTAAGGCTATAATGGTTCGTTTTCTATGATTACTAAGGTTCTTATAACGTCGAATTCAAAATTATAATATTGCTATTGTGTCACTAGATATGTAATGATAAAAGGATTGTAATATGTGGTGGAAGCTGAATAATATGAAGCCTTTTCGAGAAATTTTCAATATTTTATTTATATACGAAATCAAGTTTTTTTCCTACCACTTCTTTCAATTTGGCACCGTTTTAAAGCTACACTAATTGACAAGTAGAGCTCCAGCCCGCGCTTCGGATATGCGGGATCGAGTCCCACCCAAGGATGCATTTTTTTTTCGGGATTTCGAATGTCGAAAATCGTCAGCATGCCATTTACCTTAATTCTAGATATACGAGGCCTGTAAATTGAGTAATGAGACTGGCAACGTTGCGTTTTATTTTCTGTTGAATTTATAGAATTTAAGATTGACCAAATAGAGACCTTAATGTTGTAAACACAACATACAGTTTTGGTTGCATTTACTAGAAAAATTTTCTGAGTGTAGCTCTTCGAAGCCTTATGGATCATATACTATTGTCTTCTCAGATGATTTTTAAGATCATCAGATATTTCTTATGATAGATTCGTACTGCAATAATCCATAAAGAGCTGAATCAATAATTAATTACAGTTTTTTTTTATCTCACTGAATTGAAGGTGGATCAGAGCGTCAAAAAGGTTTTCGACTTTTTAATTTCGCACACTAGATGAGAAATAGTTATACAATATTGATGTTAAATGAAGGGAACAAATTTTTGTTACTTTTGGCTGAGAAATATTTCAAAACAGTGATTTATTGATTTGATTACTCCATCGTGAGCTTCAAAATCATGTAATAAATGAATTATTTCGTCCAACAGAGGCTCGCCCTATATAGCGAATTGAAAAATTACGTAATCAGGAAATGAAACAATTGAGAATTGAGCACTAAGTACCTCTGTTTCTATTCCTAATGTTACGATGATTATTAATGTCATTAGTAATCAGATTTCGACGTTTCATCCTTCGATTTTAAACTGATGATCTTTGATGAAATAATCAATAAGGTATAGTCTATTACTCGGTCAGAATAAAAATAGCTCATAATTCATTCACTCGTTCGAAATTTTATTCTCTACTTGTCGGAAAATATAATATTCCATGAAATATTTTATTTATTAGCTTTCATTATTGAATTTTCACGATTATTTTTTTTTTCAGGTGAGTACAAAAGAACTACGTATATTGAACATCCGACAGGTTCGTATGAAGTACATAAATTTGAATCATTCACTGTTGTCTTATGCACGACATACACGCTCCGGTCCACCGGAGAGGAATAACTGTACAGGTACACCTGCGCAGGTCGACCGGAGCGTGTGTGTCGCAGTTTTTGAAGCCTGCACAGGTCGCTGGAGCAAATTCGCAATTCTACTCGGTCTAGTGGCACCGTACGGTTGCCGGTCGATCTGCGCAGGTACACCTGTACAGTATGTCCTCTCCGGTCGACCGGAGCGTGTAAGCCCTGCATTACACGATCGAATTTTCAATCGTTGTTGTCTTAGGGTATAATGTTTTGGGGAGGAAGCTCACTATCTCAACCAGTTTTTTTAAGACAAAAATCGATGTTGAGAACTGTATTAGGACTTAAATTTAGGGAGTCATGTAGGGGACATTACAGGGAACAAAATATTTTATTACTGTGGGGTCTATATATATATATACATCCAGACATCATTTCTGCGTCATTCAATGATACTATCATCATTGCGTCCACTAGAAAGCTTCGTGTATATCGACATCTGTTCAGCCGAATGACTTTGGCAACACCACATAATCATTTTGCGAGTTTCAGTTCTCAGTATACTTGAAAAATGAAGGAGACAAATTTTTTCTCAATTCTACCAGCAACCTTGCGTCCTTACAGAACACCATCGTTTCTGCATCCGTATATTTATTTGAACATTATCTAGTTATTTCTGCGTCCATACGCTAATATACATGTCAACTATTCCGACAATTCTGCACAGGTGGTGTTGCCAAATTCATGATTGAATTTTCATTGTTGAATCTACCTACTCACTGTCCGTGACATTCCATTCGAAGGGAACGCTAACCAATATTGCTGTTTAATTTGTAGGTTTTTCCTTTTTCGCCACTTTGGATATAGGGAGCAGTTAGCATATGAAGGAATGACAATTTTTAAGCGAAAGCACAAGTTACATGTTGTTTGTAAGAAATGCTTGTCGTACCGGGTTGAATCATATTGATTTTGAATTAAATTGGACATATAAAAATTTAGAAAGCACTGACGTGAGGTCAGATTGCTTTGGCGCTTTGGTTGAGTTACTTGCGAGTAAATATTCAAACCATAACAAATCTATAAGCACTCTGATCACGTGAACGATAGTCTTTTCCCGTACTATGGGACAATGTGATGCAAATATGAACGCCTAATGAATGAACAAACCTATATCTCAAATTAAAAATAACTACTCATAATTTTCCCCAAGTTTTGTGCGAAGCTATAATTCCCTTCCCCTAAAAACTTACGTCTGTGCTTTTCTGAATTTTGACAACGTATATTATTTCAGCCACCGAGATGGAATTCTATTTCTATGATTTCCCGTTAGGAAAAATTTTGATAAACATTACGCCAACTGACACTGATTAATGAGCCCAGCATTTTTCAATCAAATATCGATCTGTGATGGCCATCGTTCAAAGAAAATCATCGGGACGTATGTCATTTCTCTTTCCTCTTGAGTAAATTAAAAAAATGATCATATCTTTAGATGGAAAAGAGCTGCGACAATAAAATTTGAGGGTAAGATATCGATCACGTCAATTTATTCACGAATTTTTATTGAAATCCGAAAAATATCTCATGAGGTAGTGAGGATTAAAAATTTTTTTTTTTGGGAATTTTTGAAAAATTTTCTAGCGTGACAATTTTTGCGGAATTTTTGAGCTGTCTTTCTGCAGCCTCCTCAACAATATTTCAAGTATCAATTTGATCGGATGGATATTCTAGTAGTTATTGAGAAAACAAAATTTCAGATGCTCATAACTACTGAACCATCCGACGGGTTGGGCCCGATAATGAAATTGACCGAGATATTTGGACAATTAACCTATTCTGAAAATATGAAAACTCTAGCTGATTCTTTTTGATGCTTGAGAGGATACTGCCGGCCGGTCGGACAGACTCAACTTTCGCCACGAATTCTTCATCAGGGAGTCGAACCCAATCGATTGAGACCATTTTCGGCTCGATATTCCAAAATTACAGACATTCGGGCAAAATGATAGGCACTTTGTTAGGGTGACAAGAGCGCCAAAAAATCAAGTAAAAGAATTGAAGAGTAAATTCCTCAACTGAAGACGAAACAATTGAATGAATGAAAAACATATACAGGGTGAGTGGTCTCGTGAAAGACAACGGCTAAATAGAGATAAAGGACCTAAACCTGAGTGAGGATTGCGGGTTTAAATGTTTCAGATTCACATGGTGTTCTCTGAAAAATGCTGAAACTATAAACTCTCAAATCTTCGTAAAATGGCAAATTTTCTGCTTGATGGTTGACAAATATGAAGCTTGTTACAATACATATTCTCCATCAAATTGGCAAAAATTGAAAAAACTTGCAGGCTTGTATTCAAAATTTTCAATTTATGTGCCAGGTGGGAAATATGAGATACAAAATTAAAAAAAAAATCTTATTTCAACCCTGCTGAAGCATATAGAGATGACAGCTCATATACTCGTATTTATTCAAATAAAACAAATTGTCGTCTGAATGTAAATCGGTGGAAAACCCGTCAGCTGGTACAGCTAAACGTGAAGCGCGAGGCCCGAGTATAAGTACAGAAAATTTGAATAAATAATCGTAACCGCTTAGTTTAGAAGTTATCAGAAAAAATCTGAAAAGTTCAGAAATTTTTGGTCTTTTTCATAAATCTGGAACGGAACATAATAGACTATTAATGTTGTATATGAATGAAATCGTGTTTTTGAGCTCCTCTCAAAAATATAGTAAATACCTAAAATCGACGCCATTTCGACATTTTTTACATTAAAAGATCACATTATGACGAACAACTTTTATTTGGAACTTTTTCTATTACTTGTTTGAGTTCCTATACAGGGTGTCAACGGAATATGGAAACATGCTCGCGTTCGAATATCGTTAGAGTCATCGACTTCGATTTTTTTAAAGTGAAATACGTTCCGATTAGCATATTTCAACTGAGAAAAAATGGCAGAAGTATTTCCGGGAAGAACGGAAATGAAAAAAAAAAATTCAAATGGCACTCTAGGTATGTCACTTGTTGATTTTTGACATATCATGTGAATTATTTCGAACATTCCATTCTAATTACTAGATGGCTGAAAATGGATCCAATCGTTCAATTTTCAGTTCAGCTAATTGGGTCGAATTGAGCAGAAAGAAATAACCTTTTAGATTATACTCTGTTCCCAACATACTTGCATTTGAAAACATAATTTTTTTGTGGAAAGTTTTTTCCGGAAGTATAAAAGTCGAATAAATTACGAAATTTGGGATATTTAGTGGAGAGATGTAATTCACTCTCATGCTGGACTGAAAATTGAACGATCGAACTCATTTTCACCCATCTAGATATAAAAATGAAATTTCAAAAATAATTCACATTAATTGTCAAAAATTGACAAGTGACATATAGTTGTACTCGTAATGACGTGTATGATGAAAATACGAAAAATATACCTAGTGTGCCATCTAAGAATCAGAAATTATTTTCATTTATGGTCTCCTGGAAGTATTTCTGACATTTTATTTCGTCGAATTATGCTCATCACTCATCAAAACGTATTTCACATTAAAAAAATCGAAGTCGATAACTTCAAGGGTATCTAAACGCGAGCATGTTTCCTTATTCCGTTGACACCCTGTATAAAGGACCAAACGAATGGTACATACTTGACTATAGAACGAGGGTGTCTATCTTTTTACACATTTTTATGACTAGCTGACGGTTATTCCACCGACATACAGCTAGCTGACGACTCTTTTATTTGAATAATTATACAGGGTGTCTACTAAAATAGGTGCCAAACTTCAGCAGGTGATAGTACAAGTCATTTGCAACAAAAATGTCCTATAACACTATTTCGAAAACTTGATAGTTATCGAGTTACTCAACACTTCTTGGTTTTTCGGAATTTTTGCTTTCCCCTTTAAAAACAAGAATATCTCTGTTTTTCTTACAGCTACATCAAATCTGACCATATCATCGCAAAGGGCAGTGAAGGTGCTATAAAATAGGTAGTTACTAATGTTAAAAAAATGTTTCATACCGGGTGTTGTGAAAGGGTAAATGTAAAAATTGAAAAGAGTACAAACTTAGTGTTATTTTCTTGTTAGCTGTACCATTGAAAATTGGTGAATAAGTTATTGTTTTTTTTCTAGGAAAACTAGTACATGTAATAGACTTTTAAACAGTATATCAACTTTTCACTCAACTTTTTATTTTTCTAACAATATTACGGTTTCAAGTCAGGAAGACATAAAAATCAAAAACGCAAATTTTATGATAATTTATTTCAATACATTGTAGGTTCAAAACAGTTATAAATATTATTAATAGTATGATAATGTTAGTGTTAGTTTCGAGGTTTACGAAATAGAGAAGGTGGTCGAAATGCTCAGCACTGGAGGCAAGCACCAGCAATACTTCGCGCTATTAGAGAAGATCCCACTCGGAGTGTTGGTGTCACATTAGGGCTTCACCATTCCACAGTACACAGAGTTTTTAAGCAAAATAATTTACACCCATATCATTTAAATAAAGTCCAGAATTTGTTACCTGTGGATGATGAGGTCTCATTAGAATTCTATAGGTGGTACCTACATAAGTTGGAAGAGTAGGGATGTGATCAAATATTATGGACATATGTGGTAACATTCAGTAAAATTGGAATAATATATTTACGAAATTTCCATATGTGGGAAACGGAAAATCCACATGCGACTGTTATATCTCATTATCAGCATGAATTAAGAGTCAACGTCTGATTGGCGGCTATTCAAGCCCGTAATACTTCCCAATCGCCTCAATTTCAATGAATTCACAAATTAACTGAATAATAACGTGGTTGACATTCTTGAAGATATTTCCATAGCGGATAGATATCAACTTTATTTTCAACTGGACGGAGGCCCTGCCCTTAATAGTCGAATTTTGAGGGACTGGATGAATCAACGCTTTGGGGAGAAATGAATAGGAAGATATGGTCCCTCGAGATGGCCACCTAGAAGCCCTGATCATACCCCATTAGACTTTTATGTTTGGGGCACTTTGATAGAAAATGTGAATAAAAATCGCATTAATGTTCGAGAAGAACTAATCAACAGAATTCAGGAATGTTGTGATACAATGCATCGAAAACGTAATGAACTTCGAAAGGTTGTGCATTCTGTACGAAAAAGATGAATTGTTATAAAATTTGCGTGTCTGAATTTTATGTTTTTCTGAATTAAATAGAGATACTGTTGGAAAAACAAAAAGTTAAGTGAAAAGTTGATATACCGTTTAAAAGTCTATTACATGTACTAATTTTTCGTGGAGGAAAAACCTCTACTTATTCACCAATTTTCTATGGTACAGCTTACAAGAAAATACCACTAAGTTTGCACTGTTTTCAATTTTTACATATACCCTTTTACTACACCCGGTATAAAACATTTTTTTAACATTAGTAACTACCTATTTTATAGCGCCTTTACTGCCCTCTGCGATGTTATGGTCAGATTTGATGTAGCTGTAAGAATAACAGAAATATTCTTGTTTTTAAAGGGTGAAGCAAGAAGATTCGAAAACCAAGAAGTGTTAAATAACTCGATAACTATAAACTTTTCGAAAAAGTGTTTAGGACATTTTTATTGCAAATAACTTGTACTATCACCTACTGAAGTTTGGTACCTATTATAGGAGACACCCTGTATAAACCATCATCTCTATAAATTTCAGCAGAGTTAAATTTTCTTAAACTAATTTCTTTTACGTGTTTTTGATGATCAGGTCGATATACCCTCCGCTGCCTAGTGTCCTAGCTGACAATCAATATGCTTTACAATCCAGCCAAATGTGTCTATTCACAAAAATTATGGCTAAGGTTAAAATTGGTCAACAAAAACTATCTCTGGCTCCTGCTGCGACCGGGCTAAGATATGGAAATGTCACATTGGTTTTGAGGAAATTTTTTAGATTCAGTCTCAGTACGCTTTGTGCATTGATATTCTCTTGGAGATAGCAATCGAAAAAATATTTCAGGAAAACAAGTTATATTTCCCAATTTATTAGATATTGTGAAACAATGAATTATTGAAAGTTCTAACTGATCCTATTCGAAATTAATCAGTATGATGAATTGCTCACAAAACTAATGAAATTTTTTACAGTTTATCTCCTTACTGCGAGGGCGACTCGACCTTTTGAGTCATGGGTGGTTTTCGTGACAATCAAATATTTTACAATATCAAGAAATTTAATTGAATAATTTCAAGAACTGAGGGCTAGCGAAATCTGCGGTGTTGTTAGAAAATATTCAAATCACAAAAAATACCTACATAAGAAATGATCACCTGTCAATGACGAAATTCATTCATTCATCAAAAAAGTGTCTTCATATATTCAATTCATTCTTCGGAAAATAACTCAACATAATATAATGTAGACCATAAAGCAAGTTAGTTGACGAATCTGTATTGAATGAATAAAATGATCAATCAATTTTCATTGAATCGGTCATTTCAGTTAACCAAAGTAATTCTATGCTAATGATGCCGAATCTTATTTAAAAATTCCACCATTTCTTTCAAGATTATTGTAACATCAGTTTGATCTTGATCATACAAGGAATATCTCATTCGATCTCCAAGTGTCCTGAAGCGAACGCGATGTGCAAAGTTGCAGTGTTGCCGGTTTTTGAAGCACCAATGTCGGAATGGTGTGACAGTAATATGCATTTCGAATATACACTGAGCGACTGCAGCGCCGCAAATGGAAATTGTTCGAACTACAATATTCAGAAAAAGTCCACGATTTCATCATTGGGACGTCCTCGCCGTATTATAACGAAACAAACGATGACGTTATAACAGAGCGTTTAGCATTGACTTGTATTTCTGCGTCCGTATACGGACGCAGCAATGCGGTGGACGCAGAATTACATGTAAAACTCGTAATGTACGGACGCAAGTTTACAGGTGGGCTGTAAATATATATATATATATATATATATATATATAAGGTATTAATTTTCATGAAACTTCATCCACAGTATTTCGAAAGATACAGAAATGTTAATCAAACTAGAAGAAAAGAACCATTTTTTTTATCCTTATCATTCTTTAGCGATGACTGAGTGTTCTCCTTTGTATTTTGGGATTAAATTATTGAATGCTCTTCCTTATAAGTTAAGAATTTTCGGCAATGTAAAGATATACATTGTTAAAATTTTTTGAACTCTGTAGAAGGTGAATATTTTGATTTTGACGAATTTCAATTTTATTGTATTGTACAATAATTCTTGAATTAAATATATATTCTATTCTATTCTACACACCTTGAGAACAATTTTTAATAGCGAGGTAATCCCTTGACCCAAATTTCTGACCAATCAAAAGTGGAGGTGTTTTGAATATGCATTTTTGAATTGTTTACATTTTTTGTCTTTGAAAATGATACATTATCAATCTCCATTAGTTTTATTTCCAGTATATCTTGCAGTCCATTTGTCTGCTTCAAACGCTGTCCAGATTCGTAGCTCAAAATTGTGAGGCTAAACATTCAAACATTCAATGACAATAGCAAATGCTGAATGGAATCAACATTCCACAGGAACGTTCGTCATTCAAAGATAACTAAACAACAAAGTGCAACTCCTGAACCGAAACATTTTCCAACTATTTATTGACAAAGCCGGTATCAACAGGTAATTTGACGGGAATAATGAAAAACCGATGTGGTGCAATCATTGATATCATAAAAGTGTTGTTATGTTTTCGACCAGCCAATTGGGTATCAATTTTGCATGGTATAACGCTGACCTGCGTGTAATATCGAACAACATGAAGAGGAAACCGCATCATCCGATGAATTTCAATTCGGTGACCGGAAAATGAGGTATGCACCAACACCACTAACGTTTCATTCTGCGGAGGACCTTCCTTTGAATAACCGCACTTGCATTGATACGAACGCGAAGTTATTTGTCAAACACCTCGTTTATACGATATGCTTTCAGATCTACTAGGGTCGCCTTCTGCATTTCGGGATTAGAGAACAAAAACAAATATTAATAATCGAAATCGCTTTGTGCGCGAGCAATTTTTGTTGGATTTAGCTCATCTTTAAGCACCCATACAGTCGACTACTTTTTACTTCCGGACTCAGACGCGTAAATCCACGATCATCACCTGTCACGATGTCATAGACGGGCTTCGAAGCACCGCGATCGTATTTATGGAGCATTTCTTTCGACCAATCGACACGAGCTTTTTTTTGAACGATTGAAAAATTGTGTGGGATCCTATGCGAACAAATTTTTTTGACGGTCAAATGTTCATGCATTATTGAATATTTACTGGTCCCATTAATGCCTAAGGTTGTCTTAATCTCACGATTGATCACATGACGATCACATCGATGCATTGCAATTGGGTTTCAATCCACATCGAAAGTTGTAAAAAATAATCGCACTAAAATGTTCACAATTTAATTCCATTTTTAGGGCGAGATGAATCATTTAAGTAATTGTAAACAACACATCTAGCGCTCGTATGAAAAAACTTTCTAACTACGTATAACCTCAAAAATGTCAAGATTTACCATAGAGCTGTCAGTTGGCAGATTGCACACTAGGGTTGTCCAATCTCGAAATACAAAAGTAAGCCGTTCTTGGATACGACGAAAGTTTTTATGATACTTTACTAATCAGTATATATTTCCGAAAATTACGTTTGATCTACGAAATTTATACCATATTGTTAATGATATCGGTTTTTATTTTTCTGAACATCAAGAATTTTTTGCGTGTTCATGGTACAACTTTTCTAATTATTCCTGTTATGTTAAAGATAAAAATTCTCTATTCGAGTACTGCATTTTATGAAATAAGAGTACGTTGAATCTGTCACCTATGTGTCAATTCAAAATAGAAATAAAAAATGAAACGAACATCTGAGCTGAAAAGGAGATATTTGTTCCCTACCATATTTTGAATATCTTTCATATGCATGAATCCAAAATTATGATACCGAACGAAGTAGAGAGAAGTTGTGTTTGTCAAATGATGTCTCTCAGTTGAAGAAAATCTCTCACCAATTTCAAATTCATTTGGATAAACCTTCCTAAAGTTATGGGAAGAGTTAATAGCTTTCATATCCTCTCAAATCAGCCGAATTAAAAAACAAACCTAGACAACTATATAATCTGAAAAAAGAATTATTCCACTGAAAATACTTTAAAAGTCTAATATACACAAAAAATAATTTTATGGGTTAATTGTAAAGTGATCTTGGAGCAATCTATCCTTGAAGTTGTTTTTCTTTTCATTAAAGTTGGAGCTTATGGTAACTGTTCGTAATAAAGTAATTTCGATTCATACACTGTGACTGACATCACTAGTTTTTGCGAGTTTTGCCATCAGTCTCTATCCTTTATTATCCGAAAAAGCTGAGCTGGAGTTTTTATATTTTCAAAATGGTTAATTCTCCCAACATCTGCGTTTTTATTGGGCAAAATCCGTCAAATAGGCCAGCAGTTCAATTCGAATATACCTTATAGTTTTAAAGAAAAATTATATGAATGGCTTCAAATGCTTGTTTCAAAATCTTCGGTTATAACTCAGATCTGAGATGACGCAAACTCGACACCTTCTGCACGTCGGACTGGAAAAATTTTGTCGGACTAGGCGGTACTTGTGTTTCAAACGGTAATACCAAACTCTACCAGAAAAATCAGACGACTGGTAGTCACTAGATACAACGTCATCAAATCGAAATATTCAATGTTAAAGTGCCACAATTTTGCCGGAGGTTTAAAAACATATATCATTCATTTAAAATTAATTAAAATTGTTGGTCACTACGTTAACGCCAAATTGACTTGTTTATCCGAAAATCACCGGAAAAGTTATCATTCCCTAGTGGTGAAATTTTGGGAGACTCGTCAAACTTGCAGAATGCTGGTGATCATTTCCAATATCATACTTCTTTCAAATAGGAATTATTATTGATGTGACCAAGTCTGCCATATGGACGATGCTGAAGACTCAATAAACTACTCACATCAGTGGGCTTCCATTCTCGAAATGAAATACGCTAATACTCGAAATGTCTCTCGAAATAATCCTTCCTAAACGACCATTTACTCCCCTTGGTATGATTTAAACGTCTCGACGTCTAGCCGTGTCCGAAAATAAATTCGTACTTATATGGCAAGAATGATTACTGTTTCGCAGCACAAACAGCCTTCTTACTCCTTTGTGTGTACTTTATTGGACGCCCCCAACTATGCGTGTTGCTAATAATGCAAATGGAGAGTGGCATACCAAACTTTCGTGCACTGAGTTTATACATACTGCTCGCGAAGTGTTCTATCCTCAAATATGATGTATAAAAAATTTAGAAAGCACTGACGTGAGGTCAGATTGCTTTGGCGCTCTTGTTGAGCTACTTGCGAGTAAATAATCAAACCTTAACAAATCTATAAGCTCTCTGATCGGGTGAACAATAGTCTTTTTCCGTACTATGGGACAATGTGATGTAAATATGAAAGCCTAATGAATAAACAAACCTTTATCTCAATTTGAAAATAACTACTCATAATTTTCACCAAATTTTGTTCTATGCTTCTCCTAAAAACTTACGTCATTGCTTTTCTGAGTTTTGACAACGCCATCAAATTCTTTCTCTATGATAAAAAATTTTTTGATTAATATCACGACTGTGCTTTTCTGAATTTTGACAACGTCATCGACATCGAATTCTACCTCTATGAATATTTTGATTGATATTACGCCAACTGACACTGATATCTAGGTCCGCAAGTTGTCAAACGAATATCGATCTGTGATGGCAAATCTTTCAATGACAAAGCTCGGACTTCATGACATTTCTATTTTTCTCTTGAGTAAATGAAAAAAATGATCATATCTTCAGAAGGGAAAAAGCTACAACAATGAAATTTGAGGATGAGTAAGATATCGGTAACCTCAATATATATAAGGAGTTTTGTTTAAATCTAATTGAAGTCTTAGGAGATATTGAGTATTGAAAATTTTTTTTTTGGGAATTTTTTAAAAATTTTCTGGCGTGACGATTTCTGCGAAATTTTGCGAGCCATTTCGTTTCAGCCTCCCTCAATAATATTCCGAGTATCAACTTGATCGGATGGATATTCTAGTAGTTATTGAGGAAACAAAATTTCAGATGCTCATAACTACTGAACCATCCGACGGATTTGGCCCAATAACGAACTTGACCGAGATATTTGGACAATTAACCTATTCTGAAAATTTGAAAACTCTAGCTGATTCCTTTTGGATGCTAGAGAGGATACGGCCGGCCGGACGGCCGGCCGGACAGACTCAACTTTCGCCACGAATTCTTCATCAGGGAGTCGAACCCAATCGATTGAGACCATTTTCGGCTCGATATTCCAAAATTACAGACATTCGGGCAAAATGATAGGCACTCTGTTCGGGTGAACAAGAGCGCCAAAAAGGCATCGGTTATTGTAGTCTATTGAAATTCTACATGAGCTTGATTAAACATTTCACTCACCTTGAAAGATTGGATGTTCGAAAAAAATGGAGCAGCAGCACTCCTGAATTCTCATAATTCTGACAGCTGAATACGAAACATCGTTCCACTGGTATATCTTGATAATTCATTCAGAACCAGTTCAAAAATTAATGAAATCAAATGTTGAAAACAGATGCTCTTGCGGACTTAACCTATGTTAATGTCCACATGTGTTTTGATAAAACAAGAGTAAGCACAGAAGAAAGACTTAATTGCACTACTGTTCTATGATTTTGGCAAGCGACACTAGCGCTCCAATTACGTATTTTGGCAACTTGTGGTCAGAAATTTTGTGAAGGGGTTGCTACGGCATGGCCAAAGTACAGTTCTCGATGAGGGAATGGCGGTATCAGTTAGTCGAAATCTGTCCATAACCATGTCTTACTTACATTCAATTTCGTAACAAAATTCAGATTGAGAAGCTTACAAAATAAAATTGATTCAAAAATGTAAAGAAACAACGACAGAATAAGAAAATTCAAAAACCAACTCCACTTTCACCATAATTTTCAAATACACTGTATTTTTCCATTTAACATAGTAAGCAGCTTGAGTCATGATGTATTTCTGTTTTATTTTCCCATGATTACGTGGGAAATTGTTCATGTTCCTTTGTTATGAGTATTTGTCGATGAGTAAAGTGAAGAAGCCAACCGTTGATGTAGTCACCAGAAAGATCAACCTAACATTTTTTGACCTTGAAAAAACACAAATGAAACGTGCCAGTACATGTTCGAATAATCCGCCCGGCTAAAATTCCTGATACTACAGGAATAATGTGAAATAGAAACCAGAATCAACAAACCGAATAACAACAAACCGGAAACGTTTCACCGTAGAAAAACTATTATCGTTCCCATTCGGACAAAGTGAAATACCCTCAAAAGCGATCGACAAACACCAATCCCATCCCCAATTCCACCTCGGAGAGAATGTGATAACAAGGGAAACACGAAACGAAACCAGAAAGAGCTGAGCAATGCCTAGTTGCCATATTGGTCGATGGGAAAACCTCACACGATATCTTAAAATCTCCCAAAATCCAGAAATTTTTTTATGACATTCTCCATATCTGGAGATAACTAATGCGGGTGGCCAGGGTTTTTTTCACTGCCGTTTTTTCTCTAGGTTTTTCTGTCATACACCGAATTGTATGGCACCCTGTTACCAACCCCAGCTAACAGCCAAAAGTTCGAAAGAATATATAGACAGGGTGAGTCATTGACCACACGATGATTTTCACTCTAAGAAATCATTCTATCATGTTCCTTCAAAAGCTTTTCTTGAATCATCTGAGCTGTTGTATTCCATAAAGACGTCTCCATTTTTTTCTTCATATTGTAAGCATAGTCTTCTCATATTTCTGCTAATCTTTCTGGAGACGTTTCTCTATCTAATGTAAAGTTTTCGTTCAGAAGAAATTCCATAAACTGTGTTGAAAGGCACTAGTTTGGCAATTTCACTATGTATTTCTTTTGAAGATATATATCCAAATCTAACATTTTTGCAATTCTCCAATCTAGTTAACAGTTGACACGTATTGAGCTATTTGACAAATGAGTATTCATCATAGATTAACCATATACTAATAAGAACAATACTGTGAATTTAAAAAAATTTTGAAGCCAACATAGTAGGTTTTGACGTCTTCGAATCTGTAGGATGGTCTAAACTGCTCATGCGCCAACGAGTGTACCCGGCAGCGGTGTTCGGAAACTCGAATCGCTCATTTTGAAATTCGAAATGAATGTCATTTATATTACATTGCACAGGTATAAATTATGCACTGATAACAATATTATAAATATAGACGTACACAACCTTCATAAGGTTATTCCCCGAAAGAATTATATTATTTTCCAATAAATATCCAATGTTTTCGATATTTCATAAATCTCTCGACTAGGAAATGTAAAATTTTTTCCGTATATTATTTTTAAGATGTATTTCTGTATAGTGTCCACTCCTCTTTTATGGCAATCCAATACTCCCCATCCAAATATCCCATATGACAGTTGAGACTGAACTAATGCATCATAGAGTACTTGAAGATGATGTACAGACGGTACTTCTTTGAGTATGACTCTGAATCTGTACGCTATACCTCTCAACTTTTTCATTAAATGATTCATGTGTACGTCCCATCTCAAATGTTGATCTATGTGAATTCCCAGATATTTTGTGGCATTTGTGTTGAGATTTTCAGTTGACTATTCACTTGGAGCATTCCTAAATCTGGAAGCCCGACTTTATTGGATGAAAATGTTAAATATTTGGTTTTTGGCTGATTCAAGGTAAATTTCTTTAGTTCAAGCCACTTCTTCAGAATCTTTAAGTCATCAATTGCCTTCTCCTTCACATTCCTCCATGTTGTATACTCATAGATGACTAACATATCATCAGCAAAGCCTATAATTTTTCCCTTATTCTTCTGGTCGAATATACTATTCAAATATATTGAAAAAAGAATAGGCCCGAGCACTGTTCCCTGGGGAACGCCATAAGTAAGTGTGTTCATACGGCTAAATTTTCCATTCAAGTTCGTGGTCTGTTTTCTGCCTGAAAGGAAGCTACGGAGTTAGTTATTCATTTTGCCTCTGAAGCCGTAATCTGAAAGTTTTTCTAGCAATTTTTCATGGTGCACGGTGTCAAAAGCTTTGGCTAAATCTATGACTATTGCTAGAGTTGGTATATAACGTTGAGATACTAATTTGCTAAGTTTTGCCAGCTTGCATATTCTATACCCATGAAACGAGAGTTTCTATATTAAAATCGCACTAAAAATGGAATCAGTGAAATGCGTCTCTGAGAAACGAGAGTTGCTATGGTAACTTCCTACAAAAATGGAATGCGTTAAATAGTCGAAGAAATACTTCGCATTTTCCGGAAAATCCCCAAAATATATAACAAAGCCAGCCCAACACTTTTTTTTAAATCAAAGTATGTGGAAAAAACTATTCGTTAGTGAAGTTGTGCTGGTATATATCGAGTTGATTTTCAAATGGACTGAGAATTGGAAAAAAGACCAGCACTTTCTGTTATATAGTATAGTTTTGGAGCACCTGTATATGCTTATTATTTTCGCGTCGTATGAACGCGATTGTTTTTTGTACATATGTAGATAAGAACATGTGAGAATTATGTATTTGAGTTCGATGATTATTATTTCACAAGCATTGTACCATTAGGCGTTGAGAATAAAGTGTTAAATAAAATTGTTATATTTATTGATATTACGATTTTGTAATTAAAATATCGCTCGCACAATCGAGAGATATAATACTTTCTTTGTGTGAATATTGTTTCAAACATCTGTGCTGATAATATTTTCAAAATATAGCTGCTATTTTTCTTTATAGATAGAAAAAACCGAAAAATCGGTGTAGTAGTTGGTGAATAATTCAATTATATAAAAGATGATGAATTATGCTCTACTCTGCTGAAATGAAAAAGGATTGTAGAAAATACAAGGAATCAACTTTGAATGTAGCGGATGTTGTGTTTGAAGTATTTTTGTCGATCCGTTGAGTTATTCATTATTTAATCCCAAAAGATTTTTCCTGCCTCTTGGAAAATCCCTCCGAAATTGGGCGAAGAACCTCGATATGGCAACTGTGCCAGAAAGAGCTCAGCGATGAGGACGACGTAACAACGGCGATTAACCGATAACAATGAGCCCTGACCTCGACTACCAGCTCCAGTTAACCATTCCAATATCTGTAACGGTTATTAAATTCTCGCAGTTGCAGTCCGGACATTTCCCGTGTCAATGTTCATGCCGATAATCTAGCGTCTAATTTTTATTTATAGCTCGTCGGCGTGCTCTATGGTTCAGCTCGGCGTTGACCTTATTAACTTGTAAAATGCTCCCGTAACCCATTCATTCCGGTAATGAGCGCGATGAATCATAAATAAAAATCCACTACTAGGTGGGACACGGGCTTAATGGAATGAAATGGAGTGACTGGATGTTTGTTTATCCAGCCAGCAAACTTTCTGGAATGCGATGACGGAGCGAGTGCTTCGTCATCGGAATTAAATTTTTTTATGTCAATTGAATTCTTGGTATGCGATACCGATGCTGGTTTTTATTGACTTCGTCAATGTTTATCGGAAGATTGGGTTTTACATCATCAAGAGATCAATCGCCAAGGTCATTCTGATAGGTTGAGTTTATTAACAAGTGTAAAAAGTAATGAGAGTGATGACGCAATTGTTTTTATTGAAAAAGCAAACTTATGACAAAATTGAAATGATTATACACAGTGGGCATATTTCGATGCTTCAGCCTCCCAGAGGAGACTGACAAAATTTGATACGCCATTCCAATTATCTTTTTCTGAGAAATTAACATGAGAGTTATTCATTTTTCGCTACCTTTTTCTATTGTCGAGTTATGAGCGAAAATTGGAAAAATTTGGATATCGAAAAACATTTATATGTTCATTGATACAGACGATAGATCTCTGAAATTAAAAAACATTATACAGTTTTTCACGCAGCATTCAGAGCTACCATTTTTAATTACGAAGATATGACCCTTTGTTACACTGTAAAAAATATTTCCTCATCTCAAACCATATTAATTTGTCTCAAGTACTCCGTACGTTTGAATACAGCCAAATGCATAAAGTACTTGACCCTACCGCCCTCTACGGTTGAGAATGGCGTTTACCCTAAATAAAAGTTTCTTGAGTTAAGAAACTGATTAGTTTCAACCAAGCTCAGAGTTTTTGACTCAGGTGGTAAAAAAATTTGATCCAACGGTAATATTAATTAGTATGTAACTATTGATACTTTTCGTAGAATAAAAATTTTGGTTTCATGTAAATAAATATTACATTTCACTGAAACTCGATTTGTAGTTGAATGGGTCGAGAATTCAGCCGATAAAAATGATAATATCTCTTTATGTCAAGTGAAAGTTTCTTGGGTTAAGAAACTGATTGATTTGAGCTAAATTGACACTAGCAAAGGAATAATTTTATAAAACAAAGAAAAACATTTGTATGTAATCATTTTTTTTTCTTCACAGAACAATAATTTCTCTTTTATATTAATAAATACCGCAATACCGCGGCAGACCATGAATATTGTACGGAATGGGAAAGGCATCTAGAGTTTCGTTGGAAGTTGCAGAGAGGGAGCGAGTATACCTCAAGCGTCAACCGTCTGCGTTTCCAAGACACGTCGTAAAGACAACCGTTCCCATCACGTCGGGTTCACCAATGTAGAATCGAAGGAATTTATCCCTACTTATGCGTTTCGTCCCTGGCGCACACATTTGGACTCATCAGTAAGGCTTGTGTGCGCCATGCCATAGACGCAGTGGTTAGAAGTTTTGAGGGAGCCGCCGGGAGTTGAACCCGGCACCTAGTACCTAATCGGTGTGAAACTTGAGCGCAAACCTCTAGGCCACCGAAGCGCTGTGAACTAAGCTATGCGTGGCTATATAGAGTGCCGCCAAGAGATCCCTATACACTCCCCTGCCGCTGACAGAGTGCCGCTACAATAGCTATAGTCCAGGCAGTGGGTTATCATCTCATCCCTGTCATCATCCAATACCAGATCACCCGGTTCTCCACCAACACAAAGATATTTGTTTTTCTCTAAGTTGACATTTAAGCCCCACTTCTCGTATTCTTCAATTAGCTTGCGCATCATGTATTCCATGTCATCTTTATCACCGGATACAACAATATTGTGGGTGAAATGCACAAATAATTGCATTTAAATGGGATATATTTAATATAAAAGAGATAGAGTTTTGATTTAATTGCAGCCAATATAAAAAAATTGCTACAATTAATTCGTTTTATTAAATCAATTACGCAATATTTTTTTTACAAATGTCACTTCATATTGCAACAATTATATGTTCAATTTTATTCAAATATTTATAGTTTTCTTCAAGTAAATGAGGCGAATAATATAATCTCACGAGATTCTTGTCTCAAGAAACTGTAGTCGTTGCATCAACTGACAGAATTTACGACAACCGTACCTTCGTTCTATTGAACAAATAAAAATGAAACGAACGAATGGTTTCGTTAAAACCTATTTAGAATAATGTATTTGTATCAATCAATTATGGATATTGAGACAAGTGCATAAACAATTTCTTGTAATTGTATGTTTATGTTGAATCAGTTGTTTCTTTCATTTCGCTGAAATGTAAAAAGTTTCAGGCGAATGTTTTAGCTGTTCTCTATAATCAACTAGGTTGTTTTAATCAAGAAAAATAGTTCATTTGGCGTAATCAATTTTAGATTAATTCAAATTAAAATGGTTTGATTGAAAAAAAAATTCTCAAACTCCTGAGGAGTTTGAGTTTTTTTTTTTACAGTGTATGTGTTTTCGAATAGGATGTAACGTGACAATAAGCCACTCTAGAAAGTGAGCATGAGATTCAACTACTAATTTCTCAAGGGGGGCTAAATTATCCAATCTACAGAAGAACTTCTATATTTATAACAAATATATTTAATTACAATAACGAAATACTGAACCTAGGGATTTCCCAATCTCTCCAGTTAATGACAAAATAAGATCCCTTACCTTAAGAAAAGATGATGAGTTGACAGCTCCATCCTGAATTTCAAACAGACCAACAACCAACCAACAGAGTTCATTGAGGTACAGCCTGGTAGAGAAACAATGAAAAGTGCATGGTCCCTAACCAAATTTCTCGCAGTATCCCAGATGTAGATTCAATACAGAGCATGGCATCTTTCTTCATCCAAGTTGGTTGAGTTTACTCCCATCGGGTTGAATGTGCTTTGAAATTTGGCTTACAATGTTTTGGTTAGATAAGAATAGAGCATGTAGTATTAGCAGGGGTTAGAGACGGGGGGGGTTAGAGACGGGGTGCCATACAATTCGGCGTGAAAGCCTAGGGAAAAAAACCCCAGTAAAAAAAACCCTGACTCCGCGCATAAGTATTATTGTGTGTACAGAACGAAGCTGAAATATATTTGAAGGACTTCTTCTTCAAGAGTGATCTTTTAATAATAAAGACAGAGGCTTATTCAAGTTGATCTGAAAATAAAAAGACGAAAGCAGAAAACAGAACTGAATAAAAAAATTCATTTGAAATTTATAACCCATTTCAAGAAATAGTCGGAAACATCATGAATAACCATCTCGAAATTTACATATGGGATATGATGAGATAATTGGAACTGAGTTCCATTTGAAAAGCATGTTATTGGTATGACCATGACCTGTTCTCAAACGATTTAAAATTGTCCAAATTTTTCTAGGATGATCAAAACCAGAAATTCCTTCAGAAGGATCAGGAATGAGCTCCTATTTAAACATTTTATAAGAGATCCACTCAATCTTCCATAATTCTTTATCGCTTATGTTCATATTGAAGAACGTATTACACCATCATAGTTTTTGTGACTTCAGTCTAGGAATTCTATTTTGTGGAATGTATAAAATAATTGGAAATAAATTAGGAAAAGAATGGTATTTGCTCCAAGAATTCAGAGCTGCAGTCTATCTGCGAATTTGGGAGGGACAATATTAGACTAAACTGGTGAACCGGTATAGTGCCAGTAAAATTAATCTTTTTTCACTCTTAAGTACTTAGGATAGAAATTATGTTCGATAGAAGAATCTGTGAAAATTTCAGCTAATTTCCTATATTTCTTATGATTATTCAAATGGAATCAAGATAGCTGTGTTTTGTTGGGGTTGAGAGACATAAACAATTTTTGAGATGATATCGTGGGTAAATCACTGAGATATAAATTGAAAAGCAAAGGGGCTTGAACTAATACTTGTGAAAGACCGTTTTTCAATGATTTGAAATTGCTACTCTTATTGTTCACGAAAACGCGAAACCTTCTATCAGTTAAAATATTTTCCGCAAATCGCCAGGAAATTTTGACATTCCTGTCAAAATTTCTTGAAGAAAAAGTCAGGACTTCCTTACTGTAAGGAAATGTCATTTACTTACTGTAAGGAAATGATATTTCCGTACACTTGTTAGTGTTCTACATAAATGATAGAAAACACATTGCTTATAAGGAATTAATTTATATTTTGAAAACATCAAGTCATTGCTGAATACATTTTTAAGATCAATTTGTTATATTTACAGTAATTTGACAGTTACTACAATTATTGAACATTGGAGGAACACTCTTAGAACTATGAGAAACATTTTGGACAACATGCAGGGTGGAAGGGTCATTTTGTTGAATATTTTGTACTGTGAAGATTTTATTTGCCACCTCAACCTTATTGTTAAGCGATTCTTCGATATATCCTTCAGCAACGTTTGATGACTTCCATCCGCCATGCCTCTTTAAACTAGTTATGTCGGCACCAGAGTCAACCAATATTGTTGCAGAAGACCGACGAAAGCAGTGACTAGCAACTATTTTGGGCATTTTTCTAGATTGATGAATTCCTACCACTTGTCTACAACCCTTTCCGCTTTGATATTTAAAGAAAAATCGGTTACCGTTCATATTTTCTGGTCTTAACGAATCATACTTTCGATAAACATTCAAGTAGATCTGATTAATTACAAATGAACTTGGTTTGTTGGTTTTCGAATCCGGTATTCTGATTAAAAGCTTAGATTCTGAGTCTTCTATATCGTGTACAGTCATTCGGACGAACTCATCCATTCTACAGGCCCCAGAAATACCAAATATTACAGCCACCTAAAAAATAAATAAAGCTATAATCTAAATAGAAATTAAAAACTTGTAAATTACCTTAATCATTAAATTTTCTTTATCTGGAGCTTCCTGGATAAATTTTTCAATTTCTTCCTTCGTTAAAATCTTAGATTTCTTTGCCCTATAATCTTGAGCTTGACGTTTCAATAAAGAACGAAGTTTTGAGTATGTAGATATATCTACATTGTGTTTAAGTGCAAGGGTTGACTTCAGCATTGAATAATTGGCCCATAATGTTGAAGATTTCATCTTTAAACAAAGGTCTAGGAAGTATGCCATTACAACATTTTCTGAGAAAGGACTCGTATTTTTACTCATGCGATAATCCATAAAACGTCTGTATGCATTTTCGTACTTTTCTCTTGATTTCTTTGGCAATAATTCTAATGAAGCAGTATTCACTGCCTCAACCAGCTCTGGAGGAGTCCCAGGAATGGAAATTTCATCATCACTTATCATTTTACTTTCGAGAACACAATTTATAGGCGTCAAGTTTGACAATTCAACCTCAATACGTTTCCATAGTAACTCAAGTAATTTTATTAGGAATTTCAAAGCACCATTTATTTGGGAATAAAATTATCTCGTTTTTTTTTTAAATCAATCAATATCTGTCGAATTTTAAACGATTTGCGGAAAAATAGTATGTTTACCTCGTAGGAAAAGCCACATTCCTGGACTCTGTGTTGCTAATCTTCAATCAATCTTCTTCACAGTCGTCCAGGAATGTTAAGCTTTTCCTACCCGGTAAACAATGTACTATTTCTAATAATCGTAACATTTTCCCATACTTCAGATGGGTATAGAGTTTGAAAATTAATCCATCTTTTCACATCTAGGTAATCTAGGATTTTCCGTAGTTCTGGGGTTGGATATGTCTTAATCCGAAGGTTAGATTTGTCTTGGTCCTAGGCCAATTTGTATTTCTCGTAAACTTTTGAGCAACAGAAGTATCAGTGATGGATTTCCGTAGTTTTATTAGGCAGATAAAATGGCTTTCCCTTTCAGAATCTGTCTACTCCAAGGGAACCTCTAGCACAGCTTCAGAGATTAGACCTGTTTATCTCAAGGTAATATCGGCGAAACATAGAATCGAGCATAGAGCTTGACTCAGTAAGTCAAGGTTCTTTAATGGCAACGCATTCGAGCAGGTCAAATATGCCAGTGGCACACGTAATCGATTATACGAGAGTGGCAACAATGTTGTAACGAACACTAGGTTTATGTGCCATTTTCTGAAAGCTTGATTTTTTTCTGATTTCTAAAATATGCAACATCGTATTCTTTGTTTCAATCTGAGTAATTAGAAATTATTAAAAACTTATTTTCTTACGAGTCTCAAATTTTCTATGGTTTCAATTGTCGATAAGCATCGAAAAATATAGCATTGTATAATTACTACATTCTCCTTCTACTACTATTTTCATTTCTGTTCTTCTCACTAGATCTCCAAAATCAAGGAATAATGGACTACCGTCGTATAGATTCGAGCTATTGAATGTCAAATCATTGGAAAGTTTGAATTCAAATCAGCGCTATGAATGAGTCAGAAAACATACGCACAAGAGCTCCTGAACTTCGAAAGTGATTTAAAAATCGAAAATCAATCCATAACCTTCTCAATTAAAAAACTGAAGGTAATAGAACAATTTATGATCGCGTGAACCAACGGAAATCCGAAGGTTTATCGTGGGTACCGACCCGGTTTTCGAATCTAGTGTAATAAACGCAGGATTACACAAACAAATCCCGAACGGCCACGTTTAAACCGATCAGCGCCCAACCCTATGCGCTTCCAGAATCAACACACCTGAAATTCTAACCGTACAAATAACTTTAACGCCCATTAGCGTAAGTCGCATCTTGGCCGCGACCCTAATTAAAACAAACCGCAGCAAATTCAGACCGAGGATTATCGGAAGTGGAGGTGTGCCACCTTCCGATCTGGCGGTCGGACCGACGCTGCATCTCCGTGCCAGATTGTTTTAGGCCGTCGCTGGATGTAATTTGGATCGGAGGCCTTCCTGGCCTTGGGGCGGATTAGAATTCAATCAAGGGGTTGAAACTCCGAGATGGATTATCGGTTGAAAAAGCTATTTTCGATAGAAAATTACTACAGTTTGTGTCGCGCGGCTTTCGAGGTTAGGTTCTCAATTTGGTAATAATTTTGAAATTAAATGCACTCCTTATTCTCCATTTGCTTGACGATCAGTCAGTTTTGACACACCTTACTGTGGGCTTCATAAAGCACTGATTGGCTTTTTCATTCATTTCAACATCGTCAAGCAATGTATGACATTTTACATTACAGAATTCTTCTTGTATAGAGTTGCAGGCTATTTTCGTTGACTAATAACAATTTTTCTGATGAGCCTGAAATGAAAAATGCACACATCTTTATTTCACTCGATATATTGAAATCTAGAGCGCGAAACTTATGAAAGGCTGGTCAATTTGACGTGAAAACTGTGTGGCGACATCCAACAAAATGAAAAAGGAGAATCCTTTTGTCGCCAAACCTGTAAAACAAAATCGAATCAGTATCTACATCATTATTCTTGACATCTTAGGCCGATCAAGCACTTGATCGACAATCAGCTCTGGAATTCTCTGCTCCATTTACCAATTTGATTGTCAATAATTTGACGATCTGATCAAGCAATAGACAATGGTCGATCGAGCTAAATATGATATTTGATTGACAATCAAGCTGAATTGAATTGAAAATAGCGTTTTCTCGATATAATTTATTCAAAATTGAAATGAAGAACAAAAAAGTAAACTATATTGTATAATTACTAACTTTCCTGCAGCAAAAACCTAATATTATTCAATAGTCTTCAAGAGCCACAATACTTCTGCTCACATATTCTTTCTATGAGCTATTGTATAAAAATAAAATTACCGAGAAAGAAGATACATCCGGGCCTTTACCGTACCTACCAACTAAAATTATTGGTTTCAATATCAACAAGCAAGTTTACATAAGTAAACAGATTTTATTTACGATCACCCTATTGAATACAACGTCAGTACGTCGTGGTTAAGTTTTTTGATGTGGAGAATTGTCTTCCATTTATGAGTCCTTTCCTCTGATTATTTTCGCATATTTGTAAAAAACAATGCCGAAGCAACAGTGAAGGTATTTATGACATTCTTATGGAGCATTACTGTTCTTTCGATGTCCGAGACTTGCTCCATAGGTATCCTCAAAACCGATCCACAGTTGTTCTTGGTCTCGATTATCTACGACATCCTACGTCAATCGTGGCTAGCTCGCACCATTGAAACGGTAGTTCTTCGAGATTATCGTTCCTTTTCTTTAGTTGACTTAGCAGGGTGTCGGCATAGAGGCACTTGGAATTATTTCCTCGATTAATGCTATTTTCAATTCTCGTGACCTCCTAATTTTTCAAATCAGTTTGATTCTCAATGAATATCCCTTTGTTGAGTTGATCAATCATCAAATTATTTTATGAAACCCATATTTCGCTCGATCGGCAATCAAGCAGCGTTGATCGACGATCACAGAATGTTGATTGCTTGATCGAACCGTCAAATCGTAGATCGATAATCAAATTGGGCAATAGAGCATAGAATTCGGTAGATAATTGTCGATGAAGCGCTCGATCGGCTAATCAGCGCGTTATGAATCAGACAATGTCCATCGTCACTTTGTGTTTTCTTTTTTGGAATCAAATTAACCAGAAATGCATTTTATAGTTTTTGTAAGGATAATTCATTTTTCGTTTCCATTCGAAAGTTGGTTATTTCCATGTGTCATATCTAATCTTCCGCGAGATAAGAGGACATGATTGCGATAATCTGAGCGTGAATGACGGTTCACAAATATCGATATCACCACTAATTTGAAAACCGCCATATCGATTTCTATGACAATGCTGGAGATTAGGTGAAAATTGGAAAACAGGATGGAAATACGCAGCTAAAACAAGCCTGATTGCTTAGCGGAATGGACGTAGATTGCAATGAATTAATAATTTGCGCGATACGTTCCCAACTTGTTTGTTGCTTGTTCGATTTTGTTCATTATTCATCACACATAGATGTTTTCCAGGTTGTTGGGAATTGATTCATCTATATGTTAATAAATTTCGAGTTTGTTTTTCTGAGTACCGCGTGAAAATTGGACCAATTTTGTTGATGTAAGTTGGGGGTTTCGAGTGCATTTCGTTATTCGAGGTTCGTCTTGTTCCTCATTAAGAAATGGAATTAGTAGTTGATCGAAATCGTTCAATATTAGAATTATACTTGTTCCAGGAAAAGTGCCCTATACAAAGCATTCATTGGTGTTTCTCAAAATGGCCTACTGTAAATCGCCCAGAAACTTTCATTTTTTGACCCTATAATTTATTCCAGTACTGTCGAAAATATGAAAATATATTTTGAAATTATTTTCAACAATGAGAAAAAAGCTGTAGCAAATCCATCATTCCGAAAGAGAAATCGAATCAGCGCTTCTGCTCTACTTGAGCATCATCTAATCCAATTTCGAAGTTGTGAACTGATCCATCATAGATCTCTAGGCAAAAATGGTCTTTCCAGAATTTGTTCAGAAACGTCTTAGTAGAAAGCGAAAACAAGTGTTATGCGCTGCGACAGGGGCTTGTATATCTTTCGGTTAACAAACAAATATATTCCTGCTGTCAAAACAGGGCACTCATTGTCACCGCTGGAAAATTATTAGCACGTTTGTAAGAATTCCTCCTACACTTTGGGGAAACGACTATAACTCAGCGTTCGCGTCATTGAAACTATTATTCCGGAAGATTTTCCGGACGCATCTACTCCAGTTTCCTCTCGCTCACATATACAGGGTTACGTGGCACCTTGTTATTGTATTGTATTCAGGCCATTGCAGATTGATTTCATTCTACTGGGTAGGTAGTATTTATTTCTGACTTTCAGTAACACTGCAGGTGACTTCGCATTTATATTTGCCGTAACAAAAAATGGGTTCCGAACTATGATAGTAAAAAAATGTAATATTTAATCACCTGAGAACTAACATTATAAAGATTCTGTCACATGAAATCCGAAATTTACCATTATGGGTGTTCTGAATTTCGAAAATTTCACGAAATCTTTCACTTTTAATAATAATATAAAAATGACAATAATAGTCTTAAACTTAAACAGAGTGCCTATCATTTTGCCCGAATGTCTGTAATTTTGGAATATCGAGCCGAAAATGGTCTCAATCGATTGGGTTCGACTCCCTGATGAAGAATTCGTGGCGAAAGTTGAGTTTGTCCTGCCGGCAGGCCGTATCCTCTCTAGCATCCAAAAGAAATCAGCAAGAGTTTTCATATTTTCAGAATAGGTTAATTGTCCAAATATCTCGGTCAAGTTCGTTATTGGGCCAACTCCGTCGGATGGTTCAATAGTTATGAGCATCTGAAATTTTGTTTCCTCAATAACTACTAGAATATCCATCCGATCAAATTGATACTTGAAATATTGTTGAGGGAAGCTGCAACAAAACAGCTCGCAAAATTTCGCAGAAATCGTCACTCTAGCAATTTTTTTAAAAATTCCCAAAAAAAATTTTTTTAATCCTCACCATCTCATAAGATATTTTTCGGATTTTAATAAAAATTCGTGAATATATTGAGGTGATCGATATCTTACTTATCGTCAAATTTCATTGTCGTAGCTCTTTGCCATCTGAAGATATGATCATTTTTTTAATTTACTCAAGAGAAAAGAGAAATGACATACGTCCCGATGATTTTCTTTGAACGATGGCCATCACAGATTGATATTCAATTGACAAATGCCGGGCTCATTAATCAGTGTCAGTTGGCGTAATATTAATCGTAGAGATAGAATTCAATCTCGGTGGCTGAAATAATATACGTTGTCAAAATTCAGAAAAGCACTCACATAAGTTTTTAGGAAAAGGGAATTATAGCTTCGAACAAAACTTGGGGAAAATTATGAGTAGTTATTTTTAATTTGAGATATAGGTTTGTTCATTCATCAGGCGTTCATATTTGCATCACATGGTCCCATAGTACGGGAAAAGACTATTGTTCACGTGATCAGAGTGCTTATAGATTTGTTATGGTTTAATATTTACTCGCAAGTAGCTCAACAAGAGTGCCAAAGCCATCTGACCTCACGTCAGTGCTTTCTAAATTTTTTTATTCTATTTTTCTTGATGATTGAAAGAGAATATTTTCATTCCTAGCATAATATCGTACCATTGAAAATAAAGAAAAATTAATTAGAAAATGAAACAAAGCAGGAAACATTTTTTTCATTCAAACTTTTTCTTCTTCAGCTTAAGTCTCGTCAGGTATTCATTTTCAAGTTGAAATAATTCAAATAAATCTTGGTTATAATTTACTGCGTGATATGCTGCAAAGAAATAACTTCGAAGTGCAACTTTGAAATCATTTGATATTGTAGAATTTAATCTCAAATATGAGCATCGATCAGTTTTTCGTTGCACCAAATCGAACACAGAAAAATATAACTGCCTACTATAGTTTTCTATAAAATTAAGTTTATAATGAAAGAATGAAATTGAATTGAAACGAAAATCTTCGAATATGTTTAAATTATTGAAGACATTCTTGAAAAGTGTGAATAAATTAATAATTATCAGAAAATGACAATAATAGTCTTACATTCTCGATTGAAGTATCTTTGATAAATACCATTTCTTGACAAATAAAAGAGAATATTTTCATTCTTATCATAATATACAAACAACTCAAAAAAAAAATAAACACTCAAAATTATTTGACTCTTGGAAGTTATTTTTTGCAGCATATCACGCAGTAAGTTATAACCAAGAATTGTTTGATTGAATACCTGAGGAAACTAAAGCTGAAGAGGCAAAAGTCGAAAGACATGTGTCGTATTATGTTTCATTTTTTCAATAAATTTTTCTGTAGATTTGTCGAATTCTTTGATATTACCATAAGAATGGAAATATTCTCTTTTTATCATCAAGAAAACAGTGTTATATTTAATGAAAAAAAATATTCAAGATACTTCCATCAGATGTGTAAGGCCGGTCCTACATTGGAAGCGGAATTTCTCCAGACCAGATAGCCAGGAGGGTCTGGCTGGGTACTTTCCTCCTACATTGTAGGCAGTGTTTGATCTGGTCTGGACTGCTCTGAACAGAATCAAATCGAACCGGGTTGGCTGGCCAGACCAAATCAGCTTCCAATGTAGGACAGGCCTAAGACTATTATTTTTAGTTTATTATTTATTCACTAGCTGACCCGACAGACTTCGTCCTGTCAAAAAGATTTGTAATGTGGCAGTTTTTGTGCCTTCGTATTTTAAAAAATTCTTCTGAACAGAACCGTCACCCTGGTGATAGGGCGTTGTGTCTTCCGCGAGATAAGAGGACATGATTGCGATAATCTGAGCGTGAATGACGGTTCACAAATATCGATATCACCACTAATTTGAAAACCGCCATATCGATTTCTATGACAATGCTGGAGATTAGGTGAAAATTGGAAAACAGGATGGAAATACGCAGCTAAAACAAGCCTGATTGCTTAGCGGAATGGACGTAGATTGCAATGAATTAATAATTTGCGCGATACGTTCCCAACTTGTTTGTTGCTTGTTCGATTTTGTTCATTATTCATCACACATAGATGTTTTCCAGGTTGTTGGGAATTGATTCATCTATATGTTAATAAATTTCGAGTTTGTTTTTCTGAGTACCGCGTGGAAATTGGACCAATTTTGTTGATGTAAGTTGGGGGTTTCGAGTGCATTTCGTTATTCGAGGTTCGTCTTGTTCCTCATTAAGAAATGGAATTAGTAGTTGATCGAAATCGTTCAATATTAGAATTATACTTGTTCCAGGAAAAGTGCCCTATACAAAGCATTCATTGGTGCTTCTCAAAATGGCCTACTGTAAATCACCCAGAAACTTTCATTTTTTGACCCTATAATTTATTCCAGTACTGTCGAAAATATGAAAATATATTTTGAAATTATTTTCACCAATGAGAAAAAAGCTGTAGCAAATCCATCATTCCGAAATAGAAATCGAATCAGAGCTTCTGCTCTACTTGAGCATCATCTAATCCAATTTCGAAGTTGTAAACTGATCCATCATAGATCTCTAGGCAAAAATGGTCTTTCCAGAATTTGTTCGGAAACGTCTTAGTAGAAAGCGAAAACAAGTGTTATGAGCTGCGACAGGGGCTTGTATATCTTTCGGTTAACAAACAAATATATTCCTGCTGTCAAAACAGGGCACTCATTGTCACCGCTGGAAAATTATTAGCACGTTTGTAAGAATTCCTCCTACACTTTGGGGAAACGACTATAACTCAGCGTTCGCGTCATTGAAACTATTATTCCGGAAGATTTTCCGGACGCATCTACTCCAGTTTCCTCTCGCTCACATATACAGGGTTACGTGGCACCTTGTTATTGTATTGTATTCAGGCCATTTCAGATTGATTTCATTGTACTGGGTAGTATTTATTTCTGACTTTCAGTAACACTGCAGGTGACTTCGCATTTATATTTGC
Source organism: Micraspis discolor (assembly GCA_030674115.1). Classification (NCBI taxonomy): domain Eukaryota; kingdom Metazoa; phylum Arthropoda; class Insecta; order Coleoptera; family Coccinellidae; genus Micraspis; species Micraspis discolor. The sequence goes on from JARTUT010001740.1 coordinate 7,990,308, forward strand.
CGTAACAAAAAATGGGTTCCGAACTATGTAATATTTAATCACCTGAGAACTAACCTTATAAAGATTCTGTCACATGAAATCCAAAATTTACCATTATGGGTGTACTGAATTTCGAAAATTTTACGAAATCTTTTACTTTTAATAATAATATAAAAATGACAATAATAGTCTTAAACTTTTCATTGATGTATCTTCGAATGATACTTTTTGGCGCTCCTGTTCACCCGAACAGAGTGCCTATCATTTTGCCCGAATGTCTGTAATTTTGGAATATCGAGCCGAAAATGGTCTCAATCGATTGGGTTCGACTACCTGATGAAGAATTCGTGGTGAAAGTTGAGTCTGTCCGGCCGGCCGTATCCTCGCTAGCATCCAATGGGAATCAGCTAGAGTTTTCATATTTTCAGAATAGGTTAATTGTCCAAATATCTCAGTCAAGTTCGTTATTGGGCCAAATCCGTCCGATGGTTAAATAGTTATGAGCATCTGAAATTTTATTTCCTCAATAACTACTAGAATATCCATCCGATAAAATTGATACTTGAAATACTGTTGAGGTAGGCTGAAATAAAACAGCTCGCAAAATTTCGCAGAAATCGTCACGCTAGAAAATTTTTGAAAAATTCCCAAATAAAAATTTTTGTAATCCTCACTATCTCATAAGATATTTATTCGTGATTATATTGAGGTTAGACTTAAACTTAAAGGTAAGTTCTACTGGAGGGTCAGGCTGGGTCTGGAGGAAACAAAAACAAAGAAAAAGTACTTTCCTCCTACATTGGAGGCAGTGTTTGATCTGGTATGGACTGCTCTGAAGAGAATCAAATCGGGTCGGGCTGGCTGGCCAGACCAAATCAGCTTCCAATGTAGGACAGGCCTAAGACTATTATTTTTAGTTTATTATTTATTCACTAGCTGACCCGACAGACTTCGTCCTGTCAAAAAGATTTGTAATGTGGCAGTTTTTGTGCCTACGTATTTCAAAAAATTCTCCTGAACAGAACCGTCACCCTGGTGATAGGGCGTTGTGAATAAAAAATAATTAAATAAAACATATATAAGGATTTAAAAGTAAGTAATCGCTTTATTGTTAATCATGTGAATCATAATTATTATTATTATCATTGTAGTGCTTTGTGGTATACGATGTTTTTTGTTTGATTACCTGGCGCATAGATAAACAAATCTGATGGTTTTCCAACACGGGAACAGGCAACATACAATTGACCATATGAGAAACATGGGTTTTCTAGATTAATACCACAAACACTTAATGATTGCCCCTGGGACTTGTTTATAGTCATAGCAAAAGCAAGCCGCACTGGAAACTGTAGTCGTTTAAACTCAAATGGCACATCAGTCGGAATCATTTGCGCGGTAATGAGCATCTTCTCCTTTATACTTTTTCTTTGAGTATAGTTGCTTCTATCACATTGTTTAGTAATTTTTTTATCGCTAACCGTGTACCGTTGCAAAGACGCGGTTGGTTGATATTTCGCAACATTATAACCACCGATCCAACCTTTAATTGAAGATTGTGAGGTGGCAATCCTGGCAAATCCAGCGAGTTTAAAAATTCCGGGAGATAGTTGACTACATCATCTTGATTAGTAGCCGAATCTACTGATTTATATATCCTCAATTCGCCTGTAATTTCTTCTTGAATTTCGAAATTTACTTCATTTACATCTATGTTTTTTGCAGCCAGTATAGCTCGTTCGCTCAACCAATCATGGTTTCTGTAATTTTGAGAAACATCTGGAAACACCTTCTGAATAAGTTCATCTTTTGATCGAGTTAACTGACAAAAACTTTGAGGAAAGTTAATGCAGCCAGTCAACATGTCTATAGGAAATTTGCCATTACCAATGTCAATGAATTCTTTAGAGAATATGTTTCCAGATTGGTCATTTTGCAACTCGACACGCATATTCTTGCTTAAATGAAGTACTTTGACATGTTTCTACAAATTGGAGGACTTTAGACATGCATTGAGTTCATCAGCTGGCGTTGATCGTGGAATCACTGGCAATGTTTGACGAAAACCTCCTGCTAATAAAATCATTGCACTACCAAATCGGTTATTATTGCTCCGTAGATCTTTTAAGGTTCTGTCTGAAGCCTCCAAAGATATTTTATGTGCCATCGTGCATTCATCCCAAACAATCAATTTACAAAATTGCATTGCAGAGTTCTTCGAAACGTTGCCTTGGAGTTTCATTGCTTTGCATATTTAATGGCAATTTTAGTGCTTAATGGGCTGTTCGACCACCTTCAAGCAAAGTTGCTGCGATTCGTCTTAGTTACAAATCATTTGTATGGGAAAAGGAAAGGGCTATTTTTAGGGTTTTTCCAGCAATAATTCTAATTTTTCTCGCCTTAAAAACCATCCTTGAACTTCAACGATCATTTTAAAAAAAGATTGCGCCAAATTGGTCCAGGCGTTGTTGAGTTATGCGCTTACCAACACATTTTGCGATCCATTTTTATATTATAGAGATACACTTGTCAAGAATGACTTGTTCAATTTAACTACTTTCATTTATTCCTGGTCGATAACAATCTTATCTTATAAATTCGTATGAATATGTAGTAATCTTCCATCAAAATCAATCCTAGAAAATCTAATTAAAAGGAGAATCATAAAAAAAATGATTTTAATTTTAATCCTTGAACTTCAATATCTCAGTAACGATTAAGTCATTGGAATCATAGTGTAGAAAAAAAAATCTTATAAGTACCGTCTTTTAATATAGAGCAAGACTTTTCCTGCAAGCCTGTATATAAGATTTCCTTCTCCACTCCGGGAAAGCAGCGATAACTCAGCGTCCGCGTCATTGAAACTATTATTCCGGAAGATTTTCCGGGCGCATCTACTCCAGTTTCCTCTTGCACATATATATACATGTTAGAGAAGAGTTTATATTTATTGAGTCACGTATTCTATAGGAGAGGGGTGCTCCGGGGAAATTACAGTAAATCACTCCCGGATATGAGGAACATTTAAAAGATAAAAATGTGTATTGCTGCGTTTGCTGTTTGTGCTACTCTCTCAACTCCGTTCCGCGTACTTTGTTGTTTAGCGCGACATAAATCTGTAGGAACATCCGCTTCCGGAAATGGGATTTTTTGTCGTCAATGTTAAAAAATTGTACGGTTCGCCCGGCCCGGACTCGCGAAACGGAGAATTGGTTTTATCGCTTTCAACGATTTCTAATCTCTGTTCAAACCGGAAAACTCGAGGACAGGAATTTTCGACGGTTGAAAATTGGTTCGATATGCGACAAAGCGTAGATGACAAGGAGGTCTTTCCTCGCTAAGTTGTAATCAAAATCGAGAAAATATTATCTCCTACTAAATTTTATCTTCAAAGCCATCATCATTCTCACAAGTTATTGAGTGAAAACACTTTTTGACACATTGATGATCGTAGTTAAGGTATACTTGTTCATAAAATTACCACTTTTGATTATTAAACGTCTTCATATATGGAGATCTTTTAGTTTATTGCAACTGAAACGTAGCGAGTTAAGTTGTCCGCGTGTAGTAGTGTTGTTGTGTGAGTTTACAGTGCGTTCGTTGCCATGGCTGCGCGTTTACAGTACACGAAAGAATAACGTGTTTTTTTGCTCACTTCTTAACTTAAACTTGACGGATATTATGCTGGATGTTACACACAGATGTGAAACATTTCATCCATATCGTATACTGATCATATACTGATGAGGTTTCTGAAATACTTGGTGGAAAGTTCCATCATTCCGATGGTTTTATCTGGAGACTTGTGTATAACACTTTTCTCTCATCGGGCATTTATATTCGATTAACAATGATTTAAACAATTCTTGGTTACAACTTATTTTGTGAGATGCCGCAGACGGAACAAAAATGAACATGCTACTTTGAAATCAGCATATATTCTGAAAACTAACCTAAAATATAAGCTTAGAGTATTCTCTCGCTCAACGAATCGAAACAAAAAATTACAACTGCATTTTATGATGTTATAAAGAATTGAGTTCATTATAAAAGAATGAAATTGACTTTAATTGAATTCTTCCCATAATTCAAATTATTTAATTGAACAAGTCTATCCTTGAATGTGTAAATAAACCAAAAATATCTAAAATTGACAATTATAGTTTCAACACTTCTTGAAAGTATCACTGATATCTATATTTATTATAGAAAACACCGTGTCCTTTGATGATTGAAAGAAAATTCTTCATTCTTATCATAACATCAAACAATTCAAACTACAGAAAAATCAAAAAATGAAATAGAATACGACACCTGTGTTTCGAGATTTGTGTAGGTATAACAGTTTTCGCTCATGAGGCATTCATATTAGATTAACTATAATTTAAACAATTTTTGGTTATAACTGAATGCCTGATAAGAGAAATGTGTTGAACACAAATCTTGAAACACATGTGTCGTATTCTATTTCATTTTTTGATTTTTCTGTAGTTTGAATTGTTTGATGTTGTGATAGGAATGAAAAATTTTCTTTGATTCATCAAAGGAAACGGTGTTTTCTATAATAATGTGTGTGTCGTATTCTATTTCATTTTTTGATTAATTTTTCTGTAGTTTTTTGAATTGTTTGATGTTGTGATAAGAATGAAAAATTTCCCTTTATTCATCAAAGATATAATATAGGTATCAGACTTGTTCAATTAAATAAATGACCATAATTATATTGAATCAGAACGAAAGAAAAGAAATGAAACCAATTGTTTACACACTGAATGAATACGTTGACCTTTATTGAAGCTCTCCGCGTCGAAAATAATCATCCCTTATTTCGATATTCGGAATTTCCAATAGCCGTCGAAGTAAAGTAATTATTCGATCCATTTGTCTGATTAATATCGCCAGGAATCGGTGTCAGATCTGAATTAAGCCGAGGATGGTAACAAGGTCAAACCGCAGAACACTACACCAAACTTCAACCCCATGTGTACGGTTTAATCCTGCTATAGGAGCGCCATCTATGCTGCAGCGAGTGCTTTCTACCGATATAGAAAAGCAATTAAATAGGTAGCAGAGCGAGGGGCAGGCCGTAATCCCTAGTGAGCGACTCAAATTCTGTTTATTACCAAGTTCCACGTTTAATGCGTCTTAGATGTTGAATAGTAATTCGATATATAACGTTCGAGTCGAATAATCAGCGTGTATGGAGATTGATTTACCAGAATTCAAAACCGTCGTCTCCCGAATCGAGTTGTCTATGGGAACAAAAACACATCTACAATGCCGGCTTGGATTGCTCCGTTCCCGGAGTTAATCTGAGAACTTTGAGGTCAGTGTTAATTGAATCCCCCTATGACATATGCATGTGTGTGGAACTGAATTAGACATTAGAATTATTGTGAGCTGCATCGTCGTACTCGACAAGGAGAGGCTTTTCGGCTTTGGTTAATTGCTATGTGCGCTCTGGGCTTTTATTCGTGACAGTTCAAAATCCTGATAAATTTCATTCGGAATTGCTGGTGGGTGCAGCCTTTCATTATGAGGGAAATATGCAGCAGATCCCCTCTTTGCCTCTAGTCAGAGACAGAGTCTGAAAAATGTCACTGTCGACTCATCATTCATCTTTGTCTAATTTATATTCAGGGTCTGCGATCAAGACTTGAAAGGTTACAAGAGAAAGAACGAACGTAATATCTGAGACTAATGGCGATGGGAATCACTCATATAGAGAGTAACTCAGAGTTACTACGGATGCTTTGGAAGTCACACAATCAAACATTAATTTGATCGGCAAATTTTATATTTTGAAATTTTATAAATACCACCAATTGCGAATACATTAATACGCTCATCTAATGAAAAAACTAGTTCGAAACTCATATTTTCTAGATGAACAGATTTTTCATCTTCAGACTATATCCACCATGCAGTTAACCTCATTTATCGAAAGAAAGATTTAACCTTATTTCGAGAAATGGTCCAATTAATTGGCCTCTTAGATCGTGCTACACAATTCCACTGAATAATTTTTTTTGGGTTATGTCAAGTGCTATTGATGAAATAAGATCTGAAGTACTCTAAGAAGAGGTGCAAAATTCGTCTAGTCGAAAGCGGTTCCTCAGAACCTATCGTTAAAGACATATACCGGAAAATATTTTTGATACTTTTTTGAAATTATCTCATAACAAAAATTGTCTTCCATCTATATTTGAATGTGTTACATTTCAATTTCTATCACCCCTAGATATTCTATTCACCTATTCACTATTTCACCCCTAGCAAAAGTGCTTAATTTATTTACATCAGAAGTGGAATAGAGTTCTAGCGTTCTCATTCTATGGAATTCGACTGGTTTCATTTGGAATGGAGGAAATTTAAAAAAACAAAATGAACTCTTCGAGAAACTTAAACTTAAAAATAAACGTGATTACCCTTGAAACCAAGGAATTTGATATCTTCAAAATTTTCAGTATCTATTGATAACCGGATAGATGTTTTTGAGGATATATTCTATTCAAGGAAATCAAAACATATAATCGAGTAAGAAAAACTTGTTTCCTAATACGAACCACAAATCATTTGCCAGAAGAAAGAGCTAAAAAGCGAATCTCAATATTTTGAAAATCTGTATTAATGAAGTCTCAAAAATACAGGTTTTCTGCATGGACACGACCCGTTATACAGGGTGAGTCTTTGACCACTGCGTTAATTTTAACCATAGATTCTTGGTGGCAAAAGAAACATTTTCGTCCTATAACATTTTTCCAAATTTGGTCCCTTTCAAAAGATATAGGGTGTTGAAATTTCATATAAAAAATTGCATTTTCACCTGTAATATTCAAACAACAATATCAATTGAAATGATCTCTTGTAGAAAGTTTTCGATAACAGTTACGCATATTTTGGCATTAAAAGATTTATTCCATTTGTTGTGGGTTTCTCACTACACTGTACAGATTGGTTAAATTGCATGAAAAACAAATATCACTTGAACTAAAGGTCCGTATCTTGTACTTCCTAGAATCATTAGTCCTTTTTGCAGATAAAATCATTTATCATCTTTTTTCCTAAATTGCATCTCTTTTGAGAAATTTAATGTTGAGAGGAATTAAATCGACATAATCATCTGATAAAGCATGAATCATTTCTCAGAGGGAAAATAATGTTTTTAAACAATTCAGATTGAATAGTGAATGCTGTGGAAGGTAATTTTCATTTAAACCAAACTGGACTACAGGGGGTATTTGCCCAATGTGAAAACTCAAAATGCCTATAACTCTTTAACGCAGCTGAATATGGAAAAACGGTATAGGAAAAAGGTGTTTCTTCTGATCTCAAGGACCCATGATTAAAATTAACGCAGTGGTCAAAGACTCTCCCAGTATATATCATTTTTAGGGATTCAGTAATTAATATCTCTATTTATGATTACGAAATCAGCTATTTTATTAACAGAATTAATTTCTACACAGGACAAACTTATCAAACGACAGAATAAGGGGTCAAAAATATTCAAAGACCCAAACAGCTGTACATAAACTTAAAATAACAATAACCATACTTTCAACTTCGAAAACACGAAAATATTAGACGAGGAGAAAAATAGAAAGACCAGAGAATTCTTTAATATGATTTATATCAAACCTTTGGGCAATCAATTTATCAGAACATAGAAGAAAATTAAGAAGTACTGACGACTGCGGTACATTGAGTCAACTGTCAACACATGACAAAAAAATATTGAATTTGATAATCTATTGGTGATGTTATGAAAAGAAGTAAATAAAGAAAATTTGGTGTTATTTAAATTTCCTTTTCTCATTTCAATTCTATTTTATGTTCTTTAAGTTCAATTTAGAACTGGTAATTTAAATGATGTTTGTTTATTATTGTTTTTCTATCATCCATGATGCTTGGTTGTAATAATACCGATTTTGTTGACGTTCGAGACCACTGACTCGAGACACGTATACCAGAAACATTTCAACTCACGTGAAAAAATGAGAGACAAATTTTCCAATAATTCATGGCAGAAAATTTATTTCAAGATTGAAACAACCAATCATAAGACACTATTCGCGAATGGCTAGTGTAGAAGTTGCTAAATAAATTCCCGAAAAGACTCGGCTGTTCTCTTTCATACACTCACATCTTCGACGTTTCTCAACAAAGCGATGTGCAAAAAAAGGGACCCTATTCTTCTCAAGAACAACTATATATCCCCATGCCCGTCAACCTGCGACACGCGTTGATAAAAGAAAGAAAAACTTCGGGTACAATGAGAGTAAATGCGTGGGTTGCCGGAGGAGCTCGTCTGATTGCACGAAACCACAATATACTACCTTGATCAAAAAGTTCCCGGAATCACTATCATGTGACGCTCTCAGTCGCTCGATTTTGTTATCTTATGTTTTTTTAGGTTGCTACATTCCTCCGTGACATTGTATACAATTTTCAGGTTCACAGCTTGACATTTGTAAAAGTGACGCCGTCTCGAATACATCTGTGATTGTGCGGGTACTCGATTTTGTATAGTTTTGAAAATGGAATTAAATTTGCAACAACGGATTTGCATTAAATTTTGCGTGAAAAACGGTTTCAACGGTGCGACGACATTGAAAATGTTACAAAAGAGTTTCGGCAAAGATACTTTAAAGAAAACTGTGGTTTATCAGTGGCACGAACGTTTCAAAAGTGGCCGTGAGTCCGTGAACGATGATGAGCGCAGTGGCAGACCATCGACATCGAAAACTGACGAAAACATTAAAAAAATCAAAGAATGGATGACCGTAGACCGAAAATTGACAATTAGAGAGATGGCAGAGGAGTTGGACATTGCTTTTGGATCAGTTCAAGATATTTTGGTTAATGATTTGGGCCTCAGACGTGTCGCTGCAAAGCTGGTGCCGAAAGAGCTGAATTTCATGCAGAAAAGGGACCGCGTTGACGTCGCAAAAGATATGATTTCCAAGGCCGAATCCGACCCAACCTTCATCAAACAGATCATTACTGGAGACGAGACATGGATTTATGAATATGATACGCAATCTAGACATCAAGCGAGTGAATGGCGTGCACCGAATGAGCCGCGACCGAAAAACCACGTCGTTTTCAGTCGAAAAAAAAGGCGATGCTCACAGTTTTCATGGATTACAAAGGAATTGTGTATCATGAATTCCTCCCACAAGGGCAGACCGTCAACAAGGAGTATTATTTAGGCGTTCTGAGGCGTTTGCGTGAAGCAGTTCGTCAAAAAAGACCGGATTTGTGGGCAAACAACTCGTGGATCTTGCACCATGATAACGCGCCGTCACACAATGCCATCGTTATCCGTGAACATTTGGCTAAAAACGAAACAAATACTATTCAACAACCTCCAAATTCACCTGATCTGGCTCCCTGCGATTATTTCCTATTCGGTCGACTCAAGAAACCTCTCCGTGGAACGCGTTTCAGCACCCGAGATGAGATCATGGAAAAATCGAAGATGACTCTGATGGCCATACCGCAAACCGAATATGAAAAATGTTTCCAGGATTGGATCAAGCGCTGGCATAAGTGCATTGCAGTCGATGGGGAGTACTTTGAAGGGGACAACATCGATTTTCATGTATAATCTTGTATTTTTCATTTTTGAATAAATTCCGGGAACTTTTTGATCAAGGTAGTAGTCCGCGTTCCACAGTTTTCGCTTCATTAGAGACACTTCAGGTGCGCCATTGTGCCAACGACGTTTCTGGAGAGCAGTAGAATTCGATGGCTTTCCGTCTGGAGGTCGGGATATGAGACAATTGCTGTGATGTTGATGTTTCTTTGAAGTTGTTTTTGAGAGGTTTGATAGGATCATCACTTTCGAATTAAGAGGTCATTTCAAGCAGAAATTTCTTCACTACTGAAAAAAATTGAAGGATCAAGAAATTAATCCAAATTTTCGGTGAGAAATAGGAGTAGCAGAAATAAGAAAAGAGGAAATTGTAGCTTCTAGTGTCTTGTGTAGGTTTTCTATCCCTACGCGTTTCGTCCCTGGCGCACACACTTGGATTCCTCAGTATGGCTTGTGTGCGCCATGCCATAGACGGTGGGTATTTGTTATTTGTGATAATTGAGAACGGGAGCCGCTGGGATTTGAACCCAGCACGAGTCGAATCTCGGGACTTCGATCTAACCACTAGGATACCCGAGATCGATGATGATTCACGCTATGTATTTTAGATATCTTAGATTTATGTCAATGAGCAGTGCACAGAAATATAAAACCAAGATAAATTCTACGCTTTGTCAAATCACAGTTGTCCCTCTCGAAAGTTCTATATCACTAAAAAAACACCCGGTATTACGGCGCATGTGCAGGTGGAAGCTGAATGTAATGACCTCAGTATTACAAATATTCAACATCATACCCTCTGCTGTTTTCGCGCAGTGCATAAGATCATCCTATGAATTCTTCTTAAGTCAACATAATCTCTCGCTTCACAGTCAAAGATACATACAACCACAGAGAACTCGGGGAGTTATGAATAAATGCAAATGTCAGCCGCATACGAGCGTACCGCTAGCTGGCAATTTCTATGCCGAACCGGCCATTTGGAACATTAATTCGTGTATTACGAGGCAAATAGACGAGTTTAGTTCCAACATTCATACCGACATATATCGCATGTACATTTCATCCGGGTTTGTTAATGTCAAAGCACTAACTGAATAATTTAGCGGGCGCTAATGAAGGCGTAAACAATGACCGCTACTAGCGTTGCTGCATCTTCCTCGTGTCATGGTCGCTTCATTATCCGGCTTTGAGCTAGGTGTGAAATTGCGTGTCTTGTTAGAACGTAAACAAGTTCAGCTTGTGAAATATACCATCGTCGTCCTGAAAAGGCCAAGTAATAAGGAGAAAATGAGCGACAGGTTCCATTCAGCGTTGATGTAGTTGGGTGCATGTTTTTTCGTGAAATGATACTATGTTCAAATTATATGAGTGATATGGTTGAATTAGGCTAAAAATACCTTTTCTGAAATCATGAAACCACGGAATAGAGAATAACAGAAGGGGGCATAAGCTCTGAAAGCGACAATCGGAAAGGTTCATGCGCATAGACTAATTCAAATTATTTTATCCATTATGAATATATACTTTTCATGCAGTGTTGGCTATGCTACCAATTTATCGCTCTGGAGATTATCATGTGATTTGTAGGTTTTAAAGAATTGTTTTATAGAGTGGCGATTATGTCCCAATACCAACAAAACAGAGGTATCTTGTTTCCATCTGAATGATCATGAGAAATATAGAAAATTAGCTGTAACTTTCAATGTTTCGAACATAATAACTATCCTAAATACTTAAGAGGTAAATTAGATTCATCTCTCAATTAAAAGGCTCATTTAGATGATTTGAGCCTGAAAGGTTACCTATGTTGCTGTAAGAAACATGTGGACTATTTTAGTTGTCCAGAGTATCACCTCTTTTTGTGCTTTGCTGATTAGATCTTGATCTGGTTTTAGGAGTTCAGTGTTTTCTGTGAGATGCATTTCCACCAGTCCATGTGTGGAAATTATTAAAGTATAACTCTCAGCATCGTCACTTGGTATATTTCTTTCATTTCCAAAGCTAGATCGTGATACTTCGTCAATTTCTCAGTGTATGCTTAGCTGATTTGTCATCCGCTGGAATCGTACCATCGATGATTATTACTTTTCTATTCTCTTTATCAAAAATAACGATCTCAGTCCTGTTGTGATGCACTGCTCTGTCTGTTGTTATAGGATTGTCCCAGTTAAGTTTGCAGCAGTTTCAAGCAGGGTCTTGGGTAGATATTCATGCTTTCCTCGAGCAGTTGTTATAAGCCCAAATTCGATGTCAATTGCCTGATGGAAAATTTTGGCCATCGCATTGTGTCGTTGAATGTATTCACAAGGTGCTAAGATGGAGCAAGAAGATGTCACATGCTGTATAGTTTCTGTGGCTATAGAGCATTTTCGGCATAAATCTGTTGGTATGTTCTTTCTTGCAATGTGCATCATACATGCCCTAGTTGGTACAACCTGATCTTGGATCGCTGTGAGACGTTCTTCAGTTTCAGGGAACAGGTATCCACTTCTTAGGTAGGCGAGTGATAGATCTTTATTTACTTTTTTTTCAAAGCTATCATGAAGGGGTTTGCAGTGCCTTTCCTGCAGTAGCTGGTCATGAGTTGGGGCCAGTGTTGGGTATTTTTTACAGGCTAGGTTGAGGGCCGTGATGTTTTATATCTATATATTGATATTTTCACACGGTAAATTTGAATTGATATCAAAATGTATTCTTCTTTACCCCTTTCGAGATTGAAATGACTCCTGAGACGTGAACTCTTGTGATTGAATGGAGACACATCGCGTTCTTGTTCGTTGCTCCGATTCAATGAATGTCGAGTCCAGTTTTAATTTATAATTTCGTATGCCCAGGTTAATTTCTGAAGACTACACCTAATTCAGTTTTTTGAAATTTGTATCTTAATATTTTATTTCGTCCATATATTTGGTTTCCAGTTGATGAAAACGAATTGGTCAGTTATTATTGTATTATCAGGATGTCGGTCATTAAAAATCTTCGCAGTATCCCTAGCACATATTCTGAAAATAAATTGTCAACATTCCCTTTCTTTCCTACAAAATGTAATTTCTTCTGTATATTTACAGGGAACTGATAAAGCGTTATTCGATAATTCTGAAATTATTTATTAATTTATTAATTATATTAATACTGAAACGAAATTTTCTGACAGCAATGATCTATTTGCATTAAGTCAGAAATTAATCCTGATCTGTTGAAAACATTATTTTCAATAGAAATTATACGATTAATTGGAACATGCCTGTTTGGTTCAGATTTATAGTATATCGGTTCATTAATTTCATGAAAACATCCTGTAACTTCGTGAATATTCACTTTATTTACACCAATTGCATTTTCGTACAAATTTGAATCCCTGCTTACATTTGTGCTACAAAACTACCCACTTTCACTATTCAAATTCCTGAGGGGTTTGGAACCCTTTCCAGGGGAATGCTAGTAGAATCAAGCTTTGTTTCCAGATCATGTGATGAGAAATGTACTCTTTCAAATAAGACAGCCTGTATACACCGCGATTCGAATGTTATAACGCTTTATCTCACTCCGAATTTTTATGCAAACTAAAATTATTCAAAACCACAAAAAAAAATATGAGAAAGCTAGGACCGCGGTTCGCCGTTTTGACAGTGGAGACGGCGTGGGTTCAAATGATGTTACTATGGGCGCCAACGTATTTAACCCTAACCTCTCAAGAAAAATATTTAAAGTAAGATAACAAAGATAAAACCAAAAAAATTAGCTGATTTCCAAAAAGCACTTGTTTTGGCCAAACACGTAAACACCTTAACAAGTGGAAATAATAAACTAAGAATTTTCATGAAATTATTCTCTACCGATTTAAAATAAAAAAAAAATTAAAGGAGTTCAATGATTTTCTACAAGTATATTATTCAAATATTCACAAAATTAAAGAATCTATATCAAACTTCAACATTTACCGCTTCCCCTATACTTGATCAAGTGTAAAGGTCACACTCTGTATATTGTAACAACTATTCTATAAAATATTTTGTGAAGTATTATTATAAAAAAAAATATTTCATTTATAAAAATGACCCAAGTTCATCGGTTCGATAATCAAAATGCAATCGTAATTTCCTTAATTTCCTCCTTCGTAACTGTGCTTCGAGGATTAATTGAACAACATGGATGATTCTACCAGGATATTCTTCAATATAGGCAGTGAACTATCCAATGAAATTATTACCAGTTATTCCAATTCTCATTTATGATAAAAAGAAATGTTGTTCTCCCTATTCCTGATGGTTCAATGAACTATCGACGATTTCCAATCCTAATGTCTGGATGAATAACTTTCAAGGTCACTTCCCTAGATGAAACAACGACCAGTACTTGAAATATAGAAATAGAAGCCACAAAATGTTCCAAAACCACAAATGCAGAAAGTAAAAGTAAAATTACGAAATGAAAGTAGAAGGTAAAAATAAAAATGGCCCTGAAAATAAACATCTCAATCAGAATATTCTAGAATAAAATATGGATCGATTCACACTTACTAAGATGGTGGGCGGCCTTATATCAAAATTGATCGCTGAGCCAGCATTAATCCCCCAAGGGTAATATATTGCTTAAATCTCCAAAATATTTCAATCAGCCAATATATTCGAAATTGTAGAAGATATCTTAATCCAAATAATTTTGCTATTTTCAAAGAAACTCTTCACGATAATCTTCCACAGTAACCAGCTTATAGCGTTCAATTTTCACAATTAACACAAAGAAATGAATTATTCCAATCTCCTAGGCCCACATATGGAACATATGAGGTAAATAAAATAACACGGGAATCGAATCGCGATCAAGATATTGAAATTTTCAAATAGGCAACCAACAAAACACCCTGAAGTTTTATGGACAGTATACTCTGAATTCAAAATAAATCATTCACAGAAAATATATCAAAATGAACGTTATAATGTTCGGAATGACGATAAAACCGATTCACAACCTTATCGTAAACGCTAAATTTTCAAAATAATTTCGGCGAACAATATGATAAGGAAATTATTCATGTCGAGTAAGTGTCAACCTACTTCGTTTTCTCACTAATCTAGTCAGCTTCGTGAATGATAAATAACGAACAGATTGAATAAGGGACAGTAAAACGACGAATCCTATCTGAGAGATTGTATCGCAGTATATTAGTTACGACACCGCAGTAACATGACTCTCATGACAAATTAATCATGATTACAGATGCCGAGGTTTCTTATCTCATCGCTAGGCAGCAATTAGTGCCTGATATCTGTCCTCTGCCAATTATGTTCTCTCCATCTTTGCCGTACAGGACTCATCAGGCTGCCTGTTTTCTTGACCGTGATTTTCTGTTATCTACTACGAAGTGTACAAAGTATACCGTTGTCAGATGTGTTGGGCAGGTCCGGGAACAGCAATTTTAATCTTGGAAGTGAGATAATACGGCTACGCACAATCGAAAGTTGAAATAATGTAAAATACTCATTATAGTCGAACGTTACATGATTTGAAATAAAAGATATGACAATCCGAAAGAAATTCAAATCCGTTCTGAAATCGTAGTAGATATTTTGAGCGCCACCCTTCGTTTTGCAGTACAAAAATCAGAGCTTCTACATCGATCAGTAAATCTCATGCTTACCTAACAAACTAACCGTATATTATTTTCGAAAAAGCCTACTTTCAAAGGTCCAAATTCAAGTATGATTGGTTGCACACAAAGTACAGGATCTCTATTTTTTTTCTAATACTCAAATGAATAATGCGAAAGGAAATTCTCTCAATGAACGGTAAATTTTTTGAATTGCGCCAATCCATGAAGTGATCATACCCTGCAGAGAATTTTCAATCTTCAATAATCCAAGGAAAGATACTGCTTCATTTGCCGAAACCTCAATTCCAAGGCTCGATTTTCTACACCTGGAATTGAAAACAAGGAATGATATTCTTCATAATGGAGTGCAGACACTTCCACTTCAGACAGCATCGTAAGCTTTAGTTTTTTCTGCAGCTGAGTACTGTTCTATTTGTTTTAACCCATAATTTTTGGAAAAAATATCATTATTGTCTTCGTGTCTAATTACTTAATACATTCCATGGAGTAGAATTTTAAGTCACGTGAACACTGATGGTTTTATAGTTTCTTATATACATCGTCTGCATTACAGAATATTTAGATGTCCAATTTTGGTTTGAATCTCGAAAGTTCTCTTTGGTATTGAAAAATCGTAGAAGTCTCTGGAGGTCATCTCCATCAGTTTCAGTGCACCATCGGTATAACAGTTTATTCTGATCTCTCATCAAGATATTAGTCATAATATTTAGTCCAGAGCAAATATTCAGCAAACTTCAAAGTCCACAACGATCGACCTTCATTTCCAAATTTCGACAAAGAAATCAGTGATCCAGATCACAATTGATCATCTGAAAGGAGCCAGAGATAATTGGGAATCGAAGCGAGAAATTTTCAAACATCAGAATGATACCCAATTATACGCAATCAATATCAATACCAAAGAACAATCGGCCAAGAAGAAATGGTGGAGAATCGAATCGTAACGAAGGAGCAATTCATTAAGGAACCGATAACAGTGGAAAAGAAAGGAGGAAATTCGTCTCACAGCATCGCCCCAACTCACGGTTGCTAAATTAAGATACGCCAGCGTCGAATAAGACAAAAGAGGCGCTTATTAAAATAAAATTAATATAGGAGCACCTCGCGGGATGAAATTTCATCGAGGATGTTTAAAAGGAAGCGGAAGGACCGAAAAGTGGAGGTGCAAAGCGTGGAAAATTAGATCTCCACAGATGGACGTGCCCCTTAATGCGTCTCTGTGTTCGCGTTTTTAATTCACTTATTCTGTAGCAGCGCTACCTCTCTCGTACGCCATGAGTAAAGATAAAAAGATGAAAATGTACTTCATCTAGGAAAGGATTATATTAGATTTCGAGTAGGCGTTTCATATTTCGGCGATATGAATTGAGGGTTAAATTTGTAATTACCCTTTAGGTCCAATTAGTGCCATTGAGAAGTTTTTCGGAACCGATGCGCCATCTACGATGAAGTTCAACACTAGCTGAAAAGGTGTACTCCTTTTATCATTACGTTCAATCGATATCAATCAGCGTTTACTGTGACTATGAGAAAAATACATTGTGCTGATAGATAGATCACTTGAAACCATAAGGCCAGTCCTACATTGGAAGCGGATTTAGTCTGGCCAGCCAACCCGACCCGATTTGATTCTCTTCAGAGCAGTCCAGACCAGATCGAACACTGCTTCCAATGTAGGAGGAAAGTACGGTTTCTTTGTTTTTGTTTCCTCCAGACCCAGCCAGACCCGTCAGACTGTCTGGTCTGGATAAATTCCGCTTCCAATGTAGGACTGGCCTAACTGTTCAAGAAAGTGTTCAAAACAATCCATCAACCTTGATTCTTCGCTATACTCAGGAGATTCATCTTCAAAAACAACTTTGGTCACAATTTTGCCAAAAGATTTGCATTTGATTCCATGCTTTTAACTTAACCGAGATTTTTGTAAACACTCGATTTTCAAAATTCTTTACACGAATAGTGCTGTGTTTTCAAGGGTAATACCACTAGAGGTGAGAATTTTTTGAGAACACTCTTGTTTCTCTTTATTCTCAAAATAATAATTATTGATAGTACAATTATCATACACATTACGAGCATTATTTTCGAATGATGAAGTAGATACTGATGTTGTTTCTTGAAGAACATTTTTTTTCATTCCTTATGGCTGTGATTATTTTTTTGTGATGTTGTTGGTCCAGTTGGAGATACGGTTTCATTGACGCTGCAGAAGAATGGCCTGTTATCTTTACCAGCTGTTCCTCGCCAACCCCTGCTTTGGCTAATTGGCTGACAGCAGTAGCTCGATGCGAGTGGTTGGTTATCTTCGACTTGGTTGTGTTGATGCCAATGAGTTCTGCCCATTCTTCTGTCCATTTAGTTATCGTATTGGGACCGAATGGGGAGATTTTGAACCATGAACCATATTTCCAATTCTTATGTGGAGTAAGGAATAGTCTTTCAGTGGTTATGTTTGCAGTTCTTTTGGATACAAGTAGCTTATATAACCTCACCGGGCAAATATCTTGTTTTAGAAAATATCGGATTGTAGGCAATTCGGCCCGTGGGATTACCATCGTTTTCAATTTCGAATTGGAAATGCGAAATTAGGCATAATGAACCCTCTCCTCCGCGCCAAGCAAGCTCCAATGCAGCAGTGAAATAAAATTTATATTATTATTCATTAATCTGGATTATCTTCCTTACATAAGTTGACCATTTTTTGTGTTGCTCCAAAGACAGCGCCTTGACACTAACTTTTCTTTTCTCAGGGTCCACTTGCAAAATACGCTTATTGGCATTTCGTGCATCCCGCGCCGTTTTAAAAGCCACGTCTGTGAATGGATCGAACCTAACGGTCCATTGGGAATAGAATTTTTCCTGCAGCTGTTTGGCAGTATTATTCCACAAGGTTTTTACGACACTTTCCTTGTAGTCTGATCCATCTCTTTTCTTCATATTGAAAGCCTAGTCTAGCATAATATTATTGACCTCTGACAAACTTGTTTTTTCATTTACAAGGTATTCCCGGGCAGCACAGAATTCTTCAAATTGTTTCCAAATGTAAGATCTTGACTTCACTGTATTAAGCGGCATACTTTTCTTCACACTTTCCTCAATTGAACTAATATTACAACTCCCAAAACGTTTCATTTTTATCTACTTTATGGTAAAATACGAAAATAAACTGACAGAACTGCCACATGTGCTGTTGAATTATCGCTAACAACTGCTTGTTTATCTTAACCATGACGACCGCTACTTCTACCAACGGCCAAAGCTATCCGGACGTATTAATATCCCTATGCAAATTAGGCATTTGATAAAAACAAATTTCTAAAAGTGAAAACACTGTGAGGTTGGGTGTATTCAGATACAGTTTGTTTCTATTGGTCAGTTTTCAAAAATTGACCGATTTCATTGGACGATGTAGTATAGTGTTGAATGATGACATCAATTATATCTACCGAATTTCTACACTCTATTCAACAATAGCCGATTGGAATATTTCTGAAAGGAATCAGTCCGATGGTGACGGATTCCTGGATTCCAGGAAAGTCTATTGATGGCGTTTTCCATTCAAATCCGTGTCGGTTCGGTGATGATGGCTTTCGACTCTTCGAATTGTATAATGATGATCATAAAGAACTCCTGAATCAGCCGAATCATAGTCAATAGTGTAAGTCCGAGCGTATTGACATCATTCATAGAAACATGGATGCGTCAAGTTAATTGCAATTCGAGTCGCATATTCAATGCAATATTTGACCATTCCTGCTATATTTCTATGGGATATGTAGTTTAAAAAGAGAAAATGGCTCCGATTTTCAAACGAAAATGCGCAAATTTGTAATGTTCCAAGTTATGGGCTTTTTAGATAGGTGATGAATAATATATCTGTGATGGGAAAGAACAAAAACAGTGAACGTAAGTAAATGAAATAATAATCTCCGTGAACAAATGTTGAAAAGCATTGTCGTGAAGGCAGGGCTTGTGCTGTCTTGACAAAAAATGTTATAACATTATTATTGAAATCAAAAATGAAGGACACTGTGTAACAAAAACAGCTGATATGGCACAATGAAATTTAACGACTCTATAAACTGTATTTCTGGCTGAATCCTAGACCTTTTCCTTTAAAATTTATAAAAAAATTTGCATACCTTAGTTCTTAGCGAATATGTTGATATTAATCCACCATTACAAGGATGCATGATTTCTATCTCATGTCCCCTTTCCTTGAATTCAGTAAATTTTTGTCACTGGGGATGCATGAAAGAAGGAGGCTACTGATAAGCAATAGGTCATCTATCTGAACTGCCTCAAAAAGTTTGTACAGCATCAGAAGAACTAAAAACGAGAAGATATGCAGGACTAGTGAATTAAGTCCTTTGACGAATAATGTTATTCCATTTGGAAATACTTAACGATTAGGACATAGATCATAATAATGCCTAAATATCTGGTTTGAAGATTCATCAAAATGCACTTGTAAAAAAATATATTTAGCTTTAGATCAAGAGTAAATTACTTTCATCACACATACGCATATGGCAGATTAATTTTAGAAAAATTTAGAAGAGCTTTGACGTGGGTTCAGGAGATATCATCCTTTTCTGATGCCCGAGTTAACTCTCATCTGTACTCCTGGGGTAGGTTATTGAATAATAGAAATTTCTGTTTTCCACCAACCGATATAACCTCTAAAACTTTTTTTTTATCGTGATTCTCATCGGATGCCCACGGCGTTTTCTACAAAGCGAGAACCGCAACTTGTCCTATTGAAACTAGACATTGTATCCAGAATCCATTCGAACTTTCATCCAAAGGCCATTAATTTGCCACGTTTCAAACTTTTTCTCGGCTTCTGCGCCTCTCGCACAGCACGATTTTGGCCGTGATTCGATTCATATTTGCACGACACATTAGCTTTAATTGAAAGCTCCAACTTTGGACGAATGAAAGTTCAACAAACGGTAATTTTCATTGGGATTTATCGCGAACCGGAGCAATAAATAAGGGAACAGAATGTCGGTAGATCACTGATGTTAAATCCGGGCAACATCAGCTATACTTTGATCGGCTTACTTTTAATCTGGTCATCGGTTTCTGGAACGTGTTAAATTGAGATGGGGCTGACAAATCTGGTGGTTCTTTTGAACTACAGGGCGAGTGTTTGACCACTGCGTCTATTTCAACTTTACATTTTTGAAGCGATAATGAACACTTTTTACCTTTACCACTTTTTCCAGTTCTGCCCTGCTGCAACGTTTGAGCGATTCAAGGTTTCAAATTGGGCTATGCCACCACCTTTTACTTTTAAAGGAAAAATTTACCTTCTCCTTTGAGCCAGATCATATTACATACTCGCTTATGCACTCTGTTTCTATTTACAGCTCAAAAGTGTAATATTGATAAAAACACATATACTTTAACCCTCGCTTTAACCTTAGGGAATTCGAAAGGAAAATTTCCTGAATTCAGAATATCGTTATAGAAAGACAATGATGAAGACTAGGTTTTTTATCCTAAATATTTGATGAATTCAGGATAAATTCCGTCAAAACCTGCTGCTTTCCGAGATTTGGTAGACTCAATTGCAGCCTTCAATTCATCTATATTGAATGGATGCGACACATGTTTCAAAGTAGGAGCTGATTTCCTGAATATGTGTAATATCTTATTCATATTCTTCATTTTAGATATTTGAAAGATACTATTTCCATGTGATTCATTTGAACTCATTGAATTGAAGATGATGCTGTTTCTGTATCATGGAATATAGTACAAGGGTTTCCATTCGAAATGGATAATTAATTATCAAAACTTTGAGATGAATCAATTATTATTATTTGGTATATATATATTCTTTTGAACTTTTGGCTTCCAATATTTAGTTAGCATATAGATATATTTTTATTTGGTATTGCTTATTGAACAATTTGAACTTTTCAAATAACTAAACAGATAGTATTTATTCATTCAGTTTGAGAATTGATTTTGAAACTTTGTTTTTAAATTTGATAGATCAAAGTTCGCATCCTAATTAGTAGTTCTCTTCTTCTATTGAAATGTGGTAGATCTAAAGTATCTTCCTACTTAGTAGTTTCTAACGACAGAAGATGATGGAATAATTTGAATCCGGTAAAAGAAAATAGAACAAGCGCGCAAAAGCCTCTGTCCTTACGTCACTGCTTTTCTATATTTTCTATAAATTATACAAGTTATTCGAGCAAAAATAGCTACTCCTGTCGAATTCCTCCGGGTAACTATAATCAGATTCTCTCCATTTTCCCAAAATCGATAGATTTGTATATAGGGAAACCCCTATCCCTAGGGAAAACCCTTCAGAGCAACTCATTACGATGTACACCAGTTCTGGACCCAAGAGATGCAGGTAAATCGGAAAACAAGCCGTGAATCCTTTAAAGGCTGTATCTTCGTATCTGCTGCCTACCGACCCGAATGAAATAATGATTGAATAATGTTTAATTGGAAAACTTCCTGAACCAATTTCGTACGGCGGATGCAAGTATTTCCTGCAGAGAGCTACTTGTGTTATTGGAGATCAACTTAAAACTGGGATGAAACCACTTAAAATAATGTGAAATTGAACACGGAAGGCTTGAGTAATATCTCCCCTTTTTCATGAGTTTAATGCAATAGGATCATATCATGACTTGGCGAAGAATACGCCATAAATTTCGGGATTGGACATCTCTAGTGTTGCAATCTGCCATCTGACAGCTCTATCGTAAAGCATGACAGTTTTGAGGTTATACGTAATACGTAGTCAAAACTCAATTCAATTTTTAGCCATGAAGCTCCATCAAGGACCAGTGTTTATCGGTGGTATGGTGAATTCAACCGAGGTCATCCAAAATCAATTGATGCTGTGCGCTAACTGATATTTCAAGATCGTCATGTGACCTATCGTGTGATTGAGACAACCGTAGGCATTAGTGGGACCATTCAATATTGCATGACCAATCGCTCAAAAAAAAAATGTTTTATTGATCGAAAGAAATGCTCCAAGAATACGATCCCTGTGCTTCGAAGCAGGACATCATGACAGGTGATGAATCGTGGATTTACGCGTATGAGCCCGAAAGTAAACTGCAGTCTACTGTATGGGTGTTTTAGGAAGAGCCAAATGCAATAAAAGTTGCTCGAGCACGAAGCACTTCCAAGCAAATGGTCGCCTGTTTTTTCGGAAAAACTGGACATGTCGCAATCATACCACCAGAACAACACAGAACAGTAAAGTCTGAGTGGTACCATTTGTTCGTCAGTTGTCTTCCAAGAAATCAGGAAAAAATAAAACGAATGATCATCGTTTTTCGACACCTGAAGAAGCGGTTGATGCGATCAGAATGCATATTTTGGAGATACCTCAATCAGAGTGGCAAAAGTGCTTCGACAATTCAAACGCATGGAAAAGTGTATATATCTTAATGAGGAATATTTTGTAAAACAATAATATATAATTTTCGATTATTCATATTTGTTTTTGTTCTCTAATCCCAAAATATGAGAGGCAATCCTTGTGCAGTAGGTTTTTGAAATGTCTAGATGACTGTTTCACATTGTTCAAGATAATGATCTACAAAACTTCCGTATCCGAAAAAACTGTGCACATTACATGTTTAGCCGTACGTCTGTCTGATTTTCACTCATAAAATGTATTTATTGCAAATTGAATTCGTCATATCTATAATTATTATGAATAATTGAATGGGTACTCTTCAGATTCAAAAGTGTTATCGTTGCTGCATGTACGAGATTATGTTCCTATTCCACGTTTCCAACGAGACATAGATGACACGTAATCAAATTTATACTCTATGATTTGTTTCATCCATGTATGCATGCACTCCGGTATTACTAACACGCCATTCGGTTTTATTATTGTACCATACCGTATCCCCATTGTTGAAAGGGATGGCATAGAAAAGTTTAACTACTGCAATAAAGTTCGGTGGTTGAATTTTTATGTCGTCATTCCTTTTCCTGAGGATTCTGAGCAGAATGCGTTTTTGCGAACTCTGAATTTGTCGTATGGGATGAATTTTTTTTTGGTTGTGATGAATGAATAGGGAACATCGATGACATATATCCTTCGGATTGTCAAGCACACAAATTAAACTGAAAGATTGTGAATCAGACACAGTTGGCTCACAACCTGTTTTTGAAATACAAGTAGCACAGACTTAACGATGCATGATCAGTATTAGGTGTTACTTTTATGAAAACCATCTCTTTAAAAGGGCGCTTGGATAGATTATTTTCGCGACACAATACGTGGGTTGTCCAAATCAAAACGGTGACCAATCTGAACGCAATGAGCTGAGAGCCCGGTTGTGGGTCTCATATTGACACAGTCATTATTGTGCCGTTTCATCCTAGGCTCAAAATATGCTTTAGTCAGTCCTACATATTTAGAGCCCTACAGTCCACACAATAGACTTTTCCAGTTTGATGGTGAATTCTATATTCAGAAGAGAGGTTCGGCTATGGGTAGTCCATTATCGCTTGTCATTGAAGAGATGCTAACGAATTACGTAATTGAGGCTATTTTGGATTCAGTTTCTGTCGTGTTACCGTTCGTCTATGAGTATGTTGACGACATTATTACCTGTTTACTTGGTGATCATTTAGAGATTATTCTAGCTGCCTTCAATAGTGTACATCCTGACCTACAGTTGTGAGCTAGAGATTGATGGACGCATCCTTTTTTGGATGTGTTACTGATTAGTCGTGAAGGTAGTTTGGTGACCGATCTGTATTCCAAACCTACAGCTTCGAACCGTCTTCCTCATTTTCAGTCATACAGGTCTTATAAAGTTGCTATCGTTAAAAATATCAAACATAAGATTGTTAAACTTAGTCATCCCACATTTCACAATATTAATTATAAAAAATACTCCCAAATATTACGAGCAGATGGTTACCCTAGTAATTTCTGTATGGTAAAGTGAACAGTAAAGTAGGGGAGTATCTGTAATGATTAATTTTGTCAATTTTTCCCCAAAGAAAAAAATTATCCTTGTCAGTTTCAACTTACGACTGCCTCGGGAAGTGCTAACATTCTTGAGCCCATATCAAGAACTGATTATTCTACCATGCAATTTATCGCTCTGTCCACATTCCGCAGATGTGCGAACAGGTTATCTACGAGCATGGCATCACGCTTCAGAATATGGCTGAAACTTCTACAGATTTCACTTTATATCAAGGAACCGGACAAAAATAGGTTCATCTCGATGTAACTCAATATCTTCCGCAAGAAATCTAGAGGGAAAAGCGTTACCAAGGCGGCAAATTTCACATAAGCGAACATATGGAAAAACCATTCCAGAAGTTGCCTCTAGCTTGTTGGCAAAGTGAGTTTTGTCGCTTCTTTGAATATCGGGTATTGAAGAGAGCGACTCTAGTATGAAATCGAAACCTTACTCATGCTAGAGAACACAATTTAATAACAGGTATTTCTGAATGGAATTGCTGGTTGGTAAAATGGAATTCGCAATTTCCTTCCACGATGTAGTTGTGGAGTTACCACTTGATCAAAATTCAGTATAAGTGTAAGTTTGTTACTTCTGAATGAATTGAGAAATACAGATGTTGTCATAGAGAAATTTGAAATTCAATATGGCGGCCAGCAGAAGTTGTTTGTGTTCGATAATGAAGCGCGGTTAAAAGTTGATATGAAATTTTTCAAAAATAACTGATAATTAATTGTATCGGTGCTTACTTGGTGGAAATTCATTTTAAATAAATAATAAGATTCAGATTTCCACAAATTTTTATTGTTTTTTACAACAATTGTTTCGCCAACACTGTGGCTTCATCAGGTTTTACATTTCGAATTATAGTTTCACTGAAGTAATTCTGTATTTATGGCTGTAAAACTTTTTCGGAAAGTCGTCTCTAATAGGGTAATATTGAGGTATGTTACGATTTTTTCAGGAAGATGTTTAACAACGGGGACCGGTCTACATCTGTTTGCTCATTCGAAATAATTTTGTGAGTTGTATCTGATTATTTCGAGGGCTTCTAAATGTGTCAATATTGAACTTTTACATCCCGTATGGAGGAATTGAAAATTATGGTTAAAATTATGTCCGCATTCATTTAAATGTTTAGCATATGAGGAATGAGTATTTTCGGTTACGTAAAACTACGTTGATGTTCCTGAACCCGTTTGTTAAATGATCTTCCCGTTTGATCTACATAAACCTCTGAACAAAGATACTCCTGATTTGTTTTTTCGATCTATTTGGTCTTTGTTGTTTTTTATATATTGTCCTAGATTGTTTGTTGTTTTGAATGAGACATTGCCGTTGAAATTGTTGATGAAATATTTAGCTACTGATTCTGAAATGTCTTTAATATTAATATAACTGAGATAGATGTATTTTTTATCTTTATTATCTAATGTTGTTGGGAAGACATACCTAACTCATTTCAATTTTATTCTGTTTTTTGAAAAAGAGTTGATCAATTAAATTTGGATTATATCCATTGTTTGTTGCTATCTGTTTAATTATGTTCAATTTTAAAGTGAAATTTCCTTTACTCATTGGAATTTGGGTAAATCTATGAACCATACTATTATTATAAGCTAAAAGTTTATGACTAATAGGATGGTTTGAAGCATTATGGATTGTTATATCTGTGTGGGTGGGTTTGCGAAATATACTAAAATCATGTTTATAGTTCAATTTTGATATTTTCAAATTTAAAAAATTTATGCATCCGTTAGTTTCCTCTTCAAAAGTGAATCTAATATTAGGGTGGATTTTATTGATGAAATTGAAAAATATTGTGAATTGTCTCTTAGTACCGTTAAATCAACAAATCTAAACCAATAAAGGAAACCACTTGCTTAATGAATGTTTGTGTATTTTACTTTCAATGTAATTCATAAATATTTCTGCAAGGATCGGGCAAGGATTTCCCATATTTAAACCTTCTTCAAAAATATATATTATTATTGAATTGAAAATAATTTTGTTGTAGGCAAATTTCGAGGCAATTCAGAATATCATTCATTGTGATGGGGTTTGTTTTTGATTCAATTAGTAAATTTTTTACAAGTATTATAGTTTCCTTTGGTGGGATGTTGGGAAACAAATTTTGAACATATAATGAAAAAATTTTGTGTCATCAAATAATTTGATATTTTTCAGTTTTTTTGTTAGTTCAAAGGAATTTTGTTTGAAATTTAATTTCTGTTAGTATTATCGGGATAAGTGCTCGAGATAATTTCATGCTTGGTGACGTTACGAAAGAGACTACTGGTCTAATGGAGTTATTTTCTTTATGAAGTTTAATTAATGAATATAATTTTGGAATTTGTGGATTCATTTGAATGAGAAGAAATTCTGAAGTAAACTGAAACATTGTTTTATTAGATTTTTGGTTTTCTTTGGAAAAATGTCTGTTGGGTATTTACTAATAATTTTGAATCTATTTGGATTTAGAAAAGCGATGGTTTTTTCAATATAATCTTGTTTCGGGATGGCTACAATGCTATTTCCTTTGTTTGTTTGTAAATATCAAGTCATTAGTTACACTTTTTTATCTGACGGAACTGTTTTTTCTACATTCGAGAAATATCGGGTTAGGTTTATTGGATTTGTATCATCTCCCCTATATTACATTTAAACCAATTGGACTCCATATCTAAAACTGTTGTCTCCTCAAACTTGAAATTGTGACTTGTAGTGAAGTGATGATAGGCTAACGCTGTTTAGTTGGTCTTGATTTGATTATGGTTTTTGCAATCATTTTTGTGTTGACTTATTCTTTGTTTTAAATACTGTTTTGTTTGTCCTATGTATGATATGTTGCATGAACATAGAATTTTGTAGATAACATTGGATAAATTACTTAAAGGTGTTGGATCTTTCAACCTTGTGAACAGACTATTTGCATTTTTCACATTATAATAAGCCAATTGAATATTCTGACCTAGGGCACTATTAATTGATTGGGAAAGTCCGTTTATAAAGGGAAAGTTGAAGTATTTGCCATTTGAAGGTGTTCTTTGAATAATTGTGCGATTAATGTTCCCAAAATTTGAGATTATGCATTGGTTTACAAATTTTTTAGGGTAGTTATTTTAGTGTAATGTTTCTTTTATTCTTTTCAAGTTCTTCTCATGATGAGAAATATGGCTTAAATTAACCATTCTGTAAAAGAGTCCTTTTATTATATTAATTATAATTAATATAAGAATGCTATTTTATTATTTTCTTCTTTCTCGATGGTGGATTGTATCTAAGGGTAGAAGGAATTAAAAATTTGAAGTATTATACCATGGTATCCTTCAGGTATTGTTGTTTTGGAAGAAACAGGATTTAGACACCTAAACTCCATTTATAACATTTTTTATATCCCAACACCTATTTATTCTATATAATATTTAAGTAGTTCAATTCCAACAATATTATTTTATTAATACTTGTAGAAGTGGGAATAAGATCATCATTTCACAATAATCTATGTTTCTATACTCCACCATTGTTCATTTTTTTGTCATATTGATTGATTGTTGTCATCAAAAAAATTCAGAAATTCATGAACTCTAATTTAAATTTGATAGACGTTTCTCACTTCCGAGGTATTCCTACAGTCACAAAACCATGTTCTTCATAATAATCTGTGTGTTTGTAGAGATTTGAAGAAGCAACAAATAAAGTTGCGAAACGTCGCTTGAAGGACAACCTTAACGTGTTTTAAAAAAAGATTCCATACCCACGAAATAAAAAAATCATATATGAGTGAATATTTTGTGACGTAAAATCTGCCTCTAACAAAATTCTAGGATAAATTCTCAAAGGGCTATCCAATATTTATGTAACATAAAACCAAATCGATACCATTTTCATTCGAGGCCACAACCGCGCTGCTGACCAATAATGAAGTGAAATGTGCCATATTTCCTTTAACTATTATTTTTCGTGGCCCGAAATCAGAAACTGCATCGCTTCATTTGATAGTTTCCTTGTTCCATCCAGTTTGTCTAATGGCCAACATGGAAAAGTTACACGAGATTTTACGGCAGTAATAAAACTTGGAAGTTCAATGCAGTGATTGCTACTGGTTGGCGCATATAAGACTTGGTTTTATTTTCGATCGTTTGTTTTTGAGTACATGCCATCTATGCATGAAGAGGTCCTTTTTGCGAGCGTGTTCTATTAAACAGTGAGCTATTGGGAAAATGTTTGAGATTTTCTAATCAGAACATGAAATGATCTCAAGTGTTTGGATCCGGTTAAAATTGTTTATTCACATTCGAATTAAAGGAAAGCCTATTATAAAATTTGAGGGGATTATGCAATTGGTACAAAAATACTATAAAAATACATTTATGCCTAAGTATTTGTTTGATATTTTAGCCTTGATAAAGAATCACACAAGATTCGAAGCGTTGGCGATGTATTAAATTTTTGAATACATTAAATTTGTTCAAAATCCTGCAATCCTTACTTAATTAATTAACTATAAAAATAAATATCATATTATGATATGAATTCATTACTTTTGTTTCATATCTCGGTTACTTTACTGCGGCTCTTCTTGGGTGAACCAATCTTCGAATAATTCCGTTTTGATGTATATCTTTGAAATACAAAGACATAGGTACGTTAATACCAATTAATTTTCAAACTCTATACCCATCTAAAGTGTGTGAAAATGGTACGATTATTGGAAAATATGTTATCTGATAGAAGGTTTCGTGTTTTTATTGGCAATTAGCGTAGCAATTTCAAAACATTGAAAAACAGTCTTCCCCAAGTATCAGTTCTAGCTCCTTTACTTTCCAATTTATATTTCAGTGGTTTAGCCACGACATCATCTCAGAAATTTGTTTATGCTGACGACATTGCTATTGCTTACCAACATTCGGATTTCCATAATCTGGAAAACATACTACCTTCTGATTTGGAAATCTTAAAGAATCATTTTATTGAGTGGCGATTATATCCCAATCTCAACAAAACGGAGGTATCTTGTTTCCACCAGAATAATCATGAAAATATTGGAAATTAGCTGTAACTTTCAATGATTCTCCTATCGAACATAATTTCTATCCAAAATACTTAGGAGTTAGATCAGATTCATCTCTCAATTACAAGGCTCATTTAAATGATCTGAGCCTAAAACTGAAAACTAGGAATAATTTTATTCAGAAATTAGCTGGATCATCTTGGAGTGCTGATGCTTCCTCTCTTCGCACAGCATCTGAAGCCTTAGTCTTTTCTGCAGCTGAGTATTCTTGCTCTCTTGGGTTTAATCGTGCTCATATACAAAAAATCGAAGTACATTTGAATACATACATGAGAATAATTACTGGAACCATAAGATCTACCCCGGTGGTTACCAGTTTTGTCTAATATTTCCCTCCCCATATTCGCAGACAGACTGCAGCTCTGAATTCTTGGAGCAAATATCAGTCTTTTCCTAATTTATGTCCAATTATTTCATACATTCCACAAAATAAAAATCCAAGATTGAAGTCACGTAAATCATTTTGGTATAATACATTCTTCAATATGAACATAAGCGTTAAAGAATTATGGAAGATTGAGTGGAACTCTTATAAAATTTTCAATGAAAATTTCATTTCTGATCACTTTGCAGAAGTTCCGGGTTCACGATGTTTCAGATTCTTTCTTGGAATGGGTTATAAATTTTAAACAAATCTAGTATGTATATTCTGTATTCAGTTCAGATTCTATATGTGCAACTTGAAGAAGACCACTCTTGAAGAAAGAAATCCCTCAAATATATTTGAGCTTATTTCTAGACACACAAAAATACTAATGCGGGTAGCCAGGGTTTTTTCCCTAGACTTTTATGTCATACACCAAATTGTATGGCACCCGTCTCCAACCCCAGCTAATATTTGTTTCTAAGCCAATAGTTCAAAAGAATATATATCTATATAATACCAGAACGGTGTACGAATTTTTTTTTATATTGCTGGATTAGCCTAAAGTAAAACACTTCAGCAAAACAGTAGAGTGACTGTCTTCTCTCGTCAGTTTTCTGTTAAAGAGCTTTTATATTCTCGTCCTTCCAACGCGAAATGTAGTACAAATGTTCGAGAAGATTTATGGAGTTCCCAGCAGCCTTCTTAGAAGAAGTTAGTTAAATCAGAAAATTTACATTGTAATCTTCAACAAACTTCTGTCCTTTCAGATCTCAGTACTTCATTTTTTTGCCACATGCTGCTTCCTCAAGGGCAGAGCTCACTTTTACTTGTTTTAAATGATGGATCCACTCCAAAGTTGAAGTTATATGAATGTAACGTTTAGATATGCCAGCAGTGCTAGTTGCAGAACTAGTGCATCTCTTTGACAAGCTAAGAATCAAAACGATATAATATTTTAAGTATTACTGACTACCATATAGGTACTAACTAGGATTACAACGGGTGGAGTATTGGTTCAACCACTGTAGATTTCAGCAGATTTTTCAGAAGCCGTTCCTTTCCTTCCATGCTCGATATACTATGATGATATAATCGACTGTGTTACTGTAGAAAAAATGTGAAAGACCTTCTGCCGGCAAAACCATATAGGAACCGCGAAAGTTGAAAAAGTCCACTATCCGTACAGCAACCCATTCAGACGAGTCATTATGAAGCGAAGAATTGTAGAACCGGGGACGCAATTAGATCTGTCACAACCATCTTTATTACATTTTCATATTTCCTGAAAAAGACGTGAGACTACGCTTCCGGCCTTTTGAGACTCCTGTCTGAATAGCCTCCGACTGCAGTTACGAGCCTTTAGAAAACTATCTCGCATGTCCTTTTGGCGAAACACTCCAGTCCCCAAAACATCAAAAATGATTTGATGGTCCTTCATATTGTTCTCGGGGTAATTACGGTAGATGGGACTGAAAGAAACTCGTTATCTGTGAAGAGGGAAATCTCTGATAAATGTTTTGACGACAGACTCGATGAGGTTCAACCCCTTTCATTGGAATAACTCTTGTGTTGGTGGAAGTGGTTCGGTTCGGATTCTGCTTGAAGATATGTGGAATGAGTTCGGGAAGAGATTTCAGGAATTTTTTGCTTTGTAATTTATTTCATTCGCTGGCTCCATTGGAATTTCTCGAGAACTTTTTTCAAGCCTTGTTTCAGAGTATAGCGGATACTGTATTGATTTGGTTGAATTTATTTACGTGGAATATTTCAGCATGTAAGTGGTATCTCGTTGGCCACAGCTAATTTTCAGAAAAATTGGCAAATTGGTTTTGTGTCAGGCATGCGACATACGTCTAAGACGTATATGATATTTGTTTGCGATCATCATATCTTTAGATGAAGATGCAGCAGTGTTGAAATTTCACATTGAAGTTGGATTGGTTTCCATAATGCTCTAGCGGTTGGCGACAAATGACGCTTGAAATTGTAACGTATAAAAGTTGTTGGCGACAAGTCTAATCTCGTCTGCAGCGCTTTCTCTCTAATGTATGAATCGTCATAATGATTCCTGATTTAACACGTCTGCGACATGTCTTTGATATATCGTATGCGACCGGTCGCTAGGAATTCATGAAAAGCCTTCAAGGGAATAATAAATAAATAATAATGATTTTTCACAGTGATAACCGAGCCAAGAATATCTCACATATTCTACTGATTCTCTGCACCACTTAACTTTCTCGTTAGCTAGTGAGATTGTAGAGGAGAAATACACTCGTAATTAAGACCATCTCATTATTCTATTTTCGATATATTTGTCCGTCAGATTCGTAGCATTATCGAACATCTCAGTTTTTCCTTTTTATGTCTAGAAGTTTTTGATGATTGCTTTGATTATGTCCACCATATGATATAGATTTCCTTCCTACCTACTTGATTAGAGACATCTTCTAGTGTTCTTAGTTCCTCCAGTCTTCGGAATCAGTGAAATTTGAAAAATTAGAAAATTGTTTTTTGAAATGAATTAATTCACTTCAAAAACAGTAGGAGATGTCTATCAGAACGTATAGTCCAAATGATAATTCTACACTACCCTCTTCACTCTATGTGATATATGAACACGAATTTCCACAAAAAAAAGATTTTGTTGGACTGGGTGCTCATACATTTACGTGTCTTACTCTCGTCATCCTCCACTCACGAAACATCCAGAAGTTTCATCCTAGAGGTTGTCGGATTATTTCCGCATCATTTTCCTTGGAGAACACGGTATCGACTAGGAGTGAAATGGCTTCCTCATTGACATTCGGCAAGGCCGTTCCGGATGGACGGCTCGAAGGTATTTGATCATAGTTGGCGGCAAGTTTATCCGCCCCCGGCCGAACTCCCCAGACATACATAGTGACGCCTCCTTTGCTACGGTCGGAAACTTAAATAAAACTCGCTGCTGCCGACGTAATCCCCATCCCATTCCACAGAACAAGCACATAATTCCCGACAGGGCATGGTACCACATAGATGTCTATAACTCCGTTTTGCAAAAGTGGTTCTAGAATTCTCTAGTTCATCGAATCGAGAGGCAACTTTCTCAAGCATCAATGGCTTCTTGGGCGTTCCGTTTCTGTTAGTTTGAAGAAACTCATCAACGTAATCTTGGAAGGGAACGAATGTTTAACCAGTTTGTTCAGCGCAAACATAGACTCATATTTGATTGTGCTGTGTATTCTCTGTGAGGAAATATTCCCTGGGGATGTTCTGGTGGGAAGACCTCCAGCTGTTCCCAGAGCAAAGTGCAAATGCCTAAATTGAAATATCGAAGTTTGAGATATATGAGATTTGTTTGGCAGTTATCCTTCTGCTTTGTTTGATGAGATGAGGTTTCAGCATCACATATGAGAGGAAACTAATCGAACAATAATTTCGAAGTAATATATTGTCAGCAGAGAAAATACACATTGCTACAGTTTTATTTTCCTAATTCCGTTTGGTGAATAGATTAGTGGGAACATCGAATCCTGGACAAATTACAAAAAAGTTATGATCATTCGAGAACTTTCGATTTAACTCAATCTACTCAACTAAGTTTCTGTGTTTCGTGTTACGAAGAAAAATAAATTCCCCTGTTTAAACATCCTTCAATGAACAATTGACGTGACTATTTCCGAGTAAATGAATAAAAAAAAATGTTAGATGCTATGAACTGTCGAACAATAAAATGAAATTGGACTAATGAATTTAATCTGTTCTGAAAATTTCAAACATTTTCATCTTTTCCGTGTACTTCAAGATATAAGAAAGTATTTCACATTGATGAACTCTTAGTTATGATCAGTCAGCTAGGTCGTTTGGCCAGACCCTTCGCAATCTTCATGAGTTGAATGCATCTTCTGTCAGTTGGTCAGGTGTAATTCTTGGGGAGCTGTTTCAGCATTTTCATCACATGCAAGTATGACTATATCGTCTGCAAAAGTTGCTTTGGTGATGTTTTCATTTTCTGGTATGTCCAAAGTCTGGATGATATATGAAAGTGGTCCTAAAAGACTTCCTTGTGGGACTCTGGGTTTGACTTTGGCAGAATTGGTTATTGTTTCCCCATATTTAACGGCAAAATAATTGTCTGCTTGATACGACTTCAGAATCATGTAATACGGCTGTGGAAAGAGTTGTTGAGTTTGTATGGCAGTCAATTATGTCAAACCATTGTCGAATATTTGCGATGAATGCAGAAACACTTCCGAGCAAAACTTTCGAAATTTTTAAAGTTTTTGTCTTCGTCTACGTCGTGGAAATTTTTTTTTACCTTAATCATTTTACGAATACTTTGTTTATTTAGCTTCACTTTCTTTTTTCATACACCTTGATACGTCCACTACCTGCCGAGACATCGGTCTTCAAATAGAAAAGCGTCTATTTGTCTTTGATTATCGATATCTCATCAACAAATTATCACACAGAAAATTAAAGGTGGGTTTCAAGAACTTGAATGACTTCTCCTTAACGACTAGTCATCGCTTTTTCTTGTCACCTGAATTTGAAAATGCAACAAAAAAAGGGTTTTTGGTGGTTTTCTGGAAAAAAATTGTTTGTTGCTGGTTTTTCTTCAATTAACAAGAACCGCAGATTTTAAGAAATGTTAAAGTTCTAATTCAAAAACTAGACACTTGGAGCTACCATTTCCTTTTTATATTTCTTGTACGACCATTTCTCTCGAAGTTACGGCCTGTTGAAAATTGCCTAAAAATTTGGGATGATTTTTTGATCCCTTAATTTTTTCCAGAAAAGTATGATGAAATAGTTACTTAATCAACTAGTTAATTAATGATAGCGATTAATGGTCGAGACATTTTAACACGTGAGCTCAAGTGTTAATGTTCAGGAGATTTATCTACAACTTATACAGCTCCTCTTTTCGCAATGCCCCGGATACTCCAAATATCAAAGCGACCTTCAAAAAAAATTCAAAGTTACATATTTTATATCCAAGTCTGGAGCAACTCTTTCACATGATCTTTCTCGAGAACTTTCGATTCCTTAGGAATATAACCTACTTTTTGTCCCTTAATGAACATCACCAGTTTGTGATATCTTCTTATATCAATATTCCTTTTAACGTTCAATGTCGCTTCCAGTATTGAATACTTTGGCCATAAGTATCCCTTTTCCGAGCCCTTTTCTGCAACACTCTTAAAGTATGCCAACAAAACTGTTTCAGAGTAATTGAAAACGTTTTTCTCTTCGCGCCATGACATGAATTCTGCATAGGTTTTGTCATACAAATGTTGGCTTTTTTCAGGTAGCAGGGTCAGAGTTGCTGCTTTAGCCATTTATGCAACGTCCGGGGGAGTTAAGGGGATATTGACATCGTTACTCATTGTAATTAAAGTAACTGGAGATATTAGATTCAGAATAAGATTGAAAGCAGCTATATTACTCTTAATTTGACAGATCGATTATGTTTGGATTTGTTTCATTTTTTCTTTTCTCTCTGGAATAACAATGGAACCAGAGATAAATACGTGACTATTTTGTGATTGAAGAGCGAGAGTCACAGGCCTCATACATAAAAATTAAATATCAGTCGAGTTGTGACGTTACTCATATGACTTCTGAATACTCTATGTTCGGTTGCCCATGACAATCATGCATTAAAATAGAAAGAAATCGTGCATTAAAATGGGTCATTAATGCATGATTTTGTGACCGTTAAACAGAGCTTTTATTGGGAGGTCGACGGAAAAAACATTTTTGAAACACGCCCGTGTCCTCTGTAGTAAGAGATTAATCACCAAACCAAAGAATTCAAGCAAAGCGAATACAATGAACGTCTTCCATAAAGAATATCATACAGGCAATCTCTACGGATAAAAGCGTGATCAGTCTCAAATTGAGAAAAACGAGAATGTTATTCTTTGCCGGAAATTGCATATACTACAAACAAACCGCGAAAAAGAACTCCGCTTAACATACGCGTTTCGAGGTGGCAAAAAAATAACCTTTATCATCCTACGTAAATCGTAATAATTTTCAGAACAAAGTCGGCAGCTCGAATAAATTCTACCGTTCTGGGCAATTTTCATCTGGGGCAAATGTGAATGCGTCCTGAACGCAGGGCCGTTTATAACATTTTTTATGTCGTTTCGGCTCGGAGTGTTTTTGCTTCATACTTTCGGGCATACATCTCGGACATTGGGAAAAGTTTGTTTGTATAACCCATGCCTTAGGATTGGATGTGAGAGAACAACTTTCTTTGTATGCATTTACTCAAAAAATTTTATTATTAGTTGTTTTTTATTCATTTCTGTATGCTGATAACCATATTGGCTGACTTATAAAATTCTGTTATAAAGGTGGCCGGGAGATTGACGTTTATAGAAAAAATATATTCCTCGTATCATGGGGTATCCGAAATACCTGATGTATGTTCAGCGATTATTCACGGTTTTCGAGTTATAATTATTTTCAGAAAATTTCAGAATTTTTGTCCTCAATCACGTAAAAAAATTCTAAAATAAAGTATAGAACTATTTTTACTTTTTTCTTTTGAAATGAAATCTCCATAAAAAGTACATTGATACATAAAATAATCAGCTTTGTGACTTTGATGTAAGTTTAGGAAAAATTGGTTTCGAGAGAAAAAAATTCGTCATGTGAATTGAGATCAAAACTTTCAAACATAAATAAAAAATGTAAATGGATATATTTTTGATTACTGAATATACCTATAAAATGCGCCTTAATCTTAGCAATCAGGATCTTTAAAAATAGGCAGTACTCAAAGGGCTATTTTTGTTAAAATCCGTCATCAAATTCACCAAGGTGGATATTCTTTAAAATTTTTTCTTGTCTTTTTATGATTATTAAGGCTGAATTCACTTGTTAACTAATCAAGATTACTGCAAATAAGCTAAGATTTGGCGTGTCAAATTTTTTTCCATTCAATCATTGTCCAAAATAAACTTAAATTAGTTAACAAATTTCTTAAGTAAGAGGTGGTTTTGTTAATGAATGATTGACCATAATGTGAAAAATATTTTATTTATTAACAGATTTTCAAAATGACCACCTCCAGCGGCAATGCACATTCTACATCTATGTTGAGAAATGTCTTTTAATTGCCCAAAAGCTTCCCTGTTTTCTTTTATTTTACGTTCGGCTTCTGCAATCTTCTGCCTTAGTTCTTCTTCACTCGGAGATTCCCTAGCGTAGGCGATTTCTTAAAAAACCCAAATGAAAAAGTCTATGGGGTTAAGGTCAGGAGAGCGTGGAGGCTACCTAACTGGACGCTTCGTCCGATCCATCTATTAAGGAAACTTTCGTTTAAGAAATTTCGTAATATTGTTGCTTAGTGGGGCGTCCCAGCTGAAGATTCACATCTTCAAACAGTAATGGAAGTTCATTTTCCAAGAAATTTTTGTAAGTTTCTCCATCTAGTCTGAATGAGAGTTCAAATGGATCGATAAATTCACCTTTGACAATACCAGACCAAACAATTGCGCTCACCCACCAGCCCATTTTTGCATTTTATATCTGAAAATACAAAATAAATACTTAAAACTGAATAAATAAAACCTTGATTGTTTTTTGCCTAAATCATATCTTTCCAGCAGTAATTTTCAGTAGTTTACAAGTGTATTTAGTCTTATGTCTCATAAAAAGACAAAAAAAAAAGAATTTCCACCTTGGTGACTTTGATGGCAGATTTTAGCAAAAATAACTCATTAAGCGCTGTTTATTTCAAATGGTCCTGATTGCTAGGAGTTTTAGGTGCATTTTATAGGTACATTCAGTAATCAAGAAAATATCCATTTACATTTTTTATTTGTGATTTAAAGTTTTGGTCTTAATTCACTTGACGATTTGTTTTCTCTTGAGACCAATTTTTCCTAAATTTACATTGAAGTTAAAAACTGATTATTTTATGTATGAAATTACAACTTATGGAGATTTCATTGCAAAAGAAAAAAATCAAAATAGTTTCATATTTTTTTTTTCAGAATTTTTTGATGTCAAAAGTTCTGAAATTTTCTAAAAATAATTACTCGAAAACCATGAATAATCGCGGAACATACATGGGGTATTTCGGCCACCCTTTATATCTGATTATAAGCTGATGCGATTTAACTTCAGAGAAATAAGTCAATAATCCCCTAATCAAATTTCTGTTGAGTTCCGTCGAATATCTTATAAATAGTCGAACATTCTCATCAGAAATATTCTGAACTCTTCAACATTTCAATTCATATAATTTAACGAAATTCACCAGATTCTTTTTATTCAACGTTTTCAAACTATTTTCAAGTAACAAATTGATCGAATGGATGTTGTTGTTCAAAAATCTGGTTGTTGAGATTTTTGGCAATTACTTAAAAATGGACTGTTACCAAATGATTGAGTCAGAGATGTTGAAATAAAATGTTTATTGTACGAAGTTCACATTCACATAATAAATAGGTACTCGCACGAAGTTAAAATATGTACAAAAACTACATTAACTACATCTAAACAGAGTAGACCTATTTACAAATATGCGAGATTTGAGTGTTCGAAGTTTGTAAATTGATAAGACAGACTTTAAGAGTGATAGAGAAGAATAAATATAGTTATAACGTTTACAGTGATAGCCTGTCTTATCTATCAGAAAAACAGAAGTGAACTACATAAATTATCTGTTAGAGTTGATTATGTATAAGATGAGACTTGAGAATAGAGAAAACTATGTAATGAATGAAGGTACTTGAGAAATTGATAAGTGTTTTAAGAAAGCATCTGTCTCATACTAACTTAATTGAGAGATTTATCATATGATCAACGCTTACAGGAATAGCAGAGTCTATTAGAAAAGCAGAAGATTACTATGAAAATTAAAGAATTGATATGAAATATTTGAAATGATAGAAAGTGATAAGTTGAGAACATTATTGATCTGAGCCTTATAAATTATGAGAAGGTAAAGAAGTAATAATTACAAATGATACTTAAATAGTCGAAGTCCAACAACCAACTTGGGAGCATCGGGTGGCATCTATCAACCAGGTCCAGCACGGTTTCTGTAAACCATCTGTCAAATTGAAAAGTCCTGAGTAGATAGTGAGAACATCCTGGTTGTAGAGTCCTCCCCGATGCACCCAACATGGCAAGTTGGGATAGATATCTGAAACTTATAAGGCCTGAGAAGTCTATTCATACAGAGTTAGAAATGCATACAAGTTATATGACATGTTTTATGGTGGTTTGAAGCAGGAAATTACAGGACATGGAAAATATACTATTTAACCAGTAGCAGAATGAAATGTAGAGTGTATTAATGAATAAATGTGCTAAGATTGGGCTAATGTTTAAACGAGAAGATGAAAAGCCATGCAGGTGAAAAAAAAACACATGTGCAGAGAAAAACTGGTGCATGTATTTGACGAAAAAACTGTACTGTACCTTGTTGAGATGAGTAATTGAAACTTGATAGAAAGTCTTCATCTTATTTGTGGAGAAGTCACTTGAACTATATCACTAGCACTTTGAATATGGCGAGAAAGAAAACTGATCGATATGGCGTATTCGAAACGAGAATGAATAAAAAAAGATCAATTTTTGACTGAGTTCGAGAAATCAGCGCATGTTTTTTAAAACAGTTGACCATTGTCATCGATTTCCGTATCGATTGGTGTCATCTCTGACTTGAAGTTGGCTGCTTGTGGTGACCGCTTGAGGTTGATACCATTGGCGTAAAGTAGGTCATGAATATAGGTTAAAAATACTTGCAATTTTCAACATATGTTTTAGGAACCAAATTTCATAATCCAATAAAGACAGTATCGCTAATAAAACGTTGTATTTTTTGAGTAATGTCACTAAATTACTTCGTTGAAAAAATTATACATGTTCAATCCATTCGATCGAGATCATTTTAGGTTAGATTTTCTTAAATCACAGACGTGTTGGAAAAATGGTAGCTCGGTGTTCCATTAAGAACAAGCGCGCAAAAATAGCTACCAGAATATCAATTTAATTGCGGAATAATTACGATTTTAATCCTCCAGATATACGAATGTCCAATTCAGATGCATTGAATAGACGGATGTTAATATGTGAATCTATTACAGTGTGTGTGCAATTAACATCCTTCACGTCGATAAATCCGAAATTATCCCAAATTGCATATAATAATACCGGGAAACGGAAAGATCATTACCTCATCGTGTTTCTTATTGTTTGTTAATAACCTGGAAATGCGCTGGCAAAACTTTTCGAATTTAATGATCGTGTGATACGGAACTTCTGTATGATTGTTTTCGGTGAGTAATGGCTGAAAAACTCGGTTACTCAGAAAACATTGAATGGTTTTA
This sequence comes from Micraspis discolor, assembly GCA_030674115.1. Classification (NCBI taxonomy): domain Eukaryota; kingdom Metazoa; phylum Arthropoda; class Insecta; order Coleoptera; family Coccinellidae; genus Micraspis; species Micraspis discolor. The sequence goes on from JARTUT010001740.1 coordinate 8,030,267, forward strand.
AGCAATAATAGACATAATTCTTTATTGTGGGTTTGCCCATGTGAAAAAAATAATGCTTTCTGGAAAAACAAAATATTCAATTAATTTATTTTTTTCAGGTGAGCAAGTTGAAAGTAGTGGATATCCTCATTTCAGTTTGAGTGAGTATAAAAATATGAAGAATCCTGAGACGATTCTATATGCAATTAGTTGAAAGGTAGTTGAAAAATGTTTGTATTGAGCATTTCCAAATTCCAAATAACTGTTTTTGTTTATACAGGATGAGTGTACTTTTTAACCATAGATTATTGAGACCAGAAGAAACTTTTTTCCTATAAAATTTTGAATTCGGTTCTGTTAGAAAGATACAGAATGTTGAAATTTCATTAAAATTGATTTTTGCTTCTATCTTTGTAGTGTCTCATCCGAGTGATATCAAATTTATTAGGGGGTTTCAAACAAATGGGACACACATTACAGATTTATCACACTTACACTATCCTCTAAGATCTTCTAGTTAATTCATCACCAACTCGTAAAAAAATTAGAACGTACTGTGAAATAGGCAGTTACTAAATACATCTAAGCATCTTCTGTATGCTTGAAGATTTTAGAAGATTTTATCCTTGCACATTAATCTTCCTAAAATAGACCGTTTCCAAGATAGTCGATGTTGAATGATTAGAAATTTGGAAAAATAGAGAAAATTGCTCTTTTTCCTGGATCCGAGCCTGAATGGAAAAAAAAAACTATGAGTCAAAATGATTCCGCGTTGCCACAGTTTCACTTTTTGGAAATCATTACTTTCATTGAATTGCTATTGAATTTGAAACATTTCAACTTTTCTGTGGATCGATAAAATTAAGAAGACATACTTCAAATGTGTCTTGTTAGTGGTGGATCAAGCGTAAATACTTATTCCGTTATTAATTCGCTAATATAACACTTGCTTTGTGTATTTAAACATGTTTTTAAAAACTTCAATTTTTGGAGGTTCAAATAAATCTTAACGCAGGTTGGTTAAGTAAGGTTAACGCTTGATAATGGGGAGAACTACTACTAGGGTGCTTTTGATCAACCGATATTAAAAACGAAGTAGCAGAATAAATTTTCAGATTGAATCGATACGTACTATTTGCTATGTTATTTGGTCAGTTAGAATTCTTTAATATGCGATACTGAATACTGAATATTTCACCTCATTCTTATAAATACTTGTATTTTATCTCGTGAAAATTAAGATTTTATTCTATGACAGGAAACATAACCATCAACTTATGAAGTTGTTATTTGCTTGCAAACAAATAGAAAAATAGAATATCGTAATTTTTTATGCAGCTTTTTCTTGAATTAAATAGGTACAAATAAATCATATGAAATATATCTGTAAGTACTTTATAATTTTGAAAGTAACTCGTAGATTAGGGAATAAAACCAATATTAATCATCGAAAATCATTGTTTTTTAAATATTCCCCATTGAGATCTGAACACTTTTGCATGCCTTTGAACCAATTGTCAAAGCACATTTGCCACTCTGATTGGGGTATCTCCAAAACATGCATTATCAACGCATCAACTTCTGGTATCGAAAAACGTTGACCAGTCATTTTATTGTTTACGTACGGGAAATAAAAAGAAGTATTTCGGTGCCAAATCAGGACTATACGGCGGATGAATCATCAACTCAATGTTTTGAGTGATGAAAGATCCATCTTTGGCCGTTGGTTTTCCTGATTTCTTGGAAGACAACTGACGAACAAATGGTATCACTCACAATATACTGTTCTGTGTTGTTCTGGTGGTACGATTGCGACATGTCCAGTTTTTCCGAAAAAATAGGCGATCATTTGCTTGGAAGTGCTTCGTGCGCGAGCAACTTTCATTGCATTGGGCTCTTCTTAAAACACCCATACACTCGAATACTGTTTACTTTCGGACCCATACGCGTACGATTCATTACCTGTCACGATGTCACAGACGGGCTTCAAAGCCTCGCGATCGTATCTTTGGAGCATTTCTTTCGACCAATCGGCTCGAGCCCTTTTTTGAGCGATTGACAAATTATGTGGGACCCAACGCTAACAAATTTTTTTGACGGTCAAATGTTCATGCAATGGTCCCACGAATACCTAAGGTTGTCTCAATCTCACGATAGGTCACATGACTATCTTGCAGTATCAGTTGGCGCACATCATCAATGGTTTTCGGAAAAACAAGTGATTTTGGACGACCTTCTTGAAATTCGTCTTGGAGTGAACTATGACCTCTGTTAAATTCACCATACCATCGATAATCACTCGTCCTTGATGGAGCTTCATTGCCAAAAATTGAATTGAGTTAATCGATGCATAATAGTTGAGTTAATTCACGTCGAAAGTTGAAAAAAATAATCGCACAAAAATGTTCACGATTTAATTCCATTTTTTGGCGAGATGAATCTTTTGAGTCACTATAAACAACACAAAAAGCGTTCGTATTTTAAATCGTTCTGACTACGTATAACCTCAAAAATGAACAACTTCAATCAGTTGGCAGATTGCAACACTAGGGTTGTCCAATCCTCGTACTGAAGCATCTGTAGGTTTTGTAATATTCTGTTTTTTTTCTCATACGTTGCATCTCTGACGCACACACTGGACTCGTCAGTATGGCTTTTTAAAGTGTTTGTGCCATACCAAGGACGCTAGGCATTCATTATTTGTGATATTTGACAACAAGAGCGTTGTCGAGTCTCAGGTAAGAATCTCGGCTACTTTAAAGTCTATACTACCGAAATCGATATTCGTTGTCGTTATGTGGTGTCTTATGTGGGACGGCCATACATCCGACTATGAACGTCTTCAACATCTCAGTATTCTGTAATATAAAAAGGAATATGCTAGAATCGAATTCCACCAGACACCAAATCCAGTTCATATAACAATTTCCCATTCCAAGGGCAAGGAAGCACGTATCCAAATCCAGCAATAATCCAACCAATCGGTCGCATATGAATCAATCATGTAACCAATCCTCCTATTCGGCGGTGACACCATCTCGGTTACAATATGCCGCCAAAAATTAATAACCAAATTACAACGGTGCCAATCCAGGCAATTAACAGCTGATCCTCGTTAATTGATAGCCCATCAGCAATGCAACGCTGGCTAATAGACAAATACGCGATTTGGATTTCAGTTACCTGTCGCTCAGACCTCGTTTCCCTTTTCGACAGGAAGTATGGCATGCCGCCAACTCGGATCATTGGACGTGGGTCTGGCCGACATGGGAGGAAGTGATGAAAAAATCACAAAAAATTATCATAACTCTGTAGAATTTACTGAATAGCGTGGAAATTTTTTTTATTTCGAGGGTAAATATTGCTACGTAAAGGTGTTTCAACAAGAACTTTGTTAAAATATCTAAAATTGACAACTATAGTCTTACACTTCTGAAAAAGTATCACCGAAACCTGGTTATTCTAGAAAACACTGTTTTCTTTGATGTATAAAAGAGAATTTTTCATTCTTATCATAACTTCAAACAATTCTCTTATCAGGCATTCATATTCAATCAACAATAATTGAAACAATTCTTGGTTACGACTTACTTTGTGAGACAAAAAGAACATGCTACTTTGAAAACAGTTCATATTCTAAAAGCTAGCCTCAAATAGAAGCATTTATTCTTTTTAATTTTAAGTCATTTTCATTCTTTCATAATAATCTCAATTCTTCATGAAATCATAGAATGGAGTTGTAATTTTCTGTGTCGATTTGTTGAGCGAGAGAATACACAATGCTTATATTTAAGGTTACACTGTAAAAAATAGTTACTCATCGCAAACCATATTAATTTGTCTCAAGTACTCCCTACGTTTGAATACAGCAAAATGCATAAAGTACTTGACCCTACCGCCCTCTACGGTTGAGAATGGCGTTTACCCTAAATAAAAGTTTCTTGAGTTAAGAAACTGATTAGTTTCAACCAAGCTCAGAGTTTTTGACTCAGGTGGTAAAAAAATTTGATCCAACGGTAATATTAATTAGTATGTAACTATTGATACTTTTCGAAGAATAAAAATTTTGGTTTCATGTAAATAAATATTACATTTCACTGAAACTCGATTTGTAGTTGATTTAAAGGATCTTAGTTGAATGGGTCGAGAATTCAGTCGATAAAAATGATAATATCTCTTACCTCATGAAATTCTTGTCTCAAGAAACTGTAGTCGTTGCATCAACTGACAGAATTTACGACAACCGTACCTTCGTTCTATTGAATAAATAAAAATGAAACGAACGAATGGTTTCGTCAAAACCTATTTAGAATAATGTATTTGTATCAATCAATTATGGATATTGAGACAAGTGCATAAACAATTTCTTGTAATTGTATGTTTATGTTGAATCAGTTGTTTCTTTCATTTCGCTGAAATGTAAAAAGTTTCAGGCGAATGTTTTAGCTGTTCTCTATAATACTAGGTTGTTTTAATCAAGAAAAATAGTTCATTTGGCGTAATCAATTTTAGATTAATTCAAATTAAAATGGTTTGATTGAAAAAAAAATTCTCAAACTCCTGAGGAGTTTGAGCGCAGAATTTTATTTTCTACAGTGTAGCTTTTAGAATACGAGCTGATTTCAAAGTAGCATGTTCATTTTTGTTCGGTCTGCGGCATCTCACAAATCATTCAAATTATTGTTAATTGAATATGAATGCCTGATGAGAGAAAGATGAAAGAGATGAGAGAATCTCGACAGACATGTGTCGTATTCTATTTCATTTTTCGATTAATTGAATTGTTTGATGTTGTGATAAGAATGAAAAATTCTCTTTTATTCATCAAAGGAAACGGTGTTTTCTAGAATAATCAGGTATCGGTGATACTTGTAAATTCCAGGTATATATTTGGTTTATTTACTCTTTCAAGAATAGACTTGTTTTTTATCTTAATTATCTACTACGAAAATATGAGCATGTTCGGTCCTTTTGTTATAGCATGAATTTGAAGCTGAGGCGATCGCTAAATATTTGAATTTCGCGCTAATTTTATAAGTCAACACTGGTGACTTCGCACATGTTATGGATACGCATACGCCTCTAGAACGCGAATTGGAATAGAAGAACTCTCGCTATCACGTTTGTTATCGAAATTGTTTATAAAATCACGCTTATTTTGATTTGTTTTTTGGATATATTACACGCTTGGTTTCACCCGCATATTTGGAAATTTCGCATCGCATTTTGATTGTGTTTTCAACACCGCATTTGAACAAAAGTTGGACTAGAAATCCCGCAGCAAGGGGTCCCTGTGAAGAGCTGATAATTGGAGCAGAGCCCTGAAACCATCGTAGTTCACCGCTGTGGTAAGTCATCATTGTTGACCGCATTTCTTTATATGAATTTTGTTGTTTCATATTATATATTTCGCGTTCTCACCAGCTTCAAACGCAAAAATAAATACAGTCCACTTATCCCTCAAAATTACTGAGCTATCGGACATAACAGAGCAAAAATCAATTTTTTTGAAAAAACACCTTGTATATTTTTGAGGGAGCTGAATTTCAAAAAAGCGTATAGGAAAAAATTATATATAAAATAAATGTAGTCGTCAAAGACTCAACATGTATACTTTATTAATTCCAGCAAAAAATGAAAGTTTATCGAAACATTAATAGTCCGCTTCAATCACTATAAGGTTGAGAAATAAATTGAATCCAGTCTGCAAAGTATCTACGAAAGAAATAAGTGGAATACTGATCTGGCCCAATCAAACTAGACTTTGCTTTCTCTAAAGCCAACGTATAAAGCAACCTTTTCTTTCGTAAAATCCACCCTCTTCGGAGTCTGGCGTCTCAAGTATATTCCCAGATTATCGTCTGAATCCTAATTTAATATCTCCCTTATAATTCTAGTACGCAGTTTCGCAATTAGTTGACAAACTCATCCAAGATATTACCACGGATTATTAAAATTCACGAACCGTTAATAATGGGAGTTTACAGGAAAAACGCCATCCGTCCAGGCTTTCTTGGAACTCCGGCAAGTTTTCGAATGGCTAAATTGCGTTTGGCAAACGAACCGATACTTCTTCTTGGATAGAGAGCCGTACCTGCCATCTCTCTGTGACCAAAAGAAGGCAATGAGGTTTCAAGGATGATGGATAGGGTTGAGTTTGGGTCTTATTATGAAAGTTTCGATGTAATCAGAAGTTGGATCTTCAGGAATTGCCCCTTGAATTATTTATTAATCATTGGGGCGGGGTTCAAACAGCATCGGGAAAAGCAATTATATTATATTTGATGGTTTTATGGATAAATATCGCAAATTCACAATATCTCTGAAGCCAAAATATCTAAAATTGACAATTATAGTCTAACACTGCTAATAAAGGATCACCGATACCTGATTATTCTAGAAAACATCGCTTTCTTTGATGAATAAAAGATGAATTTTTCATTCTCATCATAACATCAAACAATTGCAAAATAAACTACAGAAAAATCAATCAAAAAATGAACTAGAATACGACACATGTGCTTCGAGATTTGTGTAGAACACTTTTCTCTCATCAGGCATTCATATTCGACTAACAATAATTCGAACAATTCTTGGTTACAACTTACTTTGTGAGATGCAGCAGACGGAAGTTGTACGTAGTGCTATTTATACAGGGGGGCCATTTGAAAACGAAACAGACGAGATTACAGACGAAATAAGTTTTTTCGATAGAAATGCTCGGACAGGTCGATTTCTGTTTCGAGGGGGACAACTTAAAATGTGGGTTAAGGACGCATAGCGCTCCAACCCTTGCTGCTACTACCCCCACCCCCAATTTTTGAACAGGGAATATGGGGTGAGTGATACCTCAATTCAAAGGCATTTTTATACTGATTTCAGCACAGTAATTGTTTTTTCATTTTATGCGTTAGTTCTCGAAATATTCATGCGTTAGTTAATTTCATTGTTTTCAATGATTTCCGTCAAAATTGGATCAATGTGATTTTCCAATAAGTCCAAATACATATCTCCAGTAAGATTACCAGGTAAAGAGAACGGGCCGACAATGTTATCATCAAATATTCCAACCCAAACATTGAGTTTTTCTGGTTGTTGAGTATAAACTTCGTGGAACAATCTCGGATTGTGTCGATTTACTGGGCCGTTTCGAAAGAACGAACACTCATCGGAGAAACAAACATTGTACACATAATTGGGATTAGCAGTTACTCGTTCACTCATTGTATCACAAAATTCAACACGACGGTCAAAATCATCTTCGTTTAGTGCGTGTGAAAGTTGGATTTTGTAAGGATGGAATTTATGATGCCTCAAAATATTTGTATTTCGAGTTCGTGTAAAACCAGATTAATGTGCTAGCTGCCTCGTACTCGTCATTGGATTCAGAGCAATGTGTCCGAGAACAGCTACTTCCGCTTCTTCATTTCTTTCCATGTTTCGTTTTTTATTAGCCACTGACCCGGTTTCTTGAAACTTTACTAATTCCAAAACATACTTCCTATTAATATGTTTATATAAATGTCGTTGATTGAAGAATTCTGCGCTTCTATTCGCACATTGATTGTTTGCAAAAAGAAATTAAATTATTGAAATTATTTCCACCCGCTCTGCAATTGAATAAACCATGTCGAACAATGAATTAGAACACATACAAGTCTCGATTCAAAACTAAAACATGTCAAAGAACAGGTAAGCCAACTTGATGATCTGTTCGTAATAAATAAACAATTATCGATTCTCATTTTTTTGAAAAAGATATGAATTCAATAATCAACAAAATGAAAACATATTGAATCCAACTGAGAAAACACTTCATAATTAAGTTGGAAATCGTTTCACGAATTGGGACTTGAATATTTCTGTAGCATCATTAATGATTTCATTTCCTTACCTGGTAATCTGATTAGAGATATGTACGTTTATGGACTTTTTGGAGATTTCTATCGATCAAGTGTTACCGCATGTTATTGGAAATACTGCAAATTATATCGAAGATAATTTAGATTGAGTTTCAGCAACATTGAGCTCCTTCGCAATACTCTTTGTTTGTTCGACATCTTGATTAAAATGTCAGTGGATTGGAGGAAGGAAGCCACAGTCATGGTTGATTTGAAGCTCAAAATGTCGATTTTTCACAAAAAAAGCACTTCAAGTGCCATGAAAACACCACTTCATTTTCAAATACTTAGTTAAGAATATTTCTAGAACTAATTCATAAAATGAAAAAACAGTAACTGTGCTGAAATCAGTATAAAAATACCTTTCAAATGAGGTATCACTCACCCCATCTTCCCTATTCAAAATTTGGGGGTGAGGGTTGTAGTAGCAAGGGTTGAAGCGTTATGCTTCCGTAACCTACATCTTAAGTTGTCCCCCTCGAAACAGAAAACGACCTATTCGAGCATCAATATCGAAAAAATTTATTTCGTCTGTAATCTCGTCTGTTTCGTTTTCAAATGGCCACCCTGTATTAGTTTCGAGTTATAATTTTTGTGTGTGTATTTTCAATGATTTGCTAGCTAGCAATGATTTCAAAGTAGCATGTTCATTTTTGTTCGGTCTGCGGCATCTCACAAATTATTTAAATTATATTTCTCCCCTCATTGCAGAGCATTTGTCGGATTTGATCAATTTCTCGGTTTCTCTGGGTAAATTTCCTGAAGTCCTAAAGCAGGCAATTGTTAAACCGGTTCATAAAAAAGGTTGTACTGATGACTTGGAAAACTATCGCCCTATATCTTTATTAAGTCAGCTTTCAAAGGTGATAGAGAGGATTGTCTGTCATCGAATGTATGACTACCTGTCAAAGTTTTCCATCTTGACGGGTTGTCAGCATGGCTTTAGAGCGGGTAGATCCACGCAGGGTGCATGCTGTGAGTTTCTTGAGTATGTTTATTCCTCGTTGGATGATGGGTACCAGGTTGCAGGAGTATTTTTCGATTTAACTCGCGCGTTTGATTGCCTTCGGCCTGATTTTCTTATAGAGAAAATGTACCAAATGGGATTTCGGGGGTATTCTCGAGTGGATTCTCAGCTTTCTTTCTGATCGGTCTATGGTGGTTGAATTGGGTGACTCCCATTCACGAAAATATTATCCAAAATTAGGTGTTCCACAGGGATCAGTCTTGGGACCCCTTCTATTTCTATTATTCATCAATGAGCTTCCTCAGTATATCGAGGCTTGCATTATCATTCTCTTTGCTGATGATACATCCTTAGCAATTAGAGCTCGTAATCTTGATGAATTGAGAGGGATTTGTGAATCTCTTATCAAAAAATTTATTGACTGGTGCAAAAGGAGAGTTCTGATTGTAAATTTGAATAAAACCAAGATTGTAAAATTCCAAGCTAAGAACGGTCCTGTTTTTACGGTGAAACTCTCGGATATCTGCCTCAGGTCATCGGAGTGTATCAATTTCCTGGGAGTGCACGTGGATGCAAGATTGAGATGGTCTTACCACATAGACCACGTATGTAATAAAATAAGTAAATACTACTTTGCTATTTCGCGCCTCAAGAGTTCACTGTCGTTAGATTCGCTCCTTGGAGTGCATTTCAGCAGTGTATATAGTCACCTTTGCTATAATGTGGTCCTATGGGGTTCATCCCCAGATGCTGGGCGCATATTTGTCTCACAGAAAAGAATACTTCGTCTCATTTACAACTCAAGACCTCGAGAATCATGTCGCCCTATATTCAAGACGAATAAAATATTGACATTTCCATCAATATACATATTAAATTGTCTAATATATGTTCATCAAAATTTAAAAAAGCTGAAAACATGTTCAGAGTATCATACCTATAATACTAGGCATAAGGATATGTTATGTATTCCCTTGCATAATACCACAAAGTGTGAGTCGTCCCTAATTTTCACAGGAATGAAATTTTATAACCACTTACCTCAACATTTCAAGGGTATTAGTGAAAAACAGTTCAAGATAAAGTTAAAATCAATGTTGATTGAAAAATGTTTTTATAGTGTTCAAGAGTATTTTGCAAGTTCAATAATTTAGTTTTTTCTTTTTTTCATTGTAAACATTCTATTGTTTCATTTCATTCTTTCTTTTGTTGACTATTCCTATACATCTGTAGATGTCTCAATGGAGGAAATAAATTGTTATTATTATTATTATTATTATTGTTAATTGAATATGAATGCCTGATGAGAGAAATATGAAAGAGAGGAGAGTATCTCGAAAGACATGTGTCGTATTCTATTTCATTTTTTGATTAATTGAATTGTTTGATGTTACGATAAGAATGAAAAATTCTCTTTAATTCATCAAAGAAAACGGTGTTTTCTAGAACAATCAGGTATCGGTGATACTTTTGCAGAAGTCTTAGACTATAATTGTCAATGCCAGGTATATATTTGGTGTATTTACACTCTCAAGGATAGACTTGTTCAATTAAATATTGAGAACTTGCTTCGGTTATTTTTCTTCAATGTTTTAACCTATCGTTAAAAATGAAATCAATAATTTGTCAACGACAATATTGAATTTTGTTAACAAGCATTGAGACTTAATCAAGGGCTGGGTTACATATGCCTTGAAGAAAATCAGAAATTGATCACCAAATATAATCACCAAATCTATTATCTAAAAATAAATATACAAGTGCTTAATTGAACCTATCAAATCTAGAACAACTAACTATGAACTATCCAAGAATCAACTTACTGAGAAAACCGTGCATTTAAGGACAATGGTCACTATGATCTATCAAAGAATGAATTATATTAAAAACTAGCAGTTATCGAGTACTTACTCACTATTGCAGATGTTAATCAATTCGATAAAATATAATAACTGAAATTAATATCAGTTGACTAGGCAGTCAGAAATTAATAGGGATTATCTCCAATTATTCAATAATAAACTGACATAAATAAATCAAATATGGTAAGGGATTTATCTTAAAAGTCAAGATGAATTCTTCTCCCAACGATTAGCATCAGAAATGCACCAAGTATGGAAAGGTATAGTCAAAATCTCTCCAGATACAGCAATTAAATTTCTAAACCAATTGATCCCAGAAGTTTTGTATCGTTCACCCAAAATTTCCGTGTAATATGTAGAGTGAGAATTACCATAGGAAATAAAAAAAAAATCTGAGAATGAAATAAAAATAATTTTAAAATCTTTAATTGAATTTAATTGAACATCGTGTAGCTTACCCTCTTTATCAATAGATTTTCACTTAATTGCAGCCTTGAAATATGGAATAAAATCTGACTAGGCTATCCAAATCCAATTGATTAATGCCTCAACAGCAAAATTAATTCAGCTCCTAAAAATTACAAATTCGAAAATAATTGCTGGTTTGAACTCTGACTGTTTCTCAGATTTTTAATTCACAACTCTTCAATGTCGGCGATAGATAAAGAATAAAAATCGATATTAATTTCCTGAAGACCACGAAGTGAGAGATAAGAAAAAATGAGGAAAAAAACTCTTCGTGTTTATATCAGCTACGATGGTTTGAATGCAAAATTTATGTATCGAATCTCGCAATAAGACATCTAACGGCGATGCAACAAAACAAACCCTCCGTTACAAAAATCATTTATGAATCTAAAATATCTTATGAGAAAACTGTAATCAATGGAATGATGAGATTAATAATCAAAATGAATTCAAACTGTATCAAACTTTGTTTTTCATCTTGATTATCTACTACGAAGATATGATGAAATTTCAACACCTTGTATCTTTTTGAGGGAGCCGAATTTCAAAAAAGCGTATAGGAAAAAACTATATATAAAATAAATGTAGTTGTCGAAGACTTAACCTGTATACTTCATTAATGGCCGGTTTCTGAACTCGCATTTAAGGTGTGGTTAGCTATCAATTCGATAACATAACGGTAAACAAAGGGAGTTATGGGCTCCATAAGTTATCGAAGCGTTAAAGCGACTTCAGAAACCGGCCATAAGTCCAGCAAAAATGACAGTTTATCGAAACATTAATAGTCCGCTTCAATCACTATAAGGTTGAGAAATAAATTGAATCCAGTCTGCAAAGTATCTACGAAAGAAATAAGTGGAATACTGATCTGGCCCAATCAAACTAGACTTTGCTTTCTCTAAAGCCAACGTATAAAGCAACCTTTTCTTTCGTAAAATCCACCCTCTTCGGAGTCTGGCGTCTCAAGTGTATTCCCAGATTATCGTCTGAATCCTAATTTAATATCTCCCTTATAATTCTAGTACGCAGTTTCGCAATTAGTTGACAAACTCATCCAAGATATTACCACGGATTATTAAAATTCACGAACCGTTAATAATGGGAGTTTACAGGAAAAACGCCATCCGTCCAGGCTTTCTTGGAACTCCGGCAAGTTTTCGAATGGCTAAATTGCGTTTGGCAAACGAACCGATACTTCTTCTTGGATAGAGAGCCGTACCTGCCATCTCTCTGTGACCAAAAGAAGGCAATGAGGTTTCAAGGATGATGGATAGGGTTGAGTTTGGGTCTTATTATGAAAGTTTCGATGTAATCAGAAGTTGGATCTTCAGGAATTGCCCCTTGAATTATTTATTAATCATTGGGGCGGGGTTCAAACAGCATCGGGAAAAGCAATTATATTATATTTGATGGTTTTATGGATAAATATCGCAAATTCACAATATCTCTGAAGCCAAAATATCTAAAATTGACAATTATAGTCTAACACTGCTAATAAAGGATCACCGATACCTGATTATTCTAGAAAACATCGCTTTCTTTGATGAATAAAAGATGAATTTTTCATTCTCATCATGACATCAAACAATTGCAAAATAAACTACAGAAAAATCAAATCAAAAATAAACTAGAATACGACACATGTGTTTCGAGATTTGTGTAGAACACTTTTCTCTCATCAGGCATTCATATTCGACTAACAATAATTCGAACAATTCTTGGTTACAACCTACTTTGTGAGATGCCGCGGACGGAAGTTGTACGTAGTGCTATTTATACAGGGGGCCATTTGAAAACGAAACAGGCGAGATACCAGACGAAATAAGTTTTTTCGATAGAAATTCTCGGACAGGTCGATTTCTGTTTCGAGGGGGACAACTTAAAATGTAGGTTACGGACGCATAGCGCTCCAACCCTTGCTGCTACTACCCCACCCCCAATTTTTGAATAGGGAAGATGGGGTGAGTGATACCTCAATTCAAAGGCATTTTTATACTGATTTCAGCACAGTAATTGTTTTTTCATTTTATGCATTAGTTCTCGAAATATTCATGCGTTAGTTAGTTTTATTGTTTTCAATGATTTCCGTCAAAATTGGATCAATGTGATTTTCCAATAAGTCCAAATACATATCTCCAGTAAGATTACCAGGTAAAGAGAACGGGCCGACAATGTTATCACCAAATATTCCAACCCAAACATTGAGTTTTTCTGGTTGTTGAGTATAAACTTCGTGGAACAATCTCGGATTGTGTCGATTTACTGTGCCGTTTCGAAAGAACGAACACTCATCGGAGAAACAAACATTGTACACATAATTGGGATTAGCAGTTACTCGTTCACTCATTGTATCACAAAATTCAACACGACGGTCAAAATCATCTTCGTTTAGTGCGTGTGAAAGATGGATTTTGTAAGGATGGAATTTATGATGCCTCAAAATATTTGTAATTCGAGTTCGTGTAAAACCAGATTCATGTGCTAGCTGCCTCGTACTCGTCATTGGATTCAGAGCAATGTGTCCGAGAACAGCTACTTCAGCTGCTTCATTTCTTTCCATGTTTCGTTTTTTATTAGCCACTGACCCGGTTTCTTGAAACTTTACTAATTCCAAAACATACTTCCTATTAATATGTACGACTGAGTACATTTAATCCTTCAGGTAAATTATGGCCCTCCCTGCGGTCGGGCCATAAACTTTACCTTCAGGATTAAATGTACTACTTCAGTCCCGCGGTATATAAGATACTATTATTCACAGAAATGAGGTACTCAACTTTTTCTAATTCCTGCGACTTACACTTCATGCTAACTCTTGAAACCTATCTATAAAGTTTAACGATATCGAAGGAAATCCTTCGTGTGAGACAATATTTGTCCCACGTGGAGCAAGGAATGTTTACAGACTACGTCATTAGACCAACTCCTGAGGTAAGTGCATTCCTTAACAGGTAATAGTTGCCTGAAAGCTGCAACTTCGCTGAATATTTTATGAAGCTTAAACCAAGGTAGTTGTGTACTCGGTTGCAACAGGAGATTTTCACGTAATTAAGGAGGATCCCGTACTGGTAAACAAGTTAGGACCTTAAGTTTCGTAGAGATCATCTTGAAAAATTTAGCTACTCCGAAAGTTTTGGGGATGTCGAGCCGGAATTGGTTAGTAACTCTATTCTCTCAGGCCTTCAGGAGCAGAAGTTGGGTCTTAAATGATTTGATTGAGGAAAAAACAGATTGTATAACACATTGTAATCGTTGAATTATTTTTGAAAATTAGTTAACTCAATTCAGGTACAGATACGCAACTTTAACAAATCAAAGAAAAATTTGGACAGTTCTTAATCGTTTGAGAACACGTCATGGTCGTACCAATAGCATGCATTTCAGATGGAACTCAGTTGCAAGCGCAAGTTGTGAATGTGGAGAAGCAGAAGAAACAATACCTCATCTCATCAATAGTTGTCCTATATATAAATTTCATGATGGTTTTAGGGCTATCCATTATGTGTCCGATTCTTTCTTGGATTAGGTTATAAATTTCAAACGAATATGATACGTATTTTTGTAATTCGTTTTTTTTTTCGGCTTTTGTCTTTTTATATACAGATTCGATGTGAGCAACTTGAAGAAGTCTCTGTCTCCATCAATAGAAGACCACTCTTGAAGAAAGAAGTCCCTAAAATATATTTCAGCTTATTTTTGTACTTTCACACTTAGGCGAGGAGCCAGGATTTTTTTACTAGTTTTTTTTCCCTAGGCTTTTATGTCATACGCCGAATTGTATGGCACCCCATCACTAACCCCTGATCTATATGCTTTATTGTTTGCTAACTAAATATTTTAAGTCGAAAGTTCAAAAGAATATATATATAACAAATAAAAACTAGACTTGAAATTTGAGAACAGGTCGAGCAAATCTTTCACGCTAAATGGAAATGTAGGATCGTAAATGAGATCCCTACCTATGCATTTCGTCCCTGGCGCACATATTTGGACTCATCAGTATGGCTTGTTTGCGCCATGCCATAGACACAGGGGAGAAATTTGCACCTAGTCGGTATGAAGCTTCCATTCCATTCTAACCATTCGGCTATCGAAGCCCTGAATATTGTTGCTATGTGGGGCTTTATGGAGTGTCGCCACGTGAGATCCCTACATTCTCCCCTGCCAGTGACGGAGGAACGAAACCAGAGCGTGTTACAAGGTCATTAGGTGCAGCCGGATGAAGGCCACCTGAGCAGAGCTACACCTCACGGCATCGTGAGGACGGGTGATGTGCACCTAAGCAGATCCGCGATACCGCGGCAGAGCAAGGTACGGCATGAGAAAGGTGTCTAGAGTTTCGTTGGAAGTTGCAGGGAGGGAGCGAGTATTTAGGCCAAGTGTTTCAGCATCAACCGTCTGCGAGTATTCAGGCCATTTTTGTGTCTCAGCGTCAACCATCTGCTTTCCAGGACACGTCGTAAAGACAACCGTTGCCATCACGTCGGGGTCACCAATGTAGGATCGTAAATGTGATCCCTACTTATGCGTTTCGTCCCTGGCGCACATATTTGGACTCATCAGTATGGCTTGTTTGCGCCATGCCATAGACACAGAGGAGAAATTTGCACCTAGTCGGTATGAAGCTTCGAGCGCTAACCATTCGGCTACCGAAGCGCTGAATATTGTTGCTATGTGGTGCTTTATGGAGTGTCGCCACATGAGATGCCTACAGAAATAATATACAATATGGATAAATATTTAACCATCGGAATCACAGCAGATTGACCCAAAATAAAAATGAAGTGGATTGTTGCGGATTTGTCCAAGAAAAATTGATTGGAACTGAAAGAGCATGAGCCTATGATGTTTGGATAATATCAACCCAAATTTAAGATTTCAAATAAAATGAATTAGATTGGAATAGCGATTTGGGTGAACTGTTTTATTCTCAAATCCAATTTTTGTGAATTCATCCTGATATCAAAAGAATCTCAATAAATATCTTTTCATTACATTCTTGAATTCGTGGACAAGTTCCAGGAAAAAATTGTTTTTAAATCGTTCAATCGTTCGAATGACGTTCAAGGAATAAAGTTGTACGAATTTCTAGAAAATCCCCTGTATATAAAGGGTGATTCATTTAGAGGTATACTTTGTGGTGGGAACTTAGTTGCAGATCGCGCTTGCGTGGTGTAAACTGCAGTGGTATTCTTGTTCTGTAGTGTCTGACCGAACGCACAATTCGCTCTACCATCACTAAGTTTGAGCTCAATATTCGTTATCGGATAATACTCGACCAAATAGACAACATTCAGCTCGTAGTGAAGAGAAATAACGGCGGTGGGGAGAGTGTACGTGATGACTCTGAAGTGTCGATTCATCGCCACTCAAAGGCTTGGCCTTTCGTATTCAACGACTTGGCGAATATTACGTAAGGATCTTTCTTTGAAAGCTTACAAAATTCAATTAGTTCAAGAACTGAAGCCGACGGACCTACCGAATCGTTTAAGTTTTAGTCGTTGGACTCTTGACAAGCTTGCAGAGGATCTACTCAATCATCACAAAAATATTTTGCATATCCCTGGAAGTTATGTACTTCATGCAATGTGTCATGTTTATTCCTTCTAACCGCTCAATTTTCATAATGGTCATTCGCCCAGATTTGTAACATAATTGCGAAGTGGTAATCGATTTTTTTCGTGAATTTTTTCGTGTTACGCAGCTGGACGTCATGCAGAATATGTAAATCTTGCGAGCTTTTGAATATTATTAACATTTTTAGTAGCACGGGAACCGAATTGAGTTCCAATAGGTATTTGCATAATTGATTTTATCCGCCATGCCAGAAAAAGATTGTGATTTTCCTAAGTTCGACCTCTGTGGCCTAATCAGGGCGGAAAAATGAAATTCCGATTGGTCCCGAATTCGATCACGTAATTCCATTGAAACAACGTGAAAGAGCACTGGCGTGTCCTTGTGAGAAATGTGTTCAAAAGTTACATTAACTAAGTAAAAACTATTCAAACTTCCTGTGAAAATAAAAATGTTCTGTTTTATATTTATCCACGTTTTATTATAGGTGCCTGTTCTTATAATGACAAGGATGACGAGGCAAATTGCTCCCTTTGAAATCATTCTATTGCATAAAGTTTCTGTATTTATTCATTCACAATCTTAATCAATAAGAAATGTACCCCCAGTAATAGGAATAATTTGGAAAGATTGATTCAACAAGAGTAGGGGAGAATGTAATTCTTCATTCGTGACCATCGGCTGGCTTAGTTCGCGCATCGCATTACCTGTTGGCAGGCGTGTGAAGTTTTTGCGCCATTTTCATCTCAAAATAATTAGCATTTATTTCTGTACTTCTAATAGGTACTATTGGTACCAATTCATCTTGCGATCCAGCAGCTATTTCGTTATAATAACTCAAAATTGCTTGTCAGGCATTTTTTCCGTCTTACCTCCCATGCACGTAATCCTAACTACCTAGTGATTCCTACTGCCCACATTAACTAACTTTATTAAAATAGTGTTATTGTTTGTTGACGAGAAATTTTTCATGAAAGAACTCGTGTGGAATTCTTATTTGGGAAAAAACTACCATCTCTTATTTTTCCTACCACCAACGTTCGGACATTCAAGATAAAATAAAAGCTTTCAAATAAACTAACAATATTTAAAAATTGTAAAATTAAAAGTCAGTATGTTCGAAAACTAATTTGTCACCTTGACAATGACAGAAGATGTCTCTAGAAACGTTGGTAGTAAGCACAAATAAACCTCTACAGTATTATATTTTGTTTATAAATGTCGAAAATTCGTGCTACGAAAACAAATAAAACTAAGTGGACATGAAAAATAGAAGCTGATTGAAAAAATAAAATTTTTCAAGAACGAAAACTGCTAAGGTAATGAATATTCCATTTGCTATTCTTCACCTGAGGTAAAAGAAAAATATTACGTAGGCATCTCGTCTCGGCTGTTATACTATATTTAACCCTGTGATGGAAAAAAAATTGACGAGCACCATTAACAAAATGTTCAACATATTCTTTGGATGCACTCCAAATCAAATAAAAAAGTGCATTTGACTACGTTGAAGCCCCCAAGCTGAAATACAATTTCAATACCTATTCGAGGCTACCTGGTACTATAGAATATTTACTATTGAAAGTAACTATGAAATCCCAGTATGACGAGAACAATACAATCGTATACCATTATTCATCGTCAATAGATAACTCAGTAAAATCCATCTACGTATTGTATTATAACATATTCATTACACTAAGATGACATAGTACAATTTTAAAGTGAACAGGATTGTGGTTGCAATGAAACTAAAGGAAAACTATGAGTTTGGTAACTTTTAATTCAAGATTCGTTCGTTGATTATTTTATAGTGCCCCTCTCCGTTGTTTCTGTACCGTACTGTTCTAGAGTGATCATAGTATAATCCCATGAAAAATTTGGCAGCGAAACAAAACGATGATACCGTCTGAAACTTCGACGGAATAACGGAAAAATTTCAATGAATCAACAACCAATATGTCTAGGGGAAAGAACAAGTTTCGCCTCAACGAAACCATTTCGTATTCCGCAACTGACGCCAAAACAACATGGTGGATTTCGGACACGATCATAAAGGGATCCCCGGCTCATTTAAAATTTAAATCTCTTTCCGACCATGTGTCGATCCTGCTGGATACGCTGCAGTTCCTGCACGGATATTAGACCCTGTTATTATACCGTGATAAACGATGTCGACGGAATTCCGCTCATAGGCCTATTTGTTTCGATTCGCTAGGAAACAATGACTCCTTTCTTCACCAATTATCTATATCCTTCCTCAGACCGTTTTGAAGCGTTGCGAATGTGGTGAAAAATAAATCATTACTCAACGATTGTGCTTCTGGTTTCCTATGAGGACGAAAGATGGCGTATCATTTTCAAATCGTGCTGGACATGAGAGCTAGTTAAATGTCAATTCTTGTTACATCGAATGACAATGACGCAGTAGTGCAGGAATGTGGAAGTTTATTGATAAATGGTCCACATTGGGCGCCAGTATCATGATTCGAAGATCACACGTTTAATCTTGTTTGATATATATCTTATTTATATCGTTTTTTTTTCATAATTGACAATTTTCTACGAATTAACATGTAAAAATTTATTTTTATTACCAATTTCAATTTTTGTTATATTAACATTTTCTGATGAACGAATTATCACGTTCCTTCATCTTTTTTATAGCTTCCAAAAATTACAGAAATGTCCTTGCCTTGCCTAATAAATAAATTTATTTATTTAAAACTATCAAAATTGAATAAAGGTAAAACGAATAACTTGTTTATATTTTGTTGATATAATGAACAATAAAGTTGTTGATGAATTTTTTCTGTTAATTGGAAATGAACTGTCAATTATGATGAAAAATTTCTTGATCAAATATTTGAACCATAAAACAATGAAAAAAACCTTTAAAAACAATTGAAACTTATTAATGAAAAAAGATTTTTTCATTCATAAATAACAATTCAATAAGATTTGAAAAAAATTCAAATATATTGAGACGACCATTTGTTTAAGAAAAATGTATGAAAATTGTTGTTATGACTATAATATATTAACATGAAAACGGTAAGTAAGTAACAAATGAAGAAAAATAATTCACAACAGGAGGTAAATTTCCTTTTTTTATCGAATCAAAAAAATAACTTTAAACAAGTATTGATTCAAGAAGCTTCTATCACACTATTTTATTCAATGGGTACACGAGAATGGCTCTACGAAGTGAAAACATTTTATTAAAATATTCAAATAATTTTTAATTTAAGATGATAAAAGATGTCCAAGGAAAGTTGTTGATTGACTAAGGACTAATTCATTGGAAAAATAACTTTCATAAAAAATTCAAAAATTCCAAGGGGACTAAATTCTTAGGAGTATTTAGATTATATTGTGTTTTTTCAAAATTTTCAAATTTATTATAGGTATACACCTATAAAAATTTTTCATTTCAAATTTTTTTTATTGTAGTTGACTGCTTCGATATTTAGCTTTGTACAAACTTTAATATTATGTCTACAAGGAGTCATTATCAAGTGTGTAAATAATTGTATAGAAATTATTGAGGTACATAATCTGAATGAATTTAGTCAGTGTTAGGATAGATCATAAGTTTGTGAAAGTACATATGTAAAAGTACACATATGAAATCTTTATATATACATGTGTATCAATAAAAAGGTTATATGTGTAAATAAATTTTTTAATACAGTAAAGATATATAATTAAAATTAGAACAATGTATTGACTTACATGTATACGTATTAAGTGACATAAGATATAAATGATCTTCATAATTTGTCGTATATACGAATGCTTCTCAAAAATTTAATGGTGTTCAGAACACTTACTATCTTGCAACGCCATGTGCTCCACCTCAAAATGGCGCACGGACTGCAATTTTTGACTTTTAATCAAAATTATTAATAATGGACTAATGGAGGTTCAGTTTCGGAGATCGGAAATTTTTTCAGTAAATGTTCTCTTTCAGGAATTTCAGGAAAGTTGAAAACTAAACACCACTTCTTTAATATATTCAATTGTTTATAACCCTTGAAATTTTCAATGTACTGGTGCAATTATTTCGTACAATATTCTTTATTTCATTTATTTAATTCATAATCGCGAAATTGAGTTCTATCGCATATTTTTAATAAAAGTTTGACCTATTGACGTCATTTGAACTCACTAACTAGAATAGGTAGACTTTAGGCTAAACTAGTAGTTGACAGGTTGAGAGGAAGTCCATCTGGAGGTTGTCAAATATACAGAAATGTGGACAATTCTAAGAGCTTGTGATATATGAAACTATTTCGATCTGTTTGCTTTAACTTAAACCTTTGAAAGGAAACATATCAACATTTTCCAAATTCAAAATAGGTGGAGACAGATGTGCCTACTTGGCACTCGACCTCAAAACAACTACTATGAAAATCGTTGGCATATACAACGTTCTGAATTTTCAGCCCAGTATATTCGTTGATTCGTATTCCTCATATAAGTGTGCAAAAACGACTGACGACACGACAGTCTTCAATGATATATTTCTGATTATTTAAGATATCATAGCTGCATATTCCATTCCTCAAAAACTACTAGAAAAAGTCAGTCTACGCCTCTGGGTATAACGTTCAATCTCCTTGAAACAATCAATAACCCACCAACTGATCCATGAAACATACCAGAATGCCTTCCAGTTCTGCCGGGAATCCATCGCGTTGAAAAAACAAAACCGCTACTCAATTGAAGTCGTCTGGGTCATCCGCTTCCGACAACAGAGATCTTGGTAGTACAAGTTTGTTGAACTCCGAGAGACAAACAGGGAACGGCTATTAGTTTTTTTCGTCAGATTCACTTTCTCCATAACCGGTTTCATTCTATTTATACGTAACGATGCGTACTAGAAGCGGATCGTCATCGGTTTGTGGGTCACGTGGATCACGACAGGTTTTTAAAGATGGTGTTTGGGTAGGTTCGTTTTGGGTTGGATAGTGTGAGCGATATGATTTCTCCTTCTGCTTCGCAATCTTAGGCATTGTAAAATATTTCTAAATTGATTTTTAATCCTGTGGAATGAATTGAAAATTAGAATTGAGGGCGTGCATTCGAAATTCTGGATAAAATACCCCCTGTAGAATATCGAACCCGCGTGTCCAAATTGCCGGTCTTGTGCTGCTCTATTATTGAAACACCAAAGAACAGCAAAAATCTTCTTCAAATGATAGTATTCCTTTACAAACAACAAAAGTTTTTGTGACAATTGTTGGTGATACGGTCTTCTACAAGGAACGGTTTAAGCCCCTATGCTTTTCAATTTATATCTTCCTGATCCACTTACGACTACGTCTCTAAAATTTGCATTTGATTTGATGATGAAATCATTTTGGCTTATGCCAGTTGCTAGCATATTCGGACAAACCCAATCGTGAAGAAAATTAATTTGCTTATGCAGTTCTTATTCTCGATTCTGTAAAAATTAAAGTTATCCGCTCAGCACCAAATGAAGAACCAACTCGCCCTGTTTTCATTCGTATAATTCCCTAATTATGTTGTTTTCATATATTTTATAAAGAATTGAAGAACTTTTTTCGACTTCTGATGAGTATCTTCCTTGTTTCGTAAACAAAGCAAGCCAACTTCATTAAGTTTGAACTTAAACTGAATTTTTTCTTTATTATTCGTGGGTGTACTTTATGAGCATCATGTATTGTGATGCCATATTTCTCACGGGAACAATGATTATAGCTATAATGATTCAATGAACAAGTCGATAGGGGACTACCTACTGACAGGAGATAATTATATAATGTGATTTCTGTAAAATTTCACATAATTATAGACCTTTTAAACAACAATAGATGTATTATATTGTGTACTTGATATCTTCATCATGTTCCTTGCATCGATTTTTTCGTTCTTTACAATATGGCATCAAATTATTAGTTTTTATGTTACAAAGTCCCATCCAACATTAATTAAAATGACAAAGAATAATAATTCAGCTTGAGAAGTGTCATGTAAATCAGTAATCCACAGTGGGCATTTCAGTTCCGATTGAGAGACGGCTTCGAAATCAGGGATATTCTCTTGATTCTCATGAAACGAACATAAAAGCCACAATCATTGAGATATGAAAATGAAGATAGAACAAAGCGCAATGAAGTCGTATTAATTCTGTACTCAAGTAAACAAGTAGTGAAAAAATGAAATATCCTTAAAAATCACTGTGGAAAAATATAATCACAGAAAGAACATTCATCAAAGCAAAGAATTATAATTTATAACAAGTAGTAAAGAAACCCCATATTAATTAATGAAGACAAATTAGGAAAAACTCGAGCCAAAACTGATTCGACATTCAGAATAAAACTGTTTCGAAAATAGGAAAGATTCTCATGAAACATTCATAAAAACAAAACTCCATTGGTTAGGCATTATAAGCCCAATTGGAAGCTTGGCCTTCATCACATTCTTCTAGAGTAACAACCCTACAATTCCCAAATACAACCAATTGTTTGCAATAAATTATCACAAACTCTGTTCGGTTTAGTCTTAGTCTGCTCATGAGGAATTCAAAATAATATTTCATGAGCATCATCTTTGTAATTAGTCAGAATTGTAGTCTTGTTTTGAGAAATCAATAAATGATGAAAATAACAAAAATGTAATTAGTATTTACTGCATTAAATGAGAGAGAAACCCAGACATATCCAACTAATTGCAATAAAGTCGCTTAAATTCCGTAGGTTTTTTTAAGCCGGCTCATGAGAAATCACACTTATATATCATGAGCATCATATTTGGAATCAATCAGAATTGTAGTCTTTTTTTGAAATATCAATAAATGATAAAAATAACAAAAATATAATTAGCATTCACTGCATTCGGTGAAAGAAATGCCCAGACATTCAATAAAGTTTGCAATAAAGTCGCATAAATTCCGTAGGGTTTTTTCTTAGTCGGCTCATGAGAAATCACACTTATATGTCATGAGCATAGTCTTTGGAGTCAGTTCGAACTATGGTCTATTTTTGAAGAATCAATGAATGATGATATAATGAATATTTACTGTTCAGTGAGGGAATGCTATCGTAGAAATTAAGTTGGTTAAACTGAAGAAGAATTTTAGTTATAGAATGAATCCTGTCATGATAAATTAGGGTTGTCATTTTAGGAGCATCGTTGTTAGAATTTATTTCATTAATAATCAATTTTTGTGGAAAAAAGAGTAAAGAAGAAAACGAAATATCCTTCAATATCCCAGTTGGAGAATATAATCAAAATACTAACATTCAGTAAAGCAAATCAGAATAATTAATAATAATAAGAAGTAAAGAAATTCCACGTCAATCAGTAAAGACAAATTGGGAAAACACGAACTGATTCGACATTGAGAACAAAATGGCTTCGAAAACAGGGGAGATTCTACAGATTCTCATCAAGTATACATAAGAACAACATTCCATTTGTCAGGCATAATAGAAGCAAAGCGAAATCTCGTCGTTATAGCGTTCATCAAGAATTACAACTCCATCAAAACCCAGACATAACCAACTGTTTGCAATGAAGTCGCACAAATTCCGTCCGGTTAATTTTTAATCCTCTCATGAGAAATTCACGGTGTTATTTTAGGAGCATCGTCGTCGGAATTAGTTTGAATAATTAATTGCGTGGGAGGCAGAAGGAGGCAGAAACCACCTGTTAAGTGGAGGGACATTGGAAGGGGATCGGATAGCAACAAACCGAGAGGTAAACAAGAGTCAACAAGGGCTTCTCGTGTTATGGAGGCCTAAATGGGCGCGTTGGCTCGAAGGTTTTCTCGATGGTCTGTTGTTCAGTCATCTACTTTATTTACACTTTGAACAGGAATTCCGAACACAGACCAGTAACCAGGGGGCGTCACTCACTTGAACGAACTTGTTTCGCACAGACGGGCGTCATAGGCTCTTTAGCTAAACGCAAATTTATTAAAAGTATCTTTTTATGAATTGTAGCAATCGTTCTGCTTGGACTTACAGATACAGAATTCGTGTTCGGAAATGAAACTGTCTTTGAGCATTTTTCAGTTGAGTCAATCTGAATATCTATGCAATACCAATATGGAGAAATATTATTCAGTTCCTAGCGCAAGTTGTGAATGTGGAGAAGCAGAAGAAACAATACCTCATCTCATCAATAGTTGTCCCATATATAAATTTCAAGATGGTTTTAGGGCTATTCATGATGTTTTCGACTCTTTCTTGGAATGGGTTATAAATTTCAAACGAATATGATACGTATTTTTGTTATTCAGTTCTTTTTTCTGCTTTTGTCTTTTCATTTCCAAATTCGATGAGAGCAACTTGAAGAAGTCTCTGTCTCCATCAATAGAAGACCACTCTTGAAGAAAGAAGTCCCTAAAATATATTTCAGCTTATTTTGTATTTTCACACTTAGACGGGGAACCAGGTTTTTTTTTTACTGGGGTTTTTTCCCTAGGCGTTCATGCCATATGCCGAATTGTATGACACCCCGTCACTAACCCCTGATCTATATGCTTTATTTTTTGCTAACTAAATATTGTCAGCCAAAAGTTCAAAAGAATATATATATATATATATATGAGAAAAATGAAAAAAAATACTTGTATATACACTACTGAGAAAATATAAAGGATCCACAAAAATTCCAAAGTTTTGGTCAATATTCACTTGGCCATAACTTCGAGAGTACTAAAAATAAAGAGAAGGAAATTGTAGCCCCAAGTGTGTAGTTTTTGGATTTGAACTCTGAAATTTTGAAGCGCCAGTGATTTTTGAGTAATCTGAGAAATAACAGCGATAAAATATTTTTCGGTCTACGAGTGTGGAAAAATTTTTTTTTGCTCTACAAGTATGAGGATCGGAAACCTTTGTCATTTAACTTAGATTGCTGTTTTCATAGCACTTGATACGTCCATTCCTAGCCAAGATATGGTACAGAAAGTTTGATATGGGTTTCAGAAAATACAGAAAATATTTCTAACACCTGTCCATTGCTCTTTTGTGTTTTTTTTCCTTTCTAACCATCCATTGTGCGTTATGTCAATTGAAATTCGTTATGATGTGATGAATTTTTTTTTCTGTAAGTTTTGCATTATTGTCAATATGTAATAGGTTTCAATTTGTATTGATTAGTATTCTGTTAATCATTGTAATTATGTAATAATACTTACTCATTTGTAAAATTGGGTCTATCCCGTCAATAAATAAATTGGCTTTTCTATATCTTCAATATATGAATTACCGATACTTAAGATATAGAAGAGGTATATCAGTGTATAAAATTACACGGAAATTGTCACTATAGTT
Source organism: Micraspis discolor (assembly GCA_030674115.1). NCBI lineage: Eukaryota > Metazoa > Arthropoda > Insecta > Coleoptera > Coccinellidae > Micraspis > Micraspis discolor. The sequence goes on from JARTUT010001740.1 coordinate 8,056,329, forward strand.
GTGTATCTATAATTTATTCATATTCGCAGGTCTGTGAGGTGAACAAGAGTCAACAAGGGCGTTTCAAGTTTGTAGGCCTAAATAGGATCGCGCTGGTTCGAAGGTTTTCTCAATGCTCTGTTGTTCACTCATCCACTTTATTTACACCCTGAACAGGGATTCCGAACTAAGTTGTGAAGAGCCGGAGCACGGGGGTGCCGAAATCGGGTTTCAATTAATGGGCTTTTGTTTCACACGGGCGACGGGAAGGACTGATATGGAACACCGATTCGTAATTATCATATATGCGGAATAACAAAGCACTCCGGCAGTGATCGAATTAGATGTTAATCGATGCCGAATTGCGTTATAGTGGAAAATATACCTTTGTATCTCTGTATCTCATAGCGCTATGGCAGTTGAGTATGAGGATACTAGTACACGTCTAACTTCATACACGAATTCCTGAAAATCTCTCTTGATATCTCATACGATATTCGTCAGGTGTCAACGAAATTTTTTGTGTATATAAGATGATTAATATTTTGGATATTCAGAAATTGCATTGTTACGTCGTCATCATATATAGACAGTGAGCCTTTGATGAAATTTTTTACACATATAGTAAAATTTTGAATGATTATAGTGAATTCAAAACAGGAAAACTGTAGAAACGTGGAATCATTTCTGTTCAGTGATTTTTTCCAGTCAGAGTTAGATCCAAGAAAAAGAGCAACGTTTTCATTATGTCCTTCCAATTTTGAAATCATTTTGGGCATTTTGAGGCAGAAAATCGCTCTTACGGAATAGCTCCTTCAAAAATTGTTTAATATGAATTAGGTTACCACAAAGAGAGTGCAGAATTCTTGAAGAAAATCGCTGTTTTCTTGAATAATAAATGACTCGCAATTACCCAACTAAAAAAATACTCGGATGACAAAATTGCCTTCTGAATGTTTCTCTATGTCTTATAATGTAAAAAGAAAAATATTGGTCGTACCAATAGCATGCTATTTAGATGGAACTCAGTTCCTAGCGCAAGTTGTGAATGTGGAGAAGCAGAAGAAACAATACTTCATCTCATCAACAGTTGTCCCATATATAAATTTCAAAATGGTTTTAGGGTTATTCATGATGTTTCCGATTCTTTCCGTATTTTTGTTATTCGGTTCATTTTTCTGCTTTTGTCTTTTTATTTCCAGATTCGATATGGGCAACTTGAAGTCACTGTCTCCATCAATAGAAGACCATTCTTGAAGAAAGAAGTCCCTAAAATATATTTCAGCTTATTTTTGTACTTTCACACTAAGGCGGGGAGCTAGGGTTTTTTTACTGGGATTTTTTCCCTAGGCTTTTATGTCATACGCCGAATTGTAAGACACCCCATCACTAACCCCTGATCTATATGCCTTATTGTTTGCTAACTAAATATTGTAAGCCAAATGTTCAAAAGAATATATATATATATAATGTAATTTCAAAAGGGTTAATCTAATAATCGATTTAGTTTAAATGAGACTCCTGTCTTGACATAACCTTATATCTATGGAATGTTTTTCGCTCATTTTCTACAATTCTCATTCCTTCAAATTATGAATTAAAAAATAATTTCCACATTAAATAATACGGTTATCAAATCAGCATGAAAAAATGGAATTATGACTATTATCAATTTAAATATAAGAAGTTTGTATTTCAGCTAATTTCACACTCACACACTGCATAGCAATATCACCACTCGTATGTACTTGGAATCTACCCACTCATTTTTTCTCTCTTCTCATTTCTAACTTTGTGTATATTTTTTCTCTCTTCGTATTGAATTGGAGTATTTGACTCAACTCTTTGCTTACGCTCGCGCTGGTCTATAGCTGGTATACTACGAGTATGAGTTCAAGTGTCACGCATTCACTCTTAATCTGTCCCTTTGTGTTTTCAATCGCATTGAAGTTTAAACTTTCAAAGCAACAGAGCTTTTATGCCGTCTGCCATGATAGCGTTAAACGTTTAACGCAACCTTGTATGAGATCGGATCAAAAGGCCCACCTTGTCATGAGACAAACACAGGAAAAAGCTCATAAAGCGAGAAAATTACCTAATATTGCTTGATATGAAAACCCAACATCCATCGTTCATAAATAATTAGTACGAACAGCCAACTCATTATCCATTACAGAATCATTATTCATCCGAAAATTTGCGCAATATTAAAATTAATATAAACACAGTTTCATGTTTCATTCGCCTATCAAGTTTATTGCAACAATACTAATTGAATTAGGGTCGGATGTGATTATCAGTTGTTGAGTAAATTAACGGGAAAATATTGCCAGATAGCATGACTATTGAAAAACCTATACCTGGACGTGGTCGAGGTTTGCCCTCAGCTAATAAGACAAACTTCAGTGGCAGTTATGCATTTTAGGAAATCTACAACCCAAGGGTTCGCGTGATGTCGACTACTTCTGACTGAGTTGTTCAATTAATTCTGATTGAATGCAGGGCTATTTTAGTTTCAATGAAATAAGCATTAAATCATATGTCTCCTGTTATTAAGTTGAGTGAAGTGAAAATTGGAGAAAATTGCAAAGGATTTCATTTGATAGCCATTGAATTCGTGACGTTTATGCATTCTAGTTTATGTCGAGGCATTTTTAATTATCGATGGCGTAGGGATTATTCGCAGTTTTTTTTACACTAAGAAATAAATAAAGAAATCATCTTAAGCACTAATGAAAGGCCGACATTTGAGTTTCTGTCTTGAATATGTGATTGTTGTAAGTCACTCCGTCTTGATAGCCTTTACATTAATGTTACTCTATACACTCTATCTACTAGTCAGCACACTGATCTGTAGGTCTTCTTAACGCCTCTTAAGCTGCTGCAATGGCATCCTTGCAGGCATTTCTAGTTGCTATTCTCATTACAGTAACATTGAAGATTCCATTTTGTTTAAACTTCAGGTCAAATACTCAAAGGTTAGCCATAAAATTAATAAAATAAATATAAACTAATCAATACAATAAAATTATTTTACGTTCAATCTAAATAAAACTGAAAGTTTTGTCAGATCATAGAATAATGTTAGCACCGAATGAGAGTTCTAGTCTGCTTATCAGAGGCGTAGCATAAGATATTTTCTGGCAATGTTGCATAGTTTTATCAATGAATTCACGTTTTTGTCTTGATGATTCATAATTTTAGTCATAAAACATTTCAGAACCTTAAAGCATCATATCTTGCGAACTTCCTTTTCGAAGAGAAACAAGGGTGGATTCATTTCATATCTCATTGTTTTTACAACCCGCTCTCGCCCTCTAACGATAACCGCAATTAAAGCCTCTGTGCCTCTTCGAATCTAATTTACGGTGTAGAGGAGAAGCTCGCGAATCCTTAAGGAAACATCTCATAATACATTTTCTGCCAGGAATTGTAATGCACATAAAAACACCCCGAGTAAATCGAAAGAAAACAAAGCGGAGTTGTACGTTATTAAACTTTAAAAACAAACATATTGGATTCTTCCGGTTCCGTCGTAAGATCCCTTGGAGGTTTGTGGCCGACTATGGGAAATGGGAAAATCCTCTTTGTATATAAAATCAATAGGACCGTGTCCGGTTCATGGTGTGGTGGGGTTGATAGGAGGCGGCAAATTTAATCTGCAAAACGTTGTTTCCGATTTCATATCGTGAAATTGGTTTTTGCGAACAAAAAAATACAACGATGAAACTCCGCAGGAATGGATCTGTCGATGATATTAATTTATTCGGTTACGAATTTGGCCGTCACGCAGGATTTATTTCTTTGTGGTGGGAGCGTACACTCTGGTTCCTATGGAAACATTCGATTTTCAATTTGGAAACGTTTTCTTCGGGAATAATAATTCAGCGTGTTCCAATAAGTGACGACAACATTTTCTTTATATCTCGCTCCTGAGTTACCCGAAAATACCCGATTTTCCAGTTAGTTTTTTTCTGTATTCTTAATGATTTCTACCAGCGAGGTATCAAAAAATTCGAATTTTTTCAGTGCAGATTTTACTTAATAATATATAAGAAACATCGTGAAATATGGTACCAAGTTACATTTTTGGTTACATTGTTTCTAGTGAAACAGCGAGCTATCGTTTTGTCCAAATGTCTTTAATTTTCGAATATCGAGTTGAAAATATTCTCAATCGATTGGGTTTGACTTCCTTATGAAGAATCCATGATAAAATTTGAGTGTTCCTCTAATCAATTTCAAACTCAAAAAATGTTTACATAACGTTGGCAGAAAGGAGTGTGTTGAGTTTCGAAGGAATCGGCTCGATAGAACATTTTTTTAAAAAATCCCAAAATATTTTTCTCAATACTCGTTACCTCATCAGTTATTAGTCAGAACAGACAACAAAATTTTGGGTTTTATGAACAAAATAGGTACTTAGCATATGTTGAAGTTTCATCATCATAGCGTTCAATTTCCAGAAGATATAAGAGATTTTCTAAAAATGATGTTACAGATTATATTTCTCCATGGATTCACATCACTGTGATCATCTATAAGTATCTGTGATGGTAGTATTAATTTTAAGCTAAGTTTTTATAATGAGTGAAGTTATTAATTGTCCACTGAGAATTTAAATTTCTACTTTGCCAGAGCAAGGGGTAAATATACGAACTCAAGCCCCTGCTACCGAAATACTAACTTCACTTTCAAGTGGTGCACATTTATCCAAAAAAACGAGGCTCTGCCGTGAACAAACCCAAGAGCTCATGAAGGGAGTATAAGTAATAAGACTCCAGGCTACCCAAGGCCTGACAAGAGGCTCATCGTCGCAGACCTTCTGTGCCATGGATAAACCAAATGTCACGCCTGTAGCCAATGCTGCGGGAAGGGCGTGCTTCTTTTGGCTATATCAATCAGACGTAGAAACCCTTCAGCACTAATTTCGAATGTTCAGAATGTGGCAAAGCTCTTTTCAGTCATCGTAGGACCCATCACAGGTGATTATGAACCTTTCGTTAAAACCATGTACCCAACAGCTACAGTGAAGTGTCTTTTTCCACCAAAATTTACCTTGATGAGAGTTATACAGAAAGCAATATCTAAGAGGAACCGTAGAATGGAGGAAGAAAGCTGATAGGCAGATTTGGAAGGCGAGAGTGCTACGCCGCAGGAAGATGCAAGAAGTTTGGCAGCAAATAAAGAAGAGTTGAAAAAATATTTCCAGTTACAAATAATAATAGATTATTGGTTATTTATTGAATGAAAAAATTCAGTTCGAGAGTGAGGTTCGAACCCGGAAGAGTGGGAAAATATTAAAATTCGATAGAAATGACGTACTGTCAAAAACAATCTACTTCAATAAACGATTTCAACTGATATTTTTCACCTCTATTTCAATATGAAAAGCGCCAACATATTGTCACTCTGATCCCCATCCCAATATCTAAATCACTGATAAATCACTGGAACTTGAATTGATTGAAAATTGTTGACACTTGAAGCCAATAGCTCTCGTCCAAAAAGCAATCAGAAATCTCATGAACCAAGACAAATTTTTCAACTTCGAATATCATTTGAATGCCACATGCACTGACGTGGAGTCCCACTCGTTCATTAGATGATCAGCATACTATTGAATTGGGAGTTGTGAACTCTTTTGAAGTGAAAACTTCTTTAGGCACGTTTATGTTTATAAATGATTTGCCGGATTATGTTCTTGCTCATTTGATCATACTTTTCGCGGATGATTCATCATTTTTGGTAACTGCAGGGGAGCTTTGGGGAGCTTGGGGACCTGATAGCCCTACTACTTCAAACGTTTACCACTTGGTGGCGTAGGAATAATTTGATTGTTAACACAGAAAAAATAGTATGCATTCACTTCAAACTGACAAATTTCGGTGGAAAACGATCTGTCTTCACTTGTGAAAACTCGTCAGTAACTACAAGTGGCTCCCTAGATTTCTTGGAGTACAAATTGACGAATACTTACGATGGAACCACCATATTGATTCGGTTTGTAAATAACTGAACAACTCATATTTTGCCATAAATAAGATCAAAAATTTGTTTTCCTGCATTCACTCTTGAATGTGTATTATTGTATAGCTTATCCACACATGGCATATAATGTTCTTATCTGGGGAGGATCTACCGAACTGGAAAGGGTGTTGATTTGTCAAAAGAGGATAATCCCAGTAATTTTCAATTTGTCACATTTACCTTCTTGTCGACCATATTATATAGCAAATAATATTCTGACATGTCATGTATTTATACAGGGCGTTCCTAAATTGAACGTACAAACGAAAAGGGAAGATTCCTTAAGTGAGTTTAAGAAAAAAAGTCCCATGAACATGGGGTCGCAAACGTTTCGTTTTCGAGATACAGAGTGTTGAAGTTTGAATTTTATTCAATTTTTTTCTCATAGTATTTACACTTCACGAGATATTCAATTGAAATTTGGCATACATATTACATTTGAGAGTTCTCACTACGTGACATGGCAATTTCGATAGAAGATCTACAGGGTGAAATCTTTTCTGGAACACTGCCACCTGTTCTTCTGCAGAACTTTTTTTTTGTGAAAAACTGTTAACTTTAAAAGATGTGAATAAAAGCTTTGTTCTTATACTAAACTTTTCGGTTTCATTTAGTTTTGTCGTATCTACCAACGATTTTGAGAAAAAAAATGTTGAACGATTCCATCGAAATTCTCGTAACTATGATTGGTAGGCCAGTTTGTAGTCTGTGGTGAATGAATTCAGTGCCAGTTTTGACACATCAAATTATTGAGCGTTTGTTTTTTTTTAAAGTGAAGGTGGTTGCATTTGTAGCTATTTATTTTTTTGAATGTAGTTAGACTTCTATTTTCATTACGACTTTTATGACTGTTACAACAATAATTTGATCAGAAATTAGAACCTTTACACATTTCAATACCAAAACATGCCGAATTTCACGAATTCCGAAATGACTGATATGCATTTCATGTATGGTTTTGCAAATGGAAATGCAAGAGAAGCTAGGCGTCTTTACATGGAACGCTATCCCAATAGAGTGATACCAAATCATCGAATGTTCTCTGATATTCATAGGCGTCTTTCAGAAGCTGGATCTTTTTCCACGGAAAGAATTAATGCTGGGAGACCACGCAGTGTGAGAACACCACAACTCGAGGCAGTTATGAACGAAATAGAACAACATCCAAGAACTAGTACAAGAAAAATTGGTGCACTTTTGAATGCACGTCATCAAGTTGTTTGGCGGATCTTGCTGGATTCTCTGCTATATCCTTATCACATTCAGAGGGTGCAAGCTCTTCTGCCTCGAGATTTTCATCCGAGGGTTAGTTTTTGTCAGTGGTACGTCAGTAGACTATTCATAAATCCTTATTTTGATTGCCAAATTCTTTTCACTGATGAAGCCTGTTTCTCAAGGACTTCAATTATCAATTTTCATAATGAATACGTATGAGCTGAGGAGAATCCGCATGGATAAGTAGAAACCCTTTTTCAAGAGCAATTTTCACAAAATGTGTGGGGTGGTAATATTGGTGATGATTTGATTGGTCCTTTCTTCTTGGCAGGTCGACTAACAGGTCAATCAAAAAGACATTTTTAGAAAACGATTTGGCCTTGTTATTGGAAGATACCTCTTATGCTACGACGAGAAATGTGGTTCATGCATGACGGTGCTCCTGCTCATTTTTCAATTTTGGCAAGAAAGTATTTGGACGAAAATTATGAAAACAGGTGGATTGGACGGGGTAGTCCTCAGTCATGGCCCGCCAGATCCCCAGACTTAAATGTTTAGATTACTTTTTATGGGGCCACCTGAAATCTCTACTATACTCGACACCCGTGAACACCGTAGAAGAACTGAGAAAATAGGCGCATTTGATACAGTTAGGAATATTCCGGGAGTGTTTGAAAGAGTTCGGTCGTCTATGAGACGAAGATCAGAAACTTGTATAACAGTTGGGAGAGGACATTTTCAACAATTGCTGTAGTTCAGTCTTTTTGCGGTTACTTGATGAGGTGTCTTGTTATGATTTTTTTAGTTTTACGTTTCCTGTTGTAATACATTTCTTGTGTTGATTATACGAGTTTATCGAATCTTTATGAATAATCGATACAGATCAGGAAAATTTCCATAAAAACTGACACTGAATTCATTGACCACAGCTTACAAACTGACCTTTCGATCATAATTTGGATTTTCACCAGGATTTCGAGAGAATCGATCAAAAATTTTTTTCTCGAAATCGTTGGTAGATACGACAAAACTACATGAGACCGAAAAGTTTAGTATAAGAACAAAGCTTCTTTCAACATTTTTTCAAATTAACAGTTGCTCACCAAAAAAAAAGTTCTGCAGAAGAACAGGTGGCAGTGTTCCAGAATAAATATCACCCTGTAGATTATCTATCGAAATTGCAATCTCACGTGGTGAGAACTCTCAAATGTAATATCTATGCCAAATTTCAGTTGAATATCTCGTGAAGTGTAGATACTATGAGAAAAAACTTGAAAAAAAATTCAAACTTCAACACTCTGTATCTCGAAAACGAAACGTTTGCGACCCCATGTTTATGGGACTCTTTTTTTCTTAAAATCACTTAAGGAATCTCCCCTTTTCGTTTGTACGTTCAATTTATGAACACCCTGTATATATAAGTATCTCCTTTATGTTAAGAATAATGAAAGCTTTATGCACAAATTATCGAGTCGTCATCATTATTCTACAAGACATAACAGTGTTTCGGAAGTGCCAGTTCATGCAAAATCTAAATAAGAGCGCTCTCCTTTATATCAGAGCATACGTCTTTTCAATCATCTTCCAACAAAAATCAAGATATTGGGTGAACTTCATTTCAAGAAGGCAATAAAGCACCTATTGTATGATGGATGTTAAAATTCGGTGGCGGAATTCACGAATGACGCCATGTTGGATTTGTGATATGAGATTATTTTATCTGTATCTCTTTATACCTTGGTTTGCCGATCTGTCCTATACTTTTGTAGTCTTAATGGATCAATAAAGATAAATATTATTATTATTATTTAGCAAATATTTATGTGGGTACTGAACTGAACTCAGAGCAAAATTACTCTCGTTTAATCGGTAGTCCTGACCTCAAGTCAGTGCTTTTCTAATTTTTTTCAATAATTAATCCAGGTAATTATCGCGATCTGAATTATCCGAGAAAAAGACCTTTGTGAAAAAACCGTAACTTTCGAACGGTAGGTACCGACCAGAGGTGTCGTTTTCAGAATTATTTGATAGATGAAGAAACGATGTGAATCCAAAAAATCAGCATCTTTCTACTTAGCTTCATCTGAGCTGTGCGTTTGATCAAATTTGACCAATTTTTGACAAATTTTTCACTAAAAGTGGATTATTTCCCAAATTGCTGAAAATACGAAAAAACTATATTCGAAATCTACGCCCTCGATTTAGTAAATGACGAGACCTGCATCGATATAAAGTGAAAAAATTTTTCGACTCGACACTTCGGACCCGAAAATTAGCGAAAAAACTCCCTAGACGGAAATCTACAATTTATATTTCTCGATTAACGATTTTTCCTTGATTACTAGTCAGAGCCCGTTGTTGATTTTTATGTGTTTAGGTTTTCTGCATCCTATCTTTTTGAGAGATATGGGGAATTAGATAATTTGTCAATTGACAAAAACGTTTCTCGAGTTTCACTACCAATTGGAAAACTACAATGTTTTGTTCAAGAAAACGTGGATCTCGTTATTTACCAGATCGAGGGCGTGGATTCCTAATCTGTTATTAGTTTTTATGTATCATCAGTAGATTAGGAATTATGACGAAATGAATCATTCTTATAACCCCTTGCGACCTAACAAAAAACACATGCGACCAACATAACCTATACAACTATACATTTATTCAATTATTTATTATTTATTCAATAGAGTAAAGTATCTTTACGCTTATGAAGAAGAAAGTCGGACAAATATCGTGAACGCACTTCTTTCTACTCGGCGATCTCTCCAATATCACGCCAAACTAGCAGAATAGGCGATATTCTCATTTAATTTGGATTCATTCTTGGTGAATGCAACGTTGTCAATTCTACGGAGGACCTATCCACTGTAAGTTAGTTCTGACGTATACATGGAGGAGTGATCCACCGTAAAATGTAAATTGCATATACTCATAAGGGTATACGCGAGCGAGAGCGCCACCAATGAGCGAGTGTGCAAAGCGCTGAACTAAATTATATAAAAATGCGAAATTCCAGTTTTCAGTCGTCCATCTGAAAATTTTATGGTAGACTCAGGGTGATGTTTGTAAGGGTTTAGCATTGATTGTGTTAGGTCCTCCATATACGGAAGAGCTATCGACCCCGGAGGACCTATGATATGTAAATCGGGTGTTGATGGAGGACCTAAATATAGTGGGACAAATATATATATATATATAATGTAATTTCGAAAGGGTTAATCTAATAATCGATTTAGTTTAAATGAGACTCCTGTCTTGACATAACCTTATATCTATGGAATGTTTTTCGCTCATTTTCTACAATTCTCATTCCTTCAAATTATGAATTAAAAAAAAAATTTCCACAGTAAATAATATGGTTATCAAATCAGCATGAAAAAATGGAATTATGACTATTATCAATTTAAATATAAGAAGTTTGTATTTCAGCTAATTTCACACTCACACACTGCATAGCAATATCACCACTCGTATGTACTTGGAATCTACCCACTCATTTTTTCTCTCTTCTCATTTCTAACTTTGTGTATATTTTTTCTCTCTTCGTATTGAATTGGAGTATTTGACTCAACTGCTTACGCTCGCGCTGGTCTATAGCTGGTATACTACGAGTATGAGTTAAAGTGTCACGCATTCACTCTTAATCTGTCCCTTTGTGTTTTCAATCGCATTGAAGTTTAAACTATCAAAGCAACAGAGCTTTTATGCCGTCTGCCATGATAGCGTTAAACTTTTAACGCAACCTTGTATGAGATCGGATCAGAAGGCCCACCTTGTCATGAGACAAACACAGGAAACTCGCTCAAAAGCGAGAAAATTACCTAATATTGCTTGATATGAAAACCCAACATCCATCGTGTCATAAATAATTAGTACGAACAGCCAACTCATTATCCATTACAGAATCATTATTAATCCGAAAATTTGCGCAATATTAAAATTAATATAAACACAGTTTCATGTTTCATTCGCCTATCAAGTTTATTGCAACAATACTAATTGAATTAGGGTCGGATGTGATTATCAGTTGTTGAGTAAATTAACGGGAAAATATTGCCAGATAGCATGACTATTGAAAAACCTATACCTGGACGTGGTCGAGGTTTGCCCTCAGCTAATAAGACAAACTTCAGTGGCAGTTATGCATTTTAGGAAATCTACAACCCAAGGGTTCGCGTGATGTCGACTACTTCTGACTGAGTTGTTCAATTAATTCTGATTGAATGCAGGGCTATTTTAGTTTCAATGAAATAAGCATTAAATCATATGTCTCCTGTTATTAAGTTGAGTGAAGTGAAAATTGGAGAAAATTGCAAAGGATTTCATTTGATAGCCATTGAATTCGTGACGTTAATGCATTCTAGTTTATGTCGAGGCATTTTTAATTATCGATGGCGTAGGGATTATTCGCAGTTTTTTTTACACTAAGAAATAAATAAAGAAATCATCTTAAGCACCAATGAAAGGCTGACATTTGAGTTTTTGTCTTGAATATGTGATTGTTGTAATTTTGGTCACTCCGTCTTGATAGCCTTTACATTAATGTTACTCTATACACTCTATCTACTAGTCAGCACACTGATCTGTAGGTCTTCTTAACGCCTCTTAAGCTGCTGCAATGGCATTCTTGCAGAAATTTCTAGTTGCTATTCTCATTACAGTAACATTGAAGATTCCATTTTGTTTAAACTTCAGGTCAAATACTCAAAAGTTAGCTATAAAATTAATAAAATAAATATAAACTAATCAATACAATAAAATTATTTTACGTTCAATCTAAATAAAACTGAAAGTTTTGTCAGATCATAGAATAATGTTAGCACCGAATGAGAGTTCTAGTCTGCTTATCAGAGGCGTAGCATAAGATATTTTCTCCGCAATGTTGCACAGTTTTATCAATGAATTCACTTTGTCTTGATGATTCATAATTTTAGTCATAAAACATTTCAGAACCTTATACCATCATATCTTGCGAACTTCCTTTTCGAAGAGAAACAAGGGTGGATTCATTTCATATCTCATTGTTTTTACAACCCGCCCTCGCCCTCTAACGATAACCGCAATTAAAGCCTCTGTGCCTCTTCGAATCTAATTTACGGGGTAGAGGAGAAGCTCGCGAATCCTTAAGGAAACATCTCATAATACATTTTCTGCCAGGAATTGTAATGCACATAAAAACACCCCGAGTAAATCGAAAGAAAACAAAGCGGAGTTGTACGTTATTAAACTTTAAAAACAAACATATTGGATTCTTCCGGTTCCGTCGTAAGATCCCTTGGAGGTTTGTGGCCGACTATGGGAAATGGGAAAATCCTCTTTGTATATAAAATCAATAGGACCGTGTCCGGTTCATGGTGTGGTGGGGTTGATAGGAGGCGGCAAATTTAATCTGCAAAACGTTGTTTCCGATTTCATATCGTGAAATTGGTTTTTGCGAACAAAAAAATACAACGATGAAACTCCGCAGGAATGGATCTGTCGATGATATTAATTTATTCGGTTACGAATTTGGCCGTCACGCAGGATTTATTTCTTTGTGGTGGGAGCGTACACTCTGGTTCCTATGGAAACATTCGATTTTCAATTTGGAAACGTTTTTCTTCGGGAATAATAATTCAGCGTGTTCCAATAAGTGACGACAACATTTTCTTTATATCTCGCTCCTGGAGTTACCCGAAAATACCCGATTTTCCAGTTAGTTTTTTTCTGTATTCTTAATGATTTCTACCAGCGAGGTATCAAAAATTCGAATTTTTTTTCAGTAGTACATATTTTACTATAATAATATATATATTTGTTTTGTTGTTCTATGAATAAATTAACTCAAAACTTCCAAAAATAACTTGAGTTTATAATAGCATTAACTCAAATACTCAATTTCAATTTGAAACACAAATATGAGTTTCCATAGCTTCCGGCTATGTTTGAAAACTCAGCATGCTTCGAAATTACCATAATCCTAAAAAAATAGTACTTAATCAGCCTATTATTGTTGTTTCTGGCCTTCCAAGTCGGATAGGCTTAAATCTATTTTTATCATTATAATAGTTGATTGAAAGTGCAATGCCAAATTGAGTTTTAGAATGATTCCGGTTTCACCACTAAGATTTAAAATGTATGCAATAATTGATATCGAAATTGCTAGTTGGGAAATCACATGTGTTCTGATAACAAATAAAAAGCACAAATAACTGAAAATGACTATTTATTACAGAAAATTTTCCAATTTTTTCGTCTTATCTGAATGAACAATCGACAAAGTCGTGAATTCTTATGTTTTGATTGTCTACTTGAATATTCTCACCTTATTCTTTTTACACTTCTGTAAGTTTCTGTTTCAATTCTCAACCGCTGCTGCCTTTCGTCATGTACGCCAACTCTGTAAAATCTCCTAAGGAAAAAATCGACCAGGTTCAGGTCCGCTGAATGCGCAGGCCATTCGATCGGCTCTGCACTTTCGATATATTTTCCATATAACCTTGCTATCAATTCAGAGCGGCCAATTGATTCTCTATTTAGGGCACCAGACTAAGGATTGATACTGAAGCATGTTTGAAAATTTAGTGTTTTAGTTACGAAACCTAAACTATAGCCTGATTAAGTACTATTGTTTTGAGATATTTTTAGTTTGAAGGCATATTAGCCATCTCTTTTTCAACTATATCATATGTTGTTTTTCCCTTTTTATTATTTTTTTCTCATGATTCGGTGTTTTCTGAATGGAATTGTTATTATGATAGTAAATTCATAAATGTTTTTATCAAAAAAATTTTTTTGATTTCAGGTAATTACATGGAGATGAATGAATTCATATATTAGTCAAATAAGAAGTCTTCTACGGAACGTAAGTTTTATTTGTAATCATTTTCTTCCCATTTAAACTCTTTGTAGTTATACCGTTGGATTTTCTTAGATATCGATTTGTGGAAGGTTGAATATAATTGGTCAGTACTGAAAAATGTGGGAATATAATGATATTTTCTTCACATGATTTCTTCTATCTAAGATTGAGTAAGTAGGAATTTTAGCTGGAAACAATTATTTATATTAGAAAAAATATCTCAGTTTCAATGGAATCAACAAATATTTCTTTAAATTTTCTCTGGATCCGAGTTCTGTTTAAGCAGAAGTGTAAATCCATTGTAATTTACATTACTCAAACTCAGAGCTGGCAATATCGATAAAAATTATATGTATGTATGAAATCCGAAATATTTTGAAAGTGATTAGGTTCAGTCGAATCAATTGATCTTGATGTCATTCATGAAAAAAAAAGAAAAGATTAATATTTCAGGTCTCAAAAAAAAATACAATAATAGGACGTTGAATGATTGTTTGGGCTATTACCATCATCTATTGTGGATGTAATGTTTTCCGACGTTTCGATAGACATCTTCTATCTTTATCAAGGAAAAAAGTAAGAAACCTTTTGAAAATTATCAATTTTCAAAAAGTCAATTGACAGAAGTCATGAAAGAAAAATGAACGATGTTTCCATATATTCGAACAGAAGGCATTAGAAAAATATGCACTGAAACCCAAACTGTGGAAAAGATATGTAGATGATACTTTCATTATTTGGCAACATGGAAGAGACACTATAGATGGATTCCTTCAATATCTAAACAATCAAGAGGAATCAATTAAATTCACAATTGAAATCGAGAAAGACAGACAACTTCCATTCTTAGATGTACTCGTACATAAACAAAATGGAATCCCAAGAACCACTGTGTATAAAAAGCCAACGAACACAGGACAATATCTACATTTTGATTCAAACCACCAACTAAACACTAAATTAGGAGTAGCAAAATGTTTATTTGATAGAGCAATAAATATTTGTTGCACTGAAGAAGAGCAAAATGAAGAAATAAATAACATCTCGAAAACTCTTAGAAGCAATGGCTACCCCAAAAAGATATTAGAAAAAGCTAAACGAACAAGAGAAAGTCAACCTGAACCAACAGATATAAATCAGACCATTAAAACCGTAATTCCTTATGTAAAAGGTTTGTCGGAGAAAATAAGAAGAATTGGAAATAGATACAACATAACGACCGCATTCAAAAATCAAGACACTATCAGAGCTAAACTTACAAAAGTTAAGCCTAATAATGAGACACAAAGGACAAAGAACTGCATATATGAATTACCTTGCGAGTGCGGAAAATCTTACATCGGAGAAACTAAACGCCCTCTGAATGTACGAATAAAAGAACATCAGAAGCTTCTACGAGTACTAGACAGCGACAAATCCAGGTTGGTCCAACATGCTGTAGATGAGAATCATCGTATATAGTGGGATGAAGCATCAATAATATCCAAAGAAGAAAAACTTGCAAGAAAAAAAATCAAAGAAGCAGCATTTATGAAAATAACACCTGATTCCATAAGTGCTCCATCTATAGATCTGCCAGAAGTTTGGATGCCGATAGTTCGATCCAACTTAAAAAGATCATCATATCACAGATAAGTATATAACATCGTTCATTTTTCTTTCATGACTTCTGTCAATTGACTTTTTGAAAATTGATAATTTTCAAAAGGTTTCTTACTTTTCTCCTTGATAAAGATAGAAGATGTATATCGAAACGTCGGAAAACATTACATCCACAATAGATGATGGTAATAGCCCAAACAATCATTCAACACGAGCTCCATCATCAACAAAATCTCGTCATCACAATAATAGGAGGAAATTTGATAAAACGAAATCAGTTTTTTCAATCTCATGAAAATATGGTGGTAACTCATATTGTAGTCGAAGACTGACTATGGTTCAAGGAGGGATGTAAATTGAAGAATAAATTTGCTAAAACGTATACTTGCGAAAGTCCATTCTCATATAATTCGAAATTGCCGCTTTCATTGTCAAATACATGAAATATCCTACCTACAAACAAAGTATTGAATCGATTTGTTATCGTGGTGACTAACTGGGAATCTGACAATATCAAGCTTCCCGAAATCGAAATAGACAAAGACGTAAAAAATTCCAATGAATATTTTCAGGGATTTCCCAAACTGCCGAAAGCGAAGGGTCAGCCGAAGCTCGTAAAACCGACCCCATATTCCCCTTTCCCCTCCGACCCTCACCTGAAGACATAAACTTCAATCCACCGAATCGGCGTGTCTCGAACAGTCCCCCAAGTTTTCGCCCTAAAACTTCGCGAAATAGAGTTATAGCCCCGGTCGCGCCTCTCCAGACGGATCTGTCACAGTGCATTTAGTTTTTACGAATCCGCTGCATCGCAACCGTGGTCGTAATGGCAGAAAAAAAGGAAAAAGGACGCCGATAAAAAGTCGTCGCAGCGCGAAACAAGAAGCGACTGTTGTCGGCCACAAAAAGTTCGCAAAGTTCGCGACACAACTGCTACTTTTCGCATAACTCATCCTTGAGTCTATGGACCGGCCTACTCTGCTACTGATGCTTGTCGCCGGCTGTTTATTAATATGGCCGACCTTCGTGTTCGAGAACTTTTGATGTGTTTCCACTAGGGCTGCTGGAAGGTCGGTGACATCTTACATGCTTCATCGGGGCTGTCGGTTGAAATGTTACCCATGTAAATTTGATGCTAGTTTCTTATTGCATTCCCACCCTTGCTGTATACAGGATGTTTCTCATGATGTTTTCTATTTATTCTCATTCGATAGAAAAACCTCTCCTATTTCAGAAAGACGTTTCAGATACAGAAATATGTGCCCTATAAGAATAAAGTATACTTGGAAACTGAATCTTGTTTATTCGCTGTACCTGAGATTAATAAGCTTAGTCAGAAAAAATTTAACATCTATGCATGCATACGAACGCATGGGTCATGAAGGAAATGTTGTGACAATTTCGAAAGACTGTATGCACCTATTTATGGCCTATTCATACCAGCTTTTGCGGTGATTCGTAATCGACGATACCACATTACACCACAAACATAAGAACATTCGAACCAGTGGACTTCTTCAAGCGAACGTGCTCCTAAGAAGGTGAAGGCGGTACCATCGCCGGAAAGGTTATGACCACTGTTTTAAGGGATTCCAAAGGAATAATCCTAATTGACTACATTGAAAAAGAATTACAATAACAGGGCAATTTTATAGCGGATTATTGGATCGATTTGTGGTCGCATTATAAAAAACACACGTTTCCGTACCGAACGAAATGGCTTTTCGCCTACAGCTCATTCGTCAGCTGTCGCCTCTGCAAAATTGGTCAAGTTGAGCTACGAATTGCTACTTGTCTCACCATAATCACCAGATCTGGCACTGTGTGACTTTTTTTGTTTCCAAACATAAAAAAGTAGCTCGGTGAAAAGCGGTTCACGTCAACCGAGCAGGAGCCTATTATTCATATTTATAGAAAGTCTGAAAAAATTGGAATATCGCTGAGTGTATCGAAACAAAAAAGGAGACTATGTTAAGAAAAGAATGAGAAAAACATCTTCGGCAAAGATCCTCTCTCATCAAGCACTTCATTCGGAAATAAAACAAGTCTGAATAATTCATACACTCCGATGAAACAGTTTCATATCCTGCTTCAAGAAAAATCAGAAATTTTCCAATTTGAGTGAAATGTGAAATAAAACTATCGTGCAACCAACTCTTTTCACGCTTCTAAAACCAACTCCTGAGAAATAACAGACCTTCGTAGGATCATACTGCAAATGGTAGGCTTCATACTATCTTCTAATGTTAATTTCGGCATCAACTCTATATGGGTTCTTTTCCATCTGAATATTCACTTCGAAGTAATCCGCACTGGTACTCAGTCATACCTGATGAGACGTCATCAATATTACATATCTCGAATTGTAACACAGGTGTTCGGTAAGTTTCAACATTCACGTCCCCAGTTGGCGTGAACTCTAAAAGCATTTTTCTTTGTCAGATGAAGACGTTCGTTTCTCGTTGCACGTGCTAGGCCAACTTAGGAGTTATATTTCACCTCTGCTTTGTCGAGGGGGCTCAGGATTGGTCGTATCGTAGTATCCGGTGAAAATACTGCCGTCGGTAAAGTGTCAAGAATGTCCGGCACGTCCCTTTGCATTTTGTATCCGGCTCCCGGCCTTCTACGTCTAGTCGCCCTGTGGAAACTATTCCATAGGCGACTCACGCAGGTCCCTTGCGTATATGATGGTCGCCTTGGCGATTTTATCTGGACATCTTGCGTTAATTGTCGCCGGCGCGGGACAAACCGACAAAAAGCGATGTTTGGCTTTTGTGCTACGGTCCTGTATGAAGATTGATGGCCGTTTTTGCTGACAAATTGAAGTTATGGGTGAGGACGCGATGTCTATTGAATTTGGGGCGATGTGTTAACTGCAGATGATGTATGATCTTTGTTTTCGCAATTCTTAGGTGGTCTTGAAAAGCTTTCGGTGGAGTTTTTGCTTATTAAGGGTCGCTGAGACGTGAGCTGAGCACCATTATGTCGCTTCTTCGAGAATGAATTAGTTCGAAATGCCCAGTTGTTGTATTTATAAACAGAAAAATTTGCAAAAACTGCTGAGCTTTTGCAAGCTCGTTCTAAATTCTTTTTCTATTTTCTGAAACAGTTTGATACCAATACAACCAATGAACCAACCAACCAAAAGTAGATATATGTACTCTTTCTGCCAATAAGCACTTGTCATTTGAACAACCTAAATTGCTCAAGTCCAAATTACTCAAAAGCAATGATACATTGTAATTGAATCTTTTGAAACTACTACAGTAACATAAGTATGATGATTCATCTCCTAAAGGCATTGCAGAGCATAAAACTTATTTTAGTTTTCAATTCTGACAATCTCACATGAATTGAACTTCTGTGTGCCTTAAAAAAAATACATCTCTCTATTTCAGTGCCGTATTGAGTTCATTACAGTACTAAAAATGGTGCTGTAATGAACTCATTGCAGCACTGTTTTTAGTTATATTTTTCGTTTTGTAGTTGACAACACTGACATCCTATACTTTCGAATGTCAACACGCGTCCATTGCATGTCAATTGTCAATATTAAACCATGTAGAGATTTGATCGCACTGTTCAAATTCTATAATCTGTCAATTTTCGTATCAGTCACACCAACTGCAAAAATAAAATACAAAAGGCACTAGGAGGTAGTATAATCTGAATTGAATGAAGCGAAATGGTGAATGTGCTGGTTTACTTTGACGGCCCTACTGAATTTCAGGATATCTATCTTCTCCTTACAATAAAGCCCTCTATATGTAAGAGCATGAATGCTATTTCAGTGTTTCAATGAAAGTGTGTTATAATTGATTGTGGGAATTCGAATATGAGATTTCAGGACTGTATGTATGGGATTCTTTTGAACCAATTGGTTAGATATCCATTCTTCCAGTAGGAAATGAATTATTGCTTGGATTTCAGTATTTTTAATTCTAAAATTCTGTATTTAACTGCACCACATTGCAAATTCATTGCTTTTTCTACCAAAAAATGACATTTCTGAATACTGTGAAAAATATTAGGAAAAAAATTTTCTTGTTTCATTTTATTATATTTTTGTTTGGGAGACGAGAGGAATATCGGAAACAATTTCAACATAACTGAGTTCACTCCAAATGATCAATGCCAAAACTGAAATACAATAATATCTAGGACGAAACAACCGAAAAGTCATTTATTAAAGTCTACAAACTAAAATTCACGCTTTCTTGCATTCTCCTAAAACGCAAAGGAAATTAACGTTTCTGTCAGCAATATGACGCCCTTAAAAAAAAGTGGAATGATGCAGGACGACCATCAATGCATGTTAAAACTGCAACCACATCGTCGAGCGTCCTGTTTCCGGCGCTGGTGACGCCTGGCGTCGATGTGCATCCGACCCGACTGACGTTTAATTGAGGAATCAGGAGAGCGTCGCCTAAATTGTATTTTTATAGCTGGTCGCGTCGATTACATGGCCAACACCGTTACTGTTGAATGGACTCCGTGTAATAGTTAACCCGTGAGTTAATTGAGTCAGTGGATTTAAACTGCTTGATTTAGTGGATTATGGACGTTACAATAATTGATTATTTTATTTCTGAAGTGAAACTTATTGAGCGTTAAATGTTTCACGCGAGCATAAGGTACGAGGAGCATCCGATATTCCAAAATATCCTTGATATGCGGCGAAGTAAACAGTGTGAGCGCCGTGAAACAAGCTGAAGTATATAGTTATTGTTTTCTTTTCAAATTTAGTAGATAAGAATTCTCTCCCAGGAGAAAAAAAAATTAAAGAATTAAGAATCAAATTATTAACATAATATCATAGTCATTATTTTTTCCAATAATTAGGTATTTGAACAGCGTGATGTTAGATTTTAGGGAGATCTGCTCCTGTATACGCTCTATATTTGTCTAAAATGTTCTTTCCTATTTTACATGACAATTATTTATTTTCGTGATGTTGTCACTTGATCTATCTCGGATACAAGAATGGTCCTCTGCTGATTTAAGAGACATAAAAATAATAGTATTTAAAAAAAGTTACTTGTCTCTTCAGGAAATAAAATAAGTATTGGCGATGCGTCTCAGTTGCCTTTAAGTTTCTAGAAATAGCCTGCGGAACTAGTCAAACGGAACAAATCCAGAAAAATTCGATTAAATCTGATTTGAATAAACGGAATTAAAATGAATATCCGGCCCGAAGGACCAAAAAATATCAAGAGGAACGACTTGAAATATATAATAGGCACTATACAGGGTGAGTCTTTGACCACTGCGTTAATTTTAACCATAGAAAAATAAATATTAAAATAACAATATTTCAGATTATATCAATCAGATGGAAAAGTTTAAGAAGACTAGAATAATTGATAGAATAATTCGTGGAAACTAATGTATATTTTCGTTCAATTTCAGAGAGATAGAAACCAATTTTAATTCATCAACCTTAAAGCGATAAGTTAATGAAAAAGATTACAGACTACGCAAAACCTAGGCAAGCATATAGATCGTACCTGCACATTAAGAAGTGACAAAAGTTAGTTGATTATTGGGTAAAACAAGCAAATAATCTCATTTTCCTACTTTCAAGTGCAGATTCATTAAAGCTCAAAGTTTTCTGACAAAGATTCAGTTTGTTCATTCAGTCCCAAACATTCTGTATTTTTCAATGCTTAGCTATCGCAGTAAGCTTTTTCATGATTCAATATTCCTCATCAAGGAATTGTTAGGTCCGTTCATCCCCAGGAAATAGAAGCCATCCGGTCCTCAATTTGATACATGGCAAAACGTCATCCATCGTTCCGAAATAGAGCACAATGCATTTTAATCGCTATTGCGAACAGGCAGGATCCCTGTTCGCGGTGTATCGTGAACACCAGATACCGACTGGATCCATTCGATTATCTATAGCATGTTTCTCAATTTCCCGGGCTCGCTTTAATTAACTTTTTCTCTCAGTTCCTTCCAGCTCTGGTTGTCGACCGGCCCCGCTGTATTATCACGTAACAGATTTATGATGTTGAATTTAGTGTTCTCGCTCAATTGAACCATAAACCAATTTATAACTCGACAAAAACAACGCGTTTCGCTTACCATTATTTGCTGATTTGGCGGGAAATGTCGCAATTGCGTGAGGCATCCGCCCGAAAAGGGATTTTGTCCTCTGAATCCCTCGCCAAACTGAAGGCATGATTTTCACAAGCAGAAATAGAATTATTTCGGTGAAATAAGATTGCTGCTATGGCAATCAGCATCATCGTTTGGCATCCTTCAAGAAACTTCATTCCATTTCCTAACAGAAATATTGCGTCAACCATTTGTATGTCATTATAGCGTCTGTTCTTTGACGTCAGTTCAATTACTTTCAGCAAGTTTGATTGAAAGATGATCTAAATGGGCTCAGGAAAGGTAGATTATGCATCAACGGGATTTTCACACCGTTCATTCGATTTCTTTGAATTTAAAAAAAACTAACGATACTGCTCTATTGAGTAGATCATATATAAAGGGTGATTCATTCAAAGGTTCTCTCTGTGGTGGGGATTTAGTTTCAGATCACGCTATGCTTGCATGCTTCGTGCAAACTGAAGTGGTATCCTTGTTCAGTGTCTGACATTTCATAATGGAACGATAAGCCCGGCACAGCGTCTACAAATTGTTCAGCTTCATTACGAAAATGGGCGTTTTACGATTAAATGTATATCGGGCACTTAGAGCGACTTACGATCCACATATTCGGTCTACCGAACGCACAATTCGCTCTAACATCACTAAGTTTGAGACTCAATATTCGTTATTGGATAATATTCGACCAAATAGACAACATCTAACTCGTAGTGAGGAGAATATAGCGGCGGTAGGGGAGAGTGTATGTGATGACCCTGAAGTGTCGATTCTTCACCATTCTCAACAGTTTGACCTTTCGAGTTCAACGACTTGGGAGATTTTACGTGAGGATCTTTCTTTGAATGTTTACAAAATTCAATTAGTTCAAGAACTGAAGCCGACCGACCTACCGAATCGTTTAATTTTTAGTCGTTGGGCTCGTGACAAGCTCGCAGAGGATCCATTTTTTTCGACAAAAGTTTTGTTCACTGATGAGGCCCATTTTTGGCTTGATGGGTTCGTGAACAAACAAAATGCCTGAATGAATAACCCAAAGAGTGTTACAGAATTGCAGTTGAATCCAAAAAATAAGTACTGGTTGGTGTGGTTTATGGGCCGGTGGAATAATCGGTCCATATTTCTACAAAACAGAGGACGGCCGGAATGCTACTGTGAATGGTGACCGTTATCGCACCATGATAACAGACTATTTGTTGCCCGAAATTGAAGCCCGTGGTCTCGACGAAATGTGGTTCTAACTTGCCATACAGCCTGTGACACCATGACTTTACTGCGAGAGCATTTCGGCGATCAGATCATTTCACGCTTCAGACCAGTGAATTGGCCGGCTAGATCATGTGACATCACACCTCTTGATTTTTTCCTTTGGGGCTATGTGAAGTCCGAAGTCTACATGGACAAGCTGGCTACGATTGAGGTATTGGAGGCCAATATTACATGAGTCATGGAGGAATATCACCCGAAATACTCACACACGTCACTGAAAATTGAAACTATCGTATGGATCTTGTTAACAGTAGTAGAGGTCAGCATTTGAATGAAATTATCTTAAAAAAATAATTGTAAAGAATGGTTCTTTTATTTGTTCATAAAGATTATGAAATAAAATTGTTTTTATTAACTTTTTTCTTCCTTAAAAAAATACCTCTAAATAAATCTCCCTCTATATCGATAATAGAGGTATCGATAATATATGTATCGATAATATCTATAGTGGAGCAGTTAAGCCCCTGCATTCCAATATCACTAGTTCGGTGAAACCAGACTAATAGATTGTCCCTTTAATGGTAGAGTAACTCCGAAGCCCTTGAAGGAATCACAATTTTTCTATTTATTCGGTCACACATCATGCTTTCTAAGATGCAGAACTGCAGATCAACCTTTTTCAACACTTGAGGATATAAATGGAGAATTAAAATGGCCAGTTTACTCATTGGTCTGCAGTTCTCGCCAGAAAACTTACTATCTGATTCAAAAACTAGAAGGAACAACTGTAATCTTTACCAAGGACGTCCTCAGTCACCACTTTTACTAAGTTTTAGTTCTGAAGTCTCAATGAGCACGTCGTTTGTACTGATTTATCTAATGTATTCGACAATATATCTACTCGAATTGCAACATTGCTTAAATGTACAGATCTTACATGCAGTGAGTTGAGTCATAAATAATAGGGTTAAAAACTTGTCTGTTAAGGGATTTGAGTTGCGCTATATGTCGCCTTCCTCTGGGTTACCTCAGGGATCTTTTCTGGAACCTTTATTATTCTTCTTATTATCGATGGTAATAAAAATACAGAATATTGATACGATATTTCTCTACGCAAATGACTGTAAGGTTTTTCAGGATATCCAGAGTTCATCTTTTCAACTATATAGACCGACATAAAAAAATTCCTTCGCCGTAGGATGTTAAGATATAGTTCACGTTTTAGAAGGAGCAATCCTGGAAATGATGTTTGAGTTTGAAATATTTGGTCAAAGTTAAGTGCGCTTGCGGTCCTGTGCAATGAGTTCTAGTGTATTGTCGAGTTTATTTTATTTCGATGTCGTAACCGATAAACCAACTTCATAAACTTTTTTTGTGTGACAGTATCGGTGATTTATAGGATGACTAGATGGGACTCTTATGCCTGGATTGTGTTTCGAAGTCATAAAACTCTATTAAGGGATTTGTGTGAGAGCTTATTGTGTGTCCTTGTGATAAAATGACACAGATTGTTTTTTGAGCGGGTTAAAGTCAATACAATTTGTTTACAGCCAATCAAAAACCAGTTTAGGGGTTTAACCGAAATTGTAAGGAGTGACACTGAGAAAGGCTCGATTTTGTGACGAAGATTATTGTGAGATCAAGACGGTGTGTGTTGACGCTCAGAAGATCATGACTTAGTTACCCAATTATAATTTAGACGTTACCTTTGGAACTTTGTACGGAAACTCCTTATCAGACTTTTCATGTATACTTAGACGTTTACTTTATTTATTGCTAATGTTAATAAACTGCATATAGAAGAGACGTGTTTGATTCAACTTGTGAGAATATCAGTTGGCGAAAATTATCACAGCAGTTGATAAATAAACCTATATTTATCATTTCCTACTCATTTGAATCCTCCTCAGGAAATCTCACAATTTCGGAAGTAGTCGAATGTAAAACCAATAATAATTCAGAACTGGAATGGAAAAAGGGTGCTCTGCGTGCAATTGGAGCATATTTGAATTATATTTTCCTGAATTTCAGAATGACCCACTCGGCAATAAAAACTTATTAAAACGCCATATCCTCATTACCGTCGACGCTCAATTCTCCTAAAATACAAGAGGCGAACCGACTAAAGAGGTCATAAACGTCGGTCGTGCCTGAATTAATCACCCATCGGGGGTCTGCCTAACTTTTTATCGAATTAAAAGTATGAAACTGCTGCATTAAAAGCGAAAAATAGCTAACAGTGTGAATAATTAAAACTCATTATCGGCAATTTTATTCTCGTTGAGGCGAGTATACGTGCTCGGAGCAGTTTTGAATTCAACAAACGACCGTGAGGTTCTACGCGTAGACCGACAAATTAGAAAAGCATTTTGCGTATTTTCAAGGTTTTAAAAGTTGGAAGGGAAAAACGTGACATTTAACGTTTCGTTTTTTTTTGTGGTACACTTGTGAGCAGAAAATCTACTCATGTAGGTATTCTTCCTCAAAGGTATCTACTACAAGAACTGTTCAACGTGTTCAAATTAAATTCATGGAGTTCTGTGTTTGACACGAAATCACGTGGATCATTGCAGGTTATGCAGGGCATACACGCTACGGTAGACCGGAGAGGAAAACTCTGCAGGCATACCTGCGCAGATCTGCCTGACGTTCCGGTAAACCGGACGGGTCGTGTGTTAGTAAGCAGCGACTGTAGGGTCCACTAGACCGAGTCGAATATTGATCTCGAATTTGCTCCGGCGACCTGTGCAGGCTTGAAAAACTACGACACACGCTCCGGTCGACCTGCGCTGGTATACCTGTACAGTTTTCCTCTCCGGTCTACCGTAGCGTGTATGCCCTGCATACACCGGGTTTTGGCAAATTGACTCTTTCGCGCAGTTGAACTAAGTATGTCGACACAGGGTTTTAACTAAAATTTATAAAATAGTGGTGTATAAATTTCACATAATTTGAATGAAAATGCCATACCAAATCTTGGAAAAGAGGTATGTTTCCAATGACTTATGTGCAACCATGCGAATTTCTCATTGATATTGGACAGATGTTGATTTCATTCATTCATTTCAATCACCTTCAGAAATGTTTGACATTTTTCAATTCAGAATTCTCTATTTGGAAATTTCATCCAATTTTTCTTGACCATTGTTCATTGTTCATTAATATTTCATAGATATTTTGTTTCATTAATTCATTTCAACGACGCCAAGGAAGAGAGTAAAATAATATACAGGGTGTTCCATTGCAAATTTTGCAATTGAAATCACTTCCGGTGAAACCGGAAGTTTAAAATTGTGAAAAAATATGAAAACAAATGGGTAATCTACTACAGTATCCATCTTTCAAATTTCATTTTGATTTCTCTAATAATTCCAAAGATATTTACTTGGTTTCACACATTTTCCCATCAATTTATTGAAAGCAGTAGAATTCGGGATGATGAGGGGAAACTCCATTGATCCGTATAATAAACAGTCAATAGGGATCCGAAACGATGACATTCGTTGAAGAATGAGATAAGCGATGAGTCTGCATACATGCAATCATTCTCCTTCCTTCTGCGTGCAAGTATTCCAAGGTCAAACCGGCGCACCAGAGTGATTAATCATAATTTTCACAAAAGCTGGATATATAGGATTTATAGGCAATCGAAACGTCGAATAGTTGGAAATTTTCAATGATGGACCCCATAGACATAATACCATTGTGCAGCATCTCGTTCGATGGACCGTTCCGCCGCTTCTGTATGATGGGGAAGTGATTGTGTGCACCCGCCATTGTCTCTCTGTATTATTCCGGATGATGAACCGATAACGGAGTTCCAATTTGATCAGATTCAATTCGATTTATATTTTATATTAGTGGCGAGAGAGGAATGATTCATTATGTTATTATCGTCTGTTCGTCAGTCATGGATTGTGGCCATGATGATATGTAGGAAACAATGAGTCTGCATACGAATTATCGGTTTCTTGGTTATCCGTTTTCTTGGAATGTTCAATTCGTGATAGCTCGAGAAGGATGATTGGAATTGCAGGCTATTCGTCAGTTCTAATTTTAAATTTCTCAACTACCTTGGCATCTTATTCTAATAAAACACTAAGCTTTCTGTACATGAAGATAATCAGATTCCTGATACGTGTTTCGGTCTTGCGAAGAAAAAGATAGAAAATTACTTTACAGTGTTAGAAAGGGCAAAATTATGGATTATTTAGAAGAATTCTCCATTGAAAAATCCATATTAATGAAAAGAAACGTGACCAATACTCAGGTATCCTTTGCGACAACCCTGTACTGGACGCTGTAATAAAAATGCAGAAAAGGGAAAAATCAGATGTTGTAACCGAATGAGAACGAAACGTTCATTTATGTCTAGTTTTTCTATGAACTCCTCATTATACTTTCGAAGTTGGAGAAATAGAAGATTTTTAAACAATTTTCACTCAGATATTTTTTAATAAATCTTATACTATAACTGACTGAGTTGAGTTTTTTCCTGTGCTTATAATGTGGTTGGTCCAATTTAGATGTTCATCTATGCGTATGCCCAGAAATTTAGTGCAGTGTTCAGGTGTGATACTCAAATCTGAAAGTTGTATTTGAGGTGGTGTTGGGATACCTCGTTGTTTAGTTCTAAAGAGAATGGTGGTGGTTTTCTCTTGGCTCAAAAGGAGACCATTTCTTTCAAGCCAATCCCTGATTTTACTGTAAAAAGTACTGGCTTTATTTATTAAGCTTGAGAGGATAGATCCAACAACCAATAAATTTGTATCATCTGCATAACTGGTAAGAAGACTTGAATCGGTCAAGACTCGTTCCATATAATTCATGAATAAGATGAACAAAATGGGGCCTAATATGCTTCCCTGTGGTACTCCATTGAGATTGATCTTCATTTCTGATTTTACAGATTTTCCGTTACGTGTAATTTCAACTTTCTGCATCCTGTTATACAGGTATGATTCGAACCACACTAAAGCATTGCCTCTTATTCCATAAGCTTCAAGTTTTGTCAACAAAAGGGGGCGGTTTAAGCAATCAAAGGCTTCGGATAAATCTAGGAATATTCCTAGAAGTATTTCATTATTTTCAAATGATCTTATTATATTTTCAGTGAACTGAATAGTAGCTGTCATTATCGATCTACCTTTGATATATCCATGTTGGCTATCATTCAATAATTTGTTCTTCAGTAGGAAATTAAGTAGGCGGTTGCACATTGCCATTTCAAAGAACTCCAAGAAACTTGGCAGCACACTGATTGGTCTGTAGTTTCCAAACGACTCACAATTGCCTTTTTCATAGATTGGTGTAATTACAGATACTTTCAATTGACTAGGGAAAACACCATATGTGAATGAGTTGTTAATTATATAACATAGTACTTCTGCTAAATTTTTAATGCAGGATTTTATCAAACTCATTGGTATCTCGTCATCTCCACTGGAATGTTTATTTTTAATCTGTATATTAAGTTCTTCTATTTCCTTCGGTGTAACAGCTGTCAAAAATATTGACTGTGATACTTTCGGAACATCACATGATGATATGTCTACAGACAAGATGGGTATACTCGTTGTTAGGTACTCATTAAACTCTTTTGGTACTACGTCTGGATTTCTGCCAATGAATATTTGATTTATACGGTCTCTACCAGTTAGTTGGCCAAAAATATTCCACATGGCTTTCATTTTGTCATCAGATTGAGATATACTTATTTCATATTTCTCAGCTCTTTTCTTTGCGAGTAACATTGGATATTCTCTTTTGAGTTTATTGTATATCACTCTTAGTTCTGGATGGTAATTCATAATAATCCCTAATGCACTTAACCTATTTTTACAGTCTACTACCTCCTGATCAGGTTTAAATTTCAACGATTTTGATATAACTAATTTTTGAGTGGGAAGCATTTATTGAAATGCTCAGTGAAGACATCCATGAAAAGGCTCCACTGCTCATCCACTTGGCTCTGGTTGACATTATATATGCTCGACCAGTCTTGTTCACTTATTTGGTTTCTGAACTTATCTTGTTTTCTTCTGAGAATAGCCGGACGTCTTTGTGAATATTATTTTGTTTTTTTTTCTGTTGCAATATTAATCTTCACTCCCTTATGATCTGAGATATCTGTCTGCATTACACTAACTTTCTCTATGTCAGTACAGTTAGTAAAAACATTGTCTAAGCATGATTTGCTATTGTGCGTAATTCTTGTGTACTCATTCACTATAAATGAAAAAGAATACCCGTTCAAAAGTAGATTCATTTTTGAATGTCATCTTTAAGTTCTACATTGAAGTCATCAGTGATGAATGTTGTTTTCTTTTCCAGCAATGTTTCTAGTTTTTCATAGAATTCGTTCAAGTCTTCAAGTTTTTCTTTTTTTGGCGATCGATATACACTCACAATTATATAGCTTTCATTCCCAATTTTCAATTCAACACTTGCATATTCAAAAACTTTCTTCTTAGATATTTTGTTTATGTTATGTTTCACATAGTATTCATCTCCACTCCTCAGATAAATTGCTACACCACCATGTTCATTTTCTCCTCTACAGAAAGATGTTGCTAATTGGAAGTTGGGGATAACAAATGCACTAAGTTGATGTTCTGTTTTCCAGTGCTCAGTAACTGCAAGTGCAACACAGGCTGAGATATCAGATAGTAAGACACCTAT
Source organism: Micraspis discolor (assembly GCA_030674115.1). Classification (NCBI taxonomy): domain Eukaryota; kingdom Metazoa; phylum Arthropoda; class Insecta; order Coleoptera; family Coccinellidae; genus Micraspis; species Micraspis discolor. The sequence goes on from JARTUT010001740.1 coordinate 8,086,006, forward strand.
CTCATCTACAAAATTACCTATTGACTGCAAGTTTTGAAGTATTATACTGGATGGCCTGTGATTATCTTGTTGTTTTGGTGTTGAAGGTTCAATTGTTATTGCCAATGGGATTCTTTTCTTCTCTTCTTTAAATAATTCTGGTTTTACATATTGTAGTGGTTGTTTCAATTCACATCTAAAAAATGCCGGCCACGCGTGAAGTTGAAGCGTGAAAAGGATATTCCTTTGGGCCAAAACTCATTTTCATAAATTTTCTCCTTCAATTCTAAAGATACTCCCACCATGAAGCTTTCCAAGCTTTTGCCTAGTTTTGTTTCCAGAATTTTTACGTGTGTGTCTTTAATTTTGACTGACGCTTTCTCTGCTATATAAGTTTGTATATCAAATTCTTCTACAGTTTCTTTTACTGTAGAAATAAAGAGCCATAGTTTTTTATTCTCGTCATTCGGTTTAATAGACTGAAATTTGTTATTTAGCTCACTTTTTTGCAATTGAGCAGTTCCTACACTAGCCCTTTTGTTTCTTGGCCGCCTTCTGTTTTCAACTAATCTGAATTCCTCATTATCTCCGAAATTGAATGTTTTCAGTTGATTAATGTGTTTCTGCGTTTCTTTCATTGTTTTGTTTGTATTTATTATTTCTGCTACTAGGTTAGGTTTTGTGTCAATTTCGATGTTCCGACATTTGACCTCACATCTGTTTTGTCATTTGGTGTCAGCACAGTAGATCTTTGTTCTTCCAATGTCAAAACTTTATTAGTTGGTAGTTCATTTGCTCGTACATTGTTGGGGTTAGGAATGTTGTCTCTTAACTTCTGTTGACTATTATTATCTTTGTTGTTTATATTTGGTTTTTTCTGTACTTTTATCGCTTGAGAGTAACTTTTTATGTTTTGGTTCGTTTCAGTTTCCAATGATCTAATTCTTTCCAGTAGCAATTGGTTATTCATTATGAGAATTTGATTATTTTCTTCCGCTGCTTTGAGTAATTCTTTCAGATAGGCATTTTCCACACCTAGGATTTTGTTATGATATTTTTCTTCTTTGGCTTCATCCTGCACTACATGCTTACAGATAGCTTGTTTCTGATTTGCCGATCTTGTCAGACAACTATTATGAAAAATTTCTTCGCATTTGTAGCACCTAGCACCTTCTACAACTTTTTCTTTGCAATATGCACACTTGTTATCATAAATTTTCTCGGATTTGCCGGAGTGAATTTCCACATCTTCTTCACTTTCCGCCATTTTAGATGCTAGTGTATTATACACGGGAAAAATATTAGATTTCAGCTGTCGGTTTATTGTCTCCATCCGCTTCGCGTCGGGAGACAACATAACCTCGAGCTAAAATCTAATACTTTTTTCCCTTGTATAATAAATAACTATTTTGGTGCATTTTAAACACGAAATTTAACCAAAATGCACTGGCACGAATGTTAATCGTTCCGTAGATTCGAATACCGCTACCCAATAAATAATTCCATCAATACCGACAGAAATGCAGGCTTCCGGTACGGTGAAAACCCTAAACTTCGACGATGCGGAAAAATTGAGCGGAACCGCGAAAACATTGTGGTGGGTTAAACGAATTCCACTCAGTTGGGGTTTATCGATTGTCCGTCAGCACAAAGCCATATGTGGAATATTTCTTCGTATGACAACGGTTTAATTGCCGGTATGAGAGTGGAATTCTATTTTTTTTTCAGCAACCTTTTCACGTCGCCCTACTGAAGATTTGAATTGGAATATTTTGAAAGTTTTATTTTTCCTCAACAATTGTGGATTGTCGGGTTTGTGTGGGAAAGCGAGTTTGGTACGCTAACAGGGGTAACGGGACTGCAATGAATTTAATAGAGAGACATGGATGAAGGAATAATATCATGCGCTATAAGCGCATAATGTAGTTTATTTTTCTTTGAATGGTACAGTTAATGGCCACACTGTGTTGATCAACTCAGAATCTTCATTTGACCCATTAAGGACATTTTTTTTTTTTTTAATTCGCCTTCGTAGGTAGGGGAAACTCCTCATGCCTTCCCTGCAGCCACTTGGGATTAGTGCCTGACAGGTTCGTGTGGGACTTGCACCCACTAAAAACCCCTCCTAGGTCCTACCACAAACCTCTCCAGTTAGAGTCCCAAGGACACCGATTCATACTGGCGGGCTGCAATTAGGGGCGGAACATTCACTGCGCGAGCAGTATACGTGCCACCTACGCACTCACTCAAACACTCACTGGGAATTTGGGGATGTGAGGAAGAGCTTGTATTGCGCGCCGGAACGGTTCCATTGTCTTCACGAAGAACTCGTGAAGGGTCAACTAACTCTGTTCGGCCGTTCCGTGTTCACCTGGCTCTGGTTACGGGACAAGGACAGCCCAGGTATAGATCCTCTGAAGGTCCTGACCCCGTCCAGCCTTCGGCCATGCGGCTCCCGGCTGTACGGTTGTGTGGCCCTGTTGATACTCGAGGAGTTGGCTCCGAGGTTGTGATAGCGCTACGAATGTACTCCCCAGATCTATGCCAGGCCCGTTAAGAACTAGGGGGGAGAGACGGGGCTCATGCTCTCGCCTAGTAATCGGATTAAGCCAGCAGCCATATCGTACCACTTCCTCTAGCTAGTCGTTCGACAACTTTGCTTGCTGGCTCTGTCTCCAGTATCTCTAGGGGGCGAGCCTAGGATGGTGGCAAAGGTATACACGGACCTATGCCTCACCTAGACAGAGCCCTGGATGGGAAGGGATTAAGGGGTATGGTCATTCTTTGGTTCGTCGCTTATTACAGCTACATAAGCCCATACACCACGACAAGGTGATGACCACGTACGGGATTAAGGACTCACCTAGCAAACCATAAAGATTACATTCTTTTATGGGAATTTCCGATAATTGGAAATTTTTTATAGACGAAATTCTGAGTGGTCATAAATCCTTGCATGTAAAGAATGAGGAAACGAGGGTTGCCTTTTATATTTCGGGATTGGACAACCCTAGTGTTGCAATCTGCCAACTGACAGCTCTATGCTAAAGCATGACATTTTTGAGGATACACGTAGTCAGAACGTTTTGACATAAGAGCGCTTTTTGTGTTAGTTACAATAACTTAGAAGATTCTGCATAAAACATCCCTTAAATGACTGAATCTTTTAAGATACTGCAAACAACTCGAATAGCGCTCGGGTGTCAAAACGTTCTGAAGGAAAATATCTTCCTTCACGATAGAGCTATCAAATGGCAGATTGCAGATTGCTAGGGTTGTCCGATGTCGAAATATAAAAGACAACCCTCGTATTAACACGCATTGAATACATCAAATTATCTCGTCTTATTTCAAGGTCCTAGGAATATTACCACTGCTCATCATTGCTTTGGGATCAGCCCCTAGTATTATAGTTTAATAGTTATTCACTTGGTTTTGTATTAAATTCCAACCCTGTTTGATTATGAACTGCATAGAAAATCGTTGTACATTCGTCCGGACCTTTCACCTGTCGGCGTTGATCCGACAAACATCAAACACGGTGTTTCCATTCGATTGAAATAAATGACACAACATCCACTTGTTCGTGCTTTTCAGACGATAATGATAACATCACGTCGATCCGGTTCGAAAACAAGTTCATGTCGAATTTATGAATGGAAACATTACTCAGTCGATAGCGATCTGCGTTACGAGAATTCACGCTTCCATTAATGCAGCTTAGGATATTATTTCCCCCGCGTTAGCCCCTTGCAGCCACTTGCACTTTGAAAGGTAAGCACCCTCTTTTGCTCTCATGCAAAAAACCGCGGTGTGCTCCCTGTGTTATTTTAAAAAGGGGGATAACGAGTGCACTACCGCAGTGTAAATGCAATTTCATTTTAGCGTGAGGGACCCCCTGAAGTGGATCACGCAATTTTTGCATAGACTGATCAACTTGTTTCTAATTTGGGGAATAATTCATTTGCATAAAATGGGGCACGACAAACTGGCATTTTGTTGGCCTGCTATGGTTACATTTATCGAATGACATAATTTGTTTTATAAGCGGAATTTTATGTAGGGGGATAGTTGAAGGCATAGCTTGCTCATGAGATATGCTCATTTTTTCGTACTCATGTTTATATAAAAATGCTCTATGTGTTCGGTCCTTTTGTTATAGCATGAATTTGAAGCTGAGGCGATCGCTAAATATTTGAATTTCGCGCTAATTTTATAAGTCAACACTGGTGACTTCGCACATGTTATGGATACGCATACGCATCTAGAACGCGAATTGGAATAGAAGAACTCTCGCTATCACGTTTGTTATCGAAATTGTTTATGAAATCACGCTAATTTTGATTTGTTTTTTGGATATATTACACGCTTGGTTTCACCCGCATATTTGGAAGTTTCGCATCGCATTTTGATTGTGTTTTCAACACCGCATTTGAACAAAAGTTGGACTAGAAATCCCGCAGCAAGGGGTCCCTGTGAAGAGCTGATAATTGGAGCAGAGCCCTGAAATCATCGTAGTTCACCGCTGTGGTAAGTCATCATTGTTGACCGCATTTCTTTATATGAATTTTGTTGTTTCATATTATATATTTCGCGTTCGCACCAGCTTCAAACGCAAAAATAAATACAGTCTATTTATCCCTCAAAATTACTGAGCTATCGGACATAACACTATGCATAGAGTAGAATTGCGCACGATGCTGATAATGAAGTTATACTGCAATTATCAGCTCTAAGCAAATTGTTTATTTTAATGTGTCTAAATTTTCTGTATCTCTATTCGTTTGGGAGATATAGGGAAATTAGTGAATCCGGGAATTGACGAAAAATAGTTTCACTTCCATTCGGAATTATACAATTTTTTGTTCACGAGGACGTGGGTCCCGTTTTTTTTTTAATCAACTCTGAACATACACACAGTTCTTTGATTCAAACTGATTCAAATGTCTTCCGAGGGACAACTTGATGCGAGAGATATTCTAGGATCTATAGATTATTTACATAATTGTGAACCGCTTACTTTTAGGTCCATTAGAGAGATGAGCGTTATCTAGCTCCAAGATTGTTCAATCGCCTGCCGGAGGAAAATACAGGGGAGGCTCCTCTAAGAAGATTCAGAAGGCGTTTAACATCATTTGTGGGGGAAAATGGAAGAACATACACTCGTGATTTGATCCAAGGTTGAAAAGGTGGGGAAGGAATGACTGAACACTTTGCCATTTGCAGATTGTGTTGTTAATAGTATGTTTTTCCTTACCGTTGGATTGAATGACGTTTCTGATGATTTTGAAATGTGTTTGTGCTCTTATATACCAAGGATACAGGTGTGAAGTGAGCGTCAAGATACAAATGTCTCGATAGGGAACATTTGTTGTGAACGAGCCATTTTTTTGTTTGTTTGCTATTAAATCTGTGAAACATTGAACAGAAAACATCATATGTTTTCATCGTGTTGAAGATGTCGAATTTTGTACCAGAAAGTGATGATTTGCAGAAAGCAAAGTTTTTTTTTCATTTGAAGAAAATGCTGCAGAGTCGCATCGAATGCTTGTCGAGGCATATGTTGATCATGCTCTATCAGAAACAACATGCAAAAGATGGTTTCAACGGTTCAGAAATAATGATTTTGATGTGAGAAATGAAGAACGTGGAAAAACACCAAAAAAGTTTGAAAACGCCGAATCGCAAACAATATTGGATGGAGATGACATTTTGAATCAAAAGCAAATGGCAGAAATGTTGAATGTTGCACAAATAACCATTTCTGACCGTTTAAAAGTATCGTATCCGATTGTTACTGGCTATGAAAAATGGATTTATGTTGAGAATCCTAAACGGAAAAAATCATGGGTTATTCCGGTACAACCATTAACATCGACTGCAAAACCAGATTGATTCGGCAAGAAGTCAATGCTGTGTACCACGAGCTCCTAAAACCTGGTGAAACCGTTAATACGTTATCGCTACGACAACAAATGATCAATTTGAACCATGCATTGGTCGAGAAACGACCAAAATGGGCCAGAAGACACGTTACGCTAATTTTGCTCCATGACAATGCACCTGCACTCAAAGCAAAACCGGTTCAGGATATAATCAAAACATTTGGCTTGGAGCTGCTACCCCACCCGCCGTATTCACCAGATTTGGCTCCTACCGACTACCATTTGTTTCCATCGATGGGACACGCATTGGCTGAGCAGCACTCTGATTTCTATGAGGAGTTCGAAAATTGGGTGTCTCGTTGGTTTTTCTTAAAAAAGGAACAATTTTATTGACGTGGTATCGACAACTTCCAAAAGGTGATGAAAATGTGTAGAAAACAATGGGCAATACTTCGAAAAAAATATTTTTTACTTTCCCATTGATAATGAGTGTTTTATTTTCACAAAAAAAAACGCTCATTTCATACCAGTATGAATGATACATTAATTGGACGCTTACTTCAATTGCTATTGGTATTTAATTTATTGCAATTCTATAAATAAGCACGTATAATAATACTTCTGTTGTTCTGTTGTTGCTACGAATAAACCACAAATATTATTATTATTAATACGTCCTCCCTTGTATAGATCTGGAGCATTTCAATAATTTGTTTCGATTACCATTTTGCTGCTGAGTCAGCTGAGAATCGTGAACAATTCTGACATGCGATGGAGTATTCATAAAAATATTATTCGTACCAAAATTTCACATAATTTATCCTAGTTTTATTCACTAGGTTACGAGTATTGTTTATATACATTATCTGGACCGAACAAGAAAAGCAAGTGAGTCGGCGCAGAGACAATAATTCTTGGCTCAAGATGTATAGGGCCGCCTGGTAAACAGTCATTAGTTCAGAAGTCGAACACTAAAACCATTGAACTGACTGTTCTTCAAAGAAGTATTTTTCAGGCGGAAATTGGTTAATTGAATCTCAAAGAACAATTTAAGAAACATTCGACAACAATGAATAAATTCAAAATTATCAAGTACCTTCGACCTGTACCTCTTCGGCGTCATTCAGTCAGTCGTATTTAAAGGATAATTTGTTCGGAAACAGCATACCAAGTGGCCCTTAACTCCATTACCTGACCCAACTATCGACGAAATAATTGAAGATGCCTCTTGGAATCCCAAATTAGGCTTTCCGATAAGTTGCCGTGGATCCTGGACAGGAATTTGCATTCCTGTATTGTAGCCGGATAACCTTATCAATCTAGCCAGCTACGAATTACGTTTTCTGTACGCGACGAGTAATGAGTTTCCAACATAATTGTCACACAAATGCAAATGATAACTTTTCGCTTGTTTGGGACGCCTTTGTCTGTCTTCTTTGTTAGATCCTTTGTTTTCGTTCGGTGTAAGAGGGGCCCTTTCGTCAGAAGGTTATTAGCAAACTTACTCGTCTAATTGCTTCAACTCTTGGAGAATACTGCATTCAAATTATACTTCCCGTTGAAATTTGGCAAGCAGATGTTTGGATGGCATTCTGATTTCTAAAGCGATCAAGTAAACTCATTTTCATATTACACACATTGTAGAATATATGCTCAAAAAGAAATTTGATTGTCATTGTGTTACTTGATACTTATATTGTATCATTCTTTATTGATTGGTATTTCAACAAACAGAAAAGAGATACATTCTTACTTTGGAGATGTCATTATAGGCAGAGTTGTTTCTGAAGAGCTCCATATTTGTGTTCAATTGATGCATTGGTACTTATATCTCTGACTCCTTTGAATAGTCTCAAGATACTTTATTTCATTACAACTGGTAGAATAGAATATGACTCTTTATGCATGATATTGATGCGTCCTCACTTTTGAACACAACAGCATAGAGTAATTTGGGGTCTTACAAATTCTGAAGAAAAGAGACCGCCCTAAATACTGAGAAATTGAATTCTTTAACTGGATTAGGGAAACTTCTAACCAGAGAGTTGGTTTTATTGTAGGTATCAATAATAATGATTGCATAATTCATTGTAATTTTTAAAACGCTTTCCACAAATGTTTATTCAGTATCTACGAGGGTAGCCTTATATACTTCGGGTTGAGAGAACAAAAACATATTAATCACCAAATATCGCTTTATTCTTCTTCAAAATATTCCTCATTAAGATATATACACTTTTGCATGCGATTGAACTAATTCTCGAAGCACTTTTGCCACCTCCAAAATATGCATTCTGAACGCATCAACCCCTTCGGTGCTGAATCAGGACTATACAGCAGATATATACAGGGTGGCCATTTGAAAACGAAACAGACGAGATTACAGACGAAATAAGTTTTTTCGATAGAAATGCAAGCACAGGTCGATTTCTGTTTCGAGGGGGACAACTTAAGATGTAGGTTACGGACTCATAGTGCTTTAACCCTTGCTGGTACAACCCCCACACCCAATTTTAAAATAGGGAAGATGGGGTGAGTGATACCTCAATTCAAAGGTATTTTTATATTGATTTCAGCACAGTAATTGTTTTTTCATTTTATGCATTAGTTCTCGAAATATTCATGCGTTAGTTAATTTTATCACTTGAATTAATTTTTTGCGAATAATTGACATTTCGTGCTTCCGAAAAACCGAAATTTCCATACTTGTATTTGAAATTGCAAATCATCTACCACTGGGCCAATGAAGTCATACCGTACGTGTTGATGCTACTAGGGTCAGATATTCGACTAGCTGTTTTATTCACTGAAATCATTCTTCAACTGTACGGTATCAGAACGATTTGAAGTATTGATCTAAGAAATAAGACTTTTCAAAGTAAAATAAATAATTTATCAAAAACTCACATCAATTAATTAGATATTCAAATTGTTCACCATTAGCTTCCATACAATGAAATAAGTTTTGTTCGAAACGATGGCGCACATTTTGCAGCATTTCTGGAGTGATTTAACGACATTCGTTCACTATACGCTTCTTGAATCTTCTATGGAATCGGGCTGTGTAGAGTAAATTTTACTCTTCAAGTGGCCCCAAAGAAAGAAATCTAGTGGTGACAGATTTGGCGATCTGGCTGGCCATTCAGTGGGACCCCTTCTTCCAATCCACCGATATGGAAATCTTTGATCCGGATATTCTCGAAATGGTAAGGTGTAGTGTGGAGGAGCTCCATCCTGCTGAAACAAAATCTGATTTTCCAAATAATTTCCAGCATTGTTTTCAATAATTTCCGTCAAAACTCGATCAATGTGATTTTCCAATAAGTCCAAATACATATCTCCAGTAAGATTACCAGGTAAAAAGAACGGGCCGACAATGTTGTCACCAAATATTCCAGCCCAAACATTGAGTTTTTCTGGTTGTTGACTATAAACTTCGTGGAACAATCTCGGATTAGCATCGGCCAATAACGACAATTGTGTCGATTTACTGTGCCGTTTCGAAAGAACGAACACTCATCGGAGAAACAAACATTATACAGATAATTGGGATTAGCAGTTACTCGTTCACTCATTGTATCACAAAATTCAACACGACGGTCAAAATCATCTTCGTTTAGTGCGTGTGAAAGATGGATTTTGTAAGGATGGAATTAATGATGCTTCAAAATATTTGCAATTCGAGTACGTATAAAACCAGATTCATGTGCTAGCTGCCTCGTACTCGTCATTGAATTCAGAGCGATCTGTCCAAGAACAGCTACTTCAGCTGCTTCATTTCTTTCCATGTTTCGTTTTTTATTAGCCAAGGACCCGGTTTCTTGAAACTTTGACACTAATTCCAAAACATACTTTCTATTAATATGTTTATCTAAATGTCGTAGATTGAAGAATTCTGCGGTTCTATTCGCACATTGATTGTTTGCAAAAGATATGAAGTTATTGAAATTATTTCCATCCGCTCTGCAATTGAATAATCCATGTCGAACAATGAATTAGAACACATACAAGTCTCGATTCAAAACTAAGAATAATTCACATCTCAAAGAACCAGTAAGCCAACTTAATGATCTGTTCGTAATAAATAAAAAGTTATCGATTCTCATTTTCTTGAAAAGATATGAATTCAATGATCAACAAAATGAAAACATATTGAAGCCAACTGAGAAAACACTTCATAATTAAGTTGGAAATCGTTTCACGAATTGGGACTGGAATATTTCTGTGGCATCATTAATAATTTGATTTTCCTACCTGGTAATCTGAGTAGAGATATATACGTATTTGGACTTTTTGGAGATTTCTATCGATCAAGTAATTCCGCATGTTATTGGAAATACTGCAAATTATATCGAAGATAATTTAGATTGAGTTTCAGCAAGATTGAGCTCCTTCGCAATACGCTTTGTTTGTTCGACATCTTAATTAAAGATTTCTATGTCAGTGGATTGGAGGAAGGAAGCCACAGTCATGATTGTTTTGGAACTCAGAATGTGGATTTTTTACAAAAAAACACTACAAGTGCCATGAAAACACCACTTCATTTTCAAATACTTAGTTAAGAATATTTCGAGAACTAATGCATAACATGAAAAAACAATTACTGTGCTGAAATCAGTATAAAAATACCTTTCAAATGAGGTATCACTCACCCCATCTTTCCTATTCAAAATTTAGGTGTGTGGGTTGTAGTAGCAAGGGTTGAAGCGCTATGCGTCCGTAACCTACATCTTAAGTTGTCCCCCTCGAAACAGAAATCGACCTGTCCGAGCATTTCTATCGAAAATATTTATTTCGTCTGTAATCTCGTCTGTTTCGTTTTCAAATGGCCACTCTGTATAAGGTATTTCAAAGAACAAATATTTGCCCGTCCGAAATTGAATGAAAAAAGACCTTGTTAACGATAAATAAATTTTCCTGATTATATTTTCGTCTGCATATAAGTGATTCAATTCATTTCGAAATAGTAAAATTTTGAGTAGAACAGCAGAAGAACTGTCAGTGTTGTTATTTTTGATTCAAGATATTTTCAACTTGAACTTGAATAGATATGGCGTTTCAAAGCAGAAGAGCTTACTGAATGGAAGAGATTTTGAATGGTTTTCGATGTTATATAATTTGTTTCATTTTTAGGAGAACGAAATTGGAGCTAATGTCTGATGATCTATGTTGTCTTTCTACTCTAGCGGACTGATATTATTCAGTTTATCCACTTTAATAATAACTTCGGATCTGAACCAAATTTCTTGGCATTCAGTTCCAAATTAATCATCCTTATATTTTGGTCTCTAAGGAAGCGAATAATTTCGAAGTATCACTCTTAAATTTCCCCTGAATGCGACCCTGCGAGATTTCCGTTTAGGTCGTCACACCAATCTACTTCTTTTCGCGTTTTCAAGTATTGCCACTCAGCTGAAGCTGTTTTCTTACCGCCAGCAATTGCTCATTATGGTCCTTTATTTCTGGACAGAGTGCATATCGTCACCGCAGTGAAACTTTCCACCTCTTCATCGTCGAAAATTCAGACACTTGTGGTGAGAGCACAGCTTTACCAGCTCCAGTACTTAACGCTCCGTGATTTTCATCGATTGTATCTTTTCGACGGGGAAATAATAAACAGGAACTTTTTTTTTGTTGAATTTGGTTTTTGATTGAATTGACTTCAACCACACTAATGATTGCTATTTGAATTTGTAGAAGAATGCTTTGGAAATTGAAACTTCTCCTTCGAAGTTTGAATAGAAATCATTTCCTCTGAAGAATTTCATTCTATCTATGTATTATGTTTATTTGTAGTTCGATCAAGATATATTTTCATAAAAGCGTGCGTTAACAGAGTAGACGGCGCTTTATTTCTGGTCAAGAAGAATGTTTGAACTATGGAAACTTATTTCATCCTCGTGTCAAACTCATATCGATTTTTCATAGCCCCCCTTGATGACAATATATTTCGAACATTCTACGAGGGTTACCTTTTATATATCGTGATTAGAGACCAAATACAAATATTAATAATCGAAAATCGCTTCATTGTTTTTCAAATTATTCCACATCAAGATCTATACATTTTTGCATGCGTTTGAACCAATTGTCGAAGCACTTTTGCCACTCTGATTGAGGTATCTCCAAAACATGCAGGAGTCGAAAAACGTTAACCACTCATATCATTTTTCACGTACGGGAATAAAAAGAACTCATTCGGATCTAAGTCAGGAGTATATGGCGAATGACTCATCAAATCGATGTTTTGAGTTCTCAAAAATGCAGTTTTTTGAGCCGATATTTGGAAGCTAACATTGTCGTGATGAAGGGTGATTCGTCTTCGACGGTTGGTTTTCCCGATTTAATGGAAAACAAGTGACAAACAAATGGTTGTGTACCACTCAGAATTGACTGTTCTGCTGTTTTCTAGTGGTACGATTGCGGTATGTCCAGTTTTTCCGATAAAACAGGCGACCATCTGCTTGAAAGTGCTTGTTGCGCGAGCAACTTATTCTGTTTTTATTTTTATATTCTCATCCTTCTGGTGTAACATGCGCTACAAAGTTATTCGAGAAGGTTTTATGGGTTCTCAAAATCCTTCTTGATAGAATTAATTCTTTAGTATATAACGAAACCGCACGTGTCCTATTCAAAATACAATATCCCTCACTAATAAAATGGTAAAACAACCAATTCAACATACTGTCAACCCTGAAATTGAGATTTGTGTTTCAATATATTAAATGTCAATGTAGCCTCATTTCGAGCGCATAGAACTAACCCTGGATACGATCCTGGCCAGCCCGAAGTAAAAAAAAAATATGCCGTTTGCGAAATCAGGGTGCTGATGCCGCATCAAAAAACTCACGGGGAAATTTGCCAATTTCATAACCCGCTGATTTCACAAAGCCTGCATCGGCTCGGGTCCTTGCTGCTTCCTGGAGCAGAGCGGGAGACTGTAAACACGCTCGGGGTTTCCGCATCCACCGAAATCTGGGCCACTTGGTCGATGGCCCTGTTTACGTTCCTATTTTGCCAAGTATCTGAATTTGGCCCGAATCAAGACATTCATCATTTCCGATGTTGGCAAATCTGGATACCGATTTCTAAATCAGTAATAATGGAGAAAGCTGGTTTCATTTCGCTTTTTAGGTTAACCGAATCTATCCTATGTTTTCGAAGATTTATTCGATACTCGTTATCTTGTTGAGAGAAGGATAATATGTCTACAGCTCTCAAGCGAAAGGAAGGAAAACAGATCGCTTAGCTTTGCTATAGGGTGAAAATTTGCACCACATGAGATGTTCGAAATCTTCTCCATATATAAGAATGTTTGCTGTCCATTAATCTCGGTAAAATTCTAGAACAGAAAACTGTCTAATTCTAGTCATGATGTATTCGAGGAAGTCAACAGAGGTTTAATCTGTGATAACATATGAAATATTTTTTAAGGAAATAATTGAAAATTGGAAAACATGGCCATGGCTAATGTTTCATTAACAAAATGGAGAACGCGCCAGGATTTATAGGTCGTGAAATCTCAAGTCCTAATTGCTATAATTCAAAAGGGGATAAATATGAATTTTTTTTGTATTTATTGAAATTCGAAATCTATTTTGCAAAGTTCATGGAAGGTGTGGTTGGAGACAAACCAACGGACATTATCCAATGAACGTAGAACTTTTTGTCGTACTCTTTGGATAATTTGAATGTTTGATGGCTAAACGCAACCACAGAATTGGATGTCGTATTTCCATATTGCTTTGTTGATTGCTTTGTAAATGAGTCATTTATTGTGAAGGTTCAATTTGGACTTCCTGCCTATAAGCTGATATATTTTTCGGAATTTCAAATTTATTTCATTTTTCTGGTCTAAATGTAACCCGATGTACTAAGCTTTGGTGTCGACTGTTATTGCCTTTTAAAATACTTCTTCTTGTAGTGAATGTTATGTGAGTTGCCTTTTATATTTCGGGATTTGAAAACAAAATCAAATATTAATCATCGAAAATCACTTTGTTTTTCAAAATATTCCCCATTTAGATCTATATACTTCTGCATGCGTTTGAATCAATTGCCGAAGCACTTTTGCCACTCTGATTGAGGTATCTCCAAAACATGCATTCTGAACGCATCAACCGCTTCTTCAGGTGTCGAAAAACGTTGACCTCTCATTAAATTTTCTACGTATGGAAATAAGTCATTCGGTGCCTAGAAGTTTACGGCGGATGACTCATCAAATCGATGTTTTGAGTTCCCAAAAATGAGGTTGTTTGAGCCGATGTGTGAGAACTTGCATTGTTGTGGTGAAGGATGATCCGTCTTCGGCGGTTGGTTTTCCTGATTTTTATGAACAAATGGTTGTGTACCAATCAGAATTGACTGTTCTGTGTTGTTCTAGTGGTTCGATTGCGATATGTCCAGTTTTCCAAATACCAGACGGCCATTTGCTTGAAAGTGATTCGTAAGCGAGCAACTTTTACTGGATTTGGCTCATCTTGAAACACTAATTCAGTCGATTGCTGTTTACTTTTGGGCTCATACGCGTAAATACACGATTCATCACCTGTCACGATGTCATAGACGTGCTTCGAAGCACCGTGAACGTATTTTTTGAGCATTAGATAGATAGATACGCTTTATTTGATTTATTTTTACATATACAAATCCCCTTCAAGGAAGTATTCTCCTAGAGAATTATAACATTTTTTACATAAAATTTTTTTTTAATCTTGTTATACTTATTGTTACCTTTACAATTAATTTTAGGCTTGAAACTATTCGGTAATTTATTCCATATTGCAAACATACTGTAAGTCACATTTTTTTTGTATGTATGTTAAGCTTGTTAAATCCTGTATTAAATTATTTTTATTTCTTGTTTCATATTTATGTTTGAGCTCATAATGTTCAAATTCGGTATAATTATTTGCTACATAGATAATGCATTGATATATATATTGACAATATAAAGTTAAAATGCTTTCTGCAATAAAAAGATTTTTGCAGCTTTCGGTTGGTTTCATCTTGAATACAATTCTCAAACTTCCTTTCTGTAATTTGAATATTCTGTCAGCTTCGCTACTACTGGCCCAAAAAATAATTCCATATCTGATCTTGGAATGAATGTAGGCATGGTACGCTGATAAAGCAGCTTCAACTCCACTGGTGTGAAAACAGCCGAGTAAGATAGCCGAGTTTTGTACAGAATTTTTCGTACGCCACTGGAATATTGGCCGGATAGCGATGCAAAAAATTTTGATTCGCCGAGATAATTTGGGATTTTTCTATTTTCACGTTGGAATCTGGATACGGTACGTTCTCTATACGATGGCCCATGATAAATCCATCACCAGCACTCATTCCACAGCACCCCCGGGTCGAATATGCCGAATGACGAACGAGTTTTCAATAAAAATATTCTTATCTGGCAAACTAGACATAGGATTGATGTAAAATTTGACAATAGCGTCCAGGAAAATGAACAGATATTAACTTCATATGCCACTTTTACTTGCACCCCCCAGGGGGGTCAGTAGGTAGTCGGCCTACTTTTAAAAATTCATAAAAAATCAACCATACATCAGAATGCCATCAAACTGCTGCAGAATCATCTACATTTCGACGAAAAAATAATTCAGTAGTTATCTCTGACTTGCAACCCTTGGGGGCTAAAATAACGGCTTAATGATTATTCAAGCAGATACGAATATCTCGAGAACTAGACATAGAATCGACACGAAATTTGGTATTTATTCTTCTCTCTTAATACAGAGAATAACTCTATGACTCACCTCCACTTGCACCCCCTGGGGGGGGCTAGCCGAGTTCCAGCCGAGTTTTCTGTGAGTAATTCATACCTGGGAAACTAGACATAGGATTGAGGTCAAATTTCACAATAACATTAAGAAGCATCAACTCACAATTTCTGCATATGCTTCATTCACTTGCACCCCCCAGGGGGGCCAGTAGGTACTCGGCTTAATTTTTCAAAATTCATAAAAAATCAACCATACATCAGAATGCCACCAAAGTCCTGCAGAATCATCTACATGTCGACAAAAAAATAATGCAGTAGTCATCTCTGACTTGCAACCCCTTGGGGGGCTTAAATAACGGCTTAATGATTATTCAAGCAGATACGAATATCTCGAGAACTAGACATAGAATCGACACGAAATTTGGTATTTAGTCTTCCCTCTTAATACAGAGAATAACTCTATTACTCACTTCCACTTGCACCCCCTGGGGGGGGGGGGCTAGCCGAGTTCCAGCCGAGTTTTTTTTTAGTAATTCATACCTGGGAAACTAGACATAGGATTGAGGTCAAATTTCACAATAACATTAAGAAGCATCAACTCACAATTTCTGCATATGCCCCATTCACTTGCACCCCCCAGGGGGGTCAGTAGGTACTCGGCCTACTTTTAAAAATTCATAAAAAATCAACCATACATCAGAATGCCATCAAACTGCTGCAGAATCATCTACATTTCGACGAAAAAATAATTCAGTAGTTATCTCTG
Organism: Micraspis discolor; assembly: GCA_030674115.1. Classification (NCBI taxonomy): domain Eukaryota; kingdom Metazoa; phylum Arthropoda; class Insecta; order Coleoptera; family Coccinellidae; genus Micraspis; species Micraspis discolor. The sequence goes on from JARTUT010001740.1 coordinate 8,102,378, forward strand.
ACTTGCAACCCCTTGGGGGGCTAAAATAACGGCTTAATGATTATTCAAGCAGATACGAATATCTCGAGAACTAGACATAGAATCGACACGAAATTTGGTATTTATTCTTCTCTCTTGAGACAGAAAATAACTCTATGACTCACTCCCACTTGCACCCCCTGGGGGGGGCTAGCCGAGTTCCAGCCGAGTTTTCTGTGAGTAATTCATACCTAGGAAACTAGACATAGGATTGAGGTCAAATTTCACAATAACATTAAGAAGCATCAACTCACAATTTCTGCATATGCCTCATTCACTTGCACCCCCCAGGGGGGTCAGTAGGTACTCGGCCTACTTTTAAAAATTCATAAAAAATCAACCATACATCAGAATGACATCAAACTGCTGCAGAATCATCTACATGTCGACAAAAAAATAATTCAGTAGTTATCTCTGACTTGCAACCCCTTGGGGGGCTAAAATAACGGCTTAATGATTATTCACGCAGATACGAATATCTCGAGAATTAGACATAGAATCGACACAAAATTTGTTATTTATTCTTTTCTCCTGATACAGAGAATAACTCTATGACTCACTTCCACTTGCACCCCCTGGGGGGGGCTAGCCGAGTTCCAGCCGAGTTTTCTTTTAGTAATTCATACCTGGGAAACTAGACATAGGATTGTGGTCAAATTTCACAATAACATTAAGAAGCATCAACTCACAATTTCTGCATATGCTTCATTCACTTGCACCCCCCAGTGGGGCCAGTAGGTACTCGGCTTAATTTTTAAAAATTCATAAAAAATCAACCATACATCAGAATGCCACCAAAGTCCTGCAGAATCATCTACATGTCGACAAAAAAATAATGCAGTAGTCATCTCTGACTTGCAACCCCTTGGGGGGCTTAAATAACGGCTTAATGATTATTCAAGCAGATACGAATATCTCGAGAACTAGACATAGAATCGACACGAAATTTGGTATTTATTCTTCCCTCTTAATACAGAGAATAACTCTATGACTCACTTCCACTTGCACTCCTGGGCTAGCTGAGTTCAGCCGAGTTTTCTTTTAGTAATTCATACCTGGAAAACTAGACATAGGATTGAGGTCAAATTTCACAATAACATTGAGAAGCATCAACTCACAATTTCTGCATATGCCTTATTCACTTGCACCCCAGAAGTCAGTAGAGTACTCGGCCTAATTTTAAAAATTCATAAAAATCAACCATACATCAGAATGACATCAAACTGCTGCAGAATCATCTACATGTCGACTAAAAAATAATTCAGTAGTTATCTCTGACTTGCAACCCCTTGGGGGGCTAAAATAACGGCTTAATGATTATTCAAGCAGATACGAATATCTCGAGAACTAGACATAGAATCGACACGAAATTTGGTATTTATTCTTCTCTCTTGACACAGAAAATAACTCTATGACTCACTCCCACTTGCACACCCTGGGCTAGCCGAGTTCAGCCGAGTTTTCTGTGAGTAATTCATACCTGGGAAACTAGACATAGGATTGAGGTCAAATTTCACAATAACATTAAGAAGCATCAACTCACAATTTCTGCATATGCCTCATTCACTTGCACCCCCCGGGGGGGTCAGTAGGTACTCGGCCTAATTTTAAAAATTCATAAAAAATCAACCATACATCAGAATGACATCAAACTGCTGCAGAATCATCTACATTTCGACGAAAAAATAATTCAGTAGTTATCTCTGACTTGCAACCACTTGGGGGGGTAAAATAACGGCTTAATGATTATTCAAGCAGATACGAATATCTCGAGAATTAGACAAAGAATCGACACAAAATTTGTTATTTATTCTTTTCTCCTGATACAGAGAATAACTCTATGACTCACTTCCACTTGCACCCCCTGGGGGGGGGCTAGCCGAGTTCCAGCCGAGTTTTCTTTTAGTAATTTCGTGTCGATTCTATGTCTAGTTCTCGAGATATTCGTATCTGCTTGAATAATCATTAAGCCGTTATTTTAGCTTTCAAGGGGTTGCAAGTCTGAGATAACTACTGAATTATTTTTTCGTCAAAATGTAGATGATTCTGCAGCAGTTTGATGGCATTCTGATGTATGGTTGATTTTTTATGAATTTTTAAAAGTAGGCCGACTACCTACTGACTTCTGGGGGTGCAAGTGAATAGGCATTTGCAGAAATTGTGAGTTGATGCTTCTTAATGTTATTGTGAAATTTGACCACAATCCTATGTCTAGTTTCCCAGGTATGAATTACTAAAAGAAAACTCGGCTGAACTCGGCTAGTTACTTCAGGGGTGCAAGTGGAAGTGAGTCATAGAGTTATTCTCTGTATCAGGAGAAAAGAATAAATAACAAATTTTGTGTCGATTCTATGTCTAATTCTCGAGATATTCGTATCTGCGTGAATAATCATTAAGCCGTTATTTTAGCCCCCCAAGGGGTTGCAAGTCAGAGATAACTACTGAATTATTTTTTTGTCGACATGTAGATGATTCTGCAGCAGTTTGATGTCATTCTGATGTATGGTTGATTTTTTATGAATTTTTAAAAGTAGGCCGAGTACCTACTGACTTCTGGGGGTGCAAGTGAATGAGGCATATGCAGAAATTGTGAGTTGATGCTTCTTAATGTTATTGTGAAATTTGACCTCAATCCTATGTCTAGTTTCCTAGGTATGAATTACTCACAGAAAACTCGGCTGAACTCGTCTAGCTACTTCAGGGGGTGCAAGTGGGAGTGAGTCATAGAGTTATTTTCTGTCTCAAGAGAGAAGAATAAATACCAAATTTCGTGTCGATTCTATGTCTAGTTCTCGAGATATTCGTATCTGCTTGAATAATCATTAAGCCGTTATTTTAGCCCCCCAAGGGGTTGCAAGTCAGAGATAACTACTGAATTATTTTTTCGTCGAAATGTAGATGATTCTGCAGCAGTTTGATGGCATTCTGATGTATGGTTGATTTTTTATGAATTTTTAAAAGTAGGCCGAGTACCTACTGACCCCCCTGGGGGGTGCAAGTGAATGGGGCATATGCAGAAATTGTGAGTTGATGCTTCTTAATGTTATTGTGAAATTTGACCTCAATCCTATGTCTAGTTTCCCAGGTATGAATTACTAAAAAAACTCGGCTGAACTCGGCTAGTTCCCCATTTCAGGGGGTGCAAGTGGAAGTGAGTAATAGAGTTATTCTCTGTATTAAGAGGGAAGACTAAATACCAAATTTCGTGTCGATTCTATGTCTAGTTCTCGGGATATTCGTATCTGCTTGAATAATCATTAAGCCGTTATTTTAGCCCCCCAAGGGGTTGCAAGTCAGAGATGACTACTGCATTATTTTTTGTCGACATGTTGATGATTCTGCAGGACTTTGGTGGCATTCTGATGTATGGTTGATTTTTTATGAATTTTGAAAAATTAAGCCGAGTACCTACTGGCCCCCCTTGGGGGTGCAAGTGAATGAAGCATATGCAGAAATTGTGAGTTGATGCTTCTTAATGTTATTGTGAAATTTGACCTCAATCCTATGTCTAGTTTCCCAGGTATGAATTACTCACAGAAAACTCGGCTGAACTCGGCTAGTCATACTTCAGGGGGTGCAAGTGGAGGTGAGTCATAGAGTTATTCTCTGTATTAAGAGAGAAGAATAAATACCAAATTTCGTGTCGATTCTATGTCTAGTTCTCGAGATATTCGTATCTGCTTGAATAATCATTAAGCCGTTATTTTAGCCCCCCAAGGGGTTGCAAGTCAGAGATAACTACTGAATTATTTTTTCGTTGAAATGTAGATGATTCTGCAGCAGTTTGATGGCATTCTGATGTATGGTTGATATTTTATGAATTTTTAAAAGTAGGCCGACTACCTACTGACCCCCCTGGGGGGTGCAAGTAAAAGTGGCATATGAAGTTAATATCTGTTCATTTTCCTGGACGCTATTGTCAAATTTTACATCAATCCTATGTCTAGTTTGCCAGATAAGAATATTTTTATTGAAAACTCGTTCGTCATTCGGCATATTCGACCCGGGGGTGCTGTGGAATGAGTGCTGGTGATGGATTTATCATGGGCCATCGTATAGAGAACGTACCGTATCCAGATTCCAACGTGAAAATAGAAAAATCCCAAATTATCTCGGCGAATCAAAATTTTTTGCATCGCTATCCGGCCAATATTCCAGTGGCGTACGAAAAATTCTGTACAAAACTCGGCTATCTTACTCGGCTGTTTTCACACCAGTTTCAACTCCTATGTTTTCTCTAATTACACCAAGGGCATAACAATATCTTGAAACATCTGTGGCACATTTCTTTACTTGTGATCTCCAGTTCAAGTTCTGATCTATTACTATTCCCAAAAATTGTATTTGATTAACTGTTTTGATTTCAGTGTTCTGTGCTCCAACTGTGAATCTCTGGTCATCATGTTCTCGAAATATCATTATTTTAGTTTTTGTGACATTTAAAAGTAAATCATTTCCTGTCAGCCATTCATTTATGCTTTCTAATTCCTTTTCTATATTTTCCTTGCACAGTTCTTTATTTTCAGCCTTACATATCAGTAAACATCAGCAAACATCACAGCCTTATTTTCAGGAACTTGCACTATATCATTGGTAAGGATTGTGTATAAGAGTGGTCCCAAGATGGATCCTTGTGGGACTCCTTGTCGTACACATAATAACTCAGATCTAACTATTTCTCCTTCTTTGTTTAGCTCTACTACCCTCTGTGATCTTCCAGTTAAATAGGATTTTATAAATTTTAAGGCAATACCTCTGATTCCATACTTTTCAAGTTTTTCTAGCTATATATTGTGGTTCACTCTATCGAAGGCTTTAAACAAATCTAGGCTCACTGCAGCTGTATTTTTTTTTTCGTTAATAGACTTGATGGCAGCCTGCAACACTTTATAAACTACCTGAATTGTGGATTTTCCTTTTCTAAAACCACATTGTTCATCATATAAAATTTGTTCCAATATTTTATTCATATTTGAAAGTAGTGACACCGGCCTGTAGTTTTCGTGATTTTCTTTATCACCCTTTTTTGTGAATTGCCCTTACCCAGGCTTCCTTCAATTCTTTTGGGTATATTTCAGTTAAGAAGGTTCGGTTGATGATGTGTGTAATAAGTGTTGATATTATAAATTCACTTTCTCTCAATAATTTCAAAGGAATACCATCATATCCTACAGACTTTTTATTTTTCAGATTCATTATGTACTGGTAAACTTCAATATTCTGTTACGGGGTTTAAAAATATGCTTTGATTAGATGATTTTATTTTCTTTGTAGTGTCTTTTCCATTTTTTTTATTTTTATCACATAGATGAATAAATTTTTTGTTGAAATCATTCAATACATCTTTTTCATTTTTATTTGGAAAGGAGCTAAATAAACCAGTAGAGGATTTATTGTTATCCAGTATTTTATTCACCAAATTCCATGTAGCTTTGGTCTTATTTTCAGCTTTATTAATATAGTTTTCATGATACTTCCTTTTAGCCAATTTCACAATACATTTCAACATTGACGAGTACATTCTATAATATTCCTCAGTGTAAAGCCCCTTCATCATACTTTCATATATTCTTCTCTTATTTCTACTAGAAGTTCTTATGCCTGTTGTAATCCATGTTCCATTTGATACATTTTTCCTATCATAACTTTTCATAGAAAACACCAGATTCATTTTTGTACTTATTGCATTAGAGAAGAGGAAGTAGCCTTGTTTGGATCTGGCTCTTCCAATACATCGTGCCAGGTGTGCTCATTTAAACTGTGAACAAATTGCTGAGTTTTAGTCTCTGTGAAAATTCTTTTCAGTCTATGATTTTTCTCAGCCGGGATATCCCTTGATTCAATGGTAATTACTTGTCCCCTATGATCAGAAAGTAATGATTCCACATACTGTTATACTCTTGTGTACATATGAATATATTATCCAACAATATTTTGGAATTTTACGTTACTCGTGTTGCCTCAAAAATAGCTTGCTTCAACTTTAATGTATTGAGAATATCCAAAAATGTAGTTCTTTCTGTACTTATTTCCAATAAATTTACATTGAAGTCCCCACATATGACAATATTATATTTTAAAAATTTAGACCCCAAAATTATTAGAATTTTCTCCAATATGTTAAAAAAGATTGTACAGTTACCAAGACCTGTTCTGTATATTGATAATATTATAGTCTTTAAAACCTTATTCACCACACAAGCTATTTCTATCTGACCTTCCACACTTAAGTTTACCAACTCTGGAACATTTTCATAGTCTTGATTTTCTTTAAGCTCAATATACAAGAACCACCATGAACTGACCCCTCCCTTACGAAGCCTGAAATAACATTATAATTATTTAAACCTAAAAATTTCATTTCGTCTTCATTCATCCAATGCTCTGTCAAACCGATTATATCAGGTTTTTTCTACATTGTTTCAATAATTAATTCCAAATCGGATATTTTATTTCTAAGACATTGCATATTCTAATGCATCACAGTAATCACACCCTTCGATCTCTCTCCTCTCTGAGGTTTCGTCTGATGTGAAGAAAATAATTAATGGTTACTCCTTTTCCCCACATATCAGAATTCATTACATCTTCTCTTATTTCATATGGGACATAAAGTTTATAACAGATTTTATATTTATCTCTTCTTGTTGTCATTTTTTCACACTTTGTGTCAATGTTCAGAATTCCGTCAATGTATTCTTTTACTTCTTCTGGCTTTGTTTCTGGACTTAAGCCTGAAAGGAATAAGCAACTTTGTTTCTTTGCAACTGCCAATTTGAAGTTTTCTTACCCTCCTTTAATAAGTAAGGGTCTTATTTGACTCCGATATGTAACTTTTTCCCATTCTTCGTCCTGATGATCTCTCATCTTCCCCTGTATTCTCTCCTCTCTTTCATACTGGATATTTTCCTGTCTTTCTGGTTGAAAATTCCGCTGATTCAGTGTCATTAATGCTGAGTCACTATTTTCGCCACTGTCCAAGGTCATCCAGGTGTTCTTGTAATATTGCGTATGAGCTACAGAAATCTGTTCTGGCGAACAACTTGCTATAATTCTGTGGAAACAATTCGATTTCGATACATCACCGATTCGAACAAAATCAATAATGTCCTGGAAATCCTAAGTGTTATCGCCGATAAATCAAACCCAGCAAGCGGTTCGTTCGCTAAGCGTTTGACAGAAGTCCGTTCTCATAAAACAAGCAATAAGGACTGGCGTAAGCCATTTTCCAAGGGGCACCTACTGCTACGCAATCATCATTTAGGGAAATAATAGTCGTAGAGGAATCACCTCCGCAGGACCACAAGTCGGAGTCAATTATGCTGACCTCTTAGCCATCAAGAAGACGTAATAGGCGTAATTACGGCATTTCACGGTCGTGAAGAGAGAATCTCCTTCAATTGAGGCACTGGATGGACGTTTACTTCTAGAAAATTGGGCAATGTTTGAGATTTTCAGCGCCAGACTTTTTTCTGGGGTAGAATTCCATTTCCTCGGAAATTTGGTCTATCGGAAGGAACAACCTACGGGAGAGCATATTGGATATTTTGGATAATTGACGACTCTGTCGTCTGCCTTTCGATTTGAAGTATTGAATGCTGAAATCTCTTCAGTGTGTCATCTACGAGGGCCACTAATTAACTCTTTCAAAAACAATTGGTCGATCAGTTGCTTGATATATCTGTGGTGACATATGGGACTCTCAAATGAACGTAGTATATGATGTTATAGTCTATGGATGATTTGATTATTTGATGCTTTAGCCTAACCCCAGAATTTCTGAGGAGAAATTCATTATTGGTTCCAAACACTTGATCAGTTACGGACCTAATAGAGATGCAGACAATATGCCATGTGGCAAATTTTGAGTATGAGATCTTATTTTTTAGAACTGAATGTCCAAATATCTGGACGATCCATGGTAGGAAATGAAAACACTATAAATACTTGTGCGATTTTAATTTTCACTCTACATGTTTCGAGCTAATCCAGCTCATCTTCAGGAGTATAAATCACAGAAGTGAAGCTGAAAACAACGAAAGAAACTGTCAAGAAAACGTAAAAACGCTCTACAATGAAAGACAAAATATGAAATCAAGCGAAAACATTCAAAACAACATAAACAGATTTGCAACCACTCAAACCACATTCCAACATATAAACCCCAGAACAATCAACCGAATTTAGTTTGTCTTTATTTCTCACTAAGTGATATCGCAAAGTGTTGATGCTTTTAAGAAAAAAAGTCACATTATCTGCCTTCAGTATATTTATGATCCAGTAGGAGATTTTATTCTCGACGAGTCCGCATCTTCTGAACCACCCACCATATACCGACTTCAATCTTGCACCTCCACTGAGTCTAATCCACTAGGAATTTAAATTAGAGTCTGGAATACTCCCGTCGTCCACAATTTCCTTACCATTTTGCTCCCCAACAATGAAATTCCAACTAACATTAATTCGACCCCAATATGAAGAACCTCCAGACGCTGGATATTGAAGAGATTTATTAGTGAACTCAGTTCCCAGGCCGCTGTTCGATATTTCACAATTTGTGTAGGAAAAGCGGAGCCACGTATAATAAGTGGGGGCTCTACAGAATGTACATCATACATGTTTTGAAGCATCCCTCGATGCCAGAGAACTAACCGCGTTTCCAGTTTCTAACTGCAATAGATGCCCAATTTAAAGTTACTAACTCGTCTAGCAAAACGTCCGCTGTAGTTTGGTGAAGCCATCTATATATTGAGCAACAAGCTCTGCACCAAACTAGTTTGTGGAATTATTTATTGACAGACAGCAGGGAGTAATTGGTAAGCAACTTTTCAATGCAATTAGAACCGAATTTTAATTTTGTCCGATTCGAAGCTCCAAAAGGAGAATCCATTTCCTTTTACAGAAACTCGTGGAATCCTCCCAGCAGTTCTATTTGCCGAAATGGGGTAGAATACTTTTTCCACTATTTTCAGAAGTGAAATATCCACTTCTTTCCACGCTCAAGTTTTGAATAGGTAAAATAGATTATTGTGGTTAACTGATATGGAATGATTATTTGGACTATTTATTATATAATTTTCTCAGATGTCTGTAATATTCGATTTTTTTCGGGAATTTTATGGATGTCTGAAGGGATTAATAAATGCTTATTTAATTACTTACTTAGTTCAATATGTTCACATAATTTTATATTGAGACATTATGAAATATCGTGGTGAAGTCAACTCACCTGATGAAGCAATGGCATGATGAATTGAAGATTTTTCCTTTCAAAGTCGATATTTTTGTTGAATATAATAAATTTATCTATCGTTTCAGCTTCACTCAGTCGAATTGACATAATTTAATCTACCATTACTTCATAATTTCAATAGGTAAACATACAACGGCTTAAAAAATAATTTTCACAAATTGTTAGGATTTGCAAGATATTTAAAATGTTTTATGCTATTGAATTTGTTATATGTTCGAAAATTGCGAAAAAAAGAGAGGTTTGGTTAAAAAAAAAATGAAATTTGCTTACATATTTTTAATTAGTTAATTATTGTTACTATAATTTTTCTAGATCGAATGAATAATAATCAATTTTCCATTCCAATATGGTTCCGTTAACAGTAATTAAAAAAAAATCAATCAGCATATAAACTGTTACTTCTTAGTAATAATCCCTTTTTCCTCAACCAATCATATTCATCTGAAATTATTGAATCAATATGGATATCGAAGAAGCATCAAAAACTCACCTTCTTCGTCTAATAGGCAAATTACTACAATCATGGCTAGCCATAACAAATTGAAGTTAAAATCCCACATTATTTACGTTCTTGTATTCAAGTGGGAATTGGAATTTCAATAACAATGATCACTCTTTTCGACAGAATCGGTGATACGAATTTAGAGGTATAACGCTAAAATTGATGGCTTTTTTGCCCACAAAGGAATAATCGATTTGATAGTTCTATCAAAAAGCAATTCGTTACAGAACGTTATTTGCGATTGCAGTTTCTCTGAGTTAAGCTGTTAATTGGCCGAAACCTTACTTCGCATAACTCATATTTGAGAAATTGTTTTCTTTCATCAGTGGCGTACTCTCAGATTTCCATAATATGGAAATGAATTGTCTATCGTTCAAGTCTGCTGCACTCATAATAGTCTTTATATTCGTTTTTTATCTGAATTTACCAATTTCAATTCAAACGTGTTCATTCAGTGATTGTGAAATATTTTTAACCTTTCATTCCCCATGAAAACTCTCTCCGAATCAACTTCTATCTGAAAAAAAAATTTCTTGAAGCCACCTAAGCAGTAGATCAAACGACGATGTCCTCTTCATGAAGCTTTGTGTATTGTAAAGGCTATCCAAGTGAAGATTTATTGCTCTCGGATCATGTGACTAATTTTTTCAGATAAGTTTCTCCCTAAATTCGAAATTGACAAATAATTTGATAAAACCATTGTATTCTGTTCCTCTAGGAACAAATACTCTAAAACAAGTGACTTCATCGGAAATATAATAAATAACATAGATTCAGAAGCTAATCAGCAGGGTTGCCGATTGATTTCATCAACTGATGCCGAATATACTATTATTCAGGTATAAAATTTTTCTTGTTTACATTCCCTTCTATAGTTTTTCGTCCCAATCGGCCCTGGAACGTGGAATGTAGTAAGCTCAACATCGGCATCGGTAGAAAGAAGTGATTGAATCAGTACATATCTCTAAACCTCTAGGTTCATATAATGAAGGATGATAAAATTTTCATTGTAATCAAATTTTCAACGGATTCCTCTCTATTCAACTATCTATTTTTATTCGACTGCACTCAACTTGTGGTTTAACGTCAAACTGCTGAAATAACATGAAATCCTTGATGAAAGCGTATCACTTAACACAAAGCAGAAATTCCACTAATTTATTGAAGAACAATGTACCTTTACGTATTAGACAGAAACGCGTTTCAAAAGCATTGCATCCAAGGCATTTCAACCGGATTGTAAGCGAAAGGCAACACTTAGCCAGTTGGAAGCAGTACATCATACAAAAAGATCAAGCGAATGTTGGAAAATATAATAGCTTCTACGATAATTTTCCAGCCACCTGTATAGGAAAGATTTTATGGTCTTTAGATCGCAAAGTAGCAATTTTGACTCATTACTCTGTGATATTTCGAATATGCTTATATTGGGAGTTGCAGATCAACTTCAGATTCTGCTACCAAAGGAGTGTCTGTCATCCGGTTAGTACTGGCACTTCCAAACTGCTGGTATAATTTTTTCCATTACGATATTAAATATTTATGGTCGTAGGCTATCTCCCTGGTGGATTTATGTGCTGGCCTTTATTGATGACTTTGGACTGAACAAAATATTTTGGTATCTTGCAGAATATCAGAATCTACTTTTGTTCTTTTGATTATAAAATGATTTATTAGTGCTACCAAATAGAATACACTGATGAAAAGATTGTCCTTCAAGAATGAACTTTTATCTCATCAGTGGTTAGATCATCTCTCAATATGGCAGGCACTCTGGACCTTGCTTAACTTTCTTCAAAGTAATATTCTTCAATTATTTATACAATATCACCGAAAATCGGCGAGATCTAAATTTTGAATTTGTTGCTTACGATCAAACGACCGCAAATGAATAGTTAGCTGTCAATTTCAGGTGATGAACTTTGTCTGAACATTGAACAAAAATCAATGGCTTGCTGAAAGTTAGGATACCTAAAAGGGTACCTAGCTTCCTTGTTGTTCTGAGCCATAATTTCGGTTTGTAAGGGTAAAATAGGGATTAACCTTTTCTAGATGGTTATTTTCTAGTACTTAAACTGAAGTGCCGCACACTTAGACTCATATTCTTATTACCTAATAATTGCGTTACTTGCTTTTGCTAAAAAAAATGTGTAGACAACGTGAAATGCGAATCAATTTTACTGATAATCGAATAATCAAGTTTATCATTTATATTCACGAGCTGTAGTAACTAATATAGCTGAATGATTAATGAATTTCGCTTGTCAACGCAATGCGCTGTGCCACTAGATGTAAGCAACTTATAATACCGTTTGAACCTCCATTGATAAATATAATGCAGTAAGGGATATCATGGAGTCTTCACCGCATTAAGTTCACGTGCTAACACTTACAATGATTGTTTTTGTAAGATGGATAATGGAATTGAAGACTCAGATTTCCTTCTGGTGACCAAAAAATTCAGTTGGAAGTTGATTCGCAAAGGTTTTACTCTTTAATAATAAAGCGATTGAAGCAACGATAATGGAATATTACAAGAATGCGACAATGCCGGTTTATTGTATTTAGTGGCATAAAGTTAGCGCCAGATCGCGCGAACGATGGCGACTGGCGTCATGTAATTCCATTATAGAGTCATTTCACCTGTGTTCTCGTCGGATGATTAATTTTAATACCCAGTTATTTCATGTTTGAACGACTTTTCCAAGCACTATGTTCTGTTCTCAGGAATTACCACCGGACACGGGGTGAGTTTTATTGTGAATTCCAGCAATTCGAAGGAGAGTGTTGATTTTTATACTCTGAACTTTGAGTTTATTTCTATTTTTATAGGGTGTTTCACGGTTTTCTTACCATTCGTACTAACTAAGATATTTACTCGAGTATGAAATAGTATAGGACTACAGATTCTTATAGGTTTTGTTTAATTTTCTGTTATGGTTACGTAGAGCACATGAAATAATTCCTATATTTCCTAATTTTGTTCTTTTCTGATTTATGTTTCTATGATTTAAAAAAATATCTTGGTACATGTGTATCGTTTCAAATGTAGCATACTTTGAACGAGATTCAATAAAATGTAAAAAAATGTAATATTCTTCACATAATCTGCAATAATTTCAATTAATCGTATTTTTGAACATATCTCTTATGAATGTGACAATATGTTTCAAAGAAGTGCACTGAAAATTATATAGTGCATAATTTGATTTCTATCAGATAAACTCCGATTAGTTATACGATTTTATAACTTCTCATCAATGCTGAAATATAGTTTCTATTACAGACAAAGCATATTTTGTATTTTTCTTTCTATTTACGTTTGTTGTTTTTCAGAAGTTCAGTTTATGCGATGATCAGTATAGCTGATTTTGAACCCAATATTTTCGAAAGAATGCAGTACAATGAAATCTCACATTTGAATCGGTGAAACTAACTTCATCTTTTACTATATCATGTACATAACATTTATCGAAAACATGCATCTATCAGATTTCAAACTGGATTCGAAAATTATTTTATGAAATATCCGAAATGGAATCAGTAATATGAGAACGAGATTTAAATTTTATTTTTTGTTCGCAGGTGAGTGCTCCCTGTACCAGAATTTAATTGAATCATTCCGAGCGTGGGATAGAGAGAACATAATAATTGGATTAACCGAAATATAAAGGGTAAGCACGTTTCCATAATAGAATTTATCTTTCATCGCTCGTTCAAAAGATTCACGAAATGTATCCTCCAAGTTATTTACTTCCAAAAAATATATTACATTACTCTTCCCCACTTTTCAACAAAGCGGATAACACTTTCAGGGGTTTTTGCCGGGGCGAAAGATGAATGAATCCCAAACTTCATCTGCGAATCAGTTTCAATTCTCTTTGAGCATGAAATAATCCGCTTGGAGTCTGAAAGAGCTCGGTAATACCTTTATGTTTGTTTCGATGTTTTCGAACTTGTTCATTTCTTGCTAAACTCAATTTTTTCTATCCTCTCCCTTCGAGTAATGTGGAGAAATGTATTACTTCCCATTCGATATGACGCTGAAAGCGGTTCAAACACAACTAGCTTGCATGTTTCTTCTAAATTGCATTTTCAAAACTTTCGGAATCAAAATAATTTACCATGTTTGTTATTGTATTGATTTTTCAATAATACAGATCATTATTCGATTCCATATGCTACTTCTATGCATATTCTTCTGAATCTTCTTTAGGGTTTTTGACATTTTTTTTTGTGGGGATATTTGAAAAGCTAGGATTATGGAAACAAACCAGAAATACTCGACCAATTCTAACAAAATATTAGTGATGCAATTTATGGCATATCGTCGAAATGAGTGAGAATATAATGTGCTCAAAAGAGCTAAGTCGTGAGACTAACATGGTCAGACATTTATATGGTATTGCATTCCATTCATAATTGCCGACATTAAATGAAACATCTATTAATATGAGACTCTTTTTCTTACATTTAATCAAAAATTATAAACAAAGTAGTAAACCCGGTGGACACTTTGTACATGATAACAATTAAACGATCTCTGCAAAATCAAAAATAGGGAATCTGAGAACTTACATTTCAGTTACTGTTTTCGGCAAATTCAGTTCAATAATTATTACAACAATAAAACAACGTTTGCGTGTAGATCGAATACGAGGAGTAAATCTTATTGAAATCTTCAATCTGAATCACCTTTATTAGTCGATATGCAAACATCAATTGACTACTTCTGAGATCTACGTTTTCCAGATTATGAAATAAATATTTTCAATATTGATTAAGGTATTTAGGGAATTCCTTGGAATTCTTCTTGTCAGGTATTCTACTGAATTCAAATATTTTTATTTGAATTTTGTTTTGAAATTCGAACCTTTTCTTTCTCTCACTATATGAATCATTCCTTTCATAATATATTTGGGTTCCTTCCGGTTTTTCTCTCTGAAATTAAAAAGTTTTCAAAATTTATGTTCAAATAATGCACGCCTGGATTGAAATTTATGATGCGTTTCAACATTGTTATATAAGTTCTGGTAATAATGATATGAAGAATTTCATTACATAGTTTCCTCACTGTATATTGTCATGTTTATTCTCCTATATATCATAAACTTTAAAGCAGTACATAAAATTCATTTGTCGGGTCGCAAATTCCTATTACAATCCTGTCTCTTTCCGCTCCGACAGTTATATAGAGAATCATCATTGTTGGAATAGTAAATCGAGTGTTTTGTGGGGGCGGAAGAAACGAAGATCGTGAGGGGTAGGGGATGGAATCCAGCTGATCCCAAAACATTCGCAGGTCCCAGGACAATCACGAGAATGGAGAGGAAATGACCGTCACGTGACTTCATATTATGCTGGTGGATATCCCGGTTTTGATAAGCTTCCTTAGAGTCTCAATGAATGTTGAAACGGTGGACAAACTGTGTTCGAAAGTGAAATCAATAGTGGATAATTTACGGGTTTCAAATCATAACTAATGATTTTTTTTTGAAGGACCAAGAATTCCGATCCTCTCATCAGTTTCCGTAATACTTTTTTTTTTCATGTTGAAAAGATTGTGCCTGAATAATAACCATCGTTATTTCTGTGAAAACAGAATAAATTAGCTTAACAGAAAATTCTCTATGTTGTTTATGAATTCAGTTTTCAACTTTCGATAATGAATTTGTATATGTCATTTTCTCTATTTCAGTGTCGTAATGAGTTCATTACAGTACTCAAAACAGTGCTGTAATGAACTCATTGTTTTAGTTATATTTTTCCTTTTGTGGTTGATAACACTGACATCTTATCCTTTCGAATGTCAACACGCGTCAATTGCATGTCAATTGTCAATATTAAACCATGTAGAGATTTGAACGCACTATTCAAATTCTATAATCTGTCAATTTTCGTATCAGTCACACCAACTGCGAAAATAAAATACAAAAGGCACTAGGAGGTATAATCTGAATTTTTCATTGAATTCCAATAAATTTCTCACAATTCTTGACTGAAATAGAGATTATATCGTCTATGACTCGTTGCAGAAGGCAATTCCAACACTCATGCGTTCATAAACTCGCTCCTTCGTCGCTCGTTTTCTAATTTCGCATTCGTGTTGGAATAGGTGCCCATTCTGCAACTTGTTTTAGAATATACTATTAAACCATCGCATTCGCCAATTTGGTATTTTTTCCAACTAATTGGCGAATGCACTGGGATTACAACTAGGGTCGATATAAGTTGTGTAATATGATACAGTCAAAAGTTACTATGTTCCAAGACTTCTATAAGAAAAAAATTTGACACACTGCCGTCCTCCCATGGGGATAGCGGAGTAAATTATTTTCAAAGAAAGCAAATTTCTGGTTTTAATATAAGATTTCGAATTTCACACTATTTTACCTACAATTTTCTTGCTAAGTTGCAGTGATTACGGAGATATAATGGTTCTCATGAGAAATTGACTATTTGCATTGGTCTGCCTAAAGATCCATTGTTTGTATGCTATCTATATTAGAGAGCAATGGAGGTACTGCTCAAATATTCAATAACTAGACTTTATTTACTTGGCCATTGAATGATGAAAGTTCATTGGTAATGGTACAATAATTTAATATTCAGGAGCATTTTTGCTCGCTTATTTCTAGTGGTATAGAATGCTATCGTTCAGCCCAATTTTTTTTTTGTCCGAAAATCTAGCCAGAAATTTTTTCAGTCGAGTGGGTTCTACTTACTGAACGAAAATCCTTGATTGAGCTCCAGTTATTATATTTGCTGAATTGGTTACTTGTCCAAATATCTTGGTCAAGTTCGTTTTTGGGCTGAATGAATAATTATAGTTAAGCAGATTTGAGCATCTGAGATTTAGTATTTCCAAAAACCAAAAATACTTTGAATTGCCATTGATTGTTGTGGTTCCATTCAAACTCGCAATAAATCCTTGTAGAAAACAAGCAGTCATTTTACCATTAGAATTCTTAGTCTCTAGTAATATGTTAACCTTTATAAAAGTATTTTGTTCAGATGAAAAATCCAGATATCAATTCTTCCAGGAAAAAAGCCAAATTTATGAATCTGTATTATGGCCAAATAAATGAAGTTATTTATTCCGAACCTTGCGCATACACCAATAATAATTTATACTCTACCTGCAGTATATGTATAAATGGATTTTCCCCTTAAGCGTTTTTCAAATCGTTATATTCGAAACAATTGTTCTCCACACTATCATAGCTATGCCTGGATAATTTAATCACCCTTTGGCATTATGTGCGTAGGGAAGTGAAATCATCAGACAGTAAAATTCCATAATAGTCAGTATTAAAAGTTATAACCAACGCCCTCCGGCAGTGAGAAGCCCGAGCTACTAGACTCCAGCGCTCCTGTTATAATTGAACATTCAAATCGTAGAAATAATGCTGCTATCCCGTTTAAACAGCCCTCTCATTATTTCGCACAGTTTCTCTGGAACACTGGAGCTGCTATCTCGCAGTCGCACTGTCAGCATCGCCATTGTGCTCTTGGGGTGCACCTGATGTCGATAATGTGTTTCAGTTGTGAGTTCCATAATTGGGTGCAGCGGAAGAGTCATGTTATGTCTTTCATTAACCGAACTACTCAATAGTTATGTCTCTGTGCTGCCAGACTAATTTTCTTCCGAGTTTTGGGTTGCTTTTTGTTGTTCCCTTGATTGGATTTGAAAATTGGATCGCGAAACTTGGCAGTCAGTGATTTAATTGTATTTCGTATCCGTTGCTGCTTGTGAGTTATCTACTCTGGAATTAATTAGATTCTTGAAAGAGGTATAAAGCATTGCAAAAAATGTTTTACTTCCGGCACCGAGAGAAACCATTACTAGTGACGATTAGAAATATAAATTACTATTTTTTTTCGCTCTTCCACAACAGTCTTGGTATTTTCCTAATCTTCTATTTAGAATTGGTCTTACAAACATGATTGTTACTTCAGTTCCTCAATTATATCAAAGAGAATCTATATTGTCATTTATTTCTACAAAAAACTGCCTTTCTTTCTGTTCGAAGCAAATCTCTATTTTTTCAGAAGTTATTGGGAGGGTTTTCCCAAATCCCGATCCTCCCAATCGATTGCTGGGATTTGGACCCACTGAAAACGAGTTATCGATTTCAGATTTGCCTAATGTTTGGTCATCTGCGAGCTCTGTCTGATTTATTTGGATTACCTTTTAGAGCTCCCCAATCGGGATCTGTACACGTATCTTATTGAGTTCGTTTGAAATCATATGCTGGTTCGGCTCCGGAATTTTTCAGCGATATTTACATTGTCGATTTTTTTTCTGCAGTAGCGTTTTTGGGGCTCTGTAGTTTTTGACCAAATTCTGATTAAATTTGTTTGAATTTGAGTAAGTAGTTCGGAATGACGTCTATCTCATTGAGTATAATTTTGAAAAATGATGAATTACTTAGCTTTATGTGTTGGACGCAATATAATTCTCAGATATTCACTGTATTGTTAACTTTTTTTATATAAGAATATCGAGTAAAAATTTATGAAATCTTCTTCGCTGACGGTCTTTTTCTCGTAAGATTTCATAATATTCATTAACAAGTTGTGTACTATTGAATAAGTGGAAATATGGAATTACCAGAATTATGATCACGAAATACCAAACATTGACCTAATAAGTTATTGATAGTCATATCGAGGGTAAGAAAAAACATTAACATCGTTCATATCAACTCATGTTTGTGAGTTATTCCTCCTGTTTTTTTTTGTGTTACACTTCTTTCTGCCATTTCTCCCATTTAGTTTTGTCTATTCTATTCTATTTTATTTCCTTATCCTCTTCCATATTCCTCATTTTTCTCTGTTTCATTTCTTCAATTTGTTGTGATTTCCCTGTTTGTATTTTTTTTCCTCACTATATACCACTGCGATCTTTGACTCCGGTGACTCTTCCTTATGTTGATTGAGCCCTCTATCCTTTCTTTTTTTCTAGAATTTTTTCAATTCTTCATTTTTTCGATCAGCCCCAGAAGAAATTATAATATTAATACAATTAACAAAATTTATTGAGAAATTTGTGATGGAATGACGATTTCGGCACCCGTTAAACCTGGCGCGTTCGCCATTTTGTAAAGGCAACAATAGTTGTACCTAGCCATTTTTTCACATTCTCAAAACATTTTCGCAAATGAAAAGTATCCGATCTCCTTACTCTAGTTTTTAACAACAGCTTCATTTATTTTCAGCCGTATCCGTTCAGACCTTATTAAGTTATAAACAGCAGGTTTTTTTTTGTATTAATATTTATAACAAAGGTCAGCTAATAACGGAATTGATTGCGACTCGCAACCGAATTGAACGTATGCTCGCAAATTGAATAATTTTTCCTGATCCCTCAACAATCCTTTTGAAATGAACGATCGTGCTCGGCGTATCGAAAATGCTCGGAGAAATATTGTCTGAGCTGCGTAAATGTCAGACAAACCCCGGAAAGCCCAGATTCCAGCCTATTCCGAATACATGCGACTCTGCTCAGACGTCATGCATAATAAACATCCTGATTTACAAACATGTCGTAACTTCCACCCTCAGATCCAATCGCTGGCTTCAGCGTAAAAAATGAGACAAAGTTTCGGGAACATCTTGCAGAAAAAACTCATTTGCGCGTATAGGAGTACGAGCGAAGTTTCTTGTGTCGTGCGACGACATATGTTCGACGGCACCGTCAAATTGCCGGCTCGATATGTTGCCGTGCTCCATTACACCGTGCATTATGAGACTTGGCAGCTACTTTCGCCTACGTGAGTTCAGAATCGACGGTGTGGAGGTGACGGTTATTCTTATGGATGATGGAAGAGCATGATGGATTTTGCCAGAAGGAAGGGGTTGAGAGCTCGATAACTGCAACTGAATCTAATTAGGAGAGTTTCTGAGCATCATATCAAACTTTTCCGGAATCTATCGATTTCTCAAGCGCTTGCAGCGGAAATGTTGATTCAACCCTTCATCGTTTATCGAAGAGGAGTTGACTGAAGGTAGTTTGCATAGTTTTTTTAGCAGAAGAAAGCCTCCGAAATTTGTAAACTTTGCGTCTAACTTCAGTTCATTTTCTTTGAAAATTCGACCTTTCTGAAACTTCACCAAAGCGGCATTGATCAGTGAGGAATTTTCCATGAAGGATAGATTTAATTAAGATTATGTTTAGAATATGAAACACTAGCTCACGTAGTATCGATGCCAATCATAAAAGCTATACTTGTGTTAGGAAATTTGATTGTAGTGCTCCGAAATCTTATGTTTCGGTTATATTTACATTCAAACAATTCCAGTTTTTCATGAATCTCTTCAAAATATGTGGCATCATTAATGTTTTCTGTAAATTAGTATTTAATTGATATTTTCTCTTTCTTTCTTCATTCATAATGTTGAAATGCATTTATAAATTATAAGTCACTGCTCATAATGCCCATTTGCGCGTATGGCAATACGACTAAGGTTTCTCTGCATCTTCTTCATACATAATAATAATAATAATAATCTTTATTAGTTGATCAACTATTTACAACCCTTAAAGTAAATAAAAGAAAACTCAAAAATGCTCCCCAACGTGAGAAATCAACAATCTCTTGAACACTCTATAAATGATTCAATCTGTCGATTTCCCGAGTGCTTGCTGCGAAAATTATCCATTTCTTTATCATTTACTGAAAATGAGTTCCTAGCTGAAAGTAGTTTTCTTTCCTTTGGGGAAAGTATGCCAACAAAACAAGCAAAGTTGGCCTTGAGTTTTATTCCTCTGAAAATTTGATCTCTATGAAACTTCACCAAGTAGGCATCAATCAGGATTTACAACTCAAAGAAATTAAATTTCCTGTGAAGACGTATTCAGATTTATCAGATATGTATCATAAATTTTAAGGGCTCTACGAGTACTCCAAAGTTTGTGGTTTATGTTCCGAGATTAATTACTTCGAGTGCGTTCACTTTTTCACAATTTATTTTACGTATTGAATTCATTAAAATAATTTGTCAGTAAGTAAGAGTTTGATCAGATTATGTTCAATTGAAATAAATTATTTTCTTCGTTTATATCATGCTGTCTCGATTTCATTGTTTACTGATCTATTGAACTCTTTGGTCAAGCGACTCAGCTTGTCATGAAATCACCACTTGGAGGTGGCACGTTCTTTGTGATGACCTTCGATGTGAGGGTGCCCCTAACTCATGACATTCTGAGGCTACATTCTGAGAAACTGAGATTTTTAAGGGTTCTTTGTTGTTCCCACTTACGCCGCAAAGCTATGAAAATCTTAAACAAATGTAAACAGAAATTGTATGAACCTCTCGTTCAGTTGAATGAGATGGTATACTTTATCGTGGGTGGATTGAAATAAGTGTTTCTTTGGAATAACCGCAAAATATTTAGTGGAAATCGTCCAGACAGAATCAATAAAAAATTTTTCCCGAAACGCTTTGGTAACTTCTTTGTAATTGCCTCAATTTAGAAACCATGAGTTGCCAAAGCTAATATTTTATTTTGAAGGAATATATTCATCCTTGCTGAAATCACATTCTTCGTTTCTTCATTTTTCATCAACAAGATTATATATCATTTGTATAATGGTGTATCTGAAACTGCAAATGGAAAAGGTAGATCTCGCGGTATAGAGTTGAAAATCCGAATTATGCCTAATCAGAGTGCCTTATGGAGCTCGCTCGCATCTTGCTACCTTGCCGATTACAGATTTCCTTCCGTAAGTATCCTCGGTGACGTAAAATGATATTTATCACGAAACTTCCTCGACTTTATGGCCGCCGAAACTAACGACGTTTCTGGCGAACTCTCGAAACTTTATTATTTCAGAGCTTTATTATGTCCTCAATTCGTCATTAAAAAAAATTAATGATCCTTTTCATATTTTATTCTCGTCCCGACATCGCAGATGGCGGCGTACTTCAGCATTTTACAATTGAACTATGGCTTCCATCAATTATACATGAGCTGGCCTTTAATATTTTACGGCCATTTTTGGGAGCCAGTACGGTTTCGGATTGAATTTTAATATTTCGAACGCCATAAACTTCTCGTTCAGGAGCTGGTGCGTCGATTGGCTGCTATAAATCTGCATAGAGTTCCGATTTATTGATTATCGGAGATTATTTTGCAGACACTGAAGGCCCGATATATTTCCGCTGTGTGGTCACTATGGAGACTGTTTTATTGGCCAGCGGTATCAGGTTCTTAACATCCATTCTTATGCAAATTACAAGTCCCAAGTTTAATGCTTATATCGGTTGTATACTACTGAATATGATCATGATTTACTCTGAGACTAATATAAATTCATGAAGTTGAATTTCATTTTCCGATAAATGATCCATAACTGGTTATAATAAACAATTCGGATTGTATCAGGTTAGACTTATCGTCACGGGATGATATAACTGTACAGGCTGGTTCAGTTAGAGCTTTCGAAACTACTTCTATATTGAAGGCAAGAGAGTTACTGTTGACCAGTGTAAAATATAATATATACCATTTTACTTATTTTATGTCCCGAAAGAATGCCAAATCTTCTGCAAAGTGTAATGATTATTCGCTAATAAGCCTGAGATGTGAGCCCTGCTGCTCTGAGTCAGTGACTTTCTGAAGAAATGAATTTTCTATGAATTTCAGCAAATCGAAATTGAATCTTGTTTCAGCAAATAAATCATTCCGAGTCTTATTTTCCCATTTCAGATCCCTGTCGCTCACATCAAATCGAAATCTTTTTTCATTTCATTCGGAAAACGCAAGAAATCCGTTTCATTATACTCGAACAAATTGCTCTGTCGTCCCTTCCAGAGTCGAGCCTGGAATCTTCGGATTTCCCAGCTTTGTCTCCGTTCGAACTTAATTTGTAAGCTTTTATGTTTTGACTTTTAGAAACCTTTGTTTCGAGTTGAGTGGCTGGAATGTTTCATTTCTGCTATGGGTATTCAGGAAATCTCCCCTTTTCAGCTTCATTCTGATTTCCGTTATTCGTAAAAAAGGAAGAAGTTTATGGAAATATTCGCAAGAATTGTTTCGCTTTTCGGTACATTTCTTGCGCTCGAAAGAATATTTCAAGAAATTTTCTACTTCAGTTATAGAACTTTCGGTGGTTTTTCTTGTCCAAACTTACCGTTGAAGTTTGCGGAAAAAATTGAACCTCGAATAACTTTCTGCTAGAAGGTTAATTTGGGATTTTTAATAAGATGCCAAGTAGCGATTAGTGCGTCGTATCTTTGTTTATTAATCAATGAAACCAAACTCACAATTGGAATGATTATTTCTAGTTTCGAAAAACGTGCCTTTTTGCGCGTTCATTCTAGTTCAGAATACTAGAAGAACAGTGTGCTATCGTTTGACCTAAAGCTAATCCAGTAAAATAATGAAGTCCCCTGAAGAGCATATTCTGTTGCACTCGCAATGCTTTTTTATTTAAAATTTTGTTGCCAGATTGCAGAAATCGGAGTTCTAGAATCGTTAGAATAAATGGTCGCGTTCATAGAAATTATATATTTGAAATCCTTCTTAATTAATGTTTTTAATGCAAAATCATGTATATTATATATTCTAGTTAAATGGATGGTTTTTCTCATTTAGTGTAAATAATTCACCATCCTTTAGGAAATAATAAAACAAATTTGTAATCAAAACTGTTTGGTCTAAAATTAACAGTGCTGTGCCTAAGTTGGCGTAAGGACACAGTAACAAAACCTACACAGAACACACACTGGTTAACCTAACTCGCACAAGCTTGAATTAGCTTCTGAGGGGTGTACATTGATATATGTACACCTAGGTAAACCAGTATAAACATAAAACATAAGTCATACGGAAATGTACAATTCTCCGATTGACTAGTATAACTAGCTTAATTATTTCATCAAAAAGAGACATCTTCAATTTCCAAAAACTTTATTTTCACAACAACAATTGTTTCACCATAATATGGGTTCAGGTTTTGGCTTTGACACAGAAAATTTCAGCTGTATTCTATGATCTTCTGAAGAATTGAGTTTATTATAAAAGATTGAAATTAACATAAAATAGAATTCTTTCTATGATTCAAATTATTTAATTGAACAAATCTTTTCTTGAAAGTGTAGATGAATCAAAAATATCTAAAATTAACAATTAAAGTCTTAAACATCTCGAAAGTATCAATGATATCTATTTCATTCTTCAACTGATTTTTGTTTGTAGTTTTTTTAGAATTGTTTGATGTTATGATAAGAATGAAAAATTTTCTCTTATTCATAAAAGAAAACTGTGTTTTCTAGAAAAAATAAAGGTATCATTGATACTTTAAAGAAGTGTAAGACCATAATTGTCATCATCATTGATACTTTCAAGAAGTGTAAGACCATAATTGTCAATTTTAGATATTCTTGAACTTTTGGTTTCCATATGTAGTATTTCATAGTTGTTATTGAAATCATATCCAGATTCCTTGGGGTAATCCGCATATGTGGACTTGGAGAATTCTGATGTATAACTCTTCTGGTGTTTTTGGATCCTTTCTTGAATGCTCTTTCGGTTTGGCCTATATAAACTCCAGGGCAATCTATACATGATAGTTTATAGACACCAGATTTATTGTTCTTTTCTGTTTTATCTTTATGTTTTTGATGAAAGTACTCAAGTTTTAAATGATATAATTTTATTGAATTTATTTCGAAGATATGTTATTACAATATATTCTAAAAATCCATCAACATAAGACAATGACATATTATCTCATTCATTTACCTCTTTGAGAATTGGATAAACTAGATTTTAAGCCATTTTATTTTGTTTGTTGGATACCATTTTTTCTATAATTGATGGATCGATAAACTCTGATAAACTAGATTCTTTGTTGCTGAATTTCACATTTAATAAATTGTCACATCTTGGATAAAATCCATGATTTGAAAAGTGTGATATTTCAGTAATTTTCTTCTTGTGAATTTTGTTTTCATGAATTAATTTATTTAATTTTGAAGATTGTAACAACCTGAAGATGCCATATTATGGTGAAACAGCTGTCGTTGTGTTTTCGGAAATTGAAACAACTCCTTTGTATCAAGTAATTAAAATGAGTTTCCAACAAGTAAAGACCGAATCCATGAAATATATAACTAGCTTATCCTATTGGTCTTAGATATACATATTCCGTACAATAATTGGACACCATTTTACACAGATGAAATAATAGACGTAAGTAGTCTTTTGGAATTTCGATCTCTCCTGATAATTTTTGGTCCAACCCAACCGAATGTAAGTTAAACATCGCGGCAATATATTTTTTCGCATCCAATGTCACACCATCTGTTGACAAAATCCTGTCTATTTTCACTTCAGGTCTAATCCGGTGACATATGGAGACAATAGTATTCCATAAGGCTTCTGATTAGGTTTGCAAAATTTCATGGAGCAGATCAAAAGAAGTTGGTTTTAGCCCAATTACAATTCACAGCATCCTATAAAGAACTTTCTCATGAAAGACAATTTAATTTAAAAAATTCCCCGAAGAAAACTACAATGGAAAACGATTGCAGAAAAGATGCAAAGATGCAGATAATGGTGTTTCTTACATCCCTTCACCCTCATCTCGTTCACCACTTTCTCGGAAATTTCGAAGGGCCACCTGCGGTTATACATGGTCCTTCTTGCCTCGCCTCGTTTCCATTAACTCGCCATAATGAGGGACCCTAACAGATCCAATTTCCACGCCATATTTCATTAAATTTTCCATTTGCACAGATACCAAAGGAGCACCACACACGGCTCCTGTTGTGGAAAATTCAATTTTGACGAACAAATAACAAACACGACGGGTGTTCCGCTCCGGGACCATGTTCCCGCAGGTGTTTTCCATATTTTCCACCGCGAAAGATCCAGATTCTAGGTCTCAAGAAGAGGAAACTATGAAATAATTCATGTCCCGTGTGGGATAGGGAAGTCGCTGCATGTTTTCCTAGCTTGAGGGTTCAATTATGACAGAAAATGTTATTCCTTTAATCTTCGTGGTTCTTATGTGGTTATAGACTCCAGCTGTGAAGAAGAAGTTTGCCTGTACCGATAGGAAAATATTCATTTTCCTTCTATGGCAACGTTTCCTTGACTTTAAGTTACAATTTTTGTAGACTCAAATGGTTTCTTATTATATATCACCATTAATAAATTCACCACATAGCTTGAGGCTCTCCATTTTATCCCCAAACTGATATTTCTCCAAGAAAAACTATTGTTCATTATCATATATTGACTCGAATACCGATATATCTGAAGTATTCTCAAATTGTCGAATTCCAGAATCCCTTGCTTATCACATTGATATAAATCCAAGCCTATTCTTCAAATCCTTATCTAATTGCATAAAATGAGGGTATACATAATAAGGGTTGATGTTAGGAATTTATGCTTTTCCTCTTCCTACTTGATTCAGTTGCAAACTTAGCGGAATAATTCTTTTTTTGAATAATTCCTAAAATGTTCCAATTAGAGATCGTTTTTCTCAGGTCTCTATAATGGAGTTTTATAAATTGACAATAATTATATTATTTTTTTGTCATTTATTTATCGAACATGTATTTTTTCATCAATAATTATCATTATTACTATTTGTTGACTCTATGTTTACACAAATCGAGAATTCGCTAATTATTTCTGGCATTTCATACTTTAATTCAAATCTGAATTTCAACATTATGTTATTAGAAATTCTTCCTTCTTGAAACAATGAATAATGATATATTTCTGCATGAAATTATATCAAAAGTGATATCTATTGATCAGATATCCTAATCATTCTTTGAATGGCGTTTAATGCTTCAATCTATTTAAGAAAAGTGTAATGATAATAGTCGTGGTACGGTGATTTAGAATATGAAAGTGAATCCAAAAATTGCATTTCGTTTGAACAACAAATTCATCATTTTGAAAGTACCAACGCACAATTAACACGCGATGCTCGAGGCCGCAGTTTATG
This sequence comes from Micraspis discolor, assembly GCA_030674115.1. Classification (NCBI taxonomy): domain Eukaryota; kingdom Metazoa; phylum Arthropoda; class Insecta; order Coleoptera; family Coccinellidae; genus Micraspis; species Micraspis discolor. Next base: position 8,129,127 of record JARTUT010001740.1, read on the forward strand.
AATATGATCAATTTCAAGCTTAAGAGCGGTCACTGTTATGATCTTGCCAGTAGTCATTTCATATCTTGCGCTTTCCAAAAACCAATACTTCTCCTTTTATGTAAAAGTGTAGTATTTTATCCTCTCACTTACTCGATGAAATTCGTGGAAATCCACACAGTACTGATCACGCTATCCCATACAAATTTTGCGTTATAAAATTTCTAGAGTGCCCCTAATCACATTCATCATTCATAAAATTCCCCTTATCCATTTTTTCGGGTTCCTGGGAACATTGTCTCAGTTTTTGAACAGCCAACAGCACTCATCGTGGCCTCAGCGGCATGGAAGAAAAACCCCCTAATCCCCATTCTCTAACCCGGATCAAGCAATAAAAAATCGGCATAAGAATGAAAACACTTCCATAATGGATGTTCCTAATGTTCCGCTGGGTGGAATAAACTGCAAAAACGCCGGAGCATTTCAAAGAAATTCGCATGCCATATTGCAGAAGGGAATGGCTCTTTTTGAGGGGATTATGCCGGCGTGCTTGGTGGAGGAATTTTAACAGTCTTAATCCTATTAACCGAAATGAAAGAATCGAGAGTTCCGTTTCCCGACTGCTGCTCTTGGAAAATGCGGCAAATTGCATCTTTATTACATTTTCTTGGGTACAGGAGCCACGGAGATTTTCCGGAAACATCTGAATAGTTTTTAATCTTCTGAGTGGCTTCAGCTTTTCTGTTATTAACCAATTAGTTTGCCTATTGCTGACTTCATGTAATTAATAATGTCTTCTTTGTCTACATGGTGGAAGCAGACGACTAAATAAATGAAGAGTCTAGCAATAAAGAATACATTTTTGACAGCGTTTGACAGCGAAAATGTCAATCAATTGGGCCATAGTTCCTTGAGATTGCTACTGGTGATGCTTTAATAATGAATGGCAGTCGTTATGATAACACGATAACTGAGTTTCTGTGGCATGACTCAATGCTATTGATTTAGAATCTAGAGGATATATAGTTTCAACAGGATGATTTAATCTCATATTGCTGATGATACAATCGATTTATTGCATGAAAAATTTCCTAGAAAAGTTTTCTCAAGAAGTATTGATGTTAATTTGCCACCAACAATCCTCAATCAATTCCAGCATTAAAATGAGAAAATGCTGGTTATCACTCTTCATATTTAAAAGAGCACCTACCAAAAACTTCTGTGTAGAATTTATTAAAATTTTTCGTACACCTCCTTTGATATATGAACTTTCGAAGCATAGAAAAATTATTCATTATTATATTCAAATGTGGAATTGAGGGCGAAAAAAGTAAATCCTCTGTTGGAAAAAAAAAGGAATTACATCCCGAACAACTTCATAAATCGTTTGCTCCAGTTTATAAAGTCTTCGGGTTTTGATGCTCATTAAAAAAATTGATTGGACTCTGAAGGATATATTGACAAATAAGTTCTGTGGAACACATGCCATCTAAATCTCCGAAATGAAAAATCTAGTTGAATATGACGCACTTTCATATTTCCTCTGTATTATATTTTCGAGACATTCCTCGGTAAATAAGAGCAAGGATTCACCCATATACTTTTTAATAACCTCACATTTCGTCCCTAATGGCATTTTGAGACGCAACCAGGGTAGTGGATTCTGAGACTCCCCAGCTATCGGTTTATCTGCGAAATTTATGGAACGCCATCTTCGAGTATACTTTCAAAGCTGTTGTGAAAAATGCCGGCATTAATATCACTCCCTCTTAGCGTGGCCGGGCTAGGGCTGTCGGCCAAATCCAGCCCTATTAAAGACAGGTCCTTTATCTACACGTCACCATTATTCGGGATTAGGAGTTGGTCATTAATATTCGGTATCATCGATCGTAAGGTGTATTCCAGAAAGTGTTCAAGGATTTCTCTCGCAGCAGGTAAACCCAGGATCGTTATGGATAGCACGTACCTTTTGATTATATTGAAGGTGATTTTTCTTTTGCTTTTAGATCTGGTAAGTAGGGGATATTGGTTATTCTTATGCGAGGAACCTTTTTTTTTCATAATTGATTTGATTTACGCTGTTCGTACCAAATGATGGTAATTTTGTGGTAGTATGGATCCAATTATTCTCTACTATACCTAAGTATTTGGAATTATTATCATCATCATGGAAGACATGGCCATTATGTCTTGTCTAATTTTCACTAATTAAGGCCATCAATGGGGTTAAAACGATCGATTGCTACCCTAAAAGTTAAAAAAATTAGCTCCTGCCCGCAGGATAATATATAACTTTAATAAGAAAACCGTGAAAGATTTATTTGTGTGAATTTCAAGGTTCACTTTCTACTAGTTGAATATGCCATAATACTTAGAATTAGTGATGGATTTATATTAAAAGTATAATTATATATTGCCTCATGCTCTATAGGGTAACCAGTTCATTGAACATAAACGTTGGCAAACAGTAAGATATTGATTTTATTAGTCTAAGAGTAACGGAAAGCGTAAAGCGTACTGTCTCGAACATGAGTGAAAAGAATGATAAATGATCTCGAAAAAACAAATCCTTCTGTTCTGAGTCAATTCTCTAGAACCTTCCTATTTTTGTCGCTATAATTCAACCAATAAGACTCGTCTGACTCTAAAAAGCTGAAATATACCGAATATCTCTTCCGGGAATCTGGTTCTGCCTTGCAAATCCTTGTTCCAACGCGGAGGAAGAGTTTGATGACCTTAGCATCTCTGGCTAAGCGCCATCTGAGTATTCTGACAAGCTATCGGAGGATATGCACCATAGTTCTGAACTTTACTTCACACCGAGAAAAATACGATGATAGAATGAGATGCTGATGGGGGTTTGAAATATAGATAGAAAGCGGTTTATATACTTTTTTATGAAACTGGAACATCGGCCATAATGAAATATTCATCCCAAGTCTCCAGATAATTCCGGGTATGTAGAAACTTCGGTTTCCTTGAAATGGAAACTTGAATTTCAGTCGATGAGTTCAAACATGGTGTAATATATGAAGTAATCTACTGCCGAGATTGAATGCCGATACGTTCATCCTCTTCCACACTAAATCACAAATGAATCATTTGCATCTCATTTTACATATTTGAGTTTTTCGTAGAACCGTTGGAGTTTGCACGATTTGTGGATTTTGCTTCTATGCTATAGTACAAATCTGCATTTTTTCATCAATATTTCAACTGACCGTCCCCGTACTGACTGCCCTACACCAATCAATATCAATTATGACCTTCAGGCTAGGTGGTCTAGGTGGCTGAGAATCGATTTAAATAAAGATAACAGCAGATAAAGTATTTGTACCGATAACATTTATTTTTTTCTTGAATTAATCCACAAGATTCTATTTCACCGCATGGCTTCGCTCAGTTAGTACAAACCTGTGGGATTCTGAGTTCATTCCCTGCAGGCTTGTCAGCCATAAGTGAAGCAACAATTTTGCGTCAATAAGCTCCGGTAGTAGAAGCTTTCCAATCAGAGAGACATCATTGTTAACGATGATCATCCCGATACATCCAACTAGCAATATGTTTACGTTTCGAAACCGCGATACGTATCGCCTGGAAGAACAAATTGAATTTCGTCGAGTGGCGCCATCATCGTAAATATTTGGTTCGTCGATGTGGACTGCTCGCAAATCAAAATGTGAGTCCTCTCACAAGCGGCGTAGGAAGATTTTAATTGGTGGCTGCCAGCTAGGACCCTCATCTTCCATCCGAGAACACCGTAAACAAAGCCAGAAATGAAATTTTAGGCTATTAATTGGCTTTATCGTTTCTGTTGATTTAACAAACGTGTTTGAATGGAGAGACCAAATTTGATCAACTGGTTAAAATTCCGATAAATGAATGATATTTAGCATTCTATAAGGTTATGTTAACGGAAGTCTGTCCTAACTCTTCTTGATGAAAAAGTGTTTCTTAGTTGTGGTTTACGCCATCTGAAAGTTTTATTGTAACCTTTAATATTTTTGGTCTATGAATCTTTTTCAGATCAAATTAGATGGCACATGTTGTTTATTGAAGAAGGTCACATATGCCTAATTCTAGTTAACAATTATTCCGTTCCTTTCAAAAGTGGCCTCCAACCAATGTAATTTCCTGAAAGGGAACTCGTTGGTACTTCTTGATTGCCTTGGGCATAGATTTTTCAACTCGCTTCATTTAAGGTAAATCATTAATCTACAAAATGGCGAGTACGCCAGGCACATATACATATAATGGATTAAAATTCTTCCTCTTTTCTTTAGCGCATGTATGTTCATCCCTGTGCAATAATTTAACTTTCCGAGATAGACTCAAACATTCAGGTTTCACTTCCTGATGAAGATATCCAAGTTGATTGAATTATAGGGTATCCGCCCGTCAGTTATTAGAACAGATATTTATTTAAAGATCACACCTATTTTATGCCAGTACTATCCAATCTACCTATCTCTCCGAATTCATCATCAAAGGCAAACACGGGAAAATTGGTTTTCCTCAAAACCAAAAACCTGAGGCGAATTTTTGCCGAAATGCATCAAAATTCAAAAACATCTCAGTTTGAGAATCATCTCATTATAGAGGTAAACTTCAATTGAATAAGATTGTCGAAGACCTTCTTCACTTCAATATCTATTAAAGTACCTTCATATAATTGTATGACTAGTTCAAGAATCGTCATAAATAATGATAAATTGCTAATCTTCCTAGTATAATTTTTCGTTTTTTTTCTTCTTATCTGATTCTTTCAATAGAAGAAGCAAAGAAATTGTCCACTTGTAAGATGATTCCATTCGAAACTCAATCTTAGAATTTTAGAGCGTACTTACATGAGGTCAGGAGCCTTTGTGTGTTACTTATAAATCTTTTCCCGTACTCTGAAACAGTATGATACTAAAACAACCACTACGATTAATATGCAAGCCTATATCGCAATTTGAGAATCACAACACACAGTTTTCCTTCAGTTTCGTGCTAGGTTCGGATTCTCTTCTCTTAAAAACCAACCAATAGTTGGTAGATCTCCTTCGGATGATAAAGAGTAGACGACTGGACGGACATACTCAAATTTGATCCTCTAGTTTCATTAGGAAGTCAAACCAGATCGTTTGAGACCATTCTCGGCTAGATATTTGAAAATAACAGACATTTTAACAAAACAAAACAAAAACTCTGATGTATACGTGTCTTATTCAAAATACGAATCTCAAATGGTCATGAATGTAAATACTCTGGATCAAATATCACCAGATCTAACGACGTTCTCTCCTGTGAATTGGAATGTTTAATGTGGCATATATTAAAACACAACGCTGCAATATGAATACAGAATAATCGGTTAAACGAAATTTACGAGCTTTTCATAATTACTGATAGTTAATAACTCAGGCTTCTATTACTCCCCAGTATGAATATTTAAATTGATGTACCGTAAACCCGGCAATATTTTCATTATGCCGTGTTCTTCGGCACTGATGAGTCAATATAAAAATACCGCTTCGAGTCTGAAAGGAACCTAAACGCGAATGAATTAATCTAGGTTTAATATTTCATTTTGAAGGTTATGGGCAAATAAGGTAGGTACCTGATTGCCAAATATTTCTAATTTACACGTCGATGCAGATTGAAACCACGATCTGATCAACTGGCGTTGTTATAAATGGATTTTTATGAACAATATATTATTGGGGATATAGATATCTCCTTATTATGATCTGTAAATTATGTTTTAATACGCAACGTAACGTTTTTTTGCACGTATCTTCTATCTTAAAAACTCAAAAAGCTTGAGAACGGATTGCTATCATTTTGTCGAAATGTAATATTTGAATATCAAACCAAAAATGATCTCAAAAACTCCGTCAGAAATTTCAATTCTCGATGCTCTCACAGATGCGTATTCGATTGATAATAGTCGAACTCATTGATTCAGTTTCAGTTGGTCGAAAATCAATCGTAATGGTTCGTTTAAGGCGTAATACAATATGTTACTTCATTAAAGGGGGGCAGTTTCAATTTCCAAAATGTCTATTTTTTCAACGACAGCTGTTTCACTATGATATGGTATCGTAAGGTTGTTACATTTCAACTGTCAGGAGATTGAAACTATTTCCTTTCAATCAGGTCATTAAAATAAATTCCCTACAACTAAGACCGAATACATCGAATATATAAAGGATTAATTTATGTTGATTGATGAAATGCTCATAATATAATGCTCGTAAAAGATATTAAGTGGTTTCAGAAGATTCAATTCCGACGAATTATTGCTTTTGTGTTATTAACATTTGAATATGTAAGGTATTTCAAAGGAACAGTGTAGCCCTGTCCGAAATTCCTGTATGATAATGAAAGAAGACCTTGTTTACTGATAGATAATCACAACTGAAAATAATCACCATAAATGTGGCGAAGATATGATTGAAGTGTCATATTTTCAAATATTTTTAAAATTGTATTTCTCGAAGAGTTTATTGTAAATGGATATCGTTTTGAGAAGAAATTTCGCACATGCGCTCAACTAAGAAAGTTGGATGAGTTGTAACAATCTTTCTTGAACTTCATTTCGATGAACTGTTGTTATAAAAAACAATGGCGACATAAAAAACTTGAAACTCAGTAACGAAGTACTTACGAAAAGTTATAAAACAGCCCTAATCGACGGTTAGAGTCAGCTCCAAGTGTGGCGCAAACTGCACCGACGAATCTAATTATAAATTCCAATGGGACCTCTTGTACAGTCGTGTTTAATAAGTCAAGAGCGTCATAAACGATAAATCAACCACCTCAAGAGCACAAGGCGCACTCTGGTGGCTGGAAATGGCGGTCGAGGATGTCGTTATAGTTACGGAACCGGGTAAAAACAGAAATATCATCGTGTTGTCGCCCATTTAGCGTGCTAACTGCAGTTTGTGGGTAGGCTTGGAACAGTTTAGTTCGAAGATCTTCTTTTTCTCTGAAGGAATTGGTTGCTTACTTATTGGGGCAAGACTTTTCAATGTCTTTAAGTTTGAGAAAAGTTTGACAATTTTTTTTTTATTTCAGGTATGTTTCCAATATCAATCTCTCGTTTTCGTTAAATGTTACAATTTTAACAATGATGCGTCTCTTGGTGAGTTTCCTCATAGATCGACATACTGTATCTTTGCCAAAAAATATATACAAGTGTAGATAGACCTATTTTATTTTCAACATATGGCTCAAGCCAAGTCTGTTTGAGAATAGAGGTTGTTTGCATAATACAACACAATCATTGTTGGCAAAACCGATTTTTTTCAGTTCAGGAGAATGAAAAGACATATTTTTTTCGTTATTTAAACCATTTCCTGGAACGAAAATTGTAAAATATACAGTGTAAGTCTTCAACCACTGCGTTTATTTCATTCAGATATATTTTAGGCCAAAATAAACATTTTCTTTCAAATGCGGTCCCGCTCAAAAGTATCGACAATATTTACACACATTCAAGCTTTTGCAAAAGCTTCAATAAATAATTTGGATCCTTAAAATGTTTATAACTTTTTGACGCAACTAAATTTGAAAAAAGGTATAGAAAAAATCTGTTTTTCTTTTTTAATCTCAAGAACTTATGATGAATATTAACGCAAAAAACGGGAAAAACATCTCGACGATGATTCACTAATATTCACATGAAGGTTTTCGATTGAGAACAAATCATTTCTGGATAGATTCTTAGCGTCTCATTCCTTTTTTGTATGTTTCTCGGATAGAGTAGGAAACATTTATTCATCCTTGAACAGATCAAATAAAAACCGGAATGTATGCGTCGCCTACACATATTCTCGCTTTCCGAGAATATGCATGTGCGGTCGTATATCATATATCATGAAACTACACACGTGTCTACCACTTCTTCCTAATATGATTGAATGATAGAAGGGGAGGAAGACAGATAAAACTTTTATGATTGTAATATTCTTTTTACGACACATGTAGTAGTGTGAAAGAAAATTGAATATTGTGTCAATAAATTGAAACTCATCTCTGTTCCTATACAAATAGATACATATTATTACATTAGCAGAATGTTGTTTGTATTCTCCAATGTTTTTGTATGGCAGTCTTCCAGAGTGTGGGAAGAGTTCTCTTTTCTCACATCAATGAGTTTTCACGTTTTTATCCTGCCAATCGGAATAAAATATTGTACGAATTAGTATTTGAATTAAATTTTTTATTGAAATTTATTGTGCGTTACAAAGACCTTAAGCGCTACGGTTAAATTAGATTTGATCTATATTGTTTGTGCAAGTATGAAAAGGCATAATGAAAAAGCAATTCAGTCAATAAAGATTGTAGATTGTTGAAATTCAATCAGTTTCTTGACATAGGACTCACTATACTTTCAATTACTCACTGTTGGCCTAGAAGTCGAGAATTTGTTTTTACTTACAATGCTGTTTCTCCTGTACTTTTCGAATGAGTTTCCTACTAACTTGTGAGGGTCACGTACATCTTCTTGATTGCCTTGTTTGCTCATTCTGGGTGTTTTAGTGCCACAAAAAGCTACCCTCCAATTAACAATACTAATTGCATTTCTATTCATGCTCAGAACTAATTTTTATAACACGGGTTTAGGTTTTAGCAGCATGGTTGATACAACTGGTAAATATATGTAGAGATGCTCGATATTTCTATCAACTTCCCAAATTTATCCTTTTCTTTGCTTGAAGATTTGATATTAGTCACCTTAATGAAAAAAAAATTAAACGTAAATTGTTTTATGTTCTTTCAGTGTAGTTGTCAGTTCCTAACTTTAGCTTAAATTTGACTAAATAGCGAATGAGCCAGTTTCAGGAAATGTGCAAATACAAATTGGTGAATGTGCCGGTCTGTGTCAATCCTATTATGCGAATCACCTAATGAAATTTGATATTACATAGGGTATTTTGAAAGGAACAATCGCATCCTTGAGTCAGATAGAAATCTTAAGATTGAATTTTCAGAAATCTCTGTTGAACTCGATATTGGATAGTTTTCATCTAATGTTTCGGGAGCGATAATTTTTTTTTGCATGATAACTCCGTGTCTTTTGGAGAAAATTGAAGCGAAAGAATTTGAGACATTTCACAACAATCATAGAGCAAGAGGAAATTCTGAAAATATCCGATCTCTCGTATGATATCGGTCATATATTAACGAAATTTTGTGCATATGCTAATTGATTGCTTTTTCCCAACTGAACTTCATGTTCTGGATATTGTACATTGCGAGTTTGATGGTGAAGTTTATTCTGCAAATAAAACGGGCATCAGAATTCAATTCACCGCGCAGAATGAAAAATTTCCTTGTAGTTTCCAAAAGTTACTCTAACAATACGATCTCGAAATTTCAATTACCGGTATTTGATCCGAATAGTGGAAAAAAGAACGTAGCACCACACTTGATTTATAGCAGGCATTATCTCAGCCAATCAGAGACGTTGTTTCTGTTCCGCTTCGCGTCTAGAATTCGACCAAAAAGTGCGGCCGCTGAAAAAAAAAGACGCGATTGCATTTCCTTTGGTTTCTTCCCCTTCGTCTTCCTTCTTTTTCTTCAAGAACAGTTTCGTCGAATCGAAACTTATCGGACATATGTTACATTCCACGGGAAAGGAGATTACTTTCGTTGTGGATTTTGGTCTTTTCCAATCACCAACCCATGATTTATTTTCTCGAAACATTTTTAGACTCACCGTTCACTGAGTTTTTGCTTTTGGAGCTGAATGTAGGATGGAAAGGAATTATTTTCATTATCAGATCACGTTTTTGATCTAGTTCATGATATGGAAGTTTGGGTTTATGTAACTGAAATTACTATCTTCACGTCAGTACGGTTTTGCACAAGGATTTTTCTACATCATCTTTCGAATTCTCAATATTGAAACCTCATTTTCATCAGGCTAAGAAATAAATGTAAATTACTGATTAAAAACGATTATAAATCTCATATTTCTTCAATCGAAAAAAATTTCCAAAGTAATCCTAAGGCTTTTTGGACTCATGTGAGTTCTTTGAAAAATTGTGATAAAGTGCCTCCAGTAATGACTTATAATGATTCAACTTTTGATGACGACTTTTCTATAGCTAATGCATTTTCTACCTATTTTGGAGGTGTTTTCGAATCTTCGGAAAAACCTGTACTTTATAAGAAGAAATTATTGAACACTTCAACGATAGCCCTCAACTATATAGATATTCACTCAATTAAAAATAAGATAAACAATTTAGACAAATACAAGGGGGCAGGACCGGATTTGATACCACCCATTTTCATAAAATCTTGTGGTGAACTGTTGGCAGATCCACTACAGATAATCTTTAATCATTCTCTCAACCAAGGTAAATTCCCGAAAAAATGGAAATTAGCTAAAATGGTCCCAATTTTCAAGAAGGGTAAAAAAGCCGAGGTCCGTAATTACAGGCCTATCTCTATTCTCAGTCATTTCGGTAAAATTTTCGAATCAATCGTAACCGAGTTTTTCTTTCAGCAAATCTCTCCTAAACTCATCATATCGGCAGCACGGTTTTTTCAAAGGAAGGTCCATGTTAACTAATTTAGCACCCTATATCGATTATATCACAGAAAACATCGACAAAGGTAATCAAGTGGACTCAGTTTACACCGATATGACTAAAGCATTTGACAGGGTGCATCATTCCACTTTGATGACTGTATTGGATGACTTTGGTGTGGTGGGAACATTGTTGAATTGGATTGAATCCTCTCTTTCGGATAGACAGCAGTTTGTTGTTGTGAACGGCATATCGTCTGTGGTTATGCATGTAACATCCGGCGTACCACAAGGTTCCCACTTTGGTCCTCCCTTGTTTGCAGTTTATATCGATGGCATTGCAGACTGTTTCCTATATACGCTTTTTGAGCTGTTTGCAGATGATTTGAAATTTTACAGAAGTATTCGGTCTTACCAGGATCTCGTACTTTTTCAGGAGGATATTGATCGATTGGTCCTGTTCTGCGCGGAGAGATATTTTGATTTAAATATAGATAAGTGCTGTCATATAACATTCACGAGGAAGATTGACGTTATCAGATTTCCTCTTTGTGTTGATGGAAAGGTTCTGAACAGAGTGGACCAGGTTAGGGATCTTGGAATAGTTTTCAATTCCAAATTTTCCTTCGATTCTCATATAGATAGCACTGTTTCTAGGGCTTTCAAAATGCTTGGTTTTGTATTCCGTGTAACTAAGGATTTCACAAATGCGGCAACTCTCAGGTCTCTTTACTTCTCTCTTGTGAGAAGTCATTTGGAGTATGCTACTCCTATTTGGTCGCCATTTTATCACAAGTACAATGATAGGATTGAGAGAGTACAAAAGAAATTCATAAAGACTTTTAATTATAGATTTGATCGCTCCCAGTTGATGTGCAATTACGGTGATAGTTTGAGGAAGCACAATATTATGAGTCTACAAAATAGGAGAGTGTTCTTCGATTGTATCTTTTTATTTCGGATTTTGAATAATCATTTTAATTATCCTATGATAGCAAATGTACGATATCATTCAGTTTTTCTGAGAATGATGCGTTTTTATAATTGGCACTTGAGCAGAATTGATGTATTTAGTGTGAGTGTACAAGTTTATAAAAGAGCAGTGATGGCATATATACAGAATATGTAATTCAAATTGATACTTTTTGGTTCATTTGTTGTCATTTTTATCTGGGTGATTTTGTATTTGATAGATACTTTATTTTGTTGAGCCACATATACAAATATATAATTTAAGATTCAATTTTTGTGAACCTCTGTAATTGGGATTTCCTGTAGAGGTTCCTGTTCAAATAAATAAATAAATAAAATAAAAAATAAAAACCTATCGTATCAAATTCTGGTGAATGTATGATTATATGATTGAATATAGCCAGATGCTTGGAAAGTGTCTTTTCTATGTGTTTACTGGAAAAAAATTCAGTTCGAAATTGTGGTTTCAATCTGAAATAATATTCTAGATTCTTAATGTTATCTTGAGCTATCAGAGTGGATAGAATTATGAATATCTTGACTTTTTTTTAACGAACCTATCCCGGTTTTCAGCAATATATGCTTGAAGGAAGAATTCCATTCAGAAAATAATGAAACATTAGAAATTAGAAAACCTTAACATCAACATAGAAGCTGATGATGGAGTTTTTGTGAGGTTAAGAAAGAAGTTAGAGCTAATTTGCCAGTATAATTTGTGACAATAATGATTTCATCATATGGTATGTCAATTGAATCATTTCATCATTAATTCTAAACAGGTGTAGAGATATTCAATAATGGTCAACTGCTTTCACACAACTGAAATAAATTATTAAATTTGAATACGATTATTCAAATTACAATAAAAAAATTTATTTATTGGCATTATTTTGACGTAAATCTCAAACAATTTAAAGTAGAATCAGAACAAAGAATGACTGCAAATAAATACGATGAAATTTAAAAATGAACAAAATTATGAAAAAGTATCTTAATTGGTTAAAACATTATAATAATATTGAAAAAATTTCTGAAATTACTGTAATTTTCATGTTGTTGGGACGAAGCTTATATGAAAACTTTTATTTCCGAACAACCCAATAGAAATTGATACTGCATTCCGAATATGCATCAAGTGTTCCTCGTGGATTCTAACATCGGGTCTATATAGGAAGAATATTCTGACTTCCTTTTATACAGCTGTGTTCGACACATCCAATTCAGTCGTATCTGCTGCACAGCTTCCAGACTTACGACAGACTGTGAGTCGTTCAATCCAATTTAGACTACGCCAGAGTAATTCAGCAAAAGCCCATTCGTTTTGCGCGCGATGTGCTCGCACGAGTCGTATTTCCATTTCAAGAGTCATGTATACTAATAGCTGCGCTTATATTTCTGGCTTTTCCCAGGGAATAAATGCACCATAGCTCTTCCTCGGTCCTGTACGTAGAGATGGCCGGTAATTTTATGATCGTGTATGTTTTAAAACTCGTAATGCAGTTGGCTTGTAGGTCTGTACTTTCGTTAATGAAAAAATGAGACGCCTGTATGTTTTTCTCTTCATGATATTTATACGACGAGGAAATGAAGGAGATAGAATAATGCTCGGAATTGGCTCAAATGTGAATTGCGAATTTAGAAGTTATTCTGATTTTCTATGGTGCTAACGAGATTTATAACAGGGCTGGTATTTCCCTCCGAAATTGATATAGTTTCTACTTAGATTGTACTCAAATTGACATCACAAGCTGAATCATTTACGAAAATTTGATGTGTTGTCAATGAAATAATGTAAATCGTACAAAGAAAATAAGAGTGGGCTGTTGTTTGTAGAAGTCCTGATCTATATCGTAGTGAATACAGAAGTGGAACTGCGGTGAAATAAATGGTAGAGAAACAATGGAGAAGTATTTGTAGAATTAAGAAAGGAGAAGAATGCAGCTAATAAATAAAAGATGAAAATTATTTTTTCAATACTTTCAGAAAATTGAAACATATTCTGACATCAAAGGGGGCCGTTAATTACAGCGATCATCTGTGTAATATTTTCGGTAATTTATATAATTTTTATTTGATACGTTTTTTCTTATTATTGTGTAATATATAAAAGAAAAAGAAACAGTCGAACACCCTGGTAAGATCAGAGAAAACACCTGCTACGTAATCCTCTTTTCTTTAATTTCCAAAGACTGCAATTTCAAACTGAGCTCTATATTTTCATTTGCAATTTAACCTCCGACGAAAACATTCTTCAAAAATAAAGTAAATTGAAGAGGCGAGCAAGATAAGCGTTTCCCTAGACAAGAACTTCCATTAAATCATCACTGCAGCCAACAATGGTACAAATTGAATTACACAAATTAATTCTCTCGCTATTAAACGATCTACTAAATACACCGAGTACCGCAGAAACAGGGAAACTTATCGCGAACACAGAAACCCGACGACGTTATCTGAATGTGGTGTAGCTCGTAATCTTGGAACTAGACTTACGATTCGGATGTATGTATTTGACCAGGACGTAATTTGGTTGGAGGTAGAGCTGAGATTGGATTGCATCTCAGACAGAACCGAATGACAATTGGATTGAATTGATAGGAATAATTTATAGTTTCTTTCAATACCTTTCAATGTATGTGATATTGACATTCAAACTAAGATCTGTGGTGTGGAATTAGAGTTTGGTCTACAAATGAATAGAATTGATGGTCCTTCAATATGAGGAGTCATTGCCAGTTTTCGTTACGATTCAAGACTGATGCCTATTTCGATTTGAAATCCGAATATTCTTAATTGCATCGAACCGAAACCCTCAATGAAAAATTTAAAAAATCTTTGAAGTAAGGTTGATTTTTCTTCAGTATTGTTCGAAAAAAGAAATACCATCCGAAGATGTCAATTTCAATTACAACCTTTTACATGGATCTCTGATAAATCTCTTATGAGGTGACGTCAGTAACGTCTTTCTTCACGAAAACCGGTCATGTGACTATTCAAGCTCTTGAAAACAACAAACTTTCATTTCATCTTGGTACACGACCATTTGATTAAGAAAATTCTGATTGTAATAATGATAATTTTATTAATTAATTTTGATGAATTGTTTGAACGCATGCAAAACTTTATGAATTGAAAATCTTAAGAGCAACTTAACAATTTTCGATGAGAATATGTGGTATTTTAACCTTTTGGTCGAAAATATAGAAAGCAGTTTTTCTATAACAAAGCCATAATAACGAGTCATCCAATGTGACGCCTAGATGTCAGCACTATATAATTTTTACACGTGACATCTTTTCAAATGACACAAGCCTTTTTTTTTTGTTAGAAGGTAGTACAATTTTAACCATGGACAGGTACACACTTCAACAACGCGTTTACATCATTCAAAGTCATTCTGAAAATGGGCGTTCTACGAATAATACCCATCGCCAAATTCGTGATTTTTTGGTGTAAATAATCGGCCAAATCAATCTTCATTTCGAAGGTTAGTGAAAAATTCGAAGAAACTAGTTGTTACTGATAAACCAATAAGTGGAAGACCTAAACTCCACGCACAAATGAAAATATTGATGCTGTTAGTGAAAGTGTTGAAAATGAACCGACAACATCAATTTCGCGTCGTTGGCAAGAATTGGCCATATCTTATGGCTCCTTATGGAGGATTTTGCATAAAGTTTTGCATTCACACGCTTATTAAATTCAATTAACCCAGAAATTGAAAGAAAGAGACTATTTACAACGTTGTAATTTCGCTAGTTGGATTATTGAACTACGAACGACAGATCCAGTGTTTGCAAGCAAAATTTTATTTAGTGACGAAGCACATTTCACAATGGATGGATTCGTCAATAAGCAAAATTTTTTGAGAAGTCGAGTGTGTGCTAACAAGCCACAAACAATTAATGATTTAAAGAACAACATTCAAATTGTAATTCCTGGAATAACACCAGCAACATGTCGGAAAGTCATTGAAAATTTCGATTTACGGATTGATGCCAGCAGACGCAGTCGTGGCAGACATTTAAATTATATTCTTTTCCACTTATAATTGTAATTGATCAGTTTGAAAAATTGCAAATAGTTTTTGTTTTATTTCAAAGACACGTGTAGGCGCGTTTTTTGGATGACCCTTTATATCTATGCTGTAATTTGTTTATATACAGAATGCCAGATCCTGATATTTATATACAACACAAGTTATGAAAGATGAAGAATAAACAATAATGATAATGAATCTTTTCCTCCTTCTTACCGCTTGTAGAAATTTTTGACAAGACTGTTCTCTTGAGCACAATGAAATTCAATGACTGTCGTGTGTCCAGCAAGATCTTTAATTAATATGAGATATCACTCAACGTATGTCCCTTATTCAGTTTCAAATATGATATAAGTATAGCTCGTCTGGGATGGAACATCCTGTATATCTGCTATGGATTCCATCCTACTCACAAATATTCAAACACTCGGATGAAAAACTGCAATTCCTAATTTTCAGATATTTATTTCAGTCAGAATCTCCGGGATACTTTTTGATATATAACGAACAATACAGCTGAATATCCTGTGTATTTCCATGTTCCTCACGGTCACTTGATTCCAATATACCTCAGCCAGCACCTCTCTATACCTCCCTTTCTTTTCAACAACGTCTCACAGGTCAGTCTCATCCAGTACCAGAGCAATCGATTAAGGTACATGCCCTTTTCAAATGCACTCAGACGATATGACAACTCGGCTGAATCTCGAGCAGGTGCACGTCTAGGATTCCGGAATCGGCGATCCGCACTAGAATTTAATTTACCCTGCATCCACGGCAGAGTCGAGACGTCCTGCAATCTCTTCCGGGGGCATAAGAGATGCAAACCAGACGAGTTTTTTTTTCTCATCCATTTCTGGAACACAATTTCGGCGGATTGATGCGCTGTCCGGTCCAGGAACGGTCGAGATGCAACTCCGGTGTTTCCGCAACAAAAAATAAATTGTTTTGCCAGCACCGGAAAGTCGAAGAGGATCTGTTGAGATTGGCTCCTTTCAGGTGATTCATCAATGTTGTTCTGGAGGTGAAGACGACCAGAAAAAAAACTGAGTGGAAAAGTTGGGTCTGAGAGATTTTTTCGTCTTTGGTTTATCTTGGAGAAACGAAGGTTGTATTGTGTCCTGGAGAATAGACTTCTATTGAAAAATATTTATGATTACTTTATTCGATATCTCTATCTTGAGTTGTGAGTGTTACTGAACAGTTTTTCTCCTTTCATTGATCAAATTTAATTGAACGCTGAAAATATGAATTTGAAATTATAGGCCTCACGGTCAAAATATATCCTACACAACATTATCATTACTCTAAGGTTTTGTTGACATATTCTTAATAAAATAGCGTGCTACTGTTTTGTCTAAAAGTGCCAATATTACAGGAAGAGATGAGCTAGCGTTTTCATTTAAAATGTAAAATAAGAAAATGATTATATTATTGGCATATAATTTTTTTTCTTTGTGAAGTCTTCCTCGTATACCTTTCAAATGAATCCAATAATTTATTTTAAATAATTTTTTCATGAAATCAAAAGCTTTCGTAAAAGCTAATTTTTCCTTGAAAAAACAGAAGATGTCTGTTGGAACGTTGGTTGCAAGAAAAATAATAAATGATGGGTATTGTCCCAACAATTATTCTCGTCAGCAACTAGTCCATTTGTGTTCAACAGATTTACAAACAGAAAGCTATATATACAGGGTGAGTCTTTGGCCACTGCGTTAATTTTAACCATAGGTTTTTGACGTCAAAAGAAACATTTTCTTCCTATAACATTTTTCCAAATTTGGCCCCGTTCAAAAGATAAAGGGTGTTGAAATTTCATGAAAAAATTGCATTTTCACCTGTAATATTCAAACGATAATATCAATTGAAATGATCTCTTGTAGAAGGTTTTTGATAACACTCATGCGTATTTTGGCATCAATAGATTTATTCCACTTCTTGTGGGTTTCTCACTACTACTCTACAGATTGGTTTAATTGCATGAAAAACAAATATCGCTTGAACTAAAGGTCCTTATCTCGTACTTCCTGGAATCATTAGTCTTTTTTGCATATAAAATCATTCCTCATCTTTTCTCCTAACTTGCACCATTCTTGAGATATTTGAAGTTGAAAGGAATTGTATCGATATAATTTTGTCCAAATTTTCTGATTTTCCCAAATCCAACTCTGTGCTGAAATGATTCAATAATCAGATTTGTTCAATGTTGCCATATTTTATGTCTTCATTAAATATTTCTACAAAAGGTTGGGGAAATCTCTCCAGTCTATGGTTCCACCACTAAACACTATAGATGAAATTAACCACTGAACAATTTTTGTCTACATTCACCACAAAATCTAAATTGCCATTTGCTGTATTCATTGTTAAAAATGTCTAGCACCTTGCTTAATATTTAATCCAGAATAATATTCCATAATAAATAGAGAAAAAGTTTTCCATCGCTCTTCGGTATATTTTGACCGTTGAAATAGGTATTGTATTTTCTGTCAGGACCTGTTAAATTGAAGACTTTTCTTTATGAAGAGCTGGTTTTTTATAGCTTCAGACTTTCAGGGTTCATCAAATTATGTATATTCTAACATAGGAATGCTGCAAATTGAGCTCATATGAGTTTTAAAAACTTCGAACCCAGGCTCCTAGATTTGTTTTATACCTTTATTATCTTTATTTCATACACTCATTCAACCTTGTACACAAACTTAGGAGATAATAGAATTTCACTTAGTTTTAATATTTCTGAATGTTTGTTATGATGCATGGTTAATTAAAATTCAATCAAGATTGAAACTGGAAGCTATAAGCTCATAAACAAGAAATATTAGAATAGAATGCATTTTCTGACCATAATCATTTCATACTGAATTGAATAATTTAAAACTATCGATATTATCCTTCCAATATTTTCCACATTATTTTGTAAGAAAGCTACAAATAACTGTTGACAGTTTCAAACAGAATCAAAACAACAAGGAACCACAGAACACTTTTTTTTTGGAACTACCCACCACAGAGACGTTATAATATTTTAATGTGATAATAATTCACTAAAGATCAATAATGGTTACAGATATTATCTTTCTTTTGAAAAAACATTGCAAATATTAATTTTTTCTCTCCTGGGGTTCGGTAATAAATTAATATTCTATGGTTAGGTATTAAAATTTGACATAATCTATGAATAACCATTATTCAATATTTATGTTCTTGTTTACGTAATTAGAACAGATACTCTGATTATAAAAATCAGTAATCAGTAATTATAGTCTAAACAAAATAGATTCATATTGATGATTTAACAAAAAATTTTTTATTAAAGAACACCTAGTTGATTTTTTTTTAGGTATTTCTTCAAGAAAGTATAATTGCACACCTAAATCTGGAAATACTTGTAATCTATCCAGGTAAATTGTTATTGGGATTCAGTACAGAAAATAATCATCAAGCAAAGTAACATCACTTTAAAATGATTATTCGTAGTGGCATCATTCATTGTTGTTGAAGATTTCGAAAAAGATTTTCATATTTTTAACAGTATGATATCAAGAGATCTCGTAGACCTGTTCACTGGTCTCTGTCAAGGAGAAGAAACTTCAGAAATATCAGTGTTTGGAAAATCATAGATGATTTTTTCTGGCTTTGAGTGAAAAAAAAGCAATGTGACAACCTCTTGCCTTGGAAGTTTTCATAGAAAGGATGGTTTTCATGATTTGGAAATTTTAAGAAGAAAATTACAAATGTATGATGATAACACCCAATAATTCTGAGGTTTTTTTGGAATTTCTCACTAGAAAGGCATGGTTTATAATCTTGAAGTAGAAAGAAAATATAGTAGAACAACAAAAATCTATGTTTATGGTGTTGAATTTTTTTACCAGAAAATTAGTATTTTGTATCTTCCTTCTGGATATGGACCTCATCGGATGAAACATGAGTGATTGAATCATTTCTTAGAGGGAAAATAATGTTTTTAAACAATTCAGATTCAATAGTGGATGCTGTGGAAGGTATTTTTCATTCAAACTAAACTAGACTACAGAGGGGTATTTGCCCAATGTGAAAACTTAAAATGCTTATAACTTTTCAACGCAGCTGAATATAGAAAATCCGTAATGGAAAAAGTGTTTCTTTTGATCTCAAGAACCTATGGTTAAAATTAACGCAGTGGTCAAAGACTCACCCTGTATATATTTTTTCATTCAGTTAATGAATGTATTTTGTTTTAGATTACTGATGAAAAATTTCAAACCTTGCCAATATCGTAGCTTACAATTATTTATATTATTCATGCAAGAACGTTTGACATTCTCTGTTTATCATGTCTTATCTGAATTTCCTCAACTTTCGTTAACCGGTTTTGATCCGAAGATTCACTGCGAAACTGAAATTTCAGTTATTTTTTACCTCTAAAACAAATATCTGTCATGTCCACAAAGCAACGCAGCCTTGTTAGGGCTCTAGAATCATGCACGTTCAGCCTTATTTTGTAACGTAGCTTTTCGCTTAGTATTCATTTTCTTCCCCAATTCACATCAGACATTTTCCACGAAATGAGGAAGACGGGAAATCTGCGATGTTGGTTGGTATCTCACGTGAATCGTGTGGACGTGTCAGATTAAATCTGGGAGAAGAAACATGTGAGCAAACCAAAGTTTATATTACGCAAGTTTCTGATGCTGAGTTATGTCGGACGATTCATCAGAGTAACCTTTATTAGTGTCAAGAAATATTTCGACTTAAGACCATACATCACTTGTAAAATTACAGAGTTGCTACGTATTCCTTTTTGTAGACATTCGGGATCAACAGGATAGCAGACTTTTTCAAATATAAATCCGTCAAAGATAACTTGGTTATGTTCTTGATGAAATGCCAGGAATCCTGAAAAATCACATGATACAAGATTGATATTACGTAATATAGTTTCAGTGATAACAAAGAAACACGTCATATTATTCACCTAACACATCGGCAATAAGTCTCAGAGTTAGCTAGGAATACAACATTTTCAGATTGAAGGAAGAAGTATCGAACTTCGTTGACACCAAGAGATAGGTAAGTTATCGGGTTTTTTAAGTTCAAAGGGCTCTTGTTACGTAGACTCTTTATTGATTACAATTCCAAGCTTTCGGCTACATTCCAGCCTTCTTCAGGGACTACAAATTTAAAACTGATCGATTACTATTTTTAATTTTGAAAAAAGAGAAAACAAAAATATATTCTAATGAAAAGAATAAAAATAATTCAAAAAGATTTTACTTACTATCAATGTGAGGTTTAAAATAGATCTGTCCCTGTTACACATCAAAACCAAAAGGTAAACATACAATTTATTTTATAACGATGGTACTTTGTAGAAAATAATACTGGTACATTTAGAACTTCGACTCAACATACAATTTTCGTAAAAATATAAAACTCCATTAGATTTTTCAAGATTAAAATGTTCAAAAATTTTTATATATATTATGTCTGACAGGCCATTTTTAGGTTAACCAAATTGTCGAAATCATTAATCGATAAATCACAGCTATGTCAAAAAAGCAGGATTCTGTGTTAGAACCATAGAATGCTGTGGTCCTATTCTTCATACAAAGTTAATTACTTGTAAGGGCCCTTTGCCTTTCAATTCGCCCTCTCCCAACTCCTACGCTCCTTGTGTTATGTAGAATATTACAATAAATTAAACTTATATCTTGAGTATCAGTACATACATTGATGTTATTAACGTTTTTATTAATCTCTACTGACTCTAGGAACAACCGTTTTTTCTGATTTGAAACGTATCTCAATACTTCAACATTATCAAAGTTCATTTTATGCCCTGTTTCAGTTGTGTGCTTCGATAGGCCGGTTTTTACCTAACTGTTGTACGTCCCTTTTATGTTCCTTTAATCTTACTTTTAACTTACGGCCAGTCTGTCCAACATAGCAAGCCTCACATGCACCACAATTTATCTTATATATGACATCCACTGAATCTAGCGTATCTTCCTTGTCTTTTAGCCTCGAAAAATATTATTACTCAATTTATTCGGAATTTTACAAGCTATTTTAAAATTTGGATACTTTTGTTTAATTAATGCAATGATATTTGGTGTCAAATCATTATAATACTCTAATGAAAAATAACAGTTATGATTTTGTTCTGGCTCCATTGGCTCAATTTCACCCTGATCACCGGGGACAGAAGTCGTGCTATAAAGGAGTCTGTTTAACAGTCTAACTGGGTACGAATTATTGACCAACATATATATATATATATATATATATATATATTTTATTAGAGACATACTTACTTCATCATATAATAACAACAACCGTTATTACATTAAAGATTCCTTTGATTTTAGTAGTTCAATTAAAAATTTCATCATACCACCTGACCATGTTATGGCCAGTCTGGACGTAGTCTCCTCTTTATGAACATTACTGTAGAAGCATCCATTAGGTCAATAGAAAAAAGATGGGACACCATAGCACCAATTAGCCCTTTAGACCAAATAGAATTTGTTAGATTAGTAAAGTTAATTTTTGAAACAACATACTGTAGATTCAACAATGGTTTTTAAACAAACAAAAGGCACACCGATGGGCTCTGTTGTCTCACCCATCTTGGCTCAGATGGTGATGGATGATTTGCTTGATGAGAGCTTACCCAGGCTATCTTTTTGAGGTGCCATATATAAAAAAATTTGTTGATGACCTTTTCTGTATCTTGCCACATACGGGCTTCGATGAAATATTAAATGTGTTCAATGCATTTGATGTTAATATACAATTTACACATGAGGTTGAAATTGACCAGAAAATTCCTTTTCTGGACGTTTTACTAATTAGGCATGATGAACACATAATAAAACCAATTGGTATATAAAACCAATGAGTTCTGGCAGATACTTGAATTTCAACTCAAACCATGAAACTAAACACAAAATAAACTTGGTTTTAGGTTTGAAAAACGGATAAAAAATATTGTAGATCCAATATATTACAAAGATTGTTTAGAAAGGTTGAAAATTCTGTTGGTCAATGATTCGTACCCAGTTAGACTGTTAAACAGACTCCTTTATAGCACGACTTCTGTCCCCGGTGATCAGGGTGAAATTGAGCCAATGGAGCCAGAACAAAATCATAACTGTTATTTTTCATTAGAGTATTATAATGATTTGACACCAAATATCATTGCATTAATTAAACAAAAGTATCCAAATTTTAAAATAGCTTGTAAAATTCCGAATAAATTGAGTAATAATATTTTTTCGAGGCTAAAAGACAAGGAAGATACGCTAGATTCAGTGGATGTCATATATAAGATAAATTGTGGTGCATGAGGCTTGCTATGTTGGACAGACTGGCCGTAAGTTAAAAGTAAGATTAAAGGAACATAAAGGGACGTACAACAGTTAGGTAAAAACCGGCCTATCGAAGCATACAACTGAAACAGGGCATAAAATGAACTTTGATAATGTTGAAGTATTGAGATACGTTTCAAATCAGAAAAAACGATTGTTCCTAGAGTCAGTAGAGATTAATAAAACGTTAATAACATCAATGTATGTACTGATACTCAAGATATAAGTTTAATTTATTGTAATATTCTACATAACACAAGGAGCGTAGGAGTTGGGAGAGGGCGAATTGAAAGGCAAAGGGCCCTTACAAGTAATTAACTTTGTATGAAGAATAGGACCACAGCATTCTATGGTTCTAACACAGAATCCTGCATTTAATTTTTTTGACATAGCTGTGATTTATCGATTAATGATTTTGACAATTTGGTTAACCTAAAATGGCCTGTCAGACATAATATATATAAAAATTTTGAACATTTTAATCTTGAAAATCTAATGGAGTTTTTATTTTTACGAAAATTGTATGTTGAGTCGAAGTTCTAAATGTACCAGTATTGTTTTCTACAAAGTACCATCGTTATAAAAGAAATTGTATGTTTACCTTTGGTTTTGATGTGTAACAGGGACAGATCTATTTTGAACCTCACATTGATAGTAAGTAAAATCTTTTGAATTATTTTTATTCTTTTCATTAGAATATATTTTTGTTTTCTCTTTTTCAAAATTCAAAATAGTAATCGATCAGTTTTAAATTTGTAGTCCCTGAAGAAGGCTGGAATGTAGCTGAAAGCTGGAATTGTAATCAATAAAGAGCCCTTTGAACTTAAAAACCCGATAAATGAGTTATGAAGGAATGTTAAGAAATCCATGTTCCATGTGTAACAATGAGTTAGTTATACGGTGAAAAAATAAGGGGATGTGGTTGGAAATGATACTTTTGTTTGACTTAAAATACTGGGTATAATGGTTCATATACAAGTTGTCTCGAAGCTAAATGATAACTTGATACCTGACTAGAAGCTAGGGTAGATGAGTTATGAAGGAATGTTAAGAAATCCATGTTCGTGTGGAGTTATTATTTGGACAATGATTTCCATTGGAATGGGTTCCATAGCAGATTTCGAGCATTAAAAATTTGATAAAAGGTCCGTCTGAAAGATAAATTTTTTACCGAAATGTAGGTCAATATCTGAAAATACCGAAGACCAGTTGACGAAATTTTGACGTGAATGGTTGTCAGTATGTTTAGTTTTTTGGCTCACGGGTTTTTTCATCTTTCATATCAAGGTCAAAATGCTAAGTTTTTCAAGAAAGGGTATATGAAAAGGCTTAATTCTTGTAAGTAATATAGAGTTGACAGGTTCGGATATTCTCTCAAGCTTTGCATTACAATAACAATGTTCTCTAGTGATCAGGTTACCGACAACATACCAAAGGTACCTTATCTGCAACTGACTCAATTCAATGGTCTATTGTGCTTATTATAATTTTCTAGTAACCCTCGATATGTCTTGTCATAAGAACACTCATTTTATTGTAGTAAATGAATATTTTCTCCACAAATAACCACTCCTGTTGGATACAACTATTGACATTTGACTTTCACAAGTCATGCAGTGTCGGCGCAACTAAATTTCGAAGTCTTGACCCCATTTTGGAAAACCCTTTGCATCTTATGACATGCATATTCATATTTAGGATACTATGAAACGAGAACATCCTGTAAGGTGAGTTTTACGATCGGTTCAATAATTCATAACAATGTGAAGAGTAAAAAAAAATCCAAGAACTTCCTTAATAAATCCTTGTGTGAATAATTCATTGAGATCAAAATTGACTCCAATTTTCACAAATCTACTCATAAAATTTTTCGTCATTTCAAGTCAATTTGAGATCACTCTAAAAAACAAAAATCCTCATTCTGTTCACCTTGTTAGCCCCTGTTTTTGTGCGAGGATGTCTGAAAAGTTTTAATGATTTCCTCACCCTCGTGGAGAACTGAAAATTTTCACACTCCCATGAATTGATTATGAAGTTTTCTACGAACGGAATTAGGAAAGGTCGTGAAATAGGGAGTGAATGAATCTGGGACGACAAATGAGATCAAGCGGATCTATGCTTGAATTCGGACGACGTAATTGAGGTTTTTCCTTCTGAAACTATCATAAGTTTTTTTATGCATTGATTTTGTAATCATATGAACCTACGTAATGAAACTTGAAATTTGAGCGTTGAGAGATATTACAAGAATAAAATATGTATGGACACGACTAGAATGGAAAATGAACAATATTACTAGAAAAAATCCGCATAAATATAACATTTGTACCGACCAAAACAAACGCGAACATGTAAAGGGTTTTCCAATAGGGACTTGACAACTTTGAATCTAAATAAAACACAAACGATTTGAGATATTTCATATATTATTGACTTGAATAACAAACATAACATTCCTGAATGGAACTCGACTCCGTTCATATGGCACCACGTGCCCGTTTACAGCGGTCAATCTTGTGGACCCAATTTTCGATGACTCGGCCACACATTTCAGCCGAAACAGCCGCTATTTCGCGTTCATTGTCGTCGGCTTCTTGGCATAGCCCCAAAGAAAAGAATCCAGAGGCGTCAGATCGCACGAACGAGGCGGCCAATCGACGAGACCGTTTCTCGAAATTACACGCTCACCAAATGTTCTGCTTCAATGAACCGATTGTTACGTGTGCTGTGTCGCTAATGGCACTGTCCTGTTGAAACCACATGTTGGCCAAGTCCATACCTTACAATTGCGGCCAAAAAAAGATTGTTTTCGCAAAAATTAAACAATATTGTCTCAAAATTTCAATTGCCGGTGTCTGATTCGGATAGTGGAAATACTAGAATAGCAGCGCCATTTATTTATAGCAGGCTTTATGTCAGCCAATCAGGGATGTTGTTTCTACTCCGCTTGTATCTAAAAATAGTCAAGCTGAGCGAACTTTCAGTTTTTATGATGTTTGTTTCTTCCAAATCAAATTTGTGGCCACACACTTCCTCGGTTTTCATTAATCTCTTTCAGCTTTCAAACTATTACAAATTTTTGTTTTCATCTCTTGTTCTTTTGTTTTAATTTCTTCCTGCTTAACCAATTCATAAAATAACCAAAGCTCAATGAAAAATGTCTTTCACTGAAACATTACAACAAAGATATTGTCAATACCATCCAGTGTTCCGGTACATCTTTTACAACAACCTTGTGTCATTTCCAGGAAACGACAAAACAAAGAAACCAGATCGGTTGGCGACGATTCAAATGTTCATCAGACATCGATTCCTAATAACTCAAACCCTTCGAACGTCGTAGACGACAAAAAAGAATCCAGCTTTGGTGCCTCGGATTCACGATTTAGAGAACCGGAAGAAATGAACCCGAAAGTGCGGCGATAGATCAGCCAAGAGTTAAGAATTACTTCGTCATGCGAAAAATAATCGTTTATCATGGCGAGCATAATTTTTGAGCTCACCATACTCGCACCGGTTCGGGACAGGCCAGACCGAGATAGTAAATTAACAGTTTTCCAGACGAGGGAGCTCTTAAGAGCCAATAACAGGAAAGGGAAGGGTGTCAGGATCCAGGATATCTGCGGTAGACGTTTTCGATAACCACACACAGATGCTCCGGTCCGTTTCCAAGAAGCCTATTCAAGCAGGTTAGGGATCTCATGGCTCTGAAATTCGATTTTCTGATCTCTTCTGGTTGTGGTCTATCATCAGTAACTGATAAAATATTAACAATATTTGTTACACCTCACCGATTGATACATATGATGTTACTTGTGCTATTAGGAAGATGCAGAATGAAAAGAATGGTGGAAAGAAAACATCGAACAACTAGTAGAGAGGAAGAAAGTAATGTACTCTAAATGGTTGAATGCAAAGGATATGTGATCACCAACATCATAACAAAAACTTAAATAATGCAGGGAAAAAAGCAATAAATAAAGCTCAAAATGAAAAGCCTGCGTTAATGTGAATTCTGGGATAGCACAAGAAGTAAAGAAGCTTGGACAACAATAAAAGGATTTAGAACGGACAATAAGCTTAGAAGTAGATTGAACTTTATTTCACCTGAAAAATGGATAGAGTATTATGAATAAATGCTGACAGGAGATTGAACAGAATTTCTAGAAATTAACAGCAGCGAAAAATATGATATTTCACAGCAAAGTGAAGTATGCAACGAGAGGTACTCATTCCTGTATCTTATTTGTCTACTGTTCTAACAATTATGAATAACAAAACAGCTCTTATATATTTGCTGATGAGGTTCACTTCGTAAACACACTCCTCAATTTAACCTCTGAAAAATAATTCCAGTCGTCTACAAAAATTTTAACGAGCTATTTCCTTCGACCAAGTCGGTAAACAAGTAGATATATTCGCGATAATGGAGCAACATTAAAACGAAAAATACCTCTAAGAGAATCCTTAAACCGACTAATTCACTACAGCTCTTACAACCCCATCTGTTTGTTTATGTAGGGTTATTTTTTAATGAAGAGTATCCCGAAGGGTGTACAGGCATTGTGGTCTGTTTTTTCATTAAAACCTCTTTCTCGGTAATTAGTCAATTGGAGTAATTATATATGGGGTCATTAATCAGCATGGAGAATTATGCCTCAAACGATTGTCACGGTTTCAAAGAAACAAACGATTTCATCCGTTCCAATCAGGGTGGAAAATTTTAATCATCTCTCGTGGGATCTGAAAAGCCCACCAGCTATTTATTTAATTATGATTCTATTGGCTGGTCGTTTCATCATTTCCCTAACAGTAGAATCATGGTTGCACAAAATGTCAACAAATCAAACTATGGTACTCTTCATTCAAGCTGTCTGTTATCATGTGTTAACTTCATTTTCTCATTTCCTATGATACGTTCATTTCCTTGCAAAGGAAACTTATTTTTAGAAATGACAAGATTCATTTACATCAGTAATATGAAGAACTTAATAGTATGGAGTTATTGGAATTATCTATTAATAGCTCAGTGAGGTATTCATATTTATTGTAATTGGAAATTCTGATCATTTTGTGAAATACTTATACATCATTCATTTGACGCCATGTTTTTTTTTTCTTCAGATCACATGGTCTTTCAAAACCAAATTAAACAAAAAATATTGATGACGATAATTCAAATGTTTATTGTACTACAAAGAGAAAAGTTCGGCAATTATGAATGAAAACTGATATCTTGCAAATGTCTTTCATTGAAATTTGTCAAAATGTGGGGTCTATTTCGGCACAGATTTTGAGTATTAGGGCTGCAATCAATTCGATTGGCTCCATATACACTCTGTCCTTAAGATAGCCTCTCAAAATATAATCGAGCGGTGTTTATATGGTTTATACTAAAAATTTTTTTTTATAATCTATGCTATGAAATTGTCTAGGCAATGAAACCATTCGATGGAAATGAACATTGCATTATTCTGTGTTAACGCATAATAATGTTTTGGATATATACATCTCACAATCTGTGTAGTTCTTACTATTTTATTTCTATAATAACAATACTAGATGCTGTATGTCTAATTTGATGTTATTATAAACACTAGTAAGCGGGTAGATCAATAGGCCCGTAGATCCATAGGCCCGTAGATCCATAGGCCAGTAGTTCAATTGGCCCATGGATCAATATAGACCATAGATCAATATAGACCGCAGATCAATAGGGCCCATACATCAATGAAGCGCGCCGAAACACGAAACACGTCAAATTACCCGTTGAAAGCGAAAAAGCTAGAAAGAACTGGAAAAAACACGGAGAAACGCGAAAAAACACGAAGGAATCCGAAGAAACACGAAAGAAACCGAAGTTATACGAAAGAAACCGAAATTACACGAAACATCGCGAGAAAACACGAAAGAACACCAAGTAACACAAAAATCTAAAGGAACCTGAAAAAAACCCGAAACACAAAAGTACTTGTAAATTGCACACCCTGTATATCACCCGACCGTAAACTTATTGTAAATAGCACACCCTGTATGACATTTTATCGAAATCCGCTCCCATTCGCGAGAAAACTTGAAGGAGAATGCATATGAGACACTCAGTATACAATTGATTAGCAGTGAAAGAAAAAAACCAAAAGAATATCGTTGTAACTCCATCTATTCGAGTTCAGTAATTACCACGAAGGAAGTATCAAAATTATTCTATGGAGCTCCTATGTAACACCCCGTATATGTTTCGAAGATAATTTTTCCGTAAAAACCCGAAGGAACACAAAAACTTGAAAAAACTTGAGAACGCGCAAAAAAACAGAAGAACTTGTAAAGTGCTCACCCCGTATATCACCCGATCGCAAATTCATTGTAAATCGCACACCCTGTATGACATTTTACCGAAATTAGCTTTCACACGTGAAAAACATGATGAAAAATGCATATGGGACACCCAGTATATAATTGATTTGCAGTGGGTGCTTTCATCATAAGAAACAAACCGAAAGAATATCGTTTTAACTCTATCGTTTCAAGTTCGGTGCATTCCACGAAGAAAGAACCCGACGAAACACGGAAAAACTTGAAAGAACCCGAAGTACCACGAATGAACGAAAAATATCCAAAGGAACCGAAAAAACCCCGAAGGAGCACAAAATCACCGAAAGCGCGCAAAAAAACTCGAAGGAAAGCTTAAAACCCCGAGGGAGCACAAAAAACCGAAAGCGTGCAAAAAATAATGAAAGAACTTTTAAATTGCACACCCTGTATATCAATCGATCGCGAAATCATTGTTAATGGCACACCCTGTATGGGATTTCATTGAATTAAGCTCCCTTACGCGGAAAAGCACAAAAGCTGGAGAAAAACTCTGGTGAATGTCAGCGCTACTCAGATCTGACACCCTGTATATGAATCGAATATATTTTATCGAATTAAGATCCAAAACTCCCGAAACAACACAAAAACTCGAATTTGCGCAAAAAAATCAAATTAACTTGTAAATTGCACACCCCGTATATCACCCGATCGCAAATTCATTGTGAATCGCACACCCTGTATGACATTATACCGAAATCAGCTCCCATTCGCGAGAGAACTTGAAGAAAAATGCATATGGGGCACCCCGTATATAATTGATTCGCAGTGGGTGCTTTCTTCATAAAAAACAAACCGAAAGAATATCGTTTATAACTCTATCGTTTCGAGTTCAGTGCATTCCACCAAGAAAGAAACCGACCAAATACGAAAAAACGCGGAAAACATGATAGAACCCTAAGTAACACGAAATCTCTCGAAGAAAGAATCTGGTGAAAATCAGTGCTTTCCATAAGCACAGCCTGTATAGCGATTTTTTCGAGATAGCACAGCCTGTATAGCGATTCATCGCGATCTGTGTGCATTCTTCAAGGACGAAAATGAATTAGCGCGAAAATAGAGCCTGAAATGACGATTTTCAAACGCATATTTGAGGTGTTTTTCTTGCGATTCGTGAACTGCGGGTGCTGTCTAGAGATTCGGAATCTCCTGTAGATTCTTAATCGAGCACTTGGAAGGCCTGAAAAATCTTCGACCGCCCATATCGAGCGAAAAATTGATGCCGTATTTTCAAATTTGGAGCTCGCGTTCGGCTATCATCGGAATCGTATGAGAAACTATGACACTTCTGATCGAAATATCGAGGAAATTGCCGAATTTCGAATGAAGAATTCGCGGCCTTATATCGCTACTTGGATATGAAAATTGGTACCCAGAGATGGGAAATTTCACGTAGATTCGTTTTCTACCGATCGCGGGGCGATTTATATCGTTTTCGACCGGCACGGAGGGAAAACGTAGGTGTGGTTTTTGACGTTTCAGGGAAGTCGCGAGTCTAAAATTGCCGTTTTATATGCATAATTTTCGTATAGATTCCGGGGCTCCGCGGCTGAGCTCGTAGCCACGTATGGGGACGTTCTTCGTCCAGAAAAAGCGACCCCTCCCCGCGAGATGCTCCGGCTTCATAGGAGTACTTTCGCCCGTTTTTCGCCTTTGGGCGATTTCGCGAAAATGGCCGATTTCGCGATTTTCTTTCGAAAATTTCGGGCACTTTAAGAGCGCCCGGAGGGGTTTCGGGGTCGCTTCTCCTAGAGGAGGATTCGCCTTTTCGATCTGTTTTAAGATTCCCTCTCGAGCGGCCCTGCGGGCTGCTCGGAAAGCTTACGCTTTCCGGGTCCCTCACGGGACCCGTTTCGATTTTTTCTCTGGTCCCCGATCTTATTACTTTATTATATAGACTAGTAAGCGGGTAGATCAATAGGCCCGTAGATCCATAGGCCAGTAGTTCAATAGGCCAGTAGTTCAATTGGCCCATGGATCAATATAGACCATAGATCAATATAGACCATAGATCAATAGGGCTCATACATCAATGAAGCGCGCAGAAACACTAAACACGTCAAAAACCCGATGAAAGCGAAAAATCATAAAAGTATTGGAAAAAACACGAAGAAACGCGAAAAACACGGAAGAATCCGAAGAAAGACGAAAGAAACCGAAGTTACACGAAAGAAACCGAAATTACACGAAACAACGCGAGAAAACACGAAAGAACACCAAGTAACACAAAAATTTAATGGAACCTGAAAAAACCCGAAACACAAAAGTACTTGTAAATTGCACACCCCGTATATCACCCGATCGTAAACTCATTGTAAATTGCACACCTTGTATGACATTTTATCGAAATCAGCTCCAATTCATGAGAAAACTTGAAGGAGAATGCATATGAGACACTCAGTATACAATTGATTAGCAGTGAAAAAAAACCAAAAGAATATCGTTGTAACTCCATCTATTCGAGTTCAGTAATTACCACGAAGGAAGTATCAAAATTATTCTATGGAGCTCCTATGTAACACACCGTATATGTTTCGAAGATAATTTTTCCGTAAAAACCCGAAGGAACACAAAAACCTGAAAAAACTTGAGAGCGCGCAAAAAAACAGAAGAACTTGTAAAGTGCTCACCCCGTATATCACCCGATCGCAAATTCATTGTAAATCGCACACCCTGTATGACATTTTACCGAAATTAGCTTTCACACGTGAAAAACATGATGAAAAATGCATATGGGACACCCAGTATATAATTGATTTGCAGTGGGTGCTTTCATCATAAGAAACAAACCGAAAGAATATCGTTTTAACTCTATCGTTTCAAGTTCGGTGCATTCCACGAAGAAAGAACCCGACGAAACACGGAAAAACTTGAAAGAACCCGAAGTACCACGAATGAACGAAAAATATCCAAAGGAACCGAAAAAACCCCGAAGGAGCACAAAATCACCGAAAGCGCGCAAAAAACTCGAAGGAAAGCTTAAAACCCGAGGGAGCACAAAAAACCGAAAGCGTGCAAAAATAATGAAAGAACTTTTAAATTGCACACCCTGTATATCAATCGATCGCGAAATCATTGTTAATGGCACACCCTGTATGGGATTTCATTGAATTAAGCTCCCTTACGCGGAAAAGCACAAAAGCTGGAGAAAAACTCTGGTGAATGTCAGCGCTACTCAGATCTGACACCCTGTATATGAATCGAAAATATTTTATCGAATTAAGAACCCGTAAGTCGAACAGCCGAAATAACTCGATGGAAAGTATTTGTTAATAATAGATTACGCACATGGGACACCCTGTATACAATTGAATCACATTGGGTGCTTTTTCCAATAAAAAAAAAACCAAAGTAATATCCTTTCAATTCGATCAATTCGCAATCGGTGAATTTCACAAAGATAAAATAAAAATTATTCGATAATGGTCCGAAGATGTAATCGGGAACTTGGAATTTCGTGAACCGAGTAGATCCGATCGTCGATCGGAAGTTTTGTGTTTCCAACTATTTATTCTGTGATTCTATACAATTGCCTCAAGGTCTATGATTTCAAGACGATTGAATCGCGAAACCCGTTCGGGTTTCTCCGTGGGGAAATTGTGACAGAATGGAATGAAGGAATATTAGCAAATTCAAAACGTAAAATCTCGGTCTATCCGTGATTTCTGAGGCCGTTTGAACTGAATTAAAAGAAGGGTTACACTTTATGAGAGGAAAATCCTACCTGCTTGAAGGTTCTTTTGAGAATATCCGTTGTTTACATATATGAACAATATATTCATATTTCGCTTATTCGTTCATTCTTGAGAGATAACTGAAATGAATCGATACGCTTGATTGATTTATCTTTGATTTATAATCGAATAAATACCTGAGAACCTCTCTTTGAACCAATTTCGAGCTAATTTTTCAACTCCAGATCGTGTTTACAAAATATGTAGTATTGACATCCATTTTATTATTCCTTGATATTCCTGATATTATTTACTGAAAATAAAGTGAATATATCGTTATGAGACACGAATATAATGCATAATATTACCTATAACGGTCCAATTCCACCAATTTTATACTTGAAATGATCTATTCCTCGTTCGTCGTTTGACGTTTTATGATAACTGACCGGGCTCGAACGAACATCGAAATATATCACTTCAAGATGGAAAAAGTGAATTAGCGCGAAAATGGACTGAAAAAGGACGATTTTCAAACGCTTATTTGAGGTGTTTTTCTTTCGATTCGTGAATCGCAGGTGCTGTCTAGAGATTCGGAATCTCCTGTAGATTCTTATCCGAGTGCTTGGAAAACGCAAACAATCTTCAACCGCCCATATCGAGCAAAAAATTGATGCCGTATTTTCAAATTTGGAGCTCGCGTTCGGCTATCATCGGAATCGTATGATAAAATATGACACTTCTCCTCGAATTATCGAGAAAATTGCCGAATTTGGAATGAATATTCCCGGCCTTGACTCGCTACTTGGATATGAAGATTGGTACCCAGAGATGGGAAATTTCACGTAGATTCGTTTTCTACCGATCGCGGGGCGATTTATATCGTTTTCGACCGGCACGGAGGGAAAACGTAGGTGCGGTTTTTGACGTTTCAGGGAAGTCGAGAGTATAAAAATTGCCGTTTTATATGCATAATTTTCGTATAGATTCCGGGGGGCTCCGCGGCTGAGCTCGTAGCCACGTATGGGGACGTTCTTCGTCCAGAAAAAGCGACCCCCCCCTCCCCGCGAGATGCTCCGGCTTCATAGGAGTACTTTCTACCGTTTTTCGCCTTTGGGCGATTTCGCGAAAATGGCCGATTTCGCGATTTTCTTTCGAAAATTTCGGGCACTTTAAGAGCGCCCGGGGGGTTTTTCTTGGTCGCTTCTCCTAGAGGAGGATACGCCTTTTCGATCTGTTTTAAGATTCCCTCTCGAGCGGCCCTGCGGGCCGCAAGGAAAGCTTCGCTTTCCGGGTCCCTAACGGGACCACCTGTCAAATTTTTCTCTGGTTCCCGATCTTATCATTTTAATATATTAGACTAGTAAGCGGGTAGATCAATAGGCCCGTAGATCCATAGGCCCGTAGATCCATAGGCCAGTAGTTCAATTGGCCCATGGATCAATATAGACCATAGATCAATATAGACCGCAGATCAATAGGGCCCATACATCAATGAAGCGCGCAGAAACACGAAACACGTCAAATTACCCGTTGAAAGCGAAAAAGCTAGAAAGAACTGGAAAAAACACGGAGAAACGCGAAAAAACACGAAGGAATCCGAAGAAACACGAAAGAAACCGAAGTTATACGAAAGAAACCGAAATTACACGGAACATCGCGAGAAAACACGAAAGAACACCAAGTAACACAAAAAATCTAAAGGAACCTGAAAAAAACCCGAAACACAAAAGTACTTGTAAATTGCACACCCTGTATATCACCCGATCGTAAACTTATTGTAAATAGCACACCCTGTATGACATTTTATCGAAATCCGCTCCCATTCGCGAGAAAACTTGAAGGAGAATGCATATGAGACACTCAGTATACAATTGATTAGCAGTGAAAGAAAAAACCAAAAGAATATCGTTGTAACTCCATCTATTCGAGTTCAGTAATTACCACGAAGAAAGTATCAAAATTATTCTATGGAGCTCCTATGTAACACCCCGTATATGTTTCGAAGATAATTTTTCCGTAAAAAAGCCCGAAGGAACACAAAAAACTTGAAAAAACTTGAGAACGCGCAAAAAAACAGAAGAACTTGTAAAGTGCTCACCCCGTATATCACCCGATCGCAAATTCATTGTGAATCGCACACCCTGTATGACATTTTCCCGAAATTAGCTTTCACACGTGAAAAAACATGATGAAAAATGCATATGGCACACCCAGTATATAATTGATTTGCAGTGGGTGCTTTCATCATAAGAAACAAACCGAAAGAATATCGTTTTAACTCTATCGTTTCAAGTTCGGTGCATTCCACGAAGAAAGACGAAACACGGAAAAACTTGAAAGAACCCGAAGTACCACGAATGAACGAAAAATATCCAAAGGAACCGAAAAAACCCCGAAGGAGCACAAAATCACCGAAAGCGCGCAAAAAAACTCGAAGGAAAGCTTAAAACCCCGAGGAGCACAAAAACCGAAAGCGTGCAAAAATAATGAAAGAACTTTTAAATTGCACACCCTGTATATCAATCGATCGCGAAATCATTGTTAATGGCACACCCTGTATGGGATTTCATTGAATTGAGCTCCCTTACGCGGAAAAGCACAAAAGCTGGAGAAAACTCTGGTGAATGTCAGCGCTACTCAGATCTGACACCCTGTATATGAATCGAATATATTTTATCGAATTAAGATCCAAAACTCCCGAAACAACACAAAAACTCGAATTTGCGCAAAAAAATCAAATTAACTTGTAAATTGCACACCCCGTATATCACCCGATCGCAAATTCATTGTGAATCGCACACCCTGTATGACATTATACCGAAATCAGCTCCCATTCGCGAGAGAACTTGAAGAAAAATGCATATGGGACACCCCGTATATAATTGATTCGCAGTGGGTGCTTTCTTCATCAAAAAACAAACCGAAAGAATATCGTTTATAACTCTATCGTTTCGAGTTCAGTGCATTCCACCAAGAAAGAAACCGACCAAATACGAAAAAACGCGGAAAACATGATAGAACCCTAAGTAACACGAAATCTCTCGAAGAAAGAATCTGGTGAAAATCAGTGCTTTCCATAAGCACAGCCTGTATAGCGATTTTTTCGAGATAGCACAGCCTGTATAGCGATTCATCGCGATCTGTGTGCATTCTTCAAGGACGAAAATGAATTAGCGCGAAAATAGAGCCTGAAATGACGATTTTCAAACGCATATTTGAGGTGTTTTCTTGCGATTCGTGAACTGCGGGTGCTGTCTAGAGATTCGGAATCTCCTGTAGATTCTTAATCGAGCACTTGGAAGGCCTGAAAAATCTTCGACCGCCCATATCGAGCGAAAAATTGATGCCGTATTTTCAAATTTGGAGCTCGCGTTCGGCTATCATCGGAATCGTATGAGAAACTATGACACTTCTGATCGAAATATCGAGGAAATTGCCGAATTTCGAATGAAGAATTCGCGGCCTTATATCGCTACTTGGATATGAAAATTGGTACCCAGAGATGGGAAATTTCACGTAGATTCGTTTTCTACTGATCGCGGGGCGATTTATATCGTTTTCGACCGGCACGGAGGGAAAACGTAGGTGTGGTTTTTGACGTTTCAGGGAAGTCGCGAGTCTAAAAATTGCCGTTTTATATGCATAATTTTCGTATAGATTCCGGGGGGCTCCGCGGCTGAGCTCGTAGCCACGTATGGGGACGTTCTTCGTCCAGAAAAAGCGACCCCCTCCCGCGAGATGCTCCGGCTTCATAGGAGTACTTTCGCCCGTTTTTCGCCTTTGGGCGATTTCGCGAAAATGGCCGCTTTCGCGATTTTCTTTTCGAAAATTTCGGGCACTTTAAGAGCGCCCGGAGGGGGTTTCGGGGTCGTTTCTCCTAGAGGAGGATTCGCCTTTTCGATCTGTTTTAAGATTCCCTCTCGAGCGGCCCTGCGGGCTGCTCGCGAAGTTACGCTTTCCGGGTCCCTCACGGGACCCGTTTCGATTTTTTTTCTCTGGTCCCCGATCTTATTACTTTATTATATAGACTAGTAAGCGGGTAGATCAATAGGCCCATGGATCAATATAAACCATAGATCAATATAGACCATAGATCAATATAGACCATAGATCAATATAGACCATAGATCAATATAGACCATAGATCAATATAGACCACAGATCAATAGGGCCCATACATCAATGAAGCGCGCAGAAACACGAAACACGTCAAAATACCCGTTGAAAGCGAAAAAACTTAAAAGAACTGGAAAAAACACGAAGAAACGCGAAAAAACACGATTGAATCCGAAGAAACACGAAAGGAACCGAAGTTGCACGAAAGAAACCGAAATTACACGAAACAATGCGAGAAAACGCAAAAGAACCCCAAGTAACACAAAAAATCCAGAGGAACCTGAAAAAACCCGAGAGAATACATATAACTTGAAAGCGCTCAAAAAAAGTCACGCGAAACACCCCAGAGAAATAAAAAAACAACGAAAGCACGCAAAGAAACAAAAGTACTTGTAAATTGCACACCCCGTATATCACCCGATCGTAATCTCTTTGTAAATTGCACACCCTGTATGACAGTGTGTAAAGTGCTCACCCTGTATATCACCCGATCGCAAATTCATTGTAAATCGCACACCCTGTATGACATTTTATCGTAATTAGATCCCATACGCGAAAAACCATGAAGAAAAATGCATTTGGGACACCCACGATATAATCGATTCGCAGTGGGTGCTTTTTCCATAAGAAATTCAGACGGAAAATCTCTCGAAGAAAGACTCTGGTGAAAGTTAGTGCTTCCAATGTGCACAGCACGTATATCATTCGATCGCAATCGGTGCATTCCACAAAGGTAGTATAAACATTAGCTCCTATGTAACACCCTGTATATGAATCGAAAATAATTTTTCCATAAAAAATAAACCCAAAGAATATCGTTTCAACTCCATCAATTTTACAAAGGTGAAATAAAAATTATTCGAAAAAGGTCTGAACGTGTATTCATGAACAGAGTGCATAGCAGTTTTTCCCTGAATAAACTAAGTGTGTCGGATTTTAACATAGAGTATCATAAGTTGGATCGGAGCTCGGAGAGGGCAATGAATTCGCGCGAAAATAGACTGAAAAATGACGATTTTGAAACGCTTATTTGAGGTGTTTTTCTTTCGATTCGTGAATCGCAGGTGCTGTCTAGAGATTCGGAATCTCCTGTAGATTCTTATTCGAGTGCTTGGAAAACGCAAACAATCTTCAACCGCCCATATCGAGCGAAAAATTGATGCCGTATTTTCAAATTTGGAGCTCGCGTTCGGCTATCATCGGAATCGTATGATAAAATATGACACTTCTTCTCGAATTATCGAGAAAATTGCCGAATTTGGAATGAATATTCCCGGCCTTGACTCGCTACTTGGATGTGGAAATTGGTACCCAGAGATGGGAAATTTCACGTAGATTCGTTTTCTACCGATCGCGGGGCGATTTATATCGTTTTCGACCGGCACGGAGGGAAAAAGTAGGTGCGGTTTTTGACGTTTCAGGGAAGTCGCGAGTCTAAAAATTGCCGTTTTATATGCATAATTTTCGTATAGATTTCGAGGGGCTCCGCGGCTGAGCTCGTAGCCACGCATGGGGACGTTCCTCGTCCAGAAAAAGCGAGCCCCCCCTCCCCGCGAGATGCTCCGGCTTCATAGGAGTACTTTCACCCGTTTTTCGCCTTTCGGCGATTTCGCGAAAATGGCCGATTTCGCGATTTTCGTTTGAAAATTTCGGGCACTTTAAGAGCGCCGGGGGGTTTCGGGGTCGCTTCTCCTAGAAGAGGATACGCCTTTTCGATCTGTTTTAAGATTGCCCCGGGTTCGGCCCTGCGGGCCTCACGCTCGGCTACGCCTCGCGGGTCCCTGACGGGACCATTTTTGATTTTTTTCTCTGGTCCCCGATCTTATCATTTTAATATATTAGATAAAGACCGGGAAGAATAAAAATATTATGGTATGGTGGAAGCATAAGAACTCTAGAATGACATAGTTAATTTATGAAGAGTATAATCACTTGTTTTCAATTTCAGACGCAGATCATCTGAATGATCCTTAAAATCGAGAGATGAATCTGATTTAACTCTTTAGGATGCAATCAATGTTTGAGAGTAGAATCATCAAAAAATACAGCCAGTTTTCTATATTTCTCATGACTATTCACACAACTCTACCTTCGTTTTGTTCCGGGTGGGAGATAAATGACATTCAACGAGATCATTGTCTGAAAGCTCCGAATTAATTGATTGAATGTTCTGCAGATTTCGGAAATCCGAAGGGTGGTAAGCAATAGGAATATCATCAGAGACATTGAAAATATGCAATCACTATCTGATCTGAGACAAATCCCTCTCCACGGGGCATCGTTTAGAGTACTGTAGAGAGCCAGTAAGCGGTAGGAGCCAGATCTGGAAAATACGGTGTGTGATCCAAATACATCGTTTTTGAAATAACAAAAGAAGTTTACTTAGACCACTTACTCGAAAAATAAGAAACCAATCGTGATGAAACATTTACAGTAATCATGCTCAGGACTCATCCTATTGTTATAGATCCGAGCACTTAATAAAAAGACACTATAATACCAAACAACATTTGTTTACCACTCGACATCGCCATATCTCCTCGTCTAATTTCCACTAAGTCCCGGAGAATAACGTAATCATAAGTATTAACTACCCACGAAAACTCCGATACTTGCTGAAATCTCTTGGATAATGACTTCTCCAATTCCCCCTCATTTCATTCGACCATTATTTGTCATCGCGGATTCAATTTTCCTCGAAACGGTTTTCAGAACGTTAGTTAACCTGATTCGAAATAAATAAGTTGTCGATCGTTAGAAAAAAACGATCTACGGTAACTTCATTTCATCGCAACGAGCACAACGAAAAACAAATCGTGAAGCAAAATTGGTTTTCCTGATAACGGCCAGGCTGCATCGAGGGGCCTCTGGAAAAACGACATATTGGTCCATCGATTTTGCTGGGAACGATAGACGGAGAGTAATAACGAATCTATTTGTTCAACCACTTATCCACTTTTTGAATTTGTTTCCTAGTTTTTCCCCATCTGGAAAATATTGTGTATACCGACGGTAAACTCCGGTTCGCGAAAAGTTGCGCCAAGTTTTCTACCTTCTTCTCTGATTCGGGTAAACATGGAATAAAAAGAGAATAAACTTTCAACTCTCATCAAGATCTGCCTGGATTTTCTAGACGAGTTCGAGTAGTTCAGTTGTTCAAATAAAAAACGATACTTTGGCTTGTAATTTATCTTCTCGATGCTGTATTTCTAATGGACCCTGGAGGGGTGTTCGGGAGGGGAAAACATGGACCTGCATCCTAATGGAATTGCTGGAGTTGATGTCTCTTTTTTTGAGGTATCAGCTTCTTTGGATTGGAATCATCTATCCACAAATTCCATTCATCAGACAGATAGAAGCTCTCAAGCTTGAATTGATTGAACGAAATGTGAAGAGTTCAGTGATTGAAATTTATCGTAGACGTACACGATTATTAAATCAATTGTATAACGTGAACTAGACCGTTGTTTTTTATTTAACTTAAAAAGTTATTAAATGGCTGCATTTCCTCACCTGAAATTATGTCAACAATAATCCTAAACGTGCCTTCTGAAAGAACTAGGCATATTGAATTGTTCAGGACGAGAATAATGCGTACTTATTATAGTAATCATTTATATCTGTGTACAACTCTTTTATTCGTGAACAAGTACGTAGGTTGCCTTCAATATTTCGAAATTGGACAATTCTAGTGTTGCAATCTGCCATCTGACAGCTCTATCGTAAAGCTTTTTTTTTTTGAGGTTATACGTTGTCAGAACGTTTTGACTTATGAGCCCTATTTGTGTTGTTTAGAGTAACTTAAAAGATTCATCTCGTCCAAAAAATGGGATTAAATCGTGAACATTTTCGTGCGATTATTTTTACTACTATCGACGTGAAATAACTCAACAACAGTGCATCGATGAACTTAATTCAATTTATGGCGATGAAGTTCCATCAAGGACCAGTGTTTATCCATGATATGGTGAATTCAACCGACTGCGTAGTTCACTCCAAGAAGAATTTCGTGAAGGTTAAAAACCATTGATGCTGTGCGCCAACTGATATTGTAAGATCGTCATATGATCAATCGAGAGATTGAGACAGCCTTAGGCGTTAGTGGGACCAGCATACATTCAATATTGCATGAGCATTTGACCGTCAAAAAAATTTGTTCGCGTTGGGCCTCACACAATTTGTCTCTCAAAACAAGCTCGTGTCGAATGGTAGAAAGAAATGCTCCTAAACTACGATCGAGGTGCTTCGAAACACGTCTATGACATCGTGACAGGTGATGAATTGTGGATTTACTCGTATCAGCCCGGAAGTACCAAGCAATCGACTGTATGGGTGCTTCAAGATGAGCCAAATCTAAAGTTGCTCACGCGCACGAAGCACTTTCAAGCAAATGCTCGCCTGTTTTTCGGAAAAACTGGACATGTTGCAATCGTACCACTAGAACAACGCAGAACAGTCAATTCTGAGTGAAAAACAACCATTTGTTTGCCAGTTGTCTTTCAAGAAATCGAAGAAGCGGTTGATGCGTTCAGAATGCATATTTTAGATATATTGCAATCAGAGTGGCAAAAGTTCTTCAACAATTGGTTCAAACGCATGCAAAGGTGTATAGATTTCAATCAGGAATATTTTGAAATACAATAAAGCGATTTTCGATAATTAATATTTTTTTTGTTCTCTAATCCCTAAATATAAAAGGCAAGCCTCGTATCCTGAGTTGAATATCTGCGAGCGGTCTCTAGATAGATTCAAGATTCAGCTAAACATTTTTCTTTCGCATTCCGCAGTTGTAAAAAAGTTGAAGATTTAATTATAAGTTATTCTCGATGTCGTAGTTCCTGAGTTCTGATATATTTCGTTGTATTATTATTTTATGTCAATAAGGCTGATCTTTCTTAGTATGGTGATTTTTTTTTTGTTAAGGACTTATCCCGTATAATAAAAATAAATGAATTAAATGTATTGCATTAAAAAACGTTTGTCGTCCACGAGGTGTTCCTGAACTCAATAATATTTTTGTACAGGATAAAAAGCCATGGTACATAAATGAAATAAGCGAAAATAATCCATGCAACTTGCTCTCTTGAAAATTCCCATGATATCAGGGTGATTTTTTCAATAATTCTATCTCAAATAACAATGCTACATGTGGCAACAACTAATCAAAGTTATATCATTGTACCCACAGTTAAATAAATTGAGTTTTCGTTCGTACAAATGAAGAAAAACACTATCTGGCAGGAGCTTTTATGCTGTTGTGTTGAATTTCTTTACCACTCTCTGGATTAGTGGAATACTGAAATAACTGCCACAATGAATGTGAAAGAATTAATAAATCTTTAACTCAAATTCGAAATTGTCACTTTCTTCGATTTTAATCGAAGCCCAGACTTACCTATCTTGAAACTTCCTTTCCATCAAAAATCATATAAAAATAGATATCTTTCTTCCAATGAGCTCTTGTTGTTCAAAATACGTTATTTATTCAGGTTCAATTTTCGAAAACTCGCCTAAATGTGATCATTATGAAGATCTTCATGAGGAAAATGTGTGAATTGAGATACTTCAAGTGAATCTGTCTCTTCGCTACTAAGTAGAATCGTGAATAAACCATTACTGTAACGAATTTTCCATTATACAATCAGAAACGATGACGAAAAATAAAATATATTCTTCAATATCCTAGCAGAAAAAAAATAGGCAAGAAATCATTCTGAATATAAATTTCAACTGAAATATGAAAAAAATTTTTCCATATGAAAAAAATATTTTCGAAGGAAGGAACCCAAAATAAAGTAATTCACGAATTTATTTTGTTTGAAATAAATACAATGATTATTTCAGAAAGGATTGATATATCTGACCCCAAAAAACGATATAGAAATGAAATGAATCGCAGAGAAATGTAGTTGCAGACTTCGAAGGTTCGTAATAATACCATCTAATCGTTCAAATATTCAGGGGGAAATGCTGGAACTTTGGGTCGAAGACTGCAAATCCCTAGTGCACTCGAAAATTAGAGCGGCCAACAAAGATTCCATGCTATCTCGAACAATTCGGGCGGAATACCTTAGGAAATGCCGGTGCGCTCAATATACCAAAAGAAATCCGGCAGGAATTCTCCAATAAGTATGGGAAGTATACCTAACTAATTCAAGACAAAGATTCTGTTTCGGAGATGAAAGAATGTTATAGAGTGCTAGCTTCGGTCGATATCCTCCTACTTCCAGAAGAACTAAATTAGAATACTGTATGATGAACCTACTCTATTGATACAAATAAAAATATAAAAGGTGCCGTTTATATTTAGGGATATATATATATATATATATATATCACGAGGAAAAAATCTTTGTGATCCTTTTAGTCATCGACCAATCATTATATTGAATGTTCCTTTCAAGATATTTGAATGGTTAATTCTCTTTAGAATTGAATCTTCTATAGAATATGCCATACAAAATTTCCAGGAGGCTTTAGGAAAAATAGAAATTGTTCAAATCAGGTTCTCAGCCTAACAACTTTCATAGAATCAGGCTTCAATAAAAGGTTGAGAACAGGATCTGCTTTCATTGATTTATTTTCCGTATTTGACACTGTGTGGAAAGATGGATTAATCTTCAAACTCTATACCCAACTGATGTGTGGAAAAATGGAAAGATTATTAGAAAATATGTTATCTGATAGAAGATTTCGTGTTTTTATTGACAATAAGAGTAGCAATTTCAAAACGGTCTTCCTCAAGGATCAGTTTTAGCTCCT
The DNA here is from genome assembly GCA_030674115.1 of Micraspis discolor. Lineage (NCBI taxonomy): Eukaryota > Metazoa > Arthropoda > Insecta > Coleoptera > Coccinellidae > Micraspis > Micraspis discolor. The sequence goes on from JARTUT010001740.1 coordinate 8,172,924, forward strand.
TCACTTTTCAATTTATATCTAAGTGATTTACCCACGACATCATCTCAGAAATATGTTTATGCTGACGACATTGCTATTGCTTACCAACATTCGGATTTCCATACTCTGGAAAACATACTGTCATCTGATTTGGAAATTTTAAAGAATTATTTTATTGAGTGGCGATTATGTCCAAATTCCCAACAAAACAGAGGTATCTTGTTTCCATCTGAATAATCATGAAAATATAGGAAATTAGCTGTAACTTTCAATGATTCTCTTATCGAACATAATTTCTATTCAAATTCCTTAGGAGTTAAATTTGATGCATCTCTCAATTACAAGGCTCATTTAAATGATCTGAGCCTAAAACTAAAAACTAGGAATAATATTGTTCAGAAATTAGCTGGATCATCTTGGGGTGCTGATGCTTCCACTCTTTCGCACAGCATCTCTAGCCCTAGTCTTTTCTGCAGCTGAGTATTGTTGCTCTGTTTGGTTTAATAGTGCACATACACAAAAAATCGATGCACAATTGAATACATCCATGAGAATAATTACTGGCACCATAAGATCTACACCGGTTCATTAGTTACCAGTTTTGTCTAACATTGTCCTTCCCCATATTCGCAGACAGACTGCAGTTCTGAATTCTTGGAACAAATATCATTCTTTTCCCAATTTATTCCCAATTATTATTTCATTATATTTCACGTAAAATAGAATTCCCAGATTGAAGTCACTAACCGTTCAATCTGCCCCTTCTTCGTGGTCGCACCCTCCAGGATGATCTGGATGTCCTCTTTGAATGGTGTACCTCTTGGATGCTTCCTCTTAATATCGAAAAGTGTTGTGTTCTTCACATAGGAAGGAATAACCCCAAGCTATCCTACACTATCAATGGCCATCGGCTGGTACCCGTAACTCGCCATGTCGATTTGGGAGTCACTGTCTGTTCGGATCTGGGGTGGTCCGTTCATGTGGGGGCGATCACGGCGAGGGCAAAGCAGGTAACTTACCTCCTTGGCAAAACTTTCAAGTCCTCCGATGTGACAACATGGGCATTTCTTTACAAGACATATATAAGACCGATATTGGAGTATGCTGGACAGGTATGGTGGCCCTCGACTAGATTCGATGAAAATCGCCTAGAATCGGTACAACGCTGGATCACACGTATGCCGTATTCACGCATCCGCCCATCTTATGAAGAACGTCTGACTATATTCAATATACCCAGTTTTGCCGAGCGTCGATCAAGAGGTGACCTTATTTTTACATTTCGTGCCATGAACGGCCATTTTGGTGATCAAATGAAAGATCTTTTTCAGCTGAATACAAACAGCTTGCGTGGCCATAGCTTGAAGTTGTTGAGGGAACCATTCAAAACATCACCTCGTCAGATGTATTTATCAAACAGGGTTTTCAACGTTTGGAATCGGCTGCCGGCTGCGGTAGTGGAGTCCACTTCTGTCAACGCCTTCAAGAATGGACTGGACGAATGGAGGTCGCATTGAAATTATTCTTATTTCTTTCATTCGGGATTCTTATGTTTGTTTTATATTCAATTCTACTGGTGTTCATTTTCGTGTTTATTTTTATTTGTGGGTTTATAGGATTAGCCTCAACCCTTGTACAAGGTTAAATAAATAAATAAATAAACCATTATGGAATAATACGTTCTTCAATATGATCATAAATGATAATGAATTATGGAAGACTGAGTGGAACTATTACGAAATGTTCAATAAGTACACTGTAAAAAATAAAATTCTGCGCTCAAACTCCTCAGGAGTTTGAGAATTTTTTTTTCAATCAAACCATTTTAATTTGAATTAATCTAAAATTGATTACGCCAAATGAACTATTTTTCTTGATTAAAACAACCTAGTTGATTATAGAGAACAGCTAAAACATTCGCCTGAAACTTTTTACATTTCAGCGAAATGAAAGAAACAACTGATTCAACATAAACATACAATTACAAGAAATTGTTTATCCACTTGTCTCAATATCCATAATTGATTGATACAAATACATTATTCTAAATAGGTTTTAACGAAACCATTCGTTCGTTTCATTTTTATTTGTTCAATAGAACGAAGGTACGGTTGTCGTAAATTCTGTCAGTTGATGCAACGACTACAGTTTCTTGAGGCAAGAATCTCGTGAGATTATATTATTCGCCTCATTTACTTGAAGAAAACTATAAATATTTGAATAAAATTGAACATATAATTGTTGCAATATGAAGTGACATTTGTAAAAAAAATATTGCGTAATTGATTTAATAAAACGAATTAATTGTAGCAATATTTTTATATTGGCTGCAATTAAATCAAAACTCTATCTCTTTTATATTAAATATATCCCATTTAAATGCAATGTGATAAAGATGACATGGAATACCTGATGGAATACATGATGCGCAAGCTAATTAAAGAATACGAGAAGTGGGCTTAAATGTCAACTTAGAGAAAACCAAATATCTTTGTGTTGGTGGAGAACCGGGTGATCTGGTATTGGATGATGACAGGAATGAGATGATAACCCACTGCCTGGACTATAGCTTTTGTAGCGGCACTCTGTCAGCGGCAGGGGAGTGTATAGGGATCTCTTGGCGGCACTCTATATAGCCACGCATAGCTTAGTTCACAGCGCTTCGGTGGCCTAGAGGTTTGCGCTCAAGTTTCACACCGACTAGGTACTAGGTGCCGGGTTCAACTACCGGCGGCTCCCTCAAAACTTCTAACCCCTGCGTCTATGGCATGGCGCACACAAGCCATACTGATGAGTCCAAATGTGTGCGCCAGGGACGAAACGCATAAGTAGGGATAAATTCCTTAGATTCTACATTGGTGACCCCGACGTGATGGGAACGGTTGTCTTTAGGACGTGTCTTGGAAAAGCAGACGGTTGACGCTTGAGGTATACTGGCTCCCTCTCTGCAACTACCAACGAAACTCTAGACGCCTTTCCCATTCCGTGCAATATTCATGGTCTGCCGCGGTATTGCGGTATTTATTAGTATAAAAGAGAAATTATTGTTCTGTGAAGAAAAATAATGATTACATGCAAATGTTTTTTTTTGTTTTATCAAATTATTCCTTTGCTAGTGTCAAAAACCCTTCAATTTAGCTCAACTCAATCAGTTTCTTAACCCAAGAAACGAAAAGATATTATCATTTTTATCGACTGAATTCTCGACCCATTCAACTGAGATCCTTTAAATCAACTACAAATCGAGTTTCAGTGAAATGTAATATTTATTTACATGAAACCAAAATTTTTATTCTACGAAAAGTATCAATAGTTGCATACTAATTAATATTACCGTTGGATCAAATTTTTTACCACCTGAGTCAAAAACTCTGAGCTTGGTTGAAACTAATCAGTTTCCTAACTCAAGAAACTTTTATTTAGGGTAAACGCCATTCTCAACCGTAGAGGGCGGTAGGGTCAAGTACTTTATGCATTTGGCTGTATTCAAACGTACGGAGTACTTGAGACAAATTAATATGGTTTGAGATGAGGAACTATTTTTTACAGTGTATCTCGTTTCTGATCCTTCTGAAAAAATTCCTGGTTTTGACCTTCCAAGAAATATTTGGACAGTTCTTAATCGTTTGAGAACAGGTCATGGTCATACCAATAGCATGCTATTCAAATGGAACTCAGTTCCTAGCGCAAGTTGTGAATGTGGAGAAGCAGAAGAAACAATACCTCATCTTATCAATAGTTGTATCATATATAAATTTCAAGATGGTTTTAGGACTAATCATGATGTTTCCGATTCTTTCTTGGAATGGGTTATAAATTTCAAACGAATATGATACATATTTTTGTTATTCAGTGCTTTTTTTGCTTTTGTCTTTTTATTTCCAGATTCGATGTGGGCAACTTGAAGAAGTCTCTGTCTCCATCAATAGAAGACCACTCTTGAAGAAAGAAGTCCCTTAAATGTATTTCAGCTTATTTTTGTACTTTCACACTTAGACAGGGAGCCAGGGTTTTTTTACTGGGGTTTTTTGCCTAGGCTTTTATGTGATACGCCGAATTGTATGACACCCCGTCACTAACCCCTGATCTTTATGCTTTATTGTTTACTAACTAAATATTGTAAGCCAAAAGTTCAAAAGAATATATATATATATATATATATCTCAGAAATTTGTTTATGCTGATGACATTACTATTGCTTACCACAATTCGGATTTCCATACACTGGGAAACATAATATCATCAGGTTTGAAAATTTTAAGGAATTTTTTTATTGAGTGGCGATAATGTGCCAATTAGAACAAAACGGAGGTATCTTGTTTTCATCTGAATAACCATGAAAAATATAATATATTATAATGATTCTCCTTCGTACATTATTTCTATTAAATACTTAGGAGTTTAATTAGATTCATCTCTAAATTACAAGGCTCATCTAGAAGATCTGAGCCTAAAACTGAAAACTAGGAATAATATTCTTCAGAAATTAGCTGGATCATCTTGGGGATGACCCTGTATTCTGCCTCAGGAGGTCAAACCCAATTGATTCAGACTATTTTCGGTTCCATATTCGAAAATTACATTTGGCAAAGCGACTGCTCGATGTTTCTATAGAACCATCGCGAAAAAAACAACCTTTTGTTGAGAAAATGATATAAGGCAATACACTCAACTAAGCTTGTAAAAAGTTCCAGCAGCTTAAAGTATTTTTCTTATTTTTATCTCCGTGGAGAATAACAGAAAATGAAAGTGACGAGAGTCCTCAAATAGATTCCTTCCCTCTCTAATCTTATTTCATAAAAAAAGAACTCCTCGAGGAATACCGTGTGTCCTTCTACATTCTACAATAAGCAAGCATAGGATTACATATAAATATTTAATTTATATGGACTCCCGTTGACCTAAGGGAAATAACCTGTGACGTGTAGGATGACCGGATTCTGGACTTCTTCCGCAACGACGCCATCAAATTTAATTTGAGAGCGTTTCTGCCTCCGCCACGGGTACTATGTCAGCCTCTCTGAGGATCCGTTCGATGAGTTAGGATATTTCCTCTCTTTGCCAATGTACGTGTCCGTGTGATTCCTGAAACGACGCTTTCGGGAATTGCTGGAATACTGGAATATCGGAGAGCATTTCTTTTCTTATGATAATAGGGAAATGAATCATTTACAGTGAGATTGAGTTTGACAAGTACACAAAAATAATATTTCAATGACGCCAATAATATCCCACTCACAATCTCCGTTTTATGAGTTATCGAAATTTTCATCAGGAATACTGTCAAAATTCACTTAACTTCATTAAAACTCAAACTCATTTGAACTGAAAAAGAATAAGACAAATTGTACATACCTCATAACTATAGATTGTTTTCCTAAGATTTTGTTTCATTGTATACGTACCCTATCCATTTGAAAAAATAGAAAACTTCTACCTACAGCAACATAACACACATTCTAATCAAACACGTATAAAGCATATTAAAATCACCCACACAAGTAAACGGAACATAACATATAGTTATCATATTAATTGTAAGGGCGTGTACATAGGACAGATGGATCAAAAATTGAAGGACAGATTGAAAGGTCAAATACTCCAAAACACCGACGGCACTTAACAAACACAAAAGCGAGAGTTAACACACCTTCAATTATGACAAGGCAGTAGTTTTGGACGGAGAACCAAATCAAAAATCCAGAGAATGTCTCGAGAGAGTCCAATATAAAACAAAATGAGAAGTCCATTAATGACCAAGAAGAAAATATGAAATCTGACGTGGACGTGACCATCTAAAATCAATTGACATCACAACCCCCACGAAATCCAACAAAAAAGTCGAAAAAGGCCAGAAATAAATTATTTTCGAAGGTAATATAAGAACTAGATATCTAATTCAGCAGATATTAGGAACCTACACATCATCTATTCCACATACATTAACGCTCCAATATGGTGGAAGTATGAACAAATTTTTCATAAGATTAATTTTTGGATCAAAACTCTATCCTGTAGTTAGCTTTTCCCCCAAATTGGTCCCATATTACTTTCAATACAGAGTTGAATATTTCATCTGGGATAGTGTCGAGAGAATAGAAGGTATCGTAAAAAGCCGTATCATTAACTTCGCATCGAGTAATAGACGGTAGTACAAAGGCCGCTAATCAAATTATTCGGAAATTCGGTATGGGTCGACAATCAACCCCATTCTGCTGCTTCCACCACGTTGTCGCAACGTCACACTACGCAAGTGCCCCCAAATTGAATTTGATAAAGGGCCCTGTTCCTGTGCAATAAAACTCGCAAATTGAAGTGGTAGCGTTTCCTTTTTGTTGAGGGGACTTTGTGCGGATATGGAAGAAAATTCCTCCCGGTACGCCTAGAGGCCTTCATTGTTCATTTTTTTTCAGTATGCGGACTTTAAATGGAAAAATATTCGGTTAGAGTGAATCAACCTCTGGTGATACTAGTCGGGAAATTGAGTTCTCAAGTAGAAGATGAGCAAAGGAGAATTTCCTTTATCTTCTCTTGAACTTGAGGTTTCACTCAAATGATTGAAGGTGACTTTGTTATAAGTTGTCATTCACAAGCGGAAGGGATCTTTTTAACGAACACAGTTTGCTCGTCTACTCCACTTGCTTGTTGATTCAATTTTTCCTTTCAAGGGCCCCAGTGCTATCATCCCACATTCTCTGAAATTTTTTTCTGAATATCATTATCACAGAAGATGGCATTTGGACTAGATTCTCTCGTAGAGGTTCAATCGTAAATTATCAAAATCATCCATACAGAATGCCAAAGTCTTTCTACGAGATGACATTGCTAACATCCGGAAATGAGTAGAGATTATATAAAAACGTGAGATCATACATGAATTCCAAGATTTACGTTCTCTAGTAGTGACGCATGTTCGGATGCAGGCGAGGTGGTCAACATCATTGCAGAGGTTCTTACTTCAACCTTCACATCGATCTCTTAAGAACTGTTTCGGCTCCAGGATTCCAGCGTGTTGAGGAGAAACTATCTAAGATCGTATTCAATGAAAAGAGTATAAAAAATAACCTTTGAAACATAACGTTGTTGCGGCTCCGATAGCTGATGGGAATACTGTGCGCTTACTGAAAACCTCTCAAAGCTGGAACTTCTTGAATTTACTGGGTAATTGTCAGTCTTCCTTTACCAAGCAAAAGTTTCGAGTAATCTTGAATGGTTGAGGTCCTCACTTGATGGAAATCCATTTTCATTTAGTTTGAATATGATTAAATAAAAACTTATTTAATAAAATTTCCACATTTATTTTTTAATTATTTGGTTAGAAACCAAATATTTTGTGTGGTCTTCTTACACTTAAGTAGTAGTTTGAAATACCATAGGACCAAAAAACTGGTTTCAGCTTTAATCAAATCTTGAATGGTTGAGGTCCTCACTTGATGGAAATCCATTTTCAATAAATGTGGAAATTTTATTAAATAAGTTTTTATTTAGTCATATTCAAACTAAAAAAAAAAAAAAAAAAAAAAAGTTTCGAGTAAGATTGGGAAGTGTCTATTCAACTACAGAGAGGGTTGTATAATTATGGTGTATCGCAAGGCTCTGTGATTGGCTCTTTTCTCTTTATATATCGGATTTTCCAGCATGCCCCTGGTCGAGTTGTTGAGGTATGTTGTGACATATATTGATGAAAAGGTTCTGTTGAGTTCTTACAGTATATTTTCGCCAGTTTGCAGCCCGAGGATGCATATTCCATAGAGTTCAAATCAAGGCACAAAAAATGCCGCTCTGATCTTCAAATGCCTTTACTTCTTGATTATTAATTCGCTGTCGTCTTGCATTTCCATCCTTCGACATATTAAATACACCCCACGAATTTATCTTTTCAGTGCCTAACATCTTTATGGAGTGCTGGCAGCATGGTAGCATTTCACTGAGTTATCAAACCTTAAATACTGGTTCTGCTGTAGATTCGTAGCAACTCTTGTTCCATCTCTTGGGCAATCGTGCAAAGAATGTTTTTGTAGATAGCGATTCCATATATGATAGATGCCACTTCGACAGAATCCTTTTGTGTCGGTCTCAAATGTCTGCTATAGGACTTCTTCAACTAAAACCTCTAGTCTTGAATGATCAATTACGGATATTACTCGGCAATTCAAGTTTACGGTAGTAGTCTTTTTCGAATATGGGTTCATTTTTGTTTTTTTGCCACACTAGATGTATTATTTGTCTTTGTAGCATATAAATATAATGTTCTTTTTATTATAATCATATTATTGAAGGGATTCAATTATTAAACTGACAATTATAAGAATTCTAAAACATTGTATTTGTACCTGTTTGATAAAACTTTCTTTTTCTGATTACTCCGAAACTAATGGACGACTTTGGCCGAATATTGAACTGGACCGAGATAAAAAAAAGGAAATGAATTTATTTTCGAGAAAAATATAACATCAATAATTTTTCCCCCTCATCAACACACATGCGGCTTCGTTCAGTCACGGTTAAACAAATTTTATGAAAAAATTAGCAGGACGACCTGAACGCGGCGCGTTGACTACGGAGCCAGTACTCACTACGAATCTATGATACAGTTTTTGCACTATTTTATTGGTGGGAACTTGCTTATTGGAAAGCGCTGGCGAAATTCTTCAAAAATTTCAGCATAATCTCCATCAAGCTTTAGGTAAGGAATGAGCATACAAACACGTTCTTCTTTCGTGTACCTTACACGCGCAGCCATGGCAACGAATGCACTGTGAACGTACACAACAACGCTACTACACGCGGACAATTCAACTCGCTACGTTTCAGCTGCCTCCTTCCGCCCTGACGGAGAATACGCGCCTGCGTGGATACCAGACAGTGTAAACAGCCTTTGGCGCAAACTGTATGTATATGTTTATGCCAAAGAGCAAAAAATTCATTATGATATCCTCGGATGAAATCACCTTCAGATCGTACTATGAAAGTTCCGGATTACACAATATGAAATCAGGTGGAATTAGGAAAGTCCAAGCTCCAGACACCCCTATACTTCTAATCTAATTCAAATAAGCCAATTGTCTTTGCAACAACGGACCGAATTTAAAGAAGTGATCAAATCGCGTTGCAGTGCATCTCCAGTGTGTACATTGAATTAGTTTCTGTCTTCCATTGTAGTCTTAGCTAGTTTGATGGCGACAATGCCCGTATCCCAACTTTTCATTCAATTTACACCCATTCTGACATCCCCGAGCTAATACAGTTTATTATCTCTTGCAGGTACGTCAGAGAGAGAAGTAGACGGCGAGAGAGTAAGTCAATTATGTGGCGAAAATCGTTGGAAGTGACAAGTTGTAAGTGGTTAATTCAATAGTCATGAATCCTTGCAGTGGAACCTTCAGTGTGATATTTCAGCTGATTCAATAATTTCGACGGAACGTTAAGACTGACAGATTAACCAACTTCATTAAGTTTGGATCGACATCTCTCCGAAGAATTATCTGAGCTGTATCCACCTCCGAAAATATCCGATCTTAGAAGTTTGGATATTGTAACGTATGGAGCACGTTTTGGGATATAGAATAACACCTTATTCAAATTTCAGTGTACTGAATCAACATATTTGATGAGTTTGGCTGAAATGTTCAGCTTGAAAAAATCCTTCATTTATTAAATTTTTTTTTCTCAGATATCGGTATCGAATAATATGGATAACCCACAATGAAGCTTTTAGTGTAATAATTCAATTTTTCAATGATTTCGGGAAAATGCTCAGATTATCTAGTTTCATGAATAGGCCCAATTTTTTATGCAATTTCCATAGTCATGATTCAGAATTCCGATTCGATTAATAAGTTCGTTTGTCATGTGAGGTTTCAATAGGTCACAACAGTGTTTTCTTTTAGCTCTATATAAAGGTGATTTCGAGAGCCGTTTATGCGAATATTCACGAAATTATTGAAATTTAGACAAGGAAAAAATCTTAAAATATATGTTTAACTTCGTAAGAATACCTTCTTGTAGCTCTTTTGTTATCTGTTTTCAAGACAACTTCTTTTCAAAGACTAGCAGCACTCTGCCATCATATGACGTTTCCAAATAGAGGCATGGGGTTGAAGGATGGATCACGTGATGAGTGTATGCGTCCTATCGATGCAACGAAATTTCATTTTAACAAGAAGTCTAAATTAATTACTTACTGGTGAATCTCTTACCGCCTTTTGTTCCTTTCATTCATAGATTATTGTGAAATTCATTTATTCATACAACTGCTCCTTCTTTTGATTTTAAAATACGTGGATTTATTCCGGAGTATTGTTTGTAAATGTTGACTACCATCCTGGTTTGCCTGTATCATGACACTTTGGGTAAACAACTTTCTTGAAATGAATTTTTTTGTATTTTGTCTTCAATATTGCTTCTTCACTTCCCAATTATGGTTATCATATTATAGTTCATTGTCAGGAAAAACAATCCTATATTTAGAGACCCTTTAATATCCAATATCTGGCTCGAGAACACAAACGTAGTTTAAACTTGTTGGAAAAACTCTTGCACGTTAATCGTTATTTGAAGAGTCTTCACGTGTGGTCAGAAATTTGGTTATTTTAGTCATGCGTTTAGTTCGTCAGCAAGAGTTGATGAAATGAAATTACCTGACAAAGAATTGTGGTTCTACATAAAATGTTTCGGTAGTTATGTAAATCCTTCGGGAGTCCTGTCCAGTAAGTCACTAAATTGCATATCTTAGAAATCTTTAACATTTTAATTTTGGCGATTCTGGAATCTAGTGTTTCTTTGATTGGCATGTTTATTCATTTTAAGATCGCCAGTTCAATTTCTCCATTTTCTAAAGAAGTTGCAGCTTTCTCGAATATTTATTCAACGCTAGGGCTACCTCATTTTGCGGAAGGATCTGTGCCTAGTATCCAACGCGACAACCATTATTGATTTCATTGCAACTGTTTCGAAACTGTTTTTTACCTATTTTGTCCCCTTTTATCACTTTCAAAGCATTTCCTTGGCAATGCTAAGCGACTACGAAAAATGATTTCAGGGGTTACTAAACCCAGCGCGTTCGCCATTTCGTAACGCTAGAAATAACCAATTATATATTTTCAGATTTTCTATGATTTCTTCGCATATTTTCCATATTTGACTACCTTTTAAATTTTTCTTGAACCTATCACGACTAAAATCAGCTAAATATGTTCTGACTTTCTCGAGCTTCAGCGGAAGAGAAGAGCAGCAATTCATTTTTCATAAAATAAGATTGCTAAAACTAGAGTCAATTCATCAGTTTCCTGAAGACATTCGTAAAGTCTAGACTCGAAAATATGAAAATTTGAATATCTACAGCAATAATGAAAATTGACGGATTTAACTACAATAAATAGATACAGAATGAACTTATGTATCACATCGGCACGAGATATGTGCGCCTCAAGAGTAGTTTCTAGCGTTAAACCATAAACAAAAATTAACTAAGTGAAACAACTAAATATTACTGTAACTCCCTGCATTCCCATTCTTGGAAGGGGATGGGAAATTACATTCATATTTCCAAATTCCTTCATCTCCATTCTTATCCCTCCGCAGTTATCATATCTGTCCGGGTCATTTAACCCTGATCTATCTCCGTTCAATCCAACTTCCAAATCCGATACTTTTACTTCAACGCTTCCCCGTCCCCAAATTGGCGTGGAAAGAAATAATTCTTCCCTTCCCGGAACCCGCGCCACACGTGAATGGCGTCAGCATCTTTGGGAACCTTTCAATTATGAAACCGCCCTACACAATATGAAATCAGGTGGAATTAGGAAAGTCCAGGCTCCAGACACCCCTATACTTCTAATCTAATTCAAATAAGCCAATTGTCTCTGCAACAACGGACCGAATTTAAAGAAGTGATCAAATCGCGTTGCAGTGCATCTCCAGTGTGTACATTGAATTAGTTTCTGTCTTCCATTGTAGTCTTAGCTAGTTTGATGGCGACAATGCCCGTATCCCAACTTTTCATTCAATTTACACCCATTCTGACATCCCCGAGCTAATACAGTTTATTATCTCTTGCAGGTACGTCAGAGAGAGAAGTAGACGGCGAGAGAGTAAGTCAATTATGTGGCGAAAATCGTTGGAAGTGACAAGTTGTAAGTGGTTAATTCAATAGTCATGAATCCTTGCAGTGGAACCTTCAGTGTGATATTTCAGCTGATTCAATAATTTCGACGGAACGTTAAGACTGACAGATTAACCAACTTCATTAAGTTTGGATCGACATCTCTCCGAAGAATTATCTGAGCTGTATCCACCTCCGAAAATATCCGATCTTAGAAGTTTGGATATTGTAACGTATGGAGCACGTTTTGGAATATAGAATAACACCTTATTCAAATTTCAGTGTACTGAATCAACATATTACCTAGATGAGTTTGGCTGAAATGTTCAGCTTGAAAAAATTCTTTTCATTTATTAATTTTTTTCTCAGATATCGGTATCGAATAATATGGATAACCCACAATGAAGCTTTTAGTGTAATAATTCAATTTTTCAATGATTTCGGGAAAATGCTCAGATTATCTAGTTTCATGAATAGGCCCAATTTTTTATGCAATTTCCATAGTCATGATTCAGAATTCCGATTCGATTAATAAGTTCGTTTGTCACGTGAGGTTTCAATAGGTCACAACAGTGTTTTCTTTTAGCTCTATAGAAAGGTGATTTCGAAAGCCGTTCATGCGAATATTCACGAAATTATTGAAATTTAGACAAGGAAAAAATCTTGAAATATATGTTGAACTTCGTAAGAATGCCTTCTTGTAGCTCTTTTGTTATCTGTTTTCAAGACAACTTCTTTTCAAAGACTAGCAGCACTCTGCCATCATATGACGTTCCCAAATATAGGCATGGGGTTGAAGGATGGGTCACGTGATGAGTGTATGCGTCCCATCGATGCAAAGAAATTTCATTTTAACAAGAAGTGTAAATTAATTACTGACTGGTGAATCTCTTACCGCCTTTTGTTCCTTTCATTCATAGATTATTGTGACATTCATTTATTCATACAACTGCTCCTTCTTTTGATTTTAAAATACGTGGATTCATTCCGGAGTATTGTTTGTAAATGTTGTCTACCATCCTGGTTTGCCTGTATCATTACACTTTGGGTAAACAACTTTCTTGAAATGAATTTCTTTGTATTTTGTCTTCAATATTGCTTCTTCACTTCCCAATTATGGTTATTATATTATAGTTCATTGTCAGGAAGAATAATCCTATATTTAGAGACCCTTTAATATCCAATATCTGGCTCGAGAACACAAACGTAGTTTAAACTTGTTGGAAAAGCTCTTGCACGTTAATCGTTATTTGAAGAGTCTTCACGTGTGGTCAGAAATTTGGTTATTTTAGTCATGCGTTTAGTTCGTCAGCAAGAGTTGATGAAATGAAATTACCTGACAAAGGATTGTGGTTCTACATAAAATGTTTCGGTAGTTATGTAAATCCTTCGGGAGTCCTGTCCAGTAAGTCACTAAATTGCATATCTGAAAAATCTTTAACATTTCAATTTTGGCGATTCTGGAATCTAGTGTTTCTTTGATTGGCATGTTTATTCATTTCAAGATCGCCAGTTCAGTTTCTCCATTTTCTAAAGAAGTTGCAGCTTTCTCGAATCTTTATCCAACGCTAGGGCTACCTCATTTTGCGGAAGGATCTGTGCCTAGTATCCACCACGACAACCATTATTGATATTATTGCAACTGTTTCGAAACTGTTTTTACCTATTTTGTCCCCTTTTATCACTTTCAAAGCATTCCCTTGGCAATGCTAAGCGACTACGAAAAATGATTACAGGGGTTACTAAACCCAGCGTCTTCGCCATTTCGTAACGCTAGAAATAACCAATTATATATTTTCAGATTTTCTATGATTTCTTCGCATATTTTCCATATTTGACTACCTTTTAAACTTTTCTTGAACCTATCAAGACTAAAATCAGCCAAATATGTTCTGACTTTCTCGAGCTTCAGCGGAAGAGAAGAGCAGCAATTCATTTTTCTTAAAATAAGACAAGATTGCTAAAACTAGAGTCAATTCATCAGTTTCCTGAAGACATTCGAAAAGTCTAGACTCGAAAATAGGAAAATTTGAATATCTACAGCAATAATGAAAATTGACGGATTTAACTACAATAAATAGACACAGAATGAACTTATGTATCACATCGGCACGAGATATGTGCGCCTCAAGAGTAGTTTCTACTAGCGTTAAACCATAAACAAAAATTAACTAAGTGAAACAACTAAATATTACTGTAACACCCTGCATTCCCATTCTTGAAAGGGGATGGGAAATTACATTCATATTTCCAAATTCCTTCATCTCCATTCTTATCCCTCCGCAGTTATCATATCTGTCCGGGTCATTTAACCCTGATCTATCTCCGTTCAATCCAACTTCCAAATCCGATACTTTTACTTCAACGCTTCCCCGTCCCCAAATTGGCGTGGAAAGAAATAATTCTTCCCTTCCCGGAACCCGCGCCACACGTGAATGGCGTCAGCATCTTTGGGGAACCTTTACAGGGCCAAGGTGAGTTATTTCGTGTTCTTTGAAAGGCGTGAGAAAATTGTGTTACGAATTATTTCTGGCACGATTTTAAGGAATTGCGTGAACACGAAGAAGCGATGAAAAAAAACTTACCGTAGTTCGATATTTTTGAAAGGAAGTTTGAAAAGATCCGCTTTGTGTTGTGAATAAAGGAATGGGGGAAAATGTTCGAAAAAAACTTATTTCATTTCCTCTTATGATTTTGTTTTATTATTGGGGTGGGAAAATGCGATTCGGATTGAATTCAAGTTGAAAGAATCGAATGGGAAAGTGTGCTCACGAAATATTCATCTCAAATAATATTGTATTCCTTGCTTTCCTGGAAGTGGAGAGTTCATTTCTTCAAGTTGTTCAGAGTTCCATCAACATTTGTTTCCTTGAATTTCTAGGTTTGAACTGGCCTCAAGTAATTTCAATTTCAATTTCAGCATTCCTAGTGAAATTTTCCACAAGAAGCAGCTCCTTTGCCATTTTTCATGATCGTTGAATTGAAAATAACCAGTCACAGTTTTCCTCCAATATTGTTCGATGTCCAAGATTCCACATACAAAGAAGGTATATCTTCCTCGCCGAAAATCATATAAACATTGATATCTTCCTTTTAGTCAGCTCTGTCCTATAAATACCTTACTTATTCATGTCCACCTTACCTGAATATAGTCTTCTGACAACTAAATCTTATCGTCTGGGCTATTATTATTAAAATCCTGAGGAGGAAGTGAATTATGAAAATGGTTTTGAAGATTTTGAAAATTATCAATTCTAGATAATTTCAACAGATTCTCTGGGAAATCAACATTTGCTTTTTGTTCGGACCTCTTTATATATGGTAAAATCATAGCTCGTTAAATAAGATGATACGATGCAGAAATTTAATGATGTTCTAAATATTAATAACGTCAATATACATTCAAAATTTTGAGGATCTCTGACCATATGAGACATCAGGTAATTTAAGAGAAGTTTTGGGACTACTTTGAAGGATTTTCTAGCGTACCATTTCCAAGAAATCTTTTATGTTTCAACCTTATTCAAACATCTTCCGAGATACAAATTATAGGATTCTAGAAATTATTGAGAGAACCAAATTTCATATGCTTATAACTGTTGAATATTCGACGAGTTTGGCTCAGTGAAGAACTTGTCGCAGATATTTGGAAACATAAAATGTGTATTGAAATATGTTAAAGTGAAAAAAAAAATTATCTACTATCAGAGATGAATGAAATGTGATCTTGGTAGAAAAAAATGACAAAATCAGTGCTAACGAATTTAATTTCTATTCATTGTACTCCAGCTTTGACAGGTGTTAGCTGAACATTCTCCTAGAAAAATGAAAAGTCTTCTATAGTTCTTCTACTCAAGTTCATCACTGAAATTTCAATCAATAGATCAGCACGAAAAAGTTCAATGAATGTGATGAGAAAAATAATTCATTTTTACGTTTTCCATAGAGAATTACCACAGAGCAACAAACTTCCCTATCAAAAGTCTGTCCTGAAATTGAATTATGAAACGAAATCACGTCTAATTCCAGCTGAAACATCACTGACTTTTTCGTACCAATCCAATAGAGGAGAATGGAAAGTAATAACTTTTTCTTGGTAACCCGTGGGATTGCGAGTCCTTCGTGTGCTCTATAGGCGTCTTGGACGTGACAAGGAGACATCAAGGACGAAGAACGAGCCTGTCCAGCGGTTCCTAGTATCACGGTCGGTACGGAAAAATTTATCAAGTTGACTTTCTCGCGATGATTGAATTTGTGTCCCCGAAGGAGAATGGCGGTATATCGAAGAATGATGGCCGTAAGATTGGATATACGGTCACTCCGAAGGGTGAAGAAGGTTTATTGATTTCGTGTGGACATGTTTTGTTAGGTCGAGGATCCGCTAGAACGCAGATATTGTGAGGATAAAGTATATTCAATTGAAGGTTGATGACAAGATATTTGCGATATTTCTACCATCTTTTATTGGTCTTCTACTCACTAACGTTCCTACGTTATATCGTTCCCATGATAAATTTGCTTCGGGAAAGACAGAAACTATTTGATAATATCAGTCGAGTTGTGACGTTACTCATATTACTTCTGAATACTCTATGTTCGGTTGTCCATGACAATCATGCATTAAAATAGAAAGAAATCGTGCATTAAAATGAGTCATTATTCATGATTTTGCGAACGTTAAACAGAGATTTTTTTGGGAGGTCGACGGAAAAAGTTATTTTGCTATATAATCATGCTCACGAGAGCCACTTTCCCACCCAGATAAAGTCCTCCGGGCGAGTTCCATATTATTGTTAGGAATGGGAACGTCCACAGCCATCAATGGTGTTGCGTACCACAGTTAATTTACTGTGGCTGTTATTGATGCACCAATCTTCGATTGACTCAATTGGGATGTATATCTTAGAGGTTCGAAGATATACGTCGATACCAAAACGGTGTATCGAAATTTCACTTGATACTGCTGGGTTAGCTCAAAGTAAAACACTATTTAACTTCAACAGTAAAGTGACTTTATTGTTTCATCAGTCTACGACTGAGCTTGATGTTTACAGAACGGAGGTTTGCGTGATTTTCTCCTAAAATACATCTGTTTTTAGTTTTTATATTCTCATCCTTCTGGTGCAAAAGTGGGGTACAAACATTCGAGAACATTCTAATGGAATTCCAAGAGCCTTCTTGGAAGATCTCATTCTCAAGTATATAATGGAACCGCATGTTCCCCGTTCAAAGTGTTACATTCCTTACAAATAAAATAGTTAAAAAAGGTACCTTCAATATATTTGTTAACCCTGTAATTGGGCCTTATGCTTTAAATGACCTGAGTGGCCAAATATCCTGTTGGTCAACAGATGTATCTGTCTGTTCCATGAGTAAAAAGAGATCCGACACAACTCTATTGATACATTTCAACCCTGAAATTGGGGTGCATTCCTCAAATGACCCTACCACTCAGGCAATTATCTTCTCGGGAACGATTATTTATGGTTAAGAAATATATCTGTTCGATGAATTATATAAGGGATCGAACAAATAGATTCGTTCATCGTATGACCATATATAGGTATTACAGGTTTTCTGCATCCAGCCGAATGGCATTATAACCTATAAAATGATGGAAGATGGGCATAGCTTCCTGACCCATGCAGAATCATAATGCATATCGACACGAAATCGAAAAATCTAGAACAATCCAATGCAACGAGGCCCAAATGAGCTGTCAGAGAAAATGTATGTGAACGGGATAGCCAGAATTCCTCTGAAAATTCATTTCATCCCGCCGTAATGGAGTATCACTCGTACATGTTAAAATCGTTATTGCAAATCGGTTACGAATGCGAGACAACTATTTCATTTATCCCGCGAATAATTGATTTAGCGTTGGGAATAACTCGTCGCAGCATGGAATTTATATTCAATTTGTATCCGGCCAGACAGAAAAATCACCGAAACACGATTTCGTGACTGAACAGAAATAGGGATGACGTTTGACGGGTCATTCAGGATTTTCTATTCGACAAAGAGTTGGAAGCACTGACTTTTGCTCAGGGTCTTTCTTTCGCTTGTTTTGAAGTCCTTTCTTGAATTCCGAAACAATGAAATACAAAAATAACCTATAGTCTACATCTTCTACACAATTTTTCAACAATATATACATAATAACATCTACTTACGAATTGGCAAACAAAAAATTCTCGATCTGAGTTTCATAGTTCGTCTATCAAATATCTCGTCCGTAAGTTTTATCATCTCATACTAAGGAAGGAACCAGAGTTTGTTGAATAGGGGTATGAAATCGGGATAGGTGAGCTCATAGAATGAATTGATGACTCATTTATTTTGGAAAAATCCATCTTGAATATTGAAAGAAAACAATTATTTTTGTCTAATTTTCACTTTATTAAATATAATATAAATTCTTTCAGAATCTCGTGTTCACGAACAATGATAGTAATAGGGGTGGCTTTTTCAACCTCTAATGATAAAGTTATGCCTGAAAAATCAACTATGCAGTTAATCGAACGTGTGGAATTTTATTACCGCAAAATTGACTCCTTCTGGAGGGTGTAAATCAGAATGGAAATATTTAGAAGAGATACCTCCATTAAGGATTCACTACCCAATGATCATCTCATTTATTTACAGACACCCTGTGTATTCAGAAGATTTCAATAACTTTTTCAGTGCTTTCTGCTATTTGTCGCTTTAAAATTCTGGACTAAATCACTACTCCAATTGGATTTCATAGTTACAAATTCCTTTACGTACTTTAATACATATTTATGGAATCTCGAATTGCGTCTCTCATCACATTCAGTTCCCTTCTTCAAAGAGTGGATGTAATTAAAAAAGGTGTAACTCAATATCGTTAGTCGTTTGTACTTTTGATCTACCGAACTCATTTCGAAGTGAGTGAAATGAAATGGAGACTTGACAGTTGCCGCTAAGGCCAGGAGTTCAGCAGTGCGAAAGCAACCTTATACTCAAAGGAATGAAATATGATTCCATGAGAGCAATTGTTCGGAAGACATTGTTCGATTTGTTTCATACAGAACTGATTTTGAACTTTGAATGACTCGCACGTTTCGTTCTTTATCTTATAGGTTCCTTTCAGTGAATTGATGAAAATGGCCAATAAAATATTTCGTTATTTATTATATTTTATGTTAGTTCAAAACTCGACGAAATCGAAGGGAATGAAACATAAGAAACAATAATCTTGAATATTAAGAAATTTGAATGCAGTGGAAGACTACCCTATTCATTTCCCCTATTCTTTCTGATGAATTTTTCACATAATGAATAACGATTTTTATAGTTTGTCATATATCTGTTCGGATCATGTCATAGAGTTCAAGTTCATCAAGAAAGCTTTCATGTTTCTCGTGATCTCAGATCACTATGAAGAAACATAGCGTAGAATCACCTGCTTAAATATAGTAACACTCTTTACTGATCAAGTAGTGACAAGTATTGATGAGCAGCTACTACTACTAGTACTATACTCGAGGTATACTCATAACAAAGAATTTTCAATATCCTGTATATTTTGAATGAGGCCAATTTCGAAAAATGGTGGCACGACAAGGGCCTTTGAAAATTAAATGAAAACGAAATAGAAAAATTAACAATGAAATTCTGATAAAAAATGACTCGAAAAGAGAATCGAATGCTGGAGCATAGCCTACCTGGTTTCTCAGTAGGTACGGCTGAATTCTCTGTCCATGCACTCGCGAGCTATAATAGTCACTTTTTCCTTCACCAGAGTTCTAATTTGTAGAAATTAACGAGAAAAATTGCGAAGAAAGTGTGGCACTGCACCGAACGAGCGTCGACGTGTGTATTCTAACGACGACTTCGTACCATTGTCTTTGCTCGACATAGGTCATATGCTCCAACATATGTTACGCGTCCATAGGGAAAGAAATGAACATACGTGGGCCGCACGAAACGAGCAAGCAACTTGGAATAGAAAATAAATGAATGCAACTAATAACATTGAGTTGCAGTAACAAATGGTATAGTTGAAAATGTTTCTTATGGTCTCGTAATATATGGTTGCAATTAAGTTAGTACTCAAAGATCGCCCTGTATCAATTGGAGGACAAGCCTAGGTGAGAGGAAATGTTTTACATTATCCTCTGTAACATACACAATTTCTTAATTCTTAGTTATTCAATTCTATATATACTGACCAATAAAAAAAATCTGTTAATTATCGAAAATAGGTGTCAAGACTCAAGTTGAAATTAATTCACTATATTTCATTCTCACAACCCTATACATCCGTATCCATGGGACCTAAATCCATCACTTTGAGAATGAATTACTTCCCTCGGAGAGAATCGTCACTTAATGGTGTTAAAATTCCCAGACAGACACCCTGTAGAGAGATGTGGGACGAAGGCGCTGCAAAGCATTATTCTGATGGGGTAGCGTACATAAAATTGGACAAACGGACCGTATCGCACTGGCAGAAACTGGAAAGGCTATTACGATAGATCAAGGTCACTGCGTCTGGCATTTTCCATATATCAGTCGACGGCCAGTTACCCCTTTTGACCCCCGTGCAGTTTATTGCTGCTGGGCGCAACCTCCCTTTATTTACTATGTGTGACAATTCGAAAACTAAAAGGACTATTTTCTCATTAAAGGGTTTCGCATATGACCAATCACCTAACATTGCTCTTTATTTTCATTTGAGAGTGTTATCCACAGAGTATAGAATAACGGCAAGAATCGGGAAGGTTCATGCGCGTAGACTAATTCAAATAATTGTATAATTCGCTATGAACATAGAGTTATCGCATAGTGTTGCCGATGCTACCGATTTATCGGTATTTCTACCGATTTGGAGTCTTCTACCGATATACCGGAAAATTACGTAAATGAACCGATTTTTTTTTCAACGTATTGTGTCGAAATTAAAACTTTTCATCAAAATAATTGAATCTTCTAGAAGAAAAAGACTCCTGAAGACTAGAATTCACGTGATTAAATGGCGATGCATGGCGTTCTTGCTCCTATTCAAGTAATATTGAGTTCAGTTGTATATTATAATTTTATTTCTAAATTGATATTTTATTACAACACATTCCCAAATAATTCCATTGAGTTATCCTTGCATTAGACTGATAACGGCCGAAAACCTTCCATTGTTACTGAATATTTCATTTCGATAAATTTCCGTATTCAAATATGAAAACTCGGAAAGTACAAAACATAGTGAAAAACGGTTTTCCCGAATGGACGTGATCAGATCGCCTACCCGTTCCGGTTGAACCTATGCTTTTTACTAAAAATCGCAGCGGAAAAGCCGTATAACACAGATGATAAATCATCTATTCATCTGTGAAAATTCGACAAATGGACGAAACGGTCCAAACCGATTAGAAGGGAAATGAACAAGGGTCAAATCCGTGAGGTCCGCATCGTCTGTTGAATGGAATATTTAGAATTTGGGTTCAATGCCACTCCTACATTTGTCAGTTTTCGGTAGAATGACCACGAATCCATTGAAAGGAAAGACATTTTTTGTATTGCTGCAATGAAAAAATATTTTATGTTCGGGAAAAATGCAGGGTATGGCTGTACACTTTGAAGAACGCAAAGTAAACACTGAATTCACATAACCTGACTTTACTTTGATGGCACATATCATTTGTGAACAACTAACTTATCAGCAATTTTTTTCATCAAATTTGATAGGAAATATTCGTGAAATGATGGGGCAATGACCGAAATGGATTAGTTTTCATCCAGCTCGGTGAAAAGGTCCTTGGAAAAACGTCTTATGGCACATTAAATGCATTGTTGTTGTTGTTTGGAAAGGTGACGAGTGCATAGAACATTTGTGACGTAACACTTAGATAGTCCATCGTCATCGAATTCATGATACTCATAGATCATAACCTCAAACAATTTTATTCTATTATTGAACTCACACACGACGCATTTTAGTGTAAATCCATCTATAGAAAGCCTTTGGTGCATATTGATATTTTTCTTCTGTACTAAAACGCGCAATTTGCGTTTTCTCATTCCGATAGAGGGCTGCGAATACCGCGGAAAGCAAACGAACGTGACTGTTAATAAAATGAACGCAGAAAATCAATTTGATGTTGTATTTTCCTACGAGTATCGTAAATATTATAGATTGCATCGAACGCGCAAAATTATGACATGTACATTCTCTCATATTTATGGCACCGTCACGATTTATGACCACGAATGGAGATGTGCAATTTGATAATTTGATTCGGAAAAAACAGGCACGTGCTATGACGTCGTCAGCGGGTCGATTTGAATTTCATGAGCTCGCATCGCTCTTGTATCGTTCGACGGAGATGAGGAAGAGTTTTAGGTTATTTGCGAGCTTTTATATCGTTAGTACGAAAACGGGAAACTCGTTTAGGCTGACCCGAATGATTGCCCTTTGAAATGAGGCGCATCTCTATACCGCCGAGGAGATTTCGTGTGCGGGAAATTTTCTTGTTCCATTATTCATCCGGTTTTCATTCTACAGAACGTCAGGGTTGAATTATGAATGAAAAATAATCGTGCTATCGTTTTTTTCGGTTCATAATGCCTTCCGGCGTCCTTTGTGTTCAACTAATTGTTGAAACGAAGGAAATTATAAAATTAGTCTCATCCGAACGAAAATGATGGAAGGGCAGTGTGAATGTATATTTGAATAAAATGATTGTGATTACGATTTTCGTTTATTGTTAATCTACATATAAGCTTTACAAAAGCTTTTGGTTTCATAAGAAATATGACGAATTTTGTAGAGGAGTTGGACTTTTTTCAGATTAGTATTTCTATAAATTGATGTGACACTCTTTAGTGAATCTCAAGATTTCCTGCCAGTTATTCTCAGTTATTCTTCTTCCTGTTTGAATACAAATTGCCCAGTTGATGACGAGATATTGTTGATGATGGAGCTCGTGTTGAATGATTATTTGGGCTATTACCATCATCTATTGTGGATGTAATGTTTTCCGACGTTTCGATAGACATCTTCTATCTTTATCAAGGAGGAAAAGTAAAAACCTTTTGAAAAATTATCAATTTTTCAAAAAGTCAATATGACAGAAGTCATGAAAGAAAAATGAACAATGTGATATACTCATCTGTGATATGATGATCTTTTTAAGTTGGATCGAACTATCGGCGTCCAAACTTCTGGCAGATCTATAGATGGAGCACTTATGGAATCTGGTGTTATTTTCATAAATGCTGCTTCTTTGATTTTTCTTCTTGCAAGTTTTTCTTCTTTGGATATTATTGATGCTTCATCCCATTTTATACGATGATTCTCATCTACAGCATGTTGGACTAACCTGGATTTGTCGCTGTCTAGTACTCGTAGAAGCTTCTGATGTTCTTTTATTCGTACATTCAGAGGGCGTTTAGTTTCTCCGATGTAAGATCTTCCGCACTCTCAAGGTAATTCATATATGCAGTTCTTTGTCCTTTGTGTCTCATTATTAGGCTTAACTTTTGTAAGTTTAGCTCTGATAGTGTCTTGAGTTTTGAATGCAGTCGTTATGTTGTATCTATTTCCAATTCTTCTCATTTTCTCCGACAAACCTTTTACATAAGGAATTACGGTTTTAATGGTCTGATTTATATCTGTTGGTTCAGGTTGACTTTCTCTTGTTCGTTTAGCTTTTTCTAATATCTTTTTGGGGTAGCCATTGCTTCTAAGAGTTTTCGAGATGTTATTTATTTCTTCATTTTGGTCTTCTTCAGTGCAACAAATATTTATTGCTCTATCAAATAAACATTTTGCTACTCCCAATTTAGTGGTTAGTTGGTGGTTTGACTCAAAATGTAGATATTGTCCTGTGTTCGTTGGCTTTTTATACACAGTGGTTCTTGGGATTCCATTTTGTTTATGTACGAGTACATCTAAGAATGGAAGTTGTCTGTCCTTCTCGATTTCAATTGTGAATTTAATTGATTCCTCTTGATTGTTTAGATATTGAAGGAATCCATCTATAGTGTCTCTTCCATGTTGCCAAATAATGAAAGTATCATCTACATATCTTTTCCACAGTTTGGGTTTAAGTACATATTTTTCTAATGCCTTCTGTTCGAAAATTTCCATATATAAATCTGCTAAAATTGGTGATAGTGGTGAACCCATGGCCATTCCGAATTCTTGTTGATAAAAGATGTCTTCGAATTGGAAATATGTTGTTTCAATACAAAGAGAAAGCATTTCCATAATTGCATTGACGCTTAGTGTAGTTCTTTCACTAAGGGTTTGATCTTCTTCAAGCTTTTTCCTAACTATGATAAGTGTTTTATCTGTCGGAATATTAGTGAACAAACTGGTGATGTCGAAGCTGACCATAACGTCTTCTTCCATGATTTCTTGATGTTCCATTATTTCTATGAAATGTTTCGTGTTTCTTATCATCGATGTTGAATTACTTTTTAATGGCGATATAATTTTCAGCAGAAATTTAGCCAATTGGTGGCATGCTGAATTTCTTGAACTCACAATTGGTCTTAGAGGAATATTTGCTTTGTGTATTTTTGGTGGACCATATAAATGTGGTGGTTTACTGAAGTGAGGTGTAAGTCTTGATCTAACGAATTGATCTGGAAATTCATTTCGATATTTATAAAGGATTTTGTAAATCTTGTTTTTAACTGTGGTGGTAGGGTCCTTTTTTAGTCTTTTATATTTTCCTGCTTCTAATAATTCATTGATTTTTTGATTATAAGAGCCAACATCTAGAATTACAGTAGCGTTTCCTTTGTCTGCTGGAAGTATCTTTATGGAACTATCCGATTTAAGATCTTTTGATGCCCTCTGTTCAGCTTTATTTATATTGGGTAGAGGTGTTTTGTTATTCCTGTCTAACAAGGTTCTGATTTTCCATCTGTACTCTTCGGCTTTTTCAGGTTCTCGAATTTTCTGTGCAGTTTCTTCTGCCGCCAACATGATTTCAATTTTTGGTATCGTCTTAGGGGCTATAGAGAACTTGAGACCCTTGTTGAGGAGAGATATCTGATCTTCACTTAAGTTCTTATTAGATAAATTGATCACGGTTTTTGAATGATCTAAGGGTTCATATTTTCTTGACTCCTTCATAAGTTTCTCCATTTTCCTTTTTTGGACTTGTTTTTGTTGTTCATATATTCTTTCATAGCTATGTTTAATAGCTCCCAGAATATTTTCATAATCTTCAGCATTAGTTTTTGATTGAATGCTACATCTAAGGTTCTCGCATGTTGTAAGTAATTTGGCTTTGTTGAATCGATGTTGATTCAGTCTTTCTCTCATAAGGGCTTGACTTGTCCGTTTTGAAATCCTATCTGCTCTATAACTTTTGACAGGAAGTTTCACTCTGAAACCTTTAGGAATTAGGTTTCGATCTCTTGCAAGATGGATGAATGTCAGATGATTGCATTCTTTTGCCAATTTTATGCTGGTTCTTTCATAACTTCTAACTTCTTGAAACAATTCGGGCCCATACCGAATTTCTAGTTGATGACGAGATATTAATCCAGGTTAGTCAACATGCTGTAGATGAGAATCATCGTATAAAATGGGATGAAGCATCAATAATATCCAAAGAAGAAAAACTTGCAAGAAGAAAAATCAAAGAAGCAGCATTTATGAAAATAACACCAGAATCCATAAGTGCTCCATCTATAGATCTGCCAGAAGTTTGGACGCCGATAGCTCGATCCAACTTAAAAAGATCATCATATCACAGATGAGTATATCACATTGTTCATTTTTCTTTCATGACTTCTGTCATATTGACTTTTTGAAAAATTGATAATTTTTCAAAAGGTTTTTTACTTTTCCTCCTTGATAAAGATAGAAGATGTCTATCGAAACGTCGGAAAACATTACATCCACAATAGATGATGGTAATAGCCCAAATAATCATTCAACACAAATTGCCCAGACGCAATTTTCGGTTTACGTGCGACTCTCCATACCAATGTCTGGTTCTGGATCCGTCCAAAATTAGCGATTCAATTAGGAACATAATGAAATCCGGACGGCATGATAGTTTTCTTTCCAGAACTCGTCCTCGACGTCGTATAAAGTTCGCGAACGCTGACGACAATGAGAACTTGACGGCGCCTGTTTGGATGAATCTGCATTTGAAAATTCCTGGAGTGCTCCCCATAAATATGTATTGTACCCGAACGATGCAGTTAATTTATATTCTAATGCGAGAATTCCGGTTTCTCGAGCACAATCGGAAACGCCGATTGGAGTCAGATGCAGTTGTCGCGGGTTCTAACTGGGCGCTTCAAGTTCTGACTAAGACGGCAGGATGGAAATTTCGGTATATTGCGATTCCTTCGTGTTGATTTGGGAAAAGATACATTTTTATGTTCAACTGAATCATAAACATTTATGAATTTGTTAAATCTCCGTAATTAAAAATGTAATCATTGTTTTACTTCGATTTTCAATTATTACCTTCTAATAATTTCTGAATATAAATAACAGAAGTACTACTTTTGTCAGCAATTGTGGATCCAACAAAAATCTCTTACGACTAGAATTTTCTTATCTTTCGTAAAAAAAAATTTTTTCAATAAAAAGTATCCTATGTGACTTCTAATACCATCAAGAATATATGTGCAAAGTTGCATGATAATCGGTTAAGTAGTTTTTGCGTTAAAGCTTAACAAACGAACTCAAATTCGCATTTATAATATTAGGGATGCAATCGTAATCGTTAAGTTGGACGTTTTCGATCCTTGCCTCTTGTTATTGCCTGTCATCCACAATAGTCTCACTAAAATAACGGGTTCATTCTTACAATACTCATACAAAATCTTCAATATTTTGGTCTGTCCAATAGAAGAGATCAACCAATTATATGCTGCATATAAATAAGTTCTCACAGCATAATTTTTTCAACGTCCTATTTATGAAGGTAATTCAATAATAAATAGCGGTTAACAAATCTCAATTAATAATCTCAACTTATTCTATTTTGTTTGCTTCCTAAGGTCCGGTTACGACAAACCATTTCACCTTTAGGATCCAGTCTCACAAGACTGAACTAGTCTTCTCGAGGGATCCAGACCAGAAGATAGACTCCTTGCATGCTGCATAAACTCACCATTTATAGCCCCGTCTGGGTCTCCCACCTCTAGTCACCGTCGTGACTAGTCTTTTGGTGCCATGTCGTCTCTCACAATGAATATTTTTAGTAACAGAAAGAACAGTGTGTTTTCACTTAATTAGGAATTAGAATTTTTGACCGAACAAATAATATCATCGTGACATTATTTGATATGTCCATAGTATTTTATCGTAAGTGAGCGGATACTGATATACACTTGTCCTATGCCAAATTCTGTTTATGGTATGTACAAAAAAGAATTACTTATTTTGGTAGCGTCTTTTCAAAACAGAGGAAATGAAGAATTCGGCCATGTGAAGCTTATATTCCATGTTAAAAGCCGAATTGTGCTTGAAGAGTAATAGAAAGTCTTCAAGAATGTACAAAATTACTGGCCTTTTCAAAACGAAATTCTGATGGTTACCAGCCTGAAAAGTCAAAAGTTATTAATAAAGAAAATATTGCTGTTTTTCTGAAAAAAAGCTTTCGATGAGCAAAATTTAGTAATTATATTCTTCTGTAAATTCAAGAGAATGTCAGAATATATTTCAATACATCTCACTGGTCAAAGATTTCACCCTTTATAATCAACAAAAATAGTCATATTCCGACACCCTATAGAGTGCATAATCATGGAATGGCGAGAATAATCTCACATAATTTCGAGATACATTTGTCCTAACAATTAATTTTCGTAACGAGTAAGGGGAAAAGATAAATCCCCTCACGGAAATGAGTTACTTTGTTGGTTCGAAAAGCCGTATAAATTTGATGTACAATACGAGGGCGTTCGTGGGCAGCCATTGCCAGTGGAGTACATAACACAAACACGCTCGGTAATTCCCTGATGGGTCGTATTTCTTCAGATTCCTGTACCATTTTCATTCTGAGGGTCTCGGAGGCGCGTATGGACCAACATTCTGCCCGAGTTCGGTCCCTTGTCGTAATGTGTTCTTTATATGCGTTCGAAATCGGTAAAAATCCCTTTTATTTCGAGTCTTTCCTGCCCCTAATAAAAAAACGGAAAGACGTCGTGTTCACCCTGCTTCGATACATGAGAGTACTGTGTTGTAGGAGAATGGGATTTACTGAATGCGAACTTCGATATGGAAATCTATGTATGGTATCTATGTTACAATTCGAGGATTTTCGATTGTGTTTATTTGCAATATGCCTACGAAGACTATATTGAACGTTTCTCAGAAAAATATTCATGCAGATCAATGCGCAACAGCGTTATGGCGAAATAGAATAACAGAAGTCTATCGTTTTCTCCAAATGTCTTATTTTTCGAGTATCCATCCTAAAATAGCATCAATTGATACACTTGGAAACTTACAAAGATTACTAATTACAAACTATGCAATTTTAACGAATGTCAAAAACAGTGAAAGCCAACTGGCACGCTATCGCAACCCCTATGCTGACTGTTCATTGTACAGAGTTGCTAAGGAAAAAATCACGGAGATTTCATACGTTTCTATATGAAGCACTCATATTCAGATTCTAGCATCAACGATATATCATATGTTACGAATTAACTAGTATTAATAATAATCAGTTTCATATACTGAGTGAATAAAAAATTTGAAATGAAGGAGAAAGAAAACGAATTTTGGCAACGATGTACGATCTGGTTTCCAAATCGTATTCGCGAAAATATGTTGAAACAATATTGAATACATATTTACCAGTTATTTAAACTTTTTTAATTTAATTGATATAACTATTATTCCACATAAAACGCTAGCAACTGAACAATGAAAAAGTGAGAAAATATGTTAGAGAAGAAATATTGAAATGTGTTTGGGTACCTTTATCAAAATATAGAGAGCAAAGGTAGTACGTGTGCTCTCTTAGTTCTAGATAGATGGGAAGTTGTGTAAAATATAGGTGGGTTATGCATAATTGAAACAAATACAGAAAATATGGCATTCAAGTTGAATATCGATTGCTCTAATGAAGAGTTGATTAATAGTGACTTTTGAACATTTATATAATGTTGAATCAACGTATACAAAATCCAATGAGGATACTTTTCATAATGGTTGAATAAAGCTACCGTATACTGTCTAGGTTGATCATACGTAAAGTCAAAATTAGGTTGAATTTAGGATTCGGAGGTAACATCGAATTAACTTCTGATACCATTAACAAACGTTTAGTACAGGTTTGTGTGTTCATTGGGTAATATCTCGCTCAAGCTCGCGATTGGACCAGATCCGTCGAATGATCGAAATCCTGATTTTACGTCAGTGTTTTTCTGCAATGTTTTGAAGATATCATCATAGATAGAGCAAAATATTCAATAGAATTATTGAAGAATGCATTTTTCATTCCTCTGTAAATGATAGATCATACTGATGAATTCAGTTTTCCGTTATCTAATAACGTGTGATGCACTGGTGAATAGCGCTATTTTTCGAGAAAGAATTCAAATCTTAATGAAATCCATCAAAGCAGCATTGCGAATTCGAGAAAGAGAAAATGAAATCAGTACTAGTCGATGTTATTTCTGCGAAACGCCTTTGATGTTCTGTAGAATCCCAAGAGGATTAATTCAAAAGAGGTCTGATGTCTTACCAGGGGACAAAAAGTGCCGATTTTTTATTGGACTTCCAAGAAGTTGCTCAGGAGGGTACATGTTTCTTTGCAGAGATACTCATTTCAATTTCAGTATTTCGAAAGGGATAATTGGTAATTACGAGGAATATGTCGTCTTTGTTTCAGAAAATTGCGATGTGCTTGTAAAAGATGAATATATTCTTTCTCAAAAATTCATACAAAGGTTTATTTAAGTCATTTTTTTAAAATTCATTCTCATTTTGTTATCCAGGACAACAAAAAAAGTTATGGTTCAAGATTTACCACATTTCAAAGACAATGTACTGGGCTCTCTGTTATTTATTATGTATATGAAGGAAAATCGATAGCTTTTGCAGATGATACTGCAGATATGTGACATACAGAGATGGGAGATATTGATAGATATCAAAATTATCTAAAATTGACAATTATAGTATTACACTTCTTGAAAGTATCAATGATAATTATTATTTATTCTAGAAAACACTGTTTTCTTTGATGAATAAGAGAGAATATGTGTATAACACTTTTCTCTCATCAGGCATTCATATTCGATTAACAATAATTTAAACAATCTAGGTTACAACTTACTTGTAAGATGCCGCAAACGGAACAAATGAACATGCTTCTCTGAAATCAGTTAATACTCTAAAAACTAACCTCAAATATAAACATAGAGAATTATCTCGCTCAACAAATCGACACAGAAAATTACAACTGCATTCTATGACTTTATATTATTGATGATTATTATTTCTATATATCATGCCGTTTGCGGCATCTCACAAGTAAGTTGTAACCAAGTTTTGTTGAAATTATTGTTAATCGAATATGAATGCCTGATGAGAGAAAAGTGTCATACACAAATCTCGTACCACATGTGTCGTATTCTATTGCATTTGTTGATTGATTTTTCAGTAGTTTTATTGAATTGTTTGATGTTACGATAAGAATGAAAAATTCTCTCTTATTCATCAAAGAAAACAATGTTTTCTAGAATAAATAAAGGTATAATTGATACTTTCAAGTATTGTAAAACTATGATTGTCAAGTTTAGATATTTTTGATACTTATTCCATCTGAGGTGATTATTTAATGAAACCCACAAATAGTCGACCTCATTTACCGACTTCGTTTAGAAACCAAATATGTTCTATTTGAAGGATAATCTCGGGAAATTGGGTGAATTGCAGAAATAACTGAAAACGGCATGAAACACGTTTCCTCTTGTAGATAGTAAACAGCTTGGAATGAAAGAAATCTTTTGTCTTTGTACAATATCTCCCATCTCTCATGAGTGTATATCCTATCTGCAGTATCATCTGCAAAAGCTATCGATTCTCCTTCATATACATAATAAACAACAATGAACCCAGTACTTTGTCTTGCGGTACACCATTGTGAATATGCACAAAAGCAACAGGATATATCTTTAACTGAGTTAACAGTAACAAATGAGGAATTGGATATAGTAAAATGGTTGTTTCAAAATAAATTGAATTAACAGAGTTTTGCTTTAGCTGTAATTATCCCGGATTAACTGAAAATACCACCCAAAGGCATCAGAAAGTCTGTTCGCTTTGTTATGATATGCTCTTTCAAATTGAACGCAAGCTTCAATAAGGTGAGACCATTTCCACCTTAACGAACAAGAGACATCCGGCCAACCAGGCACACCGTTGAATAGCAACTTCAGGATAACTCCTTTTCCGGGGACGCAGAAAACAAACCATTACGGTATAATTCCAACGAACCAAATGGCTCAGACTTATTCTGGAAAGTCAAAAGTTAGTATAACCGCATCGTTCCGGTAGCTTTGATCCTGATTATTCCTATGAGACCCTTCGAAGTCGGATTTAATTCAGCTGGTTCTTTTCACTCGGGCACTATTGAAATTTATAACCGTTCTCTTGAACGGAGACGGCAAAGAAAAAAGGGGGAAAAACGAGTCAAAGCATTTGGTGAGGGTTGTGGATAGGCGGAGGAGCAAACGAAGGATTTGTTTAATTTTATAAATGTGTCAAAGGATAGTGGCACTATATCAGAGTTTCCACGAATGTGCACATAATATTCTCCTATTCGCCAGAAGGGGGCCTTATATATTCAGTATACGCAGGTCTGGATTCAGATAAGAGGTTTTTTTCGACTTCTTCATTCAATGCTGTCCTCAATTGCAAAAATTACTCGTTTTTCTGTGTCTGATTGCTTTTTCCGTTAAACAATTTCAAATTAGAGTCTCCTCTAATGTTTTAGAAAATAATGTGTCTGGTATTTATAATCCTCATACAAATTCAATTGAAATTCCTCATCCTTCTGGAATAGACATGTTTCTTAGAAATAAAATATAAGCACAAATCCGGCCCATATGTTTCATTATCTCCAGCTTGAGTGAAAAATCAAAATTATTCAATTCATCCCTGAAAGAATGCTCACTTCCTTTTCTCAGCAGTAGTTTTCCATCGTTACACTTTCTTGCTCTTAAAGCCCGGAAATATCTTATTCGTTGGTTTCAGGATGAGTCCTCCATATATATCAGGGTGTGAAATGTATTCCGTGGAGACGTGTCAAGGAGGGGTACATATATGCTCTTCGCAAAAGATAGCCATCGCCTGACCTTTAGAAAGCTTTATCGCCTATTTTAAGACCGTGGAGTGGGTTCCGCAATAAAGGATGTGCGAGACTGAAAAAGATCTGCTCAGATAAAAAAATACGTGAGGAAGTGGTTCAGTCTACATAACGTCAGAATTTTTTATCAAGGAGATCCAGACTTTGAATTTAATGATTTATTCATTCGATGTGTTACATTAATTTTCAATTTTTCTGGCAACATCAATGAAGATAATCAGGTAATGGATTTTCAGTATCAGAATACCACTATGCTGGAGACAATGCTGTTAAACTTCTTGAAAATGTGTATGTAGAAACCTATTTCTGGTTCGAAAACTTTTTGCTTCTCGAGTAATTAGACTGGGCACGAAATCTATTATCTAATAATTAGAATATTGAGAATTAATGTAGAAAGTAATATTTTAGATAATTGAAAATCATAAGAAGAATTATGCAGGCGATTTCCATTATTTTGTATGGTTATTTTACAAAACAACCTTCCTAGATGTACTGACTCACAAACCAAATGGAACCCTAAGGTTCACAGTCTATGTATAAGAATATAACAAAAACAGAGCAACATCTTTACGTTGAGTGGAACCATAATATTTCATCAAAATTTTTTAACGATAGAGCAACAAAAATATGCTCATACTCAGTAGTTCGTAAAAAGCATTTTAAAATATTACGGCAACCCTTGACATAATGGCTTCTCCAGAAAGATCCTAGGAAATGCCGAATTGCCAAGAGAAAGGTGATGAGAGTCTGAGCAAATAAACGATTATCCTACCATAATGATGAATCCTGCTATATCATATATGAAGAGGTTATCTAAGAAAATAAGAGAAACTAGTAGTAAGCACCATATAAGACCGACACTCAAAAACCAAAATACAATATAGCCACAATAAGATGAAACTCGATATTACAAATCAATTAAAAAGGAACTGTGTTTATGAAATACCATGCAGATATGGCAAATCCTAATTGGTGAAACCAACCCCATCCCCCATAATTTTGCCCACCCTGTGTGGTATCACTGACATCATTTTCCGTAAATGAGTCTAATTTTAACCATTTAATGTCTTCAAGAATATCTCAGAAGGAAACACTGATACCAACCTGCAATCATGCTCCACACCGGAAGCCTACAACGAGTTCTACGCTCGCGCCCTCTTCTATTTCCGGCAACCTTTCACAAGTTTGGATCTTCTCTGAATGGCATAAATTTTTCTCAAAGGTGGAAGCTCTTAAAATGTTCGTGTTAGATAGTGGCTAAATGACCCGTGCAACGCTTTTAGATAGCCAGATTACATGAAAACCAGACTCTCGAAAGATAATGTTGCACTTAACAATGTCGAGAGAGGATGTTGAGGAATTTGAACGCTGTTTCATCTTTTCGTGGGTTACAAAACTGAATTGTTATGCAGGAAATTGCTATTTCCAATTCACACATCTTACATTTCAGACAGCCTAATTCCTTTATATCACGTAGATTTAATTACTGATGTAAACGGGGGCTTTGTTCCTCCGATAAAAGATCTTTTTCACTCATGTGATATTGATATATGCAATTCTTCGACCTTTTTATATTATTTCCAGTATTAACTTTTGTTGGGTTGGAACTGATAGTATTATCTTGTTTTTTGAATACGATTGTTATACCGTATTTATTTACAATTCTCTTAATTTTTCTGATAAAACTTTCTCACAAGGAGGAACGGTTTTCATACTCTGTATTTCATCTGCTTTCGTCGTGTCATTATGGGGATCAAGTTGATTATATTTATGATATTAGTTTTCATATTTTTGTCTTGTTTCTAGCGCATATGTTTGTTGCTCTATCATATAACCTCTTCGCCAATTCCAATTTAGTTTTGTTGTGATTATTGGACAAGAAAGGTAGATATTGACTAATATTTGTTGGTTACTCGTACACACAAGTTCATGGGATTCCATTATTTTGTACAAGTACTTCTTAAAATGAAAGATTTCTATATTTCTCCATTTCAATGTTAATAGATTTTTCTTGATTGTTTCGCTGTCGAAGAATTCTATCAATAGAAGCACTTCCATGTTGCCAAATGATGAGAGTATCATCTACATATCATTTTCATAACTAAGGTTTCAATACATACCTATTGATCAAGAACTTTCTGTTCGAAATCTTCCATATCTATATCAGATATAAAAGAGGAGACGGTAATGAACCCATAACATCCATTTCTTCACAATGGAAATAAGTTGTTTCAATTCTTTCGATTGTGAAAGTCTCATCAGGTGGAATATTGTTCAATTAACTGGTGATATAGAAGCTTGCTAATTTATTCTATAGAATCTTCTGCATTTCTGATCAATAAGGTTGGATGAGGGTGAATTAATTTTCAGAAAGAATTCAACTAATAGGTTACATACTAAATTCCTGGAACTTGCAATGGATTGCAAAGGAATATTCATTTTATAGATTTTTGGTAGACCAGATAGATGTGGAGGGTTGCCTGAGTGTTGTGTTAATCCCATTGTAATATTCATCAGGAAACTCCTTTGATACTTAAACAGGGTGAATCTTTGACCACTGCGTTAATTTTAACCATATGTTCTTGAGATGAAAAGAACACTTTTTTCCCATACCGTTTTTCCATATTCAGCTGCGTTAAAAAGTTATTAGCATTTTATGTTCTCACATTGGGCAAATACCCCTCTGTAGTCCAGTTTAGTTTGAATGAAAATTACCTTCCACAGCATCCACTATTGAATTTGAATTGTTTCAAAACATTATTTTCCCTCTAAAAAATGATTCACTCACTATTGTTTCATCAGATGATTATATCGATTTAATTCCTTTCAACTTCTAATATCTCAAAAATGGTGCAATTTAGGAAAAAAGATGATGAATGATTTTATCTGCAAAAAAGACTAATGATTCAAGGAAGAGCAAGATACGGACCTTTAGTTCAACACCGAAAAAAAATGTACCTAATAGTTACGAAATTCATTTACCACAACACAATCTTCCATTGAAATATGGCTTAATAAATATTTATTCGTCTCTACCCAATAATTCATTTGGAACTTGCAAATAAATATTCCTTTAATTCTACTTTCCATATATTAACGATTATACATATAGTTAGTTATAATTCCTTTATTTCAGTTCCAGTAAAATTATCATTGAATTATTGATAATGGATGTATTAAAATCTATTGAACATATGTTTATAGATAAAAAGTCTTACTTCAAATGAATGTATCGCTTGTTTATTGCTAATAAATGTTTTCAATTTATAAATTATATATAGTCATAGAACAAAAATCTTCATTCATATAAGAATATCATTTATTTATTATTAATAGAGGCAGTTAACTAACAGATTACACATATTTATGCGACAAAAATCTTTGCTCTGGTAAAAGTATTACTTTTCATTATCAATTAGTTTACTTAAGTAACACACTCCATATATTAAACAAGTGAAATCTTTCTTTACTATAAATAAGAGGATTGGCTGTTTCAAATAAAAGAGTTAGGTTTCATAAATAAATATTTATTGAACATAATTTCTCAAACATAAAAAATAAAAAAAAATGGTCTACAAAAAAATTATACTTGTTTTATAATAATAACACCATAACATTTATAAACTCCATAAAAATCAATCTTGATTCATAGAAATTATGTACATGGCCACATGTATATGTAAGAGTAAAGCTAACAATGTCTGTGATCTAGATACAAATTGACAAAACCACTGGACTTACCGAGTACTAATTGTGCTGATTTCGTCAAAATCTGTTGACCCTTCTTTTGTTTTGACCTCTAATGTTGAATCTCGTATCCTCCTAATTATTTTTAGGCGAGTGCCCATGCAGGGAACGATTTCCCTGAAATAGCTGTCTACTCCAACCGCCTCTTTCAACAGGCACAGACTTGTAATTCCATGAATTAAAATAAAAAACAACGTTGGCATTGTTAAATACGTCAGAAGCCATATTTATTAATAACTATGGAGCTAGAAATGAAATACTATACCGGTTTCGGAAACGGGGAAGTACCGGCTCAACAACTTGAAACTACGCGCGCAGTGACTGCGTGTACCGTTATTTGCACAAGGGGGTAGGTCTTACAGCTCCATCTTTCGAACGTTTTGGTACTCTAAACAAAATATTTCGTAATTCATAAAGAGATATATTATTGGTTAATATAGCATTTTCAAGGCTAAATATTGATAAGTATTCAAAATTGGTAAAGAATACTTGGTAATATTATCAAAGTGTTATTTAGCAGCAATCGATATATTCTAATAATTACCAATCCCCATTAGCGAATAACAAAATAAGTAATATCAGGTAATGAGTAAATTTTAAGGGAGTTATGGTACATAATTTAGTAAGTTTCAATTGAGGATATTAGAATCTACAAAATATTCGTCAAATAAGGATTTTACTTTTTATAAACAAATCAAATTGAGGAATCTGGAAATTATGAATACTAATTATTTTATGTGAATAATGCCGAATATTGACAACAAAATATTTCTGAAACAAGTGTTCATTACCAATTACATCGTGTTTTTTTTTCAGTGAAGTGATATTAGTTTTTCATGCAATTTAACCAATCTGTACAGTAGTAGTGAGAAACCCACAAGAAATGGAATAAATCTGTTGATACCAAAATATGCATGACTGTTATCAAAAACATTCTACAAGAGATCATTTCAGTTGATATTGCCGTTGGAATATAGCAGGTGAATATACAATTTTTTGATGAAATTTCAACACCATATTTCGAACGAGGCCAAATTTGAAAAAATGTTATAAGAAAAAAAGGTTTCTTTTGACGTCAAGAATCTATGCTTAGAATTAACGCAGTTGTCAAAGACTCACCCTGTATAAGGTTTTGTCAATCTTCGTTCTTCTACGTCTAACAGTTCAGCAGTTTTTATTTATTAGAATAAAAATTTGATATTACTGTAACCTTTCATTTGTCTGTTCGAACTCTCTTAATAGAATTATCTTATTAAGGATCTTTTCAAGCTCTCAGCCGTGCTTTGTTTATGTTAGCATAAAGATATTTGTTCTTGTTCTTATATGATGTTCTGATCTTTTATCTATATTCTTTAACCTTCTCTGGATTTCTTTTTTTCATTGCTGTTTCTTATGCTGCTTAGGTTATTCTTTCAATATCTGGTATAGTTTCAGGAAATGTTGAAACCTGTAGTTCGAGAGTATTTAGTCTTCACTTAGATTTTCGCTAGATCAATTGATCACTGGTTTTAAATGATCTAAAGGTCCATATTCTTCAACTCCCTCATGAGTTATTGCTTTACTATCGAAAAAATTAGCTAGTATCTAGAACCATGCGCACTGAATAAGGAACATTAACTCCGAAATGAGTTGTTTCCATGAATCATCCCATATATCCTCAAATTCACTATTTGAACAATTCGATTTCCTCATTCACAGCAATTAAGCAAAGTTAGGTAATAACAATCCGAAATGATGTCCAGATCGTCACTCTTCACGACGCGACGCCATTAACAATTAAACTTTCAGCGGAATTCCATTTTGACTGATCGAATTCCAAGCGAAGTTTGAGACCAGGAATTACTCCAGAAGCCGCAGACGGTGTCCTTTGTGATTTTCGAATCTCTTTCTTAAGACCTGTTTTCTTGTCTTTCGAATAATTTCAATTTCCATTCGGGATGGCACTCCCAGGGTGACGTAAGGAAGCCAACAATAAGGCAGGAAGTAATGAACCTTGCACCCTCAACGGCGCCAGTTCTCAATACGAAATCCTGCCATTCTTCTTCTTTATGAAAAGGCTATTTTAAATTCGAACATCTTTCGAACAAGGTGAGCCATCGGGGAATCCTGATTGGAAACGTGCTTCCGATTGATGGAGGCTCGCGGAAATATTGCTTCGCAATGTTTGCGAAGAAAAGATTCAATTTAGTGTAGCCACCGGCTCTCGATATATATATACACGACTGGGAATTGAGATGTGTGCTGATATTGGCGTTTTAATGTACGAAATCATGTAATGGAAACAAAACTACATCGAATGAAGCGTTTCTAGCGAATAAGCCATAGCGAACTATAGAGAGATTTTTCTCTCTATATTTCGACTGAAGAAGTAGAAATATATCTACGAAACTTTGGCATTAGTTGAATGTAGTTATTTGACCATCTGTTTGCCTCAAAGTTCCGTCAAAATCAATCATAATAGATAGAAATTTTTGATAGTTGTGGGAGAAAACAAGCCTAGAGAAAAAATCCAGTGAAAAAACCCTGGCACCCCGCAAGTTTTGTTGTGTGTACAAAATAAGCTTAAATATATTTGAGGGAGTTCTTTCCTCAGGAGTAGTCTTCTAATAATAAACACAGAGGCTTCTTCAAGTTGCACATATCGAATCTGAAAATATAAAGACAAAAGCATAAAAAAGAACTGAATACAAGATATACGTATCA
This sequence comes from Micraspis discolor, assembly GCA_030674115.1. Lineage (NCBI taxonomy): Eukaryota > Metazoa > Arthropoda > Insecta > Coleoptera > Coccinellidae > Micraspis > Micraspis discolor. Next base: position 8,211,783 of record JARTUT010001740.1, read on the forward strand.
AATTTGTTTGAAATTTATAACTCATTCCAAGAAAGAATCGGGAACATCTTGAAATTCTGCATATGCACATTCACAACTTGCCCTTGGAACTGAGTCCTTTGGAACCTTAAACAGGAACAGGGTGCATAAGCAAGTACGTCTCACAATTTTATGGAATGTTATAAGGCAAAACTCAATTTTTGTGTAATCTTGAAAAGAAACCAGTGGTGGCATAGCCCAACTTGAAACTTTGAGTCGGTTATAACTTTACAACGTAGCAGAATTGGAAAAAGTGGTATAGGTATAAAGTGTTAACGCAGTGGTCAAAGATTTCCATCTATATTTCGATGAATTTTCAAACCAGATATTCGGACATTATTACGACCATATTATAATCCATATATGAACCATATGCTTTTGCGTTGAGTGTATTCAATCATAACTACCCAGTTCATACAGTTATTGTAATTTATTAGCTTCATTCTACCTAAAAAAGTTTGGTTCTCGATTTTCACGAACTGAACTCGTGATTTGTTGATCGCCAAGTTTCTGTATCAGCGCAGGCTGGAACTCAATGACAGCCACATTTGACGCTACACTCGGGACCAGTAAACATCCATTCCACACTTTTTACGAGGCAATTTGTCTTTTCTCAGCTATTTGTTGGGGCTATTTTATAATGCCTCCGGTGCGAAGTTACAGTCTTTCGGGCCTCTGGCTAGAAATGCGTCCTACTAAAACCAATTCCAGCATAGGCTCAAGTAGGGGAATAATGCACATTGTTGAGAAGGGAACTGAAATAGAAACTGATTCGGTCGATAAAGAAGTCCTCTTCCTCACGATTCTGTATAGCTGAGACTAATAGTCTAAGATCCGGGATTACATGCATATAGGCTGATCGGAATATTATCAATTCATAAAAACAACCTCTGCCACCATAAGTCTGTTGTTTTATTACCGATTAGTCACTTGTAACCTCGATGGTTGGTTGGAGCTGTAACACCACTTCAAATTAAAGATATTTTACAAGATACATGCAATTAAAATTACGAGGGTTGCCTTTTATATTTCGGAATTGGACAACCCTAATGTGCAATCACCAACTGACAGCTCTATCTTAAAGCTTGACATTTTCGTGCTATTATTTTTTACAATTTTCGACGTGGATCGTGCATCAATGAACTTAATTCAATTTCTGGCGATGAAGCTCCATTAAGGACCAGCGTTTATCGATGGTTTAGTGAATTCAACCCAGGATCGTATCTCAAAGACGCATTTCGTGAAGGTCGTCCAAAATCAGTTGTTCCGGAAACCATTGATGGCTGTGCACCAACTGATATTGCAAGATCGTCGTGTGACCTATCGTGAGATTAAGATAACCTTAGGTATTAGTGGAACCTGCATTCATTCGATATTGACCGTCAAAAAAAATTGTTCGCGTTGGATCCCCACAATTTGTCAATAGCTCAAAAAAAGGCTCGTGTCGATTGGTTCAAAAATACAACCGCGGTGCTTCGAAACACATCGTGACAAGTCGACGACAAATGGTCTCCTGTTTTTTCGGAAAAACTGCATGTCCATCGTACCACTAGAACAACGCAAAACAGCCAATTCTGAGTGGTACACAACCATTTGTTTGCCAGTTATTTCCAAAAAATCAGGAAAACCACCATGACAATGCAAGTTCTCACACATCGCCTCAAACAGTGCATTTTTGAGAACTCTATAACATCGATTTGATGAGTCATTCGCCGTATCGCCCTGACTTCACATCGAATGACTAAAAATCTGACAATTGAAGTATCAAGAAAACGGTTGTTTAAACTAAAGATGTAGTCTTTCTCAAAAGTATATATATTTTTTTGGTATTGCAGACTAATCCGAAAATTCAAAAAATTTCGTTGAATTTGAAGCTGTCTTTCAGTCTTTATCTCCCTTGTACTCCAACGTTCATCTTCTATCTCTATTCTAATACATCATCATACATACATAATACATACATAATCAATGACCTACATACACGCACGAAATTTCGTTGAGATCCAACGAGTATCTTATGAGTAATCGAACATTACAAAAAAAATTTTTGCAAATTGTCGGACGGTTTTTCATAAAATTTGGTAGACTTCAACGTTTTCGAAATGATTTTCCAGTTTCAAATCGATCGGATAGAGATTCTTTAAGTCATTAGAGAAACTAAATTCAAGATGCTCTTAACTGCTTTCCCTCTTAGTCGAATTTGGCTTGACATTGTCGTATGCGACCCATTTCTCGTCACCAGTAACGTATCCAGCCTCTTCAGAAATGTATCGATTTTGTTTAGAACTATTCATCTTTAGCTCCTAAGCAATGCCGATCTTCTTCGATCATTTTGAATATTTTATCAATATTCTTGCTGACAGGCCTATTAGCATGTTAAGTATTCAGAAATTTCGAAATCGTGTAGTAAACCCAAGAATAGACATATGAGTTCATTTCAAAGAGTTTGTCCTAGTTCATGATGCTAATTGAACAGCGCGCTTTGACTAAGAGCCCGTCATTTTCGAATATCGACCCGAAAATTATCTCAATCGATTGGGATTGATTTCCTAATGAAGATCGCAGAACGATGATCCTGCAAGATATCATCTTCAACTCATCTTTCCGTGTGTATCTCAATGTATGAATACGTCGAATAAGCAGTTTTCCTTCAGTATAAGTTTATAACTTAGAAGATTTCATATTAGTCTTGACATAGTTTTGATATCACTCATGTGTATTTGTAACGAATAAAGTTTAAAGTTTTTTTCGTACTTCCGGGCCTAAAGTGACAACTTCACTCCCTTGTGACAGGTACTAAAGTGTCACATTTAATCCCTCCGGGATTAAATATTGACGAAACTCCCGGAACGATTAAATCACAAACAAACGAATTTAAGGGATATTTTATTGAAAAATACAATTAATTAAAATGGTAATAAACGTTAATATTCAAATTAATATTGTGACAGTTCGTCATATTGACCAGTCTTTCCTGGGTTAATGCAGCAGGTAACTGACGAGTAACAGATAGGTCCTTATCATATTGAACTGGTGTTTGTTTCGTAGATCCTGCGGAAACAGGAAGCGAGAATGAGGACTGTGGCATAACTATAGTGGACGAATCGGCGACTTGACCAAATATTTTATCTGAAATTTTTTGTTTATTTTTAATAGACGATTCAATATATCCCTCGGCCACGTTGGAGGATTTCCATCCTCCATGTCTCTTCAGCACGTCTATTGTTGCTCCCGAATCAGCTAACCAAGACGCAGATGTGCGTCTAAAACAATGTCCCGTATAAGACGTCGCATTTTCTAATTTCAAGAAAGCTGCTATTTGCCGTGGAAATGTACCAAACATATTTTTTCCTACTACTCGCGTAGTACATTCTTTGTTGATGTATTGAACAAAAAATTTTGAATGAGGTGTCCCTGTCTTTCGCAATGCCACATATTTTCGAAATATCGCCACAAAACTGATGGCACTGTTTTCTGAATTTTTGATCACAAAATTTTGGTCAATTTTATTTTTGGTGTTTCTAATCGCAATTCGGAAGGAATCGCCCAAATCTCGCACATCGTCGATTTCTAAATCAACCAACTCTTTTCCACGACAAGCTCCCGCAACGCCCAAAATAAGTGCAACCTACAAAAAAATTGATTTCTTAAAATTTCTGAATATAAACACATTTCCAAATTTACCTTAAGCATTAAATATTTATCATCCGGAGCCTCCCGTAAGAACTGATCTACCTTCTCAGATGTGAGAACTCTTGACTTCTTTGGCTTAAATCCCTCATTTCTTCTCTTCAAAAAAGTTAATAATTTTGGAAATTTACTTATATCAATATCTTCTCTAATGTTAATAACCGATTTCAGCATTGAGTAATGTGCCCAGAGAGTTGAGGCACAAACCGCTTTTGATTTATCATTGAAGTAGACTAACAGCGCATTTTCAGTAGGTTGTCTCACATTTTTTAAGCGGCACCACTTTTTAAAAGCATCGTACTACTGCTCGTATAGTTTTCTAGAATTCGGTGGTAACAATTCTTCACCTACTTCGGCTGCTCTTTTATCAATATCAGATACACCTTCTTCACTCATGATACCAATAATTATCAATAACAATGTTTCTTTACAATGACACTAGTAATGACAATGTTTCTAAATTATAATTGTCACAACGCAATGTTACTATGGTAACTTATTTTAAAGACAGTTTATGAAATGAGTTGAAGAGTGAAAAAACTGATTGAAATTATTGAAATAATTAATAAAATCATACCGGAAGTACGAAAAGTATCGTATATACATTGCGACTGAAGTACATTTAATCCTTCAGGTAAATTATGGCCCTCCCTGCGGTCGGGCCATAATATATTATTAAATGTACTACTTCAGTCCCGCAGTATATAATATACTATCAAAAAGCTCACCACTGTCTTACGTATGATATAACTCGCGCAAATGCTTCTGGCCTCATGTCAGTGCATTTCTACATCTCTGATTCATCAAATAGGTTTCTTCGTTCACCGAGGCACTTATTTAAGTGTCACACTGTTGCAGAGTCCAAGAAAATATTATAGAATAAATGTTTTTCTACATTTTTACATAAAACCGAATCGATGTCTGTAAAATTTTTGATTATGTGAACGTTGTGGACAAGCTGTCAAACATTTGGCGTTTTTCAATTTGAACTAGCTTACACAAATTCAAATGGCTTTTTCGATCCACTGACAATCTTCAGTATTCCTCAGCCACCTCCTCAAATTCCTGAATGATCACCGTTGATGGACTTTTGAAACCTCCCCAGTCGATCATCTGGGAAAATGATTATGCGACAAGCGCGTCTGTCGTGTGTAGCATGAAAATTGCGACCCGGTCGAAATTAAGTCTGATGAGCAAAGTTGGCAAGGGCTTAAGTTTAAGATTTAGTTCGTGTTATGGGTGGTTAATTAGATGCTCTCCTAACTTGACTGCTTTGTGTTAAGCTTAAGCAATAGTAAATGAAACTACGACTAAGTATGTTTGTATAATTAATTAAAACGGCGTACAATCTGGAACCTGTATGAATTGGCTCGTTAGCTGTTGGGCTGGCATCTTGGTGGATATCGCTTCCTGTTTTCGTCCTCTTCACCGTTTGGCCTTGGAACTTGGTATAAATGACGGCTCGACACCGTAGGGATGTCTAGAAGTTTGTATGGTGGAGAGGAACGTGATTTAGGGATGTGGACTATGCAAGTTGAGATGCACACTATTGGGACCTATCCAGATAATGTATACTATGTCGAGGTTATCTGTCCATCGATTCATTATATTTCTAATGAACTTATCATATTTCCACCCTTGAGATGGATATGAGAGATATTTCGTTCCTTTTTATAAGGTGATTTTCATCCACAACATGTTGGACCAACTTTGATCTATCGGTGTCTCACATTCGAAAAGAACTTCTGATGTTCTTTCATTCTCACTTTCAATCAGACAATGCTATTGTCAACATTAATATTGATACGTATAAACAGAAAATTGTTGAAATATTAGATGCAGGAAAATATAAGAGAATAAAAGAAGATTCTACCCCCACAGTTAAAACGAAGATTCATAAAATATTTGTGAATATAGAAATGCATTTTCTGATCCATACATTAGAGAGTAACACCACACTTCAGCAAACCTCCACAGCAAACACAAATGGTTTACTAATAATACATGAAATGAATATTCATTATAATATCTCCTTAAAAATTATTCAACATTTATGATTAAAAATAACAAATATTTCATAGAAATGATGAGATACTAAGACATCATGGTCAGTTTCGATGTTACGAGTTCGTTCACCAATGTCTTAACGGATAAAACAGTTACAATCCTAAGAAAAAGGTTGAAGATGATCAAAGACTATATGAAAGAAATACTGTTCATTAGCATCGACACAACATACTTCCAATTTGAAGACATTTCTTATCAACAAGAATTTGGAATCGCCATGGGTTCACACTATCTCTTATTTTAGCTGATTTATACATGGAGAATTTCGAAAAATATATACTAAAACCCAAATCATGGAAGAGATATGTAGATGATACATATCATGTAGATCATTTGGCAAAATGAAATGAACACAGCGTGAGTCTTTGACCCCTGCGTTAATTTTAACCATAGGTTCTTGAGATCAAAAGAAGCACTTTTTCCATTACGGTTTTTCTATATTCAGCTGCGTTGAAAAGTTTAAAGTTTTCACATTGGGCAAATACCCCTCTGTAGTCCAGTTCAGTTTGAATGAAAAATACTTCCACAGCATCCACCATTGAATCTGAATTGTTTAAAAACATTATGTTCCCTCTAAGAAATGATTCACTCACTCTTGTCTCATCCTATGAGGTCCATATCCAGAAGGAAGATACAAAATACTAATTTTCTGGTAAAAAAAATTCAACACCATAAACATAGATTTTCGGTGTTCTACTATAATTTCTTTCTACTTCAAGATTATAAACCATCCCTTTCTAGTGAGAAATTCCAAAAAAACCTCAGAATTATTGGATGTTATCATCATACATTTGTAATTTTCTTCTTAAAATTTCCAAATCATGAAAACCATCATTTCTATGAAAACTTCCAAGGCAAGAGGTTGTCACTTTGCTTTTTTTTCACTCAAAGCCAGAAAAAATCATCTATCATTTTCAAAACACTGATATTTCTGAAGTTTCTTCTCCTTGACAGAGACCAGTGAACAGGTCTATGAGGTCTCTTGATATCATACTGTTAAAAATATGAAAATCTTCAACAACAACGTATGATGTCACTACGAATAATTATTTTAAACTTTTGCTTTTACTTTTACTTTTACTTTGATTGATGATTATTTTCTGTACCCAATAACAATTTAGCTGGATAGATTACAAGTATTTCCAGATTTAGGTGTGCAATTATAGTTGCTTGAAGAAATCGTGTTTGATCGCCTAAATTTGATTTTGAAAAATCAACTAGGTGTTCTTTAATAAAAAATTGTTTGTTAAATCATTAATATGAATCTATTCTGTTTAGACTATAATTACTGATTACTGAACATGCGTAAATTATTGGTTTTTACAATCAAAGCATCTGTTTTAATTACGTAAACAAGAATATAAATATTGAATAATGGTTATTCATAGATTATGTCAAATTTCAATACCTTACCATAGAATATTAATTTATTACCGAACCCCAGGAGAGAAAAAATTAATAATTGCAATGTTCTTTTAAATGAAAGATAATATCTGTAACCATTATTGATCTTTAGGTATAATTTTCCTCAGAATAACTAGAGTGAATTATTATCACATTAAAATATTATAACGTCTCTGTGGTGGGTAGTTCCTAATAAAAAAGTGTTCTGTGGTTCCTTGTTGTTTTGATTCTGTTTGAAACTGTCTACAGTTATTTGTAGCTTTCTTTCAGAAAAATATGGAAAATATTGGAAGGATAATATCGATAGTTTGAAATTATTCGATTCAGTATGAAATGATTATGGTCAAAAAATGCATTCTATTCTAATCTCTTTCTTGTTTATGAGCTTATAGCTTCCAGTATCAATATTGATTGAATTTTAATTAACCATGCATCATAACAAACAATCAGAAATATTAAAACTAAGTCAAATTCTAATATCTCCAAAGTTTGTGAACCAGGTTGAATCGGTGTATGAAATAAAGATGTGAAAAAACGTATCTAAACGTACAAAACAAATCTAGGAGAAGTTTCGAAGTTTTTAAAACTCATATGAGCTTAATTTAAAGCATTCCTATGTTAGAATAGAAATAATTTGATGAACCCTGAAGGTCTGAAGCTATAAAGAACCAGCTCTTCATAAAGACAAGTCTTCAATTTAACAGGTCCTGACAGAAAATACATTACCTATTTCAAGGGTCATAATATACCGAAGTATCTATGTGAGTGATGGAAAACCTTTTTCTCTATTTATTATGGAATATTACTCTGGATCAAATATTAAACAAGGTGCTAGACATCATTAACAATGAATACAGCAAATGGCAATTTAGATTTTGTGGTGAATGTAAGACAAAAATTGTTCAGTGGTTGATTTCATCTATAGTGTTTAGTGTGGAACCATAGACTGGAGAGATTTCCCCAACCTTTTGTAGAAATATTTAATAAAGTCATGAAATATGGCAACATTGAACAAATCTGACTATTGAATCATTTCAGCACAGAGTTGGATTTGGGAAAATAAGAAAATTTGGACAAAAATATATCGATTCAATTCCTTTCAACTTCAAATATCTCAAGAATGGTGCAATTTAGGAGAAAAGATGAGGAATGATTTTATCTGCAAAAAAGACTAATGATTTCAGAAAGTACGAGATACGGACCTTTAGTTCAAGTGATATTTGTTATTCATGTAATTTAAGCAATCTGTAGAGTAGTAAGTGAGAAACCCACAAGAAGTGGAACAAATCTATTGATGCCAAGATATACACGAGTGCTATCAAAAACCTTCTACAAGAGATCATTTCAATTGATATTGTCGTTTGAATATTACAGGTGAAAATGCATTTTTTTTTATGAAATTTCAACACCCTATATCTTTTGAACGGGGCCGAATTTGGAAAAATGTTATAGGAAAAAATGTTTCTTTTGACGTCAAGAATCTATGGTTAAAATTAACGCAGTGGTTAAAGACTCACCCTGTATATGGGTCCTTTCAACATCCTAACAATCAAGAAAAATCTATCAAATTCACAAAGGAAAAAGAGAGATAAACAACTTCCTTTTTCAGACCAAGAACCTGTGTGAACAAAAAAACCAACAAACACAGGTCAATATATACATTTTAATCTAATATGCAACAAATATGTGCTCTAACCAAGAAGATAAAAATTAGGAGATAAATAACATCATAAAAACACTCGTATTTTGACAGTTCAACTGCCAGTCCTTTTAATTGTGAACTGTGTTGACGTTCAGAACAAATTTGATTTTTATATTTTACCTATTCTCTAATTGTGTTACTTCCTTACGATTTTGATATCATTTGCTGTTGTTTTTTGTCATGTGATTTATATCGTACCTTTTTGCTCTTGTTAAATTCAATTCAAATAATAACATGTATGTTTATTCCTTTGTAGCCTCAAGGCTACGCTTAACAGACTTCGAAACGTAACTCTTGATTGAAGCATTTTAACTGAATCCTCCAACCGAAAATATATTTTCAAGATGTTCATTTAAACATCTTCATTTTGGTTCTCAAAAACATTTGGACTATATAGACATAAACACTAATGGTAATTGGGAATGTTGTTTCAAAAAGATCAATTAATACTCAGTTTGTTCATCCCAATGGCAGCTTTACTTGAATTTTAACACTCCAATATATAACTTGAAAGTTCATGCTTTCACCCTTTTTCATCAACATTGTTACCTCGATCAGTTTATCAGATTTTTACGTGTATTATGGTAGTAAAGACATTCTTAGAAAGACTCAACCAAATATTTCTCCGTACCTACATTATTAAAAATTTGTTTCACCATTCAATTCCAACACTTGCTCTAGTAGCTTTTTCAGCAGAATATAAAGTAAACAATCTATCATGTACCTTCAAAATATTATTTCAAATTAAAAACCTTATACTTCCGAAGAATGGAAGCTTCCCCAATTTATATTTCAACATCAATTACTTTGAAGTTAGCGAACAAGTTATGGCTCCTTTGTTATACTGGCACTTTTTTAATTGGGACTTTATTAAAAAGTTTCATCCATGTTACAGGGACAGATGAATTGTTCGTAGCTCTAGCGTAATGAGGACCGTACTGATTTAGTTGTTAGTTTGGCTCATTTCTTGTTTGCTTTGTTTCTTTCAACAGTTGCATATTTCTTGTTATTGCTGTTATGAACTTTCAGCATGAACTCATTTGAGACATCAGATCGAGTTTCACTCCGAAAGATGCAATTATTCCTGTGCTTCTGAAGTTTGGTTTTTATTATTGCTGAGCCAGAATTTATTTTGATGAATGAGTAGAGATCAAAGCAAAGGTTAACTTGATTAAATGGATACGTAACCCGTACATTTGGCGCCACCTATGAAAGTTGAACTACACGAACAAAATGTGAATCTTTGAACTGATTGCATTATTCGATCATATTTTTCGATGTGTCTGGCACAGGAAATCAATGTTGTGAGTGCGATAATCGAGATGCTAAAAGGTAATTGTACAATGTGTACTGAAAAAACGCAAATTTGTTTACTTTTTCACAACAAAATAAAATGAACTTAACATCATCATATTGTGTTTTCTTTATTCTTATAAATATGTAATCGCTATTGCTCGATTGTCGAAAAATTTATTTAAAATGTAATTAATATATTACAACTTGATCCAATGGATATCGTAGGGGTTATAGAGGAAACAAAATTTCATATGCTCAAATTTCCTGAACTATTGAACAGATTTGGCCTTATGCAAACTTGACCGAGATATTTGGACAATTAACTTATTCTGAAAAAAATTCAAAACTCTAGCTCATCTCTCTCGGAAGAGAGCTTACAGCCGGTCTGACGGACACCCCCAAGTTTGAACCTGTATTCTTCATTCAAAAGTCAAACCCAATCGGTTGATGATGAAAACTCTAACACATCTCTTTCGTAAGATACAGCCGGACGGACATATTCAATTTGATCAAGGAATCTTCATCAGGAAGTCGAAGAAGCGCGCAAAAATGTTTTTATGCAAATAATATTTTCAGTATGAGAAAAGTTACAGCAGTATTTCAACGGTTTTTGAGTTATTAGTGTTCAATAGAACTGTGACATTTCTTTAAAATTACTGCAACAAAAATATTTTTCGTTTGAGAAAATTTTCAAATGAATTCATAAAAATATTATTTGAATGTAATTTCCAAATGTCTTTAGGCTACATGTACTTACGTAACTTGGCGCAAAAACACGTTGAAAATAAGGCCAATAACGCGTAAATAATTTTCATCTTTTATCAGTGACATCTTCTGATTGAGACTATTGAATAAAGTTTCTGATTGAGTACCATTGCGTACCATTATTTCAATAAATTATCTTGTAAGTACGTTTACATGAAAAAACGACATTTTCGGCTTGATATTCGAACATTTTGGTAAAACGATGCTCGCTGTTCTCCTAGAGCAAGCGCGCGAAAATAGTTATTCGAACATGAAAGAATTATTTTATAATGTGCTCTTCGTATATTATTTTTGACTCATCTGTACTGTTTAGATAACTTTTTCATTCGATTTCTTCCCCTAATAGTTGTAGGTAATATAGTTATCAACGAGTTAATTTCGCAGAGATCATGAATTTCATAGCTTAGTCGTCCTCATTTGTACATAGTAAACAGTATTATGAATGTAAATTTTATTCAATCTATTCCAGATACTGATAGATATGAATATGATTTCAATAATGCAATACCCTAATTTATGGACGATAATCAATCTTTGAATCACAAGAATATCGAATTTCAAGAAGCGAACTCTGTTCAACGACCCGAATCCCTCGCAAACAGAGAAGGTCCGTTGATACAATCGAATTCGAGAACACGCATCTACACTCGGATGAGTTTCCTAAGCAATTCCGCTAACAAACTTATGCCGGGGTAACAAATGAGCACACCAAGATGCCACAGGATTCATCATCTGAAGAAAGTCACTCTCCAGTAATCAAAGTCAAGGTAACCAACGTCTGACTATTATAAATAAACGTACAGTGAATAAGGTTCAGCCAGATACTGAGAGAGAAGGTTCAGGCTAGAGTTTTGGTTTTTGTTACATTTGGATGCACGACAGGAATATCTTGATTAGTTTCAACCCCCCTCTTATACTATCAAGGATAGAGTGTTTTGTGGTGCAGGTTAATTTTGTTGGATATTTTGTTCACTAGGAATTTTTTATCAACAATTGCCTGGCAATACGTATGGGACAGGCTGAAGTGATTACCAGAGGGATATGGATCAATTTCTAAAATTCGTAGTTGGTCCACAAATTACGTAATGATCATGTTGCCCATAGGATATTGAAAAGCAAGATTTGTTCTCTATGTCGTATGCACTTGGTAATTCTGTGGGTTCTTTATAATGTTTCTACTGGTGGTATAAGAAGTAGCTCTATATGAAACTATACGAGGTCTGATTGATAAGTACCCGTGTTTAACAACAGAGGGAACTGTAGGTAAAGTAAAAAAAAACAACTTCGTGTTGTTTTGTAAAATGGAACTGGAGCAAAATCGTTCAATGCGAGGAAATCAAAAATTGGTTGGTAGCTGTTTATGAGGACCATGCACCTTCGTTGACGACCATCAAATATTGGTTCAATGCATTCAAACGGGGCCGAACCTGGCACTCGACATCACATTCATACATCAGCAGCGCTAACGCTGCACCAAATCCCTCGCTATCTCCTCGGAAGAAGAACATACAAGTTTAAACACAAATTGTTAATTGCTCCATATCATTCTGACAAAAGTCAGAATTTATCGATTCAATTACACTCGAAATTTGACCATCTATAACAAAGTCACACTGTCTATCTTCAAATTTGAAGTGGTTCAATAGAGGAACAATATCTAGAGCATAGATCGGACGTCAGGCATGCTATAAAATTCCTATGGCAAATTGACCATCGAAGCTTTATCCAAAGTCGTAAAATATAACGGTGCTAGTGTGTATACTGAACATACCCCTGGAAGTTCACCGATTTGGTCCCAGTCCACGTAAGGACTAGGATTCCGCAATGCATAACCTGCAAAACATTATCTTTATATATTAACTTCCTTTGGAGCCCATTTATATGCAACGCGAGTAGGAGCACATGAACTTACTGGTATTTATAAACATTGAGAAAAGAAGGATTCCCTTGCGTACCCTTCTACTACGCGATTTGCATTTTGTTGAAGTGGAAATTGTGCTCTGAAAGAAAGAGGTGGATCAATAGTTCTGTATTTATGTGTTATAATTTCGTTCAGCTAGATTTTTAAATATCACAGCATCAAGACAGATCACTTCGAAAAAGCATGTCAGTTTTTTTTTGGAATCTTTAGCAGTTTGCTGTAGGGAAATGCTGGCAGAGTAAGACAGTGGACACCTCAAAATAACAAAAACCACATACATAAATAAGCTAGTCTTGCGGATTCTTCGTTCACGACAGTCGACTAACTTAGTTCCCGCGACGTGTTTCAGGTTATCAGGCATGAAAAATTTTTGCGCCATTTTCATCTGATTATTCCGCTACATGAACACGAAAGTAAGGCCAAACAAAAACAAGGTCTACGCTAAACTGCGGTTAGATATCCTTACACGAATGTACAATAAGATAATGGAGAATATAATTCGGCCAATACATAAACATATTGAAGCAGCCAACCACAACCGTCTTCGCTCCAGAAATCCACCTACTAATGCAGACCGGAAAACTATATAGATATACCTGCGCAGGTCTGCCTCGTGTGTGGGGGCGTTCCGGTAAACCAAACGGGTCGTGTGATCGTTAGCGGCGACCGTACGGTGCCACTCGACCGAGTCGAATTTCTAATTTGCTCCGGCGACACACACGCTCCGGTCGACCTGCGCAGGTATATCTGTACAGTTTTTCCTTTCCGATCGACCGCATCGTGTATGCCCTGCATAAGAAATGCATTGATACAAGAGGAATTCGACCTGACCAATGCATGGACTCAAGAATGAACTACACAACAAGACAACAGAAGGCCCTGCATTACCTAAAGGATAAATAAATAACTAAATAATTCATCGAAATTATTTACGTGAGAAAGGATACGACAGGATTCGAAGACATGTAGAAAAGAACTGCTGTGAGGTCAGGAGAATTATAGATACCTACACTCGTATCTTAGTTATGATTAGTGTTGGGTAGTACACGTTTTAAAATTGAGTTTGTAAGAGGTGCCTCATTTTTGTACTGAAGCGGTACATTGTACCACTTCAAATGAGGTGAGGGGGTCTGGCCGTTCATGACGCGATACGATGTCGGGACAAAATTTGTACTAGTATAGATGACGGGTTGTTGAGGCGGTGTAGCGTAGCGAGTTCAAAGAAACTCCCAATATTCGGTAAGAGGTGCCAAAGTGACAAAGACGCCGACGCGCTATAAAACCCTCCATAATTTCATAATTTACGACATCTGTGTATTGTCAACTATGAATCAGTACATCCCCTCAGCCCTCATTTACCTTTTTCCCTGTCGTTTTTGTACCGGTGACCAGGACTTATCCCCTCTCCCTTTTTGTATTTGTCGCGTGGCTCCATCGCTTCCTGGTCCTCATCTAGGCATAGTGGGACATTTGAAGCGAGCTGGTACATTGTATAAAAATAAGCCGCTCTTACATTTCCTCATCGTGTACGGGACAAATGAGCCGCCTGTTGTAAGAGGTACCCAACACTAGTTATGATAGATTAGAGAGGTTTTCGCTTGGAATCATTCCACATTTTTACTCTGGCTTACAGCACAAGACAAACCTCACGTTCGTGTTGTTATTTAAATACGCCCAATTTCATGGAGCGTCCAACTGTGAAATACACAAGTTGACTTGCGGGGATGAAAAGTGGCGTCAATTCAAAAACACATTCTTCATCCATTCGTCGTCTAAGTAGGCATCATGACACAGAATGAGGAAAACGCGTCGCCGAATTCATATCCTGTCGTTCGCTATCTGTCAAGTCTCATAAGGCCCATACTTCTGCTATTTTTCATTAGATCATGCCGTTCATTTCGTATGCATTGCATATTTCCAGCCACCAGCGTGGCTTTATTAGAAAATAGGAAGATGAATTAATAATCGATAGGGGATGGGACCAAAGTGCCGTATATATTGGAAAATGGAGACGAAGATTCATATTCCCTCAATTAAAGTCGACACTGAAGGAGTGCTCCTATAAATTTGGATCGTAAATACAATTTGCGGTTGGGCGGATCTCTAGAATGCGATACATGATACGTTTCGAAAACGGAAGAGTGGGTGAATTATATTTAGGGATTGATTGAAGAACCGGCATGTTATTCCCGGTTTAGAGTTCGTAGGAGTTATTGCGTTTGGATGTCGGTACTGGGGAACATTCCCCATATAAACTCGAGTAGTGATTTCTGACAAGAACAGAAATGAACATGAAACGAAGAAATCACAATGGAGTTCGGCAATACAACTACTTCTACAACTAGTCTATCTCACTGAAACATCCTCTTAAGTTCCGAAAGGATGTCCTATTTTATGTATTCGAATATTTACCTGTACATTTATGTTGCAAACAATACCAAAGTTCCAATAAAGTAACGAAGTAAAATTCACACTACAGATTCGCTGAATTGTTTTGAATTATTTCAAATTTGAGCTATCAATTTATTATTGCACTTAGAAAAATCAACCACTTTGTAATTCTGCAGCCGGATTCCATATTAATTGGCTGAAATTGACGTGATGATGTAAGGAAATGCCTAAATATTTCATCTGCCATGGAGAAATTCTCAACAAATGAAACTTTATGTATCATCTTTCCTTTCATGATTCTAATGCCGATATTTTTTTACAGACATGTTATGAAATGGAACGATACCTAAAAGACGAGCCAAAAATGCAAACACTCAAAAAAATACCGGACATGGAAAGGACGTGGTTCGAGGTGAAATGCTTAGATGACTACTCCGAACGACATTTAGATGCCTTCAGTTCAGCCAGCTCACCATGCTCGTGGGATGGTGCTCTTAGTTGTGCGGTACTCGTAAAACAAGAACCGATAGACGATGAAGAAGAAGAAGTACATTCAGACGCCGATGACGCGTTACAGTTACGCTTAGTGCCGCACAGGAACTCTACCGCCACACTCACACCTCCATCGAGTCCGGAGTCCGGTCCTGGACACAGTAACGGTAGTTCGAGTGCCAGTGAATTGGATGTTTGCGGGTTGAGGGTGAACGGCGTTTCTAGGAACGCTATAGTACGGGTACGGGCGACAGGGTTGGCTCGGTATATTTCAGTTATGCCAAGAGCTGCGACAGGCCCAATTACAAACCAGACTACCAGTGTAACGACGAAACACAGTCGACTGGATCATTCGCCCGATAGTAAAAGGCGGATACACAAATGTCAGTTTCTAGGCTGTAAAAAAGTTTACACAAAGAGTTCTCACCTCAAAGCGCACCAAAGAACGCATACAGGTATGTTTAATATGTAAAGAATGTTGTTTTGTATTACTCTACATCAAAAATGAAAAGTGTTGTGGGCTATTTACACTGTGGTTCCAGTGACTGAGATACCCAAAGCGTTTTCTCTAACAATTAACACCACTACATCCAGTTCAGCCATCAATTGACCGATTACGGTGACTTGATATTCTCGACCGTAATTGTTTGAGTGCGATTATGTATTTTGTTTGCAAAAGATCCTGTAACTTCAAATTTAGGTAACCACTGAATGATGAATGAACGATGGACATTTTTATCGCGATATCGTTAATTAAAAATCCTCGCAGTATCCCTAGCACAGTCACTGTTTTGAAAATAAATTTTCAACATATTTTTCCTCTCCTCTAACGTGTAAACCATTTTGTTTTTTTATGAAGAATTTATGAAACTCAATAATCCCTTTTCGCATAGCCTGGCAGAGTCTGATATGCGTGAAGAGAAGAAAGGCATTTAATACTTTTTAATAACCTTATTGTTAGTTTCTGGTTCACCTTCTAACAAAATATAATCACAGTTTTATCCCTGCATGCAATCAATGGTTAAGAATTCGAGAATTTGTAGTAAATTGTCAATTATACTATCTGTTGAAAAATGACCAATTAGAACATCTCTGTTTCATTTAGTTGTATCGCTGTCATAAATCCATTGTAACTTTGTGAATATTCACTTATGAACATGAATCCTAGCCTTTATTCGATCTACAAAACTACCCACTTTTCTCAATCAAATTCCTTATGGGGTTGAGACCCCTCTGCAGGTGGTTTGCCAGATCATCTCCCTGCGTCATCTTAAATTGGCCTGTCTGAATGTTTTCACAGACTCTGATTGACCATTGAGTTATTGTAGGTCGACTCCTTCAAAGGAGATAGCCTGTAATAAAATGTGGCAACGCTGCATGCGTATTGGCTTCAAGTTATTTTTCTCTTATTTGTTTATTACTCAAACAATAATTCTATACGAGTTCCATCATCAACAATGATGAGGTTTGTCTCAATCGATCAGTGATTATTTTTGCCTGTATCAAGTTTTAGATATTAATTCTTTATGAGTGCAATTAGATTTGTCATAACAATGAATAGTCGTTATTTTATCATGTCAGAGGAGCTCCAAATAATTCCTCTACTTCAACTTCAGCACGACAGATCTTTCCAATTGGCAGCTAAAGCATTCCGGAATCATTTTTACGACTCCTCCTTACAATACAGGTCGATATTATTTTTAAACAATTTCATGTTCCTCGAATCATTCAATTGAATAGATAATGGGTATTATCATTTGTCGCCACATCAAAAAATGACATAAACGTCAAGTATTTACGTTGCTAGGTTACCTCGAATTCATTCCGAATCGGCGAATGAAAACGCATCACTTTACCCCTTTTACGGTAAGCCTCCTCCACGAAACATCACTTATATCACCACATTTGGTTCATGTATTTGAATCATAATATGACAAGTGCACACACACCATGTTTTAAGTCAGCTCACCTGCAACTGTCGACTATAACAGTCTCGAAATTGAGTAGTCTCAACCGTCTGCACAAACTTCATGAGATGCTCTTCCTTGTGCGTCTCACCTCATTGCGAATGACGTGATATGAGGGATGCCTTGAGCTCCCGCTTACTTCCTTGATGACTTCGAAGTTCATCCTACGGTGTAAATGGGACCCATTTCTTGCCCGGTCTTCGTGCATTCCGTAAGTGTAAATCATCCGGTCTTAATCATCGTTAGGGATGCAGATTGTTTTGCTGCCCCTCTTCCTTGATTACCCGCTTTCATCCATTATCTTGCAGGCTGTAGCGTAAATTGCTCGTGTTAAAAACATTCGTTCAGACCACCCACTCTGTGAAATACGATCGAAATTGCGAAATTTCATTAGCAACGGGCTCATTTGAATCCTCTACCGTTTTCGTCAGGATTAAAAGGTGGTCGAGGTACCTGGCTATGCTTCTGGTATACTGTTATATCTTGGGCGCTTTTTTTCTGCTTCATGATATAGTGCCAGTCAATAAATGGCCTTTATTTTGAGGCTTGTTCTTCGTATTTCAAAGTTTAGAGGTTATTCAACCATGAACCAACGGTTCTCCTGCAAGTATAAATCAAATTCGTAGTCTACTGTACAGCTTATTCACAAATATATAATAGCGAAAAAAATTACTTCCTAATGTTCATGAGAAATTTTTTATGGTAGCAGTCGTGTTGAGTTATTATTTGGGCAGTAACTACCATCTGTTCTTGGTACAAACGTTTTCATAGATATCTTGTACCAAGCTGACAATATTTGAAAATTCGTCAATTTTCATTTAGATACGGTGAAAATTGGGACTTTTTCTATTTTCTTTCTGTTAGATATTAGATGTCTATGAATGGCATTTCATCTGCAAAATAGTCTAAAGTTTACCTCGTCTATACATCTTCAGAATAGAATACACATTAGAATCAGCTTCTGGAATCAAATCTACTACATATCTGTGACCAAAAAAAAATATTCATCATCAGAGGGCTTTATCACTCCAATGATATCAGTTGTTAAATTTTATAATACTTCAAATTATTCCATGATATACTTCAGGAAAAGCCCAAGTAATCTTCCTTATCGATTCAGATAATTTGGCTATTGAACTTCCTTCTTCAAACGCACATAGAACGCAATGCAGTATCCCCTCTTGATTCTCTTTATCTTCACTAGGTATTCGATGAACAAAATACTATACGCTCCCAGCAGATTTGTGAGGTTTTGGTCGTTCTGTAAGCAGTTGTCGGTTGTTATCCACTTAACTTCAAACCTTTAGTATATTGAAGATCTATTGTAACGTTGGTAGATCGAAAAATAAAAAGAGATGTCATCAAATGATAGTGTTTACCTTCAAATCATGATAATATAGGTTGGAGTAACATTTACTCACAAATCGCGTTATATTTGCAAATATATCTAGAAAAATTCAGAAAGCACTGACGTGAGGTAAGGTTGCTTCGGCGCTCTTGTTGAGCTACTTGAGAGTAAATATTCAAACCATAACAAATGTATAAGCACTCTGATCAGGTGAACAATAGTCTTTTCTCGTACTATGGGACAATGTGATGCAAATATGAAGTCCTAATGAATGAATAAATCTATATCTCAAATTAAAAATAACTACTCATAATTTTCCCCAAGTTTTGTTCGAAGCTATAATTCGCTTCCCCTAAAAACTTATGTCAGTGCTTTTCTGAATTTTGACAACGTATATTATTTCAGCCACCGAGATTGAATTCTATCTCTATGATTTCCCGTTATGAAAAATTTTGATTAATATTACGCCAACTGACACTAATTAATGAGCCCGGCATTTGTCAATCGAATATCGATCTGTGATGGCCATAGTTCATAGAAAATCACCGGGACATGTCATTTCTCTTTTCTCTGGAGTAAATGAAAAAAATGATATTTTTAGATGGAAAAGAGCTACGACAATGAAATCTGAGGATAAATAAGATATCGATCACCTCAATATATTCACGAATTTTTATTGAAATCCGAAAAATATCTTATGTGATAGTGAGTATTGAAAAATTTTTTTTGGGAATTTTTTAAAAATTTTCTAGCGTGACGATTTCTGCGAAATTTTGCGAGCCGTTTTGTTGCAGCCTCCCTCAACAATATTTCAAGTATCATCTTGATCGGATGGATATTCTAGTAGTTATTGAGGACATAAATTTTAGATGCTCATAACTATTGAACCATCCGACGTATTTGGCCCAATAACGAACTTGACCGAGATATTTGGACAATTAACCTATTCTGAGAATATGAAAACTCTTGCTCATCTCTTCTGGATTCTAGAGAGGATACGGCCGGCCGGACAGACTCAAGTTTCGCCACGGATGCTTCATCAGGGAGTCGAACCCAATCGATTGAGACCATTTTCGGCTTGATATTCCAAAATTACAGACATTTGGGCAAAATGATAGGCACTGTGTTCGGGTGAACAAGAACGCCAAAAATACCGCGACAAAATATCTATATACATATACAAAATATCTATACGTTGATGGATCGCGCTACAACTTTCCTAAAATTCCTCCTATATCAATTCTTTTTGCAACGCTAGCGCCTTTGTGCGTTGTCCATGCTTTATTTGGGAATGAAATAGATGAACAATTTCATTTTTTCAACGTGAACCACGTCTTAAAATCAGACAAATTCCATCAAATTGAAAATCTCGAATTTTATGAAAGACTGTAAATGTGGAAATGTGTTAATGCTAACTAATAAACGTTTCCTATTCAAAACAAGCTTCCGTTGCCCGAATTAGCGATGTATAAGTCAGAGACTAAGTGCCTGCTGCTGAATAATTTAAGTTTGTGTGTTGCGGTCGACTCTCTCTGAGCTGCGAGACCGAGCAAATCGGGCGTCTTATTACGGCTCGTCTGAAAGAAAATGAACGCCCCCTTTATTTATTAACATGCTAAAAGAGCATGTGCTTTTCGTGCTAATCGGTGTATCTGATATTCACTCTGAAGTGAGAATTAAATAATTCAAGACTAAAGGTAGACGGTATTTCTCACCGTAAATGGTGTTGTGAATCCGGACCGTACGCCACCTGCTGTTGAATTTTTATAACTCTTCCATCTACAGAAGCGAATTTGTTATCCATCGTTAACCAAAATTTCAACTTATTTGAAGAATTGTTTTTTATAATATTACCGACCAGTGGATCTCTTATTCTTCAAAAATCTGAATAAAAGTTTTTTTTGTTACCGTTGCACTTAAAAATCATTTCGTTAAGCAATTTCGTTATAATTGTCCCCCGGCTCATTCACCATTTTGTTGTTCGCTGGATGATCCGGAAAATAATGAAGATGGATATAACCATTGAAAAAAATATATAGAATTTACGAGACCCCTTTGATCATGGAAATATTTTATTAATAAATCAATAAATAGTGTGGAATATTTGAACTCCCCCTCACTTAAAAACATTACATTATGCAATTTGTTTGTTATTGTACCCCGGTTCATTCACCATTTTGTTATTCGTTGAGTTATTTTAAAAATTATGAAGTTGGATACAACCAGTAAAAAATAAAAATTGAGTTTACAAGCCCTAATTGATCATTGAGAACAATTAAAATGTGCAATTAATAAATCAATAGTGTAGAATAGTAGACACGCCTTCTGAGGGGAAGGGAAGGCGATTTCGACAAAAATTTAGAGAAAGTACCTCCATTAAATTTCATTAAAGAATCATTTCCCAAAGTTCTTCGCATCCTGTATAGTTGACTATATCATTCTGGTTGGTGGCTATGTCAACTGAATTTTGTGCTCACAACTCCCTTGAAAAGGAATCCTGAATGATCTTTGTATTTTGCACCAATATTGCTCGTGCACTCAGCAAGTTATGGTAATTACATTATTGTTTATTATCTGGAATAACAATTTGAATAACCTCATCCCAGCCTGTGAAGTGAGAGAAATCGGTGAGAAATTTATAGGTGCTGAAATACTGCAATCCAAGAATTATTCAATAATTCAAGTTGATCCCACATTCAACACCTATGTTCGTTTTTCGCTTCACGTAAAAACTTGCATGGATTCGAAGTTATAAACCTTCGAGAAGCGCCTCCATATATCTGAGAAAATAGCGTAATCCGTCACAATCAGAAGTCGAAACTTATTCCGAAATATAGATAGCATGATGAGTGGGTAGACAAATGAAATATCGGATTCGCTCCGTTGAAAACTTTTATCTCCTAACGTTTCCGACGTCTACCAAAACTTCTCTAACACAGATTTCAGAAGACGCCGACACCGCAATGCGAAACAAGCTCTCCTACAGAAGAAACTTTCGAAACCCTCCCTTGGGAGCTTTGGACAGAGTCGGATTATTTTGTGATGTCAGGTGTCCGGGGGGGTTGCGAGGTAATTTCACAACATTTCGTTACATCTCGAACTTGATTTCGAGTTATGTCAGCTTCTAAGAGCTGAGTTACAAGGTTTTCAGTTTTCGATTCATATAAGGTTAGTCTTTGACCACTACTTCTCATGCCAACAGGGGTTTTATAGATTAATAGAATTATTTAAAGTTGTGATTTCTCAAAGTGTGAAGAAAATCGCTTAGCTATTTCAACAATAGCATCAAAGACTTCGTACCTCGATTCAGTTTTTTAATATTATTTTTATTCAAAGGCAGCTAAAACAAGCCTGAATTATGTTCTTCTCCTCATATTATGGCCATCAAAAAAGAAAAAACTTGAATGGTGTTCAACCATAATCATCAAAATTGGAAACATCTAAAATTGGATCCTGATGATCAGTCGTTTCGAATCGCCCTGTAAATGACTGTGTTGTTGTTCTAATTATAAAGCACTCAGTTGCCTCTGTGTCCCAATCAGAACATCAATAAATACACCATTGAACACGAATGCAAAATAATTTTGTTGTTCGTCCTCTTGAGCATGAATACGGTAGGTAGTAATTGCGGTCAGCGCCCTCTGCTGGTCGTAATGCATTTGTGAGTTACCGCTTCTCGACAGTGCCAGTGTAAATGAATCATTATTCTGCGTTAGAGGGGTAGAAGTTGAAGTGGTGGTTAATAGTGCTCAACCATGTTGTCAACTTCCATATGTCATTTATCAAAGTTTATGAATACCATAGCAGACACATGGGGAGGGCGGTTGTTGTATGAAGAAAGACTTGCTTCGGAGTGAACTTTATGCAAAAAAAAATCGCTGAGTATGCTTTTTTTCATCACATTTCTGATTTAATGGATTTTTCCGTATGTTAGGAAAAAGTTATGTAGCTCCATTCTCTCAGAGCAAGTATGATTGAATAATATATTATAAATATATATTTTCGTTGTATGAACATCAGAAAAACATATATTCTTGGAATGATTCCATTTGGATAATATCATTTTACAGAACTCGTTCAAATTTCGGTTTTAAAGAAAAAATTGAAACTGATTCTTACTTTTCTACTTGAACTCTATGGATACCATTTAACTATACAATTTTTCCTCTATTTCTCAGGCTTGTGTGATTGCTGATACTAGATTACACAATCATGTTACAATAAAAATAGAATTTAGTAGCTAGAAAATGTAGAATAATGAAACTTTCCCAGCATAAATAAGTTAATTCCATAATCTATTACGAGAGTTGCCTTTTATATTTCGGGATTAGACAACCTTAGTGTTGCAATCTGACAACTGACAGTTTACAATCGTAAAGCTGACATTTTTGAGGTTATACGAAGTCAAAACGTTTTGACATATGAGCGCTATTTGTGTTGTTCACAGTAACTTAAAAGATTCATCTCGCCCAAAAAATGGAATGGAATCGTGAACATTTTAGTGCAATTATTTTTCACAAGTTTCGACATGGATTAACTCTACAACAGTGCGTCGATGAGCTTAATTCAATTTTTGGCGATGAAGCTCCATCAAGGACTAGTTTTTTTCGATGGTATGGTGAATTCAACCGAGGCCATTTTTTAAAGTAACTTGCCGAGGGTAGTACGATACATTTTTTTTCAAGATGTTTTGTCAAAGTTAGCTGAAAACATATTTTTTAACCATGTCCCAACGAAACTTATATTTTTTTTTGCTGAAACAATTGTACCTAACAATAGATTTGAGACTGAAATCAATAGCATGGTTTTTTAGGATTACGTTTGAAAAAAATTACTGTAAAATTGAAAAATGTGTGACCATAAAACCTAAGGATGTAGCGTAGGGTGTCAATTTTCAACATTTTCAAAAATACACCTATTACCACTCAACCAAGTGACATAGAATTTTCTTTATTTTTTCTAGAACTGGTAAAACCTAGCATATGGCCCTTGACGTTGAGTTATATAATAAATTTCTCCTTTTTGCCAATCAATGAAATAAAATCGTTCATTTTCATTCACAACAACGAAAATCTTCAATTATCTTTCATAACACCCTTTCAGAATAACTGTAACTATTGAATAAAAAAGTAGATTAAATCCAATTTTAATACATGAATCCCTTCATTCGAAAACGCTAGTCCCTGTGTTCATGAAATATGCTGTTCAAAGCTTAATTAGAAATTAGAAGGTTTGATTCAGAACGAAATTTTCAGAATTATGAGCATTTCCTTCGGGATCGAATTAAATTGCAATCCAACCGTATTTTATTAGGTTAATAGCGCACCTTCGGGAACTGTTACAGTGCTGAAATACACCGGTATGGAAATCGTAGTTAATATATAATGAACGTGGGGAATATGGCATTATCCGACATTTCGGCGAGAAGTTAGCAGAGTGAAACCCATGAAACCTTTATGTGATTCATTGAATCATTTTAAAACTACTTAATTTGCTATATATTTTGCATTCCGCATGGATATCGAGTACAAAAATTCTTGGAATGACGGTGACTGCTGCAATTCTTTTATTTTTGTCTTTCCCTTGTCCCCTGTTCATTTAGTTCCGTTTTTTTTTGCGAGCCTGCTCGAGTTCATTCAGCTAGTTGAACAGCGTGCCATCGTTTCGCCCAAATATCTATAATTTTCAAATATCGGAAAGAAAATAGTCTCAATCTATTGGGTTCTACTTCTTGATGAATGTATATACCTTCGTTTGGATTTCTTTTTATGTTTGAATTAATTGAAAATTTTCTCCATTTGAATCCAAATAAAAATAAAAATTAATAAATACTATATTGGGTTGAAATACCTATTTGTATTCTTCTTTTGAATAAATAAATGAATCGATAAAAATAATGTTGAATTGTTGTCATCGCGGCATGAGTCACAACCATTAGATATTGAATACCAACTTGTAAGCGAGCCTTATGATCTCTGGTATATTTAACCGCGAAAAGTATCGGAAACTCACCCCCTGAATGAATATGCATCGACCTGTTCGACGCATTACGCGGATCCCTTGCGCGAAAGTATCGGGAATTCAACGTGAGCGAAACTTCCCGTCTAAATTGATTCCGGATCATCCCCATCGGGAAATTAGGCAATCTGTTTATCAAAACATTCGTCACGCACGGGATCGTGGATGGGGAGCAGTTCCGAGGATAATCCCTGGCATCGTTGTTTGACGGAAAGTTTGATGTTTCGGAAAGTACCTTTGGAATCCCGGAAACAATCGTTCTGTTCCGGTAACTTTGGTATGTTCATTTTTAATCGAGCTGAGATGAATTATTCTTTTGAAGGATAAAGAGAGGCATTTAAGGATTATACATTCGCTTCTGATCTTAATCGTCCCATAAGATCGTGAATTGAAAAACTCTATAAGATCGATCGACACGTTCATATATATTATGGAAAGGAAATACACTATTAGAATTGAAGGATCGAAAAATATATCCAAATTTTTGGGCGATATTGAACAGATCATAAATTCGAGATAAATGGTTGTACGGAAAATGAGAGAAAGTAGTAATTGTAATTC
Source organism: Micraspis discolor (assembly GCA_030674115.1). Classification (NCBI taxonomy): domain Eukaryota; kingdom Metazoa; phylum Arthropoda; class Insecta; order Coleoptera; family Coccinellidae; genus Micraspis; species Micraspis discolor. The sequence continues at coordinate 8,237,423 of JARTUT010001740.1, forward strand.
AAAATGTTTTTGGATTGAAACTTAAGGATTCGGTAGCTTCAGTGTTTTTTTACATAACCCCTATGAGGATCTGATGCCTTATTTATTTAGCTTGGATGGTTCCTTCATAGACCTTGAAACGTTAATTTCCTGCCGAGAAATTGGTCTGCAAATAAAAAAGAATTATTTTATCTTTGATTATCGATATTGCAATGATCCCCTAGAAAGTTGAAAAATGTTTCAGAAATTTCTTCCTTCACATGCATTCAAAAATGCATCAAAATAAGGGGCTATTGGAGGTTTTTCAAAAAATCAAACACTGAATCAAAAATATTGAGAAAACTAATAATGTGAGGAGTGCCTTTTACAGTTCAATATGTCAAAAAAAAACGTGTGAAAAAAATCGAAATTCATTCAGGTATTAATTTTTTTAATGTTTTTGTTTTCAAATATTCAATCCATTCAATTCAATCAATTATGAACATTTCCTGGCAAAAAAAACGTGATTTTTCCAAAAATTTGATCAAGTGAAACAAAAAATGAGTGGATGGCCCTTCGTAGGGTTTTCATGGACATATTGCACTGTGAAAGGCACACTCAACATTTTGAGTTTCCCCAATATTTTCAATCCAGTGCTTGATTTACCTGAATACCCTCAATAGCTTTTTTTTGTTACATTCTGAAATTCATGTGACGGAAGGAAAAAATATTTTCTGAAAAAGCAGTAACTAGACATTGATGGATATTCATTCAAGTTTCTGAAACCCACCTTCAAATTTCTGTTTTTAAACGAGGTATCCGATCCTCATAGTGGTTAAGCAAAAATAATTTTTTCACGACCAAAAGGAAATTAAAAAGATTTCGAAAATGTTTTTTTCGCTAGTTTTCCTAAATCCATTTCTCTACAACTTTTTGTGAAGATATCTGGTTCCGAGGTTTATTGTAGAAATGAGTATCTCTTGAAGTCATAAGATTTTATTTCGTATATCCTTCAATTCTTACATTGAAAACAACAATCATTTTTTTTGTTTCTGATTTGATATTCCATTCTGGAAGATTTCTCCAGAACTTTTACGGAGATTCATTCATCCTATACCTTCTGGTGTTCAGTTCATTCACATGAAATGGGATGAAATTAATAACTTGCGTATAATGGTTTGCGTGATACTCTCTTTTTCCAATCTTGTCCTCAATTATTGACGACTTGGGAAAACGAGTTTTTCTCTGAAACGTCTTAAATGTTCTTCAGTGAAAATTATTGCAGTTCGTTCTTCGATTTCCGGATATGCTATACGAAACTTTCTTCAGCTTCCCCTTTGCTGTTCGAAATGGGCTTTTTAATTCCGCTTGAGGAGCGAAAAGAACCGCTTGAATGTGTTTGGAAACGCATAAAAGAATTTTTCAGATAAATATGCTCTTAAACGTCAGATCGTATTTGCGAAAATAATATTAATAACCCTATGAGACTCAGGAAAGGTGGATGAAAAACGTAAAAGAATGAATCAACCTTATAGAGGGTCCGGCAGAAAAAACTCTCCGATTACAAAGTAACGTGATGCGGATAGTAGAAGGAGCAGAGGGCGCGTCCTTGAATAGCTACCTACGTGCCGTTTTCAGTGTACGTCATGGCGTGGTATGGTGAACATCATGCGTTCGTAGTGGAATATTCTATTCAAAATGGCGCCGGACTTGACGCCCTGTGATTTTTTTGGGGCTATTTAAAATCAAAAGTTTATGAACAACGTCCAAAATCTTTACGAGGATCAATTACTCAAGAGGTTGAAGCTATTCCATCTGAAATGACTCAAAGAATAACAAATAACTTCAGGGTGGAAGACTCAACCAGTGTATCGACAGTGAAGGAAGCCATTTAAGGGATGTTTTATTCAAAAAATAAGACTAATGATAGACCCTGAGAATGGTACATTTTATAAAATGGCAAAATGTGCACTTTTTCTTAGTATAATTAAAAATGTTCTACCTTTTTTGGTTCTGTTTTCATTAGCTTCCCTTTTTAGGGGAGGTTTTTTTGCCGGACCTTATATATCAATATTTTCTGTCTACGATATGTTCAAGTAATTTGGAGTTTTATTGTTCTTGTCAAAAATCTCAGCTTCTTTATGATTGGGACATAGATAACCATAATAAGGTCTAAAAGAGCTACTGACCCCACGTCTGTGCTTCTCTGAATTCATGAATATTTAATATATGTGTCTTCTAATCGGTCATTCAAATTGCCGGCTGATCTGTTATCCACAGTTTTGTTGAATGATAATAACTCCCATTACATCCTTTTTTGGCGCTCTTGTTCACCCGAACAGAGTGCCTATCATTTTGCCCGAATGTCTGTAATTTTAGAATATTGAGCCGAAAATGGTCTCAATCGATTGGGTTCGACTCTCTGAGGGAGAATTCGTGGAGAAAGTTGAGTCTGTCCGGCCGGCCGTATCCTCTCTAGCATCCAAAAGAGATGAGCTAGAGTTTTCATATTTTCAGAATAGGTTAATTGTCCAAATATCTCGGTCAAGTTCGTTATTGGGCCAAATCCGTCGGATGGTTCAGTAGTTATGAGCATCTGAAATTTTGTTTCCTCGATAACTACTAGAATATCCATCCGATTAAGTTGATACTAGAATTATTGTTGAGGGAGGCTGAAACAAAACGGCTCGCAAAATTTCGCAGAAATCGTCAAGATAGAAATTTTTTTTTAAATTCCCAAAAAAAATTTTTAATACTCCATATCTCATAAGACATTTTTCGGATTTAAATAAAATTTCGTGAATATATCGAGGTGATCGATATCTTACTTATTCTCAAATTTCATTGTCGTAGCTCTTTTCCACCTAAAGATATGATAATTTTTTTCATTTACTCAAGAGAAAAGAGAAATGACATACGTCCAGAGCTGTGCCAAAGCATTGTGCTTAGTGCTCGTGAAAGCACTCTAAGCACTTTAGTGCTTCCGAGCACTGTGCTCGCGAGCACTTTTCAAAGGCTAGTGCTTAGTGCTTGTTTTTCGGAGCACTCTCGCGAAAATCTTAGTGCTTAGTAATCCGCTAAGTACTAAGCCTTTCCGAATTCTTGAAGTAGGGTCAATATAAGCAGGTAAGGTATTTGATTTTTTTATGTGCGCAAAGATAATATGATCGTTTTGAATTAATATTCAGTATTTCTTCAGTCACCATTGATTTGACTTTATGGTTATGAAGGCCAGAAAATTTTTTTGTTTTTGCGCGCTTGTTACTAGTGGAACAGGCGGGCTATCGTTCTGTCCCAATGTCTGTAATTTCCGAATATCGAGCCGAAAATGGTTTCAATCCATTGGGTTCGACTTCTTGATGGAGAAACTTTGGTCAAATTTAAGTAGGTCAGGCTGGCCGGCCCTCCGATCGTATACTCTCTATCTTCCGAAGGAGATGACCTAGAGTTTTCATTTTTTCAGAATAGGTCGAGTGTCCAAATATCTCATGTGTTCTCGCTTATAAAATAATTGGTCCTCGATTATTAATTCAACTTTGTGCATTGATTAGGAACAGCCATTCAGATTCAGATCGACGAATAAGATTAACTAGTACCAGAATGTGAATTGAATGCATGCGTTTCACAAAACAAATAAAATGGCTTTTGAGTTTTTCCCAGTCTCGAAATCATAATTTTAGAAATGTCGATGAAGCTAAAGAGTTCTCATTTCAATCAAACAACATTACATAAAATAGTTCCCACTAAAGTGCTTAGTGGTCGAAATATTCAATTACTTTTGCAAAAGTGCTCGGTAATCCGGAGCCTTCTGTCGAAAGCGGTGCTTAGAACTCGAGACTCGAAGCCTTTTTTTTCGAGTGCTTAGGGCTTAGTGCTCGAAGCACTTTTTTTCGGTGCTTAGCACAGCTCTGCATACGTCCCGATGATTTTCTCTGAACGATGGCCAAGACAGATCGATATTCGATTGACCAATGCCGGGCTCATTAATCAGTGTCAGTTGGCGTAATATTAATCAAAATTTTTCATAACTGGAAATCATAGAGATAGAATTCAATCTCGATGGCTGAAACAAAATACGTTGTCAATATTTAGAAAAGCACTGACGTAAATTTTTAGAAGGGAATTCAGCTTCGAACAAAACTTGGGATATAGGTTTGTTCATTCATTAGGCGTTCATATTTGCATCACATTGTCCCATACTACAAGAAAAGACTATTGTTCACCTGAGCAGAGTGCTTATAGATTTGTTATGGTTTGAATATTTACTCGCAAGTAGCTCAACAAGAGCCCAAAGCAATCTGACCTCACGTCACTGCTTTCTAAGTTTTTTTTAGGTACGCTTTCGACCATTATCAATATCCATGCAAGTGAGTAACATGAACATACGAACTACTATTCGTTAATATGAATTATATCATTTCTTTTGTACACATATATGAAAAATTAATAAATAAACGATGAATGGCAGCTAGCGACTAAAGAGCTAGTGGTAGTTGAAATGAAAATTCTCGCTCAGATGAGCAACATATTTTCCAAACATGCTTTTTTAAATATGTTCAATTTACAGTTCTGTTGATTCAGTTAATTTGATTTACATATTTATATTTTTATACCCTGAAACCAATTCGTGCATGGTATGCAAACAAGTTCAGAAACATACATGTGATGAATTCTACATTAAATTCTAGTTACACAAATTTGACGCTGGAACTGAAACTCATTCAAAATATGAGATGAAGTAGAAGATGAAGATTTAGCAAGGATACTCTACAGAATTTTCAAGGGTAATACCACTAGAGGTGAGAAATTTTTGAGAACACTCTTGTTTTTTGGGAATTATGCGTTTAAATTTCACGAAACAAAGTTATCCTTAAAATACCACGAGCCGAAGGCGAGTGGTATTTCGGGATCACTTTGTTGAGTGAGATAGGTATAATTTTCAAAAAACGACAGATTGTTCTCAAAAAAAAATCGAATTTCGTGTGGTATTTGGAAAGATCATTATTCAATATAAATCAAACGAAATAAAAAATAGTTTTTTATTCAAAAACAACCAGATAGAAGCATAACAACAAATTATTCATCTTCAATCTCAAAATAATAATTATTGATAGTACAATTATTATACACATTACGAGCATTATTTTCGAATGATGAAGTAGATGCTGATGTTGTTTCTTGAAGGACATTATTTTCATTCCTTATGGCTGTGATTATTTTTTTGTGATGTTGTTGGTCCAGTTGGAGATACAGTTTCACTGACGCTGCAGAAGAATGGCCTTGTTATCTTTATCAGCTGCTCCTCGCCAATCCCTGCTTTGGCTAATTGGCTGACAGCAGTAGCTCGATGCGAGAGGTTGGTTATCTTCGACTTGGTTGTGTTGATGCCAATGAGTTCTGCCGATTCTTTTGTCCATTTAGCTATCGTTTCGGGACCGACTGGGGAGTTTTTGAACCATGAACCATATTTCCAATTCTTATGTGGATTAAGGAATAGTCTTTCAGTGGTTATGTTTGCAGTTCTTTTGGATACAAGTAGCTTATATAACCTCACCGGGCAAATATCTTCTTCAATATTCTGAGTTAGCCATTTCGTTTCCGCACATTTTTGGGCACCACCTTGTCTTGTTTTAGAAAATATCGAATTATAGACAATTCGGCCCGTGGGATTACCATCGTTTTCAATTTCGAATTGGAAATGCGAAATTAGGCATGATGAACCCTCTCCTCCGCGCCAAGCAAGCTCCAATGCAGCAATAAAATAAAATTTTCTGTTCAAACCTTCTGGATTATCTTCTTTACATAAGTTGACCATCTTTTTGTGTTGCTCCAAAGACAGCGCCTTGGCACTAACTTTTCTTTCCTCAGGGTCCACTTGCAAAATACGCCTCTTGGCATTTCGTGCATCCCGCGCCGTTTTAAAAGCCACGTCTGTGAATGGATCGAACCTAACGCCCCATTCGGAATAGAATTTTTCCTGCAGCTGTTTGGCAGTATTATTCCACAAGGTTTTTACGACACTTTCCTTGTAGTCTGATCCATCTCTTTTCCTCATATTGAAAGCCCATTCTAGCATAATGTTATTGAGCTCTGACAAACTTGTTTTTTCATTTACAAGGTATTTCTGGGCAGCACAGAATTCTTCAAATTGTTTCCAAATGTAGGATTTTGACTTCACTGTATTAAGCGGCACACTTTTCTCCACACTTTCCTCAATTGAAGAAATATTACAATTCCCAAAACGTTTCATTTTCATCTAGTTTATGGTAAAATACGAAAATAAACCTACAGAACTGCCAAATGTGCTGTTGAAGTTATCGCTAACAACTGCTTGTTTATCGTAACCATGACGACCGCTACTTCCACCAACGGCCAAAGCTATCCGGACGTATTGATATTCCTATTCAAATTAGGCATTTGATAAAAACAAATTTCTAAAAGTGATAACACTGTGAGGTTGAGTGTTTTCAGACACAGTTTGTTTCTATTGGTCCGTTTTCAAAAATTGAGCGATTTCATTGGACGATGTAGTATAGTGTTGAATGATCAAATTAATATTTATAAACGATGCCAATTTGAATGTTTCGTAGATGAATACAATAAATTAATAGAAAAGTAGAAAGTTGAAGTATCATACAGTCTATCTTTCTTTGTCAAAATTAATATATGTGGTTTGATAGTGTGGTTGTTGTGAAGTGGTTGCAAGAAATGTTTTCTCTCAGTAAACTTATTGCTCTATGGTTATAAAGGGTCTTTCAACAAGAACTTTGATTTTGAAAACAAAATAAAACTAAAAATGTTGATGACGATGATTCAAATTTTTATTGTATTGCATAAAGAAAAGTTCGGCAATTATTAATGAAAAATGATATCTGGTCTACCACGACCACGCTGACAGAAGTAAAATTTTTCATGGAAATGTCTAATAGCTTTTTGGCAAACTGTCGATTCAATTTCGGCTATCACATCACAGATTTTGAGTCTAGGTTTTCCGGGAACCCAAATGCGGCAATTTTGCTTGTTGACGTAACCTGACAAGTGAAAATAGGCTTAGTCTTACATAATAATCTTTTCAGAAAAACGAGCGGGTTGCTCCAGAATTAATTGAGCGAATCTACGTCGATGTAAATAGTCGGTCGGCTTCAATTCCCGTACTATTTGAAACTTGTAAGGCTTCAAAGCCAAATTCATATGCAAAATTGGCCATGTGGTGGTTTGGGATAACCCCAGTTATTGAGAACGTTGAGAAATTGACAAATTTGGACCTTCTTTAACACTGGCTCACGGCTGCGATGCTTTCAATTGAACGACCCGGTCTAATACGCGTTGGTGTTGGCACATTTTGTATCGAGCCTGTCGACTCAAATTCAGCAACCAAATTCTCCATGGCGCTCCCAGAAGGTCGATTATGGTATCCGAAAGTATCACGAATTTCATGAAATGTAATTTTAACAGAATCACCATTTCCTCAGTGGGTTTCAATTATTTCAATGCAATTTTAGAGCGAAATTGAATTCATTGTAACAATTGCCTACGGATATGTGACAAAACTAACTGTCAATGCTGTCATGTGGTAGGTGTAGCCACAATTAAAAAACTAAGTTCTTGTTGAAAGACCCTTTACCTCTTGAAAAACGCCAAACTTCAAATAGCCCGAAACATTCATTTTAAACTAGGGGACCTCCGTCCCTGCCTGGTAGACCTCGGAGACAAATTTTCTTGGCAACAGACAGCATACAAATAAGTCACTAGCATAAACAATGTGATAAAATGATTGTTGAAAGGGAGACAGAGCGCAGAAGATGCAAGCAGACGGCGTATTCTGCAGGGAAAACAGCTTCAGTTGAATATTTCATGGCTCATACCCGCTCTACATTTTTAAACTGGAGCATCAGTCTGCATGCCAAACGAAGTTGTAAATTCAGCGCTCGTTAATATATCAGTCTTTGTGTTTCCGGAATTCAGACAGATTCCAAGAGTGCTCTTTTGGGAAAAAGTTCTCTGCGGTTCAGTTTTCGGAGTAGGAGCGAAATTATTCAAACTCATTTTATGTTTTTATGCAATCCATGGAACCGTGAGCACCTAACTAAGTAGCATAGAGCTGCTTTAATAAAGTCAACGCGCTTTTGGGTGTTTCACATGTACAGGATAACTCTAATTTTGTATAGGAGACATCCGGCAGCAAGTTTCTGAATCATCTTTTTTTTTCGCTCTAGAAATAATGAATAACTCAACACACTTTTACTACAATGTCGATCAAATTTCAGCTGAGCTTATATTTAATGCAACTCTAATTATTGCATGGTTGAAACTAAAATTTAGTGAAGTTGTGTAAATTGAAAATAATTTGTTAAGACGATTAACTGCAATCAGAGTTCAAGCACCATGAGATTGATGTTATGTGTGTGTTGAATTTTTGTATAAAATTTTTAAAGCATGTCTTGAGTTTGGCTCAACAGAACTACACTTAACTCTTTTCGATGAATCCGTTGTAACCGAGTGCTTCTTATGAGGACAATTTGGAGGCTGCTGTTTTTGCCTATATCGTTGAGTTTAATCAGATAGACCCATATCAGCTTTCAGTAGGAAATCAATACTCAAAGAGTAGCGTGGCTATATAAGTCGCTCTTTTTCATACTCTGGTGTCCGACTTTCTGGTTGATTTTTGCACGTTTTTCGTTTAAGCGGGTGTGAAATGTTTCTGGCGCTTGAGTCTAAACTTCATTTTCTTCTCCCGCACTAACAATTTTTTGAATTATTATGATGTTTGCCACAAAATTGAAGAATGGAACAACTTCGTTTGCTAAGGTTGCTGGGTACTAAAATAAGGAAAGCCTAAACACACTTATTGTTTCTCAGTAATGAGGCATCGAATATAAAGGTGTGTCCAATCACAGTGCGGCATTCGAGCGCGGCCTGCCGCGCTAAACAATAATATTGTTGATTTGACATCAAACTTGAAAGATTTGACAGGCAAATACTGGAATCTCTATGAGAGCAGTCCATTATTGTTCGATCTTGATGAAACTGAGTAAAAAGCATAGAAATGAAAAGACTACTAGATAGTGATTGTGGCGATTACACAATTCTGAATTTTTCTTAGTTCATCGACAATCGAAACACTGAGTAAAATAAGGTTTAGACAATTTTCTATTACTCACATTGATACAAGCCTTACGATGTTGCTTCTTTTGAAATCAGAAAATTCAAACTTTCAGAGACTGGCACAGTAAACTAGTGTTTTCATTAAAAGAAAATAACTTTGGGTCATACCTTCGTAATAAAATTTTGTACGGGAAAGAGGGTCACGGCAATGGATTCTACGTGAAAAAGTGTTTTAATTTTATAGCTGTATTATCAGTATTAGAGGAGATATATTATTTTTTCGATATTTTAATTTTTCTTTATAACTGAAAACATCAGAAGGGGACCTCCGTCCCTGCCTGGTAGACCTCGGAGACAAATTTTCTTGGCAACAGACAGCATACAAATAAGTCACTAGCATAAACAATGTGATAAAATGATTGTTGAAAGGGAGACAGAGCGCAGAAGATGCAAGCAGACGGCGTATTCTGCAGGGAAAACAGCTTCAGTTGAATATTTCATGGCTCATACCCGCTCTACATTTTTAAACTGGAGCATCAGTCTGCATGCCAAACGAAGTTGTAAATTCAGCGCTCGTTAATATATCAGTCTTTGTGTTTCCGGAATTCAGACAGATTCCAAGAGTGCTCTTTTGGGAAAAAGTTCTCTGCGGTGCAGTTTTCGGAGTAGGAGCGAAATTATTCAAACTCATTTTATGTTTTTATGCAATCCATGGAACCGTGAGCACCTAACTAAGTAGCATAGAGCTGCTTTAATAAAGTCAACGCGCTTTTGGGTATTTCACATGTAGAGGATAACTCTTATTTTGTATAGGAGACATCCGGCAGCAAGTTTCTGAATCATCTTTTTTTCTCTCTAGAAATAATGAATAACTCAACACACTTTTACTACAATGTCGATCAAATTTCAGCTGAGCTTATATTTAATGCAACTCTAATTATTGCATGGTTGAAACTAAAATTTAGTGAAGTTGTGTAAATTGAAAATAATTTGTAGACGATTAACTGCAATCAGAGTTCAAGCACCATGAGATTGATGTTATGTGTGTGTTGAATTTTTGTATAAAATTTTTAAAGCATGTCTTGAGTTTTGGCTCAACAGAACTACACTTAACTCTTTTCGATGGATCCGTTGTAACCGAGTGCTTCTTATGAGGACAATTTGGAGGCTGCTGTTTTTGCCTATATCGTTGAGTTTAATCAGATAGTCCCATATCAGCTTTCAGTAGGAAATCAATACTCAGAGTAGCGTGGCTATCTAAGTCGCTCTTTTTCATACTCTGGTGTCCGACTTTCTGGTTGATTTTTGCACGTTTTTCGTTTAAGCGGGTGTGAAATGTTTCTGGCGCTTGAGTCTAAACTTCATTTTCTTCTCCCGCACTAACAATTTTTTGAATTATTATGATGTTTTCCACAAAATTGAAGAATGGAACAACTTCGTTTGCTAAGGTTTCTGGGTACTAAAATAAGGAAAGCCTAAACACACTAATTGTTTCTCAGTAATGAGGCATCGAATATAAAGGTGTGTCCAATCATAGTGCGGCATTCGAGCGCGGCATGCCACGCTGTGATTGTAGCTCGGTTAATTAAAATATATGGCTCCCATGGTCCATTATGGGATATATGGGACGAAATTGCAAAACAATTCGTACAACCAAAGGCTGTTTTACAAACGAAAACGAAAAGTCTTTAAAGTTCCTACAGTTATTTTACCTGTACCATATCCTTAAGAGCTCTAACTATGGCATTATACACCTTTGGAATTATTTTTGATATTGTTTGCCTTGATACGTGAAAAGTGTATTGTAGGCTAGAATAAAATTAGAATAGAATAATAAGAGTCTCCTGTAGCCAAATATCGTAAAGTTATTGCGAGTCTCTCTTTCGTCGTTATTGCTGTGCGCCCGCGAGTATCCATTTTTTTAATAAATGGTTCTACCAAAGTATGTATGTGTTCGAATTCTTCCAAAGTTAATCTTAAAAAATGTGGCGTACGGTAGTTGATTTCGTATTAATCCACTGTATCCTCTGTTGATAGAGTGGTCGCATCCAACATTGCCTTGTTACAACAGAGTTACAACACACGCGGCCGCTTTCATTGTGTTTTCAATACGAAATAGAGATCGCGGCGTGTCTCGGACGTACCGCTCAGTACTGCCGCGCAATAGGTCCAAACTAGTTACGTGGCAAATTTGCGTCCAGCGAATGCCGCGCGCAGCTGCCGCGCACTTTTCGCGCTGAGTTTGACACAATTTAATAATTGCTCTTACATTGCAGTCGCAGATGGATCTTTGATTTCAAATCATACATAGGGTAAATGTGGGATAGTTGCCTAACTTTTTGAAAGGAGCGTTTAGCGTGGAGAATATGAAAATTCGATAACCATCAACCTTTGTGATCAATAATGTACTCAACAATGAACAAAATAATGATGCAAATTTACCCTGAATATAATTAATTATTTAATAACAAACACAATAAACAATCATTGCGAATAGGGATAGATGCCTACCTTGTGGGTTAGTTGCCGCTTTCGTATATTTACTTGTGGGATAGATGCCCTAGGGAGTAAATGAAAGGAAAAAAGAGTCACTCTTTTCATAACTTTTATTTGTTCATTGGTAACAGACAGGGTTTTTTCTATTATAACGAAGAACTAATTCCTATTTAGTAGAACATCTGTAAAGCATAAACTTTTTCTTATCTTTTTTAATTTGTTAATGTTAGGTGTTGTAATCTTATTTTTGCATGGTAAGTTGGAAGTTGCTTTACCTTTAGTTTTCTTATCTGCAATGTTTTCCTTGGAAGTTAATACAGCAGCTGATTGTTTTCCTCTCTTGTATAACGGTGTGGGAATCCTTGGTACAGGAGAACATTCCTGTAAAATCTTGCTTGGCGTTTCTTTTTCTGTTTCTGCATAAGGTTGCGAGATTGAAGATGGAGAAGGACTATCGTGATTCACAATGATATGACTGCCAGGATCTCCATGAATTGGTGTTGCAGATAGGACTTGAGCAAGAGTTGGGATAACATGAACTTCGTCGCCCTCAAGATTTGACACCCGATTGCTGCACGATGGACCTGGTAACTCATCATAGTTTCCCACTTTGTAACGGATCTGGCTGCCAGAAGACAAATCAGAGATATTAAAGAAACTATCTGGAATGATAGCCGGATTATATGGGTGAATATTGCAGGCTCTAAATCCTGAGATAGAATTAGAAGCTGTAGCCGCTCGGATCCATGCATTGCCAATTAGTCTTCCAGCTACAGAACGATAAATTTTTTTTTCCTTGTTTGCAAGCATCCAATTTCGGGTCTCAGCTGCATAAAAAGTTTTGAAAGGTTTGAAAAAAGTGCGATCTAAGGGTTGCAAGGCTTGAGTGGTGTGACTTGGTAAGCAGAAGAGGATGATCCCATTCTCTTCTGCAGTTTCTAACATTTCAGCAGAATTAGTGTGGGAAGAATGCCCGTCAAGCAGCAACAAAACTTTACCTTTAGGCTTTAGGCATAATTTTCTAGAAATAAAAAAGAATTAATATTTTAATCATGCAGTGTGGGATAGATGCCCTAAGGGCATCTATACTCAGAAAATCTGGGGCATCTATCCTTTTTATGGGGGATAGATGCCATTGTATTGAATGAAAAAATTGAGATTGAAAGTACTCAAATATGATATAAATATAAAATTTCCAATCACGCACTGTTGATAAATACATAAATATAGCCACTTACCTTGAAATGTCAAAAGTTCTGGGTTCACGAAAATACTGACTATCCCAAATTCACGACTACGTCACAGCGTAAAACGTTTATTACTGCAGAATTAACGATAGACACACTAACTGGAAATCCACGGCGTCGACTTGAAGTCGAGGGTCGGTGAGCTTACATTTGAACAAAACAGTGATGATGTACTACGCTTGCGCGTCGCTACGTGTTTACTGAGGCATCAATACCCTTGCGGCATCTATCCCACATTTACCCTAATGAAGCTTCATAAACTATTATTTTTATTGAAAAAAATTGTTATACGTGCGTAGATCTTGATAAACAATAATATTGTTGATTTGACATCAAACTTGAAAGATTTGACAGGCAAATACTGGAATCTCTATGAGAGCAGTCCATTATTGTTCGATCTTGGTGAAATTGAGTAAAAAGCATAGAAATGAAAAGACTACTAGATAGTGATTGAGGCGATTACACAATTCTGAATTTTTCTTAGTTCATCGACAATCGAAACACAGAGTAAAATAAGGTTTAGACAATTTTCTATTACTCACATTGATACAAGCCTTACGATGTTGCTTCTTTTTGAAATCAGAAAAATTCAAACTTTCAGAGACTGGCACAGTAAACTAGTGTTTTCATTAAAAGAAAATAACTTTGGGTCATACCTTCGTAATAAAATTTTGTACGGGAAAGAGGGTCACGGCAATGGATTCTACGTGAAAAAGTGTTTTAATTTTATAGCTGTATTATCAGTATTAGAGGAGATATATTATTTTTTCGATATTTTAATTTTTCTTTATAACTCGAAAACATCAGAAGTTAGCTGATAATAAATAATACTCTTGTTGTTAGAAAAAGAAAATGAGATTGGCGTTTCACACTTTGCGTATCTCATCTGGTTTAAAAGTTGTTAGGCTAAAACATCGAAATATACCCACCTAATAACTATTACCTAGGCAAAAAGAGTTTCTCATTATATGTATCATATAAGACAATAATTAATTGTCAAATAAACCAGTTCTTACGTAATGAAATCCGCACTAATTATTATTTTGAGCATTTATCCAAGTTGAGTCTCTGACCACTGCGTTAATTTTAACCATACCTGTAATACTGTAATATTCAAACGACAATATCAATTGATATGAACTCTTGTAAAAGTATTTTGATAACAGTCATGCATATTTTGGTATCAATAGATTTATTCCATTTCTTGTGGGTTTCTCACTACTACTGTACAGATTGGTTAAATTGCATGAGAAACAAATATCACTTGAACTAAAGATCCGTATCTTGTACTTCCTAGAATCATTAGTTTTTTTGGCAGATAAAATCATTCCTCATCTTTTCTCCTAAATTGCACCACTTTTGAGATATTCGAAGTTGAAAGAAATGAAATCGATATAATCATCTGATGGAACATAAGTGAGTGAATTCTTAGAGGGAAAATAATGTTTTTAAACAATTCAGATTCAATGATGGATGCTGTGGAAGGTAATTTTCATTCAAACTAAACTGAACTACAGAGGGGTATTTGCCCAATGTGAACACGTAAATGCTCATAACTTTTTAACGCAGCTGAATATGGAAAAACGGTATGGGAAAAAAGTGTTTCTTTTGATCCCCAGAACTCATGGTTAAAATTAACACAGTGTTCAAAGACTCGCCCTGTATATTAGACCTTTATTGTGAATGTCATTTCAAACGCACAGAAAATTGATGCCCGAATGAATGTGGCGGGCCATTATTACTGCGCATACGCAAAACTTGAAGGTCTGGATCACCGGAAATTTGGTGCGTATTTCTGGAGAGAACTTGATAAATAATATAATTATTTCGAGGAATAACTTTTTATTGGGTGTGTACGTATATTTTTGTAATATTGTCCTCAGTAGGTCAAACATAATTTACACCTGTGCATTTAAATATAAATGACATTCCTTCCGAATTTTGAAATGATTGAAGTTATTCGAGTTTCCGAACACGGCATGCGGGTAAATTCGTTTGCGAATGCGCAGTTTAGTCTATCCTACATATTGGAAGGCGTCAAAGCTTACTATGTTGGTAAGTTTAATTACATTCACAGTATTGTTCTCATAAATATATGATTTTGAGAAGATCATAACCAATGCAATAACTTCGATACGATAGCAATACTTGAATACCCCTCCATTTATTTTCGTACTACGTATTATATGGTCAAAACACACTCATAAAACGATGCATTTATGCATAGCCCCAAAACACCTCACAATCGCCTCTCAAAATGATATGAAGCGGGAAACTCAACGATATCTGTTTATTTTCCACAATCGAGTATTCACGAGAAGAGCTCGTAAACACAGATAAGACCTGGCACGATTGCCAGCTCCATTTTTGGGTCCGAAATGTATGATCTCCTGCATTATGTAAATCTTCTGTGTAATATTATCTTGGTGCAAAGACCCGAATCATCGTTCCTTATCCCATAAACTAGATTTACGTCTTCTTCTGACGGCCCTCATGAATTTTCTCAAACAAGTCACGCTTGCCGACGTAAGCTCGTCATTTCAGCGAATTTTCACCCAGAATAACTGGATACTCACGCCGATGCTGGGTTGCTCCTTGGTCAGCGCATCGAGAAGTAAGGACTCGTTAGCGTTCCTTGAACAATAGTTCCGATAGATTTCGATGGATTGACGTTCAGTGGGAATCCGAACATGTAGAGGTTTTTTTTTATTAAAAAGTAACCAGTAAGTTTTCCAGAAGCAAATTTAGTTGATTAAACTCACGTATCTTAAAGACATGTCTTACTTTACACCTAAATCTGTTATACACTTAAAGTAAATTGTAATTGGGATTCAGAATAGAAAATTATCATCAAGCAGAAATGGTGTTCTTATTAAATGCATGTTATGCATTTTTACACTGACGTCAGATTTTGTTTTTGTAACGGTATGATATTAAATTGGTATCAAAAAATCTCATCCACCAGGTCATTGCTCAAGAAAGTATGGCGAAGAGACTAAGCTTCAAGAATTGTGGGTTTCATAAAGATCGTTGGTCAAAGAATTCACAGGATACTTTAACAGATATGTCAGATTGACCATGCAGTGCCGAATTCATGTAATTTCAGGCATAGAATCGCTCAATCAAGGAGTTGATTAACCGATCTACATTTATGAAACCCAGAAGCGATGTTCGGAAATGCAGTGATAATTTCCTCTGGGTTTAAGTGAAAAAAAAAGCAATATGATCGTTTTCATGATTTGAAAATCTTAAATAGAAAATTACAAATGTTTAAGCATAATATAAATTAATTCTGAGATTTTCATGAATTCCTCACTAAAAACGGATGACTTATAATCTTGTAGAAGAAATAAATTATGATAGAACTCTGAAACTTGTTTGTGAATCATTTCGGAGAACTAAAATGAAGTTTCCACACAATTCAGATTCAGTATTGGATGCTATGGTAAGTAATTTATAATAATCAATCTAAACTGGACTGCAGAGGGGTATTTCCCCAAATTGAAACCTTATAATGCTTATAATCTTCAACGTAGCTGAATTTTTAAAAAACGATATAGTTGAAATTAACGCGTTATAGAGGAAAAAGCAATCTCAAAAATTCTTCGGTTTCAGAACCAGTCCAAGGAATGGAAAGTTTGACGATCTTGAACTCAATTTTGGGTGACTCTCTATATGTAACAAGTGCAAAATGAATCAGATAATGATTTCATTTTCGAAATGAAAATTAAAATTACAGCACGATTTAAAAAATCGTTGTTGTAAAAATTTGATCAAGGTTCTTTTTTCGTTGGAATACAAATAAAAGTCCTACGTGATGCGGTCCTCATTAACCATATGACAAAATCGAACAATATGTTACGCCAAGAGCATAGTGATGATATCAGATGATTAAACTTTAACACTGACACCCTAGGCGATTGAATGGAATGGTTGATTATATTGGGATCCACCCGTAGCATCATAAATAACGCAATATGAAGTTCTGATTCCGTGACTCGCTTACGATATGACTCAATAGAGATGCTTCGATGGACCCAATAGAGGCCGACATATTGATTTTATCTTTTTTGTTTACTTGGAAAGCGATATTAGGATGTTTAAAGCCATCAGAAATTTGAAATTCGCACCAGAACTAAAACACAATAAAACAAGGTAAACCAAGCCTTTCTTTACGTCATTTTCAATCATGTTGAAAGCATTTTGAGGTATTCAAATGAGCTGATACCTATCTGTTGTCAAGTTCAGTCTGGTCGAAAATGACACACTATTCAATGATTTTAATCACATCATTCATACAGTGCTCAAGGACTGCGTTAATTAAGGGTATTGAGCCGTTCTTTATATTAAAGGAAACAGTTTTTTACCAAACCGATGGCTTGCAGCCACCATTCAACCCAAGAATGGCATCATTCATACAGTGTTCAAGGATTGCGTTAATTAGGAGTATTGAACCATTCTTTAGAGTTTTTTAACATTCCGGTGACTTGCAGCCACCATTTAACCCATGAATGGCTACAAGCCACCGCTTTGGTAAAAACGTGTTTCCTTTAATCTCAATAACGGTTCAATACTCTTAATTAACGCAGTTCTTGAACACTGTATGAATGATGTGATTAGAATCATTGTATAGTATGATGTAAATAGTATGATTGATGTGTGGGTCTATAAATCTATACCAATTTGTTTTTCACTCTTCACAAAGCATAGAAGGGTAGAGTTCACGATAGTAATTTCATCTCAACTGCGAGGGTAATCAGATACACGTATTTCTGTACATATCATTTTTACCTTACGAGCGATTTTTTATCCTGGTCATAAACTTGCTCAATCTAAATGAATGTGAGTATTTGTCTGAGAGTGTCTTGTAATGATAATTTAATACAAATTATGTGGAAGATGTCGTAACATCAGGAAAGTGAAAATAAGACAATATACTTGTTTTTTTTTCAATATTTATAATATTTTTCATTGGGAAGGTATGTCTTCTAAATATTTCGAAGAATTTTCTCAAATCAAAACACTAGATTAATCGTTTTCACTGATCACACTAAAATTTCCTAAACTAAGCATTTTGTATTTTACACTATCTATATCTTAGATCTTGTACATATTGAATGGTGAATTTTGTTTCATACTTCTTGTATCTTTATTGTAGAAAGTAAAATACATTTTAGCTCGCCAATTTTTTTTTCGGGGGCTGATGTATAATATTCTTGCCTTTTTCAACCCCCGACTGCCTCAAGCGAGCACTTGACAATGATTGACAAATTACAAGATCCCGATCGAAAGTTTCCGTTTTTCAATTATTCCCCCTGGATTTTCTCGGCGAAAAATCGAAAGACCCTAATTTCCTTTGCAGCATGAACGTCGGCCGTGAAAGTTTGCCGACCTGTGTAGTCGCAGCTGTTTCCCCGCGATCGTAATCTTGTTATTAATATTTCATCGAATCCCCAGTTTTCCTGAATTAGTGGATCTGTCGATTTTCTGGACCGTAACATGATGTATCGCCATGTCGGACTCCCCGGCGGAAGTATTTTCCTTTGAGGCTTTTTCGTGCTGTTATTTCTTGAAACCGCGGTTGACGTTGAGCTTAATAGGCTGAAATATGGGCTTTCGGAGTGGGCATTTCAGGGGATTTCAGGCTCCGGTTCTTGTTTATCACGGATGAAAATGGAAAAAATAAATATGGTTTCTACTTATGGCGACGTGGCTTGGAAATGTGTCAGTCGATTAATGTCGAAAAGAACTTGATCCGACTTTTTTTTATTATGAAGCACGTACTCCTACTACTCTCATCAAAATCTTTACGTATTACGGTCAATTTTTTTGATTCACTGACAAACACCGACAAAAAGAGTATTTAAGAGCACTGAATTGAAGCCAGTGGCTTGAAATCAAATTGAATCAAATTTATTCTCGGGATATCTCGTATCTGTAAAAGCTTCAGTTCTTCATCTCTAAAAAATTTAAAACAACTAACATTATTTCAAACTCTATACAGGGTGAGTCTTTGACAACTGCGTTAATTTTAACCATAGATTGTTTACGTCAAAAGAAACACTTTCTTCCTATAACATTTTTCCAAATTTGGCCCCGTTCAAAAGATATAGGGTGTTGAAATTTCATAAAAAAATTGCATTTTCACCTGTAATATTCAAACGACGATATCAATTGAAATGATCTCCTGTAGGAGGTTTTTGATAACAGTCATGCATATTTTGGCATCGTTAGATTCATTCCATTTCTTGTGGGTTTCTCACTACTACTCTACAGATTGGTTGAATTGCATGAAAAACAAATATCGTTGAACTAAAGGTCCGTATCTTGTACTTCCTGGAATCATTAGTCTTTTTTGCAGATAAAATCATTCGCCATCTTTCCTCCTAAATTGCATCATTCTTGAGATATTTGAAGTTGAAAGGAATTAAATCAATATAATTTTGTCCAAATTTTTTGATTTTCCCAAATCCAACTCTGTGCTGAAATGATTCAATAACAAGATTTGTTCAATGTTGCCATATTTTATGTCTATATTAAATATTTCTTCAAAAGGTTGGGGAAATCTCTCCAGTCTATGGTTCCACCACTAAAAACTAATAGATGAAATTAACCACTGAACAATTTTTGTCTTACATTCACTACAAAATCTGAATCGCCATTTGCTGTATTCATTATTAATGATGTCTAGCACCTTGTCTAATATTTAATCCAGAGTAACATTCCATAAGAAATAGAGAAAAAGATTTCCTTCACTAACATAGGTACTTCGGTATATTCTCATGACCGTTGAAATAGGTAATGTATTTTCTGTCAGGACCTGTTGAATTGAAGACTTGTCTTTATGAAGAGCTGGTTCTTTATAGCTTCAGACTTTCAGGGTCCATCAAATTATATCTATTCTAACATAGGAATGCTTCAAATTAAGATCTTATGAGTTTTAAAATCTTCGAATCCAGTCTCCTTGATTTATTTTGTAGGTTTATAGTTTTTTCACATATTTATTTCATACACCGATTCAACCTGGTACCTACACGAACTTAGGAGATAATAGATATTGACTTAGTTTTAGTATTTCTGAATGTTTGTTATGATGCAAGGTTAATTAAAATTCAATCAATATTGAAACTGGAAGCTATAGGTTCATAAACAAGAAAGATTAGAATACAAATGTATTTTCTGACCATAATCATTTCATACTGAATTGAATAATTTCAAACTATCGAAATTATTATTATTATTTTATTATAATATTTTCCACATTTTTTAAATAACTGTTGACAGTTTCAAACAGAATCAAAACAACAAGGAACCACAGAACACTATTTTATTGGGAACAACCCACCACAGAGACGTTATTATAACATTTCAATGTGGTTATAATTCACTCTAGTTATTCTGAGAAAAATTATAACTGAAGATCGATAATGATTACAGATATTATCTTTCAATTAAAAAAAAACTTTGCAATTATTAATTTTTTTCTCTCCTGGGGTTCCGTAATAAATTAATATTCTATGGTAAGGTATTAAAATTTGACATAATCTATGAATAACCATTATTCAATATTTCTGTTTTTGTTTACATAATTAAAACAGATATTCTGATTATAAAAACCAAAAATTTGTTCAGTAATTAATTATAGTCTAAACAGAATAGATTCTTACTAACGAAAAAACACGTAGTTGGTTTTTCAGAATCAAATGTAGGTGATCAAACCTAATTCCTTCAAGCAAATATAATTGCACACCTAAATCTGATAATACTTGTAATCTATTCAAGTAATTTGTTATTGGGATTCAGTAGAGAAAATAATCATCAAGCAAAGTAACATCACTGTAAAATAATTATTGGTAGTGACATTATTCATTGTTGTTGAAGATTTCGAAAAAGATTGCCATATTTTTAACAGTCTATAGACCTGTTCACTGGTCTCTGTCAAGGAGAAGAAACTTAAATAATATCAGTGTTTGGAAAATCATAGATGATATTTTCTGGCTTTGAGTGAAAAAAAGCAATGTGACAACCTCTTGCCTTGGAAGTTTTCATAGAAATGATGGTTTTCATGATTTGGAAATCTTAAGAAGAAAATTACAAATGTATGATGATAACATCCAATAATTCTGAGGTTTTTTGGGAATTTCTCACTGGGAAGGGATGGTTTATAATCTTGAAGTAGAAAGAAATTATAGTAAACAGCAAAAATATGTTTATGGTGTTGAATTTTTTTACCAGAAAATCAGTATTTTGTATCTTCCTTCTGGATATGGACCTAATCGGATGAAACATGAGTGAGTGAATCATTTCTTATTGGGAAAATAATGTTTTTAAACAATTCAGATTCAATAGTGGATGCTGTGGAAAGTATTTTTCATTCAAACTATACTGGACTACAGAGGGGTATTTGCCCAATGTGAAAACTTGAAATGCTTATAACTTTTCAACGCAGCTGAATATAAAAAAACCGTAATGGAAAAAGTGTCTCTTTTGATCTCAAGAACCTATGGTTAAAATTAACGCAGTGGTCAAAGACTCACCCTGTATATACTTAATTATTTCAGCAGTTTGTAAAGTGACATGTTCTTACCATTTCTCCTCATCAGATGACCTCAACGGCAGTTACGAAAATTCGACTAATGCCTTGAACGACACTTCACTGTGAATCAATGTTTATAACCACTTTTAAGTAAAGGACACTTTTTCAAGCAAATCATTAAGTTAAGCACTAAGATTTACCAAGATGAACACGAAAAAAACCGCTTTCATAAAATAAATAGCACTACTGACAGGCGCAGGCCTTCTACGCATCACGAGGGAATCTACCTACGTCCAACGATGCCGGATCTATCTGTTCCAGGCTCTTACGTTATTTATTTTTGGAGCTTCTTCCGAAACCGACATCATTTATGCAATTGCCTGCAATACATTCATACGCCAAAGTATCGTTCAGAAAACAAACATTTCTTTTTGAAGAAACTCACAAGAACACAAACAGTATGATTCTTCAGTGTCGAAAATAAACCCTACATAGAATAAGCAGTATTCTCTACCATGTTTTCCCAGATACGGAATCCTCTGTTCAAACAAAGTTTCCTCTCTGAATTTTCCAATCCACATAACGCACGAAAATAAGTGACTGCCACGAGATGAAATAATAACCAATGAAATATCGAATCCTATCGAATCTATGCTACTGACAGTATTTACCGAGCCGTCCGCCTCGAAAATCAGCTTTATCGCCATCCTCGCATCCCCGATATGTAAATAATATCAATGCAAACTGCCTGAAAGCCGTCTTTTCAATGTCAAATGCAAATTCCTCCCTAATATCCCCGCCAACACCATTCGCCAGTTAGAGCAACGACATCCTTCTTTCCGGAACGGCGTTACAAGAATTTTATCGTTACACGAATTTTATTGTTATTTGCGGCGCCATATTGGGGTCTCCCGCGTCGCGGTGATCTTTTATGAAACCTAAAAGATCCGACGAATCGGGGGCACGTAATACATGAAAATTAGGCAAAGATCTTTTCGTTTATTTAACGTCGATTGTTTCTTTTGATTGTGTGCGTTTTAAGGGCCTACTTTCATCCACTTGAATACCTTCATCAATACGTATTAAGGCTTTGTTGATGCTGGGATCACGTAATCGGTTGTCTTCTTCTTATTTCTAGTTTTTCCCCCTTTTTTCGTCTTTTCATTGCCGAATTTTTTTATTATTTTCAATATTTTTGCTCATTTATTCAGATTGCTTCGTGTTTGCATTTTCGCTTTGACTTCTTCTGATTTCCCAACGTTTGCTCTCGGACTTCCTCGAATTATGTAGAATAATTATTTGTTTCGACAGTTTCGGCAAACATCTTCTGTCTTTTTCTATGCTGTAAATCAGGTTTTAATAAAGCTGACAAGGATAGAAAAATTTTCCATTTTTATTTTTAAGTGTCAAATTGGCATAAATATATAATAATGCAATATTGGAAATGTTCTCCATTTCCATCGTCAATAATTGGGGGATGTCCCTCTGCTTAAACTCGTACGGCACCCAATGTCCCAGTTTCTGGATCATTTGGTCATTTCCGGTTAAACCGGAAGTATCTCATTAATGAAAATATGCTCATCAGATGCATTGTGGTCCATTACACTGCGCTGCCAAATTTCAAAAATATCGCCTGTTTCGTTTTAAAGATATTAATTTTGTGCCAAACTTTATCCCAATCCTGTATATATTATATATGTATAATATGGAGTACTTAAATTTTCTGTCATCCCTTCAACAGTTTGGATATTATCTCCTAGACAAAATGATCTTTCTGAACTGACCGGAAAATATTGACATACGATGGGTAAACGCAGAGCCTAAATTGCAAACCATAAAAACAGAATGGCACTCCAGCAGCCCTCAACCCTCATTCAATTCAAGATTTCTCGAATAATTTCGCTCGTCCATCATCGTCCCAAAACATGGGAGATCGAAATATTAAAACTGAACCGAAATGAATTTAAGATTTATGCTATAGAGTTTCCTTCGTTAAAGGAAAAATTACAGCATCCTAAGATTTTGTGAAAGTTTTACAATTGTAAAGAGGTTTTGTTTTTTGTGATAGATATTCTGTAATGGAAGACACCAGAGATAAAATCTTTGAAAATATTCCAAATTTAAGATTTTATTCTCTTTAAAAATTCAGATAACTGGATGTCAACTTCACCAAGATCTTTTTGTTTTTTGATATTATGCAGTGTTCGTTTGTTTTGTGTTGTTGCATGGTTTCTGCATTTCATGCTGTTCTCAACATAGATCATGGAAAGTTTATAGTATGTATTTCTGACAGTTTAGTAACTATGTCTTAGAAATCATTCAATGAGTTCCTTTCCTTAATCGGCTATTATTCCTTACTAAATACTGAAGTTTGTTAATTTTTTTATGAAATTATCTTCAACTGCTTTAATTTTTCTTGGGATCGTGCAAAATCATTCTTTTGTTTCTTCACATTAAATGGTGCTCTATTTATTTTCATGTTGCTTAATCGTATAATTTTTAGAATTTGCGATATATTCAACGTCCCTGGATTTGCTCCGCCAGATGACGCAACGAAAAAATTTAAAACGACCAATTAACAATGCGAATTCCTATTCGACCTAACTATTCAACCACAACGATTTAATATACGTCTTTCACGGTTTCTAGGTTTTATGTTCTGTAATTCCAACTGGTTCTAACCCTACTTTCTGAGTGGATTGAACGCATCGGAACAAACATATTGCCCGGAACAAGGTCGGATTAAACTGTACGCGGACGATTGACGCCGCTAGATATTTTTACGACATCGTAAATACCCTCTTATAACCGAAAAAGACCTTGACGGCATAATGAGAAACGTACAATAAGCAGCATCAACAGTAAACTGCCATCACGTTCTAATCTGAAATGTTCTAATACAGGTAAAAGTTTTTACGACTCCACATCTCATTGATTCCAGATCAGGAAGGAATGACGAGAACGGTTATAAATTCCTTCAAACAGGGACATTTAACGACACGACAATTTCATCAAATCTGTTTTTATATGCCGTTGAGATGAAATTTTCGGCTGTTTTCCAGGAGCAGAGAAAAAAGTTAAACCTCGTTGTTAATTTAATGGGGATATAATAATAATGATAATAAATATATTTCTTCAGCAGCCGTCCGGGAAGTGCTCACTTCTCTCAGAAAGCAGTATTTCCCGGCTTAGTCCGGAAAGTACGTACTTCCCTGATCCCTAATGTCAAAGACTCACCTTGTTTATGCTAAGTATCTGATGTAATGTAGATAATTTGGTGAAACACCCGAAAATTATTCATACTTTGATTCGTGACACGTCACCGAACCATTCGAAATGCCATGCTTAGGAAAAATTACCATCTCGCTTCAGGAGTCAAGTCTCACCTATCCGTCCTGTTGAACATCAGATGCAGAACCATAAGTATCAGATCTTTACCACTAAAACTTCAGGTCAAAATCCTACACTCTCCAAATTAGAGCACCTTTTTCGAATACGAAGGGTGATCGAGAAACATGACGATCAAGATTGATTGTATATTGTACACTGCACATTGCACATACAATTCTTTCAAAATTTTCAAAGTTGTCAAAAAATAATTTAAGGCAAATATAAAGCAAACATAGGCAATGAAATTGCATCAACCAAACATTTTGTATACACCAACATATATACTCTATAAAACAACAAAATACTGTATTGTAACATGACCTAATGGTACTACATGAATTCTTTGATGTGATAAATACATGATCCTTGAGGAATTCTTTGATTTTCATCTTGAATTCGCAAACACCATAAGCCTTCAAGCAATCTGGCAACCTGTGTTAAAATCTTATACCCATATATAAGCAAGACGACTCAGTTTTTATGAGTCTATGCCGAGAAGTCACACACTGATTTTCCGATCTAGTTTGGTAATCATGGAGTTGGCTTTACTTCTGAAGTTTATTTTGTATTTTATATACCAACATTAGGCATTACAGGATGTAATGGTGAGTATCCCGAATCTCCTGAATAAATCTTCACAACTAAGCGCCCCAGGAACACGAGCCAGAGCTCTAAGCGCCATCTTCTGCCTCCGGAAAACTCGAGTCGCACATGGGGCAGATGCCCATACCATAAGTATCCGAACTATATCCCACCAGAGATTCAATCTGTCTGACAGCATAGGTGGCTGTAGCCAGCCTCTTACATATTTCATCCGCGTATTTAACCCAGGAAATGAAATTATTGATACCCAGTATATGGCAGTCCCTTATTCTGGAAGGATTTTCCTTAAAATCTCACCTTGTTAGCTCCTAACCCACCCTGTTTGTTCTGAGCAGTCCCCAATCACTTCTACACCTACAATAATTCATCTGTAGAGGTCGATCAAACTGTCCACCTCAAATATGAATTGTTCACTTAGTTACTCCCTAGGCGCTTCCTCAATTATTCCATCATCGTACCGTAGTCCAATCAAAGATGCAGGGCTTCCGTTTAGGCATTTCGGATCCAAAACAGACTTCGAAGGATGTACGGATATTTATTAGGCAAATATTACGGTCGGGATGAACTGGAGGTTGTTTACATTCCCCACTGATGGAAGCCCCTAATTGATAAATTTCCTCATTGATTATTCTCGTAGAACGACACGGATAGCTTGGAACCGAAGACCGGATTCTCGTTGCCGCCATTTTGTCTTCAATTATTCCCCAGATCCGTCCCAAGACCCAGTCGATATCGCACGGATGTGCATGGATTAGATACGAGTGTGTATGGAAATGGAATTCGCTTTAGTCATGTAATGCATATTCTGAATTAGGAACGAACAGAAGATATTTGCATATTCTCCGACTTGATTCGACGATTTCAATGCGACCTCATCACTGCTGTCCAATTAGGTAGAAACAAATCTCTGCTATCCAGAGAAGCTCCAGATTTCTCCGCAACTTTACCATTGCAAATTTCTGTGTTCGAATCTTCAGAGGAAGTCGACCACGTTTTCAATACCATATGAAATCATGTAGTCGAAGCAATAAATGAAAATTGACATGAATTTTCACTACGTAGAATAGGTGCTACGTATTTATGGGTGCGTTGCCATAGAACACTGCTAAAGTCAAAATGCAGTGAGAATTTCATATAAATAAAATCACTGAGAACGAGCTGTCGTCAAGATAAGGTAGTTTCAGCTTTTGTTGGGATCATCAATACCGCATAACCCAACCCTCGAGCACAACCAGTTTGGAAATCAGTGTTGTTGAACTTTGGCAACCACCTCTGAGTATTAAGCAAATAAAGATGACACCCAGCAAATAACCACCCATAATTCTTCCTTACTCTATTACCATTAAGTTTACCATATTGTGAAATCATCTGTGCAAATCATGAGGAATTAGAAAAAGATATCCCCAGTAGCAAATAAAAATTTCAATAATACATGGATAAAAATCGAATCCACTACTTGTGATCCCTTGAGCATCCGCACACTGCTAGATTCTGACATATCTGAGCAACCCGAAAATAGATCAGCCTCCTCATGAACTGCTACTTGATAGCATTGAGTGAAATTGGACTTCTAGAGGAGGGGAAACGAGTTGATAGCAACTATGCATTTTCGTCAATTAGCACTTTTTCTAAATAGAAAGATAAATATGCTGTATAAATTCAGTAGAGGAATAAATGCTATATGGATAATCATGAAAATGTGTCATTATCTGGTTTCAAGATTCTTTGAATGAAATGTCTTCATCCTATATAAGGATATTCAGGAAGATGATATATCACAATTCAAAGAGGAAGAGTATTGTGACAGAAATTAAACTGAAAGAAAACTGTTTGGTTGTTTATCATTCGAGCTATATTTTCGCCGATTCTTTTATATTATCTATTTCCATTGTTTCTGTATCGCACTATTTCAGAGTAAAAGAAAATACTCCGAAACGAGCACTCAAGAACTCCTGAACCCACGTCATTTTCATTTTTGCAGAAGTTTTCATTGGTGAAAATGTCGAAAAATTTTCTTTTTAACCATTACTTTCTGCTGGAGGCTTATTATTCAGTGTCAAAATTTTTTACCATTAGTAAATTAATTAATTTTTCCTGAATAATTATATCGATAAATACGAATACTGGATAGTAATTGAATAGAGATGTTTGAAGAGAAAATCTTCCTTCAAATGCTGAATTAGCTACTTCCATTTTCTATAATGAGGTGGAGCACCGCTGTTTATCAATATCTTTGTGTAATCAAGAGTTACTTTAATTGCTTATTCAAGTAATATTATTGGTAAGAGCCAATGGAAACGCTTTCTATCTGTTCCACTGAGCTTGTCCCGGCTTGTTTAATCTAACTTTTTTTCACGAAAATAATTCAATTAACTGTTCCCTGCTGATTATTTGGAACTTCCTGAAAGTTCCTTCTTAAGTTTTCCTCGAAAATGGTCAGAGAATTCCGGCTGAGTTTTTCAAACAAGTCCAGGAGATTTTTCCGCCTTTCTTTAGAATTATCCAGGATAGTTCCAGGGTATTAAATTGAATGATGATGAGGCCCTTTCAGAATCCGGAATCTTGAAGCCACGGAGGAAACTTTATCGAAGAATAGTTCTGATGGAATCGGGCTTAGAAAATTCGATTCAAAGGGAATATTGAAAAAAAAAACTTTAATGGAAGAAATTTCTCATTATGCATAAGATGGATTTTTCTTCATTAAAATTGGGATTCAAATCTTAAGTTCCATCATACAATGCGTAACTACAATTTGGACACTTTTGTTTTTCAATTTAATACTTCATTTACCTCTTAAGGATTGATGAGCTCGTGTTTATTTATAAATTTATTTATAAATTGTTCATGAGCATACCAAGTAATAAAGATCATATCATATCACTGTCATCAACTCAAAACGTTTACGGCAACAGAAATGATTGCAAAATTTACTGAAACTTTTATCGAAATTTTGAAAGACTGTTACTCAACGCCAAATGTTTAAGGAGAATGAAAGCACAAAAAACTTCAAGTTGGAGAATATTCATTGGTTCAGTCTAAATAATATGCCATTTTGAGGCTTCGAAAAATATCGATCTACCTTATGAAATTCTGCAAGCCCGAGAGAAATCCAGCCTTCCTGAAAGTATTCGTTAAAGTTAGTGCAGTAAGGTATTTATCTCACTCGTTCCTTTAGGATTTATGCATTTCGAATGAAATGCATTACGCTACAATAAAACCACATATAAAATATTATATTTGGTGGTAAACTCACCGCTGCTTCTACTATTAATGGAACGTGGAAAATTCATGTCGTATCTTAGTCATTACCAATTTTATCGCTGATGTATTTCTTCGACTGAAAGTCGTCAGATTTATTATGGTATGTATGGTTGAGATTTGGATTTCCCTTTATAAATGTCGAATTTTTCTCTTTCCACTACTGTGCTTTCTTGTGAAAAATCTTTTATAAATTTCCTCGGTTAGTTTTTAACAATTTGATATGCTGAATTATATTTAATTCGAGTGCCTCCAAAATGCTTGAATCAATAATCCATGAAAGAAAAAGACATTCAGGAAAATGAAAGATTTTAAATTGAGCACAATATGGACTTTGAACTGGTTTATCAAAATTTTTTGAAAATTTAACTAGCCATATTTACTACTCTCTCGACTTGAACTAACTTTTTCTTTGCGTTTCAGTCGATTTGCTAAAATCATTCTATCCTGTAAAGTATGAGGAAATACTGAGAGTTTTGTGACAGTGTTACCTAAGGCTCAGTACTGGACCCTCTGTTGTTTATTGGGTATATAAACTCCATTTTATCCATAGGAGGAGAATTTTTTTTTGCATATCATACTGCGGTTCTTATAAAATAGATACGTGAGACAAACATAGAGAGAGCTAGAAGGAGGTTTCACGAATAAAATAGACATCTTTGATTCCAATCTGTTGACTTTCAACTACGAGAAATCTTGATTCGTCGCCTTCAAGTAACATTTGCTATTTTTCCCATTCCCAGACACTCCCTCCCTAAGTGATTTACTTTTGAAATTAAATGGGTGAATTACGTCAAATATTTCCGAGAGTTTCATATGAAACAAACGAATTGATAGCATAGTTAACTCTTTGCATTATTGATTTACCTTAGAAAAAATATAAGGACCGTGAATTACAGCGAACATGGTCACCTCGTTATAGATATTTGAAATTCTATATAATTTTCAAGAACAATTAAAAAGATAGGATAAAGATCTTATAAGTATCTCGCACCTTACTCATACAATAGAGTAATAGAGTATCAAGAGTAAGGGATACTTGTAGATTGAGGGAATTTCGAGAAGGTTAATAAAATTGATTAAACTGCTATCGATGACAGATTATATGATTTTTCGATATAAAGAACTGTTTTATTCAGGGCTATTTTTTTAATTGTGAATCCGTCTTGCTCAAATTATACCTTGTAGAACAAATTTATTTTCTAGTCAGAAATGTTATAGATTCAGCATCAAACTTGTGAGATCTAACTTTCTTCAGTGACACGCGAAAGTTTTCGTTGTTATTTGTATATTCGCCAGTTAGTAATGCCATTAAATTTCTTCTTTACAAACTCTACCCACTTGCCCTTGCAGAGACGATTTTTTCTCCTCGATTTAGAAACGATTCAGAATTCTCATTCACAGTTATATTCTTGTTCTATTTCATAATTCTGGAGAATCAGTTTGTTTTTCAATATTGAATATATTTCATTGCTGACACTTCGAGATCATCTTATCATGCAATATATAAAGAATAGTCTTGTATTGCTTTATTTCCTCATAGGCTATTGCGTAAACATGGTAGTTAATCAGAGTTCCAAGTTTACCGTCGTTCATCAATTCAGATCATAGAACCCCTTTGCTTCGATCTGAATTTCACCCAGTTGGCTCGAAGCAAAATCGTAGTTTGGTAAACAGACAATTACAGAGGGCGTTAGATCACTTTATCAGAAGCTGTTAGGATGCTGCTGGCCAATTTAGTTCCACTCAATTCGGGATTCAACTGTCCAAGTATCCTACGGATAACTTGGAGGAACTTGATCGTTTGGACATTTCCATCCGAAATGTACTTGATGCCTAAAAATATATATATTCATGATAAAACAATTGGAATTGCCTAGTTATAAATTGAGAAGTTGTTGAGAGAAATTTTAGTGTTATATTTTGCAGAAGATCAGTTCAGATCATTGTGGTAACTTGAGAGAAAGTGCATAAAAACACAACTTGTATAATAAAGTGTAAGGTTGAAAAAATATTTTAATTTATTTGAGAGTGCTCCGGCTAGCTAGTTTACGTTTACCTTCAAAAAGTTTAAATAGATGCTTTCACCCCAATCAATGATAGTCAATATTCGAACAATCTTTCATTCGACTCTTCCACTAATACTAGATATTTACAGTATGTACAAATGTTGAATTGTCCAAAATAAAAGTTGCAAGTGAAACTGATTATTTTCTGACCATAAAAATCGACAGGTGATGTCTGCTGTTGCTGGTGAAATTTATCTTGTCTGCTTTGAGTCCTAATTCGTGAGATAACAGGACCATACAGCCATCCTGGGTGTTAGGGATGAGTCTGGTGTGGAGAATGGGTTTTAAATTCGGCCATTTTGTTTCATAAGTACTTGAACCGATTATATTCCACAGTTTCCAGCGGTCCCTGAATGCATTGACTTATGAAACGATAATAATTCAAGAGAAGATAAAATATCTATGTGTTCAAAAAAAGAACTCAATGGTATAGATAGTTAGATAAAAATTCATTAGGGAAGTCTAGAACCTGGGAAACTTTCTAAAACCAATCATTGATCAACAAAGCATAGCATGAATATTGATACAGTTAGGAAGATGAGTTGATTCATCAGATATCTCTCCGAAAGACACATGGAGAACAAAAGATGGCGGTCTGAAAAAGAATGCACGAGACTCACATCTCCTGCACATAAAACAATTAAATTCGGCATTTAAAATTGAATAAACTTTATCTGATCAAAAACAGGACTTACCGAACATTATAAAAACTGTTCGTCTTGACAAACTTTAAACTTATTTTCAATTCGAGAAAGACAGATAAATGCACCTAATAGCATCTTCACTCAAGAATGATCCAAAATCGAAAGAAGCCGGCGGTCTTGTGCGCCCCACTTAGCACTCTGCGCGCGCGACGAGAAAATACAAACCATATCATATAATAATTTTCAACGGATATTCCCGAACTAAACCCCATCGGGTAAATTCGCCCGTTACAGGAGTGTTAGTTTCTTACAAAATATCCTCTAGCAGAAAAACAAGGGGTTTTATTGATGAACTGAGAAATTTGAGATTAGTAATTGAATAAGACTGAATTAAACACTATTTAAGAAAGTGCTATAAAAGAAGAATTATGATACATATCGTTCATAGTGATAGCCTTTCCTATCCATAAGAAAAAAGAAATTCAAATGCATAATTATACATTACAGTTAACAATTAAGATCTGTATGAGATAAAGTCTTTAGCTCTAACGTATTTGTATCATACTGACTCAATTGAGAGATTTATCACAGAATAATCAACGTTTATAGTAGAAGTGATGCAATAAAAAAATTGAAAAGGTTTTTTATGATAATTCAAGAATTGAGTTAAGTTATTTATATAGAAGATGTCGAATATAGAGAATAACTATAATTATAATATCGAAACAATTGACATCACCTTTAATTGGGATCATATATAGCAGAAGTTGATGAAAATAGTGAAATCAGGCAATATAAGCATCAAGTCGTGAGAAATTAATAATATATATAATAATTATATATAGTTTACACTCATCCGAACTGAAACAAGTCTGGAATCGTCAAGCGATACATCCAACCAGGTCCATCTGTTGGTTTAATTAACCAAGTTTATCGGGACGAAAAGAATCTGGAGGAATTATGAATGGAAATTCACATATTTTTTTTGGATCAGCTGATTTTAACATAGATTTAACCCGACAATCGGTTGTCAACAACACTTGATTGTCTAGATGTGGCATGAAGTTAACCGATGAGGTTAATTAATAATTGATCGCTCAGAAGATTCCATCACAATGTCAAAAATTTCTCGGATTCTTAAAATTCCTGATTCGTAAGCTCTCAGAATGACTGAGATCTCAGACTACCTCGTATATTAGTCGAACTGAATTGTATTCATATTATAGCTCACAGAATGGATGAATGAAGAAATATCCTCTGGAACATTTAAAACCAATTATTAATAAAAGCGGCGGCATTGTTAAGCGGTAACAATTCGCTCGTTATGCCCTTTCCAAAATCAATTTCTAATTAAATAACGGCGGAGACAAAAGCGAGCGGATCGCGCGATACACGACCCAGGTAATTGCACTTTCGCGATGCCTTGCTATCTTTTTGTATCCTTTTTTCTCTGCCTTCGAAGTAGTCCGTCTCCCTTTATCTCCGCTCGAGGCTCGAGCGCTCGTTTTGAATGAATTGCGACGCTCAGGGACGGAGTAGACGGATGGTAACCAAGTTCAAGGTCGCATCTGTCGATATTCTATGGAACGAATTATATTTCAGAGATTCAGTTTTCATTCTTTTTGTTTGTTCATGGAAAATTGGATCGGTTCAATTTCTGAAAACCCAATAGACATTTTTTTCTGGGGAGGGGAGTTTTTCAATTAATCTGCTATTTTCCCTCAATATTCAGTTTAGCTTGATCAACAATAACTTAATTATCCATTTTGCTCCGAGCAAAACAAACACCTAACAAGGTTTTCTCACATGTGATTACTTTGTTCACTACCACAGCCCTTGTCTATCTCCTCTAATGTATGATTCAATGAAGTGAAATAAATAAATAAGATTGTTTAATCGCAAATAGAATTTACGAGGAACTTTTGACCAACTCACCTAAAGAAGTGATGACTACTGTTCAATTCATTGTTACGAAGAAATTATACGGATTCATTAATTTCGGAGTTATATGAAACCAAAGCTCTGAATCAGAAGACTTGAATTCTAATCGAACTTTTTAAGAATTCTAATGATACTCCAACAATCCATGTATAACTTTTCAGCGTTGTATTCGAATTGGGATACACTTTCTTCCTCCAATTGTAAAGAATGTACATCACTTCTCTAGATTTATGGCTGATGACACTACTCAGTAACTAAGATAGAAAACACGTACCCTAAAACTCTTATTGTGGAAGGCAAATATCATAAGATGCTACTTTCTGTATTCTACTGACGACGTTAATGCCTGATATGAACAATTTCGTTTGTTGATCTCAACAGTAAAATTAATTTCATATTAGGTTTAAGTTCGAACTAAAATTTTGAATGAAACATTTCTGAGCAGATAAAAAAGAATTCTGAAAAATTCAGATACATCATTTCGTCTAGGCGTTCTCATATTTCAAGTTCTTTGCTCAACAATTACTAAAAACTGCAGTCGAGACATTATTTTATCTTTGAGCAAATTGAGTGTAACGATTTTGGCAGAAATTCCAATAATTACTTCAACTATTTATAACATATTTTACTTACATCCTTGATAGAATAGGATTTTATGTCAATACAGTATCCTCCGAGAAGAATTTTTCAAAAATTCATGTGCAAAAAATTAAAATTTTAATGATCATATAGATAGAGCATTAAATGAACCTAAACAGGATTAGAACGGGGTGATGACAAAATTCGATATAATTAATTATTGTTCTATTTGAGCATAATATAGGGATAGAATGGTATCTTATTTTTGGTGGATTATCAATATTTTTAGTATTTTGAGTGTGTGATATATGTTATGTAACTATATTTTGGTCAATTTTATATTTTAAAATGGCTTGTAGCGTTTGATTAATTATAGAAATAAATAAACTTTCGAATAAAGAAGATTCTGCTATGATTCATAGATTTCGTCATATATATCCTAACGAAAAAATATCTAGAAAGATCGGTTGACGATATTTAAGAACAACTAGCTTCATGGTCATGGTTCATATAACCAAGCTTAAGTAATGTAAAAAAAAACTATTTTATGCATTTGATCCAAGAAAGAATGCTTGGGCCTGGCGCCCTCACCATTTTGCAACTACGAGAACTGTCTGTTCACCTTTATATTCACTTGATTTCTATTGATTCACCTATTAATATTTTTCTTCATGATCAAAACATCACATTCTCCCTATTGCCAAACAACATTTCGGTCTGTACCCTTCATAAAATTTAGATTGGAATATGAATACAAGTATTATCATGATTATCACACAACGATTAAATTCGTAGCTCACGATACATGATGTATAAAAAAGAATGAATAAAGGTGCACTAACTAAACATTGCAAAACAAGTTAATGAAATGTTAATGTTTTTTTAATTTCTACCAAAATCAAACACGCCAATTATCATTGAAGAAAAGAAAACAAAAATTCATCCAGCTGTCGACAGATCTTGTTCAGTAACTAAATTAGAGGAAGATAACTTTGTACACCAAAGATTATTTCACTTTATTATGAAATATAGATTTGAAGATTTGTTGGATTCTTGCATGAGGGTTCTCACATTTTAATGTTGATAGTTAGGTGTAATCCTGGCTACCTAGCTGAAGTGTTCTTATGAATGAGATTTTTCCTACAAATCAAATCAATAGCTATGATGCTAAGAATATTTATTTTATGAAATATCATCAATTGTATCATCACAAGATGAAACGAAAAAAAATGCTGAAAACAAAAAGAATACTTGTCAACTACCCCACTATCTCCTCAGCAAAAATCAGGGAAAACATAGATCCTATTAGCCTAAGGCACTATTTATTGGGATATTCTCAAAAGTTAAAATCAAGAATGTGAAAATCCTCAACTGATAGCGCAATGCTATTAAATGATTTTACTTCTTCTAGAAGAATAAGCATATAAGAACTAGACTCGTCTTTACAACACAGAAAGTTATCAAATTCAAAAGCTCATACTAAAAAGTTGACGAACTTATTTGCTTTCAAATGTTATGACTATTCCTTTCTTAGGTTTCAAGTAATTTAACAATAACAGTTATTTAACAATAACACGGTTCCAGGAATCCGATCCGGTTCTGCCTATCAGAAAGTTTCGAAGTAAACAGATCTCCTTGGCATTTTCAAACTTTCAATATCCGCAAGATTAAGGACCTCCGCTTTGTACCAGTCTCGAGTTGAAATGGAAAAAATCAACCCCGAACACCGTCCTAACTGTAGCTCTGCAGTCACAATTTTCGTAATAATGACTGTTTGAGCTCGACTTGGATTGGAACGAACTAACAACAGCGAAAAAATTCAGCGTATCATGCTTTTTAGCGCCCCCTCATTTCTTCCCTTTGTATTTGCGGGCCTGCTTTACTTCCTGGCGTTCATTAGCTCATTCTTTTCCGGCGGGTCGAGATATGGGGTTTTTTTCGCCCAGTTAAATCATTCAAATATATTGATGTAAACGCAAGAATTGACTTCAACTAAATATAGGGATGTTTATTCAATGTTGATTGATACAGAAAGAACAATATGACCATGTCAAAAAAAATGTATAATGCTGTGTTCACAAAATTCACAAATGTCTCGATAAATTGAAACACAGTCACAGTTTTGTTCGAAGCTCAAATCACATTCTCCTGAAAACCAACCATATTGAGACTGGCTCTTCAACTCAATCGAATACCATTCAGAATATCTTTCTTTCACTAAGATGTTGTCATTTGAAATACATCATATATAGACTCTTCGATTGTTCGATATATCATTCTTAGAAGTGCAAATATGGACTTCTGTTATGTCCTCATATTAATTGAACCACTCCTATATACTTCTGATATATCATTAAACCTGAGAGTGAGATTCGTGAGGTGTTACATTTGGTCGGTGTTACTGTAAGGTGGTCATAATATGGATCCCATTCGAGTGACCAACGAATATGTGCTGACGATCAATAAAAGAAAAACTGCATACCTAGGGCATATAATGAAACACAAAATACCAGCTTCTACAATTGATTATCGAGGGAAGATTAATTGACGGGCTTGCGAACCACTAGAGACAGGATAGAAATACAAACATTCATTAGTGAATATCATTAGAAGAAGAAGAATAGAACGCTACAATGATGAAACTTAAAATATGCAAGATATCAATAAGCTCCTTTCTTGTTGTGATCCGACGAATGTCTTATGAAATATTAAGTATTAAAGAACAGTTTTTGGAAGTTTTTTTTTATTTTCATCGTGCCGATTTTACGAAATTATGCAAACCTATTCGTTTCAACTTTTATAAAACATTTTCAAGTTTCAAATTGATGGGATGGATATTCAGGGAGTTATTGAAGAAACCAAATTTCAGACGCTCATTACTGGATTTTTTAACGGATTTGTCCCAATGAAGAACTTGACCAACATATTTGGACAGTTATCCTATTCTGAAAATATAAAAATTTTTTGCTCATTTTCCCCGGAAGATAGAAAGTATACACGGAAAGTCGGAGATACTCTTACTTTAACCACAGATACTTCATCATGAAGTCAAATAAAATCAACTGAAATCAGGGCTCGATATTCAAAAACAACATACATTTGGCTAAAGGATATCATTTTGTTCCACTATGAACAAGGACGAAAAATACTAATTTACATCCGATTGGCCGATAAATCCGGAATTTCCTAGTCCGGACCTGCACCAAAACAACCGGAATCAATGAAACAAACTCACAGAACAAAACCCCACGTGAAGGAAGGCGTTCCAAACGGCCATTCTTTTTACCAGACTGCAAGATGAATCTGTTCCGTAATGAAACCGGATTTGGCGAAACTACTGCCGGCAAGATTGATGTGATGAAGCTCAACCATAGCCGCTTGATCCGACTCCGGACGAAGGCCCTGAAAGACGTGACAAATTAAAACGGACCAAACTGAATCAACGGCGCTTCCGGAATATACTCCGCTCCTCGTGTTTAACAGGAAAAACCTCCGCGGCTTCACTGATTGGCTCATTAATCGAAATGTATGATATATATATATATATTGTAATAGATACAGGTCACATACCATCTTTTGATGAAGTAGAAATTTTGGATTGTGAACCAAATCATAGGAAGAGACTCTTATTAGAAATGATCAGAATATCACAAAATGATCATAGTATGAATTCAAAGAAAGACGTTGACTCCTGAGTACTATTTATGCCCTACTGATTGATATTGACAAAAATAATAAAAAACATAATCATCATTCTCATATTCCAAATCCAAATAGCACTACTTAATTGATAAACCATTTAATAGAGAATTGTAAGATCAAAGAGCAATAATATTTCTGTGTTTTTCTGTATGTCATTATTAATTAATTGACAAACCAGAACATTTTGCTCTTTTGACCAAAAAAGAGAGAAATATAGTCCATTTAGCCTTGTATACGTTAACTTGGTTAACTAGTCAACAATCTCACCTTCGTAAGTTGTATATAGTATACCTAATCATCGCTTTATCATACACCTTTCTGATTTATACATATTGTAGCGCTCTCCTGATTATTATATATATATATATATAGTAGTTTTTTAGACGTCAACGAGGTTATTTCATTGTGAAGGATTCTATAAGAAATATTTGATTTATGTTGAACTTTCTTCGTATGAGATTTTCTGATTTTGTTGCGGTGTGATAAGTTGACTTGCCCTCAAGTACTAGAGACTTTTTATCGTCCGATTATTCAGTTGAACTGAAATGCAGATGCTCAAGTGCAAGCCAACTGAACAGTTTGATTATGGTGCGCCGACTATAGTCGTAGTAGTTCTTCATATCCAATGGAATATCATCTATGCGGATGTGGTAGATAATAAATCCTCAAATATAATAGGCTGATAGTCAGCCAACAGTTTTTTCGGATGCAATCAAGGAGCCCTTCAAACTTTTTTGTTTGCAAATCTAATGCTGTAGTGTGGGCATTAGCTTTTCCCTACATAATGATTGAAAAACTAATCAAAATATCGGCCGACTAAAAGTGTGTAGTGTGCATTTGCCTTTAATATGCATGAT
The DNA here is from genome assembly GCA_030674115.1 of Micraspis discolor. Classification (NCBI taxonomy): domain Eukaryota; kingdom Metazoa; phylum Arthropoda; class Insecta; order Coleoptera; family Coccinellidae; genus Micraspis; species Micraspis discolor. Next base: position 8,275,808 of record JARTUT010001740.1, read on the forward strand.
ACCTTGTATTCGGCCTTCAATATCATATCTGATTGCGTTAGGTCGAAATTTCATTTACATCATGAACAAAAGAGGATCCAGAATATTACCTGAGGTATCCCACTGTTTATTTCAATCTCATTTGAGATAAATTTTCACGATTGGCCTTTAGGACTTTGAGTGTATAAACACTTTTGATTTTCTCTTTGGAAAATAGAGAGTATACAGCGGGCTGGCTAGACAAATTAGTGTTCATCACGAAGGAAACAAAATCGATTGATACCATTTTCAGCTCAATATTCGGTAATTACAGACATTTGGGCAAAACTATAGTTTTATGTTTCACTAATTTACTGAAATAAAATGCTTGCTCGAAAAGTGAAAAACTGACCGGGAAAAGGAAAAGTATCAAGTCATTAATCAACGATCAAACAAATCACTTTGCAAACAGATAACCAAAAGAAGAAAAATGCCAAGAGTCGTTAACGTTCTAGAACACATTTAAAGTAAATCATCTCGAATGTGAATCGAAAAGTTTCCATATCGAATCTTCATCAGCCAAGCCCACGACCATTGTTAGACAATATCCCACCCCTGAATCACATCCTACAGGAACGAAGCCATAAATCCTACGATATTCAATACAGGAAGGCCTTCCTGTAATCGGCCACGCCATTTCAAATTGATGATTTAGTTGGCATTACTATCTGGCATTCTAGCGTGTTACCTATCCCCCTCACGTAGCGTTATCTAAAAAACCGATCAGATATCAAAATCCCTCTTTAACGTTTCTATGGCGCTCCAAATCTTCTGCAAAAACGTCTTCCAGCTTCTCTCTTCCTTTGTGAGAACTTGAGAACTCCCAGATAAAGGAGATTCGCTAGGTTGAGGGAGACATTAAAATTATTTATAGAAATTCATATAGGGGCAATGTACGCTTTCTTTTTCTGTCGTGAATTTTCCCAATGCCCTTCGGGACTTCTGAAACGAGTCTGCCGAAATAGAAAGGACATTCTGATGACGCTCCCTAATGCATTTAGCAGCAGAGCTCGGATGTGTTCTTTGTGCAGGGTGCCATGAAAATAATTATTTTACTGAAGCGAGAATGAAGAGCAGGAGGCCGTGTATGGGATGGAACACGTTGATTCATTGTGAAAGTGGATGGAGGATTTCCATTATGTGTTGTTCCAGGCATGAAAATATTAAGTGTTGAATTCTGGATTTATGAGTGAAATTTCGTGTTACCTCAATTGTATATTGTACATGGCGACTTGTGATTCTGAATACAAGGTGTCTTGGTTTAAAAATGGCCACCCTCAATAACTAAAGGGGCCAGGATTTGTGAAAAAACTTAAACAGATCGATTTCGAACTGGGATGCAAAACTCGCTTCTGCTTGTAACTTCCTGGAGAGTTATTTCTGTAGCACAAATGTATGCGTGGATTCAAATGTATGAACCATCATAAATTCAATATTCCCAAGGTTACAGGGTATTTTTTATTAAATTATGGCACCGTTTAAACTGAATGAAGCAGATATTCTAATTGACCGTATAATTTTTCAACAGTATCAGTAAAAGATACCACAAAAACTCAAAATTAACACAAACAGCAGCTTTATACTAATTTCAATGTATGCATATATCTGTGCTACCCACCTTCCCTATTCAAATTCCTGATAGGCTTGCAATCCTCTTCAGGGAGTTGATAGGAGAATCAAGCTGTTTATCCCACATATTGTTGTTATTGGTGGTATTGAGGGGGGATACTTTCAAATGAGAAATTAACCCTGCATAGAGTGATTTAGTAAGATGTTTTATTGTCAGTTTCGCACATCATATGTCCAACAGGCTGTTTATGTTGTTATTTTTCAACTTATAACAATAACAATTTAAATAAAGTAAAGACCTATATATGTACTCATAGCATTAAAAGAATATATGAAAAACCTAGCTCGTCTTCTTAGAAAGATAGAAAGTATACAGCCATGGGTTCTTCATCAGGAAGACTAGTCGAATCAATTGAGACCATTTTCGGCTCCACATTCAAAAATTACAGACATTTGGACAAAACAATACGACGCTGTTCTATAAATTAATGGACCAGGAACAATCGCAAAAAAAAATTAAATAGGCATTTTTAAATTTCTATGGAAATGACACAATGTACAGATTGGGTATTATCTTCTATGTTATAGAAACTGATTCGTTAAATTAAAAACCTTCCAAATTTTACGCATAGAACTAAATGAACTTTTTCGAAAAAAACAGTGATCAGTAGATAAAATTCCTTTCACCCCAACGAATAAATGTGCAACCTTAAACTTCCGTTCGATCTTAATTCTCGTAAATTCCTCCCGATTCTCATAAAGTGTTTTCCTATGTTCTACCTAGCTGGAAAGCTCAGCAGAACCTAGTCGACGTTTGCACATTACCGTTTCTCTATTTCAGTTCAATTCAGTTCAGATTAGTTCGTATTGGTTTGATGGTCCCTGAGGCTATTAAACTGGAGTTCAATTGATAAGTTGAGTAGGTTAACGCCAGACAAACGATTTATACTGCAAATCCCTTTAAGTGATTGGGAAATCGATTTTTCTTTCGTAGATTTTTTTTGTTGACCGAAAGTAATTCATCGGAAAAACAATGATGGATTTTGATGATGCTACTCTTGGAAAATTACGTCTTCTACAATTTCTTGCACGCTTTTTCTTAGTTCATTAAATTAAAGTACAATAGCGAGCTATTATTTCTCCCAAATGTATGTGATTTTTGGATATCGAGCCAAAGATATTCTCATCATCGATCGATGAAGAATCCATGGTAAAACTTGGGTATATCCAGCCGGTCGTATACTGGAAGATGAGCTAGAGCTTTCATATTTTCAGAAAAAACCATCGGAAGCTGATGGACGTTTCCACCAAGTATTTCAGAAACCTCATCAGTATATTCTATCAGCGCTCGATACATGAAATATTTCACATCTTCAATTTATGTATTTGGTGAAATGTAGACTATCACTATAACAGTTCCAACTCCGTAGTTCGTTTTACATATAGCTAAACAAATGTCACCAACTCCTGTACGTTTAACATTCACTTCGCCAGTATTTTTGAAATTATGTTCATATTTGGTGTTAAAATATTAGTAGTGTTATTGCTATTTTGATAGATAGCAACTCCACCTGTTAGTAGGTATTTTTGTGTTGCACTTTTCTCATTTATTTTTAAATTTCTTCATTTTTTGGCGTTCCCTGAATGCCCTTTGATGCTCTGCATTTGTTTTTGGTCGTTTTACGGTACTGAAAATGAATGAAATAAATTTCTTGTTTAAGTTAAAACTCAAAAATTATATTCAATAAACTTTTTAAATGTTTGCATTAGTTTACTAGATACTTTTGCTTTATATTGTATAGTGCTACTCATGAGTAAAATGTATCTATAATGTGAGTATTCGCCACGTGCTTGCCGATGAATTCATGAGCATATACTATGCATTGGCGGGGTGGAGTGGTAATAGAGATAGAAGGGATGAAAGAAAGAAAAGAAAGAAAGATAAACTGAAAGGTATTATACACTACTCGCTTGTGTATACGATTGTCGCGCCTGTGCATGTCTCATTTAACGGTTTTATTCCACGGACTTTTTCTTACGGTTATACTATCACTATTTTTTCAGCAAAATCCCTATCTCCTCCAAGCCTGCCGTAAGAAACTTCGTTCCGATAAGTAAATTGTCCAAATATCTCAGTCGAGTTCGCTATTGGGATAAAACTTCAGCATAGAAATCTTTGTTTCTTCAATAACTCGTATAATATCCATTTGATCGATTTGTGACTTGTTAGGTGTTTGAATGAGGTTGGAGATTTTGATCTCAACAAAAATTCTTGCATACATTCTGGTTGTTGATATCTTGCATATTCTAAAGTTCTATCAACGTAGCATGCGTAGGAAAAGATATTGGAGTTTTTCAATTTATATCAGGAAGTCATAGAAGTTCATAAAATAAACTGAAGAATGGAAATTTTCTTTCTTATTCTACCAATTTTATAAATGGTACACATCGAAAGAGATTACATTGAAGTTTGTGAATCTTTACTCCTAACTACCTCAAGTCATCTTTTCTTTCGGAAAAATGAACTCATTGAAACTTCTTCAAGACTTTGACACATTATGTTACTTCATCTGTAAATGCGCTATGATAAGAACATAGACTATCATTATAATGTCTAAATAAATGGTTTGAAGATTCATCAAAATTTATAGTTGTATTAATGACATGCCTTAATCATGTGGATATTTAGAACTACAGTTATAAGTAAAATAGATTTGTAACTGAAATGAGAATGAAGAAAAATCGTAAGTTTGGTTATTCTTAATTCAAGATATTTATTCGTTTATTTTTCATATTGTGTATATGTGTTGATTTTATATAGCACTGGTACAGAGTCATGAAAAAGACTTCAAAACAATCTCGAAAAGGCTCCTGCCTCACATCAGTGCTTTTCTACATTTTCATTTGAGTTTCTTCCCTAATTAGTAATCTTCAACTCAATCAAATGGCGCTCAATGTTGTTTCGTGTCTTTTCTGTCTATTTAGTCTATATTGAATTTTTTTATCAATGAAATGAGGTTCTCTTCAAATAAATTACTATTTTGACAATTGAAAATTCTCTTAAGAATTTTAGCGAGAAAAATATTGGAAATCTGATATCAGATCTATCTTTATGTTGCGGATCCTCATTCAACCAAGCATCTCAGTTGAGGTTTGCACAATTTGGTCAATGTTTTGCTGTCTTTTTTATCAACAATTGTTGACATGTTGGGGTTTTGTAAGGTTGGAATACCAAAACTGTATTCAAAATTCGACGTACACAAGCAGTTTCATATTATCTTTCCGACTTGCTTGAGAGTCAGTAAAAAGACTTCAGAACAAATTTTTCAATGCTTTTTCACATTCTTTATAAAAGATGTACGTTTGTTGATTCTCCTGCATGACAACGCAAACAATTTTACTGTAGGCGGTGGGAAATTAATTGTAGGAACCGACAATTCAGGATATAACCAACAGGAAAATCGCTCGTTTCGTTGACTAGCAAAATTCAGTAACCCCAAATTTTCCATACTCATTTCATATTCCAACAAACAATCGACTCTCGGATTGGATGGAGTCACGTTTTTGTTGCCAGAAACCTGGATGTGATCCTGCAAAGGTTCACTCTCATCATCAATCGTTTTTGTCGGACGAATATATTCATTCGTTTCGGGTGCTTCCCGGCATAATAATAAAGCAACGGTCTAAATTCCGCAGAGATTTCAGATGCCGGACGATACTGATTGATGAATCCAAAGCCAGTCACCGACGGGATTTCAGTTGTTGGGGGCCGAATGTATTCTGATTTGTGGTTTTTGTATGAGGGGATGTTTGTATGGATGACATAAGGTTCGTGGCTTCGAACACCCAGTTTTGCATTTTATAGCACGTGGGTAGAAACGTTATTGCTCGTAATTGTTAGGTCTGGTTAGCCGGTAATTTCTAACAGGGGTTTTATATGACGTACTGTTGTGTTCATTGCCTAAATGAACAGTATAGATGAGACACTGACAAAACAAAATTAGGCGCTATCTAATTTAAGTTGAGAATCACTTATTGTCGATAGTGCATGAAATTTGGGTTTGATCATGGCTGATTCATTGACATTTCGGGAACATGTGCAGAGTATGGTAGTAGACCTTATGAGACTTTGAGAGTGTTGTATCCGTAAAGCTCATACTTACCCATATTCATCAAACAACTCTTCATTATGAAAGTCTAGTTTTGTTTAAATTCAAATATACCTTTCCTATGTAGGTACAGTTTTTGCTTGGATCGAATACAAGAGTAGAAAACAGCTGCATAAGATTCATTTTCCGGATTAAAAAATTCAAATATGTTGAAGTATGACTTCATTTTAACTATCAAGCTCTCTCTGTTCATTCTATGAATTACTTAAAAAGAGAAAATCACCAAATCTTTTCAATAGTGTGTAATACAGAGCTGATGTTCACAATGTTGATATAAGACAGAATTGTACTCGCATGTCTTCACCTCATCTTTCAGAAAAGTTTTATGTACAACATATGTCAGATTTATTGCAATGCCGTCAAATTTGAAAAAACTTGAATACAAAAAATTCGTGTTTAACAAGGGTTAAGTGTTACTCCCCTCTAAGGTTTTTGTCAAGAAATGAATTCCTTATTATTATATCACTGACCAAATTGCATCTGAATTATCAATTTAAAACAAATAACTCTTTTTCAGCCTTCAGGTGATTTCATTGAACTCTTTATGTAAATGTCACAACCATATTTTGGTATTCTTTATTTGTTTTGTCTATCAGGTCGAAGTTTTAATTGCTGATGAGCTCGAAGCAAATTTATCATCAGTTTTCATCGGTTTCATTTGATATACAAGGTCTTTGACCACAGCGTTAATTTTAACCATAGGTTCTCGAAATAAAAAAAAACACTTTTTTTCCATACCGTTTCTCCATATTCAGCTGCGTTGAAAAGTTATAAGCATATTAAGTTTTCACATTGGGCAAATACCCATGTATATTGCCTTGATTCTGACCGTTTGAGAAATTCCTCTACAATAGAGGGCATTTTCCCAAATGCAGTGCATTTATTATTCATGTATTTCAGGAAAAAAAGACATTGTTGGTAAAAGAAGGGTGCAGTTCAATGTACTTGAGGCAATAGTCCACATACTTCCCAATAATACAGAAAGAAAGACTTACTGGTGCCTCATCTATAAAGTTGTCTACTTGGTCATGTGTAAACGAATCTTTGATTTTTTGAGGCAATATCCTTCATTTTTCTGTTTCAAATATGCCTTTACCTTGAAATATTTACTAACATCAACACCATTTTTAACAAGGGCGCTTGACTTGATCCTTGAAAATTTACTCCACAAAGTTGATAAGCTTCAAATGTTTTCATTTTCCTGTTAGTATGCTAGGAAAACAGGTTCAATGAAGTTCCCTTTTTCAAATTACACCAGGCCAGGAAATTTATATATGCAATATCGTACTACTGAGTTGATTTTTTAGGTAGGAGTTCCAAGGTTGCTCTTCTTGCAGACTATTTAATTTCCACAGGAAATACCACTCTTGATAATTATTCCTTTATCAGCTAACATATTGAGCACTCAATAACCTGACAAAAATTGGACGAAAATGTAATTTGAATGACAGCGTCTTTCTTATTAGTTAAAAAGCATTTGTTAGTCTGTAACCAAAACGTTGGCAATGCCATTCACAACAACTTTGTGATTTTTTGAACATTGAAATCTTATAATCCTCAGTTGGAATCACGCAATTCAATCGAAGTTGAATAATTTATCCCCATAGAAAGCTCTTAAATATTATTTTTTTCATTTCCGATGACCATGCTCTTTCCTTTTTCCATCTCCGTATTCTTCCAGTATCAGCATAATTTCGGAGGCGGCCATGTATATTTCCGCGTGCATATCTATGAAATATCGAATGGGGCATTATTCATCTCATCCGAGCAGGGCGGGGGCCAGTTCTCTCTGGGGTTTCGCCCGTGAATAATGCGCTAACGACGTATGAAATATGGCAGTTGGAAAATTATATTCGTGAAAATATATCAATTCCGAAATTCTATTCTCCGATATATGAATCTTTCCAACGCCAGATTCAGATTGTGATCTGCGAAGTCCTGCTGAGCGCAAATATACAGGGTGGGCTGTTTTTAGTGCAGCTTTTCAATTGAATTAATCGATTTTGTTGGGATATTTATTTAAAATCTTTTTCTAGATGTACCTTCTTCATAAGTGAGGATTGATAACAATTTGCCAAAACTTTGGCAGCCCCTAGTGGCTCGAAAGGATGTGGTTATCCTCATATGAGCTTAAACCATAAGATCCGATCAACAATTTATTTAGTATTAATAATGTAAATGCAGTTTTTCATCTGTAAGCATTAGTTACCAGTCTCTTAAGAATGTCTTTTTTGTGATGTGTATTTGGATTGCGCACTCTTCGGATCATCAGCATCTTGAATTCCTTCAGCTGTCCTGAAGCGTCAAAGTACAATGGCAACCATTGCTGAAAGCAGTTCAATAGAAGATAGATACATGTTCTTATAAATGATGAATTCTTTGAAAATGAAACAGGTAAAGAAGCTATTCTTTTGAGAATTTTTTAGTCGTCGTGGCTAATATTGGGAATGGAGGAAATTATATTTCTGGTGCTTATTCTTGGATTATTTTCTACTACTTGTAAATCGGCTTCTTCGGTTTTAACAGCTCCACTTTTAATCTTCAGTTTCGCAAAACATCCATTTTCTACCAAACGCTTATGTACATCAATAAATGTTCGAACATTAGGAATCTACCATAATGGATATCTCACTCGATAGATACGCTGAGCTTCGCAAGAGTTTGATGGAGCTCCTCCTCAACACATAATCATGTTTCTGTATTCTTCGTAGGTTTATTGAACCATTTTTGAAGCAGTTCACAAAACAACAAGTAAACCAATTAAAGACTTAATCAAAAACACAAACTACCTATAACAATTATAACGAATTAGTTTGGCAAATGTCAAATATTTCTTTTTTTTTTCAACCAATTTAATTCGCCTGTCATTTTCATCGTTTTGTGTCCTTAATTGAGATTTTGATTTAATTCTTTGTTGTTTTTTTAACTGCTTTCAATAATGGTTGTTATTGTGAGGACGTTATTTTGGCTGTTCTGGACAATTTGCGAACATCATAGCTTTTCTATGCACTTTTACCGAAAACAGTTGGTCCTAGCGACTTCAACAAAGTATACCTTTTTGAAGAAAAAAAGATAGAGAAATCGCTTTTTCTAGTCCAGAATGACAAAGAGTGTAAGGCAAAACACCAATGGAATATTTGGATTCTGCATCGTACAAAACCCCCGCATACCACATTTTGTTCAGTTTTTACCTCTTTGTATAAAATTATTCAAAGAAACCGAAATAAAAAAATTAACTTCAACACATCGTATTTTTTAAAGGAAGCAGTTTAGGACATATATTCACAGGACATTTTTTTCATATTTTATGACCCTCTATCGCGTAGCACCATGCATTGTTTTTTAGTTGGCACCCTCTAGATGTTTCTATTCGTTTTTGTACACATTCGAAAATAAATTGACTCAGCAGTTTCCCTCTGAATCCTTATTGTTGCTACTTCGATATTATCATATTTATTTACGTTGACACCATAGAAAATGCCTAATTAGATCCCCTTCGCCATTCTGCAACCCTTATGAATAAATCATCTCAAAATTTTCCTCAGTTTCATGAAGACTGAAAACGTATCGTGTTCGTGAAAATTTTCACGGTAACCTTAGGTGCTTTGGTGGATTTCTATCATAAAATTCTACCCTACGTCCAAGCACGACACATGATGAATATACAGGACGACATTGTGTTCGTCTCGTATTTCCGACGAACCTTTCTAAGGCTAACAAAGCAATACGAGTCAGATTTATGAACCCACAAGCAAACGTCGCTTCAAAATATGGAACAATTTATCATGCCTAATAATCGTCGAGCACCAGGACGTAGGTGTGCATATCATCACAGCTGTCCTAACTTGTTTCATGTCAAACGATGGTGGTATGTTGAAATCCATTTTTCAAATGGAAGGAAACGGTTGTGACGATCGTGTAAGGATCAATTTGCAACCCAATCTCTCATGAAGCGGCGTAAATTGTTGTGAGTACTTGAAAGAACAAGATTTGGGTAGATTATGAGATAGGTTTAAGTATATTGAGTGTACATTAGAATATATCTCAGCTTTTTCGTTTGATTTCGTGAATGGAAGACATTGCTCCGTGAGAGTTTTTTACAAAGTAAGTGTCAATGTGAATGTGGATAGCTAGTTCACAAAAAATCGCTGTAAGATAATTTTCGGATTAGTTTGAATTCGAAGAGATTCAATTGAGAGTTCGAGGAGATGCAAATTGAGAGACGAAGGGCTTACGTTGAGAGGTTGGAGGATTAAGATGAGAATCAAGCATGAAGACGTTTGAGACGAAAATATTTCTCGGTCAGAAGTCGGGGCTTGAAAGTATCTAAACACGAACATAACTCGGAAGCTCAACTAGTAATTTTCGAAATGTATTCAGCAGTAAATCTGTACATCATTTCAATAAATTGTTTAGTAAACGCCGGATTTGATTTCAACTTGCGGGAGTACTGTATACATACATATACTACAACACCTTGAAACACGATAAAAAAAAACGCCTACAATGAAGATGTAGGTTTCTTCAATTGAAATACATATCACAATCGATGAACTTTTCCACCCATAAACTGCAGGGGTCTGATCTCTCGCCAGGTAAAATTACTGAAGAATTAGAACTTTGCACAAAATCCGGCCATGATCACGTGACACGCTCGAAGCGCCACGCATAAATAAGACGGGACTGTGATGGATAGCAAAAGTTATTAATGATGCTATTCTCCCATCAAGAACCTCGCTGCTGCCATCTAGTCGAGGAAGGGACAAAAACTGGGTCCGCCGCATACTACGATCAGACTAGCTGTTCGTTAAGATTCACCGTTGCCGTTCTGGCGGATCATCTGTCGTCTGCGAGATGAATGTCCCAGCCAGTGTCATTTTTTGTTTCTGAAAATTTAAATTTTCCGGCGTCGCAGGAGATGCGAGGGAAATATTTTGAGCTAATTACAGTCTCTTATGGATGAAGGGCAATTTGTTCTTGCGATAACGGTATTTTAGGTTTCGGTTGACGCTGATTAGAACAGGCGATCACTCTTGTTCGAGGCTTTTCTTGTCATCTGGAGTCATTCTCATTTATTGATGATATACTGTTGAGATCTCATTGCTGGTGTAGTCGATATAAATAAACTACAATTTGGCCGTACATAGTGCCGAGCCGATATAGCTCCAAGCCGATATAGTTTCGAGCCGATTAAGTTCCAGGATCAATTACTGACGTTCTTAACTGCGCTGGCATGTTTGTAAAACCACCTCTACAAGTTCGTCAATTCGATGAAGCAGACCTGAGTGTAAAAAGCCAATTCGCCTTCACTGATCATTGATAAATTTTTATTGAAGTTTGAACTACAGGTATTCGGACAAAACAATTGTACATTACGCCTAAATGAAAATATGGTTTTGCCGACATCTGATCATCAAATTCTTCAGAGAAAAGTTCGCCGGAAAACCCATCAAATAATTTTTTCTATTTTCGACCTTCGCATCGAACCTACTTTCCAGTTTCAGGGCAACATTTATTACTGTTGTAAAGAAAGAAATTTCCGTGATAATAGCTGTATATAATATGGCCTTCATCGTGAAAGCAATCAGGCCAGAATTACATACTTCAATCAAAACAGGGGTTCACATCAAAATGAATCGGTAATGAGTCATAAAAATAATTTGCCCAATTAAAGCCGGGACATTTGGGGGAAACACAAACCTGCTGCAATCAGGACTCGAGTGTTCATTAAGCTAACCATATACTTCCCAGAATATGGCGTTTAACGCCATCTGTTTCCCCTCATGAGGTTTCCACCGTCGATTTGGAGTCCATTCACTCTATTCAACGGTGAGAGACTGATGAGTGATTATACAAGGTGTCAATTTATCTTGTGATATTTATTTCCTTCCTACTGCATTAGGTTAGGTTAGGAAGGGGGCTGTCGAGATTTCAAAACTGTATGAATGACACGTAAGGTTGACATTGTCAGAAGTTGGATTCAAATTATAAACTGGAAATGATCTAAGTGTATTAGAACACTTTTTCATTTGTCATATATATAGAATGTTTGCTAAAGCCAAAAAAATTGAATCCATTCAAGTATTCGAAGCACATTTATATACAGTAGTTTTTCCGATTCCGCATGTTCGATCATGTCTTTTTCGAACTTACTAGGTCGACCGTTAACTTGTTATAGATTCTCATAGAATCATTGATTTGTTTGAAATCAGCTAAATGGGTGGAACGCTGGTCATTAGAACAGTATAAACTATTCTATGCTTCGCCGATATGATCGTGCTTGATCCGGGTTTCATTCAGTTTACTGTGATCGAATCTTCTAAGTGCACTCTGATCCACTTCCGGTAACAGAACAAACTGAAATTTTTCATGCGTTTCTCAATCGGATTGCAATGCAATGTCATTATGGGATGGAGATAAAATTGTTTTATCTCATTGAAAATTTGATTTCTTGGTTTTGAAGTTGCTAAATGGCGAGGGGGCTGGTCTCTGAAAACTCTTTTGCTTTTATAATCGTATGAAGGTCGTCTGTAATCCTAGGTAACAAGTTTAATTCCATTAAATTTGGCATGTCTGTTAATCGGATGGCAATGCAATATTTTCATGAGATGGTGTTGATATGAGGAAGCGACCTCATAATACATTTGATTTGGAACTTGAATGTTCATTCGCAAATGATGATATGAGGTTTTGCTGATATAGTAGTAAGACGGGACTGTGATGGATAGCAAAGTTATTAATGATGCTATTCTCCCATCAAGAACCTCGCTGCTGCCATCTAGTCGAGGAAGGGACAAAAACTGGGTCCGCCGCATACTACGATCAGACTAGCTGTTCGTTAAGATTCACCGTTGCCGTTCTGGCGGATCATCTGTCGTCTGCGAGATGAATGTCCCAGCCAGTGTCATTTTTTGTTTCTGAAAATTTAAATTTTCCGGCGTCGCAGGAGATGCGAGGGAAATATTTTGAGCTAATTACAGTCTCTTATGGATGAAGGGCAATTTGTTCTTGCGATAACGGTATTTTAGGTTTCGGTTGACGCTGATTAGAACAGGCGATCACTCTTGTTCGAGGCTTTTCTTGTCATCTGGAGTCATTCTCATTTATTGATGATAAACTGTTGAGATCTCATTGCTGGTGTAGTCGATATAAATAAACTTCAATTTGGCCCGACGTAGTGCCGAGCCGATATAGCTCCAAGCCGATATAGTTTCGAGCCGATTAAGTTCCAGGATCAATTACTGACCATCTTAACCACGCTGGCATATTTGTAAAACCACCTCTACAAGTTCGTCAATTCGATGAAGCACGCCAGAGTGTAAAAAGCCAATTCGCCTTCACTCATCATTGATAAATTTTTATTGAAGTTTGCACTACAGGTATTCGGACAAAACAATTGTATATTACGCACAAATGAAAATATGGTTTTGCCGACATCTGATCATCAATTTCTTCAGAGAAAAGTTCGCCGGAAAACCCATCAAATAATTTTTTATATTTTCGACCTTCGCATCGAACCTACTTTCCAGTTTCAGGGCAACTTTTATTACTGTTGTAAAGAAAGAAATTTCCGCGATAATAGCTGTATATAATATGGCCTTCATGGTGAAAGCAATCAGGCCAGAATTACATACTTCAATCAAAACAGGGGTTCACATCAAAATGAATCGGTAATGAGTCATAAAAATAATTTGCCCAATTAAAGCCGGGACATTTGGGGGAAACACAAACCTGCTGCAATCAGGACTCGAGTGTTCATTAAGCTAACCATATACTTCCCAGAATATGGCGTTTAACGCCATCTGTTTCCCCTCATGAGGTTTCCACCGTCGATTTGGAGTCCATTCACTCTATTCAACGGTGAGAGACTGATGAGTGATTATACAAGGTGTCAATTTATCTTGTGATATTTATTTCCTTCCTACTGCATTAGGTTAGGTTAGGAAGGTGGCTGTCGAGATTTCAAAACTGTATGAGTGACACGTAAGATTGACATTGTCAGAAGTTGGATTCAAATATTAAACTGGAAATGATCTAAGTGTATTAGAACACTTTTTCATTTGTCATATATATATAGAATGTTTGCTAAAGCAAAAAAAAAATTTAATCCATTCAAGTATTCGAGGCACATCTATATACAGTAGTTTTTCCGATTCCGCATGTTCGATCATGTCTTCTTCGAACTTACTAGGTCGACCGTTAACTTGTTATAGATTCTCATAGAATCATTGATTTGTTTGAAATCAGCTAAATGTGTGGAACGCTGATCATTTGAACAGTATAAAACTATTCTATGCTTCGCCGATATGATCGTGCTTGATCCGGGTTTCATTCAGTTTACTGTGATCGAATCTTCTCAGTGCAATCTGATCCACTTCCGGTAACAGAACAAACTGAAATTTTCCATGCGTTTCTCAATCGAATTGCAATGCAATATCATTATGGGATGTAGATAAAATTATTTTATCTCATTGAAAATTTGATTTCTTGGTTTTGAAGTTGCTAAATGGCGAGGGGGATGGTCTCTGAAAACTCTTGCTTTTATAATCTTATGAAGGTCGTCTGTAATCGTAGGTAACAAGTTTAATTCCATTAAATTTGGCATGTGTGTTAATCGGATGGCAACCTCATAATACATTTGATTTGGAACTTGAATGATGTTTTAAAATCATTCCCAAATGATAATATGAGGTTTTGCTGATACAGTAACGATCAGAGCTGTGCTAAGCACCAAAAAAAAGTGCTTCGAGCACCAAGCCCTAAGCACTCGAAAAAAAGGCTTCGAGTCTCGAGTTCTAAGCACCGCTTTCGACAGAAGGCTCCGGATTACCGAGCACTTTTGCAAAAAAACTAATTCTATTAATATGGAATCTCTATCTCATCTCTTTCGGAAGATAGAGAATATTCAGCCAAACATTTTCAAATTGGACCACCGTTTCTTCATCACGAGTCAAATCCAACCGATGGCGATCATTTTCAGCTCGATATTCAGAAATTACAGACATTTGGGAAAAAATAGTCCTCTTGTCGCAAAATTCATAATGACATTTCCATTCAAAATATGACAACTGCACATACCAGTATTTTAGACATGTTTGTCATAAAAATGAACCCACAGAATTAGTTTCATTTTCGGCTCAATATTCACTCATTATGACAACTTGTCATAAAATTAACACCACCCTCATAGAGATTTATAGTTGATGTGATGTGAATTCATAGATAGAAATATAATCTGTGACTTCATTTTCAGAAAAACTCTTATATCTTCTGGAGATTGTACGCTATGATGATGAAATTTTAAAATATTTTAGGTACCTATACCCTACATTAATGCCCTAAATTGTGATCTGACGAATAACTTATGAGATATCGTGTATTGAAAAAAAACATTTTGGGAATTTTTAAAAAATTTTCTCTCGTGACGATTTTCTCGAAATTTGGCACACTCCTTCCTTTTAACGCTATCTAGACATTCTCTAAGTTACGAATTGATAGGATGAATATTCAAGAAATTAATGTTATTAACTGCTAAACTATTCGATGGATTTGGCCCAATAACGAACTTGACCGAGATATTTGGACACTCGACCTATTCTGAAAAAATGAAAACTCTAGGTCCCTTCCTTCGGAAGATAGAGAGTATACGGCCGGAGGGCCGGACATACTCAAGTTTGACCTCGAATTCTTCATCAGGAAGTCAAACCCAATCGATTGAGGCCATTTTCGGCTCGATATTCGAAAATTACAGACCTTTGGGCAAAACGATAGCACGCTGTTCCACTAGGAATAAGCGCGCCAAAAGGTACTGAAAAAAATTAGGTGTATATATTTATATTTTCCTTATCAAGCATAGACAGGGCGATTCACGGGGATGGCCTATTTGGAAGTCGTTTTGGAAAAGGGATCAGGTTAAAATTTGCATGTTTAGTATTGAGACAATGATTTTTTTTGCGCACTTATTCCAAGTGGACCAGCATGCTATGGTTTAGCCAAAACGCTTGTAATTTTTGAAAATGGTCTCAATTGAGGATTGGGTTCGACTTCCTGTTAAAGAAGCCGTGCTCAAACTTGAGTACTCTGCCGGCCGGCCAGCCGTTTACTCTCTATCTTCCGAAGGAGATGACCTTGAGTTTTCATATTTACACAATATGTTGATTGTCAAAATATCTCAAATATCTCGATCAAGTTCGTAATTGGGCCAAATCCGTCGGATAGTTCAGCAGTTATGACCATCTGGAATTTGGTTTTCGCAATAATTTCTAGAATATCCATTCGATCAATTTCGACCTCTTAAAATGTTTGGATAACGTTAAAAGAAATGAGTGTGTCTTATTTCCAGGGAATCTTCAAGATAGAAATTTTTAAATTTCAAAAACGGTTTTTTCAATACTCATTATCTTATTAGATATTCGTCATAACTAAACAAAAATTTGGGCATATATGGAGGTTGTTTATATCCCACATATCTTGAAATTTTATAATCGTGGCGTATAATCTCGAGAAGAATTCGAAGTTATTTGCGAGCTTGTCCCTAGTGGAACAGTGAGCTATAGCTTGAAATGTCTGTAATTTTTCGTATATCGAGCCGAAAATGGTCTCAATCTATTGGGTTCGACTTCCTGATGAAGACTTCCTTGTGAAACTTGAAGCCGTACAGCCGTATACTACGAGGTTCTATTTCGTTTTTTGAACAGAGATCAGTATCGTAGAGTTCCACCCATGTTTTCCTTTTATTAAATTTTCCAAGGTCAATTCGATCTATTTTCTGATTGCCTAGCTGAAAATCTGCATGCATATTGGGATCGGACGTCGATGCTATTGTATGTTGCAAAATGATGAAAGCGCTGGTTGTACAAATCTTGCAATTATAAGCTCTAGTCATATGATCCTCTTCTAAGACTAGGGATCAAGGTCCTGATGTTATTTAGGGTTTTATTTTATCCGCTTCGAAGATATAGATTGAGCTGGTGAACCCAATCTATAATTTGATTTGTTAGTTTGGTCTTTTACTAATGAAACGAAGGTTTGCTCAAATGATGGTGCCTGATTTGATTTCTGGACTGAAGATCAGGATACTGAGTTCAGTTCGTTCCACCTATCCGATAGTTTTCCTCTAATGAAATTCTGCAAGTTCCAATGTGTAATCGATCGATCGTGCTGAAATTTAGCATGCATTTTAGAATGAAATGACAATCCGATATTATCATGATGTGAACTTGGCTAGCTAATGAAGCGTCATTGATTATTTTTAATTTGGCTGTTTGTATCTTGTTGAATGGCACTGTTCCGCTGTTTGTTTGCGATGGAATGATGCAGGTTTCATTTGAACAACTTCTCTTTTACTAATTGAACTGAAATTTTGTATACTTGTGATAAATGACAGTTAAATGGAAGTGATATGATTATGCATCCCAACTAACATATTAGTGAATTTGTATGTTGCTAAATGGTGGAGGCGATTTCGTTAAAAGCTCATTCAAGGTTCACTGATATGACCGCGCTTGATTTTCTTCTTCGACTGAAGATAAAGATGTTGATTTCGTTTATTTGCACCTGTTTCTATGATTTTCTGGCATCCAATAATGCAGTGTTTAATTTGATCTACTTTCCTGTCACTAATTGAAATGAAATTTTGCATGTATATGACGGATGACGATGAAACGCAAAAATGCAGACCATCATTCAAAAAATGACGGATTTCTTTTCCTCAACCTAGATCAAATTTTCAACAAATATCTTCAACCTTCGTCCATTCTCCTAAATTTCCTCAAAGACAATCTCAATATATCTCTGTCTCCTGGATCCCTTCTTTGTGTCGGAACTGACAAATTACCGAATCTACCCGACATCGACAAATAAAGAATTGCGTATCCGATACACAAGTATTTCAATAATTCCTGACTCGCCTACTTTCACGTCGTATACCGTCGTCTATCAGAGAATCCTATCGAATGCCGGATGCATTTTGTACGAAGACGAACGCAGTTCTATATCCTCCGGAATGGGCTCTTGCGATGGCATACTAGATACTCATGAAAATTGCAGGAATGTGGGTTTCTTACAGAAGGCGCCGGAGACAAATGTCTCGACCCAATCGCAATTATCCTATTGGCCGAAATTGCAACATGTCGCTGAAACTGCGAGCAGAGCATTGGAGTCGGAATTAATTCAGTGTCGAAAAGACAGATGGCGCGCAATCAGGCTCGGGGATGGTTTGTGACCTAGGAAATGGAAGGTATTTTCTACAGTTCCACTTCACTGATTTCGTAATCTCTGCGATTACATATTTTATTTCTCAGAAGTCACTGAATCAACTATTATACAGCTAAATAGGTTCAAATATAGGACATGAGAATCTATTTAGAAAAAAGAAAAATGTGTTAGAACGACTGAACTCAATTGGCAGATCGAACTTTTTAATACATGCGTTCCTAGACTCCATCCATTCGTATAACATACCCTGTAGATCTCTGTATTTCTGAGACTTGAAATTTTCTCATTGGCTTTCTAGACGGAATTCAATTTCCAGCGAGAACAACTAACGAGTGATACGTGTTTCCGATTCTACCTCTTTTCTGGTAAAGGGTCACATGAGTTCTTGTCGTTTTGGTGTGACTGACAGTTTTCCAATCACAGCCGATCCAATCCATAGCCGGTATAATTACTTTCCGGAACTTAAAACCGTTTCCTAACCTCCATCTGAGAGAAACGGGATGAAACTGCATAAAACACGTTCAGATTTCAATGACCAATTATTGAGTGTGAACAAACATGTCCAAACCAGAAATCGATTAAATTCAAACTGTGTTTCGGAATTTAGTAAGCTAACTCCAATGAGAGGTGTTATTTTGATATTCAAAGAGAAATGGAATATTACTAATAAATCAAAAATAATCTGAACATGACAATTGAAGGTATCATTGATACTTCAATAGAAAAGTGTAAGACAATGATTGTCATGTTCAGATTATTTTTGATTCATTTACACTTTCAAAAATAGACTTGTTCAATTAAATAACTAATAATATGTGTTTATTTCAATGTAAAAGAGGGGGTACACCATTAATGATTGTGAACTATATGAAAGCCGAATAACCGAATTAATCAAGACTGTTCAAAGGAATTACTTCACAACAAATAAAGACTTTTCTATTCGATATAGAAATCCAATTCATGGAATTTCATCAATTCGATTCTGAGGTATTCCTTCAACTAATTTTCGCCTTTGTTTTCAGGAGAAAAACCCTACAAATGTTCATGGGAGGGCTGCGAATGGAGATTCGCGAGATCGGATGAGCTCACCCGCCACTATCGTAAGCACACAGGAGCCAAACCTTTCAAGTGTCGCCATTGTGATCGATGCTTTAGCCGAAGCGATCACCTGGCTCTGCATATGAAGAGGCACGCCTAAGCAACTTGTGGATGAGGGGGAATCCCCGCTTTGCCGTGTCATCTGCATCACTGCCAGTTACCGCTAGAGTACAATAAATGCTATGAGAAAGCTACCCTTTGAGAAAATGAAGATCACAGATAAACAATTTCGTTCCACGACCATTTTCAACTGTTGTGTCAGAACTGTTCTTGCTTATTCGCTGAATCATTCACAGTAATTAAATTTCGAGTGCAATTCGTTGCTTTTGAAGTTCTCTGCATCTGGGAGATTTTTATCACCATCAACTGCTGGCAAATATCATTTCGGGCAATCAGGTCGTAAATTATCAGGTTACGGAATCGATGTACGAGTATGTATATATTCGTGAATGAATAATATACAATTAATAATTCTGATTCTGTCAAATTTTAAACATTTTGACTACATCTCGTTTTTCTGTCAGCATATCATCATTTTCAACGGACAATAGACTTGGTAGCATGTGTGTAATTACACTTTAAGGTGCGCGTCAAACGCGCGATGCTCGTACCGCTCCTTACTTATCGGCGATTCATCGGACACCACCAAACGCGCATTGAATTTCATTTAGTTTAATCATGTCGCACGAGGAGAATAGCTCAAACAAAGCAATGATTGGTGCTGCTTGTTTGGAAAAGTTGACGTTGCAGCAAGCTGACCTATTCATGAGAATGAATGGCATGGTGCTCATGAAGATATGTGTATTGACAGCACAAATATGATAAAATAAACCAATATTTACTTACCGGCATTAGCTTTTTTTTGTTTATCTCTGTTCATACAGATCAAAATCAATAGAAAACAAACGAATCTCTTTTACGCCGGTACTGTCCCAATTAGTATAGTGAACAATCAGAGCGGAGCATGGGAAATTCTACGGATCAACTTTAAAACTCGAACCAATCAAGACGAACTGCTTGCTTTTAGTTTTTGATCGGTTCGCTCTGTATGTTCGCAGTTTGAATTGGGACGGCCTAGGAAAGGATCGTTGGTTTCTGCGCATATTGGTTCTATGTTTCTTTTAAAAGGCGATGAAATGTAGGTTTAAGGGTGTCCTATGGATCGTGAAACTGCTGAAATGAGTAAAGTAACGACAAGCGCGCTCATATAAAGGCACGTTTAGGTATAAGATCGATTATATAGTTCATAGACCAAATAATCTCATATACCGACACCCTGAGCAGGTAAACAGTTCCGTTAAATTGCTTTGATTGGTTGAAATGACTGTCACCATCAGTTGCCGATAATTAAAAACTGATAATGGAAAAACCCCTAAAAGTAAAAATGCTCATCGAATAAGATTAGCTTGGCTTCGACTAATGCTCTATTTTCAACATACCGCCTTTTAATTTGTAACCGCATTATATTTACAAAAATCTCATTATCTCATAATCATCACAGATGATTGATTGATTTTAGCAAAGAGCAAAACTGCTTGATTTCATTTTAATCTCTTTTAAGTGAACACAGTACCTCCCGAAAGTTTTTTCGACGTACTCGAATATTAAAATTTTTGCAATGCAGATTTCTTTTTTTTTCTGGGATAGAAGTTGATACATCATAATTCTATCCATTTCTATTTTTTCCTAAGGATGTATCAGTTGAAAGACTTTGAGAAAGCTCAAGGCTTGTGGTGTATACTGTATTTTCTGCCTTCATACTGTAATTTAATAACTAAGCATTTTTTACGTAAAACTATAAATCAGAATTTGTTTCAAGTACTCTTCAGATGATTCGGATACAACTTATACGAAAATTCCAGAAAAATTGATTAATTGATGAGACAAATGGAGATTTCTCATTTATACATTTCAATAATTTTTTATGAATTCATTCAATAAAATATAAATTCTAGTAGAATCACTGATTTGAATGACATAATCTCCACTCATTGTAGAAACCGCCTATGGAATAAAATTATTTATATCAATATTTTTTAAAATTATAATCTATCAACTTCTGATGTGCTTTATTTAAACATAAATTCAATGACAATGACAACACAAACTGTTTGCAATTTTTTCAAGCTGTTTTATTAAAAGTATGATACATTACAATTATAAGTGGAATAGAATATCATTCAAATATCCACCACGACTGCGTCTGCAGTCTGGCCTCAATCCGAATATCGAAATTTTCAATGACTTTCCGACATGTTGTTGGTGTTATTTCACGAATTTCAACTTGAATGTTGCTCTTCAGATCATTAATTGTTTGTGGCTTGTTAGCATATACTCGACTTTTCAAAAACCCAGAAAAAAATCTAATGGTGTTAGTTCTCATGACCTTGGAGGCCAATTGAAATCTGCATGCCGTGAAATTACACTTTGAGGAAATTTTGATCGCAAAAACGTAATTTTTTCTCGAGCTGTGTGACATGTAACACCGTCTTGCTGAAAATAGATGTCAGACACATCAATATGACTCAACTGTGTCCATGAAAAGCCTCTCAACATTGATTGGTATCGCTTAGCATTCACAGTAACAGCATTTGCAGCATCATCTTCGACGAAAAATGGCTCAATGATTCCATTTGCCCAAAATACACACCAAACAGTAACTTTTTGTGGGTGTAGAGATTTTTCATGAATAACACGAGGATTTTCATCACCCCAGATACGACAATTTTGCTTATTGACGAATCCCTCCATTGTGAAATGAACTTCGACACTAAACAAAATTTTGCTTGAAAACAATGTTCATTGTTCAATAATCCAACTATCGAAATTACGACGTTGTAAATGGTTTCTTTCGTTCAATTTCTGGGTTAATTGAATTTTACAAGCGTGTAAATGCAAATCTTTATGCAAAATTCTTCACAAGGAGCCATAAGATATGCCCAATTCTTGCGAACGACGCGAAATTGATGTTGTCGATTCATTTTCAACACTTTCACTAATAGCAACAATATTTTCATTTGTGCGTATAGTTTTTGATCTTTCACTTTTTGGTTTATCAGTAACACAACCAGTTTCAACGAATTTTTTCACTAATCTTTAAATTGAATATTGATTTGGCCGATTATTCACACCAAAAAAATCACGAATTTTGCGATGGGTATTTTTCAAAGAACGCCCATTTTCATAATAACTTTTAATTTTGTAAACGCGTTGTTGCAATATGTACCTGTCCATAGTTAAAACTGTACAACCTTCTAATAAAACAAAATGGCTTATGTCATTTGAAAAGATGTCACGTGTAAAAATTATATAATGCTGACAGATGTCAGCACCTAGATAGGTGTCGCATTCCGATGACCCTTTTCATCATTTGTTTTTATGAACAGATATGCTGTGATGATTATTTTGATAAGAAGTATTGTTGATTGTTGCCATGTGTTCGTTTTATCATCTAAATATTTCTATATTTTCTTCAAACAAATTCTTTTTTTCCATCATTCAATCTCCGGGAGGTACGCTCTTCTCATAGCATGATGTACTAAACATAAGAAAGGTGTGAACTCTTGGAGCCCACGTTTCGAGGTTCTTCCTCAGTGATGTTCTACCTGTGATCAACATCTCTGGCTACCAAAAAGGCCAAACCACACCTAAATAGCATTTATTACGTTAGATGTAATATTCATGAAATCTCTCGTCGTCTGTTTGATCACGAAAGAAATGTTAAAAAAAGATTTTTAAAAACTCGTAACTGTCAACGTATATTTTTCCATGTATTTGTACAACAGATATACCTCATTTCTCTGCTCAATTTTCCATTAACTCCGAATGAAATCTGTAATATACACGTACGGACCCAAAATTTTAATATTCACTTTTTAAGATAGCCAGTTGCCAAGACAAAACTGAAAACTTTTTTTTGTGTAAATAGAAGACGAGAGAACAGAATCTTAGTCATGTTATTAGGGTTAGTTAGTGTGTACGAATGTGTCAAAGTATTAACTGAAGACTGTGCAGGCACACATCGCCGGAGTTTAGGCTAAATGTCACTATTTGTAATAAATAAATCAAAAATAGTAGATCGAACAAAGAGGATTTTCAAGAGAGAAATTGATGAAAAAGAGTATTATAACATAGTTAATTATATTTTTTGAGAAAGTGACCTTGAATGAAAATCTACTTTTTTCTCAAAGATGCAACGACAACACACTGAAGATTATTTTGCGTACAACTCTTCGTATTTTTGCAATAGCAAATGGCGACGCCAGAATATCCCTATTCTAGGTGCACAAGATTCTTATTTTGTAAAACATTCAAAAGTCAACAAACATGGTCGCCCTATGACGCATTCCTTTTCGAAGCATTCTCTATATTTCTACGCCATAAAATTAGGCTGAGTGGATGTTGTAGAACTAAAACTAAGAAAATGTATAGATAATTTAGTGTTAAAAGAAGCATTTTGTACAGCTGCATGCTTTGTTAATTGATTATTTACATTTACTAATTAGATGTGCAAAAGGCAAGTTCTGTATGCGGGCCAAGTGCGAATGGCGTGTATCTGTAAGAACCTGTCAGAATCTGTTCTTCCGGACACGGTAGTTTAGATGATACTTGTATATCCGAGGAGATACAAGACAGTCAAGTTTTTTGTTTTTAAAAGCAGAACGTATTTGATGTTTTTGTATATTACATTTTAACTTGATATATTTCTCATAAAAGGGCGAAGAAGTATTATACGTTTTAATAAAAATATATTTTGGAAATTAATGAATTTATTCGGTTAAATTGTTTGAAACGGTCCCCTTTGTGAGATATATCAAATTGGCAATATTTTATGAACTGATTTAATTTATTTAATTCTCATCTGATATACAAGTTTTAGGTTGTAATCTTCAGAGTAATATATTGATTAGTTTATATAAAGATTTTTTACCTGCTGAATGCGTATAATATGATGTTGATGTTTTTGATTCTTTATTGTAAAATATATTATATTTCGATCGCTAGTTTATTTTGCTTCTATCTCGCTTTGTTTTGAAGATAGAGCCGCAACCCTTGTGATATTCTTGATATTCCATGAAATTGAATCTGAGGAATTGATTTTCAATATACATTTCAACCCGTTCAACAAATTTTGTTTCAAATCACTTATGGCTCATCTTCAAACCAGCTCTTATTGAATATGGATGGTTCCAACTTATAATTCATAGTGATTCATATATTTAGGAAATTTTTAATTCCATTTCAGATTTTCAAAAATGAATTAAACTAGTCATGAATATGAAAAATTTCTTACAATTCATGAAGTTAATTTTTAATCGAGAGAGTATTTCTTTCATTATTGTTGGGAGAAATTGGGTGCTATTTAATTTTTTCTTGGTGATTTTTGAGATTTTATTGTAAATAATACATATTATTGTTATACCAAAGATCGAACAAGGGCAATAAAAATCATTCGAGGAAAATATGTAGAAGGTTAATTGTAAATAGTTGTGATTTTTTGAATTATTTGATGGAACTTTTCATATTTTGAAAAAATGTGCTATCAATCTATGTGACATTATTTCATGTTGATGTCGTGTTTCAGGTGCAGGAAAAGCTAACTCTGGAAAATGTTGAACAGTCCAAATTGTGGTGGGTTATCAGTCTGACTTCGGTCAAATTGAATTTCAAACGGATATTTTTATCGGTGGATAATCCAATTGGATATATCGAATAAGAATCCAATCTCTTTAATGGCAAAATTAAATATGCGTCTTCTAGGTAAATGTATAAAAAAATTAATTAAAAAATTTTCAATTGAAATTTAATGAGATAAAGCTGAAAGGTCGAGTTTATACTTTGATCTAAATTAATCAATATATTAACTTGACTGATATACTAGATGACTCTAATTTGGGGGTGGACCCGAGTAAAAAGAGAACACTTAGAATTATTAAAGAAAATTGTGGATAATATATAGCAAATACTCCTTTTTCGGCATGTTGTTCAACAAATATTAAATTACCTATAAGGTGACCTTTTTTTACCTCCATATCATTGCTAAATCATTATATATTTCGCATTGTCATCTTCAGAAAGGTGGTGTACACGTCGGCTCTTTAATGAGTGGTTCAACACAGTTAATTTACTTGATTATAAAATCCTATATTGTCAATTTCAAACTCTGGAACTGTTTCCTTTACAAGGGTTGTTAGTGTTCTTCATTGGAAAGTGAAGTTTCCGAGTATTTTGATTCCAATACGTAAATTCCAGTGAAATATCGAGCAAATTCGACGGTCGGAGATAAGCACCATATTGTGAGAATATTTTTATAATTATTAATAACCGATAACAAGATGCCTAACAAAATTTCATGTTATTGTTGTCGTAAACAATACGATAGTCATCAGGTCTTATCGTGTGTCATATGCGGGAATTCCTTCGGAGGCACCTGTGTCGGTATGGGAAATTCCGAAATACGTATCATAAACGCGAAGAAGTCAGTGGCGTGGAATTGTCCTGGGTGTGAGAATTTGCGGGATGATGTTAGATCGTTGAGATCGGTTATTTCTTCTCTACAGGAAGAAATACAGCAGCTAAAAGTCTCTATTCAGTCTCTCTCTTCACGGCCTCAGGATGGTTTTGATGATGAAAAGTTCGAGGATATTCTTTTGGAGTTTGAAGAGCGTCAGAAACGTAAGAACAATTTGATAGTTCATGGTCTGCCTGAGCCGACGGATGGAACGAGTGATGAAATGATCGCTTGTGACTGTCAGGCTATCAATGGGATGCTCGGCTCTACTCTGCCGGGTTTTCCCACTCTGGGCCCATCTGATATTAGGCGTCTTGGAAAACGATCAGCTGTTGATAAGCCAAGGCCTCTTAAGCTCATCCTGGATAGGAGTCAACTTGTTTTTAGGGTCTTGGGAAAATCCAAAGACTTCAGAAGGGACTTCAATGTATTAGTTTCCTCAGATAGGACCCCAAGACAGAGAGATTACTTCAATAAAATTAAAGCTGAATTAGAGCAACGAAGATCTACAGGGGAAAATGTTGAGCTGAGATATAGAAAAGGCGTCCCTGTTATAGAACATTTAAACTCAGTTCTCCCAATTGTAGGATAAAGAAGAATACATTATATTATCAGAACGTACGAGGCCTAAACACTAAAACTATGGAATTAAAAACTAATGTATTGAGTGAAGACTACGAGGTGGTGTGTCTGAGTGAGACTTGGTTGCAGGATGGCGTGTACGATTCTGAGTTGTTTCCTTCTAACTACGATGTTTTCCGATGTGATAGGAACCTGGTTACAACGGGTATGGCAACTGGTGGTGGTGTTCTCGTGGCCGTACGCAGTGATTTGTGTGCAGTGGTAGTTGACATTTCAGAGCTGACTTCTCTTGTTCCTTCAATAGATGCTGTGGCTTGTAAGATTATGTACAGAACTCATTATGTATTTATTTTGCTGTTGTATATTCCACCAAAGACTGATATTGCAAGTTATGAACAATTTTTTGATTCGTTGTCGACATTCAATGTATTTCAGGATAATGGTGTAATCGTGTTGGGGGACTTTAATTGTCCAAAATATATTGAGAGATCTTGTTTTGATGGTCGCTCATTGGTACTCAATGTATTTTCGGAATCATCTCAGGTGAAGCAATTCAATGAGGTATGTAATTCGGGGAATTCATTGTTGGACTTAGTGTTCTCTAATTTTAAGTGTGATGTCGTTGACTCATTTGGTTCTCTTGTGGCCGTGGATTCATATCATCCTCCATTGGAAATATCTTATTTTCCTGAACAGTCCAGGAGGAATTTTGAATTTTCAAGTTCGAGTCCCTGCTCTTCTCCATGTAGATATAATTTCTTGAGGGCGAATTATGTCGATATGTACCGGTACATTTGGGAAGCGGATTGGACTCCTGTTACAGATGAGGTTGATCCGAACTTGGCATGTGATCGATTTTATTCAATTTTGAACACAATATTTGAGCGAACGGTGCCTGTCAAAGTCCCTAGAAAAAGGCGATTTCCCTCATGGTATTCATCCAAAATCATCGATATCATTTATCGCAAAGAAGCTGCCCTCAGGAGCTATAAAAAATTTAAGAATGACTTCAATCGCAATCAATATAACAAACTTAGAAGTTTGCTCAAGTCGGAAATCAACAACGCTTTCAGAGGTTATGTTATAGCTTCTGAACAGAGGTTAATGACAGATCCTTCGGATTTTTGGTCATTTGTGAGGGATAGCAGGGGTCATTCTCGTGTACCCGGGGTTATGAGCGATGGTCAGGGAACAATAGATAAGCCGCAGGATATCGTTAACGCGTTTGCACAGCACTTTGGTGACGTCTATGATGTTCCATGTGATACTTGTTGTTTTGGTAATGTTGGGGATGATTCAGGTCAGTTTGTTGGCATTGGTGAGATCACAGAGGACGATGTGGCGAGAGCGTCGAAGAAACTCTCAAACAAGCGCACTGCTGGGGTTGATGAGATCCCTAGTTTCATGGTGAAGGACTGCATAGGAGCACTTTCTGCCCCTCTGGCACACATATTTAATCTTTCCATAACCACAGGCAAATATCCTTCAGTTTGGAAACGGTCCAAAATAATTCCTGTTCTTAAAAAGGGTGAAAAATCGATGATCTCGAATTACCGACCGATTTCCATCTTGTCGAATTTTTCGAAGATCTTTGAGATCATCATCTACAATTCTATTTTTCCCTCTGTGCGCAACAAAATAACTGACAGCCAGCATGGATTCATATCTAAAAGGTCGACGACAACTAACCTTGTTTCATTTTTCGAGAGGGTGCTGAATTCATTGGATAAATCAGGTCAGGTAGACGTTATATATACGGACTTTAAGAAGGCCTTCGACAGGATAGATCATGGTATTTTGATTAACAAGTTGAAGAATAAATTTGGTTTCAGCCCTAAATTGATCAATTTGATCGGGTCATATCTGTCTAGCAGGCTGTGTCGTGTTGAGGTTGAGGGTTACTGTTCTGTGGAGTTTTGTGCAACATCCGGAATTCCTCAGGGATCCAACCTTGGGCCTTTGCTTTTCCTTTTATTTGTTAATGATATAGTGGATGAAATTGATGTGTCAGTGTTGTTATTCGCGGACGACCTTAAAATTTTTCTACAAATACTCAGTCTCACTGATTGTGCAAGACTGCAAGCAGCACTCGATGGCCTTTCAACATGGTGCAAAGACAATAGATTGAGCTTGAATATATCTAAATGCTATGATATGACATACACAAAGAAAAAAATATCGTCGATTTCGATTATAAAATCAATGGCACAATGCTGTCTCGAGTAACCGAGATAAGGGATCTGGGGATTGTGTGTGATAGTGGTTGCTCATTTGTGCCGCATATAAGACAGTTGATACTCTCATCCAATAAAACCTATGGATTCATAGTCCGAAATACCAGAAACTTCCAGAACTCAAACACTTTAATAGCCCTGTTTAACTGTTTAATAAGAAGTCGACTGGAATACTGTAGCATAGTTTGGAGACCTATATATGACTGTCATAGAAGGAGCATTGAGTCGGTCCAGAGGAAATTTTACAAGTTTTTAATGTGGAAGCAGGATGGTGTGTATCCTCCTATAGGCTATGACAATAATCTTTTGCTCTCTAGGTTTCGGTACCGTATCCACTACGGATAGGGTAAATATATGTGCACTATTGTTCATATACAAAATTATTAATCAAAAAATCGATTGTTCGGAGCTTTTGTCTTGTCTTCCGTTTCTGGTTCCCCGATTGGGTTCAAGAGGTGACATGGTGTTTTACTGTGGGGCGGAGAGAACGAATGCCGGATCTCGATCTCCTATAAATTATGCTTGTAAGATAATCAATTCTCTCGCCAATGTATGCGACATTTTCTTTAACTCTCCTCGGGCCATAGTGCAGGCCTATTTGTCGCGCCTCATCTGAATTTTGTAAGGGTTGTTTTTGTTTTGTTTTTATCATAGTTCCTTATACACCATATCAATATGTATCTGTATTATCAAATTTTTTTTTGTGTGTTTTCCTGTAATTGGGAGTGTATCCTGTAGGAAATAAACTACTTATTATTATTATTATTATTATTATTATTATTATTATTATTCATGTACCATATCATCTGGTTTCTAAAATAATAAAATACTGAATTTATACAAATATTTGCAGTAACATTTTACACATTTGGTGCAGAAACTTTCATTTTTGGGATTATTTTAATGAAAGTAATCTCCTCAACTGTGTTGGAATATATTGAAATAAATTTTTTTTTCGATTTTCACTAGCAAATAGTAAAGTCACCTTGATGTAATGTTCATATTTGATATGAATTTCACCATCTACTTAATTCAAAATGTATTCATTCTGTGTACATTTCATTATAAAGTATATCCTCTATTCGTAATGAAAGTAACGTCAAAATTGCAATTTTAGTTATTCAGAAATATACCTTAAGCAAATAATACACTGAATGATAAAATTTTCAAATGTGAGGCTTGTGGAGATTAGGTTAATTGATTTAGGGAATATAATAAAAATTAGGAAAATGTTTATTATCGGGAAATATTTCGCTAACATATCATTTGGTGGTAATAACGCTAAGAGTAAATTAAACTGAAATTTTCGACAGATGATATATTATAATCAACTGATTCGCCACTACTGTTTGGACTATTCTTCATCATTATTTCCGGGAGTATCAGATCCTGAACCAACTTGTTGTATTTAGTTGTACTTGCTCGCCGGCACAGGCCGTTCAATGAAACTATTATGTACGAGAGGTGTGAAAAAGTAAATCTTCCATTTGACAAATCCTCCCTTTGGCCAACATCGATAATATGATTATACAAAAAAATGAAATTGATTCCCTTTTGAACTAAATTTCTTCTATTCAATTCGACTATAAATGTGTTCCTTGCTAAACGATTATTATAATCATGAGAAAAAATTCAGTCTGTAAATAACACATAAGTATAAAAAGTGATACTTTAAAGGTATGTCTTTGTTGGAATTATTATACATTTTTGTAAAAAAATTCGCATTTTGTATTCTTCAGAATAAGGTGATAAAGTTCATAGGATATACATACTCATTTCAAATTTGATAAATCTCTACATGTAGTTATAATTCTGTATGTCAATAATTTCATCTTTGATTCTTAGAACTAATGTGAGAAAACATAGATTGCTCATTGTGTGGAGATCATAACCAGATCTCCTAGTGAGAAATTAAATAAATATTTGAGGATATTGCCAAAAATGTGTTAAATGGGTAATGTTTGATCTTGAGACTCTATATTTCATCTTTATTTTTTCTGTGGAATTTGATAAAGGAATAAATGTTCGTCAACCATTCAACAGTCGGCGAGAATCCGTACGCTAGCTTGTATTTACGCAAAATAAACGTACGTTCCTGTTAAAATTATAAAATGTGTTGTCTTATTTCATCCTAACTCCCTTTATTGTTGTTTTATACATATCCATATTCATTAGCCAGTCAAAACTTCTATAGTTCTATTCAAAACGGTCAACATAGACCTAATCTGTTGACTTTAAGAAGTTTAATTCAATATTCTGAGTATTTAAGAAGACCTCGTTGGAATTTCAAGAATGCAAATTGGATTGAATTTGCTAAGAATGTAGACAGTGATATTAGGTGGATTAAACCCACTCAGGATAACTATCACAGATTCTTAGGTGTTGTGAAAACCGCAGCAAAAAAGTTCGTTCCAAGAGGTTTCCGGAACGAGTATATTCCAAGTTGGTCGAAAGAAACCGATAATTTGTATGCTGTTTGCAAACCAAAAAATTGTAAGGCCAAGAGTTCAATAGAATATATTTATATATATATATTTTTTGTTATGAAAGTTATAAGAAGAAAACGATTGCATATTAATTTCCAAATTGTTTTTTCGGTAGTATGATTCCTAAAGAAAAGACTGCCGAATGGATTATTTCTGCTGTATTTTAATTTATTATTATTTTTTCAAATCTCCAAAGTCAAACGATTGAAACTTTGAAAAAGGAATTATTTTCTCTAGATGTTGTCAAAAATTGAATAAAGAAAGAAATTGAAATTAAAATTGAAGGAGATTGAGGCAAAAGAGTTCCCAAGAATTTTGTTTTAATTATATGATCTCACTTGATCGAAAAAATACGCCTGATTCAATGAAATTGCATAACAAAATATTCCAGGCAGAGTAAAAATCAGGTCAGTTGAGTGAGTGAAAGTACGAGTTTACTACAAAATCAAAACATCAGATGACTACAGGTAGATCACATATTCGTTTTCAATGATAGAACACAACATTAAGCCTTTGAACTAATTTTCCCTGTAACTTGAAATCAAATCAGTGCCTGCGAAATCTCGAAGGACTAAGGGTTCAGTTTTCTTTTACTCGAACACGCTTGCTAGACGTCAAGTAGATTCGAAATGAAATTTATTAGATCTTATAGGATTCTTTTGCCGCATCTCTTCCCGGCTGAATAAAACTTCTTACATAAAAGTTCCCCAATACTACTCTATATCATGATTTTGCCGAGGCTCCGAGCCTTAGTTTGAAGTTTTCCTTTCAGAACTTTAACTTTGTTATTTTATGTTGAAAGAATGCATTTCGACGTTGCACTGAGGTTCTCGCATTGTGTATGGATGAACATGATCGATATTCTTCGGAGGGTGATCTTATCTACATTTCAAAGTAGTGACGAAAAATTCCATCTGTCGGAGCGTAGGTATATAGAATACAGAGTGGATGTATAGAATAAAGGGCGAAACTTAACAACTAAATTAATCGTAACCATAGATTCTTGTGATTAAAAAAAAAATCTTTTTTCGATGCTATTTTTCGAAATTCGACGCATTAAAAGAGTGTTGAAATTTCATGAAAAAAATTGATTTTTGCTTATATCTTTGTAGTGGATGATCCAAATGTATTTGAATTTTTTAGGATGTTTCAAACAAATGGGACACACGTTTAAGATCAAACACACTTGATGTTTCCACTAGGTTTTTTCGTTAATTCATAACCAACACAAAACCATCTCAACTTACTATAAAATAGGCAGGTACGAAACACATCTTAACATTTCCTGCATGTTTGAACATTTGAGAAGAATTTATCATTCCACATTTATATTCCTAAAATGCTCAATTTCCAAAATATTCTTCGATGTTGAATGATTTGAAATTTTCAAAATAATGAGAAAATTGCTGTTTCTCCTAGTTCCGAATCTGACTGAAAATAACCACTGAACCGAAATAATTCCACGTTACAACAGTTTTTTTTTTTAATCATCATCATTGAAAATTTTGCTATATATGTAAAAAATTTCACTTCTTCAGTGGATGGATGAAAATTAAGGAGACGTGCTGAAAAAGTTTCTTGTTAATGGTGAAATAAACGTAAATATTTCTTCAATTTTTAATGAGATAGCATAACACTTACTTTGTGTATTTTAACATGTTATTAAAAACAATATCTTGAAATTCAAATACATCCTAGCGTATCTTAAGTAAGGTTACCGTTTCATGGTAGAACAAAGGAACTACAATGCAAAATTTGGTCTTCAAAATTCAGAAACGAAGTTTCACAACGTTGAAAGGAAGGAACCTGCAGAATATTGTGGAAATAGTTGGGCTAAAAAGTGTTTAATATCATTTGAAAAAAAAAATTTTTTTAATTTTGTAAACTTGGTATATATAAATGGTAAGTTTTTATGACCACCATATATAACTGACAACTGAAATGAAAAAATGGTAGCACAGATCAAACTTTTACCTAAAATCATGGCAAATTTCGAACTGAAATCTCAAATATTGAGCGAAATACGAGGTCTGTAAATTAAGTAATGAGACTGATTTTTTTTTATTTTTAATACGAAAATAATTACAATTCAATATTGTCACCTTCAAAATAACTTACTTCTGAGGCCACACATCGCTAGATACGTTTCTTCCACTCCTTATAGCAGTGCTGGAACTCCTATATTGAAATAGCAGCTGTTTGAATTTTTTCGACCATCCCAAAATAATTACCCTTGAGGTAATTTTTCAACTTTGGAAAGAGAAAAAGTCACAAGGATCACCCTGAACAAAAACTCGTTTATTATTATTATTATATTAATTTGATGAACGGTGACTGTCAACCGACGATCTGAACGCACCAGATCCTGTATTCTGTCGACATTTTCATCGATCCTTGAAGATGCAGGGATTCCGCTTTGTAGTCCATCTTCAATCGTCTCTCTTCCTTCTGAAAATGCCTTAACCACCGAAAAACCTGGGTCCGTGACAAAACACTATCTCCGTAAGCCTGCGTAAGTTAAAGAAGAGTTTACGTTGCACAGTGCCCAAATCAAGTGAAGCAAAACCTGAAAGCACACCGTTGCTTTAAATTGATGTCATTTTTAGAACACAATAGGAAAAACTGTTTCACAAAAACAATCGCTACGCGATCACATGTTCCTCTACCACCCCACTAAGCCTCGCGCTTCTAGTGTTGCCATTGCCAACTCTCAAATTTGATTTAAAAAGTTTTTAGTCATTTCATAATTCAAAAATGTTGAAGAAAGATTTAGGAAACTGAAGTGGATTAATTGAATTTTTTCAAGAAAAATCATAAAAAATCTGGCAACACTGGAAATTTGAAAGTATTGCATAAATGTGCTTTAGATAACCTAATAATGATTCAAAAAATATGAAACCTTCTGCCTGAATATTTTCCGTAATAATTTCATAGGGCATCTACCTACCTTGGGACACCCGATATATTTTTGTTGATTCTTTCAAATCATTTTGGCGATTTTTTCAGTATTGCATTGTTCCAGAGTGTGGAAAAAGACTTTAGAACAGGTGAGTAAAAGCTCCTGACCCCACATCAGTGCTTCTTTAATTTTATTTGTTTGAACTTCGTTTTTCTTCGATCAAACAACTAAAAATAAAATAATAATTATCACAACTATGCAGGCAGGGATGTATCACATGGGCGTATTCACGGCAGGGGGGGGGTGGTTGGGGGTAATTACCCCCTCCCCAGAAAACAGTTTCCAACACTAAACCCTCGAATGAAAATGTCTTTGTGAGACAAGATGGGTTGAACGTCACGAATCAGTGCTTCACTTTCAGAGTTCGATTGAAACCATTATAAAACTTCTTGACATTATTTCTCATTGGAAAGATGCAATAAGTTGTTCCGTTTTTATAGTATCATTATGCTCTCTGTCTGATATCTTAGCGTTAACCGTCAATTTGAGTAAGATATTGCAAGCCAAGTCAGTTGATAAACAGTATGCAAATATGCTAATAATTAATGTTATCACAGTTTTAAAAGAAATACGTCAAAACTCCGAAACTCATTTTAGTAATGTATTCGCTTTGATAGCCGATATTCATAAAAAATTAAATATAGAAATTACTAAACCAAGAATAACACAGAGACAATCACATCGCTCAAATATACCTACTGAAAATGATTAATGTTTTTTTCAGAATCAATGTTTATATTCCTATGTTAGATTATATCTTACAAGATCTACAATATCGATTTAACGAAGAATCTCTGAAAGCTTACGAGTTTAATTTTTTTTTCTTCAATTTTCAATACGAAAACGGACACAGAAATCAATCTTTCACTTGGAATAGTCGCGGAGTATATGAATAACCTTGAGAATGTCAAAAATAAAGACTTGATGCTTTTGAAATTGAAAGCAGAATTCAGTATTTGGAAAATCATGACAGAACACATAACAGATGGTATGGCGTTATATTCGTCCTGCGATGAAAGTCTCTTTCCACTTATAAAAAAATGTCTTAAAGTTTTGGTCACTCTGACCGTTAGTGAGCCTCCGCTGAGAGGAGTTTCTCCTCACTGCGGCGTCTTAAAACCTGGCTTCGTTCGACAATGGGTCAGGATAGATTAGTTGGGCTATCATTGCTATTTATACATAGAGATATTTCAATAAAGGTGGGCAATATTATAAGTAGATTTGCTAATAATAAAAAGAGGTGGATTGATTTCGTTTTGTAATTTTTGAATCATGTTTGATGCTAAAAGGAGCGGGTATGTTTTAATTAATATAACATTCACTAATATTTCTGATATTTTTCCCTTTAAATTTCGAATGATTTATTTCTTGAGTTTTTATATATTTTTTTACCTATATATATTTTATTTCTTGACTTTTATATACCTATATTTTATTTCTTCAAATTCTATGATGATTACTGTATGCACTGTTCTCGTAATTGTTTGTTTTATATGTTCTCAATGTAGAATAAAAACTGTCAAATTATAGATGAGCTACAATAAATCCCCCCCTCCTAGCGCGCTTTCGCTCAAACTCATTATCTTATTATTGATAGTTCAGGTCAACTCCCAAAAACTTGCCACTATCCCCCCCCCCCCCAAACTCAATCTCTGGATACGCCACTGATGTATCAGTTCGATGTATCAAAGGATTCCCAAAGAAGATTATTAGAATGTAATGAGAAAGGTATGACATTGATAATGAAAAATCCAAAATAGCTCCGATTAGATACTAAACTTATTTTAGAATGTTTTGCTGTTCCGTTCGTCCTAAAGGATTCATACTCTATTTGGCTTTCAGTTATCGTGTTGGTCATCAGAAAATTGGAGTCTCTCTGACGTTCATTTCGATATTTTCAAGATAGTGCAAGATTTATAGCGACGACTTTTCCTCCAAATCGGAGATTTACGTCCTGTAACTTCAACATGAGTTAAGCCTCGTTCGTTCTTGGCATGTTAGAAATTGTGACAGAAATCCTATGGATGGTTGAAAATCTATCGGGTATAAGCTTGATTTTTAATTCAAAAGAGAAAACCTTTACGAAGTATTATATATTTACTATTTAGTGTGTACAAAAATCTACTATATCATCTATCTGCTATTTCATCTCTACGAAGAGGAAATTTCAGAGTATGTCAATAACCTTCATGAATTCACAATATTTTGTTGAGATGCGATGATTATTTTTAAGTAATCGAATATTTAGAATATTTAGAGTAATTAGTCAGATAAATCAACGTCTTTGAAATATTTCATAGCCTCCCCCCCAATCTCAGATTAGATTAGAGGTGTTTGAGGTTCAACGGTACCCTACTGGCCCATAGCAGAAACTTATTAAGTGATTTTATGCAGGCTCCAACTTCAGAAAACAACACATTCCATGACACAAATTTATTCAATACTACTTTATCAAGGCTGGATATGCAGTGACTCTCTCTTGTGCAGGTTTCAAGGCTATGAAGAACAATACTACAGATTTCGAGGTCACGGAGAAGAACAGACGAAGAGAAGTACCGTAGAGTTAGAGGTTCTAGCTATAACATCAAAACCTGGCAACAATAGAAAGTGAACATGAATCATAGAAATATACCAGAATCAGGACGTCTCATTCAAGAAAACAACCACAAAAGTTCAGGCAGCTCCAGACAAACAACAATCCGCAATACCACAGAGTATTGAATAATTCTATACCAGAGACAGGTTGTCTCTGTTCTATACTCTATGCCAGATACTCTCGATTGTTCCTGATATCTCAACTAATAATAAAGGAATGACGACTGTGCATATGCAGGCAGTAGGCGTGAACCTCCTAAAATTCCATTGGTTCCTGATGTCTCAACTAATCGTGAAGAAATGACGACTATACATATGCATGCAGTAGGCGTAAACCTCCTCAAATTCTATTGGTTCCTGGTTCCTGATATATCAACTAATCGTAAAGTAATGATAACTATACTAAGCATGCTGTTGGCGTAAATCTACTAAAATTCCATTTGTTCCTGATATCTCAACTAATCGTAAAGAAATGACGAATGCACATACGCATGCAGTAGGCGTAAACCTCCTGAAATTACATTGGTTCCTGATATCTCAACTAATCTTAAAGAAATGACGACTATACTAAGCATGCTGTAGGCGTAAATCTTCTAAAATTCCATTGGTTCCTGATATCTCAACTAATCGTAAAGTAATGACGACTATACTAAGCATGCTGTTGGCGTAAATCTGCTAAAATTCCATTGGTTCCTGATATCTCAACTAATCTTAAAGATATAACGACTATACTAAGCATGCAGTAGGCGTGAACCTCCTTGAATTCCATTGGTTCCTGATATCTCAACTAATTGTAAAGAAATGACGGCTATACAAAGCATGCTGTAGGCTTAAATCTGCTAAAATTCCATTGGTTCCTTATATCTCAACTAATTGGTTATCGTGGGATCGGGGGGAGCCTGTGGATGTTATCTACCTTGACTTCTCCAGGGCCTTCGATAGGGTCCCTCACCGTCGGTTGCTTGCTAAGCTCTCTCATCTTGGAATCAGGGGAAGTGTTCTTGCTTGGATTGGGGCTTATCTATCCAATCGTTTTTTCCACGTCAGGGTCGATCGTTCCTTCTCCAGTCCCGGGAGCCCTTTGTTATCTGGTGTTCCACAAGGTTCCGTCCTGGGCCCTATATTATTTTTATTATACACCTCCGATTTACCTAGATTACTCCACTCTTCGTGCTCTATGTTTGCAGATGATACTAAAATATATAACTTTCCCTTATCTAACTTCAATACTCTGCAACGTGAGATGAATGAATTGATTGTTTGGTGTGGTGAATGGTTGCTTCCTTTGAGTGTGGAGTAGTGCTGTGTTCTTCATATTGGTAGAGGCAACCCGAGGAGGGAGTACTTCATCGGCGGCGATAGGCTGAAACAAGTTTCAAGTCACTGTGACCTGGGTGTAACTGTCTCCGAGGATCTTCGCTGGTCAAACCATGTTAGCATCATCACTGCCAGAGCCAGACAGTTGACTTATGCCATCCAAAAGACCTTCAACGGATGTGATGTTGCTACATTGAGGCTTCTCTTCACCACCTACGTAAGACCATTGTTAGAATATGCTGGCCCAGTTTAGTGGCCTTCCACTCGTGCCGATGAGCATTGCCTCGAGTCGGTCCAGCGCTGGATCACTCGTATACCCTTTGGAAGGATTCGCCCCACCTACGAGAACAGGCTCATCACTTTCGGATTGCCGACTTTCCAGTCGCGGCGCGACAGAGGTGATTTAATTTTTTCTTTCATGTCTTTACGTGGCCACTTTGGTGATGATATCCGTGGCTTATATACTTTAAACACCAATAATCTGAGAGGTCACCAGTTCAAATTGGCAAAGGAAAAGTTTGCTACTTCCCAGAGGCATAGTTTTCTTACCAACAGAATCTTTGAGAGGTGGAACCGTTTACCAAGTGCTGTGGTTGATGCTCGAAGTGTCAATGGGTTTAAGAATGCCTTAGACTTGTTTTGTGATGGAGCTGTTCAAATGTGAAACAATTAAATTTAATTTGTATTGAGTTTATAGGAAATTTCCTCTACTCTAGTTTTTGTTATAATAATAATAATAATAATAATTAATCGTAAGGAAATAACGACTGAACATACGCATGCTCTAGGCGTAAACCTCCTGAAATTGCATTGGTTCCTGATATCTCAACTAATTCATAGTACTATTCATAGTACGAAAACGCACTCTTCGAACCATTTTAAATCTAAAACACTTAGAATCTTGCAGAAATCGCTTCCGAGAGAACAGAATCCTAACTTTAACAGGTCTCTACTTATATTAATTACTTATACTTTTCTTCAATAGCAAGAATTCGATTACTCACCTAAAATCACGAAGCGAAAGGAATTTAAATTACAATTACCCACGACATCAGTTGACTAAATTTGAGAAAGGATGCTTTATATTCGGCAATATCAGCTTTTAAGAAGTTGCCCCCAATAATAAAAGTAATAAATTCAGAAAGCCTATTTAAAAATCAGGTCAAGAAATTATTACTGGATCTGGAGCCATATTCTTTGTCAGAGTACTTTGGATGTTGTTTTGGTGAAAATGGATAGATAGTTATTATCACTGCAGTTGGAGCTCTAATTATTGTCTTGCATATTTCTTTTTTCTTTGTATGACGTATATCTTTTTCACAATCTTGTATTGTAATTTATGAAATGAAGGGATTACTTACTTACTTACTTCATCGTAAAGAAATGACGACTGTGCATGCGCATGCAGTAGGCGTGAACCTCCAGAAATTCCATTGGTTCCTGATATCTCAACTAATCGTAAAGAAATGACGACTGTCCATACGCATGCAGTAGGTGTAAAAGCATGATGAAGGCGTGAACCTACTAAAATTCCATTGGTTCCTGATATCTCAACTAATCATAAAGAAATGACGACTGTCCATACGCATGCAATAGGCGTAAAAGCATGCTGTAGGTGTAAATCTGCTAAAATTCCATTGGTTCTTAACAGGCCTGCCGCTAGCTGTCTGAGCGCCCGCGTGCAAATACTGTTATGCCGCCCTCAACAGGGCGCTACATCCAGAGAGCAATTCGAGGGGAGGGGGTGAATAGTGGCAAGTTTTAGCGAGGGACCTGAACTGATCTAGAGTGAAAAGCGGAGAAAGGGGGGGAAGTTTAGATCGTTTCCATTCGAAGATTTAGTGTGAAAAACTCTTTCCTGGGGGTAATTACACCCAGTAACCACCCCCCTCAGGGCATGGTCTGCTTTCCGCAAAATATATCTCCAGCGTTCAGTTATATCCCACGTGTAATTAGTAATCCATGTTTAGCTGGCATTGTAAGACTTTATGCTCTTTAAATATGTCCTATTAGATTCAGCTTTTCATCTGATCCAAGCAATATTTACTTTCCATGTCCACCTGAAAATACCGGATTTTTCATGGATGCGGTATTATGGTCCTTTCAACTCATCTTATTAAAGAACTGATTATGTTATGTGGTGAAAATTTTCTTGATAAAAGTCAATCTGCGAAGGGTGTCTTGACAGCTCAACGAATAACTGATCCAAAATAAATCATGTTTGTGGAATGTTTGCCATAGAAAATCTGTGTCTCTCCAGATGAATATCTATCTCTATGGTTGTCGCAGTAGCATATGGCGTGGTCTCATCCGATTAGCCGCAACAAGGGACCTTAATTTGAGTTACGTCGCTGACGCTTAGTTTACATGAACTATACCTTCCTCACGACTAACTCAATTTCGAGTTGGAAGACTGGCAGTGCCTGTAGGCAACATCTTAGCGCATTTGCTGTCCAAATCGATACCTTCAAGAGAAGACAGAAAATCAGG
Source organism: Micraspis discolor (assembly GCA_030674115.1). NCBI lineage: Eukaryota > Metazoa > Arthropoda > Insecta > Coleoptera > Coccinellidae > Micraspis > Micraspis discolor. The sequence goes on from JARTUT010001740.1 coordinate 8,316,052, forward strand.
ATCGGACTGGAGACGGAGTTTCGATTCAACAACCGGCAAAAAAAGTCATCAGTTGGGTTTACTCGAGATCATCACCGAACAGGGAAATAAATAGGTGTGGGATGAACGCCGGAAAGATATATTGGTTTATAATTTTTGATTAAATGGAATTGGATGAATTTTATATTGAAAATGTTAATTTCACATCGACCATTATGTATGGTATACAGTATCAGATAAATCACCACCTCTGTTAGCCTCACAAATGAGAACCCTTTTGAGCACATAATTCATTACATTCTCACACATTCCACTCGATGTTTCATTAATTTCATCACGAATATTTCATTTGTGTTACTTAAGCGTTGAGCCAAGTGCCGAACAGTCGAATCAGGCGACCAAAGCTCGTGCCAACTGTCATCGAATCAAACAGGCCTTTTCTATTTGCAATTCATTTACCTTCAGAAATAAATGGAGAAAACGTCGAGAATACAAAGGTCGACACTGAGTTTCCATCTTGAGTTGTGAAAGTACCGATTTTAATCTGACTTTGTTAACTACATCTTAATCGCCTCAACGTCAACACACTCTGTCTTGATCTACCCATTATCTTCGTCTGAAAATCGCGTCGTCACCAGTTTCATTCCTAACGATTTCAGATATATTCCTAAACCGTTTTTTGATTGGCTGTACACAAATAATGTTGATCTTAGCCCGCGTATAAAATAATCTAGTTTGTATTTCATCACAAGGACATACGACAAATAGTCACATAAATCGCTCATTCGAGTGTCAAGCCTTTGAACGTTTTAAGACTTAGAAACAAGCATAAATGTTTTATCTAGTCATCTTATGAATCACCGAAAGTGTCACAAAAAACAATTCTATTGAATTGGCTTATCGGTCACGGCATCCAAAGAAAATTAACTCCAACAGTTTTTCTAAGGGGCACTTCCGCTCTTTCTTCAAAATGAACGGGACACTCTATAGTTCGTTGCAGAGGACCGCACTGGCACTATTTCCAAAAATTCTAAATCCTACAGTATTGAACCTTCTCAGCGGACACCCGGTACAATAAGTTTACCAGATAATTACAAAGTGTTTCAATTTCGATGGGGTTACTAGTTACTATTGTTTTCTGCCAAAATTCACGTTGAAATTCAAAATCCGAAATGGGTGACATTAAATTGTATTGCGCAATCAAGAATTAATTATACCATTGAATCCTGAACTTCTGCAACACATTACCCCACATAAAATGGATTTACTGTGATACATGCTCCACATAATTTGGAGATGTTGATAAAACGTCAGAGTCACTTTTCATCTTGACACTGAAATGTGGACCCGCAAATTGGTTTTGTTCTCACTAACGCAACATTAAGTTAATGTGTGAGGGATTCGCTCCCTTCTGAATATCATCGTTTGAGAAAGGCCTATTTGTCAGCTGATTACTATATATAGGATTGGGATAAACAGTTGCGAAAAATTATCTGCAGCATGATACACACCAATGGCTTCTCCCTTGATTTTTCTTATTCTATGAAGAAAACGAAATATTGGAAGTATCATTTTATGGAAATCTATTCTGATTCCATAGGTGCTTCATTCATACAGTTAGCGGAGGTTTGTTCGATTTAACTTGAAGAAGTCTTCTTACCATAATTAAAAGTAATAGTCAAAATGTTTAATCACCAATCAGATTTCCTTCCCAAGAAGATCTGAATAACAAATGATAAGTTTTTTTTTAATTTGAACTTCAATAAATAAGGTCTTTGAAAAAACAAGAGCTTAATGTAATAAATACATCAATTTCTATATGATTTTCTTTGTTAAGGATAGACGCTGGTTCTATTTAAAAAAACTAGTAGAACAGCGTGCTATGATTTTGCCCAAAGGTCTGTAATTTCAAATGTCCATCCCAAAATGATCTCAATCGTTTGAGTTCGACTTCCTGATGAAGAATCTGTGGTTGAGTATGTCAGCCTTACACTCTCTATCTTATCTTAATTGTCGAAATATCTTGGTCAAGCTAGTTAATGGGTCAAATTACTCGAATAGTTGAGCAGTTATGAGCATCTTAAATTTGGTTTCCTGCATAATTTCTAGATTATCTTACTGATTAATGTGTTATTCGAAATGTGTTTGGATGAAGTTGTAATTTCAAATTATGGTGAAAAGTACCTACATTGATATTCATTTTACATGCAGATATTGCTACCAATGTTGAATTGTTCAGAATGAAAGGTAATACATCGTCATTTTTGATTACTGTTGCGTACCACAGCTAGTTTATTGTGGCTGTTCTTGATGAACCAATCTTCGATTGACTCAGTTGGGATCTATATCTTAGAGATTCAAAGATATACGTTGATACCAAAACGGTGTATCAAAATTTCACTTGATACTGCTGGGTTAGCTCAAAGTAAAACACTACTTAACTACAACAGTAAAGTCTGTTTATTATTTGGTCAGTCTATGACTGAGCTTGATGTTTATAATACGGAGGTTTGCGTGATTCTCTCTAAAATACATCTGTTTTTAGTTTTTATATTCTCATCCTTCTGGTGCAAAAGTGGGGTACAAACATTCGAGAACATTCTAATGGAATTCCAAGAGCCCTCTCGGAAGATCGCATTCTCAAGTATATAATGGGACCTTATGTTCCCCGTTCAAAGTGTTACATTCCTTAAAATAGAATAGTTAAAAATGGTTCCTTCAATATATTTGTTAACCCTGAAATTGAGCCTGAAATGCATTAAATGACCTTAGCGGCCAAATTTCCTGATGGTCGACAGATGTATCTGTCTGTTTCATGAGTAAAAGGAGATCGGACACAACTCTATTGATAAATTTCGACCCTGAAAATTGGGGTGCATTCCTCAAATGACCCGACCACTCAAGCATTTATCTTCTCGGAAAAGTTTATGGTTTAACAAATATATCTGTTCGATGAATTACACAAGGGATCGAACAATTACCACGTAGTCTTCGTATCTCTCCAGAAAAAATGGTTTTTGAACCAAAGAATGATATTTTTATAGAGAAGCTCACAACTTTCATTTTATTTCATTATGTGAACGAAATCCATCTTCCGTCATGTTTTAACGCAATGTTCTTAAGTAAGTGAAAATGAGGGAGAACTTTTGTATTGAATAACCTCCGCAAATATCCGGGTAATTGTGAAATATCATCGTTTGCTTTGCCAGCCGATCCTAAGACAGAAAGGCATGGAGGGTTGGTTTGTTTAAATCTCTTGATATATAGAGGACTCGACATTGACTAACGCAGGTAATTAATCTTGAATTACGCGTAAGCAGGCCTTGGTGGGCTTTATCGCTTCCTTCTCCTCCTCCACATGCCGTTACCGTCGAATTCCTCCTTTCTGCTGATAAAACGTTCGTTTTAAAAGTTATTATTTTGCCTTGGGCATACACCCGTTAGTCAAAGAGGAATATCCTGCTTGAATTTATGGCATGATCAATTTCCACTGAGATTTTCCCAGATGATTAATCGGGAGTTGAATACTGCCACTTTGTTCAGAAGGAAATTCGATCCTGCTCTGGATGTAAATATGAATTTAATAAATTATCTTTTAATATCATTATGGTCCCATTTGGAAAACGGATCGCTGTTTCTAAGCTAATTCGGATTTGGACAATGTGCTCGAATTTCTGAACGGGGTCCCAGATTTCAATATTTTATCCCCTGCCTAAAAAGTATTCAACGAATAGCGTAGTACGGCCCTGTCATTTTCCATCGTAAGAATGGCCGCGTTCAGCAGACTCAACAGTTGCGGAACTGTTGGGACATTTCTATGGTTTGTCTGCTGAACGCATAGATATGGAAAACATAGAATGACTACCAGATTAGGACTGGAACTTCCAGATTGCTTTTAAGAATGACTGTTGTACCGTCAGTTTTCCCATACTTTTCGGAGGATTATCAGATTTCTACAAAAAAAATAAGACTTTCTGAAGATTCTCAATCACAATATTGTGATGACCGAGAACGGCAGACATTCGAAGAAACTATGACTTGAGATTCTCCAATTCATTCAGATCTGTATGTCATGAAAAAAGGTAAATTGAAATAAATAACTAAGCAGGGAAAAAGTTAGCATAATGGCCGAACAATTAAATCTTTTCATTCAACCCATTTCTCTACATATCTGATTTACTATTGATAAGCTTAGTAAAGTCACATAGTTATAGAAACCTTCTTTATCCATGGTAAAGTCATCACTCAAACATAGTTCAAAAACCGTGGCTGGGTTAAATCCTCAATTTTGAGATATCCCGACGGTGTCGCAAATTAATCTGATTACTGATTATAATAGAACATTCAAAGACGAATAATTTGGTCTAAAATATAATTTGGAGCACGAACTGTTTTGGGAGATATGACGTTTTTTCTGAATTTAAAAACCGTGGCTGAGCTGTATACTGAATTTTTAGGTATCCCGACGGTGTCGCAAATTCATCTAATTACTGATCATGGTTGAGCATTTAAAGACGAATAATTCGGTATGAAAAATATTTTGGAGTACGCATTATTTCGGAAGATATCACATTTTATCTGAATGTCAAAAGCATTGCAGAATAAAATTTCACTTGATAAAAGACACTATTATATTTTTTTGATTGTTTGGGCTATTTCCATCATCTATTGTGGATGTAATGATTTCCGACGTTTCGATAGACATCTTCTATCTTTATCAAGGAGAAAAGTAAGAAACCTTTTGAAAATTATCAATTTTCAAAAAGTCAATATGACAGAAGTCATGAAAGAAAAATGAACGATGTTATATACTCATCTGCGATATGATGATCTTTTCAAGTTGGATCGAACTATCGGCGTCCAAACTTCTGGCAGATCTATAGATGGAGCACTTATGGAATCAGGTGTTATTTTCATAAATGCTGCTTCTTTGATTTTTCTTCCAGGTTGGTCCAACATGCTGTAGATGAAAATCATCGTATAAAGTGGGATGAAGCATCAATAATATCCAAAGAAGAAAAACTTGCAAGAAGAAAAATCAAAGAAGCAGCATTTATGAAAATAACACCTGATTCCATAAGTGCTCCATCTATAGATCTGCCAGAAGTTTGGACGCCGATAGTTCGATCCAACTTGAAAAGATCATCATATCGCAGATGAGTATATAACATCGTTCATTTTTCTTTCATGACTTCTGTCATATTGACTTTTTGAAAATTGATAATTTTCAAAAGGTTTCTTACTTTTCTCCTTGATAAAGATAGAAGATGTCTATCGAAACGTCGGAAAACATTACATCCACAATAGATGATGGTAATAGCCCAAACAATCATTCAAAACGAGCTCCATCATCAACAATATCTCGTCACACTATTATATATTTCAACAATCGAATTTTATCTGATATTAAAGAGTTGATAAATATTTCAACTATTCTTCATGCATTTTTCCTCTCCCTATCGCCAAACATAAGAAATCCGTCTCCAGAAGCGAATCGGTAAATATGATTAGGTTTGGCAACACCGCTCGAGAATCCCAGCCTACGACGAAAACCGTGGCTAGAAAACCGTGGATAAGTTCACACAAATAAAAATGTCAAATATTATAAAAGACGGCAAAATAAAACAAAAAAGTTGTTAAATAAGAACAATACAAATGGAGAACGCAATTATGTAATAAGGTGATAGAATTGATGGAAGAACAACAAGAAAATATCGAATGGAGGAAATGAAGAATATGAAATCTTTTTGGATCAGCATCGTTATCGTATTTTTACAGGAAATTGATGACTTCATCATTCACTGTTGCCAATTATTCCTATCCCAAATGAAGTCATCATTAGGAATAAGTACTAATCCAAGAAAGAAAACAAGCCCACCAATCAACGACTGTATCCTCATAATGCCTAGAATATACTCAGATATTTGTATTAAACTTCATCAGTTGTGGAAAGCTAGTCGCCAGACAATGCCGTGGAATTAAACTATTTATGTTGGCTACCTTATCTAATCTCCGTTTTCTCGCCAACTTTATGAATATTGAACGTGGAGATTCATTACGAAGATTACGGACCATTTAACGTTCTGGTCTTGTTTGCGAAGTATTACAAATGTTCTAGAGACTACCGGAGTGACCTGTATATGAAATTATCTCAGACTATAGTGTAATGAAATTATATTCCAATAATATCGACTATCATTAAATTCCAAGAACCGAGCTATGGTAATAATCTCGACCTTTATTTGTTATCGTTAATAGGCTAATTGATCAAAGATGTTACTAAGGGCGGCGCTAGGATTTATTTATGAGGGATATAATAGATTTAGGAGTGTAGGGATCCATATCGATCTCACATATTTTCAATGAAAAAGGTACACAGTGACCAAATACTGTCGCAACATCTCAACTCCGCTGTCTCCTTTAATATACCCAGAGGATGCTTTGGTAGGGTAAGCTGGGTACGGTTGTGACAATTTTGGTTTGATCGCCTATAAGTTTGTATATTTACCAGTTATCTGGGAGAAAAATCACTTAAATACTTAATTTGATTATTTATCTACCTAAAATTGATAAAAAAATTGTCCCTAGCTACACTGTATTAGGCATACGGTCAAATTAAAAAAAAAGGGAAAGTGTCACAACCGGCCACACCCCAAGGGCGGTTGTGACAGTGGTTGGGGTCGGTAGTGACAGACTTACAAAATACATCCAAATAGTTTTAGTGACTTTTATTGTTACAAATAATCAACTGAACACAATATAATCTTCATCTGAACAAAGTTAACAATCACTTTATATAAAAATTATTATAATTATAATAATTATTATAAAAAGCTTCAACATTTGTTTTGTTGAAACTTGTAGCTCTTGAAAGGCTTGTAGCCTGAGCTACGCGTACAGATAGTGACGGGTTTCTATTCATGAATGAACGGAACCATTCTTCACCAGCTATCTTATTCTCAACCCAAGAAGCAGGTCGCTTTATGTTGTATTTAGTTGTCAGTTCAAATGCCAGCTTCCGTACTTCTTTCGTAGAAAGGCCAAAATAAATGTCTGCGCAACGTATAATATATTTTGACAGCTACTGTTCTTGCTTGATAGAGAATACTTTATTATGAGCAACATACCCCATGCTGATGGTGCCTTCATTTTCATTGTCGCCAGCTTTGTCGCGTTTGCGTAGATATCGCAAGAGTGACATGCGATTAACTTTATGTATTTCCGCAGCTCTCCGTAATGAAGTACCGCGTTTCACCTCTTTGTAAGCATTTTCATATTGAGTAATGTCAGACAGGCCTCTCTCGGTCTTCCGCACGCGTTTCCTAGGCATCTAAAATAAAAGAAAACAAAAAAAAGTAATGTCACAACCGTACCCACAAAATTTGTCACAACCGTACCCAACGCATACTTTTGAAAACAAAAAATTACCATGACTGAGCAAAAAGATCTGCATTAAAAGTAATCACTCGTAAGTAACTGCCAATGTTCAAGTTATAACAAAAAAAAAAATAAAAGGTAATCTATCTGTGTACAAATAACCATAATTACAAAAAGAAATCGATCAAAAAAACTTACTTTTGACTGTCAAAAATCAATGTTGGCTTCTGCTTACGTTATCGTCGCACATCGGCTGACGCAACACCGGGACACGCGTTTAGACTTGCATGCGCTTTATTTTTCCCCTTGCACCCCAACCCGCAATCCGTATAGTTTCGCTGTTATAGCTACTGTCACTACCGTACCCTGGCACAATCGTACCCAGGTTACCCTACCGACCCTAAACACTGTCGCCTGAAAATGCATCAATATTCCTCTATAATAATAATGTCATTATTTAACAAGAAATCTCAAGGGGATGTTGATAGATCGATATATTGTTTCTTAGTGTTTTTGTTTATTTGTGTGTATACCGAGCCTTTTTGTCTTTTTTTAACCTTTGTCACATTTGTTGAACTGTGCATTGTTGTGATTTATATCTTCAAGATTAAATTAACAATTTATTTCGTTTCCATTAATACATAATTCATTCTTGATACCATTTAAAGGACCTCGGGTTTGGTATTAAGCAATCACATGGCTGATGGACAGGGCGTTAGTAACAATTGTCATTCAACACATTGGCAACAATGAAGGTACCATTTTGCATTGGTCATAATGGATCACTGGTTAAAAATCGCCATTGTTTCGTCAATAAAGTGGCTTTTATTGGTACGTTCAAAATAAGAACATTTCTTCTACTGTGCTTTTCTATCAGAGCTATAGAGGGGGTTATTCTTCTCCCCCCTCCTCTCAGATCTCTGAATGCGTTTTATTTTTATTCATCCCAGAAATGAAAATAACATGCATTTGATTTTTTCTGGTAGCATAATTATCGTGAATAGACGCAGAAGTTTTTTTTTCTCATCTGAAGAGAATCCGCTTCTCCAGAAATTATTCCTCATCATTCTATCTGGCAACGTTGCGGCTCATTTTGATGGCTGAAAGCTACATTATTACGTCAGAGCTGACAACTGGGTGGAACTTCCAGTATAACGTTGAAAATCGCCTGAATGTCAAAGTCAACATGACATAACATGTCATAATATGTTTTGCTCTATGGTTTGAAATTGAAAGATGGTGGTTCAATTTATTTTGAAATTTTCCACTATTCTTCAGGAAGTGTATATTTACATGAAAATAATATTATATTGAAGAATAAATACTACTAGACTTTATTACTAGTACTCCACATGAAACTATGATATGAATTGTTGATTTTCCCAACTATTACATTTGGTATTGGTTGATTTTCAAGGTTACATGTATTACTGGAATCAATTTTTTATTGATTCACCAAGACAATATAAAGCAACAAAGTTTCAACATCTTAAAGACACAAAATGGCAATGCAACAATATTGTCTCAGATGGAATAACCACCAGCCAAATTTCATCTCTGTATTTTCTAGTCTCTTGAATAGTGAATCTTTGGTTGATGTTACATTGGCAGCAGAAGGACGTCATTTACAAGCCCACAAAGTAGTTTTATCGGCATGTAGCCCATATTTTCAAGTGAGTACAAAACTGGAAACTCAGTTTATATGTTTACACAACAGTCGATGTGACTCAGTTTGCGTTATTTCCTAAACTATTTATATTTTGCTATCGATAACTAATAAGTGTCTTCATTTCGCAGTCTTTGTTCACAATTAATCCCTGTCAACATCCAATTGTGATTCTTAAAGATGTGAAATTTTTGGACCTGAAAATCATGGTTGACTTCATGTACTATGGAGAAGTTAATGTATCCCATGAGCAGCTACCACATATTCTCAAAACGGCAGAAATGTTGAAAATTAAAGGTATTCCATAATGGATTTTGAATTTTTCATAAAATTGTTGGAATACTGAAATATTTTTTTTCTTCTGAAGGTCTTGCTGAAACTCCAGTAGATCAAACAATGTCTAGGCAAGATAATCTATCAGATCGAGCTGAACTTTTAACAACTGTTGACACAAGTTGGGGAAATGAGAATATTCAAATTCAGTCTTCACCTTCACCATGTCCGTCTTCACCATCATGTAGAAAGTAAGTATATTTGAATTAAAACATTCTTATTCATCTCATGACCCCGTTTTTGATCATTATACCTTTGGCAGATTCAGTAAATAAAATTGTTTTTAGCCAGAATTTGGAACTGGACAAAAGATTTTATTGAATCAATTTAAATTACTTTACTGAAATTTCATTACTTATTCATTGAAATAAACTAGGAACGCTACTATAAAATTGACTTTGAATAGAGATCGTTGTTTTCGAAATCAGTATTTAGCTCATAAACTGAACATCATAGCCACATATGGTTTTAGGCAATTTACTTTTCTCGAATAAAAGAACATGTCAAGTATACATATATATCTTTTGCATCATCGAAATATGACCACCCTTTACAATTTACAAGTAGGAACACCAAGCCAATTGTATAAACTACCAAAACCATGTTTTCTTGACTTGAATTGAAAAAATGTAATGATTTGGTCTTCATAATTCATATACTGAAGATCTTATAACACCATTCTTGTAAAATACCTCTTCATTTTGATTCTTAAGTTTCTTACAATTTGATCTAATTGATCCATTGTCTAACAATAAAATAATTGGATATTCATTATATTACACATAATAAGTACAATTTCTGACTGAAAATGATCAGTTTTCTTCTTTTTGAAATATTAATTTACATTGAAACAATATAAATTTTGATTTCCTCATTGAACCTAACCTATAATTTTTGGAATCTATTCCTACCGCAATATGCGGGTGTGACATCCCATTGCTCTGCTTGTAATGGTAAATCGAGTGGAATATTGATTTATTATGGAAACTATTTATGCAAAATATTTTTTAGTTTGTAGATCAATATTTGGTTATGTAAGGTACATTTCTGAAATACTTTCAAATTTCCAATGTTGCCAGATACATGCAAATTTGGCAACAGCTTCGTAATTTCAAATGAGATATTTCACATAAATAGTTTCCATAATAATTTTATAGACCATCAACCTTCAGACCTCTGATATACATTTTATATGAACGTAAAAAAAATAATTTGAAAAGAGAAGTGCAGATTCATTTTTTCAATGATGAGTGAGTAATAGGAGAGTTAATACTATTAAAAAATAGTTTTACGCCATTATTAATTTCAAAACAATTTTGTTGAAAAAATAAACTCTTCTATTTGTTCCTTCAGGAAACGTTTACGAAAATCATCAACAGGCTCCGGATCTGGTTCTTTAGAAAAATCACTTGAAGAACCACATTTAGGAGATTCAGTCCATGGTAATGCTAATGTGGAAACTGTTATCAAGTCAGATCCTGGTTTCAATATAGAACATATTGGCACACCAAAGAAACAGAACAGCAGTGATTCAGATCTTCAAAGAGGTAGTTCACATGAAAGCAGCGATGGAAGTTTGAAACAGCACATTCATTTGGTGAGCAATCTTAGTCTAATAGATTTAAGGCGTCTGAGAGTGCTGAATTAACAAGTTTTCGAAAACATAAAAAAAACGTTCATCACAAAAACACAAACCTTTAACAATATAATTTAAGCTTAAGTTTGGTTACAGCAACTAGTATGGAGGATAGAGGAAAGAAGGAATCACTCCTTTTGTAAATAGATCAGGTTTTTTCTTAACCACCGGCAGTAAAAATATATAGATCACAAAGTTCACCCTCCTCATCTCTATCTCCATAGCTACTAGTCTCAATATCTTTTTCATGATCTTTTGGTTCATTAGTATAAAGGTCTGCATTTAATGTGAATCCAGTTATTGTACTTTTCATTGGATATAAATAATGAATATTATAAATCAATTAGTATACTTATTTCATTTCTTTCTTTGTATGTCTTCATTATTAGAATAAAATTGTGTGCAATGCATTAATTGAGTTTCTTTCACTAATTAAAAATTTCGAACATATTGTTTTCAGCCCATATCTCAACAAGAATACACAACCATTCAAACCATAACTGATACAAATTTGGAAGTACATAAACCGTCAACAAGTACATCACAGCCAGCAGATGTTCGTAAGTATTCTCCTTATTTTGATTCAATAGAGTTGATTATTTCCGAGGCTAAAGTTCAACTGCTACGTGAGCGTGATAAACCTTTTCCCAAAGTTTCAATGATCCCAAACCTTCTGCAGTACTTTTGGCAGAGGCTAAGCTTAATCTCAACTATGACATTTGTAAATGCATCGTTCACCTGAGAAATTCTACACATAAACACTCATCATTTCTATTGTATTCCAACTTGGTTACGTCTAAATGGTATTTGAATGGAATATTCAAGGAATTTGAGATCATTTCTTCACAAAGTCTTCTGATCTGTGTTAGTGAGGTAATTGGGCTTTCCAAGTTCTAACCTCAAATGTATTGAAATGACCGCTGTAGGAAAAAACAAACGTTTGTTGACATTAAACGCTGTATAATTTTATCATTTTTGTAATGAAAGTAGAAGATGAAACGATTCCACATTTATTTCCAAAAATCTACAAAGCCAAAAAATTGAATCCTTGATAAAGGAAGTGTTATTGCGAGATGTTGGCAAAAATTGAATAAAGGAGGAAATATACAGTTGATTCCTGTTTTATTAATCTTTTCTAATGGAGGATAATGACAATCATCATTTGATATGTTCAATTTTTTTGTCAGAGAAGTACAAATGTAGAATGCCAGTCTGAGAATGATGTGGAGTTATTGTTATAATTCTCTTAATGCACTTCTCTTTCAATATCAGACCTAAATGCTAATTAATTGTGACTATTTTGATGAAGCTATATCTAATAGAGAAACTACCTAATTTGGTGAAATGTTTTTATTTAAAATGGTACAACTGATGGACACAAATTGATTAGAGAACAAGAAACGTACAATTCCATCCACCAACTGCTCTACATGAATTTTTTCTGATGACTCCTCAAATATTGCAATTTTACCATCTTTTCGTTATGAATATCCGTTTGAACAGCTTTTAATTATAAATCTGAATCAGGAAATGCTTAGCAGCAGTTTCTTGTACATCAGTCTCCCCTTCAGTAGATTTACCAAATGCCTTACCACGTATTTTAGTATATCTCTTGACATAAGTCGTTTATATGGTGTCAGCTTTTTTTGAGCATCTGAAGATGAACTGAAATATTTTTTATATCCAATATTCAGCAAGGAAACTCAATCTGGATTTAAGATATCCATTAGATCTCTTCAAATAAATTAAGTTTTCAGTGCACATAAAAGCGTCCAACATTTAAGTATTTACCTAAAATAAAAGTATACTAGTGCGTATTTTAGCTTTTGTAGGTGTCAAATCACCTCGAAATATGACATTTAACCATCGATTTCGTCTCATAACAGTTCATTAATTTCAGTCTTATGTTTAAAGTTCAATATAGCAAGAATTCGGAAAAATCGAAGAGACTCACGACTTCCTACAGTCACCAGCACAATAAAAGTTCGGCTTTTTGAACAAAAAACATTCAGGTTATTCACTAATTTTCAAAAATAAAACAACTGTTTACTTTCTAACAAACCCTTTGTTTTTCCTACAGCGGCCATTGAACAGCTGTTTTTGACAGCATGTTGGAAAGCTCTATAGAGTTGAAAATGGTTATGAAATAATTCTTCCTGAGTGCTAATTAATAGAATATCAGCATATCCAAGATAAAGATGATAAATTAAAATTGATACCATTAAAACATTTTGTTTGATACATTCAAACCAAGAGAATTACATTTGTTTTATTTTTCCCATCAGGAAAATTGGAATATTACTTGATTAAAATTTGTGCCAGTGTCAGTTGATAAGAAAAAAATTATATTTTCAACTAGAAAAAAATTCACAAAATGAAATGACAAAAACTATGCAATGTGATTATAATTGGGAACGTGAGTGATATTTTTTATAATATAATCCTTTTTGGGAATATTATCTAGGTAATGTTCATTATATGACATAAAAACAATGGATATTAATAAGAGAATAATAATAGAAATGTTCATTTGAACATTCGAAATTATTTACACATTCTACAGTTATTTTCCAAGTTCAATTAAATTTAATGAAAAATTATCTTAACAATGATAAATATCTGATAAAGCCATTGAAAATTATTGAAACATGCTTTAATCTTGTTTCGATAATTTTTAGTCAATTACAACATAAATAGGCTTATTATTATTATTTTTCATTATTATGGTTATTTAGAAGCATCAAACAATAGAGTTGTTGAACTAGCAAGAAGCTACGGAAACTCCTTTTGTATTGATGAATCGAAGTTGAATGTTTGAATAAACCCAACTGAAAACTTAAGTTCCAACTTTTGAGCTTTTTTTAAGTAACTTCAAGTAATTTCAGGAATCTGAGATATATTTTTTTTATTGAAACAACATTCAATAAAATCATGTCACAAAGATAGACTTCAAAACACCTACAACAACAAAAAAATATGAATTTTTTTAACCTCGCTGACATGAATCATCAAAAATGCACACAAAAAATTTTAACTCAAGCACTAGCAAAAATCGCATAACATAGATCAGGATTTTCCGCATACCTAAGAAATACAAAGAAAATTTGTGGGCGTCACTAATTGGACCACCCTGCCTACGTGTTGATATTTTATAGGAACTAAATTTTTGATCTCATGCTGCGGTTGAGCTTAGCCTCGCCTTGCCTGCAATCCGTTAACCATCCACCCATCCTTCCAGGCCTCAACTGGACCAATTTAGTGGACCAAACGGCTTATGCTACCACAGGTCAATACAACATTCCTACAAACGCCTCCGTTTCTTCTGACAACATTTCACCTAAGTGTAGTTTGAACGTAAATAGAGACATATCACCCATCGCGCCTAATGATGAAATACCTAACCATCAAAGAAAAAAGCGTAGTGTAAACCCTCAAAGTGAAGAAAGGTTTATTAAAGCGCTGGAAGCTGTAAGGTCTGGTGGTATAGGATTTTGCAAAGCGGCAAAATTGTATGGAGTGAACAATCGTACTCTGTGGTTGGAATATAAAAGACGCGGTTATCCCAATTTTAGGTTAAGCATTAAAAACAGAAAAACTGACAATCATCATGAGGTGATCAATGTCAACGAGAATAATATAGATAGCAGCAAAGTTGATAATGAAAATGAGCAAATGGAGGAGGAATATAAGCTGGAGCAACTGTCAGATAACTCCGGCAATATAGTTAGTAATGTTGGTTATTTTGATAATAAACAAATGGATTTCACGCAAATGATTCAAAGGATGACCTCTTCGAATGTGATTGTTCAACAAAATTCAACTATTAATACTTATCCAACAGTCAACTTTGACCAAATCAATTGACATCACACAAATGAACATTCAAAACTGTGAATTCAAATGTTGTTATTCGTGATTTTTGTTCATTAAGTTTATTGAAGTGATTGTTGGTTGTGTTATATTTTTTTAGGCAGAATGGTATGATATGAAACGCAGGGTGATTCATGAATAATGCCTATAATGTAGGCCACGTATGCTACGGTCTTGGTATACAGGGTCCGGCAGGAAAAACTCCCGATTACAAAGTAACGTGATGCGACAGTAGAAGGAGCAGAGTGATGGGGGGCGTGTCCTTGCCTGCCTACGTGCTGTTTTCAGTGTCCGCCATGGCGTGGTCTGGTGAACATCGTGCTTAAATAAAAATACCTTATTTGGTTTTGTTTTTATTAGCTTCCCTTATAGGGGAGGTTTTTCTGCTGGACCCTGTACTTGCAATTAGACCGGAGCTTGTGTATTGCAGTTTTGCATGCCTGTGCAGGTCATCGGAGAAAAATCAAACTTCTATTCTAGTGGCACCGTAAGTTCGCTCCTGCTGGTCACATATTCAAGGCGGACTACTGGAATAGAAAATGTGTAGGTTTCATCTCCGGTAGACCTTATGTGGCTGGCGTTAGACCGTCAAAAACAGCAATTTTGTGCTGAAAATTTGTATATTGTAGTTGGGGATAACAATATTTTTAGTTCTTATACTCTTCGTTATACAAGAAGTTGAATACTTCTTACTTATCTCAATTAGAAAGCTCGGTATATTAGGGCATTATGTGATATTTTATTCTAAGTCAATTTAAATAATGTACCGTAATTTGGCTGAAAATTCTATAGTTCTTGAATTATTAGCATTCATTTGAAATAAATGGGAAAAAAACCGCAGCGCAATCTTTTTCATTCATTAAATTCTACACATAAAAATGTGGAAAAGCGTTGGAGCTTTTGTGCGCTTGTTCTAAAGTATTTTCCCGGGCTCTGAAACTGGGTGATACCAAAACAACCGCCAAAATGAATGTGAAAGAATCAACAAATCTATTTCTTTAATTAAAAATAACCACTCATAGTTTTCCTTCAGCTTTGTAAAATTTTTGGGTGTTTTATTAAAATTTTCCAGTGTATCGATTTCCACGAAATCTTGCAAACCAAATTTCAGATGCTCATAATTGCTGAATTATGGAACGGATTTGACTCGGTAACGAACTTGGTCGACATATTTGGACAATTAACCTATTCTGAAAATATGAAAACTCTAGCTCTTGTCTTTCGGATAATAAAAAGTATGCAGCATGACGGACATACTAAAGTTTGACCACGGTTTCTTCTTCAGGAACTCAAACCCAATCGATTGAGACCTTTTTTGGCTGAATATTAAAAAATTACAGACATTTATTTTTTTTCATCTATTTTATTTTATTTGGGATAAACGATGGCAGGCTGTTCCACTAGGAACGAGCGAGCAAGACTCGAGGGGGTTTGTTACAGCAAACACTTAACCTAAATTGAAAATTTTAAGGGTCATTGAGGCAATACACGGCATAAGGTGACACCGCAAGTCCTGGAATTAGTGTGTGACTTCCAGAAATCACAGAAAGAAATTAAAATTCTATGTTTCAATGAAGAAATTGGAAATACTAGCTCAGATGTTTCCAAAATCACAGAAGTACTCAAGCTATCAATGGTATTGAAGGACATTGAGATTTTTGCCTCTGTTTACATCTGAGAAGGAAAATCATGCAAATTTTTTACTCAAAGTCGCACTTTTCCATAAATGAGCCGTTCACTGCACACATTGATTAACTCCATAAAACGAAAAGTTGAGAAATGCGATGATGTAATGTATATTGTTTCTTAAAATACCTGTGATAATATGAATTCAAATAGATAATGTAGAATGCAGAATTGCAAATAAAGCTTTCATCTAACGGTATATAAAATTAATAAAAAAGAATAGCCAACAAACAATCCTCAGTAATGTTACAGTTTCTATGTGACTGGTAGAGTTAATCGATTTGGCAACTGAAAAAAGTAATGAAGTTAAATTTAGCTTTTACATTTTTAAGTTTTTTATTACAAAAAAAGTTAGTTATCATACAATTTTATCATAGCTTTTCCATAAAAATTGAAGTTGGCAGTTCTGTCATAATATAATTTTTGTAATTAATTCATAGCAGCTTTATGCTAGCGGCATTATTTTTTGAGATGATTCAGCAAACTACCGTTTGCATTGCACTTCTTTTTATCTGGTTACCGATGCGATTTTGTTACGATAATTATTAACAGGGAGGGAGCATTTTCGGCTGTTTAAAAATAAATAAGCGTCGATGCACGGCCAGAACAGATACAGCTGAAACGGTTTACATTAGAGTATGGAGTTAATCGAAATGGCTTCTGAAATACATTACTTATTATTCAATGGCCAAAAAAATTTTGCCATTTAACGGTGCTAATCTTTATTATTCAGGAAAGTTATTATAAATATAAAAAGTTATGACTATACGAAGGGCTTTGACACTTAAATTTAATATTTTTCAAAAAGTGGAGTTAATCGATGTGTGCACTGAGCGGCTCAAATATCTTATAGGTCATCGTTGAGAATCACCCTGTAAAATTTTTTTTATTGGCTTTCATTTTTTCTGAAAGTTATTCTTCTTTACATCACTTATCCAACGATGCATTCAGAAATATCGAATATATATTGTTTGCACTGAAGTAATACTTGAACAAAAATTGAATTTTGTTAATATAGTAATAGTATGCGTATATTTTTATCAACTATTTTGTTTTTTTTTCAGTGTATATATTTTATCAATATTTTTATGCGTCTGCATGAAAATTATACTGTCTTTTTTTCAATTGTGCAGTTACTAATATTTATTGAACAGTGTGCTCAGTATTGCCAGAGTACAGTTGTGTTTAACTTAAAATTACTTGTTTTTGTAAATAATACTTTTTTGGCTATATAAGACTATTCAAAGATTAATGAAAGATCTGAATTTGTTCAAAACTGCCTTTATCGGTAATTGATTTGATCTGAAGAATTTTATCTCAGCTACGTATTGTCTACAATTAATTGCTATCAGTTATGTAGCGCCATCTTGTATCAGTTCATCCTGAACTGTCAACTTTATTTCGAGAACATACTGTAAGTTCATTGCACAAAGGTAGCTGAATCAAATTCTTCATAAATTAAGCACATCTTTGAATTGTTGATTTTGTATTATAAATCGGGATGTACTTTACTTGATTGCGAATAAACATGAATGTACAATTACAGGCTATTCATTTTATAATTATAGTTTGTTTTTCAGAGATATAGAGCTGTGATATGTAATAATACATACAAATACTAATTTGTTTTGTATTTCTGTGTATTTGATACGGCGAGTCTCCATTGGTCCATATTTTCTGAGCCAATTAAACTTTGTCTTAAACATTGTCACCTATTTGATAGTTACTATGCGACAACGAATTTACTGAATACTTTTGAAAATTGATTATAAATAATAATAATAATAAAAAATAATTATTATACAAAAAAAATTCATGAAGCTGATGTATTCGGTTAATATTTTTCAATTCTAAATAAAACCATATTGCCTTGTTGAGTTGACAGTTCCCAAGGTGATAACGAAGTTGAGCGCAATTTAATTTTGCTATGGTCTCTATAACATTCTCTATTAATCCTTACAAGTCGCTATGAAACACTTACATTAGCGCTCATATAGAATTGGATCTCTTTCCGTAAAACTATCTAAGGTATTTACTACTCTTTACTACTTTATGGTCAATTTTCTTTTCTCAGACAGACCTAATGTAACCACACACGCACAACTATCTCAACAGTTTGTACACCACAGCCAATTAGCTATGGGAACTAAACGAGGTCGATTTCTGATGAGACAACAGCGCATCAAGAAGGAAATTGATGGAAATAATCCTCCTGATGGTGAATCTCCCTCCGTCCACTATCTCACTGTTCCGCAAATGCGAATGGAAAGGCAATGTTCCGATCCTTTACCTACAAACTCACCACCACCAGGTAGTTTGTTGGCTGTTCCTGGTTCCGTCTTACTGAAGCAACACTCCCATCCCCTTTTATTGAGCCAATCAAGGGTGAGTTTTCATCGCTGATAACATGTAAGAAGTCATGTACACAGTTGACCATGATGCCCTTTGCTACTGTTTATGTCTTAAGGATATAATTTTAATTACAATAATATATGAAGTAACATTTCAGATCAAATTATCGTTCCGAAGATTTTAATCGATGGTGAGGAATATCAGTCACAAAGAACAGTTGTTATACAATTTATTCAACAGGTTAAAAACAAAAACAGATTTATAAAAAACGGTATGAATAATACAATTGGCGTAACAATTAAGATAAAGATTAGATGAAATGTCGTCGTTATACAATAAAAAATATGGAATATAAATTATATGACACAACTCAAACAAAATTCACCCCAGGTCGGTCAAAGAATACAATATCATCGAAATCATCAAATAAAATAAAATGTCATTTTTAAGATTACATTAAAATGTCCAAGATGTACTAAAAACTAGATTCAAAACGAAACACGAATTATAGTCTAATGTTTCAACGTATGCGAAAATGTATAAATCTTGGAGGCAGATATTTTAAAAAGCACTTCTTGATGAAAATTTTTGGTATTTGCACTATTAGGCAAATGACAAAAGACAATTTTGAAAGCAACTTAGAAAAAATAACAGAACGCCACAAAAAAATGTGAAATAAGTTATAGAAACATATAAAACAGAAAGAAGATGCTGAACAAAATTATAGAAATCATATATCTTGGAAAACTTTGGATATTCATTTTTGTTTCAGTCCTTCTCGCCACCTTCGAATCTTCAATCTTTCATTCACACCTCAAAACTTGGTGACCAAGCTGAAAGGGCACTCAGTCCAGTTGTGGTAGTGACAGATCCATTATCGGTTTCTCAAGAGCTACCATTGAAAGGGGATGTCCCTCATTTGTCAACTGCTACATTGAGGGTTAGAACAGATGAGCTTAAGAGGAGTGCTTCTTCGCCGCAGGTGAGTTAGTTGCACTATTTATTGATAATGTGGGATTGATTTTATCACAAGAAAATCACAAAGTTACTATTATATGTAAACAATTCAAAAGAAATAACATCATTGTGAAAATGAACCATCTGGTATAAGTTTTCTGAAATTGATCTATCGAAAGAAAGATTGGGCATAACAGTATTTTGTGAAATGGTTCCAATCTTTAGCCTCCAAAATCATGTGACATAACTCAACTGGATTATTTTCTTTCGGGTGTGGAAACCAACATAACACTTGTTATTGCTGAAATAAGGCACTAATTACTTGATGAAGTAGTCCAAAATTAGTCTTGTCGAACGCGGCTTGAATCATTTTATGAACATAAATGTCATAAAATTATCTTTCAAATAAACTCCAATTGGATTCAGTCTTAATCGAAATGCGCTTTTTCAATTCAAAGTTCTATCACTTTGAAAAAAACCAGATACCTAATATATTGAAAGAATCTGTTAGGAATTATTAGGAAAATAAATTTCGATAGAAAATAATTACCAAACATTTTGTCATTAATAAATTAAATTGTTAATTGATTTTCCGAATAGTTTATGATGTTTAGTTTGAATAGTGTTTTGTTCAATTGATTTCTGTTTCTTCTAACCAGCCTCTACATTTTGTCATTGATTCATTCAAAATAGTCCAATCAATTGGTGGTCTCTCTGTCTCATTCTTGTCTTTCGATTGAACCTGCATGCACTCTTCCAACGATATTTCAGACGTATCATTATCTTCAAGGCATTTTGCTTGCAGAAGAATCCAAGTTGTAGAATCTTCATCTTCGTTTTCTATTCCATCCAAGTAATCAGACATTTCAATCGGATCTTGAATTCTGATTGGTGAATTAGAATCGCCTAATTTCTTTTTTGAATCTTGTATTACCCTCTTTAAATCATCTATTGTTTCAGAGACGAATCTTTTCTTCTAAAAAAAGAATATGAAAAGATTTTTACTGAAACAAGAGTCCAATACCTTTTCTTCAGAAGATTCTAGAGTTTCTTTCTTCACTGCACTCAATACACTTTTGAAATCCTTTGTGAATGTTCCATAAATCTTTTTGTTTTCATTATATATTTTTCGAAATCGCTCTCCTTGTTTTCCCGTCCATTTTCTTTCTGATGATGAATCATTTTCTTCTTCCTCAAAATTCAAGCTTTTAATTGGTTGGAGTAATTGATTTATATCTTTGTGCTCGATTCTTTCGATGAATTTGAGTGCGGGTAATTTACTCTGCACTTTAGCCTTCAACATTTTTCAGTTAACTTTTTCTTACCCAACTATGTTGGCCCTGTTTCAATACCTCTACAGTCTTAGAGTATAGTATATTCACTAGAAAGATTCAAGAAACTTTCTGAATCGGTTTTTTGGAGCTGATTTTTTTTTATTAATCCAAAGGGTTCGACTCTTCAGGGGTTATACTTATTCTATTGATTGAACCTTACTTTTTGATTATTTGGATATCTAGAAACGTTGATAGGGCGATATAGATTAAACAACGAGAAAGGTGGTATTGATTTTTTTCATGCATATTTGTCTAAATCTGTTTTCATCAGTTTAGTTATTGTATAATCTCTAACTGAAGCTTTTTTATGTTTTAGATTGCAATTTTATATAACTTTCTTATTGAATTTTTGTGTCCAATGAATTAGTCTTATTTTCTTTTCAATGAATAGAAAATTTATGAATTTATTTCATAGGCTTGTAGTCTTTTTGCATGGAAACCAACATTAATGAATGAATGAATTAATCAAATCATCTATGTGTTGAATTTAAATTTTTTCATCCAGTAATTTCTGTGTTCTTCACTGTATGGATATCATGAGACTACAAAGGAAAGTCTATTCTAAAATACTTTTTACAGTTCTTTGTATTTGAAAGAAACAGATTTTTATAACCAATGACATATGAACACACCAAGCACGGATTTTATTAGGTTTTATATTATCTATATTGATATTTTATATAATTAATATTAAATTTTTACATGCATGCATGTTTTTAGGCTAGCACAAGATCCACTCACTGTCCTGTTGTCAGACCTGGTCCAGCGTTAGGATGTAACTATTGCTGGAATACAATGGATGCCCATGGGAGGATATTGAGGAGGAAGACGAAATATCACTGCCCAGAGTGTCAAACGAACTTATGTATAGTCCCATGTTTCCAGGAGTATCATGAAAGACAAATGAATCCCAGTCAAACCGACCCAATTGCACTAACTACATCTGTTATGCGTGTTTTTCCTAAAACTACTTCGATGTGAAATCATTAGATTGTTATTTGAAAAGTTTCCTCCAACTGTTCCTAGGAATACGATGTAGAAAACGGAAAGGGTTGTGATGACAATTTTCTTTTGTCGGAAATATTTTGATTGGGCAGGAGAGCCTCCTTTATACATTATTGGAAAGGAAGAGCCAGATGCAGAGAGTTGATATTTATGGTTGTGATGATATCAATTTATTTAATGAATGGAGCACATTGAAGGAAAGTGATGGATATTGCTATATTTCATAGCTGATATTTGGTTTGACATGAAAGAAGGAAATTTCTATTTAATCAATTAGAAATATTCTGAATGGATATTTGTCTATTGAAAATATCAAATGAAGATATTTCTCGGATAAATACATGAATGGTTATATTTCATTACAGAAAAATGTTTATAGATTACCAAAGATTGATATTGGTAATTCATCTTCCTATATTTAAAATTTATTGTTAACACATATATTTTTTATGAAGATATTTAGCTACTTGGAAGCTATTGGTCCCAAGTCTCTTATTAACATTTATTTTGGATACCTGAGAAGTATTATCTATTGTAAATATATGTAAATACTTTATGAACTATTGAAATTTTTTGTTGAATTGTATTGGAGTTTATTCAGGAAAAGTTTTACATTATCACTATCCAAGAGGTTTATTGTTAAATGCTTTTATGGTTGGAATTTGGATGTTGTTGAATATTTTGGAATTTTAACATTGGTTACAAATCAGTAAAGATTCCTCTCTATTGTCGAAAGTTTTGACAATTTTTATGTATCACATTAGTTCGTTAATGGGCACAATTTGAGGGGTTAATATAAAGAAGCCAACTTAAATAATTATTAACTGTCCATTTAGTTCATTCATAAAATCAGATTGTTAAATTCTGAATAAAATTATAAAGTTACCCATTTTCTCTCGATTCCAAAACTATTCAACAATATTGTAGTCAAAACTGAGAATTCTATTCAAATGGTAAATTGTGGTCTATCGTAACAAAATGTTTATTAATCACTATTTTCGAACTTTGGTGATAAGACATTGAAATGTGATAGTCTTATAAAATTAAGATATTTTTGGAATTGTTTGCTCCTTGTGGAAGTTGTTCATTTAATGTTGTTGATTGATTGAACCCAAATATAATAAAGTAGAAGTTGAAAGCTTTAGATGTATTCAAAAATGAACATTTCGCAGTGTAAATAAAATGGTATATATTTTTGAATAATTGTTTATTTAATGTAGAAACTTTCCTATCTTCAAAATTTTGAAGTAATGCTGACTTGGTGCATTAGTAGATTAATAAACTAAGTGCAATCACTTGATTCGTAATAATTTTTTATGATTTCATGTTTGCTGTGTTAACTAAGCTGAGAATATCGGCTTAGATTTATATGTATGATGACCTCTTTCAAACAAACCTCTAAATGAGAAGTTTCAATTTTCATCTTTTTTTTTCATTGATAAAAGATTAGGAAGTTTTATTGGGTGAACGGGATTTATTTACAACAACCAAAGACATATTAGGCACAGAAGATTACAATCTGATAACATTTTTTTGAAACTATTGAAATTTTAAGCATTCATCTATTACTTTTTGGTTTCCACTTCCTCTGACACTGGATGGGCCTTCCTGAAATTTGGGAACTGTTCCCAAGGAGCTGATAGATCGAATTTTCTGAACTCTTGTGCTAATTCCAAGGGTTCCACAACAACTCTCTTCTTTTCATCGTCATATCGTACCTTCAAACAGATAATGCTATTACTATATTTACTATCCGGTTATTTCAATATCACATCATTCTTTGTTTCAAATATAAATGGTTGATAATTACAATACATCTGATATATGGACAAAATATGCTTTGTTATAAAGAAATTCATTGAAATCTACCTCTACATAACCACTGAGAGGAAAATCTTTCCTGAATGGATGACCTTCAAATCCATAGTCAGTAAGTATTCTCCTTAGATCAGGATGATTGGAGAAGAATACACCATACATGTCCCACACTTCTCTCTCATACCAATTAGCAGCTTTATAAACTTCACAAGCAGATTCAAGAGGTGTTAATTCATCTGTGTAGGTCTTCACACGACACCTTGAATTGTACCTCAACGATAAAAGATTATAGATTACCTAAAATGAAAAAAAATTTAATTTACAGAGATTGATTTTTTACCTTGTGATTCTTTATAGGTTTAACTTATACATCGAGCTTGATTTTTACCAAAGAAACTTTTTTAAAGTAGTTATAACAATTTTAATAATTTTTTCCTGTATTGAATACTCACTTCAAACCTATATTTTCTGCTGGGTACATCCATACCAGCAATATCCACCAGGCTAGCAAACTGTGCATTATGATGGTCTTTCAAGAATTGTAAAATAGGGACAACACCTTCTGGGGCAATTAAAATCTCCAATTCATTTCCTGCTGCAACTTGAACCTTCTGTACATACTTAGGCATGCATTCTGCAACATACTTCCCAAAATCTTTCAGCCTGTCTAACGAGCAGGGATCTATTTTTCGAATAGTAGCTAGAAATGGGTACACAATAAATCATGTATAGAAACTGTTGTACTGGCAGAATTCACTCACGTTTTGTCTCTTTTGGAGTTTCTGTAGATAATTTCTGTTTAGCAGTAACTATTCCTAAAAATCAAACTGAAGTGAAAATTGCTGAAGACAACCCATTCCAAAAAATACCTGTAATATTTACTTTGAAAGGTATCCTTGCAGTTTGAGTTAATTTTCTGAGTATAAACGACATTATTAATCCCAAAAACTAACAACGTTACCTAATTGTTAGTTAATCAAGTATCCAAATTTGTAAATAGATCTACTGACAGTTCAGTAAATCATAACCTATATATTTGATGTTATGTGTCATGCGTTAGTTCAAATATTATATAATTGAATAGTTCAAACATATTTCAATAGGGATGAGTCGAAAAATCGATATAATTTTTCTGAAATTCCCATGCCCCCATGATTTATTTTAAATTTTAATGAAATTAATTTTATTTGTAATCGGTTGTCTCTACACCTAAATATTAATATAGTCAAACTACCTAACAATTTTTCAAATAGAAAGGAAATAATTTAGTCCCAATTTTCATTTATTGAATGCAGTTTGAGAAACAAATATTAAAAGTAGAACTTGCATTAGTGGTTATATATCTATATTAAGGTTTTTCTTTGGTACATAAAGTTATATCAATGGCAGTTCCAGAAAAGGGGCTATCATGTGCATATAGCTTATATATTTATCATATAAGAATGTATCTACTTATTTTTCATCAACAAAATCTTTACAGAATTCCAAACACATAATTATTTCCCTTTTCCTCTTAGTCATTCCTGAAACAATAATTTATATTTTCAAAACATGCATATTTACGTTTTTTCGAACAATACATATTTATCTTAATATGAAAATAATTAATCTACCATTTCATAAACAAGGAGTAAAATATGTCATTTCCAATTTTCACTAGTTGTATGCAGTTTCTATAATCACTAAACTGGTAATATTTCATCAAACCTACGGTTCAGGAATTGTACTTTATTAGATAGGTGGCTAACAGTTTCTTCAAGATGAGAATGCCTTTTTTGTTCTATCTGGGGTAAAAGGTTTTCAACTTGATGAATACGATTTTCCATTATGTTCAGTTTAGTATACAGACTATTTATGTAGGCATCTTGAAATGAATTGTTGCCAGCATCTAGCACTTGTCTCACATTGGTGATATCCACAAAATATGTTTCTCCTATGTTTTGTATCATCAATGAATATGGTATCATCATTTGTTGACTGTTTCGAAGCTTTATTATTTTATTGTCAGATGATCTCAAATTACAAGCAGCCAATATATTTTGCTTGATTTCTTCGGCATGTGTATTTTGGTCCACCTGAATAACAGTTTCTTCTATAACAGGGTTTCCTGATAGATCAAATCGTCTTATATTCAATTTCAGCGAAGGCATGTTGAACAGAGAAGATTGATTTTAGTTTTGATTCAGACAAGACAATCCCATATCTCTCAAGCAACTAATTTGTAATTCGATACAACATCGAACATTTTATTTCTTGCTAAATTACAATATGAACTGAGAAAAAGCCTCAATCATTGTGTTCAATGTTAGCTCACATAAGAAACTCCACTGTGTTATATATTTTTTTTATTGAAAAATTTTGACATATGCAAAAGTTAAAGGACCTACTTTTTGGTGTTTGTGCTGCTATCTAGATTCATAATTCATAAGCGTTGTTCATCTATAGTTTTCTATTGATGCACAAAGTTATGAATTTCTTAGGAATGTTATAGGAAGATTTTCATCTCAGAGGGTAGTAATTATCATATTCTGGTGCAGTTAAGTTTTTGATGCTTTCTAGATGATTATATAAATTAAATGACTTGAAAAATCAAATTTTAGTTTTTGAATTCTCCTGACATATATTGTGAGAATTTCATTATCACATTTGCAGAATTCGATCCCGTTGACTGACCTGCCATCTAGTATCCTAATTGGTAACTATTGTCGAGCTGAAAATAATTGATTAGAAGTGGGCGATTATAAATGATCCGCATAATCGATTTATTTTGTAATACTAATGTTAATAATCGATTATGGAATCAGTAACTATTATGTTTTCATAATCGAATTATTAATTAGAAGTACTAATCGTGTTGTATGAAGTCGAAAATTGAACCGTGACTTCTTTAGTAACAGGAGGTGTAGTAGTCATTGATTTATTAGGATGGTGTGAGACATGACTTTTTGTGCATTCATTTAACGGTTTTTCATATTGATAATTTTTTTAGCCTATTGCGTGACTCTTTTTCCCTCGCTTTTCTTGCTCAAATAATATCAAAATGAATAAATGTTCATTTCTTTCTTTTAATATGAATTAATTGAGAGTTTAAGGGATTGTTTATATCTAAACAAATATTTATAAAACCTTTGAATCAATTTATTCAGTCAAAGAGAGATGTTTAGTCGTTGACCCTGTTGTCTTGTCTCCTGTCGCGGCTGCCCTGTGAAGATAAGTATTAGTAACTACTAACTGCTATAATCGAGGTATCTTGAGACATTTTCATAATCGAATTAATTCGTTAGCATAACTCATAATCGTCTACCTCTAGAATTGATTGCCTTCATTGTTGCTCCAACGAAATTTTAGAGATATTTCTTATGCTCGTTAGTGTGCCGTGGTATCGCAGATCTGCATAGGTTGGACACCTATGCCCCCTATCTCGCGAAACATTGAGGTTAGATGGCCATCACTTAGCCCGCATTGCTAGTTGATTTCTGTATAATTCTAAAATATACTATAAATATCCCTTGGAAAAGTTCATTGTTATCTGCATCTAGGTCATCCTAACTGAAAAAATAAATACGACTTTGGAATATGATTTATTGTGTCCTTTTCGAAAATAAATCAACAACTCTCAATAAATGATGAATTTTTTATTGCTGTTGGGCAGTCCACATAGTTTGATTAGCTCCTAATTACAGGTATTCTTAATTCTCTCTACAACCTGGAATTACCAATTGACATTGATCAGTTCGCTCGAATCAATAAATTGATTTCTCAACTGAAATTTTTACATTATTTTCATTCAATATTATTGCCTCTTTCTTTCAATCCTTGAAATTCCACTATCCATCATTTCACATCATCTTTCTCCTTATTGATGAAATCTTGTGGAATAAACATTTGCATAAAAATCTGATTATTTTTATGCAAAAGTGCCCATCTTTGTGCAATGCTTGGCTGTATGCTTTTTCGAAAAACTATACAATGTATATGAGGTAGCTTTTCATATTTGATCCTAGAGAATCCAATTTCTGCTAATAAAAACCGCCAGGATTTCATTAGCTGTGCATTAGCACCTACATGTTTAGAATCTGGAGTAATAATAATGAGAAGCCCTTCTGGCTTCAATAATCTGATAGCCTTCCTACAGCATTCAAGTCGAGATTCAGGACATGGTAAGTATTCTAAGAATAAGCTAAATACAACAATATCAAAGTAGTTAGAGGGTAAAATATTGGAATCAATATTTATATTGTCCTCTATTGTGGATTTGATAAAATCAATTCTCTTCACACTAGGACTAGCAGGAGCTATATCAATAGCTAAGACATCGAAAATATCATACGCAGTAAATGGATTATAACAACTGCCTACATCTAATAATTTCAGGGGTCTTTCATGTGACACAAATTCAGAATCACTTGAAATAGAAATCTTTTCTCCAATTTCGATTTCCCGTTGTCTTTGCCTCATTTTTTCACTTTTTCCATCAATGGTAGTAAAATATTCTAAGCAATATTTATAGATCCATTCAACTCTGCAAAAAGCTTTAGAGTCTTTGGTGAAATTATTCTGCCAATGATTTGTAGCTAACACCTTCATGGCAACTGAATATTGCTGCAACAGGTTATCGTTCTTGCAATGATCTTCCCATGCTTCTTGAAAACCCAAAACCTTCGATTTTTCACGTAACTCTGAATGAACAGATTTTATCAAACTTGAGAGTTCGATTTGATTTTCTGAAGCCATCTGAATTGGCTTTTTACAGCGGATCAATCAGCAAATACTATTAATAAATAGTAAACAAATGGGACAGAATAGGTTAACTTGAGGAATGCGCGGAACATAGATAACTAAATAGTTCGGCTAGGGGCTATAATAATGTTCTGTGTTCGGTATATATGGCAGGGATGTTCGGTATATATCGATTTTGATGAAATATATTATTATTATTATCGATTATTGCAAATGTGCAAAGTATAGGTCGAATAATCAATGGCGGCCCTAAGGGGTGGGAGGTGGTGGTACTGGATGATACAGCTGTTTTAATAAAACTGAAAAAGTTATTCTAAAAAGTGTATACAAATAAATATGTATATGTGAAAGTTGTAGCGAAGTTGTAGGTTGTAACGCCCTTACGTGCAGTTCCTTTATCAGTAAACTCGGGCGCCAGACTATTTGCTTCTGAGGGCGTTCACCTATCGAGCTCCTCCGGAATGTCCAGAAGCTCCGTAGACTCCAGTGGAGAAAAGTGGGTAGCTGTTGGAGGTGGAGGTGTCACCAATAAAACACTCGGTTAACTAAAAATATACTCTCTATTCGTACTAAATAAACAAACTTTCCAAAATAATACGTCTCACAGTCCTTAAAACAAATCAACAGTTCATATTCGGTACAACAGTCCTTAATCTAAATCACAAAATCCTCGTAGTCCTTAACCTCTAAAAACCCAAGTCCCAAATCTATTTGTCAATCACCAGTAACATTCCGTGAAGGGAGTGCACATAAAGCGATTACAATGGCGAGTTACTCGATGTATTAGGCATCAGAAAGAATGACGTAGGCACAAAAATGGGTTAGGCATACCAATGAATCAGGCAGAGAATAGATAAGGCATTCGCTCATCAGAAAATTGCTCATGCATGAAAGTGACTAAGGCCGTGTGAAAGAAATAATATCTCAGGGTTAAAGCGAGAGGGGGGGGGGGCGGAAACCAAAGCCTCACTCAGGCCAACATGGACCATCCAAGCGGGGGGCCGACACCCGTGACCAACCCGTGCCTTCCAGGGGTCGGTTCGACAAACGACAACAGGGGGCACACCACGACCCTCACCGCGCAGCAGCCCACGTCACGGAAAACTTCGGTCTAAGCACGATTGAGTTTCCTCATCTCGTACATCAACGTCAGCTCCGAGAGATGGACAGCAGGAGTCCGCCGAGGTAAAACGGCCCACAATCTAGGGACGATTGAGTTTCCTCATCTCGGCACCCAGATGTCGGATCCGCAATACCGGCTAAAGGACTCGTAAAGGACGTGATGCCCTAAACGCCCTCCTGCAGCCGTCGTTCGGTCTCAACGATCGAACCTCACACTCACCTCCTGGAATCTCGTCCTCCACAAGTGGTCCTCCGGTCCTCTCTATACCCCTTTCCTACCTTGGTATGTCTGCCTACCACTGAACTCACTACCAGCACTCACAACACTGGCTGGACCTTCCACTATACGGTAGAGGCCTTGATTTATTTTTTGAGTTCCGCGCCGTGCGAGGAACTGCCGTTCCAGTGCTCGACTCGCCTATAAATACCATTCTCGGTCCCCTCCACCACATAAGTCGTGCGCACTGCAGATGATGGCGGAATGATCGGTCGGTGTCCCCACCGCTCGGCGCGATCTCGCTGAGTCGATCAAGGTCAACGGGTTTCTGCCACGCAGACAAAACTACTTCGTTACAAGGTAACTATAATGTTGTTAGAACAGAATTATGATGCTATTTATGCGATGTTATGCACAATAAAGAGATCCGATCTTTCATTTCTGTTTCTCTCATGATTAAGACTTTCAGTGAAGGAGGCAGAACAAATCAACATTTTACAAAGGAATGCTTTGTCTATCTGATATTTGGATAGGATTTCAACTGATATGATTTGTTCCTACAGAATTAGATGTCGAACATAAACCGAATTCTTCAAATAGAAAAAATTCAAAATAAAATACATATTGGTCTACTTTATCGTTCTTTTGCTGCGGCAATGCAATTTTTTAATCCGATAAATTATAAGAAATATACAGACAAGGAACTACTATCACAGAATCAATATAACATACCAAAATTAAGAGATGCAAAACTTCAGAATCAATTGGTATAAAGAAGGCTACTATCAAATAATAAATGTGATCAATAATTATAATGCAGTGTGCATAGAGGATCCGCACAACTCAAAATTTTCAGGAAGTTTGTTGAGACGGCAAATATGTTTTGATTACTTACCATAAATCTAAAAACTTCAGTATTCTGAAATTTTTTGACTATTTTGGTTTCGGCCGTTACCTAACGAATTCCTGCAAAAAGTGGAGAAAAAATAATTCTTCTTTGTTTAAAAAAATGTCTTACAGTTGACTCAAATTTTAATGAAATAATGCTTAAGGTTGCTGAGGAATAAGGATACAAGGATATGATAAATTGTTTAATTTTATTATATTTTAATAGTTCTAGTGGAGGTAAGTATAGTTTTCAGTAATTTCTTAATAAATCTCATTTTATTCTGTACTTTTGAAATTAATTTGACAATTCGTAAAGGAGAATTGCTTAATAACTTATATATTTACATAAAAAGCAAGTATTAAACATTCGATTCACAATCATGATTCGTTCAACTGGTTCACAAAATACGTAAAATACAAATTCTATGAAACTATTATCTAATATACCTGAGTAAAAAATAATACATGTTTAGTAATTAAAAATGGGAATTGTTGGAATGTTAGGAAATTCTATTGTCTCTCAAGATTCAGATATTCAAAGTACCAAGTAAGAAAAAAAATTTAATATTTTCCAATGCACCATGAAATGAATTATGTTTATTAGTTAGTAATAATGAAAGGTTTACGAAGGTCTCTCTTTAAAGAAAAAAATGAAAGATCTAAAAGATTACCAATGAACAACGTTGTCTTGAAATCACAGGCCCTCTACACAAAACACAACTGATTTCAATCTCCAAATGATTGTATATGAATGTTTTTCAAGTTATGATGTACCTTTTATCATGACAAAATATTCTTTACATTTAGCGTAAATTGATGCTAGGTTCTTGTGAAAAATGTGTAATAATGGAGTTTGGAGATCAGCTGAATTCTGGCTAGGTTTCGTTGTTTTGTAAGATCAAAATCATTTAAATTAAAACTAAGGAATGAAACTTCAGTAAGCAATCTCGAATCATACAGAAAATACAGTGAAATCATTATTCGTTTATATTTATTATCGACAAATAATATGGATACAGTTCTGCGATGAGGAATTCTCAAATCAGCTTTAGTGCATCCATTAAATTGCTTAGGCGTTCTTGTCAATCTACTTCGGAAATATCACATCTTCGATTGTAATGATGTATTATTATGATAAGAGTTATTGCAAAAAAGTTTTCTTAAGTCGGTAACGAATATAATGTTACATTCTTTATTCAACCGAGAGAAGTATCCCTATCATAGGGTAATATAATATGAAAGGCTCAATGTTACACATTATATACATTTTCAATAAATTATTTACAAGTACCACCTATATATAAAAAAAATATATATTATTTTCTGTATTGCGGAATGTCAAATGTCAAATTTTGTCTGCATGCCATTCACTTTAATTCTAGATTTATTTTCACAGACGTTGAATTCAATTTCGTATTTAATTGAAAAAAAATTCATAAATATTAGATCCTTTCTCTTTCATTCGTTCGAAATTTATAAACAACCAATTGGTATACCTTATCTGTGGACACCCCTCGGTATTTGGTAAATTAGTGATCATTCATGATGAGGCAATCTATACTTCTCTTTACAATAATATCAATGATATCGGTGAAATAAAAAAAAAAGTTGAAAAATATTCTTAGAATGGGGTAAAATGAACAAATTTGGAAATATTGAAATAAGATCTTGCTAGGATCAAATCCGAGTAGATGCATTTCAAATTTAATGAATTTCAATATCTACTCATGAGCACGATATATGTTTATATTAGGTGCTATATATATTTTTGTATAATAAAGAATGCTGTTAATTTCATCTGTATTTTCTGTACTACGTTTAATGAGCCAGCCTTAAGTCAAGAGTATGGTGATTGAAAAACTAATTTTCGCATAGTTAAAATCATATCAATAATTAATTGACAAGAAGTTCTGATGGTTTTCGGATGGCGAAACTTCCCTCATATTTCAAAACCACGAATTTATATAATTCAATGTTACGCATATAAACCGAGTCTGTTTAATTTGGCCGATAAGAAATTGTGAAGAATGAATACTAATGGTTTGGGGCAGACTTCGACGTCCAGTTCCTGAAAAAAAAAGATTGTTTGAAACGAATGATAAAAAATAATATAAGAATAAAAATCAAAGAATCTCAAATGATTGAGTTGAAGTTATAACTATGAACTCCTATTATATATTATTGGTATATCAAAAAAGAAGTTTAAAGGCTCAAATTATCAGAAAATTTGAATTATTCTTATGGAATTTATGGTGATTTTTTTTCGCAAAATTTGGCGGGTTCTAGCTCAAAATGTGAACTTTTATGAATATTTGTTTATAGAGGAAAAAATTCTCATTTTGACAGGTAGAATTCACCCCTGCAAGGTTGTGGAACAGCTTTTCAACACCCTGAATAGTAAAAAACTTGTACAATGTGTTAATTTTACACTCAATCAAGGGAAATGTACGGATACTATTATGCTGGAAAAAATCAAAGCAAAAAAGTTTTTGGATTAAATCTTTACAATTTTGTAGCGTCAGTAGTTTTTCAGTACTTTCAAAAAATTTTTGAGTTTTTTTATCTATGAGCATAAAAATTTTTTTTTTGCTTTACCACTATGAGGATTGAATATGTTGTTATTAAGAGTCATTTGTTGTATTTATAAGATTCGATACGTCCATTTCTTCCCGAGATATCGGCATTAAAATGAAAATGGACTCTTTTGTCTTTGATTTTCGATATCTCAGCAAACAATGATTATACAGAAACTTAAAGGTCGGTTTCAGAAACTTGCATAAATATCCTTTGAAGCCTGGTCATTGCTTTTTCGGAAAAACCTTTTTTTCTTTCGTCACATGAATTTAAAAATGCCACAAAAAAGGCTACTTGTGTTTTTCTGAAGAGCTTGCACTGAATTGAGAATATTGAAGAATTCAATTATGTTATTCCACATTTTTACTGAAAACCATGGTTAAATTTAATAATAATAAAAGGCAAAAAAATTACTTATAAAAAAATATTTTTGGAACAACTCCAGGAAATTAAAGAAACCAATTTTCAATAATATTCAAGTCGTGTCCGACGCTACATTTCATTGATACCTCGTTTCTTTAATTTTTGAAAAAAAGTTAATACCTCTACGTAAATTTCGACCTTTCCCGCTCGCTTCTCAGAAATTGCTTTTCTATACTTTTCGTGAAACCTTTCAAAAGCACTTAATCAAACAGTTTTTGTTCAAAACTAATTCGTTCGTACAGAAAAAATTCAAGAATATTTTTTCTTTAAGTTTACTGTCTTCAGTAAAAATGTGGAGAAAGCACAGAAATTTTTTTCTCATTTTGTTGAAGATTATAGGCGATTCTATACATTTTTCAAAAATTCTATCAAAAGAAACAAGAAAATGACTAAATACAGAAAGAAGGAAAT
Organism: Micraspis discolor; assembly: GCA_030674115.1. NCBI lineage: Eukaryota > Metazoa > Arthropoda > Insecta > Coleoptera > Coccinellidae > Micraspis > Micraspis discolor. The sequence continues at coordinate 8,350,440 of JARTUT010001740.1, forward strand.
AAAAAATACAAACAAACAAAAACAATAATTAATTAACCCATAACGATACTGGAATAGAAAAACTAATATTTCTTTTCACTTCAGTTTCTCACATATCTATCTCAATAAATCAACTCACCACTTCAGATTCTTCCCCATTATTGCCGAAGTCCAGGAACAACATCCTTTTGCCGTCATCCGAGGAATGCCGGAGTTGATCAAAAGAATGCCTCCAGAGAGTGCGGGATCCGGTACCTGCTTCCAGCAAGGTGAAACCATTCTCATAATGAATCACTAATTGAGCAGGTCTGCCTTTCCAGGTACATCCTGCGGGAAACACAATTTTCAAACGTTACTTCACGTAACCGCTAGCTCAGGCAACGAAAATTACTGCGTAAATGCTTTCAAGTTGTCTATGTCGAAACGGATATCTTGGTAACATTAAAGCGAAGATGAAAATTTAAGCGCATCTCTTCGAAAGTAGCATACTTACAATGAACTCCAGTAGGAAAATTGCATTGGGAATGTTTAAAGTTAAAGATAGAATACCTACGAGGGGTGATTTTAGGGTCGCGGAATGGGTGGGAAGATGATTATTGAGTGGAATTTTTTAGATAAATATTTGAGTGTGTATCTATATGATTTTTCAATTTTATAAATAGGCGCGCCTCCACACAATTCACTCAATGTGTCAAATATCCTATACAGGCTATTTGAAGATCGATGGTTGGCGAACAATGGTCCATATCTTTGGCCACCAGGTTCACCCGATTTGACTCCTTTAGACTATTATGTTTGGGGTAGGATAAAAAATATTGTCTACTCCCCTGACTGATAAAGAGGACTGCATAGAACGAGTCAGAAATGCGTTCAGGTTTGTTTAGATTTTTAGATTCATAGTTTTGAAACTCAATTTGGTTTTTAAACACTTTTGCAGATCTCTTCTTCTCGATGAAATAAGAAGAGCAACGCACGAAGCATTCCTGAGACGTATAAATAAATGTCTGGAAATTAACGGTCAAAACTTTGAGCATCTTCTCTAGTTATAACTGCGAGAGTTTGCCATGGTTCTCCTAATAGTAACTTGAAGTCGGTTTCAAGAAGGGTTGAAAAATCTACAGCATGGTTCAAATAAGAGTTCCTGAAAATTTCATCTTTTTGGCGTGAAGGGAAAAGAAATAGCTGAAAATTCAAGACGAAAAACAGTTTTTTGTGAATAACTCAGAAAATATCCACTTTAGGGCAAGGGTGTGATGCATACACTCACATTATTTTTTAACGTAGATTCAATATCTACCATAAAAAAATTCAGAAAGCACTGACGTGAGGTCAGATTGCTTTGGCGCTCTTGTTGAGCTACTTGCGAGTAAATATTCAAACCTTAACAAATCTATAAGCTCTCTGGTCGGGTGAACAATAGTCTTTTTCCGTACTATGGGACAATGTGATGCAAATATGAAAGCCTAATGAATAAACAAACATTTATCTCAATTTGAAAATAACTACTCATAATTTTCACCAAATTTTGTTCTATGCTTCTCCTAAAAACTTAAGTCATTACTTTTCTGAGTTTTGACAACGCTATCAAATTCTTTTTCTATGATAAAAAATTTTTTGATTAAAATTACGTCTGTGCTTCTCTGAATTTTGACAACGTCATCGACATCGAATTCTACCTCTATGAATTCTATGAAAATTTTGATTGATATTACGCCAACTGACAGTGATATCTAGGTCCGCAAGTTGTCAAACGAATATCGATCTGTGATGGCAAATCTTTCAACGACAAAGCTCGGACTTCATGACATTTGTATTTTTCTCTTGAGTAAATGAAAAAAATGATCATATCATCAGAAGGGGGAAAGCTACGATAATGAAATTTGAGGATGAGTAAGATATCGGTAACCTCAATATATATACGGATTTTTATTTAAATCTAAATGAAGTCTTAGGAGATATTGAGTATTGAAAATTTTTTTTTTGGGAATTTTTTCAAAATTTTCTAGCGTGACGATTTCTGTGAAATTTTGCAAGCTGTTTCGTTTCAGCCCCCCTCAATAACATTCCAAGTATCAACTTGATCGGATGGATATTCTAGTAGTTATTGAGGAAACAAAATTTCAGATGCTCATAACTACTGAACCATCCGACGGATTTGGCCCAATAACGAACTTGACCGAGATATTTGGACAATTAACCTATTCTGAAAACTCTAGCTGATTCCTTTTGGATGCTAGAGAGGATACGGCCGGCCGGCCGGACAGACTCAACTTTCGCCACGAATTCTTCATCAGGGAGTCGAACCCAATCAATTGAGACCATTTTCGGCTCGATATTCCAAAATTACAGACATTCGGGCAAAATGATAGGCACTCTGTTCGGGTGAAAAAGAGCGCCAAAAAATGGGGTTCTAATTTGAAAAAAATTGATTTTTCACGATTTTGTCATCCCTAACTTTGAAAGCGATTTTTTCACTCCCTGTATCATGAATCGCGATTTCGATTTTTAAAGTGGATACATCAATCTTACATCTTGAAAAATCCCAAAAATGAAAATTTTCCATCCAAAAACCTCGAAGTTATTCTTGTTTCAGCGGAGCTCCATTTTCGATTTTTTTTTCGAAATTTCCCGCTCAGAGAGAATTTTTCAACCAAAACTGAAAAATGTTACATCAAAATAACTTGAAATTTTCTAAGGAATCTATTTCTGCAATAAAAAAATGGTGTTCTAACTCATGCCTTGAAAATATTTTAGATTTCATCAGCATCGTGAAATACTCATAAGTGCTGAATTTCATGAAAATACGTTCAGTAGTTTCCCGTATAAATATGGGTGAGATTGCTCGTGAAAGACCCTGTATATATAACAATAATTTAATAGGTTTTTAATTTTTTCCCACCATAATGAGGGACCCCTTTCTAGAGAACACTCAGCATATTAAGCGCATATTCACGGGGGAGAAGGTGTTCTGGGGTAATTAACCATTACCAAACCAAAGCCCCCCCTCGGAGGAAAGAGTTCTTCTTTCCACACTAAATCTTCGAATGGTAACGCCCCCCCTTTCCCCGCTTTTCACTCAAGATCAGATCAGGTCCCTCGCTAAAACTTGCTACTACTTTAGTCATTTCTTTACGATTAGTTGAGATATCAGGAACCAATGGAATTTCAGGAGGTTTACGCCTAGTGCATGCGTATGGAGAGTCGTCATTTCTTTACGATTAGTTGAGATATCAGGAACCAATGCAATTTTAGGAGGTTTACGCCTACTGCATGCGTATGCACAGTCGTAATTTCTTTACCATTAGTTGATATATCAGGAACCAGGCCCGCCGTAAGCTGGCGTGCAAAGCGTGCCCAGCACAAGGGCGGCAGAAGAGTGAAATTTCTTTTATGAATTTTCAATTTTATAAATAGAAATAACAATAATATAATATATTTATATATATAACAATGATTCAACCCTTTCTAGAGAACACTGAGCATATTCAGCGCAAGGGAGTATTTACGGGGCGGGGTGTACTGGGGGTAATTACCCAATTTTTCGTCGAATCGACTTTTCAAGTCTTCTAATTTTTCTCTATCTATGACGAACAGAATTCCTAATAATAATTAATATCTTTAAATCGGAAATTTTTTGTTTTCCCCCTTAAAAACAAGAATATCTCTGTTATTCTTACATCAAATCTGATCATATCATCAGAAAGGGCAGTAAACATGCTATAAAATAGGTACTTATTAATGTTAAAAAAATGTTTTATACCGGGTGTTGTAAAAGATGTATAGAGATGAAATTCGGATGTCCTAAAATAAAAAATATCCAGATTCCTTTGATGAAAAATATTCTAGAATTTGAAGAGTCTGCTTAACCAGAAAGGTTTTGAATCAGCAGCATTCGAAATACCGAATACTGGAGGAAATTGAGTCTATATCCCTCGAAATTTATCAGAATACGGATGAAATTCCATTACATTACGCTAATAGGAACGATATCTTGTCTGTATGATATTTCAAGAATAAATTTCAACCCGAATTTTGAGCTTTGGGATGGAATAATGAAAAAAAGGTTAGACAGGTGCAGGAAATTGGATTGACTTTCCAACAAGGTGCTGCTCGATCCCTTTTCCCTATTAAAAATGAGAGCTGTTAGGGGTTGCGGCAAGAGGGGTGATATCAAACTCATTTGCACACCCTTATTTGTCCCCCTTTCAACAAAATTTGGCCTTTCCTAGCGTGTTTTCGTTATTCCATCCCCAAGCTCAAAACTTGGGGTGGAAAGTTATGGATATACAGGATATCGCTGTTCAATTTCATCATATTTCTTTATATAGATAATTTAAAAACTTGATCAGTGGAACGGTCTAAATTAGTGCATGAAAACCTTAGAAGTCGTCTACGCCAAAATGCTCCAAGTCAAGGATATATCTTGGAAACATTAACTTAAAGATGAATCTTTAAACGCATCTCTCCGAAAGTTTCCGACTTGCAATGAACTCCTCTGGAAATTTCACATAGGAAACGTTTCAAGTTTCACGATAAAATATGTCAGTTACAATTACAGTTTCAGAGTTCGGAATATGCGGAGAAGGAAAACATGTCAGAACACGTGGATAATCCGGAACGTATGTAGGGGAGATTGTCATTTTCTGAATGAATTTACGAGCTAGATGTTTTGTTAGTTGACTTTAGAAGGACTAATTCTAGATTCCTGCATTGAAAAATCCATAAATATTTCATTCGAAGATCTTCTAGAATCAGAGCAAAATCGAATCGAAGATTAAGTGTAAGTGGCCCTAAAAACGAGTTGAGAGCTTACGTTGGGAACTAATCCAACAGGTTGAAGAGCTTTCCCGTACGTGGTCATCACGTTGTCGTGGTTTTTCATAAAATTTGGCAGGCCCCTTTTTCTCAACGTTACTTAGACAATTTCTAATTGATCGTATCGATATCGTAGGAGTTATTGAGGAAACCAAATTTCATTTGCTCATTACTGCTTAACTATTTGACTTATTCGGTCCAATAAAAAACTTGACAGATGTAACGATCTTTTCGATAAATAATAATGAATGGAAAAGACGAACTGAAAGTCGAACAAGTCACTCATTTATTTACTCAAGTTTTTCCTTTATAAATCAAATAAAACTTTTGATCTGGTACCAGAATTAGTTAATAGATGTACAAATTTGATGAGAAAAATGGTGGTAATATTCAAGAAAAAATATTATTTATACAAATGAAGCCAAGTATTATATTTTTCTAAAATTTCACAATATTTTCTTCCCTGTTATAATGGAGATCCAGGCTGATGGTATATGCTAATTAAAAGGCAAATGATATTGTGTGGCGTGTTTCCTCCACGTAGACAAGGTCGTGGTTCCTTTAATTCAATGTCAACATCTCTGACTCATTCAGACAGGAAAAGCAGAGGAATATGGTATATTTAGTATTTGGAATTGCCAAAAATTTAACTCCAAAGAAAAACTCTAAGGAAAAACTCCAAGGAAAAACCCTCATTTTAGATTTTCATTTACTCAAAGTAAGTAAAAAGAGATCAAAAATCAAAAATACAGATTTGAGACAAAGATCAATTTGACACATATAATCGAATTGAAATCAGACATCGGACACAAACGGTGGCATATCAGATATACCAACATTTTGTCGCTTATTCATTCACTCACTGTTCTCATCATTAAAATAAAAAAACCAGCGAATAAATTCGAGTGTAGAACCCCACAAGACATATTTGGACAATGAACCTATCCTGAAAATATGAAAATTTTAGCTCAACTCCTTTGGAAAATAGAGAGAATATAGCCGTTTGGTCGGATACACTCAAGTTTGATCACGGAATCTTCTTTTGGGAGTCGAAACCAGTCGATTGAGACGCTTCGGCTGGATTTTCTAAAATAACAGATATTTAAAAAAAACGAAAGCACGTTGTTCTACTGGTTCCTATTGTATTCGGAAAAAAAAACAAGCTCTTAAAAGCTCCTGATTTTGACAGTGTTTTACTACATATTTATCTCAATCTAATAATGATGCTGACCTTTGAAACAAATAACGCGAAATGAATTTCAAGAAGATCGTTTCGTATATCAAGGTCTTGCATTCACTTCTTCTTTAGGCCTTTGATGTTGTTGCACTCAGCACTCATAGCTTTCTCCTCATTAAATAGATTTCCACGAGCTCGGATAATATAAACTTAGTCAGGACCTCATGAATTATATATGAAACTTCTCCTTTTGCCATTGCATTTCAGCAACCGGACATATTTCCAGTTTCTTGTTTACTCAAATATTACTAATATACTCACTGCAAACGAACTCCCTTTGCGTCACGGCACTAGCATGGCTCCCATTTACTAAAGTTTTCGCCCAAACGGCTAAATCCCTATGTGTTTCTGCTCGAAGATTGTGCGTTACAACGCCCTCTACAGTGGCACAACGAATACTAAACTCGGCAGTGTCTTGTCGTTTTGTGGAACCAACTAATCTTGTAGCGATGAGTGCGTATGCTTCTGCTGGCGTTTTCCAGGATTCCCCAGACCATGGAGCGCTCTCGTAGAATCGAAGTTCACTATCGGTCACAGCTGCGAATATGGCCTGCCATCGTTCGGAATCTTCCGAACTTTCCGAACTTGACATTTGGTTCTGGAAAATGTCAGAGGTTAAGGATTATTTCAGATTTATAGATAATTTAAAAACTTGATCAGTGGAACGGTCTAAATTAGTGCATGAAAACCTTAGAAGTCGTCTACGCCAAAATGCTCCAAGTCAAGGATATATCTTGGAAACATTAACTTAAAGATGAATCTTTAAACGCATCTCTCCGAAAGTTTCCGACTTGCAATGAACTCCTCTGGAAATTTCACATAGGAAACGTTTCAAGTTTCACGATAAAATATGTCAGTTACAATTACAGTTTCAGAGTTCGGAATATGCGGAGAAGGAAAACATGTCAGAACACGTGGATAATCCGGAACGTATGTAGGGGAGATTGTCATTTTCTGAATGAATTTACGAGCTAGATGTTTTGTTAGTTGACTTTAGAAGGACTAATTCTAGATTCCTGCATTGAAAAATCCATAAATATTTCATTCGAAGATCTTCTAGAATCAGAGCAAAATCGAATCGAAGATTAAGTGTAAGTGGCCCTAAAAACGAGTTGAGAGCTTACGTTGGGAACTAATCCAACAGGTTGAAGAGCTTTCCCGTACGTGGTCATCACGTTGTCGTGGTTTTTCATAAAATTTGGCAGGCCCCTCTTTCTCAACGTTACTTAGACAATTTCTAATTGATCGTATCGATATAGTAGGAGTAATTGAGGAAACCAAATTTCATTTGCTCATTACTGCTTAACTAAGAAGCTTATTCGGTCCAATAAAAAACTTGACAGATGTAACGATCTTTTCGATAAATAATAATAAATGGAAAAGACGAACTGAAAGTCGAACAAGTCACTCGTTTATTTACTCAAATTTTTCCTTTATAAATCAAATAAAACTTTTGATCTGGTACCAGAATTAGTTAATAGATGTACAAATTTGATGAGAAAAATGGTGGTAATATTCAAGAAAAAATATTATTTATACAAATGAAGCCAACTATTATATTTTTCTAAAATTTCACAATATTTTCTTCCCTGTTATAATGGAGATCCAGGCTGATGGTATATGCTAATTAAAAGGCAAATGATATTGTGTGGCGTGTTTCCTCCAAGTAGACAAGGTCGTGGTTCCTTTAATTCAATGTCAACATCTCTGACTCATTCAGACAGGAAAAGCAGAGGAATATGGTATATTTACTATTTGGAATTGCCAAAAATTTAACTCTAAGGAAAAACTCCAAGGAAAAACCCTCATTTTAGATTTTCATTTACTCAAAGTAAGTAAAGAGAGATCAAAAATACAAATTTGAGAAAAGATCAATTTGACACATATAATCGATTGAAATCGCAATGAGAGAAAGGAATCAAATCTTCCAGACATCGGACACAAACGGTGGCATATCAGATACACTCGTACCAACATTTTGTCGCTCATTCATACACTCACTGTTCTCATCATTAAAAAAAAAACCAGCGAATAAATTCGAGTGTAGAACCCTACAAGACATATTTGGACAATAAACCTATCCTGAAAATATGAAAATTTTAGCTCAACTCCTTTGGAAAATAGAGAGAATATAGCCGTTTGGCCGGATACACTCAAGTTTGATCACGGAATCTTCATTTGGGAGTCGAAACCAGTCGATTGAGACGCTTCGGCTGGATTTTCTAAAATAACAGATATTTAAAAAAAACGAAAGCACGTTGTTCTACTGGTTTCTATTGTATTCGGAAAAAAAAACAAGCTCTTAAAAGCTCCTGACTTTGACGGTGTTTTACTACATATTTATCTCAATCCAATAATGATGCTGACCTTTGAAACAAATAACGCGAAATGAATTTCAAGAAGATCGTTTCGTATATCAAGGTCTTGCATTCACTTCATCTTTAGGCCTTTGATGTTGTTGCACTCAGCACTCATAGCTTTCTCCTCATTAAATAGATTTCCACGAGCTCGGATAATATAAACTTAGTCAGGACCTCATGAATTATATATGAAACTTCTCCTTTTTGCCATTGCATTTCAGCAACCGGACATATTTCCAGTTTCTTGTTTACTCAAATATTACTAATATACTCACTGCAAACGAACTCCCTTTGCGTCACGGCACTAGCATGGCTCCCATTTACTAAAGTTTTCGCCCAAACGGCTAAATCCCTATGTGTTTCTGCTCGAAGATTGTGCGTTACAACGCCCTCTACAGTGGCACAACGAATACTAAACTCGGCAGTGTCTTGTCGTTTTGTGGAACCAACTAATCTTGTAGCGATGAGTGCGTATGCTTCTGCTGGCGTTTTCCAGGATTCCCCAGACCATGGAGCGCTCTCGTAGAATCGAAGTTCACTATCGGTCACAGCTGCGAATATGGCCTGCCATCGTTCGGAATCTTCCGAACTTTCCGAACTTGACATTTGGTTCTGGAAAATGTCAGAGGTTAAGGATTATTTCAGATTTATTTATTTGGAACAATATATGCTTTTTTATCATGTAGATATCTCCGAGCGTTTCCAGAGCATGGAACAGTTAATAACAGTGAGTGTTCGATGCTCTGGAGATGTTCGTAGTGCTCAAAAACCCCATAACAGCAGTCGAAGTTTGATGATGTTATATATTAGACATAGATTGTGAATGTAATTTCAAACCCACTGGAAATTATACCAGAATGAGTATGTAGGATCATCACTAGAACGCATGCGCAAAAGTGACAGGTGAAGATAGCCGCTTTTTGAAATTAAGCCCGCATGTATTTTTGTAATATTAATACCAGTGGATCAAGCATCACTTATACATATGCATTTAAATATAGGTAAATGAGATTCCTTTTGGATTTTGAAATAAGACATTCGAGTTTCCGAACACCGTATTCGAGCACACTTGTTTGCGCATGTTTAGTTTAGACTATCCTATAGATTCGAATGCGTCAAAACCAACTAATTTGGCCAAGTTGTTAATACATTCACAGAATTGTTTCATGACTATAGGAATAATGTAAAGGGTATCCAATAAGTGCAATTATAGTAATAGCGACAATATTGCGTGACATTTGAAGATCAAACGTCAATATTTGTATCCAGCAGTAGTGGACATTTGATCACGGAGATGTACACAGTTCAACAACGAGCAGAAATTATTTCTATTAACCTAAAAATAATATTCGAGCATTGCGAGCAATTTATGGTAAACACAATAAACTTACGGAGCGGACTATGATATAGTTCATTATCATTATTATTATTTAATTGATTACAGTTTTCTGATGTTTTAGATTCATTTATGATTTCTTGCATCTCTTGTGAGATTTGTTGAATTACATTTTGCATTCAGGCCATTATAGCTATATTAGGTTAGGTAAAAAAAACCCATTGTGTCGGCAAATGGCTTTACTGACCTATATCTCTGTTTGTATTTGTCGCATCTGGTCAAACTATTTTCTTTGAAAAGAAGAATTTATGTTCTAGCAAAACGTGCTTCATCATTGTCGTGTTTGCTAAGTATTTGGTAGGATTGGAAAAGAATCATCTACTTTGAGCTACCACCCAATAGCCAGACGCTGAATTTGGAGCTCTACTAACAGCAATTAGACCTATTGAAAGTAGCAGTTGGCCAGAATTAGTAAAAAGGGAAATATCGTATTTCATCAGGACAACGCCAGGCCTCACACGTCTTTGATGACCCGCCAAAAGTTTCGAGATTCAAGAATCTACTTGATGAGTCGGTTTTTATTATTTACATGTCCGTATTGAAATATATTCAGTAGATATGTGAGATATATGAATCCATAGAAGCAAGATGGCGTGAACACTCTACCGATATACCGAAATAATTCGCATTTCGGAAATGAATGAAATATTTATAGAAATATTTCGTGGCAAGTGATTTTCTCCCTGCTCCCTCAACTTCCCGCAGGGTAAATCTCATTTAAAACGGCCGCTTTTGCACTGGAAATCGGAACGGGGGAGCAAAACAACAACAGAGTCATCATTATGCCATACGAAAGCCTAGGCAGAAATCCAATTAATCAAAATTCAATCAGCACGTTTTTCTCTTCCTACACCGGAGATTTGCGATAGAGGCGGGAAGAAGGTTGAAGTAATTCTATGGGATCAAAATCGATTCCAGATACAGGTAAATTGCAAATTTTCCAATCTCCAATATTCGTCTTCAAACTTACGAGTTTCACGCTTTGAGTTCATTACCAAAGAGTAAATTAGAGATCGGGGAGATGCTTATCGAGTGATTAAGTGATGCAAATTTGTTACAGAACAAATTATGTCGACGACTGTTGTAAAATAGAAGGAACAAGATTTCTAAATGTTATATCCTTCGACTAGTAGGAATCAGATATTCTGTTCTTATATATATGCATACTAATGCTAAATATACACATAAATACAGACATAAATTTCAGGAGAAAGTCCCAAATTTACATGTTTAGAAGCTCTAGAAATGAACAAAGTTAACTCTCAACACATCCTTTAGAATCCCCGTGATGTGTAAAACAATAAAAGTGTGTGGAAATTACAAGATTATTGTTTATTCAAAAATAAATTATCATCAAGTGCTCCCCAATACAAAATATACCCAATAGCCTATTTACGAATTGATTAAAGACACATTGGTTCACTTGACTATTGAAATGTAGTAACTTTCTCAACATTCCAATTGTTGAAACTGAAAAAGTGGCTAGTAATCAAAATTAGGCTTGATCACATCGGCAAAACTGAAATTTTGTGTAGGTAATATTGTTTATATGACTAACGCCTTCGCCATTCTGTATCATAAAGTGAGTTTTATCAATTTCATGAAAAACCATTCAAAATATTGAACAATAACTCATTGCTTGTCTTCTTAAAGATTGAATTTACTCGATCAAAAAGATGAGTTTTCTAAAAATTGTACCGGAAATGAATTGCAATTTATGCAAAAATAATTAAGGAAAGTTTTGCCCATCCATGAAATTAGGGTACAACGATTTTAAGAATTCCTTCATGAGAAACATCTAATGCATAATTAATTTTAATATATAGAACTTTGGAATCTGATATTTTACACATTGCTAATGCAATGTGTATTCTCAGTGACGTAACTTAATCGAAGGTATCAGATGTTTCCGGTGAAAAAAAAACCTCTGGGAAGATTCAATATAAAATTTGTGACCATTCTTTCAGATTATTCCTTGCCAAAATATGCAGTACAATAGATTCATTTCTCAAATATATAATTGATATAATGAGCATTACCTCTGGTCTAGGTTTCCTTAGGAACCATCCTATATGCCTTAGGTCTGGAATAAATCTGGAAGCTTCATGAAGGGCAGCTGTCGTCAACATTGATAGTGTCGAATGAAGCGTATTGAACCACGCCACTGCTTCTGGCTGATCTGCTGCTCTGAGTACACAACTATGAACAGCATCAGGGGAATGTAATTCCATTGTTCTATTTTCTGAAAAAAAAACCATAATGAGCACATACAAAATGAAGTAGGAGACATTGTATTTCAGATAAGTCTAAAATAGTTTAAAAGGGGAAAAATGGCAACGAAATGGCGAAGGAGCTAGTTTGTTTTTCAATATCGATAACGGGCAATCATTCAATAAAAACGTTAGTATTACGCCGTGTCCTGGTGAGAAAACAACATTTTTTTTGTCTGAATTTATTTTTACTTAATATAATCTCCTTTCAAAACGATTCAACCATTCCAACGTTTTTTTAACTTTTACCACTGCTGTAAAACGATTTACCGAGACCTTCTGAATATGCTTCAGTTTCGACAATCACTTCCTCTACTCTGCCAAATATCTTTCCATGTAGCTACTTTCTGAGTTCTGCTAAGAGCCAGTAGCCGCTGGCACCAGATTTTGAGAATTTTTTTTGAGAAACTTAAGGAAATCTATGAGTAGTTATTTTTAATTTGATAAATAGCTTTGTTCATTCATCGTGATGCATTTTTATCACATTGTTCAAGAGTACGGGGAAAGACTCTAGAAAAAGCGTACAGAAGCTTCTGAACTCTGAATATTCATTAAAAATATTTCCAAATATTTCAGAACCAAGACCAGAAGACACATGACCTTGAGTTATTTTCTTTCAAAATATCGAAATTAAACTTGACAACTGGGAACAACCGAATGTTTCCGAAGCAATATCGGAAATCAAGGCTACCAACGCAAAATATTAAAGTCACCGCTGATTGATTTTGTATAAATATGAATACAGTATACACGTTTATTTTCAATCCAAGCTCTTACATACTGAGAAGCGAAAATAAATCAACTCCGGCTCATTTCGTATGCATAAGTGTAATATGTGTGTATTCGTATCGGATAAATTATGTGTGTCGAAGTAATTAGAGCAATAATTTCCGGATCATTCCCCAACCTAACGGCGTACGCCTAGATGGTTCCGAGGACATCGGGATGGAGTTGGGAAGGAGGATCGTTGAATGACTGATGTATTGTCGGCGGATATTGCCTTGGGGGATTCAATGGAGTGAAGGTATCGAAGCACGTTCTCCTTCCGTCTCGTTGTTTTGTTGGCCCAATGTCTCACAGTGTTGCAACGGTGTCAGCACCCCATGCTGGGGCATTAATTTTCTATTCTGCAACTATTAGTTGGGTCGATGTTCTCCGAAAATGCTGAATTATTCTGATCGTGCCCTATTTACTATCTACTGCTCTGAAAGACTGACAGCCACAGAGTAACTAGAAATAACAAATGTGGTTTCATTTCGGATGAGAAATATTTATTTGAAGAAAAAATTTAACGAAAGAATATTAACGAGAGAGAAAAGAAACCCAACAATGAAGTTCTTTACTCTCTCTATATTTCAGGCCATATATTCTTCGTGACGAAGAAAACAGAGTGAAACTATGCCGTCCGGCGGCTGGCTATAGGCGGTTTGCATAAATCTGAAATGAGACATCTGGTGGCAACTTTCGGTATTTTTTCTGGGAAAGACTTGTCAATAGGTTAGTTATAACACTAGATTTCCTAGAATTTTTCAGTAGTTTTGGTAAGTATTTTTGTCAGTTTATCCAGAAGAAGGACAGATATTGAAAGATCATTTGGATTTTTGAAAATGAATTATGGACATTTTTCCAAAGGAAATGAAGAAAAAGGACTAGCTTTGAAGAAAGCTGGTCATGTTTACAATATTATAGAGCGGACTGGTTTCATTACTTCCAAAGTAATGAGACCAACTCCGATAAATTTGCCACCTTACAATGTTGAAATAACCGTATTCTCGACTAGGCCAAAATATGAAAATTTTTGTTTTTTGTACTAGTTCTTCCAAAAAAGAAGAAAAATTCAACTCGATGAATGTAGTTGAAATAAAACTCCTAATGACACAAAGGATAAGCCAAGTATTTTCAACATTGGGTTTACAATTTCCGCGGCCGCTGTAAGTTAAAATTGAAACAAGAAAATTGAATCTATCGTCGACAATACCAGCAATACAGTTCAACTCTTCATCATATTTTAAAGATTTAATACCATGGAAGCTCATACATTCGTTAGGTTCATTGATGCCAACACATTTGTCGTTTTTACCAACAAATAATTTGGTCTTATTGGCAATATTACATTGAATTGTCACGACAGACATTCCCTCCGCACTATTGCCCATGAAATTACTCTCAAATGAAAAAATATCATCATCTGAATTATATGGATCAGTTTGCATTGAATGATTATCATCACCTCTTTCAATTAAAGATTCTTGATCGTGCAATTTTTCTTTGAAATCTCTCCACTCCCATATTGGAATTATCCACTTTATTTATACATCTGAAATAAGTAAAATGAGATCAGACATAGATAACTGAAACTGAACTAACCTTTGGAAAAATCGTTGGGTTATAAGAAGGACAACCAGGCATTTTACTCTTGGTATTTCCTACGAAATGAGCACTACATATTTTATGGAATTTTGTCGGTTGCCATTGCTTGGAAGTACCATCATTACTAAAGTTTTGAATGAATGAAATTATGATAACATCTCCAATCAAACAGATATCCTTACCAAACTCTTCTAACTCTATTAATCCATATCTGCTTCCATTCTCTCTCAAACCATTTATTAGGAAATGAATAAAATTTAATGGAATCATCTGTGTTATAATAAGCATTGTGGCAACCTACTACACAACACTGAGTATGTAAATTTTGTAAAGAAGATTGTACTCCCAAGCCTTCAGTATTAATTTTCGATATTGCGAATTATAAATCAGCAACTCTTAAGTACTTTGCCATCACAAAAAACAGAAATTATGCTCTATAATCAACATGTAAAACACAGGGAAATGACAGCGAATTCGTATTCTTTCTCAACGAAAATGTCGAATTCCGCCACATACAAATATGCAAACCGCCTATATACTATATACCCTCTATCTTCCAAAGGAGATCTCGGTCAAATGTCGAATTTCGTCCTTAGCCTTAATTCAACATTTTCAATATCACAATGTGCAAGGACAAAAAACTCTCTATTGCTAACAACGCAAACAGGAAGCGATATTTCGCAGGGAAGCGTATCGCTTTACTTCGGCCCATTTAAGAAGGAGTTTGGAATGGCATGTCTACCCTCAATTATATCGGTCCAATTGTAGACCCTCATCTGAATATCGGACACAGTAAAACTACGCCAAATCGTTTGGCAACATAGACCGGGCGTCCGCCCTTGCGGTCTTCGGATTCGCCATCCAGATAACTTGGGATCAAGATAACGTGTCGACTGCGGCAGAACAGCGGCCAGGGCCAACTATTCAACAATTCGCGCCGGATTCCGTTTCTGCATAGTCATAAATTCGATCACATGAGATGGTAATGTGGACCTCTGCGGGTATACGTATTGTGTGAGTTAAATCCCGTACCTTGCGCCCGTTCTTTCCGAGGTCTGGGCTGAAATTGGAAGCGAGGGGGAAGTCGACTCGGTCGAATTTAAAATTCTCGTTTTTTAGTTCCATAATGGATGATTATTCGTGCCATATTCATCGTAGGAGTACCTATAAAAGCTGGTCGGTTGAAAAGTTGGCAGAGAGGAAATAAAAAAAAATTGGAAAGCATTGATTTGGAAGAAGTCTGCATCATCCACACGAATAATATTCAGATTATGAATGAGGTACATACTCAGAAATGATTCATTTTTTCTGTGACGGGAAAAAATTTGACATTTCATCTCTGTTGATAGGTAACAATATTTCGCGAAATTACTTTTTTCCCGGATATATATACATATAGATAATGGAAGATATTTGATTTTAGAATATTTTATTGAATATAAGTTACATTTCCTTTATATCAAAAGTACAATTATTAAATGTGCATCGCGTGAATGATATGTTCCTTGAACTATTCGGTACAACAGAGATTTTCATGTATTGAAATAATATTCTCTGACATAGACACAACTGCTGTTGAAGTACCTGGTGGCAAATTGGGTGTTATTTCAGAACTGCCACATGTTCTGAACACTTTATTAGCAATTTCTGTTCTAGTCCGGGAGGTAGCGTTGCAAATACAAAAGTGATAGTAAGCCGGCTGATGTTAACATCGATAATTGATCTTATATGACTAGTGAGTGAACCGACCGTCAGCTGCTCAAGTAGCGGTGGGTGTGGGTGTAGGAGGTTCCGAAAGTTGTAAAAAACACAAATTAAGTAATAGTACGCCGACTGAAACTTTTTTCATAAATAGTTGAAGTCATACTGAGCTGAAAAAAAATCGTCAGCTGTATCGTGGAGGGGGGTATGTCAGCTGCTCGCATGAACTTGTAAAAAAAAAACACGTAAAATAAAGTTATAGTACGCCGGATGAAATTCGACTAGACAATTGTTTAAATTATTAGGAGTACGAAAACAATAATCAGCTGCATGGGTAGCGGTGGAAAAACCGTCAGCTGACGTAATAAAGATTAAAAATAATGGAGCTCTCCCACTAAAATTTCAAAGCGGTATCTATACTATCTATATAAATACTACTATATTATTAGAAATTAAACAAACTCGTAATCGTTATCATTTGATAATTCAAATATCGAATGAAAATAATAATGAATTTAAATAAGCGGCCTTGTATGTCTGAGCGGGGACGTATGCTGCCCTGTTCCGTTTTCCCTCGGAACTGCCTAATCAGTCTTTTATTTATTATTATTATTTATTTCTAATGGTCCCCGACAAGCGGCAGTTTATATTAGGCAATTTTTCTTCATATTTCTAACAATACGTATGCGTGTCTCTTTGCCGTACGTGATCAGTTTGGGTTTTACGTTGTACTCGTCGAACGAACGGACGCAAATCAAAATATGTCGAAGATTCAACCGGTTTGTGTATTTTGTGACAAAACAAATGAAATATTAATATCTTTTAATGCGAAAACTTTACAAAAATGTACTGCTATATTGGAGATTCGTGAGAAAATAATCTATCTCTAAGCAAGTGTTATCGTCAATTCACCGCCTTACCTCCAAAATACCGATTAGCTGTGGAAACTCCTTCGACATCTGCAGCGTCAAGGTGAGTTATACTTTATTATTTTTTGGCAGTTATTTTAATTTATATTCTTTGATATATATAATATTGGATTCGCATCATTGATATGCAAAGAAAAATATATTTTCAATTAATTATTTTTTCACTCTTTTGAATCGTCTCAATTTTCCTAGTAGATTTTGCTCTCAAGTCTTAAAAAAATATATTGAATTACCATAGCTAACTCTGCGTGAAAATTTAGGAGTCTTTGGAATAAACAGCATTTCGTTGCATATCAACGATACAAACTTTATCAAAATTCATTGAAACTATAAAAGATTTCCATTTAGCTCGGAAAGAGACGCTCAAACTTCAGGAGAACATGCAGAAATCGAAGATATCAATATCGACGTTTCATCGATTCCTACTCAAAACAAAGCCATATGTTCGGGTACTTTATCGAGTACCGGTGGTCAATACGATGTTTTGAGCACGGTTACAATCGAGAATGCACATGAACCTGAAGGCGAAGGAGCAACGATAGACGCCGAAAATGCCCAAGATTCCACAGAAATTGTCTGCATTTTTTGTAATAAAAGGCGCATAGAATATCGAGGACGCGAGCAACAGCTTCAAACATGTACATCTTTCGAGCGCATTGAAAACTTGAAACATTACGTGAGCGAAGTAGCAGGTGACTCAGATTTATCAAACAAGATGAATGAGCAATTTTTAAAAACTCAAATCATTTTCTATCATAAATTTTGCCGATCTAATTGTCGAAATGCACTAAAGTTGCTGATCGCCGCACAGAGCGAAAGAACTGAATGGCATAAATCCCGGGAAAGCCATAAAAAAGCTTTTGAAGAAGTGTGTCGTTTTATTTCAGAAAATATAGTCAAAAAACAAGAATGCTTCTTTTTATCTTTTTTAAAATCAATTTTCATCGATTGTATAAAAGATGAAAATATAGACATATCTATGGACGTCGAACCATATAATTTAGAAAAGAGATTATTAGAAACATTCCCAAAAAAAATTGCCATAGTGTGTATGAACACAAAAAAGGTTGTTAAACCCTATAGCGGAGTTTTAGTTAAGAACGATTTACAAACTATAGAAAAACAAGATATTTTGGATAAAGCTGTATTAATTTTGCGATCGGAAATCCGCGATATGGGACGTACTCCATTGCCAGACAAATTAACTACAAAAGATTTAATAACAGGAGAATGTGACAGTCCAAAGATATTACTTGATTTCTATTCGAAATTGATATGTTCTAGTTTTCGGCGGAAGCGTAATTAAAACGTGGCTAGATTAGCGAAATCTCTTTCCGAAGATTTAATTTATGCTACATGGAACGGGCAAATTAAAATGTATTGCTGGAATAATCTGTATCTTTACTGCGTCAGCTGACGGTCTTTCCACCGCTACCCATGCAGCTGATTATTGTTTTCGTACTCCTAATAATTTAAACAATTGTCTAGTCGAAATTCCTCCGGCGTACTATACCTTTATTTTACGTGTTTTTTTTTTTAAAGTTCATGCGAGCAGCTGACATACAATCCCCCCTCCACGATACAGCTGACGATTTTTTTTCAGCTCAGTATGACTTCAACTATTTATGAAAAAAGTTTCAGTCGGCGTATTATTACTTAATTTGTTTTTTTTTACTACTTACGGAACCTCCTACAACCACACCCACACCCCGGGTGCGTCAGCTGACGCTTCGTTCACCTACCAGTCATTGGAGAACTATTGAAAATGATGGCAATCGATCGGCGTAAAAACACTACCTAAAATGCAACGCTACCTCCCGGACTATTCTGTGTGCCACCGATTCATCAACATACCCTTCAGCGACTTCTAACCGCCATGTTTCTTTAGTGTCATCAAGTTTCCCCAGATTCAACTAAAAGTCTAGCAGACGATCTTCGAAATGAATATGTACCTGTATAAGAGTTAGCATTTTAAAGTTGAAGAAAATTAGCTACTGTTTCAGGTACCTTATAAAACTGATTTTTACCCCTGGTTGATACATTTTCCATTGCGATATGCATAAAACAGGCGGCGATCTTTTGCTGCTGCTGGACATTCGGTAATATTTAATATATTCTTCAGCAGCTACAAATTCCCTGTTTACATCATTCTTTGTTTGCTTCAGTTTCAAAATCAATAACTTTCCCGACTCTTCAATATCATCTAATCTTACCTGGCTTATTTCACAAATTCGACAAGCTCCTGCAATCCCAAATACAACAACAACCTAGGCCATTAAATAAACCTCATCGGGTGCATTATTTAAAAATTCCCATTTTTTTCAGAAATGTAATTAGTTTGAAATATTTTAATAACACTGTCTCCGAGAAAGAACTGCACGTCTTTTTCATTTTCCATTCTATAAATCTTGAACACGCGGTTTCGTAAATTTTCCGCGATTTAGCTGGCGTGACGCTGCTTGCGCTGCTTCTATCAACTACGATGCAGTCAGAGAAGACTCAAAATCAAGCATTTTTAACTTTATAGTATTCAAAATAACTACTAAACAATTACTGAGTTCGCAATTTTTGAATCAAATCACAAAATTAAATTGACAGATATTTGATTACACTGAAGTTTTCCTTAGCAACGCAAGTCTATAATAGCTTACTAGTTTAAAAATTCAAATTTCATATCGATAACATTCTGACTTTAATATATTGTAATAATATGTTCTTTCACTATTAAATCGTCGTTTTTCCTGTCACAAAAAAAAATAGTGTATTATACACGGGAAAAATATTAGATTTCAGCTCTGGGTTTGTCTCCCTCCACTTCGCGTCAGGATGCACCTTTAGCTCAAGTCATTTGGTTGTGCGTAGCGATTGTTTTTGTGAAACAGTTTTTTCTATTGTATTCTTAAAATGAATGACACCGATTTCGAGCAATGGTGTGCTTTCAGGTTTTGCTTCAGACTTGGGCACTGTGCAACGGAAACTCTTCTTTAACTTCAGCAGGCCAACGGAGATAGTGTTTTGTCACGGGCCCAGGTTTTTCGGGCGTTTAAGGCATTTTCAGAAGAAAGAGAGTCGATTGAAGATGAATCACGAAGCGCAAGGCTTTCATCTTCAAGAACCGATGAAAAAGTTGACAGAATCCAGGATTTTGTGCATTCAAATCGTAGGTTGACAGTCAGAATGATAGGGGATGAGTTGAATGTGACTCACACCACCGATGAATTGGGGATGAGAAAAATCTGAGCAAAAATGGCTCCAAAATACCATTTAAGCAAACGAGTTTTTGGCCAGTAGAAATATTCCCGTGGCTCCTCAGCCTCCTCATTCACCCACCTTGGGTGTTTGTGACTTTTTTTTCTTCCCAAAGTTGAAAAATAACCTCAAGGGAAATCATTTTGGGATAGTCGAAAAAATTCAAACGGCTGTAACCGACCAGATGAAGGTATTTCCGCATCGGAGTTCCAGCACTTAATTTACAGACCTCGTATGTCCTCATTATTCTAACCCATTGGCCTAGTGGTGATTTCAGGACCCACTGGAAGCAAAACAATACAAAAAGATATTTCAAAAAGATTGAAATCGATTTGTGTTTCGCCATTCTCCTCTGAATCACATTAAGCGTTTCTTTTGAGTGGCTTGACAATATAGCAGGAATCGATCAGTCGCTGAGGGAATGTTATTAAATTCCAAATGTTTTCCTGCCGCTGGATGAGGAATATTGAATTGTATAGAATGAGGCCTTTTAGTTCCTCTTCCTTCGAGATGAATCCCTTAGTTACTTTTTAATGCTACAGGGAAATTTGTGTTTGCTGAACGAAAACTTTTTCCCATACCTTCCGGAATAAATTCTTGCTTTCTTCGGTTCGATATTGATTAAAAACACTCGTTACATGCGGATTCAAGAAAGGCTGAATAGAAATTGCCTGCATTCAAGAAGATTGAATCAATTTCATAGGCAAAGAAAAATCGCTATATCCAAAGTTTTCCTATTGACGACTTCCATGGGAGATAAATATTTTTCTTTCCTCGTTTTTATAGTATTCAGTTATATCCGAAAGGAGGATTAAGAGGATTGGTCTAGGATGCAATGAAATATTCTTTGATAATCTCAATATTTTGTATTCTTGGTTCGCATTCTATTCTTTGGAACTTAATATTTGTTGTGCCGAGAAGACGCTTGTCATTGTCAAACTTAATGATGCGTTCGGTAGGCCGATTATGTGAACCGTAAGTCGCTCTAAGTGCCAGGTACACATTAATCGGAGAACGCCCATTTTCGTAATGAAGCTGAACAATTTGTAGGCGCTGTGCCGGGCTAAGTCGGTCCATTATGACATATCAGCCACTACTTAACAAGAATACTTCAGTTTACACGTCGCATGCGCAATCGGCGACTAAATCCTCACCACAAAGAGTACCTCTAAATGAATCTCCCTTCACAAATAATATACCAATATTTCCAGAGATTCATTTGGAAATTTTGCCCTGTATAATAGAGCATTTGATACACTCCGTTGAAATGAATTCATTGAGGGATATCAAAATATACAAATATACATGCCCATTTAAGAAGAGAATACCGAGTATAGCAAATTTGAACCCCATATATTTGAATTTATGTTTAAATATTGCTCACCTGAATTCACCAGTTTTTTATAATTCTTCAGAACAACAACAAAAAATTTTATTCCACTCTGTATAATATCTTAGCTGATCATGTGAGTCAAAAGATCTGGAAATGCACGCTGAAAGTTTTTGGGGTGGGCATATTCATGATACAGCCGGATTACAAGTTTAACCCTATTTGTGTAATGGAAAATGCGGAAGAGTGGTCAGTGCTACAGCAGAGACTCATGTTAGTGGTGAAAGCCTAATCGGATATAATATATCTAATGCTAGAATTTCCCTTTGCCTGATAAAAAAAAACCTTAAAGGTTGTAGTACACACGAATTCACGACTTTCACAGTCATCACAAGAATTTCTGATGGTAGAGGTTTAATATTTCATTCAAAATTGAGATTGTAATGGTCGAATATTTTTTCGGATTTTCTTTACCGAAAGTAGTTTCTCATGAAAAATTAAATTAAGGCTTGTGTTGAAAGGTACGAATTTTAGAAGCAGTTCGACATTTCGATGTTGCTCTAGTTGCTTAGTAAACAAGTGCTTTTTAAATCGAAAGTTATGGTTGGATTTAAAATGCTTCATATGTGAAGAATTCCGAACAGATAGCTCTCGATCAATATGTACTGAAATTCAAATTATGGAAGAGATATGTGAATTATTCATTCATCATTAGGCAACATGGAATGAACACATATTGATCTAAGCATCCAAACAATCAAGAAGAATCTATTGAATTCACAATCGAAATTGAGAAATATAGACAATTTCCATTATTTGTTCATAAACTGAATGGAATACGAAGAACAAGTGTATACAATGTGAGTCTTTGACCACTGCGTTAATTTTAACCATAGGTTCTTGAGATCAAAAGAAACACTTTTTCCCATACCGTTTTTCCATATTCAGCTGCGTAAAAACGTTATAAGAATTTTAAGTTTTCCCATTGGGCAGATACTCCTCTGTAGTCCAGTTTAGTTTGAATGAAAATTACCTTCCACAGCATTCACTATTGAATCTGAATTGTTTGAAAACATTATTTTTCATTTTTCATTAATGATTCATTCACTCATGTGTCATCAAATGATTATATCGGTTTAATCCCTTTTAACTTCAAATATCTCAAGAATGGTGCAATTTAGGAAGAAAAATGAATAATGATTCTATCTGCAAAAAAGACTATTGATTCTAGGAAGTACAAGATACGAACATTTAGTTCAAGCTATATTTGTTTTTCACGCAATTTAACTAAAGTGTACAGTAGTAGTGAGAAACCCACAACAAATGGAATAATCTATTGATGCCAAAATATGCATGACTGTTGACATTACCGTTTGAATATTAAAGGTGAAAATGTAATTTTTTTATGAAATTTCAAGACACTATATCATTTGGACGAGGCCAAATTTGGAAA
Source organism: Micraspis discolor (assembly GCA_030674115.1). Lineage (NCBI taxonomy): Eukaryota > Metazoa > Arthropoda > Insecta > Coleoptera > Coccinellidae > Micraspis > Micraspis discolor. The sequence goes on from JARTUT010001740.1 coordinate 8,373,529, forward strand.
AATGTTATAGGGAGACAATGTTTTTTTTGACGTCAAGAAGCTGTGGTTAAAATTAACGCAGTGGTCAAAGACTCACCCTGTATATGTTGTACCCAACGAGATTAAAATAAGGAAATGAATAACATCAGGTAAAGCACTATGGAGTAAAGGCAATCCAAAAACAGATATTGGAAAAGGCGAAACAAATGAGATAAAATAAACCTGAACCCTATAATGATAGAACACCAGCAGATATGGGAAGTTGGTCTAACATGCTGTAAATAAGAATCATCATATAAAATGAAGTAATTCAACAATATTATCTGAAGAAGAGAAACCTACAAAAGGCAGAGTCAAGAAAACCGCATTAATGAAAATTCCTTCCGATACCGTAAGTGCTCCATCAATTAAGTTGTCGGAAGTTTGAGACCGATTGTTCGGAGTAACCTGAAGAAGCCTTCAAACCATAGGTAAGTTCAAATTTGATCTAGTTTCAGAATTGAGTCCATCTTGACAACCACTGAAATTTGAAAAATTCATCAACACTTTCTGTTTTTCTAAAAGCTGGCTCTGCCTCGAAAACGATAGAAGAGATCTATCGAAACGTTCTTAGCAAGAACAATAAGAGATGGAAAACACAGCCCAAATAATAATTCTACACGGTATATGGATGGTTTTTAGAGAAGATTCAAGGTCCCTTTGCAAAAATTGCAATAATTATAAATAATTACGTGTTCGAATGAGAACAGTTATTTTTCATAATCAATGGCGAAATCCACTTCTCATCACCAGTTGCGAAATATTTAACTTTTCCTGACTAGTCACAAAAAGTAACACGTTTCAAAACGTCGATGAGTTCAAGTTTCAATCAGAATTTTTTATGATGCAGTTCTGTCTCAAGAATACGAAGGTACTAATCTCGACTTTCACAAGCTAATATTTTTTACTGAGGAATCAAGCAAATCGCGTCCCCAAAATTTGATTCCAATCGCCCGTCAAAGTGAACCTCACGACCTATCAATTCTTCATTTTTCCTTCCCTTCGCTTCCAAAATTAAATCATGCGTCTCTTGAACGAAAACCTTCCGCAACGGAAGAAATCAAGTGTCCTTCTGAAAGAAGGAGCCTTGAAATGCGGCAAGACAGACCTTCATTTCAATTTCGTTTTAACAGATATCAGATTATACTCGAGAAACTAGGGCAGAAACATTTGCGAAATGCTTTTTCTGTTTCAACCGGGGTTATGAACTGCGGATTGTAACTTTTCAGGACGTTTCCTGGGGCGAGGCTGAAAGGTAATTCGAATTATAGAGTGCAGTAATATTGACTTTATCCAGAGCACGTACTCGCACTTCGTACTGCCGGAATAGATCGGTAAAAGTGATTCTCGAAAGGGATGGGAATTTTCACATTTACTACATTTCTCGACAATTCATCTCTCATTAGTCCTTTATTAACATTCCTAATAATGATTATGGAATTTTAAGGAATTATTTTGTTGAATGGCGTCCCAACATTAGCAGAGCAGAGGTAACTTGTTTTAATTTGAATAATCATGAAAACTATAGGAAATTAGCTGTAACTTTCAATGATTCAGATATCGAACATAATTTCTTATCTGAATACTTAGGAGTTAAATTAGATTCATCTCTCAATTACAATCCTCATTTAGATGACCTGAGCCTAAAACTGAAAACTAGGAATAATATTTTCAGAAATTAGCTGGATCTTCTTGGAGTGCTGATGCTTCCACTCTTCGCACAGCATCTCTAGCCTTAGTCTTTTCTGCAGCCTTGAATTGTTGCTCTGTTTGGTTTAATAGTGCACATGCACAAAAAATCGATGCACAATTAAATACATCCATGAGATTAATTTCAGGCACCGTAAGATCTACACCGGTTCATTGGTTACCAGTTTTGTCTAACATTGTCCCTCTCCATATTCGCAGACAGATGGCAGCTCTGAATTTTTGGGACAAATATCATTCTTGTACTAATTTATTTCCAATTATTTTATACATTCCACAAAATAGAATTCCCAGATTGAAGTCACGTAAACCATTCTAGTATAATACGTTTTTCCATATGAAAATTAGCGATAAAGAATCATGGAAGATTGAGTGGAACTCTTATGAAATGTTCAATACAAATCTCATTTCTGATCCTTCAGAATAAATTCCGGGTTTTAATCTTCCAAGAAAAATATGGACAGTTCTTAATCATTGAGAAATATGAAATAATTGGAAATAAAATTGGGAAAGAATGATATTTGTTCCAAGAATTCAGAGCTGCAGTCTGTCTGCGAATATGGGGAGGCACAATGTTAGACAAAACTGGTAACCAATGAACCGGTGTAGAACTTATGGTGCCAGTAATTATTCTCATGGATGTATTCTAGTATGGAAATCCGAATGTTGGTAAGCAATAGCAATGTCGTCAGCATAAACAAATTTCCGAGATGATGTCGTGGGTGATTCAGTTAGATATAAATTGAAAAGTAAAGGAGCTAAAACTGATCCTTTAGGAAGACCGTTTTTCAATTTGTTTTGAAATTGCTACTCTTATTGTCAATAAAAACACGAAATCTTCTATCAGATAACATATTTTCTAATAATCGTACCATTTTCCCACACTTCAGATGGGTATAGAGTTTGAAAATTAATCCATCTTTCCACACAGTGTCATATGCCGAAGATAAATCAATGAAAGTAGCTCCTGTTTTCAACCTATCATTGAAGCCTGATTTTATGAAACCTGATCTGAACAATTTCTATTTTTCCTAAAGCCTCCCTGGAAATTTTGTAGAGCATTTTCTATAGAAGATTCAATTTTAAAAAGAATTAGCCTTTCTAATATCTTGAAAGGAACACTCAGTAAACTGATGGGTCGATAACTACTAGGATTTTCCTCGTTTCAAAATACCTATTACTTTAGCCTTACGAAATTTGGAAGGAAAGTTTTCTGAATTCAGAATATTGTTATATAAAGGCAATAACCAAGACAAGGCCTCTTTTCCTAAATGTTTAATGAATTCTGGATGAATTCCGTCAAAAGCTGCTGCCCTTCGAGATTTGGTAGATTTGATTGGACAGTTCTTAATCGTTTGAGAACAGGTCATGGTCGAACCAATAGCATGCTATTTAGATGGAACTCAGTTCTTAGCGAAAGTTGTGAATGTGGAGAAGTAGAAGAAACAATACCTCATCAATAGTTTTCCCATATATAAATTTCAAGATGGTTTTAGGGCTATTCATGATGTTTCCGACTCTTTCTTAGAATGGGTTATAAATTTCAAACGAATATGATACGTATTTTTGTTAATCAGTACTTTTTTCTGCTCTTGTCTTTTTATTTCCAGATTCGATGTGAGCAACTTGAAGTCTCTGTCTCCATCAATAGAAGACCACTCTTGCAGAAAGAAGTCCTTAAAATATATTTCAACTTATTTTTGTATTTTCACACTTAGACGGGTGGGTTATAACTTTCAAACAAATTTGATAGGTATTCTGTGTATCAGTCCCATATTTTTCTATTTATGATGTTTCCGATTTTTCTTGAAAGATTTCATATTGATAGGCGATTTGAAGAAGCTTTTGTAGAAGAACATATAGGCAATTTTGAAGAACACTCTTGAAGAAAGAAGTCCCTCAAATATATTTCAGCTTAGTTTTGTACACACAACAACCTACATGCGGAGAGCCAGGTGTTTTTTTACTGGGTTTTTTTGACGTGACAACGTCTTATAAATTGGTTCGCCGGGTGACACTTCAAGAAACTGCGTTACGCTCCGCTCACGTTATGCGCTCACAATGAGAGCGAGTGAGAGGCACGCGTCCCTTCCACTCGGGCATAGTTAGCCCGCCTAAGACCGAGAGAGACAGACATAAAAAGTGAAAGGCACGCGTCCCTTTCACTCGAGCACAGTTAGCCCGCCTAAGAGCGAGAGAGACAGAGCGAGAGAGAGAGAGCAAAGGTAAACGCGTACGAATGAATATTCACATTAAAATTATTTTATCACTCAAAGTCGTTGTCACGTAAAACTTTCGCCCGTATACCGACTTTACAGGCAACCAATTTTTTTCCCTAGTCTTTCATGTCATACGCCAAATAATATGGCACCCCGTCACTAACCCCTGCTAACACTACACGCTCTATTGATTGCTAACCAAAAATTGTAAGCCAAAATTCAATAGAATATACAGGGTGTAAGTGTAAAATATTTAAGGAGGTGATTCCTCATCGAAAAAAAGATAGGATCTTTCATATAAAGAAACTTCATTGGAGCATCCCTTGTTAAGATACAGCCCCTCAAAGGGAGTTCATAAAATTTGTATAACAATTTTTTTCATAAGTACCATAAAAGTTACAATATTGAAATTAACCTAACGTTTCCTACTAGCAAAAAGATACTTATTATTTATTTGGTTTACCCCATGGTTGTAAGGGTGGGAAACGCAGGTACTAACTACAGAAAAATAATAAATCCAGTTCGCATTTATGACGATGTACCTATCTCTGTAGTTCGTAAAATAATTTTTTGCTGCGAACTGGTTTATTTTGGGTAAAACACTCATGAGACATTTTTTGTTTAGAATGAAACAGGCTATCGGAAATAAATTTTTAAATGGTAAACAAATAATAAGACAAAAAGTTACATTGGAAATAAACTTTAGGGGTTGCGTTTCCCACCCTTTCAACCATGTGGTAAACCAAATAAATAACTGGATAAGTGTCTTTTTGCTAGTAGGAAACGTTACGTTAATTTGAATATTGTAACTCTTTTGGTGCTTGTGAAAAAAATTGTTATACAAATTTTATGTACTCCCTTTGAGGAGCTGTATCTTAACAAGGGATGCTCCAATTAAGTTTCTTTATATGAAAGATCCTATCGTTTTTTCGATGAGGAATCACCTCCTTAAATATTTTACACCTATTTAGTTACACCCTGTATACATTATCTTCAGTTGTGATTTCTACCTATTCATTTTGCACCCAAGAATCTAACCATATCCCCATTATTCGAAACGAATCGATTTCCGAGGCTTCAAGCAGATACATTTCTAAACAACAACATGAGCAGTTGTCATAAGTTATCCTGTTCTCCCAGAAAATCCTCCACATTCCATGGAAAAATCTCAATTATGGCCATTCGCGGAAACTGCCGCACCACATTTTGGTTCCGTTCTCTTCAACAACCGACTAAGTGACATCCAACGAAATTATGCAAATGGTATTTTCGCCAGAAGACGCCGCAAAACGACAACGATGGCACGCGGAAATGGCAGCATTTGAGAAACGGAGTTCCTGACAAATCACCGAGCATCGAACATTTTCCCCCATACCAGCGACAATCTGACTTCGGAAAGACGAAATTGAAAAACAGATATTTACATATATTGAGATATCAGTGGGACATTCGTGAGAGGGTCCCAGTAAACTGGCCAATTTTCTTTACAGTGTGGATCTCGAGAATGGAAGACCACAATAGCTCCGTTATTTTGGAGGTCATTTTTTTTTATGTCATTAGAAGAATGATCGTAGGATGAATATAGATACTCTTTTGAACTTTTGGCTTATAAACCAAAGGTTAGCAACGGTTGGTAATGAGGTGCCATACAATTCGGTGCATGACATGAAAGCCTAGGGAAAAAACCCCAGTAAAAAAACCCTGGCTTCCCGTATAAGAGTTGTTGTGTGTACAAAAATGAGCTTAAATATATTCGAGGGACTTCTTTCTTCAAGAGTGGTCTTCCATTGATAAACACAGAGGCTTCTTCAAGTTGCCCACATGGATTCCGAAACTAAAAAGACAAAAACCGAAAAAAAGAACTGAATACAAAATAAACGTATAGAATTTGTTTGAAATTTATAACCTATTTCGAGACAGAATCGGAAACATCATGAATATCCCAAAAAACCATCTTGAAACATCTATATGGGACAATTATTGATGCGATGAGGTATTGCATATCCACATTCCCAACTTGCGCTTGGAACTGACTGCCATCTAAATAATATGCTATTGGTTCTCAAACGATTAAGAGCTGTCCAAATTTTTGTTGGAAAATCAAAACGCGGAATTTTTTCAGAAGGATCAGAAATGAGATTTTTATTGAACATATCATAAGAGTTCCACTCCATAAATTTTTATCGCTAATGTTCATATTGAAGAAAGTATTATACTAGAATGACTTCAATCTGGGAATTCTATTTAATGGAATGTATGAAATAATGGAAAAAATTAGGAAAAGGATGATATTTACGCCAAGGATTCAGAGCTGCAGTCTGTTTGCCAATATGGGGAGGCACAAAACTGGTAACCAATGAACCGGTATAGATCTTATGGTGCCAGTTATTATTCTCATGGATGTATTCTATTGTGAATCGCTTTTTTGGGTATGTGCACTATTAAACCCAACAGAGTAACAATGAGGTTAGAGATGCTGTGCGAAGAGTGGAAGCATCAGCACCCCAAGATGATCCAGCTAATTTCTGTAGAATATTATTCCTAGTTTTCAGTTTTCGGCTCAGATCATCTAAATGAACCTTGTAATTGAGAGATGAATCTAATTTAACTCTTAAGTATTTAGCAAGAAATTATATTCGATAGGAGAATCATTGAAAGTTACAACTAATTTCCTGTATAGGGTGAATGCTTAGATAGGACAGCCAGTATTCTAACCACTTATTTGATATACAAAGTGTCAGTAAACAAATGCGAAGAACTTTGGGAAATGATTCTTTATATTATATATTAGTGAAAATTAGTGAGGGTACTTCCCCTAAAATTTTTTCGAAATCAATTTCCTTTCCAAGTTACGACCCTCAGGAGGTTCGATAAATTCATTTTAATTTATTTTTACAGGTTCTGAGGATCGACTAGTAATGAAATTCCACACATTCGATTAACTGCACAGTTAGTTTTTTTCAGGGATTTTTTCAACCTTCTAACTTCATTTTTAGGGGTTGAAAATAGCCACCCCTATTACTTTTTCTGTTATATCTGTTTTAAATTCACAAGGTTATGAAAATCTTGTCTTCACCTCAATTCTTGCTGAATTTCGAGAGGAAAGTCTCATAAAAAATTTTGTGCGAATCATTCGATATCATTCCTGGAACAAATTAAGATTTGGAATAAGTGCTAACTCGAATTAACATAACAAAACATTTGTTTATTCACAGAAAATTATACAAATATTCACATAGATGAAATCTGACTATTTGCTCATGCCCATGAACTGTCAGAAAGATGAAATAATATATTTATTCCCTGTGTTTTTCATGATTACAACAAAAAATCATACCGAACCTAAAAATGAGCCCTACTCTATACATTCTCCTGACCTATTAACCAAAAATACATACTTAAGAATATTAGGTAGCTTTAAGAGGGTTCCTACCGGTCCAGGTCAATTAGACAAAATTATAGAGATCAACTGGCAATGTGAGTAACCTCTATGGTTAAAAAAAAATAATTTCAAAATTACATATCATATGTACTAAATTATTTATACATTCATCAATTTTTGATTTTATGGTTTTGTTGAGGTTGTTTAATGTTCATATACAGCAGTTGGTGTATGTGACTGGATTCTCATTTTCATATTGAGGCCAATTGTTTTTTTGTTCCGTTGAATTTCAAAGATTTTTGTGTGGCTGAATTGTATCATTTATTAGAGCTCTGAAGATGATTTAGAATCGAATCGAAACGTCGGAATTTTTTCTAATTGACTGTCTGAAACCTGGACCTACTGGAACCCTCTTACAACTACTAAATATTACCGAGGTCATCAAAACATCAAAAATACTTAAGAATTTCTACTGTTTAATAATCTATGTTGAATAAATTCGTCCAAATCTGGTGACTCCGTCGAAATCGGGTAAGTCTGTCAAAACATAAAGCGACACAAGTTTGTCGAGTTGTCAACATAATAAATAATTTCAACCTGAAGAACCACACAGTCATGCTTTTACTCGATTTAGAAGAAGCCTTCGACAAGGTATGGCTGGAAGGTTTATTATGAAAAATGATCGTCTTGGAAGTACCTAAATTTCTTATTCATCTTACCAAAGAATATCTAAGCGGTAGGCACTTGCAACTACGAGAAGCTAGAGTAATATCAACGCTCTGGGAGATTAAAGCTGGTATCGTACAGAGATCTGTCTTAGGACCTAGATTATTCAATATCTGTGTTCATGACACACCCGAATATAATGAAACGAATATTTCAAAATTCGCGGATGATGCTACCATCTCTGCACACTCACCTTTCGCGGAAGATGCAAACAACATGTTAAAAGAACATTTGGATTTACTTATTAGTATTTTTTGGCATTAGCTCATCCCTCTACAAGCGCAACATTCTGGTTGACATATGATTTGTACTATAAGAATCGTAATCTGAAAAAACCCTTGGAATATATCGACCACATCTTTCAATACCTACCTACCGCCATATTTGTTTCTTTCGCGCCATTTACATGACCCGTTCAGGAAGACAGTGACTTGTGACTTGAAACATAAACTCGAAGCATTCTAGTAGCTTGAAGCGGTTTACGAAAAACGAGACACAGATTCGGTTCCATCAAGATAAGCAGTAGCGTGTTGTGAATAAGCAAACAACAGCGAGTTTGTCGAGCCACTTCTTTCGAATACTTTGGGTGCCGAAATTCTGAATTATTTATTCCGGTTCGATGCTTTGTCTTCTCATTGTAACAAATCTCAATTTTACCCTTAAATCTCGAGGTTTTCTCCAGGAACGGAGTGCCATGTATTTTTCTATACGTCAATAAGATGTGCATGAGGATTTTTCATATTGATCCCTTGTAGAAAAGGTAAAAATCCACAGGGTCATCAATCTCTAATTTTTGTTCGATAATGTTAGGAAAACTACGAATAACATTAAGCATAATATGGCGTTGCAAATTAGTAAGCAAAAAAAATTTTTTTTAGTTTAAGTAATAAATTTAAGATTCTAAAAAATTGTAATATATTCTGAACACTTCAAAGAACTGATTGGGTCTTATTTTCCAATAAATTAAACCTTTCCCAATTAACTACTTTTTTCGAGATTTCCTCAATAATTGTAAAAATATTTAAATGATTGTCATACAAATTTTTCGCTTATTGAAGCCTTTCTGGTACACTTATGAATAAATTCAATACTTTGTTTATAATAGATTTTTTAATTCAACAAAGAAAGAGAATTCACCGTAATGTTGTGAAATTTTTTATATTTGTCATTTACTTACTGCAAGTGCAGGTGAAATAAATTTAGAAAGCACTGACGTGAGGTCAGATTGCTTTGGCGCTCTTGTTGAGCTACTTGCGAGTAAATATTCAAACCATAACAAATCTATGAGCACTCTGATCAGGTGAACAATAGTCTTTTCTCGTACTATGGGAAAATGTGATGCAAATATAAACGCCTAATGAATGAACAAACCTATATCTCAAATTAAAAATAACTACTCATAATTTTCCCCAAGTTTTGTTCGAAGCTATAAGTCCCTTTTCCTAAAAACTTAGGTCAGTGCTTTTCTGAATTTTGACAACGTATATTATTTCAGCCATCGAAATTGAATTCTATCTCTATGATTTCCAGTTATGAAAAATTTTGATTAATATTACGCCAACTGACACTGATTAATGAGCCCGCCGGCATTTGTCATTCGAATATCGATCTGTGATGGCCATACTTCAAAGAAAATCATCGGGACGTATGTCATTTCTCTTTTCTCTAGAGTAAATGGAAAAAATGATCATATCTTTAGATGGAGAAGAGCTACGACAATGAAATTCTGCGAGCTGTTTTGTTGCAGCCTTCCTCAACAATATTTCAAGTATCAACTTGATCGGATGGATATTCTAGTAGTTATTGAGGAAACAAAATTTCAGATGCTCATAACTACTAAACCATCCGACGGATTTGGCCCAATAACGAACTTGACCGAGATATTTGGACAGTTAACCTATTCTGAAAATATGAACACTCTAGCTGATTCCTTTTGGATGCTAGAGAGGATACGGCCGGCCGGACAGACTCAACTTTCGCCACGGATTCTTCATCGGGGAGTCAAACCCAATCGATTGAGACCATTTTCGGCTCGATATTCCAAAATTACAGACATTCGGGCAAAATGATAGGCACTCTGTTCGGGTGAACAAGAGCGCCAAAAAAAGACATTTATTTTATGGAAAAATAGCATATTTTCATTTGTTTTTAACTTTTGTATGAAAAAATTGACTATTTCCATATTTTTTTCAGAATTCCTGAAGAACTGTTATTTATGGTTAGTAAATTTTTTCCCTTCAAGATAATTTTCAATTAATCCCTAAAAATTTTGGTTCCACTGGATATTAATGTTAAACGATACAATTTCGGTTGAAGGAACCAATAAAAATGCTTCGATCTGGAGCTGAGTTCGACGTCTATGTAGCGTCTTCTTCAGGCTATAATGAACATAATAAATGTAATGTTTTGGAACTTGAATAAACAAAAGCAATAAATATACAATATAAATTACAGGATAAAAAAACAACACAACAGTAATTAATATTGAGATCACATAGAATAAACTTATACAACTACAGAACAATTGAATATAAAAAACAAGTTTGCTTTCAAAATTTTACATAGTTCAACAATTGAAAGAACAATGAACATGAATACATTAAAATTGCACTATTATTGTTGTCATATCGTCTAATAAATAAAAACATAAAAACAATACATATGTATATATTTCATACAATCAGCTTCAATTATTAACTTTAATATTTGCAACGTACATATTCAAGGAACTAGAAACACTAATCGTTTTTATTGGTTCCTTCAACCGAAATTGTAACTTCAACATTAAGTTTCAATTGTTCATAAACGTTTTTTATATTTCTACTCGTACCGTTTAAATTATCAGTTAAGAAATTCCTTCGAAAATCATAATTCTCCAAAATTAACCGAAAATGTTTTTCATTCACAATTTAATTGTTCATAATATTAAAAATTTGTTATAAGCAAATTAAGAATTGAAAAACATCCTTGTGCATCAAATTACCAAAAAAATTAATTCTATTTTTTTATCTCTTACTATCGAAATAATTTTTTTCGATATTTTGATCCACAGGAACGTATTTGTAATAATTCAAACTAAATATAAAAAAATAAAAGTTGATAACTTGGAAATCAAAAATTGATAATATAATTTTTACTGATTTTCAGTTAACTTTCAATAATGATTCAAAAAAATGTCTCTGTGAATTATTTGAAGAATATATGAAGAAAACCTTCACGAACTATTGAAAATTATTATTGAGGCAAAAAATGTTTTTAATCATAAATAACAGTCGTTTAAGAAAATGTAAAAAAAATGCTTGAAATCATTGAAATGATCCATTTGTTCATGAAAAATTTATAAACGAATGGTCTACGTTTTTTCTAGATAATAAAAATTTTTGTTAACATGAAAACAGTATATAAGAGACAAATGAAAAATTTTTTCCAGCATAAGGGACTATTTCTCTATCGAATTAGGAAAGTGGGTATAAAAATTCATTTAATCTTATTTTATGGCCGTACAATTGAAGCTCTACGAAGCAAAAAACAATAATGGCAATTATTCTATTTTTTTTTTGTCACAATGATTAAGAAAGTCCCGGAAAAAGTTGTTAATTGATAAAGGTCTAGTTTATTAGAAAATAAACTTTGATGAGAAACTGGAAGCAGTCCTTTAAATTGTTCGATTATATTATAATATTTAAATATTTTTAAATCTACTATAAGTGTTCTGAATGAACTTTTTAAATCAACTTACTAATTGCGACACCATGGGCAACATCTCATGTAGCACACGTAGGGGAATTATCAATGTTAAATTAAAGTTATTCATAATGAATGTGAAGTTTCGAAAAAATTATTTTAGTGAATTTCCTCCTCATTAATGACATTTCTTCTAAAATAAAAATAAACTATTAGTTAGTAAAGCTAAAAAATAAATAACATTTTTATCTTAAATTCGTTACAACTATTTTTTTGATGTGTTAATGCAATTTTTCACACAATGAATTTTGAGAGGGTGAAATACCTCAGTAGTTCAATTTACGTAGTACCTTCCCCCATTTGCCTCTTCAGGATTTTCGATCGCCTCTTGGGCTTCAGAGCATCGAGGCCCGAGGCGTACTGGAGGGCAGATTGTGGTCGTACATTTTTTTATGAATGAGCCCTCTTCGTTGTGGCAAATGAGCCCCCTCTTGTGAGACTTACCCAACACTGCATTAGTAGTCGAATTGCCTCTACTGAATTCAGGGAAACTCTATATTAAAAAAGTGCCATTTTGAATGAAAAAAAAAATCCCACATTTCGTGGATCTCTTCATTCATTCGCTATCGAATTTTCCGGAAAAGCTAACGGCGAAACGATGTGGGTAGCTGCATTTCAATTTGGGCGTCGAGTAAAATCGAAGGAAATCATTCCGGTTCGTCGCACTTTTTTAATTTCCTGTAAAGCAGCATTCTAATTGAACAATCTTCATAGTGTAGTCCCCAATGGCTCGGTAGGGGCTTTATAGTAAAAGGAAAAGGTCTAATCCGTGTTGAAGCACAAAGGACCGCTCGGTTCGTGCCGATTTCATCGAGTCCAATTTCGCCATGTTGTGAATTACGCTCCTCCGCTATGGCGTAGCTTGGTTAAATAAAGTGGCCAGCGAGCATCGCAGGACGGTACCGACCCGGTCCACTATCACTTTTCATTTTTCACCATTTTGCCGCCATCGCGAAGAACCTTAATTGACGGCAACTATTGATTACACGTTGAATAGGTCTTTGAATGCTGGCACATTCCCTGAATAGAAAAGGAATGTGGCAACAGTGAATAATTCTTACAGGATTTTGTTCAAGAGGATTGTGGAAAACGATCAATCCATTATTGACACCGCAGCCTCTCCTTCGGCCGTGTACGAAGATTGCCTTTTATATTTCGGGATTGAAGTACAAAAACAAATAGTACTAATCGGAAATAGCTTTATTGTTTTTCAAAATATTCCCCATTAAGATCTACACACTTTGGCATGTGTTTGAACAAATTGTTGAAGCACTTTTGCCACTCTGAGGTATCTCCAAAACATGCATTCTGAACGCATCAACCGCTTCTTCAGGTGTCGAAAAACGTTGACCTGTCATTTTATTATTTACTTACAGGAATAAAAACATACTACAAGGTACAACAAAAATGCATAAAGATTTGGTAAAAGTGAAACAAAAATTAACTTGTTCCGGGATTTTATAGCCAAATAATTTTCTTTTGAGAAAATGATTTTGTTCCATAGTGTTGACGCGCACTGTATATCTTGAATATTTTATATACTTGTGTAGGATTAAGCATTTTTGGACGGAGCTGGGTGCCAGTGTGGACCTGTGCTTCGTAATCGAAAATGTGAAATCGGATATTTTCTTAGTAAGTCTTCATGTATCGATAGTCTTAGATGATGATGATAATAATAATAATAATAATAATAATAATAATAATCACCAAAGTATATGTAACAGGCTGGGACTCAATACAGACGAACCTAAGATGTCTTAATATAAATACGTTCCTAAGTCAGTCATTGAAACCAACCAATTCACTGTTTATTACGACCGATCGATCATTACCGATCGCAGTGTCCCCTTTAACAAACCTGATATCGTTATGAGAGACAAGCAATCGAGCGAAGCTATTATTGTAGACATCGCGATCCCTAACACGCATAACCTGCTGAATTGCAGAAAAAAAAAGAAAGTACACTGAGTTAGCAGATGAGATAAAAAGGATGTGGAATCTCAACAAAGTCACTATCGTACCAATTGTACTGTCTACTACAGGGGTTGTACCATGGGAGTTGCACAATGGCTTGGAGTTCCTGGGACTACACAGAGATATTTACATGCTGCTACAGTAAGTTGTAATTCTGAACACCACAAGAATAGTCCGAAGATTTTTGAGTCAGGATTAAATTATGGAGATGCTTGGCGAAAAACCCGTATCTCATTAAATCAACCAGGACAACCTGAGAAACTAGAAATATAATAATAATAATAATCTTTAATTCATTATCATCTTCACAAATACGGAAATGAAAAGAATAGTGTCAAAACAAAAAAAAAACTAAATTATTGGTTTATGAAATTAGAACTAAATTCTCCCAAATAATATGGTTCCAAGTTAAGGAGATATTTGAATAAACTCTTTTTGAAAACATGAAAATTTGAAACTGATTTTATATTCTCTGGAAGGAAATTATACAACTTCAAACATCTATATTCTGCCTGCTTTTGAGAAGTTGTCAGGCCATGCTTGGGGTAGATGAAGTCACCATTTCTTCTTCTTTGCGTGCTTCTCAAAGAGAGCTTGATTGTTCCAGATGAAAAGGACATATTCTTGTATGTAGAGTGCATATATAGTCAATATCCCCGACCTTCTGAAAACATCTCTGCAAGATTCATCATATTTGAGATTATTTAAAATTCTTATCACTTTCTTCTGTAGAATGAATAGTTGTTTTATATTGCCAGACCCATAAAATATGATACCGTATCTCAGTTTTGCTTCTATCATTGCATGGTAAACTGTCTTCATGTAATTACTTCTAAGATACCTGGCCATAACTCTGAAACCATAGACAGCTGTTGTTGTTTTTTCATACAAATAATTTATATGCTCTTTCCAGTTAAGTTTTTTATCTATGTACATGCCCAAAAATTTGGTGGATTCTAGGATGTTTAATTTTACTTGGCTCAGTGCTATTGAGCTATCTTCTTCAATTCCTGAATTTGTTGGTGAAAACAGAATAAACTTTGTTTTTTCTCCATTAAGAAGAAGATTGTTGTTCTTGAACCATTCATTTGTCTTACATAAGGTACGTTCACATAACATCTTCAGCAGTGTGTACAGTTTTTCTATCAGAAGCAAATTTGTATCGTCTGCGTAATTAACTATGGTCACTAATCGTTTTTCCATCTCTGCATCTAGTTTGAAGTCATTTAAATATATTATAAATAACAATGGTCCCGCAATACTTCCTTGTGGGATTCCTAAGATTAGTTCTTCTAGATTCGATCTGATAATCTCTCCATGCATTTCCAATTTAACCCTCTGTTGTCTGTGTGCTAAATACGACTTGACCCATTCTAGCGCTGGTCCTCGGATCCCATAATTCTCTAGTTTTCTAAAGAGTTTTCTGCTTTCCAAACAGTCATACGCCTTTGTTAGGTCGAGAAAAGTTCCCATTGCCAATTCTTTGTTTTCGAAAGCTTCCACTACTTTGTCGACAAATTGAAAGATTGCTGTTTTTATGGATTTTCCTTTTAAGTAACCATGCTGATTTTCTCTAAATATTTTATTCTCTATTAGATATCCCATTATTTGTTGGCAATACACCATTTCCATGATCTTGGAGAAACTGGGTAAAATGCTTATAGGTCTGTAGTTGTTCAAGTCGCCTTTATCACCATTTTTATGAATTGGCCTCACAATTGCTATTTTCAGTTTATCAGATAATAATCTATTTCCGTGTATTTATTAGACGCCATTTAGACGAGCCAATTGAACGGATATGTTCGAGATGACGTTTTCGGTTATTTATTAGAGGACCAAGGGCGCATTGGATATATTAAGTTCATCGGTTGACATATGCATCTCAAGACTTAAAAAAAATATTGGTTATGACGAAGGACCCTAAGTGCAGTGGTGGGAACTATGTTAAACCCCATTCGTTTAAAGTCGACCAATAGATAGTTGCGGGTGTAATCTTAAAATGACGAAAGGAACTCGAGATCGAATGGTGCAATCGAAGGGACACTCTAACTCAAGACTCCAACTCTGACACTCCTACGGGATTCGACAACCCTAGTGTTGCAATCTGCCAACTGACAGCTCTATCGTAAAGCTTCACATTTTCGAGGTTATACGTAGTCAGAACGTTTTGACATACGAGCGATATTTGTGTGATTTACAGCAACTTAAAAGATTCATCTTGCCCATTAAATCCTGAACATTTTCGTGCGATTATTGTTTACAACTTTCGACGTGGATTAACTCAACAACAGTTCATAGATGAACTTCAACAACCGAGGTCGTAGTTCAGTCCAAGACGAATTTCGTGAAGGTCGTCCAAAATCATTTGTTGTTCCAAAACCATTGATGCTAGAATCATTTGTTCCTAAGAAAACTAAATGAGAACTGAGAAATATCCAGCATGGTTTAACAAACGTTTGATATCATTGATAAATAAGAAGAAGCAATTACATAGGAATATAAAAGATCCATGTGTGCAGACATTTGGGATCAATTCAAGGTGGTTAGAGCGGAATGCAAGCAGTTAAACAGAAACCTTTATAATAGTTACATCGCCGAGATCGACGCGAGCTTGCGAACCAACCCCAAGTTTTTTTTGGTCATATTTTAAGACACTGAGTCCGTCAAATGATCTTCCAGTTAGTATGCATTTGGATGATAAGATTGCTAACAACGATGAAGAGATTACAAATTTGTTCGCCGATTATTTTGCCAAGACTTACGAAAACGAGCAAATAGCTTCACCTGGAATGCACTCAATACGGGAATGTATTGGTTTGTCTCAGCTGTCCCTATCCACGAGGGAAGTTTTTGAGGGGATCCAGGGTTTGAAGGGTGGCTGTTCGTGTGGTCCGGATGGGGTGCCAGCGATGCTTATAAAGAGGTGTATTTTTTCACCACAACCTGATTCGTGATATATTTGAGATCTCCTTGAGAACTGGGAAGTTTCCTCATACTGGAAAAACGGTTATTTGGTACCTGTGTATAAGGCAGGAGACAAAGAGGATATTAGAAACTATCGAGGTATTGCGCTGCAGTCTGTTTTACCGAAGTTACTCGATAAGTTGGTGTGTGTCAGATTAGTTTGGGAGAGCTCCTCGTTTGTAATAAATCAGCAGCACGGATTCTCTAGGGTAGATCTACGATGACCAACTTACTGGTTTATATGGAGGATATTATCGGTGCACTGGAGGACGGTAGGCAGACTGACGCCATTTACAGTGATTTTAGTAAGGCTTTTGATAAAGTCAATTTGAATATCCTTATGTTGAAACTACACAGATTGGGAATAGGGGTATTATGTACGAGTGGTTCAGCAGCTTTTGAGGAACTGTCTATTGGCAGTCAAACTGAGAGACTGCATTTCCTACTATATTCCTGTTTATTCTGGTGTTTCAAGGGTCCCATCTGGGACCCATATTGTTTTGCCTCTTCATCAACGACATCAGTAGTGTGTTTCTCAACTCTGACTATTTGTTGTTCGCGGACGATTTGAAGTTTTACCGTATTATTTCATGTGACAATGACGTCAAGTTACTGCAGCAGGATTGCTATAGATTGGAGGAATGGTGTTTTTCCAATCGCATGTTTTTGAACATCAAGAAGTGCTCAGTGATCACGTTTTCCAGAGGAAGAGACTACATACATTCCACATACGACCTGTGCGGTGAGAGATTAACTCGAACAACGTCAGTTAAGGACTTAGGAGTGTGGTTCGACACGAAATTATCATTTCATTCTCATTTGGCTTACGTGAGGGATAAATCGTTGAGACTTTTGGGTCTTGTGCTAAGAAATTGCAGATCTTTTTCTGAGAATGCACTGATTTCTATGTTTTGCTCCCTGATTCGAAGCATTCTTGAGTATGGCTCCTTGGTCTGGTCTCCTAGAGGTGTGGTGGCCTCTCGATCACTGGAGGGTGTACAGAGTAAATTCCTGAGATTTATTGCTCACAAAAGGGGTATACGATATGCTGAAGTGAGTGTTACGGCAATTAGGAATCGGTGGACTGTGGTTGCTGTCTGATAGAAGACGTGTATTGACTGTTGTTTCTTGCATAAGTTGTTACATGGCTGCGTTTCCTCACCTGAACTAGTGTCAAGACTAACCTTGAATGTGCCTCCTAGAAGAACTAGGCATACTGAGTTGTTCAGGCCGAGAGCGTTACGTACTAATTATGGTAATCATCTATACCTGGGTAGAACTCTTTACTTTATGAACAGGTATCCTGAGTTGATATCTGCGAGCAGTCACTCAGTAGATTCAGGTCTCGGCTGAGCGTAGTGCTTTCGCGTTCCTCAGTGATGGGTAGAATAAGGTGAAACACTAGATTATTTTATGTTACACTCGATGTCGTAGTTGCTGTGTTCCAAAATAGTTTGTTATGTAGTAATTTTTATTTTAATAAGGCTGTTATTTTTTTTGTTAAGATGTATTTTTTCTGTAAAGGGGTTATCCTGTAGAATTATAATAAATAAATAAATAAATAAATAAATAAAAATGATTTTGTTCCATAGTGTTGACGCGCACTGTATATCTTGAATATTTTATATACTTGTGTAGGATTAAGCATTTTTGGACGGAGCTGGGTGCCAGTGTGGACCTGTGCTTCGTAATCGAAAATGTGAAATCGGATATTTTCTTAGTAAGTCTTCATGTATCGATAGTCTTAAGATGATGATAATAATAATAATAATAATAATAATAATCACCAAAGTATATGTAACAGGCTGGGACTCAATACAGACGAACCTAAGATGTCTTAATATAAATACGTTCCTAAGTCAGTCATTGAAACCAACCAATTCACTGTTTATTACGACCGATCGATCATTACCGATCGCAGTGTCCCCTTTAACAAACCTGATATCGTTATGAGAGACAAGCAATCGAGCGAAGCTATTATTGTAGACATCGCGATCCCTAACACGCATAACCTGCTGAATTGCAGAAAAAAGAAAGTACACTGAGTTAGCAGATGAGATAAAAAGGATGTGGAATCTCAACAAAGTCACTATCGTACCAATTGTACTGTCTACTACAGGGGTTGTACCATGGGAGTTGCACAATGGCTTGGAGTTCCTGGGACTACACAGAGATATTTACATGCTGCTACAGTAAGTTGTAATTCTGAACACCACAAGAATAGTCCGAAGATTTTTGAGTCAGGATTAAATTATGGAGATGCTTGGCGAAAAACCCGTATCTCATTAAATCAACCAGGACAACCTGAGAAACTAGAAATATAATAATAATAATAATCTTTAATTCATTATCATCTTCACAAATACGGAAATGAAAAGAATAGTGTCAAAACAACAAAAAAAAACTAAATTATTGGTTTATGAAATTAGAACTAAATTCTCCCAAATAATATGGTTCCAAGTTAAGGAGATATTTGAATAAACTCTTTTTAAAAACATGAAAATTTGAAACTGATTTTATATTCTCTGGAAGGAAATTATACAACTTCAAACATCTATATTCTGCCTGCTTTTGAGAAGTTGTCAGGCCATGCTTGGGGTAGATGAAGTCACCATTTCTTCTTCTTTTCGTGGTTCTCAAAGAGAGCTTGATTGTTCCAGATGAAAAGGACATATTCTTGTATGTAGAGTGCATATATAGTCAATATCCCCTGACCTTCTGAAAACATCTCTGCAAGATTCATCATATTTGAGATTATTTAAAATTCTTATCACTTTCTTCTGTAGAATAAATAGTTGTTTTATATTGCCAGACCCATAAAATATGATACCGTATCTCAATTTTGCTTCTATCATTGCATGGTAAACTGTCTTCATGTAATTACTTCTAAGATACCTGGCCATAACTCTGAAACCATAGACAGCTGTTGTTGTTTTTTCATACAAATAATTTATATGCTCTTTCCAGTTAAGGTTTTTATCTATGTACATGCCCAAAAATTTGGTGGATTCTAGGATGTTATATTTTACTTGGCTCAGTGCTATTGAGCTATCTTCTTCAATTCCTGAATTTGTTGGTGAAAACAGAATAAACTTTGTTTTTTCTTCATTAAGAAGAAGATTGTTGTTCTTGAACCATTCATTTGTCTTACATAAGGTACGTTCACATAACATCTTCAGCAGTGTGTACAGTTTTTCTATCAGAAGCAAATTTGTATCGTCTGCGTAATTAACTATGGTCACTAATCGTTTTTCCATCTCTGCATCTAGTTTGAAGTCATTTAAATATATTATAAATAACAATGGTCCCGCAATACTTCCTTGTGGGATTCCTAGGATTAGTTCTTCTAGATTCGATCTGATAATCTCTCCATGCATTTCCAATTCAACCCTCTGTTGTCTGTGTGCTAAATACGACTTGACCCATTCTAGCGCTGGTCCTCGGATCCCATAATTCTCTAGTTTTATAAAGAGTTTTCTGCTGTCCAAACAGTCATACGCCTTTGTTAGGTCGAGAAAAATTCCCATTGCCAATTCTTTGTTTTCGAAAGCTTCCACTACTTTGTTGACAAATTGAAAGATTGCTGTTTTTATGGATTTTCCTTTTAAGTAACCATGCTGATTTTCTCTAAATATTTTATTCTCTATTAGATATCCCATTATTTGTTGGCAGTACACCATTTCCATGATCTTGGAGAAACTGGGTAAAATGCTTATAGGTCTGTAGTTGTTCAAGTCGCCTTTATCACCTTTTTTATGAATTGGCCTCACAATTGCTATTTTCAGTTTATCAGATAATAATCTATTTCCGTGTATTTATTAGACGCCATTTAGACGAGCTAATTGAACGGATATGTTCGAGATGACGTTTTCGGTTATTTATTAGAGGACCAAGGGTGACATGGATATATTATGTTAAACGGTTGACATATGCATCTCAAGACTTTAAAAAAACATTAGTTATGACGAAGGACCCTAAGTGCAGTGGTGGGAACTATGTTAAACCCCATTCGTTTAAAGTCGACCAATAGATAGTTGCGGGTGTAATCTTAAAATGACGAAAGGAACTCGAGATCGAATGGTGCAATCGAAGGGACAACTCAAGACTCCAACTCTGACACTCCTACGGGATTCGACAACCCTAGTGTTGCAATCTGCCAACTGACAGCTCTATCGTAAAGCTTGACATTTTCGAGGTAATACGTAGTCAGAACGTTTTGACATACGAGCGATATCTGTGTGATTTACAGCAACTTGAAAGATTCATCTTGCCCATTAAATCCTGAACATTTTCGTGCGATTATTGTTTACAACTTTCGACGTGGATTAACTCAACAACAGTTCATAGATGAACTTCAACAACCGAGGTCGTAGTTCAGTCCAAGACGAATTTCGTGAAGGTCGTCCAAAATCATTTGTTGTTCCAAAAACCATTGATGCTGTGCGCCAACTGATATTGCAAGATTGTCATGTGACCTATAATGAGATTGAAAAAAAATTTGTTAGCTTTAGATCTTACACAAATTGTGAATCACTCAAAAAAATGCTGGTGTCGACTGGTCGAAAGAAATGGACCATTAAAAAAATACCATCGCGGTGCTTCGAAGCTATCATGACAGGTGATGAATCGTGGATTTACGCGAATGAGCCCGAAGGTAAACAGCAGTGGACTGTATGGGTTTTTCAAGATAAGCCGAATCCCCGAATTCAATACAAGTTGCTCGCGCACGAAGCACTTCCAAGCAAATGGTCGCCTGTTTTTTTCGGAAATACTGGACATGTCACATTCGTACCACTAGAACAACAATTCTGAGTGGTACACAACCATTTGTTTGTCAGCTGTCTTCCAAGAAATCAGGAAAACCAACCGCCGAAGACGGATCACTCTTCACCAGGACAATGCGAGTTCTCGCACAAACAACTGCATTTTTGAGCACTCAAAACATCGATTGGATGAGTCATCCGCCGTATACTCCTGACTTGGCAGCGAATGACCTTTTTTTAATTCCCGTAAGTAAAAAGTAAAATGAGAGGTCATCGTTTTTCGACACCTGAAGTTCCAACTAGTCTATGATGGCTTTGGTTAAATAAAATGGCCAGCGAGCATCGTAGGACGGTACCAACCCAGTCCACATCATTTTTCATTTCCACCATTTTCCTGCCGCCATAAAGAATCATAATTGACGGCAACTATTGATTTCACGTCGAATGGGTATTTAGAATCTAGCGCCGCGTCCAACATAACTAATCGGCAAAGTGGAAACAGTGAATGATTTTGGCAGGCTTTTGCTGAACAGGATTGATCGATATTCGAGTATACCTATTTAATGCTACAGTGGCAAAAGATGTGGATTCAGTGAGAACAATAATTGATACAATAGGCAACAGTTCCTACCCAGATTTATTGAAACACATGAGCTGCAAAGTCCCGGGCCTAATAAAGAAATCACAGTTTTTTTTGGTATAAAATTAGCCTTATTCATCAACGTCATATCCATCAAGAGTGACGCAATAATTCCAGTGCTGCTATAGTATTTCAATACAACTTTTGGAAAACAATTTATCTTTGTCCCCAAAATAAGCCTCAGTTTCAGCGACTATCTTGATGAAACAAAATTCATTCTTTGCCATTTTCAGTTTTCTCAAGATTCTCGATGAATATTACTCCAAGCATTTCCCAAATTATCAAGGCCATAGCTTTTCTAGCCGATTGTTGTATATTCTGGCGTTTTGGACGAGTTTCACCATTTGCTGTCCACTCAGATGACGATCGTTTTGATTTCAGAATGAAGTGATGGATCCATGATTCATCCATTATCGCATATCGATGCGAAAATTCCGATCCGTTAAATGATGAATGATAAATTTTCTGAACTTTACTTCATAATGTGTGTGTTCTTCTGAGGAGCAGTTGGGATAGCATTTTCTGTATTCTCTCAGACACATTTACCAACCACTCCGGATCTGCAGGGGAAAATTGTTATTTTCCACATTCTCGCAGAAACAAATCCATTGTGTTTTTACGCTAGTTACTCTAACTTTGCCCGTAGTTAGCCATGACCGTCTGTTACTGCCCGACGCTTTAGATGGCGCGAATTGGAGTTTCTCCCAAAGAGGGACGAAAAAGGAAAATGTTTGTACAGGCACTAAAGCTCTATTACCCAGAGTTAGTTGGATAACAGGGCATCTAGTCTCTTTTCCATCTAATTAAGAGTTTGTTTATTTCATCGGAATTCTTTAAGAATTGCAGTGAATTACATAAGCGGAAAAAATAAAAATATGGAGTAGGTCTTCGACTAACTTCACTATAACTTTCAAATACACTGTCCTGAATTGAAAGCAATTTTTGTTGATAATTTCACTGAAATGGAAGAGGTTCGAAGTGAACAATCTGATGAGATTCCCTCAAAAAATTTTAATTATATCTGATTATATAGTCTATGCGATGAAATTTTCACGACTACTTAGGATATTTTTTAAACAAGTTGGTCCAGTTCGATATGCGGTGTTTGAACGAGTTCAGTGTAGCATAATAATATGCATCGGTTATCCTAACTTGCGCATTCACCATTTAGAAAGCACCGCGATGAGGTTAACAAATTTGCAAAGGCATATACTTCGGTACTTGACTACAGACCAATGTATCATGCCATTGGCCCTCATGCAAGTGGTTTCATATTGCTGAAAGGAAAAACTATTTCTTACAAATTTTCTTTCTTCAATTGAATTGATCACAAGTAATCAATTCTATCACAAAATTCTTAACTCTTTGAATTCCTTCCAATGTTTTTTCAATCGAACCTCGTATAATGAACACATATAAAATAACATCCCGGAATTCGATAGCTCAAATTGAACATCAGATAATGAAAGATCTATTATCGCTTGATATCCGAACGTCGAAATAATTATCAGGGAAAATATGACCTCGATTCAGTTTCCAGATATTCCTGTTATGAAGGGGCGTTATACCCGGGAAACCCTCATTGAAATATGGCCTAATGTGTCACAAACGAAGCTAATATTATATGGAAACCATCCCCGTTTCCAGATTCCGGAAACCGCAAAATGTTCCAATATTATGCTAATTGTTTCACAATATCTATCGAAGCGGTAGGCGTTGGATTGCTCTTGCGTCGCGACTATTCATGAAAGAATTTCATTCTGGAAGTTTCTTCTGTGCTTGGAAATCTTTAGGACCTAAAACGTGCTGTAAGGAATTCAAATACAAATATCGAGTAATCTTTGTTGAACATAAAATGATATAAAGGTACTCTTTGTGGTGGGGATTTAGTCGCAGATCGCGCATATGTCGTGTAGACTGAAATGGTATTTTTTCATAGTGTCTGACATATCGTAATGGAACGACTTAGCCCGGCACAGCGTCTGCAAATGGTTCAGCTTTATTACGAAAATGGACCTTCTCCGATTAATGTGTATTGGGCACTTAGAGCGACTTACTCCACTAAATGGGCTTACCGAACGCACAATTCGCTCTACCATCACTAAGTTTGATATTCGTTATTGGATAATACTCGACCAAATAGACAGCATCCCGCTCGTAGTGAAGAGAATATAGCGGCGGTGGGGGAGAGTGTACGTGCTGACCCTGAAGGATCAACTCGTCGCCGTTCCCAACAGCTTGGCCTTTGATATTCAACGACTTGGCGGATTTAACATAAGGATCTTTCTTTGAAAGCTTACAAAATTCAATTAGTTCAAGAACTGAAGCCGACTGACCTACCGAATCGTTTAAGTTTTAGTCATTGGGCTCTTGACAAGCTTGAAGAGGATCCACTCTTTTCGACAAGTTTTGTTCACTCATGAGGCCCATTTTTGGCTTAATAGGTCCGTGAATAAATAAAACGCCTGAATCTGGGGTGACGAACAATCCGAAGAGTCTCAAGAATTGTCGATAAATCTAGAAAAAACAATTCTTTGGTGAGGTTTATGGGCCGGTGTAATAATCGGCCCATATTTTTTCAAAACAGAGGATGGTCGGAATGCTACTGTGAATAGTGTCTGTTATCGCACCATGATAACAAACTATTTGTTGGCCGAAATTGAAGCCCGTGGTCGAGACGAAATGTGGTTCCAACGAGATGGTGTCACTTGCCATATAGCCCGTGAAACCATGGCTTTACTGCAAGAGCATTTTGGCGAGCAGATCATTTCACGCTTCGGTCCAGTGAATTGGCCTGCTAGATCACACCTCTTGATTTTTTCCTTTGGGGCTATGTGAAGTTCAAAGTCTACATGTTCAAGTCTTCGATTGAGGTATTGGAGGCGAATATTACTCGAGTAATTGGAGAAATATCACCCGAACTACTGACACGCGTCATCGAAAATTGGAATTCTCGAATGGATCTTGTTAACCCTAGTCGAGGTCAACCATTGCCTTATCTGAAAAATTATTACAGTGCTTCTGTACAAACAGTACAAACCTTTTGGGTTAACAAAATATTTCGTTATGAATAACCCTATTTCATATTTTTAGCGTAATAATTTTATCGAAAATTATACTAGCAAAGTGAAAATCAAATAATGACTTCAAATCTAATCTTGAGCGCAACGTTGATTAGAATCAATATCTAATCAGTAGGAACCTACACTGATCAAATATCATACTGAAGCAGAAACCAGCTTGCAGACTAATATTCTAACATAAGTGATTTCGGGGGAACACAGTCTAAAGTAATTAATATCGGAATACACGAAATGTAATCATTGTCCACGATGATGCTCTAAACCGAAATCTGAACTAGGAGTGGGTAGTTTAGGTGCTGCTGACACGAAGACGTCAATATAATGGCTTCGCGTGAGGATGTGACGTGTGAATTAATATTACAAACGTTAGGGGTTGTAAAAGCGAAGCTGTAGGATATCGTGGATTTTAGAGGTTCGCTTTGTTCGGATGAAGCATCTCTTGTCATTTTTCTGATGTTTAACACATTGTGCAGATGAAAGCTCTGTGAAGAATGGAAATGCCATTGATATGTGAATTTTGGTCGGATTATTTTCGAGGACAGAGGTAGCTTCAGATTTGTAATGTTACGTCATTTAGGAGATCCTGTTTGAGACAGTTTAGATCCTGTTTAGTAGGATTTCGATTATTTTTCTGTTTTAAAAAATATTTCAAATGATATCCTTTTTATCTATGAAGAGAGAATACATATTATTTTTTCAATTCAGTATTGGATTTGCTAACTATTCTTGTGGATGAAAGGGGCAATTATCGCCCAGTGTCGATCCTTCCAATTATATCTGAAGTTTTCGAGGAAATTCTGAAGAGACGCTTACTTTCCTTCTTGGATAAACATTCCTACATTTCCAATTCTCAACATGGTTTTAGATCGAAGCGATCCACTACTTCAGCAATAGTTGAACTCATTGGGGGAATCACAGAGGCTTTAGACCACCATAAACACCCTGAAATACTTGCGTTAGACCTCAGTAAAGCTTTTGTCTGTGTTGTCGGGGAAATATTGCTTGAAAAAATGAAGTACTATGAAATAAGAGGTACAGCTTTGAAATTGATCACATCATACTTAACGGATGGAAAGCAGGTGGTCACATGGAAGAGTATAAACTCCAAAGTTAGAGAGCTGAAAGTGGGAGTTCCACAGGGATCGATATTGGGTCCATTGAAGTATGAAAGCTATCTCTACCGATGATGTCTGTAAACTGACTTATTTTTCGAATTTTCACTCTGTGGCGACATACGGGATATTAATATGGGGGCGCAGTCCAGGACTTAATCGGATTTTCCTGAGCAGAAGGAAGCAGTTAGAATTTTAAGTGTTGTACCAAGAATATATAGTTGTCGCGAACTAATTAAGAAACATGGGATACTCACCATTGTTTTCCGTCTTCATTTTAGGTGCTTGAAATTTGTCCACTCAAACAAAAATCAGTGATTGTCACTCATACAATACTAGACGCAAAAATTAGATCAGGAACAATTTTCCTAGAGTGAAGTCCAATCAACTAGCAGTAAATTACTGGTGTATTAAATTGTACAACAAGCTTCCACAACATATAAAGAGTTTGCCGCCATCAATTTTTCGAAGAAATGTGAAAACTTCGTTGTTAGAGAACGTATTTTATTATGTTGACGCATTTTTGAGATTCGAGCTTTGAGTTGTCTTCAACATGCTGAGGATAAATTTTAACTCGATTTGAGATGTATTGTACTATGATCTTGATGTTTATATATTTATATTTGTATATCTGAAATGTTTTGAAGTGTTTATATGCGCATTTTTTTTCTCACTATGTAATAATTCTGTTTTCATACGACGTCAGTTGTAATCTTTTTCTTGATGACCAATAAAATTTATTATTATTATTATTATAAGTAGATTAAAACCATGCTTTTTATGTTTGACTGCATCTTCGACAATTTATGAATATGTTTAGTATCCATAATTCATCGTTTAATACAATTTTATACTCAAACTGAAGTAGTTTTATTGAAGCGAAATATCTTCACGATTCACCAAAATATGAGTGTTCATTCTAATAAATCAGTTTGTACATCCCAAACCAATGCCCGTCTGTGACATTCAAACTTTCAACCCTTCATATGAACTAAACCGTTACCCGTTATTTGATCAATCTCCCTCTATACGTAATGGATAAAAACAAAAAAATACAAACAATTCAACTCAGCCAGGCTTTTAGAAGTGTTATTGTCTAGCGTTTCTAACTTGACATAAAAACTTCTCGAATGGAATACTCCATTCAGTATATGTATTTGTTAAATCTCCGTCTGTCTGTCAAGTTGATAGGTAATATCAACCAAGTTTAATATCAGCTTCCATCTTACGTCTAACTGCTTTCATTAAAACAGGGTTATTACTTCTTTCCTTCAAGAGCCGGCTTTAATAAATTGAATTCTTCATTCTACAAGGTTCGCCTCCAGTCTGTTATATCAAGTACGCGTTCCGAAATGTTATATTGCCTTTTTTCGAAACAAACTTCAGCTGGTATAATATTTCAATGTATTCTTCCATTCGGGTCATTAAGCGTAATTTGAACTGCTGAACATTTAAATATCGGTGTATTGTGGAAGTGCCTTAGCGAAATAAGTTTAGTCGGTTCAAGAATGCTTTATTGCTTCTAACGAGAAGTTACTGTAAACTTTCTGAAATTTATCCATAGGAAGAAATCATTCGTGAAACCTTGATTTTTGGCACTCTTTTCACTTGAACAGATTGCTTATGAATTTGATCAATTGTCAGTAATGCTCAAATACTAACACATTCAAAAAAATCTGATGAATTAAACAAAGTGTTAAAGTCCATAAGAAACTGACACGTAACATGTTTCTATTTTACTTTGGATATGCAGTGCGCGTCAAAATTATGAAAAAAAAAATCATTTTCTCAGAAGAAATATAGTAGGCAAACAAAATCCTGAAGCAGGTCAATTTTTGTTTCAAATTTTTAAGAATATTTGAAAGATTTTTGTTGCACCCTTTACTATCAGCATCAGCCTTCTGAATAGAGGAAGTAGGTGTCATGTGGTACTTTTCAGGCCAGGCATTTGTATCTTCTTCACAGGCGTGCAAACATTTTCAAGATAAAAATTTTTTTGTAAAATTCGTTAGTGCAAAGAGGTTTTCAGTATATATACTGTGTCATGGCTTATTTATTTGAAACAATAGTATCTGATGAAATTTTTCATGGAATTTTCACGAGAAAAATTCAAATGTTTGAAACACAGCGTTTCAGTGTTTTTCTCCATTTGAAAGGTTCGTAGTGGTTGAAAGTTGAGCACGAACAAAACTGTGATATCCGACTTTCGCCCTGCGACAAATTTCATTAGGTACCATCGTCACAAAGTAAATGAGCCATGAGAAAGTGCACTTACAGAAAACTTTTATGAACTGACTAATTAAAATTTCTGGAAAATTTATGTAGACCTGTAAGGAAGATACAAAGACCTAAAGTACCACATGACCCATGACTATTACAAATATTCAAAGGTTTGATGGAGATGACAGGGTGCAGCAAAAATCTTTCAAAATGCATAAAAGTTTGGTAAAAAAAAAGAAACGAACATTATCCTGCTCGTGGATTTTGTTGCCAAATATTTTTCTTCCGAGAAAATTAATTTATCCATAATTCTGAGGCGCACTGTATTACCCAGATCCTATGTCATAGCAGAAGATTTTCAAACTTAGATGACATTTTTATTATTGAATGAATCTCTCAAATAGATATTCGAAAAGATTAGAACTTGTTAGAGTCCGTTTCCCATTTTTTTTCTGAGAACGAAATATTTTAAAACATTTTTGCGATTGTCCAGAAAGACAATAAATATACCTCCGCTAATGAATATGAAGTTGTCATAGTTGGGCTAAAATAATTAAAGATGTTTTGGGCAAAGAGTTCAAATGAAGTATTCACGACGAAAACAGATGTAAATACAGGGTGAGTCTTTGATATCAAAAGAAACACCTTTTTCCCATATCGTTTTTCCATATTTAGCTACTTTAAAAAGTTTTAAGTTTTCACATTGGGCAAATACCCCTCGGTAGTCCAGTTTAGTTTTAATGAAAATTACTTTACTCAGCATCTACTGTTGAATCTGAATTGTTTAAAAACGTTATTTTTCCCTCTAAAAAATTATTCACTCACTATTGTTTCATCAGATGATTATATCGATTTAATTCCTTTCAACTTCTAAAACCTCAAAATGGTGCAATTTAGGAAAAAAGATGATGAATGATTTTATCTGCAAAAAAGACTAATGATTCAAGGAAGTACAAGATACAGATCTCTAGTTCAAGTGATATTTGTTTTTCATGCAATTTAACCAATCTGTACAGTAGTAGTGAGAAACCGACAAGAAATGGAATAAATCTATTGGCGCCAAAATATGTATGACTGTTATTAAAAACTTTCTAACAAAAGATCATTTCAATTGATATTGTCGTTTGAATATAATAAGTTAAAATGCAATTTTTTTTATGAAATTTCAACATGCTATATCTTTTGAACGGGGCCAAATTTGGAAAAATGTTATAGAAAGAAAATGTTTCTTTTGACGTCAAGAATCTATGGCTAAAATTAACGCAGTGGTCAAAGACTCACCCTGTATAGTTATCCATAACCACAAATGAACTGAAGGCCACATGCAGCATAGGATTTATCTTATGAATTGAGAAAACTCGAATGAAAATTTGATTTTTCGATCAAATAAATTGAAATATTTTTTCTTCAACCATAAAAGCAAAGAAGCTAACTTTTATTCAACGAACACCTGCCAGTAGCGGGATTTGCTGGGAGAAATATTACACTACGAAAACGAAAATATTTTCTAATTAAAGTAGAAGATGTCGATCGAAAATAAACATCCTTTTCCATTCCTTACAAATATAGAAACATAAAGAGGTTCATATAGGTCCTCATAAGGAAACCAATATAACTCTATCGAAAATGAAAAGAAAGTTCAAAGTAGGAGACGTCAATCGGTAAAGAATACTGCTATTTCATCTTCTTAAGGATAAAAATATATGCAAAAAGTTTAATCGAATATAGACTACTCAGTGGCGGGTTAAGAAGGGAGGAATATGCTACTATGGAATCATTTTTTGGTGCATGAAAGTAGATGTCTGTCGTAATATCTGAATTATTCAAAGCAATTCACCCTGAAAATGGTAAATGTCTGTTGAAAAGTTGGTCTTTCAGAACACCAATATGGTGAAATAGGAAAAGCAATAATTTTACGTGTGTTTATTAAAAATCACAGTTTCCTTTCATCTGGGTATGTACAACACAAATGAAGGGGTGATACATTTTCACTGACATTTTTTATTTTGTGCTTTTGGACGAAATTACTTGGGGAATTGAGAACCAGATTAATCGACTGTTAAATCGCACTTCATAATATTCGAATGTTACGATAGGCTGAACATACGAGAAAAAAATCATTAGTCCATTCAATTTCTGCATGGAAAAAACCGTGCATAGGAAACGAATGTGGAAGTCGGAAGCATGCACAAACTATTTTGCAATTAGCCATGATTTAATAGGGACCGGAAACAATTTTCGACGAAGCGACCGCAAACTGGAGCAAGTGAGGATGTTATGCTAATTGTTCCATAATACTACTCAAATTCGGTTCTGTAACTGTTTATTCTAGTGAAATGGAGCCCCAGGAATATATGCGTCGTGAATATTGCTAGCTGCATTTCGGAACAGTTGTGTTGCCGTACTGGGTGACTTATAATCTGAACAAATTTAATGTCCTGTCATTGTTATTCAGTTTAAATACTGGGTGAGTTAACATAGAGGTTAAACCAGTTCTAGCAAAAATAAAAAATTCTAGGTCCCTTGGTTAAATGGTAAAAGGTAAATTTTTGAAAATGTTGAAAATTGACACCCTACACTACCTGCTTAGGTTTTGTAGTCTCAAATTTTCCAATTTTGCAGTGATTATTTTTCAAGCGTAAACCTAAATAATCATGCTATTGATTACAGTCACAAATCTATTGTTAGGTACAATTGTTTTAGTGAAAACAATATGTTTCGTTGAGACATGTTTAAAAAATATGTTTTCAGCTAACTTTGAGAAAGTATCTTAAAAAAATGTACCGTACTACCCTCGGCAAGTTACTTTAAAAAATGTCCCATTTGATCAAGATTACAAAATGGTATGATACTTGCTACTTATCCTTCCATAAAAATAAAATTACATATTTATTTGAGAAGAACTCAAAAACAAACAAAAACATTTACAAGTCAGATAGTGACGCCTTTGTTAGATTTTTAGATATTATCATTCAGTGTGCTACGTTCATTCGTTTCCTACGCATCTTTTCGTAATCGTTTGACTTCCATACTAACCACGTTAGTTTGTGTTACTCTGAACTTGATATCGCAATTGTGTGTGTGGACGTCGGCTTTGTTTCTCTGGACTTCATTACTTTTGTGCAAACTGTATTAGAATGTAGCGATACTAAAACCTTATTGTACAATATTTCGTATGTGTATACAGCGGAAGAATGTGCGAACATGCATCTTATCTACGGTGAATGCCGTTGTAATGCTTCTGCCGCAGTCGTTCTCCGGACCTAAACCCACTTGATTTTGTTTACTGGAACTGCATTAAAGATAAAGTTTACTTAAAACCAATAGAAAATCTCGCCCAACTACGTCGCAGATTTGTAAAAGCAGCAGAAGAAATAAATACCGGAAGATTCGCACGTTCGGTGAGAAGATCTTTTCTGAGGCGATACAGAGCATTTGTTATAATTTTAAAGATAATAAATGTACTACAAAATTTTCTCGTGTTTCATTATGATTACATCTTACAACAATAAAACTATCATAACACATTTTCAAATTTTAATTGTTCGATAATCAGTTATTATAATATATAATTATTATATATTATTAATATTAATAATATTTTTTATGAGAGGTAGCTAGCAAATATTATACCATTTTGTAATTTTTATTGAATGGGCCATTTTTTGAAGTAACTTGTACCTAAGAATGGAACAAGGATTACGTTTTTAAAAAAATCACACCAAAATTGGAAAATTTGGAACTACAAAACCTAAGGATGTAGTGTAGGGTGCCAATTTTCAAAATTTTCAAAAATACACCTATTACCACTTAACCTAGTGACTTAGATTTTTTTTAAAATTTTTACTAGAACTGGTATAATCTAACATATCGCCTAGTAATCGCTTGACGTTGAGTTACGGGACACCCTGTATAAGGGGTTTTCCAATAGGCCCTTTGCATATTGTGGAGAAATTAGGCAAAATCGTTGGGAAACACTACGAATTCGCTGCCATTTTACTGCTTCCAACGATGAGATGATGTGCCCCATATCCACATTGGTGAAATTGTATATTTTCACAAATTATGTAAAAATATAGCAGAAATCTCTCATCTATTTTAATTGCACTTCATTTTTCTTTCAGTTCCCTGGATGCGGAAAGCAAAAACATATATATTCTCCGGATAAAATTGTAAAGCAAATATTTTCTTGTATTCTTCACCAATTTCACCGACAAACACTTGTGGAGTTTATAAATAATCGAATATATAAAGCGGTATAGCAACCATACAACACCTTCTGATATTTTGTTTTAGTAAAACAGCGTGTTATCGTTCTGCCCAAATGCCTACAATTTTTTAAAATGGAGCCGATAATAGTCTCAATTATTTGGGTTTGACTTCCTGATGAGGAATATAGGGTCAAGCATGAGTATGTCCATCGGCCATATATCATCCGAAGGGTTTCAGAAGATTCGATTCTGAAGAATCATTGTTTTTGTGTGATTTGGATTTGAATATATGAGGTATTTCTAAGGACAAGTGCTTACTAAAGGAGTACATTGTGAATGGATTTGGATGGAGCAGATACACCAAATTTTGGTTGGTTTTTATGAGGAGGGAATTTGAGCTGTGAACAAAATTGAAGGAAAACAGTAAGTGGTTGTTTTTAATTCGAGATATATGTTTGTTCATTCATTGTGGAGATTGTTTTAGTATTCAATGTTCCAGAATACTGAAAAATACTCTAGAACAAGAGCACAAAAGCTCTTAATCTTTCATCAGATCTTTTCCACATTTTTTGTCATAAAAAATATTTGTGCTTCCTATCCTGAATGATAAATGATTTTGGTTAAAAAAAGGCTACCTTCTCCGAACATTCATGACAAAAGGCAACATTAATCACTTGATTACTATAAAATTACGGAAAACCCAACAAATTTTGATATTAATCCATTCAGAAACTTTCAACTTTGTGGATTTTCAGGTTTAAGGACTGTGCACTGGACGGTAAATTATTCTTTTGAAGCTGAAAAACGTTGTGTTTCATCCTAGTTTGGATGAGGAAAAAAGGGGAACATTTTCTCTTGGGGAAGAGGGTTCATACTAAATTGAAAGGATCAGGTAAAAAGACTCTGGAAACAGCTACAGGAAGAGGGAACGAGAGTTATGTCTAGCAGGAGTTGGCAGGGTCATCTTCCATAATAATACTTGTAAGTAATTACTTCCTCTACCCGGTCTCTGGGTGATGTAAATGGAGAAATGGTATACAGCCTTATTATACAGGGAGCTTGCGGATTCATTTCTCCTCCTCTATGCAGGCCTGGAAATGAATTATAGAGGCGATTTCATGTTTGATCAACCATGATAGTTATTTCAAGCCATATCAACTCATTAAATTTTTTTATTCTTGATTAAATAAAGAAACGTCTGAAAATATTTTCAGAAATTTGAATATTTTGTTCGAAACAAAGAAATCATCCTAGTTGAATGTGCAACGATATCATAAAGATACTCCTTGATAAATGGTTTGAAAGCTCACTGCAAAAAGATTTAGGAACTAATTATGCAAGTTAAATGCTATTCCATATTGATTTCTATTCATAATTCTCACTAAATGACAACCTATGAGGAAGAAAATGAAAATGAAGTATCATTTTCATTTTCATACTAAATTAAACGATCTAGCGTAATCTTCAGTAGAAGTTTCATACATGGAGAACTAAATTCGACATCTCTAAAATAATAAGTCTGTCGGCTTTGATGAAATTCAGGAAAATTTTTCCTTGAAATAACACGCAATCTTTTCGACAATAGATTCCGAAAAAAGAATATTTTTTATTTCAGAATTCATCAACCCCTGCAATACCAAGAAGACAACATCAGTCAAGCGCCCATCAAAATGACCTTTCTTCTCTAAATCTTCAGGTATATCTTTGTCGAAATTATTAAATTCTTCAGCCTCATCTAGAATTAATGATGAAATTTAGCTGCGCATCAATTATTCACTTGAAACAGTAAATTATGAACAAATTTTCGGCTGAATTACGATCGAGAGGCCGAGCATCATTCGATAACTCTTTCTTCTCCTTTGCGACAAAAACTCAATGAGCCCCAGGAGACGACAAGTTCGACATCACGGTTAAAATGTCCGTCAGCTTATCATTACCGCCAGACATCGATCAAGTATTCATATACCTAAATTTCAAGAATATTTTCAGATAAAAATCGGCATCTGCTTGATTCCACTCTTTCAGACTGGAAATTTTATTAGGACGACATACATTTCGAAGCACTATGTAGTATCGAGAACGTTGCAAAGGAGTATAATCAACATCCCCTTCGCAGTAATTATTTCAAGATGGTTTTAGGGCTATTCATGATGTTTCGGATTCTTTCGTGGAATGGGTTATAAATTTCAAACGAATATGATACGTATTTTTGTTATTCAGTTCTTTTTTCTGCAATTGTCTTTTTATTTCCAGATTCGATGTGGGCAACTTGAAGAAGTCTCTGTCTCCATCAATAGAAGACCACTCTTGAAGAAAGAAGTCCCTATAATATATTTCAGCTTATTTTTGTACTTTCACACTTAGGCGGGGAGCCAGGGTTCTTTTTACTGGGTGTTTTCCCTAGGCTTTTATGTCATACGCCGAATTGTATGACACCCCGTCTCTAACCCCTGATTTATATGCTTCATTGTTTGCATGGCACGAAAATGCAAAACTAACTTCAGAACTAAGGAAGGTCAAAGACCTGTGATAGGATATCAAAGTTTTGTGTAGTACAACAGAAGCAAAAAAGACCAGAATTTCAATACCAAATTTTCTTCAGTCCGTAGCCCGTGAGTAAGCGTGCTCCTCAGCAGTGATCCCTTTGCAAACATAACTGCTCAAAAATGAACTGGAGTATGGTGAAGACAAAACCTGCTAATAAAGAGTCAAGCTATTGTTACGTTTTTCCTCAGCGAATTAGAAAAACACTACAAGTCTTCTTTAAACTAATTTATATTCACACTTAACTAACAATAATCAATAATTTATATACACAATTTATCTACAGAATTTCACTAGGAACACCTGTTTATTCGTCGGCAAGTTCTATTCATGAATGAATTCATGAATCGGCTTCAGTCATTTATATCCAGCGCTGTTTTTCTAGAAGTTACCAGAAAGATGCTTCACATTCCAGAGTGTTCGTAGCGCTCTCCTTTATGCCACATAAATATGCCACCATTAATCGTTTTTATGTGACAGCTTTATGGCGAGCGGTCCCTTTCATGTTCTTAATCCCTTTGTCGGCGCATGAAGCGGAACTCCTCTGTTGACGTAGTAGTAATTAGACGGTTCATATTTGGTTTTGTTACACTATAAACATGAAGGAACGGCGTGGGACAAATGGCTTTCTTGACCCCTTAGTCGACAGATATAGTGTAGACCTGAGGGATAACGTTAATGTCCGAACTATGGTTCACAACTGCTAGCTTGAAAGCTAACCATCATGTCGATAAACTTCCAGAGATACAGGATTAGCAACCATTTCGTAGTAGAAGATTCTGTATGGATCATAATTCATATGAATTGATGATTATCTTTTAAGTGAAGTTCATCTGCAAATTGTTCCTAAAAATCAAATAATATAAGTACTCGGTGGGTTGAGAACAATATATCCCCTAGTTACGCGGATGATTATCTCCGACAACGACGCTTAATGAGACTCCAGCCACATGGTTTCCAAAAACTGCAATCAATGACATTGGCGTCTTCTTGCTTACCATTGTCAGAGGTATACCCACACTTTTTTATGCCGGATATTCTCTGAAGACTTCATAAACTACATCGACCTACTTTAAGGTGCAGTTCATTTGCGAACTTTTAAGAAGAAGCATTCATATAGCCGGTGAGACGAAAATCATCTCATAACTATTTGCGACGTAAAAGACTGCTCCCTTTTATGGAGTTCTATGTTATCTTCTAGCCAAACTGCATGTGAAGCGTTTGCAATTCAAGTATGTTTCGTTTAATCCTTTACATGATCAACTCTCTATCCATCAACATTTGAAACGTCTCAAGGTGTAACCGAGACTCTGCTCAATACGGTACCATAACAGTTTAATCGAAATATGAAGCGTCATTTTCGTCATTACTTCCTCAAGTCACAGAGTTTCCTTTCTGCACACCGTATAAGGGATAACTTTTACTCTGGACCTGATATAGTGATATAAAATGATATCCTGAAACTCATTTCGTGCCTCAAGAAGTCAGACATCTTCCGCCAACTCTATCGTCTGCCTTCACACCAACAACGCAAAGAATCCCAAAAGACGACCACTTGGACATCTCGATTAAAATGCCCCTCAGGGTATTGGTGTCGACTAATTATCGACGCCATCGCCAGGCATTGAGCGAGAATCCAGACCGCCTGATTCCAAGAACAGTAATCAATGCAATTCGGCGTCTCCGAGTCTTACCCTAGCCAGAATGCATTTCACCTCTTTCAAGCCGGACGTTCTCTGAATACGTCATAAATTTCAAAGCACTGCATAATGTCGACAAACTTTCACAGGAATAGGATCAACATCCCTTTCGCAGTAGAAGTTTCTGCATGCATCACAATCCGTGAGAATTGATAAAGGGGTGTCCCCAACTCCGGCGTGCAGCTCATCTGCAAACTATTCCTAAGAATGATTAATGTCGTCGGTGCGACAAAAACGACCTTCCTCTCTCGTTACGACGTGGAGAGCCGCTCTTTATTGTGCAGCTTCGGGTCTTCTTCGTTCCTTTCTCTTTATCTTTCCCCATATCTGTTTCTATTTGCTCGAATGGGTTGTCTCCGGCCACCATTGTCTTAATGGTGTCCGTATCATCCTCGCACGTGATTCATAATGTCCGCCATAAAAACTAGATTGAGTCTTCATCCATGCTGCTGGCTAGAATTCAATTCTTCCAAATGAGGATTTATGATTTCACAGAGATTACGGAGGGGGTATTCGACTGACACATTTATTTAGCTTGAAGATTTTCCTAATGTTCCAAGAAGTAAGATATGAGATACTTAATGATAGATTTTCTTTGGACCAATGAGATCCACAGATAATGATGATGATTTAATAAGACATAGTATATTGTATAAGTAGTGTAATAATCCCAGGGGTGGTTACACTGAATTTTCAAGCCGGTGTTTTGATTGATTGTATAAGGGATTGAAAGACAATTAGTAAACATGAACCCTGATATTGATATATTTTGCACGCATCGTCAACAAAGAGAAGCCGCGAAGGTGGTTTCATTTAATCTACTTTCGGCGAAATACAGAGAGAAATACAAAAGGCACTAAGAGGTATAATCTAAATTTTTCATTGAATTTCAATAAATTTCTCACAATTCTTGGCTGAAATAGAGAAAATATCGTCTAATACTCGTTGAAGAAGGCAATTCCAACATTCATGCGTTCAAAATTTCGCATTCGTGTTGGAATAGGTGCCTTTCTGCAACTTGTATCAGAATATACTATTGTCTTTCCTCAACTTATTTTGTTGGATGTCATGAGGGTTGATATTAAAATTGCCCAGTGCCAAACACTAAGAGCGTTTTTAAAACGCCATCCACAGGATACAGACCTGAAAAATCCAATTTTGACGCAGGAAGTTCAGAAATTCATTCAAGAGGCCCCAGATGACATATTTTCATCGACGAAAGTGTGTAGGTATAGTAATATTCTTTTGAACTTTTGGCTGACAATATTGTAGGTATTGATATTATAGTTATACTTAAAATATATGAAATACGTAATTTAAATTAATGACGAGATATTGTTGATGATGGAGCTCGTGTTGAATGATTATTTGGGCTATTACCATCATCTATTGTGGATGGTAATAGCCCAAATAATCATTCAACATAATTTAAATTACTCATAACTTTTTAGGCAGCTCTAATATTTGGAAAAGAAGGAGCCTGTCGATGAGATGAGCTTGCCGAATGAAAGTTCAGGGATGGAAGATTTCGTATTTTCAGAAAGCACTGACCTAAGGTCAGATGGCTTTGGCGCTCTTGTTGAGCTACTTGCGAGTTGATCTTCAAATCTATAAGCACTGTGTGGTGAACAAGAGTCTTTTCCCGTACTCTGGAACAATTTGACTCAAATACAAAAGCCACAATGAACGAATAAACTTATATCTCAAATTAATATTACTTTTTACAGTTTTTCCAAGTTTTATTCGAAGCTTAGAGGTGAACTTACTCTAATGATTGGACTTTTGGTAGCTGCAATCGAGAATCAAAGTAAAAAGGATCTTTTTCAATTTGCAAACCGATATATCAGCAGGTAATGGAAGTATCATGGTATATAAAACAGGAAATTGAGGCTGAATAAACAAGGTATCCGATTGAAAATAAAAACAAATTTCCACGCTCGTAGACTAGAAAAAAAACTTACAGAAGCTTTTGAGATTACTCAAAATACTGACGCTACAGAAAGTTGAAGTTTAAATCCAAAAACTAGATACTTGTAGCTGTAGTTAATTCTCTTTTTTTTGTTTTTCATATGACCATTTCTCTCGAAATATGGTCTGTTGAAAATCATCCCAATTTTGAATATTTTTTGATCCTTCAATTTTCTCCAGAAGTGTTAACGAGTTTTTGAAGGTATGTATGCAGAGCAGAGATGTTTAATTCACCATAATATTGAAATTTGGCATGAATATGGAAATTCGATTGATTTCTCTAACTTAGATCGGTTTCGGAATGAAAGCGCTTTCCTCCAACAATTTCGAGCAAATTCCAGGATAGAACGAAGGGTTTTGTGGTTGATTTCCTTTTGAAGCATAATCCATCGATTCATGGGTAGGAGTGGATGCAAGACGAATATCCCTTTTGTGCGATTTGACATTTAATTAACCCAGATCCTCGAAATTTTTATTCACTCTTTCATTACTGATATTTTCATCGTTATCTTGCTGCCGATCTATATTTCATTCATGAAAACACCCGGGGCTTCCACTGCAAGAAAACCCCTTTTGAAATAAACGACCCGAGGTCATGGAACGAAATTTTGTTCCTTATTCTTCGGCTTCCTTCTTGAACTTAATTGGATCGAGAGTAAATTGCTCTTCGTTTTATAGCACGATTTTTGACGGGTTTATATACTGATCCTTGGAAAAAAGCTGTAGATCTCGGATCACGTACTCAAGAAGCAATAAGGGACGCAAATCCAATTTGAGTCTCGATTGGCTTCGATGCGTAGATGATACAGTTAATAAGATTAATTGTCACGTGGGAGATCTTTCTTTTCTAGTCTCTTCTGTGGAATCAACGTGGACGGAATAAATGTGCACTTTCTTACTTTACTGCCGACGTTTTCTCGAAGGATACAGTGCTGTTTTGACGCATCCTTGATAACGAACATTCTAATAGGTAACGTGATATTCTTGCTGAAGGAATATCATTAGGAAGATTGTTTGGGCTTATTTATCATCATTATCGAAATAGTTCGACATTCTTGATAGACTTCGCTCTGAAAGTGTTTCGAGTAATAATATATTTGATGTGTTTAAATGATTTGATTGAACAAGTCTATTCTTGAAAGTGTAAATGAATCAAAATTATTCAAAATTGACAATTATATAATATTATATAATAATAATATAATATTATATTATGTATATATATATATATATATATTATATAATAGTCTTACACTTTTTGAAAGTATCAATGATACCTTTATTTATTCTAGAAAACACTGTTGTCTTTGATGAATAAGACAAAATTTTTAAATCTTACCATAACATTAAACAATTCAAAAAAACTACAGAAAAATTAATTAAAAAATGAGATAGAATACGATACATGTGTTTCGAGATGCTAGGTTATACCAGTTCAAGCAAAAAAAAAATAATAATAAAAAAAATTAAAATAAAACAATTGTACCTAACAATGGATTCGTGACTGTAATCAATAGTATGGTTATTTAGGATTACGTTTGAAAAAATCACGGCAAAATTGGAAAATTCGTGACTACAAAATTATACCTATTACCACTCAACCAAGTGACATAGAAATTTTTTAAATTTTTGCTAAAAATGGTATAAGCTAGCATATCGCCCAGTAACCGCTTGACATTGAGTTACGGGACACCCTGTATGATATCCAAAGAAGAGAAACCTACATAAAGAAAAGCTCTCAAAACCAATTCAAAGTACCAACATTTTGTTATCGAATAACCATTATTTTGCAATATATTCAGTCTACAATTTTGACACCAATCCGAGTTCAATGAATTCGGAATAGGAGAGAATCAATCGAATAAAGATATCCAAATGATCAAGTAGTTATTTATTCTTTACATGGCGATCCTGCCC
Organism: Micraspis discolor; assembly: GCA_030674115.1. Lineage (NCBI taxonomy): Eukaryota > Metazoa > Arthropoda > Insecta > Coleoptera > Coccinellidae > Micraspis > Micraspis discolor. Next base: position 8,414,421 of record JARTUT010001740.1, read on the forward strand.
AAGAAAAATAATTTTTTGGAAAGTTAACAACTACGTGGACACGAAACAAGACGTGACGGAAAATGGTGCAGTAAATTCAAATTTCATAGTGCAGGAGAGCGAATACAACATCACGAAAGATGTTAAGATTGTAATGTTCCTTATACTGGCAATACTGGTGATGGATATGGTTTTCAAACTGTATAAGGCTCACAAGAAAAATATGGAGAGACGCATTAGAAGGAACCTCAACGTATCCCTGGGTTCTGTTGCACAAGTATAGACAAGAGTGCTACATGACTACATGGTGTGAGTGAACTATTCAGGAACAACAATAAGGTTTTGTACTCAACATTCCCTATACCTATGTTGAATATCCAATTAACAGTTCTATGTTTAAGGTCCGAGGATGGAAAAACCATCATAGATATTACAATTATTGCGTATTGGTTATAGTATAATATAGTAAGTAATATGCCCACCGATGTCACAGGCTCATGAACACTAAAAACAAAGAGCTGAATTTAAAGTTAGATCAGGTAACAGTTTCATTGAAAAATACTAGCAAAAGAATTTTGAAGAAAGAAGTCCCTAAAACAGAGGCAACAAGGGCAGATATTAGAGATAACCTGGTAAGTTCATTCAATGACTTAACTCAGATTTTGAGAGACACTTGGGATACTTTAGATAACGTCGATAAACAAATTTGCAAAACTTCTTTCCTTAATAGTAGAGATAAAGTAGTACGCTCATTTCAAGTACTGGGAGTCAAGATTAAAGTTCCAACTTCATGCCTAGAAAAGATTGATCCACTAGTTTTAGACGAGGACTCAGAAGTAAAAAACTCATTTGAAATTATGGCCACTGCAGAAAGTGAATTTTTCAATTTGGCAAGTAAATTACTTCCTAATCAATTCGACGGCAAAATTGAAAATTTACGTTCATTTCTGGATGCATTAGAGCTCTTGAAAAATGCAGTTGCATTTATCAAAACACGGTTAACAGGGAAAGCTCGCGATCTGATCACCGAGGAAAATGACATTGATGATATAATTTCAAAATTGAGGAACGGAATAAAGGGAAGCTCTCGTTTATTATCAGCCAGACTTTCGAGCTGTAGACAAAATCACAAAGACCCTGCTAGTTTTGCATCCGAAATAGAAGTTTTATCGGAAAACTACAAAGGCGTATATAAGCGAGGGAGTGCCCAGAGAAGTTGCAGAAAATTACTCTGTGGAAGCCACGGTACGCTCACTCATGCAAAATTCTAATAACGAACGAGCAAAATTAGTCGTTGAAGCTGGTTCATTTAAGTCGGTACAAGAAGTTTTATCGAAATTTGTGAGTGCTTCGAACAATCAACCCCAAAACAATGTACTTTATTTCGGGCAATATAGGCGTCCTAGGCGAGGTTTTTCAAATCGGCGTGATATTGGAAACAGGTATAATCAGAATTACCGTCAAAATAATAACAATCCCTCAGAACAAAATACCCGCAATCAAAATCGTCGTGGTCACTCGAGAGGGTACAGACGATATGGAAATGCTACTAGACAGGTAAGGTATCTCGAAAATATCGACGATAATAATTCGGAAAACCAATCGGTCCCCCAACGGGTCCGATTGGGGAAAATCAAAGCAACACAATGAATTAGATAATGTCTTTTCTATCAATTTGTCACTGTCAAATATAGTTATTCTTACGACTCAAATGACGGGAATGGAAAATATGTATTTTGTCGACACAGGTGCTGATATTTCAATTTTCAAAAGGGAAAAATACGGTCAGACATTTTCGTGGATAATTCAAAAGCGAGTAACCTTCGAGGAATTACGGATGAACTCACCAAATCATTGGGTGTTGTAGAAACTTACATTTCAGTCGAAGAATACGATCTAAAACATGCTTTTCACGTAGTCAACGACGATTTTCCGATACCAGGTGACGGAATTTTGGGTAGAGATTTTCTTGCAAAGTATAACGTTGCTATCGATTACGGCAATTGGACTATGAGAGTCAGGGTGGACGAATACCAAATAACTATTCCAATTTTGAATGGCCCCGCAGAAAATCAAGTTTTCATTCCAGCTCGATGCGAAGTTGTTAGAAACATTCGCTGTTTAGACAATATAACCGAGGATCAGTTAGTCATGAATAAGGAACTTGCACCCGGAATATTCGTAGGAGAACCATAATAACACCATCTAATAAACTTGTTCGCATAGTAAATACAACATTAGAAGATGCCCTGGTCGACACTTCCAAAATTCAGACAAGAAATTTGAATGAATTCTATATTTACAGTGTAGAAAAGGAAAACATTGATCGAATTCCACAGTTAATGAGTGAACTCAATTCAGATATACCGGACTATGTCAAAGAAGATGTACTATTACTTTGTTCGGAATTTTCGGATATTTTGGTTTAAAAACGGATATACTAACAACAAATAATTTTTATTCTCAAAAGCTCAAAATGACAGACAATACACCAGTTTATATAAAAACTATAGGCTGCCCTATTCTCAAAAAAAAATGAAATCAATCGGCAGGTCCAAAACCTCTTAGATAACAGAATTATCGAACCGTCTTTTTCAGCTTACAACAGTCCGTTACTGCTTGTCGATAAAAAGTCAACTTCCGGTAAGAAATATCGGTTAGTGGTAGATTTTAGGGTGTAAATAAGAAGCTTGTTGCTTGGAAATTTCCTTTACCACGAATTTCGGATGTACTTGACAATCTTGGTCGCTCAAAGGTCTTTTCAGTCATCGATCTTTTGAGTAGTTTTCATCAAATTCCTTAGATGAGGAATCGAGAGACATCACGTCATTCAGTGTTGATTCTCAATCATACCGATTTACAAGACTTCCTTTGGTTTATCAGTCAGTCCAACTAGTTTTCAAAGAATGATGTCTATTGCCTTTTTCCGGATTGAGCCCCGAAAAAGCATTTCTTTATATGGATGACTTGATAGTTATAGGATGCTCCGTTCAACATCATATGAGTAATTTGCGAAAAGTATTCGAAACGTGTAGGAAATTCAACCTAAAGCTGAACCCTGCAAAGTGTAATTTTTTCAAAAATGAGGTAACATTCTTAGGTCATAAAATAACAGATAAGGAATTCTTCCGGACGAAGCAAAATTTGAAGTCATTAATAAATACCCTATACCAAAAAGTAGTGAAGAGATCAAAAGATTCGTTGCTTTTTGTAATTACTACCGCAGATTTATTCCAAATTTTGCAGAAATATGTCATCCTCTGAATACGCTCACTAGAAAACGGACACAATTCCTTTGGACCGAGGAATGTCAAAATTCTTTCGAAAAAATTAAAAAAGCATTGATTTGTCCACAAATTCTGCAGTATCCGGATTTTTCCAAACCATTCATACTAATTACAGATGCTTCTGAGACCGCGTGCGGAGCAGTGTTATGTCAAAATTTCGACGGTAATGAACTTCCAATAGCATACGCTTCGAAGACATTCAGTAAGGGAGAAAACACAAACCCACAATCCTGAAGGAATTAACAGCAGTTCATTTTGGCATTAAGCATTTTAGATGTTATCTATACGGAGCTAAAAAATTTTTAGTAAAACTGATCATCGACCACTAGTTCACCTTTTCTCAATGAGAGATCCTTCTTCCAAATTGACGAGAATAAGATTAGACTTAGAAGAATATAATTTCGAAATTGAATATGTTAAAGGAGAAAACAACGTGATTGCAGATGCCCTGTCACGCATAACTATAGAGGATCTGAAAAAGCTAAACGCTGATAACTCACAAATACTAGCAGCAACTAGGTCAATGTCAAGGTCAAGTTATAATAAAAGTAAAACTGATTCTTCAACAATATCATCTAACATTACTACACCCGAGTGTCGTGTTCGGGAGGCGTTGTAAAAATTTGATGTTTTGAAATTACCACAAGTACAATTCACAATCTCGCGAGATCATATTACAATAACAATCATTCATAAAAGAAAGAAGAGCGCTCTCACCTTGTTTTTAATCACTAACGGCAAAATTCCTGTGTTAGCACAAATTTTGTCTGAGCTGAATCGTTTCGCCAGTGAGAAAAATTGGGTCAATTAAGAATGAATTTGAAGGATGCCTTATTTACACAGTGCACTGTAAATGAATTTAAGGAAGTAGGTCAAAATATTTTGAAAAATGTTGAAATTGTACTTTGTAGCCCGCGAAGAGTAATTAAGGATAAAGAAGAACGACATCAATTAATGACAAAATTTCATGACAATCCTGTCTACGGTGGTCATAGTGGACAGAAAAGACTGCTCAAAAAATTGAAATCTCACTATTTTTGGAAAGGCATGTCGCGTGACGTAGCTAAATACACAAGAGAGTGTCATAAGTGTCAAATCAATAAAAAGGTAAAGGTCATATAGAACCACTAGTCTTGACTCCCACACCGCAAAGAGCTTTTGACATTGTATCCATTGATACAATAGGTCCTTTTCAAAAATCAAACATTGGAAATTCTTATGCAGTAACTATTCAATGCGAACTGACGAAATATGTAACCATCATACCAATTGTCAATAAAGAAGCCAAAACTGTGGCGAGGGCAATAGTAGATGACTTTGTTCTGATATACGGCCCCATGAAGGAGGTTAGAACTGACATGGGCACCGAATATAAGAACGAAGTATTCACAAATGTTATTAAATTGTTAAATTCGGGTCATAAAACCTCAACAGCTTACCACAGCCAAACTATAGGCGGTTGTGAAAGGAATCATCGTGTTCTAAATGAGTTTATACGGATGTATGTGAACGAAACAGTTACAGACTGGGATATCTGGACCAGACATTTTGCATTCTGCTATAATACTACTCCAAGTACTTATCATAACTATACACCTTTGAACTAGTCTTCGCAAGGAAAGCAAACCTAGATACTGAATTGTTCACAAAAGTTCGCATAGATCCAGTATACAATCTTGATGCCTTTGACCAGGAAACTCGTTACAGACTTCAGTTTGCCTTGAATAGAACTAAAAATTTCTAGACAAAGTAAAGAAGGAGCGGAAATCAAAATTAGACCAAAAATCAAACAATTTAAGTTTGGTTCCCGGTGATCTCGTGCTGACGTCAAACGAAGATAGAAAAAAATTGAATTCATGGTTTGACGGCCCCTTCAAAGTAATTGAAACACAAGGTGTCAACTGCACAATTGAGGATGACAAGGGTAGGCATATTACCATGCATAAAAATAGAGTGAAAAATATTTCCTGCGCAGTAAAGAGGTATACCTATTGACTATTTTATTATGTCCCCGACGGTTGCAACCACCCTATTGATGAACTTTTGTGTTATTGATTAAATTACTACTTATCATGTTATTTTATTATTTAGGTATAATTGTAGGGTTATAACAATCTCTAGTTTTAGTTGAAGCGATACCTTATTGTAGTAGATAGTTAATAGTGATTCTAGATGTAGCAGAGTTGTAATATGTACCTAGTTATGTCTTTTGTTATGTCTTTATTCCTTAATTTGATTGCTTGTTTCACAATTCACATTCCTGGATGTCCTTACAATCGGCCGTTGTAACGGACATCTTCAGGAAGGGGAGGTGTAAAGCCTGAACAACCTGTATATTAATTCCAAATTAAAGAGAACAATATTGTTTATTCATTCAGGCTTGGTATTAGTCAATACGCCAAGCTTGCAATATATTTTGTAGGACACCAATCCGAGTTCAATGAATTCGGAATAGGAGAGAATCAATCGAATAAAGATATCCAAATGATCAAGTAGTTATTTATTCTTTACACCCGTATGAATCATAGTATCCGTGGAAAATAGATTTTCTTATCGTGCACGCATTTCGTTTGCATGAAATATCCAAAACTGAGTCAATACGGTTCGGTGTTTCCTTGGAAATCGATTCGAAGTGGCAAAAGAGGCGTGAATCCTCGTCAGGATATAGCGTGTTCTTGCATTTTCTTGGTGTGGTCTCCATTAACGGTATTATTACCATATCTTGAAGATGTTATTCTTCAATAGCTCTGCCGACAGAAAATTTACTGTTACTTGAATCAAGATTTTCGATGCTGATGCTCAAGATATCGAGAATAGATATTTCAAATATAATTTGGTGTTGATTTCTTCCAAACTTGACAATACAAGGATTTCGTCTGCTTACCCAAATAAGAGCCGGATGTTAAGGGTTGAGAGATCAATCTAACAATCTTAACATAATTAATTTTTTTTTAGAAAAACATATTTCCTCTACATTTGCAGATGTAAGAATCCCACCATCTCATCTAATCACTGCACTGAATGTAAAGGGCTAAAATTTCAACCCTAAAAATTAAAATATATTTTCTGCTCTTTTCTCATAATGTTCAAAAAGCTGTTTGTCCCCAATTTTTTGTAGTAAGGATTTCGTTTTCTCATCGAACTAATGGTCAGAGCGTAATACGTTGAAAATTCAACCCCAGCATCCCAGCAGAAGGGAACTTTATCCTCTTATTCTTCATTATATTCTACAAAATATTTTTTCCAATTGATGAGTGATGACTGAGAATGATATACTACCCTGATCACCATATTTTTTTTTAAACGAATCTCATCCATATTCAGAAATTTAAGAATGGAGAAAAATCTATTGAAGGTGAAGGGTGAGTGTTTTAGGAATATAGTACAAGGGAAACCTTATGAATACCAAATATTTTTGAGCTTTCCTTGTATTTCTACCATATTTAAAATATGCAAACGCTTCCTCACTAGCAAACAGCGATTCATTATTTTACTTTTTTTACATTTTTGGGGTCCCATCTTCATAATCCAAAAGGTCCTCACGATGCTCGAGTTAAACCCTTTTCAGGCACCCCCTAATACGACTTCATTATAATCTTGAAATATTATATGCCTCCAACATTTAGTCCAGGCATTCCGAATCCAAGGAAACTCATTCTCGCATACAGGGTGTCCCGAATCAAAGATTAACTGGAAACGGGCCAGAGGTCAAGACACATTACTTATGAATAGAATAATTAATAATAAATTTAACATAGCATAGCGATAATAGAGAATTTACGGAAAAATATAAAATTTAATACCCTTAATACCATTCTTGTGTAGAGAATTTTCACAGTTTCACAGTAAATTTTTGATGAGGTGATCTTAAGTAACTGTGAAACCTATCGCAACAACTACCAGGTATATCGGTATGAAGTGAGCGTCAAGATACAAATCTCTCGATAGGGAACATTTGTTCTGTACGAGCCTTTATTTATTTTTTTTGCTATGACATCAGTGAAACATTTATTTTACAATACAACATTTATTGGACAGACAACATCATATTTTTTTATCGAGTTGAAAATGTCGTATTTTGTACCAAAAAGATGGTTTTAAATTTTTTTTTTTTTTCATTTGAAGAAAAGTACTGCACAGTCGCATCGGATGCTTGTCTAGGCATATGGTGATCATGCTCTATCAGAACCAACATGCAAAAGATGATTTCGCACGGTTTAGAAATAATTATTTCGATGTGAGAGATGAAGAACGTGGAAGACTACCAAAAAAGTTTGAAGACGCCGAATTGCAAACGATATTGGATGGAGATGACATTTTGAATCAAAAGCAAATGGCAGAAATGTTAAATGTTATACAACAAACAATTTCTGAACCTTTAAAAGCAATGGGAAAGATCCAAAAGTATGGAAAATGATTGGCACATGAATTTAATGAAAGACAGATGGCAAACCGAAAAAACACTTGTGAAATTTTACTTCAAAGTTTTAGTTTTAGTTCAAAGTTCAAAATCGGTTTTGCATCGGATTGTAACTGGCGATGAAAAATGGATTTATTTTAAGAATCCTGAACGGAAAAAATCGTGGGATAATCCGGGACAGCCATCAAGATCGACTGCAAAACCAGATTGATTCGGCAAGAAAACAATGCTGTATGTTTGGTGGGACCAGAAAGGTGTGGTGTACCATGAGCTCCTAGAATCTGGTGAAACCGTTAAAACTGATCGCAACAGACAACAAATGATCAATTTGAACCATGCATTGAACGTGAAACGACTAGAATGTGCCAGAAGACACGGCAAGGTAATTTTGCTCCATGACAATACACCTACACACAAAGCAAAACCGGTTCAGGATAGAACCAAAACACTTGGCTGGGAGCTGCTACCTCACCCGCCGTATATACCAGACTTGGCTTCTTCCAACTACCATTTGTTTTCATCGATGGGACACGCGTTGACTGAGCAGCAATTTGATTCCTACGAGGAGGTCGAAAATTGGTTGTCTGGTTTGTTTGCTTTAAAAGACGAACAATTTTATTGGCGTGGTATCCACAAATTGCCAGAGAGGTGGTCAAAATTTGTAGAAAACAATGGCCAATACTTTGAATGAATATATATTTTAGCTGGGCGGTTATGTTACTGCAACATCCAGTATAAATTTTCATTAATTTTCGTTATTATGGTTCTTACTTCTAATAAATTATTTCTTCATTTCGAAATGATCGCTGAATCGAATGTCTATTTAATATTCATTTTAAATTTCATGGTTGTCAAACAAATAAATAAATACGTTGGAAAATTATGGAACACACGACATCTGGTGGCATATACGTCGTGAAAGAGACTATTTTTTGAATTCTTTCTGCCACCTGAGATCGTTGAAGTAGAGGCTCGACTGACGAATATAATAATCAGTGAAAACTCGAACATTTTTCTCAAATTATTCGAATAGTGTGTGAAATGGGTTCATCCATCAAAGGTAGGTTCCAGGTGCTTCCAGCGCATCCTTGCGTTAATTTCACATCCGTTTCTTATTATATATTTCTTTGAATTGAAATTATTCATTGAGCTACCGCAACATTGGTCCTTCGAGCCGGATTTTCTTTTTTCCTGTTACTTCGGCTATTGTTCCGAAATAATTCAATTGCTTTATTTCACAATCCCTTTTTCTTGATCGATATTTATTCGACTTACATACCGGGTGTTGCATTAAAAGTACTCGTCATATTTATTTCTGAACATAGTCTCCTTTCAGCAATCAGCTCAACTATATTCCAACTTTTTCTTGCCCTCATTTATTGAACTCTGCAACTCTGTCAACGAATGGAGAACCCATCTTCCCAATGGCTTATTCATCTTCAATTGTTGATGTAAAATTTTGTGCATGCGTTCGTGGAAAATGTTTAGCATCACAGCAATCTCTCTAATCTTCGCTCGGCGCTCGTCTAACATGAAATCATGAATTTAATGAACCAAATCATCAGTAGTCACCTCATTCGGATGTCCTGGGCGGTCCTCGTCCAACGCTGATGTCCGGCCCCGTTTGAAGTAATTGAACCAATATTTGATGGTTGTCATCAAATGTGCACGGCACTCGTAAACAGCTGCCAACCAATATTTGATTTTTCCACTCGAATTGGTGAGAAATTTTGACAGACGTTGTTTGAAGGATGGCACTAATAGGTGGTATACAGATTTTTTAACTAAAATTCTTTCTGTGGCCTAACATTTATCAATCCAACGTCGTAATCGTTGCTACTAATAGAATATAAGTTTTGACAGAGTGCATGAATCTAAAAACGTTAAAATCAGTACTTCTGAGTAAAGTCAATCCTACTCAATATCAGTATAGCACAAGATGGGGAAAATCGTGGGGACTGAACAAAATTGTGTATGCCAATTTTCATAATATACGGTTATCCATTCACGGCATATCTACAACTCTTAACTTCATGAGAGCGGCAAAATGAGGAAAATTCATTCAACGTACGGCATCAGCGAACATATTGAGTATGATGGAATATTTCTATGGAGCCATAATCAGGTGGAGTTAACGCAGCTTCCATTTTGTGAAGCAGTTATACCTGGGATTTAGAGAAACCAGAAAGCACTGATCATGAGTGTAGGTAATTCCTTTTTTCATTTCCATAGTCAATAGGCACTTGAATTTGGCGAAGAGCGGGCATAAAATTGAATGAATTATGAAGATTCCTATGGAGGGTCATTTTTTTTAAATCGCCGAAAATGGATGAAGAGTTGCAGAGAAGGCGGAGCGTGTGGTGGAAAATCATAATTGAACCTTATTGGATAATTGTGATCATTTAGGGGTGATGCTTTTAGCTTCAATCATTTCTGGGATAGGTGAAATGAGCTACCGGAAAATTCAGCTTTGCAACTTCTGCTTGAAGTCTGAACCTGAATACACATTTACCATTTACCAACCTGCTAATAGAATAAAACTTATTTTACAATAAATTTAGGATATAGGGATTTATATTGTCCTCAAAAGAAATCCAAAAGGTTTTGAACTAAGCAAAGAAAATCATTTTCTATTTAACTTTGCAACTTCAAGAAAATAAGATAATTTTGTACTTAACATGAAGTAAAATTAAACTATTTTAATACTCCATTTTTACAACAGATCCCACACATAGGCCACCAAGTTGTCAGATGTGTCAGGTGTCAGGTGGAGTAGGTTATTAACCCAAGAAATCTACAAATATTCTCATGGCGAAACCGCCAATTTGGTAGAATTAAACTGAAAATATACGGAGGAATTGATACTCTCCTCCTTCGTTACAAACAATTACTATGAGTCAGATTATCTTTGGATGAAGAAAAGAGTTGAATATTCAATTTTACTGTACATTTATAATTTTTAGCTGATTTACTTTCTCTTCAAGTATTCGATTACTATATTTTTTTCTCTTGAACAGGGGTACAACTATATTTTTTTTTGGGTTACTTTGAGTGAATTTAATCCATATTCTAGAAGAATATTGAAGAAAAATTATATGGCCCATTGTCCACAAAAATATTCAACCCCTAGATACGTTCGACTATCCGGAAAACCCTTATATAATCTAGTGATGATGAGTTAAAGCCGCAAATGACATCTCACGTATAACACGTCGGTAACCAATTGCTTACACATTAATTCAATTCTGAGTTAATGCTCTACCTAATATCCAATATGCGTCAGTACGTCTGTCCATTTTACGACCCTACACATCGTGCATCTATAAATTGTTTGTGTTGCTTCTGCACCAAATCCTCGGATTTACTCATGATTGATTGTTATTCCCGAAACAATAATCTGATGGTAACGGTTAGTTAACCAAACGATAGAATTAAGGCGAAAGAAGTCTGGATTAGTATGATTTATTTTGTTGGACCCCAATGCATGTGTGGAGGATTATGTTTAATTGGGAACCTCATAACTTAATCATGAATTCAAATTTATATTGAATTCAACGTGTAAAGCCTGAACAACCTGTATATTAATTCCAAATTAAAGAGAACAATATTGTTTATTCATTCAGGCTTGGTATTAGTCAATACGCCAAGCTTGCAATATATTTTGTAGGACACCAATCCGAGTTCAATGAATTCGGAATAGGAGAGAATCAATCGAATAAAGATATCCAAATGATCAAGTAGTTATTTATTCTTTACATGGCGATCCTGCCCAAGAAAAATAATTTTTTGGGAAAGTTAACAACTACGTGGTACGTACCTATATTGTGATTCAATAAGTTGAAAAGTTGCCGATTACATAAATGGTGATCGTAAAAATTCTTAAATTGAAAATGGGATCTTCCCACTCGAAGGACACGAAACAAGACGTGACGGAAAATGGTGCAGTAAATTCAAATTTCATAGTGCAGGAGAGCGAATACAACATCACGAAAGATGTTAAGATTGTAATGTTCCTTATACTGGCAATACTGGTGATGGATATGGTTTTCAAACTGTATAAGGCTCACAAGAAAAATATGGAGAGACGCATTAGAAGGAACCTCAACGTATCCCTGGGTTCTGTTGCACAAGTATAGACAAGAGTGCTACATGACTACATGGTGTGAGTGAACTATTCAGGAACAACAATAAGGTTTTGTACTCAACATTCCCTATACCTTGTTAAAGAAATTAATTGCTGACTCTTATTTTACCTATGTTGAATATCCAATTAACAGTTCTATGTTTAAGGTCCGAGGATGGAAAAACCATCATAGATATTACAATTATTGCGTATTGGTTATAGTATAATATAGTAAGTAATATGCCCACCGATGTCACAGGCTCATGAACACTAAAAACAAAGAGCTGAATTTAAAGTTAGATCAGGTAACAGTTTCATTGAAAATACTAGCAAAAGAATTTTGAAGAAAGAAGTCCCTAAAACAGAGGCAACAAGGGCAGATATTAGAGATAACCTGGTAAGTTCATTCAATGACTTAACTCAGATTTTGAGAGACACTTGGGATACTTTAGATAACGTCGATAAACAAATTTGCAAAACTTCTTTCCTTAATAGTAGAGATAAAGTAGTACGCTCATTTCAAGTACTGGGAGTCAAGATTAAAGTTCCAACTTCATGCCTAGAAAAGATTGATCCACTAGTTTTAGACGAGGACTCAGAAGTAAAAAACTCATTTGAAATTATGGCCACTGCAGAAAGTGAATTTTTCAATTTGGCAAGTAAATTACTTCCTAATCAATTCGACGGCAAAATTGAAAATTTACGTTCATTTCTGGATGCATTAGAGCTCTTGAAAAGCATCTGTACCAACGGTCAAAGTAATGCAGTTGCATTTATCAAAACACGGTTAACAGGGAAAGCTCGCGATCTGATCACCGAGGAAAATGACATTGATGATATAATTTCAAAATTGAGGAACGGAATAAAAGGGGAAAGCTCTCGTTTATTATCAGCCAGACTTTCGAGCTGTAGACAAAATCACAAAGACCCTGCTAGTTTTGCATCCGAAATAGAAGTTTTATCGGAAAAACTACAAAAGGCGTATATAAGCGAGGGAGTGCCCAGAGAAGTTGCAGAAAATTACTCTGTGGAAGCCACGGTACGCTCACTCATGCAAAATTCTAATAACGAACGAGCAAAATTAGTCGTTGAAGCTGGTTCATTTAAGTCGGTACAAGAAGTTTTATCGAAATTTGTGAGTGCTTTGAACAATCAACCCCAAAACAATGTACTTTATTTCGGGCAATATAGGCGTCCTAGGCGAGGTTTTTCAAATCGGCGTGATATTGGAAACAGGTATAATCAGAATTACCGTCAAAATAATAACAATCCTCAGAACAAAATACCCGCAATCAAAATCGTCGTGGTCACTCGAGAGGGTACAGACGATATGGAAATGCTACTAGACAGGTAAGGTATCTCGAAAATATCGACGATAATAATTCGGAAAACCAATCGGTCCCCCAACGGGTCCGATTGGGGGAAAATCAAAGCAACACAATGAATTAGATAATGTCTTTTCTATCAATTTGTCACTGTCAAATATAGTTATTCTTACGACTCAAATGACAGGAATGGAAAATATGTATTTTGTCGACACAGGTGCTGATATTTCAATTTTCAAAAAGGGAAAATACGGTCAGACATTTTCGTGGATAATTCAAAAGCGAGTAACCTTCGAGGAATTACGGATGAACTCACCAAATCATTGGGTGTTGTAGAAACTTACATTTCAGTCGAAGAATACGATCTAAAACATGCTTTTCACGTAGTCAACGACGATTTTCCGATACCAGGTGACGGAATTTTGGGTAGAGATTTTCTTGCAAAGTATAACGTTGCTATCGATTACGGCAATTGGACTATGAGAGTCAGGGTGGACGAATACCAAATAACTATTCCAATTTTGAATGGCCCCGCAGAAAATCAAGTTTTCATTCCAGCTCGATGCGAAGTTGTTAGAAACATTCGCTGTTTAGACAATATAACCGAGGATCAGTTAGTCATGAATAAGGAACTTGCACCCGGAATATTCGTAGGAGAACCATAATAACACCATCTAATAAACTTGTTCGCATAGTAAATACAACATTAGAAGATGCCCTGGTCGACACTTCCAAAATTCAGACAAGAAATTTGAATGAATTCTATATTTACAGTGTAGAAAAGGAAAACATTGATCGAATTCCACAGTTAATGAGTGAACTCAATTCAGATATACCGGACTATGTCAAAGAAGATGTACTATTACTTTGTTCGGAATTTTCGGATATTTTTGGTTTAAAAACGGATATACTAACAACAAATAATTTTTATTCTCAAAAAGCTCAAAATGACAGACAATACACCAGTTTATATAAAAACTATAGGCTGCCCTATTCTCAAAAAAAATGAAATCAATCGGCAGGTCCAAAACCTCTTAGATAACAGAATTATCGAACCGTCTTTTTCAGCTTACAACAGTCCGTTACTGCTTGTCGATAAAAAGTCAACTTCCGGTAAGAAATATCGGTTAGTGGTAGATTTTAGGGGTGTAAATAAGAAGCTTGTTGCTTGGAAATTTCCTTTACCACGAATTTCGGATGTACTTGACAATCTTGGTCGCTCAAAGGTCTTTTCAGTCATCGATCTTTTGAGTAGTTTTCATCAAATTCCTTAGATGAGGAATCGAGAGACATCACGTCATTCAGTGTTGATTCTCAATCATACCGATTTACAAGACTTCCTTTTGGTTTATCAGTCAGTCCAACTAGTTTTCAAAGAATGATGTCTATTGCCTTTTCCGGATTGAGCCCCGAAAAAGCATTTCTTTATATGGATGACTTGATAGTTATAGGATGCTCCGTTCAACATCATATGAGTAATTTGCGAAAAGTATTCGAAACGTGTAGGAAATTCAACCTAAAGCTGAACCCTGCAAAGTGTAATTTTTTCAAAAATGAGGTAACATTCTTAGGTCATAAAATAACAGATAAGGGAATTCTTCCGGACGAAGCAAAATTTGAAGTCATTAATAAATACCCTATACCAAAAAGTAGTGAAGAGATCAAAAGATTCGTTGCTTTTTGTAATTACTACCGCAGATTTATTCCAAATTTTGCAGAAGTATGTCATCCTCTGAATACGCTCACTAGAAAACGGACACAATTCCTTTGGACAGAGGAATGTCAAAATTCTTTTTGAAAAATTAAAAAGCATTGATTTGTCCACAAATTCTGCAGTATCCGGATTTTTCCAAACCATTCATACTAATTACAGATGCTTCCGAGACCGCGTGCGGAGCAGTGTTATGTCAAAATTTCGACGGTAATGAACTTCCAATAGCATACGCTTCGAAGACATTCAGTAAGGGAGAAAACACAAACCCACAATCCTGAAGGAATTAACAGCAGTTCATTTTGGCATTAAGCATTTTAGATGTTATCTATACGGAGCTAAAAAATTTTTAGTAAAACTGATCATCGACCACTAGTTCACCTTTTCTCAATGAGAGATCCTTCTTCCAAATTGACGAGAATAAGATTAGACTTAGAAGAATATAATTTCGAAATTGAATATGTTAAAGGAGAAAACAACGTGATTGCAGATGCCCTGTCACGCATAACTATAGAGGATCTGAAAAAGCTAAACGCTGATAACTCACAAATACTAGCAGCAACTAGGTCAATGTCAAGGTCAAGTTATAATAAAAGTAAAACTGATTCTTCAACAATATCATCTAACATTACTACACCTGAGTGTCGTGTTCGGGAGGCGTTGAATAATTTTGATGTTTTGAAATTACCACAAGTACAATTCAAAATCTCGCGAGATCATATTACAATAACAATCATTCATAAAAGAAAGAAGAGCGCTCTCACCTTGTTTTTAATCACTAACGGCAAAATTCCTGTGTTAGCACAAATTTTGTCTGAGCTGAATCGTTTCGCCAGTGAGAAAAAATTGGGTCAATTAAGAATGAATTTGAAGGATGCCTTATTTACACAGTGCACTGTAAATGAATTTAAGGAAGTAGGTCAAAATATTTTGAAAAATGTTGAAATTGTACTTTGTAGCCCGCGAAGAGTAATTAAGGATAAAGAAGAACGACATCAATTAATGACAAAATTTCATGACAATCCTGTCTACGGTGGTCATAGTGGACAGAAAAGACTGCTCAAAAATTGAAATCTCACTATTTTTGGAAAGGCATGTCGCGTGACGTAGCTAAATACACAAGAGAGTGTCATAAGTGTCAAATCAATAAAAAGGTAAAGGTCATATAGAACCACTAGTCTTGACTCCCACACCGCAAAGAGCTTTTGACATTGTATCCATTGATACAATAGGTCCTTTTCAAAAATCAAACATTGGAAATTCTTATGCAGTAACTATTCAATGCGAACTGACGAAATATGTAACCATCATACCAATTGTCAATAAAGAAGCCAAAACTGTGGCGAGGGCAATAGTAGATGACTTTGTTCTGATATACGGCCCCATGAAGGAGGTTAGAACTGACATGGGCACCGAATATAAGAACGAAGTATTCACAAATGTTATTAAATTGTTAAATTCGGGTCATAAAACCTCAACAGCTTACCACAGCCAAACTATAGGCGGTTGTGAAAGGAATCATCGTGTTCTAAATGAGTTTATACGGATGTATGTGAACGAAACAGTTACAGACTGGGATATCTGGACCAGACATTTTGCATTCTGCTATAATACTACTCCAAGTACTTATCATAACTATACACCTTTTGAACTAGTCTTCGCAAGGAAAGCAAACCTAGATACTGAATTGTTCACAAAAGTTCGCATAGATCCAGTATACAATCTTGATGCCTTTGACCAGGAAACTCGTTACAGACTTCAGTTTGCCTTGAATAGAACTAAAAATTTCCTAGACAAAGTAAAGAAGGAGCGGAAATCAAAATTAGACCAAAAATCAAACAATTTAAGTTTGGTTCCCGGTGATCTCGTGCTGACGTCAAACGAAGATAGAAAAAATTGAATTCATGGTTTGACGGCCCTTCAAAGTAATTGAAACACAAGGTGTCAACTGCACAATTGAGGATGACAAGGGTAGGCATATTACCATGCATAAAAATAGAGTGAAAAATATTTCCCTGCGCAGTAAAGAGGTATACCTATTGACTATTTTATTATGTCCCCTGACGGTTGCAACCACCCTATTGATGAACTTTTGTGTTATTGATTAAATTACTACTTATCATGTTATTTTATTATTTAGGTATAATTGTAGGGTTATAACAATCTCTAGTTTTAGTTGAAGCGATACCTTATTGTAGTAGATAGTTAATAGTGATTCTAGATGTAGCAGAGTTGTAATATGTACCTAGTTATGTCTTTTGTTATGTCTTTATTCCTTAATTTGATTGCTTGTTTCACAATTCACATTCCTGGATGTCCTTACAATCGGCCGTTGTAACGGACATCTTCAGGAAGGGGAGGTGTAAAGCCTGAACAACCTGTATATTAATTCCAAATTAAAGAGAACAATATTGTTTATTCATTCAGGCTTGGTATTAGTCAATACGCCAAGCTTGCAATATATTTTGTAGGACACCAATCCGAGTTCAATGAATTCGGAATAGGAGAGAATCAATCGAATAAAGATATCCAAATGATCAAGTAGTTATTTATTCTTTACAAACGAAGGTTTTCTTCATATCCCTGAAACAATGTCAAAATGAGGAAGACTTGATTTAATCTTTCGAGTGTGATCTCCGAGCACAATTTTGGATTTGGAGAATAAATATTAAATATAATTCAAGTTGTACTAGGTTGAATTATCAATCAATTTAGTTAACCTTAGATTTCTAGCTCCATAGATCGGGTCATGAGTGAAATAAAAAAGCTATATTTGCTCTACGGATCGCTCGAACTTGGATCGACGGAATAGAACGAAATTTTTTTTTATCAATTGTTCAATGTGGTATCGGACACATTAAACATATGTCTTGGGAGGACTTCTACTATAAAGAAAAAAAATTTATATGATCGAGTAATAAATAATTATAAAATATCTATGGTGCTGAGGATCTTGGATCGACGAAATTGATCCAAATTTTTCATTGTCAACAATGATTTATTGTGCTATCGAACACATTTACCAAAAATCTTGAGCGAACTTCTCGGGTAGTGGAAAAAATATATTATATGATCGAGTCATGAGTACCAATCAAAATAATGCTATATTTGATCCATGCAGCTGAAGATCTGAGGTCGACGGAATGGAACGAAATTATTTTTTGTAACCAACAATTCCAGGTACTATCGAACACACTTACTAAAATCCTATAACGTACTTCGCAATATAGAAAAAAAAATATTGAATGATCCACTCATGGGTAAAACCAGGAAAATTTGATCTTTTATATATAGAGCTGAGAGTTAACGGTTGAAAAATTGAACGAAAAGTTTTCTAGCAATACTGACTGGATAAACTATTGAAAAGAACGCAGTAGTATCCTCAGCTGCACTTCTCATAGAGAAAAATATTAAATTATTGGTTCATGGGTTAAAACAAAAAACAATTTGATGTTCAATATATGAACCAAGATATGTAATCGAGTCATAAGTAAAACAAATATAATTTAATTTGATCTATGGAGCTGAATTGAATGCAAATTTTTTCTAGGATACAGAGTGCTACCCAACACATATACTCAAACAAATAGATTTTTAACACAAAAAAAAATGGCTAGATGAAATTAAAACGAAATTTTCATCATTGATTCGATGTCAATTAAAAAATATCTATAACAATTCTTGACCAGACTTCTCGAATAAAGGAATAAATTATAAAGTATAATCGTGTCTTGAGTAAAACAGAGAAATGCTATATCTAATTTAAAAACCCTGAGGATCTGATTTAATGTGAGTGACATTCTATCTTTTCTGTCGAGTAGAATTTCGGCCCGACCTTGCAGATAAACGAACGAAATTGTTAGAGATCATATGGTCGATCACATATTTTGAATTCTTTAGATTAATTGAATGAAGTGAAAGATAATCTAGTAAATACGAATTGTTAATGCATTTTGGGTAAATAAAATTGATCCCTTCTAATGTGATTGAACGGTAAACTAAATTCATTTCTGCCCAACAACGGTTGGCACCGTGGTGGAATAGACACGCTTGTAGCCTGGCAGCCGGTAGCAAACATCACCTCGGTCACGCCAGACCACTCCAACATTCTCGTTACTTCAGAATTTCATGAACTAAAAAGTCTGTCATTAATTTCTGCGAAATATAATCAAGAAATGAAATATACGAAAAAGGTTGAACGTTTAGCGTTGAATTCCGTGCATACGGAGGAAATGACTTTTCAATTCCAGCTCCGACATGTTTTCGTGGAATTCAATAATCGCGTGTTCTTAGCGCTTGTTGCATCTTTAGCTTTTGGTTGATCATTTATTGTCTCGGGGAATAATTTGTTATAATCGAAAATATCACGTGAAGCAACGATTCGTCATTTCGTGATGTTCTGGGCGATCATTAATTGGAATCGTAAGGAAGGATCCGTCAGCTTCACCTGAGTAATTACAGAATAAAACCTCAAAAAATACACCCTTATACTCCTTCCTTTGAATAAAACACAACATTACTATTCTATATTCTTACAATTGGATAAACGCATAATTAAAATTTGAAAACAAAATGGCGAAACCACCGACTTTAACGTCCGGTTTCTCTAACACCGATCAAGCCTCATGTCAACTAACACAACGATCATCTTGACAGAGATGTCAGATCACTTTGAGTTTCTGAAAGGATGTCTCCTGCGTGACCGTGTTGCCAGACTATCGAACCACAGATTCTGTGACAAAAATTTATATTCTGCGATCAAAGATTTTGATTTATGATTTTGAAATGATAATATACAGGGTTAGTCTTTGACCACTGCGTTAATTTTAACCATAGGTTCTTGAGATCAAAAGAAACACTTTGTCCATTACGGTTTTTCTATATTCAGCTGCGTTGAAAAGTTATAAGCATTTTAAGTTTTCACATTGGGCAAATACCCCTCTGTAGTCCAGTTTAGTTTGAATGAAAAATACCTTCCACAGCATCCACTATTGAATCTGAATTGTTTAAAAACATTATTTTCCCTCTAAGAAATTATTCACTCACTCATGTTTCATCCGATGAGGTCCATATCCAGAAGGAAGATACAAAATACAAATTTTCTGGTAAAAAAAATTCAACACCATAAACATAGATTTTTGTTGTTCTACTATATTTTCTTTCTACTTCAAGATTATAAACCATGCTTTTCTAGTGAGAAATTCCAAAAAAACCTCAGAATTATTGGGTGTTATCATCATACATTTGTAATTTTCTTCTTAAAATTTCCAAATCATGAAAACCATCATTTCTATGAAAACTTCCAAAGGAAGAGGTTGTCACTGGGCTTTTTTTTCACTCAAAGCCAGAAAAAATAATCTATGATTTTCCAAACACTGATATTTCTGAAGTTTCTTTTCCTTGACAGAGACCAGTGAACAGGTCTATATGAGGTCTCTTGATACGGTTCAAATATAAAAATCTTTTTCGAAATCTTCAATAACAATGAATGATGTCACTACGAATAATCATTTTAAAGTGATGTTACTTTGCTTGATGATTATTTTCTGTACTGAATCCCAATAACAATTTACCTGGATAGATTACAAGTATTTCCAGATTTAGGTGTGCCATTATACTTTCTTGAAGAAATACCTAAATTTGATTCTGAAAAATCAACTAGGTGTTCTTTAATAAAAATTTTTTTGTTAAATCATTAATATGAATCTATTCTGTTTAGACTATAATTACTGATTACTGAGTAACTGTTTTAATTACGTAAACAAGAACATAAATATTGAATAATGGTTATTCATAGATTATGTCAAATTTTATTACCTTACCATAGAATATTAATTTATTACCAAACCCCAGGAGAGAAAAAATTAATATTTGCAATGTTTTTTTAAATGAAAGATAACATCTGTAACTATTATTGATCTTTAGTTATAATTTTCCTCAGAATAATTAGAGTGAATTATTATCACATTAAAATATTATAACGTCTCTGTGGTGGGTAGTTCCAAATAAAAAAGTGTTCTGTGATTCCTTGTTGTTTTGATTCTGTTTGAAACTGCCAACAGTTATTTGTACCTTAAAAAATGTGGAAAATATAAGAAAATAATAATAATTATTTCGATAGTTTGATATTATTCAATTCAGTATGAAATGATTATGGTCAGAAAATACATTTCTATTCTAATCTTTCTTGTTTATGAACCTATAGCTTCCAGTTTCAATACTGATTGAATTTTAATTAACGATGCATCATAACAAACATTCAGAAATATCAAAACTAAGTCAAATTCTATTATCTCATAAGTTTGTGAACAAGGTTGAATCGGTGTATGAAATAAAGATAATAAAGGTATATAACAAATCTAGGAGACTGGGTTCGAAGTTTTTAAAACTCATATGAGTTCAATTTGCAGCATTCCTATGTTAGAATAGATATAATTTGATGAACCCTGAAAGTCTGAAGCTATAAAAAACCAACTCTTCATAGAGACAAGTCTTCACTTTAACAGGTCCTGACAAAAAAAACTTTACCTATTTCCACGTTCAAAATATACCGAAGAGTGATGTAAAACTTTTTCTCTATTTGTTATGGAATATTATTCTGGATTAAATATTAAACAAGGTGCTAGACATCATTAACAATGAATACAGCAAATGGCAATTTAGATTTTGTGGTGAATGTAAGACAAAAATTGTTCAGTGATTAATTTCATTTATAGTGTTTTGTTTAGTGGGGGAACCATAGACTGGAGAGATTTCCCCAACCTTTTGTAGAAATATTTAATAAAGACATAAAATATGGCAACATTGAACAAATCTGATTATTGAATCATTTCAGCACAGAGTTGGATTTGGGAAAATCAGAAAATTTGGACAAAATTATATCGATTCAATTCCTTTCAACTTCAAATATCTCAAGAATGGTGCAATTTAGGAGAAAAGATGAGGAATGATTTTATATGCAAAAAAGACTAATGATTCCAGGAAGTACGAGATACGGACCTTTAGTTCAAGCGATATTTGTTTTTCATTCAATTTAACCAATCTGTAGAGTAGTAGTGAGAAACCCACAAGAAGTGGAATAAATCTATTGATGCCAAAATATGCAGGAGTGTTATCAAAAACCTTCCACAAGAGATCATTTCAATTGATATTGTCGTTTGAATATTACAGGTGAAAATGCAATTTTTTTATGAAATTTCAACACCCTATATCTTTTGAACGGGGCCAAATTTGGAAAAATGTTATAGGAAGAAAATGTTTCGTTTGACGTCAAGAATCTATGGTTAAAATTAACGCAGTGGTCAAAGACTCACCCTGTATATTAGACTTATATTGTGAATGACATTTCAAACGCACTGAAAATTGATAATGTGTAGGACCACCACTACAGCGCATGCGTATGTACCACAGATTTCTGAAATTTGACGCGCATTTTTCAGGCGAACTTGGCAAGTAATATAATTATTTTAGGAATAACCTCATGAAGGTTGTGTGCGTGAATTTTCCTAATATTGTTATCAGTGCATCAAGCATAATTTACACCTGTACATGTCAATATAAATGACATTCGTTGCGAATTTAAAAATGAGGGATTCGAGTTTCCCAACACGTCATTCTGATAGGCGCATGAGCAGTTTAGACTATCCTATATGAAGGCGTCAAAGCCTAGGTACTATGTTGGCATCAAATTTTTTATTTTTTATCACATTCACAGAAATTTTAATTTATCGTTGAAAATTGGCGTCCGCGTGCCGTCGCCATGTTGAGGTTTAGTGCGAATGAAATAGTAAAATTTTAATGGTATATATTGTTGATTTGAAAGAATTATTATTGAATTACCACCTAAACTGTGGTACAATTTTTTTGCTTCATAGAAATTTCAAACAAAATCAATACCTTGGCTATACTTCATCATTTTTCATGTTAAAAAAAATTCAACGCTATGTTGTGAAAATTTTACACAGTTTTATGCTAACAAGGGACATTCATTAACAAAAACAAAATTCTATAACCACTTAATTTTAAATTTTTTATAAACAAATGGGCTTTTTCAATTAAGTTTGTTCTTTTTTGGATCTTTTTAAAGAAGAATTATCTTTAAAAAAAAATACTTTTTTTATTGAAAGTTATTCTTTTTGGACGTTTTCCTCATATATCTATTATTCAAATAATTAGTAAACTCTTTATAATATAATTCAGAGTTCTCCATGAATTGCAAGAAAATATTTTTATTTTTTCATTAACAATTTGTTATAAAGAAATTATTATCTTCTCTTCATATTTTCTCTATAATTACAAAAATTGTATTATAATATCGTAAAGTCTTGATGGGGTAAAAAATATAATTAATGATATCCTATAAGTCGATTACACAACTTCTTTGACACTAGTTTGACCTTTGATTTAGCCTTAATATCCGTTTCAGAAAGTCAAAACGACACTTGAGATACAATTAATCTGAAATATTTGACTATTGTGTTAACTGACCGAATGGTCAAATCAAACAAGTGACCATCCTTCAAGCAAATCAAATGACAGTTGACAACAGCTGATTAGTTGATTTATAATGATATCAATATACTCTAAGGCAAAAAATGACTAAAAAATATATTTTGAAAATAATCCGAAACTCCGAACAAAACAATTGATTCCAATTCTGACCAAATATTTGACATTTACAGACATATGGTCCAAACGATAGCTCGCTGTTCTATATACAAAATACCTTTGCATCTTTCGATTGGATATTTTAAGTTTCAGTTCCATTCTCACATAAAGAATTATTTGTAATCATCATACTGCAATAAATGCCTTTTTTTTATCGCCATCCGTTTGTCCCAAACCCTCGCTTGCACGGAAATATTGGTGTGTTGGTTTGAATTTAACGACGCCGTACATTATTTTAATTGTTGGTGTTTTTATTCCCAATTCGGAAGTTTGCCAGAGCGCAACCCGATGCCATTTTGTTTTTTGTTGCTTCAAAGTGAATTTCTGCCAGTGATGTTGTGAAACCAACGGGGGTATATTTGTATTGGTTTTCAATTGTTGCATCATTTGAAATTTAATATACAGGCTGAGTCTTTAAGCACTGCGTTAATTTTAACCATAGGTTCTTGAGATCAAAAGAAACACTTTTTCCGTTCTTCCATATTCAGCTAAGTTAAAAAGTTATAAGCAGTTTTCACATTGGGCAAATACCTCTCTGTAGTCCAGTTCAGTTTGAATGAAAATTACCTT
The DNA here is from genome assembly GCA_030674115.1 of Micraspis discolor. Taxonomy (NCBI): domain Eukaryota; kingdom Metazoa; phylum Arthropoda; class Insecta; order Coleoptera; family Coccinellidae; genus Micraspis; species Micraspis discolor. The sequence goes on from JARTUT010001740.1 coordinate 8,438,503, forward strand.
CCACAGCATCCACTATTGAATCTCAATTGTTTAAAACCATTAATTTTCCCTCTAAGAAATAATTCACTCATTCATGTTTCATCAGATGATTATATCGATTTGTTCCTTTCAACTTCAAATATCTCAAAAATGATGCATCATAATTATCACCAAGGAAATAGTACTTTGTTTACGAGGTAGGAAAAGCTTAACATTCCTGGACGACTGTGAAGATTGCTAAGTCCAGGCTCAAGCCGGGACTTAGCAACAAAGAGTCCAGGAATGTGGCTTTTCCTAAGAGGTAAATATACTCAAGAAAGTTTTTTCACAAATCGTTTAAAATTGACAGATAGTGTTGGTACAACTTTACATTTTCCCACAAGCCAAGCATCGGTTAGCAGAATTGTGGCATTGGTTACCGAAACCATTTGCCAACATATTGTCCCTAGGGAAATAAGTTTTCCAAATACCGAAGAAGAAGTTAAAACAACTGTTCAAGAATTTATGGCTAAATTCCGTTTTCCTGGAGTACTAGGATGTATAGATTGTACGCATATCGCAATTATTAATCCTCCAGAAAATGATGAAATTTACCCTGGAGCTGTTTACTACAACCGAAAAGGTTATGCAAGTATTAATGCTCAAGCAATATGCAATTCAAAGCTTATTATAACAGCAATAAATGCTCGTTACCCAGGGTCAACTCATGATGCAGCCATATGACAAATGTCTTTGATTAAAGAGCTTATGGAAAAAAAATATTTTGAAGGTAGAACAAATATATGGCTCTTAGGAGATTCCGGTTATCCCTTACAACCTTGGTTGATGACGCCTATAATAAATGCAGAGCGAAATTCTCCTGAAGCAGCATATACAGAGTGTCATAAAACTACTCGCAATACCATAGAACGGACGTTTGGTGTACTTAAGAATCGCTTCAGATGCTTGCTAAAACATAGAGTGCTTCATTATTCTCCTACAAAAGCGGCGAAAATTGCATATGCATGTGCTGCTTTGCACAATATATGTATCAGAGCAAACATAGACATCGAGGATTTTGACCAACATGACGACGGTGAAGAGAATGTGAACCCAGAACCAATTGAACACCATAACGTAAATATATTAACTTTAGGTAGTAGGACAAGAAGAACTTTAGTTAATCATTTCAGGTGATTTCTACTGGCTTATGTTCTAATTTCGTTCATTTTCAATCTTATGTCATCATGAAACTTTTTCAGATTAAAATTAAAATTGTTATTTAAAATAAAAATGTTATCGAAAAAATAAGTTTTATTTATCATTCAGTCACGCCACACTTGAGAGAACACATTTATTGAGGTGCGAAAAATTTTTTCCTGTAAACAATAATCAGAGCAAAGTATAACAGCACATTTAGACCAGCGCCTCAACTAGAGACAACATATTAATGCTCGAAAACTAAATTTAATCTGAAATTAAAAAAATGTACTTTTGTAAGTGGATTGTAAATCTCAATAAATCCAATACAGATAAAAAAAATTTATTATTCCAAAGAACTACATGATAAAAAATATCGAGAATAACTAGATTTCATTGTTCCTTGGCTGTTCAGCAAATAATCTGATAGAATTTGCTAGATTATCAATCGATTTTGCTAAATCTCCAATAGCTCTACTCATTATATTGAGAGATTCGCACATTTTATCATTGCTACTAGCCAATTCTTTTAAAGTTGAAGTTTTTTGTGGAGTACTTATATTCCTCCTTGGTTTGGATAAACCGAATTCTTTTTGTGAGGGTACCTCTTTGGCCATCTGGGCACTGCTACGTTCTACATCCACCATCTCCTGTCAAAATTAAATCATTAGTGAAAAAAATATTACTAACTTTTCACAAAATCATACATTATCGATCAGTTCTGCCTCCACGAACTTGAAATCGTTACTTGCATCTGAATCTCCAACAACCTTAAACCAATGGAATTGAATACAAAATATTTGAAAATGTTAAAGAACATACTACTGATAGAAATTCACATCCAGATGATGTGCTTGCCCCCTCATTTATATAGCAAACTTCACTTAATTCAGGATCGCCTTCAGTCGTTATTCGTCCTATTAAATTGAGACACGAATTCTCCGTCTCATTAAGTGGTGTTTCAGGAGGCCCTCCCCCGGTTCCTCTCAACTTATTCTGCAATATCCTTGATTTTGCCTTGACCTTTGATTTATATTCGATGAAGGTCTAAAATAAATTTTGTTATATACCCAATAAAACACATTTTTACAATACATACTCTTTTCCACTGCTGCAAAGTCTTAATGCTGCCCTTCATATTATTCAACTCTTTTTGTAAGTTGCATCCATTGATTGATTTAAAAGAAAAAAAACGCGATAATTTTATTCCCAAATAAATGGTGCTTTGAAATTCCCAATAAAATTACTTAGGAGTTACTATGGAAACGTATTGAGGTTGAATTGTCAAACTTGACGCTTATAAATTTAATTGCCGGTGTTCTCGAAAGTAAAATGATAAGTGATGATGAAATTTCCATTCCTGGGACTCCTCCAGAGCTGGTTGAGGCAATGAATACTGCTTCATTAGAATTATTGCCAAAGAAATCAAGAGAAAAGTACGAAAATGCATACAGACGTTTTATGGATTATCGCATGAGTAAAAATAAGAGTTCTTTCTCAGAAAATGTTGTAATGGCATACTTCCTAGACCTTTGTTTAAAGATGAAATCTTCAACATTATGGGCCAATTATTCAATGCTGAAGTCAACCCTTGCACTTAAACACAATGTAGATATATCTACATACTCAAAGCTTCGTTCTTTATTGAAACGGCAAGCTCAAGGTTATAGGGCAAAGAAATCTAAGATTTTAACGAAGGAAGAAATTGAAAAATTTATCCAGGAAGCTCCAGATAAAGAAAATTTAATGATTAAGGTAATTTACAAGTTTTTAATTTCTATTTAGATTATAGCTTTATTTATTTTTTAGGTGGCTGTAATATTTGGTATTTCTGGGGCCTGTAGAATGGATGAGTTAGTCCTAATGACTGTACACGATATAAAAGACTTAGAATCTAAGTTTTTAATCAGCATACCTGATTCGAAAACCAACAAACCAAGATCATTTGTAATTAATCAGATCTACTTGAATGTTTATCGAAAGTATGTTTCGTTAAGACCAGAAAATATGAACAGTGACCGATTTTTCTTTAAATATCAAAGCGGAAAGGGTTGTAAACAAGTGCTAGGAATTCATCAATTTAGAAAAATGCCCAAAATAGTTGCTACTTATTTGAACTTGGTAAATCCGACAGAATATACTGGTCACTGCATTCGTCGGTCTTCTGCAACAATATTGGTTGACTCTGGTGCCGACATAACTCGTTTAAAGAGGCATGGCGGATGGAAGTCATCAAACGTTGCTGAAGGATATATCGAAGAATCGCTTAACAATAAGGTTGAGGTGGCAAATACAATTTTCACAGTACAAAATATTCAACAAAATGACCCTTCCACCCTGCATGTTGTCCAAAATGTTTCTTATAGTTCTAAGAGTGTTCCTCCAATGTTCAATAAATGTACTAACTGTCGAATTACTGTAAATATAACAAACTGATCTTAAAAATGTATTCAGCAATGACTTGATGTTTTCAAAATATAAATTAATTCCTTATAAGCAATCTGTTTTCTATGATTTATGTAGAACACTAACAACTGTACGGAAATATCATTTCCTTACAGTAAGGAAGTCCTGACTGTTTCTTCAAGAAATTTTGACAGGAATGTCAAAATTTCCTGGCGATTTGCGGAAAATAAAATTATCTCTACGTAAAAGATGTTCGATGTGATCTCCCCAATAAATTGAGAACATAAAGATAAAACAATGAAACTGAAATATACATTTGGATGAGTACAATCATTCCCAATAATAGCCGACTGTGATTGGACTTAATCGCGGGTCGTTGAGTCCTTATTGCGGCGATGAAAGTAAGCGGAGTGCTTGGAAAACCCAACCAATAGCATTTCGTTGGGAAATGCAAGATGTTGTCTTTCCTCCCATCAAGAAAGTTAATTAAGGAAAGTATTTGTGTGAGATCTAACGTGTACGACAACCCCAAAACTATATCTAGCATCTTGAAATTTGTAGTCATGAAATGTCGAGAATATTCGTACGTTTAATGATCTCAAAACGTGCATTTACTGCTTTCGTCATATCATCTTCTTAAATTGATCCGAGATGGCTAGTTGATGTGACTAGGTCAGTTAAAAGATATTAATCGAAAATTGAGAAATAACATCTACAGTGACATGTCTCGAATGTATTCTATGTAAAACAAATGAAATGTAGGTTCAGAACCTGTCCAATTATCTATAACGACCGCACAAATTCAACTCCTACGGTTTTCGCAATCTTTCTACAAAAACTCACAATTACATACGATGTAGTTTTTATAAACACTTAAGATTTGGAAAAAGTTTCAAATGAAAAAGCTATTTATCCAATATTTATAAGCTTGAAGAAGAAACTAGAAGTCTCGAAACGTTGTTATTGATTAGATATATTATTAGATATCTAAGGGGAGTCTTTGACCACTGCGTTAATTTTAACCATAGATTCTTGACGTCAAAAAAAAATTTTCGTTTTCTTCCCTGATGAAACATGAGTGAGTGAATCATTTCTTAGAGGAAAAGTAATGTTTTTAAGAAATTCAATAGTGGATGCTGTGGAAGGTAATTTTCATTCAAACTAAACTGGACTACAGACTCATAACTTTTTAAAGCAGCTGAATATGGAATAACTGTATGGGCAGAAAGTGTTTCTTTTGATCTCAAGAACCTATGGTTAAAATTAACGCAGTGGTCAAAGACTCACCCTGTATAATTGAAATGAAAATAATTAGTCCGTTCAAGCTGGAAAATATCCCACCACAAGGTCAGAACAAATTGCCCTGGTTCGTGAATGAAGAATGCTCGAGTGAAAGACATTTCATTAAAAAACACTACATCGCTCCTTAAGAAAACAAAGAGTCGGGAACGATTTGTTCCAACAGAAACAGTACCAGACCAGAAAATATAATTTCACATCAACTGAATGTATCGTGACCGCCATATCAATTCAATCAGGAATGAAGAAGAAGCTTTCATGTTACGATGCGGATATATAATGCTTAAAATTCTCCTCGTATTTTCTCTACGTTCCAGGTCGCTTCTGTAAAAACGAAATATTTCAGTGAATGAGGATTCAATATTAACTTATTAATAATTGATGACGCGGCCTCTGAGAAGCGGATCATTCAAGCCTTGTTTATTTATTTTTGACGGATCCAAATATATTCATCAAACAAGTTCTATGGTAGCAATATAATGGCTTGGGTGACGCCAAATCTTTCCCCACAGTAATTCATAAGCTTTCCCTTTCTTTATACAATTTGACAACCTTGATCCTCATTTTGAATACAATTTCCACAGTTTTACATTGTTTTTGGGCGCTTGTTCCTGCTAGAATGGCATGCTATCGTTTCGCCCAAATGTCTGTAAGTTTCGAATATCAGTCCGATAAGTTATTTTCAAATTGAGATAAAGGTTTGTTTATTCATTAGGCTTTCATATTTACATCACATTGTCCCTGAGTACGGAAAAAGACTATTGTTCACCCGATCAGATTTGTTAAGGTTTGAATATTTACTCGCAAGTAGGTCTTTTCTTTCTTCTAAATTTTTCTTGAAAATTTCTGCACGCCTCTAAAGATGCGAAGACCTTGCCGAAGTACCACATGACTCACTTTCCCTGTTCTCGGTAAAAGTGATACAAAAATTGACCTGTTTCAGGATTTTGTTGACAAATATTTTCTTCGGACAAAATTAATTTGGTCCATAATTTCGACGATTTTGTTGACAAATTTTTTTCAAGCAAATGAACACATCAGATTTATCAATGATCAGATTTTATATTTCTTAAATATTTTCAAAGAAAAAAAAGAATTTTTCTTTGTGGTCAATAATGTTGGGTACCTCTTACAAGAGGCGGCTCATTTGTCCCGTATACGGCGAGGACTTGTAAGTGCGGCTCATTTTTATACAATGTACCACCTCACTTCGAATGTCCCACTTCGACTCGATGAGGAGCACGCGACAAATACAAAGAGGGAGAGGGGATAAGTCTTGGTCCTGGTCACCGGTACAAAAACGACAGAGGTAAATGAGGGCTGAGGGGATGTACTGATTCATAGTTGACAATACACAGATGTCGTAAATTATGGAATTACGGAGGGTTTTATGGCGCGGCGGCGTCTTTGTCACTTTGGCACCTCTTACCAAATAATATATGATGGGATTTTATAGAGGATTTTTTGAACTCAAACAATTTTATTTTCGATGATTGTATGTAAATATTGATTCTTCAGAGAAGGAATAAAACACTAAGCTCTCGATTACTACCTGTTATTTTTGTACCAGTATCTCATGACATTATGGTGTTAATTTTTCGGATTTAAAGATATTAATTATTATTAGGAATTAGAAAAATTAGAAGACATGAAAAGTCGATTCGACGAAAAATTGAACGAGTTGTTATTATTATCGAAGGTCGAAATATTCAGTTTCTTATCAACAAAATTAACATAAATGATAAACTATAAAGATGAAATTTTCGGAATAGTAATACTCGATAAATGACCCTAATAAATGATAAAGCGCGAATTGCGATGAGCCATAAATAAGCAATATATCTTTTCGGCATAATGAAGTCTCACAAAAAGAATTCAACCCGAAATTAGTAGTATTAGGATACATTATTATAAAATCAGTTTGTTCTTAAACAAACAGGAAAACTGTGTATGATGTGAGAGGAAAATTTAAATTTATTAATTACGTGAGAATATATAATCACGGTTAGCTTCGATTATTTTGAATAACAGAACCCTCACACTCAGTAAAATCTTCCCCTCACTCGCTCATCGTCCTAAAAATTCAAAATCCAACAATTAATTTGCATTCTAAATTTTGCCTCTTTTATTATATTATATATACAGGGTGGTCATTTGAAAACGAAACAGACGAGATTACAGACGAAATAAATTTTTTCGATAGAAATGCTCGGACAGGTCGATTTCTGTTTCGAGGGGGACAACTTAAGATGTAGGTTACGGAGGCATAACGCTTCAACCCTTGTTGCTACAACCCCACCCCCAATTTTTAAAAGATGGGGTGAGTTATCACTCACCCCATCTTCCCTATTAACCTCATTTGAAAGGTATTTTTATACTGATTTGAGCACAGCAATTGTTTTTTCATTTTATGCATTAGTTCTCGAAATATTCTTAACTAAGTATTTGAGAATGAAGTGGTGTTTCCATGGCACTTGTAGTGTTTTTTTATGAAAAATCGACATTTTGAGCTTTAAAACAACCATGACTGTGGCTTCCTTCATCCAATCCACTGATATTTTAATCTTTAATCAAGATGTCGAACAAACAAAGCGTATTGCGAAGAAGCTCAATCTTGCTGAAACTCAATCTAAATTATCTTCGATATAATTTGCAGTATTTCCAATAACATGCGGTAACACTTGATCGATAGAAATCTCCAAAAAGTCCAAATACGTACATATCCCTAATCAGATTACCAGGTTAGAAAATCAAATCATTAATGATGCCACAGAAATATTCCAGTCCCAATTCGTGAAACGATTTCCGATTTAATTATGAAGTGTTTTCTCAGTTGGCGTCAATATTTTTTCATTTTGTTGATTATTGAATTCATATCTTTTTCAAAAAAATGAGAATCGATAATTTTTTATTTATTACGAACAGATCATTAAGTTGGCCTACTGGTTCTTTGACATGTGAATTATTCTTAGTTTTGAATCGAGATTTGTATGTGTTCTAATTCATTGTTCAACATGGTTTATTCAATAGCAGAGCGGGTGGAAATAATTTCACTTTTTTTGCAAACAATCAATGTGCGAATAGAACCGCATAATTCTTCATTCAACGACATTTAGATAAACATGTTAATAGGAAGTATGTTTTGGAATTAGTGCCAAAGTTTCTAGAAACCGGGTCCGTGGCTAATAAAAAACGAAACATGGAAAGAAATGAAGCAGCTAAAGTAGCTGTTCTTGGACAGATTGCTCTGAACCAATGACGAGTACGAGGCAGTTAGGTGGGGGTTGTAGCAGCAAGGGTTGAAGCGCTATGCGTCCGTAACCTACATCTTAAGTTGTCCCCCTCGAAACAGAAATCGACCTGTCCGAGCATTTCTATCGAAAAAACTTATTTCGTCTGTAATCTCGTCTGTTTCGTTTTCAAATGGCCACCCTGTATATATTTAAAGTGAGATACACCATCAACGTTCGTAGTTCTTACCTACCTCGCGCTCGCTACGCTACACCGCCACAACAACCCGTCGTCTATACTTGTACAAATTTTGTCCCGACATCGTATCGCGTCATGAACCGCCAGACCCCCTCGCCTCATTTGAAGTGGTACAATGTACCACTACAAAAATGAGGCACCTCAATTTTAAGACGTGTACTACCCAACACTAGTGGTCAATCACCAATTCCATTATTTTAGGCTTCTCCTCTTAAAGCATCTTATTATCCTCATACTGTAAAAAAATTTAGTCATTACTAATTTCATTATGGAATAATTAACCTTGTCAAGCAACAGTTCTATCCATTTTTCTGAAAACTGTTAATTCAATCTCATGATAGGTAGTGATGAAGTTATTGAAAGTGGTCTATGACACAAAAAAGCCGATGGAAATATAGTTGCATTTTCATTAATCATGTTTCATAATTGATGACACGGGTCAACATGATATTTGACTTTGATTGCAAAGCATTAAATTTCGGTAGTTTAGGTCCTAATAAGACGGAAAAAAAATATATGGCATGAAAAACTTTGCTTTTGTGCTTAGAAGTCTAATTGAACGAAATTTTTAAAAATCTCGGATTTTAATTTTTGATTGAAAATAAAACTATTGAAATAAAAATATTTATTATTTTTATTAAGTTTTACTATCAAATTAGCTTACAGAAAAGTGGAAAATAACTTAAAAGTGCATACTTTTACTTTTTCCTTTATGTTCATAGCTACTTTCTCTCAATAAACCCCAAATATAGTTGCCCATCATGTTTTCATTGTATTGGCCTTGATAGCGTTGTTCAAAATGCATGATGTCCTGATGGAAACGTTCTCCTTGCTCTTCGGAATAGGCTCCTATATTGTTTTTAAATTTATCCAAATCAGCATGCAGCATATGTACTTTTAATGACATCATATCCTCAACCAACTTTTCGTAGTTTTCAGCTTTATTATTTCCTAAAAATCCAGAAACTACTGCTTTAAAACTGTTCCAACTTGCTTTTTGAGCACGATTCAGCAACGTTGGAAATTTTTCATCGGCGGAAATCTGTCTTATTTGCGGACCAACAAAAACCCCAGCTTTAACCTTTGCTTCAGATAACTTCGGAAAAATTTTTTTAAGTATCCAAAAGCTTCTGAAGTTTCATCCAGTTTTTTAACAAATTGTTTCATCAACCCTAACTTAATGTGCAAAGGCGGCATTAACACTTTTTCCGCTTCAACAATCGGCGCAAATTTGACGTTCTGTTTTCCGACACACAATTCTGTTCTTACAGGCCATGAGCGTTGAATATAGTGTTTAGAACCGCTCTGCTATCCCACAAGCACAAATAACACGGATACTTTGTATATCTAGCGCTTCAACCCTTGCTGCTACAACCCCACCCCAATTTTTGAATAGGGAAGATGGGGTGAGTGATACCTCATTTGAAAGGTATTTTTATACTGATTTCAGCACAGTAATTGTTTTTAATTTTATGTATTAGTTCTCGAAATATTCTTAACTAAGTATTTGAGAATGAATTGGTGTTTTCATGGCACTTGTAGTGTTTTTTTGTGAAAAATCGACATTTTGAGCTTCAAAACAACCATGACTGTGGCTTCCTTCCTACAATCCAATGACATAGAAATCAAGATGTCGAACAAACAAAGCGTATTGCGAAGAAGCTCAATCTTGCTGAAACTCAATCTAAATTATCTTCGATATAATTTGCAGTATTTCCAATAACATGCTGTAACACTTGACCGATAGAAATCTCCAAAAAGTCCAAATACGTACATATCTCTAATCAGATTACCAGGTAAGAAAATCAAATCATTAATGATGCCACAGAAATATTCCAGCCCCAATTCGTGAAACGATTTCCGACGATTTTTTCAGTTGGCGTCAATATTTTTTTATTTTGTTGATTATTGAATTCATATCTTTTTCAAAAAAATGAGAATCGATAATTTTTTATTTATTACGAACAGATCAGTAAGTTGGCTTATTGGTTCTTTGACATGTGAATTATTCTTAGTTTTGAATCGAGACTTGTATGTGTTTTAATTCATTGTTCGACATGGTTAATTCAATTGCAGAGCGGGTGGAAATAATTTCACTTTTTTTGCAAACAATCAATGTGCGAATAGAACCGCATAATTCTTCAATCAACGACATTTAGATAAACAGGTTAGTAGGAAGTATGTTTTGGAATTAGTGCCAAAGTTTCAAGAAACCGGGTCCGTGGATAATAAAAAACGAAACATGAAAAGAAATGAAGCAGCTGAAGTAGCTGATCTTGGATAGATTGCTCTGAATCCAATGACGAGTACGAGGCAGTTAGCACATGAATAGTTTTACACGAACTCGAATTGCAAATATTTTGAAGCATCATAAATTCCATTCTTACGAAATCCATCTTCCACACGCACTAAACGAAGATGATTTTGACCGTAATGTTGAATTTTGTGATACAATGAGTGAACGAGTAACTGATAATCCCAATTATCTGTACAATGTTTGTTTCTCCGATGAGTGTTCGTTCTTTCGAAACGGCACAGTAAATCGACACAATTGTCGTTATTGGGCCGATGCTAATCTGAGATTGTTCCACGAAGTTTATACTCAACAACCAGAAAAACTCAATGTTTAGGCTGGAATATTTGGTGACAACATTGTCGGCCCGTTCTTTTTACCTGATAATCTTACTGGAGATATGTATTTGGACTTATTGGAAAATCACATTGATCCAATTTTGACGGAAATTATTGAAAACAATGCTGGAAATTATGTGGAAGATCAGATTGTGTTTCAGCAGGATGGAGCTCCTCCACACTACGCCTTACCAGTTCGAGAATATTTGGATCAAAGATTTCCAAATCGGTGGATTGGAAGAAGGGGTCCCACTGAATGGCCAGCCAGATCGTCAGATCTGTCACCACTAGATTTCTTTCGTTGGGGCCGCTTGAAGACTAAAATTTACTCTACATAGCCCGATTCCATAGAAGATTTAAGAAGACGTATAGTGAACAAATGTCGTCAAATCACTCCAGAAATGCTGCAAAATGTGCGACATCGTTTCGAACAAAACTTATTTCATTGTATGGAAGCTAATGGTGAACAATTTGAATATTTAATTAATTGATGTGAGTTTTTGATAAATTATTTACTTTACTTTGAAAAGTCTTATTTCTTAGATCAATACTTCAAATCGTTCTGATACCGTACAGTTGGAGAATAATTTCAGTGAATAAAACAGCTAGTGAAACATCTGACTCAAGTAGCAATAACACGTATGGTATGACTTCATTTGCCCAGTGGTAGATGTTTTGCAATTTCAAATACAAGTACGGAAATTTTGGTGTTTCGGAAGCACGAAATGTGAATTATTCGCAAAAAATTAATTTAAGTGATAAAATTAACTAACGCATGAATATTTCGAGAACTAATGCATAAAATGAAAAAACAATTACTGTGCTCAAATCAGTATAAAAATACCTTTCAAATGAGGTATTACTCACCCCATCTTCCCTATTCAAAATTGGGGGTGGGGGTTGTAGCAGCAAGGATTGAAGCGCTATGCGTCCGTAACCTACATCTTAAGTTGTCCCCCTCGAAATAGAAATCGACCTGTCCGAGCATTTCTATCGAAAAAACTTATTTCGTCTGTAATCTCGTCTGTTTCGTTTTCAAATGGCCACCCTGTATATATTTGAAGTGAGATAGACCACCAACGTTCGTAGTTCTTACCTACCTCGCGCTCGCTACGCTACACCGCCACAACAACCCGTCGTCTATACTAGTACAAATTTTGTCCCGACATCGTATCGCGTCATGAACCGCCAGACCCCCTCGCTTCATTTGAAGTGGTACAATGTACAAAAATGAGGCACCTCAATTTTAAGACGTGTACTACCCAACACTAGTGGTCAATCACCAATTCCATTATTTTAGGCTTCTCCTCTTAAAGCATCTTATTATCCTCATACTGTAAAAAAATTTAGTCATTACTAATTTCATTATGGAATAATTAACCTTGTCAAGCAATCAGTTTTATCCATTTTTCTGAAAACTGTTAATTCAATCTCAAGATTAAGAAATAGGTAGTTATGAAGTTATTGAAAGTGGTCTATGAAAATATAGTTGCATTTTCATTCATCATGTTTCATACTTGATGATCAGTGTTCAAAATAAATAGCGTAGGTTATTATTTTTTTTTTTTTTTTTGAGTAATTGCATACTAGCTGTTCCACTAGCAACAAGTTCTAGTGGGAATGAAAGAAGAGACAGTTTGAACTATTTCGTAATGATAGCCAGGCTGAAAAAAAATCCCAATTATTTTCAACGGGAATACCAAATGTATCCCTGCCATATTAGCAACCACTCCTAATCAACAAATTTGCAATGCAGAATTTTATTATTCATTGCTATTCAGGTTACACGAAGTTTCGTAAAATTTTCCAGATGAAACCTGATGAATAAAAGAGTAGAATAAATAAGGAGATAATATTTGTGAGCCTCAGATTGGAGAAAATTCAAATTATTCATACCATTTTGGGAGAAAAATTGATGTTATATACCTAGAAATGAGTTTTTTGAGCACTGAAGAGTTAGATTGAATATTCAACGTAATTCATCTCTCAGAGTTTTCAGAAAAAATGATTCAAAATAAAAGCGCCATGTAGGAAAGGTATATCGGGGGAATCAACAATATTCCAGTCAATTTAGGTTTTATCTGTGGAAAAATTTCCAGTGAGCTTCGTCAGGGCACATTTTCGTTCATTTCCTTCGGCAACTTGTGGATTCACCCGATATACCTTTCCTAAATATATTTGATATCCACCATGAATATGTTTAAATGCGCCATGTTTCAAATTTTTATACGAATGGTAATAATAAGCAAGAAAGGACAATATGAAATATTTAGTAAACTAATTAGAATATTTAAAAAAATGATTGAATATTTTTTTTTTTATTTTAAGGTGAACGAAAAATCTATTTTTAAACCAAAAAATGCAGAGCATCAAAAGGCTTTCAAGGAACGTCAAAAAATTAGGAAAATTAAAAATAAACGAGAAAGGTACAATGCAAAAATACGTACGTACAGGTCGAGTTGCTCTCTATCAAAATATCAATAACACTACTAATATTTTAACAGCAAATATGGACATAATCTTGAATAATACTGGCGATGTGAATTTTAGACGAACATAAGTTGGAGACATTTGTTCAGCTATACGTAAAACGAACAACGTAATTGCAACTGTCATGGTAATAGTCTACATTTCACTAAATACTAAAATTGAAAATCCATCGAGCGCTGATAAAATATACTGATGAGGTTTCTGAAATAACATACTTGGTGGAAACTCACAGCTTCCGATGGTTTTATCTGGAGACTTCAATATCAATTTTGCACAAGAAAAATCAGAACCACTAAAAACATTTCTTCATCCAAAATAATCGACAACGAGATATGGGACTGCTATTGAGGCTGTTTTTTCGAGGTATTTGCATAAAATAGAATCACAAACATAAGTATCATATTTTATTTACCACAAGCCAATAATAATAATAATAATAATAATAACATTTATTGCATCCTGTTTGACAAATATAGATTTGTATAGGACAAGTCAAAAAAAAAGAAGTAACTGTAAACCAAGATAATGCATTCAAGTGAAACTGTAACAAAAATATTCTTCTTAGCTGTAAAAGCATTGTTCTATTAGGAGTTCCTTAATAGTTCTCTTGAAGGCATTATATTCTTGCATTTTAATCCAGACAGGTAAGTGATTGAATAGTTTGATTCCGGCATACAAAGGTGAGCGTTCAAATTTGGCTGTTCTGTGAACTGGATAGCGGATTGTATCCTTATGCCTAGTGTTGTATTCATGAAGTTGGGAGCATCTCTGTAAGCTGTTCAAATTTTTGTGGGTGTAAAGTAAGAAATTAAATATATGTATACAAGGAAAACTTAATATTCTGTACTTTATAAATAACGGTCTACAGGACTCCCGGGAACTCAAACCGAAGATTAATCTTACAATTCTCTTTTGGGAAATGAAAACCTCACCTCTCGCAGTGCAATCGCCCCACAAGATGTGTTGTTGTTGATGTGAGAGTAGGCAAGTGAGTAATACACACCAATTAAGGATTCCACTGGTAGAAAGGTCTTGAGCCGTCTCAATGCAAAATATGCACTGCTCAGTCGAGTACAAACAAGGGCACAGTGAATATTCCAACTCAAAGTATTGTCCAATTGAAGCCCCAAAACTTCACTGACTGGTTTAAGCTCGCCTGTAGGGAGCTTGGTAGTGAGGTTTGTGTTGGATATTCGATATTGAAAGTACAATAATCTTGTCTTATCTATGTTGAGAACAAGTAAATTTCTCTCACACCAAACGGAGAAGAGCCGCATAAGCAAATCACATCTGATCCTCAACTCCGACAGACTAAGGGCAGCGATAAGAAAGGACGTGTCATCGGCGAGCTGTATGATCTGGACACTTGTACTTATGTCTTTGAGTTGAGCTTCTATAAAGCTCTGCAGGTCGTTCACGAACAAAATGAAGATTACAGGGCCCAAAATAGACCCCTATGGTACACCAATGTCAACGGGAAATATGCAAGAACTAACCCGGAATCACCCGGACAAACATACATCTGTTCGACAGATAACTGCGGATCCATTGTCCGAAGATTCCTGTGAATCCGAGACTATACATTTTCTTCAAAATGAAGTCGACTTCTAAGGTGTCAAATGCTCGTGATAAGTGGCATTAAGTGGCACGCTGCCGTTCCTGTTGAGCGGCCTACCCTAAACCCGTGTTGACTTTCCGTGATGATAGAAAACTTGTTTAGATAGTTCGTCATCCTGTTGAGTACTAACCGTTCAAAAATTTTGGACAACGAACACAACAAAGAAATAGGACAATAGTTGGATATATCCTCCTTAGATTTCTCTTTATATACGGGAATGGTCATTGAAATCTTGAGGACAGATGGAAACTCGCCAGTAGTGACTGAGAGATTCACCAAATATGCAACATGAGGCGAAATATGTTCAGCTATTGCACTCAAAATCCTCACCGAGATCATATCCCCTCCACTGGCATTTTTGTTCTTGAGGTTCTTGATTACCGTCACAACATCATCTGCCATGACTGGGAAAAATAAAAATTATTGTTTGTTAATAAGTATTTGCCAAAAGCTTCAGTCCCCTCGTGTGGGTCTGACGTTATTTTGTCGTTCTGATTTAATGTTATTATTTCAGATTTAGAGCTATTGCCCATTTCATCTTTCACAATCTTCCATACAGTTCTGTTTTTATTAGAAGATGATAGCAAGATATTCGCGAAATGGATAGCCTTGGTAGTTTTCAACAAATTCAACAATTGGAGTAGGTTTTCTTTGCTGATGCATACTGTGCCCTTGTTAGATTTTGAATGTCGAAGAAGCCAATGGAGATTTTTGAGGTCAGTACTTGCTTGTTTTATTTGAGGAGAAATCCATTGGCGATGAATGGGAACTGTGGTTGTGGATCGCTTTATCGGACAGTTTGAATCTAGCAATGATGTAAGAATGGTATAAAATTCATTGAAAGCGCCGTTCAGATCAACACAATTATACATACTTCTGAAAGAGGTGAGCGCGACATCTGCATGAAGGCGCTTCGAGCTATCCTCGGATATCCAGCGATATCTTTTTGGTACCGGCTTCGCAGTCAGAATTTCGCAGCAGTGGTCAATTTTCAATGCCCCATGATCCATGAAGGTATTTGAGGAAGTGTGGACCAGTGTTCGGCAATGCTCAAGACATCAGGATTATGTAATGTATTTAAAACATCTAATTGATTTATTTTGTTAGATATGCTCTGTACATTACGTTGAATGATTTTGAAACTTCAACTAGAATCAAACTGCTTGGATTTGCTGGCTGTTCCAGTCATCACATTTGGTGGTTCATCGGGCGACGTTTCATAAAAAATTTATTAATTGCTTCACCCGTCGGCCAAAATGTTGGATTCATAACTTCCTTGATATGTTCGGAGGGAAGTGTGATTTTGAATGAAGAATAAACTTCTGGTTTTTTTGAGTTGAGTTTCACAATGGAAACATCATAAGAATGTTGGCTGAAGAAATTTAGCAAGTCTGATATAGTGGTAGCCGGAGCTAATCTCGATACATGCAAATGAGAAACTGCCATTTTTGGAATAGCGTGTAAACTACTGGACTTTTGTGTTCCCACGATGAGCTTATGTTTTTTCTTAAGGGGCGGCAAGTTGTGCAAAGATGGATTCACTGACAGGCCAGGATTGGAAGCGGCGGAAGTGATAAAATTTTTTGGTTTTCTTCTTGAAGTCACAACAGTCCAGTCCGAAGGATCCTTCGAGAAAGAACGCACGATAGACTCAGCATCATGTTCCCTTACTAATTTACTATCAGAAAGACGATTGTCGGGAATCTGGGTAGGTGTCATATATGACTCATTGAGGGAGTTCCGTTGTTTCGGGTTTCCAAGATGACTGTTATCAATGGTATCACATGTATTCATGATAACATTTTTATCTAATTTCTTCAATGATGATATTTATTTGTTTAATTCAATAATTTGCTCATTTTGAATTAATAAAATTTCTTTCAACTGTTTGATCTCTTTAAGGAATAAGACAGACATTTCACTCACAATTTTACATTTCATTCTTTCTGATTCTTATTTTGTTACTTGGATGGTGTCGCCTGGTGGGCTGTCCTCTACGGCGTTTAGAATGCCTGTACCGAGTTGGTTACAGCTCACACAAATCCATTTATTGGCGCTGTTTTCGCGAATTTTGTTAAAATGTTCAACTGACAATTTGGCACACTTGATCTGATAGGCACTATCACACGACATATTTTGTTATTTTAATTGTTTATTTGAATTACGATGTTTTTTTATTTTACGTAATTTATTATTTCCTAAAATACTGAATTTCTTAAATACTTTCCTGTACTTGAATAAAAACTAATCAGTAAAATCAAGATAAAACCTATATAAAATTGAGCACGATTTTTCTTTTGCAAAATGTGTCGATTCTACATTAGCAGAAGGAACTTCGTTCCTACCTGGGGTCCCACGACATCAAAGCTTCTTTGTTTGAAGATATTCGATTACTTATAAGATTTTCGTCAGATTCCAACAGAAATTTGTGCTCACACACAGGTTATTGGCATATTCCACAATTTTAAATTTAATTTTCCTAGAAAAAACCCATGGCTGATATGGGAGTTTCTATGTGTAATTTTATAACGAACTCGAGAACATTTTCGATTTCAGCAATAGAAACAAGAGAAATACGTAAGAAAACCTAAACAGCTTCTAACTTTCTTCCTGCAGACTTGTGTTATTTGCCAAGTGACCCAGAATCATTATTCATTGAATATTTGAAGACGGTTGGGAGAAAATCATGATTCGCTCGAACGATTCCAAACTTCTATAATGATTCCGTTTCGAATCAAATTTCCACCCAGTTTCTGCGCATAAATATTCCAATTTGCTTGATGTATGATCGGGGAGCATTTTATGACGGCCATTCAACCGAAATTTATATCGTTTGTCTGCCGACGAAAATCCCAATAAAATCCTTAAATTGTCCAAAACCAGCCGCATCCAACGTTATATGTGTGTTAGCTCACAACTTTTTGCCTCGTTATTACGACTGCACGAAAGTGTAATATGAATAATGCATCAATTAGATGCACTAGGACGTGGGGAAAATATCCGTTTGAGTTCCTGTCTGAACGTGGGTATTACCAACGAATACCACTCAATATACGATAAACACAAAACAAAACAATTCGATTTTGCTAGATGCGAATATTTTCCTCTCCCAAGTATCGATATGAGCGTTGCCCTGCCAGACTTGCATGAGAAATATATCGGGGTTCCTCAAGGTTCGCTGCTGGGACCACTTTTTTCCATTTCATTTGAGAATGATAAATAATGGAATTTGACTGAGATTTATGACTTCATTAGAAGAATATTCCGAAATCGTGGTATCCGCTTGATAAGTTCAATCGCATTAAACATAAATCAGTTGTCTTTGTGTCTGAATTGCTCAGAATCTTTCATTGCGAAGTATTAAACTGTTCCGAAGTCCAGTAAAAGACTTAAGAGCAAACGCGCAATAGCTTCTGATCGCACGTCATTGGTTTTCTACACTTTTTGTATTTTGACCAGTTTAGTTTTTATTGTCATTTGAAATGGGAGAGTTCGTTCTGCTGCGCCTTATAGGAGTGTTCGTATGTAAGAATTACTCGTTTATTCAAGTTCTATTTTTATTTAGTTATGGCAATTTAATAGAGCCTCTGAACTCAATGATAAAGATTTTCATATTCATTTGAATCTTCTTAGGTAACAATATAATATATCAGATCCTTCAAAAAGTAAGCGATATAACGAAGCGAGATACCCTTACACGGCATATACTGGAAGATAACAAAATAACAAGTACCAAAGATTGACCGAAACCAATCAGCTAGTCGATTGAAAAATTTGAGTCCGTCAACAATTTCTTCCTACTCACCACAGGAAAAATCAGTTATTTGAAATTAGCAGTTCTTACCTGTAAAAAAATATATCAACTTTAATGTTTGAGAGAATAACCAAGCATTGTAAACTAATGTAATGAAATATACAATATCCAATAAATAATAATGTAGCAAATGTATTAAATCGCCGAAAAAAATATTTTCGCTTGCTATTGGAATGATATCTCTAGAATGTCGTATTGAACTGTTAAAATTCTAATCATTATGGATGAAAAATATACGGACTAGCTGGTCTGAGATAAGGTGTGAATAGTGTCATTTACGTACACAAAGTTGTTAGATACGAAGGATTATGTCAGATTCGACATAATTAATGTATATATTGAATGACCAGATGTTATTTCAAATAATATATTGATGGCTTGATAACACCATAGAAAGATAACCATTAACTTTGATATTGGTGTTATTTTAATTTAGGACTCAGTTGGAAACTGGAAAAAGTCATCAACTTTCACAAGCATACTTGAAATGAAACTCATGTACTATTACATTTTTTGTTATCATTCCATTGTCAATGATGCGTGTTCGAAGTACAAAGTATTAGCAGGACCTGAAATAAATATAATGTCCCTTGTAATGCATTTTTTGCGCGCTTGTTCTTTTTTGAAAACACAGTAGAACAGCGTGTTATCGCCCATATATCTGCAATTTTCGAGAATCGAGCCATAAATGGTATCATTCGATTTGGTTCGATTTTCTGATCAATCATCAATCTAAAATACGATCGCGGTGCTTTGAAACAAGACTATGACATCGTGACAGGTGCTGAATCGTGGATTTACGCGTATGAGACCGAAAGTAAACAGCAGTAACTGTATGGGTGATTCAAGAAGAGCCAAATCCGCCTTTTTTTGGAAAAATTGGACATGTCGTAATCGTACCACTAGAACAACGCAGAACAGTGGTAAACAACCATTTGTTTGCCAGTTGTTTTCCAAGAAATCAGGAAAACCAACCGCCGAAGACGGATCACCCATCACCACGACAATGCGAGTTTTCACACATCGGCTTAAACAACTGAATTTTTGAGCACTCAAAACATGATTTGATGAGTCATCCGCCGTAAAGTTTTGAATTGACACCGAATGACTTCTTTTTATTCCCGTACGTAAAAAATAAAATTAGAGGTCAACGTTTTTCGAGACCATAGGAAGCGGTTGATGCGTTCAGAATGCATGTTTTTGGAGATACCTCAATCAGAGTGGCAAAAGTGCTTTGATAATTGGTTAAAATGCAAATATAAAAGGCAACTCTTGTATAATACAATTTCTAATTCAGACGTACCGAACGACATCAATGAAGCAGCTCAATCTGCGTTATCTACAATTATTCCCAAGAAATCGAGGTGCAAGTATGATTTGTCCTATGTCAAATTCGGTTTATGTTGAGAACTAAAGATCACTACACATTTGAACGAAAAAGTTTTGCTTGCGCATTTTCAAGAAAAAAGGGCAATGAAGGATACGATCTTGTACAGCTTATATTCGATGTTAAGAACCGAATTGTACTGAAGAGAAATTGTAATATGATATGTCTAGCGATGCTGGATAATGGGTCTTGATAAGCAAAAGACCATATCTAATCGAAATTCCCAGATATTCTAGACAGTAATAAACCTCTCAAAAATATCACACCAATAATCATAAAACCTAAGATTTAAAACAAAATTTATTGATCCCCTACATGGAAATCTTGATGGATGTACGACGTAATAAAATTTGAGAATTAGGGGAGTTCGACAAATGATATATTTACGTGACCCTGCGACCTTAAGAGCTTAGATTAAGTTAACGATGGGAAAAAGGTGGATCTGTAGTAGAAAAATTAAGATTAAATCAGTGGACCAATCAGAGGTTTGTATCGAGAGACTCAGTTGACTAAAGCCAATGAGATTTCGAATTAGTGGGGTAAATTTCGAACTATCGAAAAGAAGGGCATCAATTAGGAGAAATTAGGGAATTCCGGATTATGTTCGATAACGCCCACGGACAAAGGGATATTAGGAGAAATTCGGGAATGGAAAGGCAGTTCAACGTGATCCGTAACCATGAAAACACTTAAAAAAAAAGTATAGAAGAAATCAGTCTTTTAAATTCTAGAAAAATAGTAATTGTGTTGTAATTGAGTGAGTTCGAAATTTCGCTAGTGAAGTTCCGTGTTAGAAGTCCAAGAAAAAAAGGTCAGTTATAAAATTTATAAACAGTCAAAAGTCCATAGTCCAAAACCTCCAAAAATAGTTTGTCAGAGATTGTTTTAATTATTTTTTTGTGCTTGCTAAAATTGTCATTTTGTTTTTTGTGTGCTTCGAATAAATTAGTTTTTGTTATTCAGGAATTTTATTGAGTTCCCAAATCTTACAGAACTGAAGACTCGTCCTTTTAGCGACGAGCCGAGCCCTGAAGATTTCTCGCGTCAGGAGAAACTCTAAATAAACAATATTAATTTTTAAATTTTCAATTTTTCGTTTGAACACCACTTCGTCGGTGGAAAGCCGCTCTTCTAGGACGTTGGAAAGAGGTGTTCATTACAAAATATTGACATCAAAAAGTATATAAATTCAAAATGGATTTTCAAAAACGACAGAAGGTTACCAGCCCAAGGAGTAACAGCTTTTAGTACATAAAATATTGCTTTCCATGAGCAAGATTTAATATCAACAAATTAACATCAAAAATATTTATTATTCACATTATAACCAGATATTGTCTGAAATATTTAACAAGATTACATGTTGGTTTGTATCATTGTTAATCACATTTGATATTGATGTGCTGATTTTTGCGCTTCCATTGGGCCACTGCTGGCACTGTTTGCTTTAAAAACTAAAGTCATATGCTGTTGAAGGGTTTTTATTATGTTATCTAATTTCTCCGAGTATATTTTGGTGGTGATCTGGATGCATCTGTAAATAGCTTGATATCGATTTTGCATTCTGATGACCCATTATTGAAAAAAAAGGGATTATTTTTCTAGTCTAGTCTAGGGCTTCTTCATGTGCTATATTTTTCGTCCAAGAAGAGATTTTGTTTATTCCAACTGGACTGTTTTTGTACCAGTTTCCGGATCTTTCCCAATTAGGGTTTGGTTTTGAAAATACATTCAATTACATTCTTACTAGGCAAAAACTGGGTCATTTATTTTTCCTCAATAACCATTTGGAATTAACAGAGTTTTCGATCACCCCCTTGAGATGTTTTTGAAAAGACTATATTCTTCCTGTTTTTACACCAAGGTTGTCGAATACCTCTTTGAAAAAGTTGTTTCTACCCTTATGCCTTCAACTCCTCTCCATGTCAGTTCGTAAGACAACAAAAAAAAAACTTTATATTATAGGCACTCGAGAGTTAACTGGTCGATGTTTGTTTTCAAAGCCGCCGATTCTTCGCGTTTGCCGTCGATACCTTGAAAACTTCTCTTGGCATTTCGTGCGTCTCTGACTGATTTAAACTCGAATTGTTCAAAAGGATTTATTTATAATTTTCAAAATACTTCTCCGTCAACAATTTCGCCGTAACATTCCATATAATTTGAATAGTACACACCATATACGAGGTCTCTAAATTAAGTAATGAGATAAGCAACGTTGCATTTGATCTGGCAACACTGGAAGCGCGGAGCTTAGTGGGGCGGTAGAGGAACATGTGATCCACCTACAGTACAAGTTTAACCTCGCTAGAGTCATTTGCGATTGTTTTTGTGAAACAGTTTTCCTATTGTGTTCTAAAAATTAATGACATCAATTTCAAGTAACGGTGTGCTATCAGGTTTTGCTTCTGAATTGGGCACAGTGCAACGGAAACTCTTCTTAAACTTCAGCAGGCGTACGGATATAGTTTTTTGTCACGGGCCAAGGTTTTTGGTGGTTTAAGACATTTTCAGAAGGAAGAGAGTCGATTGAAGATCAACCACGAAGCGGAAGGCCTTCATCATGAAGAACCGATGAAAATGTCGACAAAATCCACGATCGTGTGCATTTAGATCATAGGTAGATAGGGGAAGAGTTAAATTTGACTCACACCACCGTTAATCAAATTTCAATAAACGAGGTTTTGGCCAGTAAAAACATTCCTGTTGCTCAGCCTCCTCATTCGCCCGACTTGAGTCCCTGTGATTTATCTCTTCCAAAAGTTGAAAAATTACCTCAAGGGAAATCATTTTGGGACAGTCGAAAAAATTTAAACGGCTGTAAACGACCAGCTGAAGGTTATTTCAGTATCGAAGTTCAAGTACTGCTATAAAGAGTGGAAGAAACGTCTCCAGCGCTGCGTTGCCTCAGAAGCAAGAAAAAAAAAAAAAAATCAGTACCATTACTTAATTTACACACCTCGTATTCTTCGGCGTTTTTTTCCCTCATGTTGTAAGCCCAGCTTTTTAAATTGAATCCAAGTTCAGATACTGGAGTGTCTTGATTTAGTATATTTATTATTTCATCGCAAAATGAGGTAAATTGTCTCTTCCCAAGTAGCATTTTTTGTTTTATGAAAGTGCGAATACAATCTTCGACACTACCTTATAAAATTCAAAGTTATATAATGTAGATACAAAAAATTTTCCCTGTCCCCTATATATCCTTTATTGGCCTTAAATGATATAATTTATAACTTCCGTATTAGTGTCGACAAAGACTTATGGTTTTTCCGATAACCATTTGAGCACTTTTATAATCCTATCTATACGACTGTTATAAAACCCCCATATGGAGACGATACTGTTTCCGTTACCTTTCTGGATGAAAACGCGCATGCGCAAATTTGTCGTATTGTTTCACTCTAATTCAATGTCAAGTATTATTCATCTTTATTTATCTGTTGGTTTATTGGTCAGTTGAATTCAGAAACAACCCAATAACATTAAATATCAAGTTGAAGATACGTAATTGGTTTTATTGAACGCTTACAAGTTACATTTTTTATAAGCGCGAAGAAAATCTTGAAGATAATTGAGCAAACACTTGCAATTTTTTCTACACTGTATGAAATCGAATTTTACCTCCGAATAGCACGTGCGCCCTCGATATACCAAAGTTTTGAATTTTTTATTGAATAATATACAAATCAATTTCAATTATTTTTTTCTGAATGTAACAATTTTTCAATACAAATACTAAGTTGTAAATAATTGTATCTTGAAATTAACAGAAAATTCATTTTCAATCCATTCAACTCTTTTTCTTTGTTCTAAATTTTTCACAAAGCTGAAAAAACATATTTTCAATAACAATATGGCCATGTCGGATATTTAGTCATGCTCAACACTTGGACTCGTATAAATTATTTCACATCCCTAATGTAAATACACTGCCTTTTTGTTCTATAATAATTTATGAAATATTCATAATCACCAATTCAAGTGATAAAAATTACTGAATAAAAAAAGTAGCAGCTTTTGAACTTAAAGTGATTTACACCACCACCATCCCTGTATTATAACTGATGGTAACTCAAAACACCTTGAAATGACCAGTAGTTCTCACGCATGCGAATTAATCCGGTCATTTGAAGGTGTCGCTCTATGAATGAAAACACACCTAATATCCTTGACGCAAGTTTTCACTCAAGATATTGTGTACTATTTTCAATAATTGTGTTTAGGTGGTTACATGTCTTTCAAAATAGTTCAAACCGAAGAAACAGGAAGAGATATTCCTTCTCTTACAATTGTTCCTGAAGCTTGGGAACAAAACGGCATCCTTTATTGGCCCAATGCAGCGAGTGCAGTATGAAATCCGTTTTCAAAGACTGGAAACAGTATCCTTGAATTAAGAAGAGAGACAAATTTTTGTTATAAAAGGCTGCAGAAGAAGAAATATCTGCAATGCTGCAATATATGGACAGTGATATAGATCATTCAACGAATTTTCCTGGAAA
Source organism: Micraspis discolor (assembly GCA_030674115.1). Taxonomy (NCBI): domain Eukaryota; kingdom Metazoa; phylum Arthropoda; class Insecta; order Coleoptera; family Coccinellidae; genus Micraspis; species Micraspis discolor. The sequence goes on from JARTUT010001740.1 coordinate 8,463,294, forward strand.
AGAAGGATTTAAGTGGAGAGAATTTAAATCACGTTGCAGAAAGATTGGATAATAGATATAATATAAATGAATAATATCAATAAGGACCTAAAGATATTTCTTTCCCGATTGTTGGGTGTAAATTTAATAATTTTTATAGGTTATTCTGCAAACTATGAAAATGCATTGATGTCAAACACTTTCAAATAGTTATGAAATTGTATTTGAAAACACCTTTTTATTACTTATTCTCATCTTGATTTATAAGGGTACTGAGTTTTGGACATACATGATTTTTATGTATATGAAAGACTTGTTAAAAACTTGAAAATACTGAACACTATCACTATCGGTTACATTACGAAGTTGCAAACACATCTATAGAACGCCATATAATAACTGTTGTATCACCTTGCTTCTGATGTTTTATAGACGGGTCCCTGTCACCTTTATAAACCCATATTATGAACCTTTTGGTAATATAACCTGTAGTTTTTATGAACAGTTGAAAATCTATAGTTTATAGAAACTTTTGGGAATCAATAATTTTTGCAACTCCTGTATGAACTAAAACACCTCAGGTACTTAGCACTCCTATTATGAATCACTAATAACACCAATTTCAAATTTATAAATCATGAGGTTACCAAAAATGTTACTTAGGTTTTTAGACTTTGCTGTTTTGCAGTTCAGTTTTTAGTATAATTCGTCATATGAAACTGCATCAAAACTATTCATAATGACGACCTTTGATAACTAAATTTGAAAAACATCGGTTGCTACGGACTTTATTCACAATACAAACAAAACAAATTTGGGTTGTCAATATGTTATTATTGGTTGAAAGTGGAAAAACACGGAGTCGTAGCAACGTTGAGTTTCCACGGTATTTTTTTGAAATACCACGGCTCTTATGGGACATGAGTAAAATATTCCATTATATACGGAACTCCTCCACAACAATCGGTCGATATAAAGAAGAACGAAAACATTTTTCCATTCAATATAGGTGTTGTTTTAGTTCAACCCATCTTTTAGTTCCAATTTTGCTAATTGAATGACGTAATTTCTATTATGGATGGAGAGCTTCCATGTTGATTAATGAACGATGTTCGAAGTATTTTAGCCTGCCCTAGCCTTCAGATTCGATTGGGTGAGTTTAGACGTTAGTTCCTCGTGTGCGCTCCGCTAGTGTGAAATATTCGCGTTCATTCATTCCATAAGGCAGACTGATAGTTTTGGTGCCTAACCAGAGTATTCAACAAGTTTGAAGGATTAGAATTGAGAAAAAGGTGAGTAAGAAAACAAAGACAAACAGCGTTTGATAAGAACATTTCTTAAATATCAATAATGTAATTATATCAATTATTCTGAACATAAGACCATGATAAAAAAATTCAATCGATGGAGGTCCTAAATGAAATTAGTTGACATAAATTGATTACTTCACTTATTCAATTGCAATAAACGTTGTATTTCTATTTCTGAATATATTGAAAAATAATTTCTTTATCGATTTTCTCAAAATTTTCAATAATTTTTATTATTCCTACTGCGTTATAAGGCAACATATAGATGTTGCCTTATTCCACTCAAATATTATGAATTTTGAAACAGATAACATAACTGAGTATAATTATACACTTCAATGTCTAATAATTAAAATTTCAGCATTATGCGATGATCAACTAAAATGAACACTTCCATTACAAAACCACAACCATTTGTACAACCTATAAAAATTAATCGAATAATCTTCATTTTCGTTTAAACCTAATATTACACATACAACACATACATATATTAAACTAATTAAACAGAGCATAGAATGGAGTTTGACAATTGTTCTGAAGGAATGAATCCACTCTGATATTATTAATCCTAAAGAAAACGTGAAATATTTGAAATTGATGATAAAAAAATTCAATATACAGTGCCCCTCAGAATAATGTAACAAATTACTTTCCTCAAAAAAAAAAACAAAAAAACAAACACTAGCGTATCTCCATCGAAAGCTATGCCTTTTTTTTTGTACTGCCAAACCACCAAAATCCAATACAGGCTATCAAAAGGAGTATAGGGAACGCCAAAAAGCTAAAAAAATGAGAATAAGCATGAATTGTACAATATGAAACAAAAATATCAAGTAAACTAATGAAAATATTCAAAAAGTTGATGAATATTTTTTTCAGGTTTAAGTTTTAAGGTAAACAAAAAATCTACTTTTAACCAAAGCAAATACAGAGCATCAAAAGGCATCCAAGGAACATCAAAGAATAAAGAAAATTAAAAATAAACAAGAAAGATACAAAACTAATATACGTACGTACAGGTGGAGTTGCTATCTATCAAAATAACAATGACACCAAATATGGACATAATCTTAAAAAATACTTCCATCAGGTTCCGATGGTTTTATCTTGAGACTTCAATATCAGTTTTGCAGATGAAAAATCAGAACCTCTAAGAACATTTCATTTAGAAAAATTTAAATTACTTAAAAATAACAATCCAAAAGCATCGACAACGAGAAATGGTACTGCTATTGATGCTGTTTTTTCGAGGTATTTTCATAAAATAGATTCACAAACATATGTATCATATTTTAGTTACCACAAGCCAATAGTTTCCGAAATAGAATTTAATGACGAGACTGATTAATAAGAATTACTTATAATAATATCAAAATCAAACTTTTTTTGTAATTATTTCTATGTAATTTTATGCTGTCAAACAAAAAATAGAGAGATATATTTTGTTATTTCAATTCATAATTTAAATTGCAATTTTTTTTTTAATTTTACGTAATTCATTATTTGCTAAAATACTGAATTTCCAAAAAAAAACAAACTCTTGTGTATCTCCTTCGAAAGCTATAGCATAAATGAACGACCGGATATACCTAACAACGGATTCTTGAGCAGGTAGTCGAACCAATTCATTTGACATTTTTCTGGCTGAATATAGGTGAAGGCACCTTACATCACTTAATAAACCGAGTGGGCCTTCCATTTTGCATAGTTATTATTGTTTGATATTTACATATGTTGCTAAAAGTTCTTTTGAGATTTAGGAATGTTTGTAAATTCTTATTTTTATTGATACAACTGTGTACCCGAAAATTTGGTTACAACAATTTTTTCAGATTTTGTTCTGAGATCAGAGTTTCGGAATATTCGGAGTATGCGCAAGTTTACTCTGTTCTAAGGCTTAATCGATCGATTTACTTTAGGGTTATTTCTGTTTGATATTTATCCCTTCCATGCCTCCAAACAACACAACACACCGCGAAGATATTTGTAAATTTTCGACGCTTCTGAATGGAAAATCAGCTTTTGAGTATAAATTTAAGTGTCTTAAGTGCCCAATTTAGGACCAAATAAATTAGGGAATCCATACGAATATGTTCGAACATTTCAGAGTTTCAATATGTATTTTCGAAATGCTTCTGTAACTTCTTTTTCATTGGCAAATTTTCATGTTTACAAGAACGTTGTGATATGAACATTTTACTTGAATTAGTTGGTTCTTTAAACCTTTCTGATTTCCTATTTCCTGCAAAGATCATGAATATCTTAACCATATTCGTATTTATAGAATAGAAAAATCATTTCAGTCTTGCATCCATTGATCTTGACCATTATCTGAACTAAGAATCTATCCTTCACCGGCTGGCGTTTCCATTAAAACAGAATAATAATTACGTCATGACCTTGTGCTTATAATAAATTATTTGAACGTTACATCATCTCATTGGGATCGACGGCAGTTTATACAAAGAGATTCGAATCAACTAGTCCATTGTCCTAAAAATATATCCAATCAACTCAGGGAAAATGAATGGGTAGAAATTGATGATAGTTTGCATAAATTTCATCTAATAAGTGGTTTCGAACAAGAAAACATCAACAATCATAAAGTTTTTTATTTCTCCTTGAAAATGAGCCTTGAAATTCTTGCGAAGTTATATTGATACCATGATGAAGTGCAAATGAAAATGGGTCTTCAAAAATTGCTCTAGTTTCAGAAGGGTTTGGTGTAGGTAAAAAATCTATTCATAAATTGTTATCGACAAAATTAAATCAAAAATATGGCAATGAATTCAGGCAAAGATTCGGAAAATATTAATATTTCAGGACCATTGTCGTAAAAAAAGAAAATATTATATATATTATATATACGAAGTTAAAAGTCCAGGAACATAATATTCATAGATCATTATTTCCACTTGACGTTAAAAATAGGGCTCCACGCAGCTGAATTTCTGTTTTTTTTTTAGTATTTGCGCAAGTCACCTACTAAATTAACTCAATTAAAATTGCACTGCCATGAGTTTAGAGCTATGAAAAAACATGAGGATAAATCTTTGGGGCTTTGTCAATTTCAAAATATGTAAACATTCATTTGAGGTCACATAATGACCTCGATGGGAATAATTTTTCAACACGTTTTTGATAACCCATATTTCCTTAGTGGTTTGATAAAAAAGCAATTTAATTTTCCTCGCAATTTTCTTTTCAATTTTCCTAGAGTCTAAATCAGTCACCAGGATAATTTTATTATTTTTGCAGCCTGAGTTTGTTTTAAATCTGATTTTAATCAAGGATGAGACCGAAAATTGATATGTCCGTCCAGATATATCTCCGTTATATGATACACCTACATAGAATGTAAACTAATTGGATAATAATTCTGGGTTAATTATTTGACATTTTGTTACAGTTACATTGAAATAGTTCAACCCACAAGGAAAATGGAAAAGGAGGCACCCCCCAATTATCCAGGTGAATATATCTTTGATGAAATTAAACAAATTTCAAGAACCAGTGGTACTGGAAGATATATAATTAGAATATTTTTCTGCTAAAAGATCACTAGCCAAAATTTATTGCGAAAAAATTAATTGAATCTTATTGAGGTACTTGTCAATCGAGTTATTTTAGAAAATATGTGAGAGATATTAGAACTAACACAGGAATTCAACAAATTCATAGTATAATGAATTGTGAGTGAGAATTATTTTTTCCATCAATTTTTCAAACTACCAAGGAATTTCGAAACAACTTCCTAAGCCAATTTCGAAACAGCCTATACATTGATTCAAACATAAATTCACGTAAAGGTACCAACTTAGTTTTTTTGATTATAAATGATTTATGATCACTCAACGTATAGAATATATTGAAAATATCAAATACTAATGTTGTAGGAGTCTACAACCATCAAATACTCGGCTCAAGGACCCGACAGTTACATCTGTCGGTCCTAGCTAAAAATACTTACTTGAATAAAATTTACCACTTTCATAAATGCCACGTTTGTGAATCCATTATAATTGGCGGGACTTCAAGTAATATCCTTTTTTCGAGCATGAATTGTATAGGATATATTAGTGGAGATTTTATATTTGAAAATGGTTTAAAAGTGTCCGAATATTTCGAGTGATTTATTTACTCACAAAATTCCTCCAACAATTCTGTAGTTAGGAAAAACTGATATTCGATTTTCCAGTAACTGAAAACCGTTTGAATGAGGTTGAAACAAAAATGGTGAAAATCGTGGCTACATAAATCCTGAAATATTCTCAAATATTGAATATTCGACAAAATAAGGAAATCATATAGAGTGTGGTTTGTGGCAGTGGCCAATATATATTGTCTCATTCTTAATGGAATTTCGTCAATATTAACAGCTCGGTCAATAAATCCCTCGAATTTTTTGAAATTCATTTTGATTAATCAATATGATCTACTTTCAGAACGATATCATAATTCCAACGATTCTTTAGCTTTCGATACCACTGGTGTAGAATTTATCGCAACCTATGCTCCAGTTTTGGCAAACACTTCCTCATCTTGTCTTGGTTATTGTCTTTCTATAACAATATTCTGTATTCGGGAAACTTTCCTTCCGAATTTCGTAAGGCTAAAGTAATAGGGATTTTGAAACGAGGAAAAAATCCTTGTGATCCAAGTAGTTATCGACCTATCAGTTTATTGAGTGTTCCTTTCAAGATATTAGAAAGGCTAATTCTTTTTAGAATTGAATCTTCTATAGAAAATGCTCTGCAAAATTTCCAGGGAGGCTTTAGGAAAAACAGAAATTGTTCGGATCAGGTTCTCAGCCTTACAATTTTCATAGAATCAGGCTTCAATGATAGGTTGAAAACAGGAGCTGCTTTCATCGATTTATCTTCGGCTTATGACACTGTGTGGAAAGATGGATTAATTTTCAAACTCTATACCCATCTGAAGTGTGGGAAAATGGTACGATTATTAGAAAATATGTTAACTGATAGAAGGTTTCGTGTTTTTATTGACAATAGGAGTAGCAACTTCAAAACATTGAAAAACGGTCTTCCTCAAGGATCAGTTTTAGCTCCTTTACTTTTCAATTTATATCTAAGTGATTTGCCCACTACATCATCTCAAAAATTTGTTTATGCTGACGACATTGCTATTGCTTACCAACATTCGGATTTCCATACTCTGGAAAACATACTGTCATCTGATTTGGAAATTAGAAAATTAGCTGTAACTTTCAATGATTCTCCTATCGAACATAATTTCTATCCTAAATACTTAGGAGTTAAATTAGATTCATCTCTCAATTACAAGGCTCATTTAAATGATCTGAGCCTAAAACTGAAAACTAGGAATAATATTGTTCAGAAATTAGCTGGATCGTCTTGGGGTGCTGATGCTTCCACTCTTCGCACAGCATCTCTAGCCCTAGTCTTTTCTGCAGCTGAGTATTGTTGCTCTGTTTGGTTTAATAGTGCACATACACAAAAAATTGATGCACAATTGAATACATCCATGAGAATAATTACTGGCACCATGAGATCTACACCGGTTCATTGGTTACCAGTATTATCTAATATTGTCCCTCCCATATTCGCAGACAGACTGCAGCTCTGAATTCTTGGAATAAATATCATTCTTTTCCCAATTTATTCCCAATTATTTCATATTTTCCACAAAATAGAATTCCCAGATTGAAGTCACGTAAACCATTATGGCATAATACGTTCTTCAATATGAACATAAGTGATAAAGAATTATGGAAGACTGAATGGAACTCTTACGAAATGTTCAATAAGTATCTCGTTTCTGATCCTTCTGAAAAAGTTCCTGGCTTTGATCTTCCAAGGAAAATTTGGACAGTTCTTAATCGTTTGAGAACAGGTCATGGTCGTACCAATGGCATGCTATTTAAATGGAACTCAGTTCCTAGTGCAAGTTGTGAATGTGGAGAAGCAGAAGAAACAATACCTCATCTCATCAATAGTTGTCCCATATACAAATTTCAAGATGGTTTTAGGGCTATTCATGATGTTTCCAACTCTTTCTTGGAATGGGTTATAAATTTCAAACGAATATGATACGTATTTTTGTTATTCAGTTCTTTTTTCTGCTTTTGTCTTTTTATTTCTAGATTCAATGTGAGCACCTTGAAGAAGTCTCTGTCTCCATCAATAGAAGATCACCCTTGAAGAAAGAAATACCTGAAATATATTTCAGCTTATTTTTGTAATTTCCCCCTTAGACAGGGAGCCAGGTTTTTTTTTTTAATGGGGTTTTTTCCCTAGGCTTTTATGTCATACGCCGAATTGTATGACACCTCGTCACTAACCCCTGATCTATATGCTTTATTGTTTGCTAATTAAATATTGTCAGCCAAAAATTCAAAAGAATATATATATATATCTCATAAAATTCTCTTCTTTCTACGTAGCATCTTTTTGAATTCTGCGCAGTCAGTAGTCGCTAGGTGCCGGATCAGGAGAATATGGGGATGCGGTAGTAATTGGAAACTTAATTAGACCACTTATTGTATCGTTTTTCTTACTGTTTTCAGAACCACAATGTTGTCTCGGTGAAGCAACATCATTTTTATAAAAAGTGTCTTGAAATTGTAAAGATTTCTATCAAAACGTTGGCAGAAAGAACAACGAGGTGTCCAGAAAGGGTACTTGTAAGTTTAATAAAACAAAAAATTATTTTTGAACAATAAAAAAGTTTATTGTTTATTATTAGCATATGAATTGGAGAATTATTTGGAAAAGATTATGTTATCCAAATGATGACCGTTGCGTTGCTGGCACTCTTCAAAACGGGACCGAAGATTGTCAATAACACGTTGACACATATCTATTGATATTGGTGTCATTTCTGACCTGATGTTTTACTTCATTTGTGTTAGAGTCGTCGGATTATTTTGATAAACCTTGCTTTTGAGGTATACCCATGCAAAATAGTCAAGAGGGCTATGGTCGGGGCTTTTGGGAGGCCAGTTGATGTTATCCCTTCGCGAAATGACTTTATTAGGGAATAACTCGTTAAGAACTTCCTTTGAATCATCTGAAGTATGGCAAGTGGCCCCATCTTGCTGAAACCACGTTCTTGTGTTGAAACCTGCAAACTCCTGCAACTCTGACACCAAAAAATTCTGCATTCCGCAATTCATGAAAATACCGGCCCGAACCACGACTTTTGAGCTATTCAGGGGTAGTTCATGCTTTCGTCTCGGATTCTCCACTGCCCAGTACCGACAATTCTCCTTATCAATATGACCATTCAAGTGAAAATTTGTTTCGTCACTCAACAGTGTGTTGTTAAATCGCTGCAGCATTTCGTTCGCAAAATTCAGTCGATTAGCATAGTCCGCATCCTTCAATTCTTGAACCAATTGAATTCTATAGGCTTTTAGATGTAAGTCTTTCTTGGAAATCGAATGTAAAGACGATTTTTTGACGTTCAACGCTTGGCTTCGCTTTCGGATGGATAAAGACGGATTTTGAGTAACCGACGCCTCAACTTCTTCAATTGTTTCTTCATCGCGAACTGAACGGGGACGACCAAAGTTTTTAACGGTCGCACCTGTATTCTCGAACATCCTGATCCATTTCCTAATGCTATCATCACTTGGCGCTTGGCGTGTAGGATATTCCGCACAATAGAGACGTTGAGCAGTTACTATTGAATCACCATTATGATAATACGTTCGTACGAAAAATGTGCGACGCGTCTCCGAGTACTGTTCCATCGTGAATAAAACTCCACAAAATGGCAGACGCCACGAATCCCTCCCCGCTCCTCCTAGACGCGTTCCTAATATGGAGCGAAAACAAACACCCGATACCCTCTCTGGACACCTTGTATTAGATGTTTGTCATTGTCCAAATAATAATTCTACATAAGCTTCCTTATAAAAAAACTCTTTAAACATAATTGTCATTTTATATTGGTTTGATAAAAGAAGTGGAAAAATTATTATATGATTTCACGTTTTTTCGATCAGAAACTCATATTGATCATTATCATGTCTACCATTCAAAAAACAATCAAGATATTTAAAAACATTTTGTTCGCAGGCTATCCTTCGCTCCATCAAAATGGTCCTCAGCAGCCTGCAACTAATCCATACCATCATCAAGGTCCAGCTCCAGCAGGTCAACCCCAAGTTATCGTAACAACTCAGCCCCAGCAGCCAACTGTGGTAGTAGTAGGAGGATGCCCTACCTGTAGAGTAGGAATTCTCGAAGATAAATATGGCTGCTGTGCAATCTGTCTGGCCATTTTCTGTTTTCCAGTAGGAGTAATCTGCTGTCTTCTGATGAAAGAGAGGAAGTGTTCCCATTGCGATGCAGTTTTCCATTAATTTCAATGAAATATTTGAAATGTAAATTTTTACTAACCTCCTTGTTGAATCATTTGATGATTATTTTCGACAGAGGTTGTATTACAATTTTATTGCTTTACACATTGAAATTTTGAAACCATCTTTTGTCATTAGTGATCATTACAGATTTATAATATGATAACTATATCATTATATTTTTTATGTACTGATGCAACCAATTTTAATTTTTGTGGATAAGAGAAAAGATCCATACATATGTTGAATTACTTTCGCTTTAAGTGTATATTTGATATATTTTAATATCGAATAATTTTAAGAAGCATTACTTTCATATAAAAATTTTTCGTTAGGGGTGCATTATATCATATTTTTTTCGAAACATATGATGAACAAGAAAATTATAGATGTAAGGATTTCAAATTGATCACTGTTTTTTTAAGAGAAGTTTCTTTCTCGTGTGAATTCTGTGACTAATTATCAATAAGTAATTCTGAATAAAAAAAACGTGTCAATTGATTTTACAACTCATTTCTTGAATGCAAAGTATCGCTTATTTTCAGTATTGAGATACATCAGAGGATTATTGGTTTCATTAAAATTAAATACAACGAAAATGATCAAATGGACCAATAATTCGAACTTTGTATTTCAACATTTGACTCTTCGATTAGGTCCCTTTAACATAGTACCGAAACTAATAATGATTTTTAACATTTACATAACAACAATACGTTTTTATATAATGTTGAATTATTTTGAACTTATGAATCTTGAATAATGAAAATAGGAGCTATTCCAAAAAAGTAAATTAATATCGTTATTATTAATTTTTATTCGGGATCTTGTTTCCTGAAGGAATACTCGTACAAAAACATATTATATTCAACCTTTTCGAATCTATTTGCTCAATCGTAGTATAAGAATTTCTGTTGATATGTAAACTGGAAGGACTGTCAATTTTCATTCGAATAACAGGAACATCAATGGAGTTTTTTGGTTGATACTTTTATAATAAAATTATAAGTTATTGATTATAAAGAATAAAACTTTAAAAAGCACTGACATAGGGTCAGGAGCTTTTGTGCGCTCATTCTAGAGTCTTTTTCCGTGCTCTGGAATAGTGTGATACTAATACAACTGTCATTATGAAAGAACAAAGCTAAATCCTGAATTAAAAATATATACTCACATTTTCTCCTCAGTTTTGTTCGAAACTCAAAGTAGAGGTCACTTCAATTTCTACGAATTTCTCATGCTGTGTTTTAGCACGATTTTTTCAAAATTTTATGACTTAATTACACTCTTCGATATTTTGCAAGCTGATCTGTTGAAACTATTTGGTTCATTTGCAGATGTGTTCATAGTGACATATCGACTGGCAAATCTTTATTAGCCATGGTGGGCGAATATTTGAAACTTGGACGGAGTCAATTTGACTCTTAGTCTGTGATTGCCTATCTTCTGGTGAAGAGAGCTGCGACGATGAAATTTTAGAATATGTAAGATATTAATAAAGTCCATCATGCAGAAATTTCTGTATAAATATGGAAGATATCTTATGAGGTATGAAGTATTGAAACAGTTTTCATTTGGAAATTGAAAAAAAAATTCAAGCGTGTCGAATTGTACGAAATTTTGCAAGTCTATTTATTTCAATGTATTCTAAGAGTTATCGATGAAATACAGCTTTTTTAACGCTAATTTTTGGACTCGAGAACCACAGAAAATGTCTGTCGAAGCTGTAAATATTGCTTGACGCACATTCATTATTAATTTTGAGTACGTTTGAAATGACATTCACAATATATGTCTAATTTATATATTATCATTTCGAAATCTTAAATTATAACGTCTTCGATGGCAGAATATAAGTTTTTGTCACAGAATCTGTGGTTCGATAGTCTGGCAACACGGTCACCTCATGTCAACTGAAAATGATCATAGATCACTCAATTATGCGCAGAACATCCTTTAAGCAACTCAAATATATTTGACATCTCTGTTAAGATGATCGTTGTGTTAATTGACATGAAGTTTGATCAGTGTTTCAGAAACCGGCCGTCAATATGATTGATTAAATTATATTCGTAGGGTTGATATCATCTATCCAACGATATGATTAAATTGATTCACCTCCAATTTCGCCTCGAATGGAATTCGACTTGATGATAAAGCCATGTCTTACCTTTCATCATCATACTCCTCGCATATCGTTTTAATTAATTATAACATTTCCAATAATGCATTCATATCATACCCCGAGTTGCTTTGTGCATAGGAATTTATGGTCTAAGAACTCTACAAAATGAAACCAGACGATGACAATAATAATCCTTCCCGAAAAGCTGATCCAGGGTGTTAGTTCAGTCGTGATTACTACGGTGTAACACCCGATCCACCGAGGTGCAAGCGAGTTTGTCGCGAGCTCTTAAGCCGGGGATATTGAATTAAAACAGGCTTACAAGCAGTGTTCATCAATGATGAAACTGCAGCGACAGCGTTCGGGTTAACTTTGTGTTCGAAACTGCAGCCGCGGTTAATGAAATTCGTGAAACCAGCGTATGCCGCTGGAAATACTCATATGCTGTTCGGATTACAGATTTACGATCAAAGCCTCTGAATTCAATTTTATTCAAAAAGTACGCTTCGCAACGGATAACATGCGACGATACGTTCAACTCTGACAAACTGCACGAAATACATAATTTGTCGTCGATATTTGGAAGTTTGGTTGGTAACCCGACTGGAATGTGATGCATATTTAGGTGATGGATGTTTGTTGGAAAAAATACGCATGACACATAATTTAGGAGAACTGCGGTATTTGGGGTAGATAAGGAAACTTAAGAGCAGACCTGCGGCCTGCTTCCTGAGAACCGTCTTGCTCAAAACCGAAAGCCCGTATCCTTCTCTAGGAGTATGGACCGAAAAAGCTTCCCTGGGCGTTCTTAAAATGTCCGACATTTTCAAAATGAAATCCAAAAAACACGGTATATGTTCTAAAAGAATAAGCGCACATAAATACCAAGGAAGACTGAAATTGAAATTAAAGACCATCAAAGGATCTTTCACCAAGAAACTCTCTAACACTGTAGTAGGCCTTTAGTTACTTCACGAGTCTCCTATAACGCAATTTTGTTACTGCGATTTTGTTTGAGGCTCAAACTTCGAAAGTATCATCTATTTCGCCAAAACGAAGCTCGCTTTTCTATTAAGAACAAAATCACAATATCGGACACAATGAACTTTAGCTCAATAGATGGAAACCCTTATCGAAGATATCTCGACGAATCAATGTTCTGTCATAACCAATTCTTTGAAAGGTAGGCAGTCGTCAGAAACAGATCTGGCGAGCAGAACGTATGTTTTTACGATCCTTTCCAAGAAATCAGGCATCATAGAGCGTCCTTTCATAAAAACCCACGTATTATGTCATTTTATTCTGAAACCTTTAGAATGTTCTAACCGTTGATTGTCACTAGTATCAAGTCTACTCCTTAGAAGAGACCTGATATGAACTTGAAATGTTATAAACCTGCTTTTTCATGTCATCATATTCAGTATTCATATACAGGACGGTTTTCCCACTAATAGGCAGAGTGCCTTCAATTATTCAGTCCTCTTATGACAATAAATGAGTTCTATCAGTTGTAGTTAGAGTCTTCCAGTCAATAACTCGCTTTAAAGGACTAATTGATAATAATGATGAATAAATAAGTATGAACTCGAACTGTACTTACCTGGATCTGGAAAAGTATAATTTCTAACTAAGTGGCAGAGCTGGAGCGGTAAATATCGTGTATCGGCCCTTTGAGGAAATTTCATAACTGGAGGCGCCCCTGTTAGAAAATCTCTCTGAAGTTCCCAACCAACTTCAGATATTATACTTGCTTTCCTGAAGTATGGCGTTACTTCTCTAAGATATTTCACTGCAAAAAAGAAATAATATTAGAAATTCAAGAATTTCAACGGACTTAGCGGAAAATCCAAGATGGGAGTGATGTTATTAGACTTTGAAAAGGGTGTAGGCAAGTTATATCAAAAACGGATAAATTACCAAGAGCTCTACAGGTCACACATACCAAATTATATTACAGTATGTGAAAATTATTTTCTTTGCAGTCATAATTCCTTACGATATTGAATACTGCTATGAAGAAAAAATATGATCTTCTTTTGTCACAGAAGAAAAAGGAATATTTCAGTAAAATTATTTTGAAATCTGAGAATAAGTCGAGGGCTTCCTGGAAGATTATAAAATCTCACACAAAAATTCAACAATTTCTTTGCAGATATTCCGATGAAGATTACTGAAAAAGATCAGCAGTTTGTAAACATAAGCCCTATACACAGTTAAAATATTATTTTTCTTAAATACACCTCTACGACTCTCTCTCTAGTCACCTATAGAAAATTCAGAGAAAAGGCTTGAAACATCTTTTTATATGTTTGATATTTCTGAGAGTGAAGTCTTGGCTACTATGAAATCGCCGAGTAACAAAATGTCTTGCAGCCATGATGAAATACCTATGAAAGTCTTGAAAGCACCAGTGAACCTGATAATTAAACCTTTAACGTACATTATAAATCGTGCATTCAAAGAGGGTGTATTTCCCGACAACTTGAAGATAGCTATTATAATGCCTTTATATAAGAAAGGTGATAGAGATGATTTGAATAATTATAGGCCCATAAGCATTTTACCAGCATTTTCCAAGGTTTTCGAGAAGATCTCATGCACAAGGTTGATCAGTTTTTTCCGTAAGTTTGATGTGATATCTAAGAATCAACATGGCTTCATCAAGAACAAGAATATCGATACTGCCATATTTGAGCTCATCGATCATCGATGAAATTGCTAATGCTCTGGAAGTGGGAGAATATCCATTGGCTATGTTTTTGGATTTAACAAAGGCCTTTGATTGTGTCGACCATAAAAGACTCCTAGAAATTCTCGAAAAGTGTGGAATAAGGGATACGCAGTTGGACCTCTTGAGGAGTTACTTAACATCTAGGAAACAGAGAGTTGTACTGGAAATGAACGGAGAAAAATACATGTCGAATGATATAAATGTTAGCATGGGTGTCCCCCAGGGCAGCATTATGGGCCCTCTTCTGTTTATCATTTATATTAATCATTTATCTAGCACATGTTTAAGTTTTTGTAAGAGAATCTCATTGACATTATTTGCCGACGACACAAATTTCTTAATTCGATCTTGTGTTAATTCTGCCATAAATGATTTGATCCTTATGATGAACATAACGGTAAAGTGGTTGTCTAGTCATATTCTAGTTTTGAATCTTGAAAAATCGAAATGCATATTTTTTATGGAGAGAGGTCTAATGCGGAATATCCTTCCATGTTACAGGTTCAGAATAATTGTGTTAACGTTAAAGATAATTTAAAGTTTTTGGGACTAGTTCTAGATAAGCATCTTAAGTGGGGTCCACATATTGAACAATTAAAGAGTAAACTCAACTCTACCTGTTATATCCTGTTTATGCTGAGGAGTCAAGTTGACTTTGATGTACTCAAACTAGTATATTATGCTAACTTTCAATCAATTCTTTGTTATGGAATCATATTTTAGGGTAGTTCCTCTCATGTTGAAAGTATTTTTGTAGCTCAGAAAAAATCATTACGAACTATGCTACGTATGGGATATAGAGAGAGTTGTAGAGGTGTATTTAAAAAAATCATATTTCAACTGTGTATGGGGCTTATGTTTACAAACTGCTGATCTTTTTCGGTAAGAATAGCCATTATTTTGCAGATTTCAAAAATTCAAATAATACCAGGAGGATTTTTTCTTACATATTACCACAGCAAAGTTCACTTCTGAGAGGTAGATCGGTTGCGTATATGGCAGTAAATTTATTCAATATCCTACCAAAAGATTTGAGGAATATATCTGATCATTTCAAATTCAAGAAATCTCTGTATGGATTTATTTTAGATTGTGAACCATATAGTTTAAGTGAATTTAGAGAATATTGCAAGGTTTAATGTATGCATTGTTTAATTTTTCTTTTCTTTTGTTCAACTTAAGGTAGATGACATGTTTCGAATTTTATTCTTTGGTGTAATCTTTTGAAATCAATAAATGTTATTATTATTATTATTACATCAAAATTGGGAGCGCAGGGCTTAGTAGGGCGGTAGAGGAACATGTGATCCAACTTCAGTACGAGTTTAACCTCGCTCGAGTTGTTTGGTTGTACGTAGCGATTGTTTTTGTAAAACAGTTTTTTCTATTGTGTTCTAAAAATGAATGACATCAATTTCGAGCAACGGTGTGCTATCAGGTTTTGCTTCAGACTTAGGCTCAGTTCAACGGAACATGTTCTTGAACTTCAGCAGGCAGGGATAGTGTTTTGTCACTGGCCCAGGTTTTTCGGTGGTTTAAGGAATTTTCGGAAGGAAAAGAGTCGATTGGAGATGAACCACGAAGCGGAAGACCTTCATCTTCAAGAACCGATGAAAATGTCGACAGAATCCGGGATCTTGTGCGTTCAGATCGTCGGTTGACAGTCAGAATGATAGTGGAAGAGTTAAATTTGGCTCACACCACCGTTCATCGAATTTTGAGCAATGAATTGGGGATGAGAAAAATCTGCGGTACCAAAAAACTATTTCAATAAACGAGTATTTGGCAAGTGAAAACATTCCTGTGGTTTCTCAGCCTCTTTATTCGCCCTACTCGAGTCCTTGTGACTTTTTTCTCTTCCCAAAGTTGAAAAATTACCTCAAAGGAAATCATTTTGAGACAGTCGAAAAAATTC
This sequence comes from Micraspis discolor, assembly GCA_030674115.1. Classification (NCBI taxonomy): domain Eukaryota; kingdom Metazoa; phylum Arthropoda; class Insecta; order Coleoptera; family Coccinellidae; genus Micraspis; species Micraspis discolor. Next base: position 8,479,704 of record JARTUT010001740.1, read on the forward strand.
AAACGGCTGTAACCGACTACCTGAAGGTTATTTCAGTATCGGAGTTCCAACACTGCTATAAGGAGTAGAAGAAACGTTCCAGCGATGGGTGGCCTCAGAAGGAAGTTATTTTGAAGGTGGAAATATTGAATTGTAATTTTGTATAAAAATTTTAAAAAATCATATTATTTAATTTATAGACCTCGTATCTTATAGTGAAAGGAAGCTACAATGAAAATTGGGAATATGTAAGATATCGATAATGCATACATACACAAATTTTTCTTTGATTACGACGGATATTTTATGAGGAATTGAGTATTAAAACAATTTTTTTTTTTGGTAAATTTACCTAGCCTATTTGTTTCAACCTAATTTATTTACCTTTCAAGTAACAACATGATCCGATGGATATTCTAGGAGATGTAGACTAAATTTCAGATGCAACTGCTGAACCATTTGACGGTTTTGGCCCAACAACGAACTTGACCGATATACTCGTATTTGGATAATTAACCTGTTCTGAAAATATGAAAACTCTAGCTCATCTCTTTCGAAAGATAGAGGGTATAACGGCCGGCCGAACGGACACACTCAAGTATTCTTCTTCCAGAAGTCAAACCCATTTTCGGCTAGATATCAAAAAATTACAGACATTTGGGCAAAAGGATAGCACGCTGTTCTACTATATCAAGAGCGTAGAAGTTTAGAATTATGAGGGTTGCCTTTTATATTTCGTAATCGTAAAGCTTAAGATTTTTGAGATTATACATAGTCAGAACGTAGGAGCGCTATTTGTGTAGATTACAGTAACTTAAAAGACTGTGCATCGATGAACTTAATTCAATTTTTGGCGATGAAGCTCCATCAAGGACCAGTATTCATCGATGGTATGGTGGATTCGATCGAGGTCGTAGTTCACTCTAAGACGAATATCGTGAAGGTCGTCCAAGCAGTCGTTGTTCCATTAATGCTGTGCACCAACTGATATTGCAAGATGGTCATGTGACATATCGTGAGATTGAGACAAGCTTAGGCATCAGTGGGATCAGCATACATTCAATATTGCATGTACATTTGACCGTCAAAAAAACAAAGGCTCGTGCCCCAAAAATACGATCGTGGTGCTTCGAAGCACGTCTATGAGATCGTGACAGGAGATGAATCGTGGATGTACGCGTATGAAACATTATTTTGAAAAACAATAAAGTGATTTTCGATAATTAATATTTGTTTTTGATCTCTAATCTAGAAATATAAAAGACAATCCTCGTATTATTTGGGCAATAACCATCATCCCTTATTGTTCTTCTATCCATCGTTTCGACAGACAGATGTCGTTTCCAAGGCAATGAATTCGCTTTCAGAAAAGCTGACAATATTATGAAATTATTCAATTATCACACGTGTTCCCTCATCAAAAATTTTTCATCAACAAGCGCGCAAAAACTAAAATTATAAAGAAACGACTGCGAGGCGAGACGAAGTTCGCCAGGTCAGCTAGTTTGTAATAAATTATCTAGTTGGAAAACTCTTAATAAAGGTCTCATGACATTATATTTCTTCTCTAAATGAAAAAGACCCATCAAAGTAATTGCACAATGGGAATTAACAAGCATGATTCATACACACAATAAAATCAAGAGTAAATTTTGAATCCGTGCCGTCATAATTATAGCCGTAAGCCGTGTAGATCCAACGATTATGCCGTTCTCTCAGCATAATTGAGACATTTCTCAGCTGGAATTATTCAGGAACATTGTTAGGATGAAAGAATAGAGTGAAAATTTAAAGCGGTTCGGGTGAGAGATGTTGGTGACACTTGTTCTTTGGCCATTCATAAAGATCGCAGGTGTCCCTAACAACGTACTCACTATTCTGCAAAAATTCATCCTTGCGTCGTTTACCTCTGAGAAAATTAAATCGGGGAAAGTATGACGTTTAACCCAAGTTCTATATTAGAAACTTGAAGATACTGCAAAACATAATTGAAATTTTGAGTTTCAATTGATTTTCCTCTGTTGTTCAAGGCTACAGGTGTATTTGATGATGGAAAATTAATGAAAACAGCATAATAAGAAACTTGCCTTCCCAATGGAATAATAGTATCGAATCTCTGGGAGAAAGCGAGAGTTTATTGATGCTAATACAATTTCTATTGATCATACAAGTCAAGTTATAAGAGACAAAACAAACATAATGTATAATAAATGGAATATACGCTGAATGATTATTTGGGCTATTACCATCATCTATTGTGGATGTAATGTTTTCCGACGTTTCGATAGACATCTTCTATCTTTATCAAGGAGGAAAAGTAAAAAACCTTTTGAAAAATTATCAATTTTTCAAAAGTCAATATGACAGAAGTCATGAAAGAAAAAATGAACGATGTTATATACTCATCTGTGATATGATGATCTTTTAAGTTGGATCGAACTATCGGCGTCCAAACTTCTGGCAGATCTATAGATGGAGCACTTATGGAATCTGGTGTTATTTTCATAAATGCTGCTTCTTTGATTTTTCTTCTTGCAAGTTTTTCTTCTTTGGATATTATTGATGCTTCATCCCATTTTATACGATGATTCTCATCTACAGCATGTTGGACTAACCTGGATTTGTCGCTGTCTAGTACTCGTAGAAGCTTCTGATGTTCTTTTATTCGTACATTCAGAGGGCGTTTAGTTTCTCCGATGTAAGATCTTCCGCACTCGCAAGGTAATTCATATATGCAGTTCTTTGTCCTTTGTGTCTCATTATTAGGCTTAACTTTTTGTAAGTTTAGCTCTGATAGTGTCTTGAGTTTTGAATGCAGTCGTTATGTTGTATCTATTTCAATTCTTCTCATTTTCTCCGACAAACCTTTTACATAAGGAATTACGGTTTTAATGGTCTGGTTTATATCTGTTGGTTCAGGTTGACTTTCTCTTGTTCGTTTAGCTTTTTCTAATATCTTTTTGGGGTAGCCATTGCTTTTAAGAGTTTTCGAGATGTTATTTATTTCTTCATTTTGGTCTTCTTCAGTGTAACAAATATTTATTGTTCTATCAAATAAACATTTTGCTACTCCCAATTTAGTGTTTAGTTGGTGGTTTGACTCAAAATGTAGATATTGTCCTGTGTTCGTTGGCTTTTTATACACAGTGGTTCTTGGGATTCCATTTTGTTTATGTACGAGTACATCTAAGAATGGAAGTTGTCTGTCCTTCTCGATTTCAATTGTGAATTTAATTGATTCCTCTTGATTGTTTAGATATTGAAGGAATCCATCTATAGTTTCTCTTCCATGTTGCCAAATAATGAAAGTATCATCTACATATCTTTTCCACAGTTTCGGTTTAAGTACATATTTTTCTAATTCAACACGAGCTCCATCATCAACAATATCTCGTCATCAATGGAATATATGTTGAAAATAAAGGGTCTTTCAACAAGAATTCGGTTTTTTTAAACAAAATAAAACAAAGCTTATTGATGACGATGATCCCAATTTTTATGCTATTCTAAAAAGAAAAGTTCGGAAATTATGAATGGAAAATGATATTTGGCAAATACCCACCACGAACACGCTGACAGAAGTAAAGTCACATCACAGATTTTAAGTTTTGAGGCTGCAATCGATTCGATCGGCTCCGTACAGACTGTGTTCTCAAGATAATCCCATAAAAAATAATTCAGTGGTGTTAAATCACACGATCTGGCTAGCCACATGAATTTCGTGAAATTATGCGATCAGCAAATTTGGTTTACAATCATTTGATCGTCTCATTGGCTGTGGGACAAGTGGCACTATCTTGTTGATATCCATATCATCAATGACGGTACAAATTTGAGTTGTTATCATCTTGCGATAGTGTGATCCATTGACCGTTACCGCATTTCCAAACTCATCTTCGAAAAAAAAGGCCCAATTACGCCTCCAGCACATAGTGAACCAAACAGTGACACGTTGCGCCTGCAAAGGCTTCTCAATATTCGCTCCAAGATTTCAAGAAGCCCAAATTGCGGCAATTTTGCTTCTTGACGTACCCTGACAAGTGAACATGGGCTTCGTGTGCAAAAATGATTTTTTCAGAAAAACCAGCGGGTTGTTCCAGAATGAATTTAGGGAATCTAAGGCGATATGAATGGTCGGTCGGCTTCAATTCCGTTGAATCTAGTAGAATCTTGTAAGGCTTCAAAGTAAAATCCTCATGCAAAATTCGCTATGTGGTGGTTTGGGATAACCCCAGTTGTTGAGAACGTGGAGGAATTGACAAATTTGGATCTTCTTCAACACTGTGGCTCTCGGATGCAATGTTTTTAGTTGAACGGCCCTGTCAAACACGCGTTGCGGTTGGCACAATTTGTACCGAGCCCGTCGACTCAAATTTAGCGACCAAATTCTTAATAGCGGTCTCAGAAGTTCGATTATGTTGTCCGAAATTATCACGATTATACGGAATGTAATTCAAACAGAACGATCATTTTCATAGTGAGTTTTAATTATTTTATCCAATTTTGACGTTTAAAGACGACAATATTCAACCCATGGTAACAAGGGTAAGTTGACGTTTATCCACTGAGTGAATTAAAATTTTTTTAATACACTAGTGGAATGAAATGTTCACCACTCACTTTCTGGAAATTATTCTTTCCACACACAATGCACGTAAAACTCATTTTAAAGTATATTTCTTAAAATTTATCAAAAACTCTCCATTAACAGTCATTTCTATCATTAAAGTAAAGATTACAATTATTAAGATTTTGAAAATGGAACTGGAAACCTGCACCTCCTCCAAAGGAAACAAGCTCAGTCGTTATAGCACATGTTTTTGAGGGCTTCTCAGGCCCTGCTGGAATATCCATTTCTGCATCAGGAACTCCGGTTTTTGTGACCCCACCAAGTATTTGTTCAGAAATATTTATTTTGTTTTGTAGTGAATCTTCAATATATCCTTCTGAAACAGAACTTGAGCGCCATCCACCATGTATTTTCAAAACTGTCAAATCTGCCCCAGAATTTGCGATTAGGGTTGCAGAAGAACGCCTGAAACTGTGCCCTGTATATTGTTCAGCATCAGAAAGGCCCAAATACTTTGCAATAGTAACGGGCATTTTCGAAAATGTATTCACACCTACAGGCTGGACGGTACATTTTTCATTTTTATAATTTATAAATAGTCGCTTTTGATCAACTTTGCTTGGCCTCAAGTTCCTATACTTGCGGAATATATCGAGTGCAGCAACCTTATTTTTACCATTGACCACAGTGATCACTCTTTTCTGTATCTGGAATCTGAATAACCAATACGCTGCCCCGATCTTCCACGTTATCTACGGTCATAGTCACCAGCTCGCCGATTCTACACCCTTCAGCAACACCCATAATAAAAAATACCTTTATGAATAAATATTGCTCATCACTAACGGCATCTAAAAAGTATTCAAACTCCTCTCTTGTGAATACCTTCGACTTCTTTGCTGCGTATCCCCTGGAATGTTGCTTCAAAAAGGCGGTGACTTGGTGAAATCTGCCGATATCTTTCTTGACTCGCCCTACGGGCTCGTGAGTTAAACTTTTTTCTTATAAATAAACATTCATTTAACTCACTTGTTGTATAAATAACTATCAATGCGATTTTCAAGCGATTATAGATAGAAACAGATAATACACTTATTTCAAGAAATGTCCAATAAGAGTCAGATTATCCACATTGGGAATTGATCTCTTTTCGTTATTTGAACTAAAAGGTCTGACTCGTGAAAAGATTCCATTGGATTCAATATTGCCGAATATATAATATTGACGTTCCGCCCACATCGAACGTATTCGCAGCGTAAAACAACCAGATGTTCCTCAAATGCGAAAAACTACAAGAGCTACAGCGAATCGAACCACTTGAAGCGATTGGAATAGAAATTGCCTATTCTCCGAAGTCACAAAGGTAGAATTGGATTCAATTCCTTCCGTTTTACCCATTGTCGCAACAAAAAGCGTGTTTAATCAACGTTACGTTTCGTCCCCAAGTACCACTCGGCTCAGAGCCACTTGCACTCGACAGCTTCACCCGATGTTGATGCGCTACAAAGAGGTTTTAACATCGACACGAAGTGGTAGGTGGCGATACTTCATCTAGTCAATTGCCTTGATTTTTTCTTCGAATAGGTCAGGATTGAAATGAGACGAGTACATTGCTCAATCAGATTACAGTAAGATTGAAAGAACAATCCTATATCTCAATTTAAAAATAAGTACTCACAGTGACTCTTCAGTTTTGTTCGTATTTGTTACAATTAACCTTGAGAACAATACAACGAAAGGTTAGTAATACACCTAAGAAGGTCAAAAATAGATGGTAGAAATATCTGAAATAATCCTTCTACCCCTTATTTTCAGTTTTCATTGAAATAATGCCGAGGAAATCATAATTCTTAAAAACACATTGCTGACTACTAATGTTTTCCATATGAAAACAAAAACAACCAACGTGTAATTATGTTATTATAATGGAATTCATGAATATTAAGGAACGAGGTGTGTAATTAAATGTTATTCATATTATGTACAGAATATATAAATTCTAACGTAACCCAGATCAGATACATACATATTCACTTCATCCCAGTTCCAATGTAGCGAAAGCCAAATATTTGGCTATTCCTCACTTCCAATGAACGTTCCATAACTTCCTGAACAAATTTGTTCTTCAGCGAATGTATGAGTAACATCAACTTCCTATTGAGTTCCGAGATCAAATTCAGGTTTTATCATTATTAATTGCGAAACCTCTAAAACTGAAGTTTGAAAGTAATACAACCATTCATTGAACCAGACTGAATTTGAGAAAATCAATCATCACTACAAAGAAAATTAGATTTGATTTTGCAAAAGGGTTTCGAAACTGAAATACTTCAGTTTATGTAGAACCTGATTGTGGCTTAAATGAAACTGAAGAAAAACTGTTAGGACAAGAGCTTAGTGAAAAAAATATATTCCAAATAGATTTCGATGGAGTTGATATTGCAACTTTCGACTGGTTTCCAAGGGAAAGGAATTTGAACTTCGAACAAAACTTATGTACATGGTAATTTTCAATTTTAGATATAGGTTTGTTTATTCATCAAGGCGGTTGATTTCGTACAACACTGTTTCAGAGTACGAAAAATACTCTAGAACAGGCGCGCAAAAGATTGTGATCTCACGTCAGTGCTTTTCTGAATTTTTTCATATTCATCATCTAACAAACATTACCCCAACAATATAATGCAATTACGAATCGTGATTTTACAATCCATTGGACCCAGCGTGTTCGCCATTTCGTAACGCCAACAATAGTCATGGTTCTTTTTCAACATTTTCTATAATTTTCCATCCATAAACTTCCACGAAGCCAAAATGATTAGGTGAGTTCGGCTCACAGTGAAACAAACAATAAGTTATTCAAGTTTAGGAGTAAATATATAAAATTAGCCACAATAATTTAAACTAGAACCAATTCAGTAGTTTCATGCATATATTAGAAAGTATAGACTTGAAAAAAAAATCTGCAGATTTATCCAGGGCAACAACAAGAAAAAAAATTTGCAGTGCTGTGAAATACAAGGAAAGTCTCTGCCCGATGCGTAGATTTTAACCATAGATTCTTGACGTCAAAAAAAAACATTTTCTTTTTATAACATTGTTCCAAATTTGGCCCCGTTCAAAAGATGTAAGGTGTTGAAATTTCATAAAAAAATTGCATTTTCACCTGTAATATTTAAACGACAATAACAATTGAAATGATCTCTTGTAAAAGGTTATTGATAACAGTCATGCATATTTTGGCATCAATAGATTTATTTCTTTATTTTATTTTTTTATTTCTTGTGGGTTGCTTGCTACTACTGTACAGATTGGTTAAATTGCATGAAAAACAAATATCACTTGAACTAAAGGTCCATATCTTGTACTTCCTAGAACCACTAGTCTTTTTTGCAGATAAAATCATTCCTATTCTTTTTTTCCTGAATTGCACCATTTTTGAGATATCTGAAGTTTGCAGGAATTGAATCGATATAATCATCTGATGAAAATGATTGAGTGAATCATTTTTTAGAAAATAATATTTTTAAACAATTGAGATTCAATTGTGGATGTTGTGGAAGGTAATTTTCATTCAAACTAAACTGGACTACAGAGAGGTATTTGCCCAATGTGAAAACTCAAAATGGTTATAACTTTTTGATGCAGCTGAATATGGAAAACGGTATAAAAAAGTTTTCCTTTTGATCTCAAGAATCTTTGGTTGAAATTAACGCAGTGGTCAAAGACTCACCCTGTATAAACATGATAACCATAGTCGATAATCTACGCAGGCGATGTCGTGGGCTCAGCTTGTAGCTAATAATTTGTGTAGAACCTGAAATCTGATGAATCGACGAATCCGAAAGAAGGATTGTGCTACATTATTAAATGATAAAATTTCTCTCATAGTTCAGATTAAAATTGAAATCACAAATAACGGGGAAACCTAATTTCTCTCATTTTAGTGGCTCTTTTGTCCGAATATCGCAATAACTGCGGCGTTCGCATCAAATCCGCCTGAATGAGGGCTGGCTTTTTTCCCTTAAAAGCCATTCGAATCGAAACAATGAAATGACGCCGAGAACAATTATACCAACAATTAAAAACTTTCGATTGAACGGTTGGCTCGACTGAATAATTCGGGGAACTCCCCGATCTGAATAGTGCACAATCGACTTGCGGAAGGAGCACAATCCAAACACAATGACACTACAAATTTGTTCAAGACGTTTGTTGTCTCCATTGAATTTGAATCGGGTCAAAGGGGTTGGTTTTACTCTTTCAACAAATCAGTTACTGGGACAGTGAACTTGAGATTTTCCGGTTAGGAAACGGGTTTTATCCTATGCATCTTGGCCGGATTCGGGGAATGAAGAAAACGAAGAATTTATGATTCCAGAGAAAAGGTTGGGATCTTAATACTTATGCAAGGATGTATTAGACAAGGTGAGTCAAATATTTGTTCAAGCATCCTTGAGGTGATATTAAAGTGGAATATATCTATAAAGTATAAGATACTTGTAGGTTTTTTATCAATATATAGGAATTATGATGGTTTAAATGCTTGAAGAATCCTATACGTTTTTGTAAAAGGCCTATTCAAGTACAATCATTGTTAGGGAATTAGGCTTTGAATTCGGCACCACGCACATTAGTGCTGATTGTGCAATTACTGTACTGAATCACTCATAGCCATCAAATTAAGAAAATTTCAATTATCAATTGAAGATAGTGACTATTTCGAACCATTTTCTAAAATTTGAAAGAATCGGAGTACACTCTAGCGAAGCTCTTCAAGACGTTTGTTTCTGGGGAAATTGAGAGAGATTGGAGATTCCAGGCCGATGTCGTGTATACTAATTTTTCAAAAGCATTCGATTCAATATATCATCAAATTTGGTTAACGAAGTTATCTCAATTTGGCTTCTGCTCCAATCATATCATCTTTTTAAGGCCTACCTGTCCAACCGGCGGCAATATGGTGAGGTCAACGGTGTGCGGTCTTGAGTATTTTCGAGTACTTCGAGAGTAGTAACCTTGGGCCGCTTCTTTTCATAATTTCTATCGATGATTTTGCTAAGGTGGTGGACGTAATTTGTCTGCTATTTGCGGCAGATTTCAAGATATCAGGGATGCATCTGTCAGGTCAAAGCTAGAATACGCAGCTTTAGAATAATCCCGCTACCACCAAATCCATATTGACGGGATTGACTCAGTGCAACGACGTTTCCTCAAGCATTTGTCATAAAAAGAGGATAATGTTTATCCACCCATCGGTTTTCCCTAAAATGTACTGTGAGAAGACACAGCATGAAGAGTTTAAAATGTCGGCGGGACGACCAATGCGTTGTGTTGATGAGTGGGATGGTTAACGATTCATGTATACTTAGCAAACTTAATTGCCTGGTTCCAAGATCTGCTTCCAGGGCTGAGAAAACATTTTACTTGCCGATATCGAGAACTAATACATTGAAGTATTCGCCTCTGTATAATTTGTGTCATGCCTTTAACTCTGTGTGTCCTGGCTTGGATATTTTTGACCGTAGGATCTCAGATATCAAATCATACTATTTGAGCTGACTTTGTGTTACTTGTCTTACTTTGTGAATTAGGATTTTTTTTTCTTGTTCTGTAGTTGGGTTCAACCTGTATAACATTGTATTTTTAAATAAATGAACAAATTCTCCTACAGTCATAATGAATAATGGAGAATGCTCAAGTGTCCCAATATTTTTTTAATTGTGACAATTAAAGAGATATGTAATCGACGTTTTGAAACGTCGATTACTTATGACTGGTGATGAAAAACAAATTTCACTATTGATTGTGAAAAATACAGAACCTACTACTTGAACTAATTTTTTCAACCAATAGTTAAAATTGATGCACCACATATTATGAAACTCGATAGACTTATTATGAAGGTAAGGAATTGATGAGACTGAACAAAGAATTAAAAGATGAAACTGAGTTAACATAAAATGTGAATATTGCTACTCTACCATTTATACTTTCAAACTTTTTGGCCTGACGCCACCGTTAGTTTCACTTTAATATACAGTTGGCAAAGTATCGTGAGCAGAGTTTTCCCCGTCGTGTTGCAGTTTTTCTTTCGCCGTCAACATTTTATACGGAAACATGTAGACTAGTCAGTGTAGTAATGAGTTCTAAACTATAACGGAAAGAGCGAACCGCGGTCGTTTTGTCCTGTAGTTATATACACTTCATGAATTTTCAGTTTTCGCTGCATCTGCATGATAATCCGTTGAGATGCTCCAACTTTTTAACAGCTCTTTTTGGAGTTGAAAATGCTTTTTTACAGATACTTACGGAATATCATCTTGGCTATATTGAATTCATTAATCGTAAATGGATTCATGAACCTAATATTGCACAGATTATTATTAACTAGGTAATTTTTTCCAAGAATTTTTTTTTTTTTTTTGAGATCTTAATCAGACTTAGCGCCCTGAGATTTCAACCAGAAAGAACAAATTTGTCAAAAACGCTCTAATTCATTATTTTCCAACAAGATTTCATCAGATCGAGAGAAAAAGTTGGAAACAACCCTGATTGATCAGAATAAATACTTCAAATAATTTTAAAGCTTCTACTTAATACATAATATCCATACATAAGTATATACAAGATGATATTCTGCATACCTGTTGAATTAGATCCAAATATCATTAATCTGAGCAAGAACAAACATCTTATCACAAATTTGTATAACTATTAAAAAATATATATATAAATATACAGGGAGGACATTTGAAAACGAAACAGACGAAATAAGTTTTTTCGATAGAAATGCTCGGACAGGTCGATTTCTGTTTCGAGGGGGACAACTTAAGATGTAGGTTACGGACGCATAGCGCTTCAACCCTCACCCCCAAATTTTGAATAGGTAAGATGGGGTGAATGATACCTCAATTCAAAGGTATTTCTATACTGATTTCAGCACAGTAATTATTTTTTCATTTTATGCATTAGTTCTCGAAATATTCATGCGTTAGTTAATTCTATCACTTAAATTAATTTTTTGCGAATAATTGACATCTCGTGCTTCCGAAACACCAAAATTTCCGTACTTGTATTTGAAATTGCAAAACATCAACCACTGGGCAAATGAAGTCATACCGTACGTGTTAATGCTACTAGGGTCAGATGTTCGACTAGCTGTTTTATTCACTGAAATCATTCTCCAACTGTAGGGTATCAGAAAGATTTGAAGTATTGATCTATGAAATAAGACTTTTCAAAGAAAAGTAAATAATTCATCAAAAACTCACATCAATAATTTAAATATTCAAATTGTTCACCATTAGCTTCCATACAATGAAATAAGTTTTGTTCGAAACGATGGCGCACATTTTGCAGCATTTCTGGAGTGATTTGACGACATTCGTTCACTATACGTCTTCTTAAATCTTCTATGGAATCGGGCTGTGTAGAGTAAATTGTACTCTTCAAGTGGCCCCAAAGAAAGAAATCTAGTGGTGACAGATCTGGCGATCTGGGTGGCCATTCAGTGGGACCCCTTCTCCCAATCCACCGATTTGGAAATCTTTGATCCAAATATTCTCGAACTGGTAAGGCGTAGTGTGGAGGAGCTCCATCCTGCTGAAACACAATCTGATCTTCCGCATAATTTCTATGCCAGTGGATTGGAGAAAGGAAGCCACAGTCATGGTTGTTTTGAAGCTCAAAATGTCGATTTTTCACAAAAAAACACTACAAGTGCCATGAAAACACAAATTCATTTTCAAATACTTAGTTGTAGATATTTCAAGAACTAATGCATAAAATGAAAAAACAATTACTGTGCTGAAATCAGTATAAAAATACCTTTCAAATGAGGTATCACTCACCCCATCTTCCCTATTCAAAATTTGGGGGTCAGGGTTGAAGCGCTATGCGTCCGTAACCTACATCTTCAGTTGTCTCCCTCGAAACAGAAATCGGCCTGTTCGAGCAATTCTATCCAAAAAATTTATTTCGTCTGTAATCTCGTCTGTTTCGTTTTCAAATGGCCACCCTGTATACTGCATGGATAAATAAGTCCCGAGACTAATCCAGAGATGGCGCTTGTAGTAAACCAGTCGATCGGACCAGAAACAGCCGAGTTATCGAGGTTGGAGTAAAGTCGTTTTGTAGTTTTTTCAAAAATGGAAAAGACTGAGTTTCGTGTTCTGATAAAACATTGTTTTTTAATGGGTAAAAACAGCATGCAAGCGAAACAATGGATTGAGAAATGTTACCCCGACTCTTGTCCATCAAAAGCAACGATTTGTCGATGGTTTGCCGAGTTTAAACGTGGTCGTACCGGCACAAATGACGCGGAACGCTCGGGTAGACCTGTGGAAGCCGTTACACCTGAAAATGTATGTGAAGTGACAAAAATTATAATGAAAGATCGTAAAGTCAAGCTCCGTGGGACTGCTGAGATGGAACGGATATCATATGGAAGTGTATTCACTATCCTATTACCAAGACAATGCACCCTGTTAGAAGTCGATGAAAACAATGGCAAAATTGAACGAATACTGGCTCTTTGCTAATCTTAAAAAATGTTCCAGGGAAAAAGATTTGGCCCAAATGAGGAGGTCATTGCTGAAACTGAAGCTTATTTTGAAACGAAAGATAATTTTTTTTTTATAAACATGGTATTGAAAAGTTGGAAAAGCGTTGGAACGATTGTATCACCCTAGAATATGATTATGTTGATGAATAAAAAAAAATTATTTTCATTGTTAGTCTCGGGACTTATTGATCCATGTGTAATATAAAAAAATATCCTTTTGAACATTTGGCTTACAAAACAAATGGTAGCAGGGGTTGGTGACGGGGTGCCATACAATTCGGTGTATAACATGAAAGCCTAAGGAAAAAACCCGAAAGAAAAAAAATACTCTGGATCCCTGCATAAGTGTTGTTTTGTGTACAAAAAAAGGTTTGAACATATTTGAGGGACTTCATTCTTCAAGAGTGGTCTTTTATTACTCGTAATAAAAACAGAAGCGTCTTCAAGATGCCCATAAAATCTGAAAATAAAAAGACAAAAGCAGAAAAAACTGAATACAAAAAATACATATCAAATGTGTTTGAAATTTATAACCGATTCCAAGAAAGAGTCGGAAACATTATGAATAGCCCTAAAACCTTCTTGAAACATATGTATGGGAAAATTATCGATGAGTTGAGGTATTGTTTCTTTTGCATATCGATATTCACAACTTACGCTTGGAACTGAGTTAGATCTGAACAGCATGCTATTGGTACGACCATGACCTGTTCTCAAACGGTTAAGAACTGCCCAAATATTTCTTCGTCAGAAGGATCAGAAATGAGATTTTTAGTGAACATTTCATAAGACATATTTGTAAATTTGCCACAAATTATAGACCAGATTTTAAAGTGACTAGATACGAAAAGTGAGACGTTTCAAAACGTCAAAAAGTTTTGGAAAGTGTCAATGATTCGTCAAAATCAGATAAAACAATTTCCATGATTTCATCTATAATAATTCATTTATATTATCAAAAAACATAAAGTTTTCAAAAACTTTTCGTACCTATACTTTTCGTAAAAATTATGCTCCAACTACGCTTTCGAGATGACTTAAATCTGAATAATTTTTGTATGGAACCGTACATTTGCCAGCTAATATTCATTTTTATTGCTGACAACTCAATCCAAAATAGGGCAGGAACTTTCCCTGTAATAAAGTTGTCATACTGAAATGAAAGAGCATTTTTCCCCATTTCAGAAATTATTCATGGATAATACTTATCGTGTTCACGCGAGGATTCACCTTAATTTCCATTTCAAATGATTCTGTTATGCTCCCCACGGTAGGTGCAAATACATATTTATCGATACGTATAGAGGTGGATATACCTATTTTGTGGAGAAATAGGAATAACGACACAATAACTATTGTTATCGATGGCAAAGCTCTGTAGGCGCATTATAGCTTTCCTGCCCAAAGCGGAACACAGACCCATTCTTGGGTTGGTAATACGCCAACGTAGCATAAATAATAATAGGTTCCGGTTATTTTGATAGCTCGCAAACCACCAAGTGGACTGTAGGGAAACTAAGAATGATTTTCGGAGTTAACTTCGGTTGTTATATTGCAGGGAATCTGTATTATACCGTATGAAGTAAGCGTCTCTATAGTGAACATTTGTTGTAAACGAACCTATATTTTTTTTGTTGGTTTGCTATGTGTAACATATTTAGTATACATCGATTCATTGAACATACAACATCATATTTTTTCATCGTGTTAAAAATGTCGAATTTTGTACCAGGAAGTGATGATTTGCGGAAAGCATTAAGTTTTTGTTTTCATTTGACGAGAAGTGCTGCAGAGTTGCATATTCTCTATTCCTTTGAATTTTTACTTGTTTTTACTATAAAGTTTGTCATTTATTTTGGAGCCCTGAAGATGATTATAAAATAAAATCGAAACGTCGGCATTTTGTCTGATTAAGTCTCTGAAATTTCAACCGAAAAGAAACCTCTCATCACTTATACACACGAAACAAAATCGGATTTGCATCAGATTGTTACTAGCGATGAAAAATGGATTCATTTTATGAATTCTAATCGGAAAAAAATCATGAGTCAATCCGAAACAACCATCAACATCAGATCGATTCGACAAGAAGACAATCCTGTGTGTTTGGTGGGACCAGAAAGGTGCAGTGTACCACGAACTCCTAAAACCTGGTGAAACCGTTAATTCTGATCGCTACCGACAACAAATGATCACATTGGCTGAGCAGCACTTTAATTCCTACGAGGAGGTCAAAAATTGGGTGTCCGGTTGGTTTGCTTGAAAAGACGAACAATTTTATTAGCGTGGTATCCACAATATGCCAGAAAGGTGGTCAAAATATGTAGAAATCGATGGCCAATACTTTGAATGAAATGTTTTTACTTTCCCAAATATAATTAGTTTTATTTTGCCAAAAAAAAAGCTCATTTCATACCGGTATGCCTGATACACGGCATATGTACAGGATGGGCATATTTCGATGTAGTAGCACTACAACTTTCAAAGCAGAGGAGATCATAGACTACCTATAGATAGGCAACTCTGGCATGAATTTTGGTCCCGACTTCGAGAGCTCAACTTATAGCGCCATCTTTAGTCATCGCCTAGTTGATTACAGATTCCATTCGCACAACGTTCCGTCTCGTGGCGCCCTCTAGAGCATTTTATATGAGTTATCATAGGATTCCACGCCAGCGCAAGTTGAATCCCATATTTTTATCGCATTTGAAGACAAATACATTTGAAATGACCATAATTCTTTTAATCTGCTGAAGATTGTCACAATTCTAATAAAAAATATCATTTGATCAGAAAATTGATACAATTTGCAGCAGATTAAAAGAATTATGGTCATTTCAAATATATCTGCCCTTCAAATCAAAGAACATACTGATCTTTAGAGGATGAAAGGAAATAAACAAAAAAGAAACTTCAGAAATATATATATAATGCAGTAAATAATCAATTTACAATAATTTCAATATTGAGGGAAAGAATAAAGGAACCAACAATAATTATGCAACAATTACTCATCAAGTTATGAAAATACATTGAAAGAATAAATTAGAATATTAGTGACAAATATATCAATTTAAGCATGAAATGCATTAAGTTTTATACTTTTATGAGAGAAACAATTTCTAAAAATCTATTTTCTTTTAGATACTTTTTCGAATGCCATCTTCATTATTGGATCATAAGATCTTATTGTTTTTTTTCCCGATAAAATTTTATTAATAGTTCTGTCATAAAAGTACAGAATTAATTTCATGGCAAAATCAATAAACTTATTAACTGAAATTACATGAATTTGGCGTTTCAACGGTAAATCTCACATATCCGTTGAAGTATTCTAGGCATCTTCTGATAAACGATTTTAATGAAACCTACTATCAGTGGAATACCCAAAACTATAATCAATGACCATGAGCAGTTCACTTATTTATAAATACCTTGTTGCCTCAAAGATTCTTCAGGAGTTCTGGAGGGTAGAAAAAATATGTCATCATTATGAGGGCGGCTTACATAATCTGAAAGATTATTGAAATTACAAAAATGATAATCATAGGGAGTAGAATGAATTACTTGGCATATGAAGTGTTGGTAGAACAAATCTTTTTTAGCTTTCCATGTGGGTCTTTACAATCCATATGAAAATGCTCTATGCAAATAACGTTTTTGGATGAATGAAGACATGGATTTCCGATTCTCAACTTGTGTAATGAAAAACCTAGAAAGAAAACAGTGTTAGAAACTGTCCCAAATTTTTACTAATCAGAAATTACTACACGAATATGAAATTGCTATAGAAAATATCAATTCACAGTACATTTTTAGTGAGTTATAAGTTAATCCAAAACCACTACTTATATGAATGCAACACATACCTTTTGACATTACTATCACTGTAGCAATTGGGAACACAGCAAGAATAAACCATTTCAATTAAATTAAATTGAATAAGTTGAAAATGAAAACCTCTCTAGCTGAATAACACTACTTTTTGAATTAAAAATAAGTAGTCTATGTATGGAATAAACCTAGAACACGAAATAGGAAAAAAAAGGCGCTGACATAGATAACATGAAAGTTCATGCTCGTCAAAGAATAGTTCATCACGACTGAGATTCGATAAAATCCGTTTTTACCGATCACTAGGTACTGAGAATTCCTAATTTATCGATCCGCTTTGGAGATGACTACAGATGTCTCTGCCGCTCGTCGAAGAAAAACGTGACCACCTTTGTAGTAGGCGAGTTCCCACCCCCTGGAGGAGATAGACGAAATCTGATACCCTATTCTCGTTCTCCTTTTCTGCGAAACTATCAAGAGTATTATTCATTTTTGGCTACCTTCTTTTGTTTTCGAGTTATAAGCGAAATGTGGAAAAATGGCGATATCGAAAAAAATTCAAATCTCGGCTAATACTGATGTTAGAGCTGTGAAATTAAAACATTATAAAGGCACTTTTTCATTTAGAATCCATTGGCTTGTTTTTGCTCTTGGTGTCATTTCAAATTACGAAGTTTTGACTCAAAGTTATGTTTTTGAATAGGAACACTATATTTCTGTACCATTTTCTGAAAGCTCAATTTTTTTGTGCAACATCGCATCGTTTGCATAAACGTAAGTGATAGAACATGGTCAAAAACCCTTTTCCATCTGAGATTTGATCCAATAATGAACTTGATCGAGATATTTGAACAATTAACCTTATCTGAAAAATATGAAAACTCTAGCTCTTCTTTTTTGAAAGATAGAGAATATATGGCCAGTCGAACATACCCAAGTTTGACGAGAGATTTTTTATCCGGAGGTCGAATCCAATCGATTGAGAACATTTCAGGCTCAATATTAAAAAATAAAATAAATTTGGACAAAATAATAGCAAGCTCTTCCACTAATTTAATGAACAAACGCGCAAAAATAGAGAATTTACTAGAAAATATCGTTTCAAAACATGTGAGGCAATATTATGATACAGCGCTGAATGTAATAAATTCTCAAAAAAGTGTTGTTAAGTTATTGAGGACTAATAAAATATACAGTTCAAGTTCAAGAACTTTTGAAGGCTTGCTCAGCGTTGTATTCCAAATATATGAGAATAGGGTTCAGTGGTAGAAGGTCTGGAGTTCAAACAAAACCACTTACTGAAAACAATGCCAGCCGATTTCAACTTCATTCAAAGTCTTCTGTAACACACTGAAATTGACAGTTCGATTACAGATTACAATATTCGACTTGTTTTATAACCTCAGCTATGCTTCCATCTATGAAATAACTTATCTTGGGAGCAATATAGCTTCCAAGCATTACCCGAAGATCGAAAACCGAATGGGATAAAAAAGTTAGATTCCACTCGCTTCATAAAAAACGAATAAACCAGAATATCGGAAAATTTTTTCACAGCCGACCTACATATTTTCAAAACATCCATATCAGAAGGCCACAGGGTACATGATGAAAAATCCGATATCGTGAATAAGGCCGAAGGAGAATTCATTTATAACATTTTATGAGGTCCATTCAATGTCGACAGCGGAACGGAGACAGTGTTAGATAAAATCACGTTCTTGAGGGGACACGTTATTATCTACCAAGGTGCAGCCGTTTGTGGCAAGCAGACCGCCATGTTGGCAACCGTTTTCCTCGCTTCACCTCTGAAAAGGTGCCATATCTTTTAATAACTTTAATCGAAAATTGTACGTTCAACGGAAATACTGGGCAAGTATTGATCGCTGTTGGATTAGGAAGTTTTTCTCGATTCTCCTGATAATCTGGCTCATTTATTCAATAGCCTGAAGGAAAAAGAGGAATCTGGATTATCATTAGGTTCTCCAAGATGTGAGATTCGTTGGGAGCTGAGAACGTGCTCTGATCAATGACTTTTGTTGGTATCCATTTTAGGCAGAATGTATTCTAGATCTGGACGATCCCCCATTGAGATATGGAATTTCCCGCCATGAAGCAGCCAATAATATTGTGAAAACGCAAACGATTTATTTTATAGAGCAAATCCTCTCAAATACAAATGGAGAGATTCTTTGTCGTAGAAAAATTGGTTTTACACCGAACACGTAATTCACTTAGTTATTTATATAATCGGGTGAAATATCATATTTTAATGTGCGCATGATTGTGAGTTGTGGAATCTTCCAATTATCGACGAGAGATGTCGTTGGATATAGATATAGAAGTCTAGGCGGTTGTCGTCTGGGTGTCACCTCTGTCTGGATAATACTCAAATGTGATTGCCAGAGTTCAATAATACTTCAGAATTGTTACCGTCGGGGTGAATGATATATGGTATAGACGATCCCAAATAAGGTGAAATTATTTTATTGCTACCCTCCACTCATCTATAATATAAAAATGAATCGCAAAAAGTGTTGGTAAGCGCATAACTCAACAACGCCTGGACCAATTTGGCCAAATCTTTTTTTAAAATGTTCGTTGAAGTTCAAGGATGGTTTTTACGGCGAGAAAAATTGGAATTATTGCTGGAAAAACCTTAAATATAGCCCTTTCCTTTTCCCATACAAATGATTTGTAACTAAAAAGGTTTTGCAGCAATGTAAATTGATTGTTTGGGATGAATGCACGATAGCGCATAAAAAATCTTTGGAGGCTTTAGACAGAACCTTAAAAGATCTACGGAGCAATAATAACCGATTTGGTGGTGCAATGATTTTATTAGCAGGAGATTTTCGTCAAACATTGCCAGTGATTCCACGATCAACGCCAGCTAATGACCAATCTGGAAACATATTCTCTAAACAACTCATTGACATTGGTAATGGCAAATTTCCTATAGACATGTTGACTGGCTGCATTAACTTTCCTCAAAGTTTTTGTCAGTTAACTCGATGAAAAGATGAACTTATTCAGAAGGTGTTTCCAGATGTTTCTCAAAATTACAGAAACCATGATTGGTTGAGCGAACGAGCTATACTGGCTGCAAAAAACATAGATGTAAATGAATTAAATTTCAAAATTCAAGAACAAATTACAGGCGAATTGAGGATATATAAATCATTTGATTCGGCTACTAATCAAGATGATGTAGTCAACTATTCACCGGAATTTTTTAACTCGCTGGATTTGCCAGGATTGCCACCTCACAATCTTCAATTAAAGGTTGGATCGGTGGTTATAATGTTGCGAAATATCAACCAACCGCGTCTTTGCAACGGTACACGGTTAGCGATAAAAAAATTACTAAACAATATGATAGAAGCAACTATACTCAAAGGAAAGTATAAAGGAGAAGATGTTCTCATACCGCTCATCCCAATGATTCCGACTGATTTGAGTTTAAACGACTACAGTTTCCAGTGCGGCTTGCTTTTGCTATGACTATAAACAAGTCCCAGGGGCAATCATTAAGTGTTTGTGGTATTAATCTAGAAAACCCATGTTTCTCACATGGTCAATTGTATGTTGCCTGTTCCCGTGTTGGAAAACCATCAGATTTGTTTATCTATGCGCCAGGTAATTAAACAAAAAACATCGTATACCACAAAGCACTAGAATGATAATAATAATAATTATGATTCACATGATTAACAATAAAGCGATTACTTACTTTTAAATCCTTATATATGTTTTATTTCATTATTTTTTATTCACAACGCCCTATCACCAGGGTGACGGTTCTGTTCAGGAGAATTTTTTAAAATACGTAGGCACAAAAACTGCCACATTACAAATCTTTTTCACAGGACGAGGTCTGTCGGGTCAGCTAGTTAACAATAAAAATTAATGGTTCCACTTCTCAATGTCCATATTCAGCAGTACTGTTGAATGGCAAATCTAGTCAATTGAACAGGAATAGTGTGTGTAAAGTCGTAAAAGTTCTGTAGGCAGGAGATTGTCAGCATTATGTAATATTCTCAATGATACTATTTTGTTACTTGGCACAAAATGTATTGCCATTACTGATTTCTACATATTATTGATGAGGGTATTGATTGGGTATGCGAATATAAACGTAAAATATGTATTTTTCTATAATTTAGGATATCATCGTTGTAACGCAATCTAGTAATTGCACATTAAACGTCTTTGATGATCGTTCAAATTCATTTTTGAATAGTATCACTCAGAAGTCAAACGAGTAAATGCTACTGACCTCACGTCTGTGCTTTTCAATATTTTCTTTATAGTAATTGCATATATTGGACTTCTAGCTAAGGATTCAGTGGAAAATTACTATAGTCACGAATAATCCTACAATTCATCAGTAGGTATTCTGCATTTTATGATTCAAGAGCTAAAGAAGGGGATCATTTTGTTCTCCAGGGCAGCGTACGCCTCTAATTAAAAAACTCTAATTATTCGGCATGGGAATTTACGCCTGAACTGAAAAAGATAATTTACGTTCGGTCCTATTGTACGCGATCGTAAATCTTGATAAGATCGGTTGTATTTCTGGCCCTAATTGTGTGCAAGAGCCTGCTCCGTTTAGCATTCGATTCTTTCCATAAATCATGCATTTTTAACGGTTTCGCTAAAAGATATCACATAATTCAAGCAACATTAATCTTCTCTTGTAAAGAAATAAGTTAGAAAAATATTCAACAACTGAGGACGTAGAAAGTTTGGAGTTTCAGACTTCGGACATATTTACAGATTGTATGTCTTCGATCTTCATTCATTTCCTGGTTAGAAAATGCCGAACTAAGTTGCAGAAGCCTATATTATTATCATAATCTGAAACAGATGGCCTTTGCAGCTTTCTGGAATCTTAGACCACCCACATAAGTAACCAAACCGCTTCTCAATCCAGCACACCAAGTCTTCTAGTTGTTTTTTCACCTGATCCAATCAACCAGTTGATTGAATCTACTGACTTTTCAAAGGGGTTGAAAACGTACTTCTATCTATAGGGTTCAGTCAGCAAATCCATCATTGGAACTAGATACGGCCATATCAGTACAGCTGCTATATTTGAATTTTTATCTGTATTTTGTTATGCAGATCATCTTCTAGATATCCTTTTGCCAAGGTCTAGGACTTCCATTCTCCATGAAGTGTCAAAGTAGTCAGTATAGCCCATGCAAGGACTAGTTGAATACTATCTCAGTAGGTGACAGGTATAGAGAGCTGCTTCCTCCAATATAACCATCATTGCAACTCTTGAAGGTATCTTCGACAACCTTTTTTATTCCATCATCAAAATTTCCCTACCTACTTGCTTTTCAAAGATTGTCTGAATTCTTATACGCAACAAGGTATAAAAGAATATAAATTTTGGTAATGATGAAAAAGAATATAAAAAATATTCTACGTTCGACCATGGTCCTTAGTCTATGTAAGGAACTATTCAACGCAAAATTAACGAAATAACTGTCTGTAAATTTTCAAAATTATTTTTTTGGACGAATTATTCACACGCACTGTATAATCGGCAATGCTCAGGATTACAGAATATTTTAGCTCTCATAAAAATATCGAATAATATCGTTATCTAAATTCAAATTAAATCATGGAATCAACAATATTCACAACGTTCTTGATTCGTTTAAATAGGGTGTTATTCCTATCTGGTTTACATTCGATGCAATTGATACGATGAAGTGAGAACTAATTTCAACGTCCTCATCAGGAAGTTACCTTTGTCGAAGTTTCAGAGTACCTCAAA
Source organism: Micraspis discolor (assembly GCA_030674115.1). Classification (NCBI taxonomy): domain Eukaryota; kingdom Metazoa; phylum Arthropoda; class Insecta; order Coleoptera; family Coccinellidae; genus Micraspis; species Micraspis discolor. Next base: position 8,502,444 of record JARTUT010001740.1, read on the forward strand.
ACATTGGGCTCTACACGAAACTCTGATTTCAGCAATAAACTCCATTCAGTAGCGAAGATAGGTAAAGTTTTGCATAATAGTTACACAGTATTACTGGCAAGCAAATTTGAGCTTTCCGACAACATATGGCGAGTAAGATATAATTCCAGATGTTCTGAATAATTTTCGAAGAGGTAGTGGATCTAATTTTGGACCTTGAAAACAGCGAAAAAAGTATCAGAGCAGGCTTATACGGGGGGAGTTTTCTTATGAGTTATATATCGAATAAAAACTGTCTTTTCCCCTTTCAGTATTGTAAGCTACTTTGGCGCTGCCTTGACAAATGTAAGTGAAATTTACTCAACAAGGTATTGGTTGCCCTTAACGTTATTTTCAGAAACTTAAATATTTTATTTTATCAACATATTGCAGAAACCACAAACATCCGGTAATATTAATTGCAATTAATACTGATTGTATATTTCTTACATCATGTGTATTGAATTTTCTGACTCCACAGATCCTTCATTTTATTCAATGTTTTTGCAACTGTTGAAGCAGTGCAAGAGACATCTGGCTGGGTCTTATTGTATAAAATTTTGATAGCTACTTTTTTTTTGTGGTTGAGGCTACGTAACTACACATTCCGTAAACCTCAAACTTCATAAATTTGGCAATTCTACTAGGAATTGACGAAAACGTAATTTTTCCGACATGTAGGTTTAAGCATTTTACATCTTAGTAGCGCATCTTTCCCCGGGATCCTTTGATCTTTGAAGTGATATTCTTGTTCAGTACTACCTGACATTTCATAATGGAACGACTTAGCCCGGCACAGCCTCTACAAATTGTTCAGCTTTATTAAAAAAAGGTGCGTTCCCCGATTAATGTGTTTCGGGCACTTAGAGCGACTTACGGTCCACATAATCGTCACCGACTGCATCCCTAAGTTTGGGATTCAATATTCGTTATTGGATAATACTCGACCACATAGACAACATCTAGTTCGTAGTGAAGAGAAAATAGTGGCGGTGGGGGAGAGTGTACGTAATGACCCTGATGTGTTGATTCGTCGCCGTTCTGAACAGCTCGGCCTTTCGTATTGAACGATTTTACGTAAGAATCATTCTTTGAAACCTTATAAAATTCAATTATTTCAAGAACTGAAGCCGACTGACTTACCGATTCGTTTAAGTTTTTGTCGTTGGGCTCTTGACAAGTTTACACAAGATCCTCTCTATTCTGGAAAAGTTTTGTTCACCGATGAGGCCCATTTTTGGCTAAATGGGTTCGTGAAAAGACAAAATGCCCGAATCTGGGGTGATGAAAAACCCGAAGAGTCTCAAGAATTGCCGTTATATCCAGAACAAACAACTTTTTGGTATGGTTTATGTGGAATAAATGGTCCATATTTCTTCAAAACAGAGGACGGCCGGAATGCTACTGTGAATGGTGACCATTATCGCATCATGATAACAGACTATTTCTTGCCCGAAATTGAAGCTCGTGGTCTCGATGAAATGTAATTTCAACAAGATGGTGCACTTGCCATAAAGCCCGTGAAACCATAGTTTTACTACATGAGCATTTCGGTTAGCAGACCGAAAGCGCCATCGAAAAAAAGATTATAAAATGAAATTGTTTTCATTAATATTTTTTTATTTGAAAAGAAAGTACCTCTTAATAAATCACCCTTTATATCATATTCGGGCTATTCAAGCATGAACTTATTCACATCCTTCCTATTGAACACATTCGATTTTTTGGGTCTATATTAATAGTTTTTTTCCTTGAAAAATTCTTTACGTTTTGGATAATTAGAAATATCTATATTTTCCTCTATATGAACCGACTTCAACATACAATACTCACATCATAAACTTGATGGGGACTTCAATTATTTCAAGTATTTTTCTCATGAAAATACGCCGAAAATGAGGTTTCTGAGACTTCAGTAACCGTAGTAGTTTTATATACTATATGAAATATATATACATCAACCAATCTCGAACCCTTATAGTATGAATATCTTCTGGGCATTCTCGTTCACCTATAGGGAGCTGATGAATTCGTTCTATTTCGACTCTTGGTTAGAAATAATGAGAAAGATATCTCTCGATCAAAATGAGCTTAAAAGTTCAAATTACATATTCGTTGATTAAAGTGCTGGATACGTAAATGGAACTCTTCAAGAGCAAACCTAAAAAATAATTGCTTTGACTGGTGGCCTGGTCATTGTATCACGTTAAGTCTACGCCCTATGCCTGAACAGTGGCACAGTCCTTTTTAATGGCACTGATAGTACCATCCTACTTGACCAGCCAGTGCCATAGAATCTTGTGTGAATTACTGTCAATTCTCGCTCATTTGTCCTCATAGAGAATCACATCCTTGAGTCCGTAGCCATCAAAATTGCATGAACACGTAGGTTGAATCGAGCCAAAAATGCATCGTTTTGAACTGGACATGTAAATGTCGCCGATGAATGAGAAAAACGCAGATTTACCCACCGAAGTATGAGAAAACTTTCAAGCACATAAACGAAATGAAAGAAGTCATTATATCCTCTGATCTACGATAGCAGTGAAACTCCGAAAAGTAGGAGCATAAAGAACTGCAGAGGACGCCATCAAGAAATACATCCCAGGATATTTAGTGTCTCCTGAAAACGCCGAATAATGCCGACTTCGCGTCATTGACCGCTCGGCCAGACGGCGTATTTCGAATTTATGACATGCCATAAACGCCGATTTACACCCGATAGTCGCCCGACTATATACGACAGATACAGGAATTTTATTAGAAAAACGAAACGACCTGGCATATGGCCGATCGATGTTCACTAAATAATACGCCACTGCCTCGGCGTTCTTCCCTTCTCGGTCTTCCTTGTCCGCGGTCCATTAAAAAGCGAAGCTACTTCGTATCTGTTAGCAATATTTCAGGTGTGCTAAGGAAGTTTCTACTCCACTCAAGAGTGGATTCTTTTGTGTTTCTCCAGTTTTGTGTGCGGAAGGTTGTTCAATACGAAAGATCCATTCTGGTGTTTTTTTATGGCAAATCATCTCTGAAAATAACGTTCCAATGGAAATTCTATGAAGAGGAATGAAGGTTATTTGATCAATGAGGACTGAAAACAGAATTTATTTATTTAGCGTATGGCTTACATCACAGTTCATATTAATAACAATAGGGTACATATAAATATATAAAATTTTATATCGGACAGTACTAACAATAACACAATTAAAGAAGTACAAATACAGATAGATATGGTGGGCCATTTTATAAACAGATGTCTAATCTTGATATATGTATAATCAATTGCCTTTTGTGTTGCCATCAAGAAATCTTCTGAATTGCCTGTGTATGCTCTTATTGGACAGTCTTGTACTATGTGTCTGATGGTCTGTCTGTCGGCCCCACAATCGCATGCTGCTGAAGGAAGATTGCCTCATCTGTATATGGAGTCGGCGCATCTTCCGCAATTGGTTCTGATTCGATTAAGCGATGTCCAAGTTCGACGAGGAAGATCGAATCCTGCAAGTATGTTGGTAATGCACGACATACTGTGATACGTTGAGGCAACTTCCTCTTCCCATTTCTCTCTCCATCTCTCATTTATCTCGAAGTTGTTTTGTTGTAGCAAATGAGCAGTCTTCAATGAGGATGTCTTGATCGAAGTCGATGTCGTCCTTGGATATCTGGAACATCATTATGAACTTGCAGCTGAGGGTTGCTCATAATTTTATAAAACTCTCTAACGAGGCCATGTTCTCGACGCAGATTGGGGGAGCAATGATGCTAAGAATAAGCAGCCATATTGTGTGGGTTGGCTTTATTGTCCCTGATATAGTGCGCATGGTTTAGTTTAATTGAGTGTCGACCATATGGAGCATGGAGTTCTGTAACACGAGGTCATCCGTCCACAAACAAGTTGCCAACACTGATAGTAAGCGATGCGGGATCTTCTCACGATCCTATTCAAAACAAAAACATAAACAAAAAGGAAGAATATGATCAAACAATAAATCGCGGTCAAGTTTCTTCACCAACTCCAAGTTCAGTGGAAAAATCGATTTCGAAACAGCAATATAAGGGTGTCGGTGATGGTTTGCCAACGACAAAAAATGTTGATCAGGGACCCTGGACGGAAGTGTCCCGAAAAAAATCAAAATCGACCAGGAAGCGAAATCCTCCTTTGGCAGTTGGGAGCTATGCGGGAAATTCAATGGTCGAGGGTGTGGAAAAATTCATGGCCCTTCACGTATCTTACCTGAAACCAAACACAACAGAAGATGATCTGCGGAAATATCTTTTGCAGAATCTCACACAGATTAAGTGTGAACGTATAACTTCGAAATATCCTGACAGTTATTTGTCATTTAAAGTGCTTGTACCTGCTTCCGATTATGACAAGGCACTGGACAGAAAGAATTGGCCCAACAGGTCTAGTGTCCATCGTTTTTTTCAGCCGAGAAAAATCAACATCCCGACAGATTAAGCCCCAAGTATTTAAACTACTGCAATTAAATGTCCAATGTTTGTCTAATAAATTGGACATTCTTGAGGTACTCTTAGTTGAGAAAAATCCAGATATTGTGAGTATTGCTGAACACTGGTGCTGTACTGACAACGTCAGAACTATGATTTTTCCTGGTTACTCACAGGTTGACTTTTACTGTCGTCCTCGAAGATTACATGGTGGCTCCATGATTTATGTCAAGGATGGAATTCAGGTGAAGAATTTGTGCGTTTCAAAATTTTCTGAGGAGATGGAGTGTGAGATTTGTGGTACTATAGTGTTGGCTCATGGTGCTCGTGTGGGTGTTCTTAGTGTATACAGGCCCTGTTCAGGTAGTTTTGTTAACTTCCTAAGTATTATTTCACATACTTTACATAGCCTCGTTGATACAGTTCATACCATATTTGTGTGTGGTGACCTCAATGTTGATTTTTTAGAAAATAATTGTACTAGTCGTAAGCTATTTATTGATTTCCTGGAGTGTTTCAATCTCAGACTCTCGTCTTATGAACCCAGTAGAGTTTTTACTAATATAAATAGTCATACATCTGTATCGAAGGTAGATTACGTTTTGACCAATTTAAGTGCAACTAATTGTAACTGTGACGTTTTTGAGCCCCATATTAGTGACCATCGGGCACTGTTAATTGATTTTTCTATAAGCCACGATATCACCTTAGTAAAAAGAAGTAAATTTAATTTCCATCGGGAACTTATAAGTCAATCAGAAAATAAAAATTTATTGGTTTGGCGACTTGTGAGTGAACTTACTGGCCTGAAAAATAAAAACCATCAAACTATCGCGCTTGTTGTCGATGGTGCATCTTATGAAAAAAGTATTGAGATTTCGGAACTTTTTGCGGACTATTTTTCCACTGTAGCTGAAACTGCACTAAATAATTATTATGGTAACTCGCTGTCCAATGCATGCACTACATCTTCCATGTTGAATTCGAGTTTTTTTTTTTACTCGGTTATTGAGCTTGAAGTGATTGACATAATAAAAGCCCTAAAAAATAAAAAATGTACTGGCACCGACTGCATTTCAGCAAGAATAATGAAGATGATATGTGATGATATTAGTCCACATTTCGCTCACATAATCAATCAGTCAATTAGTATGGGAGTATTCCCTCATATTCTCAAAAAATCTGTTGTAATTCCAGTTCACAAAAAAGATAGCGTGGAAGACATCGCTAATTACAGACCAATCTCTATCCTGAGTATTTTTTCAAAAGTTTCCGAAAGGATTATGAAATATCTAGACAAATTTCACATACTTGATGGTGCCCAACATGGGTTCAGATCTGGTCGCTCTACCTCAACCGGGGCAATACGTTTCGTTGAGTATGTTTATGAAAGTCTGGATGACGGCTTTTTTGTTGCTGGACTATTTTTTGATCTATCGCGTGCATTTGACAGTCTTTCATTTAAGTTCATTATAGATATATGTTACAATTTGGGTTTCAAGAGAGTGTTTCTGGATTGGATTTTGAGTTATCTCGAAGATAGGACGATTTCCGTCGGAATACAGAATTCTTTCTCTGCAGAGCACAATGTCAGATTAGGTGTGCCCCAGGGTTCTGTCCTCGGTCCACTTTTGTTTTTAATTTTTATCAATGATCTCCCCCACTATTTTTCTGTTGTAGTAAAGAAGTGTATGATAACCCTATTTGCTGATGATACCTCAGTGGCAGTAAGAGCTAAAAGCTTTGAGGAGCTTCAAGAGTTGCTGCTTGTTCTGGTTCAGAGCTTTGTTCAATGGTGCAGAGAGAATGCACTAATAATCAACATAAGCAAAACAGCAACGTTTTTCAATCGGTAATGTTGATGGTAGTGGGCTGAACATTCACTACCTGGATAAAATCATTGCAGCTAAGGAAAGTACTAAATTTCTGGGAGTACATATTGACTGAAATTTGAAATGGAGTTTCCATATCGATGCGGTTTGTAAACAACTAAACAGGTCATATTACGCCATTAGTAGGGTCAAAAAATATCTTCCTCTGGAATCGTTGATGAACGTATATTATAGCTTGGTATTCAGCCATTTATCCTATAATATTCTGCTATGGGGTAATTCTTCGGACGCCGGAAGAGTTTTCATCCTGCAAAAGAGGATCTTGCGAATGATTTTTAACATTGCTCCCCGATCTTCATGTAGGCCTTTGTTTCTTGAACATAGAATCTTGACACTTGCCTCAATTTTCATATACAGAGGCTTGGTTTATGCGAAGGAACATGAAAACAGTTTGCTGAAATTGTCTAGTTTTCATCAATATAGCACTAGAAATAGACAAATGTTGGCATTTCCAAAACATAAAACCGCTAAATTCGAACTATCTCCAATTTACCAGTCCATTAAATTATATAATCACCTTCCTGGTCACTTTCAATCGGCTAATTTGAGTAGATTCAAGAAATTAGTTAAGGAATTGTTATTTTTTAAGTCTTATTATAGCGTTCAAGAGTATTTCCTCGATAAGCTGTAAATTGTTAATTTTCTTTTTCTCGACTTATCCTATACATGCTTTGTAATGTCTAAGAGGATCAATAAATTATTATTATTATGTGTGTGTTTGCTATTAAGCCACACTGGAGCGCAGTACTCTGCGACTCTACAAAATTTCCAGGGAGGTTTTAGGAAAAATTGGAATTGTTCAGATAAGGTCTTGACCTTACAACTATCATAGAATCAGGCTTCAATAAGAGGTTGAAAACAGAAGCTGCTTTCATTGATTTATCTGCGGCATATGATATCGTCTGGAAAGATGGATTAATTTTCAAACTATCTGAGGTGTAGCAAAATGGTAAGATTATTGGAAAATATGTTATCTGATAGAAGGTTTCATGTTTTCGTTGACAATAAGAGTAGCAATGTCATAACATTTGAAACCGGTCTTTCACAAGAATCAGTTTTAGCTCCTTTACTTTTCAATTTATATCTCAGTGATCTACCCACGACATCATCTCAGAAATTTGTTTATGCTGATGACATTGCTATTGCTTATCAGCATTCGGATTTCCATACTCTGGAGAACATACTATTTATTATCTGATTTGGAAATTTCAGAGAATTATTTTATTGAGTCTCAATTATGTCCCAATCTCAACAAAACAGAGGTATGTAGTTTCCATCTGAATAATAATCATGAAAAATGGTATTTAGCTGTAACTGCAATGATTCCCCTATCGAACATAATTTCTATCTTACATGCTTAGGAGTTTATTGAGTTAAGATTCATCATTTAAAGCTCTAAGTTACTCGTGTAAAAGATTGATTAGACGGGATTTTATGAAATACAAGCTTTCCATCGAAAGTGAGATGGCATTTGCTCCAAAAAAATTTTTTAAGTTTATATCTGTAAAAGACAGGGTTTTCAGATGTCCTAACTTGATGGAGAGCAAGATTTCAGCTCCTTCCTGTTGGAAGGTATCAATATTGACACCGTGGACGTTGAACGCGCTTTGTTATCCCTGGATGTTAATAAGAGTCCGGGGCCAGATTCTATTCCCCCATTGTTCATTCGATCATGTACTGTGTCTCTTTTTGAACCTTTGAAATAATATTTAATAAATCTCTAAAATCTGGGGTTTTTCCGAATCGTTGGAAGTTGGCGTGTGTCGTTCCTATCTTCAAGGCTGGAAATAAGCTATCGGTAGAGAATTATAGACCAATAAGCAAACTCTCTATTTTTGCTAAAGTGTTCGAGTCCCTTGTATACCCCCATTTATTCCATCTTGTCAAATCCCAGATTATTCCCGAGCAACATGGTTTTTTCAGGGATCGTTCCGTTGAAACTAACCTGGTCAATTTTACCGAATTCTTGTTGGAGGGTCTGGATGAGGGGGTTCAAGTAGACGTCATTTATACAGATTTCAGTAAGGCTTTTGATAAGATATTTATCGGTAGACTACTTGGAAGGTTGTATGGAGTTGGGGTCTGTGGGTCTCTCCTGCGGTGGTTTGAGTCTTATCTCAGAAATAGGTCGCAATACGTCTCTGTGGAGGGTTTCGAATCACGGTACGTGTCAGCTTCATCGGGGGTTCCACAGGGCTCCCATCTGGGGCCATTATTATTTATAATATACATAAATAATATAATAAAAATATTTAAATTTTGCAAAATACTATTATTTGCAGATGATTTGAAGATGTTCATGAAAATCAGGGACTCCCGTGACTGCCGGCGTCTTCAGAATGATATCGACTCCTTCATGGAATTTTGCGGAAGGGCTAATCTCTTCACTAATATGACCAAATGTCGTGTGATCTCGAGGAGGAACGATCCTATAATGTTTCCATACATGTCGCTGAACACACCGCTGATGCGTTCAAGTCATGTACGCGATTTGGGTGTTATTTTTGACTCTTATCTCAAATTTAACCTACATATCGACAATTTCGTAACAGCGTCAAGCCGCATGCTCGGTTTTATATTGAGACAGAGTCGTTCGTTTTGCAATTATAAAACCTCCATTGCCCTTTATTACGCTTATGTGTTCAGCAAGTTGAATTTCACTTCCATTGTATGGAACCCCCAATATAACACTTATATAGACCGAATTGAGAGGTTTCAGATGAGATTTCTTCGTTTTCTAGGTTCAAAGTGTGGTCTACGGTTGAATAGAGGAGATCCAGAAAATTATGTGATGAGGTTGAAACACTTTAACATGATTAGTTTGCAAAATCGCAGAATTATGAATGACGTACTCTTCGTAAATAAGTTATTAAATAATCAATTGGAATCATCGTCACTCTTATCGCGAGTCAACTTTCATGCTCCTTCGAGGAGATTCAGACAGCTGGAAACCTTCGTCTTGCCCTTGAGGCATACTAACAGCTCCAGGAATTCCCCTATTATTAGAGTGCTTAGTCGTTGTAATAGTTTTAAGGATCTAGTGGATGTAATTGGTCATAGCCACGAATATGTTAAAAGGTATCTCTACTTGATTAATTGTTTTTTCTGTTTATTATCGCTGAATCATTTTTGTTTTTTCCTTTTTTAAGGAAAGATCACAAGTAGTTATGAAGTATAAAAATTGTTTCATTCAATATCAAAATTTTTGTTCTTTTTTTCTTTTTTTTTTCGTTTCTATGTAAGTATTTGCACTTTTGTCAATCAATGTTAATTAGTGGACATTGTTTTTGGGTATTAATTTACCTGTATATGTTCTTGTTATGAATAAATAAATAAATCTCTCAATTACAAGGCTCATTTAGATGATCTGAGCCTAAAACTGAAAACTAGGAATAATATTCTTCAGAAATTAGGTGGATCATCTTGGGGTGCTGATGCTTTCACTCTTCGCACAGCATCTTTAGCTTTAGTCTTTTCTGCAATTGAGTATTGTTGCTCTGTTTGGTTTAATAGTGCACATACACAAAAAATCGATGCACAATTGAATACATCATGAGAATTATAACTGGCACCATAAGATCTACAACGGTTCATTGGTTACCAGTTTTGCCTAACATAACATAAACAAATACGATACGTACTTTTTGTATTCAGTTCTTTTTTCTGATTTTGTCTTTTTATTTTCAGATTCGATGTGGGCAACTTGAAGAAGCCTCTGTGTTTATTAATTAAAGACCACTCCTGAAGAAAGAAGTCCCTCGAATATTTTTTTTACTGGAATTTTTTCCCTAGGCTTTCATGTCATACACCGAATTGTATGGCACCCCGTCACCAACTCCAGCTAACATTTATTTTGTAAGCCAAAATATGTGAGTCAAAGCGAATGTCATAAACACCAGTAACGGTATTAAATATTGACTGCATGAACCAAATCGGTGACAGCAATAATGAGTTATCCTCGGGATGTTGAGATGAAATAATTCCACCGAACCCTGCCTTGGAACTCAAGAACCCAAAGCAGATAATAAAGGAGGACAATCAATGGTGTCGTGGAGTAAACCATACAGAAACTTTAGTGATTAAATTTAATCAACACCTGATGATCAAACCCTCTAGGTGGATAAACTTTATTCTCCTTCCAAACGAGCAACTTCAAGAACCTTCTCTGGACGGCCTCAAGGTGTTATAGATGGCAAAAGTAAACAACATGTCAAATCACGCTTCAATACTACAATTTGCTCCGAATTAGGAAATGCACAGAACCCGTGATCAAAGATCACACTAAGATTCCTGGCCTTATCTAGATCCAATCGTAAAAGAAAACTCCGACTTTGTAAATCGTTATTTTTGATAATTGTCGATCCTAGAATCACTTAAAAAAGGAATTAACAGAAAATTTTGCGGTCAAACTGTAGGCAAAGCTTAAGCACATTTGGATAGTTCAAAAAATCACGTTCTGGCCCGACCATTACGATACCGCTCATAAAATTTGAACAAATTTGGGATAGTCACACATCAAAAACTTGGAATATTGCAGTTGTGTCCCGTACAGTTGAAAACCTTCACTGATAAATGCTCAAATAAATTTGTATTAGAGTCGAATTACTAAATCCACAAAAGCTCCTGGCCTCACTTGTGATCTCACCTTGACAGTAATACACACTTTGGCCTGTCGGCTGCTCAGTTATATAGGTGAGGGGTGAGTTAATAAAAATAAATTGACAGAATTGACTATTTTGTTGGGCGCCAGGCTTAATATAAGCCAAGATATAAAGAAATAGTAAAAGAGGAAACTTGCCTGAAAGATGAATAACAGAAAACAAAAAAAATATATAATCGGTATATTTACCAAACTCACAAAAATTTAATTTAGAAAAAGAAAAATAATAAATCGCTGAAGGCTGAATTAAGTAATAACAGAACGTTAACAAATTTCAGAAATATTTACGATTGATCCTCTATTCCTCAAGTTCTGGAGTATTCTTCTAGTGCCGGTGTAATGGCGTCTGACAGTTGTAGAAAAATGGTAGCCAAATTACTTTTTAATCGTTCTGGAGTATGTTCCTTGTTATGACGATATGGAAATGACAGTTGCGCAATGATGGTAGCCAAATTACTTTCAACTGCTAACTTTGGAATGTTGGTTGGAGCTGTCGTACAGCCTGATAGAAATAATTTCCTTGAAATGTCTGTCAGAAATTTTCAAAACCAAAAGGTAATTCTTCTTTCCTAATGAATAGAGAAAATAGAGATCAGTATCGTAGGTACAAGAATAATGAAGGAAAATTCCAATACGTTCTGTCAAAAAAAAATATTCCAAAATTTCTAACGAAATTGATTCAGAGATTCGAAAAGATAATTAAAACAGAGATGGATACTTTACAAAAATAATACTCTAAGAAATTTAGAAAATAATCAATTTTCAAAAAAATTACAAAAATAATACTCTAAGAAATTTAGAAAAATAATCAATTTTGAAAAAATTACAAAAAATTATTCATATAAAAATCCGTTCAAGATATCCAAATTCTTCAAATAATTAACAATGAAATTATCAAATCAATTATCTCAAACGACCAGACACAAGAAAATCGAAACTTCCTGGTAATTGTAGAAAAAAGATATGCAAAAATGAATATAGGCTTGCTTACCCAAAAAAAGGAATAATAATACGATACTTTGAATCGATATTCAAATCGAAATGCTCGAGAATAAAAATATACTATTATATATTTAAATAAAGAAATCAAGATATGAAATGAATACTTAACTAATTCAGGCACAGAGATAAATGTGTAAATAAGTAACCAGGAAAATCGACACTGTATCTGCTCACTTGAAACCACAAGGTCAATCTAAATCATACATCCCTTGATTTTCATTCCTCTCAATTATCACCGGAAAAACTCTCGCGTGTATCCGATCTTGATCGATTTCAATCGAAGATGTCTCCAACGGACTACGCGTAAAAGGATCTGTGGTGTCGATCAGTGGCGTCTCTAATGTAATTGAGCATTCATACCGTTACACACCACCCCAACTGGGTGAAAAAAAAAAATTGGAAACTCAAGGAGTTTACAATTTTTTTTTTTTTTTTAAATAATCGACAAGGAAAAATTCGAGATGTCACCCTCAATTGAGAGGAAATAAATTTCCCGTTTAGGTATGATCCCTAAGATTAAGGACATGAATTCTATTTGAGGAAAGCGCTAACGTAGGAAAGAAAATAGCAGATAGTACAAGGAATAATGCAGAACAGATCATATAATAGAAATTATTACTTAATGCCTTTGAGTGAATCTAAGATATCATCAAATATATTATGAAACAACTTTATCAAATTTTTTCAGAGATATCTGAAACCGTGTTGAAATACTCTTCATCGCTGGTTGAGGAATTTTCATCATCAGTGAACGCAGGTTTTAGATCTTTAACATGCCAACGACCCAAATCTCGCCCATCCATGTCCTCTAACTCATAAACCAAATTTGAGATAACCTTCTTAACCCTACAAGGGATATATTTTGGAGCTAATTTTGCGGAATAGTTACCCATCGCCGAAGACAAAGTTATATTCTTCTTCCAAAGCCTATCACCAACATGAAACCTCACGTCACGCTTTCTCAAATTATACTGGCAAGCATTGCGTTCATAAGCCTGACGTAGTCGTTCCCTAATGTCGATATATAAATTCGGAAGTTCTTGAATATCATCAAACCGTTGACTTTTATCTGAAACAGAGGGAAAATTATTATCATTTTCTGAAATTTTTCCGTAGAAGTCTCCAGTCACAGGGACATTTCTCCCAAAATTTAAAAAGGCAGGGGAATACCCAGTTACATCATGTTTCGAAGTTCTTATTGCTTGGGCCACCTTGAAAATGGAGGAGTCCCAAGTTTTATGATTGTCATGTATATAGCAGCGAATGGCGGTAACAATAACTTTATTTACCCTTTCAGAGAAATTCACTTGGGGATGATATTTGGCATTATACCAAATCTTTTGAACTTTATAGGTTTCCATCAATTTCTTAAATTCCCTGCTGATGAACTGACTTCCATTATCAACCATGAAAATTTGGGGTACGCCATATATAAGAAATACATTATTTTCAATGAACTTCAATATTCTCCTAGATGAAGCATTAGGCATAGGTTGAACTAATACAAACTTGGTGAACCAATCCACAACAACCAACACATAGCGGTTGCCTTCTTTTGATCTTGGATAGGGACCAAGCAAATCAGCAGATATACACTGGAATGGAAAATTTATATTTTTATATGCTCCCATATGACCAGCTCGAGGAAGATTAGAGCCTTTACAAGCAGCGCAGACAGAACACTTTCTGACATATTTATAGACATCTTTTCTGATCCTTGGCCAATAATATAATTCAGATATTCGAGATAGGGTCTTAGAAACTCCGAAATGAGCAGCAGTCTCATTGTCATGATAAAATTTCAGAACGTCTGACCGATTTGCCGAAGGTACAACAATTTTCCAGTCCGTCAAATTAGACACAATACTACTTTTTGAGAAAATATGCTTGTACAATATGTCTTTTTCTACTCGAAAGGACGGATAAGCTTCAGGTTTCTCCACAACTTTTTTCAACATAGATTTATACCATGAATCTGGTTGAAAGGTGGAAACATCTATAACAGAAATTTCCTCAACAGACCGTGATAGAGCATCAGCTACTACATTGAGAGAACCCTTTCGATGTTTGATAACAAAATCATACTGGGCTAGTTTAACAGCCCACCTTGTTAAGCGACCGGAAGGGTTAGATAAATTATGAAGGTAAATAAGGGAGGCGTGATCCGTTTCAACTGTGAATTTAGTACCCTCGATATAACTGCGAAATTTTTCGATACCGAAAATGACCGCCAAAAGCTCCTTCTCAGTTACTGTATATTTTCGTTGACATGAAGATAGCGTTTTGCTAGCGTAAGCAACTGGATGTTCCAAACCATCACATTCTTGGTACAAGATAGCACCTATACCGGTATCAGAGGCGTCACATTGAATGGTGAAGGGTTTACTGAAGTCTGGGCTTGCCAAAACCGGGGCGGTAACAAGACGAGATTTTATCTCTGAAAAAGCTGCTTCAGCTTCAGGGGTCCAAGAAATGGATTGACCTTTTTTGCGACCGTGAAGGAGATCAGATATGGGGGAACAAATTGATGAAAAATCTTTAATGAAACGTCTATACCAGCTTACAAGACCTATGAGACGCTTTATTTCGGTAGTAGTTTTTGGAGAGGGATAATTTATTATGGCTGAGACCTTTTCAGGATCTGTTCTCAGACCATGTTCATCCACTACAAAACCAAGAAAGACAAGAGAAGATCTACAAAATTCACATTTATCTAAGTTAACAGTAAGATTAGCGTCTTTCAGCCTATGGAATACCTCTCTGAGAACCTTAATGTGTAGTTCGAAAGTCGGGGTTGCTATAATTATATCATCCAGATAAACGAAACAATATGGAGCAAGATCCGGTCCAATTACCATATCCATTAACCGCGCCATTGCCTTTGGGCTGTTTTTCAAACCGAATGGAGTGACAAGAAATTCAAAAAGTCCTCTTCCGTGAACCGCAAACGCAGTTTTAGCACGTGACGACTCATCCAGAGGAATTTGGAAGAAAGCCTTGGTTAAATCAATTGAACTGAGATATCGAGAGTCTCTCAATTTATTCAAGATAGAGTCTATAAGAGGCATGGGATAAGCGTCGTCTACTGTAACCTCATTCAATTTTCTACCGTCAAAACAAACACGATACTCACCGGAACGCTTAGGAACTAGCCAGAGGGGGCTACACCAAGAAGACTTGGATGGTTGTATCACTTTAAGCTTCAACATTTCATCTATTTCCCGATTCAAATGGCCTTGCATGGTAGGAGATAAGGGATATTGACGTTGAACAATCGGTTTAGCATCACCAGTGTCGATGTGATGGGTAATGAGGGAAGTTCGACCAATTCGGTCTTTGGGAGCTATATTTTCAAAACAACGGACCACATCTTGCAATTGTTCCCTTTCAGTGGGTGTTAACTTTGAAAAAGGTTCAATAGTATTTATTGCACAAAGGGACGATTCTAAGGTATAAAATGATTCGTGAAAATTTGCTTGAACTTGAAATAAATCGAAAAAGTCCATACCCAAAATGAGATTTTGAGTAACAGAAGGAATCACCAATATTTTCATTTGTTTAGTGACATTTTGAAGAGATATAGGTACAACTATGTAACCCAAAAAATCCTGTGATTTACCATCAGCTGTGGTTACCTTCAAAGGGGTTTCATATTTAATGGGAATATTATGGGTTTTCAACAGGTCGAAACCAGAAGATCCTAATATAGAACAATTACTTCCAGTATCCGCGAGAGCTAATATATTTTGACCGAAAATATTTATACTTAGATAGGGGCGGTTATCGTTAAATTTTCTAACAAAAAGAGGGCAGGTATTGACATTGGTCGAAAAGAAAGATCGTATAATGGCTAGCCAATTTTGCCACTCTGAGGAGGTCCTGTCGATAGTTTTTACTGTTTTTGCTTGGGGCTGGCTTTTGGAGGAACAGGATTTTTTGAACGAAGATTTACTGAACTGTCGGTACTCTGTCTGGTGGCGAGGTTCAGCTGCTCGCCACCACGATACTCGTTTTTTTGCTTACAGTTAAGACATTTCGATTTAATTATTCCTTTTATACCACAACCATAACAAAAAATAGATCGAGGCTGACCACAGTCAGAATATGTATGTCCCCCTGAACCACAGTTCCAACATTGAATATCAGAAATATCACACACGTTAACAGGAAGAGACCTATTTGCAAAAACTTGTCGAGATGTTGAGGGCCTAGAATCGGAAGTTCCACAGGAAGGCATGCTGAGATCAGGTTCTAACAACCCAGTCTCTGTACTGGCAGGTGATTTATATCTGTCAGCCCACATTTTGGATTCCTCTAATTTTTTACAACACTCAGAAAGTTCTGAAACAGTATTCAGATTCTGCAAGGCCAAACCTGAAATAAAGAAAGGCAGAAGATTTCTTCGGATCTTCCTCACACGTGTCTCCTCATCCGGCTTAAGTGACAGTCGACTAAAAAGACCCTCCATGGAAGAAATAAACAAGGAAACTCTTTCATTTTTACCCTGAGTTCTGGAACTTATTTCCTGCTCTAGATCCTCTTCGTAAAAATAGGGAAGAAAATCTTTTCTCAGCTGATCCACCAACTCATCCCAACACTGAAATTTATTATGGTTATTAACGAACCAAGTCCATGCGGCACCTTTGAATAAATCACAGGCAGATTTGAAAAGCTCCTGTTTTGACACACCTCGAGCTTCCCTTAAAAGCTCCACCTTTTCCAGAAAGGAATTAACAGATTCCGCCTGACCTGAACCGGAAAAAGAAATATTCCATTTGTAAGGAGCCACATATTTAATAGGAGAAGATGGTGAAGCTTGCATGGGACTGGATGAAGGAGTAGAAGTCACAGCGGGGTTGACCTTGAAATCCAGGTCTGCCTCCAACTCGAGAATAGCAAATTGAATTATTTTCTGTGCAGCAGCCTCATCATCTTCCTGAACATTCAACCTAGATAAACGGTTAGATAGATGGGTTAAGCGACTAGAAATCCTACCAAAAACAGGATCATTCCTGGAACCGCCAAAATCGGATATAAGGGGCTTTAAATCCGCAAGGGTCTCGTTCATTTCTAATACGTCTTGGGAATGGGAGTATGGATTGGAAACAGTACCATAAAAACTACGGTTAGCGTTTTCCTGACTCAAAAGGCCTCTCAAAAGTTTCCTTTTCGAATCCACATCGCCATGAGGCTCAACACCACGAATTCTCAATTCATAAGTTAACTCATTAACTTTTAAATGGTTTGGATTCATGTTACGAGATATTATCGATAACTATCAAAAATTGAATATGACGATATAGAAAAATAGGAAAAAAAAATAATATTAATTAGATAGGTAATAAGATAATAAAGAAATGAGACTAATAAAAATCAGAAAATCCCCAAAACAAATTAAATGAAATAGATATTAATATTTTATAAAGTCCAAAAATAAATAATGAGTTTCAAAAATTTTAAGGTATTCAATATAAACGGTAACGGAAATTATCGCGAATACGATAAATCAATGAAGAAAAATGAAAAAGAAAAAGATATATGATTCCAAAATTATCAGAAATTTCAATCAGTTAAATCATCCCTCAGGCAAGGGTAGATAATGTCAACTCCGTCAATCGGGCCCCACGTTGGGCGCCAATTGTGTGATCTCACCTTGACAGTAATACACACTTTGGCCTGTCGGCTGCTCAGTTATATAGGTGAGGGTGAGTTAATAAAAATAAATTGACAGAATTGACTATTTTGTTGGGCGCCAGGCTTAATATAAGCCAAGATATAAAGAAATAGTAAAAGAGAAACTTGCCTGAAAGATGAATAACAGAAAACAAAAAATATATAATCGGTATATTTACCAAACTCACAAAAATTTAATTTAGAAAAGAAAAATAATAAATCGCTGAAGGCTGAATTAAGTAATAACAGAACGTTAACAAATTTCAGAAATATTTACGATTGATCCTCTATTCCTCAAGTTCTGGAGTATTCTTCTAGTGCCGGTGTAATGGCGTCTGACAGTTGTAGAAAAATGGTAGCCAAATTACTTTTTAATCGTTCTGGAGTATGTTCCTTGTTATGACGATATGGAAATGACAGTTGCGCAATGATGGTAGCCAAATTACTTTCAACTGCTAACTTTGGAATGTTGGTTGGAGCTGTCGTACAGCCTGATAGAAATAATTTCCTTGAAATGTCTGTCAGAAATTTTCAAAACCAAAAGGTAATTCTTCTTTCCTAATGAATAGAGAAAATAGAGATCAGTATCGTAGGTACAAGAATAATGAAGGAAAATTCCAATACGTTCTGTCAAAAAAAAATATTCCAAAAATTTCTAACGAAATTGATTCAGAGATTCGAAAAGATAATTAAAACAGAGATGGATACTTTACAAAAATAATACTCTAAGAAATTTAGAAAAATAATCAATTTTCAAAAAAATTACAAAAATAATACTCTAAGAAATTTAGAAAAATAATCAATTTTGAAAAAATTACAAAAAATTATTCATATAAAAAATCCGTTCAAGATATCCAAATTCTTCAAATAATTAACAATGAAATTATCAAATCAATTATCTCAAACGACCAGACACAAGAAAATCGAAACTTCCTGGTAATTGTAGAAAAAAAGATATGCAAAAAATGAATATAGGCTTGCTTACCCAAAAAAAAGGAATAATAATACGATACTTTGAATCGATATTCAAATCGAAATGCTCGAGAATAAAAATATACTATTATATATTTAAATAAAGAAATCAAGATATGAAATGAATACTTAACTAATTCAGGCACAGAGATAAATGTGTAAATAAGTAACCAGGAAAATCGACACTGTATCTGCTCACTTGAAACCACAAGGTCAATCTAAATCATACATCCCTTGATTTTCATTCCTCTCAATTATCACCGGAAAAACTCTCGCGTGTATCCGATCTTGATCGATTTCAATCGAAGATGTCTCCAACGGACTACGCGTAAAAGGATCTGTGGTGTCGATCAGTGGCGTCTCTAATGTAATTGAGCATTCATACCGTTACACACTTCGCAGTTCAATTTTTGCTTACAATTAATATCCATTCTGAGCAAGTGCTCCGAAAGAATCTTGTTCTAAGCCTTGTGCTTATTCTTTTGGTACTTCCTTCTGCTTCTGAAACAAATCATAGGAATGTCACTGAAAATGTCCCGCACGAAGTCAGCTATACCGAAAGGCCAGTTTTTCCGTGCGTATTCATTTTGGCATTCACGACACGGAGATATCTCGAAAACGGCGAGGTAGATATCGAAATTTGAGTAATTAAATTTTCTTTTCATATTTTACGTGACTTCCGAACCTTGCCAGATATATCTTTCATGTCCTCTTCATATCACACCTTTTCCAGAAGTGATTCAGTGAATTTTGATCTTTTCATTATTTTTCAAGCGAAGCGGCTCGCTCAGATCCTTACTATTCATGCCACCCTTTGCTCTATTACTTAGATGAAAAAGGTGAATAAACATATTACCACATCAGAGGCCTCCGAAGAATATTCGCCAATTAATTCCTTGTTAAACGTAGTTACTGAAACGTTATTATCTATGAATACCTACTTTCTTTATATGTCACTTAATTTAGTTCATGTATGATAATAAATTGTCAAATTTGATATTTCAAGTTCTTGTCAATTATTCGAATAATCTTTTGTATGTAGGTAAGTTATTTTGTAATATTGTGCTCAATTTCTTAAATTCATTATTTCCTCTATAGCATCCGGAAAAAGAACTACAAAAAAGTTCGAAATATAGATGTTTTACAATTTTGATTATTGATCATTCCCGGCGGACGGAATTGTTTGAAAAAGACTGACGACAAGTGTCGTCCTTGAGTGTGTATATGAATTAGTTATTGAAATGAGATTTATTTTTGTGTGGTATTGATTGAAAGTCTTTGGTAAAGTATTCAAAATCGCATCCCTTATAAAATATTTCAGTGTTATTCGTCCCATAGAACTGTTGTGAATAGAATCTATTGCTATACCCCTCCCTTTCATTATGAGGGAGAAGTCGGTGATCCCATGAATTCCAACGAATTCCATTTTAATATTGCGGTTCAAAAGATTGAAGAAAGAACAGAATAGAATTAGGAACAGTCATTAGGAAATTAGTTGAACATCGTTTTCATTCCCTCGCTGTTCTGTTATTTCCTCAAGATAACTATAGAGATGCAATCATTGAAAAAGCGGGATAAATTTCAGCCAACCAGAAGGCTAGATTCTTATTATGGCACTGAAATTGAATGGTTGACTTGATAAAAAACGAAAACAGTAGAGTATTACTGACGTTATATCAGTAGCCTAAGAGTGGAATTTGACTGGAATAGTATTAAATTGTCGTCATTGAGATGAAACACCATTTGTAACCAAGATGCTAAAATAACAAAATATCAAGAAACTAGTTGATTGAACATTTGATGAATATTTCGAGTGAAATTAACTATCCTTGAAATACGATTAGAACATTTTTAGAAATTTGACGAAGAGTCTTCAAACAAAGTGATCATGTGCATGTTTAAGAAGATAACTGTTTAACGCTTTTAGGTAAGAAAGTATTTAATCCCAATATTCGAACATAAAGCCTATCCTGTGAATAAGAGAAAAACGGTAGCTTATCGCCTTCAGAAGTTGTAATACAAGGTGTCCAGAAAGGGTACCGGGTATATGTTTTTGTGTCATATTCTGAACGAGGCGTCTAAAAGGAGCAGGGAGGGGTTCGTGGCGTCCGCCATTTTGTGGAGTGTTAGTCACGATGGAGCAGTACTCGGGGACGCATCGCGTAAGAGCGTGTTATCGTAATAGAATAAGGATGTTCGAGAATACAGGTGCGACAGTTGAAATTTAAAACTCTGGTCGTCCTCGTTCAGTTCACGATGGAGAAACAATTGAAGAAGTTGAGGCATCGGATCGTCAAAATCCGTCTTTATCCATTAGAAAGCGAAGCCAAGCGTTGAACATAAAAAAATCATCTTACATTCGATTTTAAAGAAAGACTTACATCTAAAAGCCTATAAAACCCAATTGGTTCAAGAATTGAAGGATGTGGACTATGATAATCAACTGAATATGGCGAACAAAATGCTGCAGCGATTTAACAACTTAAACAACATACTGTTTAGTGACGTAGCAAATTTTCACCTGAATGGTCATGTTAATAAGCTGAATTGTCAGTACTGGGCAGTGGAGAATCCGAGATGAAAGCATGAACGACCCCTACATAGCCCAAAGATCGTGGTTTGGGCCACTATGTCTGCTGAAGGCATAATTGGTCCTTATTTTCATGAAGATCAACGAGCCCGAGCAATTAATGTAAATAGTGACCGTTATTGCGATATGTTAAGGAATTTTTGCAGGTATTAACTCAAGAACGAGGTTCCAGCAAGATGGGAGCCACTTGCCATACCTCAAATGATTCAATGGAAGTTATTATCGAATTAGTCCCTAATAAACTCATTTCTCGAAGGGCTAACATCAACTGGCCTCCCAGAAGCCCCGACCTCAGCCCGTTTGACTATTTTGCATGGGGATACCTTAAAAGTAATACGACGAATCTAACTCAGTTGAAGCAAAACATCAGGTCAAAAATGGCAGCAATATCAATAGTATGTGTCAACATGTTATCGCCAATCTTAGTTCCCGTTTAGAATAGTGTCAGCAACTCAACGGTCATTATTTGGATCATCATGTTTTTCAAATAATTTTCCAATTCATATGTTAATAATAAACAATAAACTTTTTTATTGCTCACAAATATTTTTTATTTTATTGAACTTAAAAATACCCGATACTCTTTCTGGACACTTTATACATAAGACCGATTGGACAGCCGGACAAAGTTCGATAATGAAGTGTTCTTTATCATTTTCGAATCGATATTCAAAATAATAACCATTTGGGCAAAATCATAGCTTGCTGCTCCACTGAAACCAATTTCACAAACACTAAATCAAAAAATAATTTTCCATATTATAATATATTAATTATTATAATAATTAATATAATTAATTAATAATTATTTATAATATATAATAATTCTTGTTACAGGAAAGCACACGTAAGCTTTGCTTGATTTCATAATAATAATAATAATAATGTTTATTGATCCTTACAGATATCACATAGATATATAGGACAAGTCATAATGAGAAAAGGAATTCAAAAAAATTTTAGATCAGTTTATCAGAGAGGAACTCTCTTGGCTCATAGTAACCCTTAGAACGCAAAAGTGACTTAATTTCCTTTTTGAATTGCCTATCGGTACCTGTTTTATATCTGTCAGGTAAGTGATTGTAGAGGGAAATTCCGGCAAACCTAGGTGAGGACTTGTACTTAGTCGTTGAGTGCTTCGGTATACATAATGTATTATGATGCCTAGTTCCATAACTATGAAGGTCTGAACATTTGGACAAATTTGGCAGGTTAGATCGAACGTAAAGAAGACAACTCAAGATGTACATACTGGATAACGTTAGGATACCGGAACTCCTAAAAACGTCCCTACATGAATCAGTAGGTTTCAAACCGAACATAAGGCGAATTATTTTTTCTGCGTTATGAAAACTCTTTTACTCTCCGATGCCGCCCCCACAGTAGTATGTTGAAGTTTAGATGGATGTGAATGAGGGAGTAATAGACATTTAGGAGTGTCTCAGTTGGAAGAGACTGCTTCAACCGGTGTAAGGCATAGTACCCCCTGTTGAGAGTTTTACATAGACAGTCGATGTGAGAGCTCCATCTCAAAAATCTATCACAGTAGAGTCCAAGAAACTTCACGCAGTTCACTGTCTTGATGACACTACCGACATTCAACACCAGTGGTGGGGACTGACCTATCTCACAATTTTGAAATCTGATGATCTGGATCTTATCGGGGTTCATGATGAGTGAGTTCTGGCGACACCACGATTTGAACCTCTGAATAAACTCTTCACAGAGACATACCAGTTGGTCAATACTTTTCGCTCGGACAGCTATGGACGTATCGTCTGCAAATAGGATCAATATACTTGCGGAAAGGTGTTCTGGCAGATCATTTATGAATAGCAGAAATAACAGAGGCCCCAGGACTGAGCCCTGAGGAACCCCTAAGTCATTCCGATACCCCTCGGATAAACAACCATTACAGCTCACGAACATAGTGCGATCAGAAAGATAACTTCGAATCCAGTCGAGAAAGATTCCCCTAAATCCGATTTGGTAGAGCTTATCAAGTATGAATTCATGTCGTAAACAATCAAAGGCGCGCGACAGATCGAAGAAAACCCCCATAACATGATCCCCATCATCTAGGCACATATGTATAAAATTCACGAAATCAGAGCAGGCAGTCTGGGTAGATCTACCCTCCTGAATCCATGTTGTTGGCTTGACAAAACGGAAAACTTCTTCAGATACTCATACATCCTCTGATAAACTATTTTCTCAAATATTTTGGATAGGGAGCTCAAAATTGAAATCGGCCGGTAGTTGACTATATCGTCCTCACGCCCTTTTTTATGTACTGGAATAACTTTGGCAAGTTTGAAAACAGATGGAAAACACCCAGATTCAATTGAGAGGTTAAACAGGAAAGTTAAATGCTCGGCGATTAGCGGAGCCAATGATTTCAATATTTTTGTCGAAATGCCGTCGTGAGTTTTTAATTACAGACAAAACCTCTTCTGTGACGACCGGAAAAAAAAGAAATTATTATTCATCAGTTTATGTCTCGTACAATTGACCGATAGGGCAGACCCGTAGAACTCACGTAGAGATCGCTCACTGATCTTCGAAAAATACTCGCCAAAAATTTCACAGATCCTCTCAGGGCAGGACAATACTTTACCATCGACCTGAAGGGATGTGATCTCATTTTCACAGACTTGCGGTTTAATTCGTCATTTACACATTTCCACACGGTTTTATTTACATTCGCAGATTTGGCAAAGAGATTTCGGTGATATTCAAGTTTTGCAAATTTCAGCTGCAGATTATATTGATATTTCGCCCTTTTGTATTTCTCATTGGTCGTTACTGTGTTACAGTTGCGCACAAGCCAATGCAGATTACGTAATACTTCCCTAGATCTTATAATATGCGAATTTATCCATCTTGGATGTTGCCCATGAGAACTTTTGTAGATCCTAATGGGACAGGCAGTTTCAACAGACGACCTAAGAATATCCACAAAACAACGAAACCCATCCTCAACCGACAGGCCATAGCAGGCACTCTCAAAGTCAACCTCTCGGACGAGGGAAAAAAGATAGTCTAAGTTGCCCGGAGAAACCGATCGAGACAACTGAATCCCGGACGAGCACTCTAGGAACGAAGTACTTAGAGAACAATCAAGGATGACCGCCTTGTGGTCACTGATGAACAGTTCCTCAACAGAAACTAGAAATCTGTCAGAGGTTAAATTGGTGGCAATATAGTCCACCTTACTATTTGAAGTGATTCCACGCTTGTTAGTGAACGTTCTAGTAGGTTGACATGAGCCAAGATTTAGATTAAAACTTAGTAACAATTCTTCTAATAATTTTTTCTGATTATCATTAGAGAGAAGGTTGACGTTTAGATCACCACATAAAAATAATATATTCGAAATTTTAGCACAGTAGTGCAATACATATTCAAGAGTACGTATAAAAATCATCAAGTCACCAGATGGACGTCGATAAACACTAATTATGCAACAGATTATATCACCAATCTTCACTTTCAGTCCACACAATTCACAGTGCATTTCCACCGAGAACTTATCAATGTTCAAAGAATGAGTTACATACCCAGATCGAGCATATAAAGCACATCCTCCACATTCCCGTTCCAAGCGGCAATACTGAGCAGCCAATCGATAACCAGCCAGTCTCATAAATGGTATCCTATCCGGACTGCACCAGTGCTCAGCAACGCTGATGAAATCAGGGCCAGCCAGCGTGAGGAAGACATCAATTCGATTTATTTTGTTTATTAAACTTTGGACATTTAGCTGCAAAATTCTCAACTTGGCTTCGGAAGCGACAGAATTCACCATGGTCCTGTTATCACTTTCCATGGTTTTTGGTGCCCCAATCTCGGGATCGCAGAAAAAACTTATTTACCATAATTCCTTCTGGCCAAAAGGACGGCTCCATGACAAGGGACTCATACTCACTTGGAAAAGATAGCCGGAACGAGGAATATATATCCGGTTTCTTAGAATTCAACTTCTCAATCAGCAAATCAGAAATACTATCGCCAATAAAACTTTTAAGATCACCTACAGTCGAGGTAGGACTAAGCCTCGATACGTGAACATGAGACAATCTTTTTTTAGGCACAACTGACAGAGCTGTCGAATTCGATGAACCAAAAATTGGTTTGCGCTGAGGTTTTGCATTGGCTGGTTCAGTATTTCCATTCTTAGATGTGTCCTTAGATCTTAATTTTCTTTTATTTTTCACAATCTTCCACTCATCAGTTCGATCCACAGTTGTAAAGGATGCATTTCCTGCGACAATATTCGTATGCGAAAGTAGTTCACACTTATCCGGGACAGCTGTAGATAATTCACCTGTCGGAATCGAAACATCCTGAGGTGAGCATATTAAAGGTTCGCCCGGTCTTTGACCACCATCATCTGGGAATCCCGCTGAGTTGATAAGATAAGCGTGTCACTGTTTTTGTCATGTCTCAACATCTGAATTTCTTCGATAAGCGAAGACATTTGTTTGTTTTGAATTGAAATAATATTTTTCAATTCAAAAATTTGAGAATGCAATGGTGTAATTAATTCATTCACAATTTTGTGGAGTGTAGTGAAAAGTAAATCCTCGCCCACTGTTTGAGTGCACTGAGGTATAGTTGCTCCAAAAGTAGAATTGGGACCATCACAATTGCCACAAGCCCACTTTGTAATAAGTTCATTTTCACGCATTTCATTGAAACTCTCGATTGATATATCACGACATTTTATGTGGAAATTATTTTCGCACTTATAGCATTTAATAGAATCATCATATCGACTTATTTTGGAAGAACACTGAAAGCAAGCCAGTCCACGCAAGAGCGACATGTTGAATTGTTGTAGACTGTTAACTTAAGAAAATCAGATTTAGGGCTAATCAAAATTTGAAACATTCATTCAACTTTGATGAAGGGGATAATCTAACACATAGTATATATACCATATTACACTCAACGCAAAATAAAATTAATTACATTCATCCCTGGGATCGAAGGGAATAATAATTCAGAAAGGTACATACTCCTTTTATGTTTGTTCAGGATTTTCACTGGAGTTTGCCTAGATATATGTATGGAGCTGAATTTTGAACAGAGATTTGTTTTCCTTGATGCACCCCAGGAAACTACACATTATGGCTAGAAATACCCGGAGTTCACTTGGAAATAACGTTGTTCACAAAATATGTTTTTTTTTTATCCAAACAGGAATTTTGAAGAATAATTAATTGAGTTAAAAATTTCCCTTACGAATTTCTATGTAGCTTCAATTTTTCGAGATAGCATCTGTTTGATTGAAAATTTTAAAATTCGTCGAAAAGATAAACAGGAAAAAGAATATTACTTGGGTTTTTCCATTGCCCAATATACGATTGAATGAATATAATGTATAGTTGAAAATTCAATTTGCATAGATGAATATACAGGGAGGCCATTTGAAAACGAAACAGACGAGATTACAGACGAAATAAGTTTTTTCGATAGAAATGCTCGGACATGTCGATTTCTGTTTCGAGGGGGACAACTTAAGATGTAGGTTACGGACGCATAGCTCTTCAACCCTTGCTGCTACAACCCCCACCCCCAATTTTTGAATAGGGAAGATGGGGTGAGTGATACCTCAATTCAAAGGTATTTTTATATTGATTTCAGCACAGTAATTGTTTATCCATTTTATGCATTAGTTCTCGAAATATTCATGAGTTAGTTAATATTATCACTTAAATTAATTTTTTGCTAATAATTGACATTTCATGCTTCCGAAACACCAAAATTTTCGTACATCTACCACTAGGCAAATGAAGTCATACCGTACCAGTTAATGCTACTAGGGTCAGATGTTCGACTAACTGTTTTATTCACTAAAACCATTCTCCAACTGTACGGTATCAGAACGATTTGAAGTATTATGCTAATAAATAAGACTTCTCAAAGTAGAGTAAATAATTTATCAAAAACTCACATCAATTAATTAAATATTCAAATTGTTCACCATTAGCTTGTAACAAAGCAACTTTATTTAATCATATAGATAGAATAATTTTGGCCGGCTAGCTGGAGAGCAGGTAAAATGATTTGATGCCTCTACCCTAATCAATGAAAGTTCAAATTGGAACGGTCATTATTTATTCCACTTTTTACAAATATCAGTTATTTACAAATGTACAGTCAAAATTGAGTGGAATGGACCAGATGTTCGGTCATGTATATTTCACAGGTAATCACTATCCCCTTCACTGAAACTTATCTTGTTTATCCTTGTATCAATATACATACTGGTGGTTTTTCAGTTGAAGAAGTGTTCGGTAATTATCTTCTCTGGTGGTTTTTCAGTTGAAGAAACGTTCGATAATTATCTTCTCTGGTGGTTTTTCAGTCAAAGAAATGTTCTGTACGCCACTGCTGCAAGTTGGCAACAAGCTCTCAACTTCAATGAATTTTGCACTTGATAGGCCGACGACAAAATTCCATAGCCCAACGGGTTTGGCTGTGAAAATCGGGTTTATCAGTTTTGACTTGATAAAAATCTCTTAGTTTCCATCGTTCTCTAAATGCATCATTTTACAAACGAAAATCTTTTAAAAGAAGAAAAAATAACCACGTGTTCAGAAAAGAACCCAATGGCGCAGATAGTTCGACACTAAAAATTCAGAGAACTCTGGACACCGAGAAAACAAAAAAAATTAAACAATTGAAATCGAAATTGAACAATAAAGTTAAGTACAATATCAAAGAAAATGAAGGTGAGCTGATCCACCAGATATTCTCAAATGGAAAAGTGAAAAATGGCGGTCCGACCAGAATTGTACGACATCTTTTTTTCATCTACACAAAAAAAATAATTAAATGCACTAAATAAACATGACATTTAGCATCGAATAAACCCTGTCTGATCATAAATGAAAACTTACCAGAAAATCTCTTCCGCCTGGAAAAATTCGCACATAAAATCTACGAAAACACTTCAAACGTGTTATTTCAGCAGCTTCTCGACAGTGAAAGGACCGACGAGATCGAAGACATCGACCATGTGATATCGACCGATTCATAAAATCTACGAAAACACTTCAAACGTGTTATTTCAGCAGCTTCTCGACAGTGAAAGGACCGACGAGATCGAAGACATCGACCATGTGATATCGACCGATTCGGCTCGTTAAGTAGATCATTCCAATGACAAATGAAATGCTCACAGACAGTTTTAAAGCGGATTTCTGCGGTTAATTAAAATTGGTAAATCATGGTGCTACAAGCTTACATACAATGAAATAAGTTTTGTTCGAAACGATGGCGCACATTTTGCAGCATTTCTGGAGTGATTTGACTACATTCGTTCACTATACGTCTTCTTAAATCTTCTATGGAATCGGGCTGTGTTTACTCTTCAAGTGGCCCCAAAGAAAGAAATCTAGTGGTGACAGATCTGGCGATCTTGCTGGCCATTCAGTGGGGCCCCTTCTTCCAATTCACCGATTTGGAAATCTTTGATTCAGATATTCTAGAACTGGTAAGGCGTAGTGTGGAGGAGCACCATCCTGCTGAAACACAATCTTATCTTCCACATAATTTCATCATCTTGATTAAAGATTTCTATGTCAGTGGATTGGAGGAAGGGAGCCACAGTCATGGTTGTTTTGAAGCTCAAAATGTCGATTTTCCACAAAAAAACACTACAAGTGCCATGAAAACACCACTTCATTTTCAAATACTTAGATAAAAATATTTCGAGAACTAATGCATATAATGAAAAAATAATTACTGTGCTGAAATCAGTATAAAAATACCTTTTAAATGAGGTATCGCTCACCCCATCTTCCTTATTCAAAATTTGGGGGTGAGGGTTGTAGTAGCAAGGGTTGAAGCGCTATGCGTCCGTAACCTACATCTTAAGTTGTCCCCCTGGAAACAGAAATCGACCTGTCCGAGCATCACTATCTAAAAAATTTATTTCGTCTGTAATCTCGTCTGTTTCGTTTTCAAATGGCCACCCTGTATATAATACTGATAAAGGAAAAATAAAGTTTAAATACAACAGAATAGGAATTCTAAACTACCCCAAACCAAATCAATTCAATACTGATACAGTTACAAACATACTCGTAGAGACCTATAGAAATTTACAAAAAAAGAAGGAGTTTTTGATATAAGCTAACAACAAATTTTTGACTAACCATATTTGTTAAACTGATATTATTCAACGAATTTTATATGTGGATAGTTCAGTTTCTCCTACCATAAAAGGCTTATAAGATTATCAATTCTGTGAGATCCTTTCACAACGCAGTCTTTGCATTCCAGTATTTAGGATTAGCCCATTTATCAACCCAATCGTATTAAATATTCTTTATCTCTGAACCTGGAGCTCATGGGATATATTACGGCCATTTGTTTATTAAATGAACGAGCCTCCAAGATCTCATTACTCATAGTTTAATTAATATTTATTCACAGTGAGTTGATCGAAACTCTACATGTTTCTAGGTGCACATCCTGCGCAATGTAATTGTAACTATGAGAGTTTTTTGGTTAAAAATTTTGAACCTAAAGGTCTCATGGATCGTAATGGGAAATTCCGGAAATTCTTGACCAAAATTCATTGCCTTCCGCATGAATCCTTAACATTTTGAATGGTAGTTATGAAGAAGGAGCAATACCAAAAAATTCTCCGTTTATTTAAGATATACCTTTTCCAAGTTGACAAAATTTTTAGGTTTGAGGAATGAATGAAAATTTTTCAATCAGGAGATAATATCCGAGAATCACGCAAATTGGCGAAGGAGCCGGTATTGATCATATCCTATTTTGTCACCATGTTTTGTATTATATCTGAGAGATATTTTCCTGTAATTGGGTTATTTCACTTCTTGAAAAATTAAATGCAAATTAAATTGCAAAAGACCATCAGTTAGAGACCTCTGTTATATGAATTTTTAATTCACTAACAATGAGAGTTCTGTATTGGGACATCAACATTGTAATAAATTACTGTAAAACATGTTTTCAGTTTGTGCAACTTGAAAGCGAAGAAACAGTTATCGGTAATGAAGAATTAATAAACAAATTTTAGTGGCAATAAATGAAAAGCGTGAAGAATTTTTTCCAGAATGAATCAATCTACGACATGGCCATATCACTGTTCTGAAAGTTTCAAGTAGGCTAACTCTAAATTCTTAGATGAAAAATATCGCCATTTGTCTAGGTCGACAACCAGATTCAATTATTTGCAGATATCAACGTATTTTTCTGTTACCAATTGAAAATGGATTCGTGGGTCCACTAGGAATAATATGGTATCCTATGATGAATTTACTCTCAGAGATATCACACCTTTGAGGAATAAGTAAAGGTTGAGTTAAACAATTACACGGAAAACCACAAAATCAGAAAATCATTTAAAAAGTGTGATTTGGTGAATACTCACTGAATCGGGCAACGATCTGTCCAATGAGGTTAATCGATGTGAAAAGTATTTTGGGATAATGAATTATCAGAATTTCATCATGGCACTGGCATGAATTATATCAGTAAATGGTTCACGGAACGAATGTGTTCGAAACAGAGGTGATACAATCAATTGAAAGAGCTGAAATATCCTTTTTGACAAGTGACGCGTTGCCGATCCATAAAATAATGCGTTATTGACACGGAACTATATATAATTTGTAATATCCCGAATAACAATATTTCATTTATGATTAGAAAATATTGATTACACTGAAGCGATTTCAACAAATATGTCTGAAATTTTCATCGCTGCAATAGCACGTTGATACAATGGTTTCTCTCTATAGTACTGGCCAAAACAGAGATTTGACGAAGATATGCATTAAATTTTTTTTTATCCACTTCTTTGTTTGATTATGTTTTTTTTTAGTTTCAGATTGGAAAAAAAAATTAACTGGAAAATTCAAGATGAAGTTGAAGAAATGAAATTTGGAATATCTCAACTTTTTTCTGAAAACACAACTTAAATTAACAAATCAATGAGGTTGTACTAGAGATAAGGGATCAATACTGAGATTTCTGCCTAAGCGGTTGTATCAAACGGTCAATTGTATGGTACCCTGATATATTAACCTCTGCTTGAATCTTCAACGCATGCAGGCAATATTGTTCGACAAATTGAATATTGTAAGCTCAATATCCAAAAAAAAAATGAATAAGGAAATCAACATTGGTCTTTCGAAAATTAGGCAACTAAGCATGCTGTACCACTAAGATACGAGGGTTGCCTTCTATATTTCGGGATTGGACAACCCTAGGGTTGCAATCTGCCAACCGACGTAAACTATCGTAAAGACATTTTTGAGGTTATACGTAGTCAGAACGTTTTGAGATACAACAAAATCAGTTGTAGTTTCGAAAACCATTGATGCTGTGCGCCAACTGATATTTCAAGATCGTCATGTGACCTATCGTGGGGTTGAGACAAACCTAAGTATTAGAGGGACCAGCATACATTCAATATTGCATGAACATTTGACCGTCAATAAAATTTGTTAGCGTTGGATCCCACACAATTTGTCAATCGCTCGAAAAAAACTCGTGGAAAAACTTATCATTTTCTATTTTCAGCTCATTATTCGAAAATGACAGAACTATTACGTGATTCAATTCGAAACAATGTCAGTTTTCAAATTCGAATTTTGCAGGGAATCGAACTTATCGCTGCGCAGTAATCCAAAATAATCATATCGCTTTTTTCTTCAGTTTAAGACTCACATCTGAAAAAATGTTCACAACTCATCTATCTTACTTCAGTGCAGAGAAAAGTTGCTATAAGCGGCATCGACTTCTTTGAATTATTTATGCGCCATCCTACGAAATCGAAGTATATCATAGGGTTTCCCCATAACATATGATGAATATTTAATATGAGAAGTAGCTGTCGCAGAGTATTTTTGAAGGCCAAGAATTCTTCCTGCGAAAAACGCACAGGTTAGATTAGGGAATCACTCTTCAGTCCATATATGTTGTACAACCAGGGCTGATTCACATTGAAAAAATTGCCATTCGCTACCGAGCTTATTGACTATGACGGTAACAATTCAAATTTGCAAATCCTCTCAGACATTCTATTTAATGATATCTTGATCTTCAATCTTTGTTATTTTCGCGAGCTTGTTCCTTGTGCCCCTTGAGCTAGAGTTTACATATTTTCAGAATAGGTCAATTTCGTTATTGGGCCAAATCTGTCGAATATTTCAGCAGTTATAACCATCTAAAATTTGGTTTCCCCATAAATCCTAGAATATACTAGCTTGTCTTTCTATCCAGCCTTAAATGATTCTAAACTGTCACGTGAGTGATGCCTAATGTCTATGATATGTCCCAGATTGCATGACAATCTTGCTTAACAGTTGCAGAATTTCATCGGCTCTTTCAATGACTAATGCAACAGACCGAGGAGCATTTTTGACATCAAAATTTCCGGAATGAAATCGAGTCAACTACTCCTTGCTCCGGTGTTCATATACAACACAATGTATTCGCGAAAAATGTTGCTTAAAATGTCACTTTTCAAAGTTTGAAACAATCGAATCCCTTTTTTTTTTAATTACCATTTACATCCACGTTTACTCTATTAGACTTGGCAGATTCAGGGATTGGGCCCGAATATTCAACGAAACTTAAACTGAATCAAATAACGCAGCTTCCTTCGACCTCCAAACATCCAATTTAAATTCTAAATGGATAAGTTGATGAGACCATAATTCATTAAAATGGTGAAATGAGAAAGACTCGCAAATTTGAACACAACAAAATTCGCTATTCAATTATTGTTTCTCATTTCCTCACATAACTGTCCTCGAACTACTTATATATTGTTCTGTCAGATCTGCCCAAATCTCATTAGGGAGCCGAGCTTTACAGACAGCCGATTGACATTTCCCTTCCAACAAGTTTCTGAGTTCCTTTGCTGGAAGAAACAATTTGAATCTCGCATTTCGAAACAGGATGGAATTGATTTGTTTCTACCTACTCGACTTGCCCCAATATGAATTCTATCAGGAGTAATCTTGATTGGCTTCAGCATGAAGCAAATTGCGTTTTTTACGACCAACTAGCAGAGGTTTTGAATGCCACTGATTTGTCAATGTTTGCTTACTTCCGGACCTCGAGACAATATTGTTGAAGATCATAAGTATTTATTGACGAATAGGTAATTGTTCGGCAATTATTTATTTTTTATTCATTCTTCTTTTCATTCCTACTCATTCCAAAATAGCAGACATTTGTGCCAAACGATAGTACGTTATTTCAATAGGCACAATAGCGCAAAAATGATGGATCTTTGGTCGTACTGCTTGGTGAACTGCGCATGATGCAATATCAAATATCAGCTGAAATACTACTACAGAGAAAAGGAAATTTCAGAAGACCAATCACACTAACATCTTCCCTAGAAAAGATTATGAGTTCCCAGATCTAGTAACTCACATTCGAGTAGAGTAAGTCGTCAGTAATCTGATATATACTTTCACCTGGCGTGTACAAGATAAAAACCTATTAATTTATCCCTTCGGGCAAGTTTCTGTTTGCAGCATCAGTGAGCATCGAGATAATGGCTCTGTTCCATTATTTCTACAATGGAATCATTAATTACAAAACTACTTTGTTGGATTAGATTCGTTTCTGAAAGATGGGCATTACGTACTAGGTAGCATTTACAAATGACCAAGTTTACTTGATGTGTTGGGGGAGACCTCCAGCATCCTTTCGACCTGGAGCTTTTCTCTCTACGAATCATTCAATATACATTATTGATTTACTGAAATTACTCTCCCCACGTTTGTGTTCCTTTGGAATTATGCGTGCCTAATGTTGATGAATTAGTCAATAGGCGGTTTGCATATTCGTATGCGGAGAACTTGAAGGCAAAATCGTTAAGAAAACATAACGAATTTGCTGTCATTTTACCGGGTTTTCAAGAATGAGTTGGTATGGAAATTTCTGTGTTTTTGAGACGTAATTTTTTGTTGGGTTGATTTTATTTTCAATAACGACTCCATAATATTCTGAATAAATTCTGAGGATCCAGACGTACCATGAACTACGAAATTCACGTATTAAGTATTGTGCATTTGGTTGCCACAGAGCATAATATAATACAGATATTTTCATAAAATTTTCTTTCGAAAAGAGTGGCAAAAAAGAGAAAAGGGGCATATATCGATCAATACAGTGAAAATAGTTTGGTAAGAATATTTGTTTGATTGAGAGGTGTTTTCCTAATGTTATTCATCCATAACTTCTAGTTAATATGCTTCTTCCAAATAATGGCAACCAGAAGACTTCGATAAAATATGCAGTAAACATTTCATAGGAAATGAAAAGATTTCTGAACATCATAATCATGTATTTAAAACAATTTTCCAAAGGTGAGTGTAATTTTAGTTACTGATGTCGAATCTCATTCGATTTATCTGATCTGATCTGTATGATTGACCATTTAAAGATTCAAATTTCGGTTGAACTAAGTTTCAATACTGATCACGCTCACTTGAAAAGCCTGATCAATAAAGATTAATATACGCCATACTCAATTGCTATGTCTTGACTGACTACCCCGTTCACACTGTAGAATATATATAGTAATCTTTTATCAATATTCATTCTGTTTGCAGTTCGAAAAATATTTCGGAGGTAGCGTGATCCTAATTGAGTGTCAGAATATTCAAATTGATTTCCTCTGGAAAAGAGATAGGTAATTAATTTCTTGAGAATATTTCCATTTGGGTTTTCCAACATCAGCGGACGTCTCTAAAATAAAATTATCGACGGTCTTCAACATAAATCATTTCCACAGAATTACCGGGAATTTTTATGATTTCGCTGAAACGGAGTTAATCAATCACTCAAATCTTTTCTAAAGAGGAATATTCGGAATTATCATTGTTGCCGGTTTAATTCGCTCTTCCGATGAGAAGCTGAGATGAATGATGAGGTTCTCTCGACATATTTTGGGAGGCTGCAAAGTCTAATGGACCCGCCTCAATCCACCTGTCTGCTTGGTGTTTGTATAATACAATGACATCGATGCATCATTTGTCAGAAGCTAACGAATCTCGCTCTCATAGATTTGAGAATATTAGGCAGAGAAAAATAACGATACTGTGCAATTTTACCGACAACAATTGTGTTCCTTATCTGTGCTCTAGATGATAGCTGATGGTTATTCACATCAAGTTGAAACAAATGGTAAAGGGTCATCCAAAAAACGCCCCTACATGTTTCTTCGAAATAAAACACGAACTATTTGCAATTTTTTCAGGCTGTTTTTTTTTAAAGCGAGATTAAAAGTATGATTCATTACAATTATAAGTGCAATAGAATATCATTCAAATGTCCACCACGAATGTGTCTGCAGGCATCAATCCGAATATCGAAATTTTCAAAAACTTTACGACATATTGCTGGTGTTATTTCACGAATTGCAATTTGAATGTTGTTTTTAGATCATTAATTGTTTTTGGCTTGTTAGCATACACTCGACTTTTCAAAAAATCAATCCATCCATTGTGGAATGAGCTTCGTCACTAAACAAAATTTTGCTTTAAAACAATGGTCTGTCGTTCGTTGTTCAATAATCCAACTAGCAAAATTACGACGTTGTAAATGGTCTCCTTCTTTCAATTTCTGGGATAATTGAATATTATAAGCGTGTAAATCTTCATACAAAATCCTCCATAAGGAACCATAAGATATGCCCAATTCTTGCGAACGACTCGAAATTGATGTTGTCGGTTCATTCTCAACACTTTCAGTAACAGCAGCAATATTTTCATTTGTGCGTAAAGTTTTTGGTTTTCCACTTTATGGTTTATCAGTAACACAAACAGTTCCTTCGTATTTTTTCACTAATCTTAGAATTGAAGATTGATTTGGACAATTATTTACACCAAATAACTCACGAATTTTGCGATGGGTATTTTTCAAAGAACGCCCATTTTCATAATAACTTTGAATTATGTAAACGCGTTGTTGCAATATGTACCTGTCCAGGATTAAAACGGTACAACCTTCTAATAAAACAAAATGGCTTTTGTCCCTTGAAAAGATGTCACGTGTAAAAATTTTATAATGCTGACATCTGGGCGTCACATTTGGATGACCTGTTATATTGGAAATATTGCTTTAGTTAGACACATATATAGAATATATTTACGTCAAATTGAAGCATAAGCACTTGATCTATGAATTTAGATTAGTGTCAATAATTAACTACTTCTATGGACAACATTTTATAAGACTTAAATTTCATTCTGTCAGGTGATTATCATACTGAATCCAAACACTAATAATTATGATGTGTGTCACAAAATAATTATTATTAGCCCTGAAGATGGAAAAATATATTTCCGAAACGTCGGCGAACGAACGACATAGTTTTCATTTTCCCGTTTCTTTGATCCTGCTACCACCAATTAAGCCTTTCAAAATAATTATTATTATTTTTTAATGTTCTATCTGAATCCGAGAGATATTCCACATTTTCCCGGACACCCTGTATAATATGCTTGTTGAATATTCCAGCTCTTTGAGAAAATTCTTTTACAGTGGGGTTCGATAGCATTAGGGCGGAAGTGGCTTACAATGTTTTAATCTACTTTTGATATTCTATACAGAAGGATAAATATAATATTGCAGCCATTCACATAATTTTTTGTTTCATACTAGTTGTGAAAATTGTTTTTTCAGAATCATTAAATATTTCAAGTATTGTTTACTTGGAACACTGAAATCAAGCGCTCCCATTGAACACCCATTAAATTCTAGTTCTTAAATAAGCGATGACATAAAGCTTCCATACTCATATTTCATCTGATTAAAAAATTGATTTAACCTCATTTAATGCCTTCTTCAGGAAATTGAGTTCATGGTTGGGGGTATATAAGTTTTAGAGGTCAGTTGGTTCTCTATTTGTATCAGATCATACAGTTTTTATATTCTACAGGTCAAAAATCTACATTCAAAGAATATAAGTCAGATTTGCTGTACCTATATAAAATCCTTCGAATGATACTATAATTCTGTGTTGCTCGGAATCCACTTTTTTTAGATTTAAGAAAATGGTGTTGAAAACATCCAAGAAAGAATGGGGATATCAGAAAGTTGAGAGGTTTTTTGCGAATTTTCACAATTCTCTTCGATTTTTTTCGAAGTTTTGGGTGATATAAAAATTGAATTACATAATGAACATTCAAACATCTTGAAGTGTAGAGAGCATAATAACAACATAATTAGAAGAGGATCGTATATGGTATGAAACTTACTCGATCTTGTTTACATTTCAGATTAGAGAACACCATGAAGAAAACTTCAGACATAATAAGGACATTAAACAAGTGAAGGTCATTTGACAGGAAATTTTTACTACTCTATTCGATTGTTAGGAGTTAGGAGTGATCTCAGTGTAGAGATGCATAATAAAGTTTTATTGATTTTAATGTGGGTTTGAATACGATATAATAAAGTTCCAGCTCACAATTCAATGTAAAAAAATGGATATCAATTTTCTGTTTTTTTTTGTTCAGAATGCAGTTAGTTGAGTTGGCGTGGCTAAAAGGTTTTATTTTCAAAATGAGTCTCTTCGAATGCCTCGAGATGACTTGATCTATAAGGTATTTCAAGCGAATAACCAAGAGTAACCGGTTATCTTTGGTTTTTTTGTGGTAAATACCTTTTGCATTCAAGCGGCTTGGGTTATAGATCAGTGACGTCATGAGTTAACCTCAATTTGATCGAGAAATGTCAAGAATAACCAAAATCGTAACCCTGCTCTCGAGCAGGGTTACGATTCTGGTTATTAGAGCAAGTAGGGTTATATGTGTATAGACATGAAAATAGTAAACAATAGCAAGGACTTTGAATTATTTGGAAGTTGAAAAACTGATCTTGGTAGAACCGAAAGACTATTGAATATTTCACAGAGATAATTAATAATACAAACTTTATAAGTAGCTACACGAATTCGATTTAACGAAATGGAAGTTCAACTCCAGCTAGGAACTAAGGCTATTTAAGATCAAATTAAAAATAATACGCTCTTCCTAAATTCATAGGTTCGAAAGTAAACTTTAAAAACGTGGGTGAAAAGTTGTGTCGTTTAGATTGAAAGAACTCATCAAAAATGGGACCACAATACCCCTGAT
Organism: Micraspis discolor; assembly: GCA_030674115.1. Taxonomy (NCBI): domain Eukaryota; kingdom Metazoa; phylum Arthropoda; class Insecta; order Coleoptera; family Coccinellidae; genus Micraspis; species Micraspis discolor. The sequence continues at coordinate 8,540,859 of JARTUT010001740.1, forward strand.
ATCAAATAAGAAGAATGTAGAGTTTTTCAACATAATAAAAAATAGAGCAATTATGAAATACAGTTCTTGAAAGAAGGAAATACTCAGGATCTAATATAATCATGTGCTTCAGAATAATGTTGCTGAAAATTATGTGGAAATTGTAAATTACAGATCAGTAATACAACTGGTCTGCCAACTGAAGGCGCGTTGAAATGAAACATAAATACAATGATTTTCTTGAATTTTAACTTTGAAAGCTGTAGGTATTTGATCACAATTTTAATTTTAGGAAAACTCAAAAAAAAAAATGGAAGCAGAAATTGTACATTCAATGTACATTTCTATAAATCACCTAGGTAAAAAAAATTATTTGGAAACCATTAGAAGCATTGTAGAATGTACAGATTAGGTTTGCTTTTCATTAGAGAAAAACAGAATTCCTTGTGTATTTTGTTAGCTGCAGTAATCAAAAATTTTATCAGCAGCTGCAAACATTGAATGCAGTGAGAAACTTAACCAGTCATCAACTGAAAGTACGTTGAAGTAATACAGAAAAACCATCTATTCTTATTGAATTTGTTATAAAAATAATATTCAATTCAATTTTCAGGATAACTCTTATAAGAGAATAAATAAAAGGTTCAAAGAGCAAATGTCATTTGTGTGAAGCAATCTAGATTGATAATGATTTGAAAATTACAAGAAGAACCTGAAAATTATAGCCACAAGAAATTAATAAAAATCCATTCAAAAGCAATCAGCATGGATATCTGAAAGAAAAGTCGATTCAAACAGCCATATATCGTTTCATCACAAAAATAGTGGAGGCATTTGAAGGTAAAAAGCTAGCTATGGGGATTTTCTTGCAATGAAATGGGCAAAATCGTATTTCGAAGCAAGAAAGCAAATGGTTGAGATAGAGATAGAGGAAAAATTATATTAATCCGATCTTCAGGAACAGATTCTTGGCATACTACAGGGAAGCAGAGCAGGACCTCTCTTCTTCATCTATATTATTGATTTCAATACATCTCTTGGAGTAAGGGAAAAAGAGGCAATCGCTGAAAACTATGTAGATGATACAAATCTTCTAGCTATCCAAAAGCTTTTCACAGAACTACAACTTTTCAGTTCAAAATTATTAGAAAATAGCGAGAAATGGTTCAATGCAAATAACCTCATTCTCAACAAAGGAAAATCTAGGTTCGTTTCTTCTGCAGCCTCCAATATAAACATCGAGTATGGGGACAAGTTAACAATAAACCAAGACAACTATAACTTGGGCGACTCCCCCAGATTTCTTGGAATGTACATTGATAAAAATCTTAATTGGAATAAACATGTTGAGCACCTGGGGGGAAAATCAAATCATCAGTATATGGAATTAGAGAAATCTGAAAATATATCAGCAGAGATACATTAAAGATAGTTAATCAGTTCTGATCGATCATTTCCTTGTAGATACATATTAGGTTGATTTTTCATGGTATTTTGAGGAAAGCAATTGGTCAAAAACTACATTCAACTAATGCCAACGTTTCGTAGATATATTTCTACTTCTTCAGGGCTACAAAAGAGATCGAATATGGTATAAGTACATCTGATATAAAATTGAATAATGGATTAAGACATGGTTCCAAAATAAACATATACAACAAACGGTAACAAAATCGTACAATTGAAACTATATATTAAAATTACATTCATTCGAATTCATTTGTTATTTTTTTTTTCCTTTTTCTATTTGGATTTGACAGAAACATATATTCAAAATCGAAAAAACCTTACCAAAGTCGAACTTATGTTTTACACACAAAGGATCTTAATATCAGTTTGTTGAGCAAATTGAAAAGGAACCTACGGGGAAAATTTGGAAAACTCCGTCTAGAATGTTTTTTAGACAAATTGCAAAACATCGCAGTAACTTGCTACGGTCAATGAGTGTTCCGAAACTGAAATATTTATTTCTATCTTAACCTGTTCAACAACAGGTGGAGTCTAAAATATGTTGTTAAAAAAGTTGAATGTAGTTTTTGACCAATTGCTTTCCTCAAAATTCCATGAAAAATCAACCTAATAGTTAATCAGTATAACAATTGAATCCAAATTGAGGTTTAGAATAATTTTCTATGGAACATCGAACATAGAGCATCTATTTATTTCACAAAAAAAAGTAGTGAGAATAATGTATGATCTTGTACTGGTCTATTAAATATATATACAAGAGTGTCTACTATTCATCAAGAGAAATTGCCAAATTTTTCAAAAATTCGAGATCAAGAAAGTCAGCTATGAAACCAGAAGTGTAGATTACATATACCCTAAGTTAACTCTAGCGACAAGTCAGATCAGGTAGGTAGAATATAGATGCCTGAAAATCTATAATTCCTCACCAGACAACATCAAAAGGATAAAAAAATTTAAAATACTTTAAACGGAGCATATATAATTACTTATTGAATATATGGAATCATACAGTTTATCAAATTGTATTAAATGAGAATATAATTAATTATTTGACAGTCTTTGAACCGAGGGGTCTATCACTGCGGAATTTCAGTGTACAAACTGCAGGAATTGAGAATGAATTGCACGGAATTTGATGGAATTTCATGGAATTTGATGGAATATCATGGAATTTGATGGAATTGCATGAAATTTGATGGAATTGCATGGAATTTGACGGCATTTTAACGGAATTGAGAAGAATTGAATGGATATTCAATGGAATTGAACGGTATTGAATGGAATTGAATATGCGCAGAATGCTGCTTTTGAATTTACGCTCGACCTGAAGATAAAACGAGCGTTTCAACATAACCTATAACGTAAGTGTACGTTTCGATCTGCTGCACATATAAAGTCATATTTTGAAAATAGCCCCAGAGCACAATATGCTTATGCAATAATGGCTCAACCTTTTAACCCAAAAGTACCAGCATTTTGCCTCTCTGTATTTGCCACTAACAACACTTTCAATTCGCACGATGTCGTGAAGCGTTGGGATATGCTAAGATCTGAAGCTGGTAAATTTGATATAAGAATTCTAGGGTTTTCATCTGATGGAGACCCCAAGCTGTTGAAAGCCATGAAATTGCAGGCTAATTTTGTTGAAAGTCCTACATTGTTTGACTGTTTTCATATGGATGTAGATGCGAACGATTTTCGTCTAATGCAAGACGGGGTTCATATTATCACGAAATTAAAAACTAGGTTCTTGAAGGAAGATATCCAGCTACATATGGGAGACTTTGCAGCAAATTCCAATCATCTTCATGAGATAATTGAAAAATTCAGCAAGGGATCACATTTTCTTACCAAATCGGACCTTTCATCAGAAGACAAGATGAATTATGAAAGTGCATATAAAATGTGTCAAGAACCTGTCTTTAATATACTGAAGAATAGAATACCAAGAAGTGACGCTACATTATTGTACCTGAAAATTATGTCAAATGTAATCAGTTCTTCAATATGTAAGGAAACGAAATTGTCAGAAAGAGTCCACAAAATATGGTATAACATTTTTTTTCTGCGGATTTGGAGAGCCTGGATTAAAAACCATGCAGAATATACTCTCAAAAACAACTATATTACATTTAATGCATACACATGTATAGAGCTAAATGGGCATATGCTTATCAAATTAATAAAGTTATTCCAGTCTGATGAAACACTCGCAACAATTCTATTCTGCCCATGGCTTTTTAGTAGTCAACCTTGTGAAGGTTTGTTTAGAGCAGCTAGGTCGATTACATCAACGTACTCTACAGTGATCAATTTTAGTATCAAAGAACTTTTAGACCGAATTGAGAGAATAACATTTATGAATTTTGTGGTCACCGATTTGAAAACGAAGTTTCTTTTTCCTAGAGAGGATAAAAAAAAATTAGAAAAGAACTGTGAATTTCCTACCCCATATGAATTGAGAAATATTGATTTGAAAATAATTCTGGAAGAGTGTTTAGAAGAAGCTCTCCTTGATGCTCAGAAATTGGGCATGAAAATGAACAAACTTTCAGCTCAAATATTCGATTTGAGAAAAGATGATGCATTGAGCGAAGAATTCGATGATCGAAATGATGATCTCAACATAAACGTAGAAGAACAGTCTGATGGAATGTCCACATTTCTGGAGCGAGATTACCTTTTGAAACCCGACTTAGAATCTGATGATTTCATTGACCATCACTTCTTGAATGCAACTGACTTAAAAGACTACTCAAATTTGAATGTTGACCTTTCAGTTTCAAGTCCTTATACAGAAGTGGATATGGGAAATAATAAAAAAATTGTGATAAAGAAATCTGCCTTATGTTGGTTGTTGGAAGAAGGAAAGGGAAGAATAAGTACAGATAGACTAAGGAGATTCAGTCAAAAGAGAAACTTCTCTAGGTCTAAAAATGAAAAAAGTTCGGAGGTGACATGTAAAGTGAAGAAGGGAAAAGGAAACCGAGAATTTTCTGATAAAAGTCCATCCGAAATGATTACAATGGAATTGGATGACCACTCATCGGAAGATGAATTAGAAGTGGATGAAATTGAGGATGAATCCAAATTAGACAAGAAGGTAGTTATTGAAATAGAGAAGTATTATGCGGTAGCATATGATGATGGATGGTACATCGGAAGGGTTCTCGAAAAAAATTACAATTTTTATAAAGTGGAATTCTTAAAACAAGATCTTGAAAATTTCATCTGGCCAAAAAATCTGGACGTTCAGAATGTGGCAGATATATACTTTTTATATGGTCCTATCAAAATAGAAGGAACAGACCCGTTCCAAATAAAAAGATATGACATGATTGGGATAAGAAAATCGTTCACCACTTTCAAGAAGAAATAATACCACCAATAGTTCCTTTTAGTTAATATTTTTTTTTGTTTTCTGATATAGAGTTGATAATTTATTTTTTATATTATGTTTTGATGTTGAGTTTTATAAAGTTTTATATCCTAATAAAATAAAGTTCATTTATTTTATACATTTGAATTTGACTTTTATTAGTCCCAATATCTTTTGTGTGGTTTTCAACTCGATATAGAATAAATGAATTTGTAGTAGTTTTCAGTTAGTAGATCTGTTACATTCGAGGTTACAGTGCAATAATAAGTGTTGGTAAATATGAACAAGTACCTAATGATATCAATGTTAGAAATCGTTCCTAATACTGGTGAAGATTTTTCAGCCACAAAGAACACTATTATTCACAATTTATTCAACTCTAGATTCAACTGCTTCTGCTACGTTTCGGAAATTCATTTTCCTCTTCAGGCTTATGAATAATAAAACAGTGCCGGTTTCCATTTGAACAATTCAAAACGTAGGTGTAACTATCAAACCATTTCTTCATCTCTGGAACTCAAAAAACCGCTCTGACGTATCGGTTTGCAATTGGAATGCAACAGAACTATAGTATATGTATAAGCGACATTACTGAAATGAATTGAACAGAATTGTGAGGAATTGAACGGAATTGTAGGGAATTTAACGGAATTATGATGAATTTGACGGAATTATGGGGAATTTTACGGAATTGTGAGGAACTGAATGGAATTATGGTGAATTGAAAGGAATTTTTGTGAATTTAGAGAAATTATTTATCAAATTGGAATTTTAGTGTACAAAAAACTGCCAGTGATAGACCCCTCGCTTTGAACTCATCTTCATGTTGTACATTTTATCATGAATAACCTGACCTAACCTTGAATATATTGCTGATCAAAAAAGGCATTGTGTTTTTATCTCTACCCTTTTGAAAATATCTTATAACATCAAATATCAGATTTGATAACCTCATCGCCTTCTGAGTGGCCTCAGAACCCAACTCATTTGGTGTATCATTGCGACAACTCGGTATTTTGATATTTTTGTTGAGGCTTACGTTAGAGGTAGTTGTGTTTTCACAGAATACATTTAGGGTTATACAAAGAACCTTCTGTCAATGTCATAAAATTCTTTACAACTCTAAATCCTTAAGATCTATTCGGTTTTTAGTAGAAGCCTTTCACAGTTTGGCGGGTAAACTTCGTGGGCTGGTATCTTTTTCAAACCCTTATGGATCTGTCTGAAGAACAATTTTTATAGTATGTTAGGTGTCATCAGATGGTTGTTTCAGTACCATTTTTGCAATTGTTATAAATAAATGTTCCCTTTATTCTTCTTTAAAGAATTTGAGACATATTTTTAGGCGAAATAGGGGGACACTTGGTTTTATACAAAGGGACTCCGAACTATGCAAGAAATAGTACTAGATCTGTATGTAGGACGCCGTAATATTCTTTCGCCCAAATGAAGCACACTTACATGGTTAAATTTTCCCTGTTTCATCATTATCATGATTCAATTCACTATTATTCAATCTGTAGTAAACCTGAGCTCAAACCTGATTCCTGAAAATAGATAGGTACATTTAAGTAGCATACCTTCGAGCTCTACTATCTTTCCCGCTCTTTTCAGTGCTTTGACAGCTTCATCGTGTGTAGATTCCTTAAGATCCTCTCCATTAACTGCTAATATAGCATCACCCACGTAGAGCTGCTCAGTCTGATCAGCAGCCATACCCTTGAATATTTTGCTGATCAAAATGGGCATCTTGTTTTCTCGGCCACCTTTGATGGAAATTCCTAAACCATTGTTTTCCGATTTGATCACCCTCACCATCCTTTTCTGATTCGCCACAGAGTCCGGCACATCCGGTGTATCACTGAGACCGCTCGGTGTTTCGATGTTGTTGTTGAGTGTCCCGTTAAGTGTTGTTGTGTTTTCACAAGATTCGTCTAGGGTTATACTAAGATAGTCTTCTTCCAACGTGACAAAAACTCTATACCACTGATTCCGCACATACGTTTCTAAAACACCTGATCTACCGTAAAAACCCGGAGATGGTAAACCGTCCAACATGCTGTCCCCACAAACACTCATCCCGGAAATTTTACATTGGATCCATAGAGAACGAACCTCTGATCGCAACCCGTTTCAAACATAAACACAACAATATACGGTTCAACTAACGCCTCGATTCTATCCTTTCTCAAAGGTTAAACGGAAACGTCAAGTGATCAGCTGTGAATTGTGTTACAACAAACGAACCAAGAGGAAGGGGTTCCACTTGTTTTCAGACTGTCACGCTCTTATCATTCGATGTTTCTGGATTCTCCGATGTCGTTGGCTTTCACTTCACGCAGGGACATCGATGCGACTTGCATGTTGCATCAAGCATGATAGTGGTTGTACCGAAAACCCGGCTCCTCGATTTTATTCATGATTCGGCGCGACAGGACTCCTGCGGTCACCATGGTAACGCGCGTCCCTAGAGACTGCAATTGATTCTTGTTGTTGAGCGCCATCTCTCCGAAAACAGTGAAGGCATGGAAAATAATAAATAGTTTCCTTTCGAGGTAGATTAATGTTCAAAGAAAACTATATATATAGTCGCCTTGAGGTAAGATGTTTAAAACACTGGCTTTGTATAAAGAATTGTATTCTTGTGATACTGTGTGAACTTTGAATAATTTAAATGGAAACGTCCTTTCAAATATTGGATCATAGAGACTGTTTCCTATGACGTTTACGTGAGGGCACAACCATCCAAATCGTTCAAAAATATATGATCTCTGAATTCATTTATTCATTTCAACGTCGTCAAGAAATGATTGACATTTGGTATTACAGAATTCTTCATTTCGAAACTCACAGAATATTTAATGGAATTTTTCGGTCACTAAAAACAATTTTTCTTATGGAACTTAATTGAAAAATTCACCAAATTGCTCTATTTCATATGATATATCAAATTCTAAATCGCGAAACTGATATAAGGCCTATCAATTTGACGTAAATACTGTTTGGTGACATCTAACGAATAGCCAAGGAAATAATCCTCTTGTCGCCAAATTTGTGAATCAAAACCGAATCAGTGCAAGTACCTTTTTTCTAGACATATTAGGAAATATAAAAAACAAGAGGAATATAAAATATATTTTTTCTTTATTATATAAGGAATAAATAACTAATAGTACATAACTCTAGATGTACACAAACATAATGTTCCACTAAAAGATTGCGAAAGCTAAACACTGATCAAATAGATCCGTTTGGTGTTCTTACTTTCACTACATACTGACAATGTCAACAAAAGTTGGCTCCTAAATAATATACTTAACGCTGATCTTATTCTCTATCATTCGTTTATTTCAATTAATTTACCATTTTTCTATTTCTTAGTGTTAATGTAATCTACAATTCTTCCCACGAATTTCTTCAAAATATCTTGTCTCATTTTACCAGCATCCATAACCTCTTCGTGATTCGGTTCATTATGTGAGTCATATTCTAAAATACATTCATTTGTTATTAAACTGAAAGCTAAAACGTTCATGTCGCAGTGTCTAGCCGTTATAACTTCATGCACTGTTGACATTCCAACAGCATCGCAACCAAGCATTTTCAATGCTCTCAGTTCAGCAACGGTTTCAAAGTTAGGTCCTCCAAGGCAAGTGTAAACTCCTGTATGGATATTGTCAGTTAGTCCTAGTTCTTTCCCAAATTGTAAGCTTTTCTTGATCAGTTCTTTATCGTATGCCTTGTTCATCGGTGGGAATCTTGGTCCAAATCGGTCTTCATTTGGCCCTTGGAGAGGGTTGTTGCCAGCGAAGCCCATCATGTTTATGTGATCTTTAACGATCATTATATCCCCTACTTTATAATTCTTGTGGAGACCCCCAGCAGCATTCGTAGCAATGAGTTGGGTGACACCTAGCAATTTCATCACACGAACTGGCATCGCGCATTTCCATAATGGATATCCCTCGTAGAAGTGGAATCTACCTTGCATGCAAACTACAGCTGTGTTTGAAAGAAATCCGAAAATCAGTTTTCCGGCGTGTCCTTCTACTGTACTAACTGGAAAGTTTGGTATTGAGGAGTATGGAAACTCAATTGGGTCCTTCAAGTCTTGCGCCAACGAACCTGGAAAATTAAAACAATGAACAGAATGTTTCAGTATAAAGGGTCATTCAATGAGGATTAAAATTAATTGAAAGAAAACACAGATTATTCATGAAATTAAATGGAATTTTCATAGAACGTGTAGACATAAACAATGTAGAAAAGCTTTGCTTGGGGTCTGGGTTTTTTGGGCTCTTGTTCTAAAAGCTTTTTCCGGACTCTGTAATAGTGTGATACTAAAACAACCGCCATAATGAATGTGAAAGAAACAACACACCTATATTAATATTAATATATATCTTAATTCAAAATTAACCACTTATAGCTTTTCTGCAGTTTTTTCGAACTCGAAATTTCTTTATTTTGAAAACTCCATCAAAAACCATTTCGATATAAATATCTTCTTTTCAGTGAGTTAATGTTCTTTGAAATACCTTCTACATTCAAGTACAATTCACGAAATTATCTGCTGCTGGATTTTATCTTCAGAGTCATTAACAAATGACAAATTATTGAGTGCCAAAATTTTTGACACATTAATGAACATAGTTACTTCTAATTTAGGCTAGTTTATCAAATCAAAATTTTCACTCATTAAACGTCTTCATTTATGAAGAATTTATAGTTTCTTAAAATGAGAGAGAGTACAATACTGAAATAAAAATGTTCTCAATATCAATATCCTAGATATTCATTCAAAATTTTGTTCATCTCTTTTGGATGTTTTTGGAGATATCAACTGATTACAAAAAAGCATTGGGAACGTTTCAAAAATTTGTTAGCCTATCGGTTTCTGCGAAATTCTGCAAGCCTATTTGTTTCACCCAATTCACATATCTTCCAAGTTACATTTTGATCCGATGAATATTATAGGAGTTACAGAGGAAACCAAATTTCAGATGTTCATAACTCCTGAACTATTGGACGGATTTGTCCCAATAACGAACTTGACCGAGATATTTAGACACTCAACCTATTCTTTAGAATTTAGGATCCATAGGTTCTGCTTTTAGCAGAATTCAGTATGCTGTTGAGGAACATTTTGTTAACTTTTTAGCTGTGACAGAACTTTGGAGGGCTGAAGAACAATTGAAACATTATAATATCTCAGGTTATAATCTGGCATCCAGCTTTTGTAGAAATGGGGGTGAACATGGAGGTAGTGCATTATTTCTCAGAGCTGATATTCCATTCAAGACTAGACTTGATATCAACAACTACAGTGTTCCATTCATTATTGAATGTTGTGCGGCTCAGGTACGTCTGAATGAGAGGAATATTGTAATGATATGTATTTATAGAACCGATTCCTCGACCACAGATTTTAATGTTTTTTGGGAAAAACTTTCACAGATATTGTCTCTTTGTTTGAAAGAAAAAAATGATCTTATTCTTGCAGGCGATTTTAACATTGTTTTGTTGGTGGATTCATCGGCAACTAGAATGTTCAAATCTTTGATAGAGAGTTTTGGATATCTTATAACCATTAATGAACCAACTCGAATATCCAGAACATCTGCTACATGCATTGACAATATTGTGACCAACAAAGTAGGTACTGCCCATGTTATTGAAGAACATATATCTGATCACTCTGCCCTAAAATTTGTTTTCTCTGAAACAAACACAAGAATAAGACAGTTGAGAAAAAAACAAATTAGAATTTTCAACCAGGACAACAAAAAGAAATTCATAGAATATATGTCATCCCAAATTTGGACCGATATAGCGGATGGCTCACATGCTGATGCGAATTCACTGTGGGAATCCTTCTTTGAAAGGTTTGATAATGTGTTTTCTTCCTGCTTCCCCATAAAAACAGCCCGTTTCACTAACAATAATAACCATAAAGAGACAACTACCAACATCAAAGAGCATAAAAAATTACTTGATTACCTATTTATTTTATCTAGATCATCTGACCAACATTTATCAGCATATAAAGAAATGAAATATAGATATGATTCTTTAATAAAAAGTGAGAGAATAAAACACAATAGAAAAGTCAAGTAATAAATCGAAAGCAGTATGGAAAATTGTGAATGAAGCATTGGGAAAAAGATGTAAGCATTCTAGCCCAATTGAAGATGAAAAAGAACCTCAAAAATTGGTGGACAAATTCAACAGTTTTTTGTTAATGTTCATTCAGCACTCAACGTACATGATGGGTCTGACAAGGGTGATTGTGGTTCAATACCATGTAATGAGAAATCCTTTTTTCTTTTGACATCACTGAAAAGGAAATCATGCATACAGTAAAAAAGATGAAAAATTCCAGATCAACAGGATGGAACGATGTTCCTCAAGATATATTTAAGGATACAATACACCTCATTACTCAGCCCTTGGCTGAAATAATGAATGAATCCTTTAAAGATGGTATTTTTCCAGAAGCTCTAAAAATAGCTGTAATAAAACAAATACTTAAAAAAGGAGATATTAAAGAACCAGAAAGCTATCGTCCGATCAGTCTAGCTTTGCAAAAATTTTCGAAAAAGTGGAAGACTTTCGGAATTCTTCAAGAAATTCAGGATTTTTTCTCTGAGTCAGCATGGATATATTCAAGGAAAAGGAACTGAGGCAGCTATATTCGAATTATATAACTCTCTTTTAGCAGCACTGAATGGGAATGAATTACCAATTGGCTTATTTTTGGATTTATCCTAGGCTTTTGATTGTTTTGACGAAGAGATATTGCTTGAAAAACTATGGAAATATGGAATTAGAGACAATCAACTGAAACTCATAAGGAGCTATCGGAGTAATAGACCTCAAACTGTCAAAATGGTAGTGAATAACTGTGAATATCACTCTACACAGGAAATAAGCAACACTGGTGTGCCTCAGGGTAGTCCTGTACAATAACATTATCGATACAATTATTGTAGAACTTATATCATTTGCAGATCATACTAACATTATCTTGAGATCTCCTAATTTTGGACTAACTGTAGAAATGGTACAGAAAATCTTAGATGAGATAAACAATTGGTGCAAAAACAATCACTTAGTGCTGAATGTAGCGAAAACTGAATGTGTAGTATTCAGTACAGATAGTACAGATATCTTCTGCTGTTATCCCACAGCATATCAACGAACAGGTTGTGGTGTCCACCTCCACCAAATTCCTGGGCGTTTTTCTTGATAATCACCTAAAATTGAACTGTCATATAGACAAACTAACAAGGAAGCTGAACTCAGTTATATATTCAACATTTGTACTCAAGAGAAAAGTTGATCATCATACATTAAAGACTGTATATTTCGCGAATTTTCAATCGTTTTTGTCTTACGGTATAATTTTTTGGGGGGGAAGCTCACTATCTGAACAAGTTTTTTCAAGACAAAAATCGATGTTGAGAACTGTATTAGGACTAAAATTTAGGGAGTCAGGTAGGAGACATTTCAGGGAACAAAATATTTTAACACTGTGTGGTCTATATATATATAAGGAATTAATTTTCATGAAACTTCATCCAGAGTATTTCGAAAGATACAGAAATGTTAATCAAACCAGAAGAAAAGAACCATTTTTTTATCCTTATCATTCTTTAGTGTTGACTGAGTGTTCTCCTTTGTATTTTGGGATTAAATTATTGAATGCTCTTTCTTAAAAGTTAAGAATTTTGGGCAATGTAAAGATTTTCAAGAGGAGTTTGTATACATTTATTGTTGAAGGTGAACCCTATACGTTGTTAGAATTTTTTGAATTGTGTAGAAGGTGAATATTTTGATTTTGACGAATTTCAATTTTATTGTATTGTAGAATAATTCTTGAATTAAATATATATTCTATTCTATTTTATTCTATTCTGAAAGCATGATACTTCTAGTTCGTCTCTTTCGGGAGATAGAGAGTATACGGCAGGTCATCCTGACATACTCAATTTTGACCATGAATTTTTCAACAGGAAGTCGAATCCAGTGGATTGAGAGCAAGCGAGCCAAAAGGTTTGAAGAACGTCAAAAATCCTCCTTGTTTCGAGAAGGAGATAAAATAAGGGAAAAATTTCAATAGAGGATAATGAATCTATTCAAATAACAGAGTTTTTGATTCCTGACAAATTTAAAATAGTCTTCGTCGCCAATGTTGGAATGAAGTCACTTTACTACCAATTATTCATGAAATTAAGATTTCAATTACATGAGCAATGTCGTGCCCATTTAATTTGAATTGAAAGTATATCTTCATCCCATCTCACCTTCCAACATTATCTTATCTAACGGGTTCCTAATGATATCATTCCCAAAAGCAGATATTATCTATGATGCACTTTTGAAGATAAGCTCCATATAACTAAATCTTAGAATCAACATGATTTAATCCTTCGTCAAAATAAACATAGCACTTGATTTGGAGTGCTTTTCATCATAATATCAGCTGTAGAGAATAAGTGGATTATGAATAAATACACAATTGTTTTTGAATTAGATATTTCAGTTTCGAAATTATTTCGTTGAAATGTGAGCTGATCTCAATTGATATTCTGACTTTCGCAGTTTGTGAAAAGCTATAATTTTTATTTCGGTTAGTGATAAATTTCATAATGCTGTGGATATATCTTATATTTAAAAGTGAAACATAAACCTCAAATGAGCCAACCCATATATTTCTTATATCAGAGAGATAGAAAAATTGATTGACGTATATTGGAGGCTTGAACGAGTCCTTGAAGACCCGCATCAACTCTTCAAAATTGAATAATAGAGAGGTTTTATTTATTTATTTGAAATTTCTTGAAAAAAAAACTGAAATATTCAAGGGGGGATATTCGAACTACAAAATTAATTTTTGGCAATGACCGCTCATGAAACTCACGTATTTCATACATCAATGCGTAGAATCATCAAAGACCTTTCAAATGAAGTATTTATCAACCTCTTTGAGAGTTTCCATTTGAGCCCCGAACATTCGTCTAAACATGTCCTTCAAACAAAGTCATTTGACGTCTGTCCAAATATTTTTCCAATCACTCTAGGATCAGAAATATATGAGGCTCATCTGAGATGGAACACCCTGTATCATTTAACTGATATTTTTCAAAATATCCCAATTAAAAGTACGATTAGTAAATTATCTATGCATCGGTCTTTCTTCTTTGTTGTGAGAAAAGATGAATGCCTTTTAATGGAAAATTCCATGATAACACCGGTAATTACGACTTGTAGAAAGTACTCACCTAAGCCTGACCCACAAATGATACCAATTTTCGGTGTGAATGGTACTTGTTCTTTCAGAAATTCTGCCGTTTGCTCAATCATCTCATATGTGTACCTAAAATTGATATAAATGGGTATATAAATGCAATACGTATTTCTTAATTTATGAATGGTTATTTTGAATTATTTTGAATGTGATTAGGTGCTTCTTATTTGGAAAGATAGACCTTAAATTCTCCAATCATTTAATTCTACTTTTATAACCCGTTTCGGAATAAATTAAGATCGATGTTGTGTATCAACAGAAATATCAAATTTCTACCTGCATGTCTTGGTTCTGTACCTCCGATAACCACAGAAACAACACTGCTAGAGCAGAACTTTAATATTACGAATTCAAATCAGTCACATGTTAAAACATTCCGTCTCACCTATTATCCATGTTGAGCGCCACTGAAGAGATGTTACGTATTTTTCGTGCGATGATATTCTGTGGTAGTCGCTCATGTTGAGTTGAATAGCCGGCCTTTCCAGTGAAGGGGCCACGAGAAGCAATTATTCAATTCCCTAACCACATGATTCATTCGATACCATGGATCGAGATTGAAGGTATAATCGATAAATTTTATTTCCGGAAACAATTCTTGTAAACATAGATGAGTAAAAACTCTTAATGCTTTCATATTTCTCAATCCTTTTTCATTTGCGAGAATACCTATATGTAATTTATACAATGGTCTTGCTCGAATATATGCTTTTGCTCTATGCGATTTCTATACGTATACAGTTAGATGTCCGAAATCTAAAAATTTTTTAGACTTTAGGATATACACATATCTGTTTTTAGGCATCTCATTATAGAAGTTATATTTTCGAGTTCAACTACAAGATTGATTTTAACCATAGATCACTGAGATGTGGATAAACACTATTTTCATACGATTCATTGTGATTAGAATGCATTTAATTCAACAGATACAAAATGATTGAATCCGAAGAAGAAATTCTTCATTAAATATTTAAAGAAAACTGATACCATGTAACTTCAGTGGATGGACTATTTTGATTCTTCATATGAATGATCACAATATTATTAACGTCTTCGATTTTTTGTAATTGACCTCACTGCCCAATAAGGTAGCTGAGAATTCATCTGAATTGATTCTAAAAGTTGAAATAATCCACACAAACCATCATTTGAGATATCAGAGATCAACTCAGTTGAGATCACAGGTATTGTTCTAGTTGTCTTCCTGATTTTAAGTAAATTCAGAGAAGTTTTAATACGACACTTCAAACTCAATTGTCGCTTTTTCGTGCGCGACTCAAAGGACTGGCAGCGGAAGGAAAGCGTGAGTTTACATTCAGCCCTTCGCTCAAAGGCAAAAGCGTTTCAGCCTGAATTTTAGCTTTGAAGTACATGATCAGAGGTTTCGTTAACAATTGTACTCCACCACCACCAGAGTGGAGTAATGAAACATTAATGAGAAGAGAATATCTTGTTTATATGGGATCCAGATATATTCTTGAAAAAAAAAGTACAACGATGCGTGATTTTAAGCTCACATGAACAATACAGCCAATAGAAGAGTAATGGAAGTGAACTTTTAAACATTTTGACCACATTTTATATGAGAACTCATCCTGTATGTCGACGCAACAACCTCAATGATTATTTTAACACTGCATATGTTAGATTAATATTTCCGGCAGGTCTTTGTGGCTGAACTTTAAACGTAGCATTAATTATTCAAAAGATTATTCCGTTCTAAGGAAGTAAGCCTGAATGTTAGCTTTGAAACTTGTTTATTTTTTGATTATGGAATAAATAAACTATTCTTCATTTAAGTAGTCTAAAGTTAAAATTTTGTAGCCGAGAACTCATCCTGTATATTTCAATGATTATTTTAACACTGCATATGTTAGATTAATAAAAGGTCTTTGCTTATGACGATTATTGAAGAGCATGTTAGTACTTATTTTGAATAAACTACAGAGAAGAATAGAGGATTTGATCAATGGTTTATTTATGTAAATACAGACATTGAACATTAATATAGATGGGATCTCAACTTTTTTGTCGATTAGGCCTTCTGCAGAACTTGGCCTATTTGAAATCTGGAATTTTGGGTTATGATATTGTTTAACAATCTAAATTTCAACAGATCTCAAATGTTCTTGTAGCCTGACCACTACCAGTTGTACCAAAAGTGAAATTTATTTTCCTGAAATAATATTTTCTCCTGCATTTTCTGCATCTGGTTATTTTTTCAGTTACATTTGAAGCTGAAGTTTTCGAATCATCGAAAAAAAGGTGATTCAACTAGACATATACATGGTGATTCTTTGACCACTGCGTTAATTTTATCCATAGGTTCTTGAGATCAATAGAAACACTCTTTCCCCATACCGTTTTTCCATATTCAGCTGCGTTAACAAGTTTTAAGCATTTTTAGTTTTCACATTGGGAAAATACCCCTCTATAGTCCAGTTTAGCACTATTGCATCCACTATTGAATCTGAATTGTTTAAAATCATCATTTTCCCTCTAAGAAATGATTCCTTCACTCATGTTTCATCAGATTATTATATCAATTTGACTTCTTTCTACTTCAAATATCTCAAAAATTGTGCAATATAGGAAAAAAGATGATGAATGATTTTATCTGCAAAAAAGAATAATGATTCTAGGAAGTACAAGATACGGACCTTTAGTTCAACTGATATTTGCTTCTCATGCAATTCACCAATCTGTACAGTAGTAATGAGAAATCCATAAGAAATGGAAAAAATCTATTGATTCAAAAATATGCATGACTGACATCAAAAACATTCTACAAGAGATCTTTTCAATTGATATAGTCGTTTGAATATTACAAGTGAAAATGCAATTTTTTTATGAAATTTCAACACACTATATCTTTTGAACGAGGCCAAATTTGGAAAAATATTATAGAAAGAAAATGTTTATTTAGACTTCAAGAATCTATGGTTAAAATTAAGGCAGTGGTCAAAGACTCACCCAGTATATATTCAGGTATCTTAGAGGTAATTACATGAAGACAGTTTACCTTGCTAGGAGCAAAACTGTGGTTCGGTATCATGCAAAATAAAACAATTTTTCATTCTACAGAAGAAAGTGATAAGAATTTAAATAATATCAAATTTCTTGCATAGGTGTTTTCAGAAAATCTGGAATATTGACTATATATGCACTTTACAAGAGCGTGACCTTTGTATCTGGAACAACCAAACTTTATTTGAGATGGATAAAAGAGAAGGGCTTTCTACTATATAAGAAATGGTGACTTCATCTACTCCAAGCATGGCCTGACAACATCTCAAAAGCAGGCAGAATATAGATGTTTGAAGCAGTTTAGTTCTCTTTCACGGAATATAAAATCAATTTCAAATATTTCATGTTTTGAAAAAAGTTTATTCAAATATTTCCTTTATTGGTAGCCATATTCTTTGGGAGAATTAAGTTCAAATTTCATGAACCAATAATTTAGTTATTTTGATGGTTATGCTATTGACACAATTTTTTTTCATAACTTCTGAATATTTGTGAAGATGATATGGAATGTTCTAAGACTTCATTTAGATTTAAATAAAAATCCGTATATATATTGAGGTTACCGATGTCTTTTCATCCCCAAATTTCATTGTCTATAGCTTTTCCCCTTCTGAAAGATATGATCATTTTTTTTCATTTACTCAAGAGAAAAATAGAAATGTCATGAAGTGAGCTTTGTATTTTTTGCCATCACAGATCGATATTCGTTTGACAACTTGCGGACCAAGATATCAGTGTCAGTTGGCGTAATATCAATCAAAATTTTCATAGAATTCATAGAAGAATTCGATGTCGAAATTCAGAAAAGCACAGACGTAATATTAATCAAAAATTTTTATCATAGAGAAAGTATTTGATGGCGTTGTCAAAACTCAGAAAAGCAATGACGTAAGTTTTTAGGAGAAGCATAGAACAAAATTTGGTGAAAATTATGAGTAGTTATTTTCAAATTGAGATAAAGGTTTGTTTATTCATTAGGCTTTCATATTTACATCACATTGTCCCATTGTACGGAAAAAGACTATTGTTCACCCGATCAGAGAGCTTATAGATTTGTTAAGGTTTGAATATTCACTCGCAGGTAGGTCAACAAGAGCGCCAATTTTTTGTTATGTTTTTGACACTATTTTTTTCATGTCATTCTTTATTTTTGCGCCCTTGTTTTCATTGGATCAGCGAGCTCCCGTTTCGTCTCAAAAGCCGACCATCCTGTCAAGTATGCAACAACAATAGAAGGATAGCTAGAGTTTCTGTATTTTGTTTTTGAATTGACCAAACTCCTACGGAACAAAATCTGAGAACTCGAATGTAAAATTCCAATAACACTGTAGATACCCCCAGCGAACTTTGATTACACTCGAACGTTTGCCTCTTGCTCAATTTTTATCAATACCAAACAAATCGAGCAAAAATTACGCATTGCTTGACTTAATCAATAATAAGGCCATGACTGATTGAGTAATTGCGAATAAGATTCTATTTACATCGCTTGGATTATTACTTAAAAAGATATTTTCTGAATGAAAGAATGAACATGTATAATATTGCTTCATAAACATGTTTTCCTTCTGTATTTTGACAGATATTCATCAAAGATGATATACAAGATGATTATTCGCCTATAGCAACACTTCTTACTGATGCTGTTTTTTCCTATTCAGCTACATTTGACCTACGAGTGTTCAAAATTTTCGAATTGGGTTACTGGAACCGATTAGAGTTCGTGTCAAAATGGTATGGTAGGTATTTCGAACAAGAAGCACTGCAAAATAATGAAAATTCTTGATTTAATAATTTCAATTCATTGAATTTCAATTGAGGTTCTCAAAAACGCTAGGCTTGAGGCAAATGAATCAATAATGATTTCATAACTTAGACTGATCAACAATTCAAAAGAAGACAAAACCTTTGAACTTATTCACTTCAGGGAATATTCCATTTCTCAGCTCTTGATTAATTTTATTGATCAGAATAGCCATTGATAAAAACGAAAGAATTGGAAATATTTTGATTACAGCCAAATATAGGTGGAAGTGATTTGTCACCAAATTCCAAGTACATCGTATTGCCATTTCAAAGATATGAGGTGAAATGCATTTTTTCTAACCACTTTCAACTGTATTCTTTAATCGGAGGTGAATTCCGGAGGATGGTATGCAAACAGTTTTTTTCGATCTCACGAATAAATGGTAGAAATAAATATAGTTTTAACCCCGCATATTAGGTCGATAAATACTAAGAAAATTCCAGTTCTAATAATTCGGAATATATATTTTTTATGAGGTTATTTGTAGAATAAATTTATTTAGTTTATTTCGTACTGTTATTTATGAATGAAAAATTACACAAAAAACATCAAATCCTTGAAAATTTCATTTAAAAAGCTTGCTCACATCCTTAATTACATATTAGTTAAAGGTGCAACACCAACTGATTGCGCAATATTTTAAGCGTATCAACAAGATCGCATTTATTTAATGAATAAGCTCCAGTTTTGCCAAACTAAGGGCACTCATTTCAGTCATTTCTATGCAATCTTTGCATGATCCTGCTCTCGATAGTAGAGAACGCACCCATTATTTGAAGTCCAATTCAAAGATCTTTGTCAACCAGATATCTACTCGTATATTGTTTTCATTCAACCCTAAGCCTAAGAATTAGTTTTTGATTCAAACACCTGGTTTTTGAAATTCATAATCGGACCATGGTGGAACACTTGATCAATGAAAAGATAAGATGTCTGATATTATCCTTGTATTTATTGTTATATTCAAAATAGTAAAAATACATATCAACAACTGAATCTAATCACTAAACTGATATTTCTGAGCTGAATTGAATATTATATTTTAGATAAATAAATAGATTATTATGACAGGTCAGTAATGGATAATTTATGTCTAGGGATTGCGTCAACTCAAAATAGACATTCAAATATTTCATGGAATTATTCTCTGCTCATGAAAATTTGTGCCGATTGAACTAATACACTAAACCTTCTACCGATAAGATGAATAATTAAGCTCGACCTCAACCTGGTTTAGAAAGCTATAAAAACATTCAAATGGGTTTTCTGAATTGTGTTTTGCTTATCTATTGAATTATTATGTTTTTTTAATTTTGTTTTGATATTTTTTCGTGATTTATAAGACTTTCTTTCATGATTTTACTAATTTTATATTCAGTATTGACTATATTATTTATTTACTATACTCTACATTGTTGTGAAATTTTTGCAACTGTGAGAACATTGTTTCAATGCTATATGTCCATGACTAGTTCATATAAAACACGAATAATTTTTTCAGAATAAACTTAAAGCTGCTCAACATTTTTATATATTCTTTATTCTTTTGACTACTCGTTTTTACATCTAGTGATTTCGAATCCATCAAAATGATTGTTGAAATTTATGAAAGAATTCAATAAAATTTCTATTTTGACAAATTCACCGCGAAAATATGTTTTGATAATAATCAATTTGATCAGATTATTATATTCCAAGTAACGGTCGATTGAATACTAATCTGATAAAAAAGATCGTAAAACTCTTTGAATATATTAAAAGTTTTAATTGGATTTAATTGTATGCTATTGGTTGGCTCAAGCCGGTCAAAGAATTTGACGAAATTCATTGTATACAGTTTTTCACAGTGAGTTTTACAAATCACTGGAATGTTCGAAAGCGTAGTGAATTATTTATATTTTCTACACAGAAAAGAAGGTTAATCAAATTTGCTTGAAGTGCCCTAAATTCGAAAAACTTATGATATCATAGAAAACAGCCGTGGTTATTAGGGCAAATTCAACTCATGAATTATATCTATGGTGAATAATTATTCAAATGACATGATTTAGATTAATTTTAAAATTTGGGATTAGCGTACGAAAAATAATTCTTTAGAATTCATTATGAAATACTCACTTTTCTTCTTCACTGTTACTCAGTCTTCTTGTGCAACAACTATTTTGATTGCCATTCTGGCAACCATTCTTCATATTTCCATTCATCACTTGCGTACCTGTCATATTTCACTTTATTTCAAGCTCTTGTGTCCTGCACGAAAAGATTCAAACTGACTAATGTCACGGACAAACTTGCTTATATACATTTTTATCATTTCAGGATAAAATTATTCCATACAAATATCAAAGATAAAGAAACATTTATTCCGTTTTATCTCTGTAGTTGTTATTATATGACGAAAATAAAATTTCTAATGCAACGTCAATGGAGTGCTTATAATTGTTTCTGTTAGCTAATATTCTAACCTTCAGATTATTTCAGAAATAACGATAAACGCAACATTGGAGGTAAATGAGTCATTTCTCACCAATTCGTCGATCATATAACGAAAACATAATGCAAATTAAACAATGAGATGAAATCTTGTTGCTAACATGGCCATTGCCGATAGTGGCCATTTTAAACTTTTGAAAAAATGGATTTTCAGGAGAGAACAAGTGAGAATTGCTTCCTACATTGTATCTCTGACATAATTAATATATTTCATATCCATTAAACGAAACTTCAAACGTCATCAAAATATCCTGACAGTCAATTGATCCTAAATTTTTTGAACTCCTAGCTCATGTTCGTCGAAAGTTTTGTCATACGGACGGCTGAACGAACTCAGTTTTCACCGCGGATTCTTCATCAGACAGTCGGAATCGATTAGTTTTAGCCTATTTTAGACTCGGTATTTGAGAATGGCAGACATTTAGGCTACATCTCATTATTGCAGAAGTCATCGAACTTGAATCGATACTTGAATATGTGCGCAAATGGAAGTTCTGCTTTTTGTTTATTTCTTTCTGATTTTTTCAACTATCACTTCAACACATTTTTAAAATTTTCAATATTAAAAACTATTGGTAATCCTGACTCCTTAGCCGAAGTCATCTTGACGTCGCTGTTTCACTTGATGTCTTTCATATCGATCAAGCTAAAGAATGCATTGTGACAGATGTTTGTATTCTTGGTAAATATAATATATTTTGTATAATATGAATATTCATGGAAAAATTTCTCATCAATTCAAATTTTCATACGCAATTGTCTCAAGCATTTCATGTACAAAGAGGCATTGTTCTCATCAGATTCTTCACAATATTTTTATCCTTTCGGCTTCCGATGTCTTCATTGATGTTAACAAATGTAAATAAATATCCGCGCGTAGTTTAAATTTTCCATTTATATCTCCGATAACATTGAATTAATTAGGGCATCACAAACAAAATTATTATGACATTTTTCTACAACTCTCCTAATAGTTTGGATTATTTCTTTTCACCTAACCATGTTTTGTAAATTATATTTTTGTTTCGAATTAATTGGTATGCTGATAGCATTGATGATATTATTTTAGAGTAACGATATACATGATTAATTTGCTGTTCTTTGTTATCCTTGGCAGCCCTTAATATTTTATATGTTCTGTGAGATGAATGATGATGCAATAATTGTATTTATTTGATGGCTTCGAATAATCAGATATTTTATTCCTTTAATTGACATCGTAAAACCTTGAACATTTTTCTCGATACTCTTGACCACGAACTCTTATGCGTTAAGTTATTTTTGTATGGATTTGATAAAAAACGTTAAAGATCTTCAAGATGTATAGTGTTGTCTATAGATTATGCAAAAAAATAAATTATTTTCGTGAATTAAACAACCGTGCATATTTTTGATTGTAATTACTTATGGATCACCCCTCGTATACAGTAGTGACCCTTGCAAGTCCAAGGAATTTTTCATAGGAAGCACTTTTAATTCATGCCATAAAGTTACCTTTTTTTAATCGAACTTTTTTTAAGTTGTGGATTGAGGTGACGATAAAAAAACTCGTTGAAAACAATAAGTGACTATATTTTTGATTCAACTATCCATAATTTATCTGCTTTATATTGAGATTTGAGAATTAAAGGGTTATCGTTTGATTAATATTCATCACTGATTGTATCTGTATTACATTGTACTTATGGGATCGGTATTATCTAATGATCGTTTAATTAAAATCTAATAAAATTGATCCAAAAACCTTATATATAATATAAACTCAATATCTCTGAATTTTAGTATAAAATTTGTAACTTTTGATTTTGATATCTCAATAATAATTATTTAAATTTACTTATAGTAGAACTAGACAGCAATAGAATAATCTGTGGGTTGTCCACTCGAACTGGCTGGTCTGGACCATAGAGAGGAGCGAAGTCCCAGTTTGATCTTTTTCAGAGTGTCTATGTCGCATTCGGCTTCGCTTAACTCCGCTGGTCTGTCTGGCGTGTTTTGTTCACTTTGGTCAGGTCGTTCCAAAAAAGTCGTTTCTGCAACGGTGAGTGCAAGCATTTGTCTTTGAGTTGGACTGCGACCTTGTGATAGCCACCTACGTGTGACGTTATCTTTTGTTAGTATCGAATGAGCATGAAGTTCTTTTGCGTTCATATACCTCGATCTGTTTCTCCGTGGTAATGATTTTTGTTCACACATTGGCGATATGTCTGATGAAGTACTGGATTGGGTTCCATGGTAAAGGTAACCTAAAAAAAACCTTATTAATTTATATTTCACATTAGTATGTTCTGAATTGGTTCTGAACGATCTTTCAATGATAAAAATCTGAGAATATAGAAGAAGTTTTGTTATTGAAGAACGATGTTACAGCATTTTCATTCGTCTATTTCAAAATGGGCTAACAACGCTAATATACTTGATAAAGAAACTGCAACACCCAGAAAAATTTGTTCAAATGTTATTCATTTATTTTTAGTAAAACATAGATGGTATAAATTTTTCCTAAGCTGATTGTTAAACTACACAGGATCGGGGTATGCGGTTCACTACTGCGATGGTTCGAGTCATATCTATGTAACCGATCGCAGTTCGTGTCGGTCGAGGGATTCAAGTCAAGATATTTTATGTCCACGTCTGGGGTTCCTCAAGGTTCCCACTTGGGACCGTTGCTCTTTATAATCTATATAAACGATCTAATAAAATGCTTTACAATATATAGGATACTTCTTTTCGCCGACGATCTGAAAGTCTTTTACAGAATTGGGTGTGAGAGCGATTGTATAAGTCTCCAACAGGATCTTGACAGACTAGTCAAATACTGCCAAACCAATTTTCTCTATTCAAACCTCGAGAAATGTCAAGTAACTTCTTTTACCCGCAATGGAACTGTCATTTATTTCGCCTACGGACTACGAAACGTTGAGTTGAAAAGATCTAAGTGCGTCAGGGACTAAGGAGTCCTAATTGACTCATAGCTGAAATTCTCAACACATGTATAGCTTGGCGAACTCAAGTAAATGTGACGCTAGGTTTCATAATGAGACAGGGTCGTCATTTTTCACGTTGTGAAACTCTAATTTCATTGTACAACGTATATGTGTTCAGGAGGTTGAATTATGCTTCTATTGTGTGGACTCCATATTTTAAAACTTATGCTGATCGTCTTGAAAAAATTCAGCGAAAATTCCTGCGTTCTTTGGCCTTCAGATGTGGTTACGTGCTGAACAGAGGAGACCCAAACAATTATAACCTAAGACTTATATACTTCAAAATGCTCAATTTTAAAGACATAAGAACTGTCGGGGATGTATTATTCATAAAAAAAATAATGAGTAATCAGCTAGAATGCCCCGAAATCACCCACAGAACACAATATTATGCTCCCTCTAGGATATTTAGACAGTTTGATACATTTTATCTATCAACCAAGCGCACAAGTAGTGCACTCAACTCCTCTATTTATAGAACGCTTGATCACTGTAATGAATTCAAGGATAGGATTGATTTATTTTTTCATAGTCCTAGTTCCTTGAAGAAAATCATAAAAAATTACTTCTTCGGGACTTACTAATCAGCTACCACCTTGTACGTCTAATTAAGACTGTTCTTTTTGTCAATGTCATGCACCTGCACCGACTATATATTGTTGTCGAAATTGTTTAGTTCTAGTTGGAAATAAGAAATCTGTCTTTTAATATTAATTTACACTTCTGTAGATGAATTTTGTTTTTTCCAATCTGTGAACACATTTTTTGGGTATTTGATTACCTGTATGTGATCCATATGGATTATAAATAAATATCAAAGAGTGATTGAAATTGGTATGCAACTACAATATTTAGGTAACAAAATATGCTCGAACGATATATTTCTCGATATTTTGATCACTTAATTCTTACTATACTATATATTTCATCAAAAAGAAATTGAAATTCAAACTGCTCCTTCTGTTTCTTTACTTCTTAGTATATATGACATCTCTCAAGGTACGTTAACATGGCATCGCAAATTGCTCCATTATGAGCAATCAATGTCGAAATCGACTACAAAAAATATAGAGCAATTTTCGGCAACTTTTATGAGTAGGGCTTAAAAAATTTCCAATGCAAGCGCAGCTTAAAGGTTTATACCAGCGACATTGAACGATAGGAAATATATTGAACAATTACGAGTTATATCGTCGATATAATTGAAGCAATTTTTCAAAATGGCGCCATATCGCTTCATTAATTACAAAAAATCGTTCCAAGCCGGTTGCCAAGCAATTATTGCTCAAGGTATTATCCTCCACACAATACCATTTCACAGTTATTGATCTTCAATTTCGATTTAATATTAAGTCTCTACGTCGAAGATGAAGATGCGCACGTGTTGCTTTAGTTTGAGTACTTTAACTTCTTACTTAAAGGGGATATATTGTGATTTAAAAATAGATATGCTCTCCTTTAAGACAACTACAAGGGTTGCCTTTTATATTTCGGCATTAGACAACCCTAGTGTTGCAATCTGCCACCTGACAGCTCTATCGTAAAGCTTGACATTTTTGAGGTTATACGTAGTTTGAACGTTTTGACATACGAGCGTAAGTTGTGTTGTTTACACAAACTCAAAAGATTCATGTCGCCCAAAAATTGGAATTAAATCGTGCAATTATTTTTTTTTTCGACGTGGATTAACTCAACAACAGTGCATCGATGAACTTAATTCAATTTTTGACGATGAAGCTCCATCAAAGAACAGTTTTTATCGATGATATGGTGAACGTCGATCCTTCAACTTACAAAATGTTGATGAAATCAACAATTTTTTCGTGAAATCTATAGCAAACAGTGCGCCTAGGCGGGAGATTTTGGATTTTTATGACAGTCGCATATTTCCTGGATTGATTGGTGAACTAAGCTTCGAACTAACTACCGAGCATGATGTGATGAATATACTGAAAAGCATAAAAACTAAAGCTTTTGGAAAAGATGGAATAAATATAACGTTGATACAATTGTGTTGTCCGCTTATCATCCCGTACATTACTCATATCGTGAATGAGTGCTTGGCGAACTCCTATTTTCCTGTTCTCTGAAACAGGCTCAGGTTATTCCTTTGCCTAAGGTCAGCATGCCCGTGGAGTATGGTCAGTTGCGCTCCATTAGTATTCTCCCTACCCTCTCCAAGTTGCTCGAGCGAACGATAGAAAAGCAGATAAGGCATTTCTTGGATGTAAATAGTATACTGCCTTTAAGACAATCAGGTTTTAGGAGAGGATACAGCTGTGAAAGCGCACTTGCGGATGTTACGGATGATATCTTCAGGGCATATGATAGAGGTGATATAACGCTGTTGGTCCTGCTGGACTTCAGCAAGGCCTTTGATACGATCAGCCATGAGATCCTGCTTGCGATACTCCGCTACATAGGTTTTACAGACAACTCCCTTCGTATGATAGCCTCGTATTTGTCAGACCGTGCGCAGAGTGTTGTGCTCGACGGTCGATGTTCATCGCCCTTGAATCTGGAGAGGGGGGTTCCGCAGGGTAGTATACTGGGCCCTCTTTTGTTCATTGTGTACACCATCATGTTTCGTTCATACCTGCGATACTGTAGCTCGCATTACTATGTGGATGACACTCAGATCTACCTGACTTTTCCTGAGGAGGATATTCATCTTGCTGAGGAGAAGATTAACGCGGATTTGGAATCTTTTTCCAGTGTTGCTCGGGACCATCTTCTGCAGCTCAATCCGAAAAAATCTCAAGTCATAGTATTTGGCGGTGACTAATCGAGGTTGAAGTTCACTCCAAGACGAATTTCGTGGATGTCGTCCAAAATAAGTTGTTATTCCGAAATCCATTGATGCTGTGCGACAACTGAGTTTTTGTTGAGGGATTTCGATCGTCCGAATATTTGTCTGGCTCTGGTGTGCCCCAGGGCTCTAATCTTGGCCCACTCCTGTTCTTGTTGTTTGTCGATGATTTGACTAGTATTGTCGACACGATGGGGCTATTATTTGCGGACGATTTCAAGTTCTTTTTCAGAGTGTTCAGTGTGCAGGACTGTTTCAGGTTGCAAGGTGCTTTAGTGGCTATGTTGAAATGGTGTGATACCAACGGTCTAAAGTTGAATTTTTCTAAATGTAGTGTCGTTTTTCACGAAAAAGCTGGAACCCCTTTTGTTTGATTATTCTTTGGGAGATTTCAGGTTGTCGAGGTTGAATATTGTTAGAGACTTGGGAGTCCTTTTTGATAGTCAAATGTCATTGATCACTCATATAAGTGATTTGCTGAGTGGTGCCTCTAAGCTATATGGTTACATTGTTCTTAGCGTCAGACATTTTCGTAATTCCGGAACACTGATTCTTCTGTTTAACACCCTTGTGAAGAATAAACTTGAGTATGCTTCGCTCATTTGGCAGCCTATTTATTTATGTCATATTCAGCGTTTAGAGTCAATTCAGCGTAGATTTTATAAATATCTTTCATATAGAGAGGAGGGCGTTTATCCCCCCAGAGGTACTGATCACGCTGTACTCTTGGGTAAGTTCGGTGCTGCCTCGCTTGCAGATCGAAGAGATCTACTGGGGAAGGTTAATTTCTATGTTCCAAGGCCAAACATGAGATCTAGGCCTTTGTTCTATCGGGTCCCTCCTAGGAATAATTGCATGATTCGGACGCCTGTTCAGCATATGTGTAAC
Source organism: Micraspis discolor (assembly GCA_030674115.1). Lineage (NCBI taxonomy): Eukaryota > Metazoa > Arthropoda > Insecta > Coleoptera > Coccinellidae > Micraspis > Micraspis discolor. The sequence goes on from JARTUT010001740.1 coordinate 8,569,011, forward strand.
CTAGTAAACGGCTTGTGTGGGACTTGTGATATCTTCTTTGATAGTTTAACTGCCTTTAAGCGGGCCTACCTCAATGGTTTAGCATAATGATATTGTATGTTTTTTTGTGTGTTATTATTTACATATACTATTGTTAATTTTTCTGTATTTCAGTTTTTCACCTGTAGAAAAATAAAGCTGTTAATTTATTTATTTATAACTGATATTGCAAAATCATCATATGATCGATCGTGAGATTCAGACAACCTTGGGCTTTAATGGGACCAGCATACATTCAATATTACATGAACATCAGATCATTGGATTCCACACAATTTGCAAATCGCTCAAAAAAGGACTTGTGTCGATTGGTCGAAAGGAATGCTCCAAAAATACAATCGCGGGGCTTTGAAGTATGTCTATGACATCGTGACAGGTGATGAATTCTGGATTTACACGTATGAGCTCGAAAGTAAACAGCAGTCGACTGTATGGGTGTTTCAATATGAGCCAAACCCAACAAAAGTTGCCCACGCACGAAGCACTTTCAAACAAATGGTTACCTTTTTTTTCGGAAAAACTGGACATGTCGCAATCGTACCACTAGAACAACGTAGAACAGTCAATTTTGAGTGGTACACAAACATTTCTTGGCCAGTTGTCTTCCAAGAAATCAGGAAAACCAACCGCCGAAGACGGATCACCCTTCACCATGACACCTAAACAAGCGCTTGATGCGTTCAGAATCCATGTTTTGGAGAAACCTCAATCCGAGGGGCAAACGTGCTTCGACAATTAGTTCCAACGAATGCAGAAGTGTAAAGATCTTAATGGTTAATATTTTGAAAAAAATAGACCGATTTTCGATGATTAATAATTATTTTTGTTCCCCCCTCGTACCAATCGAAATAAAAGGGGTTCTTCTCTATAGTTTCGGACTAACAGTGAAATCTTCATTAATAATTGTCTAATTTCTATACAAAATTTTGGCCTTGACGATTCATATCCCCCATCATACGATTTGTCAAAGCACTAGTGCCAGTCCAAAGGAGATATGTCGAAAACATGGTTCTTGAAGGCTCTTCTGGCTTCGGGAATCTTTGACCTCGTGGTTGATTTTTTATCTGCGGCCACGAAATCAAATGATTGATTGCCAGATTGTTGATTGAAAGCTGAACAGTCGGAAGGTGCATCAATTAGATTTTTTGAGTGGCCTGATATACTCGCTCATTTCACATGATGTGTGTGAGCTGGCATGGTCATAATGCAAAATGATTCGTCTATTTCGGTTGGTTCCTTTCAATATATTGAAAACTTCTGGGTCGTGTAGCGAACTGAGTTGACTTTGAAGAGCTACGGGTGCCACATGACCGATTTTCGTGAGCAAAGACACCAAAATTTGCATCGCTGTGCAACGAGTTCACACAACTCTTGTTGGATTTTCCTTAATTGAAAAAATACCAAAACAGTAAACCAACCTTTTTTCTGATTCAGGCATGTATGACCTTGACCTGTCATATGTGACGACACTATAACTTCCATTGTTTGTCCGAGAGAATTTTTGAAACTAATGCAAAACATATTATAAGAGCTCAAACGTCCGAACGTTCTGAGTACGTGAACTGTCAAAAATGTACCAGTTCAAGATGGCGAGTACAGATGCTGTCTCGCAACACTCAGTGTTGACCAGAAATATATAGAGCAGAGAGAGTTTATTAGTTTTAATTTTATCAATATGATGTTTATGAATTTTTCAATATTCTCCATCATTTGAAAATAGTTATGCATGAATAAGATAGTATGAAAACTCGTAAGATTTCATTCAAATGTTCAACTCACTATGTTTGAGCTTCATATCTAGTTGATTCGAGGACTCTGTCCTACTCGATGTTAATTGGTCGCCATCGGATTCACTTTCTTCACTATCTAAGTCAGTTTTTCTTCCGGCTTTTCTCCTCCCGTGCCCTTTGGCGCTCTGTAATTTCTGCTGAAAACAAAGGGATCCTTAACATGTAAACTATGTAATGAATAAATTGTTTATGAAATTCACACGAATGTTTTTGAAATTCGAGCTAGAGTCTATTGAATTTTCGATTGAATGTCTGAAACACAAGAACTACGGTTATCATCACCAGACGTCTTACAATATAAATACCTAGCAGACCTGCGGCCAAACGAATCTGGAAATAATTGGTTCTTCGATTGGTTGGAATGTCATAACGTTCACAACATAGTTTTCATTCGATGTTTTTTCCAATAAAAGGATTAGAAAACCTTAGTGCATTGTTAGAGATACAGAGACCCGGATCCTTATAAAACATTGATTTCATTTGATACAAGAATTGACCATATATATATATATATATAATTTTAATTTTTCACACGAGTTCAGAATGAAATGAAGTCTTGGAATCATCATACCTACCATATTATAGTACGGAGAATTCCTTTGTATGGATGATGTAGCAGGGGGCGTGGACGCACATCCTTCCGTCATAGGGTGTTCATGATACATGAAACTATGTAACATAGCAGTTGTTACTGGAAGTGTGCTTGGTTCCGATAATTGGAATGTTGCATAGGGTGATATGTCTTCTGAAGTTTCTGTGAATGAAGACCAAAATTTTAAGAACGCAATTCCAAGATACATAAAATATTCGGTTACTCCAACGGCTTTTAGAACTTCATACATTTTCAGATTTAAGAAATGTGTAAAATTATTATTTGGGCCATAACCATTCCTTTATTGTTTTTTGTTATCAACGTTTCAACAGACGTTTTCTGTTGTTTTTAATGCTAATATTGTTTATTCAGTTTTCGAAAAAGCTGACTATAATTTTCTAATATTGTCAGCTTTTTCAAAAAGTAAATTTTTACTTGAAAACGAAAGAAGATGTCTGTCGAAACCTTGATAACAAGAATAATAAGAGATTAAGGCTATTGCCCAAAAAATAATTCTACACAGGTTTTATCATCACAAATTTTTTGTCAAAACTGATGAAACGTTCAGTATAAAGTGATGGGCAAATTTGTGGAGCCAAGTTAATATCTCTGGAATTATTATAGACATCAAAATGAAAAATGGAAAAAGGATACTGCAGTAGATTTGTTTCCATATTCTTTAACAATTTTTAACTTCCAGTTTTACCGGAAGTAATGTCAATTTTAAAATTTGCAATGGAACACCCATGTTTGAATTTAAACGTAAAAGATTATATTGTTTTAATTTGATCGTAAAATGAATTTTATAAGAAATGTGGAGTTTTCTGACGAAGCTACAAATTGTTTAAACTCTACAGTTAATCGACATAACTGCCGCTACTGGTCACAAATCCTCATTGCGTTCAAGAGGCTCATACACAACATCCCCAAAAATTGAAAGTTTGGGACGGCATTTATAACAACTGAATCGTGGGACTCTTCTTCCTTCAAGAAACTTTAAACGGAGATAGGTATTGACTGCTGTTAGAGACACCAGAGATTCTATCATTTGAGGTAAACGACAATTACCAAATAGTATCTGGTTTCAACAGGATGGAGCACCACACCTTTATTCGAGATTATTTAAATAGAAAATTCCATCACAGATGGATTGGATGAAGGGTACTTTTGAATGTCCTGCACGGAGTCCAGACCTTAATCCACTGAACTATTTTCTCTGGGGTTATTTAAGCTCTAAGGTTCATGTTGATAGACCAAATAATTTGCAAGAGTTAACTGCAGGAATCACCCACGAGATACAGAGAATTTCACCTGAAGTAACAGCTAATGTTACTAGAGAATTTACAAACCGACTTGCTTATTGTCAAGAAGTAAAAGGTGCTCAGTGTGAACAACTACACTGATCAACAATTGCTAGGGATCACTTATGAACTTCTGTTCATTTGTATTTTTTTCAAGTTATGTCGTGAATATCTGTACATTATATGTTCTCTAAGGAAAAATTAAGATGTTTTGAGTAGATTATAACAAATTTTTCCTCACTTTATCGGCTCTTGTTCACAAAATCGATTATTATCTGTAGGCTGTTACAGGTGGAGTGAAAAGAAATGTGGTATTTGTTATTGAATCTGTTTTTTTCTCTCGTTCAAACACATAAGGTGACAATAATTAAAGTACTGAGAAAAATATCAGCTTATCAGTCATGCCGAGAAGACGTTTGGCTCCTGTGCAACTGGACCAAATCATACGGTGGATACAGGAAGGTTTGTCCCAGCGAGAAGCGTCCCGGCGGTTGAATGTTTCGCAAAGTGTACTTGGAATAGGTTTATCCAAAGCGACTCAGTAGCTTATGTTCATGGGGGAGGTCAGCAGCGCAGTACAACAGCTGCCCAAGATCGTCTTTTGATCCTCAATGCTAGGAGAAATCCCACTTACCCGGCGTCGCGGCTCAATAGATCACTGAGAGTTGCAACAGGAGTTCTAATTTCGAACCAGACTGTAAGACGACGACTGCATGTTCGTGGTTTGAGAGCACGTAGGAGGGTACAACATCCCCGTTTGAATAGGGAACACTGGGTTTATCGACGGCAATGGGCTGAGGAGCACCGCAATTGGACAGTTGAAGATTGGAGCCGATGTTTATTTACGGATGAGTCTAGATTTCGTTTGGTCAACTCCGATGGACGTATTCTTGCTTGGAGGGAAATAGGTCGAAGGTATACAGAACAGTTTATGGTACCCACAACAGCTTTTGGCGGAGGTTCTAAATGTGTATGGGGAGGCATTTGTTTGAACCAACGCACAGAGTTGGTTGTTCTGCAGAACACCACAATGACCAGCCAGAGATATCACGATATGATTATTGAACCCATAATTGTTCGGTTTGCGACTGCCTTGGGCGAGAATTTCATTTTAATTGACGATAATGCCCGTCCACACCGTAGTCGTCTGGTTAATGAAGCGCTAGAAACTCATGCTATTGATAGGATGGACTGGCCAGCTCGCTTTCCAGACATGAATTGCATCGAGTATGTCTGGTCTGAGATGTCTAGACAATTGTCAACCTTAGAACAACCGATCAATAACCTGGAGGACCTTTCTAACACTTTACGCGATATTTGGACGAATTTGCCCCAAAATTTTATAAATCGTTTGATTGAAAGTATGCCTCGTAGGGTAGAATGCTTGAGACGAGCTCGTGGGGAACCAACTAGGTACTAGCTCAACCGAAACTTCAGCCTTCTTGTGGTTTCATCAAAAAAATTTTATGTTATTCAAACACAGAATTCTGAGTGTTCCTAATAAAGTCTTTTTTTCTCTCCAACTTTCCATTTTTTCATTTTTTTCTCAAGTGAACCATATTATCAACTGAAAATACTCTGATACCTGACTAAATTTATAATCTTAGAGCGAATATTTCAGAAATAAATTCAGAAAAAGTAAGTGATCCCTATCAATTGTTGAGCAGTGTAATTCATTAAGTTTAGTTGAGTTGAGTTCAGTTAATACTTTTAATTCGTTATTTCTTTAATGGATATAAGATTTTTACTTTATTTGGATACTTTTCTATTAATATCTCGGTAGGTATTGAAATAAAAAATGTCAAACCCGATATTTTTATATTTTTATATTTCTTTTCATCAGAAAATAAAATAATATAAAAGGTGTTCCATTTCAAATTTTAAAATTGACACTACTTCCGGTGAAACCGGATGTTCAATATTGTTGAAAAATATGAAAACAAATAGGACAGTCTACCGCAGTGTCCATATATATATTATATATAGATATTTTGAGAATATATCATGAGTAGTCCTTGATATTTTTCAAACAGCTCGATTCAAATAAATTTTGGGTATTTGTCAAAATCATTGTAGGAAATATGAATATTTTCAACCATATAATGTAAAGATATTACTAACACAGAAGATTATTATTGGGAATGCAGCAATAAAAGGTTTTACTATTTTTCTTTTAGCTCAAGATTTCGAGATTTTTATTTATCTCTTCTTCAGGAGCACTAAAATATGACATCATTAATTATATGTTACAAGTTTTTTGTACATTATTACTTACATGAAGTGAGGTTGTATTAAATGATGTTGAGAGTTGTTACATGGATTATTGTACAAAAAACTTGTAACGTATAGGTATCTCGAAAACTTGAGCTAAATGAAAAAGAGTAAAACCTTTTATTGCTGCATTCCCAATAATAATCTTCTGTATTATCTATCATTCATCAAATAATATTACATATTGATATTACTAACAGTACATTTCATCATCATTTGATTCGATTAGAATAATAAATTTCATCTGAAATTTTGCATGTTCTGATTCATTTACTCGCAGAACGCGAAGATGAACGATATGCAGAAAAACAGTAGTTGTCTCACCTGGTATTTTTTCCCCTGCCTGTAGCCCTACTTTATGTATCGTAGCATAGTATCTTTCTCTTTGTGCTTCAGCATTCTGCAGATTTTCCAAACGTTCTTTGGCTGCTTCATTTTGCCCTGAAAATTCAAATGAATGCTTTCGTCAGCCTCTATTTGATTTGATTTGATTAAATCATATGTTTGAAAACTGAAATTTTCAATTTTATCTAAAATGGTTCGAAGATATATAATTTGTACAAACTCATTCAATTATTTTTTCAGAAGAACTTCAAAATCATATTCAATTCTTTATTTTTAGACAAATAAAAGGAAACATTCTTGGAGTTCAACATAACTCCATCAATCATTCAGCAATATGGGTAAATTAAATTTGGTTGAAAGCCCTAGAGCTTAAGGAAATTATAGATAATCAACTTACTTCGTTTCAAGTAGGATAAAATGGTGACTATCATCAGAACAAGAAACACTCCTGCTCCAGCAGCTGGAAGGATAATCTTCATATCTGTATAAAAAGAGTCTGAGTCGTTGTTATTTTTCATGAGATGTTGTGAGGGAATATCTGAAACAGACCATTTGCGATCTAATGATCATCCATTAATAATTTATTACTGTGTTACAATAATCCTTTTCATGAAATAAGGCAAGATTCCCGTAGTACCTTCATCCTATCAAAATGAAACTCTTTCATATTTATCTATATAAAATCCAGTATTCCTGCATTATCTAGCAGCCACAAAATGGTTTCCCTCGGACAGAAATTTTAGTGAACTTATCATTGAAAAGATATGCATAAACCTAATTAGTAACTGCAAAACATTTATATCTTTTCAACAAAGTCTCTCTTGATCTCATTAATAGAAGGTTCAAATGAAAATAAAACAGTCAAATATAATTTTTTATACTTTTCACAGGGCTGTTATAGAAAAGAATTCTTTGTCTTATGATATCATAAAAAATTTAATGAACAGTTTACCTCCGTCTTTTGTTAATGTTATAAAAGTGAATTCCTCGAAAGAATACCCTGCTACGTTGTGAGCTTCCACCTTAACTATATATTGTGTGGCTGATGACAATCCAGTAATCGATGTCTTACGCTGGGGCTTCAATGCACTGGATACTGAAATATCAGATTGAAATATTGTGAAATATATAGATGATGAAAAATTAATACCAACAGGATTCGAAGAAATTTTCAAAAAAGTCAACGTCTTCATAATATTCTAAAATTGAATTTTCCTGTGAGCAACGAAATTCAACCATTACTCACCAAGTGTCCATTGGGAGTCGATGGATTTTCTATACTGAAGAACGAAATATGAAATGGGACAACCGTTGTCCGGCCAAATATGTAGCCTTAATATCACAGATGTTGAATTAGGAAAAATGAAGGAAGATGATGGAGGAACTCCAGGTGGACTTCCTTGAGTACGAGCTTGTAGAGGATCACTTGCTGGTGAAGTTCCGATCTTGTTAGTTGCAGTGAGGTATAAGTGATATGTTGTTCCACAGGATAGACCCTACAAAATAAGACCAATATAAATTCAATAGAATCACCTTTCAAAATATATCAACCAAGAGCTTGGCAAAGTCCGGATATTTTCTCACATAAAGTGAATTCGTTGCGCTGTTGTGTGTGACCTCTTAATCTTCAATTCATTTTCTCATCTTTATTGAGTGTCAACATGGAAAGCATCGCCTCATATGCAATTTTCTCAGGTGTGGTTGCTTGAGCGAAGACTTCTGAACTATATAGAAGATTTGACTTGCTTTCAGCTGAGAGAAAAAAAATCTAAGGAAATAAAAGATAAGTTGTCCCTCTTACTCTTGAATTCGTGACACTATATGGAAAATTGGCTAGGTCCAGTACTATAATTTGGAACTCAACTATAACTATTAAGAATTGAGGCACGAAGAACGTCCATGTCCAAACAACAGAATTTGAGAACTAGAAACATAATGAATTTTGAAATACTCACAATATTTCTAGATTTATCTGTCAAAACAAGAATAATTGATGCAGCAATCTCCACTATTTTTGCCTTAAAACAAGAATTCTTTATTTTTTTCTTACTTTGATTTATCATTTCATAGATAGATATAATGTAGTGGAACAGTACAATTCATAGAATTCCTCTCTCTATATCTACCTTCAATTCGTAATTCGTTGCATGTCGAGATAAGGCTACTTCCTCTTGATTATCGTGCTCTTTTTTGAAGCTGAGTGTAAAGCCAGTCAGTGGAGCTCCTCCATTGCTCCCAGGTTTCCAGTGGAGAAGTATACTACTACTCGTTGCACTTGAAACGTACAAAATAGGCGCAGAAGGAATTACTTGAACTAAGAGGTAATATGTTATTCGATCGGATCCTTGTCCATTATCAACCTGTAAGTTGGTGAATTAGGCCATGATTGATATCAAATCATGCTGAGTATATTGCGTGATTTAGCAACTTTTGATTCTCAGAAATTTACCTGACATGAATAATTTCCTGTATCTGGCTTCTGAAGATTAGAAATTATCAATTCACCAGTGTCAAGAAGCTGCTGGTTATGATTGGCTCCTCCTTTCAGTACCTGTTCGCCTTGAATCCACTCTCTTCTGGGAGAACCTACCGATTCGCATGGCAAGGTTACAGAACTTCTCCAAGGCTTGACAACCAGGCCACCGAAAGATACGATTCGGGCTGGAACTGGAATAGCATGGAATGTAACTGAGTAATAATTCAGTAAACCGAGTATTTTCAGATCGCTTATTTAATGAAGAACTGTAAAAAGTAATAGATGAAATATGTGGGTCATTTAAAATTCGCAAATTTTCTAATGACATGAAAAAATTCAGTTTTACCTCTCGAAGTGACGACTTGGCTAACGGTTTTCGAATTCGGACCTTCCCCAATTCTTGTTGATGCCGTCACCCAAAATTGATACTCGATCAAAGGCTGGATGTTTTTCACTTCATAATCTGTTTGCTGTGTACTAATTGTCTGTTTGTTGTGGTCGATCTCATTGCCATTATCCAAACTCCTTTTGTAGAGATTATATTTGGTGAGGATACCATTAGGCTCTATAGGAGGCAACCAAGATATCCTTAGAGATTGCGGACTACTTACAACTACTTTAATATCAAAGGGAGGACCAGGAACTGCGAAAATAAATCATTTTTAACATTTGGATAGGTCTCACCTTCCCGAATACCCACCATCTTCACCAGTCTGGCAGTATGTTGGGGCAGTGAGAACACCATCTCCGACTTTTGTGTATGCTAATACTTGCAAACTGTAGTTTGTAAACTTGCTGAGTCCTGTGATTACAGTGGTCAATGCTGTTGTTTTCCTGGTTTCCATTTCGTCATTCCCTAAAGAAACATCTTCATATTTATTATTGATTTTATTGATCATACTTCTAAATACTATTAAGTTGTTTTTCATGATCAAAACCCTGCTGTTTATGAATGGAAATGAATTGCACTTGAAAAGCATCTTTCAATCAAAAAATAAAATACTTCATCGAGTTATCAGCTTCTTGAAACCAATACGCATTTAAAGAAGCAAAATAAAAAAAACGATTCATTTAACCATTAATTTGAGGCATTGTGACTAAACAAAATTCTCCAAGATTTTCAAACAACATCCACAGCTACGTTCAATTTAATTTCAGCTGAGCAGCCACGTCCTCTGGGAGCATTGTGTCTCTTTACTAAACGGTCCACACTGAGTCTTTGGGATAGTATGTTGTTAAATATAGGTATTGATATCTATTAGAAAGATTCATGACTTTCGCAAGACAGATTCCTTTTTGTCAAGAGACCTACAGGAGTGTCTGACGCTTCATACTTCCTGACTTACTTATTGGTAATTACACTCCATTATAATACTCAGCCACTCAAATAAATTACCTCAATTAAAAGTCAGAATTGAATTAATTTTCTTCTTCTTAAAGGTAATTATCGTTCAACATACCTCTGAGTTGATCATCTAGAACAGGCTCATAAATTAATTTGTAGCCCTGTAATAGGCCATTGCAATGTATTGTTGGAGGAGGTTGCCAACTGACTTGTACAGATTGGGACGTCAAAGCAGCACATCTGACATCATCCGGTGGCATGCTGGGAACTGTAAGGATTCATCTTTATTGAACCCATAATTTCTGAAGTTAACAATAACACTCGAGATAATGCAGTCTCGAACACATCAAGGGATACCTAAAAACCATGCAAAATAGTTTGAAACAAAAAATATATTCTTGGGTTTGAAATGAATAATATCCCATTGGATGACTATTTGAATTGGATTCGTTTTAATTGAGATTTTTTATGAAATTTAAAGGATGATGCACGAATGTTACATTTAGAGACTTCTTTCAGAAATGAATAATCTGAATAGTGTCTCTTCAATTAGTTCACATTTTCGTAAGGAATCACTTCATAAAATCAAATATAATAGACATGCATTGAGTTCATTGAAGATAATTCTAAATGCAGCTAAGTACAAAGGTTTTCAAACCACTACTAATTTAATGCATTCTCATGCATATTTGAGACCTCCTCAAATTTCTATAATATCTCACCTACCATCTTCCATGGTCTGTTCAGTTAAAGGCTCAGATGTAGGTCCCATTCCAACTTCGTTGAAAGCCTGAACCACAATAGTGTATCTTGTGAATTTCTCTAAATTAGCTAGGAGTATTTCTCCACCATCTTCTCCATCTCCAGGTACAGATGTAAAATTATATGAACCCATACTAGAAGTTCGAAAGCCGATATTGAAGCCTTGAATATCTCCATGACGTAGCTCTGGTACCGGAGGAGACCACGTTATCAACATTTCTGTGGAAGATACCGGTCTGACCTGGAGATAAAAGGGTGTTCAGGATATAAATCACAAAGACTTGGATGAACATGATTGAGATATAAATTTTCATTCGGAAAATTATCTGATTATTTTTTGGAAATAAGGATACAAAGTTGTTGCAATCCTCACTACCAAAACAGAGTATAAATGTTACCTTCTGAGACTTACCCCAACATTAAGAGGTGGACCACCAGGTCTTTGTGGTTCAGTTCTCACTAAGAGTTCGGCACTCGGATTGCTTCTACCAGCTGGGCCTTCAGCTATTATCCGAAATATATATTTCGTTGCTGGTTTTAGATCTTCTATCAAGAAGGCATACGGTAATGGAATGTCCATAACTTCCATGTATTGCCAAGGTTCTGCAAAATTTTGGAACACACAGGTGTATGATTATTGTATTCAGATGAATATTTGCTTTCTTTGAATGCTTAAAAACGCAATTTCCATATCTTGAGATATAGTAATACGAGAAATATATTCACTTATTATATACACAAGAAGAATAATTCTCATTGATCTCATGATTGATGATCTTTCATAATGTGGTTGGCTAAAAATTGAATTTCGATGTTATGAGGAATTTTCGTTTGAATTCACTTGAATTACTCTGCTTCAGAATATTATCATCATTTCACAATTATAAGCTCAGCAGATCTTTGATACTGCTGGTTCTAACATACAAAAAATCTAACTACTTGTGATGGACTGGTGAATAGATTCGCAAAAAAGCGAAATATGTCTGTCTGAAATAATGTGGAGTAAAAACTGATATACTTACTATCTTGCTGTCTGAATTCAATAATGAATTTAAAAACATCACTTGCATCTCCCGATCTATGTTGCCACTTCAAGTTGACGGATCTACTGCCTATCATTGTAGCTTCAACATTTTGAGGACTCATCGGTGGCTCTTGTACTAGGAGTTGAACAAGTTGTTGATCCTTTCCATACATATTGGTTGCTTGACAGAAATAGGCACCATTGTCTGATGCATCAGCGTTCAAGATCTGTAGTTCAGCAGATACGCCATCTGGAGTCACATCTTGTTTGATGTTTAACCTGGCATGAATTAATCAATATGAATGTTTTCTTTCTATAGCCAATAGATAGTATAAGGAATCATATAAACTCATTGTATGTATTTGTCGAAAACAAGTGAAAAGGGCCTCCAGAAAGATATGAAACTTTTGTATATCAAGGAATGAGTGTGTTATCCAATATCTGGAACAATGAATTCTCTTCTATTTGAATCTGAATTTCTGGCTTGTATAGGGATTCTGACAATGAGTTAGAAAAGCAAATTTCTCAGCAATGCAACCTATTATTAGAACAGGCGCAAAATTCAAATCCTATTCCTTGTGTACGAACAGCAAAAAGCTTTCTGGGTACTATAGTAGAGACCAGATAGTCCTACCTGTAATTCGTGGCTGGGTTGAGTTCCTTTGTTCCTCCTCTCAGCCAAGTGACGCTTATTGGCTTATCACCATTAACATCGCAATGTAAAACCGCCTTGTCTCCTTTTTTCACGGTAACTTGTCTTGAAGGAACAGCAAAATATGGTGAAGCTGGAAAATTTTCAAAATATATGACTGCATTTTAAATAGAGAGTTTACATACAATTCACCCTGAGCTGTATTACTTTTCCAATGCCTGTACCTATTCCATTTTCCGCTTGACAAAGATAATACCCTTCCCTATCTTCCTTGACATGCTGAAGTAGAAGAGTACCATTACCCAATAATTTTGTGTAAGTATGGTCTCGGACTTCCTCATAATCACCTGATTTGCTGGCTAAGCGAATGGAGTATGTGAGTCGAGTTGGGAGATATTACAAGTTTTATATTTTCATTAATAGTTACAAATTAATCGATTCATATAATTCTACTTCACATCACTACTACTGTGATTCATTGTAGAAACATTCATGGTATATCTTTGTTAGAGTTCAGCTCAAACAATTTTATGTAGATACAGGGTGTTCTATTTTGGACTTCTTTGTAAGATCATCTCTCAACACCGCAAATTTGTGAATCGTACAGTCTAGCGTTTTTATTCAATTTTTGTTAATTAATATCGAACTATGTTTCACCATGGGATAAACGAGAAATCAATTACGATCTTAATTTTATTGTTAAAAAAAAAACTCTATACCCATCTGAAGTGTGGGAAAATGGTACGATTATTAGAAAATATGTTATCTGAAAGAAGATTTCGTGTTTTTATTGGCAATAAGAGTAGCAATTTCAAAACATTGAAAAACGGTCTTCCTCAAGGGTCAGTTTTAGCTCCTTTACTTTTCAATTTATATTTAAGTGATTTACCCACGACATCATCTCAGAAATTTGTTTATGCTGACGACATTGCTATTGCCTACCAACATTCGGATTTCCATACTCTGGAAAACATACTGTCATCTGATTTGAAAATTTTAAAGAATTATTTTATTGAGTGGCGATTATGTCTTAATCCTAACAAAACAGAGGTATCTTGTTTCCATCTGAATAATCATGAAAAATATAGGAAATTAGCTGTAACTTTCAATGATTCTCCTATCGAACATAATTTCTATCCAAAATACTTAGGAGTTAAATTAGATTCATCTCTCAATAACAAAGCTCATTTGAATGATCTGAGCCTAAAACTGAAAATTAGGAATAATATTGTTCAGAAATTAGCTGGATCATCTTGGTGTGCTGATGCTTCCACTCTTCGCACAGCATCTCTAACCCTAGTCTTTTCTGCAGCTGAGTATTGTTGCTCTGTTTGGTTTAATAGTGCACATACACAAAAAATGGATGCAGAATTGAATACATCCATGAGAATAATTACTGGCACCAAAAGATCTACACCGGTTCATTGGTTACCAGTTTTGTCTAACATTGTCCCTCCCCATATTCGCAGACAAACGGCAGCTCTGAATTCTTGGAACAAATATCATTCTTTTCCCATTTATTCCCAATTATTTCATATATTCCACAGAATAAAATTCTCAGTTTGAAGTCACGTAAACCATTATGGCATAATACGTTCTTCGATATGAACATAAGTGATAAAGAATTATGAAAGACTGAGTGGAACTCTTCAAAATGTTCAATAAGTATCACGTTTCTGATCCTTCTGAAAAAGTTTCTGGTTTTGATCTTCCAAGAAAAACAGTTCTCAATCGTTTGAGTACAGGTCATGGTCGTACAAATAGCATGCTATTCAGAAGGAACTCAGTTCCTTCAGCTAGCGCAAGTTGTGAATGTGGAAAATCAGAAGAAACAATACCTCATCTCATCAATAATTGTCCCATATATAAATTTCAAGATGGTTTTAGAGCTATTCATGATGTTTCCGATTCTTTCTTGGAATGGGTTATAAATTGCAAAGGAATATGATACGTATTTTTGTTATTCAGATCTTTATTCTACTTTTGTCTATTTATTTCCAGATTCGATGTGAGCAACTTGAAGAAGTCTCTGTCTCCATCAATAGAAGACAACTCTTGAAGAAAGAAGTCCCGAAAATATATTTCAGCTTATTTTTGTATTTTCACACTTAGACGGGGAGACAGGGTTTTTTAATCAGAATAAAAGTTCCATTATGAAGACGAGCATATGAATCTTGTCCGTTTCTCATCATCTATCCAATTGATTGTTTGGTTGAAAGTACCAACAATATCTAGAATAGAAAAATTTTTCCATATTTAATTTGAATCTATTCTAATTTTTCCCTCAATTCGGCAAGAAAGCTAATGTTCTCCAGGAACTGACAGGGCTCTGTTATTGAATCGACACTTCTACTAACTCGTCCTCTACTGATCTGCATATCCTGCCTTTAATTAACTCAACTGACGCTGACGCTAAAACCATCCACGAGGGATGAAGATTTCAAAGTAGTGATACTGCGTGAATTTACCCATGCAATTGTTAATAGAAAATACAACAATGACTGAGTAATTTACAGGCTAGTGCATCATAGTTCTGTGAATATAGATCAAGTATAATAACAAAGATTCCAAAACTGAATACCCTGTATTCATTAACTGAAATAAATATGAATATGTTGTGTGTTATGTTTTAAAACTAGTTTATTCTCCAGTTCATAGTATCAATCAGAACCACATGGAAATAGATATTCAAGATTTCTTGATCAATTTGAGTTCCTCAAAACCTCTCAACAGACCTGTCGATTTTTTCCATGTCACAGTCGGAGTAGGTACTCCTTGAGCTTGACAGTGTAGGGCAACGTTCCGTTTTCTTTCTACACTCACATCAACTGGTTCAACCAGCCATCTTGGTGGAACTGAAATATAATTTTCCATTAAAGATCCTACAAATTAACTTGATAAAAAAATCGCGTGTATTGCTGTAACGTTGAACGTATGTATTGTTGTCTCAAAATTTTGACTTGTTTGATAGGAGTAATTGTATCCTCTATGTGTATCAGATGTTTATCAATTGAGGTTGGGGGATTCAGAAATTCTGCAGAAAACTGTCTCTGAAGAATATTGGATCTTATAACCTCTCAGTGCATAGCTGACGTTTGTATTATGTATCCACGAGGATTAAAAGATACAGTGGTATAACTAGCTCATCATCAGAACGAAGTGTCTACTCCGTAGATGGCAGAACTATCACTTCTCGGATATGACAGTCAGGTCATTCCATAATCAGGAGCCTTTTGGTGTTACCTTAAATGGCTAACGACTAATTATAATACTTTAGCTTGCCAACTCGAGACAATTGGATGATTTGCTCTTTATTTTGCCGATCTTCGAAATATGCAATTCTCCTTTCATTCTTACCATAGGATACACTTAGTAGTGTAGCTGAGTTAAATTCAGCTAATGACTTCTCTACTAGCTTTTCGATGTAGGTAAGACGAAACTTTTTTACTTGAATAAGTCCAAGAATAATTTTCTGGGAGGTATAACAGTTGTCAACGATTTCTGTATCGCTGACTAATAGTAGTAGTTTCCAAGCCTACAGCAGCGTCCAGATCCAGCAATTGTATCAGTTCACCTCATAGGTACTCACGAGTATAAGTTTAGTTTTATGAATGAACGAACATCAAACTACAGAAGAAGTTACTTTTTTCTCAAAACTAATTATATTTTGTTCTTATAAAATTTCTCGAGTGTCAATTTTTTATTGTATCCGCCACCTCAATTGATTTTCATTAAATAAATTGTTGTGTGAAATTTTCAATGGAAACATCGGCCAGATGTTCAACGAAGCAGCACAAATCGTCTCGTAACACAGAACTCTTGCATTGGTGCCGAAGGTGGAACACTGAAACCTCAATCTAAACATTTTGTTGGATAGGTTTTGGCTAATTGAATTGCTGCAAGAAGCTATTGTGAGTGACAGTAATCAAATTACAACCGATAATGTGGCGTTTGTGAGTTTTCAAGCAACATATCATATCGCATGCCAGAATTCAAAAAGTTTTTGCATTATATCAGCACGAATATCCTCAACTAACTAAGAAAAATAACTGAAAAACAGTCAGTCCATATTCAATTCTTCTCTTTTTGAATTTGAGATTCAATACATAAGTGAAAATAAGATGTCCACTGAATTCAGGAATTATTAGCTGGTATAGTACGAAAACTTTTCTTATTCTGGCACTTGTCTACCTACAACAATGAAATCATGCAGAGTGTCAGTGACACTCAGCTAACTAAGAAGAAGAAAAGAAAAAAGTTGAAGAAACCAAAAAGAGGGTGCAACAGTACCTTGACCTTGGGGTCCAGTGGACGCATGTGCCAAAGCAACTGAAACTGGTGTCGGGAGAGATCTATTAGGGAAGGAAGGAGAAAGAAGGATATGTTACCTTTAACCTGCAGCTTAGCGGTGTACCTGACCTCGGCGGCAGGATTACTGGCCACGCAAGTGAAGTCCCCCGAGTGGCGGGAATCGAGACTAGAAATGCTGAGGAGACTAGAATAGGGATCAAGGGCTGAAACGTTAACGCCCAACGATGGAGTCAATGGTTGGCCGTCCTTGAGCCAGGAGACCACTAGTGGCGGGTCTCCAGAACTCACGCCACAAACAGTTCGGGTACGCATGCCTTCAGACAGCCCATCTTTGAAGGAAAAGGGCTCAATAATAGGAGGAACTGAGAGAGAAAAGAAACGAACATCAGAAAGAGAAAGGGAAGATTAAAAGTGCCAAAAGGCACAACCAATTACCGTTGACTAATAACTGTTGCATATGAGATACCTCTGCAGCAGCGTTTCTTACAATGCATGAATAATTTCCGTTGTGATCAGGAGTCAGGCTCTCGATCACTAAAATGCTAGTGAATGGATCCACTTGAGTCACCGACATTGAGCGGCTGTGCTGCACCAGGTGTCCATCTTTCTGCCAGGATATTGTTAGCGGGACATCGCCCTTGGTTACTGAGCAAGTAAGACTTGCTCTATCTCCAACGTGTAATGTCTCTTCAGTGTAGAATGGGCTAACCTTAGGAGGAACTGTAATAAAATTTAAATACAAATTGCAAATTATTTCGAATCATCAATTCCCGCAATTTAACAGTGCTCTGTAAATAGCGGCCTTCTTCTCTATATCAAAAACGGATATAGGCTGCATCAGCTTGAAAGTATTCTAAATTGCTCTCCTGTTGTTGCTTTCCAGTTTGAATAGTTGTAAGAGGTTTGACCAGACGACATATTAAACCATTGAATGTAACCTATCAAGGCATTGTGCTGTGTCAACTCCTTTGTCTACAATTTTTTCTTCGCATTCGTCCTCAATCAGCTTACTTGAGTAGAGAAGCAATGCATTAATATAGAAAAAATTGCATAGCTGGGCAAGACAGAAATCACCATACTTGTTTGAAAATATTCAGGAAAATAGGGTAGGATTCATACTTGAAAGTTTTGAATGATTGTTTGGGCTATTACCATCATCTATTGTGGATGTAATATTTTCCGACGTTTCGATAGACATCTTTTATCTTTATCAAGGAGGAAAAGTAAAAAACCTTTTGAAAATTATCAATTTTCAAAAAAGTCAATATTGACAGAAGTCATGAAAAAAAATAAACGATGTTATATACTCATCTGTGATATGATGATCTTTTCAAGCTGGATCGAACTATCGGCGTCCAAACTTCTGGCAGATCTATAGATGGAGCACTTATGGAATCAGGTGTTATTTTCATAAATGCTGCTTCTTTGATTTTTCTTCTTGCAAGTTTTTCTTCTTTGGATATTATTGATGCTTCACCCCACTCTATAAGAGGATTCTCATCTACAGCATGTTGGACCAACCTGGATTTGTCGCTGTCTAGTTCTCGTAGAAGCTTTTGATATTCTTTTATTCGTTCATTCAAAGGGCGTTTAGTTTCTCCGATGTAAGATCTTCCGCACTCGCAAGGTAATTCATATATGCAGTTCTTTGTCCTTTGTGTCTCATTATTAGGCTTAACTTTCGTAAGTTTAGCTCTGATAGTTTTGAATGCAGTCGTTATGTTGTATCTATTTCCAATTCTTCTCATTTTCTCCGACAAACCTTTTACATAAGGAATTACGGTTTTAATGGTCTGATTTATATCTGTTGGTTCAGGTTGACTTTCTCTTGTTCGTCTAGCTTTTTTTAATATCTTTTTGGGGTAGCCATTGCTTCTAAGAGATTTCGAGATGTTATTTATTTCTTCATTTTGATCTTCTTCAGTGCAACAAATATTTATTGCTCTATCAAATAAACATTTTGCTACTCCTAATTAGTGTTTAGTTGGTGGTTTGAATCAAAATGTAGATATTGTCCTGTGTTCTTATACACAGTGGTTTTTGGGATTCCATTTTGTTTATGTACGAGTACATCTAAGAATGGAAGTTGTCTCTCTTTCTTGATTTCCATTGTGAATTTAATTGATTCCTCTTGATTGTTTAGATATTGAAGGAATCCATCTATAGTGTCTTTTCCATGTTGCCAAATAATGAAAGTATGATCTACATATCTTTTCCACAGTTTGGGTTTAAATACATATTTTTCTAATGCCTTCTGTTCGAAAATTTCCATATATAAATCAGCTAAAATTGGTGATAGTGGTGAACCCATGACCATTCCAAATTCTTGTTGATAAAAGATGCCTTCAAATTGGAAATATGTTGTTTCAATACAAATAAAAAGCATTTCCATAATTGCATTCACGCTTAGTGTAGTTCTGTCACTAAGGGTTTGATCTTCTTCAAGCTTTTTCCTAACTATGATAAGTGTTTTATCTGTCGGAATATTAGTAAACAAACTGGTGATGTCGAAGCTGACCATAACGTCTTCTTCCATGATTTCTTGATGTCTCATTATTTCTATGAAGTGTTTCGTGTTTCTTATCATCGATGTTGAATTACTTTTTAATGGTGATATAATTTTCAGCAGAAATTTAGCCAATTGGTGGCATGCTGAATTTCTTGAACTCACAATTGGTCTTAGAAGAATATTTATATATCAACAATATCTCGTCATCTACTTGAACGTTCTTCTAGTTTTGAGAAAAATTTGACATTCGAGATGATGTATATGCTTTCGTTTCGATTTTTCCATTTTAAATCATTCTTCAGTCCTGATAAGTCATTTTTCTCTCAATGCATTGCTGATGTAAACAACAACCTGCTTTGATTGATGCAAAATATTTCAAATTTCTACAAATCAATAGGTTTCGCAAATATTGTCGTCGTAAATTACCTCTTTAGTTTTCTCTGATCCATTAAAACCTCTGGTTAATTTTTTTGAAGATATCAACTCATGACAGCTATAAGAACATTTATTTTCTTCATCTGCATCATTCCAAGTCATTGATTCTTATGAAAAATAATTAGTACATACTTTATGTAATTCTTTTTGGCTCTTATTATATTGTAATGATCTTGGAATGAAAATAGGTTCTCTTATTTTGGTTGAAATATACATATCTCATTAATGGAAGATAAATGAGATTTCTTGGTTCAGATCTCCAGATCTAGATATCATACTGCTATTTAAAATAAATATTACTAAAATTTGTGCTTCGTTGAAGCATAGCTAGTCTGAAAGGAGCTGTAAAAGTAACTGAATTAATGCAAGTGATTGTGAATATTTGCTGCAGAGAAAAAAATTTTTGTTTATATTATGTATGTGGAAACTTCAAACTGATTCACACGAAACACGAAAGGCTTGAGCACTCTGTCTTATCGACATTTTTAAAACTCATAAATACGAGACTTCGTGTGAAGTCCTCTCAATAAATATTTGTTGTTTCAACATACAATCTAGAAATATTCTCACATATTAAGAGAACATCTACTTCGAAATCTTCAGCCGAATGTTCATGAAGAGAAAAATTGAGGAAGAAACTTGTAGGGTCTTCTAAATGTGCAGTTGATCAGCATTCTTGTTTCAACATGTTATTGTTATATTTTTTTTTCACCTGTAAATCTACTATCCTATCACGAGAATACTTCAGAATTGATTCATTACTAACATTAGTCTATCATTTCGAATGAATTATGAAAATTCGAAAAAATTAGAGAATATCAGCTAAAAGTTTCCTTTCTAATAGGCATTGATCACTTTTCGGAAATTGTGTTCATTGTTCATTGTGAAAAATCCTTTGCAATAAACATACAATGATATCGTAGATAGTTTTTTGTCTATCAAATGATAAATCCGCGTATTGTCCTCCATTTGAATTGAATTATTGAACTCACCTATAACAGTAACTTCTCCGCTGCGTCTAGCGCTATGTCCCTGTTTATTTCTGGCCCAACATGTGTACACACCACTATCAGCTTTCTTTTCAACAGGGTTGATCACTAGAGTACCATCTGGCATTACTTTTTGCCTCAAATCATCAGGAAGTTCTCTACCGCCTCTTTCCCAATGGATTTCTTCGATTGGATAACCTGCTACTGGGCATTTTAACTGTAATACCTCACCTGCTACTGCTGATACTTTCGGTATAAGACGGATATAAGGCATTCCTAAAAATAAAACATAAGTTTTCTTATTTTGAATTTCAAACCATTTACCCACCGTAAATATTCAACCTTGCCGAGTGGGAACTAGTACCAGCTCTATTTTTTGCTGTACATGTATATTCTCCGCCATCTTCTACCATCACGTGACTGATATTCACATGACTTATCACATCGCCATGTACCGTGACATATTGACCGATGACAAAACTGGAAAAAATATAAAACTCAAAATATTTTCTAGTGCTAGTGAGTCCATAAAACAATTATAAGAATAAACACCTAAAGAATATTAATAAATTTTCTTAGAATTAATAAAAGTATAAGTAGGATTTTGGGCTTTTGGACTTCGGTTTAGTGTTTAGTGCCAATGCCAGTTCAATCTCAAGAAATGGCGGAATTAGCTGAGAAGGAACTGTTCGAGAATACATTCTTTGTACGTTGTAGTCGATATACTAACTAACAAACTTGCTTTGTGTGTCAATTTCTGGTGTTTTTGAGATGACAAGATGAGACAATTACATCCGGATCATGTTTCAAAGTCATAAAACAATCAGCGGTTTGACTCTTCGAATATTTATGTGAGTGCTAAATTGTATGTTCTTGTGTTGGGATAGTACACAGATTAAGTTATGGGTGGAAGTCAGTATTACTTAAAACAGTGTAGTGATGTATCTGAAATTGCTACGAGTGTGAATTGTCGAAAAAGTGATTATTTCAGAGCACTAGTAGATCAGAGTGTGCTGACTAGAAGACAAGTGTATTGTCAAGCCTTCTAGTAAAAAATGTTAGTACGGGGTTATCGAAATTGTGGCAAAAGCAATACTCTTCGAACATAGAGTAGATGTTAATCTAGTAGATATTAGTTATAGCCTTTCATAAGTATAAATGAACTCTGAATAGAAAAGCTGTTTTTGTTTCCACGTAATTATTTCAAACATATAAGGATATGGTAGGACCGTTTAATCGTGTTAACTAAGAATATCAAACAGAAAATCGATGGATTCGGGTCATCTACTGTCATGATGCAATTCCAATATAAAATAAATACAATGGTTTCACCCGGAGCTTCTGGCAAGTATCTAAATACCTTATCAAAATCTTACAACGATATATTCAATGTTTCATTTGAATCCCTAAATCTTTACACATAGGCTAACTAATAGAAAAAATCCCGTTTCACCCTCAGTCAACGATTGTACGATGCATGACAAAGTCTGTTCGACAAATGAAATGAATTTCTAATAAAAGATAATATTAAAAATTATTTCTATTATATTTTAGGTTCCAAAATCAGAACTTTTACTCACCGGCCATGACTTGGTAGTGGAAAGCCATCCAAACTCCATGAGACTTCAGGAGTAGGATTTCCTGATGCACTGCATTTAAGCGATACTGCTGGGCCTGGTTGCAGTGTTTGTTCGATAAAGGAATATATGAGCATGGGTGGAGCATCTGAAAATCAATAAGGATTTTTCACTTGTCAAAAAAGTTTCGTGCAAAAAATATTTCTTGTGGCTATTCCATTCTTCAACTCACCTCCCAGTTGTAGCTCCGCTGCAGCTTGAGCAGTGTCACCTTCGGCACGTCTGATGATGCATTGGTACATTCCTCGATCTTCCCTTCCGACATTGTTGATCATCAATGTCTCACTGGAACCTCTTCCAGTACTTGGAAGTTGCCTTCCATCCTTATACCAAGTTACTAGATGAGGTCCCCCGCTTTGAGTGGACACGACGCATCTGAACTCAGCACTTCCTCCCATATGTACACTAAGAAGGGGAGGCGTTATTTCTACGTGTAATGGGGTAGATACTATGAGCCGTAGCTCAGCACTCGCTTCTCCGCCAGCATTTGACGCTGAGCATCGGTATACTCCGCCTTTAGGGAAAAACATTTCCAATAAGTTCACAGTGTTTCATCATTTGATTTTTTGTGTGATGTTGAGAGGCTATAGTGAAAGACTTATTGATACTGGCTGTTTCAGATAGAGTGTGATGAAAAAAAATATGAAAATCTTACCATCATCAATGGTAACAGCCTCAATTGCAAGTACAGGTCCGAGCTGCCGCATTCTTGGACCAGGAATCACCAGATTTGTTTCTGTACCAGAATGAGAGTACCACCTAAAAAACGAGACAGTTGAGAAGGACTTAAATTCTCCGTTTTCTTATCAGGAATGATTTCTTTGATCTAATTAACAGAAAAGAACTATTTCTGTGTTTGATGAAAGTATATTTTCTTCTTGATTCATTATCAGCATAGTTTTTAAACCGTCTCTGTGACTTTTTGTCTGTTTAAATGCTCATTAACTTATATATATTAAATATATTCTATATATACTATATATATTCTTTTTTGTTGCATTTTATAAAATTTCTTTTTGTTCTTGATTTTATCTTTCGATATGTTCAAATGTGCATTTGTATACAACAAGGGTTTAGTGGTAGAACAACTTTGGGTGAACTTCCCATTGTGATTTTTTGTCGAATAAAGACCTTATTATAATTATTATTTATTTTCAAGAGATATCACATTATACCTATATTCTGGCGAAGGACATCCTTGGGCGATGCATATCAAGGCTGCTCCTTCATCTTGTGATACTGTAATTGACTCAGAATTCTCTGCAATCAGTGGAGGAACTATTCCCCGATGTTCTGAAATATAAAAATATATGAGCTGATCTGTTACTTCAAAATCAAAAATCATTTTAAAATAAGGAATTGTTTCAAAAATATTTGTATTTCGTGAGCGTAGTTCCTATCTATGTAATGGAAGAAATCACCTTGCAGCCTGTGAACTGTATTGTCCTTCTTTCTCCAGAAATTTAAGTATATAAAGAGGGCGACAAAAGACAGTTAACACTGTCTGGTATTCACGCTTGCACCTATTATCGGCCAGTATCGTACCTAGGCCGGAAGGAGGCAGCTGAAACGTAGTGTCCGCGTGTAGTAGTGTTGTTGTGTAATTTTACAGTGCGTTCGTTGCCATGGCTGCGTACACGAAAGAAGAATGTGTTTGCTTGCTCACTTCATACCTAAAACTTTGTTACAGCATATCTATTTCATGGCATTTTTCTTCAATTTCTTCCTTTGATCTTCCTTTGTATCATACTATGCACTTCTCTGTATGCGGTGATGTTACTCCTCTGTTTTTTCCTCTCTTCCATCAATTTAACTTTAAGCTTCGAGAACGACAGAAGATGTCTGTCGAATCGTTTGAAAGAAGAAAAATAAGAGATTACAGTCATAGCCCAAACAATAATTCTACAAGGAAAACCTTTTTGTATATTTGAAATCAATTCCTAAATTTCTCCTAGCAATGAAACTGATTTTCCTCGGTTAAATTGATCTGCTTCATTTGCGATTCACTCTTGCGAATTGAACTGACAGGTATCCACTTCTCGTCAAGAAAACCGTGACGGATGTATATGGAGTTCTCTCACTCTTGTCAGACCTGATACACTAGAAGACCACGAAAATACCTCACGAAAAGCTTTTATTGCCATACTTTGATTTCCTGGCTTAATGGCTTAACGTGATTGGGAAGCGCCAGCGGCAGATTTCTGGAATATCTCGAAATAGAGTTTTCAAGTAGGTTAAATTGAAATTCTTCCGTTGATATTCTTACACCGATCTCCACTCTCGGTATTGAACCCCGGATCAAACGAAATGAGTTGAATATGTTTTCACAGAAAAAAGAATTATTTCATTAATTCTATACAGGGTGTCCGGTGAAATGTGGGAGATCTCTCGGATTCAGATAGAGTATTAAAAAATAAGGTGACAAGCTCCCATAATTTTTTTTCCTAGTGGCGCTCCCTACGGAGGAACGGTCCCCTAAATCAATTTTTCTGGAATAACTTTTAAGCTACTTAATATAATTCAATGAAAATATTACGATAAACAGTAGTGAGGATCTCTCAAAATACTAGCCTTAAAACATAATTAGCTTGTGCAGTTTATTAGAGGCGCACTAGATGTATCATATTTTCAAATTAAATTTACCGAGATATTCAAACTTAATAAATATCAAAATCAATAAATTATCAACGTGTCAACAAAATTTAAAATGTCAATGTAAAATATTTTACTATTATAGGAATAGTATATTAGCTCCTAGTAATATCAGAAAAATATTACGTCATCTTTTTCAAATTTAAAATATTTAATTCGAACTCACCTATTATTCTTATATTTGCAGGGCTACTCACTACCACTTGACGGCTAAGTCGATGCATAGTTCTACATCTGTACGTAGGAAATTGATCACTGAACTCCAAATTATGCACCATAAGTTCCCCAGTAGGTAATTGATGAAATTTTCCGTCTGAAATGATAGAAATTTCTTTGTAGAAGAATTTTCGAATGAGCCTTTGTTTTCTAAGACTTTCATGAGTTTGTAACAAAAATGAAGCGAGAAACACAAATAAAATTGTTTTAGAGCTATCTTATTAAGCCTCTTAAGATGATTGGCAGAATGTTTCATGATTTCAAGCGGAGAATTTGTACACATTCTTATGGATAACATCTAATAGTAAATGCAAAAGTGCACCAAAGTTGAGTGAAAGAAGAAAAAATTTCATATGTACAGCACCTTCCTTCATTAGCGGTAATGAGCTCAAACAGATGAAACATCACTGAACTAGGCAATGAACTCTTTACAACGCAACTGAAACATAGTGGTGAGGGGAGAAAAATAACACAACCGGAAATTTTTGCAACCCGCTCGACGGAGATATTCCCATCCTTTTATTTGCAAAGAGCTCATTCAAAACGAGAATATTTCTTTACACAAAAATCTCAATTCCTCACATTCTTTTCTACAAATAGTTTCACATAAGTATTTCTTGGTTCATTCACATAATTTTTTCTTTCTTCAATGATCACTCGATGGAATATTGTATAAATTCATTGAAGGAGAGTATGTTGAAGTTAGAGTACATCTGAACTTATGGTAATCTGATATACAATTCTCGGTCATATCTTGACAGAAAATAATATTGATTATTTCAACTTTCATCTCCACTCTGCTTATCTCAGACAAAAGATGTTTCCTAATAGTTCGGTATAATTATGAGTGTTTTTTCTTTAGAAAGATAATTTAGTATTTTCGGCCGAAAAATTGAGAGTAATGAGATAAAAACTGATGTTTTTTTTTCAATTATGTTGATGAAGTGACAATCTTAATTAGTGATCCATGAATAACTTGACAGGAAATGTTTTACGAAAATTCTGGTATCGGCGAAAGCACAATTTGGTAGATTGATCAGGAACAATGATCAATACCTACATAATTTCATATTCTACGTAATATATATTGCATTTCGATGACGTTTCACTTTGATTTTATCACCTGGTTCAACATACACTACGCCGCAGATGTAATATGGAAGTTTATGAAGATGAAATGTAGAAATCTTCCAATCCATATCTTCTTATTTTTTATATAGTTTTTCTCTTCTCGCTTTAAAATTGCTATTCGAATTTGAACAACCTCAGGAAAATATTTAAGTATAATTTGATTTTCACTGCTCGGTTTTATATGGAATATGTGAATTTATACCAAAAATAGAGATTCCTATAGTTCCCAACAGATACATTGCAATGAATCTTGAAACAAACTTCAATCTCGTGGAAGGAAGTCAGTTCACAATGCGTATAAACAGGTTTTCACTTAGTCAGAGTGCAAAGTGTTCGTTCATGATACAGCCTTCTGGTCGAAACCTTATGATTTTTAGATGTTTTGGTTCAGGCGCACTATTATTTAATATTGAAAATTGCTTCAGATATGTGTATTCTCAAACTAAAAAGTGAGCTACATTATAGTGGATCAGTTAGGGTTTTTGTTTGTCATTTTCTGAAAGAAACGTTACTTGTACACGCTGTGTAAGAGTTTCAAGAGATTATAATCAAGAAAAAATTTTTAGAATAATATTGAACAGGCACCTTGAATTTCATTGCATATTTTGAAAATATAGTTGAAATGGGACTGAATTCTTTCGTGTCTTCCTCTACACAAAATGTTTTATATATATATGAAAGATATTTATTTCAATTTTCGATTTCTCCTGACGAGATCGGTGAAATGAAAATAACTGGTTAGATAATACCATTACTAATATATATCCTTCAGTTGTAGCAGAACTTTTAAGGACGTAGTCTAAGCAATGAGGAAAAGTGACTATTCTTGGATACCAACAGGCTGAATCGAACATTTTCCCTTTTTGTAATTCACGAATAATCTGTTGTGTGGAGTATGAGATGGCCGTAAAGATAAATATTGTCTATACAACAGCAGGTTTTCTTGCCCAATTACAACAAAAGTTCTCTCAATATGTGTTTTGGAATCCGGTATTTTCACAAGCAACATGTCTTCCTTATCGTTTATTAAATCAATCGACATTTTTGTCAGTTCTTCTCTTCTGCACGCGCCGGCTAACTTAATAATTGTTGCTACCTGAAAAGTAAGTTGATACTTTTATATCCTACAATCGTAATATTTTGTTAAAATCACCTTCAGCATTAGATATGTATCATTATCCGCTTCTCTAATGAATTTGCTGATCTGTTCACTGCTGAAAACTTCTGATTTTTTGGCTTTGTAACCAACATTCTTCCTTTTAAGAAATGCGAGAACTTTTGGGAAAATGGCTATGTTCACATTTTTCTTTACTAAAATGGTACTTTTCAACATAGAGTACATGCTCCACAGAGTGGAGGATTTGACTGTTTCTGATTTATGCGCCAAATAGGCCAACATTACATCCTCTGTTATAATTTTGCATTGCTTCATCTCCATCCATTTCGTGAACGAATCATACACGTTTTCATACCTTGATTTTGATTTTTCAGGCAATAATTGTGCTGTAGCAGCGGCTGCTATATTGGAAATTTCCCAAGGCACATTTTCATTGTCACTATCACTGCTGCTTTCCATATTTTAATGCGGATTGGGATTGCGATCAGAAAACATGCAAATTCTTGACAACTAATTTTATATGAACTGTCAGCCGTTTTCTCAGTGCTATGGTAACTTCATTTATCAAAAATATACCTACCAAGATTTTCATATTTACTATGATCAAAACGACGTGATTCTTCCCGGCCTAGTCCGGGAAGTACGTACTTCCCGGACTAGGCCGGAAAGGCTTCTTTCTCAAGAAAAAGCGTCCGGAAAGTGGGTACTTCCCAAAAGTGATTTGCTTGGGTGGTTGCGAAATGGCGGAAGCGCCAGTACAATCGATTCTTACTTGGACTACTATTTCGAGTAACAGCCATACAAGTTTGGCCAGGTACTATTTGAAACTTCCTTTGGATTATTTGACATTTCTAAGCATAACTTCATCGAGAAGGTTTTGTCAGTTGATTAGTTCCGTGTGATTTGAAAATTGACGAAGGTAAAAATATGAAATCAACATGTCATTCGATAAATATTCATTCAGGAAAGAAACTTCAATTTGAATCACAGATCACTGTTGAATTTTATCTTTATATCTCTGTGATTCTTTGCAGAAATGGAAAGACAGGAGAAGTGATTACACGTAAGAAGTTTTCATTGCCAGAAGAAGAATCCCATTCTTAAATTCACACTCACGAGTAAAAGAAATTCTATCGACTTTATTCCCACAAATTCGTTTTCCACATGACGCCCAATTTTATTTATTGTCTCGAAATGATTGAATCTCTCGATACAATAACACTTGAATTTTCCAAGAGCATGGAACGAGACGGAATAAGCAGCTAATGTTAAAAAACTCTCTGTGAAATGGAACGAGGAATTGTACGAATCGAACGTCAGAATTTAGAGGAAACGAATCCATATTTACAACGCGAGAAACTGACGTTTATTCAGATTCTCTCCTGAGAGCTTTGAAACTCATGAATAATGAATAACAATTCTGTAGGATAGTAATCCATTTGGCTTATAATTCCATGTTCAAGTATGAATAGAGGTATATTATGTTCAGCTGCAATCTATTTGTAAATGTTTTTTTACGAGGATGAATTATTTGTTTTGAAGAAAAGTTCTATTGAATGGAAGTTCTGAATGATTTTTTGTTCGACTGCATAATAGACACATGATTTATGAAATCGTTTTAGTGTCCAAAATTGACTACTTCATTGGATTTTCTTGGATTCAACTATCACTGTAATTCTGTCCAATTAATATCATATATATATAATAGAAGCAAATAATAAATCATTTAAAATTTATTTTTGACCTAAAACCAATATTTTGTGAATTTCAAACATATTATATAAAATAACATATTAAATAAAACTAATCGAAAATTGATGATTTTTTTTTTTTTGGGGTTGTTTGATGTAATGATAAGAATGAAAAAGTCTCTTTTATTCATCAGAAAAAACGAAGTTTTCTAAAATAATCAGGTATTGGTGATAGTTTTTCAGAAGTGTAAGACTAAAATTGTCAATTTTAGATATTTTGATTTATTTACACTTTCAAGAATAGACTTGTTCAATTAAATAACCTAAAAAACAGTATTTCATATTTAGTTTCTCCCTAGATTATTATTCACTTTCTGTATTTACTTTTAGTCCTACCAAAAAAAAAGTACACACTTAAACAATACGTTTCATTCTCATTATAATTTTCATTACAAAAAATATCTTTTATCAAATTTATATCTAGGTGAATCTTCGAGAAGTAAAATTCGCTCTTCAAGATTAGTTGTTCTGATTGTTTAATTTCAATTGAAAATATCAATATTATTTCTCAATCATCGAAAAAAATTTTGAGAATAATTTTTTTTTAATTCAGAATATGGAAACACTCTCAAATTTTTCACTCTTCAAAATTTCCATAGATGTCTGTTCAATTCAATATTCAAGCTACTGGAAAAATTTTCTCTAGAATTCTTACTTGAACTCACAATATTTTGTGACAGAGAATCACCTTTAGAATCTTTCAACACTCACAATACCATATTTTGGATCTCTTGAATAATTGTTCCGATACTTCAATTCAAAATCAGGTTGATTTGCAGTTTAAGGACCCTTCCCATATTTTACATAATTGCTGGTCTGATTAGGTTAGGTTAGGATAGTTTAAGTTAGGTTTAAAAAGAACAATGCCAAAATTGAAGAAAAAAATTGAAATTAATATTTGAACAAAGAATCTTTTTTTGATTTGGAATTTTTTATTATGTTAGGTACGGTTCAGTAATAACAAAAAACGATGTCAAAATTAATTTTTGCCATTTCAAACAATGGAAAAAAAGAATTCTTGCAAAAAAAATTTTTCTCGGAAAATTATTATTTATTATTGCTTTAGGGGGTCTACTGAAGCACCCTTAAATTGCAAACACATTAAAAATGTGGTGGGTCCTTGAACTGCAGAATTACCCAAAATCAGTTATTTCTCTAAAAGAAAAAAATTCGAACGTTAAACTCACCTCCTTGCAAAGACGGATAAATAAAAAGTGAAGGTTCCTGAACCCAGGAAATGATGCGTACTAGATCCTTAACAAATGCCGGAATTACGCATTTCAGAACAGCTGTACATCCTCTAGCAGCTCCTCGAACTTCCACATCTACTTTGTATGCTTGTGTCACGACTGAAAACATAACATCGATGAGTACCTTAATATATTTTCTGAGGGTGCGAGCAGCCAATATGATGGGGATATATTTCTTCACGGAGTTGCTAGTCCATTATTAACTTTATTATTCTCTACGAGTGGAAGTTTGTAATCCATCCATTAGCAGAGATGACAGTTTTCGTGGCGTGCCGAAATTATTATAGTCGAGTATTCTCCTTCGCACACTAAGTCGTATTATGGCACTTGGAGCATAAGAGAATTGATTGAATCACACTTCAGAAACCATAGAACGAAATTGGTTTCTAATGTGACTTCAGAGTTGAGAGGAATTATAAAGTGTATTAAGAGTTTGGAAATCATCATTTTCGGGTATTTATGGAGAAAAATTCAAGTTTCAATATATTCTCGAGGTGTTTTTGTTGGCTTTCTTACTTTTTTTTTATTAAACCACCTAAATAATGTAGCATCGAACGCTATCTTTCACATCTTTACTATAGACACTAAACTATTTATAGATATAAGTGTATGAGCCAGAAAAAATGGTTCATCAACTATTTATAACTTCCAAATATAAG
This sequence comes from Micraspis discolor, assembly GCA_030674115.1. Classification (NCBI taxonomy): domain Eukaryota; kingdom Metazoa; phylum Arthropoda; class Insecta; order Coleoptera; family Coccinellidae; genus Micraspis; species Micraspis discolor. The sequence continues at coordinate 8,600,265 of JARTUT010001740.1, forward strand.
AAAATGCAACATTTGCGCTCCCTCTAGCTCTGCGAACAAATAGTAACGTGTTCCCTCAAGAGAACTGCTCATGTAGTTACGTAGCTCTTGAAAATCAAAAGAGTGTCAACGCGACTTGGTACACAACGATTTTTTTACCAGAAGTTCGGAATAAATGAAGATAAACTAACCGGAATCGACGCATCATGACCCACATCACGTCACACAAGCGAGGGTTTGTCCCCTCTAAATCCCGATCAGCCACTCAATGATTTTTTTGTTCTCGAAAATCAAAGATAAACTGCGAGGTCAATGATTTTCCACGTTATTATTACTCAAAATTTTGTCAGGTATATTTTTCCGTCTCATTGCCCATGCAGTTAATTGGAATCGGGTGATCCTAATTACATACAGTAATTCACACTGTCACATCAACTAACTTTGGTAAAATAGTGTTATTTTTTGTGAATGCAAAAAAAAAAAACAAATACAGCTAAGTGGACTTAGGCCACCTGTAAAATGCTATAAAGTAATTGAAGAATAAAATTTTCCCATTAGAAAAGCTGTCAAGGTAATGAATATTCTATTGGACAGTCTTTAGAAGAGATACAAAAAAAGTATGTGTAATTCACTTCATCTTGGCTCTAATACTGTATTACGTCTTCAGATGGAGAAAGAATCAGCGGACACTATCTAGAAAATGACCAAAGTATTCTCTGGATTCATTCCAAGAAGTGATTTGCTTGGTTGGTTGCGAAATGGCGGAAGCGCGGGTACACTCGATGTCGTCCTAGGACCACTATTTCGAGTAACATCAATAAAAGTACTGCCAGCAACTATTTGACACTTCCTTTGGAATTTGCAAAATTTTTAAGCATAACTTCACACAGAAGATTTTGTCAATTGATTAGTGTGTAATATGAAAATTGACGAAGGTGAAAAAATAAAATCAACATGCAACCATATTTATGGCTTGATTTTCAACGATTTTCAGCGTTGATTATCAAAATCAGATTGCACAAATCGACTTATCTCAACTCAGTTGATGAAGAACAAATGATAAATACCCTTAATCTCTGGTGACAAGAGTTCAATTTCGGGTGTCTTTCGCTTCAGGATGAATTTCGGATAAGTCATCCCAAATCTCAAATTCAGACAAAAACTTTCAATGTTGAGCATGAACAAATCTAGTGATAGAGGCATCCTTGGTGATTTTGGTGATTTCAATGGCTCACCGCGTAATCAATAATTGATGACTAGGGAAGATCAGTGAAGATTTTTATATTCTACTTTTTTATGTTTTTTATTTTTTTATTTTATATTCTATTGAACAGTCTTCAGAAGAAATACAAAAAAAATATAAGCAAGTGGCCTCATCTCGGCTGTAATACAGTATTAAGCCCTGAGATGAAAAGAATCAGCGGACATCATTAAGAAAATGGCTAAAATATCCTCTGGATTCACTGCAAACCAAATAGAAAGAGCCGCATTTGAATACGCTAAACCCCTAATGCTGAAACACAATTCTTATACCGTCTCGAGGCTAGCTGGATTGATGGACTTGTTTCAGGAATTATATTTCTGAATGAAAGCTCGAAGCTACTTCAAGTTACAGCATTACAGCCTCCAATAGAACTGAAGTTCAACAATTCGATAAGCTACTGGAAAAGTTAATGGAAAAATACAAATTTTTACCGAAAAATGTGTGCAATGGTAATGAAACCTACAGCACAATTATGTATGCGATATGTGTTGATCACCACTGCCCACATACTGATCACTATTGCCAACTGATGTTGAAAAGGTGATCAAACTTATTTCTTTATATTATGTTGAATAAACCAAAATAATTGATGACGAGATATTGTTGATGATGGAGCTCGTGTTGAATGATTATTTGGGCTATTACCATCATCTATTGTGGATGTAATGTTTTCCGACGTTTCGATAGACATCTTCTATCTTTATCAAGGAGGAAAAGTAAAAAACCTTTTGAAAAATTATCAATTTTTCAAAAAGTCAATATGACAGAAGTCATGAAAGAAAAATGAACAATGTTATATACTCATCTGTGATATGATGATCTTTTTAAGTTGGATCGAACTATCGGCGTCCAAACTTCTGGCAGATCTATAGATGGAGCACTTATGGAATCTGGTGTTATTTTCATAAATGCTGCTTCTTTGATTTTTCTTCTTGCAAGTTTTTCTTCTTTGGATATTATTGATGCTTCATCCCATTTTATACGCTGATTCTCATCTACAGCATGTTGGACTAACCTGGATTTGTCGCTGTCAAGTACTCGTAGAAGCTTCTGATGTTCTTTTGTTCGTACATTCAGAGGGCGTTTAGTTTCTCCGATGTAAGATCTTCCGCACTCGCAAGGTAATTCATATATGCAGTTCTTTGTCCTTTGTGTCTCATTATTAGGCTTAACTTTTGTAAGTTTAGCTCTGATAGTGTCTTGAGTTTTGAATGCAGTCAAATATACAAATATACCTCTAAGACCAATTGTGAGTTCAAGAAATTCAGCATGCCACCAATTGGCTAAATTTCTGCTGAAAATTATATCGCCATTAAAAAGTAATTCAACATCGATGATAAGAAACACGAAACATTTCATAGAAATAATGAAACATCAAGAAATCATGGAAGAAGACGTTATGGTCAGCTTCGACATCACCAGTTTGTTCACTAATATTCCGACAGATAAAACACTTATCATAGTTAGGAAAAAGCTTGAAGAAGATCAAACCCTTAGTGAAAGAACTACACTAAGCGTCAATGCAATTATGGAAATGCTTTCTCTTTGTATTGAAACAACATATTTCCAATTCGAAGACATCTTTTATCAACAAGAATTCGGAATGGCCATGGGTTCACCACTATCACCAATTTTAGCAGATTTATATATGGAAATTTTCGAACAGAAGACATTGAAAAATATGTACTTAAACCCAAACTGTGGAAAAGATATGTAGATGATACTTTCATTATTTGGCAACATGGAAGAGAAACTATAGATGGAATATCTAAACAATCAAGAGGAATCAATTAAATTCACAATTGAAATCGAGAAGGACAGACAACTTCCATTCTTAGATGTACTCGTACATAAACAAAATGGAATCCCAAGAACCACTGTGTATAAAAAGCCAACGAACACAGGACAATATCTACATTTTCAGTCAAACCACCAACTAAACACTAAATTGGGAGTAGCAAAATGTTTATTTGATAGAGCAATAAATATTTGTTGCACTGAAGAAGACCAAAATGAAGAAATAAATAACATCTCGAAAACTCTTAGAAGCAATGGCTACCCCAAAAAGATATTAGAAAAAGCTAAACGAACAAGAGAAAGTCAACCTGAACCAACAGATATAAATCAGACCATTAAAACCGTAATTCCTTATGTAAAAGGTTTGTCGGAGAAAATGAGAAGAATTGGAAATAGATACAACATAACGACTGCATTCAAAACTCAAGACACTATCAGAGCTAAACTTACAAAAAGTTAAGCCTAATAATGAGACACAAAGGACAAAGAACTGCATATATGAATTACCTTGCGAGTGCGGAAGATCTTACATCGGAGAAACTAAACGCCCTCTGAATGTACGAATAAAAGAACATCAGAAGCTTCTACGAGTACTTGACAGCGACAAATCCAGGTTAGTCCAACATGCTGTAGATGAGAATCATCGTATAAAATGGGATGAAGCATCAATAATATCCAAAGAAGAAAAACTTGCAAGAAGAAAAATCAAAGAAGCAGCATTTATGAAAATAACACCAGATTCCATAAGTGCTCCATCTATAGATCTGCCAGAAGTTTGGACGCCGATAGTTCGATCCAACTTAAAAAGATCATCATATCACAGATGAGTATATAACATTGTTCATTTTTCTTTCATGACTTCTGTCATATTGACTTTTTGAAAAATTGATAATTTTTCAAAAGGTTTTTTACTTTTCCTCCTTGATAAAGATAGAAGATGTCTATCGAAACGTCGGAAAACATTACATCCACAATAGATGATGGTAATAGCCCAAATAATCATTCAACAAAAACCAAAATAAGTAAACATATATGATTAAAGTTGATCCCAGTTGAAAATTAAGAAAGTTGAGTTTATGATTAGAATAGAACAATAAATAGTTGGTTGATAATAGTATATTGTGAAACAAGTTGCAAAATGGGCTTCTATTCCAGCACGAATGACGAAGGAGCGAGTTTTTGAAGGCATGAGTGTTGGAGTTGCCTTCTACAACTTGTTTTTAACGTGTGTTGGAATTTGATGAGAATTCAAGTGCTGACAACCATAAAACCAAAACTATTACTAGAAACAATGCTGTAATGAATTCGTTACAGCACTGGTTTTAGTACTGTGATAAACCTATTACGATACTGAAGTAGAAAAACATATTTTTAATATCGTTTTTCTTAAGTGATCTTCATTACCTCCACTAGGTACTGCTTCGAAAATGCAGTACTGTTGCAATGAATATTACAATTTTATTTGGAGATGCATCAACTCGAAACTATTATAGGACAGCTGCAGACACGAAAATATATCATCCAGAATCCTGATACGTCGAGATCATGTGCATAAATATTCATATGGCATTTAGGTAACATTCATGCAATTCAATCGAAGTGAATCCGGAATATTCGATCCTGATGAAAATGTAAAAGCTTAAACCGATACTGCGTTCCTCCTTCCGGATAAATTTATGTATATTATGCAGCTGCATAAAATTACAGGACTTCTTCGCCCTTCGCGAGGCTTCCTGAATGAGAAAAAATGCGATGCAACCTTTGCACTTCTCGCAATAGAGACAAATTGGTTTCTTTCCTTGACGGCTGCTTCGAACTTCTCACTGATTTTTGTCATTCCGTTTCCTATTGAGTTTTTTCAAAATACGAAGTATCGTAATTTTATTTTCAGATGTTTGAAGTGAGTGGTATATAAATTATATATTTTTTGAACTATTGGCCTACATTCTTTTGTAGCAAACAATATAACATGACAATTCGGTGAAAAGTTTTAGCCGGAGTAATTTGTATGTGTGATTGTATGTTACCTTAACAAATGAATCTGAAACATTGAATGGTCAAAAAGTTCTTTCTTCAATAGTTATCTTCCATTGCAGAACACAAAGGATTCAGAAGTGTAGTCTGGGGTGAAGAAATGTTAGACAAAACTGGTACCCAATAAACCGGTGTAGATATTATGGATACAGTAATTATTCTCATGGATATATTCAAATGATCATCAATTTTTTATGTATGTAAACGGCTTAACTGAACAGAGCAACAATACCCAGCTGCTACAAAGAGTAGGGCTATAGATACTGTGCGTATTATTCCTAGTTTTGAATTTCAGGCGCAGATTATCAGAAGAAGCACCAAAATTAAGATATTAATCTTATTTCACTCCAAATGGTGGTAAACAATAGCAATGTATCCACCGTTTCCAGATTCTAAAGCCAACCGGTATAGCGAAAAAGATATACTCACCAGCTCTGACTTGTACGTCTCTGCTGATGATCCGTCCGACTGTATTGGAGGCGACACATCTATACACCGTGCTGTGAATATCTTGTCTGTAGGAAGCTGCGGCGAAGGGTTGTAAAAAAAGAGTTCCATTCCTCAAAACTCTCCTGATGCCGGAAACGTCTCCAACCGACGTTCCGTCGACAGATAGCCAGTCGATGGAGGGTTGCGGGCTGCCGGAGGCTGAACAATCTAACCAGCCGCCACTGGAGTTTGAGAATTCCAATTGTGGGGGAGGCTCCATCACAAAAGATGGACCCCGAAGATGTAAATCAAAGGATGCTGCTGAGTGTGCTGAAAGCATATATCGCATGTCAGATATTCATGAGAATACACCCAGACTCGAGAAGGCCGAATAAAGGATTAATGGTTGTAATAGTCTGTGAATCCACACAATGTGTTTTCTCTGGATTAAATGAACTTTTATATCTATTAATTTATTTTTCTGTAATCGGGGGATTTAATTAGGCACAGGTGATTCATTCCTCATTTATGTGATGAGCAATACTCTTTAGAAAAGAACTCAACTGATATATTAAATCAAAATCCATAAAGTGAGCTACTCCAGGCACTATATTTTCATTTTCACCACTTTTTACTGAAATTACATTAATGAAGAAATATCAGTACAAAGATATAAAGCAGATTACTTTTTAGCATTAAAATTATTTTAAATTTTTGTGTAGTGTATTTCCTTATATTTTCTCGTACTTCTTCAATGTGTTGTCCATATGTTCATGGAGTATTTCCCACATTCTGTTTCCTCGGGTTGATTGAAATCCTTCAGATTATTCCTACTTTTTCATAGGGTGGTGTTTTTGTGTGCAATTAATTTTAAAACGTCTACAGGGTGTTTGAAAAAAAGGTTCTAGCACCGAATTAATTCAGTCTTCAATGAAAGGCAAATATAAAATGCGAGGTCAAAGAATAAGTTGAGGCGTTCAAAATTCATGATTTGGAATTATCTCCTTCGGAATGACAGAAGTGCTTCAAGTTATTGAACGCATGCAAAAGTATGTGAATCCTTAAGGCGCATATTTCAAAAGCAATGAAGCACACACTGGGGGTATCTAGAAAGAAGATCCTGTCTGAAGGATACATCAAAAACTGAAAAATAATCGAGGTTTCTCTGGAAAAAAGTTTCCTCAACAGCATCATCCGTTTTCCAGATACTGGAAACAATATAATGAAATTATGTACTAATATGTTGTTGAAGCTGATAATGATTCTTCAATATTTATAGCTTTACAAGAGTCTGTATCATTTTTTTGAAACACCCTGTATATTTTCTTTACGAAAGTTACTCGAATCTCTACATTCTTATGTTCTCAAAGTCTCCAGGTTTAAAAAGAGGAATACGCACGGTAGTGGTCTTCTCCAAATTGACTTTATTATTACGAGGCATGTTTTTTAAGTAAGTACCGTTTCGCGATTCCGCCACCATAGCGCTACGGTCGGCGTTCCGTGCTGGTTACCTACATCTCTTGTCTACGCACTGACGCCATTACAGTCTGATTCTTCATTGTATACGTTGTTTACTGAGTGTATAAGATGCCTCCTACAATCGTCAGTCCCGCTGATTGTGAAGTACGGGCTGTTATACGATTTCATAGTGCTAAAGGCTTAAAATCGATCGATACTGATCGTGAGATCTGTGAAGTTTACAGACAAAACATTATGAGTGATGGAATGGTAAGGAAATGGGTGAGAGCATTCAAAGATGGCCGCACAAATATGATGAAAAACGGAGTGGGCGTCCTTCGATCGTTAATGAAGATTTGGTGCAGAAAGTGGACGAAAAGCCCTGATCTGGCACCCAGCGACTACCATTTGTTCCTGCACTTAAAGAAACTTCTGGGCGGTCAGCGTCTGCAAGACGATAATGAAGACAAAACATTTGTGACACAGTGGTTAACAAGTCAGGCGGCAGAATTTTATGAGGAAGGTATCCAAAAACTGGTGCCACGTTGTGCGTCAAGTGCGTCAATATTCACGGAAATTATGATGAAAAGTAGATTAAGATACAGGCTTTCATGTAAAAATAAAATTATTGCGATATCTTTATACGTCTTTTTTTAATTCCAAAACGGTACTTACTTTAAAAACATGTCTCGTAATTCAATTATCGTGAAAAAATATTCAAACTTTATACCTTTCTACGAGGAGACAAAATTGAAATCATTAAGTGAAAATGTTCGAATTCATCGAATTAAGATTAGTAAAAAATTTTTCACCATGAAATTTCCACTGACCTCAACTCTCCCTTAACTAATTAATCTCTTAGCAATACGATAATATGAAATGCTCGAAGATAATACTAGTATATATATTTAATTGACTAAAATGAATCAATACACTACCGAATAACCATCTCCATTCAGAGTTGTAAGGGCCTCCATTACATCTCTATCCAATAAACAAAAACTAAAAATAAATTTTCGTCTACATTACTGCCAGAATCTAATGGAATCAACCCAGTAGAAATTATATACCATTTATGGTGAGGATGATCTGCATTTTGTGTCAAATCAAATAACCCTATGGATAAATCAGAATGAGCTCTTGAAAGTGTTTCTATAGAAGAAGATTCGAACGTCATCAACTATCCATTAAAATCATTCACGGGGAACTGATACTGGATGAAAGCTTCTCCGCCTCGAAATCAAATTCAGACCAGCTTCGTATAAAAAAGCACGAAATGTTCATTAATTATTCAGTAGGAGGGTCGAGAAAACCAGAGAGATCACAATTTTTATAGCTCAAAGTATACTCGAGATAAATGAACTCCCATGTTGTCTTATTTTAGGAAATGACATATTCTTTATGACGTTCGACGTACATATTCCCACTCGAACATTATTTCCTTCTTTTATTAGTGCGATTCTGTAATTTTTATTTTTATTAGGTATGGAAATATATTCTTCGGTCTGATGAAAATAATGCGTACTATTTCATCTGTAGCACACATACCGAGCGCTTCAGAGTGGCTTTAGTGTGTGTGCGCTCACAACCGCTCCGGTTCTAATATTTATGCATCGTTATTGAGAGATATAAACTCCGACAAGAAAAATATCCAGAAAGTCTCATTCAAAAGGCCCGCATTATGTGTTTTCAAGTATTTGAAGTTGATGTATGTTACTAGGACTGTCAGTGATTACTATTCCAAACATGAGCGCGATCTGTCCACTATTTTTTAGGCCCTTAATTCGTTGAGTAGTGAGGGGATCTCAAAAACTCTATGAACTAAAACAAATTGAGTGGCACATTTCCGGCTCTATTTTTGAGAAAGTTTGTTTGGGAAAAACCACAGCCTTGCAGTCAAATCGTTTCCGAGCTATTATATATAAATATGGCCTTCTAGATGTTAATGCGTGACTATAGTCTATTAAAATTTGAATAAAATGCTATTGTATAGTTGAAAAAATGCGTTTCACTATTGTATTTAATTATACACATGTTTTATAAGAGGATTTACACAAAAAATTTCGAATTTGTTGTGTAATCATAGAAAAATTAATTATTTGTTTAGCCTATCTGATTTATATTGAAGAACATAATTTTAATTTCAGTCCATTTTTTGTATATCATTGAGAAGAACTACTTTCTGATCTATTTATTGTTCAAGTCCGATTTTGAACCACTAGAGGGCGCTTTTCTTTTAGAATTTGGCGGAACTTTCATTTTACAAAATTAGATGGCACTAGGGAAAGAATAATACTCGTTCATTCGTCACTCAACGGTATAAGTATTTCGAAAATTGAAATTTTAAGCAAGATCATACTTCACAGGATCATTTCTGTAGTGGATCTTCCCACATTCTCAACTCACATTGAGAGAGTGGTCGCAACCTCGACGATGAGTTGAAGTTTCGTGTTCTGAGCGTGAGGAAGGCTCTAAAATCCTTTCAAGGTATTTCAGTAGCTATCGATGATCGTTCACTGGACTTGTCCAGTTATGGACACGGAACATTCTGAGGGGCTGCTTTTTATACAATTGAATATAAAGTAATAAAGTATATACTAACTTTTGTAATTCTAATAACGGTATACGTGATAGAATAATAATCGAATCCAATAATAGTAAATAGTCTTTATAATCTAGGTATTATAATAACTTTCAAATTATTGAATATTATATATTAAAAAATTACTTCAAATCAAAATTTTTCATGACCTCTTTATTCCTGATGTTATTAACTTTAAACGAAAACATCATACCAACACTTTTTCTACTAGATTTCATTGAAGTAATCAATTTTTCTTTATTGCAATTATTCTTGAAGTTATAATACAAACTTATGTTTTTTTAATCATAAAATACACAAACTAATAAATATAATAACCATTTCATTTCATTTTCAAAAATATACAACTTGGTATATAAAGTTTTTATCAAAGTATGAAAATCATCAAAAGTTTAATTTTCACACGACAAATCATGCAGGTTCCTATCCATGATGATTTGTGAACTTTAGATAATAGAAATATTTGATGGTGGACATTTTATGTTCATAGTTTTCACTAGTTTGGTTTATTGGCTAATTTGATTTATTTCTATGGTTTAAATGGAGATTCAGTCAACGCAAATACAATAATATCTGTGTTTTGAACTCCCATTATTTCATTACTTGCATTCACATGACTTGGTTTGATCAAATAAGTGTTTAAATCGAGGAATCATTTTCAGAAGATTTCTGATTGAAATAATTAACTGAAAAAGCTGTTTTTTCAAATTAGACAACCGGAATGTTTTATTTTCGGAATGAGATCCACCTACTCTACAATTTTTCCATATATTTGCTCATACCTATTTTTTTCAGATTCTTATTCATTTACGTTTATTGAATTTCTGAAAATGAAAAAATATACTTGGTATTTTTTACAATTTTGTGAGATGATAAATAGTAATTTTTATTTGACTACTCTGTAAATCTAACACTAAGATTTGAAAATCAAGGCACAGATAAAACTCTTATCTTAAGTCATGCCAAATTTCGAACAGAAATTTGGATTCCGCATTGAGCGGAATGCAGCCGTTTTTGTGACCCTCGAATTTGATTTGAAATTTAACTAAAAGATAGATAGGGAACTGAAAAAAATTAACCAATTTTTTTTGGAGAATTTTAAACAAAAGAGGAATACCTGTGTCCCATTCAAAATTAGAAAGATTTTGGCAAATTTGCATACATCTGTCTGCACTGGAGATTTGAAAATATTCCAGAAATGAACCTTAAATAGATCTACAAAATTTGAAATATTTTGCATGAATAGTTTCCATAATCACTTAGGACGCCCAATATATTACAAAATTATCAATCAAGCGCTTGAACTGAAAAAATCTGAAACCTTCCTTACCTCCTTTGTTGGAAACGATTCTACAATATGAAAACTAAAATCCGAGTTTAGTATAAAATGACACAAACAAGCAAGATATGTCAGAAAAATGTGAAATAATGAGTTGAATAATCAAAACAGATAGTATTCCATTAGCCGATGAACTAAGTTTAATGTCGGTTTGCCAGTTCACTCCGAGCAAAATATTTTCAAAGGAAAGGACAAGTGCCTCCAGGAAATAGAAATGGATGCGGCTAGCCGGATTCCACGAAGGAGCAATATACTACAATTAGCATATGACGGTATGACCCAGACCACAATATTTAACATTCAGCTTTGTTGAAATAAATTACTCTTCATGTTTACAAGAACTGAAATACCTAGAGCATATTCAGTTATGTTGGAGACTGAACCACTTCTACGTGTTCTGCTAAAAATCGGGAGAGCCAAATTCAAGAAAAATATACTTTAGAAATAGAAAGATGTAGGTTCCAAGAACCCAGCTGAAGCAAAGAAAATTCTTCTAGGAACTTGTTTTTTTAATTCTACTATCTGACCCGACAGACTTCGTCCTGTCAAAAAGATTTGTAATGTGGCAGTTTTTGTGCCTACGTTTTTTAAAAAACTCTCCTGAACAGAACCGTCACCCTGGTGATAGGGCGTTGTGAATAAAAAATAATTAAATAAAACATATATAAGGATTTGAAAGTAAGTAATCGCTTTATTGTTAATCATGTGAATCATAATTATTATTATTATCATTATCATTCGGGGAGGTTGTTCGGTCACCATCAGTGAACTCCTTCAAGAACAGCTACGACAGGTGGAGATCCTGTCAGTGAGGGACCTCTGGTGTGCTGTCGGTGTGCGGGTTGTGTGTGCGAGTGCAGGTGCATTCGAGTGTTGTGGTTTTGGGTTGACTTTTGTTAGATCCTGGACCCTATTTACCCACGCCCGTTTGTCCGCACAATATGTTTTGTTTTTGCTAAACTTTGTGAAACGAGTTTATAGGTATATCCTCAACTCGATACAATTCTTAAATAAATAAATCATTGTAGTGCTTTGTGGTATACGATGTTTTTTGTTTGATTACCTGGCGAATAGATAAACAAATCTGATGGTTTTCCAACACGGGAACAGGCAACATACAATTGACCATGTGAGAAACATGGGTTTTCTAGATTAATACCACAAACACTTAATGATTGCCCCTGGGACTTATTTATAGTCATAGCAAAAGCAAGCCGCACTGGAAACTGTAGTCGTTTAAACTCAAATGGCACATCAGTCGGAATCATTGGGATGCGCGGTATGAGAACATCTTCTCCTTTATACTTTCCTTTGAGTATAGTTGCTTCTATCACATTGTTTAGTAATTTTTTATCGCTAACCGTGTACCGTTGCAAAAACGCGGTTGGTTGATATTTCGCAACATTATAACCACCGATCCAACCTTTAATTGAAGATTGTGAGGTGGCAATCCTGGCAAATCCAGCGAGTTTAAAAATTCCGGTGGATAGTTGACTACATCATCTTGATTAGTAGCCGAATCAACTGATTTATATATCCTCAATTCGCCTGTAATTTGTTCTTGAATTTTGAAATTTAATTCATTTACATCTATGTTTTTTGCAGCCAGTACAGCTCGTTCGCTCAACCAATCATGGTTTCTGTAATTTTGAGAAACATCTGGAAACACCTTCTGAATAAGTTCATCTTTTGATCGAGTTAACTGACAAAAACTTTGAGGAAAGTCAATGCAGCCAGTCAACATGTCTATAGGAAATTTGCCATTACCAATGTCAATGAGTTGTTTAGAGAACATGTTTCCAGATTGGTCATTTTGCAACTCGACACGCATATTCTTGCTTAAATGAAGTACTTTGACATGTTTCCAAAAATTGGAGGCCTTTAGACATGCATTGAGTTCATCAGCTGGCGTTGATCGTGGAATCACTGGCAATGTTTGACGAAAATCTCCTGCTAATAAAATCATTGCACCACCAAATCGGTTATTATGCTCCGTAGATCTTTTAAGGTTCTGTCTAAAGCCTCCAAAGATTTTTTATGTGCCATCGTGCATTCATCCCAAATAATCAATTCACATTGCTGCAAAACCTTTGCCATTGCAGAGTTCTTCGAAACGTTGCAGGTTGGAGTTTCATTGCTTTGCATATTTAATGGCAATTTTAGTGCCGAATGCGCTGTTCGACCACCTTCAAGCAAAGTTGCTGCGATTCCCGACGAAGCGAGTGCAAGTGCAATTTTATTTTGTGAGCGAATTGTTGCTAATATTAATGAAATCAAAAAAGTTTTTCCTGTACCACCAGGTGCATCTAAGAAGTAAATCCCTCCAGTTTCATCATTTGTTACTTTCATAAGAGTTTCAAATACATACTTCTGTTGTTCATTTAACAGTGGAAGATTTGTTTGAATTAATTCTTTCAAAGCGTTGAGATCATACAGTTTTTCTCGATGCAACTCTTGGTTAAAAGCGTCATGCATTGGACGATTGGGCGCGGTCAGGCCTAATTGAATTAATAGTTTGTTTGACATTATCAAGCACATGTCCTCAATTGAAATCAATGCTTCATTGTGAATTTCTTCACTGATTTGTATATTTGGATTTCCCATTCTATTCCGTATTTGATACAAAATATCATCACACATATAATCTTTGTACTTGATCCACAAATCAATTGGGTTTGATGGGAAGCATGTAGATATGATTATAGAAAACAATGTTCGTATTTGATGAGCGTGTGATGATATTACAGCATCATTGAGAGTTTGATCCCAATGAGCGTCATTTTCAAGCAATTGCAAACATAGATATGATAGTTAGGAACACACCTACATTGCTTAGACAACAGTGAGTGCTTGTAATTTAATATGAACTTTATACCATAGCAATAAAGCTCAAATTGACTACGTTTTAGTTACAAATCATTTATATGGGAAAAAAAAGTGCTATTTTTAGGGTTTTTTCAGCAATAATTCTGATTTTTCTCGCCGTAAAAACCATCCTTGAACTTCAACGAACATTTTAAAAAAGATTTGGCCAAATTGGTCCAGACGTTGTTGAGTTATGCGCTTACCAACACATTTTACGATTCATTTTTATATTATAAATGGAGAAATTAAAGAAATGGTGATCAAGTAGATGAATATTTTTCCTGTGTATTATATGCTTTCTCTTCATTTCATGCTCTTATCGTTGTCAATCACAAGAGGACCTAGTCATCTCCTGCACATAAAAAAATTAAATACGACTTTTAATATTGAATTGTCTGATCAAATCATATATCTAAGTTCACCGCAATATATCCTCTTTTGTAGTTAAATTTAATATGACATCTTCTTAACTACAACTCTCTTTAAATCCAAATTGACTATCTGAGAGTATGCCAAACTACTCCAAGAATTTGTATATTCCTTTCTTTGCGAATTTTTGAAAAATTTGGGAAAGCACTGATAACAGCGAAATTGGCGATGATTCTCTATTTTTTTTTAACTTCTGCTTTTGTATACATGTTTGATGATACCTAGTTCAAAGCATTTATTCCACGAGCAGTCCCTAATGAACCTTTCTGTTATTGGCATGTTCAAAAAACAATCATCGCGTCGAGAACAAAAACCACAACCTTCTTTGAGGATCTACACCGCTTTCATGTCGAAACTTTTCATAGTTACGCTGAAATCCAGATTCGCAGCAACCCGAATATAAATTCTATTACCCTTTTATAATTTATACAGACAACACTTGTAGATGCAGAGATAATCTACCGTGATACCCCGGCGTAGGAAAAAAGCAGCCTCGTCTGATTCTCTTTCACGTTTCGCATAGGAATCCTGGAAAAAAAAAGTCCAGCATTCTACAGAGCAGGCGGATTCCGACTCCCTCTCCATCTCTCATTAACGCTGTGCCGCCGAGGTTGGAGAGAATTGCAGCCTTGCCACACGAGCCTACCGCAACATCAAAATGGATCAATATTCCAGCAAAGCAAAAATGACAGAAGGCATTGTAATGGTCCCGCATACCATGTTAACATGTACAAATGTACTCAGCGCAACATATTACGTGATATGGCCTCAAATGGTGTTGGATGTTCTTTATTCGTTCCAGATTCAATGTGAATAGACACGTTCATCGAAAGTTTTCATGTCGTATGGCTATTGTTCAGGTTCATCCCCAGAAAGGACTCTTATCAACAAATATATAGACTCGATTATTTATATATGACTCTGTTTTGAAACGGTTTTGATTACAAAACATTATTTGAAAATGTATTTTGCAAGAGATGTATGAATAAACAAAAGAAATGTTCAATTCAAGAAATTCATCTTGGACATATGGTCCTCAAAAGAGTAATTTGATCCTTTAAAAAAAAAAAACCATTTTAGTGCGATGAAAAATATGTAATATCTGAAATAGGTGATGAAATAAGCATTATAATATTTGTCCAAATAAACAGATTGGTCAAATTCTACTACCACAAAAAAAAATTGAAGAATTTTTACAAAACAAAACAGTTTTGATATTTATACGGTTGTTCATCATTTTATAAAGCACTGTCTCTCAATGTACCAAACAATTCACTAACCTTCCATTGAAGATGTAATAATAATAATAATCTTTATTTAGTAATAAATACTAGTTACAAAATTCTGAATATCATCAAGTAACCAACTAAAAGTATTGCTCCTTAACATAAGAAATCAACAATTTTCTAAAGGTAGCATATCTGCTACACGTCTTCAGTGCACTGGGTAACTTATTGTAGCATATGAAGCCACCAACCAGACTGGATCCCATTGTCAAATTAGTACCATATGTCCCAACAAAAAAGGTATTTTGGTTTCTGGTGCTATACTGGTGAACCTCAGAAACATACCGAGTCCTCTTGAACAAGTAACCCGGCAACATATCATGCTCAATTTTGTAAATTAGATCTAAAGTTTTGAATTTAATTCTCTGCCTTTCAAATTCAATGCTTCTAACATTGATCTTATTGGTGTTCTTCTATTGCATCTGAGAACCATCCTCATACCCCTATTCAAAACTATCTGCAGTCTACCGATGGCATTAGACTTCAAATTGAACAAGAGAGACGCACAGTAGTCAAGATGAGGCAGAACGATGGACCTAAATAACATGCATCTGGTCTTCATATCTATTTTATTACTCATCCTAGAAATGAACTGAATCTTCTGTGCAAGTTTCTTAGTTAAATAGTCGGCATGAAGTCCAAAATCGAGACTTCCATCGAGTATAATGCCCAGATATTTGATCGAGTCAACGTTCTTCAATATACTGTTTTCGATTTTGATTATAACTTTCTCTCTATCAATGATTCGTAATGTGTTCCGCTTTCCAAAAATCATATAACACGATTTATTAAAATTGATCTTCAATTGATTGTTGTTTAGCCAATCACTCAGCAACTCTAAATCTTTATTAAGTAAGGAACTTACAATGTTGGTAATAATCTTCTACTTATTGTCTCGAAAGCCAAACAGAAACAGTAGCACATATCCATATGATTACTCATTCATCATCCCCAGAAAATGATTTCATCATTCAATATTTTCATTTATTTTGATCTGAATCAAAATTTACTCATATCATCAACATCTGAATAGATAGGTATTCGACTATTTGAGTCTTGTATTATTACGACTTCACACTCTCCACTTTAAAGTTACATTAACTTATCCCAGACACCTCTCATACTATTGCTGGTTTTTGTATTATAGTTATTGGTTTTTCGAGCGTGCAAGTTTCGGAATATTCTCGAAGACAGTTTCACATTTGTATAGCTCCATTGCGTCGTCTTGCGATATGTTGTAATTCAATTCTGCACTACCCTTCGACTTCTCTAAGGCACTCTTGAGCGAAGGTATTGTTGCAAGTGTTTGCATTCATTATACAGGGGACTTATGATCATGTAGTACAGAGGTCCTCTGTTTCGAATCACAAACGCCAAGACCTGAAACTTTCTTGAATTTTTATCCATCAGAATGTCATATCAATAAGATTCAAAATCAAATATGACATGAAGGCTGTTGCGGCCAGGTTGAAGAGGATTGTAGCCTTTCCAAATAAACCTATTGCATCATCAAAATGAATCAGCAAGCAGAAATTACAGAAGAATATCTCGAATCATCTACTTTGCAGGACTTGTTAGCTTAGACACGCCTCTTACAACTATTTCGAAGATGTAATTTTTCAATGTAGAATAATTACTCACAGGTAGTTTAACAGGAGCGCCAAAGCAATCTGACCTCATGTCCGTGTTTCCTAACTTTTTCTGTTAAGCCTCCTATTGCACCTAATAAAAATCGAATTGTCAAATGAAGAATTGCATTCAGCACGCCACTGGTTGCGAAGTTTCGTTATATCCGGAAATTTTAGCTGCTGGGTTTCCCCCTTCTTTTTTCACTCGTAAGGATTTATACCCTCTTCTGATTTATAACTCTGATTGTTGCGACAATAAAGTAAAAATGTGTGTATATGTAGTGACGGATTTCACCATCGGTCGTTTGTCCCATCACATTCGCCATTTTTTCAATCCTACTTCACAAAATCGTCCGAATTAATTTTTTCATGGGCGATTGTGTTACCAGTTTCCAGATATTTCGGGGTCATTCTTGTTTTGTATCAGTGCCCGAATCCATAACAAAAATTGTTTAGGAATGATTTCATCAAGCTTTGTTCTCCTATTACTATAACATGAGGGTTGTTCTCTTTCGATGTTATCAAAAATTACCTTCCTTTTTTTTCTGCCGTCCGTCCCTTACACGATACATGTGAGGCCATGATTAAGTTTATTCATCTGATATTGTTTTTCTTCCTTCACTGATTCTCTACAATTGATAGTTGATAGATTCCTATCTAAACGTTGGGAGCAAGAACATTTAGAAATGTTGGATATAGCCCATATATGCCTCCATCGTTACTTTATACCAGAATCGGTTATAACTTCCTAGTTTTCAAATTGAATAATCCTAAAGAACTACACAGTATGGTTTCATCAAAAGTACCTATTACCTATTTGGTTTAAGATCAAATGGTGTTTATGTTCTTTTGAAATTTTACATAATGAATCTATTATTACAAAAAAAGGTCTCAATACAGTTTTAACTGCAAGTCAGACATAAAAACAGATTCATTGGATGTATCAGCTTTCAGAAAATATTCGTAGAAAAATTCATTAAAATGTTCCCATTTCAGAAAAATCGTAATAGGATAATAGGAGAATTTTTTTTTTTTTCAAATAAAAAAATGTTATTATGAAGTTCTGTCATGAGAATACAGCAATACCATTCTCAATTTTGACAAGCTAAAACTTTCGGAGATATTATGTTCAAAGTTTGGAAACTACCCACAAGTAAATAGTTGCACTCATTTTAAAAAAAGGAATCAATTGAGCATGAATATCTTCAATAGCGCAGCAAAAATTCTATATTATACGGAATCACTGGTCACCCGTCCAAGTATCAATAAATCCTGACGTACACAAAGGAAGCATGCCGATCAATTCTGAAAGAACAAGGCTCTCTGGACAAGAATGAGTAATTAAGAAGGGATCAAATTGATGAACAGGTCGGTTACGAGAGATTCAACGCATTGTATTAAATTTTTATAGGGGGGAGTGAAAAGCTGAGATCTTGAAATTGTACTCAACGCAGAAACGGCCCCTTTGTGCTTATAGAACAATAAGGAGAAAACTGAGTACTCGAAACAACCCCATGAGAAATAAAGAAGCGCATGCAGCATCTGTCAGCGGAAGTACAGCACACATATTCGAACAAAGCACTATAGCATTTTTCAGGATGGCAGTTATAACTTTTTGTTAATTCTGAATATTCAACCTTGCTGATGAATGTGCTAAAAAGAGTATTTCCTCAATAAAAACATTTAGTGAAAATATGGAATGTGATCTATAAAATTCAAATGGTTAGTATGTGGAAAGATTTGGCCATATAACCAAGTTTTATTTATTTATTTACCATACAATTTGTACAACAATTTACAGACCAAGATATTTGGACAGTAAACCTATTCTGAAGATATGAAAACTCAAATTCATCTCTTTCGAAAGATAGACAGTATACGGCCAGTCCAGCATACTCAAGAATATGAATTCTTCATTCGGGAAAATGAATTTATCAATCTATTCATTAATTTTGTTTACGTCAGTGTTTTTATTTACAAGGTCTGTTCTCTGTGGTGTTACCATATTCAAATATCTGTTCAGTTTGTCTTTTATATTTTGATTATATGTATGTTTGTTCGCAGTCCAGCCTATTTGTCGTTCATCCTCGTTTATTCCTTTGCATGTACGCTTACGAGTTTTATCCATACGACGGAATATTATTATATTTTCTTCATCGGAAAATCAAATCTGATCTCCAGGACTGAATTTTCTACTAATATTTTTCAAACTTTAAAACTTTTTCTTCATTTTCTGATTGGTGAAATGCTTGGATATCGTGATGTTATGTAAAAAAGAATACCTAATGTATTTGATGTATTATTGAGAATTTCTGTATTATTGAACATTAAATCATCCACTAATTGAATTCTGAGAAAAAAAAAGCTGAAATAAAAAATTATTGAAATCTTCCTAATTTCCGTTTTCTCTGACATTCTCGACCAATTGTCAACTTTGAATGAAGCTTCTAGGAGAGTCAGTGTTTATGTACATTATCTGGAGAGTTATATATTCTATCAGATTATTTGCATATGTTTACCATAGGCAAGATGATATTGATTTTCAAACAGCATGAGTGCTCAACTGGGTCACAGAATATTTAACTAAGTTGTGATTGCAATATAATATTATGTAAAGATAAATGCTCCTCACCAAAGAGACATTATTTATTCAGCTTAATCCAACGGCTACCTACACATTTGCGCTTTCGTTTGGCGAGTTCAAATAATCTCAACGGAACCAAACAAATTTCAAATTCTCAGCCATTGGTTTCATGCTTTTGCTGTTGGCCGACTCTTGAACTGCTGTTTTCAGATTTTAAAAGCGAGGTCTTCTTCCACTCTGTCACCGTGTTCGAATATATTGAGGTTCTAAGGTGGGGTATAATGTTACACATAAAGGGTTTTCCAATAAGAGGTGTTATTTTGATATTCAAAGGAAAATGCCATTTTTTAATATGAATTATCGGAAGTTTATTTCACTATAAAGAGGAAGGTATGCCGTTAATAGTGGAAAATAAAATCAGGTAAATGACCACCACGACCACGCTGACAGGACAATATCCTTTTCATGAAATTTTCCATAACCAAATCGCAAAGTGGCTATTCTATGTCCTCGATAGCCTCACGAATTCCATCTTTGATGTCTTGAGTCGACTCTGGGCAGTTGGCGTAGACCTTCTCTTTCACGTGGCCCCAAAGAAAGAAGTCGCAAGGTGTTAAATCAGAAGATCTCGGTGGCCAATTTTGGTCACCACTTCGAGAAATAACATGGTCCGGAATCTTTTCTCGTAAAAGATCAATGGTTTCGTTGCTTGTGTGGCACGTGGCGCCGTCTTGTTGAATGTAAACGTTGTCCAGATCAATAGCATCCAATTCCAGCCATAAAAAATCGTCGATCATCTCTCGATAGCGCAATCCAATCACCGTAACTGTTGCTCCAGCCTCATTTTCAAAAAAGTAAGGTCAAATGACTCCGCCGGACCATAAACCACACCAAACAGTCACACGTTGAGTATAGAGAGGCTTTTCAACAATAACTCTTGGATTTTCTGAGCCCCAGATGCAACAATTTTGTTTGTGGACGAAGCCACCGAGGTGGAAGTGGGCCTCATCACTGAAGATGATTTTTCGATGGAATTCCGGAGCATTTTCATGCATGTCAATGACCTAATCAGCAAAGACACGACGTTGTTGATGATCGGCTGGCTTAAGTTCTTGTGTTAACTGAACTTTATAAGGCTTAAGACCCATAGCTTTATGCAAAATATGGTGTAATGACGTTTGTGGAATGCCTAATTCCAAAGAATGACGAGGAATGGACAAATCTGGGTTGTCTTCAACACTTTCGGCTCCAGCAGCAATATTCTCGGTTGTTCTTGAGCGACGTGCACGGGTTTTATTCTTCACATTACTAACTTGTCCCAACACCTCGAATTTTTCCACCAATTTCTATATTGCGGTCCAACAAGGTGCTTCACGACGACCCAAAAATTGTCGAGTTTTACGAACCGTCTCTGCCAAATTTTCACCATTTTTATAGTGAATTTTAATAATTTCAATGCATTATTGAAGCGTGTATCGTACCATTTTTATTAATGGCGTAGTTTCTACTTGTCTACCGAAATAGCGGGCTATTCAAAATAACACCTCTTATTGGAAAACCTTGTATAAAAACGCCTTCATGAAGGTTTAGATACTTCTTCCTTGGTGGAAAGTCAAGTCCAATATATATCATCGTTTGAGAGCTGCTGTACTATGGCGGTTTTGGCTTATCATTTGCTTTTTATACATTATGACTCATTAAAATATTCTTTAATTAATAATTCAACTGATTATATTGTTTTTTTTTCTCAAAATTGATGAATACCTAATTGAATGTGATAGATGTTCGTGAATGTGTTAATTATGGTTATCAAGACTCGGTTATTTGTTCGGTATCGATTCTTGGTTATGATACAATGTGTGCAATCACTACCTACGTTCTGATTATACTTACATTTTCTAAAATATGATGATATGATGGTTGTGATGCAATTCTGTTAAAAATTCGAGATCAAACAATTGCTGATGAATTTCGTTACTTTATTCTGAGCGGAGTTAAATTCTTCAATCTCATTCGGCTTCTGAAGAAGTCAAGGCAGCAGAGGCATACCATCCATTCACATTTTCAAACAGATATTATTGATATTCACACAAACTGACAGTTTCACTCGGATATAAAATTGGATTTGACGACAGAAGCAGCTCAAATACTTGAAACGAAGAAATTAGAGTCAACAGCACAAAGTATGTTTCGCAATTTAATTTACATCACGTATGTGTCAGCTATCTACGTCCCTCTGTCACATGGATATAAAGCAAATTTATAATTCATGCCCTTTCAATTCAGGAAAGCGAATTTAAAATATGTATAAGCAAACCTTTACACGATGCCGCCAAACTGGTGTGCAAAAGGGAACAAATTACACAACCTGTCATGTTCTGTTATAAAATTCTCCTCCAAAATTGAATTAATATTGTACTAGAAATAGTGGAAAATGACAGACTACTGAAATATAGGCCGAAAACTTGTGAACAGGGGTTTGCTTCCAGACGAATTCATCTATTTACCAAATTCCACATTCAATTAATTTGAGAAGGTTCTTTAACAGGAAAAGAATTGTCTTGTTGCAATATTATCCAAAATTAATTGAAAATTATAAGTGCTTTAATGCTTTCCAAACTGTAGAATTTATACAAATTCACTCGCGTCTATACAATTCTTTGAAATACTTCTGCAAGTTTTCTGCAACTCTCTCAAAGGACGTCGTCTGAAAACTGACTGGAGGAAACAATTGCTCATATTTATATTGCTAAAACCAAATGATTTACTCTATTATCATTATTATTCAATTTGTACATATATTTCATTAATCTAAATCACGTAATTTAAACAATTCTTCCATTGATAAACCACAAATTATAAAAAATCATCATATTCGCCAAATGTCTTTCAACTAGAAATTGAAATAATAATGAGGTGAACACCCAAACTTTGGGCACACAAAAAATGTTTCCCATGGGCGGTCTCTATCTTATAGCCGATAGATCTGTTGGAGGATGAGCTTACCGCAGAGTCATTGCACTCTTATTGTACCAAAAAGGGGCTATCTATTATCTTCTATGGATAGGTGAATTTGAACCATGTTTGTGAAATGCTAAACATAGGGAGATAGCGATAAATATAAATCGACAGACAATAGATATAATCCAATCATCAATACGTCATTGCGATCGGCCGTAAGCTAAAACTAAGTTTCTGATACAACAGTATGTAAAATTTCCAGCTCCTACTTCATAAGTAATAATAAATGAATGAACTTCGAAATGACATGATATGATTGAACTCTCATGCGAGCGGACTGATCGCTTCCATCAAATCCTCTTTTACATTCGACTACAAAATCCTTACAATGCGTCCTGCACGTATAACATCGTAGGTAGTTTTCCACTCGCCTCCCCTTCTTTCATTAACACTGTGTCGTCGGGATCACAGAGAATTCCAGCTTTGCCACATAAACCTTCCGCCTCTCCTGATGGATCAATATTCCAACTGAAGGAAAAGTGACGAACGGCCTTCTGACAGTGGTACATTCGTCATGTCATCTCTGCGTGAAGTTTTTATTCTGTTTATGGAAGAATCCTCTTGGGGACCTCACGGAGCTGTTTATTAGATCTTATCTCATCGAGAACCGTATCAGTCATCTCGAAAAAGATATTACTTTTGTAGCTTCGTTATTTCTCGAAAATACCAAAGGGAAAATAGAGACAGCTGATATTTGTCAACCATAAAAAATGTCGAAAAGGATGCTTCCATCAATTTGAAATCTTTGTGAAAATGCCCCAATGTGAAGCGCTCCGTATGGGGTACTTGGAATGAGAAAGAAATGAAATTTTTTCCTTCGAAGGAATGCAGTTGTTTTTGATTGATATAATTATTTCTACAGCTGAGAAAAGAAACGTACAATATGTTCTCCTTTTTCGTTAGAACGGTATGTTACCTGCTTGAGCTGTAGGATTCATTACTCTCCTAAAATTGCTGCCAACTATGTCTCCATCTGTTTGGCGGATACCTGGTGGTCTTTTTCCTTTCGACGTTTTATTTCGTGCTATTTTGGTGACTCGTGTATTCATCAGCTTATTGACATGTAGGCTTTTTTATCAATTGTCTAGGGATTACGGCAAATTTCCGCTTACTGATAATCTCTCACGTCGAAACAAATACAGCTTTCCTATTTATAGTTTATCTACACAAAAAAATAAATAAAGTTAACGTCAAATACAAATGAAAAGGCCAATACTGAGTTTCCGTCTAAGTTACAAAACTACCGTTTTAGTTCCAACTTCGGTACTACTTCTTAGTCATGCGAAACACCGTCTTGATAACTCCGTCTTAATCGCCTAACCGTCAACAATGTCTTGCTCCGTTAACACTTTGCGTCTTGATTTCGAGTGACTTTTTGTAATCTCGAGTGTGTCTGTGTCCCAGTTCCATCGTTCCTAATTCCTCTACTATGTCGTTTACACCCCTAAACTGTATTGGTTAACTGTAAACGAATAGTAGCCCGCCCACTGAAGGATGTCTTTTCTCATCGCAAGTCACAAATGCTTACAATTACCTTTTAGATGAATCTCTTTTCTAAGTGTCGAACCTTTGAAAGTTTTATGACTTCAAAACACAATTTAGTTATGAGTGTCCCTTTCAGAGATCTCATAGATCACTGACAACGTCACCTTAAAAATGTACATTGAATTGGCACATCGGTTACGGCGCCAACGGAATTAAACACTTAAGGGGTTCTTCCGCCCTTTCTTAAAAAGTAACAATATACAAATTCCACACTGAGTAAATATCCGATTTCATTGTATGGATCGCACGGCCACCCACTATGTCCAAAATTGCTAAATCCTACAGAAATATTCATTACATGATCGTTTGATGTTGGTTATTTCCGGCTCGAACTTCGAGAAACATATGTGTGGGCAACAAGATAGCTCGCTGGTACAATAAGAAGAAGAGCGCAAAAACAAATCAACTCCAAAATTTATCTGAAATGAGCTCCTTCAGATATGCTACAAATTAGGGATACCCAATATTGTATTTTTCTCCACACTTTTCTCAGAAAACCCTTCTTTTCTGCTACAATATGATGGCGAAATCTAGATCTTGCCCCTTTATTATCATAGGACTGATTATGTCGTGCTCAGTGGCCATTACTTGTAATCGGAATCCGGCTCTGTAATGAAGTAAAGGGAGTGGAGATTCTTGTTCAACATTGTAATTTTCTGTTATCCTCATACGAACTTTCAGTAAAAAAAGGAGAGTGCAGTGGCATGCTATACATGTTGACTCTTGTCATGAATAATTCTGTAATTACATTTCAACTATTTTATCCCTATTTTTTCTTCTCATAAGCGCAGACAAGACTAGTTCGGAAGACTCGAATATTTCATTTTTTATAGCTATCTATCCAGACGTTGTTATGAGAAATCCTTGAGTTATAAGCTTTGTTTTGAAATTTCTACTCTCCCTAGGCTTAATTTGTAGCAATACTATTTTTCGAAGTTACCGGCTAAAAACCTGCCGATGTTGTAGACGAGTCTAATCATGCCAAGCGCATTAATTTCATCAAGGGTAGGTACTAGAAAAAACCTGGGTATACAACCGAGAAAACCTGGAATATCAACATGTGGTGCATTCCTCTTCACGCACACTATATCATACGCGTCAGCAGCAGAAACTCGATCAAGAAGGATGAAAGTGAAATTTCAAACTACGCTCGAACTTTGTGCTCCCATAATTCAGCATGTTGAGTTTTCTCTAGCGAATCGTTTTTCCCCAAGGGAACATTGAAGACGTTTGGAGCGGTATAAATATTTATGCTGATTTTATATTCCTATTTCCTGATTCTCTGGGAGCAAATTGTCACATGAAAAACCGAATAAACGTTTCGCTTCTCGATGGGCACGCCATGAAAAACAAGGCGAAGTTAGCACTGAAGATCTATGAATTCATGTTATGGATAATTAGGTTTCTGAAAGTTACCATTCGTATTCAAGAAATAAGCATATACAGTTCTTTGATTAAATTCATTGTATTTAGTCTCGACTCTTGCCGAAACGGAATTTCTCGAAAGGGGAATATTTCATAATGAGTCTTATTCACTGCAGATGGAGAAACATTTGAATAATGAGAGCTTGACTGAATTCAATACCCAAGTGAACTTTGAAAAAGAATGACGAAAATTGAGTATTTTATACCCACTATTCTATATTCCAGTTACTGGTTGGTAAGCATGAGGTTTGAGATGAAATATTTTATGTTTCCTAGCGGTCTCCTAAAGGACGCCACTGGTAATCAATTTTTCTTGATTGTTTTTTAAACTAATCAATATAAAATAATGAAAATTTTATGCGATAGTAGTAGTAAACTCTAAAAATACGACCCTCAAAACATAATTTGCTTGTTTAGTTTATCGGGGACAGACTAGGTTGTACATTTTATTGCTTACATTTCAACATCTTGTATGATAAAAGGTAAAAAAAAAATAAATATGAATACTTTGAATATTGAGCTAAAGAAAAGGTACGCCTGTTCATTGTCGATAAAATCAACCCTTTTCGACAAAAAAAAATTTAAAAAATCAATGTTACTGACGGACTTTGTTTTTGTGTTATTCCACTAATTAATATTCATAAAAAAATAGAAAATATCCAAAGAAATATCGACACAACAAGGGTACCACCACTGGAAACTTAAGTCATGGTTACCTACAAGAATAAAAACAACTTTATGGACTCTATACAATATTTTAATTTATTACGAAATTCTAACCAATTTTAAGAACATAACTGATTCCTTTTGGACTGAGGGAAACGAAAAATCCTCTGTGCTGATTGTCCCAGATACGGAAATGGGAAATTAGTATGCCGAAGTAATTCAATCAGATGACGAATTGACATCGAGAACACTTCACTTCCGTCAATCACATGTTTGAATAAGGCAGCTTGAAGCGTACATTCTATGATTCCTCATCTGTGAAAAGCACCCCCATAGAAGAATCTCAAAACATTCGTGAAACACTCATTCTCGATAATCATTGCATTCGGTATTCATTATGACGAAAAATTTATTGAAATCTAGATTTAACGATATGATAATCAATGAAAAGGTATGATTTTACTTCTCAATCATCCACTTTTCATCAATATATTTTCAAATAAAAAAAAAACAACATGACGGAAATGGGAATAATGCTGAAGTAGAAAAACTCTACTAGAAGGTCTAATTTTTATAACTTCCATAAAGTTTCATCAAATAAATCATCAATGGTATCTCATTTCGAAATTGATATTCAAATGAGGCTTCATTACAATTTAAAAATAGTTCTTAGATTTTGTGTAGTAAAAAATAAATATTCTACTCACAAACATAATAAGGAAGTGTTCAATGTTGATAATATCAACTTCGAACATCGCAATTTTCTATATACAATTTATACGATAAACACTAGTAAAGACCTCTCAAAATACTGCCATTAAAACATAATTAGCTTGTTAAGTTTATCAAGGCAGACTAGGATGTACATTTTTAACACCGTATTAACCCTATTTCTATCCTATAGGTTTTACACGTTTTTTGACTTAATATACATAAGTTTTTCCACCGTTCACGTGCTATGGAAAGTAAAAGATCTATCGATTTCAGATATGATGAATTTCTCACCATTTCTCATTCATCCAAAAAATTATCAGAATGAAATCAATCTGAACTAGGTCTTTTATCAATGTTTCAAAATAATGTATCAGATTCATCAAAAATAATAGAATTCAGGAATGTCGGTCCCAAATATAGGGTGTCGAAGATAATATTATAATATGCCCTACTCAACTTCCTGAATTACGAACATATTCGAGCCATATGATAAATTATGGAGAAGGAAGGGTATAATACACGGAAGATAACGAATTATCTGCGAAATGTTGAGCTTAACAAAGATCCCCTGCTGTTATGTTGGAGATTTAACAGTTCGGAAAACATTCTTGATGTTTATGCGAGTTGATCCAAGCGGTATCACTTCATTATTATTTTAATTCTTCTCTGGATAAAGGTTGAATAACAATATTGTGCCATCGAAGAATGAAATTAGAGGGTGTCGTAGAATTAATTATGAATGGATCTATTGAACTCTATGAAAACTGGAACAACCTTGATGACAGGAAATTTTTGGTGTTGAAATTTTTGTTGAATGGGTTATTTCCACCACCTGTAAAAGTTTTTCATCCCACCAAGGTTTGGATAGACATTTCCTATTCTTCTAAAGATGCATTAGCTTCTGATGATGCAGAAAATTCTTCAATTTTCATTGATTATCAAGATGGTCACAACTGTGGAATTGACTATAAAAAATTAAAATAAAAAAACTCACTTTTTTTTTCATTTTTTTTTTAATTATCTGTCTAATTTCATTAATTACAGATTAACATAATAATCAGAACCGGAAATCTGTGACCGTTGCCGACAGTTCGATGATATTAGCAAAATTTAATCTCTTGAACTATTGAGTATATTTGTATTAGTTCACGAGAAAGGAAAGATTATTCTATGAGTTTCTGTGAATTCATAACATGAAGAAACTGTGTGAAATTTTTATTTGGGCAATCACCATTATCTCTAATTATACTTCTTCCCAACTTTTCAACAGAAATCTTCTGTCGTTTTCAAGGTAAAATTAGTTTTCAAAAAAAGTTCCGAAATTTTTTCAAATTTCACTAATGAATTTCATATAGACAGAAAACGAAAACTAGATAAAATTAGCACCTATCTTTGATTTGAACATTTTTTTGAGTTATTTCTATCAACTGGTCACCAAACTTCCGGAAACTCAAATGATTATGCACTTATGGAATTGAGGGCAATATTCATGAATGCTGCCTCTTTGTTTTTTTTTCTTGTCAGCTGTTCATCTTTTGATATAATAGATGTTTAGTTTCTTTTCGTCAAGTGATTTTCAGCACGTTGGATCAATATGGATTTATCGGTGTATAATACTTAAGAGAGCTTCTTATGTTCTCACTTAGGATCAACTCCTATATCTTGTCGTGAATTCAGTCAATGAAGATGAATTTTCAGAAGGAGAAAGATATCAAGAAGCTCCATATTGGCACAAATTTTTGTTGAAATCTGACGAACACCTTATGAGTAATTGAGTATTTAAAAAAAATCAGAATTTTTCGGAATTTTCTAGCTTGAGGATTTTAACAATATTTGATAGACTCCTTTCTTTCAACGTTTTCTTAACAATTTTGAAATTTTCAATCGATTAGATGTATATTCACTTACTTGCAAAAGTCCATTTTATAACTAGGTTCCAGACTTCATCCCAACCCTGTATTATCTTCCTAATGATGGATGATGATTTTCCTTTGAATGGGTTCCATGGCAGACTTCAAACATCAGAAGATCTGAAAAATCATTGCTTGGCCCGGAAGACCCGATTCGAAGAATTCTCCTTGCAGATTGGCGACAAATTTGTGTATTAGATTTGAATATAGAGGGTACTTCTAAGGACAAGAGTGATTATATTTCTAAACTAGCAAGGAAATATGGTGCTGAGATTATTCTCCTTCAAGAGACACATACGGATACTAAAAAAAATCTTCGTGAAAGAGGAACCATAAAAGGTTATGTATTCATTGATTATCTCCTTAGTAAAATTTACGGTTTAGCTTGTTATGTTAAAAAATCCTTGATTCACAATATCGAGTTAATCCAAAAAGGTGAAATTGAGGGTGTTTTCTTTATCTCTCTCAAATTTTGTATTTTTGTTATTTTTGTTATTCAGTTCTTTTTCTGCTTTCGTCGTTTTATTTCCAGATTCGATGTGGGCAACTTGAAGATCTCTGTTTCCATCAATAGAAGACCACTCTTGAAGAAAGAATTCTATTTCCATCAATAGAAGACCACTCTTGAAGAGACACCCCGTCACTAACCCCCTAAAATATATTTCAAAAGCAAAAGAATATATATATATATATATAAATATATTTTTGTACTTTCACACATAGGTGAGCAGGAGCCAAACTTTTTTTCTATGATATTTTTACTATTGCAGAAGCCTGATGATGCAATAAAATGTAATTGTAAGCTAGGCCGTCAAAAAGAGTTTGATCTATATGCTTTATTGTTTGCTAACAAAAAATATTGTAATCCAAAGGTTTCTAACAAATTATATATATATATATATCTTCCTATTCTATTTTGTCTCCTGGACTTTCAACCCTTGGTGTTGAACCACCCTATGTAGAGTTATTGCAGATTCAAAATTCATCAAATTATTCTCGAAGCAGCTTTTCGAGTTACCATCTATATTAATTTGTATCCAAGGAAGGAGTTTTTAAAATGTAAACACCTCATTTTCACCTTTTGGTCTACACCGATCGAATCCCGGAGTTGAGAGGATTAACGCCAAATAGAACCCGAGTTTAATTAATTTACCTTTCACAGCCTCGAAGGTAAGCTCTAGAGGCCGTACGTAATTTCAGGTCGTAGAAACGTGTTCCCCAAACAGGGTGTAGCAATTTTGCAGAGGTTGCTGCTGCTCCTTTTTCCACTCGAATCGTATATCAAAAAAAGCTTTCCAATCACACACTCTGTACTAATCCAGGTAAAAATGGATGGAGCTTCATTAAGATAATTCTGTTATTGTCGGCAGAATATTTTTAATTAGTTTAATCACTAACTCATCCATTAAAATATCTTTAAAAGCTGATCTCGTTTAGGCAGAAAGACATCATGATTGGAGTGATTGCATTTCGTGGTGTGTGTTTGGTTTTTGAATCCATATACAAATAATTAACAAAATAAGGGTTCAAAAAAACAATTTGATAAAATTTTTACAGACTGAAATATCTATTTGTGAACCTATTGCGGTGAAAAATTGCGGTTTTGATACAGATTTTTCACGTCCATCGATCTCACCAAATTAAGTTTAAAGCTTTTTTGGTATCTGTAAAGGATTTAAAAAATTAACAGTATCCATATGATGCTTTCAGTACTGATTAGGTTATAAATAAATAAAATAAATTCAGTCCGTATCCAGTACCTGAAGATGGTTTGGAAACCAAAACCTAAAGTTTCGTGCGATTAATGAAATGAAAATAAGACAAAATACTTTTTTATCAAATATTTACCATTTTAGCTCATGATGTAAAATGAGGGCTGAAAACAGCATTGACGACAATACAAATTAACGCTTCTTTTACTCATTCAAAGTGAATTTCTCATTAGCAGCAGTATAAATCAAGACAAAATAGTACATCGATGATTGTATAATTATATACGAATTTTCAACTAACGTACCTTCCTCCTGTCCTTCATTTGAGATCTATCAAGTATCAAGTAAGACAATAATATATATCCTCTCTGGCTTTCAAATGGATTATAGCCGTCTGATACATCTTAAATTTGAGATAATCAATTAAAGATAAACGCATTGCAAAACTAATAATGCTTTGTCTGTCAAAATATAGCCCATCAAAGATCATGTTTCCAACTGGTCCATACAGCACCGAATTTCCCTTTAACATGGTATCAAAGGAAGGGTTTATACTACAGTTAAGAACTATACAAATGACGTTTCCATTGAAATATAAACAGGGAGGCCATTTAAAAACGAAACAGACGAGATTACAGACGAAATAAGTTTTTTCGATAGAAATGCTCGTACAGGTCGATTTCTGTTTTGAGGGGAACAACTTAAGATGTAGGTTACTGACGCATAGCTCTTCAACCCTTGCTACTACAACCCTCACCCCCAAATTTTGAATAGGGAAGATGGGGTGTGAGATACCTCATTTGAAAGGTATTTTTATACTGATTTCAGCACAGTAATTGTTTTTTCATTTTATGCATTAGTTCTCGAAATATTCTTAACTAAGTATTTGAAAATGAAGTGGTGTTTTCATGGCACTTGTAGTGTGTTTTTTTGTGAAAAATCGACATTTTGAGCTTCAAAACAACCATGACTGTGGCTTCCTTCCTCCAATCCACTGACATAGAAATTATGTGGAAGATCAGATTGTGTTTCAGCAGGATGGAGCTCCTCCGCACTACGCCTTACCAGTTCGAGAATATCTGGATCAAAGATTTTCAAATCGGTAGATTGGAGGAAGGGGTCCCACTGAATGGCCAGCCAGATCGCCAGATCTGTCACCACTAGATTTCTTTCTTTGGGGCCACTTGAAGAGTAAAATTTACTCTACACAGCACGATTCCATAGAAGATTTAAGAAGACATATAGTGAACGAATGTCGTCAAATCACTCCAGAAATGCTGCAAAATGTGCGCCATCGTTTCGAACAAAACTTATTTCATTGTATGGAAGCTAATGGTGAACAATTTGAATATTTAATTAATTTATGTGAGTTTTTGATAAATTATTTACTTTACTTTGAAAAGTCTTATTTCTTAGATCAATACTCAATCAAATCGTTCTGATACTGTACAGTTGGAGAATGATTTCAGTGAATAAAACAGCTAGTCGAACTGACCCTAGTAGCATTAAAACGTACGGTATGACTTCATTTGCCCAATGCTAGATGTTTTGCAATGTCAAATACAAGTACGGAAATTTTGGTGCTTCGGAAGCACGAAATGTCAATTATTCGCAAAAAATTAATTTAAGTGATAAAATTAACTAACGCATGAATATTTCGAGAACTAATGCATAAAATGAAAAAACAATTACTGTGCTGAAATTAGTATAAAAAAACCTTTAAATTGAGGTATCACTTACTCCATCTTCCCTATTCAAAAATTGGGGGTGGGGGTTGTAGCAGGAAAGGGTTGAAGTGCTATGCGTCCGTAACCTACATCTTAAGTTGTCCCCCTCGAAACAGAAATCGACCTGTACGAGCATTTCTATCAAGAAAACTTATTTCGTCTGTAATCTCGTCTGTTTCGTTTTCAAATGGCCACCCTGTATATATTCATATTTCAATGGGAGCGTTTATATCGCAAATAACAAATAAGAACGTTTTCAACTTTGTCAGTAGGGAAGTTTAACGCTTACATATCGAAAAAACCTTAGACCGTAGCATAGACGAATTCAGAAAATGCCAGATAGGAAGCTGTTAGTTTTTAGCGAACATCAAGAAAACAGCAGAAATAAAGTCAGGTTATATATACCCCATATATTCAAGTCAAAAATAGATCTAAAAGTTTTCTTTCAGTTTTATTTCAATCACAATCATGTTCCACTTACTACTTCAAATATAATCACTTGAATGCTTACGGCAACATAATCAGGAAAATTTATGTATAGGTAAACAAATTCTTCTTTCAAAATTTTACCAGAATTTCGTACAGGCAACACATGTCCTTTTAAATAAGTTATTTACGATAGCAAGCAAGAAGTGAAATTTTGTTACCAGTCAACATTAAACGTAAAACTTCTTTTTGTCTCAGAAAATTTTTTTTTTCTCGGCCGCCAAAGTGAAAATGGATCTGCCTACCCGATTCTACCTCCAATGAAGAATTCGAAAAGAATATTTACGTTCTGTTACAAACCCCAACGAAATAATCTTTTGATGATTTCATTCCAAGTATCCAACAAGGAATTCTTTCCCGTTCGAAAAAATTTTCCATCTCCGACATTTTCAAAGTCCTGGATATTCCCAATTCCAGAGAGGCAATCGTCATTGCTTTGTCGGAACATGATGTTGTTTGGATTAAGGCAACCACACTACGATCTGGATTTGAATTCCAATAAGCACCTCGAGGAAATGTTGGAACGTCGTAGACGTAGACGGAACAGAAATTCCTCTTTTATAGAGGCGGGAGAAGCGCAAAGAATTGAAGCCCGGAGGAAATGGAATGTGATTGAATTCTCCAGAATCCACCAGATTACGCGCTCAAACTGCGCTAATTGTCGAATCTGTGACAATAATTAGTTCCTAATTAACTTCGAGAATCATTTTCGATTTGTTTTTTATCACTTCGTAATTTCATTAGTTTTGAAGTTGATTCGTTGTTTTTCACGTATAAATCATTATGACATCGGTCCCCTGGTGATTTGACCTTTGGTATTTGTGGATTCATTAGTGCACTGGACAACAAATATGGTGGACACTGCATAAATTGGGTTATTCGGAAAATTAGTCAGTAGATGGCTAGTTGAAACCTTTAGTATTTTATTCGATGTGCACTCAGTTTTGCTCATTTTTTTTCTAATTTTGAAAATAAGTTTGCAATTTGTTGAGAATGTTTAATTTTCGTAGTTCTTAATATCAGTCAATAGAATAAGTTTTTTCTATATTTCCTAAAGGAATGGAATGAAAAAACAATAATAAAAAACCACAGAAATTAAAATTGAAAGTTTCTTCATCAACTTTTAAGATTAAAAAAAATAGTAAGATAAAGATTGAACTAAAAAAACTGAAGATATAAGAGGAAAAGAATTGAAATTTTATGTTATATAGAAGAAAAAAGTTGCATGTTTACCTGTTAGAATCGCTATCGCTATTCCAAAACAGACCAGAGGCATAATCTGAAGTCTAAATTCACAACACTCGGCCAGGAACGAAATTTTGAATCTGTGATCAGAAAGCGCGCACGGAAAAGACGGCGGGTAACTCCTCGTGGGCCATGAAGTTCAGAACTTGCAAAAAAAGGGTTGAACAATTTGCGTAGGTCGGGATGAATGTCGTTGCCCTACTATTTACATCCGTTTCAGCGGAACGCCTTCCCCAAACTGTCATGTCGCTGAGATGACTGCACTTGCGCTCCTCAGGATGCTGGAACGGGGTCCTGTGTGTGCGCGTCATGGTTTCCGTTTTCATCAAACCTGAAAATCCGATTCGAATATTCCGGATTAGGGAAAAGTAAATAGAGCGACGTGAAAGTTTGGAGTTTCGTTGAAATTGGTATTGAGTTCGTATTGGTTCATGGTTGAGTTTCATACTGGATTTGGTGGTTAAAGGATCAGTTACCCGTGAAAAAAAATTATTTCAAAAGTTATTTCATCTTTCTCTTCTTCCCTTCCCATGCACAATTCCAATCGTTTTTTCCATCGGTTGAAATTGGTTTTGCTGAAAGCCTCGCTTTATAAAGGTGTCAATAGGGAAGCACCATTGATCTGTACTACCAGGTCCGTGGATTCCCAACTCCTAAATGCCAAACGCACTTGAGACTTATTTTATAAGCCTGAGGACCATGTAGTTTCCCCTCACAGGAAAAAAATATTTAAAATTTAGATGGTACATACATTGATTTAATTGAGGCATGTGCTGGTTGTCCAAAACTTCACGACAACCTGGAATCGGGCAGGATGTTAAGATACTCAATAAAAATTTAGAAAAGCTCTGACGTGAGGTTAGGAGCTCTTGCGCGCTTCTTTTTCCTTACTGTGGGGAAGTATGATTACAATTAAATGAATGCACATACCTTTATCTCGAATGGAAAATATCCACCCATAGTTTTGCTTCAGTTTTGTTCAAATCCCCTTTTCCTGAAAGCCAATCAAAGTAGATATATTTACATAATCGAAAACCATTAACATTCGATATTTTTCTTCCAGTAAGTTTATGTTATTTGAAATATCTCATTTACTCAAGTCCAAATTGCAAAACGGCGATGATTCTTCGTAATATAATCATCTGACGCATCTATAGGACCCTAAAAAAATTAAATGATCTCCTACATTAAACTTTCTCAAAGCAGGATTTTTTGCCAGACATTTCAGAATATGTAATTTTCAAATAAACTGAACAACCACGAAAAAGTATCAATCCATTCTTTATATTACTTCAGGAATTTCTGTCAACCCCAAAAGGATATGAAAAAATCTAATATATTCTTATACGACCAACAGCTTACTCATTGTCCATGGATTCTTCATCAGGAAGTCGAACCCGATCGGCTGTTTCCATATTCGGGTTGATATTCGAAAATGACATGTATATGGGCAAAACGATACTGTTGTTCTAGATTTCTAACTAGAACTCAGAAATACTCACAGGAAGAAGTCCAACTACCTTATATAACATTGGTGACAATGTTTTCAGCAGCGCTCCTCTTTTATAGCACCAGCAGAAATCGGAACTGCTGTTCTGCATCAGTGCCCTGAGGCATCCCATAGAAATATTTTGGGATTCGATGGCCTCATGAAAAGGTGATTTTGAATTTTCGTTTGTTTAGATTGTGAACGTCAAGACAAAATAATTTTCTCTTTTTAGATTGAAAATATGGCGAAGTTAGCAGAAAAATGTACCCTTAAACTTTTAAAGGAAAAAGAAAAATAACCATTAGTAATGCAGTTCATAACCTATGCATACAAAGATTTTGAACCACCTGTGAAGACAACTTTTACCTTATTTGCAATGAAAGTTAATACCAAATCAACGAGTAGTCAAATAAAAATAAATATATATGAAAAAATCATTATTGCTACATTATATAACTCAGCTGAGAACCATAATATAGATTAAATATCAATGAAATCATTAAATTCAAGGGCAATATAAATAAAAAACAATTTAATATAAATAAATTTATTGATTTAAAGTCACTTATATAGACCTAAACACATACACATACATATATATGTTTATAAACTACAAATGGACAATATTTCTGTATTTCCTCCCATTTAACTGGCTTTTTTTTCTTCAATTCAGCGAATTTTCTATTTTCGTTGATCAAGAGCCCTAAAAATACTTCACTGTAGGTCGTTAACTATTTAATTTTTTCTCCAGTGGCGTAATGGTTCATCCGATCAATTTGTAACTTGGAAGATATTTGGATGACGCTGAAGTAAAAATCCTCATTCAAATCGTCTATTGAACGAGAGCTTCAAATTTCTAACATAACGTCAGTGCTTTAGATATTTTGATTAGGATTAGAGTGATAATACGTTTGAGCTTTCTCTCATTCAAATGGAGTTGAAAAATATCAGTTCAAATCGTTGATTGAAGTAGATTATTTTGACATTTGTTATTACTACTGAATATGAAAGTTTTTTCACTCTCACGGGTTACATGAGTACATGAACTGATTTTTTTTATTCAAGAACTAAGCTACGACGATTAAATTCTGGGGTACACAAATTATCGGTAACCTCGATTCATGTACGAATTTTCGTTGAGTTTTAAGGAATATCTGATGAGATATAAAGTATTGAATAAAAGTTTTTGAAAATTTTTTATCGTGTCGATTTCCTCAAGACTTGGCGAACTCTTTTATTTCAACGCCATCCAAATATCTTCCAAGGTACAAATTGATTGGATGAATATTCTAGGAATTATTTCAAAAATTAAATTTCAGATCCTAATAACTTCTAAACTATTTTATGTATTTGGCCCAATAACGAACTTGTCCGAGATATTTGGAAAGTCAACCTATTTTGAAAATATGAAAACTCTAGGTCATTTCCTTCGGAAGATAGAAAGGATTCTTTACCAGGAAGCCAAACCCATTTTCGGCTTGATATTCGAAAATAAAACATTTAGGAAAACAATAGTTCGCTGTTTTACTAGAAACAAGCGTGCAAAAAAATTATTCACTCTGTTCATTTGAACAAGAGCGCCAAAAAGTTTACTAAGAAAATTAGTCAATATCAGCTAAATAGCAAAATGTTATTATAGAAGTCTATAAACTAAGGTTTATCCCATCGTATGCTGAAAAAAGTACATAATTTAATGAAACAACCAATCCAGTACATAAAATATATTAGAAAAATAATTAACGTAGTCTTCGATACATCTATATCACACATGAATTCCCATAAAAACATTCATGAATCTATTCATTTCTAAACAAAATCAGTTTAGTATTAATGAATCTCGTCCTTTTTTCTGGATTCATCTAGAAGTTTTTACATTCGTGATGGATTCTAATTCTAAAATAATTTTTAAAATATACTTGATCAACTGATCAGAATGTCCGTCAATAACATTTTCATCAAAAAGATGATTTTGAAAATGATCCAAAACATGAGTTGTAATATTATGCATGGTTTTATTCACCAATACTGGTAATAAATGCTCCACTTTTCTATTGAATATACTAGAAGTTTTATTAAAAACTTAAAGAATTTTTTTCTGCCTCTTTACAGACATCAATTACTAATTGACTAGCCTGAACTAATTTGCCATAGGTCTTTCTTTTTTGCAGAAGAGAGATATCCATATCATTTCTTAATAGGTCAAGACATTTTCGGCAAGAAATGAATCGTTCAAGAATCCGAACCACATATCCTGAAATATATCCCACAATATCTTCAGAGTACGTTGTAAGATTCCATGCTGCTGAAGTTGCATATTCATATCTCTCCATATCTTTGACGATACATTCCATCAACTCAATATAACTCTCAGTATTTTCCATATTGGCTGAATGTTCCGTTGACGTTATGCTACTTGTAGATCCACATGTAAGAATGCTGATGCTTTCCAAGTTAATGGCATTTCCTGTGTTCGAAGCTGATATTTGTGAGTGAACTATCAACCTCTTGTATGCTGCCTCGAATTGTCTAGCAGAAGGGTTATTGTTATGACCACCTTTACTTCTTACACACCCAAAAAAGAGCTCTAAATGGTCCTGTGACAGTTTATATGTTAGGAGATATTTCAGACATTTATCTTCAATAATATATTTGTTGATCATTTGTTGCAAACTCTTCATACCAATCAGGAAACCTAGAAATCCTGTTTTTCTTCCACTTTTTGTAATAGGTATCCCGTTTAATGTTAATGAGAGTATGTAATCTGTCATCATCATCATGTAGTTCATGAACGTATCTAGTGTGCTAATACCGATTGCTTTTTGAAAACATATTTTGCACAAGTGTTTCTTGAATTGAAGAGGTCAAATAAATTGTTGAATTTCAGAATGAACTCAGATGTAGCTTCTGATCCCTGAAACTCTAGACATCTGAGATCATCTCTCAAGAAATCTAAAGCATCACTAACACTCTTGCTCAGGGTCTGAGTTGCCAATCGCACCTTCATTTTATCTCTCATCCACTCTAAATGTCTCTGCCTTAATTTTGTTGCAGCATGAAGACCTTCAATCTTTTGTTTTTCAACCAAAGTTGATACAAAACTCCATTTGATCTCCTTGTCTTTGTTTTCAATCCATTTTGGGAGGCAAAACAATTACGGACTAACTTTATCATGTGGCAGGCATCAGGAATAATATATATATCATTCTGTGTAACTGGGTGCTGAAATTTTGTAATCAAATTTGATGGATCACTAAAATCTGCTCCCAATTTTTCAGCCATTGAAAAATTAGAAGGGCACCATCAAAAGTCAATGAAGTGACTTGTATTCCACTCTCATGTAGAAAACTAAGGCATTTTTCACTAACTCTGCTTTTTCTGTAGCGCCTAATCCATTTACTAAGAAATATCCCACAGGCACTTTCCAGGATCCATTCAGGCATACTAGCATGAACACTAATGCTTCCCGAGCTTCAGGTAGAATATCAGAATCCAAGTTGGTCCCTAGATCAACATATCCTGTGAATTTGGAACCTGTCCATTCAACTTGACGTCTGATGGACATTTCATCCATAACAAGATTACACAACAAAGGATAAGATACTTCTTTTTGTCGCAGAGTTAAGGCAGTTAGTGATTCATTTGTAAAACCTGGACTTCCATCCACAGATCGGTACCACTTCGAGAGAGTATCTAAATGAGGCAGACTATTGTTGAAAGTCTTTCGAACATAATTGTATCCTTTTGGAGAATAAAAGGCCAGAGTTAATGCAAAGGCTCTTAACGAAGGAGTGTATGTTTGCTTATTCGGTCCTTTTAACATTCTATCGAATATATCACTTGCTGGCCCAGCATTGATGGATGCCTGAAAAATCATGGTTCTTTGAGTTAATCGCATTGCTATATAATACTATATTCTGAAACAAATTGCAGAGTGGCTTTCTACTCCATCATGAAAGCACGACTGTTGAAATAGGAGCCAATTCTGCAATTTGTACTAGACGATAATTTCTCTAGTTCAGTTAAATTTGGTGAAATGCTGTTGAAATTCAATTAAATATTCAAATTGTTGCACTGTTTTTAGTAGGTACTGTAATGAACTCATTACGATACTGAAATAAAGAAGAGTATATACCGATATGGTTGTTGCTGAAGCTTCTGATATCAAGGATCGTTCCCTCAAATGATCCATCAATGTTTTCATTGAGTTGATTTTATGCTTCATCCTCCGATTAGACTGCTGTAATAAACGAATCTTTTTGTTTTTTGCTGTAGTGCTGTTCTTACAATATTTATATTTCTCTTCCGTGTGTCAGGTGATGAAAAATCACTTGTATGTAAGTCACCTACATAAGCCCTCTTTCTGCAAAGAAATAGTAAAAATACTGTAGTTTTCATAAATGAAAAAAAAATTGCATTATATTCACAAATGATCAGGGAGAAAAATAAAATTTGTACCTTCCTCTTTTGATTTTGGATGATGATGGTTCCTCAGAAAAGATTACTGATTCAACATTTTCCACAGACTGCTCAAGTTTTGTGACAGTAGTTTGTACAATATGTTCTTCACTGTAACACACATAATATTTTCAATAAGCAATATTTCAATAATGAAACACATGTTTCACCTTTTTTGAAGAACGAGGAATCGAATCAATTTTAGTGCAAGTTACTGCATCAAGAGATGAAACTTGATCACTGAAAAAAATATTCATTTATTTCAATAGGAAAGTGACAATAAAGACAAATTTTTCACCTTTTTTTTGGGGAACAAGGAATAGAATCAATGTTCTGGAGAATTTCTCCATCATAAGATGAAACCTCAATTCTGAAAAAAAAATCGAGTTAGAATAGTCTCAAAGAATATAGGTATCATATATATATTTTAAAAGTTTCTTGAGAAAACCTTTTGTTCTTGAGTTTTGTTATTTATGTGATATATCATAACTGATTTATTACCTTTCAGCACTTGGTGGTGTTTCGTTAATCGTGGAGCTTGAACTGTAAAAATGGGTAATAATTAATTGAAATATACTTCATAATATTGTATCTAGATCTTTAAAATGCTGATGAGTATTCCACTGTCTTATAATAACCAGTTTTAGGGGTTAATTTACAAATTTTCAATCGACTAGAGAATATTACAAAGCTCTTGCAACTATTGCCTGTATAAAGATTTTTTTGGGAATTCCCAAATTAGGTTAAGAAAAAATTAGGTCAGAATATTTACAAATATACCTTGAAGACATAAGATTGAAGAGTTTATCCTGAGACTTTTTCGGCGTGCGTAATGCAATGTAAAGCCTAAGAGAATTTCATTTCAATCTATTAATGAACTAATTTGGCAAAGTAAGGTTATGTTGATGGCTCATACAAGAGCGTGGTTCAGATCATGGCGCTCAGTAGTATCGCACAGGAATTTTTCCTATACGAGTTGATAGAGGTTGACTATAGCAAGTGCGCAAGAAGAAAATCCATTATACTAAGTGAAGCGATTATAGAAATTTTTCAATAAAGTTTTAAATTTGATATCCTTAGTCGCATTATCATGTTCGGTGATTAAAATTGTCACAATTCACATAATATATATTTTTTCCATATTGTAATCTTAAATAAGAGTGCTTCTTAACATAACCATAAATCAAAGTAAAATCATTGTTAACTCGGTCAACTAACTTAAATTTTGACTAGTCTTGGTTCAAACAATAAAGGAAAATCGATGACGAGATATTGTTGATGATGGAGCTCGTGTTGAATGATTATTTGGGCTATTACCATCATCTATTGTGGATGTAATGTTTTCCGACGTACCGATAGACATCTTCTATCTTTATCAAGGAGGAAAAGTAAAAAACCTTTTGAAAATTATCAATTTTCAAAAAGTCAATATGACAGAAGTCATGAAAGAAAAATGAACAATGTTATATACTCATCTGTGATATGATGATCTTTTTAAGTTGGATCGAACTATCTATAGATCTGCCAGAAGTTTGGACGCCGATAGTTCGATCCAACTTAAAAAGATCATCATATCACAAATGAGTATATAACATTGTTCATTTTTCTTTCATGACTTCTGTCATATTGACTTTTTGAAAATTGATAATTTTCAAAAGGTTTTTTACTTTTCCTCCTTGATAAAGATAGAAGATGTCTATCGAAACGTCGGAAAACATTACATCCACAATAGATGATGGTAATAGCCCAAATAATCATTCAACAATAAAGGAAAACAGTTGATATTTGATGTCATTTATTTAATTCAATAAATCTCTCGAACTATAGGTTTATTCAAAAAGAATAAAACTTGCCAAAGTTCTTCAGGAAATCTCAATTGATCTAATTATTTTTGGCGGTCTGGTTCACCCGAACAAAGTTTTTGTAGATCTGCCAAAATCTGTATTTTTCGAATATTCTTGTAAAAGCGGTAAGAATCGATTTGTTTGATGATGATTGAGAATTCGAGATCAAAAGCGATTCAGTGCATTTGATTCTTATTTGACTTCATTTTCAGATATTCAATATACTTCAACTGAAAATAAACTTCATGCATATACTCGATTGAATTGAAGAGTTACTATTTTGGCTATAATGGCTTACACAAAAAAACGATACAAGGTCAATTTGAAATACACATTTTCTCTACTTAAACAGGAACTTCCAATTTTAATAGCCAATGCCGTTAGTGTTCACGTCACTACTTTATAAATTTTATTCACTGGAGTATTTCACGTAGTTCCTGCTTCGATATTTATTAACCAGTCCTCGTACATTTGCGTTTCACATCCGCTTTCATTGGAATTCATGATGAACGGCATCGAAAACTTTCTTTGGAAAAGTTAACCTTCCGAATTCGATCAGGCTTGGAATGCCCGCCGAATACGTCGCCCAATGGTGAATGCAGAGTCCTGGTGCATCAGATATTATGGACTACGTGATATTTCACCTGCATCTACGCCCATAATTAACGCGAGCAAGAATGTGTTATGCGGCTGCAGGACAACAACTGCAAATTGCGAGCATTATATTCTGAGCTGCACGCACAATATATCAAAACATAATGGGTTCCCTTCCGAGTACTCCATGATGAAATCGTTCCCTAAATAATGTTGAAGCAATAGATCATACCATGAACATTGAGTTGATTTGAGTTGATCATTTGGAATAAGTTTCGTCAGTAAATTGAGTACTGTTGAAAAAAATCGAAGATACTGACAAAGATCCAAGATGAATAGAATCTACGAATGTAAGCGTTCCTGCGTTCGATAAAAGCATTTGTTTCCCTGCTTCTTCTTACAGAGTAGGAGTCTCTGACTACTATAATACATTAATTTAATCCTAGATTCCTGAAGTCAAAAGAAACATATTTTGTTTCTAATGCAACAGCCAGCTATCGATTTGCTCAAGTGTCTCTTCCACTTTATCTTTTACTTCATTTGTCCTTCTTCAGTTATCATTTTGCCAGAAATTCATCAAAAAAATGAATTGATTTTTTTCTTTCCGCTTTTTTGGTTTGATTTAAACTTTTTCAATTTCAGATTGGAGCTTCTTCAGATATTCTTGAGATACCTTTTCCAGAAAATTTGGTTGAAAATGTCAGATGAAGTTGATAATATCAAATTTGGAATATCTCTGTTTTTTCTGTAAGAAATTCCACATTATAGCATATACAAACATAACCTAAGTTATACGAGAGAAAGTGTTTTTTCTGAGCAGTATCATTCGCTCAACTTATCGTACTATTACGTTAAACTCTGCTCAAACCTTAAACTTACACTTCACACAGGCAATTTCGTGTTACAACTGATATATTGTAGAGTTCGAGATCAAAAGAATAAATATATATAGACAGTACTTATAGAAGGTTTTAATTGGGTGTTAGCTCATACAATTGAAATCTTCATTTCACTAATCGTCAAGCACCAACATGATGAAATTATCAAAAAATTTTTATTTTGTGATAGAGTATGCTGCAGAACAAAATATTCTCTAAACATGCTGGATATTTGTATGAACTCCAACACACCGTATATATTCATACAACCTCATAGAAATTGATTTTATTTACAGCCAGAGAATTGAGTTACGGTAAGTGGACCCAACATTATAGGAGAGTATCATATTATAATTGAATTTGTTATGGTCTAATGCTTCCTGTCCAACCTGCAAACATTGCATGATCGAAACCCAGATGCCAAAATGTCTCTTTTTCACCATTAAATGCTGATCGATGTTTCATCATCAGAAGTGGTGTAAATAATACTTTTTTTAACTCACCACCATAAACATTAAATTTACTCACCAAGTAAATTGAAATATGATATGTCTAGATATACAGGGTGTTCCTAAATTGAACGTACAAACGAAAAGGGGGAGATTCCTTAAGTGAGTTTAAGAAAAAAAGTCCCATAAACATGGGATCGCAAACGTTTCGTTTTCAAGATACAGAGTGTTGAAGTTTTTTTCTCATATTATCTACACTTCTCAAAAATTTCAACTGAAATTTGGCATAGATATTACATTTGAAGGTGTTTACATTTGTGGCTATTTATTTTTTTTAATGTAGTTAGACTACTATTTTCATTATGATTTTGAAGACTGTCATAACAATAATTTGATCAGAAATTAGAACCTCTACACATTTCAATATCAAAACATGCCGAATTTCACGAATTCCGAAATGACTGATATGCATTTCATGTATGGTCCTGCAAATGGAAATGCAAGAGAAGCTAGGCGTCTTTACGTGGATCGCTATCCCAATAGAGTGATACCGAATCATCGAATGTTCTCTGATATTCATAGGCGTCTTTCAGAAGCTGGATCTTTTTCCACTAAAAGAATTGATGCTGGGAGATCACGCAGTGTGAGAACACCACAACTCGAAGAGGCAGTTATAAACGAAATAGAACAACATCCAAGAACCACTACAAGAAAAATTTGTGTACTTTTGAATACAAGTCATCAAGTTGTTTGGCAGATCTTGCGGGATTCTCTGCTACATCCTTATCACATTCACAGGGTGCAAGCTCTTCTGCCTCGAGATTTTTATCCGAGGGTTAGTTTTTGTCAGTGGTACCTCAGTAGACCATTGATGAAT
The DNA here is from genome assembly GCA_030674115.1 of Micraspis discolor. Lineage (NCBI taxonomy): Eukaryota > Metazoa > Arthropoda > Insecta > Coleoptera > Coccinellidae > Micraspis > Micraspis discolor. The sequence continues at coordinate 8,644,996 of JARTUT010001740.1, forward strand.
CCTTATTTTGATTGCCAAATTCTATTCCCTGATGAAGCCTGCTTCTCAAGGACTTCAATAATCAATTTTCATAATGAACAAGTATGGGCTGAGGAGTCCGCATTGGATATGTAGAAACCCATTTTCAAGAGCAATTTTCACTAATTGTATGGGGTGGTAATATTGGTGATGATTTGATTGGTCCTTTCTTCTTGCCAGGTCGACTAACAGATCAATCATACAAACATTTTTTAGAAAACGATTTGCCCTTGATATTGGAAGATATACATCTTATGCTACGACGAGAAATGTGGTTCATGCATGACGGTGCTCCTGCTCATTTTTCAGTTTTCGCAAGGGAGTATTTGGACGAAAATTATGAAAACAGGTGGATTGGACGGAGGGGGGTCCTCAGTCATGGCCCGCCAGATCCCCAGAGTTAAATAGTTTAGATTTCTTTTTATGGGGCCACTTGAAATCTTTAGTATACTCGAAATCCGTGAACACCGTAGAAGAACTGAGAAATCATATAATAGGCGCATTTGATACAGTTAGGAATACTCCGGGAGTGTTTGAAAGAGTTCGAGCGTCTATGAGACGATGAACAGAAGCTTGTATAAGAGTTGGGGGAGGACATTTTCAACATTTGCTGTAGTTCAGTCCTTTGCGGTTACTTAGTTTTCTTGTTATGATTTTATTTCAGTTTTACGTTTCTTGGTGTAATACATTTTTTGTGTTGATTATACGAGTTTATCGAATCTTTATGAATCATCGATACAGATCAGGAGAATTTCCATAAAAACTGACACTGAATTCATTCACCACGGCTTACAAAGTGGCCTTCCTATCATAGTTACGAGAATTTCGAGAGAATCGTGTTTTTTTCGAAATCGTTGGTAGATTTTCGAAATCGTTGGTAGATATGACAGAACTACATGATACCGAAAAGTTTGGTATAAGAACAAAGCTTCTTTTTACATTTCTTCAAATTAACAGTTGCTCACCAAAAAAAGTTCTGCAGAAGAACAGGTGGTAGTGTTCCAGAAAAAATATCACCCTGTAGATCTTCTATCGAAATTGCCATGTCACGTGGTGAGAACTCTCAAATGTAATATCTATGCCAAATTTCAGCTGAATATCTTGTGAAGTGTAGACACTATGAGAAAAAAACTTGAAAAAAATTCAAACTTCAACACTCTGTATCTTGACTTTTTGAAGATTGAAACGAAACGTTTAAAGAGAAGATGTCTATCCCATTTTTATGGGACTTTTTTCTTAAACTTACATTTTTAAGGAATCTCTTAAACTTACTTAAGGAATCCCCTTTTCGTTTGTACGTTCAATTTAGGAACATCCTGTATAGGATATTTGGTAGTCCTTGAAAAAAATCTATCATCATCTTCCAGATACAAAAGTTAATAATATGCAAGAATATAATTTTTTATGGGCATTCTGAAGTCAGCTATCATAATGATCAGAAGCAAAAAGTTGTTCTTGTAGCGAACTCTTACTATTGTGAGTGATTTTCATGTTGCGCGCTCCGTATAATAGCAGGAAAACGCCAAGAGCACCGCGCAGTCCTAATGTCCACTCACCTTTATATTCATTTGATATCTAATTGTATTTTTCCACAGATAAACAAACATTAATCAAATCCACAAAAATATGAAACTTTATGCCAGCACCACCCTCAAATGAAATTCAACATGACGCCCTGCAGAGGAAAAAAGTTGTTCACATCAATTTTTTTTGTTAGAACTGTAAGAAAATGAACTAAATATTTCACTTGAGTTATTCAATCTACAGAAAGCGATCTACGTGTCCAGCAATGCCTAATGTTTGTGAGGACACTTAGTGTATGCACTAGCATTATCATAGAAAACATTAACCCATTCTCTGGTCTCTGATTGTCATATCTCATTAGGAAATCTTGTCATTTTTTTCAGTCAGAGTATAATTTTTTGTCTGGTTTTTTCTTCATTATGTCTGAGCCTAATGAACCATTCAAATGCCGTGAATACAGAGAAGCTAGGTGCAAAATAGAGACATGCGACGATAATGAGAATGACCCAAGAAGTTTTTGTCATAATATTTGTGCAAAGCCAAAACATGTTTGTCGAAGAACAACTTGTGAAAAATTCGAAGTGAAGGAACCCCATGGCAGGAAAATTGTTTGCATGCCAAGAAGAAAATGCAAAATAATTCGGTAAAAAAAGTTCTCTTCAGTAATAATCATCGTTTCAAGAACCAGTAAAATGTCTAATTTCAACAAATTGCTTACAGGAAATTGAAAACAAATCAATAATAGTAAATCATTTGCAAGATCTATTTGGTATCCCACATACTTTCATACAATCAAAATCTTCACCTACTTCATTCACGTATTTCTAATTCATCAGTTCAACAAACATATCATTGCATAAAATATAATTTTAAATCTACAGGCTAACCTGAAACTCAATATTAACCTGATAGCTAGCGAGAGACCCAGGTACATTAATAATGAATGAAATGAGGAGAAAAAAATTCATTGTATGTTATTGTAAACTGTGATTACAGTACTTGAGAATGCGAATAAGTTCATCTACTTCCAAACTTTTTCGAAAAATATCTTTAGGCGCTTCACTAAGAGGCATAAATATTTTTTCCTCTTTTATTTATTACTGATGTACCTTGACCAACCTGGTACCAGGTTATCATTGAGTTTTGGGACGCTCTGTAAAGTGGCACTAAAAGAATAAACACAATGCAACTAAACACATTGCTGGTAAGTATTCAGTCGCAGACTAAGGTAACCATTAGACAGGTTGAGAAAGATAAGTCATTATTTATTTATTATACTCTTCAATAATTTACAAGGCCTGTCAAATAATATTCATCTTATAGGTGACATTGAAGTTCGAGTTGTGCAGCTGAAAACTTAGTTTTTTAGAAGTTTCCACCATCTTCTCATAAAAAGGTAAATTTTCAGCCACTATGGTCCAGAAGATGAATCTCGACCAGGAGAAGAAGAATGGAAAGACGACCATCAGGTGAATGATTACCAGGAAAATGATGATAGAGGGCATGATGATCAGGAAAAAGATGATAAGGTTTATAAGGACAGCAATGAGATGGAGAGTAAGGATGACAGGAGTAAGGATAAGGGGAGTAATGATATTGAGGGTAATGATCAGGAGAATTATGATAAAGAAAATGATGAACAGAGGAAAGATGATCCGCATCATAGATCAGAAGACTCTGGAAGACCAGGTCAGTGATCTTCGTACATTAAAAAAACAGTTTTAGCAAAAATGTCCATCTATTGTTCGTTCTATTTCCAACTAGAAGAAAAAGCACCAGTAGGGCACGGTGTAAATTATTTAATACTAGATGACCAAACGAAGTTCGTACCTCCTCACAGCCAATTCTTCATTTTTTTTATGTTCATCTGATATTTGGTATGCCTGGCGTGCAAGTTTCATCTCTTCTCCAATTAATTCCAAAATTCTTTAATATAGTTGGCTATGTCATCCTGGTGTGCAACTGTGTCAACTGATTTGCCAGTAAACAACAGTCTTGGAAGGAAATCTTTAATTTTGATACTGAGATAATCGACATCTATGTATTTTGTCACCAATATTGCTCGTTCACTCAGCCAATTATGGTGGTTATATTTCGAATGAACACCACTTCCCGCCTGTAAAATAAGAACAAGCTGTGGGAAGTGCTATCCATCCATCCAATAGATGTGTTGACTGACACCCTATCATTTCTAGTACTTCACTTTGTTGCTAAAATACTCGCATGTAGAGCGTTAATTACTTGCCAAAATCAAATAATTTTATGCTGCATGCAATTTGTTTTTCCGCAACAGTTGATCTAAGAATCATGCCTCCACAAAAATGTTTTCGTTGTTACAGAAATTCTTCAATGTAATGTCTAGTGATCTTTCGTGAGCCATTCTACATTAGTCCAAAACAACCAATTTGTTTGTCTGAAGAATTTTTGTATTGCGCTATTTTTGCTGATGTAGCAAATTGGCGCATTAGTGATTGGAGATTTTAAAACCGCAAATGCATTTCGTCCGCCATCTAACCAAGGGGCAGCAATATTATTATATCATTATTCCAACTGTTTCAAATCTATATTTTCGTCCCTATCACCCCGACAATATCGAGCAATTACGAATAAGGAGTTCACGATCTATATATCCCGGCGTATTCGCCATTTTGTGATGATAACGATAATCATAAGTATCATTCTATATTTTCCAAAATCTCCTCTCAATTTAAAAGTATCCCATATCCGTTTTCTGGCTCTAAGTTACTTTTACACCAACTTTCAGCATAATTAGTTCAGGCTGTCTTGAGTTATAAGTAGTGTAAATAACATGGCTTTCCTCTAAATATATTCATCAAATTGTATTACTTACTCACTATCACTCTGATGCATTGAGAATTGGACTTCAGTTTATTTTTACCTATAGAGAGACAAAGAGAATAAATCAGTAAAAGTTTCAATCTACGCTATCGTGGAACCAAGGAAAAATGTTAAACTTGTTGCGCATCCATTTCCAGATGCGTTTCTCGCCGAAATAGCGCTTCTGTCCTCGGTAGGGATTTACTTGCTTACTGATTTATAATGTCCATAGTTCATTCGTCCTGAATCCATTGTGTTCTCTCATTCGTTTCGATTGCGGTAGTCTTCTAACTTTTTCCTGACTTTTTCTTCCAGAACGTGAGTTCAACGAGGTACAGGCTTCATTTTTTTAGTTAAAATACACAATGATGGCCAAGAATTCATCAATATAGTTTCATGACTTCTTTTTAATTTTCGTTTCACTTATCTGTTCCCAATAGAATTTTCGATCAGTAGGTCACAGCGAAAATGATGAAAACACTAATATTAGGTCAGTTATCTTTGAAGCTCTTGTTCAATTACTTGGGAGTAGTTTTAAAACACATCTCCGATAAAATAAGCTCGAATATATAGAGAATGGTAACTGCTTGTGACGAATAATGATATTTAAAATAATAGAATGTGAAAATTATCGAACGAACTCGTGCACATATTAAAGAGGACAAAAATATTGCACTGCTAAGCCTGTAGCTGTAGAGAGAGTGGAGTTTGTAGAGGGCCTCATTGTCTTCTAGATTGTTTCTTGTATTCTTTGGTTATTGAAGTCTAAGTAGAGCACCTAATTGCACAATAAACTAAGCAGGAAGTAATTTTATGTAATGTCATCTGTGGACGATTCTGCGGTCAGTTGAAGTATTGGAATGACACAAATGTACGAGCAGAGCAGTGTCGGTGTATCAGAATGTGTAAATTTCAATGTTGCGACGAGATTGTAAAAAATGAATTGAGAATTCACTTTTGCTTGTGAATTAGCAACAAAAATATACAATATTCAATATCCTCTCTGTTGAGTGACGGTGATGTCGAATTGAACATATCCATCAAAATTGTTCAGTAAATTGTCATATTTTCAATTGTGTTTATTGATATACATGGAAACTGTAATGACTACAAAGCAAACTTAATTATCATTCAATTCGAAGTGACCATCATAAAATGATCCTGTTTTTCAGCGCAAACGTCTGAAGTGAAATCTTTGTTGAAGAATTTGAAAGACAAAATCGATGATGAGGGGATAGCAGCCCTTGATACCCTGGCTGGCAGTGATATCGTGAGTTTATATTTAAACAATTCTTGAATAAAAATATATATTTGATTTTATTAGGATCTTCTTCGATTGATTATTCAATGGGTATCATCATAAATCATGAAAAATAATGGCTGAAATAATATTCATACAAAATTCTTCTTATCAATAATATCACGTTCTTATCCCGAAAATTAGATTCCTTTGATATCGAAAATAAGTGTTCCAGACATAGTTCACTCTTATAAGTATGTCACTCCACAAAAATAGTCTTATCTTTGAATATCAGAAATTCAAAAATAATACTCAAGTTATTCATCCTAAAATTACTTCAAATTTTAGTCAAAATTCAATAAGAAACAACGCTTGATATCATATAAACTTCAGCTGTTATAATTCATATCAGTACTGAAAGTCATCAAATGAACCACTCAAGACTGCAGGTAGAAATGTTCAGTATCAATTATTCTATTGATTTGAGTTCGAAAATATGTTTGCTTTCTTGAAAATTGCAGATATTGCGAAAAGATATTGACAATCCTATTGAATTCTACAGAGAATTATACACAATATTCAGTTACTCCAAAGAAGTATTTCTGTATAAACTCTGAAGACATTTGTAAAATGCAATATTTTTCACCGTTTTCATCGTTAATTTTCAGTGTCCCTGTTGTGAATGTAAGATCTGCCAATGCGATCTCAAAAAGGTAGAATCCAGTATACTGGAAGATAAAAGTAAAAGCTCTCTTATACAGAAGAGTTCGAAAGATGAGAAAGCTGAAGATTTCGAGACAAAAAAACTTGAGGAGAAAAAAGAATCGAAGGAATCTATCGAAATAGTGGACGAGGATTATAAGGAAGATCTTGAGGAATCACAAAAAACAGTTATTGTGAAGGAGGGGCCGGGAACGAGAAATCTGGAGGAATTGGTGTATACCACAGACGACTTAGATGAATTAGTGAAATCTGGAAATATAACAGAGGGTAGGTTTCAGGATACAAATCCTTTCAAATATAATCTTTGACAACCAAATCTCACGCTCCTTGAAATTCAATCGGGTAATTTCTTCAACTTATACCTTTTTGTGAACGTGTGAATATTTCGATTATGGATAATTATTGGGGAGATTATTTACGTCATACCCATTATCTGGAATGATTATTCTTGAACAATATTTCTCCAAGTTATCTACAGTAACACATCAGAAGTAAGGATTTGAATAACAAAATAGCATGTACCTTTTACCGGATTCAAGTAATTACTGTAACTTCTTGAAGCAGAGTATTAATTGGGAAACATTTTCTTGAAGCTGTCGAGTTTTCCGCATAGGCGTAGACAAATGATTTAATTTTTTAATTGTCATGAGAAAAGAGTATGTAGAAAGTAAATTCGAATAATCATTATTTGTTTAGTTTTTTAAGAAACGTATTAGAGATCGTTATAGGCGTGTATTATAATATCTCACACTTTCGGTATATAGATAAAATTACTACTCGAAATCAGCTGAACAATTAATATATATCATTCTGTAGGAGTAGATGAATATCATATCTCGTATAATTCAACTTGTGGAGCCCTTTTTCGGTGTTCAGTCAAACTGTTGGGGCGACAAACTGCTTCATTCTTACCATCCACTTAGTAAAATTCAATACCAAACAGCGGGGAGCAAATCCCAATCGATAATAGATTATGTTTGCTTCGAAAAGGTCCGTTACGACAAACCGAACCATATAATCTCGAGAATCTAGTCTCAAAAGACTGAACTACTAGTCAGACTCGTTTAGGACTTGAACTATAAGCCGCGCGTATCCAGTATGAAGACCGAATCATTTGGGGAACCAATCGCGAAGACCAACTCGTGTGTTTGCTGTAGATACTCGCAGTTTATCGTACTGTCTGGGTCCCCCACCTCTTGTCACTGTCTGCACTGCCGACGCTTGCTGGCGTGAGCTCCTATCAGTTCCTTTCCGAGGATGGAATTATCGCCTGGCCATCGACGATGTGAATATAAATGCATCATTACAAACTCTTTATATTTTTTTAACTCAATTGCCTATTTTTTCTCCATAGATACCCAGGATACCTCAGCAATGTGTTGTCAACTTTTTATTTCAAGATTACCTGTTGATGATATGTTCGTTTGGATTTCTATAATATGAAATTTCAGCATTTTGATACTCGTGTGAATGAAAATGAAAACTGATTTAGTGAAATCCAGTGTTACATGTAGAGTATATATTTCGCCATAAGTTATGCTGTCTAGAAGTTCATCATGTCCTCTTGATCCATTTTTGTGGATGAAGCATATGTTGATTTTGTCAGAGAGAGGTAATTTTTGATAAATCTTTTCACAGAACAAAAGAAGCAGCTTCTTGAACAGAAGGACAAGGATGAATCTAATGCATTCAGTTATTCCTTCGATTACTATCATAAACCAGATTTGGAAGCATTCGAAGCTAGGCAAATAAAACAAGATAGAAAGGAACAAGAGGAAATCGAGAAAAAGAAGAAAGCTGAAGAAGAGAGAAAACGCTTAAGTGAGTGGATTTTTTTTTTCATAAAATTATATTCTCGTAATATTTTTGGTATTCGTAGCACTGTAAAAAAAATCAAATGAGGCATTTATTCAACCAACTCCCACAAGAACGCGACTATCACCTTTTGAAATTTGAAATTAATGATCGACAGGAAAAAATAAATTCTATTTATTACGGGATTCAGAAGAAACATTCTCTGGTTTAATTTTTTATTGACTTTAATCGACATATGTAACTGACATAAAGGGTGATCCATTAATGTCATTCATTTTACCAGAAGGCACTAGGAATAACAATAATAAAGAACCAAATACCAAAGAAAATCAATAATTTGGTGATTCACTCCGTCGTTCCTGTTGGAGCAAATCTGACGATGATTATAACGGAATAGATAAATAATAGTACATATTATTTTTGCTGCAAGGCATTTTTTTTTTCATTTTTATGTGAGTGAGAGAAGTCAAGTGGACATTTTAATAATTCATTATCGAAAACTAACAGATTTTCTTTACCACCGTTGACGATGTTAGACCATATTTTTCATTGCCAATGTATACCCCTGTCTAGTCTCCCGTGAACTCCTAGGCTGACCACTTTGGGAATTGATGACTCTAGCTCATCTCTTTCGCGAGATCGAGAATATATGGCCGGCCAGATGCACCTAAGCCAATTCGACGCTATATTCTTCATCAGGAAGAATCCAAGTGATTGAGACTATTTTTAGCTTGATGTTCGAAAATGTACCTCGAAACAGTAATTAAACTTCAAGCACCAAAATATGTTATGGACTCAATAGACCTCAAAAGAGTCTAAAAAGTATTATGTGAATATTTAGGGGTATTGATCATCCTAAACGATAGGAGTAACTACATTTTTGCTAACTCATATTCCTTTGGGCGTAAGTACCGACTTCGGTGTCACTGTTAACTTTACCGGAAACAAAACTAGTTGTGCCCGGAGAAAAATAAATCACCAACATCCGCCTAAAAGGGGTACTTAAACTTCCCATCCACTCAGCTCTGCTTCCCCGTGCTAATGGGAATATTCATTATTCACCCATACCAGATATTTCTTCCTAAGAAAACTAATTCACTGTCTAGGCGTTCTGTGTTGCGGCCGTTCATTCTGTGGGTTGGCCAAAATGTGTTGGAATGATTTGTTTCACGCCAAGGTGTAAGCTCTGAGCGATCGGGACCGTGAACTTCGTGCTCCAAATAAAATAACTTTAACGAGTGACGGGGATAACCTAATTCAAAAAAAAATTCAGAAAGCACTGACGTGAGGTCAGATTGCTTTGGCGCTATTGTTGAGCTACTTGCGAGTAAATATTCAAACCATAACAAATCTATAAGCACTCTGATCACGTGAACAATAGTCTTTTCCCGTACTATGGGACAATGTGATGCAAATATGAACGCCTAATGAATGAAACCTATATCTCAAATTAAAAATAACTACTCATAATTTTCCCCAAGTTTTTTTCGAAGCTATAATTCCCTTTTCCTAAAAACTTATGTCAGTGCTTTTCTGAATTTTGACAACGTATATTATTTCAGCCACCGAGATTGAATTCTATCTCTATGATTTCCCGTTATGAAAAATTTTGATTAATATAACGCCAACTGACACTGATTAATGAGCCCGGCATTTGTCAATCGATCTGTGATGGCCATCGTTCAAGGAAAATCATCGGGACGTATGTCATTTCTCTTTTCTCTTGAGTAAACTAAATAAAATGATCATATCTTTAGATGGAAAAGAGCTACGACAATGAAATTTGGAGATAAGTAAGATATCGATCACCTCAATATATTCACGAATTTTTACTGAAATCCGAAAAATATCTTATGAGATAGTGAGGATTAAAAAATTTTTTTTTGGGAATATTTTAAAAATTTTCTAGTGTGACGATTCCTGCGAAATTTTGCTAGCTGTTTTGTTACAGCCTCCCTCAACAATATTTCAAGTATCAATTTGATCGGATGGATATTCTAGTAGTTATTGAGGAAACAAAATTTCAGATGCTCATAACTACTGAACCATCCGACGGATTTGGTCCAATAACGAACTTGACCGAGATATTTGGACAATTAACCTATTCTGAAAATATGAAAACTTTAGCTGATTCCTTTTGGATGCTAGAGAGGATACGGTCGGCCGGACAGACTCAACTTTCGCCACGAATTCTTCATCAGGGAGTCGAACCCAATCGATTGAGACCATTTTTGGCTCGATATTCCAAAATTACAGACATTCGGGCAAAATGATAGGCACTCTGTTCGGGTGAACAAGAGCGCCAAAAAGTAATATCAACAGAAACAAAATTGAATATAAATATTACCATTAATTTTCTGATAGATTTCTTGGGTATTTAGCATGTCTTTCTCCAGAAAAATATGAATATAACACTCAAATAGACCTTTGCTAATTTTTGTCAAAAAGAAATTTATTCACTTATTAAAATATAAAAATAATCGGATCTACTGTTTATCATGAAGTGAAATGTAAATGCGGAAATTTAAGCTATCATTATTTTGTCCATTCAATATTTCAAAGACAATACTATATAAATACTGAATAAACAGAATCACAACAGCTTCTGTCATTTTTATTTCTGTTGATAATAAACAGGAAATCTATATGTTTTAATATTTCGATCAGTAAATAAGGGGAGTCTATTATATTGTTATATTTTATATTTTCCTCGAAAAAAAATTTTAGTTCGAATTATTTGTAACACAAAACAGATAAACAACAAAATAATTTGAATAAGTAATTAACTACTGCTCAAAAATTAGTGCTAAATACCCAAGAAATCTATTCGAAAATTTATGTATCAAAAGACACAATAATATCAAATAAACAAATAAATATATTACAATTAATATCTACTGGTTGGTTGAAAAAAAAAAAGATATTGAAAATATCAGTATATCTGGATGTTTCAAGATCGGTGGCCTATTAAATTATTATTCATGCAAAATATTTTGAATTTTTCAGATCAACATTCGGTTATCTAAAATACATTCCTGAAATATTTTCAAATTTCCAGTGTTGCGAGTTCTATGCTAATTTGTCACATCTTTGTCATTTTAAATGAAATACCCAGTGTATCTACTTTTTATGATTCTCCATAATAAAACTATAATTAGTTTACTTAACTTCGCTACACCTATCTTCAACGGTTTTCGAGTTATAAATTATTTTTGAAAAAGTTAAGTTATTATTATTGAATTTGCGAGTCACGTAAATGACTGTATTTGTTGTATTAAAAATTTGGAAAAATCTTAGATAATAGTTTGATCTGCGCCACTGTTTTAGATTCTTAGTTGTCAGTTATACAGAGTGCTCAATAAAAAGTTACCCATTGTCAACTCACAATTGTAAATGAACAATCTGCTGTGAATCTATTGGCAAATATTTTTGACAAGCTCAATCGATTTCAAAAAATATAGAAATAGCAATTGTAACTTGTTTTATCGAATATGGTTAAAATTTCTCACAGAAATATACACTTCTTTGTGCAGTGAATCAGCTCAGACATCACATTCGACATCCCAAACTGTTTTCTCATTTATAAGGGATGAAAAAATAATGACATTCTCCTTTTTGTTATCGATACTCTGCCAGAGATTTCTCTCTTTTAGTCTACAGCTATTTGGTTTGCCTATTCTCGTTTTTCTTAAAAATCAACAAAATCAAAAAATTTTCCTAGACATTTTTTAAATTTTTCTAGCATGTCGATTTTTGCGAAATTTCACGAACCTATTTGTTTCAATCTTATTCAAATATATTTCAAATACAACTTGATCCGATGGATATTCAGGGAGTAATACAGGAAATCAACTTACAGATGCTCATACCTCCTGAACCTCTGGACGGATTTGGCCCAATAACTCACTTGACCGAAATATTCGGACAGTTAACCTATTTTGAAAAGATGAAATCTCGTCTATTTCTGAAGATAGAGAGTATACGATCCGCCGAACGGCCGCACATACTCAAATTTGATCGACTGACACACACCATTTTCGGTTCGACATTCGAAAATAAAAGTCACTTGACAAAACGCTAGTACGCTGCTCTTCTAAAACAAGCTTGCAAAAATTGAAATCTACTCGAACGTAGTTTAACAAGACAGCCGAGCTCTTTGACCTAACGTGAGGTCTTCCGCTGTTCGTCAAATATTTTCTTTCCTTTATATCTGAAGACCAACATTGAAGATTGAATAAATAATTGTTAATAATAATTAATGTTCGATAAAAAAGGAATGAATGTTTAAGTCAATGATAAATTGTTTATACATGTTTTAAACAACTCAGAAAGAATGGAATTGGAATCAGTAGAAAGTCAAGCACCTGAATGGATAGAAGAAAAAAGTCAATTCTACGGTAAAGAACAAAGAGAAGATTTGATAGACGAATTCTCTGAAGTTCCTAGTGTCGGTGATAAAATTCAACAGTGGAGCATCAAAGATGAGGAGGCTGAATGGAATGAGTATAAGGTGAGTATGTCATTTCTTTCACCATCCGATTTGTATTTTATATTGAGGATTTGTATCATCTCATTTAAGAACATTTCATAAAAAAAAAAAAATATTTTTCCATGTTTTTGCCATGAAAAACACTTTGTTTCTTATTCTAGCGACAGTTATCGTGATCAAAAACAGATCCCATCGATTTTGAATACGAATTCTTCTTATGTCCAAGCGAATCATGCCGATTTTGACCAGAAAAACTGTTTTTTGAAAGAAGAGCAGCACAAAGTGTATCTTTACCTCAAGAATCTTTGGTTTAAAACAATTCAGAAGACTGACTCTAACAATTAAAAAAGATCTTTTCCTACATTTATCTAACCACCATTTTATTTCAGGCTGCACAATGGGCTGGTATAAGACACCAAGACTTACCAAGTGTGGAAGAGAGAAAAACAGCTGAGTTCATGGAAAATTTGAAAATCCAGGGTGTTCCTGGAGGCCCGAGAATTTCTCGGGCGCTATCACAAGGAACCTCACAACTATCAGAACCACCACCTCAAATCGATCTGCAGAGGAAAGCTTTCAATAGGTCATGGTTGGAGGATCAGGAAATGTATGTCACTACTATGGAGATATTGGACTAGAGAACATAAGTTAAAGATTGAAATAATATTGCAGAACAATAGCGTGTAGTCAGCTGCTCTTGCCCCCTTGTTCACTGAGTGGTACGAACTCAAAACGATTCGATGAACACATTTCATCGTCGTTTATGTAATCCTTCATTTACACTCTGGCAAAAAGTATCCGGGATTTCTCATTCAAATTACCCACGTTGAGTATTTGTAAGTATTTCAATGCTGGTATGACAGTCCGTAATTACTGTGCCAAACATGAGCGCGGTATGTCTGCTGATATTACAATAGAAAAAGTATTGAACAGAGAGTTTGTCTCAAATTATTTATTTTGAACGGAATTGCGAATGCTGCAAATGGCCTATAAAGACTCTGTTTATCGATAACCCAAGTATACATAAGGTACATAGCCTTTGAAAACGGTCAGGAGATCGTCGAGGATTTGCCTTCATCATGACGACCGTCGACCTCTTCGACCAAGGGTTAGAGGTACAGCTTGTGACAACTTTCGTGAAATCTCGAGTTTGATTTTGGTAAAACAATTGGTAACGCAGCATGTCATCGCACTGGTTGTTCCGTTAGAGCTGTATTTTCTTCCAAAACATTACCGCATGCAGGTAGCTGCAGACTTACTGGATTATGCGAATTATGATTCCATGTTCATGGGAGGGAACATATTTGGTGATGAGTGGGAGGTCTATGAATACGACACATAAACGAGCCAACAATCATCAGACTGGGTGGGAAAAAATAAACTAAAACCGAAAATCAAGACTATGCTTGTTGTTTTTTTCGGTATTCTTTGTTTGATTTATAATTTCTATTTATCTGTTTAGAGAGATTTTGCATGGCGATAACGCATATCTCATCGAGCCACATTTATTACCGATTTTAAGACCAAATACTCGATAAATAACATTGACCAGCCACTTCCTTTGCCTGATCTAGCTTTGCGTGACTTCTTTCTTTTCCCCAGATTGAAATTACCACTCTGGGGCATCAGATTTCACTCCATGGACGTCATAAAAGAAAATTCGCAAAAGAAGCTGAAGGCCATTTCTGAAAGCGCATATAAAAAATATTTTCATAATTGGAAAAAACGTTGGCACATTGAAGAAGTTAAATATTTTTGCGTTTTATTTTAAATTTCCGGATATTTTTTCGTCAGAGAGTATATTTGAAATTCGGCTAATCTGCTCAATTCTATAATAACGATAATGAAATGCGCGATATCAGGGTTGAACAAAATGAAACACAATCGATCAGTGTCTTAAACGGCTGGCTCCAAGTGTTCAGCTAGTTTATGAATTAAAACTGCAGTTCGGTACATGCAACTAATTTTTTTCAGTTTCAGACCAATGGAGTGCCAAATTTACGGAATTTCAGGCATACAATCGCTTAATCAACGAGTTGATCAAGCGATAATCTTCAGATAGGATGTCTAGAATAATGGTGTGTGCATTGATTCGATTATGTTTTACAGATTTGCGACAAGAGGATTCTTTCCTTCGCTTTTCGTCAGATGTCGCCAGGCAGTATTTATGTCATATTAACAACCCTTATATCAGTTTCGCGCTTTAGAATTGAATATATCAAATGAAATATAGCAACGTAATGAATTTTTTTATTCAGTTCCACAAGAAAAATTGTTCATGGTGAACGAAAACTTGCATTAAATATGTATGTTTCGAAATGAAGAATTCTATAATGCAAAATCTCAGTCACTCCTTGACGACGTTGAAGTGAATGAATGAAATCAAAGATCTGTCATATATTTATGAATGATTTGGATGGTTGCGCCTTCACGTATATGAAACAAACCCTATTTGCCAAGATTTGGAATGGTGCTTCCATGCAAATTATGCGAAGTGCACACACCTGTATTTTAGACATATTAAACTCGGCATATATGATTCTATGTAGATCTATTGAATCACTACGTACACTTTGTATTACGTATAAATAATTCAGCAGTATGAACTTCGTTTAGGCTCTCGCTCAAGTTAGTAGCATCCCTGGAAAGACAATCGGTTCTAGAGGGACCAGCAAAAATTAAAAAACTCAGCGATGCCTACTCTCCAGGACCCGTTTTAAAACCTTCTACGTCAGACATGAAACCCGAAATGATTCCCCTCATGGAATCAACAACAGAGGAAACTGCGGAAACAATGGAGGCAATGGATTCTCGACTGTCGCATGAAAAATCTATCCAGTCAGCGGCGGCAGATCGAGAGGAATCAAATGGAGACAATGAAGATTTAGAAACCACGCAACATGGAACGGAACATCGAATCGACGTGAGTGTACTTATTTTTTTTGTATAGAATTTATCCGAATTTTAATCTACTTTCAGAAAGAATTCAGTAAATGTGTTGAATGTACAGACTAATAGAATGTATTTTACATTAGCGGATTTTCAGTTATGATTTTGGGACCATTTTAAATATCATCTACACTTCAGGCATTCCAAAATATGAAAACATGGCCAGTATTTTTTGCAGACGATATAGTCATACTTGCATCTGACGAAAACGCCGAAACAGCTTCCGAAGAATTACAAGAACGCCTGGATCACCTTGGACAGAGGCATCGAAAATGGTGACTCAACATCAATGAAGCTAAGTCAGTTCAAGTACTATTCACTACAGGAAAATAATGTCGAAATATTCGATAAGCCAGTCGACACCAAAGCTAAGCATATGTAATACAGTTAGAGTGACCTACGGTCCACGTAATCGACCTACCGAACGCACAATTCGCTCTTATATCACTAAGTTTGAGTCTCAGTATACGTTATTGGATAATACTCGACCAAATAGACAACATCCAGGTCGTAGTGAAGAGAATATAGCGGCGGTGGCGGAGAGTGTACGTGATGGCCCTAAAGTGGCGATTCGTCGCCGTTCTCAACAGCTTGGCCTTTCGTATTCAACGACTTGGCGGATTTTACGTAAGGATCTTTCTTTGAAAGCTTACAAAATTCAAATACACTGATCAACAATTGCTACGGATCACTTATGAACTTCTCTTCATTTGTATTTTTTTCAAGTTATCTCGTGAATATCTGTACATTATATGTTCTCTAAGGAAAAATTAAGATGTTTTGAGTTGATTATATCAAATTTTTCCTCACTTCATCGGCTCTTGTTCACAAAATCGATTATTATCTGTAGGCTGTTACAGGTGGAGTGAAAAGCAATGTGGTATTTGTTATTAAATCTGTTTTTTTCTCTCGTTCAAACACATAAGGTGACAATAATTGAAGAAATGAGAACATTATCAGGTTATCAGTCATGCCGAGAAGACGTTTGGCTCCTGTGCAACTGGACCAAATCATACGGTGGATACAGAAAGGTTTGTCCCAGCGAGAAGTGTCCCGGCGGTTGAATGTATCGCAAAGTGTCGTGAGTCGGGCTTGGAATAGGTTCATCCAAATGACTTAGTCTCTTATGTTCATGGGGGAGGTCGGCAGCGCAGGACAACAGCTGCCCAAGATCGTCTTTTGATCCTCAATGCTAGGAGAAATCCCACTTACCCGCCGTCGCGACTCAATAGAACACTGAGAGTTGCAACAGGAGTTCTAATTTCAAACCAGACTGTAAGACGACGACTACATGTTCGTGGTTTGAGAGCACGTAGGAGGGTACAACATCCCCGTTTGAATAGGGAACACCGGGTTCATCGACGGCAATGGGCTGAGGACCACCGCAATTGGACAGTTGAAGATTGGAGCCGATGTTTATTTACGGATGAGTCTAGATTTCGTTTGGTCAACTGCGATGGACGTATTCTTGCTTGGAGGGAAAGAGGTCGAAGGTATGCAGAACACAGTTTATGGTACCCACAACAGCTTTTGGCGAAGGTTCTATATGTGTATGGGGAGGCATTTGTTTGAACCAACGCACAGAGTTGGTTATTCTGCAGAACACCACAATAACCAGCCAGAGATATCACGATATGATTATTGAACCCATAATTGTTCCGTTTGCGGCTGCCTTGGGCGAAAATTTCATTTTAATTAACGATAATGCCCGTCCACACCGTAGTCGTCTGGTTAATGAAGCGCTAGAAACTCATGCTGTTGATAGGATGGACTGGCCAGCTCGCTCTCCAGACATGAATTGCATCGAACATGTCTGGTCTGAGATGTCTAGACAATTGTCAACCTTAGAACAACCGATCAATAACCTGGAGGACCTTTCTAACGCTTTACGGGATATTTGGACGAATTTGCCCCAAAATTTTATAAATCGTTTGATTGAAAGTATGCCTCGTAGGGTAGAATGCTTGAGACGAGCTCGTGGGGAACCAATTAGGTACTAGCTTAACCGAAACTTCAGCCTTCTTGTGGTTTCGTCATAAATTTTTTATGTTATTCAAACACAGAATTTTGAGTGTTCCTAATAAAGTCTTTTTTTCTCTCCAACTTTCCATTTTTTCATTCTTTTCTCAAATGAACCATGATGAGTCTCAAGAATTGCCGTTAAATCAAGAAAAAAACAACTGTTTGATGTGGTTTATGGGCCGGTGGAATAATCGATCCATATTTCTCCAAAACAGAGGACGGCCGGAATGCTACAATAAATGGTGACCGTTATTGCACAATGATTATAAACTATTCTTTGCCCGAAATTTAATCCCGTGGTCTCGACGAAATGTGGTTCAATAAGATAGTGCCATTTGCCATACAGCCCATGAAACCATGGATTTACTGCGAGAGCATTTCGGCGAGCAGATCATTTCACGCTTCGAACCAGTGAATTGGCCGACTAGATCATGTGACATCACACCTCTTGATTTTTTTCCGTTTGGGCTATTTTGGGCTATGTGACGTCCAAAGTCTACATGGACAAGCCGGCTACAACTGAGGTATTGGAGGCCAATATTGCTCGAGTCATTTGAGAAAATCATCCGAAATACCCACACTCGTCAAAAAAAATTGGAACTATCGAATGGATCTTATTAACTGTAGTCGAGGTTAGCATTTGAAAGAAATTATCTACAAAAAATAATGGTAAAGAATGGTTCATTCATTTGTTGATAAATATTATAAAATAGAATTATTTTTATTAATTTGTTTTTATTTAAAAAAAAAATACCTCTGAATGAATCACCCTTTATAAGCATGGATCACAGGCTCGTGTAGACAATTGAGAAATTTCATGAAATTAATACATAGCGTGCGCAGAAAACTGTTTCACCTGCGAATTTCACTTGTGTCAACTGCTTCAGTTCTCTCGTTCTTTTGGATTTTGGGATTTGGGATACTATTGGGTAATATCCGGTAAAAGGGAGCGCTGAAAATTCAAATACCGAATACAAGTAGTAAAAATAATCATTTTATTAGTACTTACCATCTGTTCGTGAGTTACCGGCCATTCTCGAATACCGCTTGATGTTTTGTTTGAAGATTCACGATATGAAAATGGCACGAATCATGAATCTTCGTTTTAATTGTAGATTAATAGCCTTTGTTCGCAAACTCATCAAATTGAATGAAAGACTCTTGAACCTCAGAGCCTTCAAGTTCATACTACCCCATCAAATGAACTGATCTTTTCTACCAACGACACCACAATGATCGATTAATATTTGAGTAAGGGTTGTTTTAATTTGTTCGTTAGCGAAAAAACAAATACCTAATTCCTTCACTCATATATTTGTTTGTCAACCAGGTGTGTCGCTGTCTACCAGGATACTGTACATGTGCAAAGCAGCATTACATTTTCAAACAGGAACATCTGATCGAGTACTTAGGACATGGCTTCCAAACGCAACAAATTGATAAAAACGTTCAATCCCCTGAGGAAGAAGAAGAGGAATCTGACGGAATTTCGGAACATGACCTAATTGGAATTTCGGAACAGTCTTCGGTGAGCGTTTTGGATTGTTGCTGACTTACATATTATATTTCTTCATGTTTTTTAACAAAGTGCTCAAGTGGTATAGATCTGTTTTCATGACTCAACCAGGCTTTCTCAATAAATAAGAAATAAAATCTTTCTAAATAGAGTATAGTCATTTTCTGTAAGTGATTTTGAGTTTTATTGGACGTCGATTACTCACCTGGATACACATTCACGATAAAAGTCGTTTCCAGTTTCTCAAAATATATGAAATGTACCTATTCAGTATTCATCATACATCACAATTCAATAGTGAAATGACTTTCTTTTGTATATGTCGTTAAGCATTTCTCAAATGGTTCTTCGATTATGCTGATTTCTTTCATCCATTCGGGCGGAAAGTATTTTCTCACTTTCTGACTATTTTCCATAAGATTCAAACGAATAGAAATGCCTTTCTGCAGTAGGCACATTCAATTCATCAGCATGTTTTGGAATAATTCTGAAAACTGCCTCAGCATCTCCAAAAATTGTCACATATCAGTGTCAGTGCTTTCTAAACTTTATTCTATTATTTGTAATTCTCTCCGACTTTTGGCTATACTGGAAACCACACGTTCCTATTTTTAATGCTACATCCAGTTCATTAGAGATTATTTGATTACAATTTCGGTATAGGGCATTAATAAGAACATTGATATAATACCAATAATTCATGAGTTAGGAAAAAATATTGAAAATAAGAATTCTCATTTTTCTATTCGAACATGATTTTTATCTCCCCAATCACCTAATCAAGAGAGTTTACTATCACTGTGTTCTTTATACAACAAAAAAAGTTCAAATAATAAGTTGTCAAATATCTCCCTTCCGCTTCTTTGCTCCTTATTCAATGCTTTATAAAAGGTGTTACAGTGATCCGATTTAGTTCAAATATGCGCCGTTTTGTTCGATAATCTGTTTCCATCTAGACGGCAACTGCATAATACCTCCCTCGTAGAAGCCTCCCTCCTTATCTGCAAAAAACTCGGACAGCCACTTTTCACAAGCCTCTTTTGAGTTCAACTTTATACCACCAAGGGCGTTCGCCATGGACAGGTACAGGTGGTTATCACTTGGCGCTATGTCCGGGCTATATGGTGGATGCGATAAAACCTCCCATCGGAGCTCCCGTAGCTTCTGACGAGTCATCAACGAAGTGTGAGGTCTGGCGTTGTTCTGGTGGAACACTACACCCTTCCTGTTTGCCAATTCTGGACGCTTCTGATCGATCGCCTGCTTCAAGCGAACCAGTTGTTCGCAGTAGATAGTAGCGTCTGGCGTCTAGCCATATGGGAGCAGCTCATAGTGGATGATGCCCTTCCAATCCCACCAAACACACAGCAAAACCTGGCCGTCCATCCAGGCTTGGCCACTGTTTGGGACGATTCACCTGCTTTCCCCCACGACCGTTTTCGCTTGATATTGTATGTGATTCATTTTTCGTCGCCAATCACCATCCGCTTCAAAAATGGGTCGAGTTCGTTCCGTTTCAGCAGCATATCGCAGGCGTTGATTCGAACCAGAAGGTGTTTTTGAGTTAAATCATGCGGCACCCAAAGATCAAGCATACTTTCTCTGATAAAGAAGACTTGAATCAAAATAGTTCAGTCTGATCAAGAATCCTGAAGACTTCTATGTTCTGAATTTAACCTAATATCCTTGAGGAATTTAAAGTTATTTTATAACTCCTTAGTTGACTAAATATATAACTATTATGTAAGATATCGTGCAATAACGATGCATCCAAAAGTAATATTTTTTCATAAGCTCATAAGAGTATAATTGATCAGATCTACCTGGTACCAGTTGTTAATTTTCTTACAAAAACACTATCTAATGTTTTGTTTTCAGTGTATCTGCCTCCATTCAGTCAATGAGATGAAAATAACACCAATCGTGAGCAGGATGGATGTTGTTGCCTCAACTCCAATCAAAGTTCCTGAACCGACATCAGAAGGGAAAATAGGGAGAAATTTATTGCGCTGCCTTCTTCCTAAATACCAAAAAACCTTAGTCATCGTTAAACCTGAAGCCGTTAGGTACAAGGACGTCATTCTCAGAGCCATACAAAAGGAAGGATTGGATGTTATCGATGTAATTCCTGAAATGTAGTAATATTTTCTTAAATTAGCAAGTCTTCAAAGCTAATTCATATACTTTTCCTACATATTAATTTAAAAACTCAAAAAACTTATATTCACAACTTGTTGTTTAGAATTATCTCTAAATGCGTCTCTGCAACTCTCTTCGGAAAACAGGCTTATATTTACAGGCCCCTAGTTATAATACGAATTATTCTTTAGAGATTTTTCGAGAGGATTCTTCATGTTTAAATGTGGATAATTCTGGAATCCTCCATGCGACACGTTTTTGTCCTCTCTTTTTTTGTGCGACAATCATGGTTGTTAATACCGCCAGCTTGTCATGATAGGGATGACGTCATTTCGTGATTAATTTATGACTTATCTTATTCTTTGAAGAAACACTGGCTGCCACGTAACAAGGGCCGAAATCATTATCAATTACAATATCATACTGTCTCTTGTAGAAGGTACACAGTAAGCAGACTTCAGAATAGAAAGATATGTCGTTCACATCAGTAAAAAAATTTTGATATTTTACTTCAAATTACAGAGCTTTCTATCTCAATTTTTTCCTATTTTTGTAGTAAACTCCTTATTCAATTGAAGAGCTCAGGGGATGAACATGTTAAGTGACATTTTGGAGGCAATCAAGATTTTCATATGGATGAACATGTTATGCTCTCCTTTAAACATAGCATGTTTAATCTCGATTGCCTCAAAAATGTCACTTTACATGTTCATCCACTAAGCTCTTCAATTATTCTGGAGAACACGACTAGGAATACCTTCAACTACTATTCATAAGTTTGGTTCTGAGTCAAATCTTGGAGACAATCGTTATAGATTCAATGAATGAGAGGTATCACTAGAAAATCTACTATAAATTTTCAAATACAGGAACGATTAGTTCAGTTAACGCCAGAGCAAGTGGCTGAAATCTACTCGGAAAACTTCGGAAGTGCATACTTTCCAATGTTTATCCAACAACTGAGTTCGTCACCAGTACTGGTATTAGCCGTAGCTGGAAAGAATGCTATTCAAAGATGGAACCACCTAGTAGGACCTAAGAAAAAAATTCCAATATCCTGGTTTTATCCTGCTAGCATGAGGAGAAGATTCAGTGTTAACGAAGATATACTTGATGTTATGAAGACGTCGGATAATTTCCGGCAGGCGAAGACAGAAATAAGATACTTCTTTCCACTGCGTAAGTAAATATGGAGACACAGATATAAGTAATAATGGCATATGAGAAAAAGGGAATTCTGGAAGCCTTCCAAGGAGGCTGTCCATTTAATATCGAGAAATTAATAGATGACTTGATATTTTTTCATATTCTGATCCACGAAAAAATTCTACTTCTATTAAGACGGATATCACACCTATAAACACAATTCTTTATTTGATGTTTCGCTGTAGGAGGCTCTTATTCAGTTCGATACATCATACCATTCTTACTTTTCTCCCTGATAAAGATAGAAGATGTCTATCGAAACGTCGGAAATCATTACATCCACAATAGATGATGGTAATAGCCCAAACAATCATTCAAAATTATATATATAGTTGGTATTTTATAGAATGATTTGTTTAATTTTATTTCTTTATAGATATGTTATAACCTTACACTCTTCTTTGTTTCAACAATTTTTGAACAAGAAACGGTTACAGGTTGGAATATTAATTTTTGTTTTTTGCAGATATAATTGATCCTATTATAATCAGTTCCATTATGGTCCAAGACTACTGCGACAAATTTATCCATCCTACTTTATTGAAGGGTCTCATGAAGGTGCTGAAAACACGACCAATCGACCCAATTGGTTTCCTTGCTGAATGGCTATTAGTAAATAATCCATACCAGCCTTTCTATAAGCAAATAGAATTGTCTCTAGCTCGTACTTAGATAAATAAAAGATTATTTATGTTTAAGATCTATTTGTTGTTATCTACTATCATCATTGATTTCTCACAGAAATATTAGGAAAGTGGTTGGTCGAAAAATTGCATTCCTTCAGGGCAAATTTGAACTCATGTTTTCCACACAAACAAATTTACGAAAAGTTGGCATTAGTTGAATGTAGTTTTTTGACCAACCACTTACCTAATATTTGTGTGGAAAATCAATTATAACTTGCCTCTACAAGAAAATTATTTCTTTTACCATGTTACCTACTACACAATTATCAAAATACAGTTATTAATGGGCATTGAGAGTCCACAGAGCTCTCTACAAGGGATTAAAGAACAAAAACTGATAGTAATAATCGAAAATCGCTTTATTGTTTTTAAAAATATTCCCCATTAAGTACTATACACTTTTGCAAGCGTTTGAACCAATTACCGAAGCACTTTTGCCACTCCGATTGAGGTATCTCCAAAACATGCATTCTGAACGCATCAACCGCTTCTTCAGGTGCCGAAAAACGTTGACCTCTCATTTTTTACGTACGGGAATAAAAAGAAGTCATTCGGTGTCAAGTCAGGAATGTACGGTGGATGACTCATCAAATCGATGTTTTGAGTGCTCAAAAACGCAGTTGTTTGACCCGATGTGTGAGAGCTCGCATTGTCGTGGTGAAGGTTGATCCGTCTTCGGCGGTTGGTTTTCCTGATTTCTTAGAAGAAAACTGGCAAAAAAAATGGTTGTGTACCATTCAAAATTGACTGTTCTGCGTTGTTTTAGTGGTAAAATTGCGACAATTCCAGTTTTTCTCCAAGACCGAATATCGTCACAGGTACAAGAGAGGCAACTCGCTCTTTTTCCTACACAGCCATCAGGAATTACGAACTTTATTTCAGATTTGTTTTAAACGCATCATTACAACTTTTCTAAAGACAAATGGAAGAATGATAATTTCTCAGTATTTGTTGTTGATATGTACCTTTTCGATTTGTTCTATTTCTGTATCTGTTTAGTCAGAAATAATGGGAATTTCATTTTCAATTTCATAAGGAATTTCATTATCTCAGATGTTTTTTAAAGGTTTTTTTCAGATATGTAAGCTCCTACCCGCATAAGAAAGGGAGGCTATGATAATGACGATTTTTTGAAGTGATCAATTCCATTAAACTTCAAAGTGAAATATAAACAAATACTATTTCAAATAGATAGTTCAAAATATTTTACAATAAATATATGGAGAACGACCGAAGTATTCCGCACAAATATCAGTGTAAGGAATTGAAGGAACCTGTATGTAGAAGAGAATCAGTTTATGATCCAAGAAGTTTTTGTCATAGCATTTTATCGAAACCTGGCAAGATTTGTAAGAAGAATACTTGTAGTAAATTTCTGAAAATCAGCGAAGGAAGAAATGATGACGAGATTGTATGTATACCCAGGATATCCTGTAAAATGATCAGGTGAAAGCTTTGTGACCTTCTATTGTCTGAATAATTTGATTTCTAACGTGCATCCGTTTCCATAAAGCTACCTTTAATTTCGTCACGATGTATATGTTTTCTGGATTTCAAGGCGACAATTTATTTTTTCTAACAAATAATTATATATCTATATAGATCAGTCTTTCCAAAGGCATTATCTGTACATGCCAATACCATACCAATAATTGTGTGTGTAACACCCAAGACCTCCCGAACCCGTTCATTAGTTATTTTTTGCTCTTCTGGAGAATCCGGCTGATCACCTCCAGAAATCCATTAATCCATCAAAAGTGTACCGATTATAAAACCCCTCACTTTGGGCCATAGCTTCGTAATTGAAGATGGTGCAAATAAAGGGCACGCCACTGGATTCTAGGTGAAAAAGCGCCTGTATAATGTAGCGGAGATATAAATCATCCTCGATATTGCCACTTTTTCAATTCTCCCTTATAAATCTAAAACAGACGAAGGTAGCCAAAAATATTCTTGTTAGTTTCTCAGAAAAAGAAAATGAAAATGGGGTATCGGGTTTTGTCAACATGCTCTAGTTGTAGTGATAAAACATCGAAATATGCCCCCCCTGTAGATGTGTCTGATTTTCATAAGCATAAACAGTATCGCGAATAAACCGTGAAGGATACAGAAATAATTAAGATAATCATAGAAATAAGAAGTTATGCAAGAACAATTTGAGCCCAATTTTCATAATCAATTTTTTCATAGGCGGTCTGGCCGACAAACTATAGAAGAAGATGAGAATGAAAAACTTTACAGTTCAAGAGAAAAGTCCAGAACTGATGAAGTATTATCAGCAAAGAAAATCATAGAGAAAGTTGATATTCCTCCGACATTGGGAGAATTACCTTCAGAAAAACAAATACTAATAGCTTCTTTGGAAAAACAGATAATATCTTCTGTGGAAAAACGGATAATACAAAAAGAACAAATAATAGCTTATTTAGAA
This sequence comes from Micraspis discolor, assembly GCA_030674115.1. Lineage (NCBI taxonomy): Eukaryota > Metazoa > Arthropoda > Insecta > Coleoptera > Coccinellidae > Micraspis > Micraspis discolor. Next base: position 8,670,592 of record JARTUT010001740.1, read on the forward strand.
AAACAGATTATATCATCTTCAGAACCTCTCGATGAAGACGTGGCAGATGTCGTGAGTATCGTCCACTGGATCAACTATACTAAATTGATCATTTCAAGTTTTAACCCGATTGTTCGGTTTGCCAAACACTATCCTATCCCAACTGTTGTTTTACTGGATTGAAAACAATGATTCACTATCTCGACTTTTATTGTACTGGATTGAAATCAATGATTCTATGTGGCGATTTGAATATATGAATTCAATTCAGACTGAAAATTAGGAGAACTTTATCTAGAATTTCGTTGCGAAAAAATCATATTGCCACCTTCAATGAGTGTGCCGAAACTGATGTGTTTACTCCATTCTTAACATGTTCAATCACCGGTGGGGACAACAGTATGTTTTTTAAATCATAGGATTTCTAAATTACCTACATTCATAATATTCTGTGAAAATTGATATCAATATTTTATCAATTGTCTAGGGGATATGATAGATTTTCGCCTACAGATAACGTCTAACGTCGAAATAAACACGGCTTTCGTATTTACAAGTTTATTTACACTACTAAGAAATAAATAAACTTATCGTCTGATATACAAATACAAAAGGCCGATACTTAGTTCTTCGTCTAAATTCTACAACGATCGTTAAGTTCTTAATTTCGGCTAAAAGTTCTAAACTCATGAAACGTCTATTCGTCTTTCGTCCAACGTCTTTTCTCCAAGGTAACCGTTCTTATCCGCGTCTAAAGAGTCTTTCGTCTAACGTCTTTTCTTCAAGGTGACCTTTCTTATCAGCGTCTTAACTTGGAGTCTGCGTCTAGAGTTTGACTTGGCGTCTCAAGTTCGACTGTTGCACTTTTTCCTTCTCTGGATAGTCCCCAGTTCCGTATTTTCTAATTCGACCACACTTGTATACACCCCTAAAGTATTTATTGGTTCACTTAAATGAATAATAAAATTCAGCCCGCCCACTAAATATTCTGTCTTTGTCAACACGTCACAAGTACCTTCAATTCCTTCTTCGAAACCGTCAAACCCTTGGAAGTTTTACAACTTGAAAAACTCATTTCTGGCATAAGTGCACCAAAATATCAACTTACTCTACTATGTGCCATGAATTGGTACATGGTGACGGCACCCAATAAATAAACGGGAATAGTTTGTCATTTTCGGATCGTCGATGCATGAAGATGCACTAAATATCGGATATCACCATTTCACTGCGAAGCCAGGTCCGCACACCGTCCCAAAATGCTAAATCCTACAATATGTACAAGGAAGTCCAAATAAATTCAATAGCAATATTCTCAATTGTTCCTTACGACATACCCGTGTTTTATTTCTATTAATTGCTAACTTGTGCTAACACAATTTCTAAATTGGGTGACAGCTGCCCCAATTGCGAGATACCTAATGATCAATTTGCGAAGAATTTTAATTGAAGAATATTCAGTGTTGAATACATGATGGCACGACAAGGGCCTTTGAAAATGAAACGAAAGAGAAATTAATAATGAAATTCTGAAAAAATATGAAAAAATGACTCGAAAGAAAATCGAATGTTGGAGTATCGACGTCTGCCTACCTGGTTCCACAGTACGGCTGAATCAACGTGTCCAAGCACTCACGAGCGAGAATAGTCAATTTTTCACCAGAGTTCCAACTTGTAGAATTAACGAGAAATTTATTGCGAAGAAAAGTGTTTTGCACTGCACCGGACGAGCGCGGCTTCAGTACTCTGTCTGTTCGACATAGGTCATATGCTCCAACATATGTTACGCGTCAATCGGAAAGTGAAATGAACATATACAGAGTGTATTATTATTGAATCGAGCAAGCAACTCGGAACAGAAATGAATGAATTCAACAAAATTTAATTTAACTAATAAGTTGCAGTAACACATGATCATATCCGAAAAAAAAAATTTCTCTAATTTATATCGTATCCTTTATAACCGGAAATTTATAACTAGAAATTTACGTATATCTTCAATTTTTTTCCTGAATATATGGGTAGTCTACACCGAAAGAAAATTAAAGAATAATATTATCGAAAATTACATTAATTAGCGTTTTATACACTTTTTTTAGTGTCCTTGTTGCAAGTGTGCCGTATGTAGATGTAAATTAAGACGGTTAAGTGAAGTGTCATTAGACGAAACTCAAATCGAAGATAAGACACCTGATTTTATTGAGGAGACAGTTCAAACACCATTACTTCAGGCTCAACAAAAAGAAGGATATGCATGGTCTTTCGATTATTTTCAAGTACCCGATTTCAAATACTTCGAAAACACTTTGAAACAACAAGAAAAAGAAAGAAAACAAAGAAAACAATCAAAGAAAGACCAAAAACAACAGGACAGAGGTAAAGTGTAGTATAATGTATGGATATTAGAACATAGATAGACAATAATTAATATTAACGAAATTCATGATCTTAAACTTCAGATTTCAGGCATTTCAATGCCCACTCATCCTTTTTATAAAGCCTTGCTTTTAAGGAGTCTGTTTCGTGAAGAAAAACATTGATTCCTTTGTATATTTCTTCTTTATTATGTTTTTTCGAAATGACATTATTCTAACTTCTATCCTTTTAAGTAGACAATTCAATATATTAAAATATACATGTATATACGATGTAGAAGAATATCTTTTCTATTTAACTCTACGGATGGATATCATTGAGCATAAAACCACTCTAAGTATTTTGAGAATAAATTCCAAGTAAAGGATAGGATACGAAGATCCTTCTAGTACAAATAGGATTTGCATTCGTTGCGAATTCAAGAGATGATAAATAAAAGAATTGCAGGAATTATTAATTAAATAGTTGATATTCTGCAGCGCAAATGTTGATGATATCACGGAATTTTTTTGGGACAATTTGGTTTTTACTGATTAGACTTAAGTTCAAATTTTGTTTTTGTTCAATATGGATCCAAAAAATTTAGATATAATCCTAATAGAAATCGAAACTTTGTACCTATTGTAACGATAACGAGTACTGACCTGGTTTGTGCACGGGCAACAAAAGGAATGAAGGAGCAATAAATTAAACTAGGCATGATGTCGCCGTCCATATAATGAGCATTGCGTCGTAAAGATAATATAATTGCCACATAAAAATGACTGGATAAAAGAAGCCGCATTTTAACAATAGGGAATTAAACAGATTTGTAGAACTTTCCAACTCTCTAATAATCTGGTGTGAGTAATTCACCGTTTTAAAACTAGGGGTCTGGGTAGACTAGACAGGGTTGTTTGAAGAACATTGCTGACACGCGTGCTAGTTAATATATATTCTCTGTACATAAATTAATAATTTATGTGGTGTAGATAAAGTAGTTATTGAAATGGGACTTGTTATTTTTGTTTTTTTGATTGAAGAACATTACATTATTGAATATAAATCAATTTTTTAGGTGGAACAGAGCAGGAAGAATCTGCAGAACTACCTGGAGTAGCCTCGATAGAAGAAACAGAAATAATGGGTCCTACTACAGAAGAAAAATTGGAACAAGACTCGCTGTCGAAACTTAGTGTGAGTTTGTTCATCATTTATCACACTCTGAATAATTCATTAAGTTTACTAATGATTGGTTTTTCTCACATAAAATAAATTTTTGAGGTCATATGACACACCTAGAATACTTAATTAGTTTCTGGTATTTGTGATGAGGACTTGATAAAAAGGGAGTTGAGCATTGTTGAGGTAATAACATACTGAAGAAGGCCTATTTGAGCAAATAAGTTAATTTTTGTCGAAAACGATTAACAAAATCACGAATTTTATACATCATAATATAAAATAAGACCTCTCAAATAAAATAATAAAGTATCTCATTACCTCGATTCAATTTTAAGGTTTCTATACATAAATATAAGTCAATCAAACAAAATCTTTCGACATGTTTTGGAATTTTTTTTTCATTAACTTTGAGATAGCAAATATACGGGGGAACTCGACTAAAATGGAACATTAATAATTAATATGTAAGGTTTTTATTTCCATTAAAAAGTTCTCGAGAGGCAGTTCACCCAGAGGATTTTAACCACTTACCCCTTTTACCACTGAGGGACTGAACCAATAATACAAACCAAAAAAAAATAAACAGAGATGATATCATAAAAATACTCAGAGGCTGCTAAGGATATAATTTTTATATCCATCCTAAATTGATTCGGAGTAAGGTGTTTCAGGGTTCTGTTTATTATTCACAAGAACCCCTTCAAAGAAAGGGGTTACCTCCAAAAAATTGAGGAAACACGACGTTGTAAGATATAACTCGTAGTAATACAATAATATTTGATGAAGATTAGATTTTTTCTCTGGTAAATTAGGGGTTATTTTTCCTTCAGATTAATTAAGCCTTAACCAACTTTAAATGTAGCTATACTCGTAAGCTCGTATAGTAATTCACACTAATTGATACTGAATTTTCCTAGTATACTCCAGAATTTCTTAAGCGCCAGAAACTGGAAGAAAATTTAAGGGGTCCAACAGAATTGTTCGATATCAAAGAATGCATGGATGGAAAAGATTTCAAAGCTGGATATAGGCTCACACAAAGGTAATAATTCATTCAATTTCAATCAAACCAAATTCCTTATTCAAACTCAAAACCTCTTCCGCTTTTATCGTCATCTAGGGGAATACTATCGATTTGTTCAAATGTATATATATTATCGAGAAGAAGAAGTTTCAAATGTTCAAGATAGATTGAGCATCTTTTCAATGGGTTTGCTTAGTTTTGTAAATATAGACAGACTAGATTTTTTTTTAAATTCCACAAGCTCCAACTCCTTTTGGTCTCTATTGTTGTGTGATGTTACATCGGATCTTAATTATTGATATTGTCGAAGATCCTCGATTGAGAGGTGGGTGGAAACCAGAGAACCTATTAAAGACACGCGACCCACAACATTATCAGGAGCTTCTGAGCAACCATTAGATCCAACGTTTCCTGCCGTTGAAATAAAAGAAAAGATAAGAATCATCAGTAAAGAAGAACAACCAATTCCGATTAATGAAAAAATGCAAGGCAAGGCGAAGAAGAGGAAGGAAAGCTTTATTGACATCTACGACCCAGTGCTCAAACGGAAACCTCCTGTACCATCTGCAATTTTTCCATCGGAAGCAGAAGAACAACAACAATTAAAGGTTTTCATCGAATATCTAGCTATTCGATTATTAACTATTAGTTAAAAGAAGATTTCTAGCAATAATTCCACAAGAAAGTGTGAATGCACAAAAGGGAAGAGGTCGGTAGGTACTTGTCGACACATGTTTATACTAACTGGATTCTTCAGAGCAAGGCAGTAAGCTGGAACATGTATTTATATATGCCTATCAATCTCTTTCTTTTTCATGTTCAGGCTTTCAACGAAATTGACCATAAACCGTTTTGTTTACATCAAAATCTTCGTAGGAACCAATTTTTATAATATTATTGATGGCTCAGGGTGATGAAACAGAAATCATTAATTTCACAAAAACATCAGAAATTCATTTTGGGTCACGTGATTTAAGCTAGTTTCGGTTCAGCCATTTATTAATCGGAGTATTCGATGGCACATCCGACAAATATTTGATTTTCAATGTTTGAATTATTCCAATCATTGAGTACTTGATTTGTCGGTATTTGATTATTAGTAGCATAATTGATTGGCTTTCTTCCATTTCAATCATTATCATTAAAACAATCGTACGCATTCGTGAATTTCCGGAGAAAATTAAATATCCGATCTCACGAAACTGCTTTCAAATTCTTTTGTTAGTTTCTTTTCCAATATTTCGGAGTTCATTTCAAAATACGAATTCTACTAGAGAGATATTCAAAACTGAACTCGAGTAGGGTAGACCGTCACTGAGACATACCAATTAAGTAATTTTACCATTTAACTAAAATTTCTTATCTAATTGACATTAATTTCAGATAACACCTCCAGAAATAAAAAAAGAAACAACAAAAGAATGGTTCGAGGAACTAGAACATGAAAAAATATTTGAAAAGGAAGCAAGGGAACAGCTTAGTAGCATGGAGCTTAGTGATGATGTAAGTGAACAATTTATATATATATATATATAATTTATAATAATATTATATATATATATATATATATATATATATATTCTTTTGAACTTTTGACTTAAAAATAAATGTTAGCTGCCGTTGGTGACGGGATGCCATACAATTCGGTGTATGACATGAAAGCCTAAGGAAATAACCACAGTAAAAAAACCCTAGCTCCTCGCATAAGTATGGTTGTGTGTACAAAATAAGCGTAAATATTTATATTTGAAGCACTTCTTTCTTCATGAGTGGTCTTCTATTAATGAACACAGAGGCTTCTTCAAATTGCACATATCAAAACTGGAAATAAAACGACAAATGCAGAAAAAAAACTGAATACAATAAATACGATTATAATAAATACGTATCATATTTGTTTGAAATTTATAACCCATTCCAAGAAAGAATCAGATACATCATGAATAGCCCTAAAACCATCTTGAAATTTATACATATATGGGACAATTATTGATAAGATGAGGTATTGTTTCTTCTGCATATCCGCATTTAAATTTGCGCTTGAAACTGAGTTCTATCTGAATAGAATGCTATTGGTACGACCATGACGTGTTCTCAAACGATTAAGAACTGTCCCAATTTTTCTTGGAAAACTATTTAGAATAGAAATTATGTTCGATAGGAGAATGTTTAAAAGTAACAGCTAATTTCCTATATTTTTCATGATTATTCTGATGGAAACAAGATACCTCTGTTTTGTTGGGATTGGGACATAATCGCCAATCAATAAAATAATTCTTTGAAAATTGTCATCAGCATAAACAAATTCCTGAGATGATGTCGTGGGTAAATCACTGAGATATAAATTGAAAAGTAAAGGAGCTAGAACTGATCCTTATGGAAGACCGTTTTTCAATGTTTTGAAGTTGCTACTCATATTGTGAACAAGAACACGAAACCTTCTATCAGATAATATACTCGTATTTTATAATAATCTTTCCATTTTCCCATACTTGAGATGGGTGTAGAGTTTGAAAATTAATCCGTCCTCCCACACATGCCGAAGATAAATCAATGAAAGCAGCTCCTGTTTTCAACCTATCATTGAAGCCTGATTCTATAAAATTTATAAGGCTGAGAATCTGATCTGAACAATTTCTATTTTTCCTAAAGCCTCCCTGGAAATATTGAAGAGCATTTTCTATAGAAGATTCAATTCTAAAAAGAATTAACCTTTCCAATATCTTGAAAGGAACACTCAATAAACTGATTGGTCGATAACTACTAGGATCATAAGAATTTTTTCCTCGTTTCAAAATACCTATTAATTTAGCCTTACGCAATTCGGAAAGAAAGTTTCCTGAATTCAGAATATTGTTATAGAAAGACAATAACCAAGACAAGGCTTTTTTTCCTAAATGTTTGATGAATTCAGGATAAATTCTGTCAAAACCTGCTGCTTTCCGAGATTTGGTAGATTCAATTGCAGCCCTCAATTCTTCTATATTAAATGGATGTGGCACATGTTCTAAAGTAAGAGCTAATCTCTTGAATATGTGTAATTTTTCCTTCATATTCCTCATTTAGATTGGGAAATATTAACTGATTCAGATACATCAACTATCTTGGATCAATTTTTGATGATCATGAGGCAAGGGGAGTAACTTCACCTAATTTTCTCAATATATCCCATAAACTCTTACTCAAATGTGTGAAATTCATTTTTGACGCAACACTGCCCCATTTCTCTTTTCGTCTTGTACTGATAGAATTCATAAACCTTTCACATTTATCAACAGATGGTAATTTTGATATACAAATTATCGGTTTCTTACGACCAACCTGGAATATAATCGTTCCGGAAACCTCTAGGAACGAACTTTTTTGCTGTGGCTTTTAAACACCTATGAATCTGTGTTAGTTGTCATGAGTGAGTTTAATCCACCTAATATCACTATCTACTTCCTTGGCAAATTCAATCCAGTTTGCTTTCTCGAAATTCGAAGGAGGTTTTTTCAAGTATTGCAAGTATTGTCACAAGATACTGGGCTGAGATCAGGATTACAGCCTCTATTCCATCTAGAGGAATGAAAGAAGGTACATCTTATAAACAATGAGATATTTCTATACATAAACTGAGAAACTATCCCTTCAATCCATGAAATATGGTGTAGTTCATCTATTTGAAGGAATCAAAAATGTTGAATTAACAAATTTAAATATATTTCTTTCATTTTTCAAAGGATGTTTGTGAATGTCTGCCCGGATATTGCGTATGTGGATCCCAGCATTACGTTTTCAAGGAAACATATATGTCGAGTAAAACTAAACTTATAGGCACAGAAAATGTAGCACAAGTGGATACAAAATCTGACCAGTATAAACAAGAGACTCTATCCAATCAATCGTCTGTGAGTTAAATTTCAAAGTCACATCGAGAATTCAAATATAGTTACCATTTTTCATTTGTTATATTGTAATAGTGCGTTTGTTACCATCCATGGCGAGAGAGTGATGAGTTACTAAGAGTAACTCCAGTTGGCAGTATCCAGGAAGAAGCAGTTGAAGAACCAAAAACGAAGACAGTGGTTTGTACCCAACCAGAGTATCAAAAGACAGTAATAATTGTGAAACCTGAAGCAATGAATTATAAAGATGTGATACTAAGAGCTATAGCAAATGAAGGATTACACATCATAGATGTGAGTTGAGATTTAACAGATCTATCATAGGTTGTTCATAATATTTCTTAGATATTACAACCTGCAATAAGTTTATTTTTTTAAATGGCAACTCCATAGTTTTGGCGCTCTTGTTTATCTGAACATAGTACTCTTAGATTCATCCTAATATCGGTATAATCGAATATTTATGTGGGAGTAGTATCAATCGTTTCATTTCAACTTACTACTGCTACTCGCAAGTAGTTCAACAAGAGCGCCAGAGCAAACCGATCTCACGACAATGCTTTCTCCTTTCTTTTAGTTTCTTGTCCAATATTTCAAAATCCATTACAGAATATGCAGGAGTTCGAATAGGGACCTAACTGAAAATTAATACTTGGCATTATCTCAAAGGAAAATAAATTTCATATATTTAATTTTAATTACTGTATGACTGAAGGTGTTCAGGTTTCAAGAACCATAATTATTCAGTAGAGAATTTTCAACAATATCATCAGATTCAAATCCGTTCAAGATTATGAGTTGAAAATGGAAAATTCTATTTGAAAATGATAAATCTGATTTCTAGCAAAGACTACTACGGCTTTCACCAGAACAAGTGTGTGAAATATACAGCGAGAATTATGGAAGTGCCTACTTTCCCATGTTCGTGGAAAAAATGAGTTCTACACCAATACTAGTTCTATTAGTTGCGGGAATCTACGCTGTAGACCGTTGGAAATACATTATAGGTGATGGAGAGATTATTCCATCCTCTTGGTTTTATCCAGAAAGCATAAAAAGGAGATTTGGAATACATTGTGACATATATGGAAGTATGAAGACTTCATCTGATTTTCCGACTGCTAGACGTGAAATAAACTACTTCTTTCCTTTAGGTGAGCCTTCAAGAATTCCTTCCTCTTATTAGTCGATAATGATTTTCGAATTTTAAAGATATCATGGAGCCCATTATGATCAAATCTATCGAAGTTCAAGATTATTGCGATGAGCATATTCATCCTACACTGTTGAAAGCCTTATACAAAGTAGCGAAGGAAAGACCTAAAGATCCTCTTAGATTTCTGGCCGAATTTCTACTACAAAATAACCCTTTTCAACCTCATTACCCAGACATTAGGGTTGCGATGGTGCCTACATGAGATTTGGATGCTCGTATAATGGGATTTCTCTGATTATTCGAATATATTATAATAAGGAATTATGTAACTAGAAATATTGAAAAAAATAATTTTTAGCTTCAGATCAATATGTTTATAACTTTACGTCTATTATATAATATCTATTCATACTATATAACAATTTGTGATAAGATAATTATTCTCATTCATATTCGTTCTTTCCTTATAAAAAAGGAAATTGCTTTCTTGAGTCAGATGAAGTGAAAGTAACTAAATACTTCCTTTTTTAAACATCTGCTTTATTCCCGTTAAGAACAATCAATATCATGCATTTTTATAATCTAAATTATATATCATGTATCCAAAATCGGAACTAAATACAAAATTTAACTTATATTATAGTTGTGTGCCACAAGGATCTCATCTCGGACCTTTATTTTTCTTGATTTATATCAACGATATTATTTCCGTTTTTCGTAGATGTAGAGTGCTTCTCTATGCGGACGATTTGAAAATTTTCTACGCTGTCAGATCCATAGAGGACTGTAAGATCATACAGGGAGAACTGGAGAAGTTCTCGGAGTTTTGTCGTTTGCACAATTTATTCTTGAACATTTCTAAATGCAGAACAATTACATTCACACGCAATAGAACCCCTTTTCTTTTCCAGTTTAGTATTGATCAGACGACATTGGAAAGAGTTGATCACATCAGGGATCTGGGTGTAATTCTGGATTAGAAATTAACTTTCTCATTACATATCGACAGTATTGTCAATTCTGCTAGTAGAATGTTGGGGTTTATGTTTAGAGGGTGTAAGGTTTTTAGAAGTATCAAGCCGGTTTTTAGTATATATTATGCTTACGTTTTTAGCCGATTGAATTTTGCTTCGGTCGTTTGGAATCCGCAATACAAAATACACATAAAACGAATCGACCGAATACAAAATAAGTTGCTGAAATATTTAAGTTTTAGAGGTAATTTCTCTGTTTCAAGGGATAATAATAATTTTTATTATATGACCAGAAAACATTTCAACTTGATTTCGCTTGAGAGCAGGCGCACTGTAGGTGAAAGTTTTTTAAGGAAAATTGAGTGGTGAGTTGCAGGTACAGGATTTATTGCAGGAAGTACACATTAATGTTCCTAATGTTAATTTAAGATCGTTGAAACTTTCCATGTACCATTTAGAAGGAAAATCTTGTCCGCTAATTAGAATGTTCCAGGCCTGCAACGAGCTACGAATTATCGATGTATTCCATTGTGCTAACGTCAAGCTACAACTGAAAAGACATTTTTTGGTGCAGTGAGTTTCGGATTTCTTTTTTCCTTTGATGTTTGATTTGGTATGGGGGTTTTCGCTGATTTTTTATTTTTAACTTTGTAATTTGTGGATACTGGATGGGTCTTTGACCTGTTTGTGTTCCCAATGTAGGATAAATAAATAAATAAATGAATAGCAAAGTAACAAAGCTGATTATTTTATGTATCAGAGTACAACTTATGGAGAATTCATTGCAAAAGAAAAAAGTCAAAATAGTTTTACACATTTTTTAAAATTTTTTTTAAGTGATCGAGGACAAAAGTTCTGAAATTTTCTTAAAATAATTATAACTCGAAAACCGTGAATAATTGTCAAACATACATGGGGTGACACGAGTGACATGGTGACACGAGGAAACTAATTCTTTTTTTTTAACGTTAATCTTTGGTCCACCATGTATTGAGACTCACGACCTGCCCATCAGCCATGTGATCACTAAATTCGAAACAATTTGTTAGATATTTACAAAAACCATCTGGTTACATGATGTTTATTTAGTACAGGATATTACAAGGGCTTGTTCCTGAAGGATTACTTGCTCTTGAAAGATCTTCTAAAATATTGAAGAATATATATATATGAGTATTTGAAAAATAACAAAATTGACTATTGTTATATTGTGAGGAAAGTTGATAGTAAGACTGATATAATTAGATTAGCGAGAATAATTTTCATATTATTTGTTAACCGCCGAACAAAAACACACTTTATATTTGTAATTTGTCCAAGCCATCAAGCAGAAACAATGAAGGAAGACGCGTATGACAACGTTTTCATGCAACAGGAGCAGCTTGAATGATATTAAGTGGTATAAGTTCGTATATTGTCCCCAAGCGATTTCTCTCAACGAGAAATTCTATAAAAAGACTATTTCTGGTAGAAAAGTCATATTGTTTTATGGACCTTACTATAGTGTTGTGGTTATTCTTCGATAAGAAATGCTGAACACAGATAAATGTTTGTGGTGTTTACTAATTAGTGCAGGATTTTTTTTGAGATTAGCTGAATCCGCGGTTGCTAACGTAAATGACATAAGTCCCTCTAGCAGGTAATTTTTGGAATCACATATAAGCATTAATTTTTGGCGCTCTTGTTCACCCGAACAGAGTGACTATCATTTTGCCCGAATGTCTGTAATTTTCAAATATCGAGCCGAAAATGGTCTCAATCGATTGGGTTCGACTCTCCGATGAAGAATCCGTGACGAAAGTTGAGTCTGTCGGGCCGGCCGGCCGTATCCTCTCTAGTATCCAAACGAGATCAGCTAGAGTTTTCATATTGTCAGAATAGGTTAATAGTTCGTTATTGGGCCAAATCCGTCGGATGGTTCAGTAGTTATGAGCATCTGAAATTTTGTTTCCTCAATAACTATTATAGTTGATACTGAAAATATCGTTGAGGGAGGCTGAAATAAAACGGCTCGCGAAATTTCGCAGAAATCGTCACGCTATAAAATTTTTTAAAAATTCCCAAAACACAAAATTTCAATATTCACTGTCTCATAAGATATTTTTCGCATTTCAATAAAAATTCGTGAATATATTGAGGTGATCGATATCTTACTTATCCTCAAATTTCATTGTCGTAGCTCTTTTCCATCTAAAGATATGATCTTTTTTTCATTTACTCAAGAGAAAAAAGAAATGACATGCAGTCCCTGTGATTTTGTCTGAACGATGGCCATCACAAATCGATATTCGATTGACAAATATCGGGCTCATTAATCAGTGTCAGTTGACGTAATATTAATCAAAATTTTTCATAACGGGAAATCATAGAGATAGAATTCAATCTCGGTGCTGAAATAATATACGTTGTCAAAATTCAGAAAAACACTAACTTAAGTTTTTAGGGAAATATAGCTTCGAACAAAACTTGGGGAAAATTATGAGTTGTTATTTTTAATTTGAGATATAGGTTTGTTCATTCATTAGGCGTTCATATTTGCATCACATTGTCCCATAGTACGAGAAAAGACTATTGTTCACCTGATCAGAGTGCTTATAGATTTGTTATGGTTAGAATATTTACTCGCAAGTAGCTCAACAAGAGCACCAAAGCAATCTGACCTCACTTCAATGCTTTCTTAATTTTTAAGAGATATTTTCAAGATCAAAAACAATGCCTAATCAATAGGTAGACAAAGCAAATACCTGCGGATTTTAAAAATCATTTTAAACTATTTACCCGAAGTCAAATATTCCTTGATAAGCGTGAATTCAACATCAGACATATCTCATACTTATCACTTGATTAAAGTGTTGAAGTAGATTTGGTCCAATCGAAAAGCAGCAGGATTTTTTCTGATATTTATTCCTTTATACATATATTTGCAAACAAAAATTTGACCTCTAAAATTTAAATGCTTTTCTACCAATAAAGAGTTGACATGAAAAATGTGAGTGGAAATTACGACAATGTGTTAGATATTTCTGGTTATTACAATTATAGAAAGGCTCACTTAAAAATTGCTGATATGCTAAAAATTCATGAAATAAAACTTAGAGAACTTTCCATTTCCCTCAAGAAATATCCGTCAGATATTCCACTAGAATGAACTACTCAAGAACTAGTTCGACATCTTGGACTTAAGAAGTAATCACGCTTGATCTGCAAATTCCTTAATTCATTCCAGTTATTTGTATCTTTTTCATTACAACTGCGGTTTAAATTAATTGAACAATATTTTCCAGAGGTATCGACGCGAAAGGGATCTTATCATCACTTGCTTCAAACTTTTTGTCAAGAGGATTATACTACCCTACAGCTGCAGCTGGTTCTCAAGTGGTTTCATTAAATCTTACTAATCTTCTTGTACTTGTTCTCCTGAAAGCTCTTATTTTTGCTGCTGGTTCAATTGGTATAGGTCAACTTAAGGAGAAAGAATATGGATATTATGGAAGGAGTATGAGCGATAAAAATCAACAACTTAGTCATAATTTAGTTATTACAGAGGATGAAGTTATGCTTTACCTGGAGTATATGACAGGTATGTACTAATTAAAAATTTACGGTACCTACAGTTTGCCTGTGAAGTTGATATGTAGTATGGATGCCGGAGTACTTGCGAAACTTAAACCGGACCATATAATTTTTAACCACTTTTAATTTGAAAAAGGTCCCTGGGAACTAGGATTTTTTAAGAAATTCTTCATTGCAAACTCAAATGTGATGAGGCCATTCCACCTTCTGATAAATATATTTGTACATCGTTTGCAGGTAATCATGAATGTTTGAAACACATTGCATGTCAGCAACCTGATCAAGTGCAAAGCTATGTGAATGCTGGAAAAATCCTTCTTAAAGCGAGTCAAATGTTGTCCTTCGGAACCAATGATGAATATGAAGATTTACTAAGAGGAATTGAAACTGCAATAGAGACTGGTGAAAAGAAAGGAGATTGTGGTGTATTTGTTTGTAATTCCAACGACTACACTTGACGCAAATCATTGAATGTCGGAAAATCTTGGATGTAAATAAAATAAAGGAGATTTGTATGTGACTTTGTTTTTTCTTCCTGTATGTTTGATATATTTTATTCCAATACCTACCGAGATATTAACAGAAAAGTAATTAAAGAAAGGAAAATTTTAATGGTATCTAGTTGTCCATGAAATTCATTGTAAAAGTGACAGTAGTTGTCAAAATAAGTTATTAGTGTTTGAATTTGAACGTTAAAGACTATATTGTTTTAATTTGATCGTAAAATGGCCGAATTTAGTGACAGAGAAAGAACAGAAATATTATTAATGATGGGTATGGGAGAGGAAAAGGACGCATCATGAAGTTTGTACCGTTTTAACATTATTCATACTAATGCACAAATATCCCGTCCAGTAGTGACAAAAACTTTGCGAATGTACGATTCAAGTGGAATAGTTAGCAATGTACCAAGAAGTGAACGGTTAAAAAGTGCAACTAATGAAGGTGTAGCTCAATATGCATGAAATTGGCCCTCGCTCAGTAAGAAGAATTTTGAGGCGAGAAAAATATCATCCATACAAAATTCGCCTCGTTCAAGAACTGTCCGAAGACGATTTCGACAGACGTTTACAATTTTGTGTAACGATGATGGATATTTGCAACCGTGATAATAATTTTAAATGAAATGTGGTGTTTTCAGACGAAGCTTCAATATGTTTAAACGGTACAGTTAATCGACATAACTGCGACTACTGGACACAAACTAATCCTCATTGGGTTCATGAGACTCATACACAACATCCTCAAAAAATTTAACGTATGGGCCGGTATTTATAACAACAGAATCGTGGGACCCGTTTTCCCACAAGAAACTTTAAATGGAGATAGGTATCTACAGCTGTTAGAGACACAAGTGATTTCGGCATTGGAGGTAAATGGACAATTACTAAATAATATCTGGTTTAAGCAGGATGGAGCACCACCCCATTACGCCGGCATTGTCGACAATATTTAGATAGGACATTTCATCACAGATGGATTGGAAGAAGGGGTACTTCTGTCCTGCACGAGGTCCCGACCTCAATCCACTGGACTATTTTCTGTGAGGTTATTCAAAGTCTGAGGTTTATGTTGATAGACCAAATAATTTGCAAGAATTAGCTGCAGGAATAAATCATGAGATACAGAGAATTCCACCAGAAGTAATAGATAATGTTACTAGAGAATTTACAAACCGACTTTCTTATTGTCGAGAAGTAAACGATTGTTAAGAATTTACTTTGATTTTAATTCTTCTCTGTTGATCTGGCAACGTATCATACTCCGGTGTCTGTGTACACCTTGTCAAAATGATACATGTGTACTATTCATTTTATTATATTATTTTATATAATATAATATAATATAATAATATATAATAATATATTTTATATTATATTCATTCAATTTTCCATTTTCACAAGATACATATCGTCAATTATAACAATTAAACTATTAAACAATTAAACTATTAAAAAAACCATTCTATTCTATTTCAATTTCTTAATATACAGTCCGCTAAATAAAATACCGAAATGAGAACCAGCAATTTATCAAACAACGATGCTCAGTTTGAACATCTAATACGTTGAGTTTAGTTAAGTTTCAATGTTTTGAAAACCACTTAGGCTAGTTACATACACATCGATTTTGGACGTACGATAAAAGTTCGTACGACCAAATTCCAATAGTGGCGCAAAGAAATGATTGTGTCTTTACACACACATCGATTCTCAAAAGTTTCTCTAAAGTTATCGTACGGACGCCGTGTTGGGGTCGTCCAATGTCTCGACTTTACACGACCGCCGTCTAGTGGTCGTGATAACAGTGGCGCATGTAATCAAAACGGCGTCTTAACACACATCGAATTTCGTTCGTACGACCGAAGTTCGCTTGGCTTTACTAGTTGCGATTTAACCGCCATCAGAGAAGAAAGTGTGTTTGGTGAAATTATTTAGTTTTTTCTCATACCATTCATCAAAGCTTGCTGTTGACATTCTAAAATAATTAAAAAACTTTTCTTCGTCACTTCGAAATTGTTCATAAAGCTTGAGAAAAATCCCTGCATCCAGTCTTCTCTGATTAATAGGATGAACCCACTGACTCCTGGTTTTACGCCTTCGTCTACGCCAACCACATAGCAAGAACACGAATCTTGAAAGGGTTCATGCTGACAAGCAACTGAAGCGAATCATCAAAAAATTAGAAAGCACTGACATGAGATCAGATTGCTTTGGCGCTCTTGTTGAGCTACTTGCGAGTAAATATTCAAACCATAACAAATCTATAAGCATTCTTATTACCTGAACAATAGTCTTTTCGCGTGCTATGGGACAATGTGATGCAAATATGAACGCCTAATGAATGAACAAACGAAGCTATAATTCCTTTTTCCAAAAAACTTAGGTCAGTGCTTTTCTGAATTTTGACAACGTATAATATTTCAGCCACCGAGATTGAATTCTATCTCTATGATTTCCCGTTATGAAAAATTTTGATTAACATTACGCCAACTGACACTGATTAATGAGCCCGGCATTTGTCAATCGACTGTCGATCTGTGATGGCCAACGTTTAAAGAAAATCATCGGGACGTATGTCATTTCTCTTTTCTCTTGAGTAAATGAAAAAAATGATCATATCTTTAGATGGAATAGAGCTACGACAATTAAATTTGAGGAAAAGTAAGATATCGATCACCTCAATATATTCACGAATTTTTATTGAAATCCGAAAAATATCTTATGAGAGAGTGAGGATTGAAAAATTTTTTTTGGGAATTTTTTAAAAATTTTCTAGCTTGACGATTTCTGCGAAATTTTGCGAGCCGTTTTGTTGCACCCTCCCTCAACAATATTTCAAGTATCAACTTGATCGGATGGATATTCTAGTAGTTATTGAGGAAACAAAATTTCAGATGCTCATAACTACTGAACCATCCGACGGATTTGGCACAATAACGAACTTGACCGAGATATTTGGACAATTAACCTATTCTGAAAATATTAAAACTCTAGCTCATCTCTTTTGGATGATAGAGAGGATACGGCCGGCCCGCCGGACAGACTCAACTTTCGCCACGGATTCTTCATCGGGGAGTCAAACCCAATTGATTGAGACCATTTTCGGTTCGATATTCCAAAATTACAGACAGTCGGGCAAAATGATAGGCATTCTGTTCAAGTGAACAAGAGCGCCAAAAATGTACGTCCACGATACAAAATCGACAGGTCTGAAATCTACTTTAAATTTTGGACGTACGATAAATGTTCGTACGAACTTTTATCGTACGTCCAAAATCGATGTGTGTGTAACTAGCCTGTTAGTTAATAATCACATATGAGTTATTTCTTTAATGGGTATTAGATTTTTCTTTCTTTAGATACTTTTCTGTTAATATCTCGGTACTAATTGAAATAAAAAATATCGAACCTGATATTTTTGTACTCGTAATAAAATGTTCCATCAGAAACTAAAATAATATACAGGGTGTTCCATTGCAAAATTCAAAAACTGACATTACTTCCGGTGAAACAAAGTTGTTAAAAATATAAAAACAAATAGGCAATCTACTACAGTATCCATTTTCCAAATTTCATTTTGATATCTTTAATAATTTCGAAGATATTTTTTTGGTTCCATACATTTGCCTATCACTGTAGAGAAGAAATTAACAATAAATGGTTGTTTTGGTCGAGCTTCTTTTGATATTGCAGCGTACTGAGAAGGTAAGTAAATTTCTTATTTTTTAGCTTGCACTCTATTGCACTATGGCTAGCGTCGCACTCCATTTGTGTGTGACCTTTCTCAAGAAATTTTGCGTTATTACAATCTTATAATCCATTGCTAAGTCTAAAAGAGCATTAGCTAAAACGACGTTGCGGTTTTGTGATGTACATCCATCAGAAAATAGGACAACTGGAATAGATTTTTTTGAAAGAGTTTTTTTCAAACAATCTATGACACACGATGCAAAAACTGAAGCTACTAATCCGGCATTATACTCGTCAAACCAGTAACAGTGGACATCTTTTGTAGCCAAATTGAACATTGTAAAATTGTGCACACATAGCTTTGTTTTATAGTACAAAGCGCTAGCCTGTAACATTGGACATAGTTTGACTGACTGAAGATCTTGCGTAAATACGTGTACTTCTCCTGCTAAAGCTAGATCTTTATCTTTCTTTTTCTCCTCTCTGGCCGCATCTTTTCGAGTGATGTGATTGTGATAATCATCTTCACTAAGATTACCTGCTTTGAACGCACAGCATGTGTCGCACTGATCTTTTTTGGGCTGGAATAAACTTAAATTCTTTTCTTTAAAAATGTTATCAAATGACCATCTGCTAAGGGGTTCCTTGTTTAATGAAATACATTTGTCGCAATAAATTTTGTAAAGATGATTTTTGTTTTCAATTATGGGCTCTAAATACTCTCTGGAAGAATTTGCTCTACAGTAATGAGACGGAATTCGCGGTAAACTATTTAGAAAATCCTTTAAAAAAGCTATCTCATCTTTTTTTGAGTGGCCTTCTAAAACCTTATGAGTTAGTTGGGGTTTTTTTGCCATTCCAAGCTCCGAACTTGATAACCAATAGCGCACTGTCCATTCTTTAATGCCAAACGTATTCAAAAAAGTATGCTTGCAGACTTGAACACGACCATTCGAAGTTTCTAAGAAATACTTTTTGGTTTCACCACGTCTAGATGTCGATTCTTTAGATTTTGTCTGCTTTTTTGGACATACTTGAACATTTGAAATGACGAATTGTTTCCTTTGTTCCCACGTCATATTATTCCAATAATTGGAGAATAAGAGATTTCGTTCTTCCTCTGGTATTGAGTCACAGCCTCGAAGCTTTGATTTTTTACAAAAGTTAGAAGTACATCTAGGACCAATCGATCGTACTGGCCTCATAGTATCATGTAAAACTTTAAACCTTGGTCCATTACTGTCTCGCCGATATCCTAAATATTCTTTTCCTTCCATTCTAAGTTTCTTGTTATTATTTCTAGGCCAATTTTTTTTGTCAGGACATCCTTTTGAGCATCTTTTACGTCCAGAACTAAGATCACCATGTTCAGTGTCATCGGTCTGTTCAACTTCTTCATTTTGTTCGGATGGATTCACTTCATCGCTAATGTTGGTATTATCTGATAAAATTACTACTGGCAAATTGTTAATATCAAGATTCTCCAAGTTCTCCTTGTTGGTGATATTTATTTTTTCTCTTCAGCAGGAATTTTTATGCCAAGTTCTTTGCAAAGGGCAAATACGTCTTCATCTTCACTGCTTTCAAAATCCTCCATCATAAGTAGATACCTGAAGAGTAAATGTTTGATTTTATTTTACAGAAAAAACCTTAAAAGAAACACCGCGTAAGTCACTTTTACATAATGTTGAACACCGCGTAAGTAACGTAACAATTTTATTAAACTTTTTATTCCAAAATACATAATATTAACATTATACTTCACTTAAAAATCAAACATTAACATTTAATAACTTAAATAAAGACGTAACATTACTGATATTGATGAAACTTACCTTAGTTTATGATTATTTTCACGGAACACAAGCTGCTACCTGTTACAGTATGGAAGTGAAATGACTTACGCGCTGTTCACGCGGCAATTTCCGCGGCACACAGTTACGCAGTGTTAATGTTTTCAAATAATGCGCTCTTATTGGTTGAAAGCCTTGCTTTTGATTGGTCTAGGAGATACGTCTTCTGATTCTCTATCGAATGACGTGCATAACTCAAAATGCTAAATTTTGGACTTCCGCGATGTTAGAACTTAAGCGACGATATGGAGGTCCAACTCGAAAAATCTCTGGCTCAGTTGTTGGCGTATTATGTAGACTTGACCGAAATCTTTACGATCCCTCAAGACGCACGTGCTCTCGGGCAAATGTGGCCTCTGTGCATTAGTTCGTCTAAAATTGCCACTAAAACCTTTCGCTATCCTACGTGAGAATTCCTGCAGCACTCCATGGTAAACATCATTTCGACCGTGGAGTGGAATACTCTACGTTATTAGCAGGAGGATTCCTTATCACTCCCTTATGTAGGGAATATTTATTTTTTTCTGTGATATCTCCATGATTTGCTATTTCTCATGTTTTCTCAGAATGTGATACAAATGCAGAAACCGATGATATAGGAAAACTAAAATTTAAAAAAATTACGGGGAAACATTCCCAATGACGAAGGCAGGTATATCTTCGTCATTGAAAATCATATAGTTTTATATTTTTCTTCCAGTAAATCAAAATCTAATAACGTCACGTCAGTTCTTTTCTACATTTTTAAACATAGAATTCATCTAATATTCATGTAACATTTTGTCATTGAATAAAACGTTTCAATTCACCTGACGTTTATGGCTTCAGTATTGAATGAAATGAAATTTTTTCAAAACATCAAATATTTTTCCCCTTTTATAACATGTCGAATGTATGTGATACTTCAGCTGAATGTGAAAAACAGGGTGAACGAAAACTTGATATAAATGATCCCCGGACCTATTGTTTCAACCTTGCTTCTAAAAAAGGGGATGTTTGTGTACCAAAAGACTGCCGTATAGTGCATATAGGTGGAAAACATAATGAAGAAGATAAAATAACTTCTGATAACACAAAACCCACCCAACTGATTCCTATTAAACAACCGGTTAAGACCTGTATTCCATGGCAGGGTATTTATGAATTAATCTGGGAAACTTAGCTGATTTGACTCTCTCAAAAAAATTTCTAGAAATAGAAGCTGGAAAATATTCAGGTTTACCAATGCTTCCCGAAGATGAGGCTATTCCTGAAGATGATGGTTTAATGGAAACTGAAACCGCAGTAATCACAAAACCAACAGATTCATCAGATACTGGGGCCCTCGCTGCTGCTTCTGTCAAATCCACTTATGAAAAGCCAAGAGGTATAGCAGCAACTGGATCAGTTAAATCAGTGGACCCTGCACATGGTTCTGCTATCGGCTCTGCTGCAGGATCTGCTGCCGGATCTACTCAAGAACCTGCTCGTGGATCTGCTGAAGTCATGGTAAAATATTTAAATTGTTTTTAACCGCAAATATATGTACCTATAATATTTGATGACGAGATATTGTTGATGATGGAGCTCGTGTTGAATGATTATTTGGGCTATTACCATCATCTATTGTGGATGTAATGTTTTCCGACGTTTCGATAGACATCTTCTATCTTTATCAAGGAGGAAAGTAAAAAACCTTTCGAAAATTATCAATTTTCAAAAAGTCAATATGACAGAAGTCATGCAAGAAAAATGAACAATGTTATATACTCATCTGTGATATGATGATCTTTTTAAGTTGGATCGAACTATCGGCGTCCAAACTTCTGGCAGATCTATAGATGGAGCACTTATGGAATCTGGTGTTATTTTCATAAATGCTGCTTCTTTGATTTTTCTTCTTGCAAGTTTTTCTTCTTTGGATATTATTGATGCTTCATCCCATTTTATACGATGATTCTCATCTACAGCATGTTGGACTAACCTGGATTTGTCGCTGTCTAGTACTCGTAGAAGCTTCTGATGTTCTTTTATTCGTACAATCAGAGGGCGTTTAGTTTCTCCGATGTAAGATCTTCCGCACTCGCAAGGTAATTCATATATGCAGTTCTTTGTCCTTTGTGTCTCATTATTAGGCTTAACTTTTGTAAGTTTAGCTCTGATAGTGTCTTGAGTTTTGAATGCAGTCGTTATGTTGTATCTATTTCCAATTCTTCTCATTTTCTCCGACAAACCTTTTACATAAGGAATTACGGTTTTAATGGTCTGATTTATATCTGTTGGTTCAGGTTGACTTTCTCTTGTTCGTTTAGCTTTTTCTAATATCTTTTTGGGGTAGCCATTGCTTCTAAGAGTTTTCTAGATGTTATTTATTTCTTCATTTTGGTCTTCTTCAGTGCAACAAATATTTATTGCTCTATCAAATAAACATTTTGCTACTCCCAATTTAGTGTTTAGTTGGTGGTTTGAATCAAAATGTAGATATTGTCCTGTGTTGGCTTTTTATACACAGTGGTTCTTGGGATTCCATTTTGTTTATGTACGAGTACATCTAAGAATGGAAGTTGTCTGTCTTTCTCGATTTCCATTGTGAATTTAATTGATTCCTCTTGATTGTTTAGATATTGAAGGAATCCATCTATAGTGTCTCTTCCATGTTGTCAAATAATGAAAGTATGATCTACATATCATTTCCACAGTGGGTGGGTTTAAGTACATATTTTTCTAATGCCTTCTGTTCGAAAATTTCCATATATAAATCAGCTAAAATTGAAATAATGAAACATCAAGAAATCATGGAAGAAGACGTTATGGTCAGCTTCGACATCACCAGTTTGTTCACTAATATTCCGACAGATAAAACACTTATCATAGTTAGGAAAAAGCTTGAAGAAGATCAAACCCTTAGTGAAAGAACTACACTAAGCGTCAATGCAATTATGGAAATGCTTTCTCTTTGTATTGAAACAACATATTTCCAATTCGAAGACATCTTTAATCAACAAGAATTCGGAATGGCCATGGGTTCACCACTATCACCAATTTTAGCTGATTTATATATGGAAATTTTCGAACAGAAGGCATTAGTAAAATATGTACTTAAACCCAAACTGTGGAAAAGATATGTAGATGATACTTTCATTATTTGGCAACATGGAAGAGACACTATAGATGGATTCCTTCAATATCTAAACAATCAAGAGGAATCAATTAAATTCACAATTGAAATCGAGAAGGACAGACAACTTCCATTCTTAGATGTACTCGTACATAAACAAAATGGAATCCCAAGAACCACTGTGTATAAAAAGCCAACGAACACAGGACAATATCTACATTTTGAGTCAAACCACCAACTAAACACTAAATTGGGAGTAGCAAAATGTTTATTTGATAGAGCAATAAATATTTGTTGCACTGAAGAAGACCAAAATAAAGAAATAAATAACATCTCGAAAACTCTTAGAAGCAATGGCTACCCCAAAAAGATATTAGAAAAAGCTAAACGAACAAGAGAAAGTCAACCTGAACCAACAGATATAAATCAGACCATTAAAACTGTAATTCCTTATGTAAAAGGTTTGTCGGAGAAAATGAGAAGAATTGGAAATAGATACAACATAACGACTGCATTCAAAACTCAAGACACTATCAGAGCTAAACTTACAAAAGTTAAGCCTAATAATGAGACACAAAGGACAAAGAACTGCATATATGAATTACCTTATGAGTGCGGAAGATCTTACATCGGAGAAACTAAACGCCCTCTGAATGTACGAATAAAAGAACATCAGAAGCTTCTACGAGTACTAGACAGCGACAAATCCAGGTTAGTCCAACATGCTGTAGATGAGAATCATCGTATAAAATGGGATGAAGCATCAATAATATCCAAAGAAGAAAAACTTGCAAGAAGAAAAATCAAAGAAGCAGCATTTATGAAAATAACACCAGATTCCATAAGTGCTCCATCTATAGATCTGCCAGAAGTTTGGACGCCGATAGTTCGATCCAACTTAAAAAGATCATCATATCACAGATGAGTATATAACATTGTTCATTTTTCTTTCATGACTTCTGTCATATTGACTTTTTGAAAATTGATAATTTTCGAAAGGTTTTTTACTTTTCCTCCTTGATAAAGATAGAAGATGTCTATCGAAACGTCGGAAAACATTACATCCACAATAGATGATGGTAATAGCCCAAATAATCATTCAATATCTATAATATACTATTATACCTATACTATATAATATATAATTATATATTATAATTGTTTTTTGCTTTTTTGTTATATTTAATTGTGTGACATTTAACGCATTGTAAATATATTTTTTGTGAGTGAATTTTTTTTCAACTTTCCTCTGCTTATAATAATAATAATAACAATCCAATTCCAGATGGCAAAAACAAGCGCCGATAAGGAAACTGTAGGTTCTACGATGGCCAGCCATGCTCGTGCTACATTTAGGGTAAGTAGAATCTTGATATATTTTTTCCAAAGAGGAAAATTGTGGTCCATCCCAGGATATTTCTACAGTGTTTTCTGCTTGGCTTTTTTTTGCAGAAACATCTCAAACGTTCACTTGTCTACAATATAAAATGATACTGGGCCAAAATTATAAAATTACCCTCAACCCCAACTGGTGGTTTCTGAAATCCCGATGTTCTTTTTCAGAGAACACTGCTAGAACATCTTCAAATAGTGTGCTAAATAATTCTGAGATGATGATATCAGAAAATTTTATGGAATTCTGATGCTCTCCATTTTGAATTTCCTCCAGAACTCAGAGAAAAAGAGCATAATTGGACTATCTTCCATCATCAGCTTTTTAATGCTAGGATCAGTTGTTCGATTCTGAATTTCACTAAATATAATAAAGAACTCGATTCCATATGGTAGGCTGCTCCAATTTTTGTGCTTGTCTATTAATTACCACTATTGCAAGCACATTTTTCTTTCGACTATATTTAAGTCAAATACCTACCCTGGGTAGTGCACGATGACGAAATTTGGATCTTCTTTGTGGGCCATGAGCTGAAAAATTTTATAAACCATTAGGCCACAATTTTAGACAAAACAGATGGTGATGAACTGGTATGACCAATCATGCTCTAAGTATTCTTTAGCTGACTTGATATTTTTTTACGTACCTACTTCTTTTCCTTGTTCTATCTAGACAAAATATTCAGGAGTTACTTTAACATAACCGTTATAAATTTGTATTCAGTATGTTTTTCGATTCATAAAATTGTACTTCTTTAACATTGGATAGATCTTGCATGGGAAATCAACAGATATGAGTTCTATTCTAATTAAAAACTAACTTGAATTAGTAAACAATCCGGATGAAAATAAGCCAATCATTGAAATATAAAGATTTCATTTTTATTTGGTAGTGTAAGTGCTGCGAATGCGATCCGTGTATTTGTGGTCCAAGAGGTCTGAATATGGAAAATGTGTTGTCCGCTATCAAACAAATGATGGGAAGTGGAGAGGATTTGAACGAAATGTTGGCAGCTCTGGGCCCTGGATCTAAATCAGCTCTGGAAACCATACTAGGTAAGGAGAGTGAATCAGCAGCTGAGTGGGCAGCTGGAGGAAGTGCTAATCAAAGAAGCAAGTTCGAATATGTCGAAACCATAGCTCTCGGTCCCAAAGAAACGGATTCACAAAGAGCGCTTAGGGAAGCTTGGATGAGAGGAGATTTTAG
Source organism: Micraspis discolor (assembly GCA_030674115.1). Classification (NCBI taxonomy): domain Eukaryota; kingdom Metazoa; phylum Arthropoda; class Insecta; order Coleoptera; family Coccinellidae; genus Micraspis; species Micraspis discolor. The sequence goes on from JARTUT010001740.1 coordinate 8,696,467, forward strand.
CGAAATGGTAAGGATATAATTTAAAACTGATAATACCTTTCACGTTAGAACTTTTTTTGCACGATAGTTCCTTGGAACGACAAAATATCCGTCATTTTCTAATACCGAGTTGGAAATAATCTCAAACGATTGGAATATACTTTCTGATAAAGAATCTAGAGACTCAATTAAGTATGTCCCGTCGTATATGCTATACTTATTTTCACATGTATAACAGTTCCTCATATGGATTACACGTTTTTTAATTCGAAATCGCAAAGGATCCTGACCACACGTCAGTGCTTTTCTACATTTTTATGGTCTGACTGTCTCACATTTTATTTGCTAATCATACTCGCTTGGTTTCAGACATCGTGTCATTGCTTGCCTGGAATGTGTCCATGTCCTGGGGGTCATTACGTTTTCAATAAAAAAAACAGGAAGATGAGACAGAACAGAAAAAGAAAAAGAGAAAGAAGATCAGAAAGAAGGTGAAGAAGATAGGAAAGGATGGTAAAGAATATGAAGAATGGGACTGGGCAATTTCAAGTGATATGGATAAAAGTAGACTATCGGTAAGTTCATACAGCAATGTGTTATTGGTAATACTCTGCCAAAATTAGGAAGTCTGGTTGAAATACTTCCAGTATTTATCGTGATGATTTATCCATTAATATATATAAACGAATATAACAATTTGAGAAAAAGGAAGAACATGTAGATCAATTTATAAGATGGGTATATATTTGGTGTTATGCTAGTCTGTATCCATGGCACCACAAATTAACTGCTTCTATGATCCTCTCCAACACAATTTTGTACAACAATGGACTGTCTTCCTTGCGGAGTTCTGAGCTCGCCTTTAATGATGATGTCAGCTTTTTGTCTATTCTCAATTTGGTAGTGTCGGTGGTTTTAAGCTTTTCAACTCTGCCAAAATTAGGAAGTCTGGTTGAAATACTTCCAGTATTTATCGTGATGATTTATCCATTAATATATATAAACGAATATAACAATTTGAGAAAAAGGAAGAACATGTAGATCAATTTATAAGATGGGTATATATTTGGTGTTATGCTAGTCTGTATCCATGGCACCACAAATTAACTGCTTCTATGATCCTCTCCAACACAATTTTGTACAACAATGGACTGTCTTCCTTGCGGAGTTCTGAGCTCGCCTTTAATGATGATGTCAGCTTTTTGTCTATTCTCAATTTGGTAGTGTCGGTGGTTTTAAGCTCTTCAATTCAATATATATTCAATTGAATATATTCTCTGGTTTCTTTTTTTCCTGCAGAATACTGAAGACATCTGCAAGATAAATTCAATAGAACGCCTTTGTTAGGTCCACAAAAAAAAACAAATGCAGGTTGTAGTAGGTACTCTATTGATTTTTTGCGATCTGTCTAAAAATAAAATTGCATCCACTGTGGATCAATGAATGATTGGTTTATTAACGCATTCTTAAACATTAATATGTTCTGAATATCAGTAATAGTTATTAAAATATATTGATTTTATAGGAAACGTGTGTTTGTCCTCCGACAAAACATTTCCTGACTCCTGCAAGCTCCGAAACCGTTATAAGTGGTCGAATGGCATATCCAGGTAAGAGGATATATTGGGGGGATATTATGATCTGTGCCTGTCCCAGATTGCAGAGAACACTTGTTATTTTGAAACCGGAAACAGTGAAATTCAGAGATGTGGTTCTTAGAGCAATCAAGAGCTATGGCTTAGATGTATTAGCCGTGAGTTCACTAAAAATATCATTGAAATGAGTTGAATTTTCCATTCTTACAGGAAAGAAAAGTACAGTTAACCCCAGAGGAAGCTTCGGAAATTTATGCTAAATATTATGGCACAGCCAGTTTTCCAAATATGGTTGTATCAATTAGTCAAGCGCCGGTAATCGTATTGTCTCTGGGTGGAATTGATGTGGTTAAGATTTGGAATCACATGACAGGACCGGATGGCACACTTCCTGGTGAATGGTTTATGCCTGATTGGATCAGTAGAAAGTTTGGGCATTCCAGAGATATCGTGGATGCATTACATAGTTCAAAAAATGTGTTCACTGCAGAAAACGAAAATCGATATTTCTTCCCAGAAAGTGAGTAAACGATTTTTTAATCACATCTCGTTGGGGGTCTTTCAGGAAGTCATATCGATTTGACTTGTCAAGAATGGTCCCTCTTTTCAGAGGTTGGGATAGCAAACTCCTGACATCAAATTAAAGAACGATAAATTCAAAAAGAAATATGTTTCTCAGAACGTTCTGTTTTTGGACTTATCCTTTCTTGTTGTTCGTTTTAGGCTTTCATTGCTGTTGATATTTTTATTTTCTCCTTCATCCAGTGACGGCTCGTCCCCTCTAGGAGTGGGTCGGCCAGACCAAGCATATATATACGTATATATATAATTTAGAAGCAATTTTCTTGGGATTAGAGCACTGGATTGAAATTAGGATTTCATCATTTTTTTATTAATACTTTACTACATATGTTTCGGCGTACATTGAGCCTTTTTCAAGTTTACATGTTACAAATACAGTGACAATCATATCTAAAATGTATAACTGTCCAACAATTCATCTTAAAACTTAATAAAATTAAAATCATATTCATCATGTTGTGAACGCTGTCAATTAGAATTATTCTAATAATGGAAAACCTGTTATCTACTAAAAAACTAATCAAATCACCGCAATTTGATACTACCTCTCTTACACTTGCCATCTGGATCACTCACATTCAACTTGTAACCGAAAACGAACGAAAACTCGTACAACCCTAAGCCCTACACACTAACATCTTACTCCAAACTACTGACCTAGTGAACTGAACTCTGATAATCAAAGTGTAAACACACGTAATGCAATTCTCATATACCCCCTCCCCAAGGGTATCTTTGCCGTCTTTGAAAAATGAACAAGTTGTGGGTTGCTGTTTTGCTATTTACAGTTACTAAGAATGAATTTTTATGGTCAGAAAATCACAAAATTTATTCCATACAGTACGAATACACTTTTTTCTGAAATTGAAATAATATTCAAGTACTTATGATAATAGTTATTTGAGATTTGAGGGTGGAAATTTCAATTATTAACAGGATACTTGACAAAATTTTAAATACATAATGATTTCTCTTTCTATCACAAATTTAGGATAAACATATGAAGATGTCCTATATTAAATTACAATTTTTAATTTGATATTTGCAATAAACATCGATAATAATAAACAATTTCACCCGCCTGCCGTTTCACATAGGGACGGACGACGGCCAAGGGTTCTCGGCCGACCTAGCAAGTGTTACAGTCGAGGTATTGTAGAGTTACATAATAGGAGCTTCGAGCGACGTATGTGTTAGATGAAATCATAAACTGAAAGCTGTGGCTCGGCTGGCTGAGCTGCGTTATTACGTATGAGGACACATGCGGGAACTTGGAATAAAAATTATTTGAGGTGTTTGACCGAAATAATGTGTACTTCGATGTGTTGAGTGGAAATATGAGATATATAGAGGGTAGAGGAAAAAATACTAAGGAATTTCTCGATATTTAAATATTGCTATTAATTTTTTAAATAAGTTTCGATTAAAAAAATATTTATTCTCACCTTCTCTTTTTTGGTTGCGTTTGGGTCGGCCCGGCCGACCCTGCCTACCCTGACGAGCCGTCACTGCCTTCATCTTTAATAATAGATATTACGCCAGTTTTAGATAACGTACAGAATATAAGTTCGTTTCAGGTTACATCGACCCTATTATGAATAAAGAAGCGGACGTAAAAGATTTTGTACAGATGTATGTAAACCCTACTCTACTTAAAGGATTAACACTTCTAGCAAAAGAACGACCAGTAGATCCAATAATTTTTCTTGCTGAATGGCTTCTTACTCATAATCCTTTTCAGCCACATTTCCCAGTGAATGTTGCTTTATCACCAACCTGATGAAATATAAGATGAAGGGATGCTTATTTATTGGACAATAAAACATTCAAAAAGCAAAGTTACACAAATTTATTTTCGTTTCAACTATTGTAACCACTGAGTTAATCAGTTAATTATGTACTCTATGATTGTTAGGGTATCTCACTATTACTATTTCTAAAACATTGATATATTTTGTATGATGATACATGATCCAAATCTTGGAAATTGAGAGATATTTCATTACATCGCCACGTTGTCAATAGTCTCGAATGCAGAGAATGAAGAATTTAAATTATTGGGATTTGTAAATAATGCAGAGTAACTACTTTTTGAAAGGAATAAACGTTTCTATGTAATTAAATTTACCTATTTCTGCAGGTGGGTTTCAAGTGAGTCATTTTGTAAAATATCCGAAAACCATTTCCAGTTCGAAATAAAATAACTTGCAATTATATGAATTTAAGCCTGGTTGGGCCTCCACAACCCACAAGTTAGTATTTTAGTATTTATTATTTATGTGATAACAAATATAAACTATATATCATTTAGATATATTATTACAAAGATCCTACGTTCCCACTTCCAAAATTATTCCAAATTGCACTAAAAAGGATAATAAAACACACACAATCACCGAAAATAATTTGTCATAAATGGTGATATTCTAGATAGTGATAGATTATATAAAGATTTTTTGGGCTCTTTCCGTTATGATGTTGTGATGTGAATGAACACCAAGGAAAAATTTATCACTCGGTACAATATTTTGAGTTAGCATAGGAATTAAAACATTTTTAATTATATACTCGAAAATATAGACTAACACTGGTCCGACTATTGAACCTTGTGGAACACCGCATCGATTTATTTTCTTTCAGTAAATTACGCAGTTTCATTTCATCTGCTGTAGAGGATTTGGGAATGAAATTCAGACATACTCTCAGAACTGAAAATCAAACAGAGAGGACGATCAATATGATAATTGATTTTAATGATGTGTAGTATAATAAAGTCTTTATTAATGATTGGAAGAAATTGGGTGGCTTCCAAAATATTATATATTGGTTCCTTGGATTTTGTATATGCTATCTAACCTAGTTATGAATACCACGTATGAATGAATTATATCACAATTCGGTTTTTGTTTTAATTTGCAGATTTTCTATGAACAATTCTTCTCTATGAAAAATTTCTTAAAACAAAATTATAATTCTGTGAATTCATGCAATCTATGAATGTTTCATTTAACTGTCAATTGAAATGAGAAATTTAATAGACATTCGAGTTATTTTTGTTGGAACAAAAATGGAAGGAGCTTTCTGAAATTTTGAGCGGTTTAATTTTTGAAACTGTCAGCTGAATAAACACTAAATATAAAAAATGCCGAAAAAAAATCCTCCGGCGGATCCGCACGAATTGGGGTTCAATTTTGGAAAACCGGACATGGAGAGGATTGGGCTATTTGCAGAGATGCCGTATATGAATGGAAAAGGATATGTATCGCCATTCGCCTTCTATTCCAGTAAATGACTATCATGGAAATACAATAGATTTGCTAAAAGAAGATAATTTCAGAGGGAAAATCAGAGAATCTGAAAGGGTTTGTATGTCCAGGGAGTAAAGTTTTATGTGGGAACCAAGATGGCCTCTTTGAAACGGAATTCAAGAGAATATTTGAGAAAGAAGTAATCGTCAGAGGAAGGAAGTGAGTTGGACATAAAGAAATTATGTGAAACTTATTGATGTTAATAAGGTATTGAATTCGGACATTTCAGCCGTAGTCTCATGAAGTTCTCACCTGAGTTTTGTCCTCAATCGCGATAGTCAGCTATTGAACATAATCTAATAGGTAGCTTTATTACGATACAGGGTGTGTTGAGGAAGTCAATGATCTCAAATCAGAGGGAATGGTGGACTGTTTGAATAATTGAAGTGAGATGGTATCAAAAACCTTCACTCCCAAAAAAAGTAGAAATTACTTGAACGCGTATTCTCAAATCACATTATTGAACAACAATGCACTATTCCTAGTGAAATCACCTGCCAATATGGAGGAACTGGTTCCATTTTTTTGTCCACTCATGTCATCTTTTTACATTTTTTGCTAAAAAAATTTTCGCCGAAGGCAAAAGAATAAATACATAATATGAAGGACTTACTGCCGTAATAATAAAAAAATTAATTCTGAGTAGGTACTCGGCAATAGGGGTTTGCAATTATGTAAACAATTCACCATTTTACATCTATATTTCAGTCCAACGTTGCTGCCTTCTTCAGGATACTAGAATATTACAAAATTATTGAAAATTTACTGAATTCGTAATATTTTAGCATCTTGAAGAAGGTCTCAACGATGGACCGTAATACAGAATGTAAATTGGTGAATTGTTTACTTAATTTCCATGGCCTATTGCCGAGTACCCACTCAGAATTCATTTTCAAATATACAGAGTGAGTTTTTACCACTGCGTCAATCTCTACCATAGATTCTTGACGTCAAAAGAAACATTTTCTTCCTATAACATTTTTCCAAATTTGGCCCTGTTCAAAAGTTATAGGGTGTTGAAATTTAATTAAAAAATTTGCATTTTCACCTGTAATATTCGAACGACAATATCAATTGAAATGATCTCTTGTAGAAGGTTTTTGATAACAGTCATGGATATTTTGGCATCAATAGATTTATTCCATTTTTTGGTGGTTTCTCACTACTACAGTACAATTGGTTAAATTGCAAGAAAATAAATATCACTTGAACTAAAGCTCCGTATCTTGTACTTCCTAGAATCATTAGTCTTTTTTGCAGATAAAATCATTCATGATCTTTTTTCCTAAATTGCACCGTTTTTGAGATATTTGAAATTGAAAGGAATTGAATCGATATAATCATCTGATGAAACATGAGTGAAAAATCATTTCTTAGAGAGAAAATAATGTTTCTAAGCAATTCAGATTCAATAGTGGATGCTGTGGAAGATAATTTTCATTCATACTGAACTGGATTACAGAGGGTATTTGCCCAATGTGAAAACTTAAGATGGTTATAACTTTTTAACGCAGCTGAATATGGAGAAACGGTATGGGAAAAAAGTGTTTTTTTTTATCTCAAGAATCTATGGTTAAAATTAACGGAGTGGTCAAAGACTCACCTTGTATGTAGATATGTATATCTTCACTATTTCTAATATTACTAATATCTGACAATTTTTTATGCTACGCGGACTATCCGTGATGTTGTTATATGAGGTTGAGTTCTATATAATAAGATGAATTAGTTTCTCCATAAACGAAAACAAGCCAAGTCGTAAAATAAAGTGAAGAGCACTGAATATCGCATCTATCCAAAAGAAAAAATCAAAACACAAAAAATTTAATTTTCATGAAAACCGGTAAGACGTTAAAAGATTTGTTGTTAGGTTTTAGTTACATAGTTAAATCAATCAAGAAGGAACAAACTCTAACCCGACTGAACTTTTGGCCATGTATGATTCATTTCATTCGGAAAGTTGAAATTCATAATCATCAGAGTTTATGTTTGTTTTATTTAATAGTTGGAAAAGTTAGGATGAAACATTTTCAGACCTCCGAAAGTGAAAAACGTGTCCGAGAGACCCTTCATCTCCAGTTGCGGTTCCAAACTCCAAGCAACTCCTGGTGATTACTTCGGTTGCTTCAGCGGAAATATTACAGCGTTTAGTCCCAAAAAACGTCCCCAGGCCAAAAAACCACCAGAAAATAAACCATTCATCTCCAGCCCTGGTAAGAAAGGTGGACCTGGCTATGTCGATATAACAATTGGAAAATATCCGGCTTATATGTAAGATATTATCTTCCAAATATACATGTAGTTTTTCACGAAAACACTTTTAAGGTGGTCCAAATATAACGCGAAACCGAAATACAAAGAATATGGATCTGACCTTGCAGGACCTATGAAAACCATGATATATCCACAGCCTTATTTCGATCTTAATCCATACCTTGATCCACCAAAAATGAGAAAGGGTAGAATTTATATAAGACCTATTGAGAAAGTTTACGGTAGACCCATCGGTACTGGTATTTATATACCCACTGGACCAGGAAAATGGGTGAGTTACTATTTCCTTGACTTTGGTATCAATTACTAAATTAAAATTACTAAATCAATTTTTTCTTAATTAACAATCAAAGAATTTTCCATCTGCTCGTATATCGGGTGTGCCACAGTAGGTGGTCTATTAAATTATCACGGGAACTATTGTTGGGTGATTTTTCAAATTTTGTAGATCAATATTGGGTTATCTAAGGCACATTTCTCAAATACTTTCAAATCTAAATTGTTGCCAGATGTATGAAGATTTGGCAACAGCTTGCATAAAAATGATATGTAATTTTATATTCGGAATTATTTTATCTAGTAAAAATTTCATTGGATAATCTTCATATTTTGTTTAAATATGGAATATTGAGATAACAGGCTTTCTTGTAAACATGTCGCAATCATAACCGATAACTCAGTCATGACGCCTTCAACCTTCAGTGTCTGATTCTGAAAAGTCTAAGGACTGTAAGATCCAAAATTGAAGTTTCATTCAATATTTTCCTGAACTCGAATCAATCAATCGGTAGATAGTGTCAATAACCCATACGACTCGAGCATTGGTTTATTCAGGAAACTGTCGATGGATATGCATGATGTCAATAGATATACTTCATTTCCCCATAACCTTATTCGATTTTCTCTTGCAGCCTGGAGGTATGCATGCTGGTGGATTCGATAAATTCCCGACACATATGCCTGATCGATATAAATCAGTTTACGAAGCGCTGAAACCGAAACGTGAGCCAAAAGTATTCTACCCGCAATCAATGGCCAACAAATCTTTCTACTACACATCCATTCTTAATCAGAATCTAGAGTTCAGGGTTAACCAAGACAATCATTTATCCTATGAACCAAATTACTTGAAGTATATGATCAAATGATGAATTTTAGGGTTGTTATTCCTTCTAAAAGACTAAAAAAATAAATTATCGTTCCCATACAACCAACTGCAGACACAAGAAATTTCATAAGATTTCTTAAGACATTTGAATGTTTCCAAGTTATGACATAAGTGAGATATCAAAATTAACGTCCTTATTAGTTGGGCAACAACCACCATCTTTTATTGATCTTCTTTCCAACCTTTCTACAGACATCTGTTGTAATCAAGGCAACAAAATTCTCTTTTAAAAGAAAACGACAGAGAATGTCGGTCGAAACGTTGGGAAGAAGAACCACAGTATAGGGACCAAGCAGTAGTCGCACTCCGTAGATTTTGAACTGAAATCGCTTACACCAAAGGGAACTCGCGCATTCCTCCCTGCGCGTCTAATCTAATCGACCGCGAATTAAAAAATTGATTAGAAAAGGTTATTTGCGTTATCTGAAAACTTATATATATTGATTTAAGCTGGTAATAAGTTTTCACAGTGATATTTAGAGTGTATGGACCATTGTTTAGTCTATATTCATATAAAAATTTTGACTCCGCTCATAATGTAACCGTAAATGGAATCACATTTCCTCATTAACAGAACGCATTCAGTAAAAGATATATTGTTTTATTGTGGTTTTAATATCACTTTGAAAGAAACAGTAATTAGTGATGAAATTTACTCAATAATTTACTCAGGAACAGCCTCTGAAACTTTTTGAAATGTGTTAAAAATCATAGGTACCTTAGGTTTGTAAGTGAAATGACTCATTAAAATTTTTCTAAACGAAGATTGAGTTGAAGAATAAGTATTATATGGAAAAATAAGTAGTTGGTGGTTGAAAGCATCGAATGTGTTTAATATAAAACCCGCAATACTAAAATTTCACTGAAACATTAATCTTCGAGTCCATGAAAAATTACTTTCTTTTTAAATTGAATTGTTTCGAACAATTTTTTTCAATGAATTCTCTGGTGATTTAGTTTGAACTGATACTATTTTTTACTATATTCAATTTATGAAAAGAGGAATTTGATTATGGAATTCTAGAATTAGTGGCAAGTTTTAGCGAGGAACCTGAACTGATCTTGAGTGAAAAGCGGGGTTAGGGGGAGGGGAGGTTTAGATCTTTTCCATTCGAAGATTTAGCGTGAAAAACTTTTTCCTTGGGGGGTTAATTATCCCCAGTACAACCCCCCGTAAATACTCCCCTGCGCTAAATATGCTGAGTGTTCTCTAGAATGGTGGAAAAAAATTAAAAATCTATTGAATTATTGTTTATATCATTGTTATTTCTATTTATAAAATTGAAAATCATATAGATACACACTCAAATATTTATCTAAAATAATTTTCACTCTTCTGCATACGCATGCAGTTAAACTCTGAAATTCCATTGATCCTGATATCTCAACTAATCGCATGCAGTAGGCGTGAACAACCTCCTGAATTTCCATTGGTTCCTGATATCTCAACTAATCTCAACTAATTGAATGAAGCACTACTCAAATAACGGAGCTTTTAATAAACAACATTTTCTACAATACTATATGTATCACTCACCTGTCGGTGTCTAATGGTATTGAGAAAAAAGAAAGTTTGGGATTATTGAAACTATTGTTTTTGCAGTTGTATACGCTACAATTGTTGATCATTTTGGAATTAATTTGAAAATAACACAAAATTGAAACAGAATACTTACTGGAATGAAAATAAATGATTAAATAAATGAGCTTTGCTGGTTCATGGTAGATTTTGAATCAAAGAAATTCCACTGAATTATAGGTAAGGTTGTATTTTTTCTTCAACTTCTATGAATTTTAAATAGATCTCAAAAAATTATATTCTTCTAAATATTAAACGAATTAATTATACACAAGAATTATTGTCTAAATAATAATATAATATGTCTAAAATAATAATAATGACATTCCTGACATCTTAGAATTATTGATGAAAACAATGAAGAAGGACCAAAATATGAGGTTAGAATCCCTGCGAGATGCACGAGTCAGACTTGGTGTAAGAAAATCCACGGAGTGCAACTACTGGTTGGTATCTATACTGTGAAAGAACAATACGAAATTATGGTTATTGGCCAAATAATAATTCTACATGAGTTCCATCATCATAAATTTCATCTGTATGAATTATAGCATGGGATTTGAAAAAAAATTCCAATAACTTTCCTCTCTCGGGTTGATATCAATGACAGATTACTGAACTGGTACCTACTAATCGTAAGTTTTCGAAAGAGTGCAGTACGTGTCGGTGGATTTCGTTGATTGTTTGGGTTTCACTTCAACTTCCGGTGTACCATATTGTACTTCGATTTTTCTCGATCTGCATTAATGATATCCAAATATTGATGTGAACATTTTTCTCTCATCACATTCTGCGATGACTGCTCTGTTCTTCAACAACAGTTGAGAAATTTCGAATTATTTTATAACACCCACCATCTTAATGTGTCGAAGTGTCAAATGCCCTCTTTATTTCATGGGAGATTTCCTATACGTTTTGAGTATTATCTAGGCGGTTCGGTCTTGGTCAGGATCGATGAGGTCAGAAACGCAACCATTTTCTTCAATGGTTCGCGCAACTTTTGTTGAGTTTTCTTCAAATCTTGTGACAATGATATAAATGGCATTTGAAGCGCATCTGTTGAATTTCTCAAGCATCTTGCGTTACCAAAAAAAACACCCTGTTTTTGAAATTTGTCTTCAGCCACCCTTTTCTATATAATCCACTTCGCAAGTAGTGAAAAATAATGGTACAACAAGCTCTATCTCGCACGTCAAATATTCTGAATTATAAAATTTCAAGATGGCGGCAACAGATTTGGTTTGGCAGCACGCAGGATTGACCCGACCAGAAAAATAGAGACCAACTCTCGCCTAGGAATTACCTATTGGCTGGTAAAAAATAAGAAATTAACTTTTATGAATTTTAATGAATGTTTTTACAAAACGGTGAAATATACAATGGGAATGGACTCAAAAGATTATGTGTTATTCCTAGCAATCTCTTCATTCTTCTGAAATTCTGTCTTCAGCTCTTTGATAGCGGCTGCGTATTTTCTGTTCATTTCTAAGTGTCCGTGAAGATTATCATTCAAATCATCTCTTTGTCTCTTTTCTTGTGCCAGCCGCTTCTCTAATATCATTCTTGAATGATGGACTCCCTCCCTTATATTCTCGAATTGTTGAATAAACTCTTCCCTGCATTCTTTTGACCGCATTGTCCTGAAAAAATTTGTAGATTGAATTAATACCTACAAAAATTAAAAACTCAAGGAAGTTGCATAGTAGAATTTATTAGGTGGTAAGTATTTTGAGGCTCATTGTATAAATTTAATACAGTAAACATTACTTTGAATAACTAAATACAAAATATAACAACAGCGCATTCAATAATTTTACACAATCAAGAACTATGGAAGGATCGTATTCACGTAATTTTTTAGAATATTCAAATATTTTTTTCGATCCTTAATTTTTATTTCAAGAATTGGACATGTTTCGTTTTCTTGGTCGGTGATTCCTTTTGAAATTCCACCTTTGAAAGATTTCAAGAACGATTGAAAATTTTGATCACCGGATTATTTGATGGTCTAGCGTGTTAAGGTAGATAGGAAAGAGTATGAGACATCCCTCAAACCGTTTACTTTTTGAAGAGGAAGATGCATAGACAAGGAAAGTGAAATCGAGTTTGGTTTTCGCATTTCACGTATCCTGATTAATTCGAACAATGCAGAATATTTGTAGCTTGCTGAATGAACTAAGCGCATCGAAGGCCAAGGCATCAAAGCAAGGATTAACTTCGGTTTTTACTTACTCCGGATAATTATCTATCACTGAGTTTAACAACGATAATTCCTTTCTCAAATACTGCCTAGTATCCTCCAATGTATTGTACAGAGAATAATATTGTTTGGTCTCCTTATGCTTAGCCGAAACTGAAAACAAAGAAAAGATCAGAGGACATTATCAGGTACTGTATGAATGAGTATTGTAAATTACTTTGGTTATAGAGTTCGATGAATCTTTTCTGGTACTGAGCTAATTCTGAACGACTTGGAACTTCATCTATTTTTCGAAGTAATACTGATAAAGCTCTATTCTTTTTGGCTAATTGTAACCTCAAAGCATTCAATTTTTCTTCTTCCTCGTGTAAACGAGGATCAAGTTCTTCGCAGGTTGCAGCTACTGTTGTAGACCTTTCTTCAAGTGACCTGAAGATTTTAATTTCTAATATCGGCGAGAAAAAGTAAAAATAAGTCAAAATATTCCAAAAACTAGCTTGATGAAATAAATAGACTTATTTATTCCAATTAACCTGAACAGCCACTATTCCAACTGAAGGCAACTTACTCAATAGAGGATTTCAGCAGCTCAGATTCTTTCTGACAATTTTCCTCAAATTCGGATTTCTGTTTATCTAGGTTATCTCCTTGGAGCAGTAATTTTTCTACTTCTTTAGCCTTCCTGAAATGAGCAATCAGGAGATCATGTTCAACTTCAATTTCCATCCAACTCACTCAGAATATTTCTCCTCTGATTCTAGAAGTTTAATGGCTTCTTTGAGTTCTCCTTGTTCGAGTTTTATTTTGGTTAAAGAATCTCTCATTTTCTCAATGTTTTCTTTCAACTCTTTTTTATAAGATTCAGACTGTTCTAATTTATGGAGAACAGATTCTTTGAAATTTAAAAACGTGGACAGTTTGTTTTTTTCATCGATTTCAGAAGCCACCTAAATTACGATATTAGATTACCTTAACTTCACAAAAAGGAGAATAATAAGAAAAAAACAGGTTAAAATCAAGTATCGCTGTGCCGAAAGGAATTACTTACCCCAAATTCTTTTCTGAGATTTCTATAATGCTCAGAAATTTTTTCACGATCTTTATCAGGAAGGTTATCGTAATCAAAAGATTCCTTGAAATCACAGAAATGAAAATTTTATAAGACAAAAATTAGTAATTACCTCTGCAGACACATCTATGTTTTCCAGCAATTGATCAATGTCTTGCTAAAATGATGAAAGAAAAATGAAACGTTACAGAAGGAAAAATGGACTGATGTAATTTGAATAATAATAAAGAAAAATATATAAATACAAATTTTTTCATTAGATCTTACATCAACAGACTCCTGCAATGAAATGGAAGGATTTAAAGGAACACTGGGAAGTAGTGAACATGTTGAGACCTGCTTGATTTGTCTCAATGATGCGTAGGACGGGTATCAGCGTCAGTGAAAATCAAGAAGATTATATATTTATGCACTTATGCGTAGACGTGTTGCGTTGCAAAAATAATAAAAACTTAGCTCCTTTCAATTGTAATGGAGGACATTTTGGGAAATCATTATTCCAACAAGAGTTGATGAAACATAAATTTTTCACTCACTTGCATAACGCAAACCTCTTCCTCAATTCGACCAGAGTTTTCATCAGCGATATCATTTTCATTTCTTTTCGACACACCTTTATGTTCATATTCTAAAAGAGTAATCTGAACTTTTGAGGTTATATCCTTGAAAGGGATAGCATTCTTTCTCTTCAGTACCCTGCGAGGTTTATAGAATTCATCGATGTTTTTGATATTCTGTATTATTTGCTTCTGTTTCTCTGTTAGATCTTGACATTCCGAAAAATTTTTCTCGAACTGGCTAACAGCAAACGAGTAACAAGAATCAGAGGCGTCTTTTCTAAATTCCATGGAACGCTTTACAAGCCACTGGAAAAACATTATTCTTAAGAAAGTCTATTGGAATCATGACAATTCTTTGATGAGAGGTAGTTATGATATTATAAGAACCAGTTTTTCATTAAACATTGCATCAATCAAAAATTTCAGAAATATGCGTTCGAATGAACATGCACTATTTACAAGACTGATAGACTTTTAATAATATTAGTGAAATTTGTGCAAAAAAGATATTGAATAAGATTATCTCTCACTTGTATGACTGGAAATATATGAATAAAATCCAATCCTTGGATTTGATGTGGCTCAATCGGATATGGGCACTGAATTTGTGGTAAAACAGCGACTATCTTCTCAGTTAAAGAACTAAAATTCAAAGCTTTATAAAAAATGAATATGAGAAAAAGCATTAAATATTAAAATCACATTTTTTGACCTATGGTCAAATTCTCCTGGAATAGTAAGTTAACATCAACTTCAGCATTGCAGAATTCAATACACCACACCATACCACCAACAACTTTGTCAAAGGAAGATAAGTTTTTGATCCTTGCTCGAAAATATCCGGCAGCAACGAGTAGATCTACTATTTCTTGCAATTTTTCGTACTGTTCCAAGTCTTCCCGTACATCAATAACCTAAAATCAATAGTATCCCATTCATTTTTCAGATAAAAAATGGCAGATTGATTTAAAAAATAAAACAATAAGCCAAACTGGAAGCAAAACTGACTGAAGATTCATATAAAAACAATAATTTAACGATTAATCTAATATACCCAGAAAATACTGTCTATTAACATAGAGCAAATTCTGTCTATGAATATTTGGAAGAGTTTAAACTCATTCCAATGCTGATCCGAATACCCCCATAACTAGAAAAATTTCATATTGAGTTATCAACTGATTGATTGAAAAGATTTCGGAATGAAAATAGAAACAAAAATATGTAGGTCTTAAAAACGTTTATTTTATAACCTCCTGAAAGCTGAATAGCACGTAGCCCAAAACTCCTCGAATAATTTTAGGCCATATCTGTAATGACTTTCCAGAATCCAGTTGCAACACTTTTTTCATTCTTCCAGACTGCTAAACGAATAGAATTCGCTAGGAGCCAAATCTAGTGAATACGGTAGACGCTCGAGCCACTCGTACATCAATTCATCAAATCCCACCATCTTTAAAACCTTTTTATGAATTCTATTGCTAAAACATTCTTTTGTCTTTTGTGAAACAGGTCTGTCCACACAAAATTTTTCATCCAATTGATCCAGAAAGTCACATTTGGATTCTGAGTAGATTCTTTCATAATCATTCAACAAAATCCCCTTCGCATCCCTTAAATCTTATGCCATAACTTTTTAGCTGTATTGCGTATTCATACTCTACCAGATTTGGAACTTGACATCGAATTTCAGTCCAGTTTAAACATACTTTTCACCCGAATAGAGTGCTTATAGATTTGGGCAAATGGATATTTAGGTAAAAGTTGTATCAACCGTTTAGTTTGGACTCATCGCTCGATCAACGAGTTGATCAACTTTTATGAAACACAGCATTAGTAGGCTTAACTCATATTTATAGAGGGTTTCATGAAGATCATTGATTGAATGATTCACCGAATATTTCAAGGAATATGTCAGATTGACCAATGGAATTTCGAAATAGCTGAACTTCGGGAACAGAATCGTTCTGTCAACCAGCTAAATCAAGATGGAAAACCACTGCGGGGATGAAAGAAACTTACAGCCGCTGAGAGGTATAAGCATAGAATACAGAATTAACATTCTGTTTACATTAGTCTATGCGTCTTTCGGATTCTAGCTTTCAGATCATATTAGAGGTGGGCGATTATGAATGATCGACATAATCGATTTATTTTGTATTACTAATGTTGATAATCGATTATGGAATCAGTAACTAATATGTTTTCAGAATTAAATGATGTTACTAATTGGAACTACTAATCGTGTTATATAAAGTCGTGACTTCTTTAGTAGCAGGAGGTGTAGTAGTCATTGATTTAATTTGTTTTATTACGATGGTGTGAGACATGACTTTTTGAGCATTCAAATTGTTCATTTCTTTCATGTAATGTGAATTAATTGGCAGTATAATGCTTTGTTTGTATCTAAACTAATATTTAAAAAAACATATGAATCATTTTCTTCAATCAAAGAAATAGTTTAGTAGTTGACCGTGTTGTCTTGTCCCCTCCGGACGCGGCTGCCCTGTGAAGATTAGTTTTAGTAACTAATAACTGTTATAATCGAAATATCTGGAGACATTTTCATAATCGAATTATTTCATTGGTATATCTCATAATCGCCCACCTCTACATCTTATGCTTTTCCTGTTATTCTATGTTCTGTGGGTATAATAATGAGATATTTTGAGCTCGAAAGTCGCTGGGAATATTGCGAGCTATTAAAGTACTTTAAACGGTCTTTCATTCATATATTCCACGATCCGCGAGGCTACTTCTTCTGAAAAATTACCTAAAACACGAAAAAAATTATTCGATTCAATATAAGGTTTTTTAATCGACGGCAATGTGCACAAGCCGTTCCCATCTACTTTTACCTCAAAAATTAGACTAATACATTTACAGTTGCTCATCATATAAAAAGGTACTGTTGAAAAATTCTTGAATATTGCTTTCTCAACGTCTATAGTCCGAAACCCCAGGACCATCGATTAGGTTCCTAGCGTCCGAGGATCGACCAATAAGATGCCGTCCGAGGTCAGCGGACCGAAATCTTATTCGTTGAAATCCAATTTTTGTAGAAGTGCTGAGGTGACCAATTTCATTACATTCTGTTTTCTCTTCAACAATCAGACGAGCAATGTTTGAATTATGCCTCTTCAACAATTTTTCATGCCCTTTTATCGCGTGCTATTTTCATCAATTCTTTTGTGTTAACCAAGATTTTTCGGCGCTTTTGTCCACGTAATGCGAATTTTTCTTTGAAAAAGATGAAGTTTGCGATGACCAATACGGACGCTAACGTCTACTCTGGATAGTTTTGTCAAATTTAAGTTGAAGAATGTCCCAACGGCACACCAATCACTTTTTTCGATTTTATGAGCTCTCAAACCAGCCTAGACTCTACGATGATGAAATTTCAGAATATGAAAGATATCAATAACCTCCATGTATATGCATAAATTTCCGTTACGATCTGATGAATATCTAATTCGTTGTAGAGTATTTCAAAAAATGTGAATTTTTTATAATTTGGCTCCTTGTCCCAGGTAGTTTATTTGTTTTCATAATTTTTACAGGCGCTCGGTTTTTTTCAGTAAAACGCTGAACGAAAGGTTTATTATGAGATATCAAAAATCCGTAAAATGAATTGTCTTTAAAACATCGAAAATTTAAGATTAGTGATTTGAATACACAGAAAACAGTAAAGCATGTGTATAATTTCTCTATTTGCTACTGAGTGTCTCAATTTTGGTATTTGGCCTGATGTTGAAATTTTTGTGGCGTTCAAACTTGGTGACAAACAAAAACATAATTATATTCCTTAAAATATATATCAATTATTCTAAGGCTTACATTATTTTCCCGTTCTCCCGTTTCAAGTCTCTTGGCATATTTACTTGCCAGTTTGGAAAACGAAGAATTTCCCTTTGTTGACATCTGATAAAATAAATTATCAAAAACTCAATTTACTCGTACTCCAATTTAATTTAAGAATTTTAATAAAATACGATTGAAAGTGCTAATGAATATAAACACGAAATAGATATCAGCTGACGAACTGTCAACTTGTAATGGTTATACATCACATAGCCGAGTTTTTGAAATTTTCGAACTACTTTCTTGTCTGAACTTATCCACCGTTTTTTAGCATTGCTTGTTGACGGGTAGAGTGATAATGATGGGATATAAGAAGATTGTCCAGCCGTGTTGCCGAACTCACTGATCTTCCTAGATTCGCATGAAGCTGCGGATATCCGAATCATAGATCAAAGAGAACTTTAATCTTTAATCTATGATCCGAATAGAAAAAAGTTTTATATGCACTGACGTAAGGTCAAGTTATTCTTGTACCCTTGTCAAACTCCGAATTGGCGGTGATAAAAATCGCATGGATTGTAATATTATCATAAAAAAGTATATCTATCCTGCTGAATTTTTATATGGCCATGATCAATGTAAACTTTTTTGTAGGGGCGGTCAAAATCGGTTTTATATCAGGCTCATGGAATATAAGCCTGGAACAGACCAAGCTAGAGAATTTTAGGGCAACCGAAAAAACAGATTAAAATTTTCAAAAATACTTCTTGTCATTATGCAGGGCCTGCAAAAGATTTGTATCTGAAAGCGAATGGCGATTAAAAAACTTCTTCTATCCCACTATTATCGAACTACTTGTGAGAAGGGATTGCTCAAAAATAATGAATAAGTTCACCCAAGTGGACATTTGTTTTCTACTCTGTTAAAACCATAGACATATATATATATGTCTATGTTTTGAAAACGAAACTGGCAGCAAAATCGTATACATTTTTATTTGTTAACATTTAATAATATTTGATGAACACAATATCAATATGAGTTCCGATGGAAAGAAAATATCATTCGGATTCAGCAAAATCTCCAAAAAGCCTAATGTACTTGCTCCTACAGTACAAGAAAAAAAATCGGTTGAACTTATAGATTGTCTGGAGGGATCAGAAATAAAAGTGAAAAAGTAAGTATTCGTTTTTCTGTTTTTAAAATTATTGATTCAATTCAGAAATGCATTCTTAAATTTATTTCAGTGCAGTAGAAAAAATTGTAAAAGCACCCTAGTTATACCAGTTGAAGTAAATGTGAGCAAACTTGAACGAAGAATTCTTAAGAGTAAAAAAATTGAAACAAATCAAACTGATGAAGATACGAGACCAGATTCTGAGTTGACTATCGAAGAATTGGCTGCAAGACAACTATTGAAAGGTATCTGCTTATTGCTTTATCACAAATTTCAATAACTTGGTTTTTTCTCTATGATGTTATGGAACTAATGAATTTGGCTTTTCTTCAGAGGCTCGAAATAAATTAATGCAAAGTAGAGATACTGTTAAAGTGCATACAGTACCAATTGAGGAAAGTTCAACTGTTGAGGATATTATTGAGTCATCTTTAGGTGATTATGAAAGTGTTCCAATTGAAGATTTTGGTTTAGCATATATACGAGGATTGGGATGGAAGGAGGGAATGTCTGTTGGTAAAAATCAGGCAAAGTACTTATATGTAATTCTAACATCAATTTTTAACTTATTAGAATAACTTGTAGGTTCGTTGAACCTGATCGAAGACCTAAACTCCTAGGACTTGGAGCACAGAATATTCTGGATTTACATAAGAATGTGGATGAAAAAGATGACGAAATGTTGTTCCTTACAAAAGGAGCTTATGCAAAAATCATTGCTGGACCACATATGGGTAAATTTTGTGAAGTGAGTATTAGGTTTTTTACTGAGATAACATTCAATAAGTAATTGTTTGAAATTGCACAGTGAAGAATTTCACAACTTCCTCCAGAACTACTTCAGGACCAAATTCTCTTTAAACTGTCTTGAAATTTTCTATTTCAAGTATCAAACCTGTATTTGCTGGTCAGTTTATTCAGCAGTGTTTGTGGTTCTAAGCAGAAATTTGTCCCCTTTTGAAGATCTCCATCATCACATACTTAATTTTGAACCTTTCATATAATGAACTTATCTGCTTTCCTGAATAGGGAACTTGTTGTGTTCCCTGGTAATCGTGCATGACATAACCTCTTTGATGTAAGTTTGCATGTAGCCTACTCACAATGAATACAGTTAACGTTTACTGTTGACTTGCAGACAAATTTAAAGTTCGATTAATAGAACACCTCTTATGGTTGTTCCTGTATATTTGTTAGGTTATAGTTTTCAAGTCCTGATTGGTATAATTAGCATTCATATTTCATCTTTATGAACTTCCTTATGTGTATATCACAACATTTCATGGATACATACCTGAATAAATTCCAGGTCAACTTTAGAAAGAAATCCCTGATATTCTTTCCAGTAAAACAAATATTCATCTTATATGTATATATTTTATGCTTTCAAAAATATTTAATGTCATTCTGTCAACAATACAATTTGCACAAACATAAAAAAATGTTATTATTACAGGTTCATTCTACTGATGAGTGGTCTAGAGTGGTAACAGTTAAAATACATGCTACCAATGAAGTTATAACATTAAATGAACTATTAGTTGTACCAATTGCAAAAGAGACTTATGAACGTGAATCTAAAGTTATCAGTAAGTAAATATTTCAGCTCCTTTTATAGTAATTTTATTTTGTCTAATTTCTACATTATCCTGGAAGCTATCCGAGATGCCGTTGAAAGAATCAATATGGCCACTTGCAAAACTATTCGTTTGATAGCAAATCTCATTTTAAATATTATTACCTTCAAGTAAATGAACTTTCAAATATTTGCTCATAAATTATAAAACCTTGAGACTACATTCAAACAATCCATTTGCTTGATTATCAAAGATCAGTATAGGTTAATGTCACTTGTAAAAATATATCAAATTATTTTTTATACAGATAATGCAAAGTATGAACAATATAAAATCAAGGACAAGTACATAGAAGTCGCTTCTAACAACAAAAATTCGGAAGATAAAAGTAACACAAGATTTGATTCAGAAGAATTACATACAGAACGTGTGAAAGTCGAAAACGTTTCTCCTGAAAATGATCTCTATGAAGAAACAAAAAGTATTTCATCATTAAAGCACAAAACAGCAAAACATGAAAAAGAATATAGAAATAATAGAAATAGATCCAGAGAAAGAACCACAAGAAAAAAACTATCAAGTAGATCTAGTGATTCGTCAGACGGAAATGAACATGAAAGAAATAAAATGAAGTCTAACAGGAAACACTCCGGAAGGAAGGACGAGGCAGTTTTATCAGAAGAATCTTCAGAAGAACATTCAAAAAGAAGAAGAAAAAACAGAAGTCGAAGTAGGTCAAGAAGTTCCTCAACAGAATATTATAAAAATCTCATAAAGAGAAAAAAATTGAAATTTCATACTCAGATGAAGAATATAAAGATAAAAAATTTTCAAGCAAGAATAAAAATGAAAGACATTCACATAGGAAGAAAAGCAAAAAGAATCATAGCAAAAATAGAGATTCTTCTGAATCCGGAGGTCGAAGTAGGGCCAGAAGTTCATGCTCAGGTTCAGATGAAGAATATAAAGACAGAAAATCTTCAAGAAAAGACAAAAAAAATGAACATTCTTCAAATAGGAAAAAGCAAAAGAATCGTCGAAAAGATAGAGATTCATCTGAATCAGATTATTCTGAAAAAAAATCAAGGGATTATAGGAATAAATATAAAACTGAGAAGTATAAATCAAGATATTAAAAATAAACTAGTTACAACATATTAAATTTTACTTGTGACTACTGGTTGAAAGCAGAACTCACTTATGTATTTTATTCATTGTATATATTTGAATCAACTTTACCGTAGCTATCTTGAAGAATATTCATTAAATGTATTTTTTAACTAAATGTACTGATTTTTATTTCAGTGTCTTGATCAAGCGCTGGTTAAGGCAGTGAAGATTTGGAGTATTTTATCATAACACTCTACTTTTTTCCCCTCTAGAAACAACAGTGAGTAATTTAAGGCCATTGTGTCGAAGAGGGATATGAGAGACATAAGGCAGCTTGAAAAAATCACTTCATGAACAGCAAATCAATTGAATGGACAAGCATATTTGCAATATATTACAAAACATAACTAATTTGTTTTATTATTGGCCTACCACATGTTGAAGCCACAAAGCTAAAGAAACAGTTGGTGCTAATTTTGTTGCCCCAGTTGGACTTTACTCATATTGTTAATTTGAGCTTACATGTTTACAATTGCTTTGGAAACATGCACAACTTAGCATAGAAATGAGTATTTTTCATGTATTTGATAGAAGACTATTATTAAGTTCAAAAAGTACACTCTGTTGTGTTTTATACTCCTTGCATTCTCTTAATTAAACTGTTTTCACCCCACTTGTTCCAGACTGTGACCTTTCATCTCAGAACGGAGTATAAAGATCTCTTCTTGCTCTTGAATGAAAAGAGGAACTTTCAATTCACTGGTCTTGATTGGTGGGTTGTCGAAGATTAGGATTCACTCAGTTTTTTCCCTTCTAATTTTGAATGTTTGTTTCACACTTCTGTCATAACAAAGATTGTACAAATTGAATTTGTTAAAAAATTTCTAGTTCTCTTTCATTTTCTGAAATTTGTAAATGAATCCGAATTTTGTTAATGCTACTGTACTTCGTACCTGTATCTGTTTGTTTTTATTTCCACATTTTTCCCTCCAAAGTCACGTGATCTGAAGTTCTGCTCCACTCTGATTTACTCAGTATATAATAATCTGTGAAGATACTAGTTCTTCAGCTCTCGACTTAAAACAAGAGTTGCCACAAGCACATGTTTTTTTATATATAATCCAGTTTGCTTATGTTGACAATTTGAGGGTGCACTGGGCCAATTAGCTATATAAGATAAACTTTCAAGGATACATTTTCATAAAAATAATGATTAAGTGGATTCATGAAGCTTCATTTGTATGAAAGTGAGGTAGTGCTGGGAGACAACCACATCAGCCAATCAGAACAGTTAATTCGTACTATTTGCTATGATTGGCAGATAGGGCATGTTGCCTCTGGCACCAATACCAAGTTCAGAGAACCTGTATTAACGAAGTTTGGTTAGTATGGTCACTTTTTTCAATTTTGAGATCACTTTTGTGAAAAATGATAGGATTATGATTAAATTAAGGAGTGACGATAGCCTTAATTTGAACATGTATATTATCACATTACTAATTATTTATGTATTTGTTTTATTGAAAAGAAATACATTACATTCACAAATAACCACTAACATTAAAATTATATTAACAAGGTGTTAGTGTTTCACTTTGGATAATATCAGTTTCGAATTTCTTCATATTACTCTTCTTTTGTAAAAAGTGATTAGTGCTTGAGTTATATTGAAACCTCCTAGAAGGCTCAAAACCCACATGAATAAAAACACAGGTATAGGAGATAATATTAAATGAGTTCTTTTCAAAAGATACAATGAACTATAGCCTAAGAATGTTATATACATATAATATAATACAGCTACTAACCAAAATGTATTTCCTAAAAATCTTGAAATGAACCATTCATGACTTATCAGACCATTATAAAAAAGTAATTGAAAGAAATGGAGTAGTACCAATGGCGGAAAAAACGCGTTCAGGTGAACATCAAATGAATAACCCCACTCTACATCTTCACCATGTTCATCTACTCTAAAGTATTTATTGAGAAAAAACCAAAAGAGTGTAGCTATAATTACACCTAACCCTATGCAGTCAAAAAATACCACATAGAGTAAGAAATGAATGAATTGCAAAAAACTCAAACGTAGAATAACAGCAAATCCTACTGAAGTCAAACATAAACATGCAGCAAATAATACTAAGAATGCAGGATCGTCCCTTGCAAACTGTGATTTTGTTTGTTTCCTATGATGGAAATTACGATATACTTTTTGGGGTGCTGTAAATAAATAAACCATTTGCCATAAAGCAAATTCGAAGTCCATTTGATTGAACTTGAATATCCTCCTTAAATATTTATATCTTTTAGTTGCGGCAGACATACAGTCCCTCTGTGTTACTGGTAAGGGTATTGAAGAATTTCTTGAAGTGAAATTTAAACTTGAAGCCACACTACTAGTGGGAGACGGAGATTTTACTTTATAGTCCATTTTTAAGCTGAAATATTCAATACCTCTATCAAGAGTTTTTCTCAAATTCATTATATGTTACCTATTGAATGAAACCGTACTTTTTGGAAGTCTCTAGCTTTACGTTCCACATGAAATAATTACTACGCTTTGATAGGAGAAATTCTACATTGCCCAACATGAAAAAGTTCAAGATTTTTTCGTTAATTTCGCAAGTTGCGGCCAATCTGAAAAAAAGAAAATACTTTCTGACAGTCTCTAGCTATACGTTCCACATGAAATAATTACTACGCTTTGATAGGAGAAATTCTACACTGCCCAACATGAAAAAAAGTTCAAGATTTTTCTATAATTTTGCAAGTTGCGGCCGTTCTGAAAAAATGAAAAATACTTTCTGACAGTCTCAGCTATACGTTTCCATGAAATAATTACTACGCTTTGATAGAGAAAAATTCTACACTGCCCAACATGAAAAAATTTCAAGATTTTTTCTATAATTTACAAGTTGCGGCCGTTCTGAAAAAATGAAAAATACTTTCTGACAGTCTCCAGCTATACGTTCCACATGAAATAATTACTACGCTTTGATAGAGAAAAATTCTACACTATCCAACATGAAAAAATTTCAAGATTTTTTTCTTAAAATTTTCCCTATCAAAGCGTAGTAATTATTTCATGTGGAACGTATAGCTAGAGACTGTCAGAAAGTATTTTTATTTTTTCAGATTGGCCGCAACTTTGCGAAATTATCGAAAAAATCTTGAACTTTTTTCATGTTGGGCAGTGTAGAATTCTTCCTATCAAAGCGTAGTAATTATTTCATGTGGAACGTATAGCTAGTGACTTCGAAAGTATTTTTCATTTTTTCAGATTGGCCGCAACTTGCGAAGTTATAGAAAAATCTTGAACTTTTTCATGTTGGGCAGTGTAGAATTCTTCCCTATCAAAGCGTAGTAATTATTTCATGTGGAACGTATAGCTGAGACTGTCAGAAAGTATTTTTCATTTTTTCAGAACGGCCGCAACTTGCGAAATTATCGAACAAAAATCTTGAAATTTTTTCATGTTGGGCAGTGTAGAATTCTTCCCTATCAAAGCGTAGTAATTATTTCATGTGGAACGTATAGCTAGAGACTGTCAGAAAGTATTTTTCATTTTTTCAGAACGACTGCACCTTGCAAAAGTATCGAAAAAATCTTGAACTTTTTCATGTTGGGCAGTTTAGAATTTTTCCTATCAAAGCGTAGTAATTATTTCATTTGGAACGTATAGCTAGAGACTGTCAGAAAGTATTTTTCATTTTTTCAGAACGACTCACACCTTGCAAAATTAACGAAAAAATCTTGAACTTTTGTAATTTTGGGTAGTGTAGAATTCTTCCATATCAAAGCGTAGTAATTATTTCATGTGGAACGTATAGCTGGAGACTGTCAGAAAGTATTTTCATTTTTCCAGATTGGCCGCAACTTGCGATATTATCGAAAAAATCTTGAAATTTTTTCATGTTGGGCAGTGTAGAATTCTTCCCTATCAAAGCGTAGTAATTATTTCATGTGGAACGTATAGCTGGAGACTGTCAGAAAGTATTTTTCATTTTTTCAGAACGACCGCACCTTGCAAAAGTATCGAAAAAAAATCTTGAAATGTTTTCATGTTGGGCAGTGTAGAATTCTTCCCTATCAAAGCGTAGTAATTATTTTATGTGGAACGTATAGCTAGAGACTTTCAGAAAGTATTTTTTATTTTTTCAGATTGGCCGCAACTTGCGAAATTATCGAAAAAAACTCTTGAAATTTTTTCATGTTGGGCAGTGTAGAATTCTTCCCTATCAAAGCGTAGTAATTATTTCATGTGGAACGTATAGCTAGAGACTTTTAGAAAGTATTTTTAATTTTTGCAGATTGGCCGCAACTTGCGAAATTATCGAAAAAAAATCTTGAAATTTTTTCATGTTGGGCAGTGTAGAATTCTTCCCTATCAAAGCGTAGTAATTATTTCATGTGGAACGTATAGCTAGAGACTGTCAGAAAGTATTTTTCATTTTTTCAGAACGACCGCACCTTGCAAAAGTATCGAAAAAAAATCTTGAACTTTTTTCATGTTGGGCAGTTTAGAATTTTTCTTTATCAAAGCGTAGTAATTATTTCATTTGGAACGTATAGCTAGAGACTGTCAGAAAGTATTTTTCTTTTTTTCAGATTGGCCACAACTTGCGAAATTATCGAAAAAAAATCTTGAACTTTTTTCATGTTGGGCAGTGTAGAATTCTTCCCTATCAAAGCGTAGTAATTGTTTCATGTGGAACGTATAGCTAGAGACTGTCAGAAAGTATTTTTCATTTTTTCAGAACGACCGCACCTTGCAAAAGTATCGAAAAAAAATCTTGAACTTTTTTCATGTTGGGCAGTTTAGAATTTTTCCCTATCAAAGCGTAGTAATTATTTCATGTGGAACGTATAGCTAGTGACTTCCCGAAAGTATTTTTCAATTTTTCAGATTGGCCGCAACTTGCGAAATTAACGAAAAAAAATCTTGAAATTTTTTCATGTTGGGCAGTGTAGAATTTTTCCCTATCAAAGCGTAGTAATTATTTCATGTGGAACGTATAGCTGGAGACTGTCAGAAAGTATTTTTCATTTTTTCAGAACGACCGCACCTTGCAAAAGTATCGAAAAAAAATCTTGAACTTTTTTCATGTTGGGCAGTTTAGAATTTTTCCCTATCAAAGCGTAGTAATTATTTCATGTGGAACGTATAGCTAGTGACTTCCGAAAGTATTTTTCAATTTTTCAGATTGGCCGCAACTTGCGAAATTAACGAAAAAATCTTGAAATTTTTTCATGTTGGGCAGTGTAGAATTTTTCCCTATCAAAGCGTAGTAATTGTTTCATGTGGAACGTATAGCTGGAGACTGTCAGAAAGTATTTTTCATTTTTTCAGAACGACCGCACCTTGCAAAGTATCGAAAAAATCTTGAACTTTTTCATGTTGGGCAGTTTAGAATTTTTCCCTATCAAAGCGTAGTAATTATTTCATGTGGAACGTATAGCTAGTGACTTCCCGAAAGTATTTTTCAATTTTTCAGATTGGCCGCAACTTGCGAAATTAACGAAAAAATCTTGAAATTTTTCATGTTGGGCAGTGTAGAATTTTTCCCTATCAAAGCTTTGTAATTATTTCATGTGGAACGTATAGCCAGTGACTTCCCAAAAGTATTTTTCATTTTTTCAGATTGGCCGCAACTTACGAAATTAACGAAAAAAATCTTGAACTTTTTCATGTTGGGCAGTTTAGAATTTTTCCTATCAAAGCGTAGTAATTATTTCATGTGGAACGTATAGCTAGAGACTGTCAGAAAGTATTTTTCATTTTTTCAGATTGGCCGCAACTTGCGAAATTATCGAAAAAAATCTTGAACTTTTTTCATGTTGACCAGATTGTTTCCCTATGAAAGCGAGATAGTATTTTCTATCCATGAATCTTGTCAAATACGATTCGATATAAATAATCTGAAACCATTTTCGATAGGATGCAAAAAAAGTAAAGATTTTGAAGTCATCAAAAAGGTTTTGAGTATTCCTTAAACCCGATTTGTTTATCTGAAGTATTTTAAGATAAAAATAAGTAAGACTTGATTTCTTCTTATTGAACGAAAACGCAGTCAACTAATATTCAGCGTCAGAGCGCAGCGTGTCATTGACCACATTCACCACCGACGCCACTGGTCGATATGGTAACTTTGGGATCTCGGCCTGCTGGCCCGGCCTGCTGTCGTCACACTGGTTTGAATGAAACCGATGATTTCAATACATTCCAAGTTATATAATTAATGATTTAAAATGATAAACCCATCTTTGCTCAAACCCTTGCTACATATACATTTTATTTGACTTCCTAGTAAATGAACATCATTTATATCATTCAATTCATATCAAAACAATAAAAAACTTCATTAATGATGTGTTGGTAATTGACGTTACATAAGTCAATTTCAAGCGGAATGTGGTTCACGGGTAATGGTAATCTATAAGGTATTTCAAGCGACGAACCAAGAGTAACCAGGTTATGATTTTGGTCCATCCAGCGGTTATTCCTGGTTCTTCTTGGTTATTCCTTCGAAATCCAGAAAGAATAACCAGAAATTATCGCTTGAATGCTCGGGTTTGTTTATCCGTGCTGTCATTCTTTTGATTCGCGTTTATTTATGCTCATAGGTTATCTGCATAACACGCTATCTGAGCATTTATCTGATTCAGATAAAAAAGGCCCATTCCCGAAGCTTATTATAAACAAAAAGACATTTTTATAAGCAATTTTTTATTAGCCAATATATCCTTATAATGGAATTACTGAAACTACAATAAATTTAACAAGGAATAAATACCAAATTAGAATCATATAATATCTATACATGTAAAAAAATGATCATAAAAAAAATTATTTTGTGAGTAACTAGGAATGAAGAAAATGACAAGAAATGATTAAAATGAAAAATATCAATATTAACAGCTAGTAAAAGGAAGAAAATTAAGTCAAAGAGGAATGTTTTAATTTTGAAGTCAATGACAAATTTTTTTGAGAGTTAGAAATTAAATCTATTTTTGCATTATTTCAAGATTATACTTGATGAAAATTTGAAACAAACACAAAAAGGCAATGAAAGAACTTCTTATACTCTTAACCTTAGGAATGGCAATGACAAATCTCATGATGGTTTTAACAAACAATATTTTGAATTTGTATATTTCAGTTTATTCCAATTTAAAAAAAATAGAGTTATTTGGTCACTTCTACTGGTTCTTCTTTCAATTTAATGATCTACCTTAAAATTGCTACCATATTGTGCATTCTCAGAACACCCAAACTATTGATACGATGCTTTGCAGATACTCTCAGTATTGCACACATAACATAAATTTGAAGCAACCTGAAAATTTATCTTTTCATAGTTTCATTAACAGAATTCTCAATGGATTTTTATTGATTTCTTGTGGCTATAATTTTCAGGTTCTTCTTGTAATTTTCAAATCATTATCAATCTAGATTGCTTCACACAAATGACATTTTCTCTTTGAACCTTTTATTTCTTCTCTTATAGACTTATCCTGAAATTTGAAATAGAATTGAATATTATCTTTATAACAAATTCAATAAGAAAAGATGGTTTTTCTGTGTTACTTCAACGTACTTTCAGTTGATGACTGGTTAAGGTACTCTCTGCATTCAATGTTTGCAGCTGCACCTAATCTGTACATTCTACAATGCTTCTAATGTTTTCCAAATAATTTTTTTACCTAGGTGATTTATAGAAATGAAATTTTTCTCCATTGAATGTATAGTTTCTGCTTCAATTTTATTTTTGAGTTTTCCTAAAATTTAAGTTGTGATCAAATACCTACAGCCTTCAATGTTAAAATTCAAGAAAATCATTGGATTTATAAGTTTCATTTCAACGCACCTTCAGTTGACAGACCATTTGTATTACTGATCTGTAATTTACGATTTCCACATGATTTTCAGCAACATTATTCAGAAGCACATGATTATATTAGATCCTGAGTATTTCCTTCTTTCAAGAACTGTATTTCATAATTGCTCTGTTTTTTTATTATGTTGAAACACTCTACATTCTTCTTATTTGATATCAGGGTATTGTGGTCCCATTTTTGATGAGTTCTTTCAATCTACTCACTATCTTCAAGTTTCTTTTGAACCTGTGAATTTAGGAAGAGCGTATTATTTTTAATTTGATCTTAAATTGCCTTAGTTCCTGCCTGGAGTTGAACTTCCATTTCATTAAATAGAATTCGTGTTGCTGTAGTTTGGATTGTTAATTATCTCTGTGAAATATTCAATAGTCTTTCGGTTCTACCAAGATCAGTTTTCAACTTCCAAATAATTCAAAGTCCTTGCATTGTTTACTATTTTCATGTTTATACACATCTAACCTTACTTGCTCTAATAACCCTGCTCTCGAGCAGGGTTACGATTTTGGTTTGATTTGACATTTCTCGATCAAATTGAGGTTAATTCATGACGTCACGGATCTATAACCTAAACCGCTTGAATGCAAAAGGTATGTACCACAAAAGACCAAAGATAACCGGTTACTCTTGGTTCGTCGCTTGAAATACCTTTTTATGTTCTTTTTAAAAACAGCCATTGCTAGAAAGACCAAAATAATTACCGGTCTTCCTTTTGAAATTGACTATCAGCAGTAGGTCTTTTGTACCTTTTTTTGGCACATGTGAAGTTATACACTGCTTCATTGATGGGTACAATTTTCACGTGCAGATTATGGATGATGGTATAGACGAAATTATGTTGCGGTGCTGTCAAACCTAAAATATATCCCCAGATTTATGTTGAAATGTCTGAAATGTACCAACATGTTTTCCATACAAAAAGATTGAAATAATTACTTCAATTACTCTCCATTGTCAAGTAGTTTCCAAAAAAATATTTTTAGCATGCCCATAAGTAAAATTGGTATTAACGTTGCTTTAATTCTGGCCAAAAAAAATCGAATTATAATATTCATTAAAATATAGCGCGAACGTAAATTTTCTTCTGACTTATAAATATATATTTTGGTCTAGCTGCTAAGGAAAAAATTTTTTAGGTGTTAAACATGATAAATGTATCCAGAGTTTACCGTTTAGTGATGCAACTCGATAATTATTGAGCAGTGAATTCTACTCCCAGTCCGTAATTTCACAAAATTTATATATCGACCCCATAATCGACAGTCGGCAACCATGGTCCTCCATCCCACAATGAAAACTTTTCATGTCATAGTCACACACCAACTAAAAACTTCATAACTTCACACCATAACCGTATTTTTATTGAGGTTAGTAAATCTATGATATATATGATTATCATATGAATATGTAATCTGCGTGTAATGTGTACATCCAAAGAATTGATTTCTTTATATACATTATTAATATCCTTTGTGTGATCGAGTGGTCAGAGAATTTGGATATGATTCTTAAACAATCATGAATACATATAAAATTGGGTCAACACCTATAAGTCTTGGTGTGCATTTCCTATAAAAGGAACCTAATTTTTCTCCCTGCAAATACTTAAAGAATTAACCGAATGATAATTTTCAATCGATTATCAATCTTCAGGCCAATTTTTGATAGAAGTTCTATCTGCAGGTAGTGGCAGGGTATAACTTTCAATTATTGAAGCTCTTTTCAGCATATAATATTTTTAGTCTGCGAGGAATAGCTTCTGAAAAAATAAGTGTGAAAAATAAATCATTCAAAATGGTTAAGGAACGCTTTGATAACATTTTGAAGTCTGAAGAAGATAAAAGGCATTATAGAGGTCTGATTCTTTCAAATGAATTAAAAGTACTACTCGTTAGTGATCCCAGTACTGATAAATCAGCTGCTGCATTAGATGTCAACGTTGGTAAGTGTCTTCATACATTCATACTCAAAAGAATAAAATATATATTCATAAAATAATTTAGGTTTATATAAAAAAAAGTCTAATCTTAAAACTTTTTTGCATGAGGTAAAATGGATGTCAAATGCATAAATTCAATATATACTCTAGGCAATTTGATAGTTTTGTTGTTACTTCTGTTTATAATTTAAAGAAACTCTTTTTTCAGGTTATATGAGCGATCCTAAAAATGTAAAGGGGTTAGCTCACTTCTGTGAACATATGCTCTTTTTAGGAACTGAGAAATATCCTAATGAAAATGATTATAATAAATTTTTGAGTGAACATGGTGGCAGTAGCAATGCTGCAACATATCCTGATCACACAGTTTATTACTTTGATGTTGTACCTGAGCATTTATCAAGTGCTCTTGATAGGTTAGAATCAGTATTTTTGTATTTTCTTCTGATGAGCTTATTGACATTACAGATTTGCCCAATTTTTTATTGCACCTCTATTCACTGAAAGTGCTACTGAAAAAGAATTGAATGCAGTTAACTCAGAACATGACAAAAATATTCAAAGTGACCTGTGGAGATTAGATCAGTTAGATAAGCATCTCGCAGACCCAGATCATCCTTATCATACTTTTGGAACAGGTTTGTATGAATTTGGGGTTACAAAATTAATAAATTTGAAGAATTATATCTAACCCACTTGCAGCTTGTCATTTTAGAATTTACATTCTATATTATATTCCATTATGTCGGTCATCTAAGAGACCATGAAAATTTGACACACCCCTACCGAAATAAAAAAATATAAATTTTTTCAATTTTTAATTCTTTCATGACGTTCCAATCGAATTAATCGTCTGTCATTTCAGTTCACATATTTTAATGGCTGCAATATTGAATACTTCCTCTTTATGAAAATATCCCATCTTGTTTGACAGATTGATGGTAAACTAACCATGTCTTTGCTTAGCTAACCCTCATTTCATAGTTGCTGGGTAATAGGTCATAACTTAAATATATGTTCTCGACTGACCATTTGCTCTTAGATAGACATTCTAATTGTTCTGTTTGTTCAGGAAACAGGTATACCCTAGATACGCTACCAAAAAGAGAAGGAATCAATGTTAGAGATGAACTTTTGAAATTTCATAATACATGGTACTCGTCTAATTTGATGAGTTTAGCTGTGTTGGGTAAAGGTGAGAATGTTGAAGAACATGCAAGTTCAGTTGTTTAACACGTTAATCTTTCTAGAGAGTTTAGACGAGCTTGAGGCTACTGTAGTAGAACTATTCCACAATGTGGAAAATAAGAATGTCTCCTCACCAGTATGGGGTGATGCTCCATTTAAGGATGACAGTTTTGAAACATGTACCTATATTCATCCTGTTAAGGATGTGAGAAATTTGAATATCATATTTCCATGCAGAGATTACATTGATGAATATAAAGCAGCAGTGAGTTTCAATATTTAATGATATACAGGGTGTCCCGTAACTCAACGTCAAGCGGTTACTAGGCGATATGCTAGGTTATACCAGTTCTAGCAAAAATTAAAAGAAATAAAAAAGTGAATCTAACAATGGATTTGTGACTGTAATCAATAGCATGGTTATTTAGGATTATTTAAAAAAAATCACTGCAAAATTGGAAAATTTGTGACTACAAAAATATACCTATTACCACTTAACCAAGTGACATAGAATTTTTTTAAATTTTTGCTAGAACTAGTATAACCTAACATATAGCCCAGTAACCGCTTGACGTTGAGTTACGGGACACCTGTATACATGTATATGTTAGGGAAGTACTAAATATTGGATTACGAAGAGTAGGGAAAGCATAATGTGCAGGAGAAAACAATTTTTTTTTTTACAAATGTCCAATCAAGTGATGGCATTCCTCTGCAAACAAATATCCTCAGTTAGAAAGATAACCGATGGATTATCAAGTTAGTTTCAATCAGTGGGAGCTAGCTTTCTATTAAATTTTCAAGATACAAGCAGGGTAAATTGGTTTTACTTTCGTTCAACAGATGCAATGTGCTTCAACTTTCCTCTCTCTAACTTGAAATAGCTTTGTTTGCTACCTTTTTCCACTCCCTTCATTGGCCAAAGCCATTCCGGGGCTTTCCACATCTGCATTGACGTTTCGATTTATTCATAAATCATCTTCAAGGCTCTGAATTGAAAAAGATGTTAATTTTACATTTAAATGTGGTATTAACAATAAACCATTCTCGTATTGTCAAATCGTAAATTTAGAAATAGGTATAGTAGGAGACAATTAAATGGATATACTTACACCCTCCATTCCAAAAGAAACCTAACATTTAAAAAAAATAAAAAAATAAATATACATTTTGGAAAAAATAATTTTCATTAATCAATGTCGTATTTTTGTTCTATTTTAATCTTATTATATTTCAATAAATTTTTTTCAAATTAAATTATTAGTTTATATAGTTAAACACATTATTCATCTAGTTGTTCTAGTTTTTAAATCCATTAATATTAATATGTAATATACAAAGGATGTAATTTAAAAGATACAGAATTCATTTATATATTTCCTTTTTGTTGGTTGTGTAATTTTTCCATTCATTTACATGATTTTGTATAGCTGGTTTATTGTTAATACCATATTTAAATGAAAAACCAACATCATTTCTATTTCAGAGCCCTGAAGATGATTTATGTATGTATCAAAACGTCGGCAGTTACAACAGTGTATTAATACCATTAAATATTGTGTGTTCTGTATCATCATATTATCTCAAAAAATCAATGAATTTCAGCCTCTGAGTTACCTGAGTCATCTTATGGGCCATGAAGGTCCAGGCAGTATTTTATCGATATTGAAATCCAGAGGTTGGTCGAACAGTCTATTAGCTGGTCCACGGTCAACTCCAAGAGGTTTCAGTTTTTTTACTGTAGCAGTAGATCTGACAGAAGAAGGAATAGAGCACACAGACGAGATTATTAAATTAGTATTTCAAGTGAGTTTTTTCAAGGTTGAAACAAACTTTATTATTTAAATGAATTTTATTTTTTCAGTATATTAATATGCTTAAACAACAAGGCCCTTTGAAATGGGTGTATGATGAAAATAAAAATATTGGAGAGATGACTTTCAGATTCAAGGATAAAGAGTCACCAAGAGGTTATATCTCCTCTCTAGTCCATTATTTAAGCGTGAGCAAATGTTTTATCAAAGTAACAGAATTATTGTTATATTTTTTCCTTATATTTTAGCATTTTCCAATGGATGATGTTTTATGTTGTAATATAATTTTGTCGGAGTGGAAACCAGAGTTGATAAAAGAAGTATGGAATCATTTGGTACCAAGTAAAATACGGTAATTTTTAGAAAACATTTTTCATCAAAAAAATTTATTTTGAAAATTTGGTTGACTAGATTGAGTGATGAATTTGCAATTTTTCAGTTTTTCAAACAAGTTACAAAATACTGACCATTCAGTTTTTTCAAACAGTATGTTCAGTAAGTTATCACATTGCTGAATTTATTGTGATCTAGAGTCTGCTCTAGTTATTTTTAAAAAAATACATGGTACTTGCACTTACACTACAGCATTAAAGAAGTTATATTTTTTAATAAAGTAGATATTTTTTGTTTTTTACTTTACTGATAAAAGTACAATTTTGCTTGTGATTTCCATCAAAAATTTACCCATTTCATCAAATTATCCATTCTCCATTTTTTTTTCACCTCTGACAGTGGCATGCAGTAAGTCCTTAAACCTTTTTCTACGTGAAATACTCCCTCAAATTATCCATAAGTAATCACTGTCTAAAATTTTTTATGTTGAAAGTTTTTTGCAATATCATCAGGTCAAAAAGGGTGATTTTGTTTTTGGATTTTATTAATTGGTTATCTTAGTATTGAGATTTATAATTTTACACACCCAACCTCTTACCTGTTGAAATTTCATCAGATCATTGATATTTTAATGCAAATTATTCATGCTGAACAAAAACCAACTTGGATTTTTAATAATTTCTTGGCCAAGTAATATGAGTTATCTATTGAAAATTAATTTTCAGAGTTGCAATAGTAGCTAAAAAGTACAATGAAGAATTGGATAGTGTTGAACCATGGTATGGCACCAAATATAAAAACGTTAAAATTGATAGACAAATTATAAATGTATGTATCACCTCAAAACAAATTATTTCAATAATTGGAAAATGATTGTTTCTATTTTAGAGTTGGGAAAATGCAGGTCTCTGCGAGGAGTTCAAAATGCCAGAGAAAAATGAATTCATTCCAAATGATTTCACTTTATATCCCTTAGATGACACAACCAACAAAGACGGTTCTATAGTATGTTCATGAAATATCAATATTTGAATGGGTGATCGTTATAAAGTTTTTTACTATTAGAGAAAAAATTTCCTAGAAAAATAAAGAAAATCTATAATTCATAAAAATGGTCAATATCATTATCTCAAGTTTTGTTGTGCTTCTTTTTCTTTATGTAAAATTATTTTAATTTTAGTTTGCGGATCAACCAACAATCATCAAAGACTCAGCCTTAACAAGAGTTTGGTTCAAGCAGGATGATGTTTATAAACTACCGAAAGCTAATTTGATGTGCGATTTTGTCAGTCCTTTGGCATATTTGGATCCCTTGAATTGCAATCTTACACATATGTTCGTGCAGTTATTCCGAGATGCTTTAAATGAGTATGCATATTATGCTGAAGTTGCAGGTCTGAAGTATGAATTGATAAATACAAAATATGGACTCATTGTAAGTGATAAATTACACTTTATAAAAATAAGTGTTTATACAGGTCATACTGCATTGAAGAAATTTTTCTCACCTCAAACTAAACCCTCTAACAAGTTATAATATTGAGGATGTGCTTGAAGGATGGTGTTAATTAAAGTTTGCGTAATTTAACAACAAATAAATAGGTCGCTTTCTATGTTATAACAATTAATTTAAGCTATCTGCCTAGTAGATTTCTTTGCTTGTCATTATTAATGTCTTTAGCTTCTTATAGATTTAATTTGGTGGTGTTGTCGGTTTTGATCTCTTTCATTCTGCGGATTTCCATTTGTAATTGACATTTCTTTTATTTATTAACACGATAAACCATATTTTAAAAGAGTATTATTAAGGTACACAGGGTAAGTGGAACCGCGGTTTTCAATAGCTCATCTTTAATAATATGAGTTATCTCTTGAAAATTAATTTTCAGAGTTGCAATAGTAGCTAAAAAGTACAATGAAGAATTGGATAGTGTTGAACCATGGTATGGCACCAAATATAAAAACGTTAAAATTGATAGACAAATTATAAATGTATGTATCACCTCAAAACAAATTATTTCAATAATTGGAAAATGATTGTTTCTATTTTAGAGTTGGGAAAATGCAGGTCTCTGCGAGGAGTTCAAAATGCCAGAGAAAAATGAATTCATTCCAAATGATTTCACTTTATATCCCTTAGATGACACAACCAACAAAGACGGTTCTATAGTATGTTCATGAAATATCAATATTTGAATGGGTGATCGTTATAAAGTTTTTTACTATTAGAGAAAAATTTCCTATAAAAATAAAGAAAATCTATAATTCATAAAAATGGTCAATATCATTATCTCAAGTTTTGTTGTGCTTCTTTTTCTTTATGTAAAATTATTTTAATTTTAGTTTGTGGATCAACCAACAATCATCAAAGACTCAGCCTTAACAAGAGTTTGGTTCAAGCAGGATGATGTTTATAAACTACCGAAAGCTAATTTGATGTGCGATTTTGTCAGTCCTTTGGCATATTTGGATCCCTTGAATTGCAATCTTACACATATGTTCGTGCAGTTATTCCGAGATGCTTTAAATGAGTATGCATATTATGCTGAAGTTGCAGGTCTGAAGTATGAATTGATAAATACAAAATATGGACTCATTGTAAGTGATAAATTACACTTTATAAAAATAAGTGTTTATACGGGTCATACTGCATTGAAGAAATTTATCTCACCTCAAACTAAACCCTCGAACAAGTTATTAATATTGAGGATGTGCTTGAAGGATGGTGTTAATTAAAGTTTGCGTAATTTAACAACAAATAAATAGGTCGCTTTCTGACTATGTTATAACAATTAATGTCTTTAGCTTCTTATAGATTTAATTTGGTGGTGTTGTCGGTTTTGATCTCTTTCATTCTGCGGATTTCCATTTGTAATTGACATTTCTTTTATTTATTAACATGATAAACCAAATTTTACAAGAGTATTATTACACAATTACAATAATTCGGGGTTGTTTTTGTATTTTTTGAATGACCACATATCTATTTCTTTTTTCTTTGATGAGTTGAAATATTGTATTTTTGCTATATCTCTATGGAAGTATCATCAGGAATTATTTGTACAACTAGTATACACTTCTGAAACTACTCTCAAAAATCTTGAAATAGCTGAAAGAACATGCTTGAGAAAAATTACTAAAATCAGACACCCTAACAATCCGTTACACAATCCACCAAATCAACTTTTGTATGAAGCAACAGAAATAGAGCCAATATTGTCAAGATTGCGGGAACAGAGCAAAAAATTCATCAAGGGGATCACTAATAAGACTATAATAACACCACTAGTGCACCAATATGACCCAGAGAACCCACCAAAGGCCAAACTACCAGCACTGCCAATTTATGAACACCTGATATCGTTGGAATAACTTTTTTTTTTTTTATATATATACAATGAATACAATTGATGAATTGTAAATGTAATTGGCAGGAAGACTTCGGTCGATAGCCATTTGATGATTATTTTTTATTGTCAATAAAGTTGATTTCTCTCTCTCTCTAGTATACAGTCGCAATCAAATGTTAGGAGGCAGATTTCTTCATCCCTATAAGACTTGTTCCGATCCTAATGACACTTAACTTTAAATGATTCTGATTCAAAATTTTTTTATAGTTAGCAATCCAGGGTTACAATGATAAACAACATATTTTATTGAAGAAAATAATAGAGCGATTAACATCCTTCAAAGTAGATCCTAAAAGGTTTGAAATATACAAAGAGAGCGTAAGTTTTAACAGGAATAATCTCTCATTCCGGAATCTAATCAGCTATTTTCCAGTACATCAGGAATTTGAAAAATTTTAATGCTGAACAACCGTATCAGCATGCAGTTTATTACTTAGCTGTGCTACTAACAGAACATTCTTGGACCAAACAAGAACTTCTCGCTGCAACTGAACGTAAGTCAAATCAATCTGTTTTTCCTCTTATTCTTCATTTAATTTATATCATATCGCCCATAGAAAGAAATTTCTCATTTAGGCACAATTAAAGAAGCAAATTAAAAATCCGTTGTTTTTACCTTTGTATTGAGTAAAGTTTGACTCTTTCTTCAAAATATGTTTCCGCTCATCAACATATATCAGAAATCCTACGTCAAAAACATTTTATTTTTTCTATTAGACTTCGACGATCGTTGCTTTTTTTCTGTTTTATGTATATGGAAAAAATAAAGCCTTTTGGAACACCTTGCAGTATTCACTTCATGTCATAGCCGATGTTTTGTTTGTTTATCATTTGACTATTGTCATAAATCTAGTTGTTTCCATTTATTCAAACAATTTGCTGTACGCAAGATTTTTTGGATGCAAAGTAGAAAAAATTATGTTTTTTTGTTTCTTAATTATGCCCCTCTATTTCTTTCTCATTGAATTATTATCAAATTGCATTTTTAGTACTGACTATTGAGAGGTTAGAAGAATTCATACCACAAGTTTTGTCAAAAATGCACATCGAATGCCTAGTTCATGGAAATTTAAATAAAATAAAAGCATTGGAATTGGCCAATATTGTTGAAGATCAGCTGAGAAACTCCTTGCATATATGTCCTCTGCTACCAAGACAACTTCTACTAAACAGAGATCTGAAATTAGAAAAAGGCTGTTATTACCTCTATGAAGTTTATAATGATGTTCATAAGCCTTCTTGTATCGAACTATATTATCAGTGTGGTTTACAATCGACGCAGTTGAATATGAAAGTCGAATTATTCTCGAAAATTATTCAAGAACCATGTTTCAATATTTTGAGGACAAAGGTAATTCCTATAAATCACTAATTACTTCAATTGATTAAAAAATCAAATATTATTCATCGAGTAAAAAATTCGAAAGTTTTAACATCATGTGATATTGAAATTATTGTTATTTTTATTCAGATTCTTCACAGGGTATATAATATTTTCATTATCTTAGAAATTTGTCCTCAGTTTGATGGTGGACATTGCCTGAAGAATCTTCCTGATGATTTGATTACTTTTTTATCAACATATTTTGCATTATTGACTTAATATTTAATGGAATTTCAGCAACAATTAGGTTATATTGTCTTCAGTGGTGTAAGGCGATCGAATGGAGTCTTAGGTTTACGTGTCATTGTGCAATCTGAAAAGCACCCAGCTATTTTAGATGAAAGAATAGAAGAATTTTTAAAAGATATGAAAGTAAGTATTGAATCATAGTGGGAGGTGTGACAACTTTTAAATATGAATAGTTAGTCAATAACTTTTTTCATGTTTCTATTTCTCAAAATGAAAATATAGCAATATTTTCAATTCCTGACAGATTTGATCCGTAATCCTACTTTTTAATGTTCAAATAGATAAAAATAGACAAAAATTTCTAATATGTTCGTCATTGAGTCAAACCCTTAACAATGCAGTTTAAATCAATAATAAACATGGTATAACTCTTGAAACCATAATGAGCATGTCGAGTGGTTGTCATAACTGCTATAACTAACTGCCAACCAAAGAACATTTTTGGCGGTGGCTCTTTCTCTATAATCCAATTAGAAATATTTGGTTGAAAGAATTGTTTTTCAGCCTTATATAACATCAATGGATGAAGAAGAGTTCATACGGCATAGAGAGGCATTAGCTGCCCAGAGATTGGAAAAACCTAAGCAACTTGCCTCGCAAACAAATATATATTGGTCTGAAATAACATCTCAGCAGTATAACTTCAATAGAACAGAGATCGAAGTAGCTTATCTTCGAACACTTGAGATGAAAGATATTGTTAAGTTTTATGAGGTAAATATATGTTTAACTCTTAATCTATCATTATATTGATCATATTTCTCACTTGAAAAAACACAAAAAATAAAACTTACAAATTTTTATGGATTCATCGGAACGAATCTTCAAAATCTGTTTCACCTTTTTCAGAATGTGTCTTTCTGTCATTTTCTGTTATAATCATTAATTGAAAACTTGGTTTCAATATCATTTATATTAATATTTGGGTGTGATTAATGTAGCCCTGTCTGATTAAATTTGTGTCATGGGTTCTAATGGAATATTTAGAATGAATACTGTATCATGGAGAGGACAGAGTATTAAACAATATCGATTTGATTTGAAACATACTTCAGAATGAGGAATATTATCAATGAAAGGTTTTTTTTTACTTTTCCATAATTTATGATTATTTCAAAAACCTACGTTTTCCAGGAGTTCTTAGAAGAAAATGCTGAATTCAGAAAGAAACTATCGGTGCAAGTAATATCCATGGCTGATGGAGGAGCTGGAATAATCGCTGAAAAAGAAAATGAACCTGGCAATAATAGTGTGAAAACACCTTCAATTATTCAGGATATCACTATTTTCAAAAGTTGTCACGAGATGTATCCGTTAGTTCAACCATATTTGAGTATTCCCAGAAAGGGAAATAAATGTAAACTATGATTGTACCTAGCACATTTTGAAAATTTAATGAATACACTTTGAAATAAAGTTATGTTCTAAGTTTCAAATCAAGATATTTACTTTATTGCAAATATTATCTCTTCTGTTTTATGAAACAAGACCTGCCTGATCAGCAGTTCACCAATTGTTTTATGCAAGACATCAATTAGTAGTTTTTGAAATTTGAAGACAAATGTTAACAGAGAATATTCCAATAAATTTCACAGGAATGTGATAGATCACAACAATGCCAGTAACACTAGAAGAAAAATGCAGTCTGACAACAATGCTGTAAAATGTTTCAGGACGAGACCTTGGGGAGAAATCCATTTTTTACTATTTATCATGCATGTACTGAAATCTACGTGATTTTTGAATATGTCAGATACACAATTTAATTTAAATTAATCATTTGGCACTCTTGCTCACCTAGACAGTTGTAATAGATATACCAAATCTCTGCATTCTTAGAATATTTGAGTGAAAAGTGGTATCAATCATTTTGCTGTAACTTACTGATCTGTGGTCAAAACTATTTATGAACACCAAATTTTCCCAATTTTGGCACTCTTGTTCTTTGAATAGAGTGCTTATGGATTTTCCCAAATATTTTAAGAATATTTGGGTAAACATGGTAAGTTTTGTTTGAACTCACTGGTGAAGATACCATGGTCAAAATTCTTTTTTTTCAAATTTCCCTTGTCATGCAGTTTTATCATACAAATAATTTGGAATCGTTGTTATTCTCGACAAAATAATACTAAGATATGATTTACAAACGTTTGAATAATTACTTGCTAGGAGCCGTATCAGTAAGTTCCACAGATATTGATAATCTTGCATAGTGAAATGACGAAGTCCGCTGGCTCTCAGTTCGATACAGGACAGAACCACAGTTTCATTTCTAGCAATATGTGGGAAACATTCAGTAGATGTACTTGAAGTTCCGGTCAAATATTCTTACTTGACCTAATTAAATAAAAAAATTGTATTTGAACTGAAAACAAACTTTTGCATACACTAATTCTATTTTATTAGACGTTAATGGGGAACTGGATCTATTTCGAATCATAAATTATATACTGTGCGAAATAATTTTGTCAAAAAAAAATTGACACTTCTGTTCATCTGACTACTCACAAATGTTCCAGAATATTTTCAATTCTAGAATTTCTTGATAACAATTGCTTCAATAGTATTAGCCAAAATTGATTCTGTAGGTCCCAAATGGAAAGCTCTTTAGTTAATCGGTAGTTTTGATGTAACAAAAATTTTTTTTATAAACTCTTACATCATATCATCAGTTCTTATTTGGATAAGCATCACACAATCATCTATTTTGAGGTGCTTGTTAACTTGAACAGTTATGACGTCTCTGATGAGCAAATATTATGTAGATGTGATTTTTCAAAAGTTGAATAATTTTTCGTAAATGGTTTAACAGGAACCTCCAAAGCGTCAGTGTTTTCCAAATTTTTTTTGACTGTCCTTACAATACAACCACTAGAAATAACATTTCGGAATGGACAAACAAACAAGGAGATGTCTTTCTCAAAGTTTGAATAATCACTTGTAACCAGGGTGACAGAGCAACCTGACCTAACGTGAGTGCTTCTGACTAGAAGATTTTTAAAATCAGCCATATAATAACTTCTTTGAGACTCATGATTATTGGAATAGGTATGATGTGGTTATTTCATTCATAACATCTATTATTTAACAACTAAATGTAGCTACTGAATATTCTTTCGTTCAAATTACAATGGCTGCAAAATTTGAAGACTATGCCAATTTTAGTTTGGTTGAATATCACGAACAACAATTGTAAAAACATCTCAATATTTTTTAGTTATGTTATAGCATTGAGTAAGGTTCCATTTTTCAAGAAGAAAAATGACAAAATAGTCTGAGATTTGAATATTCCTGTTGATTAATACTTTCACTTCGGACTCTTAATGGGACATGAAAAAAAATAATTGGAATAGCAAGTTCGTTATTATTAATAACTTTGTTTTCACATTAATTTGATATTATAGAAATATTGGTGCTTCAACTATCACACACTAACTTCTAGTTCAGTTTTTTTTTGTTTATTTACATAGATGGGTAATAACAGACCCATTTCCTTTCCATTCTAACATCACTAAGAAATTTGGGTTTACATGTAACACAAACTATTTTCCACAGCTACATT
The DNA here is from genome assembly GCA_030674115.1 of Micraspis discolor. Taxonomy (NCBI): domain Eukaryota; kingdom Metazoa; phylum Arthropoda; class Insecta; order Coleoptera; family Coccinellidae; genus Micraspis; species Micraspis discolor. Next base: position 8,740,224 of record JARTUT010001740.1, read on the forward strand.
ATGAAAATATAAACAAAAAAATCAGCATTGTTCACCCTGTTCTGAAAAATATAAATTAAAACTGTGGCTGTTGGTATTATTATTCATGGTCATGATGAAAACATGGTCCAATTTGTTTGTTATTGTGTTACATTATCAGACTTTGTATAGAAGGATCTTAAAGCATAACGACTTTTGGAAAGAATAAAATGAAACTCGTCACTGAATGACTATACCCAATGATATTAAAAGCATAACAAGGAACAACTTCCAAATTCACAGTTCATTTGATTTGTTTTCAGATCCAATGTATTTTTCTACAAATCAAATATGATCAACTTTGTTGCCTTGTAACATTTATATTAAAAATGAAAACCAAAACAACTCCCTGAAAAGATCAACCTAAAAATAATTTATTCAAAGAATCTTGAGTGTGAGAGCTTTCATGAGGTTTCTGGACAAACAGTTAAATTACTATTCAGCAACACAAGCAATTTAAATTGAATCAGTCACTTAGAGAGAGAGTATAGTTTATTATGCTAACCATGGATGATGTAAGCACTCAGCAGCAGATGCTCTTTTGTCAGGATCAAAATCAAGCATGGGCTTCAAAAATGAAGCGAATTCTTCAGCTTCCTTACGTGGCCATTCATATTTTTCAGTGAGAACATCTTCTAAACACCAGGGTTTGAGTCCAGTGATATGTCTCAGTTCATTCTTTCTGTTAAAAAACATCTTTGAGTTTTTACCACTCAGAGATATTTTTTTTGGTATTTCACCCAATAATTCGATTATATGAGCCAAATGATCCTCATCTCTGGTATAGTCTTCACCAGAATGAGGTTCAAAAAGATAATCTCCAGTTGCTAATTCAAAAGCCATACAAGCAGTACTCCAAATGTCAGCAGATGTGCCATAACCTGCACCCAAGAGTACTTCTAATGAGCGATATTGTCGAGTTTGAATATCTTCAGTGAAATGCTTATCCACCCAACAAGCATTTCCCAAATCTGCAATCTTTACATCAACTTCACACTCCACAAAAGCAGGATCTAGTTCTACTTTGCTCTCACTTTTCGAGGTAATGGATGGCGAGTCTTCTTCTGACATTTGCACAGTATGTTCTATACTGACAGTCTCCTGAGAGATGGTTAGAGTGGCTTCGTTATCATTATTTTCCAAGTCATTATCATTACAATTGATGATTTTATTATTTGAATCTTCAGGAGTTGTATCTGCACTAGAGGATATACAGTTGCAATCACTATGGTCTGGATTTTTGTTACTATTTTCAGGAGTTTGCTTTTTCTGTTCTTCGATTTCAATTATTTGTTCCATTTGACGCTTTAGTAGCTCATTTTGCCTTTTTGCTTTTTTTTTCAATTTCTTCTTCTTATTTTTACTCATTTTTGTTGGCTGAGTCTCTTGAATAGGAGCTGTACTAATTAAGGATGTAGGTAACCTGAGACCCAATTGATGCATTTCAGCAGCCTCACAAGCGAGCCTTCTAATATAATCTTCACTGACACCAACAAGAACATTTTCTGGCTTAATATCCGTATGGATGATATTGCATTTTGTATGCAGATATTCCAGTCCCTCTAACACTTGTCTTATGATAGTACGAACATTATTCAATGGAATACCATGATAATTCGATTTTATTATCAGCTTCAATAAATTATGACCTAATACTTCGAATACCATACAAACATGCACCCCATTAACACCACTTATCTTGAAATCATTCAATAACTGAACAGTTTTATTTCTTTTGGGATCTGTTGGATCTGATTCCCTCACTGATTTTAAGATTTTGATTTCGTCCAGAGCAGTTTCTGTGAAATGATCAGCAGACTTGACAATTTTCAAAGCGACAAATCGCCTATCTTCTAGATCCCAGCATAACCAAACTGTGGAAAAGTGTCCCCATCCTAATTTTCTAGTTACATGATAGCGTCCTAAGAAGAGATCACCAATTTTGACAGGGTGGTATCCCCCTTTTCTGTAATCTGTACTATCTTCTTGTTCTTCTTCCTCGCTGGTATATTGATCATCTGGATCTTCGATTGTCTCGTTACTGGAGCTATGGGACGGTTCAATTTTTGAGCGATTTTCACCGTGGCCGTTCATCTCGTTTTTACCTTTTTTTTTGCCAAGCTTGTGTCGTTTCTTCTTCGCTTGTATTGCCAAAACACGTCTGTTTACGTCTAATTTAGCACTCATTGATGACAGTTGTTAAAATACTGACTGTCTAAACAATTGCAGAATGTCAGAGATTCGAGTTGCAAAAAATTTTGTTTGATTATGGCGGCCGTGCATTAACTATTTGCCGTAACGGGTCACAGATTGTATTACACAAAGGGGATGTTTAAAAATTGACAATTATGACAGTTGACAGTAGTTAAAGAAAATACATCAGATCATAAAAAAGTAAACATGGCAAAAGGTCTGTGCATCAGATCTACGATGAACCTATGGAGGGTAGAGGAAAAGAGTGATCTTTGCGTAGGTAAATACAAATAATTCTATAGATATAATTTGATCCTTGAAATAAATCGTGAAGCATCTAGTAGGCTGTGCCGTGCCCTTTGAGAAGTTCTCTGCGCGCATGCGCGACGGAGAATACAGTCAGGATTCAAATTGCTGGCTAGAGCAAGGGAATCGATAGGAGAATACAGTGATAGCTACACCTATAAAGCAGTTGCCAGTAAACTACTAGGGATAGTCACTAGTCGTTATGCAAAGTAACTTTCATAATCACTTTCTTGAATAGTGAATACCGATTTTGCGCTTAGCAACTGACCTTGAAGATGACCACGATTTTCGGTGGCTATTCATAGCAACTTGAGTTAGTGAATAGCCCTGACTCAGGGCTATTCACTAACTCAAGTTGCTTTCGCCGTGACTATCCAAAGCAACTCGTAGAACAACTTTCGATAGCCACTGCTACCCTTTTTTGGTATTCTCTAACTAACCATTAAAAACTGTTGTTATCATTACAACTTTTTGTGAAAAGAGTCATGGCAACACCGCAAAATAGTTCAAATGTCCGTTTTCTCGATTCAACCATAGACAAATGATATGATTTGTCTGTGGAATAAGCACATACATAACCTTCAAAATCACGAAAAATGACCGTTAAGAAAGTTGGGAAAAGATTTCAATTATTTTCGATGAATCTGTACTGTAACTATGGAAGAAGGATGAGGTTATATAAAAGACCATTTTCGGTATTTTTAATTTAACATCTGTTATTTTAGACATAACAGGTTTAAAAAGGCAAGCAATGAAGATATCATTTTATGATGAATTTCCTGAGCGAACATAAAGTGATGATGAAAGTAAAACTATCGCCAGCTGAATCAGTAAAAGTTGGAGAACTGTGAATGCAACTCACAAAAGAGTTGAATAATAATAATATGAAGACAGCGTTAAGCCTTTGCAGCAGTGGCGCATTTACCCTACAATACTCTATATTAATACCTTTGTAATTCCAAATTCATTAAAAAGTTCATTTGCACTAAAAATGTCATTCTAATTCGATTAAAACTTCTAATTTTTTCTCATGAATGAAAAAAACAATAAACAAACAGTAGCCGACAAGAGTGTTTATCGATAGCTACACCTATAAAGCAGTTGCCAGTAAACTACTAGGGATAGTCACTAGTCGTTATGCAAAGTAACTTTCATAACCACTTTCTTGAATAGTGAATACCGATTTCGCGCTTAGTAACTGACCTTGAAGATGACCACGATTTTCGGTGGCTATTCATAGCAACTTGAGTTAGTGAATAGCCCTGACTCAGGGCTATTCACTCAGTTTCGTTCAAATAATTCTATATTTATATTTTTATGGTTTCGTTCTTCCTTCGGTTGAATAATGACATGAACGAGTTGTGAGGTTAAACGTTTGGGATTTATTTGGTTTCGATCATATAAAAAAGCCCTCATTTGACGGTAAAGTTGTTATGATAACAACAGTTGTTAATGGTTAGTTAGAGAATACCCAAAAAGGGTAGCAGTGGCTATCGAAAGTTGTTATACGAGTTGCTTTGGATAGCCACGGCGAAAGCAACTTGAGTTAGTGAATAGCCCTGAATGTTACACGTTTGAGTACTTATTTTCTACGATGCACGCATTCTATATATTTATATTTCTATGGGTAAATAGTGCCCATCGAAATTGCACAAATGTAGATGTCACCTGTATTGTGATTATGAAGGTCGATCGAAATGAAGAATGGAATTGATTTAAAAAGGGAATGACCAATGTTCAAAACTTGTTTTTTTTTCTTGAACTTCATTTATAATTGGTTGAGAATTATAACGATTTGATAAACTGGGAAATTATTCATAATGAATACTTAGTAATCCAGATATTCGAGCAGCTGACTTGAATTTGGTTTTTGTCAACAACCGACAATAAACGTGTATTGATTAAGAAATTAACGAAATTAACTTTCAACACACCCAGAAATAAAATTTCTTAGATTCCGTATAATTATGATTTTAAATAACTGCAAAACTCCGCACTTCTCATGTTTCATGACAATGTGTCACATCAAGACAAAAGCGACACCTACGCCTATGCTTTTCATCAGCTGTTCTAAAAAATTGATCATTCCTGATCTCTACCCTCTATTGTTTTACCACTAGAAAATTGGGGACAGCACATAAAAACTGTTTATGCTCACGAGCGCTATATTGCTTTTTTTTATCATGTATGCTTTAAATATCATCTTAATCTTGACTTTTCGTCATGTACCTTTGGACAGCACTTAAAACATGCCGGAACGTTGCCAGATTGGACGAATATTCAGGTATTTGAAGAATTAATCTTTAAAGCAGAAGTGTTTCACCCATACATTCATATTTTTTATATTTCTATGGTTTGACCTAATAATTTGAGGTAGAGAAATGTGAAAAATCATTTCAGATTATTTTATAGCTGGAGTTTACTGAAAGAAATATTTCAATTCGTCAGGTTGATCTCTTTATTATAATGACTCTCCTTATTAAAACGAAAAATGATTCAACTTGCTATGACTTTTCTTCATTGTTTACTAATTTATATAAAAAATTATTCGCCACGAAGCAAAAATAAGTAACTGAGATAAAAAAAATGGACTCTAGTTATGAAATGTATAAAGAAGTCATTCTTGTCAAATGATCGCTGAATTTATATATTAGAAAGATTGATTTAGGTACACAATTCGTTGTGTAAGTATGCCTTCTCCAACTTATTATTATAGAACAACCTCCTCAGCATTACCTTAATTTTTATTTTCCAATTGAATTTCCATTTGAAACATCAGATTTCCATGAAATAGCTGAAGCACAATCTGGCAACAAAAACTTTTGAACTACTCAATGTCAAAATCAAATCTGACAATCCTAAATCAAAATAAACAAATCAATTATGTTCAAATTGCACTGCTCTTGTGGGTGATACAATTATTTGAAACAATGGGAATCAATTTGTACTTGATTGTTCGCTATTATACATTCATTTATTTCTGATTACATCATACTTACGTCATACCGAAGATGGAAGAGAAACACCCCTTCGTCTCTTGTATGAAAATCAAAGGAGTTCCTATTCTCCCTCCCTTGGTGAGAATGTTTTCATGTTTCAATAATATTTAATTTAATCAGTGTCCTCGAAACTGCAATTGAAATTAAGATTCTAACTTCAATACTGATTAATACATATTAATATGTTTCATAAATAACTTCTCAAGATTGTGACTTTCTGTTTCATTTTCGTATATACTATTGAGTGGTATACTCTGGTATTTTATAAATAAATTTATAGAAAAAAGTCAATAACTTGATAGGAAAGCATTTTCATTTTTGAGTACGTACCTGTCAAGCTTAGTCCGATGGAAATCTTAATTTTTTATTTTCAAGTTCATTATGTTGTTTGAAAGACCTTTAATTTAAAGATCACCCCAGCAAGAAGGAAAGAACTACTAGAGTTTAAGAAGAAGGCTGTTTTATTGGAAAAAACATATCACTTGAGAAAAGAAAATCAGACTGAAACAATATGTTGTAAAATAATAGTTGGTGATGAAAAAATTTTAAATCCACAAATTAGAAACTTAAATAATACAGAGGGAATATTGGAAGAAGTTGATATGACATATGTGCCTTATGAGATGAAACAGAAAAATATGAACGCTCAACTGGAAAGTTTGAACATGTGTATCAATAATTCTCACGAATCAAATGAAAATATCATCTGTAACAATGGATCTCCACTGGATGAGACTTTTACTAAAAGGACATGTGGTAGTGAGGAAATATCTGAAGAAGGCTTGTATCAAAAGAATGATAGCAACAAGCCTCGATTACTCAGAAGCAATTCCTACACTCTGGAAACCCCCAGTACCATTTTACTAGATCACTTAAGAAAGCAGAACGCATCTTCGTGTGAATCTAATTGTGAGAGGTGAGTTAAATTTGATAGTCATTTTGTAATTTTACTTCTGCCGTCTTTATAAAATTTCCATCATTAATCATCATATGATTCACACTGGGATATTATGTGCAAAGTCGGTGTCCTTTGACTGTTGTTTAGGATTGTGCAAATGAGCCTGGTACTCAGAAGATACCAGGGCGTTTTGATCAATTCTTTACAATAACTGTAACAAACTGTTCTTCATTGAAGATATAATAATATTTTGATATATCTGTCGATTTAAATTGTACCTTAATTTCCTTCTTTTCTGAAAAGATTTTAAAACAATGAAAACTTTACTGGGTGAAGAAAAGAATAGTTTTCTTATTTTAAATATTTTTCAGTTTTGTTCCAATAAATATCAGCGTTCAATAAAATATACAGTGTTTGATCATGAACTGGAAAAATTTATGTAATTATGTACATTATAACAAGAGATTCACTTTCCCCTATACACCTTTTAATTTAATAATGTTTCTGAAGCATAGCCAAGTAACAGGTTGATCAATGCTACGTTCAAGGAACCCCGAAAGTAATGGTTTTTCTTTATATCTTAGTACCATTTTTTTTGTTGCCAAATTGATATAATTTTTTCAACATAAACAAGTTTTTATAACTTCTATAAGTAGTACTATTTTAGAATAACAATTTGGTTAATTTCAGCTCAAATTTGCATTCAGTTCAACTCGAGAAATATCAAGACATTTCAACTAATCCAGAACAAGAGCCTTCTAATGTCCAAACAAATATTGAGAAAAGAAGTGCAAATTATGACATAAATATATCTTATGAGCCATCATTACAAGTCATAACAACAGATATAACTGTGCAACAAATTAATTTTACTACAACTGATGATGAAATTGTACAAGCAAGATCTTATAGTAACCCTAACGCACAATATCTAAAAAATACTAGCGAGATATCTTCAAATGATCCAGAGGTCGAATTGCAAGCGATTTTACAGCAAATTCCAGAAAATTATGCTAAAAAAATTATGGACCTGATTGAAGAACAAAGAAAAGAGCAATTGAACAGAACAAGAAATTATGAACATCTCAAAGCCCAAATGCTCCAATCAGGAGATTTTGAACAAACCGTTTCGAAGGGGTTTCCTTCCCCCGAAAAAATATTTGTCAGAAGTGTTTCGAATGTTCAGTCCAGTAGAGTTCCGAATGCATCAGAAAACAGTGAAATCAGTGCCGTAGAGAGTACTAATTCACATTTTTCTGGACGAAAATCTCTTGCTTCATCATTGAATGAAAGTCAAACATTGCCCTTTGACATTTCTACCTCAAGTTCAGAATCTTTGGACAATTTTAGTTTGAAGACCTTCAGGATACTTGATCTTGATGGAGAAAACAGAAGTGATAGTCGTACAAACCAAAATTTTTCTGAGAGAAATATATCGATTGTAGAAGAAGCAAAAAAAGAATTGGATCGTTCAAAACAACAGATTCAGAGATTGAAAGAGGTTAGTTGCGAATTCGTGTTATGATCAAATTTATATTATTAAAATAAACTTTATTTATTTAGTCAATGAGTAACATCCAAAATTTTTGAGTAACTGGATTGAAGTATGGGATGTCTTTTTCATTACAGTTACTTCCGTTAATTATTACAAAGTTTATTTTGTGGTCATTCATTTGAAGCTCATACAATGTGAGTAACATGAAAACAAGATTCTAATAGACGCAATTCATTGTACGTTATCATGATTACAGATTACACCCTATTTTAAATTACTGTACACCATGGTTTACCAGTTTTGTTTCAATTTGAAATATTTAAAGTTCATGAAACTTCCACTTGTATAGCTATATTAAACTGACGGAAATGACGATTACATTATTTGAATAACAATGTTTTTGTAGGTTGTTTTTCGACATAATGAATACTGCATTTGAGATATCAGCTCTTTGAAATTTCGGGCTAGTGGCAATAAAGCTTAAGTTTAAGTCACTGACTTTAACTAATTTTTTAAATAATGATTCTGTATTTTCTAGGAAAAGGCTGCTACTATTATTGGGGCTTACATGAAGGGTTACTTGGTTCGAAGGTTAATGAATACAGCAAAAGTTAAAACAATAATTCAAACAATACAGGATGCTCTGCTTTGTGCCTTGGAACTACAAAATTCTGAAACTATAGGAGAAGCAGATGTTGAATTGCACAGGAAATTGATAAAGCTAGTAAGTAGATGGGTAACTGACTATTTTCTTATTGAATATAAATAATAATAATAAATACATGCTTCTCTTTCATTCGATTCAAGGAGTGTTTTGAATATTGTTTACAAATTCAAATATTGAGATTATTGCATTACCTTTCACAATATTGAATATTCTATTATTTTTTTTATTTCTGTTGCTTTTGTTATTTTTTTTTCAATATCAGATATTCTTCCTTTGATTGATCTTCTCTTTCATAAATGTTTATATTTAGAACTTGTGAATTTCATAGTGTAATACTAATACAAAACTCGCATATGATTTTCGAAATTTTCCCATTTCTATTACAAAAAATAAATTAAGTTGAATACAAAATATTCTTGTTGTGCTATTTCCATCAATTATTATTTATTTTCTCAACAAAAATGTTTGGACAGACATTTTATGCCATTCTCAAGGTGAATAGCTCTGAAAAGAGCAGAATAAATATTTTTGGAAATGTATCTTATGAGTCATCTCCTTTTTTCAAGCAATTTGTCTCCAGTTGTAGTTTGGACTAATAAAGCAAGCTTTTCAGGTTTCATCAGCGTGTTTTGAATTCCATGACATATTTTTTGGCCTATCAGTAAGAGAACAAATGGACATCATTGCTATGGATAGAGAAAAACGGAAAAAGACTGTTGCTGTGAAAACTACTCGTTCGAATATAGAAATAAGGCAAGGCAGGCAAACACCTATCAGATACACAAAGAGCCTTACCCACATATGAAATATATTGGTTGTTTTTTTATGATTTCAAATATGGTTCTTCTAGAAATTACACAAATTAATTGAATTATATTTTAGAACAGATTCAAATGCTGATATTTTTGTAACATTACTTCATATTGAAGATATTTAATATTTGTTCGTTGATATACTTTCAAAGTTCTTTTTCCCAATTTTTGTATGTTTATATTATATATTCTAGAAACCATACTTTATTTTATCATTTTCAAACAAGTCACCGAATATGTCGAAATATTTATCCTTTAAGGAAATGAAGTTTTAAGTTTCCATCATTAATTACATATATTCTGACCATTAAAATTGTTTCTCTTCAAAAAATAAATGTTGCCAGCTTCTGCCCATTCAAAAAGTAAGACACTGATAATTTTGAAACCATGATGCCACTGTTGTGATTCGAATGTATGAAGAAACTCATGATCCCTGAAAATTTTCTTTTAAAAAATTATTGAATCTTAGGTTTTTTGGCACCCTTGTTCACCTGAACAGAGGCTTTGTTGATTTACCCAAATGTCAATATCTGTGTGAAAGTGGTATCGATTGTTTTGTTCAGACTCTCCATTTACTGTTGTTGTTAACAAATATTTGGGAGACGTGACTTTTGAAAGTTCGAATAATTACAGTGATTTATCAAGAGTGCCAAAGCCATCTGGCCTCACGTCAGCGCTTTCAAATTTTTTTATACCGTTACTTCAAGGTTGAACGAATGAAACACAAAAAGTTTCATCGTAATTATATTTCCTTCAACGTAACAAAATCAACATGTGAAAAATATTTTAAAAATTAAAATAAATAACAGATAAAATAATATTTGAATCTAAATCTTAGATAACATTGGAGTTGTCTGCTTGTTTTATGAGTTCATCAAGTTGATCAATCTCTTTTTTCATCAGTTCATTTGAATTTGCATTAAGGAAAAGATCTAATTTGTTAATATCTTCAGCATCATTATTCTTTTTGGATATTTCCTTTTCGAAAGGAGTTTTGTTCTTTTCTGTTGTCCTCATAGAGTTGCTTACGTTTTTCTTCATTTCGTCCAAATTTAAAGATGTGTTACTGGGCAAGTTATGATTTTGACTTTTACTTATTGAAATCTTATTGTTGATAATAACTCTGGAAGATTCCAGATTTTTGTCCTTTTCCGCTTGTTTCATTTTGTGAATAATCTGCATGGTAGAAGGTTGGGCTTCAGCAATCATATTCTGTTTTATGGGAGTCTGAATTCTTATTATCTTTATACGTTTATTATTTTGTAAATGCTTCATGACTTCACTTTTGTCCACTCTCACAAGATTGGAAGGAATTATTGGCACATTTTTGGTAGGAATAATGGTTTTAATACAGCTGCTTCCTTTAGTTTTTTTATTTGCAGTTTCAACAACAGATATTGCTGGAGCTTTATGTGATTCAATTGTATTTGCTACAATAGGTTGTCTGTTATCTATTGGTGCAACTTCAGGTTGCTGAATAATAGTTTCCTCTTCTTCTGATATTTCTCTTTTCTTTTTGAGTCTAGAACTGGATCTGATTGGTTGCATAGTTTCATGAGGTTTTGTTTCAATTATAGTCTTTGGTTTTTTTTTTACAGGTGATTTAATGGGGATTATTTGACGTTTTCTTTTGGTTGTAATTTTTTTATTTTCACTGTTTATATCCTTTATAGTTTGAGACTTCGCTGGTCTTGAGTCATTTTTAAGTAATTTTTCATTTGGAGTTTCTATTGAAAGTAATGCTGGCCACATAAACATTGACTGAAATAAATTTGAGAAAAGATCCCTTTCTTTCAGAATATTGGTTTGGGTAGTTTGATCTTTGCTTTCCAGGATTTGAGTTAATTCAGAATATAAATTATTGTTCTTCTGGGTTGTTGGAATTGGCTGTTCTAGTTGCAAGTTTCTTTTATTTTTTGATTTCTTATATTTCTGATTTTTCATAAGTAAACCTCTCAGACCCAGCAGAGAATTTATGTTTGGTGGAAATAATTCATGAACTACAGTTTTGGGCGCATCTGTGCATTCTTTTTGCCTAAGTAAGTTCAAAATTTCCACATCCACTATATCTAAGGTATTGTTTTTGCAAATTTCTTCAGGAATTTGTAGAGTTATCCCAAAAAATTTAGTAATGCTATATATCTGTTCTGCTGCTAATTTTATCTTATGAATAGGTGTTTCTGATGTCCTTTGTTTAAATGCATAGGAAGTGTTAAAAAAATCAACAAGCAACTTATCCAAATCACTACCTTTCTTATTTTTCCCTATTTTAGATTCAATTTCACTGAGTGTAGGAATATTAACCTGATCTTTAAATAGATCAACAACATATTTTAAGAATGCAAATCTTCTGAAGTCTTCGTTTGTACTAACAATTCTTCGTGGCATATCTTCTAATGATTTATGGGGATTTTGTTGGAGAAATTTTTCAATTATTTTATATCTCTGCCTCAATTGCATTCTATTTCTGTTCATCTGTTCACCTAGTGTGGTAATTCCATTCGGTTGATCATCAAAGTGATTGAGTATTTGCCTATCCTCTTCTAGAGTGAAAGCACCCTTAATTCTTCTGCATCTCAAATGATTGTTATATCTTGATTTTATTTGCACATACGATTTCCGAGGGAGATACTTTGTAAACTGGATATAATTTCTACCAAAACGTTCCACCAGATGAAGGATTAGAACATCTTCTGCATCCGAGAATTCGCTATTATATAAACATTTGTCACGTAAGTAAAGTTTATACCTGAAAATGAGGAAAATTTTTATCATTACAAAGGGCAATCGCACTGATTTCAACAAAATATATTGTATTTGTCTAAATATTCATATTTGCAAATAAGATAGAGATTAAAGAAGGTCGTCTTGATTAAAAAAAAATGTTTTAGGAATTCGCAGGCAGAATGAATATTACAACAAACCAAACATTCATAGACTTAATAAACATATCAAAACATCACGTTATTTTATGAATATATTCCGTGCGATGCCTATGTTATAAAGCTTCAGTGACTGCTCTTGCATGGATCGGCCAGATGAACCAAACACACATACAGTGTGGAAACCACTTATAGAATAAAATTCTTTGTATTATTATTTTAGAGAATTATCAATGCTGAGACACATCGACTTTTGAATTAAGGTCAGCTTCATTTTATATAAATGTACAGGGTGATTCGTATAAGTTTGCAATATTCATTTTTTGAGGTCATATGAAAGTGTCGAAAACTTATTCTCTACTGAAAATCTTATCAAGTCACCACAATTTAATATGCGCATCCTCTAGCTATCATCTAATGACACTGCGCTCTGACTTGTAATAAACAATTAACGATATAGGAAGATGCTATTGCGATGCATAGTAAGTCTTTCCACCAGGCTGGCCGATCCGAACCTTTAAAATGACGTGGCAGTTTTGCTACTTACAGCTACAAAGATTGAATTTTTATTTTATGGTCATAAATATATGTAGGAAAGGTATAGCGGGTGAATCCACAAGTAGCTACTTGTCCACGATGAATATAGTGTTTGAGTTTCATATATATGAGAATATACGCTATTTTGTGAAATACAAATAATATTCAAAGAATAATTACTCATGTCTTCTTCTTCATAATATTCATTTGAGTATCATCTTCCCAAGAAACTCTTGTACATGTCAGATATTTTAAACAAAATTTTCAATTTCAATTAACGCTGCCGCTTTCTTTAGCAGGTCGGCCTACCTTGTATGTACCAAACAACTTGGTATTGTAGAGATCCTTTAATGAGACCTTCGGAGCTATGTGTTAGATAGAAATGTTACTAAAAGCCTTGGATCGACTGGCCGACGTGGGTTTTATAAAGAGAAATGAAAATAATTGAGGGTATAGTGTCATGTTGATCGAAATAAGGTCTGTTCTTAAGTGACAAGTGAAAACATGAGATACATGGAGGACAGAGCAAACTTCTTGAGACTTGAATACTGAAATCATTCATTCAGAATAAGTTTTGATGAGAAAAATATTAATTTTCAAATTTTATTCTTGATTATTTTTGGGTCAGCTGCCCGATCCAGCAAACCTTGTCACTGCAAAGCTCAGATGGGAATTTTCCAAAAGAGACCTGTATTTTCAGCTTTTTTAAAAGCTAATTTTCTGCCTTGAAAACAGTAGAAGACAGTGGTTATTGCCTGAATAAAATGATACTACATGAGTTCATCATCAAAGATTTCTCTTTAGCAACCCAAAAGAGAGGGCCTTAAACCCATAAGGGCTCAATGCATGCCTCTCTTGAATATCAAACCAATTTTATTATCTTGATTTTTTTTAAAGATTCAGAGTTTTGAAGATTCTATAAATTAGTCGATGCAACTTACCTATTCATCAACTGCGCTTTAGTTCGTTTTGGGAAACTCTCAGCAATACTGTTCCAAGGGATGAAATTTCCATTTTTTTTCTGTTCAACTAATTGCAAAATTAATTCGTCTTCCTCTTGAGTGAACCTACCTGAACTTAAGGTTTCATGTAAAGAAGTCGCATAATGAATATAAACAGTGAAACCACTACGACTAGTACAAAGTTCTTCAGCTATTTCATCCCAACCTTGTTCATTGTATTTTATGGCCAATTCTCTGATTCTACGGTTTTCATCTTTTGACCAATTGGACTTGTTGATACTTGGATGCAAATATATCCGCCAGAAAGAACAACATTCCTGTGCAGTGTGTTTGTCTGAAATGCATAGATAACTGTTATAAAATATGCAATTACTTATCCAGAAATAATTGTTTGCATTTGGAAGTAAATAAGATTTTTTTATTGCGCTCTTGTTAAATTGATAATTTCATTACATAAATCATAATGACTTTTCTTGTATTCGAATCACACATCTTCCTTCTATAGCCATCAAAAAAGAAATAGTGTCATGTTAACAACCTACAATAGTAACTGTAAACAGAAAGTTTGTTGCAGTGTGCATCTACAACAAAGCCGTAAACGAATGATTAGCCTGATCTATTTATAATTAATCTAGGAACTATACACTTCATAACAATAAAATCTAGGTAGGTTTTCAGTTTTCCAATGGTATAAATTGCACAGTTTCATTAAAATCTCATTTCTTTAGAGGAAAGAGCTACTGATAAGAATAAAAGAAAAATTTCAAAGAAGATCAGGCTTAACAACTCATATAAAGATCCATTATTTGGTCATTAATTACTTCCAACAGGTGTTCAGAAAGTAAGAGCTGATCAAATTTAATTAGAATTCTTGCAGACTCGAGATCAGTTAAAAACAAAATTAAATAAGCTACAAGTAGGTACTTAAAAAATTAACTAAAATTCAAATGATTAAATGGTGGTAGCAGGATCAAAAAACGGGAAAATCTAAGAAATCGAGAGCTCTTGTATTTGTTCCACCTCCGTGTGTCTCTCGAAATTATTTCATTGTTTAATTTTCACTGCGGTCTGATAATTTCTTTCCATGCAAAATATATGAGATTTGGACACTATATTATTTAGAGGATAATGGCAGGATACAATTGTTTAGTCTAGCCTTGAAGATAGAAAAATATATTTCCGAAACGTCGGCGAACTGACATAGTATCATTTTCCCGTTTTTTGATCCTGCTACCACCATTTAATCATTAGAACATACAATTTCTGTATCACCAATTTGAATTTGAAGAATTAATTGAAATTGATGCACAACTTAAAAGTTGATTTAAAATTCATTTGGAGATTGTTTTTGCAAGGAATATATTTCAAGAGAACTCACCATTTAGATATTCTGCTGCAATATGAAACCAATCAATAAATTCATCATCACATAGTGGGGGTGTGTCATTTATACCCAGTGCTTTGAGATTCCTGATTTCTCCTTCCCATTTCTCGATATCATATTTTTTTTGGGTAATAGTACTAGGGTCTGACTCGAACTCAATTTCTCTTCTTGAAGAAGATATTTTTTTGAGAACGGCTTTCTGTTTATTTAGATTATATGTTAGTTTTACGCCTCTTATAAGATTTTCACATTCACTTTTGGACCACTTCAAAGGATAGCAACTTTGATAAACTGGTTGTAATATGCCCTTAGCCTTTCGACACAAGGAATCAGGATTTGGATTAGGTGAAAATCTGTTTTTTTTAGTTTTGAAGAAAGGAGCTCCGGTTTCTGATAAAAACATAGGGGTACCCTTTTCAATAGTTTTTTCTACATTTTTTTGTAAAATTCGAATTCTTTCTTGAACTACTTTTAGATGTTCTTTAATCTTATGGAATGACTGTAATAACATGTGTCTTTCTTGACGATTTAATTTTATTAAATCTTCTAAGTTCGAGGTTTGTAAACTGTTGACAGTATTCCAATTTTCAAATCCCAAAGAACAACTTTCAGACACACTGATAGAATCATTCGAAATAATATCTGTATTTCTTGTGTCTTCATCTAATATATTTGAATTATCCTCAGAATATGCAAAGTCTATCTGAAATTTTAATTGTGGGGTGAAAAAGTTTTCTATTTTCTAGTTGAATTTACTATATTTTATTTTGAATTGATTTATTGTAAAAATATTGACCACAAATTTGTAACCTCTTAGGAAGCCTATCGAATAAACACAAAAATAGAAAAAAAGCGATGCAAAAAGTTATTTTGTGTTTTCTCAAGAATTACATATCAGTTCAAAAAAATAAAAGATCATAAATTCAGACAAAATCATCTGTTACACTTTCAACGAGCAGCAATTGTATTGATGGAACTGAATTTGAATAAAAAAAGTGTATAAGACTGTGATGATCATTACTGACTTTTCAATTCAAGAAACCAGGAAAACTCTTGCCACATAAGACCTCATGGAGGACTCTTGGTAAAAAATTTGCTTTCATAAAAGTTTTATATTAGTGTGAAGAATACAAATTGTTTTTCTCAAAAAAGACCACTTAACAATGAACAGTAGAAACTTGTTCTTTGAAACAACATACTGGTAGGTCCAATAAATTGTATTTGTGTCCTTCAACCCTTCATTTTTTTACAAAACCCATGAAGCTAGAATTGAATTATTTCAGGGGAGACAAATTTAGCATCAAGAGAGTATTGCACAATTATTTTTTATTGGAATAAACTGATAAGTTGGATATCCGTAAGTAGCATTCACATACCTGTTCACTTTCACTGTTTTCATCTATAAGAAAATTCTCAAACTGCAACTCGTTAGTGCCCTAAAATGAAAATATTGAATTGTGTGTGACTATATGGTCATTGTAACTTACTGATTCATGGAAAACATTGCTCAAACTAATGAAAGTTTTGTCACATTCGTTTTCATCTTCAGATTGCATCTCACAGGCGTTATCTTCATCCATTTTCAAGTATGTCACTGTACAAAAATTTTTTACTAGATATATAACTATCAAGCAAGATTTACCCAACCATAAATCAGATAAACTAAAATTATCCAACAATGATCAAGAATCAAATTTCCAGGAATTGATGATAGGATATAAAAATCTGGTATAGTGATTTTTTTTCAATTATCAGTTTTTGCCATATATACTGTTTGTTTACAAAACATATTAATTCAAAATTCCCACACAAATGACAGCACTTGTACTTCCCAGACTATAGAATATAGATTCTTCTTTTACTTATTGCGTTGTGCTCTGTATTCTAGGAGAAAAAAATTATGATATAATTATATACGAATGAGAATAATACTCTACTTTATAATTTACTTTATAATTTACGCTATAATTATATACTATTGAGAATAATATTCTACTATTAAGTAAAATATTATGTAACATAAAATCTTTTTAGAATGCCACAAATCACGAATGAGAAGAAATGTCAGTTTCTATCCAATTCACATAGAATAAAATAACTTAATGCTATACTCTATGATCCAATTATATGCAAACCATAGCTATAGAAAAAAAATTTATATCTATGTATGCAAATTCTATGGGGGGTAGTAAATTCCCTAGAAATACAAATCTTGAAATATAACTACAGAAACATGTTAAATTGATTTTCGGTCCGTTTGATAAACGTGATAAACAGATGTCAATAGTGATAGGTCTGAATTTTTATGAATTGACTCTAAATGCAAATTTTTTATGTGGTAGAAGTTTAATATGTGTATATGAATTTTGTTTGGTTTCGAGGTTATATACCTATTTCCGATTTAGTGAATTGTATTTTATAAGGATTCTTGAGAAAGAGTATAATAAAAGAAGGATAATGTGTGAAACCAAAGGAGTGCAGAAAATATGAGAATTGGATGGAAGGTACTTGCCGACACGTGTTTCTGCTTATTGGCTTCTTCAGGGCAAGGCAACCAAGAAACCAGGATAGTGATGGAAAAGAATGAATATGGAAGAAACGACAACAGGTGACCACAACAAGAGCGAGCATCCAATTTGTGGCTTCAACCCTAGATACCTCCGGTTTTGGAGGCTAAACCGAGCATCGCCACGATGGAAGCATAAGCAACCTGTGTGATGCGACCAAAACCCAATTTGAGGCGCATTTTTCAGGCGAACTTGACAATATAAATATTTCAAGGAATAAACTCATGTTGGATGTGCACGTATATTTTTGTAATATTGTTATCAGTGCGTCTAGTATAATTACACCTGCGCATTTCAATATAAATGACATTCCTTCTGAATATTGAAATGAGCGATTCGAGTTCCCAACACGACATTCGGGTAGGCGCATGCGCAGTTTAGACTATCCTTATCCTACATGTTCGAAGGCGTCAATGCCTAGGTACTATGTTGGCATCAAGATTTTTATTATATTCAAAGTAATTTTAATTCATTACAGAAGAGGATATATTGCGGTGAAATTAGATATAAAAGAAGGAAAATGGGGAAACCGCAGGAGTGCAGAAAATATGGGAAATGGATGGAAGGTACTTACGGACACGTGTTTCTGCTTATTGGCTTCTTTAGGGCAAGGATAGGGATGGTTTCTTGGTTGCCTTGCCCTGAAGAAGCCAATAAGCAGAAACACGTATCGGCAAGTACCTTCCATTCATTTCCCATATTTTCTGCGGTTTCACCCATTATCCTTCTTTTATATTTTAATTTGACGTTGAAAATTGGCGTCCGCGTGCCATAGCCATGTTGAGGTTGAGTGTATGGCTCTGCAAGTTAATAAAATGAAATATTAAAATTTTTAGGGTATTTATTGAAGATTTGAAAGAATTGTTATTGAATCTTAACATTTCAAAGCACTGATTCATTCCCATTGGAATTATCTCCTAAAGTTGATTTTCCAAAAAACCATACCCGTTGACTAAAAACTTTTTCAGGAACTTCATTAATCATTGTTAATAAAGAAAATACTCAAATAGTTGCCGTAACATTTATTCGCTTCGTGGAGACTCTCTTGTATACCTATAAAATAAGAGAGTGTGATAAAAGTTCGGAAAAATTCAATATCTTGGCTATACCTAATCATTTTTTTTATGTTGACAAAAAAATTCACTATTATGTTGTGAAAATTTTCTGTTTATTGTTACTAACAGTTTTATGTTTATAAGATACATTTATCAACTTAAACAAAATTCTATAACCACTTAATTATAAATTTTTTATAAACAAATGGGCTATTTCAATAAAGTTTTTTTTTGGAACTTCTTAAAGAACTATCATCTATGATGAAAAATATATTTTTCGATTAATAATTATTGTTTATGAACGTTTTTTTCATATTTTTATTATTCAAATAATAAGTTAACTTTTTTTATGTAATTCAGAGTTCTCCATGAATTGAAAGAAAATATTTTTCATCAATAATTTCATTGTTTATTACTTTAATAATTTGTTATAAACAAACACTAGTTTGACCTCTGATTTAGCCTTAAATTGCGTTTCAGAAATTCAAAGTGACACTTGACATTCAATTTACCTGAAATATTTGACCTCTGTGTTAACTGACCGGATAGTCAAATTAAACCGGATAGTCAATTAAAAAAAAGGAGATTATATTCCACGGAAACACTTTACAAGGAGACTAATATTTTCAGAATCAGGACCGTTTATGCGTACCATAGTCTAGTATGGGCGTACTGCAATACTCATAAGTTTTCAAATTCAACATCTAAGTCAACAAGATCCGCAGTAGATCAAACTTTGCAGCATCCGTTTTTTTAGGAAAAGTGCATCGCAGAGATCGTTACTGTATTTCGGCCCGATTTTGTTCAACATGCCATTGACATGAGAAGATTAAGTTTCCGCAGGTATAAGAGAAGTGAAAAAATTTGATAGCCGATTCAGATCATTTGAAAGCGTATTAATTTTAGTTTCCTATGGTTTTTGAGTGCACCTCCTCTTTCCTGACCTCTCAGCCTGTGAAATCAGTGTGGTTGCTGCTTGTGTTGATTACAGCCTATACACATGTGTTGTAATTATTTTTCGCACCCCGAGATATTTTTGGAATATACAGGCGGTCTTTCACGAGGAACCTCACCCATATTTATACGGGAACTACTGAACGTATTTTCATGAAATTCATCACTTATGAGTATTTCACGATGCTGATAAAATATAAAATATTTTCGAGGCATGAGCACCTCCGGTTTTTCCGGAAATGACGTCAACTTCCGTTTATCAAATTAGAACACCATTTTTTAATTGCAGAAATAGATTCCTTAGAAAATTTCAAATTATTTTGATTTAACATTTTTCAGTTTTGGTCGGAAAATTCTCTCTGAGCGGGAAAATTCTAAAAAAAAATCGAAAATAGAGCTCCGCTGAAACAAGAATAACTTCGAGGTTTTTGGATGGAAAATTTTCATTTTTGGGATTTTTCAAGATGTAAGATTGATGTATGCACTTTAAGAATCGAAATCGCGATTCATGATACAGGGGGTGAAAAAATCGCTTTCAAAGTTAGGGATGACAAAATCGTGAAAAATCAATATTTTCAAATTAGAACCCTATTTTTTTTGGGCAGATATTGAATTTACGTTAAAAGATAATGTGAGTGTATGTATCACACCCTTGCCCTGAAGTGGATATTTTCTGAGTTATTCACAAAAAACTGTTTTTCGTCTTGAATTTTCAGCTATTTCTTTTCCCTTCACGCCAAAAAGATGAAATTTTCAGGAACTGTTATTTGAACCATGCTGTAGATTTTTCACCCCTTCTTGAAACCGACTTCAAGTTACTATTAGGAGAACCATGGCAAACTCTTGCAGTTATAACTAGAGAAGATGCTCAAAGTTTTGACCGTTAATTTCTAGACATTTGTTTATACGTCTCAGGAATGCTTCGTGCGTTGCTCTTCTTATATCATCGGGTGGAAGAGATCTGCAAAAGTGTTTAAAAACCAAATTGAGTTTCGAAACTATGAATCTAAAAATCTAAACAAACCTGAACGCATTTCTGACTCGTTCTATTCAGTCCTCTTTATCAGTCAGGGGAGTTGAGCAGACAATATTTTTTATCCTACCCCAAACATAATAGTCTAAAGGGAGAACGTGGTGGCCAAAGATGTGGACCATTGTTCGCCAACCATCGATCTTCAAATAGCCTGTATAGGATATTTGACACATTGAGTGAATTGTGTGGAGGCGCGCCATCTTGTTGATACCATAAGTCATTATGGTTCTGTACTAGCGGCTCAATTATTTGAGTCATCTATCTCCTAAGGGAGAACATTCTTCAAATAATGAAAACATGTGTAGTGTTCTATCTTACCAGTTAAAGTCCCATCATAAATGTGAACATCGAGAATTGCATTATTTTTGATGGCGCAAAAAACATTGAAACTCCAGGTCTCTTGAAGTGGTGGTTGTTCGTTTCATCCCAATAATGACTGCTATGCCTATTGAAAGAACCATTCTTTGTGAATTTAGATTCATCTGTCCAAATTATACAGTCCAAAAAGTTTTCATTCTCTTGAAATCCAATCATCATAGCTTCGCAAA
Source organism: Micraspis discolor (assembly GCA_030674115.1). Taxonomy (NCBI): domain Eukaryota; kingdom Metazoa; phylum Arthropoda; class Insecta; order Coleoptera; family Coccinellidae; genus Micraspis; species Micraspis discolor. Next base: position 8,761,534 of record JARTUT010001740.1, read on the forward strand.
ACTCTGTTCTCCTGACGAAATCAGTTTCCTTCAAATGCTGTACCCTATTGAATTTATATGGGTGCATTTCATGTTTTTTTAATAGTCTCCAAACACTCGATTGAGATAATCCCAGAGCAATCTCGGCATCTTTGAGAGAATTTTGAGGATTCACACGAAAATATGCAAGAACTGTAATTTCGTTGTTCTCATCTTCTACTACACTTTTTTCTCTGTGTATAGTTTTCTTAACGAAAGATCCGACATTTCTCAAGTTTGTCATGGTTCTGTTAATGGTATCTCTCGTTGGTCTGGGTCGGTCAGGAAACCTCTCAATGAACAGTCGAATCGTTCTATCTACAACTTTATTACATTCTCCATGAAGTAGAATGAGATTTAAATAATCTTCATTGGTAAAATTAAGCATAGTGATCAATTTTATAACTTAATACGAATTATCACCAAATTAATAGTAAACACAAAATGCTACTGAATAAAGAGGAATTTGGCAGATGTAATTAATGATATCTATCATTCGCCAACTGACACTGATATCTAGGTCCGCAAGTTGTCAAACGAATATCGATCTGTGATGGCAAATCTTTCAATGACAAAGCTCGGACTTCATGACATTCCTATTTTTCTCTTGAGTAAATGAAAAAAATGATCATATCTTCAGAAGGGGAAAAGCTACGACAATGAAATTTGAGGATGAGTAAGATATCGGTAACCTCTATATATATACGGATTTTTATTTAAATCTAAATGAAGTCTTAGGAGATATTAAGTATTGAAAATTTTTTTGGGAATTTTTGAAAATTTTCTAGCGTGACGATTTCTGCGAAATTTTGCAAGCCATTTCGTTTTAGCCTCTCTCAATAACATTTCAAGTATCAACTTGATCGGATGGATATTCTAGTAGTTATTGAGGAAACAAAATTTCAGATGCTCATAACTACTGAACCATCCGACGGATTTGGCCCAATAACGAACTTGACCGAGATATTTGGACAATTAACCTATTCTGAAAATTTGAAAACAAAAAGAATGTAAAACATGGTACGTTTTTGCATATGGTTCATAAGGAATTATTTATTTATCACTGGAGAAAACCCATGGCCGATTAATTGAAATAAAGAGATTTCCGATACAAATTCGAATCCAAATTCGCCATCTATTTAGGAACAACCTGTAACTTTTTTCTCTTGCATATTAGGGTAGTAAAATTTAAAACATGGTTTAAGTAACAGTTCCTGAAAATTTCATCTTTTTGGCGTGAAGGGAAAAGAAAAAGCTGAAAATTCAAGACGAAAAACAGTTTTTTGTGAATAACTCAGAAAATATCCACTTTAGGGCAAGGGTGTGATGCATACACTCACATTATTTTTTAACGTAGATTCAATATCTGCCATAAAAAAATAGGGTTCTGATTTGAAAAAATTGATTTTTCACGATTTTGTCATCCCTAAGTTTGAAAGCGATTTTTTCACCCCCTGTATCATGAATCGCGATTTCGATTCTTAAAGTGGATACATCAATCTTACATCTTGAAAAATCCCAAAACCAAAATTGAAAAATGTTACATCAAAATAACTTGAAATTTTCTAAAGAATCTATTTCTGCAATAAAAAAATGGTGTTCTAATTTGAAAAACGGAAGTTGACGTCATTTCCAGGAAAACCGGAGGTGCTTATGCCTTGAAAATATTTTAGATTTCATCAGCATCGTGAAATACTCATAAGTGATGAATTTCATGAAAATACGTTCAGTAGTTTCCCGTATAAATATGGGTGAGGTTCCTCGTGAAAGACCCTGTATATTGTGCAGATCTCAGGTCGCGGGGCCCACAACACAGGCATATTTGCCTAGGTGCGTCTCGCTTGCTATTGGGATAACGGTTATATTGTAATATAATCTGGATGACATTATTGTATGAACTTATGTTTGAATAAAAATTTGAAAACTAGGTAATCATCCTTCAAGCACCTCAAATGACATTTGATCATAGATTTAACAGCTGATTAGTTGATTTCTATGTTGATCAGCCTTTCGGAAACCGGCCGTGAGTGAGCTTTTATCTTTACAGTGCTGTGCCTTTTAATCTCATCATGTTTTTCGTGCTGATAACAATTTTATTTTTAATTCACTTCAGAAAACGAGAATTTCGAGAATAAAAGTTACAGAACTCCTACAATACACCCTTGTTCGCGGACGCTTCCGAGCGCGACGCTTCTGCCGTTCTCCAGCAGGAAATTTCCCAAGCACAGTCGTCGGATGACAGTGATTGCCGCTACGTTAACCCGATTTCGAAGTTTAGGCGCGTTTTCCGAATGTCGTGAAGCTTAAAACTTTTTCCAACTTTTAGACTCAGGTGCCGATGGAAAAGGGGATGTTATCGAGTTGATATACAGTTTTTGTGCCAGTGCGTGTTGATGCTATGAGTGCTCTATAGGCTACTGACGTTTTTTCGAAATTTGTGACTATGAGCGTGAACTTTTCCAGGATGTTTGGCTTGGTTGCTGTACTTCTAATACAAGGTAATATCTTAATTCATTGTTTGTTTTCGAAGATTTCTTTAGATAGATTTGCAAATGCTATTTGGACTTGATTATAAACCTGAGTAGGCATCTACTTATTTAATTTTTATTTAATGATTTGATAATTATTTGGTTATTCAATTATTTGATGGATCATTTAATTTATTGACGTATTGTATGCTTCATATTGTTTAACCTATCATAAATACAGTGCGCGTCCAAATTATGTTTATTGACGTAACATATGCTTTAAATTGTTTAACCTATCATAAATACAGTGCGCGTCAAAATTATAGAACAGATTCATTTTCTCAGAAGATATATCATAATAATAAAGATCACGTGTCATTTATAAGATGAAACAATGATGGCAAATGGTGATTCGTTTTATAAATGTATTGAAAAATGATTTTGTATCTCCACAAACATTTTTGGGTTTTATGATTATCATAAATTAATTTCATCATAACAGTATTGATTATGTTTAAATAATAATTTTTTTAAGGATGCATCTGAATGCAATATGATTCAGACAATAATAATATCAGAAAGACAACATTTAGAGAGTAATTTTATGAATATTTCACTTAGCGCTAATGGAATAGTTTTCCGAATGTTAGCAAGGAACAAATTAGTATCAGTTAACACCAGTATAAATACAGTTCCTACATTATAAAACAAATTGGTTAGGCAAGCTGAAATGTCGTGTTAATGTTCATAGAACAATATTGCGGTAAAACTGTTTTGTATTTTTGCACTAAGACCGTTCTTACGAGACCCTTATCGAGCAAAATACTTGTCAAAAGCTCAATTGTATGACCGGCAATTTGAATAAAACCAAATTGCGTTCCAGGAGTCGTAATAAAGTTATTATGAAATAAAATGGTACGAAGAATTTGAATTTATGAAATATCTTTGCTAATCTGGCAAGGTACAATTATTTTTAATAACAGTCAATGCCAAACCATTGTAAATGCCTCAATTTACCTATTCAAGTATTAATTTTTGTGGATCACCTGACGATATATTCTTAGATTCTTTGTTCTCCTGAAGCGACACGAACGGATTTAAGTTTCAACCACATAAAATTAAATATATCGTTTTTTTCCGGAAAAGCATAACACATTCAATGCTCACATTGGGCGCAAGTATTAAAATATTACCATTTACCGATAGCATAAAGCATCTGGGTGCTCATTTTGTTATATGTATACAGGCTGTCGAGGAAAAAGTACCATGCATAGTGCCACGCGACAGAGGGCCATAAAATATGAAAAAAGGTGCTATGCATATATGTCCGAAATTGCTTCCTTTAAGGAATATAGGGTGATGAATTTTATTTTTAATTTGGTTTTTATAATAGCTTTAACCAAAGAGGTAAGAATTGAGCAAAATATGGTATGAGGGGTTTTGTATGATGCAGAATCCAAATATCCTATTAGTTTTCACATCACTAAGATAACCAACTTTCATTTTAGATGTTATTGTTCATAAACACAATGAAAACACAAGAACCAGTGTTTACGAACAACTGCTAATTTACAGAGCGATCATCAAGCGAATATGGACGTACTGCATCCATGGGATTGCGCTAAGCCATCAAATATTCAACTTATCCATAGAGTAAAATCAGAAATATTACGTTCATTGGTTGATGCCCCTGGGTATGTCTCCAACCATACCATTCATGAAGATTCAAGAGTCTCATATGTCAACACATGAATATAAAATCCATTCATTATACGAAGATTGAAGAAGACCTTACCAAACGACCTAACTAACTAATCATAACTAAGAATCCATTACTGAGAATTAATTTGTATTAGTCTGTACATACAAGACATTTAATAAATACTTTTTGAAGGTAGAGTTGAATAATTCGGTTGTATTAGTATCACGCTGCCGTCTTAACGCCAGTAACTTTCTACAATTTTTCAAAGTAAGTTTGACTTGAGAATGAAAGGAGATAGCTATCGATACGTTGATAGAGAGGACATCAACAACAGCTGCTGAATATAACCCAAATAATCATTTTACATGTTTCAATACAACCAACATTTGATGAATTCGATGTCTCTGCCGCCGATTCCTCATCAACACGATGTTTACAAACCCAACATGAGAATTCCATAGAAAAATCACAAAGCAACATGGAAATCGGCCGCACAAAATGGAAAAAGAGCTCAGGTTAAATACCTCACAGTGATTCCGTTCGACCGACTGACGAGGTGCTTCAAACCGTGAAACTTACTCTACCGTAATTCCTACTTTATTCGCGTGCTCGCCTACTTCGATTCCGACACAAGCAAGTGGACATACTTTATACCACAGCGTTTCTTTTCAGTCCTCAACCGATTTTATCCTGACTTTGTTCTGGAACGGAGCGTTCCGCTGTAGGTTTCGATAATGGAGAGTAAGAAGAGAATGGATTTAAAATTCGGGGTATCGTTTGATGAATTGTCGACAGCTATGTGCTGATAACCTTCTGAAAAAAATCGGTGGGTTCCCACTTCTAAAGTTGAGTAATGATCACATTTACTCACAGGTAACTTGAATTTCTTTTTTTTTTGCGATTATTCTCAATGGAAGAGAAACTATCGTTTTGTTGGATTGACTGCAATGTAGGTCAGTGCCGAAGCGTTTAGAAATGGTAAAAAACGAAGAAAAATATAGTGAGATGAAAGCAGTGAAAAAAAGACGAGAATATATCAAAAATGACAGGAAATATAATTTACTGGCGATCTGAGTTAGGGAAGTGGAAGGGAGGATGTTTTTAAGGGTAGAGAACGGTTTATCTCCTTTTCCGGCAAAACTATAAGTCCTATATAAAAAATCAAATGACAAAGTTATAGGTAAGAAAAAGACCTAAAACTTTTGTAATCACACTATTTTCACTTTGCCCCAAAGTTTATGTGAAAATTTTGAATAATCAAGTTATTGGATTTTACTTCTCTCTTATGAAATTTTCTATATTAATATAGACTTGTTTATATGCATTAAAAGTTTGGTATTTGAATCTTAGAGTTGGTCGTCAACTGTAATGTAAAGAGTCTTTCAACAAGAACTTTGTTTTTTAATTGTGGCTACACCCACCACATGACAGCATTGACAGTTAGTTTTTTGACATATTCATAATAGATGCTTCGGCAATTGTTACAATGAATTCAATTTCGCTAGAAAATCGCATTAAATTATTTAAACCCACTATGAAAATGGTAGTTCTATTAAAATTACATTCCGTAAAATTCGTGATATTTTCGGACAACATAATTGACCTTCTAGAGATCGCTATTAAGAATTTGGTAGCTAAATTTGAGTCGACGGGCTCGGTACAAAATGTGCCAACACCAACGCGTGTTCTACTGGGCCGTTCAACTGAAAACATCGCAGCCGTGAACCAGTGTTGAAGAAAATCCAAATTTGTCAATTTCTCGACGTTCTCAACAACTGGGGTTATCCCAAACCACTACATGGCGAATTTTGCATAAGGATTTGGCTTTGAAGCCTCACAAGATTCAACTAGTGCAGGAATTGAAGCCGATCGACCATTCACATCGCCGTAGATTCGCTCAATTCATCCCGCTGGTTTTTCTGACAAAATCACTTTTTCATACCAAGCCCATGTTCCCTTGTCAGGGTACGCCAAGAATCAAAATTGCCGCATTTGACTTCTGAAAATCCTAACGTGATTATTGAGAAACCTTTGCATGCTCAACGTGTCACTGTATGGTCTGCTATGTGATCTGGAGGTGTGATTGACCGTTTTTTCGAAGATGAGGCTGGAAATGCGGTAACGGTCAATGAATCACGCTATCGCGATGTAAAGAACTCAATTTCGGCCTATCATTGATGACATGAATATCACTGACATGTGGTTTCAACAAGACGGCCACACAGCCAATGAGACGATCAATTTATTGCAAACTGAATTAGCTGGTCGGATAATTTCACGAAATTAAGCTGTTAAATGGCCAAATAGATCGTGTGATTTAACACCACTGGATTAGTTTTTGTGTGACTATCTTAAGGACAAAGTCTATACGGAGCCAGTCTAATCAATTGCAGCCTTAAAACTAAAAATCTGTGAGCGATAGCCGAAATAGACCCGGCATTTTGCCAAAAAGTTATTAAAAATTTTGATGAAAGACTTCTTCTGTCAGCGTGGTCGCGGTGGACATTTGCCAGATATCATTTTTCATTCTTAATTGCCGAACTTTTCTTTTTATAATACAATAAAAATTTTAATCATTGTCATCAACATTTTCAGTTTTAAAAACAAAGTTTTTGTTGAAAGACCCTTTATAAAGCTGAGGTCATATGTATCCGTTTATCCGAGAGCACGATGATAAAACGACTCTCCCATTGGTCCAGAGTTTTCGTGTCAATAAAGAGCACCAATTGGATAGCGGTCATCTCATCGTGCCATCGGACAAATGGATTCATGTGACCTTAGCTTTATACTGGTCCACTCAGGCCAGCGAAAAATTTTCACGTAGTCAAACTGAGCCAATATTAGTTTACTCCAATTCCCTATTATTAGACATGAAATCAATTTCTCCAATTTACAGAATATTATATAAAATGTAATATTTTGAAATAAAACTGTTTTATCCGAATTACAGTATGTGTCGAATTCATTTTCTAAGGAGAAAAATATTTGGCCACAAAAACCTCTCAAAAAACGTCTCAAAATGAATGAGCCATGACAAAGTTCTCATACTGAAAACCTCTTTGAACTAGCTTATTTAAAAAAAATCCTCTTGAAAATTTCTGCACGCTTGTAAAAAAGATACAAAGACCTTGTCAAAAAAGTACCACATGATTCACATGGCCCAAAGTGCAACAAAAATCCTTCGAAAATGTATAAAAATTTGGTAAAAGTGAAACAAAAATTGAGCTGTTTCCTGATTTTGTTGTCAAATATTTTTCTTCTACGAAAATTAATTTGTTTCACAATTAGGACGTGCATTGTTTCATCAAGATGTAAATGAAAAAAAATAGTTGATTCTGCTATTTTATATCAGAGGCCCTAGATGGAATGAAGTTCAGGTGAAAGTTATGACAAGACCGCCATCTTCTCTGCTTGATAGTTTGAAGGAAAGGAGATAGAACTACTCTTCATCATCACATGTTCTACAAGCAACACCTTGCCAGCTATTGCATGGAGAATTATTGTTGAATTGAAGAAAATTTCTAAGTCAGTATTAGGTTTTCCATATTTCTCAATGCATACTACCTTTTACTAAAAATGGTTCGTAAGTCTGAAAGTAGTATGGACAAGAATTCTTATCTAATATGTTTCGACAAGTAAGTATATTGTTAGAACTAATTTATCATGTTATTTTTGCGACGTTGCCAAATAAGGATGCACAACAAAGAGATCCGATCTTTTTTTTATATTCCACTCATGATTGAGACTTTCAATGAGGGAGCCAAAACTAATCGATATTAATATAAGATTGTAAGCAAGGAAAATCTTAGTATATCTAATATGAAACTCTGAATACTTGAACTTGAAACTTCCTGTACATTGAACACAGCTGCGTATTCGAATAGAAAATAAAACGGCATTCATTCTATTATGATAAGCACAAGCTTGAATCTTCACTTTATAAAAAAATTCCAACTGAAGATAATATTTCTCGGTCCAATCACTGACTGCTACATTAAAAAAAATCTATCGGATTCCCTTTGAATACAAAGGCCTTTATTTCTCGTACGATTCGCATGCATGATTTAAAAAACAGTCTGTGCTCCAGAAGACCTATTAATTTTTAATGTTTCACGGACTGTAAAGCACGCAGAAGGGTGGCTCCATAACAGGAAGCTATGAGAAATAAATTGCGCGAAGGACTGACATAAGATTTTATTCATTGTTGAACGTTGATCAAGTAATTTTACGGTTCGTTGTAAGGATTATGTCATCCTACGCCAACATAGGTTTTAAGATCACAATCGATCTTGCATTCTACTTATCAGATTTGAAATGCGTTACTGAAAATAGCAGGAGGGTACTTATGACTACACGCCCCAGTGATTTTAGCAGTTACATTGATATACACTGTATAATAAGATGTGTTGTATGAATTACGAATTTTCTGCTAAAACATTTATTAAGAAGTTTTCGGGAAATAACAAAGTATTTTCAGGATATATCGTAATTATCATTTGTTTATTTATCCCAAATCTCTACAATGATAAGTGCACAGTAATGAAAACTAGACAAAAAGGCCCATAAAATTATTGAACACCCGATACACAAAAAGACCTGTGATGTGTGGCCTATGGACAGATGAATACTCAATATATGTATATGTATCCATATTCTGTTTGATGAAATAAACATGCTAACTTGTGGTGCAATGAAAGTTACATGCGCAAGATACTATATTTTTCTACATCGAAAATATGTTTACGCTTCATGCTCAAGATATCAAGAATAAAAATTGAGAAGATATACAAAAACGTATACGAGTATGATCGTTTGTCTTTCAGTATGTCAGAAAGTGATTTGTCGACTAAAACGATGTGGAAACTAAGAGTTGAGAAGTAACCGGAAACTTTTGAAGAAATATGCAAATAATTGCTACATCTCGACAGGAATTGAATTATATTGTTACTACTCTTTGAATATTATATTTTCCAATTCTTAAAGAGTGTTACAGCAGCGCTCTTATTTTGGCAACTTGTAGCCAAAAATTTACTGGAATTACCACGGCTGATCTTCAATGTTCGTGAGAACATTTATTTGCTGTGGTTTACTTAGATAACAGAGAGTGCTCATGACCTCGCGTCGGTGAATATCTAGATTTCCTGTTCGAGAAAAAGGAATCAGCCCTTTCATGTATTAAATTTCTTGGCTTGGCATTGGGAAATTATGTAGACAGAAAATATGGGGTGAAGTTAATTCCCAAAGAGTATTCCACAAATTCCTAGCTTTTAACAGAATTCATTCTGACTCAGAGGACTATATAGAATCCGCATTGTGATGCAAAAAGATCAGCCAAGTTAATTTATTTACATGAAGTAGGTATATTCCCAATACTCTCCGGTAAGATATAATTCTTTAGAGTACCTTACTCAGCGAAATTAAGCTTCCGGGGTTAATAGTTTTGAACAATCATACTCCACGAGCGAGAGGGAAATCTCCTAGTATATTTTCAGGAATATTCCCCATCTGTTGATGTTTCTGTTGCGGAAAAACAGGAATGATTTCAAACTCCGATGGATAAGAAACGGGAAATGTAACAGAACTGGATCCGCTCCGGTTGATATTATGTTTACATTAAAAAATGTTGTTTTGTCGTATATCAGTATTGAGAACGCAAGGAATTTTTCACTATGCGAAATTGAAAACATTTCTCCAGCAAGATATGAAATTGGTATTTCTACCTTGACGAATTCAAATATTCGACTGAAAAAATAAGATGACTGTTTCATTCCACGCAAATATATGCTTACTCGTCAATCAGATCTAGTCGTGTTACAATCTCTGGAATACTATCAGTTTTTTCTGTTACTTCGTCCAATGATAAGGACAAATAATTGCTTTTTGATAAACAGAAAGTGTTCCTATCTTGATGGATTACAACTGATTGACTACAGAAAAAACGAAGGGGTATAACTGGATAATACTGCGCATTGATACTAGAAAGATTTTATTGTCACCATTATTATTACTATAGAGTACAAATAGGGTATGAGCTTTCAACTCATAAATACATTGTAACAATGCGTTTATACGCATCGTAAGAAGTTATTAATTTGCAATGATTCACAGGCGGCATCCCGCTCCGGTTAAGCAGGTAGCGGTACTGAGAAGAGAAGACCGCTGGCCGGCGAGAGCCAGTTGATGCCCCACTCCTGTGGTTGGCGCATGGCGTTACGATTGGTGGGGGGTCTGAGAAGTGAATAAAAGCGGACGTCGTGATCAAATTCGGCAGGCTGGGACAAGTTCTTGGCATTTCAAGATCAATTGAAGCGCTCCAAAGCCTCAAGTGACTCTTCAGTGCTGCCAACAATAGTACAAGGTAGAAAAGAGTCTGGTTGAGTGACAGGAGAGCCCGCAGTTGGGCCTCTCATAATCACACCTAGGCATTCTCTGCGCCGTTTGTGGCCGTGCCTTGGCAGTACCTGTCACTAGGCGTGGATTGTCCTTCAGTATGTGTCGGTCTGTCACCCCATGGCTTACATTTATTTTTGTGTTGCTATCCGCCTCATTTGCTTACGCTCGCCTATTAATTGCTTGCCTTGCACTGCTGTTCCGGTCATTGCTAGTTGAACAGTAACCCATTCTATAACGCGTGTAGTTAGTTTCAGTAGGGGTTTGCTTTCCGTGAATAGATAGAGTTCTGGTATTGGGTTGGTAATTGGGGAGTTTGACTGTTTGACCGACCAACTGAATGATTGAGCATTGTAGTTAAGGACCATAGGAGTGTACGCAAAGGAAGTGTTTGTGAATAATGATTAATAGAGAACATTTTTAGTTAATTCCGTGTTTTATTGTTTGTATGACCTCCACCTCCAATAAACACCACCTCATTCTCTACTGAAGACTACCTAGGCTCGAGCACCAGGGATTTCCGTTTCATTATACGGAAGACCGATCCCGGACTAAGGGCGTCACGACATCATTGCTAAATATGAACAATTATGAATATCTCAATGGTTCCTGAATGAAAAAAAAGTAAAAGAACAAATTTATAAACACTTGCGACATCTCAAAATTCTAGCAAATGATTGCACAGCACTATCACTAAAGTTCTTTTGTTCCTGAATATGACAATCCATTCTGTTTTGAAAGGTATTCACATTAAGAGCATTCACCACACTAGACAAGAGAAGATTCCATCCATCAGAAACTCGGTTGGCTGAAAAGGATTGGCGTTGCGTTGTTCTTGAGTTCTCTTTCGCTAAATTATGAGAATGTCTACGGAGGTGTGACGTGCTCCTTTTGAATAGATCTTTCTAATCAACCCATTCAGCGCTCGGTAGATAACAATAAGGACTCTATTACGTCGATCTTCATAAGTCTGTAGACACCACCTTCAAACTACGTGGACGATCAAGATTCTCAATTTTAAATGGAACTAATGTGTAGGTTGGTCACCCTTGAGAAATGGACACCATACAAGTCTTGCATACACCGTCCTAGAATAGACATACCTGCAATGAAGCAGCTTACATATTAGAGGGCAATCAAGGAAAAAGTTGAAACAAAGGATCAAAAATTGTGTAGCACTGATAAGAATATGCGCCGGTTCAAAAAAAAAAAAAGAAATGTGGAAGACGCCACTACAAATGATGCCAGTAGCCGATATGGTTATTCAACATAAAAACCCATCCTACACATCAGAGGTTGATGTCAGAAATCCTCAATAAGAAATGATATGATGCAGAGGCCCGAATTATTCATTCAGAGATGGAAATAAAGTAGGAACTCGCTGCGTGGATCTGAATTTATGAGCATGTCCACAGAGGTGCGTCGTGTTCCTTTACAAATAAATTTTCAAAATTGACGCTGAAGAATCCATGCAGCCCTAGGTGGATAACAATATATAACTATTTCGTCGATCTCCGAAAGCGAAGATTCACTATTTTCAATCGACTTGGATAATCTGTTCTTTCAATTTTTGGTTTATGCCAAGAAAACTGATGAAGAACCTAAGAAATATTTCATTGATTGAGCGTTTTTAAAGAAGTAGGTATACAGAAAGCAGACTCCTGGGAACTGCAGTACCTTGGAAATTCAAGTTCAAGGAATAATGGACCTAAACCAGCAGCAGGAAGCTGATGAGCAGCCCGGACCTGCTCGACGCCATTAACCCAAAAGTCTGAATAGGTCCCATAAAGGTGTGTCCAATCACAGCACGGCATTCGAGCGCGGCACACCGCGCGCGGTTTGGACGACTGCCTCGCGCGGCAGTGTTACCAGCCGCGCGCGAATGTTTTTATTGTTCGTTCGTCGGTAATTGTGTGTGGACGTATTTTATCAAGTAACATGGATAACGAAACTGCTGTTCGGTTAATTGAAATATATGGCTCCCATGGTCCATTATGGGATACTAGGTGCAAAGAATATCACAATAACAATATAAGAGAAGATATATGGGACGAAATTGCAAAAAAATTCGTACAACCAAAGGCTGTTTTAAAAACGAAAATGAAAAGTCTTTTAAATTCCTACAGAAGGGAGAGAAATCGAGAAAAAACATCGAATGTCACTGGTTGTGGTAAATTTAATCATGTATTTTATTAACAAGTATAAAAAGTGATCCTAATTGTAGGTAATGTTGTTTTAATGCACATTGTTCTCTTCTTTTTACGTAATTTACGAATAATAAGCAGAGTTACAACACACGCGGCCGCTTTCATTGTGTCTTCAATACGAAATAAAGAGCGCGGTGTGTCTCGGACGTGCCGCCCAGTACTGCCGCGCAAAAGGTCTAATCCAGTTACGTGGCAAATTTGCGTCCAGCGAATGCCGGGCGCAGCTGCCGCGCACTTTGCGCGCTGTATTTGGACACACCTTAAGAATTCAATATCTTTGATGGGAGAAGCGAAAATTCCTCTTGAGAGGAGTGTGAAATCCATAAGGCGCAAGTTTATTTATTGGTTTAATTCGACATAAAAATGGATAAAACATGTCAATATTTCATTATTCGTGGAATATTTCGATCAATTTCTTTCATTCATGAAAATAACCAAATAATTTCACATTCGAGGTTGCTAATTGATGAAATTTGTATTTGGTGGTTGTAAAATGGCTTCTTTTCTGTCAAATCACAGTTATCCCCTTCCTGCTAAATAAACCTCCTAATAGTAAAACACCTTAGCTAGATTAGCCGGACGAAAAACATTAAAATTAGTGTGTATTTTCCCCGCTTCTTCGGCGAAAACATTGACTGTCAAAAATCTCTTCATATGACCACCATTTTTTTGTAGTTTTCTTCGGCATTATCATGCATATAAGTCCGACAACTAAAATTATTATTCCTCTTGCCACATCCTGTCTCCTATCTCATGTAAAGGATGATGTCGTTACGGTTTAGGTCCGACACACAAAACAAAAGTCAATGATGTAGTTTCTTTAACAAAAGAAGTTTCGCTGGTGCCTTCCGTGTCCCAAAAACCCGAGGGTATTTTCATTCAAACTCGTTGAATTTATTTTGCTGTTCCTCGGCCCTATGGCCTATCCCGTCTCACGGTTAGGACCCGGTGACTGATTAGATACGGGGATAAAATCCCAACGCGTCTTGGATAGAACGTCTATTTCCTTGCCTTGCATCCGGACTTCTTTGCATAAAACAAATGTTTCTCTTCAGTGGATGAAGTACTTTGTCGCGTGCAAATGATATTTTGCGAATTAAATATGGAATGAATATTTGAATTCTTCCAAATCGACTTACTGCTCCAGAAGACAGAGGAGATTCCTATGCGAGCAGGTTCAATTCGAGGAATGAATGGGTTTTGAATAAATTGAGAGGATAATTTACGCATTTTTTTGCATTATCTCTGTTTTTGTCCGTACCGTCGGACGGTTGCCCAGACATACTCAACTTTGAACATGGGTTCTTCCTCATGGAGTCTTTCCCAATCGGTCGACATCATTCGAGCAAAACGATAGACCTCGGTTTGTTTGGGTCCAAATATGCAGTCCGTCAATTCCAATGATCACATATTTTACCGGAACAAAAATTGAAGGACAGATTGAAATGACACAAATACTTCAACACACCGACTGCACTTTAAAAAACAAAACCAAGAGTACACACATTCAATTATGACAGTCGTGTTGGACCGAGAACCAAATAAAAAATCCAGTGAATTTCTCGAGATGATCCATATAAAACAAAATGAGAATTCCATAAACGACAGAGCAGATATTACCTATACAACATTTATTCCAATCTTCTGAACAATCTTAAAAACAGACCAAGAATGAAATCAAATTTGACGTGACACCTGTAAAATCAATTGACATCATAACCCCAATGACACCCAACAACACAAGTTGGTGAAAGACAAGAAATAAATTATTTTCGAAGGTAATATAAGAACAAAATCTCTATTCAACTGAATGTTTTACAGTTTTTGATACTTAAAGATTGATTGTTTGTTTAAATTGTTGTTATCTTGTGTATGATATTTCTTTACAGGCTTGAAAAAGGGCACTGCCCGAAACGTTGACAAATCATATCACATTGTTAATAAAATTAAACCCTGCACATTAAATGCTATTGTAAAATTTATAATAACAATACATGTCAAAAATTATCAATTATCGTCAAGTCAGCGGAACAAATTACATAGTGATTCTAACATAGACATAATTTTTTTTTATCTCCATCATGAACTTTCTCTTCGAAATTGAGCCCAATTTGGCCCACTCTGCGAACCCCTGTTCTGAACACTCATTCCCTATTTACTTTGTGCTATAATCTAATTTCCGACTGTTCAATCTACACCGAAAAATACGTGAATCATGATATTTGAGATGTAAATTCGGAGGAATCCGGCTCCAGACTGCGGTGATTTTTTTACGGAAAACCGGGCTCGGGTGGCTGAAACAGAACGAAGGCATAATTCCAACAAGCTGGAATTACGGCAGAGAGAATTTTCGGCGTTCATTTTTCGAATTCCCCACATTCTCTCAAGGCGGAGGACCGTTAGTACATAAATTTACCTTAAAGGTAGAGCGTAGGCAGGAAAAAACCAACTAAAGCAATAACGAAACTTTTCGTTATTTTCGTGTTCTTAATTTTGTGTAAACGATGCAGAAATTAAAGAAGTTCAGTGCATTCTGGGTCGATTTTATCATGAGAAATTTTCAATTCTGCCTCGTAGGAAACTTTTATTTGCATCCTTCAGAATAACCTGTTTATATTGTTTCAGCATGTCGGCAACCGGATTTTAATTTATTTTTTAAATTTATTGGCTATAAGTTCTAAGCGGGAAGTAAGGAGAACTTATGTGTTATGAAGAGGGAGAACAATTTAACTATCTTAAAATTTTTTCCAATACTTCAGGAAGCGATAGCTTTGAGCTGAGCTTCTATAAAATTTCACTTTCTTTTTCTTGCAGACAAGAAGCCGTAATACCAATAATTTCGTATGGTATCTATTATTTAAGAATATTAAGAATAAACAATTGACCATGCGAAAAACTCTGCTTGTCTTCATCAATACCACACACACCTAATGATACAATGTTTGCACATTAATGTTCATATGCAAAGAGGTACAATTAAGAAGACTTACGACTAACTGAATGACTCTGCTCCACTCAATAATTCAATTGATCTGATCATTTTCTGCACATTTCAGATGGATATAGCTCAAAAACTATGCTGAATTATATGACCGGGGCGTCCGCCATTTCGTTCGCACAGTGCGCTAATTTATTTGAATGGATCATGTGGTACGTTTTTGGCAAGGTATTCATTCAAAAAATTTTTTTATTCAACTTTCACCAAATTTTTATGCATTTATGAAGAATATTTATTGCACCTTGTGCTATTCCCAATAATTTTTTCAATGGATCATAATACCTTTTTGAATATTCATTCAAACTAGTACGGGTAGATCAATAGGCCCCTAGATCCATTGATCCATAGGCCAGTAGTTCAATAGGCCAGTAGTTCAATTTGCCCATGGATCACCGAAACACAAAAGTACTTGTAAATTGCACACCCTGTATATCACCCGACCGTAAACTTATTGTAAATTGCACACTCTGTATGACATTTTATCGAAATCCGCTCCCATTCGCGAGAAAACTTGAAGGAGAATGCATATGAGACACTCAGTATACAATTGATTAGCAGTGAAAAAAAAAACCAAAAGAATATAGTTGTAACTCCATCTATTCGAGTTCAGTAATTACCAAGAAGGAAGTATCAAAATTATTCTATGGAGCTCCTATGTAACACCCCGTATATGTTTCGAAGATAATTTTTCCGTAAAAAAACCCGAAGGAACACAAAAAACTTGAAAAAACTTGAGAGCGCGCAAAAAAACAGAAGAACTTGTAAAATGCTCACCCCGTATATCACCCGATCGCAAATTCATTGTAAATCGCACACCCTGTATGACATTTTACCGAAATTAGCTTTCACACGTGAAAAAACATGATGAAAAATGCATATGGGACACCCAGTATATAATTGATTTGCAGTGGGTGCTTTCATCATAAGAAACAAACCGAAAGAATATCGTTTTAACTCTATCGTTTCAAGTTCGGTGCATTCCACGAAGAAAGAACCCGACGAAACACGGAAAAACTTGAAAGAACCCGAAATACCACGAAAGAACGAAAAATATCCAAAGGAACCGAAAAAACCTCGAAGGAGCACAATATCACCGAAAGCGCACAAAAAACCTCGAAGGAAAGCTTAAAACCCCGAGGGAGCACAAAAAACCGAAAGCGTGGAAAAAATAATGAAAGAACTTTTAAATTGCACACCCCGTATATCAACCGATCGCGAAATCATTGTTAATGGCACACCCTGTATGAGATTTCATTGAATTTAGCTCCCTTACGCGGAAAAGCACGAAAGCTGGAGAAAAACTCTGGTGAATGTCAGCGCTACTCAGATCTGACACCCTGTATATGAATCGAATATATTTTATCGAATTAAGATCCAAAACACCCCGAAACAACACGAAAACTCGAATTTGCGCAAAAAAATCAAATTAACTTGTAAATTGCACACCCCGTATATCACCCGATCGCAAATTCATTGTGAATCGCACACCCTGTATGACATTATACCGAAATCAGCTCCCATTCGCGAGAGAACTTGAAGAAAATGCATATGGGACACCCTGTATATAATTGATTCGCAGTGGGTGCTTTCATCATAAAAACAAACCGAAAGAATATCGTTTATAACTCTATCGTTTCGAGTTCAGTGCATTCCACCAAGAAAGAAACCGACCAAATACGAAAAACGCGGAAAACATGATAGAACCCTAAGTAACACGAAATCTCTCGAAGAAAGAATCTGGTGAAAATCAGTGCTTTCCATAAGCACAGCCTGTATAGCGATTTTTTCGAGATAGCACAGCCTGTATAGCGATTCATCGCGATCTGTGTGCATTCTTCAAGGACGAAAATGAATTAGCGCGAAAATAGAGCCTGAAATGACGATTTTCAAACGCATATAAATGTATGAGTTGATGGAGAATTTTCTCTGGTCCCCGATCTTATTACTTTATTATATAGAAAATGCATGGTTGATGGAGATGGCGCAGGGTGTAATAAAAATTCTTCATAAATGCTTGAAAATTTGGTGAATGTAAAACAAAAATCAACCTGTGACTTGCTGTTCTACTAGAAAAAACGCGCAAAAATGAAATACATAGTGTTGCATTAATAAAAAACCATAAACTGTTCACGTGAATTCTGGCTGCCTCTTCATATTTGTCCATACAAACGTTAGCGTGAGATCAACATCAACTGAAAAAGCTATTCAGTAAAATATAAACAATAGTACTTTAATATGATGTATGATAATTGAATAGAGGACAAAGATATTTTTCACTCAAGCAAAGTAAATGTGTATTTCCACGATGATTGCTTAGAAAATAGTCAACCACCGTAAGGTTCAATAAATTTCCGTTCATTTCCGTACAAACAAAGATGTTAGTGCCCCCTCGACCCTTACTAAAACACGAAAGCAAGGAGAATGGGCTATATCTCAAGCAAATTCTTTGGATTTCCGATCATCCCATTTAGGGGCAGCTGATTTATTTTACATTCTCCACTAGCCAGAGGCGGATCTGAAGACGTTATATTTTATTCATTTCGTCTTGAACTTCTCGACAATTTTTCTTTCTATATGTTAGAAGAAAATAAATCACTGGGTTTTCTCTGAATGTGTCGAGAATGTCATATATTTCTTTCTCGGCGGTTCTTGTGGTCCGACCTCCGATTTTGCGAATATTTCGCAAGATCATAGTTTATCTACACAATTTGATTATAAAGCGCTGGATCGAAGATGAAAGTCATTTAACCATAGGCTGCAAAAAAGAATTAAGATATATAATAAGGAGAAGAGTTGTTATAAAGAAGTATCCCACCATGAAAGCGCAGATTTCTTCTCAATATGATCAAGAAAATCCCAGTATTGTCCATTGATATACACAAACGACGTAATTTTAACTCGAAAAACAGTTACATATATATGAAATGAAGTTCAAGCAAAATATCTGAATCTGAACATTTTCATCAATACTCTGTTGGAAACTCGTTAACCATGAAATTTAGTGTGATTTTCAGTTGGAGGGGTGGATAAATAAGTATGGAATGTCAAAACGCAAATGCTGAATTATTTGTGAAATCTTGTAAAGTATTGGATTAGCCCAACTTGAAACCTTAAATCGCTTATAACTTTGAAACTTGGCAGAATTTGAAAAAGGGGTACAGGAATAAAGTGTATCTTTTCGCTTCACGAATCAGTAGTTAAAATTAACGCAGTGGTCAAAGAGTCACCTTGTATGTATTATCGAATTGAAACTTGAAACACAAGAAACATTGCAATAATTTGGAAACAAACCAAGTAATTTACTTGAAAACAAGGAGAACATGCCTACTTAAACACTTGGTAAAGGGTGATTCATTTAAAGGAACTCTTTGTGGTGGGGATTTAGTAGCAGATTGCGCATGCGTCGTGTAAACTGAAGTGGTATTCTTTTTCAGTCGTGTCTGACATTTCATATTGGAACGACTTAGCCTGGCACAGCGTCTACGAATTGTTAAGCTTTATAACAAAAATGGGCGTTCTCCGATTAATGTGTATCGGACACTTAGAGCGACTTACGATCCACATAATCGCTCTACCATAAAACTAAGTTTGGGACTCAATATTTGTTATTGGATAATACTCGGCGGTGGGGAAGAGTGTACGTGATGACCCTGAAGTGTCGATTCGTCGCCGCTCTCTACAGCTTGGCCTTTCGTATTCAAGGACTTGGCGGATTTTACTTAAGGATCTTTCTTTGAAAGCTTACAATTCAATTAGTTCAAAAACTGAAAGAACAAAGACTTAAGTTTTAGTCGTTGGGCTTTTGACAAGCTTACAGATGATCCACTGTTTTCGACAAAAGTTTTGTTCACTGATTAGGCTTAATGAGTTCGTGAACAAACAAAATGCCCGCATCTGGGGTGATGAACAACCCGAAAAGTCTCAACAATTGCCGTTAAATCCAGAAAAAACAACTGTTTGGTGTGGT
Organism: Micraspis discolor; assembly: GCA_030674115.1. NCBI lineage: Eukaryota > Metazoa > Arthropoda > Insecta > Coleoptera > Coccinellidae > Micraspis > Micraspis discolor. Next base: position 8,781,284 of record JARTUT010001740.1, read on the forward strand.
TCATGGGCTGGTGGAATAATCTGTCCATATTTCTTCAAAACAGAGGAAGGCCGGAATGCTACTGTGAGTGGTGACCGTTATCGCACCATGATAACAGACTATTTGTAGCCCGAAATTGAAGCCTGTGGTCTCAACGAAATGTGGTTCTAACAGATGGTGCCACTTGCCAAACAGCCCGTGAAACCATGGCTTTAGAGTATTTCGGCGAGCAGATCATTTCACGCTTCGGACCAGTGAATTGGTCGGCTAGATCATGTGACATTTAACCTCTCAATTTTTTCCTTTGGGGCTATGTGAAGTCTGAAGTCTACATGGATAAGCCGGCTACGATTGAGGTATTGGAGGCCAATATTACTGGAGTCATTGGAGAAATTTCACCCAAAATACTCACACGTGTCATCGAACATTGGTACTATAGAATGGATCTTGTTAACAGTAGTCGAGGTCAGCATTTGATATAAATAATCTTTAAAAAATAATTTTGAAGAATGGTTCTTTCATTTGTTAGTAAAGATTATAAAATAAAATTGTTTTTATTAATTATTTTTATTTGAAAAAAAAATACATCAAAATGAATCACCCTTCACATCCCTTCAGAGCAAATGGATCTGATTCTGTCAATCGATGAAGAGGGCTTCAGGCCTCTTTAAAATATGTTCGCCTCCTATGCTGCACTGTTCACTGATAGTTGTATTCCCCTAAACAAAAGTTTCAATCAAACAGATTAAGGTTCATATCCCTTCAAGGTAGAAAACTCTGGCTCCTTTTCCACAGAATATTCCCTCAGATGCAGATATGATCCCCTTGAAGAAATTTCTATCCTTCCAAACCAAATGCCATAAAATCAGGTACGCTACATCACCTCTGGAAAATGGCATGTCTCAACGTGTGCTATTCAGTATACTTATCTCCTCGCATGTCCTTCAGAATAGGAGTGAGGTTGACACCTCCATATAAAAAATTATTAGTATAAAACCTGATTGCTTGCCCAGTAACTCCAGCGGGTTTTCACTATCATCTTTAAGGAAATCGTATTCATGTATGACGATGTACATCTTTAACCTCCCACTAGCATGAAGACAGTTAAAATCCTTGATGTTATGGAGCAACAGGTTCAATATCGTCCGCTTCTTGTGAAAAGACAAACTTACTCCTGCAGCAACTCCTATGAAATCAGTGAAGTGATTGCCAATCATAAACCAAACAAAATGAACATAAATCTGAAATATAGAACTTTAAATAAGCTAGATGAACAGAAACTTGATAATATTAGCTCTTTAATATCAGATGAAGCAATGGAAACATTATTTTAATTTACTGAACTTACTTCCTTTCGAAGAGAACTTCAATAGCATTTTTGTGTTTCATGTTTTGCCGTTGTACAGCATTGAAGTAGCTAAATATGTAAATCACTCTGAACATTTCTTCATTGAGTTTCTTCCCGAGTAGAAAAGTTTAGATTGGAAATTTAATGTGCTTAATTAATCATAATCATGGTGAATTTCACCAAACCTCTCACACGATATCCGTGATCGACTATTGGAAATGGGAAACCGACATTGAAAACATGACAAAATATTTTTAAGTTCCGTTTTTTTCTGAGACCAACTGAACATTCATTCATGCGAGTTTATGTTATTTATTGGAATATGAAATTAATTTTTCTCATCCCCTTAGGAATCATATATATACCTTTTCCACTTTGTTAGGAATCCACATGGCCTTATTGCTGTAAAAGATATTTGAATATGCAGAGAATTCTTCATTGATTCGTAGGACAGAGCAGCCGTTTCATATTTCATTTTTATGCAGTTAAAAGGGGATTCTTTCTGTACAAAAGACCAATATAACGATGGATTTCTTTGATGCGTCTGATGCTATGAATATAACAACATCCATCAAAGGTTGTATATTTCTTGTCAAACGGGTTAGAAAATGTTCTAGATGTTAACAGACCTACTTATAAATTCGATTGCCATGCTTTGGAAACAACTGGTTTCGTGAGTTTCAATCCCTAAGGGTGATACTAGAAGAGTTAAGATTTATAGTTAAATGAGTAGAAATTCAGTTGATGATTTTAGTGATGTAGTCAACTCATTCACAATTTCTTTATATTAGAGATTTGGGCATAAATCCAGATGATTTTTTTGTATGTATAATCGTTCGATTTGGTACAATTGTTAACCTTGAATATGTAATCTTTATCCCTTGTATTTTTATTATGTTAACTTCAATTTTTGATGATTTCCATAATTGGAAAGATTTTAGTTCTTTATTCATAGGGTGAGTTTCAACATTTTGTTTTTAGTGGTCATTCACTAATGTTACTTATGGCCCACATAATCGGCCTACTGAACGCACAATTCGCTCTATCATCACGAAGTTTGAAACTCAGTATTTGTTATTGGATAATACTCAACCAAATAGAATACATCTAGCTCGTAGTGAAGAGAACTTAGCGGCGGTGGGGGAGAGTGTACGTAATGACCCTGAATTGTCGATTTGTTACCGTTCTCAACAGCTTGGCCTTTCGTATTCATCGACTTGGCAGATTTTACTTAAGGATCTTTCGTAGCCGTGGTCTCGACGAAATGTGGTTTAACAAGATGGTGTCACTTACCATACATCCCGTGAAACCATGCGTGATTATTATTTATCTTTAAAAATAATTGTGAAGAATGGATCTTTTATTTGTTAGTGAAGATTATGAAATAAAATTGTTTTTATTAATTTTTTTTATGTAAAAAAAAGTTATTATAGAAATTGTACAGGGAATTCTACACTGCATTTGATTCAAATGAAAACATTTAGGGCCCGATTATTCCAATTGGGTGAGTAAATAATTGGAGGCTATCGCTTGCTCGTGAATGCGTAACTGGAAATTCAAATTCGTAATTTGACAAATATTGCAATCACTGACAGTAATATAAATATCCGGTTGATATCCCGGCGGCATAAATCGAAATCCCAAAAATAAAACGAAAATTGCCAGATATTGTAGTTTTAGAGTTTTTTTTTTCGATTTCGGATAAAGTGAATAGACAGGGTGGTTTAGTGGACAATTATTGAGAACACATCAGAATTTCGAGCAGAAATTTGTGAATTACTCCTAGAATATCCATCGGATCAAGTCGAACCTTGGATGATATTTCAAATAGTTAGAAAGAAATGGGCTTGCGAAATTTTGTAGGAACCGACACGCTAGAAAATAAAAAAAACTTAAAGACATTATTTTTAAACTTCATAGATGAAAAGATATTCGACGTATTACATAAATGTACATGTATGCTTCTGACGCAACATCAGTGCTTTTCTAATTTATTTTGAAAATGAAAACGACGTGACGGTGCCTGACAATGGGGAGCGTGAGCCGGGATATGATTGAAAACTTTTTAACGCCAGAACTGCATGCTAGGGGCTTGGTGAACATGTGGTATCAACAAGGCGGTGCCACATATCATACAGCCAGGATTACTATGATATTATTGTCTATTGTGATTTTGATTGGCCTCCACGGTCGCCTGATTTGACTGCTTAGGACTTTTTCTCGTGGGTTTAGCTGAAAAAGAAGGTTTATAAAAACAAACCAGAAAGCCTCAAGCAAGTCGAACAAAATATGCGTGATTAAATTAATGAAATACTACCCCGAACGAATGAAAATATGATGACAAATGTACTTTGAGAAGGCTCACATGTGTGAGGCTAACAAAGGCGGATATTTATCTTATATTTTATCTCATAACGACCGATATTCAATAAAACTTTCATCTTCCATTTTCTTTCATTTAATGAAAAATTATAAACAAGCACGATAATTCATATTCACTAGTTACGGCTTTTAGGTGAAATTATCGAGGAATATTTTCAATGTCTTTATAATATTCATCCTAGGCACATACAGCTTTTGATCTCTGTGATTCGGATTCAATGAAATTGAAGCATCTGTGAAGGAGATGAGCATCCATATATCAAGGCGTATGTGATCTAATCATAAATTCCTTTATCTCCCTCGCTCGTTATCATGGAAGCGAAGAGAGCTTGGGAGTTTCTTGGTGAAGTGATATATGAAGGTATCTCTCGAAATAATTCCTACTTATTTATGTGCGCTTTTCTTTACTCGTTTGCTTCCATACGTTCAGATTCATGAATATTTGACAAGATACCATTGAACAACATCTGAATTTCCATATTGCTGTATCACCACTACAAACAACTCGAAGTTTAGTCTGAAAACAACCACAAGTTGAATTCTACTAGAATTATCTACTTTCTCATTCATGAGATCCTTTGAGTGTGCTATCGACAGAATAACAAATCCTGGAACCGGAGATGATATTTCTCGTTTCATATTGTTATTTCTTCAGAAAACGATAATATTATTTGGGGAATCTTCATGAAATGTCTACAGGAACGCAAACGAATCATGAATTCCTGAGATCTGGATGAGGTTGCTTCAATAACAAATTGATTGGCACTGAAATGAGTGCTGCCTTCGCAGATTTGTTATTCATTATTTGCACAAAATTCAGATATGATGGACAGTTTTCGAATTAGATTGGACGGAATATGATCAATTATGTACAAACGACAGTTCCTGAAATATTCATCATATTTCGTACAATGTAATACTATCTTCAAATCGATTACATAATAACATGTTTACTCGATTATATTGTATATATCTCAATACAACCAGTAAGTGTGGATGTATTGGAATTATAATAGTGAGGGATTTTTATTTATGAGCCGAACATAACAGTATTGAACTAAGGGCGTAGTCAGGATTTATAACAGGTATATTTCAGATTGAAAATAACTGTTTACAGTTTTCTTTCAGTCTTCAGAGTGAAGTTATTTCCATCACTTCCAATTTGGCCGCCTAATTCAAAACAGTTTCTTCAAAATTCTTATAAGTTAATATCACTCCTCGATATTTTGCAAGCTGATTTGTTAAAACTACTTGCTTTATTCGCAGATGTATATTTAATAAACTTTTCAAATATTTTCTTCAGTTTACTAGATATTTTTGCCGCATATAGTACCTTTCTTGCTTATTTTCAATTTTTTTTTTTTAGTTTTTTGGCCTTCCCCATACTCCTTTTAATACTCTGTTTTGGTTTTCAATGGTTTTGCAGTACTAAAAATGACAAATAAAATAGAATTATCAAAATATATACATGTATATATTTAAATGTTTGGAATTGAAGGGAGAATTGTTTTCAATTATTTAAAAAAATAATCAATAAACTTTTCGAATATCTTCGATATTTTCATTAGTCCAGAGAATATCTTTGCTTTATATCATACCTTTCTTGCTTATTTTCATTTTGTTTTAGGTTTTTCGCGTTCCCTATACGCTTTTTTATAGTTTACTAATTAACTTTTACTAATATTAACCAATGTAAATATTTTATATTCATAAATAAACTAATATTAACGTATTCAATCCTTTTGCACTGAATAATTTCCCACCATTATCACTGTCAATTGCATACAAGACACTTGTTAGTTCACTTGCCATTGTTACCATGTATATTTTATATTGTTTTTTTGTTTGAATTTCTTGTACTTTGATATAAATTTTTTTTTGTTTAAAATTTCTTGGGTGTATAGCACCTATTTTACTAATAATGGTAATTGTTAAATTATTATTTTATTTATTTTATTTTTCCAACATATGTTTCGGCGTATCTACGCCTTTTTCAAGGAATGTAATACAATCGACAATTTCCTGTAAATTACACAATAATAAAAACACAAATATATCATCAAACAACACAAAGCTTTTACGTACTTCTTCCAAATCGTCCGTCAAAATATTAATTTCTTCTATGAATCAAATTTTAAAAAATCTTCAAATATTAAATATTTTCATCAGCCATGAATAAAATAATGTGACAATGATGCGCTGTCACGATTTTGTTTTTCCAACTTCTTATTCCAATTTAATGCTGCCACACCTGTACGAATTAACCAACAAGTGATAATCCCAAATCTGGGTTTGAATTGGTTTTTTTTTTAAAACAGAAAAACGAAAAACTAGAAGAACCGATATCGAAACCCAAAAATATGTATCCTTACCATATATACAGGGCTTATCAGAAGCACTAAATGCATCAATAAAGCATTATGGATTAAAAGTAGCACATAAAAACACAAATAATTTGAAATTCATAAACACAAAATTAAAATCAAAAATCCAAAATAATAAAATCTCGAATTTTGTCTACCGAATAAATTGTATGGATTGCCCAAAAGTATATATAGGACAGACAACACAATATATAAAGGAAAGAATAAATGGGCACAAATTTTGCAAAAACATGACCGTAAAAAAGCATGAACAAACAGAAAAACATAAAATGGATTTTGAGAACTTTTCTATCCTGGAAAAAGAAAAAAACAACAAAACTAGAAACATACTAGAAATGATCCACATTAAAAAAGAAAAAGAAGCTATGAACGATAAAACAGACATCAAAAACTTGGCCCAAATTTATTTCAATCTAATAACATAAATAAGGAAATACAAATTTTCAATCTTCTACTACCAACTCCATCTAGATTAAAAAGAACCAATTCAAACCCAGATTTGGGATTATCACTTGTTGGTTAATTCGTACAGGTGTCGCAGAATTAAATTGGAATAAGAAGTTGGAAAAACAAAATCGTGACAGCGCATCATCGTCACATTATTTCATTCATGGCTGACGAAAATATTTAATATTTGAAGATTTTTTAAAATTTGATTTATAGAAGAAATTTATATTTTGACGGACGATTTGGAAGAAGTACGTAAAAGCTTTGTGTTGTTTGTTGATATATTTGTGTATTTATTATTGTGTAATTTACAGGAAATTGTCGATTGTATTACATTCCTTGAAAAAGGCGTAGATACGCGGAAACATATGTTGGAAAAATAAAATAAATTAAATAATAATTTAACAATTACCATTATTAGTAAAATAAGTGCTATACACCCAAGAAATTTTGAACAAAAAAAAAAATTTAATATTGTTTTGGCAATTTGAAATTATATGAAAATAAACGTGACTACACACGAATAAAATCTATCTATAATGTTAGAATTTGCCACGTGCTTTTCCATGAATTCGTTAGTATATTCTATGCATTGGCGGGGTGGAGTGCTAATAGAGAGAGAAGGGATGACAGATCGAGAAGGAAGAAGGATAAAGAGAACGGTGTTATACACTACTCGCTTGTGTATACGACTATCGCTCCTGCGCACGTCTCATTTAACGGTTATATTCCACGGACTTTTTCTTACGGTTTTACTATCACTTTTGTTTCAGTTCGTTCGCGCAGCAAAATCCCTATCTCCTCCAAGCCTGCTGTAAGGAACTTTGTTCTAATTATGGGGAAAGAAATCTACGACAATGAAATTTGAGAATAGGTAAGATATCAATAACGTATATGATTGCAGAGATTTTTGTTTGAATAAGACACAGTAATAATTGATTGATTTTGATTATATGTTTCAAAGATTAAAACACGTTGGTTCAATGAATATGTAACGCCCTTACGTGCAGTTCCTTTATCAGTAAACTCGGGCGCCAGACTATTTGCTTCTGAGGGCGTCACCCTCACCTATCGAGCTCCTCCGGAATGTCCAGAAGCTCGAGCCTAGGTGAGACTCAGTGGAGAATGAAGTGGGTAGCTGTTGGAGGTGGAGGTGTCACCAATAAAACACTCAGTTAACTAAAAATATACTCTCTATTCGTACTAAATAAACAAACTCTCCAAAATAATACGTCTCACAGTCCTTAAAACTAATCAATAGTTCGTATCAGGTACAGCAGTCCTTAATCTATATCACAAAATCTTCACAGTCCTTAACCTCTAAAAACCCAAATCCCAAATTTACTTGTCAATCACCAAAAGTCCAGTAACATTCCGTGAAGGGCTTAGAGTGCACATAAAGCGATTACAGTTGCGAGTTACTCGATGTATTAGGCATCAGAAAGAATTAGGCAATCAAAATGACGTAGGCATAAAAATGGGTTAGGCATACCAATGAATCAGGCAGAGAATAGATAAGGCATTCGCTCATCAGAAAATTGCTCATGCATGAAAGTGACTAAGGCCGTGTGAAAGAAATAATAATATCTCAGGGTTAAAGCGAGAGGGGGGGGCGAAAACCAAAGCCTCACTCAGGCCAACATGGACCATCCAAGCGGGGGGTCCCTGGGGCACGATTCCGCACGGCGCAACTAGTGTCCGTGCGCAACAGAACCCCTCGAAGAGAACTGCCAAGGCCCAGCCCAAATCGGAGTGACCGGCGGTATGGTGTGCGCATGCGCAAACCACCGCGCGTCCACCCGCGATGACGACAGGACCAAGGTCGAACCAAGTGCCTGCCGCACAGCAGCCCACGCCACGGAAAACTTCGGTCTCAGCACGATTGAGCTTTGCTCATCTCGCACATCAACGTCAGCTCCGCGAGATGGACAGCAGGAGTCCGCCAAGGTAAAACGGCCCACCACCTAGGGACGATTGAGTTTCCTCATCTCGGCACCCAGATGTCGGATACGCAATACCGGCTAAAGGACCCAGCCGACACCCGTGACGAATCCCGCACCCTCAAAGATCAGGCCAACCCAGTGCCTGCCGCGCAACAGCCCACGTCACGGAAAGCTTCGGTTTAAGCACGATTGAGTTTCCTCATCTCGTACATCAACGTCAGCTCCGAGAGATGGACAGCAGGAGTCCGCCGAGGTAAAACGGCCCACAATCTAGGGACGATTGAGTTTCCTCATCTCGGCACCCAGATTCCGGATCTGCAATACCGGCTAAAGGACCCAGCTGACACCCGTGACCAACCCGTGCCTTCCAGGGGTCGGCTCGACAAACGACAACGGGGGGGGCACACCACGACCCTCACCGCGCAGCAGCCCACGTCACGGAAAGCTTCGGTTTAAGCACGATTGAGTTTCCTCATCTCGTACATCAACGTCAGCCCCGGAGATGGACAGCAGGAGTCCGCCAAGATAAAACGGCCCACAATCTAGGGACGATTGAGTTTCCTCATCTCGGCACCCAGATGTCGAATCCGCAATACCGGCTAAAGGACTCGTAAAGGACGTGACGCCCCAAACGCCCTCCTGCAGCCGTCGTTCGGTCTCAACGATCGAACCTCACACTCACCTCCTGGAATCTCGTCCTCCACAAGTGGTCCTCCGGTCCCTCTCTATACCCCTTTCCTACCTTGGTATGTCTGCCTACCACTGAACTCACTACCAGCACTCACAACACTGGCTGGACCTTCCACTATACGGTAGAGGCCTTGATTTATTTTGAGTTCCGCGCCGTGCGAGGAACTGCCGTTCCAGTGCTCGACTCGCCTATAAATACCATTCTCGGTCCCCTCCAGCAACATAAGTCGTGCGCACTGCAGATGGAGGTGGGAATGATCGGTCGGTGTCCCCACCGCTCGGCGCGATCTCGCTGGAGTCGATCAAGGTCAACGGGTTTCTTCCACGCAAACAAAACTACTTCGTTACACTCTCCCCTTACTTCCATAAAAAAAAAAGAATTTTTTTTTCTCTTCCCTTCCTGACCACAAAAAGGATGAAGAAAGGACCTTAGCCTAATAAAACCCAAGAGAAAATCTTAGTCCAAATCAACCATATAAGAGAAAATCTTATCCTAAAGCAACAATATAAGAGAAAATCCTATCCTAAATCAACAATATAAGAGAAAAATCTTAGCCTAAATCTACAACATAAGAGAAAATCTTATCCTCAATCAACAACATAAGAGAAAATCTTAGCCTAAATCAACAATATGAGAGAAAATCTTAGCCTAAATTAGCGATAACATACAAGAGGAAATCTTAGCCTACATCAGCAATTCTCTCTACTGTTCGTCGGCGTCTGTGATGCGCACGCTGCGTTCCTTTGGGAGGGCGGTGACGCGCACTTCTGTCATGTCGGAAAAAGACGCGCACTAAGCGTTCATTTGGCAGGGCGGTGACGCGCACTACTGTCATGCGAGGGAAAATGGACGCGCACTATGCGTTCGTTTGGGGGGTTGTCATCGCGCACTACTGTCATGTGGGATAAATGACGCGCACTTCTGTCATGTGGGCAAAAAGGACGCGCACTACTGTCATGTGGGGAAAGAGGACGCGCACTATGCGTTCATTTGGGAGGGCGGTGACGCGCACTACTGCCATGTCGAAAAAAGACGCGCACTATGCGTTCATTTCGGAGGGCGACGCGTCTGAAACATAGGAAGCATTAGCGGGCTTCAGGTCCTTTATATGGATATGCCTTAATTTCTTGCCCGATCCGTCTCGCAAGTCGTAGACCACCGGTGAAACTACTTTGGTCACCACATATGGCCCCGAAAATTTCGGCGCTAATTTGCCCGAAAACTGGTTCGCCGCTGAGGACAGTGGTCGTTCCCGGCGCCAGACTTCATCTCCCACTCTACATCTCCATTCCCATCGCCGGAGATCATAATAGTGGCTTTGCTGGGTGAATGCCCGACCCAACTGCACTCGTACCAACTCAAACACTTCGCGTAGCCGTTTTACCCGACTCGCGTGACTTCGGACCTCCTCGCGACTGATGTCCTGAGCATCACCTCTTCATCGGTTTCGGAGTCTTCTGGCTCCTCTCTAGGACCATCGCCATCAACAACCACTCTTGGTATGTTCATTTCACGGCCGAAGTTGAGGAACGACGGAGTAAATCCGTCGACTCATGTCTCGCCGAATTCGTCGCCATAGCCAGCTCGGGTAGTCTCTCGTCCCATTTACGATGATCGCCTTCACAAAATTGCGCTATCATCATTTTCAACGTACGATTCGCCCGCTCGACCGCATTCGCTTGAGGGCTGTACACCGGTGTGAACCGTACTCGAACTCCCAATTGCCTCAATAAGCTCCGGAATTCTCGACTAACAAACTGTTTGCCGTTGTCGCATATCACCGTGCGAGGACAACCAAACTTTGCAATCACCTGCTCGAAGAGAGCCCTTGTTACTGCTGGTGCTGTCGCCTTGCGTAGAGCACGAAATTCCACCCACTTGGTGAATTTATCTTGAGCCACAAATACAAAAGTATTCCCTCTGGTAGAACGCGGTAATGGACCGATCAGGTCAACGCAAACTTTATCCCAGGGGTCCTTTCCTATACTTGGCTGCATCTTTCCAGGAGTCTGTTGCTGCGAAACTTTATATCTTTGGCAGGACTGACACGATCTCACGAACTTAGCTATATCCCTAAACATTCCTGGCCAGTAATATAGTCTAGCCATCCTGCAACTAGTTTTCGCTATTCCCATATGTCCGGCGGTTGGAGCATCATGATTTTCCCGCATAAGAGCCTCTCTTTGGTTGGCGGGCACACACAGCTTCCAGGGTCGGGACATATCGGGTTCAGTCAAGTCGTTTGACTCGAAGAAATGTCGATATAATTTGCCATCGCTCACGCAATAGTCGGGCAACGCCTCGGGATTATTTTCGACTTCGGCCAACTTCCTTGTATACCATTTGCATTTGGTCTCCTCAGACAAGCAAATCTCTCCCTCGGTTGGGCCAGGCAATGGACTTCTTGACAGGGCATCAGCCACTCTATTGAGGGATCCTTTTCGGTATTTTATGTCGAAATCAAATTGTTGTAAGTATACTATCCATCTGGCAATACGTCCTGCAGGGCTCTTTACTGAATTCAGCCATCGGAGCGACTGATGGTCTGTCAATACTGTAAAGTGGTATCCCTCAAGGTAGGGTCGCATCTTCTCAACGCCCCATACGATAGCCAGACACTCTTTCTCTGTTGTCGAGTAATTTCGTTCAGCCGGTGACAACGTTCTACTAGCATAGGCTATAACTCTTTCGACCTCATCGACACTCTGGGTCAGCGCTATGCCCAATCCTTGATCCGAAGCATCAGTCTGCAGCACGAACGGCTGCTCAAAATCAGGACACGCCAAAACTGGGGCCTCCGTGAGTTTCTTCTTCAGCAGTTCGAAAGATTTTAGTTCCTCTGTCTCAAAACGCCATTTCTGCTTCTTGCGTAGTAGGCGAGTTAACGGTGCCACAATCTGGGAAAACTCCGGTATGAACCGACGGTACCAAGATGCCACTCCAAGAAATCTTCTAATTTCACGGACACTTCGGGGTACTGGTATTGCCTGTATCGCCGCCACCTTGTCAGGATCGGTCTTGATTCCGTCTGAGGACACTACATGACCCAAATATTTCAGGCTTCTGCACCCAAACCGACACTTCTCTGGATTCAGCTGTAAGTTAGCTGCTTTAAGCCTTTGAAAAACCTCGCCCAGGATCTGCAGATGATGTTCTAGCGAGTCACCCAAAACTATTATGTCATCCAGGTATGCGAAAACAAAGGGTTCCATCTCTGGTCCAATGATCCGATCCAGTAATCTCTGAAATGTTGCTGGCGCAGAATGTAGACCAAATGCCATTACTCTGAATTGAAAAAGACCTCGCCCAGGTACCGTAAAAGCTGTTAGGGGCTTACTTTCTTTGCTCAGGGGTACCTGCCAATATCCTTGCCGTAAATCTAGGCTGCTGATATACTTTGCTCGCCGTAGTTTGTCGAGGATATGCGAGATGTACGGCAGTGGGTATGCATCTTTTATAGAGGCTTCGTTTAATTTTCGGTAATCCACGCAAAATCTAGCTCGTCCATCCTTTTTCCTAACTATCACCACAGGCGAGCTCCATGGACTGTTAGATGGCTCTATTATTCCCTCCTCTAGCATTCGGTCGACCTCTTCATTGATAATCTCTTGTGTCGCAGGATTACGTGGTTGGTATCTTTGTTTAATGGGTTCAGTCCTGGTTTGAGCTGAATCTTATGTTCGACCAGGCTCGTCGTTCCTTGGATATCGTCAAATTGTTCAAGTTCCCTGTCCAGAAAGCGGTTGAGCTCTCGTCTTTCTTCCTCAGGGAGTTCCAGTTCTTCATGGTCGTAATCAGCTTCCGAGCAGGACAGTGATTCCTCCCCGACAGATCTCAGTAATCTACCCTTGTAGTAGCAGGACACAGTTCTTAGTTCAATGTTAAAATCGTAGTCACTCAGCACGTCCATCCCAACCACTATGTCTATCGGTAAACTCTCCATATACAGCATATTCACCGTGATACAGTCGTCGTGCAACTGCAATGAAAGTCTATAGTATCTTGGGATTGATACTGACTGTCCATCAGCTATCTTCGCCGTAGCCTGGTGTGTGAAAGATGGTATGTTCATTCGATCGCAGTAATCAGCCACAGTTCTTCCCAAGAATGACTTCGTAGCACCAGTGTCCAGTAACGCTCGAAAGTTTCTCCCTTCCACACTGACATAAATTATAGGTCGGTTATCTGGCGGATGTCTCTGAATGGTATTTAGCTTCGAGGCTAGTCTTTCAGAGGATTGCGGATGCCTCGTCCTCGCGCAATCCTCACTTAGTTTTCCGAACAACCACATTCTCTTGCAGAAACGCCATCTCTTCCACACCGTGGACAGGAAATCTTGGGGGGGTTTCGGCAGTTTATTCGCATATGTCCTGTCTCTCCACATCTAAAACATACCATAGTGTCCTCTTTGAATCTCACAGTTCTTCGGTTGGGACTAGGCCGTGGTTCCTGGGCGACAACGTTCGTTCTAACGACCGTGTCACTATTCCTGTGCGGTAACTCCATCGACGTTCTAGTCGGTACCTCAGATCCATTCGTGTCTGATACATTCGGTCTGGTTTGCGGGCTCTGGTACACGAGATGAGGCTCTGGTGTTACTATGGCATTCTGTACTGGAGGTGGTTTATACTGTTGTGCCTGCCAATGTACCAACTCAAACACCTTGCCTTTATTCAGTAGTTCCTCAATTGTATCGGTATGCTGGAATACAAGTGCTCTCTGAAGATGTGGCAACAAGCCTCGTCGGATAATTGTGACTTGCTCGGTCTCAGTTACGCAGTTATGTACAAGCTTTCGAAATAGGTTTTGCATTCGAGTCACGTACAGTACAAGTTTTTCATCTTTGCCTTGCGTTCTCTTTTTAATATCTTCGAGAAGCAACTCTTCGTAATTCGGCGGCAAGAAGGCTTCTTTGATTTTGGTCTTAAAATCTTCCCAGCTCTCTAAGTTTGCTTTTCGTGGTACATACCAATCTCGTGCATCACCCCTCAATATCTCATAAATGGACTTAAATAAATCTCCGTGTGTCAGGTTTCTCGACTCGGCTAGTTGTTCGATCTCGTCCAGAAACGCTGTGATACTTCCTGAGCCGTCATAATGTACGTTCCACATGTACAATGGGACTGTGGGGGCACGAGTGGGGTAGATGTGGTACATACTCCTCTCGTCCTCCCGTGGTGGGGGGAATTGGTGTTTCTCTCTCTTGTCTCCTTGTCTGCACCGGTAGTGGGGTAACCACAGACTCTACTGACTCTATTGTCTCTCCTACGATGTTTGCATTCGGTACTGATGCTCTCCTCGTTGATTCAGTGAATCCATGTGTTGGTATCTCTGTCGTAGTTGGCACAGTCTCTCTGCGCACCCGGCTCCGTAATGAATCAAATATCCGGCGATTGATGGAACCGGTCGTCGTTCGTATTCCATAAGGTCGTGTGTTTGTCCCAATCGTTCGAAATTCCTCGTCTCTGCCGTTGATGTCGAATGACAGCCTCTGGTCTCTAACTTCTCTTGCTCGGTAAGTCCTATCGGTCCTCGGTATCAAAACCGGCGTATCATCTACAGGTATCGGCGCATCAATTAAAGACGGCGTCTCAGTCGCCTCCGTGGCCAATCCAGCGATGCTACGTGCGTCCTCTAACGCTATTCGAGCGTCCTCCAAAACTTCCATCATTCTATCTCTCGTCAGTCCTTCCTCCATGGTGCCTGGCTTCACCAACCTCAATCTATGCTCAACATGCTCCAGACGGCTGAACATCCTCCTATATACATTTCGTGCATTTCCAGCGGCAACCTCCGGAACATCTTCCAACAATTCGCTCAGTTTCGTACCACAGATCGCCAGCTCCACTGGGGTATCCAGCTCCACATCCTCGGGAATGTCTATCCCTCTCGACAGTGCTCTTCGCAGCAACAGCCTATCCTCATCCGCAGTGGATCCAACTTCCAACCTCCGGGCACGCAACTCCCATACGAGTTCGTCACTCCGAAGCATATCCAAATCCATCCTTACTTCCTCAGGATATCCAACAACGTCCAAAATAAAGAAAAATCTCTATTATATTCCAACACCAGCCTCCAACAACCTGCTGTCCCTGCTCGGGCGCCAGAATTGTAACGCCCTTACGTGCAGTTCCTTTATCAGTAAACTCGGGAGCCAGACTATTTGCTTCTGAGGGCGTCACCCTCACCTATCGAGCTCCTCCGGAATGTCCAGAAGCTCGAGCCTAGGTAGACTCCAGTGGAGAATGAAGTGGGTAGCTGTTGGAGGTGGAGGTGTCACCAATAAAACACTCGGTTAACTAAAAATATACTCTCTATTCGTACTAAATAAACAAACTTTCCAAAATAATACGTCTCACAGTCCTTAAAACTAATCAATAGTTCGTATCAGGTACAGCAGTCCTTAATCTATATCACAAAATCTTCACAGTCCTTAACCTCTAAAAACCCAAATCCCAAATCTACTTGTCAATCACCAAAAGTCCAGTAACATTCCGTGAAGGGCTTAGAGTGCACATAAAGCGATTACAGTGGCGAGTTACTCGATGTATTAGGCATCAGAAAGAATTAGGCAATCAAAATGACGTAGGCATAAAAATGGGTTAGGCATACCAATGAATCAGGCAGAGAATAGATAAGGCATTCGCTCATCAGAAAATTGCTCATGCATGAAAGTGACTAAGGCCGTGTGAAAGAAATAATAATATCTCGGGGTTAAAGCGAGAGGGGGGGGGGCGGAAACCAAAGCCTCACTCAGGCCAACATGGACCATCCAAGCGGGGGGGGTCCTTGGGGCACGATTCCGCACGGCGCAACTAGTGTCCGTGCGCAACAGAACCCCTCGAAGAGAACTGCCAAGGCCCAGCCCAAATCGGAGTGACCGGCGGTATGGTGTGCGCATGCGCAAACCACCGCGCGTCCACCCGCGATGACGACAGGACCAAGGTCGAACCAAGTGCCTGCCGCACAGCAGCCCACGCCACGGAAAACTTCGGTCTCAGCACGATTGAGCTTTGCTCATCTCGCACATCAACGTCAGCTCCGCGAGATGGACAGCAGGAGTCCGCCAAGGTAAAACGGCCCACCACCTAGGGACGATTGAGTTTCCTCATCTCGGCACCCAGATGTCGGATACGCAATACCGGCTAAAGGACCCAGCCGACACCCGTGACGAATCCCGCACCCTCAAAGATCAGGCCAACCCAGTGCCTGCCGCGCAACAGCCCACGTCACGGAAAGCTTCGGTTTAAGCACGATTGAGTTTCCTCATCTCGTACATCAACGTCAGCTCCGAGAGATGGACAGCAGGAGTCCGCCGAGGTAAAACGGCCCACAATCTAGGGACGATTGAGTTTCCTCATCTCGGCACCCAGATTCCGGATCTGCAATACCGGCTAAAGGACCCAGCTGACACCCGTGACCAACCCGTGCCTTCCAGGGGTCGGCTCGACAAACGACAACAGGGGGCACACCACGACCCTCACCGCGCAGCAGCCCACGTCACGGAAAGCTTCGGTTTAAGCACGATTGAGTTTCCTCATCTCGTACATCAACGTCAGCCCCGGAGATGGACAGCAGGAGTCCGCCAAGATAAAACGGCCCACAATCTAGGGACGATTGAGTTTCCTCATCTCGGCACCCAGATGTCGAATCCGCAATACCGGCTAAAGGACTCGTAAAGGACGTGACGCCCCAAACGCCCTCCTGCAGCCGTCGTTCGGTCTCAACGATCGAACCTCACACTCACCTCCTGGAATCTCGTCCTCCACAAGTGGTCCTCCGGTCCCTCTCTATACCCCTTTCCTACCTTGGTATGTCTGCCTACCACTGAACTCACTACCAGCACTCACAACACTGGCTGGACCTTCCACTATACGGTAGAGGCCTTGATTTATTTTGAGTTCCGCGCCGTGCGAGGAACTGCCGTTCCAGTGCTCGACTCGCCTATAAATACCATTCTCGGTCCCCTCCAGCAACATAAGTCGTGCGCACTGCAGATGGAGGTGGGAATGATCGGTCGGTGTCCCCACCGCTCGGCGCGATCTCGCTGGAGTCGATCAAGGTCAACGGGTTTCTTCCACGCAAACAAAACTACTTCGTTACAAATATTAACTATCAAGACTAATGTTTATCAAAATGGAGGCTAAAAAAAGTAGTACACCTTCCCGGCGGACACTTGGTACATAAAATTTTCATGTTCTGAATATTGATGATACTATGAACATCATGGCTATTAACGGAAACAAGCAACACAGTTATTATATGAAAATTATTCATTTTTCTTCCAAATTTAATAAGAACGAACATTTCCCAACTGCCAATTTCAGTCGGAGTATCTGAAATATCTTCAAGTTGGTTTGGGAAGAAACTCGCCTATCATATTTCAATTAGCTGAAGTCCTTGTTATCTCAGAGAGCCAGTCGTGAATCTGCCATCAACCGATATTGTTCATTTTACGTGTCATTCACTTCTCTTTGTGATGGACGTCGAAAGAAGAAAATAAATTTCTTTCAGGTTCGAATGCCAATCATTCTAACGTTCTCCTGATGAAAAGATCATCTGAACAACCTCCGAAATTAAAAATACGTCTGTTGAAAAAGATCCGCCTGATGGCTCCTAGTTTTCCTTCGAGGGATAACATAAGGAACTGATCTACTTAGTTGTAATAGTTAAAAATTTTTTTTGGGAAATTTTGCAAACCTATTTATTTCAACCTAATTTAAATATCTTCCATGTTATAACTCTATCTGATCGATTATCTTGGAGTTATGGAGGAAACCAAATTTCAAATGCTTATAACTTCTGAACCATTGGGTTGATTTTAGTCCAATAACGAACTTGACAGACTTTTCGAAAATCTATTCCACACATGATATAGAGTGCCATAATTTCGAATGCCTATTTAAGTATGGCTCATTTGAAATTTGAATATTCAAATGATTTATCATATTATTAGTTATCCCTACTATAATATTGAATATGCGGAAGTAACTTTGTTACGCTTTACCGCTTAAACTTCATTGGATTTTGATGAAATTTGGTTCAGTCAATCTTTAGATAATTTTTTGGTTTTTGTGAGTTGGCTCTTTTCTGTAAAATAAATGTTAGCACTTTTTGGTTAAAGATACTTTATTGCTTAACTAAATAGGAAAAAATACATATTGTTTTTTTTCATCTATCATGGGTTCCACTTCAAAATCAGGTGCTCCACTGAATCCATCCACATCGTCTACGATGTCTGTGCCGGTTATATTTTCATATAATTGCTTGCAATCGTTAGGAATTAAGTACATCACAGATTTCATGTCTTCTACCTTTGGATGTGATATTTTTTTTCCTTCAGGCCACATTGGTATTAGCAGATCTTTAAATAATGCCGGACGACCTATTTGTTTTTTTCTGATATCTATTTCAGCATACGAGTTATCTTCAAAATTTGTTTTCAGAAAAATTGAAAATGGTTTTTCTTTATCAATAAGTATCTCACGTTTTTTAACCAGCTAATTTTTTTATTCTCAACATCCACTTTTCTATTTATTATTTGTTTTTCTAGCTCAGTGGTCCCATAAAATTCAGTAGATAGCATTCACGAAACTTTGAATTTATTTTTCGTTCGACAGTCTTTCATGATTTTTATATAATCATCTGGCAGGTAAAGGCGCTGTTGATGTTTAAGTCCACATTCTACGTCGGAAAAGTCCGAATCGTTCGGGAGAAAACTATGTCCAGATACAAGAAAACGCATACGAATTATTTTTAAAGAGGGGTGTGCCTGCAGAACAGCTTTGAGCATGAATGTCATCTTATGTTGCGGTTTTGACTGCCACAGGAATCCGACCACAAAATTAACTCAGTAACGTTAAAGAGGTTCTCTTTCAATATGTTTTAATAAACATGATCCAATTTCTTGTGCTCCCCGACCTGCCTCGTTTTCAGTCCAGATATAAAAATGACCCTTGTTGGTTGAGCCGGAATGAACTCCCAAATTGTAGAGCCAAATTTGTCTCTTATAAAACATAACCACTAATCGTGGTTGTGGCAGTGTTTTTTCAAGATCGAATGTTAAACATTCTATTTCTTCGTTTTCTTTTGCCATTTTCGTATCATTCTTCATCTGGTTTCGGGCTTCTTGCCAATTTTTAATATGGGTTTCGTGTTCTTCTTTAATTTTTTCTTTTTCGTTATATGTTTGGGTATTTTGGAATCTGCTGTGATAGAACCAAATACTGGCATCTGTCAACAAAACTCACTTCTTTATTGTTATGCAGAAAGGAACCAAGCCGCTTGAATCTTTTCTGCAGGTAGGTTACTTGCTTAACAAATTTTGTTGGTTGGTTCATTGGTCAACAAATGTGGCTTGGATGTTTTTTGCAGTAAAAGTTACGGCTATTAATGTAATATTGTGCGTAAATCCAAAAATCACAAAGTTGTGGGATGGTTCCTTTCAGCTAAAAGCCGTCCAAATGATAATCGGAAGGAGCCAAGTCAGGTGAATAGTGCGTGTGGGGAAGCAGCTTCTAGCAAAGTATTTTTTCGGCAACCGTCCGGGAAGTACCCACTTTCGGACGCTTTCTTTGAGAAAGAAGCCTTTCCCGGCCTAGTCCGGGAAGTACGTACTTCCCGGACTAGGCCGGGAAGAATCACGTCGTTTGATCATAGTAAATATGAAAATCTTGGTAGGTATATTTTTGATAAATGAAGTTACCATAGCACTGAGAAAACGGCTGACAGTTCATATAAAATTAGTTGTCAAGAATTTGCATGTTTTCTGATCGCAATCCCAATCCGCATTAAAATATGGAAAGCAGCAGTGATAGTGACAATGAAAATGTGCCTTGGGAAATTTCAATATAGCAGCCGCTGCTACAGCACAATTATTGCCTGAAAAATCAAAATCAAGGTATGAAAACGTGTATGATTCGTTCACGAAATGGATGGAGATGAAGCAATGCAAAATTATAACAGAGGATGTAATGTTGGCCTATTTGGCGCATAAATCAGAAACAGTCAAATCCTCCACTCTGTGGAGCATGTACTCTATGTTGAAAAGTACCATTTTAGTAAAGAAAAATGTGAACATAGCCATTTTCCCAAAAGTTCTCGCATTTCTTAAAAGGAAGAATGTTGGTTACAAAGCCAAAAAATCAGAAGTTTTCAGCAGTGAACAGATCAGCAAATTCATTAGAGAAGCGGATAATGATACATATCTAATGCTGAAGGTGATTTTAACAAAATATTACGATTGTAGGATATAAAAGTATCAACTTACTTTTCAGGTAGCAACAATTATTGGGTTAGCCGGCGCGTGCAGAAGAAGAAGAACTGACAAAAATGTCGATTGATTTAATAAACGA
Organism: Micraspis discolor; assembly: GCA_030674115.1. Classification (NCBI taxonomy): domain Eukaryota; kingdom Metazoa; phylum Arthropoda; class Insecta; order Coleoptera; family Coccinellidae; genus Micraspis; species Micraspis discolor. The sequence continues at coordinate 8,801,812 of JARTUT010001740.1, forward strand.
TAAGGAAGACATGTTGCTTGTGAAAATACCGGATTCCAAAACACATATTGAGAGAACTTTTGTTGTAATTGGGCAAGAAAACCTGCTGTTGTATAGACAATATTTATCTTTACGGCCATCTCATACTCCACACAACAGATTATTCGTGAATTACAAAAAGGAAAATGTTCGATTCAGCCTGTTGGTATCCACACTTTCGGGAGTCTCGGAATGAAAATCGCAGAGTTTTTACATTTACCCAATCCTAAAAATTACACAGGCCATAGCATTCGTCGAACTTCGGCGACGTTATTTGCTGACAATGGTGGAAACATCACAAATTTGAAGAGACACGGTGGCTGGAAGTCTACCAATGTGGCTGAAGGATATATAGATAATTCCCTTGAAAACAAAATTAAAATTGCCAAGACCATTCAAAAATCACCAGAAGAAAATAATCGATGCGAAACGGAAACTTTGCCATCTTGTTGTGGCTTCAACAAAAGGAATTTAAATATACCAGGCATTTCAAACAAATTGAATCCCTTCAATATCAGTAATTGCTCGAATTTTAATATAAATATTAATATAAATAAAATTAGAATGTTTCTGTTAATATGTGATATTTTCTGTTCTGTTTAATTTAAATAAGAATTAAAATATATAAAAAAGAAATGTGTCGTCTCATTGATTTGTTATTCTAGACAGTTTGCCGAAAAAATATTGTACGCAACACGCCCGAAAATGGTTTTTGGACTCATAGACTTCTAGGACTCGCTTGCGCTCGTCCTAGAATTTTGTCTATTCGTCCCAAAAAACCTATTTTCGGACTTGTTACGTAAATTACTTTATTATTGTATCCTAATTCGGATTCTGGTCCCACCAAACACACAGCATTGTCTTCTTGCCGAATTGATCTGGTTTTGCAGTCGATGTTGCTGGTTGTCACGAATCAACCCATGATTTCTTCCGTTTTGGATTCTAAAATAAATCCAGTTTTCATCGCCAGTAACAATCCGATGCAAAACCGATTTTCTTCGGTGTCTTTGAAGCAAAATTTCAAAAGTGTTTTTTCGGTTTTCCATCTGTCCTTCATTCAATTCATGTAGCATCCATTTTCTACAGTTTTGGATCATTCCCATAGCTTTTAAATGGTCCGAAATTATTTGTTATGCAATATGTAACTTTCTGCCTTTTACTTTTGATTCAAAGTGTCATCTCCATCCAATACCGTTCGCGATTCGGTGTCTTCAAACTTCTTGGTGGTCTTCCACGTTCATTTCTTAAATCAAAATCATTATTTATTATTTATCTTTTGCATGTTGCTTCATGATCACCATATTCCTCGACAAGCATTCGATGCGACTCTGCAGCACTTTTCTTCAAATGAAAACAAAAGAATTAATGCTTTCCGCAAACCATTACTTTCTGGTAAAAATTCGACATTTTTAACACGATGAAAAAATATGATGTCTGTTTGTCTGTTCAATGACTTGATGTATACTAAATATGTTTAACAGATGTCATAGCAAACAGAAAAAAAATAAAAGCTCGTTCACAACAAATGTTCCCTATCGAGACATTTGTATCTTGACGCTCACTGCATACCGGTATACCTGGTAGTCTCTAACCCTATTGGATATTTGATCTGGAATTGCAGAAGGCTGAAGCAACCAAAGGAGCGGATCACAGAAATCAATTTCCAATGAACAAACTAATTTCGTATGAATACATATCTTTACATCAAGTCGCACGCAATGGAATGACCTCACTTGACGTCTAATCGAAAAATCTTTTATCGCAGCTAAAACAAATGAATATCTGATTAGAAGAACGTCCTTTCAATCAATAATCGAATCCCGGCTACACCAATTCCCGTCAGAGTTTCCAATTCAAAAAGGCTCGTTGAACGACCCGACAGTCGATTTCGGTTCGGCCATGAAGCGGTTTCCTTCGACAGAGAAATATTCTAGAATTCCGAGACACCGGAGTTAAATGGCATTCACTACGAGGGATACAAATTGAAACCCAAATTAAGTAAACAATCCCGCGGAACATTGGGCCTTTTATACATATAAAAATTACGTCGCATGAGCGGCTTCAGGAAATACGTTTCAGAACGGTCGGTGTCCTAATCATTTGATTACACAGTTCATTACACTGATCCCGGGCTCGATATCGTTCTTGTGTTCCGACTAATGGAGAAGGAATTGAGAAAATTCGTGTGTCGTTCAATGAAAGTAGGGTTATTTATTTTCATTATTTATTACTTTACGGCCCGTTCCGCGAGTTAATCGTTGAGGGAATAAATCGATTTTACTGCATCATTCATGACGAAAAAATTGTTCGTACTGTAGGTCGGAAAGCTTATTATTTTCAGGAAATGATGCAGTTCACGAAAAAGCCATTTAGAAAAGAAAACACAGAGTTGACCGACACTTGATGAGAACATGATTGAGCCAAATGAATAGATTAGGATTGAGTGGCAATGCTGGGCACGATAACTAATTAAATGGACGGCAGTGGAAAACGCCATATCTTTAGGTTACTCTTTTTCGAACTTGAATAAATGTAGATAAGCAATTGTTATAGGCAATACCCATAATACTTAAAGGCTAAAATGTATTTCTCATTCAGTATTCCGCCAAGAGAGTAACTGATACTGTTCGTGTATCCGGCTCGAAGGACCAATGTTCGTGTATCCGGCCCGAAGGACCAATGTTCGTGTGTCGTTTCGATGGGTTTATGTGTTGAATAAGTGAACTGTATTTGTTAGTTTTAAGAATCGTATATTTGCACAGGTTACACTTTTAACATGGAATGATTGTCTTAATTTACGTCTTGCTGCAGACTTCTTTGGAAACTTAATGGGGTTAGAATGGTACCGTTCGGGGTATATATAGTCCCTCAACGTTGAAAATACCATAAAGCAGGTACCAAAGGACGACTGTGATTCAGCGGCGTAGAGTTTCACGGGGGCACATTGTACAGATACCTTCAATCGTCATAATTCCTCAAGACAATAGTTAGTTTTTCGTATCGGTCCAAAGGATTACCTCAAGGTTAATTTCTATATTCAGAGCATGACAGATATATTGTATGTATATTGTACACTCATATTTTTTATTGTTTATTACTTTTCATCGCACTAAAAATGGTTCGTAAGTATGAAAGTTGTAGTAATGACAGAAATTTCAATCCGAATTTATCGTTCCATAGATAAGTGTATTGTTAGAACCGATGTGTTTAGTTATTTACATGTTCAGTACCGTAGAAAGTTTTAATAGGGAAGTTTTCAATGAGATTATTATAAGATAAAATGAGGTTTTCTTGAATTAAGGTTCCCAGATGACGATGAAAAAAGAAGAATTTGGGCTTCGCTGTTGGGATGGTTAAGTATTTGCCCAAAGAAAGCAATTTTCATTTGTTCAGATCATTTTGACTCTGAAGATATTGTGACCCGCGTATTTTGAAAAAGATTTTATGTGGTGTTGCCGGGTGAGGTTTCACAAGATACTTTCAATGAGGGAGTCAAAACAAATCGACATTTTACAAAGGAATGCTTTGTCTATCTTATATAGTCGAAGGTAAACACCAACATACAGGTTCTTGAGATCAAAAGAAACACTTTTTCCATTACGGTTTTCTATATTCAGCTGCGTTGAAAAGTTATAAGCATTTTAAGTTTTCATATTGGGCAAATACCCCTCTGTAGTCCAGTTTAGTTTGAATGAAAAATACCTTCCACAGCAACCACTATTGAATCTGAATTGTTTAAAAATATGATTTTCCCTCTAAGAAATGATTCACTCACTCATGTTTCATCCGATGAGGTCCATATCCAGAAGGAAGATACAAAATACTAATTTTCTGGTAAAAAAATTCAACACCATAAACATATTTTTGTTGTTCTACAATATTTTCTTTCTACTTCGATATTATAAACCATGCTTTTCTAGTGAGAAATTCCAAAAAAACCTCAGAATTATTGGGTGTTATAATCATACATTTGTAATTTTCCTCTTAAAATTTCCAAATCATGAAAACCATCATTTCTACGAAAACTTCCATAGCAAGAGGTTGTCAGTGTGCTTTTTTTTCCACTCAAAGCCAGAAAAAATCATCTATGATATTCCAAATACTGATATTCCGAAGTTTCTTCTCCTTGACAGAGACCAGTGAACAGGTCTATGAGGTCTCTTGATATCATACTGTCAAAAATATGAAAATCTTTTTCGAAATCTCCAACAACAATGAATGATGTCACTACGAATAATCATTTTAAAGTGATGTTACTTTGCTTGATGATTATTTTCTGTACTGAATCCCAATAACAATTTACCTGGATAGATTACAAGTATTTCCAGATTTAGGTGTGCAATTATACTTTTTTGAAGAAATACCTAAATTTGATTTTGAAAAATCAACTAGGTGTTCTTCAATAAAAAATTTTTTGTTAAATCATTAATATGAATCTATTCTGTTTAGACTATAAATACTGATTACTGATTTTTATAATCAGAGTATCTGTTTTAATTACGTAAACAAGAACATAAATATTGAATAATGGTTATTCATAGCTTATGTCAAATTTTAATACCTTACCATAGAATATTAATTTATTACCGAACCCCAGGAGAGAAAAAATTAATATTTGCAATGTTTTTTTAAATGAAAGATAATATCTGCAACTATTATTGATCTTTAGTTATAATTGTCCTCAGAATAATTAGAGTGAATTATTATAACATTAAAATATTATAACGTCTCTGTGGTGGGTAGTTCCCAATAAAAAAGTGTTCTGTGGTTCCTTGTTGTTTTGATTCTGTTTGAAACTGTCAACAGTTATTTGTAGCTTTCTTTCAAAAAAATGTGGAAAATATTGGAAGGATAATATCGATAGTTTTAAATTATTCAATTCAGTATGAAATGATTATGGTCAGAAAATGCATTCTATTCTAATCTTTCTTGTTTATGAGCCTATAGCTTCCAGTTTCAATATTGATTGAATTTTAATTGACCATGCATCATGACAAACATTCAGAAATATTAAAACTAAGTCAAATTCTATTATTTCCTAAGTTTATGAACAAGGTTGAATCGGTGTATGAAATAAAGATAATAAAGGTATAAAACAAATCTAGGAGACTGGGTTCGAAGTTTTTAAAACTCATATGAGCTCAATTTGCAGCATTCCTATGTTAGAATAGATATAATTTGATGAACTCTGAAAGTCTGAAGCTATAAAAAACCAGCTCTTCATAAAGACAAGTCTTCAATTTAACAGGTCCTGACAGAAAATACTTTACTTATTTCAATGGTCAAAATATACCGAAGTACCGAAGAGTGAAGGAAAACCTTTTCTCTATTTATTATGGAATATTATTTCGGATCAAATATTAAACAAGGAGCTAGACATCATCAATACAGCAAATGGCAATTTAGATTTTGTGGTGAATGTAAGACAAAAATTGTTCAGTGGTTAATTTCATCTATAGTGTTTAGTGGTGGAACCATAGACTGGGACGATTTCCCCAAACTTTTGTAGAAATATTTAATAAAGACATAAAATATGGCAACATTGAACAAATCTGATTATTGAATCATTTTAGCACAGAGTTGGATTTGAGAAAATCAGAAAATTTGGACAAAATTATATCGATTAAATTCCTTTCAACTTCAAATATCTCAAGAAAGGTGCAATTTAGGAGAAAAGATGTGGAATGATTTTATATGTAAAAAAGACTAATGATTCCAGGAAGTACGAGATACGGACCTTTAGTTCAAGCGATATTTGTTTTTCATGCAATTTAACCAATCTGTAGAGTAATAGTGAGAAACCCAAAAGTGGAATAAATCTATTGATGCCAAAATATGCACGAGTGTTATCAAAAACCTTCTACAAGAGATCATTTCAATTGATATTGTCGTTTGAATATTACAGGTGAAAATGCATTTTTTTAATGAAATTTCAACACCCTATATCTTTTGAACGGGGCCAAATTTGGAGAAATGTTTTAGGAAGAAAATGTTTCTTTAGACGTCAAGAATCTATGGTTAAAATTAACGCAGTGGTCAAAGACTCACCCTGTATATACTCTATGAAACAACAAAATACTTTATTGTCACATGGCCCAATGGTACTCCATGAATTCTTTGATGCTATAAAAGCCTTGACCCTTGAGGTATTCTCCCAATGACATGACGAAGCTCCAAAGAAAATGGTCCAGAGATGTCAAATCGTACGAACGAAGCTGCCAATCAACGTGGTCGTTTCTCGAAATTACACGCTCACCAAATGTCTGTTCCAATGAACCGATTGTTCCATGTGCTGTGTGGGTAGTGGCACGTCCTGTTGAAACTACATGTTGGCCATATCCATACTTAGCAAGTGGGGCCAAAAAAATTCGTTATCATGGCGCGGTAGCGATCAATTCTTGAGTCAGCTTGATCTTGCACGAGTGTAAACCAAGATATGGTGGTCTGACCGATGCCCGATTCTTGAGGACGCCGTGGAATTGACTGATTTGGGTCGTCGTATACGGAGGCCCCAACGGCAGCGATGTTTTCGTTACTGCGACCGGTCCTTTGTCTCACTGGCACGACAACAGCAAATACGTAGACTCAAATTTTTGCACCAAACTTGTGATTACCTATACAGTATACTATACACTAGCTCGCAAATTACGACCGAAAATTGGACTTAAGGCTCTTAAAGTTGCGGTCACCGACTCCGAATTTCGGTAGTAAATTTTTATAACTTGTAAACGTTGTTTGTTCGTGTACTTCACCATGATGAAAATGTTCACTTTACTGAATGAATTGACGTTGATTGTTCGATGATTGATCTAAGGGTGCGTTCACAAATTAAAGTTAAAGTTGTCAAGTCTCCATTGGAAAACCCGATATTATCTGTGAGAATTGAACAACTAAGAAGAATTCTATGATGTTGAATGTGGGTACCGAAATTCTCCGTACTAAAGTGGCATTTCCTTTCTCTTAACATAGAATGTGAAAAACATAACAGCGGTGAAAAATCTATTCCATCTGGCACCCTGGGGCTTACATATTTTATCATATGGTTAGTTCATATATCACCTTCATTATACTGCGGCATGTTTGATTCAACGCCATTTGGTAAAACTCGTCTCGGGGATTATGCGAAAAGACAAAGGAAGGGTCGAAACCGTACATTTGCATAGCGCGCTGGACTTGAGAGCAGGTGCTGTGCGATCCTCTGAAAAACACATCCTAATACTTTACGAGAGTTTTTACTTCTTTCTAATCTCCTCCCCAAAAAAACCTTTCACCGTCGTTCGATGGAACATCAAGACAAAGCAAGTTATTTCAACCTTCTCTTGAATTCTACGGTATATCCGAAGAAATCCAATATAAATCTTGTAGTATCCTTTGGATTACATGGCCTTCGCGTGTAGGTTGAAAGAATGTTTTCAAGAGAGAAGTTGATAAAATACAATATGGAAAACGTTTAGAAATATTGCCCAAAAAATAATTCTACACGAGTTCTATCATCAAAAATTTCTCGTCAACGACATGGAAGACGTTTTTGAGAAAGGGTGCCATCATAAAAAGTGAACTTTGACTAAATAAACCCGTTGGATATAATTTTTATACGGGGTGAGTTTTGATGCTACCAAAAATAAATGAAAAAGTGCGAAATCATTATGGGAAATTTTGAAATTCACTAGGTTGATACGTTAATAGATGGTTTGTGACGTCAATTCATTCCCAAATTTCGGGGGATCAGAGGGGAGCATCACGAAAACGATAATTAAAGAAACTACGACACACTGCAAATGTTTCAAGGAGTTAAATCATCTACTTATACTTATACTATAAAATGTGATTTCAAACCATCAATTTGTTGATGAGATACGTTACAACATAAAAAATTTAATAGATCTGATCCTACGATCCGATGAAAATAGTCGTATTTTATGCACTAAGAAGAGTTTGCTTATGTTCTGCCTTATTCTCCGAACCAAAATTGACTTCTGAATATATATATATCCATTCAGGGGAAGATACTCGTACTCTGGTGAAAGAATTTCTTATTCTACACAATATGCTCTTAGAAACAGAAATGACCTTCAGAAGAAATGTGAAGGGTGATTCATTTAGAGGTTCTCTTTGTAGTGTGGATTTAGTTGCAGTATTCTTGTTCAGTAGCTTCTGAAATTTCCTTATAGAACGACTTATCCCGGCACAGCGCCTACAAATTGTTCAGCTTTATTACGAATATGGGCGTTCTCCGATTGATGTGTATCGGGCACTTAGAGCGACTTACGATCCACATAATCGCTCTACCATAACTAAGTTTGGGACTCAATATTTGTTATTGGATAATACTCGGCGGTGGGGAAGAGTGTACGTGATGACCCTGAAGTGTCGATTCGTCGCCTATCTCAACAGCTTGGCCTTTCGTATTCAAGGACTTGGCGGATTTTACGTAAGGATCTTTCTTTGAAAGCTTACAAAATTCAATTAGTTCAAAAACTGAAAGAACGAAGACTTAAGTTTTAGTCGTTGGGCTTTTGACAAGCTTGCAGATGATCCACTCTTTTCGATAAAAATTTTGTTCACTGCTGAGGCCCATTTTTGGCTAAATGAGTTCGTGAACAAACAAAATGCCCGAATCTGGGGTGATGAACAACCCGAAGAGTCTCAATAATTGCCGTTAAATCCAGAAAAAACAACTGTTTGGTGTGGTTCATGGGTGGTGGAATAATCGGTTCATATTTCTTCAAAACAGAGGACGGCCGGAATGCTACTGTGAGTGGTGACCGTTATCGCACCATGATAACAGATTATTTGTTAGCCGAAATTGAAGTCCGTGGTCTCGACGAAATGTGGTTCTAACAAGATGATGCCACTTGCCAAACAGCCCGTGAAACCATGGCTTTAGAGTATTTCGGCGAGCAGATCATTTCACGCTTCGGACCAGTGAATTGGTTGGCTAGATCATGTGACATCACACCTCCCAATTTTTTCCTTTGGGGCTATGTGAAGTCTAAAGTCTACGTGGATAAGCCGGCTAAGATTGAGGTATTGGAGGCCAATATTACTGGAGTCATTGGAGATATATCACCCAAAATACTCACACGCGTCATCGATAATTGGTACTGTTGAATGGATCTTGTTAACCGTAGTCGAGGTCGGCATTTGATATAAATAATCTTTAAAAAATAATTTTAAAGAATGGTTCTTTCATTTGTTAGTAAAGATTATAAAATAAAATTGTTTTTATTAATTTTTTTTATTTAAAAAAAAGTACCTCCAAATGAATCACCCTTCACATTTCCTCAGAGCAAATGGATCTGATTCTGTCAATCGATGAAGAGGGCTTCAGGTCTCTTTAAAATATGTTCTCATCCTATGCGGCACTGTTTACTGATAGTTGTATTCCCCCAAACAAAAGTTTCATTGAAACAGATTAAGGTTCATATCCCTTCAAGGTAGAAAACTCTGGCTCCTTTTCCACAGAATATTCCCTCAGATGCAGATATGATCCCCTTGAAGAAATTTCTATCTTTCCAAATCAAATGCCATAAAATCAGGTACGCTACATCACCTCTGGAAAATGGCATGTCTCACCGTGTGCTATTCAGGATACTTATCTCCTCGCATGTCCTTCAGAATAGGAGTGAGGTTGACACCTCCATGTAAAAAGTTATTAGAATAAAACCTGATTGCTTGCCCAGTAACTCCAGCGGGTTTTCACTATCATCTTTAAGGAAATCGTATTCAAGTATGACGATGTACATCTTTAACCTCCCAGTAGCATGAAGACAGTTAAAATCACTGATGTCATGGAGCAACAGGTTCAATATCGTCCGCTTCTTGTGAAAAGACAAACTTATTCCTGTAGCAACTCCTATGAAATCAGTGAAGTGATTGCGAATTATAAATCAAACAAAATGAACATAAATCTGAGATATAGAACTTTAAATAAATCTAGATGAACAGAAACTTGATAACATTAGCTCTTTAATATCAGGTGAAGCAATGGAAACATTATTTTAATTTACTGAACTTACTTCCTTTCGAAGAGAACTTCAACAACATTTTTGTGTTTCATGTTTTGCCGTTGTACAGCATTGAAGTAGCTAAATATGTAAATCAATCTGAACATTTCTTCATTGAGTTTCTTCCCGAGTAGAAAAGTTTAGATTGGAAATTTAATGTGCTTAATCAAACATAATCATGGTAAATTTCACCAAACCTCTCACACGATATCCGTGATCGACTAATAAAAATGGGAAACCGACATTGAAAACATGACATAATATTTTTCCATTTTCTTTCTGAAACCAACTAAACATTTATTCATTTGAGTTTATGTTATTTATTGAAATATGAAATACATTTTTCTCATCCCCTTGGAAATCATATATATACCTTTTTCACTTTGTTAGGAATCCACATGGCCTTACTGATGTAAAAGATATTTGAATCTGCAGAGCATTCTTCATTGATTCGTAGGACAGAGCAGCTGTTTCATATTTCATTTTTATGCAGTTAAAAGAGGATTCTTTTTGTACAAAAGACCAATATAACGATGGATTTCTTTGATGCGTCTGATGCTATGAATATAACAACATCCATCAAAGGTTGTATATTTCTTGTCAAACGGGTTAGAAAACAGACCTATTTATAAATCCGATTGCCATGCTTTGGAAACAACTGATTTCGTGAGTTTTAATCCCTGAGGGTGATACTAGAAGAGTTAAGCTTTATAGTTAAATGACTAGAAATTTAGTTGATGATTTCTGTGATACAGACAACTTATTCACAATTTCTTAATATTAGAGATTTGGGCATAAATTCAGATGATTTTTTGGTATGTATAATCGTTCGATTTGGTACAATTGTTAACCTTGAATATGTAATTTTTATCCCATGTATTTTTATTATGTTAACTTCAATTTTTGATGATTTCCATAATTGGAAAGATTCTAGTTCTTTATTCATAGGGTGAGTTTTAACATTTTGTTTTCAGTGGTCATTCACTTATGTTTCTTTTTACGCTCAAATTTGTATTATTGTTTCAGCCTGCTGATGGAGCACACATTTAAATAAATTATAAAATACTAGTGTTCTTTTGTACTGAAAATTACCGTGAATATAACATTGAGAAAGAAAGATTATGTTTGAATGTTTATAAAATCTAGTTGATCCCCCTGGGAAGATAGACAGTATATGACTGACGGCTGACTAGCCTGACATACTCAAGTTTGACCCAATCGATTGAGACCATTTTTGCTCGATATTTGAAAATAACATATGTTCGGGTAGAACGAAAGCAATATGTTCCACTTGAAACAAACAAATAATCTCTTCAGCATCATATCAGAAACTTCCATACAGAAACGAACAAATAATCATCAACTAACAGTCGAACTGGTGAAGCATCAGGTTTTCCTGAAATTGAACTGTTACCGCGGTATTTGCTTGTGGATCAGTTCAGAATGAACTCCTTCAGGATTTCGTGATATAAATGAATCAAATCCTTCTCATTACGATGCTGGAATCATTAGATATTTATTCAGTCCAGGCTTCCGCTTCCGAGCCCGGATGTTGAAGGAGGATTTGTTGACAAGGCTAACACCATTCTACCGTGAAATAGAATAAGACAGTTAGAGCTAGCCGCCATTAAGTTGGATCCTTCTAAAGGAGGAAATGCTCACAAACTGATTGTTACTGATTTCTTGAGATCTAGTTTGTTATTTTGGATGACATACTTGTAGTTGACGAGAGAGCAGTGTAAACATTCGAACATTCTGGATCATTTCTTTTTATAGTAGTTCGGAGAACTAAAATTTTATTCATGTCTCATCAGAAATGTTGAATTATCATTAGTGGTTTCGTGTTTTGTTTATAATAAGAGTAGCAATTTCAAAACTTTGAAAAGTGGTCTTCCACAAGGATCAGTTCCAGCTCCTTTACTTTACAATTTATATCTCAGTGATTTACCCACGACATCATCCCAGAAATTTGTTAATACTGATGACATTGCTATTGCTTACCAGCATTAGGATTTCCATACTCTGGAAAACATACTATCATCTGATCTGGAAATTTCAAAGAATTATTTTATTGAGTGGCGATTACGTCCGAATCCCAACAAAACTTCCTGTTTCTATCTGAATAATCATGAAGAATATAGGAAATTAGCTGTAAATTTCAATGATTCTCCTATCGAACATAATTTCTGTCCCAAATACTTAGGTGTTGAATTAGATACATTTCTCAATTACAAGGCAACAATATACATAAATCAAATAAAAAAGTAAAATAAAATTTAATCCCTAACCCAAAAAATGCTGAATTGCTGTCTTGACCAAAGTTTTCCGTGAAGTGAAGAACATATCTAGGCCATCACAATACAAATTAAAGTTTTCACACATTTTAAAAACAGGCGCTTTCTTCAAGATATTTGTCCGCGCTCTATCAGGCTTGAACACCAGAACCGATCTAGAATTGAAACTTGGAACATTGAAGTTAATCTTGGATAGTATGTCAGCACAATCAACATTATAGTGTATCATATTGTAAAGCAATGATAAAGATGCAATTATTCTCCTCAGTTCCAAACTTAGATAATCCGTACGTTTACACAGAAGCGCATTGTCATAACCTTGAGATGGATATACTCCATCGATCTTAAAAAAAAGAAGGTACTTTAAGAATTTTCTTTGTATGCCTTCAATACGTTCCTTATGGCATTCATATATCGGACTCCAAACAACACTTGCATATTCAAGCCTTGATCGCACAATTGAGTTATACAGTTGCCTAAGACAATTCAAATTCGTGAAACCACCACAATTTCTCACCATAAATCCATATCCTTTGGCAGCATCCAGTCCCACTCGTGAGATGTGCTCAACAAATGAGAGTTCAGCATCAAACAAAACACCCAAATCCCTGAACACCACACACCTTTCAAGTTTTGTATCAACACATTCATAATCATAATGAAAAATTTCAGTTTTCCGAGAGAAGCTCATAATTTTACATTTTTTTATATTCAGACCAAGTCTGTATCTTTCACAGCAAGTTTGTAGCTGCATCAACTGCACCTGAAGGTTGACGCAATCAACAATACTTCTAATGATGGAAAACAACTTCAAGTCATCTGCAAAACAAAGCTTTCCACAAGCGATTATATTAAGCAGATCATTAATGAACAGTATGAATAAAAGTGGTCCCAGATTCGATCCCTGTGGTATACCTGAAGTGGGAAAGTAGCTGACAGAAACATGTCCATTATGACTCACAAAATGATCCCGCTTCGTTAAATATGAGCCCAAGAGTCCAACCGCTGAGACATCCAATCCACACTTTGACAACTTGTGCAACAAGACATCATGCTGAACTCTGTCAAAAGCCTTAGCAAAATCACTATAAACAACATCAACTTGGCCATTGTCATCCAATATCTCAGAGACAAACTGTGTGAAAGCCACAAGATTAGTTATTGTAGATCTTTTACGAACGAAACCATGTTGAAAGGGTGATATGAAAGACTGTAAAGAATTGATGATTCTATTATACAGGACAATCTCGAAAATCTTGGAGAAATTACTTAATATAGCTATAGGCCTATAATTTTCAATACCAGATTTAGATCCAGACTTGAAGACAGGACACACTTTGGACCTCTTCCAATAGCCAGGAAACGTTCCAGTAAATACAGACAACAATACAGACTTATGTAAATAGGTCGGCAATGAATTAAAAAAATGATTCGTTTTTAAGTAAGTCCAATAATTTATATTTTCAGATTTCACAAATAATCTATCTTGCTGATTGAATTTTGAAATGAGGTTTTTCTGTAGACGTCTAAATAAACCATCGTCAAGAACCACCCGTAAATAATGGCAATTTATTCAAAAGAAAATATAAATAATGAAGAAATAAAAAGATATTCTCAAGTGAAATATATAAATGATATCAAGAAGTTCTTCATTGCCTATTCTCATGATTGGACTTTTTTTTATAACAAAGGAAACCTGTTTGTTCATTGAAGAAGACACCGGGCTTCAATTTGGAGCGTCAGTCACTCCCGACGCAATTAACCTTATACTTCAGAAATTTACATAAAGAACGTACAGTTCCTTTTCCACCTTAATTTATATGCTATCGTGACTTTGTGAGTGTCCAATTGAAGATTGCTCTGGCTCTCACCCCGAATAATCATGGCGATACTATATTTTACTTCAACTCGACGGATTGTGTTTTCTTTTATCTCAGAAAAATACGGATGGAAAGAGCTCTTTGCGTACCTGGATGTAGGGAGGAACAATTTCATGAGTTGGTACTTGGAGAGTAATTAATGTGATTGTCAAATCAGCTTCTCTTCCAGACAGATCGAAAAATATGTCATAATAATGCAATCAGTTCAATACATTCGTCATCTTTTTCTAATTTGGGTTGGTTCTTCAAAACAGTATATTCTAAAACATGTTGCCGAACGGGTTTCTATTCCGAAACGAATGACAAATCCGAACACGAACGACGAAGGAGCGAATTTTTGAAGGCATGAGTGTTATAATTACCTTCTGCAACGTGTTTTAGACTATATTTTCAACATAAAATTTTATAAAAAAAATGCTTAAATTTACCTAATGAGAAATTCGTATAGTACATCCTAGTGTCTTTTGTTTTGAATCTTGGCAATTGACGTGGTTGATGAAAGTTGACAAGTTTGGATTTGAACATCGATGGTTTCGAATAATCATGTCATATTCACATTTGACGTGTGGTTAATTTGATAGGAATTCAAATGCTGATAACCATAAAACTAAAACGTATTATACAATAACGAATATCGAGTTTCAAAGTTAGTGATGGTAGAGCAAATTGTCCGTTCGGTAGGCCGATTATGTGGACCGTAAGTGGCTTTAAGTGCCCGATACACCTTAATCGGAGAACGCCTATTTTCGTAATAAAGCTGAACAATTTGTAGACGCTGTGCCAGGCTAAGTCGTTCCATTATGAAATATCCGACACTTTTGAACAAGGATATCGCTTCAGTTTACACGATCTGCTGCTAAATCCCCACCATAAAGAGTACCTCTAAATGAATCACCCTTATGAGAGACCAATCTTGTTGAGATATTCTGTCTTTCACTACCGAGACGGTATTTACTGAAAATTGATCCTTTTAAGGTGTTGCTCGAAAATAATTGTAGCTGTTAACGTGTGATTCTTTCGCACATTTGCATTAATGCCATGTATTCGGTGGCGAAACAATTTGCATTTTTATCCATCGTATGTTTTGCAGCCGTTTCGCAAATTATACCGAACATTATTCGTAGACAATAATGAACGCTGGTGTAATAAAAGTGAATTACCTGTACGCTAGAGATGTAGTGAAATACGTTGGAATCCGAATTTGCAATCAGTTGTAAAAAGTTCATAGGATGGCATTCGTAAATTTTTACTGAACGGTGAATTATGTTGAGACTGGAATTTAATGTTGGTTATATGGTAGAGTATTATTAATCCATTTCGTTTGCTTCATAAATAGGACTTTTAAAGCTCTTTTCACCTGAGTGTTTCGGATATAAAGTGGAATCGCATATGCGATATGCATTAGAAGAAAATAATTTTGGTTTATGGAAGTAGGTATCAAAATTGTTCATGGTGCTATTATATTATTCGATGAAATGCTCATTTCGATTTTAAAAATCAATAAAATAAATATTACAGACTTACGATAATCGATTGTTTGAAATAAATAATAAGATTCAGATTTCCACAAATTTTTGCCAACACTGTGGCTTCATCAGGTTTTACATCATTCAAAATAAAGATACATTTGGACACGGATAAGTAAGTAATGTATTCTAATCCAAATTACACAGAAGCGAATAGAATCTTCTGAAATCTCTACGAGAGCTAGGTTAAACTTTTTCAGAGCACGATTTTGGGTTGTCAATTTTGACAACTGTGAATTATGTAAGTAAATGAAAAAACTTACATCTTCTGGTGGAAGAAATCCACGACAATGAAATTTGGGAATATGTAAGGTGTCAATTACGTCGATTCATGCAGATATTATTTTTTGAATCCAACGTAGTATATCTTATGAGGCATAATGTGTTGGAAACTATTTTGCGAATATGCCTATTTGTTTAAACCTCATTCGAAGATCCTCCAAGTTACAATTCGATCCGATTGATATTCTAGAAGTTATTGAGGAAACACAACATTAGATGCTTATACTTCCTTAAGCATTCGACAGATTTGTTCCAATAACGAACTTGATCGAAATATTTGGACAACTAATCTATTCGGAAAATAAAAACTACAGGTCGTCTCTTTTGGAAGATAAAGAGTATAGGACTCACCAGCGGGATGGACATACCCAAGTTTGACCTTCGATGTCTCATCAGGAAGTCAAACGCAATCAACTGAAAACATTTTTGGTTTGTTATTCACGAATTATAGACATTTAGGCAAAACGATAACCCTGCGTTCTACTAGAACAACTTATTTTCGATGAATATTTTGAACTTTACAAGTTGGCGAATGCGCCGGTACATTTTTTCATTCTGAAACAAAACTCATTATCAAATTCTTAGACATTCAATGCTGACCAGTATCTCCGAATGCATACTGTTGTATTCTCTTCGACATATTTAGGAAGGACTCAAAAAGTGGAGCATAAACCGAAGTTATAGATTGTAGAAATATCGTGGATCTACTTAGCTTTTAAAAATTGTGGAATAGTTCCGTTCTATAAGTTACTCTAGCTGGAAGTACTCAAACTTCTGGAATATTTTTGCATTACGACACTTCCAATTTTCAGGTCTCACATATGTCCAGTTCTGCAGAACTATCTAATTGGCTATTGAAATTGAAACAGCCTGTATATTTATATTTCAAATCCAATTTTCTCTTGACTTATGTTATGACGATATGTCGCGAGGCTGAGCTTGGATTTGAATAATTATATTTGCTGGATGCATTCCTAACGAACATTGTCAATTATGAAGTACGCCGAAATTAAAATAAGAACGTCATGAAAGAAATCTTGAAATGCGATATTCTCTGTAAATTTAAATTAACGTCTGAAGTGAATCGACAAGTTGATGCAGAAAAAGAAAATGGAGGCAGACTTCTGCCTCGTACTATTGACACTGAGCACGATGTTTTATCATTTTCATTTATGTTGAGCTGACGTTCTTACATCTGAAAGATTCATTACTAGAAGAATTTCCATCGTTTAATTTATATTAGAGTGAAAAGCGGAAATTGGAAAGGCGTTATCGTAACAATTTGCTTCATTATCTCAGTTAATATTCGGTTCTGATAGCTATCCGTCATTATTTAATGGAGTTGCATTCGGAGGAACTGCACTTTTGAATATGCAGCCAGGGCGTAGATCATTAAGATGGAGAATATTAATCAGGGATATCTGGAGGATAAATGAATATCGTTTATTTTCATTATATCAATTAGGGTTGTTATTTCGTTGCAATAAAGCACAAAACCAGCTCAAGGTTTGGAAATATAATAATAGAATTATATGGAAAAAAAATATGTTTTGCTTTCTCTGTATTGAAGGTGACCTATTTTGACAAACGTGAGTGAAAATTGCTCAAAAAGGAATTGGTTGCTCTTAACGATAGGATGTGACTCAACCTACACCTCTAGAAATTTGATAATTTAAATTATGATAAGTGACTTTAATTTTGGATTTCATCAGCATTAAAATCCGGATACACATCCGTAAATATTGAATGAAATGAATTTCAATGGTGCAATTCTTACAATTATTCACACCAGTATCAAACAAAATTTGGAAATACGTTTTTTCGTTTCTTTTCGATGTGTATCTTATTTTCGACTCCACAGATCCTTAGTTTCTATCCAATGTTTCTGGCAGTGATGAAGCAGTGCAAGAAACTTCTGCCTTGGTCCTACCGTATAAAATTTTATTCGCTACTTCATTCATATTGTTGGGGTTCTCAGCTACCTAACTTTTCAAAATATGAAAGGGATTCCATCCACAATGTCGCTTGATAGCTAATTAATCAATTCTAGTATTTTTGCCGACATTGCGATACTCCAGTATATATTTTGAAGTTCTCAAACTTTAGAAAACGTATTTTTTTTAGAGAGGCTGGTTCAAGCACTTTAAGATTTGATATCGCATAAAGAAGCGCAGATTAATAGTATTCATATGGAATCTTATATCGATTTATTTTTGAATTAATTTGAAATGATAAACCTGAGTTTCGTCCCCCTTTGTCATTGTGAATATGGTGAAATTTCATTTTTGGACTCGGGAATGGTCACAATTATGGCTTCTTGACTTATTTTGACATTGTTCATTTCCATCCTTTCTGGTCCCATCAAATACACAGCATTGTCTTCTTGGCGAATCGATCTGGTTTTGCACTCGATGTTGATGGTTATCCCGGATTAATCCATGATTGTTTTTGCTTAGCATTCTTAAAATAAATCCAGTTTTCATCGCCAGTAATTTTCTTTCGTGTCTTTGAAGCAAAATTTCAATGTTTTTTCTGTTTTCCAACTTCCTTCATTCAATTCAAGTGGCACCCATTTTCCACACTTTACGATATTTCCCATAGCTTTTAAACGGTTTGTTTTGCAATATTTAACATTTCTGCCATTTGCTTTGTATTCAAAGTGTCATTTCCATTCAATATCGTTTGCAATTCGGCGTATTCAAACTTTTTTGGTGGTCTTCCACGTTCTTCATTTCTCACATCAAAATAATTATTTCTGAACCATTGAAACTTCTTTTGCATGCTGCTTCTGATAGAGCATGATTATCTTATGCCTTGACAAGCATTCGATGCGACTCTGCAGCACTTTTCTTCAAATGAAAACAAAATATTAATGTTTCCGCAAATCATCACTTTCTGGTACAAAATTCGACATTTTTAACACGATGAAAAAAAATGAGGTTGTCTGTTCAATGTTGATGTATACTGATGAATAAGGGAAAATTTTTCATTCTTATCATAACATTAAACAATTCAAAAAAACCACAAAAAAAATTAATCAAGAAATTGAATAGAATACGACACAATTCTTGGTTAGAACTTACTTGTGACATGCCGCAACGTAACAAATGAACTTGCTATTTTGAAATAGGTTGATATTCTAAAAACTAACATCAAATATAAGCATAGAGTATTATCTCGATCAACAAATCGACTCAGAAATTACAAATGCATTCTATGATTTTCTGATTTTATTATAAAACTCACTATGCCAATATCCGTCTTCGGAATTCAAAGCCATTCATAATGCCGAAGGGACATTGATTTTATTCAAATATCCTCCCATTTCAACCCCCTCCTTATTTAGCGGTTTCTTTGACAGGCGTTTAATCTGTTAATTCATCACTTAAAGCTTTGGTCTCGTTTGGACTAATGAGTTTTCCGGAAAACCTGACAGTGAAAAGTGGTGTTCCCACTTCCCCGTACGTGCCCTATCGCTCTTTATATGTTTTAGGCTTCCCAGCCCTAAGAATTATTTTTCTGTTGTCCACTTGTCGCCTCCAAACCGTTATGCCATTCAATAATGAAACTCTTTTGTCGAAGAAAATTAGCTGTTATGAAAAGCGTCAGCTAAACCGCTTTCGATTCCTCTTTGTGTTAGAGTTGCGATCATTGATTACTTTGTTTTGTTCTGTGGTCGCTTCCGTTCGTTTGTTTTCGGATATTGCAGGAATCCCGGACCCATAAATACAGTTTTTCTATACTTTATTATCTTTCATGGCTTCGAAGTCGTATTCGTTCTTCTGCAGCAGATAATTGGATATCCGCAGAGCACCGTAGCTCGTAAAATTCGCTGCATAAATATGGCTGTTTCTTAAAGAGCCATTATGGGATCGGAAATATAAGTGCATTGGAATTTGTTTTTTTTTATTTGAGATTGATTACATCGTTTCCAATTTGACTGTAAATTTCTGTTCACTGCCGAGGTCAGCACGACCATTTTACAAATGATAAACTATAGAGTCACTTCAATACAACGTTTGCAAATTGTGCTAATCTTTTTTGAGACTATGGTTCAGAGGTATATCTTTGACCACTGCGTTAATTTGAACCACAGATTCTTGACATCAAAAGAAACACATTTTCCATATACAGCTGCGTTGAAAAGTTATAAGCATTTTAAGTTTTCACATTGGGCAAATACCCCTCTGTAGTCCAGTTTAGTTTGAATAAAAATCACCTTCCACAGCATCCACTATTGAATCTGAATTATTTAAAAACATTATTTTCCCTCTAAGAAATGATTCACTCATTCCTGTTTCATCAGATGATTATATCGATTTGATTTCTTTCAACTTCAAATATGTAAAAAATGGTGCAATTTAGGAAAAAAGATAAGGAATTATTTTATCTGTAAAAAAGACTAATGATTCTAGGAAGTACAAAATACGGACCTTTAGTTCATGTTATATTTGTTTTTCATGTAATTTAACCAATCTGTACAGTAGTAGTGAGAAACCCACAAGAAATGGAATAAATCTATTGATGCCAAAATATTATTATTATACAAAAAAGTTGAGGCATAGCCTATAAACTCACAAACTAAATAAACAAATTTGAATTCGAAAACATAAGAACGGTTATTTCATAAGAAAAAAAGAAAAAAACAGTAGTAATATCATGACCCAATCAGAACTATAAAGCAGAACACCTAGATTATATAAAAAAAAAGAAAAAACACTATTGCATCTCCAGCTATCTGTCGTAGGAGTTCTTAAAAGCGTTCACAGAGCTGCAACCGACAACACTCTCAGGCAAACCATTCCAAATGTCCAACACACGGTTGGACAGAAAATGCTGCCTGCGGAAAGAAGTAAAATTTTCCTTTCCGAGCTTCAGAGAGTGACCACGCAACCTCCCGTCCCGATTGAGCTCGAACAGGCCCCGCAACTCGACACCGAACAGACCACGGAGACACCGGAATGTGACAATGAGGTCACCGCGTGTGCGACGGGCAGTGAACGACGACAAACCCATTATCTCTAGCCGCGCCTCATAGTTGGGACGAACCACACCATATGGCAACCGCGTAACTCGCCTCTGAAATTTCTCCAGCATATCTCGGTCACCGTACAACACTGGGCTCCAAACCGGTCCGGCGAACTCCAGAATGGGCCGAATATAGGTCTTAGACAGCACACTGCACGTAGCTGGATCGCACTTACCGAAGGTCTTCTGGATCAGGAAGAGGTCACCACGGAAACCAAAATGCTCTAGCACACGTAAGACCCGCCGATGAGGAACACGATCGAAGGCACGTGAAAAGTCTCTAAAAAGACTCTAGACCAATCATCTACGCATTCCAGCAGGTTAGTTATAATGGAACGGCCGGGAAGAAAACCATGTTGGCAGTCAGGAATAATCTTATTTTCCAAGCAAACCTCAGAGCGCTATCGAGTATATGCACGACTATTATCAAAAATCTTCTACAATAGATCATTTTAATTGATACTGTCGTTTGAATATTACAGGTGAAAATGCAATTATTTTATGAAATTCCAACACCCTATATCTTTTGAACGAGGCAAAATTTGGAAAAATGTTATAGGAAAAAAATGTTTCTTTTGACGTCAATAAACTATGGTTAAAATTAACGCAGTGGTCTACTCTGTGACTCCCTACGTGACCGTCACTCGCCCTGTAGGTGTAGGAACGGTCTAAGTGTCGACAGGCTGTAGTACAGAAGAGTAGGAAGCCCCTAGGTCATCAGTGCCTCTTAGTCTACTGGGCTGTGACTGCTGAAGCTCTATGACCGATACCGAACTAGAAGTTAAGCCTGACTTAGATAGCCTTATGTGCCTTCTGGAATGATTCCTAAATCAGGTAAATACTAAAATCGATGTACATTTGAGAATTCCCGTTCGTAAGGGTCATATTATCGATTTCATCATTTACAGGTATCTTATTATATCTTAATTATAATTTAATTAATATGTTTTATGTGTTGTTATATTTCAATTAATGTAGTTTATCTACTTTAAATAAAACATCATCTACAGATGCAATCGTAGTTCCTTTCATATATATATTTTGAACTTTTGGCTTATAGGTTTTTGGATAGCAATCAATAGAGCGTGTAGTGTTAGCAGGGGTTAGTGACGGAGTGCCATACAATTCGGCGTATGACATGAAAGCCTAGGGGAAAAAATCCTGGCTCCTTGCATAAGTGTTGTTGTGCGAATAAAAATAATTTGAAATATATTTGAGGGACTTCTTTCTTCAAGAGCGGTCTTCTAATATATTAATAATAAGTACAGAGGTTTCTTCAAAGTTGCCCACATCAAATCTGAAAATGAAAAGACAATGCAGACAAAAAAAGTGAATTGAAAAAATACGTATCAAATTTGTTTGGAAGTTTCTAAGAAATAATCGGAAATATCATGAATAGCCTTGAAATCATCTTAAAATTTATATATGGGACAATTATTGATGAGATGAGGTATTGTTTTTTCTGCATATCCACATTCAAAACTTGCGCTTGGAATTTTTTCAGAAGGATAAGAAATGAGATTTTCAGTGAACATTTCATAAGAGTTCTATAATTCTTTATCGCTGATGTTCATTTGAAGAACGTATTATACCAAACGGTTTACGTGACTTCAATCTGGAAATTCTATTTTGTGGAATGTATGAAATAATTGGAAATAAATTAGGGAAAGATAGATATTTGCTCCAATAATTCAAAGCTGCAGTCTGTCTGCGAATATGGGGAGGGACAATGTTAGACAAAACTGGTAACCAATGAACCGGTGTAGATCTTATGGTGCCAGTAATTATTCTCATGGATGTATTCAATTGTGCATCGATTTTTTGTGTATGTGCACTATTGAACCAAACAGAGCAACAATACTCAGCTGCAGAAAAGACTAAGGCTAGAGAGGCTATGCGAAGGGTGGAAGCATCAGCACCCCGAGATGATCCAGCTAATTTTCGAACAATATTAATCCTTGTTTTCAGTTTTAGGCTCAGATAATCTAAATGAGCCTTGTAATTGAGAGATGAATCTAATTCAACTCCTAAGTATTCAGGATAGAAATTATGTTCGATAGGATAATCATTGAAAGTTGCAGCTAATTTCCTATATTTCTCATGTTTATTTAGATGAAAACAAAACACCTTTGTTTTGTTTGAATTGGGACATAATCGCCACTCAATAAAATAATAATGATAGTATATTTTCCAGAGTATGGAAATGAATGGTAAGCAATAGCAATATCATCAGCATAAACAACTTTCTGAGATGATGTCGTGGGCAAATCACTGAGATATAAAATGAAAAGTAAAGGAGCTACAACTGATCCTTGTGGAAGATAACATATTTTCTCATTTTCTCATAATCTTACCTTTTTCTCACACTTCAGATGGGTATAAAGTTTGAAAATTATTCCATCTTTCCACTCAGTATCATATGCTGAAGATAAATCAATGAAAGCAGTTCTTGTTTTCAACCTATTATTGAAGCCTGATTCTATGAACATTATGAGGCTGAGAACCTGATCTGAACAATTTCTATTTTTTCTAAAGCCTCTCTGGAAATTTTGTAGAGCATTTTCTATAGAAGATTCAATTACAAAAATAATTTACCTTTCTAATATCTTAAAAAGAACACTCAATAAACTGATTGGTTTTGAACTATTATGATCACAAGGATTTCTTCCTCGTTTCAAAATACTTATTACTTTAGCCTTACGGAATTGGGAAGGAAAGTTTCCTGTATTCAGAATATTGTTATAGAAAGACAAAAACCTAGACAAGGGTTTTTTGCGGAAGAACAAAACTTAAATGACAACTGATGATTTTGAATTATTGGTTAGATGTTATACTTACTGAACGATAAAATTGTTTTTTAATATATTGAGATATTCGTCATATCCCAATAAAAAAACGTGTTTTTTTTATGATCTATTGCATATCCTGAAATTTCATTTTCGTAGGGTGACCTCACGCGAAGATATAGGAGTTTTTCGTGTGCTTGAACTACTTCACTAAACTCTTAGAAGGGCGTGCTATTTCATGAAAACGCCTTATGATTCGAGCATAGATAATCATAATAAT
Organism: Micraspis discolor; assembly: GCA_030674115.1. Classification (NCBI taxonomy): domain Eukaryota; kingdom Metazoa; phylum Arthropoda; class Insecta; order Coleoptera; family Coccinellidae; genus Micraspis; species Micraspis discolor. The sequence goes on from JARTUT010001740.1 coordinate 8,825,913, forward strand.
TATGTCTCATTATTCTCTCCTGAAATCATTTCAGTCTCATAATGCTTCCATTGAAAGCCTCACCTGACCTTTCGATTAATTACGAAGCAATTTGAAGACTATAAATTTTCCAGCCAAGAAACCGATAATACTTCGGCCAGATGATCCAGGATAACCATTCATTACCATATGATTTCCATATACGAAATCTATACTGAGTTTTAAATCAATTTCTTCGCAAACCTACGAATTATTTTCGAAGAAATATTTCAGAAGGGGCGTATGCAAAACAGTCTAATGCGTTTTTGATGCAAATTCACGGTCTGAATTGAATTATTTGCGAGTTATTTGGATGATTCAAGGAAAGCCAATTGGAGATGTAAATTCCGTTGCAATTAGTCCTATTTGTAACGTTTACGGGCTGGATAATATAAGCTAATGAGAAGGGAGACATAGTTATATCGGATGGAACTTCTCAACTTAGTTTGCCGAATTTCTGTTTTGGATGGTAATCTGAAAATATTCGACTACAAAGTTGGATTTGTAGATTGTCACGAAGTCTCTCTTCAGAGCAATGTTAGGACTTGAAGCCATCGTTTGATTGAAGATGATGAGAAAATTGTTGTGCTCAAGGAGAATGACTTTCCAGTTGATTGTACAAATAGAAACGTAGATAATTGAATTTTCACTAGGGGGTTTATTACACTTTAATAATAATCAGATGCACTGCAATGGGATAAGTAAATCCATGTTCAAAGAAGGTGATAAACTCGTCTGAACAACTATAGACTCTAATATGGAATATCGCCAAGATAATAGAAAAACTGATCCAAGTCCGCATGTAAAAAGATCAATTGTTATCAAAAAATCGAGTCGTTTAAAAGAAGTAACAGATATCATTTATAATCACATCGATAAAAATATTCCACCCTTGGCAGTGGTAATAGATCTAGCAAAAGCATTCGACATGGTGAATTACAATATAAAAATTACTTGAAAAGCTCGCAAATTATGGATTACCTGTCCAATCGAACTCAAATAGTATCTCTGAACGGAAAATATAGTAATTATAGATAAATCACTTTTGGTGTTCTACAGGTTACGATTCTGGGGCCTCCATTAAGATACACAATAATTTTGTTTTTCCCTCATTCTTACCATAAAATTTACATCAATAAATTGTCAGAGCGAACAATTAGGCATATAGCAGAAAATAATATAAACGATATATAAGCATTACTAAATGACTTCCTAATTGATCATCTAATTTCATTGAAAATTGGGCAAGTGCACATACCATATTATAGACATTTCAGGCTATCCGAGACTGTGTCAAACCTGGCACTGTAGAAAACAATTTATTTATGATTAGTTCTGAAGTTGCTTGAACGATCTGTGTATGTATATTTTTCATTGATTAATATTCATAATATGGAAAGAATATAACAGGAATACAATTTTTATAACTTCCAATATATTTAAATTTGTTATTGTGATTTTCTCGATTGTTTTAATGCTTTTTCCCATTTTTTTTCTATATGATTGATGATGCCTTGTTTACGATACATAATATTTCGATTGGAGTGTAAATGATATATTCTCATCATTAAAATCATCGTAAATGAGCTGTAAGTGTGCATAAACGTAGTCGACGGTTAGTATCCCTAAAAAGGCACATTATTCACAATCGATACGCAACACAATTAAATTAATAGCTCTGTTTGGGGTGACTGGAAAACCCCGATAAAAGAGATCGAGCATAGATGGGTATTCCGCACATTTTTATAAATCAGTGTGACCTAAAATATCTATTCAAGTGTCAGTCGCAAATGGTGGCAAGGAAATGTTTCGAGCACTTAACGCTTCCAGGTTTTTATTGTTTATATGTAATAAATTCACGTTGAAGTTCCGAACAGATTGGATTAAATCAGAAGTTTTGTAGCAATGAGAAGATTTATCATTCCAAGAGAATGTCTTTTATCCTCGAACATATCACCGAGACTTCTCTGGAAATTTGGTATTGTCACAAAATTCTACATTCTGCTTCGGATCATCTTTTCATAACTTTGTCCTAGTTAGATAGAATTATTTTCCCTTTGGTGGAGGTATATGGGATTTGAATATTTCTTGTACAATAATGATTGTTCTTCAGAATGGAAACTCGTAGAAAGTTGACATCAGAGACTTTATTAATTAAAACTAAAATGATATAATTGAACAAGTCTATTCTTGAAAGTGTAAATAAACAAAAAATATCTAAAATTGACAATTATAGTCCTACACTTCTTGGAAGTATCAATTATACCTTTATTTATTCTAGAAAACACTGCTTTCTCTGATGAATAAGAGAGAATTTTTCATTCTGATCATAACATCAAACAATTCAAAAAAATTACACAAAAATAAATCAATAAATGAAATACACATGCGTTTCCGAGATTTGTGTATAACACTTTTCACTCATTAGGCATTCATATTCTATTAACAATAATTTAAACAATTCTTGGTTACAACTTACTTGTGAGATGCAGCAAACGAAACAAATGAACAAGCTACTTTGAAAACAGTTAATATTTGCGGCATCTCACAAGTAAGTTGTGACCAAGAATTGTTTAAATTATCTAATCTAAATCTGAATCTTTTCTATTTTTTGATTTGATTAATTTTTCTGTATTTTTTTAGAAATATTTGATGTTATGATAAGAATGAAAAATTCTCTCTTATTCATCGAAGAAAACAGTGTTTTCTAGAATAAACAGAGGTATCATTGATATTTTCAAGGAGTGTGAGACTATAACTGTCAATCTAAGATATTTTTAATTAAAATTGAGCATAGGAGGGATTTCAGAACCATCTCTTGAATAGAAAACCTGCTCAGAATGCACATTAATGAGTTACAATCAATGAATTTGTTTTCGTACTTCCGGGCCTAAAGTGACAACTTCACTTCCTTGTGACAGGTACTTAAGTGTCACATTTAATCCCTCCGGGATTAAATATTGACGAGACTCCCGGAACGATTAAATCACAAACAAACGAATTTAAGGGATATTTTATTGAAAAATACAATTAATTAGAATGGTAATTAACGTTAATATTCAAATTAATATTGTGACAGTTCGTCATATTGACCAGTCTTTCCTGGGTTAATGCAGTAGGTAACTGACGAGTAACAGATAGGTCCTTATATTGAACTGGTGTTTGTTTCGAAGATCCTGCGGAAACAGAAAGCAAGAATGAGGACTGTGGCATAACTATATGGACGAATCGGCGACTTGACCAAATATTTTATCTGAAATTTTTTGTTTATTTTTAATAGACGCTTCAATATATCCCTAGGCCACGTTGGAGGATTTCCATCCTCCATGTCTCTTCAGCACGTCTATTGTTGCTCCCGAATCAGCTAACAAAGACGCAGATGTGCGTCTAAAACAATGTCCCATATAAGACATCGCATTTTCTAATTTCAAGAAAGCTGCTATTTGCCGTGGAAATGTACCAAACATGTTTTTTCCTACTACTCGCGTAGTACATTCTTTGTTCATGTATTGAACAAAAAATTTTGAATGAGGTGTCAATTTTATTTTTGGTGTTTCTAATCGCAATTAGGAAGGAATCGCCCAAATCTCTCAAATCGTCGATTTCTAAATCAACCAACTCTTTTCCACGACAAGCTCCCCCAACGCCCAAAATAAGTGCAGCCTATAAAAAAATTGATTTCTTAAAATTTCTGAATATAAACACATTTCCAAATTTACCTTAAGCATTAAATATTTATTATCCGGAGCCTCCCGTAAGAACTGATCTACCTGCTCAGACATGAGAATTCTTGACTTCTTTGGCTTAAATCCCTCATTTCTTCTCTTCAAAAAAGCTAATAATTTTGGAAATTTACTTATATCAATATCTTCTCTAATGTTAATAACCGATTTCAGCATTGAGTAATGTGCCCAGAGAGTTGAGGCACAAACCGCTTTTGATTTATCATTGAAGTAGACTAACAGCGCATTTTCAGTAGGTTGTCTCACATTTTTTAACGGCACCACTTTTTAAAAGCATCGTACTGCTGCTCGTATAGTTTTCTAGATTTCGGTGGTAACAATTCTTCACCTACTTCGTCTGCTCTTTTATCAATATCAGATACACCTTCTTCACTCATGATACCAATAATTATCAATAACAATGTTTCTTTACAATGACACTAGTAATGACAATGTTTCTAAATTATAATTGTCACAACGCAATGTTACTATGGTAACTTATTTTAAAGACAGTTTATTAAATGAGTTGAAGAGAGAAAGAACTGATTGAAATTGTTGAAATAATTAATAAAATCATACCGGAAGTACGAAAAGTATCGTATATACCTTGCGACTAAAGTACATTTAATCCTTCAGGTAAATTATGGCCCTCCCTGCGGTCGGGCCATAAACTTTACCTTCAGGATTAAATGTACTACTTCAGTCCCGCGGTATATAATATACCATTATCTTTCAGCGCTATTGTTCTTATTTAAAAGTTACAAGAACAGCGTGCTGTCATTTTGCCCAAATGTATGCAATTTCCGAATATCGAACCCAAAATGGTCTCAATATTAATCATTTATTATTGGAGAAGCTTATAACTTCTTCAATCTTCGTACAAATTTGTGTTAGCATCGTGTAATTTATGTTGGTACAAAGCAAGCACTCAAATTCTGTTTGAGTAAAGGTCTGAATTATTTCCTTCTGCTTCGGTTTTTCTTAGAGATATACATCTAAATGAATAGTTATGAAGGGTCCTTCAAGATTAATGAATTCTACTCCATCTCTTCAGCCACGATGTAAAGCATTCGTTTCCGATTATTTCAGCGTATCGTAGTCATTTTCAATGAGACGGCCGTTCAGAGGATCTTCTATTCATCAACATAATTAAAACAGATTTCCGTTGGACTTGTAGTGATAAAAACACCATCGAGCGTGAAATTGAGTTGGAGAGCTTTCAGGACATGGAGCTTCGAGGACACAAGTTCTCAACGCGGTGGTCGTTTATTTTTACAGCGGAGACAATCTGATATGTTCATCATCGTAATGGACACAACACACGAAAGTGTTGGGCCAGTTTGTTTCGAAAGAAAATGAAAGTTTTTTTGTAGCTGCATGACAGCAGAGAATAATGGCTGACATTGGGAGCTGATTGGTCTGTTATTGGTTGATTTGTTTGATTTTTACGTCCATCTAGTTGTTAATGGAATTGATTCAGTTGAGATACTTGGAGTGAAAGAATGGAATTAGGAAGGTTCCCTTTTTGGCAGATACTCAATTTCAGGCTTTCTGGGGAAAAATGTTTCATTCGAGACAAACAAATGAGAAATCTTGAAGATTTTTTATTCAGCAGATGACAGTTTCATTGAATGAAAGATCTGATTTGGATATCTTGAATATTCACTATTCAGTTGCTTGTAAACAACGGTTGAATGGCAGAGGAAAATTTGAATGAGATGAAAAATTTCCAGATAAATATACTCCTCCAAAACATTTTATGTAAGCATGCTGGTTTATCTGATAGTGGCGTTACCAGCATTGAAGATGATCTATGTGAACGACATCCAAAATCTGCAATATCAACCTCATGTTTGAAAATGAGCGATCTGCATTCGAAGCTGAGTCTTGGCTTTGTGTATACAGGGTCTTTCACGAGGAACCTCACCCATATTTATACTGAAAACTACTGAACGTATATTCATGAAATTCAGCACTTGTAAGTATTTCACGATACTGATGAAATCTAAAATATTTTCAAGGCATGAGCACCTCCGGTTTTTCCGGAAATGACGTCAACTTCCGTTTTTCAAATTACAACACCATTTTTTCATTGCAGAAATAGATTCCTTAGAAAATTTCAAGTTATTTTGATGTAACATTTTTCAGTTTTGGTTGGAAAATTCTCTCTGAGCGGGAAAATTCGAAAAAAAAATCGAAAATAGAGCTCCGCTGAAACAAGAATAACTTCGAGGTTTTTGGATGGAAAATTTTCATTTTTGGGATTTTTCAAGATGTAAGATTGATGTATCCACTTTAAGAATCGAAATCGAGATTCATGATACAGGGGGTGAAAAAATCGCTTTCAAAGTTAGGGATGACAAAATCGTGAAAAATCAATTTTTTCTAATTAGAACCCCATTTTTTTATGGCAGATATTGAATCTACGTTAAAAAATAATGTGAGTGTATGCTTCACACCCTTGCCCTAAAGTGGATATTTTTTGTGTTATTCACAAAAAACTGTTTTTCGTCTTGAAATTTCAGCTATTTCTTTTCTCTTCACGCCAAAAAGATGAAATTTTCAGCAACTGTTATTTGAACCATGATGTTGATTTTTCCATCCTTCTTGAAACCGACTTCAAGTTACTATTAGGAGAACCATGGCAAACTCTCGCAGTTATAACTAGAGAAGATGCTCAAAGTTTTGACCGTTAATTTCTAGACATTTATTTATACGTCTCAGGAATGCTTCGTGCGTTGCTCTTCTTATTACATCGGGAGGAAGAGATCTGCAAAAGTGTTCAAAAACCAAATTGAGTTTCAAAACTATGAATCTAAAAATCTAAACAAACCTGAACGCATTTCTGACTCGTTCTATGCAGTTCTCTTTATCAGTCAGGGGAGTTGAGTAGACAATATTTTTTATCCTACCCCAAACATAAGAGTCTAAAGGAGGTAAATCGGGAGAACGTGGTGGCCAAAGATGTGGGCCATTGTTCGCCAACCATTGATCTTCAAATAGCCTGTATAGGATATTTGACACATTGAGTGAATTGTGTGGAGGCGCGCCATCTTGTTGATACCATAAGTCATTATGGTTCTGTACTAGCGGCTCAATTATTTGAGTCAATATGTCAGAATATCTATCTCCTACTGTAGAACATTCTTTAAATAACGCAAACATGTGTAGTGTTCTATCTTACCAGTTAAAGTCCCATCACAAATGTGAACATCTAGAATTGCATTATTTTTGATGGCGCAAAAGACATTGAAACTCCAGGTCTCTTGAAAGTTCCATTGTCTGAAGTGGTGGTTGTTCTCTTCATCCCAATAATGACTGTTATGCCTATTGAAAGAACCATTCTTTGTGAATTTAGATTCATCTGTCCAAATTATACAGTCCTAAAAGTTTTCATTCTCTTGAAATCAAATCATCATAGCTTCGCAAAACTCTGTGCTCCTGACGAAATCAGTTTCCTTCAGATGCTGTAACCTATTGAATTTATATGGGTGCATTTTATGTCTTTTTAATATTCTCCAAATACTCGATTGAGATAATCCCAGAGCAATCTCGGCATCTTTGAGAGAATTTCGAGGATTCAACACGAAAATATGCAAAAACTGTAATTTCGTTGTTCTCATCTTCTACTACACTTTTTTCTCTGTGTATAGTTTTCTTAACGAAAGATCCGACATTTCTCAAGTTTGTCATGGTTCTGTTAATGGTATCTCTCGTTGGTCTGGGTCGGTCAGGAAACCTCTCAATGAACAGTCGAATCGTTCTATCTACAACTTTATTACATTCTCCATGAAGTAGAATGAGATTTAAATAATCTTGGTAAAATTAGGCATAGTTATCGATTTTATAACTTAATACGAATTATCACCAAATTAATAGTGAACACAAAATGCTACTGAATAAAGAGGAATTTGGCAGATGTAATTAATGATATCTATCATTAAAAAAAGAATGTAAAACCTGGTTTTACATATGGTTTTTGCATATGCTTCATAAGGAATTATTTATTTATCACTGGAGAGAAAACCGATGGCCGATTAGTTGAAATAAAGAGGTCTCCGATACAAATTCGAATCCAAATTCGCCATCTATTTAGGAACAACCTGTAACTTTTTTCTCTTGCATATTAGGGTAGTAAAATCTAAAACATGGTTTAAGTAACAGTTTCTGAAAATTTCATCTTTTTGGCGTGAAGGGAAAAGAAATAGCTGAAAATTCAAGACGAAAAACAGTTTTTTGTGAATAACTCAAAAAATATCCACTTTAGGGCAAGGGTGTGATGCATACACTCACATTATTTTTTAACGTAGATTCAATATCTGCCATAAAAAATGGGGTTCTAATTAAAAAAAATTGATTTTTCACGATTTTGTCATCCCTAACTTTGAAAGCGATTTTTTCACCCCCTGTATCATGAATCGCGATTTCGATTTTTAAAGTGGATACATCAATCTTACATCTTGAAAAATCCCAAAAATGAAAATTTTCCATCCAAAAACCTCGAAGTTATTCTTGTTTCAGCGGAGCTCTATTTTCGATTTTTTTTTCGAATTTTCCCGCTCAGAGAGAATTTTCCAACCAAAACTGAAAAATGTTAAATCAAAATAACTTGAAATTTTCTAAGGAATCTATTTTTGCAATGAAAAAATGGTGTTGTAATTTGAAAAACGGAAGTTGACGTCATTTCCGGAAAACCGGAGATGCTCATGCCTTGAAAAAATTTTAGATTTCATCAGCATCGTGAAATACTTAAAAGTGCTGAATTTCATGAAAATACGTTCAGTAGTTTTCCGTATAAATATGGGTGAGGTTCCTCGTGAAAGACCCTGTATATCTAACACAACCCACATCTCCCAATTTCAAGGCTTCCTTTAGATGATCTGTGCCTGAAACTGTAAACTAAAATAATATTCTTCCGAAATTAGCTGGATCATCGTTGGGGTGCTGATCCTTCCACTATTCGCACAGCATCTCTAGCTTTAGTCCTTTCTACAGCTGCGTATTGTTGAGTTTGGTTCAATAGTGCACATACACAAAAAAGCGATGCACAATTGAATATATCTATGAGAATAATTACTGGCAGCATAAGATCTACACCGGTTTATTGATTACCAGTTTTGTCTAACATTGTCCCTCCCCACATTAGAAGACAGACTGTAGCTCTGAACTGTTGGAGCAAATATCATTATATTCCTAACTTATTTCCAATTATTTCATACATAGAATTCCAAGATTGAAGTCACGTAAACCATTCTGGTATAATACGTTCTCCAATATGAACATAAGCGATAAAGAATTATGGAACATTGAGTGGAACTCTTATGAAATGTTCACTAAAGATATCATATCTGATCCTTATGAAAAAATTCCGGGATTTGATCTTCCAAGAAAAATTTGGACAGTTCTTGATCGTTTGAGTACAGGTCATGGTCGTACCAATAGCATACTATTCAGATGGAACTCACTTCCAAGCGTAAGTTGTGAATGTGGATACACAGAAGAAAAAATAATAATTAATAATAATAATAATAGTTTATTCTGCTAAATTACAGTCATAAACAGTAATCACAGAGGCGTTAGCCTGTACGTGATATATATGTAAATGGACAATCTTAATTAGCCACTAATTAACCTAAATAAAATAACAATTTCATTTCTTCTCCCTCTTTATACACAAACAAAGAATTCAGATCAGTTCGGTCCCGACCAGGAACATGTAACGGTATGGCATTTGCCGCAATAACGAAAATACAGAACGGGGAACGCACAGTAGAAACACCCCTGCAGACTTTCACCTTTGGTTGATCAAAGAATCGAAGTATGCCTGTCCCCTCTCCAGAATCCAAATCTTTAAATTCATTTTTAACTTTCTTTTATTTCCTATGATTCTCAGGTGATGAGGAATCACCGCATATAGTCGAGGAGCCAGGTATGTAAAGCATCTCTGGAGAATACTTTTTTCTGCTCTAGGTGTGAACAATCGGTTTAGAAAAAAAGAGAGTGCTTCCACAGAAACGCTCATCATCTTTTTCTGGGATTTTTCTTATATTATCCACCAGTTTTTTTCCTATTGCACTGTAATATTTGCTAAACTCTTCCGCTATTTCATCATCTGATTGTAGTTCCTGTCCGTTAGCATTTTTTATCTTTTTCAGATCAATCTTAAAGTTGGTTTTCCCACAGATATGATTCACGTATGACCAAAGAGATTTCGAACCAGGATTTTTCTTAATAAAACATTAAAATGATGTTTTTTTGAGCTTCTTATTAATTTGTGGAGGATGTTTCTGTAACCGATATAATCTTGCTTTAGTCTTAAATTGAGGGGATCTTTGATCATTCTCTTTTATAGATTATTTTTTGTATTAATGGATTTGAGTAGGCTTGGAGTAATCCAAGATTTTTTCGCAAATTTTCTGTATGTTAGTTTGATATTCTTTGTGTGTTCTCTGGTGAAGTGTGACAGCAAATCCACGAAAGTATTTGCAAAAGAGCTGACATCCCTGTCCAGAATTAAGTCTTCTCAATTAATCTCACGTAAACTTTTTTTTAATCGATCATAGTCAACATATGTTTTATATCTAAGATTTTCTTCACTGGGTATTTTTTCAATACCAAGACACATCACTATTGCGTAATGATCAGTTATATCAGATCGAATGATATAAGATTTATTATGGTTTGTGACGGGTCCATAACTTCCCAGAAAGAAGTGGTCTAAACAACTATCGCTCGACGGTCTGGTGATCTCATTTATACACGATTTATATGCCAGAGAACTAAATAAATTTTTGTATTCCTCAACATACTAATCTGTCGACAATAAATCAATGTTTATGTCACCGACAACAACGTGCATATCTCTTATCCGTATTTTTTCCATGTATTACCCATGTAATACCTTATCTCATCAATAATTATCCCATTTATATGTTTCAATATAGCTGTAGGGTTATTCATGATGCTTCTGTGTTTATTGATAAAAGAAAACTCTAGAAGTCCCTCAAATATATTTAAGTTTATTTATGTACACACAACAACACTTATGCGGGAAGCCAGTGTTTTTTCCCTAGGCATTCAAGTCATACACCGAATTGTATGGCACCCCGTGACCAATCCCTGCTAACATTTGTTTTGTAAGCCAAAAGTTCATTAGAAAGTTGTTGACGGACATCTCATAACACTGGTTAAACAGGGGAAACCATGCCTCTGGAGTTTGTTAAGTTCCATCTTGGCTTTCCTTCGTTGGATCTTCGGCCTCCAAACCAGTGAACAAGAGGATACCATGTACCAAGTAGTCAATGGATGCAATACCACGGCATCCAAAATCGGAGACCATTACCTTTTCAAAAAAATGCTTGAGTCTTCGGGCGCTTTGAACAGTTTTCTCCGTCTGCACACCACTGCCGGTTTGATTCCGGAGTGAAGTAGTGAATCTATGTTTCATCCATTGTGATGTAACTGCTTTTTTACAAACAGCTCTTTGAATCACCCACTCATAATATTTTTCAAGCCAGGCTTTACTTTGAACGGTGTTTTTTTTCAAAGAGCAATGGTAGAGCAACACACGAGATTTCTTTGAATCCATAGTTTTCAAAAATAACTAAAATAGCATCACTTGAACTCTATAAATAATGAACCAAACGCCATGAAATTTTTGAAAGATAAAATGGATATTTCGTTAGGTCGCCATCAGGTAGTGGACTCATTGACTAATATATCATTATCACCGTGTTGGAAAGAAGACAGAATACGTGAAACCTAATCATCGAATAATGTTGAATTGAAAGAAAATATTTTCAGTGCGAATGAGACGTTGGATTATTCTCACAAAAAAGAGGATATTTCAGAACTTCGAGAAAGCTTTTTCCTGTAAGGCGAATGGCTTATGATATCAGTTTCGTGTATTCCTTTCATTCGGCTCCGAATTGTTGAAAAACTGCGAACATCTAATTCTTTCGTAACGAAAATGCCTCGCAAACCTGTGTTTTCATTAAGCGGGAAAAGTACCTAATTCGAACAGGGGAAACATTTCGAAACACCTCAGAGACGAAATAACCTGCAGACTTCTGAATTCACTCCGGAAAAGTTAGATTAAATTCCGAATGATGACTGTGTTTTCTATACTAAGCTTCCTACATCTGAATGGCTTACGGCCTCTTCATTGTTTTGGAACAAAGGGCATAAAAATTTCAGGACTTGATACATGAAAACAACATCAAAGTGTATATCTACTGTCGTCGTTATCCAGATGGAAGTTTAAATGCGTTTAATCCGAGGTTATTCAATTTGAATATAAATTTCTGGAGAAGTTTCTACCTATTTTTATGTCATTACAAACTTAGTTCTAGAATGCAGTATTGCATATAAATTTGGTAAAAAATAACCACGGTTGAATGTATTGCATGCTGAATATAAATAAGAATGGGTAAACAATTTTGAATTAACCGATATAATATAGTAGTTTTACTTTACACCTCATGAATTTCAGTTCACCTCAGTGTTATTCATTAATGTGCGAGAATTGATTATATTTCGCTCAATTTTCAAGATTTCGGTATGGATAATAGTTTGATATAAGCCATCGTTTTCGAATCTATATCAGTTATATAGAGCGGTCAAAAAAAATTACCATTTGTCAACTCTAATTGTAAAAAACTCTGTTTTTCATATTAGACACTCATGTGTCTTTTTTTTTTCATTTTCAGAATGAAAATAACCCAATATACAATTTTTTTATACAATTTTCCATATCCCTCTTAATTTGACTTTATTTCTTCGTATCGATATTTTCTCTGTGCTTTCTATGTCCTGTACACATCAACATATCCATGACTCAACTTGATCCATAAAACAACATTATGCAAGTTCAATTGACGAACAACAAAAAGTCCAAGTGTTTTTGTAAAAATAATTTGAAATTCAATAAATGCTGATAATCTAACCAGATAGATATAGGCAAATGTATAGAAAAACTGTAGAGTGGGTTGTTAGTATTCTGAAAATAAAAAAAAACAATTTGGAAAACAGACTGGGTGTGATATTGGTAGTTGATATTCAATGTTTTGTTGCAGGTGTGTAAAGGACAACCGTTTTGTAATACTTATAAGAACATCTTGGCTTGGTGAGTGACTTATCTTGGGGACGCAGTTCACCAATTCAATTAGATTTTGCATGAAATTTACGAAACGCAAAATGGCTGCTGTATGCCCTCAATAACTTCACGAATTCCATCTATGAAATCTTGAATAGACAGACGTTGGCCTATTCGTGTAAGCGTGGTTCCGAGAAAGAATTCACAAGATGTTAAATTTTCATGTATCTCAAAGACATATCCACCAAAGAAATAACGTTGTTGATGATAGTCAGGTATGGATTTTTGTGTTAACCGAACTTTATGAGAACCTTGAGAGCCAAGCCTTCCTGCAGAATATAGTGTAATGACGTTCGTGTAAGTCCAATTACAAAAAACTAGGATAAATGGAGTTTTTTCACAACTTTGGTCTACAGCAAAAATATTTCAAGTTGTTCTTAAGCAACGTGAACGCGTTTTATTCTCCAAAAGATTTACCAGGTATACCAGTATGAAGTGAGCGTCAAGATACAAATGTCTCGATAGGGAACATTTGTTGTGAACGAGCCTTTATTTTTTGTTTGTTTGCTATGACATCTGTAAAACATATTTAGTATACATCACGTCATTGAACCGACAATCTGCGGAAAGTATTAAATTTATGTTTTCATTTGAAGAAAAGTACAGCAGAGTCGCATATGGCATATGGTGATCATGCTCTATCAGAAACAACATGCAAAGGATGGTTTCAACGGTTCAGAAATAATGATTTTGATGTGAGAAATAAAGAACGTGGAAGACAACCAAAAAAGTTTGAAGACGCCGAATCGCAAATGATATTGGATGGAGACGACACTTTGAATCAAAAGCAAATGGCAAAAATATTAAATGTTGCACAACAAACAATTTCTGACCGTTTGAAAGCTATGGGAAAAATCCACAAATGTGGAAAATGAGTGCCACATAAATTGAATGAAAGATAGATGGAAAACCGAAAAATCACTTGAGGAATTTTGTTTCAAAAACACGAAAGAACATTGGTTTTGCATCGGATTGTTACTGGCGATGAAAAATAGATTTATTTTAAGAATCTTAAACGGAAAATATCATGGGTTAATCCCGGACAAACGTCGACTGCAAAACCAGATCGATTCGGCAAGAAGACAATGCTGTGTGATTGGTGGGACCAGAAAGGTGTGGTGTACCTCGAGCTTCTAAAATCTGGTGAAACCGTTAATACTGATCGCTACCGACAACAAATGATCAATTCGAACCATACATTGATCGATAAACGACTAGAATGGGCCAGAAGACACGGCAAGGTAATTTTACTCCATGATAATGCACCTGCTTACAAAGCAAAACCGGTTTAGGATACAATCAAAACACTTGGCTGGGAGCTACTACTCCAACCATCGTATTCACCAGACTTGGCTCCTTCCGGCTACCATTTGTTTTCATCGATGGGACACGCATTGGCTGAGCAGTACGGATTCCTACGAGGAGGTCGAAAATTGAGTGTCTGGTTGGTTTGCTTTAAAAGACGAACAATTTCATTAGCGTGGTATCCACAAATTGCCAGAAAGGTGGTCAAAATATGTAGAAAACACTGTCCAATACTTTGAATGAAATGTTTTTACTATCCCATTAATAATTAGTGTTTTATTTTAGAACGCTCTTTCATACCATCACAATTTTTCCACTAATTTCTGAATTGCGGTCCAATAAAGCGCTTTATGGCTGTCTAGAAATGTTCAACAATCCATCTTTGCTCATTTCTCACTATTTTCTTTATGAATCTTAATAATTTCAATGCAGGAAGAGAGGCAGTCAACCAAATATCTTCATTACGTAGATGGACTGTAGTGATAAGACTTCTTTGTCTATTAACATAAGTTTCGTAACATACAATTCTGCAGTAATTGCGCTCATTTAAACTTATTTTCTGTATGAAAAGCATGAAACTATCCGAAAAATGAGATACCCATGTGGAAGGTACCCACAGAGTTTACCACTGATGATAAACTCTATATTCGATGCAGGAACTCCAATATCGGAGGTATACGGCTGTTTAAATTTATGAATAACCCGTAACACGGGTTCGTACGCGAAAACTTTGGCGAGGAACTGAAAATCCAACTTTCAGATTAGGCGAATGCAAATTGGAGAATTAATAGGCATGTGCCAGAATTCTGAAAATGAATTAATAGATTCGTGGAGTTGAATGATGAATCCGGAAGCATTCAATTATGGAATCCGAGTGAGAGGTTTCGACCGAGTTCGTTATATGCATAAGATCCTTGAATATATATGTGTGGAACGGCTTTCATTATGAAATTTTTCATGGTTCATAAGATCTCACTGGATTGGCGCCCAACAAAAATGTAACATTTCTATGCAAACCTCAATTGAGTTCCCTATAAACTGTTTCTAGAGGATTATCGTTGGTTGCTTCTGTTATACACGCTTTCAGCTTCGTGAGTTGGAATGTATAGCACGTGCCATAGACTAAGTAGACAGAGTATCAGGTATACCGGTATGAAATCGGCGTTTTTTCTGAAAATAAAACACTAATTATTAATGGGAAAATAAAAAACATTTGATTCAAAGTATTGGCCGTTGGTTTCTACACATTTTGACCACCTTTCTGGCAATTTGTGGATACCACGTTAATAAAATTGTTCGAATCTTAAAGCAAACCAAACAGATACATCAAATCGATGTTTCGGAGGGCTCAAAAATGCAGTTGTTTGATCTGATGTGTGAGAAATCGCATTGTTGTGGTGGAGGGTGAAGGGTAATCCCTCTTCGGCGGTTGGTTTTCCTGATTTCTTGGAAGACAACTGTCAAACAAATGGTTGTATACTACTCGGAATTGACTATTCTGCGTTATTCTAGTGGTGCGATTGCGACATGTCCAGTTTTTCTGAAAAATAGGCGACTATTTGCTTGGAAGTGCTTACAGCCGACTGCTGTTTACTTTCGGGCTCATACGCGTAAAACCACAAATTATCACCTGTCACGATGTCATAGACGTGCTGCGAAGCACCGCAATTGTATTTTTGGAGCATTTCTTTCGACCAATAATCGACACGAACCTTTTTTTGAGTGATGGACAAATTTTATTGGATCCAAATCGAACAAATTTTCTTGAAGGTCAAATTTTCAAATGGAATGTATGCTGGCCTCACTAATACCTAAGATTGTCTCAATCTCACGATAGTTAACATGACGATCTTGCAATTTCAGTTGGCACACAGCATCAATAATTTCCCAAACAAAAAGTGATTTTGGACGACCTTCACGAAATTCGTTTTGGAGTGAACTACGATCTCGGTTGAATTCACGCTGGTACTTGATTCAGCTTCATGGCCAATAATTGATTATGTTAATCTATGGTGTAAAAATCATTTATATTGGTGAGTGATGGGACATGAATTTGACATATCGAAATATTTTTGAATGAGATACCTGATATCCTTCATAATTGTTTTTATTTTTCAATTAAACCATTAGAATTTTTCTTCCAACCACCTACCTGTATATCTGGACTCTGTGCTTTGGAGTAAGATCATATAGCTCCCTCGATAAAACAAGAATTAATAATTTCAGAAATACATTCCCCATCACAAAATCAATACAAATCCTCATTATTTTTTAATGTTACGGGATGGATACTCAATAGGTAAAGTACAATAAAAGGAATTTGTTATCGAGCAGCCCCGAGGCACTAAATGGTTATTGTGAAAGAATAAATCAATGTACAGAAACGGATTTCCCCATACACTCATAGTCCATACTGAATAACTGAATATCGCCGTATTGATTCTCGAAATTATTCAGAATCTCAAATTCGGCTTTCTGCATAACAGTCAATTACTTTAGTTCCGTTAGTTACCGTTGTCTATCACGGAAGCAACCGTAATGAACGGGTAGCTAACAGAAAATGGAATTTCTGTTCAGAAATTTGTCATATTTTAAGGAATAATTCCTCGACCTCACTATGGTACCGCCTCCCTGATGTCCTACTACCATTAATTAATTCTTAGTTCGATCTGTCACAAAATTGATGAATTTGTAGGAAATTTTACCCTTTGAGTGGGGAATGGGCAATGATGGGCTCCTCTTTTTGAAAACTCAAAAGAAATGAAAAAATTTGAAATGTTTTTTTTCTTAAAATCTTCACTTACGACAGAAAAATTCATTGAATAAAAAATGCGGAGGGCCTAGGAATCTACAGATTATCTGCTTGAAGTAATGGTGTATAATTAGGAGTACACTCTGTAGGTGGCCCTAAACTCTCTGTGATAATTTTTTCAGTTTTTGGCCTCATAATACTTTTTTTGTGATGTTTCCACCATTATCAGCAAATAACTTCGCCGAAGTTCGACACACACTATGGCCTGTGTAATTTTTAACATATATATGTAAATATAAAAATTCTGTGATTTTCATTCCTAGACTTCCTGTGGATACGAACAGGTTGAATCGAACATTTCCTTTTCTTGTAATCAAAGAATAATCTGTTAAGTGAAGTATGGGATGGTCGCAAGATGAATATTTCCTATACAACAGCAGGTTTTCTTGTCCAGTTACTACGATAGTTCTCCCACGATAGTTTTGGAATCCGGTATTTTAACATGCAACATGTATTCTATGTCGTTGATAACATCAATCGACATTTTTGTCAATTCCTCTCTTCTACACGCGTCAGCTTACCCAAGAATTGTTGCTACCTAAAAATGAAATTGATATTTTTATATCATACAATCGTAATATTTTGTTAAAATCACCTTCAAAGTATTGGATATGTTTTATTACCAGCTTATTTGGCTTTGTAGCCAACATTCAAATGCGAGAACTTTTGGAAATGGGGCTATATTTTCATTCTGCTTCACTAAAAGTGTACTCTTCAACATCTATGTATGCCCCACAGAGTGGGATTTGACTGTTTCCGATTTATGCCCCAAATAAGCCAACATTACATCCTCTGTTATGGTTTTGCATATCCATTCCATAAACAAATCATAAACCTTTTTGTACCTTGATTTTGATTTTTCGGGTAACAATTTGGCTGTAGCAGCGGCTGTTTTATTGGAAATTTCCTGAGGCACATTTTCATTGCCACTATCGCTGCTGCTTTCCATATGTTATTGCAATAAGAAAACATGCAAATTGCTGACAACTAATTTTATATCAACTGTCAGCCGTTTTCTCGGTTGCTATGGTAATGATCAACAGCATTTATCAAAAATGTACCTACCTAATTTTCATATTCACAATGACACAAACGACGTAATTCTTTTACGACCTAATCCGGAAGTGCGTATTTTCCAGACAGTTACCGAAAAAAGTTATTTGAAACCACAAATTTCTCAACCCCTGAGGTTTGTAATTCGGAAAGGAAGACGATTTCGAAAATTTTTTTAAGAAAGCACCCGCATGTATTTTCACGAAGGAATCCCAAAGTTCTTCTCATTTATTTACATACAACCTGATGCATAACTTGAAGTATTTGTTATTATATTCTATGACATGGATTCTGTGAACTGTGTTTGACACGTATAAGGTTAATGTGCGTATGACTGGCAGCGACCTCTAAGCCGATGCAACTTGTGCAGCGATCATTGTTATAAAGTTATTGGGCTAATAACGTTATAGAAACTAGGGAGGTGTTTTAATGGTGTTATAATAGATGCAACACAACCTTTATACTGAATGCAGCCCTGTATTGACCTCATACTCGGTGTCTTCAACTACTCGTAGCTATATTGTACATTTTTTTTTCAGGGTTTATTTCTGTTCGACCGAACGCAGCCGTATTATTGCCGATTATCACTCGAATTCGATTGATTCTCATCGCGAAACCAATTTCGAAATTGTTTCAGTTCATGTGCCTCGAGTTGAATCACCCCTCAAGACTTATCTTCAACGAAATTAGTCTGGAGGAAGAAACTTGAGTGAAATTCTCCCGTCTTCAATTCTGTCATTCGTCAAATCTGAAACCAATTGTGGCGGAGCGGGAGAATTCCTTCCAGACGACTGTGATCCATTGGAATGTCGGCTGCTCCTAACAACTTTCTCGATTTTTCCAAATCCGTCCCCGTCCTTCTCGGCTGATGACACTTCGGTGTAATGTCAAATCATAGATTTTTACGAATCGTTTACCGATTCAAATTAATACCGAAGTTCCTCGAAGTTGGAGAGCAGAACATTCTTTATTGAAGAGGAATTTCTCGTTCGTCTCGCTAATGGACTTTGAAGTTACGGAATCTTGAAGTTTTTGAATATTTGTATTCGAGTTAATCCTGGAATTGTTCTTTTTTATGTCGAATTATAATTCAGGTTTAAATTTGAGAATTTATTTCTTTTTCCCTAAACCATTTCGTTCACCGCATAAATGTTTGAGTTGGAAGTTACTGTCTCCCTGAAATTTGTCATTCCTCTATTTCACTTTATTCATTCGGAATTTTCACTTCCTCGTTAACTTAATTATGTTCCACAAAAGATGGAATCGATGGAAAAACTGTGGAAAAGCACTGACGTGGGGTCGGGAGCTTTTGCGAGTTTGTTTTATCGTCTTTTTCTAGACTCTATGATGGTGTGAAACTAAAACAAACCCTACAATGAACGTGAACGAATTAACAAACCTATAAATTGAATTAAAAATAACCACAGTTTTTCTTCAGCCCTGTTCAATGCCGAAACTTCCACATCAAAAGAAGGTATATCTCTTTATCAATAATAAATCAGAAATTGATTTCTCCGTTGCAGTAGGCTCGTTTTCTTTGAAATACCTGATTTACTTAAGTGTCATATCGGACAAAAAGTATCCAGAAATATATAAATTTATTCAAGTGGTAGTGGAATACTTGATGTTTTCAAAAAATAGAGGTCAAGGAGGTCCTTCAAGCAACGCTTTTTTATAACTTTGGGAATACCTCGGAAGTGGTTATATGTTGACGAGTCCATAATAGCAATACCTGAAGCATACCATGATGTAATACCTCAAATTTTTGGTTTCTTCCACCCAGAGATGCAATTTATCATTGAGAAAGAAGAAAACAAGGAAATAGCATTCTTATGCAGGGCATACACGCTCCGGTCGACCGCAGAGGATAAACTGTACAGATATACCTGCGCAGGTCGATTGGAGCGTGTGTGTCGCAGTTTTTCAAGCCTGTACAGGTCGCCGGGGCATGTTAGAAATTCGACTCGGTGTAGTAGCACCGTACGGTCGCCGCTTACGAGCAAACGTCCCGTCCAGTTTTCTGGAACGTCCCTACACACGAGGCAGACCTGCGCAGGCATACCTGTATAGTTTTTCTCTCCGGTTGACTGGAGCGACTGGAGCATTAGGTGTAGAAGTCCAAAGAACCGATAAGGACAACTAACAACAAATTGGTTGAGTAAAACAACAAGTTCGAGCAGGATACTAAATTTTGATTCTTACAACACGATCAACCATAAAATAATTATAATAAGCTGATTTCACATCGAAAAGAAGATTCTTTTTCCAAAATATAATACTGGTTTACCCATAACTTACGCTTATGAAATTCTCTGGAATGTGTTCAGGCGTAAACATTCAAATCGAGGGGAATAAAGTAGTATATAAAACTTGCAATATTATTTGAAACTCGAAATATTGGATTTATATCATACCTTCTGGAAACTTCAAGCAATCATTGTGGAAAGTTTCAGTGATACTGCAGGCGATGCGCATTTCGAGTGTGAAGTTTACATACGAAATCTGAAAATAATTTCTTCCAGTTCAACACTTCTAGGTCCTAGACGAACTGACGTTATGCTTCTGTTTGTCGCAATGCAAAATAAATCTACAATTCCATGATATTCAGAATAATTCTTCGATTTCCCAGAGAATAATTTCGAAATTATTATTTCCTTGTTCATTCGGGATATTATAAATTTCTTCTTTAGTACTTTCAATTTTATGGAGAGAGATATCGATTGATTTCGGAGCCTTCATTGATTTTAATATTACAATAAAAATAATAAATTGGAAACGATATTTATGAATTGAGGATACCATTATCTAGATAGATTTTGAAATCCTTCAGAAACAATTATGCTTTTCAATAAGCTATTTTATGTGCGATGAAAATGGGAAGGCGTGTTTGTTAGAGCCCAACTGCACACAGTCGGTCCGAATTTGCGTAACAACAGATATCTAGTCGAAACGGCTTGGGCAACGGTTCGGTACGACCATTGGAGTCCCAACTGCGTATCAAACTGATGATCCATGTCAGCTGGAGCTTGTTACTGCCTCGCCCGAAAAAAAAGCTCCTGTGGGATTTAAGGTTAGAGGGAAACAAGCAGTGAACACCTTGGAACGCCACGACCACTTCTGGTGGCCTGACCTTGAGTAGTGTAAGCAAGGTTACAAACACTCCTCGTAGCCGCCGCTCGACGGCACACCTTGTGTACCTACCTGAGTTCCAGCTCTCCTGTCCGCATCACTAGACTCTTTTTCTACCCAAGGATATGTAGAATGTGCAGCTTTGTCTCGACAACTTTTACTCAGAACTAAATATTTGATCGCGATCGAACAAAATGACCTTCACAGACTCGGTGACCGCCAGACGCTGGTGTCTGCTCCAAGTCTCCCTCAACCGATTACAGCGCATCAGTGGATGAGTGCCGACCTTAGACTATATAAGATAGACAAAGCATTCCTTTATAAAATGTCGATTTGTTCTGGCTCTCTCATTGAAAGTCTTAACCTCATATTGAAAGTCTCTTGTAAAACCTCACCCGGCAACACCGCAGAAAATCTTTTTCCATTTACTCGGGTCACAATATCTTCAGGGTCAAAATGATCTGAACAAATGAAAATTACTTTCTTTGGGCAAATACTTGACCATCCCAACAGAGAAGCCCAAATTATTTTTTTTCATCGTCATCTGGGAACTTTAATTCAAGAAAACCTCATTTTATCTTATAATAATCTCATTGAAAACTTCCCTATTAAAACTTTCTACGCTACTGAACATGTAAATAACTAAATACTTCGGTTCTAGTAATACACTTGCCTATGGAACGATAAATTCGGATTAAAATTCCTGTCTTTACTATAACTTTCACACTTAGGAACCTGAATGTGTGTGTGGTGATGAAAAGTAATAAACAATGAAAAATGTGAGAAACCCAATAATGACTCTCACAAATTTTCTTCAATTTGCGTATTTATTTTCGATACAGAGGTGACAACATGTGTCTTCTAGAACATGTGACCTTCAAATTGTCAAGCAGCGTTATCTCGACTTTCATCTGAATTTCTTTCCATTTGCGGTCTCTGACATGAAATAACAGAATTTACTAAAGTTTTTCTTTTACTTCCTGCTGATATATCCGATGATACAGTTTCAATTCAAAATATAAAATTTTATAGAATAATTTGAATGCAGATAGGAGAAAAAGTTTTTATTCGCAATTATAGGGGAATAGAGAAACCTACAATTTGCTCAGTTTGGCAACATTTTATGATCTCAGTGGACCAGCTCAATAGGTACGTTACAATCAGCCAGCTCTAAGTTTCAGATGAGACACTTTTCAATGTAAATAAAGGAGTCTATTCTTATATAGTCTAAAGTGCCGACCTGGCGCTATGCTTCGCGTACCAACACGAATCCCTGTCAATACCTCACTTGGCAACACTGATAGAGGCAGCTCACTTCGTCTTCAACCAAGGAAATATGAACACATTTCGATGGTATTTAAACGCATCGTTACACTTTCAGAGATGAATGAAGAAGTAGCTTAATCGATCGACCGAAAATTATTCGTTACCTGGTAATTTGTTAAGCAATAGGTGTTTTTTCTAAAAGCCAGTTGTTATTAGTGGGAGACATACGCCAAATCTATCAATCCTTGCTTTCGATTTGCAGTTCATGGACCTGATTTGTGCATTTTTTCAATATATCATCAATTAGGAATATTGCTGAAACAGAGCTGTTACCGTGCAAGTGCTTCAGAATGTTTTTTCTCAAGTGCTAAATCCTGACATTCTAGCTTTTCAAGTGAAAATATTAAAATTTCCAATTAGGCGCTATTATTCTCAATTTCTCCCTCGGATTTCGCGTGCCACCAATTCATAACCCGAGTCGTGATCGTCAGTTCGACTTTCATTACCGGTAATAATAACTTTGGAATTGACGTGGACGCTGAAATTAATTCAGGGAAAAGAGGCGTGATGGAAGAACCCGGTTATATTCAAAGAGCACCACCCCTCCAGTTTGTTATTAGCAATCTGAATTTCAAATAGAAACAATTCAAATCATGTAATCGCTTCGAAGCACATGATTGTTTCATTGTTTCGTGTCATTTTGTTTGAGGAAAACCATTTATCTTATTTTCAATGGAATGTTTATAGGAGATTCTATTTTAGACATGAAGCTTTTTTTTGATGAGGAACGTTCATGATGTAGCTATTGAGGAGTATTTATGTAATACAGGGTGTTCCATATAAGAAATTTCTTATCCCATAGTGAGGGGAATCATTTCCTGAAACACGTCGAAGAATTTTGTTCAGGCGACACTTCTTGATATATATTTGAAGTTTTAACAAGAAACCTCCTAAGAGAAGCCGCTCCAACTCAATTGCATGGGTGAAACGGGGTTGAACAATATCATTTGAAAGGACTTTGAGGGCTTTTCAAAAAGGCACACAAAGAACTTGTTTCGATAAATCGTTTTCACCCGAAGTAAATATTTTATGTCAAATGAGCCAAGATCTGGAAATAAAATTAAAATTATTCTATGGAAAGAATGAGAAAATAACAAATATTTATTATATTAGCTTATTCACCAATATCCCAATAAACTAAACACAATCATAGCAAAAAAGCTAGATGAGATCAAACACTTACGGCCGGAGTTGCTTGAAGGATGGTCAACTAGTTTAATTTGACAATCCGGTCAGTTAACATAGTGGTCAAATATTCCAGGTAAATTGTATGTCAAGTGTCACATTGAGTTTCTGAAACGCGAATTGAGGGTAAATCGGAGGTCAAACTAAGGTCAAAGAAGTTGTCAACTAATCGGTACTAATCGGGCACCGTAAGAGATAATTGTAAGAGATCATTAATTATATTTGCAACCCAATAAAGACTTCGGTATTATTATTCAACGTTTTGAAGTCTTTAAAATTATCGAAAAAATATTATGAAAAGGTGATGATTTGTTTACAATAAATTGTTAATTTAATAAACAATGAAATAATTGATGAAAAATATTTCCTTTCAATTAATGGAGAGCTCTGAATTATATTTTTAAAAAAAGTTGGCTAATTATCTGAACATACGAAACATGAGGAAAAAAAAGTATTTTTTGTCATAGGCGATAGTTCCAAAAAAGAACAAACTTAACTGAAATTGCCCATTTGTTTATAAAAAATTTATAATTAAGTAGTTATAGAATTTTGTTTTAATTAATGAATGTCGTTCATTTACACAAAACTGTAAGTAACAAACGAATAGAAATTTTTCTCAACAAAACGGTAAATTTTTTTTTGTACACATAAAGAAATGATTAGGTATAGACAAGGTATTGAATTTGTTTGAACTTGTATCAGACAGTCTTATTTTATAGGTATACAAGAAAGTCTCCATGAAGTGAAAAAAATTTACGGCAAATATTTGAGTATTATTTTACTTAACAATGATTAAAGGAGTCCAGGAAAAAGTTATTAGTCAACAAAGGTATAGTTTCTTGGAAAAATAACTTTAGGAGATAATTCCAATGGAAATCAGTGCTTTGAAGTGTTAAGATGCAATAACATTTCTTTCAAATACACAATATATACCCTTAAAATTTAACTATTTTATATTATTAACTTGCAGAGCCTCAGCATGGCTATGGCACACGGTCAATAATTTTCAACGATAAATTTAAGTTGAATGTAATAAAAAATTTGATGCCAACATACTACCTAAATTTTGACGCCTTCGAATATGTAGGATAGTCTAAACTGCGCATGGGCCTATCCGAACGCCAGGTTGGGAAACTCGAATCGCTCACTTCAAAATTCGGAAGGAATGTTATTTATATTGAAATGAACAGGTGCAAATTATGCTTGACGCACTGATAACAATATTACAAAAATACACGTACACAACCATCGTGAGGTTATTCCCCGAAATAATTATATTACTTGTCAAGTTCACCTGAAAAATGCGCGCCAAATTTCAAAAAGTGGTGATCCAGATCTTCCAGTTCTGCGCATGCGCAGTAGTGTTGGTCCTACAGATAATATCAATTTTCAAAGCATATGAAATGACATTCACAATATATGTCTAATATATTATGATCATTTCAAAATCTTAAGTCGCATAATATAAGTTTTTTTTTCATAGAATCTGTGGTTCGCTAGTCTAGCAACACGTTCACCTCATGTCAACTGAAAATTATCATACATTACTTAATTATGCACTGAACATCCTTACAGCAACTCAAATTGATTAGACATCTCTGTTGAGATGATCGGTGTGTTAGTTGACTTGAGTTTTCATCAGTGTTTCAAAAACCGACCGTCAGTGAAAGTACTACACTAAACGTGAAAACAATTAATATATTTGTATCGAAACATCTTCTGTCAACAAGAATTTGGAATGCCTATGAGTTCTCCACTGTCCCCTGTTTTAGCTAACTTGTATATGGAAATTTCGAGCAAAAAGCTCTTTATTATGTATGAAATGATATGTTGAGGATACTTATTATTTGGCAACATGGAAAAAGCAATCTCTTTAGAAGAATGAATAAAAAAACATCTGATATTTATTCATCTTCTATACATCTATCTATTCTACCCTATGCATTAATTGTTGGACACTGATGGAAATTAAAGATACTCCAATTAACGTGTCATCGACAGTTGCCCTTATCCACTCTGAAAATGAAGTGAACCCCTTACAGGCTAATGATGCTGAGTGGTAATCAAGAAAAATGACATAAACTCACAGAGTCATTAGTCGGTTTCAGTCTAGAATCGTTAGGACATTCCCAACCAGAAAATGGAAAATTATCATCTCCATTTAGGGTGTATTCGACTTTATATTCTGTAATATGTCTCCTGCGTTCCGTCCGCGGTTGGTACAAAAAGGTTCTCCTCGAATTAATCTGGTCATTCGAGTTTTTTAGTGGTATGGAAATGAAATGGGAAACGCTAGAGGTTCCGGAGGTGTTTTAGGAAAGGATCATCAGTTTTAATTCCTCTCTCGTAGATGCTACAATTTTCTGCTGCACAGTGATTCGAATTTAGAATGGAATTGCAAGTCTTATTGTTTTGTTTCTTATTCATTACTAAGCAAAATCTTTTTCATTATTCAGAACTTTGCATTTCAATATAACGGTACGAAAAGAAATAGATCTAAGCATGGTTTTTGTGTTGAAATTTACATTTGGTGACATCTCACATTATTAACTCGTCCAATGTAACATGAAACGAAGAATATACTCATATTCGCTTCGATGCCCATGTTGATATTCAATTATTCATTAGCGGAATCATGCCTCTAATTTAATTTTCAAATCAGGAGTTTTCCTAACTTGTGAATGGATATTGTTATTTAATTTCATGTTTGTGCTGATAGGCTTTTGAACATTATTATTCCGGGGCTTTCGATTACCCATATTTGGAAACGATGATTGAATTTTGTACTCATTTTCCATTCACTACGTTTAGATTTATTTCGATAAATTTTCCTCGGTTTCAGGCAGAATGCAGTTGAATCAGGAAATTAAGTAGAGGAAACAAATTAGATGTGACCAAATTTGAAATAATTACATAATTAAACTGAAATATTTCGTAGGAATTTTATTTTAAACTTGTTGATTGTTCAGTAACTACACTATATCCTGTATACGCGTTTTCATTAGAAAATTTCAAATGTCATGGAAAGCAGAGATTTTCCATTGTTTGTGTTTCAACTGCGCCGCATATGAAGTAAGTAGAAATAATAATAAACTAAATGCACTGTCCAACCAATCTGACAAAATCGAAAGAGACTATATGAAACCGAGTTTTATCGAAACAATGTTGCGTTGCGTGATCGATTGTCTCAGCTGATGTGACTAAATAAAGTGTCTTTTCAAATTACAAGAAAAACATAAAACTATATGATCTTCTAAACGCGGTGTATCAGCATAGGGTCCGTAAATTCACGATCTACTTCTTCTGATTATTATTATGTATTACGATACAAACTTCCTGTGGACGCAAATTCAATGTACATGTAAAGGGTGATTCATTTGGAGGTACTCTTTGTGGTGGGGATTCAGTTAGATATCGCGCATGCGTTGTGTAAACTGAAGTAGTATTCTTGTTCAGTAATATCTGACATTTCATAATGGAACGACTTAGCCCGGCACAGCGTCTACAAATTGTTCAGCTTTATTACGAAAATGGGCGTTCTCCGATTAATGTGTATCAGACACTTAGAGCGACTCACGGTCCACATAATCGGCCTGTCGAACGCACAATTCGCTCTACCATCACTAAGTTTGAAACTCAATATTCGTTACTGGATAATACTCGACCCTGGATGACCCTGAACTGTCGATTCCTCGCCGTTCTCAATAGCTTGGCCTTTCGTATTCAACGACTTGGCGGATTTCACGTAAGGATCTTTCTTTGAAAGCTTACAAAATTCAATTAGTTCAAGAATTGAAGCCGACCGATCTATCGAATAGTTTAAGTTTTAGTCGTTGGGCTCTTGACAAGCTAGCAGAGGATCCATTCTCTTCGACAAAAGTTTTGTTCACTGATGAGGCCCATTTTTGGCTTAAGGGGTTCGTGAACAAACAAAATACCCGAATCTGGGGCGATGAACAACCTAGAGAGTCTCAAGAATTGCCACTAAATCCAGAAAAAACAACTGTTTGGTGTGGTTTATGGACCGGTGAAATAATCGGTCCATATTTCATCTAAACAGAGGATGGCCGGAATGCTACATTATGATAACAGACTATTTGTTGCCCGAAATTGAAGCCCGTGGTCTTGACGAAATGTGGTCCCAACAAGCTGGTGCCACTTGCTATACAGCCCGTGAAACCATGGCTTTACTGTGAGAGCATTTCGGCGAGCACATCGTTTCACGCTTCGGACCAGTGAATTGGCCGGATAGATATTGTGACATCACACCTCTTGATTTTTCTTTGGGGCTATGTGAAGTCCAAAGTCTACATGGACAAGCCGGCTATGTTTGAGGTATTGGACACCAATATTAATCGAGTCATTGGATAAATATCACACGAAATACTCAATTGGAACTATCGAATGGATCTTGTTAGCCGTAGTTGAGGCCCGAATTTGAGAGAAATTATCTTTAAAAAATAATTGTAAGGAATGGTTTTTTTATTTGTTAATAAAGATTATAAAATAAAATTGTTTTTATTAATTTTTTTTTATTTAAGAAAATAGTCCTCTAAATGAATCACCCTTTATATTAGTGTTAATATTGAACATAAGGAAATGAGAAATGAAATCTTGAATTAAGAAATTTCATTCTGAAACACTGTGTAGACGTGGTAGCCACGTCTTAGTTCCAATCTTTTTACTCAATGATCGTGAACGTGAACTAAACGTGTGACAAAAGTATTTTGATTGAACTCTTAATGTGCGTGCATAACCGATTTTTGATAACACGCTTTATGTGAAGATTAAACATGTATTAGCATATATCATTTCTGACAAACTAAATAGTGGAGATGATTTATACTTAAATGTTATCTATAATTTTGGCCTAATGCTCACCGTGATCCATGTTCATTAATTCTTATGGTGAACTGACATTAAAATTCACCCTTTTATTATGAAGCATTGCATTACATGGGTTATGGGTTATTCTTGATTTATGATGTATAATTTCTTTATTTTATCATTGATCATCCGCATTCACCAAATACATGAATTGTTAATTTTACCAATTAGTGTAGTTTCCTTAAATTTATTTATAAGTATTATTTTCTGATGAGGCTTGAATCCAACTGTTTCAATATCTTGACTACAACTTGAGACTGGGACTTTCCATATCTGTTTTCTTGTTAAATTGCAAATTTTCATTCAAAACGTGTAGCGATTCATCTTTTTTTTATATCTGAAATGAAATTGATAAATTCTTTCCAAGACATTACCTTAACTGAGATGATAACCGGTTTTCATATTTTCTGAACTTCTTATTTGAACAAACAGAACATTTATAATTCTCATGAACTAAGTTTCAATATCAGTCGAGTTGACTGGATAATATCATATTGAATAAATGATTTTTTCTGACGTGAACAGGAATCATTAATCATCAACTCAAATTATAAGGAATTTAACGATCTTGACTCAAATGATAGTTTGAAATTTGCACTCCTCAATTAATAAAATTTTACCCATTTCGGAATTACCTATATTTTCAAGAATCGTTATTGAGAGGTTTTCAGAATTCGGAAAGAAACTGGAATTGATGAACTTTAATTTTGAAATTCCTCATTGAATTTGTTTCGGTTTCTTTAGATGAATTTGACCAATTTTCTATTATTAGTGGGACAGTCTGGATAATTTATAATATCCAACTTATGGTTCGAATCAAGTAAATTGTATTCACTCAAGTGATCGACCGTGAGGCAGTCAGTAAATTCATGGAAAATTTGACAGATTATGAGAGTTCTTCTCTATTTCAACTCGTAATGGGGTTATTGCAATACTAAAAATTGGTAAGTAATGTGTTCATTACAGCATCATTTCAAGTTATATTTTTGATTTTAGAGTAGTTATGTAGGCTTTTTTATCAATTGACTAGGGGATATGATAGATTTCGCCTACAGATAACGTCTAACGTCGAAATAAACACGGCTTTCGTATTTACAAGTTTATTTACACTACTAAGAAATAAATAAAATTATCGTCAGATACAAATACAAAAGGCCAACACTGAGTTCTTCGTCTAAATACTACAACGATCGTTTTGTTCTTAATTTCGGCTAAAAGTTCTAAACTCACGAAACGTCTATTCGTCTTTCGTCTAACGTTTTTTCTTCTAAATTTCGAATTTGCGTCTTGAGTTTGACTTGGCGTCTCAAGTTCGACTGTTGCACTTTTTCCTTCTCTGGATAGTCCCCAGTTCCGTCTTTTCGAATTCGACCACACTTGTATATGTTAGGCCCGAAGACCGAAAACGCTCAGTGGACGGAAAAAACGGCCACATCGCGTTCTGGCTGCCTTCGAACGCACAGAACGCGTTTTGGCTGTTTTTAAACGCTCGCAACGCGTTCTGGTAATTGTTAAACAGCCGGAACGCGTTTTGTCAATTGTTCAACGCTCACAACGCGTTCTTAAAGTTCGACTTGTATTATTTGCCGCTTTCTACCTGCGTAGGATAAAATTTATATTGTCCCTCATAAAACAAAGTTAAAAATTGAAATACAATTCAATTATTGACACCTACAATTGGATACCAAAGATGGCTTCGGTTTTTCTTGCCGAATCATTTCAACAATATTAAATTTCTTATAATTGTTTTTCAGTTCTAGGAAGAAAGTTACACTAATAAACATATATTGTCGAGCATATAATATATAAATGCATGAATGAAAAAGCGAAAAGTGCTTTATTGAACTAATGAATTTCAATTTATTTTCTACAAATCCAACTTATTGTGGAGAACAAAACAAACTTGAATTTATAACTCTTTTAATTACTTCATTAGAAACAATTCAATTATTGAAAACTACAATTAAATACAAACGACGGGTTTTTCCGAACTTTTGTGTACTTTACATAGGTACGTTACTTATTTTTACAAGAACTGTTTGAATGACATTTCGAATTACATAGTACATTTAAATTGTATCCGTAAAGTATGGAACAAATTCATTTTTAGCTAATCAGACCATTTTAAGAAATAATCCTGAAACACATCGATTTTTATTTTAATTTACCTTATTTTAAAATAATAATCTAATATACAGCGTGAATTATTTTCGAGTAATGACATCACCGTCATTTTTTTTAAATTGAACTATTTTGTCTCCATTTCCGGATTACTCTAGATGAGCTGATTCCAAAAATGTATCACATGTTGATTCCAATAGGTATAGGGTCGACAAATATACAATAGTTGTATGTGCTCAGTGCTCATAAAGAAATGCTAGACCACAAGTACCAAACATGTTCGGAAACAACTTATTTTTATTATTCTAAAAATGTAAAAAACTACAGG
Organism: Micraspis discolor; assembly: GCA_030674115.1. NCBI lineage: Eukaryota > Metazoa > Arthropoda > Insecta > Coleoptera > Coccinellidae > Micraspis > Micraspis discolor. The sequence goes on from JARTUT010001740.1 coordinate 8,856,953, forward strand.
GTCTTACATTTGAACCAATTGCCGTTAGACAAACGTGTTCCGGCTGTTTAACAATTACCAGAACGCGTTGCGAGCGTTTAAAAACATCCAAAACGCGTTCTGTGCGTTCGAAGACAGCCAGAACGCGATGTGGCCGTTTTTTCCGGCCACTGAGCGTTTTCGGTCTCCGGGCCTAACATATACACCCCTAAAGTATTTATTGGTTCACTTTAAACGAATGGGGTTCACCATAGTTCCCACCACTGTACTCAGAGTACTTCGTCATAATTTATCACAACGCTTGAGGGGCATGCCAACCTTTTCACATAACACATCCGAGTCTCACTTGGTACTCCATAAATATTCCAAAATGCAACTCAAAACATGTCCCTTCAATTTGGGAACGTCAAGAGGGTTAGTCTACCCGGCGTCGAATAAATAAACGGGAATAGTTCTTTATCTTTAGAATTATCGATACACGAAGAAAATATCGGATTTCACATTTTCAACACAGGTCCGCACTGGCACCATTCCGTCCAAAAATGCTAAATCCTACAGTTATTTGACTATGAACAATTTTTTCTGCGAAACTGAGTTGAAAAAGTCACTGCATTGCTATATTCCAATCTAAAGCGTGAAATGGATACGAGGCTTGTCAGTTTGACGTAAATGTTTTGTAGCCACATCTAAAGAAAAGCAAAGGAAAGAGCACTCTTTTCACCAAACCTGCAAAATAAAATACGATCAGTGCATACACCGTTATTTTAGACATCTTAGTGATAGTGATAATTCTATACCATCGATATTCAAAACCTACAATTCAAATTCCGTCAACTTTCGTAAGTCACGCAACTGCCAAGAATCGATACGAAGTTACTAGGATATACAATACGGAATTTTCATTAAATTCCAACGTTTTTCGACGAAACTTCACTGATATAGAGAAAATATCGTTTAAAACGCGTTGCAGATGGCATTTCTAAAACTAGAGCTTTTTTATTGGAATATGAGCCCATTCTCAAACTTCTTTCAGAATATACTATTATTTCATTTCGTAGTTCATTTTTCATCAAAGAAGTAGAACCTCAATAAGGAAGTGTAACATCCAGAAATTCCCTTAATACTTTAAACTTTATTAGCAACGACAGTCAGGAGAATCGTGACTATCTTCCCTAAAGAAAACCGACCGTTATATACTTCGTAACAAGTTTTACACATTATATACAACCCCTAAAATATTTTACAGCTTCAGGAGGCGGTGAACGACTTCGGGGCCAAATTCAATTTCGTCATCTTCGAAAGGACTTAGCTGGGAGAGAGCTAGGCGGTGTGTTACATCCAGTGAACTATTAAGTGTGCCGGAAAACTCAAGTTGTAAACAGGAATCTCTATCGCCACTTTATTTCGTTAATTGAACAGGATAACATCCCTTGCGACCTCGCAGCGATGTCAGCGAGATTTATGGTTGCTTGGAAGTCCTGAAGATGTAATGAGGTCTCTTATGATTTGTAGACCACATTGTCAGCAGAACCAATTGGAATCGCATGAGAGTAACTGGATAATAATGAGGGACCGAGAAGTGATCCTTGGAGTTTCTTGGTCTCGTTTTGGGTTAATATTTAATTGAAGAGCTCTTGGAAACACTAAAAAAGATTGCTACACTGAAACGCCCTCTTGATAAATTTCAAGTTTGGGCATAGATTCGTTTATATCAAAGTAATACGTTATTAACTGTAGTCAATTCATCCCCAAGTTTGAACTAAATATGCTCACAGACCGATTGAAAGTAGTTTCGTCCAAATGCTTGTCATTTTTGAATATTAATATATTCTTTTGAACTTTTGGCTTTACAATTTTTTTTTGGCAAACAATAGAGGGTGTTGTGTTAGCAGGGTGTGAAGGGGTGCCATACAATTCGGCGTATGAAATGAAAGCCTAGGGAAAATACCCAGTACAAAAAATCTTGGCTTCTCGTATGTGTGTTGTTGTGTGTACAAAAATAGACTGAAATATATTTGAGGTACTTTTTTCTTTAAGAGTGGTCTTCTATTGATAAACACAGAAGCTTCTTCAAGTTGCACACATCTAATTTCTGAAAATAAAGGACAAAAGCAGAAAAAAGAACTGAATACAAAATATACGTATCAAATTTGTTTGAAATTTATAACCCATTCCAAGAAAGAATCGGAAACATTGTAAATAGCCTTAAAACCATCCTGCAATTTATATATGGGACAATTATTGACGAGATGAGGTATTGTTTCGTCTGCATATCCACATTCATAACTTGCGCTTGGAACTGAGTTCCATCTGAATAGCATATTGGACTACCATGACTTGTTCTCAAATTATTAAGAACTGTCCAAATTTTTCTTGGAAGATCGAAACCCGGAATTTCAGAAGGATCATAACTGAGATTTTTATCAGACATTTCATAAGAGTTCCATTCAATCTTCCATAATTCTTTATCGCCAATGTTCATATTGAAGAACGTATTATACCAAAATAGTATACGTGACTGCAGTCTGGGAATTATATTTTGTGGAATGTATGAAATAAGTGGAAATAAATTAGAAAAAGAATGATGTTTGCTCCAAGAATTCAGAGCTGCAGTCTGTCTGCGAATATGGGGAGGGACAACTTTAGACAAAACTGGTAACTAATTAACCGGTGCCAGTAATTATTGTCATGGATGTATTCAATTGCACAACAGAGCAATAATACTTAGCTGCAGAAAAGACTAAAGCTAGAGATGCTGTGCGAAGAGTGGAAGCATCAGCACCCCGAATGTACTACTACATGGATCAATAACTCCCGAGACTAACCCAGAGATGGCGCTCGTAGTAAACCAGTAACCTCGTCTTTCTAGAGTACTAACCTTTGCTTGAAACGTGTCAAAATCTTAAGTCGATCGGGCCAGAAACAGCTGAGTTATCGAGGTTGGAGAAAAGTCGTTTTGTAGTTTGTTCAAAAAGTGGAGAAAACCGAGGATCGTGTTCTGATAAAACACTGTTTTTTAATGGGTAAAAACACCGTGCAAGCGAAACAATGGATTGAAAAATGTTAGCTGGACTCTCGTCCATCAAAAGCAAGGATTTGTCGGTGGTTTGCCGAGTTTAAAAATGGTCGTACCGACACAAATTACGCGGAACGCTCGGGTAGACCTGTGGAAGCCGTTACACTGGAAAATGTGAGTGAAGTGACAAAAATTATAATGAAAGATCGTAAAGTAAAGCTCCATGAGATTGCTGAGATGACACAGATATTTACTATCCTTCATGAAGAATTGAGCATGAAAAAGGTTTTTTCCAAGTGGGTGCCGCGATTTCTTTAGATGGAACAGAAACAGCAACGAGTCGATGATTCAGAAAGCTGTTTATCGTTATTTACTCGCAACGAAAAAAATTTCTTGCGCCGTTACGTAACCATGGACGAAACATGGATACATCACTACACTCCAGAGTCGAAGCGGTGGTCATCTGAGTGTCGCACAGCTGGCGAAAGCCGTCCGAAGCGCCCGAAAACGCAGCAGTCAGCTGGCAAAGTAATGGCGTCAGTTTTTTGGGATACGCATGATTGTATCACCCTAGAAGGTGATTATGTTGATGAATAAAAAAAAATTTACAAAAAAAATTGTTTTCATTGTTAGTCTCGGGAGTTATGGATCCATGAAACATTGACGAAAATGACAATGTTTGCTTTGAAATTTCATAATTCCCAATTCTCACATTCAAATCTCACCACATTGATATAAAGAATATTGTGATCTATCCATTGGACCAAATGCTACATTTGTTTATCCACATGGGATGCATGTCGTGTCAGAGACTTTCGTGATGTGATACAGATGTGATTAAAGAAACTTTTAAGCAAACGTTTATGACAGGTATTGAAGGTAAACAGAAACATATAACTTCTAAGTGGGTGCTCTGTTAACCTAGTTGGAGTTAATTATTAATGAATATTATTTGTTATTTATATTTGTTTATAAATCGTTGCTAGTCAAAGATTTTTGACAACTTCATTGGTTACGCCCACAGAAATTCGAAAATGTCATTGAATTATCTGTTTATATTTCGTTTTAGATCTAGATGTGGAAAATGTGATCTGAAGCATCCCATCTGGTAATGACGGGAGCTACTTCAGATGTGAATGATCCGAAAAATGTGGATAATTAAACGCCCGAGATGTAAAAGATGTATGCGATGTGGATAAACAGATATCAAAGAAATCAACGATATTCATTCCGACCACGGGCGTCCCCTTTCTCCAATCAAGTAAACCCAAAGACGTCTATAATGTAAATAAAATAATCACAATCCAATTTCAAAGGGGCTCCCTCTGTAGATGAAATAAGCGTAAACTTAATCGCATTTTTCAGAACACCTACTCGTAGAATAAACGGACCGTTAACGACATCGAGGTGTAAAGTATCAAGCATGGTTGCACTTTTCAATGTATCCGATTCGACGCTCACGTCGAGACGGTGGCGTAAACCCCGAAAGTTACGTCGTCAGCGTTTCTGAAATTGCCGGTGTATGTTTCCGTTCCTTTCATCAGGCTCGAGATTTCTGCGGCTGCAGGCAGGAAGCCGACGTTATACACGAAATGTGATCGGAATTTGCCGTTGTGCATTTTTGAATAACCCGGTAAGGGTACGAATTCCTGGCAGGTTTATGGGATGTTGTATTGCCTTGTTGCCGTATTGTTTCGGATTGGATTGTGATACATGCGGTTTAACTGGATGGATGGAACGGAAAAGGTTCACATGGAAAATGAGAAAAGGATCAGGTAGTGTGAAGTGGGGAGGTATACAAGTGGGGTGATTTGAGTTGCGGTTCGAAGGTTATGTTGAAAAGTCAATCGAGCATTCACGCCGAATTCTATGTACTTATCTTTAAAAATATTGAACTGTTCGGTTGATTTCAGTCTTGATATACCCGTCGTATGATAAAATAAAGACAGTTTGCTATAAAACTTTAGAATACGTAGAAATATGGCTAGACTGTTGTTACCGTTACAGAATGGCGAACGCGCTAGTTTCAATATATCGTGAAATTTCAATTTGTAATGACAATTAGTTGATTTGATGGGTAACTGACAAGATCCCATTACAGAATAATAAATAATCCAACTTTGTTTCAATCTACAATAGCTCCAACTTGGTTGGAAGTTACACTAATTGCACATTCGGTGTTACAATTACCACTGAACATGTAAATCAACAAAACACCAGTTTGCCAAACATATTTGCATATCTTCATATATGCAAATTGGTGATTTGGGATAGATACAGAATTGTACACAAGAGGTTACTGGACGCATTTGTCAGATTCACGTAACGACTAAAACTTTTCTAATGAAAGAAATCGACCATAATAGTAGTACACTTTCGATTGAAGTTTCTTCTATATATACGTTTTTTTTATTCCAGAAAACAAAGAATCAAAAAGAATAAAAGAGAAAATATTTTCATTCTCATCATAACATCAACCAATTCAGAAAATTATGGAAGAATTAATCAATAATGGAATAAAACACGACACATGTTTCCACCTTTGCTTTATTTTGCTTTAGTCTCTTCAGGAATTCATATTCAACTACAATCATTTAAATGATTCTTGGTTAAATACTCACTTTGCGATATGTTGAAAATAAATAAATTTAAAGTGGCTTTTTGCAATGAATCTGTGTTCAACTGACTAACCTCAAAATTAGCAGAATAATTCTTTCGCTTCAACAAACCTAACACAGAACTTTTGCAAAGAATTTTTTTATTTATTGGAAATACACGGAGTACCAACACATAATTTGCTATCAAAAGTAGTATTAGTTGTACATATGAATACGTGCTGAGCAAGCGTACCGTATAGCAGAATAATCATTAAAGAAATCAGTTTAGATACAGGCGTTGAGGTGAACACATTTATTTGGTATAAAAAAAAATTAGAAAACTTTTGATTTCCATTTTGAGCATTCAACAGATGTAATTTTTTCTTCACTCTATCCAACCGTTCTAAAACTTATAAAAAGTATCACAAATTTCAGTATAGATGTATGTATCAATTGAGTCGCCCCATTCTTCATCTTTCTATCCAGCACTCTCGATAAATTCTCAAGTATTAGTCATTTATTACATTCAACAAAGTTTCCTCGGCATGAAGCATGACACACTTCATTTCCGAAACGTGTCCTAATTCTTCAGATGGAGGGATTGACCTGAACGAAATACTCGTCGAACCCATTTTTCATAGACAAGTTAGATAGGGATGTGTACGCACATCAGGAAGGGGTTCAGCGTGTAACAGATGAAAAATATTACGCTTGACCCGTTTAAGCCTTTAAGGCCTAATTTATTTTTTTACACAGGTGATGCACCCATTCAACCATGTTTGAACGATTCACGAAAGATTAGCTTTAACGATTAACGTTGCTATACAACTGGAGATGCTGAGATCCCAGTAGATAACACTTTATTTGAGTAACACATTTAGACTGCATTCTATGAAATCAGAAACCAAATTGTTGAATTGAGAAACGTACAGACTTACTGTACCCACTAGATGAATTAATTGAATTCACCTTGTGGATATATTTTTGAATTCCAGTAGTTAATAGTTCATTTTCAGGTTTTTTATTTCATATTCTATACTCTTATCATGTATCTCATTTCATTTGATGACAAAAACTGAAAAATGCTAAGAATCGAAAAACAACGATGCTGACGTGATATTTCGATTAGTAGAACTCTTGTAAAATATTTCCTTCTGCTAGTTTCACCATCTTCAATCGATTTTTTACTTGTTCAAATTTCGTAGAATAAATCTGACAATTAGTTTGAATTCTTGATAAGTTGTTGAAATTTAGCTATTGTAAAAAAATACAAATAATTCATTTCAAAATTCCATCCTGTGTAATTCATAATAGACCATTGGACACAGCTTGTTAAAATCAGTTCATTAGGGAGAATTGAAAAATATACATTTATAAATTAATAAAAAACGACACCGAGTACGGCAGACATTCGCGATTCACCATGTAAATTTGAATTTATGTTGAATTCAAAAGTTGACGTGTCTGTGTATTTTTTATAATCTCATGAAAAGTTATTTAGAAAACTTCATTCCATTAGTAGTTTCTGCACTGAATGAAAAGGGCAGGATTAACAGACTAAAACAATAATTTCCACCATCTGCCCTTTTTGTCTTCTTGACTTCAGCATATGTTAGTTGCGCAATCATAATATGACTATTTTGCTACTCCCAATGTGGAGTTACATTGTAACCTCTTTTTTTCTTCAAAGTAGATTTTGTTTTCCATTCCATTTAATTTGTTTTTCGATGTGTTTCAATAAAACGAAATATAGATGAGTTTGCTTATGAATGAAAATTTGTAACACCTTATATATTCTCATAATCCATTGTAGGTTTCATAACAATTCATTATCACCTTCCAAGTCTCCAAATTATACCGACATCTTCTATAATTCTTCCAAAAATACGTAGAACTCTGCCGCTGTTTTGTCAGCTGAATAAATTTCCAGCGAGGTCTGGATAATGACGCAATTCTCATGAAAAAAATGGAGAAAATAATAAGAGGGCTGAGTAATTCATTTGGGTTCTAGGTGAATAAGGTCAAAATGGTGGCGGCCGAGGACGAAATTAAGTTCGAGTTATTTTTCTTTGGTTTCAGCGTTCCACTCCCAAATGGATGATGACATAATGGCAATTTCACCATTTAACGACCAGTTTTTCATTTCCCACTCACCTTAGATTCGTATTCCGTAGATATCTTCATTAGAATATGGAAGTTCCAACCAGAATAAACCTATTCCGTGAATAATCTGTGGAAATATACCATTGAGTATAATCCATTTTGACTAATGATAGTTGGGAGTTCAATTCTCATACTCGTTAATTTTTTCATCGAATATTTCTTTAAGTGAAAAGCGAATGTGTGTGGATGATCTACTTCAAGTTTGCTAGATGAAGTTGAAAATGTCAAATTTGGAATACCCCAGCTTTTGTTGCAAATAAGTCTCACAGTTACATATCACTAAATGTAAACAATTTCACAGAAATTGATACGCTAGAAAATTTTTAAAACATTCCCAAAAAGAATTTTTTTTAATACGTTATACCTACATGATTTTTGACTTACCAAAACAAAAATTTGTTCTTGCATATTGTTACTGCAACTTAGTAGTTAAATTCATTCATTTATATTCCGAGTTGCTTGCTCGATTCAATAATTCTACACTCTGTATATGTTCATATCATTTTCCGATAAACGCGTAACATATGTTGGAGCATATGACCTATGTCGAACAGACAGAGTACTGAAGCCGCGTTCATCCGGTGAAGTGCAACACTTTTCTTCGCAATAAATGAATTTCTCGTTAATTCTACAAGTTGGAACTCTAGTGAAAAAGTGACTATTCTCGCTCGTGAGTGCCTGGACAAGTTAATTTAGCCGTACTGAAACCAGGTTGGCAGAAGTCGATACTCCAGCATTCGCCTTTTTTTCGAGTCATTTTTTCTTATTATCAGAATTTCATTATTAATTTTTCTTTCGTTTTCGTTTACCTTTCAAAGGCCCTTGTCGTGCCACATATCTAACATATTCTAAATTTCAATGTCGTAGCCTTCTTCCACCCAAATATCTAATAATAATTTCATTTACTTAAGGGCAAGCAATCACAGCATTTAAAGTGGATGTTGATTAATTACGTTGACGTTTACGTTCCGTGTCGACTGTAGGATCATTTAAACTTTTGGGCGCCGGTCGAAAACGAAACTACAGGAAATTTCCAATCTCCTGGCACCCCGTATTAGCCTAAAACATATTGAGGAAGCCCCAGATTATTCGTCTCATAATGCGAATTTTTCTTTCAATTGAAAAGTCCGTCACAAATTTCATTTCCTGATGCTTTCACAGGTACATATTCGATTGATATCGGCTGGGCCCATCAATCCAGTTTCAGTTGGTAGAAAATTAAACGAATGGTTAATTTAGAGAGAAAAAATGCACTTACTTGGGGTTACCCTAACTCTCAAATTAAAAATATCCACTCACAGTTTTCCTTATCTGCCTAGATTTGATTGGTTCGAACAAACTTTAGGAAGACTGTAAGTAGTTATTTTTGATTCGGGATTTGATCGTTGCGGTTCTATTAGTATCACACTATTCCAGGCTCTAGAATAAGAGCCGAAAAGCTCCTGGCCTCAAAGTGCTTTTCTGAATGTTTAATGATGAAATAGAGTATACAGGGTGAGTCTTTGACCACTGCGTTAATTTTAACCATAAGTTCTTGAGATCAAAAGAAACACTTTTTCCATTACGGTTTTTCTATATTCAGCTGCGTTGAAAAGTTATAAGCATTTTAAGTTTTCACATTGGGCAAATACCCCTCTGTAGTCCAGTTTATTTTGAATGAAAAATACCTTCCACAGCATCCACTATTGAATCTGAATTGCTTAAAACCATTATTTTCCCTCTAAGTAATGATAAACTCACTCACGTTATCCGATGAGGTCCATATCCAGAAGGAAGATACAAAATACTTATTTTCAGGTAAAAAAAATTCAACACCATAAACGTAGATTTTTGTTGTTCTACTATATTTTCTTTATACTTCAAGATTATAAACCATGCCTTTCTAGTGAGAAATTCCAAAAAAACCTCAGAATTATTGGGTTATCATCATACATTTGTAATTTTCTTCTTAAAATTTCCAAATCATGATAACCATCATTTCTATGAAACTTCCAAGGCAAGAGGTTGTCACTGTGCTTTTTTTTTTACTTTCTTGAAGAAATACCTGAATTTGATTTTGAAAAATCAACTAGGTGTTCTTTGATAAAAAATTTTTTGTTAAATCATTAATATGAATCTATTCTGTTTAGACTATAATTACTGATTACTGATTTGTATAATCTGTTTTAATTACGTGAACAAGAACATAAATATTGAATAATGGTTATTCATAGATTATGTCAAATTTTAATACCTTACCATAGAATATTAATTTATTACCGAACCCCAGAGAAAAAATTAATATTTGCAATGTTTTTTCCAATGAAAAATAATATCTGTAACTATTATTGATCTTTAGTTATAATTTTCCTCAGAATAATTAGAGTGAATTATTATCACATTAAAATATTATAACGTCTCTGTGGTGGGTAGTTCCAAATAAAAAAGTGTTCTATGGTTTCTTGTTGTTTTGATTCTGTTTGAAACTGTCAAAAGTTATTTGTATCTTCAAAAAAAAAGTGGAACATTTTTTAGGGATAATATCGATAGTTTTAAATTATTCAATTCAGTATGAAATGATTATGGTCAGAAATTGCATTATATTCAAATCTTTCTTGTTTATGAGCTTATAGCTTCCAGATTCAATATTGTTTGAATTTTAATTAACCATGCATCATAACAAACATTCAGAAAAATTAAAACTAAGTCAAATTCTATTATCTCTCAAGTTTGTGAACAAGGTTGAATCGGTGTATGAAATAAAGATAAAGGTATAAAACAAATCTAGGAGTCTTTGTTCGAAGTTTTTAAAACTCATATGAGCTCAATTTGCAGCATTTCTATGTTAGAATAGATATAATTTGATGAACCCTGAAAGCCTGAAGCTATAAAAAACCAGCTCTTCATAAAGACAAGTCTTCAATTTAACAGGTCCTGACAGAAAATACTTTACCTATTTCAACGGTCAAAATATACCGAAGAGTGATGGAAAACTTTTTCTTTATTTATTATGGAATATTATTCTGGATTAAATATTAAACAAGGTGCTAGACATCATTAACAATGAATACAGCAAATGGCAATTCAGATTTTGTGGTGAATGTAAGACAAAAATTGTTCAGTGGTTAATTTCATCTATAGTGTTTAGTGGTGGAACCATAGACTGGAGAGATTTCCCCAATCTTTTGTAGAAATATTTAATAAAGACATAAAATATGGCAACATTGAACAAATCTGATTATTGAATCATTTCAGCACAGAGTTGGATTTGGGAAAATCAGAAAATTTGGACAAAATTATATCGATTCAATTCCTTTCAACTTCAAATATCTCAAGAATGGTGCAATTTAGGAGAAAAGATGAGGAATGATTTTATATGCAAAAAATTAGAAAGCACTGACGTGAGGTCAGATTGCTTTGGCGCTCTTGTTGAGCTACTTGCGAGTAAATATTCAAACCTTAACAAATCTATAAGCTCTCTGATCGAGTGAACAATAGTCTTTTTCCGTACTATGGGACAATGTGATGTAAATATGAAAGCCTAATGAATAAACAAACCTTTATCTCAATTTGAAAATAACTACTCATAATTTTCACCAAATTTTGTTCTATACTTCTCCTAAAAACTTACGTCATTGCTTTTCTGAGTTTTGACAACGCCATCAAATTCTTTCTCTATGATAAAAATTTTTTGATTAATATTACGTCTGTGCTTTTCTGAATTTTGACAACGTCATCGACATCGAATTCTACCTCTATGAATTCTATGAAAATTTTGATTGATATTACGCCAACCGACACTGATATCTAGGTCCGCTAGTTGTCAAACGTATATCGATCTGTGATGGCAAATCTTTCAATGACAAAGCTCGGACTTCATGACATTTCTATTTTTCTCTTGAGTAAATGAAAAAAATGATCATATCTTCAGAAGGGGGAAAGCTACGACAATGAAATTTGAGGATGAGTAAGATATCGGTAACCTCAATATATATACGGATTTTTATTTAAATCTAAATGAAGTCTTAGGAGATATTGAGTATTGAAAATTTTTTTTTTGGGAATTTTTTAAAAATTTTCTAGCGTGACGATTTCTGCGAAATTTTGCGAGCCGTTTTGTTGCGGCCTCCCTCAACAATATTTCAAGTATCAACTTGATCGCACGGATATTCTAGTAGTTATTGAGGAAACAAAATTTCAGATGCTCATAACTACTGAACCATCCGACGGATTTGGCCCAACAACGAACTTGACCGAGATATTTGGACAATTAACCTATTCTGAAAATATGAAAACTCTAGCTGATTCCTTTTGGATGCTAGAGAGGATACGGCCGGACAGATTCAACTTTCGCCACGAATTCTTCATCAGGGAGTCGAACCCAATCGATTGAGACCATTTTCGGCTCGATATTTCAAAATTACAGACATTCGGGCAAAATGATAGGCACTCTGTTCGGGTGAACAAGAGCGCCAAAAATTGCATTTTCTCCAATAATATTCAAACGACAATATCAATTGAAATGATCTCTTGTAGAAGGTTTTTCATAACAGTCATGCATATTTTGGCATCAATAGATTTATTCCATTTGTTAAAGAAAGAAAAGAATGATTTTATCTGCAAAAAAGACTAATGATTCCAGGAAGTACGAGATACGGACCTTTAGTTCAAGCGATATTTGTTTTTCATGCAATTTAACCAATCTGTAGAGTAGTAGTGAGAAACCCACAAGAAGTGGAATAAATCTATTGATGCCAAAATATGCACGAGTGTTATCAAAAACCTTCTACAAGAGATCATTTCAATTGATATTGTCGTTTGAATATTACAGGTGAAAAAGCAATTTTTTTTTATGAAATTTCAACACCCTATATCTTTTGAACGGGGCCAAATTTGGAAAAATGTTATAGGAAGAAAATGTTTCTTTTGACGTCAAGAATCTATGGTTGAAATTAACGCAGTAGTCAAAGACTCACCCTGTATATTATATTGAAGCTGAGAATATCCTGTTAATCATTAAAATCAATAAATTGATCATGCTTCAACTGAAATTAAATAATGTGATCACCTAATATTTGGTGTTTTTCAGAATTTTTATGTTATCGCTCTTGTACCTTTATTCCATCAGAATAATTATGAAAAACATAGGAAAGCAGCTGTAACTTTCAATGATTCTCATATCGAACATAATTTCTATCCTAAATACTTAGGAGTTGAATTAGATTCACCTCTGAATTACAGGGCCTATTTCTCAGCCTGAAACTGAAAACATGGAATAATATTCTTCAGAAGACACTGGATCATCTTGTGGTGCTGATGCTTCAACTCGTCGCACAAGCTCTCTAGCCTCAGTCTTTTCTGCAGCTGTTTGACAGTGCAAATACACAAAAAATGGATGCACAATTGAATACATCGATGAAAATGTGTGGGATCGGAAGTTTATCCCTACTTATGCGCTTCGTCCCTGGCGCACACATTTCGACTCATCAGTATGACTTGTGTGCACCATGCCATAGACGCAGAGGGAGAATTTTGAGAGTGGGAGCCGCCGGGAGTTGAACCCGGCACCTAGTCGGTATGAAACTTGAGCGCTAACCTTTCGGCTACCGAAGCACTACAGACCCTGCACCATAAGATCTACACCTGTTCATTAGTTACCAGTTTTGTCTAACATTGTCCCTCTCCCATATTCGCAGACAAACTGCAGCTGTGAATTCTTGGAGAAAATATCATTCATTTCCTAATTAATTTCCAGTTACTTTATACAGTTAACAAATTGGAATTCCCAGATTGAAGTCAAGTAAACCATTCTGTTACAATACGTTTTTAAATATGAACATTAGCGATAAAGAATTATGGAAGATTGAGTGGAACTCAATGTTCAATAAAAATCTCATTTCTGATCCTGAAAAAATTCCGGGTTTTGAATCTTTCATGAAAAATTTGGACAGTTTTAATCGTTTGAGCACAGGTCATGGTGGTACCAATAGCATGTTATTCAGATGGCTTTCAGTTCCAAGCGCAAGTTGTGAATGTGGCTATGCAGAAGAAACAATACCTCATCACATCAGTAATTGTCCCATATATAAATTTAAAGATGATTTTAGGGCTATTCATGTTTCCGATTCTTTCTTGGTATGGGTTATAACTTTCAAACCAATTTGATACGTATTTTTTGTATTCAGTTCTTTTTTCTGTTTTTGTCTTGTTATTTTTAGATCCGATATTGGCAACTTGAAGTGTTTATTAATAGAAGACCACTCTTGAAGAAAGAAGTTCCTCAGATATATTTCAACTTATTTTTCATACAAAACAACACACTTATGCTTGAAGCAGGTTTTTTTTATTGGGGTTTTCCTTAGGCTTTCATGTCATGTCGATTTGTATGGCACCCCGTCACTAACCCTTGCTCTATTGATTGCTAACCAAAAAATTGTGAGCCAAAAGTTCAACAGAATATATAATTCTAGTTGTCTGTATTCAAATGAATTTATCTACTTGGAATCATGGTCTATCTATACAATTTTGGCACATGCAACTGATTTTTTTTCCGATTTCCAACCGGTCTGGAAATAGCTGATTATAATTAACTTTGGATTATTATATTATATATATTATAGTATATTACATTTTCTTGTCTCATTTGATGATCAATTTTGAGACTGAATACTAAAGGCAGGTGTATATCATTCATATGATTCCATTTCAAGATATCTAACTGATTGAAATACTTCGATCTACTGATTATTGAAGAATAAGAATTGAGTTATAATATATTATAAAAAGCCGTATTATCTCCAGCAATGATGATTTGTGAGAAATATACCAGCCACAGAAATGAAATTCAAAATTTTTTCTTTGCGGAAAACGATCAACTGAAGAATTGATTCCCAGAATGATATATGATGGTCCCATTTCCGAGGAAACTTCAACAAAACCTTCGCTGAAACGCAAGGTCCAGCATATGAATAAGAAGAAATACGAGAATCCTGAAGAGTTTCATTCAAACGAACCAATTTCAGTTCGCTATTGTGTATTATATTCAAGAAGGTTATCGCTACGGAATATCTATGTAGTTCAGCATCTTTGGCATTTGCCAGCTGTGCAGCTCTTTTACGTATGTTTTCTGCAGTCCTACATTCCCAATATGATTCCCTGTGCGATAAGTTCTTTCATGTTGCGAAAAAAAAACTAGGTGACATGTGGTATTTGAATACTACGGTTTGAAAATCGATCTGAGTTTGCTTAATGGATAAGGATTTTTTTAATCGGATAGTGCAATCTCATAATCTAATCCTCTGCGTATGAGTAAGAAATCTCGGTTTTACATTAAATAACGACCAAAAATTGACGTGAGGTATGAAGCTTTTGCTCGCTTTTTTTAAAATATTTTTCCGGATTAATGGTCCGCTAGTGTTAATTACAAGTTGGAGAGAGAAACCTGTACCACGGATCTAGAATCTCATTACTTGGATCTTCCTTACGTTGAAAATAAGGCAGTTCCTTCGGAACCACTCAGAGGAGCGTCGAATGAGCCCCTCACAAATGTCAACTAGTTTGTGCAGAGTATCGAGTTTGACCAGCAAGAAAGTTTCATCTGCAAACATGACTAAAATACATGCCACTAAAAAGCCCAGCAGATCGTTCACGAAAAGGATAAACAAACTAGGTCACAGAACTAATCATTCGTATGCGTCTGAAGAAAATACGTGAGCTCTTACAGGTAGTATAAATATAAAACTGACAAGCAAATTCAAACTCCATAGACAAGATGGAATACATAATCAGAAATTGATTATATTCTGGAACTTCGCAATTCCTCTAGTTTTTCTTTATCATTTACATTAAACTTCACTTGATTCTTTGTTTCGTTGATTGATTCGTTCAACACTCCGATTTGAATATTCCAATAGCAAACGTTTCAGTTAGAGTCATTTCCACTCCGAAAGATTGATGAGTAGCAATGGTTGTTCAGAAAATCTGGATTCTAATATTTCAAACGGGACACGAAATCAGACACAGAGAGAGATCCCTCTATGATATTATTTCGATCAATCCTGCTGAGCTCTTTGATGCCACTCGCGAATTAAAAATCCATTTCAAGTTCGTCAAGGAGGGGACTGTGATGCTGGGATCGGAAGTTATAATTTTCTTTGAATCGCGATCAAAGAGAAACAGAATTGTATTTTTGTATGGTTGAATGTAAAATTTGGACAAATCGAAATGACCTCCATGTCGAATTTTTTCGTTATCGGATATATGAATAACAAGGTGTTGATACCGACCACGAAGTTGGTTGATCGGAATGATTTTTTTTCTAATATTACTGTTTGTTCTTTGGGAAAGAACGGCGATACAATATATAAATATGAAGTCTGTATATTAAGTGATGACACTGATTTATTTAAAATTTTCAATACAAAAATAATTACAATTCAATATTGCCACCTTCAAAATAACTTCCTTCTGAGGTCACACAGCGCTGGAGACGTTTCTTCGACTCCTTAAAGCAGTGCTGGAACTCCGATACTCAAATTTTTTTAGCTGGTCGGTTAAATCCATTTGAATTTTTTGACTGTCCCAAAATGATTTCCCTTGAGTTAATTTTTCAACTTTGAGAAGAGAAAAAAGTCACATGGACTCAAGTCGGATGAAAAAGGGGGCTGAGGCGCCTCAGGAAAGTTTTTACTGGCCAAAAACTCGTTTATTGAAATTGCCATTTTTGCGCAGATTTTACTCATCGCAAATTCATTGGTCAAAATTTGATGAGCGGTGGTGTGAGTCAAATTTAACTTTTCCCCTTTCATTCTGACTGTCAACCGACGATCTGAATGCCCAAGATCCCGGATTCTGTCGACATTTTCATCGATTCTTGAAGATGAAGGTCTTCCCCTTCGTGGTAGATCTTCAATCGACTTTCTTCCTTCTGAAAATTCCTTAAACCACCGAAAAATCCGTGCCCGTGGCGAAACAATATCTCCGTAGGTCTGCTGAAGTTTAAGAAGAGTTTCCGTTGCTTTATGCCCTAGCCTGAAGCAAAACCTGAAAGCACACCTTTGCTCCAAATTGATGTCATTCATTTTTAGAACACAATAGAAAAAACTGTTACACAAAAACAATCGCTACGCTCAACTAAATGACTCGAGCGAGGTCAAACTGGTACTGAAGATGGATCACAGGTTCCTCTACGGCCCTGCCAAGCCCCGCGCTTCCAGTGATTCCAAATCAAACGCAACGTTGCCAGTCTCATTATTTAATTTACAGACATCGTATGTCACCCAAGAGGATGGAAGGATTGGTAATATTTGCATATCTGTTTGAATTATATGCTCAAAAATTCATAAAAATCGGCACAATGGTTAAAATCGATTGAAAAACCAATATCAAGTAAGGTATTCCATCGTTTTCGTGCATGAAGTGAGTTTTGTTGCACGAAAGCAGAAGAATTGCCGAATATTGTTGATTGTTCGTGCGCCAAGGCAGTTATTTGTTCAGCCTTCGAGTAGTGGAACTATCAGCAGTTTTGAGTACACAGAAATGAACTGCCATACGCATAATCGAGTGATTTGTAAAGACATATAAGAGAAAGGTAAAACCTGGGGATACACTGCCATTTTCCACTTTGCAAGGGGATAACAAGTACAAAAATGATGTCGCTGAAATAACAAGATATGTTTCAAGCTGACAGATTATATCGCTGAAAATCAATGATAGGAATACCAGTCTTTAACCATTGATGAGATAGCAATAATTTTCTACAACTATATTACAATTTTCAAACAGTATCGACCAAAATGTTAACGTTGAAAATCCATTAAATTATTTGAATTGCCATGCCACGAAATGTCATTATCCTTGTGTTTGAAGATATTTAGTGAGATTGAAGGCAAGCATTCTTTTTAATGGATTTTTGGAAAAAACAAAACTGATGGAATAAGTTGTCGGCATACACAATTGCTTGGGATCACTTATGAACTTCTCTTCATTTGTATTTTTTTAGAGTTATCTCGTGAATATATGTACATTATATGTTCTCTAAGGAAAAATTAAATTGTTTTGAGTTGATTATATCAAATTTTTCCTCACTTCATCGGCTCTTATTCACAAAATCGATTATTATCTGTAGGCTGTAACAGGTGGAGTGAAAAGCAATGTGGTATTTGTTATTGAATCTGTTTTTTTTCTCGTACAAACACATAAGGTGACAATAATTGAAGAAATGAGAACAATATCAGCTCATCAGTCATGCCGAGAAGACGTTTGGCTCCTGTGCAACTGGACCAAATCATACGGTGGATACAGGAAGGTTTGTCCCAGCGAGAAGTGTCCCGAAGGTTGAATGTTTCGCAAAGTGTCGTGAGTCGGGCTTGGAATAGGTTCATCCAAAACGACTCAGTAGCTTATGTTCATGGGAGAGGTCGGCAGCGCAGTACAACAGCTGCCCAAGATCCTCTTTTGATCCTCAATGCTAAGAGAAATCCCACTTACCCGGCGTCGCGGCTCAATAGATCACTGAAAGTTGCAACAGGAGTTCTAATTTCGAACCAGACTGTAAGACGACGATTACATGTTCGTGGTTTGAGAGCACGTAGGAGGGTACTACATCCCCGTTTGAATAGGGAACACCGGGTTCATCGACGGCAATGGGCTGAGGACCACCGCAATTGGACAGTTGAAGATTGGAGCCGATGTTTATTTACGGATGAGTCTAGATTTCGTTTAGTCAACTTCTATGGACGTATTCTTGCTTGGAGGGGAAGAGGTCGAAGGTATACAGAACAGTTTATGGTACCCACAACAGCTTTTGACGGAGGTTCTATATGTGTTTGGGGAGGTATTTGTTTGAACCAACGCACAGAGTTGGTTGTTCTGCAGAACACCACAATGACCGGCCAGAGATATCACGATATGATTATTGAACCCATAATTGTTCCGTTTGCGTCTGCCTTGGGCGAGAATTTCATTTTAATTGACGATAATACCCGTCCACACCGTAGTCGTCTGGTTAATGAAGCGCTAGAAACTCATGCTATTGATAGGATGGACTGGCCAGCTCGCTCTCCAGACATGAATTGCGTCGAATATGTCTGGTCTGAGATGTCTAGACAATTGTCAACCTGACACTGTTGTTCAGCAGCCCGCTAGGGTAAAATGCCAACAAACTATGAGTATTTTTTTGTACTTTTTTAAACCTATTATCTTATTTTATCTACATTAATTATTTCAACAAATGCTGAAAGTTTTCGTTCGAAATTGTTGAAGTTGGTTCCCGAAAATCGAATTGATTAAATATTAATTTGGATGCTTGATCAAGTGAAGTAAATTTGGTTATATTTTCTCTTGCAGAATTTTTCTATCAAAAAGCTTTCAACATCGCACCCTCAGACATTATTCATTAGAGCATCTCTCAGCGAAAATTGAAATAAATTATACCAGCAAAAATTCTCAATAATATTTCGTAAACCCTATAATTTATGACATAAGTCTTAGATAGAAGCGATGAAAAATTATCCGGACTAAATGATGTATGGAAAAAGGCCTTGAAAGCGCAATCTTGTTTCCAGCAGGCGAATTCATCTGGAACGTTCAATCGTTGGAGATTGAGTGCGAACTCCAGTCGTTTATTGTCGTCTCAAAAATAGAGACTCACCTGGAATATTTCTTTCGTCTTTTCAACACAGATTTACGCTATAGAACGCCTTGTTTTTTGCGCGCTTGTTCTTATTTCTTGAACTGCCTACCATAGATAGTTTCAATTCTGAACCGTCTACTTGAAATTTCTGATCGATGAAGCTCTCAAGTGACATTTCGTATTTCTCATCATTTACAGAGAAGATTCAATAGGGTATTAGAACCGACCCAACATGAAATTTCGGACCTGTTTCTGAGTGTGGCTAGGACGCCGCCAAAAGAGAATAGGGGAGACTTTAATCACCGCTATTATTTACCCCGAATAGGTCCATTGCGGGATCAATTCTGATCCACTTACTCATTGGAGTCATCCTAACTAATGAGCTAGCGTTGAGGTGAAGGTAGCACGATAAGGAGTTCGTTTTCTTAGTTCCATCACAACATCGTTGCCACTTCCTCTCTCTCGAATGTATTATTTCTACGAAGAATTTGAAACTGCTTCTTCAGGGCACTTTTTTTCACTTTCTGATTATCGCAGTGTCTAATAGTAATGACAATGAAGAAGTTTAATATTTTTTTTCTGATGAGATAATAAGACTTTTGGTAACTAGGCACAGGGATTCTGAAGGTTCAATACATGGCATGTTTCGAAATTATAATATATTACTAGAAGGATTCAAAACAAGAAGCGAGAAAAATTTTCTGTTGTATTTTGTGCATAAGACAACGCCCGTGAGGCCATCCGATTAGAAAAGAATAAGGTGTAATCATGAGGAGGGGTATGGCACGTATTTTTCAAATCCTGGGTAGACAGTTTTTTGAAAGAAAACAATTTAAATCGTAAATGATAGTTCTTGATGCATTTTAATTTGAATAAAATTTATAGGAAAGAAATATACTTTACAAGTGCTATTGCTATATGTGTTTTCAAGTTAGTAGTATTATTTATACTTAGAATTTTGTTTTATTGTTTGGTATAATTGTTTTTTCTAGCAACACAGATTTTTGATGATGAAAGAGTTGATACTGATGATGATGAACCATCTCTTGACTCAGAAACTGCCGAATTCGAGAACTGCAGAACCTTTGTACTCTCCTTACTACCAAATAATTTGATAGTCATTTCGATTTTTTTGTTTACCGAATCATCGACATAACTCATCGCAATTTCGGTGCTCTACCACCCTCCTACACGCTTTAGTGATAAAATATCTCCACCCGAATCCGCAACCATAGTGGCTCTAGTCCTGCGAAAAGAGTGGCCGGTGTATAACTCTGGGTCTATTTGCTTTGGGACACCACCAATAGTGTGCTGGCCTGCATTAAGGGAAATGCACTTTCCATGTCGGTATGTCAAAAAAAATTTTATGCTTTCCGTTCTAGGAGGCCTAAGTTTCACATATTTTCTGTATAACATGCAGGGCTTGAGCTGCAGCCATCATTGGTTATGGTGAATCTTCTTGTTGTTACATTTTTTGTTTGCCGCAATATCACAATAACAAATTTTCCCATATCTTCTACATCATTCATATTTAAGGAGATCAGGTCATCAGGAGCATATGAAAGAAATGAATTGTTCAACCTCTTTTTGGCGATCTTGTTCACCCGAACAGAGTGCCTATCATTTTGCCCGAATGTCTGTAATTTTGGAATATCGAGCCGAAAATGGTCTCAATCGATTGGGTTCGACTCTCTGATGAAGAATTCGTGGGAAAGTTGAGTCTGTCCGGCCGGCCGTATCCTCTCTAGCATCTAAAAGGAGTCAGCTAGAGTTTTCATATATCTCGGTCAAGTTCGTTATTGGGCCAAATCCGTCGGATGGTTCAGTAATTATGAGCATCTGAAATTTTGTTTCCTCAATGACTACTAGAATATCCGTCCGATCAAATTGATACTTGAAATATTGTTGAGGGAGGCTGCAACAAAACAGCTCGCAAAATTTCGCTGAAATCGTCACGATAGAAAATTTTTAAAAAATTCCAAAAAAAAAATTTTTCAATCCTCACTATCTCATAAGATATTTTTCGGATTTCAATAAAAATTCGTGAATATATTGAGGTAATCGATATCTTACTTAGCCTCAAACTTCATTGTCGTAGCTCTTTTCCATCTAAAGATATGATCATTTTTTTAATTTAATGCCGTGCTCATTAATCAGTGTCAGTTGGCGTAATATTAATCAAAATTTTTCATAACAGGAAATCATAGAGATAGAATTCAATCTCGGTGGCTGAAATAATGTACGTTGTCAAAATTCAGAAAAGCACTGACATAAGTTTTTAGGAAAAGGGAATTATAGCATCGAACAAAACTTAGGGAAAATAATGAGTAGTTATTTTCAATTTGAGATATAGGTTTATTCATTCATTAGGCGTTCATATTTGCATCATATTGTCTCATAGTACGGGAAAAGACTATTGTTCACGTTATCAGAGTACTTATAGATTTGTTATGGTTTGAATATTTACTCGCAAGTAGCTCAACAAGAGCGCCAAAGCAATCTGACCTCACGTCAGTGCTTTATATTTTTTTTTACTTAATAACTTGGCATTTTTTGGCGTATAACGCTCATTTGTTCGTTTCAGAAACGCTATGTCTTTTTGAAATCTTCAAATGACAACTATTTTTGTTTTGCCATTTTTTAAAGTTTTCGTATTCTCGCTCGTACCTTGAAGCTAATTTTGCAGGTAATAAACTTGAAGCTACACTGCTGGCTGCCTGAATAATTTCTTTTGGTACATTAATTTTCGATTTCGCCTAAACAAATGTAAAGAAAAATGTACAGACATGTTCATGACAACGCTTTCATAGCTTACGACATTTGCGAGAAATTGTTGAGATTTTTTTGGAATTTATCTAACCTTTTTGCAAATGAGGAACAAATAAAATATAAAACAATACACGCAAGGTAACAGGTTTTAATGGCTCAAGGAGGTAACTGACTGACCTGCGGCTTGTCAAATATATCCTCCATTCGCCAGTAAAAACCCTTTTACCTTGCTAGTAATGTTATATACTATATGCTTGCATGAATATCAATGTTTATTTAGTAAACAGATCTTACAAAAATCCATACAATTAGGAGCATTACAGATGCAACTTGTGTTTTGTATTTAATGTAATTGAACTTTGAAGATGCATGAATAAGGTGCCGCAAAAGCTTAAAATCAAGATTACTGATCCTACTTGGAATTGTTTTCAGTCTTTTCTCACCTTGATTGAACAACATGAAGTAAATGCATCTGAACTCTTCATTCATCTTCGAACAATAACTGGTGCGAGCAACTCATAATGTTATTGTTCTATAATTAGGGATTTGTCTCCTATTATCTGATTATTATGAAGGAACTGAGAGGGGTTCTTTGTTCGTGATTGAGAGCGTCTGTGGATTCACTATATCCACCCATATTTTCTCAAAAAGTTTACCTAAGATCAACGTTGTTTAGTTAAATGAATGTCAGGGTTTCGAAATAATGAATAAATTGAGTCTTTTGATGCTTTCTCGTGTATATAAAGAGGAATTTCATCCCTTATCATTAAGAGAAGAATAGAATATTGTATTAAGAATAGTAAAGATACTATTCATATGTGTATGAAGGAATATTTAAGGTTGATCTTGCATTTCTTGTAGATTGGCGAGTGAAGAATTGGCTCCTACAGGTTTTGAACAGAACCTAGTGTAAAGAAAGGAAATGTAATGCTCCATCTTTTGCGCGCTTGTTTCATTTTATAAAAAGCATGCTATATATATCATTTCGCACAAACGTCTGTTATTTTCGAGTATCGAGCCGAACATGGTCTCAATCGATTGATTTCGACAAGCTGATGACGAATCCATGGTTAAATCTCAATAGGTCTAGCCGGCTTTATTCTCTGTATCTTCAGAAGGAGATCAGTTATAGTTTCAATATTTTCAGAATAGGTTAATTGTCCAAATATATCGACCGAATTTGTTATTGGACCAAATCCGTCAACTAGTTTGTGTCCAAAGATGTCTGTCGAAGCGTTGGTCGAAACAATAAGATATAGTGGTTTTTGCCCAAATAATAATACTATACTGTTGCTGGAGATTCCCATATTTCGTGCAGAAAAATACTAAAATGCTATAAATAAGCTCTTTCGATAATTTTCCTTATTCAGGTCATCCGTATTGACATCATAACAATACCATAAGTCCACAACGAAAGAAGAAAGAGTAGCGACAGTATCTTCTGACCCGATAAAAATCATCGAATCAATATTGAAAACATTAAATATGCCGAGGTTATGAAAGACCCATCCCTAATGCGCCAGGGGATCGAAATAAACCTTCTGTAAACAAATCCATTAAAGGCCCCCAACGACACATAAAGCTTCTGAGAACGTTTCTTCGCCACGTCCCATATATTCCGAAAATTCACTTAAGCCTTAGAAACATCAAAAGATATATTAATATTCAAAACAGGAACGCCTTCCATGAAATACTATGCTAATTTGGGTAGTAAGGCATCGGCCTTCAACGAACCACACTGAGTTTACTCCAAAATAATCCTGACAAGAAAAACCCATTGGAAGTTGAAGGCGCTAGAGTTTCCTGAAATAACAGGGTTACTGATGATAAAAGGTATCAGCCAATAGCTAGTCTAATCACCTGGAAATGTGT
This sequence comes from Micraspis discolor, assembly GCA_030674115.1. Lineage (NCBI taxonomy): Eukaryota > Metazoa > Arthropoda > Insecta > Coleoptera > Coccinellidae > Micraspis > Micraspis discolor. The sequence continues at coordinate 8,880,960 of JARTUT010001740.1, forward strand.
GATGTGCTGAAGTCCTAGGATTTCATAGAATATATTTAAGAGTAGATAATCGATACAAATCGAGGTTATAAATTGAAGTTTGTAAGTCTTTATTTTTTCACAGCCTTGAGCATGTCTATTACATGAGTCGTACATTAAATACCTTCAATATTCAACAATAATTGTAACACATTGCTCAATGGGGCTACTCGGAGTATGATATTTAGGCTATTGATCATCATATTTTGGAATCCAGCATTCAAATACCTAAGTCAGTTCGAAATATCGGTAGCAATATTAACTCAAAATTCACCGGGGAGCATTTCGCACAATATTGTAGGTAAATAATTTCGTACCTTCAGAAATGGATGCGATTGTAGTAATTCGCAGCATATCCAGAAGCGCGAGCCATAATTTAATATTGCAAATTCCCCAGTGGGAATTACCATTCTAATTTTTGAAGTCGACGGCAGCGATGGAATAATTCAAACGCGAGAAAATTGCCGGTGCGTAATGGTGAGTCTGAAATTCAAGGAATTACGAATTTGATACGATCTCACCTGTAGAGAAATGAAATTGAAAAATATGGAAATGATAACTGTCTACATCTCACGAGGAAAATATTTCAAAATGCAGATCTTTCAGTTAGAGGTTCGATAACGAGAAAAAACTACAGTTATACTTTTTTGGTAATCTTGTTCACCTTTTTCTTTTGCCCTGAGGTAGAGGAAAACTAATGCCTTTTCCACAGTAGGCCGATAGATGTTGTGAATTACTGTGAATTTGTGTAGGACTTTCACTTTTAACCACCTTGCTCTTTACCCGAGTATCTTCGCCACCCGGAAATAGGCGTTATGCCCATCCATCAGGTGGGTAACCCGGTTAGTTTTCACTCTTGTCTCTATCTTCTCTTTATTTCCTCTTCATTACCCTCGTTATATATCCAGCAACCTGCATCCACACTTTTTGATCGTCTAGGAACCTCGGAACAATCTCTCGCGCCGTCGGGAAGCCACCCATCTCAGCACTCCATCTTCGATATACATAGAACATATGCTCTGGACTATCCTGCCCTCCACATACATAGCACTTATCTGTCTCCGTTTTACCAATCCTCTTGGTAAACGTACCCATGTCCAGTGAGAAGCTGGATGAGGTAGTAATTAGTTCTCCTGTGTTCACACTTTAAACATTTTTCAACATTGGGAATGATCTTCCTGGTACATTCAGATGCCTCCCTTCCTCTGGCCCATCTTTGATGCCAGCTCGTTACCGTCCTCTTCTTGACCTTTCTCCTGTTTCCGGGAAGCATACTATACCTCCGTCACCATGAGATATTTAGGTGGGGATCCTGATATCACATGTGCTGCATCAGCAGAGACAGTGCAGTACGTTGAAATTACCCTTAGCAGACCTTCCCTCTGAGATGAAATTAATTGTTGCCTCTGTTTACTCTTCCTGATCACCTCCTTCCACACTAGGGCTGCATATAGAAATGCGCTGTGCATTATAGTGCATGATATTCTTCTTTCGTACGTACTGACTCCCCAAATTAGTTGGTATAAAGTGAGTCGATTTAATCAGCGCATTGTGGAGCCGTATTGATAATACTGTAGCAGATTCAAAAAATAATAGATGGTCATTCTGAAATTAATGGATCTTTCAACAAAACGATCATCTGTATAATTTTTAAAAGGCCCTATGGTATATGGTACTATAAGTCCTCAAAAGATCGCTACACATTTCAACAAATATTATAATTATAATTGTTCAGATAAATGAATGCATTTTGATTTGATATGCTGAGAATACAATGAGGAATGTCTTGAGTAAAATAATAATGGAAATAGTGACAAATTGTTACCTGAATATCGAATGAGTTCCTGAAAATGCGATGCTTCAATGTCCACAATTCAATCAATTACTATTCAGGAAATAAAAACCTCCATTTCGAATGTTAGGTTAATCATGTCCTGAATTGCTATAGATTTCTGGGAACTGACAAGCCGGATTTATTAATGGAAAATTTGGTGTCACCAGCCATAGTCAGAACCCAACATTCAATCAGTAAAGGAAATCCCGACATCAAGGGATGACAGTTTTTATGGATCGTCTGGAAGTTAATTTTGCGAATGGTCAATACGACCCAGTCAATTTGTGATTTATGAATTTCTCGCTTGAATGAAAGAAAACATTTCTTGTTCAGGAACTCTGACATTCTCGTACAAATCTTTTAAGTGTTCTATCAGAGATGAAGTCTCTGTAACTGGCAAATAGCTCGATTTTTGTAGTATGATTTATTTGTTAACAGGAGATATACAGGATGGTTCAACGGAGACACCTCGATTTTCCGTATTCAAAATAAAAAATAAATCTGATTCGAACAGGGAGAACTTTTACGCTCTTTGCCTCAATGTAACTGCAATCCCCAAGTTTGACAACAAATTTCTTTTTTTCATGAATTCTGAAACAACTCAATCGATATAATTCTTCGACATTTTCCTTTATTAGAAGCCTTCAGACCAGGTCCTACGATTCATATAATTATTCTTCGAAACCAGATTTCACTAAATCGCCAGTTTGAATATTTGATGGATTGAAAACATTGAAAAATTTTCAATGAATCTTGAGTTCAGTTAGTTAGTTTGACGGTTCCCATCTGTCCGCACAAAGTTGAAATTACTCCTTTCGGATGTGCATTTTCAGTGCACATAATATTATTTATAGTTCAGTAATTGACTCCAGAATGGTATGCTTGTAAATCTTTATGTCTTTGGAAAATAAAGATGAGCACAAGAGAACCTTTTAATCCAAACTAAGGAATATTGTAGGTTGCTAAATGGTGTAGGCGCCAGTTCGTTGAAAATCCAACAATATCTTCAGGCTCATACGGACAACTAATTAACTTGTTGAAGTAGTTTACAAATACTTACAACTCTGGATGAAAAATTTATCGCCCAAATCCAATGTTACATTTAGCGGTAGCTACTCAAAATCTGCACTTACCATATTTGCGCTTTCCGCATGGTGAGATGAAAATAGGTGACAGAAAAGTTTCAAGAAATTAATTTAGAAGAGCACCGAAGTGAGGTCAGGAGCTAGTTCTAAAATCATATGAACTGAACCCGATTGAAACGGGACCAAATAGAGAGAATTTAATTCTAATTATGAAAAAAATCATCGATATAATTTCATATGAAAATAGGTGAAATAATGATGGCAATGAAGGTAGTAGACAAAGTATTTTAATCCGAATGATATTTTCGCATCCTGCGTATGGGATTTTTGTAAAAGTAGATATCTATATGGAATTTAGTGATTTTTTTTACATCCAATTTACGTGATTCGATTCGGGTAACCTGATGTACGTGTTCCAACATAAAACCGAATCTCAAACGAATCAAAAAATTAAATAACTCATTCAAGTTTCCAGGAAATTGACCAATATATTTCAAAAGTCACATTCGGCTGCGAATTACAGCAGTGATAAATAATAATTGCACCATTTCGTAAATGGCCCACTGCTTCCTCCATAACCAATAAATAATAACTGTGGCGAAACACGCCATCGCAGACAACACCCCCAGGCAATATTATTAGGGAGCACGTGAAATTTAAATTTAATTAACCTTTAATAATCTACGCGAACTGTTCACGCTGGTTTTGTGGGATTTGAGCATATTTACCAAGAAGTTATTTTGAATTTGAAATTTTTTGTTGAGTTGTCATAATGGGAAGCACCTTGCATTTATAAGGTTGTTGTTACAATCGATCCAAGACGTATTGATTTGGTGTTACGTCAAACGGGTGGAATTAATTTCGTTCAAGGTAGAAATTATTCCAACGTGTTATCGTTTGAGCAGAGAAAAGGATGAATAATCATCTTACATAGGTGTGGCGGCAAAATGTAAAAAAATTCGTAGAAAACTGCTTCAAAAAATAATTCTCATCTTGGAGGTGGTGGACGTTTCAAATTCGAATCAGAACCTTTTTTTATGCAGTAGGGTCATAAGATAATACGGCTCACGCTTTTCATGATTTCTTCACGGATAAAATTTGAATTTCGACTCGAGATCATGATAGATCCTTGAGGACAAATTAATATACATATTCATATATTTTGAGACGTGTCAGCAGCTCATGCGCAATTCGACGCATCGGTAGTAAGAATAAATTATTGAATGAAATCAGGATATGCAGAAAAATTTTCACAAAAGCAAGAAGTTTTTAGATTATCAATGATTGTTGATACATGTCAAAGGGAAACTATTATTTATATTCATTCTATTTGTTGAGTTAGTTATTTCAGCGAAATTATTACTGAAACGACGATATCGCTCCACATTAAAACCCAGATGAAGACAAGTAACATATTTCTAGCGGTTAAATGAATATAAATGCCATTTTTGGTTGATTGTTCTTATATTTCGGAGTTTTTATTCATTCTAAGTCCATTCGGATTGCCTTTTGGTAATGAGTGTTTACTTGATGAGGATCTTCATATCTACAAACGGAATACATTCCTTTTTTCGATCCAGTTGAATCCTTTTCATGAAGGATTTTAAGGACTATCAATAGCTGACGTTCATAAAGAATAAATACCACAGTTGGGATATGGTCAATATTGGCAGATATATTGAGTTGAAAATTTCAACTAACAAATAAACTGAACGGCAGATATTTTCAATATCAAACGAAAGGGCAGCGAACAGTTTTTCAATCAAGGAAAGCACTCTGATATGAACGGAGCACCAGCACTTCCTCTGTATTCATAAAATTTTTCAAGGATATTATTACTTTGATCTTGAACCTACTGCTTCCTTCAGCTACATACCAATGCATCATTCGAAAACTAAATGAAACATACTTCTTTTAACATAAGGTGGAACATATTGGTTTCAGCAGATATACAAATTTTAATAGACTTGAGGTTGAATGAAATATTTTCAATGTCTTTTAATTGAAGTTTGATTTTGTGAGAGAAAAGTTGAATAAGCTGAGCTCATTTTAAAATTCAATGAACTTTGTTAAATTAATTTCCAACAGAAATACTATATATAATTTTTTGTTGTTGTGTTTCTGAATCGAAAATACTGAAAAGTTGGTGAATTCCTTCAAGTTTTGAAGAGAAATATCCAAAATATTAGATAGGAGAGATTTTTTGTTAGAATCATACGGATATTTGGATGACTATTTTGAAAAAGAGGTTCGTCAACTTTACGTTTTATGTCGCGTTCATCGAACTCATTTGTTTCAACAACAACAATTGTTTACTTGCATATTCTTACATTGGAGGTATTATAATTGATAAGTAGAGATATACCGAAAAATGAAACTTTCTGTCTCATTAAAGTTTAGCTTTACTCAATTTTTTCAAACTGTTTTGAGCAGACAGTTCAATCATTCCTCTACACAAAGGTGATTTTCATGATAATTGATGTAGAGGAATGAAACCTGATACATATATTCAATTTTTTCAAACTGTTTTGACGAAAATAATACAAAGGTGAATACTGTGGAATAACGAATATCCTTCCTGAAAACCTGCGAATTTGAATATTTCGGCTATATTTTTACTCCGCACAATTACCATCTCTCTTTCTTTTGAGTTCAGAAATTACATTCAGAGGGATAAATGAGCGCATTCAAGAAACATGCTGAGGGCATAAATATCTTTAATTTCTTGCTTCAACTTTTAGAGTTTCATGGAGGACACGTAATTGAAAAATAAGTGCTTCCGTCATATATGCAGTTAGATACTGCCTGTCAACCTCCTTTTAAAGCACCGAAATAGCAATTTACGTTCTACTTATGCTAATCTAGTTCTTATCGTGTAAGCAGTCAAGCTGAAATGAAGGGGGAGCGGACATACCGGTTGTAAAATTAATTTTGCATGCTGCCGCCGTTCCAAACTTTGTAGTCTGAGGAAAAAGGTGAATTGTGCAATTTTAGGCATGAGCGTGAAGGCGAATTAAACGCCCAAGAGAGGCTTTTCCTTATTTAGCTTCTTCTCAGTGTACTAAATCTTGAATATTTGATCACCCCTTACTGATACCAGATTTGAATTTCAGGGTGGGAATTTTATAACGAGTTTTAGAAATGAACTCTATTCTGAGAAACAACTCAAAGATGATTGAAATATTAAATTATTTCAATATGAATTGTCGTATAGAATGTTTCGTGTTGTTATTGAAGATTCAGGTAGTTAATATAATATTATTTTGAACAAATGTTAGCAGGGGTTAGTGACGGGGTATGATATGAAAATCTAGGGAAAAAACCCTGGCTCCCCACATAAATGTTGTTGTGTGTACAAAAATAAGTTTAAATATGTTTGAGATCCTTATTTCTTCAAGAGTGGTCTTCTAATGATAAACACAGTTGATTCTTCAAGCTGCCCACACCGAATCTGAAAATAAAAAGACAAAAGCAGAAAAAAGAAGGGAATACAAAAATTACGTATCAAATTTGATTGAAAGTAATAACCTATTCCAAGAAAGAATCGGAAACATCATGAATAGCCCTAAAACCGTCTTGAAACATATATATGGGATAATTATAAACGAGATGAGGTATTGATTTTTTTGTTTTTCCACAATCACAACTTACAACTTTCAGATAGAAACACGATACCTCTGTTCTGTTGGGATTGCGAAACTAAATACAATAATCTTTTAAATTGATGACGAGATATTGTTGAAATATAAATAATAATAATTAAATATGTACTTAAACCCAAACTGTAGAAAAGATATGTAGATGATACTTTCATTATTTGGCAACATGGAAGAGACACTATAGATGGATTCCTTCGATATCTCAAGGAATCAATTAAATTCACAATTGAAATCGAGAAAGACAGACAACTTCCATTCTTAGATGTACCCGTACATAAACAAAATGGAATCCCAAGAACCACTGTGTATAAAAAGCCAACGAACACAGGACGAACACAGGACAATATCTACATTTTGATTCAAACCACCAACTAAACACTAAATTGGGAATAGCAAAATGTTTATTTGATAGAGCCATAAATATTTTTTGCACTGAAGAAGACCAAAATGAAGAAACTAAATAACATCTCGAAAACTCTTAGAAGCAATGGCTACCCCAAAAAGATATTAGAAAAAGCTAGACGAACAAGAGAAAGTCAACCTGAACCAACAGATATAAATCAGATCATTAAAACCGTAATTCCTTATGTAAAAGGTTTGTCGGAGAAAATGAGAAGAATTGGAAATAGATACAACATAACGACTGCATTCAAAACTCAAGACACTATCAGAGATAAACTTACAAAAGTTAAGCCTACTAATGAGTCACAAAGGACAAAGAACTGCATATATGAATTACCTTGCGAGTGCGGAAGATCTTACATCGAAGAAACTAAACGCCCTCTGAATGTACGAATAAAAGAAAATCAGAAGCTCTTACGAGTACTAGACAGCGACAAATCCAAGTTGGTCCAACATGCTGTAGATGAGAATCATCGTATAAAGTGGGATGAAGGATCAATAATATCCAAAGAAGAAAAACTTGCAAGAAGAAAAATCAAAGAAGCAGCATTTATGAAAATAACACCTGATTCCATAAGTGCTCCATCTATAGATCTGCCAGAAATTTGGACGCCGATAGTTCGATCCAACTTAAAAAGATCATCATATCACAGATGAGTATATAACATCGTTCATTTTCTTTCATGACTTCTGTGAATATTGACTTTTTGAAAATTGATAATTTTCAAAAGGTTTCTTACTTTTCTCCTTGATAAAGATAGAAGATGTCTATCGAAACGTCGGAAATCATTACATCCACAATAGATGATGGTACCTAATAGCCCAAACAATCATTAAACAATCTTTTAAATCTCCAAATCAGATGATGGACATTCTCCAGAGTATGGAAATCCGAATGTTTCTAAGCAATAGCAGTGTCATCAGCATAAACAAATTTCTGGGATGATGCCGTAGGTAAATCACTGAGATATGAATTGAAAAAAAAACTTATCCTTGTGCAAGACTGTTTTTCAATGTCTTGAAATTGCTACTCTTATTGTCAACAAAAACAGGAAACCCCCTATCAGATAACACATGTTCTGATAATCTTACCAAATTCCCACACTTCAGATAGGTATAGAGTTTGGAAATTAATCCATAGTTCCACACAGTGTCATATGCCGAAGATAAATCAATGAAAGCAGCTCCTGTTTTCAACCTATTACTGAGGCGTGATTCTATGAAAGTTGTAAGGTTGAGAACCTGATCTGAACCATTTCTAATTTTCCCTAGCCTTCTTGGAAATTTTCTATACAGGAATCAATTCTAAGAAGATCTAACCTTTCTAATATCTTTGAAGGTCCACTGATTAAACTGATTGGTCGATATATGTTTGGATCACACGGATTTTTTCCTGATTTCAAAATACCTATCACTTTAGCCCTACGGAATTCGAAAGGAAAGTTTCCTGAATTCAAAATATGGTTTTAGAAAGACAATAACCAATACGAGGCATTTCTTCTCAAATGTTTGATGAATTCAGGATAAATTCCATCAAAACCTGCTGCTTTCTGAGATTTGGTAGACCACACCCAATAAGAGAAGGTTACAGCATAGATAAACAATAGGACATCGTTAAGAAAAATATTTTAAACACAACGGAGGAAGCTATAGAAAAATGAAATCAAATAGGCTCAGCTCTTAGAATTTCTATTCGTTGTCTGGACCGGGTCCCATGTCCCTTCAACTTCACAGATATGAAAAATGTGATATGATAAACAAGGCAAGCATTTGAAATTAGAAGTGTCCATGTTAAATTAAATTCCTTTCAATTGTACGAATTACATAAGGAAATTCTCACAGTCTCATTACAATCTATTCGAATGGTTAAGTCATACATAATGATGACACAACAATTTCTCAAACCACAAAACCTTGGTTTTGAACGGCTTTTGCTGCTGAAACCGAAGTCATGACTAACATAATTCAGGCTTCAAACTGCAGCAGCCACGAATAGCAATAATTGTGGTTAACAAACCATCCTGCATCCTGCATCCAGCAGCTTTTAGTTATATCTCTGTGAATATTATTGCTCTCCGTACTGAATAGCACAAGACTAATTAGATTTCTAATCACAAGTTATTCAGGCCTACATTGAATTCAGTTCGAATATGATCGATATGGGGATAATTATGGTCCGTACAAGACATAGATAGTGTTATTAAAGCAAGCCTTTAAGTGTAGTCGGTGGTTTAGTGCGGTTACAAATTGTTACTGAAATATTCTGTGCTGGAACCATGAAAAGGAATTATAACCTTGTTTGTCCCAATACTATCTTATAAATAATATATTGAAGACTTAATTATATATACCTTTGTAAATTATATCGGCCAAGTCACGAATATAGGTTTCAGAGGGATAAACTCAACTTTTACTTGAATGATGTTTGCAATTTATAAAAAAATTGATTATACATTTTGAAAACTCATGCTGAGAAGAAACATATCCTGAAATCCTCATTTATATTACAATAGAGTATTTTCAGATATTGAAAAAAAAGATCTTCTAGATGCTCCTGAGAACTTATGACATTCACTGATCTTGAGATGAACATCAGATCATCTGAAGCTTTTCCTGCCTTTTTGCTCAGAATTTTTTGAAATTTGAAATATTATAGCTAATTTAATTATCAAAATACACTTCGAGATAGTGAATAAACATTTACCTGAAACATTAAGGCAACACGAATAATGCTAGCGGTAATATCTGAAGAGTCTCTTAAGAATTCACAGTATCTATATACTGCTTCACGTTCTCTTTTTGCTATCCTGTAAAATTCCAGACATTTTATGAAAGCACAAAGCTTCGTAAATACACAAATCAAAGAATAATTTTTCCAACAATTCATTCAGAGTTGATAATATTGACATCAATCATCAATACATGTTCAAATGATCGATTATCATCAGGTTAAAAAATCGAATGACCGTTAAGTCGCAGCTAGTGGTTTTGAGTATGCACTACTTTATTTCCACAACTTGAATGTACCTAGATCGGCTGTTGCCAACTTTCTTCATTCCTTGATGACAATATATCTTAAACGGACTATAGTTCGGAGCAAATATAGTGATATTTAAAAGAAATAAAAAATTTCGGAATTTATGGCTTCATTCTTTGGTTTTCCGACGTTTCCATGATATCTTCCGTCGCCATTTGCTTTATCCCGGACATTACGAATAGGAAAAAAATCATCACTTGTGTTAAACCGTAGGAGGTATTTGGAACCACTGCAAGTTCACAGCCTACTTTCTTATGATTTATTCTTGAATGGACTCTTCGTTAAACATTGGTAACATTGATGTTTACATTCGGACCATGTTCTTCTGAGCACGAAACAAGCTGTTGGAAGGCCGAACAGTGCAAACAACGTATAAGCTTCCATATCGACCACGTTGTTCACCTCATAAATTCATTTTTCCAACAAAGGCGGGAACGTGAGTATCACAGCGAGTGTATTCTGAACTCATCAATTTCCCGCATTACATACGAACAGCGTGTAGACACGGCATCCAGACACTTCCGGAAGAGGTCCTGCGTTCGGAATTCACACTACAATGACCTGGAACACGAACTACAGACCGCGAATGCCTGTATTACATTCTGTACGCCGAAATGAACAATTACGCGATGTTTACCTGTCGTCGATTCAGGCCTACTTGATTGACAGAAGCCCTAACAGACCTGTGCCGTGCATTGATCGGCGACTCTATTAAGTTCGTTCATCGATAATCACTGTTATTTGTCCAAAATCAACACTGGGGGCGATTTAACCGATATGACATTGAAATATGAGGTCGTGAATAAATATGAACAGGAAATTATGATGAACCGAAGGGGTTGACATTGTATGAGTAGGATGAGGGACGTATTAGGGTGATATGTTTTATTGTGAGGAACTACGAAGGAATTACTCCAATGGTACTATCCCTATACTCAGTTCCAAGTCGTGAATATGCATATGCAGAAGAAACAATACCTTTTTTTAAATGCCCAGTTAAAAATACAAATCGCCGTATCCAAGCGTTTTTCCAAACACGCTCTCATTTATTCGTTATCGAATTTATTCCATTTGGCTGTTCCACACTGGATAAATTTCAGGATGGTTTTAGTGCTATTCACGATGTTTCCGATTCTTTCTTGGTATGGGTTATGAATTTCAAACAAATTTGATACGTATATTTTGTATTCAGTTCTTTTATCTGCTTTTGCCTTTTTGGCGCTCTTGTTCACCTGAACAGAGTGCTTATCAACTTGCCCAAATGTCTGTGACTTTCGAATTTTTGGGCAAAAGTGGTATCAATCGTTTTGTTTGGACCTACTGATGAATAATCCGTGGTTAAAATCGATTCTGTCCGTCCGTCCGTCCGTTCCGTGAACACGATAACTCTCGAACGGATGAAGTTAGAGAGTTGAAACTTTCAGAATAGGTTTGAGGTATAAATATCTCGGCTAAGTTCGTTATTCGGTCAAATCGGCCGAATAGGTTCGGAGTAACAAAAAAAAAATTTTTTTTCAAATAACACTGTTCAAATAAAAATTTTTTTATGGTGCAGTTTTATCAGACGTATACAAAAATACCACTTTCGACTTCGACAAGCTAATAGTTCTGGAGATATGATTTTTCAAAATTTAAATAATTGTAAGTGGTTTACAAGAGCGCCTAAGCCAACTGTCCTCACGTCAGTGCTTTCTAAATTTTTATTTTCAGATTCGATATGTGCAACTTGAAGAAGCCTCTATGCTCATTAATAGAAGACCACTTTTGAAGAAAAAAGTCCCTCAAATACTTTTAAGCTTATTTTTGTACACATAACAATACTTATGCGAGGAGCCCAGGTTTTTTTTACTGGGGTTTTTTTCCCAAGGATTTCATGTCTTACACCGAATTGTATGGCATCCCGTCACCAACACCAGCTAACATCTGTTTTGTCAGCCAGAAGTTCAAAAGAGTATATGTATATATATCTCCATTCACATCATTATTTTTGAAGGTACTGAATCATCCAGGTCTATGAAATTACTTTACCAATTAACGAAATAATTTTTGAAAACAATGATTGTAATTAACCATAAACTGTTGCCTTGTTGAAATAAAAAACTATTTCAATTTAACCAAGCATTGATCGAGAAACGACCAGAATGGGACAGAAGACACGGCAAGGTAATTTTGCTCCAAGACAATGTACCTGCAAACAAAGCAAAATCGGTCCAGGATACAATCAAAATACTTGGCTGGGAGCTTGTACCCCATCCGCCGTATTAACCAGACTTTGCTCTTTCCAACTACAATTTGTTTTCATCGATTGGCTGAGCAGCACTTTGATTCATACGAGGAGGTTGAAAATTTTGTGCCTGGCTGGTTTGCTTTAAAAGACGAACAATTTTATTGGCGTGGTATCCACAAATTGCCAGAAAGGTGGTCGAAATGTGCTGAAAACAATGGCCAATACTTTGGATAAAATGTTTTTAGTATCCCATTAACAATTAGTGAATGATTTTCACGAAAAATGCTCACTTCATACCGGTATGACTAATATAGTAGATTGAAAATAATATCAAAGAAAATGAGCCGGATCCTTCATTTATTGACAGAAAAAATCCCAAATTAGTTTCAAAGTACATTCAAAAATTTTCAAGATTGGTGTGCCAATCTTTCTTTGGCATATGCTGCTGAATTAAGCACTAAATATAAGGTATTGTCCCCATTGACTTTCGAATTCATGCTGAGCATTCTCAACATAAATTGGGGAATTAATACATCATCATAATTATACAAAAATATATGTGATTCTTGAAAGACAACCAGAAAAATATAAGCTTATTCGTTGAGCTGCCCATCATTGTGGACTTTTCAGTAAACACAGAAAATTATGCCAATGGTTTTGGGTAATAATCTTTATTATTAATATATTAATTCCAATGTTCCAAAGAATAAAAATGACATTCAAAAAATTTCCAACTACCGTCCTGTATCTGTGCTGAGTGTTATTTCAGAGGTGATTGAAAGTATTGTTCTAAAGAGAATCACACAGTTTCTAGATGAATACAGTATAATTTCTGACTCTCAGCATGGGTTTAGGCCTGGTCGTTCTACTGAGACAGCAGCTTATGAGTTCATTGAATGTGTCCATAAAGGTCTGGATGAGGGCCGATTTGTAGCAGGGTTATTTTTCGACTTGTCCTATGCATTTGATGTTATATCGTTCGAGTTCATAAAGGAGAAATTGTATAGTTTGGGATTTAGAGTTGTGTTCCTTGACTGGTTGTACAGTTTCATCACTGGTAGAACCATGAAGGTAAAGGTTAATAACGTTTTCAGTAATGAATATGACACCACGTCTGGAGTGCCCCAAGGTTCTGTCTTGGGTACACTTTTATTCATAATTTTCATCAATGATTTACCTGATTACCTGAGATCGGTGTTAGTGCTCATTTTTGCAGATGATTTTTCTGTTGCCGTTACAGCCTCGAGTGTTACTGAACTTGTTGATGCCTGTTAAGGTATTATTCAAAGTCTTATGGATTGGAGCCAAAGGAATGCACTACTGTTAAATGTTGAAAAAACTAAATGTATTTACTTTGGTCTGAAAAACATCAACCGTGATATTTTGAGTATCAGCTGTTCTAATACTTCAATAAAATCTGAAGAATATATAAAGTTTTTAGGTATATACATCGACGAATATCTTAGGTGGACTAATCACATAGACATACTGAGTAAAAAGTTGAATTCATCATATTATGGAATAAACCGAGTAAAAAATTATTTTTCACTTGAATGTTTGCTTGATTTATACTATTGTTTGGTTTACAGCCACATTTCATATAATATTTTACTTTGGGGAAATTCCACTGATGTAGATAGAGTTTTTGTTGCTCAGAAGAGGGTCCTGCGCTTGATCTTTGGTATAGACTCGAGATCCTCCTGCAGGCGACTCTTTGTGGAGAATAAAATTTTGGCAGTTCCTTGTATATATATTTATAAGTCATTGCTTTTGATCAAGAAAAATTTTAAAACTCTAGAAAGATTGTTCAGTCATCACTCCTATACAACGAGAAATGACAAAATCCTGTCATTCACCTACTTACCAAGGTATTAAAATTTACAATAAATTACCAGAATGTTTTAAAAATATGAATTTTGCTTGTTTCAAGAGGGAGACTAAATCCATGTTATGTAAAGAAGGCTGTTATAGTCTAAATGAATATATGGTTGATCATTTGTAATTTGATATCAATTTTTTTTTCTCTTCAAATCGATCTTTCAGATCAAAATTTGTTGTTTTCCTGTATTTTTTTTGACTTGTCTCATACAATTAATGTCTAAGAGGATGAATAAAGATTATTATTATTAATGAAAATGTTTTAGATAAAGTATATTATGCACCTCGCAGTCTAGGTCATTACGCACTTGATCTCAGCAATAATAGTTTATTTTTTTTTATACGCACAATGTTTTAACTATATCAAAATGTCCACCCTTCTCCTTCTCCTGAGGGAGCTGACTTTCTATTAACCGGAAAAAATAACAATTTCCAGTAATGAATTGTTTCAGGTTCTGCAGCTGTTCAACGATTCGAACAGCAACCATCGTATACAGAAGTGAATCCTGGCCAGGATGCTCTCCTCCTTTGTAAGGTTTTCAACAAACGAGGCTTTTGTTCTTGGCAGAAAGACAATAAGGTGAGTGAACAATGTATCAGGGAAGATTTATATCGATTCGTTTTGAGCTTCTGCACTTGGAAGATAACGTTTGAGCTATTTTCGGCCTATAAACAATGTTGGGACAGTTGAACGTAACCAATGTGACCGTTCCATACGAATAACGGGTTTTCTTGTTGAAATATTCAATTTTTCGTGTCACATTGAGATATTCGTTGACTTCAATTCAACTGTGAAGATTGCTATGCTACATATGTTGGCCAAACAGGTATAAACTTCGAGACTAGATTGAAAAAACACCTGAAATCAGATTAAAGGTCCGCAGTTTTTAATCATATCTTGATTGAAAAGCATCATATGAGTACCGTCTACTTTGAGATCCTTCACAGATGCGAGAAAGGCCTGAAATTTAATTAGCTGGAATCTATGGAAGTAACAAATCTGTACAAGAACTTTTGAACATTCCTGTGATTCGAGATCTAAGCAATTATTATATCGGTTTGTTGGATTGTTTGAACGCAAAGATTGCCCAAAAAATGCCTTATTTGAAAAAAAAAGGGTGCTCTTTCATTAAGATAATATGCATACTAGGTAGGTCTGTGAAGAAATATTTGTCTCAGATGAGCAAGTTGTTGTCAAAACTCAAGCATAATTTGAAGGTCTCAATAATTTGTTCTACTCGAGTGATATCGAAAGGCCATAGAAACGTTGGATTGATTGTATCACTCCAAAATCAGAAAAATTAATCAATTCAATTTAGGCTTGGGACTTGCTGTAACGAACGGTTGCACGTTGTTCAGAGATGAAAAATTTATGAAAAATTCACAAATGATATCCATTGTGTTGTATTCAATGTAATCCTATGAATAACCATGCATGTGCTTGTGAAATGTTTTTACATTTTCATCCTCAGATTATCATGCACCATGAAAACATTTTGATATAACGAAGGCGAACAGGCAATGTGATAAATAAATATAAATATGTGAGCTATATCAACCAATGGATTGGAATATACGGCTATTTTCATTTCCGCGTTCTCCCAACTAGTTTAATTGAAAATTAATCTGTACAATCAGCTGATTGATTTAGTGGATAGCATGATTATGCTGCCTCGATTTCGGACGTTGTAATTGAATATGGAATCAAAATGATTTTTGTCGGTGAGGTGCATTCCTGTCGATAAATGCGTTTTATATTGCAATATTGATTTCACCGAATATGAAAATCCTTAAGCAGATTTTCAATTTTGCAACTGGAATAATCATTTCTCGATATTAGAGTTAAAACCAGGAACATTCTGAAAAATGATGAAATGGGCAATTATTCATTTCCAATCCACAAAGTAGAGCTTCCAGATTTAAGCCACGTGAATACTTATGGTATTATTCGTTTTTCAACATGAACATCAGTGATAAAGAATTATGGCATATTGAATGGAACTCTCACGAAATGTCATTTCTGATCCTTCAAAAAAATTCATGGCTTCGATTTTCAAAAGAAAATTTGGATTGCTGAATCGTTTGACAATAGGCCATGGACTTACCAATAGTATGCTTTCCAGATGAAACTGTGTTTCAAACGCATGTTTTGAAGGTGGAGAAGCATGGGAAACAATACCTCACCTCATTAATCACTGTACCATATACAAAATTCAAGAAGGTTTTAGGGCTATTCATTATGTTCCAAATGGTTTAAATTTTGTTATATTAGCGTTGATGTTGTCTTGCATCTTGAAGGCAATTGTTATATCGTATTGACTTCCAATTCTTTTAATTTTTTATGATAAACCTTTCATATAAGGAAAGACGCTTTTTGGTGGTTGTCCCATATCTGCTTTATTGTATCTTTATGGGGTTCAGGCTTCTTTTTGTTACTCTTTTCGCCCTTTCCAATATCTTTTGGGTTAGCCATTACTTCATACAAACATGTTTTTTCTCCCAATTCAGTATTTACTTGATGGTTCGAATTAAAATGTTAATATTGGTCTGTGTTTGTTAGTTTTTTGTACACACTGGTTCTGGGATTCCATTCTCTTTAAGAACAAGAGAATCTAAAAATGTAAAGTTTTTATCTTTCTCATTCTCCATTGTGTATTTGATTGATTCTTACTGATTGTAAAGACGTTGATGGAATCCATTTGTAGTCTTCATTGCCAAAATGTGAAAGTATCATCTACCTATTTTTTATAATTTTCAAATATTGTTAGCTTTGTAGGTTTTCTATCCCTACGCGTTTCGCCCCTGGGCACACATTTGGACTCTTCAGTATGGCTTGTGTGCGCAAAGCCATAGACGCAGGGGATTTGTTATTCGTGATAATTGAGAATGGGAGCCGCCGGGATTCTAACCCAGCACCGATTGAATTTCGAGAATTCAATCTAACCGAGACCGATGTTGATACACCTTATGTGGCGACTTATGAAGGATCGCCACTGCTTTAAAAGCTTTTTTTGCCTTGAAATCTTCAGATGATTTATGTCGAAACGTTAGTAGCAAGAACAATAAGAGATGGTGGTTATTTCACAATTAATGTTTCTACAAAACATAGGAAGTTCTGATACTCACTGGTACTTGGCGAGAGGTCAATGTTTATCAGTTTAGAAATCTCTCGAAATAAAATAAAATTTGACTCATTTAGCCGCATTTTCGAGCAACAGCTGCGTTATTTTAAATGCGAAACGCCATATTTCTATTTTTTTATGATTATTTAATTTATTTTACTTTCAATATTTTATCTATTAAAAATTATTTCAAAAATTGCGAATGGATATTTTGGCAACTCTCGAATTTCATTTTTTATTTAAAAAAATGATTTATAACTCAAAAAACGGTGAAAATAGTCGTTGGGGCGTGAAGTAAATTAAATGGAGTTTTTTATGGGGTATCAGAAAAAATATAAATAAGAGGTGTACCATTTGATAAAACAATGCTGGTGCCAAATTTGCGTATCTGGTAACACTTGAAATTTGAAGGTATTACAGAAATGTATCTCAGATAACTTTTTATTGATCTGAAAAATAAGAGATATTTTGCTCAAATAGTTTCCATAATAATGTGACAGGCCATCCATGAAAGTTCTTCGGAGTTTATGAAATATAACGAAATATTCCTTGTTCGGAAAGAATCATGAATATTTACAATTGACTGAAACCAACCGTATCCAACCTAATACAGCAGTATCATTATAGTTAACCAATTCCGGAATCCTCCATCGTGAGTTGATGCCTGGTGGCCAGAAAGCCTTTTCAGGATCATGAGGTAGCATGAGAAGTTACAGTTCTCGAATTGTTCAGAATCGGATCCTCATTATTCCGATCCACTATAGGTTGCTCGTGGGTAGTCTTGTCTTCTCATCTTGTCAACGGTGAAGGGATACTTAGACGGAAAATCGCTTTAACTTTGTTATTGAAACGGAACTTTGATTAAACTATGCTACTGTAATAGAATAGAATCCCGTCAGTTTACATCATCGGAAGCGCAATAAATGAACGCTGTTTCCGAGACAGTTTGCGTGAGACCTTCAAGGAACGAAGTTTCAATAATGCCAAGCATGAATTCATAACGGTTTTGTATGGCGAAACGGTGTGATAGGAAGATTATCCCAGTCATGGAGGGTTCTGTAGAAAACTTTCGGGATGATACAATACATTAACTGGGAGCTTATTTGATGTTTCTGTAGAGTTTGGATTCCAATAAATGGCTTCAAATGATACTGTCGTCTGTGAATTGAAACAGTGTGTTTCTCTTTTGTCTACTTTGTATTGGTTTTTTCTCCAGGAAATTTAAATGAAAATGAATTCATGGATATGTGAGCTCTCTCATCATAATTATAATCTCTGCGTACTGCTATTTAATACATCTGATGGTAGAGGGCTTTTCATTTTACTCTACAAAATTTCCAGGGAGGCTTTAGGAAAAATAGAAATTGTTCAGATCAGGTTCTCAGCCTTACAACTTTCATAGAATGAGGCTGGCTTCAATGATAGGTTGAAAACAGGAACTGCGTTTATTGATTTATCTCTTCGGCATATGACACTGTTTGGAAAGATGGATTAATTTTCAAACTCTATACTCATCTGAAGTGTGGGAAAATTGTACGATTATTAGAAAGCATGTTATCTGAAGGTTTCGTGTTTTTATTGACAATAAGAGTAGCAAAACATTGAAAAACGATCTTCCTCAAGGATCAGTTCCAGCTCCTTTACTTTTCAATTTATATCTAAGTGATTTGCCCACTACATCATCTCAAAAATTTGTTTATGCTAACGACATTGCTATTGCTTACCAACATTCAGATTTCCGTACTCTGGAAAACATACTGTCATCTGATCTGGAAATTTTAAATAATTATTTTATTGAGTGGCGATTATGTCCAAATTCCAACAAAACAGAAGTATCTTGTTTCCATCTGAATAATAACGAATAATATAGGAAATTAGCTGTAACTTTCAATGATTATTCTATCGAATATAATTTCTATCCAAAATACTTGGGAGTTAAATTAGATTCATCTCACAATTACAAGGCTCATTTAAATGATCTGAGCCTAAACTGAAAACTAGGAATAATATTGTTCAGAAATTAGCTGGATCGTCTTGGGGTGCTGATGCTTCTACTCTTCGCACATCATCTCTAACCCTAGTCTTTTCTGCAGCTGAGTATTGTTGCTCTGTTTGATTAAATAGTGCACATATATAAAAAACCGATGCACAATTGAATACATCCATGAGAATAATTACTGGCACCTTAAGATCTACACCGGTTCATTGGTTACCAGTTTTGTCTAATATTGTCCCTCCCCATATTCGCAGACAGACTGCAGCTCTGAATTCTTGGAATAAATATCATTTTTTCCCAATTTATTCCCAATTATTTCATATTTTCCACAAAATAGAATTCCCAGATTGAAGTCACGTAAATCATTATGGCATAATACGTTCTTCAATCTCATTTCTGATCCTTCTGAAAAAGTTTCTGGTTTTGATCTTCCAAGAAAAATTTGGACAGTTCTCAATCGTTTGAGAACAGGTCATGGTCGTACCAATGGCATGCTATCTATTTAGATGGAACTCAGTTCCTAGCGCAAGTTGTGAATGTGGAGAAGCAGAAGAAATAATGCTTCATCTCATCAATAGTTGTTCCATATATAAATTTCAAGATGGTTTTAGGCTATTCATGATGTTTCCAATTCTTTCTTGGAATGGGCTATGAATTTCAAACGAATTCAGTTCTTTTTTCTGCTTTTGTCTTTTTACTTCCAGATTCAATGTGAGAACCTTGAAGAAGTATCTGTCACCATCAATAGAAGACCACTCTTGAAGAAAGAAGTCCCTCAAATATATTTCAGCTTACTTATGTACTTTCACACTTAGGCGGGGAGTCAGGGTTTTTCTTACTGGGGTTTTTTCCCTAGGCTTTTACGTCACACACCGAATTGAACGACACCCCGTCACTAACCCCCGATCTCGCGATGTTGCAGGAGGCTATCTGGCTGACAGTATGCTGCACAAAAATAAGGTAGCGAAGATGATAGCATGTGTGGAGGGAGAGCCATCTGAAGCATCACAATCTTTGAAGACCGTTTTGGAAGAATCGTCCGTGACTGCTGCTGCACGGAATTTTCTCAAGAAAACTGTAGTCTCGTCGACGAATAATTATGAACAAGATATTTCTTTTTCCTTTTATCTGGTGGAAATACATTTAGTGCAAATTTCAACAATTGCAGTCTTTATTTTGTTTCTGAATAAAGAAATAAAATATGATGTGATGTTTCATATTATTGGGAAATATGAGTGTGTTATGACACATGGTAACTACAGCTCAATATTGGTTCGATCAGAAAAAAATAATTTCTTTTCTAATCCTTGAAAACAAATTCCTGGTTTGATATTTTTAGAAAAATTTGGTCAGTTCCTAATCATTTGAGAACAAATCGTGGTTATACCGATAGCTTGCTATTACTGGATGATCACTCTTGAAAAGTGAAATTCTTCACCATTTACTATTTCAGCTCATTTTTTAAACATTTCAACACTTACCAATCAATGAAAATCAAAAATTTTGAATTACACCTTCTATCGAAGTAAGTATTGTATCATACGCCGAATTGTAGGGCATGCTACACCTCAACCAGTTCTAAAACTTTCACTTAATACAAATCCTACATTGTTTGCTACAAGCCAATGTAAGCCAAAACTTCAAAAGAGTATGCTTAGACCTCTCTTCATATTTTGGTTTTCGAAATTTAGCTTCGATATTTTTCGGCGTCTCTTAATACTCGTTTTATTGATATCATCACGAAAATATTCCGGTGACGGCATTAATCCGACTCCTTAAGGCGTATTCGCATCCAATTAGTGGTGAAATGGAACTAATGATCACTTCGTCAAGGGGCTCGAATATGCCATATTGACTACATTTTTTTTTCTTTAATCGACATTGATGCTAACGAGCAACATAACATGCCGTAAGAACTATAGTATACCGGAAAAAGGACTCATTAAATGAATATCAGCCAGAGGGATTCTTCACAATTTATCACGCTCTTTTGCCTGCGTCACTCTCTCTAACTGGCCCAAAGGATAACTCTGTTAATTTGCTTCGTTTGTGTCTAGTTGTGATTTTAATGGGAGAAAATTCATATCCTTTTTACGATTCCTTCTTTGCGCGCTTGTTCCATCTCATGGTTTGTTATCGTTTAGCCGTTCGTTGAACTTTGACCCTAGAAAAATTTATGATGACGATAGACCAAGTAAAAGTTCTAGTATCTAGTTTGTTGAGATAAAGAAAAGGATGCATGATTTGTTTAAGTTGATTCATCTTAACGGTTATCCAAGATGGAAAAGAAGGGACTGAATGTTCCTGGACTAAAAGCAAGGGCAAAACCTACCTTCTATTCGCCAGCGGCTCATACGAACATGTTCCAGCGTGCACCAGTATATTAATTGTATCGGTTTATTTCGACCCACCTGGAATAAAATCTTGCCGGAAACCTCTTAAAACGAACTTTTTTGCTGCGGCTTTCACAACACTTAAGAATCTGTGATAGTTATCGTGAGTGGGTTTAATCCACCTAATATCACTGTCTACCTTCTTAACAAATTCAATCCAATTCGCTTTCTTGAAATTCCAACGAGGTCTTCTTAAACATTCAGAATATTGAATTAAACTTCTTGAAGTCAAAAGGATAGGCCTATGTTGGCTATGAGGAAACATTTCTAGAATTTTACGTTTCATAGGAAGCGGTTTGCAAGTATTGTCACAAGACACTAGGCAGAGATCAGGATTATAGCCTTTACTCCATCGAGAAGAATGAAAAGAAGGTACATCTTTTCGATAAAAAATCAAATAGAAATTATTATCTTTCATCCAATCAGCTAAAGCTATTCCACTTCTATCATTATTATTATAACCCCACATTACGTGGTGAGAATTGAAATCACCGCAATAAATTGGAGGATGAGATTTATTTACAAATTTTTTGGCCAAATAGTATTTGGAGGTTAATAAACACCTATTAACGATAGAAATATTACAAAATTTGGGAGAGATAAAGAAAACACCCTCAAATTCGCCTTTTCGGATTAACTGGATATTGTAAATTAAGGATTTTTTATCATAACAACCTAAACCGTAAATTTTGTGTCTCTTGATGGATAATAATCTATGCACCATAATCCTCTGCTAATTAAGAAAGATAACACTGGTTAACAGTGGTTTAGGTGCCGAAGATTTTGGAGGTGATTTCATATGAATTTGATGCCCTGAATTCAAATATGCTATTAGTTTTTGCCTGTCAGCTCGAATTTTTAAGATATCAACATTTTTGTGAATTATACATTACATTATTTGAAAAGAAAAACCATAGCTTAAAGAAAAAAATTAATAAAGTAATTTTTATTATCTTTTCTAACCCAGTGTTGCGTTTTGTCTCTGCTATCCCAGAGGCACAAGAAACAAGGATACTTGGTGTGGCCACTTTGCTGTCTAAGGAGAAAGTATACCATTTTTAAGTCTACACAAATCAACCATTGGTGTTCATGATACATTATTTTTTCCAAAACCAAAGCTATGTTGTCATATTGCTCTTTCATTTTCGTTGAGTGAGCAATTGGTATTGAGCCTTATTTGTTATGTAGAAGAACACATTTCAAACTTCGCTTTGAGCTGTCAATAAATAGGCGCCAATCATCCGGAAAATATTCAGGAAGATCCATTTTTACCAGGAGTTCTCTGATAGCATGGCAAAATACAAGATTTTGTTCTTCAGAGAAAAAGGTAACATATCTTTCTCCCTTGTGCGATAAAATGTAATTTTCGTTCCTGGTTCAAGTATTTTTTTTTCCTTCAACCTGGAAGCTAGTAATACAGAAGCTTCTTTCGACAGGTTGAAATCTCTAGTGAGGTCATTTAACTCATCTTGGTTGAAACATTGGTGACTTGTTGACATCGTTTCAAAATCACTGTCACCTTCAGTAGTGTCAGAATTCTGATCAGAGAGACATGTGTCCTCACAGAGTTCTGGTAGCTGCTGAAAAGTTGGGATTGGCACTTCTTCTGAGTGAGGGATAGGGCGTCTTGCAGAGACTAAATCTGCATAAGTCCACTTGTTACGGTTATTTCGATTGATTCCAGTTATATTTACTAGGCAGAAATAACAGTCATCGAAGTGATTTTTTGGTTCTCTCCAAACCATTGGTACTCCGAATTTCAGACTTTTCCTTTTCCCGGTAGTCCACTGTCGTAAATGCTCTGTACAAGTTTTACAGACAATATGTGGTGCCCAGGTTTTATCCTGAGCACCAAGCTTAACACACAACCTTAACACATATCCAAGATAAGCCCTCTTTACAAAGTCACTGATAGTTTTTCTGTTTTCCAAGAACGTGTATTCTCCGCATATGTAGCAAAAAATATCAGGATGATGAACACAGCTTCTTCTACTTGCACTCATTTCTATTCAACAACACAAATACAACAATTCACATTAACAATCTACTTTTAGGATTTACTTTTCAACAACTCGTTACTAAAGAGAAATTTCATATGATGCTAAGTTCTGTCTATCTGAACCGCGGGAATTCACAAACTAACCTCAACTCTCAACTGCAGTTGAAGTTCACTTCAGACTGGACAGCTCCATATATCGGATTTCTATGGAACTAACTGGATGACACTAAATAGGATTAAATCCCACTTGTTAACAGTTTCTAAACCAATCAGTTATATATCTCATATTGTTAGTCTTCTATTTGTAATAAATGAATTAAAATAATAATTATAATAAATATTATTGTTTTAAATTAAATTTGTTACAAATACAGGCGGACAATAAGGAAAATATACAAGAATCTATCACTTGTATAAATTTTACAACACTCATACTTGAAAGTATTATATAGGAGAAAGCATTGATAAATAAGTGAATTTATCTAAAAATCTAGAGCTGATACAGAAAAACTGCTATCATATTTAGATTCAGCAATAAAATAATAGTTAAAATCAGCTCAAAAATTCTAGGCACCAAAAAAACTTTTTTTTTGTAGACCTGTGTAATCGGTCTTGTCCTTAGAAATACCCTCTATATTCAAATCCAATACACAAAATTTGTCGCCAATCTGCAAGGAGGATTCTGCGAATCGGGTCTTGCAGTCAAATACTCACTTTGTATAATTCAGATCATCAAATTTAAATTCTGATTTTTTCCCTCTTAATTTTGCTATTTGTATGTCAAACAAGTGGTGGCATTTTTTCCTTTCGATTGCATGTTTATTTATTCTATCTGGATGGTAGAAGTGTCGATAAGCTTGCACTCAATATAATTCGTTAGGTCCAAGTTTTATTTTGGTTTTGTTGTTATTTTAGATTCTTTTTTTGATGACTTAGATATCTAACTTTTTATATACAGGGTGAGTCTGCAACCACTGCGTTGATTTTATTCATAGGTTCTTGAGATCGAAGGGAACACTTTTTTCCCATACCATTTTTCCATATTCAGCTGCGTTAAAAAGTTTTAAGTTTCCAAATTGGGCAAATATCCCCCTGTAGTCCAGTTTAGTTTGAATGAAAATTACCTTCCACAGCATCCACTATAGAATCTGAATTGTTTAAAAACGTTATTTTTTCTCTAAGAAATGATTCACTTATGTTTCATCAGATGATTATATCGATTTAATTCTTTTCAACTTCGATTATCTCAAAAATGGTGCAATTTAGGAAAAATGATGATGAATGATTTTATCTGCAGAAAATACTAATGATTCTAGGAAGTACAAGATACGGACCTTTAGTTCAAGTGATATTTGTTTTTCATGCAATTTAACCAATCTGTACAGTAGTAGTGAGAAACCCACAAGAAATGGAATAAATCTATTGATGCCAAAATATGCTTCCAGTTTCAATATTGATTGAATTTTAATTAACCATGCATCATAACAAACATTCAGAAATATTAAAACTAAGTCAAATTCTATTATCTCCTAAGTTTGTGAACCAGGTTGAATCGGTGTATGAAATAAAGATGTGAAAAAACTTCTATAAAGGTACAAAACAAATCTAGGAGACAGGGTTCGAAGTTTTTAAAACTCATATGAGCTTAATTTGAAGCATTCTTGTGTTAGAATAGAAATAATTTGATGAACCCTGAAAGTCTGAAGCTATAAAGAAACAGCTCTTCATAAAGACAAGTCTTCAATTTAACATGTCCTGACAGAAAATACATTACCTGTTTCAACGGTCATGAGAATATACCGAAGTACCTATGTGAGTGATGAAAATCTTTTTCTCTATTTTTATGGAACATTACTCTGGATTTAATATTAAACAAGGTGCTAGACATCATCAATAATGAATACAGCAAATGGCAATTTAGATTTGTAGTGAATGTAAGACAAAAATTGTTCATTGGTTAATTTCATCTATAGTGTTTAGTGGTGGAACCATTTGTTTTTCATGCAATTTAACCAATCTGTACAGTAGAAGTGAGAAACCCACAAGAAATCTATTGAGGCCAAAATATGCATGACTGTTAACAAAAAATTTCTAGGAGAGATAATTTCAATTGATATTGTCGTTAGAATATAACAGGTGAAAATGCAAATTTCTTTATGAAATTTCAACACACTATATCTTTTGAACGGGGTCGAATTCGGAAAAATGTAATAGGAAGAAAACGTTTCTTTTGACGTCAAGAATTTATGATTAAAATTATCGCAGTGGTCGAAGACTCACCCTGTATATATAATTTTTGTAATACGTTTATTCACTGAATACCTTTAAAATTGCGATTTCCTGTTAAGCGAGTAAAGATATATTTTTATTGATATTGTTATTAAGAGTTGTTAAGTTAGACAGCAAGTAGTTAAAATTTTGCATTAATTCTTTCACCTATACGTACAGATTTTCTTGTGGGTCTACAGGAATTCCTCGATTCTCACAAACAGGAATGTTCGTGTTTCTGACAGGTTCAAACCAATAAAAACCTTCTGCTCCCCCGTTTCGCATTCGAACGAATGTAAAAAAACTAGTTTTGTGGTATTACCGAATCCTAGAGAGCGTATTTGACGTGATGGATGATGTGTTTTGTTTCAGAGCCTGCCTTCTCCTAATAAACTGCGATGATACTGATTTACATTCTACATCAACAAAGTTTTTGTGCCACATTACGCTTCCACGCCCTCCTTGGCGAGGATTTCCGATGAAAAATAGGAAGATTTTCCTCTCGGCGTTGAATCAGGTTACCTATTTCGGGAATAGGGGAAATAGTGCTCCTGACGAGAAGTTACGACTGGATATATTTACTGAACAAATAGCGTATTTGGGGATGGAACATTCAGTGCCGTGCCCCGTATGGCGCAGTTTTCGAATTATTGCTATCGGAATATAATTCTAAAATCTTTCTCTGAAAGCTTACAAAATTCAATTAATTCAAGAACTGAAATCGACCGACCTACCGAATCGTTTGAGTTTTAATCGTGGAGCTCTTGACAAGCTTGAAGTGGATCCACTCTACAAGAGTTTCGTTCACTGATGAGACCCATTTTTGGCTTAATAGGTTCGTGAACAAACAAAATGCCCGAATTTGGGTTGATGAACAGCCCGAAGAGTCTCAAGAATTGCCGTTAAATCCAGAAAAAACAACTGTCTGGTGTGGTTCATGGGCCGGTGGAATAATCGGTCCATATTTCTTCAAAACAGAGGATAGCCTGAATGCTACTGTGAAAGGTGACCGTTATCGCATCATGATAACAGACAATTTGTTGCCCGAAATTGAAACCCGTGGTCTCAACGAGAAGTGGAACTATTGAATGGATCTTGTTAACCGTAGTCGAGGTCAGCATTTGAGAAAATTGTGTTCAAAAATAATTGAGAAGAATGGTTCTTTTATTTGTTGATAAAGATTATAAAATGAAATTGTTTTTTTAATAAAAAAAAGGTACCTCTAAATGAATCACCCTACGATTGTAATTAATGGAATTTCTCTATTTCAGTGTTGTAATGAGTTCATTACAGTCCTAAAAACAATGCTGTAATGAACTCATTACAGCATTTATCGAAGCATCTATTTATTTTTTTCTTTTGGTTTGGATGCCACGCTACCACAAGTTTTCTATTTCATGAAAATCTCTTTGGATCGAAATATTTCTTATTTCACCGAGACAATCACAAGATAACAACACCAAAACTCGAAATGGAATTTTTTGTTTAATAGTCAAATTGACACTATTTTTTTCCACAAATTATTTCAAGGAACTTCAAATAATTCAATCATCGATCTCAAATCAAATTGAATGAGAATCGTTATCTTGGCTTCTCTATGAAATCAAAATTTCTAATCATCA
This sequence comes from Micraspis discolor, assembly GCA_030674115.1. Lineage (NCBI taxonomy): Eukaryota > Metazoa > Arthropoda > Insecta > Coleoptera > Coccinellidae > Micraspis > Micraspis discolor. The sequence continues at coordinate 8,908,500 of JARTUT010001740.1, forward strand.
AACGTCTTTATATACTGAAGAAGCCTAGCCTTTTAAATGAGATGGTACAATGCTTAGATTGATGACGAGATATTGTTGATGATGGAGCTCGTGTTGAATGATTGTTTGGGCTATTACCATCATCTCTTGTGTATGTAATGATTTCCGACGTTTCGATAGACATCTTCTATCTTTATCAAGGAGAAAAGTAAGAACCCTTTTGAAAATTATAAATTTTCAAAAAGTCAATTGACAGAAGTCATGAAAGAAAATGAACAATGTTATATACTCATCTGTGATATGATGATCTTTTCAGGTTGGATCGAACTATCGGCGTCCAAACTTCTGGCAGATCTATAGATGGAGCACTTATGGAATCAGGTGTTATTTTCATAAATGCTGCTTCTTTGATTTTTCTTCTTGCAAGTTTTTCTTCTTTGGATATTATTGATGCTTCATCCCATTTTATACGATGATTCTCATCTACAGCATGTTGGACCAACCTGGATTTGTCGCTGTCTAGTACTCGTAGAAGCTTCTGATGTTCTTTTATTCGTACATTCAGAGGGCGTTTAGTTTCTCCGATGTAAGATCTTCCGCACTCGCAAGGTAATTCATATATGCAGTTCTTTGTCCTTTGTGTCTCATTATTAGGCTTAACTTTTGTAAGTTTAGCTCTGATAGTGTCTTGAGTTTTGAATGCAGTCGTTATGTTGTATCTATTTCCAATTCTTCTCATTTTCTCCGACAAACCTTTTACATAAGGAATTACGGTTTTAATGGTCTGATTTATATCTGTTGGTTCAGGTTGACTTTCTCTTGTTCGTCTAGCTTTTTCAAATATCATTTTGGGGTAGCCATTGCTTCTAAGAGTTTTCGAGATGTTATTTATTTCTTCATTTTGGTCTTCTTCAGTGCAACAAATATTTATGCTCTAATAATAAACATTTTGCTACTCCCAATTTAGTGTTCAGTTGGTGGTTTGAATCAAAATGTAGATATTGTCCTGTGTTCGTTGGCTTTTCATACACAGTGGTTCTCATAATCAAAAAATCAATGAATTATTAGAAGCAGGAAAATACAAAAACTAAAAAGGCCCCTTCCACCACAGTTGAAAACAAGATTTACAAAATCCTTTATAAATATCGAAATGAATTTCCAGATCAATTCATTAGATCAAGACTTACACCTCACTTCAGTAAACCACCACATTTATATGGTCTACCAAAAATACACAAAGCAAATATTCCTCTAAGACCAATTGTGAGTTCAAGAAATTCAACATGCCACCAATTGGCTAAATTTCTGCTGAAAATTATATCACCATTAAAAAGTAATTCAACATCGATAATAAGAAACACGAAACACTTCATAGAAATAATGAAACATCAAGAAATCATGGAAGAAGACGTTATGGTCAGCTTCGACATTACCAGTTTGTTCACTAATATTCCGACAGATAAAACACTTATCATAGTTAGGAAAAAGCTTGAAGAAGATCAAACCCTTAGTGAAAGAACTACACTAAGCGTGAATGCAATTATGGAAATGCTTTCTATTTGTATTGAAACAACATATTTCCAATTTGAAGACAGCTTTTATCAAAAAGAATTTGGAATGGCCATGGGTTCCCCACGATCACCAATTTTAGCTGATTTATATATGGAAATTTTCGAACAGAAGGCATTAGAAAAATATGCACTTAAACCCAAACTGTGGAAAAGATATGTAGATGATACTTTCATTATTTGGCAACATGGAAGAGACACTATAGATGGATTCCTTCAATATCTTAACAATCAAGAGGAATCAATTAAATTCACAATTGAAATCGAGAAAGACAGACAACTTCCATTCTTAGATGTACTTGTACATAAACAAAATGGAATCCCAAGAACCACTGTGTATAAAAAGCCAACGAACACAGGACAATATCTACATTTTGATTCAAACCACCAACTGAACACTAAATTGGGAGTAGCAAAATGTTTATTATTAGAGCATAAATATTTGTTGCACTGAAGAAGACCAAAATGAAGAAATAAATAACATCTCGAAAACTCTTAGATGCAATGGCTACCCCAAAAAGATATTAGAAAAAGCTAGACGAACAAGAGAAAGTCAACCTGAACCAACAGATATAAATCAGACCATTAAAACCGTAATTCCTTATGTAAAAGGTTTGTCGGAGAAAATGAGAAGAATTGGAAATAGATACAACATAACGACTGCATTCAAAACTCAAGACACTATCAGAGCTAAACTTACAAAAGTTAAGCCTAATAATGAGACACAAAGGACAAAGAACTGCATATATGAATTACTTTGCGAGTGCGGAAGATCTTACATCGGAGAAACTAAACGCCCTCTGAATATACGAATAAAAGAACATCAGAAGCTTCTACGAGTACTAGACAGCGACAAATCCAGGTTGGTCCAACATGCTGTAGATGAGAATCATTGTATACAGTGGGATGAAGCATCAATAATATCCAAAGAAGAAAAACTTGCAAGAAGAAAAATCAAAGAAGCAGCATTTATGAAAATAACACCTGATTCCATAAGTGCTCCATCTATAGATCTGCCAGAAGTTTGGACGCCGATAGTTCGATCCAACTTAGAAAGATCATCATATCACAGATGAGTATATAACATCGTTCATTTTCTTTCATGACTTCTGTCAATTGACTTTTTGAAAATTGATAATTTTCAAAAGGTTTCTTACTTTTCTCCTTGATAAAGATAGAAGATGTCTATCGAAACGTCGGAAATCATTACATAGACAAGAGATGATGGTAATAGCCCAAACAATCATAAAAACAATGCTTAGATTCATGGATTCAAAAGACTTTTTGTTGCTTCTTGGTAATCGAGAATATTATCTTTTCGAGTCGAATAATGATGCGAACTATAAGAATGCCAAAATCAATCCTATTAATGGAATATCTTCAAGTGAACCGAAATCGATACTGAATTGTCACCGCATTAATCTTCATTTGGGGCTGACTACATCTAGAACAACAGTAATTCAGAGAAATAGCACGCAATCCAATTACAGGATATCCATTGATGCGGCAATTCTCCACTCCAACGGTGACAATACGTCTCCAAGTATGCTTGCGCAGTAATTTGAGTATCAATATAGTCGAAACTCCGCATTATTCAGAGTTTTCTCTTTAGTGGATTTTCAGCGAGTGATTATGATTCTTTTGCGAGGAATGGATATGCCATCATGACGAACAGCCTTGAAAACGAACCTTTCAATCCGTTTCAATATTATTTTCATCAGAAGTATCTGATTTAATGTGAACGTATACGAATGTATAGATTCCTCAGAGGCTTTTGACTCTGTTGATAATTTCTTTTCCGTCGACCTTCTAATAAAAGCACTGTTTAACTTTCACAAAATAATGCATTAATTTCCCATTTTAATGCACGATTTCCTTCTATTTGAATGCATGATAGTGATGGCAACCGAACATAGAGTATTCAGAAGTAATATGAGTAACGTCACAACTCGACTGATATTTCATTTTTATGTGTGAGGTCTGTGACTCTCACTCTTCAATCACAGAATAGTCGCGTATTTATCTCTGATTCCATTGTTATTCCACAGAGAAAATAAATAATGAAACAAATCCAAACATAATTGATCTGTCAGAATACGGGTAATATAGCTGGTTACTTTAATTACAATGAGTAACGAAGTCAATATCCCCTTAACTACCCCGGACGTGGCAGAAATGGCTAAAGCAGTAACTTTGATCCTGCTACCTGAAAAAAGCCGACAATTGCATGAAAAACCTACGCAGAATTCATGTCATGGTGCGAGGAGAAAAACATTTTCAATTATTCTGAAACAGTTTTGTTGGCATACTTTAAGAGTGTTGCAGAAAAGGGATACTTAGCAAGTTCATAGCCAAAGAATTCAATGCTGAAAGCAACATTGAACATTAAAAGGAATATTGATATCAACAGATATCACAAACTGGTGATTTTCATTAAGGCACAAAAAGTGGGTTATTTTCCTAAGAAATCTAAAGTTCCCGAGAGAGATCATGTAAAAGAGTTTATAGCAAATACTCTATAGAGTATTTTCTTGATGTCGAAGGTAAATATAAAACTCAATTAAATTCATTTTCTAAATTTTTCTTATTGTCATGAGGATATAAAATATGTAACTTTAATTTTTTTATTTGAAGGTCGCTTTGATATTTGGAATATCCGGGGCATTGCGTAAAGATGAGATGTATTAGTTGCATATAAATGATGTGCAGGATATGGGCTCGAAATTTTTGATAACAGTGAATTCTTCCAAAACGCACTCGAAAAGGATATTCACTATGGTGGATAATGAGGAGCGTATACTTTTGAATCCGATTAAGAGATATACAGGGTGAGTCTTTGACAACTGCGTTAATTTTAACCATAGGTTCTTGAGATCAAAAGAAACACTTTTTCCATTACGGTTTTTCCAAATTCAGCTACGTTAAAAAGTTATAAGCATTTTTAGTTTTCACATTGGGCAAATACCCCTCTGTAGTCTAGTTTAGTTTGAACGTAAAATACCTTCCACAGCATCCACTAATGATTCTGAATTGTTTAAAAACATTATTTTGCCTCTAAAAAATTATTCACTCACTCATGTTTCATCCGATGAGGTCCATATCCAGAAGGAAGATACAAAATACTAATTTTCTGGTAAAAAAATTCAACACCATAAACATAGATTTTTGTTGTTCTACTATAATTTCTTTCTAGTTTAAGATTATAAACCATCCCTTTCTAGTGAGGAATTCCAAAAAAACCTCAGAATTATTGGATGTTATCATCATACATTTGTAATTTTCTTCTTAAAATTTCCAAATCATGAAAACCATCATTTCTATGAAAACTTCCAAGGCAAGAGGTTGTCACATTGCTTTTTTTTTTTTCACTCAAAGCCAGAAAAAATCATCTATGATTTTCCAAACCAGTGTTTGGAAAATTTGGGAATAACAGTATATTTCTGAAGTTTCTTTTCCTTGACAGATACCAATGAACAGGTCTATGAGGTCTCTTGATATCATACTGTTGAAAACATGAAAATCTTTTTCGAAATTTTCAACAACAATGAATGATGTCACTACGAATAATTATTTTAAAGTGATATTACTTTGCTTGATGATTATTTTCTCTACTGAATCCCTATAACAATTTACTTAGATAGATTAGAAGTATTCCCAGATTTAGGTGTGTAATTATACTTGCTTGAAGAAATTGAGTTTGATCACCTAAATTTGATTCTGAAAAACCAACGTGTTCTTTAATAAAAAAATTTTGTTAGATCATTAGTATGAATCAATTCTGTTTAGACTATAATTAATTACTGAACATACGTAAATTTTTGGTTTTTATAATCAGATTATCTGTTTTAATTATGTAAACAAAAACAGAAATATTGAATAATGGTTATTCATAGATAATGTCAAATTTTATTACCTTACCATAGAATATTAATTTATTACCGAACCCCAGGAGAGAAAAAAATTAATAATTGCAAAGTATTTTTAAATGAAAGATAATATCTGTAACCATTATTGATCTTAAGTTTTAATTTTTCTTCGAATAACTAGAGTGAATTATTATCACATTAAAATGTTATTATAACGTCTCTGTAGTGGGTGGTTCCCAATAAAATAGTGTTCTGTGGTTCCTTGTTGTTTTGATTCTGTTTGAAACGGTCAACAGATATTTGTACCTTAAAAACTGGACAATATTATAATAAAATAATTATAATAATTTCGATAGTTTGAAATTATTCAATTCAGTATGAAATGATTATGGTCAGAAAATACATTTCTATTCTAATCTTTCTTGTTTATGAGCCTATAGCTTCCAGTTTCAATATTGATTAAATTTTAATTAACCATGCTTCATAACAAACATTCAGAAATATTAAAACTAAGTCCAATTCTATTATCTCTTAGGTTTGTGAACCAGGTTGAATCGGTGTATGAAATAAAGATGTGAAAAAACTCCTATAAAGGTACAAAACAAATCTAGGAGACTGGGTTCGAAGTTTTTAAAACTCATATGAGCTACATTTGAAGCATTCTTATGTTAGAATAGATATAATTTGATGAAACCTGAAAGTCTGAAGCTATAAAGAAACAGCTCTTCATAAAGACAAGCCTTCAATTTAACAGGTCCTGACAGAAAATGCATTACCTATTTCAACGGTCATGAGAATATACCGAAGTACCTATGTGAGTGATGAAAATCTTTTTCTCTATTTTTATGGAACATTACTCTGGATTTAATATTAAACAAGGTGCTAGACATCATCAATAATGAATACAGCAAATGGCAATTTAGTTTTGTAGTGAATGTAAGACAAAAATTGTTCAGTGGTTAATTTCATCTATAGTGTTAAGTGGTGGAACCATAGACTGAAGAGATTTCCCCAACCTTTTGTAGAAATATTTAATAAAGTCATAAAATATGGCAACATTGAACAAATCTGATTATTGAATCATTTCAGCAGAGAGCTGGATTTGGGAAAATCAGAAAATTTGGACAAAATTATATTGATTTAATTTTTTTCAACTTCAAATATCTCAAGAATGATGCAATTCAGGAGGAAAGAAAAGAATGATTTTATCTGCAAAAAAGACTAATGATTCCAGGAATTACAAGATACGGACCTTTAGTTCAAGCGATATTTGTTTTTCATGCAATTCAACCAATCTATATAGTAGTAGTGAGAAACCCACAACAAATGGAATAAATCTATTGATGCCAAAATATGCATGACTGTTATGAAAAACCTTCTACAAGAGATCATTTCAATTGATATTGTCGTTTGAATATTATTGGAGAAAATGCAATTTTTGGCGCTCTTGTTCACCCGAACAGAGTGCCTATCATTTTGCCCGAATGTCTGTAATTTTGGATTATCGAGCCGAAAATTTTCTCAATGGATTGGGTTCGACTCCCCGATGAAGAATCCGTGGCGAAAGTTGAGTCTGTCCGGCCGGCCGTATCCTCTCTAGCATCCAAAAGGAATCAGCTAGAGTTTTCATATTTTCAGAATAGGTTGACTGTCCAAATATCTCGGTCAAGTTCGTTATTGGGCCAAATCCGTCGGATAGTTTAGTAGTTATGAGCATCTGAAACTTTGTTTCCTCAATAACTACTAGAATATCCATCCGATCAAGTTGATACTTGAAATATTGTTGAGGAAGGCTGCAACAAAACAGCTCGCAAGATTTCGCAGAAATCGTCAAGCTAGAAAATTTTTAAAAAATTCCAAAAGAAAAAATTTTTAATCCTCACTATCTCATAAGATAATTTTGGGATTTCAATAAAAATTCGTGAATATATTGAGGTGATCGATATCTTACTTAGCCTCAAACTTCATTGTCGTAGCTCTTTTCCATCTAAAGATATGATCATTTTTTTCATTTACTCAAGAGAAAAGAGAAATGACATATGTCCTGATGATTTTCTTTGAACTATGGCCATCACAGATCGATATTCGAATGACAAATGCCGGGCTCATTAATCAGTGTCAGTTGGCGTAATACTTATCAAAATTTTTCATAACGGGAAATCATAGAGACAGAATTCAATATCGGTGGTTGAAATAATATACGTTGTCAAAATTCAGAAAAGCACTGACGTAAGTTTTTAGGAAAAGGGAATTATAGCTTCGAACGAAACTTGGGTAAAATTAAGAGTAGTTTATTTTTAATTTGAGATATAGGTTTGTTCATCCATTAGGAGTTCCTATTTGCATCACATTGTCCCATAGTACGAGAAAAAACTATTGTTCACCTGATCAGAGTGCTCATAGATTTGTTATGGTTTGAATATTTACTCGCAAGTAGCTCAACAAGAGCGCCAAAGCAATCTGACCTCACGTCAGTGCTTTCTAAATTTTTTTATGAAATTTCAAAACCCTATACCCAAATTTGGGAAAAATGTTATAGGAAAAAAATGTTTCTTTTGACGTCAAGAATCTATGTTTAAAATTAACGCAGTGGTCAAAGACTCACCCTGTATATCCCTGAGACCAATTCACACATTTTCGTATTTTACAAGAACTTTAAATGCTCAATACAGCCAGTAGGAATCAATACATCTTCGGAATCACCATCATTTATTGCAAAATTTCTCAAATTGGAACAAACCAATTTGTATATAGGTCTCTGTTTTCGGCGTTCTTCTGCATCTATCCTTTCGGACAGTGGAGCAGATTTTGCAGCCATCAAACGGCTGGGAGGGTGGAAATCAACATCTGTTGCTGAAGGGTACATCGAAAACTCGATGAAACATAGATTAGAAACTGCTGAAAAATTTTTATGCGATGATCGTTCGCCAGTAATTAATACATCACTTCCCACCAATCCCACACATTCCTTATCGCAAATCGTCAACAACGATATAAATGTGGACTATTCAGAAGCTCACATCTCGAAAATTCCGTCTATGAATTTTACGAATTGTTCAATTGGAACCATAAATGTAAATATGTCAAAGTGAGCATCGATACTATTATTGTCAAATTTTATATTGTGAGAAATTAAATTTATTTAAATAAATAATTTATTTTTAATTCATAATGAGGTCGACAGAAAAATCTTGTAATCATCTAGTTCATTAATGATAGCGATTAATGGTCTCGAACAATAACACGTGAGCGGAGCGACCATTCTCGACCATTAATCGCTATCATTAATAAACTAGTTGATTAAATAACTATTATACTTGAAAAACATCAACTAGATTTAGCGGTAATGATTGTAAATATCAAACTAGGTCAGATACTTAATCGATATAGCGGTTTATCGTTCATTTAGCGATTACTAGGATTACTATTTAGCGAAGTTTACGTTCAATCTTTCTCATCGATCTAATATCTTCTGAATCGTGTGGAATCTATTACAGATTACAAATTCTTAAGTGTAAAGTAACTTTCAGATCAATGTGCAGGATTTGAGTCGTCAACATACCGTTGCCACTTGTAAGCTGTTTAATTCCCCAACTCCGATCAATCATACTTTGCCTAGAATACCGATAAGCTTTGTCGAAGCAATTTTATCTTCTTAACTCTTGTAACATATGATCCGGGACATTACCTCCATCAATAAAGCCTAATAAATCCCAACTAATGAACCCATTTCTACTACATTCGACGTTTCTTGTTCATAAGGGCCATCCTATGATACACGACCATTTAAGACGATCAAACAATAACCACCTATTTCCCCGTATATGAGGTAAACTTGCAACCGCCCCTTCTCTGTCTCTGTAATTCCACGACGCTTTTCAGTGATAATTAAAGTTGCACGTCTCGCTTGTTTGTGGGATTTTTGTTCATCCATCTCTGTCTGCTGGCGTTCCAGCGCTAACTAGATTTATAGAGAATTTGTAGGGCCAAATGCGTCCCCTCATACCTACTGGTTGCTTAATTCAAACGGAAATGGCTTTAACAACGACTGAACACTTTCTTTATTAACTTTCTGTCACTTGGCCAAAAAGTGGTCGGCATCTTTTCATTCAGTCTAGTGAAATATGTCCGAGGGATTCCGAATTATTTGTTCGTTCCCTATGTGGATTTTCAACTAAGGAAGTGGAAACACGATTAATTATACATGGTGATTCATTAGTGAAAGGGCGGAGGTTGAGAGTAGAAAAAATATTAGACTGTCGAAATCAACTACGTCTTTCTTTTTAAGATTCTAGATACGCCGTGCTAATTGGAATTAAGTTCTTTCACTCACATAAAAGTTATCTCATCAGAAACAGCTATTAGGAGTTTTACAGAAAGAAAAATTATATCGACTTCACGTTTTACCTGAAAAATGCATTAACCTACTGAATTCAAATGGATTATTTATTCATTTTTACATCTTTAGAAGCATTATTGATTTTATCGACGGATTTTCCCAATCCTATTTAAAAGGTTTTTCCAGAACATCTAGGGAAACTCCAATCGTAAATTGAAAGAGGCTGAAGCAACTAATGAAGTTGAAAATAGTTATTTTCCTAACAAGTGCGGAAAGTGATACTTTCTGGCACGCGACGGTCGTTGACCAGAACAGCGTGAAGCGGAGTTCGGGCCAGCAGTCAAGGGCGGGAAATACACTTTCTCTATTTCAGTGTCGTAATGAGTTTATTACAGTCTAAAAACAGTCCTGTAATCAACTGATTACAGCATTATTTTTAGTAATATTTTTCATTTTGTGGTTGACAACACTGACATCCGATCCTTTCGAATGTCAACACGCGTCAATTGTCAATATTAAACCATGTAGATAGTAAAAAAAAATTTGATAGGAAAAATCTTAGGTATTAGGCATTAGGAGGTATAATCTGAAATTTTCATTGAATTCCAATTAATTTCTCACAATTCTGAAATAGATAAAATATCATCTAATACTCGTTGCAGAAGGCAATTCCAACACTCATTCGTACAAAAATCGAATTTCACATTCGTGTTGGAATAGGTGCCCATTCTGCAACTTGTTTTAGAATATACTATTAACCATGAATAAGTTATATTAGTTCTTCTACGATTGCATAAAGATTTACAAAGACAAAATAATAAAAAAGGGGTACACAAACAGGAGCGACGACCAATTTATGTCTTCAACACCAGGACCTGTCAGCAGAAACACGTATCGGCAAGTACCATCTTCGTTCATTTCCTTCTGCTACTCGTGGATTTACCCGATATACCTTTCCTACATATAAATATATATCTTATTTCAACACACAAATCATTCCTCGAAAATCCACTATTTATTATTAGTATTAATGTTGAAAAAACAATTTGTTGAATTCGTCAAATGCGTCAGAATAGCTGGTCTAGAGTTTTCATTAGGTGGTAACTGGTTATTAAGAGTAATACTAGTACATTGCAAAGTACATGAAGACGACAGAGATGGCATCACATGCCAGTACATGAAAGAATTTTATTCGAGATGATTTCCTTCTGTTCTACTGAGTGCTCCAACTAACTTTCAGCAATAGCAGTTGACTTCCGGCCTTCAAGACGTTTTATGTTGGTTATCCCTTCGCTTGAATGCAAGAAACGTTGCTGAATCGTCTTAAACTGTGACCAGCGATTTGTGTATGTAATAACAAATCTTTTGTTGGCACACTCAGCTTAGTTTGATTTTTATGTGGATTGATTGTGGGTTGAGTTTGCTCTAATAGTAGCTCATTTTCTCCATTGGGGAATTAAGAAGATTGTGATAAAAAGCTTTTCATTGGCCAGGCTGTTTGATTGCAGACTCTCTCCTTTATTTCGTTTACAGCAGCTGAATTTTTTCTACTACTGCAAATGAGGTGTTGTCGTCAACTAGCTGTTTGAATAGATCCCTGAAGTTGGGTATCAAATCAAACTGTCCGTTGAATTACGGAATAGTGACTGATGGAATATTTACTTTTGGGGATCTCAAAGCATTTTTTATTGTGATTGCAATTTCTCCGCACTGGTCACTGGCTATCTTGAAGTAATCATAATCATTTAATTGTATCCGTTGAAACAACGTTTGTTGGACTAGTCTAGATGATAAAATTAATACTTATATTTAAACTACATTGCAAATAAATAACTCACCAATACATGCTCTATGAGCAAAATAGATATTGTACAGAACAAATTTTCCTAATTGGACGAGTTACACAATTATAATATTCCATGATCAAAATATTCCCTCAACTAATAAAAACAGTGGTGTTTTAAGAGTGATTTCAGTATCCATTGTTTCCATATAATTCAAAGTCTTCCTTGTTAAGAAGTGATATTGTGAATTAGGTACATTAAATTTCGTTTCTCACAGAAAAACAATTTTAAAAATGGATATATCCCAATAACAAGATAAAATATTTTATTATGCTTTTAAACTGGCAGAAAAATTGATTATTAGCTTAAATACATCAAGAACTACCATTAAATATCTTCTTCTTACAACAATATTCCTAATATTTCAATTATAGAAATCAACAAAATCATCGAACTTAGCGACGTTGCCAGATTTACCATACACTTTCTTGACTCAGCTGTTGCTTTTAAGAGTACTATGCAATCAAAGACGAGAGCATGCCTAACTCAAACTTAATGCACAACTTACGTACTCATAAGTCTGTCTTATGCATAAAACGGTAAAAGCGGTTATTATACCATTAGTATTTTCAAAAATTTTATTTCTCAAAATACGTTCTCTTTTGCCTGAATATCAACGAACGAATTTCGCATATCTGGACAAGATGGACCAATTCTTCACCTCGCCATTGATCGGATTTGGGATTGACCTATAAAAGACAAGTGGATGAGTCGCTTCATCCCTGTGTACTAATTTTGGAAGGCCTGAGGGTGAAATGTGAGCTGAAAGATAACATCCGATGTGCTGTTCGAAGTCGCTTGTGCTCCGAAGTGGCTCTTGTCGAAACCCTCCACCAGCAAAGTGTTGTGGGGCGTCAGCTGTCAAAAACATTAGTTTTAAACCGGGAAAGCGTAGACAATCGGATGTGAGAATGTATTGTCGGTTTGTGCGTGAATAATTCAATTGATGAATGATGTATGGATATGTGGCAGGAATATTTAAGTATGTGCAGGGAATTCAGTAATGGGAACTGCTGGATATCGATTTCCATATCGAATAAGGGTATACCGGAAAAAAGAGATGTTGACACCGCCATGAATGTATTTTCTGGATAATCTGATTATTTCACCATCACCATTGAAGAAAATTTTGGAATAAATATTATATAAATTTACTAGTAAGCGGGTAGATCAATAGGCCCGTAGATCCATAGGCCAGTAGTTCAATAGGCCAGTAGTTCAATTGGCTCATGGATCAATATAGACCATAGATCAATAGGGCCCATACATCAATGAAGCGCGCAGAAACACTAAACACGTCAAAAAACCCGATGAAAGCGAAAAAACATAAAAGTATTGGAAAAAACACGAAGAAACGCGAAAAAACAAAGAAGAATCCGAAGAAAGACGAAAGAAACCGAAATTACACGAAACAACGCGAGAAAACACGAAAGAACACCAAGTAACACGAAAAATCTAATGGAACCTGAAAAAAACCCGAAACACAAAAGTACTTGTAAATTGCACACCCCGTATATCACCCGAACGTAATCTCATTGTAAATTGCACACCTTGTATGACATTTTATCGTAATCAGCTCCCATTCGCGAGAAAACTTGAAGAGAAATGCATATGAGACACTCAGTATACAATTGATTAGCTTTAAAAAAAAACCAAGAGAATATCGTTGTTAGTCCATCTATTCGAGTTCAGTAATTACCACGAACTAAGCATCAAAATTATTCTATGGAGCTCCTATGTAACACCCCGTATATGTTTCGAAAATAATTTTTCCGTAAAACAACCCGAAGGAACACAAAAAACCTGAAAAAACTTGAGCGCGCGCAAAAAAACAGAAGAACTTGTAAAGTGCTCACCCCGTATATCACCCGATCGTAAATTCATTTTAAATCGCACACCCTGTATGACATTATACCGAAATCAGCTCTCATTCGCGAGAAAACCTGAAGAAAAATGCATATGGGACACCCCGTATATATTTGATTCGCAGTGGGTGCTTTCATCATAAAAACAAACCGAAAGAATATCGTTTATAACTCTATCGTTTCAAGTTCAGTGCATTCCACCAAGAAAGAACCCGACCAAATACGAAAAAACGCGAAAAAACATGATAGAACCCAAAGTAACACGAAAGAACGAAAAAATCCAAAGGAACTCAAAAAACCTCGAAGGAGCACAAAATCAACGAAAGCGCGCAAAAATACTCGAAGGAAAGCTTGAAACCCCGAGGAGCACAAAAACCGAAAGCGTGCAAAAATACCGAAAGAACTTGTAAATTGCACACCCTGTATATCAATCGATCGCGAATTCATTGTTAATGGCACACCCTGTATGACATTTCATTGAATTCAGCTCCTTACGCGGAAAAGCACGGAAGCTAGAGAAAAACTCTGGTGAATGTCAGCGCTACTCAGATCTGACACCCTGTATATGAATCGAATATATTTTATCGAATTCAGAACTGAAACACACCGAAGAATCACGAAAAACTCGAATTTGCGCGAAAAAAATCAAATTTACTTATAAATTGAGCACCCCGTAATATCACATGATCGTAAATTCATTGTCAATCGCACACCCTGTATGACATTTTATCGAAATTAGATCCCACTCTCTAATTGGTTCGCAGTGGGTGCTTTTTCCATAAAAAATTCAGACGGAAAATCTCTCGAAGAAAGAATATGGTGAAAATCAGTGCTTTCCATAAGCACAGCCTGTATAGCGATTTTTTCGAGATAGCACAGCCTGTATAGCGATTCATCGCGATCTGTGTTCATTCTTCAAGGACGAAAATGAATTGGCGCGAAAATAGAGCCTGAAATGACGATTTTCAAACGCATATTTGAGGTGTTTTTCTTAAGAGTCTTGAATCGCGGGTGGTATCTAGAGATTCGGAATCTCCTGTAGATTCTTATTCGAGTGCTCGGAAGGTGGAAAAAATCTTCCACCGCCCATATCCAGCGAAAAATCGATGCCGTATTTTCAAATTTGGAGCTCGCGTTCGGCTATCATCGGAATCGTATGAGAAACTATGACACTTCTGATCGAAATATCGAGTAAATTTCCGAATTTGGAATGAAGAATTCGCGGCCTTATCTCGCTACTTGGATATAAAAATTGGTACCCAGAGATGGGGAATTTCCTCAAGTTTCATTTTCTACCGCCGAAAATAAGTTTTGAGGCTCGTAACGCCCGCACTGAGCGAAAGCATCATGGGTGATTCTGACGTTTCGCGGGGCTGGCGAAACTCAAAATTGCCGTTTTACTTACGGGATTTTAGCCTAGAAATAGGGGGGCTCCGGAGTTCTAATGGGTTCTAAGGAAACCGGACGTCCTCGCTCTCGGAATATGTGGCGAGTCCGGGACGCTGGGCGTTTCGGCTTCGGAGCCTATTTCCTTTTTTCTGAGGCACTTTAGGCGATTTCGCGAAAAACGTCATTTTCGCGATTTTCGTTTGAAAATTTCGGGCACTTTAAGAGCGCCCGGGGGGGTTTTCGGGGTCGCTTCTCCTAGAAGAGGATACGCCTTTTCGATCTGTTTTAAGATTACCTCTCGAGCGGCCCTGCGGGTCTGCTCGAAAGCTTACGCTTTCCGGGTCCCTAACGGGACCACCTGTCAAAATTTTCTCTGGTCCCCGATCTTATTACTTTATTATATAGACTAGTAAGCGGGTAGATCAATAGGCCCGTAGATCAATAGGCCAGTAGTTCAATAGGCCAGTAGTTCAATAGGCCAGTAGTTCAATAGGCCAGTAGTTCAATTGGCCCATGTATCAATATAGACCATAGATCAATATAGACCATAGATCAATAGGGCCCATACATCAATGAATCGCGCAGAAACACGAAACACGTCAAAATACCCGTTGAAAGCGAAAAAACATGAAAGTACTGGAAAAAACGCGAAGAAACGCGAAAAAACACGGAAGAATCCGAAGAAACACGAAAGAAACCGAAGATACACGAAAAGAACCGAAATTACACAAAACAACGCGAGAAAACACGAAAGAACACCAAGTAACACAAATAATCCAAAGGAACCTGAATAAAACCCGAACGAATACATATAACTTGAAAGCGTACAAAAAAACTCGAAGTCACGCGAAACAACCCGGAGAAATACAAAAAAACCGAAAGCGCGCAAAAAATCAAAAGTTCTTGTAAATTGCACATCCCGTATATCACTCGATCGTAAACTCATTGTAAATTGCACACCCTGTATGACATTTTATCGAAATCAGCAAAATAACTTGTAAATTGCACACCCCGTATATCACATGATCGCAAATTCATTGTAATTCGCACACTCTGTATGACATTTTATCGATATTAGATCCCATACGCGAAAAAACATGAACACTTGCACATAGGACACCCACTATATAATCGATTCGCAGTGGGTGCTTTTTCCATAAAAAATGCAGAAGGAAAAACTCTCGAAGAAAGACTCTGGTGAAAGTCAGTGCTTCCAAAGTGCACAGCTCGTATATCAATCGATCGCAATCGCTGCATTCCTCAAAGGTAGTATAAGCATTATTCGATAAAGCTTCCATGTAACACCTTGTATATGAATCGAAAATAATTTTTCCATAAAAAATAAACCCAAAGAATATCGTTTCAACTCCATCAATTTCACAAAGGTAAAATGAAAATTATTCGAAAAAGGTCTGAACGTGTATTCATGAACAGAGTGCTTTCCCTGAATAAACTAAGTGTGTCGGATTTTGACATAGAGTATCATAAGTTGGGTCCGAGTTCGGAGAGGGCAATGAATTCGCGCGAAAATAGACTGGAAAAATGACGATTTTCAAACGCATATTTGAGATGTTTTTCTTGAGAGTCGTGTAAGATAAGTGGTATCTAGAGATTCGTAATCTCCTGTAGATTCTTATTCGAGTGCTTGGAAAACGCAAAATCTTCCAACGCCCATATCGAGCGAAATATGGATGCCGTATTTTCAAATTTGGAGCTCGCGTTCGGCTATCATCGGAATCGTATGATAAAATATGACACTTCTCCTCGAATTATCGAGAAAATTGCCGAATTTGGAATGAATATCCCCGGCCTTGACTCGCTACTTGGATGTGGAAATTGGTACCCAGAGATGGGAAATTTCACGTAGATTCGTTTTCTACCGATCGCGGGGCGATTTATATCGTTTTCGAGCGGCACGAAGAAGGAAAACGTAGGTGCGGTTTTGACGTTTCAGAGAAGTCGGGAGTCTAAAAATTGCCGTTTTATATGCATAATTTTCGTATAGATTTCGAGGGCTCCGCGGTCCGTACCGGTACCACATTATGAGGAATGTCTTTTTCTTGAAAAAGCGACCGATTTCGGCCGGAGAAATGGCCCCGTTCGTCCGTGAGATCTTCCCCTTGGGGACACTTTCGGCGATTTCGCGAAAATGGCCGATTTCGCGATTTTCGTTTGAAAATTTCGGGCACTTTAAGAGCGCCCGGGGGGGTTTTCGGGGTCGCTTCTCCTAGAAGAGGATACGCCGTTTCGATCTGTTTTAAGATTGCCCCGGGTTCGGCCTGCGGGTCTCACGCTCGGCTACGCCTCGCGGGTCCCTGACGGACCATTTTCGATTTTTCTCTGGTTCCCGATCTTATCGCTTTTATTATATTGATAAAAACGATCATGTCATTTGCAGGCTACCTTAGAATTAAAATACAATGATGATGAGATACCAATATATGTTCCAAATTGTTCGAGTTTTTTCGAGAACTACCAACTGCTGAAAGGATATTTAGTATCTACCATTTTCTTACTATGCACTGTATTCGTTTCTGGAAACTTTCAATGTCGATTTCATATTTTAAGGGAGAGGACATGTTTTGTCCAGTAAAGACCAAACATTGACAAAAAAGTATCCGGAAATTTCCATTTAAATTGCCCGCTTTTAGTATTTTTAAGTATTTGAAACCTCTGTATGTTGGTTGGACTGTCCGTAATTACTATGCCAAACATGAGAGCGGCCTGTCAACTTTTTTGTAAACGAAAGCTGTTGAAACCAGTTGACATCAGTGATTGCCTACAAATGTTACAATGGACAAAATATTCAACAAAGACTTTGTCTCAAAATTTGTGTTTTGAATTAATTTTGTTTACCGACTTATTACTAATGCGGGAGCAGGCCTATAGAGACTCTGTTTTTCGGAAACCCAAGTGAATGGGTCAAAGCCATTAAAAACGGTCGGGAGATAGTAAAATATTTGCCTCATTCAGGACAACTGCCAATCTATTCAATCAATGAAATCGTCTAAAAAATCAAGAAAATTTTGATCAAAAACCCACATAACTCGTGATCTCTCGTGAAACCGCCCGGGCGGTTTCACCAAACGGGCGCGAATAAAAAACCTGTAAACTAAATACGGTTAATACTCGATCTATTTATTATGAATTGGTGCACCAAAAACCTCTTTCATTTGATTTTCACTGAAAAAACAACAACACACAACACAAATTCGCATTCTCCGTGGCGAACAGAGGACATTTATCTAAATAACAAGAATATCGACGTTAAATAAATCAAGTCCATAAAGACAGATGTTTCATCTTCTTGGAATAAAATCTCGTTGGTTATTTCACATCAAAATTCATCTATTTCAGATAAGGATATATCTTTAAAATATCTGTGATACTGAAAAATATCAAGTTCTGTCACGTATGCTACGGCACAACTATCTGAAATGGTACATGTCTAGTTTATTCATAATTCGATATGCGATTCGGATTCCCGTAGCGAGATACATTTTTGGTCACACATATTATCCAGGGAGGAATATTCGAAGGAACACACGATTGCCAATGCATCTAAAATTCATGGCACATTTTGAAATATGCAGATTATTTTCCTCCTGCTATTTCACCTAGTCGATATTGAAAAGGAAATGTAGCCAGCTGAAGTCATACATACGCTTTCTTCATTTGTAATTTCTTCTGAATCTTTTACAAATTTTTTATGTGACAAGATCTTCAAATACGGTAAGTGCTTCTTATTAAGGGTCATCCAAAAACGTGCCTACATGTTTCTTTGAATTGAAATACAAACTATTTGAAATTTTTTCAGGCTGTTTTTTTTATTAAAAGTATGATCCATTACAATTATAAGTGGAATAGAATATCATTCAAATGTCCACCATGACTGCGTCTGCAGGCAACAATCTGATTAACTAAATTTTCAATGACTTTCCGACATGTTGGTGTTATTTCATGAATTGCAACTTGATTGTTGTTCTTTAAATCATGAATTGTTTGTGGCTTGTTAGGATACACTCAAGAAACCCCACAAAAAAATTTAAATGAAGCCAATTGAAATCTGCATTTCGTGAAATTACACATTGAGGAAATTTTGATCGCAAAAACGTAATGTTTTCTCGAGTTGTGTGATATGTAGCCCCGTCTTGCTAGAAATAGACGTCAGACACATCACTATGACTCAATTGTGTCCATGAAAAAACTCTCAACATTGATTGGTATCGCTCAGCATTCACTGTAACAGCATTTCCAGCATCATCTTCGAAGAAAAATGGCCCAATGATTCCATTTGCCCAAAATGCACACCAAACAGTAACTTTTTGGGGGTGTAGAGATTTTCAGGAATAACATGAGGATTTTTATCACCCCAGATACGACAATTTTGCTTATTGACGAATCCATCCATTTTAAAATGGCTTCGTCACTGAACAAAATTTTGCTTGAAAACAATGGATCTGTCGTTCATTGTTTAATAATCCAACTAGCGGAAATACGACGTTGTAAATGGTCTCTTTCTTTCAATTTCTGGGTAAATTGAATTTTAGAAGCGTGTAAATGCAAATCTTTATGCAAAATCCTCCATGAGATATGCCCAATGCTCAATTCTTGCAAACGACGCGAAATTGATGTTGTCGGTTCATTTTCAACACTTTCACTAACAGCAGTAATATTTTCATTTGTGCGTATAGTTTTTGGTCTTCCACTTTTTGGTTTATCAGGAACACAACCAGTTTCTTCGAGTTTGTTCACTAATCTTTGAATTGAAAATTGATTTGGCCCATTATTTACAACCAAAAATATCACTAACTTTGCGATGGGTATTTTTCAAAGAACGCCCATTTTAATAATTACTTAGAATGATGTAAACGCGTTATTGTAATATGTACCTGTCCATGGTTAAAACTGTACTACCTTCTAGTAAAACAAAATGGTTTATGTCATTTGAAAAGATGTCAAGTGTAAAAATTATATAGTGCTGACATCTAGGCGTCACATTTGGCTGACCCGTTAGATAGGCACCTGCTTGAATAATAAGTTTGAAAATTTAACTGTTTTCCTTCCTACTTAATAACGTCAGGATTAAATAAGTTATGACTACTTTTCATTTAATTTCATTTCAATTTTCTCAAACAGCTTAGAACCGGTTTGTCTTGCAACGCAGTTCTCTCAAAAAACGAGCCTGAAAATATGCCACTCACTTTGCTCTAGCTCATCGGGTTTCCGAGATCCATTCACTGGATAAGAAATTCAGGAAACGTGGTACAGGTCACATTGAGTTTGATATTCGATAAATGATTCTTTTCTAAATACATAAATTAAATCGCCCTTCTGGTATTTGTCATCTCTCATATTGATTGAAAACCAGCATTCCCTGAGATAATTTTTGAGCTCCAGTATTTTCTGAATTTGCATTCGAACAAAAAGAATTGCAGTCGTTTCCATGCGGTATGTGATATTTCATTCCCAACCAGAACTGAGTTTTTTCCGACCTCTCGGAAACGATTCAAAATAAACAGGAAACTATTTGTCATCGGACACCGGCAGGAACGTTGGATTCCGTCAGAGCAGAACGTGAATGATTTCAAAGTTTGCATTTTGCCGATGGTAATTTTTTTCGCGACCCATAACTCATTGGCAGCTGAAGAGTTATCGTCCCTTTTCTGCCTAATATAATTTATTCCCTTCGATATTTTCTAGAGTGTAAACGAGTGTGGGTACGCCACCTTCAACTGATACCGTATATCTCACAGGGTTCAATATTGAAATCTTCTTAATACCACTATAATTCTCTCGGAATTTGGATTATAGACCCGGTTCGAGTGGTTCCTTCGAGATAAATTCTTCTGAAATATGGGGAGGGTGTGTGAGAAGAGAAAACTATGAGGGAAAACACAGATGCTGTTGGGAAAAACTGATCGTAAGTTCCGGAAATTAGATAATTGTTTATTATCATTATTATTATTAATATTCCAGAAGATTAGAGATCAGTATCGATAATGTCATTGAATAAATAAGAATTAACATGAATTGTAACCGTAGGAAAAAAACAAAAAGAAAGATTCACTCCGATTCACTTAAGTCTCACAAACATTCACCCGCGAACTCGCAGCCGTGTTTCAGCAATCAAGCGGTAGATACAAGCTAAGTCTGCATTGATCAAGCCATTTAATTCTCTGAATGTTATGATCACATCACCCCTCAGACGCCTCGTAGCAAACGTGGTAAGGCGTCTTTCCTCATAGCTTGGTCTTCTCGTATCGTAAGGAATTCTGGTAACTCTTCTTGGTATGGACTCCAGGGCATCCACATCTCCGGACAGCACTGGGCCAGTATACTCGAGGATAGGCCGAATATACGTAGTGTAGAGTACGTTACAAGTACGGGGATCACATTGTCCAAAGTTCTTACGGAGAAGAAAAAACATTATTTTAGCTTTACCGCAGATAGCTGTTATGTGTTCAAACCAGGACAGATCATCGGTGACAATGACTCCAAGGTCAGAGTGGGATCTTTCTGACATAATCACGTGATGAGACAAGTGGTATATATGTTTTGGGTTTGTTTCCCCATATGAAGGACCTTGCACTTGTCTATGTTAAGAGGGAACAACCAAGTATTTGACCATGGCCATATAGCATCAGGATCTTTCTGCAGGATCGAATTTAGTATTGGATTACCGTAAATTGTAGCGTCATCAGCAAACAGACAGAAAAACGATTTAATCAAAATATGTATGTCTGAGGTATAGAGCATGAAGAGAAGTGGACCCAACATCGACACCTGTGAAACTTCATTTGATACCCTCTTAGTAGACGATATTGAGATCCCAATACGAACTCGGAAAGTTCGGTTATTCAATTAGGCTTCGAGCCACAAAAGAAGGTAGCCACAAATATCTAAGGAGGAGGGAGTTCGTGAGAAACGCGATCAAAAGCCTTTGAGAAGTCCAGATAGATAACATTAACGGGATTTCCTCCATCGAGCATTTGACTCCAGTCATTAACACATGTTAAAAGATTGGTGATCACGGAACGACCTGGAAGAAATCTGTGCTGGTTGTCGGGTTTAATTGGCGAGTGCAAATTGTTAGATGGACTGGTGAATGATCTTTTCACAGTTTTTGGCCCAATATACTGAAATCAATATCAGAACTATATCTGGAGTCAGAAGGAGAGTTTTAGGCACAGTTAGGCTCTTAGATTAAATAAAAGATAATTAGCAAAAAATCTTCTGAAGAGTTGAGAAGGCAGCAAATGAAAATTGACCCTTGACCGGTCACTGCAATCTGAAACAACAAAAAGTTAGGAATCTGTGATACTCAAGCAATCACGATAATTAATGTAATAGAATCAAGAAACCTATATCTTGAATAAAAGAAACCACTCACAGTTTTCTATTAATTTTGTTTGATGCCAAATTTTCACAGAAAAATCTTCCTCAGCGGAAATCATTCAGGAATTGGTATCTGCCGTCCTGTAAACTCCTGTTCTCTGAATTTATTCAAGTCTGGATTGACAATATAAAACTAGCCAAAAATCAATTAATCAAATTTCAACTCTTTTTAAGAACTTCAGTGGCTTCATCACATAAAGAAATTACTATATCTTTTTCAGATAAAAATCTAGAAAATGCTTTATATCAATACCCGACTATTTGATGAGTGAAAAATCACCAATCCTTGGTTTTTTGAAATTTTCTAGCAAGATAATTTTCACAAATTTTGGAGGTCTTTCATCAATTAATGTTATTCAAACGATTTTCAAGTTTCAAATTGATTGGGTGGATATAGCACTTACTGAGAAATCCAGATTTCAGATGATCTCAACTGCTGTACTAATCGATGGAGTCGGCCCATTAACGAACTTGACCAAGGGATTCTTCTTCTGGAGTCAATATCTCGGTTTTCTACTAGGAACAAGCGCACGATAAGTTAAAATGCTAAATGGCGTATGCGCCGGTATGGTCCCATCATAAAAGTTAATTAAGTCATAATTGAGTTATGTAAGTGAGAAATTTTAAAACCAAAATCAGTTAAATCGTTTGAATTATGTTCCTCAAATCAGGCATTACTATACAACAATTAATTCGCCAATTAAATCCCATTTTGGTAATATAATTCAGTTAATAAATGACCGTAACAAATGAATGAGGGAAATTCTTGAAAAGAATTCTTAATTATTCCAATTTTCTGATATGATTTCGATTTCAATCCTTCCAGTGGCTAACCTAATTTCTGCAGTCTAGGAAGGCGTGCTTCTCTTCGAACCCGGATGTGATAATTGGTTTAAAACCAGATTGTTTGGAGGTGGTATTTCGTATTCAGAATGAGTTCGATGTTTTAGTGTTTGGACGCTCTCGGGTAATTTAGTATTCTGTCGACGTAGTCGGTCTCCCACTACGATAAACGCTTTTTACCAAGCTTATTGGAAACAGAACAGATAGATGGGGTACTTGAAGAGGTGCTGAAATATTTTATGTGCTTGGGATGTTGCAGATAAATTCTTGTCAATCTACTCGTATCAGAGAAGGGTCAGCGTTTTTTCGTTATTCCTCTCCTTTTTTTGTTGAAAACTTTTTTTTCCGAATTTTAAATAATATGTAAGGAAAGACTAACGTGAAATCAGGTAGGAGCTTGTGCGCACTTATCTAAAGTCATTTCCCGGACTCTGGAACAATGCTCCATAAGAATATCAGATAGAAAATTTGAAAGAATAAACAACATATAACCAAATTCATCGTTTTTATTCTGTTTATTTTCAAACAAACCCCTCTTCTCACTAAAACACATGCTTATACATCTTTTGATTCAATATATAATCAATAACCAGTAATAATGACATAAAATGAACTAAAACAGACTACACATACCTGCGATTTTTCAGTTATTTCTTAATAATTTCAAAACTTTTTTTGTCGTATTCGATTATCCGAATTTAAAGATATTCAGAATTCAACGTAACATACAAAAAATGTTTAGACAACACTGACGTGATGCCAGATGGCTTTGGTGCTCTTCATAAAAAACAAATATTTCATTGTCAGAGACTCAACAAGTTAAAAAAAGTATTCAGCATTTTCTGTAATTTAATGAAAATTCATGTTTGTTTTCAGCCAATGGGAATGTATCCGAACAAATATGAATGGCATTCTCCCAATCAAGAAAATGGAGACTGTTCCATCTGGATTAGAGCAGCTCAGCTGGAGTTCGACGACGGTAATTGGGAATGTCAAGTTACCGCCAGTGATTTCCATACACAGGATGCGCTCACAAGTTCACCCGTCAGATTTGTCGTCAGAGGTGAGTTGAATTTTTTTTTGTATCCTCAGTATCTGCTTCATTGAGAAAGATGATTGGTTTAATATTTAACATTTTTTTATTTGGGACATTATTATTGGCAGTTAATGAATTCATTAATTATTGAAATTATTTATGGTTATCAGAAATCTCTTCGCTTTGATCTTATTTTAATGGAACGAAATATTCGAATAGACTGGAAGCTGTGAAGATATTTCCTCTCCGTCAAACAAGTACTAGCGGACTGGTACGAGCTGCACTTCTTGTAAAGTTAATTAATAAAAAAGTTAATTGGAATATCTTTAAAACAAAAATATTTCATTAATTGCTGGCTAATGTAAAACATAACCTGAAACCAGGGCCGTATCTAGGGTGTGGCCAAGTGGCCCCCACCACAGGCGCAAGGTCCGCAGGAGCGCCAAAAAATATCAAATGAAAAAAAAACTTGAGCGCCAAAAAAATTCAAAGAATAAAATATAGGAGCGCCAACAAAATATTCGAGATAACATGTCACAGTTTTCATGTATACGCCAAAAATATATTTTTGCGTAAGGAGCGATGTACATAGATGAGTCCGCTGACAAGCCGAAAACCGATTGAATCGGGCCGTGTGCACCGTGCAAACCCTGTTACTTTGTCGAGTACCTGCCTTATGAGGCCATTCCAGTTAAAAGCAGGGGAAATGAAAAAGTTAGGTACTGTAGATTAGTTAGATGATCATGTAGTTGTGTTGCCTGTACGAATAGTTTTTTGTGAACAAGTGCAATAATATTAGGAAAATCGTCGAAAAACATAATTATAGTCAATATTAAGGTAAGATTTTGGATGACGTGAATACTAAAGGTAGCTATTATATTCGTTATTTCGATAAATGGATCACGGTGTAGAATAGAGAAACATAGAAGTTCAGTCACCTGGTTGAGGAGTAAAAAATCTACGCCAATTTGATGGCGCTGAAGAAAATCTTGCCACAGGCGCAGTAGTACCTAGATACGGCCCTGACTAAAATATGAGGATGAATATTTATTCCCACTTTAAAGATTATTAAAAAAACTGCTGAAAGTACCAACTCTGAAATAGAAACATGAACAGGAGATTTCGTGCCATACGTTCACGCTGCGACGCATTAGCTTGTGCGCATTCACCTGCGGTCTGTGATCACCTTACGTGCTCGCCTACCTTTGTTTGCTCAACTGAAACGTGGCATTTTTCCATCAAAGAATTGAAAAGAATATATCAAATCAAAAACAAATTGCTATCTTAATAGTGTTTCAATAGTCTTGCAATATTTATACATTTGCGTATTTTGAAGATTTTAAACAAACATAAATACATAGGAGAGTCTCCATGGAGTACTAATTACATGTGTGCCAAATTGTCTCATAAGTTACCGAATTCTTTGAAAGAACGAAAGGAAGAGAATTCCTGAGGTCTTTCGAAAGGTTGTTGACAGATAATTTCTTTTATTCAATGCAGGAATTTTTGAATGTCTGTACACATTGTTTGTTAAACCTTATTAGTATTTGTCATATACAGTCAATTAATATCATATATGTATACAGTGTGGAACAGCCAAATGGAATAAATTCGATAACGAATAAATGAGAGCGTGTTTGGAAAAACTCTTGGACACGGCGATTTGTAATTTTAACTGAGCATTTTTTTCAAAGAAAAAAATTATATAGGGTGCGTCATGTGACAGTGGCCAATACCCACTTTTTTATTTTAAATGCATGCCCCTGTATATTATTTATTTTTTGGATTCTTCAGAGAATTCTAGACATAAATCATGTACAATGTCCTATACCTATCTTCAACTGTTTCGGAAATATTAAGCCAGAACGATCTCCTGATCTGTCGCTGTTAGACTACTTTTGTGGGGATATATCAAAGGTATTGTATACAAAACTAAACCCCTCAACTTAGATGACTTAAAAAGACGAATCACGCTTGCGATTAGATCAGTTACACCTGAGATGTTGAGTAATGTTAGAAGACATTTCTATACCAGATTAGCATGTTGCCAAGACGTTCGCGGGGAGCATTTTGAACATTTACTACATTGACATCAATATTTTTTCAAATTATCAAGAAATAATCAGTATTAATTATCAGGTTTTTAGTGTAATGTAGCGAATTTGTGAAATGAAATAATTTTCTTTTTGTAATGTTAATTTTTGTAATAAATCTGAAAACACTTAATATTTCCGAAACAGTTGAAGATAAGTATAGGACATTGTACATGATTTATGTCTAGAATTTTCTGAAGAATCCAAAAAATTAATAATATATAGGGGCTTGCATTTAAAATAAGAAAGTGAGTATTGGCCACTGTCACATGACGCACCCTATATAATTTTTTTTTAATGCTCAGTTAAAAATACAAATCGACGTGTCCAAGTGTTTTTCCAAACACGCTCTCATTTATCCGTTATCGAATTTAGTCCATTAGGCTGTTCCACACTGTATGTAGATTTATGTTACTTATTGACTTGCCATGTAATGTTTATTTCGTTTTTGATGGCGTAAATAAATATTATTATTATTATAAAAAATACTAGTAAGCCAGTGGATCTATAGGCCGTAGATCTTTGGGCCGGTAGATCCATAAGCCAGTAGTTCAATAAGCCCATAGATCAATATAGGCCATAGATCAATGAAGCTCACAGAAACACGAAACAGAGCAGAGAAACCCGTTGAAAGCAAAGAAACTCGAAAGAACGCGAAGAAACACGAGAGGAAACGAAAGAAAGCGAAAAACACGAAAGAACGTGAGAAAAAATTAAAAAACCTGAAGAAAGACGAAAGAACTCAAAAAGCCCAAAGGAATGCAAAAAACCCGAAGGAACGCAAAAAACCCGTTAAGAGCGAAAAAACAGGAAAGAACTGGAAGAAACACGAATAAACACGATGAAACGTGAAAAAACGCGATGGAACGCGAAAAAACACAAAAGAACGCGAGAAAACACGAAAGGAACCGAAGAAACACGAAAGAACGCGAAAGAACGGGAAGAAATACGAAAGATCGCAAAAATCCCAAAGGAACCCGAAAAAAACCGTTGAAAGAGAAAAAACATGAAAGAACTGGAAGAAACACGAAGATACGCGAAAAAGCACGAAAGAAGCCGAAGAAACACGAAAGAACGCGAAAAAACGCAAAAGAACGTGAAAAAACACGAAGGGACCCGAAAAAACACTAAAGAATGCGAAAAAACGCCAAGAAACATGAAAGATCGCAAAGAGCCCAAAGCAACCCGAAAAAACCCGAAGTAACACAAAAAAACCCCGTTGAAAGCGAAAAAAACATGAACCAAATACGAAAGAACCCGATGAAACACGAAAGAACGCGAAAAAACACGAAAGAACCCGAAGTAACACGAAGGAACCCGAAGTAACACGAAAGAACGCGAAAAATCCGATGGAACCCAAAAACCCCGAAGGAGCACAAAAAACCGAAAGCGCGCAAAAAAACTCGAAGGAAAGCTGAATACCACGAAGGAGCACAAAGAAACCAAAAGAGCGCCAAAAATCCCGAAAGAACTTGTAAATTGCACACCCTGTATATTAATCGATCGTAAATTCATTGTAAATTGCACACCCTGTATGACATTTTATTGAAATTAGCTTCCGTACGCGGAAAAACACGAAAACTTGAGAAAAATCTGGTGAAAGTCAGCGCTACGAATGCGCAACTCAGATGTGACACCCTGTGTATGAATCGAAAATATTTCATCGAATTGAGAAGCCGTAAGCAGAAACAGCCGAAATAACTCGGTGGAAGGTAGCTGTTAGAAAGAGGCAACGCATATGAGACACCCTGTATATAATTGATTCGCAGTGGGTGCTTTTTCCACCAAAAAAAAACCTAAAGAATATCGTTTTAACTCCATCGATTAGCGCTTGGTTAATTTCACAAAGGTAAATTAAAAATTATTCGATAAAGGTCTAAAGGTTTAAAGAAAATCTTGCCACAGGCGCAGTAGTACCTAGATACGGCCCTGACTAAAATATGAGGATGAATATTTATTCCCACTTTAAAGATGATTAAAAAAACTGCTGAAAGTACCAACTCTGAAATAGAAACATGAACAGGAGATTTCGTGCCATACGTTCACGCTGCGACGCATTAGCTTGTGCGCATTCACCTGCGGTCTGTGATCACCTTACGTGTTCGCCTACCTTTGTTTGCTCAACTGAAACGTGGCATTTTTCCATCAAATTGAAAAGAATATATCAAATCAAAAACAAATTGCTACCTTAATAGTGTTTCAATAGTCTTGCAATATTTATACATTTGCGTATTTTGAAGATTTTATACAAACATAAAAACATAGGAGAGTCTCCATGGAGTACTAAATACATGTGTGCCAAATTGTCTAATAAGTTACCGAATTCTCTGAAAGAGCGAAAGGAAGAGAATTCCTGAGGTCTTTCGAAAGGTTGTTGACAGATAATTTCTTTTATTCAATGCAGGAATTTTTGAATGTCTGTACACATTGTTTGTTAAACCTTATTAGAATTTGTCATATACAGTCAATTAATATCATATATGTATACAGTGTGGAACAGCCAAATTGAATAAATTCGATAACGTATAAATGCACTGTAAAAAAAAAAATTCTGCGCTCAAACTCCTCAGGAGTTTGAGATTTTTTTCAATCAAACCATTTTAATTTGAATTAATCTAAAATTGATTACTCCAAATGAACTATTTTTCTTGATTAAAACAACCTAGTTGATTATAGAGAACAGCTAAAACATTCGCTTGAAACTTTTCACATTTCAGCGAAATGAAAGAAACAACTGATTCAACATAAACATACAATTACAAGAAATTGTTTATGCACTTGTCTCAATATCCATAATTGATTGATACAAATACATTATTCTAAATAGGTTTTAACGAAACCATTCGTTCGTTTCATTTTTATTTGTTCAATAGAACGAAGGTACGGTTGTCGTAAATTCTGTCAGTTGATGCAACGACTACAGTTTCTTGAGACAAGAATCTCGTGAGATTATATTATTCGCCTCATTTACTTGAAGAAAACTATAAATATTTGAATAAAATTGAACATATAATTGTTGCAATATGAAGTGACATTTGTAAAAAAAATATTGCGTAATTGATTTAATAAAACGAATTAATTGTAGCAATTTTTTTATATTGGCTGCAATTAAATCAAAACTCTATCTCTTTTATATTAAATATATCCCATTTAAATGCAATTATTTGTGCATTTTACTCACAATATTGTTGTATTCGGTGATAAAGATGACATGGAATACATGATGCGCAAGCTAATTAAATAATACGAGAAGTGGGGCTTAAATGTCAACTTAGAGAAAACCAAATATCTTTGTGTTGGTGGAGAACCGGGTGATCTGGTATTGGATGATGACAGGGATGAGATGATAACCCACTGCCTGGACTATAGCTATTGTAGCGGCAGGGGAGTGTATAGGGATCTCTTGGCGGCACTCTATATAGCCACGCATAGCTTAGTTCAGCAGCGCTTCGGTAGCCTAGAGGTTTGCGCTCAAGTTTCACACCGATTAGGTACTAGGTGCCGGGTTCAACTCCCGGCGGCTCCTCAAAACTTCTAACCACTGCGTCTATGGCATGGCGCACACAAGCCTTACTGATGAGTCCAAATGTGTGCGCCAGGGACGAAACGCATAAGTAGGGATAAATTCCTTCGATTCTACATTGGTGACCCCGACGTGATGGGAACGGTTGTCTTTACGACGTGTCTTGAAAAGCAGACGGTTGACGCTTGAGGTATACTCGCTTCCTCTCTGCAACTTCCAACGAAACTCTAGACGCCTTTCCCATTCTGTACAATATTCATTAATATAAAAGAGAAATAATTGTTCTGTGAAGAAAAATAATGATTACATACAAATTTTTTTTTTTTGTTTTATCAAATTATTCCTTTGCTAGTGTCAAAAACCCTTCAATTCAGCTCAAATCAATCAGTTTCTTAACCCAAGAAACTTTCACTTGACATAAGAGATACTATCATTTTTATCGACTGAATTCTCGACCCATTCAACTAAGATCCTTTAAATCAACTACAAATCGAGTTTCAGTGAAATGTAATATTTATTTACATGAAACCAAAATTTTTATTCTACGAAAAGTATCAGTAGTTACATACTAATTAATATTACCGTTGGATCAAATTTTTTTACCACCTGAGTCAATAACTCTGAGCTTGGTTGAAACTAATCAGTTTCTTAGCTCAAGAAACTTTTATTTAGGGTAAACGCCATTCTCAACCGTAGAGGGCGGTAGGGTCAAGTACTTTATGCATTTGGCTGTATTCAAACGTACGGAGTACTTGAGACAAATTAATATGGTTTGAGATGAGGAACTATTTTTTACAGTGTGAGAGCGTGTTTGGAAAAACTCTTGGACACGGCGATTTGTATTTTTAACTGAGCATTAAAAAAAAAAATTATATAGGGTGCGTCATGTGACAGTGGCCAATACCCACTTTTTTATTTTAAATACAAGCCCCTGTATATTATTAATTTTTTGGATTCTTCAGAGAATTCTAGACATAAATCATGTACAATGTCCTATACCTATCTTCAACTGTTTCGGAAATATTAAGCCAGAACGATCTCCTGATCTGTCGCTGTTAGACTACTTTTGTGGGGATATATCAAAGGTATTGTATACAAAACTAAACCCCTCAACTTAGATGACTCAAAAAGACGAATCACGCTTGCGATTAGATCAGTTACACCTGAGATGTTGAGTAATGTTAGAAGACATTTCTATATATATATATATTCTTTTGAACTTTTGGCTGACAATATTTAGTTAGCAAACAATAAAGCATATAGATCAGGGGTTAGTGAGGGGGTGTCATACAATTCGGCATATGACATAAAAGCCTAGGGAAAAAACCCCAGTAAAAAAAAACCCTGGCTCCCGTCTAAGTGTGAAAATACAAAAATAAGCTGAAATATATTTCAGGGACTTCTTTCTTCAAGAGTGATCTTCTATTGATGGAGAAAGAGACTTCTTCAAGGTGCTCACATTGAATCTGGAAATAAAAATACAAAAGCAGAAAAAAGAACTGAATAACAAAAATACGTATCATTTCTATACCAGATTAGCATGTTGCCAAGACGTTCGCGGCGAGCATTTTGAACATTTACTACATTGACATCAATATTTTTTCAAATTATCAAGAAATAATCAGTGTTAACTATTATGTTTTTAGTGTAATGTAGCGAATTTGTTAAATGAAATAATTTTCTTTTTGTAATGTTAATTTTTGTAATAAATCTGAAAACACTTAATATTTCCGAAACAGTTGATGATAAGTATAAGACATTGTACATGATTTATGTCTAGAATTTTCTGAAGAATCCAAAAAATTCATAATATATGGGGGTTGCATTTAAAATAAGAAACTGTCACATGACGCACCCTATATTATTTTTTTTTTTAAATGCTCAGTTAAAAATACAAATCGACGTGTCCAAGCGTTTTTCCAAACACGCTCTCATTTATCCGTTATCGAATTTATTCCATTAGGCTGTTCCACACTGTATGTAGATTTATGTTACTTATTGACTTGCCATGTAATGTTTATTTTGTTTTTGATGGCGCAAATAAATATTATTATTATTCTAAAAAATATTATATTATAATCGCTCAAAAAAAGGCTCGCGTCGATTGGTCGAAAGAAATGCTCCAATGACTGTGCTTCGAAGTACGTCTATGACATTGTGTCAGGTGATGAATCTTGGATTTACGCGTATGAGCCCAAGAGTAACCAGCAGTCGACTGTATGAGTGTTTCAAGATGAGCCAAACACATCAAAAGTTGCTCGCGCACGAAGCAATTTCAAGAAAATGGTCATCGGTTTTTTCGGAAAAACTGGACATGTCGCAATTGTACCACTAGAACAACGAAGAGTAGTCAGTTCTTAGTGTTACACAACCATTTGTTTGCCATTGTCTTCTAAGAAATCAGGAAAACCAACCGCCGAAGACGGATCACTTTTACCACGACAATGCGATCTCTAATACATCGACTCAAACAATTGCATTTTTGGGCACTAAAAACATCGATTTGATGAGTCATCCGTCGTATAGTCCTGACTCAGCATCAAATGACTTCTTTTTATTTCCATACGAAAAAATAAGATGAGAGGTCAACGTTCAACTGAAATAGCGGTTCAGAATGCATGTTTTGGATATACCTCAATCAGAGTGGCAAAAGCGCTTCGACAATTGGTTCAAACGTATCCAAAAATTTATAGATCTTAATGGGAGACATTTGAAAAAAAAAATTTCGATTTTCGATCATTAATATTTGTTTTTGTTCTGTAATCCCGAAACATAAAATACAACCCTCGTGAAATACACCCGGATACTCTCTGTTACTGTGCAGTCGATATATTTTTCAACTGAATCACAATCTCGGGATATTAAACAGCACGCCCTCTTAGAATTACCAGTCACAATATTTCATCCTGATATTCATTGATCGTAGAACGTTGAAAATCTCATGTAAATCCCTTTCAAACCCAAACTTCCTGAAGCTATTATTCAGCAATTTCAGACGCTCCTTAAGTCCGCTAAAACTTCTCAACAAGCAGCCCAGTATTCTATTATGAAAACCTTGGAGTTATAACTCGTTACGAGCCGACGGTACCGTAAAACTGCAGGTCGCGAACGGTAAATATCAACATTAATTCATTTGGCTACTTAAAAAGTTGGCGGAACGACCGAAATCCGTAGCGATGACAGTCGGGAACAAGCCATGAATCCCTCACTTATTCTCGAAGCTTATTGTCCGACCGAAACTTATAGAAAAAGCTACACAATGGGGCTCGGGCCTTAAATCACGTATGTATAAACACGACGAGGTATATCTGCGCTGACGGAAGAAAAGCTCATGGAACTTTTTCCCGACTTAGCAGCGCTTTCCAACTTTCAACCACGTCAACTTTCCAACAATATTGACTGGCGAAGTTGCGCCGCGGGAATCATAAAAGGGGACGATGTTGCGAAAGTGGCTCCCCATATTGAGTTTTGCATAGTATGAATAGTTTTCCAACTACGTATATGAGGAGCTGCGCAACAAGTTAGGCTGATATCGGATATGATATAATAACTAGTATGATTTATTGATCTTTAGCTTATTGCGCAATGGCTTTTCGAAAGAATAACCTGTTTCATACTTTATACTATACTTCATTATCTTCATTTCTGTATTCACTTAATTTTTAGGGAGTCACTGAAATATTTCTATTCATGATTAACAGATCACAGTGATTTTATTGCCCAACAACGTTTAGGGCTGTGCCCTTTATTAAATTTGGACTGAAATATCAACACAAGCAGTATAACGATTATTACACTTTCAAACGATTCATTTTATAGTTAAGGATACATTAAGTATGAAATGAATAGAAATCCATTGTCAACGCAAGAAGGTTTTTAAAGTAAAATTTCTTTAAGCGCGAATAGGAGGACAATGCAACGGAAGTCCGTTACGGCAATATGGCATCACGTTTCTTTACCATCCGGTTTTCAAAAAATTTTGATTTTGTCAATAGATACTTTATAAACAAATCAATCAAAAATAATTAGTAAAAAATATTAAATTGAATAATAATAATAACTAATTTTTGGTAACACAAATCGGCCTCCATATTTGGTAGTACAGGAACAAAGCAGCGGGAATTTTAAATTTTCTCAAGCATGCATGTTGAATAAACACTGAATTATGCCGCTCATGTGAAATTCAGGCATGTGCTAGATTATTGAGATGAAAAAAAAAGTTGTTATAAATTTTCATAATTTTATTGTTATTTTGGTGGATATCTAGGATTATGATTACAGAGTATTATATCATATGAAATTGATTCCAAAAATGAACGGACCACAAAATTCATTGAATTCAGATCAAGAGATAATTAAATTAATATGAATAAAAGATCAGTTACTAATTGATATGAAAGAAATGAACAAAATGAAAAGAAAACATGAAATGAAGACAAGAAAAACAAAGGATACTGAATTTATACAAAAATAAATGGAAGAAGAATATTTTACTTATATTCGCAATAATATTAACTCAAAAAATTTTGACAATCTTATCGTTATTCAACCATGAATACAAATTATTCAGAAGCAGAGTATAAAGAATTGATAGGTAGAGATGAGTCTTCAGTATTGTTAGCATGTCAACAATAAAAAGAATAAGAATTATTTAGAGAATTCAAGGTTTTTGATTAGCTTACTTTGAAATTACAATGCAATGGAAAACAGTATGAAAAATAAATGAAGTTCATGTGGTTTGAATAAATCTAATGAATTTCCAGACTTCATAAGAAATGAATTAATAAACAACGAAAAAAATCAAAGAAAGATATTAGAAAAACAGTCATTTTACATCAAAAAACTTATGCTACATATAAAACACTTATCAACAATAAAAACATTTATCGATATAAGAAATACATATTCTATACAAAAACGGGTCATATTTTATGTAGGCTTTTTTATCAATGTTCTAGGGGTTATGATAGGTTTCCGCCTACAGATAACGTCTAACGTCGAAATAAACACGGCTTCCGTATTTACAAGTTTATTTACACCAAAAGAATAAATAAAATTGTCGTCTAATATACAGGGTGTTCCTAAATTGAACGTACAAACGAAAATGGGAGATTTCTTAAGTGAGTTTAAGAAAAAAAAGTCCCATAAACATGGGGTCGCAAACGTTTCGTTTTTGAGATACATAGTGTTAAAGTTTGAATTTTTTTCAAGTTTTTTTCTCATAGTATCTACATTTCACAAGATATTCAACTGAAATTTGGCATAAATATTACATTTGAGATTTCTCACCACGTGACATGGCAATTTCGATAGAAGATCTACAGGGTGATATTTTTTCTGGAATACTGCCACCTGTTCTTCTGCAGAACTTTTTTTTGGTGAGCAACTGTTAGTTTGAAAAAATGTAAAAAGAAGCTTTGTTCTTATACTAAATTTTTCGGTCTCATGTAGTGGCACTGAATTCATTAACCACAGATAACAAACTGGCCTTCCTATCATAGTTACGAGAATTTCGAAAGAATCGTTCAAAATTTTCTCGAAATCGTTGGTAGATACGACAAAACTACATGAGTCCGAAAAGTTTAGTATAAGAACAAAGCTTCTTTTTATATCTTTTCAAATTAACAGTTGCTCACCAAAAATAAGTTCTGCAGAAGAACAGGTGGCAGTGTTCCAGAGAAAATATCACCCTGTAGATCTTCTATCGAAATTGCCATGTCACGTGATGAGAACTGTAAAATGTAATATATATGCCAAATTTCAGTTGAATGTCTTGTGAAGTGTAGATACTATGAGAAGAAAACTTGAAAAAATTCAAACTTCAACACTCTGTATCTCGAAAACGAAACGTTTGCGACCTCATGTTTATGGGACTTTTTTTTTCTTAAACTCTTAAACTTGAGGAATCTCCCCTTTTAGTTCTAAAGTTCTAAAACGATCGTTCAGTTCTTACTTTGGCCAATAGTTCTCAAACTCGCGAAACGTCCAACACTTTCGTTTTAATCGTCTTTCGAGTCATCACTTCTGTCTTAATAGTCTTTAGAGTCTAGAGATAGAGTCTGCGTCTGAGTTCGAATTGGCGTCTAGAGTGAATGTACCTTCGATACGACCAATTGATCTCGAGTCCCTTTCGTCATTTAAGGATTACACCCCCAACTGTCTATTGGTTACATAGTTTAACATAGTTCCCACCACTCCACTTAGGGTACTTCGTCATAACTCTTATTTCTCTCAACTCTTGAGATGCACATGTTAACCTTTTAACATAACACGTCCGAGTCGCTCTTGGTCCTCTAATAAATATTCCAAAACGTCATCTCGAACATATCTGTTCAATTGGCTTGTCTAAACAGCGTCTAAAAGATAAACGAAAATAGTTTGTCATCTTAAGATTATCGATACACGAAGACGCGCTAAGAAAATATCAGATTTCACATTTTCAACATTTCACATTTTAAATGATTCTTAACTTGATTGCATCTCGCACAATGCTTAAGAATTTTTACTTCAATCGCGTGTCAACGTAACACGCACTTTCTTTTGTCATGTACCAAAATCAACAGTTATTCTTCTTCATTTGCTTATGTGTTCTCATCATTTATATATATATATATTTCTGAATTAGTGTTGAATAAATTTGGTTTAGTCTTTGAACGTATGTTGAGTCATTGGTTTTTTTATATAAATCAAAAAATTATTTAGTCTTTGAATTTTTCTTCTTTTCTAATAATTTTGTATTCTCGGAGTTGAAAGTATGGTTTTTGTCTATTTTTGAGCTGTTTGAGTGTTTGAATATTTAAGATCCTGTCATATCTTTGTTCAGTTAGTCCTAAGCGCCAATTAATGACCGAACAGACTTTCAAGAACAAAACCAAATTTACTCAAAACTAATTCAAAAAATAAATAATAAGAACATATAAAAAAGTCAAAAAGAAAAACTGCAGATTTACATTGAGTAAACTGTCAAGACATGACAAGAAACTTGTTGATTCCAAACATATCAGGAAGAAGGTGATGGATCTCTATTCATTTCATTTTAAACATGTATCGAGAAATTTTGATGGCTCATATGAAATGGGGAAACAAAAACTGAAATATTCCACACGTTTAAGCGATAAAAATAAGATAAATCGCTGAAACCGATCATTCATTATCTTATACTCAATAAATTTGTAATGACATAACATCGACATGCTTTTACATCCTCAGCCCTCACGTAGCTAATTAAAATGGTTTTAGATGATTGAAACTATTAATATTGACCATAAATTGCGAATTTACGACTTTTAAATGCCATTACGATTCTGAGACAGTATAAAAGAAACATACAGATTGCTTCCATTTTATTCGTTGGCCTAATTCCAGACTCGCAATTGTGTCTCGAATTTCTCATACTCGATTGCTTCTAACCTTTCCTGTTGAATTTCCATAGCAATACGATGATCTCCAAGTTCCTCCCATTTCAATTTTCTCAACGCGTTCTTCCTAGGGATGTTTCCCTGCTTTGCTTCAATCGAATATCCATCATAAATATTCTATGTGGATAGGTGATTTTTATTCGATTTCCAGAGGGAAAAAAATATCAATTCGAAATATCGCAAACACCTTGAACATTATTGAGAGAATTCAATATTCATTTTTCATCAACATTCATAAGATTATGACTTGATTTATTAACGTCTGTGAGTATTTCTGGTCTTGTAAACTACGGTAAAATTCTCTCAAAAATAATGGCTTTCAAGACTTATTGTATATACAAACTCGTTATCCCAGAACCAAAAAACAGATTTCGGATAATGAAGAACAAACTACCACATTTCCACTCTGAGGCAACATCGATAAAAAGTCATAGATCAGCATTATCAAAGGCTTGGTCCTACGTGACCTACTAGATCGATTCGAATTCACGATTTGACTATTCTAGAACCATCTGGATTGTGTACAAATAGGCATATGTGAATAATAAATACGAAAACTCCTGATGGTTTTGGAAAACTCAGAACGTGAAACCCGAGAATGGACCTAATGTATTCAAATCAAAATGTACTACTTCGGCAACCTAGAGCAGAGCGAGCGGGCTCAGAGGATTTTGAAGCAGTCGGAAATACCATTTTTTTATTTTGGACGCTTCCGTCGCGCTCAGGAATAACTGTGTTATAAGTTTGTTCATTCATTGTAGCCGTTGTATTAGTATCACACTGCTCCAGAGTACGGAAAAGGACTCTAGAACAAGGGCGCAAAGCTCCTATCGTCAGTATTTTTTTCTAAATTTTTATAGAGTTTTTTTTCCTAGGATTTCTTATCATACACTAAATTGTATGGCACCTAGTAACTAAACCATGTTTACACACTTAATGTTATATTGTACGCTGCCAAAAATTGTACGCCACAAGTCTGAAGAATGTGTATACCAACATTGGTTGGTTTTTAGGAGAAACAATTCGAGCTTCGAACAGAACTGTGAGTGATTATTTTAAATTTGAGATATGGGTTTTTTCATTCATTGCGACGGATATACTAGTATCTTACTGGTACATAGTACGGAAAAAGTCTCAAGAAGATCACCAAAGCTCCTGTCCTCACGTTGGTGCGTTTCTACTTTTTTCCCATAAAATATCACTTGTTCAGACAGGGTCAATATCCCGGTACATTATTAACTGTCTGGTATCGCGACGTATCGTGCCCTTTTACCCCGGTCTCCAGAGATAATCGGGCTTTTTAATTGCTTGTTTGTGCTTCAGCTGGGTGTAATAATTAATAATGAGCGTCCCATAACACGATTTCGCGATCGCCCACTAATCCTGCCATGCCACCGTGAAATCTCTCATAAATCCTTTGACCGATGGCCCAAAGCGCCAATTTCGAACGAAATCGCAACAAGCTTCCGCTACAATACACGTAGCTCGGCATCGGAAACGGTCCCCGAATAGCTTTGATTTATTTGACAGCCATTGTTGGCGGGAGATCCCGTTGACGTAACAGTTGGCGAATGGGACGAGACTAATTTCGGGAGAGCACGGTCCTGAATAGTGAGGTGCTTGATTGGCAGGCCACGCCATACGGTTTTGAGTTTGAAGTTCGACTCCACATTCTCAAATCGATTTGCAAAGATTTTCTTCTTTTCGAAACGCCCTTGCGACCACATTCTAGCGATGCGTGCAAATTGTTTGAGTAACTTTGAAC
Organism: Micraspis discolor; assembly: GCA_030674115.1. Classification (NCBI taxonomy): domain Eukaryota; kingdom Metazoa; phylum Arthropoda; class Insecta; order Coleoptera; family Coccinellidae; genus Micraspis; species Micraspis discolor. Next base: position 8,947,426 of record JARTUT010001740.1, read on the forward strand.
GTTCAAGGGTTATGACCCCTTGTTTACCCACAGGTCACCTTGTGATTCGATACAAAGGCCACAAAGATTGAAGGCGAATCCATTCAACTGAAGATTAATTCCTTTATCAGAGGACTAAAATAACTCCACCTCTATAGTGTAAAAAATGAACAACCCCAAGTCGGTATCCACGTGGAGTACTACTCTAGATTTTCGGAACAAAGAAAAACTGTCTGGTAGCAAAAAATCCAATTAGATAAAGTGGTGCAATATCGGGGTTGATGTAGATCTTAAATTAGATATCATATACTTATTCTTGCGTACCACAGTTAGTTTACTGTGGCTGTTCTTGATGAACCAATCTTCGATTGACTCAGTTGGGATCTATATCTTAGAGGTTCAAAGATATACGTCGATACCAAAACGGTGTGTGGAAATTTCACTTGATACTGCTTGGTTAGCTCAAAGTAAAAACACTATTTAACTACAACAGTAAAGTGACTTTATTGTTTCGTCAGTCTATGACTGAGCTTGATGTTTACAGTACAGGCGGTTGCGTGATTCTCTCTAAAATACATCTGTTTTTAGTTTTTATATTCTCATCCTTCTGGTGCAAGAATGGGGTAGAAACATTCGAGAAAATTCTATTGGAATTCCAAGAGCCTTCTTGAAAGATTTCATTCTCAAGTATATAATGGAACCGCATGTTCCCCGTTCAAAGTGTTGCATTCCTTACAGATAAAATAGATAAAAAAGGTTCCTTCAATATATTTGTTAACCCTGTAATTGAGCCTTATGCTTTAAATGACCTGAGTGGTCAAATATCCTGTTGGTCAACAGATGTATCTGTCTGTTCCATGAGTAAAAAGAGATCGGACACAACTCTATTGATACATTTCAACCCTGAAATTGGGGTGCATTTCTCAAATGAACTTTCCACTCAGGCAATTATCTTCTCGGGAACGATTATTTATGGTTAACAAATATATCTGTTCGATATAAGGGATCGAACACTTATAAGAACTTGAATATAAGTATAGTATTTAGCATTTTCTAACATAGTTCTAGTGCCAATGCGGACCTGTACAATGAAATCTAGAGACAGTGAGGAATTACCGATTAGAAAAAATATTCGCGTTAATTTTCTTTTGACACCGAGACCGATAAGTCAAATTAATAAACTTGTTTCGTTTGACAGTTTCCGTAATTCATAGGACGACTAGATAGGATATTTATGCCCGGATTGTGTTTCGCAGTGAAAAAACTTTCAATGGCCTGTCACTTCAAATTAGGAATATGTGAGTTCTAATTGTATGTCCTTGTGTTGAGACAACACAAAGATATGGCGTCAAAATCAGTGTTGCACTTTGTGAACTTCGGATCAGGTGTTTACTTTTTCATTATGATCAAGCCTTCAAATATTCGTGTTACAATTTTGGTAATTTAGCATTCACGGTACACGCATCAAATATCTCTCACTTATAATCCGTCAAAGTCTGAGAAATCGATATCCATTTTGTTTCAACATTTATACGTTTTTATACCCATTCATTCGTATATGATTATCTTCATTTATGTCTTCGCGTGGAAAATAAAAATATGTAGTTATATTTTTTCGAAGGATTTTATTGGTCATCAATCTTACTCTGCAGGATTTAGATGCCTTTTTGGTAAAGAATAAAAGTTTATTCATGAGTAGAATGCTATAAATTTTTCATGTTTTTCAGGTCAACGAGTTTCGGTTTTCTTGTGTTTTCAACTGGAAATCTTCTTTTCTGAGCAGGATATTTTCTCGATGTTTGACGAAATTCAACTGTCGACTGATTAATCATTTCATTAATTTGTGGTTCCTTCAGGTATGATGATAAAATAATTATTGATTGGTACTTGTATAAGAAATTGATGTTCCGGGTCATTGTAAATGGTTGAGTATCCATAGCTCACATTTATAGTAGTCGAGGAAGCATCATATTTAATCTAATTTGATTGGAGCATCCGTTGGATGATTTCTTTTATTCGAAGATGGTTTGACAACAAAATTTCACATGGCAGTCAAGAAAAGCTTCTGCCCGAGCATTTGATTCTCTAGCCAATTTCAACTTGAAGGAATATGCTTTGTTAACCACGAAAATTATCTAGATCGAAAATTAGAAGAATTGAGAATGGATTGTTTGTATACCTTTTCTGAAATGATGAAGTTTTGTCAACGGAAAACTCCAGATTACGTATAATGAGTTTCAAATTCTCGATATAATTAGAAAACGAAATTAAATCCCTAATGTATATTTAATACACCATATTCATTATGAAACAGAGACGGTTTCGGCGTTCAGACCCTCATCAGATGCTGCCTGAATGATGGAAGTATTTTCATTCTTGAAGCTTCGGATTACTTGAAAGTGAAGACTGGCATTTCCTGAGTGGTGTTTTATGTGATGACACCTTCGAGTCGACAGCATCACCGTTAGTTAAGGCATTCTTGAAAATTAAATTTGGAGGTTTTGTGGCTTTTGCATTTGATTTTGAAAATATTGGTATCATTAGGCTTGTTCAAGAATAATTATGTGTCACGGTTCGGTATCAATGCGACGCCACTGGATGTTTCTCTTTTGACTCGAGAAGCGAAATATTATAGCGGTTTTAGTTCGATTCTTTAACTTTTTTATATTTTATAATATGTGTGGGACATCGGAATATTATTCTTTCGTATGTCCTTCAGAAACTGTTTTTCAACTTTGAAAGAGATATACCTTACCTTTTGAATCTTCGTTTTAACGGATCAAGTTTTCGAAGTTGATATCATCTAAGTTTTGGAAAAAGGAAATTACAGTGTTTTATTACCGTACCTGCCCGTAATTTTATCGACATTCTGTCGGATCGAAACCATACTTAGTGGAAAACCATACATTAGGCCTGCATTTCATCATGTAAGTTGAAACATTTCAGTTATTAATTATTATTTGTGCCAATTTTATTTACAATGTAAAACTTTCTTATGTCTCACACATTGCGTTTTGCTTGTTTGCAGAAGGCCTTTTTCTTCTTTCTTTTTACTACCGTTCCGAGAGCTGTTCCTGAGGATTAGGAATGAAACCTTATTCTTTCCGTTTGCGTTGTACTGGAGTTCGTGATTTTGGCAACATCCAAGTTGATGGTCGTCCTGTTTGAAATTATCTACCTTCGAAACATTTATTGTTTTTAATGACTGAAATTTTGATGCTGCTCACTGCCCTTCCATAATAATTGTATCGGAAAATTATTACCATCCATCTAAATTAGTTTGAATCGAATCTATACCTTAAAATTATTGCTAATTCGAACACAATTTGTTCGATATGTGTAATTATGTTATATCTATATAGTTGAACAAGTACTAACGTATATGGTAAATTTTGTTGAACATCCCCCATTATATTTTATGAATGTTGTAAACCATTTATAACGTTATAAAGGGCTCCTTTAATTTGATATATTTTATATAGGAAAATTCCTTCTATTTTCAATCTTACGTATTTATAAGATCTCTTAGGAATTTGAGTTAACATTTGTTATTTGGATGATTATAGAAAATTTACCCAATTTTCGTGATTTTCTTTCACTTTTTCTGAGTGTCCATCTAGTTTTAGGAAGTTTTTTTTTTTATAAATCACGTGGCGCCCCAAATGAAGAAAATATATAAATTAAAATCTAACCCCGACCCCTCACCGAACGTAGAGCTAGCGGCCTTCCTAAATACTAAATAAATTTTCTAGTAGGCAAAGTCCACTTGATGTTTTGTCAGCAACTCTCGATGACACAGAAACTGAATATATTGACAATGAATGTTAAATAGCAATTATATACTGAAGTTAATTTTTCTGTATTTTTCTGTTATCAAATAAAAAACTATTCATTCATAAATAAAAAAAACCTGTTATTACATATTATGGATTATGGCTACGGGGGAAACCATGTAAAAAAACACGCCTTGCATTCTTCCTAGAGATTGGTGAGGAAACGAGTACTTCGCCATAATATAGTCAGACGCTTTTCGGCGTCCGAAAACAATTTCACAATTTTTATCATGACCCATATTGACCTCTGAGCAATAGATCGCGAGATATTTGCATTTTTCCGCAGATTGGGATTTAAAATAGCTAAAATGACTGGACTACCATATAATTACACTTCTCAGTTTTCAAGAACTGAAAAAAACTTGCTTATTCTCTTATTTCATCTCGGAACCTGGAGGAATATCAAAAGTGAGAATTTCCCGTGGAAGAGAAACACATTAAATCAAATGGAGTGGTTAATGCTCAGGAAAATGCGCACTTTAGGGTTCAAGAGTTCTGTTGGACAGAGACTGCGGATAACAGAAATTCTCCACAAGAAGGATACGGGTCAAAGAGCTTGGACGCTCGTGTCTTCCGCGAACATTAATTTTTTTATTCGCTGTGGAGAATTTTTGGGATTTATTTTCATCACATGATAATTTATGAATTTCTTGTTTTGTTTGTTTCTGAGATAAAAAAATTACTGGATGAAAATTCTAGCTATATTACTAAAATGGAAAATGGTACCGAATAAAAGGAAATCTGTATCGTGGAGCGACATCAAAAAGAATTCTGTAATGGAGAAGAAGATTTGTGCAAGTTATTGATTGGTATGTTAATTCTCATGAAGAATAATACTTTACAAGTAAGAACCTCATTTTCTTCCAAAACTGAGATTTGAGAGCAAAATCAAATACGAACTAATATAAACTTATTTACGGAAATTCATTTTTATGCAAAGAAAACAGATTCATTATATTTATTCAGTCTCATCATTAAACTAAAATATTTTCAGAAACGATAGTGTATATTGATCATCAAATATAATATTGGATTTATTTACTTCATTATTCTGATCTGAACTTGTGGTTCGTGGCTCCACAACCAGACTTATTTCCACTCACTGAATGACATTTTTGCTTTCGAATATCTTAATTTCAACGTCATCATTTCTATTCTTTCATTTGCCTGCCATGGTAATGATGTCAAATGATTCGTCTTTTCCACTTAGATTTCTCGATTATCATAAACTTCTTGTAAACAAATGGTTCTGTACCAAGCTGAGTTGATGAGTTTTTGAATTTTCAAGAACTATTGTCACATAATCGGTTTTCGTGCTGAAATGAGGCAACATTTGCTTCCTAGTGTTTCGAACTTGAATCTTCTTCGAAATAGAAGATCCAAATAGGACTGACGCTGTACGTCAAAACGTTCTGAGCATGTGAAATGTCGAAAATATCATAGCTCTAGATGGCGGCAACATTGCGTGTTGCATAGACAAGAAATATGTACAGCAACAATCGTACAAGTAAAAAATGTTAAAGGGGATCATTTATTCCTCCAGAATTTCGAAGAGAGCCATTTTCAAATTGTCTGAAACAACGCCATAATAATTTCATCCAGAAACTCTTCCAAGGTTCAGAAGTAAATGGATTTTGAGTGAATCCAAGTTTACTAGGACCTTTATGTTTATGTACTGAATAGATTGTATTTCACAGATTCAGTTTTTTTCGCTAGAAGGAGTACAGTGATTAAGTTTATGTTATGTGTCGAACACCACTTTCATTATTCGAAATCAATTATATAGATACGCCGTAATGAATGCTCCTTTTCAGCTTCACAAGAACAAATACTCAGAAAACAAAATCGCATGAAATACATTTTAAATTCTGAAATTTAGAATTCTACCTTATTGTGAATGTCAAAAGTTGCTTGACGGAGGAAATGAATAAATGAAAATTGTATGAAAGATTCATAAATAATTTGCATGCTTTCACCCTCACGTAAATGTCATAAGATCATTCACTTGTCTCGATATTTGGAATGACGCATAGACTACCTATAGATAGGCAACTCTGGCATGAATTTTGGTCCCGGCTTAGAGCTCAACTTACAGCGCCATCTTTCGTCATCTTAGAGTCGATTACAGATTCCATTCGCACAACGTTCCGTCTCGTGGCGCCCTCTAGTGCATTTTATAAGAGTTATCATAGGATTCCACGCAAGCGCATGTTGAATCCCATATTTTTATTGGATTTGAAAACAAATACATTTGAAATGACCATAATTCTTTAAATCTGCTGTAGATTGTCACAATTTCAATAAAAAAATATCATTTGATCAGAAAATTGTGACAATTTGCAGCAGATTAAAAGAATTATGGTCATTTCAAATATATCTGCCTTTCAAATCAAAGAACATACTAATCTTTAGAGGATGAAAGGAAATAAACAAAAAAAGAAACTTTAGAAATATATATATAATGCAATAAATAATCAATTTACAAAAATTTCAATATCGAGGGAAAGAATAAACGAACCAACAATAATTATGCAACAATTACCCATCGAGTTATGAAAATACATTGAAAGAATAAATAGTGACAGATACATCAATTTAAGCATGAAATGCATTAGATTTATACTTTTATGACAGAAACAATTTCTAAAAGTCTATTTTCTTTTAGATACTTTTTCGGATGCCATCTTCATTATTGGATCATAAGATCTTATTGCTTTTTTTTCCTTATAAAATTTTATAAATAGTTCTGTCATAAAAGTACAGAAATAATATCATGGCAGAATCAATAAACTTATTAACTGAAATTCCTTGAATTTGGCGTTTCAACGGTAAATCTCACATATCCGTTGAAGTATTCTAGGAATCTTCTGATTCGAAACATTCGATTTTTATGAAACCTACTATAAGTGGAATACCCAAAACTATAATCAATGATCATGAGCAGTTCACTTATATATAAATACCTTGTTGCCTCAAAGTTTCTTCAGGAGTTCTGGAGGGTAGACAAAGTATGCTTACATAATCTGAAAGATTATTGAAATTACAAAAATGATAATCATAGGGAGTAGAATGAATTACTTGGCAAATGAAGTGTTGGTAGAGCAAATCTTTTCAGCTTTCCATGAGGGTCTATACAATCCATATGAAAATGCTTTATGCAAATAACACTTTTGGATGAATGAAGACATGGATTTCTGATTCTTTCCAACCAAACATTTCTAACACCCTCAACTTGTGTAATGAAAAACCTAGAAAGAAAACAGTGTTAGAAACTGTCCCAAATTTTTACTAATCAGAAATTACTACACGAATATGAAATTGCTACAGAAAATATTAATTCACAGTACATTTTTAGTGAGTTATAAGTTAATACAAAACTACTACTTATATGAATGCAACACATACCTTTTGACATTACTATCACTGTAGCATAGATAAATAAAAGCACTGTAGCAATTGGGAACACAGCAAGAATAAACCATTTCATTCAACCAGTTCATGCTCATCATAAAATAGTTTCTTACTCTTCATAAAGTCCACCAAGAGTGATGTCCGATAAAATCCGTTTTTACCGATCACTACTGAGAAGTCCTAGTTTACCGATCCGAGCTTTTGAGACGACAACAGATGTCTCTACCGCTCGTCGAAGAAAAACGTGACCACCTTTGTAGTAGGCGAGTTCCCACCCCCTGGAATGACGTTCCCATTAAAATTATGGGTTGTGCATACACCAGTATTTCAGGCATCTTTTTTTTAATTTACAACTTTTGGGTCTCATCAACTTCTAGGGTTATTAGAGTCCACTATAGATGTTTTATTTTGTACAACACATTTATATCAGCTGAAAAATTCTTAATTTTATCAATTTTACACATATATTACAAACTCTTGGTGATTGTTCCAATGTTGTGTCGGTCACGAGGCTCTTGATATCCATGGCAATTAGCAGATGTTTGTATGTGAGTACTTCGTCACATTCTGAGTATTTCAGTTTCTCATTTTTCTGGAGTAGATATGTCGTATTATAAGTCGGTTTAGTAAGATGAACCATTTTGATTGGTTTATCCCTGACCTTACGTCATTACTTTCAAGTATTCCTTTTTAATGTCAATAAATATCGAAACCAATTATTTATCTACAAATTCAATTATTTATCAACCAATTTTCAACTCTACCCGATCCATTTAAATGTAATGAAATATACATTAAACAACCTCCCTATTGAATAGAAAACCAATACTATTTAAGGGTATATATAGTTTCTATATACGTGTGACAGCCAGAATGATAAATCATTCCAGCTAGTGACATCGAAATAATTAGCAGAATCATTCAGAGTCGATTGAATACATTCCAATTAGGGCGTACTTATAATTGGAGAATCGCTCAAATGCGATGTGAATTTGGTCACGACTACACTTGAGTGAATAGATTTTGATTTCGAGCATCACCAAATGACAATGGATCCGACAGCGTCATATCACATTGCTAACCAGCTTGATCTGGTGCAACATAGCTGAGGCTTGCAGTTTCCAACATGTTGGTATCAGATTTCGACTAACAGGGCATGATTTCGTGTTTACTAATGCCTAAAATTCGAATGCGGACCAAAGAAAATGTATGAATAATATTAAAATAATAAGTCCAACATTAAATCAGCAAACGCACATGTTGAACTTCAAACAAAAAAAAAGGATCAGTTTTACTCACTTTCCTCAAATACAGGTCAACAGTTTTCAAAATCAAAATTGTCACATGTCGTCTTTGATTTCGAGGAATTGTGAGGGAGTGTACATAGAACCGAACAGATCTCAACACCTTTTTATAAACATGAAATAATCAGCAATCATGAATTCATTTTCGAAAATAATCTATGAGGAAAATGATAAAGAGGTCGAAGAATTTTTAGAACTGATTTATAGTGAACAAAGCCAAAGAGCAAAAATGATCTGAGAGGACTTGAAAAATTCACTCAATATTAATTAAGAAAATAAATAAAACCACATGAGGAAATTGAAGAGAACACAGGATGTAAGTCCGTAAATCCTCAAATATCAAATTCATATCAAAATTCGCAAACAAATCTGCACTGTTACCTGTGAGGATTCAATAACAGCTTATTTAAATATTCAATACGTGGTCAGTCTTTGGCTATCACATAATTTTAATCCTATACAGGATTGGACATCGTTTGAATGATGTTGATTGGACTGAGTATGCCACATTTGTGTGATTCGTTAGGCTGAAAGATTAAAAAAAGGATGCACAAATTTCTCTATGAGGTATTTGATTCCTCATGAAATATTCGTTTGATCTGAACAAAAATTTGTGCATACGAGGGTTACCGTATATATTTCGGGATTAGAGAACAAAAACAAATATTTATCATCGAAAATCGCTTAATTGTTTTTCAAAATATTCCCCAATTAGATCTATACAATTTTGCAAGCGTTTGAATTGTCGAAGCACTTTTGCCACACTGAGGTATCTCCAAAACATGCATTCTAGTTCTAGTGATACGATTGCGACATGTCCAGTTTTTCCGAAAAAACAGGCGGCGATTTGCTTGGAAGTGCTTCGTGCGCGAGTGACTTTAGTTGGGTTGCGCTCATCTTGAAACACCCATATAGTCGACTGCTGTTTGCTTTCTGGCTCATACGCGTAAATCCATGTCACCTGTCACGATGTCATATGTGCTTCGAAGCACCGCGATCGGATTTTTGGAGCATTTCTTTCGACCAATCAACACAAGCTTTTTTTTGAGCGATTGATAAATTGTGTGGGATTCAACGCGAACGAATTTCTTTCACGGTCAAATGTTCATGAAATATTGAATGTATGCTGGTCGCATTTTTTCGTAATTGTTTTTTATGTATGTTTACTAAGTATTTGACGTTTTCCCATACTGTAGATATTTCTGTCAGTGGAAATAAATATATTATTATTATTATTATTAATGCCTAAGGTTGCCTGAATCACTATAGGTCACATGACGATCTTGCAATATCAGTTGGCACATAGCATCAACAGTTTTCGGAATAACAACTGATTTCGGACGATCATCACGAAATTCGTCTTAGAGTGAACTACGACCTCGGTTGAATTTACCATACCATCGATAAACACTGATCCTTGATGGAGCTTCATCGCCTAAAAGTGAATTAAGTGATGCATTGTGGTTGAGTTAATCCACGTCAGAGTAGTATATATAATCGCACGAAAATGTTCACGATTTAATTCCATTATTTGGGCGAGATGAATCTTTTAACTTACTGTAAACCACACAAATAGCGCTTGTATGTCAAAACGTTCTGACTACGTATAACCTCAAAAATGTCAAGCTTTAAGATAGAGCTGTCAGTAGGCAGATTGCAACACTAGGGTTGTCCAATCCCGAAATATTAAAGGCATCTCTCGTACAGGGAGGACATTGATAACGTTGGATCTAAATCGAGACCCAAAAAAGTTACCGATTCGTCCAGGCCAACATCATCAACATGCCTCAGCGAAAACACCATTTTGATGGTCTTCTGTTCATTCACCAGCAATTCATTCGAGGTGAACCAATCCATGGCCCTCGCACGCACCACTTCACCCTCCTCAATGGCAGCCAGCAAGTCATCAGATCTGACAGAAATAGTTGTGTCGTCCGCAAACAGAATGGCTTCATAATCTTTCAAATAGGAAGGTAGGTCATTGATGAACACCAAAAATAGGACAGGCCCCAACACGGATCCCTGGGGAACTCCAAGATCCACCTCACGCAAACCTGACCACGAACCATCGCTAAAAACAGCCTGCATTCTATTACTAAGGTAAGAGTTAATGAGGTCACAGCTGCCATCAGAAAGTCCGTAAGCCCGCAACTTACCAACCAAAAGAGGGCGCGAAACGCAGTCGAAAGCCTTGGCAACATCAAGGAAAAGGGTACAGGAAAAATCCCCACTCTCAAAGCACTGCATGGTGTACTCGACAAACTTCAAAATAGCCTCACGAGAGCTCATATTCTTGCGGAAACCGAATTGACTAGCAGTAAAAAGAGAATTATTTTCGAAATATTCAACCAATTGCGAACACAATAATTTTTCAAATATTTTCGAGATTATGGGTACCAAAGAAATAGGTCGATAATTTTTTATATCGCTAGTATTGCCCTTCTTGAACAGAGGTAAAACCTTTGACTTCTTTAGGCAATCCGGGTATATATTTTTCCTAACACACAAGTTGAAAAGTCTTGTCAGCGGATATACAAAGCTATTAATATTTTTTTTTATAATGAAAGATGACAGACCATAAACGTCAGGAGTCCTACTGCACTTCAGGGAGCGAATCGCATCCCTCATCTGATTAAAGGACATCTCAGTGAAGGAGAAACCACAAGTTACCTTTGGCACCTCACCCAGCGGATCCATGGACTTATTACCCAACAATTCTCTAGTTTTTTATGTGATGAAGTCACGAAAATTCATAGAATAAATTAAAGAATAGATATTCATTTTTCATGAAATTCCACTATTTTATGGATTAAACAATAAAGACAACTTATCTTTGGAGAAAAAAAATAATGAAATTCTGATATCGGAGGAAGTTTTTACAAATTCGTGATATCATATCATTAGAGACCAAGCGAGTTAAAGCTTCTGGCCTCATATCAATGCTCTTTCTACTTTTTGATAATATAATTCTTTCACGACAGCTTGTTACAAGTGAGTTTCGTATCCTCAATTAAATCGGTCCATTTTCTGGCAAACTTTGTTTGAAGTTTGACAAGATTGACCTTACAGCTACCCATGTAAAGCAATGTGATTTGTATAGTTCGAAATAGTGTTCTATGTAGGACTTGTTGGGTAATTTATACGTTGAATGGGTTCAAAGTTTAAACTAATAAACGAGGGTGTCCAAATTAGCATGAAGGTGAAGGCTCACAACACCGCAAACTGACTAATAGTTCGTCTTCATAAGTGAATTTTGTCCGAATTCGGGTACATACAATGTGGAGAAGCCAAATGGCACAAATTCGATAACGTATAACTGAAAGCGTGTCGAGTGAAACGCTTTGACTCATCGATAAAAAATTATATGGAGTGTGACAGAGACTAACACCTACTTTTTAATCTTGAATATAAACCACTGTATGTTGGTTATGTTATGGATCCTTCAAGAAAGTCTAAGAAAAGATTTTCAACTATTTTGGAAGCATTGAGTATTTTCACTTATAATACCACAAGAGCTTATCGGGTATTTCCCGATAGGTTCGTTGCAAACAAATGTCGGCCAATAGAATTGCACCATGAGACGAAATGTACAGTTAACAAATAAGAATTTCATAATGAATAAAACAACATTTAATTAAGAATCAGGGTAGTGCAATTAAAAATACAATTGTTGTAAACATTGGTGCATGTTTTCTTCAAGTCATTGTTATCGGTAATGGTCCCAGAAGAGGTAGATGGCATGAGGTTTATGCTGTTGATGGCATTTTCTGCAGTAGGCTCACTCCTTCGCAGTTTCTTGACAATTAATTCGTGGTGTTCCTGGTCGAGTTGGAGATACGGCTTGATGGAGTTACTGTTGGCATGTCCAGTTATTTTGATTATCTGCTGCTCTCCCAGGCCCGATTTCGCTAGATTGGAGACGGCTGTTGCACGACTGGAGTGATTGGTGATTTTTTTGTTACCAAGGTCAAGTCCAGCTTTTTGTGCTGACTCCTTAACCCACTTTGAAATCGTGTTTTGGCCTACTGGGGAATCCTTGTACCACCTAGCGCCTGGTACTTTATTCCAGAATGGATTTTGGGTCAGGAATAGTCTGTCGCTCTTGATATTGACATCTCTCTTCTCTCTCAATTTCTGGAACAGTCTCACTGGGCACTTGTCAGGGATTTCCCGATTCTCCACCAGCCACTTGCTGTCTGATAATTTTTTATCACCACCTTGTGTGGTCTTGCTGAAAATTGGATTGTATTCAATTCTCCCAGTTGTTTCCCCGTCATTTCGCTGTTCTGCCTTGAAGTGATGTATTGACGCCATGCTGCCCTCACCACCTCTCCAAGCCAATTCCACTGATATTATCATGAATAATTTTTTCTGGAGGCCATCAGGAGTTTACTCGTCCCAAACAGTGGTCATTGCATCCCAATCTTTTTCCTCCAACGCTGCTGCACTTGCCCTCCGTTTTTCCGGAATAGATTGTAAAGCCTTATGCTTGGCATCACGAGCTCCTCGAGCGGTCTTGAATGCAGCATCCGAAAATGGGTTGATTTTGATGTCGAAATCGTTCAAATACTTTTCTTGAAGTAATTTGGCAGTCTGATTCCACATTGTTTTTATTTTACCTTCCTTATAGTCTTCTCCATCCATTTTCTTCATATTGTAAGCGTAATCTTTCATAATGTTTGCCAATTGCGCTTCACTCGTTTCAGCACTCAATGTGTATTCCCTCTCAGTACAAAAAGTAGTAAATTAGTTCCAAACTGTTTTTTTTTGCCTTCTCCGTATTAATGGGAACATTCCTTTGACTTTTTGATCGATGGTGGACAGAGAACAAACTCCAAATCGACTCATTTTCATGCAAAATCTCCAATTTTCACAATTGAATTCAACCTGTCAGTTTGACGTGTGCTTAATTTGACTGGATCATGTTTTGTTTATATATAGCAACTACCAGAGAAAATTTTCAAAAAATTATCAGTATAATACCATGTAGGTTGTACCACGTGACGTCGAATGGTGCAATTCTATTGGTCGATATTTGGGTCGGAAAAATAATCAGTAGTAATATGTTTGTTTGAAACTATTTAATAAAGTAGGGAATATACTATGTAGTTTTCTTATGTTTGTCCCGTCATTAATGGCATGATGTTTTATCATCTAGATTTGTCATTTTATACGAGCTCCAATAATATTGTTTCGTCAGAATTGAAAGTTTGATTATTCATGGTATTGTGCTTGTAAAAGGTATTTTGAAACATTTTTGTCCCTTCAATCCTTGTTCAGTCTGTCCTATGTATACAACCTTATAATCATTGCAATTGAGTTTATAGATCACATGTGTGTTTCGTTTAGTGGTGTCGGAGATTTTAGTTTACTATGTAAGTGCTTGATTTGAATGCATCATCAGTGGGCTGTTGTTATTCTACTATAGGGTGCTAAGATGTTTTCTATCTGCGTAGATAGAGCGGCTACGTATGGTATTGGTATATACGAAATGGGTTCTTCGTTCTTGTTTGATTAATTTTCCGTGTTATATAATGTGTGTGTACGTGGTTTTATTGTTTTTATTATTATTTGTGCTAGCGGGTATTTGTTTTTAATAATAGTGAATTAGCGCCTCACCACATATTATTGTAGGTCTGTGTACTGGTGATGTCAATTTGGGGTTCTGTCAATACAACCAATCATAATGATCGCTTTCTGTTTATGGATATAAATTGAATTAAAATCTATTATTGAGTCGATGTTTGTTATTATTTTTGCAATGATACTAGCCGTATTTGGATTGTAGTTAGCAGTTTATGAAATGGATGAAATAGTCAGATTCATACAAAAATCAACAAAAAAATTATGGATTTCACAAATTTGCTAGATTGAACTCAATACTTTTTTCCCATTCAGTTTGAGATTCAGTGTGAAGATATTTCAGAAACTTGGTTTAAATTCACGTCTTCGGTGTTCAGAAAACCCAATGTTTCGATCGCACTACCTACAAGCGCTCAGAAGCTCTTGGCTTTCTTAATTTTTTTTATCGATTTTCAATACAGAAGAGTTAATGATGTGTGGTTCGTTCAAACATCACGCGATGGTTTCGAAGGCTACCTCCAAAACCACGAACGTGGAATTCCTTTTTCAATTCGCCACATACCAACAAACAAATATTGACTAAATTCCGTTGTGCATGTTTGAAAATACAGTCTTTTATTTTCACAGATGCGTATCTCCACTTATGAAATATCAGGGGTACAGTTATACACATCATTGTGATTTACTAACGAATGACTAATTTTTTTCGTTATCGGTCGCACGCTAGATTAACCGAACAATTTCAACCAGCAGTCGGATGAAATTTAGCTCCGAATTTCGGTTTTTGCGCGTTTGTTATGATTTCATTTTAAAATGGGAACGGGGAAGAATAATGAATTGCTCACCATTTATATCTGACCTAATGGAGAATGCAGGTTTTGCGATTTATGTACATGATGGGATGATGTCACTAGTTATGGTCAATGGACAAAAAACCTTGAATATTCCATGATTATGCCACCGAATTTTTTTATACAACCGAATTGACACTTCGTGGAATTATGGTATTCGATATATCAAGCTGCAGTTAGATTAAAATAAATATTTCAGCTAACACAGTTCAGTAATAAATACACCTTCTCGAAATTCGATATTCTAATTGTCTTTCTGGATATGGAGGCTTCTGTCGACCATTGGTTTCATTAGATGAGACCTCTATGTATTTATAATTGACGAGATAATATTGAAATGTAACCCTTATCCAATTCATTAATTTTCTTTTGTAGATGTTTCAAAACTGAGAGAATTAAAAAAATCAATATTTGGAATTTGTACGTACATATTATGAACTTATGGCTTAAATTGAAGAACGCGTTACTTTAACTTTAAACTAAAAAATATATACGGGTGAAATGAAAACCTGGTATCTGGTGAGAGGACGAAGTACAACAGTTATGAATAAAATAAGAGAAGAATCCATTTCACTCATCATTATGCAAATGTTTTTTAACTAATTTTTATCTTGATCTCAATTACACAATGAGTTTTTAATAATGTGATCTTGATTAACACAGCAATTAATTGCAACTTGAGAAATATCATTGTCAATTGACTAAAATAAATTTAATATCACATGTAATGTAGATTTCTAAGTGGTACAACAAATGCCACTTTTCTTTTCTAGTAAAGTGAAATTTCATATTTTTTTTGTAGAGGAACTTAGCAGAAAAGTCTTTCAGAACAAAAAACTTAATTTTCGTAATGTTTTAATATCTATAGATGATTCTCGAATTATTTCCCTCCGCTACAAATACAAGCTCTATTTCGCCTCAGTGGAGTCCTCTTCTCCAATTATGCATATGTTTTATTCCTTTAGATGCTGCATCAATTTCTTGGAACAGTCTTAATAAATTTTGTATTGGTTTGGAGTAAATTGTTTCTTTTATGCATCCCCAGCAGAAATGTCTACTCTATTTAGGTATGTGGAACCTGAGACCATAAAGCTGTCGATTCATGTTTAGAATAGACGGTTATTTAAATTTGTACATTTTTTGGTGGCACATGGAAAACCCACCTTTGATGGATGAAGACCGTGGTTCTTAGCTCATTATGCTCGACTTTTCCCAGTCCAGAATCCAGTAGGTTTTTTTTACTGGGGATGCATTTAGGAAAAGGTTTTCTGCACCGAAAAATTCCTTCAAAATTGCATAAAAATTTGGTTGAAGTGAATCAAAAGCTGACCTGTTTCAGGATTTTCCTGCCGAATATTTTTTCTGATAATTTTGATGCGCACAATATAGGGAGTCAAAAAAATGTTAAAGATTTTTCTTTATCTTTGCGAATATAAGTTTAGCCCTTATACATACTCAGTTGAAGTGTTGGCTTGACTTCTAGACATCTTTTAAACATTGTAATCCCTTTGATGGTGACTGGCAATTTTCAGTTTTCCGAGATTATAGAGTCCAACTCTACTTCGATCGAAAACTCATCTCCAATTTAAAACAGTGAAAGGGGGTGAAATGAAATGTATTAATTAACCCAAGATCAGCCTTCTCATCAACCTATCTAGCAACTAATTTCATAACAATGCCCGACCAAAGGAAACAATTTATAATTGAATTCAGCCAAGTTTCAATTATTACTCATTTCCATAAATAATTAGTTCAGTTAACTTCTTCATTAGTTTCTACGTTTCAATTAACTTTTTTCATCGAAAAGATCCGTCAGAGATGATGAGATGCAAATTTGAGCAGACAAATTTAAGTCTGGACAGACGTGTTAGAAATGTTAGATGAGATCCCGGATATTACGGTATGGACTTTGGAAACTTTCACTTCAGAACTTTTGATTCATTAAGGAAAATGAATTAATTGTTGGTAATTTTCAATGCTTCTTTTTTTCAACTGATGATATGTCTTTCTGTCATCCAATCCATCAAAATAATTCGATCTTTCTTACTTGAATCTTCAACAAGTAGAAATTCTTTATTTCGATCACAAAAACGTGAAAAATGAACATGTGAGGCACACAATACAGCTATCTATATTCAAAAACATATAGGATTGAGTTGAATGATTGTTTGGGCTATTACCATCATCTTTTGTGGATGTAATGATTTCCGACGTTTCGATAGACATCTTCTATCTTTATCAAGGAAAAAGTAAGAAACCTTTTGAAAATTATCAATTTTCAAAAAGTCAATATTGACAGAAGTCATGAAAGAAAATGAACGATGTTATATACTCATCTGTGATATGATGATCTTTTTAAGTTGGATCGAACTATCGGCGTCCAAACTTCTGACAGATCTATAGATGGAGCACTTATGGAATCAGGTGTTATTTTCATAAATGCTGCTTCTTTGATTTTTCTTCTTGCAAGTTTTTCTTCATTTGATATTATTGATGCTTCATCCCACTTTATACGATGATTCTCATCTACAGTATGTTGGACCAACCTGGATTTGTCGATGTCTAGTACTCGTAGAAGCTTCTGATGTTCTTTTATTCGTACATTCAGAGGGCGTTTAGTTTCTCCGATGTAAGATCTTCCGCACTCGCAAGTCAATTATTACCAGTTTATTCACTAATATTCCAACAGATAAAACACTTATCATAGTTAGGAAAAAGCTTGAAGAAGATCAAACCCTTAGTGAAAGAACTACACTAAGCGTGAATGCAATTATGGAAATGCTTTCTATTTGTATTGAAACAACATATTTCCAATTTGAAGACATCTTTTATCAACAAGAATTTGGAATGGCCATGGGTTCACCACTATCACCAATTTTAGCTGATTTATATATGGAAATTTTCGAACAGAAGGCATTAGAAAAATATGTACTTAAACCCAAACTGTGGAAAAGATATGTAGATGATACTTTCATTATTTGGCAACATGGAAGAGACACTATAGATGGATTCCTTCAATATCTAAACAATCAAGAGGAATCAATTAAATTCACAATTGAAATCGAGAAAGACAGACAACTTCCATTCTTAGATGTACTCGTAGATAAACAAAATGGAATCCCAAGAACCACTGTGTATAAAAAGCCAACGAACACAGGACAGTATCTACATTTTGATTCAAACCACCAACTAAACACTAAATTGGGAGTAGCAAAGTGTTTATTTGATTGAGCAATATATATTTGTTGCACTGAAGAAGACCAAAATGAAGAAATAAATAACATCTCGAAAACTCTTAGAAGCAATGGCTACCCCAAAAAAATATTAGAAAAAGCTAGACGAACAAGAGAAAGTCAACCAGAACCAACAGATATAAATCAGACCTTTAAAACCGTAATTCCTTATGTAAAAGGTTTGTCGGAGAAAATGAGAAGAATTGGAAATAGATACAACATAACGACTGCATTCAAAACTCAAGACACTATCAGAGCTAAACTTACAAAAGTTAAGCCTAATAATAAGACACAAAGGACAAAGAACTGCATATATGAATTACCTTGCGAGTGCGGAAGATCTTACATCGGAGAAACTAAACGCCCTCTGAATGTACGAATAAAAGAACATCAGAAGCTTCTACGAGTACTAGACAGCGACAAATCTAGGTTGGTCCAACATGCTGTAGATGAGAATCATCGTATAAAGTGGGATGAAGCATCAATAATATCAAAAAAAGAAAAACTTGCAAGAAGAAAAATCAAAGAAGCAGCATTTATGAAAATAACACCTGATTCCATAAGTGCTCCATCTATAGATCTGCCAGAAGTTTGGACGCCGATTGTTCGATCCAACTTAAAAAGATCATCATATCACAGATGAGTATATAACATCGTTCATTTTCTTTCATGACTTCTGTCAATATTGACTTTTTGAAAATTGATAATTTTCAAAATGTTTCTTACTTTTCTCCTTGATAAAGATAGAAGATGTCTTCGAATCGTCGGAAACCATTACATCCACAAAAGATGATGGTAATAGCCCAAACAATCATTCAACACGAGCTCCATCATCAACAATATCTCGTCATCAAATATAGTATTGACTAAATCAGATCGCTTAGGAATATACAGGTTGTAACTAAATAAGTGTAGAATATTTAAGGTGGTGATTCCTCATCGAAAAAAAGATAGGATCTCTCATATAAAGAATCTTCATTGGCGCATCCCTTGTTAAGATACAGCCCCTCAAAGATAGTACATAAAATGTGTATAACAATTTTTTTCACAAGTACCAAAAAAGTTACAATATTGAAATTAACCTAACATTTCTTACTAGCAAAAAGACACTTTCCAGTTATTTATTTGGTTTACCCCATGGTTGTAAGGGTGGGAAACGCAACCCCTAAGGTTTATTTCCAATGTAACTTTTTGTCTTATTATTTGTTTACCATTTAAAAATTTATTTCCGATAGCCTGTTTCATTCTAAACAAAAAATGTCTCATGAGTTTTTTGCCCAAAATAAACCAGTTCGCAGCAAAAAATTATTTTACGAACAACCACAGAGATAGGTACATCGTCATAAATGCTAACTGGATTTATTATTATTCTGTAGTTAGTACCTGCATTAAACGACTAGTTTTTTTTAGTAGGAAATTTCAATATTGTAACTTTTTTGGTGCTTGTGAAAAAAATTGTTATACAAATTTTATGTACTTCCTTTGAGGGCTTTATCTTAACAAGGGATGCTCCAAGGAAGTTTCTTTATATGAAAAATCTCATCTTTTTGTCGATGAGGAATCACCTGCCTAAATATTTTACTTAAATTCAAATTAGTGATCCAAAATTATATTTTTAAAGGCTTAATTGGTGGTAGCAGGATCAAAGAAACGGGAAAATGAAAACTATGTCACAATGGATGGTAATGTCGACGTATGTCACAAAGTTACCACTTTGTTTATTTTCGTTGCGGTCTGATAATTTCTTCCATGAAAAATACACACCTGTAAACTGTATTATTTATATAGAGGATAATGGGAGGATACAATTGTTTAGTCTAGCCCTGAAGATGGAAAAATATATTTCCGAAACGTCGGTGAACTGACATAGTTTTCATTTTCCAGTTTCTTTGATGCTGCTACCACCAATTAAGCCTTTATAAATATTTCACACTTATTCAGTTACACCCTTTATAACGATGGTAATATCTTTATGCGTCGTAAAGTAAGTGATATGGTAACGTTGATCATCATCACATAAACACTGCGTTGTAAATAACCAATTTGACTAAAGGTCCAAAAAAGATCACTGATCTTGCCTCATACGGTAATCAAAAATTTCATCCTTAGTTGAATAAAATGCCTTAGACAGCAGAAAAAAATTCAAAAATTAAAAAAAGTTCAACTTGAGCTTTTGATAGGGAAGCCACCTGGCATTTTCAGTTGAAGAAAGCATTTTCTTGCTAATACAACTGGGTGATTGTTCGGATTTCCTTAATCTTTGCTCATCTATCGCAAATTTGATTTTATATCTGGTATTGTAGTAGTGGAAATTAGAATTTTCCTTAAACTTGTACAACGTAGTTTTCGTATAGCTTATATACAGTACGCGTCAAAATTCTGGAACATTTTCTCAGAAGAAGAATATTTGGTAGCAAAATCCTGAAACAGGTCAATTTTTGTTTCAATTTTACCAAACTCTTTTGCATTGTAGAAGGATTTGGCACCCAGTGACATCCCCAGTAATCTTCTGAATTTTTAAAATAAGGAAAGTGGATCATATGTTCTTTTTATAAGTGTGCATTTTTTTTTGAAAAATTTGTTAGTTCAAAGAGGTTTTCAGTATGTGCACTTTTTCATGGCTCATTTACTTTGAAACGATATACTTTTCCACACATTTTATTGTTTCTGGTGAGGGTGTTGAACAAAATCCTGAAACGAGTCAATTTTTGTTCCACTATTATCGAATTTCTATGCATTTTGGAGGATTTTTGTTTTGTCCTCATCAACCCTCTGAATTTTTTGAAATGAAAAATTTTGAAAATTTGTCACTTGAAAAGTTAGTTAGTTCGAAGTCGAAATTTTCGGTATGTGCACTTTGCTATGGCTCATTTACTTTAATACTATGGCATCTGATGCAAGTTGTTCATGTGAGGGGGTTGAGAGTTGTGCACGAACAAAACTGTAATGGTCGACTTTCATTCGGTGATAAATTTCATTAGGTACCCCCGTTTCAAAGTAAATGAGTCACGACAAAGTGCACATACTGAAAACCTCTTTATTCTTTTGATTTCTTGGAATTAAAATGGCTCAGGGTACAACATAAATTCTGAAAATTGCATAAAAATTAGGTACCCTCGATTCAAAATTTTTTTTTGAAAATTTCTTGTAAAGAAGATATAAACCCCTGGCCAAGAAGGGACCATATGATCCACATTTCCTATAAAAAATTTGAGAGGGTTGATGGCACAGGATGCAACCAAAAACCTTCAAAAATATACAAAAATTGACCTGTTTCACTACTCTGTTGTCAAATATTTTTCTTCTGAGAAAATGAATTTGTTCCATAATTTTGACTGAATGTATATTGAAGGAGAAGACATGATTTCATTTTCCCTTAGTAGGGCATCCAAGATTCAGGATACGAAAGTCCCATCATCAACTGAAGTATCCTCTGTTGAAGCCTAAAAACCGCTAGCAGAATATTACCCCACAAAGTTCCATTTTGAGTATGCTGACAATGAACCAGGAAATAATAAACCATAAAAATCGTCCTGACGTCAGTGGTTCCTCTCAACCTATTAATGGCATAGTATCTCGAGCCTAATTCAGCACAAAAATTATTCACATGATCCTTCAAACGAAATTTTCATCGATTCTCAACCCCAGAAATTCAGTCACATTAGCTGTTAACAATACTACATGTTAAATTAGAATGCAAAATATGCATTCGTTGTAGTGTAAATAGCGTACAATGCTAATAGGGCTTGACGCCATTTCGACTTCTGAATCTCTCTATTACCAGCGAAAAATATTCCTACTTATCCTGCAGTGATACAACTTGGGTCGAGTTTCAATAGCATTTTCTAGTAATCCCGACGTGATGTTTGCCGAAATGACTGACTCATGAACCCCAGGGGAAATTCACAAAGAAAAAACAAGGTTTGCCAATTCGAAATATAAGGATATTCCATATAAAATCCCAACTGCATAAAGTCATTTCCATATGCGCTCCTGCGGACTAATCACGTCCAGAACTGCCACTTCTGAAGTCTGGTCTTGAGGACGCGTTTCTGAATACCTTCATTACTGCGTTACGTCCTCATTACCAAATACTCACTCCGAAAGGTACGTGACTCTTTTACTAGAATAGGAAGGATGAAGGATAATTGAGAATTTAATTGAAACAAACAAGGGGTTATCGCATCGATCCATCCAGCTCATTCGGTACCGGATGGGATGAATATTGTTTAATTGAATGAAGGCGAATGGCGCCTCCGGGATTCGGTGCGTACCTATTGTTCCCCCCGAAAAATGGTAATTAGACTCTCAGGAGCCATAATCCGCATCTCGACTGCATTGTGAATTCCCTTGAAGTATATCATGAGTGCTTTATTGTATTTCTATGTTGTTCTATGCACGGGAGACGCACGTTGAATACGCATTACGGTGAATTCTTTGGCGTCTGCGGACGCTACGTGTCCATATAGAGTGTTATGTGGTGCTGCTGGTGAACATATGGCATCCAGAGAAGCTAGAAACGATGGTGGCTGCTACCAATTCTGGATAAAGCGGTTGCATACAATACATTTTTTTTTATAGCAAAATGATATCGAATACCGGGTATCCGATGGAAAGGTATACTACTTTTAAGCTGCCATTTTGGTAAACAAATGCATTGACAGTTTATATTTGTCAGTCGTAAAGTAGAGAAGTGAAAAATTTATCATGGAAAATTATTCAGTAAAGCAACGTTGTTCAATCGTTGCAACATTTTATCAAAATGTGTAGTAATTGATTTAGGAGAACGATGCGCTGTAGCTCACAGGCCCTAGAATGGACCACAATGTACTACAAGATCGGATAAAAACATTACTGCTGTTCGAGAAAGCGTTCAAAACTATTCATAAATCTTCGACGCCGTACTCAAGTCCTTTGTATTCAAAAATCAACTCTGACTACAAATCTGCACAAGAATTTACATTTGTTTCCATTTAAGATTAAGTTGACAGTTCTTCCAGAAGACCATTTGCATATGCCAATTCAAATTACACAAAGTGTATTCAGGTGAGAGGAAGGATGTTTGAAAAGTAATAAATAGTACTTAATTTTTCAGTAATTTCTTTACTATAAAAAGTCGGGCGACTTATCGACTTGATTATTGGCGCTCTTGTTCACCCGAACAGAGTGCCTATCATTTTGCCCGAATGTCTGTAATTTTGGAATATCGAGCCGAAAATGGTCTCAATCGATTGGGTTCGACTCCCCGATGAAGAATTCGTGGCGAAACTTGAGCCTGTCCGGCCGGCCGGCCGTATCCTCTCTAGCATCCAAAAGGAATCAGCCAGAGTTTTCATATATTCAGAATAGGTTAATTGTCCAAATATCTCGGTCAAGTTCGTTATTGGGCCAAATCCGTCAGATGGTTCAGTAGTTATGCACTGTAAAAAATAGTTCCTCATCTCAAACCATATTAATTTGTCTCAAGTACTCCGTACGTTTGAATACAGCCAAATGCATAAAGTACTTGACCCTACCGCCCTCTACGGTTGAGAATGGCGTTTACCCTAAATAAAAGTTTCTTTTGTTAAGAAACTGATTAGTTTCAACCAAGCTCAGAGTTTTTGACTCAGGTGGTAAAAAAATTTGATCCAACGGTAATATTAATTAGTATGTAACTATTGATACTTTTCGTAGAATAAAAATGTTGGTTTCATATAAATAAATATTACATTTCACTGAAACTCGATTTGTAGTTGATTTAAAGGATCTTAGTTGAATGGGTCGAGAATTCAGTCGATAAAAATTATAGTATCTCTTATGTCAAGTGAAAGTTTCTTGGGTTAAGAAACTGATTGATTTGAGCTAAATTGAAGGGTTTTTGACACTAGCAAAGGAATAATTTGATAAAACAAAAAAAAAACATTTGTATGTAATCATTATTTTTCTTCACAGAACAATTATTTCTCTTTTATATTAATGAATATTGTACGGAATGGGAAAGGCGTCTTGAGTTTCGTTGGAAGTTGCAGAGAGGGAGCGAGTAGGTATACCTCAAGCGTCAACCGTCTGCTTTTCCAAGACACGTTGTAAAGACAACCGTTCCCATCACGTCGGGTCACCAATGTAGAATCGAAGGAATTTATCCCTACTTATGCGTTTCGTCCCTGGCGCACACATTTGGACTCATCAGTATGGCTTGTGTGCGCCATGCCATAGACACAGGGGTTAGAAGTTTTGAGGGAGCCGCCGGGAGTTGAACCCGGAACCTAGTACCTAGTCGGTGTGAAACTTGAGCGCAAACCTCTAGGCCACCGAAGCGCTGTGAACTAAGCTATGCGTGGCTATATAGAGTGCCGCCAAGAGATCCCTATACACTCCCCTGCCGCTGACAGAGTGCCGCTACAATAGCTATAGTCCAGGCAGCGGGTTATCATCTCATCCCTGTCATCATCCAATACCAGATCACCCGGTTCTCCACCAACACAAAGATATTTGGTTTGCTGTAAGTTGACATTCAAGCCCCACTTCTCGTATTCTTTAATTAGCTTGCGCATCATGTATTCCATGTCATCTTTATCACCGGATGCAACAATATTGTGAGTAAAATGCACAAATAATTGCATTTAAATGGGATATATCTAATATAAAAGAGATAGAGTTTTGATTTAATTGCAGCCAATATAAAAAAATTGCTACAATTAATTCGTTTTATTAAATCAATTACGCAATATTTTTTTTACAAATGTCACTTCATATTGCAACAATTATATGTTCAATTTTATTCAAATATTTATAGTTTTCTTCAAGTAAATGAGGCGAATAATATAATCTCACGAGATTCTTGTCTCAAGAAACTGTAGTCGTTGCATCAACTGACAGAATTTACGACAACCGTACCTTCGTTCTATTGAACAAATAAAAATGAAACGAACGAATGGTTTCGTTAAAACCTTATTAGAATAATGTATTTGTATCAATCAATTATGAATATTGAGACAAGTGCATAAACAATTTCTTGTAATTGTATGTTTATGTTGAATCAGTTGTTTCTTTCATTTCGCTGAAATGTAAAAAGTTTCAGGCGAATGTTTTAGCTGTTCTCTATAATCAACTAGGTTGTTTTAATCAAGAAAAATAGTTCATTTGGCGTAATCAATTTTAGATTAATTCAAATTAAAATGGTTTGATTGAAAAAAAAATTCTCAAACTCCTGAGGAGTTTGAGCGCAGAATTTTATTTTTTACAGTGTGAGCACCTGAAATTTTGTTTCCTCAATAACTACTAGAAAATCCATCCGATCAGATTGATACTTGAAATATTGTTGAGGGAGGCTGCAACAAAACAGCTCGCAAAATTTCGCAGAAATCGTCACGCTAGAAAATTTTTAAAAATTCCCAAAAAAAAGTTTTTGATCCTCACCATCTCATAAGATATTTTTCGGATTTCAATAAAAATTCGTGAATATATTGAGGTGATCGATATCTTACCTATCCTAAAATTTCATTATCGTAGCTCTTTTAGATCTAAAGATATGATCATTTTTTTAATTTACTCAAGAGAAAAGAGAAATGGCATACGTCCCGATGATTTTCTTTGAACGATGGCCATCACAGATCGATATTCGATTGACAAATGCCGGGCTCATTAATCAGTGTCAGTTGACGTAATATTAATCAAAATTTTTCATAACCGGAAATCATAGAGATAGAATTCAATCTCGATGGCTGAAATAATATACGATGTCAAAATTCAGAAAAGCACTGACTTAAGTTTTTAGGAAAAGAGAATTATAGCTTCGAACAAAACTTGGGGAAAATTGAAGAGCTTAGTGGATGAACATGTTAAGTGACATTTTTGAGGCAATCGAGATATTCATGTGGATGAACATGTTATGCTCTCCTTTAAAAATAGCATGTTTAATCTCGATTGCCTCAAAAATGTCACTTAACATGTTCATCCACTAGGCTCTTCAATTATGAGTAGTTATTTTCAATTTGAGATTTAGGTTTGTTCATTCATTAGGCGTTCATATTTGCATCACATTGTCCCATAGTACGGGAAAAGACTATTGTTCAGGTGATCAGAGTGCTTATAGATTTGTTATGGTTTGAATATTTATTCGCAAGTAGCGCAACAAGAGCGCCAAAGCAATCTGACCTCACGTCAGTGCTTTCTAAATTTTTATTCTTGTCCACATTTTGTATCATTGAGCATACTGCGCGTCGTCGCTTGGTTCTTTCCGTTGGGGCTGAATTTCATACCAGAGCAGTACCGGATGTATAAAGTAATTACATATAGAGTGGAAACTGAGAAAGTTCATATTAATAGTTCAATTTGCCTCCGCATGGCGTCTCTGGCTTCTCTGATTTTTGGTTTGTTGATATTTTCATAACCTCGTCATTTCCACAGAACACACCTCTACTTTGAGAACTCAGAAGCACTTGTTGCATCCACAAAGGATCAAAACAGAGATGACGAGGTTATGAAAATATCAACAAATCAAAAATCAGAGAAGCCAGAGAGGCCATGCGGCGGCAAATTGAACTATCATTGTGAACTATCTCAGTTTCCACTCTATATGTAATTACTTTATGATCGGATGCTGATAACTGCATCTGCAGATTCATGAGACGGATCATAACTGGTGACGAGACATGGGTCTATGAACACGATACACAAACTGGTCAAGAATCATCAAAATGAGTGGAAAAAATGAGCTGAAACCCAAAAAGCCCTACTGAAATCGTTCGAAAATAAAGACAATGCTTATTGTTGCCTTCGATATTCGTAGTATGCATCATCATAAATTCATTCCATAAGGTCAAATGGTCAATAAGGCAACTATTTAATTGTTTCAAGACGTTTCCGTGAAAAAATTTGCCATGAACGGATTTGTGATACGCATGTTTTTGCTTCTTGTAACTTTTTTTCTCAAGACTGGAATAACCGCTCCGGGGAACCAGATTTGATCCACAAAAGCTAGCCAGCTTGCAGGAGCTGAAAGCCAAATATGTATCGCTTTAAATGAACATATTAAAAAAAATATTGAAGGAATTTAACTATTTTGTGTTTCATTTAAAATTTCCGGATACTATTCGTCAGAGAGTATAGTATTTTCATAGAAAAAAATGATTTTCACTATATTTGTTAAACTTGTCAATTTTCAAAAGATTTTGTGCACTCTTCTTTTATCGTAAACTTGAACAATTTCCAAGAAATAAATCTATCAACTGGATATTTTTCACGATATTTAGGAAACCAGACATAGGTGCAAATTCGTGCTATTCCACTAACAAGCTCAGTACTACAGGTTTCCACCAGAAATGTCCACAAGTTTGAGGAAACTTGGAAATCTGGTTTGTATTCTGTTGCAATGGAGTTCTAGGCAGATAATTCGAACTGCATAATTCTGAAACTTCTCTGGAAATGGAAGATTATAATGTTTTCTGTCAGATTAATATGTCCGCAAGAAAACAGTTACTCAAGAGAGAGTAAACAGTCGGGATATTAGTAACCACCGAAATCGGATTCAAGCTTCTAGAAGCGAAGTCATTTCTATTCAGCAGAAAATCTGCCATCTCTCGTGTTTTAATTCGACCAAGTTCGTGCTTTGAATAATATCAATTTATATTCAATTATGGAATGAAATGAGGAATAATCCAATCCTTGTTTCTCCGTTATTCAGGCCACAACTCAAGGAATTTATCATTCTGTATTCTGAACATGCATGTATTTCAATTTTCTGGACGAAGTTTTCACAATAATAAAAGAAACAATAATTCCTTTGAAAAATCACAGTGTTTCTAGTTGGAGTGCCCACTAGATTTTTGTTAGTTTTTGAGTTGTAATTTTCTTGCGTATTTTTGGTAATTTATGCCATAAAAGGAGTTTCCATAGCTTCTGGCTAAGTTTGAAAACTCCGCACAATTTTAAACTACCAAAATCATAAAAAACTATTTAACTAAAAAATAAATGACAATTATAAAGAACCATTTTCCAGTGGTGTGAGCTAGTCATTATTGACGCATGGTAATCTCAAGTGCAACTGTGGACCGGTTTCTAAGTGACTGCCTCTCAACAGCACAGTGTGCCACTGACAGTCTTGAAGGAGGCTGTCAGACGAAAGAATGTGATGAACCTTCCAGACATGTCCAGAGAAAGCGCCATCTAAATCTTGAAGATTGGAACCAGACTCACTTTTTCTGCAGATCCATGCGACAACATATGACTTCCCAAATTCAAATACTACCAGTGATCATCGAATGTGACAACATTCATCAAAGTACCACTGGCGAGATGAGGGGATTCACTGGCCTATTAGTCCTATTATGGACGCAATAAGTAGTAAGAAAAAATGATTTCTACTAATGCCTTCGAGCCGGCACAGACAAAGTAATATGATTAAATGGAACGACAATTATGAAGAACCATCGTTCTAGTGGTGCTGTTACAGATACGTATACGATAGACATCGGTAGGACTCATAAGTTATATTTCATTCGATGAAAAATCAATCGAAATGGTTCATTTACGGTGAAATAATAGATGTAGGTTATCTTTTAGTTTCGGGACACCCTGAATATTAATCTTTTCTAAAGATTCGATTTTAACTTGCAAGATATGTCTAATGCCCGATCAAGTACAAATGCTTTTCGGAAACGAATTAATCAATTTCACGATAGAGTGGTGTAATTCATCCCTTCTGTTAGATAACATCCCGATAACCTTTATTCCTGTGCCCTGGGGATAATTTGTGGTAGATTAAATTACTTCGAACGAGCTAGTATTTTATGGGGATACAATAGTAATGAGTTACCCTGGTTGAAAAACGGCAGGGGGAAAGGGTTAATTGGCCATTCTACAATAATTAACGCATTGCATGGTATTTAGTGTAGCTCGCTCCTAGGACGTTATCTCCTTCAGAATATTTTAGGCCTCACGGATCATATTATCTCTCCCATTTGAATAAATAGCAAATATAACCGGATCTTCGAAGCTGTTTCACAGCAGCAATGAAGGAAATTTAACTTCGAGCTATGGGTATGAAAACTATGCATATATAGAAACATTCTAGCATACCCAGGCAGATTAAATCATAATCCTCTCCAATCAAGGCGAAACTAAGGATATTCATTAAAATAATTAAAATAAAGGCTATATCCAGTAACAGAATGAGTTTATCTTTTATAAGCGTCTCAACACCGAATTGGCCAAATCGGTTTGAGCATACCCCACATTCACAAATTTAAAGAAGATAAACAATAATAGGCTTGCAACTTATGCTCCGGCATTATTTTAATTGTATGGGCAAATGGAGTAAGAAGTTGGTATATATAATAACCGTTTCACTTGTAACGGCGAAAAAAATTTATTTATTCAGTTTGATTCAATTTATTTTTGCAATATTGCTCCGGCTAGTTGAGTACAAAACCATCTCACATTTACCTTCAGAGAGTTTAAATATGCTTCCATCCCAGTCAGTGATAGTCAATACTCGAACAATCGAAATATAATCTACTTTTTTACAAATACTAGGTATTTACAGTATGTACCAATGTTAAATTGACCAAATCAAAAGTTGCTAGTAAAAATGATTCATTTTTGGCTATAAAAATCAACAGGTCATGTCTACAATTGTTGCTGGAACTTATCTTGTCTGTCTTGAGTCCCAATTCATCCGATAACAGGACCATTCAACCATCCTGGGTGTTCGGGATGAGTCTGGTGTCGAAAATGGGTCTTAACTCTTCCATCCTGTAGACAAACTCTGCAACAAAAACTATTTCTTCTCTCAGTTCTCCAGTCCTCACGGAAACATCTGTTAGTATGTCGTAAAATTCAACTTCGGCAAATTTGTTCAGCCTCGGCAAGGTATGTCAAATTCGGTAATATTCTAACTCCGGCCAATTTGGTTCAGTTCTTCGATGAATTTTCAGCTCCGGCAAATTTTGTTTAATTTTTGTTTCTACTCCGGTAGGTTTTTGCTGTGAAAATCAATTTTAGAAGTTCTCGAAACGATAATGTTCCAGT
The DNA here is from genome assembly GCA_030674115.1 of Micraspis discolor. Taxonomy (NCBI): domain Eukaryota; kingdom Metazoa; phylum Arthropoda; class Insecta; order Coleoptera; family Coccinellidae; genus Micraspis; species Micraspis discolor. The sequence goes on from JARTUT010001740.1 coordinate 8,977,632, forward strand.
TTCCAGCAATCCTTTAATGTATTGACTCACAAAACAAATAATTTAAGAGAAGAAAAAATATCCATGTGTTCAAAAAAAGGAACCCAACGGTACAAATAATTCGATAATAAATTCATCAGGGAAATATAGAAATTGAGAAACATAAAAAAAATAATCATTGAACAACAAAGTATAGCACGAATATTGAAACAATTAGGAAGGTAAGTTGACTCATCTGACATCTCTCCAAAAGACACGTGGAAAACTAAATTGGTGGTCTGAAAAAGAATGCACGAGATCTTTGCCGTCTCCTGTATATAAAACAATTGAATACGACAATTTAAAATTAAATAAACCTTGTCTGATCAAAAACTGGACTTACCAGACGTTTTAGAACTGTTCGTCACGAAAAACTCTCAATTTGAAACTTAATTTCAATTCAAAAAAGATCATTACACAAGATATTGTAACATGACAAAGTGCCACTTTAAATGACAAGCATGAGACTCTACTCTCGGTTTTTGACAAATATATTGAAGTGTATAAGTACAATTCACAAAAGTTCAAGGAATGTCCAATCTCCCAAGTAAAACAGAGCACTAGGGACTTATCTTAAAGTTATCTGAGTCGATAGCTTCCTCCCAGCTCCCAGATACAAAATAAAGTCCCAGAGGGTATGGCCTGCCGATTGACCAGAAACGGGTTGTATAGTTTCCACACAGATGTTCCAGACAGTGACTAGATGATTCCAATTTTCATCCCAGTTGAAGAATGTGCTCCATGGCAAGGTGCTTATGCCACAAGCTCCAATCATGTACTGCTTGAACCAGGGACTGGATATGATTTAATCTTTCATCGTGGAATGCATCTCATTCTTGAACTAGCATGTGTCTTTGGCCTTGTAATAGGATATAATTTGGCCCCCAGGGAGGAGCTTTATCAGGATGAACGAAAGAACATTAGAAAGTGCAAGTGCGCATAACAAGGCTCCTTCTCGATCACTTTTAGATAAATATTGAACAAATCATAGTAAAATTACATTATCTTAACAAATTAAACCGAGAAGAAGTCATGTTGTGGGAATCATTGGAAGCAGTCAATGCAAAAACGTGCTCTCATGTTAAAGTGCCAAAAAGAACTAAAATTTCGGTTCCTGGAAGGAAATAAACACTTATCGAGAGTAGTTATGTATTTTTCGCAAATCTCTGACCCAAAAAAGTCACTTTAAGATATTGATTTCAATAATTACACAGAGATGTGTAATGTAAAGATGACCGGCATGACTGCATCTGATCGACAGACAGGAAAACCTACGCTGACCGTTCGAGGTTAGCTTCGCGGTACACAGATAACCGGCATAGAACACATCTATATTCTATTGCATTTGAACTACTTCAAATTTCAACCATGATTCGGGTGCGCGTACGAAATAACGTCATTGGCGTGCAAATCGTTGCAATATACACAAGACATATGTACATTCCAACATTGTAACACGAGAAATTATGCAGAATCGAAGAAGGTCGATCGAAGTCAACCCTACTTCTCTATCATGCGCGTCACAGAAACACAGAGATCGTACTATGCAGGCTTCGAAACCATTTTAAGCGGAGATTTCCGAAGTACATTTTTCATGAAGAAATTTATGCTACATATAAAATACAGTAAAAAACACTTATGGTTATGAAAACTACTTACTCTAAATAATAAAGTCATATTAAATTAACATCAATGATTGTTAAAATATCACAGTGGAAATGAAATAATCAAGAAAAAATATTACAACAAATTATAGCAGATCATGTATTATCAGTTGGGGTGCATACCAGAAATTGTGGATGTTTTTATGGAATTCGTAGCTACCACGGTTTTGTATCATCCAGGTGTCCTAGAAAAAGTAAAGGTGTATCAAAATGTTGGTCTCAGAAAACATTATCATTATCTTATATTAATCCAAGATTTGATGTTTCATTTTTCTTAATACATTTGAAAATCGTTATTTCCATACAAACAGTAACTTTTTTTACATGGTGGGTGTTACAAAAGGTGAATTCCCAGCATTCTCTAATTACTATTTCAACGAGTTTGATCTTTAAACTTATGAATTTGGTGATAAGTCTGAAAAAGTATAGAACTCTTAATGTTGAATATCAATAGACATGATCAACTTTGCAATAGCATAATTCAATCTAATTTCATCATCATGCTCCTTAAAACACATATATAAATGCACTTCTGGTAATTTACTTGAAAAAACTATTTCTACAATAATATCAATGATCGATAAACATTTTTCTCAATATGTATCCTGCTAATGTATGCACCCTCGGGTTACTATAACCAAATGTAGAACAGTGATCAATACCAACTTAATAATTAGTGTTAGTGTTTTAACTGATAGTTACAACTCTCCCAATTATATGAATCAATAGGAAACTACTACTCAACTTTCGTAATCATTCCACCATATAAAAGATATTGCATCCTAACCCGCATCCACTTCCTTACTTCTGTTCCTCGTTTTTTACAAATAGTGTTTTAAACACTAGACATATTCATAATCCTTGAAGTGCCATAGATTCTCCAGGTCCTAAGTAATAAGAATCAGATGATTAAAATGAAAACAAAAGTTTCAACTACTTTGTAAAGAAAATGTGTTATAAATAACGGTAGAACTCACCAAATGAATAGATGGAAATTTCGGTATCGTTCTATCTTGCACTTGTTCAGATTTTTCGTTGTGGCATACATAGTTGTAAAATGATATCTAGAAGATCAATATGAATTGAAGGCAACAATTCTTAATATTCAACTGAAAACATCGAATACCTGCTATAGTTGAAAATGTTTATATTGATAACCTAATTAATCCTATCTTCTAATGCTAGATGAGTATATGAAGATGAAGCAGAAGGGATTGTACCTTTCGTCAGAATCTGAGTATACTAACACTTTCCTTTGTTCGTATATGAACAAAAGGTGTCAATCTAGCAGAATATTTATCTCCGTTGTCATACTGTTTCCGGTAGCCATGTTTGAGAGAGCATAGAACTTTTAGTTTCATCCCCTTGCTATTCACTGGAAAATATAAGTGCATCATTGTTGATGATGTTATGTGGCTTGTTTATCGATTTTAAGGGTCGACATGTTTTCGCAATCGAGTCAATACAAAAGGAATGTTACCAGAAACAATGATAACTTTGTCCGACAACCAGGATTCAAATTGACAAATCGCCGTAAAATATTCGCCGTTGGAGAGAGCCCATAAATTCGGAGGCCCTAATGTCACACTGCGTATGCCAACCTCGGTACTAAGCAGAATTTGCGTGTTTATTAAAAATTGGGATTTATCAGTGCGAAAACTTTGCTGCTCCGGGTTATCCTGGGGTGATCCGGATGTGCAAAATGATAAATAACGGACCGCCGGCAAATTTTGCATTTCAAATAACACAAGTTATATTTCATGCGGGTATCCGTGTCGCGGCGAGGTTAACTTTAATATCACCATCGGAAGATATATATGGAGCTAATAACGTAGAAGTGACAAATCAGCATTCAGCAGGAAGGCCAACTTTGCTCAGAAGTTTAATGAAAACTGAGTGCATTTGGTGGGAATGTGATTCCAAACTTTCACATAATGAGTTTACATAAATATACGCCGTCGTCTAGAGAATTCACACATAAGAGATGAGCATCTGTTTGATATTCTCACTATAATCAAAGAGCAATCTGAAGAGCCACTTCATCTCATAATTGGTTTTATAAAAGTGAACCTTCGAATGTTTTGTATGTTTGAACGCTTTTTTCTTGCTCGGATACAAAGTAGGATATGTAATTTGGTATAGAAGAACTATAAATTTTGAATCTTCATGATTTATTCTTGATTTTCAGCTACAAATTTCAGTTGTAATATTCTTCATTTCTTTTCAGCGGGAATTCCTTTAAAGAAATAAAACTAACTATTCTGGAGCCAGATAGATTTAGACAACCAACCTATTCTGGAAATATGAAATCTCTAGCTCATCTTTTTCGAATGATAGAGACTATACGTCCGGTCGTCCGTTCGGACGGACATACCTAGGTTTAACAACGGGTTCTTCATCAGGAACTCAATACCAATCGATTGATACCATTTTCGTCTCGATATTCGAAAATAACAGACATATGGGTAAAAAAAGGTTGCACTCTGTTCCACTAGTTTTCAAAGTGAACAAGCGCGCAAAAATCACTATATTGATCAAGTTGAAAAATTTGCTTGCTGATACCATTGATCAAACGAACATTTTATACAATTATAAATGAAGATTTATTCGGGGTCTCGTTGTCAAACTGCTCCGAAACCTTGTCCTAATTTATCATCAGTAGAAAATCAGTATCAAAGTTGGAACAGCATTTCGCAAAAAATGCATCCAATACGTGGCAACCAGAAATTGCTTGTTGTTTCTTACCCACTCATGAACTTTTTCTCGCAATTACTTTCATATTTGCCTTGTTCATGTCCTAATGACTCCTCATATATCATTAATGTATCCAAGCATGCCTGCATCCGCTTGGCAGCTTCGTCTTTTTCAGACTTTCTCCTAATGGACGATTTCTGTATTATCCGCTGCGGTTGCAGACTGGAACGAAGACACAGGGAAGGCTCAGAAGTTTTCATTCATGCCATACTACTTCATTCGACATGTTCTATCAATCAAGAACTATACAAATGCTATGTTTCATATACTGTGATGCAATCCAATAGTGTTAAAGGAAATCGAATGTGAAACTTTTAAAGAAAAGACTGATTTTTGCGCGCTTGCTTTAGTCGAGGAAGATAGTAAAACAGCGTCTTATCGTTCTGTCTGAATATCTATAGTTCCTCAATATCGAGCCAAAATTGATTGGGTTCGACCTCCTATATTTCCTATTTTTCAAAGAAGATGAGCTGTAGTTTTCATATTTTCAGAATAGTGTATTGCCCTATTATCTCAGTCAAGTTCGTTATTGGGCCACATCCGTCGAATAATTCATCGATTATGTAGGCTTTTTTATCAATTGTCTAGGGGATATGATAGATTTCGCCTACAGATAACGTCTAACGTCGAAATAAACACGGCTTTCGTATTTACAAGTATATTTACACTACTAAGAAATAAATAAAATTATCGTCTGATATACAAATACAAAAGGCCGATACTGAGTTCTTCGTCTAAATACTACAACGATCGTTAAGTTCTTAATTTCGGCTAAAAGTTCTGAACTCGCGAAACGTCTATTCGTCTTTCGTCTAACGTCTTTTTTCCGCGTCTAAACTAAGATTGTGCGTCTAGAGTTTGACTTGGCGTCTCAAGTTCGACTGTTGCACTTTTTCCTTCTCTGGATAGTCCCCAGTTCCGTCTTTCCTAATTCGACCACACTTGTATACACCCCTAAAGTATTTATTGGTTCACTTTAAACGAATGGGGTTCACCATAGTTCCCACCACTGTACTCAGGGTACTTCGTCATAATTTATCCACAACGCTTGAGGGCATGTCAACCTTTTCACATAACACATCCGAGTCTCACTTGGTACTCCATAAATATTGAAAAATGTCAACTCAAAACATGTCCCTTTAATTTGGGAACGTCAAGAGGGTTAGTCTACCCGGCGTCGAATAAATAAACGGGAATAGTTCTTTATCTTTAGAATTATCGATACATGAAGAAAATATCAAATTTCACATTTTCAACACAGGTCCACACTGGCACCATTCCGTCCAAAAATGCTAAATCCTACAATTATGAGCAACTGAAATCCGATTTCCTCAATAATTCCTACAATATCCAATCGATCGATTGAAAATTTGAAAAATATCGTTAGTGGATAATTGTTCCAAATTCAGTGAAACTCCACAGGCATTCGCACATTTTCTCTGTAACTACAGCAAGGAGTGATATATCCGTCTATACTCACACGCAGTTGCTGAAATATACGATGGAACGCTTTGTCCAAACAAAATGATCAGAAATTAAAATACTACGCCAATTGAATTCTTGGAATAAGTTATCTACAGGTGCGAAGAATCATAAAAATAATACATAAAAAAATGAAGCCATCATTGCACATGAACTGCTACCTTCAAAAAGACTTGATAGAACTAAGCGAAATTCAACTTTTAGAGGAAGGCAAATTAGTTGATGTCAACTTTTCATTGCTTTAAGAGGATCTCCTCAAGGACTCACCAAATATTTATAGCGTTTGATTTGCTATAATGCACAGCTTGATCCTAAAATTTTGATTGTTTTCATTTCTGCTGTATTTATAAGGTTTACAAATGGATGCTGAAGATACTCACAATATTGTTTAATTATCTGGTTCGAACTTTAATTGAATGACATGTCTTAATCCTGTTCTAGGATATTTAATAAGATGATATAATATATTTACAGTCAAGTAGCTGAAATGAAATTAAGGGAAAACTGTCAGTTTGGTTATTTTTAATACAGGAAAATAATTTGCTGTAGCCAGCATTATTGGGCTTACAAATATCGAGTTCTCTTACTCAGTATTTAGTTATCAAGTCTGACCGGTTGCTTTCTGGGGTTCAACTAGCCTTGAAAATCTTCTAAACTACCCCTCAGAAACCAAGATTCTTGAGTATCTTGAGTGCTTGAACATCTGACATGGTCTCGAAGGATTTAAACAAGTCCAGGAAAAAACCCTTTACTAAGACACTATTATATCTTCAGTTGTTTCAGTGGCATTGACTTTCTCTGTTAGAAAATAAAATTTCTAGGATCTGTCGAGTTTAAATGGTTAATGATTATAGTTTGGATTCTGAAATTAGAGGGATTTTTGGACAGGTTGTGTACAAGCCTTTGATATTCGTATTTTTGAAGTTTCCTCGAACTGATGTCAGAATTGTAATCTAAAGTTCACACATATGTATTTAAAAAATCCCCATAAAGCGTTGCTCTCAAACCTCTAAGTTTTTTTATTATCTTAGCCTGATTATTTTTACTTAATTTGGTAGACTTCCTTCAAAGTTACAGATTAATTTCGTACAAATTTTTTCTGAATATTGTGAAAACCAAATTTCGGATACTCATTACTCCAAGGCCATTATACAGATTCTGGTCTATAACTAAAGTGCCCAAGATATTTCGGCACTTAATTCATTCTGTAAATAAGACAACTGTAGCTCATCACCTTAGAATGATGCTTCATTTATGACCCGCCGGTTCTCTGGGGCAAAACGATAGCTCTCTGTTCCACTAAGAAGAAGCGGTCGTGAAGTAACCTGTCTCAAACAAAATATTATTCATTCAAGAAGGGTATCAGCAATCCTGACGTAATATACGATAAAACGGCAAAGATGATGGGTTGAATAACGATTTTCCCCCGACACTAAGATCCTAATCCATTTCTGATAAGTGAATGGAGTCGTCGACTTATAACCCTCAGCTACTTGATCCCTAAGACAAACTGTATTCGCACCATGTTCCAGTTTCGTTGCAGTTTCCTAAATTGATCCCTTCTGTCGGGGAAATTTATATTCTACTGATGTCTAGCCGTATGTAAGACAAAAGTAAATTTTTTTTATGGACCGAGGACCTCAAGGGAACTTTCACTCATGGACATTTTTACACTTCCAAAATTTTCACAGGTTTACCCTTTCGTCTTCATGAACTGCGCCGTTCTTTCAATGGAATGCTCTTTCTTGTTCCAATATCTCTTTTATTATGATAAATTGTCAAATCAATTAAGCTTTTAAATGGACAATCTTATAGCAAATTCTCAACAACAGCTGTGATGTTGATAATTGTTAAAGTGAAAATTCCAATGCTACTTTCAATAAGGTTGCGATAAAAGTTTAACGTGTCATGGCATGAGTATGAAAGCACTGTTGCATTCAACGTTCAACGCTCCTGGGAATGGAAAATAGATACCGAGTAAGAGTATCTTCTTTGGCTAATTTGCGTGGGTTTGCAAGAGAGAGATTTAATGAAAGATACACTAAGTAGGAAGTAGGAGAAAGAAAGAAATCGAGTTAGTATTACTCAAGCATATGCGCTTAGTATTCTTACTATACAGCGAAGTAAACAGTGAGAGGCTCTTCCTTTTAAATGCAATTATATACATTGATTTATTTTTGTTTCAGCTTGATTTGATACACGTATGATAGAGTATGAATAGAGTACTGTTTCTGATTTTCTATTTTAGAGGAAAGGAATGATGAAAATTTAGTGATAACATTCTCATGAAAAATTTAATGGATGTCATAATTTGTCTCTTTTGAATAACAATTCATTTAAAGGTTTTTTCTTTTGAAATTACATGGAGACGTATTTGCATTCATTATTGATACAAAGGAATTCCACCAAACACAAAGTTTCACTCCTTTTGAGCGGAGGCACATCCACGCACAATTTTTTGTGCGCTTGTTCCCATAAGAACAGCATGCTATAGTATAGATCCAAATGTCTATAATTTTCTTATATCGAGCATAAATGGTCTCAGTTAATTGGGTTTTAATCCCCGATGAAGAATCCGAGGTTATACTTGAATATATCCGTCCTGCCGTATACTCTTTATCATCCAAGGAGATGAGCTAGAGTGTTCATATTTCATATTTCATAAAAGCTCAAGTTCGTTTTAGTCTAAATCCGTCGAATAGTTCAGATGGTTTGAGTATCTAAAATTTCGTTTTCTCTATAAATCCTAGAATATCCATCTGATCAGTTTGTAACTTGAAAGAGGATTTGAATGAGGTTGAAATAAATCATTTTGCCAAATTTTGTGGAAAATTCTGAGAATATCCTAAATTTTGTTTTTGATACTCAGTTATTCGTGATTGATTCACAAAATTTGTAGAATATATCAGATTATTGGGATCCAGAACATCCTTAAATCGCTGCATTTTGTTTCAAGAGGCTCGGCTTCTTCAATGTATAAGAAGATATAATGAATAGAAACTTGAATTTATAGAGAAGCCTAGATTACGATTGTGACTTATTAGACATCCATGATTAAAACACTCAAATTTTCTTCAATGAATATATTGAATAGAAATTTTCTACTATCAATTTGGGTTTCGAACAGAGCATTACATTATGAGTTTTGGTTAATAATCATATGATTGTGATAATGATATAAGAAATTTTTCTATCCAGAGACATTTTTATGAAAATCGAAAAAGATACTAAGAATATCACTGCAGAATAAACAAAAGAAATCAATGAGATCTGTTGTGGCATGGCATCCATACCAAAAAAGGAACTTTGCAAAAATATTTGCTTAGATTCACATACAGCATTATCTCCGCTTCTGAGAGTTGATCGTAATGATTTCATTCCAGAGAATTGTTCATTCATGTAGTAGTTTTATTAGTAAACATATGTTCGGTGTTAAAAGATTTTGTTATTCACTTATATCTAAGTTTGAAACGTTAGTCACATTTCTTGTTTTTTTCTATAGAAATCAAGTAAGAATACATTGTGCTCAAAGAGTTAATATCCTTCCTAGAGTTCATGGAGTTATCATATTGTGATATTCTCACCATTTCCATAAATGTTCTTTTTTTGAAATTAGGTTCTGAATCTAATATTTTTATATTTTCATAATCAGGATGATGATCTTCAGAATTCACATGATTGGTAAGAGCACAGGAATTTTTAAGAGTTCTGATATTGCTTTTGTGTAGTGTTATCCTTTGTTGAAGTTTGGTGGAAGTCTGACCTATGTATATTTGATCACAATCCTTACATGGAATGCTGTAGACAACATTAGATTTATTTAAGATCTTATCTCTGTCTTTCAAATTAGTGAATATAGACCTAACTGGTTTTACATTTTTTGTTGCAATTTTAATTTTATCAGGTGGTAGTATTCTTTTGAGATTATATGTAAGGGTTTCTATGTAAGGTAGTGTTAGGTATAAAAATCTTTGTTGTTCTGATGGTAATAAAGGTTGTATATCAGCATCTAATCGTGGTGGTAGATCATTAGGTGTATTGAATAATAATTTATTGATTAAGTTAATAGGATAACCGTTTTTTATTAAAAGATCTTTGAGAATCAGAAGATTTTTATCTTTAAATTTATTATGCGATATTCTCAAAACTCTTGTTTTCAAATTTTTGATAATGTTAATTTTCATTTTCATTGGATGATATGAAGCGAAATTAATGTATCTTCCTGATGCTATTGATTTTCGGTACCAATCTACTAAAAGAATGTTATTATCTCTGATAACCTTAGTATCTAAAAAGGAACTGAGTTATTAGATTCAGTCTCAACTGTGAATTGAATTTTTGAATGGAAATTATTGAGAATATCAAGAGATACATGTATTTGATCTTCAGGTATTGCCGTAATAATATCGTCCATGAACTTTTTACAAAATGGAACTTGAAATGTGAAAGATGGTAATGTTTTGTTTAGTACTAGATCTACTACGTATTGTGCAATAATTGGTGAAACAATAGATCCCATTGGAGTTCCTTCTTTCTGTTTATAGAACACACCATTATATGAGAAAACTGTTGTATTAAATACAAAGCTCATCAGTTTCTTGAAGTTTTCTCTATCAACTGTACAGTGTTGTTTGATTTCATCCCAATATTCTTCGATGCACATAATTGCGATCTCTAATGTAATGTTAGTAAAAAGAGATACAATATCCCAACTCACCAAAACGAAGCCATCAGGTATGATTTTTTCATTTATGAAATCAACGAAATCAAAAGAATCTTTGATGTAATAAGGATTATTGGTGTTGTAAGCCTTGTTAAGTGGATCCTTAAGAAACATTGCAATACCTGTGTTAGGACAATCTATAGATGCAACGATTGGTCTTAATGATAATTGTTCCTTATGTATTTTAGGGAGGCCATAAAATTTACCTGATGTCCCTCTGTAAAAAGTCATAGATTTTGCAACATCATCACTTATTAGATTTTGGATTTCAGATCTTTAACTAATTTATTAGCATTTTGTTGATATGTGCTACTGGGATCGTTATTCAGTCTGATGTAATTTTCTTCATTATTCAATAAAGACAATGCTAAGCTATGATACTATGATACCTTTATTACCATCAGAACAACAAAGATTTTTATACCTAACACTACCTTACATAGAAACCCTTACATATAATCTCAAAAGAATACTACCACCTGATAAAATTAAAATTGCAACAAAAAATGTAAAACCAGTTAGGTCTATATTCACTAATTTGAAAGACAGAGATAAGATCTTAAATAAATCTAATGTTGTCTACAGCATTCCAAGTAAGGATTGCGATCAAATATACATAGGTCAGACTTCCACCAAACTTCAACAAAGGATAACACTACACAAAAGCAATATCAGAACTCTTAAAAATTCCTGTGATCTTACCAATCATGTGAATTCTGAAGATCATCATCCTGATTATGAAAATATAAAAATATTAGATTCAGAACCTAATTTCAAAAAAGAACATTTATGGAAATGGTGAGAATATCACAATATGATAACTCCATGAACTCTAGGAAGGATATTAACTCTTTGAGCACAATGTATTCTTACTTGATTTCTATAGAAAAACAAGAAATGTGACTAACGTTTCAAACTTAGATATAAGTGAATAACAAAATCTTTTAACACCGAACATATGTTCTTATTTTAAGTAATCTGATTCTAAATTAAAGCTTGTATTGTATATCACATATGCCTATTCTCAAGATTCCACTTCGATGTTCACGTCTTTAAATGACATTCATGTCAATCATTATTATATTTATTAGTACCACTAATTGTCACATCAAAAAATTCAAAAGAATATATATATATAGATATATATATATTATATATATTCATTTGGAGATCAATCTCGCTAATAAGATATTGAAGATCTGTAACCTGTTCACCAATTGAATTTTAATAATTATGCAGCACTCTGGAAAGAAACAAATTGTTTTGAAAGCTCAGTAAAGCATAAAACGAGTCTTCTACTTTTTATTTGATCCTAACCCACGATAATCATCTATATACTTTATATTCAGTCACGAATTTTCTTAAATATATATATATATATTTTAGTACCACTCTGTTTCAGAGTAATGCAAAATACTTCATGTGCACAGGAGCTCCTGATATAACTTCAATGCTTTTCTACATTTTGACTTTTTTCCTTAGAATATTACTGAAATAAATTATTCATTCAATTCAAGGTTGCTTCGATTCCCCTCAAATTCCTGAGCTGATCGAAATCAATTCAGGTGAGCTGGAAATCGACTCGTTGAATTCCAGTGATTCAATGGAGTCAGCAAATAAAGCAGTAAATTGATTGTAAGCTGAAAGAGGAAATGGTATTTTTCATCAGCCTTAAGTTAATTGATAAACATCTCAATCTAACAATTAATTAATTCCAGAGTTTATCAGGACTCGTGTATAAAATACCATGAAATAAGTTTGGAGGACTCTCTTGAAAATCCCAAAAACTTCGCTTATACAGGAAGGCGGGCTATAGCCATTGAAAGTCGCGGATCCAAGTTCTTGATTGCTACTCGAGGAAGGATTATGGCCAGAAGTTTTGCAGAGGATTTTCATTAATCGATTACTTGAGTTTATATATAGAAGGCTCATGAAAGACATGCGAATATCACGAGAAAAATTAAGACAAGCACTGACGCTTTTGCGCGCTTGATCTCTGAGTCATCATAGCTCAACACTGCAAAAAACATGCATTCGAAGTTTATATATGTTCACAAAACAAACTTTTAATTGATCGTATGGATTCAAAATTACAAAATATATTGAGAAACACTACCAAAACTTATGACTATCAGGAATATTGTTTCAAAGAGTCCTCTGGATTCGTTTGATACAACATTGATAGCAGACATAGGAAGATCAGGAATAATGAAAGATTTCCGAGAACCTCTCTAGATGAACTTTTCTACAGAAGCTCTCACAACACCTGCAAACCGAAAATAATGAACAGAGAAGCACCTAAATCACCTTATACCACTGTCTCATTCTTTCGGAAATACAATCCACGATTTATTTGTTTTTTTTTTTAAATAATCTCCATCTCGTTAACTTTCGGAAAAATTTTATTGTTTGACGCTCTTGTTCGCCTAGTTTTCGAATACTTGGGTGAAATCAGTTCTATTCGTTCTATCGTTGTTCCACCCAATTTCTATCTAGTTTCTATTTGGATTTCACCAATAGCAGCTCAATTTCGATCTTGAGGTCTTGAATTGTTTCTGGATTGTTGGCGTAACACTTATCTTTCACCGCTTCCCAAAGATAATAATCCAATGGCGTCAGATCGCAGCTTCTTGGTGGCAATTCACATCAGCATTTCTGCTGATTATTCGATTTCCGAAAATGCGGCGTAAAACATCGATTGTGGCGTGTGCTGTATGGCTCGTTGCACCGTCCTGTTGAAACCAAACATCGTCAAGTCGTTATTCTATTCTATCGTTCAACATTGCGCGGTAGCGCTGCATTGACAGTTACGGTTACTTTGGAAATAAGTTTTAATATTTCCAACTTTCTTCAAGCGAATAGCGTCCCATTTCGTAAACTTCAAACTTTCAACTAAATATTAGTCACGTCAAAAAGAATAGTTGACGTTTATAATGTCAAATAATAGGTATATTTGAACTCACCCATGAAGAATCTGTGTCCTTTTGTCCGTTCATGAGTACGATTACGTCCGAATGAAATGAGTTTTGCGATTTCAAATTTTCAGGGTTGGTTTGAAGAATCAATATTCCAGTTAAATTCATCATTTGGGCCAGATTGGTCCAGTAGTTTCGGAATATTGTTTTCAAATGGCACTTAACGAATACAATACTTCTGAGTGCTTGTTCTAGTAGAACAGCCTATTATCTACTGATCTACTCATGAAGAATACAAGATCAAACTTTAGTCCGTCCAGCTGTCCGACTGTATACCCTCTATTATCCGGAAGAAATGACCTATAGTTTCCATATTTTCAGATTAGGTTAATCGTTCAAATTTCTTTGTCTGTCTGTGAGCACCATTACTTCAGAAGGAAATCATTACATTTTTACCCTTAAAATAATATGTGAAAATGATGATTTTACCGAAATGTGTTCAGGAATTTCCTATATTCGGAAATGAAATTCCAATGATATGACAGTACAAGAAAACAATATATGAGTTGCTACTCTCCTCACATGAATCGAATATTCAAGATTTGTCAACGTTCTAATTCTGAAGCCTGAACTCTTCCTAGACCTTGTTATTTGAAGTGCTCGTATGTTAGATTCACTGTATTTTATTTTTTGAGAAAATTCTGCTCACGCCAACTCCAGGATGGTTATTTTCTATGAACTCAGCGTTATATTTCTCCCGTGCAAAAAGCATCAATTGCTTGAACAAGTTTTCGTCGAATTACAATACTGACGATTGCCTTCAAAGTTTCACATGGTTCATTTTCTCGAAAGACATCGGAAACAATCTTGGCGTCTTTGCTTTCGTTATTTAGCAATTTCCTCTTGACTTGTTCTCGGTCAAATTGAAAGAAGTTTTCCAGTTGAAAACTTTTCCTTTGACGCCTGAAAAATATGGTGTAGATAGCATGCTACTATTCCTGAGATCAGTCAAGCGGAAGAAAGCGATTTTTACTCTTTGCCAGTATCTCTTCAGGATTCCCATTGAATCGTGTCGAATATTCATAGGAATTAAAAAATTGGATTAATGCGAAATGTTAACTTAACATTTCAACAAAAATCATTTTTTCTTGCAGACCATTGAATTTTTTTCTCCAAGACTCCTAAGGATCTGCAAACATATTCATATTTATGAATTTATAATCAGACTTACATAACCTACAGTACGCTTCAAAATTATGGAACAAATTCTTTTTTTTAGAAGAAAAATAATTGGCAGCAAATTCCTGAATAAGATCAATTTTTGTTTCAATTTTACCAAATTTTTATGCATTTTGAAGGATCTTTGATGAACCCTGTGCCATCCCCATCAGCACTCTGAATTTTTTGAATAAGGAAAATATTTCATGTGGTACTTTTTTGGTAGACCTTTTAGCTTCTTTATAGGCGTGCAAAAATTTTCAAACAAAAATATATTTCTTTAAATTCAGTTCGTTTAAATAGGTTTTCAGTATGTGTACTTTGTCGGGGCTCATTTACTTTGAAAAGATGGTATCTGATGAAATTTGTCACCGAATGAAAGTCGACCATTACAGTTTAGTTCATACACCACTTTCAACCCCCTCACGTGGAAAATTAGAATTGGACCTTGTAATGAAATTAAGTAAACCGATCATAAAATCGAATGCAAATGCTATCTTTGGAAACTTTTGTATAGCTGGACTCTTTTTGAAACAAATCGATTCATTTAATTTGAAGAGTTGTCTGATTTTGCGCTCATTATATTCAGCAAAATTTTACAAACCCTTCGCACTCACATATAGTTTTTTCTTTTCAGTGCCACCCCAACGACCAAGAATAGAATTCAACGGAACTCAGGTACTTCCTGGTCATAATCTCACAGCATTGCACGGGGAAGTTGCAGTGACCATATGCAGATCTCATTATGGAAATCCACCACCAACACTGAAATGGTTTCTAGGTAAGAATATCAGCGATCCATCCTTAGAATATTACTGAAATAAATTATTCATTCAATTCAAGGTTGCTTCGATTCCCTCAAATTTCTGAGCTGATCGAAATCAATTCAGGTGAGCTGAAATCGACTCGTTGAATTCCAGTGATTCAATGGAGTCAGCAAATAAAGCAGTAAATTGATTGTAAGCTGAAGGAGGAAATGGTATTTTTCATCAGCCTTAAGTTAATTGATAAACATCTCAATCTAACAATTAATTAATTCCAGAGTTTATCAGGACTCGTGTATAAAATACCATGAAATAAGTTTGGAGGACTCTCTTGAAAATCCAGAAAACTTCGCTTATACAGGAAGGCGGGCTATAGCCATTGAAAGTCGCGGATCCAAGTTCTTGATTGCTACTCGAGGAAGGATTATGGCCAGAAGTTTTGCAGAGGATTTTCATTAATCGATTACTTGAGTTTATATATAGAAGGCTCATGAAAGACATGCAAATATCACGAGAGAAATTAGGACAAGCACTGACGCTTTTGCGCGCTTGATCTCCGAGTCATCATAGCTCAACACTGCAAAAAACATGCATTCGAAGTTTATATAACTTCGTTCACAAAACAGACTTAAGTGATCGTATGGATTCAAAATTACAAAATATATTGAGAAACACTACCAAAACTTAAGGAATATTGTTTCAAAGAGTCCTCTGGATTCGTTTGATACAACATTGATAGCAGACATAAGAAGATCAGGAATAATGAAAGATTTCCGAGAACCTCTCTAGATGAACTTTTCTACAGAAGCTCTCACAACACCTGCAAACCGAAAATAATGAACAGAGAAGCACCTAAATCACCTTATACCACTGTCTCATTCTTTCGGAAATACAATCCACGATTTATTTGTTTTTTTTTTTTGAAATAATCTCCATCTCGTTAACTTTCGGAAAAATTTTATTGTTTGACGCTCTTGTTCGCCTAGTTTTCGAATACTTGGGTGAAATCAGTATCTATCGTTCTATTTGGACTCACCCATGAAGAATCTGTGTCCTTTTGTCCGTTCATGAGTACGATTACGTCCGATTTCAAATTTTCAGGGTTGGTTTGAAGAATCAATATTCCAGTTAAATTCATCATTTGGGCCAGATTGGTCCAGTAGTTTCGGAATATTGTTTTCAAATGGCACTTAACGAATACAATATTTCTGAGTGCTTGTTCTAGTAGAACAGCCTTCTATCTACTGATCTACTGATGAAGAAAACAAGATCAAACTTTAGTCCGACCAGCTGTCCGACTGTATACCCTCTATTATCCATCTCGAAGAGATGACCTATAGTTTCCATATTTTTAGAATAGGTTAATCGTTCAAATTACTGTGTCTGTCTGTGAGCACCATTACTTCAGAAGGAAATAATTATATTTTTACCCTTAAAATAATATGTGAAAATGATGATTTTACCGAAATGTGTTCAGAAAATTCCTATATTCGGAAATGAAATTCCAATGATATGAACAGTACAAGAAAACAATATATGAGTTGCTACTCTCCTCACATGAATCGAATATTCAAGATTTGTCAACGTTCTAATTCTGAAGCCTGAACTCTTCCTAGACCTTGTTATTTGAAGTGCTCGTATGTTAGATTCACTGTATTTTATTTTTTGAGAAAATTCTGCTCACGCCAACTCTGGGATGGTTATTTTTCTATGAACTCAGCGTTATATTTCTCCCGTGCAAAAAGCATCAATTGCTTGAACAAGTTTTCGTCGAATTACAATACTGACGATTGCCTTCAAAGTTTCACATGGTTCATTTTCTCGAAAGACATCGGAAACAATCTTGGCGTCTTTGCTTTCGTTATTTAGCAATTTCCTCTTGACTTGTTCTCGGTCAAATTGAAAGAAGTTTTCCAGTTGAAAACTTTTCCTTTGACGCCTGAAAAATATGGTGTAGATAGCATGCTACTATTCCTGAGATCAGTCAAGCGGAAGAAAGCGATTTTTACTCTTTGCCAGTATCTCTTCAGGATTCCCATTGAATCGTGTCGAATATTCATAGGAATTAAAAAATTGGATTAATGCGAAATTTTAACTCTACATTTCAACAAAAATCATTTTTTCTTGCAGACCATTGAATTTTTTTCTCCAAGACTCCTAAGGATCTGCAAACATATTCATATTTATGAATTTATAATCAGACTTACATAACCTACAGTACGCTTCAAAATTATGGAACAAAATTCTTTTTTTAGAAGAAAAATAATTGGCAGCAAATTCCTGAATATGATCAATTTTTGTTTCAATTTTACCAAATTTTTATGCATTTTGAAGGATCTTTGATGAACCCTGTGCCATCCCCATCAGCACTCTGAATTTTTTGAATAAGGAAAATATTTCATGTGGTACATTTTTGGTAGACCTTTTTAGCTTCTTTATAGGCGTGCAAAAATTTTCGAACAAAAATATATTTCTTTAAATTCAGTTCGTTTAAATAGGTTTTCAGTATGTGTACTTTGTCGGGGCTCATTTACTTTGAAAAGATGGTATCTGATGATATTTGTCACCGAATGAAAGTCGACCATTACAGTTTAGTTCATAAACCACTTTCAACCCCCTCACGTGGAAAATTAGAATTGGACTTTGTAATAAAATTAAGTAATCTGATCATAAAATCGAATGGAAATGCTATCTTTGGAAACTTTTGTATAGCTGGACTCTTTTTGAAACAAATCGATTCATTTAATTTGAAGAGTTGTCTGATTTTGCGCTCATTATATTCAGCAAAATTTTACAAACCCTTCGCACTCACATATAGTTTTGTTTTTTCAGTGCCACCCCAACGACCAAGAATAGAATTCAACGGAACTCAGGTACTTCCTGGTCATAATCTCACAGCATTGCACGGGGAAGTTGCAGTGACCATATGCAGATCTCATTATGGAAATCCACCACCAACACTGAAATGGTTTCTAGGTAAGAATATCATCGATCCATAGAAAAAATTAATGGAACTACTTTCAATGAAAAATGTCAAGTTCAAATTCTCCATTTTTTGCGCGCTTGTTTCTAGTGGGACAAGATGCTATCGTTATGTCAAAATGTCTCAAAGTTTCGAAAATCAAACTGGAAATGGTCTCAATCGTATACTATCTTCCGAAGGAGATGATCTCATAATTCATGTTTTCAGGATATGTTAACTATCCAGTATCTCGATCAAGTTTGTTATTGGCGAAATCCATTGAATGATTCAGAAGTTATGAGCATCTTAAATTTGGTATCCTACAAAACTCTCAGAATATCCGTCCGATCGATTGGTACTTTGAAAATTGTTTCAATAACGTTGAAATAAAGAAGTGTATCAAAATTTGTGAAAATCATCCAGCTTAAAAACTTCCTCTTGAAATTATTCAATTACTCATAAGATATTCATCGGATCATAACAAACATTTGTGTAAATATGAAGGTTATTTAAGTCCTACTTGTAGAATAAACCCACGAGTTTCTTTAGGTGAGGATACACTTGATATTGTATATCTCGAGGTGAAAGGAATAAATAAATAAAATTAAAATAAATCTTCCATCACTTCTTCTCAATATCGATCACAAAGATTGTGTAAGCAATTGAGCCTAAATAAAACGCAGTTCTCTAAGATGTTTCTCGGAAGCTCAAGCCTCCAAATAATGTTTTTCGACTCTGGTAACATTCAAGAAATCAAGCTCGACGCATTTTCCATATACTCTTGGCTATATCGAGAGACAGGGCGAAGTAAACAAAAACGCGAAATACGAAAACAGATCCCACCATTAGTTGTTCCAGTTGATTGGGAATGAAGGGTTTCAACCAAAGCTGGACAATTATCCGTTTTTCCTGTCTACAGTCCCAATTTTTTTTAGATTGCGACAAATTTTTAGAACGAGTTATGTAATCAGAAAGGATTTCTCATACTTGAACGATATTTTATAGGTATTAAAATTGTGGCTTAGCTGATTGTAGGATTGATACAAAGTGGAACTTATAAATCACTTTTTTAGCCAATCGAATGTAGTATTTTAATCTGAAATCGATTAATTGACCCAACGCATCCACCATTCCGCAACTCGCTAAGTGATTCGGTTTCCATTGTTGAAGAGTTGAAAGATATGAATGAGGAAATGTACACATACTTCATAATTTGTATGGTTCTCCACTATCTATGAATCATTTTTTCTATGCTTTTGATAGTCATTGATACCGTAAGGGAAAAACCATTTTATTGTTAGTTAAATATATTTTCCTCATGCTTGATTTAAAATTTGCAAATGTATTTTCCACTTCTTTGGGTTGAGTTAAAAGCTGTTAATTGTTACGGCAATGTGTGAAATTTATTCTAATAATCTTTTATGGAAAAGCTCCAGCTGTTTCAATTCGGCACTCATTTCATTGGATGTAGATAGTAAGAATACGAAATATTTGATATTTTACAGAGAAAAAATATGGAAGTTTGTAGCAAAGATGAACACAAAGATGGCCTAAGGCCATCCATAAAAAACTCTTATTGCATTATTATCACATAATATATATTTGAAACTCAATCTTTATGGCTTGTTTGATATTTCGTTTTTATGGAGTACTTTCGTTGAACTAGCGCTTTCGCCATTTTGGAGTGTACTGAACATTTGTTGGTTCAAGTTCCCTTCTCGAGTTTTAATCCTGCCCAACATTGTCGTTGTCTTAAATATAATTTTATTTTAAGTATTTTCTCTGAAAAAGAAGAAAAAAGAAAAAGATTTCAATTAAGATAAATTCAAAGATCTGGAAAATGAAAAATTTCACTCTTTCCAAAAACTGACATACCACTGTTAAATAATACCTGAATTATAACGAACATTGTATCTGAAGTATGATTGCTCCCTGTCTTTTTCTTACTATTTATGATAAGTAGAATAAATATAATGGTGTCAACTTGTATTATAATATTATGCAATCGCCAATATAGCTAAGTCTTGAACCCCATCAAATGAAAACTTTCAGAATAACTCCAGTTTTGTTCAAGCAACAACCATTCACATAGTTATAGCAATACTTTTCAAGATTTTTACACTTGCACAATTCATAGCAGTAAGAAACAACAATAGGATAGTCTGTTTGTATTCGTCAAAATTGTTTATTGTTAAAATATCACATAATACTTGTGAGAATTCATTTCAGTTGAGTCGAACCTTTTTTAAGACACAGATGTATGTATTTTCTTAGAATAGTTTAATTATTATTACCAAAATTCCATTGCTTCTCACAAGTATGAAGTTTCTGACTCTTCATTTTGCTCTTGTGATAATCAAATAAAATAACACATCTT
The DNA here is from genome assembly GCA_030674115.1 of Micraspis discolor. Taxonomy (NCBI): domain Eukaryota; kingdom Metazoa; phylum Arthropoda; class Insecta; order Coleoptera; family Coccinellidae; genus Micraspis; species Micraspis discolor. The sequence goes on from JARTUT010001740.1 coordinate 8,998,509, forward strand.
TTATTTCGAAATAGATTTTCAGGAAACCAATTACCTCATCTTTGTGTTGAAATAAATGGAACTACTCATCACGGAAATTCAATAGTACGATATTACTGCTAAAATTCGCAATACAACATTCAAAATACGAAAATCAATAATGTATTGCACATTAAACGAACGCAGACTTCTTTCAATTAATTTCTCCGTTTCTACTTTGAGAAAACTGGAATCTTCGGATAGCAATTGTAACTTGATCTTCCAGAACATAATGATTATTCTGTCGTGGAAGAATTTCAGACACTGTTCAAGTATCGTCTGTCTATATCCAATATTGAATTTCTGCGATGCCAAAAGAAATGGGACTGATTTATCTCCGTGGATATTTTTCTAATGTGTTCGATGATATCCTGAAAAATATTAAAAAGCATTTAAGTGAAAACAGCAGCTTCTGTGATTTTATTTTTGATAATTATAACTAAGTACATGGTTTATTTTCTTAAATATATTATTTCTAACATATGTGGAATCATTAAAAATTATTACAACTTACATATGCATGGAACATATTTCAACAGATTGCATTTCATTTCAGCTAGAAAAAAAGAATAAATTCAAATTTTTCTGGCAGTCACAACGTCTTCATAAATGCCATGAATTTGATTCATAAATTCATTTATCTGAAAAGCAGAAACGGCTTTTGGTAATCAGGCAGGACTCTCTGCGTAATAAAATTGTCCACTTTTTGAAATGTGCATTTCTCATGCATGGTAAACAGCCGAATTAGCTGGCCTTATTTTTTTAAATTGACATAATTCACTCACTAATATACTTCACCCTACTCTGGAAAGTGTTTCACGCTTCTGACGAATTTTTCTCTAGGTATAATTCCTTGAAGATTGGGTTCATTTCCTCTTCATATACGCGATATTGGAAGATAAAGTTAATGATGAGATTGTTTCTATGTGTCGTATTAGCAGCAATGTTTGAGGAAATTCGAGTATGAAAGTGTTGAAACGACTTGCATTATCTAACAAATCTCACTAAGAAACTACTTGTGTGAAAAAATAAATTATATAATGTAATTGCGGAGCAATATTGGATGCATAAACCAAGAATTCGTCTCATTAAAGGGGTCATTAATTTTGTGCAATATCTTCCATGAAATTTAAAGGTGATCTTAGTTGTCTTCGGATAATATACAACATACAACATATTAAACCCAGACTGGTTCATTCATGGACACATTTCCATCACAATAACTTAATTGTCTGAGGGTATATAAGAAATTCAGAATCATTTTTTTTCCAGATCAAACAGAAATCACACCAACAAGAAGGCAAACAAACACTACAGAATTAGATAATCCAAGAACGTGGTTGGCACTCTCGGTCCTGGAATTGACTATTTCCAAAGAGAATCATGGAAAAATGTTGAGATGTGTAGCTGTTCACGAATCGTACTCAACCAAATCAAGTAGTATAGATGTGAGGCTGGATGTCATGTGTAAGTAAATTAATTTCAACATTGAAAACTGGATACTTCTGCTGATATTCTACTGCTAAGTTAATTCTGAATCTGAGCAAACGAAGTTCTCTTTGCACTATACCCACTACCTGTTGGATTAATTATAATATATCTGAGAAATTCTTTTTGTATTCAGAAGAAATTAAAAAGTTAGATATGGTGAAATATTGAGATATTTCATCTTATTGGAGCAGATCATAAAAGTTTGAGAAAGAATATGATGCGGCCTACATGTTTGCAAACCTGATCGCAGATACAGTCGCTAGAAAGAGAGAAACAGTTTGAACCGAATGTTCAAGAAGAGCTTATGTTCAAAAGGCATAGTTTGTTTTTCTATTCTATAGCATAATTTCCCAAATGTCTGCTTGAATTCGGGTTTTTAATCTCGACTACCAATTTTGGTGACTTATGAATATTTTATTGAATTTCCGGTGACTTTACTTGGTTTGCAGTTCGAGACATGTGACCTTGATTTTCAAAATTTGAAGCTGGAAATTTTTTTCGGAAAAACATACTAACGTACAACTATTTATAAATTCCAATACAATTTGTTATGGGTGAAGATGAAGAAAACTCGGAACTTTCAGTTCTATTTTTATAGTCTGTAATATCCGTTTTTCGCCCACATCTTCTGTTCTTGTATGTCAGGAAACTGGGTTGTACTGCAATATACGGAAATGAATGAATCAATAACTGAGTAATCATAATTTCAAAGCTATAATTCAAAATTTTCCCTATGCTAAAAGCTTGGTCGAATCATTATGAAACTGCGAAACTTGATAGGCAAGTTCTTTTTCATTCTGATGTGGTTTCCAGAAATCAAGAAGATTGCTTCATTTTCGACTTCTGGTCCCGAATTTCAGGGCGGATGTTCGGAGTTCGATAAAAATCCACCGGAAAACAAAATGGTGATAGCAGGTTCGACATGCAAATGCGCTATTAGCTATTCCAAGTTTTCGTATTCGCGTGTATTTAATGGACTCACAGGTGTTCTTCTGAAATTTATGATACATATTCATTTTATCTCGCTTGGAAGTTTGGAGAGTTATGAAATAATCTAAGACTTGCATATCGATATCGATTTTTGATGAGGTAACTCGGAAAGAAGTTATTGAGTTACTGAAAGATGTATAGCCTATCATTTCTGAACCTTATATTGGAAGAGGCAGATGTTATCACAAATGATACCCCGAAGTTTGTCTTAGGAACTTAAACTGTATTGGTGTCAATTCAGAGTTCGATTTCAACCCAATATTTCCTGTTCAAATAATTTCATTAGATTCAGTATTCATTTGAAATTTTAATTTCGTTTCATCAAAGAATAGGAAAATCAGGCCATGAAGTTTTTAATTGATTATTTCTTATTAGCGTATTTAGGTTCAATCGTTGCAAGCTCAGGAACAATACTAATTTTCTTTCCAATTTGAAATTAACTAATTCTGGTAGTTATGTATTTGAACTGTCTAAACCTTTGTTTGAAAATAATTTATTGTTTAATTTTCGTGTACATTATTATTTAGGTGAGTTTTTAAATAATTCTTAGAAAAACATGGCTTTATTTCATAGAAATAATTTTTGTTAAGGTGACTCTCTGAGACAAAACTGCATTTTTTCAAATCTAGTAATTTTGTCGGATTAAATAACTTGAACTAGAACGTTTCTATTCCTTGAATGTCTTACGTATCACTATTTGCTGCAGAGAAAACAATAAGGAATCATAGTTTTTCTTTAATAAAAACATTAATTCTTTTAATTTTTTTTTCGAAAACGGTTAATTTTATCGAGGAATAACAAGAGTACCTTTTCTTCAGCTTGATGTTCAAAGTATTCAAATTCATTTTTTTAACTCTTTATCATACAGGGTGTTAAAAATGTGAGCCATAAAATGTAGCTTATTGTGTTTTAAGGACAATATTTTGAGAGCTCCTTACTATTGTTTATTTTTTGGAATTTACATCAATTTATATTAAGTAGTTTAACAATTATTCGAGAAAAAAATTATTACTATTGGCGTCATTTAGGAGGGCTCCATAGGGAGGCTGCTGGGAAAAATATTTATGGGAACTTGTCATGGTAAGTATTTTACCATCGTTCTCCAAGATTTTTGAGCTAGCCTACTGTAATCAGATTGTTCAACACTTTGTAGAGGGTCATTTATTTTCCAGAAATCAACATGGCTTTCTAAGAGGAAAATCGGTTCAAACAGCAGTGTTTGGATTTCTTTTTAAGGTGGTGGATGCTTTCGAGAATGGAGACTTGGCATTGGGACTGTTCTTAGACCTTGCCAAGGCCTTTGACAGCTTGAGTGTAAAAATTTTATTGAAGAATATTGAAGGATATGGTATAAGGCACAGCATTGGAGTGGATTCGGTAATATTTCAGGGGAAGAACACTGCTGGTGGAAATATCTACAAACGATGAGTCAATAAGATCAAAACCGCTTGAATTGAAATTAGGAGTCCCGCAGGGATGTATTGCTGGTCCTATTTTCTTCATTATGTACATCAATGACTTCATAGAATATTCTCAACGCAACACAAATGAAGTGAATATAGTAAATTATGCTGATGACTCAAATCTCCTTCTTGTAAAAACTTTGTGGTCAGAGTTAAGGCAACTGCTTGAGGAAGTATTCCAGCAGGCTGAGATATGGTTTGAAGAGAATAACCTCATTCTGAATAAGAATAAAGCAGGTTTTGTTCTATTTGATCCTACAAATTCTGGAATACTACTACCCGAGAGTATTTTGTTACAGAATGAGGAATACACTTTATTGGGAAGTGTAAGATTTCTTGGCCTCTATGTGGATGAAGAACTAAATTGAAACACGCATATTCAACAACTTTGCAATAAGATAGGATCTTCAGTCTATGCTTTGAGGGTTCTCTCAAAGTATGTTTACACCGTAACACTAAGAACTGCCTATTATGGAACCGTTGAATCACAACTGAGATTTGGAATTACTTTCTATAGGAGTGGAAATATGTCATCTTTATTCATCCTGCAGAAAAAGGCAGTCAGAATAATGTGTAATCTGAAGTTCAGGGAATCATGTCGAGGTTTCTTCAAACAAAAGGGTATCTTAACGATTTATGGAGTATATATACAAGAATGCCTCTTAAAGAAGCATATAACACCAGAACCTCATCTTATAATCTTCCTAAATATAGGTTAACGACAAGTCAAAAACAAATGCAGTACAGGTGCCTGAAACTTTTCAATAGTCTACCTGCGGTAATACAGAGGGAAAGCAACTTCGAATTGTTTAAGAGAAAAATTTTGAACTTTTGAACTTAGAGCCTCATTATCTGGATGATTTCATGAAATTAACATTTTTTGTTTTACACTATTTCATTTCATTAGTTATCAGTTTTTGTTATTGTGACCATGGATTTGAAATAAAGATAATTTGTTGTTGTTGTTGTTGTTATTATTCTTAATGTTCTGTCTAAAGGGAAGGCTGCTAAGAAAAAGATGTATGGGAACTTGTCATCTTATTTTTAATGTTTTTTCTGAATCAAAGAGATCTCCCACATTATGCCGTACACCCTGTATATGTATGATACATGTTTTTATATTCATGTTTTTCGAAATGATCCAATTAAACCGAAAAAAATTAAATTCGGAGTTTTAAGGTTGGGTTCGTTCACTAAAGAATTCCCATGAAAAGTCGACTACAAAAAACATCCCAAGGGGGATTTAATGAAAAAAAATTACGAGTTCTTCGTTTCGTTGGGTCAGTATTTCCGGTATTCTGTAGAACAATACCAAATATTGACCGATCTTAATGAAGTTGATGAGATCCTATGATAAAACCCATTTATCGAAAATGCCCTGGAACAACCGCACATATTGAACAGAAAGCTGAGCCCCAGAAGGTTCCGAATATTTTTCGTTTTAATTCCGAATCGATGAAAGCCGTCCCAGTTCGAATACTAATCCGTTGGCGGATCCAGAATGGGCGCACCAAAATTAAAAAGCTATCTAGATTAATCCGTTCCGATTTGTAATTTCGTCGGTTACCCTAGGGGTTCTGGATGCGGATATCTCAACGTGTCCATTTTCTATGATTGGAGGCATTATCCTCAGACATGTCCTAGTCGACACCCTTGGGGAGATGTGTGAGCAAATTTCCTGCAGATGTCTATCTGCTGAGATCAAGTCAGGATATGAATCCCGTATGAAACCTTTTAGGGAAGTATCACGCATGGGGTAGGTCTTTATAAACCGTGGATGTTTTTATTTTCTTTTGTGTTTTATTTCGTGAGCGAGTATAGGCTTATCAACTCTCTGTTCGTTATTGATATTATTAAATATTCAATTCTATCGGTGTTTACTGGAAGGATATTCCTTTTTAAATAAATAATGACTTTGAAATTTTTATTTATTCTTATTGTTTGGCCAAACACTGTGGCTTCTTCAGGTGTTTCATTTTGAATGACAGTTTTGCAGAAGCACATTCTATATTTATTCCTCTGTTTGTCACTTCGAATGGGGTAAAAAAAAGCAAAATCCTCATTCAAATTGGAACTTTTCATTAATTCAAATAATTAATTCTTTCACAGATACGTACTCGATTGACATCGGTCAGATTTTCTAATCAGTGTCAGTTAGAGGAAAATGAATGGTCAATTGCCAAAATTTATAAAAACACTGAAATGGATTTTAGGAGAAACGAATTTGAGCTTTGAACAGAACTTAAGGAAAACTATGAGTTTTTATTTTAAATTTGAGATATCGTTTTGTACACCCATTTGGACGGTTGTATTTGTATCGCATTGTTTCATAGTACGGAAAAGACTCTTATTGTGTATCATCAAACAAACTGGCTTTGAAACCATCGCCTTAGAAAAACTTCCCTTCGTAATACACCATGAACTTCTGACAGTAATCTTTTGAATGTTGGCACTTTCACAAAAGCGTCTATATTTTATTAGTGGCACCATCTGGTAGTTAGTCAGGGACTTATTGATGACCGATGTTGTATATGTTTGTAAGTCCATCAGAGCTAGCCACTGTACAAAATATAAACAAAAGACCCTGTTCGACCATCAATATTGATCAACAAATTTTATTTTCATTATCAACAGGAAGATGAGAGTAAATGTTGAGTATAGAAATTGAGAGAATCCGGTCGATCCTGTCATAATAAATGATATCAATATTCATTCGCTTTCGTTTACTTAGGAATGTTGTTCAACTCCAATGAAACTCACTCACTCCAAAATTCACTGTATTAAGCATATTCCAGTGGCTGCTGCTCATTGAAGGATAACATACCGGATTCGTAAACCTAAGGGAACACACTCACGCTGAGAGCTGGTGTTACCCTTTAATTTAGTGTTTTCATTAAATTCCGAATATCCTGCCGTCTACTCCCCAGACTTTAATTTTATCGGCTCGGAAGCTACCTGAAATGAACTTTCAAGTTGCTATGTAGAAATGGACTTCATAATCGGATCAACAGAAACAAGAAGTGCTCCGAATTCCCTGGTGAAGATTGAAGATAAACTGGGAATTCTCTTCGCTGGAATTCCCGAATTCGAGGAACGTTATTGCTTAAATACGGGTATCTGGATATAAAACGAGAGCTTTTTAAATACCTTCAGGTTGTATGTTCCTTATCGGATGGCATCGTATTCTAGGTAGATATTACCGAGATCATATAGGGTGTATCCCAATGCAGGAGGAACCATAATATTATTGATAGGATGAATGAACATTTTGTGGAGAAACTTCATTAAGTTTTACCTTAAATATATTGAAACCTTATTTTTAATTCTTTTGGATCATTCAAGTTTTCCACGCTTTTTTGGTTTAAAAAACAAGAAATACAGCTCAATCGATTGAATTGATGAAAATTCCGTGGTCAAACTTAGCATACATTAATTCTCTCCAAGGCTCAGAAATTCCTGACCAATCAACGCGAAGATGATGTCATGTTCATCTCATTTGTTGTTTTCCTTACGTATTTTTTCCGTCTGTTGTAATAGTCGTTTTTTTCGTCTGACAACTTTCATCACAGTGAATTAGTAGTTATCAATATTTTATATGATATTTAAAATATGAATTGGAATATCTTTGTTTGATTTGTAAATCTAGAATTTGAATTATTTCCTATTTTATCTCATTATGAGATCTGCAAGTTGTGAAAAAAAGTTAGAAATGATACGTGAGAACTTTGAAATCCATGGAAGTAATATATCAGGAACTTTGCTGTCCCACAAAGAAGAAATCTTTTATATCGGTTGTCACTAGTGAGATTTCTCCATTTTCTTTTTTTATATTATCAGTATTGAAAAGTTCGTCGAAACACTGAAGGTTGAAGATGATTATAACATAGAAAAAATTTATAATTTTCATTGATCTACTATCGAAGAAAATAGAAGCAAGCTGTGATTTATCTGTTTGAATTGAAATTTTTGCAAATTATGTTCTTTAATATTATTATCACACAAAAAAACATAATTTTTAAATCATTAGCTGCACTACACAAAACGACTCATTTTGGGTACTAAGAAAATTGTCCTCTAGATATAGGGTGTTTAAGGAAAATTACACAAAACCTTCTAGTGGGGACCTAAATATTCAATTAAAATTTTATCTTTAAATAATGCATTCAATTCACATAGCAAAAAGTTATGAGAAGCACAGACCATGCATATATGTATTTCAAGGCAAATGTTCACAAGAATATATATAAAGCAAATCGAATATGATATATTCATTATGGATGATAATTATTTTACAGGTAACAATCCACAGACCATGCATGTATTTCAAGGCAAATTAAATAAACAGTATTCACTATATAGATAACAAACAGTTCATAAACAACGTTCCACATACTACATACTTACATGCTTACCTTCGCCCTCACCAATAACAGTAAATAAGTGAAGTTTTGAAGAAAGAAACTATTTTAACAAAAACATCATACATAAGCAATTTCCATTATTCAAATTCTGTATTCAGTTACATCAGCCATCAGTTTGTTAGCAAGTATTACCTGTTGAACTTTGAGTTCATCATTATGACCAGCATGTGTTTCAATATATTTAATTTGGACTCCTAAAATAAAATGAGTGAAATATTCTAATGCAGTAATATATAATACAAGTTATTACCAGAACTTGTGACTTCAACAGAATTTCTTGATGGACATAAGCCAGATATTTTGATACTTCCTCCCTTCTTCATGCTGCGTTTTGTACAGTTACTTACAAATCCTAAATATTACACATTTCAATTTTATTATCAGTATTCAGTGCATATAGACCTGTAGTATTACTACGATTACAATTGTAATGAATATATTCTTCATTATTAGAAGTTTTTGAACCTCTTTCAAAGACAGAATCTATGTTTCTGTTAGACATACATCGTCAAGCTTCCTTGTTATCAAAATTATGTATTGATATGTGTATTGTTAGAGAGTGAACATCTTCTAAATGTTTTACAAAGTTGTCACGGCTCGTTTAAGAAGTTTTTTCCTTGTCAGTTCAATGAGGGTAATATGCTTGGTTAATCTTCTTTCCAGGGGTTCTTGCTTGTGTACATCTTTCAAATGCCGGATTTTGTTCGATAATTTCGAAAATGTTTTTTCACATAGGTGACAATCCAATTCACTAGAAGCAAATGTAACTTTCAAAAAAGAAATCATTGGATAACCTACCTTACTTTTCGGGTCCTTTTTTCTGAAATTTCAGCAATATAAGTCGCTAACTTCGAAGGCTCTTGTTAAGCTTGGAATACTTCAATATAAACTAAAGGTAAAGCGTAGCGTAAACCAACTCAAAATTTTCAGTAAAACCAAAGCGAGTTGTCAACTGACGTATTGCTCAGAGTCTACGGTTAGAAAGAGAAAACCACAAAGACAAGCATCAATTGAATAGATTCGTGAACATGACATCAGATTCGCGTTGATTGGACAAGAATTCAAGAATATAGCATAAGTTTCCCATGTTAGTGCTTTATAACGTTTTCATGGTAATATTACAAAGCAGAAAGCTTGTATTTATTTCGAACAAACTAGAAGAACAGCGTGATTTCGTTTTGCTCAAATGTAAAACTTGAGTATGTCTTGCCAACCCTCTAAATACATCGGAGTTAATTACTGGACCAAATCCGTCTAATGGTTCGACATGTATGAACATCTGAAGTTTTTGTTTCTTAATAACTTCTACAATATCCATCCGATCAATTAAACATTTGAAAACTGCTTCAAAAACGTTGAAAGAAAGTAGTCTACTAAATTTTGTTGAAATCCTTGAGCTAGAAATTCACACAAAATTCTGATATTTTTAATATCCGATTGCTCATATGGTATTCGTCGAATTTCAGCAAATCTATGCATATTCACAGCTTATTGATATCTTGATATCATCTTCATACACTGAACCCACGATAAAAGTAACGAAGTAGCAGAAGTTCAAAGAATAAAGTTAAGAATTACATCAATAGGAATGTACTCTTTCGCGAAAACAGAGTCACAATAAATTCCTTACAATGTTCTTGAAATCGCGTTTTAATAAGCATATTAAATGATTTTTCCCTTACCCGTTCAGAAAGTTTTTTATTTCGTTAGGTAGTTTCAGAAGCTGAATATTAAATCAAAGTAGTTCATTAAGAGGATTTGAGGTTGTGAATGGGAATTTTTAATTGGCTAAGTTTGCTATGGGGTTCCACTTATTTTTTTGCTGCCTCGGAGATATCCTCCATTGGTAGAAGTTAACGATGTGGTGAAATTATGTCTTCCTATCAATTAAAATGCTTGATTTGAGGTTTTGATGGAACATATTTTCATCAATAACACAACTGAAGTTGAACTCTATTTTTTTATAAGTACGATTTCAGAACTATTGAATTCGTATTATGTATATTTTATATTGTTTACTAGTGGGTGTTTAAAAAACTGTTAATTTTGAGTTTTCAAAGTTTCCGATAACAGTGAAATTCGAAGTTTCTATGAAGGAATACCTATGCTACTAATTCCCGTTTTGTTCTATTTAATTGAAGATTTTAATTTTTTTTAACAAGGGTCGGCAGTTATATTTTCGTGATCGCTAGTATTCCACATTCCATATATCAAGTCGTTATAATTGTATTCTTTCGAGAATTGTTCTTTTCAAACAAATCAGAGCAATTGTTTTTTCAGATGTACCAGAAACACGTTTGACGGGAATACCAACCGAGGATGTAGAAGACCTTAAGGATACGGTTTCCATAAGATGCTTAGTTAATGCCAATCCACGTGCCTCGGTAATATGGAGGCGAGAGGGACAGACGCAACCAGCTAGTTTACAGGAGCTTCTGCAGTTCAGTCCGGTTATTAGGGCACATTCCGGACTGTACAGTTGTATTGCCAGAAATAAAGCTGGAGAATCCCAACCAGCTCGGATTCAAGTGGATGTAAAATGTGAGTATGTAGATCATTCAAATTGTACAGGTGGTCAGATTTCGAGGATCCAGTAACAATATACAGAATATATATATATATAGAACAATAATATATATGTAATTATATCATTTTTGGAGAAAAATAAATAAGTGAAAACCGGAAGTCGCCACGATGTCTAGTTTCTGCCATAATTAGAAATACGCTCCCCACTTGAACAAATGCACTTTTAATTAGTTTAATTAGTTCAAAGAGGTTTATAACTTTTGGAATTCTTAATGTGGAAACAAATGGAAATTTTTGCCACAATCATCTAGACATAATCCCTAGTCGAATAAGCTATATCACATAATTTCATTAAATGTATGCTCTATCAATGTCATTTTCAATTTATCAACTGGATAATATGGGAAACTGCAACTTTCTAGAGGCATTTAGACCTGACCGATCTAAATGCCTCTAGAAACGACAAAGAATTCTTCTTTGAAGATCTCTTTCTACCATATAATAAATTTTCTGTGCTACAGAATATCGATTCATATCACATTTATTGGGCTTCCACTGAGACGAAATGACACACTGATCTCTTCCAGACTAGAATGAAGTAAGGAGGATTTTTTCTCATTTTTGTGGGGCTCACTGAATCAAATTAGTATTCCACATAACCAAGTTCTGTCTTCAAACGAAGTTCGAGACAAATTAATCCTTCTCTTCATTTCACGAACAGGATTTCGTTATCGTCCTGCATTCACCTTGATATTCTCATCCCTGTCCGACAATAATCGAGAGAAGCCTTTGGAGTTTTTCAATATCGCTTTCGTGGTTCCGTAATTTGGCTTTATTACGAGAAATTCACATTGAAAAGAATATTATGAAGTTTTCTCAAGTTTAATTGCTATTCCACCGGATGACTAAGGAACGGTTCATCGTGAAATCCTAATGAAAATCTTCGCGTGGAGATTTCCAAGTACAAATTTAATGGAGGGGTGGATTTTCACAATCTGATATTGTTTTCGTGATTAGCTTTTTGAGAACTTCGAGGTGCGCCAATGTTTATTTGACTGTGAACATGAACAAAATCTCGATGATTATTTGGGCTATTTCTAACATTCTGTTAACGTCATATTCAACTCTTTAATTTTTTCCATTTTTTTGGAAATATATGTATATATTTTCAATCTTATTCCTGTCAAAATTTCTTGAAGAAAAAGTCAGGACTTCCTTACTATAAGGAAATGTCATTTCCTTACTGTAAGGAAATGATATTTCCGTACAGTTGTTAGTGTTCTACATAAATGATAGAAAACACATTGCTTATAAGGAATTAATTTATATTTTGAAAACATCAAGTCATTGCTGAATACATTTTTAAGATCAATTTGTTATATTTGCAGTAATTTGACAGTTAGTACAATTATTGAACATTGAGGAACACTCTTAGAACTATGAGAAACATTTTGGACAACATGCAGGTGGAAGGGTCATTTTGTTGAATATTTTGTACTGTGAAAATTTTATTTGCCACCTCAACCTTATTGTTAAGCGATTCTTCGATATATCCTTCAGCAACGTTTGATGACTTCCATCCGCCATGCCTCTTTAAACTAGTTATGTCGGCACCAGAGTCAACCAATATTGTTGCAGAAGACCGACGAAAGCAGTGACCAGTATATTCTGTCGGATTTACCAAGTTCAAATAAGTAGCCACAATTTTGGGCATTTTTCTAAATTGATGAATTCCTATCTCTTGTCTACAACCCTTTCCGCTTTGATATTTAAAGAAAAATCGGTTACTGTTCATATTTTCTGGTCTTAACGAAACATACTTTCGATAAACATTCAAGTAGATCTGATTAATTACAAATGATCTTGGTTTGTTGGTTTTTGAATCAGGTATGCTGATTAAAAGCTTAGATTCTAAGTCTTCTATATCGTGTACAGTCATTCGGACTAACTCATCCATTCTACAGGCCCCAGAAATACCAAATATTACAGCCACCTAAAAAATAAATAAAGCTATAATCTAAATAGAAATTAAAAACTTGTAAATTACCTTAATCATTAAATTTTCTTTATCTGGAGCTTCCTGGATAAATTTTTCAATTTCTTCCTTCGTTAAAATCTTAGATTTCTTTGCCCTTAAACCTTGAGCTTGCCGTTTCAATAAAGAACGAAGTTTTGAGTATGTAGATATATCTACATTGTGTTTAAGTGCAAGGGTTGACTTCAGCATTGAATAATTGGCCCATAATGTTGAAGATTTCATCTTTAAACAAAGGTCTAGGAAGTATGCCATTACAACATTTTCTGAGAAAGAACTCGTATTTTTACTCATGCGATAATCCATAAAACGTCTGATTTCTTTGGCAATAATTCTAATGAAGCAGTATTCACTGCCTCAACCAGCTCTGGAGGAGTCCCAGGAATGGAAATTTCATCATCACTTATCATTTTACTTTCGAGAACACCAGCAATTAAATTTATAAGAGTCAAGTTTGACAATTAAACCTCAATACGTTTCCATAGTAACCCAAGTAATTTTATTAGGAATTTCAAAGCACCATTTATTTGGGAATAAATTTATCGCGTTTTTTTTTAAATCAATCAATATCTGTCGAATTTTAAACGATTTGCGGAAAAATAGTATGTTTACCTCGTAGGAAAAGCCACATTCCTAGACTCTGTGTTGCTAAGTCTTCACAGTCGTCCAGAAATGTTAAGCTTTTCCTACCCGGTAAACAATGTACTATTGTTGTTTTAGTATCATAGTGCTCCTGTAGCACAAAAATGCAAAAACTCCTGTCCTCGAGTCATTTCTTTTCTTTATTATTTCTTCGTTTACTCTTAATCGAAAATTTTGGAATTCATGAATCAATTCATACTGAGCATTGCCCTTCTATCTTTTTTGGGGGCATCCTCTATATACCCAATTTCAGCTCTAGTTGGATGGCTATAACAAAGTTTCTACCAAATTATCACACTATTTCGCTTCCGAACAAGTATCCCAATAAAACTTATTGCACTGCCGATTTTATTGTATGGCCCAGTCTTCATCTTCATTTGAACCTTCTCGCACCTCCCAGAAACCTGTCAATGCCTATATAAAACGAAATATTGTCTCATAAACGTCCAGAATGCGATGTGGAAATTGCGAGGGCATATGGCAGTGAAACCTCTGAACCGCACAATTCGAAAATATAGCCTGAAGGAAAACATATCACACCCCGGTGAAAATATTTGAGGGAATTCAGTAGGCCAAAAGATATGCCGTATCTTCTCATAAAAAATTATGTTACGTATATTGATTTGCGAATTTCTCCTGCAATTCATGACTCTGTGAATGGTTGTTTATAAATGATTCACTTTTCAAATTGTGTTCTCTTGGCTCCTGACTGCTCTCAGTTTCTGTTATACCGGACGTTTAATTTAAAAGTGTCCACCCTCAATAACACGAAAACGAATCAGAATTTATGACAACAGTCAGACAGGATATTTTTTAATGATACTCGTAGAGGGACATAATCTGGAACCAGGATTGTCCTGGACCCGTGAAAAAGTTCGAGGATGCCGATTTGGAGACTTTGCTGGATGAAGATTCTTGTAGAACGCAACAGGAACTTGCAAATTTAATAGTCGTGACTCAGCAAGCTGTTTCTCATCGCTTAAAATGCTTAGGAATGATCCAGAAACTGGGACATTGGGTGCCGTACGAGTTGAAGCCGAGGAACATCGAATGGCGGCAAAACTGAAAGGGTTTTGTGCATCGTATCGTGACCGGAGATGAAAAGTGGATACACTATGACAACCCGAAGCGGAAAAAATCGTGGGGCCTTCCGGACCATGCATCAACTTCGACAGCGAAACCAAACATTCATGGCTCGAAGTTGATGCTTTGTATTTGGTGGGACCAGCTTGGCGTAGAGTACTATGATCGCTTGCAACCAGGTGAAACCATTACAGGAGCTAGCCGACCAGCTCTTTCGTTCTTAAGGAGAAGCCAAAATTGGATCGATTCGTGGATAGAGTCAAAAGACGAACAATTTTTTCGACGAGGAATTCAGAAGCTGCCACAAAGATGGAAGAAAGTTGTGGCTAGCGATGGAAAATTTTAAGAATGAGTATGTAACGAGTTTTTATGATAAAACCTCAAATTATGAAATAAAACGGCGGTTTTCCATTTGTACCTCTTTGTAGATTTTCTACAAACCAACAGTAATTGATGCAGAAAACATTTTCAATGAATAAATAAAATTAAAACTTGGCGAAATTAGTTTTTATGTTATGAAGGTCTAATTCAACCCATCCTATACATACATTACATCAACTCCAACCACGAAATGATCAATCCAAAGTTTTCGCATTCCGGTAGGAAACTTTCGGAATATTCAGCATTTCTCACATGTGTTCCGTGAGCCCAACGTCTCTTGAATTCTCCTTAATCGATAACCAGGTAAACGTAATTATACAACTTCAACAGGAGTTGGGAAGGAATTCCTCCCCAAAATTGACCCGCCATTCGCCACATCTGCTTCCCGCGTTATCAAACATTCGTATGCGAGCGTGACATCTAGACTGCAATTATCATTAGCCGTATCCGACGAAGTAGAAGCATAGGTACACACTGTGTTCTACCTATGAAGCTGAATTTCTGCAATAATCTGAGCACTCAAGACTCAGCGAACTTACAAATTATATCTGGCAGATTGCGATTAATCAAATGAAGTTTGTCAATATGTAGGTTTGTATGTTTGTGGTAGCGGATGATTATTGGTATGGCAAGTAAATATTTTCTCTATGGTTGGTTAGTGCATATTGAGCGGCTATTGTAGGACTGAGCTGGAGAAGTGTGAACTATGCAGATACTTGGAAGTTGTGAATAAAAATGTCAACGCGAGATCAGTTACATTTTTGCATTTATTCACTGTTAATATGGCTCAGAATCGTAAAAAATTGTGAAAATAATTAGGAGAAGGTAAGATTCTTTCGTAATCAGGGCATTGCATCAGTATATTAGAATATTTTCAGAAATAATATTAGTATTACAAAAAAAAATGTATACGCCTTCAAGAGATCGCGCTGCATATACAGTTTTTCCTTTAGTTTTATTTAAATCATAGACCTCTTTCACCCATAAAAATTACGACGTGAACAGTGGGTTTTATAAAGCGTTGATTGGCTGATCAAGCGCTTGATCGACGATCATCTACAGAATTTTATGCTCCATTTCATAATTTGATTGGTGATCCACGATTTGATGGTCCGATCAAGCAGTCAACAATCAACACCATGATCGTTGATCAACGCTGCTAATTACCAATTAAGCCGAATTTGGATTTCATAGCATATTATGATTATATGATTATGATATAGGAGAGGATACTGATTGACAATAAAGCTGGTTGAAAATATTGGATGATCACGGGTATTGAAAATAACATTTCCTCAATATTATTTATTCTGAATCGAATTGGAATACAATGAAGTTCACTAAATACACAATAGTTATATACTTTTTCTGCGGCAAAACCTTAATAAGGGTATTTCAACAAGTACTTTGTTTTTGGAAATAATATAAAACAAAATATGTTGATGACGATGAATCAAATTTCTATTGTATTGTTACGTTTTTCCTCAGCGAATTAGAAAAACACTACAAGTCTTCTTTAAACTAATTTATATTCACACTTAACTAACAATAATCAATAATTTATATACACAATTTATCTACAGAATTTTACTAGGAACACCTGTTTATTCGTCGGCAAGTTCTATTCATGAATGAATCCATGAATCGGCTTCAGTCATTTATATCCGGCGCTGTTTTTCTCTAGAAGTTACCAGAAAGATGCATCATATTCCAGAACAATCGTAGTGGCCTCTTTATGTCCCATAAATATGCCATCATTAAACGTTTTTATGTGACAGCTTTATGGCGAGCGGTCCCTTTATCGCGATCTTAATCCCTCTGTCGGCGCATGAAGCGGAACTCCTCTGTTGACGTAGTAGTAATTAGACGGTTCATATTTGGTTTTGTTGCAGTATTATAATACAAATAGAATATTTCGGCAATTATGAATGAAAAATGATATCTGGAAAATGTCCACCACGACCACGCTGACAGAAGTTAAGTCTTTCATCGAAATTTTTAATCACTCTTTGGCAAAATGTCGGGTCACATCAGAGAATTTGAGTTTTTGCAATCGATTCGATTGGCTCCGTATAAACTCTGTCTTTAAGATAGCCACACAAGAAATAATCCAGTGATGTTAAATCATACAATCTGACTGGCCATTTAAGAACTGAATTTCGTGAAATTATGCGATTAGCAAATTTGGTTTGCAATAAATTGATCGTCTCATTGGCTGTGTGACAAGTGTCTTGTTGAAAACAAATGTCAGTGATTTCCATGTTATCCATGCTAGGGCAAAATTGAATTGGCAACATCTCGCGATAGCGTGATCCATTGACCGTTACCGCATTTTCACCCTCATCTTTGAAAAAACGGCCCAACCACGCCTCCAGACCACATAGCGCACCATATAGTGACAAGTCGAGCTCTAGGATTTTCAAAAGTCCAAATCCGCCAATTTCGCTTGTTGTTTAAGTTTAAGAAGAGTTTCCGTTGTACTGAGCCCAAATCTGAAGCAAAACCTGATAGCACACCCTTGCTCGAAATTGATTCATTTTTAGAACACAATAGAAAAAACAAAAACAATCACTATGCACAACCAAATGACTTGAGCGAGATCAAACTTGTACTGAAGGTGGATTACATGTTCCTCTACCGCCCCACTAAGCCCCGTGCTTCCAGTGTTGCCAGATCAAACGCAACGTTGCCAGTATCATTACTTAATTCACAGACCTCGTATGTTTTTTCGAATCAGACACCCAGTATATTCTTTTAATATCAGAATGAGAAAAACCCAATCTACAATTTTTCTATACATTTGCCTATGCCTATCCGGTGTGAATTCGGAATTATCTGCGATTATTCAATTTCAGATTGATTTAAAATGCCTTAATTTCTTTTGTATTGAAATTTTCAATGTGCTCACTAAGTCGTCTATGAATCGACATATCTGTGACTCAACTGGATTCATAGGAAACCGTTATTTTAGTTCAAATGGAAAACAAATGTTCCAAGTGTTTCGCAGAATTTTTTGAATAAATAACCTGAGATTCAAGAAACGCAGATAACTCAGAATCTAAACAAGATAGTTATAGGCAAATGATTATATTAATATTATGACATAAGTCATAATAAATGTCAGTCGATAATATTTCCTCTGCTATTTTTTCAATGAAATAAGTATTATATCACAACCTTCCCCAACTATGGATGATGATTTCCCTTTGAATAGGTTCCATAGCAGACTTCAAACATCAGAAGATCTGGAAAATCATCACTTGGACCGCAAGACCCGATTCGAAGAATCCTCCTTGCAGATTGGCGACAAATTTAGAGTATTAGATTTGAATATAGAGAGTATTTCTAAGGACAAGAGTGATTATATTTCTAAACTAGCAAAGGACTATGGTGCTGAGATTTTTCTCCTTCTAGAGACACATACGGATACTAAAAAAAATCATCGTGAAAGTGGAACCATAAATGGTTATGTATTCATTGATTATCTCCTTAGTAAAATTTACGGTTTAGTTTGTTATGTTGAAAAATCCTTGATTCACAATATCGAGTTAATCCAAGAAGGCGAATTTGAGGGTGTTTTCTTTATCTCTTTCTAATTTTGTATTTTTGTTTTTCAGTTCTTTTTTCTGCTTTTGTCTTTTTATTTCCAGATTCGATGTGGGCAACTTGAAGAAGTCTCTGTCTCCATCAATAGAAGACCACTCTTGAAGAAAAAAGTCCCTAAAATATATTTCAGCTTATTTTTGTACTTTTACACTTAGGTGGGGAACCAGGGTTTTTTTGCTGGGGTTTTTTCCCTAGGCTTTTATGTCATACACCGATTGTATGACACCCCGTCACTAACCCCTTATCTATATGCTTTATTGTTTGCTAACTAAATATTGTAAGCCAAAAGTTCAAAAGAATATATATATCTATTGGCAAATGTCCATAAAAATTGAAGAGAGGATTGTTGTCATTTAAAAACTAAAAGAATACTGGGAATCTAGTTTGAAAACAGAGATTTTATTACTCGACAAGTGGTAATTTTTTTGACAACTCTGTATAAGCAACAACTAAGATTCGAGAACGGTCGCGCAAACCAAACATTCATCTGAGATCATGATAATTCCGAATTGAAATCTAGAATATAAACAAGCATAAAAACCATAAACTCATAACTAATCTATTATTTGGAAATGTTCTATCCCATTATTGGCCTTTTCGTATTCCAGTTATTGTAGTTCAAAAAGTGTCTATATTCTTGTTTTGGGTTACGCTGCATATATGAAATTAATTTGAAATTATGCATCTAAATATAATACACAGACCATTAACAGAAAATTTTGTTGCATCCTCAAAAAGAGTCGACTTCAGTGTTGTGCCGACAGGTATATAGCTAGTCTGGATGACTATAATTAATTAATGGAAAAAATTCACGGATTTCACGGTTTATCATATTACTAAAATATATTTTTTCGTCTTGGCATATTAACGTTCCATAAAAAGCATTAAATCCCACTGTGGATGCCAAATTTGTTACATAAGCATACAAAGCCATGCCTCAGGCAACCGCCTTCGGCAGTTAATTAATTAACTCATGGATCAAAACCTCATGTAGAACTATGAATATTATTCAGAGTAAACATAGAGATATTGGAAACTAATACGTACTGCCAATAGATTTTCCTCTCATTAAAAGTCGAAGCACCTAATCCTTTGATGATGTAACAATTTTTTTTTCATCAAAGAATCACTATCCATTTACGGTGAAACTATTGATATTGTCAAAATTCACAAGCCAAATTAGCACTCTCTTTCAGATGAATCGATTTCGAAGATTCACCGCTTTCTGTCATTCGGATTTGAATATATAACGTATTTCCAAGTACAAATGTTTGTCCGTTCGAAATTTTGATATAGCGTTTAAGGATGACCTAGTTTTTCACAGTAAAATTTTTCTGATATGTTGCCATATGTATTCAAATGATTCAAGTGATTTCATGAAAACTTCATGTCAGTGGTTTCCTATTTTTTTTATTCATATTGACATAGTAAATGTAGGAGGGGCGCCAAGGAAAATCGTTTACATCGTAAGATGTAATTAGGGCACTCATGTTAGTATGAAATTTCTCACTTTTTTGAGGCAATCAATGAGGTCCCAAAATAAAAATCTTTATTTTCAACACCTAGTAAAATATTTAGTATAAAACTTCATATTTTGTTCATTGCTTTATCAATTTAAAATTGCTCAATATTGAATGATTGTTGGGGCTATTACCATCATCTATTGTGGATGTAATGTTTTCCGACGTTTCGATAGACATCTTCTATCTTTATCAAGGAGAAAAGTAAGAAACCTTTTGAAAATTATCAATTTTCAAAAAGTCAATTGACAGAAGTCATGAAAGAAAAATGAACGATGTTATATACTCATCTGTGATATGATGATCTTTTTAAGTTGGATCGAACTATCGGCGTCCAAACTTCTGGCAGATCTATAGATGGAGCACTTATGGAATCAGGTGTTATTTTCATAAATGCTGCTTCTTTGATTTTTCTTCTTGCAAGTTTTTCTTCTTTGGATATTATTGATGCTTCATCCCATTTTATACGATGATTCTCATCTACAGCATGCTGGACCAACCTGGATTTGTCGCTGTCTAGTACTCGTAGAAGCTTCTGATGTTCTTTTATTCGTACATTCAGAGGGCGTTTAGTTTCTCCGATGTAAGATCTTCCGCACTCGCAAGGTAATTCATATATGCAGTTCTTTGTCCTTTGTGTCTCATTATTAGGTTTAACTTTTGTAAGTTTAGCTCTGATAGTGTCTTGAGTTTTGAATGCAGTCGTTATGTTGTATCTATTTCCAATTCTTCTCATTTTCTCCGACAAAACTTTTACATAAGGAATTATGGTTTTAATGGTCTGATTTATATCTGTTGGTTCAGGTTGACTTTCTCTTGTTCGTTTAGCTTTTTCTAATATCTTTTTGGGGTAGCCATTGCTTCTAAGAGTTTTCGAGATGTTATTTATTTCTTCATTTTGGTCTTCTTCAGTGCAACAAATATTTATTGCTCTATCAAATAAACATTTTGCTACTCCCAATTTAGTGTTTAGTTGGTGGTTTGAATCAAAATGAAGATATTTTCCTGTGTTCGTTGGCTTTTTATACACAGTGGTTCTTGGGATTCCATTCTGTTTATGTACGAGTACATCTAAGAATGGAAGTTGTCTGTCCTTCTCGATTTCAATTGTGAATTTAATTGATTCCTCTTGATTGTTTAGATATTGAAGGAATCCATCTATAGTGTCTCTTCCATGTTGCCAAATAATGAAAGTATCATCTACATAGCTTTTCCACAGTTTGGGTTTAAGTACGTATTTTTCTAATGCCTTTTGTTCGAAAATTTCCATAAATAAATCAGCTAAAATTGATGCTTTCATTATTTGGCAACATGGAAGAGACACTATAGATGGATTCCTTCAATATCTAAACAATCAAGAGGAATCAATTAAATTCACAATTGAAATCGAGAAGGACAGACAACTTCCATTCTTAGATGTACTCGTACATAAACATAGAATGGAATCCCAAGAACCACTGTGTATAAAAAGCCAACGAACACAGGACAATATCTACATTTTGATTCAAACCACCAACTAAACACTAAATTGGGAGTAGCAAAATGTTTATTTATGGTAAATGAAGGAGTCAATCGTACGTAAATGGATCTTTATTGATAAAATTTGCTCTACATGTTTCGCCTTGTTAGGGCATCTTCAGGAGTTCTGTAAAATGGAGAAAATATGAAAACATGAAACATGAACATGAAAACATGAAATAAAATACTACAACACTGTGACATTTTCAAGAACTTACTCGTCAAGATTATACAGGTTGACATAAACATAAACCTTTCCGGTTATTATAAAATTCAGATTTAGGAGAACAAGCACACTTTTCAGACAAAGCTGATTCTTAGTAAAACTTTTCCAATGGTGAATTTCAATCGTTCAAATGACAGCGTCAGTTTCATTTTATGGTTAACATTGACAATTGACATTATTGACAAAGACGTGAGGTGAGAAGTGACGCAAGTAATGGGTGTGTTCGGAAATTTCATAAACGCAGTAATCAAATTAAACTTTCAAATATAGGATGATAGCTGAGGTGTGATTCCGTTTGAGTGTTTAAACATTTGTTTTGGTGTGTTTTTAAATTTTTGGCTATCTCATAAATTTCCATAAGGTCAAGTTTGTTGCCCTTATCTAAATTGTGCAAAAGAGTAACATTTTCTGACTCATCAAATTCATGTTCGTTTATTCTTAAGTGTCGTCCAAAAGAACTCTTGTCTTTGTAGTTCCTTATATGTTCAGATATTCTAGTCCCCAGAGCTCTAAACGTCTTTCCTATATAAAATTTGTCACAGGTTTTACAGTTTAATTTGTATACGCCATTCTTCTCCAGTATGGGTGTTTTATCCTTGCAATTAAGTAGATGGCTATGGAGACAATTATTAGCTTTAAAGACTATTTCAATATTGTGTTTTTCAAAAATTTTTTTAATTGGGTAGTACATATTTCCGTAAAATGGCAATGAGAATCTTCCAATTACTTGTTTTTTAGCATCTGGGGACTGATCATTTCGGTGTGACTCATTGTGCAATTTCAAAACTTCCTCATCAGCAGTCTGTCCACCACATCTGAGGTGTAACCATTTTTGTAAGCTACATATTTGATTATCTGTAATTCCCTGTTGAAACTGTCTCTGCTCAACGGTAAATGTAACATTCTGTGGACATAAGAGTTTAGAGCAGCAAACTTATGGCATGCTGGGTGGTTTGAGCTCTCATTGATGGTTGCTACAGTTTGGGATTCCTTTCTGTGTACATCCACAGATACTCTGTTATGGTCCAAGGTAAGAGTTAAATCCAGGAAATTAATCTGGTTGAAACCAATTTCCAAGGTGAAGTGGATGTTTTCATGCAGAGTGTTAAACAAATTCAACAATACCCAAGCTAGATCTGTGCTGCCAGTGAATATTATTAGGATGTCATCAACATATCTGTAGTATTTGAAAATGTGTTTTATTATGGGTGTTTTCAAACTAAATAAGACCTTTTCCAAATTATCCATGAAAATTTCTGCCATGAGAGAAGATGGAGGTGCTCCCATAGGCAAGCCCATCTCCAATTTATATATTTCATTGTTGAACTGGCAAAAGTTCTGTTCCAAAGATAGCTTGAGTAGACCTAGGATGTCCTTTCTCAGTTCAGGGTTGACGTTTTTCTTAAGTAGCTCTTTTTCGATCAGTGAAACACATTCAACAGGGGGGATTGAAGTGAATAGGTTTTTAGCATCAAGTGATATTAACTTGGCCCCCTCTGGGATCTGTAAGTCTTTCAATGATTCTGCTAATTTAATACTATTCTTTATGCTGTATGTGGGTATGAACTCCGTTAATTCCTTCAACTCTTCATTTAGAAACTGGCTTATTTTGTATACAGGTGTGTTTACGTAACTTACTACTGGTCTTATGGGTGCGTTAACCTTATGCAGTTTTGGGAGGCCATATAACTTAGGGACCTTTGGGTTTGGGTGGATCAACTTTCTGTATTTACCGTAGTTATTCTCAAACTCTTCTGATAATTTGAAGTTTTTTACTTTATTAATAAGAATTGAAGTGGGGTTGTTGTTCAATCTGGTGAAGCCGTTATCATTCAAGAATTCCTCCACTTTACTGACATAAAGGCTCCTCTCTAACACCACTAAGCATGCACCTTTGTCGGCTTTCACTACTGTTAAATTATTCTCTCTGATTTTCTTCTTGATGTTGTTAATGTCTTTCATCATTTCTTTTGTTCTATTGTTATGTTTCGAAATTCTTCTCTTTTCGTTGAGGAAATGGCTTTTACAGTTGGCACGGATTTCATTTTTGCTGTCTGCGTCCAAATATGATCTCTCCAACACAGCATCCACACTTACGGCAAGTGTATCCAATTGATGTTTAGAATGGTTAGGTATAGAGTGTTTAAGTCCCATATTCAAGATTTTCATTTCTCCTTCCGAAAATTGTACAGTTGACATATTTATTAAGTTAGGGTGGAAGTTGAAAGGTGGGTCTGGTTCATTCACACTTCTTCCATTCTTTTTGTTTGCTTTTTCTGTTCGTAGGTGTTCCAATTTTTTCTTTAGAATGTCGGTTTTCCATATTCTCAGGGTTTCCACCTCACATTTTGTCTCGTCTATGACCTGTCTACGTTCTAGGTTATTCAGGCTGTTCAAATGTTTAACCATGTTTCCCAACATTAAGTTTGTGTTTCTCAGTTGGGTGTAATGTATTTTTATCTCCTTTTTCAGAAATTTCTTCCTAATTCTCCAGTCCTCTTCATCATTTAGTTTTTCGACAATTTGAAGTTACAGAATCTAGGTGTCAACTCTTCCAAAATGCAAGTTCTAACAAACCAGATGCTCAGTTTTATGTTGCAGGCTTTGATGGAAGCTCTCCTGTATTTAATGGCCAAGTTTGACGTACCATCTTCATATAATAAACTACTAACCAAGTGGCCATAATCCATTTTGAATACTATGGTAAATGAAGGAGTCAATCGTACGTAAATGGATCTTTATTGATAAAATTTGCTCTACATGTTTCGCCTTGTTAGGGCATCTTCAGGAGCTCTGTAAAATGGAGAAAATATGAAAACATGAAACATGAACATGAAAACATGAAATAAAATACTACAACACTGTGACATTTTCAAGAACTTACTCGTCAAGATTATACAGGTTGACATAAACATAAACCTTTCCGGTTATTATAAAATTCAGATTTAGGAGAACAAGCACACTTTTCAGACAAAGCTGATTCTTAGTAAAACTTTTCCAATGGTGAATTTCAATCGTTCAAATGACAGCGTCAGTTTCATTTTATGGTTAACATTGACAATTGACATTATTGACAAAGACGTGAGGTGAGAAGTGACGCAAGTAATGGGTGTGTTCGGAAATTTCATAAACGCAGTAATCAAATTAAACTTTCAAATATAGGATGATAGCTGAGGTGTGATTCCGTTTGAGTGTTTAAACATTTGTTTTGGTGTGTTTTCAAATTTTTGGCTATCTCATAAATTTCCATAAGGTCAAGTTTGTTGCCCTTATCTAAATTGTGCAAAAGAGTAACATTTTCTGACTCATCAAATTCATGTTCGTTTATTCTTAAGTGTCGTCCAAAAGAACTCTTGTCTTTGTAGTTCCTTATATGTTCAGATATTCTAGTCCCCAGAGCTCTAAACGTCTTTCCTATATAAAATTTGTCACAGGTTTTACAGTTTAATTTGTATACGCCATTCTTCTCCAGTATGGGTGTTTTATCCTTGCAATTAAGTAGATGGCTATGGAGACAATTATTAGCTTTAAAGACTATTTCAATATTGTGTTTTTCAAAAATTTTTTTAATTGGGTAGCACATATTTCCGTAAAATGGCAATGAGAATCTTCCAATTACTTGTTTTTAGCATCTGGGGACTGATCATTTCGGTGTGACTCATTGTGCAATTTCAAAAACTTCCTCATCAGCAGTCTGTCCACCACATCTGAGGTGTAACCATTTTTGTAAGCTACATATTTGATTATCTGTAATTCCCTGTTGAAACTGTCTCTGCTCAACGGTAAATGTAACATTCTGTGGACATAAGAGTTTAGAGCAGCAAACTTATGGCATGCTGGGTGGTTTGAGCTCTCATTGATGGTTGCTACAGTTTGGGATTCCTTTCTGTGTACATCCACAGATACTCTGTTATGGTCCAAGGTAAGAGTTAAATCCAGGAAATTAATCTGGTTGAAACCAATTTCCAAGGTGAAGTGGATGTTTTCATGCAGAGTGTTAAACAAATTCAACAATACCCAAGCTAGATCTGTGCTGCCAGTGAATATTATTAGGATGTCATCAACATATCTGTAGTATTTGAAAATGTGTTTTATTATGGGTGTTTTCAAACTAAATAAGACCTTTTCCAAATTATCCATGAAAATTTCTGCCATGAGAGAAGATGGAGGTGCTCCCATAGGCAAGCCCATCTCCAATTTATATATTTCATTGTTGAACTGGCAAAAGTTCTGTTCCAAAGATAGCTTGAGTAGACCTAGGATGTCCTTTCTCAGTTCAGGGTTGACGTTTTTCTTAAGTAGCTCTTTCTCGATCAGTGAAACACATTCAACAGGGGATTGAAGTGAATAGGTTTTTAGCATCAAGTGATATTAACTTGGCCCCCTCTGGGATCTGTAAGTCTTTCAATGATTCTGCTAATTTAATACTATTCTTTATGCTGTATGTGGGTATGAACTCCGTTAATTCCTTCAACTCTTCATTTAGAAACTGGCTTATTTTGTATACAGGTGTGTTTACGTAACTTACTACTGGTCTTATGGGTGCGTTAACCTTATGCAGTTTTGGGAGGCCATATAACTTAGGGACCTTTGGGTTTGGGTGGATCAACTTTCTGTATTTACCGTAGTTATTCTCAAACTCTTCTGATAATTTGAAGTTTTTACTTTATTAATAAGAATTGAAGTGGGGTTGTTGTTCAATCTGGTGAAGCCGTTATCATTCAAGAATTCCTCCACTTTACTGACATAAAGGCTCCTCTCTAACACCACTAAGCATGCACCTTTGTCGGCTTTCACTACTGTTAAATTATTCTCTCTGATTTTCTTCTTGATGTTGTTAATGTCTTTCATCATTTCTTTTGTTCTACTGTTATGTTTCGATATTCTTCTCTTTTCGTTGAGGAAATGGCTTTTACAGTTGGCACGGATTTCATTTTGCTGTCTGCGTCCAAATATGATCTCTCCAACACAGCATCCACACTTACGGCAAGTGTATCCAATTGATGTTTAGAATGGTTAGGTATAGAGTGTTTAAGTCCCATATTCAAGATTTTCATTTCTCCTTCCGAAAATTGTACAGTTGACATATTTATTAAGTTAGGGTGGAAGTTGAAAGGTGGGTCTGGTTCATTCACACTTCTTCCATTCTTTTTGTTTGCTTTTTCTGTTCGTAGGTGTTCCAATTTTTTTCTTTAGAATGTCGGTTTTCCATATTCTCAGGGTTTCCACCTCACATTTTGTCTCGTCTATGACCTGTCTACGTTCTAGGTTATTCAGGCTGTTCAAATGTTTAACCATGTTTCCCAACATTAAGTTTGTGTTTCTCAGTTGGGTGTAATGTATTTTTATCTCCTTTTTCAGAAATTTCTTCCTAATTCTCCAGTCCTCTTCATCATTTAGTTTTTTCGACAATTTGAAGTTACAGAATCTAGGTGTCAACTCTTCCAAAATGCAAGTTCTAACAAACCAGATGCTCAGTTTTATGTTGCAGGCTTTGATGGAAGCTCTCCTGTATTTAATGGCCAAGTTTGACGTACCATCTTCATATAATAAACTACTAACCAAGTGGCCATAATCCATTTTGAATACTATGGTAAATGAAGGAGTCAATCGTACGTAAATGGATCTTTATTGATAAAATTTGCTCTACATGTTTCGCCTTGTTAGGGCATCTTCAGGAGCTCTGTAAAATGGAGAAAATATGAAAACATGAAACATGAACATGAAAACATGAAATAAAATACTACAACACTGTGACATTTTCAAGAACTTACTCGTCAAGATTATACAGGTTGACATAAACATAAACCTTTCCGGTTATTATAAAATTCAGATTTAGGAGAACAAGCACACTTTTCAGACAAAGCTGATTCTTAGTAAAACTTTTCCAATGGTGAATTTCAATCGTTCAAATGACAGCGTCAGTTTCATTTTATGGTTAACATTGACAATTGACATTATTGACAAAGACGTGAGGTGAGAAGAGACGCAAGTAATGGGTGTGTTCGGAAATTTCATAAACGCAGTAATCAAATTAAACTTTCAAATATAGGATGATAGCTGAGGTGTGATTCCGTTTGAGTGTTTAAACATTTGTTTTGGTGTGTGTTTTAAATTTTTGGCTATCTCATAAATTTCCATAAGGTCAAGTTTGTTGCCCTTATCTAAATTGTGCAAAAGAGTAACATTTTCTGACTCATCAAATTCATGTTCGTTTATTCTTAAGTGTCGTCCAAAAGAACTCTTGTCTTTGTAGTTCCTTTATGTTATGTTCAGATATTCATGAATTTGATGAGTCAGAAAATGTTACTCTTTTGCACAATTTAGATAAGGGCAACAAACTTGACCTTATGGAAATTTATGAGATAGCTAAAAATTTAAAACACACCAAAACAAATGTTTAAACACTCAAACGGAATCACACCTCAGCTATCATCCTATATTTGAAAGTTTAATTTGATTACTGCGTTTATGAAATTTCCGAACGCACCCATTACTTGCGTCACTTCTCACCTCACGTCTTTGTCAATAATGTCAATTGTCAATGTTAACTATAAAATGAAACTGACGCTGTCATTTGAACGATTGAAATTCACCATTGGAAAAGTTTTACTAAGAATCAGCTTTGTCTGAAAAGTGTGCTTGTTCTCCTAAATCTGAATTTTATAATAACCGGAAAGGTTTATGTTTATGTCAACCTGTATAATCTTGACGAGTAAGTTCTTGAAAATGTCACAGTGTTGTAGTATTTTATTTCATGTTTTCATGTTCATGTTTCATGTTTTCATATTTTCTCCATTTTACAGAACTCCTGAAGATGCCCTAACAAGGCGAAACATGTAGAGCAAATTTTATCAATAAAGATCCATTTACGTACGATTGACTCCTTCATTTACCATAGTATTCAAAATGGATTATGGCCACTTGGTTAGTAGTTTATTATATGAAGATGGTACGTCAAACTTGGCCATTAAATACAGGAGAGCTTCCATCAAAGCCTGCAACATAAAACTGAGCATCTGGTTTGTTAGAACTTGCATTTTGGAAGAGTTGACACCTAGATTCTGTAACTTCAAATTGTCGAAAAAACTAAATGATGAAGAGGACTGGAGAATTAGGAAGAAATTTCTGAAAAAGGAGATAAAAATACATTACACCCAACTGAGAAACACAAACTTAATGTTGGGAAACATGGTTAAACATTTGAACAGCCTGAATAACCTAGAACGTAGACAGGTCATAGACGAGACAAAATGTGAGGTGGAAACCCTGAGAATATGGAAAACCGACATTCTAAAGAAAAAATTGGAACACCTACGAACAGAAAAAGCAAACAAAAAGAATGGAAGAAGTGTGAATGAACCAGACCCACCTTTCAACTTCCACCCTAACTTAATAAATATGTCAACTGTACAATTTTCGGAAGGAGAAATGAAAATCTTGAATATGGGACTTAAACACTCTATACCTAACCATTCTAAACATCAATTGGATACACTTGCCGTAAGTGTGGATGCTGTGTTGGAGAGATCATATTTGGACGCAGACAGCAAAAATGAAATCCGTGCCAACTGTAAAAGCCATTTCCTCAACGAAAAGAGAAGAATGTCGAAACATAACAGTAGAACAAAAGAAATGATGAAAGACATTAACAACATCAAGAAGAAAATCAGAGAGAATAATTTAACAGTAGTGAAAGCCGACAAAGGTGCATGCTTAGTGGTGTTAGAGAGGAGCCTTTATGTCAGTAAAGTGGAGGAATTCTTGAATGATAACGGCTTCACCAGATTGAACAACAACCCCACTTCAATTCTTATTAATAAAGTAAAAAACTTCAAATTATCAGAAGAGTTTGAGAATAACTACGGTAAATACAGAAAGTTGATCCACCCAAACCCAAAGGTCCCTAAGTTATATGGCCTCCCAAAACTGCATAAGGTTAACGCACCCATAAGACCAGTAGTAAGTTACGTAAACACACCTGTATACAAAATAAGCCAGTTTCTAAATGAAGAGTTGAAGGAATTAACGGAGTTCATACCCACATACAGCATAAAGAATAGTATTAAATTAGCAGAATCATTGAAAGACTTACAGATCCCAGAGGGGCCAAGTTAATATCACTTGATGCTAAAAACCTATTCACTTAATCCCCCTGTTGAATGTGTTTCACTGATCGAGAAAGAGCTACTTAAGAAAAACGTCAACCCTGAACTGAGAAAGGACATCCTAGGTCTACTCAAGCTATCTTTGGAACAGAACTTTGCCAGTTCAACAATGAAATATATAAATTGGAGATGGGCTTGCCTATGGGAGCACCTCCATCTTCTCTCATGGCAGAAATTTTCATGGATAATTTGGAAAAGGTCTTATTTAGTTTGAAAACACCCATAATAAAACACATTTTCAAATACTACAGATATGTTGATGACATCCTAATAATATTCACTGGCAGCACAGATCTAGCTTGGGTATTGTTGAATTTGTTTAACACTCTGCATGAAAACATCCACTTCACCTTGGAAATTGGTTTCAACCAGATTAATTTCCTGGATTTAACTCTTACCTTGGACCATAACAGAGTATCTGTGGATGTACACAGAAAGGAATCCCAAACTGTAGCAACCATCAATGAGAGCTCAAACCACCCAGCATGCCATAAGTTTGCTGCTCTAAACTCTTATGTCCACAGAATGTTACATTTACTGTTGAGCAGAGACAGTTTCAACAGGGAATTACAGATAATCAAATATGTAGCTTACAAAAATGGTTACACCTCAGATGTGGTGGACAGACTGCTGATGAGGAAGTTTTTGAAATTGCACAATGAGTCACACCGAAATGATCAGTCCCCAGATGCTAAAAAACAAGTAATTGGAAGATTCTCATTGCCATTTTACGGAAATATGTGCTACCCAATTAAAAAAATTTTTGAAAACACAATATTGAAATAGTCTTTAAAGCTAATAATTGTCTCCATAGCCATCTACTTAATTGCAAGGATAAAACACCCATACTGGAGAAGAATGGCGTATACAAATTAAACTGTAAAACCTGTGACAAATTTTATATAGGAAAGACGTTTAGAGCTCTGGGGACTAGAATATCTGAACATATAAGGAACTACAAAGACAAGAGTTCTTTTGGACGACACTTAAGAATAAACGAACATGAATTTGATGAGTCAGAAAATGTTACTCTTTTGCACAATTTAGATAAGGGCAACAAACTTGACCTTATGGAAATTTATGAGATAGCCAAAAATTTGAAAACACACCAAAACAAATGTTTAAACACTCAAACGGAATCACACCTCAGCTATCATCCTATATTTGAAAGTTTAATTTGATTACTGCGTTTATG
Source organism: Micraspis discolor (assembly GCA_030674115.1). Classification (NCBI taxonomy): domain Eukaryota; kingdom Metazoa; phylum Arthropoda; class Insecta; order Coleoptera; family Coccinellidae; genus Micraspis; species Micraspis discolor. The sequence continues at coordinate 9,029,792 of JARTUT010001740.1, forward strand.
AAATTTCCGAACGCACCCATTACTTGCGTCACTTCTCACCTCACGTCTTTGTCAATAATGTCAATTGTCAATGTTAACCATAAAATGAAACTGACGCTGTCATTTGAACGATTGAAATTCACCATTGGAAAAGTTTTACTAAGAATCAGCTTTGTCTGAAAAGTGTGCTTGTTCTCCTAAATCTGAATTTTATAATAACCGGAAAGGTTTATGTTTATGTCAACCTGTATAATCTTGACGAGTAAGTTCTTGAAAATGTCACAGTGTTGTAGTATTTTATTTCATGTTTTCATGTTCATGTTTCATGTTTTCATATTTTCTCCATTTTACAGAACTCCTGAAGATGCCCTAACAAGGCGAAACATGTAGAGCAAATTTTATCAATAAAGATCCATTTACGTACGATTGACTCCTTCATTTACCATAGTATTCAAAATGGATTATGGCCACTTGGTTAGTAGTTTATTATAAAATGTTTATTTGATAGAGCAATAAATATTTGTTGCACTGAAGAAGACCAAAATGAAGAAATAAATAACATCTCGAAAACTCTTCATCTCGAAAACTCTTAGAAGCAATGGCTACCCCAAAAAGATATTAGAAAAAGCTAAACGAACAAGAGAAAGTCAACCTGAACCAACAGATATAAATCAGACCATTAAAACCATAATTCCTTATGTAAAAGGTTTGTCGGAGAAAATGAGAAGAATTGGAAATAGATACAACATAACGACTGCATTCAAAACTCAAGACACTATCAGAGCTAAACTTACAAAAGTTAAACCTAATAATGAGACACAAAGGACAAAGAACTGCATATATGAATTACCTTGCGAGTGCGGAAGATCTTACATCGGAGAAACTAAACGCCCTCTGAATGTACGAATAAAAGAACATCAGAAGCTTCTACGAGTACTAGACAGCGACAAATCCAGGTTAGTCCAACATGCTGTAGATGAGAATCATCGTATAAAATGGGATGAAGCATCAATAATATCCAAAGAAGAAAAACTTGCAAGAAGAAAAATCAAAGAAGCAGCATTTATGAAAATAACACCTGATTCCATAAGTGCTCCATCTATAGATCTGCCAGAAGTTTGGACGCCGATAGTTCGATCCAACTTAAAAAGATCATTATATCACAGATGAGTATATAACATCGTTCATTTTTCTTTATGACTTCTGTCAATTGACTTTTTGAAAATTGATAATTGTCGAAAGGTTTCTTACTTTTCTCCTTGATAAAGATAGAAGATGTCTATCGAAACGTCGGAAAACATTACATCCACAATAGATGATGGTAATAGCCCAAACAATCATTCAACACGAGCTCCATCATCAACAATATCTCGTCATCAATTGCTCAATATATTCTTTCAGATAAATCATTACTTCTGTATCCAACTAAATAGGTATCACTCGATAATATGTTTTTTTCTGATCGAACCAATATTGAGCTATATCGCCTTAGTTACCAAGTGCCATAACACACCCATTTCTCCAAAGGGAAATATGAAACTTCAAATCATATTTCTTTCAAACCGTCAAATCATATTTTATTTCTTTATTCAGTAACAAAATGGAAACTGCAATTGTTGAAATTACCACTTAAAGTATTTTCATCAGATAGAAAGGAAGAAGAAATATTTTATTCATAATTATTCGTCGACGAGACTACAGTTTTCTTGAGAACATTCCGTACAGCAACAGTCTCGGACGATTCTCCCAAAACGATCTTCAAAGATTGTGATGCTGCAGATGTCTCTCCCTCCACACCTGCTATCATCTTCACTACCTTATTTTTGTGCAGCATACTGTCAGCCAGATAGCCTTCTGGAACATATGAACTTTTCCAACCACCATGTCTCTTGAGTGTTGTCATTGAGGCTCCCGCATCGGCAACCAATGTCACAGATGTTCGTCTTTCATGATGGCCTGTATACGTTTTCGAATTATCTAAACCCAACCATTCAGCCACCTTACTCGGAGGTATTTTTGCCAACATGCTGAAGAGTACACTTCTTATTCCTATAAGCTACGAAGAATCTAAGAACTACTTGCGGACGCAACGCCGAATACTCCCTCACCAAACGAAAAGCACCCAGATATTCTTCATCAATTATAGTGAATATTCTGTTTATATCATTCTTAGTCTTTGAGACTTTGATTATGATGACCAAACCACGACCTTCGATATCTGAATATAGCATATTCACCAACTCTTGTGTCAGTTTTTTCCTTCAAATGTAGCATAGATCTTAACATCTATAGTTTCGGCCATAACGTGTTTGGAGAATATTTCTGCGACTGGGTATCGAATGAATTAATCATACATCAAGAATAACAAGAATCAGAGCAACATACCAAATCTTGGAAATATGCTAACAAAATATTATCGCTCACACCGTCCACCAAACTTTTTCTTTTCAACTCCTGAAAGCATTCGTACTCTTTTCTGTAGGCAGCTTAAGATTTGGCCGGAACCAAAGATTCACGGGTCTTTGCCACTTGAGATTCGACGTAGTTTAACATTTTTTCAATAATTTATAATAATTTTTGACAAGACATCTAATTGAAACCAGTCAACCAAGATTCTCAGAAACATGGCCCATAGCAACGTTAAAAATTTAATTATTACAAAAATATACAATCTAATAATAATTTTTCCATATCAGATTGTTTCAATCAGAAATTGATTACACCACGGAAAATATGAATACATGTGTAATACAGTTGTAACAATAGCTATGATATATATCCAACATTCTAACATACTCTCCTAATCATTGGTGTCATCTATTGATATCCATTTGAATATTTCAAGCTTTCAACAATGATTCATTATTATGATAGATGCAAATAGGGTATCTATTATTCCATCAATTTGGTCCCTTCCAGAATCTCATTTCATAGCAGTTTGAAATTTACTGACATAGGAGACAAGACAAACAATCATTAGCTTGTCGATGCGGATTATCATCTCATCTCACAATCAATACTACGTATAATCTGATTCTAGTTATTGCGGGTTCACTGAAGGATTTCATTATCGTAAGTTTCGCAATATTCAGGAAGATGCATGTTTACTCGAATGCAGTTTGAACCATTGTCAAAATCACTGACATGCGATGTCGAATATTATCCAATTAATTACTGGAATATACGGTGTGTTCCTAAGTTTAACGTAAAAACGAAAAGGGGAGTTGCTTCAAGTAAGTTTAAGAAAGATCATTTTTGACTGGCTTTTCATTATTTTAGATTAGATATTCCTTTATTTTTATCCACATACGAACTGAGAAATATACTGTGTAGTTGCCGGAGTACTCAGACATAGTATGTCCTCTAATATATCATTGACGTATTAAACGGTGTAAATTTTGATATTCTGGGGCTCATAAATATTTCATATCTACTTGTTTCAGTATATGAATTATGGTAGTTACTGAACATCAGTACGAATGCTAACAGATCAGTGAAATATTAATTATCCCTAATCAGCTATCTCAATAAATTTTGCTTTATGCGGTTTGAAATGATTTTCAATCGGACTATATCATAAATTGTAGCGCTTTATCAGTGATATTGAATGAGGGACGACGAAATAGTAGATAGAAATCTATTAATGTTTCTACAATGATCTCTGAATGCATATTTCTTTTTGGTTAGTGATCATCTCTTTGTCAAAATTATACAGAATTCGAAGTAACCGTTGAATACAAGAAATAGAAATTGGGTGCATAATTGATTCGGATTGCCTTGAATTTAAATTTTCATATTATTCGTACAGCCTGTGTAATATACAAAAGCGTATATTTCGTGTAGAATTGAAAAAAAGAAATAACATACTTTTTTAGCATGCGATGGATACATTCCCAACGGAAGGTTCAACTGCATTTTGCTGTTTGTTGGATTTATTGAAACATGCATATGTTTATCAGTATTGATTATTTGAAGTATGATTTCACTATAGAGATTTCGGACCTCTCCGACTTTGAATTTTCTCAATATAATGTCAAAAATTTGTTCGCTTCAATAATTTGACATATAGTGAGAATGTGTTGATGAGAGGCAGTCACCTCGAGAGCGGTGCACAGTTGCACTCGAAGTCTTGATTCTCTGAGATTACTATGCGTCAATAATGACTAGCATGCACCACTGGCGCAACGGTTCTTCATAATTATCGTTCCTTTTTAATAAATCTAACATATACCTTTATTCATCTATTTCTGTTACTATTTCGGCTCATCAAGGCGAAAATAATTTTTAATAGTGAATCTATGATATAATGATATTTTCCGTAGGACTTGGTACAAGGAAAAATGATTCAGTCACTTCTGTTCCTCTATAGCCTTCAAATGCAAGACTCAAGAAAAGGTAGGGTCATATAATTTTCGAGGTTTATAAACCAGTCAAATATTCATCAACATGATCAAATTCACAATTCTTTAAAATTTTCAAATTTCACATCAATTTCACATTATTACAAAATAAATAATTTGAAATTTAAAGAAAGTCTACTAAAATATGAGTCTCCAGCAGAATGCTATGTTGGTTATATATTTCTTCGACAGAAGCTCAAATTATATCAATTCAATCACTGATGTCGGAATCTCTGCACAGTTAGAATTTTGCCTAGATGTCCCTAGTTTTTGAATCGTACCGAAACTGGGCTCTATCGATGGGTTTGAATTCCTGATGAAGAATCTGTGGTCAAACTGAAGTGAGTCCGGCCGGTCATACGATCGCCTAAGCGTATACTCTTCATCATCTGAAGAAGATGAGCTAGAGCTTTCATATCTTTAGAATATGTTGATTCTATAAATATCTCTACGAATCCGTAGAGTAATTTAGCAGTTATGAGTATTTGAAATTTGGTCCTCAATTACTCCTAGAATATCCATCCAATCGACTAGACTTCTCTCATACTGCTCTCATGGATAATGGAAGTTCCTTTCCATTTTATGTTATGGTCATCATTCACAAAATAATAGGCTAGTTTGAAAATTTCTGATTATCTCAGTGAGATATTTTCATTTATTCTTTTGTTTTTGAGATTGCATTGAGTCTATGTATATATTTTATAAGTGTATATTTCTTTGACAATCATATCAAATCATTGAAAAGAACTTAATAATTCTCCTAAGGCAAAAATCGGATGAAATATTATAGCAAAACCGCTGAAGGAGATTATTGCAATGCAGGTTTTATGACTCCACTGTCACTTCAATAGCGATGTTCAGATTGTCATATGATGTAGCAACTTTTCTACAAGAAACTGACTAGCTTACTTATATTTGCCAATATGAAGGAAACATGTACTATTCTTTCGTGAATTTTTTTTTCAAATTGCTTAATGTTTATTGGTGTGATTTGATTTTGTGATTAATGCTGTATTGTGAATTGAAATTATTCAACACTTCGTGAAAAATAAATTTCAATGAATAATTTCCACGACTTTAGAGGTTGAGTGGGATATAAAGGTTACAGCCAAATCCTCACAAAATATAACGGGAAGCATCAGGAATTAAATATGAAAAATGCCCATGCACCATTTTAGACCAACCAAAATGTCAGGTCAGAAATTCACCCCATTTCTTATATTTTCATTAATAATTTATGTGTATGCCCATCAACAATCATTAGATAATTGCCTCAGTGGTCCATTAGAGTTGATATAAATATACGAAATAGGGCTTAATCTCATTTGCAGATAACAAGACGGCCATCGTAATTCAATTAGTTTGACTAATTAACCAGTAAATTACATCCGAATTAGAGATTTACTAATGTCCAAAAGTTTCTGCCTCGGTTTGCTCTAATTTATGTTAGATTACCAGCGAAAACGTCAGACTACGTACAGAATAGCTGACCGACAGGCTCAACATAATACGTATAAACAGTTTATCGTTGGTGAATTAATTGGTGATCTCGAGTAGATTTACGTGTATTCAGAGTCGAAGCATTTCTCCAAATATAAATTTTTTCTCTAGAACACACGAAAAATATAAAAATTGCTTTCTATGTGGCTTCCATTTCGTTCTTAAAATTTAAATATTAGGTGTACTATGTGGCTTCCATTTCAAAAGTGGCCCCACCAGAAGGTTATAAAATTGTAGATGTAAAACGTAATATCCCAAGTTTAGTCATCTGTCAACACCATAACCTTAAAGTACTAGTGATTCCGTATCAGCATCACGTAATTTTTTCGTGCAAAATGTCAAGTTTTATTCCGAATAAGCATCATTTGCGGGAACTTTTGATTTACTTCTTTAATGTGAAAAATCTGCAGCTGAGGCGCATCGATTGCTTCTAGAAAGAAGTTGTCAGCAATGGTTTCAAAAGTTTAAGAACGGTGAGTTTGACGTTAAAGACAAAGAACGCAGTGGAAGGCCGAAAGTGTACGAATACATGGAATTAGAAGCACTATTGGAGGAAGATTCGTCCTAAACGCAAAAAAAAACTTGCACTTACTCTAGAAGTGATTCAACAAGCAATTTCACATCGTTTAAAATCGTTAGGAATGATTCAAAACAAGGAAATTGGGTTCCATATGAACTAAAGCCGAGAGACGTTGAACGCCGATTATGCATGAGTGAAATGCTGCTTGCCAGGAATAAAAAAGAGTTTTGCATCGTATAGTCACTGGTGACGAAAAATGGATCCACTACGATAATCCAAAGAAGAAAGTCATGGGTTAAGCCCGGCGAACCATCAACATCGATAGCTAAGCCGAATATTCATGGAAAAAAACTCATGCTGTGTATTTGGTGGGATCAGCTTGGTGTCGTGTATTATGAATTGCTGAAACCAGGTTTGTCAAAAGATGGTTCTCCACCAGAAGGTTATGGAGAAATTGTCAGATGTAAAACGTAATATCCCAAGTTTAGTCATCTGGCAACACCATAACCTTAAAGTACTAGTGATTCCGTATCAGCATCACGTAATTTTTTTCGTGCAAAAATGTCAAGTTTTATTCCGAATAAGCATCATTTGCGGAACTTTGATTTACTTCTTTAATGTGAAAAAATCTGCAGCTGAGGCGCATCGATTGCTTCTAGAAGCATATGGTGAAGCTGCTTTAAGTGAGAGAAGTTGTCAGCAATGGTTTCAAAAGTTTAAGAACGGTGAGTTTGACGTTAAAGACAAAGAACGCAGTGGAAGGCCGAAAGTGTACGAAGACATGGAATTAGAAGCACTATTGGAGGAAGATTCGTCCTAAACGCAAAAAAACTTGCACTTACTCTACAAGTGATTCAACAAGCAATTTCACATCGTTTAAAATCGTTAGAATGATTCAAAACAAGGAAATTGGGTTCCATATGAACTAAAGCCGAGAGACGTTGAACGCCGATTATGCATGAGTGAAATGCTGCTTGCCAGGAATAAAAAAGAGTTTTTGCATCGTATAGTCACTGGTGACGAAAAATGGATCCACTACGATAATCCAAAGAAGAGAAAGTCATGGGTTAAGCCCGGCGAACCATCAACATCGACAGCTAAGCCGAATATTCATGGAAAAAACTCATGCTGTGTATTTGGTGGGATCAGCTTGGTGTCGTGTATTATGAATTGCTGAAACCAAGCGAAACCATTACTGGAGCTCTCTGCCGAACAAAATTGATGAGATTGAGTCGGGCACTTAAGGAAAAACGCGCCCATTACTACTCCAGACACGACAAAATTATTCTTTACACGATAATGCTCGTCCACATGTTGCGGCGCCGGTAAAAACATACTTGGAAACACTCAACTGGGAAGTTTTACCCCACCCGCCGTATTCACCAGACTTAGCCCCTTCTGATTATCATCTGTTCTGGTCGATGGCACATGGTCTGTCAGAGCAGCGCTTCACATCATATGAAGACACCAAAATTGGGTAGATTTGTGGATAGCGTCAAAAGATGAAGAGTTTTTCGACGGGGTATCCGAATGTTGCCAGAAAGATGGGGAAAAGTAGTGGCAAATGATGGAAAATACTTTGAATAAAACGTAATGTACTTTTCCTTTACAAGAAATTCCTAATTTTTTATAAAAAACCGCGGAAACTTATTTGTACACCTAATATATTAATGATTAGTTGCATTAGCTATCATTATATTTTTGACTTATATCTCAATATTTCAGGTATTTAATTTTGAGGATCATTTTTTGTTATTGAAACTAATATTTTTGTATAACATTATTGTATTTCTTACACGTTTATATCATGATACTTCTTGAATTTGTTATTGTGAAATACTATAGAAAAAATTTGGGGCCAATACTGACAAAATTCGTTTACAGTAAATAGATTGTTCATGAAGCAAGCATTGTTTAGATTGGTTCAGGTACAAAATAACTGTATCAGAGAAAGTAACATCTAAATATTTGACATCGTTACTCAATATTCATTTGATTGTTTATTCATTTGGTATCCAGCTTTTCAATATATTATTTGTCAAAAATATTGCCTGTATGGGTTAAACATTTGAGCAGAACTTAATGTAACAGAGTACCATAAAATTCATCGTATATAACGACGACTTTTCAGAAATTTCAGTGAAAAATCTAAAAATGTACTGATGTTAGGTCAAAAGCTTTCACGTACATGTTCTGAAATATTTCCCCAACTCTGGAACAGTGTTACAATAAAACAACTACCACAACGAATATGAAAGAATAATAGTATATTATATACCGCTGGACTGAAGTAGTACATTTAATCCTGAAGGTAAAGTTTATAATTTACTTCAGTCGCAAGGTATATACGATACTTTTCGTACTTCCGGTATGATTTTATTAATTATTTCAATAATTTCAATCAGTTTTTTCTCTCTTCAACTCATTTAATAAACTGTCTTTAAAATAAGTTACCATAGTAACATTGCGTTGTAACAATTATAATTTAGAAACATTGTCATTACTAGTGTCATTGTAAAGAAATATTGTTATTGATAATTATTGGTATCATGGAGTGAAGAAGGTGTATCTGATATTGATAAAAGAGCAGCCAAAGTAGGTGAAGAATTGTTACCACCGAAATCTAGAATACTATACGAGCAGCAGTACGATGCTTTTAAAAAGTGGTGCCGCTTAAAAAATGTGAGACAACCTACTGAAAATGCGCTGTTAGTCTACTTCAATGATAAATCAGAAGCGGTTTATGCCTCAACTCTCTGGGCACATTACTCAATGCTGAAATCGGTTATTAACATTAGAGAAGATATTGATATAAGTAAATTTCCAAAATTATTAGCTTCTTTGAAGAGAAGAAATGAGGGATTAAAGCCAAAGAAGTCAAGAATTCTCACGTCTGAGCAGGTAGATCAGTTCTTACGGGAGGCTCCGGATGATAAATATTTAATGCTTAAGGTAAATTTGGAAATGTGTTTATATTCAGAAATTTTAAGAAATCAATTTTTTTGTAGGTTGCACTTATTTTGGGCGTTGCGGGAGCTTGTCGTGGAAAAGAGTTGGTTGATTTAGAAATCGACGATGTGAGAAATTTGGGCGATTCCTTCCTAATTGCGATTAGAAACATCAAAAATAAATAAAATTGACCGAAATTTTGTGATCAAAAATTCAGAAAACAGTGCCATCAGTTTTGTGGCGATATTTCGAAAATATGTGGCGTTGCGAAAGACAGGGACACCTCATTCAAAATTTTTTGTTCAATACATCAACAAAGAATGTACTACGCGAGTAGAAGGAAAAAACATGTTTGGTACATTTCCACGGCAAATAGCAGCTTTCTTGAAATTAGAAAATGCGACGTCTTATACGGGACATTGTTTTAGACGCACATCTGCGTCTTTGTAAGCTGATTCGGGAGCAACAATGGAAATCCTCCAACGTGGCTGAGGGATATATTGAATCGTAATAAACAAAAAATTTCAGATAAAATATTTGGTCAAGACGCCGATTCGTCCACTATAGTTATGCCACAGTCCTCATTCTCGCTTCCTGTTTCCGCAGGATCTTCGAAACAAACACCAGTTCAATATGATAAGGACCTATCTGTTACTCGTCAGTTACCTGCTGCATTAACCCAGGAAAGACTGGTCAATATGACGAACTGTCACAATATTAATTTGAATATTAACGTTAATTACCATTCTAATTAATTGTATTTTTCAATAAAATATCCCTTAAATTCGTTTGTTTGTGATTTAATCGTTCCGGGAGTTTCGTCAATATTTAATCCCGGAGGGATTAAATGTGACACTTTAGTACCTGTCACAAGGGAGTGAAGTTATAACTTTAGGCCCGGAAGTACGAAAACAAATTTATATCTTGAATGAAAAATAAGCCCCCAGTTTACATTCAGTTTTGTTAGAAGTTCTGATTCCATTTTCCTAAAACCGAACTAAAAGAAGGTTAATCGTTTTCATCGAAAATAGTAAAGAAATAGATATCTTTCATCCAGTATAGTTTTGTCCTTTGAAATACCTAATTTGTTCATTTCCAAATTATGAAAAAATCGCCTGCTAGTCAGTTAATCTTATCATCGATTTTAATTGAGATCATATTAAGGAAAAAAAATTATTTTAATGATTCGAAAAAAAAACGAAAACAAAAATTTACTTATTGATTATCTCAATCGAGGCTACCAATTACTGACAACATTTTTTATGTTTCGACATATTCCAATATAAAACTCATAGCTTTTTATTATAAGATGGTACGAGTTTGAGATTCAATATTGTCCTGAATGTTACTTACCTCAATGAACATTCTAAATTTTGTGGACTAATGAATATCTTCTGAGATATTCAGTATTCAAAAAATACGCTGTTCCACTGAGAACAAAGGTGCGAAAACCTTGAAAAAATTATTGAAATTCCTTAAATAATCAAAACCATAGCAGTATCTTATTGATTTGATTATTTTAATCGGTTTCCATCAAAATTATCCCTGCATGGTGTCTCAGTTATTCTTGCTAGTGTATTCAAATCATATTCTGAAAATTCATTTCAATGGCTTCTTCACAGTAATAGAAGATAGATTCACACATACTTCACATCAATATTCTCTTGATAAGGTCATGGAAAATCAGTTCATGCCCAAACGACACTTCCGTTATAGCAATGGGTGCTAAACTAATTATAAAGTTGCATAGCCCTACTCAGAATCTCACGTCGCTGATTCTCATTCAGGAATTCCAAAGTCATAGAGGTGACATCTGCAGCCTATATTTTGGCGGTTTTAAGGATATACATCAGTAAACTTTCTCCTATGTTAGGTAACTATATTGTTCTGCAACATATACAACAAAGCCTGGATTATAATGAACATGGAACATCACCATTCACCGCAACATCATTATAACGTCTGCATTAATTTTCTAATTGGAAATTATATGTTTATTATCACCAGTTTTATGGCATAATCCCTTTTCAATCAGTTTCTTTGACGTGAACTATCATATTTGATGTAATTTTCTATTGTTTGCCTATCACAAGGTTAAAATAACTTCAATTGCCATCCTTCTACACGATATCCACTTTCCCTTTGTTTTGTGCTTCTACCATGTTTCTTTTTATCATGTATTCTTGAAATTTCAGTCGAAATATCTGATTTAATACTAAAATTTATCCTAGGTATTTTGAAATGATAGTATCCCATTTCAAATATTTGTGTATCGAAGGATTTTTTTGTCAATGTACAAAGGCAGCTTCAGGATGGTTGAAAAACATCTCCCAGGGCGATGGGCTCGTCCTGATCGATGTAAACAGCAAACGAAATTCCTTTGGGAAACATTAGATTGATTGAGCGTATTGTCCTTAATACTTGCTATTGGTGAGCGTAAATGTATTGAATATAATATAATTAACACAATGGCTCTGATTCGGAATGATTAATTGATGGTATTGCGGGATTTCCCAAGAAAAAGGGATCATTTGTTAAACCGTTCATCCGAAACACCTTCGAGGCAATAATTTGATTGATTGCAGGAGGCTATAATTTGGGTCGTCAGCAAAACGAGTCTCCCTGAAAATACACTTCAGACATTTAAGGCTGCCATCTGGTAGTCTTACAAACAAACAGCTGGTTTAAAAGTTATACTTGTAGAAGAAAATGGTATTCGGCATTTGTAATATAATGAAAATAAATATGATTTCAACTTTTCATTGATATATATATAGTATATATATATTCGTTTGAATATTTGGCTTACAATATTTAGTTAGCAAACAATAAAGCATATAGATCAGGGGTTAGTGACGGGGTGACATACAATTCGGCGTATGACATAAAGCCTAGGGAAAAAACCCCAGTAAAAAAACCCGGCTCCCCGTCTAGGTGTGAAAGTACTAAAATAAGGTGAAATATATTTGAAGGACTTCTTTCTTCAAGAGTGGTCGGTTATTGATGAAGACAGAGACTTCTTCAAGTTACTCACATCGAATCCGGAAATAAAAAGACAAGAGCTGAAAAAGAAACTGAATAACATATATGTTTGATATATCTGAAGAGGAAATAAGAAAAGCAATAAAGAATTTGAAATGTACACCATCAACGGGCTATGATGGTATACCACTCAAAGTTATAAAGAGAGCCTTGGATATTATTATAGGACCACTTACTTATATAATGAATTGTTCATTTAAGGAAGGTATTTTTCCAGAAGGACTAAAAATATCAATTATCAAACCATTACACAAAATGAGAAATTTAAATGACATGAATAACTACCGTCCAATAAGCCTAATAACTACCTTTGCAAAACTCTTTGAAAAGGTTTTGGCAGAAAGGCTGGTCAAATTTCTTGATAAATTCAAAATATTGACTAAATGTCAGCATGGTTTTTTAAGGAACAGAAGCACACAAACAGCTATTTTCGAACTAACTAGAGCAATAATAAACTCTTTGGAAGATGGTGATACCCCAGATGCTTTATTTGCAGATTTATCTAGGGCCTTCGATTGTGTGGACCACACTAGACTTCTTCACAAGCTGGAACGCTATGGCATACGTAATGAGCAACTAAAACTATTTGAGACTTACTTGAGAAGTAGGAAGCAGTGGATTTGTTTAACTCAAAACAATACGACCTATGTATCGACCGAAAAAATCATTGAAATGGGAATTCCTCAAGGTAGTATACTGGGACTCATCCTCTTTGCTATTTATATAAACGACTTACCATCGGCATTTGAGGATACATCTATGCAACTTTTCATCTATGCAGACGATACAACGATACTTGTGAGGGTACCACATGCTCAGCCTCTTGCTGAGATCGTTATAAGGGCGCTGTCAAGACTGGAGGACTGGTGTCTTGAAAATCAACTTATGCTGAATCCCACAAAGACAGAATATATAGTGTTTTCTACTGATAGATCTAGACAGGAATTCCCAAAGGAAATACATCACAAGAATGAGGTTCTTCACAAAACCCTTGGAATACACCTTGATCAACATCTGAAATGGTATGAATATGTGGAACAGCTGGGACATAAATTGAACTCCGTGGTATACTCTTTGATGGTGCTGAGACATCAGGTGGAGCATGATGTTCTAAGGATGGTGTATTTTGCCAGTTTTCAATCGCTCCTGGACTACGGTGTCAACAGCACACACATGATGAAAATATTTGTAATACAGAAACGAGCCATAAGAATTTTGCAGAGGTTGAAATTTAGAGAGACCTGTAGAGGAGTTTTCAAGCTGAATGGTATTCTTACCTTAACAGGAATATATGTGTATAGAACATTGTTATTTTTTTGTAAATTTCATAATGTATCTAATAATTTTAACAATACAAGGCGAACATTTCCGGTCTTTTATCCACGCCATAGACTTACTCTGACTGAAAAGCAACCATACTACACAGGCTTGAAGCTTTTATCTTTGCATTGATTCTTGATATTGAACCATATACATTGGAAGAATATTACTTGTCTTGTAAGCATCTAAGATCATAGATAAAATGTGTGCATATATTGTATTATGATAATAATTTTGTTATTAATAGTTGTTATTTTTGGTGACTTGTTTTCTATTTTCTCTTACTGTAAAGTGGGTGATGAGAAAATAAATAAATATTCTATTCTATTCTATTCTATTCTAACAAAAATTCGTTTCAAATTTATAACCCATTCTAAGAAAGAATCGGAAACATCATGAATAGCCCTGAAACCATCTTGAAATTTATATATGGGACAAGTATTGATGAGATGAGGTATTGTTTCTTCTGCTTCTCCACATTCACAACTTGCGCTTGGAACTGAGTTCCATCTGGAAGGCATGTTATTGGTACGACCATGGCCTGTTCTCAAACGATCAAGAACTGTCCAAATTTTTCTTGGAAGATCAAATTCAGGAATTTTTTCAGAAGGATCAGAAACGAGATACTTATTGAACATTTCGTAAGAGTTCCACTCCGTCTTCCATAATTCTTTATCGCTTATATTCATATTGAAGAACTTATTATGCCATAATGGTTTACGTGACTTCAATCTGGGAATTCTATTTTGTGGAATATATGAAATAATTGGGAATAAATTGGGAAAAGAATGATATTTGTTCCAATAATTCAGAGCTGCAGTCTGTCTGCCAATATGTTAGACAAAACTGGTAACCAATAAAGCGAGGTAGATCTTATAGTGCCAATAGTAATTCATGGATGTATTCAATTGTGCATCAATTTTTTGTGTATGTACACTATTAAACCAAACAGAGCAACAATAATCAGCTGCAAAAAAGACTAGGGCTAGAGATGCTGTGCGAAGAGTGGAAGCATCAGCACCCCAAGATGATCCAGCTTATTTCTGAAGAATATTTTTCCTAGTTATCAGTTTTAGGCTCATATCATTTAAAGGAGCCTTGTAATTGAGAGATGAATCTAATTCAACTCCTAAGTATTTTGGATATAAATTATGTTCGATAGGAGAATCATTGAAATTTACAGCTAATTTCCTATATTTTTTATGATTATTCTGATGGAAACAAGATACCTCTGTTTTGTTGCGATTCAGGCATAATCGCCACTCAATAAAATAATTTTTTAAAATTTCTAAATCAGATGATAGTATGTTTTCCAGAGTATGGAAAACCGAATGTTAGTAAGCAATAAACAAATTTCTGAGATAATGTCGTGGGTAAATCACTTGGATATAAATTGAAAAGTAAAGGAGCTAAAACTAATCCTTGATGAAAACCCTTTTTCAATGTTTTGAAATTGCTACTCTTATTGTCAATAAAAGCACGAAACCTTCTATCATATAACATATTTTCTAATAATCGTACCATTTTCCCTAAATC
Organism: Micraspis discolor; assembly: GCA_030674115.1. Classification (NCBI taxonomy): domain Eukaryota; kingdom Metazoa; phylum Arthropoda; class Insecta; order Coleoptera; family Coccinellidae; genus Micraspis; species Micraspis discolor. Next base: position 9,045,038 of record JARTUT010001740.1, read on the forward strand.
AATGAAAGCAGCTCCTGTTTTCAACCTATCAGTGAAGCCTGATTCTGTGAAAATTGTAAGGCTGAGAACCTGATCTGAACAATTTCTATTTTTCCTAAAGCCTCCCTAAAAATTTTGTAGAGCATTTTCTATAGAAGATTCAATTCTAAAAAGATTGATATCATTGCGAAACTTAATGAGATGGCATAATGTTCACTTTCAGTTTCCTAAAAGCTGGACGTTCTGGAGAATTTGACGCATTTGAAATCTGAAAGTTGCCATTATGATAATCCACAAGATTCTCTGCTGAACCTGAATATTCTTGAAGTCCAAACAAATCCAGATATGCAGGAAATAAAAATGCATTTCCCGAAATAATTTCTCGGAGATTCTCAAATTCAAGTCAATTTCTCAATATCTTTATATCGAATTGTTGTATTTGTCGAATTCCTCTCAGTAATCTGAAATGATATTTTTCAACAGAAAATGTAACAAGCACTGAAGTGATGTCTGGAGTTTTTGAGGAAAAAACCTATACCTCAAATTGAAAATAAGCACTCTCAGTTCACTTCTCATAAAAACCATTCAGAAGAAGGTTTATCTTTTCTATCGAATATATTATAAAAATGACTATTCTGAAATACTGATTTATTCAAGCCTTAATAAATTCTCCTGAGATCTTTTCAGAAGTACTTAGGTATGAAACTGAATTGAATTGATATTTTAACAATATACGTGTATGATATCGTTGTCCTATTATTCTAATAATTCTTGGGAGTGATATCCAATTTCCCATAACCTAATATTGTGCTGTTATTAATAGAAATTTACGGTCATGATATGTTTTTTTGTATTAATTGAAGATACTAAGAGAAAACTCATCATTTCAAACTCTTCTCATGTAATTGTTCCGAAGAATGAATGAGAGGTTTGTGGAAATATTTTTCGACCAGTTTTGTGTTAGCTAAAGTCTTTTGATGTTAGTTTTCAAGACAGCAACTCTATCCCAATATTTCATATTGAAAATGAGGCTAAACTAAGACAATTTAAAGCCCACAAAGAAATTTCAAGCTACAAAATTCTCGGAAGGCTTTGTCTCTGATCGATATCGTATATTTTCTACTGTCCTCAGTACTAATTCATGTTTCACCGCATAAAATGCTTTCCAAAAAAAAACACATGGGCTAGATTTGATTTTATATAAAACGCGATAAATTGCGCTATTTAAATTTGTACTCCATTTAGAATCCCGCTTTCTTCTAGAAATTTTGTTGTTCATTTATGGATTACTGATACCAATATTTTGGAGAAATTTCAAGTGAGTGGTAAAGGTTCATTAATATTCTTAAGTGCCCTTTCTCTAGACTTGAATATCGGTCTTATGAGACTGGGCATCAGTGATGTTGGCCTGATATTATTGACAAGTTGACCATATACAATAATTGTCAACAATTTTGAGAATGTTTTTGTACAGCTAGGTCAGGTGCTTTATTGATTTCTAAAGATTTTATAACTGCTTTCATCACGTACTGAACTGTTATCAAAGAATTTTAAAATTTGGCGTTTTCTGTTTATCAAATGGTTGGATCATCTCTCCCAGCTTCTGGCCAACATTCGAAAATAAGAAACTCATTGTCTCTGATATCAGAACAGACATTCAACTTGACACCATATTTCATTTTTGGACCTTGTGGGACTCAGAACCAGCTGTGATTATCTTTCTCATCAGAAAGATTGACAGTAGAAATAACAAAAGATATTTGATCCTTTCCCTACAAGGGTGAAACAAAGCCTATACAACTTCAGGCATCGTTAGTACAAGCCAACTGAAACTCAGAATTGTAATTGACCTCCGTAATTCATTTGAACTGATGGCCATCATCCAATATATAGTTTAATCTTACGTTTATGCATGCTAATTTCCGAGTATGTACTGCCGATTTATTCAGTAAATGTTATCACAATCAAAGTGTCGTCCGTGAAATGTAGGATTATGCAATGCTCAGCCAACACCAATGTTTGCATTTCCGATGTCGTACGTAACGAGCAGTAAACTGATTATTGGAAGTAATCATCAGATAAAATATAACGCAGTTACCCGATACAATTTCACATGCTAGCAACGAATTTCATGTTCAGCAGGCACGAGGTTGGTGCATTTATTCTGTCATTTACAGGCCTATTTGGCGCTGAAATCGATCTGCCAACAATCCGAATGACTACGCTGCGAACAGTGGAGGTGATAATAGCACAAGGCTTTCACGGACTTTATAGGATGGTATTATCAACCTCCCTTTCCAGCTAAGTCGTGTACGGATTTGGACCTCGGCATATTTGTCTAAAATTCGAAGCAATCTGGGCCCACTGGTGTATGCATATATTGTTCTATCCCACTACATAGAGAGGAAATCAAATTTTTAATTAAAGAAATGTGTTTCTGCTACATTCTGAATTGGATACTTTGCCTATATCAGGTCTATTTTTTTATATCTTTCAGAACTCGTTGCCCTCACACTTGTTATGTTCATTTATGATCTGTTAAACCAATTAAGCTAGATATCGGTGTTGTACAAATATGAATATCATTTATTCGAAGAACAGATTGTAGACAATTTAATGAATAGGAAATTGTACAAATGCTCACTAAGCCATAACATCCGTATAAATCAGCCTACTGTTGAAAGTAAGAAATGTTTTCAAGCAATATTGAAATTCTGCTTTTCGATAGTTCTGCCCTGTGGCACTAATAAACTCATTTGTGATACGTGTATATTGAAAAGAAAAACAGGATCTACAACAAAAGAACATCCAAAAAAAATCTCAGAATTTTTAAGTCTTCATTGTGATGATTCTCATTTAGTAAACCACTTATTTAATGAAGCTCGTCAGTCACTGTACAGATTTCGGTAACATGTATGTAATGAGCAGTATTTTGCGAAATATAGGCTATAAAACTACAAACGATGGTAATATGCTCTAAAATGTATATTTGCGCCATTTTCATAAAATTTTTCCAGGTAAATCTATGTAGGTAACTGGTGATCATCCTAATTGCATCCATAATGATCTCCACTATCCACATTAACTCACTTTGTAAAATGGTGTCATTGTGTTTTTGTAAATGCTGAAAATTCCTGCTTGAAAAACAAATAGAGCTAATTAGACTTTCGACCTCCTGGAAAATGCTGTATAGCTGATTGAAGATGGAGGTTTTGCAACTAGAAAAACCGGTTAAAATGATGAATATTCTATTTGCCAGTCTCTTCAAGAGGTATAAAAATGATATAATTACCAAGGTATCTCTTCTCTGCCTCAACAGTGTATTTAGCAGTGAGATGGAGAAATGATTAGTGGGCGCCATTGAGGAAAAAGCCAATATTCTCTGGATACACTCCAAATAAAAAAACGTCATCAATACGATGCTTATGCTGAAACACAATTTGAATACCAATTCGAGGTCAGCTGAACTAGTATGGTTTAATGGATTTGTTACCAGGGAGAATATACGAACTGTTATGCAACCACTCCCTGAGACATCTGTTGAGGAAATAAGTAAATTTAATATAGAATCCCTATCCGATGATTCAACTTAACACCTATATCAACAAAGGCTCAGAGGAAAAATAATTACGAACAGCATCCAGGACTTCGACGACGCGGAATCGGTATTGGCAAAATTAAGACGTAATATACTTGAAGCAGCAGAGGAAGCGTTTGGAGGGAGAATTATAAGAAGGGAGGCAGACCAAACAATAAACTCTGGTTCAAACCAGAAATAAAAATGCTGGCTGAAAAAAGTGACAAACCTACTTACAATATAGATTCAATGCAGTAACATACAGTAAGTACAAATCTGTAAGAAACAAGGTTAATAAGAATATTCGGAAAGTTAAGGGGGATCATTGGGAGAAATTTTCGAAAGATATGGAGCATGATCTTTATGGGGGACAAAAGAAAATATGGAACCCACTCAGGAATTGAAAAAAGCCAGTAAACGAGTACCTACACAACACAAAAATCAGTTTGGAAGAATGGGAGAGGTATTTTAAAAAACTTTATACGACAGGGACCAGCAATTCACCACAGAGCTTACACCAATATGATGAAGGAGACATGCAGAAATAGAATCATGTAATAAAAGTTCTCAGTTGATAATTATGAAAACGAAGTTTATCATTAGAATAAAATAATAAATACTTTATTGTTAACTATGCTTTTATTTTAGCTTTTGCTCAAGTGATCCGTCCTACCTACCCAGTGCAATCTTGTCGATATCTTGTAAACTGTGGTGTAAACCGTATTAAAAACCTCATCTTTTATCATCTTCTGACAACACCTGATGAATACTAAAATTTTTTGAAAATCTCCATATATTGACTCTTATTATGCTACTCAAACTTTTGTTTTTTTCTGCAGATCCACCAAAAATTGTGAGTGTGGGGAGAGACAAGGTCAAGACTGCTATTTTGTTTTCTCCAATGGCCTTCGAATGTATGGGCGAAGGAAATCCACCCCCAACCTATCAGTGGCTTCAAAAACTGCCATCGCCTTCGACTATGGTCATTGAGCGTTCCAGAGATGCCAAATTGTATATATCAAATGTCACCTACGACTATCAGGGCGAGTACACTTGTAAAGTCAGAAATATCATTAAGGGAGAAGAGAGGATAGAGATTAGTGAGCCCATCATTTTACAGGTTCATGGTGAGTATAAAAAATTATCTGAATTCTGGATATGATTATTTCCTCATTTGAAACGTTTTGACTTTTTTGGAGTAGAACGAGAATAGTAATTTACGTAACAAGTCCGGAAAATAGGGTTTTTTTGGACGAATAGACAAAATTCTAGGACGAGCGCAAGCGAGTCCTAGAAGTCTATGAGTCCAAAAAACCATTTTCGGGCGTGTTGCGTACAATATTTTTTCGGCAACCGTCTAGAATAACAAATCAATGAGACGACACATTTCTTTTTTATATATTTTAATTCTTATTTAAATTAAACAGAACAGAAAATATCACATATTAACAGAAACATTCTAATTCTTATTTATATTAATATTTATATTAAAATTCGAGCAATTACTGATATTGAAGGATTCAATTTGTTTGAAATGCCTGGTATATTTAAATTCCTTTTGTTGAAGCCACAACAAGATGGCAAAGTTTCCGTTTCGCATCGATTATTTTCTTCTGGTGATTTTTGAATGGTCTTGGCAATTTTAATTTTGTTTTCAAGGAATTATCTATATATCCTTCAGCCACATTGGTAGACTTCCAGCCACCGTGTCTCTTCAAATTTGTGATGTTTCCACCATTGTCAGCAAATAACGTCGCCGAAGTTCGACGAATGCTATGGCCTGTGTAATTTTTAGGATTGGGTAAATGTAAAAACTCTGCGATTTTCATTCCGAGACTCCCGAAAGTGTGGATACCAACAGGCTGAATCGAACATTTTCCCTTTTGTAATTCACGAATAATCTGTTGTGTGGAGTATGAGATGGCCGTAAAGATAAATATTGTCTATACAACAGCAGGTTTTCTTGCCCAATTACAACAAAAGTTCTCTCAATATGTGTTTTGGAATCCGGTATTTTCACAAGCAACATGTCTTCCTTATCGTTTATTAAATCAATCGACATTTTTGTCAGTTCTTCTCTTCTGCACGCGCCGGCTAACCCAATAATTGTTGCTACCTGAAAAGTAAGTTGATACTTTTATATCCTACAATCGTAATATTTTGTTAAAATCACCTTCAGCATTAGATATGTATCATTATCCGCTTCTCTAATGAATTTGCTGATCTGTTCACTGCTGAAAACTTCTGATTTTTGGCTTTGTAACCAACATTCTTCCTTTTAAGAAATGCGAGAACTTTTGGGAAAATGGCTATGTTCACATTTTTCTTTACTAAAATGGTACTTTTCAACATAGAGTACATGCTCCACAGAGTGGAGGATTTGACTGTTTCTGATTTATGCGCCAAATAGGCCAACATTACATCCTCTGTTATAATTTTGCATTGCTTCATCTCCATCCATTTCGTGAACGAATCATACACGTTTTCATACCTTGATTTTGATTTTTCAGGCAATAATTGTGCTGTAGCAGCGGCTGCTATATTGAAATTTCCCAAGGCACATTTTCATTGTCACTATCACTGCTGCTTTCCATATTTTAATGCGGATTGGGATTGCGATCAGAAAACATGCAAATTCTTGACAACTAATTTTATATGAACTGTCAGCCGTTTTCTCAGTGCTATGGTAACTTCATTTATCAAAAATATACCTACCAAGATTTTCATATTTACTATGATCAAAACGACGTGATTCTTCCCGGCCTAGTCCGGGAAGTACGTACTTCCCGGACTAGGCCGGGAAAGGCTTCTTTCTCAAAGAAAAAGCGTCCGGAAAGTGGGTACTTCCCGGACGGTTGCCGAAAAAATTAATTTCCGTTCACTGAAGTAGTGGTATCAATGTAGCCCAGTGATATTTTTTTTATTTATAAAAATTTACTTCAACCTCGCTTTCCCACCAAAATGCGCCTATGTTGTTCGATTTCTTGTTCTTACGCTTAGTCTATTTGAAATTCACAACAAATATGTTTAAAATTACATACAGGGTTGCCATTTGAAAACGAAACAGACGAGATCACAGACGAAATAATTTTTTTCGATAGAAACGCTTGGACAGTTCTATTTTTGTTTCGAAGAGGACAACTTAAGATGTAGGTTACGGACACATAGCGCTTCAACCCTTGCTACTACAACCCTCACCCCCAAATTTTGAATAGGAAAGTAGGGGTGAGTGATACCTCATTTGAAATGTATTTTTGGCGCTCTTGTTCACCCGAACAGAGTGCCTATCATTTTGCCCGAATGTCTGTAATTTTGGAATATCGAGCCGAAAATGGTCTCAATCGATTGGGTTCGACTCCCTGATGAAGAATTCGTGGCAAAAGTTGAGTCTGTCCGGCCGGCCGGCCGTATCCTCTCTAGCATCCAAAAGGAATCAGCTAGAGTTTTCAAATTTTCAGAATAGGTTAATTGTCCAAATATCTCGGTCAAGTTCGTTATTGGGCCAAATCCGTCGGATGGTTCAGTAGTTATGAGCATCTGAAATTTTGTTTCCTCAATAACTACTAGAATATCCATCCGATCAAGTTGATACTTGGAATGTTATTGAGGGAGGCTGAAACGAAATGGCTTGCAAAATTTCGTCACGCTAGAAAATTTTAAAAAAATTCCCAAAAAAAAAATTTTCAATACTCAATATCTCCTAAGACTTCATTTAGATTTAAATAAAAATCCGTATATATATTGAGGTTACCGATATCTTACTCATCCCCAAATGTCATTGTCGTAGCTTTTCCCCTTCTGAAGATATGATCATTTTTTTCATTTACTCAAGAGAAAAGTAGAAATGTCATGAAGTCCGAGCTTTGTCATTGAAAGATTTGCCATCACAGATCGATATTCATTTGACAACTTGCGGACCTAGATATCAGTGTCAGTTGGCGTAATATCAATCAAAATTTTCATAGAATTCATAGAGGTAGAATTCGATGTCGATGACGTTGTCAAAATTCAGAAAAGCACAGACGTAATATTAATCAACAAAATTTTTTATCATAGAGAAAGTATTTGATGGCGTTGTGAAAACTCAGAAAAGCAATGACGTAAGTTTTTAGGAGAAGCATAGAACAAAATTTGGTGAAAATTATGAGTAGTTATTTTCAAATTGAGATAAAGGTTTGTTTATTCATTAGGCTTTCATATTTAGATCACATTGTCCCATAGTACGGAAAAAGACTATTGTTCACCCGATCAGAGAGCTTATAGATTTGCTAAGGTTTGAATATTCACTCGCAAGTAGGTCAACAAGAGCGCCAAAGCAATCTGACCTCACGTCAGTGCTTTCTAAATTTTTTTTTTTATACTGATTTCAGCACTGTAATTGTTTTTTCATTTATTAGCATTAGTTCTCGAAATATTCTTAACTAAGTATTTGAAAATGAAGTGGTATTTTCATGGCACTTGTAGTGTTCTGTTTTTTCGAAAAATCGACATTTTGAACTTCAAAACAACCATGACACATTGATCCAATTGTGACGGAAATTATTGAAAACAATGGTGGAAATTATGTGGAGGATCAGATTGTGTTTCAGCAAGATGGAGCTCCTCCACACTACGCCTTACCAGTTCGAGAATATCTAGATCAAAGATTTCTAAATCGGTGTATTGGAAGAAGGAGTCCCACTGAATGGTCAGCCAGAACGCCAGATCTGTCACCACTAGATTTCTTTCTTTAGGGCTACTTGAAGAGTAAAATTTACTCTACACAGCCCGATTCCATAGAAGATTTAGGAAGATGTATAGTGAACGAATGTCGTCAAATCACTCCAGAAATGCTGCAAAATGTGCGCCATCGTTTCGAACAAAACTTATTTCATTGTATGGAAGCTAATGGTGTACAATTTGAATAATTAATTAATTGATATGAGTTTTTGATAAATTATTCACTTTACTTTGAAAAGTCTTATTTCTTAGATCAATACTTCAAATCGTTCTGATACCGTACAGTTGTAGAATGAATTCAGCGAATAAAACAGCTAGTCGAACATCTGACCCTAGTAGCATTAACACGTACGGTATGACCTCATTTGTCCAGGAAATTTTGGTGTTTCGGAACCTCGAAATGTCATTTATTCGCAAAAAATTAATTTAAGTGATAAAATTAACTAACGCATGAATATTTCGAGAACTAAATCATAAAATGAAAAAACACTTACTGTGCTGAAATTAGTATAAAAATACTTTTGAATTGAGGTATCACTTCCCCCATCTTCCCTATTCAAACATTGGGGGTGGGGGTTGTAGAAGCAAGGGTTGAAGAGCTATGCGTCCGTAACCTATGTCTCAAGTTGTCCCCCTCGAAACATCGAAAAACTTATTTCGTCTGTAATCTCGTCTGTTTCGTTTTCAAATGGCCACCCTGTATATCTCAGGAAGTTTCTTGGGAGTGGTATTGAGATGTTCATGTGTAATTCTAGTATAGCTGATTCGAACTCTACTTATTATGACCTGCTGTCTTCAGGTTTTCGGGGTGTTTTTATGTGGTGTAATTTATTTCTTTTCTTCTACTAATTTGTGTTTCTGTGTTTCTTTCAGAAATGGTTTAAAATCACTTCCTTAGTTGTGGCAGACTGAGATGGATAGTCGGCTCGTTCGTTTCCTCTGAACCCTGTGTGTGATAGAATCCAAAAAATTTTCTTTCTGATGTGTTGGTACTTGCCTCTTTTAGTTCGTGTTTGATTCTTGTTTAAATAGGGTGGTTAGAGTAGTTCTTGTAAAGTTCCCCGGTGAATACTGTTACTGTTTGAGTTAGTCTGAATATACTTTCGTGGTCTTGCGTGGTGAATGGAGTGCCAACTCCATGTCCTGTCTTCGAAGCATCTGTCTACAAATGTTTATAATTTTGTTATTTTTGCAGGTGGTTAAAGTAAAGTCTTCGTATAACATCATGGTTTATTTCAGTTTTTTTGATGTAGGTGAGATTATAATCACATTCAAGTTCGGGAACTGCCCACGGTGATTGATCGTGTCGACTTGATATTTTTACCATAGTTGGAATGGAACTGATGTATCTTAATAGAATCACCCTGTATATACATAACATCCGAGCTATTTCAATGTTGATCATAGTTATGTATTTTTACCTTTTATCTCGTCCATATATCCACTATAATATACCTTGAAGGTATCAACATATTGAGATCACTAGGTATAGGTTTCATCGCTTTTATATTTATTTTTACCTTTCGCTGCTAGGATTAAATTCTGAATTATTGAATTTGTCTCTGCATATGAGATAAAATTGATCAAAAAAAAGTTTAAATACGAGTATATATATATATATATATATTCTTTTGAACTTTTGGCTTACAATATTTAGTTAGCAAACAATAAAACATATAGATCAGGGGTTAGTGACGGGGTGTCATACAATTCGGCGTATGACATAAAAGCCTAGGGAAAAAACCCCAGTAAAAAAAACCTTGGCTCCCCGCCTAAGTGTGAAAGTACAAAAAATAGCTGAAATATATTTTAGGGACTTCTTTCTTCAAGAGTGGTCTTCTATTGATGGAAACAGAGACTTCTTCAAGTTGCCCACATCGAATCTGGAAATAAAAACACAAAAGCAGAAAAAAGAAAAAAGAACTGAATAACAAAAATACAAAATTTGATAGAGATAAAGAAAACATTCCCAAATTCGCCTTTCTGGATTAACTCGTTATTGTGAATCAAGGATTTTTTAACATAACAAGCTAAACCGTAAATTTTACTGAGGAGATAATCAATGAATCTTTCTCGAAGATTTTTTCTTAGTATCCGTATGTGTCTCTTGAAGGAGTATAATCTCAGTACCATAGTCCTTTGCTAGTTTAGAAATATAATTACTCTTGTCCTTAGAAATACTCTCTATATTCAAATCTAATACACAAAATTGTCGCCAATCTGCAAGGAGGATTCTTCGAATCGGGTCTTGCGGTCCAAGTGAATTGAACTGACCAGTTTGATCCCGCCTTACATAAAATTGCTCCGAGATATCATTCGTTTGTGACATCTTGAAATATATAATATCTGGAAATATAGCCGAGATATGCCGGTTGAATATAGGATAGAGATGCCCAAGCCAATGTGCAAGAATAAGTGAGCTGAAAATTACGTTGTGCAGGAATTGCATGTAACGGAATATACTGTCAAGTTGCAGCTTTCTGGCATGGAATATATGTCTTCCGGTGCCCCATAACAACAAGCTATTTCTGACTGAAAAAGGAATTCTTGGTGCCATTCCGAACTTACTTCTGGTGATTCGGAGTTATTCACGAACGGGGTTCCACCCATTCTGTTCGAATAAATTTCAATAGAATGTTCTTAATCCGAATAGTATATTGTTACTTCAATCTCATCGCAAGTAAGGGTGTACTCAAGGCAAGAAATGCATCGATTTCAAAGCAACGATATTGACAACAAAGAATATTCATTTTAGTTTTTGATTTATCGTCGGCATATGACAGTGTGGAAAGATGGGTTAATTTTCAAACTCTATGCCCATCTGCAGTGTGGGAAAATGGTAAGGTTATTTGAAAATATGTTATCTAATAGGAGGTTTCGTTTTTTTTGTTGACAATAACAGTAGCAACTTCAAAATATGGAAAAACGATCTTCCGCAAGGATCAGTTCTAGCTCCTTTACGTTTCAATGTATGTCTGAGTGATTTACCCACGACATCATCTCAGAAATTTGTTTATGCTATTAATGATATTGCTATTGCTTACCAGCATTCGGATTTCCATACTCTGGAAAACTTACTCTCATCTGATTTGGAAATTTAAAAGAATTAGTATATAGAGTGGCAACTAGGTCCCAACCCCAGCAAAACAGAGATCTTGTCTCCATCTGAATAATCATGAAAAATATAGGAAATTATCTGTAACTTTCAATGATTTTCCTATCGAACATAATTTCTATCCTAAATACTAGTTGAATTGGATTCATCTCTCAATAAGAGGGCACATTTTGATGATTTGAGCCTAAAACTGAAGACTAAGAATAATATTCTTCAGAAATTAGCTGGATCATCTTGGGGTACTGATGCTTCCACTCTTCGCACAGCACCTTAGTCTTTTCTGCAACTAAATATTGTTGCTCTGTTTGCTTTCATTGTGCAGATACAAAAAATCGATGCACAATTGAATTCATCCATGATAATAATTACTGGCACCATAAGATTTACACCAGTTCATTGGTTACTAGTTTTGTCTAACATTGTGCTTCCCCATATTCGCAGACAGACTGCAGCTCTGAATTCTTGGAGCAAATATAATTCCTACAAAATAGAATTCCTAGAATGAAGTCACGAAAACCATTCTGGTATAATACGTTCTTCGATATGTACATTAGCGATAAAGAATTATAGAAAATTGAGTGGAACTCTTATGAAATGTTCAATAAAAATCTCATAAACCATCAATTCCGGGTTTTGATCTTCCTAGAAAAATTTGGACAGTTCTTAATCGTTTGATGATACTCAGTTCCAAGCGCAAATTGTGAATGTGGATATGTAGAAGAAACAATACCTCATCTCATCAATACTTGTCCCATATATAAATTTCAAGATGGTTTTACGGCTAATCACGATGTCTCCGATGCTTTCTTGGAATGGGTTATCATTTTCAAACAAATTTGATACCTACTCGTATATCTTGTACCTACTCAGATCTGTTTTTTGCTTTTGTCCTTTTATTTTCACATTCGATATGTGTAACTTGAAGAAGCCTCTGTGTTTATTAATAGAAGACCTCTCTTGAAGAAAGAAGTACCTTGAATTAATATATTTTAGCTTATTTTGTACACATAACAATACTTATGCGAGGAGTCAGGGTTTTTTTGACTGCGTTTTTTTCCCTAGGCTTTCATGTCATACACCGAATTGTATAGCACCCCGTCACCAACCCCAGCTGACATTTGTTTCGTAAGCAAAAAGTTAAAAAAAAAATATATATGTATATATAAATGCTGACATTGAAATATTTCATTTCATAATTTTCTAAATCTAGAATAATTCATCCTTCAAGCAATGTTGCTAATCTCCGAGTTGAACTCACCAAACAAAAACCTTCAGTTCTCACAATGATTTGACACACTGACTGCATAGTATTCGATGTGTCCAATAATAAAAAAAACTACTATAATTTTTCTTATGCTACTTGATCATGCAAGGTAAAATGTTAGATCATTCTCTATTACTGATTGTGAACAGTAATATTTTCTTTGTTTGAACGAACCTATTATCGTTCTAGTCTCACAGCCACAGCAGAATGAAATTCTCTCAATTCCCAACTCGACCAAAAAATATATAAAGTTCACATCTGGGTATCACCAAAATAATCTCTCAGAAGCAGATAGGGGGAGTCCGGTTCACAGTCCGTTTGTTCTGCGAATGAATATACCCTATACGGGCGAACGTTTATCTATGATTGTGCAAGGAGTATAAATTTATATACCCGGTTACTAGGACTATCTACACCTACTTACCCGATTCAGCTGTGAACGCTGGAAAACATTACCGCTGTGCAGTTTGGGATATCGAAATGGTGGGGCTTTAGTCATGTTTGGTCTATTTGCATTTGCACATTCCCAAACTCTATTGTTAGTGTTTGGAATAGAACACTTTGTCGAATTTACACGGAGCTCTGAGCTCACACCTCATTAACGCTTTTGCGTCGATAACAAAGCATTGTTAGCTCGCGTAATAGATCTGAATTGAAGAAAGATAAGAGGATTTGGACTGATTTGCTTGAATTCTCCAGATCCAATCTCACGGAGGCGGTCTCATTTTTGGACTGACGCGGCGTTTCAATTTAACGTTCGCACCCTACATTATGGTATGGGGGTTTCGATTAATGATTACATCTTCTTTTCCTTCCCCTTCGAAATCGGGTGTTCGACTCTCTTCAAGAATATGGGGTTAATTTCTTGGCATGATGTTTCAAGCTAGGTATAGGGATCATCTTGAACTGAGCTCGGATTTTCAGAACGCAAAATTTTCCACGTGTAATATGCACAGAGTTCAACTTTTTGTGAAAACGACGAATAGACAAATCATAATCATCATTATTACTATCCATCGATAGTTCAAAAAGTAATCTGCTCTGATAGACGATTTTGTAAGCCATGCAAGTGCTCTATAAATTTGGCAAATAAAACACTGATTTTTAAACAAAATTTCAACAGTTTGTAAACATTGTGACAGCGTGACTCTTTCCATGATAATTTTTCAATATGTACTCAACAAAAATGTCAATTCCAAATGGCTTTTTGTTCTGTCAAATAACAGTTATCCCTGTCGAATGTTTAATCACTCCGAAAAAACATCCGATACAATGTATAAAATTCATTGCAACTGAAAATCTGTCGATGGAGATTGAATAAAAACAAGTTCGTATTTACAGGAGCTCCACAAGTGCTTCGACACACAACTGTACCTGAAGTTTTCGTGGAAAAGGGGGAAAACGCTAGGTTGAGCATGGTCGTATGTGCTGATCCACGTCCAAGAATTGTAGCTTGGGAATGGGGTTCGCTGCGACTGGAAGCTGGATCAGAAATGGGTAAGCTGCTCTTCTTAAAAAGAAATAAATATGTTTTAACCTATTAATAATTATTTAATCAATTAGTTTATCAATGATAGCGATTAATGGTCGTGATATTTTAACACGTGAACGGAGTGAGCGTGTTGATGTTTGAGACCACTAATAAACGAGTTGATTACAAGATTTTTCCATCGACCTCATTATGAATTAGAAATACATTATTTATTCAAATACATTTTATTTCTCACAACATAAAATTTGACAATGAAAATCCCGATGCTTACTTTGACATATCTATATTTATAGTTCCAATTGAACAATTCGTAAAATTCATAGACGGAATTTTCAAGATGTGACATTCTGATTAGTCCACATTTATATCGTTACTGATGATTTGCGATAAGGAATGTGTGGAACTGGTGGGACTTGATGTATTAATTAATGGCGAACGATAATCGCTTAAAAATTTTTCAGCAGTTTGTAATCTATTTTTCATCGAGTTATCGATGTACCCTTCTTCAACAGATGTTGATTTCCATCCTCCAAGCCGTTTGATGGCTGCAAAATCTGCTGCACTGTCCGAAAGAATAGATGCAGAAGAACGCCGAAAACAGTGACCTGTATTCAGATTGGGTGGCTCTAATTTGAGAAATTTTTCAAATAACGATGGTAATTTCGAAAACGTAGGGTAAGGTGGGGCAAGTTAGCGAATGGGGCAAGACGACGAATTTGATTTTGATGAAAATCAAAAGCAGAAATCTGTATTATATCAAACCCTGTGATGTCTAGCCGGAACCTAGTAATACCTTAAAAAGATATGTGGCGCTTTCTTCACTACGTTCGAATGTATGCTTGAAATTATGTTTACTGGTTGGTCGTTATAATATTGCCGTGAGCTGAAGTAAGTTTCTGTGCAAAAAGTGAGGTCAGAACTTTTCCTTATTGAAGTTTATTTTGTTGCTAGGACCCAATAGATTGAAAATGTAAGTAGCACACACTAATTCTACTTATTGTTCGTTTTATTTATAACAATTTTGTCATAAATTCGCTCGGGGGCAAGTTAACGAACTCGTCATCTTGCCCCAAGGAGTTTTTCTTGAAATATTTTTTTTTTACAGATGGTGCGTAACTATGTGAGAAAAAGTGAACGCCGGACGTGGTTAGAAGATAGATTAATTGCTGCGATGTATGCTGTCGAAAATGAAAATATGGCAGTTAATAGAGCAAGCATAGTTTATGAAGTGCGTGAATCAACACTGCGGAGGTATGTTAAAAAGAACAGGGAAAACGAAAAGTCACCAGAGCGGCGGCAGATTTAAGCGCACATTTACAGAAGCTCAAGAAATTGAACTCACTAACAATATCAATGATTTCAACATTAAAGCGTTTGGTATTACCTCTTTGCAGTGCCGAAAACTTGCCTACGAGTTTGCTGAAAGAAAAAATATTCAACACCATCAGTTCAACAAAACTCTGAAACTGGCCGGTAAAGACTGGTTGATTTCTTTCAAGAAACGGCGCAAAATCAGCTTGAGCAACCCTGAGTCTACTTCAATCGGACGTTTAATAGGGTTCAAACGAGTGGAGGTAATGATGTTTTTTGATTTGATTCGGGAACTTAAAGTGAAATACCATTGAACACAGATGCTTTTGTTCAATACCTTCATCATTTTATTAAATACACCTCTCCTTCTAACAAAGTTCCCGTTTTATTGATTGTTGATAATCATTCATCCCATACATTTTTAGAAGCAATCAATTTATGCAGAGAAAGTGGGGTTATTATGGTTGGTTTGCCACCTCACACAACTCACCGATTGCAGCCATTGGATGTGGGATTTTTTGGTCCTCTCAAAACATTCTATAGCCAGGCCTGCGACAATTTTTTGGTGGATAACCCTGGTAAAACTATAACAGATAAAGTCGTAGGACAGCTGTTTGGAAAAGCCTATTTAAAAGCAGCAAATTTAGGAACTGCAGTTAAAAGCTTCGCTAAATGTGGAATCGAACCCTTTGATCCGGACGTTTTTAGTGAAGCAGACTTTACACCAGCTTCAGTTAGTGAGCGCAGACATGTCACCGCAGAAGAAGTCTCTACTGATGATGAACCACCCATCAACATAAAGAATAAACTAAAAAATAGATCTGAAATGTTCTCAGAATCAGCTAGTTTATCCAGTTTGCAAAAAGTTTCTAGCGTGGTTGGACTTAAAAATGATGATGATAAAGAGAATGAAAGGGAGCACTTGGTACAGGAAGATTTGGCTGCCACAGGTTCATCGGGTCTTCAAAACTTGAAACCCAATCACCAAATTAATTTTGTTGAGATTAGGCCTTTACCTGAAATAAATCGACCGGTCCTGGAAACGAACAAAAAAAGCAGAAGGCATCGATATTGACTTCAACTCCAAATAAACAAGACCTTGAAGAGAAAGAACGAGAAAAAAATGAAAAAATTTAGGCTAAGAAAAGAAAATATGAAGGAAAGGCTAAAAGAAACGTTTTCAAACCGACTGGAAAAAAATATACTGAAGAGGCTCAAAAAGAATTTGAAATTTTTTGTCCCAGCTGCGAAGAACCATACACTGAGCCTCTAGTTGAAGATTGGATAAAGTGCGGTGTATGCGAAAATTGGTGGCATGAGGCCTGCACGAGCTACGAGAACAGGGGTGTCTTCATATGTGACCTTTGCATGTAATCGTCATCTTGCCCCAATATGTGCGTCATCTTGCCCCACTATTGGGGCAAGATGACGAAATTGTAACACGTTTGAAAATTTTCCATTTTTTCCTTTATGTTTTGTTTTCTAATTTAAGATTAGTTCATAAAAAAACAATTAAATGTTCTATGATTCTGTTATACTTTCGAAAAGTTTAAAATTATATGTAGTTTATTTTTTATTTTATTTTTTACCTTAAGCTCGTCAACTTGCCCCACCTTACCCTATTGATTCCTACTGTATTGAGCATTTAAAGTTCTTGTAAAAGACGAAAAACTTTTCGTGCGGAGTGTAAATTGATCTCAAGGATATATATCTCTTGATTGGATTCAAAAGTGTACGCTCCTCATTATCCACCACAGTGAATATCTTTTTCGAGTGTGTTTTGGATGAATTCACTGTTATTGAAAATTTCGACATCATTTATATGCAACTTATACATCCCATCTTTAAGCAAGGCCCCGGATACATACTCCAAAGATCAAAGGTACTTTCAAATAAAAAATTTAATGTTACATATTTTATTTCCACGTGACAATAAGAAAAACTTAAAAAACTAATTTAATTGAGTTTTATATTTTCCTTTGACATCAAGAAAATACTGTCTGGAGCATTCGCTATAAACTCTTTTACATGATCTTTCTCGAGAACTTTCGATTTCTTAGGAATATAACCCACTTTTTGTCCCTTAATGAACATCACCAGTTTGTTATATCTGCTTAGATCAATATTCCTTCTAAGGTTTAATGTTGCCTCAGCATTAAATACTTCGGCCATAAACTTGCTAAGTATCCCTTTTCTGCAACACCCAGTATGCCAACACAACTGTTTCAGAATAATTGAACATGTTCTTATCCTCACACCATGACATGAATTCTGCGTAGGTTTTTCATGCATTGTCGGCTTTTTTCAGGTAGCAGGGTCAAAATTGCTGCTTTAGCCATTTCTGCAACGTCCTGGGGAGTTAAGGGGATATTGACTTCGTTACTCATTGTAATTAAAGTAACTGGCGATATTAGGTTAAGATTAAGATTGGAAGCAGCATATTACTCGTAATTTAACAGATCGATTATGTTTGGAATTGTTTCATTATCTCTTTTCTCTGTGGAACAACAATGGAACCAGAGTTAAATACTGTCTTGATTATGAGAGTCTATTCATACATAAAAATGAAATATCAGTCGAGTTGTGACGTTACCCATATTACTTCTGAATACTCAATGTTCGGTTGCCCATGACAATCATGCATTAAAATAGAAAGAAATCGTGCATTAAAAGAAATCGTGCATTAAAATGGGTCATTAATGCATGATTTTGTGAAGTCCAGATGTTTGGATATACTTTTGTGTCTGATTAACTTCTTCTAGGATTTCACACCAAACAGAGAGGTAGCATAAAAACTGAAGTCACATAAAGCTGGTAAGAGTGTGGATGCTGCTCCTCTTGTATCAACGTTTTCTCTGCTGCTTCTGGGATTACACATCTCTTCGAGTATTGATACAAGTTTCTCAAAATTATTCTTCAATGACTTAACAGAATCGTGATGAGCACTCCATCTCGTCTCTACTAGTCTTTTGACCGATACGCCTACACTTTTCATTAGAATTTCCCATCTATGTGTGGATGACGAAATGAACGTGTAAACTCTTTCTACTGTTCCAAAAAATGTTACACTTGAACTAACACTCATGAAAGAGTGCACCCCACATAGATTTAGCGAATGATTAGTACAAGGCATAAACAAAGCTTTAGGATTGTGTTCCTTAATGATAGATTGCACACCACCATGAACTCCTGCCATGGTTGCAGCGTTATCATATCCGTTAAACAGAGCTTTTATTGGGAGGTCAACGGAAATAAAATTTTACGATTTTGAGCTTTACAATTAGATAATGAAATCGAATATTTTCATGCACTTAATTCGCAATTTTTTATAATCGGAGCCACTTGTAAATCATCGAATGCAAGTTCAATTTTATGTTCTTTTCATCTTCTTAGTCCTCACAAGTACATACTAGGATTTATACGTGGAAGTACAAAGTAAAATACTTAACGTACTTCTTGTCATTTTGTATCGCATACTTTAATACTGGTCTTCCAATACCAAGACGAAAATTTTCATTGTATATCCAATTATCATAGTCGAAATTGTTGGTAGATGTTATTTCATGCTTTGATCAACATATTGCCATTCTTGGTTTAAAAACTCAATTATTCCTGATTTTCAATTTGGAAAAGAAATCAATATACTGAAGGACGGTGTTCAATCAGCAATCCACTTTGTACTTTTTGGCATTTCCCTAGACACTTTGTATCACATACTCACATTTACAACATTCTCATTCATTTTTATTGACACTTTGGTATTCCAAGGCGTAGCGCTAAATTTCTCATCTTATTGAAGTACCGAATCCCCTATCTCAAATATGGTTTCAGCCACACGAAATCATTCCAAAGGAACATGTAAAGAATGACGGACGGAGCTTGGAGTGCGGGAAACGTATGAGTTAAAGATGGAATAGATAGCGTGAGTGTTGCTGAATTATCCCATATTTCTCGCTTGCGAACGTACCGAAAAAGATTCGTTTTCGTTTCAAAGCGCTTATCTGTTATTTATTGGCAGATGTTTTGTGCAAACTTACGCCATTTTCTTCATCGCGTGACATTGCTTCCATACGAATTCACTTTGTATTCGGTTTGGTACAATTGATTTATTTTTTTGTATAAGCGATCCGTTTTCTGAATGCAACTAATTGAGAACAGAAATTTTTTCCCTCGTGTACAATAAAGCTCCAATATGCTATTTTGAAGTTCTGAGAATATTGATTCATTCTGTATTCCATTGTTATGTTATACTGAGTATTTCAACAAAAGTCCGGGAACGATGAATTTATTTTGTGCACAACAAGAAAGACGCAATTCTGATACTGGGATCTGTATCGATTTCACCTGAGGAATAGAATGTGGCCATCAGATTTCCGACCCTAAAGGACCTCATAAGAGATTTGAGGCCCAATTTTTGAGACCTAAGAAGCAACAAGGCCTTTCTGCCGCGCATATTCCTCATGAAATACCAGGTATACCGGTATGAAGTGCACGTCAAAATACAAATGTCTCGATTTCCCTGCTATGACATCTGTGAAACATATTTAGTATTCATCGACTAATTGAACAGATATCATATTTTTTTCATCGTGTTAAAGATGACGAATTTTGTACCAGAAAGTGACGATTTGCGGAAAGCATAATTTTTTGTTTTCATTAGAAGAAATGTGCTGCAGAGTCGCATCGAATGCTCGGTTCAGAAATAATGATTTTGGTGTGAAAAATGTAGAACGTGGAAGACCACCAAGAAAGTTTGAAGACGGCGAATTGCAAACGATATTGAATGGAGATGACACTTTGAATCAAAAGCAAATGGTAGAAATGTTAAATGTGCACAACAAAAAAGTCCGGACCGTTTAAAAGCTATGGGAAAGATCCAAAAGTGTGGAAAATGTGTGCCACATTAATTAAATAAAAGACAGATCGAAAACCGAAAAAACACTTTTGATATTTGCTTCAAAGATACGAAGGAAAATCGGTTTAAGATTGATTTTTTGGCAGAAACTCCTCTTTCCTAGTAAATTTTGAGATTCGAGACTTAGCTAGACCACTCTATATACAGGTTTAGTTATTGTGAATTTCTTGACTTTTTCATTCTCATTGTCATTTGCAGACTCCAAGAAAAGACTTTATAATATACGCAAAAGCTCACGTCAGTGCTTTTCTGCATTTTTCATTTATAAAAAATCTTTTTTTTTAATTGTGTCAGATTCTGATTTTTATTTTCTGAAATATCTTCTTATTTCTGTTCAAGGGAGGTATAAAGTGGATGATGTCCTTCAAGAGCAAAGAGAGGACTGTTACAAAACAACTTTACATATTAGAGATGTGTCGTCAACGGATTCCAGAGCATATTATTTGGCGGTAGAAAACGACAGAGGGACAGATAGACATGCGGTTCAGTTGCACGTCAATGGTAAGTGTTTTGAACTTATGAACAAATAATTGCATTAAGAAATTTGATAATTTTAGGAAAGGTTTTTTCCTTCATATGCGGAATAAAATAAGGATAGCATTTTTTGAATGATTCGAATATTATTCTTTTTAGAAGAAATACGTGAAATATTGATTATACTTGTGAGCATGACATTAGACTTAATCCAAATCATTCGATATCAATTCAATGATCAACACAATGAGGTGTTCTGTCTCGTTCGAATGTCCCCAGAATATATAACATAATAATAACAACATTTAAGCACCATACAATGTTCAATAAACACCTTGTTCAATTTTCTAACAATCAGTTCGATTTTTATTTTGTTTCACTCAAGATATGTCCCAAAACAATATACTTGATCGACTACATATTTATTTATGGTAGGTATCACTTGAGATCATAAGCGTCTAGCTTCATTACTCAACTGAAATATAAAATCTTTTTGATTTCACAATGTGTTTCAGCAGTACTTATACCCTTGAAGTGTAATAAAACAATGTCGAAGCATTATTTTTGAAGCTTTCAACACATCACTTTTAGTGATACCCCAGAATGAATGTGGAGATTTTCGTCTTTTCACTGATTTGCAAAATTTTTCAATTTGTGATATCATACTTTCGACTACACTTAACTCATTTCAGTTTTCTGAAGTAATGCAAATTATTCATTAAACACTTCCAAGAGAGAGCAGGTAGTTTTTGTGATGCATTTGATGTACTCATTTTTTTTTCAGAATTTTATTGTTTTCCCATTTTTTGATCATATTAAGATGAAGCACTTTTTTCCATAATTTAATGTACGTATCTCTAATATTCTCATCAATTTTCTGAAAAATCGAGCAGTGCTATTTCAAAACGCAATTGTATAATTTCAATTTCCCACTAGTTATATAAACAGTTGACTAATACTAAAGATAACCTATTGCTACAATGTGAAGAAAAAATCAAGGAAAAATTCAAAATACATATAAAAATTATGAAAAACTATCTTCGAAGACGTGCTTATGAAAAAATTTATGGCTATATGTAGCTGACTGTGATATAAATGGCCAAAATTGAAAGAAATATAATAAATTCAGATACTTTTCTGTTAATATCTAGGTAGGTATTGAAATAAAAAATATGGAACCCGTGATAAAATGTTTCATCAGAAACTGAATAATATACAGGGTGTTTCATCGCAAATTTAGAAATTGACATTATTTCCGGTAAAACAGGAAGTTCAAAATTGTTAAAAAATATGAAAACAAGTAGCCAATCCACTGCAGTATCCTTCTTCCAAATTTCATTTTGATATCTCTAATATCTAATATGAAAAGTTCCGGAGATATTTACTTCGTTCCACACATTTGCCCATCACTGTATATGGGATTGTTATTTTCATTCAAACATATAGAGAAATAGTTCTCTTAGGACTGTAGCAAAATCGAAATTTTTTTTGCTGGTTGTTCGCCGGTTGTTGCATGAAAAATAAATCACACATTCTGGGTCCAGTTCCAAGAACATGAACTAATTTGCGGCATCTGAATCGGTTCCTTTCCAATTTCGCTGACATTGTCGACCCACAATTATGGCTCCAAGCGTGTCACGCCAGCACATCATGGCCGTTGAGAAATTGTCGTGCCACATGTTCATCCTAAATATAATGAATAAACTCAATTCTCGACAAAGACAGCTCATACAGACTTTATATCCATAGCTTTGTACAGTTGGTTTTGGAGGAGCATTTGATGAAATTGAATTCTCTTGAGACTGAAGTATCACACTGAGTAATGGAACCATTAGGAGTAGAAATACATTTATGGCATTTTCGTGTAAAATTGAAATTTTCATTAAACCTTGGTATTCGGTGGAAAAATTCTATCTCTCGACAATTTTGCTTTGTTTGTTGTTGCTAACTGAACAGATATAATCCATTTACTGAAATGTGTCTTTTAATTAATCCATAAATGACTTATCGAACATTGTGTTTACTGTTTTTTTAATTAAATTTAGTACATCATGAAGAATGGGGGTAAATAAAGTATTACTGATTTAAGACTTATATTATATCTTTCATAATGAACACTGCTATTTATCTACTATAGATTTATCCATCTGATCGTGTAGGTATGGACACTAAGATTCTGAAATTTTTTCGGTTTGTGTCCATCTGCCTTCTGTATCATTTCATTTAGGATTTTTTGGACATATTCTTTGTGCCTGTGTGGTTCCGGGAATGAAGTATTTGCGTGTGGTCTATTTTTAACAGGCTCACCGCCCTGGAAGTACCTTTGAACTATGCAAGAATTTTTTCACACATTCGAGTAGGAGTTCATGGGATATATTGAGAAAATTAAGTGAAGCTACTCCACTTGCCTCATCCTCATCAAAAATTGATCCAAGATTAAATACTCGTTTAATTGATGTATCTGGATCTGTTAATATATCCGAATCTAAAAAAAAGAATATAGAGAAAAAATTACAAATATTCAGGAGATCAGCTCCTACTTTGGTACGTGTCGCATACAGTCAATATAGATGAATTGAGGGCTGCAAATAAGTCTATCAAATCTCGGAAAGCAGCAAGTTATGACAGAATTTATCCTGAATTCATCAAACATTCAGGAGAAAAAGCCTTGTCTTGGTTATTGTCTTTTTATAACAATATTTTGAATTCATGAAACTTTCCTTCCGAATTCTGTAAGGCGAAAGTAATAGGAATTGGAAACGAGGAAAAAATCCTTGTGATCCTAATACTTATCAACCAATCAGTTTATTGAGTGTTGCTTTAAAGATATTAGAAAGCTTAAATCTTTTTAGAATTGAATCATCTAAAGAAAATGCTCTACAAAATTTGCAGGGAAGCTTTTGGAAAAATAGAAATTGTTCAGATTAGGTTCTCAGCCTCACAACTTTCATGGAATCAAGCTTCAATAATAGATTGAAAACAGGAGCTGCTTTCATTGATTTATTTTCGGCATACAACACTGTGTGGAAAGATGAATTAATTTTCCAACTCTATACCCATCTCAAGTTTGGGAAAATAGTAAGATTATTGGAAAATATGTTATCTGATAGAAGGTTTCGTGTTTTTGTTGACAATAAGAGTAGCAATTTATGACATTGAAAAACGGTCTTCCCAAGGATCAGTTTCAGGTTTTTCACTTCACAATTTATATCTCAGTGATTTACCCACGACATTATCTCAAAAATTTGTTTACACTGATGACTTTGCGAATGCTTATCACCATTTGGATTTCCATACTCTGGAGGACATACTATCATCTGATATGGAGATTGTAAAGTATTATTTTATTAAGTGGCGAATATGTCCCAATCCCAACGAAACAGAGGTATTTTGTATCCATCTGAATAATCATGAGAATAATAGAAAATTAGCTGTAACTTTCAATGATTGTCTTATCGAACATAATTTCTATCCTGAATACTTAAGAGTTAAATTAGATTTGTCTCTCAATTAAAAGGCTCATTTAGATGATCTGAGCCTGAAACTGAAAACTTGGAAATTAGCTGGATCATCTTGGTGTGCTGATGCTTCCACTCTTCGCTCAGCATCCCTAACCTGAGTCTTTTCTGAAGCTGAGTATTGTTGCTCTGTTTGGTTTATTTGTGCACATAAACGAAAAATCAATGTTTAATGTAATATTTGATCTCCACGATGAATATAGTGTTTGAGTTTAATGTAATAAATCTATGAGAATATTTACTGGCACCATAAGATCTACACCGGTTCATTGGTTCCAGTTTTGTCTAACATTGTCCCTCCCCATATTCGCTGACAGACTGCAGCTTGGAATTCTTGGAGCAAATATCATTTTTTTCCTAATTTATTTTCAATTATTTCATACATTCCACAAAATAGAATTCCCAGATTGAAGTCACGTAAACCATTTCGGTATAATACGTTCTTCAATATGAACATTAGCGATAAAGAATTATGGAAGATTTAGTGGAACTCGTATGAAATATTCAATAAGGATCTCATTTCTGATCCTTCTGAAAAAATTCCGGGTTTTGATCTTCCAAGAAAAATTTGGACAGTTCTTGATTGTTTGAGAACAGGTCTTGTTTATACCAATTCAGATAGAATTAATTTCCTTGCTCATGTTGTGAATGTGGATATGCAGAAGAAACAATACTTCATCTCATCAATAATTGTCCCATATGTTTCAAGAATGTTTTAGGGCTATTCATGATGTTTTCGATTTGTTCTTGGAATGGGTAATAAATTTCAAACAAATTTCATACGTATTTTTGTATTCAGTTCTTTTTTCTACTTTTGCCTTTTATTTTCAGATTCGATGAGGACAACTTGAAAAATTCTCTGTGTTATTGATAGAAGATTACTCTGGAAGAAAGAAGTCCCTCAAATATAATTCATATTTTTGTACTCACAAAAGCGCTTATGAGAGGAGCTAAGGTTTTTTTACTGAGGTGTTTTCCCTGGGCTTTCATGTCATACACTGTATGGCACCCCGTCATCAACCCCTGCTTACACTATGCTCAATTGTTTGCTTACCAAAGAAGTTTAAAAGACATATATATGTATTTGAGAATTTTTTAAGTCGTAATCGATATGCGAACTAATCAACTTGATTTGTGTGGGTGTAACCAAAATAGTTACAAAAGGAAACTGAAGCAAAGATTTCAGAGGATCCCCATATCAGATGTGCTGGCTACTAGACTAGAGTGTAGTAGCTTCGAGTAAAGACGACAGAATCAACAAAATTGCATAAATTCGGTACTTCTGGAACATAATAAGTTTGACGGCAAACTTGAGTGAATAGTCTTAAAACGTAAACACAGTATGGGCCTTTTTAAATTATCTCTGAGTATAAATTATATACTGTAACTAGAGAAGACGTGTTTGATTCGATGTTTGAAGATAGCAATAAGTGGTAAACATCATAATCCCTAGGCCATTGAATGAAAGCTTCCATTTCACTGGAATAACATGTTTCATTCAACATTTATGAGGTGAAAATGTCTCATGATATAAATCTGTGAATAATTCTGAAGTTCCAACTGATACTAACTGCTATCAATATTACATTTACCTCAAATTGAAAAGTTTGTTATAACAAGTCCTCTGACGCCTTTATTCCTGCTGAGAAAAGCTCAAACAAGATTTGATAATCAAATAACAACTAACAATGCGGTAGCTTATTCAGTATTCATGGAAGTTTTGTTTCAACCAGTATCAATCGAAGCTTTCTCGTTAAGTAACCTGAACGAACTCGCTCGAGAGCAAGTGATTTCTCCGGGCGTATCACGAACACTTTTTGATAAATTCTGTTCATCTCATGGAATATTGATTTACCATTAATTTTGTTTCAGAACCACTTCAGATGGGCACACTAGTCACCTTAACGGGGGGACTACTGGTAGCGTTTCTGCTCTCAATTTGTGTCTTCATATATATCATCAGGACAGAGAAGTGTTGCTTTTCCAGTAAGTACAGATTCATTCTTTCGTGATGAAAAATGAGCTTCGAACATTGGATGTCTGAATTTGGGCCTGCTCATTTTTTATTTTTCGATGGATTACTCATATTCGAATCACGCGAGGTGTTTTGATCCACTTCTTGTTCGCTGAATAATTATCGGGAATTATTCGTGTGAAGAGCCGTTCATTGAATCCGTAGACGTAATAGAAGCAATATTTACAGAAATCTATACAGGGTGAGTCTTTGACCAATGCGTTAATTTTAACTATAGGTTCTTGTGATCAAAAGAAATTTTTGTTCCCATAACGTTTTTCCATATTCAGTTACGTTAAAAAGTTATAAGCATTTTAAGTTTTCACATTGGGCAAATACCCCTCTGTAGCCCATTTTAGTTTGAATGAAAATTACCGTCCATCCACTCTTGAATCTGAATTGTTTAAAAACATTATTTTCCCTCAAAGAAATGAATCATTCACTCATGTTTCATCCGATAATTATATCGATTTAATTCCTTTCTCTCTCAAAAATGGTGCTATTCGGGAAAAAAGATGAGGAATGATTTTATCTGGAAAAAAGACTAGTGGTTCTAGGAAGTACAAAGACCTTTAATTCAAGTGATATTTGTTTTTCATGCAATTCAACAAATCTGTACAGTAGTAATGGGAAACCTACAAGAAGGAAATGTTTAGATGGTGATAAACAGAAAAAAATTGGAATAAAATGAGGATTTATAACAGTGGCATTAATGACACAATCCACATTAGAGGTCACTGGACGCACTGAACATGATCAAGATCCTCCAGACGAACTAGAACACCAGGGAAAATGAGGAATGTCAATTAATAGTTTATGCATACTAGAGAGGGCGGATGCGCCGAAATGTTCATAAAAAATATATTATTTACAAGTGTTTACTAAACAACTTGGGTAACCAACTCATTGAGTTTCCATATACTATTTCATTATAATTAAAATCTTGAAGAACTAAGAATTGGATTATATCTCTGAAATATGTTCGCTCGTGTAAAATAACAATTTTAACGAGATCTGGGTGGTACTTTTAAATAAAAAAAAATTTGAAGTAGTCAAATTTTGTTGTAATTTTACACATAATATCGTTTGGGGTTATTTTTCTTCACTACCAGCTTCAATTCCGTCGGGTATTTTGAGTGATTAAGTATAGGTATGGGTATGTACACTTACACACTTACATAAGATCATGTGATTTTGCGCGTTTGTAATCGAATATTTTCAAGAAAAATTTTTTTTCAATTTTCCTGGTTTGTCGTTTTCACGGTATTTTGAAAACCCTTATCCTTAATCAATCAATTTTCTAATTACAAATATGCCAGACGAATGTTCTATGAGTTATGATCATTTTGAATACTTGAAATCTTTTGATCTTCTGCCTCGGAAAAGTCGAATCCAAACGATTCAGATCATGTTCGACTCGAAAATTGCAGACATTTGGGCAAAACGATAGATCCTAACATTCTATGTCCTATGAACTCTACAAATCCTAAATTCAATGGAATTTTTTCAAATGCGTCATTCAGGTATATAATATAATAATAGGTGCTGATCTTATTCCATGCAAGAATCTTGTGTCAATGATAGCAAAGTGAAAATTTTAAAACCAATTTCGCTCAAAACCTTTTCAATCAGAAAAAATTTTGCCGAAATGAACTCCTAACAAGCAGGATTCAAAAGGTAAAACAAGGAACTGCCAAGTATCCTTATCGATTTGTTGTGGGGGATTCCGTCTTATCTGCAGTCATATACAGCAAATATCGAGGGGCAAAAAAGGAACCCCCAACCCCGAAAGTGTTATCGAAAACAAACGGTATAGCAGTCGTAAAACATTATGACTGGCTATCAACCCTATTGATTCTGCCTGTTTTTGGATCTTCTGAGCTAACAAAATATATGGGACCCTAGATTGAACGGACGTTATGGGCTTCAAATTTTATTTTTAATGAGCTCGAAGGAATTCAAATACAAATGCACCTAAAGAGCCAAATACAAAAAATGATTTTGAGATATTCGGTCGTAAGAATGGAAAGAGTTGACCCAGTGAAATTCATGGATAGCCCATTTCGAACGGATTATTTGAAATACCTCTTCTTAGTGATTGATCTGTATCGACCCGGTTCATCGAAATTGAACGAACGACACAAGCCTCATTTATACACCGTTGTTGATGATCCATCTTATATTTCAAAAGAAAAAAAATAGTATTTTCTTTCTGCAGTAGGTATTTCAAAGAAACCAATGAGGATCGCATGAGACCCTCGAAAGAACAATAAACATCCTGCATCAGTCAGTCTCGTGTTTAGAACGGGACTGAAAAGTACAATAAATCAATAAATTTTCAGCAGTTAGGGCACATCGGTGATGCCTGTTCCCTCGAGAATGTCGTAACACTTGAAAGAACAACCCCGATACGCAACTGCATTAGAGGGGCTTAGGTCGAGAGCCCTCCAAAAGTTCACGGCCTAATTCCCCGAACACAAAGTCCGGAAGATATGCGGGTAGGAGCTCTTGACCAGGTTCAAAGCCGGTACGGAAAAAATCTGCAACTTCTTGGAAACATCAAACTATGAAAGATATATTTATTAATAACTACGTCCGCATCGCTGATTATGATTTAAGTGAAAAGAGTTCCGTCGCAAACATCGAAGTTTTGAGCGTGATTAACGTTGATTATTTTGATTAACATTTTCGTAGGGGAAATATAATTTTATGTGGAAAGTTTTGCGTATAAGCCGTCTTCAACGGAGGATAATGAATTCTGTATGGGAATTTTATACCGACCCCTCGAAAATAATTAGCTGGGGGAAACCTTGAATATAAAATATGCGAAAAACACAACTCTTTTCCGAAAAAAAAATATTTCGCTTGCTTGCTACAGGCACGTACACTATTGAAAATACAGGATGCGGTAGTGAAAATGGAAGACCTTGAAGTGCCCTCAGTGTGACAAAATAGGAATGACAGTTACTAAGTGAGAAACTATGGTCGAAACTGTTTATTCAAAAAACACGATTTCGTTCATAATTGATACGAAGGTTGCCTTTTATATTTCGGGATTGCAATCTGCCAATCTGCCAACTCTATCGTAAAGCTTGACATTTTTGAGGATATACGTAATCAGAACATTCATCTCGTCCAAAAAATTTTTTAGAACTTTTGACGTGGATTGACTCAACATCAGTGCATCGATAAACTTAATTCAATTTTTGGGAATGAAGCCCCATCAAGAACCAATGTTTATCGATGGTATTGTGAATTCAACCGAGGTAGTAGTTGACTCCAAGACGATTTTCGTAAAGATCGTCCAAAATCAGTTGTTGTTTCGAAAACCTTCGATGATGTGCTCCAACTGATATTGCAAGATCGTCATGTGACCTATCTTGAAATTGAGACAACCTTAGGCATTAGTGGGACCAGCATTCATTCAATATTGCATCAACATTTCACCGTC
This sequence comes from Micraspis discolor, assembly GCA_030674115.1. NCBI lineage: Eukaryota > Metazoa > Arthropoda > Insecta > Coleoptera > Coccinellidae > Micraspis > Micraspis discolor. Next base: position 9,074,867 of record JARTUT010001740.1, read on the forward strand.
AAAAAAATCTGTTCGCGTTGGATCCTAGATAATTTGTCAATCGCCCAAAATGAGCTCGTGTTGATTGGTTGAAAAAAATGCTCCAAAAATACGATTGCGATGCTTTGAAGCACGTCTAGGACATCGTGACAGGTGATGAATCGTGGATTTATACGTATAAGCCCGAAAGTAAACAACAGTCGACTGTATGGGTGTTTGAAGGTGAGCCAAATTCAAAAAAAGTTGCTTGCTCACGAAGCACTTCCAAACAAATGGTTGCCTGATTTTTCAGAAAAACTGACCTGTCGCAATCGCACCACTAGAACAACGCAGAATAATTCTGAGTGGTACACAACCATTTATTTGCCAGTTGTCTTTCAAGAAATCAGGACAACCAACCGCCGAAGACGGATCACCCTTCACCACAACAATGGCAGCTCTCACACATTGACTCAAACAACTGCATTTTTAAGCACTCAAAAAATCGATTTTATGAGTAATCCGTCGTATAGTCCTGACTTGACACTGAATGGCACCGAATGAGCTGTCAACGTTTTTCGACACCTGAAGAAGTGGTTGATGCGTTCAGAATGCATGTTTTAGAGATACCTAATCAGAGTGGGAGAAGAAATGCTTCGGTAGTTGGTTCAAAAGTGTATAGATCTTAATTGGAAATATTTTGAAAAGCAATAATGCAATTTTCGATTATTAATATTTGTTTTTGATCTCTAATCCCGAAATATAAAAGGCAACCCTGGTAAATACGGACTTCATTCATGTTTCAAGGTCTAGTAGTACGTTGAATAACGGATTCAAACTTTTCCTGTTGGTTAGATCCAATCTTTTATGCATTTATTCACAATATATGTGTAATTTTTGATGATGGAGCATCACAAAAATAATCAGAGTGAAACCAATAAGACAAAATTAACTTGAACCCTATTGAATACAAGGGGAAATGGGACAATCCATGAAAAGCGTCATTCCTTATGTAGATGTTTTATTAGAAAAATGAGAAGAATTGGTCTAATAAACTGTATTCAAGGCAAAAATTACCTAATAAAATGTGAAACTGATAATGGGAATCAAAGAACGGAGATGAAGAACATAAAATGCCTTCTCAAGTGTCCGACATCGATATATTTAACTTGATACAACAAGCTGTGATTGAGAATCATCAGGTAAAGTGGAGTGATTCATCTATAATAACCAAAGAAGATAAACCTACAAGAAGTAAATTCAAAGAAGCTTCCAGAAATTGGGAGGACGATTGTTCGAATTAACTTAAAGTAGTCTTCAAACCACAGATAAGTACAAATTTGATCTACTTTCAGAGTTCAGCCAATCTTGACAAATAATGAAGATTGAAACATTTTGCATTATTTCCTGCTTTTTGAATGCTGTTATATTATGAGGACGACATATGATGTATATCTAAACGTTGATAGCAAGAACAATATAAGATGCTGGGTATAACCCAAATAATAATTCTCAATACGTCTCGAAACATAATCATAAAAGGAGCTACCGCTGATCTCCTAGAGCTCCTCTCAAAAAAGACCTTTTGCGTTAACCAAAAACCAAAGAGCTTTCCTCAAAGTTATGTTTCTAGTAATTATTCTAAGGAATAAGCGAGATGAATTTTTTTGACAAAATAGCAGTTTTCAAAAAAAAATATTTTGTTCGTAACTTAAGGCTTGAATTGTTTTATAAAAAAATTATTTATGGAAGGAAAAAAATTCTCGAATCATTACTAAAAAATATATTAAAGAAGCTAGTGTAAAAATTCGAAACTAACCGTTTTTTCTGTTTACGAGTATTATTTGTCGCCGAGTTAACAAGAACAATTTTCGAAAAAACGCACTTTGAATAAAAAACATCCTTTCAAATTTGTGTACAACTTCGAAAATATTGACTGGAACGATATGAAATTGATGTGTGTATTCTCAAATATTAATTTAAAATCCTTCTTATTTCTTCTCATTAGCATTCCAGATAAGGAATGATGATGTTAATGGTATTTTCGGTATTTTCTATATCTGATTATGATTTATATTTATTGAGTATTGGGTTGTTATTGGGATACCACCATTACTTCTGAGAGTTTTTGTGAAGTTTTATGACGGACTCTGTATATACAGGGTGAGTCTTCGATCACTGCGTTAATTCTAATCATAGATTCTTGATGCCAAAGAAACAGTTTCTTCCTATAACATTTTCCCAAATTTGGCCCCGTTCAAAAGATATAGGGTATTGAAATTTCATAAAAAAATTGCATTTTCATCTGTAATATTCAAACGACAATATCAATTGAAATGAGGCTTGTAGAAGATTTTTGATAACAGTCATGCATATTTTGACATCAATAGATTTATTCCATTTCGTGTGGGTTTCTCACTACTACTGTACAGATCGGATAAATTGCATTAAAAACAAATATCACTTGAACTAAAGGTCCGTATCTTGTACTTCCTAGAATTATTAGTCTTTTTTGCAGATAAAATCATTCATCATCTGTTCGAAATTCGAACATGAAAATGTTGTTCTTTGTTTTGAAACCAGACACTTGTCTATCTTGAAGGCATTTCTTAAAAAAATTCGTGAATGCTAGATAGATGCTAGTGAATGCTGTACGAAAAAAAAATAATTATCTTTGATAGTGGTGGAAAAATCGATGATTGAATTTTCCGGGCCAACTTATGTGCAGCCCGGAGACGTCAGCATTTTCCATCGAAAAGCTAACGAAGATCAATGCTAGCCAAATGCTGCAGAATGCTGAAAAAAAAATCGGAATATTTTGGACCGTAGTGAAAAATTAGGTCATTCAATTTTCCGGGCCAACTTATGTGCAGCCCGGAGACATCGGCAATTTTCATTGAAATGCTGACAAATATTAATGCTAGCCAAATGCTGATGAATGCTGAAAAAAAAATCTAAATATCTTCGACCGTAGTGGAAAAATCGCATGTTGAATTTTCCGCGTCAACTTATGCGTAGCCCGGAGACAACGGCCTCTTATATTGAAATGCTGACAAATATTAATGCTAGCGAAATGCTGATGAATCCTGAAAAAAAAATCGAAATTTCTCCTGCTGTAGGGGAAAAATCTATCGTTGAAATGCAACCTTAACCCAGCAGAAGAAACAATTTCTCAAAGATCTCATTGCTGAAGGTAGTGAATCAACAGAAGAAAGAATTATTTTAGATATTGTTTCCATAGAAAACGAAGCACCCTCAACCGACTCGGAGTTTTTGGAAATAGATGAGTATGAATCTCGGTTCAAAACATGGGCGGAATCCATGTTAGATAGAGCAAAAGCCGCAATTGGCGTAGAAAGTGATGGAGATCATGATAATATGCAGTATTTACCTGAAGTCATAAAACCTATAATAAATTTATGTAAATTATTGCCGCTTTGGACAGCAGTTATGACGCCGGTTCTAAAAAATAGTGGAACAGTTTGCTCCAGTGCCAGTGTAGAAAGCAATTTCCACAATATAAAAAATAGGATTTTTCATAACTTCCAACTACCTATCAGAGTTGATAACATGATCAAAAGACATATCGATGGCAAAGAAGGTATAATGCGTATTGCTATCAGTTCGAAAATATCATCAAGAATAACTGCTGTTGATGTAACAGAAACCGATGCTCCTACTATAAATTCAACAAAAACTTCGGAGCTTTCAAAAAGTAATGAGAAATTGTCTATAGAAAAAAACACCTCATTGAAAAATTGGCGTGGCCAGGGCATTGTGAAGAAAAATCGCCCGAGAAAATCTTATTTGGAACCACAAAAGTAATGGGCTTTTATCAATTTAGCAGATAAATCTCGAATAATACCAATTGGTTTTTTGAGAAATGCTAATGCAAGTGATCTGAAGCCGATCAAAATTGACGATTCGAAATATATTATAACAAACACATGTGCAATAGATTGCCTCCTGCAAATTCTATCTACGGCATTTTGTGATTCCTCTGAGTTCAATTCCAAAATAGAGAATTGGTGTGAAATTGAACGGAATACTGCTGATAATATCCTTTTAAACATTCTACAAAAGCTTGCAGTAGGAAAAATGAGTGCTCAAGTATATGAGCTCAGAGGTAAAGTTATGAAAAAAATTCATAAAGAAGAACTTTTGCCTAATAATTTGAAGTTAATATCCTGCGTCACAACACTTGTCGAGCTTCTGAACAATCTTATGAATGAAAATTTCCTACCTTGGTGCAAAACTGCTGAGGTACTATGCACTGCATGCTAACATAAAGAAGTAATTGAAACGACTACAATTCCAGTAAACAATATTGACGATTTTGAAGCGAATCTTCATCGTGCACCAGCAGTAAAAAAACTTATTTATTCCGAATGTAATTGTTATTCGATGGAAATAAAATACAAAATTAATGATTTTTTGATACTCCTTGAATGGACAGATGACAAGGGGTATGACATAAGATGTAAACTTTGTGATTAACCCAATTATATACATATACAGGAAAAAATTCATTCTGATATAAAGATAAATTTAAATTTTTTTGTTTTTCTCGAAAAATGGAGGTATAGTGTTTTTTATTAGCGTCCCTTTGAGTATTTCATCGAAATTTCAATTCATTTGGGCCGTACTTAACTTACCCAAAAAAAATTAGTGTTATTTCAACTTATACCAGATGCATTAATTTAATCATTGACTCTTGCACCAGTGTCGAAGATATTTTGACTTCGTATTTAGCATTCATCAGCATTTAGCTAAGCATTCAGTTTAATCAGCATTTCGATGAAGAATTTTGTGGTCTCCTGGCTGCACATTAATTAGCTCGGAAACTTCAACTATCGATTTTTCTACTGCAGTAGAAGATATTAGGAAATTTTCTTTAAAATTTAGCTATCATTAAATTTTGTCAGCATTTTGATGAGAAAATTCTGTGTCTCAATGCGGCACAAGTGTTGTGCCATCATTTTTCCACTATGGTAGAAGATATTTCGACATTTTTTCAGCATTCACCAGCATTTAGCTAGCATTAAGTTTCGTTATCATTTCTATGAAAAAGGTCGTTGTCTCCGGGCTGCGCATAAGTTGACCCGGAAAATTCAACATGCGATTTTTCCACTACGATCGAAGATATTTCGATTTTTTTTCAGCATTCATCAGCATTTCGCTAGCATCAATATTTTTCAGCATTTCAATGAAAAATGCCGTTGTCTCCGGGCTGCACATAAGTTGGCCCGGAAAATTGAATGACCGAATTTTTCACTACGGTTCAAAATATTCCGATTTTTTTTTCAGCATTCTGCAGCATTTGGCTAGCATTGATTTTCGTTAGCTTTTCGATGGAAAATGCTGACGTCTCCGGGCTGCACATAAGTTGGCCCGGAAAATTCAATCATCGATTTTTCCACCACTATCAAAGATAATAATTTTTTTTCTACAGCATTTACTAGCATCTATCTAGCATTCACCGTGGAATTTTTTTTTAAGAAATGCTGAAACTTCCGGGCCAACTTGATAGACCTACGTTCAAGGGATGTCTTAACTCCACAGTTGCCGAAGAGGTGTATTGATCAGACTAATGATGAATGATGCTTTATGGATTATACTCTAACCTTATATACTAAATTGAGTAGGTAATGATGATAAAAATAACATTGCCATATTTGGTATCAGAATATTGTCTGGGTGCCCTGTTACGTCAATTGTTTCTAGCCAGTCAGCAGATTTCGGTCGGTCCGCGGCTCGCTCGACGTTATCCACTTTTGATTGTGTAATAATTTAAATGGAATTTTCCATGTTTTCGAAGATGAATATTTTTCAGGATAATGTTCGAATTTCGAACACCAGCATTTTTCCTAAATTCACCATTTTTGAGATATTTGAAGTTGAAAGGAATTATATCGATATAGTCATCTGATGAAGCATGAGTGAATGAATCATTTCTTAGAGGGAAAATAATGTTTTTAAACAATTCAGATTCAATAGAGGATTATTATAATAATATATTATTATTATTATTAAATATTATTATTATATTATATATTATATTATTATAATAATAATTATTATAATTATAAATAATTATATTATTATTGTCGTTTCTTCCATATTCATTCTTTTCCATCCCTATCCTGGTTTCTTGGTTGCCTTGCCCTGAAGAAGCCAATAAGCAGAAACACGTGTCGGCAAGTACCTTCCATCCATTTCCCATATTTTCTGCATTCCTGCGGTTTAACCCATTATATATATATAATTATGTTATAAATAATATAATTAATATAATATAATATAATATAATAATAATATTTATATCAAAGCACAAGAAACTCTAACAAAAAAAATAATATACTTCCGGGTGAAAATGGAAGACAACAACATCATCGATACTGGCGACAATCACACAACATCTAGAGATATCAAGAAGCTAGGAAAATTGAAAACTGGAAAAATAAAATAAATAAAATAATAATTTAACAATTACCATTTATTAGTAGAATAAGTGCTATACACCCAAGAAATTTTAAACAAAAAAAATTTATATCAAAGCACAAGAAACTCTAACAAAAAAAATAATATACTTCCGGGTGAAAATGGAAGACAACAACATCATCGATACTGGCGACAATCACACAACATCTAGAGATATCAAGAAGCTAGGAAAATTGAAAACTGGAAAAATAAAATAAATAAAATAATAATTTAACAATTACCATTTATTAGTAGAATAAGTGCTATACACCCAAGAAATTTTAAACAAAAAAAATTTATATCAAAGCACAAGAAACTCTAACAAAAAAAATAATTATGTTGTTTTGGGAGAAACTTGTGTTTTTAAAAATTCTACTTTATTTAGAAAACAACTGTACAAGCAATGTACTACGTGAGAAGATCAAATCTATATTTTTTCATGCATCATTAGACGTCTCTCCTATTTATAATAATTTAGAACAATGAGAGCATTGTGGAAAGGCGTCGCAAACAACAAATTGACGCGTTAACAAATTAATGCGATAAGCAATATGCTGACTGACAAAATACAACATGGTAATATTCATTTCCTAATGGATTAATACATTGTTGCAATGATCATAATACAGGGTGGATAATATCTAATTATATATATCGATGTTTTCATGATCTTTCCTCTAATACCTCACCCATAGAAAACGAATAACTCTCTTCCCAATTCATTCGTCTGACGGTATCTCGAAAATGAAGCTTTGTTTTTCATAGCGCAATATGAAGTTATTTCCATATTATTTTACGTTAAATATAACAATGATGATGTTGAACTCATTTGATGACCACATTCGCAATTTCATAATGTTCATTTGTTGTTCAATTTGATACAGCCGGGGCAGTTTATCGAATTCAAGTGGTTACAAATTAGTAGCATCGCTAATAATGGAAATGCAAATGGAATTCATTAGGTTTAATGAATGACATGATTGACCATCAACGGGAACAATCTGATTATAACTTTCCACTTCGAGATACTCCATCGAAATGGTCGTAATTGGTTTCGCAAAACAATATACACCATAATCCATTCGGATTATTACAACGAACCATAAATATTTCATTCAAGGGCATAAACTGCTGACGAGATTGAGCCAACTTCCAATTCAGATAATTGCTCTTAATGAAACCAAATCATAAATATTTAACTCTCACCCTTATCTTTGGAATATCTAGAAATATATCAGGGGGTACCATTAGAGATTGGATTCTACATGAATTATGATTCATTAATGTCGAGATGGCAAGGACCCGCCGACCAAATTGTCAGCCGCAGGCCACAAAGTTGCATTAATTAGGACTTTGCGTACGAAGGCCAATTCTGCATAATTCGACCAGAGAAAAGACCGAAGCCGACAATAATTATGCCGAGTTTATTTACACTGTTTGTGCCTGACACGGAAGCTTGGTTTCCAAGTTATGTACTCGCTAATCCAAGTTAAACCCAAACTATATCCATATGATGATACTCAAGAAACTCGAATCCTGAGAATGAGTGGCATATCTGGGAAGTGCTATGTTATCCCTTATTGCTGGAAAATCGGGACATTCGTTTTCACATATGATCAAATTTCATCAGAAGAAATTAGTTTATGTCTAGCTCTATGAAAAATTTCAGAAACTGTAATCTTCGAAATGAATATTTCTCAGAATTTTCCTGTTTATGTTTAATGAGAGGAATTATTTTTGTGTGAAAGACTATGAAGAAATACTGATTGGATAATTTAAATTGAATACGTAGAAATCCCAACCTGCGAGAAACATGACCTTGGAAATATACAGTGATGGGCAAATGTGTAGAACCGAGTAAATATCTCTGAAATTATTTTAGATATCAAAATAAAATTTGGAATATGGATACTGCAGTTAATTACCTATTTGTTTTCTTATTTTTTAACAATTTTGAAATTTGCAATGAAACACCCGGTATATTATTTTAGTTTCTGATGAAATATTTTATTACGAGTACAAAAATATCAGATTCGATATCTTATTTCAATACCTATCAAGATATTAAAAGAAGTAACTAAATGAAGGAAAAATTTAATGGTATCTAGTAGTCCACGAAATTCGTTGTAGAAGTGACAGTAGTTATCAAAATAAGTTATTAGAGGTTGAATTTGAACGTAAAAGATTACATTGTTTTAATTTGATAGTAAAATGGCAAAATTGAGTGACAGAGAAAGAATAGCTAAGTACCAAAAAGTGGACGGTTAAAAAGTGAAACTAATGAAGGTGTAGCTCAAAATGTTACTATATCTTTGGAAAAAAATCCTCTCTTATACACTACCGACCTCGCCAATATGCATGGAATTAGTCGTCGTTCAGTGGGAAGAATATTAATGCGAGATAAATATCATCCATACAAAATTCGACTCAACAACTTGTCACAAACTAATCCTAATTGAGTTCAAGAGGCTCATACATAACATCCCCAAAAATTTATCGTTTGGGGCGGCATTTATAACAACAGAATTTTGGGACCCTTTTTTCTACAAGAAACTTTAAACAAAGATAGGTATTTACAGCTGTAAGAGACACAAGGGATTCCGGCATTAGAGGTAAATGGACAATTACCAAATAATATCGGTTTTCAGCAGGATGGAGCACCATCCCATTACTCTCAAATTGTTGAAGATTATTTTGATAGAATATTTCATCACAGATGGATTGGAAGAAGGGGTACTTATGAATGGCCTGCACGAAGTCCCGACCTTAATCCACTGAACTATTTTCTGTGGGGTTAATTGGTGGTATCAATTGATTCCTGATGAAGAATGCGTTGTCAAATTTGTGTATATTCGGTCGTATAAAATGTTTCTTCCGAAAGAGATGACCTTAAGTTTTCATATTTTCAGAAAAAGCTCATTATCCCAATATCTCTTTCAGGTACTTTCAGCAGTTATAAGCATCTGAAATTTAGTTTCCTCAATAATTCCTGGAATAGATATCCAATTATGTTGTAACTTGAAAGATATCCCTACGAGTTTGAACCGAATAGGTTCGCAAAATTTAGTAAAAATCGTTTAGCCAAAAATAGAAAAATCCTTTTTTGTATTACTTGATATTTTATAAGACATCCACATCATTCTGAATCTATCGAATTTAGTGAGATTCAGAACATCATTACCCTCTTATTGTAAGAAGCTATAAGTATATACCAAAATTTCAGATCATAAGCATAAATGAACCTTACCCCCCATCAGTGCTTTTTCACATTTTGTTGGCCCTTCGTGGTTTGTAAACTAGAAGGTATACTTGGAAACTTCCTAGAACCTTTTTGATTTCATAAATACAAAAACATGCTTATCATCCCTCACACAGATGCTATAATGATGTTTGAGAATAATCTGATATATATCACCTCTATAAGGATACAAAATTTTAGCTACCTTCCTCGAGCATTTTATGAGATATCGTGAATTTTCAGAAGTGTTTTGTGTTTGTTTCAAGATTTTGAAATTCGAAAATTACAGACAGGCAAAACGATAGTTCATGGTTTACTAGGAACTTAACAAAAAATTTTTTCGAAACTATGTTCCATACAATATAGACCTAAATACCATTCCAAATTCATATTTAGCTACTTGAGGAATCTTCAGTATATCAATACAGTACGAGCTATGGTTCAGAATTCGATCTTTGGGTTGAGATGGAGGAAGTTTCATCTTCATGCATCGCAGAACTTGATTAATATCTCATCCTCCATTAGGACAAATACTATTCTAGGATGTTCCGATTCGGTTGAGATATATTGCTATCCTGAAATTACCATGGCGGAAGTACAGGAACATTACATAAATTATATCGAATTATACTTGCACGTTGAAAAAATAATAATTCTTTTATTCAAAGATTACCCGGAATGTTTTCACAAACGACGAATAATAGTATATGTTTTCGAAAAACCTTCAGAAAAATATTTTTTAATTAGGACCGATGTTTTTCATACGTGTTCATCTTTCATTGGAACTTACATGATTACAGTTAGATTTGTACTGCGCAAGAAAATGGTACGTATGGGTAAATATCCAAATCTTTGCTTTTCTTAGAAGACACTATTCCTACTTATTGACTGAAATAAGTACCTCTCGAAAGTGAAAAAAAACCTTTAGAGATTTCGTTAGTTATTTTCCGAATCGATAAAATGGAAAATGGTGATAAGATTATCAGAATGACTAGGAAAAATGGTGAATATATTTAGTTCAAGCGTATATTTTGAAGGTTCGAATAAATAAAATATTTTTCCAATGTTTCCAGTGTTTCTTGATTCTTCTCAATGTTCTGTATGAATACTCAGACTCGTGTGAAGAAAACCCATATAGATTTGGATCAGAAATGAATTGCTTCAGGCGTTGCCAGAAATTACATTTATTCTGAATTATAATGAAGTTGATGGCACCTAAGATGAACAACTGACTCACTTTTTTCTGATTTCTGTGATATTGGAACATCTAATCAAGTTTAATACATCGCTGTACATGATAATTTTCCAAGGAAATATCTATTACCTTGAAAAACTATATTTGCATTTTAAAACTGATTAAACTAAGTTTACATTCAGAATCAGTTTGGTGATTCCAAGCTTGAGTTAAGTAATATTTTTTTATGAGGAAATTTATTTTCTTGAAGTCCGATAGTACCACAAGTTTCATTCTGCTATTATTTCGAATATATAAAGATTTGTGTATGAGGAAGGTTTTTATACATTTTTCATCTCTGATATATAAAAATCATAAAATTATCCCAAATTCGTATTATTATGCATTTCTCAAAACATTTATTTTTCAGGAAAAGGTGACTTCAAACCTCCTGATATCGATAGGTGAGTTGAATACATCACTAGAGAATATTCCATATTATATTGGCAATAGATATACTATTTTACGTTCTGATAATTGATGTAGATATTTTATGAGTAAGTTGATGACATTAAGAAAATATGAGGTACTCATTGAATGACTAATCGATTTATCGATTTGATGAATGATACTGACTGCTTTATATCAATACATAACCTTTCTTTATTAACTATTTCCATTTTTATCACTGCATTGAAATATAGGATGGCTATGTATATATATATATATAATCATATTTGTTCCTAGCCTATAGGTTTCAGGCTTACATTATAAATATTATTAATAAATAGCACGAAACACACGTTAAACGCGTACCAAGCACATTCCAGAACTCTTTATGAATTCGTAATATCTGGTTATTCTGTTATCGGCTGGGTATTGCCATCGAACAGAACCATTGTCAAGAAAAATATAGAAATTTCAGAACAATACAACAAAGGCTGTGTAGGCACAAAGATATTAAGATTTTTGTTGTTATCGGGAGGGGTAGCGGTAAACTAGTTTCACCCTTATTAGGGATCATCAGTACCACATAACCTCATCTCCCGACAACAACAAATTTGGTAGTAGGTATTATTGAACTCCGGTAGTGGCCCCAGTGCATTATATAGACTGAGGTGACATCCAGTGGACAATCGAATGAACTTTAATATCAATGTACCACAACAACCTTCGCAGATTATTCGAAAATTATCAAGGACTCACAATCATGAGTTATTTTATAAAAAGAAAAGAAAGGTTGAACTCAGTTTCTGTATAGCACGAAACACACGTTAAACGCGTACCGAGCACATTCCAGAACTCTTTATGAATTCGTAATATCTGGTTATTCTGTTGTCGGCTGGGTATTGCCATCGAACAGAACCATTGTCAAGAAAAAATATAGAAATTTCAGAATAATACAACAAAGGCTGTGTAGGCACAAAGATATTAAGATTTTTGTTGTTATCGGGAGGGGTAGCGGTAAACTAGTTTCACCCTTATTAGGGATCATCAGTACCACATAACCTCATCTCCCGACAACAACAAATTTGGTAGTAGGTATTATTGAACTCCGGTAGTGGCCCCAGTGCATTATATAGACCGAGGTGACATCCAGTGGACAATCGAATGAACTTTAATATCAATGTACCACAACAACCTTCGTGTTCAGAATAACCAGTTATTACGAATTCATAAAGAGTTCTGGAATGTGCTCGGTACGCGTTTAACGTGTGTTTCGTGCTATACAGAAACTGAGTTCAACCTTTCTTTTCTTTTTATTATTAATAAACTTTTTCCTGAATTTCTGGTTTTTGCTCGTTGTTGTATATTCTCTCATGTCTTCACTCACTCTGGATTATGTTACCCAATCTCTCATTCTATGTTTTCTTGGTCTTTCTCTCTTATTTAGTGTTGGCGTTCTTACTCAAAATTTATTGAATTTGCAGACCAATTTAGACTAAACTATCGGCCCATTAATGTTCTGCAGTCTATGTGAGATATAAATTTAATCTTTTATTTTTGGCTTTCAGAATATGTTGCAATTTATGTAGTATGTAGATTTACTAAATCGCTCTTTAAGCTATTCATTCTAGTTTCATTGGAAATTAATTGCAGGGGTATTTATTTATACAACAGTGTTGATCTGCTAAATATATATTTTTTTTTCACGAAAATAAAGAATTGCTAGTGAAATTTTAGACCTACAATTATAATATTTCCTTAATCCGATATACATGATTCACTTCGCGTTTGAAATATAAAGGTATGATTCTGCAAAAAATGAACGATTTTGATCATACAACCAACTGCCTTAAAATTTCCATAAAACCTATTCCAGAACTCTATCACCTTTTGAGAAAACGCTTTTACATTGAAATGAAAACGCTTATTGATTATTTTACAGATCCCATATCATTCTTATTATTCTAACGGGCAGAACAATTCAAACAAATTGCTCTGAAAATTATAAATGTTAGGTGCTTCCTAATCATGATTATTCCGCATAATAATCGTATTGTCCTGAAGGAGTTTCTCTCCACTCACAATCTTATACGTATAACCACAGAACACTGCACTTCGTTGCAATAACATAAAATAGTAATCTTATCCAGCGAATCTAAGTGTAATCCTCCTCCTGAGGAACCTTCATATGGTTTCGTTATTATACACGTTTTATAGTGGAAAGAAAACTCAACTATTCCCTTGAAATACTTAACTTCAAGCCAGGAATATGGCGGACATTAACTCAACTCGGAATAATCTCCAATCTCACATCCGGGATAGGTGAGTATTGCGAGATTCGTTTAAACTTGATTTAGAAAACATACCACAGATATGATTGCAGGCATCAAATTTCTACTTTTCATCGTAAATCGTATATTATTATTGTAATATACCAAGTAGTAATATTTTTGACATTTTGTTCAATTCAAATTCTGTTCAGATAAGTGTCAAAAAGTTTTTTGTCAAACTTATTTCGAGAATTTTTCAGCTTTGTAGAGTATAACGAACAATATCATTATCTCAATTCTCCAATTTGAAATAGATACACTTTCCATAAACGTTTTATGGGCACTTGAACTCTCAACACCCTATGTAATTTATAGTGATAATGTCTATCCTGAATAGATTTGTAAACAGTTCCGCTACACCATATTTCTCTTTTTTATGTGTAAGTCATTATAGCCAAAATAGGAAGCATCGGTACAATATGGTAGTATATGCATAAAATTTATTTTCAGTACAAGTGGTCTTTTTAATTTCGTCAAGTAAAAATCATTGTGGTTATTTAAGTACATCTACCGGATCCTAGAATTGAAAAGTTGGTTCTGTCCGACATAAAGCGAGGATTTTTGGCCGAGAAACAGGATCCTATGTTTACTATGCTAAGTGGTTGATGAATACGGATTTCATACCGGCGCGTTCACCAATTAGCAATACAACATAAAGACTGGCATCACTAGCACTGCACTTCCTTTTCTTTGGTTGAATATCTGAGATTTTAACCACTTTCTTTGTGCAATTAGTTTTTCATTTTATTTTAAGTATAAAGAAAATAGTACATATCGGTTGTTAAGAACTGAAATACCGGCTTCAAAGTTGTTTGTTATCGAGGGTTAGGTTGTACGATACTGATGATCCCAAAAATGGGTTAAACCTAATCTATCACTACTTTCTTTCCCTAACAGAACGAACTCAATGTTTGTCTGCTTTATAGTTCTTACTATTCGATTTATTTCTTCATTAAGATTCAAATATTTTGACTATGGCACTGTTCGATGACAATCCAGCCACGTAATCGCTACTATAAGTAGTGAAAATTCAAACATTAAATACGTAACTTATCTTTAGGTAGATATTCATGATTTCCATTTTTTAATTCAAATATCTAAATCGAACATTCTGTTTTATTAGTTTCAGATAGTACACATGAATAAGTACTATGTGATATTAAACAACACTTAATAAAATAATAGATAATTGCCAAAAAAATCAAATCAGTATTGAGTCCTAATACCTTATTGAATAAGATGAATCCGATTCAGGCGAAAAAGGCGCTCTCATGATTTTTTCACTAACTGAGACATTCGCCAATTCGTAACGCATATGGACACATCACCAATTTGTAGAAACTAAGAAGAATGAACTTCACAGTAAATACTCAAAATCTCACAAAAAGTAATATATAATAACCTGATATGAATTCGAGTTCATGAAACATACTCTATTTGAACACTGGGCATTTCTGTTCGTTGCATTGCGATAACATTAAGTTGTAATCTTATCCAATGAATCAAAATCCAATTATCCTCCAGTGAAACCATCTGATGCATTCGTTATTAAGATGTTTCACAGTTCAAAAAAACTGGTATGTTTGGTTGAAATATCTAACTGCAAGATACAAGAACAAGGAGGACATTAACCTAACTCGGAATTATAATCTCCAATCTCACATTCGGGAAGAATTCTTGGAATGATACTGTAAACCCTATTTCATTCATGGTTTACATCTACTAAGATTAATATTCGTTAACTTGAACAGAAGCTAGTCCCTAGGGCATCCGCTATCGAATAGCAATTAGTTGTTGATCGTTTTATCAACTCTCCTAAAATAAAGGCCATTTCGATGCATTAGGTCGGTTGGGTATTAAGTGGAGCGGAGAGCGTAGAAAACGCTCCCTATACAGCCGGTGAATTATGTTCTTGAACAATGGCCTCGAAGTCAATTACCATTCAGCCAATACGAGCCCGAACATTTCAAAGTCGTAATCGTCCAAATTCTGAAATAAAGAAACATTTCCGACCAATTCCGGTGTGTGATAAATAAAGATTTGTTCTCCTATTATGGCATTTATCTCCGTTTCATTTGCAATTTGTCATTGGGTTACATTTTTATTTATGTATGATAACGTGTATTCGCCACCAATTATTTCAGCTTGAAATATTTATTCTTTCCGAAGAAGATTCCAGCAACAATTTATTTCTTGGTCAGAAAGAAACTACCAACGAGGTCGTTTGAAATGAGTTTGCTTGCGAAGCACGACTTTTCATTATCTCATATCGCTTCTGACAGACGAATTTCGCGATTGCAAGAGTTTAAATTGAATTGATGTTTGTGATTGGATGATATATAAAATATTATGAAGAAACATAGGAATGAATGATTGATTAATGTTCACATATTGAATTCTTAAAATGCATTAAGATTGATCATTATGAAAATTTTATTCTAATGTCAATCTACAAAGGAGTGCATTACAGTAACTTTCCAAGGATACTATTTGAATGTTCATATATTCCTTTGATTATACAAATTATTCATCAAATTATTTCATTATTAACACTGCTCCACTTTCATTTTATTTTCCCCCCATTTAAAAGTGGTCTTGAGTACCTTCATGTCCACAATTCACGAAGTAGTCACATCCATTAATCCCTGCGCGTTCGCCATTTTGTAACTATACCGATAATCATGTCCATATTTTTTCATTTTTAAATTTCCTCACAATTTTCGATATTTTATCACTTTCAAACCTCATTAGAACTTTCATAAATAAATCAAGACTAAAATCAGCAGTATCGATCCAACCGTTCTTGAGATTTAACGAGACTATCGAAAAGCAATTCATTTTAGCGCGAGGTCATTGATATATTGGGTATTTTAAAAATTTTTCTTGGTAGAGTAAATCCATAAGAATATAAAGAAGTCAGTTTTACCTGCTTGTTCTAGTTCAGTAAATTAGTAAAACAGTGTTTGTCCTAATATCTGTCGTTTTCGAATATTGTGATAAAAGTAGTCTCAATCATATGGCTTCGACTTAGTCATGAGTATGTTCTGCCGGCCGGTTCAAAACTATCTCCTGACCTCAGGTCAGTGCTTTTATGTATTTTGGTTTGATTAAGTGGATAATTCCCTAAAAAATATTTATAATAATTTCTGAGAAAAATTAAGAAATAAAGCACATGACAGAACAGATAAGAAATTACTTCAAATTTTCTGCTGAATCAGAAAACCGGAAATACATGCATTTTTCGTGAAAGCATCTCCATGTTCAATTTCATTTCCAAGGAAAATCTTTTACGATTCTCTTATTTTATGACATAGTTATGTATATCGCCATAAAACTAGTCCTTTGTTTGAATGAATAACCTCAAGCGTGACATTATTCAGTAATTCGTAAAATATTGATGTTTCAGTATAAAACTCAGCAGGAAGTGTCCAATTATAGAGAACTATCGTTATAATGTGTTTTCATTCATAAGGAGTTATTTTGAATATACCGTTATTTTGGAAGCTTTTTTAAAAGCTAATTTCTGCCTTTCAAAGGACAGACGATGTCTGTTGAAACGTTGGAGAAAAGAACAATTATAGATTATGGTTATTGCCCAAATAATTATCCTATAAAAGTTACATCCTCAAAAATTTCTCGTCAGCAACTTCATCCTTGTTAATTTTTCGATATATTAAATTTAAGCTACTATATTGGTTTTTTTTTGTGAATTTATAATTCTACTTGAGAAATAAAAGTGAATTTCAATGAAAAAGAAAATGACATAGCTAATTTTATATTGTATCTGGTCTAATTGATAGCTAATGTCATCGATTGATATGCATGAGATATTAACCAATAGAAAAAGCTACTATTCCCTAATGATGTTATTACATTTATTTGAGTGAAAATAGCTCATTGGATGAGACAGTGCTTCCATGATAATTTCAAAAACTGAAGCAATCTGTAGAGACTAATGAGAAAAATTCTAATTCACTCAAGCAGAAAAATTGATAATATATTTAGGGTTTAGTTTTATTCGACTGAATATTTCTTATTTGATTTTTCTTTCGATTTTCAGCCAAAAACTAGACATTGAGAAAACCACAACAGGTCCAGGAGGCATTCCTGCCGATGCCATTTATACCACGACGAATACAAGAGGTAACCACCACTTAACATGTGGCAGCCCAGAGGCGATGAAGGTACGTCTGGCTGCAATGGTGCTGCAACCCCCCACTAGAGTGTAGCACTGCACCGCTAAACCTGGGCGGGCCGAAAATCAGTACATCACGAATTCATCCCAAATAACAACGCCTCGACAATATGTTAATTCTATGTTCAGACATGGTCGGCCCGCCACGGTAATAGAGTACAGGTGTTAACTGTTTGAATGAATTTATTAGATGAATATTCTACAGTAATTTTAGAATCTACATCAAGCCTCACCGAGATCATATTCATTTTCAACTCATAACAGTTAATGAATTTGGTCTCGATTGAATTCTTCAATCATCCATCATATATATTTTGTAACGTCAGTATTCGATATTGG
Source organism: Micraspis discolor (assembly GCA_030674115.1). Lineage (NCBI taxonomy): Eukaryota > Metazoa > Arthropoda > Insecta > Coleoptera > Coccinellidae > Micraspis > Micraspis discolor. The sequence continues at coordinate 9,093,028 of JARTUT010001740.1, forward strand.
GAACTGTTACTCAATTCATTTTTGTGATTTAATACTTGAACGAAAAAAAAATTTGAATGGATTTTCAGTCGTGTATGGTAATTTTTATGGAATTTAATGAGAAATATCAGGTAAAACATATCTTAGCTAATTCAGAGTGCGCTATACAATATCTTTCTATGAAGAATCTATGAAGATTAGACTTCCATAATATTTTAGCTCACTAGAACGAGACGAATAATATCATAATAAGAATTTCAAAATAAGTTATTTTTCTCAGTAACATAGTACTTGAACGATAGACAGCCTACATGCTAAATGAATTAAAATCAACTGATTTTTCTACAAAACGTAAAACCCATTCCTGATGTTCATTCCAAAAACATAGTAACATAATTTCAATATAGCCATGCCCTAGGTCATTCGATCCGAGATGAAATATTGTACACTACTCGTATAAATTTAAATTGAAACTCAAATTAATAAAATTGGATATTCCGTGCTAACACTCGGTCTATTTATTGAAAAACTTGGAAATTGGTTCTACAGAATATTCGAGTCGATTAAAACACATTTGAACTGCGAACCCAGAAGCTCGTTTTGACAACCATATTGCGTACCGATTGGGTTACTGCTTTTCACCTAAAATTCATTTTTCAGTTAATTGAAAACGTGGTAGTGTTGATATTTGTTCACATGTGAAATGGAGTCTTTGTTATTAGGTTCACGGCACATCGAAATATCAGAAACATATGACGTTTTTCCGAAATTGCTTTTGTGCTGCCAGTTTTACTTCAGTTCAATACAGATCGCAAATATGTACGATCAATCCTGTTTTCTCACAATAGTTCCTATATAAGTATATACAATGATTTTACATAATAACTGATAATATAATGAAGTCATCTATTCCAATATAATGAATATGATCGCTGACACTTATAACTTTGTTCAGGTTCAAACATAAAAAACTCATCTACTTTTTTTAGAGTCCTTGGCTAATACATCAATTTTAACGATTGATCTTCAGATAAGAAGATAAATTGAATTTTATAGCTTAATATCTAGAGCAATTTTTCTGGGGTCATTTTAAATCTGAAAGGTCAACAAAAAGGAAAAATTATAGGGAAATCATAGCGATATATGACAGGAGATAAGTGTTGTACTATTGAAGAAGAATAAATTAACAATTGAGCAGTGGATTACATGTTTTTATTGCTTTTATATAATTAATAATAAGCATTAATAATCAGTTGAGGTACATATTTAAGCTGATTTCGAAGTATAATCGGGTGTACTCCTTCGGTTAATAAAACCACTACTATTATTATAAATTTGATACAGAATATGACAAATTGGTGAGAGTTCTGGAAAGCTCTATACTTTTTATGATCTTGATACTCTATTGATCCATGTATTTTGCCTGTACTCCAATCACAGAAATTTAAAACAACTTTCGTCTGGAACAAACTGCTACTATAGAAATGATTTTCCGTTTTCTAGTCATATTAATTATGCATATTTCCTCCACTAAAATTAACGAATTTTACAGTTCCATTTCAATTTAGTTAGACCACCCCATCTCAACCCAAATTATAAATTACTTCATCGCAAAAACTTTGCATACGATGTAGAATTCCATTCATTTTATGAATTTTCTAACAAGAAGTTCGTTCCACATTCATATACTTCGCTGCAATTCAAAGCAGTTCGTTTCAGTTCTCAGTTCCTTATACCTTTCTCCGAAACTGCATATAAATTTCGTTGACGGTGCATTCAAGTTCAGACGTGAATAAAATTTTTACTTCTCAAGCTGCCACATTGGATTTCACGTAGTTGGTTGTCACAAATGATCCTCTTTATGCATCTACGAGTCGTTACCAAAACTGAATATATCTCAGTCGAAGTTTCGCAAATAACCTGGCTTAGAGGAATCGATATTTCAAGAAATGTGTTATTGCTCTTATGAAGGTTATCTGGTATCTTTGGATAGCATATACTCAGATCAATGAAAACTGCAATGAATATTAATTAATTAACGATGATATGTCTTTGATGATGGTTTAAAATTACTATACTTTGTCATCAACTATTATTGATACCATGGTTTCGAAAGACTTCTGTTATTTTAGAAAGATAGTAAAATCTTTTTTTTTTTAATTATTGATTCAAAACAAAATCTCTTGTTAGTTAATACACTACTGGAAAAGATTGAGGCATAAAAAGAGTTAAAACTTTTTGGTCGATTTTCAACTTGCCATAAATTCGAGAAAAATGGTCGTAGAAAAACAAATAGGAAATTGTAGCTCCAAATCGTTTTTGGATTGAAACTCGAAATTTTGCAGAGTTAGTAGTTTCTGAATAATCTCAAAATTACCAGGCCATATCACAAATATTTTCAACTTACCAATTATAAAATTCAATCAATCGCCGTTTTAAAATAACACATATTTCCTTATCTTTACTACTTTTAATCTTTTTCTGAATACTTCATAGTTATTAGAACCTTCGTAGAAATAAGACATAAACAGTCCAATTTATAGCCCCACATGGATTTATTCTGGGTTGATTTGAACCGCAATATCAGAAAGGATAGATTGATGAAATGAGATATCTCTATAAATTTGGGTGAACGGGTCGATAGGGATCTTTCGTCTAATGATCATGTCTGCTCCCTACAACTAAAATTGCTATATATCGCTCTTAAAGATTTCAGCATCTGACTAGATGGAGTCGTGTCAGAATTGATGATCCTAGAACTCCTCCAATTAATATGACGAGGCTCATGTTTTCTGCTGAATAAACTTCATGGGAGATTGAACTCGCTCTGAACTGTTGATTTCGATTCATATTCCGTGTTCCATAATATATTAATACTATATTCCCTCATAGTGTATTAGAACTCTCAGCAGTCTCAAAATAAAGAAATTTTAAACATGTTTCTTTTAAAATAAGAGCGATATTAGTATTTTCATTAACATGTTCCAGACTTGTTCGAGGGGAAATATTCGTACTTCGTGGATCAGATATAAAACAAACATTTCCATCAATATGTAAATAATCGAGATATCAGTATATTGGTTCATGAAAATTATAAATAACAACAATTGGCATGAGGTACATATTGATGTTCAAATTTTTCGAAAGTTACTCTCATTTCCCAGAAGTTGAACTTGGGGAAAAACTGTGGTGTATTGAATAATTTAGCAATGATTAACAAAACGACTTTTTCAACAGACGTATACTTTAATCTTCATTTGCTACAATACAACTGGCTCTTTGTACATCAGAGCACAATAAGAACATATTCAGATTAAGTGGGGAGTCTGACGCATGACAATATAAAATGTTATTACCAAAATATCACAAAAACTCCAATTCGTTTCCTTTTTTCGCATCATTTGACATTTTGAAGTTGTGCTTCATTTACAGGGTGTGATTTTCTAGATTAACTCAAATTTTATCATTAAAACGGTGAAAACTAAAGAAACCAGAATAAAACTCAATACCCTGATGCATGGCAATTCGGCTACAGACCAGAGGATGCATCTCAGTGTTTTGTGGCTTTCATTGTATAGAAAACTTTTCAGGATGATTTTTAGAACTATAAATGTTTTTCTTTCTCAGCAGAATCATTTGTTGTCAAATCAACATTCACAATGATTTTTAACAAAACTCTGATTTGTCTCTTTCCAGCAATAAAACGTAAAAACTCTAAGATATTTTTGAAAATTCAATACTTTCCATTGGTCAACTCTGAAGTTTCAACACATACCTCATATTTACAATATAATCCTTTATATATTGCTCAGTAAACTAGTTTTTATACACATCAACCCATTTAACATGCCCGAATAACATCATAAATAATAAACATTTTTCAATCATCGGGGTAGAAAGACAAACAAGTTACGGATTCGATCATTCGTTTGATCTGATGCGATGATGTCGAAATCGGGTAAATCATTATTTTTTGACGTTAAAGTCGTTTAAACCCGCATTAGAACGTTAGCAATGATTGATGTTCTCGAACGGAAAGCTTTTATATGCAATTGGAAACGTTTTCGGTTCATGAGATTGCGTCACATCTACTCCAGCTCTTTAATCTATAATTCCCAACAGATGGACTTATGACAACAGGGTGGGACTGACCAAAAATAATCCTCTTTTTTCATATAGTAACCTTATACTTCTACGTATTTCTGAAGAACTTATGAAATAAAACTAAATTTCCTATCACAAAACCGAATATAAGATACGTAAATAGAGAATTCCAATTTGAAGCATAATTATGAAACTTAGCGTTGTTTTTTTTTAAACTACATTCTGTTTGAAGATAATTTTTCAATTACTGATGTTCAGAGGTTTGATTACGATATTTTTAAATCGTTCTGTAATGAATTCTGATATTCTTCTTTTTATCGGAAGTCAAGAAAATTTGACTTTTCAGATCGAAAACTGATAATAAGATCCTCATAAACTGATTTCTTGATCCTTCCCTATAAGTTGAAATTCAGAAAGTACTGACGTGAGGTCAGATAGCTGTGACGCTCTCCTTAATTTACTAGTAATTATTCAATTCTTTAGATATTGTATCTCCGATATTATTACTTCAACAGTTGGAACTGATATTGACAGATTTTGAATGTGGAACGGTTCCATGAAGAATTGTATTCAAATAAATAGATCCAAACAATAATACATATAAATACTCTGCAAAAACATACAAAATAGTCGAGAATTAGAAATTTTTGTGTAGGTTTGTGATGATGCAATAACGATTTGCGATTTTGGATTCATTAAACCCGGCGTGTTCGCCATTTCGTAACGCTCACAACCATAATCCTGTCTTCACATTTTCTAAATTTTTCTCCCAGCTTTTCCATACATTAGGAAAGTTCGAACCATCTCTGAACTTTCACGAATATATCGAGACTTAAATAAACCAAAACGAATTTGCCGACCTTGAGTTTTAACGGTCTTTCGTGTTCAAAAAATCAGGAATGATTTCCTCAAACGGAATGGGGTGCAACTACCTTCTGGATAAAAGTGCCCATTGGTTTCATGAAGATTTTGATCGTCCAGTTTGAGTACTTGTTCTCCGAATTTCAAGAAAATCGTTATTTTCGTTGGGTCGTTTTCTCATATTTTTAACTTCGATTCCTGGATTAAACGGGGTTGACTGTAAAACATAAACTAGCAATAAATGGAGATTTGTAGGAATCCGATGATGATTCTTTCGAAATTCGGGTATACCCTTAAATTCCCCGAGATCAGCTTCTGGCCTCCCAGTGAACATGAATTTCAATCAAGATGGTTTACCGTCAGGAAAATCGCGCTACAGGAAAAACATCAGCGAGCCGCATCGGAAGCGCAGCGTTCTGCTATTGTGGATCTTCGAAATCAGAGCAAGACCCTTACGCCATTTGGTAAATTTATCGATATGGAAATATAGCTTTCACTGACGCACATTTCCTCTGCCGAAGATTTATTCCGGTTCGTTGTATCTAACGGGCTGGATCAACGTTAAGGGAAGCGATCTAATGGTTCCTTTTTCTTCCAGGAATATTTTTTCTGTTGTTTCAAAGACGTAAGCGTCACGAGCGCCGCCAGGGAAAATTTTAGGAGAGGTGCCATTCCTGTCCATAAAAAACTGTAAAAAAGCACTGACGTCAGGAGCTTTCACGAGCTTGTTATAAAGTCCTTTCTCGAACATTGCGATTCCAGAACAAGCTATATTGAGAATGTAAATGAATAAATAAACATTTATCTTATATGAACATCCCAAGTCACATTTTTCCTTCAGTATAGTATTGCAAAGAATGTGAGTTTTATATTATTCAATAAATATACTAATAAAGCTTTTTTACATAGAATAACATTTAGGAAGGTCAATGAATCTTATTTTTTTTCTCATCAACGACAATCATGCTTAGGGCTAATTCACCAAAGCTGCGTCTCATTAGGTGATATTGTTGCTGCGATTTTTCCACGAGGTGGATTTTGTAAGCACAGAAATCAAGATCTTTGCGCAAAATCTTCTATGAACCAGATGGACACGTGTCCACTTCATGAGAACTTAGCGGTTAGACTGACTTGGGTCTTCCTCTGTGCTATGCTCTGAAACAATAAAGGCTTCTGCTGTTCTCCTTATACGATATCTCTCTGGATGCGCATTATCATTAAAAGTAAACTTGTGGGAAAACAGCCCGTGGTTACTTAGTAGAAGAGAGATCTCGAAACATGGCTGTTGAATAATGGGTAGAATTTGTGTTCCTTGTGTTTGAAAATACAAAAAATGTATATCACTTTTATTCCTGTTGATGTATTCTTCTTTTTAGACTCATAGAACCTATTACATTTTCATGTAGGCAAGCCAATTTCCAGAGAAATGAACGCCAGTTAAATTTAACAGGTTGAAGAAGACATATTCACAAAATTCAGACAAGCTCTGATTTTGTGATGAATGCCATGTATTTCAAAAAATTCTTGGGTATTATGAGCGGTAGAGTTTAATCAAGAATTAAAAAAAATCTGAATATTTATCGAAAATTGCTAGTTCATATTGTTCAGTTGATGAGGAATATTTGCTTTTTTCATTTTTGAGGTCAGAAATTTCGATGTCAATATCTTATCCACTCTGAACATCGGTGCATTTTTTCAATATAACTGATTTTCATCGTGATACAAATGTTAGACTCACTTTTAAAGGAGTAAATATCTAAAAATATCTTACTGCATCCCCTATTGTACCGCCACGTAATGGCAAATATTTATGTTCATAAAAATTGAGCTAATCTCAGGATTTTACTCCCATGCATTTAAAATGTAATATCTAGGGTTAAAATATTACAGGGGTGAAAATCCAATGGGGTTTATGGCCCCCTATGCTCTCAAGTGGCGGCGCCCGTGGTGAACATTGATCGCTATACGGGGTTGCGTGAGAGCTGACACTTCAGCTTCATATTATGAGTTCTTTTCGAAAGTTCAGGACCTCAAATCTTCTGGAAGAAATGCAGTTTATCTCTATAAGTCATTTTTCGATAGTGTGGAGAACCTATCTTTTATGTCATACCGAAGATCGTTCTCATGAAATTGTGATGTAAGTGGAATTTTCAATTTTGTTGACATATATATCTCAACGAACTGTCTATTGTTGATTCCGAGTATGAAATGGAAAACTTCCTCTATTCGGATGCTAGTTGGATTAATCTGGTAACACTACTGTTATGTTGCTTCGACTGTACCGTACCTCTTCGTCATCAATCAATGAGATCTGTTTGCAACAATTTCATTTATAACTGAATGATTTCTTGGCAGTTTTTCTTGCTTCATGTATGGCTAGGGGTTCAAAAAATATTCTCGATTTGAAATTTCGAAAGGCCTTCTCACTCCAAGGCCAAATTACTACCATATCGTCATAACTATCTTACACATCAAGTAGTCATATCTTGACAAACTTATATACATGTGTCCACACGTTTTTTATCTTTTGTCGTGTCGAACATATCTATGGCGACCAGTGTTTCAAATTTTTACCGTCGCACCTGTATAATCGATCAACTGAATCCAATCTTGAATATTTTAATTATCTGATGTAGGTCGTTGTCGATATTCCACTCGATAAATTATTTGAGCAGCCAGTATTGAAGCAGTGCAACGAGAATATATAAGTTGCAAGATTGCAGTACTTTCCTGTAGGTTGCTCCATCTTGAAAAAAATGTAAGCTTCTGTAAGATTCTATGTTTCAGTCCAAAATAAGTATCCGATACCTTTGTAGACACCATGAAAAATTATGTATCTTGTGCTTCATTAAAAGAAGTAAAAAGTAAAACATTTTCACTTTCACTTTACTCCACTCGTAATCTAATCATATTCCAGATAATTGTGCCGCAAGAAAATGACGTGCGATTGATTGACTGCTTCAAATAAGAGAATAATCAGAAAATTTTGATTGATTGCATCATAGAATATTTATGAGTAATTGAACTTGGTGGAAAAGCACCCTCTGTGCTCGAATGTTATACAACAAAAAACCCATTTCATAAATTGTAACACATAGATGAATTATTTATGCGTAATGCCTCAGTAGATTCTCAGCATAATATGTATTCATCAAGACATATTTTACATCATCTATTCTAATCGCATTTTTATTAATTCATGTATCAACACAAGATCTACAAGTAATTATTCACTTGTACTTGCGACGATGCTTTAACATACAATTGGTATCGTGATCATCTTTCTTTTATATCTTAAATATCTTCATTAGTTTGGTTCTTCAATCTTAGGTACTGAATTCATTATAAGAGAGATGTAACATGAAATGATAACAAATACTATCAGCGTTGTATGCCATTTATGATACAGCGCTTGCGTTATCTGATCAAATGAAAAATATCATCTTCCACAAGACTCAAATTTTTATCAGATAGTTTATAACTATTGATTATTTTGAATGGTCATAGAAATTGCCATAATTCTATGTATTCACTATTTTTCCAATCAAAAGTTGAATTATGAAAGTAACTCAGTCCAAATAATTGTATATATAAGAAGACTTTATCGTTAAATTCAATTCAAATCACATTCCAAGAAATAACATTCCACCCTCTCAACCAAGAAATATTCAAATCGGATAGGCATCTGCTGTTTCCGATAAAAAACTTCCTTTTCAAAAATAATCCCATTCAACTCCCACGGCCACTAACTCACATTCATGTAAATCAGTTCTTTGACGGCATAAATACGTTTCTCGAATCATATAACTTGAGAAGTTCACCGACTGAAAATCCATTCAAATCGTATACGAGTTTTCTCAACAACTAAACTTTGGAAATCAGCTATTACTGTTCCATGACAATTGATGGTAATACTGGCTCTTCGAACACGATTTATTTGATAAAAACCCATTTCGAAAATAATGATCTCTAGGAGATCATGAAGGCATTTATTAATCTCACTTTGAAGATTCAAAATATACTTTAGATACTCATTAAATGTTAATCTATAGAAGTAAAAATTTCGTCAATTGATTTCTGGCACTTGAAAAGTTGAGATTGAAATCAAGGACAGAATTCATTTACCATAATTGAAAATTTTTAATAATGTTTCCTTATGATTTCTATCAATAAGATTCTTTTAATTTTGCCTCTTCTCCTTACCAAACTAAGCCAAAGACAATAAAACTATGTAAGGGGCGGAATTAAAAAAAGGTTTTTTGCTGAATATAATTTTCAGCGAAATACGTTCGAGTATTTGCATTGTACATAACATGTTCATTGAATGATAGGTATTTTTAGGTTTCAACATTTTCACACACCCAAGCACCGTTTTGCACTTTGTATATTTGCACATGCACATTTTCACATGTAGATTTCGAATTTTAGATTCATATTCACCAGTATGGAGAGTAATGTACTTTATTGACATAGATGGGAAGATTGAAGGTTGAACTTCCTCTATCAAGTTTTTTCTTTCTACAATTTTTCTGCATATTGAATTGTGCATAAAAGGATGAGGATTTTTTTTATCTTTCTAAAATTTAATTAATAGATGTTTCTCTACATCAAACTCAATTCCAGTTTGAAATTTAGTGTTGTATTCCTAAAATTCGATGCCAAAAATATTTTCTTAATTATGTACTTAAGGCGACAGGGACGTTGCGGATGGATTCGACTAGAAATCCTTAGCCGATTGGACACAATTTTGATTTTAGTGATGAAAGCTTACAAAATGTATACGTTTCGGCAATGTATACTTCATATTTAATTTTATTCCATATTTATTTTCACAATTTTAAAGGAATCATCAAAGTTGTAACTCAGAAGATTGATTTATAGTATATCAAATGTTCTAATAAACGTATTATTATGTTATTTTATAGTTTCGGCATTTACTATTGGTAAATTCATCGTTACTCATAAACATAAGGGTTTTTATTAAATTTTAAATGGTGTAATTTGGAAATTTCAATTCAATATATTCTCCGTTGCTCGAAAAGTAATATTTTTTTTTTTTGTGAAAATAAAAGACAGATTTCGAATAACAAACAAATACTTTATTATTCTAAATGTTGACCGTTCGAGTCCAGAACTATTTGCAACCGTTCTGATGGACGCATCATTCCTCATAAAATGTTTGGTCTTTGCTTCCAAAAAACGAGGTTGTTTCCCAAATTTAATTTTAGGGGGTTGAAGTTCAAACTCTAAATATACGTCGAAAGATGTACCCGTAATGCAATCATTAGACGTGTTTCAATTTTTTCCAATCATATTGCGATAAAGAACATAAGAGGTGGCTCGTCTGAAATGGTTAATTTTTTTCGAATAGAAAATACATGATTTGTAATTTCGTGTAATTTGATTCGGTGATATTGAAGCAAATTATCTTTAAAATTTTTGATAAGAAATGAACTGAAAATTTGAATCCTGAAGTATACCGTATATTGTTCTCAGCGCATCTAAATCAAATTCAATCTCCGCATCTTCCTTTATTTCAGAAAAATGGTTCTCCTATATTGTCAATAAAGTGCATTCCTTAGGACAATCCAGAATAAAATTCCATCCATCTTACCTTGGAGCATTGGTGGCATCATTAGAAATAAAAAAATAAAAAAAACATCATCCTGTTCTGTTTTTTCCAACAGTACGGTTTCCTTTAGAACGAGCTCTCGGGGAAATCATATCCGGTTGAATTTCCTCCATGTTTTATTCAGTTCCGTAATGGAAATAAATGTTACCTACTTCGGACTCAAAGAATGAGGAAAACTAAAATATGTACAGAATTAATTATGAATGATTTCTCCTTATTCCCAAAGACGCCAGGAAAACATTCTGCGTTTGTTACGAAATTGATTTAGCTTCTCAACTCCAAACGGAATGAGAAGAAAAAGCATGAGCCCCATTCGCGAGTTTATTAATAACGTAACATTAAAGGGAATCATTTCATTATAAAGTGAACTTCTGGATAAATTGGAGCTATATGGAGAAGGAAATGAAGAAGCAACCGAATCAAAAATTAATCCTCCAATATACGCTTCATAACAACGCTATACTTAATGAAGAATCATTGGAAATTAAACATTGCAAAACTATCTCTAGCTGTCGATTAATGATAGTATCAATGAGGTGCCGAAGTGACGAAATTGCCAATTAATTATTCATGTAACTAAATGGATTTCCAATAGGAGTGTTTAATTGAAATGAAACAAGCTGTACGTGAGGTAATGAGGAATGTCTTTTCAAACCTATGAAACCACGAATGAGAACGCAAATCAGGTTGATAGAGTTTTCACTAAATCAAAGGCGTAAATCTAAAATAGGTACACATACTTTGATTAAGATATCACATTGCAAATGATTTCATTTTGCTGCGATCAAGAACTGAAAATATCGGAAAAATCTAACATTAACTTTAAATCAAAACGTAGAGTGACATTGATGGAATTTAAATTGCAAATGTCTTACCAAGCATATTGAAGAAATAGGATCTAACCACAAAACTGCTGACCTTGAAGATTTCGAAAACTACAGAGCCATCATCGACGAAGTCATTTGAAGAGATTTGTTTGTTGGTCCACAGCTTTTTTAGTTTCGGAAATATTTTGCTGTGTTGAATTGTTCTAGGTTTGTACTGCTTTGTGCTTTTCGAATTTTTTCTTTATTTTAGTTTCCTAAATATTTTACAGAATCAATAAAATGGGCCGCCTAGAAATTTTCAAAACATTAACTTTCAACGACTGAAATGAATTGAGCTACATGACTACTGAGTTGTGCTGTTAGATTTTTTGACCAAATTTTTTTCCCACATAATGGATAATTAAAAGTACATTTCAGCCCAGCATTTTTTTATCGCTGAAATTAATTAATTGATTGTAAAAATTTGAGCCGACTTGTGTTGATAAGATTTTCACAATAAACTTCTATTTTTTATTTCGAACGGAGGAAAACGGAAAAATCAATAAATTGAATAATTCAAATGACAACAGTGTTGTGAAATTAACCTACCATTTTAAAATTTTATTTCAAATATAATGGATCCACGAATAAGTGAATTGAAAAAATTTTAACGAATAGAAAATACTAAAAAAATTATTTTTTTCAAAAATTTAAAAATGCTTGCTAATTTCATAACGCTGAACTAACTTTTTTCCGATTTTTCAATTTATTTGGGAAACAGCTTGATTTTTGCCAAAAGATTAACGGCAAAACTTCACGCAAGCCTAGTACAAATTTTCACATATATTGATGAAATAAAAATACTGGGCTGCCTTTTTTGAATATTTAAGTGAAATATGAGGTGTTTTAATGAAAATATTCACCTCACAATTAAGCGTAAATGTAGCAAAAATTGTTTCACTCATTTGCGATTAAAAAAAAAACTAGTTCTGGTCCAACTTTTTTCTTCATTTACCATTTCCGGGAAATTGATCTACTATCTCAAAAATCCGAAAAGCATAACTCAGGAGCATAATCGATTCAAGTCGATGAAACTCAATTTTTCGAATAGTGCTGGACTCATTTAATTCCTTTCTGGACAATATAAAGAAAACTACATGCATTGAAAATGCAACTCGAATACCTCAAAGCAGCGCAATAACCTAGCACGATTCAGCACCTCAAAAATAATTTCGAAAATCCAAAAATCGTTTATCACTTAACGAAGGTGGCAAAGGAATTCAATATAATATATAATATGTATATATGTATATGTTATTCATAGTGCTTCTACCTACACCAAAAACATCAGAAGAATCTACCATTAACATTCATTAGATCAAAACATAACGGTTCAACACAGAAAATTAACGACTTTGGTCCGAGTTCTCCTATAGAATGTTGCTGTTTTTGTAAGTCGCAACTTATTTTGGACCGCTATCATAAGGATCGCCTGTGATTATACTGTGAATGGATCAAGTTATACGAGTAATGAACAATGCTATAGGATGGTATGATATAACAAATTACTTGAACTGTCAAAAATGTCATTAATGCGGACCGCGGCAACAGAATGTGTTTGGCAACCCTCGTATTCAGATAATATCATGATTTATTCTGAATCCAAAATTGATTGCTAAGATTACAACAAAATATTTCATTTAGTAAACTGCCTTCATCACGCCAACGTCTTCCAAATAACGGGCGTTAAATTAAAAACCATTTTTCTTGACGTCATTTTGAATCCAATATGCAATCTTTCATATTCTTAGGAGTTCTGTTTAGATTCAATCTAGGTCAAAGGGATCAACGCTTTTTTATAAGAATGCAGGAAGAAAAGGATCAAGATTAACGAAATGGATATTACACAAGGAAGTCGCAGATTTGTTTGAATCTATAGACTTGCTCTGATAAACGGAAGATTAGTCACTTGTTTGGTTTAGCCGAAAAAAGAAGTTTAATGTTTCAACGTAACGCTTGGAACACCCAGATAGATAACGACTTGTATGCCTGCAAAAATATTTGTTCGCTTTCTATTCCCTGATTCTCAAACTTTCTGACCAATTTCATAAAATAAATTCGATGAACCATTTAGTGAATCTTTTTTTTGTATATAGAACAGAGTGAATATTCTCATTTCTAATTATCTTGCTTACTTTTTGACACCATTGAATGAAAAGAATATCTTCAATTACAGTATTTCATATACAGTGAATTTTTGAGGTTCTATAGGGCTCACTAACAATTGGACAACGTTTTTTTTTCTAAAATCAAATCCTTGTATGATGCCACCAATTCTTAAGATTAAAGCTCTCATATTAGTCTCCGAAGACTCTGAGACTCGACTTAACACTTACCACACCTCTGGTTTTCCACACAGACTCCTGTCCTCAGCACATTCTCAAACCACCTCACTTGATTCTAATAATCTACGCCACTGGTCAGTTGAGCGCTACGATCATCATAGGGGATCATCGCACACAGACATCAACACATTCATTTATGTAGATATAATTGTTCCAATGTATTGTCCTGAGAATTTATCGAAATGTGTATACTTCAACTATCGGAGTGATCAGTTGAAATTGATATTTCGTCTTGTGAATTGACAATCTCACCAACTAGGTAAGAAGAGGATCGATAACAGATGATGGAAATAGACCAAATACTCATTCCGTATGAGTTCCATCATCAAAAAATGAGATTTTTCTAAAATGGTTAACAACAAACGTATTATTAACACTTCATGACAATAAATTAATAATTGAGTGATTCATTTCATTTTGGAAAAATGTAACTAAAATAGTTTTTCGATCTCATCAGTCATGGATTCGCTGATTATGGAATATAAATCTCAATTGTTGTTTTATTGGCGGTGATTGTGTTCGTTTCTTTATTCTTTGAAGTCTGGATATTTCGAGCATTCTTACACATCACTGCAAGTTAACATTTTTCATTTCAAATTCTGATATCTTCGACACCATGAAAACTAATAAAAATTTCTCAAGAAATATATCAATTCAACCTGTAAAAATTGCAGGTGAAATTGAGGTTATTCAAAACTACCAAGACTTTTTTTAGTGAGTGGGATATACAGGGATATCATAATAATCCGTGAATTAGACGTTCACCAGCTATAGGAAAAGATTCCTGAAATTTGGCACACAGTTTTTTTTTTGGGAAGTTAGAAATTGAACTAAAATATTGTCAGTGAAATCTCACTTCCGGTAAAATCGGAAATGGCCACCAGCTTTTGAATTTCAAATGGAATCCTCTGTTTTTTTTATAGGAAATGAATTCTGCCATAAATTTTAGACATTTTTTCTGAAAATTTTTCACAGCTGTTGTAGTGGTTACGAATATATAAAAATATTCGTAAGAAAATGCACACATTCCGCAATAAGTATCATAGCGTCTATGCTAATCAAAATGAATAAAACAAATTCGCTACCCCAAAAAAAAATTCCATAATTATATCTGGAATAACAAGAGATTTAAATGATATGGGTGCATTGGAACTGTCACAATAAATTCATCTTCTGAGAAACTTAAAACGGCAATAATTGAATGTTTTTAAAAATCCATATTTGCTGCACAGAAATGGAGAGCAAATTGAGTTTAAAAGAGTATATATCTTCAATAATTGTCTAGAAATATACTGTATCATCTGAAATTGTGTAATTTATTCCATGATTTCATTTTCTTTATAGAGTATAACTCCGTTTTCAAGAATACCAAAGTAGTTGCATTTTTTCTATTAGAAATTTTCTTATACGGCTCTTATTTCGCTTTCAATCATGGAAAATCGTTATTTTGTTTATGCAAATAATTGTTTTTATTTCGAGAACTTGTGATCTATTGAATGAATATTTCCTAATGTAAAATCTATGATTCCAAGTTTTTTCAGAAGGCTGTAAAAAAATAGATTTGAGTTTCTGATTTTTGGTTCAAAAATTAAAAAATTATATTTGAAATGTTTTGTTTCCTCAGAAAATGTCCAATTCAAAAACATTCCAACCATAATGGAGGACAAAATCAAAAAGATCAGTTCAAGAAAGATTGAAGTGTAATTTCATCATAACAAGTTATCTATCTGCTCAATGATTTTTTCTGATCTTATTAACTTATTCCGAGTTATAGATGGTAGATGAGGATCATAACTATTATTAAACACATCACAAGTTCTCGAATTCTTTTGATTATATTTCTCGTTACAAAAAATAAAAGCAGCATCTCGTTTGAATGAACAGAAAGATGATTTTCCATTTTTTAGAGCTAAATAGAAAAGTTCAAAGAATTGAGATGAAATAAAAGCAATTATATCATTATCCATAACAACGGAGATTCATTGCCAACTAAGAATATCAATTCATATAATGTATAATACAATTTCCTATCCAACATGGAATTTCTAGTAAATAATTGAAGATCAACGTATGGAATCTTTAGGGAAAACGTTTTTAGTTGAATGTGTTATACAGAAGTACGGAAAAAATGTGATTGTCATTTGAAAAAAAAATTTATTGCTCAGAAATATGAATTTATTGTGACAGTTATAATTGAACTACATCATTCAATTGTCTTGCACTACAAAGCAACATTACTTGCAAGCATTTACATTGAAAATTACATACATTACATTAGATAAGAAATATGTGATATTCAACAAAGAATTTATTTCCGGTGGGATAATAAGTCGTTCCTTTCGAAATTCCAGAACTGATGGTCACTTTGGGTATAACCGTTAAGTGAGATTTCAATGAGTATATTTTAGCATGATTTTCCTGTTCCGAAAAAGGTTGAGTGACAAAGTTCAGAAATAAATTCGATTTAGGAGCCGATAAACGTCTTATTCATTGATTATTATGATACCCCTGTTTTATGTTCTCAAAACCGTTGGCATTCTTGATACCTCAAAGAATTGACAGATTGGAAGATTAATAAATGATTCACACCTATAAATTATGAATTGAATGTATTTCAACTGATCACCCCCAAATCAACAAACTAACACAGATCTAACATAAAGCTGTACATATAGCCGACACACACATTCAGTGGTAGAAGTAGTTTAGAGGATAAGCCAAAAGAAAACGTCTACTCTGGTCTCCATTCCACCAATCACCATCGAATTGGAGAACGCGATTCTCCAATCGACTTCTTCGATTCAGACAATACAGAAAGAAGTTATCGTCTTGAGCCAACCAAATATTACAGTTACAATCCATACAATACACCAAAATCGTACGACAACTGGTCGTACAACACGATGGCCCTGCACAGATCATCTCTGCCAAAACCAGATAAGTATGCTCACAGAATGTCATTGCCTAGCACAGAAAATCAGGGTACGCGCAGATCTAATAAATATAACAAAAACAATGTGAAAGCAAGGCCAAAGCCATTACAACTTGAAAATGAAAAATACTACGATCTTGTATTCCCAAAACAGAGAATCATGAATTTAACCAATTCTGATTTGAAATACCACCCACGTAGTTTGGATAAAGCTGAATTGTAAATAATTAGATTAGAGCTGAATTATACAGTGATTATTATAATTTTTCTGTAAATATATTTCTCAATTGAGAGTTTCCTGTTGAAAGGGAATATCATTTAAATTTTCATTAAAATATTCAATGTACTTCTTGGCAGTTATATCTATCCGATAAGGCTTTCAAATAAATAACATTTCCTGCAAGTGAGAACATAAAGTTACCTAATACAAACCAATGTTTTCAAACATAATTCATCTTCCAATATAATTATTACGTACTAATTTATTAAGTGATTTAGAGCTTCGAATAATATTTTTATCTCGAAGAAATCAAGGAAAATTTGTCCTGCGCCATTTTATAAGGAAATATACCAAAAATGTCAAGTATTTACATGACCAACAATTGTAATACTCCTAAGTACATTTTTCATTAAGTGAGTCAAGTATTTATGATTGTACATAATTTTATCTAATTGTAATATGTGACAAAAAGGGAAATATTTAATCATAGATTTATTGTATTCATTTTGGATACTTTTATTTTGATTTCTTAATTAATTCCTTTATTTCAATGAATTCTGAATGGTTATTCAGGCTGATTCGAAATTGAGGATGAAAGAAGAGAATTTCGATTTGTTAATATATTTATATTCTACTTTTCTTTCATTCGCATTTCCGATTAAAATTTTTTATCTTAAATAATAGAAAATTGTTTGCGTCTACCCAGAATAATGTTCATTATTCATTGTCCATGAAAATGTTTGTATTTTTATATGTCCTCAAGGTACCTTGAACTATCTTTATGTATGTATAATTTAAGTGGAAAATATTCTCCTATATGTGATGTTACAATAATGAATAAATGATAATCTTTAATAATTTCGCATGAATGCTAAACATATTATACATATTGTTGATCGATTGAATTATTCATGTGCGTTTTAAAAAAACTTTTAACTGTTCTCAATATAAATTATTTATTACAAGTTTAAATGTTATTTTCATTTTAGTTTATAGAAAATTAGATCTATCTGGTCAAGAACTGTTAATATTAATAAAGACGAAAAATTCAATCCGAATGTGAAGTATTGGATGGTTATATACTCATTGAAAATGTATATGATGATAATAAATTACTAAAATATTACTTAAAAACCCTTTATTTATCGCCCCAAAGAATTTCAACGCGGGACATCGCAAACATTTTCCAAGAATGCTGCTGAATTTTTTATTTTCATCTTTCGCTGTATATGACTTTTATCGGGACTTACAACAATTAAAGTCGAACACATTGATCGCCATTTTAATAATTTTCATTATTTTATCTATTATCTATGTTCATTTTCTTTCATTAATTTGGTCTATTCAGAAATAACACTCGAAAAGATGCGTAGGCATAAACTATATATTGGAATAGCAACGTTATCTTGAATGAACAACAGAAGCCTATTTCCTCAGACAAATTCCAATGAATATTCTAGTCATAATTTCAAAATTATGAAATAATTATAAATATCATTCTACTTACAACTAACAAAGTTGTGTGTTGTGAGCAGCAGCGAGGACAGAAAACATTCTTCTTGAATAATTATAGATTTCGTTGAACGCACTACATTTTATATTGAACTCAACAGCAACAAAATTCTTTAAAAGACGAGCTATACTTGAAAAAAATTCAAATTTAAAAACTCTGTATCCAGGCCCGCCGTAAGCGAGCGTGCCCTGCACAAGGACGGCACATCCAGGGGGGCGGCGAGAAGAGTGAAATTTTTTTAGATAAATATTTAAGTGTGTATCTATATGATTTTTCAATTTTATAAATAGAAAAAACAATAATATAATATATCTATAACAATAATTCAATAGGTTTTTATTTTTTCCCCATCATAATGAGGGAACCCCTTCTAGAGAACACTCAGCATATTTAGCGCAGGGGAGAATTTAACGGGGGGCGTTACTGGGGGTAATTACGATTATTTGAGATATCAGGAACAATGAAATTTCAGGAGGTTTACGCCTACTGCATGCGTATATACAGTCGTCGTCATTTCTTTAAGATTAGTTGAGATATCAGGAACCAATGGCATTTTAGCAGATTTACGCCTACAGCATGCTTAGTATAGTCATCATTTCTTTACGATTAGTTGAGATATCAGGAACCAATGGAATTTCAGGAGGTATACGCCTACTGCATGCGTATGTAAACACGTCATTTCTTCACGATTAGTTGAGATATCAGGAACCAATGGAATTTTAGCAGATTTACGCCTACACCATGCTTAGTATAGTCGTCATTGCTTTACGATTAGTTGAGATATCATGAACCAAGAAGTGTGAGATTTTTTAGATAAATATTTGAGTGTGTATCTATATGATTTTTCAATTTTATAAATACAAATAACAATAATATAATATATATATATATATAACAATAATTCAATAGGTTTTCCTTTTCTAGAGTCTAGAGAACACTCAGCATATTTAGCGCAGGGGAGTAGTTACACCCTTGATGTAGCGCCTATTGGGGGCGGCATAATAGTATTTGCACGCGGGCGCTCAGACAGCTAGCGGCGGGCCTGTCTGTATCTTGAAAACGAAACGATTGCGACCCCCATGTTTGCTGGACTTTTTTTCTTGAACTTACTTAAGGAATCTCACCTTATCGTTTGTAAGTTCAATTTAGGAACATCCCTGTATATTTTAAACAAAGCCTCGTAGGCTTTGGGGAACCAGAGTGCCTTGGAAATATCCATTAAAGCTTAGTTGTCTATCTAAAATCGAAATAATCGCTTTCAAAAGTCATTTTCATCCTAGCCCCAAAAAGATAAATAAAATTAAATGAGTTCAAATCAAAGGAGCGCACAAACATTTTACGAGAGAGACATCTTATGGACAATCCGGGAGTGACCAGTTTTTTTTAAGGAGAAATCTATTTTTCCAATGGTAGAAAGAGTGACGTTTCACAAGACAAATGACATTGGCAATTTAAATGTCAAAACTGTCAGCAGAATTACAAGAAATGAATGGAAATATTTTGTTCTGCAATTTTTGTTTATAATAATGAATAACTAGCGTAATTATTCACGATTTAATGAGAGACAACAAGATGCAGAACTAACTCATATATTTCTCTAGGTATGTTATGTCACTGATTAACTATTATTCACATAGAACAAATTTTCTTCAAAAGAAACAAGGGTCAAATGGGTTATACACAAGTCCATTTCAATATCAGAAAATTGGTAAATATGGCTTAATATGTAATCAATCTAAATTGTTACTTGTATAAAAATGGATTTCGGATTGATAAACCAACCTCAACAAATTCTGTTTTATCAATGTTTTGATAACATTTTCATCAGTAGTCTTATCTTGCTTCTTCACATTTTGCATTTAGTAGCAATCTGCAATCATTCAAGTGTACATTTACTTCCAAAATGCGAACTGATTTGATTTTTGCTTGTGGTAGTGACCTTTCTGCCATGGGGTCGGTGTGGAAGAGATTGCAAAGGGTGAACAAAAGGGCTGCAAAATTCCAATTCACAGTTTCATACCATCAATTGCAAGTTGAATTCACTCCTAGATGGTGAGTACCTTATATCTTATATTAGAATTGTTTTCTCATTTCATATTTTTATTGTAATTAGAAATTGAGATGATCGACCTTTTTTGCCTTGATCTATTTTGTTATATCTTAAACCAAATATGAATAATTCATTCCTACTCTTGGTATTGAGTGTCATTTCACTCTCAATTGTTTTTTGAGAGAAGCATGTTGGAAAAAACAAATATTTCATTTCAATTAATGGGATATGTTTCAGTTCATGTAGATGTAATTACTGATTTATTTCAAGGTTAATGATTGGAACTTCCTTTGATGTAATTAGGTTTTTTTCATCCTTTACAATGAAATTCACCAAGCTTTTAAGCATATGTTGTATTGATTAGTCTTCCATACAGACAGATCCTATAACAGCTTATGAGTCATTCAGTGAAAATAATGTAAAGGTATCTATTGATTCTCTGATTGGAGACACTCTTCTTTATTTTTGTCTCGTTCAATTATTTCATTAGAATATACTAGTGAAAACTCAATTTATAATGCCAAGTAACAACTTCTCTTACAACATTTTTGTAACAAAAAAATAAATAATAATATTCATTCAACTTCTCTCTAATTCAAAAATACAGTTGCATTTAAATTCATGAAAAGTTTTCTTCATTACTATGTATTAATATTGAAGTGTTTATGTAAGTTGGTAACATTTAATTTGATAACACATAGAACAAAACATTTAATAAGGATATATTAATGACTAAATAATCAAAATCAAATATGTATTTCTACTCTATATTTGTGTGAATTGACTTTTTTGACTATTTGCATAATCTGTTGTGGATGTTCTTACTATAAAAATTGTGGCAGATATTTTTAGCTGAATTTGTTGGTGAGAGCTTCAATAATGAATGATGGAAATAGCTCAGAATGTCATTTCATAAGAGTACCATTATCAAGAAGATCTCACTATCTACTCAATAGTTGAATCAAATAACCATGGACTATTAATGTAGGAAGGTATATGTGTTTTAAGGAAGTTCATATAAGGGAAAACAACACCAAAATCAGATAGTGATAACTCGCTGAAATATTAATCATCACATAGGTATTTCGAATGTTTTATTTCCTATAGGAAATAAAACATTCGATTATATATCATAAAATGCTTTGCATATGTAATATATATTCTCAAGAGAGCAAATAATTCCGATTGCATATTTTATCAGATATCTTGAACAAACATCAACGTAAATAAATTAAATGTGTCAACTTATTTTAACTACTTTCAATTTGAATGGAAAATATGCATACCCTCAACATATGTTATCCAAATAATGATGTGAAATTTCAGGGAACCCCACAAATTATCCATAGCATGGACAAGGAGATCCAGAAGAGTTACCTCAACTCCAATGGCTTGGGAACCAACACTACAAAGCACTTACAAAGGCACGGTTGTTTGGAATGTACCTGAAAATCATCAGATATCTGTGACACTCTTCAAGGATCCAAGAACAAATGAGCTTGAAGATAAAGATTGGTCCTTTGTTTTGGAAGATGTGAGTTTCATAAACATGGCCATAAATATCATATAATTTTGCACACTGACTTTTCAAGGGTAATACCACTAGAGGTGAGAATTTTTTGAGAACACTCTTGTTTTTTGGGAATTATACGTTTAAATTTCACGAAACAAAGTTATCCTTAAAATACCACGAGCCGAAGGCAAGTGGTATTTCGGGATCACTTTGTTGAGTGAAATTTGTATAATTTTCAAAAAACGACAGTGTTCTCAAAAAAAATTCGGATCTTGTGTGGTATTTGGAAAGATCATTCAACAATATAAATCAAACGAAATAAAAAATAGTTTTTTATTCAAAAATAACCAGATAGAAGTATAACAACAAATTATTCATCTTTATTCTGAAAATAATAAAATTACGAGCATTATTTTCTAATGATGAAGTAGATACTGATGTTGTTTCTTGAAGGGCATTTTTTTCATTCCTTATGGCTGTGATTATTTTTTTGTTATGTTGTTGGTCCAGTTGGAGATACGGTTTCACTGACGCTGCAGAAGAATGGCCTGTTATCTTTATCAGCTGTTCCTCGCCAATCCTTGCTTTGGCTAATTGGCTGACAGCAGTAGCTCGATGCGAGTGGTTGGTTATCTTCGACTTGGTCGTGTTGATGTCAATGAGTTCTGCCAATTCTTTTGTCCATTTAGCTATCGTATTGGGACCGACTGGGGAGTTTTCGAACTATGAACCATATTTCCAAGTCTTATGTGGAGTAAGGAATAGTCTTTCAGTGGTTATGTTTGCAGTTCTTTTGGATACAAGTAGCTTATATAACCTCACCGGGCAAATATCTTTTTCATCATTGGGAGTCCGCAATTTCGTTTTCGCACATTTTTGGGCACCACCTTGTCTTGCTTTAGAAAATATCGGTTTGTAGGCAATTCGGCCCGTGGGATTACCATAGTTTTCGATTTCGAATTGGAAATGCGAAATTAGGCATGATGAAACCTCTCCTCCGCGCCAAGCAAGCTCCAATGCAGCAATAAAATAAAATTTTCTGTTGAAACCGTCTGGATTATCTTCTTTACATAAGTTGACCATCTTTTTGTGTTGCTCCAAAGACAGCGCCTTGGCACTAACTTTTCTTTTCTCTGGGTCCACTTGGAAAATACGCCTCTTGGCATTTCGTGCATCCCGCGCCGTTTTAAAAGCCACTTCTGTGATTGGATCGAACCCTACGCCCCATTCGGAATAGAATTTTTCCTGCAGCTGTTTGGCAGTATTATTCCACATGGTTTTTACGACACTTTCCTTGTAGTCTGATCCATCTCTTTTCTTCATATTGAAAGCCCAGTCTAGCATAATATTATTGAGCTCTGACAAACTTGTTTCTTCATTTACAAGGTATTCCCGGGCAGCACAGAATTCTTTAAATTGTTTCCAAATGTAGGATCGTGACTTCACTGTATTAAGCGGCACACTTTCCTCAAGTGAAGTAATATTACAATTCCCAAAACGTTTCATTTTTATCTACTTTATGGTAAAATATGAAAATAAACTGACAGAACTGCCAAATGTGCTGTTGAAGTTATCGCTAACAACTGCTTGTTTATCGTAACCATGACGACCGCTACTTCCACCAACGGCCAAAGCTATCTGGACGTATTAATATTCCTATGCAAATTAGGCATTTGATAAAACCAATTTCTAAAAGTGAAAACACTGTGAGGTTGAGTGTTTTCAGATACAGTTTGTTTCTACTGATCCGTTTTCAAAAATTGAGCGATTTCATTGGACGATGTAGTATAGTGTTGAATGATCACATAACATACCCATTTTATCACACAAATGACATTTATCTTATTCGAGGGTATTTCTCCTATTTCTGTTTGGTTCAAAGTTTTCCTTAAATTTCAAGTGAAAGTTTATTGAAACTCAATAAACCTTGAATTTTTTCTTGAAGCTATTGATAGAAGTGCTGTTGATGATTCTTGATGAATATTATTACCTATTCTTGATATTGTACATTCTATTGCTTCATATACATATATATAAATAATTGTTTGTCCTCTACGAAAAGTAGCTTATATGAGTTATTGGTAGATTGTTTGATATAAATTTAATTTTCATTATTGACATTGAAAGTTGGGGATGTTAATATTTTGGTTGATTTCCATTCCTTTCCCATGCTCCCATTGATGTATTAGCCCTGTATTTTCTTCTCTCTGTTGTGTTTATTTTTTCGTAAATAATCTCTGAACATTGACCTTTTATTACTGTTCACTCAGTAGCTTGTCGAGTTTTCAGTGAGAGAGCAATTAGTGTTTACCAATATTGACTAGTATTCTTGCTTCTAGAAGCAACTAGTTATTTGCTTGAAATTCAAAAGTTGTGATTCTGAAATCCATCGATGGATATTTCTTTTCACAGGTCCCTGCAACAGGAAAAAGAAGACAACTGGCAATAGCTCATATCAATATGAGAAAACATGCTAGCGTTGAATCAACTCAAAGTGATCTCCATGTCATTCTTAAACCAACAACAAAGAAAATTAAGGGTGCAAAACTTGATTGCACTCTATCCTGTGTTCTGTTGAGAGAAGGAAAAGCAACGTAAGTATTTGTTTGCAAATTGTGATTGTAACATAAACAAATGCCAATGCATCGCATGAACTTCTGAGATATTCTTATGATTTGTTTTATATTTCGATTGTTTTCCAGTGGAGATACGGTTTCACTGACGCTGCAGAAGAATGGCCTGTTATCTTTATCAGCTGTTCCTCGCCAATCCTTGCTTTGGCTAATTGGCTGACAGCAGTAGCTCGATGCGAGTGGTTGGTTATCTTCGACTTGGTTGTGTTGATGTCAATGAGTTCTGCCGATCCTTTTGTCCATTTAGCTATCGTGATTGGGACCGACTGGGGAGTTTTGAACCATGAACCATATTTCCAAGTCTTATGTGGAGTAAGGAATAGTCTTTCAGCGGTTATGTTTGCAGTTCTTTTGGATACAAGTAGCTTATATAACCTCACCGGGCAAATATCTTTTTCATCATTGGGAGTCCGCAATTTCGTTTTCGCACATTTTTGGGCACCACCTTGTCTTGCTTTAGAAAATATCGGATTGTAGGCAATTCGGCCCGTGGGATTACCATCGTTTTCAATTTCGAATTGGAAATGCGAAATTAGGCATGATGAAACCTCTCCTCCGCGCCAAGCAAGCTCCAATGCAGCAATAAAATAAAATTTTCTGTTGAAACCGTCTGGATTATCTTCTTTACATAAGTTGACCATCTTTTTGTGTTGCTCCAAAGACAGCGCCTTGGCACTAACTTTTCTTTTCTCTGGGTCCACTTGCAAAATACGCCTCTTGGCATTTCGTGCATCCCGCGCCGTTTTAAAAGCCACTTCTGTGAATGGATCGAACCTAACGCCCCATTCGGAATAGAATTTTTCCTGCAGCTGTTTGGCAGTATTATTCCACATGGTTTTTACGACACTTTCCTTGTAGTCTGATCCATCTCTTTTCTTCATATTGAAAGCCCAGTCTAGCATAATACTATTGAGCTCTGACAAACTTGTTTTTTCATTTACAAGGTATTCCCGGGCAGCACAGAATTCTTTAAATTGTTTCCAAATGTAGGATCGTGACTTCACTGTATGGCACACTTTCCTCAAGTGAAGTAATATTACAATTCCCAAAACGTTTCAATTTTATCTACTTTATGGTAAAATATGAAAATAAACTGACAGAACTGCCAAATGTGCTGTTGAAGTTATCGCTAACAACTGCTTGTTTATCGTAACCATGACGACCGCTACTTCCACCAACGGCCAAAGCTATCTGGACGTATTAATATTCCTATGCAAATTAGGCATTTGATAAAAACAAATTTCTAAAAGTGAAAACACTGTGAGGTTGAGTGTTTTTAGATACAGTTTGTTTCTATTGATCCGTTTTCAAAAATTGAGCGATTTCATTGGACGATGTAGTATAGTGTTGAATGATCACATAACATACCCATTTTATCACACAAATGACATTTATCTTATTCGAGGGTATTTCTCTTATTTCTGTTTGGTTCAAAGTTTTCCTTAAATTTCAAGTGAAAGTTTATTGAAATTCAATAAACCTTGAATTTTTTCTTGAAGCTATTGATAGAAGTGTTGTTGATGATTCTTGATGAATATTATTACCTATTCTTGATATTGTATATTCTATTGTTTCATATACATATATATAAATAATTGTTTGTCCTCAACAAAACGTAGCTTATATGAGTTATTGGTAGATTGTTTGATATAAATTTAATTTTCATTATTGACATTGAAAGTTTTAGAGTTGGGGATGTTAATATTTTGGTTGATTTCCATTCCTTTCCCATGCTCCCATTGATGTAACAGCCCTGTATTTTCTTCTCTCTGTTGTGTTTATTTTTTCGTAAATAATCTCATTGACCTTTTATTACTGTTCACTCAGTAGCTTGTCGAGTTTTCAGTGAGAGAGCAATTGGAGTTTACTAATAATGACTAGTCTTCTTGCTTCTAGAAGCAACTAGTTATTTGCTTGAAATTCAAAAGTTGTGATTCTGAAATCCATCGATGGATATTTCTTTTCACAGGTCCCTGCAACAGGAAAAAGAAGACAACTGGCAATAGCTCATATCAATATGAGAAAACATGCTAGCGTTGAATCAACTCAAAGTGATCTCCATGTCATTCTTAAACCAACAACAAAAAAATTAAGGGTGCAAAACTTGATTGCACTCTATCCTGTGTTCTGTTGAGAGAAGGAAAAGCAACGTAAGTATTTGTTTGCAAATTGTGATTGTAACATAAACAAATGCCAATGCATCGCATGAACTTCTGAGATATTCTTATGATTTGTTTTATATTTCGATTGTTTTACTAGGTTACACACTAAACAGAAATTTTTATGGTAGAAAAATGGTTTATTCAATTTGATCCTTCAGAAAAAATGTTGTTTCAGAGATGAGGATATGCAATCCATGGCTTCCTTGATGTCTGTCAGTAATAATAATGATGACATAGCTCATATTGAGGATCTAGATGATGAAGATTTCTCCTACAATGATAATTCTGTAAAAAGTACAATGAATGAAGTAACGCAACACCTACAGCAGTTAACAAATAGTTTATCAGGTTCTGATTTTGCTAGTACTCCTATGAGCAGTGAGTTCTTCTATTAATTATGTTTTTTTCATATCTTGATGAGTCTCCTATTCTCAGTTGCAAGTATACAGTCATTTCCCCGTGACGACAAGACTCCCACAGCCGAAACATTCTCGCCACTTGGTGAAAAAGTACCAGATAGATTTATTTCAAAAACACCAGCACCCAGGAAAACTGATTTTTCCCAAAATGACACTGATCCATATTCAGAGCAGTGCACGCAAGTACTGGATGACTTAGATACGTTAGAAGAGGAAGAAAGTAATGATGACATTTTCGACATACCAAGTTCCTCAATTGTCAAAGCAAAAATTAGTGAGAAGAAGGATACAATTAAACTGAAACCACTCGAATTGAAAGAACAGTATTTTGAAATAAAGAAAGAACAGCAGAAATCGACAACGCCAGGTAAACAGAAATTTGAGTACAATTGGTGGGTTATACCATGGAAAAGAAATTTCTTTCATTTCAATATATATAAACTTAAGTTTGACTACATAATATTATTATTCAATCTACCACTTTTCACTGTATAGTTAAGATTGTTATCATCGAGTAAACACGAGTTCAATCCCATGTACCAGTATGCTACTGTTGCATACTTCAATGTCAAGTTCAGGGATAGTATTACTAAGGATAATCACTTCTATGGTTAACAGGTTAGATATATTTGTTTCTTGTACCTAGAAAAAAAACCCATATTTTCACTGTTCCATTAATCGAAATAATGAAAGTTTTGAGGAACTGTGAAAGCTATTACATGAATTTCTGTCAATTTTCCTAAAATGATTACGGGACATCTCTTGTATATCTTGTGAACTAGCTTCGCCAGTGACGTCGCAGATGCGCATGAGCATATTGTTATAGGTGTGTCGTGAGTTCATGTACCAATCGAAACCTAATTTTAAGGGCAAGATCTTCTGGAATGGTGTAAGGAAATGACAAAAGAATACCCTGGTGTGAAAGTAACTAATCTTACGACAAGTTGGAGGAATGGAATGGCCTTCTGTGCTCTAATTCATCATTTCGAACCAGGCTTAATGTAAGTTGATTTATTTGTTTATTTTTGTAATCTTCAGTAATTAACACTACCACGGTGTAGAAACCATTCTGTAGTTGCACTCCCTGGTTTTTCTTACTCAATTCGTGCGTCATTTCTCATATATACAGGGTGATCCATAGCGAAGTCCTTTTATTATTAATTGAAATTTTGAGTTCATTATTCGTACCTTGTGTTTTGAGATAATTATCTTGATTCCTAAAATATGTTCAAAACTTTCTGTATCAGAATTGTTGGAAAGAGATAGAATAGTAGAAATGTTAAATTTAATTATTGCAACAAAGAATTTTCCTCTCTGCGTTTTCGGAATTCGGATTACTTTTACTCAGTTGAAATTTGTAAATTACTCTTATTTCAAGTTCTTCCTTGATACATTTTGAAATGTTCAATCCAGGTATAGGGTTTGCTTGTTTAACCCACCCTTTTTTTATGTAGATTTAACTGAAAGAATCAAAAATATAGGTTCTAATTTGAAAACTTCGAGGTATGAAGAATTTGAGTTGTCTAAGTTCATGATCGCCACATAAACACTCTGTACATTGCAGGTCCATTGCACGAACCGTCTTATAATATTGCTTATTGGCAAAATTGAATATTGTGAAGGATTCTTGGAAATTTGTTTTTGCGGATATATTCAATAACATGTGGGCTCCCCTCCCCACCGGTTGTTTCAGATAAAAATGAAGAACTTTATAACTACTGAGTTTTTGTCAAGTTGTGGCATATTTCTGAAATTATCATCCGAGTTATGTAATGTTGCCCTAATATGCTGGATGTGCTGTTTGAAATAAGAAAGTAGTAGTCCGTTTGCGGATTAACCGAAAGCTGTAGATTTATGAAAATATTTCAGGGATAAAGATTATAATCTCAAACCCCCCAAGGCACACATTTTCAGCTCAAAATTTCTGTAAGTTTTCCATAAAGCTCCAATAGTCCATCACTGTGAATCACCCTGTATGAGTCATTTATTTATAATAATAATAAATCGCTTATTTCAAATTATCTCCATGGTAGTATCACACGGAGAGAAATGAAATGATGTCAACAACAGTACATGTACAATTTATACAAACTGTGATAAATTACAATCAAGAAAATCACCAAGTGAATAAGGTTCTAAATTTATAAGGAATATAACATTTTTGCATCTAACTAAGTATTTATTGTCTGTTCAAATGTACAGAAGATTAAAACAATAATAACTGTGAGGTATAATTTCTATTGCGCAAATCTGACAGTTACATAACCTAGATGAATCCCTTCTTGACATCTGTTGGATGGTTTTCATTAAATGTCCAATAATATAGAACAAAGAGTTTTATTAGTTCTTTTACCCATAAATCTACAGCAGGTTTATTTTTTGGAAGGAGAAATTACATTTTCTAAATATAATTTTTCCTAAGTTAAGTGCTGTTGTGTGTGCTACTTCTAATTTTTAAAGTTATTAGATATTCTGGAGACATAGTAGTAGTAGTAGTAGTAGTAACAATTCTTTACTGTCAAAAATGTACAAATGACGATCAACCAGGTGTTCTTCAGCCTTGGTTTATGTATTATTGTTTATTCTCTCATATCTTGTTTCTTTAAATCATTTTGCGAAAATATACTGGCCTGTATGAAATCATTTTCATTTGTTTGTTATAAGGGTTGAAATACAAATTATTCACTTAAATATTTAATTGAAGGCAAGCGTTGATGAGTTTCTGTAGAGATATATACGATGAAAAAATATGATTTACAGCCATTTCATTTTATTCCTAGTCTCAAATTTTTTCAGAGACCTTGATTCTTTGACCCCTCATGATGTGAAGGGTAATTGTAAGAAAGCCTTTGATGCTGGTGATAAACTAGGTATTCCGAGACTTATAGAACCATCTGATATGCACATGTTAGCAGGTAAGATATTTAAGATTTTTATCTATGATTATTCAATAGTCTTACTAGGGTGCATTAAAAAACTAATGATTCGTTCAAGAAAATAATGAACCGAATATATAAATAATAAAAAATGTATCATTTTCATAAACATAACCTAAATGAAACACAATCCCAAACTGACAGCGGTTATTCTAGTTACAAAAACTGGCTACCCAAAGTTGCATATTCATAATATTCAATGTTGTGTTTTTAATGAATATTTTATTTATTTATTATACAATTGGAAATAAAAAATACTTTGCATCCTAACTATATTTTCGAAATTTGATATTTACTTGGTTTATATTAAGTATCATCATTACACCAAACTATGAATTTTAGTTCCAGATAAACTAGCAGTGATGACATACCTACATCAACTTAGAGCTCACTTCACTGGTCAGCAGATGGAGGTTCATCAAATAGGAAAGACAACAGAGGAGAGTAATTACATTATTGGAAAATTCAGTACAGATAGGGATACTGACATTACAAAGCAAGTTTTTGGTCAAGAGATTATCAATTTGCGTAAAAGCAAACAACAACAATTGGTGAGTCTAAAACTTTTCTTCCATGTGTTTTCTAATTTTGAATACTTTTTTTATATAAAGTATGTCTTATTTTATACAATAAGTTGCAGTCAAACAGATCTTCAACAGAAAAAGAATCAGATTCTTCCACCACATCCAAAGAAAATGAATCTAGTTTTTCCAATACGAATCTTCAGTTACCCTTGAGATTAACAAGCGTTTCTGCTGATCTTCCCAAAAATGTAAATACATCTACAAGCCAGCAGTCTAAAATGAACAAAAATAATCAATCATCAGAAACAGATACCAAGGATGGTAGTGGACTCGAATATAATGTTAAGAAAAATGATACTGATATAGAGAAGAAACCTTCTTTAATGACTCGTCGTGAATTAAATGATCCATTTGGTTCAGATGATGAAGCTGAACCTACCTTAACTGAGATTGGTACTGATAACGAAATGAATGGTACAAGAAAATCAACGGAGATTACTCTTAATGTGAATGGAAATGAAGAGGAAAGTCCTAAAGATGAGTTAGCTAATACTCTGAAAGTCAATCCTGTAAGTCTGACGATCGTAAATTTAGAATGCATGGATTTTGATAAGCTAGAGTTACTATCCTCCCTTTAATATAACTATAACTATATAATTAATGTTAAATACTCAAAAATTTATAATCTTAGTGGTGCATATTTATTTATTTAACCTTGCACAAGGGTTGAGGATGATCCTATAAACCCAAAATGCAAGTGATTCCTGATTTTTCTGTTCAAATTGAGTCTCGAGTTATTTTCAAATGACATAATTTTTAAGAAATATCATGAAAACATTCTTTATATAAATTATTCCTCATGTTTCATGCCCAAGTTGTTGTGATAATTTTTTCTCGCAAGATGATTTTTTAATCTAGAATAGTAACTCTAGTCTTAATCTTTTGTTTTATTTTTATATTTGATTTGCCTTTTTCTTTTTTTGTTTTTGAAGAATTGAGTATAAATGCAGTCAAACCATCTCTTTAAAATTGAACAGTTTTGTCATACCCAAATTCAAACATTAAATCAAAATTATTCTCTTCAATCTATTAATTCACTATTAGATTTCCAAGGACGAATTTTAAATTTTGAATTCGTATAATTATTTGTTGATTGTGTATAAAGGTTTGGCTTGCAATTAAAAGATTTTTCGCGCATATGCAGAAAATTCTATTGAGGTATACAGAGCAACAAGAGAGGGCGAAGCAATTGTTGGAACAGACTAAAAAAGATGGGAAAACATCCAATCAATCCATCAAGGTAGGTGTAGAAAGCTTTCAGCTTGCTGTATTTTGATTTATCAAATCATTTTTTCAAGCGTTCTTTAGCCGATAATTGTCTGTACTATAAATTCTATTGAACTGAAATGTATGGAATGCCTAGAGGAGGTTCTATAGAGAATCGATGAGGACTATTTTCCATCTCTGAATCGATTTTGATACAAAAAAATGCAAAAAAAAAATTACTAAATTTAAAATTTAACTTCATGAATTTTTTTATACCTACATATATAACACAAAATTTCATGTATCTTTATGTCCATCTTACTTTTGTTATAGGTAAAAATAGGGCCAAAAGTTTTGCATCATTTGGATTTTCGACTAATAAGTTTTATCATATTTATATACTTCACATCAGTTAATTGATTTGTCTTGAAAAAAATAACATTTTTTCTTAATTGTTTCACCTCAAAAATTTTATCTATAAAAATATTTTAAACAAAATTACCGTGACGTTTTATTGAATATTGTTGTTTTTTGAGAGAGAAAATAAAATGGATTCTATTATTTCCACCTCTGGCTATAATAATTCTTGAAGACACTGCCTAATGCTGTTTTACAAAAGTGGCAATGGGCTATATTCTGATATTTTCTCAGACAGCGAAGAGAAGCTCCTGTAGAGGTCTGAGAGGCTTTCTTCGACTATGGATGAACCTGGAAAGCATGTTTTATCGGGTTCATATCAAGGGAATAAGGCCAGTCCAAACGAAAAGTACCTTTACTGTCTACTGCTTCTATTCGACCCTGGTTCGATGCAATGTGGCTTTGTCATCCATAAACATAGAGTTATCAACAAAAGCACCTCTCCACAGTCGGACATAATAATCCGGATGCTCCAGATTTACGACTCACCTGTTATTGTACCTAGAATGTGTACTAACTCCGCACTTAATGTACCCCCTCAGAACATAGCACTCCCTCTAGGGAATGGTGGCATGAGTCGAGGATGAACAAGTGCGGCAGCTCTTGTTGGTTCTGTCTAAACACAAATTCGTCGACTGTCACTTTTGAGACAAATCCTGGTTTCATTACTGAACCCCTAAATTCTTTTGCTAGGCGAAAGTGGTCACTCTTGACTTTGAACTATGTGCTCATTTCGTAGTTTCTGAATTCCTGGCTGCTGACATATGAAAATAGTTCGTCTTCTTAGTGTTAAGGCAGATAGACGATCTCCAAATGCAGGATATCTCTCTGAAGTGCTGGAATCGGCAAGATAGGATTTCTCCTAATTGTCACCTTTTTATAGCAGTTCGGTTGTTGATTTATAGCACGCCTAAGTCCCTAATACACAGAATTTGTCTGTGGATAGCAGTTCCATATATGAAAGACATCACTTGGCAAAAATTTTGTCAGCCACGAATCTTCAATTTAAATCACTGTTCTTGCGCAATCAATTTGGGAGTATTACTCGGCGATTTATGTTTATTGTCAAACTTTGTATTACGACTCATATGTTCTATTGCTATTTTGTTCTTTTGCTACACCAATAATATCATTTTAAATGACTAATATTGAATAATAATACAACTAGAAATTATTGACATACCTAAACCAGATTATGCAATACTTTTGAATCTATGGGTGTATTTAATCAGTGATGCTTCTGTTCAATTTGTCCTTTGGCTTTTAATACAATTAACTTGCAATAAAACTCCTTTCCAGTAACCTATGAAATAAAAGATGGACATTGAGAAGAACAAATAAATCAACGTACCTATATTGATGTCAGAAGAAATGATTTGATATTTTTTCCGCTTTGTCTGGTGTATTCTTTTCTTGTTTTTAACATGAATTCAGAAGATTGGTTGGTTGGTGAAAAAATGGTTCTATTTGATTTTTGTGAATTTTTTAGAATGAAGAACAGCGGCAAGCGGAACTGAAAGAACGAGCAAGAAAACTACTTGACTCTACAAGAAGATCTTCCACACCAACAACACAAATAATTAAGATTGATACGAATGGTGTGAAATGTAACGATGTAGACAGTCATAAAGAGAATCAGAATGGCTCTCTTGTATCTGATATTATAAGTGTGTGATATTGACGAAAAATATTATTTTTATTTATTATATAATTTTTAGGCGAAAATAATGAATGTAATAAGATAAATTCAAAAACAATAGATAGTTATAATGAGAAATCGAGCCCGCCATTAGAAAGAATCACTCCTGAAGAATTACCAGAGGACTTAGGGTTAAATGAGGTAAGTTAAAAATACTAATTGATAGCATGTTAATGAAAGATGTTTTTACCCAGATTGGTATTGATGTACACAACTGGATAGATGGAGAAATGGAAAATTTGGAGAGAGAACAATGTGCCATAGATAAACAAGCCTCTATTTTAGAGAAGGCGTTAAGAGCGGTAATGGAAAATCCTAATAGTAATGTTGAAGAGGAAGAAGCTTTAATGGCAAGGTGGTTCATGTTGGTAAACAAGAAAAATGCTCTACTCCGGCGGCAAATGCAGTTGAATATATTGTGAGTAAGAAATCTTGTTGAAAGTTTATTGTGAGTTCCTTTATTTTCAAGTTATTAACAATTTTCCTATGTAGTTTTTCAAAAGTTATCATTTTGTAATGAATTGATGCTTTTGAAATTAATCTATTTTTGAGTACAAACAAATTACCGTATCAATTTGTACTCTCGGTGAAATTCAATGAAAATTGTGATGAGGTCTTATTTGAAACTATGATGTTTAGTTCGGTTAGAGGTTGAAGCGTCAATTTTTACATTATTTTCAGAACTTTCATGAAAAGTTCAAGGGAGCATAAGATTATTCTATATGATCCTAAAAAATGTTTTTCTTTTTCAGGGAAAAACAAGCAGATTTGGAAACGCGATATAAAATACTGAATGAAGAGCTACAAAAAATAAATTCAATAGAGGATTGGAGAAAAACAGATGAACAGCGAGATAGGGAACAAATTCTTCTTAAGGAATTATTGCAGATAGTCAATAAACGTGATGAATTAGTGAATCATTTAGATCGACAAGAAAAAGCGTAAGTATATCGTAAAATAGTTACTTGTATTTAAGGAAAAAGTATTTTCATCCATTATTAGCATGTTTGAGTTTTTTCTCCGTTGTTACAAGGGATCAATTTGCAGGATTGAAGAGGATGATCTTATTGAGCAAGATCTGTCCCATTTGGAACTTCAACCAAAGGAAAAATGCGTTATACAGTAAACAATTGTTTAAATGTGAAAATATGGTTGTGTTTTCAGAATGGTGGAGTTGAGAACTATGCAGGATCTATTTAGCTCACTAAATAAAAATTGAAAGTACCTACTTAAAGTCTCCCGATAAAAATA
The DNA here is from genome assembly GCA_030674115.1 of Micraspis discolor. Classification (NCBI taxonomy): domain Eukaryota; kingdom Metazoa; phylum Arthropoda; class Insecta; order Coleoptera; family Coccinellidae; genus Micraspis; species Micraspis discolor. The sequence continues at coordinate 9,128,350 of JARTUT010001740.1, forward strand.
ACTGAAAGTAATCAAATTGTCATATAATTATTTATTTGTTTCATTTTAAGATTTAGTTGCAACTTGTATAATTAATTTAAATCCATGAATGAAAAGACATAGCTTTAATTCACTGCTAGAATCCATAGTATATAATGTATAAAGTCCATATTTATCTTTATATAGTTTAAGACTAACTCCATATTTTTCAATCCACTAATTTCTGACATCAAATTCATTTTCGTGGCTTTTCATTTTCTATACTCTTTTAAATGTGCAATATTGTACCATTTGTAAGCACCTCTGAGGAAGATATTAAGTGTCTTGAATATATTCTTCAATACGAAACTTCTGACCAAGAGTATATTAGGACCATTTAGATGCAATAGCTTCGTCAATTTTGAAAAATGGTGAATAATTAATGCTTCAGAGTCTATGCAAATTTCGAAAGTACAAGGAATTGTCAAGTTCTTTTCTTGAAATTTCCATCATATGAATACTCCGTAATTACTAAACTGAGCATCGAAAAATAGTCTGGAAGCCTTGTTATCACATCCTCATCTAGTGTTGCATTGTTTCACTTATGTGGTATCAAGGTTTGAAATATGACCTTTTTCTGTTCAGAACGATACAACACTGACAATCAATTTTATCAAAAGACAAATTTTACTCAACTGTTGGTGTTTGAAAATTTTCAATGTCTGCCATATTTTCTGTCACTACCTGATTGTACTATAACCTAAATAATACTTATTTGAACTTTACCAATATTGCAACATTCAGGTAGTGGAGGTTTTTTCTCGAATTTACTAAGAGATAAATGTGGTGATGAATGTTGAGTCGGTGATAATATTGTAAAAAAATATTTGAAAACCTAGTCACTTATTGAATTCCTGTTTTCCAAATTCTTGGATTTCAGTATTCCAATAGCCCCACTAATAATAATTAAAAAAAAACAATTGAAAATGATTTTCAAACAATTGCTTTTGTGGTTGTACTGTTCATATTTTTTGTAATTCATGTATAAAAAATAATATAGGCTTCATGTAAATAAAAAAAAATATTAATCCATTTGTTTTATTCTTTATTCTACATAAACATTTATCACAGTCATAACCTGAAATTTTAAAGTTGTCTTCTTCATGAGTCAAACAGAAAGAAGTGATATCATGTTTCTCAAATTTCTTCTGTAAGATTGAACTCCGAACTGCACATGGCCACAAAATCCCTAGAAAAATATGAAATAAATTTTAATTATTGGAATGAATGATATAAAATTACAAAATGTACTTAAAAAATATTATCTTATATTCTGTAGATCTTTGAGAAATACAGAAAAAGCTTGCAACAACATTTTTATCACTATTTAATCTGAAGATGTTCTTCACGTTGTAAAGTTTAACCCTACAAATAATATCTTTTAACTGAGAATGATGGGCGAGGCATATACTAAGCCAATCATGAACACCTGAGACCCCTATGATGCTCACATGTAAGATGAACAGCTCTTATTAATCCAGCCCTCTATTATTTGAAAAATGATGTACCCAATTTTACCCATTCCAAAATTATAGAGGATGATTTTTCATTTGATAGTTTGACTACCGATTATTTGACACAAACATTGAGAGGTTTGGATAGGTGTCAATTCTGGCACCCACACAGAGCTTCCAGTTTTCATGGCAGAACAAATATTCCAAATATACACAAGCAGCGTAGCCACAGGCAGCATTCAGAGGTTGAGGCCTCTCTTCTTTTGGCAAACTGGCGTATCTCAGTAGATACAGATTGAAATATTTATTTCCCTAAATATATAGGTAGGTTCCCATCCACCCAAAACAATTTCTGGTTTTGTTCCTGCCTCAAAATAGCCTTTACCTTGGCATTTTTGCTGATTACCACAGCATGTGAGGCATTGTTGGTGTTTTTAATGTCGCTGGCTCGTTATTTTTACATACTATCTGCAGAGAATAGCATGCTCAATTAAATTCCTTCAAGACCTCAAATTTTTTGACTTACATTATTTGAGCAGTAAAATTGGGAAATTTATAGATGAAATCATGACCACATCTATAGCTGGCAGCAACTGGCAAAAATTTAGCTATGTTGAGCTGGATTGGTCTTCTTACCACAATTTCATAAAGCTGCAAAAGAATTTGAAATAACAAACAGTTACACAGAAATCAGTAAGGGCGAGTATTTGGCTACTGCATAATTTCAAAAATAGATTCTTGACATAAAAAATTACTATATTTCCATTATAAATGGTTTTAGAAAAGTACAGCATATATCTCAGATTTTGCTCTATAACGTGAAAAGAAGAAGAAAAATAACAAAAAAAACATAAATATTGATCTTTCTTTTTTTTATAATAAGTCCATTTGAGAGATAAAATCTTTTGTAATTGTTTCATTTAAAACATACCTATTAATTTTTAATTCTGCTCAAGCAGAAAAAGAAAGATAGCCTTATAATGAGGTTAGTGTCACCTTGTTTAAACCAGACTAAAGAGCAATGAATAGATAATTAAAACCTCCAGAAGTATTGTTTTAATTGCTTCATGCAAAATTATCGGAACATTATTAAATCAAGGCAAATTGGATTCAGACAGTGGCTTTCAGCGGCAAAAAACAAAGGGGTAGGTAACTATGTGAGAACACTAAGCGAAAAATGGAAAATTGCTGTTTTCCATTAGATTAGGTCTTAGTATTTCATTAACAATTGTGTTAGGCACTCTCATTATAGGATCCATAATTTTAACAAATGAATCGTTCTATATACCTTATATGGAAATAATAATTTATACTAATTACTCGGTCATAATGTTCCAATATTGAAACATTGGTTGGACTGAACAAGGCTATTTTGGGTTTGGAATGAGTTATTGAAAGCCCCCATTAATCAGTCAACAAACACACGTACCTTCATTCCCTGATGGAAAGGTATCACCTTATCATCCACTGCATGCATAATCATCACAGGGCAACGTATTTTGGACAAATGAACGGTAGATTCAAAAACAAAACCATTTTGTTCATAACCATCCAATAATACTGAAAACCATGGAACCCAAGAAAATATCTACAAACATGCAAAATTCTGTACAGGTTCCAATTTATCTACACAACAATTAATAATATTAGTATTGATAATGTATAACATTACATGATGACCAAATAAAGTAATCCATTTCTCTACATATGGAGGTTCAGGGTTTTTAATAATGAAATATTTTAATAGATGAAGCTGTTCTGTGTATTTGCCAGGAAAAATATCAGAAACACGTATTATATTTTGAATGACATGCTACAAATCTCGACATATGAGACAAGTTTGCGGTACGCTGTCATTAATCTATCCCATTTTCAGATTATTCTGCTACCATTATATCTACATGGTCTCCAGAACCTCCTGCTCTGATCCATCGGACTACATCCTCTACATCTGGTCTCTCCTCAATGTCTGAGCCCATCATATTCTTTCCCATGATGCATTTCAAAATCCTCATCTTCAGCAAATACTTTCAGAGATATGATTCTTCAAAGTTTGTAAACAACTCGGAAGTAGTTTAATAAGAGAGCCAAAGTTTCCAGAGCAAACGTCATTATTCACACATTTTGTTGAAGCAAAATCTGATCAAGTAATTGCGAAAATATAAGTTAGCACATCGAAAGCCAAAATTTTGGCATTGAGAATCCTAAATTATCACCCAAAGCCTTCTACTACACATCAACATTAATGAACAAATTGAAAAAAAATGGGAGAGGCCAACTTACCCTTCCTACAGGTGAATCCAGAACAGCTTCCTTTAATGTTGTGAAACTAGATTCTAATATCATACCTTTAGGAACAATATTTTCTTGATTTAACATATAAACAGTTTCTACACATATGGCTGACCCTAATGATTGTCCCCAAACATAAACGGATGATGAGGTCCTATTTTTTAACCACTTAAACAAAAGGACACAGTCTCTCACCAAACCATCTTCTGTTAGGTAAGATCTAGAAGAATCTCCAAAGCCTTAAATTTGTAAATTGAAAATGCATTAAGAAATAGAGCGATATTAAATTCAAGTTCAAGAATCAGAATTTGGCTTTTACAATAACTCCAATTTAAGATAAAGTAATAATCATTTATCATACATTATTTGAAATTTTTTGAGTTGACATATAAAAGAACGGAAGATTAATATGCACTTTTATGATTAAAACATAACCTTTTCTACTACAATGTTCCCACACTGGTGTCACATTACGTTATATAACATTTGTTGTATAACTAACTGTAACAAATGCTAAATTTATATATAACTTTTGTTTCCTAACCTTGTGGCAGATCAAATATGAAAACAAGGGCCACTAGTAATGAAGAATGAGAGTCAGGAAGAAGATACTCCCAACTGTTCAATGATATTGTCGCAGTCGTGCCTAATGTTAGATGATATTTTAAAATTTTATAGAACAGCAGTATGGGAGCATCTTAAGACAAGATTTTTTAGCGTCTTCAATTTATGAATAACAAATAGCATAAATAAATCAAAAAAGACAGAACTGAAGATGCATTTCTTGTCATTGGAATATCTATATTTCTTATTTAAGATCTCAATGGTCACTTGGTTCAGAATGACTGACAAATATTTCAATTCAATGAGTTAATCAAACCGAAAGAGTTTCCATATGGCAGAACAAATTACAAAAATTAAAGAAGCTCCAATATCTATAAGGAATATATATGTGATGCCATAAGTCCGTATCTTTGATTCAAACAAAGTGATTTTAATCAGAAGTTTACAAGATCAAGATTGATATTTTATTGAGTTCCTAAAATTAAGAGAACTAGTTCATACAATATCACTATTGCCACCCTGCCTATCATGAGATCTTCAGAGAACAGAAAAAAATTAAGTGAATGTATGCACCTCGCATGATTGTCAGTTTCGATCTTATTTCAAACATGGATTTTCTAATGATAAAATTATATAGGTACAATTAAGGTAGAGAGAATCATATTAAAGTACTTCCTTTTCAAGTTGATCAATATGAGTAAATGAGACATAAAGCAACTGACCAAAAAATTGTACATTACTTCTTTACCAATGATGTTGGGTTCACTGTTATACTTACATCTATAATCAAATACAATCACATGAAATAATGAGCTGAGCATTTCATATTTGGGACTAAAGGATGCTCTGCTCTGTCCCCTGCCATGAAATAAAAGTAAGACATTGTAAGGACTGTCACTTAAAAGTTTTTCATAATCTGAGGTAGATAAATCTTCTGTTTGGTTCAGGATGTAATCTTTGGGCAGAAAATGGTAGGCACCAATACTAACATCCTTTCCTCCTTCATCTTCAAATGTTACATAAAAATTACGAACACCTAATTTTGTATTTTGATCGTAATGTAATCTATTAGTAGGAGCACCTCCTTAAAAACAATCTTAGTTTTATTTCATTCATTTCATTAAGTATGCAGCTCACCTGTTGTGAATAATGTTTTCCTTAATATATAAGGAGATCTCGAAATTATAACAGGAATAAATGCAAATATCAATACTGCAACTAATATCACCAATAGTAACCTAACAAATATTTATTTTTAATTTAATGTGAAAACATAGGGGATACTCACAAAATAATAGAAATTGTTAAACCTATGCTATTCATCACAAGAATTTTCCTATATTTGTTTCATTTCCGATAATTAAGCAAAATTGAATTAGTTTCACTCATTCACGATACTGCTAGTTGAACACATAGATAAATAAAAGTTTAACATTTGACGTTATTTGTTTTTTCAAAACTTAATCGATCATCTGTTTCCTGTTTGTTTATCTTATGAGTGTAGAGATAAGGAGGTATTACTTTTATGAAACACCTGATCAAAAAGTGTCCATTGTGTAAGCGTAGATGTCTCTAGTGTATTGATGTGACACTGATTGTCTGTGAAGATTTGGAAGTGCAGTGTTGAAGTTATTGAAAATCATAATTATTCCGTATCTGAGAGACTTATGTTCACGTGTGTGTTTGAAAGAAAGTTTTCGTGAATTCTATTTACAATCGATATATTTTTATTGTCGGTTGTTTTAAAAAAAAGCTTATCCCTGTTCAAGTCAGATGTTTGAATACCACGATGAACCAGTATTAATTACGAATTATTTTCTAGGTTACCAATATGTTGTAGTTTTCAAACAATTATAAATAGGCGTCAAGAAAATACTCGTTAAAAGTTGATCGTTCAATTTTCAGATAAATTTCAATTCTCCAATTTGATCGACCTTCAGTCACATCACAACTTAAACGACATCTACCTTCATCAATTTTGATAGACACTTTACATATGGAGTGATCCTCCTTTCCTCTACCCTTCATAATTTAATTGGCACATCTGATATTTTCAATTATATCAAATATTATTTAATATCTTTGGATATTTCAATCTCTTCTATAGGTGGACAGGTGGTTTCTATTTGAACTTCCGTTCCTTTTCTTGAATTTAAATGAATGAATGAAAAAATAAAATGCACCATTTTAGCCTCCAACCGGATTATAAACGGGCAACAAAGGTTACGATTTTTTTGAAACATTGAAAATGTACAACTGGGTTATGAACAACTTTTTTTATAATCATCATATATTGAATAAATGTTATAAATTATTTATTCCAAATGCGTTATTGCTGTGTAAATAATAAATAACAACTGTAATGTAATGTTATATGCAAATAGGTAGTCAAAAATATTAAAGTGAGCTCTTACGATATTTTTTTTAGTTCACATTCAAATAGCATATGATTTCAAACTTAAATTAATGTTTTACTGCTATGTATGTTTCATTTTACGTTCAAACCTACCTCAAACTCCAATAACGCAAAAACTGCTGAGATTTTACTTATGACATGACAAAATCATCAAATGAGGTATCCCATAATACGAGGGCCATTCAGAAACTAACCTCCGATTGGTCACAGTGCGGGTAGTGGGGGAGTAGCGCGCCATCTGTGCATTCACGCGCTCAGCAGGTCAGTCGGCATCAAGCCGTAGTCGAGTGAACATCGTACCTGCGCTAGTTTAGTTTTTGTGGCAGTTTGAAATGTGTGCTGCAATAGAAAATCCCGCCAAATGTGGTGCGTGCTGTTATAAGGTTTTTACAGCCAAAGGATACTCTGCAGCAGCTATTCATCGTGAGCTTTGGGCCGTGTACGGACCAAAATTTATGAGTGAAGGAGTTGTCCGTGAATGGGTACGTTTATTTAAAAGTGGACGAGAAAACTTTCATGATGAAGAGAGGAGTGGTAGACCATCATTGGTGACTGACGAACTCGTTCAGACAGTTGATGCAAAAGTTCGTGAAAATCGACGTTTCACAATGGCGGAGTTGTCTACTAATTTTCCACAGATTTCTAAGACTTTTTGTATGAGATAGTGACAGCAAGATTGGGTTACCGTAAGTTCTGTGCACGATGGGTGCCTCAAGGCACAAGCGGGTGATTTTTATGCAGAAGGATGTCACGAGCCCGCCCGGTTCCAGAGAGTGTACCAAATACCTCCCGGACTAGCTCTCAGAGCTGAGACTATTTACTAGGGCGCCACTCTCTTTTATGATGTTAAATAAAAGGGAGGTATCACCACAGATCTCAGGGGGAAAACAAAAGAGAGAAAACGTACACGAAAACCCACTCTCTAGAAGCCAGAACAAGCTCGATCACACAAAATGAGAGTAGTGACTGGTAGAAGAAGAAAAAAGAATCAATTGTTTAACAATTTAATCTCACCAAAAATGTGGTGATAACACTACAACTAATCAATGTCCTACCACAAAATATCTCTATCGAACTTACTAGTCAAATATCTTAATATGCGTTTAACCGAATTATATTACTAAACTTATCACCCAAAGGTGAACCTCAAAGTTAGATTAATACTGGCCAGCATGAATAAAACACCTATGTAACGGTCTATATCTAGGTGACTGAACAACAGGTCAACTGTTTATCGCTATATCAATGTCTCGACCTAAGTCGTTTATATTCTCAGATAACTTAAATGCTACGGACTAACCTTACATAACAGTCTAAGATGTACAGTGACTGTGAACAAAAGGATATTATGGGTTCTCAACCAACATTCACTCTTCAACCCTCGTAGAAAGGAAATTGGGTCAATACGTACTTCAGGCTCTTCGTAATACAATAATTCACATTACTTCCACAAGGCAAATGGCAACCAGGGTGTCTATTGTTCGATCTTCCAAGTAGAATGTGTTCAGATAGCTAGTACAGATGGTTTGTACAGAACGTAGATCCTACGTAGACTCACCTATTTCAGACAACCTCAAAACCGCCTCAGACAGCTCGCAGACAGTTTGCAGATAGTTCACAGAGTTCACAGACAGTTCGAGATCCGCAGCACAACAAACATAAGTACTCTCAACATAAAACGGAGCTAATCTTCTCCATCGAATATCTTCCCTTTATAATCCGCATTAAGCGTTAACCTTTTTCCATAAACCAAATAGAAACAGGTCTCTATTAGGGCTTAAACCATAAATCTTGTTCCAATCCGCAATCAATACGATAAAAATCCAAGAGTTTAATGGTTTGATACTCGCCAGAAAAACGGAGAAAAGCAAAGTGACACGCTCCAGCTGATTTGCGTCAACCCGACATATACGACCACAGACGCAATCACAGAGCGGAGAGCATTCAGTAACGCTACCATCAACAGTAGTGCCACGGGTCGGAAAATGTACTATCTAGATAGCGGCGTTGCCAATAGTTGGTCGGAACTAACGGAACGGAAATTTTAAACCGTGACAACTCCCCTTCCTTCCACAGGAGGTGAGCATAGGTCACCGACGACTCACACATAAGAACCATATTGCGCACTCGCCAAACAAAACTCAACGCCAAGATGGCAAAACAATCAAAAGTGAAAGATATCTAGTCACTGAGGGCGACTAGATACCGGCTTGTCCAGCTGGGTATAACGGAAAAACCACAAGAAGAAGAAGAAAGCAATCGATTCAACCAAAAACAAAACAATAAGCCAAAATGGTCGAAATGTCAAATTTTGAAACAAAAGAAAACTTAACCGGAATCCGAATCGAAGACCACGGTTAAGGTGCTGAACAAGGAGGACTTGCTTTATCGAAGGTCGCAACCTCCACGACCCCCATCACATCCTAGAGAGGTGATGTCCGAATCGGGAAACTCAAAATCGGGGTAATAATTTACTCAAATATAGGCAACGTCAAAGCCGGAAATTCCAATGGTCCTCGTGGGTAAAGTGCGCTGCGACAATACACGACCACTGGTGTCACTAACTCGTCGGGAGTTTCTCGAAAAAAAACACCATAAAAGGAAAATCTCATTCAAGACACGCGCCTTCCAGGCAAACGCAAAGAAAAGTCACAATCGGGTATTTCACGTCATCAACTCGGAATCAAAAACGCCAAAGTCGCCACATCGGCACAAAATCCAATCAATCGCCGACACGGCAAAAAAAACCACAACACTTCTGCTCCAAGGCAGCCAACAGTGTAAGCCAATACGAAATCAAATCATCCCCACCATAATCGGGATCCCAAACTCACAAAGCGAAGGCAAGGCACAAAAAAAAACAAAACGAAACGGACACGTCAGATGTTAGACGGTCATAATCCCGAGCATATGACGGTCCCAAAATATATCCCCACCGTCACCGGGGCTAAAACGTACAGAAAAGGCAAGGTACGAACGACATTTACTTACTGAAACGGACTCGTCAGATGTTAGACGGTCATATTCCCGAGCGTATGACGGTCCCAAAAATATCCCCACCGTCACCGGGGCTAAAACGTAGAAACAAAAGGCAATCTCAAGCCGGAACGCACTCATAAAGCACTAAGCCACCCGACAACTCAGAACCACCAAAACTAGGTACTCTCCTCCAAACAGGTATCAGGATATCGTCTGAGATCTTTAACATGCCAGACACCTCTATCACTTCCATCCCTCCATTGCAGTTGATAAGCATTATGGCCAACTCTCCGACGCACAGTGCAGGGTCCGACAAATCTGGGCGCCAACTTGGAGGCAAAGCCCTTAGAGGCATCAGATAAAAGTTTATTGCGGGTCAGGACAAGATCTCCCTCTCGGAAAGTGACAGGACGGCGGCGCAAATTATAACGTTGACGATTACGCTCCTGAGCGCGAGCCAAGCGCTTCTGAATGTCGGCAAACAACAGCCGGTAGCCAACCTTTTAGCGTCCACAACCTCCGAAGGACGTCTAGGGTCCAACTCTACCACAGTGTTATAGGCATCTCCAGATGGGCGATATTCTCTGCCAAAATTAGCGAAGTAGGGGCTACAACCAATAACCTCATGACGACCAGTACGAACGGCGCAAGTAACAGCAGAAAGGTGTTTACTCCAAGTTTTATGGTTATCCTTGACATAACAGGAGAGCATGGTCTTAACTATACCATTGCTGCGCTCGGTAGGATCACAGTGCGGACTATAAACTGGAGTGAATATGATGTTGACTTTATATTTCTGACACAGCGACGTGAAAGAGGTACTGCGCATCTGGGTGCCATTATCGCAAATGAGCAAACGAGGAACTCCGTAAACAAGAAAAATATGCTGCTCCAGCAGATGACAAAGGGAAACAGCAGTAGCATTGCGCAAAGGAAAGGTCAAAACATACTTGGAGAAATAATCAGTAACTACTAAGATGTACTTATATCCGTTGGACGATGGCAAGGGACCCACGAAATCCAAACTTATCATCTCCCAAGGTTCGGTAACAACCGGTCGGGTTCCCATAGTTCCAGCAGGAGCTTGAAGGTCAGGTTTATGCTCCAGACACACCGAGCAACGACTCACATATCGGGCTACATCGGCACGCATCTTAGGCCAAAAATAGCGTTGTCTCAAGCGCCAATAGGTCTTAAAGACACCAGGATGTCCGGCGGAAATATCATCATGATGTTGACGAAGTAGGCTCTTCCTGAACTCCCCAGGTACCACCAATTTCCAACAATCCCCCGCATCTCCTAAACCAGGATAAGGGGCGGAAACGTATTTCCAAAGTAAGCCATGCTCCTCCCTCCAGGTAGGGTATTTGTCCGGAAATGTGTTCAAGTCTTCTCTCATCTTGAGATACCAAGGATCCCTAGACTTATGGAACAGCTGGCGATCATCAGAGTCCAGCACCTCGTCCACAGACACTGGGACGGACCTGGACAACATATCAGGCACGACATTCAGTTTACCCTTGCGATGGACAATTTCAAAGGTGAAGGGCATTAGGCGCAAACTCCAACGAGCCAATCGACCCTGTGGGTCCTTTAGGTTATGCAGCCACAGCAAAGAGTGGTGATCGGTAATTACCTTGAAGAAGGTACCCTCCAGGTAATGGCGTAGTTTTTCAACAGCCCAAATCACGGCAAGGCACTCACGCTCCGTGGTCGAATAGTTGCGCTCTTGTCGAGTTAACGAACGGGAAAGATAGCACAAGACTCTCTCACCATCATCAAATTGTTGGGTGAGAACGGCTCCGAGTCCGTAGGCGGAGGCATCAACTTGCACAATGAACTGGCGATCAAAGTCAGGGCAAGTGAGTACAGGGGCAGACGCTAGCTTCTCTTTATTTCACTGAAAGCTAATTCACACTGGGGTGTCCAATTCCAGCGGACATTTTTCTTAGTCAAATTCGAGAGGGTTCGCTCAAATCGGCCAAATTAGGAATGAACCGGCGATACCATGCGGCGGTTCCCAAAAAGGAACGGATGGCGGCAACATTAGTGGGAGTAGGAATACTCAAAATAGCCTCGACCTTTTCAGGATCCGGGCGAAGACCATGTCTGTCGACAACATACCCCAAATATTTCAGCTGAGGGCGACAAAAAAACATTTTTCACGCTTCACGACAAAACCAGCCGCTATAAGCCTATCCAACACCTTACCCAAAATTTCTAAGTGTGTGGCGAAATCTCCACTAACGATGACAATATCGTCCAAGTACACAAAGACGTACGGCTGAAGATCAGGACCAAGAACACCGTCCATAATACGTTGGAAAGTAGCGGGAGAATTAGTTAGTCCGTAAGGCAAGCGTCGAAACTGATATAAGCCGCGACCAGGGACGGTGAAAGCCGTATATTCCCTCGAGTTAGAAGCCACCTGAACGTGGTGATAGGCCGTTTTTATATCCAAAGTGCTCAACACACGAGCATCGCGCAATTTGTCTAGTATTCCAGAGATATATGGAATAGGATAAGCGTCCCTCTTGGTGACGGCATTAAGGCGCCTATAGTCGACGCAAAAACGATAAGTACCGTCCTTCTTAGGGACGAGACAGACTGGTGAAGACCACGAGCTACCAGAAGGTTCAATTATTCCCTTTCTCAACATATCATCAATTTCCGCGTCTATGATCTTTTGTTTGTGTGGGGAAACTGGATACCAACGTTGTTTGACAGGTCGGGTATCAGGAAGCAATTCAATCTGGTGCTCAGCAGCAGACGCACATCCAAGGTCATCGCCCATGCGAGCAAATTTTTCTTCAACATTCTATCCAGCTGCATCCTCTCAGCAGGTGAAAGGAATTCCTTAACGCCATTCGAAGCCTCGAGTTCATCCAAAGCTTCTACAGGGGAAGCAAAGTGCCAGACATCATCTCTTATATTAGGCACTATATCCATTTTTCTCCAAAAATCTATCCCAAGTATCAAGGAATGCCGCAAAGATGGAACCACCATTAGGTTCAACCAAATCAGCTTGTTCTTCAACTTAACAGGAGCCGAAATATAACCAGGACTCTCGCATATATCCCCATTAGCCACAGTACACGATTTAAGCGATGGAGTCAGTTTCAATCCAATCTCCAAAAGTCTCTCATATCCCTTACTACCCACAAGCGAAACACTCGCACCGGAATCTAACAAACCCACAAATTTAAGCCCCCAAAATATGTACAGTAAGGTAAGGTCGCTTGTCTCCATCAGCATGGGACAAAATGTAATCAAGAACAGCTGCTCTTCCTATGACCGCACTATGATCAGACGAGGACGACCCGCGGTCATCTAGTTTCCTCGTCGGGAGTTTTCCGAAGGCGGAGGAGAAGCAAAGCGTACAGATCGAGAATTTACCTGAGGAGAGCAATCAGGGCATGTCCGAACAGTAAAACCGGTTTTTCCGCAGCGATTACAAAGTAATTGTCTTGGTGACGGACAATTGACACGTCTATGACCAGACTTCTGACAGTTCCAACACACGACAGCGGTCGACGTCGTCGGCGGTTCACGAGGACTCACCTCAGAAAGAGAACTAGACCGAGAGCTAGAAGAAGCACAAGGAAGCGACACACACGCTAGTTCGGAGTCAACATAACTCTGACGTTTCCTAGATGGAGGCACATAGCTATCAGCACGATACTTTTTAACCTCGAGGCGCAGGCACACATCCTCCAGTTCCTGTAGGCTATCAACAACAGGCAACTGCGTCGCATAAAAAGGCGCCAAATTTCTGGTTATTATTCCTAACTTTATCTGTTCATCAACTTCCCATATCTCCTAAACATAGAGTTCATGCATGTCAAATAATCCACAATTGATTCTGAGGGATCTTGCGTTCGGTTCAAGATATCGGTGAACAAACGAGAACGATAATCTGGAGGTTCGTAATGCCTAAGAAGCAGGAGGACAAGCTCTTCCAGTCCTTAAATTTATCACGATTAGATCGATACCACATTAACGCTCTACCGGAAAAAGATCAACAGCTGAATCGAAAATTTGACTCTCTGTCACTCCACGAGCCCTTCCCAACTCTACAACACGTTCCAAGAAACTATGCACCGTAATATCCTTCGGATCACCCGTGAAAGTTAAATTCCACTTCTGTAAATTCAAAGAACGAGGAGGTTCCCAAAATTCGCATGAGTGCTAGTACGAGCAAATGGTGGATGCGCGGAAGCAACCGAGGCTTCATCATCAGAACAGTCACCCTCAGAGGAGGAGCAACAAAAACAGAGGCAGGATCATAAGCCGGAGGCTGAGCGCAAACATCAACTAAAGTACTCTTACATTTTTAAGCATATCAGCAACATTCAATGGCAAAGATTCTTTCGAACTACCAGACTCTAAACGTTCCAACCGAGAAACGACATGACACAACCTAGTAAATATCGCCTCAAGGCATGGGTCAGGTCCCTAAACAACGTTAACAATTCATCATACTTGCTCATACAAATATTAAATTCTGATACAGTATCCAACTCAACTATAGGATACTCAAAAGACCTATTACCCTTCTCTACTTTCAACAAAGGACGCAAACAGGCACGCAAATCCCGAACTGTCTGTGTATCCGAACATTTAAAACCTCTTACACGCAATTCATATTGTAATTCATCTTTCTTAAGCCTATTAAGATTATTTTTCAGAACCATACTTGCCAAATACCTTTACAATAAAATCAAAATATGATCAAAATCTGAAAATCAAAGTAAACCGCACAAAAAATTCAAATGAACCTTAAAAATAACAATCTATTTTCATCCAGTCACCACCTCAGTTGAACTTGTATAAATAAAAACAATCTCAAAACAAGTTCCCTCGAAACCACTTCGAGGCCTCGCGCTGGGCGCCACTTTATGTCACGAGCCCGCCCGGTTCCAGAGAGTGTACCAAATACCTCCCGGACTAGCTCTCAGAGCTGAGACTATTTACTAGGGCGCCACTCTCTTTTTATGATGTTAAATAAAAGGAGGTATCACCACAGATCTCAGGGGGAAAACAAAGAGAGAAAACGTACACGAAAACCCACTCTCTAGAAGCCAGAACAAGCTCGATCACACAAAATGAGAGTAGTGACTGGTAGGAAAAAAAAAGAATCAATTGTTTAACAATTTAATCTCACCAAAAATGTGGTGATAACACTACAACTAATCAATGTCCTACCACAAAATATCTCTATCGAACTTACTAGTCAAATATCTTAATATGCGTTTAACTGAATTATATTACTAAACTTATCACCCAAAGGTGAACCTCAAAGTTAGATTAATACTGGCCAGCATGAATAAAACACCTATGTAACGGTCTATATCTAGGTGACTGAACAACAGGTCAACTGTTTATCGCTATATCAATGTCTCGACCTAAGTCGTTTATATTCTCAGATAACTTAAATGCTACGGACTAACCTTACATAACAGTCTAAGATGTACAGTGACTGTGAACAAAAGGATATTATGGGTTCTCAACCAACATTCACTCTTCAACCCTCGTAGAAAGGAAATTGGGTCAATACGTACTTCAGGCTCTTCGTAATACAATAATTCACATTACTTCCACAAGGCAAATGGCAACCAGGGTGTCTATTGTTCGATCTTCCAAGTAGAATGTGTTCAGATAGCTAGTACAGATGGTTTGTACAGAACGTAGATCCTACGTAGACTCACCTATTTCAGACAACCTCAAAACCGCCTCAGACAGCTCGCAGACAGTTTGCAGATAGTTCACAGAGTTCACAGACAGTTCGAGATCCGCAGCACAACAAACATAAGTACTCTCAACATAAAACGGAGCTAATCTTCTCCATCGAATATCTTCCCTTTATAATCCGCATTAAGCGTTAACCTTTTCCATAAACCAAATAGAAACAGGTCTCTATTAGGGCTTAAACCATAAATCTTGTTCCAATCCGCAATCAATACGATAAAAATCCAAGAGTTTAATGGTTTGATACTCGCCAGAAAAACGGAGAAAAGCAAAGTGACACGCTCCAGCTGATTTGCGTCAACCCGACATATACGACCACAGACGCAATCACAGAGCGGAGAGCATTCAGTAACGCTACCATCAACAGTAGTGCCACGGGTCGGAAAATGTACTATCTAGATAGCGGCGTTGCCAATAGTTGGTCGGAACTAACGGAACGGAAATTTTAAACCGTGACAAGGAATTTCAAAGCTTGTGAAGAGATACGATAAGTGCCTCAATCGTAATGGAGACTATGTCGAAAAATCGTGCAAAGATGTAGTTGTAAGATGTATATATTAAAATATTTTTACTTAACTTGGTGCATTTTTTTCAATTAACCGGATGTTAGTTTCTGAACGGCCCTCGTATCATAATATACTGGGTACAATATTTATAATTAGAATGTAGTAGTCAATTTCGGGTACCTATAACTAGAAGCTCTTGAGATCTGAATATATTTCAAAGATCATAATCTCAAACCACAACCTAAAAATTTTCATATCAAAATTCCGATAAACTTTTCATAAATCATCAATAGGTTCTCGCCGTGAATCACCCTGTATTAGGATTCCGGATATTTATTCCTATCATTGGTCAGGTGTCGGCTTCTTTCTGAGCGGTGCCGTTCCTTATTCGCCGCAATGTTCCGTCGACGTTAACCTAAAAACGTTAACTGATGTGACGTTGACGTAATGTTAGTAGCGGTAGACCTGGAGGTCAGCTTTTCAGTCGATAGCGTCCGTTCATCTATACCGATAGAAAGTTTCTGGCTTGTATTTGTATAAGTTTATTTCGGGTGAGAGTGAATAATCGATTATGTTGCTTAAATGTTTCACTGAAAAGTTTGCAGGGTTATCTTAATAGAGTATTAGAAGTTTCTCGGCTCTAATACGGAATAGATTTGGCACAGGGCCGTTGCAAGGCGTATTTTCTCAAGGATATCTTCATAACCATAAGGCATACGGACTAGGTGAAAATGTTTCGAATAAAAAACGTATAGAATTCGAAAGAAAAAATGGGTAGTTCCATTTGAAATTGCAAATCTGATGATCTTTCCGCTATAACCTGAAGTTCTATTTTGATGAGAATATTTTATAATTGTTTTACCCCTTAGAAAACTGTGAATTGCCAAATACAGAGAAGAAATGTGTGCAAAAAATCAATCTTTGGAATGGTCAAGTGAGCAGGACGAAATTTTGATTAATTTCGTTAAAAATCATCAAGCCTTATTTGATATACAAGTGAAGGATTATCGGAAGTTGCAATTGAAGAATGCTTTATGGCGGGAAATTGGAGAAATTCTACTGAAAACTGGTAATGTATTCATGGCATCATCTACCCGAATCGAATTCTTTAAATTAAACAAATTCCTTGCCGAATATTTTACACAAGGGCGGTTCTAGGAAGAATTTCTGGGGATGAGGAAGTGTAATCTCTTCAGATAAGAAAAACTTCTACGTCTTTCCACGAAATGTTGTTATTGTAAAACATATTCCAATTCTTAAAATATGTTCATATGATGACATTTTTTTTGTTATTTTCGTTATTTCATTTCCAAAGATAGATGAATGGAAATAAAACGCTTTCAGTGCTCTGAGAAGGATAATAGCCTTTTAGATGTCCCCACGAAAAGAAATCCGTCGTAGTCAAATCAGGCGACAGTGGAGACTAACCAACATCACCTTTTCTTAAAATTCTGATCGTCACAGTAATCGATGATTGATTTTAATAAAATATTTCACCGATTCAAACACGTTCCTTTACAAAATATTTCTCTATAACAAATTTTCCACTTATATATACTTGACGAAGTAAAATAAGAACTGTCAAGACCAATGACTGAAGAACAAAGTAGTACATACAATATACCTTTTCGGCAGATAGCCCGTATAAAATTTTAGGTTTTATCAATCAGAATTTTCGGCTAGACGTGGGAAACAAATGATATTCAGTTAATTAGCTGCTGCCGATTCTACTCCTAGGTGTTCAGTTTTTATAGCATTTTTCATCTTTAAGTTTCAACAAAATTCAGTGCTAGTTTCAATAATATCCAAGGATCCTTTACTTAATGGCTGTTTTCTTGACAATGCTGAAAAAATAATGAACTGAAGGAAAATTTAATTACAGACATTGAATGCAATAAGAGGTGGGCATACGTCAGGGACTATTATGTGAGAAGGCGGACTAAACCAGGTACTGGTACAACCAGTGAAGCAGCTAAGAGGAGAGCAGAGCTCTTATCATTTTTAGATTCCATGCCTCCTAGCAAAAGAAGGTATGTTTAATAATTATTTATAAAGGTGAACTTAGAGATACAATATTTCTTCCAGTTCTACCACAAATGCAGGTGATAACAACAGCGTCGAGGAAAAGTATATCGATAAACAAATTAAAATTGACGAAAAGATAGATCAAAATATCAAGAAATATACTGAATCTGAAAATATTCGGCTATCAGTGAAAAATCATTCGATGAATGGGAATAGACCATTTCATAATACCGAAGCAGGACAATTAGAGGCACCAAAGAGATATCATAATTCTTATTCCAATTTGAAATATCCTGATGAAGCTTCTCAAAAGCTGATAGAAATAGTTGAGAGATATGCAGACCAAGATGAAAATGATTTATTTTTTGCATCGATGACCAAAATGGTTAAAAAACTACCAGTTAAAGATCAGGTAGAATTAAGAATGCAAATAGGAACTTTAATTGGAAGGGCAGAAATTGCTTATTTGTCCAAAATTTCTCCAGATACTTGACCAGAAGCGCAATAAGTACACATCTGCTTGAATTGGGCGAATGGTAGCTGTTTAATTGCTTACTTGATTGGTTTTTGTACACTATAGCTTGGATTTTTTGTAAATACATTACTTGATTATACTTTTTTATGAAGCAAAGCTCTTATTACTAGTAGATTTCAAGATCGCATTGAGGAAACCAAATTTCAGAAGCTCCTAACGGTTGAACTATTCGAACGTCGGCCTAATAACTTAAATATGAGAACTCAAGCTCATCCACTTTGGCAGATAGAGAGTATACGACCGATCATAATCAAATTTGCCCATGGATATTTCATCAGGAAATCGAACCCAATCGCTTCAGACCATTTGCGGAGACATTCGAAAATTACAAACATTTGGTCAAAATGATAGTACACTGTTATACAGGGAAAAATCGCGCGTAAAAGGAAGTTCTTTATTGTTTTTAATATTAAAACATTCACCTAAAGAAGATTAAGTTCCCATTAAGGCCAAGAAAGATTACTCAACCTATTCTGAAATTTTATAATTACATCGTTTTCTGTAGGCATTTCGATAGCAACTTTGAATGTGCCTTGAACAAAAAATATAGACGGGTAGAACAGGTATACCTTTTGGAAAGCGATATGTTATGTTAATAGAATATCGTTGTTTTGGTTTAGTTGCAGTCTTTATCGATTAAATAAATTTTTTTTCAATACGCTACGAAAAGATCAAAACTCTTTAAGTTGCTAAAATTTGATACACATTTAAGTATGAAACTCATTGACATGCAAGCAATGTACTATATTCAACGTATTATATGGTTATTGATTTCTTTTATCTATCAGGATCCATCATAAATAGGTGCAATCATCTTCAGGTTTCTTCCCTCTATCTACTTTTTTCTTAATAAACCAATATTTATACTCTGGGTGTAACTATCGGATTTTCCTATCACTGTGTTTACTCACCGATTTTTTACTTATCTCAGTTATCGCAAATCTGAATTATCATTTATAATACAGCGGAGAGTCCTACACATTCATGGCCTAATTTCTTATCTGGGGTCCTACAGACACCAGTAGTTTTAGTAAATTTCATTTCAATATTGTTTGTCACTTTTGAAATAAAAATGTCTAATAATATCAATAATAAAGATAATAATAATAATAATAATAGTTATGGCGTGTCAGGATGGAGTAATAAATACCAGATGGTATAAAAAGAACATCATGAAAATGGACACCCCAACAACTTGCAGAGCGTGCCATAGTCAACAAGAAACGATTATGCACATTCTTTCTGCCTGCACAGTCCATGCTCCATCAGGGTATATAGAGAGTCACAACGCGGCACTCCGAGCTCTCTACTTCCATCTAAGAGCGGCATATGAGATAGACAAAGAACCGGTGCTATCATATGTGCCTCTGGAGATTGAAGCGGTAGTCCAGAACGAGAGAGCTCGAATATACTGGAACTATCCTGTCTCAACAACACGTCAAATCAATGCAATAAAGCCAGACATACTTCTTTTAGACAAAGAACTGAAGGAATTGTTCGTCGTGGAATTCTCCTCCCCTGCAGAAAACAATATAGTGATGAAAGAATAACAGAAAAGGCAAAAATACAAAGATCTTGTTTTCGAACTTGGAACTATGTACCCAGGTCATAAAGTAAGGATGGTTATACTAATCATAGGATGTCTCGGTGGAATGAGATCCAACTACGTGGAAGAATTGAAAATTATTCTGGCCTGCAGATCTGAAGCCGAGATACTAGCGCACAGAATGCAGAAGGCGATGTTGCTTGGGTCACTGCATATCATCAGATCCCATGAACTTTAGATGCCACTTGCAGCTCATCTCTTTTGTTAAGGTCGCTGCAAGGGTCGGACGAAGAACTTCTCCATGGAATGTGTGAGGGGTTTTTAGTGAGTAACCAAACAAGATCTTGGAGTCTCACACTACCCAGAGTGCGGACCCTCTGGGCGCCCATAAAGGGTTTTCCCCTCACACGAAGAAAAAAAAATAATAATAAAGATAATAATAATAAAGTTTATGGAAGCAGATAAAAAGTATATCGTATGAATTAAAATGAACTTATCTAAAAACTATAAAAGTTCAAGAATTTTTCGTGGGTAACAAATAGTATTCCTTTCAATAACATTATGATCTGTCAATTGTGAAAGAAAAGATACAAAGTTTACCTAATTCGAAAGAAGTGAAAACAAATTTAAATGAAAATAAACATTTTAAATGAATTTCACCCGATTGAATATGGTCCACAAACAAACGTTTTTCGACACCTGAAAAAATCGATTGATGCGTTCAGAATGCATGTTTTGGAGATAACCTGAATCAGAGTGGCTAAAATGCTTCGACAATTGGTTCAAACGCATGCTAAAGTGTATAGATCTTAATGGGGAATATTTTGAAAAACAATAAAGCGATTTTCGATGATTAATATTGGTTTCGTTCTCTAATCACGAAATATTAAAGGCAACATTCGTATATTATATTTCAATGATTGGATTGCTTACTCTATTACCTATCTTTGATCAATTGAGAAATATTAAAATAGAACATTTTCGCTTTGGAACCAGAAGAGAATGACTTCCTGAAACTATACCAACCCGAGAAAACATTAGATTTCACTTAATGATGAAATCGAATGAGATTTTTTAAGGTATAATAAATAAAAATAATTTTGGATGTATGATTTTTTGCTACAGCAGAGAATGCGCTAGTGTAGATATTTTTGGATACAGTGCTCCGTTATTGTCCGTTATTCAAGCAAGAAGTTCTCAGTACGTATTCAACGCTGCTTTCAGTTGTGAGTCACTAGAGTAAACAGTAACTCATATAGATTTTAACTAGAATGTGAATAAGATACCTTCCTATCGATATTATTCTTCAGTTAGATTATATTATTTTCATATCAATCGCAGCAACAAATATAATTTCGCCTAAGCTCTGCTTGACCACTCATCCTCTTTTGTCGGAAATAGCCTTCTCATCGGATTTATCCCGAAAAAGTCGATTGATATACCTTATCTAAAGATAAGAGAGGAATACCTACTTGATATTATAAACCAACGGGTAGCCGTCATATCAATGTGGTTTCACTGAATCACTCTGAAAATCACAGCTGTGTTATTTGAATGATTATTCCGAAAATACCTATTGATCTGTTTGATTCATTAAGTGTGGTGTCATTGTGAATGAATAAATGTCTGGTAATTTCAGAAAAGAGTTTAAATACAAACTTCAAACACAGAAGGAGGAACATCCTATTTTACATAATTTCATGAAATGGATACTGATACTTTTAGGTGTACTGTAAGTGTTGTTTGTATTATTTATCTATAATATAAAAATGAATCGCAAAATGTGTTGGTAAGCGCATAACTCAACAACGCCTGGACCAATTTGGCCAAATCTTTTTTTAAAATGTTCGTTGAAGTTCAAGGATGGTTTTTACGAAAAATCAGAATTATTGCTGGAAAAACCCTGAAAATAGCCCTTTTCTTTTTCCCATACAAATGATTTATAACTAAAACGTAGTCAATTTGAGCTTTATTGCTATGGTATAAAGCTTTGAAAGAATTAATTCAAACTAATCTTCCACTGTTAAATGAACAACAGAAGTATGTATTTGAAACTCTTATGAAAGTAACAAATGACGAAACTGGAGGGATTTACTTCTTAGATGCACCTGGTGGAACAGGAAAAACTTTTTTGATTTCATTAATATTAGCAACAATTCGCTCACAAAATAAAATTGCACTTGTACTCGCTTCGTCGGGAATCGCAGCAACTTTGCTTGAAGGTGATCGAACAGCCCATTCAGCACTAAAATTGCCAATAATAAATATATGCAAAGCAATGAAACTCCAACCTGCAACGTTTCGAAGAACTCTGCAATGGCAAAGGTTTTGCAGCAATGTAAATTGATTGTTTGGGATGAATGCACGATGGCACATAAAAAATCTTTGGAGGCTTTAAACAGAACCTTAAAAGATCTACGGAGCAATAATAACCGATTTGGTGGTGCAATGAATTTATTAGGAGGAGATTTTCGTCAAACATTGCCAGTGATTCCACGATCAACGCCAGCTGATGAACTCAATGCATGTCTAAAGTCCTCCAATTTGTGGAAACATGTTAAAGTACTTCATTTAAGCAAGAATATGCGTGTCGAGTTGCAAAATGACCAATCTGGAAACATATTCTCTAAACAACTCATTGACATTGGTAATGGCAAATTTCCTATAGACATGTTGACTGGCTGCATTAACTTTCCTCAAAGTTTTTGTCAGTTAACTCGATCAAAAGATGAACTTATTCAGAAGGTGTTTCCAGATGTTTCCCAAAATTACAGAAACCATAATTGGTTGAGCGAACGAGCTATACTGGCTGCAAAAACATAGATGTAAATGAATTAAATTTCCAAATTCAAGAACAAATTACAGGCGAATTGAGGATATATAAATTAGTTGATTCGGCTACCAATCAAGATGATGTAGTCAACTATCCACCGGAATTTTTAAACTCGCTGGATTTGCCAGGATTGCCACCTCACAATCATACATAATCATATGTATGTACATCATGTCAGAATGATATTTAACAATGATCAGAGTTATGGATCAATGAAATATTTGTTTAATTTTCGTTGTGAACCTAATAGAATCAGAAAAATTTTAACTCAAAAATTTCTGATCTTTCTTATTTAATAGGAGAAAATATCACTTCCAGATATAGGTTTTACAAACTTCATCAACGAAGGTTTGTACTCTGCACTTTGTGAATTTTCAGATAGGTACTCCTGCAACAAATGAAAGGATCAAAGTCCTCCTTAAAGCAGAACAAAACCTTTTTCGTAAATTATGAAAGTTATGATCAAAGGTGATTACTCGAACCTTCAGTTGATGAGCATAGTGTACCATTAAAAAAAAAATAAATACTATTTGTGGGATTTTTTTTTCGGAACCACCTTGAACTCAGTAAAAAATCCTTTTTGAGTGATATGTCTATATGTAACTTATTAAAAGAAAACTGGGATATATTGAATATGAAACATTTAAGTTCATCAGGCAGTTCCAAACAAATTTTCTTCAGAGGCTTCTACAAACATCTGAAGAAATTCCAATCGGAAATAGGCTAAGGCAACCGAAGGAGAAAAAATTAATTAAAGCATATCTTTGACAAATTACTATTGAAGAAGCTCTGCATGGTGGGAGGCTTCCTGGGACAACGTGGATCGATTCAAGCGACGATTCTTTGGAATCGGATCTTGTAAACTGCCATGGGACTCTAAGTAGGTTGAATCATCTCCAATAGATGAAGCATAAAAATTTCACAGGCAACAACTTCTGTAATTGTCAGAATAACAATTCTGAAAGAAATTCACCTAGCATGTGCAGCATAGGTTGATGTATCGAGGTACCTACTATACCATTCAGTGTATGATACAGCTTAGAATAAACTTCAGCAAAAAATTCATTTTTCCTGCCAAAGTAGTGAGTTATGGATAATAAAATGTTACCAAATAAACTGAAAAATTCACAATTTTTCTTCAAAACTGATTCTTCTATCGAAAAAAGGACAAGGTTTTCCATGAATGCGACAATAAATGGATCAAACGCAAAAAAAAACAGGATAAAATTCAATCAACTGAATAGACAACTCTAAAATATCATTTTTCAATTTTGTATGTATTTGAACCTGTCAAGTTTGTGCGTAATTATAAAATATTAAACGAAAATTATATGAATCGGATTGACCTAACAGAAGAATTGACAATATTATTATGAAATGATGAAGCTTCTCACATTCTTTTTGCAATTCATACCCGGTGGAGATGAACTTATTTATTTAAATTTACCTATTTATTCAATTGCTCCTATTCAATTTCTTCTTTTTTTATGGCCCATTTTCGAACCCTGGACCTTCTAAGGTAGTGAATGGAATAAAAGTACTCGAAAAATATTATACTGACTTTATCAAAATAAATTTAATGTGATAACTAAAAATATGCATCATGTTTGTTGAATGGTTATGCTGGAAATAATCCATATCTGATAATAATTATTTTTCGTTTTTTTTCAGGTTAATCCTACTTATCGTTCTTTTCATTTTAGTATTTATTGTATTCCCCATAGTTTTCATGGTTTCCTTGGCATTAGAGAGGCTTTTTCTGTTCATGAATAGTAAGTTATAAATTATCATCGTTTCGAATAAAACATTCGACAGCACATATGCAGTTGAAATATGAATAAAAATTACGAACTTCATGAAACCCATCTTTTTCAGTCAATGTTCCCAAGAATCCAAAGTTTGATAAACCTCAGGAATACGGTTTCGAAGGGGTAACAAATTTTTATATCACTAGTCCAGTGGAATTCAATAGTACTGAGCTTCTTTCCCTTGGAGCATGGTGGATACCACATGAAAACTATATAAATTCAACTGAGAGTATGGACGAGATTTTGAAGAAGAACGAACATCCAGTTGTTCTCTATAATCATGGAGTTTTAGCGACAAGAATATTGAGATTCGATTATATTTATAACACTTTGAGGAAATATTTTCACGTAGTATCAATAGATTACAGAGGTACGTACTCTTAGGAATGTTTTATTATAATCCGGCAGTCGGTCAAACGACCGAGGCCGGTTACCCGGTTGTTGGGTCAAGACACAATACGTTTGTAACGTGGGTTTAGAAAGGAATAAGGCTTGTTTCACGTCACTCCAGGAGTCAGATATCCGGTTTTCTACTCACCAACGACACAGATTGCTTCTTTTAATTTTATTATAGCCAATTATAGTTGAATGATGCCAAAACATAGTCCCCGATTTAATAGAACAGATTGCTTACCATATGCTAAATTTTATTCATGATGTTTCGGATTATTCAGAATAAACTATAACTCTATAGATACATTTTTACCTAACCAGGTAACAAATGGTTGTTACAATTTTCTGTTACTGCTTGTATTTCAGCACCAGTGATTATGGAGAGGAAGGTTTAAATTGAATGCAAATGAGTGCGGGCCAGCGTGTTTCTGCTTATTGGCTTCGTTAGGGTGAGGCAACCAAAAAACCAGGAAAGGGAACTGTTATCTTTTCATTCATTTTCAATTAATTTCCATCCCTATCCTGGATTCTAGGCTACCTTGCGGTTTAACCCATTATATTCGATCAATAAATATCAATGCTCAGATAAGTCTGCGCAAATCTGTCATACTCGGTGTTCTCTTTTTAATGGGACACCCTGTATGTTTGAATATTATTAAATTGACCTCAAAGAAATTATTTCAAGATACTTTATTGAATGGTCAATAATGAGTTATGCAACGTGAAATTTTGGAATGAAATATTGGTATTTTAACATTATCTCAAATGTAACTACTTATTAAAAAATCGAAACTAATTGTCAGGCTTATTATAAAAACATAGTTTGTTGAACCAAAGTTGATATAGAGGGTATTGGATCAGGAAACTTCAGAAAATTGTTGTCGTCGTATAAATATGGGTAAAACTTATTCTCTACTAAAAGACAACAATT
This sequence comes from Micraspis discolor, assembly GCA_030674115.1. Classification (NCBI taxonomy): domain Eukaryota; kingdom Metazoa; phylum Arthropoda; class Insecta; order Coleoptera; family Coccinellidae; genus Micraspis; species Micraspis discolor. The sequence continues at coordinate 9,154,398 of JARTUT010001740.1, forward strand.
TGACACTATCTCTCCTACATTTGCTATGTGGATTACTCAAATCAATCGACGGAAACAGAACGAAAAACAAGTGCACCCTTACTACAATTCATGACCCTGACCTGCGAGTGTTGTAAGTAAACATCAAAGAATATAGGAAGATGCTATCGCGATGTATCGTAACCCCTCCCGCCAGCTAGGCTGGCAGATCCAACCTTTGAAGAGAAATGACCGTTTAGCTACTTATGGTCAAAAACTCACAGAGCTTCTGTAATACAGTATTTTTTGATGAAGTTTTGAGTTCCTTAGTTGTTTTTCACAACTTGAAGAAAATTTGAAAAAATACTATCTACTTACATGCCGTATGAATGAAATCCTTCGTCCTTCTGTTTAGATTATGGCGACTCTACTTCGCATGATCTTTCTGAAGAAGGAGTGGTTCTTGATGTAGTGCACACATATAATTTGGTCAGAAATAAGACAAAAGCAGATGTATATTTATGGGGACATTCATTAGGTGGAGGAATCACTGCTCATGCTGCAAAATGGCTGAGAGTTTATGAAGGAGAAATACCTACTGGAGTTGTGATAGAATCATCATTCACCAGTCTACAAGATGAACTATATGAATTTTTCTTCGCCAAGGTATTCCAAAATAATGAAATTCTGAAGATTATTCTCATTTCATTGATATCAAATGAGCTTTTTCCGTTATCCCTTATGGCAGCATAGGAATGCTTGAGAAATAGAAGTTAAATATACAGTGTGCGGCGAAAGTCAGTTTACGTTGTCTGTTATTCACGCATGCGCGTATTCTCAGCCAGTGCGGAAGGAGGCACCTGAAACGTAGCGAGTTGAGTCGACTGCGTGTAGTAGTGTTGTTGTGTACGTGTTTGTTTGCTCATTTCTTATCTAAAACTTGACGCAGATTATGCTGAAATTTTCGAAGAATTTCGCCAGTGCTTTCCAAATAAGCAAGTTTCCACCAGACAAATGGTGCATAAACAGTATCGTAAATTCGTAAGTACTGGCTCCGTAGTCGACGCATTGCGTTCAGGTCGTTCTGCTAATTTTTTCGTAAAATTTGTTTTACCGTGACTCAACGATGCCGCATGTGTGTTGATAGGGGGAGAAACAATTCGAACATAAAATGTGAGGCTACAAGTAATTGTTGATGTTATATTTTTCTCGAGAATAAATTTATTTGCAATTATTTTTGTTTTTTTTCCTCTCATATGCAAAACGGTAAATTGACTTTTGCCGCAACCTGTATAATTCCAATACATCAAGCGTATTTTTCAATGGTATTTTTTTAAAATTTCCAAATACTAATAATCATTTTTTAGTACTTCAAATGGCTACCATGGTTTGAATGGTGTGTTGTGAACCCTGTTCATGATCACGGTTTCATTTTCAATACGACTAAGAATGAAGAGGATATAGATTGCCCAATTATGATTATGCACGCTAAAGATGACCCGGTCATACCATTCTCTCTTGGACAAAAAGTAAGTAGAGATGTTAAAGCAGATAACTGACTTATCGATTTACTATTACTAATTATTTCAGAATTTCAACATCACCAGCAATAATCGAAAATCGTTTCAAGGCCCTGTATCATTTCATTCATTCGAATCAGAAAAAGGCTATGGTCACGTGGGATGCACGCAGGATCCTAATGTTCCGAAATACATAGAGTAAGGTTATGTTGTTTTTGATGGCCCCTGATTTGGATCATGCAATTTCATTCAAAATGTCACACACTATGTTTCCAGACATCTTCATCAGCACATTCTAATTGTATCGTTTTATTCAACTGATCAAAAATTTTTTGTTTTCAGAGAATTCATAACTGAGTGTGAAGAATGGAAGAAGAATAGAACATCTACCTATCAGAAACATATTAATGAAGAAACATAGATTTCATACCTTGATTGATTGATTGTGCAGATCATCCACCTGATGAGATGTAAGTTTTCATCACTTGAAGAGATCTGGAGCTTGCAAATTGACATTTTACTGTGTTATTTATTTGTATTGATGTATTTAACTTATATTATGTGTTCAGAAATTTGTTGATCAAATATTTTCAATCTTTATTTAAATTGATATAAAAGATGTAGAAGTAATGATGTGTTCCTAACTGTTCACAAAATAACTAATGCTCAAATAAGAATTATTTCACATGGAATTAGAAGAATCTTTTATATGGCCTCGAACGAGAGGGTTGAGGCGGATCCTGCTTGTTCTTGTGTAACTTGGACTATTACTTACGAGTAAACTGTGAACTCTAGCCCAGCAGAAAAAGCATTGACTCAGGGACCCATAAAGTAAAAAATAATAGGGGGGAGCCTATCGGTTTTTTTTTGTTAAACTCAATGATCGGAAACGAACTTCCATTCTTCATTAGTTCCTTTAAAATTGATATTAGCTTGACATCGTGTAGGAATTTCCATTCGAAGTATCATGAACTTACCCTTCATCGAACGAGTGACCTTGAGAAATTACACAGTCATACGGTATGTATTCATAACTGCAAATGAACATTGCAAAATTGGTTTCAAAATTGATATTTTTCGTTTATTTTTTTGTTCATTCATTCTAGGGGTTGTATTAGTAGAGAAAAAGACAAGGAATGGAACTTACAATTTGTATGGGTTTCTGAAAAATATTTCATAAGGAGTAAAAAAAATTGAAAATATAAGATTCTCGAATATTTGAATTTTATTGAGTTGTTCGAAAAAGAAAAGAAAGATCACAAAAGGACAATCACAATGTATTAAATACTTAAATTAAAAAATAAATAACAAAATAATAACTTTCTAAACGTTCCACGAGTACGCAGAAACAATGATTATGTAGTTTGTTGCAATGAATTAGTTTCATTTATTGCGCTCTTTACGAAATTCCTGAAACAAAATTCCAAAGATTGGACTCATTCTTATAACACATTTTATTCTACTTTAATTACTTACTGCACTATATTTGGTAGTTCTGGGGCAGCCACAATATAACGATGGCCGTAATGAAATTTCTTTTCGAATGTCTGGAGTTGAATGGAACCCTGAGATTCTAATCGTTTCTCTACAGCTACGTCGAACAACTGTAAAGAAATTGAGGTTATAACATGAACTAACATTCCTTCAATAGGATGCAATAGTTTTTTGATGAAAATTAATTGCTAAAAAGTCCGGTCCTATACTCTCTGTATTTCTAAAGAGATGATCTAGAGTCCAATAACACCGGTCTTTTCTATTGCATACCAGGCAACAACGTTTTGCTATGAAGTTGTCCTTAAACTTATATACTTTTTTTTTGAGAAGCACCTTGAAATTCAAAACGAATTGTTATTTACGACAAATTGAAGCTTTTGGAAATGTCAATGCAAAATAACGTAGTAATACCGTAGTATGCATTTTAAAATGTTAATTAAGCCGAATTGACTAAGATTACAGCTGTATAAAATTAAAATAATTCACAAGAATTTGTTTTGATAAAGAATAGTATAGAATAAAAGAATGTTTGTAGGGGAGATGTAAGCAATGACCTTGAAATCACAAAAAAAAGAACTCCACCGAACGATGCGAATTTACTTACAAGCTATTGTGCAATCTTCGTTCACGACAATCGTCAATGGCTTAGTTCGCGCGACGCATATCCGGTTGGCAGATTCATCTAATTTTTCGACTTGATAAATACGAAGGTAAGTCGCAAAATAATCTATAATATAAAAATGGATCGCAAAATGTGTTGGTAAGCGCATAACTCAACAACGCCTGGACCAATTTGGCCAAATCTTTTTTTAAAATGTTCGTTGAAGTTCAAGGATGGTTTTTACGGTGAGAAAAATTAGAATTATTGCTGGAAAAACCCTAAAAATAGCCCTTTTCTTTTTCCCATACAAATGATTTGTATTGAACTCCGGGTTTATAGAATATCCGTATACCTGAGGGAGTATAAAAGGGCATATTCGAGGGAGTTGAGGCCTGTTCAGTTCAGTGTAGTTCAAGGTAGGTCAAGAGAGGTAGTATTTATATTATCGAACCCCAAGTTCGTAACAATATCTATCAAAAGAATGTGCGTTGGAGCACAGAATACATAGTTGGAGGAGTTTAATGTCGCGTTCCGAAGCTCGCGTTTTTTTTGTATTAGTTTCAGCCCGCGAGATAAAATGCGTCAGTTTCCACGTCATTACTTCAGTCAAACAAAAATCGCGTTACCAACAGTGTTTTATTATTTTTAATATCCAAATTTTAAATAAATAAAACAATTCGTACGGCTTAAAAGGATTTGACTTCAAGTCATATCAAATTAAAAAAAAAAAGTTGTCTGTTACCTAATCTACTGAGTTTGCTTTTGTCAACTGATACACGAAACAAATTCGTATATCGTGTTTTGTGCAGTGTTTAGTTAGTTAGTGTTTGTTTAGTTCGTGATTAGTGAAAAAATAATTTATATTTGATATGCCTTCTATTAGACGAAGTAATTTAGGTATAAGAACCAGAAATGCTACAAACCAAGCTAATTACCGATCTAATCGTACTGCACAAGAACGTGACGACGGAAATGAACGTGAAAGAATTCGGATATCACAAACACATGAAGCGGGAGCGCGACATTCAACTAATAATCGCGCAAGTTTGAATCGAGCTGCTTTCAGTTACGATGTGTCAATTGACTACAGTAACTACCAATGTGTTGTTATTGGTTCTATGAACTCGGTTTGCTCACACTGTAAGGCATTAAAATACAAAAACGAAGCCAACGGAATCTGTTGCGCAAATGGTAAAGTGAACAGATACCATTGGATCCACCACCAGAACCATTGTACTCATTGGTTTCAGGAATAGGAACAGATTCTATACACTCTTTGACACATATCCAACAATATAACAATTGCTTTCAAATGACTTCATTCGGGGCAACAAATGTAGTTCGGGAAAATTTTATGCCAACTTTCAAGGTATGTATTATAGCAGTTACTCATAATTATTTTAGCGAACAAAATTTTCTTACTTTTAAATCCTTGTATATGTTTTATTTAATTATTTTTTATACACAACGCCCTATCACCAGGGTGACGGTTCTGTTCAGGATAATTTTTCAAAATACGTAGGCACAAAAACTGCCACATTTCAAATCTTTTTGACAGGACGAAGTCTTTCGGGTCAGCTAGTGAGAATATACTTCTGTAGTTATTAGAGGCTTGCTGATTTGATGGATTTGTTACCTGGAATAATATCCCAGCGCGGAAGCCCGAAATTCCTAGGATATAGTCTACAGAGCTGATAAAAAAATACAAATTTTCACTTATAATACCACAAGAGCTTCAAAATTATCGGGTATTTCCCGATAGGTTCGTTGCAAACAAATGAAGGAGTCAAGTTTTTCAGGTTAAAAAATCACGAGCGCGAAGCGCGAGTGATTATTCCTGAAAAACTTGACGATTTTATTTGCTTGCAGGGAACCTATCGGGAAATACCAAATAATTTTGAAGCTCGTGTGGTATTTGGGGGATTATTTTTCTGTCCCAAATGTCGGCCAATAGAATTGCACCATGAGACGAAATGTACAGTTAACAAATAAGAATTTCATAATGTCAGTACAAAAAGTAGTAAATTGGTTCCAAACTGTTTTTTTTGCCTTCTCCGTATTAATGGGAACATTTCCTTTGACTTTTTTATCGATGGTGGACAGAGAACAAACTCCAAATCGACTCATTTTCATGCAAAATCTCCAATTTTCACAATTGAATTCAACCTGTCAGTTTGACGTGTGCTTAATTTGACTGGATCATGTTTTGTTTATATATAGCAACTACCAGAGAAAATTTTCGAAAAATTATCAGTATAATACCATGTCGGTTGTACCACGTGACGTCGAATGGTGCAATTCTATTGGTCGATATTTGGGTCGGAAAAATAATCATAAAAAAATATTGATAATTGAGACGAAACCGGCACCCACCACACAATTATATATGTGCGTTATATGGTGTTGATCACATACTGATCACTATTGCTAATTGATGTTGATAATGGTAATCAAACAATTTTTTTATGATTGTACCAAAATTGTAAAACTTATGTAATAAAAGTTGATCCCAATTGATAATTGAGAAAGTGAAATTTATGAATAGAACAATCAATTGATAATTAAGAAAGAGAAATTTATGAATAGAACAATCAATAGTTAATGGTATTTGTTTATTGATTCCCATTACCTACATATCTCCTTATTTATTTCATTATTATATTTTACCTTTTTGCCTAATTTGAATGGAACTGTTCTATCGTCTTCAGCATGAAGAATGAGAATTGGACAATCTACGTTAAGTATGTATTCATCACTTTGGAAGCGGAATCCACTTTCTATTATAGGATCTACTATACAAGTGTCGAACCAAGGTAGATTACGAAACAGCTGAAAAAAGTTAAAAAAAAACATTAATGACAAAAAACGATTTGATATGATACAATGGCAAAATTAATTGTTATTCCTCCTAAACCCATTTATGTCCCATCATTCAAATTCAAACTTATCTTTCACCAAGTTTTATGGAATATAGGTATAATTGAACGAATCTTACCAGAGTGGGTGGAAATTCGGATACTTCATCGTGCATATTGTTGAATGGAGCCTCTAAAATAACTCCAGTGGGGACAAAATTAATGTTTTTGAGCCTTTTCACAGAAGCTAATGTAATACTAGTCCCTAAGGAATGTCCCCAAATGAAAATGTGACTGTCTGTTGAAATTTTGCTACGGATCCAATTCACCATGAATACGCTGTCATCAACAACACCTTCTTCGGTGGGGGGTGGATCACTAGAAGAATCGCCATACCCTGAAATGATATCTATGTAATTGCCCATTTCAAAAAATTTTTCAATAGGACAAGCTGCTGGAAAAAGATATACCACTGTGAGCAAAAAATAACGGGAAAATTGATTGTAAATTTTATGGGGACAAATATTCTTATTTTTAAGTTGGCACTACTGTAATTGACATCTCTGCCAAACAACACGTCAAAATATTCATCTTTGACATACGCTTGCTTTCGAACAAAGATAAAGGTTAATTTTTCGTTTTTAATAATGTCTATTTTGCTATTTTGATGGAGATTATATGGATTTGAAAAAATGAATAAAGATTTTTTAATTTATAAGCACATTACAGGTACTTTTTGCCCAGGTAGTACATCTAGTTCTTCTACCGTTATACCGGAAGGCTGGAACTTCAGAGCGAGTGATATTTATGGCAAATGTATCACCATGAGACCTTCAAATCTGAATATTTATTGTCATTTGCTACGGATGGACTTCTTACTCACCCCTATAGTCGTAAGCAATAACGTGAAAGAATTTCCTTAAAAATTTATACATTTCCACCCTATGTGCAGTCGCTCTACTTCCCGCATTGCCATGGTTATACAGTAATACATTTTGTCCATTTCTCAGGGCAGTTTCAAAGTACGTATCATTATTCTCGCCCCTGATCAAACGTTCTGGCAGAATTTGCCAGACTCCCAAATTAATACCATTGTTTTCCAGTTTTAAATTTCTTGCACCGTCCAGTCCAAAGAGGATAGGGTTGGTATAGTTATCATTTCTTGGTAAGTTAACTGCAATGAAACACATATAAACGTAGGTTTTCAATATGAGAGAGAAGTCATTAAGTGTATGGAATCATTAGGCTACTTGAAACAATATGTAAAAACGGCACAGAGATCTGAGTGATAAATAATAGCATATTATAAACCTAAGGATCAAAATGGCACTTTTATCACCAAGTCGGAAAGTTTGTATCTTGTATTTTGTATTGTAGAATTGAATTTACGATTTGGTTCAACTTCCTGATGAAGAGTCAGTGGTGAAACTTGAGTATGTCTGTTCGTATCCTAACTATCCTCTGAAGGAGATAAGCTAGATCTTTCATATTTCAAGAATAAGTTATTTGTACAAATATCTCCGTTCAGCTCGTGATTGGGCCGAATCCGTAGAATTGTTGAGCATTTATGAGCGTTTGAAATTTGGTCTACGCAATAATTCCTAGAATATCCATCCGATCGATCTGAAACTCGGAAATAGTTTGACTAACGAAGAAAGAAAGGATTCTGTCGAATTTTGTCGAAATCGTTACAGTAGGAAGTTAAAGAAAACATTTTTTTGGCGCTCTTGTTCACCCGAACAGAGTGCCTATTATTTTGCCCAAATGTCTGTAAGTCTGGAATATCGAGCCGAAAATGGTCTCAATCGATTGGGTTCGACTCCCTGATGAAGAATTTGTGGCGAAAGTTGAGTCTGTCCGGCCGGTCGTAACCTCTCTAGCATCCAAAAGAGATGAGCTAGAGTTTTCATATTTTCAGAATAGGTTAATTGTCCAAATATTTCGGTCAAGTTCGTTAGTGGGCCAAATCCGTCGGATGGTTCAGTAGTTATGAACATCTGAAATTTTGTTTCCTCAATAACTACTAGAATATCCATCCGATCAAGTTGATACTTGAAATATTGTTGAGGGAGGCTGCAAAAAACGGCTCGCAAAATTTCGCAGAAATCGTCAGGCTAGAAAATTAAAAAAAAATTTTTTTAATACTCAATATCTCATAAGACATTTTCCGGATTTCAATAAAAATTCGTGTATATATTGAGGTGATAGATATCTTACTCATCATTAAACTTCATTGTCGTAGCATCTTTCCATCTGAAGATATGATCATTTTTTCATTTACTTAAGAGAAAAGAGAAATGACATGAAGTCCCGGTGATTTTCTCTGAACGATGGCCATCACAGATCGATATTCGATTGACAAATACTGGGCTCATTTATCAGTGTCAGTTGGCGTAATATTGATCAAAATATTTTATAACGGGAAATCATAGAGATAGAATTCAATCTCGGTGGCTGAAATAATATACGTTGTCAAAATTCAGAAAACCACTGACGTAAGTTTTTAGGAGAAGGGAATTACAGTTTCGAACAAAACTTGGGGGAAATTATGAGTACAAAGTTATTTCTAATTTGAGATATAGGTAAGTTCATTCATTAGGCGTTCATATCTGCATCACATTGTCCCATAGTACGAGAAAAGACTATTGTTCACCAGATAAGAGTGCTTATAGATTTGTTATGGTTTGAATATTTACTCGCAAGTAGGTCAACAAGAGCGCCAAAGCAATCTGATCTCACGTCAGTGCTTTCTAAATTTTTTAATATGCGAATATCCTTCAGATAGTCGTCGGATCTCATTAAAATTTGTGCTAATACGGAGGTTATTGATACCTTGCATATTCTTAAATTTCAACTCCGTAGAATGAATCCACGACAAGATTAAACTCTACAATTTTTTTATACATTTCTCTATACCTATTTGTTTGGAGTTTCCAAGTATACACGAAACAACAAGTATTTTAAATGTTTTGCAGGAGTTTTTGTATAAATAATCTTGAATTCAATAAACGCAGATATTACAAACCACATAGAGAGAGGGAGATGTATACAAAAATTGTTGAGTCAGTTGTTGTCAATATGAAAATGAAAATACATACAGAGTGTTCAATTTGAAGAAATTAAGATTTCACAATTTTGTGAGTTAACAAATGGTATTTTTTTAAAATTCTACATAACTGACAACTGAGATTCGGAAACAATGGCCTAGATCAAACTATTATTTAAGGTAATGCGAAATTTCGAAATGATATCTCGAATTTGAGCGAAATATAGCCAATTTCGTGACTCAAATTTGATTTACAATTTTTGGATAAAATTTATAACCCGAAAACCAAGGAATAGAAATACGCGATGAGTATTTCAGGCATGTACCCTGTATAACCTCATATCGATCTATAAAAATTTAAATATTTTTCATAAATACTTTCTAAAATAATTTAATAGGCCACCAAACTTGGGAAAACTGATTTAGCAATCCAGCCTTTTTATGGTTAAAGGAATAAATTACTAGAATATTTCATATTGTTTTGTCAATTTAAGACACCTTAAGGATGTTTGCAACAACCCTTTCCCCCACTTTATACCAGTTGCTAGTTGTTGCAACAAAAAGTAATAAAATGGCTCCTCATCAATACAATAAAAAGAATGATTTCTTTAACGATTTCGAAAATTTCCCACGAAAGTCTACTTATAATGGTTCATAATATATTAATTACATTTTATGTCCTATACCAATAGATATGATACAGGAATCATACAATTCCAACATGACATACTCGTAGCAGGGAAGAGTTTTCTCGCATATTCTAGGTATTGTTTATAACTTTTGCCAGTTCAATTGAGCGATTAACCTTATCGAAAAATTAATTATCATTGGCAGCATGCCCAATTTACTTCCCATGAATCTGTAACATTAATAAAATTATGGGAATTTAGCAATTAACGAGTCCCATATGCAATTGATATGAAATAGTCCAATGTATGAAATCAATGAATGGTTATAATGAAAAAGCAATGGGATTAAATTTAATCCATTGAAAATAGAATTTACCAAATTGAGCAATTTGTGAACAATTCAAAGACTTACACTTTAACAGAGCTGCAAACTTGATACTGATTGGACCTGTAAATTATAAAATATTTCGTTCTCAGTACTAAATGAACTATGCATAAAACAAAATGTATGTAATAAACTAAGAGGTCATAATGAAAATTAAAATAACAAATTGCCTGTCACAGGGTGTTAAAAAAACAAAGACAAAACATTTTGGGAGCACAACAAAAAAAAACCAACGAAATGAAAGTAAAGAAATGAAATCTTCAATGCAAAACATAGGAAACCTCCATTTATGAACAAACTTTTGTTGAGATCTGACGAATATCTGATGAAATATCAGTATTTAAAAATAACGAAATTTTTTTTTCAGTTAAAACACTATATTCATCGTGGAGATTGAACATATGTAGAAAAGGTATATCGGGTGACCAGTAGACACACGTGTCGGCAAGTACTATATTTGTTCATTTCCTTCTGCTACTTGTGGATTCACCGGGTATACCTTTTCTACATATAATTTTTTTTCGGTATTTTGATGCACAAAGTCTTTTTTGTAGTTTATTGAACAGAACAGATTATAAATAAAGAAAAGTTGTTTATATCAAATTGCCCATATTATGAACAATGGAATTGTTAGTGGAAAAATTTTTGTGTTTGTTGATTAGTAGAGAACTATTAATTAAGATTAAAAAAATTGTAAGGTAATTATTCAAACGAAAATATTAAAAGAACTGTTATCAAAAATAAAAATTATTACTAAGAAAAAATTTTCATTTTTATAATGACAGCTTATGAAAAATCCATGAAGATATGGGGATACATTTTTTTAGGTTGACAAAAACAGCGAGTGAATGACAAATGGAAAAAAAATCAGCTCTTCTCTAATTTTCTTTTTTGTTAAATCGAAAAAATGATCACATCACAATAAACAATAGAGAAGATATTTCAGGCAAGCAAGGCTTCACAAAGCGAATAAATGTTATGACAATTATTCAATTATTTATTATTTAATTATTTTTTCAATTGTCATGATTAAGGAAGTCCCGGAAAAGTTTATTAACAAAGGTCTCGTTTATTGGAAAATAACTTTAGTGAAAAACTCCAATGTGAATTAGTTATTTGGAGTGTTAAAGTTATATAATGGCTTTTTCAGATTTTTAAATTTTTTATATGTACCCTAAATTTTTTTATTATTATTATTTTAACTTCCTAACTTGCGACCCAATGAGCTCTATCTCAATATGGCACGCGGACCGTAATTTTCATGGTTAAATGCAAATTATTAATAATGGGGGTACAGCTTCGAGAACGAAAATTTTTTCAGTATATTCCCTCTTTTTCAGGAATAAAAAATATAAGATTACTAATTATTAGTAAAAAGCTCAACATCACTTTTTTACCATCTTTAATTGTTTATAATTTTCGAAACCTTGTATGTACTAATACAATTACTTCGCACCATTCTCTAGACATCATCTCGGATCGAATGAGCTATGTCACATATTTCTAATAAAAGTATGTAATAAAATTAAATTGTTCCTCAAAGACGGTGAGTAGGAATTCTAAAATGCAATTTGACTAGAAGGCAAGTCTAGTCGGTTTGGTTCTTAAGGATTTTATAATTCTATAAACTATTTTCGACATTGTGTTCCAAGATAGTAGATAGTGCAAGAACCGATTAGATTTTGTTTTATAAATTTGATGACAATGGGAATCATTTAGCTCGATGGCGCCACTCAGTATTTACGCTAAATTCCAACTAATCAGTTCCGCGATTGTGAATAGATAATTTTGAAAATATTATGCGAAATACAGTAGAGAAGTAATACCCAACAAAAAAATCAATATTAAAATCAATAAAAATCACATGATATATCCTGCAATGCAGACTGTCAAATATTTTTTGACGACGTTGAAATGCATGTAAGCCAAAAGTTCAAAAGAATAATAAATATATATATATATATGTGTAAGAAAACGAAGATAAGTAATAAGAAATTATGGCAAGTGTATATACCATTATATTAGACATCCTATTGCTTATTCAATTATACAGGGTGGCCATTTGAAAACGAAACAGACAAGATTACAGACGAAATGCTCGTACAGGTCGATTTCTGTTTCGAGGGGGACAACTTAAGATGTAGGTTACGGACACATAGCGCTTCAACCCTTGCTACTACAACCCTCACCCCCAAATTTTAAATAGGGAAGATGGGGTGAGTGATACCTCATTTGAAAGGTACTTCTATACTGATTTCAGCACAGTAATTGTTTTTTCATTTTATGCATTAGTTCTCGAAATATTCTTAACTAAGTATTTGAAAATGAAGTGGTGTTTTCATGGCACTTGTAGTGTTTTTTTTTTTGAAAAATCGACATTTTGAGCTTCAAAACAACCATGACTGTGGGTTCCTTCCACCAATCCACTGACATAGAAATCTTTAATCAAAATGTCGAACAAACAAAGCGTATTGCGAAGGAGCTCAATCTTGCTGAAACTCAATCTAAATTATCTTCGATATTATTTGCAGTATTTCCAATAACATGCGGTAACACTTGATCGATAGAAATCTCCAAAAAGTCCAAATACGTACATATCTCTAATCAGATTACCAGGTAAGAAAATCAAACCATTAATGATGCCACAGAAATATTCCAGTCCCAATTCGTGAAACGATTTCCGACTTAATTATGAAGTGTCTTCTCAGTTGGTCCAAATCGGTGGATTGGAAGGAGGGGTCCCACTGAATGGCCAGCCAGATCGCCAGATCTGTTAGCACTAGATTTCTTTCTTTGGGGCCACTTGGAGAGTAAAATTTACTCTACACAGCGATTCATAGAAGATTTAAGAAGACATATAGTGAACGAATGTCGTCAAATCACTCCAGAAATGCTGCAAAATGTGCGTCATCGTTTCGAACAAAACTTATTTCATTGTATGGAAGCTAATGGTGAACAATTTGAATATTTAATTAATTGATGTGAGTTTGTGATAAATTATTCACTTTACTTTGAAAAGTCTTATTTCTTAGATCAATACTTCACATCGTTCTGATACGTAGTTGGACAATGATTTCAGTGAATAAAACAGCTAGTCGAACATCTGACTCTAGTAGCATTAACACGTGCGGTATGACTTCATTTGCCATTTGTAGATGTTTTTTGCCCAGTGGTAGATGTTTTGCAATTTCAAATACAAGTACGAAAATGTTGGTGTTTGGGAAGCACGAAATGCCAATTATTCGGAAAAAATTGATTTAAGTGATAAAATTAAGTAACGCATGAATATTTCGAGAACTAATGCATAAAATGAAAAAACAATTACTGTGCTGAAATCAGTATAAAAATACCTTTGAATTGAGGTATCACTAACCCCATTTTTCCTATTCAAAAATTGGGGGTGGGGGTTGTAGCAGCAAGGGTTGAAGCGCTATGAAAAAAACTTATTTCGTCTGTAATCCCGTCTGTTTCGTTTTCAATTGGCCACCCTGTATAAACGTTATATACAATTTTCTTGTGTACATGCGTAACTGATCTCAATTCGCTTCACGTATTTGATATCACAAACAATATGTGCATAATTCATTCACTAAAATCGTCATCTATACACAGATCATTGGACAGTAAGTCAATACATCTAAATATGAAAATATTCTGAGAGCTGATGTCGAATAAATCCGGCCTGACTAAGACAGGGAAACCAAGTCGTTGCAACCATAAATACAATAAAATAACTACCTGCGAAGCTTACCGTGCTTAGACGCTTGGCACCGCCACTTTACGGGTAGAATTTCGTTTGTTTGAACTGCGTTTCCTCTCTAGGTATATTTATACTCAATGATAATAGATTGCCTGTTGTCACTGTTACATAGTCAACAATTGGTTCGCAAAATATTGCTCGATAATGTCGGAAATGGTGGATGCTTTTAATAAGTTCTGGCACTGGCAATATTAATGATCAAGCTACAGATTTAACTATTATTATTAACAATTTAAGTATCACGATAAAAACATTTGGATAGCGTATTACTATTTATCTTTCCTCTGGGTGCTTGCATTTACACAGGATTTTATTTTTATATTTTTGTGGTTTTAATGATTTTAAATTATTAAAGGTTCTGAGTGTGTTTGGCTTGCGCTACCAGTACCAGAAGCCATTTCTTTGGTGATATTCTCAATTTCAAGAAAATTGGTTCTACTTTATGACACTTTGTAATTTACTTTGAGAATTTTCTCCCACTTAATTAATCTTTTCTCGAATTTAAGCCATAACCCGTGATGTTCTAGATTTTTGCAACACCTTTCTTTTACCATTAGGATTTTCATGACTCTCGTTTTTTTGGGCAGGGTCCTTGATTATCAGTGTTCCGTAAACCTTTGATCACTTTACGTTCACACGCGCTACTCTCGATTTTTGCCGACTGAAACAATTCAGGTAGTAATCAGTCTATTAAAATCAATTAATTAAACTACTGACCTATACGGCTCTAGAGAAAATGTTCTGAAATTCTCAACATATGACGGCCACCTTAAAAGTAATTGAATCAATTTCCTAACTATTATTAATGGTATTAGGTTTATATAACACGCCTACGATGATATGTATGAAATTATCAATTGGTCGAAGAAACGTTCTTTGTAAGGCTATAGCTCTATATCTAGATATAGATCTATAGATGATTTCAAAATTATCCTGTAATTGAAATTTGGGGTGACTGAAATACACTTAAATTCATAATGATCAATCCCATTCACAGATAAAAACAGCAAGCAATGAAAAGCTCAGTAACGGATTTAATCCTAATTATTCATAGATAAAAAGTAACCGCAATTGTTTATGTAAAATCGCTGAACTAGAAAATAATGATCGCCATTCTCTTTTCGAGGTAATCGCGTTCATATTTTGTGACTTTGTGCGGATATTTTAAATTCATCAATGTCAAAGGTATTTTCATTCTAATTGCCTATAAAAATCTGTGAAAAAATTAGTTAAATTTGATGTTTCTACTGTTCTATATCTTTCAGTATACTTTTGGTTGCAGACTATTTCCACTAGGTTATAAATTGGGGATTTCTCTTCCTCGATGACGCTTAGCTCTCAAATTAGTAATATATAAAGTTTGTTCAAGTGACCTTCCCTCTTTTTATTATCATTATTTGCATTTAAAAATTTTTTCTCGTAAAAATTACTACTTCCACTTAATTTTTATTTTAATATTACTGTCGCTCACATTACAAATTATTACTTACCATAATTTAAAAATACTGCTTTTCTCTGAAGTGTGTAACTGAATTTGAAAATTAGTGGTATTATTATGAAAAGGGCTAGATTGAGCACTATCACCACCTTCAGGGTTAAGATGGCAATTCTAAAACAAAAAGAAAAATAGTATTAGTATTTGGAATGGTTAGTAAAGTTAATGGTTTCTTCCTTAGTAATTCTATTTTCATGCTCGTCAATTGTTCATATGCACTAACACAGGGAAATCGAAACAAGTGTATCTAGCATAGATTACATCGACAACATGCATTACTCAACTAGCATATTAACAAGAAAAAACACAAACAATTTCTGAAAATTCAAAATCCGCTTATTTGAACTCGTTCGACTGCCAAGAAACTCCTGATATGGATTCACCAATAGTGCTACCTGAGATGCTAAGAGGGTTGCCTTTTATATTTCGGGATTGGACAAACCTAGTGTTGCAATCTGCCAACTGACAACTCTATCGTAAAGCCTTACATTTTTGAGGATATGCGTAGTCAGAACGTTTTGACATAACGCTATTTGTGTTGTTTGCAGAAACTTAAAAGATTCATCACACCCAAAAAATGGAATTAAATAGTGAACATTTTCGTGTGATTATTTTTTACAAATTTCGACGTGGATTAACAAAACAACAGTACATCGATGAATTTAATTCAATTTTTGGCAATGAAGCTCCATCAAGCACCAATGTTTATCGATGGTATGGTGAATTCGACCGAGGTCGTAGTTCCCTCCAAGTCGAATTTCGTGAAGGTCGTCCAAAATCAGATGTCCGAAAACCATTGAGGCTGTGCACCAACTGATATTACAAGATCTTCTTGTGACCTATCGTGAGATTGAGACAACCTTAGGCATTAGTGGAATCAGCATACATTCAATATTGCATGAACATTTGACCGTCAAAAAAATTTGTTCGCGTTGGATCCCAAGTGCCAATCACTCAAAAAAAGGCTCGTGTCGATTGTTCGAAAGAAATGCTCCAAAAATTCGATCGCGATGCTTCGAAGCACGTCTATGACATCGTGTCAAGTGATAAATCACCCTTCACCATGACAATGTGAGCTCTCAAACAACTGCATTTTTGAGCATTTAAAACATCGATTTGATGAGTCATCCGCCGTATAGTACCTATTTGGCACCGAATGACCTCTTCTTATTCCCGTACGTAAAAAATAAAATGAGAGTTCAACGTTTTACGACACCTGAAGAAGCGATTGATGCGTTCAGAATGCATATTTTGGAGATACCTCAATGACAGAGGTAAAAGTGCTTCGACAATTGGTTCAAACGCAAACAAAAGTGTATAGATCTTAATGGGGAATAGTTTGAAAAACTATAAAGCGATTTGTGATGATTTATATTTGTTTTGTTCTTTAATCCCGAAATATAAAAGGTAACCCACCCATTTGTCAGAATCCGTCTAACAGTTCCGCCGTTATGAGTAGGTACCAGGAAATTTCATGAACTCCCAAAATATCCGCATGATCGACTTGAAACTTGAAAAACGTTTGAATAACATCGAAATAAAAGTGTTGTGGAAGTTTCGTGTTAATTGATCCGCTAGAAAAATCTCAAAAAATGTCAACATTTTTCTTAAATACTAGGTATCTTATAAAAATTGTCTGCCATCGACGGAACTTTCTGTGTATTTGAGTGAAATCAATTTTTTTACTCAATTTCAAAGGGCTGTAACTAGGCTGAAAAAGGGTGTTGAACGAAAAGTTATATGAAAAACTAATTTACCTAAAATTCCTATGGTTAGAATCGAAGTAGTATTTGATGTGACGTATCTTTTGAAAGCTATTCTAATGATTTCGGATGACATGAGGTAAAAATACAACATTACTTTACGAAGATCAAATTGGTAATAAGTATGGTAACTATTTTTTATGTTGGGACTTATTCCATAAAGATTTTATTAACTCTTTTCTGGAAGGAAAAACTATAGAACATTTTATGACGTTATTTTTCATCAACCTTACAATGCACTGATAAATAATTACATTTTTTCTTTAGGGAAACCACTATTCTTTTCATTTTTAATTTATACAATTCTCATATAAATAAATTAATCTTATGAGAATATTAGCTCCTCAATATGTTAAGTTAAAGTCTAATCCTTCGATATAAAAGAAATAATATTTTGTTGAGGTATTAAATTATCATTACAGAATTCATGAAGTTGTGGCATTTTGAATTGTACCGTAGAGAAACTGGGATAAATTTATCGACAGAGAAAAATCGGTTACTTGATTTTCATGTATTATATAAACTAGTAAGATTCCGAGAATTGACAGAAAAAACACAAGATGAAAGATACGGTATTATTATTCCTTTAATTCGATTTTTAGTTTCTTGGTGGCTTAAGAGGATACGCCAAATTTGACATCAATGCTATACAAGGTGGCCATATAAAAACCATATAGAACCAGAGTCGACACAGATCGATTTTCGAGATTACACTTTAGTGCAGGGTATACACGCCTGCGCAGGTCACCGGGGCAAATTCGAAATTCGACTCGGTCTAGTGGCACCGTACGGTCGCCGCTAACGATCACAGGACCCGTTCGGTTTACTGGAACGGCCCCACACACGAGGCAGACCTACGCAAGTACACCTGTAGAGTTTACCTATCCAGTCGACCGGAGCGTGTATGCCCTGCATTAGAAGCATAACTCAATGCTCATAGCCTCAAATTTTGAATAGAGAAGAGAGGTTGTGAGATAACTCATATGAATGCAGAGTCTCGCAGGCGACATTATTCAACCATAGGTACCCGAAGCCTAAAGAAATATATTAATTGACACCATATTATTTGAAGAGTAAAGAATTCGAATTTGTACTTACTGCAATTAGGCCAAAAAAATATTATTTAGTTGGTTAAAAAAAAAAAAATACTTTATCACGTACATTTTGATGGAAGGCTGATCAAAAATCATATTTGTATCACAAGCAACTCTAACAATCAACCAAAATCCAACTGAATGTTCTTAACATAAGAATCATCTAAAAACAATAGATTTTATCTTTTAATTAATTTCATAAGAAATATAAATTTATCAAACAATATTCAAGGCAACAAAAAAATGGTAATTATTTCTTACATAAAATTTTGTACATTGTGAAACTAGCTAAATTATTCAAGGTAAATTCAGCTAAATATTTGAGTTTTGGCGAAAACGGTTCATCAAACATTTTTTCCAGACAGCGTTGTGAAGATGATTTCAAGAACTTTCGGATGAAGTATCCAACAATCCCTTTCTCCAATTCTATTTTGAGAGGTGGAACCACCCGCTTTCAAAATTGCACAATCAAACCTTAAAAGATAAAATCATTCGACGTGTTTCGGGAACTTTTCCCAAATACTATGGGATGATAAATATATAAGGTAGCCTATTTGAGCTAAAAAAAAAATTGTAGAAAGGATTCCAAGATCTTTCAAATGAAGTGTCGCAAATGCTCTGAAAATCACATAAATCTGCTAATTAGCTAATTTCTGTTCAAATAAAACTTGTCACCTATTTCGAAATTTAGAATCAGTTTCTGAAATATTTAAAGATTGGCTTTCAACTGTATATGAATTCATTTTATGTCATGAATTATATGAAGAAATGAACATATAGAATTAATTGTTGAGCAATGAAGCAAATTGAATTTCAAATCTATGAATCAATGCGAATTTTGAGAAGAAATATAAGGGTTATGAAAGATGACAAAAATTTTGGCATATTTATAACCGCTGCCTTCAGGTGCGCTTGGTTAAAAATCATTTCAAATTAATGCAAGCATTTATTTACAAAATTATGTTCAAGAATATTGTCCTTCTAAATGAAAAGTGTTTGTCCAATTATTTGATCTCTAGATTTCTTCAATTTTATTATCGAAAATTTATTTTTTGAAATAACAATATGATATGACTGATATTCAAATACTTGATTAACTAATTTAAGTCGAATGGAACAGATGTTATGGGGAAGTAAAAATAAACAGAAAAAACAATCGATAATTTTAATAAAAATCTCATTAATTTTTACAGTCAAGCATTCATTTAAACCTTACACAATTAAAAATGCATTATTATTGAGGAAGGAAGAAGATTCTAGGTACTGCAATCTCTGAAACAATTTGTAGTGAAAATTCCTTCATAAGTAAGAACGTTCTTTTTTATTCAATGATGGTAAATGTTTCAACAAATATTTGTGAAAAAAAAATAATAATAAATTTGAAACAATTTAAAGGGATTCACGATACAATATGAACATAGTCAGTTCGTAAAAATCCGTTCAGTGTTTCAAAAGTTATAGAAGTAGAATATTCGTTAGGCCGGGTGTATTCAGTAGTTAAGAATAAAGACAAGAAAGATAAAGATGTGTATTCCAAAGATGGCCTTCATACAGCAAATAATAAATAAGCATTAACCTAAAGTTTTCATATTTAGCTACTCGCAAGTGTGACTTTGATAAACAGAAATATCCTAACTGATAGTATGGATAAAATAAACAAATGCTCGATAGAAAGTGGTTTTCCGTTGATTTTTTCGGTAAATAATATTACAAGAGCAAACATAATGAATAAGGTCTTGGGAGAAAAATTTTGTTTTGATCTATCAAAACTTCGACATTTTATGTGGTAATTCGTATGTTTTACCGCAATTTCTAGGTAGAAATCCATCTTATTCCGTAATTCCTAGCTAAATTCTCATTTTATCTTAATTTTTGTACAACACATTCTTAGAACGAATTGGAACTTGAATTCTAAATTGTAACTACCAGGTATACCGGTATGAAGTGAGCGTCAAGATACAGATGTCTCGATAGGGAACATTTGTTGTTAACGAGCCTTTATTTATTATTTTTTTTGCTATGATATCTGTGGAACATATTTAGTATACATCAAGACATTGAACATACAACATCACATTTTTTCATCGTGTTAAAAATGTCGAATTATGTACCAGAAAGTGATTTACGGAAAGCATCAATTTTTTGTTTTCATTTGAAGAAAAGTGCTGCAGAGTCGCATCGAATGCTTATCGAGGCATATGGTGATCGTGCTCCATCAGAAGCAATATGTAAAAGATGGTTTCAACGGTTCATAAATAATGATTTTGATGTGAGAAATGAGGAACGTGGAAAACCACCAAAAAAGTTTGAAGACGCCGAATTGCAAACGGTATTGATTGGAGATGACACTTTGAATCAAAAGCAAATGGCAGAAATGTTGAATGTTGCACAACAAACAATGTCTGGCTCTATAAAAGCTATGAACAAGATCCATAAGGGTGCAAAATGGATGCCACATGAATTGGGGTACCCGTCCACTGTTCGCATTCGATCGAACCGTTCGGCCGTCGGTTCGGTTGAAATTTCGGCCGTCAATTCGGCCGAACACGATCGTCCATTGCAACCGTTTTCGTCAGTCCAGTTCAGTAGTACGTTGCCAGAAAGTGGCAAGTTAGTTAGTACGGAAAGAGATTTTTCTTTGTGTTACTTACAAACTCCGCGAGATTGTAATGGATTTCGATGAGATGATGTTACTTGAAAATACCTGCGTTATGAGGAGGGAGAGGAAAAGGAGTAAAAGGTATTGGGTGCATCCGATACTGACTGAAAGGAACCGACTTGGCGAGTTTCATCATTTGCACAGCCGCATTAAGGAAGATAAAATAAAGTTTTCTGAGTACTATCGTATGAGTGAAGAGACATTTAATTATATATTTAATGAAATTTGGCACTCAATAGAAAGATTTTCAAATTTTCGAGAAACTATATCACCGGAAGAACGATTGGCTGTCACAATAAGGTAAGAAATAACAAATAATGATCCAAGAAAAAAACTAAAAAACTCTAAAATTTTATTTCTTGATTGTTCTCAAAAGAATTGCCCTGCTGTGGACATACAGGGGAAGTTGTAGAGCTGTAAGCATGGGAAGTATAGCTGTATGAAGACAGAGGAGAAGGAGAAGCCAAGGGACGTGTCACTGACGTGTAACTCGTTTGCCTGGATTGTTCGTCGATCGGAACGTTTTGTAATTTATTTCTAACTTCCTGTTTCCTGTTCTCCGGGATCTTCATTAAATAAGGAAGCAGACTTTGCAGAAAAAATAATCTGGGATTTGTTTCAACGCAGAATTTTCTTGAAGCAGATTAATTTTTTGTTTTTCTATGTCAAGAAAAGGATCCTCAGATGAACTTTCAAATTTTCTCTTAGGCTTGGTTCTAGAAGCTCTTTCACAGGCTGGAGGAGGCTGATTCCTTTGAACATCTCGACGATGATATCTTTTGTCTCGCATATCCTACAGTGGAACATGTTCTTCAACCAAACTTATCAACTTTTCACTGTCCATAGTAAGAACTTCATAAAACAGCACAACTTCAAAAAACAGGAACAAACAGGAGTGTGGAACAATTTCAGATTAGGAACACTACACTAGGTTGTCTGGGCTTGACTAGTTAGTTCGGCCGAATAGGACCGAAAAATCCCATTTATTTCGGATCGAGAAATTCATCGGCCGTATGAATCTGTCGCAAAGGACGCGCATCTATTCCTTTCTTTGTTGGGGGATCGTTCGGTCGAGTTCTGTCGTGTTCGGCCGATGCTAGTTCGGACGAAAACGGCTCCAGTGGACGACCCACCTTGAATGAAAGACAGATGGAAAACCGAAAAAACACTTGTGAAATTTCGCTTCAAAGACACGAAGGAAAATCGGTTTTGCATAGGATTGTTAGTGGCGATGAAAAATGGATTTATTTTGAGAATCCTAAACGGAAAAAATCATGGGTTAATCCGGGACTCCCATCAACATCGACTGCAAAACCAGATCAATTCGGCAAGAAAACAATGCTGTGTGTTTGGTGTACCATGAGCTTCTAAAACTTGGTGAAACCGTTGATACTGATCGCTACCGACAACAAATGATCAATTTGAACCATGTATTGATCGAGAAACGACCAGACACGGTAAGATAATTTTGCTCCATGACAATGCGCCTGCGCACAAAGCAAAATCGGTTGAGGATACAATCAAAACACTTGGCTGGGAGCTGCTACCCCACCCGCCGTATTCACCAGACTTGGCTCCTTTTGACTACCATTTGCTTTCATCGATGGGACACAGATTGGCTGAGCAGCACTTTGAGGAGGCCAAACATTGGGTGTCTGGTTGGTTTTCTTTAACAGACGAACAATTTTATTGGCGTGATATCCACAAATTGCCAGAAAGGTGGTCAAAATGTGTAGAAAACAATGGCCAATACTTTGAATGAAATGCTTTTTATCTTCCCATTAATAATTAGTGTTTTATTTTTTTATTTCCACAAAAAAAACGCTCATTTCATACCGGTATACCTGATATATGACCCGATGAACATCGTATCATCTTTAAAGGCAATTTGAAATTGATTTTAACGTCTGTGAAATCAAATATAGAATTAAGGTGAAAAATAAGGCGAAATTCGACATTTCAAAGGAGTTGATATGCCTTCTTTTGATTGGTTTTTAGAAGGGAAAAACTGAATGTTTAATCTGAGAAACAGGTTTGTGCATTCATCGTGATGGTTATATTAGTATCACACTGTTCTAGAGTACTTAAAAAGATCTAGAATAAGCGCGAAAACGCTTCAGACTTCACGTCAATGCTTTCCAAACATTTTTAGATTTGGCTTTCTTCACTAATAAGTCATGTTTTACTTAATTAGATGGTGTTTAATCTTGTTTTGTGTC
Source organism: Micraspis discolor (assembly GCA_030674115.1). Lineage (NCBI taxonomy): Eukaryota > Metazoa > Arthropoda > Insecta > Coleoptera > Coccinellidae > Micraspis > Micraspis discolor. Next base: position 9,177,876 of record JARTUT010001740.1, read on the forward strand.
TCATCTACACCATGTTTATTTAGTCTATGAATGAACTCACCTAATTAACCTATTTTTGCAAATAACTTTGCATTTTTCACGATACCTATCGCATTTTCCACACTCATCATCGTCACCGAAATTCACAGAATTGTAGGAACACCGGTTGAATGTCGATCTGTCGCAGGCTAAACCCGGAACGACCATTATTCATCGGCTTCCACGGACTGAAAGATTCACTTCAGCTTTTTACAACACCAGATCGAACCCGCGTAAAGAAGCCCGCAATGTTCTAGCCCGAATTACCCCCGTGTCTCTAATAACCACTTGAAAATCCGAGTATTTGACCTGTAATGAAGTTTGTCGCGAAGCCAATAAACCGCAGGCTTCAGCTCGGCGCGTCCCGAAGACGATGGATGAATAGTGAATCGATGCCGATAATTTTTCCACAATTGATTCGGCTCTGTGCAGGTGGTAAAACTGCGAGGTATTCATTCATTATTTCCGAGGTTGGGTTGGCGGGAGACCGTGGTAGCCGAAACATCGATTAACGTTGATGAGAGCGGTTGGCATTGGCCGGAAGTACCACGCTCTGGATCACCTCATCGGCAGAAGAGGTGGAGATTCGTGCAACAGTCCAAATTTCTGCACGACTGCTACCTGGCCGTAAATTTTTGCTATAACGGGATACAAAGTTGCATTGAATTATCACGATTATGTAAAAGTTACTTTACTCATGTCCACAGGTTGGCTTCTTTTCGATGCAACGAGGATCTGAATTTCAAATTCATTTATGAGAAAGTCGATTTCGGGTCATTTTTTTTTGAGTGATTGCAAACTGATCTGCTAGATAGAAGAATGGTTGAAAGCACTGCCGTAAGATCACCGTGCTTATTCTAAAGTATAAGCTTGCGATCTGGAACAGTTTGATATAGTAAAAACGAAGACAAATAGTAAGTAAGTATATTTATTTTCAGTATTGGTGAAAATTACAGAGTGTTATTACAAGCTACCACAAAAAAAAATTCATACTACTGGAAAAAATTAGAGGATAAAAAATCCCTAATTTTTAGGCAATTTTCAACAGGCTGTAACTTCGAGAGAAATAGTCGTACAAGAAATCAAAAAACAAGGAAATTGTAGATGCAAGTGTTGTTTTTGGATTAGAACTTGAAAATTTTTTAACCTGTGCGGTTTTTGAGTAATTGTAGAAAAACCAGCAACAAACAAATTTTCAAAATTTTTCAGGTTTTGTTTTGGTCTACGGGCGTGGAAAAATTTTTTTTAGCTTAACCATTTTACGGATAGGATACTTTGTTCATTTAGATTTAATTTCTTTTTTATACACCTTGATACGTCCACTTCCTGCCGAGATATCGGTCTTCAAATGGAAAACGTCCATTTATCTTTGATTATCGATATCTCTGCAACCAATGATCGCACAGAAAATTAAAGGTGGGTTTCAAGAACTTGAATGACTTAACTTTTTTGTTTTAAATTCAAGCAGTTTCTGGAGCAAAAACATGAGAAAATATAGGAAAAATTTTTTTTTCATTTCAAAAAATTATGAGCTTTTCAGAGCAAAAAACGTGATCCTTAAATTTTTTCAAAAATTCGATCGAACGAAACAAAAAAACGATCGGATGGATTGATTTGGTTTTTGTAGGCTTTTTGTGGACATCTTGAACTGTAGAAGGCACACATAACGTTGGTGGTTTCCTGAATAATTTCGTTCTAGCGCTTGATTTTCCAAAAAAACCACCAAAAGCATTTTCAAATTCATGTGACAAAAAGTAAAATTGTTTTTTTGGAAAAGCAATGACAAGTCGTTAAGGAAAATGCATTCTTGAAAGCCCCTTCAACTTTCTGTGCGATCATTGGTTGCTGAGATATCGACAATCAGACAAATGAACGCTTTTTCATTTGAAGACAGATATCTTGGCAGGAAGTGGACATATCAAGGTGTATAAAGAATGAAATCTACCAACGTTGACTACGCAGTCCTGTTGGGTCGTGAACTTGACGTCTGGGAATATTCCTCATTACGTAACTAAGATGTTAGCATTGGGTCCTAAATTTTCATTGCCATATGGCATCAAGGATTTTCCTTGGTTAGATTTATTATCGGATATAGAGGGTTTCATTTTGGGACAGTGTGGGTTGCAGGTTGAGGAAAAAAATTGTTTGGGTGCAACATTGTGTAATATAGTTCATAGTTTCTACAATGGGTTCAAAAACAGCTATAATGCAAGTTCCTTCCATAAATATCTGCGTTATCTTCTCAAAAAAACCCGTGATTACCTCAAACATAATCCTAACCTATTTGTTACCAATGCAAACAAGGGTAACGTAACTGTTTTGATCGATAAGGTTGATTATGAGCAAAAACTCAAAAATTTACTTTCTGATACTGAGACGTATACGATATTAAAGTCTGATCCAAATATCAAAATCCAGATGGAATCGAATGAGCTGGTTAGGCGGTTACATGAATGTTCAGTGGTTTCTGACAGTAAGGCAAAACAATTGAAAAAATATAATTCAGTACCACCTAAGATTTACGGTTTGGTTAAGGTACATAAAGAGGGAAACCCTCTCAGACCTGTAGTTTCTTGTTGTGGTTCAACCACGTATAATGTATCGAAGTTCCTATGCACCGCTTTGGGTAAGATTAGACACCTATTCTCGTACTCCGTAAAAAATTCAGTTGATCTCATTTCCAAGATCGCCGTCACGACTGATATTCCAGAAGACTATGTTCTCATTAGTGTGGATGTCAAATCCTTGTTCACTAATATTCCCCAAGATTTAGTTATTCGATTATTACAGAAGAACTGGGTAACATACCGTAATTTTATTGATGTTTCTCTGGACAAGGTGTTATATATTATTAAGTTCATTTTCAAGAATAGTTATTTTCAATATGATAAGAAATTTTATGCACAGGTTAAAGGCTCTGCCATGGGAAACCCAGCATCACCTGTGATTGCTGAATTAGTTATGAACCACTTGATTGAGTTTGTTTTATCGAAGTTAGATTTCGATATACCCTTCATTTTTCTCTATGTTGATGATATTGTTATGTCGGTTCCACGCGATATGATTAACCATGAATTGGCTACATTTAACAACTTCCATTCCGATCTACAGTTTACACATGAAATTGAACAAGACGGTAAAATTCCTTTTCTTGACGTCCTCAATCAGAAAAGATGGTCGTATAATAACTGATTTATACACGAAACCTATGGCATCTCATCAGACCTTACATTTTAAATCACTCCATACAACATCACAAAAACTAGCGATCATCAAGTCGATTAAGCACAAAATTCTAACCTTGTCGCATGTGTCATTTCATGCAAAAAATTTCATTGAACAGGCTAATGTTCTATTCCAGAATGGATATTCAAAGACCCTTGTGAACAGGATCGCCGAACTCTTCAGCCAAGTGTTAGTGTTGGCACAGATAATGGAGATAAAAAATATTTTAAACTGATTTATGTCCCACAATTAAGCCAAAGAATGGTTAATGTCATGCGCACAACATCTTCTACCATTGTTAGTTATTATAAAAAGACCATAAAATGCCTATTTTCTCGACTGAAAGATGATGATCCTGTTTTCAGAAAGTCGGGTGTTGTATATAAAGTGGGCTGTGAGGATTGTGATGGATCATATATCGGACAGACAGGTCAGTATTTCGGCAAGAGACTAAAACAACACTAGTCGGATTGTAGGAAACAATCAGAGTCGACCGCTCTTGCTATGCATGTCAAAAATGAGGGGCATAATTTTGATTTTGTGGGCGCGAAAATTTTGACCAGGGAGGATAATTGGTTCAAGAGAAATTTCAAGGAAATGCTGTTCATTAAGAAACACCCTTGTTCTGTTAACGCTCGAACCGATATTGGTTCATTAAACATCGCATATTCGAAACTTATTAATGAAATCCAAATCTAGTCTAGTTTTTCTATACACATGCTAATTCCGTCTGGCTCCCTTGCATTCTCATTTCCATTTATGAACCCGATATTGATATACGTCAAAAAGATTGTTGTCCCCAGGATGTTCATTATATTATTTATTAACAACAACGATTTTGAACGATGTTTCAAAGCAAAGAATCTATTTATCTAATATTCATAGGTGAGCTGGTTTAACTTATTTTTTAAATTTCTGAACGTTTGTTTGTGATGACTTGTTATTTTTAATTGTAGTGTTTAAGTATTAAGTAAATAAGTGTGAAATATACAAATATGTGTAAATGTTGTACAGGTATTCATGTTGGTTACTTTCTCTCTAGATGATTTTTATTGTATTTATGTTACTGTCATATTTTTCAGCCTGAGGAAGAGACTGAAAGTCTCGAAACGTAGCTAATTGAATAGATTGTATATAAACTGAGGTTCCTGGTGACTGATATACCCTTTCACAACATATAACATAGGAACGATATAAAACCTAGAATGATATTAAACCTGAATGAACAAAGTATCCGATCCGTAAAATGGTTGAGCTAAAAAAAATTTTTCACGCTTGTAGACCAAAAATAAAACCTGAAAAATTTTGAAAATTTGTTGCTGGTTTTTCTACAATAACTCAAAAACCGCTGAGATTGACGAATTTTTAAGTTCTAATCCAGAAACTAGACACTTGGAGCTACAATTACCTTTTTTTCTATTTCTTATACGGCCATTTCTCTCGAAGTTAGGGCCAGTTGAAAATTGCCTAAAAATTTGGGATTTTTTTATCCCTTAATTTTATCCAGTAGTGTATTGATTCTATTAATTTTTACAAAAATTGAAAAAAACTACTCTATTTCATGTTTCACAATTCAATATCATCCTTGAACTTCTCTTTTGAAAAGATTATATATAACCTTGAATATTCTGTATATTAATAGGCAGCCCCTGATGAACAACTTTATGCCCACATGGAGAGGTGGCATTTCACTACCATCAAGTGAGTGTCGCTGACAGAAATAAGGAAAGATACGCCAAGTGTTATTCAAGTTTCTATGCGAAAAATATTAATAATATATTTATGTATAGCCCAGCAATTGTAAGAATCCCCTCTCTAAAAAAAGCGAACGAAAAATTTCGCAATTCTTCATCTCAAACATCACCCTCATCGCCAGTTCTGAACAACCTCCCCAAAATATTATTCCATAGGCAACCAGCGATTGAAAGTTAAATAAATAACCTTCAGAACGTTTAAATCTACATGAGTCCTGAGAACAGTAAATGTGTAAGCAACTGGATTCAAACTTTTTCTGAGATGCTCAATATGAACATACCACCTTAAATTTTTATCAAGAGTGACACCAAAAAATTTTCTTTCGCTTTGATGGCATTATCGAGACATATCAATCTTTATAAAATACAATTTTTGATTTGTTTTTGCAAAGAAGAGATAGCACCGACATCTCTATATTCAATGACAAGCTGTTGGAATAGCACCTATCTGATATGACATTCATTTCTTTGATTGTGTGATCTACAAGAGAAGACATGCACTCATCCTTCATGACGAAACTTGTGTCATCAACGAAGAATTTAAGCTAGAACTCGCTTCCAAGCAATAAGTCAAGATCATTCATGTACACTAAGAAGAGAAAAGGTCCCAAAGTTCTATCCTGGGGTACTCCCATCTCAATGCTCAGGAGACCATGATGGTGCAATCCATGTTTCGTGCACCATCACCTGCTACGACAGCCTTTTGTCTTTTATTACTGTCACTCTTTCCTTTGAGCCGAATCTCCTTTCCCGGAGCATCTTTTAAAATTTTTGCGTTGAGCCAGTAATCGCTGAAGGTAAGATCTAAATTAGAAAATACGGTAAGCGCGGTAGCATTCCGTATCTCAATTCGACCATTTTCCGGCTGCTCTTATTGACTTGCATTGTATTGGTGAAGAAACACCCTTTTTTCTTAAATGCGGATTTTTCTGGAAAATTGCGGCTTTCAAAGGATCTAACAAACCGATATAATGGCCGCTGTTGATTATCTTTCCATGTTCCTAGCAGTACATACGCATCCCAAAATACAGAGGACATTATAGCCTAGTTGTTGAGTTTAATTGACGTTAATTGCACATATATGCTTTTAGGGTATATGTAGTAGATTTAACAATCTAAAAAAAATATTACATAATCTAAACACTCAAGATAACTGATTCCCGTTGAAATATCATAAAAGTTAATTCTCGAATAAATTATACCTTTGTCAATGAACAACCTTTTCGGGAACTGCCCTAATCATTGTAAATTAAAAATTGCCAAAATTTTTTTTCCTTCGTGAAGCCTTTCTTGTATACACATAAAACAAGATTGTGTAAAAAGTTTGAATAAAGACAATACTTTGTGTAAAACTATTTTGTTGATTCACCAAAATAAGAAAATTCACCGGGATGTTGTCAATTTTTTTTTCATTCGCCCCTTTTTTTATCGATTTTATGCTAACAAAAGACAATATATGAACTAAAAAGAAAAAAATTGTCTCTTTCTGTTCATAATTTTTATATATAAATAAACTTCTTCAATATATAAATTGAAAATTTTTTTCAAAAATTTTTAAGAAACTGTTATTCATGATTGAAATTTATTTTTCTTAATAATATAAAAGGTGTACAAATAAGTTTCCGCGGTTTTTTATAAAAAATTAGGAATTTATTGTAAAGGAAAAGTACATTACGTTTTATTCAAAGTATTTTCCATCATTTGCCACTACTTTTCCCCATTTTTCTGGCAACATTCGGATACCCCGTCGAAAAAACTCTTCATCTTTTGACGCTATCCACAAATCTACCCAATTTTTGGTGTCTTCATATGATGTGAAGCGCTGCTCAGACAGACCATGTGCCATCGACCGGAACAGATGATAATCAGAAGGGGCTAAGTCTGGTGAATACGGCGGGTGGGGTTAAACTTCCCAGTTGAGTGTTTCCAAGTATGTTTTTACCGGCGCCGCAACATGTGGACGAGCATTATCGTGTAAAAGAATAATTTTGTCGTGTCTGGAGTAGTAATGGGCGCGTTTTTCCTTAAGTGCCCGACTCAATCTCATCAATTGTGTTCGGTAGAGAGCTCCAGTAATGGTTTCGCTTGGTTTCAGCAATTCATAATACACGATACCAAGCTGATCCCACCAAATACACAGCATGAGTTTTTTTCCATGAATATTCGGCTTAGCTGTCGATGTTGATGGTTCGCCGGGCTTAACCCATGACTTTCTCTTCTTTGGATTATCGTAGTGAATCCATTTTTCGTCACCAGTGACTATACGATGCAAAAAACTCTTTTTTTTATTCCTGGCAAGCAGCATTTCACTCATGCATAATCGGCGTTCAACGTCTCTCGACTTTAGTTCATATGGAACCCAATTTCCTTGTTTTTGAATAATTCCTAACGATTTCAAACTATGTGAAATTGCTTGTTGAGTCACTTGTAGAGTAAGTGCAAGTTTTTTTTGCGTTTGGGACGAATCTTCCTCCAATAGTGCTTCTAATTCCATCTCTTCGTACACTTTCGGCCTTCCACTGCGTTCTTTGTCTTTAACGTCAAACTCACCGTTCTTAAACTTTTGAAACCATTCCTGACAACTTCTCTCACTTAAAGCAGCTTCACCATATGCTTCTAGAAGCGATCGATGCGCCTCAGCTGCAGATTTTTTCACATTGAAGAAGTAAACAAAAGTTCCCGCAAATGATGCTTATTCGGAATAAAACTTGACATATTTGCACGAAAAAAATTACGTGATGCTGATACGGAATCACTAGTACTTTAAGGTTATGGTGTTGCCAGATGACTAAACTTGGGATATTACGTTTTACATCTGACAATTTCTCCATAACCTTCTGGTGGGGCCATCTTTTGACAAACCGCGGAAACTTATTTGTACACCTAATATTTTAATCTTTTATGAATGCTTTTGTCATATTTTAATTGTTGAAATAATTAGGTAAAAAACTTTTTTTTAATACTAATTGACAGGTCGGTGCAAATTAACAAAATACAGTTTTTTCACCAAAAATTTCATTTTTAATCGAATTAACAATTTGTTATAAACGAATCATTCACTTTTTTTCTGATAGTTTAGAAAATTACATAAAACATTTCTCGGCATCAGTGACGGCTCATCAGGGTAGGCAGTGTCGGCCGGGCCGACCCAAACGCAACCGAAAAAATTAGAAAGCACTGACGTGAGATCAGTTGGCTTAGGCGCTCTTGTAAACCACTTACAATTATTTAAATTTTGAAAAATCATATCTCCAGAACTATTAGCTTGTTGAAGTCGAGAGTGGTATTTAAGTATACGTCTGATAAAACTGCACCATAAAAAATTTTTTATTCGAACAGTGTCATTTGAAAAAAATTTTTTTTTTGTTACTCCGAACCTATTCGGCCGATTTGACCGAATAACGAACTTAGCCGAGATATTTATACCTCAAACCTATTCTGAAAGTTTCAACTCTCTAACTTCATCCGTTCGAGAGTTATCGTGTTCACGGAACGGACGGACGGACAGAATCGATTTTGACCACGGATTATTCATCAGTAGGTCCAAACAAAACGATTGATACCACTTTTGCCCAAAAATTCGAAAGTCACAGACATTTGGGCAAATTGATAAGCACTCTGTTCAGGTGAACAAGAGCGCCAAAAAGAAGGTGAAAATAAATATTTTTTTAATCGAAACTTATTTGAAAAATTAATATCAATATTTAAATCTCGAGAAATTCCCTTAGTATCTTTTCCTCTGCCCTCTATATATCTCATATTTCCAGTCAACACATGGAAGTACACATTATTTCGGTCAAACACCTCAAATCATTGTCTTGTTTTTCTTTACATGGATATACAAGAAAGGTTCCATGAAGCCAAAAAACTTTTAAAGCAATTACTTTTATATTTTTTCACTTACAATGAACAAGAAAATCCTGGAAGAATCTGTTAATTGACTACTGTATTGAAAAATCGACTGATAAAAAATTGTAACAGGCATCAGTTCAAATCTACTATCTACTATATATACCCTACAAAAAATAATGACTTACCAGCTTGCGACGCTATGTTTTCAGGCTTGATATGGCGCAAGGACGTCAATTTTTAACGTTAAATTGAAATTAATAATAATCGTTGCACAATTCAGGGAGTCGGAACGTTTTTTTAGTAAATTCGTTCCACTTTACTTTTTTTTTTCCAAAATCCAAAAAATATGCGGTTGTTCATTTTAATGAATGCACATACTCATTCACCACTATTATTCTCCTTATTTCATTCACATATATTAAACCGAAGATAAACATATAAATATAGAATTCAGTTCCGCTGTTTTGAGATCAGATATAGTGTTCATACATTCCTCTACTTTCAGTCGATTTTGTGAAGTCCTGCGATTCACTATAATTTTATAATATCAAGTTCATATTTTGAGTTATTGAGGAAATCAAATTTGAGATGTACATAAATGCCGAACTCGATCATTACTTCAACCGAGATATCTGGACAATTAACCTATCCTGAAATTATGAAACTGTAGATCATCCCTTTCGAAAAATAGAGCATATATAAGGAATTACAACTATTTAGGCAGTTATTTCATGAGTAACAAGCGCATAAAATCACTTATATCGATTAAAACAAGTAAATATCGAAAAAATAAAAAAAAATCATTTCTACTAATATCTTTGAGGTGGCAACGGCAAAGTAATATAATAAAAAGTAACAACAATTACTGAGAACCATTTACTAGCTTTTGCTTTAAAGCAACGTCAGTGAGGATATGCATATAGTGCTTAAAGAATAATTAAAGATTTTATGACATGATGAATTGTGAGAGGGAATTATACCTTATAGATAGAATAAAAGATCAACAAGATACCTAAAAATTATTGAGTGGATCATAAAACTTTTAAACTACCAAAGGAGAAGTACTCATTGAGTTGTCAATTAAGTTATAGATAGAATAAAAGATCAACAAGATACCTAAAAATTATTGAGTGGATCATAAAACTTTTAAACTAAAGGAGAAGTACTCATTGAGTTGTCAATTAAGTTAATATATTACAGTATTTTTTTCTGAAGGTATAAATATCATTATTATCATTGGTAAAATATTCATTTTTTTTTAACGGTAATGAATAATAAGTGTTCAAACCAAGTTTGTATAATCTATACATAATAACGAGGAACAACCAATTTCTGCCATTATTATTAACTAGCAAACACAAATTCAATTGCAACTTCAAGGGAAAAATAGATATCATTACCTATAAGATTCAAACTTTTGAAGAAATACATTTTGAAGATCACAAAAATGATCATTATTCGAACGAGAATGTTGTTAGAGTGATATACATATAGACCAATACAAATCAAATGAATTCATGAAAGAGAACATGATCAAGAAATTACAATGATGAAAACAATGGTGGAATTAATAATGATCAAAATGACATCTGATTGTTTGGTAATTGCAACTTCTGATAAAGCTAATGAAATGCACAATTTATTGGGCAAATTATCTCGAAAAAATATTTGAATGGCAAATTACTTTGATTAGATAATTTTTATAATGAACCGATAAATATTCAAATAAAAACAATACTCTCAAGAGATTTTCAGATTAAGTATATTCCTTGAAACAGAAAAAATTAGGAAAAAATACGAACAAATAATATTTTCGGATAGAAATTTCAAATATAACAGGAACATTAAGGATGTTCCAACGATACAATTTATAAGGGTTCAATAAATGCTCTTACTAAAATGAAAAATTGACCTTTAAAATTGATATTACTGAAAACTAAATACTGCATCTGATCCATCAAATGTTATACAGGTGGTTTAAAAGATGCCTGGCAGTCATGGTGATTTAGCAGGTTATTTTATCAGAAGTTGTCATAATAGTTGGTCTGAAAATTGTATGCAAGATGCAAAGTGTCAGATTTTCTTCAAATAATAGATTCCTATGATTATTTATCGGATTCCATCTCCTACCAATTTTCTTTTAGGTTTACCTAAAATATATCTCTTTATTCATAGAGAGCACTACTTCTGCTTTTATTGGTTGCATTCAGTGAGAATATAATCTGAATTAATATTTAATGATCAGATCAATGCATAATAATTTGATTACTTTACTGCATATGCCCATAACTTTTTAACTGCAAGAACTACCATTCCTCTATCTCAATCATAATGAGAAAAAATACAATTAACTCATTTCTAACGCATTTATCCATGAGGACGCAGCACTCACAGTTTTTTACTCAATGGCCTCATTGTAGATCGGAGCAGAATATGAAATTCTCCAAGGACGTAGGTAGGTAGATTTAAAATATTATTCAGTTTGAGTAAGTAACAAGCACAGAATATTAGATATTCAAATTCATCACTTGATATTGTTATTACTATTGGAAAATACAAGGCATATTAAATATCTAAAAAAGGTATTCAAACCTTTTGACGAAGTGACGCCGTTTCACCAAAATCATCTTCTGAACAATCAATGGAAATATTGTCTATAATTAATAACGTACATGCAAACCCTGAAATGAAAGTGCTGGTTAGTCTGCAATTCATTAAGAATTCAAATTAATAAAATCACATTTGAATCATTTATAACAATTCAAGTCATTATATACTTGTTTCGAAGAGATTGAAACAGGAATAAAGACTCAAGAATAATATTATATTTATGTTTATATTCAAAATAAAACTAACCAGACATCCTTTATGAAGAGAATGTACAAGTCCAACATAGTTGTCAAAATGAGCACAGTCAACTGATCATCATTACGGATATGTTGTTTTTCATGCAGTTTGATAGCGATAAAATCATCAATCAATTTCTAACCTCTATAAACCACAGAACATCAAATATAAACATATAAACATCACGTCATGAATCACAGATGAAGGTAATTTTTAGAAATAACCAAAGTTGTTATCGGATACAAGATAGTTGCTGGAAATCAGGAGTGAATAATATGGTGAGGATCTCTAGAAACGGTTTTGATTATTTTTATTTCGTCATTGTCATGACTTATTGGTTTTCCATTAGACAGAACTATATGCGCGATCGCGAAGGAGAGCGGCGCTGCCTCCGTTAACTAACCAATGGGTAGAGGCTAATCGGTGGAGGGGGTGAGAAAGTCTTTTCTCTCATAAGTCCGGATACAAAATTCCGAATGGGTTGAAATTTTAAAGAATGGTTAAGCATACAATTATCTATCTTGTGTTAAAATTTCAACCCTCTGGGGTGAAGGTTAAGCACTGGAGGGGGTAAGAAAGTTTTTTTCCTCATACCTTCGGATAAAAAATTCCGAATGGGTTGAAATTTTAGGGAATGGTTAAGCATACAATTATCTATCTTGTGTTGAAATTTCAACCCTCTGGGGTAAAGGCTAAAGGGTGGAGGGGTTGAGAAAGTTTTTTTTTTTTCATAACTTCGGATAAAAAATTCTGAATGGGTTGAAATTTTAAGGATGGTTGAGCATATAATCATCTATGTTGTTGAAATTTCAACCCTGTGGGGTGAAGGCTAAGCGGTGGAGGGGGCGAAAAAGGCTTTTTTCTCATAACTCCGGATAAAAAATTCCGAATGGGTTGAAATTTTAGAGCATGTTACCCAGAGTTATGGAAAGAAAACCCACCCCTCCACCGCTTAGCCTTTACCCCAGAGTGTTGAAATTTCAACACAAGATTCAACGGTATTTTTCAATTTGGTCGGTACTCAGGTAGCGCGCATCCTTGGCCCTTCCACCCGAAAGGTTTTTTGACAGATACCCGATATGAGTCGAATCAAGAGGGACAATGATTTTACAGCGATTTATGGACATTATGGACCTTGGAATTCAGCGGCTTACCCTTTTTCGTTATTTGAGTTAGAAGTCATTGTTATTATCGTAATGCGATTATCGATGAACTTGTCTTACAGACCAAAAATCGAATATGGCCGGAATTGTTTGATGAAAATTGTTAACTTTGAACAATTCATGAATTTCCCGATTTCTCAAATGTACTTTGTTTTCTAATTACGGAAAATATCAAGACTTTGGGAATTTAACATCAAATAGTAAGCCTACTTGCAAGAGAGCAAATTATGTTGTAATTAGTCATGATATTCCTCAGGACTATAAATATGAAAATTGAAAAATTAGGAAAAAAAGGAATGTATTCGTCCTTATCAAGAAACAATGTATGGAGTAAATCATGGTCCAAATTTATTTTGAAAAGCTATAGTGAGCTGTTACAGTTTCGTGAGACACGAAACAATAATGTTCGGCAGTTGAACATTCTGTTAGTAGTTTTAAATGTAAAAAAGTCATTCTTTCCACTCAACAATGGGTTTCGAGGTTGAGATCGTTATAACAACGATACAGAGATTACTTCACACTTATAGCGGATAAAGTTCCATTTTCTAGCGATTAGCGTATTTTTTCTTGAATTGAGTGCGGAAAATAGCGGGGGAATTTAATTGATTGAAAAAACAATTTCACTATGATAAATGGTTTGATTGAGAATTTTTGTACGTTTTAAGTCCCTTAACCTCCACCCCAGAGAATTGAGATTTCAACACGAGATGAATGATATTCTGCCTGGCCATACTTTTAAATTTCAACCTGTTCGGAATTATTTATAAAAGGCTTCGGAAACATTTTTTTTCAACCCGTCGACCACTTGACCTTGATCGCAAAAGGTTGAAATTTTGATACGAGGTGTAAAATCAGGAGCTTAATGATGGTTCAAAATTTCAACCCATTCGGAATTTTTTATCCGAAGTTATGAAAAAAAAACTTTCTCAACCTCTCCACCCTTTAGCCTTTACCCCAGAGGGTTGAAATTTTATCACAAGATAGATAATTGTATGCTTAACCATTCTCTAAAATGTCAACCCATTCGGAATTTTTTATCCGGAGTTATGAGAAAAATGTCTTTTTCGCCCTTTCCACCGCTTAGCTTTCACTCCAGAGGGTTGAAATTTCAACACAAGATAGATAATTGTATGCTTAACCATTCCCTAAAATTTCAACCCATTCGGAATTTTTTATCCGAAGTTATGAGGAAAAAAACTTTCTTACCCCCTCCAGTGCTTAGCCTTCACCCCAGAGGGTTGAAATTTTAACATAAGATAGAATTGTATGGTTGAAATTTTGAAGCATTGTTAAGTTAATGATAATATAGCTTATATTGAAATTTCAACCCAATGGGGTAAAGGCTAATCGGTGGAGGGTGAGAAAGTCTTTTCTCTCATAAGTCCGGATAAAAAATTCGAATGGGTTGAAATTTTAAAGAATGGCTAAGCATACAATTCTATCTTTTTATCCGGACTTGTGAGAGAAAAGACTTTCTCACCCCCTCCACCGATTAGCCTTTACCCCATTGGGTTGAAATTTCAATATAAGCTATATTATCATTGACTTAACAATGCTTCAAAATTTCAACCCCGTCGGAATTTTTTACCGAAGTTATGAGAAGAAAACATTCCTCACCCCCTCCACCGCTTAGCCTTCATTCCATAGGGTTGAAATTTCAACACGAGATAGACTATTTTATGCTTGACCATGCTCTAAAATTTCAACCCATTCGGAATTTTTTATCCGAAGTTATGAGAAGAAAAACCTATGTCACCCCCTCCACCACTTAGCCTTCACCCCAGAGGGTTGAAATTTCAACACAAGATAGATAATTGTATACTTAATCATTCCCTAAAATTTCAACCCATTCGGAATTTTTGTCCCGAGTTATGAGAATAAAACCTTTCTCACCCCCTCCTCCACTTAGCCTTCACCCCAGAGGGTTGAAATTTTAATACAAGATGTATAATCATCAACTTAACCAATCTTCAAAATTTCAACCCATTCGGAATTTTTTATCCGATGTTATGAGAAAAAAACCTTTCCAACCCCCTCCACCGCTTAGCCTTCACCCCAGAGGCTTGAAATTTTAATACAAAATATATAATTATTTACTTAACCATCCCTAAAAATTGCAACACGTTCGGAATTTTTTATCCAGAGTTATAAGAAAAAAACCTTTTTTACTCCCTCCCCTCTTAAGCCTTTCCTCCAGAGGGTTGAAAATTTTTTTGGGAATCCTATTTTTTGTCCCAAACAATAAAAGCAAAAATTTTCATTGCCGCTAATTATTAGGTTCCCAGGCTTTATTGACTGGACTATTATACCACAGCATAGATAATATACAGCAGAGAAACTCTGCTCTCATTCCTTAGAATTTAATGTTCCAAAATTTGTGACCTGAAAATATTACCTGTGCTATTACGGCGGACCAATAGTCAGGGCAGTATTCAGAAATTTTGAGAACAGCCTCGGTTGGAAATACTACAAGCAACAGGGGGGTACTCTAAGAAATTGTATGAAGAGTTTGAATGCAAGTTTTTATTATATAATGAGTATCAAATTTTTTGTTGTTCTGTTAAGTATTTTTCATATATATATATATATATGATATATAAATATGTATTTTCTTGTGCTATATTATATATTATTTAGAAGTAATCTTTTTGGGATTAGAGCACGGGATCAAAAATTAGGACTTCATCTATTTTTTCTATATTAATTAACTACATATGAAACACAATGAACATGATTTTAATTTTCTGATTTTAAGATGAATTGTTGGACAGATGTGATTGTCACTATGTTTGTAGCACGTAAATTTGAAAAAGGCTTAGTATACGCTTGAAACATATGTAGTTAATTAATATAGAAAAATAGATGAAGTCCTAATTTTTGATCCCGTGCTCTAATCCCAAAAAGATTACTTCTAAATAATATATATGATATATATATAAAAATACTATTATTTGCTTATTATTGATAATACTGCAGATTATTCTTGGGAATGCAGTAATTAAAAGACTACTCTTTTTCTTTCAGGTCGGGATAAATATGATCTCGAAAACACGAGCTGAAAGAAAAGGAGTGGTCTTTCAATTGTTGCATTGCCAAGAATAATCTACAGTATTATATATACATATGGACTAATCTTTAGACAAACAAGAAAAATTAATATGTTTAATCAAGTATAAAAATTTATTTACAAAATAGAAATAAATAAAAAATAAGAGTTAATAAAAAATAAGAATGAATAAAAAATAAAATTAATTAAAAAAATTGAAAATATAAATAAATAAAAAACCAAAAAGAATTGAGAATAAAAATTATTGAAAATATAAATGAAAATTATTGAAAATATAAATAAAAATTCATAATAAATAAATTCATTATACCCATAGATGAAAGGTAAATGTATATTTATTTTGGTATTCATCTATGATTCTAACCTAAAATAATTTGATTTGTTATGTTTTCCAAATATTTGTCTAGTATTTCATTGTGATTTTCGAACAAATGTGATGTGACTAAAATAATATTAATTGTAATATATACTTCGATCAATTTTTGAGAAATATTAACCCTTATGAACCTAGAAATTGCAAATTTTCTAAGTGGAGTTGATACAAAGGTTTTTCGAAATAGAAAAGGGTACTTTTCTATAAATGTACAAAAATATAAAAATTTTCTGGAATTTACTTAACACAACGGTAAAGTTCGTTTCAAATGAAAACTGTGGAACTCTACGCCTATGTCTCACCTCATACAACCCACTACTCAATTCCTAGGGACGATAATGAATCAGACCGATTTGGATCAGTCGTTCTAGACTTTGCGGGCCAAGCCGGTATGCGCAGCCCAAAATGCGCGAACCATCCCAGCTCCCAGAGTTTCTCTGCTGTATATTTTCTATGCTGTGGTTATACACACCAAGTTTAAGTTTGGGTTAATACAAGCTGAAAATTTAAGAGATCTTTGCAGAAATTTTACACAATGGATTCTAGTTGGTGTATTTTTGAAGGTTACTTTCTCTAACAAAAAAAAACTGAGGCATAGCATGCCTGAAATTCTGATTTGAATATATAGCATTAAAATCTTTAAATTCATAACAGAGTTTCTGGAAGATTATCCTTTATGAATTTGACAAAAATGATAATAATTATAAAAACATAGATCTTACTACCCAGTAGATTGATTGATATTTTGTGAAAATTTTGTTATCGCACATTTTCACAAATAAGGAAAAGATTTCTGAGTAAGCGCTATAAATCTGATGTCAATGCATTTCCACATTTTTGTATTCTGCTATTATAATTCGGAATTGTAATTATTAAATTAAATTATTACTAAAACTGGATTAGGTGTAGTTTATACTAAATGACTTGTCGAAGCATTGTATTATACAATGGTTGACCTATACTATAGGATACCTAAATTATCTGGAGATACTTTCTTTGTTACAAAAACAAAAGTATAAATTTCAATTGTTTCATTTGCTTTCTATTAATTTCCAATTTTCTTCTTCTTGAAGCTACCTGCATTTGTATATATACCATTGAAATTCGTGAATTATTCATATTATCTCTGACTTACAGTGAAGTTCGAACTATTCCATTTCAGTTTCAAAATGAATAACCCAAGAAGCAAACTGAGAAAATTGGCATTGGTATGTATTGTTACTTCGGTTTTTGATTGTTTTTAAACAAATACAGGATTATTCAATTTGATCAATGTTGAATGTATTACAAAAATCATAAAGATTCCATGAAATTTCCTCATTTTGTTTTCATCTTTCTATTTTGCTACATAAAATTATTTATTACTATGGTGAAATTGCAAATTGGCGTTTCACATTCTGTTTTTACTGTCTTATAATTAATCCGAACGGAATGTTCTTGTAACACCAATATTTTTTTTACAAATGATATAAAAAAAAATTTACAGGGCAGTTTTATTGCAAATTTCATTCAGTCATTAAATTAAGATTATAATTCTTTGCAAGCATATAGTTCGGACCATAATGACTATGTGGCAATTATACTCTCTTTTTAGAACAACTTTTTTTTCTCGAAAATCTTCATTTATTACTACTATCATCATTAACATATACATCACCATTACCATTAATATAATCGTGAATCAGCAGTAATTGGCATCTGAAGGTAGCAAATTGGATAAGGTGTAGAATATTAATTAACCTGTCGAAGCATTCTATACAATAGTTGAAGAAGAAGATTTTCTATTTTCTTCTTCTTGTAGTTACTTGTATTTTGATAGTTTGTAGTATATATACAAATAAAATTCGACAATTATTCGCATTGCTGTTGACATGAATCAAAGTTAGAACTAATTCATTTGTGTTTGTTGTATATATACCATTAAAATTGGTGGATTATAAAAATCATCTATAACTTAAAGTGAAGTGAAAGCTATTCCATTTGAGTTTCAAAATGAATAACCCAAGAAGCAAACTGAAAAAATTGGTATTGGTATGTATTGATGCTTCAATTTTTGATAAAATCTAAGTGAATTTAATATTATTCAATTCAACTATTTTTTAATATACAGGGTGGCCGGACGATTGACGTCCATAAAAAAAAACAGGTCCCTCATGCCCTCATGTCATGGGGTATTCGAATCACCCCCATGTATGTTATCCGATTTTTCATGGTTTCCGAGTTATGAATTTTTTTATGAAATTTGAGAATGTTCAACTTGAACATCTTCAAAAATTTTTAAAGAAAAAAGTACAAGACTTCTCGGATATTTTTTTGTTGTGAATAGATCGCCAGGAATTGGCGAACTTTTATACATAAAAAAACAGCATCGTAGCTTTGATAAAAATTATGGAAATGTTGTTCTCAAGTGAGAAAGTTACTTATTTGATCATGATCTAAATTTTCAAATTTAAATTAAAATTGTAAACAGATTACTTCATGGTTTCTTAGTAGGCTTAAAAACTGAGCTCAACACTCAGCTTTCAGAATCATTAATAAAAAATGGTACTCAACACTCTACTTTTGCTAGAATTAGCCTTCAAAGTCAGCGAGGTGGAAAAAAATCAAAGAACTAGACGTTTACTCAAAAATTATTTTTTGCCATACCGGGATTGAAATTATTAAATCCGCTCTCTTAGTGCGACGTCACTTGCGTATTTTAGCTCCAGTTTATAATATTTAAATTCAGATTTATTTGAAATTGTTGATAAACACTCAGAAATGTATTATACTACCAACCGGTCATTCATTATGATGGTTTTGCTAATGGAAATGTTAGTGTTGCTGGTGATTTTGACCTTAATGTTAATGAATTTCATCATTTTATCATTATCATTAACACTATCATAAGCACTACAATTAACATGATTGTAAATGAGGGGTAATTAACCCTTACAGGTAGTAAACTGATTTAGGTGTAGTACACCAATCAACATGTGAAAGCCTTGTACTAGACAATGGTTGAAGTATGTCATCGAATACTTCAAATATCTAGGTATCTTTTCTTTGTCACAAAAGAAGAAATATAAATTTCAATTCTTTTATTTGCTTTCTATGAAATTTCTCTCTTCTTCTTCTAGTAGCTACCTGCATTTTGACCGACTTTCGTATATACCATTGAAATTAGTGATTTATTCATATCACCGTTGACTTGAAGTAAAGTTACAAGTATTCCATTTGAGTTTGTTGTATATTTTTCAACAAAACTTGTGAATTAAACATATTACCATTGACTTTAAGTGAAGTTAGAACTATTCAATTTGAGTTTCAAAATGATCAACTCAAGAAGAAAACTGAAAAAATTGGTATTGGTATGTTTTGTTACTTTAGTTTTTGATCAAATCCAAACGAATTCAATATAATCAATTCAATCATTGTTTTATGTATTATAAAAATTATTAAATTTTTCATGGAGTATACGTTGTCAACTTTTTATTGCTTCCTCGTAATATTTCTCACTAGGAGTATAGTGAAATTTCAAATTGGCGTTCATTTTTCATTTCTTTCGTCAATTATTGTTCTTCTGTAAGGCTAATTGATAATTTTTCAAGTGAAATATGAATATACCTACGGGTTTGTTAGTCTGAAATGGAACACCCTCTATTGGCTGTAGATTCCCAACGTATTCATTAATCCTCTGTAAACACCATTCTGGATATTAATCCCAAATATTTTTTGAATCAAGTATCATTGTATATGCAGCTGTCACCTTTTGGCGCTCTTTATCACCTGAACAGAGTACTTGTAGATTTGCTTAAATGTCTGTATTTTTCGAATATTTTTGCGAAAGTGGTATTAATGGTTTCGTAAGAACTCACTGGTGAAAAATCCATGGTCAAAATTGATTCTGTCCGTACATCGTTCGAAAAATCATTCTTCATTCATTCATTTCTTCAACATTCATTGACTAATAGTGGGTTTCATAAAGATCGTTGATCAAAGAAGTCACAGAAAACTTCAACTAATCCATTCAAATGGTTTATATTGAAACGAATATCGTTCAAATTCAAATTTCAATATTTCCAAATTTGAATGTATTCCAATTTGATTCTGCACATTTAAAACTTGATTTCCAATTTTAAAATTTAAAAGGTTTAGATTTGCAATTGATATAACTAATTTATTTCATTGAATTTTAGAGCACCAGGCGACGAGACGATAAAACTAAACAACTTCTAGGATGCCTGTTCACAAGAAAAGCATATGAAAAAGTTCAGATTAACTATCTTCTGAGATGTCTGCACTTTTTTGAAGAGAAGGTTCCTGATTGCGTAAGGTTTTCTTTTGATCCACCGATTTTTGTGAAACCGAAAATTTGCTGTCATGAAGGATCATCATATTATTCTTTGCATGCATTTGAGGCAATAGACTCCATAGATTTTTTAAAATTTAGCGGTCTATGTTGCTCCACGAAGTATTTGAAAGAAATATTCAAACATGAACTAAAATTGGAGTTTGTACAATCATTGAAAGGAGATTTTTCTGATAGAAAATTTTGCAAGCTGAGGGAGAATGTTGTGAAATGGATTATAAAGCTGAGTTATGAGTTGAAATTTGCAGCAGAAACACTTCATTTAGCTATAGCTATATTTGATAGGTATTATTCATTGAGTGAACCTGCAAATAATCACTGTGTTAATATCCAGAAAATTGGCATAACTTCATTGATGATTGCGATTAAAATGGAACAACCACTCACTGATTTGCCATGCCTAAGTGATTATGTTTATTTAACCGGCAATTTATTCTCTGAGAAGGAATTAAAAAACGCCGAACTTTTGATACTGAAAACACTCGAATACAACATCAATCTGACGACATCTGTGAAGTTCTTCAGATTAATCAATGAGATTCAGTCATTGTCCGATGTAGAAAGGGTGATAGGAGAGTATATATTGGAAATAATCATGCTGAATCATGAAACAGCATATATAAAACCATCGTTGCAAGCCGCAATTGCATGCTGCTTGGCAACAACTTTGTCATATGAAATACGTAGTGTAGAGTTCATATGGATGGCTAATTTCAGAAAAATATTTCGATACCTTTGGTCAGAAGTGCGACCGCTCATTAAAGAATGCGTTGCAAGTCTACGTTTAGTAGGAAACCTTGGTAAAGAGTTTATCATTTACAGGAAATATTCACAACGGGAGTTTTACCGTATTAGCAAGTTTTACCAATTGAAGAATATTGACCTTATTTTGGATTAGATATTGATGTTGTATTCTATAGATTAATGAATTGTTTTTATGTTATTTAATTTGTCATCAATATTTGTTGTAATTTTTGTAAATATGTATATATAGGCTATCAGTTAATGTATTATTTGATGTTCAATAAATAATTATATACTCTTTTAATGAAACAAGTGTCTTTCCTTTTCCTTATTTAATATATAAGATTCTCGTATCGCTGGGTTTGTGGTTGAACTCCATCAAAATGTATTTTGTTTATGAATAACCAAAATAGAACATAAATGTTCGAAGTCACGAAGACGGGTTGTTTTTCTACATTAGTTCAACAACCATTTATGATTTGAATAAACCTTAAATAGATAACTCACAGAAAATTTCATGTTGCTGCGTTACTAGCGCCCTCCAAATTCTCGCACTAAACTAAAAACATTGTCAAAATTCTTTCTATAGGAGTTGATAGCCCCTTCCCATTGGAGCTTTAGTGTCACTCGTCAAAAACTATTTGGATATTGGTTAAGTCGCCATGAGATGATCTGTTTTCAAAGTTTGATTTTATTGAATTTTGAAATTGTTTTGATTGAGTTATCAAAAAATGGTGGTGAAACGATGTTTTGTGTTTAGTTGTCAAAAAGATGAAAATTCGAGAGTTCTACATCCCAAGAGTTGTAAAATCTTACTTTCCAAGGTAAGTAAAGAGATGAATCAAGTGATGCTGAGATGATAAAGCCATTATATTGGATAAATTATTCAAGAATCAGAGTATGCGTTAGCACAGACACTAAAACTCAAGAATTAATCTGGAACTTCCGATATATAGATTCAATACTCGTAATAATAATGATAAGACTTACCAGCAATCCAAAAAAATTTATATAATAGTAATATGGTGTTATTTTTTCGATTTTACAAAACTTGTTAAATTCAAACTAATTTTTTCTTTCGTTCTACAGATGCGAATTAAGGGCTCAATTCGGTCAATCAAATAGCGACTGGTATGAAGAAAGAACTCTTCACTTCGGACAAGTTTATGTCGGAGTCATTTCAGAGCCGATGCCTACACAGAGTGGAATCTAATTTAATGAATAAATTGAATTTGATTAGATGTCTACAGGTTCTTGTCTCCATCATCTCTACTCAAATTTATAATGACGCTCTTTCAAACAAACAAAGCGATTCTATACAGTTTTCAGTTGAAATGAACAAAAAAAAGTGTGAGCTAGAGGAGATAACAAAAATAAAAATACTCCACAAAACCTTCAACTAATCACGATGACGAAAATGAAAACAAATGATCTGCATTATGTTCTTTTCTTTTTCCTAATCAATTTCAGCCTTTTAACCATTTTTTCACTAATTTTAAAAATTTTTTAATGTCTAGTTGAACGAAAATTTAGATTCAACTGTCCTTTGAAACTTCGAACCTAAGTATTAGTGTTGAAAATTAGATTCAGCCGATATTGAATCTCGTCTATAACACTCATAGTAATTTGTAAATGTCCCAGCCGATTTTAATTTCCCGCCAGCTGCTGTTTCTAAAGCACACTGTTAGAGGGCTAGCATCGAACACGGTCAAAGAGATTAGAACTAAATTTAGCATTCCCGTTTTTTTGTATATTCTCTGCTTCCGAGCATAGATAAATACATATAGATTGGTAACTCCCTTGCTAAGAGTTGGAACTGAATTTAAGGACCCTCTTTTAACGTGGTAAGATTTAATGAGTTTATTTGAAGATTTGGTCAACAGATGACGCTAGAGTAAATCAATGACTCCTTAGTGTCGTCGTATTTTTATTTGGGTAAATTTGATTTGGCGCCCATTCAATCTAAACTATATAGCTTGAAAATTTATAATTACATCGTTCTAATTAAAAATTAATTGACAAACTCAGAATATATTCGATATAATATAAACATCATATAGCTAACTTTGCTTTCAAATTTCAGTTATTTTGATTTTTCTGTGGTCGGCCTTATTTTTCTTCGTACCGGGGTGATGGAGGTCGTGGTGAACTCTGTTTCAAAATATCGTGAGAATTTCATATTTTGGCGCTCTTGTTCACCCGAACAGAGTGCCTATCGTTTTGCCCGAATGTCTGTAATTTTGGAATATCGAGCCGAAAATGGTCTCAATCGATTGGGTTCGACTCCCTGATGAAGAATTCGTGGCGAAAGTTGAGTCTGTCCGGCCGGCCGGCCGGCCGTATCCTCTCTAGCATCCAAAAGGAATCAGCTAGAGTATTCATATTTTCAGAATAGGTTAATTGTCCAAATATCTCGGTCAAGTTCGTTATTGGGCCAAATCCGTCGGATGGTTCAGTAGTTATGAGCATCTGAAATTTTGTTTCCTCAAAAACTACTAGAATATCCATCCGATCAAGTTGATACTTGGAATGTTATTGAGGGAGGCTGAAACGAAACGGTTTGCATAATTTCGCAGAAATCGTCACGCTAGAATATTTTTAAAAAATTCCCAAAAAATAAATTTTCAATACTCAATATCTCCTAAGACTTTATTTAGATTTAAATAAAAATCCGTATATTTATTGAGGTTACCGATATCTTACTCATCCTCAAATTTCATTGTCGTAGCTTTCCCCCCTTCTGAAGATATGATCATTTCTTTCATTTACTCAAGAGAAAAATAGAAATGTCAGGAAGTCCGGGCTTTGTCATTGAAAGATTTGCCATCACAGATCGATATTCGTTTGACAACTTGCGGACCTAGATACCTATCAGTGTCAGTTGGAGTAATATCAATCAAAATTTTCATAGAATTCATAGAGGTAGAATTCCATGACGATGACGTTGTCAAAATTCAGAAAAGCACAGACGTAATATTAATAAAAAAAAATTTTATCATAGAGAAAGAATTTGATGGAAATTGATGGATTTGAAAAGCAATGACGTAAGTTTTTAGGAGAAGCATAGAACAAAATTTGGTGAAAATTATTATTAGTAGTTATTTTCAAATTGAGATAAAGGTTTGTTTATTCATTAGGCTTTCATATTTGCATCACATTGTCCCATAGTACGGAAAAAGACTATTGTTCACCCGATCAGCGAGCTTATAGATTTGTTAAGGTTTGAATATTTACTCGCAAGTAGCTCAACAAGAGCGCCAAAGCAATCTGACCTCACGTCAGTGCTTTCTAAATTTTTTGTAACTTTGATCTATACTTCTGAGTTATTCATCTTCCCTCAATGAGCAAGATCACATCTGTGTATTTCTACCATGAGTTACCATCTATATCCCCTCCCCTTAATTGTTGGGGGCGGTTTACTCCTAAGTTTTTTTAGACTAAGTTTTTATTTTTATCCTTTTAATACACAGAACTTCAGAATAATACATCCTAATTTTCACCGCTTTACGATTGATCTCTATTTTTTTATAAAAATTTTTTCGATACGTGTGTTAACAGTGAACTCTACCTAAACAGCTGGACCGAGTTGAATGAATTTTTTTGTGTGTATCCCTCTAGGTTAGCGGATGGTTGAGATTCACAAAGCCCAGCAGACAGTACTATAGTCAGTATCAACGTGGCAACCGTTACGAAATGGCGAACACGCCGGGTTTAATTGATCCAGACATCTCAATTCGTAATTGGTTGATATTACTAGAGAAATGTTTAGAAAGTGAAAAATACAGATCACTTTGTTAGAAAAATTTCTTCTAAGAGCGTTCTATTTCACTATTCTACTCTATTCTGATTCCGATGTTTTTATTGCTTTAATTCTCTAATGAATGAGTATTTCTGCGTCACATCATGCGCAGCAGTAGTTTAAATTTAGTAATTGTTATAATTAAGATATTTTTCTTAGCACCTCTATAATCATTGTTACATAATTACTCAGGTATACTACTATATATCTATTTTCAAAATTTTCAAAGGCTATCTATTGATTGTCAAATAATGTTAGCCAGGTATTTGGGTAAGAAGTTAATGACAGTAGAAGAAGAAAAAAGTATTGTTCTCGGTTTGTATATATAGCAAAACGATATCTGAAACACTCAGAGTTAACTGCGCCAAAGTATAGTGAAATAACCGTTATCCGTTCTGATTTTCAACATGGCCATTTTTTGCAGAAAAGTGAAAAATTTATTTTCATGTCTTCCATTCATGGTGAGTATTATTTCATTTACTCTAATAATATTGGAAGATGTTCATACAAATCCAATACTTTAGAATCAATGCTTTATATATTAGAAAAATTTAGACGATTATTTTTTTTTTTTCCATTGCTTTTGTGGTAGTATTTAACCTAGTAGAAATGTCGAAATTTTTTTAGGCTCATTATAAAAGATCTATCCCTATGTATATTATTGACTTTAAAAACTGTTGGGAATGGGGTTGATTGAATTGAAAATTAGGGAACTGTACGATCACTATTTCTGATAAGTAGCGTGTTTCAGAATGCTTCAGAATTTCATAAAAACTAGCATGCTATAAAATATATGAATTAGAGATGAACTTCAGATAAGCCAAACGTTCCATAACATTAACAATTAAAACTTACAGTTTTCCTTCAATTTTGTTCGATTTCCATCGAAACTAAGATATCAAACATGTATATAATCCGCGTGAGAATCATTTAGAAATTGATATATTCCCACAATTCAGCTCTTTCCTTTGAAAGTCTAATTTATTGAAGTCCAACTTGCAAAAATATCTTCTGGAAATCTGAATCTTATCGCAAAAGCGATTAATTGATAAATGGTTAATTGATGAATGAAATTCCTATTTAAAATAATTTTATGAACTTCTGTTACTTCCCCCTTTTGTTAGACTAGAGAAGAGAGAGGACGCGTAACACTATGCGTCTTTGTGATTCAAGGTGCCACATAAAGGGATACAGCAGTGGCGTATCATAGATAATGTACCTCATCATCTTTATGGAAATATCGAAATAACTTGTATTTTACAGAGCGAATAATTTAAATATTTTAAGAATTACACAAACTTAAATTTTGAATGAATAGAAAACTTTAATATCAGGCATGATAAATGATGAATGAAAATTTCTATAACATTTAAAACATCAGAAGATGCTTTAGAATGAGAGGGTTTCAGCATAGATATAATGAAATAATTATACAGTTTTCCAACAATTTATTCATTAAAAATTTATTTTACACATAATCCTGATACATAATATAAAATTTTACTGCCCACTGAATAATATAAGTTTAGTGTATTTGTTTCTTATATTAGATTTGTTGTTTCTTTTGGATTTAGCAAGAAAGTGTCGTCTGATATTCAAATATTTTTCACAAATACTTTTCATTAGAAAATAAATATGATTGACAGGGTTCTCTAACACATGATTTTGTAGTGATTCAATTCCTGTTCTCTAGGGCTAGGGGTATCTAGATCTGAAACGAGTGGAGTTTGAAGCCTTTGATTCTTGACTGTCCTTGAAGTTTCAAGCTGTGGAATCAATTATACTGAAGGTCCTTTTTCCCTTTTGAACCTTTTTATAGCCCGAAAAACAATTCTCACTTTACTTTTTGAGCTCATATTGAAATACCTTATTATTATTGGTTGAACAAACGAACTCTCAGTTGCATATTGCTTTTATAAAAGTAGTGCCCTTCGAAATGCTTGGAACAGATCCTATCATATTTAGTTGGGGTCCAGTCTTTCAGTTTCATGTTATCCACCCAAATCTTACATTTTTCATAATCTTTTGGGAAGCTGAAAAAACATTATTAGCGATTAATTTCCTGCAATCTCCATTGACTTCATGATGAATAAGTAAACCTACACTTGGATGTGCAAAATTAAGTCTGAATTTTATGAATTAAAATCAAATAACTCAATTTTACTCACACTCACTGAATTGAATTATACTACATGGATCAATAAGTCCCGAGACTAACCCAGAGATGGCGCTCGTAGTAAACCAGTAACCACTTCTTTCTAGAGTACCAACCTTTGCTTGTAACGTGTCAAAATTTTAAGACGATCGGACCAGAAACAGCTGAGTTATCGAGGTTGGAGTAATGTCGTTTTGTAGTTTGTTTGAAAAATGGAAAAAACCGAGTTTCGTGATAAAAACTTGTTTTTTAATGGGTAAAAACACCGTGCAAGCGAAACAATGGATTGAAAAATGTTACCCGGACCCTTGTCCATCAAAAGCAACGAATTGTCGGTGGTTTTTCCGAGTTTAAACGTGGTCGTACCGACAAAAATTACGCGGAACGTTCGGATAGACCTGTGGAAGCCGTTACACCGGAAAATGTGAGTGAAGTGACAAAAATTATAATGAAAGATCGTAAAGTGGAGCTCCGTGAGATTGCTGAGATGACACAGATATCATATGGAAGTGTATTTACTATTCTTCATGAAAAATTGAGCATGAGAAAGGTTTTTTCCAAGTGGTTGCCGCGATTGCTTTCGATGGAACAAAAAACAGCAACGAGTCAATGATTCAGAAAGCTATTTATTGCTATTTACTCGCAACAAAAAAGATTTCTTGCATCGTTACGTGACCATGGACGAAACATGGATACACCACTACACTCCAGAGTAGATGCGGCAGTCCTCTGAGTGGCGCACAGCTGGCGAAAGCCGTCCGAAGCACCCGAAAACGCAGCAGTCAGCTGGAAAAGTCATGGCGTCTGTTTTTTGAGATACGCATGTCGTGATTCTCATTGACTACCTCGAAAAAGGTAAATCGATCAACAGTGATTATTATATTGACTTGCTGGTGCGTTTGAAGGAGGAAATTGCAAAAAAACTACCCCATATGCAGAGAAAAAAATTCCACCAAGACAATGCACCTTGTCAAAAGTCGATGAAACAATGGCAAAATTGAACGAATTGGGCTCAAATGAGAAGGTCATCTCTGAAACTGAAACTTATTTTGAAGCGAAAGAAAATTTTTTTTATAAACATGGTATTGAAAAATTGTAAAAGCGTTGGAACGATTGTATCACCCTAGAAGGTGATTATGTTGATGAATAAATAAAAATTTGTTTTCATTGTTAGTCTCGGGACTTATTGATCCATGCGTTGAACGGAAATATTAAAATGCGTTTCACCGACGATGAATAACTTTTAACTACGCCACTGGTAAAATGGTTGCTTGAGAGAAACCCTGCATTAAAATTTATAAATTAAATTATTAAACTGGGCTATTAGAGAACTCAAGAATACATAATTGTACTATTTATTTATTTTATATTAAGATAGTCAAAAGATTTCAACCTTAATTAATTCCAGTTATGGAAATAAATGTTTTCGTTAATCAAAAATAACCATATTCTACTTTACCTATGAAAAGACTCTTGTTTCCTTTTTCTCTCTCCTGCTCTGGCACTGATAAGCACAACAATTAACCAATGTATTCAGATAAGAATTAACGATTTTAGATACTCATTACTGTTGAATAATTGGACGGATTCGGCCAAATAATCATATTAGTGAGGGATTGTAGATATATGTGTTTCTATGAAAAAAAAATAGCGAAATTCGCATAAATTGAAGAAGTTATCCACTCAAATTCAAGGTTTTAAGCAGTTTGATTTTACTGTGGTGAGGTTTAAGACTAAGCAGATTTAAATTGCAATGAGTTTGTATGACCATCTCCATCGTCCTAAAAGTATCAAGTGTTCAAGTTACCATTTTGAAATGGTAGTAAACTATAACTGATTGAATAATTAGGATTTTAATTTTCAGTATATAATAAATAGGAGTTCAATTTTCAATATGTATTAATATATGGAAAATTAAACTCTTATTTGTTCAATCAGTTACAGTTCCTATCAAATTCATTTTATATTAGCTATTTTGAAATAATTTTAAATAACCACCTAGGTTTAATTTGCATATTATTCATAATTTAATGTATTTTCAGAATGACAACAGACCATCTAAACCTTTGGTATGTTTTCTATCACATAATGAAGATAAGGAAAAATCTGTTTTCCTCAGAAACATACGAGAATTCCAAATGTGGGGACCTTTACCACCATTCCTTAGATATACATTTTACCTCGACGTCTTTGCTAAAGAATGCTCATGTAATGATAAAAAAGTGTCATGTATTCCTTTGGATATACATAAGGCTGAAGAAAATATAGGTGTTATGTCAATCTACAATGAATGCTGCTCAACGACGTACCTGAAAGAAATATTATCACATCAATTAGAGCTAGAGTCGAGGAATCTGATTGACAAATACTACCTCCACAAAGAATTTTGTTTATTAAGAGAAAATGCAGTAAACTGGATTATGTCACTAAGTGATGGGTTTCAACTATCAGCTGATGTTGTTCATTTAACTGTGGCTATCTTTGACAGATTTTATTTACAATGTTCTATCGAGGTAGATCGCCTTCACATAACAATCATAAGTTGTCTGATGATGGCTATGAAAATTGAACATTGCCTCCATGATATGCCATCAGTTTGCCATTATGTTTACCTAGCAAGTGGTCAATTCACTGAGTCCGATTTGCGCGATACCGAGCATATTATAATAAATGCTCTGGAATATAACTTCAATTTTACAACCCCCATTAAATTTTTGAAAATCTTTAATGAGATATTCGGAGTGTCTGATAATGAAAGGGTTTGTGGAGAGTACTTATTGGATATTGCAATCGCGAAACATGAAACTGCTTATATAAGACCGTCGCTGCTTGCTGCCGTGGCAAGTTGCTTGGCCACACATGTTATAAAAGGAATAAAGGATAAAAAGTTTATATGGGGTTTGAAATTCGAAAAAATCCTTCCATACCGGTGGTCTGTTGTGGAATCGGTTTTTCAACAGCTAGCTTTCGGTTTACATCTGGTAAACAAAAATACTACAAGATCGGCTATTCATGCGAAGTATGCAGAAGCCAGATTCTACGCAGTGAGCTATTTAGATCCAGTGGAGAATTTTGAAATTTCTGAGGATTGAATTGAGCATCATTTTCTGCATTATTTTTTGAAATAATTCCATAAAAATGTATTTTTAATTCTGTATTATAAATATTTGTTGTAAATAATGTTAAATGTAAATGTATTGAAAAGTAATATATAATACCATTAAAGCTTATAATAATACCCAAAAAGTGATATTTTATTCATCCATTCTAATGATTATCCGTGGAAAGAGATTTGGTCCAGATGACGAAATGATTGCCGAATCTGAAGCAAATTTGGAAGGTCCCGTTAAATACTAGAGAAACGTTATAATGACTCAAGATTCATTAACTAATGCAATACAGCAGCCATTCTGCATATATTGAATTTAAAAATACTAATCTTTCGAATTAATGGTAATTTGCTGAATCTGTGCCTTTAACGTACCTATTTGTTCAGCACAGAGAGCAATGATTCTCTCCAAATATCTTTAATTTTGGAATGTGATGAGTTTTGTTCAGAAGTTCAAATTGTGTTTTATGAAACAATATATAGCCATTACAATAATTTATTGACAGTGAAAATAGATAACACTTTTTTACATAGTTCGTGAAAAATCACTTCAATAGGAAGTACATCACATCTTTTAGTTACAACAATAAACCACTATGAGTTGTCAAGAAATAGGGCTCTTTTTTCATGAGAACTCATTGCGATAGACATTAAAGTATAACATGTTTTTTACAAAAATAAACAATCTTTCAAATGGAAATAGATTGAAAGTATTCGTTCAATCGCTGATTACGAACAGCTTGTACATTAAAACGGATATATTTTACAAAAATTCTATTTCATTTCATCCTAAATATCTTGGTTTGATATTTAAGTGCAAGGTTTATATGTTCAAATTAAGAAAATTGTTCAATGAAATTTCCTTCATACTATGTTGAACATTGGATCATTCATAAATGTTTTCGTCAAGTATAAATAGACTTGAAAAAATAGTCAATTCATAAGGATGGCGATTTTTACTCAAAAACATTGTAAATGTTAATTTTGGATGGAAAAATGATCAATTTCAGTGAATACAAGACGAACAATAGGAAAAAAAAAATTCGCTGAATTCATTATGAAATTATAGATTTCGATCATTTTTTGTCTCTTTTAGGCAATTTAGCTTTGATAATCAGCAGATCTCAATTCTTAAGGAATTTAATGGAGTAATAAAAAAATATGCCTCTTAATGTCTTGTTATGAATTGTAAAATTATTTAAAAAATTTTATTTCCTTCTAGATAGACAGAATCACTTAAAAAAATTCTTGACTGAAAAATTAAATAAATTCAAATCATTTACCACAGCAGGTTGTTCAGACATTCAGAACAAATTGCAAATTGAATTGAAATTCTTGACAAATTAATTATAAATGATGAACGAGATGAAATAGGTTACGAATAGACAAAAAGAAATCCACAAAATTGACGCACACCTCAAAATGACAGTCCAAAATAAATTCAGACAATATTTTACTGATTTAATTATGTTTCTGCAGGAGTGTGTATACATTATATAATATTTAGAATATTTTTCACAATATACATGATATCAATATTCCGTTTATTGTTTCCTCATCTACCAGCACTTTTTTAATTGTGTATCAGCCATGTTCAACTTTTGGAATGGTAGAAAAAAATAACAAAACAAAATTCAGAGAATGAAAGCTCTTCAATCAAAATCAAAATGAAAAATATACACAAATATACAAATATACACTTCCTTGTTTGTATCAAATGCAAGCTGGATTTGAAATCAAATTCATACTCTATATTTTTCAGATTTACTATTATTTTCATAATAGGTTTTTTAAAAAACACGTCTTTCATAAATTTTTATTCGCAGTAAATTCAATCTTTCTGAAATTTCCTTTATGGATGCGTGAGAGATCTCCATAAGTAGAAAATAATGACCAGCACATCATCTGTCAGAAAATCAGGTTCAAAAGAGAAAAGAATTGTTATACACATATTCTGAGTTTTCGGAATTAGGTTATGGTTTTGTGATTTCTTGGAAAATAAAAAGTTGCCAATTGTTCAACGAATCTACTGAATTGTTTGTTTGCCTCCATTTGTTTTCCCATAAGTTTTTCTTCTCAGTCACTCAAACCTGATTTTTTGAATGCTATCGAGAACGCCCAATTGATACATTTCCAAAATATGAAAAAATTTGAACGACATATTAGAGTCAAACAAACATGAACTATATCTAGTTATCAGTCAAACTCACAAACATATTTATCATTTTCCAAGTATTGGATTGCTTCTTTAAGAAGCACCATTTCAAAAGAGGTCAATCATACATATTTAAAAAAAACACTAGGTTTGAATAAAAGAAATTTATAATATCAACTGAGCCAGAATGTACTGTTTATATTTTTTCAACGGTTTCCACTGCTAATGTTCAATTTTTCTGATAATTTCGCTCTTGCATTGACGTTTTATGTACTCAATATTAAGATATTCTTGAGTTGAAATTTATATATTCCCTAATAAATTTTAGAAATTTTTTTATTTTTGGGAATTAGTACACGTTTATGAATTACTTCACGATGCAATCAAATATCTTTTTGTTTTATATAATTCAGGACAGAATATGTATCTGTTTTTTAGATTTTCTAGAGTACAGTCTCATTAGTATTGGTGCAGGTTCTTGGTCCATTCACCAAAGAATATTTTGAAGAACCATTTCTTGTCGAAGCTGCACCTCTCACGAACAGTTCCTTGAAAGTTTCTCGAAACTGTCTTGACATACCACAGTAAATAGCAAAATTAATAGGATAACTCAATATTATCAGAAAATTAGTTATAAGTATGAGCGCATTTGCCATGTAATAGTCCAAAAATTCTATAACTACACTAGATATAATATGTAACAAAGTAACAACTACAAGTGGGATTTCCACTATAAGGAACACAGTCACTACCACTATCAACATTAAAGTTGTACAGTTTGAGTCTCTCAGTTTTTTACATTCGTTTTTCTGATTTTTCTTTGATAAGAGCATATCTCTCCGCTGTTGCGCTTGTTTAAGAGCTTGAAAAAGGAGAAGATTCAGAACTATTAAGGCCACACAAGGAATTAGATGAACAAAGATGACTCGAAACATATAATACGTAGTGAAATAAACATTTTCTGATAGATAGTCTGCGACCCAACTGGCTATCACCCTTTTACAAACATGGGTTGTCCTGTTGTGCCATATGATATCCACCTGAAAAATAAAAATTGGTCATTATTCGACTAATGGAACATGTCTAACAATATTTGTAAAAAAAACCACTCAAACTTGCAGAAAATCGACTACAATTCGTGAATTTTGCTATTGTCGAAGTTAAGAAAGGAAAAGAGAGAAAAATATGACAGAAAGCGAACTCTCCAATCAATAGTGCCAAATTTGGCTCCCTCTGTCCATAAATTCCCTCTTCGAGGTGTAACTAATAATAAAATAAGAATAAAAGATGTGGAATCGTAGATGATAATTGTAATATGATGCAAAATAGTGAACACATTTTCAAGATACATGATGAGCAAAATGGCGAATGCACTGGGCTAAAGTAGTTTCAATTTACCACTTCTTGTAGTAGCTCAAATAATATTCTATTGACAGCATGTTTTCATATTCTATTGAAACCCTGTACATATTAACCGACAATTTTAACAGAAAGTAGACAATTATTGATTTCTTCCCAGTATTTTTAATTTTTGTTTGAACCAGTAGCATAAGGTGAAGTTATTCATTCATACCATCAAATTTCAATTACTTGATCCTGATCTCAGCTACATAAATAGAATTCTCGTTACTATAACGACAGAATATCAGAATTAGCTCGGTTAAACTGAACATATTCATTATAAAAGGAATAAATCAGTTTCCGATACTTAAATTAGAATTTCAGAAGGTAGATCGCCTAAGTATGTTTCTGAACTCTATCTAGGAAATCAATTATAGCATCCAATTAACTTCACTGTCATCGGAGAAATTGGCTTATCTCCAACAGTTACGCTTTAACAGAGAGACCTATCGATGGATGAACTATATTGGCCTTACTTTGTATACTTTGATGAATCGAATACAAAAGCTTTGTTCCAAACTGCATTATTATCTACATTAAATAGCGTGAACGCACGAATCGATATAAATCAATTCATCTGATAGGGCTTTTCACTTAGAGAATGGATACCAATAATATTTGATATAATTCTACCCAACGTTGAACAGAGTTTGCAAATTTAAAATACAATGACCGCAATCGAAACAGTTGGGAAAATTTATATAAGAGTTGAAATGGTTCTGATAATATAATCGGAAATGTTGAGTAGTGTACCTGTTTTGACCCAAAAAAAAACCCTAACTTAGGATTTACTACGTCGCATACTATTGGTTTCGATTCACGGAAATAATATTTCATGTTTAAATAGAAAAGAGCGCGCAAAACATTAAACAAAATCTAATAAATGATCGACTTATCTAATTGAACAGTGTGCAGTAAAAGTCAGTTTACACTGTCTGCGCGTATTCTAGGAAGAAGGCAGCTAAAACGTAGCGAGTTGAGTTGTCCGCGTGTAGTAGTGTTGTTGTGTACGTTTACAGTGCGTTCGTTGCCATGGCTGCGCGTGTAAAGTACCCGACAGAAGAACGTTTTTGTTTACTCACTTCTTACCCAAAACTTGACGGAGATTATGCTGAAATTTTCGAAGAATTTCGCCAGCGCTCTCCAAATAAACAAGTTTCCACCCGACAAATGGTACTTAAACTGCATCGTAAATTCCTAAGTAGTCGAGGCGCCCTGCTATTTTTTTCGTAAAATTTGTTTTACCGTGACTAAACGATGCCGAATGTGTGTTGAAGAGGGGGAACAATTCGAACATAAAATGGAAGGACACAAATAATTATTATGTTATATTTTTCTCGAAAATAACTTTAATTGCAGTTATTTTTGCTTTTTCCCCTCATATGCGAAACGGTAAACTGACTTTTGCCACACCCTGTATAATAAAGACGTATTTCATTATTTTCAGACACTATTTCATCGTGCAGATTGAATTCGATTGGTGGATCTTCAGAAAATGGAAATTTAGTCTTTATCGTAGGCTACGAACGCTGTACCAAAATTGACAAATCCTCTCGATACTACAATCCCTGCTGTGCATACAGAAACACTTTTCGTAAGTGGTTCTACCTTCAATCCTCACCAGATAGGATGGGATGAGACTTCATCACGCAGATAATGGATTCATCTCATGGCGATTCGGTACTCCGCGAAATTGGTAGAAAATAACTTGGACGTGAAATGCTTACCGCCTTTACTAACGCTTGATTCCCTCATTTCATTAAATGGGCAATATGATATTAGTATGAGGCTGTGTTGATAGAAATACAGGGCAGAGGCGGACTTGGAGTAGTAGGCATGTAGTATCTGTCTTTCTGCTGAAATCAGTTTTACCTTAAGCTAACCAAGCAGTTTCAAGTGAAAATTCGATACATCGTCTTAATATCGATGCATATCTTCATGTTCCAAAGATGTACATCAAAACTGAAAGAAAAGGAACACCTAGTACGGCAGACTCGATTCAACCAGTACATTTAAATATTATTTAAATAAAGTTCACGTGAATTCAAAGGTTGTCATGTCTCAGCATTTTTGATAATGGTCAAAATTCCATTTTATTAGTGGTGCCTACGCTATATTATAAGGATTTCATAAAATTAATGCAAAATTAAATTAAATCAAAGGTTGTCATGTCTCAGCATTTTTGATAATGGTCAAAATTCCATTTTATTAGTGGTGCCTACGCTATATTATAAGGATTTCATAAAATTAATGCAAAGCTAACACATGCATACGTATTCATTTAAAGTGGGAACTAGGAGATGTGTTTATCACATTTTGTTGAGGAAATCAGAACAATGAATTACATACCTGGACGATCCGAGTGTCCAACATTCGGAAACATTGTGGTAACGCGGCTAGAATCAGGATGTAGCTGAGACATTTGTATACATTGTCCATGGTGCATAACTTTCTAGCCAACGGCGCGTGACACACGTAGATATACCTTTGGGCTGCCAGAGCCAGAGTCAGCCATATACTGGCAGTATGGAACATATTGGGGATATGCTGAAACAGAACAATTGTTGTTGTTACGGTTTGTGATACAAGGTGGGCTCTTGGCTACCATAGTAATTTCATTTGAAGATTTTTGAGATCAAAGAAATCTCAATCATAATTGAGCACTTCTCAAATGATGAAATTTTATATATTCTTTATTCATTTCACTAAAATTAATCATTTTTATGATAATCTATGTTGACTAATTTATTTCAATTTGGATCCAACCTCTGGTAGAAAAAACCCCAAACTGAAAAAAAATATACACTATAAAAATGGACATTTAACAGAAAGTTAATAATCTTATATTTTTCTAGTCAATAACAGAAAAATAATAAGTCTTATTCCAATAAATAATTCATTGACGATAAAAAGACCCTGCATTGATAATTACATTCATGCTTTTAATGAAAACAATTCTTGCAATGAATCTAAGTATAGGAATTAACAGAGGCATTTCTTTATGGTCCAACAGATTTTCAGAATGAAGTTAAATTACATATTGTAAAGAAAAGAGAGCAGCATATCAAAAGTAAGTCAACAAATTAAATTAATGAAATGGTGGTGTAAAATTCATTTCATTTATATAAGATTAATTAGTTTGATGATGATCGCACTTGAATAACTCTATTCGATTGATTCCAGATAGTTGTTTATTGAACTAACGTTTCTGGAGACGTTAGTTGGAACCAAGAAGCCCATCAATTACTCAACCGTTAAGCCCTCTTCATACCCATATCCAAGATCGGCTGGACTTCAACAAGAGTTTAACGAGAAAATAAATAACTTCCATCAAGCTAATTGAAATTCTATCCATGAGTTCTCAATATTGTCTCATTTGAGTAAATAAACTCTCACAGATGAAAATTAGCTTTTACTGAAAGAAAATGAAGGGGAGAACAGTATGGAACAGCCAAATAGAGCGCAATCGATAAGTAAAAATGAAACTCTGTAAAGAAAACCTTTGGATACTTTGATTCGCATGTTTTTCACAATGAAAAAAACTATAAAAAGTGTATAATGGGGAAATAGCCAATACGAACTTTTTTAATTTGAATAGAACCCTTTGCACAACATTCATCTTTGGATTCTTCAGACACTCCTTGCATGACTCATATGCAATGGCCTAAACAAATATTCAACTATTTCCAAAACTACTGATTTTGGACGACTACCCTAGAATCTTGAGTGATTGAACTGCCACCACGATTAACCTGATTATATAAGTTTTTCAGTGTAGAATGATGCTTCATCGCCATATAATGATTTAAGTTCATCAATATACTCTTATCTCATTCACGTTGAATGTTGTGAAAATTGACGAAGAATTTTTGGCCCATATAAATTTTTCGAGTGACTGTAAACAACACAACAAGATCTCGTACGTTCCGATTTAGTAAATTGTTAAAAATGTAATAGTTTAATGTGGCACACTCTGTATTGCCTTGGCAAGAAAGCAATCCTCGTGCTACCAATACTAATCAGGCCTTGTATCTAAAAGCTTCCAGTAGGAAATCATAATACATTTTGAGAGATGCTATTTAATGAAGTGAATTCGGTAGATATTTGTGTGTAATTCAAGAACTCAATCTCGGCGTAACAACATCCCCGAATTACAAGTTAGGTAAATTGGAAATTTAATAGGAAATAGCTAGAAATGCAACACCGAAATTGCCGGCGTATTGTTAATGAAGGAGTGTTGGTACGCCATTGTATTCAACCCCTCACATTTACGCTTGCTTGTGGTTTCCCGAGTGTGGAATATGAAATATGAACGAATCGTTTGTAACCCAAATATTTTCTCGTTTCATTATGATTTCTAATTCCGGTTTTCCTTTATTATTTATTGGATAAAAATACTTGTTTTTAAATTTCGAGTACTTTAAATTGGCAGCAGATTCCTGATGCCTTATCTCTCTGGAAGGTGGAAAGTCTTCTTGAAGAGAAAAGTATCAAGTAACAGACCCCCGTATTAACTTATGTGAATAACCGCTTGTTAAACGTCCTGAATGTACCCGATACCTTTTCTGAACACCTTGTATGATAAAATAATTGGTGATTGCGATTCAATTGATGCATTTCTATTTGATTTGAAGCTAGAGAATATGGTGATGATCGGAAAGTCCTACATAAACACCAAAAGTCAGTTTTCAGGGTATTTCCATTACATTAAGATGAAACCTGCTCACAAGGAATTATCACACAGCGATGCTCTGCACCGATAGGTATCAGGGAGAGTAGAAAGCAGAGATTAAATTCAGAGAAGCGGAAAATAATTCCATAATCGATTTCACAATTGGTTCTTAGATGCAGTGATTGCGAAACCTGTGGTTTGAACTCCAGATTATGGTGTAATCGGATTTGCTTCTCTTCCATTGGATTCATAGGAGATTGGTAGTATCAAACAGGAGGGTGTAAATATTTATAAGATCAAGGAGAAGTGAATTGAAGATAGAAAATATGCCAGTGGTAGTGGAGTTATATATGAAGAATATCGAACAAGCTTAGTTAGAATCTCCTTAAAAATAACATTTACCAAATCATAAGTCACACTCTATAATACCATAAACATTCGGACTGGTAAATAAAGACCTAATTTATGTAACCATTCCATACATAGCTATTTGGCACATGAATAAACCGAAGAATAATTTTCCATTAAAATAATATTTTAAGATTCATGCCTTGCTGCTTATTCATGCGTTGAAAGTGGTTAACAAAGTTTTCATTATATTTCTCCCTTCTTATTTATTCCTCCAGTTCCGAAACTAACTTCATTAATTTTTCAGAACATAGATCGCCACTGAACACCGGAATAAAGGGCGAAAACAGCAAAACGAACATTTAAAGTTAAATCGCTGCAAAGTTGAATATCATCAAATTATAAGTTTGCTGGCATGCGCAAAACTATACGTGTGAAGCATAATCGAATAGGATGTAATTGAGCAGATCTTGAAATTATGGAAACTGGTCTGGTTTTCCCAATTAGTAACCGCGCAAATTAGTTTCCTGGTTATCCAGCAATATTGAAACCATCAACTCTGTTTACGCGTACATTTAAGGGATTATATAGGATAGTTTACAGTTCTTGGGATAATGGCTGATTATATTTTGATGCAATTTTCCAAATTGAATATGCCAGATTACACCTCATTTAAACATGGTTTTACATTGGAATATCAATAGATAAAAAAATTGAATAGCTGAACAATTTGTCACTTTCAGGATCGTCTTCGGCAATAAATCAATATTGTTTATGAGAATAATGGAATTGCAAACAATTAATCGGATATTGGTTTTGAATCTCATTTTTTAGGGTGATTATGGTTATTTCGATAGACAGTTCATTCATTTGCAGTTTAGTTGTTTTATACTGGAGTGATATTTACTAATGAATAGAAAGTATTATCATAGGTTTATAGGGTCTCCCGTTATTCAATGATTCATTTGTATGAGGTGAGGTGCCAAGGCACATCAGCAATGAAAAAAAATGTAGAGAAGTACTGACATTTCCTCTGGAATAGTGTGATAATAAAAGAAAATGTGAAAGAATCAATAATTCCATTTATCTTAATTAAGAAATAATCACCCACAGGTTTCCTTCAGTTTTATTCGAACTTGGGACTTCCTTCTTCTGAAAATGACAAAAATGTTGAATGAGGAAGCTCGAAGAGTTATTCGAAACTGCAAATTTTAAAATTCCTCATTATATTTTATAAACATTAACTTATTAATAATATGGCATCTATTTGTCCCATTCTAACCCTATAATGATTATCTCGGCGAATAAGACATTTCTTAGAGGAACTCCTTACGTCTGTAGATTTCAATTTAAGTCTAATTAAATATTAGTGAAGCAAACACGTTGACTGTATCTAACTCGTACGTACGCCTGTTCACTTAACGTCTCCAGATAGCGTTGTAAATGAAGAAATCCGAATAAGGAACGTGTCACGACTTGTTGAAACTTAAATAGATCCTTTTTATGGAATCCCTTACACGAATAAGGCAGACAGTACAGCACTGTAGGTACGTATTTTACAACTTTTTTTTACCCGGCCTAGTTATTGGGATACCAAACAACAGAAAAATTCAGTCGGTGTCTTCTTGTTAACATCCTGAAGTATGCAATAAATTTCAGGAGAAACTCAAAATATTGGAGTTTTGTTTGGCTTCATTACTGAAGTACATAACTCCAGTATTCAGGTTTGAATGGAATATTTGCTTTCAATTATGAGAAGAAAAACCTTGCACGATGCCGAGCTCTAAACGTAAATTGGATTGTAGTGGATGTGAAGCTCTTTGTATACGAAGGTCGTGTTCTTGCCCGAATGGATCAATTGATGGAATTCATTGTTTTCATTTCATTATTTTCATGATCCCGGAATGAATATTCGAGAAGGATTCATTCAAGAGCAGCAAGAAGAGGCTTTTTCCAATTACGTTGAACGAACAGCGAAGTGCTTATTGAGCAATAATCAGTAAGTACTTACAAGAAACCACTCATGACTCATCGCCATTGTTCATTGAATTTGGTTGGCGTTCTTAATATTCAATTATCAAGAAGATTGTTTGGGGATTTTTATTATTTACCATTACTCTTATTATTATTCATTTGACTGCCAAAGAAAACAATACCTATAAACTTTCATAGTACTATAATATTCAGGAGGAATTCTGCAATACATAATTCAGAAGAGATCAGGATCTATACTGGGTGAGTCTTTGACATACCGTTCTTCCACATTCAGCTGCGTGAAAAACTTATAAGCATTATTTAAGTTTTCACATTGGGCGAATACCCCTGTGTAGTCCAGTTTAGTTGGAATGATCATTCAACACTATATACTACATCGTCCAATGAAATAGCTCAATTTTTGAAAACAGACCAATAGAAACAAACTGTATCTGAAAACACTCAACCTCACAGTGTTTTCACTTTTAGAAATTTGTTTATATCAAATGCCTAATTTGCATAGGAATATTAATACGTCCGGATAGCTTTGGCCGTTGGTGGAAGTAGCGGTCGTCATGGTTACGATAAACAAGCAGTTGTTAGCGATAACTTCAACAGCACATTTGGCAGTTTTGTCAGTTTATTTTCGTATTTTACCATAAAGTAGATAAAAATGAAACGTTTTGGGAATTGTAATATTACTTCAATTGAGGAAAGTGTGCCGCTTAATACAGTGAAGTCAAGATCCTACATTTGGAAACAATTTGAAGAATTCTGTGCCCGGGAATACCTTGTAAATGAAAAAACAAGTTTTCAGAGCTCAATAATATTATGCTAGACTGCTCTTTCAATATGAAGAAAAGAGATGGATCAGACTACAAGGAAAGTGTCGTAAAAACCTTGTGGAATGATACTGCCGTACAGCTGCAGAAAAAATTCTATTCCGAATGGGGCGTTAGGTTCGATCCATTCACAGACGTGGCTTTTAAAACGGCGCGGGATGCACGAAATGCTAAGAGGCGTATTTTGTAAGTGGACCCTGAGAAAAGAAAAGTTAATGCCGAGGCGCTGTCTTTGGAGAAACACAAAAAGATGGTCAACTTATGCAAAGAAGATAATCCAGACGGTTTGAATAGAAAATTTTATTTTATTGCTGCATTGGAGCTTGCTTGGCGCGGAGGAGAGGGTTCATCATGCCTAATTTCGCATTTACAATTCGAAATTGAAAATGATGGTAATCCCACGGTTCGAATTGCCTACAATCCGATATTTTCTAAAACAAGACAAGGTGGTGCCCAAAAATGTGCGGAAACGAAATGGCTGACTCCCAATATTGTAGAAGATATTTGCCGGGTGAGGATATATAAGCTACTTGTATCCAAAAGAACTGCAAACATAACCACTGAAAGACTATTCCTTACTCCACATAAGAATTGGAAATATGGTTCATGATTCAAAAACTCCCCA
Source organism: Micraspis discolor (assembly GCA_030674115.1). Lineage (NCBI taxonomy): Eukaryota > Metazoa > Arthropoda > Insecta > Coleoptera > Coccinellidae > Micraspis > Micraspis discolor. The sequence goes on from JARTUT010001740.1 coordinate 9,220,350, forward strand.
GTCGGTCCCAATACGATAGCTAAATGGACAAATGAATCGGCAGAACTCATTGGCATCAACACAACCAAGTCGAAGATAACCAACCACTCGCATCGAGCTACTGCTGTCAGCCAATTAGCCAAAGCAGGAATTGGCGAGGAACAGCTGATAAAGATAAGAGGCCATTCTTCTGCAACGTCAGTGAAACCGTATCTCCAACTGGACCAACAACATCACAAAAAAAAATAATCACAGCCATAAGGAATGAAAAAAATGTCCTTCAAGAAACAATATCAGTATCTACTTCATCATTCGAAAATAATGCTCGTAATGTGTATAATAATTGTACTATCAATAATTATTATTTTGAGAATAAAGATGAATAATTTGTTGTTATGCTTCTATCTGGTTATTTTTGAATAAAAAACTATTTTTTATTTCATTTGATTTATGTCGTTTTTTGAAAATTATACAAATTTCACTCAACAAAGTGATCCCGAAATACCACTCGCCTTCGGCTCGTGGTATTTTAAGGATAACTTCGTTTCGTGAAATTTAAACGCATAATTCCCAAAAAACAAGAGTGTTCTCAAAAAATTCTCACCTCTAGTGGTATTATCCTTGAAAATTATCTTCCACAGCATCCACTACTGCATCTAAATTGTTTGAAAACATTATTTTCCCTCTAAGAAATGATTCACTCACTCATGTTTCATCAGATGATTATATCGATTTAATTCCATTCAACTTCAAGTATCTCAAACATGATGCAATTTAGGAAAAAAGATGATAAATGATTTTATCTGCTAAAAAGACTAATGATTCCAGGAAGTACAAAATACGGATCTTTAGTTCAAGTGATATTTGTTTTTCATGCAATTTAACCAATCTGTACAGTAGTAGTGAGAAACCCACAAGAAATGGAATAAATCTATTGATGCCAAAATATGCAAGACTGTTATCAACACCCTATGTCTTTTGAGCGGGGCCAAATTTTATGTTTCTTTTGACGTCAACAATCTATGGTTAAAATTAACGCAGTGGTCAAAGACTCACCCCGTATATGCAAACAATTATTAATCGATATGGATATTGAGGTCCTTGATGAAATTCAGGTTATTCAGCACTTGCGGATTGTAGATGTCGAGGGCATTTTCAATCTTCGAAGAAACATTATGGAGATTTCTTTTGATGTGTAGGCCTAGTCACTGGTTCAAAATATGCTCAACCAAGTTATGAACATTGCAGTGGGTATATTTGGATTTGATTTCGAATTGAATAAATTATTTCCTAGACCGCTTTGAAAATATTTTCCGAAATTGAATACAGAAAGATTATTTTGGATTTGTTATTTTAACTCCCCAAAATATCTTCTCTAATACCTATTAGGTACTTTATTTGGGGTTTTCTCGTAATTATCTGAAGAAGATTATGCTCTGAATAATGGCAGTGAATTTTAATTAATACTCGTAACTGAAATCTTCAGTGGCAGAGGGAATATTACAGTATTGAGGAATATCTGAATAATTGTGCAGTTAAGTATTTATTCTCCTCAATGAAATATATCATCTGAGCAGTTATTGAATTTTGAAATTGTTTGTTCCTTCTTTATCTCGATCTGTATATCCAATAATTAAATTAAAAATTTAAAAAGAAAACGTAACGCTTTGAAGAGATATTATTACTCAAAAAATGTACCTTATGAAATTTGAGCCAATATAATTATACTGATCTTATGTACAGGTGGAAAGAATATGCAACATTCATATTGAAGTTTCTTCGAGTATTTAGGGGGGTTCCATTCAGATTTGAGGAAAATTATTCTGTAGAAAAATGGTGATGAAAAACCTTCCGAATTTCATAATCCATCCCTAGTGGTGTTGAACTTGACTCAAAAATTCTTTTCCGAATAGATTTTACAATAGAGGTTATCATCGAACTGACTTTTCTGTTGAGAATCTATTTAGAATTCAAAATATAAGAAACTTCTTGAATAACATAACTTTGACATTTGTATTCTGTGAATTATTAAAACACTGGAATTTACAGGTTCAAAATTGGACATACAAGATAACACAGGTAGAAATCTTTAATAGTTATGGGAAATAAAAAACAGCAATAGTGTTCGTTTGATGATATAAAGAATTGGAAAGACTCATAAAGTATTAGAAAATATAATATTAGATATGAGTGTTTTCTTTGGAAATATTCAATTAAATTGAAAATAAAATTAAAATATTTTAATATTTCTATTAATACTGTACTGGAAAAATCACTATCCATGGAATTTATTGGAAGTTTCAGCTTGAATATTCATTTGGATTAAAAGTTAAATGACATTTCTGAAGAGCAATGAAAATGTGTATTAATCATAAACATTACACTCTGGAGCCTTGAACAGAAACATAGTGCTTGTTAAGTATATCTCTACAAAACTATGGAATGTCATAAGGCAAAAGCAGTATTTTTTGTGTAATCTCGTATGAAATTCAGTGATGGCTTAGCCCAACTTGATCCTCAAATCGCTTATAACTTTGCAACGGGACAGAATTTAAAAAAATTGTATAGGATTAAAGTATTCCTTTTCGCTTCACGAATCAGTAGTAGAAGTTAATGCAGTGGCCAAAGAATCTTCCTTAACCATTAAAGGTTCCTTCAAGCGCTGACATATTCTCATAAATACCCATATTTAATTAAAGACAAAAAGAATGGCTGACTTAAAAATTGACAGTCAAAAATAGTGCGCAATTCTAAATACAAAATCTTACTGAGACACCATTCGTTAAACATCTATAAAAGTGATTTCTTGTATCATCGAACCTCTTAAAGAACGAATAAAATCATTTAATATTAGTAAACACATTCTGTCAATCCTGACTTTTTCATCAATAATACACGATGAAGAAGCCCAAAAAATGTTATGATTTCTTCTGCATTATAGATCCCACCTCATATAAAAGTGGACATGAATGAGATCAACAAAGTTCTTAAATCTGGACTGAGAAGCATCTGATAAGATAAGTACACAAATAATTGAACCTCAGGCAAACGACAAGAGGAACGTGTGATTTGGACCTTTCACTCCAATCCTAAAGCTGAGCAGTAGACAAATGCTTGGATAACCCTACATTTCAACGAGATAAGAAAATATCTCGGCTGTGTAGATGCGCTGGTACGATAGAGCTCGTCCTTAACGACCTCAATTTAGACTTCATTTTATCTGAATGGCTAGAATATTGCTGCTGAATTAAGAAGTCGTAGAAAGCCTAGAGTGGAAGTAACTTGTTATGCTGATTTATGTAACGAGGACATTTGATGGTCCTGGAATTACATACTTATTTGATTCTCATGGTTTTTTTGGTATAATTAATCAGTGAACCAATTACCATTTATGATATTCAAACAGATCTAAGGGTAAACTAACAAATGCACATTCGTCACCTTTCAGAGAAAAATGGAGCTACGTCTTATGTTGTATGTTTTGAACCAAATCACGTTTTCGTATCTTTCAATAATTATACGGATCTGTTTCTCTCTCCACCTTATTTATGTAAGTACTTACGAAAAAGCCAAAAAGGCTCCTCAACTATGTACAAGAAAATCATTAGAGTGTTCATTCATAAGTTTAAGTAATAATTTTTCCAGTTTACTTCAATATGTGTGCATATTATTGATGAGCTCCAAAATAGGTTGATTTTTAGGAAATTGTCCTTGACTCTGCAATGCACTATTCCTAGATTACAATATGTACTCTATTGAGCACAAAATAGAGGTGAGATACTATACAAAGCAGTTCAAGTAGCAGGTGCCTGCTAGCTCCTTAAAATTCTTACAGTTTCATTATTTAATTTCCCTTACCTAAAATGCCACTTCGTAAGATTTTCATCGGACTTCATCGAACTCAGCAATGTATAAAATGATTCCTTACCTCATGCATCATATTCCAAGCGTAGCAGAGGCTTCTGGGCCATAGTGGTTTGAAGTGGTTTCCAAAGGTATACATATATATTAACCATGGAGCTGGAACCAACAGAGTAAACAGATCACACAAGGCCATAGCCATAAGGACGACATTCGTAGGAGTTCTCATGTGTCGTTTACTCAAAACTACCACAATAAGCGTGTTCGCTACGATTGTGATGACTAGGAGGAATGGCATGATGTACCCATATAGTGGAACGGCATAGGCAATGGGCATCTCATTGGTAATGTTCATATGTTCGGGAACAGTAAGAGTCGAATTGAAGAGTGTAGGAACATCTTGGGTTCTGTTGATTTCTTCAAGATAGATTTCACTGCAATGAAAATCAACAAGAAGTTTCAATTCAAATTTCATTAATTCATGTTAACAGTAACCTGGCCTGTATAACTTTATACGCATTTGAGGAATGGAATAATGATTCGATGATACTTTTTCAAAAAAGATAATTTCAGTTTCAGTTTAATTTCAGCCCTCTATAGTGTTCCAGAAGGATTTCAAAATTATCGTTAGCCATATGGTATATGATTTCAGATGTTTTTTTGAATTTATGCCAAAGTTTCATTCAGTTTGATCGATTGGTAGCATTCTGACTGATTTCAGAATTATCCAGGATCATTGAAACGATCTCCAAGCAAAATGCTGATCATTTGGATATTTTCTGAATGAATAAGTAAACCAAATATCAAATGCTCATAACTTATTAGTTAAGATTTTGCCCAATAGCATACCCATTCGATATTTTTCTGTCTTCGACCTTGTTATGCCTTGTATGTAGACAAGATTGAACATCATTTCAAGGATTTTGTTGATCTTATTTAATGAAATCCAGTTGATTCATGCAATCGAACAGAAAAATCAAAGTAGAGCAAAATATTCTTCAATATCTGCTTGGAAAATTCCTCTCTGAACCCAACCTGCTTTTTGTATGAGAACTTCGTTCAGATAACTTGAAGGGGAAGCTTTGAGCAGGCCAATATTGAAATGGAGTTAAAGATAAGACGACCCAAACTCCCATTTATAATAAAACTATATTTCACCTTCACTACTTTGTGAATATTTATTGAACGTATCTTGGATGATATGTAGCATCATTTGATCCCTTATATAAAAGATCAGATATTCCGATTAGCCTTTTTATATTCTATACACTGTGATGGCGACTACCCTTTACCGAGCTACAAAGGATTTTCCAAGTATCAATGAACAGTCTTACGAAAATATTCTTTCGGATGCAACGATAATTTATAACAGTTATTTCAAAGAAGTAAAATGATACTATAATTCAATGTAAAAGCTTCGTGGAATTGAAAATGAATCTTTATTTCTTCTTAAACTAACCTAGATCCTGTTGAGTTACTGAAATCCATAGCTGCTGACGTCAATATCATTTTTTCTTACAACTCATGTTTGGAAGGGTTGAGGTAGAACATTTTGACATCATCTTCCTCTCTTGTCCACAGTGAATAGTTCATTCATGTTATCTCCCCATATGCACTTGAATGCATAATTCAGCACGGCATCCATTTCACGGATCATTCATCTGAAAGAAAAATGATGATTACAGATACCACTGCCTCCAATTTTATCTTATTTATATATGGAGAATTTCTAACAAAAAGTTTTTTACCAATATGTACTAAATCCCAAATTATAGAACAAATATGTAGAAGATACATCCATCATTTGGCAACATGGAATGAATACTGTAGATGGATTCCTTCAACATATTGACATCAAGAAGAATCTATTGAATTCACAATGGAAATCGAGAAAGATAAAAATAGAACATTGTTTACCGGGTAGGAAAAGCTTAACATTCCTGGACGACTGTGAAGATTGCTAAGTCGAGGCACAAGCCGAGACTTAGCAACACAGAGTCCAGGAATGTGGCTATTCCTACGAGGTAAACATACTATTTTTCCGCAAATCATTTAAAATTAGACAGATATTGATTGATTTAAAAAAAAACGCGATAATTTTATTCCCAAATAAATGGTGCTTTGAAATTCCTAATAAAATTACTTGGGTTACTATGGAAACGTATTGATGTTGAATTGTCAAACTTGACGCTTATAAATTTAATTGCTGGTGTTCTCGAAAGTAAAATGATAAGTGATGATGAAATTTCCATTCCTAGGACTCCTCCAGAGCTGGTTGAGGCACTGAATACTGCTTCATAAGAATTATTGCCAAAGAAATCAAGAAAAAGTACGAAAATGCATACAGACGTTTTATGGATTATCGCATGAGTAAAAATACGAGTTCTTTCTCTGAAAATGTTGTAATGGCATACTTCCTAGACCTTTGTTTAAAGATAAAATCTTCAACATTATGGGCCAATTATTCAATGCTGAAGTCAACCCTTGCACTTAAACACAATGTAGATATATCTACATACTCAAAACTTCGTTCTTTATTGAAACGGCAAGCTCAAGGTTATAGGGCAAAGAAATCTAAGATTTTAACGAAGGAAGAAATTGAAAAATTTATCCAGGAAGCTCCAGATAAAGAAAATTCAATGATTAAGGTAATTTATACAAGTTTTTAATTTCTATTTAGATTAAAGCTTCATTTTTTAGGTGGGTGTAATATTTGGTATTTCTGAGGCCTGTAGAATGGATGAGTTAGTCCGAATGACTGTACACGATATAGAAGACTTAGAATCTAAGCTTTTATTCAGCATACCTGATTCGAAAACCAACAAACCAAGATCATTCGTAATTAATCAGATCTACTTGAATGATTATGGAAAGTATGTTTCGTTAAGACCAGAAAATATGAACAGTGACCGATTTTTCTTTAAATATCAAAGCGGAAAGGGTTGTAGACAAGTGGCAGGAATTCATCAATTTAGAAAAATGCCCAAAATAGTTGCTACTTATTTGAACTTGGTAAATCCGACAGAATATACTGGTCACTGCTTTCGTCGGTCTTCTGCAACAATATTGGTTGACTCTAGTGCCGACATAACTAGTTTAAAGAGGCATGGCGGATGGAAGTCATCACACGTTACTGAAGGATATATCGAAGAATCGCTTAACAATAAGGTTGAGGTGGCAAATAAAATTTTCACAGTACAAAATATTCAACAAAATGACCCTTCCACCCTGCATGTTGTCCAAAATGTTTCTCTTAGTTCTAAGAGTGTTCCTCCAATGTTCAATAATTGTACTAACTGTCAAATTACTGTAAGTATAACAAATTAATCTTAAAAATGTATTCAGCAATGACTTTTCAAAATATGAATTAATTCCTTATAAGCAATGTGTTTTCTATCATTTATGTAGAACACTAACAACTAGACGGAAATAACATTTCCTTACAGTAAGGAAGTCCTGACTTTTTCTTCAAGAAATTTTGACAGGAATGTCAAAATTTCCTGGCGATTTGCGGAAAACATTTGAAGAAAAAGTCAGGAAATGATATTTCCGTACAGTTGTTAGTGTTCTACATAAATAATAGAAAACACATTGCTTATAAGGAATTAATTTATATTTTGAAAACATCAAGTCATTGCTGAATACATTTTTAAGATCAATTTGTTATATTTACAGTAATTTGACAGTTAGTACAATTATTGAACATTGGAGGAACACTCTTAGAACTATGAGAAACATTTTGGACAACATGCAGGGTGGAAGGGTCATTTTGTTGAATATTTTGTACTGTGAAAATTTTATTTGCCACCTCAACCTTATTGTTAAGCGATTCTTCGATATATCCTTCAGCAACGTTTGATGACTTCCATCCGCCATTCCTCTTTAAACTAGTTATGTCGGCACCAGACTCGGATTTACCAAGTTCAAATAAGTAGCAACTATTTTGGGCAATACCACTTGCAAGAAGACAATATTGACAGAAGACCGACGAAAGCAGTAACCAGTATATTGTGTCGGATTTACCAAGTTCAAATAAGTAGCAACTATTTTGGGCATTTCTACCACTTGTCTACAACCCTTTCCGCTTTGATATTTAAAGAAAAATCGGTCACTGTTCATATTTTCTAGTCTTAACGAATCATACTTTCGATAAACATTCAAGTAGATCTGATTAATTACGAATGATCTTGGTTTGTTGGTTTTCGAATCAGGTATGCTGAATAAAAGCTTAGATTCTAAGTCTTCTATATCGTGTACAGTCATTCGGACTAACTCATCCATTCTACAGGCCCCAGAAATACCAAATATTACAGCCACCTAAAAAATAAATAAAGCTATAATCTAAATAGAAATTAAAAACTTGTAAATTATCTTATCATTTTACTTTCGAGAACACCAGCAATTAAATTTATAAGCGTCAAGTTTGACAATTTTGCCTCAATACGTTTCCATAGTAACCCAAGTAATTTTATTAGGAATTTCAAAGCACCATTTATTTGGGAATAAAATTATCGCGTTTTTTTTTAATCAATCAATATCTGTCGAATTTTAAACGATTTGAGGAAACATAGTATGTTTACGTAGGAAAAGCCACATTCCTGGACCCTGTGTTGCTAAGTCTCGGCTTGAGCCCCGACTTAGCAATCTTCACAGTCGTCCAGGAATGTTAAGCTTTTCCTACCCGGTAAACAATGTACTATTAAATGTACTTGTTCAACAAAAAATGAAATTCCAAGAACCAGTGTCAACAAAAACCAACAACACACACAAGTCAATATCTACATTTTATACTACAACTAAATATTGATTTGGAAGAGGCAGGATGTTTATATTTTAGAGCAACAAAGATATGCTCTACCCGGCAGGATAAAAATGAGGAAATAAATAGCACCACGAAACTACTCAGGCGTAGTGGTTATCCCGAAAAGATATTGAAAAGAGTAAAACAAATTACAGTGTCCTTATGTGAATGGTTCATAAAAAAATATGAGAAGAATTGGAAATAGGTACAAAATAACAACCGCCTTCAATACACAAGATACCATAAGGGATAATCTAACAAAAGTTAAATCTTATAACAAGAATCAAATAATGAAGAGTTGCATATATGAGATACCATGAGAGTGCGGAATATCTAAAAGCAGATAACTGAAACGCCCGTTGAAGGTAAGAAAATAAGCTCTTCTAAGTGTCAGATAAGGGTAGTTCCAAGTTTTTCCAACATGTTGTGGATAAAAACTACCTGATGAAATGGAACGAAACATCTATCACATCCAAAGAAGAGAAGCCCGCAAGAAAAAAAATTAAAGATGCAGCATTCATGAATATCACTCTCCATTCATCATAAGTGTACCATCCATTGAGTTACCCGAAGTTTGGAGGCCAATTGTTATTGAAGTAACTTGAAGAAGTCTTCAAACCACAGATAAAAGCTATTTTCTTTTAGTTTTCGTAGATTCAATTCCAAAGAATCATCGCTTTTTGGTAATTAGGCTTTGAGTACATATGGTTTTTCAAACGACAAGTGTTTACGCGTCCGAAATTCTGGTATGATCATGCAAGAAGGCCTTGTTTGCCGAAAGATAAATTTTCCTGATAACGTTGCCATATGAATTCAAGTGACTATTTTTTAAAGTACTACAGTTTTAAGTGGAACAGGATTGTGGCAGAAAGAAAACTGTTAGATTGGCTATTTTCAATTCAACATATTATAATAGTAATTTTGAATATATGAGGTATTTGAAAGGACATGAGCTTAGTAAATGAATAAGAAACGGGTCTATATTATGGTTCTATTTATGTGTTTTGGAATTTAGCCAAGGAGATAATCTCCAATATCTTCTTTTAATTTAATAGGAAAAGAAATTGGTACAATTGGACTTGTGCATTGAGCTTTATGTATCAAATGGAGAGATGTTCAGGAGCATTTTGGTCTGGGTGTAAATACAAATTCATTTAAAAATTATATTTCAGGCTATTCAACTCCGGTTTTAAAATTAGCTCTCGAATTTATTTCTGACAACTTAAATGAATAGCCAGTGTGAAAAGAGTGTAATCGAGCCACGAAATAGCTTCCGAAGTTAAGAAGTTTACAGAATGGAGAAAACTCGTTATGAAACGACTTGGTGAAAGAGATTCATTCACTTCAGAATTCTGAAGTTAATAGAATTGGAAGTTGAAAACCACGTCAATCAACAAAATTAATTTATATTGGCGTTGGAAAATTCCTAAGGGCTTCAGTCGATAATTTTTGATTGTGCGGCAAAGCCCGATGAGTTAATATCTAATGAAACCTCTCTGATTATAATCATTTTTTTGAAGTGAAAACTTCTTTAGCGGCGCTGAGCACTCTCTTGTATGGGTAAAAACATCCAAACTCGCGTCAGGGTCACGTGATGCTGATCGAAAAAGCGTAAGATCGAGGAGTAGGAGAGGGAATAATATCCCCCACTCTTTCTACCGTGCCTGCGTGTGCTTTTTCGTTTAGGCGGTGCAGGGCGCTTGCGCGAATGTTTGTGTATGTTAATGTAATATAAATTAGGTTTGTTCGCGTGGCAGTTCGGAACTGTAATTTTTGGTAATTTGTGGTTCCCACCCGTTCGTCTGGGACGGAACAGGAGTTCCTTGTCGTTCGTGTGGTCGGAACACTTGATTTCGGAACTGTTCGTTACTCTTCTTACGGTTCCTGATCTAGAGATGGTACAAGGTACAATAGAAGAAGCGGTAAATTCAAATCATCGGTGATTCAAATTTTCAGTACTAATTGGCAATTAAGTTATATATTTGGTGACTAGGATATTCGCATAGCTGTTTTTGGGTATATTTGATGTTGTGGGAGTATGAATTTTTAATCAATTCGTTATAATAGCTTCTCAAAATTTTTGTTATCTCAAAGAAGAGGAAGGATCATTTGCAATAGATGAATAAAACAATTGCATAGTTGTTGATCAAAGTATGTAAGATAATTATTTTATATTATTAATATATGCGATATTTCGTATTTATATATTTATTTTTGTTATTTCGTGATTGTAGTATCTTTATTTTTTAACCACTCAAAATGTAATGAAAATTTAGGAAGGAAACGGAGGAATGACCTCTTTCAAGAACACAACGACTTATTAAAACAATTCTTATCTAAAAAATAATTAAATGCCTCCAGTTCCATATACAATTACCTAATTCTATTATATAAAATTTTCTGTACACAGTTTCCACCAAAATTACAATGAAATAACAGAAAAATTCACAGTTTATGTATTGAAATTTCAAATTATAATTAAATTAAATCATTTCTTTAAATATTTCATTATATATAAATTATATTTACAGTTATTTATATGGATATGTTTATGTTTATTTATTTATGACAAAAAAATTGTTCAATTTTAAAATTTGTAATTTCTAAAGTATTTCCACCGTATTAATAACACAATAACTTATTCAATATCTTTTTAACACTATCCATGATATGATCCATGATCAGTGAACTCTATATGAATACCTATATGGTATTTAGAGTTCAATGTCCATGATGTATAACATAACCTTACTTTCACTTATCTATGCACTTAACGAAATCGTTTTGAAATTATCTGTTCCCACCTGTTCTCACCCGTTCGTGTCATAGAACAACTTGCGACGATTCCAAGAGTTACAGAACCTGGTTCTCTGTGACCCCAGTACAACTGGGAACTGCCACCCGAACAAACCTATTGTCATTTTTGTGTACGATAGCGCGATAAATGAATATTGTATTCCACCACATAAATAATAGTACTTTTATACTGATAATGAAAGCAATTCATACAAAATTATTCTCTAACCATTCCAAAATATCAAAAATGCACAACGTTAATATTCAAGTTTTAACTTCTGCCGGCACTCCCGGAGCGCAACCCGTCTTTTTTTGGCGCTCTTGTTCACCTGAACAGAGTGCTTATCAATTTGCCCAAATGTCTGTGACTTTCGAATTTTTGGGCAAAAGTGGTATCAATCGTTTTGTTTGGACCTACTGATGAATAATCCGTGGTCAAAATCGATTCTGTCCGTCCGTCCGTCCGTTCCGTGAACACGATAACTCTCTAACGGATGAAGTTAGAGAGTTGAAACTTTCAGAATAGGTTTGAGGTATAAATATCTCGGCTAAATTCGTTATTCGGTCAAATCGGCCGAATAGGTTCGGAGTAACAAAAAAAAAATTTTTTTTCAAATGACACTGTTCAAATAAAAATTTTTTTATGGTGCAGTTTTATCAGACGTATACAAAAATACTACTCTCGACTTCGACAAGCTAATAGTTCTGGAGATATGATTTTTCAAAATTTAAATAATTGTAAGTGGTTTACAAGAGCGCCTAAGCCAACTGACTTCACGTCAGAGCTTTCTAAATTTTTTTTACAAGCAAAGAAACCCAACCTAACTGAGTTGAAGTGTTGTGTATTCAAAATTGATACATATATTGTTCGCAACTGGCTCCAAGTATTCGAAAATGAAAAAAATGAAGTTAATTTAATTATTGGCGATGAAGCTCCATCAAGGACCAGTATTTATCGAATGTAATATGACTTCAACCGAGGTCGTAGTTCACTCCAAGACGAATTTCTTGAAGGTCGTCCAAAATCAGTTGTTGTTAAGAAAACTATTGATGCTGTACGCGATCTGAAATTGCAAGATCGTCATGTAACCTATCGTAAGATTAGGACAACGTTTGGCATTGGTGGTATCAGCATACATTCAATATTGCATGAACATTTGGCCTGAAAAAAAATTTGTTCGCTTTGGAATCCACACAACTTTCCAATCGAACAAAAAAGGCTTGTGTCAATTGGTCGAAAGAAATGCTCCTAAAATACGATCGCGGTGCTTCGAAGCACGCCTATGACATAGTGACAGGTGAAGAATAGTGGATTTACATGTATGAGCCCGAAAGTAAACAGCAGTCGAATGTATAGGTGTTTCAAGATGAGCCAAATCCAACAAACGTTGCTCACGCACGAAGCATTTCCAAGCAATTGATCGTCTGTTTTTTCGGAAAAATTCGAAAAAACTGGACATGTCACAATCGTACCACTAGAATATCTCAGAACAGCCTATTCTGAGTAGTAAACATCCATTTAATTGCCATTTGTCTTCCAAGAAATCAGGAAAACCAACCGCCGAAGAAGGATCATCCTTTACCTCGACAATGCAACCTCTCACACATCGACTCAAACAACTGCATTTGTGATCACTCGAAACATCGATTTGATGAGTCATCCCCCGTATAGCCCTGACTTGGCACCGAATGACTTCTTTTTATTCCCGTACATAAAGAATAAAACCAGAGGTCAACGTTTTTCGACATCTAAAGAAGCAATTGATGCGTTCAAAATGCATATTTTGGAGATACCTCAATCAGAGTGGCAAATGTGATTCGGCAATTTGATTAAACGCATGCAAAAGTATATAGATCTCAATGAGGAATATTTTGAAAAACAATAAAAAGATTTTCGATGATTGGCATTTGTTTTTGTTCTCTAATCTCGAAATATAAAAGGCAACCCTTGTATCGATAAGTCTGACAGATGTCAATCGGTAAACGTAGGTATCTGTGAAAGCATTGGGAATTGAAATTTCTGACGGACGTTTTGATTTTTTTTTCGATTATATGCAAAAATCGAATTTTTGGCCGAATAATTTGGGCTTGTTTTTATGAGTTTAAAGTGAATGGGCAGTGTCAGGAGATGGGAAGTTTTCAGTAGTTTCTAGAAGTAATAGATGAAACCGAATTTCAGATGCTCAGAACTTCTGAACGATATTGAGATAATTCAATATGTAACCTATTCTGAAAATATAAAAACTCTCTCTCTTTTGGAAGATAAGGAGTATACGGCCGGATGGACAAGTTTGATTCTGTATTCTTCATCAGGAAGTCGATATCCTCGATATCCGAAAATAATAGACATTTGGGAAAAATGATAGTGCGCAAGAATGCAATTAACAACAAGAACTTCATCAAGATCAAGAAAGAAGGGAGCCTATGAGGTATTGAGGCTTTAAGCAACAATATAATGAAATTTATATTGTCCTCTACGGTACCCGAGGTGAAAATTACCTGATATTTTTATCATTTTAAGTAAAATAAAAATCCGCCCTTTACATCTCAAAATAGCATTTTATTTAATATCAAAATAAGACATCTTATTGGAGAACCCTTTATTTTGAATGGGGCATTTTCGAATTGAGAAAAATTCTTTCTGGTACTATGATAGTTATTTTGAATTATGAACTTGCACGAGGTATAGGTATAATAATATTCAAAGAGAAGATAATGCGGTGAAAATAGATATTGAAATAAGATAATGGGTTTAACCGCAGGAATGCAGAAAATATGGGAAATGGATGGAAGGTACTTGCCGACACCTGTTTCTGCTTATTGGCTTCTTCAGAGCAAGGCAACCAAGAAACCAGGATAGGGACGGAAAAGAATAAATATGGAAGAACTGTCATCCAATTTGTGGCTTCAACCCTAGATACCTCCGGTGCTGGAGGTATCTATATGCATTTCCCATATTTTCTGCATTCCTGCGGTTTAACCCATTATCCTTCTTCGGTAAAATAATATATATCAGCATGTATAAAAAGGCACTGAGCATATTCATAAATTATCCGCACGTTCCATTTTTCTTCGGTGGTGACTTCGTGTTCATGGGACCCAAAATATCTACCTTGCAAAGTATAATGGAATCATCAATCAAATATAAGACCCTCTCGGGGACTTCTTGTTCAAGCTGATTGCACAGTTCTTTCGATTACGGTAGGGCCATACCGCATATCAACGATTTTTTTATCGCGTTTCACTCAGCAAAAAACATTTATCTGCTGAAATTTAATATTCTGATAGTGATAATGACTGCAATTTGTGTCCAATACATTGGAAGAAAAAAATTTGAATGAAAAGTTATTGGACATCTGTTCCAAGATTCCATTTCGTCTTTCATCAACATTTTCAAATAATATATTGAATATTTTACTGATTTGAGAAGAATAAATACATTTTGGATATGGTGTATATAGCGTGAATCTTGCATTTTAGAAGAAATGGAAATAGACAAACATTCAACAATTTCGCCAGTTCAAGCTCTCTGTTTTTTTATGACACTTTCAGACTTCTGTAGAGAATTAAACCATTTTTCTGTCTCGTTCCCACCTTTGGAAACCCTTGTTTGCATGGCCTTTGACTTCATCAGCATTAACAAAACTTTGTTGAAGAAGCAAGAAAAAATTCATTTCTATGTTTTCAACCACAAATATTTTTATTTTTAACAATTCTCCAAGAAATTTTGATATTCTTTTTACTGATTGCATTGCATATATTTGTCAAAGAATGAAAAAGGAATTCCTCTCTTTGTATTATCTTCGAAAGTTTACTTTGTTTCTTGATTTCATTAAAATTTCACATTATTTTCCCGAGTGTTTGGGAGAATGTTTCATCAAAAGTTTTCACCTATGAATGACTGCATTACGTTAATGAATTCTTTTTGTCATTTTATTTCATAACCTCATTTTGAAAACCAAATTTGTAAGTAAGAATACCTGTTGATTGTTACTACATTTTGATGAGTTCTTTTTGTATTCAATATGGGAGTTTTGATACTAACTAATAGTTCATTATTTTGATCCTTTCATTTAGGATATAGTATATATCATTACTAGCAAGGTAGGAGGGTTTTTACTGGCGAATGGGGGATATAGTTACCTCCTTGAGCCAGTAAGACCCGTTACCTTTGTCGCAAATGTCGTAAGCTATGGAAGCGTTGCCATGAACATGTCTGTTTATTTTTCTTTACATTTGTTTTGGCGAAAGCGAAAATGAATGTACCAATAGTACATTGTTTACCGGGTAGGAAAAGCTTAACATTCCTGGACGACTGTGAAGATTGCTAAGTCGAGGCGCAAGCCGAGACTTAGCAACACAGAGTCCAGGAATGTGGCTTTTCCTACGAGGTAAACATATTATTTTTCCCCAAATCGTTTAAAATTCGACAGATATTGATTGATTTAAAAAAAAAAAAAACGCGATAATTTTATTCCCAAATAAATGGTGCTTTGAAATTCCTAATAAAATTACTTGGGTTACTAAGGAAACGTATTGAGGTTGAATTGTCAAACTTGACGCTTATAAATTTAATTGCTGGTGTTCTCGAAGGTAAAATGATAAGTGATGATGAAATTTCCATTCCTGGGACTCCTCCAGAGCTGGTTGAGGCAGTGAATACTGCTTAATTGGAATTATTGCCAAAGAAATCATGAGAAAAGTACGAAAATGCATACAGACGTTTTATGGATTATCGCATGAGTAAATATACGAGTTCTTTCTCAGAAAATGTTGTAATGGCATACTTCCTAGACCTTTGTTTGAAGATGAAATCTTCAACATTATGGGCCAATTATTCAATGCTGAAGTCAACCCTTGCACTTAAACACAATCTAGATATATCTACATACTCAAAACTTCGTTCTTTATTGAAACGGCAAGCTCAAGGTTATAGGGCAAAGAAATCTAAGATTTTAACGAAGGAAGAAATTGAAAAATTTATCCAGGAAGCTCCAGATAAAGAAAATTTAATGATTAAGGTAATTTTTTGGTATTTCTGGGGCCTGTAGAATGGATGAGTTAGTCCGAATGACTGTACACGATATGGAAGACTTAGAATCTAAGCTTTTAATCAGCATACCTGATTCGAAAACCAACAAACCAAGATCATTTGTAATTAATCAGATCTACTTGAATGTTTATCGAAAGTATGTTTTGTTAAGACCAGAAAATATGAACAGTGACCGATTTTTCTTTAAATATCAAAGCAGAAAGGGTTGTAGACAAGTGGTAGGAATTCATCAATTTAGAAAAATGCCCAAAATAGTTGCTACTTATTTGAACTTGGTAAATCCGACAGAATATACTGGTCACTGCTTTCGTCGGTCTTCTGCAACAATATTGGTTGACTCTGGTGCCGACATAACTAGTTTAAAGAGTCATGGCGGATGGAAGTCATCAAACGTTGTTGAAGGATATATCGAAGAATCGCTTAACAATAAGGTTGAGGTGGCAAATAAAATTTTCACAGTACAAAATATTCAACAAAATGACCCTTCCACCCTGCATGTTGTCCAAAATGTTTCTCATAGTTCTAAGAGTGTTCCTCCAATGTTCAATAATTGTACTAACTGTCAAATTACTGTAAATATAACAAATTGATCTTAAAAATGTATTCAGCAATGACTTGATGTTTTCAAAATATAAATTAATTCCTTATTCCTGTGTTTTTTATCATTTATGTAGAACATTAACAACTGTACGGAAATATCATTTCCTTACAGTAAGGAAGTCCTGACTTTTTCTTCAAGAAATTTTATCAGGAATGTCAAAATTTCCTGGCGGTTTGCGGAAAAAGAAATTATTGAAGCTTCAAGTTTATTACCTGCAAAATAAGCTTCAAGGTACGAGCGAGAATGCGACGAATTCAAAAAGTGGCTTGAATCAATTATCAGGTGGATTCAGCCTTAATACTTTATGGGCAAAATGATCTATGCTAAAAAGCTGCTTGGAAATGAAGGAAATGCCCCTGTTAGTTTTCCTTAAAAAAATTATTGAAAAATATGACGTTTAGTTGTCATTTGCAAGGTATTAAAAGAAGCTTTTAAAGAAGAGGCGGACAAAGCAAATAGCGAAATATTTAGATTTAAAAGACCCAGAGTTATACACCGGCCACTCTTTTCACAGAACTGGAGCCACTATGGTTACGGATTCAGGTGGAGATATTTTAGCACTAAAGCGTGCAGGAGGGTGGAAGAGCACCGAAATTGCGATGAGTTATGTCGATGATTCGGTCAACAAAAAAATCGAAATGTCCATCAAATTATTTGGTAGTAAGAAGAGTTCAAATGTTCTGCAGAAAGAGTATCAACTCTTTCATCATCAAAAATCTGAGTTACTGGAAATAACAATTGTACCATGCTTTTCAACATATATGACGATAAAACAATATTTAACTTTTAAAAATTTTGCAAGTTAACTATCAATTTTAAAAGTTAGTGGCTTGATAAAATAATTTTTCTTGATCCAAATTGTGTTTTTGGAATTTGACGTTTACAAATGAGATACAAATGAAAACATTTGCGGCATCTCTTAGTACCGTTTCAATTTATTATTTCTGAACTCCTAAAAAGCTTTTTCAGACAACGTATGATACTCAGTTTATACATACATTATCACCTTAGTTTGATGATTTTAAGATGGCCAAATGGACCGAAACAAGTCAGCCAGAAAATTCAAGAATGTAGGTCTTTTTATCAATTGTCTAGGGGATATGATAGATTTTCGCCTACAGATAACGTCTAACGTCGAAATAAACACGGATTTCGTATTTACAAGTTTATTTACTCTACTAAGAAATAAATAAGATTATCGACTAATATATATAAATACAAAGGCCGATACTGAGTTCTTCGTCTAAATTCTACAACGATCGATAAGTTCTTAATTTCGGCTAAAAGTTCTAAACTTGCGAAACGTCTATTCGTCTTTCATCTAACGTCTTTTCTTCAAGGTTACCGTTCTTATCAGCGTCTAAACTTCGAATTTGCGTCTAGAGTTTGACATGGCTTCTCAAGTTCGACTGTTGCACTTTTTCCTTCTCTGGATAGTCCCCAGTTCCGTCTTTTCTAATTCGACCACACTTGTATACACCCCTAAAGTATTTATTGGTTCACTTAAATGAATAATAAAATTCAGCCCACCCACTAAATATTCTGTCCTTTTCATCACGTCACAAGTACCTTCAATTGCTTCTTCGAAACCGACAAACTCTTGGAAGTTTTACGACCTGAAAAGCATATTTCTGGCATAAGTGCACCAAAATATCCACTTACTCTACCATGTGCCACGAATTGGCACATGGTGACGGCGCCCAATAAATAAACGGGAATGGTTTGTCATTTTCGGATCGTCGATACATGAAGATGCACTAAATATCGGATATCACTATTTCACTGCGAAGCCAGGTCCGTCCCAAAATGCTAAATCGTACAAATATATACCTGGAATTAGACTTTTTTTTCCAGAATCTTCAATTACTAAAATTCCCAACAGAAGACTACTGAAGTCAAAACCAAAACTCTTTTTATTAGGTTCCATATCTCGTAAGATATTCGACAGATAATACTAAACTTTGTGTTTTTATATATCATAAATGACTTACTGCTTTGACTTACTCCGTAATTTAATCTTAGTAGTATTTAAAAGTTGTATGTCAATGGTTCACGCAGTATTTTCTTTGCACAATCACTGTTTTATGTTTATTTCGCTGAAATCAATGTTATCAAAGACTTACCCCATACACCTACAATGCGTAGTATACTCCTCTAATTATTAATTTTCCATATATTCTACGCAAACTGCAAACCCACGAACAAATTGTCAGAGAGCCGACACAAGCTTTATTTGTAGATTATTTATGAACTTGCCAGTTGATAAAATATTCTCATGAATTTCGCAGGATACAAAATAAATAATGCTTGTATGTTTGCCCTTTTCAAAATGAACAGTCGACTCGCAGCCAGGGATATAATTCACTCTACCGCAAAATATACCGATACCAACAGTTAAACAATCGATTTTGAGTTCATCCAGAGAATATTATGGAATATGAATCCATTTTATGGATGTCACGTAAAGCGTTTGATTGCCCATGAATTTACAGCTTGCTATCTGAAACGGGGAGTGGTTCTTTTACTTCGTTCATGATGGCGAAATTTACGGTGTAAACTTCATTGTTTACTGAATTTATCACATCGATGTGGTGAATAATGCGAGGATAAATAATTTAATGTTTCAAATATTTACGAGGTGAAACTAATTCCTAACATAAAGAAATGTCTGAAACTACATTTCATTCTTGATCTTCTAACAGTCATTCCTCCTTTATCGTTTACTGAAAAGATGTTATTGGAGAGTTATCGAAAACTCGTATAAACTCAGGTAAAGCATCCTATAATTGAGTATCCCTCAGGTTGTTGCTAAGTTGTTGATGAAAGATTTTTATGATGGAACTAGTGTGTAATTATTATTTGGGCAATAACAATCATGTCTAATTTCTCTTCTCCCCAACGTTTCGATAGACATGTTCTGTCGTTTTCAAGGTAAAAAATTAGCTATCAAAAAGGTGACAATGTAAGAAGAATTTTCAATTTTCACTAACAAGTTTCAAACTGACAGAACTCCGGAAACTGGATAAGATTGGTACTTATCTGTTGTTTGAAGACTTCTTTGAGTTACTTCGAACAATTAGCCTACAAACTTCCGGCAACTCAATTGATACTGCATACTGCAGCCTCTTTGATTTTTCTCCTTTGACACTTATTAGTGGAAAATTTTCTAACATTGACATCTTGCAAACTACTCGAATCGTTGGGAAGAAGAACAATTAGAGAAAATGGTTATTATCTAAATAATAATTGTTGTGGAGTTTTGTTTTCACGCTTGTTCTATTAGAACATTGTGCTAACGTTTTGCCTAAATGTCTCTAATTTTGGAATATGGATTTGGTGTGACTTCCTGATGAACTTGAGTAAGTCTGTCCGGCCAGCCAGCCGTACACTATCTATCTTCCGGAAGAAATGTGTTTTTCATATTTTCAGAATAACATAGTTTTCCAAACATCTCGGACAAAATAGTAATTGGGCCGAATACGTTGAATGGTTCAGGAGTAAGAGCATCTGAAATTTGGTTTCCTCAATCACTTCGAGAATTCCCATCAGATCAAGTTGTAACTTCAAAGAATTTCGAAAGAGGTTGGACTAAATAGGTTTGCAAATTTTCATAGAAATCGATACTCTAGAAAATTTCAGAAACTTCAAAAAATAAATATTTTATTTGTTTCTCATTGGTAAACGTCAGTTTCCAAAAACAAAATATTAGTCCAGAAAGTTTATTTTATCGAGTAACTGACAGTAAAACTGACAGAAACGTTTCAGAAACGCTATTACCTTTTGAAATCTGCAAATGACTTCTAAACGTCATAGTTTTCGATTGATTTTTTTAATGAAAACAAACCTGCGAACAGGGGCATTTTCTTTAATTTGCAAGTAGCTTTTCAGCATAGACCATTTTGCCCATAAAGTATTAGAGCTGAATCTAGCTGATAGTTAATTCAAGTAGACCAACAAAACATCTACAGTTGCCCCAAACACACTATTTTTGTTTTCCACTTTTTGAAGTCGTCATATTCTCGCTCGTACATTGAAGCTAATTTTGCAGGTAATAAATTTGAAGCTACACTGCTGGTTGCCTCAGTAATTTCTTTTGGTATATTCATTTTCACTTTCACCAAAACAAATGTAAAGAAAAATAAACAGACATGTTCATGGCAACGCTTCCATAGCTTACGACATTTGCGACAAATTATTGAGATTTTTTTGGAATTTATCTTACCTTTTTACAAATGAAAATCAAATAAAATATAAAACAATACACGCAAGGTAACGGGTTTTACTTGCTCCTCCATTCGCCCGTAAAAACCCTCTTACCTTGCTAGTAATGTTATGTACTCTATCAGTACTGTCTACCTCTAAAGATGTCCGTCGGATTTCAACGAAATTGGTGCATACATGGAGTTTTTTGATATCTCACACATTTTCAAATTTCATTGTCAAAGCTTCCTCTTACCATACGAACCGTTTTTCATTTTGGAAATCATAGAATTTACATTCAATTGGAGGTTCACAGATTTGACATCACAAAAACGTGCTCTGATATAGCAGAGGTTTATATTCCGAAGAATAATTGATTTTATCCAATTCGGATTTGAATTTTTACGTTTTTCAAACAAGCCGAGTTGGTATATTTACTTTTGGAATTTGAGAATCGAATAAATTTAAAGGAAAACTGCGTGAAGTTATTTTTTATTCGAGATATAGGTTTGTTTATTCATCGTGACAGATTCAACTTGACCACGGATCATTTCCAAAAGTTCCATAGATTTGAACAGAACGCAGTTCCACTGGAAACAACGACACAAAATAATCAATTCCTAGTTTCTGTCAGGTTGCTTGGTATACAAAAACGTGAAGAGAATGTTATGCGATAGAGTTTGTTCGGTAAATAGAGTGATGCAAGAAATTCTATGGTCATGACACCTTCTCTCTATGAAGTGTGATAAATTGAAGATGGCAGAGACTTTCCTATTTTCGAACAAAAGATATTCGTTCGCTGAGTGGAAAGATATCAACTTTTTGGATGAAAAGAAGTCAATATATCACGGAGAGAAGTAAGAAATAGATCATCTCAAGTGGATATCAGGAAGACCAACATTATAACCAAATATTGAGTCTTAAGAAAGATTCAAACAATGCCGTTGGCATAGGAAATTTGTTATTTTACCTCTTTCATTTCAACAATTCCAGCCATTGATTGAATTGCGCAAAGCAGCATTGAAATCCTATGATATAAAAATGTAAAAGAACACTGACGTGAGGGCATTTACGTACAGAGTTTACCAGATACCCATAACTGCTCAAAAATGCGATGAATTTAGCCCAGTAACGAACTCAACCGAGTCAATTAATCAATTCTGAGAGTATGAGAAGTTTAGCTTATCTTCTTCGGAAAAGAGAAAGTTTACGTCCGGCCAGACATATTCAAGTTTGACCAAACATTTTCCATCAGGAAAAAGTGCCCAATCTATTGAGACCATTTTCTTCTCGATATTTGAAAACAACAGATATTTGGGTAAAACGCTATTGCGCTGTTTCACTATTTTAAACAACTATAACCAACACGCCAAGACAAACTTTTATGTCTTCTCGTCAGTACACTCAACGAGATAAAATTCGAAGTATGGAACATATCAATAATCTCAATAAATACACAATTCTCTGTTGATTTCCAACTAATATCTTCTGAGTAATCGATTATTTATATGGTAATGTGTTTCTCGCATGGTCGATTTTATGTTGCGTGAATTGTAGAACACCATGTATTAAATCAAAAAATATCGTATGCCGTAAAGAACTACAATAAAAATAAAACTTGATTTAGAATCATTGAAATATAATCAAATTTAATAAGTTGGCACCTAAATGAAGTGAATTTAAGATAATGGTAATTATTGGACAGAAATAAATTCTTAGATTATTGGCCGTTTTTACTCAAAATTCGGCATAACAGATTTAAATAGTTTTCTTTTGAAGTTTAATTATAACTTTCAGAAATATGAAGAGGAATAACCGAGAATTACATGGAATTATATTTACTCAAGACCAGTGTAAATATGACGAATCCATATAACGGACGGGTGTTTGCCCTAGCAATAAAATATTTTATAATCACATCGAGCAATAGCATGTCGTGTCAATTAACAGAACAAACTTTTATGAATACATCATACAAATTATTTTCTGACATTGAAATAATTTGAGGAATTAACTTAGTCTTTTTCAAGAGGGGAACTTATGTGCAAGTAGTCATTATTTGCATTGAATAAACAATCACTGAGATCTTTGTATAGTCGAGAAGTAATAAAAGGAATTGTGCAATATATTGGACGATTTAAAGACAAGATAAAATGAAAATTGTACTGGTATTAACTTTATTGTCCAGTAAAATCATTTATGAGATACTAAATATACTTAACACAATATTCCTCCGATAATTTCAAGCCATAAATGTAACGGTTTTTTAAAATCTGCGCAAAATACTAGAATGGGTTCAAGACGGATCTCTGAGGAACACCAGTATGGCCGGCTCTGGCATTAATATGTTATCAATTAGGTGAAAACCTTCATTGGATTGTATACAGGGTGAACCACGACGAACTGCATCGATCGATATTTCAGAAACTGAATGTGGGAAAAATTTGAAATTTTGGGAACTTGCCAGATGTCTTGGGACCTATAGAGCTAAAATATTTTCATCTATTGGGCACTTCCGGTTATACCGGAAATAGACCCTAAGTCGCTTATTTTAAATGGGATACCTTATATATTATTCCATTTTTGGATTCTACTCAACATTCTAGGCAGATTTCATGCATCATGTCCTATCCCTAAGTCTGAGCGTTTTTGACATATTCAGGTTTTTATGTCAAAAATTACGATTGCAAGCCCTAACTTAATTATCAATTGTTCCTATAAGGAAGCCCTTTTTACTTACTTTGGGTCAGATGTCTTGTTGAAAAGGACCTACTTCAATAGATTTTGTATAATACGTGGACAAATAATGATACAGAGTGTTCAAAAAAAAAAAGATCTAGAATGAGATTGAGAAAACTGACAAAACTCGATTTTTTCAAATGGAAACCCCCCATTTTTATTATTTTGTAGCATTAATCATCAAAAATGAAGGTAACTTTGTATGAGGTTATCTATATCTAAAATTTGAAGTTTCGAAATATTGCCAATTTAATATTTTTCTATGGCGGTTTTGCATTTAATGTGTAAACAATTAGATCTAGGATAGCCACGTTTATATTTGACATTTCAAGTAGCATTTGAATCAGGCTTAAAAAAATTATTTAAGTAAATATTCAAATTGGTGTCCTTGAACTTCTAAACTTTTTTCGCATCTCAGCAGCAATTGTTCATGGGTGGCTTTTCTTATTGTTTGGGGGTCCAGGTCTTCAAATGCTGTTCTAACACGTCTCATGCAGTCTTCCATGGTGGTCACTGATGTTTTATACACGTTATTTTTCACTGTTCCCCATACATAAAAATCGAGCACTGATAGGTCCGGGGAGCGAGGTGGCCAAAGATTTGGTCCATTGTTGGCTATCCATTGATCGTAAAATAAGTTATTATGTGGAGGTGCTCCATCATGTTGGTAGAAAAGTTTTCGAAGTTCAGCCAGGGGCAAGTTGTCTAAATAGTCTACTTCAAAATTCCGCAAGATGTTGAGGTATCGGTTTCCTATAAGTTGAAATATGTGTTTTATATTAGAACTATTCAAAAAGACCTAACTTATCATTCAAGTTCTCTTGATAAAATTGTAAGCAAACAATGCCTTCATTTCTTACTGCACAATAAACGTTAAATTGCCAGTGGCACGACACGGCCTTTGAAATGAAATGAAAAGGAAAAAGAAATTAATAATGAAATTCTGAAAAAATATGAAAAAATGACTCGAAAGTAAGTACGAGATGTTGGAGTATCGACGATTGCGTACCTGGCTTCCCAGCACGGATCAATGTGTCACTCACGAGCGAGAAATGGTCACCTTTTCACTGGCGTTCGAACTTGTAGAATTAACGAGAAAATTCGACAGAAACGAAGAAAAAGTCTTGCACTGCACCGAACGAACGTCGATGTCTGTATTCGAATTACGACTGCCTTCGTCTCCTTTCGTCTGGCACTGTCATATATCTCCAACATATGTCCACACGTAAATATACGTCCATAGAGAAAGAAAATGAACATACGTGGGCCGCACGAAACGAACAAGCATTTTGGAACAGAAAATAAACGAATGCAACCAATAACACCGAGTTGCAGTAACATAACCGCCCACCTAAAATAGAATATTTTATGAAACAAAGCAAATAAAAAATCGAGAAGATATCGAACATAAAGCGAAAAAAAAATATATACATATATACATCAACATATGTCATAACTATTGGAGAGGTAATGGACATAATTTAACCACTGATCTCTGCAGTACACCTTGAGTAGTCCGAACAGTAGCTACTCTAGCTATTTTATCAGCGCCAGGATGCAATTTCTCAATGCGTCCAAGTCGCCAGCGCAATGGAGGGAGTTGATCATCTTTTATCAAGACTAGTGCACCTATTGAATAAGGTGGCGAGTCGCTATTGAACCACCTTTTTCGTTGTTGCAGTGTGTTCAGATATTCTAAATTCCATCTTTTCAAAAATCCTGATGGATACGAGTTAAAAGCTGCCAACGCGATAATCGACCGATAGATAGGTGTGATAAATCTGGTTCAGGAATAGCAGTTAATGGAGCCAAAGTAAGAAAATGTCCTGGTGTTAGTGCAGATAGGTCATTCGGGTCATTACTAAGCGGACATAAAGGGCGAGAATTGAGCACAGATTCAATCTGTGTGAGGACTGTATAAAACTCCTCATATGTCAGGAGTTGATGACCGATTACTCTCAATAAATGGGATTTGACAGATTTTATACCAGATTCCCAAAGACCCCAAAATGAGGACTAGAAGGCGGATTGAAACTCCACTCAATTTTCTCTTCCAACACAGCGCCCTGCATATATTTCGAAAGCTCCCGATAAGCTCCCTGAAATTTGTTCCACCATCACTAAAGATGTGGTTACATCTACCCCTTCGAGCAATAAAACGACGCAATGCAGCAAGAAAAGCATCGGAAGTTAAATCTGACACCAACTCCAAATGCAATGCCTTCGTTGTGAAACATACAAAGAGACATATATACGCCTTTAACGATTTTGAGCCACGAGACCTAGACATAGTTATGAAGTATGGGCCACCATAATCTACTCCGACGCATTGAAAGGGTTTGAGCTGATTAATTCTCAAGGGTGGCAAATTACCCATGAGAGGTTGAGACATTTTGGGATTGACCTTGAAACACGTGTTACAGCGAGAAATAACTTTGTTTATAGCTCGTCTGGCTGATAATATCCAGACCTGTTGAGATAGAAGGAACTGTAAAGTCTGAGCACCTGGATGCAGATATATTTTATGGAAATGCTGAATAAGGAGCTCCGTAAGTCGATGAGATGAAGGAAGCAAAGCTGGGTGTTTGTGATCATAGGCCAGACCAGAAAAAGACAGACGACCGCCCACCCTGAGAACACCGTCTTCTCCAATAAATGGATTCAATTTTCGAAGTGATTTAGATATGGGATTTCCCGAGATGAGATTATCGATCTGTTCCTTGAACACAACCCGTTGAACCTGCTTTATAATGAAGAAAAGTGCATCTTTGAGATGAACTGCGGAAAATCTATATATTCTAGGAGCTTTAGAGTTTTTTATGAAGTTAACGAATCTGAAAATGTAAGCTACCACCCTTTGAACCTTGGACAGAGAGGAATACCTGGAGAGCAAATCATCAACAAACGATAGAGAAATGAAAGTTGACAAAGAGAGGTGACGCTCTTCTGTTTGTACAAGATGAAGAGAATTCTCTATTTCATCACTTGCGAAGGTGAGATGTTTGGAACGAAGCCAGTCAGGGCCTGTCCACCACAAAGAGCAGTTCAACAGTTCGGTCGGCGTTAAGCCGCGTGAAGCACAATCAGCTGGATTGTCTTTCGATTGAACATGATACCAATTTTCTGTTGAAACTAAGTCCTGAATTTGAGTAGTGCGATTGCTTACAAATGTCTTCCATCGATGAGGAGAAGACTTAATCCATGTTAGAGCTACCATTGAATCAGACCAAGCAAAAATGTCATCTATTGTGAAGGCTGATTGGTAAACAGAGGAAACCACATTAATGAGTTTTGATAATAAGAGACAAGCACACAATTCCAGTCTTGGAAGTGAAATTCTCTTCAATGGGGAGACCTTTGATTTACCACCTACAAAAGAGATGTCAATGGAGCCGTCAAAATTGAAAAACTTGAAATATACCACGGCTGCGTAGCCACGCTCACTACTATCTCCGAAACCATGAAGTTCGCAACGATAAAATGATTTCGATGCAAGTTTCCGAGGTATCTTTAATTTACCCAATTCGGTTAATTCGGATTTACACTGATTCCAGCGACGGCTAACATCGTCTGGAAGTGTATCATCCCACTGCAATCCTAATGTCCAAAGATGCTGGATCAAATGTTTAGCAAGAAAAGTAAACGGAGAGAGGAACCCCAAAGGGTCGAAAATTCGAGAAAGTTCTGAAAGTATGGTACGTTTGGTACATACCTGAACAGTAGTTTCCGCAAAATAAGAAAATTCGTCCGACGAAGGAAACCACCTCAAACCGAGAATTTTGACTATCGGATCTATATCAAACTCCAAAGAATGGTGATATTGATGATCTAGAGGTATGGTTGAGAGTAATTGAGAACTGTTACTACTCCATTTTCGGAGCTCAAAACCACCACAATTCAATAAGGAAATCAGTTCCTTTTGCAACGTTTTTGCGTCTTCCAAATCATCACAACCTGTAACGACATCATCGACATAAATGTCTGTGAGCAAAATTTTGGATGCTTTCGGAAAACGAGCTTCCTCATCCTTGGCCAACTGTGCCAAAGTTCGAAGGGCAAGAAAAAAGGTGCTGGTGCAACTCCGTACGTAACGGTATTCAGCTGATAGGTTTTATGGGTTCCGATGGAGCAAACCGCCACAATATTCTTTGAAAGTCTCGATGTGATTTTTGAACTAATATTTGACGATACATTTGTTTGATATCAGCTGTGAAAACGAACCGATGAACACGAAAGTTCATCAAAATGGCAATAATATCCTTTTGTAATTTAGGACCTATCAATAGAGTATCATTTAAAGATAAATGACTGGGTACATGAGCTGACGCATCGAAAACAACCCTCAACTTTGTGGATGGACTGTTTGGTTTGATTATACAATGGTGAGGGATATAAAAAGTATTTTCATAATCCGAACTAGTAGAAATCAATGACATATGATCTTTTTCTAAATATTCCTGCATGAAAGTAGAGTATTCCCTGTATATATTCTGATTTTTAATAAGTTTACGTTCAAGGGATAAAAAACGACGTAGTGCTAGAGAATATGTGTCACCGAATGAAAGAGTTGACTGATCAGGTTTAAATGGTAATGCCACAGTGTACCGTCCAGATGAATTTCTAGAATAGTTCTGAGTGTATAAGTTTTCACAAAATTGATCTTCTGGTGATACAATGACATTCTCTGAAACTTCTTCAAGTTCCCAAAATCATTTCAACGAGGAGTTCAAACCTGATTCAGACAATGACAAATGAAAATTGTTAACTGATATGTTAGGTGATTGAATCTTTCCCATGAAAACCCAACCAAACACTGTCTCAAGTGCTGTTGGTTCCAAACCGTTACCCTCGATACGACCCGGTCTAATTATTAAAGAGAATATATCCGCTCCCAGAAGAAGATCTATCGATTTCGGAATAGAAAAGTTCGGATCTGCTAACTTCTTGTTATGGACACAATTCCAAAACGAATAATTTACGAAAGAACTCGGCATTTCCGCACAAATCTTCGGAATCACGACGGCATCGAATGTAAAAGATGGATTTATTTGACCTGATGGACGAATAGTACATTCAGTGCTGCAATTAGCAGAAGATGAGCTTTCACAAATTCCATTTATCGAAAATGAAGCATCACAAATTTTCAAGCCTAATCTATTTACACACGATTGAGTTATAATATTTATTTGAGAGCCTCCATCTAACAGAACTCGGACCTTCTGATATCTACCCCAAGCATCACGAATTTCGACCTCAGCGGTTGCTAAGAGAACGGTAGAATTTGAAGTAACATTGGTTAAAACCTGAGCTGAGCCTGAATCCGATGAATTTGCAGCATTGAAATGAAACGTCTCTGATGAAGAATCATTATCCGCATTATTGCGCATGTGCAACAGGGTATGATGCTTTCCATTGCAAACACGACAATTTGACTTTGAAGAACAATTGTTAATCTTATGTCCAGAATGGAGGCAATTGATACACCAATTTTTGTTCTTTACAATCTTGAACCGATCTTGAACAGTTTGTTCCAAAAATGATGGACATTTGTAAATATTATGAGCTAACTTGCAATAATTACAGGTTAAACGTTTCTTGAATGATTCAGTTTCCGTTTGAACGAGAAGAGTCGAATTTCTTTTATTCGTTGAGAGAGAACTAGATTTCAAAACTTGAGAATTCGAAACTGAATGAGTTTTCGACGGAAGAGAAAGAGCTACTGCCTCCAAGGCTATACACTGATTTGTCAGGAAATTTCGCAAATTGACAAACGACGGAATATCTGTTGAA
Source organism: Micraspis discolor (assembly GCA_030674115.1). Classification (NCBI taxonomy): domain Eukaryota; kingdom Metazoa; phylum Arthropoda; class Insecta; order Coleoptera; family Coccinellidae; genus Micraspis; species Micraspis discolor. Next base: position 9,250,170 of record JARTUT010001740.1, read on the forward strand.
CATTCTTGTAATTCAAAACGTTTGATCGTTGCTGAATCTAATTTCTGAATGAGAATGTGAAATAAAACGAAGTCCCACTGGTCAACGAGTAAACCTAAATTCCTTAATACCGATAAGTTTTCCGCAAAAACTTCTAGAATTCGCCTAAGGTCTTTAGCTGAATCACCCTGTAGCTTTGGAACATTACAGATTTCCTTCCAACACGTATTAGCGAGAAGTCTTTTATTTTGATATCTTTCCGCCAATGTCTGAAAAGCGCTTTCATAATTTTCAGCAGTCAATGGAAATCCTTTAACTAAATTTAAAGCATGAGAAGAAAGTGAACTAAGGAGGTATTGAAACTTTTCTATTTGACTCAAGTTAGAATTTTCATGTACCAAACTTTGGAACATATCGAAAAAAAAAGTAGGCCACTCTTTATAATTCCCATTGAAAATGGGCAATACTATCTTTGGAAGTTTAACATTTGGCGAACTAATAGAGCAACTGTCTTGGTTTTTTACTGGAATGTTTACTACAGGAAATAAATTAACATAAGTTGTTCTGATGGTGTAATAATTATCCATAAAGGTTGTTCGAATAACCTTCTCAGTGTCCAATTCGGGTTCTTCGGAAGATACTATCATAGAGATAATAGACGTATGTAAATTTTGAAAGTCCACGAGAATATCGTCAAGTATTTCACATCTTAATTTGAATCTAACATGGAGACTCTGATCAGTGACAGCGAATTGTGCTAAATTGAGAATTTCCTCGAGATCATCAATAACAATTTGACGACGAGCTTTGAGTTGTTTCAATTTTGTCGCCATTATTATTATTCAAGGTATACTGCAGAAAACAATATGAATTTCGTTTTGAGTAATTTCGAAAAAGAGTAAATAGACTAACCGATTGAAAAGAACGAAATTAATTAATAAAGCAAATAATTAAGATTGAATCTATTAAATTGAAAATCGAGTTGAAAATAAACAAATGAAAATAATGAAATGTAAATAAACAAAACAAGAATGTCAATCTTTGTTTATGTTTCGAATCAAGGTTATGAGCATAGATGAGAAAAACAAATGAAAGGTAATGAAAGCTAAATTCTTTTAACATGCGCAGATATTAAAGGATTTATGAATGTGTTCGATATCTTATCAAGTTTTCGAGGTCACGTGAATAATGACAGATTGAAATAAATGCAAATGAAAAAACGAAATGAAAAAATTCCAAAATGCTTGATCGCAATAATTTTGAAAACGCGGTTCGAAAATATGCGGCTCAAGAAGGACCAAAATGGCACGACACGGCCTTTGAAATGAAATGAAAAGGAAAAAGAAATTAATAATGAAATTCTGAAAAAATATGAAAAAATGACTCGAAAGTAAGTACGAGATGTTGGAGTATCGACGATTGCGTACCTGGCTTCCCAGCACGGATCAATGTGTCACTCACGAGCGAGAAATGGTCACCTTTTCACTGGCGTTCGAACTTGTAGAATTAACGAGAAAATTCGACAGAAACGAAGAAAAAGTCTTGCACTGCACCGAACGAACGTCGATGTCTGTATTCGAATTACGACTGCCTTCGTCTCCTTTCGTCTGGCACTGTCATATATCTCCAACATATGTCCACACGTAAATATACGTCCATAGAGAAAGAAAATGAACATACGTGGGCCGCACGAAACGAACAAGCATTTTGGAACAGAAAATAAACGAATGCAACCAATAACACCGAGTTGCAGTAACAGCCAGGATTCTTGAAAATCGTGTTCCCTAAATGGGTGTACATTTCTATCACTCCAATAATGGCAATTACGTCGATTAAAAACACCATACTTTGTAAATTTGGCTTCGTCGGTCCAAATGATATCCAAAAAGAAAAAATCTTCTTGTGAACGAAGTATTATGAATTCACAGAATTCCATTCTTCTTGGAAAATCAGTTTCATTCAAATGCTGCACTAATGAAATTGCATAGGGTGATAATTGTGTTTATGTAAAATTCTTAGAACTGATTGAGATAATCCTGATTCTAATGCTACTTGCCTTGAAGACACAGGTTGGATATGCTTCCATCTGGCGATGCTTGGTTTAGCCTCTAAAACCGGAGGTAATGGTTGAAGCCACAAATTGGATGCTTGCCTGTTGTGGTCGCCTGTTGTCGTTTATATTTTTATTGTTCATTTCCATCCCTATCCTGGTTTCTTGGTTGCCTTGCCCTGAAGAAGCCAATAAGCAGAAACACGTGTCGGCAAGTACCTTCCATCCAATATTTTCTGCATTCCTGCGGTTTCATTCCTGCGGTTTAGCCCAATATCCTTTTTCAATATCTAATTTCACCGCGTTATCTTCTCTTTGAATTTGGAATTTATCTTACCTTTTTCAAATGAAAATCAAATAAAATATAAAACAATACAGGCAAGGTAACGGGTTTTACTTGCTCCTCCATTCGCCAGTAAAACCCTCTTACCTTGCTTGCCTCTATCAGTACTGTCTACCTCTAAAGATGTCCTTGATTTCAACGAAATTTGCATCATGCTCACACATTTTCAAATTTCATTGTCAAAGCTTCTTCTTTGGTGAATTGTTTTTCATTTTGGAAATCAGGAATTTACATTCGGGAGGTTCACAGATTTGACATCACAAAAACGTGCTCTGATATAGCAGAGGTTTATCCATAAAGAATAATTAATTTTAAATAATCCGGATTTGTTTTTATATTTTTAACCGAGTTGGTATATTTACAATGATTTGAAATGAATAAAAAATAAACTGCGTGAAGTTATTTTTTATTCGAGATCTAATTGTTTATTCATCGTGACAGATTCAACTTGACCAAGGATCATTCCCAAAAGTTCCATAGATTTGAACAGAAAGCAGTTCCACTGGAAACAACCACACAAAATAATCAATTCCTAGTTTCTGTCAGGTTGCTTGGTATACAAAAACGTGAAGAGAATGTTATGCGATAGAGTTTGTTCGGTAAATAGAGTGATGCAAGAAATTCTATGGTCATGACACCTTCTCTCTATGAAGTGTGATAAATTGAAGATGGCAGAGACTTTCCTATTTTCGAACAAAAGATATTCGTTCGCTGAGTGGAAAGATATCAACGTTTTTTGGATGAAAAGAAGTCAATATATCACGGAGAGAAGTAAGAAATAGATCATCTCAAGTGGATATCAGGAAGACCAACATTATAACCAAATATTGAGTCTTAAGAAAGATTTAAACAATGCCGTTGGCATAGGAAATTTGTTATTTTACCTCTTTCATTTCCACAATTCCAGCCATTGATTGAATTGCGCAAAGCAGAATTGAAATCCTATGATATAAAAATGTAAAAGAACACTGACGTGAGGGCATTTACGTACAGAGTTTACCAGATACCCATAACTGCTCAAAAATGCGATGAATTTAGCCCAGTAATGAACTCAACCGAGTCAATTAATCAATTCTGAGAGTATGAGAAGTTTAGCTTATCTTCTTCGGAAAAGAGAAAGTTTACGTCCGGCCAGACATATTCAAGTTTGACCAAACATTTTCCATCAGGAAAAAGTGCCCAATCTATTGAGACCATTTTCTTCTCGATATTTGAAAATAACAGATATTTGGGTAAAACGCTATTGCGCTGTTTCACTATTTTAAACAACTATAACCAACACGCCAAGAGAAACTTTTATGTCTTCTCGTCAGTACACTCAACTATAGATAAAATTCGAAGTAAGGAACATATCAATAATCTCAATAAATACACAATTCTCTGTTGATTTCCAACTAACATATTCTGAGTAATCGATTATTTATATGGTAATGTGTTTCTCGCATGGTCGATTTTATGTTGCGTGAATTGTAGAACACCATGTATTAAATCAAAAACTATCGTATGCCGTGAAGAACTACAATAAAAATAAAACTTGATTTAGAATCATTGAAATATAATCAAATTTAATAAGTTGGCACCTAAATGAAGTGAATTTAAGATAATGGTAATTATTGGACAGAAATAAATTCTTAGATTATTGGCCGTTTTTACTCAAAATTCGGCATAACAGATTTAAATAGTTTTCTTTTGAAGTTTAATTATAACTTTCAGAAATATGAAGTGGAATAACCGAGAATGACGTGGAATTATGTTTACTCAAGACCAGTGTACATATGACGAATCCATATAACGGACGGGTGTTTGCCCTAGCAATAAAATATTTTATAATCACATCGAGCAATAGCATGTCGTGTCAATTAACAGAACAAACTTTTGTGAATACATCATACAAATTATTTTCTGACATTGAAATAATTTGAGGAATTAACTTTTAGTCTTTTTCAAGAGGGGGACTTATGCGCAAATCACTGAGATCTTTGTATAGTCGAGAAGTAATAAAAGGAATTGTGAAATATATTGGACGACTTAAAAGCAAGATAAAATGAAAATTGTACAGGTATTAACTTTATTGTCCAGTAAAATCATTTATGAGATACTAAATATACTTAACACACTATTCCTTCTATAATTTCAAGCCATAAATGTAACGGTTTTTTAAAATCTGCGCAAAATACTAGAATGGGTTTAAGACGGATCTCTGAGGAACACCAGTATGGCCGGCTCTGGCATTAATATGTTATCAATAAGGTGAAAACTTTCATTGGATTGTATATAAAATTGTGAAAATTCTCCTTTTGAAACTCATAACAGCAGGGCATTGTTTCATTGTTATTCCGATGGCTGTGATGAGGAATAGATATTATTCATTGAAATGCATCGCAACTGAATCCCATACCGAAGTTAAATCCTTGAGGAATTCATCCTCTCCATTCAGGCTGAATACTTTATGAACCTTTTCAATAGTTGATAATCTGGAAGCGAATATGAGACATCAAGCGACCCATCACGAGATATTTTATCCCTCTAATCTATGGCCGTGGCCATGAAGCTTTGGAATTGATATACTGGGACGATGAGAGCTTTTTTATCTGCCTAATCTCATGGATACTTCACATTTCATTAACTTCATTTTGACATTTATGAGTCTTTCACCACATCAATGTTTAATAATATGTGCAATACACTCTTCTGGTATTTCTGCTGCAGGATGATATTGAAATGAACTTGATGTATTCGAATTCGACTGATCACAAATAATTTCCTAAAAGAGGCATTCAGGGAAATCTGGGTTATATGTATCAGTACAAATTATTATGCTTTGATTGATTAATGAATTATCCACATTAAAAAAAGAAGAAAGCGTGTAACGTTCACAAGCGATTAAAGTAAAACTTCTTTGGCAGTGTAAGAGATGGCAATTAAGTTAAAAATCATATGAAATATGAACTGTTTTTATGTAGAAAAAGTAGTTTTTATAGAGATAAATTCTGGAACAGCATTTTCAGACATTTCGAGTTGACCACAGCCACAGACATACACCTGTAATGAACCCAAATTTGTAAGGTTCTTCATAGGTAGCTTATTTTCTTCTAAAAATTGTATAAATATCCATCATATGTAGAACGTTATGTTTGAGGTGGTCCTTGGTGGAAATATTGTATGTTATATATTGTAAGGAAATGATATTTCCGTACAGTTGTTAGTGTTCTACATAAATGATAGAAAACACATTGCTTATAAGGAATTAATTTATATTTTGAAAACATCAAGTCATTGCTGAATACATTTTTAAGATCAATTTGTTATATTTACAGTAATTTGACAGTTAGTACAATTATTGAACATTGGAGGAACACTCTTAGAACTATGAGAAGCATTTTGGACAACATGCAGGGTGGAAGGGTCATTTTGTTGAATATTTTGTACTGTGAAAATTTTATTTGCCACCTCAACCTTATTGTTAAGCGATTCTTCGATATATCCTTCAGCAACGTTTGATGAGTTCCATCCGCCAAGCCTCTTTAAACTACTCGTATGTAGTTATGTCGGCACCAGAGTCAACCAATATTGTTGCAGAAGACCGACGAAAGCAGTGACCAGTATATTCTGTCGGATTCACCAATTTCAAATAAGTAGCAACTATTTTGGGCATTTTTCTAAATTGATGAATTCAATCAATATATTTTAAACGATTGTGTTAAATCTGTTTAGAAATTTGAAATATTCCTTTTTTCAACCTTTCGCCTAAAATCTCTTTCGAGATCCTTTTCAAGATCATATGTATATCTCACTAAATAGTTTAGTGAATAAATCTGTATCTACCCCTTGGTAATAAATAATCAGGATCTATTCTAACTCATTTTTCTTGATGAAGCCAATAACTTCAGAGACGATTCTGAAGAATAACCCTTTCTTTGATGTCATAAAATGTCGCAACACAATATTCCATTCATTTAAAGGGGAGAATATTCCGTACATTCATTACTCACTTCTTGATCCCCTTGCCGATAATGTGCTCTCACTGGTCGCATTAAATGTCCGGACGAGTGACATTTATGTCTTGCGAAAACCATAGAATTATAGTATTTGAACCGTTCTGTACGTTGATTTAACTTCCATACCGAAAATTCACGCCTGCTTTGCTCCCTGCTCAAATTCCATTTCGGAGTCTGATTTCCCCTCACAAAGTGTCAAGAAATGTACATTTTAACCCCTAGTATTGTGTAATCTCATATTCCCGTCTGGAAAATTTCGAACGAAATGAAGAATTTTCTTACAAGTGTGATAATCATGAGTTTCTGCGTAAATTCAAATTTAATTGGTCAATATGATTTTCAAGGAAATGTATTGTGAATCATTCGATCAAAGATCTTTAGAAAACCTACCTTTAATCTATCCAGACCGACAACTACTCAATAGAGAAGAAAATAATCACTGAAAACGAAACATCATATCACAATAATAATGAATAAAGAACATACTCTCGAGATTGAAATAAAACGCAAAAATATTAAACCCCCTCTTAATTTATTGATTATGCTCTATTTGAGGCGGACATACAGCCTTGGCCAAAAGTATTGAGCACCCATGTCACCTTTCAGTTTTTTGAACAGGGTCAAACCGAAATAAAATGAAACAATTCCTGTATGTTTATATCATTATTTATTAATACATAATCAATATTTTGTGGGTCAACCTTTTGCATTAATTACGGCAGAAATTCTTTTTGGCATCGAGTTCACTAGTTTTCTACAGTCTTCAGCCGTTATCGCGTTCCACTCCAGACGCAAGCAGCGTTTTAGCTCTTCTTTGTTGTGTGGCGCCGGACTCTGTGCTTTAATAAACCCCATAAATGCTCTATGGGGTTTAGGTCCGGAGACTGGGCAGGCCAGTCCACAAGTTCAATGCAATTTTCTCGAAACCATGTCATCGAGCGAGCAGACTTGTGGCACGGCGCGTTATCCTGCTGGAATTTAACGCCATCCATATTGGTGTCTCCAAAAAGTGTGTTGAATGAATGCAACAACGCAGATTCTAGTACATTTATGTACTTTTCAGAGTTCATGCGACCCTCACACACGAACAATTCGCCAACTCCAGAATCAGTCATGCAGCCCCAAACCATTATGCTGCCGCCACCGTGTTTTACAGTTGGTACTATACACTCTGGTTTAAATTCTTCACCTACCCGGCGACGCACAAAGATCACACCAGGTGTTCCAAAAATCTGCAACAACGAGAAAAATATTGAGCCCCGAGAAAAATATTAAATTAAAACAAAGAGGCATTTTTTTCAACTGTTTATGAAATATTATAAGGACATTAAATTAACTAACTTACCTCAAAGTTTGATTCATCTGACCACACGACATCTGACCAATTTTCTGCAGTCCAACTTCGGTGTATTAAAGCCCATTCATATCGAGCTTTCTTGTTGTCATCCGAGAGCCATGGCTTCTTTCTGGCTTTACACCCTCTCAAACCAGCTTCCTGAAGTTGTCTGCGAATTGTGCGAGCAGAAATTGATGGTGTAATTTCTACTGACAATTCAGCAGCAAGCTTGGAAGAAGTTTTTTTCCTATTTTTTAACGACTCTCTCAATAACTGACGATCTTGACTACCTGTAGTGATGCGTTTGCGCCCGGTTCTAGGCCTATTCCGATGAGATCCTGTAGCAGAGAATCGCTCAATAGCATATTGCACAGATCGGCGCGAACATTTCACAGTTTTGGAAATCTCTACGTGTGATTTCCCTTGCTCATGCAGAACCTGTATCTGCACACGTTTTTCTAACGAAAGTTCGTTTCGTTTTGGCATATTATAACGATATCACTCCAATCTTCCGCAAACAATCACCAAAAGCAAACTAAACGACTGGATGTGTCCTCAACGAAGGGCAGTAGCGAACTGATGAATAAAGACAAAATGTGCAAAAATAGCAAACTTTATGGCACCCAGGTGTTTTATTGCTTTTTGCAGCACATGTAATTATTTTTAATCCTTTTTAGATGCTGACAAAAGAATCTTTAAAGAATAGCTTTGTTTTTCCCACACTTGCCGTGCACCTGCGAAAATTTTTAGGGTGCTCAATACTCTTGGCCAAGGCGGTATATGCCAACGTTTTTCCAATCGTGAAAACATTTTTTAAAGACGCTTCGGTTCCGGCTCATTTTTTCCACCCATTCCGATTATTGTTAGATGATTTGTGTATCGTATTCATAGACCCATATCACGTCACCAGTTATGATCCATTCTATGAACGTCGGATTAGAATTCGATTCAGCATGGCTGTAGCTATCTGCACCCGGTACTGTTTTTGAAGAAAATTCAGTCATAACGGAACGAGCCCAACTGTGACGCACTGCAAGCCCAATTGGTTAATCAAAATCAAACGAGCGGTTTCAGGAGATGTTGAGATCACGAGCTATCTCTCCAATACGTGCATGATGATTTTCGAGCACAATTTTCTTGATTTTTTCCACGTTATCTTTGGTTGAAGAGGTTGTCCTGAATATTCGATGATCTCTTGACCCTTTTTGAAGGCTTTTCATCATTCGCACACTTGAGTTTGCGATAAAACAAAGTGAACACAAGCCTTTTCCAACGAGTCAGCATACAACATTTCGTTCAAAATACAAAATTTGAGACAAACTCTTTATTCAATATTTTTTCCATTGCAATATTCGTAGCATACCAATGAGTCGACTGGTTCCATCAGCTTTTGTGAAGAATCTAGTTGACAGGTCTACCAACATACAGAAAATTCAAATATTTAAAAATGTTCAAATGAGAATTTCCGTATCCATTTCTGTCAGAGTGTATTACAAATTTATTGCTGACCAACTTATTCAATGATGATGGTCTGTGGCTGTGTATTCATGAGTTTATGGAAGTTGATCGTTTAAAGTAGAAAGATTTTTGTGTTCAATATTTGATTAGCCATTTCAAGTGTTTTTTTTTGTTCTTGATTCCTAGATGTATTATGTATTGATTATTTTCTCCTCCGAAGTTACTGCCTTCGTCGAATGATTAAATTATCAATTATCAAGATATATCAGGAACCAATGAAATTTTAGCAGATTTACGCCTACAGCATGCTTAGTATAGTCGTCATTTCTTTAAGATTATTTGAGATATCAGGATCCAATGGAATTTCGAGAGGTTTACTCCTACTGCATGTGTAAGCACAGTCGTCTTTTCTTTACGATTAGTTGAGACATCAGGAACCAATTGAATTTCAGGAGGTTTACGCCTACTGCATGCGTATGTACAGTCGTCATTTCTTTACGATTAGTTGAGATATCAGGAACCAATGGATTTTTAGGAGGTTTACGCCTACTCCATGCGTATGCACAGTCGCTATTTCTTTACGATTAGTTGAGATATGACATATAGGAACATATCCAAGTCACTTTTCCGAATCATTTTATGCTTCAATATTTGTTTACTAACTACCCTTGTCTATATTGGAAAGAAAATCATGTGAAGTATTTATTGTAGAGCTGTAAACCATATTCAAAGTCGAAATCAAAGTTATTCAAGCACATAACTACACAATTTTGTCACGAGTAATTCCAATTTTGTATCTAACGATGCTCTGAAATAAACCTCTCCAAGCGATGGTGGCAGATAAGCAGCTTAATATCTGTTGGCTCCGCCATTCATTGAAGAGGAACAACAAAACTCAAAGGACACCCTATTAGTTGAATTCAATAATTCATGAATTGAATATGTTGTGGGCTACGAAGAGAGCAGAGAGGCTGGCAGTATCGCATAGATTTTAAGTTTCATATTATAATTACTAGCTGACCCGACGAACTCCGTAACTCTTGGCAGTCAATTGTTTAATATTTCAGTTTTCGCAATGCTCATTCTGCTATTGCGTATGCCTGCTCAGCATGTTTCGTATTGTACAAAACTGATCCTACTTTTGATTGCAAATTATGCAGTTGTACTTCAGGCACTTTCAACGAATACAAAAATTTTGTAGGATAGTTGTCTACATTGTCCTGGTTTCTAGCTGTGCCAATAAATTTATACGAAAACAACTCTCTTGGAAAAAAAATCTGAATTTAATAATGGATTTTCGAAAATTGGTTACAAAATGATTTCGCCATAGCAGGTATATCTGACTTGAAGAAAATGCAGAGAAGTGTTGATGAAAAAGGATTCGAACTGCACATGGAGGTTGCCACGAATATAGAGACCTTTCAAACTAAAAGGAGAAGATCAAAAGTCTTCAGCAAGTCTAGATGGACAACATCAATTGTAGCTCTAACATTGATTATTCACATAGGTAATAAGGTTGTCATAACCTGGTTATGAGATCATTAGCGGGTGCAAACCTTGAATTATCTTGTTTCAGATTGTGACAGCAAGAATAATAAGCATATAGTTATTATGATCAAGCTTGCTCCCGTCTCGAAAATTGTTGTTACCAGAGTTTCACCCCAACATTTTGTCGATGTGGAGTGAATCATTCTTGATTTACACTATAATGGTGAAAACATTTGTGTTAGTTGTTTTATATGATATACCCTTTCTAGTCAGCTCTGTATTTTTCAATGTTGAAATTTCCTCCATTTATTTGAGACCATATTATACAGGGTCTTTCACAAGGAACCTCACCCATATTTATACGGGAAACTACTGAACGTATTTTCATGAAATTCAGCACTTATAAGTATTTCACGATGCTGATGAAATTCAATATATTTTCAAGGCATGAGCACCTCCGGTTTTTCTGGAAGTGACGTCACCGTCCGTTTTTCAAATTACAACACCATTTTTTTATTGCAGAAATAGATTCCTTAGAAAATTTCAAGTTATTTTGATGTAACATTTTTCAGTTTTGGTTGGAAAATTCTGTCTGAGCGGGAAAATTCGAAAAAAAAATCGAAAATAGAGCTCCGCTGAAACAAGAATAACTTCGAAGATTTTGGATGGAAAATTTTCATTTTTCGGATTTAACAAGATGTGGCATCGATGTATCCACTTTGAAAATCGAAATCGCAATTCATGATACAGGGGGTGAAAAAATCGCTTTCAAATTTAGGGATGACGAAATCGTAAAAAATCATTTTTTTCACATTAGAACCCCATTTTTTTATGGCAGATATTGAATCTACGTTAAAAAATAATGTGAGTGTATGCATCATACCCTTGCCCTAAAGTGGATATTTTCTGAGTTATTCACAAAAAACTGGTTTTCGTCTGGAATTTTCAGTTATTTCTTTTCCCTTCACGCCAAAAAGATGCAATTTTCAGGAACTGTTACTTAAACCATGTTTTAGATTTTACTGCCCTAATATGCAAGAGAAAAAAGTTACAGGTTGTTCCTAAATAGATGGCGAATTTGAATTCGAATTTGCATCGGAAACCTCTTTATTTCAACTAATCGGCCATCGGTTTTCGCTCCAGTGATAAATAAATAATTCCTTATGAACCATATGCAAAAACTTATCATGTTTTACATTCTTTTTTTTAATGATAGATATCATTAATTACATCTGCCAAATTCCTCTTTATTCAGTAGTGATAATTCGTATTAAGTTATAAAATCGATCACTATGCCTAATTTTACCAATGAAGATTATTCAAATCTCGTTCTACTTCATGGAAAATGTAATAAAGTCGTAGATGGAACGATTCGACTGTTCATTGAGAGGTTTCCTGACCGACCCAGACCAACGAGAGATACCATCAACAGAACCATGACAAACTTGAGAAATGTCGGATCTTTCGTTAAGAAAACTATACACAGAGAAAAAAGTGTAGTAGAAGATGAGAACAACGAAATTACAGTTCTTGCATATTTTCGTGTGAATCCTCAAAATTCTCTCAAAGATGCCGAGATTGCTCTGGGATTATCTCAATCAAGTGTTTGGAGAATATTAAAAAAAACATAAAATGCACCCATATAAATTCAATAGGGTAGAGCATTTGAAGGAAACTGATTTCGTCAGAAGAACAGAGGTTTGCGAAGCTATGATGATTCGATTTCAAGAGAATGAAAACTTTTTGGACTGTATAATTTGGACAGATGAATCTAAATTCACGAAGAATGGTTCTTTCAATAGGCATAACAGTCATTATTGGTATGAAGAGAATAACCACCACTTCAGACAATGAAACTTTCAAGAGACCTGGAGTTTCAATGTTATTTGCGCAATCAAAAACAATGCAATTCTCGGTGTTCACATTTATGATGGGACTTTAACTGGTAAGATAGAACACTACACATGTTTGCATTATTTAAAGAATGTTCTCCCTTAGGAGATAGATATTCTGACATATTGACTCAAATAATTGAGCCGCTAGTACAGAACCATAATGACTTATGGTATCAACAAGATGGCGCGCCTCCACACAATTCACTCAATGTGTCAAATATCCTATACAGGCTATTTGAAGATCGATGGTTGGCGAACAATGGTCCACATCTTTGGCAACCACGTTCTCCCGATTTAACTAGTTAGGTTCAAAAATATTGTCTACTCAACTCCCCGGACTGATAAAGAGGACTGCATAGAACGAGTCAGAAATGCGTTCAGGTTTGTTTAGATTTTTAGATTCATAGTTTTGAAACTCAAATAAGAAGAGCAACGCACGAAGCATTCCTGAGACGTATAAATAAATGACTAGAAATTAATGGTCAAAACTTTGAGCATCTTCTCTAGTTATAACTGCGAGAGTTCCATGGTTCTCCTAATAGTAACTTGAAGTCGGTTTCAAGAAGGGGTGAAAAATCTACAGCATGGTTCAAATAACAGTTCCTGAAAATTTCATCTTTTTGGCGTGAAGGGAAAAGAAATAGCTGAAAATTCAAGACGAAGAACAGTTTTTTGTGAATAACTCAGAAAATATCCACTTTAGGGCACGGGTGTGATGCATACACTCACATTATTTTTTAACGTGGATTCCATATCTGCCATAAAAAATGGGGTTCTAATTTGAAAAAATTGATTTTTCACGATTTTGTCAACCCTAACTTTGAAAGCGATTTTTTCACCCCCTGTATCATGAATCGCGATTTCGATTTTTAAAGTGGATACATCGATCTTACATCTTGAAAAATCCCAAAAATGAAAATTTTCCATCCAAAAACCTCGACGTTATTCTTGTTTCAGCGGAGCTCTATTTTCTATTTTATTTTCGAATTTTTTTCCAACCAAAACTGAAAATGTTACAACAAAATAACTTGAAATTTTCTAAAGAATTTTTGCAATAAAAAAATGGTGTTGTAATTTGAAAAAAAATATTTTAGATTTCATCAGCATCGTGAAATACTTACACTATAAGTGCTGAATTTCATGAAAATACGTTCAGTAGTTTCCCGTATAAATATGGGTGAGTTTCCTCGTGAAAGACCCTGTATAGCTTTGGCTGGGGAAACGTGAATAACAATAAAATGTCTTTTCGTGAGAATGTTACCCAACATATAAAATCAATTCACGTGAAATCTTTTTCTTTTAGTTACCGTAGAAATGTGTTCGTGCCGTTTCCAAAGTTGATCAACCCTAACTCCTAGAGAGTTCATTGAATTATTCTATCTTTCCAATATTAGGGCAGACGTATTTTGTAAAGTTTGTTTGAGCAAATTTATACAATTTGCATTGTCTATTATCTGGCTGGTTCCAAACCGAGAGAAAAATATGGTAAACTCCTCAAAGACTGTATTGAAATGTAAAAGGTTCTCATAGAGCAAAAATTTTATTTTTATATATTTATCTCAGCAATACGATGTACACCTACCCGTCTATTCACGGACAGAACAATTGGCGTATTATCTGCACAACATACAAAATTATCATCAAATGTACTGATGCACTATTAACTATAATTTGAAATATGCTTCCTCTGAAAATATCAAATAAAATCGATGTTATATTTTGACTTTAAGCGAAGATTCAAGCCACTCTGATGGAAGCACATCCATTTAATCAGAGACCGTTCAGTACCAACAAATACGAATGAAGAATAATAGCATCACTTTTAGAAAAGAAATAATAATCAATAGCTCAATTGTCGATGAGAATTAGTGGATACATGAATTCTAGACACCCACATAATTCCTATCTGAGCTTCAGGACGTAGATATATTCCAAAGCAATTCCTTTATCGGAGCAAAGCGTAAACATATTTGCATATAACGGTATATTGGCTGAACCTGTATTGAACAGTGGATTCCACTCACTTGTGGCCTTTAGAATTGATTAGCCCTAGAACGTCTATCGTTTTGAGTGGTTTTTTCCAAACTCCTATCCTTGAATGTCGTCTAGGATATTACCTTTTTTTTATGCAATTATCATTTTGTAGTGCTGTGACTTCGAAAAACAAAAAAACGAAGTACAGAAGAACCCTGGATTATATATTTATTTCTCTAGACTTGAGGCTTCAATGATCAGCTTGCTTCGGAGAGATGTAGAAAAATATATCATTATGTTGTGTTTGTGGAAGTATAATTTTCTATTGATTACACAAGCCTATGAGTGTTGTAAAATTTAAACAAGAGATAGATTCTTGTATATTTTCCTTAATGTCAGTCTTCATTTGTAACAAATTGAATTTAAAATAATAATATTTATTATAATTATTATTTTAATTCATTTATTACAAATAGAAGGCTAACAATATGAGATATATAACTGATTGGTTGACAAACTGTTAACAAGTGGGATTTAATCCTATTTAGTGTCATCTAGTTAGTTCCATAGGAATCCGATATATGGAGCTGTCCAGTCTGAAGTGAACTTCAACTGTAGTTGAGAGTTGAGGTTAGTTAGTGAATTCCCGCGGTGCAGATAGATAGTACTTAGCATCATATGAAATTTCTCTTTAGTAACGAGTTGTTGAAAAGTAAATCTAAAAAGTAGATTGTTAATGTGAATTGTTGTATTTGTGTTGTTGAATAGAAATGAGTTCAAGTAGAAGAAGCTGTGTACATTATCTTGATATTTGTTGCTACAAATGCGGAGAATACACGTTCTTGGAAAACAGAAAAACTATTAGTGACTTTGTAAACAGGGTTTATCTTGGATATTTTGGTGTTAAGCTTGGTGATCAGGATAAAACCTGGGCACCACATATTGTCTGTAAAACTTGTACAGAGCATTTACGACAGTGGACTACCGGGAAAAGGAAAAGTCTGAAATTCGGAGTACCAATGGTTTGGAGAGAACCAAAAAATCACTTCGATGACTGTTTATTTCTGCCTAGTAAATATTACTGGAATCAATCGAAATAACAGTAACAAATAGGCTTATGCAGATTTAGTCTCTCATGGATGTTGGGCGAAAGAATATCATCAATGATGCTTTAGTTCCGCGAGAGAAAATCATGTTTCCACACCTACATATCAAGCTGGGTCTAATGAAGCAGTTTGTAAAGATTCTTGATAAGAATGGATCATGCTTTACATATATAGGGAAAAAATGCCTCAGCTGAGTAAGGAAAAATTTAAAGCAGGAATATTTGATGGCCTACAAATAAGACAGCTAATTAAAGACCCTGACTTCATAAATGATTGAGATTGAACAAAATGCCTGGAATTCATTTGTTTCAGTTGTCCAAAATTTTCTGGGTTAACACAAAGCTGAAAACTATGTTGAATTTGTCAATGAGATGCTGAATAATTTCAGATCACTTGGGTGTAACATGAGCATTAAGGTGCACTATTTACACAGCCACTTAGATCGTTCTCCTGATAATTAAGGTGACATTAGTGAGGAGCAAGGTGAAAGATTTCACCAAGATATCAAATGTATGGAGGATCACTATCAAGGAAGATGGGATACTCACATGATGGCAGATTACTGCTGGTCTTTAAAACGGGATTGTTCTAAAATACATTCAAGAAGAAGTTTCCGAAATGTTTAGCGAGTAATTGGTTTAAATGATGACTTTCTGTTTTCTATAGCATATAATGAATAATATCTGTGTAATATAATATAAATTCCTTTATTAATTTGTTTCTTTAAACCATGGTTTTTCTTTTAAAATAGTGTAATGTATAATTGACAAAAATGTTGATATCTTGAAAATTCGAGCTGACAGGCAAAAACTAATAGCATATTTGAATTCAGGGCATCAACTTCATATGAAATTACCTCCAAAATCTTCGGCACCAAAACCACTGTTGACCAGTGTTATATCCAACATTGAGATCATTCGAATTTGTCATACCTTGAAAAAATTTATATCTAAATCGAACGGAATTATCGGTTTGAATAAACATTGAAATTATTTTATTAAAAGAAAACACAAAGATTGTGTTTCACAATTCAATCAGATTTCCCATTCGTGTTACGATTTTGCTAGTATATTCAGAGGAGTACATTAGGTTACTCGAACGGTCTAGCTTGACTCTAGTTCTAACATCTGTTTAATACCAATATGAATCTTTATAACGGCGTCCAATTCAAATTGATATATTTGAATGTTTGTAACCTTATCTTTCATTTGAATTATACAGGGTGCAGCAAAAGTCAGTTTATCGTTTTGCATATGAGAGAAAAAAAGCAAAAATAATTGCAATAAATTTATTTTCTAAAATGCCTCACATCTTATGTTCGAATTGTTTCCCTCCTCTTCAACGTACATGCATCATTTAAACACGGTAAAACAAATTTAACGAAAAAATTAGCAGGGCGACCTGAACGCGACGCGTCGACTACGGAGCCAGTACTTACGAATTTACAGTTTATGCACCATTTGTCGGGTGGAAACTCGCTTATTTAGAAAGTGCTGGCGAAATTCTTCGAAAATTTCAGCATAATCTCCGTCAAGTTTCAGGTAAGAAGTGAGCAAACAAACACTTTCTTCTTTCGTGTGCTCTCCAAGCGCAGCCATGGCAACGAACCCACTGAAAACGTAAAGAGCAACACTACTACACGCAGACAAGCGAACTCGCTACGCTTCAGCTGCCTTCTTCCGCCATAGGTATGATACTGGCCGATAATACGCGTATGCGTGAATACCAGATAGTGTAAACTGACTTTGGCCGCACTCTGTATTTTCATGGATAGTTATTATAATCAGCTATAACATAATTCGGCCTTTCTTAACATAACGAAGTGTATTAGAATCTTTTTCTTATAAAAAAATTGTTTTTATCTATACAAGGTTTCGAAAAAACAGCTTTTTTAAATTTTTTAGAATTGACGTTCTATCCGGTTTTTACAAAGGTTATATCATGATATAGTGTGGTAACTCGTTACATTCACACCTGCCCAAACCTTTAACCCGCACAGGGCATATTGTTTGAAAACTGAAATATCGGAACATCAAAAGAATTAATAAATAAAATTTCATAATCCAAAACAAAATTAAAGAGCAAGAAATTTCCTCAGTATACATGAAAGTTTTTTGCCAGCGTGTGTTGCAGATTTAGTTACATATTTCCTGCTATTTTGCTCTTGTATAGCTATCAGTGTAGATAATCTCTGAATTTTCTGCTTCTGCAGTTCACTGTTAGGTGAAGTAATCTTCTTATTGGAAGTGGTTATCTTGAATTTCTCGCATTTGTATTACAGTTTAATCCGTTTCGAATTTCAGGATATATCTTCTTTGACATAAAGGAAATTCTTTTGTCCAGTAACTGAAAAGTATGAGCATTGAAGAACCTTACTTTAGTTGTAGAATTAAATGATTTAAAAGGGATATTGATGCTTCCACTTCAATAATTAACCATCAACATAAAATAAGTACGTTTCAGTTTCCTAGGTGTCAAAATCTCACTCTTTTTCGTACTATATGTACAAAATCGGTGAAAGCATTGACATAAGCTGAGCTTTGGGGCTCGTTTTGAACTAATTGCGAGTAATTTTCAAACCATGAAAAGAATATCTACCAAAGTTGAGAATGATATAAATGTATTATTAACACAAATGGGAAAAAATATTTCAAAAATGATACGAGGAAGAAATTTTGTGACTTCGAAATTGATTTGATCGAATAACTAATAACTCATTTCGCTGAGATATTAATCCCCTAAATATTGTCAAAATAATTCAGATACGTAGCTCATTTCGTTCGACTGAATTCGTGCAGATAGACTGGCACAACCAAGTTTGAAAACGAACTTTTCAACAGAGAGTTCAAACACAATAATTGCCATATGTTTTGTCCCAATATTTCAAGACAAGAGCGCCAAAAACAGAAGACGTCCATTTTAAATGCATTAAGAATGTATGCGACTCAACGACTCAACATGGAGTGACCTCGGCAGAAATGAACCGTATTTCGATTTTTAGGACGATGATTATGTAGGTCCCCATAATTCATCACCATTATGTAGTTTTCTTTGGATTTGTACATACTACCCAAGGAATTCAGTTTCAGAATTCTTTATTACGATATTCAATACTCCAAAGGTCAGCAAAGCTTGGTTAAAAAATCAGTGCTTATGAACGCAAGAAGTTTTCGATGTGTAAGTTATCGAATCTTGAAGTGTGAATGAGATTATATTTTCTCCCACAGATACTATACATCGTAGAGTATAGAATTAACATCTAATATATAAGATTCGAAAACATTAAATCAACAAGGTCAACGTCGCAATAAAAATGTCAGTTTTCATTGCAACAAATGACGTTAGCAAACGATTCAAGAAAGCGCCGTACACCTTTAGAATCAATTAATTTTAAGAACAAACCTACCATAAGTAAATAATTCCAATTAAAATTCAACAATATATTACTAGGTTTATTGGTCAAAAACTACATCCAACTAATGCCAACGTTTCTTAGATATATTTCTACTTCTTCAGGGCTACAAAAGAGAAATTTTTTTTTTATAGAGATCGAATATGGTACAAGTACATCTGATATAAAAATTGAATAATGGATTAAAACATGGTTCCAAAATAAACATATACAACAAACGGTAACAAAATCGTACAGTTGAAACTATATATTGAAATTACATTTATTCGAATTTATTTGTTATTTTTTCCTTTTTCTATTTGGATTTGACAGAAACACATATTTAAAATCTAAAAAACCTTACCAGAGTCGAACTTATGTTTTACACACAAAGGATCTTAATATTAGTTTGTTGAGCAAATTGAAAAGGAACTTATGGGGAAACTTTGGAAAACTCCGTCTAGAATGTTTTTTAGACAAATTGCAAAACATCACAATAATGTGTTACGGTCAATGAGTGTTCCGAAACTGAAATATTTATTTCTATCTTAACCTGTTCAACAACAGGTGGATTCTAAATATGTTGTTAAAAAGTTGAATTCCTCAATTCACTGTTATGAATATTTGTTTTTGAAAAGATCTAATATGTTATTATATATCAAGCTCAAATTTTGTGTGTCAGTTCGGCAATTGACGGTATCATTTAGTTTTATGTATATCATCTCACTGATGGTTCTTTTTGTATAATTTCTTTCTATGTCCAAAATAGAAAATTAAATTTATGTTTATTATCAAAATGATGGGTTGCAAGGGCTGTTTTAGTATCTTTAGATCTATATTTTTCTTGACAATCATATTTGTGCTGACTTATTTTTTAGATATTGTTTAGTTTGGCCGATGTAACTCTTCGAACAATCACTGCAAGGGATCTTATAAACAAATTCGCTCTGGTCCAACATAGGGTCGACGTCCTTCAATTTAGAAAATAATGCGCTACAAGTTGAAATGTTGTACGAAACTACTTTTATGTTATGAGAAAACGATTTTATGAGCATATTTATTTCGTTAGTGAGTCCAGGGATGAATGGAAATTTTACATAATGTATATCTTGAGTGTTATTCTCATTTTCCGCGCTTGCCACTATCGGTCTAATTTTGATATTGTTGTTCCCAATTATTTTATCAATAAATGATTTCGGGTAGGCATTTAGTTTTAAAATATCTCTGATTATTACCAAATTATCTTTGTGAAAAGAGCTCTTTTAAAACTAAATGCCTACCCGAAATCATTTATTGATAAAATAATTGGGAACAACAATATCAAAATTAGACCGATAGTGGCAAGCGCGGAAAATGAGAATAACACTCAAGATATACATTATGTAAAATTTCCATACATCCCTGGACTCACTAACAAAATAAATATGCTCATAAAATCGTTTTCTCATAACATAAAAGTAGTTTCGTACGACATTTCAACTTGTAGCGCATTATTTTCTAAATTGAAGGACGTCGACCCTATGTTGGATCAGAGCGAATTGGTTTATAAGATCCCTTGCAGTGATTGTTCGAA
Organism: Micraspis discolor; assembly: GCA_030674115.1. Taxonomy (NCBI): domain Eukaryota; kingdom Metazoa; phylum Arthropoda; class Insecta; order Coleoptera; family Coccinellidae; genus Micraspis; species Micraspis discolor. The sequence continues at coordinate 9,270,761 of JARTUT010001740.1, forward strand.
GAGTTACATTGGCCAAACTAAACAATATCTAAAAAATAGAATAAGTCAGCACAAATATGATTGTCAAGAAAAATATAGATCTGAAGATACTAAAACAGCCCTTGCAACCCATCATTTTGATAATAAACATAAATTTAATTTTCAAGCGGTTTCTATTTTGGACATAGAAAGAAATTTTACAAAAAGAACCATCAGTGAGATGATATACATAAAACTAAATGATACCGTCAATTGCCGAACTGACACACAAAATTTGAGCTTGATATATAATAACATATTAGATCTTTTCAAAAACAAATATTCATAACAGTGAATTGAGGAATTCAACTTTTTAACAACATATTTAGACTCCACCTGTTGTTGAACAGGTTAAGATAGAAATAAATATTTCAGTTTCGGAACACTCATTGACCGTAACACATTATTGTGATGTTTTGCAATTTTTCTGAAAAACATTCTAGACGGAGTTTTCCAAAGTTTCCCCATAAGTTCCTTTTCAATTTGCTCAACAAACTAATATTAAGATCCTTTGTGTGTAAAACATAAGTTCGACTCTGGTAAGGTTTTTTGGATTTTAAATATGTGCTTCTGTCAAATCCAAATAGAAAAAGGAAAAAATAACAAATAAATTCGAATAAATGTAATTTCAATATATAGTTTTAACTGTACGATTTTGTTACCGTTTGTTGTATATGTTTATTTTGGAACCATGTTTTAATCCATTATTCAATTTTTATATCAGATGTACTTGTACCATATTCGATCTCTGTAAAAAAAAAATTCTCTTTTGTAGCCCTGAAGAAGTAGAAATATATCTACGAAACGTTGGCATTAGTTGGATGTAGTTTTTGACCAATTGCTTTCCTCAAAATTCCATGAAAAATAAACCTAATATGTATCTACAAGGAAATGATCTATCAGAACAATATATTACGCATCAAATATATAAAATGAAGTATTATTTTCTTCAACAAGTAGTATGACAAATAAGTTGATGAAATATTCTGCACCTCCATAACCCAACTTGACTCAGTCCCTATATGGTAATTTCGGAACCCCTTCAGGCTATTTCCAGTGTTGAAGACTTATTTCTTTCCTCAACCGACACTCTGCATATTGGAGGACATAAATCGGTTGCTTCAGGCCTGGAAGTTTTCCTCTATACGATTATCGCGAACAAGTTTTAGAGAACAGCAACATCGTAATACAGAGTAAATGTTTGATCTAACCAAGCGCTAATGATAATACAAACACAATTGATAAAAGGAAACAAAAAATGATGAAAATGCATTCATCTCAAGTACTTATTTCATAAACAGCAACTGTGATCTGGCACTACGAGTAGTATTGTTGAATGAATTCACCTGAGGTCATGTTTATCAGGCTAACTCACCATATTACTAAACATCAGATATTCAAGTTTTGAGGTATCTTTCCTTCGAAATATGAATTCAAAAGAAACCGAAGAATTGATTAGGTAAAGATATTCCGCATACTTCAAAGACGTTAGTTGTCAAGCTGAAATGTAATAGTATATTCTAAAACAAGTTGCAGAATGGGCACCTATTCCAACAATAATGCAAAATTCGAATTCGAATTTTGAACGCATGAGTGTTGGAATTGCCTTCTGCAACGAGTATTAGACGATATTTTCTCTATTTCAGTCAAGAATTCTGAGCAATTTATTGGACTTCAATGAAAAATGCAGATTATACCTTCTAGTGCCTTTTGTATTTTATTTTCGCAGTTAGCGTGACTGATACGAAAATCGACATGCAAAGGACTCGTGTTGACATTCGAAAGGAAATAATGTCAGTGTTGTCAACCACAAAACGAAAAATATAACTAAAAACAATAATGTAATGAGTTCATTACAGCACTGTTTTTAGTACTGTAATGAACTCATTACGACACTGAAATAGAGAAAAATTATTCTTTTCTTTGTAGCTTCAAACAATCCGATTGATATGATGATAGAGAAATATTTATAAATTATTATTAATGCTTTCATGAATCATATAAATCATTCTTTTTTGTAGCTTCAAACAATCCGATTCTGATATGATGAAACTTGATAGAGAAATAGATGCTTTTTCACCTTGTCCTGTAAATTGTTATTAATGCTTTCATGAATCATAAAATCATATGAAACGAGTACCAATAAATCATTAATCGATATTTCGTCCAAATTTGGTAAGAAATTCCACGTTCAAATGGAGAATGAAATATGAATTTGGTGTAATTTCCATTTTATCAATATTATGAAACAATTGGTTGTGGTAGTTAGATCACCTTTTGGGGATGAATACTGACTGAAATATTTTACTTCTTAAATCTATGAGTTATTTAACAGCTTATCTCTAGCAATGTATTAAGTGGTGACAACTTGGGGTTTTTATACAGTTTAGTTCTTTTTATAGTTTTCATCGATTTCAGCTGAATTCCTTGCCTCAGGCATGTGAAGTATTCAAATATTTTCAGTATTAATATGATGTAATTCAATGCCAATATGATCAAAAAGAAATGAATTTTTTTCTGATTTCATTGATTTTGGATTATTTTTCCACTTTCAAAATATGTATTTAATAAATATATAAATATAAAATTTTTATATTTTCATGAAATAAGTGAATCGTAAATAAAATATATTACTTTGTGTTAGGTATCACGTCAATAGAACTTTTCAAAATTTGTCTATTTATCAGAATTCATTGTATTTGAATTAAGACTCGAATTTATTTTAGCACAGGTGATCAATAGTTTCTCTCTTTCCTCTGTTGCCATGCCTAATTTATTTACCAGCATCAAGCATCAGGCAGGTTTTGAAAAAACGAAAAATGTCACTCTATATTTGAATCGAGTTGTTTCAAATACACTTATGATTCGATCTTATGATCGAATAACAAAATTCATTTACATGAGAGCTTTCAGAAAGATATTTTTTCAGTCTCATTACGAATTCATTAACAAAATTTGATTTTCAATAATGTCTTGGAAGCAATGGCCCACTGAAAAATCAATGGAGATTAAAACAACAAAATACTTATATTCAATTGAATCGGTTTCACCTCAATATAAATTCCTTACGAAATGAAGATAAAAATTCAAAAACATATCAAATTATAGATTGTTTGTTTAATGAGATCTAATTCAATAATGTAATACCTGGAAGTCATATGTGTTGACGAAATAATTTTTGATGAAAAATTAATATAATTCAGTGGACTATTGAATTATCAAGGACCATGAGTTCATACGTCCGTTTTTATACAAGCAAGGCAGAAGTACATAAAACGAAGTTCAATGGCCTATCTATTTATTTTGGTGAGAATCTATGTAAATATCGAAATATCACATATTTCACTAGTTCATTGCAGATGGCTGTTACATTTGTGATGATTTTAAAATATGAATATTTATCATGAAATATATTTCATAATGGGATAATACAAACACAATATTCGGATGTTGGTAAATCGAAGAATTCTGTATTTTTCATCACAACTATGTTCATTGTTGAAAACAATTTAGCCAATTCTGTTCCAAAAAATTACAATTCTCAACGGTGCTATTACTTGAATCAATAAAGGAGTATCAAAAGTTGTTCACAAATTTTTTGTATGCAGTGAATGTTGATATAATTTAATTCAATGATGAAAAGAAGATGTAAATCTTGATACCATTCAAGATTTTGAGAATTCTGGCAAAAGCGTTCCGAAGCGTTACAACAAATGAACATGGAAGGATGTTCTCAATATCGAGAAACCTCTTTGTCTTCTTTCTTTATATTCTGAATACTATACGGCCTCGTATTTGGTTTTTGTAATTTTTTTGTTACTTCCATTAAGGATTCACACTTGCCATATTGTTTTCTGTATCGAGCTCCAGGAAAGCGTATCTGAAGCGCGCGAAAATTACGAAACAGAAACTATAAACCTAGATTTTGATCATTCAACTGAATGGGCATTAAAATAACACAAAATAAAGTAAAACACTAGATACTCGTATTTTACAAAATAACAAGTGTCTAATTAATTATTAGTTTAGGAGCTTTCGTTCGGACTTAATCATAATCTTCATGTATTTTCTTCGATGTAACACAACCTACCTCTTCAATCAAGTGGCTAAATTAAATGCGAAAGTTCGTCCAGCAACTCGGAATACCGCACTCGTAACTTATCTCTCATACCGAACCCACTCCTCCCGAAGAAACCGGAGTTACGATTGAAAGTTTCGCGCGTTGATGAGGCAATGGAGCGAATGCGCGAGATGGATCATGGATCATTCTGGCCCTGTTGGGTGTCTAGGTGGGAGACTCCGGCACATCCCTGGAGAAGGTTGCGTTTGCAGTTCTCCGGAAAGTTTGAAGGGCCGAAGATAGATCACTAGCTGAACATCCATCCAGGATATTGGCCGAGGAATATTCTTAAATGTTTAATCTAATTAATTTCTGCGTTCAGCTGTATTGCCTGTTTGACCTTTGCATCGACCGCTTGGTTTTTGGAGCCGGGAGTAATCATTGTTGTTCAACGCTGTACGTTGTTGATAGATATTCGGAAATAGATATTATAAATCTAGGTTTGAACTCGAAAGCTGATGAGAACTCATCCATTTTAATCGGCATAAATTCAAAAAGATATACAGGAATCGCCAGAAAGTGTGTGTGATAAAAAAATTTTAGTACATTCAGTTTAGTAAAACAAATCAAGTCTCTCTAGAAATCAATCCTTCATTTGTGATGGAATTTGAGTTACTACTCTTCTTATTTGAAATTTCACCCTGATATGACCTATCGTCATAAATGGTTCGAGCCATCTCAGATTGATGTTCCAATCAGGTACTATTACATGACCTGAAATGCGAACGTAAAGGCGAAATTCGTTTTGCGTTTGGTCAGTAGACCTACCACTCTGAAAGTACCGACCTACAGTGAAGATTTCGATTAAAGAGGGTCTGTACCTGATAGGTCCAAGCATGGACCACAACATACTGAAGATCATATGAAAAAATTACTGCTATTCAATAGAGTGTTCAAAATAATCCATCAACCTGAATTTGACGTCTATTATTCTCTATTCATCCTGTTAAGGACCTTTATAGTAGTAACTTGTATAATCCAGTTAAATTTTTGTATGTATCTGCACATTTCAAATGATTGATGCCGCCAAGGTTTCTTCTTGACTGACAGTTCAAAATAATCATGATGGTTTTGACAATATGAGTAGTAATGCAGATGCTAAAGTTCAAATGAACTTTTTGTTTTTTTTGTTTATGTTTGTACTGGCTTACCTAGGTATACATATATCAATGTACACCCCTCAGAAGCTAATTTAAGCTTGTGCGAGTTAGGTTAAGCAGTGTGTTCTGTGTAGGCTTTGTTACTGTGTCCTTACTGAAACACAACACCTTGGATGTGATTATTACTGATAATCCGTAATGATGCTGACGGATTCGATAAATTTAGTATCCACAGAAATGCTAACGTTCAAATCAACTGAAATACACTACCTTCCATGAAATGAGTATCGTTCTGGATTTATTATTTACACATTGATACCACCACTAATAATCTCATTTACATCAGTCATTGAGAATTGGCATTCATTGGTCTGGATTCCATTTTGCACAGAAAAACAGAAGAGACATAACACCTTATCACTGATCATTCTCAATCTAAGACCAATGTTTTGTCTCTATTCACATAGAATCTTTCTCATCCCAACAAGGAAAGAAATTAAGGTTACCACTCAAAGTTTTGCAGTTTGTTGTGACGATATAGCGAATGACTGAGAGATGGATCACAGATGACCCTGCAACTCTTAGTTAACAATGTATGGATCTTCGTTATTTTTCTGGAGGAGGTTGCCCCAGCAGCTGGGCGGGAAGTTTAAACAACAGAAGACAGATCACTGGTTGATTATCTACCCAGTATATTGGCCAAAGAAGTTTCTTAAAAGTATTATGTTATTAACTTCTACATTCAGATAACCGGCAACAGACTTCATGGACAAATCTACTCAGAGCAAAACTCAGTCATTTTAATCAAATAGATGTGCAGAAACGCTTGAATCCAAAAAACATAAACAGTATTAGCTACCTCTAGACAATTATCAATCTTTGAGTCTGCTGCCAGTCTCATCTAGGATTCTGATGGAAATTATTTGTGGCCAAGTTATCGATTCCTACTCGACACAAAAGATTTTCAGCCTTCAGCAGTCAATTGCTTTCTCTGCTGTTTCGTTAATAGAATGTACCTAGGAATCAGAATGTTCCAATACATATGATGCACTGACATACTGAGATGATATACTGTATTTTTGGCCAACAGAACTTTAGGAGTGAGACTTTCTAGTCGCCCATCTTCTGAGCGACTTGATCTAAATGGTGTTCCCCACAGATAGGTTCTCGGTCTCATATTCTCCTATCAAATAAGAATCATATGTACCAAGTATTATATTTTTCTCGATTCATGTTCCATATACTGTAATTGTATTCCATCTGTCAATGTGACTCGGGTTTGATCAGATCTAACTTTCTAGAACACTGCTGTTGCATCTAATATATCTAAGGTCCCACTATCTCCGTAGATGAACTACAAGCATCCCATATAGATTCGTTCAAGCTGATTATGTAATTTGCCTTCCTCTGGATCATAGAAATATTTGATATGACTAACATGATGATATAAAAGAGGTGACCATACTCAGAATCGAGCATGCATGGAATTTATGTTCCTCAGGTGGATGCCATGTTCCGCAAAACGTAATTGGGGTGATGTTTTGAAATTAATTAAGGAAAGATTCGGGACCACTTAAAGACCGACGTTTTTTCCAAATTGACTCATACTGAACCTTCGAGTTTCATCGCAAATTTGAAGATATATCTGCTGTGGCTTCGTGTTAGCTTATCTTCAAAATAATCTCTTCAATATGGAAAAGTGTGCATCCATTTTGTTTTATTTTAGCAAATTAGAGATTATAGGTATATCTCAATTCTCATTGTGCAACTAATAATGATAATAAAACAAGATGCCATCATTTTGAGGGAGAACATGAACAACTGGGTCAACGAGTTGAATATTGTATCAAAATTATTCTAAACGAAAAACTGGAATATTCAGTTGTGAAAATGATCAAAAATCATAAAACTGAAACTTTTAATTAATCATAACATATACCATCCCTTTCTGTTTTTACAACAAAGACGTGGAAAAGTTATGAAATTCATCGTCGAAGTAGTACAATAAAATCACATTTTGGTCATGCTATGAATTGAAAAACAAACGTGTAGGAATATGCCACTGTTTATGTAAATATATCATTATTAATCATAAAATTTTGCTGTTGAATTTGTAGCAATTCCTGCGGTCGGAGTTGTAATTGGATTCCCAATGTGAAAAAAGGTTTATTTTTCGTTGCGAAGTATTAATGAAAGCCTGGATACCTGACGAAACTCCGAATGTATTTGTCTATCCATGAAAATTGAGGTATAAAACCGAATAAAACTGGAGATTATATAGGGCGTTGAGAAATGATAACAAAAGCTCCAAGCAGGACGTAGATATACTTAACCATAGTCAATTGAATGGGTTATCCATAATTTAATCATGTGGCAAAAAAAAATCGAACACACCATCAAAGATATATGACGTAATCTACAAATTCATAGTGAACTAATAACACGAAAGCAGTTTTATATACAAAGTGTCCAGAAAGGGTATCGGGTATTCGTAAGTTGAATAAAACAAAAAATATTTTTGAGCAATAAAAAGTTTATTGTTTATTATTAACTTTTTCCGTCATAAATAATGCAGTAGTATCTTCTATTGATGAAAATTTAAGTTGCCCTGAACATGAGGAAGCTGACACTAAGATTATCCACCATATCTGCAATTTTGTTGATGAAGCTAATTTTGTTATTCAGTGTTCTGACACCGATATTGCAGTAATTATGCTGGGCAATATGCATCATTTAAAAAATGATGACTCCCATGTGTGGATATTGACTGGCACTGTAAATAAAGTTAGATACATTGATATCACTGAGATTTATAAACATTTAGGACCTACATTAAGCCGTTGCTTGCCAGGATTTCACGCAATAACTGGTTGTGATTACAATCCAGCTTTTTTTAGAAAAGGCAAGCAAAGGCCATTTAATGTGTTGAAAAAAGAAGTAGAGTACCAGATAGCATTTATGAAACTAGGCGATGTAGACTTATTCAGTGACTTAGAACTGGAGCAAAATGTGTTCAACACTATACAAAAATTTATTTGTGAACTGTACAACGTGGCCGGAATAATTGACGTAGATGCTGCCCGACTCCAACTTTTCATCAACACTTATATGGTTTGTGACGTAAATGAAGAATTCAATCGTAAAAATGTGGAAAACTTTGATGCTAGTAACTTACCACCATGTAAAAGTGAGCTTTACAGCAGTTTCGACGAGCTAATTATATCACTAGTCTCTGGAAGAATGCTCCTACGAAGAAAATTAGTATTTTTAGTCCTGACAATAATGGGTGGATGTTGAAAGATAATAAATATCATTTTAACTGGTTCGATGGGGACCAATTGCCGAGCTTTGTCAGTGAATCGCTTCAAGAAGAATCAGGTATTATACTTTAAATTTGAATAATTGATATAACCGTATAACTCTTTGATTCTTAATTATGTTATTTTGTTACAGAAAATGAAAGTAATATGGATGATAATGAAGATAGTCAATGCCAACATTGGGTTGATGATGACTTATCAAACTATGATGACAGTAAAGATCACGCTGAATGTTCAAACTACAAATAATCCGAAAGAAGAAAGACATGTATAGCTTTGTATAATTTTAAGATTTAATAAATATGAATTTTTAAATAGTAGTATTCAATTTAACTCGATGATAAGATGTAAAACATAGGTTAAAGAAACTTATATTTATTATTTATAAAATTTTCTCAACCCAGATCATATTAAAATACCTTGTAATCTTCAGATTCGATTTTGTATGTAACGAATCTTTAATCTCTTGATTATATCGAACAGAACAGAATTTTAGCGACACTTTATGTGTGTCTGGGGGATGTTTGACCCCTCCAATTGGTCTGGCTGTTGACCAGGGGTGTTCAAATAGTTCCCCAAGTATTATACATAAAAATCAAGAATGAGATTATAAGTAAGAATATGTTATTTTTTTGAAGCTTTAAAGCGTCTGGTAAGGGTAAGCGCCGATGGAAAGTGTCTGGCAATAATGATTATTAATTTTTAACAACAATATCTAAAACATATGTAAAAATCAGCACTGAGAATTTAAGAAAAATCAGTACTGTATTTATCTACCTTTAGCACCTCGTACCTATGAATTGGCCGTCGACCCAAGGTAGCAGGTATGCACACACTCAAAGTACGTACTAACACTACTTTATCCCATTTATATTTCTTATGAGAAAATAAGTAACGTCTGGGGGCACCGGGATCTTACTCTAATATGTACCAAGTATTATATTTTTCTCGATTCATGTTCCATATACTGTAATTGTATTCCATCTGTCAATGTGACTCGGGTTTGATCAGGTCTAACTTTCTAGAACACTGCTGTTGCATCTAATATATCTAAGGTCCCACTATCTCCGTAGATGAACTACAAGCATCCCATATAGATTCGTTGAAGCTGATTATGTAATTTGCCTTCCTCTGGATCATAGAAATATTTGATATGACTAACATGATGATATAAAAGAGGTGACCATACTCAGAATCGAGCATGCATGGAATTTATGTTCCTCAGGTGGATGCCATGTTCCGCAAAACGTAATTGGGGTGATGTTTTGAAATTAATTAAGGAAAGATTCGGGACCACTTGAAGACCGACGTTTTTTCCAAATTGAATTGATATATCTGCTGTGGCTTCGTGTTAGCTTATCTTCAAAATAATCTCTTCAATATGGAAAAGTGTGCATCCATTTTGTTTTATTTTAGCTAATTAGAGATTATAGGTATATCTCAATTCTCATTGTGCAACTAATAATGATAATAAAACAAGATGCCATGATTTTGAGGGAGAACATGAACAACTGGGTCAACGAGTTGAATATTGTATCAAAATTATTCTACACGAAAAACTGAAATATTCAGTTGTGAAAATGATCAAAAATCATAAAACTGAAACTTTTAATTAATCATAACATATACCATCCCTTTCTGTTTTTACAACAAAGACGTGGAAAAGTTATGAAATTCATCGTCGAAGTAGTACAATAAAATCACATTCTGGTCATGCTATGAATTGAAAAACAAACGTGTAGGAATATGCCACTGTTTATGTAAATATATCATTATTAATCATAAAATTTTGCTGTTGAATTTGTAGCAAATCCTGCGGTCGGAGTTGTAATTGGATTCCCAATGTGAAAAAAAGGTTTATTTTTCGTTGCGAAGTATGAATGAAAGCCTGGATACCTGACGAAACTCCGAATGTATTTGTCTATCCATGAAAATTGAGATATAAAACCGAATAAATTGGAGATAATATAGGGCGTTGAGAAATGATAACAAAAGCTCCAAGCAGGACGTAGATATACTTAACCATAGTCAATTGAATGGGTTATCCATAATTTAATCATGTGGCAAAAAAAAATCGAACACACCATCAAAGATATATGACGTAATCTACAAATTCATAGTGAACTAATAACACGAAAGCAGTTTTATATACAAAGTGTCCAGAAAGGGTATCGGGTATTCGTAAGTTGAATAAAACAAAAAATATTTTTGAGCAATAAAAAAGTTTATTGTTTATTATTAACCTACACTGTAAAAAATAAAATTCTGCGCTCAAACTCCTCAGGAGTTTGAGAATTTTTTTTTCAATCAAACCATTTTAATTTGAATTAATCTAAAATTGATTACTCCAAATGAACTATTTTTCTTGATTAAAACAACCTAGTTGATTATAGAGAACAGCTAAAACATTCGCCTGAAACTTTTTACATTTCAGCGAAATGAAAGAAACAACTGATTCAACATAAACATACAATTACAAGAAATTGTTTATGCACTTGTCTCAATATCCATAATTGATTGATAGAAATACATTATTCTAAATAGGTTTTAACGAAACCATTCGTTCGTTTCATTTTTATTTGTTCAATAGAACGAAGGTACGGTTGTCGTAAATTCTGTCAGTTGATGCAACGACTACAGTTTCTTGAGACAAGAATCTCGTGAGATTATATTATTCGCCTCATTTACTTGAAGAAAACTATAAATATTTGAATAAAATTGAACATATAATTGTTGCAATATGAAGTGACATTTGTAAAAAAATATTGCGTAATTGATTTAATAAAACGAATTAATTAATTCAAATTTTTATATTGGCTGCAATCTGCAATTAAATCAAAACTCTATCTCTTTGATATTAAATATATCCCATTTAAATGCAATTATTTGTGCATTTTACTCACAATATTGTTGTATTCGGTGATAAAGATGACATGGAATACATGATGCGCAAGCTAATTAAAGAATACGAGAAGTGGGGCTTAAATGTCAACTTAGAGAAAACCAAATATCATTGTGTTGGTGGAGAACCGGGTGATCTGGTATTGGATGATGACAGGGATGAGATGATAACCCACTGCCTGGACTATAGCTATTGTAGCGGCAGGGGAGTGTATAGGGATCTCTTGGCGGCACTCTATATAGCCACGCATAGCTTAGTTCACAGCGCTTCGGTAGCCTAGAGGTTTGCGCTCAAGTTTCACACCGATTAGGTACTAGGTGCCGGGTTCAACTCCCGGCGGCTCCCTCAAAACTTCTAACCACTGCGTCTATGGCATGGCGCACACAAGCCTTACTGATGAGTCCAAATGTGTGCGCCAAGGACGAAACGCATAAGTAGGGATAAATTCCTTCGATTCTACATTGGTGACCCCGACGTGATGGGAACGGTTGTCTTTACGACGTGTCTTGAAAAGCAGACGGTTGACGCTTGAGGTATACTCGCTCCCTCTCTGCAACTTCCAACGAAACTCTAGACGCTTTTCCCATTCTGTACAATATTCATGGTCTGCCGCGGTATTCCGGTATTTATTAATATAAAAGAGAAATTATTGTTCTGTGAAGAAAAATAATGATTACATACAAATGTTTTTTTTTTTTGTTTTATCAAATTATTCCTTTGCTAGTGTCAAAAACCCTTCAATTTAGCTCAAATCAATCAGTTTCTTAACACAAGAAACTTTCACTTGACATAAGAGATACTATCATTTTTATCGACTGAATTCTCGACCCATTCAACTAAGATCCTTTAAATCAACTACAAATCGAGTTTCAGTGAAATGTAATATTTATTTACATGAAACCAAAATTTTTATTCTACGAAAAGTATCAATAGTTACATACTAATTAATATTACCGTTGGATCAAATTTTTTTACCACCTGAGACAATAACTCTGAGCTTGGTTGAAACTAATCAGTTTCTTAGCTCAAGAAACTTTTATTTAGGGTAAACGCCATTCTCAACCGTAGAGGGCGGTAGGGTCAAGTACTTTATGCATTTGGCTGTATTCAAACGTACGGAGTACTTGAGACAAATTAATATGGTTTGAGATGAGGAACTATTTTTTACAGTGTATGAATTGAAGATTTATTTGGAAAATATGATGTTATCCAAATGATGACCATTGCGTTGCTGCCACTCTTCTAAACGGGAATGAAGAATGGCGATAACACGTTGACACATAGCTATTGATATTGCTGCCATTTCTGACCTTATACCCTTTCTGGACACCTTGTAAAATGGTTATTTCATATACTTCAAGATCAGTAGAATATGAAATTTGCAGGATTTCATTTTAAATATTTTTGAAAAAAATTACTCTTTGCTCATGCTAGTGAGTTTCATTTAGCCTATCAAGGAATCTCCAAATCGTCGGTGAGAGTTGATATACATACAAAGTTTAGGTATTTACTCTGTACTCAAGTTGATTGACAGAACTCGCCAACACCCGTTTAAAAATTGTTTGCTATCAATGATTGTGTTATGAGGTGTAAACTGATGATCCCAAATAAGAATAAAGTATATCGCTATACTTTCTCGAGAACAGTAATTTTTCAATAGTTTTACTTTCATATAATTCCCACTATATAATATTTAACATTTTTGAGATTCCATTTTTACTTTGACACTGTCCGATGGTAATTCAGTCGAAAATTCCTAAACATTTTTTATTGTTGATGATGATATCAAAATTATTATGACTATATTCAGGATAACATAATAGTTATTTTCCTAACAAGTGCGGAAAGTGATATTTTCCCGCACGAAACTGCCGTTCGGGTAAGCAGTTGAGTGCGGGAAAAACACTTTCCGCACGAGTTAGGAACAATATTTTTTCTACAAGCGCTTATACGAGATCGATTTCAACACACAGATCCAATGTGAATTGATCATTCTAAATACACATGAATGACAAAAGTCTCTGACAAGTCGTTACCATTGTACTCTCATCGTTGACGTTCGGTCCATAGAGACTACAAGCCTATGAAATAAATTTAAACTGTAATAATATTCATAAATTCTTTATTAATTGAAAAGAAAACTAGACTAACAGCACATAAAAATGAATTTTGATAAGGAATCTATGTACATTCTGTTTCTTCCCATTATTATCAATATATTCATTAGAAATATTCAGTTATTAGTTATATTTATTGTAAACGTGCAGTTGGTCGCGTTATGCAAATATATAGCAGAAGCCATCATATTGGTCGAAGTCAGCTGCTCCTTGGAAGATAATGTGTAATCTGTATTACAGTTTGAAGAGGAAGAAGCAAAACGCTGAATATTTGCCATCATATTGTTCGAAGGCTCTTTGGAAGGTAATGATTCTGTATTATAGTTTGAAGAGGAAGAACCATTCAAATTAAGAATTTTAGCATTTTCAGCAACAGCAGATGACTTCCATCCTCCTAAACGTTTAATATTTGTGATACCTTCTCCACAATTCCCTAGGAAAGTAGCAGAGGAGCGCCTAAAACTGTGTCCTGTGTATAATTCTGGATTTTGTAGGCGTAAGTAAGCTGCAATTTCGGACGGTATTTTTCCTATTGTATTGATTCCGACAGGTTGAATCTTACATTTTCCCCGATTATACTTTATGAAAATTCGGCGATGAGGTATTTCCTTTGGACGTAAATTCATATATTTTCTGTATATGTTCAGAAAATATCCATTATTGGTGTCTTGGGATATAACAAACGATCTTGGTGAATGATTTTTGGAGTCCTTAATATTGACGATGATCAAGTCTCCTTTATCATCTATATCGTCGATGGTGAGTTTTGTAAGTTCCTCTCGTCTGCAGGCACCAGCTAATCCAAAAATTGTTACCAACTTCATCATTAAGTAAATTTCATCAGATGCCTCACTCATGAATTTTGTTATTTCCTCTTCATTAAAAGTTTTGGCCTTTTTTGGACGAAATCCTATATTCTGTCGTTTAATGAAGGCAGTTTATTTATGGAATTTTCCAATATCCCAATCCTGTTTCAGTTTACAAACACTCTTTATCATTGAATATCGGGACCATAATGTGTTTGGTCTCCAAATTTTGGACATTTCCAAAAAATACGCCGAAAACACTTCCTCCTTCCTCGGTTGAACCTTTTTGGAATTACACCAATCAATGAATTCTGAATATTGCTTCTCATATTTTATCTTCGACTTGGCCGGTAACAAATTTAAACTCGCTTCATAAGAAGCTGCTAATATTTCTTCGGGCAGGCCATCATCAGATCCCGAAGTATCCATTTTACCGGAGCGTACTGATTGAATTCGAGTTGATATTATTTATATTTAAACACAATTTCATAATATAATGACAATGTATTAATTCTTATTCACATGCCGTTTCCATAGTAACGTCGTCGGTGGCATAGAGATATATCATTATTCAGTTAATTCTTTAGAAAAAGCGTGCGAGAAAAACCCTTGCTAATCCATTACCACACGCATTTGCGTGCGGTAATGGAATAGCAGGAGTTTTTCCCACACTGTTTGGCAATGTGACTCTTTACGAATTGAAATACGTGCGGGAAAGAGAATGAAAGTGCACGCTTGTAGAAAAATAAATTTTTCGTTGAGCAGGCATATGTAAGATTTGCAATTCTCGCCAACATTTCATTCCATAAAAAACTAAAAAATGCCAGCTGTGTCTGTCTCAGATCAGTCACTTTTCACTTGTAGATAGCTATAAGCGTCCTTTATGTCCACCTTTAAAATGGATACAAGTTCAGGGTATATAGAGGAGCCAAAATTACTTCATTTTATATTATAATATAAATAATATGTACAAAACCCTTTTACGATGGGTCTTGCAAATAATAAAATTCTCAAAATCAAGTTTTCACAGAACATTATTTCCTACCTAACAGCACGTCAATGCCGATAAGAATGTTTTCCTCATCATCGAGTCGAATGGTTGTATCATGTTCAATTAATGACAGAAGCACAAAAAGGGGACCGACCCTTCATTTCCTCGTGCTTTCATATTTTTTGAATGATCGGACAAAATTAACTCTCATCAGTTACACCCGGTAGGTCACGTTAATTAGGAACCTTTATCAGAAGGTTTTCGAAGTTTCAGATATTTTTTTTCTGATAGCAGTTGGAATTTACAATATGAAGAAAAACATACACCCGTCTTTCAATTCGGAAGTTTTGGAACGAAATGGAATTCTGTGATATCTTATACATAATAATAGAAAGCTGGGAAAAATTAATTGTCCAATTTGTAGGTAACTAAAGTCAGTTCGCCAAAGAAATATTAGTATACAGGGCAGCTTTAGAAAATCATATCAAGTTGGTACCGGGTAGTACACTCACTTTGTAACAATGGAATTCATTTTGCTGCTTGAAATAAGCGAATTAAATAATTGTCTGAATAACTACTTTCTTCAATATATACAATAAAAGATTTCAATGGGATTCTTATAAAAATAACAAATAAACTCATGCATATCATGTATGCAACCTACGCATGTTTTGATTGACAAACAACAAACTTTATAAATGTGAATTCATTCTACGCTTGAACATATTGAACATTTTGAACATTCAACCGAGTACTCACATTACTTATTTTATATTAAAAAAAAAATCCAACAAACTTTATGTATGTGAATTCATTCTACACTTTAACACATTGAAAGGCATGTAACTCCCCTACTCTGTTTCTTCTATGGGATTGTGAATCTCAACAATATAGATTTTTCCACTGAAGATTCTTTAACAAGTTCTGAAATGTACGAGAGACAATAGCATATCGCGTTTCAGTTTTTTACGGTATCAGATTTATGTACATACAGGAAAGTATTTTTAATGGCACAAAAGATCATCTGAAATATACAGGGTGAGTCTTTGACCAATGAGTTAATTTTAACCATAGATTCTTGACGTCAAAGTAAACATTTTCTTCCTATAACATTTGGCCCCGTTCAAAAGATATGGGGTGTTGAAATTTCATAAAAAAATTGCATTTTCACCTTTAATATTCAAACGACAATATCAATTGGAATTATCTCTTGTAGAAGGTTTTTAATAACAGTCATGCATATTTTGAAATCAATAGATTCATTACATTTCTTGTGGGTTTCTCACTACTACTATACAGATTGGTTAAATTGCATGAAAAACAAATATTACTTGAACTAAAAGTCCGTATCTTGTACTTCATAAAATTATAAGTCTGTTCTGCAGATAAATAATTCGTCATCTTTTTTCCTAAATTGCACCATTTTTGAGATATTTGAAGTTGAAAGGAATTAAATCGATATCATATGATGGAAGATGAGTGAGTGAATTATTTCTTAGAGGGAAAATAATAATTTTAAACAATTCAGATTCAAAAGTGGATGCTGTGGAAGGTAATATTCATTCAAATAAAACTGGACTACAGAGGGGTATTTGTCCAATGTGAAAACTTGAAATGCTTATAACTTTTTAAGGCAGCTGAATATGGAAAACGGTATAGGGAACAAAGTGTTTCTTTTGATCTCAAGAACCTATAGTTGGTCAAAGACTCACCCTGAATTCAAATAATTGTTGTTCGAAAGTTCCTCATTGTGCATCAAGAATAGTATTTAGTTTTTGTTTTTCTCTAATATTTATAAAGATATTTAACTTCTTCAATTGATCTCAACAATAATATTTATAATTGTTACATTAATTTGATTATTTTTCCGACCCAAATATCGACCAATAGAATTGCACCATTCGACGTCACGTGGTACAACCTACATGGTATTATACTGATAATTTTTTTAAAATTTTCTCTGGTAGTTGCTATATATAAACAAAACATGATCCAGTCAAATTACGCACACGTCAAACTGACAGGTTGAATTCAATTGTGAAAATTGGAGATTTTGCATGAAAATGAGTCGATTTGGAGTTTGTTCTCTGTCCATCATCGATAAAAAAGTCAAAGGAAATGTTTCCATTAATACGGAGAAGGCAAAAAGAAACAGTTTGGAACCAATTAACTACTTTTTGTACTGAGAGGGAATACATATTGAGTGCTGAAACGAGTGAAGCGCAATTGGCAAACATTATGAAAGATTACGCTTACAATATGAAGAAAATGGATGGAGAAGACTATAAGTAAGGTACAATAAAAACAATTGATGACGAGATATGGTTGATGATGAAGCTCGTATTGAATGATTATTTGGGCTATTACCATCATCTATTATAGATGTAGTGTTTTCCGACGTTTCGATAGACATCTTCTATCTTTATCAAGGAGGAAAAGTAAAAACCTTTCGAAAATTATCAATCTTCAAAAGTCAATATGACAGAAGTCATGAAAGAAAAATGAACAATGTTATATACTCATCTGTGATATGATGATCTTTTTAAGTTGGATCGAACTATCGGCGTCCAAACTTATCATAACGACTGCATTCAAAACTCAAGACACTATCAGAGCTAAACTTACAAAAGTTAAGCCTAATAATGAGACACAAAGGACAAAGAACTGCATATATGAATTACTTTGCGAGTGCGGAAGATCTTACATCGGAGAAACTAAACGCCCTCTGAATGTACGAATAAAAGAACATCAGAAGCTTCTACGAGTACTAGACAGCGACAAATCCAGGTTAGTCCAACATGCTGTAGATGAGAATCATCGTATAAAATGGGATGAAGCATCAATAATATCCAAAGAAGAAAAACTTGCAAGAAGAAAAATCAAAGAAGCAGCATTTATGAAAATAACACCAGATTCCATAAGTGCTCCATCTATAGATCTGCCAGAAGTTTGGACGCCGATAGTTCGATCCAACTTAAAAAGATCATCATATCACAGATGAGTATATAACATTGTTCATTTTTCTTTCATGACTTCTGTCTTATTGACTTTTTGAAGATTGATAATTTTCGACAGGTTTTTTTACTTTTCCTCCTTGATAAAGATAGAAGATGTCTATCGAAACGTCGGAAAACACTACATCTATAATAGATGATGGTAATAGCCCAAATAATCATTCAATAATAAAAACAATGTGGAATCAGACTGCCAAATTACTTCAAGAAAAGTATTTGAACGATTTCGACATCAAAATCAACCCATTTTCGGATGCTGCATTCAAGACCGCTCGAGGAGCTCGTGATGCGTAAGGCTTTACAATCTATTCCGGAAAAACGGAGGGCAAGTGCAGCAGCGTTGGAGGAAAAAGATTGGGATGCAATGACCACTGTTTGGGACGAGGAAACTCCTGATGGCCTCCAGAAAAAATTATTCTTGATAATATCAGTGGAATTGGCTTGGAGAGGTGGTGAGGGCAGCATGGCGTCAATACATCACTTCAAGGCAGAACAGCGAAATGACGGGGAAACAACTGGGAGAATTGAATACAATCCAATTTTCAGCAAGACCACACAAGGTGGTGATAAAAAATTATCAGACAGCAAGTGGCTGGTGGAGAATCGGGAAATCCCTGACAAGTGCCCAGTGAGACTGTTCCAGAAATTGAGAGAGAAGAGAGATGTCAATATCAAGAGCCTCAGACTATTCCTGACCCAAAATCCATTCTGGAATAAAGTTCCAGGCGCTAGGTGGTACAAGGATTCTTCAGTAGGCCAAAACACGATTTCAAAGTGGGTTAAGGAGTCAGCACAAAAAGCTGGGCTTGACCTTGGTAACAAAAAAATCACCAATCACTCCAGTCGTGCAACAGCCGTCTCCAATCTAGCGAAATCGGGTCTGGGAGAGCAGCAGATAATCAAAATAACTGGACATGCCAACAGTAACTCCATCAAGCCGTATCTCCAACTCGACCAGGAACACCACGAATTAATTGTCAAGAAAATGCGAAGGAGTGAGCCTACTGCAGAAAATGCCATCAACAGCATAAACCTCATGCCATCTACCTCTTCTGGGACCATTACCGATAACTCTGACTTGAAGAAAACATGCACCAATGTTTACAACTATTGTATTTTTAATTGCACTACCCTGATTCTTAATTAAATGTTGTTTTATTCATTATGAAATTCTTATTTGTTAACTGTACATTTCGTCTCATGGTGCAATTCTATTGGCCGACATTTGGGACAGAAAAATAATCCCCCGAATACCACACGAGCTTCAAAATTATCTGGTATTTCCCGATAATTTTGAAGCTCTTGTGGTATTATAAGTGAAAACTTATCCGAAATTTCCAGTGCCTAACAGGAATGCATAAATATTTCAGACTTCGATTAATTATTGATAAAATAGGATCTAGAAACAACGTGGTTTCAATTAATTTCCATAGTGCGACCAGAAAATTTCGGTTACTTTTCGAAACCAGAAATAAAGCACTAACTACACTTTCAAGGCATGATTTGATGACAATATATCTTCAAAGGACTATAATTGATAGTTATCATTTGCAAGCTGATGAGCAGTGATTGAAAAATATTCTGCAGCTGATCATCCCTTCGTTAATTCAAAATATTTCACAATTTTTTATGAGAAAGCGGTTCTAGCATATTCCAACTTAACAGAAATTGAAATCACAACTTCAGTAATAGTAAAAGATATTGATTTATATCTGAGATTGCGCCCATTCTTGAAATAATCCAATAAATAGTGTCTTGCAAAAACTCGACTGCAATTTCGATTTATTCATATCAATTTCGAAGCTCTAAATCAATTCTGTTCAGATCTTATTTTCCTTGAAATAAATTGCTTCATTTTATATCGAAGCGGAGTTTTTGACTTGACTACTAAATGAGGAAATGAAGCTGAGGTCAACAGTGATTTGTTTTTCGCCCTTTATAACGAAAAAAGGTTTGCTGTCGAAACGTCAAAAAGGTTATGGCAACGTGATAAACGAAAATGAAGTCACGAGGAAATTTATGCATATCTCATCTGGCCGAACGACGTGTGTCACTCGTTACGTTACCTCCATTTGTCATATTTTTTGAAATTCTTGTATGTGTAACAAAAGGATGAATGCACAATGAGTTGATCAATATTTTCTTCACTTCCACATCGTTCTCATTTCCATATTATTCGAATTCAAATCCTGTGTTCATCATGTTGGACTGTCACATTGTTTTTCATTAGGCCGAATTTCATGGGAACTTGAAATGCGTCAGCATGTTGAGGAATTCACCAGATATGCTGCACACATCCCCTTTGAAGTGTAATATTAGAATGAAATTTGTGAAGCTCTTACACAATAATTATCCGAAGTGGTTGAGGAAGTGCGTTAAATTCACAAAAATGGATTCGCATGCCAGCCAGCATCCAGAAACTTTTTCTATTAAATGCAACGAAAAGCGAATGTTGGGTTTATAAGATTAAGATTTCTATTTGGTCCATCTTGAAATCTAAGAAATTAACTGTACCGTTTTTCAGCTGGTAAACCTAAAGTAAACTCGTTATAGATAAATATTTTCTGCTACCACTACAATAAAATAGCTCATCCGTTGATGTTGCAGTTTTCAGGTTAACCTAAAAATATAGATTTTCATAACAATAATTTCTCGTAACATAAACACTATATTCTGTTACGTCAATTGAATTATTTTGCTAAGCTGATTGAAAAAATATCGTTATAATTATGTCACCATCAATACTTTTTGTTGTATTAAAAGTTTATTGTTTAATATACTAATTCATATTCTCCTGGAAATAGTTTTGTTTTATGCTGGGGAAGATTTCTCTATATTTAAGAATAATCATTCATAATTTAACTATTATATGTAATGATTTTCAATAATATCTATATATTTTGCTTTATTAGAATATTTGATTCCATAGAAAATGTATATTATTATTTCAAAACTTGAAATAATGTACCAGGAACTTTTTCAAGAGTTGTTCACGTCTGTGACTCATTATTTTTGACTGTTGAATCAACTACGAAATATTCAAATACTAGCAGTTATTTTGATAACCGATGTTTCTGAAAACATGAACGAACTATGAACAAACCAGTAATTTTATCCCTATAATAGAATATGATTTTCATTACAACAACAATTACTGTTGGGCTAATTGAACACAACAGCAATATCACTCTCAAATCAACAATAATTGTCTAGACATTATAATATGCTAGATACTTAATATAAATAAGTTGTGTGTTGATTGTTCAGTAATAAAGATGGAGTAATGGAAATTTGGGCTTCTTTTCGCATAATTATATAAATCTATTGAACAGGAATACATGATTATCAGAGTATTATGTAGCCTTGGCGAAAAATAACATTCTAACCATAATAGTTCTTGATTTATTTTGTTCAAAAAAAAATTGTTGCAACTTCTCGTAGTCCTAAAAATTTTTTATTGGATTCACAATATTAATAAAGATATGTTCTTTCGAACTTTTGACTTACAAAACAAATGTTAGAGGGGTTGGTCACAGGTGCCGTACAATTCCCTGAATGACATAAAAACCTAGTAAAAGAAACCGGGCTCCCCGCATAAGTGTTGTGTGTACAAAAATAAGCTCAAATTATTTGAGGGCTTTCTTTCTTCAAGAGTAGTTTTCTATTAATAAACACAAAGGCTTCTTCAAGTTCTTCAAGGCAAAAGCAGAAACAATTTTAATATATATAAGATCAGTATAAGAACAGTAGTACTTCTGTTGCTCATACTCAGAAAATTTTCTGAGAGTGATGAACAAATCTGAGTGTATTCTCAAATATTCTTGAGCAGCTCCATAATTATGTTCTTGGACAAAAGGCTTCGATATATATCCAGCAAATAGGCTTTGTAGAGTAAACTGGGTCGTTTTGTTTCCAGAATTTACAGAAATCAAGACAGGTGTGCCACAGGAATCCATATTGGGACCTAATCATTAGGATTGGGATTTATAGATCTATAAAAAATATATATATATATATATTTTTTTTTGTTTAAAATTTCTTGGGTGTATAGCACTTATTCTACTAATAAATGGTAATTGTTAAATTATTATTTTATTTATTTTATTTTTCCAACACATGTTTGGGCGTGTCTACGCCTTTTTCAAGGAATATAATTCAGTCGACAATTTCCTGTAAATTACATAATAATAATAACATATATATAAACAAACAACACAAAGCTTTTACGTACTTCATTCAAATCGTCCGTCAAGATATTATTTTCTCTAATAATCAAACTTCAAAAGATATTCAAATATTAAATATTTTCGTCAGCCATGAATAAAATAATGTGACGATGATGCGATGTCACGATTTTGTTTTTCCAACTTCTTATTCCAATTTGATGCTGCGACACCTGTACGAATTAACCAACAAGTGATAATCCCAAATCTGGGTTTGAATTGGTTCTTTTTAATCTAGATGGAGTTGGTAGTAGAAAATTGAAAATTTGTATTTCCTTATTTATGTTATTAGATTGAAATAAATTTGGGCCAAGTTTTTGATGTCCGTTTTATCGTTCATAGCTTCTTTTTCTTTTTTTATGTGGATCATTTCTAGTATGTTTCTAGTTTTGTTGTTTCTTTCTTTTTCCAGGATAGAAAAGTTCTCAAAATCCATTTTATGTTTTTCTGTTTGTTCATGCCTTTTTAATATTTTTGCAAAATTTGTGCCCATTTATTATTTCCTTTATATATTGTGTTGTCTGTTCTATATATACTTTTGGGCAATCCATACAATTTATTCGGTAGACACAATTCGAAATTTTATTATTTTGGATTTTTGATTTTAATTTTGTGTTTATGAATTTCAAATTATTTGTGTTTTTATGTGCTACGTTTATTCCATAATGCTTCATTGATGCATTTAGTGTTTCTGATAAGCCCTCTGTATATATGGTAAGGATACATATTTTTGGTTTTCCATTTCGGTTCTTCTAGTTTTTCGTTCTGTATTATAAAGGCTAAAGATTTTGTCTTTGAAGACCTTGTCTATTAGTTGTAGAGGATAATTATTAATGGCTAGTATTTCTTTTGCTTTTTTTATTGTTTATTGTCTGAACTCTGGACTAGTGAATTTTAGAGCTCTATCAGCAATTCCTGACACGACACTTTTTTTATGAACCATTGGAACTGCGGCTTCAAAGTACAAATATCGTCCACTCCAGGTTCGTTTTGTGTACCAAATTGTCTTTACTTTTGTGTTTGTTCGTATGAGTGTCAGATCTGAGAAATTGATTTTATTTTGTTTTTCTAACTCACAGGTGAACTTCAAATTAGGATGGTAGTTATTGAATTCATTTATAATATCCTCTATTTCATTTTCAGGTGCTGCTGTAAGACAGTCATCAACAAAACGTTTGAAGAATGGTATTTTGTACTTTAATTTTTTTATAACCGTTTCTTCCAGATCCTCCATTACGAGTTGAGCTATTACTGCAGAAATTGGAACCCCCATACCACATCCATTAATTTGACAATAAAATTCATTTTTGAATTGGAAATATGAACTAGAAAAACATAGATCGACCGCTTTCAGAAATTCATCTCGTGGTAGGTCAGTATATTCCTTTATTTCGTTCCATTTTTTAATAATAATGTCCTTTGCTATGTTCAACGGTAAATTTGTGTACAGACTGATGACATCCAGTGAGAAAAGTTTTACATTCTAACAAATTCTAACAAAAAAAAATATATATATATATAGAAAAAAAAAACTGGATACATTGATTAATAGACTTTCTGTATTTCAGTGTCGAAATGAGTTCATTACAGTACTAAAAACAGTGCTGTAATGAAATCATTACAGCATTGTTTTCAGTTATATTTTTCATTTTGTGGTTGACAACACTGACATCCGATCCTTTCGAATGTCAACACGCGTCCATTGCATGTCAATTGTCAATATTAAACCATGTAGAGATTTGAACGCACTATTCAAATTCTATAATCTGTCAATTTTCGTATCAGTCACACCAACTGCAAAAATAAAATACAAAAGACGCTAGGAGGTATAATCTGAATTTTTCATGGAATTCCAATAAATTTCTCACAATTCTTGACTGAAATAGAGAAAATATCGTCTAATACTGGTTGCAGAAGGAAATTTCAACACTCATGCGTTCAAAAACTCGCTCCTTCGTCGCTCCTCTTCGAATTTCGCATTCGTGTTGGAATAGGTGCCCATTTTGCATCTTGTTTTAGAATATATAGTAAACCATTGTAGATGGCATTTATAGAAGAACTGTTTAATTTCTATTTCAATCGATTTGATGACTTTTGACGATAACAATAACAATAATTTTATTCTCGAATTTTCAATAAAATCAAATACAAAAAAAATGAGAAACTGTCAGTAACATTGAGAATAATTTAAACTAAATTATATTCCATTATTCATGTATAGGAATAGTTCAAAAATTCCTTTACTAGTGTGGTCGAGGAATAGAAGATCAAGTTAAGAATGATTGAGTTGAGTCTGTTATTATAAAAAAAATGAGAAGGCTGTCGACACGTCAAAAGGATTATACCAGTTCAATAAACAAAAATGAACTCACTAGGAATGTATGCATATATCATCTGGACGTACGATGCGACGTGTGTCACTCGTTACGTAACCTCGATTCGTCATATTTTTAAATTTCTAGTATGTTTAACCAAAGGATGAATGCGAAATGAGATGATCAATATTTTCTCCACTTCCACATCATTCTCATTTCCATATTATTCGAATTCAAATCCTGTTTTCATCACGTTGGACTGTCACATCGTTTTTCATTAAGTTGAAACTCGTGGTGGTAGACATGGGAAGTCAGTCCTTGGAACTTGAAATAGGGAAGTATGTTGAGGAATTCATCCGATATGCGCCACATATTCCCATTGATATGTTTTTATCGTCACAGATGTGACTGAAGAGATGAACGTGGGTACCCATTTTCCCGA
The DNA here is from genome assembly GCA_030674115.1 of Micraspis discolor. NCBI lineage: Eukaryota > Metazoa > Arthropoda > Insecta > Coleoptera > Coccinellidae > Micraspis > Micraspis discolor. Next base: position 9,296,129 of record JARTUT010001740.1, read on the forward strand.
GGGATTATCGATAAAACTTTTTTGTGACTTGGATTCTTCCAGAATATATCAATAGTCTAGCACCTGAATTCTTGACCCAACTTTTTCAGGATATTTTTATGGGAGTTATCATTGAAAATAAAAAATTTAATGTTAGATGTGATTTATCCACACCTGCCAAAAGAAATAGGAAAATCAGAGATTTATGTATCATAATATTTCGAAAGATACGAGTATAGTGGGAAATAAGATATCTTTCAGTCGCCAATTCTATAAGGCTTATGAATTATGATATTTCAAAAGCCTTGGGGTTGATTCAGGATTCCAATAACTTCTCTATGAATGCTTCTGATCGAAGCCACACATACTCGTAGGATACCCAACATTCTGAATGGTGTGCATTAATTTTGAGCGTTCGCTCCCATAAATCCAGATACCTTTCAGCCTAATATGCGCTATTTTATTCTTCCTCTATTAATTATGCGGATACGGTTCTCTGAAAAGGGGTTAATTCGATATTGGTTAAACTGTTTCAATACATAAACTTTTTCATAAGTTGTACCTACTAACAAATTAATGTTCGATATGGCTGCGTCTGCTAAACTGATCTTTTAAAGGTTTATATTTCATTCTTATAGAAATGAATGATCGAAGGGGTCGAATGTTTTAGAATTGATCGGTTGGAATCATATCATAATAATTTCTTCACGATTCAGTAACGTTTGTTGCTGAAAGAATGACATCTCCTCCATTTCTTGTTTGTCTGTTTACGATTTCAAAGTAAATAAAGGGGATTGGCAGATATCAGAAAGAAAAAATACATGTTTTTTTGCAAGAGGTCCAAGTGACAATAGCGTTTGTTTATTCGCCATTTCGAGTCGAGAATGTTTTGTACAGCAAAGATAGGACAGGATCCCTCAGGTAAAGAATTGAAAATTGAATATATTAAATAGAAAAATTAGTTTTCGATGTTGCAAGGAAGTAGAGAACAAAGAAGATTGATGGCCATTGATAAATTGAAATTTTTCATTTAGTGCCGAAATTGACAACGATACGTGGTTTTGCAGTTATTTTTTTAGTGTCACAGAATTTCTTAGCTGTTATATCATAGATAATCATGGTTGGCAACTACAGAAAACTAAGGATCAATAAATTTTGTAACTGGAATCGTTGATTTTTGCAGAAAAAACGACAAAATGAAAGAAGTTCAGTGCCAATCCAAATTTTATTTTTCGCATCACTTTAACTAATAGAATAATTTTTAGCGAAAACGGTTATTCAAAGTTTAGTTATTCATATACGGTTTGAACGCGTTGTGATTAGGCTTTCATGTTTCAAAGTATCATTCAACTCCTTCTACCATATTCAATTTTGAAATGATGAAGCCCCGCCCCATTTATGCCTCAAATGCAAATGTACGATAAAAGATCATTCGATATATTTCGGAAAGGTTTTCCAATCACATTGATTCTAGATAAACGGGATTGCTCATTCAAGATGGTACATCCTGTATTCAGTTCCCAGCAAGAGTAATTAATTGCTGATTAGTGACTGCGATAATGTTGTATAAAAAAGTTCTGTAATAAAGTTCATTATGAAAGTTTCTGACATTACGTCAGGCTTTTCCTAAATTTTCATGTGGGCCATTGATGTAACTCCGCAAGGTATGATTATAAACCTTGATATGAATCAGGAAATTTGTTAAAATTGAAATAAAAGCCTTTTTATAACGACGGAAAATTATCCGATATTCATATTTTGCCGGAGAAATCTACCCAAAAAGAATTAAGCTCAAAGGCAACTAAGAATCCTTGTAACGATGTATACTTATTCTTTCGCTACGAGGAATCAAACATCGATAAAGTTGTCCAATATACTTTCAAGCTGAAAGTAACGAGTTCACTTCACCATCCCATAATAAGTGTTTATTTAGGAGCGACTTTATTGAGTCATAAAAACTAAAATGTTAAGGAAGAAGTAAGTCCTCGAAGATTATATTATAGGGGAGTCCACATTGTATGTCAGAGCTCTTTGATGTTTTGATACTTTCTTGAAGAACTGGATTCAAGTTTATATATGAACAATTTTTAGATTTGGCTCTTATATAGGGTGTTTCCCGAAAGATTGTACTGTAAAGGTTTTCAGTTAAGATTTACGAGAGCTTGAAGTCTGAATCAATGTTCACAATAATCCCTTACTCCATTTGAAGGAAATAGATGGTTACTGTATTTTATTGACAATTGAAAACATTTATTTGGTATAACTCTTGAGCTCCAAGATCTTTTTCGATCCGAAAATATTTCTCACTCATGGTTTTTCATCTCCTTCGCTTGACGTCTTTCTAAATCGACCTCTTTTCTCCATTCGTTAGCACCTATTCCAGTACAGTGCTGCCCTCAGAAGTGTGCCTTCTGGCATTTGTCGGACGTGTCCGCACGGTATCAGCTGTTTTCTGATAATAACTGCTATGATTGTTTCGTCGATTTAGGCCATTTACTGTCTCCGGGAGATTCCGCACGATCGTTTGAAAACACCCCTTTCTACTGGTTGAATCCTGGCCTTATCTGCACCCGGTTACTTTCCTATTTGTGCTCCGTGCAGTATTTTTTACGAAACTATTGTATGAAGGGTCTTCCAAGATGATCAATTTCGCCAATATCTCGCCTTTCAGACAAGCTATGAAGTTTGAAACACAGATTATTTGAAATCACATCCATACTGTAGCAGAATTGGTGCTTTGAATTCTATTTCTAGATAAAACCTCTTAAAAAACCCTCACAAATCATTATATCATTCAAATTGTACACGATTCTTAAATCCCTGTGTTTCAAAATTATAGATTGATTCTTGGACTTTTGGACAGAACAAAGATTTACCAATATTCAGTTAATAACAGAATCAGCCCAGAACTCATGCATTATAATAATAAATGACCCAGGATTAACTCATGCAGGATTCCCAAAGTTATCCGGAAATTATCCGATATGTACTCAAGCTACTCAAGGCGAATCTGTTGGCTATCTGTCAAGTGGTGAAAGTCACCACAAAACACGAGGAAAACAAAGAACAATCCACATACCTATAGTCCATCACTTCAAAACTCGTAGATGTTAATTAAGAGTGATACAGAAGTTGGTTGTAGTTTAGAAGGTTTGACAGCATTTCTCACCTCTTCATAAGTAAATAGACTAAAAAGTTTTGACATTAATCCTGAAAACAGATTATTAGGAAGTTGTGTAAACTCATGGTGCAAGTACTGATTAGATTTTGTTCTTAGATTTTCGTGCTATCATTGCAGTTTCATTAGGGTGGCGCTGATAATTTATGACATATTATTCAGTTATTTTAGATGTTTGATTATCCTTCAAGAATTTCTGTGTTTGAATCATTTTAGAAATAAGGATCTTTGTTATGATATATCCAAGGGTTATGTAGTATTTATTGAATACAATTGAAAGTATTGAATCTATATAATTGATTTGATCTCTTCTAATTTTTTTCTTCCGACTATTTCTCATCTACTCTCTTAATTATGAATTAAACTATCTGAAAGTGCGATCAACAATAATTATTATTTGGGAGAGAGATTCAGAAGAACTACAAAGTCAGCCGACACTGTATCTATTTGATAGAACATTGTTAAAGGTCGCCAAGCCGAAGTATAATTTATAATTAACTTAAGCAGATAAATTAATTTCTGAATTGATTTTACCCTATATTATGTACACCCCAGGATACATTTACCTTTCCCTTTGAAATTAATCAAAACAGAATGAGAGACATAACATTCCTTTGAACTAGGTGCTGAAGCAGAACATGCGTTTACCTCTAAAGCCTACCTCAGTGAGAATTCATTCAGATATGTTGTCTGTCACTTACACTCTAATTATAAGAGTATACGCAACCGCATTCAATCTACATTGTAACACTACGAAAGGTCATTATTTCATTTAAAAAATGACAGATGTCTATTCAAGCTAGTAGAGATTGAAACCAATTTTTTTCAAGATTTTTTTCATGAATTTTATGTTTTAAGGATAACTTCCGGCATATATCCACCACGACTATCTTTGAGGAACCGTAATTGTCCAGACCAATTTTGGATAACTTTTTTGAGTAATTTAGGCATTATCTAATCAATAGCACGAGTTTGTTGGATTTCAAATGCGTCTGTTGTTTCTGGTTTATCAGCATTAATGAAAATGACCTGATATAATTCAAAGATATCCAAGATATCTGGTGCAGTTATGCCATATGATCTTAGAGGCCTATTCATCGCACCATTTCTCGAGATGTTACATTGAAATTTTCTTTCGAATAATCAATTGTTATTGTAGGTGCATGAGGTGTAACACCTACAGATTGAAACTCGAATTGATTTGCATTTCGAATTTTGAAACAAATAATCATTGATGAACAAACGGTAACGAGCCCTTTTCACTGTTACATCAGTTCCAGCCTTGAAAAAACATGGACCGACGAATTCTACGACCTTCAAATCACACCATACAGTCCATTTCAAAGATGCAATGGAATCTTTTTTAGGATTGTTTTCACTTCATATACGGCAATTCTTCTTATTAACGTAGCTATGGAACCACAAACGAGACTCATCACTGAATTGGATTTTTCAATAGAGAAGTTAATCAACTTCAAGGTATTCTTGGTCTCAATCAATTTTGTCGAATCACAGTTATCCCCATCGGAAGTTTTATTACGAAAAACATTAATTTGAGTGAGAATTTGAAGGTCGTGAATTCGCCTAACTAATATATTCTAACTATAAAATTGAATTAATTAACATTAATTAACAACGAGGTAGCAGAGCGGAAACAAATAACAAGTAACTTTCTCGTCGTTAAAGCATCTCTTCAGCCGAAAAGAGATTTAGGAATGGTAGAATAAAGCGCTCATGTCATCCAGGAAACAGCTCAGGACTTATGATCTGGATTTCGCCACTCACATGATGTAGAACACTTCATCTCTAGGGATTAAGGGGGAAAATTGAGATTAGAAATAGCTGAAACTGAGTAATGTGTTCGTAAATGGTTGAATGATAAAAAGTATCTCTGCAATATTTTAATATGTTGATGTGCGTACATCACGTTTAGAGCGTAAGAGTTTTTTCACTTAATACCTACAGTTTTTCGAATAATACATTTTTTATCCAGTTAGTTAACTGATTGAAAACTACCTTAAAGGACTCATTTCATACTCTGAAAGAAATAAGATAATTTTACTGAAAATGATTTTTTATCTAATGTGTAGTAAATGTGGATGTGAACCATTTCCAGCGGGTGCTATGGTATTTTTGATCATAGAACATTGCCACCTATCATTTTTGTGCGCTTGTTCTAGTAGAGCAACGTGCTATCGTTTTGCCCAAATATCGGTTATGTTCGAATAAAAGGTTACAGTCCTAATTTTGGGTAATCCAACTCCTAGAATATCCATCGGATGTTCTGAACCGTTGAAACCATCTTTTGCATGTTGCTTCTGATAGAGCATGATCACCATATGCCTCGACAAGCATTCTGAGCGACTCTGCCTCACTTTTCTTCAAATGAAAACAAAATTAATGCTTTCCTAAAATAATCATTTCTCTGGTACCAAATTCGACATTTTTAACACGATGAAAAAATATGATGTTGTCTGTTCAATGACTTGATGTATATATCTATATATATATACCGCCTTGGCCAAAAGTATTGAGCACCCTAAAAAATTTCGCAGGTGCACGGCAAGTGTGGGAAAAACAAAGCTATTGTTTAAGGATTCTTTTGTCGGCATCTAAAAAGGATTAAAAATAATTACATGTGCCGCAAAAAGCAATAAAACACCTGGGTGCCATAAAGTTTGCTATTTTTGCACATTTTGTCTTTATTTATCAGTTCGGTACTGCCCTTCGTTGTGGACACATCCAGTCGTTTAGTTTGCTTTTGGTGATTGTTTGCGGAAGATTGGAGTGATATCGTTATAATATGACAAAAAGAAACGAACTTTCGTTAGAAAAAAGTGTGCAGATACAGGTTCTGCATGAGCAAGGGAAATCACAAGTAGAGATTTCCAAAACTGTGAAATGTTCGCGCCGATCTGTGCAATATGCTATTGAACGATTCTCTGCAACCGGATCTCATCGGAATAGGCCTAAAACCGGGCGCAAACGCATCACTACAGGTCATCAAGATCGTCAGTTATTGAGAGAATCGTTAAAAAATAGGAAAAAAACTTCTTCCGACCTTGCTGCTGAATTCTCAGTAGAAATTATACCATCAATTTCTGCTCGCACAATTCGCAGACGACTTCAGGAAGCTGGTTTGAGAGGGTGTAAAGCCAGAAAGAAGCCATGGCTCTCGGATGACAACAAGAAAGCTCGATATGAATGGACTTTAAAACACCGAAGTGGGACTGCAGAAGATTGGTCAAATGTCGTGTGGTCAGATGAATCAAACTTTTAGGTAAGTTAGTTAATTTAATGTCCTTATAATATTCCATAAACAGTTTGAAAAAAATGCCTCTTTATTTTAATTTAATATTTTTCTCGGGGCTCAATATTTTCTCGTTGTTGCAGATTTTTGGTACACCTGGTGTGATCTTTGTGTGTCGCCGGCTAGGTGAATAATTTAAACCAGAGTGTGTAGTACCAACTGTAAAACACGGTGGCGACAGCATAATGGTTTGGTGCTGCATGACTGATTCTGGAGTTGGCGAATTGTTCGTGTGTGAGGGTCGCATGAACTCTGAAAAGTACATAAATGTACCAGAATCTGCGTTGTTGCATTCATTCAACACACTTTTTGGAGACACCAATATGGATGGCGTTAAATTCCAGCAGGATAACGCGCCGTGCCACAAGTCTGCTCGCACGATGACATGGTTTCGAGAAAATTGCATTGAACTTCTGGACTGGCCTGCCCAGTCTCCGGACCTTAACCCCATAGAGCATTTATGGGGTTTATTAAAGCGAAGAGTCCGGCGCCACACTATTAACAACAAAGAAGAGCTAAAACGCTGCTTGCGTCTGGAGTGGAACGCGATAACGGCTGAAGACTGTAGAAAACTAGTGAACTCGATGCCAAAAAGAATTTCTGCCGTAATTAATGCAAAAGGTGGACCCACAAAATATTGATTATGTATTAATAAATAATGATATAAACATACAAGAATCGTTTCATTTTATTTCGGTTTGACCCTGTTCAAAAAACTGAAAGGTGACATGGGTGCTCAATACTTTTGGCCAAGGTTGATATATTTCACAGATGTCATAGCAAACAAACAAACAAAAATTAAGGTTCGTTCACAACAAATGTTCCCTATCGAGATATTTGTATCTTGACGCTATCTTCATACCGGTGTACATGGTATACATCATTTTTACCAAGGTTTTTAAATGAAATCAAAATTTTTCATGTAGGTTAGTTAAATTATAATATAAATATAAAGTTCTGAAAATCAATAATATCTAATTCAAAATTTTGTGGATCTGTTTTGAATATCTTATGTATTTAAAAAACTTCAATGTTATACTTTTAAAAAATTTACATGAAATTTCGTAAACCTATTAGTTTCACTCAATCTCAAACGTTTCAAGTTGAAAAAGGACTGAATGGATATTTTAGCATTTATTGAGGATACTAAATTGGGGATACTCATAACTGCTGAAATATCCGACAGATTAACCTTAATTAGGAACGCGATATTCGGACAATCGAACAATACTGAAAAGATTAAAAATTTTACACATCTTCAATGGTTCTTCATCAGATAGTCGAATCCAGCCCATTGAGATAATTTTCGGCTCGATATTTGGAAATAACAGACATTTGGGCAGAAATATTTCTATAGATTAAGTTGGTATTTCATGAATTATTGAGGAAACCAAATTTCAGGGGCTCACAACTGTAAAACAAGTCGTTTAAGCTACTCCATTCAGAGATAGGGGGCATATACGAATAGAAGGCTGGATCTATTCAACTTTAACCACGGGTTCTTCATTTGACAGATAAACCTATCGTTGTTCCATAAGGAACAGCACGCAAAAATAAATCAAAGCATCTGGGGGTCCAGAAAATTATAATCCCAAATTCGCTTCTAACTATTATCATGATTGCTCCAGTGTTCTACTGCAAAACCCTCTCCGAGACCACATTCTAATAGTGCTTGAACTTTGTTATCAAAGTAATACTCGATTTAACGTACTGGGTCAAGTGAGAAGAGGGACAACACTTACTCGCGACATAGACAAAGAGGAGAGAAGTGGTGGATATTGATTAACAAACCCCGTGAAATTACATGTAGTCTGGTGGCCACTAAATCCTGCCTTGAAAATTTCCTGATTCCCCAAGTCATAATTAACACCATTATTGCGTCTGTTGAGGGATGAAAACTACACAGGAGGATGAAAGCATGGATAAATTGAGAAACTTCAGGCAACTGATGTGATTATCTGGTCTAGCGGAACGTCAACCCACTCAGACATTGGATGAGGACCACATCATACGAGCCGTATGGTTCGGTTAGGTTTGTTCACTACAGAAAAGAGGATACCAAATTATTTTACGTTCGGTGGGGTGACTTCATGCTAAGATTCGAGATAATGATCCCTGAAGATTCTCTTTTTATTTGACGTAAATTTTACCTACCCGGTAAAATGAAATTTTTTCCGGGAAGGTTAAATGAATTGTAAATTTGGAAATATAACCTCATGAGAACACCTTCCTTTATTGGAAAACTTGTAGACAAAAGGCTTGTTTCCATATAGGCAGGATTTGTACATAATCTGTGTTTATATGAGATTAACCAATTGTTCAATTCATAGTTTTGAGTGATCATCAGGTGATCTTTCTACATCTGCTTGGTAAAGATCAAGGATTACTCGAGTTCTCAGGAAGGATCTTAAACTATCCCAGCAAATCCGCATCGACCGTGGTACACCTGTATATGATATCTTTTGGGATCTTTCACCAAAATTCGATCGGCTTATCAAACTAGTACCTTTTCGTGTAGGGAGTGTCGATTTTTTTCAGTTTTACCAAAGAAGATGAATTCTTCATTTATTTTCAAGACCTGCAGTCCTGACTGGGTTTGATAGTAATAGTTATACAGGTTTGTTTTTTAGAATTAGAAATTTTTTTTCATAATAAATTTGAAATATCGAAAATTTCCTGGCAACTGCTCATTCGAACATTCGAAATAAATTTGAATGCACTATCAACAAAGTAGTTCAAATAAATAATCTGGAATTTCGAATACAGATTGAACTCCCTTCAAACAACAAATTCATTTAAAGTCCTCCCATTGTGTTTCAGATATTGGGGAGAAAACTCATAAAAATTTTCAGGGAAGATGAATAATGTTGCCAGGTATTTAGTGATAGCTGTCTAGATTATTTCTACCCAGGAAATCGCCACCCCCGTAGACCAGAATAAGACGTTAAATATTTGTCCTGAGTTTACTCTTCGCTGAAAAATATGTATTCTGTTTGATTTGTGGATAAAAACAATTGTATTATAGATAATTCAGCATGAATAGTTAATTTGCAGTTTAACACTTACATAGTTATTATATTGCATTGACGTTAATTATCAGTCCTAAACCATGTTGTATAGAACTGACGTATGGTCGATAGCATCAGCGTGGGTAGCATCAGCTTGGATTTTGAAACATTGCGATATAGAAACGACCGACATAGAGAATATTGAAGAATCCACATAGAAGATGATCAGAGTTGAAATCAAACTTTTCTCATTGTAGAGATGTCAATGTGAAGTGATGCAATGAGCCTGTATGTCCAGAGCTTAATAATTCATTATAGTGAGTTGAAACTATCATTAATTCATTTTCTGAATTAGCGAAAGCGAGACGTAATAACTAAATCATCAGAATGATTGAATAATATGACCTACAACCTAATCCACTAGGATTTGCTTCATTATTAATATGAATTTAATTGAGTTCTCTAGTTCCGATGTGCAAATTTCATTGAAATTCTTGAATATTCAAGTTGAGTGAAATAATTGAATCATTTTACCAGAATTCACAAGACTAATACCCTGAATCGGCACAGCTTGAGTGAAATCATAAAATGATATACTGTCTAGAAAAATAGGAAATAACCCAAGATTACATTCTTAACCTTTTTTCAATTATGCCCATCTTTTAAAAAAACGTAAGTAGAAGAAAAAATTTAGAGAAACACAGAAGTGCGTTCAGGAGCTATTACACGCTTTTCCTAACGTTCAATCCTGTCACGAAACTTTACTTATATCAAGTAAATCGGCAACTAGAAATTTCATTCGGACAGAAAACTCTTCGTTATCGATTGTAAAGATCACTGGACATGGAAGATTCATCAATAACACGCATCGCTGCCCCGCTGTTCTCCAATATATTAGTAGATGGTGCATGAAATGACCATGGTCGATCGACCTTTATGTTACAATTGATTTACCATTAAATCCATCCTATCTCTTCGAAGAATCAGTTGCATTGTTTCCAATGCGGGATAGTTTCCAGAATTGGGGAATTCATCGAAGTGTAAATACTTCTATGGGTCGGGAAGAGGCAGCAAATAGATTTGTATCATATCAGTGAAATTCTCTGGAGTAAAGCAGAATCGTATTCGGGGTGAGTGTGAACAGAATCGGAAACTGCGTAGGTGACTCCTGTATCGAAGAGCGAATCTCCAGGTTTCCTGGCAAATAGTCTAATAAATCTAAGCCTAAAAGATGATATGACACCTCGTATAGATATTTCAGTGCTAGGATGACGAATGGAGTTAGTTCTATCTCTCGAAAACAATGAAGACTTATTTACAGTTGAACGTATATTTGGATGAATCATTTTTAGTACCAACGACGGGGAATGTTCGTGAATGTATTTCGTTCGTTCTATGAGTCGAATTCTTAGAGTTGCTCTATGGTAAAATATTGAATAGGGGATCAATATACAGGGTGAGTCTTTGACTACTGCGTTAATTTTAACCATAGGTTCTTGAGATCAAAAGAAACACTTTTTCCATTACGGTTTTTCTATATTCAGCTGCGTTGAAAAGTTATAAGCATTTTAAGTTTTCATATTGGGCAAATACCCCTCTGTAGTCCAGTATAGTTTTAATGAAAAATACTTTCCACAGCATTCATTATTGAATCTGAATTGTTTAAAAATACTATTTTCCCTATAAGAAATGATTCACTCACTCATGTTTCATCCAATTGATCCGTATCCAGAAGGAAGATACAAAATACTAATTTTCTGGTAAAAAAAATTCAACACCATAAACATATTTTTGCTGTTTACTATAATTTCTTTCTACTTCAAGATTATAAACCATCCCTTCCCAGTGAGGAATTCCCAAAAAACCTCAGAATTATTGGATGTTATTATCATACATTTGTAATTTTCTTCTTGAGAATTCCAAATCATGAAAACCATCATTTCTATGAAAACTTCTAAAGCAAGAGGTTGTCACATTGCTTTTTTTTTCACTCAAAGCCAGAAAATATCATCTATGATTTTCCTAACACTGATATTATTTAAGTTTCTTCTCCTTGACAGAGACCAGTGAACAGGTCTATGAGACTGTTAAAAATATGGCAATCTTTTTCGAAATCTTCAACAACAATGAATAATGTCACTACGAATGATTATTTTACAGTGATGTTACTTTGCTTGATGATTATTTTCTCTACTGAATCCCAATAACAAATTACTTGAATAGATTACAAGTATTCTCAGATTTAGGTGTGCAATTATATTTGCTTGAAGGAATTAGGTTTGATTACCTACATTTGATTCTGAAAAACCAACTACGTGTTTTTTCGTTAGTAAGAATCTATTCTGTTTAGACTATAATTAATTACTGAACAAATTTCTGGTTTTTATAATCAGAATATCTGTTTTAATTATGTAAACAAAAACAGAAATATTGAATAATGGTTATTCATAGATTATGTCAAATTTTAATACCTTACCATAGAATATTAATTTATTACCGAACCCCAGGAGAGAAAAAAATTAATAATTGCAAAGTTTTTTTTAAATGAAAGATAATATCTGTAATCATTATCGATCTTCAGTTATAATTTTTCTCAGAATAACTAGAGTGAATTATTACCACATTGAAATGTTATAATAACGTCTCTGTGGTGGGTTGTTCCCAATAAAATAGTGTTCTGTGGTTCCTTGTTGTTTTGATTCTGTTTGAAACTGTCAACAGTTATTTAAAAATGTGGAAAATATTATAATAAAATAATAATAATAATTTTGATAGTTTGAAATTATTCAATTCAGTATGAAATGATTATGGTCAGAAAATACATTTCTATTCTAATCTTTCTTGTTTATGAACCTATAGCTTCCAGTTTCAATATTGATTGAATTTTAATTAACCATGCATCATAACAAACATTCAGAAATACTAAAACTAAGTCAAATTCTATTATCTCCTAAGTTCGTGTAGGTACCAGGTTGAATCGGTGTATGAAATAAATATGTGAAAAAACTATAAACCTACAAAATAAATCAAGGAGACTGGATTCGAAGATTTTAAAACTCATATGATCTTAATATGAAGCATTCCTATGTTAGAATAGATATAATTTGATGGACCCTGAAAGTCTGAAGCTATAAAGAACCAGCTCTTCATAAAGACAAGTCTTCAATTCAACAGGTCCTGACAGAAAATACATTACCTATTTCAACGGTCATGAGAATATACCGAAGTACCTATGTTAGTGAAGGAAATCTTTTTCTCTATTTCTTATGGAATATTACTCTGGATTAAATATTAAACAAGGTGCTAGACATCATTAATAATGAATACAGCAAATGGCAGTTCAGATTTTGTAGTGAATGTAAGACAAAAATTGTTCAGTGGTTAATTTCATCTATTAGTTTTTAGTGGTGGAACCATAGATTGGAGAGATTTCCCCAACCTTTTGGAGAAATATTTAATATAGACATAAAATATGGCAACATTGAACAAATCTTGTTATTGAATCATTTCAGCACAGAGTTGGATTTGGGAAAATCAGAAAATTTGGACAAAATTACATCGATTTAATTACTTTCAACTTCAAATATCTCAAGAATGGGGCAATTTAGGAGGAAAGATGGGGAATGATTTTATCTGCAAAAAAGACTAATGATTCCAGGAAGTACAAGATACGGACCTTTAGTTCAACGATATTTGTTTTTCATGCAATTTAACCAATCTGTAGAGTAGTAGTGAGAAACCCACAAGAAATGGAATGAATCAAACGATGCCAAAATATGCATGACTGTTATCAAAAACCTTCTACAGGAGATCATTTCAATTGATATTGTCGTTTGAATATTACAGGTGAAAATGCAATTTTTTTATGAAATTTCAACACCCTATATCTTTTGAACGGGGCAAAATTTGGAAAAATGTTATAGGAAGAAAGTGTTTCCTTTGACGTAAAGAATCTATGGTTAAAATTAACGCAGTGGTCAATGACTCACTCTGTATAAAAAAAAATTGGCTGTAAAGAAACATTGAAATTTATATATAGTATATAACATTACTATCAAGGTAAGAGGGTTTCACAAAGTCGGTAAAAACGGAAGAAATATTTACGTTTAATTCACTATTAGGAATAAACTTCTTTTTTCAAGTATGTGTATGAGATATACGCAACGTGACCATTGATTGACCATTGAAGGCTTGCACAAAGAAATAGAATATATCATTACTAGCAAGGTAATAGGGTTTTTACTGGCGAGCCGCAGGCAAGTCAGTTATATTACCTCCTTGAGCCAGTAAAGCCCGTTTCCTTGCGAGTATTATTTTATATTTTATTTGTTACTCATTTGTAAAAAGATACGATAAACTCCAAAAAAATCTCAATAGTTTGTCGCAATTGTCGTAAGCTATGGAAGCGTTGCCATGAACATGTCCGTTTATTTTTCTTTACATTTGTTTTGGCGAAAGCGAAAATGAATGTACCAAAAGGAATTATTGAGGCAGCCAGCAGTGTAGCTTCAAGTTTATTACCTACAAAATCAGCTTCAAGGTACGAGCGAGAATACGACTACTTCAAAAAGTGGCAAAACAAAAATAGTGTGATTGGGGTAACTGAAGTTGCTTTGTTGGTCTACTTGAATCAACTATCAGCTAGATTCAACTAATTCTTTAAGGGTAAAATGGTCTATGGTGGAAAGCTGCTTGGAAATTAAAGAAAATGTCCATGTTCGCAGGTTTATTTTACTTAAAAAATTTAATTAAAAATATGACGTTTAGTTGTCATTTTCAGATTTCAAAAAGTAATAGCGTTTCTGAAACGAAAAAATGAGCGTTATACGCCAAAAAAGGCCAAGGTATTGAGTGAAGAAGAGGTTGAACAATTTCTTTTACATGCTTCTGATTACCAGTGGTTGCTGGAGAAAATTGTAATAATATTTGGGATTTTTGGATGTTGTCTATGTGACGAAATTCTCTCCTTAAACATGAATGATGTAGGAGATATGGGAAAATACGTTATTTTGACATTGCGGCAAACAAACAATTTAACAACAAGAAGATTCACCATAACCGATGATGGCTGCATGTTATACAAAAAATATGTAAATCTTCGGCCTCCTGGAACAAAATACCTAAGATTTTTTTTGACATACCGACATGGGAAGTGCATTTCCCTTAATGCTGGCCAGCACACAATTGGTGGTGTCCTAAAGCAAATGGCGAAATATTTAGGTTTAAAAGAGCCAGAGTTATACACCGGCCACTCTTTTCGCAGAACTGGAACCACTATGGTCTATAGTTGCGGATTCGGGTGGAAATATTTTAGCATTAAAGCGTGCAGGAAGGTGTAAGAGCACCGAAATTGCGATGAGTTATGTCTATGATTCGGCCAACAAAAAAATCTAAATGTCTGGCAAATTATTTGGTAGTAAGGAGAGTACAAATGTTCTGCAGTCCTCGAGTTCAGCAGTTTCTGAGTCAACAGATGGTTCATCATCATCAGTGTAATAATAATTGTACCATGATTTTCAACATATATGACGACAAAACAAAATTTTCTAATGTAAATAATACTACTAACTTGTAGAAATTTTGCAAGTTTACTGTCAGTTTTACAAGTTAGTGACTTGATAAAATAAACTTTCTTGAGTAATATTGTGTTTTTGGAAACTGACGTTTACAAATGAGAAACAAATGAGTGTTTCATACATTTTATCAATATCAATCATCAATTCAGTGACTATGAAAAACAACGTGGCAACAAGACGCATTATTCATGGTGCAGTGAATGGTTTCGAAGAAAGGGGCTGCATCTGGTAGGCTCAAGCATGGACCATAACGTACTGCAAGACCGACTGAGAATTTTGAATGATTGTTTGGGCTATTACCATCATCTATTGTGGATGTAATGATTTCCGACGTTTCGATAGACATCTTCTATCTTTATCAAGACACTATCAGAGCTAAACTTACAAAAGTTAAGCCTAATAATGAGACACAAAGGACAAAAAACTACATATATGAATTACCTTGCGAGTGCGGAAGATCTTACATCGGAGAAACTAAACGCCCTCTGAATGTACGAATAAAAGAACATCAGAAGCTTCAACGAGTACTAGACAGCGACAAATCCAGGTTGGTCCAACATGCTGTAGATGAGAATCATCGTATAAAGTGGGATGAAGCATCATATCCAAAGAAGAAATATCCAAGAAGAAAAAAAAAGAAGCAGCAAGAAGAAAAATCAAAGCTCCATCTATAGATCTAGCATATAGTTCGCAACTTGAAAAGATCATCATATCGCAGATGAGTATATAACATCGTTCATTTTTCTTTCATGACTTCTGTCATATTGATTTTTTGAAAATTGATAATTTTCAAAAGGTTTCTTACTTTTCTCCTTGATAAAGATAGAAGATGTCTATCGAAACGTCGGAAATCATTACATCCACAATAGATGATGGTAATAGCCCAAACAATCATTCAAAACGAGCTCCATCATCAACAATATCTCGTCATCAACCGACTGAGAATACTCAATTTAACGCCGTGCTCAGGAACTTGTTTTTCCAAAGAACAACTTTGATTTTCATTTAAGATTCAGTTGACACAGAAGCTTCTCCAGAATATGACTAATACCTAAAATGTGTGAGAATGTCGGTAAAGGGAAATGTACTCAATACGGCTCGCAATTGTGAAGCTAACTGAGAAGTATATTTGCCTGACATTAAATGAAATATTTATTAAAGTCAACATTTACAAACCAAGTTCTTGTTCTTAGAAAGTTGAATGTAGAGCTCGTTAAAGTCAGTTAGAGGTTTCAGAAGATTAAATTCCTAAAAATCATCGCTTTTGTGTAAGGTATTTCAAAGGACAAGTGTTTTACTGTCCAAAATTCTGGGGTGATAATTACATTACATTACATATTTAGCGATTATTAAATTTTCTTGATTATGTTGTCATATTTTGAAGTGATACAATTTTAAATGGCATAGGATTTGGGTTCAAATGAAATTGAAGGAAAACTGTTTGGTTTTTTTAATACAATGTATTTGAAATTTGGACTCGAATACATAAACAACGCTCTGAGTTTTTATACAGCATTATTATTAATATTTTTATAATATATAAGGTATTCCAAAAGATAAAAGTGGAGTGAAAGAAAGATATTCTAAATAGTTTTCCATGCAGTTGAGATATATATATTTGATTGAATATAGGAGAGGTATTGAGCGAAACTTTATTAGAAAGATTTTGGAAGCTTCTTCACAACAGTGTACAGAAAACGTAAAGAACAAAGACAGGTGAAGAAGTTCAGAGTTGCCACCATAGTCAACATGAAAACAGCTTTAGATGCCCCTGAATTTGGATTATGTTATTCCATTCAAGCATGGGAATGCAAAGATCATGTGTTGAGCCATCTCAGAGTTCCTTTGTGGATGTTATTGTAAAATGTATAAAAAATTCATTGAACCCTAGTGAGATTCGAAAAACGAAATATATGTAGTAGAGTATTAATAAAAAAAGATGAAATCCTAATTTCAATCCAGTGCTCTAATTCCAAGAAAATTGCTTCTAAATTATATATATATATACATTTATATATGCTTGGTCTGGCCGACCCACTCCTAGAGAGCACGAGCCGTCACTGTAAAATACAAAAGAATTCTGACTCTCTTTAATCTTATGCTGACATCCTAGCAAAGCGGGAACTTTCAATTCCCCTTATCCAACGAGAAACATAGCATATTCTCTGTATGAAGGAGAACTTGTATCGAATTTGATTTTCGACATATCACTGCTTTTTCATAAGCTTTCATTTGATTCTACTCTCGATTTCTTAGGGAGGGATGAGAGGGTTAAATTCACCCCTAAATCTGTTTTTCGTGGATTTTGCTATGAAGGACTTCTTGTATCAAATTCGGATTTTCGACAAAATCTCTGCTTTTTCATAAGCTTTCATTTGACACAACTTTGATTTCCTTAGGGAGGGGATGAGAGGGTTAAATTCACCCCTAAACCTGTTATTCGTGGATTTTGCTATGAAGGACTTCTTGTATCAAATTCGGATTTCCGACAAAATCTCTGCTTTTTCATAGGCTTTCATTTGACACTACTTTGATTTCCTTAGGGAGGGGATAAGAGGGTTAAATTCACCCCTAAACCTGTTTTTCGTGGATTTTGCTATGGAGGACTTCTTGTATCAAATTCGGATTTTCGACAAAATCTCTGCTTTTTCATAAGCTTTCATCTGACACTACCTTGATTCACTTAGGAAGGGGATGAGTGGGTTAAATTCACCCCTAAACCTGTTTTTTGTGGATTTTGCTAAGAAGGACTTCTTGTATCAAATTCGGATTTTCGACAAAATCTCTGCTTTTTCATAGAGCTTTCATTTGACACTACTTTGATTTCCTTAGGGAGGGGATGAGAGGGTTAAATTCACCCCTAAACCTGTTTTCGTGGATTTTGCTAAGAAGGACTTCTTGTATCAAATTCGGATTTCCGACAAAATCTCTGCTTTTTCATAGGCTTTCATTTGACACTACTTTGATTTCCTTAGGGAGGGGATGAGAGGGTTAAATTCACCCCTAAACCTGTTTTTCGTGGATTTTGCTATGGAGGACTTCTTGTATCAAATTCAAATTTTCGACAAAATCTCTGCTTTTTCATAAGCTTTCATTTGATACCACTCTGATTTCCTTAGGGAGGGATGAGAGGTTTAAATTCACCCCCTAAACCTGTTTTCCTATATTTTGCTATGAAGGACTTCTTGTATCAAATTCGGATTTTCGACAAAATCTCTGCTTTTTCATAAGCTTTCATTTGATACCACTCTGATTTCCTTAGGGAGAGGATGAGAGGTTAAATTCACCCCTAAACCTGTTTTCCTATATTTTGCTATGAAGGACTTCTTGTATCAAATTCAGATTTTCGACAAAATCTCTGCTTTTTCATAAGCTTTCATTGGACACTACTTTGATATCCTTAGGGAGGGATGAGAGGTTAAATTCACCCCTAAACCTGTTTTTCGTGGATTTTGCATGAAGGACTTCTTGTATCAAATTCGGATTTTCGACGAAATCTCTGCTTTTTCATAAGCTTTCATTGGACACTACTTTGATTTCCTTAGGGAGGGGATGAGAGGGTTAAATTCACCCCTAAACCTGTTTTTCGTGGATTTTGCTATGAAGGACTTCTTGTATCAAATTCAGATTTCCGACAAAATCTCTGCTTTTCATAGGCTTTCATTTGACACTACTTTGATTTCCTTAGGGAGGATGAGAGGTTAAATTCACCCCTAAACCTGTTTTTCCTATATTTTGCTATGAAGGACTTCTTGTATCAAATTCGGATTTCCGACAAAATCTATGCTTTTCATAAGCTTTCATTTGATACCACTCTGATTTCCTTAGGGAGGATGAGAGGGTTAAATTCACCCTTAAACCTGTTTTTCCTATATTTTGCTAAGAAGGACTTCTTGTATCAAATTCGGACTTTCGACAAAATCGCTGCTTCTTTATAAGCTTTCATTTGATACTACTATGATTTCCTTAGGGAGGAGATGAGAGGTTAAATTCACCCCTAAACCTGTTTTTTCGTGTATTTTGCCATGAAGAACTTGTATCAAATTCTGGAAATCTCGTATTAATTGACGCAATTCAAGTGATACTTAGAGTCGGGTGGATGAAAATGACATTTATGAAGTGAGTTCGATTAATGCTTACGTAGCGGAAAACGATTTCAAAATGAAAGAGTTCGATGAGTTTTGGTTTCAGTAAGCTTAGGTTTGAATTACAAATTGGGGGCTTCTCTAACAATGAACTTTGGGGCATACAATAAAATAC
Source organism: Micraspis discolor (assembly GCA_030674115.1). Taxonomy (NCBI): domain Eukaryota; kingdom Metazoa; phylum Arthropoda; class Insecta; order Coleoptera; family Coccinellidae; genus Micraspis; species Micraspis discolor. Next base: position 9,315,440 of record JARTUT010001740.1, read on the forward strand.
TAGGGGTGTTCAAGAAGAAGGAGGGAGGAGGTCAAATATCATCTGATCTTACGTACAAATCCTTCATAAATAATTTAACGAAAAACGGGTTTGGGGGTAAATTTAACCCTCTCATCCCCTCCCTAAAGAGTTCAGAGTAGTATCAAATGAAAGCTAATAAAAAAGCAGAGATTTTGCCGAATTTGATACAAGAAGTCCTTCATTGCAAAATACACGAAAAACAGGTTCAGGGATCAATTCAACCCTCTCATCCCCTCTCTAAGGAGATCGGAGTAGTGTCAAACGAAAGCTTATGAAAAAGCAGAAATTTTGCCGAAGTTCCAAATTTGATACAAGAAGTCCTTCATGAAAAAATACACGAAAAACAGGTTTAGGGGTGAATTTAACCCTCTCATCCCCTCCCTAAGTGAATCAGAGTAGTTTCAAATGAAAGCATATGAAAAAGCAAATATTTTGTCGAAAATCCGAATTTGATACAAGAAGTCCATTTCAGCAAAATCCACGAAAAACAGGTTTAGGGGTGAATTTAACCCTCTCATCCCTCCCTAAGAAAATCAGAGTGGTATCAAATGAAAGCTTATGAGAAAGCAGAGATTTTGCCGAAAATCCGATTTTGAAACAAGAAGTCCTTCATGAAAAAATACACGAAAACAGGTTTAGGGGTGAATTTAACCAACTCATCTCCTCCCTAAGGAAATCAAAGTAGTGTCAAATGAAAGCTTATGAAAAAGCAGAGATTTTGTCGAAAATCCGAATTTGATACAAGAAGTCCTTCATAGCAAAATCCACGAAAAACAGGTTTAGGGGTGAATTTAACCCTCTCATCCCCTCCCTAAGAAAATCAGAGTGGTATCAAATGAAAGCTTATGAGAAAGCAGAGATTTTGCCGAAAATCCGATTTTGATACAAGAAGTCCTTCATGAAAAAAATACACAAAAAACAGGTTTAGGGGTGAATTTAACCAACTCATCTCCTCCCTAAGGAAATCAAAGTAGTGTCAAATGAAAACTTATGAAAAAGCAGAGATTTTGTCGAGAATCCGAATTTGATACAAGAAGTCCTTCTTAGCAAAATCCACGAAAAAACAGGTTTAGGGGTGAATTTAACCCTCTCATCCCTCCCTAAGAAAATCAGAATGGTATCAAATGAAAGCCTATGAGAAAGCAGAGATTTTGCCGAAAATCCGATTTTGATACAAGAAGTCCTTCATAGCAAAATATAGGAAAAACAGGTTTAGGGGTGAATTTATCCCTCTCATCCTCCCTAAGGAAATCAAAGTAGTGTCAAATGAAAGCCTATGAAAAAGCAGAGATTTTGTCGGAAATCCGAATTTGATACAAGAAGTCCTTCTTAGCAAAATCCACGAAAAACAGGTTTAGTGGTGAATTTAACCCTCTCATCCCCTCCCTAAGAAAATCAGAGTGGTATCAAATGAAAGCTTATGAGAAAGCAGAGATTTTGACGAAAATCCGATTTTGATACAAGAAGTCCTTCATAGCAAAATATAGGAAAAACAGGTTTAGGGGTGAATTTAACCCTCTCATCCCCTCCCTAAGGAAATCAAAGTAGTGTCAAATGAAAGCTTATGAAAAAGCAGAGATTTTGTCGAAAATCCGAATTTGATACATGAAGTCCTTTTCAGCAAAATCCACGAAAAACAGGTTTAGGGGTGAATTTAACCCTCTCATCCCCTCCTAAGAGAATCAGAGTGGTATCAAATGAAAGCTATGAGAAAGCAGAGATTTTGTCGAAAATTGATTTTGATACAAGAAGTCCTTCATGAAAAAATACACGAAAAACTGGTTTAGGGGTGAATTTAACCAACTCATCCCCTCCTAAGGAAATCAAAGTAGTGTCAAATGAAAGCTTATGAAAAAGCAGAGATTTTGTCGAAAATCCGAATTTGATACAAGAAGTCCTTCTTAGCAAAATCCACGAAAAACAGGTTTAGGGTGAATTTAACCCTCTCATCCCCTCCCTAAGAAAATCAGAGTGGTATCAAATGAAAGCTTATGAGAAAGCAGAGATTTTGTCGAAAATTCGATTTTGATACAAGAAGTCCTTCATGAAAAATACACGAAAAACAGGTTTGGGGTGAATTTAACCAACTCATCCCCTCCTAAGGAAATCAAAGTAGTGTCAAATGAAAGCTTATGAAAAGCAGAAATTTTGTCGAAAATCCGAATTTGATACAAGAAGTCCTTTTCAGCAAAATCCACGAAAAACAGGTTTAGGGTGAATTTAACCTCTCATCCCTCCCTAAGAAAATCAGAGTGGTATCAAATGAAAGCTTATGAGAAAGCAGAGATTTTGCCGAAAATCCGATTTTGAAACAAGAAGTCCTTCATGAAAAATACACGAAAAACAGGTTTAGGGGTGAATTTAACCAACTCATCCCCTCCCTAAGGAAATCAAAGTAGTGTCAAATGAAAGCTTATGAAAAAGCAGAGATTTTGTCGAAAATCCGAATTTGATACAAGAAGTCCTTCTTAGCAAAATCCACGAAAAACAGGTTTAGGGGTGAATTTAACCTCTCATCCCCTCCCTAAGAAAATCAGAGTGGTATCAAATGGAAGCTTATGAGAAAGCAGAGATTTTGCCGAAAATCCGATTTTGATACAAGAAGTCCTTCATAGCAAAATATAGGAAAAACAGGTTTAGGGGTGAATTTAACCCTCTCATCCCTCCCTAAGGAAATCAAAGTAGTGTCAAATGAAAGCCTATGAAAAAGCAGAGAAAAGCAGAGATTTTGTCGAGAATCCGAATTTGATACAAGAAGTCCTTCTTAGCAAAATCCACGAAAACAGGTTTAGGGGTGAATTTAACCCTCTCATGCCCTCCCTAAGAAAATCAGAGTGGTATCAAATGAAAGCTTATGAGAAAGCAGAGATTTTGCCGAAAATCCGATTTTGATACAAGAAGTCCTTCATAGCAAAATATAGGAAAAACAGGTTTAGGGGTGAATTTAGCCCTCTCATCCCCTCCCTGAGGAAATCAAAGTAGTGTCAAATGAAAGCCTATGAAAAAGCAGAGATTTTGTCGAAAATCCGAATTTGATACAAGAAGTCCTTCATAGCAAAATATAGGAAAAACAGGTTTAGGGGTGAATTTAACCCTCTCATCCCCTCCCTAAGGAAATCAGAGTGGTATCAAATGAAAGCTTATGAAAAAGCAGAGATTTTGTCGAAAATCCGAATTTGATACAAGAAGTCCTTCTTAGCAAAATCCACGAAAAACTGGTTTAGTGGTGAATTTAACCCTCTCATCCCCTCCCTAAGGAAATCAAAGTAGTGTCAAATGAAAGCCTATGAAAAAGCAGAGATTTTGTCGGAAATCCGAATTTGATACAAGAAGTCCTTCTTAGCAAAATCCACGAAAAACAGGTTTAGTGGTGAATTTAACCCTCTCATCCCCTCCCTAAGGAAATCAAAGTAGTGTCAAATGAAAGCTTATGAAAAAGCAGAGATTTTGTCGAAAATCCGAATTTGATACAAGAAGTCCTTCATAGCAAAATCCACGAAAAACAGGTTTAGGGTGAATTTAACCTCTCATCCCCTCCCTAAGGAAATCAAAGTAGTGTCAAATGAAAGCCTATGAAAAAGCAGAGATTTTGTCAGAAATCCGAATTTGATACAAGAAGTCCTTCTTAGCAAAATCCACGAATAACAGGTTTAGGGGTGAATTTAACCCTCTCATCCCCTCCCTAAGGAAATCAAAGTTTTGTCAAATGAAAGCTTATGAAAAGGCAGAGATTTTGTCGAATATCCGAATTTGATACAAGAAGTCCTTCTTAGCAAAATCCACAAAAAACAGGTTTAGGGGTGAATTTAACCCACTCATCCCCTTCCTAAGTGAATCAAGGTAGTGTCAGATGAAAGCTTATGAAAAAGCAGAGATTTTGTCGAAAATCCGAATTTGATACAAGAAGTCCTTCATAGCAAAATCCACGAAAAACAGGTTTAGGGGTGAATTTAACCCTCTCATCCCCTCCCTAAGGAAATCAAGGTAGTGTCAAATGAAAGCTTATGAAAAAGCAGAGATTTTGTCGAAAATCCGAATTTGATACAAGAAGTCCTCCATAGCAAAATCCACGAAAAACAGGTTTAGGGGTGAATTTAACCCTCTCATCCCCTCCCTAAGGAAATCAAGGTAGTGTCAAATGAAAGCTTATGAAAAAGCAGAGATTTTGTCGGAAACCGAATTTGATACAAGAAGTCCTTCATAGCAAAATATAGGAAAAATAGGTTTAGGGGTGAATTTAACCCTCTCATCCCTCCCTAAGGAAATCAAAGTTGTGTCAAATGAAAGCTTATGAAAAAGCAGAGATTTTGTCGGAAATCCGAATTTGATACAAGAAGTCCTTCATAGCAAAATATAGGAAAAATAGGTTTAGGGGTGAATTTAACCCTCTCATCCCCTCCCTAAGGAAATCAAAGTAGTGTCAAATGAAAGCTTATGAAAAAGCAGAGATTTTGTCGAAAATCCGAATTTGATACAAGAAGTCCTTCATAGCAAAATATAGGAAAAACAGGTTTAGGGGTGAATTTAACCCTCTCATCCCCTCCCTAAGGAAATCAAAGTAGTGTCAAATGAAAGCCTATGAAAAAGCAGAGATTTTGTCGGAAATCCGAATTTGATACAAGAAGTCCTTCATAGCAAAATATAGGAAAAATAGGTTTAGGGGTGAATTTAACCTCTCATCCCTCCCTAAGGAAATCAAAGTTGTGTCAAATGAAAGCTTATGAAAAAGCAGAGATTTTGTCGAAAATCCGAATTTGATACAAGAAGTCCTCCATAGCAAAATCCACGAAAAACAGGTTTAGGGGTGAATTTAACCCTCTCATCCCTCCCTAAGGAAATCAAAGTAGTGTCAAATGAAAGCCTATGAAAAAGCAGAGATTTTGTCGGTGTATTTTCATAGCATTCTCTTCGAATGCATAGCGTGGGCTCGCAAATTCGATGGAGTTTTCTTTTTATGATTGATAAATCCCCTCTATTATTGCAAACTGATATCTCAACTTTCAAAAAAATCTCGAGTTAGTTATTGGACACAAAAAGAATAATAACGAGCAATTTCTCCGATGAGATATCCTGAGGCTTGTTGTTATAGGGTCTAATAAAATCGCTTCTTCCAATAGAAAAATGTTGAACTCGAAATAAGTGTTTATTCGATCTCCCAAACAATCTTCTCAGACACTGAATGAATTATTTCTCTTCCTTTTTGCCTGAACTTTCTTGTTTTGAAGATGACTTCGTTCGTATGCTATTTCACGAAGTAATCATTAGTCCTTATTGAAAATTTCAACGCTTTGGGGAATCAGAAGAGTGTCATAAGAGTTTCATATATAATGGGGACGGAGCATGCTTCCATAGAAACGAGAACGAATCAAGTATGCTGAGAATATATTGAAAACGACGTAATCCTCCATGGGAAAGCAGCAGCTGAATCAGATGCATTAAGATTGACATTCCATTATCAGATATGTAGTTTATTCGAGTATTCACTGACAAAAATAAATCTGATATATCTTTGTGTTTATAAAATCAGCATCTGGCTTCATTTTATTCTGTTATATGTTTACGTGAATGGAATATTATGAAATGTATTTGGATGTGGAGTTTGGCCATGACCCACAAAAATAATGTGGACTTTTACAGGATGATTTTTTATAACGTTGAAATATACTTTCTTGATACAGCTTAGAGAAGCACTCACGTGATGTCAGGAGCGGTTACGAGCTTGTTTTATTATTGCTTCAATCTTGAAGGAGAATATTAAGACATATACAGGATGAGTCTTTGACTACTGCGTTAATTTTAACCATAGATTCTTGACGTCAAGAGAAACATTTTCTTTCTATAACATTTTTCCTAATTTGGCCTCGTTCAAAAGACATAGGGTGTTGAAATTTCATAAAAAAATTGCCCTTTCCCCTGTAATATTCGAATGAAAATATCAATTGAAAAAAGCTCTTTTAGAAGGTTTTTGATTACAGTCATGCATATTTTGGCATTAATAGATTAATTCCATTCCTTGTGGGTTTCTCATTACTACTGTACAGATTGGTTAAATTGCAAGAAAAACAAATATCACTTGAACTAAAGGTCCGTATCTTGTACTTTCTAGAATCATTAGTCTTCTTCTTTTTTCCTAAATTGCACCATTTCTGAGATATTTGAAGTTGAAAGGAACAAAATCGATATATAATCATCTAATGAAACATGAGTGAGTAAATCATTTCTGAGAGGAAAAATAATGTTTTCAAACAATTTAGATTCAATAGTGGATGTTGTGGAAGGTAATTTTTATTCAAAGTAAACTGGTCTATAGAAGGGTATTTGCCCAATGTGAAAACTTGAAATGCTTATAACTTTTTAACGCAGCTGAATATGGAAAAACGGAATGGAAGGAACTCTGCATAGTGTCAAGTCATTTTTTTTCACTTTTACCAAATTTTTATGCATTATTTTTGAATAATTTTGGTTGCACCCTGTGCCATCCCCATCAACCCTCTAAATTTTGTGGATAGATAAAGTGATTCATATTTACTTTCTGCAAGGTCTTTGTTTCTTGTTTTGCAGAAGTGCAGAAATTTAAAAAAATTTTTGTTTTTGGGAGAAGTTTCAAATATATTGGATAGATATATGAGGAAAACAAACTGAAGATACTCGTAATTGCTGTAAATATACACGGATGCGCCCCAATAATGAACTTGACTGAGATCAACAAACAATTAACATATTCGGAAAATATGAAAACACTCGCTCATTTCCTTCGGATGATATAGAGTATATAGCTGGGTATAAGTTTGACCTTGGATTGAGCATCAGCAAGTTGAACGAACCTAATTAATTGATACCATTTTCAGGTAAATATTATAAAATGAGAGAAATCTGTCCCGAACGATTGCACTTCGTTCTTCTACATTATTGAAATAGAACTAGCCCTCTAACATAATCAGAAATGGTATCATTGAAAACAATGAGAACATATTACATTAAATAAGTGCTTGAGTGTCATTTCATATGTTTACCAGTGCACCAGTGCAATTGTTTATACAACATGGCGAATGCGCCAGTCCAAACGCAAGTGCTAATATCCAAACTGACAGAGAACAGAGCATGAGATATCTTAAAATATCAAAATTAACGCAATCTATGAAGCAATTTCATCGTTATCAGATAAAAAAGTAAATTAGCATAGACTATTCATTCATAAAAAAAGTGGAGTATATAATAATGCAGGAGAAAAGCATTAACCATTTATTTCACTGTATATTTTCAGCAGAAATTACAGCCACTATACATTTGCTAGGTTTTCGCCAACAGTTTTTGGTTTCTCTGCATATTGACTAACAGGAAAAGCAGAACGCTAATAAACTTGAGTCTCAATTAGAAAAAGTGGTGGAAATTGTTGTCGTGAAAAGCTCATCAACATCATTTTAATTTTCCCCAGAAAACGTTCTCCGACAGCATTAAATCCAATGCCAATTTCATAATTGGAAGCTTTTCCGGAAGGATTCTTCCGTAGCGATCTTCAATTTGAAGTGAGTCCGTTAGGATGAGTTCAGGGTTCTCGCATAAAAGAAGAAAAAACAAAATGTTGAAATATCTACAAGATATACTGTAATATTTTTCGGTGAATCGATGTTGTAACAGAATTTTTTTTTCATGAAACTCAACTTGGATATAAGTCCACAAACCACAAGAATATATTAGTATATTTATGAACAGCATTACCTGTAGTAGAAAAAAACTTGGTTAAACCATGATTTCAGTCCTCTTAGCTCCGGTGCTTCGAGAAGATCACCAAGAATAAAACTATCAAATATCCAAATGAGAAAGGAGCTTTTCATTCAGACTCGACAAAGAGAGAGTCTGGATGGAATTAGATCCATAAATTAATAAAGCCTATTCCATTGTAATCAGTAATAAGTTTTTATTTCAATACATTGTTCATTTATGACACTTATCTCGAGTTTACATCGTTTGGAGAAACTCGTAATGAAAAAACCGTTAAAAGCTACTGTTACATTTCATTTATGGATGTAATTGACAGAGGTCAATTTTTATAGCAGCCTTCTGCGATAAACGTCACGCAAGTTACACCTCGGGCAGACTTTGACGGAGATCTTTCTCTGCTTTTATCCATTGGATTTCCGCTTTATGACGGCAACTGCTTTTGATTGATTATACGATCAGGGAAACGTCAGATACATGTTTTCCATTCGCTTTTCACTTATTATTAATCTCGTTCGAAACCCTTCTGGATATACTGATCAAATCAAAACAACAATTTCATACGGGTTGCTAAGTTTCAATGATTAAGTGCATTGAGTCCCAGATTATGGGAAGTGAATAATTGTGTATGTCCTGTTTTCTATCTTCAAATATTATAATCATTCATGCAAAATATTTCGAATTTTTTAGATCAATATAAGGTTTTTTAAGCAAAATTTCTGAAATTCTTCCAAATTTTCAGTGTTGTCAGATGTATGCAAATTTGGCAACAGCTTTTCTAATTTGAATAGATTTGAATAAATTATATATTTTAAGATTCTCTTTAAATTAATTTCATAATTTCGAATTAAATTTCAGATCTAGTCATCTTATGAATCACCGAAATGAATCTCCTAATTGAAGTTCATCAAATCGGGATATCGGTCACGGCTTCGCAAGAAAATAAACTGAAATAATTTTAAAAATATCTAATAATTGACAATTATAGTCTTACACTTCGATTGAAGTATCAATACCTATATATATTCTAGAAAACACTGTTTTCTTTGATGAATAAGAGAGAATTTTTCATTCTTATCATAAAAGAAACAATTGAAAAAAACACAAAAAACTAATCAAAAAATGAAATAAAATACGAGACAAATATTTCAAGCTTTGTGTATAACACTTTTCTCTCATGCAATCATATTCGATTAACAATAGTATTCTATTCCATTTTTTGATTTGCTTTTTTCTGTTTTTTTTTAATTGTTTGTGACAAGAATGAAAAATTCTATCTTTCAGACAGAGACTTCTTCAAGTTGCTCACATCGAATCTGGAAATAAAAAGACAAAAGCACATTTTTGTGTATGTGCACTATTAAACCAAACAGAGCAACGATACTCAGCTGCAGGAAAGACTAGGGCTAGAGATGCTGTGCGAAGAGTGGAAGCATCAGCACCTCAAGACGATCCAGCTAATTTCTGAACAATATTATTCCTAATTTTCAGTTTTAGGCTCAGATCATTTAAACGAGCCTTGCAATTAAGAGATGAATCTAATTTAACTCCTAAGTATTTATAGAAATTATGTTCGATAGGAGAATCATTGAAAGTTACAGCTAATTTCCTATATTTTTCATGATTATTCAGATGGAAACAAGATACCTCTGTTTTGTTGGGATTTGGACATAATCGCCACTCAATAAAATAATTCTTTAAAATTTCCAATTCAGATGACAGTATGTTTTCCAGAGTATGGAAATCCGAATGTTGGTAAACAATAGCAATGTCGTCAGCATAAACCAATTTTTGAGATGATGTCGTGGGTAAATCACTTAGATATAAATTGAAAAGTAAAGGAGCTAAAACTGATCCTTGATGAACACCGTTTTTCAGTGTTTTGAAATTGCTACTCTTATTGTCAATAAAAACACGAAACCTTCTATCTGATAACATATTTTCTAATAATCGTACCATTTTCCCACATTTCAGGTGGGTATAGAGTTTAAAAATGAATCCATTTTTCCTCACGCAGTGTCATATGCCGAAGATAAATCAATGAAAGCAGCTCCTGATTTCAACCCATCATTGAAGCCTGATTCTATGAAAGTTGTAAGGCTGAGAACCTGATCTAAACAATTTCAATTTTTCCTAAAGCCTCCCTGGAAATTTTGTAGAGCATTTTCTATAGAAGATTCAATTCTAAAAAGAATTAGCCTTTCTAATATCTTGAATATATAATGAATATAAGTATCATTGATACTTTAATCTAAGTGTAAGACTATAATTGTCAAGTTTTAGATATTTTTCATTTATTTACACTTTCAGGAATATACTTGTCCAATCAAATGATTCGGATTATGCAAAGAATTCCATGTTGAGTCGATTTCATTGCTTTTTAATGAACTCAATTCTTTGGAAAATCATAGAATGCTGTTGTAATTTTCGGTTTGGTGGAACGAGATAATACTATATACTTATATTTGAGGTTAGGTTTTAGAATATCAACCGGTTTCAAACTAGCATATTCAGTTTTTCCGTTATGGCATATCACACGTAAGTTCTAACCAAGAATTGTTTAAATTATTGTTAATAGAATATGAATATCTGATGAGGGAAAAGTGTTATACACAAATCTCAAAACACATGTGTCGTTCTGTTTTTGATGTTTTGATTAGTTTTTTGTGTTTTTTTTTAGTTGTTTGCTGTTATGATAAGAAAGAAAAATTCTCTCTGTCAATTTTCAGGTTTTTTGCTTTTTTACACATTCAAGAATAGACTTGTTCGATTAAATAATTTGAAATAGTTTTTGTAAGGAGTACTTCCGTCCTTCCATAAAAATTGACGATACATTAGAATTCATTGCACTGGTCTTGCTCATATATATTTTCGATTCTTTATGACTTTATTGATGTCATTAGGAAAATCTTTAGTTATTTTAGTAGGAAATTTTGGTGATAAATGATGTCTTGAATGTTCAAACCAATGCATACTATATATAGGATCGTATCAGATGTTTAATAACTTTTTGAGTGAAAATGGTATCATACATTTCGTTTGATCAAAAATTTGTGTTGAAAATCGAATTTACTCATTGTTGCTCAGTCCATCAGTGAACAAGGTAAAGCTCGAACAAATACCTAAAAACCTGAAGTTTTCTGAAATGAATCTCTGGACAAAATTCATAATTTGGTATTCCTTCACATTGACTATATTTTTTCAATTCAAAATTCCCAAGCAGCAGTTGAGTAGGTATTTCTTAAACGTACATCTCGTATTTCCTGGCCATGGTCATAAATTTCAAGTTTAATTCAATTGCACTCGGATCTGGAGAACAAAGCTCAACATCAAAAAAGTTCGTGCAACACCAGGCTTTCACTTTCTTCGAAACTCACCGATAAGCATTTCAAATACAAGCTTAACGAGATGCAAAGAATTGTCTGCGAGTGAATCTGAAAGAGTTTCATGATGGCTGCCTTCTTACTTCCAAGAATAAACATTCAATATTAATGTTCTCTTGCCCCAGACTCTAAATTTGCAGATGAAAGGTCCTTTTATTCATCGTTCAGATGAGAATCGAAAGGGAACAGACTAATTAGATAATCTCTCGATGATGAAATAACTGCAGAGTCGAAGGGGCAATCGTTACTGCTAATTTCACGAGATAGGCCTTCGTTCGGCTTTCCGAAGGATTGACTAAGGGTGCGGAATCCCATTTTGATTGGGATTCTTCGATATTGTTCGTGCAGCCACAGTATTCCGACTCAATTAGCTACAGAAAAATTGGTTAAAATCAGGAATAAATACTGGAATTGTTAGTAATGGAAATAAAATACCGAAAGAAACTTTATTTATCGAGAGTTCAGGAAAAATCCTCAGTGAAAAATAATTGATTCTTGCTCTCCATTATTTTGCTTTACTCTGGAACAGTTCTATTCGAAAACAACGGCGGTAGACAATTGAAAATTCCAAGGAACAAATTTTCTGATTTAGAAATAAGCAAACTCACAGTTTTTCTTCAATACCAATTCTGCCAGAATATTACATTCACTTTCAACTGTAACATATCATCTTACAAGAAATCCGAACACTGGATTCAGACATATTATTGTTATTATGATCGGTTGGTAGCTGTTTACGAGGACCGTACATCTTCTATGTCCACCATCAGATATTGGTTCAATGAATTTAAAAAGGATCGAACATTAATTGTCGACGAGGACCGCCCAGGACATCCAAATACGGTGACTACGGATGATATGGTCCGTAGAATCCATGATATCCTATTAGCCCATCGGCGAATGTAGATTAGAGAGACTGCTGTGATGCTAAACATTTCATACTAACTCGTGCACGTTTGCTGGTAGTGGACCAATAACAAAATCGTGTGACAACTTCGAAGGACTACTATAATCCAATCCGAAACAGTTTTTACGACGATTTGTAACTGTGGACGAAACTTTATCCACAACTATACATCAGAAACCAAGGAGCAGTAGAAGCAGTGGACTTTTCCAATCGAATGAGCTCCGAAGAAGGCGAAGGCGATGTCATTGGCCGACATAGTGATCGCTACTGTTTTTAGGGATTCCCATGAAATATTTCTCTTGGACTACTTGAAAAGGGAAATACACTAATAAGGCAATAATACAGTGCAAAAACGCACCCTTCCTTACCGAACAAAATTGCCTTTACCCCTACACCCACTAACTTATTCATCAGCAGTCGCCAATCAAATCGGGCTACGAATTGTTACCTCATCCACAATATTCACCAAATATGGCACCGTGTGACTTTTTTGGCGCTCTTGTTCACCCGAACAGAGTGCCTATCATTTTGCCAGAATGTCTGTAATTTCAGAATATCGAGACGAAAATGGTCTCAATCGATTGGGTTCGACTCCCTGATGAAGAATTCGTGGCGAAAGTTGAGTCTGTCCGGCCGGCCGGCCGTATCCTCTCTAACATCCAAAAGGAATAAGCTAGAGTTTTCATATTTTCAGAATAGGTTAATTGTCCAAATATCTAGGTCAAGTTCGTTATTGGGCCAAATCAGCCGGATGGTTCAGTAATTATGAGCATCTGAAATTTTGTTTCCTCAATAACTACTAGAATATCCATCCGATCAAATTGATACTTGAAATATTGTTGAGGGAGGCTGCAACGAAACAGCTCGCAAAATTTCGCAGAAAACGTCAAGCTAGAAAACTTTTAAAAATTCCCAAAAAAAAATTTTTTAATCCTCACTATCTCATAAGATATTTTTCGGATTTCAATAAAAATTCGTGAATATATAGAGGTGATCGATATTTTACTTATCCTCAAATTTCATTGTCGTAGCTCTTTTCCATCTAAAGATATGATCATTTTTTTAATTTACTCAAGAGAAAAGAGAAATGACATACGTCCCGATGATTTTTTTTGAACGATGGCCATCACAGATCGATATTCGATTGACAAATGCCGGGCTCATTTATCAGTGTCAGTTGGCGTAATATTAATCAGAATTTTTCATAACGGGAAATCATAGAGATAGAATTCAATCTCGATGGCTGAAATAATATACGTTGTCAAAATTCAGAAAAGCACTGACGTAAGTTTTTAGGAAAAGGGAATAATAGCTTCGAACAAAACTTGGGTAAAATTATGAATAGTTATTTTTAATTTGAGATATAGGTTTGTTCATTCATTAGGCGTTCATACTTGCATCACATTGTCCCATAGTACGAAAAAAGACTATTGTTGACCTGATCAGAGTGCTTATAGATTTGTTATGGTTTGAATATTTACTCGCAAGTAGCTCAACAAGAGCGCCAAAGCAATCTGACCTCACGTCAGTGCTTTCTAAATTTTTTTTTATTCCAAACATGAAAAAATGGTTCGGTGGAAAGTAGTAACACATAAACAAATATAAATCACTCATTCATATATACAGCAGAATAAAAACCACTCATAATTGGTGGAATCACTGTTCTTCATAGCAAAATCACTCCAATGAATTTTTCGTGAGCCCTTGGGAAAACTCTTCCAAAAAATTGTATAGCTGCCGCAAACTAATTTGCCATCTTCTAGGAGTCGAGTTTCGCTTTGTGCTATCAGGTTCCTGTATAAATGTAGCAGTTCATGTGCGATAATGGTTTTTATTCTTTCGAATCGATGGGATATATTAAAATCTTATATTATATGGATGTTTCAAGTAGCACAGGAGAAGGATCCCAATATTGTTTTCCATGTATTATTACGATTATTTGCTAGAGCGGAAACGCTGTTTCAGAAGTTCAATTTAGGACGTTTCTGAATTCACGATACAGTTAGTGGTAACCAATGAACCAGTGAAGATTTTATGATACCAGTAATTATTCTCACGTATGAATTCAATTTGCGTAAACATCAATCAACAAACTAATTCATGAATAAATGTACAAAATTCGAAAAAAGGGAGATTTGAAAAGTATTTATTAATTCATCAATATGCATCGCCTCTTCGAAGTTATTTTTAGCAGATATAACAAAGAACGTATTCCATGAAATGAACTTTCCGGTATAGCCATCAGCTCGTCATTCGATTCTGACTTCATCACTTTAATTGTGGTAGAATGCATCCGTTTCATTGGTCTCTTCAGTTAAGGAAAAATATAAAAGCCGCAGGGAGTCTACTCTGGTGAATACAGTGGTTGATGTTTTATTACGATGTTTTATGTCATTGAAAATATGTGTAAATATAAGAGATGATCCGTTAAGAAAACATTAATTTGATCCATAATGTTATTGTGGAATATCCTTTATATAAAATAATAATTTACAAAGATGCAGAGAGGAGAGTACAAGGGGCTTGGTTTCCAACGAAATTTTTAAAATGGTTGGTTTGGCAACTATGAAAGCGAAACGCGCTATTGCAAGAACTCGTATATAAAAAATATATAAGTCGTTTCGTTGAAATCTCTCCTGAATAAGCTATCGTATTATGAAATGATACTGGGTGTACCTGAATAAATAAGATTGTATCAGCCCAGTTTCGCTTATGTATGTTGGGAAATACGGGAGGAACTTCATTGCTGTAAGCCTCAATATGCAAAATTCCCCTCAAAATTAACGTTGCTTTACCATAAACGTTTTATAGGCAATCGCGGTGAATCACCCCATATAATTCCGTGTACATGCCACCTTAGCGGTGGATGATGGCGACGTAACCCATGGTATTACCCAAGATCTCACTTTACGGAGATACAATCCCATAATACCGGCACGAATAAGGTTACATTTTCCAATGCTAAGAAATGCAAATCTTTATAAAATTCACAAATATATAAGGAGCTGTAAAAGCTATTTCATCTCGGAAGAGAAGGTCGCTTAGGGTTGAGCAGAAACACCACGAAGAAAACTAGGAAAAAATATCCGAATAGCTCAGGCGGAAGGTACGGGGCTTTGGCGCGCTGGTTCTAGAGTATTTTTTCATACTTTGAATCGGTGTCATACTAACAAACCACCACGATAAATGAACAAATATGTATTTCAAATGAAAAAATTACTACTGAGAGTTTTCTTTCAGGTTTATTCGAATCTAAAATTCCCTTCTCTTAAAACCCAACGGAAAAAGGTAGATTTTCATCGTAAATCAAGTAGAACTTGATATATTTCATGTAATAAGATAACAAAGGCCACATAGACCGTTAAATCTGTATCAACCATTGTGGGTGAAAAACATAATATTTTAAACGTGGAGAAGGTCCATTTGACTTCTTGTCTGCTATTGGGTTAATGCATAAAACTCATATTTTCTGGTGAAAGAAAAGTTACGACAATTTGAGAATATGAAAAATATCAAGAACGTCCTTCAAATGCACAAATTCTTGTTTGTGAAGGATGGATATCTAATGATGTATAAAATATTGAAAACAGTTTTTGAGAATTTTTCAACTTTTCATCGTGTCGATTTCTGCGAAATTCATGAAACCTATTTGTTCATCATTCAAATAAGTTCCGAATCAAAACTTGAATCGATGATTATTCAAGGATTTGTTGAGGGAATCAAATTCCAGATGCTCATAACTCCTGAACAATACCCGGAATTCTTTCAGATGGATCAGAAATGAGATCTTTATTGATAACTCATAAGAGTTCCACCCAATCTTCCATAATTCTTTATCGCTAATGTTCATATTGAAGGACGTATTATACCAGAAAGGTTTACGTGACTTCAATCTGGGAATTTTATTCTGTGGAATGTATGAAATAATTGCAAAAAAATTAAGAAAAGAATGATATTTGCTCCAAGAATTCAGAGCAGCAGTCTGTCTGCGAATACGGGGAGGGACAATGTTACAAAAAACTGGTAACCAATGAACCGGTGTAGGTCTTGTGGTGCCAGAAATCATTCTCATGGATGTATTCAATTGTGCATCGATTTTTTGTGTATGTCAACTATTAAACCAAACAGAGCAACAATACTCAGCTGCAGAAAAGACTGAAGCTAGAGATGCTGTGCGAAGAGTGGAAGCATCAGCACCCCAAGATGATCCAGCTAATTTCTGAAGAATATTATTATATTATTACTACATTCAAGAGTAATTTGTAATTGGATCAGAAAGAATTGCTAATTTTCATTGAGTAGAAGGAGTCTGTAACTTAAGCATACAGAAAGGATATAAAATTGTTGCTATCGATAACTTAATTCAATAGTTTCTGAATTCTTGTTAATTATTTGTAACTTACTAATTATCAGTTCAAAACAATGATTACTTTTTTGCAATAGTCTATTATTTATTTCACGGAATAAATTCTTGAATTGAATCTGTGGGGGGTATTTGCAACACTTCATCGAAACCTAGTTCAACGTTGCAGATTCCTCAACAGCTCTGTAAATTTTTACTTCATTATAGGGCTGAGTCTTCAACAAGATTGATCCTGATAAGCTCTATGATTAAAATTGCGAAAACCAACGCCGGATTGCGTATTTCCACCCAAGTATTTCCATTTCCTCATTGCTCTGAGCATAATTTATGGTGTTCATATGCACAAAAATAAGTGCAGCGGAAATTTCTTATAGTTAGAACCTCAAACGATAAAGCAGTCTCGTAAATTTTAATCATAATTAAGTTTGATAAACAGGCTGCCATGAATCTATTGAAACAATCACCTAGGACAACTTTGTAAGGTTTAATGAAACCATTACTGTAATGAAATCGTCGATCATTCTCAGCTATCTATCAGTTATCGTTACGAAACCAGGGAAGAATGCTTATAGCTGAATTAATTTATACCCGAGAAGTTAGTAGGTGATAGATTGTAGGCATCTCATACGATCAACATGTCAGGCTTGAAAAGACGCATGAAAATAATTAATTACGTAGCTAACTTATGGGAAATTCAATAAGCAATTTTCACTTCAAGATTGTCCCGATACGATTTCATTTAAGGGTGGAAAATGTTAGGATATGTTGCAAAAAGAAAAATCCTCTTTCCTATTTTGACATTTAAAGTATCATTTTTTAAATCAGATTGACGCAAGGAAACGTCTTTCTTTTAGTAATAAGTTGCATAAAGTATAATATGATCACTGGGGATGAAAAGGTTGTTTGTGCAACCAGCCTCAGGCAAAAAAATGCATCTTTTCTGCCCTTGAGATACAATGTAATATTTCATCACCAGTTGCGATGTATTGCCGTTGAGTTTCGAAAAGTGTCACATGTCAGAATTAGAAAAAATGATTTTCAACATTAATAGTTATAAATGAAATTATAATGATTTTAAGATGTTAACACAAGAAAGGATTACAATTAATCAACTGTTATATAACTTATAATTACCAAAGACCTACTTGCTGTAACGAGCTATCGTATTACCCTCATGTTTGTTTGATTTGAATATCGAAACGAAAATGGATTCAAAGAATTGGTTCCTCTTCATGATGAAAAATCATTGTTTTATCTACAGAACTACTCGTTAGACGGAGTATTTCAAATGGAAATGGAATTTGTTGTTTTAATTTTTAAAAAATTTCCAGACTTGTCCTCTATGAATATACACTTGGTTACATTTCCATCAGCACAAAAATTCAAAATTCACGATTGGCTCGCTTAATTAAGAATCTGCATTAATGGGTTTTCCATTAGCATCTATTCCGTTTCCATCATCCTTGCATATGGCTTCGTACTAGTTTTTGCACTGAACGATATCAGAACTTAATTGAAATTGCACATCAATTTCTCGGAAAAATACAATTTCCTGACACGGATTAGGGAAAAATTCGACAGTGCCATGAAAATTTTCCTGCACAATTTCAACAGAGTTCGTAGGTAGTGTAGCCCGTGGTCATCTGAAAAATGATGCTAATTCTGAACATTTGATATTAAAACTGTGATATGGAAATTATATTTCAGTATAACCATTTCATGAAATATTCAGCTGATTTATTTAATTAAACATATGATGTTCCAAATCAGTCAAGGATAATCTATGTGAACTCATTTTATCAGAAATTGAAACAATTCAATTAACAAAAGTATTCAAAATCCTCTTTGTTTCCATTTCCATTTATCCAGACATCAATTAGGTGCATCTTGAAATAGAATGATTTGCAATGAAAATCTTCAAATATTAATACAGCCAGCAAAAATTTCATCGTCGAGTTTTAATTATGATATTCATATTTCTATATGAATCTGCCCTTTGTTTCTCCCATCTATCGACCTGATTATCTTTTGTTTGTTGAAATTTCTGTATATTCATATAAGTTTTCATGAAGAGCTTGCATATTTTCATGTTGAGTTGACTGTCAGATTACGGATGGAAAATAAGAAATTTCAATTTTAATTTGAATTGTGGATAACATTCTTTAGAAACTGAACGAATGGGCTACAAGTTATGTGTGAAAAAAGAACATAGATATGGAACTCATTCAACATTTCGCATCAGGTTGGTAACAAGCAAAGAACTTACAGAAATTGCACAAGTAAAATGACCATTTTAACGATGCCAGACACCGAATTCATGGAGGTCTGGAATATGGCTCGCCTCATCAAATTTTTAATAACTCTTATGATAGTCAGCTATTGAGGTGCAGTTATCTATTGAAAGTAAGTGGCGAAATAAATTATAATTAATTGAATTTGAACGACATGGTAATTAAAAAATTCTTATCCAGAGGAAACTATTATGACGCTACACTATCGAAATTTTTTCAATATACTAAAACAGGAATCTGCAAATGCTTAGATTTGACTTAGAGGGAATTGGTAGGTCTCTTCATTTCATTGAAATTTTGAAGTTCTGGATCAATATACTCGTTTGAAAAGTCGTTGTCAATGAATACAAATACAGTTAAAATTTGCACTCTATTTTGATAATCCATATTTTATATGATCATTCTGAAAGTTTAGTTTCTATCTGGCAATTCACACTTTCTTCATAATCCTTTTGAAGTGGACATTTCTGTATAATTTCACCAAAGTAAACTGTTCAACATCCTGCATTGATTGAATTCCATGAAACAATCATTTAAGGGTAACGGAAATTAATTCTGGAAGTATAAAGAGATAGATGAATCTGCTCGTTCAGACACAATGCTGTATGAAAACTAGTTTTTTGTAGATCATCACATATTTTATGAATTATTTTGAAATATTTCAGAAGTCTTTATTTCGTTAGGCATTTCTATTCTCTATTTAACATAACCTTGTTATGGCAAATTCACATAACATTATTTCATGAAAAATATTCCCAATAAATTGTGTTCAGAACTTGAATGACTTTTGAACTATCTAACATTCGACCTATCAGCCCTGCACGAAAAGTATTGAGAGTAAATGCCTCCTTCAAGGTGATCCTCCTGTTTTTTCAAAAACCCATTTTTTCTGGGTTCTTGGGTCTTGAATTTTCGATAAAATGTGTTGCAATGGCTAGCAGTCACATGCCCTTTGTTATGAGGTCTTCCGAGAGATCACCAGACACTGGGTTCAAGTGAATTTATAACCTTGTTAAGTCTCGTTTTCTATTTCACATACTCAACAAGTAGGTTCGGCAAATCCGATTCATTCCACCCATCAATCTTCTTGTTTTTCCCTTGAAAAATGGTTTCGATATGATCGGAAAGAGATTGTGAAATCGACCCTTTTGCCAATAAGCGGAAGCTGTATCGGAGCCAGATAGATTTATTTGCCTGGGATCCAATGCCATACGAGGACATCCATCAACATCTCCAATCATGAGTGAAACTTCTTAACGATTGTATACAGATTTCATTCATGAAATAGTAACATCTAAGTAGGCTTTGAAAGAAGTTGAAATCAACATCTACTTACTATCTTTGGTAGTTTTTTTAGAAATGAAAACGTTGGCTTCGAAAAAACTTAGAAAAAACTTTGAGGGAATATTTTCAATTTGAAGTAAAAGTTTATTGGTTCTTCCACAATCATTGTGGCGGTTGTTTCAGTTTCACTCGGCCTCAGAGTCCAAGAAAAATTTCAGAACAAGCAAGCAAAAGCTCCAGGCATCAACTCAGTGCTTTTCAATATAGTTTGTCCATCAAATCAAAAATTTAGTGAAAATACAAATAACTGGGTTAATCTCGAGAACTATGAGATTATGTTTTTAATAAATTTGTTTCAAAATATTCAGAAGAACACTTAAGTCATCTCAGCAAGTTCCTATATTCCGTTTTGGAGTCTAAGGAATCATAAATATTGACTCACTCTGTATAACTTTTTTAAACCAGAGGGTTCATTAGCTCCGGCTGAATGATTGAGATGTTGGAAATTTAAATTAAGGGTGCAAAGTTTCAGTCTCAAATATGCCATGAACTCCAAGTTTTGGGTCGTTAACTACAAAACGTTTATTCAACCAAGCACTATTGTATTTCAGAACTTTGTGCGTTGGTTCCTGAAGTGTTCTGTTAGCCACCGTTTCTGTCAAGAAGTGACAAAAGATCGAATAGAATGAAGGCTTTCCTCTCACCTCACCATTCCCTACGAGATGCAAAAAGACAAGTCATGATGCGAGATTTTCATGAATGCCTTTGGTATTCCCTATACGAGGCATATGCAGAGAGTTGGTTTTGAATACGGGATGCTCCTTAAGTAATGAAGAAAAAATCTGAAAAAAAGGTATCGCAGATGTTTCGTTTTCGAGATACAAAGATGTGAAGTTACTGCACTTCACGATGTACAATTGTATATTCAATTGAAATTTTTAGCTGTGGTATCTGATGGTTTTGTCGTACCTGCTATGGATTTCGAAAAGATGATTTGAACAATGCCCTCTTAAAATCCAAATTATCACAAGATATCCAACGAGAGAACTGTGCTGAAAAACTTCATCGCATGTTCTTGTTTTTATTTTCAAACTGATTCAATGATTCACAGGGCTGTAATTGATTATTGCAAATCATCTCGAAAACGGAACATCTCGGATCCCATGCTTATCAACCTCTTTCCAAAAATCGTCTAAGGAGTTTAATTTTTTTGTTTATGCCACCAAGTACGAAATTCCCTCACAAAATGATGAATGAGATGATTATTAGGAATCAGCAAGAGAAGGAATTGAGGATCAACTAGGATAAGTTCGAGAATTCAAGAAACGCCCAAAGAAAGTCAATACATCACACCTCAATTTTCTGAACTCAAATGCCCTTCATTACACAAAGTCTTAACATGCAGTTAGATCGGGACAGCTTTGCAAACATACTTGGTTAAATATGGATTACTTGCTCAGCAAGTCCATGGATAAGGAGCAGACCCAAGAGGTACCACATGCAAGGCACAACTTTGTCTCACTTGATCTCTAAATTCTAGGACACAGGGTAGATCCAAGGAATAACGTTAGGGTTCTGAACCAGAAGACACTTTTTTATAAACAAAACAACAAAAAATGGGAATTTTAGTACATGATTTTCCCCGAAGAACTCAAGGTGTTAGCATAGATTACAGGCTTCCTGCTGACATGCTGCCTCGGTAAAACAGTATGGAGTGGTCAAGTCAGGGTGAAAATGGAACATCACTATACAAAAGTTTATAGGCCACGGGTTCTTCTGTGAGACTTAGACAGAGTGGATTTTCCCTGATATCCACAATATTCAAGTGAGTCAATGACATCAGCTTTGCTCATTGCAAATGACAGTATGGTTAAACGAATCTACGTCGTTGGGACTCCATATGTAATGATAAGAGAACGGAATTTTAGAGGGTTAGAGTTCCACACGAATAGGCAGCAATTTATAGCTGAGAAGGCATGTCGCTTTCCCCTACGTCAACGGTGCAAATAAAAGGTTAGACAAATCCACTTATGGTAGTTATTTTGCTATCATGATTCTTCAGAAAAACTTTATAGAATGTTCTAAACTTTCAATGTCGACGAAAAATTTGTACACTTTGTTTCATCTCATTGAAATCTTTTGTTGATTGATTTAGACTCAGATTCTCCTCCTCGTAAGACGCGTATAATAAGGGCATTTCCTCGAAATTAAACGAACTCACATGCCTGCATCATTGCTACCATTCTTAATATAAAAGAAATAAATGATATACAAGTGGAAAATTAATAAATATTGTTCACGTTTCATCAATGAATGAAATTCTACGAAATGAACGTTTGTATATCATTTCGCATGTTTGTTGAAGAAACCAATAAGAGTAAGGTAAACATCAAATCCCATGGGAATGGGAGCTGAGAAATGGTTTTTTATTCTGTTGTCTATAAGGATTTCACCCGAAATCTTTCACGAACGAATAATTCACGACTCTGGACGAAGGCCGTGAGAGAAAATTGAGAAACACTTTGATAAATTCACGAAAAGTATGAATGAATGGAAGGAATCGGTCATCCGTACGTTATACTCAAAGGGCGCGCGTCCTTTGAACGTGACGCTTCATATTTCTGAAAAAGAAAGATAATTCTGCTCTTTCCATTCAACAGATCCAAGAAACCAACTATCGGTTGAACGTCACAACACTTCGTCAAAGATAACAATTCAGTTAAAATTTCAAACTGATAGTTCATTGATATTAAAAAGATTGACATCGAATACCATTTAGTGTTTTCCATTTGGATCTGTGGAATTTACTATGGAAATTAGAATAACATTAACTTGGACCGAATTAATCCTAATAACTATAAGTCACCTTTTCTTTAAAAAAAATAATAACATTCAGTGATTTCTGAAGAGCCTCTGTCTTATGCAGTTTTATTAGAATATACTTTATGACTGAGACATCGATTATAATATGGTCATATATATAGTAAAAGTTTGAAGATGAAATCTTCTGTGAAAAAAAAAATATATATAATAGTAAGATTAATTGTATATCAGGACAAGCGCCAATCAATAAGGATTTCATATGAGATATTGCTCCAACGACTTAAACTACTCAAATAAAAGAGAAGGTTTGGAAAAAGAAAAATGAAACTCGAATGTAAATTCAACTGAGTGAACTAAAAAATTTCCTTTGAATCCTTTTCTCGTAAGGTCCTGATCGGATCTTGGAGTAACCTGCAACAAGGATCTCCAAAGTTATTCTTTACGACTGAAGTTGCAAGAGTGAAACTATCTTCTGTATACTCCCTAGAGAAATGTAATTGCATTATAAAAACTTCGAGTTCGAGTTCATTGCTTCTGTGGAGTCTGCGAACACCGACTTGATGAGACAGCTTGGGGCATTCTTTTCATGTATAAAAACATTAGTGTAACGTATATTACTATTTTACCAACATCAAATTGTTACTGCCAGAGCACAATTTATTTTATGAAAACTTTATGGAAATAATTTGTTAGATCAAAGATTCATTTATAAAATCAAGGATAATGTGAAATTTTTGTATTAGAAATGTAATAAAATATTGCGTTTCAGTAATTCTTGTTTTATATTTATTGTCTCATCAACTGCTTAGAGTTATTAGGGATATTGGCACATTAAATTTTGTTAAATAGACCCATGTATGATGAAAAGTTCCTAATGGAATCTGATTACACTGTTAGCCTAAAATATCATGAATATCTTCCTTTATACAAGGTGTCCAGAAAGAGTATCGGGTATTTGTTTTCGCGCCATATTCGGAACTAAAAGGAGCGGTGACGGGTTCGTGGCGTCCACCATTTTGTGGAGTTTTAGTCATGATGAAACAGTACTCGGGGACACATCGCGCATTTTGTGTACGAGCTTATTATCGTATTGGTGATTCAATAGTGATTGCTCAACGTCTCTGTCGTGCGAAATATCGTACACGCAACGCGCCAAGTGACGATAGCATTAAGAAATGGATCAGGATGTTCGAGAATACAGAAGCGATAGTTAAAATTCAAAACTCTGGTCGTCGTAGTTCAGTTCGCAATGAAGAAACTGAAGAATCCGAGACGAAAGCATTAACGACCACTGCATAGCCCAAAGGTCATTGGTTGGGCCGCTTTGTCTGCTAGAGACATAATAGTTCCTTATTTTCATGAAGATCAACGAGGCCAAGCAATTAATGTGAATATTGACTTAAAAACGTGGTTTCAGCAAGATGGGACCACTTGCCATACTTCAAATGATTCAATGGAAGTTTTTAACGAATTATTCCCTAATAAAGTAATTTCCCGATGGGGTAACATCAAATGGCCTCCTAGAAGCCCCGACCTTAGCCCTCCTGACTATAAGGTCTAATGTTTATATTTTTCAGATATGTTTTTTTTAATTCATCACAATTGAGAATAATGTGTAGAGTCACGATATATTTCAAATAACACAATTATTTACTATCATATTATTTACGTTTGCAATATACCAATCATATGTCCGATGGGCGGGATTTCATTGCCTTCACTCATCAAAACCATACCGTTATCATTTTTCATTGGTCACACTGGATCACGTGGTAGAAATCACCGAATATTATGTGTAATTCAATGATTTATCTGATGTAGAATTATTTATCTTTTTCCCTATTTCATCCATAATGAATTGCTCAAATCCTGTTTTTTTGTGTTGTTTGTCTTATTAAACATGTTTTTCCTTACACCTGTTGTATTTTGTTTTTTCATATTCAATCGTTGATTTATTACAGATGTAGTAATATGAAGAGTCACGAAGCAGTATATTTCAAATAACAAGCAAACTCTCGAACGTAGTCACTAATTGGCTCTTTTGTGATTCCCTCACAAATCGGAAATAACATGTCAGATGGGAGGAGCGTAAGTCGCAATTATTCTAAGTGATAACACTGCAGTTGTCATTTCTCATACCAGATGAAGGGGTGAAAATCTCGATTTTCAAACAAATATGCTGTATGATTTCATAATATATCTGGTGTTGAATAATTCTTATCATTTTATATAGTTCGTGAATATTGTTGCTTCAAAAGGTAGGTTTTAAGTTATTGAAATTGCCCCTTCTGTGGCTTTTTGTCGGAGAGTGGTTTTCTTTAAATTTAGTCAGTGGTGTTGAACTGTACTCACATTGTTGAAATTGATTTCTTGAGATGGACCAGAATTAACAATTTCTTTTGTTTCCAGTGACACATTATTCATCCTTGCTATCATTTGAAGGATCTCTGTTTAGTTGGCAGAAATTTTGCAAGAATTATGTTTGAATTAAATATATATTTGAATTCTTGGTGTCCTCCAATATTATATAATACTCATAAATAATAATATGCCGAATAAAACATTAAGAGTAAGTTAAAAAACTGGAGAATAAGAGCACAAATGCTTTTCCATATTGTTTTCATTACACTTCTATATTTCTGATAATCCAGTGAAGTGATGTTTTCTGAGTGAGATATAATTTTTTGGGAAAACTTTCTTCGTTTTATTTTTTTGATGAAAAATAGCATTCGATTGACAAAAAAAAAATAAATGAAGAGCAAAATCTTCTGCAAGTGAAAAGCAATTAACCACCTAATTATTTAAATTGTTAAAAATATTTGAGTTTGAATGAGGCTACTGACATCATGTAACTAAAAAACTTCAAGTATACTTTTAGATATGGAGAAAAAATTCAATAAAATAGCAATTCTTGAGAAGCTCTTGGTGCTATACCTCTCTGGTTTCATTTCGAACTAATCCTATATTTCTGATTTTCCTAAAATTTTGACTTAATAATGGGAATCAGGGAATTCAGAGCTATGGGAAAAATTTTTGAATACAAATTCATAGCAGCCCGTTCGCTGTTGAATAAACGCAACCTCCTACCTCAAAAACTCTGCTTGCTCAAAATATCATAAGCAGTTTCAACAATGAATTCAAGCACATTCACAAGACAACTAATGGATGAAATCCATACAGTAAACACATAAACAATGAAAGATGGTGTAAGCGGATTCACCTCGGTTGCTCTCCTTATCATCCCTTACCACCTTCGCAAAACTGACTTATCTCGAAGGTGCAATATTTGTACCACTCTCGTCAAGCCGCAATTTGGTTTCTGGAACCGCGAAACAGGTGGTTCGGAGTTCAACACGAAACTGTGGCGTGTGGAATCGAGCGAACTCACGGCTCTGGATGAGACAGACTCTGGAAAGGGAGTTCGGAATGGAACGCAGCCGGGTTAGAAATTCTGGCAATCTGGAATATAGCGAACTCAAAGTGACCACTTGCATTTCAGCTAAAACGAGAGGAATTGAAATTCATTGTAGAAAGACAGTTGAAAACACCTTGATCTTAAGGAACTGGCCTAGTTGAATTCAGCAGGCAAAAGATTTGAAATCAGAATGGATTATTAAGGAGTGTTCGACTGAATAATATAATCAATCTTGAGTGAATGAAACATATAAGAGTTGAATCTCTCAGGACTCTGGGGTTCATAATAAGGATTACTAGGGACTTCAACATCGAGACTCTTCACCATCTTTACATCTCGTTGGTTAGACCAATGTTGGAGTTCTCCTCTGTAGTGTGGTCTCCATACTTATCGGTCAACGTTTCCTTTCTAGAGAGGGTCCGAAACAGATTTCTCAAGTATGCCGCTCTTAGAACGGGTACGTTTTCACTTTATACTTTCTCCGCCAGTTGAATGCGGGAACGCCTTGGAGTATCCTCCTTGAGGAGGAGAAGATTTCATGCGGATGTGATATTCATTGCTAAGCTCTTTCAGGGTCTTCTGTACTCCCCAGACTTGTTGTCACAATTCAACTTATATGTTCCACCTCGACCCATCCGAAGGTTTGATTCATTTCGACTCGCCCAATCTAGAACCAATTATTGTTTTCATTCCCCGGTTTCGAGATTGAAGCAAAACGCTAATGTCGTCGACTCATTAGGAGTCGAGGTTGAGGAGAGAATTGAAGTACCTAATAAGACTGTGATATTTAAGATTAATTTTTCTTTGTGCTTTATATTGTTTTTCTGTTTCATATTACACATATATTTGTACTTATACTTGCTTTACCTCTACATCTACTCTTTTTCGTGTTATACTACGCAGATTTTATTATTTTGTGTTTTATTTTACATACAAAGGTCATGTACCGTTAATAAATGAATAAACAAATATTAAACCATGTGGAGATTTGAACGTACTATTCAAATTCTTTAATCTATCAATTTTCGTATCAGTCACACCAACTGCGAAAATAAAATACAAAAGATACTGGGAGGTATAATCTGAATTTTTCATTGAATTCCAATAAATTTCTCATAATTCTTGACTGAAATAGAGAAAATATCGTCTAATACTCGTTGCAGAAGGCAATTCCAACACTCATGCGTTTAAAATTTTGCATTCGTGTTGGAATAGTTGCCCATTCTGCAACTTGTTCTAGAATATACTATTCTCTTTTCTACACTTCAATATAGACGATAATCGGCTGTCGTTCAACGGTGGCATTCGTACTTCTCTTTTACCGATAAACTAACAATCTTTTAGAGATATGACATTTTACCTCAACCTTTATTCATCATAAACTTGAAAATATTCCGTTCTATTATTGATGTCAAACGTAAACTTCACAATGAAATTTAAAGTCTACCCTTAGATAAAGTTTATGGATGTAACAGAATCGAACTCTTACGAACGCTTCTAAGTTCATCGGATGTTATCTACAGTAAATTACAGTTGAACGACTTTTATATTCGATGTAGTTTATTTGTATCGACAGTATTTTTGCTTCAGTCCGGTCCAAACAAAATGGATATTCCGGAAGATTAAAATCATGCAACTGCATTTTCACTATAGGGTTAGACGACAGTGAATTCCTATTTACAGACAACCATTTTAATGGTGAATGATATGATTGCAATTTCATACAACCGTCAACCTAAAGACTATATAATTTTGTGACTTTCATTGGTGAAGGATCAATAAAACCCTGAAATAATAACTTCTCTGGTTATTTATTATTGTCGATCATTGGACGATGTATAAGTTATATAGGGTGTTAGGTTAGCCCATATATATTTAATGAAAGTTGGTGGATGGTATCATTTCGAAAGAAAGATTTCCATCCAAAAACAAACCATTAGCTTTATTGAAAAATAGTAGTCACAAATGTGTTTGATGTATCAAGTTCACTAGACGGGAAAAATAAAATTGAAGAATATTTTTTTTTATAATCTTCGTGAGAGGTTATCAAATATTTCAAAATCAAATATCCAACTCAATTTTTATAGCAGAAACACATGTTTTCTGAGTCCGATAAACCTGTACCTAAGTAATAACCATTATTTATTTTCATTAGTGCTTGCTTGAAGTTAAGGATTATTGAGTAGAAATTGGTTGGAAGGTTCCGACTAATTTAAACTCCAACCATACCCTGTGTCTCAATTCAGTTTTGATTTTCACGCCATTGTGATCTTAATTGCATAAGAAAAGGACCAGGATTTCAATGTGGATCTAAAGGGTGACAGCTACGAGTATTGTTGAAACATGCAAAGAAATAGGAAAATATGGAAAAATGATCATCGCCATTTTTGGGAAAGATAGGAAGATAACTTTTTTTTATTGACATTTGTTCTTATACCCATAATGAAATGTACATTATTTTAAACTTAATAACAACATTTAGGAAAAAAAATATATATTTTTTTTATCTCATTTTCATATTCATGAAAATCTCTCTGAATTGAAATATTTCTTATTTCCATATCAAAATTCAAGACAATAACACCAAAATTCATATTGACACTAGAGAAATTCTATTCATTTGACATATTTTCCGATGAAAGTTTGAATTTTTCAATCGTGGATTCCTCATGAGTCATAGTCGTCCTTGGCTTCTCTGAAATCAAAATTTTAAATCATTAAACGTCTTTATATATTAAAGACGCCTAGTTTTCTAGAATTAAATGGTACAATGCTGGAATTGAAAGATTTCTTGGATATCAATAATCAATTTGTACTTTCCAAACTTAATGAATCAATCAAGAATAACATACAAAATATCAAGTATGTATTCAGAGAAATTCAGGAATATTTCAAAGATCTTCTAGCTGAACGAATTCTACAAAATTTTCAACCTATTTTTCTCGTTATTCAAACCTCTTCCAAGTAAAAATTTGATCAGATTGATATTCAAGGAAATATGAAAACTATAGCTCATCTCCTTTGGATGATATTTAGTATACGGCAAGATGGAGATAGTCAAGTATGACTAGGTTCTTCAGCAGGAAGTCAAGAGCACTTGAGACCTTTGTCGGTCCGATATTCGAAAATTACAGAAATTTTGACAAAATCATATCACACTATTTTAAACTAGTAAGCGGGTAGATCCATAGGCCCATAGATCCATTTGCCAGTAGATCCATAAGCCAGTAGTTCAATAGGCCCATAGATCAATATAGACCATAGATCAATATAGGCCAGTTGATTCATACGCCAGTAGTTCAATTAGCCCATAGATCAATATAGATCATAGATCAGTGAAGCTCATAGATCTATGAGAAAACCCGTTGAAAGCAAAGAAACTTGAAAGAACGCAAAAAAACACAAAAGAAAGCGAGAAAACATGAAAAGACCCGAAGAAACACGAAAGAACGCTAAAAGCCCGAAAGAACCCAAAAAAATCCAAAGGAACGCAAAAAAAACCGTTGAAAGCGAAAAGACCTGAAAGAACTGGAAGAAACACGAAGAAACGCGAAAAAACACGGAAAAACACGGAGAAACGTGAAAACACACCAAAGAACGCGAAAAAACACGAAATGGCGCGATGAAACACAAAAGAACCCTAAGCAACACGAAAGAAAGCGGAGAACCACGAAAGAAAACGCGGAAAAACATGAAAGAACCCGAAGTAACACGAAAGAACGAAAAAAATCCAAAGGAACCCAAGAAACCCCGAAGGAGCACAAAATAACCGAAAGCGCGCAAAAAAACTCGAAGGAAAGCTAAAAACCCCGAGGGAACACAAAAAACCGAAAGCGTGCAAAAAATACCGAAAGAACTTGTAAATTGCACACCCTGTATATCAATCGATCGCGAATTCATTGTTAATGGCACACCCTGTATGACATTTCATTGAATTTAGCTCCCTTACGCGGAAAAGCACGAAATCTTGAGAAAAACTCTGGTGAATGTCAGCGCTACTCGGATCTGACACCCTGTATATGATTCGTATATCACATGATTGCAAATTCATTGTAAATCGCACACCCTGTATGACATTTTGTCGATATTAGATCCCATACGAGAAAAAACATGAACACTTGAAGAAAAATGCATATGGGACACCCACTATATAATTGATTCGCAGTGGGTACTTTTTCCATAAAAAATTCAGACGGAAAAACTCTCGAAGAAAGACTATGGTGAAAGTCAGTGCTTCCAATGTGCAAAGCCCGTATATCAATCGATCGCAATCGGTGCATTCCACAAAGGTAGTATAAACATTATTTGATAAAGCTCCTATGTAACACCCTAAATATGTTGAATGATTGTTTGGGCTATTACCATCATCTATTGTGGATGTAATGTTTTCCGACGTTTCGATAGACATCTTCTATCTTTATCAAGGAGGAAAAATAAACCTTTTGAAAATTATCAATTTTCAAAAAGTCATTATTGACAGAAGTCATGAAAGAAAATGAACGATGTTATATACTCATCTATGATATGATGATCTTTTTAAGTTGGATCGAACTATCGGCGTCCAAACTTCTGGCAGATCTATAGATGGAGCACTTATGGAATCAGGTGTTATTTTCATAAATGCTGCTTCTTTGATTTTTCTTCTTGCAAGTTTTTCTTCGTTGGATATTATTGATGCTTCATCCCACTTTATACGATGATTCTCATCTACAGCATGTTGGACCAACCTGGATTTGTCGCTGTCTAGTACTCGTAGAAGCTTCTGATGTTCTTTTATTCGTACATTCAGAGGGCGTTTAGTTCCTCCGATGTAATCGATCTTCCACACTCGCAAGGTAATTCATATATGCAGTTCTTTGTCCTTTGTGTCTCATTATTAGGCTTAACTTTTGTAAGTTTAGCTCTGATAGTGTCTTGAGTTTTGAATCATTCAACACGAGCTCCATCATCAACCCTGTATATGAATTGAAAATAAGTTTTCCATAAAAAATAAATCCAAAAAATATCGTTTCAACTCCATCAATTTTACAAAGGTAAAATAAAAATTATTCGAGAAAGGTCTGAACGTGTATTCATGAACAGAGTGCTTTGCCGTTTTCTCCTGAATAAACTAAGTGTGTCCGATTCTAACATAGAGTATCATAAGTTGGATCGGAGCTCGGAGAGGGTAATGAATTCGCGCGAAAATCGAGTTGAAAATGCTGATTTTGAAACGAATAGTTGAGGTACTTTTCTTTCGATTCGTGAACCGTGAGTGGTCTCTAGAGATTCGGAATCTCCAGTAGATTCTTATTCGAGCACTTGGAAGGCGCGAAGAATCTTCCACCGCCGATATCGAGCAAAAAATCGATGCCGGATTTTCAAAATTGGAGCTCGCGTTCGGCCATCATCGGAATCGTATCAGAAACTGTGACATTTCACCGCGTATTTCGTGAAAATTACCGATTTTGGAATGAAGAATTCACGGCCTTATCTCGCTACTCGGATATGAAAATTGGTACCCAGAGATGGGAAATTTCACGTAGATTCGTTTTCTACCGATCACAGGGCGATTTATATCGTTTTTGACCGGCACGGAGGGAAAACATAGGTGCGGTTTTTGACGTTTCAGAGAAGTTGGGAGTCTAAAAATTGCCGTTTTATATGCATCATTTTCGTATAGATTTCGGGGGGCTCCGCGGCTGAGGTCGTAGCCAGGCACGAGGACGTTCTTCGTCTAGAAAAAGCGACCTCCCCCGCCCCGTGAGACGCTCTGGCTTCGGAGGAGTACTTCCGCCCGTTTTTCGCCTTTGGGCGATTTCGCGAAAAACGCCGATTTCGCGATTTTCGTTTGAAAATTTCGGGCGCTTTAAGAGCGCCCGGGAGGTTTCGCGGTCGCTTCTCCTAGAAGAGGATACGCCCTCTCGTTTTTTTTACGGGACCCCCTCTCATAATCTTCTCTGGTTCGTTCCTTACTGCTATATTTATATCGATAAACATAAAAATCATTTTAGAAATGTTTCATTTTTCGATTTTTGAACTACACCTTCCGAATGAAAAATATCCAATTGCAAGTCCATATCAGTATCATTTCATCAAATCGTGAATATCGTATGTTGACAAAAGGCTATTAATTTCCTGGAAATCATACTGATAATGATATAATTTTATGATGAACTTCCTAACTCATTTGCCTAACATATATAGCCCCGATAAATATCAAAAACAAATCAAATGTATATCTCTCTAATGAATGAGCTGAACTTTTTTTTGAAATATATTGATTCATTTATCAATATTGATTTTGTCTTTGGCATGGAATCAGCCTTCAAATAAAATGAATCCACAATTGTGTTAGATTTTTTCATTCCTCTGAGTATTCAGGATAATCAATCTATATATACGGTATTCTTTTCTACGTCCAACGAATATAATTTATTGATGGATGAAATGAAATGAATGTTTTCTAGTTGGTCCTATTCCAAACTTTTTATGAAAATCGCTACATTCACTTGAGGTAGCTTATTGATTAATGTTATTGAACTGTTGTCATTTATTTCAAAACCCAAAATCATGAAACATTTCCAATATTCAAATTTTTTTCGAGACCTTCATTTCCTTATTTTACTTAACACTCATAAAAATTGTTCTTCAAACTTTTACTTTTCTCAACCAAAGTTTGAACCCTGTCTCACTATCAATACTTATTTCTCATTTGAGTTTGTCGGTTTTTGTAACCTGATAATGATCGTATCTACATTGAAGAAATAATGATGTTGGAGCTGAGCTCCTCCAAGAATAACAAAATGAAACAAAATGAACAAAAACAAACAGTTGGCTCTGAGTTTCACAAATTTAATGAAAACACGGTAGACATGCATGTTTTGGGTTTCATCCCATTTTCAGAACTGATTTGAAGTTTTAACATGTTACTTGATATTGTTATGTGAATATGAGTACTGAATCAACCGATATTAGTTTATATTTAGTCCTGAAAATGGAATGAAATCGAAACACGTCAACTATGTTTTAATTACATTTCTGTGGGTTTGATCCACCCTTCGTTAATTCCATTAGTTATGTTTGAACATGCGGTAAGCTAAAAATCAAATTTGTTGAACAAAATGATCGGCGTTTGCGGAAAATTATTTCATTGAATCGACGGAAATGAGAAGAAAGATTATTGAATTATATTTGATACCCTAAAGGATACGAGTACAATGCATTGACCTAAATTTGCGTAACGATAATAAATTTTATAATCATATTCGCCTTGATTGCATAACAAATAAAACAGGCTGTTTCCAAGATTATCAGACATTCTTGGGGAATTTAGTGAATCATTAAAATTTGGTGATTGATATATTATTTGTGGATTTACTTCCTTATCGATTAACTTTTTCCTTCACCTTAAATAGCATGAATGAGTTTTGAGTTCCTGAAACGAAACAGAAGGAAATATTCCTCGATATAAATCATTCAATGTTAGCAGCAGCTGTGTATACCCATGGAATCAACATTACACGCCTAATTCATGCACCCCTCAAAAACACATTTAGAAGGAAATATATTGATATCTTCAGGCTGAAATTTTCATCTTTGCTGCAGTGCTCCCAGAGGAATTCATATCGTTATGGAAATGTGTCTGGTATTTGGTATGTAAATTGAATGATAAAATGCGTTGCTCCCAAAAATGACCTATCCTCTAGAGAGCAATCTGCGATTTTTTCCACTGTTCATGTAGGATGTCAGTTTCATCAGATATTTGGAATTTGCAGAGTAATCGAATCAAATCCTCTATTGTATTCATTTTTGCGGGCTGTCAGTAATTTTCGAATATAGAAAATGGTCCCAATGGATTGGGTTCGACATCCTGATGAATGATCCGGGGTCAATTTTAAGTTTGCTGGACTAAATCCGTCGAATATTTGGGCAGTTATGAGCATAAGAAATTTGAGGTTTCGTCAATAACTCCTGGAATATCCGTGGGATCAATTTTCAACTTGCTTACCCCCATTCGGATTTCCATACTCTGGAAAACATACTATCATCAGAATTGGAAATTTTAATGAGTGGCGATTATTGCCCAATCCCAATAAAACAGGGGTATCTAGTTTCCATCTGAATAATCATGAAATATATGTAGGCTATTTTATCAATTGTCTAGGGGTTATGATAGATTTCCACCTACAGGTAACGTCTAACGTCAAAATAAACAAGGCTCTCGTATTTACAAGTTTATTTACACTACTAAGAAATAAATAAAATGATCGTCTAATATATAAATACAAAGGCCGATACTGAGTTCTTCGTCTAAATTCTACAACGATCGTTAAGTTCTTAATTTCGGCTAAAAGTTCTAAACTCGCGAAACGTCTATTCGTCTTTCGTCTAACGTCTTTTCTTCAAGGTTACTGATTGTTTCTTCAGTATAGAGTTCCCTAACTATCAAATATGGGTGTACCTTTTCACGCTGAGGGCCAACATTTACTTCAAATATAAGCAACTTTTATTTCCAGATCTATAATGACAACAACATGACAAGTTGTCTCCTAGAAACTATTACAAAACAAATTGACTATCAACTTATATATTTGAAAAACAAAGTAGGTGAATTCTTTAATTCCAACAGTTACCGTTCTTATCAGCTTAAACTTAGAGTGTTTCGATGGAAACCTTCAGTCTTCAGTAACTTTCGTAATTTTTAAGGTACATCCCTAAACACTCTCATTGGTTCACTTTAAACGAATGGGGTTTACCATAGTTCCCACCACTGTACTCAGGGTACTTCGTCATAACTCTTATCTCTCTCAACTCTTGAGATGCACATGTAAACCTTTTAATATAACACATCCGAGTCTCACTTGGTACTCAATAAATATTCAAATATGTCATCTCGAACATATCCCTTCAATTGGGTTGTCTAGATGGCGCCTAACAAATGAAAGGGAATAGTTCGTTATCTTAAGAATTATCGATACACGAAGACGCGCTAAGAAAATATCGGATTTCACATTTTCAACACAGGTCCGCACTGGCACCAACTCCATCCAAAAATGCTAAATCCTACATATAGATGAAATTAGCTGTAACTATCAATGATTATTCTATGGAACATAATTTTTATCTTAAATACTTAGGAGTTAAATTATATTCAACTCTCAGTTACCAGGCTCATTCGGATGATCTGAGTCTAAAACTGAAAACTGGGAATAATATTCTTCAGAAATTAGCTGGATTACCTTGGGGTGCTAATGCTTCCACTTTTCGCACAGCATCTCTAGCTTTAGTCTTTCTGCAGCTGAGTATTGTTGCTCTGTTTAGCTTAATAGTGCACATACACAAAAAATCGATGCACAATTGAATACATCTTTGAGAATAACTAGTGGCACCATAAGATCTACACGGGTTTATTGGTTATCAGTTTTGTCTAACATTGTCCCTCCCTATATTAGAAGGCAGATTGCAGCTCTGAATTCTTGGAGCAAATATCACTCTTTTCCTAATTTATAGCCAATTATTTCATACATTCCACAAAATAATATTCCAAGATTGAAGTCACGTAAACCATTCTAGTATAATACGTTCTTCAATATGAACTACTATCAGCTCCAAAAATTCCCCTATTGTAAGGGTACTTGAACGGTGTAACCTTTTCAGGAATACAATTGCTATCTTTAATAATTATTTGAAAACATTTATGAAATATTTAAGATATTAATTCCAGATATTTTCAAATGGTTTGGGGGGTGCAATTATGTAGTGGACAATGCAGTATATTTGTTTTTTTTTACATCTCTCTTTAGTATTAAATTTACACTAGTTTAGTTTGAATAATCGTTGTGTACCTCTGTAATTGCTCAATTCATTTGTGGACCTTCTTCTGGGTATTTGTTTACCTGTGTATGTTCCTCTGTTGAATAAATAAAAAAACATAAGCGATGAAGAATTATGGAAGAGTGAGTGGAACTCTTATGAAATGTTCAAAAAAATCTTATTTCTGATCAACACACTACCACCTTGTGTCATTTCTACATAGAAGTAATGACACAATTATTGTTCAAATCTTTCAGGAACCTTCTGATCTCGTTCTAACTATCGGCACCCTAATTATCTATCTTTTCGATAACTGTTCTTTGTTATGATTATCGCTTTCCTTTTCTGGCACTGCTGGTCTTGGTGAATCTAATGACTTCTTCATTTCCAGTAATGAAATACGTTGTACTGGTACTGGTCTCTGTAATTCACCTGTGACAGTTTTCAACTTGACCAACCTCACTCTTCCATCACGTCCAGGAATAGTTTCAACAACTCGACCTAAGGGCCATTCCAATTTCTTTTCATTGAAATCCGATATCAAAACAATATATCCAACTCTGACTGATTCAGTGGAGATTTTCTTCGAGAAGAGAGTGAGTCGGCCTAAATATTCTGACTTGAATCTTTTGTTCAAATCAATTTTTAGTTTCAAACGATACTTTAATCGTCTGCTGAAATCTTTGGCTTCAATTAAATCAAGATCAATGACTCCAACTTCTTTGATGTCTTGTAAGAACATCGCTGGTGTGAGAACAACACAATCGTTTGGATCTTCGGAAATGTATGTCAATGGACGAGCTTTCAAAACTGCTTCACAATCACAAAGAACAGTCTGTAGTTCTTCGAAATCAAGACTTGTTTTCCCAAGAGTTTTTCGTAACAAATCTTTCAATAATCTTGTAAGTCGCTCCCACCAACCTTCCCACCACCCAGCTGTTGGAGGATTCAGCTTCCATTTTATTTGTTGTAATTTCGTACAGTTTTCTGCTGTTTCCAATTAGTTTGTAAGGCGTTTGGAATTCCAACGAAATTCGTTCCACAATCTGTATAGATTGTTGAAGGTCTACCTCGACGAGCGATGAATCTTCTCAATGTCTGTAAAACGCATTATTTTTTGACAAGGACGATTTTAATTCAAGATGAACAGCTCGATAGACAGCACAAGTATATAAAACGATCTCAAACTTTCTCATTTGATTTAATTTACAAAGGTCCTGCTAAATCTATGCCCACAATCTCGAATACAGCAGCATCACGGACTCTGTTTTCTGGTAAACTTATGGTAGGACATTCTAGAAGTTCACCTCTAAATCGAGTCCGTGATGCTGCTGTATTCGAGATTGTGGCATAGATTTAGCAGACCTTTGTATATAAAATCAAATGAGAAAGTGTGGATCGTTTTATATATTTGTGCTGTCTATCGAGCTGTTCATGTTGAATTAACATCGTCCTTGTCAAGTAATGCGTTTTTTTCTTTGGAGAAATCTCCTTCCAACTTATCATAAATCCTCATAAAAGCTGTTCTTTGTAGAGCTAAGGCTTTCTTGGTTTTTTTCCATACTTGTAATAGAAGGGTCTTCAGTCGCCAAATGAAACTGATTGTTTCTTCAGTATAGACTATATCAAATATGGTTGTACCTTTTCTCGTTGAGGGCCAAAATCTACTTCAAATATGAGCAACTTTTATTTCCAGATCTATAATGACAACAACATGACAAGTTGTCTCCTAGAAACTATTACAAAACAACTTGACTATCAACTTATATATTTGAAAAACAAAGCAGGTGAATTCTTGAATTCCAACAGTTACCGTTCTTATCAGCGTCTAAACTTTAGAGTGTTTCGAAGGAAACCTTCAGTCTCCTGGAACTTTCGTAATTTTTAAGGTACATCCCTAAACACTCTCATTGGTTCACTTTAAACGAATGTGGTGTACCATAGTTCCCACCACTGTACTCAGAGTACTTCGTCATAACTCTTATCTCTCTCAACTCTTGAGATGCACATGTAAACCTTTTAATAGAACACATCCGAGTCTCACTCGAACATATCCCTTGAATCGGGTTTTCTAGACGGCGCCTAACAAATAAAAGGGAATAGTTCGTTATCTTAAGAATTATCGATACACGAAGAAGTGCTAAGAAAATATCGGATTTCACATTTTCAACACAGGTCCGCACTGGCACCAACTCCGTCCAAAAATGCTAAATCCTACATATAGATGAAATTAGCTGTAACTATCAATGATTATTCTATGGAACATAATTTTTATCTTAAATACTTAGGAGTTAAATTATATTCAACTCTCAGTTACCAGGCTCATTCGGATGATCTGGGTCTAAAACTGAAAACTGGGAATAATATTC
The DNA here is from genome assembly GCA_030674115.1 of Micraspis discolor. Lineage (NCBI taxonomy): Eukaryota > Metazoa > Arthropoda > Insecta > Coleoptera > Coccinellidae > Micraspis > Micraspis discolor. The sequence goes on from JARTUT010001740.1 coordinate 9,353,810, forward strand.
TTCAGAAATTAGCTGGATCATGTTGGGGTGCTAATGCTTCTACTTTTCTCACAGCATTTCTAGCTTTATTCTTTTCTGTAGCTGAGTATTGTTGCTCTGTTTAGCTTAATATTGCACATACACAAAAAATCGATGCACAATTGAATACATCTTTGAGAATAACTAGTGGCACCATAAGATCTACAGCGGTTTATTGGTTATCAGTTTTGTCTAACATTGTCCCTCCCCATATTTCTTCATAATTCTTGGAGCAAATATCACTCTTTTCCTAATTTATAGCCAATTATTACATACATTTCACAAAATAAAATTCCAAGATTGAAGTCACGTAAACCATTCTAGTATAATACGTTCTTCAATATGAACTACTATCAGCTCCAAAAATTCCCCTATTGTAAGGGTACTTGAACGGTGCAACCATTTCAAGAATATAATTGCTATCTTTAATCATTATTTGAAAACATTTATGAAATATTTAAGATATTAATTCCAGATATTTTTAAATGGTTTGAGGGGTGCAATTATGTAGTGGACAATGCAGTATATTTGTTTTTTTACATCTCTCTTTAGTATTAAATTTACACTAGTTTAGTTTGAATAATCGTTGTGTACCTCTGTAATTACTCAATTCATTTGTGGACCTTCTTCTGGGTATTTGTTTACCTGTGTATGTTCCTCTGTTGAATAAATAAATAAATAAAAAACATTAGCGATGAAGAATTATGGAAGAGTGAGTGGAACTCTTATGAAATGTTCAATAAAAATCTTATTTCTGATCCTTCTGAAAAAAATTCCGGGTTTTGATCTTCCAAGAAGAATTCGAACAGTTCTTAATCCTTTGAGAATAGGTCATGGCCGTACCAATAGCATGCTATTGAGATGGAACTCAGTTCCAAGAGCAAGTTGAGAATATGGATATGCAAAAGCAACAATACCTCATCTCATCAATAATTGTCCCAATAAATTCCAAGATGGTTTAAGGGCTATTCATGATGTTTCCGATTCTTTTTGGCGCTCTTGTTCACCCGAACAGAGTGCCTATCATTTTGCCCGAATGTCTGTAATTTTGGAATATCGAGCCAAAAATGGTCTCCGGCCGGCCGTATCCTCTCTAGCATCCAAAAGGAATCAGCTAGGGTTTTCATATTTTCAGAATACGTTAATTGTCCAAATATCTCGGTCAAGTTCGTTATTGGGCCAAATCCGTCGGATGGTTCAGTAGTTATGAGCATTTGAAATTTTGTTTCCTCAATAACTACTAGAATATCCATCCGATCAAGTTGATACTTGGAATGTTATTGAGGGAGGCTGAAACGAAACGGCTTGCAATATTTTGCAGAAATCGTCACGCTAGAAAATTTTTAAAAAATTCCCAAAAAAAAATTTTCAATACTCATTATCTCCTAAGACTTCATTTAGATTTAAATAAAATCCGTATATATATTGAGGTTACCGATATCTTACTCATCCCCAAATTTCATTGTCGTAGCTGTTCCCCTTCTGAAGATATGATCATTTTTTTCATTTACTCAAGAGAAAGATAGAAATGTCATGAAGTTCGAGCTTTGTAATTGAGAGATTTGCCATCACAGATCGATATTCGTTTGACAATTTGCGGACCTAAATATCAGTGTCAGTTGGCGTAATATCAATCAAAATTTTCATAGAATTCATAGAGGTAGAATTCGATGTCGATGACGTTGTCAAAATTCAGAAAAGTACAGACGTAATATTAATAAAAAAATTTTTATCATAGAGAAAGAATTTGATGGCGTTGTCAAAACTCAGAAAAGCAATGACGTAAGTTTTTAGGAGAAGCATAGAACAAAATTTGGTGAAAATTATGAGTAGTTATTTTCACCTCACGTCAGTGCTTTCTGATTTTTTTTGGAATAGGTTATGACTTTCAAACAAATTTGATATGTATTTTTTGTATTCATTTCTTTTTTCTGCTTCTGTCTTTTTATTTTCAGATTCGATGTGGGCAATTTGAAGAAGCCTCTGTGTTAATAAATAGAAGACCACTTTAAAAGAATGAAGTCCCTCAAATATATTTCAGCTTATTTTTGTTCACACAACAACACATATGGGAGGAGCCAGAGTTTTTCTTACTGGGGTTTCATGTCATAAGCCGAATTGTATGGCACCCCGTGACTAACCCCTGCTAACACTTACGCGCTCTACTGTTTGTTAACCAGAAACTTTGTTTTATGTTACTTTATATCTGTTAAGATATTCATGAAAGCTCCATAAAATTTGATCGACTGCTTTTAGGGTGCAGACTATTGAATATGCAGAAATTTAATTATTCTGATAAGCAGGAAAAAAAAATCAAATATCTATATATAGGTGAACTCTCCTCATTTGCATGAACACTTTCAAACCTGGTTCATTTCGCAGAACAATTTCGACTCAATCAAAAAACAATCACGAAGACGTGTTCGCACAGCCGAGTTCGAAAACATCATCAACTTGAGCGACGCGAGATCTTCGGATTAGCATCTAAATTAGTTCAGTAACCTGAAAATATGGTAAAATGCGGGACTTTTCGCACAACACAAAACCATAATTTATTCCACTCAGAGAGAGGGAAACGGAGAATCATTTATTCGTGTTTACTTCATACAATTTTCTCTCAGGCCCTTCCCTTTTTATTCAGCCTATTACCCTTTCCACATCAGTTCATAAAATGTTTCCGTATGACATCGTAATATTGCTATGAGCCGGTGAGTGATTTAATGTTTTGGGTAATAATAATATATATATATATTCCTTTGAACTTATGGCTGACAATATTATAATATAATGGGTAATAATAATAATCCTTCTAATGAAAAGTGAGAAATATTCTGACATTCACATAAGTGATATTAATGCTGATATGCAAAATTTGAAATTGTGGATCTACAGTCGAGTATCTTATATAATTTCATTTTTTCTGTTATTTGTATTGTGATTGATGATTTCTGACATTTTTATGGATTTCAGCCTCAAATCTTTCTTATCATTAAAAAATTTGAAATGAAAATTGATAAAAGTACCTACTGGTCCTCTATAAGACTACAGACCGACGTTGGAACAAAGGGAAAACTTGCAAGTTGCAATTTGTTATACACAAATGAAAAAATTTAAGAATGAAAAAAAAATTAAAATTTATGGGCAATTTTCAACAAGAGATTTCTTCGAGAGAAATTTTCGTATAAAAATTAGGAAACTGTAGCTCCAAGTAGTTTGTTCTTGGACTAGAACTTTGAAATTTTGTGGTATGAGTGGTTTTTGAGTAATCTTAAAATAACTAGCATTAAAAAATCTCTGTTTCATCACTATGAGCATGGATTTTTTTTTTCTGCTTAATCACTATGAAGATCGGATTCCTTGTTTATTCTGCTCCTTTTCTTTCCTTTTTATTCGCTTCCATACGTCCATTTATTGCCGAGATATCCTTCTTCAGCAGGAAATAATGATAATAATAACAATAATATTTATTCGTCATCAATACATTTCTCTGAAATATTACATGACACGTCTAAAAAATAACATAAACCTTAATATAGACATATTTCAAATTCATAATCAAACACATACATTTTGGCAACAGTCATTCTCCTGATACCTATAGGACAGAAATTCATCAATATTATAAAAAGTATTATCCAGTAATATTTTTCTCATTTCTGATATAAATTTGATGTGAGATAATTTCTTTATGCGATCTGGTAAATGATTATACAGGCGAGATTACGGACGAAATAAATTTTTTGATAGAAATGCTTGGACAGGTCGTTTTCTGTTTCAGGGGACAACTTAAGATGTAGGTTACGGACGCATAGCGCTTCAACCCTTGCTACTACAACCCTCATCCCCAAATTTTGAATAGGGAAGATGGGGTGAATAATACCTCATTCGAAAATTATTTTTATACTGATTTCAGCACAGTAATTCTTTTTTCATTTTATGCATTAGTTCTCGAAATATTCTTAACTAAGCATTTGACAATGAAGTGGTGTTTTCATGGCACTTGTAGTGTTTTTTTGTGAAAAATCGACATTTTGAGCTTCAAAACAACCATGACACATTGATCCAATTTTGACGGAAATTATTGAAAACAATGCTGGAAACTATGTGGAAGATCAAATTGGCTATTAGTGGCTTTTTGGAAAATCAAGCCCGAAAATATTGAGGAAATCAATATTTTCGGGCCTTTCTAGTTCAGTATGACTACAAAAATTATTCGAAAGTTATATCAATCCATCGAGCCATTTTATTGTTTCGTTCGATCGAAAAATTTTTCGGAAAAATTAAAGGATCATGCCTTTTACTCTGAACGTAAACCTGGAACCTTGCAATCAAAAAATAGTGGTGATTGATCATGCAATGAATGAACATATATCATAAAGGAACAATAACGAAATTAAAATGTTTTCCTCTGTTTTATCCGTGATAGAACTATATTTTCCCATCCTAATGAAGCCCTGGAATTAACAGGTGTTCAATTAAAAATTAATCATGAGATAGATTGCTGATATTCGAGCTTTTTGGGTAAATTTTCACTACCTGAAAAGTCCATACACTGATCGATGAAATCAAATTGAATTGGAATTGGAAAAAACATGTTTACTTTCAATGATAGTACTTTGAAAAACAGGCAAATAAACTGAGTGGATTGCGGAAATGCAGCATTCAGATTAGGAATTCTCGGAAATTTCCATAAACCAACGAACCCAACTTGATCTCAACTGGAAAATTCATTGTTAGTAGTTTCAGTTCAATTTATTGATCTGAACAAATATGCGGCGTTTACAGAAGATTGGAATGGAACGTATGAATGTTATTGTAATATTCGGGCGAGAGCTATGAAATGAGCTCATAACTGAAATGTAATCATGTTGGCAATTAATTGAATTTCATGAAGCCTTCGATTGTAACTCATAACCAGAGGAAAGATATTTGCTGAATATTCTATTTGAATTCCTACACATTCGCATGATATTGATAATTTCCGAGCTTTCATCCGAATCCTCGCAACATGCTGGAGATATTTGCCTGAAAATGCTCAACAGAATCACAGCGTTGTAGTTGACCTGAAGATAATGATTCAGTTTAGCCACTACAGAAATAGCTTTAAAGGACCTTCGATCAGTCCTACCTTTCTTCCATGTTTCAAGAATGAAGGTTACTTTCGACGTTCTCAAAGCATTCAACCCAATACTACTGTATGTGATCTCTCACATTTTCCTGGACACTCTGTATATGGAATTAGTTCAATGATATTCTTACAATAAATAGGTATTCGTTTCAATTCAGTCTAATTTGGATTCAGTCTCAACAGAAATAAAGAATAGCACCACATTTATAAATTCCTAAAGAAAATCAGCGAAAGATTCTGCCACGGAGCTCGGATTTTAATTGTTTAAAACTAGGAATCTTGTTTCTAGGAGCCGGCTGTTCTCGGAGAGAGGGTCGGGGTTAATTTGAAATAATTGAAAATTAAAATATATTTATTAAAGGGCGCCACGTAATTTGAACTCTTCTATATCCTAGATGATATTTGAAACATTAAGTGAAAAAAAGAAAATCACGAAATCTTTATGAATTCCTATATTCAACAATTCTCCCAAATAAAATCTCGATTTCCTCTATGAAATGATTTTGATGAGTGAAAGGTACCTTTTATGACGTCATAATCAGTTTACACCTCTTGGTACATATAAATCCCAATGAATTTAATGAGTTGTCAATTAATGATATAAACTAATGTTGTACATAAAAGAAATATGATAATGTTATTAACATTCAGTCTAACGAATGGATATGTTCGGTGGTAGTTCGGCAATGGCTGGATAATTTCATCAAACAACGTTATAAATTTGGAAAGATCTGACCTTATAATTTTGATCTCGGAATCCTGGATTATCGGAACTGGTAGCAATTTGGTCGGTTCTTGTAGGGTCGTCTGAACAAACCTGGCAGCTGGATACTCCAAAATTAGTTCTTGATCTTCACAAACTCATAAAGCACGAATAAAAATCGGTCGACGAAGAATTCAAGTTGTTTTAAATGTATAAAAGAAGACAACGAAGAAGAAAAGGAAGAAAAAGGCCTTCTGCAAATAAACAACACAGAGTGAGACTTTCTGTTAATTCTTTAATGAAAATGTTTTGTTTCAAACGTAACTATCAAACTTACATGATGGAGTGCAGGCCTCTAATAAAGTTTCCCAAAAGTGGCAATTATCCGGCAAATCAGTCGTGAGAAATCACAGAAAGGTACAGCAAAACGATTATGTGATTTCAGAACCAAAATTCACGTAACTTCAAATACCTCTGGATCGTAATCCGTTTTAAAACGATTTTTATACGAAATAATAACAAAGTGACCTCAGAAGTAATTTCAGGCAGAGTGAAAGAATATTTGAAAAATCTCACTCATGTGTTCCTTATCGCGGGCGTTAAAAGAGAATCGAAGCAATGCATTATACACGAGAATCGCGAACGACACAGTCTTCGAATGCAAAAATGGTTAAAAAAATTTATAACCGTGACAATTCGTATTAGGTTGACATCATTTATCGAATAACTGATTTTCAAGAATCTATTTCTGATTTTCTCCTGGAGATTCTGTTTAAAAAAATCGTTCAAGCAATAATCAAAATGAGTTGAAGAGAAATTTGTCAACTTAATCAGTTGTCGCTTAGTCTGGCTTTGTGTATGTCTCATGTATGTACTCTGTTTATTCTGTTTACGCTTAGAGTCCTTCAAGTGTTGAGTTTGTAAATATTTCCTTAGTTATATTCCAGTGTCCTTGAAGGAACTCTTCTTCTCTACTTCAGAAAAACTCAAAAGTTCATTCATGAAAAGTAAGTTTCGTGAAGAAGAATCCATCTTTTCTTTTTTCCATCAGATTAAAAACCGTTTCCTGTTGGTTCCTCAAAACCGAGTCTGAAAAAATCTGTTAGGAAATTTTTTACATCCATAACATGGATGAACAGAATTAATTGTGAAAAGACTTCTTCAGTTTGCTTGAAAACATTTAAATGAAAATCTCCCGTTCATCTCTTTGCATCCCAATCAATAAAATAAAGTTCTGCTCCAGGGCTACACCAGCTACAAACAGGGCATACTTTATTCACTGATGAATGTACTCCATTTCCCAAGAAATTTGATCTCACTAAGACGGAAGCTTCATATTTTCGACTCTCATATTTTCATTCAGCCCTCTTGCTTTCAGGTAATCTCCAGCTTCGTAAATATATAAACATTTCATGCTGTGGGCAGCATCCAGCCATATATGAAAAAAGTAGAATGAAATATTCATGAAAATCTCACGAAATATAAGTCTAAGTAAGTTTAGAATTCGAAAAATCATATTTCGCAACCTTTATGTATAGAGGTTTTCACATTCAGAGCAGAACTCATAGTCAAATGGGCAACATATTACTGAAGCGATTTTTTTCAATTAATATTAATTATTAATTAATTAATTTTAACTTCAATGTTTCCAAAATTTTCTTAAATTCTATTAGTATCTGATACTTTGAGTTCTTTCAGATTACCCAAAATATATCAATATAGATCACTTCGCCATGTTCTTGATTTTTTTTTACCATGTTATTGAATATATATAATATTTGAACTAAATCCAATCACTGTAATACTTATCACTAACAGCAGGTCAACCCGAATTGCGGCTTGGATAACTATATATGTGGCAGGAATATTTTTTGCTTAGTTAGACTAATTGATTCAACTGGGCTTCAGGGGCATCTTTCTTGACTTGTTTTCGAACTTTCTGGCACAGTGTAGCGTGTTCGTTGGATGCAACGGCACCCTTTAGTCGGATACGAATGTGATTTCTGAATACCCCAGGGATCTGTTTTCGGACCTCTCCTGTTTAATCTATTCATCAACAATTGGCCGGGCTTCTTGGTGGCATGTTTGATGACGATACGTCCTTGACGGTCAAAGGCGACATTCTGCAAGAACTTGTTGACATTTGTGGGAGGCGAATTTAACGAACCTGAGGAAGACAAAAATTCTAGATCAATGATACAGGTTTCTCCCAACCACTAGTTACAATTACTAGCACGGAGACCCTTACATCTGTTGACTGCATTAAATTCTTGAGATTTCGTGTTGATGAATACTTGTGGCATGCGCAAGGGAATATGCTCTGTAAGAGGCTGAACATTTCATATGCACTTACAAAGAGTGAAAAGTTCAAGTCCTCTTGATGCTATGATAAATGTTTAGTATTGTCTGATTTATTGTCATCTTTTTCTAGTCTGTGATAAGGATTATAAGCTTAATCTTCAATTATGAACACGAACCTTGAGAAGATAAATTATGAGATTCTAGATCAATGATACAGGTTTCTCTCAACCACTAGTTACAATCACTAACACGGGACCCTTACATCTGTTCACTGCATTGAGTTCTTGAGAATTCATGTTGATGAATACTTTTGGCATGAGCAAGAGAGTATGCTCTGTAAGAGGCTGAGCAAATCAAATACACTTACTTAGAGTCGTCTTGATACTATGGTCAATGTTTGTCTGATTTATTTTCATCTTTTTCTAGTCTGTGATATGGATTATAAGCTTAATCTTCAATTTTGAACAAGACAAAACAGGTAGAGTTTTATTTAGGCATTTTAGACTCCCGTTATTTGCTGACCGTTCGTCAGGTGTTACGTAGACAAATTTGTTACAAAACTAGACACCAGAACATCATGTATGTCAAGCATATGTTATCACCAAGACTTGTAGGTATCGAATGTTATAGTCACTTGACTAATAGATATAAACTGTTGAATGAAAAACATTTGAAACCAGAAATCAGGAATTTCTCAAAGGAATTTCTCAAAAATAGAAAGCAGTTACAGCACAGAAAAATTTCTTTCTAGTAGAATAAGTTGATGATTCCCTTGTATTAGATTTTGTAATTCTTGTTAATTTGAAATTGCCAAATTGAATGCTGACATGCCGTACATATATACCATCACGAGATCTTGAAGGATAAATGAATTTTCTACTTATCTAAATTGATATATTCATAACGAAATCAGGCACATTGGAACACATCAGCCAGTAATAAAATTGATGAGAACTTCGGGAGTCTAACAAGTCAAGGGAGAGGGTGGGATGATGAACAAATTTGGATTCCGTAGGAAGTCGCAGTGGAGATATCCAATTCAATGGCACTTCCTGGGGGAACTTGGAACTTCCAAATTGGAACTTATTCAATTCCATCAGATTTCTTTCATCGGGACCTAAATGATTCATTTCAACTCACGGCTGTCTGCATGTTGTGTATAGATCTTTCGTTATCGCGAATTGCAATGGTATCTTGAAGTGTGACGCCAATAAACAGCATCAGCTGAAAGAGCTGCATTAGATTCACGGATGCTATCGATTGAAAATTCATCCACATGGCTATAAAGTGTGTAGGCAATTTTCCAATTTCTGCTTTTTCCGATGCATGATTTTCAATCAATAGTTTGATCCTTGGTGGACCTATTGAAATACAATTTTCGTCATGAAAAAGCGAAAATAAACTAAATATATTTACCTACATTAATTTTTTCGCGAGTTTCTGTCGCTAGTTGTTGCGCGCATGTTTTCAGTGGAAGAGTGATCTATTGTTTTTCCCAGAAGTGATTGTCGAGCCGTAAATGATACCAATCGATTGGGTTATTCTTCCTAACAAATAATACTGGGTCAAATAATACTTGAGTATTCAAGACCGGTCGTATGCCATCGATGTTCCTAAGAAGAAGAGGATATCTTCAGACTAGGTTATTTCTCCGAAACATTTATAGAAACTTGTCACCTTATTTTTTTATGTTCTATCTGAATCCAAGAGATCTCCCACATTTTTCCGGACACTCTGTATTCACGCCAAGTAGCGAATTCCACCCCAGAATTCCAAGGAAAATGCTGAAATTGAGTCAAAAACTTTCAAGTGGATATAAGTAAATATTGCGAATATTTTTTTCTATACTTTCCAGCCCTTTTCGTTCCATACAGAAACCCGGAAAGGAATAGGAAGAAATTGATAATATTCCCTGTTTGCCTTTAGGATTTCTTTGCTTTTCATTTCATAACATTCATATTGCAATCCGAACATCTGAATATAATATCAATAGATTACGAACTCAAACGTCATTTATGATGCAGGCAAAGCTTTGATTGAGCGGGTAATTTGCGACCACTTGCTGTCTGAAATAAATGATTTATCGCTCAAGTTCTGTGGTGAAGAAAGACGTCCATTTTTCACATGGATGTTTCAGAAGAGGAATGAATAAAAATTTTCGCGCCCACGAATTTAATTATATATTCTGTCTTCGCCGACTCTTCTCAGCAGATGATAAATAATTGAAAAGCTCCCTGTATACAAACTTCTTGTTAACGCTCCTACTGTGTCAGAAAAATGAACATTTTAGTCTCCTTTAAAATTTATTGCGGAGGGAGGACAACAAATCCATTAGAGGTATAAATCAAAAGTTTTTATGCAGTCAGATATATCTTTGTGTTGAAGTTCGTGAAAGCACGCAGATGTCTCATTATAGATCAATGTTTTTTGCGTGCTGTTTCATCACTGAACTACTATCGATTTTTCTAAGCGTCTGTTATTTTAAATTGTTGCGTCAACAATGATGGATAATTCGGAAACAAATTTATTCGATCTGAAATCGAATAACATAATGGGATATAATGTAATTTTGTCGATTACCCTTAAAATATACTCCCGATGACATGTATTCCAATAATATTGAAACATTCCATATATTTTTCCTATCAGTTAGTAATCAATTTTTTGTTGGATATTGTAATGAAGTTTGATTTTTTCTTGTATAGGAAAATCATTCTTCATTTTAAGTATTCCGATTATTTTATATATTTTCCGTTCCCCTGTATACGCCTTAAGATACGAAGTCGTTGTTTCAGAGTTTTTCGGTGAGAAAAAAAAAGGCATGAAAACATAAATTTCTCTTCGCTAGAATCCGATAAATCTGTTTTTACGCGATAAACCGAAATCGAAGATGATTTTAGGCGGCAAATACCACATCTATGTGTGTCCGTTTGATCTCCCCCCCGGGAGAGTATAAAAGACCGTGTTGCCCCCGGTATTGGAGGATTAATGATTTAGATGATATATTGGTTCCGATTATTAAGATTAGTGATTATAGTTCCGAATTCGATTAAGATTTGTGGTAGATTGTAGATAGATAATTCTATTCAGATTTCAGTTTTTAGTTTCGATTCAGTATTCACAGTAGTTTATTTTATTTTTATTATTCAGTATTAGCAATTTTAGTTTATTTCATCAGTGCACAGAGTGTGGTTTTGCCGGATGTCAGTGTCCTGAGCGACGAAAGAAAAGGAAAAGTGAGTAAACGATAACCCTATTGCCGAAACCTCTTTATTTCAATTTCATCAAAATCGCCTATTTTTCCGAGTTCGATTTCATTCCTTTTACAGGAATTCTGTAGACTTCTTGTCCACGTGGACAGTTAGTAACCCTCCGTCTGTAGATAATAATTATTCTTAGCTCTTCTCGCGAGCCAGTAAAATTTTTATTCAGATTACCGTCAATCACAATTTGTTGCATCCTATTTGCGAGAAAGTAGCGTTCGCAGCCAGATTGATTTTGATTTAGAATTCATTTTTATGCATTTCACTTGTAATTGTTAATGTCCTTAGAAAGTGTTATTTTCACAAGTATAACTGAACTCTTGCGTTCTGTTTAAATTTTTACAGTTGATTACCGAATTAATTTATTTTCACCTTTCATACTGTCAGTTTAAATCTGTTATTTTGCTGAAATATTGATGATTCCTTACGTTATTTGTATTCAACATACCGAGGTGGTTTTCTGTACCTGTATACCGAATTAATTTATTTGTATACTGTTAGTTTAAATCTGTTATTTTGCTGAAATATAGCTGATTACTTACGTTATTTTTATTCAATATACCGAGGTGATTTTCTGCATCAATATACCGAATTAATTTATTTGCACCTTCCATACTGTCATTTTAAATCTGTTATTTTGTTGAAATATAGCTGATTACTTACGTTATTTTTATTCAACATATCTATATGCTTTATTGTTTGCTAATTAAATATTGTCAGCCAAAAGTTCAAAAGAATATATATATATATTCAACATATCGAGGGAATTTTCTGTACATATATTCCGAATAAATTATATCAAATTTTTGCCTATTTGATTGCTCAAATTATCGCTAATAGCTGAGATAAAACCGAACTCTGTCTTCGACTAGAAGCTACCTTGGTAGGTTTGCTATTCTCCCTGATAAGCAAAGAATAGCTGGCGCCCGAAAAATAGATAATAAGATAAGAAAAGGGTGTTACAATATAATAAAATAATATTTTTCCAAGTTTCTCTACCTATATAATTATAGCTCACATTTGAATTGTTCTCTGCAATGTCCTTCTTGTCTATGTTTCTGTACCGATGCATTCTGCAGTGAACTTCAGAGAGTTATGGTACATACAGGCAAGGAAACATACAAGTGAAGCTAATAAAAGCCTGTCGAAAAATACAAACCATAACTAATATTTTTTAATTTCAGACCTCTCACTTTCGGGCCACAGTCAACAGGAGTAACTTGAAGCTTGAATAACAGCTTTCATTCTATATTTTTCCAATGAGTGCTATAAATGCTCAAAGAAATTCAGTGCAGGATTTCTTGGAAGTCACTCTAAAACTTCAATAACCGTATGTCTAATGTACTGTCGAATTACTCTTGCCACTTGGACATCAGAAAAAAATTATCTTCAATGAAAAGTGCATAAGGTACTGTGATTTTGCAAAAATTTGCTCTGTGATGATCTCGGTATTTCTTATCATAAAATCCTTCATTTGTCGGATCAAATAGTGATTAGAAAGAAAATCTGAGTAGTAACCACAATTTTGAAAAACAATAAACTCATAAAAGTTATAAGTTTACAGTGAGATACATAACTTAGAATAGTACAAATCAAGAGCAACTAATAACATTGGGTAATAAAACTTAAGATATATATTGAAATCACTTACCTATGTCATAGGAACAACCGTGTATCAAACCATTCTAATGAGTGTAGAACAGCAAAGCTTTCGAAAAAAGAGATACCATACTAGGGTTATGATTAAAATTGAATCGGTCGAATCAAATCACTCTGAATGTTCTCAATAAAGGTTATAAACCGAATAATATTTCGAAACTGCCTTGACTATTGTAAATTTCCCGTAAAATCTGACGGTCTGACTGGAATCACCCTGTATATCATATATCTATTGTCTATTGTATATCTTTGAGACTACCAATAATTACAAGAAAAAAATTTATCGTATCAAAGCAACTATTATTCAAATTGATGAAAAAAAGAAAAGGGAGAATTCACACATTGTTTTTAAAGTGAATGTATGTAGCCTCCATATGACATACCAAGCAGAAATCATAAAATCGAAATTCACACAGACTACCAAACTCAAATATTCCTCTAGAAGTACGAAGTAGAAAATCAATATGATTTCAATTTTAAACAAATAAAAATTATTGGCTAAGAAACAAATGAACTGCTTAATCATTCCTGCAAATGATTCGCACTAAGTAAATTGATAATTCACCTAACAGTAGTACTGATATTAATATTTCATAAACGAATGAAAATTAAAAACAAATTCAATACAAATAAAAGATTAAAACATTATTTTCATATTTCATAGGAATGTCTCATAACCATGTTCTTATTCCTAAGGTTACGTTGCCCTGGCGAAGCCAATCAGCAGAAACACGTGTCGGCAAGTACCATCATCGTTCATTTCCTTCTGCTACAAATAAAAGAATTGATGATAGTGATAATAGGCTATCAACAGCATGATGAAGAGGTTACAGATATCCGAAATTATAAGTCATTAACGAATGAGGAAAAACTATAACACAAAATTTCAAACTACAATTTTTTTGGAGTATACTCATTTTCCAATGACTGCTCTTGGATTTAACAGAAATTAAACCAACATTCCAGTATACTAGCTACACCAGTTTCTCATCGTTATTTATTATCCCAAACTCAACATTTATGTTTCGACTTTCTACTCGTAGTTCGAATTAATTCCTCTCCAACTGAGTACCGCACACAGCTTTTTCTGGCATTGTTTTCCGTTGGGCCCAGTCATTTTGAAATAAAGGGCAAGGGGTCTCCCATCCATGACAAAGGAAAGGGGAAGATAAATTATACGCACAGCGAATTCGAACGGATTTTTTCGTAGGAAGTAGGATTATTAATTCTTTCCTCTCGCCAAATTTCTTTAATATGCTGGTTTATCCTGGAAAAATTATGTTACAAGTTGTGATGCAGAAACAAGCCGTGTTTCTTGTTGCCAAGAATCCAGTGTTGTTTCAGATTTGAGCAATCTGGTTGGAGGGGTGTCAGGAATTTCAAATCTGGAATGTTTTCAAGCCTCATGGGAGAAGACCATTTCTATTATAAATAAGTAATAATTTCCTAAATTGTCGTCCTCATATTTTGTTTTCCACAATTGAAAATATCAATATCCCTGTTAAAATTTAATTAATAATATTATATTAAGTCACCTACAAAGAATTGTAACAAGAATGTCCTTTTCGGAATAATGGATTTCGATGCTTTCTGTAAAACATGTTCACGTTTTTGGAAAGAGAACTGGATTATGACCCCAGCACATCATTGATTACTGACCTAGAAATGTCATGTGAATGGTTCATTAGATACAGCAGATAGATCACAAATTTTCCCCAAGGATTAATCGAAATGAACTCTGCCATTTGTGTGTCCTCCTATATCTTGTAGGATCAGTTTTGCGCCGTTGCAAGAGTACAATTGAAAAATATGTTTGTTTTCGTCGCACTGATCAACTTTGTAATATCTGTCCTTATCCAACCTGAACGATTGTCTGAATCACAACAGATCGAATTGCAAGCAAAGGCAGGCTTTGTACGTCAAGGGGTTGGAATTTTCGTTGTTGTTTTTACACATGTATGCTGTTGCAATCCATGAACTTGAATTAATTGAACCCTTTCCTCTCTCGAATAATCAATATTTTTTTATTCAATTATTTTAGATACCCCTTATTGTAGTATATTTTCTTGAAGAGAAATACAGCTGCTGTTGTGAATGCCCGATTTCCGCAAATAGATGTTGAAATTTTGCGTTTTCCTGGAGAAGACAGAATATATTCTACGAGAAACAGCGTTTGTTCCACCTTCGAAATAGGCAATCAAGAACATAAACATTTTAAAGCATATTTGCGAGATATCCAACTAAGTACAATATTTTTCTTTCTATTTTTTTAATCATTCGCAGTTAAAAGCCTGGAGGTTTATGAGTTTTACTCACTTCTCTACACCTTGTTTCAATATTAACAAACTCACCTAATTTGAAATTAAGATCAAGAGTGTAACATACCTGCAGTCCAAGACGAGGAAAATGTCTAACTTTTCATTTAATTCTATAATGTAGGTTACAGTGATTCATTTCATGAGCGAAAGTTCAGAATTGAAATATTCTAGTATATCGGAAACTTCAGAACCCTTTACTTTGTTCTTCTCCAAATGATGAAACTTCAAACTGAGTAAAGCGTTTGAACATTAAATTGAAGAAGTTTCTTATTGAATTATGCCGGTTAAGTTGGATTCGAAAATGCTATTGAAAATTGGAGTAACCTCAAGCTCGAATTAGATACATCTTATTTGTTTCAGATTTTAATGTTTAATGCCTTCGTTGTAATATACAAGATCTGGCAAAACTCAATTGGTTCAGCATTGATGATCGATATGTGGCAAATTACCAGATGAAACATCTTGAATTATGCTTGAAGGAGAATTCGAGGGTGAATCTGCAATTTAGATAAAACTAAAATAAAATATGATACTTGCTGACATATGCTTCTGCTATTGGCTTCCTGGGGCAAGGCAACCTTTGAATGGAACGTTAAGTGAAAAACAAACTTCAATTGGAGTGTATGGCAAATGGAAACATAAGCAGCCTGTTTGATACGAGCTTGACCCAGGTATTACTTTTGTGTGAAGATGGATAATCCACGTGAATCGTGGCCAATTTCACAAAGTAGCAGAATGGAATAAAATATAGTATTCGTCCTCACATGTTTCTGTTAATTGGCTTCCATCCATAGCGTAGTGTTCAATGAGCACATGTTTATCAGAGGTATTGTTGACCAACCCACAAGTTCAGAGGATCTTTGAATGAGTTCCCGGATTATGCTGACACAATCTCTAAAGAAAGTTGATTCCACACCTTCGAAAACTCTATTGGCGAGAAAATAGCTCCTTGGTATTACATCGAATCCACTTTAGCAACCTACAGAGTTTCGTATCATCCTCGAATATCGGGATATAAGAAGACGAGAAAGATTAGAATTATATAGCAAGAACAGAAGGGGAATTAGCATCGAAATATGCACAGTAGAAACATCACATTGGAAGAGGAGAGATATTCAACAACTGTAACTCTGAAAGTCTGACTGACTAAAAATTATCCAATCCATGAAAGCAGGAGAACTCTCATTCCCAAGAATTCAAGTTTTCCCAGATGGTGGTGAGGGGCACATCGACCGGACCACCTGAATCAGTCCACCTGGTTCATTCGTCAATAAAGATGAGCAAGTTTATGATAGTAGACACGTATTCCTCTCTGGAAATTAGTTTTTATTGTAGGGCAATCTCATCAACTTTTTTAACTTGAATAACTTCAATTTAAACTGAACAAGAAAAGCAACTCAAAGCATCAATCGATCACTGAATAAATCTCAATCTTCAATCAATAAAATGAATTTTGAATAAGTGCCTGCTTATGTCAATATTTTTATAATTAACTACATCTAATTGTAAATGAAAATAAATATCAATAAATTCTACTTCATTGAACATAAAAAAACTCTCTGACTGATAATAATTGAAATTGAATTTGTAGCAGTCCATCTAGAAATGGAATTTTGGCAATTCAATATACGAATCAATCTGATGTAGCTAATGAACCACTCATACGACATATTATTGGGTCAGTAATCAACGATGCGGGAGTGCTGTTAACTACCTACCTCGCCTCTGGAAATCGGCAAAGTTGATTCAATTTAAAGCTATGGAGAGCAATGGATTTCCTGTTTCGAACAAATTTCCACTCATCAAGATATCCTATATACGGGATCTGTTCTTAAAGTATCTGAACTACCTCGGTTTTAAATAATTTTGTGAAAATTGATGGAGGAATGTTTTAAAACAAGATTGACCTCGTTTCATGAATCGAGTGATATTTCAGAATGACACCAACTAATTAATTCGAATAATAGGAGATATACTAATGAATTAGGTCTTATAAAAATAGAAAGGTATTATAATCTCCTTATTTGAAAGAGAACAAAATTGAACCATGTGTCGTAGAGTAAAGCCATGAAAATTCAGACTTCATCCTACAAATGTGTAAATTGTCATACAAGCTTAATATTATTATAGTATCTTGAAAGTGCTTGATGAAAATTCACTCTTTTCTAAGAATATAATATTTTTCGACTATTTTTGCCCCTGAAGGGCTTGAACTCGCTCGATACATATTCTGTATTAAATTTGGAGTGGTTGAAGCACTTACTGTTAAGGATTTGCTTGCTCAAGGCCTGAACATACTTCAAGATATTTCCTCCAAACAAAATCAATCAATGTGTTTCCACTCATCGTAATATGATAAATATACAGAGTGGAGCTTCTTTGAGGTTTCTGATTGTAGGATTTATTATAAGCGAGAGCTAGCACGAATTCTCATGTTACAACAAATGTTTTATATTTTCAGAATAGGTTAACTGTCCGAATATTTCGGTCAAGTTTGATATTTGGTCAAATCCGTCCTATTGTTCCTGAGTTATGAGCATATGAAATTTAGTTTCCTATATAAATCCTAGCATATCCATAATATCAAGTTGTAACTTAAAAGATACTTGAATTAAGTTGAAACAAAAAGGCTTCCAGAATAATTACTCAGAAATCATTTCACACTTCATCCTCGAGAATTCTCAAAAATCATTGCCGTGAGGGTATAATTTACTGATTTTAACTTGAATAAATAGGATATTTCAAAGAACAAGAGCTTATTGAAAGAATGGTTTTAATTTCAATATTATTTTCGGTGGAAACACCTACTTTCAAGTGAAAAATGTTTGGCTACGATTAAAACTGAAGAAAAGTTCTGAATGGTTATTTCGAACTGAAGATATAGATGTGTTAATTTTTTTATATTCATTGTCGTAGCTTTTTTATTATTACACTGTTCCATAGTACCGAAAAAGACTTCAGAACAAGCG
Organism: Micraspis discolor; assembly: GCA_030674115.1. Lineage (NCBI taxonomy): Eukaryota > Metazoa > Arthropoda > Insecta > Coleoptera > Coccinellidae > Micraspis > Micraspis discolor. The sequence goes on from JARTUT010001740.1 coordinate 9,372,169, forward strand.
GGACAAAATCCTAACATCTGCGCTTTTCGACATTCTTTTTCTATTAATATGCTTACTTAATCAAGGGATATATTCTCGAAGAAACCGGGATTACTAGGTAGTGACATCCAACTCAACGTTCCTAGATTAATATAGAAATAAGTTTTCTCTTTTTCAAATAATTAACTCAACTCTCTGGAATATCTAGTTGGGCAATTCATTGAAATACCCTCGATTATACTTTTACTTCCTTATTCAATACGCAAAAGAAATGCGAAAAATAAGGCAAGGGTCTCAATCGATAAAATTCCCCTTTCCCTGAAACTTTTATTATTGGTTCAAATCCCAAGAGCTTATGCAACATCTCCACTGAAAGTGCGAGAGTTGCCTGGACTTAGATCATTCATTCTATCACTATGGATCACCTCATTCTAAATACTTATTTCAAGTTTGTTTGTGCCCCTACAAACATAACATAATGCAGGTTCAAGAATCTCTAGTGATTTTAAGTAATTTAGTTTACAGCCTTTTGAAGTTATGTTAAGTATTTTCATATTTTCAATATGGCAATCTGAGATTATTGTTAATGCAATGAACATTACCAATTTTGTTGGTAGAAAATACATAGTAAAAAATCTTAATACTATGATTATGATTAACTGTCAAATAATACATTCGATTGTTTGACAAAAAGGCGAATGCGCAAGGCTCAATGATTAAAGCTGATACCAAATCACCTCATCCTTGAAGTATATACCTAATTGTTCATTTAATTAATCATGAAGTACGGAAATTACTTAAAGAAACTCCTGAAATAAAACTCGGAAACATTCCCTACGGGTGAGCCAAATTACAGGCAATAACTCATAACAATTCTTCCCATTCAAGAAAGAATTGTGACATGTTTATCACTTTCCGCTTCATATACTCTTCGAAATTTATTCCTTGCAAGTTGCCCCGGAATATGATAATATATCATTCGGAAACGTCAAATGGCAAAATGAAAGTTATTTCTTGGGAGAAGAAGGCTAATGTGATAAAAAAGTGTTTCTACCGATGTTGAGAATAAAGGTCTTGGACGGGGGGAAAAGTAACTGATAATAATCTTTTTCACGGGAAAGTAGAGAATTACGATTATGGAAATACTCTTGTCATGTTTTCATTTCACAAAGGAGAACATTAACCTGGATTCTGTGATAACCCCTTTCACTCTAAACAAAAAGCTTACGGTTATCGAGATATACGGGGTAATTCTTGAACTTGCTGGAGCAATCAGAATATTTTCGTATAAACCTCAGTTTTTGAGAGATTGTTCGAGATTAAGAAAATATTAGAATATTTTCAATTTCTGCCACCTATGTCGATTGTCCGGAAGCGTCGACTGTATGCGTCCTTTTTGACGTTGGGGTAATCTATCTATCAATATCTCAAATCTTGAATTTGTCCAATCAATCTATCAACAATATCTTGATCTTCATTACCTTATGAATATTTCAATTTTTTTCAATAATTGAGTTTCGTCTGGAAAGAGATTCTCATAGCAGAAACCAGGGAACAACCCTTACACATCAAAAAGGTTTTCCAAAATAATTCTCTAGATAGTGAAGGGAATGATCTATAAGAAAATAATTTTATTTTTTTTTTAAATAAAACAAGATTCATTATTTTCAACTCTTTTCAACAAATTTTATTATCATAATCAAAAATTATGATTTCAAATTCGTTTGATCTTCAAATTTAGATTATCTAATCCTATAGTCCTTCTGATCCTCAAAACTATTCTTATGATTGTTTTTCATAATTGAATTCTTAAGATATTTTCTTGTTGTATGCAGACTATAACCGGTCAAATAGTAAAAGTTTAATTGCAGTGACCACAGTTTGATTTGAAAAATATTTAATATATATTTAATATTCATTTAATGTTCACTTAAGGCAATTTGGTGGCAGAATAGCTTTCTTGGATGCATGGATACTCTACATGAATTGGATCTCGTGAAATTTCATTTCTGGTAAAAATTGTCTTATGTATTATGCAACTATCTACAGAAAGTTGAACAACATTTATCTGCTTCGAAAGATACATAAAACGTTCGAACATAAAAGAAAACTTCGAAGAAGATCCAATTCCTTCTCACGAGGTCAATAAAACACTTCAACAGCGTGTATCACGAGAAACATAAAATTACATCAGGGCGATTCTCCCCCGAACAGTCAAGAGGCAGAAGTCAAATTTATGTTTCAATATTTCAAACATATGGAACAGTTTCAATATTGGATTACTGAATATTTTTGTTGAATTGGAAAATATTTTTTGTCAGGAATTCCGCGCACGTTTACCGTAATAGGAACAAGCAAACATCTGAAAGGCTTTATTTGCTAGAGAAAATTGGATTTCTGAAAAAAATCGATATGCTGATGTGCGAAAGAAACTGAAGACTTTGAAAGGAAATATTTCAAGTTTTCGTTGTGAGCTTGACCTATATTCGGCTTGCCAATATGTATGTATTTCTTTCCTACAGATGGATGGCTGGATCTCTCGAAACAATTGGGTCATTCTCCTATCCCAAATAGAAGGTTCAATGAAAACGTTGGTCAGAGTCCGGCTAACCTTCAATTGTTTGAATAAGCAAGTAGTTTCAATGTGGACAAGGGGTTGAGCAATCTATGCTTTAGATAGCTGAATTCAAGATTTCTTGAATGAGGAGATATCAAGATTGCTGATGGGACTTGAAGATTGGATGAATGAGATATTTCGTGTTGAAATTTCAACCGGAATCTGAACAATACCACAAAAGAGAATAACGTTTCCAAATAACTGAATTTTTTTTGTAATAATTAACTAATTTGCTCCAATAAATAATTTTTGTTCACAAAATTTATACTCATAATAATTGCCATCTCTCAATTAAACTGACTAACATATTGTGTAACCTTGAAGCCCTTTGACTCGATTGTTTACAATGATGGAAATAGTTGTGGATCTCGGAAAATAGCAGGGCCGTACCACAACCTACTCCAGCGTACGAGCCTGGAAGAGGTAAGTCCGGCAACGTGACTTTAAAATTTACTAAAATAACACTCAAAATACAGTCCAAAGGAGAAGACCGATCTCAAAAATAAAAGAAACCCAATTTAAGACATGCTAATGCAATCAAATTCCGACATAATTGAAGATTTTGATAACCTCTCTAATAATTATTATAGTAAAATTGACGCAGGTGAATAGGAGGTCAAGGAAATTTATTGACAAAATTCATTTTTAAAGTGTTAATTTCGAAAAATCGTTATCCATAGATGCTTCAGTCCAAATTGATAAAGAAATTCGTTTGAAATTATTCTTGAAAATTTCCAGCTTTCCCAATATGGATTCTTTCTTTCGATTTAATCCTCAGTAGGTGGTCTCAACTGATTATTAGGTGTACTTAGAAGTACCCTTTATAATTATATTCCTTAGAGATATTCTTACCAAATAGATATAATGAAAATTTCGACAAATTTCAGACAAGTAGAAATAATCTCTGATCAATTAAGAAAAATTGTATCAAGCAAAATTAAATATTCATCGAGTACAGTTCCGATCATTCGTTTCTGTTGACTAATACTTTCAGGTAGCCGAAACAAATCAACATTTGACAAGGGAAAGCTTTGTCTATCTGATATTATTCCTATAGTTATAACTGTCAGCAGTAGGTACTGCATTTGCCCATCCGATGTGGTGATCTGATCATCTGAAATGAAGATTTATGGATATGATAATTGACTAACCATATCAATACATACAAGACAATTTACGCCTCCAATACATAATTCTATCACATTTCATACGTATATAATGTGCATCTTCGAAGTTTTAATTAAAAAAAATTTAATTTACTCATCCATTAATCGATCTGACTCATTATCGATTTATCCAATCAGATTTTACTTTAGTGTTTCAGATTCAATTGGAGCTTAATAATCACGTATTTTCACGGACAAACTTACATCCTCAACAAAGCTTCTTCAATCATTTTCAACTAATAATTTTTCACGTCATCTATCAAAAAAATTTGACGTAAAGAGTGAATATTCTGACCGGAATGTCCTTATCAGAAAATCGATGTCAATCCCGAATATTTCTGAAGACGCATTCTTATGTTAATTTGAAAGTAATTATAACATCAAACACAGCTATTGTGAAAGTTCCAAGCTCAAGCAAACTCATTAATCATTTCGATGGCTGACAGATTCTCGATTGCTCATTCCTTCAATCCTACGGACTGGCTTTCAGCAGGTAGAGTGCTATCCTTCAGGATCCTAATTTGAAGTTAACTCGTCCAGCTATTCTGTAGTTCATTAATTCTTCGAAATCGTTACTAGGGGAGATCCTGGAGTTCTAAGAATGAAGGGGATGGAGTGAGAATAGAGGAGCTAGCAGAGTGACTCTTAAAAATATATGAATTGAGTTTCAGTCCCATTACTTCATTCGTTTTCGAACAGTTTCTAGCATAAACCTTCTTAGTAAGGAAAATAATAACGTTCAGGTCACATCGAATGAAATGGAAATATGACAGGATATCACCTGTAACAAAACGCAATGATATTGGAAAAATCAAAGACTTTCAAGGAAACATGTCGAGCAAATTTGACTAATTCGTAAATAGAAAGATCTATTGTGAGGAAAAGTCCAGTGAAAAGACCAAAAACCTATTACCCATAAATTTCATGTTGAAAATCGTCTTAAACTCAGGAAGCCGTAATCAAACATAATAACCTTAATACAATAAAAACATGGTAATCAAAATACAATAACATCCAGCAAAATCCATCGTTTCCAAACTTCATCAAATTAGTTAATTATATAATTAATGATCATACATTCATAATTATACATGTTTATCATAAATGATGTTTTTTTTACGTGTATCCTTGAAACTCTCTGAACAACTTCTTTTTGAATTCTTGCTACATCCTATGCAATTCTTCCATCGAAGACTACGTATTAATTTAAATATGATTAAATTTCTCCTACATGAATGAAGACGTTTTTGAGATGACGTAAAAGCGATCTCTAATTGTTATTAATCAATCAAAAAATACCAAGCAGAAAAGGCATCAGATTATGAATTTAGGAAAGTCAATTCTCCCAAAATTATCCCATGGGTTATCGACCAAACGAGCACTGTATTTTCAACTGGAACATTTTCCATTCATTTTATGTCTGAAAACGAAAATGAAAACTACACTCATCGAACATCACCTATTGAAAGAATCAAATAAGATATTAATAATTTACGAGCGATATAAACTCATAAATGAGGCTTTCATGTCATAAACTTTCTCGAACGTAATAATGATATAATAATAATCCATCGTGCAGATGGAACAGAAGCTGGATGTTATTCAATGAACTGGGTTGAATTCCTATTAAATTTGGTGCATTCGTGAATATTTTATAAGCGGAGGGCTAAAGTTATGAAGTCCTAACAACATGTCAGAAAACGAATTATTAGTGTGTGTATAAAATGGAATACTATTTCTGGGAGCTTCTCCTATTGGACCAGCGTGTTATAGTTTTAAATGTGTCTGCAGCTTTCGAATATCGAGACGAAAATGGTTTCGACTCCAAGAATATCCATATGAACAATTTCTAACTCGAAAATAGTATTTACAAAAATAACAGAAATATCGTATGACTCGTAAGACTTTTAAGATTTTTTTTATTTGATTACTCATAAGACATTCGTTGAAATCTCAAATTTTATTTGTAGCGTGAACTCATCAAAACATATAGGAATTTCTTCAAGTCATGAAGTCACAGAAGTTAATGAAATAAAGTTGAGAATGGATGTTCTTTCTCATGAATCGTTTCAAATTTAATTTGTAAATCTTCGTTGATTTTACCATAAGTGAGAAAAATAATAGAATTACTTGAGATTTCTGGAAGGAATATGATTAGTACAATTTTTGGCAACAATGGATTGACATTGTAACAACCTGAAGATACCATATTATGGTGACATACCCATCGTTGGAAAAATAAACATTTTTCAATCTCTTTTCAATCCAGGAATTGAGATCTTCGACGTTGTGAGCACATTATTCTATGCTTCGATCAACTTTGCCTGTTAAAAATAATATCAATATTACTTAACCGAAAAAATTCGAAGGCTTCACCCAGGCACAAGTTCAGAAATTCATTTTAGGGGTCTCAGATGAAACATTGTTATCGAATATAGTAAGTAGATACAGATTAAGTAGTATTACTTTAGGAAGCTCTAACCTTTCGAATAGTCTGTCGACAAAATCAACTTGTTCGAATGAAAGTTCAGGATATAAAAGATTTTCAAAAATACTGGTGAAAATAGCAGGAACAAAAACAAATGAACCAAAATCCTTTTTCATTAAGGAACCATATTTGTTGTTTTTGGCATATTAATTTCGAAATTTCTAGATTGGCCAAGCAACTGGAACGTCTGTCAATTCTTGTACAATAAATGTAAATATCATCAACAATTGATAAATAATAAATTAGATGTTTCTATTATTCTTGAAGAACAAATTTATCAATATGAAAATGAAAAACCGTACTTCGTTTCATTTCTTTGTAATAATCCATTTGTTACATTATCGCTCAAGTGGAATGTGGAGTTTTTGCACATAGAGAACAGGTCAAAATAGTTTCTCAAGATCGGAGAAAAAATCCTTTATTTCTCTGAGATCGAGAATAAGACATTACACCGACAGTTATGGATGGAAATCAACAATTGTTCTGAGTATCATCGTGCAATTATTTTTTCTTTATGATCATCAAATGTGTATAATAAAGGATGTTAACAACTTCAGGCAATCAAGTTCCAAGTGATATAAATTGTATCGGAAGGTCTATTATATTAATGGTTCTGAGATCGTAAAAATCTAATGGGCATATAATTAAATGAGGAATACTATTTCATGAATTAAGCGTCTCTTCCAATTACTCAGTAGCCGTTCTTATGGATATTGTTGCGTAACCAATTGGGTCTCCAGATATTGTCATCGTAATGATCCCTTCTAGTAATTATGAAGAACGTAAATTCTGCAATGCTATCAATATCACTTATTCAGAATTATATGACAAAACTTTTGATATCCTCTAAGCTTTCAAATCTATTGAACACCAGAAAATTTCAGTTATCTTTTAGCAATGTAATTTAGCATAAACAAATTTTTTCAGCTTTCATCTCTGATAATTTGTATGTCTCTCATTGATTGAATAGAAGATGAAAAGTCGCAAAACGAATGTATTCGTTATTTTATTCATTATAGAATATTATACAGGGTGAGTCTTTCACCACTGCGTTAATTTTAACCATAGGTTCTTGAGCTCAAAAGAAACGCTTTTTTAACATGGCGTTTCTCCATATTCAGCTGCGTTAAAAAGTTATAAGCATTTTAAGTTTTTACATTGAGCAAACACCCCTCTGTAGTCCAGTTTAGTTTGAATGAAAATTACCTTCCACAGCATCCACTATTGAATCTGAATTCTTTAAAAACATTATTTTCCCTCTAAGAAATGATTCACTCTATCATGTTTCATCAGATGAGGTCCATATTCAGAAGAAAGATCAAAATAAAATTTTCTGGTAAAAAAAATTCAACACTATAAACATAGTTTTTTTATTATTCTACTATAATTTCTTTCTACTATAAGAAAATAAACCATCCATTTGTAGTGAAAAATTCCAAAAAAACCCTTATTGGATGTTATCATCATACATTTGTAATTTTCTTCTTAACATCAAATCATGAAAACCATCATTTCTATGAAAACTTTCAAGGCACGAGGTTGTCACATTGTTTTTTTTTTTCAGTCAAAGTCAGAAAAAATCATCTATGATTTTCCAAACACTTATATTTCTGAAGTTTCTTCTCCTTGACAGACTTCTTTGAGTGTATTGACCAGTGAACAGTTCTATGAGGTCTCTTGATATCATACTGTCAAATATATGAAAATCTTGCTTGAGGAAATTGAGTTTGATCACCTAAATTTGCTAAACTTATTCATACTTGAAAATGTACTTCACATTCACGCTGATAACGAGAATTATCGTTTGCAGGCAGATGTGCACGATCATAATACAAGGAATAACTGATTAATAAGAAAAGATTTCAAAAGATTAAAGAAGTCTCAAAATAGTCCAGATTTTTGTGCTACATCACTGTACAATAAACTGTCTAGCGAATTGAAAAATCTAAGTTTTACCAAGTTCATAACTAGAATGAAAGAAATATTGGTAGACAATGCATTCTATACGATAGATGAATTCTATATGCACTGGTAACCACGAAAAATGTAACCTACTCTTTGATTTGCATCTACATATACAGGGTCTTTCAAGAGGAACCTCACCCATATTTATACGGGAAACTACTTAACGTATTTTCATGAAATTCAGCACTTATAAGTATTTCACGATGCTGATGAAATCTAAAATATTTTCAAGGCATGAGCACCTCCGGTTTTTCCGGAAATGACGTCAACTTCCGTTTTTCAAATTACAACACCATTTTTTTATTGCAGAAATAGATTCCTTAGAAAATTTTGATGTAACATTTTTCAGTTTTGGTTGGAAAATTTGGAAAATGACAGATATTGAATCTACGTTAAAAAATAATGTGAGTGTATGCATCACACCCTTGCCCTAAAGTGGATATTTTCTGAGTTATTCACAAAAAACTGTTTTTCGTCTTGAATTTTCTTAACGAAAGATCCGACATTTCTCAAGTTTGTCATGGTTCTGTTAATGGTCTCTCTTTGGTCTGGGTCGGTAAGGAAACCTCTCAATGAACAATCAAATCGTTCTATCTACAACTTTATTACATTCTCCATGAGATTTAAATAATCTTAATTGGTAAAATTAGGCATAGTGATCGATTTTATAACTTAATACGATTTATCACCAAATTAATAGTAAACACAAAATGCTACTGAATAAAAATGAATTTGGCAGATGCAATTAATGATATCTATCATTAAAAAAAAAGAATGTAAAACATGGTAAGTTTTTGCATATGGTTCATAAGGAATTATTCATTTATCACTGGAGAGAAAACCGATGACCGATTAGTTGAAATAAAGAGGTTTCCGAACAAATTCGAATCCAATTTCGCCATCTATTCAGGAACAACCTGTAACTTTTTTCTCTTGCATATTAGGGTAGTAAAATGTAAAACATGCTTTAACTAACAGTTCCTGAAGATTTCATCTTTTTGGCGTGAAGGGAAAAGAAATAGCTGAAAATTCAAGACGAAAAACAGTTTTTTGTGAATAACTCAGAAAATATCCACTTTAGGGCAAGGGTGTGATGCAAAAACTCACATTATTTTTTAACGAAGATTCAATATCTGCCATAAAAAAATGGGCTTCTAATTTTAAAAAATTGATTTTTCACGATTTTGTCATCCCTAACTTTGAAAGCGATTTTTTCACCCCCTGTATCATGAATTGCGATTTCGATTTTTGAAGTGGATACATCAATCTTACATCTTGAAAAAACCCAAAAATGAAAATTTTCCATCCAAAAACCTCGAAGTTATTCTTGTTTCAGCGGAGCTCTATTTTCGATGTTTTTGTCGAATTTTCCCGCTCAGAGAGAATTTTCCAACCAAAACTGAAAAATGTTACATCAAAATAACTTGAAATATTCTAAGGAATCTATTTCTGCAATAAAAAAATGGTGTTGTAATTTGAAAAATGGAAGTTGACGTCATTTCCGGAAAAACCAGAGATGCTCATGCCTTGAAAATATTTTAGATTTCATCAGCATCGTGAAATACTTATAAGCGCTGAATTTCATGAAAATACATTCAGTAGTTCACCATATAAATATGGGTGAGGTTCTTCGTGAAAGACCCTGTATATATGAGATAATTTTAAATGTATTGTACCGATTTATTTATGAACTTAGCTTCTGATTTTATCTTCAGATTTTATTTATACTGAAATTGTAAATGAATATTTACGGTTGTATATTGGCACGACAAGGGCCTTTGAAAATTAAACGAAAACGAAAGAGAAATTAATAATGAAATTCTGAAAAAATATGAAAAAATGACTCGAAAGAAAATCGAATGTTGGAGTATCGACTTCTGCCTACCTGGTTTCACAGTACGGCTGAATCAACGTGTCCAAGCACTCAAGCGAGAATAGTCACTTTTTCACTAGAGTTCCAACTTGTAGAATTAACGAGAAATTCTGCGAAGAGAAGTATTGCACTGCCCCGGACGAGCGCGGCTTCAGTACTCTCTTTGTTCGACATAGGTCATATGCTCCAACATATGTCACGCGTTAATCGGAAAATGATATGAACATATACAGAGTGTAGAATTATTGAATCGAGCAAGCAACTCGGAATATAAATGAACGAATTCAACTACTAAGTTGCAGTAACATATGTTATTTTGTGATGTTTTGACCGCATAGTCTGTTTGAAAATGGGTATATGTAAATAGTTTTTTTCTCAAATCTTATTATTTTTATTTATAAAAGTTATGTTATATGTCGTGTTAAATTGTAGTAAGTATTTTATGTTTGCCTGGACCTGTGAAAACAATTCTTGTAAATGCGTTAAACACCAATAAACTCTCTCTCTCTCTTCTGAAAAACCAACTAGGAGTTCTTTAATAAAAAAATTATGTTAGATCATTAATATAAATCTATTCTGTTTGGATTATAATTCATTACTGAAAATGCCCTGAAGAGAATAATGGTTATTCATAGATTATGTCAAATTTCAATACCTTACCATGGAATATTAATTTATTACCAAACCCCACGGGAGAGATTGCAAAAGTTTTTTAAATGAAGGATATTTTCTGTAAAGATTACTGTTATTAAGTTATAATTGTTCTCAGAATAGTTCGAATGAATTATTAGCACATTAAAATGTTATTATAATGTCTTAGTGGGAGGTAGTTGCCAATAAAATAGTGTTCTGTGGTTTCTTGTTGTTTTGATTCTGTTTGAAACTTTCAACAGTTATTTGAAGCTTTCTTCAAATTCAAATGTGGGAAGTATTGCAAGGTTAATCTCAATTATTTGAAATTATTCAAATCAGTATAAAATGAGTCATTTTCAAAAGTTTTTCTCATTTATTAACAGACACCCTATATATTTGCTCATTCATTCTCATTCTCTATTTTATTTCGTTATCACAATATTACAACTGAATTTTTAGCATGCTTGAAACTATTTTCGATTTTATAATATGTACGTTATACGTTTATTACATAAATCATGGATGAATGTGTTCCAAGCATGTTTTCTTTCTTAAACCTGTTTCTTCATTATAATCTTAATTTCTTTTGTGTAAAAATTGAATTAAATGCCCGAATACATTATTTTTCATTCGCTTAGGAGAGTTAACTTCAATTATACTAATTCAGAAATACTCAGCTAATAATCACGTGAAATAGATGTAACAAAAACTCAGCAAATGAGACTCAAAAAGTCAAATTAAAAAATGTGAAATTTTGGCTGGTACAATTGACTCTGTATATGAAAGAAACCTTTCATAAGTCATTAATTTTTTACAAATCAAATCATATTTTCATATTGTTGAGACCTTCACTTATGAAGCATGAAAATATCAAACCTTTATTTAATGATCTGCAATTATTTCCAAAGCTTTCTACCAAGTCTGAAAAGCTCAAGCTTTATTATTGTCATTATATCATGCTCATTAGGCGCTCTCTAATAGCCTGGAAACGTCATATTAGTGCTGTGGCTGCTGCCAATCTCGGGATGAACAAATTTCGGCAAGGTAATCTTCCCCAAGGTGGTGATGAACAAAGGTGCATTATGAAGACATCTTGAGGAGGTACACGGAGGCTTATATGAGCACTGGGATTTACATATTCATACCTACATAAATTTTCATTAAGACTAGGAACACTCCTAACAACCTCGTATTATTTTAGTTGAATATCTTCGTTTGAGGTGAAATTTGATTATCTATCATACTGCGGAAACGTAGGTGGAATTAACACTAATGAGAAATTAGAGATTGCATATTAATTTGTAACATTGAGTTAAATGAGTTTTTGATGAAGCTAAAACTTGTGACAAAATTTGGAGAAATGCACATAAAGGGCTAAAGAACTGTCTTTTTTTTAAGAATTAGAAGAAGATATAGTCTCAATCGAGAAATTATTTTTAGTCGGTAATCGTGTAATGGTGTTTATTTCAAACTGGAGTTTGACTTGCCAAATTAATTGTAAAAGTTCTGCCTATAAGTTATTTTAGTGGTACAGTCGACTCTCGTTAATTCAAACCTGCGATAATTCGAACCTCTCTATAATTCAAAGCTATCACAAGTTCCCTTCAAAATCTCTTTATATTTCGAACAGAATCAATACATTTTTATGCACTTGTTAATTCGAACGAAAAAATCATTGCTATATAATAAAACGACGCGTTAATTCGAACTCATCGTCGTCCAACACTCGACAATTCAAAGTTGCATAGAGAAAGAGGCGGAAAGATTGGAAGTACATTTTGCTACAAGTTCAAACTTGTATCAACGTACACGACCCTTTGTTTTTGTTATGATTAGTTTGACTATTTGACACACACGAATTGGTTACTCTTTCGTTGGTATACAGATTAAAAGTTCGTTTAGTTATGAACCCTAGAAAGGATTTTTATCGCATTGCATCTTTTCCCCGCGTGGTTGGATGTGTGGATGGAACTCACATCAAAATACAATCTCCTGGTTAGTATGGGTATACCTCTGTTATGTGTGATTTTCATGTATTATTTTTTTGTACTTTGAATAGGTGGACAAGACCCTGAAGTTTTCAGGAATCGTAAAGGGTACTTCTCAATCAATGTCCAGGTTGTATGTGATAGCAACCTAGAAATAATGGATGTAGTTGCTCGGTGGCCTGGGTCAGCAAACGATGCTACTATTTTCAATAATTCAAGATTGAGAACACGTTTTGAGAACAATGAATTTTCGAATTGTATTCTGTTAGGTATGATATGATAATCCTTATTCTGTTTTATACCTATATAAATGGTAATATTTATATTAAAAAATATTAACAATGTTAATTTTAGGCGATAGTGGCTATGCATTGAGGCAATATTTATTGACACCCTTGCTCAATCCTGTTGGACGTCAACAAGCATTGTATAATGAAGCTCACATTAGGACGAGGAATGTTGTTGAAAGATGTTTTGGAGTATGGAAACGAAGGTTTCCCATACTAGCATATGGAATAAGATTAAAATTAGAAACAACTCTGCATGTTATTGTTGCAACTGCTGTTCTCTACAATTTGTCAAAACAAATGAACGAAGAGGAACCACCATTGTCGGAAGAAATGGATAGTGATGAACTCGAACAATTGATTGAGAGTGCAAATTTTGAAATACACCAGGATATATACATCCCACTGCAACTAGAGATAATATAATAAACAATCATTTTGCTAATCTATGAGATCAAAGAAATAAAAATAGATTTGAAGTATAGTATTTTTTATTATTTTATTAATATTGTAATTACAATATTCAATTAGGTTCAGGCGGTATTGAAATTCCTAATTTTTTCAACTTTACCTTTTCCGCTATAATCTGTAACCTGAGCAACTCTTTCTTTAGTGCACTCTCACTTTTAATAGCTGCAATTTCTTCTTCTACTTTGATTAATTTTTTTTTTGCCAGCTCAAGTTTCTTATCAACTAATTTTTCATATTTATCTCCCAAATCTGAGCTTGTCAATGCCTTCACAACAGTTGGGCGCCGTCTTGAAGTTGGCAGAGCGACCTTTTTTTTCTGCTCTGGGGTGCTGCATTCTAGAAAATATTTCAAAAGTAATTGAGATTATTGTTTCTTTATTTAATATCTACCTTTGCTTCGAGATGGTTCCGGTTGCTGCGAATCATTTAATAACGCCGAAGTTATTGGCCTCTTCAGGTCCGCAGGTTTGTAGCTCTTCCATTTATTGACCTGAAAATACAATTTTTTTTTTTTTTAATTTAAATATTCCTAAAATCTATCAACACTCACCTCACTGACGTCGTTTCCATCATATTCCAAGTCTTGGATTTCAATATCATTTTCTGAATAATTCGCATCATTTTCTCTCTCAATGTCATTATGTAAATCCCTTGCATCCTTTACTGCTTGAATATGTATAAATGTTTGACGATTGCTGAAAAGAAGAAGTTAATCGAAAGAGTAGAGGAAGGTGAGAAGAAAAGTGATGTTGCAAAATAATTCAAGTTTCTCTGAGTACTCTCTCAACCATAATAAAGCACAAGGAGAAAATTATTCTACTCAAACTGCTGGAGTACGGAAAAGAACTACTAAAGGTGAATTTCCCCGTCTGGAAGAAAGCCTGGTCATTTGACTGAGACAGTGCAGACTACAAAAAGTGTCTATTAGCGGAAACTTGTTAAAGGAAAAAGCAAAAGAGTTCGCGTCTACCCTAAGCATCAATAACTTTGCGGCAAGTGAAGGGTGGCTTACAAATTTCAAAAAGAGAAATGGAGTTGTATTTAAAAAAGTTTGTGGGGAAAGTGGAAGTGTTGACGATGTAGTATGCTTGAATTGGCACGGTAAATTGAAGACCTTGATTGAAAACTATGATGCCCGAGACATTTTTAATACTGATGAAACTGGCCTATTTTTCAAATGTATACCGGACAAGACGCTTACTTTTAAAGATGAAAAATGTCATGGGGGAAAACATAGTAAAGAGAGGTTGACAGTTTTACTTACAGTAAATATGGACGGATCGGAAATATTTCTTTTCTCAGGGTCCACTTGCAAAATACGCCTCTTGGCATTTCGTGCATCCCGCGCCGTTTTAAAAGCCACGTCTGTGAATGGATCGTAACTAGCGCCCTCTACAAGAGTCAGGCATAAAAACGAATTCAATGGATATATCAGCTTCCAAAACATATTCGTATAAAATTTCATTACAATGTTGCCAGTAGTTTCTGCAAAATTTAAAAAGGTGTATAATTTTTTTTTGTTGAAGGCCCTACGGATGGCGTTACGAAAATTTTCTACTGTGCAACCCCAATTATTTTTCAGTTTTCTACCTATCACCTTTTTTTGAAACACCCTGTATATCTGAAATCGAATCTAAACAGATGAATGCGTTGTTTTTACTTCGAACTTGATTTCGGGGTGAATTGAATCGAGAAATTTAAGACATACCTTCATTCACCTATCTGTTCCATTAAATGCTACATATTGGTAACAAAAAATATCTTCGAATTTGACACATAATTTGTTTTCAGACGTAATTATTTTGAATATAATCCATAACAAATAGGAAAATAACTTACTGAGAGGTGATTAATTAAGTAATTCATAAAATAGAATTTCAGTTCAGTACGTCGACGTCGCTCGATACTTGTCTTCCAATATCTTCATCACCAGAATTCTCACCACTTAATAAATAACCCGAACAAAGACTTACCGATAAAATTCATTGCAAGAGAATCTGATCAATTGGGTAGTTACTCCTACAATTAATCTGAGTGGATATTTGTCTTACATCGTTGAGTATTAATCAATATTGGTTCTACGATAGGGGCAGATTTATGGTATGAAGTATAAAATTCACCAACACCTTGATTAATAAGATAAGACACAAGGAAATGGGATGCTGAGCTGATAATCAAACTCTGAAGACGTTAGATTGATGAAGGTATCAAGAGATAATTAGATAGCTTCCAAACTCTAGATTTTAAATTGGAGGCTAATGAACCGCCCTCAATACAAGTGCAGAGTGCTGTTGTGGATATTCACTTCGTGTTTTCAGTGACTTGTAGTAATGTAATTCCTTGGTAGGATTGGATTTTTTTAATATGATTTGGTATGTAGTGATGGAAAAACTAGGGAACAAGTGAAAGAAACACTCATTTTTGATAATTATTTAATTAAAAATGATTATAAATCACTACCTACTGATGAATAGCATATGATATTATTCAGATCATAACTTACCTTCATCAAAAACTGAAATTTTGACTTTGTAGAAATGCAAATTTTCATACATATATTTATTATGTTATCAATCAATTTATTTGAATCATTTAAATCCTGTAACATTATAATATCACCTCATATTCTATCTGAATTCAGAGCTATGCAACATAATATTAAATAAACGTATATCTTGCTTGGATATCACCGCATAAAATACATAATAAACTTCCACAAAGCACAATTTCCGTGAAATTATGCCTTGTGTCTCTATTTCTGGCAACACTCATCCCTTTGTAGTATTTACCTTTCTCTTAAGGCTTAGTCAAAGCCCCCTGAAAATATTCGATCGATATAGAAAAGCCTTTCTTCTGAGGATGACAGCTTTCCATGAATACAGTATTATTATTCGTACCTTTTATTCAGATATCGTGGAATAATACTAGATAATAGAATAAGTTATTTTTTTTCATATATTGTGATGATAAAAAATATGTGTTTTTTATTTTTTTATTGTTTCATGATCAATTTCCAGAAGATTACCATTATAAGGTGAGAAAAAAATCGATGACTACACTATAAGGAACAAGAAAATGAAATATTAGTTATAAGGTCATATAAGCGTAAGATGAAAGAAACTTATTCTGGTTATTGAGTTTAAAATAATGATAATTGGACATACTTTCATCAAAATAATATAACTCAGTCGATTCGGGATTATGTCTGGATTATTGTGCGAAAAAATTGTACAAATAGCTTATTATAAAGATATAAAGAATTACAAATGGTAGAAAAATGGTGTTTAGTTTTTTAATTTTTATACCATATTCCAATATATGGTAAATTAATAATTTTTTCGATATCTGAAAAAAAGATCTACCAAAAATAGTTCTGACCCCCAAAACTGTACCTCCATTATTGATTATTTTTAATTTAACGTTGAAAATTGCTGCCCGAATTCATTAGCTAGACTAACTGTCGAATAGTTACAATGAGAAAACTGAGAAGAAGGAAATAAGTTCGAACCGGTTAAATCATAGGATAAGCGATACAAAGACAAGTGAATGGGTAAAAGAAAGGTAACTAAAGCTACAGAAAGAATAGAACACTTAGACACGAAAAACTAAACGAAGAAATAATATATGGGTGATCAAGGACCTAAGATATTCAGAAATATGTCAAAAAGCTCTAGAACAAGGCAAATTACAAATCAATAGAGAATATGGCTAATACATGAAACCGAGGAATCCAAGGTGTGAGATAACTTTGGGAAAATAACTAACTGACTACTTCAATAAAGATACAGGATGATAAATGTTTACGTTGTGGTTTGCGATTATGATCTTTATTCAAAATTTTTTCCGATTATTCCAGCTTCTGGTTTTGATTTAATGAGCAGTCAAGCTTTCCAATTGACACCCTGTATTCTCATAATTCGGGATACCTGCATATCTACACGGCTTCAGTTGCACGTTTAAACAGGTGAACGATTGTACGAGTACTGCTGACCTCAAGACCATTTTTCTACCCTGAAGGTTCATTCCACGAAGCTAACAAACTTCAGCGGTGTGATATCTGGAGTAATAAAATTTACGACCCATGCTGTGGGCTCGGGGTCCCGAAAGATTTATTTTTTCAATCACGGGAAAAGCTGTTAGATTGAGATGAAAGATTTCCGGTATCAAGATCCCAGCTGGCTGCCAAATGATCTGAAACCGACACGTTTTCTAGATTGAATGGTTAATGCTCGTTAAAGTTATCATCTCTTTGAATTAGGATTATGAAATGCTGATCAGATCATTACTGTCGTTAAGGAATATTATTTGCAAAAACCCAAAAGTTCAAAAGAATATATATATATATAGTTCGGTTAGGTAAGGGATAGTGGGCCTCAAAAGAAAATCTCTTTATTCAATTGCCAAGCTTTCGAAATAATTTATTTCTTATTCAGGGCTACTGTAAAATAAAATAAAATTTGAGTATTAGCATTTTTACATGAATAATTTTCTAGAATATTACCGAATGTGAGGTTAATGTGCATTTAGGTTGAGCTTGTGGCTTATTATCTTGGAAGGTGTAGAAACATAGTTCATCCAGTATTTTAACATTCAGCTATTATGAACTAATTTATCTTAAATATCTGCTAACTAACAACTCTCATAAAACAACTTTGACTTTGACTTGAAGTCTGTAGTACATTGTCATCAGTGTTGCTCGATATTATAATATAAACAGAAGTTTGTTTCTACACCTTCCAAGATAATGAGCCACAAGCTCAAACTAAATGCACATTAACCTCATATTCGGTAATATTCTAGAAAATTATTCATGTAAAAGTGCTAATACTCAAATTTTATTTCATTTTACAGTAGCACTGAAGAAGAAATAAATTATTTTGAAAGCTTGGCCATAGAATAAAGAGATTTCCTTTTGATTTCATCACCTAGGCCCACTATCCCTTACCTAACAGAACTAGAAAATTCATAAGGCCACCATCTCTTTGTTCGTGCAACCAACTTTTCGGTAGACATCTCCCATCATCTTCAAGGCTAATTAGCTTTTAGAAAGCTGAAAATATTTGAACATTCTTGAATTTTCATTGATGACAGAACTCTGGAAGTGGATCGAATTTGTACTTTTCCGAAGATTGTCAAATGCTGCTTTCTTGATTTTTCTTCATGTATATATTTATCAATAGATGATATTTCAGGACTTCCATTCACAGCATGTTGGACTAAATTCGATCTATCATGGTCTTACACTTGAAAAGTTTCTGATGTTCTTTTATTCCGATTTTCTTCGGTATAAGCTCTTTCAAATCCGCATGGTATTTCAAAAATGCAGTTCTTCCTTCTTTAGTGTTCTATCAGATTTAATATTTGTTAAGTTGTCGCGGTTGCTATATCCTATTTATTTCCAATTTTTTAAATTTTTCTGATAATTTTTTTTACATAAGAAATTACGCTCTTTATGATTTGTCCCATATCTGTTTGTAATTTATCACTATGGGGTTGAAGTTGATTTTGTCTTCTTCATTTCGCCCTTTCCAATATCTTTATGGAATAGACTGTATTGGTTTTTTATTCACACTGGATTTAGGGATTCCATTCTCTTTATTCACAAGTTGATCTAAAAGTAAGAGTTGTCTACCATTCTCGGTTTCCATTATAAATTCAAAAAAATTCTTCTCGATTATTTAGATTTTGAAGGAAATAAATTCTACACTATGCCATCATTAAAAATTGGTCGTCAACATTACTATAGTTTTTGAATATATTCATAGAAATATATTAATGAAAATACCTGAAGCATTCGTTTCAATTACGAATTCTTAATGATTTGTGTCAGAATAGTATCATACATTTTTCAAGAAAAGAAAACTGAAATAAGAATGAAGTGATTATTTCAAATTGAACATATTGGTTTGTTGTATCTTTCAAATTCATTGGGGTAGTTTTTTAAGTATTACACTGTTTCGGAGTCTAAGAAAAGGATTTAGAACAAAACCGTAAATGCTTTCAATCTCACGTCAGTGTTTTCTACATGTTTTATATCCTCACTCCCTAAAAGCAATTAATATAAGTGTTAAACTCAGCTACAATGCCATTTCATAACTCCCGCAACACTTTGTTGCAGAAATATTGAACAGATTTGAGCAAATAATAAACACGCCCTCTCGAAGATTTATCTCAAAATTAATGAAAACAGATGGTAACAACTGTTTGTAAAAAATTGTAATTAATTTGGAATAATTCCATTAACAGTTCGGTTTCTTTCGGCCCCCAATTAAATTTTTTATTAATTTCAATCCCTATAGGACTACAACATCCTGTTTGTGGATGTTTTCATCCGAAATTAATAACGTTGGAGCCCTATTTTTCTCAATCTGAAATTCATTCTGTCCACATTTTCCGCCACAATACCCGAATGGAAATTATAGTCTAAGATGGTTGAGATTGTTATTTGCTGAGATGCTGGACGTGATTGAAATTGATACGTTATTTGCTCTTCCTGACCCATTTTCTGGATTCCTGTTTCAATGCAATATCAATATTTACCCTGGAGTGAATAGTTTTTAACTTATCATGTTCTAGGGAGTGTCCTATGTACATAATAAATATGTACAGATGTTTGTTAAACTGAATCATCACCCAATAACAGTCCTTTGAATGTAAACAAGGCATTCATACATGTCGATAGGAGGTTGAATTCAATTTCGTCATAAAACATGGGACACTGTTTATATTTCAATAAGGGATAATATTTCGAAATCTTCCAATTGATATATTACTGGATCACGTTTTTTTCATAATATTTTCTTCGAAATAGCAGTATTTCAATTCAGGTCCAGAAAATGGAGTATAAATATCGCTTCTCTCAAACAGGTATGAGAAAACACTTTCTGGAGAGTTCATTCAACAGAATGAAGGAAATCTCATGAACTCAACAAATGTTAGTCAACATGGTTCACATGCTGAATAAAATATTAAAGAATGATTTGCATACAAGATAGAACATCTCCGAGCACACACATTGATCTTCTATCTGTTAATATATTCTTCAAATCGTTAGTTAACAATACCTGCACTACATCAAATAGAAAACAATTCTACTGCTCAAAAACAAAACAAAATGCTTAAGAGTAGTCACACATAGCGGCTATTCAGCACTTATGTGTAGGTCGCACTGAAATTCTGGAAGATGAATTACCAGAGCATGGGTTTACTTATTAGAAATGGGTATTTACTCTCTTTGAACTTCGCAGATGATCAGATGGAGCTAGCACAAGACTCATATGAACAAGAATCATGCTGTAAAGACTCTATGATAAACACAAACAAGAAAGTTTGCTTATAAGTTTGGAAACAGCTGTGAACACAAAGGCAACAAGTGGACAGTGGTAAATATCTTGGCGTTGCAATGAACAGAGACAGACATGGAAGGAAAGAAACAGAATCAGAAATATCAAGAGAATCATAAGATTATCTGATGGGATAAACTTATTACGCAACGAACCTAGAATCAATTTGGGCAGAATTTTGTGATATCAGTTAGAAATTATAAAAATCGATTGACACGGTGATTGATAGAGAGGAAAGACAAAGATTGAAGGGTAGAATGACTGGTTTTTTCAATGGTTGAATGATTGAATGAGTCCATTTGCAAGATACTAGCGGTTTGAAATCTAAACCAATAACATCATGTATCTGAAAATTTTCAAAGCTTCTGGTTTGACACTTCCATCCAATGAATGGCTCATTTACTTCGTAGAGCTTGAATCCAATAAACTTCTACTCCCACCCACTTTGTATTCATATAAAGGCTCCATCCATTATAGATACGGATCATAAATCAATTAAACTAATTATTCCTTCTAAGACTCAAATAATTCTTTCAGTTATAAAATATAGCACCATCCCACTCGAATTAACCATCAGTAGGCCAAGCACGAAACAATCTGTATATTCATCAACATCTGCATTCTCTCTCATGGAGCCTATTCTCAATTCAGTTTACGTAGGGGATTAAAAGCTACTCTTCGCAAAATTAATGAAAAGAGCATAAACCTTTTTCATTGTAGGCTTGGAGAATCGATTTTTCCAGAACGACAAACTCGAGAAGATGGGGGGTCAAGATTTAAACGTCAAGGTCGACAAAAGGATGGGACAGGCATGTCTTGGGAGTCAGCATTCCTGAAGGAGTTATAAACCCGAGTATGCATGGTGCCATCCTTTGTCAAGACGTTTTATCTGAGTTGAACTTTTCGAGTTATCGAGTTACGAGGTTGCTTGATACGAGTTTTCTTTTTAAGTCTGTGATATATGGAATAAAGTCTGACATCGAACGAAGTTGAATGGAAAGTACTTTGGGAAGATTAATTAGATTCATGAAAAATTTAAAGTTTGGTGGAATTTTATAGATTCATCTACACCAATTAAATTTCTTGAAGGAGTTTATACCACATCTAACTTTAGGCAGTGAATCTTTTTCATTGATTTTCTGAAAGTTAATTCTTCTGATGCGGAATTGAAAACAAGGAAATGCCATTAAAAACCTTCAAGTTAGCCTTCTTCAAGAGAAGAATTCAGAATCAACCACATCAATGGTCGAATTGTTTCGCATGTTTCGAATTGCAACCCTACCAACTATATTCTCCACATTTGGCCCTTATCGACTACTGGTAATGACAAATTCAAATTTTGGTGAGATTTTATAGATTCATCTACATCGATTATATTTCTTTGAGGAGTTTATACCACATCTAACTCTAGACAGTGAATCTTCTTTATTGATTTTCTGAAAGTTAATTCTTCTGATGTCAGACCTTTAATAATGTATAGGATAAGTCACAAGAAAAATGAAGTGAAATACAATTTGGTGCAATCTATATAAATATGAACACCAGTGGAATCATATGAGAGTAACACAGGTATTCCTCAATACTATGGTAAGAACTTAACTTCTTTCTTGAATTCTCTCAGACTTCCATCAGTTTGATTAGACCATATAAGGTTGTTATCAACCTAAATGCCAAGGAATTTAACACAATCTGGGACTCAAGATACCCCTCGGAATGGTGAAAGAGTAAAGAATCATCAGACTGAGTTGGACGGTTTTGGAACTTGAGAATGTGAGTTTTGGTCAAATTTATAATTAGGTTGTTAGGATGACACCAATCTTTGAAAGATTGGATTACAGATTCGCACCTCATCATCAGCTCCTGCAGCCTGCCTGCCCTAATTGCAATCGAGATCAAATGAGCGAAGTACCAGGATGCAGGATAAAATGTGGTCAGGCAAATCGTTCACAAATAGGACAAACAAACGAGGTCCAAGAACCGAACCTTGAGGAACTTCAAAGTTAGTTTCGTATTCACTGAAATTGGAATCATTGAGTCGGATGTGGAATCGCCGATTGCTCAGAAAGCTTTTTTTATATTCTTTACATTTGGCCCTCATCGACTACTGGTAACTTGTGACTACTGGTACTTCGCAAACCTCAAAAATGTGCTCCGTGGAAAGATATTTAGCACACGCTAGGAAGTGCTAGTCAAAACTGAAGCTAGAGAACGTTGAAATGATTGTATCATAGTCATGGAAGCGCACTTTTCTGGATTCCTGAAGCTAGAACATCGCTCTATTATCAATCAGTATTTCTGCTAATTATACGTTTTTATATCTGAAATATCTGTAATATAAACATATTCAATGTCACCTTTTTGTGTTCAAATGGACTGTATTATCATATAAAGATCTCTGGATTGATTTCTTCGATTTGAAAAGTATCAATTTTTACCATATCAAACATAATTCACTTTTGACTGTTTTTTGACTGGGTTTCTCATTTATTTCCTTTAATTTTCAATTGAATAGTGTTTCTTGGGCAATGTCCTTTTTTTTATACAGAAGATTGTTAATTTTAGTTGTAAGATTTTCTCGTGATTTGTAAACAAAATGTCTAAATGTGTGAATCTTTGTAGTTGGGATCAATTCCTGTTCCTCAAAGTTAATGAATAAAAGAAGGTCATATTGATAATTTAAAATGAGTTGCGGCAAAAAAATTAGGTTTTCTTAAATAGGAACGAGACTTATGACCGATGTGTTATTCCAAGAAGCTAAAGTGATATCAATTTATATGGAAGGTGACCGATTACTTGAATTCAAGTGCAATCCCTAGTTGTATTCAATTACCTGAAAAAGCAATCCTTTATTACAAACGAGCACGCAGAACAAATAGTTTGTAATCCTATCAATATTCTATCAGTGAATTGATGTCGAATTGTATCACAAGTAATCATACTCTTAGTCAATACAAAAAACCTGCAATCACAATGACTAATCACACTGGGGAATCCAGTATCTTGAGATTGAAAATAAATATTACCGATTGGCGAAAAATTTTAAATCTGATCAGGACTGCAAAATTTCACGGCCTCCTGCTTTAGAAATCGGGGTCATATAATACGATAAAATTTTCTGAACAATTTTAATATGATAAAACAATGCATATCCAGACTGTCACGTAGTGTTCTAGTACCTCTTCTGAATAGTTAATGATTTTCCATACCTTATATAAGATAGTGGCGTGCATGATTTAATTCAGATAGTAAATTGACACTTTCGATAATGAAGATATGTGTGACATAGTTTTGGAGCTAGATTTAAAATAAAATTTTTAACAAATTTTAGCGATTTTTGCCGAATTAAACCATGGTGAGTTTTTTATTCCGAGTGGGACCGTAGAATGGAATAAATTCAATAACCAGTAAAAGACCCTTATTTATGTATTAGAAAAAATGCTTGGACACAACGATTGGCACTTGAATGAGCATTCTTTTCAAAATGAAAAATATTGTGAAGGGTAATGTACCGTTAGCCAATACCAATATTTTCATTTCAAATGCAACCTCTTGTATATATATATTTTGTTTTCATAAGAAATTCTAAACATAATTAATTTTCAGTATCGTATAACTAGAATTGTTCCAGAAATAGTAATTCTTCTCAGAGTGATCACAAATATCAATAATAAAAAATTAAAGTATTTGATTATTAAAATTCTCCACAACACATTCAATACTTTCCACTTTACATTATTTTGTATTTTTTTATTTGGATTGCAACCATTTATATATAATACATTATTTGTGTTCATAAAAAATTCCACACATATTTAATTTTCAATATCATTTACCTATCTTGAACAGTCTTGAAGATATTAATGTTTTAAGAATGATCACACATATTAACATTGAAAAACTAAATTATTTTATTTCAAAAATTTGACACGTCACACTCAATACTCATTTTCCATTCAGCTCTTGATATTGAGAAAGAAAGTGAAAGTCATTTCTGGGGTCGTTTTAACTGACATACAATTAAATATGCAAAGAGCTATAGATGAGTTTCGTGAATATTAAGTTTTTCGAAATAATCACAAATATAAACATTATATAATTAAATTTTTTCATTTCAAAAATTTGTTACATCGCACTAAATAATAATTTTTATTTGTTATTGAGAAAGTACAAAAAAACATTTCTTGGGTTCCTGTATAATATCATGAATTGAAAAGAATTACGTGAGGCAAGAAGCTATAACACGCTTTTTTTTTCGAGTTGTCTTATTATGATATTCCAAATTTATTTATCTGAATAAAATAATAAAATGAAACAGCAATATCATTTAGTCAGTCTTCTTCTAAGTACTCATTCACTTAATCATTCCGAATAGTCTAATCAATTATTTCGAATAATTTCTCTATGAATTTGAAATATAGCACCAATTGATTTTTCTTGGACTATCAGCGAAACACTAAGACCATATTCCATACGGATTCAGTGATAGCCTTTATATTTTTCTTTAATTTCCAGATTACTTTAGTGATATTGTCAATACTTCTCCATGGGGTATATTCCGAAGCACCTCAATACTTATCAGCACCATTTCGACCGAGTCAACCCTATCCTCTAACCGATAGAATAGAATTAGGAATCCCTGCCAAACAGTACGGTCCTCCTAAGCCAGTATATGGAGTGCCAACTAAACCTGATGATACCATTGAGCCTACAACACCTCCAAATAATTTCAAAGGAATACCCTCCAAATTCAATAACCAGAAGGTCCAAAACCGACCTCCAAATGGTCATCAACAAGCTACTATAGTATTTCCCTCTCAACAGATGAGTGCCCAACAATTCAATCAACTGTCGCAGCAACAATTGCCTTCTTTCAATCAGATACTCTTCCGACAGCAGCAAAATCAGAAGTTTACGAATGGTAATTTGTTTCAAGGTCTACTTCTGCCGAATCCAGTTCGAGTCAATACATTTAAAGCGAATACGGTGAATTCGCCGGTCATTCAAGTTCCTCAGAGTTTTCAACAATTACCATTCAGAAATTTCAACTATGAAATACAAAAGTCACAAGAATTCCAAGTGAGAGATGCGATGCCAACCAGAGCACCGCCTAGTAATGTCAATTTGAACAATCAGAATACAATCAATGTTCAAACTCCTTCGTTATTTAATATCAACACAGTCACTAAACAGAAATCTCCAAGGGATAACCAGATGTTACAGAGGGCTTCTGTGGTAAGAAAGACCGCAAATATTGGTATTGCTAATCCCCAAGCGGAAATCCTTAATGGAAATCAATTTCTTAATAATGGAGCTCTTGCTGCTAAAAGAGCATCAAGTACAAAAAGAGGTGGTAAAGTAAAAGCGACACCTTCAAGACAATACTTAAGTCCAGAATCAACTACAACTGAACCAGTTGTACCACCAGTACCACGAACCCAAAGAAGGCGACCTTCAACAACAGAGGCACCAGAAACACTGAATGTGAGTATTTTGGGAGCTTGTTCCTAATGAAATAGGGCATATTATCATTTTGGTGAAATGTCTGTTTTTGCGCGTTTGTTCAATTGCTAAACAGAAAGCTATCTTTCAACCCAAATGTCTGTAATTTTAGAATAACGAGATGGTAGTGGTCTCAAACGCTTGCAGTGTGACTTCTTTATGAGCAATCCGTTGTCAAGCTTGAGTATGCTCAGCCGTTCCATATATTCAACAACTTGTAAAGCGGAAGAGCTGAAGTTTTCGTATTTTCAGAATATATAAGTTGATTGTTCAAAAATCTCGGCTAAGTTCATTATTAGGGTACATCCGTCTCTTGGTTCGGCAGTTAAGAGCATTGTAATTCGTTTTCCCCAATATCCAAGACATGTTTGAAGATCTGAGCAGTCCTGGATAAAAACAATACAGCGAAACGAAATGCAATTATCGACATATAGAAGACAGAGCAGAAACAAATTCTGACCATTCATGAATAACATAAATAACAGAGGACCCTAAATGGAACCCTATGGGACGCCAGACGACTCAGAGAATTCAAAACAACTGACTGCAAAACATTGAAAGAGTTATCTTATGTTTGTCAGATATTATGGTCCCTGAAAAAGGATGAAACCTATTGTTAGGCTGAAATGAGACAACTTTGTCCCCATTACTCTTTGGCTTCTCACTTGTCAAATGCTTGGGAGAAGTCATTATATATAACATCGACTTGACAGAACTCATAAAAAAGCATTATATACATAAATGTTAAAAGTAGTCAAGCTTAATACTCCATAACGATACCGCGCAAACTTTGTTTAATTATAATTTTACTTTTTATGTCTGCATAAATGCTTTTATATAATACTCTCTCAGAAACATCACCAAAATTGCTTAAAATACGTTTATTTCAACTTGAACAATTCATATACAAAGGTCAGCACAAATGAACAAGTTTTATAACCTATCAAAGATACATGGGTTGACGAATCACTATTGAATTATGGTCTTAACCATTAAAATGTAAGATTTTTAATAAGCAACAATAATTAATATTAATATATACGAATAAAAACATACATGTACTTAAACAACATTACATTTGGTTTACAAACAATAACATCAAGGTAAATAATCAAGGGTTTTGAAAACTGTCTTCCATATACTCCTCCATGCTGTAGTAAACCTTCTAAATGAGAATGGATTTCAGTTCTTTCTTGAGCTATCTCTATCTAGTTCCCTCAGTTTAGCTGGTAGTTTATTGAAATAACGACTGGTCCCTAATATTTGACGTCTTCTTAAAAACTTTTCATGAAAAATGGACTTCACTTTTCCCCTTACAGATATTCGGAAAGCATAGCATTTTTCTGTAATTTGGACTTGAAAATATAAAATTATTTAAAGGAGAAGACATTACTGGAAGAAAAATATTCTGAATGGTTTTGAATATGGTAGATAAACTGTACCTACTTCTGTTTGGTTTTTAAGAAAAGGGAATTTGAGCTTTGAACAAAAATGAAGGAATACTGGTATTTCAAATTGGATTGAAGCTAATATAGAAAATAAAATTAATTACCAAACTCCGGCCACAATTTTCCAAAAATTTTTATTTTCAGAATCCTGTTGGCAAGGGGCCGAATGTAGCCATTTCGAATTCCTTCGCTGGTAGATTATTTTTGCTTCAACCAGATGGACGATTAGAACAAGTTATCCTGAAACGAGCCAATGCAGAAGAATTAGGAGATAGGAATAATATAAGCCCTGCAGAAATTTTACAGCCATTTTTCAGTAGAGTATCTTCATCACTTCCGAAATGATATGCCTGATATCTCCAATATAATATTTTCTTTTCGTTTTTGTAAATATATTCTACAGTGAATGTTATATCTTTTTAACCGAATGATGTTCTGTTCCAGTAGGAATAGTTTTTGAAGATGGGACTCGTTTAGATTTATTATTTGGACAATAACCAACATATTATATTATCATTCTTGCTACAATGGCGAGAATAATAATATGTATATATATATTCCTTTGAACTTTTGGCTGACAATATTTAGTTAGCAAACAATAAAGCATATAGATCAGAATACTAATAGATGGTGGTTATTCTACTCCAATAGGAAAAAGTGCGCAAAAATTAAATATAATAGCATTCCGAACATGTTCAGAAAAGAAATTAGAAATTTTGTCTATTTTGCCAGTAACTACCATTCCGATGAAATTTATGGATCACGATTTATTGCCTTCAAAATTGACTATTGATAAGCGGACCTTTAAGAGATAATATGCTGCCACCTGTTGGTCGTTATGTGCATTTAGGTAACCAAACTACCGAACTCTGCCACGAACTACAAGTCATAAATCTATTTTTCCATTATTTCGAGATTATACTTGATGAAAATTTGAAACAAACACAAAAAGGCAATGAAAGAACTTCTTAATCTCTTAACTTTAGGAACAGCAATGACAAATCTCATGATGGTTTTAACAAACAATATTTTGAATTTGTAAATTTCAGTTTATTCCAATTTAAAAAAAAAAAAAAGAGTTATTTGGTCACTTCTACTGGTTCTTCTTTCAATTTAATGATCTACCTTAAAATTTCTCCTCATTGCTACCATATTGTGCATTCTCAGAACACCCAAACTATTGATACGATGCTTTGCAGATACTCAGTATTGCACACATGACATAAATTTGAAGCAACTTTTCATAGTTTCATTAACAGAATTCTCAAAGGATTTTTATTGATGTGGCTTTAATTTTTAGGTTTTTCTTGTAATTTTCAAATTATTATCAATATAGATTGCTTCACACAAATGACATTTTCTTTGAGCCTTTTATTTCTTCTCTTATAGAAGATAAGTTAAAACTCTGTGTTTCAAATGTTAACCTCAACTTAACATTCAACATCAAGAAATCCAAACAAAGCTCTTTAAGATATCTTTTGTTTTAATACAGTTTTGATATATTTCTCATACAACAAAATGAGTGATAGGCCAAAGTTAGACTTAGGAGTACTCGAAGAGGATGATGAGTTCGAGGAATTTCCTGTTGAAGGTAAAACAGTTGGGTTATTTTGATGATGAGTTGCTAATTTTTATTGTTGCAGACTGGTCTGGAAAGGACAAAGATGAACAGGATATAAGTGTTTGGGAAGATAATTGGGAAGACGATAATGTGGAAGATGATTTCAACAAGCAGTTAAGGTATATAAGACTCAGTGAAAGCTTTCTCTAAATATTTGGAGATGAATCTTTATTGTGTGCTAAATTGCTATTTCGTCTCCCTAATGCAGAGAACTATGCTGTCTTATATCTTCTAATTGGGTTTTATCGCGTTATAAGATCTGACATTTTATATCCTATACAGAACTCTCAAAATATTGGGTAAATCCCATGCAAAAAGTGTAACTTACACAAGCAAATATAATCTGCTTGGATTTGTGTGTAATGCCAGCAACCCAATTAGACTTAAGAATCAGCTCATAGCCAGCAAGGAGTCTTGAGAGCTTCTGCTCCTAAGACTAAATCTCTTGGCTCTCTTGTTAAGAGTTTGGATAAGATTGCAAGCCTATTGCCTATTAATTTCGTTTTAGCCTTAACATTTTATTTTGTTACAGGTGTCAGTTAGATAAGAGAACCACAGCTGCTGGAGGAAAATGAAGCAATGCATTAATTTTTGTATATTTTATTGGTAATTTCAAAAATAAACAGTTACAAAATTGAAAATTTTTTACATATAATCAATATCAAATCTTTCAGTAGCTGTTCTAGCTCCAACAGCACAAGAAAGAAGTGCTTGCATATTCCTCTCTTCTCCACTGCCATAAATATAGCCATTTGCCTGAAACAAGATGTTATTAATTTTTTTTTTGTATTTTTATTAAGCTGGTTAAGTCATGAACAGCGGCGCAGTACAAGCCCAAACAGATAATAGGGGGGACCCTTCGAGCAGCAAATGGTATCCTGATGATATAATTCCCTCCAACCTGTTTATTTGTCATATTTTTGTTTTAAAATAATAAGCAGCACAAAAAAATTCACTCATGTACAATGATACTCAAAAACTATAAATATACCTAATCTTAACGTTTATCATTTTACTTCAAAGGTGTCCATGCGTTGTAGTACTGAAGGAAGTACATAGATCAGTCATAAGGATGAACATTACCCGTAAGAAACAAAACTAAAGGTACCATGCAAGCCACAAGTTGCTTGTCTTTTGTATATTCACTGAATATTTTACATGGCCCTTGCTCTCTTCAAAATTACGCACCTTGTCTACTACTGATTTCAAGTTAATCAAGCTTTTCTCACTGAAAACATTCAAAGGGATGAAAGAAACAAGACTGTAATCTTGAACTAATCCCACAAGTGCTGCATTCAACTTTTTATATCTGCTTGTCATAACTCCATCATCTAAGACATCTAATAAATATTCCAAATTCAAGACATCTGTATAGAAGTCAACAGGAAAATCCAATTTATCTTTGTTTTGCTTCATGATATCAGCCTGAAAAAAATAGATTTTAATGTGAAATGAACGAAAACAAATAAAATCATCTGTACATAAAATATACAATAACAGACCTAAGATACATAAGCTTCAAGATACAGATTGAACTAATGCATTTCTTTTACAAAACGGGTCTTTCCAACAAGGTAGGATCCCAGGTAGAGAGAGAATTTATCCACAAATAGGGATTGTAAGTCATTGAAGTATGGTATACATTAGTTTTTTATACTCATAAAATTGAACATCAAGTTAAACTATGCAATTCCTGTTTCACAGAAAGAAAAACAAAATTGTTTGAACTATTCTGGATACTCACCTTAGACAATACATTCACATGGGGCAACGCTATATGCATCATGGTTGATAAAGATAAGAGCAATGTTGATATAAATTTCGGTGCATCTGAACAATAGTGGGAATCAACCAGGTGAACGCAGCATATTTGGTAGTTCAGTTTCTGAAGTTTTGCACATATATTTCTGATTGACTGGTGATGTACAAACAGTTCTACTTGTCCAGGCATATCAAAAAGCAGGTAGCAATTTTTTAAAGATTTCAATTGGTTCAAAAGCCAGTCAAAATTCTCTTCTAAATACTCCATGCAATATATCAATGATCCATTGGGACCTAAATTGAACTTTGTCATAGTGTTGTCAACAGATACTAGTTGTCGGATATCGATTTTAGGTATGTAACACATATTTTCATTCGCTGGGTCCAGATTTATTACAGCAACTTCTCGGTTCAGTTTATCTTTATAAAGTTTGGCTAATTTTCCACAGTAGGTGGTTTTACCAGAGCTTGGTGGTCCTATTACCATTTGGCCAAACACATTTTCTTCGACCCTTGTTCTTTTAGCAAGAGCCATTTTTGCTTCTGGTAGAAAGAGCGTTAGCTATATCTAAAATTACTGATTTTTCGTACGTTTTCAAATCGAAGAATATATTAGTTGTCTTTGTGAGGTTCAGCTTCTCAGCCAAAAAACGAACAGCTCCTAAGGCTTTAGGGTTCTCACTTCCACTAATATGGTTCACTGAGTAAACTGTTTCAGTTATATGCAGATCGGTGTTCGGATTATCTATCTCTACTTTATATAGGGAAGATACTTTATTGTACTGAGTAATTATGAATAGATCCTGATTTTGGAAATCAATAATCATGAACTCAGTGTGGTTATCGCCAATTTTTGCTGCGAAACTGTTAATAGTACTAGCTCCTTCTTGC
The DNA here is from genome assembly GCA_030674115.1 of Micraspis discolor. NCBI lineage: Eukaryota > Metazoa > Arthropoda > Insecta > Coleoptera > Coccinellidae > Micraspis > Micraspis discolor. The sequence continues at coordinate 9,404,199 of JARTUT010001740.1, forward strand.
TGGTTCAAGCATGATGCTGCAGCAACGGCATCAATCATCACTTACAACCTGAAGAAATAATAGTGAACAAAATGAAACAAAAATTTTGAGAAATTTTTAACCTCTATTTGAACCAACGTGAAGATAGCTGGCTGAATGTTAGGATTCCCGTAGATACCCGGTTCGATTGATTGACCAGTGGCGTCTGTGAAAGCTTTACCACAGTGGAAATCCATAACTGCGTTTTTGCTGAATATGAGGGAACAGAACTTTTTAGATTCCAACAATGTTACAAGGGTCCTTTTTCCACTAAGCTACAATCATTCCAAAAAAGTCGTTTCTTATAATAATAGTTAAGGGATGAGATGATTCGGAGTTGGTTTCCATTTGGATAGCAAAAACACCATACCAAGGTTATTAAGAACTATCTTGTGTTAATTAATTGACGGCTTGGTTGCTTGCCTGTTGGTTTTTTTGATTTTTCTTTGTTCCTGGTTAGTTGATTGTCTCTCTGATAGAGCAATTTTAGAATAATAATTAATTTAATCTTGTATACAGGTTATAATATTTATAAATCTCAGCAATATGTTCAGTTTATTAAGTAAACAAACTAATTAGTATTAATTCGTTCATTTGACATTTCTCGATTTCTATAAGAATTACTTACCTTCATTGGGCAAATCATACTAAAATATTTTCATTGAAATCTAATTTTCTGGTATGCAGGATGGGACTTTCAGCTTTAGCATTTCAAATAGAACAGCCTATTTTTGCGCTGTTGTCCAAATTCATTAAACTACTAGATGAGCGTTTTATCGATTTGTAATTTTTTCATAGCAATAGAGCCGAAGATGGTCTTTATTGATTGAGTTCCATTTTTTGATAAACAATGCTTGGTCAAAAGGTAGATGATGGTCCTGAATTCAATTAATTTGGTGCCATTAACACTAAAAGAGTACAGTTGTTTTCAAAGGATGGATGAAAGCAACCCGACGAAAAATATATGGCAATAGATGACTCAATGAAAAAGAATGAAGGAAAGAGGCAATGGTGGTAACAGGTTTGAAAGAAATGCAGGTTGAGAAACAATAAAGGGTCGTTACCGTATAAACTACGTATAAATGAAGGCAACATAGGTCTTGTATTCATAGTAGATTGCATTCAATGAACCAAGGAAAACGTTAATTGAAGTTATAAGTTACCCATTCAAAATTTGATGATAACGTGATAAAGGGACAAAAACACCAAATTTGTTTGGTGTTTCCCAATTAAATCATTTCCGTTTCCATCAGACATTAATCTAGTTAACAATAATAAAAACTGAAATGTAAACTACATTGTTTTGTTAATTTCGTGATAGGTCCGATTGATCAAAGAATATCTACGCTAATTTTCCATTCAATTAGGAGATGAATTGGAGTTTGTCATGCGTCCAGAAGCTATCAATGGAATGACGATTAAGAGACCTTCGATAACAAGGTCCTACCTTTGGCCTCGTTTTATACATTCTGCCTTTTCTATTCCACTTTCGAGTGTTTGTTTGTTGGAGGATTCCTTTGATTTTCGAATAATCAATTCTAGTTTATCTAGGAATTGTGGATAAATACTGAATTCCGATTAATGCTTTTCATGGCAAAAGATGGAAAACATAGATGGCGTAATTTTCAGCACTTTATCGATTCCCTGTGACGTCATTATATGTTGGGGAGGGGATGAGCGCTGTGACGTCACAGTGCTAGGCGCTAAAACTCAGACAGGCAGACGTCTCTCACTGATAAATCATTTCAGTTCTGAGTGTTTTGTTAGTTTCAATTAACACATATTAACTTTTCTATGATTGTGCGAGAAGAAACAGCGTGAAAATGTTCATTTCTGCAGTTTTGCCCTTAAAAACTATTTGTGCTATAGTATTGGTCATGGTGAGCTATGCCGAGTGTGAGTCGATCATTAATTCGATTATTTCTGATCCATATCCAGGTTATCAGTGCAATTTCTGAATGGTCACTATCTGCGATATGACATGTGAGGGATACTTCACTCATCAGAGATATCAGGGTACCTCCGGTCATCATTGACATCAGTTGTCAAATCGAAAATCGTCCTATTATCGACTAGGGAATGCTATTTTTAAGTGACATTTTTTCAGGATCTGAACTTACGTAGAAACGAGATTTTTCTGAAGATACATTAAGATTTCTCAGACGATTCCTCAGGGAAATAAAGTTAGTTAGCTTAACGTTTTCTTCCAATATTAGGTTGAAAGTGAGCCATTTATTCAAATTTTTGCTGTTCTTGAAGTACTAATGATATTTTGTTCTTCACATTGGTAGATCAGCTCTTTGTGAATATATTATTCGAGCTTTTTGCAATTGCCCATTAAGTTCAGTAGTTTCAATAAGAGTTAGGATTTGAAGAACACTACTATCATTGATTTGAGAAAGTTCTAAAAGGAATTTTCCTAACTTGAGATACTGAAAATGAGAGGAGTTTCCTTGATGATTCAATAAAAAAACCAATACAGTTTATTAAATTTCTTATAGAGTGATAGACACTAAATCTGCATTCTGACAAACAAGCTTCTTCAACCCTATGTTCTTCTGTTATCCACTGTTTATTTAGAACATTCCAGGAAATAAAGAGAAAAAGCTTTTTTGGTATACTACCTCATGGCATCTTTTAGTTTTGTTGTATTTGCTACCATCATATATGGCAAATGAATTCATTTCAACACATCAAATTTAACATTTGTGTCTTGAAAGTGAAGATAGCTGCTTTTTGAAATAAAAATATGCTGAATTTTATGAATTCAGAAATGATGGACACGTATTTGTCCATGTATGATCTTGCTGAGAAAAAAATCATCATCCTTCCTTAGAACACTTTGCTAATTGACTGATGCAAAGTCGTTGCAGGTTCTCTCATATTCATGGGCGTCTTTCAAGAGATGAATCTTTTTCTACGAAAGAAAATTATGGATGCGGACCATGCAATGTAAGGAGACAACTGATCAAAGTAGCATTTATAACCCAAAGAGGAAGATTCAAGAACCAGGATATAAAAAATAAGAGTTCTGGAAAATGCTAATCGCCAAGTTGTTTAGCGGATCTTGTACAATAATTTCAAGTATATTTATCACATAGGAAATAAGCTCCCAGTCCAGAAATTTTTATTTGAGGGTTCATTTCTCAGTGATCCCTTAATAAAATATTGAACAAACTTGTGATTGCTTATTCTTATTCACTGATGGAATCTGTTTCTCAAAAATTTCAATTATTAAATTTTGTGATGAACATGGGTTGAGAAGAACTGGCAAGAAAGCTACTTTCAAGAGACAATGATTGGTCCTTGTTATTGGATTTCTTATTGTGAAATCTGGTTCATATAGCACTGCGATATTGCTGATTTGTTGGTTTTGATTAGTGAGTATTTGTACCACACTGATGAAAATAGTAGAATTAAATAAATGGATATCAGTTATGGCTCGCCAGATCCCCAGACTTGAATAAGTAATTAAAATTTTTTATGACATAACCTGAAATCTCTGATACACACTTAACACCAGTGAACACCGCAGAATTGATAAATTATATGAGAGTTCCGTTTGATGATATAAGAAATATTCTGAGAGAAGGAATTCATCGTCTAAAGGAAAAACAAAAGCTTGTTCAATCGTTGGAAAAGACATTTTTTCATTTGTTGCAGTTCATTATCAAGGTTATTCTATATGATTATTTTTGTGAAATCCACGTTCCTTGTAGGAATTCATTTTTAGCTCATTCATTTTTCGTAAAGCATGGTATTGTCCACAGTAATGAAGAAATCTAATAATGAATTAATTACCTCAGCTAACTAACTGGAATTTCATGACAGATTGAATTTCGAAACAACCGTTCGAAATTTTTGTATTGCATATACCACTTCCTCAGACAGAAAAATTACCTTTTAGACTGCATTAGAAAATCGGTTAGCACATTATGTAAATTCTAAATTGTAATTATAATATATGAATTACAGTTGAATATCTGCTGAAGTGTAGATTTCATTAGAGAAAATTGAATAAACGTTCCAACTTCAACAATTTATATTCGAAAATATTTGAACTATTGCTATCTCATATTTATAGATGTAAAAAAATCTGCCCTCTTTATTTGTACCTTCATCTGGGCCAGGCATTATCCTCATTAATTCTTAAGGAGTCTTAAATTATAATTCGCAAAAGCCAAGGCGTTAAAACATAGCATTTCAAAAATTCTCATGATTTTTAAACAAACATTTAAACAGCTGGCTACTCAAGAATATCTGTCATCTGAAACACAATTATGAAAGTGATAAGATCGATGGAGATGTCTAGCATATTTTTTTAGATGACTGTTTGAATATCTATTGATTAACTAGTTCTTTCTTCATGTTATTTATGCTTGTTTTAGTTACAGAGGAAACTGAAAGCGTTTCAGTTTTGAAATTATAGCAAGAACAAAGATGCAGAAGGTTTTCTTTTCCATAGAGATTACCCCTCCAATTCTTCCTAGGACCGCCTTTCGTCCAATTACCATCATTGACTGGGTGACTAACAAGAATTTGTGATAAAAGAGAGTCTCATTTCTTATTGGCCATCTTCAGTTATCTTGATTTGTTAGGTTTCTGATTTGTCAGCTCCATTATCTTGCTGATTTCCATGATTAAGTACTGATCCTCGTGTTTTCCGTACATTTTTCTTTGAATTGGTGCTCTGAAGTTTCGAATTGTGACGGCAAATTTCGACATTGTAATCCGACATTTTCTTCGTCTCATTCCTTCTTGAAGTTATGAAAGTAATGTACATATATGCAATTGATTGCGAATATCACAATAAATCAAAAACAATATCCAGCTGTCGTTGTTTTTCGTTGAGAATTTATTCGAATTCAGCAATAAGATGGCAGATGGGCGGGGTTTATGACCCAATTATCATGTTTGAATAAGTGTAGACGCAGCTATTGATATAAAAAAGATAATGGCGGCAATAGAAGGTTAGGTTCCCGACTTGTCAGCGCCATAACCTTGCTGATTCCCTGCTGAAACTTTTCTACAAACATGAATTTCGTATTCAAAGTTCAAAGTCCTCACTAATTATTTAGAAAAAGTAGTGGCGGTACTACGGTGGGAAGGGGTTGAGGTGTAATTACCCCCCACAGAACACAGAAAGCATGTTATTTTAAATGAAATTTATTTACGGCCGTTGTTTTCGTGAAAAGACGAAGAAGTTTTGCTTATTTGGTGAGATTCCAACAGCCCCCCTCCCAGAAATTCTTACTGGGATCGCCGTTGCAAGTGACTCTCAGCATTCAGATCGAAAATCATTCCAGTGTAGCCGATTTTTTGAGAAAATACAGTGAAGAGAATCTTTGAAAATGGTTACCTAACTATTTCTCTGGTTCTTTCCAGAAGTTCTACTCATTAATTCGAATTTGTCCTCTTAATTATCTAAATAAAAATATTTTACTATTTATTTGCTTTCAACCAATCAAAATTTGTAAAAAATTGGGCAACAAAACTAGTTTTCAAAATCAATGTACATCCTCAAACAAAGAATAAACTTCATAAACTCATTTTATTTTTCAGGTCAAGCCAAACACAGACAGGATAAACGGCAGGTAGATAAATCAATACTCTGCTATGAGTGTAATTCAGAATTTGATCCGAGATGTGGAGATCCATTTAATAACTACACCATCGGAGTAGTGAATTGTTCACTGAAAACGCCTCCAGAGAATATAGATTTGCTGCCAACACTTTGCAGAAAAACTGTTCAAATAGGTAAATATTGTAAATGCAGTGGAAAAACAAGTTTTGAATGGATTTATAGATTAAGTATTTGTAAATTAAGTGATTTCAAGGACACATTGTAAAGACTACCATTTCCATCACATCGGGGTTAGCATTGTGGAATTTCTGATATTTTTTTCATTATTTATTCACGCCCCTGGCACATACACTTAACTCGTCAGTGGGGATTTTTTATGTGATATGATTTATTCTTTGTGATGGTTGAGATCCAGAGCCGCCGAGATTTGTACCAGGCAGCTTCTCGCAGTCTTAGCAAGCTAGAATACCGGGACCGATGGTTAATATAGTTGGAGCCATATGAAAGCCGTCACAATGTCTATAAAATTGCATTGAAACATCTATGGGAACTTGATGTTTTCAAAAGCTTTCTAATGACGAAGCATTGAAATTCGAATTTTTGTAAGGTGAAAATAAGTAAACGTTCAAACATGAATTGTCTCTTTCCTCTAAGAACTGGGTTAGTGGATCATTTCACTCAGCGATGGCCGTGCCACCAGCTCTACACACCCTGAATAGCTAGCGTGACCCTAGAATGGATAAACGATTATTCCTACTGGCTCGAAATAACGATTCCCCATAAAACAATATTCTAATTCCACTCCACTTTGAATATGACTGCACGTTTACGAAGCTGTTGTTTGAGTTCAGTCAAACACCCCTGACTGTTCATGACATCCCATTCAGCACACTTCGAAGGTGATCGTTTTCACTTTTAAATCGGAACGGAAGTAAGTTTTGGACGCAAATATATTCAATTGAAACATCAGGTTTAACTGAAAAAAAATCTGAAATAATCGAATTATGCAGGGCCGTATCTGCGCCTGTGGCAAGATTTTTTTCAGCGCCCCCACATTGGCGTAGATTGTGGCACGGTGCACATGGCCCGATTCAATCGGTCCAATACGGTAGGGAATCTAGATGAGCCCTTTTCGGCTTGTCAGCGGACACATCCATGTACACGCGGTTTTCACATCCTACCTCGCTCCTTACCCAAAAAAATATTTTAGGCGTATACATGAAAACCGTGACATGTTATCTCGAATATTTTGTTAGCGCTTCTATACTTTATTCTTTGAATTTTTTTGGCGCTCAAATTTTTTTTTCATTTGATATTTTTTGGCGCCCCAGCGTATCTGGCGCCTGTGGCGGGGGCCACTTGGCCACACCCTAGATACGGCCCTGCAATCATGTGATCAAAATTTCCAGATATTTTTGGGAACATCAGATTCTTTTTGCCCGTGAAATTATCTGGTTGAGACTGTCACCAAATTCCCAGAATGTGCATTTTCCTAGTTTGATAACGCCATCAAATTTAGATTGGACTATAAAATTTTCTGAATAAACAGTATAAATAAGCTGAAGAAACAAAATATAATTATATAATGTACTATTCAATCTTTGCTACAGAAAATTGAAACACATCGTTTCAGCAATATATCTCAAAGAAATCATTTGATGATGTTATTCAGCATGCATTGTCAATTTTTTTGGATTTTGTTAGAATCCTTCATTCAAGAAAATTCCAAGGCTGATGATGTCGAATCCTGAAGTGGCATTTTAGAATACATTCAATTAATATAAGTGCTCAACATCTACAACACCACAAAATCAAAAGTCAATTAGAAGCTACAATCATCAAAAAGACGAGCACAGGAACCAACCATCCTACCCATTGTTGTTCATCATCGTAATATATCAGGTATCGTATTATTAATGGGAAAGTAAAAAACATTTTATTCAAAGTATCGGCCATTGTTTTCTACACATTTTGACCACCTTTCTGGCAATTTGTGGATACCACACCAATGAAATTGTTCATCTTTAAAAGCAAACTTACTACACCCCCAATTTTTGACCTCCTCGTAGGAATCAAAGTTCTGCTCAGCCCAGGCGTGTCCCATCGATGAAAACAAGTGGTATTTGGAAGGAGCCAAGTCTGGTGAATACGGCGGGATGGGTAGCAGCTTGCAGCCTAGTGTTTTGATTGTATCCTGAACCGGTTTTGCTTTGTGTGTAGGTGCTTTGTCAGGGAGAAAAATTACCTTGCCGTATCTTCTGGCCCATTCTAGTCTTTTCTTGATCAATGCATGGTTCAAACTGATCATTTGTTGTCGGTAGCGATCAGGTTTCACCAGGTTTTAGGAGCTAGTGGTACACCACACCTTTCTGGTCCCACCAAACACACAGCATCGTCTTCTTGCCGAATCGATCTGGTTTTGTAGTCGATGTTGAAGGTTGTCCCGGATTAAACCATGATTTTTTTCTATTAGGATTCATGAAATGAATCTATTTTTCATCGCCAGTAACAATACGATGCAAAACCGTGTCTTTGAAGCGAAATTTCACAAGTGTTTTTTTGGTTTTCAATCTGTCTTTCATTTTATTCATGTGGCACCCATTTTCCATACTTTTGGATCTTTTTCATAGCTTTTAAACGGTCAGAAATTGTTTGTGGTTCAACATTTAATATTTCATCCATTTGTTTTTTATTCAAAGTTTCATCTCCTTTCAATATCTTCGCAATTCGGCGTCTTCAAACTTTTTTGGTGGTCTTCCACGTTTTTCATTTCTAACATCAAAATCATGATTTCTGAACCTTTGAAACCATCTTTTGCATATTTCTGATAGAGCATATATTTCACAGATGTCATAGCAAACAAAAAATAAATAAAGGCTAGTTCACAACAAATGTTCCCTATCACGACATTTGTATCTTGACGCTCACTTGATACCGGTATACCTGGTAAGCAGTTAGGGAGTGCCGCCCTGAATATACACCTAGAAACACCAAATAAACAGCCCATACTATGCGAATGATGCCCTCTTGGTAACAGAAAGAGAGTGCGATCAAGAACGACCACTTTGAACTTTAAGAAACATCGCTGAGAGATAAAAATGAAACATTTTTGACTCTTCTAACAACCACTGAAATTTCCTCATTAAAGATAATTTTCCAAGTATAAATGCTTTCATGAGAGAAAAAATTCCAAAAACCCTGCCCTAAGTTATAAATACTTGTGAGAAGTATTTATGGATTTTTGCTATGAATAAAAGTAAGAAATCCATGAACACAGAAGTGTAGAAGAACTGCTATTGAATCTGAAAGATTGGGCTATCAATATACGAAGGAAAGATGAAACCCAATTCCAAGAAGCAACAATACATGAAAACAATATAGAATATTTGAAGTAAACTGTTGCAAGAAAATTACTATAATGATAAAATTTTTATTGAACCATTCAACAACGAAATATTCAAACCAGCTCGCGATGCAATGAGGAAGAAGCTACATGAAGATTTATAAAAACGAAAGTGCAATTCAGTCCCGTTAAATTTGTCTGATGTGGACAAAATGATATTAGTATGGGATGAAAGTACTCTCGAAGCTCTTATATGTAAATTTTACCATAAGGCTGTTGTGAAATCAGTGTGGCGAGAAGATAACCATGGTTCTCCAACAAACCGTATGAATCTGCATAAAAGATAACTTGCTGAAGCAAAACAAAAAGAATTCAAGAATGGAAAAACATAATTTGGGGGCTGAGTGAAAAACGTTTCAAGTATTCGATATTTGATACCAGGTGTTTGATGATAACAGGTGTTTGATATGTACGATTTTTTTCTTTCTAGAATCTTCCATCTGAGTGTTAATTAAGCTAATTTTTCGATATTTTTCAGTTAATGGAAAAACTCGAGTTATTAGATCCTGTGGGTACATAACCAGTGACAGGGATGATCGAGAATGTGCAAGAAGAAGTGGAACCCATGATGTCCAACTCAAATACTGCTCCTGTACTGGTTCACTATGTAATGGTGCTCTCGTATTGCACTCTTCTAGTTTGATATCATTATTTGCAGCGATGACAGTTTCAGGAAGAAATTACTTTTAAGTTATTGAGAATAGTTCAAATTTTAAGAACCTGTTGATCATCATTGAACAGACACTTTCGTTAAACTCCAATTTTAAATATAAGAAAGGAGGAATAACCCAAAATGAATAGAAAGATGTTATAATCCTCAGTAAACAACATATTCTAAAGATTATCAATCGGTGTGTCATTCTTCTAAATTTGAATCTCAAATACTGTCAATATCTTGAGCTAATCCACCATATCAACGCGTCAGGAGATTTAATCAGATATTTGTGAGAACAGGCGAAAGAAATTTCAATAGTTTATAATCAAAAACCGGATTTCAATGATCCTACATTGAAATGTTTTGCTTTGAAACACTTACTTATGAATCGATCGTAAATCTGTTTGGCCTATAGAAAAGAAGGAATATATCATTTGAAGCTAAGCTGAGAAGAACATTTTTTTATAGGAATTTTGCAACTGCCTTAGTGGGCTTTCTAATATAGTTCATAAGATAGATGTTCCACGTATCTAACTCCCCTTATTTAGAGAAGCATTAGAAATACTTATAAATTGGCTTAGTCACCTGATATGTTTTATCGGAACATATCAGATGTAATAAAGGTACCGCAGGAATTTATTTTGTATTGATCCATTCTATAGGTGGGACGAAAAATAGAAATTTCTCGGTGAAGGAATATATATAGGGACGAAATTGCGTTTGAGCAGTTAAGTATCTATTTTTTTTTCGGATGAAGAATTACTGAAACATGATTGGACAACATTTGGAGATTACATTTGGGATATTCCAGGTGGGTGGAAATCACTAAATATGTTTTCTACCACAATTAAACAAAATTAAAAAAAAATTAATCATTACAATTGAAACTCTACAAAGGAAAAAGATTAATGAAATATAATATTTTATATTCACAAGCAACAGTGTATAAAAATGGACTTTTAATGATTTTTACTGCAACTGAAATTTGATATTGAAATCATGAAAAAGTATGATAGACACAATATATTACGATAGTTTTTCACACCAGATTAATTTGAGTGGAATATCGAACTTTTTTTCGCAATATAACAGAAACAAGTTATTTAAAGCTCATCATAATCAAACGAAAACTAGTTTGCAAACTTGCTGTGAAATACAGACTGTTTCATAAAAAAACATGAAGGTGATTATAACTTTCTTGATTCATCCGCTATTTATCCTATAACTTCGAGAATGTCGTCCCAATAAATTAAAATTATTCTGCGTTAAATGAAATTAGAGCTTGTTGACATAATCGACAGATTTGTCTGCGGTGATTAACTGAACACAGAATTTTTAATGCTTCCTCTAAAACGTACCCTTCGAGTTCATATCGACAAACATAAAACTTGGTTTCATTTGAATGAATTTGTACATTTGAAAATATTCAAATGTTTCAACAGTGTCTTTAAATTTCAATATTTAAGTATATCACTAGGAGATATCGATGACGAAGAAAGATTTTCAGAGTATTGACAATGCACATCTTGAGAATGACTCACTTGCTGACTAATGCTCTCTACATTCTAAAAAATCAAGTAATGCTGTGAAAAATGATTAATTCTTAAGTGCAAATCAGAATTTTTCATAACGCAGCTCAAAAATTTTTATGGCCTGAAGGGAAAATCCTCACATATCTGGAATGAGTAATGTTATTTTATAATTGTATTGTGTGAAGAGAAGAAATTTGGAAATTCTCAATATACAAAGATCAAAAATTGTCAAGGTAATTGAAGATGAACAAATGGCTCTATTTGAAAACTTTTATACTGTTTACTTTTATTTTGAAATTGATTTAGAAAATACTTTGATGTTGACTGTTGATTGAAAGGAATTTTCCAAGAAGAATTATGAATTAATGGTAAGTCACTGCCACTGGCTGAGGTCACAATTATTTGTTACAATGTTTCATTCTGCGTTTTTTGGAAAATAATGAATCAAAAAAGGCTTTCGATAATTAGAAATTGAATAACTGTAAGCTCAATCTTATCGTCATATCGTTGATATTGAAATTCAACTCGAATATGAAGTTAATAACATAAGTCGAAATTCTCTCAATGAATTTTCATAATTCTTTTTTACGCATAAATTAAAAAAATATATAAATATACCATTTTGAAATACGCTATAATTAATCCAAGTGCAAATCTTTCCAGATATAATTTCTTCACCTCGAGCACTCTGATAAGTGATAGAACACAGTGCTCAATTAGAGTTTAACTTATGATGACTTCAATTGAAACATCTTTCAATTCAATCTCTGAACTTGACAATTCAAAAATCTATGTATTAATGTATTAGGGAAATCAGAAATGTACGCCGATATACTTCATCAAAAAGGATTACGTATTATGTAGTCCGAGCAATATACGGAAATCTCAAGAAGTTTAGGAACTAACCGAAACAAATATATCTATCGGTTAATCAATAGGTATTTAGTTAGATAATTGCTAAATCCGATTCAATAAAATGGAATCATTGAAAATAAATATAGTCATTGCGTACTTTATTAGTGAATTTTCAGTACAGTACAGTAGTTCCATAAAGAACATCTTTTAAAAACACTAATGATATTTCACGTAAAGATTGAGCTAACAGATTGCTTTGTTAATAATAAGTATTAGAATAAGTGATTACTACACGATTCATACGAAATAATAGATACTAAATAATTTTCGCTTAGTTGACTACGTTGAATTCAAATCATTCACTAATGTGACGTATAGATGGAGCTTGTGTAGGTATTACAAAATGTTTCTCAGTATACCTAGCGAAAAACCCAACAAGAATACGAGTGTTGTTTTTATATAAATTCAATTTCCCTTTTTTGTCACCCAACTGTTGCTTAGGTAAAACTTATATATGTTATTGTTTCATATATTGTTGACAATTTAATTTACGAAATATTCAGTCTTGGTGACCTGCTCGATTTGCACAGACAATGACTATTATCCGTTCACGTAAATTTGCTCGCAAATTTTAAAGTGATGCTAATGTGAATTGAATTTTCGAGGATATTCTATTGTAAATAAAAAATTATTTTGACTGATATATATATTTTGGCATATTTTATGATGGAGACTCATGAAAACATGAATTACCTGAGTTGTTTGCACTGCTATTGATTTTGAGCTCAACTATGTATGTTGTATGTTAAAAATAAATAGATTTCAACCTCACATCAATTCTTTTCGTTTTATATAACTCATAGATTTGAAAGACAAATATAAAAAATTTTCTGTCAGAAAAACGGGACGGTACATTAACTTTGTGGCAGAGAATTTCTTCTGATTTCCACGTATTATTATCATAAATATACTTCAGTATTCTCATAAAAATGACCAAGATGTCCCATCATAAATATTCGTTATTTGGGTGGATTGAACTGTTCAAGTTTTAAATCGCATGGTCTTGAAATGAACGAATATTGTTCTGAAATATTTAGGCTCTTTATTTTACAATCACAATGTTTTATAAATATTGCTATCATAAAGACTTAAAAAAATTATACATAATAACATTTCCTAATAGGATAGAAAATTCGCAAGAATAATCCAGTATATACAATTTGAGCTATAATTCCATCATTTATAATCACTCATAACACTTTCATACGTCATAAAAAACAAGTATCAAAGTAGTTCCATACTGAAATACAAATGATAGTCTAGATATGGTGAAAAAACAAACATTTTATTTACAATGTAAAAATATACAGTAATATACATTAAATATGTTTTTTCCAATACAAAAACTTAATTTGTTGTGGCACATATTGAAATCATTTAATAAGAAGTTAAGAAATACTCTTGAAGTTTCGGCGTGTTACGTATATGAACAAAATAAGGATATCTAAAGATTTATCCAAATGAAATGCTCAAGAAACTAACGATTCAAATTGTTTTGATACTTCTAAGTTGAAACGACTTCGTTGAAGGTATTTATTGAAAGAAATATACAATATTAAAACTTTTTTACTATACAAAAAATATCTTTGGTATATACTTTTCTCATTTATAACAAGAACATGTCGATAACAATTCAAAATATCTAATACAAAGCTTATTTTCGAATTTCTTTATCAAGAATGAATTTTTCTAAGTTTGTGATTTTTAGTACATCAATTCAATAAAGAGTATCCAACTGTGAAATTAATAGTGTGGAAGCTCACAGATGCTTTCTTCTCGATTTGTAATGAAAATCCTGAAAGCTCTTTGATCACGATATTAATTGAAGGATTTAATGGAAATTGACCAGTATATATGCGATTCTTGATATGTACAAAAGTGAGAAATGACAGATATGTTAGGCTAGAGTATTGTTGGACAATTTCTATTCAATCAGTTCTATTTCGAAGACTTCTAATGAAATTTCAGTCACAAATTCTGAATCGATTGAAATTTTTGACCAACAATCACATTCGATGTTAAATATCATAAAACATCCAATCAGATGAACAAATTATTGCATAGCGTTCTTAAATGATGTCAATTCTGCAGAAAAGTCACGACATACAAGTTCGTCCTTGTCATTGAACAAAGTTATAAATAAGCATTCCTCCATATACATATAATATGTATTATTTAATTTTGTGCCAATGGAAGAAAAATAAGAAAATGAATATATCAACAATTAATGTAGTGTCGAAGAATTTTTTATATCTAATTTTCATTGATGCAATGAAACATATAGTAATCAATTCGTGTTGAAACATTCAAAACGAATTAATTCGAGGCACAAGAAATTTAATCCTAAGCATAATTTAATACTTCGATTGTGTCAAAAGTATTTCAATAATTTTTTAACTTGAAAATAATAATTTTCGTTACTGAAATTTTCAAGGGTTGCTTCATAAAACATTTCTAATAATTATTGTGAATTCAGTTTTTAGGAATGAAATATTTCTATTGATATAAGTTCTGCAAAAGTAATATAAATTACTAAAATCTATTTTAGTTCAGATAGATCATGATGAAGTGGACGGAAGCAAATGGTTAAATCCTATGGATAATATGTTCATAGAAAATTAGAAATAGCATAATTCATTTTACTCCGTTGCTCTTAAAAATGAGACCCAGAAATTACGCATTTTTTATCTGCATACAAAAACGTGGTAGTCATACAGCGAAGTATTTATGTTTCATAACGTGAATGTGAAGCGGATAATTGTTAAGCTTAAATAGCTAATTTAGCAAATGTCAGTTCACTAAGGTAGAGATCTACTCATAAGAGCATCATTTAATATCAATGTCTGAAACGACGTCTGAAGAGGAAGATAAAACATCATGTGAAGAACATAATTTCATATAATAAGAGTAAAATTATTTTATCAAAATCTCTCAAAAATTCAGATAGGCTTCAAAGATTCAGCAGCGATCATATGCCCTACTCTTGAATAATACCGTTTCGAAAATTGCCAGGGTTTATATAAAAATTATACGTAAAAGACAAGGATTGAATTCTTCTCTGCCAGTTCGTAAATTGATACTTGATCTCAACATCACTTCAATAACTTTTAATAAAGCGAAGCTCGATGTCTTTTTCTTACCAGAAAGTGATTTTTCATTCATTTAAATTCTTCAGAAAATTTAAGGAATATGGTTGTTTGCATATGTGGGTTTTGTGAGATCTATCAATCATGTTAAATCTATAATTGAAAACCAGCCACAACGCTGACAAAACAAAATTTGGCAGATAATAGGATTAGTATTTCATCAAACGATGATGTAAAGAGAAAATTTAAATATGACCTGTATTATTAATAAGTGACTAATAATTTAGGATGGATTTTGTGGATATGTAGATATTAACAGGGTAGTTACGTAGGTCATAAGTGGCCAGCAGAAAAGCTCATAACAACTTTCAAGATGGCATGATTTCAGAAACGATTAATTGGTCTATGAATTTATCTCCAAATAACTTTTTTGAGAATATTTAAAAAATATATTTTTATGTAGAAAATCCATATTGCAACAAACTTTTCAGCATTTAAAGTTGAAGTATCTCAGATTTCGACACTTATTATTCTCGGCCTGGGCGTGGATATGAAATTGATCCGACTTTCACATTTACCTATTGCTTGCACAACAAGGTGATCACAAACGTTGAAATAACTATCAATTTTTGCAGTATCCAAGTAGAACTCAAATCTCCTTGTCTTAAACGTTGGATTGTGTAGATAACACGTTTGAAAACTTCTGTCTCCGATGAAACTGTTCACGAATATATGAAAAATTCAATAAATTGTCATAAACTATGATTGAAAAAATTTCAAAAACAATTTTGAATAAAATATTTGAATGATAGATTATGATACCATTATATAATTATCTAATGGTATTATAATACAACGTCGAGTTCTGTATGTTGACGGGAACATAACCTTATTCCAGCCCAAAAAATTAACATTCCATTTAATACTGACTTGTAAATCCTACCGATATGGACAATTGAAATGATCACTTGCAATGACTTTTCTACAGAATAGAAAAGAATTGACAAATACTGATTTCACTTACAAAGAACATTTTCGCGTAAAAATTTCTACAGAAAAATAGTGGTAAAATTGATATCATTTTCGATTGATAGATTCTCAGTCTTTTCGTAATAGAAAATCACTTGAAGTCACTGTAAACTTTGCGTTTCATTATACATGTGTTGCCATCGTTCCACGTTTAATTGTCGTTGCATTCGATGTAGGGATAATGTACTGACTTGTTGGGGAGTTTGGTAGTCTTGTCATTTGTGGTATGGAACCGTTCGAACCCGCCATAACACTATTCACTACATTAGCACTAGCAGTCATCATGGCACTAGAATTTGCTATTCGCGAATTATCTCTAGAATATGGAGGGGGGGCTGGAGTAGCCACCGGATTGGCTGTATTTGGGGTTGGAAGCCCTACCGAGGAGCTTCTTAGGTACGGATTTCCGTATGTGGCACTGAAACGGGGATCAATCCCCAAAGATGGTAAGATCCCGTTGGGGATGCTTGTAGGGATGTCGTTCAGCTGCAAACTGTTGGCACCCGAAGAGAGCTGATGTGATTGTAATGAGTTGAGTTGCAACCTCGTGGATTGGTTTATTGTTGGATCCATCGAGGAAATTGGAGGTTGCATTATCGGAGGGTTGTAGTCCCTTGAGTAGTCTACGTAAGGTACGTAGCCGTTGTTGTTATGACCATCCTGAAAAAAATTAGAATTAAAATCATAATATTATGAAATATTGTGAATTATTCTGAGAATCCTCGAGATTAATTTTATTTTCAATATTACTATTTAATGGGCTCAAGAAAAATTTATGCAGGAAAAATTTCGATGACTGTCAAGCAATTCTGAAAACAATAAAAACATCTTTAAAAAATACGCAGAAGAAGATCTCACTACACCCCTTCTGAATTTTCATACACAATAGATGAATAATCACTGTTAGTACCAGCTGAGTACCCTTCTGACAAGAAAATGGAGAAAATCACTGACGTGAGGGCAGGAGCTTTAGCGCCCTTGTTACAACGTTCTTTATCGACATGGAGATTGAAAAAAAATCGAAAATATTTGATGTGTAATTTTTTATACTGCAAAATATGATATTGAGCTACCAAAAACCATATTAATAGATGGTTTTCAGGTTGACATAACAGACGCAAATAAGTAAAAACAAGACATTTGGATCAGTACTATTATCCGTATAACTAGCTTAGCAATATTGAATAAATAGATATATGTGTTTTTAACACCAAGGCAATTAAATGTTATTGAATTTAATAAAAAACTTCACCTATTCATTATTGATTGTGATTGATTATGTGGGTGAATAATTAGATTATTTTAAAGTTCACAAAAATATGTGTATGGGCGAATAAATATGTCAATTCTGTATTTAAGTATGTTTATATGCTTACATCACATTTTTTCTTTGTACAATATGAATCGAATAAAGGTTGGTATTGTTGTTATTTCACACCTATTAGTCTAATGAAAATAAGTATTCCTAATTGAGAGATAGTTGGCTATCAACTTTGCTACCCTGCGCATTCGCCATTTTGTAATAATACTTCCATAATTTTGTTAACAATGAATAATCTCATTGAGTTATCACGAGAAGAATATTGAATTCCCATCAAGTAGAAGTACCTCAATCAGGAAGTGAGCCAAAAATTGATACGTTAAGTATAGTCTGTAATGATACGACCTCAAGGTTCCAAATTAAATGATCAGAAATTAAAACAAACGTAATTCGTCATTTAGTTACAAAACAATAAAAGATTTGTCTCATGACAAAATGTGTTCGATTCCCAACAATATATAGTCAGCCATTTCTGGCACAGAGGATAAGTGGCCTACTATACTTGGTCTGTATATCGAACATTACTTTGATAAAAGAAAATAACTGTTTTGTTTAGTTTCTGCTCCTTGAAGTCAACCTCAGATGCTGAAATTGAGATACTACAAAAATGTCTGAATAGTTGTAACAACTTTGATAAATTAATTAAAACCACCACATCTGTTATTTCAAATCGAATTTTCCCAATCCAGGTACCTAAATGGCTGCTGACATTTAATCGTTTTTCCTTCAGCCACTTCAGGATCAACTCCTACCCCATTCCGCAAAGTAATTTAAGTTGCCGCAGAGCCACAAACTTTCGTATTATACAAATTCACCCTCTCAAATATATTATCGTCAATAGATTAGTGAACCGGAACGAGCTAATAATCCACTTAGATCTCACCCACGGTTCCTCAAAATTTAATTCGTTTCTCGCTCAAACGAACCGCTGTGATATAATTGAAAATGACAAGTGGCAAAGAGTGAAATTCCTCATCTCTGTTCCAATTTAGGCACTTCTAATTTAGGACCTGAATAGGGCTTAAATATAGATGGCATTTAGGACATTTTCGGTGTCTTCCATGATTTTAAGCGTGATTTATGAATGTTACAACGTTGTTTCTATCAGATTTGATATTTCAGGTATTTCCACTTATTATTTATTTTACATGAACTTCAATCAAAAAATGGTGAAAAACTGTCGGGCCAAACAGCGTTATATTCCTCTTTGAGTAGTCTCTATTTATTTATTCGAAAACTATTTTAAATTTTCACTAATGTGTTATGAAAAATAATTTTTACCGATGTGGATATGCGATTTTTCTGTTATTGCAAACTGTATTCTTGTAATGACTAAGCTTCCCTAACTTTCATTATCAAAAAGCTATGAATTCAGTGTGCAACTACAACATACGATCAATTTTTTTTCTATTGAAAACCCCTAGCAGAAATTGAACTCACTCAAAGCAGAAGAAAATCCCTCATTTTCGAGAAAATACGACGGGGGCAGCCGTTATACTAATTCAGTTGCTTTGATGGAGCAATAAAAGCCCTATTCGGTTCCAACTACAATATTGTAAAGTTGAAAAGCGACTAGGAGATATCTAAGTTTAACTAATTTTCTCTCAGCCAGCTTTATTTCTTATACAAAGTTGATAACAAACAAACTTCCTAAAAGCAAGTTTATTTCGAAGAAAGTTTTACAATGTAAACGAAACAAGGATGGTTTCCGCCCCAGGATAATGGGAGCTGAACTGTGTAAACGAGTCCCCATTAATGCTTTGAAAGAATATAACATAATATGTATATTCAAAAATTTCTCAATTCGAATTCATAACAGAAATATGAAACCAAAACAGTTGATAGGTAAATGGAAATTGTTTTTCACTTACTTTTGGAAAGCTGGGTTCGGTGTAGTCGGCTGAATACCTATAAACATCCTGTCCAGATAGGTTCACAGGACCGGCTAGCGGCACCCCAATTCTTGTGATCACAGACTCACTTCCGGTTTCCGATTCTGCCCCTGGAATATAATCGAGATCGCAGTGGACGTTACTGTTTGAAGATCCTGTTCGTAGGTCGAGTTTCAAGTCGGATATATTCGATGATCGGTCGGATTCTTTACATTGTTTTTCCATCGTGTTCGTGTCGCCTAAAGAAAAATATGACAAACTTACAAAATTGTTTATTCGAAACGAATAATAAAAGAACTTTCGATTCCTCGACATAAGTACCAGTTTGAACGCTGAAGACAGTTTTTCAAAATTAGGCCAGATTGTTATATCGTTGTATCGTTATCAGGATAATGAAGGGATTATCAGTCGCAAGTAAAATAAATTTCATAAAATTTATTCCAACAATGAAGTTTCAAGAGTATTAGACTTTTCTTTCGGCTTATGATTAATAGATAGTTCCATTTTCTATTTCCGTGGGTATTAAATATCTAGAAGAATATGAATATGAGCGATAAAGAATTATGGAAGATTGAGTGAAACTCTTATGAAATGTTCAATAAAAATCTCATTATTCTCATTCTCCTAACAAAACAAGTCTTAATCATTTGAGATCAGGTCATGGTCCTACCAATAGCATGCTTTTCAGATGGAGCTCAGTTCCAAGCGCAAGTTGTGAATGTGTATATGCAGAAGAAACAATACGTCATCTCATCAATAATTGTCCTATATATAGATTTTCAAGATGGTTTTAGGGCTATTCGAGATGTTTACTATTCTTTCTTGGAATTAATTATTAATTTAAAGAAAAATTGTTTTTTTTTCTGCTTTTGCTTTTTTATTTGCAGATTCGATATGAGCAACATGAAGGAGCCTCTGTGTTCATTAATAGAAGACTACTCTTGAAGAAAGAAGTCCCTCAAATATATGTATTTAAGCTTATTTTTGTACACACAACAATACTAATATGGGATGCCAGGGTTTTTTTCTAACTAGGGTTTGTTCCCTAGGTTTTCATGTCATACACTCAATTGTATGGTACCCCGTCACCAACCCTAACTAACATTTGTTTTGTAAGCCAAAAGTTTAAAAGAATATACAGGGTGGCCATTTGAAAACGAAACAGACGAGATTACAGACGAAATAAGTTTTTTCGATAGAAATACTCGGAAAGGTCGATTTCTGTTTTGAGGGGGACAACTTAAAATATAGGTTACGGACGCATAGCGCTTCAACCCTTGCTGCTACAACCCCCACCCCCAATTTTTGAATAGGGAAGATGGGGTGAGTGATACCTCATTTGAAAGGTATTTTTATACTGATTTCAGCACAGTAATTGTTTTTCCATTTTATGCATTAGTTCTCGAAATATTTATGCGTCAGTTAATTTTATCACTTAAATTAATTTTTTGCGAATAATTGACATTTCGTGCTTCCGAAACACCAGAATTTCCGTACTTATATTTGGAATTGCAGAACATCTACCACTGGGCAAATGAAGTCATACCGTACGTGTTAATGTTACTAGGGTCATATGTTCGACTAGGTAAAGTGGAATGACCAGCACGTTCGCCCAACTTTACGCCGCTTGATTTTGCGTTTTGGAGCGTCCTTAACACAAAGTTTTCAGCGAACGACCTCGTGATATTCCTCTTTACTTCGTTCCAATACTGAATTTTTTCATTACATTTGTTTTAGCGTGATTGAAAGATACCGCATGTGTGTTGAAGAGGGGGGAAAACAATTCGAACATAAAATGTGAGGCCAATAATTATTGATGTAATACTTTTCTCGAAAATAAATTTATTTGTTCCTCGAGGTTCATTTTCTACTAATTACGTAATGATATATTATTAAACTTACCTTCTCGTGATGGCTTCTTCGCGCTTTGTCTTTGGCACAGGAATACAATCATGATAATGACGATTACAATGACCACTAATAAAACTCCGCCAATTATGATGATGAGTAACGGGAAAGTTTCTGTTGACAAAACAACAAGATATATTATGTAATGAATATTGATGAATCTTCTTCAATTAAATGAATACAGAAGAATTGAGGGAATTCATTAGTTGCGCTACTGAAGTCCTGTTGGTCTCACCAAAATATAGCTATAAATCAATTATTAAACCTATTCTCACCTTGCGAATTTTCTGTCTTAAATGGTAGATATGCCTACCATTTACCATACCTACCATATGGCAACCATTGGGAACTCAATTGCGCATCTAATATACATGTAATACGGATCTGAAAATGTTTCGTTGCTCTTAGCGTTAAATATAACTACACCGTAGAAGAAAACTCTGAAGTAGGAAAATGAATTCGAATAAACAAATTATTTTAACTTCACGAAACTCAAACAGTTATCAACAATGTCTACCCATCGACCATAATACATAACAGATTCAAGCCCTGAAAGAAAGTATTGATATGGTGATAAGATAGAGAAACTAATATTTAATGACTATTGATTCGGGCTCCCAAAGTTGAGTTGAAGTTTCTCTGCCTTATAGGTTTATCAATAACTCTGTGTCTACCCAACATTAACCTCCAATATATTATGAAGAATTCTAACTACTTTCTACCTACTTTCAAGTTCCAAAATGTTGTCAACCAAGCATTTCCAGATCCATACACTCCGGTATGAATTTTTGAGAAACTCAAAGATTGTGCGATCTATAAAAAAGTATATTGACAGCGCCCATTCTCTTAAGTCAATACAAAATTGTCAAAATTATACTTACTTTGTGGCATAAGATTGATTTCGACCACATCACTTCCATATGGATTAGACACGCTGCAGTTGTACATTCCGAAATGACGTTCTTGTGATTCCCGGATGATCAGTGTAGATTTTATGCCCTCAGGAAGAGGATCTTCCAAAATGGAGTAGTCTTGGTCGTGTAAGTCAACTTCCTGGCCGTTGAAAGTCCAGACTACACGTTCGGGAGCGGGGATCGAAAAGGCTGTACATTCAACACGTACGTTGTCGCCTTCTATGCCGAACTGAGTTTTGTGGCTGATGATCGCGGGAGGCCCTATAAAAGTTTCCTAATGAAATATCAGAAAAAAGAAGATTTCAAGAACGCATGCTTCATATGGCCTTAAGGTTGCATGAAAGGTAGAACGTCTCAAACATCGTAATTCCATGTTCTTTAAAGGCAGATAAATCTGAGTCTATGATAACTATTAAATCACGTAATTCAAGGAAGGCATTTCCATCAATCGATCTTCAAGTCCCAAGTATATTATAATTCTTAGAATGTACTGTCTCAGAAAACTAATTGAGAATCATCAATTCAACTCGCAATTATTAGTTTTTAAAATATATCTTCAGAGTGGGGTTAAGTCTTGATGATAGATAGTCCTTACCTTTGAGGTAAATAGAAGCTTCAGCTCCTATTTCTGGAAATCCTGGGACATGTGCTGTACAGAAATATTTCCCTGCAGTACTGTCATCAACTACTAGTGTCAAATTTGGACTGGTGCTGATTTTCTTCCTATGGTCTTTGTGAAACCAATTGATATCTGGTGAAGGATTGCCATCCACATCACAAGATAATGTTACGCTTGATCCAATATCAGCTTGCATCGTCTTTGGTCTAGATTTGAATTGTGGCCCATCTAAAAAATGGAATAAATTTGAATATTAAAGATTTCAGGTTGAGGCTTGATAAAATAGAAAATGAATAAGGATATATAATAATCATTTTTTTGTTTAAAATTTCTTGGGTGTATAGCACTTATTCTACTAATAAATGGTAATTGTTAAATTATTATTTTATTTATTTTATTTTTCCAACATATGTTTCGGCGTGTCTACGCCTTTTTCAAGGAATATAATTCAGTCGACAATTTCCTGTAAATTACATAATAATAAATACACAAATATATCAACAAACAACACAAAGCTTTTACGTACTTCATTCAAATCGTCCGTCAAGTTATTATTTTCTTCTATAATCAAACTTTAAAAGATCTTCAAATATTAAATATTTTCGTCAGCCATGAGTAAAATAATGTGACGATGATGCGCTGTCACGATTTTGTTTTTCCAACTTCTTTTTCCAATTTAATGCTGCGACACCTGTACGAATTAACAAGTGATAATCCCAAATCTGGGTTTGAATTGGTTCTTTTTAATCTAGATGGAGTTGGTAGTGGAAGATTGAAAATTTGTATTTCCTTATTTATGTTATCAGATTGAAATAAATTTGGGCCAAGTTTTTGATGTCAGTTTTATCGTTCATAGCTTCTTTTTCTTTTTATGTGGATCATTTCTAGTATGTTTCTAGTTTTGTTGTTTCTTTCTTTTTCCAGGATAGAAAAGTTCTCAAAATCCATTTTATGTTTTTCTGTTTGTTCATGCTTTTTAGTGCGGTCATATTTTTGCAAAATTTGTGCCCATTTATTTTTTCCTTTATATATTGTGTTGTCTGTCCTATATATACTTTTGGGCAATCCATACAATTTATTCGGTAGACACAATTCGAGGTTTTATTATTTTGGATTTTTGATTTTAATTTTGTGTTTATAAATTTCAAATTATTTGTGTTTTTATGTGCTACGTTTATTCCATAATGCTTCATTGATGCATTTAGTGTTTCTGATAAGCCCTGTATATATGGTAAGGATACATATTTTTGGGTTTCGATTTCAGTTCTTCTAGTTTTTCGTTCTGTATTATAAAGGCTAAAGATTTTGTCTTTGAAGATCTTGTCAATTAGTTGTAGAGGATAGTTATTGATTGCTAGTATTTCTTTTGCTTTTTTATTGTTTGTTGTCTAAACTCTGGACTAGTGAGTTTTAGAGCTCTATCAGCAATTCCTGACGACACTTTTTTTTTATGAACCATTGGAACTGCGGCTTCAAAGTTCAAATATCGTCCACTCCAGGTTGGTTTTGTGTACCAAATTGTCTTTACTCCTGTGTTTGTTCGTATGAGTGTCAGATCTAAGAAATTGATTTTATTTTGTTTTTCTAACTCACAGGTGAACTTCAAATTAGGATGGTAGTTATTGAATTCATTTTTAATATCCTCTATTTCATTTTCAGGTGCTGCTGTAAGACAGTCATCAACAAAACGTTTGAAAAATGGTAAAATGGATTTTGAGAACTTTTCTATCCTGGAAAAAGAAAGAAACAACAAAACTAGAAACATACTAGAAATGATCCACATAAAAAAAGAAAAAGAAGCTATGAACGATAAAACGGACATCAAAAACTTGGCCCAAATTTATTTCAATCTGATAACATAAATAAGGAAATACAAATTTTCAATCTTCCACTACCAACTCCATCTAGATTAAAAAGAACCAATTCAAACCCAGATTTGGGATTATCACTTGTTAATTCGTACAGGTGTCGCAGCATTAAATTGGAAAAAGAAGTTGGAAAAAC
Source organism: Micraspis discolor (assembly GCA_030674115.1). Classification (NCBI taxonomy): domain Eukaryota; kingdom Metazoa; phylum Arthropoda; class Insecta; order Coleoptera; family Coccinellidae; genus Micraspis; species Micraspis discolor. The sequence goes on from JARTUT010001740.1 coordinate 9,429,079, forward strand.
AAAATCGTGACAGCGCATCATCGTCACATTATTTTACTCATGGCTGACGAAAATATTTAATATTTGAAGATCTTTTAAAGTTTGATTATAGAAGAAAATAATAACTTGACGGACGATTTGAATGAAGTACGTAAAAGCTTTGTGTTGTTTGTTGATATATTTGTGTATTTATTATTATGTAATTTACAGGAAATTGTCGACTGAATTATATTCCTTGAAAAAGGCGTAGACACGCCGAAACATATGTTGGAAAAATAAAATAAATAAAATAATAATTTAACAATTACCATTTATTAGTAGAATAAGTGCTATACACCCAAGAAATTTTAAACAAAAAAATTTATATCAAAGCACAAGAAACTCTAACAAAAAATATAATATTATATCAATACAAAAACTCATACAAAGTTGATCACTTCGAGAAATCCAAATTATAATGATACAAGCTAGGGTGTGTGGGGGAATTTGGAAGTTTATACGGAAGTGTTAGATGCATGAATTTTGTAAGATTTTCTCATCGTAGATTTCTGAGAGTTTGAGATTAAATTTGCCTGGCTAAATGACTAGAACTTCCGACCTCAGTTGATTGGATTGCTACTGAGGGAGGAATTTCCGAGGCAGTAATATTATTTGTTTCGGCATTTGATTACTTCGGAGTTCAGGACTTTGTTTGAAGGGTATGTTTCCTAGATGTACTGGGCAGTATGAATGTCTCTTATGGTTAATTCAGTGAAAACTGGACCGTTTCAATAGATAGGCGGTCGAGAGTACGTTTTGGTGTATACCAGATAATCAAAATCGTACATTTCTGCAGAATCAATGGAATTGTCAGATAATAAAACGAAAATATCATTTGATATTTTCGGAACAATAATTTCACTGAATACAGTAAGAATTATTCCGTATTGCGAATAAGTCCGACACCTTTTGCAGGCTTGAATTTTATACATTGAAGGGCAAAAATTGAAGTACCACCACAAGGTACAACAAAAATTAGTTGGCGGTAGTATATAAGTAAGCTTATACCAGGTTAATCTTTCTTGTGTTAGATTATCACACAAATAGTCTCAGCACCGAATTAGATTGGGCAATAACGTAAATGATGGTAAAGCTAAACGAATATCTTAATCTATGCCATACTCATGATCTCAGAATAAAGAATTCACTCACAGCTGACATCAAGGGTCTCACTTTCCTCGCTTTTGCCGACAGCGTTGTGAACCTCGCATTTGACAATGGAATCGTGAAATTTTCTGGTGATGTTATGCATTACCATCTCCGTCGTGTAGTCACCGATAACTTGCTCGTCGTTTATGAACCACCTGTATGTTACGTCTGGAGGATTGGCATCTGCCTTGCAGCCAAGTCTAACGTCAGCGCCTTCTGGGATACGGCCGTTGGGAGATGCTCCCGAAATGATGGAGACAGTCACCTTCGGTGCGTATTTCACCTGGAAGAAAAAAGGGACGGATGTTGAAAATTGAGTATTCACATATGACGAGTATACATAGTGCAGTAGCGGAGAAATCGATTGGGACCCTTCAAGTCGACCTACTTCGTTGGCTTTTCAATTATAGATGGAAGAATAAGTGAGTCGATACACTTGAGAATGCGGAATGTATATTAATGTTGATGTTTTTGAAGATGAAGGAACATGCGGGTAACTGCTTCAATGGTAATCAATTTCTTTATATGAAGTACGTAAGTTATCAAAATTCAGAACTTATTTTGAAAGTGGAGCAGCATTATACATCTGTCGATAAGTAGTGACATTTTGTCTGAAAATCTTGTATGTAAAAGGGGTTGGAATAGTGAATTGTCAAATTATTAAGTTGCTCGAAGATGCTAAAAATAGTGAGAACTTCATAATATGCTTCCTCATCAGAGCCAAATCTTTTTCAACGGGGCATTTTTTTGAGTTGTGCCAAGTGCCAGTAGTCGCTGGAGGCCAGATCTAGAAATTTACAGGGATTGCGGTAGCAATATGATTGCGTTATATAGGTTCATCGCGGTTGGCACTCGATATGATAGCGTTTTTTTTTTACAGATAGGTCGCAGGCTGTGATATTGGACGGGAGGCAATCGTCATTTTTGAGTGTACTCAGTGGTGTGCCGCAGGGTTCAAGGGTTCAATTCTCACTCCTCTTCTTTTCACCATTTATATATCGCGGTTTCCAGCCGCACTTCAATCGTGTACTCAGCACTACTATGCCGACGATGCTCAGCTCTACCTGTCCTTCTACTTGGAGGAGTGTCCTCAGGCTGTATCTGCTTTGAATTATGATTTGGAAAAGCTGAAAGAGCTCTCTGTCAATCATTCACTCAAGCTGAACCCCCAGAAAACCAACGCCATTCTCTTTGGGAAGCAGAAGGATAGGGATACGTTCATGGAAACGTACAGTCAACAGTTGAGGATGGATAACTGCGGTATACATTTTCAGAGTGTCGTCAAGAGCCTTGGCGTCTTTATTGATAGCGACTTGCGATTTTCACATCACGTAAGTCACGTTCTGAAAAGATCGTACACTAGCCTGAGAGGAATTTTTCATAATAGACATTTCCTTGATTTGGGAACGAGGGCACTGCTCTGCGATAGTTTGGTCCTTTCACACCCCAACTATTGCGACATAGTCTATGGGCCTTGCCTCACAACATCTGATGCCTATAGAATTCAAAAATTACAGAATTCATGTTTGAGATTAATATATGGCATCAGAAAGTTCGACCGTATCAGTCATAAGCTGAAGGAGATATCGTGGCTAAACATGGCGCAGAGACGTCGGCTTCATTCTGCTTGCCAGTTTTTTTCTATAGTAATTCACAAATCACCACCATATTTATATAACAAGATTAGGTTTCGGTGTGACGTGCACACAATCTATTTCTTTTTCTTTTCTCTCCGTTTACTTTATTTGATTTTTATTGTGATATGTTGGTTTTTTTTTTGTTGTACAATTTATTTAGGGTTAGTTGAACAGACGTTCGGGGTACGACATACTCAGAACGAACTGAACCTCGCCCTTTATAACTGCTGAAATAGGTGTTTATATTGTTTTTTTTTGCTGCATAAAAGACCTCTATTATTATTATTATTATTTTGCGGTTGGTTTACTGGCAAAACAGCATTTTTTTCTTCTTCAACTAATGCCTTGTTTAGGGCAATTAAAACCTTCAAATTCAACAACGATTGATACAACAATCGTTGTTGATTGTTTTTTTTATATTTCAAGTAGTCAATGAATAAAATTTCAAGTGCATTCCAAAATACAGGGGCTATTACCTTTTCAGGTTGAAATTCAGTAACCTCGAAATGAAATTAAAAACGAAGTACATTTTTCGCTAGAGAAAAAATATGAATATTCAAGAAGATTCGGCTGATAAATTCCAAATTATTACAAGTTCCATCTGCTTTCTTAATCGAAACATTTCAACCATTTTTCTACTCTTAAACTACTTCGAATAAAGCTCGAATTCGCCTTACTAGATGGCGCAGCCAGTCCTATTATATGGAGGACCTCATCGGTATTTTCCTCGCAAATACTCTGTAATCTTAGGTTTGGACGTTCCGGAGATCTCATCTGGATGTCCAGATTCACCCAATGCTATCGTCGAATCTGACTAATCCCTAGGAACGTCGATGAAATAGTAATCTGAGCATTGAATCATTTCATCCATGCATCATTCGATATTCTGGAGGTTTCAAGCACGTAGATAACCAACAAGTTGACAATAAATCCTCCCCAACAACCACGGGGTAACATCATACCATTAAGCATAGTGAATGAAGCGAATCGGACCGATTGGCACAATGGGGTGATGCAGGGCAATACATTGTCTCAGAAATTTACGTCGGGATTATTGCCATCTGTAAGATGGAATTAAATAGTTATTTATACTATAAGGGATTTTGAAGATACGGAAAAATCACCGAATATTATAAGAGAAAAGGTGGTTTGTTGAATTCTCCATCCAGCCTATGGTGTGAGTATTCGAAGTGGAATTCCCCTCTTTTATAGAAGAATTATTTGAAGATTCTTGCATAAGAGGGAGGATGCGAATAAGTTCACGCTTGAAGTCCCCATGATATATACTCATTGATGAACGCCTTGATTGTAATGGACAATGTGTCATTATGGTTGTTTTTGTATGAAATTGTCAATTTCGAAGTCATGCAGTTCATGAAATGAAATCGTCGCCATTTTCAGAAAGTCTCCATTCTTTCAGAGTTGGCATAATATAACGTTTTCAATGCTCTTTTGTGTCTAGACCAAATTATTTAGGGAGCAATCGTGAAAAAGATCGTAACCTCAAACCCATGCTTTAGTATTTTTTTCTGGAGAATTCTTCCGATTTTTACTCGAGAAATTTCCATCTGGTAAATCTTATGAAATATAAAACTCGGTGGAATCGGCCGCTTTGATTCCAAAGGCAGAACAGAAATCAATTTCTCTTGTCTGTCGTACTGCCAAATGATAATATCCGCCATGCAGTGACAGTAATGCCAACCTACGAGCCACGGCTTTCCATTTTCGGAAGATCGATGTGTCTTTTCCGCCTATTCGTTGAGTGACACGTGAATTTCGTATTCTGGTAATTCTGCCGGAAAGTTAATTTCGAAGGTAATGTACGGATGAAAAGACTACCTATGTTTGTTGAGGAGATTACTATCGTACATAACTTGTGATTGATGGAGTCGATGGTGATTATTTACTTTCGAGAATACATAGATGAATTTACTGATTAGGGTTGGTAAACATATCATTTTTGGCCTAACAACATAGGGCATTGTACCTATTTTGTCAGGTACAAATAAATATTGGAAGACAATAATCGCATGCGATGATCTTAGGTCAAGAACTAATTGCACTTGATTCTAGTAAGAGGACGGTCAATTTCATATGACATAAAAACATTGCTTTGCGAGAAGAAATTAAGGAAAATCAACCCTTAGAAACTTGTCATCACTATGAATGGGGCAATGATGTACACCCCTCGAAGAAGCGATTATTGCATATATATTTGGGCAATAGGCGAATAAAATCGCAAAGCCTAAAGAGAAATGAAAATGCCGATAATGAAGTCAATGATGATTACATGGAGTGGAAAACACTGGTTCCACCATACGCAAAAGTATATCGATCTTCGTAGCCTATATTTTTGAAAAGAATATATTAATTTCTGAGGGCAAATTACTGTTTTCATCGGGGGGACTGAAAATGTAAACAGTGGCTCATTGAACAAAACTATGCTCCAACTGACCTCCAGTTTCAATTTCGCAGATCTATGGGTCCTTTCCGCAGTATTTTGCGCTTGACACGTGAAGCTGGTGTTGTGGTGATCTTTCCTAGGAGTCAATTTCAAAATTGACTTGGCTGTATACCTTCGACCATCCGACAATTCTTCTACTATATATTCGATACCATCCGTCAAGACGTTACCCATTCCATCTATCCACGTGATTTCAGCGGCAGGTTTGCCACCATGACTTATGCATTCCAGCTCAATCTCTCTATCCTCTGTGGTTACCAAGTAGTCGCCTTGCACGATTTTTGGTGGCTCTGGAGGTACCAAGACAGTGAGGGTTGCAAAATGACTTCGGATGCCGGGTTGACCCAATGGGCCAGGTGAAACCTGGCACTGGTACTTGGCATCATCTTCAAGCATCACAGGGTATATTTCCAAGGAGAAATCACCTGCAAAAAAACAAACAATATTACCAAGAAGACTTTACTATAACAAAACTATATGAGAGTTCAACATAGCCATCATTTAGAGAAAAGACCTAATGCAGTCATTGAAATAATCATTCAACCCTAAAATGTAAGCAGGCATACCTTTATAACTCATTTTTGAATTTCTGGATAATTCAAACAGTTCATGGAGAAACAAACCTTTGCATTTTGTTGAAAGTCTTTGAATATTTCTTCTATGAAATAAATTTTATTTGTCAACAGTTATGGATATACCGAAAGTAGACATCAACTGACTTATTTCAGATGAAACCCTTTTTTATATATAAGGCATTATGGCCAAAATAGTAAATCACCAATACAATCCAAAATATGTTTTTTCAATGTCATACACAAAACGCCAGATTCAAATTTTTGAATCTGCTTGAGCTCGAACCGAGAATATACTCATAAAAAATAAGTCTCAAGCTTATAACCATCAGGCCATGGCAGGTAGCTGAAAATTATAAGATTGACAAAGATAAATTCTCGAGAGTAATTATTCAAACTGTGAAAGATCATATCTCCGCAAATATTAGTTAGTTGAAAATAAACCACGGAGTCTAGCCAATGAGTCTAAACAAAACGGAACAAAAATGAATCATTTACCGAAATTATTCCGGGCATCCTACTGATAAATCATCGACATTCCGATTGTCTCTCTTGTTCTCCAGGCAATAACAAAATAGAAAGATATAAAGTTCATATGAACGAATTAAAATCTCATTCATTGGCCTCTTGTTAATTGGGTATCGAACGACGAGTCCTAGGGTTAAATAAAGCTCATCTCCCATTTTATCAATACCGACTACAAAAGTTTTTCCCAGAGGCCATTAAGGTTTAATAAAAAAGAAGGTTTCTCTTCATTAACCCATGCTATGAATGTAACATGAGGGTTAAGCGGGAAAGTTTATTATTTATACCCTATAGATTGGACCAACTTTAAAACAGAATGTATTCCAGAAGTTCACTTAATAAAGTTATTGTGACTGCCTTAGGGCTCCAAATAATATATATCATGGGACCCATGTTTAGAGAAAAGTTGGGATAACTTCGTGCATAATTAACCGCACTGATAGAGAAATAAACTAAAGAAACTTCAAGGAAAGGAGAAAAGTTGGTAGATATGATTTCGTAGTTGAAGAAAGGAAACTTTGGGTTATCATGGCGGAAAGCTTGGAGACTGATTGAATATACAGGGTTCGACCAAAATCAATGAGATTTGTAACGAGATATGTATTCATGTTAGACACGCTGGAAAAAGCAAATTTTAGGTATACAGGGATTTTCACGGCGATAACCCATTAGAAGTTTATGGAAAATCAATCACAATTTCTTCCTGGAATATTTTCAGTCCTCTGCATCTTTCTGTTAAAAACGAAACTCATTATAATTTTCTTTTTGTAAATGGCAATCTCATTATATTATGTCATCATTGAATACCATATTTGATGACAATTAGGAAACTACGTCTTAAATTGTGCAGAAACTCAACAGTTTTCGAGTTATTGGGATTCATGCGAGACAGTAATGGGGAAGAGGACTCACAATTTGAAATAAGAAAGATATTGTCAGTTTCCGGTATGACCGGAAGCTGTTGAGGTCTGTATATAGAGCAAAATGCAGTACAAATCTAAAAGAAGAGGAATATCAATTATCACCAACAAAACATAAGGCATAAGGCCCACAATACCACTGTGTGGCACCCCATTTTAATCATTGCCATATTAGTTCGATAATTTAATCTGTATATAAAGTATAAAGAAATGGCTTGTTTATATCTGGTGTTGTTACTGGCAAACCTGTAGTATATAGAGGACCTAATAAGGTGTAGTAGTATTGTCTTGATATCGGTCGAATATATTTTCGACTAGCTTTCTTTTTAATGCTCACGTTTTTGTCTGATTACCTCGAATCATCATGAATATTGAGTTCCATTGTGAAAATTATATTCTATCTGAGTAATGAAACATTGACGAGTACACTGTGGCCCAAATCCTGACTTTGCATGAGGTTTCCATTCATTTAGGTTTCGATGGAGCTCTGAAACGCGTTCATTGCTGCTTTCCTACTCAGACCTCCTCTGATAATTCGTTTCATGAATTTTTCTAATTTCCCTCTAACACAGCACCTATTGTCACCTTTCCACCAAGAAAAACGTGAATGGTGAGACTGCCTGATTTAAAAATTCAATTAATGTTATCGAAACTGCAGACGATAACAAGACCACGGTTCCAACGAAACCTGAAGCAATTTTCCTGCACAAATGGAAAGCGACACGGAAGGCAATGAATATTATTTCAGGCTAGCGTTAGAGTTTGACAGTTCGAGGAGCTAATGGAGGTTCCGAAACTTTTATTTTCTTTGTTAATGAGGAAAATATGGACCTGGGAGAGCGATCACCTTCATGAAAGCTTAATGGAAAATATTTGGTTGATATTTTCCACCACGTTGGTTGATATAGATGACCAAGCTCTCTTATTTACCAACAAAAAATATTTTATTAATGTTCACGCTCGAAAGTTTCGAAAACGATTTGTTTTAAATGTATGAATTCAAAACTAAAAAGTAGTCAGGAAACCTAGATTTGAGTTTTTATTGCTGGGGATAAAAAATATTTTTTAATTTTGACAAATAATGTGATACTCTTCTCACCGACGTTTCTGAACGTCTTAAAAAATATTTCACAACTAGTGATGAAAGTTAAATTTTGCCATTCATTGGAAAAATACAGAATCATTGTAAGATTAAACTACTTGAACTATGTACTCCTCTACCTATAATTCATTGAAATTGATATACTACATATTATGAAGATCAATAGATTTCTTATTTAGGTAACATAAACCGGTGACTGGGAAAATTATTTCCCAATATTGCCGAGTTCCAGCCTAGTTTTATGTGGAAAATTCATATCTAGCAAATCTAAACATAGGATTGACGTCAAATTCACGTCAGAAACACATTGCTTGAAGTTTTTCATTCATTTAGTTTTCGGTGGAGCTCTGAAACGTTTTCACTGCTGCTTTCCTGCTTAGACTTCCTCTGATAATTCGTTTCTTAATTTCTGCAGATTTCTGCCACATTCACTTGCACTCCCAGGGGACGGGGGTGTTCAGTAGGTACTCAGCTTAATAATTGAAAATTTATAAAATATTAACCAAACTTGAGAATGCTATCATCCTTCTGCAGAATATCCAAGTACCTACTGACCCCCTAGGGGTGCAAGTGAATGTGGTACATGAAGAAATTATAAGTTAGTGTTTCTGGCCTAATTTGAACTCAATCCTATATCTAGTTTTTCAGATAGTTTCCACAACATAAATGTTGGTGGACAATACATAATATCATAATAAAAATTCAAACAGTTTCAATTATATCTATAAATGATGATAAGTTTGTTTAATAAAACTATAAGGTGAGTATTTCGAAGCGGTGTTTTTTCTCACCTCCAACAAAACTAGACATTCAGGAAAGATTTGTGAAATATATCAGCATGGTGTTAATTGGTTGATATTCCATGGATCGTAATACACAATTGGAGCTTTAATTCTACCAAATAAACATTCGCGGAATGAATTCATCCGAATTGGACTAACATGGCAATTAAGTACACGGATCCTATTAAATTTTTACATACGAATACCTCTGACCCAATCTATGGGGAATGAAAACTCCCAATCAACCAACGTCAATTCTGATTTTAATTCAGTTATTGTTCGTGTTGGTTCGAAATCTTGACTAATAAAGCACTTTACCCCAGCAAACCCATTAATCCGTAGAAATGGTTGAACGCAAAACAGTGATTTTTTAGTTAGTTTTGGGTGGAGTTCAATCTTACCATTATTTGGCATGCATCTTCGTCATTAAGGTTATATCTTTAGTCCATCCAAGAATTACTGATATTTGTGGAAAATCGAAGTGCGGTATATTCGAAAATATTCTGCGTAGAAGAGCTGTTATTGGAAATAAAAAATATATCAGATATATGAGTTCGAAATGGATCTGAATTACAATATCTGCTCCTAAAAATATCTAAAATTAGTAAATTTATTTTTATTTAGAGGATGTGCTAAGATTTATCTCAATCTGATTGTTTATCCAGGTAAACTAAATAATAATAATAATAATTTTTATTCAATTCATAGTACATACTAATTGTGAGTACAAGAAAAAATGTCTAGTATGTCTAGTATGTTATCATACTTCATAAATTCGAAATAAATTTTAGCCTAATCACATATTTTTGTGTATTCTACAGTAATTTAAATAGTCTCCTGCATTATATGGTTCACAATCAATGATAAATAGGAAAAGACTTTTATTGAACTTTTTTACATCGTCCATAACATGAAATTGCCTTGGCAAAATATGGTACAGTTTAATACACATATATCTAGAATTTTTGTGAGTTATGCTAAGTGAGTGAAGTGGATAGTAGTATTGATCCATTTGCCTAGTTTTTTCATTTTTTTTTTATATTTTCGAATAATTCCTTATGTTCTACCAAAAACTTAACGCAATTATATACATATATGCCAGTTAATGTCAGAATATTGTTTGCTCTAAAAACACCTCTACAAGTCTGCCTATATTTCATTTTAAATAAAGATCTTATGGCCATTTCTTGTTTCACAAATAAGCTATCAGTACTGGAACTATTTCCCCAGCATACAATTCCGTATGACAATAGTGACTGGAAGTTGGCAAAGTAAACCACTTTCAGTGGGGATGTATCTACTGATTTTTTTGAAATATTCATTGCATATGAATTGGAGTTCAGTTTTCTATTTAGGTATTCAATATGATTTTTCCCGTCAGATCAGCATCAACATGCACACCTAAAAACTTAGTAGAGTCCGCTATCTTAACTTGAGACTCATCTATTAATATTATCTCTGGTAGCTCAATATTTGACCTAGCTGTATGAAAAATTACACATTCTGTTTTTTTTTTTCGTTCAATTTTAATTCATTACTACAGCACCAGCATTTCACTTCTGAGAAAGCTGCATTCACATGCTGTATTAAATTCAATATATTCTGCAGCCTTTTTGGCGCTCTTGATCACCCGAACAGAGTGCCTATCATTTTGCCCGAATGTCTGTAATTTTGGAATATCGAGCCGAAAATGGTCTCAATCGATTGGGTTCGACTCCCTGATGAAGAATTCGTGGCGAAAGTTGAGTCTGTCCGGCCGTCCGGCCGTATCCTCTCTAGCATCCAAAAGCAATCAGCTAGAGTTTTCAAATTTTCAGAATAGGTTAATTGTCCAAATATCTCGGTCAAGTTCGTTATTGGGCCAAATCCGTCGGATGGTTCAGTAGTTGTGAGCATCTGAAATTTTGTTTCCTCAATAACTACTAGAATATCCATCCGATCAAGTTGATACTTGGAATGTTATTGAGGGAGGCTGAAACGAAATGGCTTGCAAAATTTCGCAGAGAAATCGTCGAGCTAGAAATTTTAAAAAATTCCCAAAAAAAAATTTTCAATACTTAATATCTCCTAAGACTTCATTTAGATTTAAATAAAAATCCGTATATATATTGAGGTTACCGATATCTTACTCATCCTCAAATTTCATTGTCGTAGCTTATCCCCTTCTGAAGATATGATCATTTTTTTCATTTACTCAAGAGAAAAATAGAAATGTCATGTCCGAGCTTTGTCATTGAAAGATTTGCCATCACAGATCGATATTCGTTTGACAACTTGCGGACCTAGATATCAGTGTCAGTTGGTGTAATATCAATCAAAATTTTCATAGAATTCATAGAGGTAGAATTCGATGTCGATGACGTTGTCAAAATTCAGAAAAGCACAGACGTAATACTAATCAAAAATTTTTTTATCATAGAGAAAGAATTTGATGGCGTTGTCAAAACTCAGAAAAGCAATGACGTAAGTTTTTAGGAGAAGCATAGAACAAAATTTGGTGAAAATTATGAGTAGTTATTTTCAAATTGAGATAAAGGTTTGTTTATTCATTAGGCTTTCATATTTACATCACATTGTCCCATAGTACGGAAAAGGACTATTGTTCACCCGATCAGAGAGCTCATGGATTTGTTAAGGTTTGAATATTTACTCGCAAGTAGCTCAACAAGAGCGCCAAAGCAATCTGACCTCACGTCAGTGCTTTCTAAATTTTTATTATGTTTGTATCGTCAACATACATTATGAGATCTAAATTTTGATCAAAATTATTGGACAAATCATTTATGTACACAATAAACAAAAAAGGCCCGAGTATACTACCTTGTGGTACTCCTCGATTTACAGTTTGATCATCGGAAATGAAAGTTTCCGTGTTTATTATATAGTTCTATGCTATGGTTAATCAAAAGTTATTCGAAGAATTACAATGAAAAGCTAAGCAAGTCAATAGCAAGTATTAGTGGAGTGAAAAAAACCTATGTAATATGTATCTGAAAACCAAGGTTCAACGTAAATAATTCATATTATCTCAAATTAATATAGTCTACATATTGCATTTCAGTCGAAAAAAGTGGGTTCACATCATACTGAAAGAAATGATGCGAAAAATGACACACCTTGCAAATTTTTCTTAATTCCTTCATACAGATGCATAGAGAATATTCGAATAGTCACATTGTTGAAGATACAAGATAACTGGAATTGAATTTAATTATTCGATTATAGATGGGTGGTTTAAATTATCGGTGAACTATGTACTATGTACTTCGTACAAGTAATAAATCGAGAAATGGTTCTGTAAATCAGCCATGTACAATTACCATAGAATGTACAGGTGGGTTTTCAGGTACATGAGGGTATAACCATAAATTTGTGATTGACAATACAACAGGCATTCAAATTATCTCAGTTTATAGTTTCGAATACATCCATTTCTAACAATGTTGCCGAATTTAATATAACCATTGGGAGAGTCACATCGCGGTCTGATCAGAAATTTCGGAAAATCGTATATAAGCATATTTGTAGCCAAAGCGATTAGCTACAAATATGGCTCTACGAATTTCTTGTAGGACGCTCTGATTTCAAAACATCAAGAGAAGGGGTTTGCACTTCTTATTTCAAAATGGCGGCCACGGGACAAGGGCGGCAACCGCACAAAGTTACGGAGTTTAATTTCTAATAATCCTTCACATATATAAGAAAAATAATATTGCGTCTTTTGAAGAATGCAATGCTGTTAAACAATTACATTTCATTGAACTAATTCAACTCAAATTTCTCACTATTTGAAGCATCTTCAACCAAATCTGATTAAACCCCAACTATTCCAATTTCTTCAACACTACCCTTATAATTTGAATCAACACATCAGCGACATCAAAATTTGGGATATGAAATTTGTTCCGGTACCTGCTGATGCGCAGAATGAAATCTTTATAGCACACTCACGATAAAACCCTAGTTCTCTGGAATTGCGAACTTATGACATCAAATTATACAACACACACAAGTTCCTGTTATCTGGAACGACAGGTTAAGGGTAAATATCACCATCGCCTTGGGAGGAATTATCCGAGACAGTCAAGCTGAGTATCTTGAAACGGGAGGTTCAGACTAGGCGCTATAGCTGCAAATAACCAATGATATAACAAGTCTGAAGTGCTGCCATGGGACCTGCTACGCCGAGATAAAGCCATCACAGACAATTATGTCGTAAAAAATAATAATATTATTGGTCGTCCCGAGTCCTGGAATTTATGAGGGCATGTGATGACTAGAAGGCTGTAAATGAACCTCTCCTTTTACGGTTTTCTATGGTGGGACGAGACATTATTCATCATTTATTAGATCAACTTCTGCTGATTACATTTTCGAATCTAATAAATTCACAATGATGTTCAGAGTCTTTTTGGGACGTAAATAATGTTACAGATCCTGACATCGAATTGCCATATATCCCCGGGATCCATAAAGTGGGAATGCTTCGGGTTTGTGGGATTTGAGATGGTAATTTGGCCACGAGAGACAACACAAATTGGAATTTGGTAACATATATGTATGAATCCTATAGAGTTTGACCAGAATAACGCTATGAAGTAATCTTTATTGGCACGAATGAATGAAAAAATTAATGGAAGAAAATGTACCATATTTGTGGCTGGTAATAAATATTTCACTAATTTTAGGCTGCCAAATTTTAATCATATGGAATCCACCATTTTGAATTCATGAGTAATCGACCATATCTTAAACCCAAAGATTAATTTTTCAGAATTAAAGATAAACAAAGGGATCAGAAGATTTTCGAAACTCCACAAAGCAGTTGAGGCCTCCAAAAGTAATCCTTCGGATTTGATTCGACTAATGATTTAAAGGCAATAATAAGGCCAGAATTTCTGAATTGATGAGAAATATTGCATTCATATTTATAGAGATAGAGTGTCTGCACATGCGTATTATTGAATTTAAGATTTTCAACATAATGGCTTTTTCAAAAATAATCGAATTGAAAGAACACAAACTGTTATAAACACCTTCCTAACCAAGCTTTATAGTTAGATTTTCAGACACAAAGTATGACCCAACTTGTCAGTCAGAGAACGCTCGCCTCAGTAAACACTGAATATTAAGGCCTCCAATTCAGGCAGTTTGCTTTAGTACCCAATTAACATACGCCGTACGGGGTAAAGGAAGGGTCAGTAGAATAGACATTCGGGGTTGATTGACGATAAAAAACCTTCGGGCTTCACGTACAACACGTAACGAGTATAGGTGTATAAAGGAGCAGCTTTATTGCCTTTGGACGAAAACGTTTTCTACCAAACTGACCCTATCAGGATGTTTCGGAATCGATTTCGTCCAGAATTCTGATGGATTGTACACGATTTCATTTCGAAGAGTAGTTATATAGAATATACCTGACTAATAAAAAATGAAAATTCAGGAATCATATCAAATTCATTTACCTACCGTAATTAGAATTTATATATTTTGGAGAACCTTTTTTCAAGTGATCTGGAGATTTTCAGGAATCAATTCATTGAACGGCGTTCATGTCATAACGCCAAAAAAAAGGTTTTGATCTGTATAGCCATGAAAAATAAAGATAACTGTCTGTAAAATCTGATGATTCTCCTCTCAAACATAATTTCTATCCTGAGAATAATCGCTGAACGGAAAGATGTGAAATTGTCAGGAAACTGCATATCTAAAGTGTCCAAAGAATATTGAAGCTGGCTGAGTACCATCCTGAAAAAATAACATTTCTTCGTGATCTCAGTGAGGATGATAGTGATCGGAGAATCGAATTTGCCAAACAATCTCGCAACAAATTATTGCAAATGCACTGTTTTTGTACAACTTATGCTTGCCAGATGAATGCACCTTTTTCCTTAATGAACAAGTCAACAAACCTAATTTTTGTTTCGATTAAGATCCTCATCCCCAGACGAAACAATACATATAAACTCAACTTCGCATGATTTTTTCTCTGGGTTACTTTAGATGAAAAAATCATAAAAACAGATTCAGACGACCCCAGATCACTTATTGTGACAAAATGCCGTATCATTACTCCTGAAATGCTGCAATATATACGAAATCTTGTTGTTTAACGATTGTCTCGCTATATTCAATCTAATGGCGAGAACTTTAACCATTTGCCGTGAATTTTTACTGAAACTTTTTTCTTAAATAAAAATTAAATGATCAATTAGAACATTTCCTTACATTTAGATTTTTAGGTACCATAATTCCATAGCGAAGATGCTGTAACTTTGTGAATATTCACTTTATAGATACAAACAGCAGATTCATACAAATTCGAATGCATGCATACGTTCGTGCTATAAAAGTATCCATTTTCCCTGTTAAAATTTCTAATGGAGTTGATACTAAAACAAGCTTTGTGTAACAGATCATGTCTCCATGTCATCAAAATCGACTTGACCGAGTATTTTTACAAATTATGAGTTATTGGTTAGTTATTGAGGGTGGACACTTTCAAATGAGATACCCTCCATATAAATTTCAGGATGGATTCAGGGCTATTCATACGATGAAATGGATGGTGAATTTCAAACCCCTCTGATCTTATCATCTTTCTTTCACATTTAATTTTGGAAACTTGAAGAAGTATGTATTTTCATTGATGAAAAATTCACTCTTGAGGAAAGAAATTATTCAATGTTCAATTTTTATTCTTTTTCCTTTTTCTACCCGACATAGGCGGGTTTAATCAAGAACTATTCTGTAGAAACATTCCGGAATACAAACCTTTGCCTAGAATTATAGTGACGCTGTTTCATGGAATAGCGCGTGAAAATTCCAGACAATTGGAACTGCCTGGATTATTTCCATTCCCTCCTCTTCCTCTCAACAAACGCATTGTTGTCGATCAATTATGATCCTGTTCTTTGTTACTCCGTTCGGTTCCAATTCGTGGTGTTTTCAAAAGGATGATTTTCCCCCTCGTTATTTCTCACCAAGGAAATATCTGAATACAAACAACTGATCCTGTAGAAGCAGCATATCTCCACACCAAAAAACAATTCCTGTTGTGCCCTCGCGATTCCAATTCGTGTATGTAGTATCCTCCCAACTATTTTCAATCCTTCGGTTCGTATTTCAATCAATGTTTATCAATATAAAAAAAAACTTTTTGCTCCTACGCGTTACCGTATGCAATCGTTGTTTGTTATAAAATGCATTGATTGGAGCTCAACATCAATTCCGAAAATTAAAAGTGGATAAAGCGGTGATACATTTTATTTTATCTAGTTACATTGCGCGTTTCGTAGTTACCCTACGTTACAATTGTTATTCAAATCATAGTTTGTTATTTGATCAAATCCGTCCAATGATTATGGAGTTATGAGCATCTAAAATTATGTTTCTCCTATATCTCCTAGAATTTCCATCGAATCAAGTTGAACTTGAAAAATATTTGAATTCGGCTGAACCAAATAGGCAAATTATCGCAGAAATCGAATAGCTAGAAAATGTTAAAGAATTCCCGAAATGTTCAACTCATGAGATATCGGACGTTATTGTACATTGTCAAAATTTAGTTTATTTACTCCAAAAAAAAAGAAAAATTTCAAAAAGTCTGAAGCTTAGGATTTATTAAGATTGAAAGACTAATTAATGCAGTTTCAGTTGCGGGAAAATTTGAGCTTCGAACAGAACTTGAAGCAAGCTTTGAGTCGTTGATTACTAGATGTAGGTAGATTTGTACATTTATCGTGGCAGTTGAATTTGTATAACATTGTAAGAGCTTCGGAAAAGACTCTAGAAGAAGCACATAGGTTCTGACCTCACGTTAGTTCATTTCTGAATTTTTGAAAACGAAGATAACGAACGTTGAAGTTTTGAAGAAAGTTCATAAATGAACCTCACTTCGATGAGTGAAAATTGAAAGAATAACTATATAAGATTGATGCTAACCATGTTAGTAAAATGATTTTTAGAAGCCCTATGGAAGCTGGAAACAAAAGCGGAAATTTGGCAAATAAAAAGAAAAATAATTCTTTTCATAGAGTCAATAAATTTGACTTAGATAAATAAAAAGTTTATTTATACTGACAATTTTCAATCAAATTTCGGGTCTGAAAAATCATCTGCATCCTTTGCCACCTATAATGAATTCCCCAAAAAAAATTTCAAAAGGCTCGGACGAGAAGTAATTCCCTGGAAAAGATAGACAAACAGAAATCACAAGAGAAATACCGTCAATTTCAAAGGACAATTATTATGCTTTGAAAAAATAAGTATCTGGGTACTTTAGGTGATGAAATTATTTAGATTTGAGAATAACACATTTCGAAGTTTATTTTTCTGAAACTGCCCACTGAAATCTTTTAACGAACAATGTATTCATGTCGAAAATATGTAGGTATGTCGTTTCAATCAACCTAAATAAATGGAACACGTATCATTGAAATATTCGAGAGCAAATGGTTAGGTACTACCTATCTGTTGTTTAGAGAAATCGGAAACATTCATGGATACACTCACCAGGGAAACATTTTAATGTTAAACAGTGCTCGTAAATAACAGATATATCATTATCATAGACCTATTAACAGGGAATGCTATCATTTATATTTTAAAAGGGTTTACATATATCCAGTGCATAATCACGATTTGAAATATTGTATTATCCTCTGTTACCAAACAGATAACATTACAGTTCGTATGAGTGTAGATGCCTCTGTTCCGGTCAATATTAGGATATACGTAACTTTATATCTCAATTTAACACTCATTTGTATTGTTTCAGGTTATGATACAGGATGTTTATCGCCTCATATCATTTGGTGCTGAATGTTCAAATGTTCATTCGACCCAAAAAACTATGGAATGAGTTAACTACTTTTAAGTGTGAAAAGTAACAGACAAAAATATTTGAAGGTGAGTACTTGGGGACAGATAGCTGGTATGGAAATTTCTTTGATTTTTGCACAAGGTTAAATATTGTTCAACTCGGATGCAGATATAAATTATATTATTAGAGATATATACAGCATCAAAACGTAACTGTGTAAAAAATGTTATAAATTGATACATTGGCAATGATTTTGTATATTCTGAAATTATTGAAACAATTCGATGGATCAAATAAATGAACTGCAAGTAAATTTTATGATATATTTCCATATCCATGTTGAACTTTCCACTAATTCTTCAATTCCTACTAATTACTTACAAATGTGTAAATACTTTCATTTAATTCATTTTATAGAAAGGCCAAAATGTAAAATCTGAATTTTCAAATTCCCTTGATAAATGAAATTTTATTAAATCTCTGATCATCTATGGACTTTTATTTAACTGTACTTTCTTTTTATTTTGATCATTGGATTTTAAAATATGAAAATGATTAGCAAACACTCGGTGTATGCCACTTGAATATTGTCTCTCTACTGAATAATTTAATTCATATTGCTCGACAAATATAACCGAAATGATGAGAACAGTATCATGTGTCATGGATAGAAAATTCAATGTGGAAATATGATAAATAATAATGAAGTTTTTGCGATATTTATAGAATTCCTTTCAGCCTGATTCTGAATAATTTATATGCAGATACTTTCGAGGAAACGTATACAATGGGCCAAATATAACAGACGCAGTTGAATTTCTAGAACTCAGCCTTTGTTGCAGGATGGTATGTGTATATGGGCAACAAAAGAAAATAGGAACTAATGTGAAAGAATGGACAAATGAAGTTTTCTTTCTTCCTCCACTTATTTCTATTGTCGACTAGGTACTCATCTCAAAGCGACACAGATTCCAGTTATTTTTCTCGGGGTGTAACGGAGTGGATCTTCGAGTACGTAGCCAGATTGTTTCATTTTACACTGCTTGTGCAAGACATTTAATTTAGCGTTTATATCTGCTGTTATTTTCGAAGCATTTCAGCTCACGTTCATTTCTTCCTGGAATTTTGCTATTATAACTTCAATGGGAGCAAATGGATTGATGAGTTTTCTCTGAAATCTAATTCCTCTGAATATTGGTGTTTAACTCCCGAGGAAAATTCAGTATTTTCAATTAATTAGTAATTAATGTTTTGGTGGGAGTAAAAGTATTCTGGCTGAAATGAAACTGAAGGAAAACTATAATTTTGATCTCTCTCACTTATTTTTGTTTCGAACTGTTCCAGAGTCAGAAAAAAAGTAGAACAAGCGCGCAAAAGCTCATGACTTCACGTCTGTATTCTCCGACATTTTATAGAATAAAATATATAACTTAGAATGTTATTGAATGAGTATGGGGCAATTTATGCTTATTCAGTTGGTTCATAAAGTGTCCTTGATCTTCGCACTTATGCACAGATCTGATGGGGGCCAAATTAATGAAATAGGTGTGGTTGAAAATTGATGCTATTCTTTAATTATTTAATTCTTCAACAAAGCATGGCAATAATTCAATCAGTGTCAAATATTCTTATATCATTCGAGTCAAACAAATACAATTGATGATAATCCTGAAATTTTCCACAAATCAAGATTTAATCTTCTTGATGCGGCTCTAAGCGATTTGTTGGAAATTAAAGGGAAGCCTCCGGAATTTACGCTCCCTTTGTATTCTAAAACTATTAATAACAATCTGTTATAACCAGGTGAAAATTATAGAGGAGTTAAAAGAGGCCACTACTTGAAAGCTCCATTGTGGCTTCCCTGAAATAGCCACATTAAACCAGCTGTCCGAATTTTTAATGAATGTCAGTTAGATTTATGGTTGCTATAATATCTTGAAGAACCATTAGGGTAGAGTAAACTTCTGAAAATTAATTTCGGCTGAAAGTAAATATAGAATGTATGGAAATCGATAGAAGCCGGAAAATTGAGGTGAAAAAAATGGAAAATAATGGTTATTTGAATTGAAGGTTGTAGGGTGGTCCCAATTAAAGAATACAAATATAATGGTAAACACAATCAATCACTTCATGCATAAAGGTATTTCAGGGAGTTTCATCAGTGTGTTGATTTTCCGATTTTCGAACATAACGTGTCTAGGATTTTCTCATGATTCATTTCTATCAACAATGCCAAGTTATTGAACTGCAATATGTGAGGTCGTTAAAATGTGAAGATTATCTGGTAGTTCCGGAAAATATTTGCATAAATTATTTTTCTGAAGATTGAAGATAATCCTAATAGGGTTGTATAAACATTTTAAATGATTGTATGTAAGATTTTATGAAAAGCAGATGATGATTTCGGGCTGACGATTTGTATATCGTTGTTCCTATATTGAATATTTATGGACTTCTAAAACTTGCGGTTATATTTGAATTCACTGCTGCTTTCTACTTCATATGGCACACCCAATATATATTGCCATCGTTTGGTAGCTAATTTGTTTTCAGTAATTCAATAAATCTTCGAAAAAAGGTCAACGGATCCTGAGCTATTGGGATCCACATATTATGGATATATTTATTCTCAGTTTTATTATTTTCTTGCAGGAAATTTTTTTCCGAAAAATGCATAAAAGCTCTAGATTTTCAGATTGAAACCTCTATAATCGTGAAAAATATTTCCTGGGATTGTTGACAATATATTCAACAGTAAAAGTTTCCAAACTAAAACCATAGTTCAAAGCGTAAATTATTTTGAAAACTCGTTTCTCACTTTTCCTTAACATTTATATTCAATCGAAAATAATTGGGAAATAATCAAACAACACACATTGATACCAAAAGAAGATTTCATCCAAACGATACAATATATCACAAACAATAGCTTCTTCCAATATGAGAAAAATTTCTATAAACAAATTAAGGGTGTAGCCAAGGGAAACCCGATATCAAGCACGATAGCACAGTTAGTAATGGAGTTGATAGAAAAGAAAATCATGGAAAAACACAAAACTACGTTCTTCAAACGATATGTAGACGACATTTTAGTTATAACAACACCAACCAAAATACAGTCGATTTTGAACGAATTCAACAACACACACGAATTTCTACAATTCACACTTGAGGAAGAAGAAAACAACTGCCTGAACTTCTTGGACATGACACTAATGAGAAAAAACGGAAATTTATTGACAAAATGGCACAGAAAGGAGCAGAACACAACACATATATTAGATTATAACTCCCAACACCACCACTCACATAAAAAAGTACGGCCATAGGATACATAGACAGGGCGTTAAAATTAACATCCCCAATACTCCGAGAGAAAACTTTAAAAGAGGTGAAAGAACTTTTGACGAAGAATCACTACCCTGAAACCCTCATCACAAAACTAACAAAACAAAGGACGCACCGACTATACAACACACAACAGACGAAAATGCCAACAAATACCACAAAACGAATACAATTACCATACATACAAGGACTGTCACAGAAAATAAGTAATATATTGAAACCCTACAACCGAGAGATAGTACACAGACCATACAATCAAGTGGGAAACATCTTCAGTAAATTAAAAGCACCAACACCCAAGACAAAAAAATCGCAGGTCATATATAGTATACCCTGCAAGGACTGTGACAAACAATACATAGGACAGACTTCACAAAGACTAAAAGACAGACTAAACGCACATAAATATGCAAAAAACGCAACTACAGCACTTAATAAACATAAAAAAGATCAAAAACATGATTTTAATTACGATGACACAAAAATTTTAGGAATAGAACCCCAACAACGACGAAGGGAAATATTGGAAATGATTCACATACAGGTAAACATTGAAAATGTAGTGAACAACAAACAAGACACGAAAAATCTCAGCCAAATATACATGCCAATACTGAGAAGACCACCGATAGAAAGAGGAAGACAAAACAACCAACATTCCATTGACCCCTGACATTGACATATATGACATTGACACGAATGACACGACAATACCGACCAGAAAAGAGCAAAAATGAACAGTGAGATATTTTAGTGATTTTATTATTCTACTTTTATATTATATATGTTACTTTTTAGATGTCGATTTATAATTTATGTATACTGAAGAAGGCGGATGCGCTGAAACGTTTATACAAAATAAAATTGTTTACAACTTTTTTAAAGACCTAGATGCCCAATCAATTCCAACTCAACATATTATATGCTAGGTAAAAACCAAAATTTTCACATTTATATTTATGTATATATAATTGATAACAATTATTTCATTCATTTAATATTCAGTTTGTTTATGTTTTCAATACTTTTTCAATGCTTTATGAATTCCCAACAAACACTTAGAAAAATGGAGTACGGATCATTTAATGTTTCTTTCCTCAAATAGTTTCTCGATAACTCATAAAGCTTTCAAGTCAGGTGGTAGATTAACTGGAGTTAAGAGTTGTCAAAGTTTATGAATTTCTCAAGGACTTTCTCTAATTGAGACTCATCGTACAAACATTTTTTGATGCAACATAGAATAATATCTAGTAATCATCAATTTAATCAGGAAAAATAATAAAAATGAATATTTTTTTCAACTCACCTTCTTCGTCGCTTCCGATCATAGAGTATCTTTCGAAACCTGTCAGATTTCGGTGAGTGCCAAGTCCAAAGTCATCTTTAGTCCATTGCAAGATTCCGGATTTGTCAATCACCCTACACGGTAGTGTAACTCTAGATCCAACAACAGCCGTTTGATCCTGAGGTTCCATAGCAAATCTTTGTTCCTTCAGCGCAGGCGAAGCTTTTGCTGAAAAAGCCATCATTGCTATCCGTAGAAGAAGTAGAAGAAATTTGTGTGAGGATGTCATTTTGATTGTCTTGGAGTAACTGAAAATATAAATTTATTATAAGAAAATATTAAAGAAAAATATGAGAAATTATGAGTAACAATTTGACTTTAACTAACTCAAAAGATTAATAATTTACAATCAGGGTAGATTTGATTCTGTAGAGGCGCTGCCAGGTCATGGAAAAGGAGAAATATTCCAATAGTATTGTCAATGAGTATGTTCATCATCTTTACATGAGTGAAATAAAGAAATTGGTTCAGGTGGCCGTTTGAAACCACCAGTAAACACTTATTATGCACTTATCCAACAGAAATTTACACGAAATTTGAAAATTTCTGTTGCTAAACGTCAGGTATGCTCCAAAGTAAACATTCTATGGTATGTTGAAACCTATGAATTTCTTTCCGTTGATTAGAAGAGTATAAATAAGTGCTAATCAATTCCTCAGTTCTCATGACTTTTCAATATCATGAACTATTCGCTTTCAATAGTTGATCTCCGACTTATTTAGTTCTCGCATGTTCCCCAAGCGGAGCGAAAATAGTTTCTCTAGCACACAAAATCGGTAAATTGTAGAGTACACAGAAATTTCGGTTGTTCAGGTTTGAATCGTATTTCTGTGAGACAATCGCGGTAATCTCAACAATTCAGTGATACCCCGAAAGTCGGGAGCTAGGTTTTGTTCGGAGATATATCTGTGGTCTGAAGTCTGGGGCGGACGGCTATAATACCTCCCTAAATACGTTGCTATCTATTTCCTTTTTATCCGAATTAAGTTTATGTTCTTGCGGTCGGACTTCTCGATCCCATTACCGGTGAGAAATTGTTGCTAACGAACTGGAGAAATATCCTTTTATTTAATTCATTGCTTCATGTTGAAGGTGAATTCTTGTTCTGATGCTCGTGTTGAACTTCTGTCTTCCAGTAATTAATTCCATTATTTTTACTCATGTTTGAATGAAACAGACAATGATTGGTTATTCACCATTCAATTCGTGTTTGTTGCTCAATTCATTCTTGAAGGTGAAATTTCATGAATAGTTGCTGAAAAATTATTGTTTTTCAGTTTCAATAATGTGTTTTGATCATGATGAAACCATGTAGATTTTGATACTACTAAAAGCGAAATCAATAAATTATAGTGTTGCTAAATGGTGGATACGCAAGTTCTTGAAAATCTCAACTACGATTATAAATTGTAAATGTTGAATAGGGTTTTCTAATCAGCTTCCTATGGATAATTATTTTAAGTGCTTTGAATTTTCTCCTAGTTTTTCTCCAAATTTTTCTGAATCCTGTCACGATTTGAATATTTCCGCTCCATTTAGTGCCGGCAAACTGCACTGGCAGCGCTGCTCGAGTCACCATACTAGATTTCTCTGAACGTTTCGATCTGTGGTTGCGTCTTTAGATTCTATACATCGAGATGACAGAAGGTCAGCTAACATATGCCTATATTTTCTCCTCCCTCGTTGAACGTCGTAATTAGGATTTTCTTGGAATTAACGTAGTGTCGTACTGATTTGAACGAGATTTTCTGGTAGAATCCCTGAAAAAAACCTGTTTCTAATTTTGTTGGTTTGCCTTGAAGCAGGTTGTCGCTATGCGGACTAAGGGTTGATGTTTAAAAGGAGAACGAGTTGGTAAGCTAACCTATATTCTACCACGAGGTATATTTTACTTCTTCGATTTTAGCTTGATTTCACATTGAGAAGAATTGTAGTGCAGCTGCAGATTTCAAACTGTCTGTGGGAGTCGTCCGTACGAATTGTCGGTACATTCACCTACTTTCTGCACGAGTGTTGTGAATTATTGTACTACGCCGGTACCAGAGGGGAATATTGACCTACTTACTTACTACGAGGGTTGGAGAATACTTATTGAGGCGAGAACACATATTCCTTAGTTCATAGTCGAAATTCCTTCTTAGACTGTTACTGAAGCTGAGTCTGTATAATTTAAGCTATATCTAAGACATAAGTAACGTAGTCAAGGAATACCGCATAATAATTGAAAGCTGACCGATTGCAAAGGTCATATCGTGCGAGTAATTATATAAGTTGATTCTCGTACTGGCAAGTATTTAATTTTTTGAAATACACTTAGGGTGCCTTACGTTAGTATATAGTTTTGTTAAGAGCATTTCGTTAGTGATTAGTTCTGTTGAGATTGGTTAGAGTCATATAGTAGTTTACGTTTTGGGAGAGTCCTCCACGACAAGGAAATTCTGTTAATTTATTCATTCTGTATTCATTCTACTTGTCACTACCTTCCTTTTATGCCATGGGGCTTATTTGGAGTCTAGACAGTGAGTTACTCATATACTTTTTTTCTCTCTTTTACTCCCCTGAGATCTGTAGTAGTACTTATTTTGATTAATATCATGAAAAGATTTCTTCACTATCTGGAACCAAGCAGGCTCGTGACAATCCTCGAGAATATGAATCAACTAGGAGTTGAGATTTAACTATCTATCATTTTGAAATGATGACAATAGTCATAGCCCTGTTTCTGTTTTCTAACATTTCTTTTTAAGAAAAAAGTTTCCTATATTCTCATTCTGATTCTGATAAGTTCTGCTGTCAATGAGTTATAAATACTGTAATGACTTGTCGTATATACAAAGATATCGTTCAACTTTATGTTCTAGAATTAGTATTCGAATGAAATTCCAATGTCTCGTTGAAGAGCCATTATCAGGAAGGTCCTCAAACTACAAAAGCGAAAACTTGGAAAGAACACATTGTTTTCATTCGATCTTATTAAAGGATCTCTCGCCGAATGCAACCGGCTGATCTTCAAAGAACATATTAATTAGTCCCGAGATAGGAATAATTACATTAGCATCCTAGGTCGCGTCTTGAACTCCCTCCAATGGCACTTCCAATTAGGCATCGCTGTGTGGCACTCTTCTGCTTGTCATTCGACTTATCGTCCATAAAGTCAAGAAAGAGGGAAAATCCCAATTGCGATCTCGGGAACTTGCGATCGCTAATTACGTAATTTATTTATCTGGAGCTTCGACAATATCGAACGGCGCCTTTGAGCTCTTCAACTTTCTCAGACCTTTCCTTGAACAACTCCAGCTAATCTGGATATAAATGTCCCGTTAGTAGCGAGTCGACCTTTGTGAAATTCATTCTGAAGCTTTCCTCGGAAAGTGGAAACTTCGTTTCAGTTTGGAAATAATGATCTGAATCCATTGTTGAAGTATGAAATTTTTAAGGACCAGAGGAGAACTTACATTTCTGTTGTGTTTCCTGGTTTCAATAGCATGTTAATGGGAGATTGAAAATGCAAAATTATTGAATGAAAGCTCCGTGTCGGCATTCATTATATTGGAAATTTTTCATCGAAGTTATCTTCAGCTATATTGACTAGATCCCCACTCAAATGTCATCAACAAACAGATTCCATGCAATGGAAAAACAGATACCTATATTTGACAATCAGAAAAACATTTGGATACTCAGGTTATAAAAAACATAAATCATAATTTCAGGGCTAACAAATGTATTGAAGGTCTCTTCAATCATCGTGGCGCTATTATGCATCATTCTGATCTAAAGTACGGTAAAATACTAGAACAAACCCTCAAAAGCTCCTGACCTCGCTTCAGTGCTTTTCTAATTTTTTTGAAGTAATTTAAAACCCTAGAAACAAATTAACTTGAATGTAGACAATCCAATCTGAAGTCGTTTGAGTGAATATGTTCTAAAATTGAACAATTTGTGAAGAACTGCTCACAGAAAAATAGAGAAAATGTTGAATCTGACAAACAACTGACTAAAGTGACCGCATTCTTCCAGAGAGGCATGAATGAGATGGAATTTTTTTTCCTTGAACCAAGAAATGGAAATCCTCAACCCTCTTTGACCGTAGTTAACGCGTTAAGGCATCTGATATTCGACACAGAAACCCATCTGAGAAAGCAATAACTCTCTGTCTCTCTGGAGCGCTAGATGGTGGCGCAGTAGCAACAAGTAAACCATAGATCAAGATCATTTGTCCGTCTCCACAGAGTGCCTTTGGTAATTAACTGGTCTTAGTATTTGACCCTCGATATGTCAACTCTGAGCTGAGGATTTGCCACTCTGCGCCTATTGTTGAAGGGACTCAAAGGGAACACGCTAATTGTCGGATATCCCGAATAATTCCTCCTTTCGTCCACAGAATAACCAGAATTATGATTATAAATAACAAATTCAGAAACGAGCACGGGAAAATTATCTTCACTCCGATTAAATTTCTACTGTGTATTAGATATTTATTTCATGTAGGTACCCTCGTACATTTCTACACGTATATACAGCATGGCAACAATTCGAGCAACGGAATTAAAAATGTGATTATTTCTGGTATGTCATCAGTGAATCAATGATAGTTTCGGAAAGTGACTGATTTTAATAAATGTAATTTCCAAGATCTTTCCCTCATATTGTTTGGTGGATTGAAAGACATAGGCAACCTTTTTTGAATGGGTATGTTGCTGGGACATTTTTCGATATCTTCTAGTATTCCGATGGCCTCTAGCATCACTTTATTATTGATGAAGTCTATCCGATGGGTCTCGATTCTTAAGAAGTGATGAGTCTACCTGTCGACCGTAAGAACCAGGATCGGGATGAATCCCAATTTAGAGATCTTCGATCTGACACAAGGGAAATTCTGTTACAAAGCATTCAATTCAAGTTCTGTCTATTCAGTTCCCTCCGGGGGTATTCCAGATGAAGTTTCGATCAAACCAACAGGTCCCCTATTGACAGTGATTTCAATTACGCGTTTATTTGTTCCGAATGACAACGATTCCCTCTTGGAGCCCATTCAGGACGTTCGGATGGGTTTTTAATTGACTGATGCGTACTTCATTCGAATGTCCTGCGAGTTTCGATGAAATAATGTGTTTGTTCTGGAAACACTCTGAACTGAACGCACTTATACTCTTTTTGCAGCTTTTCCACGTCCAGGAAGAATCAAGTGAAAAAAAAAAACTGGAAATGTCCACAGAGATTAGAAAGGTCAAATTCCGTAATAAAAACTATAAAAGCACTGACGTGTAGTAAATGTGAAAGAATCAAAAAATCTTATATTCAAATAACCACCCTGTTTTATATCTGATTATTCGAAGCCCAAAGTTCTTTTTTGAAAAAATATATTCTTCCCATCCAAAATCGTATAGAAATTGCTAAATTCCTTCATTGAGCATGCTCTTGTCGTATGAATTCAATTGATGACATCCTATTCAAAATAAAAAAGGTTTTTGTGCCATACACGTTCGGCAACAATATTTTTCGTAACTCGTTCTGATCGTTGAGAAAAATACGCTTGTTCTGAAATATATTGCTCTTCGCAACTGGTTGCACCAATACTCTTATTATAGTTACGGTAATTGAGGCTTAAATAAAATATAAGGTATCAGTATGAAATAAGATTAATTAGATATCTGGTGAGATATAAGAAGTTAATAATCTCGTACCACTCAACAATCCCTCTGGATGTACCTACTGGTGATTGTGATCTGTTCATTGCTCTTTGTTGTGAACAAATTGATAGTAAGACAATAGATGAAGTATAAGAAATTTTGTAGCAGTCTTCTATCCCTATGCTCATTCGCTTCCCTCTAATGACCAAGGTGAAAACAGGGTTGACAAATGTATCACCTTATATTGGTGGTTGGAGTGTTTCCGTCTTTGAGCCCCTTTATTACCCAATTCATTTCGAACTGAATAATACTGAAACGATAAGGGCGACACAAAGCCAGAGAGTCTTCGATGTAACAAATAGCGCTGAATAAGTCATATGTCAGAAACACGAACCAAAAAGACGTTACTAGTTACGCAAACAATGGTGGAACGGATGGCCTCTCATTATTTGAACAGCACCCTTAGTAGTGAGGTTCACCTGAACCGGCGTCAACGGTGACATCTTACGATTAGACGCCGCAAGAATTTAGCCCTCTCCATGTTGAAAGAGACAGGACGAAATTCAATTGTACCAGTGATTAATTAGTTACAACGAGCAAGGCACTGAAGCTGGGGGCGTCTGAGTGCGTCGGAATTTCTCCGGATGTATAATTAAAGATTCCGGTGGTTGTTGGAAATGATTCTTATGGTTGCGACTTTTGGGCGATATTGAAATATGCATTGTGTGAAAAGTAGGGACTCTCTAGACTGTCATCGATCTGACGAAGGCAGTAGCGGGGTTCTGTAATCACATATTGTGTTGGTGCATAATTATACGCCGTTTATGTTGGCATGTTTCTCCTTGGTGATAATCGAGGATTTTTTTTCAATGTATGTTTGTTTCAAAAATCCGTGACTGAAATCATTTTCGCGAGGAACATGTTGATAAATAGAATCTTGATAATTTTTTTCTGAAACTATACTCCTCGATAACGGCTCAACTAGAATTTTTATTCGAAGCAAGGTGAAGGAAATCCACTATTCAGAAAAAATGAAAATGTAGATAGGTATTATCACCAATATCTTCAAGGAGCGGTCATTTTTCGCTACTATCTTCAATTTTCTGGCCTCGGAGATGTTTGAACCGAGGAGGGAGTTAGAAGTCACTGGCGGGTAGATCTGGCGAATAAGGAAAAGTGTTTCGTCACATTTCAGGCTTAAATGGTTGAAATTAATGTTGCAATCAATGAGTTACTGCGTATGAAGGAAGACCGGTAAATGAGATTACTGATTTTCCGTACCTAAGCATTGCTCAGAATGATATAAGAAGGGTCAGGGACTAAAATTCCTTTTATTTGAAATCTCCAGATAATATCGGTACGGAAGTATCTCATATCTCAGAAGCAAGGTTTGTTGTAGAACAATGCAGCAATGAATATCATCGATGAAAATAGTGATTTTTTATAGATATCTGATAATTGGAAATAGGAACTTCCAATTCTTTTATCCGCATTTTCACCATTGATAAAGAAAGTGTTAGTTAGATAAGTTTCAACAACTCAATAAGCCTAAGCGTAAAGGAGAATATGTAGGGAAATTTTGACGACCAGTAATTTCAATTACACTAATGGTTGTAGTAAAACGAGGAATGAAGATCAATATGTCAAACGATCGAGTGACAAATGTGAAAATTCCCAAAGCCATTAACCTCTTCATCAGAATATAAAATTTTCATTGAGTTGCCAGTCGGGTGAACTTCAATCACAATCATCGAACGAACAGTCAGCAAATAATGAAGGACCCTCTAGCACCATCAATTATTTTCGGTGAAAAACAAAAACATGTTTTCGTACAAAACAAAATGTTTGAAAGCGATAGTTTTTTCATCCGAGTGCTTTCAATGGCGAGGATTATTGGTTCCGAATCAATCAGAATTGATAAGTTAATACACAAATGGCCTTTTTGTGTATAATTCCTCTCCGGAAAGGAAGCTGAAATATGTGGCTCCAATATATATGAAACGCTGAACAACTGCTAGTGTTTTTTGTTCGATTTCGGTCATTCTCTATTCGCCTAACCCTCGAATCGATATGTAATTACTTTAGTAGATTAGCCTCTTCTATGATTCATACGTGTTGGCACTTTAGCAAATTTCATTTGAACTCGCAACGCTTGGTTTTGCGCAATCCTAATTTATCGCTTGGAGATAATTACGTAAGATTACCATGCGACTACCGAATTGCGCTGCTTGAAAACGCATTTGCTACTTCATCATTCAAAGTAGGCTGGGAACTTTAATCTGGAACACAGAAGCGAAGAACACGAGCGATTTCCAGCTGAATTGAATATACAAGGTGCGGCGAAATAGACGAGGCCGTTCGAAAATGTCACTGAGGAAAAACCACGTGAAGGAAAATAACTAGAGTGGTTCAATTTCATCCAGCACATCATGCCATTTTATATGAAATGTTTCAACTAGTGTAGCGACAATTCCTTTTGAATAGGGAAGGTTTTTCAAAAATTCTCACATCAGACAAATCAGTACGTAGAGAACAACTGCCACAGCATTATGTATCGTAGATTCGTCCAGTTGGAACCATATGAGTACCACGAATGTTTATCTCTTTAGCTCATCCCATTGAGCTCACCTTTACTGATGTTTGTCTCTAAGATCTTGTATCTCATACCAAATTGTATTACATGCGATAAATGCCATGTCGCACATGACCTAGAAGTCACTTAGAAAAATTTTTGATTGAGGAACTTTTGTACATCTCAACTTGAATGTTTCCGAGAAATTCTAAAGTTCAAATAACCACATCATGAGATAATGTATTGACCATTATTTTCCCCCCACGAAAGCTATCTGTTTGATGAAATACCAGATCCCCTTTTCAATTGACAATTTCTTTCTTCCAATATATAAACGGAAGCGTATAGTCCTTGCATGATTAATTGTTTGCCGAATGTGTCTGCCTTGCGATAATTTTGATTGATGCAATAATAATGGGGCGAATTTGTCAGGCAGTACTACGGCAAATTCACGAACATGGTGTTATTGATGAGAAGATGACGAAGTCGTTTAAAATTGATCAATATACTGGTTGAATTATGAGAGAATATTCTGCTCCCAGGTGATCCTGATAAATATGTTATCGAGGGGGCTTGAAGTGTGAAAGATGTGAGAGACTCTTCAGGGTAACTTTAATGAAATAGAGGATACAAATTCTAAATAAGACCGTTTGAGATGGATGAATCTTTATTGTGTTGCTCTCTACATTTCTGGCCTATCATTGAAAATACAGAAATTTACATTGAAAATTAGTTATAAATATTCCCATTGAGTTTATTTACTTCAATATGAGTTGAAACGATTTTTTCAAGCGGTTTTGCCAGTCTTGAGGAGTTTCAAAACATGGCTAAATTGCTTTTGCGATCTCGCAGTTTTTCTTTGATTCTTCCTGGAGTGTTGGACACATCAACTGGATCTTCTGAACAGCTAAACATTTTCTCGTTTTACAAGATCGGTCCTCTAAATATATAAAAAACTATTAGTCAACAAATGGCAAAGAAGATTTTCATATACGATGCATTCGGAGTATTAAAATCAAAACGAAATAACTGAAAGCTTGATCAATGCTGTCATATAACTTATTCTATCTAAGTCAAAAGAAATTGTGGAATAATCCATTTCTTTGCATGAAATAGAGTTCAGCATTGAGAATTCCCCAATGAAACTTAACATATTCGAAATTTTCAGATGGGTACATAGACATCGTCTATGGACGTGTATGTTAGTTCTGTAAGCAGTGGTGGAAGGGGTCTAAAGTTCAATTCGAATTGCTACGTGTACAAACCGTGGAACTTCCCATGAGACAGAATTATATGACAATACTGTCATGTTTGCATGGTAAATTAATATTACTGAGAAAACAATAGGATTGTAGTTTTCCCAATGTGGATACCATTCGTTGGTGCATGTAGAAGATTACCACGATGTTGATTAAAGGAAAATGAATATCACAAATAGTATATGCTTCCATTTATCCCTTAGCAAAGAAAATGATGTCAGTATTTACAAGTATTATACTCCTTGGCTTCGAAATTGTTTAGTGGTATTTTGAGGAAATGAAATTAATACATGCCCTTCTTCAATATTCGTAGATTTTGTTTTGCTCACACGAGAATAGATAAAACACTTCCTAATGTTGAGAGGTACCATGATAATAATTTCATAAGAAATGTGGTGTTATCAGACGTAGCTACATTTTGTTTGAATGGTCACAAACTAATCGTTATTGGGTTCGAGAGGCTCATACACAACATCCCCAAAATTCGAACGTTTGGGCAGGCATTTTTAACAACATGATCGTGGAACCCTTCTTCCTACAAGAAACTTAAAAAGGAAATAGGATTTTACAGCAGTTAGAAACACAAGTGATTCCGGCATTGGAGGTTATAGACAATCACCAAATAATATCTGGTTTCAGCAGGATGGAGCACCACTCCATTACCATCGCATTGTTCGAGAATACTTATAAATGGCCTACACAAAGTCCCGATCTTAATCCACTGAACTATTTACTGTGCGGTTATTTGAAGTATAAGGTTTATGTTGATAGACTGAATAATTTGCAAGAATTAGCTGAGGAATCACTCACAAGATACAGAGAATTTCACAAAAGTAATAGCTAATGTTACTAGAGAATTTTGATTTGCTCACACGAGAATAGATAAAACACTTCCTAAGTTGAGAGGTACAAGACTGGCATCCGTAAATATATTTTCCCCTCATTAGCCGAATAAACGGAAGGGGGTTTCTGAAAACCCAATATTCTCTTAATTTCAATTTTTTTCTCCGTTACTCATTCGATCCCATCATTTATGCATTGAAAAAAAGCGTATACGAACCCACTGAATGTATCCAAATTCAGTTAGTGCCGAGGAAAGAATTCTGATCCCCTCTCCATTCGAGAGATTGTTTCTCATGGCCATTAAGACCGTATCTTTCTTTTCGTTTCGTTTTACTGTTCGTTTACACTTAATAACATAATCTTGTTTAACTGAAAACGTTGCTTTACGGTGCTGTTCCTTTCATGCCCTCTTTCTATGCAGAGAAAATGTAAAGGGCTCAGGTTCGAAAACCTGGAACGAATTTCAATACGCAGACAAAGCCGGAAGCTGAATATTTTTTATTAACTCATACCTTTTCATTTTTCACGAGCTCAAGGTGAATTTTGGTCGATTTATTATCGTCATTTTTCTTTCAATTATGACAATTAGGATAGGAGTTTGAAATAATGAATAAAGTAACAAATTGCATTCATTCAACTCGACATAAACCTGAGGAAGGGCCTACCTTGAATGCTATACAACTGAAATTACAAATATAAATGAAGCAAAATCACAACAAATGGGAAGTGAATGAAATAACAATATTGCCACAATGAAAAAATAAAATAACTTTTTCTTTAACGCTCACAAGCAACAAAGTAGATATAGGGGAAAATTTTGAACTCAGCTCAATTTATTACCAGGTGTACCGGTATGAAGTGAGCATCAAGATACGAATGTCTCGACAGAAAACATTTGTTGTGAACGAGCCGAGCCTTTAGTTTTTTGTGTTTGGTTGCTATGACATCTGTGGAACATATTTAGTATACATAAACTCATTCAACAGATATAATCATATATTTTCATCGTGTTAAAAATGTCGAATTTTGTACCAGAAAGTGAGGGTTTGCGGAAAGCATTAATTTTTTGTTTTCATTTGAAGAAAAGTGCTGAAGAGTAGCATCGAATGCTTGTCGAAGCATATGGTGATCATGTGTTATCAGAAGCAACATGCAAAAGATGGTTTCAAAGGTTCAGACATAATGATTTTGATGTGAGAAATGAAGAACGGAGAAGACCACCAAAAAAGTTTGAAAACGTCGCATTGCAAACGATATTGGATTGATTGGATCAGAAGCAAATGGCAGAAATGTTGAATGTGGAAAACGGGTGCCACATGAATTGAATGAAAAACAGATGGAAAACCTTGAAAGAACTTGTGAGATTTTGCTTCATAGCCACAAAAAAACAATCGGTTTTGCATCGGATTGTTACTGGCGGTGAAAACTGGATTTATTTTAAGAATTTTAAAATGAAAGGATTGAACCCGGTAATATATTAGTAGGATATATACATTAAACGTAGACCGAGCACATTTAATATTCTTACGAATTCAAAAATAGTTGGTTATTTGTTATCGGCTGGGTTTGCCATCCAACAGTACCTTTGTCAAAAACAGAATTTCCGAATAATTCAGAGGCTGTGCTGGCGCAAAAACATTAAGTTTGTGTTGCTATCGGGAGGGGTAGCGGCAGACAAAGGCTGTGCAGGCGCAAATACATTAAGTTTGTGTTGCTATCGGGAGGGGTAGCGGCAGACTAGTTTCACACTTATTAGGAATCATCAGTACCACTTAACCTTAACCCCCGACAACAACAAATTTATTAGTAGGTATTATTGAAGTCCTGCAGCCATCTCGTGGATGCGGTGCATTGAGATTGAAGTTCAGACGATTGTCCACTGGGTGTCACCTCGGTCTATATAATTCCCTGAGATGGCTGCCGGAGTTCAATAATACCTACTACCAAATTTGTTGTTATCGGGGATTAAGGTTAAGCGGTACTAATTATACTTAATAAGGGTGAAACTAGTCTGCCGCTACCCCTCCCGATAGCAACACAAACTTAATGTTTTGCGCCTGCACAGCGTTTAAAAACAACAAAACGCGTTTTGTTGTATTATTCTGAAATTCTGTTTTTAACAATGGTACTGTTGGATGGCAAACCCAGCCGATAACAAATAACCAACTATTTTTGAATTCGTAAGAATTCTAAATGTGCTCGGTCTACGTTTAATGTATATATCCTACTTATTTTAAATTCTAAACGGAAAAAATCATGGGTTCTTCCGGGACAACCATCAACATCGACTGCAAAACTAGATCGATTCGGCAAGAAGACAATACTGTGTGTTTCGTGGGACCTGTAAGGTGTGGTGTCCCACGAGCTCCTAAAACCTGGAGCAACCGTTATTAATGATGGATATTGACACCAAATGATCAATTTGAGCAATGCATTGATCGAAAGATGACCAGAATGGCCAGAAGACACGGCAAGGTAATTTTGCTCCATGACAACGCACCTACACACAAAGTGAAACCAGTTCAGGATACAATCAAAACACTTGGCTGGGAGCTGCTATCTCAGTATTCACCAGACTTAGCTCCTTCCGACTACTATTTGTTTTCATCGATGGGACACGCATTGGCCGAGCAGCACTTTGATTCCTACGAGGAGGTCAAATATTGGGTGTCTGGTTGGTTTGCTTAAAAAGACGAACAATTTTTTGGGCGTGGTATCCACAAATTGCCAGAAAAGTGGTCAAAATGTGTAGAAACCAACGGCCAATACTTTGAATGAAATGTTTTTTACTTTCCCATTAAAATTAATGTTTTATTTTCACAAAAAAACGCTCATTCCATACCGGTATACCTATGATACTAAAGATTTGCAGCAACTAACATGGCTATAATATGAAACTGACTCAACAACTTCTGCCAGAAGATCACGATCAGCGAATCACTATTTGGATCTACGCCTTCGCGCTTTTGCGTCTTTGACTTTTGGCTGATATCTGAATCTGAAGTCACAGGCTTATTTTTCCTTCGCGAAACAAAAGAATTCTGAAAATTGAAAACACATAAACACTTTTTATCCTTGCAAATTATCGAACCCATCATCTCTGTATTCCTCTAGGGGATGTAAGGACCGATATAAAGTGTTTTGATGGTATACATGCATTCAACATGTCTTTTAGTATGTTTTGTCCGTATCGAGATGTATTCCTCACTGCCGAATATGAAATATTGAAAGAGAGAAGATGCCTAAGGGATCAAGGTATTCTTGTTTTGTTATTTTACTGGAAAGAGAATAGGAAAACACCGTCTCCTTCATATAGAGACCGAATTTTCAGAAGGAGAAACTTTTTCGCTTTATTCATACCTCATACCTGTTGACTTTGAAGTTAAAGATTGAATTGATAATGTGAATTTCTGTATTTCGGTCATCCAGAATCTCCTGACCATATGTGATCACTTTTAAACTACTTTCAATGTCCACAGCCTTTTTTTGCTCTATGGTAGGTATAGGTACAAAATTACGAGTTCTTATATGTTAAATGAGGAAAGGCGTCAATCCTAGTACGTTATACAGCGTTGAAAACTGAAATCTTTTGGCGAAGAGAGGTACTCTATTATTCATTTCAGACATATTTTTTTTTATCATTCAGTGTAAGCCGCATTCGACGGAGGAGTTTTTCACGCTGTGAATCTCTATCAAGTATAAAGCTTAATTCAATGACAATAATCCATTTTGAGTTGAAATAAGTGAATCGCTAATTGTAATGATCCGAAAACAAAAACACCATTCAAAAGAATTCACGAATAAGAAACTTGAAAAATCAAAACGGAGTAATAGTAAACAAAGAATCTTTTCTTCTTCGCAAAAGCTATGCTACGCTAAAAAGCCATCCATTCCACATAAATATTCAATTCGAGACCATTCCATTAAACTTAAATATTTATGGGCGCGACATAGCACGGTATCAGGCAGGCAAACGAAGGAACTACTTGATTCAAAGGCTGTTTTTTCAATCCATTATGTAAATACTTCTACATCTTCTAACGGTAAGGAACAGACGTATTCCGAATGAAAATACTCAACATTTCACAGCTACGCGATAAAAGCTTTTGATTTCGAGTGTGGCATAGGTCCTCCTCTGCCTCCCCCGATGGACGAGTCGTGAATTGAAAGACATTGTTAGTTCAGTCCCAACAAATCTTGCGAGTCGCGGTCTCTGGGGAATCGATGAGAAAATTTGGGAATTTTACGTCCTTTCAGTTAATCAAATTACAAATTCTATTACAATGAGTCTTCCACTTTTTCTCAACTGACGTGAAATGGATATAGGAATAATTGCTGATAATATCGCATCATATTATCCGAAATTCAATTAAACCAGATTTAAACCTGTATCAGGAGTATCTCAGAAAGATTATTAACAGTATATGTTGTGATAGATCATCTTGAATACACAGAGAAAAACGTTCCAATAGGTTTACTTATTTAAATATAATAACCGTAACTAAAATAAGGAATTTGGTATAAACACTACATTTGGTAAAACGGTTCAGTTAACCGACATAACTGCCGCTACTGGTCACAAACTAATCCTCATTGAGTTGAAGAGGCTCATACACAACATCCTCAAAATTTGAACGTTTCAACAACAGAATCGTGGGACTCTTCTCCTTACAATAAACTTCAAACGGTATCTGCTTTCAGCAGGATTGAGCACCACTCCATTACCATTGCAATGTTATGCACTTATGAATGGCCTGCACGAAGTCCCGACCTTAATCCACTGAACTATTTTCTGTGGGGTTATTTGAAGTCAAAGGTTTATGTTGATAGACCAAATAATTTTCAAGAATTAGCTGTAGAAATAACTCACAAGTTACAGGGAATTCCACAGAAGTAATAGCTAATGTAACTAGAGAATTTACAAGCAGACATGCTTATTGTCAAGAAGTAAACGGTGCTCAGCTTGAACATCTGATAAATTAAGTTTAGTTTAGTTGAGTTTCAATGTTTTGAAAATCACTCAGATTTAGTTAATCATTATGAGTAGTTATTTCTTTGATGGATATTAGATTTTTACTTTTTTTAGATACTTTAGTATTATTTTTTTAATACATTTATATATGTAGGTACTATCCATTCTGTATATCTTGTAAATTTATTCCATATTGAAATCTATTAATGTTATTTTTCTTCTTCAACATAGAATTTTGCCAATTTGATATTGACAAGATTTGAAATTGAATTTCTTACACAGTACATTCCCTTGCCAATGCAGTACGCTACTGGTTCAAGATGAACATTCATCTTTCAGCATTGACAGGCTTCTGAATACGCCTCATGTCCTATATAAATTCCGTGAGGGAGATTTTAATAAAGGTAGGATAATCGGTAACTAGGAAGGGGACAAAAACGGAATAAGGAAAACTGTTTCATCTTTTTGAATTGCCACTCGTTCCATTTTATTAAGCTGTTTTGGCGGCATACAGGAAGCATTGTACTTTCCTTTATTGGAATAGCAAACCCTCCCTGCCCGCATATCCTTGGGTCATTTATTCCAAATTACTTATAAAATGTAAATTCCACAGATAAATATCAGGTCCACGTCAAGGCTATATTGGATTCTGCAAGCTGGACGAGATTAAAGGGTTCCTCTTGGGGGAGGATCATATTGAAACAGCCAGGATATTCGGTCGGCCTTATCAATGATTTAAGATAGTCCGTTCATTACGGAAACGAAGATACAAGGTTGGATAGTGAGTTCCACATAAACACAAAGATGGCCAAACAAATATTAGTTCAGGAAATTAATGTTGTTTACCTAGCAATTAGTTACGACAAAGAAAGACGATTGATTCAGAAGTAATATCGACTTGAGTGGAATTTTTTTTCAATTCGTCATTCATGGATCGCCCAGTGTGAATAAAACGAGTTTCAAAAGAAGAAACGAATTAATTCACGGTAATACGTAACCAGTTGTATAAAAATAGGCAGTCTTGTATTAGAAATTGGATTACTTCTTCAGGGTGCTTCAAGTTTGACTGCATAATGAATGATTCTTAGAAATTCATTTACTCAAGATTTGAAAGTATGGTTCATATTGTTCGAGCTCAGGCTACTAAGAAAGTGAAAGTAATTCCTAGAAACCTTTTTTTAAATGTATAATCGAACATGTTAATTTTTGACCATACAAATCATTGTTATCGTTGAAATAGTTCTTCAATTATAGAAAAGAATTGGACAATTCGCAACCTAACATAGTTCTACTTCTTTGGAAATTTCATATTTATATTGATTTATGGTATATCAGTTGTCGAATAATATTGTTTGTGTAAGTTGAAGGTTAAGCAAAGGTTACTAGCAAATATGTTCACATAAAAATTGACTCATTTTCATCTGGCTTAAAAAATTTTTTCGAAGTTCACTAATCTGAAAAAGAGCACCGACATAAGGCGAGGAGCTTTTGAGCACTTGTTATAAAGTCGTTCCGTGGAATTTGGAATATTGCAATAAAGAAACAGATGACACAGACAATGGAATGGAACAGGAAACCACATAATTAATAAAAAAAAACCAAATAAACCATTTTCCTGGATTGTTTTCCAATCACGAACCTATTTCTTCTAATAATACCTTAAATTATTAACAAGAATCTAAATTATAACCGAAGACTATCAAACATAGATGCCATTTATGTAATTCAATGAATCTCTCAAACAACATGAATATGTTTGAAAACAATAGAATTTGTCGATGTCCCTTAAGAAATATTAATGGATCTTATTATATTTTCCTCAAGATATTGAAGATTTTGTGGTGTGATATTGAAAGTTTCACAAATTTTCAAAGGATTACCTTTCGATTTATACATTTATCATTCTTAAAAGTAAATGAGAAATAAATTCTCATTCTAAAGCTTCTTCATACAATTTCAGTGATCATCACATAGAGAAACTGCTTTGTCCTCTATTGAGTTTGTGTTACGAAGATGAAATTTCAGTATATACAAGATATCAAAAACTTCCATATGTGCTCAAATTTGATTTGGATTAATATCCCGGAGATTTTCAAGAGTATATTACGGAATTTCTTTGAAATTTTCTAGACCGGAAATTTTCAACAACTTTGGAAGGCTTTTTCCATTTAAGGTTATTCGAACTATTTTCAACTAACAAAAGGAGGGAATTCATTTTCTAGGAGAAAAATAAAACAAAAAGAGTGTGAGACCGGGTTTCCTATACCAACATAAAAAACAACCTGAAGCCCGCAGCTCTATTTGATTCAGCATGGCAGGGGAGATTCAGTTCATTCTATTGCTACATAAAATTTGCCTTCGCTTAATTCGATTTCTGTCGAAAATAACCTGTTTCAAAGCAACTCCCTTAGGCTTTGCCTTACGTAATACTCAAAGGAACCCACAGAGATTACGTCGGCCCTAAATACGAAAAGCGGGCAGTTCGACGAAATATGTGTCATAGCATGAGTGTTCCAAAGCATGCAGGATTCGAGCAGAATACACAAAAAAGTCTCAGGGCGCTCTTGAATTCAACAAAGGCGCGCACGCATTTGACGACGTTCTCTACGTGCATACATTATAAATATATGGCGGAATACGCCCTTTTAAAATTTAATACGTCCTAGTAGGCCATTTGTTCAGGGGCGTACGTGTTATGGATTAACACGGTCTCGGGGGAAGCAGTAGAAATTGTGCAAGTTATTATGTGAGGTGGTTAACGCGCCCTTTTCTTAATGGGAGCAAGGAGAACGAAGAGGATGTGGAGGATGCCACA
The DNA here is from genome assembly GCA_030674115.1 of Micraspis discolor. Taxonomy (NCBI): domain Eukaryota; kingdom Metazoa; phylum Arthropoda; class Insecta; order Coleoptera; family Coccinellidae; genus Micraspis; species Micraspis discolor. The sequence goes on from JARTUT010001740.1 coordinate 9,469,862, forward strand.
TCCAGTCGCTTCACCGTGGCCTGAATTGTTGAGAAATATTAGGTTAGTGTGGCATTGAATCTAAATGTCAGATTCGAAAAGCGAGAAGGAAATGACAGCATCAAGCGTTTTCTACGGTTATTGTTCTGAGTTGTGAGACAATATTATATCGTTCAGGGTGATTTCGAGCGAAAATGGCGAATTATCACGAGAACAAAAGAGAGGAGATAACAATACCTAGAATCACAATGAATTTTCCTGTTCTGTAATTCATTCGGTATTAATTTGATGGTTGAAAAGATAAAATTGTTGCTTTTTCGAGGTTGATCTCTAAAGAAACAAATTTTCGGCAATGACAGGACTGTGTCTTATGTTCCTTACAAAGTGATCTATCGAGATGGTATACTTGACGTTCATGGACATCTTATCGGATTTTTCAGCTTGAGCATTCAAACGATTTTAAAATTCTGAATCGATCGGATGGATATTCCAGAATTAATTGAGGATGCCAAATTTCACACGCTAATAACAGTTGGAATAATCGACCAATGCGGTCCTATAATGAACTTGACCGAGATATTGAAAATATTCTGAAAATATGAAAATTCTAGCTCATCCCTTATGAAAAAAAAGTATGTCCGATCAGACATACTCAAAACATGGATTCTTCATGAGGAAGTTGCACAAAAAAGATTACCAATTTTGGCTCGATATTAAAAATTACAGATATTTGGGCAAAACGATAGCACGCTGTCCAAAATAGAACAAGCGCAAAGAAATTGGTTTTGTTCAAGCAGCGTAAAATACACTCACTAAGTGGGTCACACTCAAATCAGAATATTATCGCGATTGAACGCAAGATTCTGTAAGAAAAATTCTTTAAATAAAAATGGGGAGTGCCTAATAAGTTTACCGGAATAAAAATCCGTTAAATCTCAACTTACAAAATTTTGCAATGGTAACGCAAGTGAATTCGAAATAACTTTAATACACACAGCAATAGTGGTTTCACGAAAATCTTGTCTCACGTATAATCAGAGCGAAATACCTTCGAATAAACCTGCGTTGGGACAGATACTAGTACTTAATACAACACCGAACTAGATCTGTAGAAAACTATTCGACTCCGATGATAAATTCCACCGTAGGAGCAATAATAAAGTGATAATAATGTGAAACTGGGAAAACTGCAGGGGATGAACGGGCGAAACAGCAATTTCCTACTTTCCCAATTGCAATTCCTACATGATTCCTCTAATTGATTTTTTTGGGAGTGACATCAATATGGAGACTTGAAAACACAAACAATTATATCATCATTCGACTTCAGTGAACTCGACGTGAGTGAATCAACTGCACGGCAGAGTCAACTTGCTGACAGTCAGAGCAATGCGCTACTGACAGAACCTGATCTTTTATTCTTTTTGGGATTATTGATTTTCATTTATCAAGTGTTGAATTTACAGTTACTCGAAAAAATGCCACGCGGAACATTCCACGAAAAACAAAAGAAAACAGACCTTGTGTTATGAATCCGCCTTATACACAAAATCAATATGAAGGAAAACAAAATCCGAATTCGTGAAAATATAAACTGAGGCATCCACTCTCGTATATCAAACAACTCCTTGAGATAACGAATATACCACGAGGTAAATCGACAACCCTAAAAATTTCATGGAAAGTCCTCGTTCGTTTTAGATAGAGAAACAAAAGCGGCATTATTCAGGAAAACATTATTGAATCCCGAGTTCTCACATCCATAACAAGCTGACATTTCCCTTCCGAAGGTTTTCGTCCCCTTTACGCGCAAAAAGGATCAGAAATATGCAGCTTTCATGGCAGGAAAAGACAGAAACAACGGCTCGAGACCACGGTAGATTTAACACCGAAAAGTACTGCTCCCACTGTGTATAAATCTCAACCGATAACGCGGGGGAAAAATATAGCCTACCATCCCTGTCTTTCACTGATATATGACTTGTCAATATACAAATAAACACAAATTATCGCTTCGATTTCATATCGGAATTTTATCGGCTGCACTGCGAGGCAGGCAATAAAACTTTGCTATTGTTGCCGATTTTTGGGATACATCCATTCGCGAATGTCTACATAGTTCATTTTCAGACGGGCTGTGGAGAACGAACGACTATGAGAATAGCAGAATAATGGATGCTTTAACCCGCACATTTTGTTGATTTGTGGAGGATGGTTTGGAAATGGCGGATGCGCCGGGAAGGTAATATCCGTTATTACTAAATGTTTCTATTCTTCAGAAGCATCTTCGGCATCGACAGAAAGATCCTAGCCATTTTCAGATGGTATCAAGATTTCAACGTGGAACTTTTTCTAAAAAAGTAACCGCATTTGAAGCCATATTGAAACCTCTCGGAAGATCGATAAAAATTTTCTGATTTCGTCAAATCCATTTCTGTGCTGAAAAGACCCAATAATCAGATTTGTTCAATGTTGTCCTACTTTATGCTTTTAAGATCAAATCATTATTTCTACAAAAGGTTCGGGAAATCTCTTTAGTTTATGGTTCCACCACTAAATACTATAAATGAAATTAGCCACTGAACAATTTTTGGCTTATATTCACACAAAATCTAATTCATTCAACGATGTCTAGCACCTTGTTCAATATCCAAATCAGAGTAATATTCCATTATAAATAGAGAAAAAGATTTCCATTACTCACATAGGTATTTAGGTATATTTTTGCAATGAGCGTTGAAATAGGTAATCTATTTTCTGTCAGGACCTGTTGAATTCCAGACTTGTCTTATGAAGATCTGATTCTTTATAGCTTCAGACTTACAGGGTTCAGCTATTCTAACATAGGCGTGAATCAAATTTAGCTCATATGAATTTTCAAGACTTTGAACCCAGTCTCCTAGATTTTTTTGGAAAATTTTGGGTTTTTTTCACATCTTTATTTCATACACTCATTCAACCTGGTTTACGAATTAAGGAGATAATAGAATTTGATAGTACAGAATTACTTGAAATTATGTGAAGAGATGGTAAACTGACAGATCTAGAAATGAGTTCGGAAGAAACCACTGAAAACGTGTTTTATTTTTGAATAAAAAAAAAACATAGATGTCGTGCCATTTGGCGATTCTTCTCATATCCAATTACAGAAAATACATTTATATATCCAATTTCATCTCCAGTTATCAATCGTAATATGGAGGATCGTGACCAAAATGAAAAAACAGGCAATTGAAAAGAGCGCTGCGTTTTGTGGATTTTAGAGAAGTACCAGCATATCTCCCAGGGTTTCGTTATATTGACATTTCCACTTATATCTGGAGCTGTTTTCATTTCGTCAGCGAGATCTTTCGGTCCTTTTTTTATCGATTTCCAAGTGAAAAATCCTTAAAAAGCATTATGTTACCAGTGAACACGTGTGAATACACGAAATCACGTTTTTGGTTATTCAATTTCTCTTCTAGTATATATTCATTTTTATTTGTCGATTACCTCTCGACTGACAATCTAATGTAAATAGGGCTTCGAAAATTACTGTAGATCTCCAGAATGAACGAAGATCGTCCCAGCCACTAATTGTTGTTTACTTAGTGAAAAAGTCTTGTTGATGCTAATAATGGTTTCACCAATTGAATACCTTGCGTTACTTCAATGATAAATTAACAAATTGACAGGGGTGAACGGATTTGATCTATGGAACAAAATTCTTCCTCTTCATTCTTGAATCAGAATGTATCAAAGAAGAAAAAAATTCTCATCAACACCGAAATTAAATTTTTGCGTACCTACCAACGAAATTGTAGCCTGGATTGAAGATATTCGAAAACAAGCCACTGGAATTTAATTTCGATCCGAACAATCCACAGGCGGCCCGAAAAAAAAACAAATTTAGACGCATTGGCTATTTCCGCCATGAATAATCAACTGAAATTACGAAGAATATTCCAAAATTTAGAATGATTAAATTCAGGTTGTACTACAGCTCACGTAGAGTGGAGCAAGGAAAAAATTAATTTTTTTCCTGGATAATGTAATGAAATTCCACAGATTCTCATCACTGCTTTGTGAGAGAAGCAAGACAAAACGGGTTATAGGCATGTTCAAACTTTCATATCGAGGAAATTAGGAGTTCAGAAAAAACGTATGTCATCCTGGTACTTCTATCAGATTAGGTTTGTGGAGGTTTCAGACGAATTTTTGTCGATTTTATATTCTACTCCTCGAGTCGAAGTTGTGGGAAAAGTTTACCTTTCCATTGCCTTTTATGAGCATATCGTTAACTCTGCTAGAAAGTTGAATTTTTGCGATACGTATGTATTTTTCAAGGGGTCGCATGTTCTGAATTACAATTACTACTACAGTTGAGTTAATGAACAAGAGAGCACAATTCAATTTAAAATGGGTGGAAATCCAAATTTTGGCATACTCCCGAAGAGTTCGTTCATTTTATGTGAATATGGTTACAGTAGAAGTGTTCAAACACATATCAACCGGCTCGATTACTGAGGAGAATACATTGAGTATTATATAGTAAGAATCTTTTACTGTTGTATGTATTCCATCAAGAGATTCTTCAAATAGAGTATGTTATACTGGGCCATGTTCAGTGTTAAGCAAAATAAAAAAATTCTCATCATTTCGTGAAGACCAAATTCACTCAGGCAGAGTATCTGAGATCGTCGATATAGCCAGAATATGAAATCATGATCATTGAAATAGGGTCCTCCTAGGTGTACTCTCTGAAATATTCAACAGAAAAAAACTCTTGACTCATTTTTGCGGTTCACGTTATGTTTTAGTGAATTTACCAATATTTTTTTATCAGGTTACAGAATGAGATCAAAACCCAACGAACCACACCAAAAACTATGGTCAACAACATCTATGGGATTCAATTTAGTTAATTATAGAGATGAACTTGTATTACAATGTCATTATAAGCTTCTGTTCTCATTTTATCCTTATATTTCGGGCAAAATAACGGTTTATTTCTTGAGCAACCAACATAATGTCGATTGGAAACATAAACTAAAATTGAGGTCACGTTTCAAATGAAATGTTTTATAATTTTGAGCAGAATCACCTTAGATACGACCGCAGCGAAGTAATCTTGTATGATAATGATAATAATCCGACATTAAGATCAGGAATTACTGCCTACTTTTGACAAGCACTATAAGCTCGTGATTATTTTTGGAGCACTTGGTATTCAGCGCAGGGCGTTCAGTTGAAATAATTACTGCTTATTTCCAAACGAGTTCCTTGTTAGAAATAATCCAATTCACTTTCAAGCTTATACCTGACGCGATCCTATTTAAAGGGCCTTAGGCTGGTATCAGGTCCGGATTATTTTACGAAGGAGAAATGGAAAATTATTCTTCATGAGCCGATTATACATTTTTTCTCTACTTTTACTTTTACAGATTCTCGAAGTTACCCTCCGAATAAACCCTTCGTTAACTTACTTTTTCTGTGCCTCCATATGAAGTTATAAAAAAGAAATTTATATCTTGGAATCAATATTTGATCTTCGAAAAAACTTAAGGAAAACTGCGAGTAGTAATTTTTTATTTGAGATATAGGTCTGTTCATTCATCCTAGCGGAAAGCTTTCTCATTGGTATATTTCCCCCTCATCACACCACGTAGCAAATTGTTTAAACGCCAAATCATAAGTTGCCTTTGACTTTCTTGAATTACTGATAGAAGATCTTTCTTAGCAGCTTCTTCAGAATCACACGGCAGCACACCAGACCTTCAACCATTTATTTTATATAAGTAAAATTAAAACCCCTTCGGCAGACTTATTCACAAAATGTAAAAATTACAATTGAACTGACATAACGCATAAAATACCACCATCTGTGGCATGAAGACAGTAGCGAAAAGACTTACGTTGTCACAGTTTTCATTATTTAATTCAAGTTTTTAATTACTTTCATGAAATTCAGAAAAATCACGACATCGAATTTTTTGTGTGTGTTACACAAATTTAGACATTTCCTAACTGATTGCATTAATTTCCAGTTTTTTTTTAAGAAAAAGCATGTCAATAACGTATACACTCAGTGCTTGCTTCGATATCAATGATGCTTAGATGGACTATATACTTCTTATAAGAGATAGTTTGCATATCAGCGATGATTGAGACCTCGAAAAGACAGTTTGGGTGTTGCCTGGATGAAAATAATCCATTCATGAAAGGACCGAGAGCAAACTCTGAGATCACAGTTCATTCTGTCATATGTGAGGAAATTCCCCCAATCTATTCGAACCGAAACCATCTTGAAGCAATTCAGGTTCATTGAGCCGCGAAGCCTAAGCTCTCAATTAATTTCAGATTGATTTTTTCAACGAAGCACTAATGAGCCCTTACAAAAAATTAATTCCACACGTTGCGTTGAGTTAATTGATTTTCGTTCCAACACGTTTTTTAAGACATTCAAACAGTTGGACGTTACGTCGAAAGCATTAGATTTTTAATTCTCATTCTTTTAATCTATCATACGTGATAATTTTCTCTCTTTGGTTTAATGGGATTAGAACGAGGAATTAATCACTGGTTCATTGAATTTTTTTTCGTCCTGATTTTGATTGTAGTATTTCGTTCAACTCACCTTATGAATGGAGATCAAAGCATTTCAGCAAATCGTTTTTCGACGCAGCCAATTATCTGTAACAAAAAATAATGTATGTAGATTTTGTATTAAAAAACCCGGCATTGATTATAACAAATATTTAATGAAGCAAATTGATATGCTAGCCGGAAGCATACAGAAGGAAGAAGAGATGGTGATTACGAGTACCAGGTACATATGTAGTTCGTAATGAATTCCAGTCCCTAGTGAGAAAAAAATTCTTTGTAGGTAAAACTTTTTATCGTGAGTGATAGCTTTTTTCAGCATGAATATAATCAAGAGCGTGATACTCATGATATTTCCTCCCAAAAAAATACTGCATCGAAATAGTGACATTGTCATATGTGAATGCTTTTTTCTGGGATTATTGAAATCACTCTGTAATAATAAAAACAATTTTTATTGGAATATGTAGATTTGAAAGCTTTATTTAGGTATTGTAGGTGCAGCATCGATAATATTTACAATCTGTTCAATCAAAAACTATATCATATAAATATATTGCCATCCTGCCAGGATTTCTTGTTCATATGCAGTAATTTGTGCCATTCGTTTCAACAAGAAAATAATCTGACAGTTGCTAATGATCTATTCTGATTTCATTAATAGTAAGTACCCCAGAAACAATTCGGTTTAGTATACTCCACCTTTCCTTCATGATGCAGAAAACTATGGTGTCAACAGAATCCGATAGTTCCTCAAGATCAGCAGATCATTCATATAAGAATTATAGATGCCAATATTCTGAAACCGACTGAAAAGCCAAAATTTAAAATACTTTCACCACGTTTGTTTCGACATTCCCAGCCTTTAAATATCGACAGGTGGAAATGATGAAAGAAACCCCATTTCGCAATATTTTGCAGTATCATATGGCTCCTTGCTCATCGGAAGGGAAGCCTTTCTGATTTCTATCTCATTCAGTTCGTCCCTGGGAAACACACTTCTATTATATTTCCATTTTATGAATGCCTTTAATTTTTTCCTTAGAATGACATCCGTGAGTTGAAGGTTAAAATAAAAAGTTCGCCCATGGACACCCGTAATATCGTATTGAATTGAATTTCAAAGTGTCTCTATTTTAATGAAGCCAGAAAGTAGGAATATGGATGAGCTGGTTTGATATTCCAATCCTCGCATCATCACCAGAAAAAAAAATTGAAGTCAAAATGATCTATAGTCTTATGAGTTTCCCGAAAATATTTAATTCTGTCTCAAAATTCCATCTCAGTTCAAGACAAACGTAATATCTCGATGGCAAATTTGATTCACTTTTAATTGAAATTATATATCCTAAAGTGAGGCTGAGATGAAAAGGAGAAGGAGAAAGCGTAATCAATACGAAGACCTTGACAATACAACAGCATCCAAGATAAGTCAGTCACGTACCACAAAAATAACTAATTCGCACTCAAATTCCTCGAGTTCCACCTCAAAACCCATAACGAAGGAAAGCAACAGAATTAATTCTACAATTCTCCAGAACAACCTGAATGTTAATACTGTCACAGCATAAAGTCGTTAACGTGATGCGCCAAAGGTAAAACAAAGAAAATCGTAGGGCGAATAAGAACCCGCGGGGGAGATGGAGAAGAGACGGGAGGTAAATTGCGGACTTCCAGGAACTTCGGGGAACCATACAAAGTTTTCCCCCATCCCTGCCTTTCAATTCGGCAGTCTTTGGATAAGACTTGAATACTTTATTCGAACTCTGTTTATACACATCTAATTTGATCAATGGGCTGGCAAGGAGTGCTTGCCTTGGACCTGCATTCTCAACGATCAATTACAACAAAAATTGCAGAAAATTTGCCGGAGAGGAATTAATTCCTTTCTCACATGATCATTTGAACTGTTATCCTGAAGATATGACCGATTTTCAGGGATGAGATATTAAATCATAGGTCAAAACATATTTTTGTTATTTTTAATGAGATCATACATTGATTTATAAGTCTCTATGCAATATGCGAAGATGGTAATATTATTGAATATTGAAAGAAATGGATGTTTAGTCCAATCTTCACATTAATTATCTTACAACACGACCGATTTTCGTTAACACACTATTGAGGTTCTTGATACAGACTGAAATATTTTTCTGTTTTGAAATCTATGAGATGTTCAAAAGTGGTAAATGGCCTATCTCTAGTTGGGTAAGGTTGTAGTTCTTGTACAGATTTCATCACTCCATCGATTCTAGCAAATTTAGTTTCATTATTTCCTCGCGTGTGTGAAGGATTTTGAAATTGATTTATGATTTTCAGTACTAAAATCATTATAAACTTTGGACTGTTCATCAGATTTCAGGTGTTCTCTCAATTCAGTCTCAAAGTTTCTGCCAATTTAGATAACATATCCAGCATTGCAACTGATTTTATAAATACCAGAATTGTTGATGGAGAATTTAAATTTTGTGTTGTATAATATTTTTCCTAGATTTGAGAACAAATCATCTGGTAAAATCCTTCAATACTACAAAGAAAACCTTTTTTGCGTGTTACAAAGTCGACCCGATCACTGACGAGGTCGGAATAAGACCAACGATAACGTGATATGGTGTGAAGATAAATGGAAAACAAGTTCTGCCGTTTTGATTGATTTTCCCAGGATCTGGATAAACTCGATATAGCTCGAACAAGATGCGATGAATTGGCCACCCGGCACCTGGAAATCCGCTAGGAAAACTGTTGAATTTCCAAGGAACATAAAACGAGAATCATCTTCAAATATTTGTTTTCCGAAGTGAACACTTCGGCGAATCGCCTCAGGTTCTCAAACCCCAGGAATTCATACAAGATTTTCGCAACATTAGCGATTTTTCGTCATCTGACCTAGTCCCCGTCTGCTCCTCGATATTACCTGCGCCCAGATGAACATCGCTCTTAATTCGGGAATCGAAAACGAATTTGTTTTCTACGATTCCGGGAACGCTCACAACAATAACATTGGAATTTCGATATTTGATCGAACGACTACCCGAACAGAATCGCTAATATTATCGGGTTCCGTTCGTGCGTACTGAATTAAAAATTGGAGAACTATGGATGGAGAAACCTGAATCTTTTGCGGATCGGATCTTGGATTATACGGTTCTTCCGAGTCATTTACCAGATTCGAAATTGGAAGTGCCATCAGTATGTTCTCAGAAAAAGAGCATCGATACTAGAATTTCTTCAGTGAGTTCATCATCCGCGAAAGATTGAGATATCTAGTATTTTCTGATCACCTATTTTTCATGTGGAGTACCTCAAGGGACAGTGGTGGGCTTATTGTGTTCCTTATTAACTTGAACAGCCAGTTCATACAGGAAAAAATTCGAGATACTCACCTTACCATGCTGTTAAAATGCCTATGTTTCATAGTGAACTGAAACAATCAAAAGTTTAGATGGGCCAACTATAGGAGCAAACGACTGGTACAGTCTGAAGCAAAACATTGAGAAGGACTTGGGAAAACTCAAAGACTTGTTCGATAGCAGATTGCTTTCTATTAATTTCGATAAAATAGTATATTTAACGTTCAGTAGTCTTTCATCATCCTTGCCAGAACACTCATTTCACATTCGGCAAGATCTGGTAATTGAGTCCCAGAAAAAAATTAAATATCTGAGAATATATGTAGATAATCTCCTTAAATGGGACCATCACATAGAGTACTTAACAAAAAAATAACGAAGTATTTTGTATCGACTTAAACATCTAGGGGACTTCCTGAATCACAAAAAAAATTTATACCACAGCTTAGTCGAGTCACACTTAAACCATGGTATTATTGGTTGGGGAGGAGTGTCAACAATTTATCTACATACCCTTAAACTGGTTTCAAAGGTGATTTTTTATAATATTACTCAAGAGACTTGCAAGACACTCGAGTGATTTGCTGAACGCTGAGACTCAGATATAGGACATCAGACAATTTGTGGTACGGATGGGATGCCAATTGATTCTTCTTGATTATTAAGATGTTGAAGGAATCCATCTAGTTCATTCCGTGTTTTCAACTAATGGAAGTATTATCTTTATCTTCCATAATTTGGCTTTTAGTGAATGTTGGTCGAGAGCCATATATAAATAAGCTAAAATAAAAGAAAGTGGTGATCCCATTGTCATACTGAGTTCTTGATGATGAAAAATGTCTTCAAATAGGAAATATGTTGTTTAGATGATGTTTAGAATGGAAAACACCTAATCTCACATCGTTGTTTTTTATGTTCAAACTTCATAAATAATCTAAAAATTGCAATTAAAGTCTCACACTTTTCGATTGAAGTAGCAATGATATCTTTAGTTATTCTAGAAAACACTTTTTTTTTATTTTTATCATAGCATCAAATAATTGAAAAAAACTACAGAAATCTAATTAAAAATGAAATAGAATGCGACACATCTGTTTCGAAATTTGTGTATAACACTCTTGTCTTTTCAGGCATTTATATTCGATTAACAGTAATAACTCTTGGTTACAACTTACGGTGTGACGTGCCGTAACGGAAAATCTGCACGTGCCACTTTGAAATCGGTTGATATTATAAAACTCACCCCAAATATAAGCATAGAGTATCATTTCGTTCAACCAAATCAACCCAGAAAATTACAACTGCATTCTATGATTTTCTGAAGAATTGAGTTTATTATAAAAGAATGGAATAGATTGAAGATGGAAATTTTTCTAATTAATTAATTGGACAAGTCTATTCTTGAAAATATGGGATTTCCATTTTGAGTCGATTTCATTCTTTTATAATGAACTCAATTCTTTAGAATATCATAGAATGCAGCTGTACTTTTCTGTCGATTCGGTGGAAGCAGATATTACTCTATGCTTATATTTGAAGTTAGTTTTTAGAATATCAACCGATTTGAAAGTGGCATGTGCAGTTATTCCGTTGCATCATTTCTCACCGTAAGTTGTAACCAAGAATTGTTTAAATTACTGTTAATCGAATATGAATGCCTGAAGAGATAAAGAGAATAAGAAGTGTTATATACGAATGAATGATTATTTGGGAAACACATGAATCGATAGAATTCTATTTCATTTTTAAAAAGTCAATTTTTCAATCAGATATTTTCTGTACTATTTTTCGAATTGTTTGACGTTATTACATCCACAATAGATGATGGTAATACCCCAAATAAATTCAACACGAGCTCCTTCATCAACAATATCTCGTCATCAAAAAGAAAACTGTGTTTTCTAGAATAAATAAAGGTATAATTGATACTTCAATCGGAAAGTGTAAGACTATAATAGTAATTTTAAAATTATTTTTTTGATTTATTTATATATGGAGAACAGACTTGTTCAATTAAATAATTCAAACTTCTTGCTGTAATATCAAGGATTATATTTTTTGCTTCAAATACTGAATAACTTTTCGAAAATTTTCTCTCCTACGAATTGAAATTTCAAAATTATAAATAACATCCCCCTTCATTATGCAAATAATTGTATGCATATTTAATATATATGTAGTCATAGGGGATTGATTTACATAATAGTTTCGCATTTCCAGGCCACACTTGCTAGAATGAAGTCGAAAATTGTGGTTTAATGTGAAAATAGCATGTGTATCACGCGGTCTTTGTTTGTGCTCATTTTCATAAACGAGCGTTGAATAGAAATATCAGAAAATATAACATGGCGTTCACAGGAGGTCCACATGAGGTTGAATGTCAACAAGTGCTTTTATTGTGAAGAACGACATCCTGCTTTTCAAGGGCCTCAATGTCTGCACATTCGTGGAAAGTGTTGTGTGATTATTTATAGATTACTTGTCGAAGGCAGCTCTAAAATATCACTGTATTCAATGGTCTTTTTGTTGGATTCAAGGTGAATCAAAATTTTCTTTGTTACCCAATGATGAGATTCCGACTATTGGTAGACAAATGTGAGTCTGAAATGTACATAATCATAGTACTTACATTCAGTACTATAATGATGGGTACAAATTGAAACTGCGCGGCAAACGCGCGGCGAACGCATAGCGCTTGCGCCATTTTTCAACTGCTATAAGTAGCGTATGCGATGTTTTGCCGAGTATAGTTCAATTAAATTCCTGTATATAAGAGGTTAGTTGAGACCTTCTCATCAGGCGACCCGTTAAAATCCTCATTGAATTTCTTTGGAGAGTGCTGGATACCTCGTGTAATATATTCATGTACCCAACACCATTCCCCAGAATCGGGTCTTCTTTAACATTGCCAGCAAAAGCTCTCTCACTCCCAACACAACGTTTTTCCAAGCTCTTAAAGCCACCTATAGCAGATTAAATTCCCATTCCAGACGCGTTTTGTTACAGTTGACCGAGCTCGAATTGTTTCGCCATACACCCTCAGGAGTGCAACAGATGTTGCCTCTACTTGGACGTGGCTAAAGAATTAATTAGATGGACACAATCTGACTCGACATAATGACATTTTCGGGATTGAATTCCCTTCTACTTAACGAGTCGCAGTCTGGAATACGTTTTTGCCAATTAGAAATAAAAGTTCTTCCACTGAATCGTGGCCAGCCGACAGACAAGATTAAACCCGAAAGCAGAAGTAGTGAGTGCACATTTGCTGAATGCTCTAGATGTTTTTAAATTAAAACACGCTGGTCGACATCGGAAATTGGTTCCTTTCTCCACATCTTTCTACAAACTTACGTACTGGTCAGATTTATGGAATAACTGGTTGCAGCGCATCAAATGTCGCAACTGCTAACTGTGGAAATCGATTCTGAGTGGCATGAAAAGATGAGAAAAGATAATGGTGAGATTTTATCAAAGAAGAGATTACTCACCAACTTTCAAGAAGTAAAAAGTGTTTTAGTAGGAAAGAACAAATGACAATCTTCAACGGATTATCCTAGTTTTTATCATGAAAAATATTATTATGTTACATGAGTAGTACGATTCTGAAACTATAGAAAGCAAGTTTGCTTCCAGTCGACAACAAACTATTCTGAAGAAGGTAAAAACACAACTTCTCAAGGTAGGAACCCATTTATCACAGCCGAACATACAATATCTGTTGCGTGAGGCATCTCAAGTCCCACTGATCGAGATAAAAACTGTCCTTGAGTAAGTATATAATTGAATTACGTTCAGGTTCGACGTAAGGAAATATCGATCTGTCTTTTTTTTCCTTCAGGTGTATACATCTTGAAATACTCTTTCTTTCCCCTCTACAGAGTACGAGAATTGAAATATATCCATATCAAACCAGTGAGTGAAACACCAGTGAATTTTTATGAAGAAGTGAACAATTATACCAATGTGAAATTTGAAAAATGAGAACTGAATTTACTAGGAAAAGGTTTGAAGTATAGCCTCGAATAATTTTAATTTATCTCACCTTAAGCACTATGTGTGAATGCGGAATTAGTTTTAATAAAATTGAATCTTCAAACAATCGAAATATGGAGAAGGCATAATTTGAAGAAATTATATCTAATTCAACGTTAAATGATAGTAACAAGGAAATGAAGTTAGTGAAACAAATAAAGAAAAAAACCGCAGAAAAAGACCCTATAGTAACGAAAGCTGACAAGGGTAATATTGTAACCATTATATATAGAAATGATTATATATGATATGATATTCTGCATTGAGAAAACTGGAATGGTAGAATGTTTTCCTTTCGATCTCAGAAGTTCATGGTTGAAATTAATTTAGTAGCAAAGACTCACACAGTATACTTCAAGGGTAGATTAACTGATGCTAGAACTCCATTAGGTCGTTATACTGAAAGGAATATATTGCATCCCTCTTTCAATTATAACGGGAGACTGACGGGAAACCACACCCATGACGATGACAACATTATTTGCTTAGTATACCGAACAATTAATTATTAGCAAGGCAACCGTCTCCACGCTAATTTTGTTAAATGGGATGGACCTCTTTTATCATCAAATTCCGGCAGAGCCGCCTGTCTGCCATTCGTGTTACTACAACAAGAGACGTGATGTTTGTTCGTGGGGATTATTCTGTATGTGCACTGCATATTACTAAAAGTTGGGATGAAAAATGGCGCGGTTACCCTCGTTGGTTTTATATATTTTCGCCTACATGGGGTGTTTGTTTCAGAAGAATGAACGTTGTGTGAGCCAAAATCATCTAGACATATGAGAATTTATTTTCTCATTGTCATATTCATTTATATATATATAAAGGGTTCTTTTACAAAAACTTTGTTTTTGAAACAAAATAAAACAAAAAATTATTCAACTGAACAAGTCTATTCTTGAAAGTGTAAATAAATCAAAATAATCTAAAATTGACAATTATAGTCTTACACTTCTTGAAAGTATCAATGACACCTTTATTTATTCATATAACACTGTTTTCTTTGATGAATAAGAGAGAATTTTTCATTCTTATCATAACATCAAGCAATTTAAAGAAACTACAAAAAAATTAATCAAAGAATGAAATAGAATACGACACATGTATTTCGAGATTTATGTATAACACTTTCCTCTCGTCAGGCATTCATATTCGATTAACAATAATTTGAACAATTCTTGGTT
Organism: Micraspis discolor; assembly: GCA_030674115.1. Lineage (NCBI taxonomy): Eukaryota > Metazoa > Arthropoda > Insecta > Coleoptera > Coccinellidae > Micraspis > Micraspis discolor. Next base: position 9,484,998 of record JARTUT010001740.1, read on the forward strand.
ACAACTAACTTGTGATATGCCGCAACGGAACAAATTCACATGCTACTTTGAAATCGGTTGATAAACTGAAAACTAACCTCAAATATAAGCACAGAGTATTACCTCGTTTCACCAAATCGACACAGAAAATTATTATGATTTTCTGAAGAATATGTTTCAAAGATATTTTCCAAGTGAAAAAACACTGAATATTCCATATGGCAAATAAAAAATATTGAATGATCTGAGGCGAAAATTCTGTTTTGGAAACCCAAAATTTATCGTTGCTCACATCGATGTTTTTCAGTTCTCAGACGGAAGCAAGGAGTTTTTAGACGATAATAACAAGTCCATTAGAGGATGTCTGATCAAGATGCTATTCCCCAGCTTCCCCTGTAAAAGGATATCACGTCGTAAACATCCTCAAATACTCGGATGCCTAATGCTCAACCCCTTCTCCGAAAATAAACTTGGAATTATAAGATCCACCCGACATCTGCTCCTCTCCCCATTCGAAATATATGGCAACACCAAATTCAAGTCGTAGAGTCGGAGGTAAATTTACGCTTTATCTTCTTTAATGGCATCCGATTCGTATTCCACATCTGTGATTTTCAGGAATTTTCAGGACGTCCGTAATTACTTAATAGCTATCATCAAACGGATGACTCTGGTATAACAACGATGCGCACTTCTCCTTTGGTATTCTGTTCTTTCGACAAATCTACTCGTTTTGAACTCCTCAAATAAAGGGGTATAATTTGGCACGAAATAAAGTTATATTCGAATCAAGATCTTTATCGTGTTTAGCTTTCTCTTATTCTCTATTTGAACCCCTTTTGAAGTACAATACAAGAAAAAAATTAGGAAGATATGGAAGATGAAATAAAGTCAAGCACTATTAGCGTGGTACGCTATTCACGGAACAGCGCATGCGTATTCTACATCTTGCGCTAATATACTGTATTGAAGTCATCGCATCAGATAAGTAGGTAGTCATTGACAGCAATGTTTTAAGATTTCACCTAATTAATGAACGATGCTATTTTATGAACGTTATACCTCAATGCAGGCAGGATTAGTTGAGTTAATGGAAGAGGATTTCACAAATTCTAACCTGCAAGTTTGTTCATATAATCGAGATTGTGATTGCTCAGTTTTGGTGCATCATTATTTAAAACTTAACAGAGGATAATGGAGCATATTTTGAAAGAGTCATAATGGCATGAGGTGAGGAAGACATTGAGTACGTGATTATGACCCATTTGCTCATAAGCAGAGATTTTATCCCAGAGTTGTCGCATACCGACCTCCAGCTTTATATTAGGTGTGTTTGGTGATGTACATGATCGATTGTGACTGACAGAACGCAGAGTTGGGACTTAGGACTGTATAGGGAACACTTTTTAATATTTGAACCCTCGAATTTTATAATAGTTAGCTAACCTGAATCAATGTTTGACGATGTAAAGGATCGAATGAATTTTTATAAGCGTGAAAAACTAAACATAGAGTTGTCGCATACCGAATTCGAGTTCTAGGTGTGTTTGGCGTGTGCATGATCGATTGTGACTGATAGAACCCAGTGTCGGGCCGTAGGAGTGTATCGGGAAAATTTTGAAAATTTGAACTCAAACTTAATTGATTCGCACGAAAGAAAAGTCCTAGATGATTTGGAATTCAGCAAGGAAGAAATGCCTCACCAATAACGCATGACATCAGATTTTCCATATCTTCTTTGTTACTGGATTATTTATAATGTTAGTTTCGTAAATATTTTTTTGCAGATTTTTTAACCGCTGCATTGTGCGAAAGACCTTATTCTTCGAATTCTTCCAGATGTTGTAACTTTATCGTTAAATTGATTATGTTGAAATTCTTTTCGTTCGATAAGTTGGCACTCTGGAACTCGATGAGTCAATATGGCCAAGTGAACTCCCCACCCGAGGGCATCATTCGTTTTTACCCACTACCCAGGGACATCGAAGAAATTATTCAACGCATAATAAGTACATAGAAAACTCTTCTCGGTTGGCCCCCGACGACCTCCTCCTAATTGTTCTAATGGAAAAATTAAACTTTATAACCTCCAAGTTCTAATTTTATGCGGAAAGTTTTAATTTAATTTTCGAATTATTCAAATGAGAAAATAACAATTTCTGAATCATCAATGGGAGCTCAAGTATTACGCCAAGAAGTAGGTGAGGAAAATTGGAATCTTGATTAATTTCGTAACTTTTTCTGAGGGATAAGAAGTACGGGCTAACTGAAAGGTTCAAGACTTGTCGGAATATCTCGGAACTCATTTCAAACTCGATATTTTATTCCTTCATGGTTTCAACATTGAAATTCCACAGACTTCGATTTCCGTTAACAAGTTTTGTTATTTTTATGCGAAATACGCACTATCAACTACCAGATCTACACTAACTTCAATCATAGATTCTAAAAGTCGAAGAAATTGTCTGTCAATGAACAATATTCGTAAGTGATTGGTACGTAGATTCATTGGTTCTAATTTTAAATTTCTTATGTTTTGTCTGGAGTCGATGCCATATCTACGGTTAACAAGATCCATTCGATAGTTCAAATTTTCGGGTATTTCGGGTGATATTTCTTTAATGATTCGAATAATATTGGCCTCCAATACCTCAATCGTGACCGGCTTGTCCATGTAGACTTTGGACTTCACATAACCTCAAAGGAAAAAATCAAGAGGTGTGATGCCACATGATCTAGCCGGCCAATTCAGTGATCCGAAGCACGAAATGATCTGCTCGCCGAAATGCTCTCGTAGTAAAGCCATTGTTTCACGGGCTGTATGGCAAGTAACACCATCTTGTTGAAACACATTTCGTCGGGACCACGGGCTTCAATTTCGGGCAACAAATAGTCTGTTATCATGGTGCGTAAACGGTCACCATTCCCAGTAGCATTCCGACCGTCCTCTTTTTTGAAGAAATATGGACCAATTATTCCATCGACCCTGAAGCATACCGAACAGTTGTTTTTTCTGGATTTAACATCAATTCTTGAGGTTGTTCATCACCCAGGTTCGGGCATTTTGTTTGTTCATGAACCCATTAAGCCAAAAATGGGGCTCATCAGTGAACAAAACTTTTGTCGAAAAGAGTGGATACTCTGCAAGCTTGTCAAGAGTGCAACGACTGAAACTTTAACCATTCGGTAGGTCGGTCGGATTCAGTTCTTGATCTAATTGAACTTTGTAAGCATTCAAAGAAAGATCCTCACGTAAAATCCGCCAAGTCGTTGAATAAAAAAGGCCAAGCTGTTAAGAACGGCGACGATTCGGCACTTCAGGGTGATCACATACACTCTTCTCCACCACCGCTATAATCTCTTCACTACGAGCTGGATATTGTCAATTTGGTCGAGTAGTATTCAATAACGAATATTGAGCTCAAACTTAGAGATGGAAGAGTAACATTTGCCACTTTTTCTTTCGACAAATGTCATTTTCAAAACTAACTACAACACTGGAGTCTGAAGGACTCCAGATACAAAGACTTGGCCATTTAATGTGATCGTCTAGCAAGGGTAGGACTCTACGTTATGTTTACAAAATAATTCAAGTTCGTGATAATTGAGATCAGTGAAAATAATTGGGAAACAAAGATGGTAAATAAAACACAATGGTTAGACCCAAACAATCAGCTATTTATAAAGGGTCTAAAAAAATATAGGGGAAAGCCTCAGGCAGAAAACCCCTCATATTAGGTGATGTTAGGGTACTTGTTTAAACTAAACAGTCAATCATTAACAGCTAGCAAAGGCAAGTATAACAATGCTGAGAAACTATAACAATACAAAACAGATAGTAATCATAATAATCAGAGCAACTTCCATCATACAAAGAGAATAATAAGCATGGTAAAGATGTCAACTTCAATGATACAACAAGAATTAATAATCATGGCAAAGATGTAAACTTCAATAATACAACAGGATAATAATCTTGGCAAGTAAGTAAACGACTAATTATGTCCATCGTCATGGTCACGGCCCCAGGGTATGTGAGCCATAACTATAATATTGTATGAGCTAAGGAATTGGGAACACGGGGAAGGTCATGGAGTTCCAGCGGCGGCTCTGAAAAAATGACAGAAAGTTTCGCGGTTGATAAAAAAAGGTATATTCTGCCTTATAGCACATGATGGTAACGGTCCCTGCCTTAAGGCGTTTGGAACCGGCCTTTCAAGGCCTTCGATCCAGGAACCTAAGAAATCTCATAAAACAGTATAGGAATGGTCCACAATCGCGAGACCCCTAAATGAAATATCATGTAGCATATAGATAAATAGATAACAATACGAAATCATAGCATAAATAAACAACAAATTTTGATAGAATATCCATCACGAGTAAATAATAAGGACCAGAATAACCAGAATGCATTATGGACATAAATGAAACAAACATATATAGGTAAGCGATAATAAGCAATATAAATAATGAAAGCAGAGAATCTTTTTTATATTGGCTGCAATTGAATCAAAACTCTATCTCTTTTATATTGAATATATCCCATTTAAATGCAATTATTTCTGCATTTTACTCACAATATTGTTGTATCCGGTGATAAAGATGACATGGAATACATGATGCGCAAGCTAATTGAAGAATACGAGAAGTGGGGCTTAAATGTCAACTTAGAGAAAACCAAATATCTTTGTGTTGGTGGAGAACCGGGTGATCTGGTATTGGATGATGACAGGATGAGATGATAACCCACTGCCTGGACTATAGCTTTTGTAGCGGCACTATGTCAGCGGCAGGGGAGTGTATAGGGATCTCTAGGCGGCACTCTATATAGCCACGCATAGCTTAGCTCACAGCGCTTCGGTGGCCTAGAGGTTTGCGCTCAAGTTTCACACCGACTAGGTACTAGATGCCGGGTTCAACTCCCGGCGGCTCCTTAAAACTTCTAACCCCTGCGTCTCATGGCATGGCGCACACAAGCCATACTGATAAGTCCAAATGTGTGCGCCAGGGACGAAACATAAGTAGGATAAATTCCTTCGATTCTACAATGGTGTCCCCGACGTGATGGGAACGGTTGTCTTTACGACGTGTCTTGGAAAAGCAGACGGTTGACGCTTGAGGTATACTCGCTCCCTCTCTGCAACTACCAACGAAACTCTAGACGCCTTTCCCATTCTGTACAATATTCATGGTCTGCCGCGGTATTGCGGTATTTATTAAAATAAAAGAGAAATTATTGTTCTGTGAAAAAAATAATGATTACATACAAATGTTTTTTTTGTTTTATCAAATTATTCCTTTGCTAGTGTCAAAAACCCTTTAATTTAGCTCAAATCAATCAGTTTCTTAACCCAAGAAACTTTCACATGACATAAGAGATATTATCATTTTTATCGACTGAATTCGCGACCCATTCAACTACAAATCGAGTTTCAGTGAAATGTAATATTTATTTACATGAAACCAAAATTTTTATTCTACGAAAAGTATCAATAGTTACATACTAATTAATATTACCGTTGGATCAAATTTTTTTACCACCTGAGTCAAAAACTCTGAGCTTGGTTGAAACTAATCAGTTTCTTAACTCAAGAAACTTTTATTTAGGGTAAACGCCATTCTCAACCGTAGAGGTACTTTATGGATTTGGCTGTATTCAAACGTACGGAGTACTTGAGACAAATTAATATGGTTTGAGATGAGGAACTATTTTTTACAGTGTACATAATCAACCGAAGGAAAATTGGTAGATTGGAATTGGAAAAACCTGGGATGTTACAGTAGAGTGAATTGTGCGTTCGGTAGGCCGATTATGTGGACCGTAAGTAGTTCTAAGTGCCTGATACACATTAATCGGAGAATGTCCATTTTCGTAATAAAGCTGAACAATTCGTAGACGTTGTGCCGGGATAAGTCGTTCCATTACGATCTGTAACTGAATCCCCACCACAAAGAGTACATCTGAATAAATCACCCTTTATAACCCCTCAGTTCAGGTGAACAAAGACAAAAATTTGGCAAAAATCAGGAAAAATGAAATAAAGGAAACGTTTTTAAAATATGTTTTTTATCAAAAATCCGTTTTTTCAGAATAAACTTATCAAATTGAAAAACCCATTTTCTTCAGAGAGAGGGCATATTTCTGATGAATTAAGAAAAGGTTCCTTTCGATTTGAAGGAACTATTGAAAATAATTTACGACTCTGTACAATATTCTTCGTTTTCCCGGAATAAAAAGTGGATTCGTGAAATCGAAAAATGAGATAAGAATTACAATCCGAATGTAAATTCGAGCAAAAACTTTGTAACTTTGTAGATGACGGTGAGAAAATTCAGAATATTTCTTTATCAATAAATCCCAACCTTCATCCGCCAACACTCACCTGCCGTGTTTAAGAGAAATTTATTCGGTTTTCAGTGATCCCTCGCGAATCCTGGAATGAATAAGTAATTTCTGCGAAATAGCCGGTGAAAAAGCTAGTTATCTCACGCTCAGCCCGGAGGTGGAAAATTCCACCAGAAAGCTTCGCGGTTGATATAAAAAGGTACATTCTGCCTTATAGCACATGATGGTAACGGTAACCTAAGAAATCTCATAAAACAGTATAGGAATGGTCCACAATCACGAGACCCCCTAAATGAAATATCATGTAGCATATAGATAAATAGATAACAATACGAAATCATAGCATAAATAAACAACAAATTTTGATAGAATATCCATCGCGAGTAAATAATAAGCACCAGAATAACCAGAATGCATTATGGACATAAATGAAACAAACAGATATAGGTAAGCGATAATAAGCAATATAAATAATGAAAGCAGAGAATCTACACTGTAAAAAATAAAATTCTGCGCTCAAACTCCTCAGGAGTTTGAGAATTTTTTCAATCAAACCATTTTAATTTGAATTAATCTAAAATTGATTACGCCAAATGAACTATTTTTCTTGATTAAAACATTCTAGTTGATTATAGAGAACAGCTAAAACATTCGCCTGAAACTTTTTACATTTCAGCGAAATGAAAGAAACAACTGATTCAACATAAACATACAATTACAAGAAATTGTTTATGCACTTGTCTCAATATCCATAATTGATTGATACAAATACATTATTCTAAATAGGTTTTAACGAAACCATTCGTTCGTTTCATTTTTATTTGTTCAATAGAACGAAGGTACGGTTGTCGTAAATTCTGTCAGTTGATGCAACGACTACAGTTTCTTGAGACAAGAATCTCTCGAGATTATATTATTCGCCTCATTTACTTGAAGAAAACTATAAATATTTGAATAAAATTGAACATATAATTGTTGCAATATGAAGTGACATTTGTAAAAAAAATATTGCGTAATTGATTTAATAAAACAAATTAATTGTAGCAATTTTTTTATATTGGCTGCAATTGAATCAAAACTCTATCTCTTTTATATTGAATATATCCCATTTAAATGCAATTATTTCTGCATTTTACTCACAATATTGTTGTATCCGGTGATAAAGATGACATGGAATACATGATGCGCAAGCTAATTGAAGAATACGAGAAGTAGGGCTTAAATGTCAACTTAGAGAAAACCAAATATCTTTGTGTTGGTGGAGAACCGGGTGATCTGGTATTGGATGATGACAGGGATGAGATGATAACCCACTGCCTGGACTATAGCTTTGTAGCGGCACTATGTCAGCGGCAGGGAGTGTATAGGGATCTCTAGGCGGCACTCTATATAGCCACGCATAGCTTAGCTCACAGCGCTTCGGTGGCCTAGAGGTTTGCGCTCAAGTTTCACACCGACTAGGTACTAGATGCCGGGTTCAACTCCCGGCGGCTCCTTAAAACTTCTAACCCCTGCGTCTATGGCATGGCGCACACAAGCCATACTGATAAGTCCAAATGTGTGCGCCAGGACGAAACGCATAAGTAGGGATAAATTCCTTCGATTCTACAATGGTGTCCCCGACGTGATGGGAACGGTTGTCTTTTACATAATCAACCGAAGGAAAATTGGTAGATTGGAATTGGAAAAACCTGGGATGTTACAGTAGAGCGAATTGTGCGTTCGGTAGGCCGATTATGTGGACCGTAAGTAGTTCTAAGTGCCTGATACACATTAATCGGAGAATGTCCATTTTCGTAATAAAGCTGAACAATTCGTAGACGTTGTGCCGGGATAAGTCGTTCCATTACGATCTGTAACTAAATCCCCACCACAAAGAGTACATCTGAATAAATCACCCTTTATAAGCCCTCAGTTCAGGTGAACAAAGACAAAAATTTGGCAAAAATCAGGAAAAATGAAATAAAGGAAACGTTTTCAAAATAACGAAAGTTTTTTATCAAAAATCCGTTTTTTCAGAATAAACTTATCAAATTGAAAAACCCATTTTATTCAGAGAGAGGGCATATTTCTGATGAATTAAGAAAAGGTTCCTTTCGATTTGAAGGAACTATTGAAAATAATTTACGACTCTGTACAATATTCTTCGTTTTCCCGGAATAAAAAGTGGATTCGTGAAATCGAAAAATGAGATAAGAATTACAATCCGAATGTAAATTGAAGCAAAAACTTTGTAACTTTGTAGATGACGGTGAGAAAATTCAGAATATTTCTTTATCAATAAATCCCAACCTTCATCCGCCAACACTCACCTGCCGTGTTTAAGAGAAATTTATTCGGTTTTCAGTGATCCCTCGCGAATCCTGGAATGAATAAGTAATTTCTGCGAAATAGCCGGTGAAAAAGCTAGTTATCTCACGCTCAGCCCGGAGGTGGAAAATTCCACTTCAAAGTTCGGATGTCGCCCGTTCCGCAGACCGAAAGAGAAAATTTACGACCGAGAAAAAGTCGATAAAAAAAAGATGTCCAGATTTATTAGGATCGAAAAAGTAATCTAATATCCGACAAAATGCCAATAGAAGCAGAAGGTCCAGATCCATAAATGAAATTATACTTTTTTTGCCTCGGGGACGTAGTGCAATATCAGCAACAGGAATAACGAAATTATTGGCCCCTATTTTGGAGGGCAAGCTTTCAACTGCTATATATTCGAGTTAGTCGCCGTTGGTGACACTTGGCATTTGCAATTTGTTGATTCTGCATTTAGAGGCGAGGTCGGAAGATGAGCATTTAAGGACGATCAATAACGAAATGTTTCAGTGACGCTTAACGCTCCAAAAACCAAGTTTTCTTTCGGGTTCTAATAATATCTTCGACCTTTTCTTGATCATGTGGGGGAAACGTCGAACTCAGGAAATACGTGCTTAGGGCGAGAACGTTTACTTCGTCGCCATTGTGTTTTTATTCGTGATATCGTTATTTCACAATATAGCTGATATAAATCACTGACGATATCTATAAATAAACTCATGAATTGAATCGCACGAAGACGTTATTAGATCATACAATGTAGCCTAGAATTGACCTAAGAGATTCATGAAATGAAAAAATAATCATAGATAACTATACAGGGTGAGTCTTTGACCACTGCGTTAATTTTAATCATAGGTTCTTGAGATCAAAAGAAACACTTTTTTCCCATACCGTTTTTCCATATTCAGCTGCCTTAAAAAGTTATTAGCATTTTGATTTTCACATTGGGCATTGGGCACTGTACTCCAGCTTAGTTTCAATGAAAATTACATTCCACATTGTGTATTTGTTATTCAGTCCTTTTTTCTGCTTTTGTCTTTTTGTTTCCAGATTCGATGTGGGCAATTTGAAGTCTTTTTTTTTCTTGAAATTCTCCCTATTATGAATAAATTATACTGTTTGTGCTAATTTCGTTTTTAATTATTCACATCTTCAAATCTTCACAGAAAATATTAATTGCCAAGGGACCTTCACATAATATTCACACTGATAGTACTCTTTGTGTAGTAGACGGATAGTTCTAACAAGAATATGAAATATAAAGTTAATATTTTCAAAGTGATGTTACTTTCCTTGATGAATATTTTCTGTACTGAATCCCAATAACAGTTTACTTGGACCGATTACAGATTTAGGTGTGCAATTATACTTGCTTGAAGAAATTGAGTTTGATCACCTAAATTTGCTTCTGAAAAACAAACTAGGTGCTCTTTAAAAAACAATTATTTTAGATCATTAACATGAATCTATACTGTTTAGATTATAATTAATTACTGAACATGCCTAAAATTTTCGTTTCTATATTCAGAGTATTTGTTTCAATTATGTTAACAAAAACAAAAATATAGAATAATGGCTATTTATAGATTATGTCAAAACCTCACCATAGAATATTGATTTATTACCGAATCCCAGAAGAGAAAAAATTAATAATTGCAAAATTTTTTTAAATGAAAGATAATATCTGCAACCATTATTGATATTCAGTTATAAATGTTCTGTGAATAACTTATATTAATTATTACCACATTAAAATGTTATTATAACGTGTCTGTGGTGCATAGTTTCCAATAAAATAGTATTCTGTGGTTCCTTGTTGTTATGATTCTTTAAAAAAATGTGGAAAATATTGCAAGAATAATTTCGATAACTTGAAATTATTCAATTCAGCAAGAAATGATTATGGTCAGAAAATGCATTTTAATCTTTCTTGTTTATAAGCCTGTAGCTTCCAGTTTCAATATTGATGGAATTTTAATTATACATGCATCATAACAAACATTCAGAAATATTATAACAAAGTCCAATTCTATTATCTCCCAAGTTTGTGAACCAGGTTGAATCGGTGTATGAAATAAAGATGGGAAAAAACTTCCAAGTTTTTAAAACTCATATGAGCTTAATTTGAAGCATTCCTCTGTTAGAATAGATATAATGTGATGAACCCTGAAAGTCTGAAGCTATAAAGAACCAGCTCTTCATAAAGACAAGTCTTCAATGTAACAAGCCCTGGTAGAAAATACATTATCTGTTTCAACGGTCATTATGAAAAAATACCGAAGTACCTAAGCGATGGAAATCCTTTTCGATATTCATTTTGGAATATTACTCTGGGTTGGATATTAAACGAGGTGCTAGACATCATCAATAATGAATACAGCAAATGGCAATTTAAATTTTGTGGTGAATGTAAGACAAAAATTTTTCAGTGGTTACTTTCATCTATAGTGTTTAGTGGTGGAACTATAGACTGGAGAGATTTCCCCAACCTTTTGTAGAAATATTTTATAAAGAAAGACATAAAATTTGGCAACATTGAACAAATCTGATTATTGAATCATTTCAGCACAGAGTTGGATTTAGGAAAATCAGAAAATTCATACAAACTTATATCGATTTAATTCCTTTCATCTTCAAATATCTCAAGAATGGTGCAATTTAGAAAAAAAGATGAGGAATGATTTTATCTGCAGAAAAGACTAATGATTCGAGAAAGTACAAGATACAGACCTTTAGTTCAAGTGATATTTGTTTTTTGTGCAATTCAACCAATCTGTACAGTAGTAGTGAGAAACCCACAAGAAACGGAATAAATCTATTGATGCTAAAATATGTATTACTGTTATCAAAAACCTTTTACAAAAGATCATTTTAATTGATATTGTCGTTTGAATATTACAGATGAAAATGCAATTTTTTATGAAATTTCAACACACTATATCTTTTGAACGGGGCCAAATTTGGATAAATGTTGTGGGAATAAAATGTTTCTTGTGACGTCAAGAATCTATAGTTAAAATTAACGCAGTGACCAATGACTCACCCTGTATATAAAAAATATCTCTGTAACAAATACATAGATAAAGTCCTTAAGGACGAGTCCGAAAATTAAGTTGGTAGAGCAATAGAGCGTGTGAGTCCAATAATTCGGAAAAGTCCATAAATCCAAATGTAAGATGTGAATACAAAGCTTTATGTTCGACTGCATTGAAGAAAATTTGTTGTTTGAAATGGCAATTATTACATTCGTAGCCTTATTGCGAATAGTTATTCACACTATAAGGGGTGTAAAAACTAATCACCTGTCGAGGACGAATTGGCGCTCGAGCGCTTGCGAGGGCTGGCAAAAAAATTCTGCTGCTAGAGCAACATAACCCTTTTTTATTTTATCAACAAGATGAAGTTCGGAATCCGTAGCGAGAATTTGAAGAAGTCATTTGAATTTATGTGGACAAAATGGATGTCTTATATGAAGGATAATTAACGTATTGGTGTATTTTCATGACAAAAATACTTCATTGAAGTCCCCATCAAGCTTATGGTGTGAGTATTCGATGTATATGGTGCCCTCTATTAGTAATCAAAAAACAAATAGAATATTTGGATTCTGCATCATACAAAACCCCCGCATATCACATTTTGTTCAATTCATACCTCTTTGTCCAAAGTTATTGGAAAAAAAACCAAATGAAAAAATTAACATTAACATCCAGTATTTTTTAAAACAAGCAGTTTGGCATATATATTAATTGGACCTTTTTTCATATTTTATGGCCCTCTATCACGTGGCGCTACGCATGGTACTTTTTTCCTCGTCACCTTGTATATTAGATAAATTGATTCTACACCGCACAACGTATTGATGAGTCATAGGAACAAAGTTCAGAATAGCTTGATGACGAAGATATTTCCACGATGTCGAACAAACAACAGAATAAAAACCGGGATACATTCAACGAGATCTAATGAACTTTTCAACTTATTGTTTCGTTGGACCTATTGTGATATAAAAGTAATTGTGACTCGTTTATAAAGGATACTTCAATTATCCTGACGAAAATACTCTAGAACTGACGGAAAACACTATCTATCCTTTCAAGGACCTCCGTTGAAAAGAAAAAAGGGTGAAACATCCAAGAAACTATTTGTTCCGGAACACTGAACTTCTGAAGAAAAATCCTCGTTTTATACATTATCGACGAACTGAGAAAATCACTTATTGATGATACATATACCGACAGCCGTACACTCGTAGGACGAATTTCCTCAACTTTTAAGTGAACTTTAAGTCCCGAACTGAAGCCCTACTACAAGCGTTAGCAAAGCCCTCTGTTTAACACAAAAGACGATTGGGAGCTCAACTTGATTATAATACAAAGCTGTTTACTTTGGAACTCGTTTTCCGTCAGAATCGAACATTTATATTAATCGGAGACTGATTGTGCCGGCTTTTCGAAAGACTTTTTCGAGTATGTCTCGGTCCCGGATGTTGAAAAAGCATTCGCTTTTTGAAAGCTCCGGATTAATGAGGGGGTTTCTGATAATAAAACATTCTATGCCCAACGAGGCCGTTTCCTACTGAGGAATTGGGTGTAGTGTATCTATTGTATTCTTGTATAGATTTTTGTCCAATTATTTTCAATTATTTACTCCCTCGAATATGTTTCGATAATCATTCATTGAAAAAATTATTTATCTACAAAAAATCGATAGACTTGGTATGACAAATTACACAGATTCAACAGCATGCTAAATATAGTGCATAGAGATTAATGAACCTTTAAAGTTAGTTATGAAGGAAACTTATGATCACAATTCCAGTCACCTTTTGAATCTACCTCCAAGGAAGATGACAACTTTACTAGATCAAGGAGTGATTAGTCAAATTCAAAGTGTGTGCGTTTTTGATAATATAAGTGGAGACGAGAGGGGTTTAACGGTAAAAAATTCAGAGGTTTCAGAGAACAATCTTGGTTTTTCAAAAGCATTCAGATTTCAAGAAATAAAATTGATACACACTTATGGAACATAAAAACCATTCTCGCAATAAGGACAAATAATCCTCGAATTACACCACTAGGTATGAGTTATAGGTCCCATCTTAAATAAATTGGAATGAATCCAAAACACTCATTCGGAAGGGATTCTAATATGGCCGGATTGAAATCGTAAATAACAAAAATCGGGCAAGGCGAGCGAGATTTATCGCCCAAATCGTCAATATCGATGGGGAGATAAAGCAATGACGAAACTGGACACCACGGTAGTGTAAAAATATATTGACGTTGTAAATTTTGGGCAGTGCCGGGCTTATCAGCCTCACGAAATTAATGTCAAACTGTGACCGTTATAATCGCAGAATCGATATTCAGAAGAGCATTTGGATGTGGAATGAAGCTATTTTTGACTGAAAATCGTTCAGGTGTGATTCTAGATTTAAATTCATAACGATAAACAAAGGTGATGAGTTTATCGTTGCTTCCAAAGATGTGTAGAGCTAATCGAAATCGAAGGAATGGCTAATATATACACATAAATAAAACGTTGTTCGGAGATATATTTCGTTTCATCCCGACACAAGATTTGATTTTATTTATTTTTTGTATCCAAATTTACACTAAGGACTTTTTTATATGCTGTGAGAGTATTTTCTATACTTGGGGCTCCTTCAAATATATAAGCAGCATTTCCGACATACCTTTCTGTTTTTGAAACAGGGAAAACTGTTTAATAAAAATTTGATTCCCAAACTGAAGCGAAGCAATATGATAGTGAGATCAAGGGAGTAGGCTCTCCGAAGGTAAACATTAGATCTTGTTATTTTACCATTACGAAATAATGATATTACTGATTCGAATGAATTTCTGAAAAACCTAATAATGATCGAATTAAGTCTTATCGAAATATTCGGTAGGATCATTAGTGCCAAAATTATAGTTTAACGAGCGCTTACAGAAGAAATGGAAGAAAAATATCGATGAAACGTGATAGAAATGAGAATAATGATGTCTGATTCCGAACCGGGCAATCCTTTTATTGATAGTGAAATCGTGCTTTGCAGGGATGATTATACCTTTCGACTTAATAATGAAAATGGATTGAAATGGATCAAAATTATGAGCGTCAAAAATGAAACTAGGACGCGGTAATGCCCGGTTTGACCTGAAGCTTCTCCGATCCACAAAATCGAGTTCATTGGTTGTATCGGTTTCTGTTCCATTCAACTATACTTATACTGTAAACAGAGTGCTCAAATTCGTGAATAAATGAACAGTTTGAAACGAGTGCTCGTAAAATGTATGGAAGTACTTCAAGCAGTTTTGACGACTCTTGGAGTTAAAAGCCAAACCTTGGGTCAGGCGGTCACTCGTAAGATGTCCTTTTTCTTCTACATACAAGATAACCGAAGGAATTACGACATATGAAAACAATTTTATTGAAACTTCAATCTTAAGATTCAACATATCTATTTCGCCTAGGAAGTTCTTTGTCACAACAGTTATGAAATAACAAGACGAAATGTAAATCAACCTTAATAAAGTGGTAGACGTGAAAGTTTTGATGACAGAACTCGTGTAGAATTATTATTTGGGCCATCTCTCATTGTTCTAACAACCAACGTTTCGACAGACACTATTTGTCGTGTTCAAGGCAAATAATAATAACAATAAACTTTATTCATCCTTTTGGACATTGTAAAAATTTCTGAGACAAGTCAAAGTCCAGTCAAAATAGACATTCTTGCATTAATTCCCAACAAGCTGGATTTTTGTGCAGTAGTCATTACAAATGATATGTCAAAAGTCCCCATCTATTCCTCTTGTGTGTTGTTTTTTATTCGAGGTGTAAGGTCACATATTTGCGTTTTTTGCATATATCTTTGAAACAATGAGAGGTATCTAAAAATATCTAATCTAAGTTTGTAGATCATAAAATTGTCTACAAAAAAATTTGAACACTTTTCCTCTACAAAGCATTGCTTTCGAGATATCCTGACTTTAGACCGCAGGAAAGTCGTATTTTCGACTATATGTATACCTACTTCCGCACCACATCTGAGGTAGTGTAGAGGGCGTTTTTTTGTAACCTGGTTTCCCCAGTAGGAATACTCCACAATATGATTTGATCGAGGGGATGTAATGGGACACTATATTATATTATATTGATGAAAATTTATTTTTTTATTTAAATTCGGTGAAAATTTTAACAGCAAGAATATTATTAATTCATCATCAAATTTTTCATAGTTACTCGTTTCTTCTTCTTTACTGTCTTCATCCTCTTCTTGCTCGATTTGTGTAGACTGCTCCAAGAAGAGAGATATATCAGTTATATCCTCATCAATTTCTAAAAATCTTATTCTGTTGCATTTGATTCAATGTTGGTGCAAGATTGGCTTCGACATATATTGGTCGAGAGTTTTTGCTATAAATTCTCCATATGTAAATCAGGTAGATGAAGAATTCGAATTGGAAGTATGTACCTATGTTGTTTCGATGCAGTAGAAAGCATTCAGGCTAAGTGGAGTTCTTTTACTCAGTGTTGGATCATCTTGAAGTTTTTTTCCTAAGATTGAAAGTGCTTTATCTTTTGGGACATTGCTGAATGAACCCTTTCAATTTGACATTAACAAATGTTGAAAAATTTTCAAATATTGTAGGCATTTTTGAGAGCACATTTTTTGCTTTGAAAATGACAGAAGATGTCTAGGGAAACATTGGTAGAAAGAACAGAATGAGATGGTGTTTATTGCCAATATAATAAATCTTAACTTAGTAACTACCTAAGAGATGATGAATACCATGTAAAATATGAAATAGAGTATATAAGCATTATTGACTTAATTATGTCATATAATTGAACAAGTTTTCACGCAGTTGACCTAAATAAAGAATTAAAACATCGAAATAGTTTACCTCTATAGGTTTGGATGGAAATTCTATTAAAAATAACTATGAAAACATGAATGAACTTGATTTGATCCAACAGTAGCTTGGAATGATTGAACTCCGACCTACATACTCTATTGTATTATCATTTCTTAAATAACTTATACAGGAGGAAGATTTAAACAGAGTCATTCAATCATAGATGAAATCGTCACATATATAAGAAATATCTATCTTTTTTATACAGTGTGATTTTTTCAAGTGTTTCATCAGACGTTTTCGAGGAAAGAATTATAATACAGATTCAAGATTTTGGATTTTCGTTTTAGAGTACATGGAACTTTAATTATAAAATATTTTCAAGGGGAATCTACTTCCGGTTTCACCGGAAACGAATATAACTTCGTTATTTCAACTGCAATACACTGTATATTTATACATATTCGGATTCTTCATTCAATTCTACAGTGATTTGATGTACAATATGTGCAACCACTTCAGTTGTTCTTGAATTATAGCCTGATTATCAAATGTTTTGAAAAAAGGTTGTCACAAGTTAGTGTCCATATCTTCAAAATCCCTCATTACAAGAATTTTTTTTGCGAAAGTGGAACAAAAGAAAGTACGCTAATACTGTTTCTTGTATAACTTATGAGGAAATATTATACAGGGTGTCTGAAAAAGGGCGCCCTTAAGACAAATTAAGGGAATGTAATATTGGGCGAGTTTTTTTGACACATGCGCATTCTATAGAGGGTCAATTATTTATATCAGAGTATTGAATACAGAAAGGATCTCTGTTTTAATAGCGGTAATTTCAAATAATATCATAAATTATAATACAAGATGATCAGCACGTATCAAAACGTAGAAACACAAATTCAAAATGACAAATTATTAATTAGCATAGAGCAAAATGCATAAACTTTATGTTCTGCTTAAGGTTAAGTTAACAGCCAGTATAAACACCTACTGAAATTCTTACGGCATACGGAATAAGGTAAGGGCTTAGGGCATAAGGTACCAGCCAGTATAAACGAGCCCTAATTCATATTTTGCATAGAGCCCGATTAATCAAAAAAGTATAAATGACAGTTCTCTAAAATGCATTATAAATCAACAGACATAGCCTTCTTCAAAACTTCTATCTATGGTTAGACTAAGAAACCTTGAATCAATCCTGAAATTCGAATTTTATTCAATAACGGCAGAACTACTGATTTTAGAGGCATGAAATGTTCGGGACCCCCTAACTGGTTTCTGACGAGCCATCGATTGAAATTACAAAATTATAGGGTTGCCATTTGAAAAAAGTGAGATTTCATAGTTTTATTGAGGCTCATTTTGGGGCCCTTTTTCAGACACCCTGTATAATATTTCCTCATAAGTTATACAAGAAACAGTATCAGTGTACTTTCTTTTGTTCCACTTTCGCAAAAAAATTCTTGTAATGAGGGATTTTGAAGATATGGACACTAATTTGTGACAACCTTTTTTCAAAACATTTGATAATCAGGCTATAATTCAAGAACCGCTAAAGTGGTTGCACATATCATACATCAAATCAGTGTAGAATTGAACGAAAAATTCGAATATGTATAAATATACAGGGTATAGCATTTGAAATAACGAAGTTACATTCGTTTTCGGTGAAACCGGAAGTATATTCCTCTTGAAAATATTTTACAATTAAAGTTCATGTAGTCTAAAACAAAAATTCAAAATTTTGAATCTGTATTACAATTCCTTCCTCGATAACGTCTAATGAAACAATTAAAAAAATCACCCTGTATAATAAAGAATGAATAAACAATCCATATATAATGAATGGTGACATTTACAATATAAAAACAGTTTTTAGTCGAGATGGTTCTTTCAGGAAAAATATATATATATTTCATATAGTCAACTTAATACTTTTCATGTTGATATATCTAACAGACGAAATATCAATAAAAGAATTGGCCCGAAAAGATTACATTCTCACACAACACCCTCTCGGTAAAACAACGCCTCTACCGGAAAACATAAAGCTAAGGACACATTTACGGGAGCAAAAAATGGTCATAAAAACATCATCGCTAGGTCAAAAAACTCCCACGAACCCGAACAAACGAACATATGACATTTTTCAGGAGAGAGACAATTCCGACGGGGAATTAATCATTTCAAGGCCCATCAATGAGAAACATATGCTGCATTCTTGATATTGTAACCCGATATACGGCGGATGTTAACGCCGGGGCAGATTGTGATGGGAACGGTGAAAAAACAGGTCTTTAGTCGTATAGTCATCAGAGGACATAAATGGACTATTAGGAATAGGTAATCAGTTAAATAAATCTGTTTTTCGATAAAAGGTAGAAACAGTCAGTATAATTGGTTGCATTCAATGAATCTGGCTGGTAGCCTTACCAATATGGTCTGTCTTATTGGGAATCTGATTTTTTGGTTATAAATAATACTATCTGAATTTCAAGATGCCTCAAAAACATTTTTCATAATGTTTTGCAGCTTAGTATTATTGCTCTGTTTGGTTTAATAGTGCACATACACACGATACGCTATTGAAAACATCCATGAGAATAATTACTGGCACTAATTCATTGGATGCCAGTTTTGTTCAACATTGTCCTCCCCATATTCGCAGATTGACTGCAGCTCTGAATTCTTGGAGCAAATATTATTCTTTTCCTAATTTTTTTCCAATTATTTCATACATTCCACAAAAAAATTCCCAGAATGAAGTCACGTAAACCATTCTAGTATAATACGAATTGTGCTTGAAGAGAAATATTGACAAAAAGAAGTATACAAATCAACTGCCTCATTCAAAACGACAGTTTGAAGGTAACCAACCTAAAAAGTTAAAAGTTGTCAGTAAATAAAACATTCCCCATTTTCTGAAAGATGATTTCGATCAGCAACATTCAATGAATGAGGTAGCATTGATATTTGGAATTGCTGGAGCTGGCCGAAAAGGAGATTTAACTTTATCCCGGTAGAGAATATGGTGTTTCAGGAGGAATTTGATACAGTAACCATTCCAAACACAAAAACATGAGATTGTGGACAATTTGCTATAACGGCTGGAGCATTCGACGGTATAAATTGCATCGCAATGATTCAAAAATATGTTAATATGCGGCTATCAAATGTTAAGCATGGCAGATTTTTCGTCAAATATTTGAATAGGAGATGTCAAATACAACCTGTAAGTATTACCACATTTGGAAATTATTGCCCAGTTTTAGAAGTTGCCAATTCTTCTTTTGTACACTGATTTTTTAAGAATCAAATGCGTATGCTTTTTCTTCCAGTCTCGAAGCATTCATTGGGAACTGGAGTAGTAAATTGAGAAGTAAAATATACTTGGACTTCATACATAGAGCGAAATAAAGTCATTAATGAAAGTACACGTTTGGTTTCCAAACGACTGGCCTGACAGGAACTCCTAATATAAGTGACCCCAAGAATATCAGCAGCACCATTCGAATAATGATGTGATTCGTGCCTAGCAAATCAGAATAATCTGGCTGAAATAGATTCACAGTACACGCCTGTCGCCATCTTGCATTCGGCATTCCTCGCCGGAAACATTTTGGATGGTCCTGTGACATGAACGAGCATGCACATTTGCTCAACGATGGTAATCAACAATGCAACCAACCACGTTCTGCCCTAAATTTTGTGAGCATAAGTGCTAGAATGGCAACATATTCCTTCAGTATATAGACGTGAATAATTGTTTCGTGGTCCACATTCCTAATCTCCTACAGAACAGTATTTACCCTGAGCCTTCTATTAATTGAGAATGGTTTGTTGTGTATGACAAGGGATCACGTGAAAGGAATTATGCCTTCAGGTACGACGGCTAATTTGAACGTTTCACTAGTCATGTATATGGCTTTCCGCATCAAAATTACATACAATTATCAAATTGTAAACAGCCACGTCAAGTTATGAAATTACATATGTACCTGGAACATGTGCTGCCCCCGCAGTATACGCACATATTTAATTTTAATTCCCGGAGCCAAAGCGCGCTGCGTCCGAAATGGACGGACAGAAAAAAGTTCTTCTGAATTAAACAGCGGCATTCGAGGATTTATTGTTTATACTCTTTCACGAATTATAATGAGAGGGGCCTGATGCCATGTGGTACCTAAATGATTTTTAAAGAGATCGTGATGAAAATTCATCCGGCTCATTATTAATATGTTGAAAATTTAATTATTTTTTAAATTCAAATTTCATATGAATAAGGGTAGATGAATATTTCAGTTTAGTCAGGAATATGAACATGGGACGAATGAATTAAATGCATTTATTAATATAATAATAAGCCACCTCAAAATTAAGCGATCGTACTTGAAATGCATTACCTATCGCATCTCCATCTAATTTTTGATAAAAATCTTCTGCAAATTTGAAGTAACATTATTCGGACTGCCTTATTGAATTCGCTACTAGAACGATACTAATCGTTCTTGTGTACAATGAAACAACAGAGCCCTAAAATTTACATCACCCTTATACATACGTACGATCAAACAGCAAATTACCTCATTTATAATAAAGAACAACTATCCCTTATCACAAATGAAAAGGCGTACACACAAACTATATAACACCAAAAATTATAAAATAAAAAAGAAGAACCAGTTACATTCAGACCAATACGTATCCTATCTATCTCAAAAAATAGAAATAATCTTAGAACCCTATAGCAATACATAATAAACTCAATTTTTCAGAAAACTATAAAAATCAGTTATATTTTTCTTTGTTGATTTGGTGGAAAGAAAGAATATTCGATGCTCATATTTGAAGTTAGTTTTTAGAATATCAACTGATTTCGAAGTGGCACGTGGAAGATATTTCTTTACACCATATCACACAGTAGTAGCTTCTAACCAAGAATTATTCAAATTATTTCTAATTGAAATGAGATTTTTATTGAACATTTCAGAAGAGTAACTCAATCTTCCATAATCCTTTAATGTATTATACCAAAATGGTTTACGTGACTTCAATCATGGAATTTTATTTTTTAAAATGTATGAAATAATTGGAAATAAATTACGAAAAGAATGATATTTGCTCCAAGAATTCAGAGTCTGTCTGCGAATATGGGGAAGGACAATGTTAGACAAAACTGGTAACTAATGAACCGGTGTAGATCTTATCGCGCCAGAAATTATTCTGACGGATGTATTCAATTGTGCATCAATTTTTTGTATATGTGAACTATTAAACCAAACAGAGCAACAATAGCTGCAGCTGCAGAAAAGACTAAGGAGATGCTGTGCGAAGAGTGGAAGTATCAGCACCTTAAAATGATCCAGCTAATTTCTGAAGAACATTATTCCTAGTTTGCAGCTTTAGGCTCAGATCTTTTAAATAAGTCTTGTAATTGAGAGACGAATCTGATTTAACTCTTAAGTATTTTGGACAGAAATTATATTCGATAGGAGAACCATTGAAAGTCAGAGCTAATTTCCTACATTTTTCATGATTATTCAGATGGAAACAAGATACCTTCCTTTTGTTGGGATTGGAACATAATCACTGAATAAAAAATTGGTTAAAATTTCCAAATCAGAAGATAGTATGTTTTCCAGAGTATGGAAATCCGAATGTTGGTATGCAGTAGCAATGTCGTCAGCATAAACAAGTTTCTGAGATGATGTCGTGGGTAAATCACTGAGATATAAATCGCAAAGTAAAGGAGCTAGAACTGATCCTTGAAAAAAACCGTTTTCAATGTTTTGAAATTGCTACTCTTATCCTCAATAAAAACACGAAACCTTTCATCAGATGACATATTTTCTAATAATCGTACCATTTTCCCACTCTTCAGATTGGTATAGAATTTGAGAATTAAATCCATCTTTTCACACAGTTTCATATTCTGAAGATAAATCAATAAAAGCAGCTCCTGTTTTCAACCTATTATTGAAGCCTGATTCTATAAAAGTTGTAAGGCTGAGAACCTGATCTGAGCAATTTCTTTTTATCCTAAAGCCTCCCTGGAATTTTCGTAGAGTATTTTCTATACTTCTATATTCTATATCAATATTCTATATCTTCATTCAATTCGAAAGAGAATTAACCTTTCTAATTAATATCTTGAAAGGAACATTCAATAAACTGATTGGTTGATAACTATTAGAATCACAAGGATTTTTTCCTCGTTTCAAAATACCTATTACTTTAGCCTTACGAAATTTGGAAGGAAAGTTTCTTGAATTCAGAATATTGTTATAGAAAGACAATAACCAAGATAAGGCCTCTTTTTCGAGATTTGGTAGACTTGATTGCAGCCCTCAATTCATTCATATTGAATGGATGTGACACGTGTTCTAAAGTAGGAGCTGATCTCCTGAATATGTGTTTTTTTTTGTTCACCCGAACAAAGTGCTTATAAATCTGT
This sequence comes from Micraspis discolor, assembly GCA_030674115.1. Classification (NCBI taxonomy): domain Eukaryota; kingdom Metazoa; phylum Arthropoda; class Insecta; order Coleoptera; family Coccinellidae; genus Micraspis; species Micraspis discolor. Next base: position 9,507,964 of record JARTUT010001740.1, read on the forward strand.
TATAGGTTGAATATTTTCTCGCAAGTACCTCAACAAGAGCGCCAAAACTATCTGACTGTCTAAATTTATTATGCTATCGTTCGGTTCAAAATATGCACACGATACAAAAAATGTATTTGCGAAAATAATTTGCCTCATTCGAATAAACCAAATATTATCAGAATTTAGCCGCATCACTATCCATATCCACCATCATCACACACACTAACACACAAAAAAAAACGATGAATCAAAGCGTTTGATGGCCGAGCGCTCATCCATCCGCAATTTAATCCCGATTTTTTCATTTCGTCGAGGCATTATTAATCATAAATGGAATCGTGCTGCGTGTGTATATATATAAAAATCGATGATGAATATCAAATATTTCTCGGATGCTTGAACCCACACACGAAATCCATTCCACAAATCTACATTTTTACGCCAGCAACTCGGTCGCGGGCGGCTGTAATCGATACAGTCTACGCGTTCGCCGGCCTCGTTAGCCAAGGCCGCGAACGCAGGTTCGGAAACATAGTACGAGTTGATACGGGAGCAACCCCGAATTCAATTCGGGATACATCACCGTCTCCTCAGGGAATATTGTTCCGCTGCTGCCTCTGTGCCCATGAAAAATGTCCACGTGCCACAGCATTGGCTGATGCAGCTCTCCGCTACGTTCATTTGACAGGGTATTTTTCAGGAACGTTACAGCCTAACCAGATGTTTCATCAAGCTGCTTGTTCTTTGGAAAAAATGTTTTTTTCTACGACTTTCAGACAAAATTGTTTCAAATTAGTTGAATCTTAGAATAGGTGTGTTTATACGAAAAAATGTTGGAAAGAACTGATGTAAGGGCTGGAACATTTGCGTGCTTGTTAGTGGGTTATTTTCCTATACTTTGAAACGGTGTAATACTAATAAAAATGAATGAAGAAACCTATTTCACGAATTGAAAATAACTACACACAGTTTTCCCAAACAAAACTAGGTAGCTATATCTATACACCATCAAAAACTAACTCTACCCCATTAAAAACACTTGATCTGCTGGAACGAGCGCGCAAAAAAATCTAACGATGTCCTGGTGTTACATTTCAGTTCCCCGTGAATTCAACAGCGATTTATCTCGCTCTAACGCAAACCTCCTATTTGATGTCGATGCCACCACGGTGTAAAAAGGGAAATTAAGTTAGTTCTCATTTCGAGCAACTGGAGAGATAATGTTTCTCAAAGCCAGCGGAAGTTAATTTTCTATTTAATCTTCTGCAAAGTGAGTTGAGACACTTCCTACGAGAAGACATTTTGCATGTAAACAAAGATTTCATGAAGGATATTCATTTACAATTCAGGAGCAGTCTGATGGTGCTTGAAATTACTGAGACGTGATGCTGGTGTCTGATGAGGACTAAAACAGGACCTTAAAAAGGGTTGGATATCTGGAGTATTCCATGCATTTCTTCCAGCGTGGCGAGGGTACAAAATTCTCATACTTGAGAAGCATTCCACGTTGTTTGTTCCGTAATGGAACGATGACGTTTTTCAGACTTGGTAGGAATGCTTGTCACGATAGAGTTTCATGAAGAAATACCTTCCGAACTTGATCTGTTGCTGTGGATGACTTTGAAAGCAAATTCTACGAATCTGAACGTGACATTCGGAATTCGGGAAGAATCTGGTGCTGAATCCTAAATAAATCTTCATTAATTCAGTTTGATACTTTCGGCACATCGCGTTTCCGAATAACTTTGATGGGAATTTTTGTGTTAGGGACTAGGCTTTCTCTTCTCGATGCTTTGATTTTGGTGAGATGAATTCGATCAAATTATTTGAGAATATCTCCCCAAAGTGCGATGAACTGCTGAAAATTTCTGAATATTTTTTGACCAAGATTTCAATCATTATCAAACAGTAAAAGACTGTTCAACAATTTGAGTTTGGAATTGCTTTCATCACAAGCTCCGAATGCATATTATGTACATTGTATTTCTTCGTTAATTTCAGTTTAACGGTAGCTTCAGATATCATTTGAAAAAATATGGGAAAAACTCTGACTTGAGGTCAGCAGCTTTTGGGCGATTATTCTGAAGTAATTTCTCCTACTATGGAACAATATGACACTACCTCAACTACCTCGACAGATGAATAATTCTTTAAATTGTATTCGTTCTGATCACCTTTGAGAAGTTGAAGTAATGGTGTATGTGAATATATGAGCAAATATGTTTACCAAGCTCCTACGATCTCAAAAATTGAGAACAATATCATGTCAATCAACCTTTTCTGGTATGGATGCCCTACTACCACAAGTTTTGAAAATACACTGTACAAGCTAGCAAACATATCCATGTATTATTCAGATCATTTTATGAACTTCTATGACTCCCAGTCCAAATGTGAGTTAATATTCACATATCTTCCTAGGAACAACTTGATACGATGGAAATATTAGGAGTTATAAAGGAAACAAAATTTCAGATCTCAGAACCAATGAACCATCGGACGGATTTGGTCCTCTGACGAAATTGACCGGACATTTGGACAGTTGAACTATTCTGAAAATACTAGTGGAAATGCCCGTGTCGCCACGGGCGCAAGTAAAGAAGCGCGCGGTCGTTATTAGCAAATGCCCCCCTATAAGCAGCCGTTCATATCATTTTGTGTCTAGCTTTCATCGAGTGAAGACGTGTTTAAAAAAAAGTAATAGTCCATTTTTTGCATGAACCGCAAAATCATTATGTTCTGACGGTTCTCCATTTTCACCGACAAATATTGTTCAACACTGTCTCCTGTCGGCAAATTGTATCTTCTAGGATCGTTGTCTGTACGCGCAAAAACCATTCGAATATCTGGTAATTCACGATTTTCAGCTATAGCTTTGCGACGTTTTTCTCGTAATCTTTCTCCCATTGTGTAGAAAGCGCTTGAAAATGGGTTATTTTCACGAAGCATTTCATCTAGTCGAAGCATTGTCACTGGATTGTATCCTTGGTTAGCTGGGTGTTGGAATCTATGTTGCAGAGCTTCATTAGTATCAAGTGTGTAAAGTTGACAAAATCTGAGCGTGTTTCCAGGTTAGGGAATAATGGAACCAATTCTGCTGTATGATGTTCCATGCAGACAAAATGAATAAGGGCCACTTGATGCAAATTCTCTTAAGCTAACTTTTTGGGAAGCAGACGCAAAGGCACTGTTATACTGGCGTATATTGTTTTGGAAATTCTTCGATTCTTCATCAATTCCTGTGTAAAGTTCTCTGAGCAAAGCTGGTACTTCTTTCAATTGTATCTGCTCGCTCATTACAACTTTGGCAGCACTGGCTGAATCCATCTCGCCCGTTTTCACCCCTAAAATGCAGAGCATTGCAAAATTGACACGATTCGCTGATTTCACCGACAGAAAACGCGGGAATTTCGTCTTCAACCGGAGCCCTTCTCACTACAAATACTGATCGCATTGCGTAATTATTGTTATGAACGCGGCATGGGTTTCTTTCAGTTCGGGTTGCCCGGGTAGCGTTTCGAGAACCCACTGGTCTGCCTCGTCGTCGTCTCTCCATTGTAAATTAGAATTTCAAAATTTTACACTGGACCTAACTCAAAATTGAAAAATCAGATGTGACCCGTTTTCAATTTTTACCCAAAAATAGAGAATAACCATCCAAATTTTGGATTTCAATATCTTTTTCAATTATAATTTTCTAAATTAATTTACTCGGTAGGTTTGGAAATTAAAATAAGCTTAAAATCAAACTTTAAATCAAGCTCGTCAAAACACGTCTTTCCTCTTTGAAAGTCAAAGCTGAAATTATAGATATTTATTATAATTTTTAAACGTTATTAAGTTTGACAATTACTTTTAAAATGTAACTTTTTCAAAATCGCAGTTTCTATCTTAAATTTTCAAGCACGTTATATAAAATATAAATTGTTATAAAATTATTCACTTGCTCACTTTCTGACCAACTCAGGTAGAACTCTTGAACCTTTTTTAACTCGCCCTAACAGTTCAACTTTCACTTAAGGTAATTTTAATCAAATAACAAAATTTGAAATTTTTAACTATTGCAAATTCACAAATTATTTTATTCACAAAAATTCATTTTACCCTTTATATTGAAAGCCTACATAAAACAACTGAAATAAAGTGTTTTTCCTCTTCTAGTAATGTTACCATATGATTTATAAGTCACATGTTATAATTTAATTACAAATAAAGTTAATCAAATTTACACCTCTTAGTTTTCATGTTGTATCTGAGCCGGAAAAACATAAATAATATCATCATCTCTGTATGCTTGATTGAGCAGACTATAGTTACCAAACTATTGTCAACAATTTGTTTTTTAAATGTATCTTGACTTTTTTTGGCATCTTCGTTTATTTCAGCAATATAATTTGACCAAAAAAATCGATTTGTAAGATTGTATAATGGGTCTGAATAAACACTGAAAAAAAATGGAATCGATTTTCAAAGTCTTCAAATACCCTGGTTTAATTAAAATTTACTTCACCCTTTTATATTGAAAGCCTACATAAATATATGAAATAAAACAACTGAAATAAAGTGTTTATCCTCTTCTAGCAATGTTACCATATGATTTATAAGTCACATGTTATAATTTGAATACAAATAGAGTTAATCAAATTTACAAATGTTTTCAATGAGTTATATGACGGTAATGGTGACTTGGAGTGCAAGAAGAAGAAATTAAAGCCCATATCAGTAAAAATTTGTTGAGCGGTGGCGCCATCTACAGCGAAAACATGCCAAACACCCTTAATTTTTAAGTTTTTTGTGTTTTTAGAGAAATTATAGATGTTTGGCACTTGTTATTATTTTTCTGCATCAGTTTAGATGCCTACCGTTAATTTAAAAAAAATTGATGCAAATCGGTTGATAGGTTTAGGCGCTAAACCTCACTATGCATCATATTATCATAATAGATTGAAACTCTTGGTCATCTCTTTCTGAAGATAGCAAGTATACGGCTAGACGGATATATTCCAATTTTACCTTTTATTCTTCCTCAGGAAGTTAACCCAACCGATTAAGGCCATTTTCGGTCCTATATTCGAAAATTACAACGATAGCACGATGATCTACTAAAACAAGCGCATAAATATGGTTTTGCTATTGAAAGAACCCAAATATATTCAGCTATTTATTAGAATTCTATGTATTTGAAATTTTTGAAGATTTAGGTACGTTTCACAACTGTTTGATCCCGTTAGATGGCCATAAAACAAAAAGTTGCTTTTACCACTGAATCCCAAATCAAAATGTAGACTCATTAAAAGTAGCAGAGCTCGACACAATACATCTTCATAAAACTTAGACTAACCTCAATTAAACTCCTTTTGTTCCCTCAGTTATTGAAATTTCAGGCTATCATCAACCATAGTAGTTCTTTCATTATAAGTGATTGCCGAGTTCAATTTCAAGTTCATAAATGAATGATGACCAACCTAGGAAGCTGTTCGATGAATAATCAACGGAAGAATTTCAGAAATCCCTTTCAGACAATGGGTTCTTTTCCAAATGCCCCAGATTGCAGAAAAGGCTTATGTTTCATTATTAAACCGCAACAGAGAATTACGGTTTTCAAGTTGTGCTGAATTGTGAGTCCCGTGAGGCTCATATATCTCGGCCACAACGTGAAATTTTATATAATTTGAGACATCCGGCCTATGCTCGTTTCCGGAAGAGCGCAGGAATGATTTTGACCCTTTTTGCGGATGATACTTCAGTGTGCAATTTTGTTCTCGGCGTTGAGAAGGTTACGTTCAATTTTTCATCCAGTAATGCGCTCAACAACATCCACCTTTCAGTGTTTCGTGAGACAAGACGTTATAATGATGTAGGGAATATTCACAAATCTTCATTAGGGTGGTTATTTAATAGAAGAAGGGGGACAACATTGCCTTATATTTTCTGGAGAAACGAGTTGAAGACTCAGTTCGATGTTATATTCGGAAATGGAAGATACTGTGGTAGAATTAACTGCCATTCAAGAAATAAGCAATTTTTGCTATTAATTCTGTATTTCTATACCTACTTTATTCTGCTTGCTCTAGCTTGTTTGATTTCATCTTCCTGGTAAAACAGCGTGAATTTGAATTTAATCGGGACGTACTTCATGCAACTAAAAAACTGACTGATATTTCCTTTAATTATCTCAAACTTTGTTAATAAATGTAGTTATAATCCAAATTATTCTCTCTTAATATCTGACGATGCCTAACTCAAAATAAAAACGTTATGAAAAGATGAATTCGTTATGAAGAATTCAAAACAATGTTACTCGATCTAGCACTCATTCTAAACAATTAACCTAACTAACGAAAAAATCAAACATACTGTCGAATCACTGCAGAAAAACTTGATTCTCAAATTCACTGAATAACTAAAACCAATTTATAAAGTATCCAACAAACAACTCAACGTAATAGGACAAAAAAGATACGAAGAAGCATCCTCAACAGTAGCATGATCATCAGATTATTCCAATTTGGTACATCACTCAAGTAAATTAAATTTATGGAACAATAATTGAGATTTTGAATCTACCTACCTGAAGAAACTATCTACCATAATTTGATTGTGATCGGTCTTACCTCTCATGAAGATGTTTCTGAAACAAAGAAAAAACCCATTTATATCATCAATTAGCTACACTGTCAGAAACATCTTTCTTCATTATACAGCTGCATGATGCAGAAAGGAAATCGAAGAAGATCTTCTATATAATTATTTTGTGACTATGGAAATTTCTGACGATTTTATTCGATGAATTCATAAAAATCGAATGTTTTGTTTTATCGATTCGTTTTGTTTGAAAAGATACGTTTTTGTTAGCTTTCTTCATCCTTGAAAATGCCGAAAATAGTTTTCGAGTCGCTGAACTACGAGGCTTTTTAATCTAGATAATACAGGAGGCGTGAAAGCGTCTAAATATAAATCGAAATCATAAAAATAGATGGTAATAGTCACATTCATTTAGAGGTTACGGTGAAAAATGGAACGAGAGACAATTTGGACTAATGTGTTGATTAAATTCTTTCGTGTACAACATTTCTCCTTTAACGATTAATCGGGGTCGAAAATTACATGTTATCCCGTGATTTCGATTCAGGCGAAGTTGAAATGATTTTAACCTGATTGCTGGAATTTGATTAATGGATCTATTATCAAAAATGATTATATAAATATTTCAATAGTGTTCTAAGCGAATGAACCATATATTGGTGCTCAAAATATAACCAAAAATACCGTGACCCAAGAAAAAACCACAATTTACAAATAATATCTTTAAAGAACACACCGGATCAGGATTGGTTAATATATTTATGACGTTCAATCTTTACCAAACTCTTGTTATGTATATGTAAGTTATGACCTTTGTATATTGGGATGTACGTGGTGTAATATTCATTGATTATCTAGAGAAAGGGAATTCCATTAACAGTGAATATTATTTAACTGTTATTGGAACGTTCGAAGGCCAAAACTGCAAAGAAACGATCGCATGTGACTAAGAAAAAAATTTTCTTGCGTTAAGATAACACACTGTGTCACAAGTCAATCAGAACAATGACAAAACTACATAAACTACGAATTGCTCCCACATCCACCTTATTCGTCAGATTTGGCTCCTACCGACTACTAGCAGTTCGCAGAATTGAAAAAATTCTCGTTAGTAAGAAATTCCACACGAATGAAAAGGTTATCCCTGAAACTGGGGACTATTTTGAAGCAAAAGATTAACCGTTTTACGATTGAAAAAAAAATTGAAATGTTAAAGCGGCGCTGATTGCGTTGCTCTTGATGGAGATTGTGTTGATGGACAGAGCTAATTTTGAACCAAAAACTCTGTGTTTTCTTTTATTATTATATGTTAGGCTCGGAACTTTTCAGCCCATGTGTTAGGTTGAAAAATTTTCTAATATTGCCAACTTTTGGAACGAAGTTCCTTACGGCAGGTTTGGAAGAGATAGGGATTTTTCTGCGCGAACAAACTGAAAAAAAGGTAATAGTAAAATCGTAAGAAAAAGTCCGTGGAGTAAAACCGTTAAATGAGACGTGCGCAGGCGTGACAGTCGTATACATAAGCGAGTATTGTATAGTACCTTAATCTTTCTCCTTTCTCAACATGGACAAGCATATGGCGAATACTCACATTATGGGTACAATTCAATCGTGAGTAGCCACGTTCATTTTCATATAATTTCAAATCGTCAAAACAATAATAAATATAGTAACAATGGAAAGTGAACTAACAAGTGATTTGAATGCAATAAACAGTGATAATAGTGGGAATTTTTTCAGTGCAAAAGAATTGAATACGTAAGCATTAATTTAATAATCAGTAAACGTCATACGTTGTGCCCAAACGATATTGGAATTTCTTCATACAAAAAATGGAATTTCCATAATCCCATTGAATTGTCAGAGTCTACAAAGCTATAGATTGGATTCGTCATATTTTGTAAGTGAAGAAACTAATTTCTTACGTCTTTCCGAAACCTGGATGACCAATGACCAACAATTTGATATTCCTAATTTCAACTGCATTGTTCATTTCAAGTGAGATTACGTACGTACAGGTGAAGTTGCTATCTATCAAAATAGCAATGAGACTACTAGTATTTTAATGCCAAATATGGATATAATCTTGAAAAAATACTGGTGATGTGAATGCTAGACGTACAGGAGTTGGAGACATTTGTTCAGCTATATGTAAAACGGACAACAGAGTTGAAACTGACATGGTAATAGTCTACATTTCACCAAATACGAAAATTAAAGATGTGAAACATGTCATCCATCGAGCGCTGATAGAATATATTGATGAGGTTTCGGAAATACTTCGTGGAAACTTCCATCAGCTTCCGATTGTTTTATATGGAGACTTCAATATCAATTTTGCAGATGAAAAATCAGAACCACTAAGAACATTTCTTTTAGAAAAATTTAAATAACATATAAATAACAATCCAAAAGAATCGACAACGAGATATGGTACTGCTATTTACATAAAATAGAATGACGATCATACGTATCATATTTTAGTTACCACAAGCCAATAGTTTCAGCAATAGAATTTAATGACAAGACTGATTAATATGAAATACTTATAATAATAATAATAATATACTTTTTTGTAATTATTTCTATTTCTCTGTAATTTTATGTTTTCAAGCAAAAATAAAGAGACATATTCTGTTAGTTTTATTGATAATTTGAATAAGAGTTTTTTTATATTAGATGTAATTTATTATTTCCTGAAATACTGAGTTTCCTAAAACTAATAAATAAAAACAGATCATTAAAATTAAAGAGAAAAAAATCAAGAAAACCTAAATAAAATTGATAATTCTTTTGCAAATTGTGTCGATTCTACATTAGCCGAAGGAACTTCGTTCCTACCTGGTGTCGTGGGACACATCTTTTTTCTAAAGGACAACTTTTCACCTTTAAACAACAAAGATGTCTTTCTAAACGTTAGGAAGAGGAATGATTAGAGATGATTGTCCAGATCATGATTGTAGCGATAAAGCTTCATTGATTTTTTCACATTTTTTTCGGTGGATCTACCAGAGTTTTGGAGAAGCCCAACGTCGGTGCTTTTCTATATTTTTATGATGAGCGAGAGTAGCACAGTGTGAGCTACTCTGATAAATTCTAAATAGAATGTTGACCTGAAATAGTATATTCTAATACAAGTTGCAGTGCGGGCATCTATTCCAACACGAATGCGAAATTGCCTTCTGCAAAGAGTATTAGACGATATTTTCTCTATTTCAGTCAAGAATTATGAGAAATTTATTGAAACTCCATGAAAATTCAGATTATACCTCCTAGAGCCTTTTGTATTTGTTGGTGTGACTGATACGGAAATTGACGGATTATAAAATTTGAATAGTGCGTTCAAATCTCTACATAGTTTAATATTGACAATTGACATGCAATGGACGCGTGTTGACATTCAAAAGGATAGAATGTCAGTGTTGTCAACCACAAAACGAAAAATATAACTAAAAACAATGCTGTAATGAGTTCATTACAGCACTGTTTTTAGTATTCATTACGACACTGAAATAAAGAAAACAATTTCCTGGTGAAGCCTTCATTTGTATCTCCAACGAAATTCATATTTCAAAATTGCGCATTGCTAACATTCGTTGAAGATTTTCCTGGGAAGGAAATTATTAAGGTATGAAGTCAGACGAAGCGCAACCATATTTTACCCAGGGCATTTCTAGAAAACTGCACGAAGTTCTAGAATATGGCAAAACTAATTCTATTGAGCGATCTTAGGTCATATTCGGCATGAAATAGCTTGTGGTACAGACCCGGAAATGCCTTTAGAGAATCGAATTAGACGGGGTGGTTCCACTTCAACTCCGGGTATCCTTTAAATGTTTCATACAACAGTAATATGGCTTGAAATGCCTGGTGTAGTTCTCGGTTTTATTATACAAGTGCTTGGAGCAAGTTCGCCATTATGGTTACTTACCGTTTTAAAACTTCGGATAGCATTACGTTCGATAGAATTTTGTCGGGTTTGGAGTTTTCGAGTGGTGCCTTTTATGAGCACTATTCATCCTCTAACATTCACATGAAAAGTGTATGTGAACGGAAGAGAAGGGAGATGTGGAGAAACGGGATACACATGCTGCTTCAATAAGTCTCTTAGGGTCGTAAAATATCGATACACCGAATACTCGAATATCCGAATTGGATATATTTGACACCTTTACGAATAGATAAATTCGAATTGGAGAATTTTATAACGGAACTCGATATCTTCGAATATGAGGTTCGGAAAGAGTGTATTTGGTACTCTCTAAGATGATGGACTAACTTGAGTAGGAACATCAAATTCCATATCATGAGAATAATAAGAGAATTTGGGTAGACAGCGGTTATTTAGAATTCTTTGAAAAAAAGAAACTCGTACAATCAATCCTCATCTTCCGTTGTAACGTTAATGAAACGTTACGAGCAACGCATTGTCATGAATATGATATCATGAATATAACGGTTTGATTCAGTTTCAAAGTAACGTTGAATTGAAACAAAGAAAAAATACCACACCTATCATTCTTGTTCAAAATAATGATCTTTATGCCTTTGAAAATGATCATGAAGAAGAATTGATCATTTCATTAAAAAAAAAAAAGAATTTAAACAAGCCATTATCATTCAGGAGACGAATATTCTTTGCCGGATATCTAATATACCTTCGTTTTGATGTGGAAAAATTTTGAAGCTTAACAATGGCCGATGAATTTGAGTTCTTGAAGTAATAAATTCCTAAAACTCTGATTCCAATTAACGAACCAGAACTCTCGGAAATTCATACTTTAAATAGAGAAGAAACTTCGAGTCATGCGACGTATTCGAAATTAAACCTTTAACGGCATACTCATCGATAAATCGATACCCCAAAAATTATGAAACTTCAGCAATTCACATCATATCAGAACATCAACTTTTCAACGATAACTTCCTGGGAACTTCATCATAAATTTATCGGGGAGGCTAATAAATTCTTCCACGTCTTAGACTACGACACTATTTGAGTTCGGCTAGGCAAACATGCCAGTATTCAACATCCTCTATGAATTTCTAACTGCCAGTCCAAATCGATCCACTTGTTTCTTACACGCAAGATTGTCAGTGTCAGATTTATTTCTGATTTATTGTTGTCGGCCCATCACGAAAGTATTTCAGGATACTGGTGTTCATATTGATTCGTGCAAGATTTTCTTAAGTTGTATAATCAAATCAATTGGAAAAAGTTGTAATCAACCTTGAAGTACCCATACAAACCTTCCCACAATCTAGGAATAAATTGCGTGAGAAAAGTTGCAGATGGGGTTAAAACGAATTGGTCCTAAAAGGATTCGTGAGCACTAATCGAAGTACACAATTATCGACATCCACTTATTTGACTGGACTTATTCACTTTTTCACGGAAAGCACTTATCAATTATTCATTGGTGGGATAGCACTTCACAAGAAGACTTTTGATTTGACGTCCAGTTCTTTATAAATGATTCAATTTATCATGGCTACACGAATTGTCACACTCATTTAGTATTACAGACGTTTTCAATATCGATATATTTCAGGTTACTTGTAATGACTGATACCATGATGGGGATTAAATTAAACTACATATATACTGATACAACAGACCACAGGCTTTGAAAAATGATAAGTTGATGATGCTTATTCTCACAACAATATTTTGAAGTAGTTGGCAATAAAACTGAAAGGTATTAATTATCAACTCCCCGTAACTAAAGTAGGATATCAAAAATTAAAGGTGTTCGAAATGTAGTTGTACAAAATCATGTAGCAGAATGAGTCGATCTTGTAGGCAACAAACGAAACATTGACTTGAAGACCTCGTCATAAATATGCCTGCCATAGCTTTATGAGCAAAGTCGACTTCTATTCATTCATTTTTTTATTATCCCTCAATAAGACAATAAAGTTTCTGAAACATCTCAAGAGCTTTTTATTTTATTTAAAAAAATTGTTGAGTCCTTTCAATAAGAGTCTATATGATTGTATAAATGCCCTTCGAATCAGCTCTGATTAATGAACATGCTGATAGAAACTCCACATAATGTTCCATTTATAAACTATGTACATCATGAATTGTGAAAATAAACAGTGGAAATTATCTATATTGGAAATTTCCCACTTGCATTAAAGCAGAGTATGAAAAATGTCAATCGAAATGATAGCAATCAAACCAAGTGCTCATGAATGAAGGGAATGCAAGTATCCACATCAGAGTTAATTTTATTAATCGATCCACAGTGGTTATGGCGCACACGAATTCAAGCTATGCCTGTGTCAGGCCGTTTTCTAAAGACTTCCACTTACGTGTGTTCCACATTGCACTGCATTAAGGGTAAAACGTCAGTTGATAATCACGTGTGCAATGAAAATTACTCTGCACGTGCATTTTTCCCAATATTTATAGAAACATTTCAATTACGCTATTATATCAGCATTCACGAGATGTTGGTTGGAAATTACCAGGTGGAAAAATAGAAGAATGTGGCTAAGAGTTTTTCAAATGAGGATGTATTCAATGTAATAAGGTTTACGTTCACGATAGAACAATAGTTATTACTTACCCTCCTTGTTTTATTGGATTTTACAGCAGACTATTTTCGAATGTACGTGTTAGGCAATGTGGGACTCCGTGAGATGTATGAATCTCACGTTTCGTTCTCAGACAATTCGAGGTGAAAATAATTGCTCTAAGGAATGGAACTACAACAATTAATGAAAAAACTCGTCAACAAAACGATAGCTTTTCTAGAATACCTGAGAATCCTGTTCCTTCCCTCATAATAATTCACATTTCCAATTTGTTTTGCTGGCTGAAGTTGAAAGAATTTGTTAGCCATATTTTATCAAAATAAATATGAAATTTACTATGATAAAGCTGATCTTAATCCAGGAAAGTCTCCTAGAACCAAATTCACGCCATATAATTGTGCTGTCGGACAAAAGGATTCTATGTAAGACCTAATAATCATTAGATTATCTTCGAAATGAAAAAATTATTGGCTTTGATTTAAATTTGTAACATTCAAAAAAACCGAAAGAAGAAAATGTATTAATCAGAAGAAAATGGCTTGTAATGTTATACCTACATAGTATGTTCATCTAACATTATCTATTCTCGATCACTTCAGGTTACATCAGGTCAACGAAATCGTTATTTAGGGTTAAATATGTAATTATTTGACAATGACATTTGGAAACTGATCTGGAAATGACTTTTCTCCCAACAATCATCACAGTCATATAAGAAAGTTCATTTTCTTCGAAACATCAAAATATCCGATAGTTTATGAGCCGACTTTCGAGCTGGCTTTCAAAATGAATAAAATTGCGAAAAAAAGTTTAAGATGACAATCCATACTAGTCAATCATTGGGAGCAAGAGTTGAGTTCGAATGAGCAGCGAGTAAGACAGTGAAATGAATTAGATCAGATGTATGAAAAATTCTATCTGAGAAAAGTCATGAAGAAACACAGAATACCCTTGCTAATTACCTGATTGTTAGTTTCCAAAATTACTTAAATTCCAAAAATTCAATTTGCTTCGTGGCAGATATATCTTGCGTGAATATGAGATGAAATCTGGACAGCATACCTTGGATAGTTTCAGTAGGCATTTATTACGAATGTGGTGGTAGGAATCAAGATTTCATAATGTGGCATTTATTTTCTTTACGTCCTGCAGGTGCTGTATTCTATTTTGTGTAATATTACACTAAACCATATTCAAATTATCGCAGAGCAAATTCAGATTTTATAAGGTACAATGACATTTTATTACATGAATACAAACACTGCAGTGGTACGGAATCGAGGTTTAAATTATAATTCGGTATCCGAAGTAGGAAATTACAATCATAAATATTAAATCGTCTTGCAGCAATGTACTGAAACCTAGTTACAGAATACATTTTGCTATCTCCTTCATATAGCCATAAATTCTGCTTCCCAGACCTCCAACGGTGCTGCATATGGGGCATTATATTCGATATATCTATTAACATATAACATTTTAACCGACTGCTACTTTCCTCTTTGGCTACTACCCAAATGTAGATACTGCACCTTTTCAATTGCTTCAACTAGAAATATATGTTGGACATCCTTCGAAATATTTCGTATTTGAAGAGATTTATACTCCAAGTAAGACTTAGTAAATAAAAATTTTTATATCTTCTCATGATTTCATGCTACGATGATATTTTCAGAATATTCAAATTATCAGAAGATCTCATATTAGCACAAATGTTTGTTGAGATCTTAGAGATATCATATGAGCGTACGAAAATATCCAAAAACACGTTTGAAAATTCTTCAAAACTCTGACGGTTTTCACGAAACTGGCTACTACGAATTTCAAGCTAAGAATTGATTCGCTATATATTTTCCAACTCATTAAAGAAACCAATTAATTAAATCGAAGTAATATTTGTGAAGTAGCAAAATTCTTGTTTCCATATATGATACCGAACAGCTGAACAAATAAAACAAAATAATGCGTAAATATCATATTGTTTGCCATTAGTTCAACAATGGTTTGAATTTGTGTATCCAACTAATCCATATGGAAATCTACAACTGATGTTTATGTATGGTGAAATCAAATAGGAAGCTCATATTCCAAATGAAATATCACTCATTCGTTTTATAGAATAGGAAGTCTCAATTGTGATGAACTTTCAAAAAAGAGTGAGGGTGATAATGAATTTTTTTTATATTTATACTCTGATTGACACTGAAAGGATATGAACGGCCTTCTCACCACCGGTTCATTTTACATGTGGTTCACTACTAGCACATCTTTCCACCATATAAAGAGCTCACTAATGAGTCGACATTTTTTTTCAAATATACAATGTAAACAATTAAAAATCTAAATGGGCTGAATCGCAAAAATGAGGTGGGCAATGGTGTAGTCTTGTTTTTGAGAGTACATGCAACAAACTAACTCTTCAATAAATCAATCGACACGTGAGATGAATGACTGGTACCGTCCTGTTGAAATCGCATTAAATTATGAAACACGTGTAATGTAACAAACATGTTTATCTAGCCTTTCTTATATTTGAGGACCAGATCCAACCGTCATTTGTCAATCTGTTAACTCCTTCGCATACTACAACCCTGACAGAGATCCACCACCGATCCGGCCTAAGACGGGGGGAACCCAGATCTCGAACATACGAAATGTCACTTTTATTTCCTCCTGTTTTATGTTTATTGGAAAACTCCAGTACAGGTTCCTACGTGCACGAAGGCGACGCGAACGGAAAACAAATGCAAATCAATTTCGGATCCGAATTTAGTTTTATTAAGAGTTTATGCTCCTGGGATTCACCAATGGCAGCGATCGACTTTTTGTTCGGCCTGATAACTTTTCATTCGATTTTTGCCCACAGTAACTCTGTTTATTCTCTGCGTTCACGTCTCTTGACGTCCTCCTTTCCTATGCCCGAATATTTGTTTCCTGGGGGAAATTCAACAATTTCGAGTGGTTTCCGTACCCCGCATTCGGAACGTCGTTCGAATTTAATGATATTCCGGAAAAAGGGGTTCTATTTGACTACGTGCTGGTAATCCTCAGGTGAATGGACCCAAAAATGAACTAAGTTTTATGGGGAACTTGGTTATTTTCATCCGAATTTAAGGAAATTACATTTTATATATGTCTACAATGACTCAATGAGGCATAAGCTGTCATAATATGGAGCTACTTAGTAGTTTTGCTTCTCCTGTTCTATATAGTAACGCTCCGAGATCATCGCAATGTTAAATTTGAATATCAGATATGTTTTCACTGAAGAGGTGGAGAAACTAAATTAAGAACAAAAACATTTCACAAAAAACGTAGAAAAGCATCGACTGAACTGGAAATTTCTGATAACAATGAGGTTATATGATTTTTTAATTTTGCAGAATGGCGTAAGCGCCGGGATAATAATTTCAAAGAATCATTCTGATGAAAGATATTTAGGCCAGCGGATTTACAATGATATTAAAGCAGAAAAAGAGCAATAACTCATTTCGAAAATCCGTTTCTCACTCGCCTTTCCATGTGGAAAAAAAATTCTTAGGGAAAATTATGGTTTTTATATTTTAAAGAATCGTTCAATTCCGGGCTATAGCAATTTTCACAGAAATAGTATAAAACCGATCCGGACCAGTAAACATCGATAAATTGCCATAGCATACCCGAAATACAGAGATGAATATTGAGGAAGATAATCACATAAATTCGGAGGGACGATATGCATGGATACATTTGCCCGAATTCACCCTTTTTCGGGGCTTTTCCATCTCGAACCGTTCATCCGCAATACGAACAGAATCTTGAATATGTAAATTGGAGAACTGCTGCAGCCGACCTTCATCCGGTTGAACTTCGCACCGATTTAATTTTGGGTTACGCTCGATTCCAGAATTTTTTATGGTAGACGCTGGAAATTTTCGAATGATAACAACTCCTATGGAACTGTAGTTGTTGAAAAGTGTTACTCATTTGTTTCGTTTTATTACAGTGATTATTTTCCATGTATTTATGTTACACAGCATAGTGTCAATATTTTTATGAAATAGGCTTAAACTACTCGGTGTATCTAACCTCAGAATACGATTCCTTTTTTTCAAAAAATACATATTTCAACGGACTCCACAGAAATTAGAATGTTATTCAGTTCGTCTATATTTCTCCCTCTTTTGTCGAAGTTTATATTTCTTCATCAGATGAGTATTATTTTGATACAAATAACTAGTAAACGAAATTGATTCAAATTGTCAATGAATTTGAAAAATTTCACACAATATACAATTTGACAGAAAAATGGAAATATGAAGGTCTCGAAATAGCGACCTACATCGAAACCTTCATCATCCACATCACAAAAAAAACATTAATCATGTGCCTTGAAAAATTCGTACCGTTTTACTTCGCCGCCTTTATTGTCTTTTATGTCATACGAACAATAGTCCGTCGACGCATTGCAGGTGGATAATAGACAACAGTGGGGAATGGCATCGGGGTTATCGGATATTTAATAATGAGGAATGCGGAATTCGGCTGTGCACAGCTCCGAATCGGTTCAATGTTATGTTGCATACAGGCAACATTATCATATTTTTTTCCATAATTATACCACATTTGTAATTATGTGTCTCTATTCATTCCAGTGAATTGTGAGCAGAAATTATAATAATGATCAAAGATTGGTACGGAAATATTTATCACTGATACTGAGAAAGAGGCACATTATTTGGAAAAAAATGGAATACACGCATACACATTACAAGGAAATCATAATTCCGAGTAAAATTCCTTCCGGAGAAAATAACTATGTTTCTGAATTCTTTATTCACAGGCCTAAATCATATTGTGATATCTATTAGGAGATAATGTTAAATTAGGAAAAAATTACATTACAAATATCAATTATGGTTTTATTTCTATCGCCACAAAATTTAATTTTCAACGCAGTTCATGATAAAGCAGCATAAAATACCCTACGCCACCACCATTTTGCATCGAGAAGTTTTGACGTAGTACGTAACAACAACAACAATTCGATATCTTGCCCTATGAATTTATTGATATCAAAAATATTTCAACGATTCCATAACAGAACGAAACATAACAGGGAGATAACTCGATTCAGATTGAGTTTCTTAATTATGAGCGCGAAGGCACTCAAACCTTGCCCATCCACCATTTCGTACAATCCGATAAAATGTTATCATTTCAACTGGCTGTTTTCATTTTGTATAATATTGAGATATTGAAAACGAAATTAGTTGAAATCGTAATTGGCAAAATAGTTAAACTGCCTCAGTCCGAAAAACTGACTTCTTCTTGGAAGGAAAGGAATTCCATTTTAATATCACGAATTATCGATCATTCTGATATAAAAAATTATCGGACAGTATTCGTATATATTGAACTATAACAATAAGGTAGAGAATGATTTTTTTTTATACAAGGGTAAGGAGTATTAGATTTTAGCTGAGGATGTGTTGTCAATAAACGAGTGCTGAGATCTAATGATATTCTCAAGAAAAAAACACAATTTTTTCAAGAAGGAAAAAGCACCTATTGACAAAAAACATTAGTTTAATATACCAAATGAATTAAAAGCACTAAAATGAAGTTTATTAAATGGACAAGATCGATGCTATATTTGCAATTGAAAGAACTTGTCACATTTGTCTGATAATATTAGATCATATTGTTGATTTGTAAACAATCTTATTTATGAAACTGAAGCAAAAAGAAAATGATGTTATCAAAAGATTTGGAGTTACATAATGAATTTTACCGATATATACGTTCAGCAGCAGAAAAGTATCGCTTCCTCTTAGTTTAAAAGGTATGAAAAATTTATCATTATGGTTGTGAAAAGCAATCAGGAAACTCCTTGAAAATATTTTTCCTATATGAAACTATTGGACATATCTATTCAAAATTCAGTATTTGCATAGTAATTTGGACGCTCAAAAACTACTGTAAATTAGATTAATAGAATGCTCAAAAACAGTGAATTTTTTCTTTATTCATTTTTTAAAATTTCAGGTGAAGTACTAAGCTGATTCATTGCAATTATGATAGATGACTAGGTAACATGTTATTGATTGAATCAATGAAATAGCATATAACTCGGATCATCAAAAGTATTACATTTTTTTTTTGACTTGAAAGTGATTTATTTTTTTAAGATCCGTAGATGAAAAAAGTACTAAAACTTCAATGTTCAATTTAAAGCTTGAAATACCTTCACTAAAAGAAGCTACTTTATCTGCCATGAGAGGAAGCCATTCAGAAAACCTCTACTAGGAAAAATCCTCTTAAAAAACCGTCACCAATAAAAAATTTCATAGCGAAAAAACTCATTGTTCAGGGTTCCTTGAATAATACTCGAAGAATTTGTAACGCAAATTAATGGCATCCGTTGTTCTAATTATAACGTCGCTATTCCTAATACGACAGAATAGAATGAAATTACGGAATGACTTAACAAAAATATGTTCAATTCTGTTGCGTGTTAACCCATATCGCTACGATCAAATCATGAAAATGATGGGGGTGTATGCGAATTGCTTTTGTTGGTTCGTCAAATTACCATTTCGCAGAATGAAAAAAATGACCATACGCCAGGGATGTAGTTATTACAGCTGGAATTGAAGCCCAGATTGAATCGGACAATGAGATTTGATTACATGAGAATGGAGAGGGCGAATTGTGAAAATACTTTATGTTGGGAATCAGAAAAAACAATTCGGGGTGATTATCAGAGAGACAAAGCAAAATCATTGGCAGAAAGATAATTTTTTCTCTTTGTATATCCTGTTGATTGAAGATATTTTATTGTGATTTCCTTGCGTGCATTAATATGAACAGTGGGCTAAACAGGATGTTTCCTAATTGAATGTTAATATTTATGGAGTTGCTTTGAAGAAAGAACCTTATGAACATATATCCTAACGGTCTTACCTTTTAAAACACATGTTGGTAAAGTTTTCAAATAAATGCTTTATTAGTGGTATTTACAATACCAGTTCAGATATTTCGATGAAATTTTTCATATATGTACTGTCAATCAAGAGGTATTTTTTAACATCTCTCTTCTCATTTCCATCAGTGTCTTGAGTTTTTTCAAACCAGAGTAAAAAATTGTATTTTATCCTTATAGAAAACAAAAAACTATTGATGAATGCTATGCAAAGTAACGACTTTAAATGTATGTATATTTTATGGTTGAAATTTTTATCGAACCTACTCGGGTACCAATTTGTGTCTATTTGTGTATAGTTGGTCTCCATCAGTCATTGAAATATCTATCGTTGAAAATATGCGAGTGGCAGAAAAGGAGAAAGATGAATTTTCCGAGCTCATTCGAAACTGAAACGGATATTTTTAATTCTTTTCCAGAACAATTATTCAAGGAGCAGAGGACAAGAAAGCAGTCGGGGATCCTGCAAGAATTCCATAAAATTTTAAATGGCGACGAGCCCTTAATCTCGCACCAAAGAGTTCACTTCGCATCGCAATTAAGGAAAGGCATGACAAAACCATAGAATTTAATTGGAGCAGTAAAAATAAAAAGACATTTTTTCCTTATAAGTGGAATTCGTTTAATTCACGATAGGGTGCGACAAGGGGAAAGCAAAAAAGTAATAAAACGTTGCTTTTCTTCAAAGTCCCTGTTTCCATTCATTTTCAGCTTTTTTATTCCCAACTTTACAACCTAACTAATTCAAGCACGAATAGTCCTTATGAAGAGGTAGATTGGAAAATTAAAGAGGGTAGTAAAAAGACTTGTTTCCGGATAATTTTGCGCTCAGCTCCAATTTTCGTCGACATTCTCTATGACAGACTCATGAAACCATCAATCATGGCGCATCAGTTGAACAAATTGTGACAGGAAATTTTCTTATTATTAATATTCGAAACTTGAAAAATATCAAGTTTTTATAATCAAATGAAGGTACATTCAATAATCTTCAACTCAGAAAATAACTTGAATATTTTCCTCCCATAACTTATCATTGTCATCATACTACAATATTCAAGGGTTGAAATATTTCAAAAAGCAAAAACTATTTCAATGAGTATGTAATGAAACTAATTGGTTGTCATATTATTCATGAACAGGAATTTTCTGCAATGCTAAGCTCATATAAGTATGTATGGAACTTATTGATATTTTATATCAAAATGCTTAAATTTCATTATCGTAGCTTTCTATCACCAAACGGCATAATAGTATATCCTAAAACAAGTTGCAGAATGGGCACCTGTTCCAACACGAATACCAAATTCGAAAACGCGACGGAGGAGCGAGTTTTTGAACGCATGAGTGTTGGAATTTCCTTCTGCAACGAGTATTAGACGATATTTTCTCTATTTCAGTCAAGAAGTGTGAGAAATTTATTGGAATTCAATGAAAAATTCAGATTATACCTCCTAGTTCCTTTTGTATATTATTTTCGCAGTTGGTGTGACTGATACGAAAATTGACAGATTATAGAATTTGAATAGTGCGTTTCAAATCTTTACATGGTTTAATATTGACAATTAACATGCAATGGACGCGTGTTGACATTCGAAAGGATAGGATTTCAGTGTTGTCAACCACAAAACGAAAAATATAACTAAAAACAATGCTGTAATGAGTTCAGTACAGCAAGGTTTTTAGTACTGTAATGAACTCATTACGACACTGAAATAGAGAAAAGTTTTACCATTATCGTAAGGGCCGGGAGTCAGGCGTTCCGTTAATTTGAGGTTGTCAGAATTAACACCCCAAAATCGTATCCTCAAAAGGTTTCGAATTTTGTATGAGTCTTTTGTCTATGATATAGGTTCTCACTTGTAAACTCAATATGGGAAATTTTTGGGGTTTTAGATAACGCAGTCACAACCTACTTGCCTTCAGTTGGATGAAAAATTGACTGCAGTAATAGTCCTGTCAGGAAATAGGTCGAAAAATGGCTTGGACCAAGAGGTATAAGCAATTTCATATGTTTCATCGCACGGCTTAAGACCAAATTTTATTTTTTATTCGGCTGAGTTTCAACTAAGAGTTCTACTTCAGCGAATGTACTTTCCAAAATCTCTCTACAGATAAAAAAAACTTTTATCGATCACTGATAAAGCTTTATGCCTATTTTCAAATATAAAATGAAAACGTTAATTATGTACTACAAAATATTATCAGATGGGATGCACGAATCCCATGAAATACCCCTGGAAAAGTCCGCTTTTCCGTGTTCCGAACAGGCATATTCAGTTGAAAGTCCTCGACATGAGTGTTCTCTGTTTATTTACCGAGCCGGTTGCTGGTGAATAATTTTCATATGGTCATTTAATACATGTAATCTCAGCGTGTTTTCGTGCATGTTAACCATAATGATCTTTATCGGGAATCGTTGAGATACGAACGTGAAATAAAATTCTTTTCTCGCCTGCTTTGAGAAAAATGGACTCAACCCCTAGCATTTTCCACCTCCCTTTTATGGTTCTCGGCAAAAAGAAAGGACTATAGGCTGAATAATAAAATATATTGAGTGACTTTTGCGGTCCGTTTCGCTTTTACAAATGTAAATTCTATGGAAGTTTCGCCACGATTCTACACACCGACTTTCTGTTTACGACACATGAGAAATGAAAACTTTTTTGATCTGCGTCCTTTCATGTTTTCCGATTTCTTTCTTTCGGCCTATCCCACGTTACGTCCTAGTTAAGTCATTTCAAGGATCAGATACGCGAGGTCACAATATATTTCGCCTTATTCTTGGGGCAAAAAAATTTTCATAAGCTCCGCAACAAAGTTTTAATCATATCATCTTAAGAACCGTCTTCGAACTGATGTTATGCTCTGAAGGAACAATGCGTCATGGTTTTTTCTGCAGTTTGCTGCATCTAATTAATAATAAAAAGATCAATTTAATCAATTTAAATTATTAATAGCTGAAGTTTGTAACAAATATAATTGTTCGGTCTTGTTATAAAAAATAATAATGAGATTATATATATGCAAATCCGCTTCAATGGTGATTAGTTTCATTTGAGTATTGATAAAGATTGAGATTTTGACGCAATCATGAAAATATTCTTGCAAAGGCAAAAGCCTACTTCACAATTAACATGAGCTCATTCTGAATAGTATAATTCATTCATTATAACTAATTTTCATACTTTTCGGGGCCAAAAAAAACAAGGCTTGGACTAGTAACTTGTAGTCTCCTTAGGAATTTTTTTTCGATTGTTCTTCGAAATAATAATTGAATTTATCGTTGAAACATAAACCT
The DNA here is from genome assembly GCA_030674115.1 of Micraspis discolor. Taxonomy (NCBI): domain Eukaryota; kingdom Metazoa; phylum Arthropoda; class Insecta; order Coleoptera; family Coccinellidae; genus Micraspis; species Micraspis discolor. The sequence continues at coordinate 9,531,339 of JARTUT010001740.1, forward strand.
TTCAAAAATCACGCCAAATTTCATTTTCAATTAATTTTCAAAAAACAAATTATATAAACGGTAAACCGAAATAAGATCTGTAACAACCGCATAATTCAATTTCGCGTAGAAGAATCGATAAGGTTGGTAGATATCAGACTTAACAACTGTGATAAATTTTCTCATATTTATTTTGTTACTTTTGGTTGAATGGGTTCTTTCTCCACTAACACAGATTGGAACTACTCTTTTTGTAATGAATTTACGTGCTTTTTCTTGAAAATGATCGTAATTGATTAGCATATAAATTATTTTACGTGTAGGAAACTGACTTCTTCTCCTGCAGATTAAATTATAAAAATAAAGACGAGTAACAGCAAATTTATCATTAAGTATTATGAGGTGTCAGATGACTGGATATACTTTAATTTTTCAGATTTCATCTCGCTCTTGATAACTGAGAGAAAGTGTGAAATAAATTTAGGAAATATAGATTGGATATAGTTTTTATAGTTTTAGAAGATGCAAAAAATGCTTTCCATATTAGCTTTTTGTTTAAAAATTATACCAAAAACCTTCGGAAAAACTTAATCTTCTATTCATCTAGATAAAATTCACTAAATGTAGGAAAATATTCACATATCTTCATATGCAATTCAAAATTTCAGAATTATATTCAGGATATTTTTGATATTATTATGTTCTTGATTATCATTCGATACCAGTTCATATATAGTTTGACACAGAATCATAATACTTCTTTAATTAAATAGGAGTAGATCTTCAAAGTTTCCTATCTTATACAGCTTATTTTCTTCAGTCTATTCAGTAAGATGATTCATTCAATTGAATTTGAATTTAATTGAACAAGTCTAGTCTTGAAAGTGTAAATAAACCAAAATATTTAGAATAGACAATGTTTCAATTTTAGATATTTTGGTTTATTTACACTTTCAAGAGTAGACTTGTTCAATTAAATTCAAATTCAATTGAATGACTCTTGAAAGTGTAAATAAACCAAAATATTTAGAATTGACAATGTGTCAATTTTAGATATTTTAGTTTATTTACACTTTCAAGAATACACTTGTTCAATTAAATAATTTGAATTCTGGGAATAATTTCATTTCAAGTCATTTTCATTCTTTTATAATAATCTCAATTCTTCATGAAATTATAGAATGCAGTTGTAATTTTCTGTGTCGATTTGTTGAGCGAGAGAATACTCTATGCTTATATTTGAGGTTTGCTTTTAGAATACGAGCTGATTTCAAAGTAGGATGTTCATTTTTGTTCCGTCTGCGGCATCTCACAGAGTAAGTTGCAACCAAGAATTGTTTGAATTATTGTTAATCGAATATGAATGCCTGATGACAGTAAAGATTTATACACAAATCTCGAAACACATGTGTCGTATTCTATTTCATTTTTGGATTAATTTTTCTATAGTTGTTATGATAAGAATGAAAAATTCTCTTTTATTCATCAAAGAAAACGAAGTTTTCTAGAATAATCAGGTATCGGTGATACTGTTTTAGAAGTGTAGGACTAAAATTGTCAATTTTAGATATAATTCATTTAGTCTTAAGATGTGATCCAGAGATAAATAATCAGTGATTTCAAAAAAAGATAAATATGTATTGGTTAAATCGCAATATTAAATGAAAAATTCTTTCAGAATATTCATTAGGTTTATGTATTTCAATAAGCAAATTAACAGACTATGTTTCTTGTTACCAAAAGGAGATTATCTGATACACTTCCTACTCAATGTCATCAATTCTGGGATGTTTGGGATAGCGTAGCGTGTTGATGTACTTTCGTGTGAAATCAGAAATGTCATTCCTCCTTTCATGTATGAAATAAAAAATTTTTTGCGGAAACAAATTTCGAAACGTTCATTGAACGTGGAATTCTCGTATTAACATACTTTATTAGAGCAAACTCAAGTAAAAAAAATTATTAATTATAATCGAAATGTTTATATGAATTCTGCTCAACATACAATTGAATGTGCGAGATAAATGGGTATAATTAATAAAGAAAAAAATCGTCATAAAAATTATCGAGAATTATTCGATATGACTCATCCAATCATGAAGTTACAAAAATGGAAAAAATGAAAATCGAGTGAACGTTTTTTATGTCGAGGAGAAAAGACCTTAATCGTTTTCTTAATGGACATCACTAATTGAACTTAATGATCTTTAGTATGATGGATTCACGGATTAGTTTTATCGATGAAAAATATTGTGTAATGATCAGCTTGTTATTTTCCCAGAGCAAGATATGGTAAGCTTTCCTTCAACCATTACAATACTGAATCCTAATATTTCTAGTTTGATTTTCCGTCGGATATTCTGTATCAGTGAAAATGAAATATGCTAGTTTCCAAAAAATAATGCGAGGATTGACGTATTTTCAGAATTAACGGGCTAATCCATAAATACGGTGGCCAGAAAATTGATTTTCCAACGCATTGGAAAAAGATTATGATTGACCTGCGTGTTTCAAGAAAAAATAATTATAGTTATAATCCCATAAGTATGCTTCGCAAGTCCAGAGTAGGAATAGATATGACTTCATCTTACCAGCTATTTAATTAGCAAACTGATGAGTATATATGTCTGCTTATACCTACAAAATGCATCAAAATAGAGTATTTTCTGCTCGATCAGGTATCGAAGTGATGGAATTATTATACGAATAAAATAATGAAAAATTGAATCTACGTTATTTAATTTTTTCTGTCCATAAATATTTGAGGACGTTTTAGCACATGAACAACAATTACGTTTAGAGTTGAAATACTGAATAATGAATTAGTATTTATTAATAATCAGAAAATGTTGTAAATTGGATCAGTTTGTACACTGTCCCGAAAAGTGTTATAAATTGCTGACAATTACTGCATTGCAGAAAAAGAATATCTCAACATGTGACGAGAGGAAAAATCCCATGGGCAGTTTCAAATGACAAAATCTTTGAAAAAATAAACCTTTAGGTATACTACGAAGTTTAACGCAGATAGGTCTGTTGATATGAAAATATCAAGCAGGTAAATACTTATGTCGGCAGTTTCGCATATTGAGTAAACCTGAATAATTGAATATGTCATGAGTTTGACCATTTCCTGTCCTCGTCACTTATAGAATATCAAGACCTATTCATTCTGAGAACAATTTGGACGAAAACGACTTACATTGACATGCGTGTCCATATAGCTCACTAATATATATATATATATATATATATACTATCACAACAAATTATCAAAGACAAGATCGGAATACTGATAATCTTATCTTGCCTTTGATAGTTTGTGAGTTCAAAACTCATAGCCTTGATCAAACAAATTCAAGAGGGTTAGTGTAAATCTGGATTTCGTTACCATCTTGGTTATGGAATGTTTTCGAACAATTTCATGATCTCTCCGTAAAGAAAGACTAGAAGAAAGAAGTTGACAATATAATTTCGATAACGATCGGCAAACTGATATGACTTTTGTTCGAAAATGTATGCGACTGTACTAGGTTCGTATATTTGAAACGATCGAGTCATAACAGAGATGACAAGGTTCTGTTTACATTAGAGAATTAGTACTTACAGCTAGCACAACCTTTAAGGAAAGTAATCCAGAGATGTTTGAAAATCGATTTCACTCAAATCCTCAGAAATATCAGTTGATAATTTTGCGTGCTAAGTGAAGCACTATCGATAACCACACTAATCTTCAGTTGTCACTGAAAACAAACACATAATCCCCAGAACCACTGTAAATATCGTTCATCCTCCAATGAAAACACTGAAAATGCGGCAATCCGAATTGAAGATATCCAGCTCTGGGTGGAGACAAATCCAAGACAATATAACCGCGGTACCAATCCGATAAAGCAAACAAAAGCACCTGTCGCGAAAAGATTTCAGCCGGAAGTCCTGAAAACACGTATTACCTCGACCGCGTACGAGACGTGCGCTCCTACAAAGCTCAACAAAGACTGGCGCTAGCGCTCCGGTGCGAACTTGACGGCAGCCAAAACGATACTGGCGACGGGTTCCCTTCCAGAACCGGAACAGAGAGAAACGGGAATATCTGGCCGAGCTGAAAGTAGAAAAAGACAAAAATAGCCCGTAATTATGGCAGAATCTGAAACAACCTTTTTGCAGCAGGTTCAAGTAGCGAGGCTGCACTGTTAGGGAGATTGTTTAGATTTGACGAAAGGCGAAATATGGATTAATTGGGATAATTGGCGTTTTCGCTGTTGGATCAGGCATCGGATATTAATACTCAGTGCGGAATCATGTCGTGACCTCACCTTCCAGACGGAGGGGCTTTCCCCGACCAATTCCTTGATGGATGCAGCAGGATGTTCCAACCCTTCGTAACCTCAGGATGAGGTAAATATGCGGATCTAACCTTCGGCAAACGCGCTCCTACATAAATTCTTCAGTGGTGTTAAAGAACAAACTTCTTGGAGCCAACATGGAAGGTTGCCATAAATTGAGGAGGCACATAAAACGCCAACAAAAGCAAAAACTAACCTCATTCACGAGCAATTGTCATGAGAAAATTGATGAAAATACGTTGCAACCTAGTTTTTCAAGGAACATCTTCAAAGAGCCTAAAACCAGGTATTTCTCTCTAATGATGAGAAAGAAGGCCATTATTGAACTTTTCGAAAGAGTTCCATTCAATCTGCATGATTCCTTAAACCTTGTGTTCACACTGAAGGAACAGTAATTGCATAAGGGTCTGTGCCATTTAAAATTAACATTCTATTTGTGAAATGTATGGAGTAACTGAAAATGAATTATTGAAAGTTTGGAGGCCAATTGTTCGATGTTACTTGACGAAGTCTTCAAACCACAATAAGAATTAATTAAAACTATTTGACATTTTCGAAAGTTAAAAAATCTTCTGAAGTCACCAGCTTTTGTGAAAGCTAATTCTGCCTCGAAAACGAAAGAAGATGTCTGTTGGGAAGAAGAATAATAATAGATGACCGTTATTGCTCAAATAATAATTTTATACATCTTAATCATGGTGAATTAATCTAAATTCCTTCGGAGGATAAAAACAATCAAAAACTTATAATGGTAGTTTATGTCTGTAAAGACAAAATGAAAAGATAAATAGAACCTTTCAAGATCAAAAACCATCTCAACTAAGGCCCTATCACAATTATCCTCAGACATTCGGAGTCAATACCATGCCCTTATGATTAATTCGTCCAGAGGATCTGCAAAATCCCTATACTAATTTATAATTTGTACCGTCGATCCCTTCATCTATATATTTATTATATAACATTTGAAGGGGAAAGAAAATCAGTCTGTACGTCTAAACTGTCAATCATAATTGCACAAAGATAGATGACTCGTGTGTTGTGACTCGACTGAAGGTCGATCAAAATGGAGATTGAAAATTCATCTTAAAGCTGAATGACTTAATTTAAAGAAGTGTTTGTCATCTTGAACTCCATTCATAATTGATTTAGAATTGCAATGGATTGTTAACTACTAAATAATTCATAATGAATACTAGGTCATCATATTATTCAAGCAGCTGAAATGAAAGAGGATAACTTTTTCATCCCAATAACCAACAATTGAAATGAATCGATTATAAACTTCACGTAAACTTACTGTCAACTCCACACATAAATATGAATCTCTCAGATTCGAAATAATCATGATTTACAATAACTTCAACACACTGCACTTCTCAATCTTCCCTGACAATCGGTGTCACGTCAACAACAGGTCAGATCTATGCTTTTTCAGTTTCGATGAACATTTTCTGATCAGCTGTTTTATAATCTTTAGTAAGCTCTACCTTTCATAGCGCAATATGTGATGACAGTATAAAATAAGGAAAGAATGACCTACTTGTCAATTTCGCCTGGTTTCGGTTCTCATTTATGGGTGCATCAGATTCCAGTGGAAAGGTATAATTTTATAGCGGGGGCCTTCATAAAGATAGATGACCTTTCCAATCAAATGAAAACATTCTTCTGAAGATGTTACTGCCAACATGGAGGCAATAATCCTATTATCAGCTCAATTGCTGAAGTAATTCCGAATGAATCTTCAAGAATCATCATGAATTCATATCCTCAGCTGAGCAATTTGATGTTTGGAAATGAGCAATTTCAATTCTATCATCAGATATCATTAGAATATTTCGGATTGGTTTGCAGAATTTGAAGATTAAATGAAGAAATTAGAAACTTTTTCACAGCAAGTTAAAGAGGAATGTGAAGTATTGCAACCTTTGTTAGATTGCTCAGAATAACTTCAATGAAAAGTTAATCTGAAAGTAATGAATAAATCCTAAATATCCGTGGTCTATCCGAAAAATATAAGTTCGTTTAACGCTCATTGGTATACGATCTGACGAAAGACTACAAATTTACAGGATTCATCAAATTTATCCTAGAAAATAGAAGATTTCATTTAACACTGGGAAATGAGAAATGTCGATGGCATTTTCAGAAGAATAGCCAACCACAAGGAAGTGTTTTCTCTCCAAACCTATACATCTATACCAATGACATCCCACTTTCCGACAAATAAGGAAATTTATTTACACGGATGACACAGCAATAGCTGCACAAGAACACAAGTTTGAAGCAGTAGAACGAACTCTAACACAAGCCCTATCAGAAATGTCAATTTACTACAGAGAAAATCATCTAAAAGCAAATCCAACTGAGACCCAAGTGTGTGCTTTCCAGCTAAGAAACAACCAGGTAAAAAGGAAAATTTGATGTTAGATGGGAAGGTAAATAACTAGAAAACTGTAAAACACCAAAATATCTGGGTGTCAAATTAGATCGAACCTTTTCCTATGAAACCCAATTTAAAGACACCAAGATTATGGTTATGACAAGAACCAACATAATCTGGAAACAAGCAGGTACATCATGGGGGTGCCAAACCTGAAAATTTTTGGACATCAGCAACAGCCCTATATCTATCTACGGCAGAATACGCCACCCCTACGAGGAGAAATTCTATACATTCGAGGGAAGTAGATGTGGCTTTAAATGCAACAGCCAGAATAATATCTGGATGCCTAAAACCCAGCCCCATAGAAAAGGTATATCCTATAGTTGGCATTGCTCCACCAAAAATTCGAAGAAGAGTCATTGCTGAAAAAAAAAAGGAAAACAAACTGAAGATGAAGGACCCCTTCATGGACATAATAATAATAATAATAATAATAATAATAATAATAATAATAATAATAATAATAATAAGTCCTTTATTTCTAACAGGTTAACACCCAATTACAGGAAAATTGTGATAAATCATCAGAAATTTATACTAACATATGACAGCATAGGCATGAAACAAAAAATTGTAATGTTAAACATTAAAAATGACCAAACTCATTAACATAAAAAAATCCAAGCGAATATCAACTGACCCCATGAGAAAAAAACAAAATTTAACATATACCATACAATCATCGATTAAAAGCAAGAAAGAGTTTCTTGAAAACCACTGAACCAACAATTAGGCCACCAGAAGAAAGAATATAAAAACTCTGGAAGAAATCCACCAGAGATATCACCTGGAGTTCACTCTCCTTACGCAACGTAGAAAACACTTAATAGGCTGAAGATACATTTGGGCACGGATAAGTAAGTAAGTAAGGTAGCACTAACAATACCTTTCTTATAATCTTGCCAAGTATTATAGGAGAACTACTGAATTACAGTTAAAATTTCCTACGAATGTCTCAATTTTTTTTCCATCAGGCACCATCTCATTGAACTGTTGTTTTATATGAAACCAGAGGTGAATTACAATCGAAATTAATTCAGCTTATACAAATAAACGTTCCAAAACTATAACAATCAAAAATAAAGCTTACGGGAGTCCTGAATAATAACAATAAAATTTCCTGACACTATTTATACTAGGAAAGGACTACGTGCCCGGAAATTGGGAAATACATAGTTTCAATTCTACGTACCCTCATCTCGAAGATTAATACAAAACAGTTCAATTGAATCTAAAGGCCTGGTGGCCCGTTCATTTCACACAGTTTCCCATTTTGCTGAAGGTTTGATGCTTATCTTATCTGATTTGATCCGACCTTCTCGTCCTTCATGTCTGCATGGGAAACAATAGGGAGTGATGCTGGCGTTTGCGATGTTTTCTATCAAAGAAACAAGTGGAAACTGAAAGAAAAAGATCACATTTATGTTTGTAGTTCAATTATTTCGATTTTGGTGTTGTGCGCCAGTTATTGAAGCATGAAATATTTTCGTCTTGGAGGAATCCCGTACCCCGGAATTTCCATTAGGGAAGCTGAAAATATTCTCCTACGGGTATGCCCGGAGTTGTTTTCGGGATGCGAGGTTGCTACACATATGGTATAGAATCAGTTGTTACATGAAGTTTGGAAATCACGATGAAGTGAAAAGTTAACAAAAAAATAGAAATTCCTTCCTCAATGTACGAAGCTCTAGCAGATATAAAATATGCATCAGCCTATATCTGGCTCAGAATTATTGCGAACAACGTGACTTCAGGATTTCAATTTAGGTACCCGATGGATTATGTTCATGAGCTACAAACATACTTTCCATTGAGAAAACGAAATCTCAAATGATAAGCTCCTAGAGAGAATGCTGAAATCTTAATTCATTTCCAGCTTTTGTTTTTCGTTTTATCTGATTACAGGTGAGCAAAGCTGAATTGAAATGATGGTCATTAATGGTAACTGGATTTCTAATAAAAATGAATTCTTTCATTAGTACTTCTAATTTATAAATTGGACAAGTCATATGTGTTTTCATTGAATTATAGTAAGGTCTGTTCAAAACAAGCTCAACATCACATATACCTTAAGAGCAATAAAAAGATTTTCTTAATGTTAGATTTCTCTAAACTTTCTGATATCGTGGAATATATAACATCGAAAACTCAAGTTGCATTCTTGTCCCAGAGACATTCAATATTTGCTTACACCTGTTATTATAAATGAAGCTGAGAGATTCAATAAAAAAATTTTATATCTTCTACTTTCATATACAGAGGTCGAATAATCCCAAGAGAATATCTTCGAAATCATTCAAGACATTCACGTAAGACGAACAAGATGATGCCACGTAGGGGGAAAAATCACCGGTTTAAGAACCCAACCGTGCGGCACACCACTCAGAGCAATTTACTGACAACCACTCGTACAGGGAAAACTCGATTGAGTAGAAGAATCCAATTCTCTGATCAGATGCAACTTATGAAACATTTTCAAACATTTTTGTCTCCTCTTGTCCATATAGCCTGATGAATTTCTTGTTTTCTGAATGTACCCTGTATCGAAAAAATCGAAAAAATATTCCTCTCCACCCTGCTTCACGGGTTATTTTAGTCCTCATCTACAAACTCAAAATGTAGAATACCACCGATGTGAGGTCAGCAGCTTTTGCGAGCAGATGAAGATCAAGTTTATTTCTAGAATAACTAAGTATAAAGAATGTTCCTTGATATAATAAAGAACTACAGAACAAGGTAAACAGGAACAAAAAACTAATTCTAAATATACATAATAAGACATGTAATATAAAGTCAGCCAAAATAGTATGACTTGATATCTGAGATGCTACAATAAAAGATATTAGAGTTAGGACAAACAGAATTACAAGCGTGACACAAATTATAAAGAGGAGAATATTTCAAAGTGTTAGTTCTCGGTGTCGGCATGTAAAATATGTTGTCCGCTCTGGAAGCAAGTCTTGGAACCAGAAAATTGATATTACTGAGTATGCTAGAATCTTTAACCATCCCATTGATCAACTTGTGCATGGACACAACGCACTGGCAGTCCCGCCGACATTTCAGACTCTTCATGCCGTGTCTACTCAAAAGTAAATCCTGAGGGAAACCAGTGAGCGGATACACATTATCCTCTCCATATGATAAAAGCTTGAGGAAACGTCGTTGCACCGACTCAATCTCAACAATATGGTTTTGGTAGTAAGGGGACCATACTAAAGCTGCATATTCCAGCTTGGACCTGACATATGCGTAAAAAAGGATCTTTAATGTGGATATATCCGAAAAGTCACGAGAAATGCGCGCAATAAATCCGTACATCCCTTTTGCAGCAGACAGTGTGGCATTAAAATCACTCCGTCAACAATGCCGGAAGCTCAAGCGAGTTACCATCCACAGTATAGTTGAAATGAATTACATTTTTGTTATGTGTAAAAGACATGACATTACACTTCTTGACATTCAGATTCAATCGGTTTCTTTTGCACCATTCAACAAGGCGCAGCAAATTGATGGAAAGCCCCTGACAATCGTAGGCATCCCTAACCTCAAGGTACATTTTGAAATCATCGGCAAATAGCAGGCAGTTAACATCTACCACATCAGCTAAATCATTGATGAAAATTATGAAAAGCAGTGGTCCAAGGTTACTGCCCTGCGGCACTCCCGAAGTACTCGAAAATACCAAAGACCGCACACCGTTGAACTCAAGATATTGCCGCCGATCAGACAAGTAGGACTTAAAAAGATTTATGAGATTGGAGCAAAAGCCAAATTGGGACAACTCCTTCAACAAAATCCATGGTCCATTGAATCGAACGCTTTTGAAAAATCAGTATACAAGACATCGGCCTGGGATCTTCTCTCAATTATCTCAGAAACGAACTGTGCTATGCTAAGGAGGTTGGTAACTGTTGAATGGCCTTTGACAAAACCATGCTGAAAAGGTGTTATTCGATTACAGACTAGAGGATATAACCGAGTGTGAAGGAGGATCTCAAATATTTTGCTGGAATAACAGATTATTGATATCGGTCGGAAATTAGAAATATCAAATTTGTTGCCCTTTCTGTGAACCGGGCGCACTTTAGAAAGTCTCCACGCATCGGGAACCATGCAACGTCTGAAACAGATATTAAATAAGATTGTGAGCGGATACGCCAAGACACACGCAGAATCCCTGAAAATAAGGGAGAGAATTCCATCCGGACCCATAGTCATAGTTGGTTTCATCTTTTTCAAAACCGTAAGAACCTCACGTTCCTCAAACAATGCAACATCAATATTAGTTATGTAATGATCCTCAATTTCTTCAAAACCCGCAGTATTGGTAGTAAATGACTTTGCAAAAAAATCAGCAAAGCTATCAGGTATGTCTAATGGTCCATCGACTAACTGCCCATCATAAAACATCTGAGCAGAGACAGTTGTTGAACCCTTCTTATTATTTATAAATGACCATAATTTTTTGGGGTTATTTTTTATATTCTGTTCAGATCTCTCCACAAATGCTCTGTAGGCCTTAACTGTATCTAATTTAATTTTGGCTCGAAGACGGACGAATTCCTCTCCAGCAGTGAGATCATCATTCCTCTTGAATAATTTCCAAAATTTCGCCTTCAAGCGAATTGAACGAATAATCTCCTTATTGAACCAAGGGGGATATCTGCGCTTGTTCTTATTAGTTCGAACGGGTACACAACGATCAAACACGCTATAGATTCTGTCATAGAAGAAGTTGGAAGCGTCATCGGGACAGTCGATATTCGCCAGGGAGGTCCAGTCAATATCCGCTATCAGATCATACATCAGAAAAAAATTCGAAAGACAAACGTTCAATAATTTGATGTGTCAAAACTGACACTGAAGTCATTCACCACAGCTTAGAGACTAGCCTTCTTATCATGATTTGGGTTTTTCTCAGAATTTCTCCTAAATTTTTTTGCTAGAAATCGTTGGCAGATACGACCAAATTACAGAATATCAATATAACAACAAAGCATCTTCTAATATATTTTATTCAAACAACGGTTGCTCACCAAAAAAAGTGTTACCGAGGACAACAGGTGACAGGGTTCCCAAAAAATATATCCCTACAGATCTGCTTTCAATGCTTTACCATGTAACGTGGTGCGAACTCTCAAATGTAATATATATATGACAAATTTCAGTTGAATATCTTGTCAAGTGTAGAAAAAATCTGTGTCAAATATTTTGGCTTCCTCTAGTGTACCGCAGGAGTGTTTATTGGGACCTCTCTGTTTCCTGATCTCAATCAATGTTATTATTTTGTACCTGACGTGTTATTTTCTCCTTTATGTCGAGGACTTGAGTTGTATCGTCATGTTTTCTCTATGAGGATTGTTGGAACCTCTAGGTGGACATTGATAGTTTGAACAGTTGGCGCGGTGAGAACTTACTTCACCTGTACTTTGAAATCTGTAGTTTAATATCTTTCAGAGGTAAGAAAATTACAATTGACCGATAGTTCACCGACTCATCTACCTAGCGCCTGAATTTTTCAATTCTTGGACTTATTGAGATCTATTAATATCTATGGATTTAAGGTCTTAAGTTGGCGTACTTCTTGTAATTCGGAGTACCCCTTTCCGTCAAATTGTAACATCTAAGAAGGGATCATTCTCTCAGCATAAAAAGTGTCTCCGAACACAGAATATACCATGAATAAAAAAACACATCCCAAGTGAAATAACCCTAACTCGGAATCCTATCGTCACCAATTCAACTTTTATTACCCAATAGAATTTCAAGTCCGAGGAAACAAAAATTCAAGGAACGTTCCGTATAAAACTCAATAATTTACAATAAAACTTTGGATGGCAGTTTCTCGTGCATGTGATAAATAATAATTCTCTTCTCCCACAATATCGTGCTGCGCTGCGGTCAAAAGGTAGACAATATATCAGGTATTCATCCAGGCTATAAAATATCCATAAAAATGTGGTCTATAAGTGAAAACAATAAATTTATTCAATTCAATTTGTTCAAGTCATGAAAAAACGGAAGAGAAAGAAATAAAAATGAAAAAATATTAGGTAGCTACATTGAAGCGTTGACAACTGGTGGAAATACATTACTTTTGAAGTTCATTAGTGGATACCCGTTGTCTACGACCCCACATAGAGGCCTTTCGAAAAGATTGTATTATTTAACGATAGTTAAACTTCAGATTAGTTGGTTTTTCTTGCTTCGACTCATATTTATGCTGTTGTTATCACTTAATTATTATCTCGGAGCCGATGGATTTGGGCTGGAAGTATCTGGTTACATTGGGCAAGAGTATCGGTGTCGATGTGAGATAAAATGGATTATGTTGCAAGGACCCGTCGGAGGTATATTCATCTATTCATATTAGGATGCGGAAATTAAATCTGTTTTTTCTTTCTAGTTTTGTGGTTTAATGAATATTGTATTCTCTTATAGTCCATACGATAATTAAACTAGAGGTTTATGAAGGAAATGATCAAATCCAGCCTAACTCGTTTATAGTGTTTGATAACTTCATTCTATATTTCCTTCTTGTGGGTCAGTTTCAAATACGTTAATTTCAGTTATACAGGGTGAGTCTTTGACCTTTGCGTTAATTTTAACCATAGGTTCTTGAGATCAAAATAAACACTTTTTCCATTACGGTTTTTCCATATTCAGCTGCGTTAAAAAGTTATAAGCATTTTCAGTTTTCACATTGGGCAAATACCCCTCTGTATTCCAGTCTACTTTGAATGAAAAATACCTTCCATAGCTTCCACTAATGAATCTGAATTGTTCAAAAACATTATTTTCCCTCTAAAAAATGATTCACTCACTCATAATTCATCCGATGAGGTCCATATCCAGAAGGAAGATACAAAATACTAATTTTCTGGTAAGAAAAATTCAACACCATAAACATAGATTTTTGTTGTTCTACTATAATTTCTTTCTAGTTTAAGATTATAAACCATCCCTTTCTAGTGAGGAATTCCAAAAAAACCTCAGAATTATTGGATGTTATCATCATACATTTGTAATTTTCTTCTTAAAATTTTCAAATCATGAAAACCATCATTTCTATGAAAACTTCCAAGGCAAGAGGTTGTCACATTGCTTTTTTTTTCACTCAAAGCCAGAAAAAATCATCTATGATTTTCCATACACTGATATTTCTGAAGTTTCTTCTCCTTGACAGAGACCAGTGAACAGGTCTATGAGGTCTCTTGACATCATACTGTTAAAAATATGAAAATCTTTACCAACAATAAATGACGTCACTACGAATAATTATTTTAAAGTGATGTTACTATGCTTGATGATTATTTTCTGTACTGAATCCCAATAACAATTTACTTGGATAGATTACAAGTATTCCCAGATTTAGGTGTGCAATTATATTTGCTTGTAGAAATTGAGTTTAATCACCTAGATTTGATTCTGAAAAGTCAACTTCAATAAAAAATTTTTTGTTAAATCATAAATATGAATCTATTCTGTTTAGACTATAATTAATTACTGAACATGCGTAAATTTTTGGTTTTCATAATTAGAGTATCTGTTTTAATTACGTAAACAAAAACATAAATATTGAATAATGTTTATTCATAGATTATGTCAAATTTTAATACCTTACAATAGGATATTAATTTATTACCGAACCCCAGGAGAGAAAAAATTAATAATTGCAAAGTTTTATTAAATGAAAGATAATATCTGTAACCATTATTGATCTTTAGTTATAATTTTCCTCAGAATAACTAGAGTGAATTTTAATCACATTAAAATATTATAACGCCTCTGTGGTGGGTAGTTCCCAATAAAATAGTGTTCTGTGGTTCCTCGTTGTTTTGATTCTGTATGAAACTGTCAACAGTTATTTGTAGCTTTCTTTAAAAAAAAATGTGGAAAATATTGTTAGGATAATTTCGATAGTTTGAAATTATTCAATTCAGTATGGAATGATTATGGTCAGAACATGCATTCTATTCTAATCTTTCTTGTTATGAGCTGATAGCTTCCAGTTACAATATTGATTGTATTTTAATTAACCGTGCATCATAAAAATACATTCTAAAATATTAAAACTAAGTCAAATTCTATTATCTCCTAAGTTTGTGAACCAGGTTGAATCGGTGTATGAAATAAAGATGTGAAATACTCCTATAAACGTAAAAAACAAATCTAGGAGACTGGGTTTGAAGTTTTTAAAACTCATGAACTCAATTTGAAGCATTCCTATGTTAGAATAGATATAGTTTGATAAACTCTGAAAGTCTGAAGCTTTAAAGAACCAGCCCTTCATAAAGACAAGTATTCAATTCAACAGGTCCTGACAGAAAATAGATTACCTATTTCAACCGTCATCATGAAAATATACCGAAGTACCTATGTGAGTGATGGAAAACTTTTTCTCTATTTATTATGGAATATTACTCTGGATTAAATATTAAACAAGGTGCTAGACATCATTAAAAATGAATACAGCAAATGGGAATTTAGATTTTGTGGTGAATGTAAGACAAAATTTCATCAATAATGTTTAGTGGTGGAACCATAGACTGGGAGGTTTCCCCAAACTTTTGTAGAAATATTTAATAAATACATAAAATATGGCAACATTTCATCACAGAGTTGGATTAGGTAAAATCAGAAAATTTGGACAAAATTATATCGACTCAATTCCATTCAACTTCAAATATCTCAAGAGTGGTGCAATTTAAGAGAAAAGATGAAGAATGATTTTATCTGCAAAAAAGACTAATGATTCCAGGAAGTACAAGATACGGAACTTTAGTTCAAGCGATATTTGTTTTTCATGCAATTTAACCAATCTGTAGTGTAGTAGTGAGAAACCCACAAGAAATGGAATAAATCTATTGATGCCAAAACATGCATGACTGTTATCTAAAACCTTCTACAAGAGATCATTTCAATCAATATTATCGTTTGAATATTATAGGTGAAAATGCAATTTTTTTATCAAATTTCAACACCCCATATCTTTTGAACGGGGCCAAATTTTGAAAAATGTTATAGGAAGAAAATGTTTCTTTTGACGTCAAGAATCTATGGTTAATATTTACGCAGTGGTCAAAGACTCACCCTGTATATGGAGATTCTATGACCATCACATTGCTAATACACAAACTCATTGTCGAAAAGGATAATAATCTAATGCATAATGCATAATGTATTGTATTATTGCGTTGTTACAATTCAGCAACCTACGATATATAACTTGTTTTTTTCAATAACTCCTTGTCTACACTAATTATCTAACAGCCATGTCTTCAATCTTGTATAAGGCTACCTTGTAAGATATATTACTGTTTACAGTGCAATGGTATTGGGGTTGAAATGAAATTAAAGAGAAACTGTGAGTTATTTTTAATTCAAGATATTTATTCGTTGATTCTTTCCTATTGTATATCTCTTCAAAAAACAGGAAAAAGACTTCGTGACAAGCTCAAAAAAGCTCCTGACTGTTAAATAGTTCTCATTATTGTTACGAGATACAGCCCTTACTGGATACGGCGAAAAATGCACATTGGAAATCTTAATCAACTATTTGAATACGACCTTCCGAAAATCTCTTCTACATTTCACTTGCACCTCTTTCACGATTTTCTGTTGTAATAACTTAAATATTTAACTTTCACCTCATAAAACAAATTTTTCTCTATTTCAGTGTCGAATGAGTTCATTACAGTACTAGAAACAGTGCTGTAATGAACTCATTACAGCATTGTTTTCAGTTATATTTTTCGTTTTGTGGTTGACAACACTGACATCCTATCCTTTCGAATGTCAACATGAGTCCATGGCCTGTCAATTGTCAATATTTAACCATTTAAAGATTTGAAAGCTCTATTCAAATTCTATAATCTGTCAATTCCCGTATCAGTCACACCAACTGCGAAAATAAAATACAAAAGGCACTAGGAGGTATAATTTGGATTTTTCATTGAATTCCAATAAATTTCTCACAATTCTTGACTGAAATAGAGAAAATATCGTCTAATACTCGTTGCAAATACAATTCCAATACTCATGCGTTCGAAAACGAGCGACGAAGGAGCGCTCCTTCGCTCCTTTCGCATTCGTGTTGGAATAGGTGCCCATTCTGCAAATTGTTTTAGAATATACTATTATGAGTCAAATATCACTTGAAATCTTTTTATTATACTTACCATATGCTGAATATCAACTTGAAACTTCAAATTTGTATAAAGCATCAAGAAATTTGGTCCTCGAACGAAAAGGCCATTTGGTGCAAGAAGTTGCAAGAAAGACAGAATTCCAAAAGCTCACGCTTGCAATTCTGGAGACGAGTGCCGGATAATTCCGGGTAGAATCCCGAAGAAAAATTCGGTACAAATCGTTTTTATTATATCTTCAGAATCTTTTTCACCTTGGCTAAAATTCAACGGTTCACATGCCTTCTCATACCGAAGAATCCAGTGACCAGATGGGAATTTTTTGATAACCCAATAAATAAACAGAAGTGAACTTTTCCAGTGAAATATCCTTTCGAATTCGAGTAGCCCTAATTGGCATATTCGTGGAAGTATTTTCAATCGCGGTGGAAGATCAGTAGCTCTTCAAACGAAACTAGTTTTCGTCTAATTAGCTGAGTTCTTCATTCCTGGTTGACTCCCAATATATTATGTTAATGTAAATGGCGTGCTCTCCTGCCAGTTCCTCAAGTGAATGTTAATATTCGGTTTTCTCGAACTTACTTTGGATTTTATAATTCCAGAGGAAAACTATTATATGAATATAGCAGTCATTTTTACTGACTGAGTTGAAGCTTGTAACATCTGACATTGATAGAGTCAGATGTGTTCGGAGTTTGGTTTAGAAATGAATATAAGGGGTCGATCTTATTCTATTCAGCCATTCACCTCATGAAATTACTTCTACAGAACTGCAAATCAAAAGTGAATTACTTTTTTGGTTACAACTATCAATGATTCATCAGAGAGTGGAAAGGGGGTAAAAGCTTTGCGTGAATATTTATTTGTAAATGCTACCTTCTGAAGCAGGTTATCTAAACCGAAATCCTTAAATTTACAAATTTCATTCTAGAACCAGAAATCTCGAGTGATAAATATAGAATAATACCTTTGAAATTCAATGAGAAATTTGTATTGTACTTCTCAGTGACCTTTGTATTGTATTTTGGCAGTTAGTGCGACCTACGAATACTGACAGATAACGAAATTTTAATTTGGATCGTACTTCTTTATTGACCTTGATGTGTTTTCAAATTTACTAGGTACTGACTTCCACGAAATAAAAATAAAACTGAAAACTTTTCTGAAATGAGACGATTATAGGACTGTTTCACCACTGAGCGATAGGGGTTGGTAGCCAGCATATTATTTCAAACGATTTCGAAAATTTTGTACAGTATTGACCTTTTGTTAGGAACTTTCACAAAGGTGTTTGATGAGATTGAAATGAATAGAATCGCAGGATCCCAGGAAAATTTTCGAAATATTTTCATATTTTCTTTCAAATACTTGATATCTCCTAAAAGATTCATTAGAGATTCTCCACATTCCAAATGTATATCGAAATTATTTATATTCGGAACATTTCATAATTACAGCCATGTACCATCTTATTGTAAGATGCTAGAAAGATTCCATATAAAATATAATAAATGGCTCAACACCTCTCATATTGCCCATTTTTAAGGTGCCTTTATATGAGCGACAAAAATGGCTTCATTATGAGTAACCATTGTCGAAATCGACGAGAGTAAATATGCGGTTATTTACGGCAACGAGTATCAAATCGGTAGAATCAAGAAATTGAGCAATATCGGGCATCTCCAAGAAGTTAGTCTCGCATTAATACATTGGCGCTGCTCAACTGCTACACAATCTCTCTCTAGAACCCGAAGAATGAATGCATACGAGATTGACAACATATCGACTCGAGTTTCCGAACCATTTGGATATTTGTCAATTTGTATCAGAAACATGAAGCAATACGGAACATACTGAGCAGTTTAGAGTGAAATCTTCGAATAAATTGCCGCAATTTTTGCGAATACATGTGTATCAGAGGGGTTCAAGAGATATGCAACTGGAAAATACAATAATCAGAAAAACAGACACCTACAAATATCTAGGTGTCACAATTACACAAGCCGAAACATTGGAAAAAGAAATTAGAAACAGAAATGGAAAGGGTAGGAAAGCAATAACCTTACCTAACGGAATACTTTGGAACAAATGCATATCAAAAGAGAACAAAAAATAATATACCACACAATTGTTGAGGACGTACTAACATATGGCTCAGAAGTATGGCCAAATAAAGCAAGAGCCGAGAAAACCTTGATAGCGACAGAAATGGACTTTTGGAGGCGATCAGCCGGAATCTACAGAAGAGAAAGAACAACCAATGAACGCGTTAGGGAGATCATGGGTGTCACACACACAATTATAGACGGCATTCGAAATAAACAATTAATATGGTATGGACATGTACAGAGAATGCTTCCACAAAGACTCCCTAAAGAAACACTGATCTGGCAACCGGAAGGACGAAGAAAACGGGGTAGGCCAAGAAAGACTTGGAGAGAAGACATAGACAAAGAGATCAGAGAAAGAGAGCTTGTGGAAGACCTATGGATTGACCGAGAAGGGTGGAAGAGGGAAATCGGAATACGTCGAAGAGCGTTATAAACCAATATTTATATTATATATATATAAAGGACTTATTCATTGGCTCTCTAGGTTGAAATTTAATTTTGATGTTTGATGTTTAATGTTTACAAACGTTTCGGCAAATCCGCCTTCTTCAGTGTAAAATATCAATTAAAATGGATATTACGATCTAAAAATTGCATACATTAATTAAATAAATAAACATTATTGCGAAATATCTCACAAATTGTCATCTTTGTTGTTTTGATGTTGTCAAGTGGGTGCTGTCATCTTTATGTCATAGTTTTAGAATTCAGTCCGCTCTCATTGATTGTCAGTTCTTTTACTTCAATTCGGTGGTCGCTTCAATAGTGGCATATAAAGTGAAAGTCCATGTATGTTGCTTATATCTGCCTCCTGGAGATGACCACGCCAGGTCGTGCTTTACTTCCAAACTTCAGGATAACATCAATAGGATTGGAAGTGATCCAGTGGTAATATTCGGAGACTTCAACCTGCCAGGTATAGATTGGATTTCTAGTTGTTTTATTCCATTGAATACCGATAACTCTTCTTCCTCTTTGTTAGATATCTTGTCTTTTGGAGAGTTTTTCCAATACAATTATATTAAAAATAAGACAGAATGTTGGATTTGATTTTTTGTTCGAGGACTGAACCGTCTGATCTGAGAGAGAATATCCTTCCTTTGGTCCATCCTGATTCTCACCATCCCCCTGTGGAATTTTACGTCACCTTTTCTAAGTTGGGAAAGCTGAATACGTCAGTTTCATACTTTTATAATTTTATAAGGGCGGATTACGATAAACTAAATTGTTTATTTTTGAGTGAAAGCTGGGATGTTCTCTCGAATCTTTCTGTCGATCGGGCTGTTTCCGCTTTTTATGAGGTCCTGGAGCGGGGTAGGGAGTTATATGTCCCAAAAATCCAAACACTAAATAAGAAATATCCTGTTTACTTTTCTAAGAATACTATAAATGTAATAAAACACAAGGATGAAATTCACAAAAAATGGAAAAAGTTTTGTAACCCATATTATTATGAAAAGTTTGAATCTTTGAGAAGGCTAAGTAAGGGACTTATTCATGCTGATTATAGTCTATACCTAAGTAATGGACAAGAACAAATAAGAACACACCCGAAAAAATTTTGGGACTATGTATCCAATTGTAAAAGAGATACAAGTTTACCCTGCACAATGAAATATAATGATTCTGTAGCTGAGGGAGGTAAGGATATATGTCAGCTTTTTGCATCTTATTTCCGTTCGGTAATGAGCCTTATAGAGGTGTCCATCAAATTATTCCGCATTCTGGTCACAACGATTTAATAAGTACATTGGTTTTCACTTCCGAGTTGGTTGAAAATAAGTTGAAATCTTTGGATAAGAGTAAGGGAGCAGGCTTTGATGAGTATCCGTCGTTTTTTGTAAAACATTGCGCATCCGGGTTATTCCTTCCCCTCAGTATAATCTTCAATAAATCAATCCAATCTGGGACATTTCCAGTAGTGTGGAAGACTGCCTTGCTGGTTCCTATTTACAAGAATTCAGGTGATAAGAGTGATGTCAGTAATTACCGTGGAATCAGTAAATTGTCGATTTTTGGTAAGGTTTTTGAGAGAATTGTTTATGATATCTTATTTTCCAGTGTGAGATCGTCAATTTTGGAGTGTCAGCATGGGTTTTATTCGAAGCGTTCCGTTGAAACCAACCTGGTAATTTATGCCGAATATATTTCCAGTGCTTTAGATGATGGAGTTCAGGTGGACTCGGTTTATTCGGATTTCAGTAAGGCGTTCGATAAGGTTGACCATGATGTTTTGTTGGAGAAGTTGGCTGCAATTGGTATTCGGGGAGATCTTTTAAGGTGATTGTCTTCCTATGTTCGTGGCCGTAGTCAGCTTGTCAGTGCGAACGGTTACCTGTCATCGCCATTCGTGGTTACATCGGGAGTTCCCCAGGGTTCGCATCTTGGTCCCCTGCTGTTTTTGATTTTCATCAATAACATTGGTGACTGTTTCCAACACTGTCTAGTTCTCCCATATGCCGATGACTTGAAAATCTTCAAGAGGATAAATTCTGTTGAAGATTGTCTTAAGATTCAGGAAGATCTCGAGAGGTTCTCGGTTTACTGCTCTAAGAATTATTTAAAAATTAACTACAAAAAGTGTGCTTCTATTTCTTTCACCAGGAAATCTAAAAGGATCGATTATCAATATCAATTGGATCAGAATATCGTCGATAGAGTGGAGCAAATTAAAGATCTTGGTGTAGTCTTCGACTTTAAACTTCATTTCCATGCCCACTTCGATTTTGTCATGTCAGTTTCAAATAAGATGTTGGGTTTCCTGTGTAGATTGTGCAGAGATTTCCAAGTTGAGGCAGCAATAAGATCTTTGTATAATTCTTTCGTCTTGAGTAAGCTTAGTTATGGCAGTGTTTTGTGGTCCCCTTACTATAGTGTGCATAAGTTGCGGTTTGAGAGAATTCAGAATAAGTTTATCCGGTTCCTTCACTTTAGGATGACTGGAGAATATGTTACATTGGGAATAGGTGCGATCCGCAATGGTTATGGTATACAACTTTTGGAGCAGCGGAGGATAGTTTTCGATCTGGTTTTTCTGTACAAAGTGTTGAGGAACTATTACGAATCCCCAGAGATGACATCATTTGTATTTTTGCCTTCTTGTAGGTGCAACTGAGAGTGCATTTTTTGTCTGTGTTTTGTTATCCTCCTTTTTTTTATCATAGCGAAAATATATGTGCATATAAATTTTTCTCGTAAAAATGTGAAATTTTTCGAGTAACGGCTCACTTTTGTAAACACTTTTAATATTTTTGTTAGTCTTAAGTGGATGCTTTTTTGGGTGTAACCTGTTTGTATCCCATTTTCATAAATGAATAAATAAATAAATACGGCACAGATTTTTAGTGTCCAATTTGTCATTAACTGTGTTTTCGTTTGCCATTTGAATGTGAATCATCTCTGAAATTTCTCTTTTATTTTGTTGAGGTTCGATTGCTAAAATTTTGGTGTCCTCGTAATTGAAGTCGTGTTTTTGTGTTCTTTTATGTTTGTTTAGTGCTGTGGTTGTATTTTTGGTGTATTTATGTGCGTTTAATCGGTCTTGAAGTTTTTGCGAAGTCTGACCTATGTATTGTCTGTCACAATCTCGGCATGGTACACGGAAAATATGGCCTATTTGATTTTGTGGCTTGTGAACTCATTCAATATTTGCTCAAATATTGCCCAAATAAGTGCATCTTCATGCTTTCGAGCCCTTCCTCATTCGTGACTCGCTTTCGAATAAGACCTTCGTGTTGGAATTTTGAGATTTGTTTTAGAGTATACTTATGTTGCTCACCATCATTTCGTCATCCCAAAAACGACGTATCCATGTGAAATTGAAGAGAGGGAATGTTACTATCATATATCTCGCTTCAGTAAAAATGGTTATATCTTCCGTAACGACAGTCAACATTTTTCACTTAACACAGGGTACCTTATTTGAAGGTATCATCATTTCGTATAAGATATCTTTTAAGAATCGATACCCCAAGGAATAAATTAGAGATTCTATCGAACCTAGTGTTTCAATAGCGCCTGACCTTTAGTATTTTATTACTTGCATCATTCAGTCTTCACCTACCTGAACGTGGACGTCCTGTTGAAAAACCGCCCAAAAGAAAATAAAAGTCTTATTAATAACTTGAAGTGGTCAGGTTGAGGCGGCCAGTTGTCGGGGAGCGTTGAGGTTTTGTACATAAACTCATCCAGCTTCGCATAATGATACCGAAGTAATCGAATATTCTTGGAAAATTATCTGACGATATAAAATTGCCTCTTCGGGGCATAATGAATATAATATGATATGTGATCTGGATTGAAATTTATCACTTTCAATTGAACAAACGTGCTTCGTTATATTAATAGTTCAATATTATACTTAATCACAGCTTTAAAAATATTTAATCCTCTTGTTTTTATGGAAGTACAAGCTTAGCCAATTTTCATAAGTATTATATTTACATCAGATATTTTCATTGATTAAATTGTGAAAAAAAAATACTGAAAACCCAGTTGGCGCTCTTGTATTCTGATTTTTTGTCATGAACTTTTTTTGCGAAATTATTATCGGGTTTTACCAATGGAAACCTGACTTTGAATTCAATTTGTGAACGCATTCTTAGACCAATCATCGAACTGTCAATGTCAATTCAATCAGCAAAGTGAACATTTTCATCATGGTGCAGTACACGAACGAACAACGTTTGCAAGTTATAAAAATTTAATACCGAAATTCGGAGTCGGTGACCGCAACTTTAAGAACCTTAACTCCAATTTTTGGTCGTAATTCGCGCACTAGTAGACAGGCAATAACAAGTTTGGTACAAAAATTAGAGTCTACATATTCGCTGTTAGATGTTGTCGTGCCAGTGAGACAAAGGACCGGTCGCAGTTACGAAAACATCGCTGCCGTTCGGGCATCCGTCAGACCACTCTATGGCGTATTTGCGTAAGGATATTGGTTTACACCTGTACAAGCTGACTCAATAATTGAAGCCGTTGGACCATTTGAAGCGACGTACGTTCTTCGATTGGGCTCTGGAAAAGCTGCAACAAATATGATCATCATCAAAAAATCATCTTAAGTGATGAAGCTCATTTTTAGCTCAATGGCTTTGTCAATAAGCAAAATATGTGTTATTTGACAGGCAGCAATCGACACGTGATTCACGAAACTCAATTGCACCCTCAAAAAATTAAGGTTCAGGGCAGTCTTCATGCCGGCGGCATCATTGGAATGTATTTTTTCATTGATGCCAACAATCGTCACGTTACGGTCAATGGCGATCGCTACTGCGCCATGATAACGAATTATTTTGGCCACAATTGCATGGTATGGCCAACATGTGGTTTCAACAGGACGGTACCACTAGCCACACAGAACACGTAACAATCGGTATATTGAAGCAGACATTTGGTAAGCGTGTAATTTCGAGAAACAGCCCCGTCGATTGGCCGCCTCGTTCGTGCGATTTGACGCCTTTGGACTATTTTCTTTGGGATTATGTCAAGTCACTGGTCTATGTATGTCTTAATAAATACAAGACTGCAAAGAGAGAGTATTATCATTCTATTATGTCAGCCAAATTTGATTACTATAGAGATATTATAGGAAAATTCGATAATCTGAGTAGGACAGTGTGGAGATTGGTCCATGATGAGCTGGGAAGGCCAGCAAGGAGGAAGATCGAAAACATTTCAATCAATGTTAACGGATGTGATGTTTCTGATCCAGCAGTGGTTGTGGAAACTTTCTCCAAATATTTTGCAGAGATTTGGCCAAAAGAGTTTGGTGGATTTTTATGGCTCCAGCATATCGGGAGTGTGCACCACTCAGAAATTGCTCAATCACACTTTCTTTTTTATCCCTATCACCACGGAAGAGGTATTGGGTGTGATACGTGATCTGAGCGGGAGATGTGCCTCGGGACCGGACAATGTTTCATCCAAAATATATAAATCAATCGCCCCTATCATAGCTGAACACCTAAGTCATTTATTCAATTCGTCCATAACATCTGGCTGTTTTCCATCCATTTTAAAACTAGCTAAGGTCATACCTGTGCACAAAAAGGATGCTGCTGATGACATCAAGAATTATAGACCTATTTCAGTCCTCTGCCAGCTTTCCAAGATCTTTGAAAAATTAGTCCACCAGCGCATGTATAAGTTTCTGACCAGGTATTCTATCTTATCAAAGCAACAACATGGCTTTCGAATAGGCGGGTCAACCCAAACAGCATGCGCCGAGTTCATTGAATTCGTTCACGAATCTTTAGATGAGGGTAAACACGTGGCAGGAATATTTTTTGACTTGTCACGTGCATTTGATTGCCTTCAACACAAGTTTATAGTGGATAAATTGTATCAGCTGGGCTTCAGAGGCGTCTTCCTTGATTGGATCTCGAGCTTTCTAGCGCAGCGTAGAATGTTTGTTGAGTGCAACGGCATTTCTTCAGATGAATACGAATGTGGTCTGGGAGTCCCCCAGGGATCTGTTCTCGGGCCTCTTTTGTTCCTGTTGTTCGTCAACGATCTGCCGGACTTCTTGGTGGCATGTGTTCTGGTCATGTTTGCTGATGATATGTCCTTGGCAGTCAGGGCTGATAGTCATCAAGAGCTGGTTGATGTTTGCGAGAGGCTCATTCAATGCTTCTCTGAGTGGTGCAGAAGGAATTCCCTGATTGTCAACATGAGGAAAACAAAAATTATGAGATTCCAAAGCCGGGATGCAGGTTCCTTCCTTCCACTAGTAATCCATACCAGCATTCATACCATAACATCGGTTGACTCCTTAAAATTCCTGGGTATTCATGTTGACAAATACTTGAGGTGGCATGAGTAGGTCGATATGCTCTGTAGGAGGCTTAGCAAGTCCTATTATGCACTACATCGGCTGAAAAGATCACTTCCCGTTGATGCTCTGATCGATGTGTATTATGGTATGATAATGAGTGTTTGTCACGCAGAAAAAATTATAAGGTTAATTTTCAATATACAAAATGGCGAAACATGTAGATCTACATTCAGGCACCTCAGACTTTTGACATTTCCCTGTATATATATACTTAATTGTTTATTGTTTGTGAGGCAAAACCTGGATAGCTTTGTTAGGTGCTCTGACTTCCATAATTATAAAACTAGGCACCTTAACATCATATGTGTTCCAAAACACAAAACTTCTAAGTATGAGTCATCACCAAGGCTGGCAGGTATAGCTTTTTATAATCACTTGCCTAATAGATATAAATTATTGAACGATAGACAATTCAAACGTGAAATTAAGGACTTGTTAATTGAAAAATGTTATTATAGTGCTGATGAATTCCTCTTAAGTAACTTAAGTTGATGGTTTGTTTAGGATTAATTTTGTTATTTTTGTGTATTTTGAATTCTGACATGTCCTATATATCTTTGTGATATCTTAAAGGATGAATAAATTATCTATCTATCTATCTATCTATGCCAACAAGCCGACATATCAAGAGCTCAGAGACAGTATTGGATGAGAAATAGCGGCCGTTTTGGAAGAAATGTGTGGCCAAGTCATCGAAATCCTTTTCTTCGATGAATAAAAGAGAATTTTTCATTCTTATCATAACATCAAACAATTCAAAAAAACTACAGAAAAATTAATCAAACAATGAAACAGAATACAACACATGTGTTTCGAGATTTGTGTACACTTTTCTCTCATCAGGCATTCATATTCGATTAACAATAATTTAAACAATTCTTGGTTACAAGAGAGAAAAGTTACACACAAATCTCAAAACACATGTGACGGATTTTGTTTCATTTTTTGATTAATTTTTCTGTAGTTTTTTAATTGTTTGATGTTATGATGATAATGGAAAATTCTCTTTTACCCATAAAAAAAAACGGTGTTTTCTAGAATAATTAGGTATCGGTTTCACTTTTTTAGAGGTGTAAATCTATAATTGTCAATTTTAGATATTTTGGTTTATTTACACTTTCAAGAATAGACTTGTTCAATAAAATTATCTGAAATGGTTTGTCAATCCTGCTGTTTTATATATTTACATGTTCGGTTTTGGAATTTTTCATTATATGCTCCATATTCTTTTGTAGAGCCCTGAAGATGGAAAAATATATTTCCAAAACGTCGGCGAACTGACATAGTATCACTTTCCCGTTTTTGATCCTGCTACGACCATCTAAACCTTTAAAATTAAATGCCTCTTCTTTGATTTCAGGCACGTAAGGATTAGATAGGTAATTACTAGGAAATTAATTTTATGTCAATCATAATAATGAACATTAAAAAATATTTTAGAGAAACTGTTTCAGCCATATCGCATGGTAAAAAACAATAGGAAAAAAAAATATTTTTATGATTTTCATCTTATTGATATTATGGCATATCGATATAGGAAATTCTATGCCCCAATCGATATTTTACGCGCGTCTAATCATCTCTACAATCTCAAACAGCCCGTGAAATTTCTCGTCAACTCGCAATTGACCCGAACCATCGAATATGTGAATTCATGGCCAGCGAAATTGTTGGGAAGGAAATCACCCTCCAAGTTTCCCAGCGTCCCGCGCCAGAATTGAACCCAAAAAAATTAGAAAGCACTGACGTGAAGTCAGATTGTCACCAAATTTTGTTCTATGCTTCTCCTAAAAACTTACGTCATTGCTTTTCTGAGTTTTGACAACGCCATCAAATTCTTTCTCTATGATAAAAAATTTTTTGATTAATATTACGTCTGTGCTTTTCAAAATTTTGACAACGTCATCGACATCGAATTCTACCTCTATGAATTCTATGAACATTTTGATTGATATTACGCCAACTGACACTGATATCTAGGTCCGAAAGTTGTCAAACGAATATCGATCTGTGATGGCAAATCTTTCAATGACAAAGCTCGGACTTCATGACATTTCTATTTTTCTCTTGAGTAAATGAAAAAAATGATCATATCTTCAGAAGGGGAAAAGCTACGACAATGAAATTTGAGGATGAGTAAGATATCGGTAACCTCAATATATATACGGATTTTTATTTAAATCTAAATGAAGTCTTAGGAGATATTAAGTATTGAAAATTTTTTTTGGGAATTTTTTTAAAATTTTCTAGCGTGACGATTTCTGCGAAATTTTGCAAGCCATTTCGTTTCAGCCTCCTCAATAACATTCCAAGTATCAACTTGATCGGAGGGATATTCTAGTAGTTATTGAGGAAACAAAATTTCAGATGCTCATAACTACTGAACCATCCGACGGATTTGGCCCAATAACGAACTTGACCGAGATATTTGGACAATTAACCTATTCTGAAAATTTGAAAACTCTAGCTGATTCCTTTTGGATGCTAGAGAGGATACGGTTGGCCGGACGGCCGGACGGCCGGCCGGACAGACTCAACTTTCGCCACGAATTCTTCATCAGGGAGTCGAACCCAATCGATTGAGACCATTTTCGGCTCGATATTCCAAAATTACAGACATTCGGGCAAAATGATAGGCACTCTGTTCGGGTGAACAAGAGCGCCAAAAATCCAGCTCCCATTTCAATTTTTCCGCTAACAAACCTACGCATTAACTTTTTGCAGTGACTGTCGAAACTTTCACACGTGGAATTATCCGTTCGTTTTAATTGGCAGGGATCGAAAAGGGACGCCAAGTTCTAATTTATCGGACTTACCGACACAGGTCAGCAGCTCTGGACCGGCCTCGGCAGCTTCCGAAGGAGTGAGATGCAAACTCACGTAGCCCTGGTGACTGTATACGCTACTCGCACAAATTATGGGTCATCAAAACCTATGCGCCATTTTAAGTCACGTAACCGCGTGGATGGTAATCAAAAATAATGTCATTGGGAATAACATATGAATACATTTGATATCATTCGTAGCAACTCTATGTTCTCTGCTTCAGTTGTATCCACAGAACTCCAAAAGTTTCATTGTGTAAGAATCAAAATTTCAATTTTCATTATCTTCCTATAGAAAAACTCGAACAGCTTCCTTCTTTCGAATATTATAGGGCAAAATATGTTACCCCAGAAAATGACTTAAAAAACTCGATTCGATACACAAATAAAAACAATAGACTCAAAAGACGCTAGAAATTTTCCTGAAAATGTTGACGAAACTCAAATCCACAACGAAAAAATTTTGACATTACTCTTTCATGTAGAATTGACAAAGAGGTTATCATCACTAATTGATAAAAACAAATCTCTACTATCAAACTTAACTCATCAAAACACCCAAGAGTATTTACACAAAATTAATGAACAAAACACCAGTGTCAATAAGCATTAATGTTATTTATAAAATTCCATGAATAAACTGTGATGATATTCCAATATATATAAATATATATATTGGAGAAGGATAATGGGTTAAACCGCAGGAATGCAGAAAATATGGGAAATGGATGGAAGGTACTTGCCGACACGTGTTTCTGCTTATTGGCTTCTTCAGGGCAAGACAACCAAGAAACCTGGATATGGATGGAAATGAATAATAAAATAAAACATAAATGACAACAGGTGACCACAACAGGAGCGAGCATCCAATTTGTGGCTTTAACCCAAGATACCTCTGGTTTGGAGGCTAAACCGAGCATCGCCACGATGGAAGACCCAGTAAAAAAAAAATCCAGCCCCATTTCAATTTTTCCGCTAACAAACCTACGCATTAACTTTTTGCAGTACTGTCGAAACTTTCACACGTGGAATTATCCGTTCGTTTTAATTGGCAGGGATCGAAAGGGACGCCAAGTTCTAATTTATCGGACTTACCGACACAGGTCAGCAGCTCTGGACCGGCCTCGGCAGCTTCCGAAGGAGTGAGATGCAAACTCACGTAGCCCTGGTGACTGTATACGCTACTCGCACAAATTATGGGTCATCAAAACCTATGCGCCATTTTAAGTCACGTGACCGCGTGGATGGTAATCCAAAATAATGTCATTGGGAATAACATATGAATACATTTGATATCATCCGTAGCAACTCTATGTTCTCTGCTTCAGTTGCATCCACTGAACTCCAAAAGCTTCATTGTGTGAGAATCAAAATTTCAATTTTCATTATCTTCCTATAGAAAAACTCGAACAGCTTCCTTCTTTCGAATATTATAGAGCAAAATATGTTACCCCAGAAAATGACTTGAAAAACTCGATTTGATACACAAATAATAAGAATAAACTCAAAAGAAGCTAGAAATTTTCCTGAAAATGTTGACGAAACTCAAATCCACAAAGAAAAAATTTTGATATTACTCTTTCATGTAGAATTGACAAAGAGGTTATCATCACTAATTGATAAAAACAAATCTCTACTATCAAACTTAACTCATAAAAACGCCGAAGAGTATTTACTCAAAATTAATAAACAAAACACCAGTGGCAATAAGCAGTAATGTTATTTATAAAATTCCATGAATAAACTGTGATGATATATATCTGATATATATGATATAAATCAGGGGTTAGTGAGTCATACAATTCGGCGTATGACATAAAAGCCTAGGGAAAAAACCCCAGTAAAAAAAAACCTGGTTCCCTGCCTGTGAAAGTACAAAAATAAGCTGAAATATATTTGGGGAACTTCTTTCTTCAAGAGTGGTCTTCTATTGATGGAGACAGAGACTTCTTTCAGTTGCCCACATCGAATCTGGAAATAAACATTCGTTTGAAATTTATAACCCATTCCAAGAAAGAATCGGAAACATCATGAATAGCCCTAAAACCATCTAGAATTTTATATATGGGAGAACTATTGATGAGATGAGGTATTGTTTCTTCTGCTTCTCCACATTCACAACTTGCGCTGGGAACTGAGTTCCATCTGAATAGCATGCTATTGGTACAACCATGACCAGTTCACAAACGATTAAGCACTGTCCAATTTTTTCTTGGAAGATCAAAACCAGGATTTTTTTTAGAAGGATCAGAAACGAGATACTTTTATTGAACATTTCGTAAGAGTTCCACTCAGTTTTCCATAATTCTTCATCGCTTATGTTCAAATTGAAAAACGTATTATGCCATAATGGTTTACGTGACTTCAAACTGGGAATTCTATTCTGTGGAATATATGAAATAACTGGGAATAGATTGGGAAAAAAATGATATTTGTTCCAAGAATTCAGAGCTGCAATCTGTCTGGAATATGGGGAGGGAGAATGTTAGACAAAACTGATGACCAATAGTATTATGACACTGCTCGCCCATAATTTACCCGATTTTTATGAAAAAATAATAATTAGTGACGAGGTACATTCACATTTGAATGGAAAGGTGAATATACAGAATCGTTGTTTCTGGGCAATGGAAAACCCTCAAATTATACATCAGTTACCTTCACATCCTCAAAAAATTTAGTCAATTTAGTCAACAGGAATCATTGGAGACTAATTTTTTGGAAATAAAAACGCCGTAATAGTAAGTGTCAAAGGAGAACGACATTGCGATATGATTGGAAACTTTTAAACGCCTCAACTGCATGCTTCGGTCTTGATCAACATGTGGTAACAACAAAACGGTACCTCATTGGATACAGCTAGGATTACAATGGAATTACTCTTCCATTAAAAGTTATTTTGAGGAATGATGATGCTGCCTGATTTGTTTGCTCCGGTTTTCTTCTCATGGGGATTAATGAAAGCACACCTGATTCGCTAGAGGAACTCAAACAAAATATTCGGGATGAAATTAAAGAATGCCGCTAGGAATTTGGGAGAATGTAATGAAAAATGGATACAAAGGGGTGCGAATTTGTGAGGATGATATTAATAAGTATCATCAAAATTGAAGTAAATCTACGTTTTTTTTTGTCCTCACCATGTATACGATGCATGAATAAGGAGCACTTTACTTTAATATCTTTAGTTCAGTTAACTCAAGGGATTGATAAAACAATTGTCGTCAGATTAATATTAAAATAATAATATTATTAAATATTAATTAAATATTTTTTTAATTCATTTCCATTTTACGAGATTTAATCTAGTCTATAGATTTATCACTCATTAGATATTGAGTTTCTTTTCCTTCTCTACCTCGACCATGAAATTCATTAACCATCAATTCCACAGTTCGTATGCTGTTATTTCCCCTGTTTCATAAAAAAATTCCGTTTGAATGTATCGAATATATCTAGAAAGGAAAGGATTTTTTTTAGAAATAAAATGGGAATGCTTTTTCCATTCGTTCGATTGAACTACATGGATTCCATGGAATGGACAAAAATATTCCGACTAATTGCGTTAAATTGCGCTTTCCGGATTGAAAGAGCACATTCAGAAATCACTGCCGTAAATTAGCAAAAATTGACTGACGTTGAAACCGACGTTATCCTATTTTTCAGCCTGTCGGATCCGGTGGCAGGAAAGGGTTACATCCAGGTTCGAGCGACTGATCCTAATATTCTCCAGGGAATATGCCTCATCTATATATGTTCTGCCGGATACTAAACAATTAGTAGGTAACTTATTTTGGAGGTTTATGTCAAAGTCGTTTTGAACTAACGTTTCGCTCACAACTTTGCGGGCATCTTTTGTGGTTTAGATGTTTCATGTCGTATCTAGATGGTGGTTCGTTTAATCTGTTAGACTCATTGTACTCATTCTTATATTCCATATTACATTTGATTCATAATATGGTGCCAAGAGGTTTTGCGTTACTCCTCTTCCCCTTTTTACTTATTTTCTTTCCGAGGGATTATTTCAGAAGTTCTGGAAGAACAGCATATTTCATAAATTACTTAATGAGATGGGGAACTGGAGTCGCTATTCATTCTAACAATATTTAATGGTTAAAGTCATTAATTTTATTATAATATTATATATATTCCATCTATAATATATTCCTTAACTGTGCTTTTCATTTATTTCAATGATTCCTAGTAGCTATTGTCATTTCTTTTGTTGAAATAATATTTGTTTTTGGTTCCAATTTTTTCATGGCCATTGCAAAATGAAGATTTAATTTTTGTACTAATTCTGTACGGCTTTCAGAAATTTTGTTGGTCTCATCATTATTATTGAAATCACTCGCTGTTGCAACTATTGTCCAAAATTTTTGCTGCAATTTCTAAATAACACTTGGATACAACGATTTTTCTGCAGATTCAAGTGATGATGTGGTATTTATATGCAATTTGAACTCTTTACTTCCATTGAATGGACTAGAATGTTGACGACATGAGGGAAAAGGGTTATACTTTCACAGGTTAATACTTAGAATTATTATAGGGATTAGGGGTGGATAAAAAAAACTGGCTCAAAAATACAAAAGTAAAAAATCTTCAATCATTTTTAATGAGGATATCATTCTGTTATTGTGAATACAGTCGGTGGGGTTGAAGGATCTGACATCAATGACTCAGCTTTTCCCCCTGTTGATTACAAGAAATGTACGTGCCCTTTTTCCTTACACTATTCTATTTTTATAGCTGGAGGGTGGCTTTAATTAGGAGAGGTTTACTGAATAATTTTTCGTTTTCACCCTCACTCAACTCCTGGTATATTCCCCAGTGAATTGATTCGCGTTCCATTTATTCATGGTTAGAATTTGCTAGCCTCAGGAATAGATATCCTACTTTTTTTTTTTTGTCCCCACCATGTATACGATGCATGAATAAGGAGCACTTTACTTCAATATCTTTAGTTCAGTTAACTCAAGGGATTGATTAAACAATTGTCGTCAGATTAATATTAAAATAATAATATTATTAGATATTAATTAAATATTTTTTTTAATTCATTTCCATTTTACGAGATTTAATCTAGTCTATAGATTTATCACTCATTAGATATTGAGTTTCTTTTCCTTCTCTACCTCGACCATGAAATTCATTAACCATCAATTCCACAGTTCGTATGCTGTTATTTCCCCTGTTTCATAAAAAAATTCCGTTTGAATGTATCGAATATATCTAGAAAGGAAAGGATTTTTTTTTAGAAATAAAATGGGAATGCTTTTTCCATTCGTTCGATTGAACTACATGGATTCCATGGAATGGACAAAAATATTCCGACTAATTGCGTTAAATTGCGCTTTCCGGATTGAAAGAGCACATTCAGAAATCACTGCCGTAAATTAGCAAAAATTGACTGACGTTGAAACCGACGTTATCCTATTTTTCAGCCTGTCGGATCCGGTGGCAGGAAAGGGTTACATCCAGGTTCGAGCGACTGATCCTAATATTCTCCAGGGAATATGCCTCATCTATATATGTTCTGTCCGGATACTAAACAATTAGTAGGTAACTTATTTTGGAGGTTTATGTCAAAGTCGTTTTGAACTAACGTTTCGCTCACAACTTTGCGGGCATCTTTTGTGGTTTAGATGTTTCATGTCGTATCTAGATGGTGGTTCGTTTAATCTCTTAGACTCATTGTACTCATTCTTATATTCCATATTACATTTGATTCATAATATGGTGCCAAGAGGTTTTGCGTTACTCCTCTTCCCCTTTTCACTTATTTTCTTTCCGAGAGATTATTTCAGAAGTTCCGGAAGAACAGCATATTTCATAAATTACTTAATAAGATGGGGAACTGGAGTCGCTATTCATTCTAACAATATTTAATGGTTAAAGTCATTAATTTTATTAGAATATTATATATATTCCATCTATTATACATTCCTTAACTGTGCTTTTCATTTATTTCAATGATTCCTAGTAGCTATTGTCATTTCTTTCGTTGAAATAATATTTGTTTTTGGTTCCAATTTTTTCATGGCCATTGCAAAATGAAGATTTAATTTTTGTACTAATTCTGTACGGCTTTCAGAAATTTTTTTGGTCTCATCATTATTATTGAAATCAGTCGCTGTTGCAACTATTGTCCAAAATTATCGCTGCAATTTCAAAATAACACTTGGATATAACGATTTTTCTGCAGATTCAAGTGATGATGCGGTGTTCATATGCAATTTGAACTCTTTACTTCCATTGAATGGACTAGAATGTTGACGACATGAGGGAAAAGGGTTTTACTTTCACAGGTTGATACTTAGAATTATTATAGGGATTAGGGGTGGATAAAAAAAAACTGGCTCAAAAATACAGAAGTAAAAAATCTTCAATCATTTTTAATGAGGATATCTTTCTGTTATTGTGAATACAGTCGGTGGGGTTGAAGGATGTGACATCAATGACTCAGCTTTTCCCCCTGTTGATTACAAGAAATGTACGTGCCCTTTTTCCTTACACTATTCTATTTTTATAGCTGGAGGGTGCTTTAATTAGGAGAGGTTTACTGAATAATTTTTCGTTTTCACCCTCACTAAACTCCTGGTATATTACCCAGTGAATTGATTCGGGTTCCATTCATTTATGGTCAGAATTTGATAGCCTCAGGAATAGATATCTACACTGTAAAAAATAGTTCCTCATCTCAAACCATATTAATTTGTCTCAAGTACTCCGTACGTTTGAATACAGCCAAATGCATAAAGTACTTGACCCTACCGCCCTCTACGGTTGAGAATGGCGTTTACCCTAAATAAAAGTTTCTTGAGCTAAGAAACTGATTAGTTTCAACCAAGCTCAGAGTTATTGACTCAGGTGGTAAAAAAATTTGATCCAACGGTAATATTAATTAGTATG
Organism: Micraspis discolor; assembly: GCA_030674115.1. NCBI lineage: Eukaryota > Metazoa > Arthropoda > Insecta > Coleoptera > Coccinellidae > Micraspis > Micraspis discolor. The sequence goes on from JARTUT010001740.1 coordinate 9,566,950, forward strand.
TAACTATTGATACTTTTCGTAGAATAAAAATTTTGGTTTCATGTAAATAAATATTACATTTCACTGAAACTCGATTTGCAGTTGATTTAAAGGATCTTAGTTGAATGGGTCGAGAATTCAGTCGATAAAAATGATAGTATCTCTTATGTCAAGTGAAAGTTTCTTGGGTTAAGAAACTGATTGATTTGAGCTAAATTGAAGGGTTTTTGACACTAGCAAAGGAATAATTTGATAAAACAAAAAAAAACATTTGTATGTAATCATTATTTTTCTTCACAGAACAATAATTTCTCTTTTATATTAATAAATACCGCAATACCGCGGCAGACCATGAATATTGTACGGAATGGGAAAGGCGTCTAGAGTTTCGATGGAAGTTGCAGAGAGGGAGCGAGTATACCTCAAGCGTCAACCGTCTGCTTTTCAAGACACGTCGTAAAGACAACCGTTCCCATCACGTCGGGGTCACCAATGTAGAATCGAAGGAATTTATCCCTACTTATGCGTTTCGTCCCTGGCGCACACATTTGGACTCATCAGTAAGGCTTGTGTGCGCCATGCCATAGACGCAGTGGTTAGAAGTTTTGAGGGAGCCGACGGGAGTTGAACCCGGCATCTAGTACCTAATCGGTGTGAAACTTGATCGCAAACCTCTAGGCTATCGAAGCGCTGTGAACTAAGCTATGCGTGGCTATATAGAGTGCCGCCAAGAGATCCCTATACACTCCCCTGCCGCTACAATAGCTATAGTCCAGGCAGTGGGTTATCATCTCATCCCTGTCATCATCCAATACCAGATCACCCGGTTCTCCACCAACACAAAGATATTTGGTTTCTCTAAGTTGACATTTAAGCCCCACTTCTCGTATTCTTTAATTAGCTTGCGCATCATGTATTCCATGTCATCTTTATCACCGAATACAACAATATTGTGAGTAAAATGCACAAATAATTGCATTTAAATGGGATATATTTAATATAAAAGAGATAGAGTAGATTAATAGTATAAGGTGATAGATTGTAAATCAAAGTATTGTTGACATATAAGCCAAAAAATATCAAATTAGCACTATAGATCCGGAATAATATAATTCTGATCTCATATGTATTCACAGGATTAAATATTTCAAAATTAAGGGCGCCAACATGCTACAACCTTTTAGCAGACCATTTCATTGGAAGAATATCGCCAAGTAAACTTTGAAGTATTTCTTAAGATTTCTAACTCTTGGCAATCATTTAGATGTTTTTCATTTTGATTTCGTGGTTCAATTATGGGAATGAAGTTTACTTTAAATAATTGCATATTTCACAATATAAAAATTAAATTCTTTCAACACTAACTGTTGCATGTTGCAACGTCTCAATTTTGTCTATCAATCTGTAATGTAACGAATTGAATTTTGTGATATGAAATGACATTGGTTCTGATAAGAACATGGCAAATCAGGGGGTTGTTGTGTCGGCTAGTTAAGCTAGTTTAGCTGAACAGTTACGTCATGTTTGTCTTCCTGCCGAGCGCGTAGACTTCTGAATGCATATGATGGAAATGACCTCTCGTGTCTTTGAAGAAAGATTTGAAGAAGTTCTTCGGATTCTATCTAATCCACTTTTGTTATTGTGATTCATATTCGAAATTGAATAATTGACTTCATGCAGAGATATTTCAGTGTGGTTGTTTTCTGATAATCGATGTCGATACCGAAGGAGAATTAATTGCAAATATATTATTGGTGCTGCTAGAGGAAATGTTGGAAATTATTGTCGATCAGGTATGTTTTGCCACTCTTTATCCCTGCAATGTTTCAAGTTTCACATTAATATCCCTTCAACAGCTTCTGCAGAGGAATTTCTCGCTGGAAGCGAATAGTTTTCCACCGAAACAAGTTTTGTGGTGTTATTTAATTGTGATGTCTTTCCCAACAAAGGTTTGTTGGAGTGTATTTCGCTCTGATTGCACTTGAGATATGTGTATACCGCAGTTAATTTGGATTTACTTGCTGTGGAATATCCCCTGAAGAACTGAAAAATTATCAAACAATCACATTAGGTGATTGTATATCCAGGGGTTAATAATTTCAAACTTAACGTGAGATATTGATGTCTTAGGTTTACTTGTTCAAGCCACGATTCATGTAGAACCCAGCAAGAACCCATTAGGTCGTTCTAGTCCTAGTGAAAGCTATATAAAACCTTCTGGGGCCCACAAAAAGTTCATAGTGGAGTTCAAGTCATTGTGAAGACTGTATCAGTTCTTGTGGGACCCACAAAAGTCACATAGTAGAGCCCAAGTCCTTGTCGAGAATACTGATGTAACTCAAGTCCTGGTAGAGCCCATAAAAGGTTGTAGTTGAGTTTCTGTTCTTTCGGAGCCTCATTAGAATTCGAGGACAGGAAAATCTTCGGACCACGCAAATTGTTTGGAGTAATTTTAAATATTGTGTCTTGGACTACTTCCTTTATTGTTCGATTCTATATAGTCAGATAGTTCATTATGTATAGAATGTAACTGCAGACATTCCTGATTTTGTAAGTTGAGATTGAAAGTATTTTGTGGTCGTACTCTGTATATTGAAGAACAGAAATATCGTGCTGAGCCCAAGTCACGCGGCTTCAATGAATTGTATAGATCTACTTCGTTTAATTTTGACGAGTTTTTTTTCTGCCCATATAGCACTCAGTCGTGACATTACTCTGAATTAGGTATGATTCACTTGCTGAGTGTTTTTCAAAGAGTTTGTTGAAAACCAAGTTTTTTTTAGAGTTATAATTTTATATAGGGTAAAGGAAACACAAATTTCCCTAGAGCCCTTTTATTTCGTTTTTGCGGGTTGTTTATATTTTAAAACCCATCCGTAACCACTGTAGTAAGCTGAAGATACCTTAGTTTGGCAGTCTGAATACGTATCGCTTAAGAGAGTTCACAAATAATAGGCTGTCCAAATCAGCATTGTAAAACCGAACTCTTACAGTGATACAGAATACCAAAAATAACAGATAACAAGAGTGGCTCTGGAGTTATTGATTTATCAATAATCGAAAAATGTTAAGTTTTAATAATTGATCACATCGTAAGTTCATCGATTTAGGCTTCATCATATTCTCATTGTTGCAAATGGATATCAGGATCGTTTCACAACATGCAAAATCTTGTGATCTCATGTAACTACAGCATTCACGGATACCATCATATATTGAAGATTTAATTCTGATTTAATAACAGAGTGTCTATCTTTGTAGAAGCAGTATATGTATATGAAATGATTTGGAATAACCTGTCCGGGCACTACACCCATTACAAACGCCGGACTGGAATCCGCTAAGCAACTGCCACCTGTCTCAGCGCCTCCTTCTGATTGGTCCAGTTCGTGTGCTTTTTTACGACCTCCGATCGGTCTTTTAAATGGAATAGATAAATTTCTTCTCGCTCAAGGTTCCACTAGGTAGAGCCCGTTTCAAACGAGATCAAGTTTAGTCCATCGGAAGATATTGATGAAGCAAATTAGCCTCGGTGATAGAATCAATGCTCCACGAGCATGATGATCGTGAAATGATCAGACATTTCACTTAATTCTCTATGTTCTCTATGCCTACAAAACACCTTCGGGATATGTTGAGTTCTGGGCTCAAATTTTTCATTTCATCTACTGGTGAATACCAGAGATTATACGGCAATTAGTATAATTACTTCTGGATTACCTGACGACTTCGAACGAAAAACTCTGTTCATTTGGAACATGTTGGTGTTAAAATGAAATCTTGTTCGATGGAAATTTGTTTTTTGTCTAATCCTCAAAACGTGAGAATGAACTCTCATGCGGTGGTTTTGTTAATTGGGTTGTTATCGAGATTAACTACGTTCTAGAATGTTTCCGAAATTTAAACCTTCATGTCAGGGAATTCAAGTATCGGTTCGATGAGAAACTAGCTTCAAGTATGGACTATCGAGAAGATATAACTGGAAAGAATGCTCTTTGGTGATCTCAAGCTGTAGGCAAGTTGCCAAAAAAATTATCAATGTCTGCATAATTCGATCTTACCTGATATCTTCATTACCACAATTCGATATCAGCATTATGGATTAGGATATTTTTTGGATTACTCTCCTCTTTAAGGTCGATCATACAAGTTACACTCTGGGACCTTACAACCCCCAAGGAAGTTGCCGTCCCTTACCTTGCAAGTTCGAGCCAATATTTGTGCTAGTTCACGCTAGTCTTTCGATTAGAGGAAATTGAAACTGTGAGCTTCATATCATTTTTGTCCTTATATTCTTTCACAGGAGACATTTCATTCGAATTGAAATTGTTTTTCTCTCAGCAATCTGATTGAATGATGTTATTGGATTATAAGAGAGGAACTAGATCAACACTGAAACCTGAAAGGTTTTTGATAACAGTCATGCATATTTTGGCATCAATAGATTCATTCCATTTCTTGTGGGTTTCTCACTACTTCTAGACAGATTCGTTGAATTGTATGAAAAACAAATATCACTCGAACTAACGGTCTGTATCTTGTACTTCCTAGAATCATTAGCCTTTTTTGCAGGTAATCATTCATTATCTGTTTTCCTGAATTACACCATTTTTGGGATATTTGAAGTTGAAAGGAATTAAATCGATATAATCATCGGATGAAACATGAGTGAGTGAATCATTTCTTAGAGGGAAAATAATGTTTTTAAACAATTCAGATTCAATAGTGGTAGGTGATTTTCATTCAAACTAAACTGTACTACAGAGGGGTATTTGTCCAATGTGAAAACTTAAAATGCTTATAACTTTTTGACGCAGCTAAATATGGAAAACCGATATGGAAAAAGTGTTTCTTTTAATCACAAAAACCTATGGTTAAAATTAACGCAGTGGTCAAAGACTCACCCTGTGTGCTATCTTGTTGTTATCCCACGTACAAGTAGAGGAGGAGATTAGTAAGTATTTCTCCTGATCATTTTCCTTTTTATTTTTATTGCACATTTGAATAAAATAAAATCCGAGCTAGCCAGGGTTCAAGCTTGACATCTCGATCTTCAGGAGAAATAAGAATACGTAATGGGACTTTTCTTGTTAGTAAATTCGAATTATTTTCGGTATACGCAGTTGTTTCATGAGAATCTTGAGAGTCTTATGCGCAATCGGAGAGAAATACCTTCGAATGATACTCCGTTGGGAGAGATACCGGTAATGAATACACCACAAAACTGTATTGGTAGAAAAATATGGGACTTCGATGATAAATTTCTCTGTAGAAGCTGTTGAAAGGATAATATTGTGGAACTGAAAACACTGCAAGAGATGAAGGGGTGAAACATACCTTATCGACTTTCCCACAAGCAATTTCAACGGGATATTTGCAATTAATCCTTTGGGAGTGATATATTTATTGCCAGAAAACTACTACAGTGAAATATTTCCTCATAAGGTAACAATTGGATTCCGAATATGACTCCAATAATAAATCAAGATGGATAGAAATCTAAAAAACTTCCTCATGAATCTCAGCTAGCTTATCACTCGAAATGATACCTTCCCAAAAACAAAAATCTCTGACAAATACAACTCTGTGTTAATTCGACTTAGAACTCTAAATACCCGACAGGAAATCGAATATGACATAGTTTAACTATGTCAACTCGCCAACGAGTAGAACAAATCTACAACGTTCTCGGACAGATCGCATGCAAATTCATCTCAAACACAGAATTCAACTTGAACATGTTATACACTATGCCTTATAAAATATCTAAAATTGACAGTTATTGTCTTACACTTTCAAAAAAGTATCACCGATACCTGATTATTCTAGTAAATGCCGTTTTCTTTGATGAATAAAAGAGAATTTTTCATTCTTATCATATCATCAAACGATTAAAAGAAACTACGGAAAAATCAATCAAAAAATTAAACAGAATACGACACATGTTTGAGTATAACACTCTTCTATCATCAGGCATTCATATTCGATTAACAATAATTTAAACAATTCTTGATTAAAAATTACTTTGTCCACCGAAAAAAAAATATACCTAATAGTTACGAAATTCATTTACCACAACACAATCTTCCATTGAAATATGGCTTAATAAATATTTATTCGTCTCTACCCAATAATTCATTTGGAACTTGCAAATAAATATTCCTTTAATTCTACTTTCCATATATTAACGATTATACATGTAGTTAGTTATAATTCCTTTATTTCAGTTCCAGTAAAATTATCATTGAATGATTGATAATGGATGTATTAAAATCTATTGAACATATGTTTATAGATAAAAAGTCTTACTTCAAATAAATGTATCGCTTGTTTATTGCTAATAAATGTTTTCAATTTATAAGTTATATATAGTCATAGAACAAAAATCTTCATTCGTATAAAAATATCATTCATTTATTATTAATAGAGGCACTTAACTAACAGATTACACATATTTATGCAACAAAAATCTTTGCTCTGGTAAAAGTATTACTTTTCATTATCAATTAGTTTACTTAAGTAACACACTCCATATATTAAACAAGTGGAATCTTTCTTTACTATAAATAAGAGGATTAGCTGTTTTAAATAAAAGAGTTAGGTTTTATAAATGAATATTTATTGAACATAATTTCTCAAACATAAAAAAATAAAAAAAAATGGTTTACAAAATAATCATTCTTGTTTTATAATAATAACACCATAACATTTATAAACTCCATAAAAATCAATCTTGATCCATAGAAATTATCTACTCACAACCATCACCAGTAACATAAACAGCTGTAGGTACATAAAAAACATTTCTTAAATCTATAATGCGATCAGGTACAATTTCTGATGAGCATTTGGCTATTTCATAAGCCCGTAATTCTTTTTTAAAACCGTAACAAATCAGTAGTTTGTAAACAAATTTAATGCTTTCATCGCTATTATACACTATTTCAAGTATTTCACCAAATATTGGTTCAGTAAATTGGTCTTTACCTATCTGAATAACTAATCCAGGTTTATAAACAACTCCATTTACCTTAACCCAAGTGATAATTACAGGATGATCCAACTTGTTCAGTGAAAGATATCGGAATTCTTCTTGAATTGAAATATGTGAAGAGCCTACAGAAATATCATCTAACAAGAAGCATCCAATATGTCTTCTAACAATTTAGTTACTTGCAGAACCTCCGATGTTGTTTCCATTTTCACTACACTTATAATTAATAATAATAAACTAGGTTTTTGAAGGTACACTTTAGCACAAGACAACTGATCTAATTGTAACCCAAATTCGATTTATTAGATGAAGATACCTTTGATTATACAAATATGGATAAACTGGAGCTAGAAATGAAATACTATACCGGTTTCGGAAACGGGGAAGTATCGGCTCAACAACTTGAAACTACGCGCGCAGTAACTGCGTGTACCGTTATTTGCACAAGGGGGTAGGTCTTACAGCTCCATCTTTCGAACGTTTTGGTACTCTAAACAAACTATTTCGTAATTCATAAAGAGATATATTTTTGGTTAATATAGCATTTTCAAGGCTAAATATTGATAAGTATTCAAAATTGGTAAAGAATACTTGGTAATATTATCAAAGTGTTATTTAGCAGCAATCGATATATTCTAATAATTACCAATCCCCATTAGCGAATAACAAAATAAGTAATATCAGGTAATGAGTAAATTTTAAGGGAGTTATGGTACATAATTTAGTAAGTTTCAATTGAGGATATTAGAATCTACAAAATATTCGTCAAATAAGGATTTTACTTCTTATAAACAAATCAAATTGAGGAATCTGGAAATTATGAATACAAATTATTTTATGTAAATAATGCCGAATATTGACAACAAAATATTTCTGAAACAAGTGTTTGTTACCAATTACATCGTGTTTTTTTTTCAGTGTGAGATGCCGCAAACGGAACAAATGAAACTTGTACTTTGAAGTCAGCTAAAGTCTAAAGACGAACCTCAAATATAAGCATAGAGTTTTATCTCACTCAACAAATCGACACAGGAAATTACAACTGCATTCTATGATCTTATGAAGAATTGAGTTTATCATAAAAAAGAATGAAAATGACTTGAAATGGAATTCTTCCCATAATTCAAACTATTTAATTGAAAGTGAAAAAATATTTTGGTTTATTTACACTTTCAAGAATAGACTTGTTCAATTAAATGATATGTTATATCATTTGGCAGCTTCCGCTAACTAATCATTCAGACCTCCAAAAAGAGTGTTCATATTCACAGATTTAATAATTTATTTCCATTACTATATGACTGTTGACTATATAGTTGTATTTCTTGATTCTTTTCAATCTTTTAATTTTTTTATATGAAGGTACATTCAAATGGAAGAAAAATTTTGGTCTTATTATTCTTTATTTAATGGTTCGAGCCAACATTATTTCCTTGGTTTTCAATATGCTCATTTAAATACTTTCTTGTTTATGAATTTTGACTTCTACTTGTCTGCATTCGGACTCAATGTTACTTTGGATAAATAGGTTTTCATGATTGTTTTCGAATAGCTTTTACCTGCTGACTTGGGATTTCGGAATATAAAGAGTAATCATCTGCGCTGAATCGCTTACATAAAACTTTTTCTTTATTCTCTAGCTCCTAATGTTTTTATGTTCAAAAGAAATATTAAGAGCCATGAGAGTAAACCCCTTATATTTTGTATTTCTCTTGAATTAAAAGAGTTCGTAAACTTTTTCTAGCACACTCAACACAGCAAAAGAGGATTTCATAAAATTAATATAACATCAAAACCACTGATGTCGAAAATTATCCTCAGAAGTAGTGAAAAATCAAGCCGGCTTTCCTACATTTGATATTTTTGCTATATGAACACTAGAAGATATACGTTCCTTCCTAAGCACATACTCTGGCCTGCTTTTCATTTATTAATCGTTTTCCAAGAACACTTAGTTCCTTCCTTCTTTTAAGAATCCATTATCTTCTTATATTTCTTCCCACAAATAACGCTTATACGGTCCTGTTAATGCCTCTACTCTCCGATTTTAAGCTCAAAGCGAACCCTTTTGATGGTTCAGTTACTACAATGAAAGCATTTAAAACTTAATAAGCCCGTTTTGTTACAACGCAAGAAGCCTTATGATGGAGAGAGAGGAATAAAGATTCGTTGCCTTAAAAGGGGAATTTTCAACATGAAGAGGGCAGTTGGTGAATACTGCAGTGGGTTTCGACGAGATAAAAAAATCCGGAAGGCGAAATCCGGAATTCCGGCAACAAATTCCGATTTGCTGATTCCATATATGTGTTTTGATTTTTGTATCATCCTATGTTTGACACTGATAATTATTCACGGGACAGATTATAACCACTGATGAGATAAGGGAGGCTATGAACAAGACACATAAAATAGCTAACAATCGTCTGGAAGTGTGGGAGAAATGAGTCAAAACCGAAAAAATCTCTCAAAAGTCGTTCAAAAATTAATACGATTCTAGTTGTACGAGGGTTGCTTTTTATATTTCGGGACTAGAGAACAAAATCAAATAATAATCATCAAAAATCGGGAATGAAAAGAAGACATTCGGTGCCAAGTCAGGACTATACGGCGGATGACTCATCAAATCGATGTTCTGAGTGCTCAAAAATGCAGTTGTATGAGCCGATATGTGAGAGCACGCAATGTCGTGGTGAAGGGTGATCCGTCTTCGGCGGTTGGATTTCCTGATTTCTTGAAAGACTGGCGAACAAATGGTTGTGTAACACTCAGAATTGACTGTTCTGCGTTGTTCTAGTGGTATGATTGTGATATGTCCAGTTTTTTCGAAAAAACAAGCGATCATTTGCTTGGGAGTGCTTCGTGCGCGAGCAACTTTTGTTAAATTTGACTCATCTTGAAATACCCATACAGTCGACTGCTGTCTACTTTTGGGCTCATACGCGTAAGTCCACGATTCATCACCTGTCACGATGTCAAAGATGTGCTTCGAAGCACCGCGATTTTTGGAGCATGTTTTTCGGCCAATCGACACAACCCTTTTTTTGAGTGATTGACAAATTGTGTGGGATCGAGAACGAAAACAAATTTATTTGATGGTCCAATATTCATGAAATACTAAATGTATGCAGGTCCCACTAATCCCTAAGGTTGTCTCAATCTCACGATGAGTCTGAAACTGAATTGAGTTTATCGATGCTCGATTGTTGAGTTAATCCACGACGAAAGTTGTAAAAAATAGTCGCACGAAAATGTTCAGGATTTAATCCCATTATGTTTTACTGTAAACAACACAGATAGCGCTCTGTCAAAAAGTCCTGACTACGTAGCACGTCAAAAATGTCAAGCTTTACGATAGAGCTCTCAGTTGACAGATTGCACCACTAGGGTTGAGCAATCCGGAAAAATAAAAGGCAACCCTTGTATATATCGTTTGAAATGGAGAATATTTTGAAGGAGATTCAATAAATATTGAAGAAGTTCAATATTTTTGCATTAATTTCAGATTTTTTGATGCTTTTTGTCAGAGAGTAGACAACTAGTCCGTTGTGTGTCCTATTTATAATGATCGACTAAATGAATAACTGAATAAATAAATACAAACCTGGATTTCTATCGAGTGAAAGGGATGTTGAAACACAGCAGTTCGTAAAAGGTTTTGGGGGCATTCCTGTCCAATGTTCTTCTAAAAATCATAAGGGAGTCTTCTTAAACGGTCTGAAACTGCTTCTGAAATATTGAACAGATAGTGATTTCCCATACATAAATTTTTGTAATGCAAACACGGAGCTAGAAATAACTTCGATTTGCATTCAGTTGAAGTTAATATTCTAATGACCACTAATTATTTCAAGTTTTATTTATTACTGATGTTTCAGAATTCAGAGTTCGGAAAAATATCATGAAACTATGAAGGATAAATAATGAATGGGGAATTCTTTTAATAATTCAGTTGATTCGTACTCTTGATGACTCGAAGTAAACTGGAATGATCACATTGATACGAAAGGTTTGATTCTCTGTCTATTTGTTTTTGTGTTCCAAAAATAAACTGATTCAGTCTTTCGAAATGTCATGCTCAATGTCATCTTCACCTTAATTGAATGTCGAGATGGGTAGTGTGTTGTATGAGTTGAAAGAATTATTTAGTGGCAGTGATAGATTTTCAATTTTGTAGTGATCAATATTGGCCGGACATAGGTACAAAAGATAGATAGGTGATATCGACAATTTGGTATACTCTTTGACTAAAAAATATCCGGAAATTTGAAATAAAACGCAGAAATACTCCACCTTTTTTGTTTTTCTTATTCCCTTCAAAAATGCTCCATTTGATATATATGCATATATATAACATTTTTCCAATAATGAAAACATTTTTATAGGCTAGTGGTTTCCCAAGAGATGTTAAGATCCCGAGCTATCTCTCTTGATTTTTTCGATATTATCGTTGGTTGAAGAGGTCGGCGATCGTCCTGACCGAGGCAGATCTTTGACGATCTTCCGACTGTTTTGAAAGCTTTGTACCATTCGTAGACTAAGATTTTCGATAAAACAGCACCTCCATAAGCCTTTTTCCAGAAATCGCAATGATTCAACACAAAAAATTACGTTCAAAACACAAAATTGAGATCCTTATTCAATATATTTTTCTATTTTAACATTAGCAGACTACTACTGAGGTCGACTGGTTTCAACTGCTGTCGTAAACATACTAGTTGACAGACGCTCATATTTGGCATAGAAATTACGGAAAGTCTTACAAACATACAGAATTTGCAAATACTTAAAAATACACAACGCGGGCAATTGAAATCTAAAAATCATGTTACTGTTCAAACATCTTTCGAATTTTCATCGTATATCTTATGAAAAGAACGCTTAAATATTAAGTCCTGTTGTCGATCCTTTTCAACATTCTCAATTATTCTCCATTCAGAATCAATACCCGTTTATCGAAAAATATTCTCAATCCTTCTCCTCCAACTTTGAAAAACGAATAAACTAGTGATTTCAAAGTATAAGTATCAAAACACAAGGAAATTAATCGAACACTGGAATCAAAAGCAAAGTCATTATAATTGCACTAATTGAAATATTCCTCGAGAAACGAACGATAAAATTAGCTTTTTAAGCAATAAACTGTCATTTCCTTTTCGAAAGCAAATAAGAATGTTATTATAGAATTATAACTTTTCAAGCAGTCGTTTATCTTCGTGTATCGATTTTATTTGATATTAACCCGAATAAAACTGTTTTCATGTCCTATCACCAAGCTATTATTCTTTATTATATATGACGTTGACACGAAAAATAGCAATAATTATGTTTACACCGGAAAAAGGATAGGAGCGTAACTTACTTTGGAAAACGTTTCCGCCCCTTATCCTGGTTTAGGAGATGCGCGGATTGTTGGAAATTGGTGGTACCTAGGGAGTTCAGGGAAGAGCCTAGCTGTCAAATCCCATCATCATTGATATTTCCGCCGGACATCCTGGTGTCTTTAAGACTTATTGGCGCGGAGACAACGCTGATTTTGGCCTAAGATGCGTGCCGATGCTTAGCCCGGATATGGCAGGTCGTTGCTCGGTGTGTCTGGAGCATAAACCTGGCGCCGAAGCTCCTGCTGGAACTATGGGAACCCGACCGGTTGTTACCGAACCTTGGAGATGATAAGTTTGGATTTCGTGGGTCCCTTGCCATCGTCCAACGGATATAAGTACATCTTAGTAGTTACTGATTATTTCTATGTTTTGACCTTTCCTTTGCGCAATGCTACTGCTGTTTCCTTTGTCAGTCTGCTGAGCATATTTTTCTTGTTTACGGAGTTCCTCGTTTGCTCATTTTGCGATAATGCCTTTTAGATGCGCAGTACCTCTTTCACGTCGCTGTGTCAGAAATATAAAGTCAACATCATATTCACTCCGGTTTATAGTCCGCACTGTGATCCCTACCGAGCGCAGCAATGGTATAGTTAAGACCATGCTCTCTCCCTGTTATGTCAAGGATAACCATAAAACTTGGAGTAAAAACACCTTTCTGCTGTTACTTTACGCCGTTCGTACTGGTCGTCATGGGGTTATTGGTTGTAGCCCATGCCCCGCTAATTTTGGCGAGAGAATATCGCCCATCTGGAATCTGCCTATAACACTGTGGTAGGGTTGGACCTAGACGTCCTTCGGAGGTTGTGGACGCTAAAAAAAGGTTGGCTACCGGGCTGTTGTTTGCCGACATTCAGAAGCCTTGGCTCGCGCTCAGGAGCGTAATCGTCAACGTTATAATTTGCGCCGCCGTCCTGTCACTTTCGAGAGGGAGATCTTGTCCTGACCCGCAAGCAATAAACTTTTATCTGATGCCTCTAAGGGCTTTGCCTCCAAGTTGGCGCCCCGATTTGTTCGGACCACGCGCTGTGCGTCCGGAGGAGTTAGCCATAATGCTTATCAACTGCAATGGGAGGGATGGAAGTGATAGAGGTGTCTGGCGTATTAAAGATCTCCAGACGATATCCTGATACCTGTTTGGAGGGAGAGTACCCTAGTTTTTGGTGGTTCTGAGTTGTCAGGTGGCTTAGTGCTTTATGCGAGTGCGTTCCCGGCAGATTACCTTTTGTTTCTACGTTTAGCCCCGGTGACGGTGGGGATATTTTTGGGACAATCATACGCTCCCGGGAATATACCAATGAATATCCCAACGAGTCCGTTTCAGTAAAGTAAATGTATCGTTCGTACCTTGCCTTTTCTGTACGTTTTAGCCCCGGTGACGGTGGGGGATATATTTTGGGACAAATCATATGCTCGGGATTATGACCGTCTAACATCTGACGTGTCCGTTTCGGTTTTGTCTTTTTTTTCATCGTATATCTTATGAAAAGAACGCTTAAATATTTAGTCCTGTTGTCGATCCTTTTCAACATTCTCAATTATTCTCCATTCAGAATCAATACCCGTTTATCGAAAAATATTCTCAATCCTTCTCCTCCAACTTTGAAAAACGAATAAACTAGTGATTTCAAATTATAAGTATCAAAATACAAGGAAATTAATCGAACAGTGGAATCAAAAGCAAAGTCATTATAATTGCACTAATTGAAATATTCCTCGAGAAACGAACGATAAAATTAGCTTTTCAAGCAATAAACTGTCATTTCCTTTTCGAAAGCAAATAAGAATGTTATTATAGAATTATAACTTTCCAAGCAGTCGTTTATCTTCGTGTATCGATTTTATTTGATATTAACCCGAATAAAACTGTTTTCATGTCCTATCACCAAGCTATTATTCTTTATTATATATGACGTTGACACGAAAAATAGCAATAATTATGTTTACACCGGAAAAAGGATGAAATTTCTGCATAAATTCCAAGGCAGCCTCAGTAAAAGCTAGATTCTTTTGACTCGAAAATATCTGGGTTTAAACGATATAACGGCTTTTCCGTCAAGATTAACATAGCATCTATGTAAATCAGTCGTTGGCTACTACTTTTTATAACATACCTGCACTTAGCCACAGATAATTTTCAATAATTAAGCCATTCCAAAAAAATTAATGGAGACGACTTAGTGTGTGGAAGTCTATATTGTATCGAACGGTATCAATTTGAAGAACTTAAGGGCAGGTAACGATTAAGTCCATTTGGGTAATAGCTGCCACTATGGATCAGAATAATCGTTTGTTATTCAACCAGTGATTACTAATAATCCCGACATCAAAAGTAAATGGGATTACTTACCGAATTAATGCGATAAATTCATATAACAACGATCAATACTGAAAGAAATGAAGGTTTACTGACTTGAATACATTATTTTGCACGAAGCAACAAAGCATGTATATTAGGCGAGGAACGATTTGAGCAGAGCTCAATACTGAGTGATTCAAATTTAACATTTTCGATAGAAAACGCTAATTTTTAGAGGAGTTGAAGAAAAACTGGCCTACATGCTACGATGGAGATTTAAGTGAGAAAATGAATGCCTAAAACAACACATTGATATCTTGACGAGTTGATTTTGTGTATTTCTGACCCAACCTCGTTCTTGTTTCAAATATTTCTTTTGTAACGAAAGAATTTCCTGATGGCGATTAGTTCGGAAATTTCCGCTAAAAATGGAATCGAAGCCTGCATGGTGCGATCTCTGTAATAAAAAAGACTCCCAACAACCCCGAACAAAACCTCCAACATCAAAAAATAATTTATTTTGCGTTATAATTATGTCAGTTTATTCAATATAATCTACTGAATCCAGCAAATATACTGAAATAATTTGTGACCCCCCGCTTACCACCGCATAGCCCCCTCGAATTCAAAAATTCGGTGGACAGTGAAACTGCGCATTGCTGCAGATTTTTCGATGAAAACAGTATATTTGTAAAACGTCGAATATAATCTATAGGATGAAATAATTTGTGACCCCCCGTAATCCCCTAAAACACGACAGAAAAAATCCCCCAAAGCTGACGATGGTAAAAACTAGATGGAAACGGCCGTTGCTGGATATTTTTTTTGCAAAATGAGTCTACCTTAACTTATTCAATAAGCCCCATATAATGAAATAATTTGTGACCCCGCGCTTCAATCAGAATTGCCCCCCTGTAGAATAAAAAAAATCCAAATTCCGTAGCACGAGGAACTGTGCGTTGCTGCCGATTTTTTGATGGAAATGGCATTCTTGTATATCGTTGAATACCATCTATATGTTGAAATAATTTGTGATCCCCGCCTACCCCGAATTATTTCATTATATGGGTCTTATTGAAGCAACGCACAGTTCCTCGTGCTACGGAATTTGAAATTTTTAATTCTACAGGGGGCAATTCTGATTGAAGCGCGGGGTCACAAATTATTTCATTATATGAAGGCTTATTGAATAAGTTAAGGTAGACCCATTTTGCAAAAAAAAATATCCAGCAACGGCCGTTTCCATCTAGTTTTTGCGATCGTCAGCTTTTTTGGGGTTGTTTCTGTCGTGCTTTGGGAATTACGGGGGTCACAAATTATTTCATCCTATAGATTAGCCCCCTCGAATTCAAAAATTCGGTGGACAGTAAAACTGCGCATTGCTGGAGATTTTCGATGAAAACAGTATAATTGTTAAACGTCGAATATAATCTATAGGATGAAATAATTTGTGACCCCCGTAATCCCCTAAAGCACGACAGAAACAACCCCCAAAGCTGCCGATCGCAAAACTAGATGGAAACGGCCGTTGCAGGATATTTTTTTTTTTTTTTTTTTTTTTTTTTGCAAAATGGGTCTACCTTAACTTATTCAATAAGCCCATATAATGAAATAATTTGTGACCCCCGCTTCAATCAGAATTGCCCCCTGTAGAATTAAAAAATTTCAAATTCCGTAGCACGAGGAACTGTGCGTTGCTTCAATAAGCCCCATATAATGAAATAATTCGGGGTAGGCGGGGGGTCACAAATTATTTCAACATAGAGATGGTATTCAACGATATACAAGGATGCCATTTCCATCAAAAAATCGCCAGCAACGCACAGTTCCTGGTGCTACGGAATTTGAAATTTTTTAATTCTACACGGGGGGCAGTTCTGATTGAAGCGCGGGGTCACAAATTATTTCATTATATGGGGCTTATTGAATAAGTTAAGGTAGACTCATTTTGCAAAAAAATATCCAGCAACGGCCGTTTCCATCTAGTTTTTATATTTCCATGTAACGACCATGATGAAGAAGTGGGGCTTGACTTCGATTGAACTTTTTCGATTCTGGAGTAATTCTCGTATGAAAATGTTGGAAAGTGTATGTATCGGTGTTTCTCGAATTGAAATTAAGTTTCAAATAGAGAGTTGGTCGTGGCGAACAGTTTTATAACGTTCGGTAAGTTCTGTTTTTGATCAGACAAGGTTGATTAAATTTTAAATGTCGTATTTAATGTACAGGAGATAGCAAAGGTCTCGTGCATCTCTGTCGGACCACCATCTTTAGTTTTCCATATATTTTTCAGTGAGATATCTGATGAATCAGCTCACCTTCCCAACTGTTTCAATATTCTAGCTATACTTTGTTGCTCAATGATTAGTTTTTTCGTTTTTCAGTTTCTAGGTTTCCTGGTGAATTTGTTATCGAATTCTATACCATTGAGTATCTTTTTTTGAATACATTGATATTTTTCGTTCTCTTAAATTATTATCGTTTTGTGAGTCAATACATTCAGGGATCGCTGGAAACTGGAACATTATCGGCTTAAGAACTCATGGAATTGATTTTCACAGCCAAATTTGCCGGAGTAGAAAATTTTCCGAGCTGAACACAACCTGCTAAGAAATTTACCGAAGAACTGAACCAAATCTGCCGGAGTTATAATATTACCGAATTTGACATACCTTGCCGAGGCTGAACAAATTTGCCAAAGTTGAATTTTACGACGTACTAACATATGTTTTCCTGGGGACTGGAGAACTGAGAGAAAAAATAGTTTTTGTTGAAAAGTTTGTCTACAAGGTGGAAGACACTAGACTCCAAACACCAGACACACCCAGAATGATTGTATGGTCCTGTTATCGCATGAATTGGGACTCAAGACAGACAAGATAAGTTCCAGCAACAATTGTAGACGTTACGTGTTGATTTTTATATCCAGAAATGAATCATTTCCACTTGCAACTTTTGATTTGGACAATTTAATATTTGTACATACTGTAAATATAAAGTATTTGTAAAAATGTTGAATAAATGGGGTGGAAGCAACTATTTGAACTTTCTGAAGAAAAATATAAGATGGTTTTGTGCTCCATAAATACAGGGTGAGTCTTTGACCACTGCTTTTATTTTAACCATAGATTCTTGACGTCAAAAAAAATTTTCTTCAATAACATTTTTCTAAATTTGGCCCCGTTCAAAAACTATAGCGTGTTGAAATTTCACAAAAAATTTTGCATTTTCACCTGTAATATTCAAAGGACAATATCGATTGAAATCATCTCTTGTAGAAGGTATAAGTCATTCATATTTGCATCGATAGATTTATTCCATTTGTTGTGGGTTCCTCACTACTACTGTACAGAATGTTAAATTGCATGAAAAACAAATATCTTGTACTTCCCAGAGTCATTAGTTTTTTTTGCAGATAAAATCATTCATCATCTTTTTTCCTGAATTGCACATTGAGATATTTGAAGTTAAAGGAATTAAATCGATATAATCCTCTGATGAAACATGAGTGAGTGAATCATTTCTTAGAGGAAAAATAATGTTTTTAAACAATTCAGATTCAATAGTTGATACTGTGGAAGGTAATGTTCATTAAAACTAAACTGGACTACAGAGGGTTATTTGCCCAATGTGAGAACTTAAAATGCTTATAACTTTTTAACGCAGCTGAATATGGAAAAACGGTATGGGAAAAATGTTTCTTTTGATTTCAAGAACCTATGGTGGAAATGACTGCAGTGGTCAAAGACTCACCCTGTATAATTTCTAACCGTTACACTTGTTTCTGTGAAAAAACCTTCTGGTACTTTTTGGAAGCAATCCAATGGTGTTCCTAGTTTTATCTTGAAAAATATAGTTTTGAAGCAATAACATGAACTTGTATTTTTGGCGCTCTTGTTCACCCAAAAACAGAGTGCCTATCATTCTGCCCAAATGTCTGTAATTTTGGAATATCAACCCGAAAATGGTCTCAATCGACTGGGTTTGACACCCTGATGAAGAATCCGTGGAGAAAGTTGAGTCTGTCCGGCTGGCCGTATCCTCTCTAGCATCCAAAAGAGATGAGCTAGAGTGTTCATATTTTCAGAATAGGTTAGTTGTCCAAATATCTCGGTCAAGTTCGATATTGGGCCAAATCCGTCGGAGGGATCAGTAGTTATGAGCATCTGAAATTTTGATTCCTCAATAACTACAAGAATATCCATCCAATCAAGTTGATACCTGAAATATTGTTGAGGGAGGCTGCAACAAAACGGCTCGCAAAATTTCGCAGGAATCGTTACGCTAGAAAATTTTTTAAAAATTCCCAAAAACAAATTTTTCAATACCCAATATCTCGTAAGATATTTTTCGGATTTCAATAAAAATTCGTGAATATATTGAGGTGATCATTGTTTTCATTTACTCAAGAGAAAAGAGAAATGAGATAAAGTCCCGGTGATTTTCTCTGAACGATGGCCATCACAGATCGATATTCGATTGACAAATGCCGGGCTCATTAATCAGTGTTAGTTGGCGTAATATTAATCAAAATTTTTCATTACGGGAAATCATAGAGATAGAATCCAATCTCGGTGGTTGAAATAATATATCTTGTCAAAATTCACAAAAGCAGTGACGTAAGTTTTTAGGGGAAGGGAGTTATAGCTTCGAACAAAACTTGGGGAAAATTAAGAGTCGTTATTTTTAATTTGAGATATAGCTTTGTTCATTCATTAGGCGTTCATATTTGCATCACATTGTCCCATAGTAAAAAAAGGTCTATTGTTCACCTGATCAGAGTGCTTATAGACTTGTTATGGTTTACATATTTTCTCGCAAGTAGCTCAACAAGAGCGCCATAGCAAACTGACCAATTTTTTTTTATTATCCTTCCTTTTTAACATATTCGTGTTTGGAAAAAAAGTCTCTTTCCAAATAATTAATAGTTCTTACTTCTTTCTGAAATTTTCAATTTTGTGTTTTAGAATTATTTTAGATGTCTTTTTCGAAATCTGTGTTATCACTTGGCAAAATGGTTCTACATAACAGCTGTTGAAAAAATAACAAGTGCCAATTTTATAATAACTCATGAATTCAATTCATGAATGGAATAACAAGAACAATAATATTTTTAAATTATTCACAATATGCGTTCGAACTGAGCAGCATTCAAATCAAACTATAATTGACTTCGTTTCCTTTCATTATTGCAGCATTAATCAATTTTATCTCAAGTATTGG
Organism: Micraspis discolor; assembly: GCA_030674115.1. Lineage (NCBI taxonomy): Eukaryota > Metazoa > Arthropoda > Insecta > Coleoptera > Coccinellidae > Micraspis > Micraspis discolor. The sequence goes on from JARTUT010001740.1 coordinate 9,586,823, forward strand.
ACGAAAGTCATGTCGCACTGCTGCATCCAACCCTCCTCGGGAATCAGAATATAATCAATAGTTTTTGAAGAACATGGAAAAATTCACACTTGGCTGTACGATTTTCACATTAATTAAAATATCTTTGGCATTCAGTGCTTCATCTCATTCTAAAAACTGAGTGTAAGAGACAGTGGTTCATAATATTATCACAAGTATGAGATGTTGAAAGGAGAATCAAATTGTTCGTTTGTAATGGGGAGATTTTGAATTCAAAGATTTCATTAAATGTGCTCAAGGGCTCCTATACGTTCTTCATTATTGCATTTGCATAAAATTTCCGATTTTTCAACGAATATTGAAAACATTACTCGAACATAGCCCTTGTGATCCGTAAATTATCTGATGTTATAACCAAATATGCCGTATTTCACGATATTCTCTTCTCGTCCGAGATTTTTTGATAATTTCTTCCTCCAAGAAAGCCGAGAATTTGACATTCACTGAAACAAAAATGCTCCGTGATCACTACGGAACTACAGAAATTGAAAAAGTTCTGTAACCAAAACGTTTAGGTGAAATTGAGTTTTCCCGCTAGATTATAACTCCCAGACCAGTGGAAATTATCTGCAAATTTCTCTCTTATTCGCAATCGTCGGATAAGTAACCAAATTTTGAGGAGGTAGAGTCTGGTGTTGTTCATTAATTAAATTTTCCATTCATTTCTCCGGCGCCAAGCGTTGTAAGCAACAAATTCTGGTTAAAGTTATAATGTGTCTGTCGTGAGTTTTCCCCTAGTATACACCTTAATGAAAACTCAACATCGCAGGTTGTGAATCATCGTAATTCAAAAGATAGGGTTGGTAAAGTTTGGGTGAGTCAAAGTGGAGAATTCTGACAGTGAATATGGGCTACGTTAGTCATGTCTACAAGTATGGCGTGTAGACAAATACTCCCCTCTTTCAGTAGAAAAATATTGAATGAAGCATTGCAAGTTTAGGTGATTCTAGTAATTTCCGTTTCTGCTCTATATTTAAGTAGCTTTTTGTCTGCAATGAGACAGCTGCAATGGAATGTGGGTATTTTTAACTTTCTTGGTGAACTCAATTCGTTACTTAACAAACCAATAGTCATTCTGTAAATTGTGATCTGTGAGATCTATGCTCTGATGTTTCCAGAATTCGCTTGAGCCCAAATTTTGAGCATATTAATAATGCCAATATAAGATTAAAAACATGTCCATGAGCAACTTATACCTGAGTATCTCGAAAAATCATATGTACAGGTTGACTCTTTGACCACATTATTATCCCTCACTCATGATTCATCAGATGATTATATCGATTTATTTCCTTTCATCTTCAAATATCTCAAAAAAAAGTGCAATTTAGGAGAAAAGATGATGAATGTTTTTTTCTGCAAAAAACACTACTGATTCTAGGAAGTAGGTACAGAATATGGACCTTTAGTTCAAGTGATATTTGTTTTTCATGCAATTTAACCAATCTGTACAGTAGTAGTGAGAAATCCACAAGAAATGGAATAAATCTATTGATGCCAAAATATGCATGACTGTTATCAAAAACAAGAGATCATTTCAATTGATAAATGTTAAAGGAAAAGCAATTCTTTTTAAAAAAAATATCTTTTTCGATGTCAAAAATCTATGATATTAAAATTAACGCAATATGTATATTGTCTGAAAATTTTAGATTCCTATATACAAGTATTTTTTTCATGAAAATTTAAACGATACGGATTTCCAAGAGAATCTCCGATTAATGATAGTTCTGATGATCAAAGCCTTCAAAGATAATTCTATCAGCAGGACCGTGCAGTTAAATTTAGGAGTTCTAAAATGATCCCAAAATCGCCATATGCAATGAATTGCATTGATTCAACTCTATTGACTGTCATTAATTTTAAATAGTTTAGTAATATTATTTGATTTCAGGGTTTATTTCTACTATAATAAAATGTATTCTGACAACGTTTCGGGCAGTTTTTCTAGCCTGTAAAAATATCACATACAATATACAACAATTAAAACGAACAAACAATCTATAGGTATCGTAAACTGAAAAATATTTTGTTGAATAGAGATCTAATATAATAGTACCTTAAAGAATAGATTATATTCAGTCTTTTCCCAGCTTATTTTGTTGGATGTCATTGAGGTTATAATGTCAACTGATTCTAGAAGTGTCACGTCATATTTAATTTTTTCTTCTTTGTGTTTGTTGGTCTGTTCATTTTAGATTATTCCAAAGAGTGGAATAGATGTTGTGTGAATTCCTAATATCTGATCTGTCGTTAATGGAATTCTCATTTTGTTTTATGCGTATCATCTCAAGAAACTCTCTAGATTTTTTATTTGGTTCTCGGTCCAATATTACTGTTTCGTCATAATTGAAATAAATGTACAGGGTAAATAATTCTATTCAATTAATTTTAAATTTACATGTTGACTATTTGTGTAAAAATTTAAAAAAATTGAATACTTTGGAACGATAGCATATAAACTGTCTGATTGGTCGGAGCATATGATTTATAATGCAATAATATATCCGCATTTCAAGTACTGTATGTCACTTTCGATGTTTGAATAAGATTCAAATAATGCAAAATAGAGTGATGAGAATATTGTTAAAATGTGATAGACATCCTAGGATAGGGTATATGTTGTCGAAATTGAAAGTTCTGAATATAAGGCAGATAGTGAAGGAAGCCAACTTGATTTTCATTCACAAAATTAAAAATAATTTGATGCCTCAATTTATGTCAGGTTATTTGATAAAAAGATCGGATGTGTTGAGTTATAATTCAAGAACAGGGGAAGATTATTTTATGTAATAATGATAATTCTTATTCCCAAATATAAATATAACTAGAGTGATGTATATGAAGTTCCACAAACATCGCGGAAATCACAGAAGCATCAATTTATAGATAGGTTCAATAGGAATGTACTACGAAAATCATTATTTGTTGAAGGGCTAAGATTATTTAATTCTCTACCACAGATGGTCAAGTCCTTACCAAACATAAAAGTGTTTAAGAGTAAGTTAAGAAAACTTTATTTTCAGTTGTATTTATTATCTTGTACACATTTTGTTATGGTATATGTCCTTTTTTCTGCTGTAAAAATTGTAGCCATGGGCTAAAATAAAGCATTATTATTATTATCATTATAAAAAGTGTCCTTTTAATGGCAGTTGTACTAGTCTTCAATTTTATTTTCTAGGTAACAAACCAAAGCTAACAAATCTGTTTGAAAATAGCAGAGCAATTTAGTAATATTTCGAAACGAATTGATAGGAGGTTTTATTTGCATGCGAGTTGGTCTCGTACATAAAGGCAACAAAGTGTGACTCAGTTGCAAAATATGATACATTACACGAAATTTGACCCTACACGCCTTTCACTACTGAATTTCCTACGTATGCCATATCTGTTACAACGTACCGACCAGACATGTAACCTAGTACGGAGGGAGAAGCTCTATTTGTGTTCTCCATTTTTGCACAGTGGATTAAAGACTTAATGATCTCTGTTTCATGAGATTTGTCGACATTTATTCATTCTAGATTGTTGATTTATTTTTCAGATAGAATGAATGGAAACGGGAAGGATAATTTTGTCCAATATCAATTAATATTGACTTGTTGAAAATGATTTTTGTCTATGTTCATCATCTGTCATCTTGGTTTATATGCAACGTTCATGTAATCATCTTTTTGTCAATGTAAATTTGCTGTGGAATCAAGCTTTTTTAGTCTTTTCTTGGATCCTTAAAGACTATGATACTAAAGTAATAGCCACAATGAATGTGAATGAAGAACGCGAAAAAACGCCCCATAACAATTTCGCAAAAGTTGAAATTTAGAGAAACCTGTAGAGGAGTGTTCAAATTAAATGGTATTCTTACCTCAACAGGAATATACAGGGTGAGTCTTTGACCACTGCGTTAATTTTAACCATAGATTCTAGTGTGATTCTATAGTGTTTCAAAAGAAACACTTTCTTTCTATAACATTTTTCCAAATTTGGCCCCGTTCAAAAGACATAGGGTGTTGAAATCTCATAAAAAAATTGCATTTTCACCTGTAATATTCAAACGACAATATCAATTGAAATGATCTCCTGTAGAACGTTTTTGATAACATATATGCATGAGAAACAAATATCGTTGAACTAAAGGTCCGTATGTTGTACTTCCTGGAATCATTAGTCTTTTTTGCAGATAAAATCATTCTCTATCTTTCCTCCTAAATTGCACCATTCTTGAGATATTTGAAGTTGAAAGGAATTGAATCGATATAATTTTGTCCAAATTTTCTGATTTTCCCAAATCCAACTCTGTGCTGAAATGATTCAATAACAAGATTTGTTCAGTGTTGCCATATTTTATGTCTATAGTAAATATTTCTTCAAAAGGTTGGGGAAATCTCGCCAGTCTATGGTTCCACCACTGAAAACTAATAGATGAAATTAACCACTGAACAATTTTTGTCTTACATTCACTACAAAATCTGAATTGCCATTTGCTGTATTCATTATTAATGATGTCTAGCACCTTGTTTAATATTTAATCCAGAGTAATATTCCATAAGAAATAGAGAAAAAGATTTCCTTCACTAACATAGGTACTTCGGTATATTCTCATGACCGTCGAAATAGGTAATGTATTTTCTGTCAGGACCTGTTGAATTGAAGACTTGTCTTTATGAAGAGCTGGTTCTTTATAGCTTCAGACTTTCAGGGTCCATCAAATTATATCTATTATAACATAGGAATGCTTCAAATTAAGATCATATGAGTTTTAAAATCTTCGAATCCAGTCTCCTTGATTTATTTTGTAGGTTTATAGTTTTTTCACATATCTATTTCTTACACCGATTCAACCTGGTACCTACACGAACTTAGGAGATAATAGAATTTGACTTAGTTTTATTATTTCTGAATTTTGTTATGATGCATAGTTAATTAAAATTCAATCAATATTGAAACTGGAACCTATAGGTTCATAAACAAGAAAGATTAAAATAGAAATGTATTTTCTGACCATAATCATTTCATACTGAATTGAATAATTTCAAACTATCGAAATTATTATTATTATTTTATTATAATATTTTCCACATTTTTTAAATAACTGTTGACAGTTTCAAACGGAATCAAAACAACAGGGAACCACAGAACACTATTTTATTGGAAACAACCCACCACAGAGACGTTATTATAACATTTCAATGTGGTAATAATTCACTCTAGTTATTCTGAGAAAAATTATAACTGAAGATCGATAATGATTACAGATATTATCTTTCATTTAAAAAGAAATTTGCAATTATTAATTTTTTTCTCTCCTGGGCTCCGGTAATAAATTAATATTCTATGGTAAGGTATTAAAATTTGACATAATCTATGAATAACCATTATTCAATATTTCTGTTTTTGTTTACATAATTAAAACAGATTTTCTGATTATAACAAACCAAAAATTTGTTCAGTAATTAATTGTAGTCTAAACAGAATAGATTCATACTAACGAAAAAACACGTAGTTGGTTTTTCAGAATCAAATGTAGGTGATCAAACCTAATTCCTTCAAGCAAATATAATTGCACACCTAAATCTGAGAATACTTGTAATCTATTCAAGTAATTTGTTATTGGGATTCAGTAGAGAAAATAATCATCAAGCAAAGTAACATCACTGTAAAATAATTATTCGTAGTGACATTATTCATTGTTGTTGAAGATTTCGAAAAAGATTGCCATATTTTTAACAGTCTCATAGACCTGTTCTCTGTCAAGGAGAAGAAACTTAAATAATATCAGTGTTTGGAAAATCATAGATGATATTTTCTGGCTTTGAGTGAAAAAAAAAGCAATGTGACAACCTCTTGCCTTGGAAGTTTTCATAGAAATGATGGTTTTCATGATTTGGAAATCTTAAGAAGAAAATTACAAATGTATGATGATAACATCCAATAATTCTGAGGTTTTTTGGGAATTTCTCACTAGAAGGGATGGTTTATAATCTTGAAGTAGAAAGAAATTATAGTAAACAGCAAAAATATGTTTATGGTGTTGAATTTTTTTTACCAGAGTATTAGTATTTTGTATCTTCCTTCTGGATATGGACCTAATCGGATGAAACATGAGTGAGTGAATAATTTCCTATAGGGTAAATAATGTTTTTAAACAATTCAGATTCAATAGTGGATGCTGTGGAAAGTATTTTTCATTCAAACTATACTAGACTACAGAGGGGTATTTGCCCAATGTGAAAACTTAAAATGCTTATAACTTTTTAACGCAGCTGAATATAGAAAAACCGTAATGGAAAAAGTGTTTCTTATGATCTCAAGAACCTATGGTTAAAATTAACGCAGTGGTCAAAGACTCACCCTTAATAAAAAATTTTTTGTTGAATCATTAATATGAATCTATTCTGTTTAGACTATAATTACTGATTACTGATTTTTATAATCAGAGTATCTGTACGTAGAATAGAATAGAATATTGATTTATTACCAAATACCAGGAGAGAAAAAAATAATATTTGCAATGTTTTTTTAAATGAAACATAACATCATAACTATTACTGATCTTTAGTTATAATTTTCCTCAGAATAATTAGAGTGAATTATTATCACATTAAAATATTATAACGTCTCTGTGGTGGGTAGTTCCAAATAAAAAAGTGTTTTGTGGTTCCTTGTTGTTTTGATTCTGTTTGAAACTGTCAACAGTTATTTGTAGCTTTCAAAAAAATGTGGAAAATATCGAATATCGATAGTTTTGAATTATTCAATTCAGTATGAAATGATTATGGTCAGAAAATGCATTATATTCTAATCTTTCTTGTTTATGAGCTTATAGCTTCCAGTTTCAATATTGATTGAATTTTAATTAACTATGCATCATAACAAACATTCAGAAATATCAAAACTAAGTCAAATTCTATTATCTCCTAAGTTTGTGAACAAGGTTGAATCGGTGTATGAAATAAAGATAATAAAGGTATAAAACAAATCTAGGAGACTGGGTTCGAAGTTTTTAAAACTCATATGAGCTCAATTTGCAGCATTCCTATGTTAGAAGAGCTATAATTTGATGAACCCTGAAAGCCTGAAGCTATAAAAAACCAGCTCTTCATAAAGACAAGTCTTCAATTTAACAGGTCCTGACAAAAAATACTTTACCTATTTCAACCGTCAAAATATACCGAAGCGTGGATGGAAAACTTTCTCTATTTATTATGGAATATTGTGCTGGATTAAATATTAAACAAGGTGCTAGACATCATTAACAATGAATACAGCAAATGGCAATTCAGATTTTGTGGTGAATGTAAGACAAAAATTGTTCAGTGATTAATTTCATCTGTAGTGTTTAGTGGTGGAACCATAGACTGGAGAGATTTCCCCCAACCTTTTGTAGAAATATTTAATAAAGGCATACAATATGGCAACATTGAACAAATCGGATTATTGAACCATTTCAACACAGAGTTGGATTTGGGAAAATCAGAAAATTTGGACAAAATTATATCGATTCAATTCCTTTCAACTTCAAATATCTCAAGAATGGTGCAATTTCGGAGAAAAGATGAGGAATGATTTTATATACAAAAAAGACTAATGATTCCAGGAATTACGAGATACGGACCTTTAGTTCAAGCGATATTTGTTTTTTATGCAATTTAACCAATCTGTAGAGTGGTAGTGAGAAACCCACAAGAAGTGGAATGAATCTATTGATGCCAAAATATGCACGAGTGTTATCAAAAACCTTCTACAAGAGATCATTTCAATTGATATTGTCGTTTGAATATTACAGGTGAAAATGCAATTTTTTTATGAAATTTCAACACCCCACGGGGCCAAATTTGGAAAAATGTTATTGGAAGAAAATGTATCTTTTGACGTCAAGAATCTATGGTTAAAATTAACGCAGTGGTCAAAGACTCACCCTGTATATTCTTTTGTACTTTTGGCTTACAATATTTAGTTAGCAAACAATTAAGCATAAAGATCAGGGGTTAATGACGGGGTGTCATACAATTCGGCGTATCACATAAAAGCCTAGGGAAAAAAACCCCAATAAAAAAAAACCCTGGCTCCCAGCCTATGTGTGAAAGTACAAAAATTAGCTGAAATCAACGCTAACTAGTTTAATCATTCTCACCCAAATAACCTCGGAAGTACTTGACAAGAATTGACAAGTGGATGTTATATATACAGACGTCGCAAAAGCCTTCGACAAAATTCAGCATGATGTCTTACTACATAAGATGTTGCATTTTAGCTTTACTCGTGATGCAATTGAGCTAATGAATTCATACCTGATAAAACGATCTGATTTTGTAGCATACAATGGTTATATTAGCTCAAACTATTTTTCAACTTCTGGAATTCCTCAGGGCTTCAATTTTGGACCATTACTGTATCTTTTATACATAAATGACTTTCTTGAAATTATATGTTGTCAACGACTATCCTTGCTGATGACCTCAAAATTTTCTCGCCCATTATGAGTTGGTGTAATATATTTTGACTGGGACTCAACATAGCTGAAAGTAAGATTATTTCATACACTAGGAAAAATAATAAAATTATTTATGAATACAGATGTGGTAACACGCTTCTTGGTAGATGCGATATTGTTAAGGATCTTGGTGTTTTATTTGACACTAAACTCTCTTTCCTTGAACATATGTCTCCAACAATTGAAGGCGCCTCTAGGTCTTATGGGTTCATTATGAGAAACAGTAGAGAATTCAGGAATATACAACCCTTGAAGGTTTTATATAATTCCTTCGTTCGGTCTAAATTGGAATACGCCAGCATAGAATGGCTATATATGGATGTCATAAAAAAAGTGTTGAGAAAATTCAGAGAAAATTTCCTCAAATATTCGATATTCCAGATTGACGGAATCTATCCTCCTAGAGGACGTGAGAATAATTATCTTTATCAGCGACCGAATTATTCAAGTTTAAGTCTAAGAAGTGTAGGATCAGTTATGTTTTTGTACAAAATCCTAAATAATAAAATCTACTGTGCCGAAATTATCAGCAAATTGAATTTCAACATACCATGTTTCAATACCAGAAATGTTTCAGTTTTTAAATATGAAAGAGCTAGAAGGAATATCCTGCGAAAGGCTCCAATAAATGTAATGTGTATAGCTTCGATGCTATCTTTACCTGTTGTGATATTTTTTCGAGTTTCAACAAAATTTTATCAAAATTGCACTTGAACATCTACCCGATGCATAGTTAAAATTTTGATAAATACCTTAGTTTAATATATGTGTGTATAATATTTATGATGTAATTTTTCTTTCAAGTTACATTTATATGCCTGTATGGTGAACTTGTCCTGTAAATGAATTTTCTGTTAGACAATAAAGCTACGAGTATTTTATTATAATTATTATTCAAGATCCTAGATAATTTGTGGGTAAATATTGTATTATATTATGATATTAACTTTGTTAATAATAGTGATTTTGGTGACTGGTTTTCTTCCCTTACTGTAAAGTGTGTGATGAGAAAAATAAATGAACAAATAAATCAACAATATCTTGCCTTGCAATAACAAATCCTCAAGCTTGTCGACAGTTAACATTACTTGAGTGTTTTATCAGATGATTCATCTAAGAACTCCTGAATTTTTTCCCAGCGAGACGAAATATCAATATATTACATTAATTATTCAAATTACTCTCTAGATTCTTCCATTGTATCAGTGCATTGACAGAGCAAAGCTGCAAAGATATTCATCTTCCAGAAGGATAAAATATTGCTTTATACAAGCTGAATTGAAAAATATCTGTATGTGGTCTACCTCTCGTTAATAATCACGGTCAGAGCTTTCTCCATTCACAATTGCACCTGCTTTTCCACATCCCGAAAGCATTATAATGCCTTCGAACGAAGGAATCAGTTGAAGAAGATGAGGCCCAAGGCTAAAATCCGTATTATTGCCTTGTTTCAAAGGAGCGGTGTACCGGGTGCACCTGCTCGTGTGTCTTAAATCTGGTCCAAAGGGGATATTCGACCTTATCGTCATGGCTGAATTATATCGGGCGATGTTGCCATTCAAGGATGTCTTGAATTTCTTATATAACGTGTTGGTTGTTAAAAAAAGTTTGTTTCCCGAGGTTTCAAATTTCTAAGTCAGTCGCCTATTCAATATCATGGTTATTTCGGTGCTCTTAAACGATAGATATTGCTTGAGTAGAGATCGTTTATCAAAATTCCTGTCGAGAGTCAGTAGGGGGCTAATAATGATATATTCATTGTCATTCATTTCTGTGTGACAGGTTCCTCTGACGATTTCTCTATACAGGGTGAGCTACGACGAAATCATTGATTACTAACATCAACTTTTGAGATGCGAATGTTTTCCCCAAATTGTTTTAGAAATTTCTCTTGTTCAATATGGGCGTTAGTCTCTGTTGATCCACGAGAACTTGAATACCCTATTGATTATACTCACATAAATTGTGGCCTATTGGATAGTTTTTGCGCGGTTGTTTTTATGTAAAAAACTAATAGACCAGCGTGAATTGTTCAAACAACTGATAGATCAGCGTGCTATTGTTTTGTCCAAACATCTGTTATTTTAGAATATCGAACCGAAATTGGTCTCAATCGATTGGCTTCGATTTCCTGAGATATCCTCTCAGATTTGGGTATGCTCCTCCGGCCGTTTAGTCAATATCTTCCGAAAGTAATGATCTAGAGTTTTCATATTTTCAAAATAGGTGGATTATCTCCGTCAGGTCCGCTACTTGGACTAAACTCATGTACTTCCGAAATTTGGTTTTCTCGATAATAATGAATAGAGGTTCGAATAAGGTCGTCGCATTAGAAAATTTTCAAACATTCCCAAAAACAATTTTCTCTGTACCTATTTGATATCTCATAAGATTATCGTCGGATTTCATCAAAGGTTTCTGTATGAATGGAGGTTATTGATGTCTTAGACACAGAAGTCACAGAAGCTCATCAAATAAATTTTCAGCTTATTCGAAGATATCATTTTCTTATAAATCTGACTAAAATCGAAAAATAATCTTTTTTTTTTCTAATTTTTCTGCGTCGAGGTGAGATGAAGGTTCCTAAAAAAATTATGAATTATTGGTTTACTTCTTACTAGCCGTGATTCAGATGGAAACTTTCCCAAAAAAGAATCTTCATGTTCTTCGTCTTTTTTTAAAGTGAATTTAGTCTTTCAGATGTATGTGGATTTTCATTAATCGATTGTGTTTTCGATCTAGGATCTGAATTACTTTTTCTTTGAAATAACAGACAACAAATATTCCTAACTTAGACTACAATTTCTGAAAGAGAATTGAACGTTGCTTACTATGAAACCCTCAGAAAGCATCTCATTTCCGGATATCTGTGACGATGCTATCAGATGGAGCTGCTAGCAATATATCCATACCATGTTTCGAACGTGCCACCTTTCAACTAGTGTTGGGTACCTCTCACAAGAGGCGGCTCATTTGTCCCGTAAACGATGAGGAAATGTAAGAGAGGCTCATTTTTATACAATGTACCGACTCAGTTCAAATGTCGCACTTCGCCCCGATGAGGGATGAGTCCTGGTCCTGGTCACCGGTATAAAAACGACAGAGACAGAGGTAAATGAGGGCTGAGGGGATGTACTGATTCTCAGTAGACTGTACACAGATGTCGTAAATTATGGAATAACGGAGGGTTTTATGGCACGGCGGCGTCTTTGTCACTTTGGCACCTCTTACCAAATATTCTTTTAGGAGTTTTATAGGAGTTTCTTTGAACTCAACAGGAAAACAATTTTATTTTCGATGATTGTATGAAAATATTGATTCTTCAGAGAAGGAATAAAACGCTAAGCTCTCGATTACTACCTGCTCTTTTTGTACCAGTATCTCATGACAATATTGTGTTAATTTTTATGATTTAAAACTATGAATTACTATTAGGAATTCTTTTCGCCATAGATAAAAGAAAAATAAGAAGACATGAAAAGTCGAATCAACGAAAAATTGAACGAGTTGTTTTATTATCAAAGTGCGAAATATTCAGTTTCTTATCAACTAAATAAACACAAATGATAAACTACAAAGATGAAATTTTCGGAAAAGTAATACTCAATAAATAACCCTAATAAATGTTAAAATTGTGAATTTCGATGAGCCATAAAGAAGCAATATATCTTTTCGGCATAATGAAGTCTCCCAAAAAGAATTCAGCTCGAAATTAGTAGTAATTGGATACATTTTTACAAAAACAGTTTGTTCTACAACGAACAGGAAAACTTTGTATGATATGAGAAAAATCTTGAAATTTTTAATCACATGAGAATATACAATCACATTTAGCTTCGATTATTTTGAATAACAAAACTCCCATATTCAGTAAAATCTTCCCTTCACTCGCTCACCGTTCTGAAGTTTCATAATCCAACAATTAATTTACATTCTAAATTTTCCTCTTTTAGCAATCCAATTCTGTCGACAGTTAACGTTACCTTCCTCTTGCATCGACATATTTGAAGTGAAACAGACCATCAACGTTCCTAGTTCTTACCTTAACCCGTCATCTATATTAGTACACATTTTGTCCTGACATCGTGTCACGTCATAATTGACCAGACCCTCTCGCCTCATTTGAAGTGGTACAAAATGAGGCACCCCTTACAAACTCAATTTTAAGACGTGTACTACCCAACACTACTTTCAATAATAACTTTGAAAATTTCATGAGTTCATGGTTAATCATTCTTTGAGTTCAGTGGATTAATTGACGCTATTTCCGTGATTTTCCAGAACGATTGATTAAAAGCAAGTACATTCCTCTGTGAGAATCTCAAGATCAATATTATAGAGTTCGGTAACTGAAAAGTGAAAAACCTATCAATTCAGATCCCCATCAATTCAGCATCCTACCGCAAGCTTTGCGCCAATGTATTCTATTTTATACTGGGTAAAAAATAAGATGACAAGTTCATTGACAATAAATCAAAGTAATTCTTTTTCAGCTTAATGTTCACCTATCCAAATAAATTTTTTTCTACTCCCGTCATAATGATGGATCTCGTATGAAATGTTGAAACGAATTTTTTCATGCATTTTCTTGGTCGGCAGAAGCAATCCATGATTCGCCCGAATCGGCAACAGTGCTCAATGAAGCCAAATAAAAATCAAGTAGGCGAGATTTAATACCATACTTATCAAGCAACAAGGAGAGAAGTAGCCTGACTTCCTGTTTGTGGGTGAGTTGAAGAAGTAAGAAGCCGCACTAAACCACAAGACGTAGTAAATTTCATGCCCTCAGAAGGCACTTGTCCCTTTTCGATGCCTGAGGCATGAAAGAGACAAAGCAACCTCCTCTCTTCTACCACTCAAGAAATGAGATCACGCATGCCACCTGTTCATTCTGATTTTTCAATGTTTTTACCTGGTTTGATGGCAGATGCAGTCGATCGAGAACCCCACAAAATTATCAAGGACGGGTTGGAGTTTTTTCGTTTCCTTTCTTTTGTTTTCTTTCACGTCGAAATGTTTCGGCTTAGCATCGTTATTATCTTTTTTACAGGTGAAATTCATGGGTTTAAGGACTGCAGTGAAGTACAGGCAGTTGATGGATTTTATTCGACCAAATCTTTTTTATTCGTTCGAGAAGGTGCCGTGATTCTCAAGCAGGGTAAATTTCTTTTGGAAAGTAAGTGGAATAATGATAGAGTTTCGATAGCAATGACTTTCAACACATCTCTGATTGCCTAGTCGAAAATCTCATTTGCTAATTAGATTTAGCTCTATGGCACTAAACTTCTAGGAACAATAACAAAACTTGAATATACCGATGGATTAATTTTATCTCTGGAATCATTGAACGAATAACAAAAAATTAATTTAGTGATTTCGGTATATAATTTTCAGTTCATTTTCTTATTATAAATTCTGTATAAAGAATTGATACGTTTTTTCCAGTAGGCTCTGACACCTAATGAAACTATTCGAAAGTGCATTAGGAACTCGTATCAGTACATCTAATCGTTTGATTTTTGAAACGTGAAATAATCCAGCAGTTAATGAAATATAGAATTTTTATCTGGGCAATAACCATCATCTGTTATTGTTGTTCTTCCGAACGTTTCAACAGACATCTTCTGTCGTTCAAGATGAAATTAGCTTCAACAAAAGCTGGCGATTTCAGAAAATTTTTCAACTTTCATAAATTAGGTTGATTTTTCATGGAATTTTGAGGAAAGCAATTGGTCAAAAACTACATTCAACTAATGCCAACGTTTCGTAGATATATTTCTACTTCTTCAGGGCTACAAAAGAGATTGAATATGGTATAAGTACATCTGATATAAAATTGAATAATGGATTAAGACATGGTTCCAAAATAAACATATACAACAAACGATAACAAAATCGTACAATTGAAACTATATATTAAAATTACATTCATTCGAATTCATTTGTTATTATTTTTTTTTTCCCTTTTTCTATTTGGATTTGACAGAAACATATATTCAAAATCGAAAAAACCTTACCAAAGTCGAACTTATGTTTTACACACAAAGGATCTTAATATCAGTTTGTTCAGCAAATTGAAAAGGAACCTACGGGGAAAATTTGGAAAACTCCGTCTAGAATGTTTTTTAGACAAATTGCAAAACATCACAGTAACTTGCTACGGTCAATGAGTGTTCTGAAACTGAAATATTTATTTCTATCTTAACCTGTTCAACAACAGGTGGAGTCTAAAATATGTTGTTAAAAAAGTTGAATTCCTCAATTCGCTGTTATGAATATTTGTTTTTGAAAAGATCTAATATGTTATTATATATCAAGCTCAAATTTTGTGTGTCAGACTTTCATAAATGAAAAATCTAAAATAGAAATTTACATAAAAATAAAATGGTAGATGAAAAATTATCATTTATCTGTGGTTTGAAGACTTCTAATTACATCGAACAATTGACCTCCAAACGTCAGCAATTACTGAAATGGCTTATTTTTCGTTCAGTACAGCAAAAGGTTCTTTGGAAAAATGTCTTATGGCAGATAACATGCATTGCTGGGTTTCTTGGGATGATGTCGACAGCATAAAGTGATGGTTACGTCGTCACTTAGGTAATCATTTGTTCTTTGGAGCCCATTACTTAGCCTTTAAAGTAAACCATATCCTATAAGGCTATAGGATTTCGAACTTTGTCTCACATCAGCAGCTAAACCTTTTATTGGAACGAAGTTCCTTACGGCAGGCTTGAAGGAAATAGCGACTGAAAACTGAACTGAAAAAAAAGTGATGGTAAAACCGTAAGAAAAAGTCAGTGGAATAAAACCGTTAAATGAGACGTGCGCAGGCGCGACACTCGTATACACAAGCGAGTAGTGTAGATATAATACCTTTGTCTTTCTCCTTCTTTCTTTTCGTTCTCTCACACTACCTCGCCAATGCATAGTATATACTCATGAGTTCATGCACAAGCACGTGGTGAATACTCATATTATAGATACATTTTACTCGTGAGAATCCACGTTTATTTTGACATTCGAATCGTCAAAATAATAATAAATATAGTAACAATGGCAAGTGAATTAACAAGTGACTTGAATGCAATTGACAGTCAAAATAGTGGGAAATTATTCAATGTGAAAGAAAATATTTAATAATCTTTTGTGGGTTTAAGGAAAAATTGAGAAAAAAAACTATGAAACTTCATAGTGTCTGTGTATAAAAATATCTAAAAGACCAATGAAAATATTCAAAACGTTTGTTGAATATTTTTTGAGTTTTAAGTTAAACCAAAAAATTTATTATTAATCATAAATAACGATGAGTATGTATATATAGGAGGGTACTCTCTTTTTTTCGAAATCTACGAAAAGTATTATTGTAAATCAGAAATAAATTACTTTGTGAGCTTAGAACAATAATTCGTGTGTGGAGTGTAAATATATAAATTCAAAGAAAAGAAGCAATCTAATGTATATATATAATTCGTTTTATTTTTCATTACATATAAATAAAAATCCAAAAGAATCGACAACGACATATGGTACTGCTATTGATGCTGTTTTCTCGAGGTATTTGCCTAAAATAGAATCACAAACAAATGTATCGTATTTTAGTTACCACAAGCCAATAGTTCAATAGTTCATTGACTGATGTCTGATTAATAAGAATTACTTATAATAATAATGATAAACTTTTTTTCAATTATTTCTATTTCTATGTAATTTTATGGTGTCAAACAAAAATAAAGAGACATATTTTGTTATTTTAATTGATAATTTGAATTACAATTTGTTTTATTTCAGGTAATCTATTATTTTCTAAAATACTGAAAATCCTGAACTCTTTTCTGTACCTGAATAAAAACTAATCGGTAAAATTTAATAGATAAATCAAGAAAACCTACATAAAATTGAGCACGATTTTTTTTTTGCAAATTGTGTCGATTCTACATTAGCCGAAGGAACTTCGTTCCTACCTGGTGTCCCACGATACCACATCGTTTTTCATTTTATGAACATTTATAATCGATAACTAGTCGTAATCACGAGAAAATAAATTGTTGTAGCTCATCGATGACCACTTCTTTTTCGGAGATGGGAGGATCGCTGTTGAAGCGGAGAAGTTCCTACGTTATTTTTTTCTTTTCCGAAGAACCGTTGCGATAGGCAGATGGAGTATCTGCGTAGGTACTGTCAAAAACTACATGCAAGTCGGAAATACTGTCTATTATGTGGTGCCCTGTTGATGTGGCTCGCACTCAGTAAAAATACGATGGAAGCCTTCCATGCAATATATAACAAATGTAAAATTTTCCGTCTAAATCAAAACAGAGTCCTAAGAGCTTTTGATCACTCCAAATAGTTCATTCCCATTTATTGTCATTCTTTACTAGTGTGAAACATAATCTCTTTCTGTTTCATGTATGAGATATAAAATTCATAGGTAGCAATTCAACTGAGGAATGAAATTTGTTGATATTCATGTTGTGTTTATGAGGAACACTAGTTTCATGATTTCTGATTGCTTATAGTTTCCGGACTTCGAGCAGAATTGAATTCCACTCGGATAGCGGTCACTGAATTCTCTTGTTAATCTGGTCCACACCAAAACCGGATTTACGAGAATGCGAATCTACTTGAAAGTTTCGAGTGACACAAAAGCTTGATATTGTATTTTATGAGTAAATGCAGTTTCATCTAGAAACAGAGAAAAAAATTCATTAAGAGATTTGCTGTATTCATAATAAACAATTGAAATGATTTATACCATCTTCTGTACTGTTAAATTAGTGATAATTACACATAACAGTCACTAATAAATAAAGTCTTCCTTCAAGAGCATTGATTAGTTTCCGACTGATTGATTCAAATTCCATCTCTATAAATAAAATATTCATATTTTTAGATGAAAAGAAGAAACGGCAATGGAGTTGGAGAATATGTGAGATATCTTAGGGATGAAGTTTCGAAAAACTTTTCTTCAGGGATGTTTTTAGAATTTTTTAACGTTTTAATTCTAACAAAATTTTGATAGTTTATTTGTTTTAACTCAATTCAAAGATCCTTCGAGCTACAACTTGATCCGATGGATATTCTGGGACGGATTTGACCTGATAACGAACTTATTCGACATATTCATTCCTAAAAATTTCAGCTGTCTAGCTCATTCCATTCGGACGTCATCGTGCCCACGGACAGACAGAATGATTTTGACCACAGATTCATCATCAACGAATCCTTACGAAACCATCTACAAGCACTCCGTTCTGGAGAACATGAGCGCCAAAAGCGCGCAAAAAGCTGAGGTATTCCAAATTTGACATCTTTAATTTCATCAATGTTTTCTCCAAAACTTCTGAAGAATCTCCAATATGTCATTCGAAATGGCCAGAGCAACCAAAGGAGCTGATAAAAAAAAAATAACAAGCATCTTTGCCAATTCATCTAGAAGAAGCTCTGCAAGTTTGGAGGGTATGTCACATCAGATTCAGCGATCAAAGTGATGATTTTTCAGAATCGAATCTTGTGAAACCGATTTTGGTCCCTTAACTGTTACAAATATGAAACAGGTGATATCAAAGGTACATTTCCGACGAAAACTAATTTTTGTGACTGATATCCGCAATTGTCACAATGTCAATCAGTAAAGAAATGCTCGTTTTCATTCAAGTCCCTTCACCGCGAATACTAAAGTACAGATTACTCGGGGTACTATCCTTTATATCAGAGTATTTCTCTGGTATGACCATTCATTGGCCCGAATCCACATATCAGAACACTCTCACGATTATATAACGACGAATCCAAACTCTAGGTACTTCGGATTATAAACTAATCTCGTTGGACAGGATTATTGATTATTAGCATTCATTATATGCGTTACTGCATAAAATTTCCTCCTCATTCTAAATAAAAGAATGCATACTAACATGAAAAACAAGCATACTCCTAGAACCGCCCAGGATAACTCCTATACCTTCAGATACTTCGATGTCATACAATTAATCCACTTTTCTTTAGAAACTGAAGATGTTGATAAGACTCTCCAAGTGTCTTGCCTTCGGTAGCTGGCTTGTTATTATTTGTAAATGAGAGCCCGGTATGCCATTATTGAATATAAAAATAAGGACGGATAGGTGAAAGAGGAAGGTCTATAATGATCGGGTAACCTGGATGTTCCAATTCTCGTAGGTGATTCTGGGGGAATGATTCTATTATTTGCTGTGGAATCTGGGGCCTAACAAATGGTGGAAAATGGGTTGAGGAAGCGGTAATCGTAGTTGTTTATGGTCCGCCCCTTAGCTGGTTTCTGTGTGGGAACTTCATTCAAACACAAATTAGAGAGCTATTTTTCAGCCACAGGTGTAGAAAGCAGGTAGAATATTCATCAAAATGAATTCTGTTACGCGGAGGGTGTAGTTTTTATGTCGTTTATCATTTTTGGGCGAAGTTCACCCTTTGATTCGAAGATTAATGATGAATTTCTCTGATGTTACTTACACTGAGGTGTTTCTTTTCTTGTAGTAGGTATCAAATTTTAAATTCGTCAACAATTTTCCAAGAAAAGATGAAAATTTAGATGTGAGGAGATTTACTCGAACATGTATTTCTCGATTCCCAATGGACCTGAATTAGTTGGTTCCATGGTAATATATCAACAAAACAAACACAATGATGCACATTGCGGAAACAAGTATAATCATATAAATGTACTTCATATACGATGCTATTATATGTAACCTACTCGGTTCCTTGCACTAGATGCAGAACATCAGTTAGGAAGGCATATTCTGGGTTTGGTGAATCTCAGTAGGTTAACCACACTGCTGTATCCTATTGTTCCAGTTTTAATGTGATTCCCACCTACCCATTCATTATGTGCACTTGCAGTTGTGAGTTTGTATTAATTAATTCAGTTGTGATCATGATGTATTAATAACATTCCCTGTTTATTTAGATTCTTGAGTAATTGCTGAAGTGTTAATGATGTGATAATATTGCGTCGGTTATTTCTCTATCAAAAGTTGCATTTCTGATTGGATAGGCTATCGTTAGATTAGAAACGTGACTTGCCTCCTTGAGTTTGCATGGCTTTATTTCCAAGGATGAATTACCTATTTCAACTACTTGCCTTCACTTTTTCTGCATTGTTTCAAATTTGCAGGATTTCGATTCCATTGCTATTTATTTCGTGACGTAAAAATCTCAAGCTTGTGGTCTTGTAGGATCCCACGATGCTAATATGATGGTATGCTTAGTGGGGCTGGTCATATGCAAAAGCTGGAACGGTTAAACTATTTCAAACGATTCAGATTTTTAGAGTTCCTTCAAATATGCAGAACAAATAAGTCGCGTTTTATATATATACTGGGTGTTCCGTAACTCAACGTCAAGCGGTTACTGGGCGATATGATACGTAATACCAGTTCTAGCAAAACTTAAAAAAATTCTGTCACTTGGTTATGTTGGAATAGGTATATATTTTTGCAATTGCAAAAATTGACACCCTACACTACATCCATAGGTTTTATAGTCAAAAATTTCCCAATTTTGCAGTGACTTTTTTTGAAAATAATCCTAAATAACCATGCTATTAATTAGAGTCAAAAATCCATTATTAGGTACAATTGTTTTAGTGAAAAACATAAAAGTTTCGCTGAGACATGGTTGAAAAATATGTTTTCACCTAACTATGACACTATTGTTTAAAAAAAAATGTACCGTACTGCCCTCGGCAAGTTACTTTAAAAACTGGCCCATTTAATCAAGATTACAAAATGTTATTATACTTGCTACTCATCCTCCCATATATATAAAATTACTTATTCATTTGCAAATGGACCCAAAAACAAACAAAATACATTTACCTGATTACAATGACTAATAGTTACTATTGCGTGGTATTTAGGTAAGTGAGATGTAATAGAGTGAGATAAAAAGTGACGCAGAATTGTAAAAGCAGCAGAGGAAAATACCTAAAGATTTGCACGTTTGGTGAAAAGATCTTTTCTGAGGCGATGCAGAGCATGTATTTGTGGCGAAGGCAAGCAATTTGAAAATTTATTATAATTTTAAAGAAAAATAAATATATTACAAAATTTTCTCGTGTCTCATTATGATTACATCTTGAAACAATACAACCATTATATCATACTTTCAAATTTTAATTGTTCTATAATCAGTTGAAAATATTGATAATTTATTTATTGTTTATGAAAGCATGTATTATACCACTAGATGAAAACCAGGCTTCGCTCGGGTGAAATTTGACTCATAATACGCATCTAGGTGCAAAATGTAGATAGATGTTTCTGTAGTCATCGGCATAATTCTTAAGTACGTGTTGTTTCTATACTTCCAAAAAATACAGTACGGTAGTTATTGTTGTGATTGTACTTTAATGCAATCCTTGCCTATTTAATTAACCTATCTATATAGTAATTCAATTATCAATGAAGTAATTCGTTATAATTAACCTATTTATATAATTTGTTATAATTAACGGTAATTAACCTATCTATATAGTAATTGAATTATCAATGAAGTAATTCGTAAAAATGAAGTATCTTTTTGTACGTGTAACTCCTAACCAAAAAAAAACCTGGCAATAACTAACCTTAGGCCTATATTACTTAAAGTAGGCGACCAGACGTTTTTATTAAATCGCTAGTGCCTTGAAAATTCGCAAAACGGACACAACCGTCAACGACGTCTGCCCTGACGCGTCTGCCCGCGTTCGGGTCGCGCACTCAGCGATGAGCCACTTCTTCCCCACCGCACCTACCCCACTCCCCCCACGCCCCGTTCGCTTGGCACCGCTGCCGGTATTTATCACCGAAACGGTATTTATCGCCGAAATTGCTATAACTCTGCATTTTAAATCTGTGATATCTGCGAAAATATTTATTTAATTTGCATGCTGTAAAAAGTCATATTGATTTTTATTAAATGCACAATGTATTTAAGATACTCAATTGGGTAAGGATTAATACTGTATTGCTTGAAATCGCTTCGTAAATAAGCCATTATTTCTCGTACAAAGTAAAGGATAAAAAATGGTTATTGTGGGTTATTCCTAAGAGATAAACATATACTATCACTGACTTTTTTGTAGACCTTTTTAAGTTGAACAATACTGTTGTGTTGATCTATCTTGTAGGATTCAGTCAGCGTTTGCAATGTAAGCGCAAAATATGTGTTTTTTTACGACCTCACATTAGAAACCTCAAAAATTGTAGCCTATGTGTTATTCTGATGTATAAGCTATATTGTGGTAAAGTTTCATTCAAATCCATTCAGTAGTGTTTACGTGAAAGAGTAACAAACATCCATACTTACAAACTTACGCCTTTATAATAGTAGTAGGATTTTGTTATCTTGATTAAATGGGCCATTTTTTGAAGTAACTTACCGAAGATAGTACGGTACATTTTTTTTAAAGATATAGTGTCAAAGTTAGCTGAAAACATATTTTTAACCATGTCTCAACGAAACTTATATCTACAGCTTTTTTACTGAATCAATTGCACCTAACAATGGATTTGTGACTGTAATCAATAACATGGTTATTTAGGATTACGTTGCTAGAAATGCTATAACCTAGCATATCGCCCAGTAACCGCTTGACGTTGAGTAACGGGACACACTGTATATTCTTTTTGAATTTTGGCTTACAATTTTTTGATTAGCAAGCAATAGAGCGTGTAGTGTTAGCAGGGGTTACTGACAAACAAAATGTCCGAATCTGGGGTGATGAACAACCCGAAGAATCTCAAGAATTGCCATTAAATTAAGAAAAATCAACTGTTAAGTATGCTTTATGGGCCGGTGAAATAATCGGTCCATATTTCTTCAAAACCGAGGACCAATGCTACTGTGAATGGTGACCGTTATCGCACCATGATAAGAGACCATTTGTTGCCGAAATTGAAGCCCGTGGTCTAGACGGAATGTATTTTCAACAAGATGGTGCCACTTGCCATACAACCCGTGAAACCATGGCTTTATTACCATAGCATTTCGGCGAGCAGATCATTTCACGCTTCGGACCAGTGAATTGGCCGGCTAAAACATGTGACATCACACCTCTTGATTTTTTCCTTTGGGGCTATGTGAATTCCAAAGTCTACATGGACAAGCCGGCTGCGATTGAGGTATTGAAGGCCAATAATACGAGTCATTGGAGAAATATCACACGAAATACTCACACGCGTCATCGAAAATTGGAACTATCGAATGAATTGTGTTAACCGTAGTCGACGTCTGCATTCGAAAGAAATTATCTTCAAAAAATAACTGTAAGGAATGGTTTTTTTGTTTGTTCATAAAGATTAAAAACAAAATTGCTTTTATCAATTTTTATTTATTTAAAAAAAAGTAGGTACCTCTAAATGAATCCCATTTTATATATTTATATTTATAAATATGTATATGTATATTTAGTGGTGTTTGCTTTACATATGAAACGAATACCAGATCAGTATTGCATATTCGTATGAATGATTTTAAAGAATTAGTTTCAGAATAAAAATTTCATCACCGACCAAAAATAAGAGGGAAACCAATAAAGCTCTCTAACAATACTGTCGAGCAATTTTGCTTTGTAGATGTCTACAACAGGTACCGACTCTCTTATCAGACACCCATGAAAACCAAATGAGTGTCTGCCGTGCAATTAATATCCTTCAGGAAAAAAGATACCGTGAGCGAATGGGTAGGAAGCGGAAACGAAAGGCGCGTAAAATAAAAAAACGGAATTACAAGGTTTCCGTTTCCGGTAACCCCTCACGAGGAACCTGAAAGAGAATAATGTTTAAAAATAAAATTCTCGCGAAAGAGGGGCAGCAGCCTATGTACCGTAGCGCTCCATCAAGCCGGCTTGTCACAAAAGCTGGCGGGGCCCTTCTGAATAAACAGTCCGAAATAAAAGTGAAACTTTTTTATGAAGATGAACGCTCACGACTATACTAATTACTCCGTCGAGATCCCGTTGTTAGACAATTAAAAATAATGCCGTCTTACGGAAACGTTTTTTTCTATGTTTGTGTAATACGCCGCTGAAACTCTCGTGTTTTATGCCAGCATTTATTCCGATCCTCATAATGTGTTCACATTTGGAGTTGTACAACTTCATCCTGCTAGAATTTTTGCGTTAGTATTTATACTGGAATGAGAGAAGATTGATATCACACCCACGGTGTTTTAGGTACTTGAAGTAAGAAACAGCCTTCTCTTTTTCATTCAAGTAATTGCAACAACGTAGAAGGCTTTAGAATTTGTTCTAGTCTTGGAGCAATTGAAACTCTATTATTATTTTAACAAAACCTTTCAGAAGCTCTGAATAAGATCAGTGCGTTTTTATTCTAATTTGTACGGATATCTGAAATGCAATATTATGGCAGAATATGAAAGGATGTCGTTCATGGAGATCAGAAATGACAACTCGAATAAACAAAACAATATGCCACAATGAACGTCAATGAATTCAAATAATTTATGATTCGGGCATTGATATTTATGATAATGTTTTATGCTGGGTTCTATTAGCGTTAATCTTTGATCAACTTATTGATTGAGCGATTTTATGCCTGAAATTCCGTGAATTCGATATTCCATTGGTCAATCTGACGTATCCATTGAAGTATTCTATGCATTCTTTCATCTATGGGAGGTAGAAAAAGGAGGAATCACTCGTATGTAACAATGATCTAAAAGTTTTCATCGAAATGGCACAAATAGAGATGTCGCTGGTATCTCTGGATGACTTCACTGTTGCCATGCTACCGTTTTATCGGTATTTCTACCGACTTAGAATCTAATCTACTAAACATCGGTGAAAGCATTCGATTTTTCAATTCCATAAATGAGTTTTTCATCCAAAATGTTCGAATCAACATCAAAATGAATCCTCCTATATAACTCCTTTTCAGATACGAAATACATCAGAAGAAGCAAGTGTAGTAAATGGATGCTTTGCGATCTTTGTCGTTGATAAGGTTCATGTGATGTTGAGTCGAGTCCTAAAAACATATGTTGATATACAGTTATGGATGTAAATATAAATTTTATGAACCTGTTGAATTTTTTGGTGTACCTAAATTTGTTTTTTTTTTATTGCTAAAGCTCATGATCGTATTACTTTTCTAGTTGAGGAAAATGAATAAATCAGTAATTAAAAGTAAGCCTTTTCCAATTTTCATTATGAAGTTTATGTTTTCTCTCAATAATCTACCGATTATTGGCAGACGTTTCTACCGATATTATGTTCGGTCTTTCGGCAACGCTAGTTTACCTAGTTGATGGTTATCTCTAGCTCTCATTCAAGAGATATTATTGAATTTCAAATAATTTTTCAAGGCCAAAACATGCTAGAAATACATTGTGAATAATATTGAAATACATACGAACACTTGTTGATAGTTGATCTTTGAGCTTCCAGATAAATTTCCAGTTTTCAGTTTGGTCGACCTTCAGTCGAATTACAACACAAGCACCATCTACATTGGTGCACTTTTTACATACGAACCGATTCTCGTTTTCTCTACCCACCATACTTCGATGAAACCCACCAATAATATCCATTTTGATAGTATTTGTTTTGAAATTATCTATCGGAGTTCTTTTAATTGTATCGGTGTTTACTTGGTGGAAATTGATTTCAAAATAAATAATAAGATTCAGATTTGAGGAAATCTGAATCTTATTATTTATCAGGTTGTTCGAAAAGTAATTTCGTTTTTTCCCGTCCGAGGACTCAATTACGTTTTTTCGAAACCAACTTCATACATAAGCCGCATAACCATTGAGAGCTGATATTGCAAGGCTTGTGTATGAAAAAGTTCTATTGATTCTACACAGTAGTTTTTGGTTGGTGCTCTTTTAAATATGGAGAGCAATAAGCAGCTTTTCGTCATAATTTACTTTTTTACTTCAGAAAAGGTGAAAATACTGTCCAAGCGAGAAAAAAAAATGGTACAAGGTACAACAGAAGAAGCGGTAAATTCAAATCATCGGTGATTCAAATTTTCAGTAGTTCTAATTGGCAATTAAGTTATATATTTGGTGACTAGGATATTCGCATAGCTGTTTTTGAGTATATTTGATGTTGTGGGAGTATAAATTTTCAATCAATTCGTTATAATAGCTTCTCAAAATTTTTGTTATCTCAAAGAAGAGGAAGGATCATTTGCAATAGAATTATTTTATATTATTTATATATACGATATTTCGTATTTATATACTATATATTTATTTTTGTTATTTCGTGATTGTAGTATCTTTATTTTTTAACCACTCAAAATGTATTGAAAATTTAGGAAGGAAACGGAGGAATGACCTCTTTCAAGAACACAACGAGTTGTTAAAACAATTCTTATCTAAAAAATAATTACAAAGCTATGAAAATTGTTAGAAAATATTTTTATTTATTTCCCAAATGCCACCAGTTCCATATACAATTACCTAATTCTATTATATAAAATTTTCTGTACACAGTTTCCACCAAAATTACAATGAAATAACAGAAAAATTCACAGTTTATCCAGATATGAACTAACAAAAATAATTTCTCCTCTGATGACCACTACTACATGTATTGAAATTTCAAATTATAATTAAATTAAATCATTTCTTTAAATATTTCATTACATATAAATTATATTTACAGTTATTTATATGGATATGTTTATGTTTATTTATTTATGACAAAAAAAAATTGTTCAATTTTAATATTTGTAATTTCTAAAGTATTTCCACCGTATTAATAACACAATAACTTATTCAATATCTTTTTAACACTATCCATGATATGATCCATGATAATAATAATAATAATAATAATAATAGGGTCTTTATTTACAAAAACCAGTAAAAAAATACATTAAGGGCGGAGTCTAGCATAAGCTACTCCACTCAACCCCTGATAAATACAAAAAAAATCAAATTACAATATTTTTTTCACATGAAAGAATATTAACACAAAAAAAAAAAATTTCCATAAGAATATACATCGCAACTGAAAATGAACTGAGCACCAAAAAGAAAAATTACCATAACTTAAAGTTATCTCTGGCTCATAAGCAACTTCATTTTCACTTCCCTCCTTAATGCCCCGACAGAAATTTCCCCACACAAAACCAAAAATTACCTGAACCAAATCGAGGCAACATCAGCCTTCCCCATGCCTTATAGCAACACTGTGAACATCACGTCTAAAAACTAACTTCGTTCTCAAATATGGAGGAATACCCGTACCTAAAACTCGATGAACCAGAACACACATATGGAACCGGAAAACATTCTCCACCCTGAGCCACCCCAACACTTTTATACCATCACTAATTCCTCTATCATATTTTCTCAAACCCAAAACAAAACGAACGCACGAATTTTGCATTTTTTGCAGCCTATATTTCTCTACGGAATCAAGACAAGGATAAAAAACTGTCAAACCGTAATTCAACCTTGACAACACAAGGGTCTCGCAGAGGTATTTACGTGATGCAAAATCTAAGGAGTGTCTTTGACGATACAAATATCGAAGCGCCAGGAAACAACTTCTCAACAGGAACGAAACATGCTCTCTGAATCTTAGCTGACAGTCGAAAAAAATACCTAGATTTCTGCAGCAGTTGGAGGATGGAATTCTATCATCGCCTATTTTAATATGTAACTCCTCACTGAGCGATCTTGGGAAGAAAGGAATGTAAAAACATTTATCGACATTTATTTTAAGGTTATTCCACGTGCAATAATCCATCACTCTTGACAAGTCCTCATTGAACCGCTCGACAGCTGACGTGACAGTATATGGAGGGAAAGAGAGGCGAATCTGAGTGTCATCACAATAAAAATAGATGACAACAAATCTAACCACTCTATACATGTCGGCAATGTACATCAAGAAAAGTAGAGGGCCAAGAATGGAACCCTGCGGAACACCTGAAGTTATTGGGCAGTATTCGGAAAACACATCCCTCAATTTGACACATTGGTATCTTCCAATAAGGTAAGACCTGAAAAATCTTACAGAAGATTTATCAAATCCAAAGTAGCTCAATTTAGCACAAAGCAGTTCATGGTCCAAAGTATCGAACGCTTTCGCGAAATCCAACAGAGCAAGAATCGAAGCATGCCCTTCATCCCGGGATTTGAGAATGTCATCAGTTATATTTAAGAGAAGAGTGGTAGTGCTGTAACCCCTCCTGAAACCAGACTGATGATCGGTAAGAATTCCGTTGTTGGTGGCGTAGTCATAAATTTGGGTGAACAATACTCTCTCGAGAACTTTTGACATAGCCGGCAAAACGCTTATAGGTCGAAAATCGGAAGGATCCTTAGGATCAGAATTTTTGGGCAATGGATTCACAATAGAGCACTTCCAAGCGTCCGGAAAACACCTCGACTCAATGCAAATATCAATTGATCATTGAACTCTATATGAATACCTATATGGTATTTAGAGTTCAATGTCCATGATGTACAACATAACCTTACTTTCACTTATCTATGCACTTAACGAAATCGTTTTGAAATTATCTGTTCCCACCTGTTCTCACCCGTTCGTGTCATAGAACAACTTACAGAACCTGGTTCTCTGTGACCCCAGTAAAACTGGGAACTGCCACCCGAACAAACCTATTGTCATTTTTGTGTACGATAGTGCAATAAATAAATATTGTATTCCACCACATAAATAATAGCACTTTTATACTGATAATGAAAGCAATTCATACAAAATTATTCTCTAACCATTCCAAAATATCAAAAATGCACAATGTTAATATTCAAGTTTTCACTTCTGCCGGCACTCCCGGAGTGCAACCCGTCTTTTTTTTTGAGCTTTTGCCGGACAATACAACGATTAATTCAGAAGTCTATTGTCATCAGCTGGACGAATTGAATGATTCACCTAAAGAGAAGAGGCCCGAATTAATCAACAGGAAGGGTGTAGTGTTCCACCAGGATAATGCGAGACCTCAAACAAGTTTGGTCACTCGCCAAAAACTTTTACAGCTTGAATGGGACGTACTGCAACATCCACCATATGCTCCAGATCTGGCGCCTTCCTACTACTATTTGTTCCGGTCCCTGCAAAATTTTTTGGATGGCAAAACCTTTACCTCAATTGAAGATGTCAAAAACCACCTGAACCAGTTTTTTGCCAGCAAGGACCAAATATGAGAGGGGAATTATGTTACTGCCAGGAAGATGGCAAAAGGTGTTGGAACAGAATGGCCAATATATAATTTAATAAAATATTTATTCATTATACGAAAACTGTCTTTCATGTTCCCCAAAAAAAAACGAAATGACTTTCCGAACAACCCAATATTTGTACGAGTTTAAATAAATGACATGTTCTAATCCTGCGTTAGAATATTTAATTCATTAAGTGCAGTTTCAAATGACACAGTATTGTGACTGAAATGAAATTGAAGAGAAACTGTATTTGTGGTCATTTTCAATAGAAAATATTCGTTCTTGGAATCTTTAATATTGTCTATTTTCGTTGCTTTTGCATCGCACTGTTCCAAAGTTAACCAAAAGGTTTCAGAACAAGTGTCAGTACATTTCCTTAATTTCAAAATATTTTCATCCACATGACATTTGGCAGCGTCCAACTGTCAACGTCATTAGAAAATTTTTAAGTTACGAATTGAAAAAATTTATTTTTTTCCAGTTAGAACGAAACCAAATTTCACATAGATACTCATAACTCACAGATTATACATTTTGTAATTTTAAGAAGCGAAAAAAAGAATTGGGATATGGAAGAGGGCACTTTGATACTGACCGGTTTGGTCCCTTTTATAGCATCATCATCATAACTTCAGCTCAATAATAAGCGCCGGCAGACATTTATTCTTCGTGTCGAGGATCGTATTATCGTAAAGTTCACAAAAGGCTACTGCAATTGAGAATGATTTTATGGATAGCAATTACTTGATTTGATCTCTGCAATATTCTCTTTGATACAAATTTTCAATGGTAATTCAATTGAACTCTTGCTACTTGGAGCAGGATGATGTTTTAACTTCAATTTTAATATCTATTAGAATCACACTGTAATATCATATAGTAGATAATTTCTCAGCTAAAAATGATATTCCATCGACAATAGCAATAGTGGTTTACAGAATATCCCACCAACAGAAGAGATAGGAGAGTTTAAGCAGATCTCACCAATTGAACGTACAATAAATTCTTGAAACACTTACCCGTATCAGTCCAAAACTTTTTTATGCAATTAATTCTTCTTCTGCTTCAATGAGGCCTATTACCTGTTTTCTGTGAGCCAATAGTTATAATCTTTGATTGTAGGCTGAGATTTGTTGAACATGTTTCGATGTTGATAAGGAGGTCGTTTCTTGCTCTTAGACATCTAAACAAGTATCGACGCATTTTGGGTTTTAGTTCGGCAAATACCTCTGCAAGTTCCTCGTTATGTCATCCTTAAGTTATGGATTCGTTGAGTTTTATCATTGCCTAGATTCAATCACTAAGTGCAGACTGCAGAAGATGCAGAATGCTTGTTGTCAATTCATAGTTGGTCTGCGAAAATTTGACAGAATTTCAAGTAGAATAAGTCAACTCAAGTGGTTGAAAGTTCATGTTTTATTTGTCTTGCAGTTGGCCCCTTTGGTCTGTAGTATTTCGTCAACATTTGGCCCTTCATATTTGCGTGAAAAGTTGGTATTTCGAGGTGATGCCCATGGTGTATCTGTGAGACATAGGGATCGGCTTTTGTTGCAAAGGTTTAGGTCGGCCGTGTTTCAGCGATCTTTCAACACTTGATTTCGGAACTGTTCGTTACTGTTCTTTACGGTTCCTGATCTAGAGATGGGTACAAGGTACAACAGAAGAAGCGGTAAATTCAAATCATCGGTGATTCAAATTTTCAGTAGTTCTAATTGCTTAATTAAGTTATATATATTCGGTGACTAAGGATATTCGCATAGCTGTTTTGAGAGTATATTTGATATTTGTGGGAGTATACACATTTTTAATCAATTCGTTATAATAGCTTCTCAAAATTTTTGTTATCTCTCAAGAGAGAGTGAAGGATCATTTGCAATAGATGAATAAAACAATTGCATAATTTTTGATCAAAGTATGTAAGATAATTATTTTATATTATTTATATATACCATATTTCGTATTTATATATTATATATTTATTTTTGTTATTTCGTGATTTTTATTTATCTTTATTTTTTAACCACTAAAATGTATTGAAAATTTAGGAAGGGAAACGGAGGAATGACTCTCTTTCAAGAACAATGGAACGACTTGTTAAAACAATTCTTATCTAAAAAAATAATTACAAAAAGCTAAGTGAAAATTGTTAAAAATATTTTTATTTATTTCCCAAATGCCACCAGTTCCATATACAATTACCTAATTCTATTATATAAAATTTTCTGTACACAATTTCCACCAAAATTACAATGAAATAACAGAAAAATTCTGCAGTTTATCCAGATATGAACTAACAAAATACAATTTCTCCACTGAG
Source organism: Micraspis discolor (assembly GCA_030674115.1). Lineage (NCBI taxonomy): Eukaryota > Metazoa > Arthropoda > Insecta > Coleoptera > Coccinellidae > Micraspis > Micraspis discolor. The sequence continues at coordinate 9,617,863 of JARTUT010001740.1, forward strand.
TAGACCTTACTACATACGTATTGAAATTTCAAATTATAATTAAATTAAATCATTTTCTTTAAATATTTCATTACATATAAATTATATTTTACAGTTAGAACATATGGATATGTTTATGTTTATTTATTTATGATGCAAAAATTGTTCAATTTTAATATTTGTAATTTCTAAAGTATTTCCACCGTATTAATAACACAATAATCTGATTCAATATCTTTTTAACACTATCCATCATATGATCCATGATCATTGAACTCTATATGAATACCTATATGGTATTTAGAGTTCCAATGTCCATGATGTACAAACATAACCTTACTTTCACTTATCTATGCACTTAACAGAAATCGTTTTGAAATTATCTTATTCCCAATCTGTTCTCACCCGTTCGTGTCATAGAACAACTTACGCGACGATTCCAAGAGTTACAGAACCTTGGTTCTCTCTGTGACCCTTAGTACAACTGGGAACTGCCACCCGAACAAACCTATTGTCATTTTTGTGTACGATAGTGCAATAAATAGAATGCTTGTATTCCAACCATTATAAATAATAGCACTTTTATGCACTGATAATGAAAGCAATTCATAAAATTATTCTCTAACCATTCCAAAATACCAAAAATGCACAACGTTAATATTCAAAGTTTTCATTTCCTGGGCTTTAGCACTCCCGGAGTGCAACCTGTCTTTTTTTGAGCTTTTGCCGGACAATACAACGATTAATTCAGAAGTCTATTTGTCTTGCAGTTGGGCCTTGGTCTGTAGTATTTTCGTCAACATTTTGGCCCTTCATATTTGGTGAAAAGTTGGTATTTCTGAGGTGATGCCCATGGTGTATCTGTGAGATATAGGGATCGGCTTTGCTGCTGAAAAGGTTTAGGTCGGCTGTGTTTCAGCGATTCTTCACATATCAGGTGGTTAATATTCATAACAGCTTTCATAATGTTTTTAAATTTTATTCGGTGAATGGTCTGAGGAAGCATTTGAGAGCTTTTTTATTATTACGTCAATAAAGTTAATTTGCTGCATATATGTAATGTATCTTGTTTTTGAGAAAAAATCTCTTTTTTTCTTCTCATTTTTGTACATGAATTGTTTGTTTTTACTGATTGCTATATATGCATGTTGTAGTTTTTTTTGTTGTATCTCTCCATTGTAAAAGTGAGGTTGAGTGGAATAGCTTAAGCTAAACTCCGCCTCTGAATTTTATTTGATAAAATACCGAGGGGTAAATATCTGGGGATTTATTGGGATTTACTGTGATTTATGCGAATTCAAGAGGATTTATGAGAATTCAAGAGGATTTATAGGATTTACCTGGGATTTACAGTGATTTATAAAGGATTTACCGAGGATTTACGAAGAATTTAAATCATCACGTTCGGCGCAAGAGCACTTGTCTACCACGTGCCATAAAATCGTCCTGCGATCTCAGCAAATTAGCTCCATGTGCTGCGCGAATAAACACGATTTAAGCGCGGCATTGCCGGTTCTACTGAAACCACCTGAAGTTTCAGGAAAATCTCCGTTTGATTCATACATAATAAATTCCCAGTTTAGGTCCATATTGAAAAAAACTTAGCTATAAAATATTAATAACGAACTAGGCAAGCTTAAATTTAAATTTATGATTATTCATCTGATTAATCGGTTTTTGAATGATGATTATTTATCGAATTATTTTATGCTCGGCATTTATGTTTTGGAATAGTTGAGTCTGGCAACATTTCCAATTTGCGTATGCTTTCTTCGGCACTTATTCGCTATTGGGTCATTAGGTCGGTTGCTTAGCCTATTCGAGAGCGTATTAATATATTATTATTATAACAGTCTCTTCTTGGTGACGAATAGTGATTAATTAGTGAGATGACAAGTGAAATTTTAGGTAAGTTTTATCCGTTTTATCTTGTTCACAAGAATCATTATGTCATGGTTTATCTCTCATAGTGATGTGATGTATTTATACGTTTGCAGGTTTTATATCTGCGTCACTCTTATGTGTATAATATTATGAATGTAAAAAATCTTAACATTTCACTTTAGTAGTTATCGGTTTGCTTGAAGCTTGAAACCTCTGTGATTTGTGAATTGAGATTTTTTTTATGATTTTAGATTCCAAATTCAAGGTTGGTTAAAAAATCATAATCAATATAGCTGGTCCGTTTCCAGAAACTGACGATGGAAACAAGTACATCCTTGTTGCTATGGACTACTTCTCCAAATGGGTGGAGGCTTACGCCATTCCGAATAAAGAAGCCGCAACAGTTGCTGATGTCTTGGTCAAGGAGATGTTCTGCAGATTCGGCATGCCTATGGAGCTTCATTCAGATCAGGGACGCAATTTCGAGTCCAGCTTGTTCCAGACCCTATGCGAGTTGCTTAGGATCAAGATGACCTGAACAACTGTCCTCCACCCATAGTCAGACGGCATGGTCGAGAGAATGAATAGACTGTGAGAAAATATTTCTGCCAAGGTTGTCTCCGACCACCAGAGAGATTGGGATAGGTACCTGCATCTATTCACCATGGCCTATAGATCATCCGTGCAGGAATCGACAGGGAAAACCCCAGCATGCATCATGTTCGGTCGCGAGATGAGACTCCCTTGTGACCTGGAGTTTGGGTGTACGCCTGGAACGGATATTGCTGGTGAGAATTACGTGAGCAGTCTGAAGGGGAGATTGCACTACATCCATGAGAAGGTCCGGAAAAACCTGCAAATTGCAAGTGATCTCATGAAGACTCGTTACGACATCAAGGCGGCAGTAGGTGGATACGAGGTGGGAGATTTGGTATGGTTGTTCAGCCCCCAGAGGAGAAGAGGGCTATCCCCAAAGTTACAGAAGGATTGGGAAGTACCATATAAGGTTGTGAAGAGGATTAACGACCTAGTCTACCGCATCCAAAAATTGCCAAGAGGAAATAAACGTGTAGTTCATGTGAATCGCCTGGCAAGGTATGAGGCCGATCATAACGCTCAGGACGAGACGGGAGTGGGAAGGACTACAACTCAGACCCCAGATCAAGAGGAATTGAGCTTTAATCAGTTCATGGCAAATTATGGAGAAACCGGAAAAGCGAGGTTCGGGATCACAACCGAGGAGCAACAAGATCTTTTTGCGGTACCGGTAGACTACTCATTGGCGCAGCTGTGCAGCTGAAGATCTCAACATGTCTCCTCTTCAAGAAGAAATTTGGTCGTGTAACAGACCTCATGGGACAACAACCTTCCCTTAGCCGAATCCTGAAGTTGACCGATGGACCTCGTTACCTCTTCTATACGGTAACCAAGGAAAAATCTTATGGAAAGCCAACCTACCAGGCCATGTGGAGTACCTTGATGAACCTTAGAGACGAGCTGGCTAGAGTAGGTGTGAACAAGCTTGCAATTCCCAAGCTGGGTTGTGGACTGGATCGTCTGAACTGGAGAGTAGTTCTTAACATGCTGGAGATAACTTTCCAGAATACCGATGTCCGAATACGGGTTTGTAGTTTCAAGCCGAAAGGCGGTCCCGTAAAGAAAACGTTATCCTGCTATTTCGATCAACAAGGGATCTGCAGAAATGGGAGCGCTTGCAGATTCAATCATGAAGGAAAAGTTCGGGGACCGAACATTTTTTTAAGGAGGGAGCAATGTAACAAAACCGAATATGAACATTTTAAGGACTGCTGCGACAACAGAGGAGTTCCGCTTCATGCGCCGACAAAGGGATTAAGAACATGATGAAAGGGACCGCTCGCCATAAAGCTGTCGTATAAAAAACGATTAATGGTGGCATATTTATGTGACATAAAAGAGACTGCTACTATCATTCTGGAATGTGAAGCATTTTTCTGGTAACTTCTAGAAAAACAGCGCCGGATATAAATGACTGAAGCCGATTCATGGATTCATTCATGGATAGAACTTGCCGACGAATAAACAGGTGTTCCTAGTGAAATTCTGTAGATAAATTGTGTATATAAATTATTGATTATTGTTAGTTAAGTGTGAATATAAATTAGTTTAAAGAAGACTTGTATTGATTTTCTATTTCTCTGAGGAAAAACGTAACAATAGTATATGTTAATAAAACAATTGAAATCTTTGAACCCTCCTTATTATTTATCGTTTTGCTAGGCATCTGAGCCGTCAGTTTATTTCCAAGCAAGTCCGAATCAAAAATAAGTTACATTAGTAAAACTGATTAGGATTTACGGGGGTTTAATCGGATTAAAGGGGATTTATAGGGATTTATTTGAAATTATAGGGATTTATAGAGATTGATGGGTATTTATGGGGATTTACGTTAAATACCTAATAAAGGCCCTTTATTATTATTATTATTATTAATAGATGCATTGCTTTCCTGCAATTGACAGCCAACTATCTCTGCAACTATTTGGCGGTAATCTGGTGGTCTTATTTCTGTCGGCGTCCCATTTTATGATATTTGTTCTAGTCGTTAATTCATTATCATACAAGCATGTGTATTCTATGCTTTTTTTCTGTCACACACCTTACCATGTCACCGATTCCGCATTTTCTGTGATATGATATGTATTCGAAAAGATCGAGCATATTTCGACTAACAGATATTTTACGCCAAAAGTCAAAAGAATAAATTTTGTTTATGAAGGAGGGTACATATTGATTAAGCCGTAGGACAAAATCTCTGGGGGTAGTCTGTCGTTTTAACACCCAATTTCGGGAAACAGGCATAAAGCTTTCATCATCCCGAATATTTCCTAATAAAACAAAGCGCATACTATTATCTTGAGGGGGCGCTACCTAAAAATAATCTGAGTTATGTTCAGGAGCAATCTCCCTTTAGATGCATGAACGCATCTTTGCGTTACATGGCCTCCAGTAGCGTAGAGGGGGTTTCATAAGTTTATTATTCATGTCACCTTGGCGTGGAAATGGTCTCACAAACCTCAATGATAACCTGACACTGGGCTAAGGACCGAATTACATTAATTATGAATGGAATAAAATCATTTCATCAAGTGAAACAGCATTAGTAATTTTTGGAAAAAAAAAAAAATTTGATACCCTTGGTTGCATTATCAACCTGCTGTGATTACAATTTTATGAAAATCTTTGAACAATGCAATCTCTTATAATAGTGCTGTCAACTCAATCATGAATTATAGAAATATCATTGTCAACTAAGTAAAATACAATGTGTAGATTTTACACTTGATCAAGCGAAATGTGCGAAAACTATTTGAAAAAATGATGAGAAATTTGATAAAAATCTTAGTCGCAATTTCAAAAATCAAGAGATTTCAAGTTTTTTTTTTAACGAATGATCATCATTCGATTCAATTTTTTTTTCATTTAGAGTTAACAATGGTATTTTTGAGTACCTAACCTTATTCGAAAGCTCACAAGATTTACCAGAAATGAATTGAAAAATCTTCAATTCCGAACAGCAAAAGTTGTTAAAAATAATAATAAGTTTATATTAATATTTAAATTTTTGAAATGTTACTTCTGTTCTATCTGTTGACATTGTTAAAAATATTCACTAACATAAAGTAGGTAATCTCAACACAAAAATCCGAGGGCATTATTTGATGTTTATAAATGTTTATAAACTTTCTACCTTTACTTATTATCTCATTATCAGCAAAGGCGACGACCCTTTTAAACAAAACAGTATCAAGTATTTTTATTGATATGCAGGACCCCTTTGCTACAAAAATAAAATAGTACTTTTATATCCTAACAAAGAGGCAATTGTTGTACCAATTCGAAATTCAAGCTAAATGAGCCATTTTTTAGGACACAATTGTCGAATAAAGAATTCATGAGGGTTTGAACAAAGTTGCACTTAATTTAATCAGAGAGCTGAGATTATCTATAAGTCATTCTATGAGTACAGAAGTTAAACATAAGGCTTGACAAATATTTTATTTCCCACCAAAACGTATTTCGTACAGTTATCCCAAAAGGTGAATTCACAAAAAAAATCAACTCGTTCCTATCCAAAATCCTCTTTTTTCAGCTTTCCAATCACATCATTTCGACGCACCTACAAATCATGCACAAAACGAGTCTCCAAGGTGAAATTCGCCTGCTAATTTTGATGGTTGTCTCAATAAAAATGTCCGGAGTTCATTTCCATCTCGTTGCTGAAAAGCAGCCAACTATCGCCCTGCCATAAAGTCAAACCCCTCTGAAAATACGTCATGAGTCATATTTTACATTCTGAACCGGTATGATCCACAGGGGGTCCTAGGGTCGTTCACATGGCGGAGAGTATTTCTATAGATAGCTCGTGTGCATTTAACTAGGGTGCTGTTTCATCTCTGCTATCCCCTTTACCTCGAATGATAAAACGGGAGTTCAGTGTCGGAGCAGAGGGCGCGACTAGCTATATCATCCGGAAATTAAAATCTTACCTGGCATACCTAGAATATTTCGATGCATTCTGCCGTTTGTGTCACATGGGATGTATGTTCAATCAATTGGGAAATCTTCCGGCATCCGATTCATCTTCGAAACATGGCAATATACTTTGAAATATATAACATGACTGTGGCTCAAAGGCTGGTGCATCTATCACATATTCGCTCAAACTCAACTGCTTACCCATTAGGTTCTGTAATACCTTTGTCAATTGTACTTCTAGTTCAGTTAATAAGATGAAACTGATGTAAGAAAGCGATTACTATAAATATTTGGCATTGACATGACTTGCGTTCAAACGAATTAAACAATTTCAATGCACTTGAAGAGTTACAATAATTCAAATTCAAACATTTTTAACTTATTTTGGCAACTACTGTAACTTATACAATGAATTTTATGGACTACTACAAAATACCATTAAATTTTTCCTTTCTCTAGTTACTTTTCTGATGATATCTCGGTAGGTATTGAAATATCGAACTCGATACTTTTGCACTCGCAATAAAATGTTTCATCGACAACTAAAGTGATATACTGGGTGTTTCATTGCAAATTTTAAAATAGATATTACTTCTGGTGAAACCTGAAGATCAGAATTGTTGCAAAATATGAAAACAAATATGGAATCTACTGTAGTATCCATCTTCCATAATTCATTTCAATATCTATAATTCCAGATATATTTACTTGAGTCCACACATTTGCCCATCACTGTATAATTTTTAGAATGAATTTGGGCTATTCATACTTTTTCTGATTATTACATGAAATGGGTTATTTATTTCTCTGTATTGTGTGTTTTATTCTCATATTCCATTTGGCAACTAAGCTAAGAAAGTGAGTTTTTTATACAATAGAATTAAAAATTTTCGAACTCGAATGATCAAATTGGACTGAAACATTTTTCATTTCTCACATTGATCAGACTAAAACAAAAATCGAGACACACTAGCTTCGACAACATGAACATAAAATTCAAGATAATGCGTTAATATTATTCAACTTTACGAAATTGAAAACACTCTTGATTCGAAGAATGTCATCAACATAATACTAGATAGCATGTCAATATTTTCTAACTTCATCTTTTTAAAATAAATAAATTTTTCTGGTTTCGTCCAAAAGATTCTCAAAAATCGAAATAAATTCATCCGCATCATAGAATATCATGAAATAAAGGTTCAATCTCAAAATAAGAGGAACTTCAAATGGAAAACCAGAGAAAGTTAGGAGAATCTCATATTATACTCAAAGATTTCAACACATACAGTGAGCGTCATAATTATGGAAGAAATCCGTTTTCTCAAAAGAAAAATATTTGGCAACAAAATCTTGAAACAGGTCTATTCTTGTTTCACTTTTACGAAATTTTGATTTTTGAAGGATTTTTTTGCTCCCTATGTCAACCTCATCAACCCTCCAAATTATGTGCACTTTGACGTAGTTCATAATTTTTCACGTGAGGTGGATGAAAGTAGAACATAACTGTAATGGCTGACTTGCACTTGGTGACAAATTTCATCAGGTACCATTGCTCGGATAAAATGAGCATAACAGGGAGTACATGTTGAAAGTATCTAATCTAAAAACAATTTTTTCTTGAAAATTTCTTTACGCCGGTAAAGAAGATACAAAGATCTTTACAAAAGAGTACCACATGAGGGTTGATGAGGATGGCACGGGGTGCAACAAAAATATATCAAATTTGGTAAAACTAGAATTTCGTTACCAAATATTTTTCTTCTTAGAAAACGAATTTATTCCAAAATTTTGACGCTCACTGCACATTGTTAATGCGCAGCCATATTTATCAAAATAAGAGAAACTTTATTCAAGGATTGTCAAAATAGACTACTCTGTATTCAAAAGCTTAATCTATTCTGAGAATTTAAGAAATTACTAACTTTCGGACAAAATGACAGCACGCTGTTCCTCTAGGAGCAAAAGCGAACCTGAGATTCTCTGTGCAAAAGTTTCCTTCTGCGAAAAAAACTTACGCGAAAAAACGCCAAGAATTTATATGAAAATGAATGAATGGACCATTCCTAGAATGGTATTCTAAAAACGACATCAAAACCATCGTAACTCTCTTAATGACTTGCTTTTTTTGTCAGAGATGGTAATGCCTATAATTCTTCTGGATCAACGCTACATCGCTCCTGAAATAGGAAATGAGGGATCTAGGCGTCTTGTGTCTGTACGTCGTGAATCATTCAATCTATTTTTGGCTCAGCCACGTGGTTTCGGGATTTTGGGGTTTCCTTTTGCAATTCAATGTGGGTAAAAATTTGTCTTGAGTCGTCTAGACGTCTCGTATGCGACAAGACCGAGTCGAGATATTTTAAACTCACGAGGTATGAGCACGAATTCCGACATTTCGATATCTGAGAATAGAAGCGACCTGTTTTTTTAGTTGTTAGGAAATTTTTTCATGCAAAGAATGCATTTGCATTTTATATATGCGCATTAGAAAAATTCATTCTTTCGATCTATGTGATGAAAAATATTCCTCAATTCCCTATTTGTGTTCGAGACGCAAATCAAAACTGTAACTTAAGAAAATATGCCGAATAATTCACAAATTACTACAGCGTTCAATAAACAATAACAATTACTCATTGTTATCTTTAGATCATCAGGGAAAAATAAAGTTATATTTAAATACTATACATGTATTCATCGTGAATATTGAATATATGTAGGAATGGTATATCGAGTGAATCCAGAAGTAGTAGAAAGAAATGAACGAAGATGGTACTTGCTGACAAATGTTTCTGGTGATTGGCTTCATCAGGGAAAGGTAACTTTAGTAATAAGCATATGGTTGCAAGAAATATCCTTTAAAATGACAAAGAACCAAGAGAAATGCTGAAGCGTAAAAAATAAACAATCATCCTTCAAAAATGCTTAATGAGGTCAAAATTTCAAGGAGAGGTCCTAGGAATTGAAAGAAATGGTGAGAGAAATAATGTAGGGTAAGCACTCGAGACCACGAATACAACGATCGAAAATTATCAACGAAAATCAAATGCGTTGATCTAATACCATGCATTTGTGGCAGATCTTTTGTCTTCTCTATCGAAACCCAGAGGTGTGGGGACAACATCGTGCCTTCCAGCAGCAGACTGAGGAATGCTGCAGTTCATGTGAGACTACTTACTGAAACCCCCTCATCCATTCTCAATATTTAGTTGGAGTCTTAAGGATACCAACTCATAAAAGATTTGGTTGTTTCAACCAAAATGATTGGTATTCAGGCCACATTCGATTCAAGCTTTTATATCACTTGGATAATGGCAATGGGAGAAAGTTTTCGAACCTAGTAGGTCTGAAAGTTTTGTAGTTTCATTAAGAGCTCGTGAGGGTCATTAACCCACCTGACCATCAACTCTAGTTATGGAACTTTCTAATAGTTGTAGTTGAAATATCTTGACTGGTTCTTATCGAAGGCCTGATGACACTCCATCATAAGTTGTAAGCCCTATTCGATCTAATATTAAGGCATGAGATTATATTTTGTCAGATATCAATTGGATAGTATCATAGTAACTACTAGTAAGCGGGTAGATCAATAGGCCCGTAGATCCATAGGCCAGTAGTTCAATAGGCCAGTAGTTCAATTGGCCCATGGATCAATATAGACCATAGATCAATATATATATATATTCTTTTGAACTTTTACACAATATTTCGTTAGCAAACAATAAAGCATACAGATCAGGGGTTAGTGACGGGGTGTCATACAATTCGGCGTATCACATAAAAACCTCAGGAAAAAACCCCCGTAATGTTTCTTCTTGGCTCCCCGCCTGTGTGAAGTACAAAAATGAAGCTGAATATATTTAGATTTCTTTTTCAAGAGTGATCTTCTATTGATGGAATCAGAGACTTCTTCAAGGTGCCCACATCGAATCTGGAAATAAAAAGACAAAAGCAGAAAAAGAACTGAATATCAAAAATACAAAATTTGAAAGAGATAAAGAAAACTTCCTCAAATTAGCCTTTTTGGATTAAATATAGACCATAGATCAATATAGACCATAGATCAATAGGGCCCATACATCAATGAAGCGCGCAGAAATACGAAACACGTCAAAAAACCCGTTGAAAGCGAAAAAACATGAAAGTACTGGAAAAAACACGAAGAAACGCGAAAAAAACACGAAAGAATCCGAAGAAACACGAAAGAAACCGAAGTTACACGAAAGAAACCGAAATTACACGAAACAACGCGAGAAAACACGAAAGAACCCCAAGTAACACAAAAAATCCAAAGGAACCTGAAAAAACCTGAAAAGAATTCATATAACTTGAAAGCGCGCAAAAAAACTCGAAGTCTCATGAAACACCCCGGAGAAATACAAAAAAAACCTAAAGCGCGAAAAAAAACAAAAGTACTTCTAAATTGCACATCCTGTATAACATTTTGTCGAAATCAGCTACCATTAGAGAAAACTTGAAGAAAATGCATATGAGACACTCAGTATACAATTGATAAGCAGTGAAAAAAAAACCAAAAGTATAATATCGTTGTAACTCCATCTATTCGAGTTCAGTGGATACCACGAAGAAAATATCGAAATTATTCTATGGAGCTCCTATGTAACACCCCGTATATGAATCGAAAATAACTTTTCCATAAAAATTCCGAAGGAACACAATAAACTTGAGAGCGCGCAAAAAAACAGTAGAACCTGTAAAGTGCTCACCCCGTATATCACATGATCGCAAATTCATTGTAAATAGTACACCCTGTATGACATTTTATCGAAATTAGCCTCCACTTGTGGAAAAACATGATAACTTGAAGAAATATGCATATGGATCACCCGGTATATAATTGATTCGCAGTGGGTGCTTATATCATAAAAAGAAACCGAAAGAATATCGTTTCAACTCTGTCGTTTCAAGTTCAGTGTATTCCACCAAGAAAGAACCCGACCAAATACGAAAAAACATGAAAGAACCCAAAGTAACACGGAAGAACGAAAAAAATCCAAAGGAACCCAAAAAACCTCGAAGGAGCACAAAATCAACGAAAGCGCGCAAAAAAACTCGAAGGAAAGCTTAAAAACCCGAGGGAGCACAAAAAACCGAAAGCGTGCAAAAAATAATGAAGGAACTTTCAAATTGCACACCCTGTATATCACCCGATCGTAAACTCATTGTAAATTGCACATCCTGTATGACATTTTATCGTAATCAGCTCCCTTACGCGGAAAAGCACGAAAGCTAGAGAAAAACTCTGGTGAATGTCAGCGCTACTCAGATCTGACACACTGTATATGAATCGAATATATTTTATCGAATTCAGAACCAAAACACACCGAAGGAACACAAAAAACTCGAATTTGCGCGAAAAAAATCAAATTAACTTGTGAATTGAGCACCTCGTATATCACATGATCGCAAATTCATTGTAAATCGCACACCCTGTATGACATTTTATCGAAATCAGATCCCACTCTCTAATTGGTTCGCAGTGGGTGCTTTTTCCATAAAAAATTCAGACGGAAAATCTTTCGAAGAAAGAATCTGGTGAAAATCAGTGCTTTCCATAAGCACAGCCTGTATAGCGATTTTCTCGAGATAGCACAGCCTGTATAGCGATTCATCGCGATCTGTGTGCATTCTTCAAGGACGAAAATGAATTAGCGCGAAAATAGAGCCTGAAATGACGATTTTCAAACGCATATTTGAGGTGTTTTTCTCGCGATTCGTGAAACGTGAGTGGTCTCTAGAGATTCGGAATCTCCTGTAGATTCTTAATCGAGCATTTGGAAGGCCTGAAAAATCTCCGACCGCCCATATTGAGCGAAAAATTGATGCCGTATTTTCAAATTTGGAGCTAGCGTTCGGCTATCATCGGAATCGTATGAGAAACTATGACACTTCTGATCGAAATATCGAGTAAATTGCCGAATTTGGAATGAAGAATTCGCGGCCTTATCTCGCTACTTGGATAGGAAAATTGGTACCCAGAGATGGGGAATTTCCTCAAGTTTCATTTTCTACCGCCGAAAATGCGTTTAGAGGCTCGAGGGGCCCGCACTGAGCGAAAGTATCATGGGTGATTTTGACGTTTCGCGGGGCTGGCGAAACTAAAAATTGTCGTTTTACTTACGGGATTTTAGCCTAGAAATAGGGGGGCTCCGGAGTTCTAATGGGCTCTAAAGAAACCGGACGTCCTCGCTCTCGGAATATGTGGCGAGTCCGGGACGCTGGGCGTTTCGGCTTCGGAGCCTATTTCCTTTTTTCTGAGGCACTTTAGGCGATTTCGCGAAAATGACGTTTTTCGCGATTTTCTTTCGAAAATTTCGGGCACTTTAAGAGCGCCCGGGGGTCGTTTCGGGGTCGCTTCTCCTAGAAGAGGATACGCCTTTTCGATCTGTTTTAAGATTCCCTCTGGAGCGGCCCTGCGGGCTGCTCGAAAGCTTACGCTTTCCGGGTCCCTAACAGGACCACCTGTCAAAATTTCTCTGGTCCCCGATCTTATTACTTTATTATATAGACTAGTAAGCGGGTAGATCAATAGGCCCGTAGATCCATAGGCCAGTAGTTCAATAGGCCAGTAGTTCAATTGGCCCATGGATCAATATAGACCATAGATCAATAGGGCCCATACATCAATGAAGCGCGCAGAAACACTAAACACGTCAAAAAACCCGATGAAAGCGAAAAAACATAAAAGTATTGGAAAAAACACGAAGAAACGCAAAAAAACACGGAAGAATCCGAAGAAAGACGGAAAAAACCGAAGTCACACGAAAGAAACCGAAATTACACGAAACAACGGTAGAAAACACGAAAGAACACCAAGTAACACAAAAAATCTAATGGAACCTAAAAAAAACCCGAAACACAAAAATATTTGTAAATTGCACACCCCGTATATCACCCGATCGTAAACTCATTGTAAATTGCACACCTTGTATGACATTTTATAGAAATCAGCTCCCATTCGCGAGAAAACTTGAAGAAAAATGCATATGAGACACTCAGTATACAATTGATTAGCTTTAAAAAAAAACCAAGAGAATATCCTTGTTACTCCGTCTATTCGAGTTCAGTAATTACCACGAAGGAAGTATCAAAATTATTCTATGGAGCTCCTATGTAACACCCCGTATATGTTTCGACAATAATTTTTCCGTAAAACAACTCGAAGGAACACAAAAAACTTGAAAAAACTTGAGAGCGCGCAAAAAAACAGAAGAACTTGTAAAGTGCTCACCCCGTATATCACCCGATCGCAAATTCATTGTAAATCGCACACCCTGTATGACATTATACCGAAATCAGCTCTCATTGGCGAGAAAACCTGAAGAAAAATGCATATGGGACACCCCGTATATAATTGATTCGCAGTGGGTGGTTTCATCATAAAAAACAAACCGAAAGAATATCGTTTATAACTCTATCGTTTCAAGTTCAGTGCATTCCACCAAGAAAGAACCCGACCAAATACGAAAAAACGCGAAAAAACATGATAGAACCCAAAGTAACACGAAAGAACGAAAAAAATCCAAAGGAACTCAAAAACCCCGAGGGAGCACAAAATCAACGAAAGCACGCAAAAAAACTCGAAGGAAAGTTTGAAACCCCGAGGGAGCACACAAGAAACCGAAAGCGTGCAAAAAATAATGAAAAAACTTTTAAATTGCACGCCCTGTATATCAATCGATCGCGAAATCATTGTTAATGGCACACCCTGTATGAGATTTCATTGAATTCAGCTCCCTTACGCGGAAAAGCACGAAAGCTAGAGAAAAACTCTGGTGAATGTCAGCGCTACTCAGATCTGACACACTGTATATGCATCGAATATATTTCATCGAATTCAGAACCAAAACACACCGAAGGAACACAAACAACTCGAATTTGCGCGAAAAAAATCAAATTAACTTGTGAATTGAGCACCTCGTATATCACATGATTGCAAATTCATTGTAAATCGTTCACCCTGTATGACATTTTATCGAAATTAGATCCCACTCTATAATTGGTTCGCAGTGGGTGCTTTTTCCATAAATAATTCAGACGGAAAATCTCTCGAAGAAAGACTCTGGTGAAAGTTAGTGCTTCCAAAGTGCACAGCTCGTATATCAATCGATCGCAATCGGTGCATTCCATAAAGGTAGTATAAGCATTATTCGATAAAGCTTCCATGTAACACCTTGTATATGAATCGAAAATAATTTTTCCATAAAAAATAAACCCAAAGAATATCGTTTCAACTCCATCAATTTCACAAAGGTAAAATGAAAATTATTCGAAAAAGGTCTGAACGTGTATTCATGAACAGAGTGCTTTCCCTGAATAAACTAAGTGTGTCGGATTTTGACATAGAGTATCATAAGTTGGGTCCGAGTTCGGAGAGGGCAATGAATTCGCGCGAAAATAGACTGGAAAAATGACGATTTTCAAACGCATATTTGAGATGTTTTTCTTGAGAGTCGTGTAAGATAAGTGGTATCTAGAGATTCGTAATCTCCTGTAGATTCTTATTCGAGTGCTTGGAAAACGCAAAAAATCTTCGACCGCCCATATCAAGCGAAAAATTGATACCGTATTTTCAAATTTGGAGCTCGCGTTCGGCTATCATCGGAATCGTATGATAAAATATGACACTTCTCCTAGAATTATCGAGAAAATTGCCGAATTTGGAATGAATATCCCCGGCCTTGACTCGCTACTTGGATGTGGAAATTGGTACCCAGAGATGGGAAATTTCACGTAGATTCGTTTTCTACCGATCGCGGGGCGATTTATATCGTTTTCGAGCGGCACGAAGGGAAAACTTAGGTGCGGTTTTGACGTTTCAGAGAAGTCGGGAGTCTAAAAATTGCCGTTTTATATGCATAATTTTCGTATAGATTTCGAGGGGCTCCGCGGTCCGTACCGGTACCACATTATGAGGAATGTCTTTTTCTTGAAAAAGCGACCGATTTCGGCCGGAGAAATGGCCCCGTTCGTCCGTGAGATCTTCCCCCTTGGGGACACTTTCGGCGATTTCGCGAAAATGGCCGATTTCGCGATTTTCGTTTGAAAATTTCGGGCACTTTAAGAGCGCCCGGGGGGGTTTTCGGGGTCGCTTCTCCTAGAAGAGGATACGCCTTTTCGATCTGTTTTAAGATTGCCCCGGGTTCGGCCCTGCGGGCCTCACGCTCGGCTACGCCTCGCGGGTCCCTGACGGGACCATTTTCGATTTTTTTCTCTGGTTCCCGATCTTATCGCTTTTATTATATTGATGATGTTAGTAGGATTGTGTTCCCCAAATGTATGCCGAGCTCAGTATTACAGAGGACTTCTTCACTTAGCGTTCGATACTCGGTTTAAGTTAGCTCTGGTAGTCTCCTAGTTCAGATACTAATGTTTCTTCTTGGGTCTACACTGAGACCTAGGACCAAGTGATCCAAATGAATCATAGTTGTTTCTGTCATATGGTACCAGCGTTACTCCTCGGGTGTACTCAATGGCTGAGGAGTCGGATGAAACCCTCATCTTCGCTTGCAGCTTGACTTCCAGCGTCTTAAATGTCATTTCTACCCAGGCGTGTTTGCAAAAGGGTCACGACCTAAAAGCACGCAAGAATTTGAATTTAAGATTATTGTCGCTCATAGATCCTTGCTCATCTATAAGAATCATCGCAACGACCTGTGCTCGTACAGCTAAAACCATTTCATCAAGTGGGATGAAACTTTATTAATATCAAGAAATGTTGAATGTAATGAGAAGAAACTTGTGAAATATTTATTGAATTAGTCCAAGACATCCTATAAGTGCGTCAGAACCTTTACGTTCGCCTCCCGAGAGTCCTGGTGAACTGTAATAATATATTCTGTATGCCTGCAAACTCGGAATGTTCATAATCAATGAATTCCACTCATCCTTCAATTCTCAAGCTTCATATGCGTACTTCCGAAAAATCAGTTATTGAAGCAATTACGTCCCGGAGCCGTATCTCCTGATGAGCAGTTGTACCAACAAGGCGGAACGTGTTTAGAATAACGATGACGCCGAATATATTCAGCAAAATCGAATTTGCGAATGAAACGGAAATTCGGCTAATATATCCCGGCAACAATGGGGGAGGTATGCTGAGTCGAAATGACAAATGGTTTCGTTCAAGGTAGCCGCCATAAACCATCCGACTGGACTATATCATCCAAATCAAATTCGCAAGTGATTCACGGGTCCAATTTGCGTTCAACAGAGACAGTTATTGGAATAAATGTGTTCTGTATTAGCGTTCGGACAAATCGTTTCGCGTTGCGAACTCTGTGATCTCCGATCGAAGTGTTCGTAGCAGTGTTGTGCTGTTGAAATTCCAATTTACGTACAATAGGAACATTAACGTTTATCTACTTACTGACGTTCGATTCTGGACGGGTCTATTGGATGAAACGTTGCGAAATTGTCTGGTTATTGCCGTCCAGAATATTCACATGGGCCTGTTGTCCTGGGTTGAAGATGATGATGGCCATTCAATTCAACGATATACGGTTATTGAGTTCGATGATATTGTCTCTTCAATCTATTTCGCTTTCCTGTTTTATTGGCATTTAGCTTCATTCATTGTTGAAGACTGTCCTTCAGAACTGCCACCCAGGGGGGTGAAACTACATGTTCTATGCTCTACCAAATAGGGCTGCGGAAAACAGGAAATATGACATAACACACAGAAATATCTTGGCACCTTTGTTTATATATGAACAAAGCAGAGTTTAGGTTAACTTAGTTTCTTTTTTGCCAGTATTTAGTATTTTTTTATATCTTGACATTTAAGAGTTGTTTCAGCTAGTTGTAAAATTTCCATAAACATATATTCATCTAGCAAGAAGGTAGAATTAATTCGGTTTTCACAAAAAGCATTTTCAACTCTATTTCTCGATGTATTCAGGAGAATGTTGAGAAATGTTGCCTTTGATTCATAAGAGCTTTGCAGATATAATTTTAATCGCAAGATTCCTAAAAGGTTTACAGTTAGTTAAGTAAGCCATAACGAAGAACCTGAACAGGTGCTAGATATAACGATACCGACATCTTCCATTCATTTGGTGAGTTCTACCTTTGTTTACAAGTTGAAATTTTTCATACTAAGTATTAACAATTTTTACTTTATTTTAACGATATGTTTCTCATTACTGAGGCCCCGGAGAAGCTATGACATTTCAAAGATGCTGTAAGTGAAATAAAAAAAATGGATGCGTTTTATTATACAATATATTTCATATGGTGGAATGACCTCAAATGATATAAGTAGCAGTTTCAGTTGCTTCAAATGATTGGGTGTGTTGTGACATATTTTAACTCAGAATTATTCATCGTACCTATTCTCTCTTTCTTTAAAAATGTTATTCTATTTTGCTTCAAAATGAAGGCTCTATAAGATAAAATATTGACACTAATTATGAAGTTTGTATTGCTCACAGATCTTGATCTGATAATAATAACACGAGGGTGCCTACTTGCCGCATGTTGCCGGTTTCATTGATGATTGCTATGATTCTCGAAATAATTAATTTTCAAGTAAATAATCAGAAGAACTTTCATATGGGTATTCAATGACGATAAAATAAGATTGAATTATTCTAGTGCAGAGTTGATCACGTTTGTCAATATTTAACATTGAAAGTTGTATACTTTTTCAGAACATTATCATAATTGGGATTAATTGAAAAATAAATTCGTTAAAATAGTGATTAAAGATTGTGGAGAATTCATCTTTTGTAAGGCGATGATGTTTTTAAAAACATTGCTAGTATTTGTATGAAAATAACAATTTTCAAATATACAGGGTCAGTCTTTGACCCCTGCGTTAAGAAACGATTCACTCACTCATGTTTCATCAGATGATTGTATGTATTTAATTCCTTTCAACTTTATATATCTCAAAAATGATGCAATTTAGGACAACAGACGATGAATGATTATATCTGCAAAAAGACTAATGATTCTAGGAAGTACAAGATACGGACCTTTAGTTCAAGTGATATTGGTTTTTCATGCAATTTAACCAATCTGTACAGTAGAAGTGACAAACCCACAAGAAATGGAATTAATCTATTGATGCCAAAATATGCATACCAGAGATCATTTCAATTGAAAATGTCGTTTGAATATTACAGATAAAAATGCAATTTTCTTATAAAATTTCAACATCCTATATATTTTGAACGGGGCCAAATTTGGAATAATGTTATAGGAAGAAAATATTTCTTTGGCCGTCAAGAATTTATGGCTGAAATTAACGCAGAGATCAAAGACTCACCCTGTATATAATAATAATAATATAAAAAGAATGAATTTTTTATTGAAAGCCACATTAGGAATAGAAAAATTTCGTCAGAAAGCGATGTTTTAACCAAGAAAAAGGAATATTAAAATGTATCATTTCGTAAGTTTGGATATAACTTTCCTTTTTAAGGACTCCTTGATGGTACACTAATACTATTGATGAGCCATACAAGATTGTGTCAATTAATGGAGTCATACAGAAATAAAATGGCGAAATAACTTATAGCTTGAAAATAATAATTCAACAAGATCGTATAAAGGGTCTTTCAACGAGAACTTTGTTTTATAATTCTGGCCACACCTATTACATGACCACATTGACAGTTAGTTTTTTGACATATTCGTAGTAGATGCTTTGGGAATTGTTAAAATGAATTCAGGTTCGCTCGAAAATCGCATTACGATAATTAAAACTCACTATGGATATGATGGTTCTGCTGAAATTACATTCCTTTAAATTCGTGATATTTTCGGACAATATAATGGACCTTCTGAGACCCTCATTGAGAATCATTGAATGCATGTGTACATTGTACCATATGTTAATAATAATCGAAAAATCTTGCATTCTTCAAACTCTGTATACTATTTTATCACTGGTACTCCCGTAGAGTAGAAATCGCTTTCATTATGTCAAGAATCATATTTTTTTTTCATTTATTCTTTTCGAAAAGTCCACAAATCCTCTTTTCTTGTCGACATAGCAATTTCCTCCGAAAAAAATTGTGGATAACCTTCGACCCGCCAACATTTCACCCTATATATGGGTCGTAAGTCCTCAATTGACGTTGTTCGCAGGCCGTGTATAAGATACCCGACGTCAGGTCACGGTGTTCCCGTAGGACACATTGGAACTGTCAACTGGCGCAATTTCCTGCACGTGCTGCGTGTAAATCTACTAGCAGTGAATTGTGAACATGGATATTGAAATGCCATTTAAAGTTTAAATCAAATCTACATTGATTCACGATCTCAATTTGTGTTCCTATGGACAGTTATTGATATAAATGTGTTTTGAGGTAGCGATTGTTTTTGCTGACGAATCTTTTCTATGAAAAAAATGCCGAATCTGGTTGTTTTGTGAAGAATGGCCGATTGAACGAAACGAGATCGGATTTCGCAATAAATCTAGATAAATTGTTTGTTTATAATTCACGATAAGATGTAAAAGAATAGATCTTGTATTGATTAATGTTCAATTTGATGTCAGCAATTATGTATGGAATAAAATGTTACATAAATGTCCGCCCCCGTTGAACTCACGAATACAAGCCTTTTGAAGCATAGCTTTCATCACATTCCCTCATATTACAAGCGATATTTCATTTGGCTCAACTTTCCTTCTTCGTTATCACAAACCTGGCTTCCCTGAAATAGCCCACAAAAATAGTTTGGAGTTGTCAAATTAGGTGACCGAGGAGACCTATCAACATCACCATTTCTCGAAATTACTTGTAGGAAGAGGTCTCGCACTAATTCCAATATAAATTGGACTCTATGCAATATGGTACCGTCTTGTTGATACCACATTTAATCAAGCCCGAAGCATGCAGTTGTGGCTTCAATAATATTTCGCTCAGTCATTTTTCTGTCCAGTGGTTCCACTTGTAGGATCGTGAGTGATCAACGTTATTCTGTCCCTACACTCTTAACCAAACTGCAAAGCAGACTGCCGATTCTGAAGGGTGCAAAGGTGATTGATTTGAGGAATTTCCAATTTCCAAAAGCAACTATTCTGATCATTCACATATCCATCCCAATGGAAATGTGCCTCGTCGCTCATCAGTTTTTTTAAGGAAATCGGGGTTTTCAGGAGCATATTTACGACGGCGTATTTGGTCCCTTGGGTCTACTGAAAATTTTCAATTAAATCAGGATATCACTCCCGATCGATAGTTTTCGTTACGCAGATTTTACTTTCAAAAAAGTAAAGTCTAATGTTTCCTCCCGACCAAATTTCACATCCGATTGTTACTTTCGATGGAATCAAAGGTGACTGATGAGTTGAGGGTTTTCCATTGCCTAGAACCAATTATTATATATATTCACTTATCCATTCAAATAGAAATGTACTCGTCACTCATCCAGATTTCTTCATGAAAATGAGGGTTGTCATGGGTGGCTGCAATATCATATTAGCAAATGTACGGCGCCATGAATAGTCTTCTAGAAGAAGTTCTGGACTAAATTGTATATTAAATGGAAACAAATACAAATGTGTGTGCAAAATTGTGGCCATAATTGTTTTTGTAGATCAAGCTTCTTCATTCAAACATCTACCATGAGGCATATTGATCGGATCGATACTAAATTGCTTCTTATTACAATGAACTCATGGTAAAAATAAAAATGAAAACTCTAGCCCATCTCATTTAGAAGACAGAGGGTATGAAGCTGAACGGATAAACTCAAGTTCAAACACGGATTCTTTATCAGGAAGTCAGATCCAACCGACTAAGGCCATTCTGAACCTCTGGAAAAATTGATGACACGCTGTTTATAAAAGTAAAGCACGTATTCACTGTAATTGAACAGAAAGTTTTTTCCACAAAAATAAAAAACATTTTCTCCACCCTTATCGAATCTTATACGGAAAATAATTAAGCAACTTGGCGAAGTGTTTATCCAACGGAGGGACTGCTTGGCTTTCTCATGAATACAATTATCAGGTCTAACGGTCTTATATTCATGGTAACTTCCGAATAGATTTTCATTTAATTTTCCTATTCTGTTTTCGTGCCTTGCCAAGGAAAAAACCCATGAATAAATTCAGTTTAACAAGGGATGACCTGAGCGGAAAAGTATTCGGTGGTAATCAGGAATATAATTTCTGTAGAGTTTCAAGTCGGGTGAGTTTTCAAACTATTTTCTGGAACAACAGTGAATATTTGAAGATAGCGGGAATTCTTACAATACCTGAGGTCTTTTTTAATCCCATAAATTCCTCAAGTATCAGTTGGAGAAGTATGCAATATACGGGGGTTGCCTTTTATATTTCGGGAGTGGACAACCCTAGTGTTGCAATCGGACAGCTCTATCGTAAAGACATTTTTGGGGTTATAGTCAGGACGTTTTTAAATACAAGCGCTATTTTTTACAACATTCGACGTTGATTAACTCAACAACAGTGCTTCGATAAACTAAATTTTATTCTTGGCGATGAAGCTCCATCAAGGACCAGTGTGTATCGATGGTATGGCAAATTCGATCGAAGTCGTAGTTCACTCCAAGAGGAATTTCGTGACGGTCGTTCAAAATAAGTTGTTGTTCCGAAAACCATTGATGCGGTGCGCCAACTGATATTGCAAGATAGTCATGTGACCTATCGTGACATTGAGACAACCTTAGGCATTAGTGGGACCAGCAATAAGGTGGAAATTCACGTTACGTATCGACATGGCTCATTAGAACTATGGAGAAGTGGTCGAAAACGAAACTACAGGATACTTAAAAGATTGCTCCAATTGTCAAGAAGAGAAATAAATATTCAGATCGCTCCAAGTTTCAAATTTGACACCAAACTTACCTTAGCTCATTATACGATTTCAACTTCGAAAAGGAAATTTCCTACAGGCATTTTGATCTCGCGAAAATTATCATACCTCGATAACAAACTGATTCGACGTAATTCCCGATCGTTTATTTATAAACTTTGCAAACTCCTGCCGGAAACTTTTACCCCTTAATCTCAAACGAGTGCAAAGAGATGAAAGATTTATGGTAAACGAATGTGAAATTTGCGAATGGCGAATACGCTCACCGAAGATGTTTCATCAGTGTGATTTTATCGTATAATTTAACGAGACCTTGGAACTTTGATGTTTCGACTTTATATATTTCACAACCTGGAAGTCGATAAGAAATATTTTTTGGTTCGTTTATGTAGGGCAGTGTTTCGAATTAGGACAAATCTCATGAAAGATAGAATTGAATAAATGAATTGAAATAAATACTCTCTAAGATTATCGAAACAACATATTTTCCAATTAGAGGACATCATTATCTCCTATTTAACGTTATTTAAATACGGAGAATTCGAAATTAAAAACTGTCGACCAATACGTGAAAAACTCGAATTATGGAACATATATGTAGATTCTACTTTCATAATTTGGTAACATGGATGACCATTATTTGCTCTACTCAAAAAGACATAAGAGATTCATAATGAAATTCAAAGAATGAGGAATGGTATGTATGAAATACCATGAGAATGCGGAGGATCTCACATAGGGGAAAGAAACCGAGAATATAACAGAAAGGAAATCACAAGCTTTCTCAAGAGTTCGACACTGATAGATCGAAAATGGTTTAACATAACGTGAATGAGCATCATTCGATAAAATAGAACACATAAAATGTATACATATACATATACTGAAACTATCTAAAGAAAAGAAAATTACAAGAAGGATCAAGGAGGCACCCTTTTTGAAAATCACGTCTGTGCCGCAGGTTTGACGTATGATTGTTCGATCTTATAATGAGGAGTCTTCAAACCACATATATATCAAGAAAGTTTATCTCATTTTAGAATTCTGTCAATCTAGACATTCAATGATAATTGAGAGTATTTTCTGCCTTTTCGAGAGGTAATTTACCTTGAAAACTATAGAACATGTCTATCGAAACATTTGTAGGAGAAAGAACGATATGAGATGGTGGATATTGCCTAAATAACTATTCTGCAAAAGAGACAGTAAATTCACCTGTAAATCCTACGAATTTCTATACCTACAGCAGTCTTTTCCATGCAGCTTGATATTGTACGAAAAAACATCCATATCTCTAGGGAGTGCAGGGAGATAAAGACTTCGTAGGATTTGTTGTAATCTGGCAGTCACTGAGAAAATTCTTGCGATGGTACCACGTAGAGATGAAAAATATATGTTATTATTCGGAAATCTTGAGGAGTGATTTATTTGAATTGAGCAAATTTAGGATCTCATTACATCTACATCTACATTTCAGATAAATACGGCAAGCAGTTTTAATACCGTGTATTGGCAAAATCGAATATTGTGAGAATATTTCAGAAAATAAAACTTTTGAGGAAATATTCAAAAATAATGAGTACTCCTATTTTCCATTTTTTTCTCGACATGACTCCGAATAACTCGAAAACTGTTTAGTTTTAGGCAAGTTATACATGTTTCTGACATTGGCATCAAATGATATATCTACCTATTAATGAAATTTTATACTAGCAACGCCAATTATTTTTGTATCGATTAAATATGAGCCATCTAGTTATCAGAAAATGGAATCGGAAGGAAGAATAATAATCCTGAAAATAAACACTCAGAAACTTTAACGTTTCCATAATTAATGCTGCCAGTGAATGCATCATATCATATACGATAAAGTTCCTGGAAAACGGAGAATTTTTCTGGCTGCCGCTGATGGAGCGCAGAGGTATAAATCTCATGAAAGGACATCCTAAACTCACACACACATAATTATGACGTCAAGGGGCAGCCGGGAATTATGCGCTGCTCATTGGAATAACTCATTTCAGACAGCGAAAAACTGAGCCGTTCCTACTGTCATCCAACCCTTTCCATTCGTTTCCGGGTTAACACATCCTCCTTCTGAATTACGATAACCCTCATCCCAAAAATAACACGGATTTTACACAGGCGCCAGAATACGTTCAATGACCCCCCAAATCCCCCGTTCCTTCGTCTCCTCAAATGTCCCGCTATTAGGTTTTACGCAAACTTAGTGGATTCAGACCGAAAAGTCTGGTTATATTCGTGTATCCGTGTGGGGAAGAAGATTTTCCCCAGAGTAAACGTGACTGTAAAACTGTCTTCTATTTTAACATACACACATTTTAGGGCAAATATTCTATGCAGGGAAATATGGGGTGTGAATGTTTAGAGGGGGAACAATCTTATCAGCGTCTAGCTTGAAGATATACTTTCGGATTTTCTGCTGCAATACATCTCTTTCTGTATTTTCTTCTTTTCTTATAAGAGAATTATTTATATTTAGGTTGAACGGCCAATTTCGCCGTTAAACATCAGAAATAAACCATTTAATTATCAAGATCGAGTTTAGCGTCAATCTTCTTTCTAGTGTCTAAGGAGTGATTGTAAATGATGCATAATTAACATTCTACCATAGTCCAAACCAATTGCTAAACAGAGTTTTTACCATCTGCAACTCAAATATCCGACCCGATGGTCCAAAAATTCAAAGGTAGCTAATTTGAGTTGAAGAAATTATTGGGAAAACGGTTCATCAGAATAACGTTTTTCATACACCATTGTGAACAAGTTTCCAAGATCTGAAGTCTCTATTTTGTGGTTTGCTTACTCCAGCCTCAAAAACACTCTTGAAGATTCTCCGAAATTAAATTGAACGATTCGACGTATTTCGAGAAATTTTTCCAATATTCATGAAATAAGAAATATACAAGATGGATCGTCTGAGATGGAACACCTGGTATTATCAGAATATTTACCATTTAAATCATGGGAAGTACATGGTTCCCTATTTTTGACATAATACGAGTGTTACCCTTTATATTTCGGGATTAGATAAAAAAATAAATATTAATCATCTAAAATCGCTTTATTGGTTTTAAGATCTATTCAGAGCAGTGCCAAAGCATTGTGCTTAGTGCTCGTGAAAGCACTCTAAGCACTTTAGTGCTTCCGAGCACTGTGCTCGCGAGCACTTTTCAAAGGCTAGTGCTTAGTGCTTGTTTTTCGGAGCACTCTCGCGAAAATCTTAGTGCTTAGTAATCCGCTAAGCACTAAGCCTTTCCGAATTCTTGAAGTAGGGTCAATATAAGCAGGTACGGTATTTGATTTTTTTATGTGCGCAAAGATAATATGATCGTTTTGAATTAATATTCAGTATTTCTTCAGTCACCATTGATTTGACTTTATGGTTATGAAGGCCATTTTAACGTTATCCAAACATTTTAAGAGTTCGAAATTGATCGAATGGATATTCTAGAAATTATTGCGAAAACCAAATTCCAGATGCTCATAACTGCTGAACTATCCGACGGATTTGGCCCAATTACGAACTTGATCGAGATATTTGAGATATTTTGACAATCAACATATTGTGTAAATATGAAAACTCAAGGTCATCTCCTTCGGAAGATAGAGAGTAAACGGCTGGCCGGCCGGCAGAGTACTCAAGTTTGAGCACGGCTTCTTTAACAGGAAGTCGAACCCAATCCTCAATTGAGACCATTTTCAAAAATTACAAGCGTTTTGGCTAAACCATAGCATGCTGGTCCACTTGGAATAAGTGCGCAAAAAGAATCATTGTCTCAATACTAAACATGCAAATTTTAACCTGATCCCTTTTCCAAAAACGATTACCAAATAGGCCATCCCCGTGAATCGCCCTGTCTATGCTTGATAAGGAAAATATAAATATACACACCTAATTTTTTTTAGTACCTTTTGGCGCGCTTATTCCTAGTGGAACAGCGTGCTATTGTTTTGCCCAAAGATCTGTAGTTTTCGAATATCGAGCCGAAAATGGCCTCAATCGATTGGGTTTGACTTCCTGATGAAGAATTCGAGGTCAAACTTGAGTATGTCCGGCCCTCCGGCCGTATACTCTCTATCTTCCGAAGGAAGGGACCTAGAGTTTTCATTTTTTCAGAATAGGTCGAGTGTCCAAATATCTCGGTCAAGTTCGTTATTGGGCCAAATTCATCGAATAGTTTAGCAGTTAATAACATTAATTTCTTGAATATTCATCCTATCAATTCGTAACTTAGAGAATGTCTAGATAGCGTTAAAAGAAAGGAGTGTGCCAAATTTCGAGAAAATCGTCACGAGAGAAAATTTCTTAAAAATTCCCAAAATGTTTTTTTTCAATACACGATATCTCATAAGTTATTCGTCAGATCACAACAATTTAGGGCATTTATGCAGGGTATAGGTACCTAAAATATTTCAAAATTTCATCATCATAGCGTACAATCTCCAGAAGTTTTTCTGAAAATGAAGTAACAGATTATATTTCTATCTATGAATTCACATCACATCTACTATAAATCTCTATGAGGGTGGTTTTAATTTTATGACAAGTTGTCATAATGAGTGAATATTGAGCCGAAAATGAAACTAATTCTGTGGGTTCATTTTTATGACAAACATGTCTAAAATACTGGTGTGTGCAGTTGTCATATTTTGAATGGAAATGTCATTATGAATTTTGCGATAAGAGGACTATTTTTTTCCCAAATGTCTGTAATTTCTGAATATCGAGCTGAAAATGATCGCCATCGGTTGGATTTGACTCGTGATGAAGAAACGGTGGTCCAATTTGAAAATGTTTGGCCGAATATTCTCTATCTTCCGAAAGAGATGAGATAGAGATTCCATATTAATAGAATTAGTTTATTATCCAAATATAAGTCGAGTTAGTTATTGGGCCAGACCTGTCCGATATCTCAGCAATTATGAATCTAAAATTCGGTTATAATTGATGACACTCAACTACAACAACTTATATATGGTATAGAAATGTGGAAAGAATGCCAGATCGAAGAATTTGCTGAACTGTAAGTTCACTCAACTTCCATTTAAGATATATGTTTATTGATTCTTTCACACTCATTGTGCTGGCTGATTTTGAATCGCACTCTTGTTAAGTCTGAGAAAAGACTTTAGAACAAGCGCGTAAAAGCTCCTGATCTCACGTCAGTGCTTTCCACATTTTTTCAGTAATGTGTTCTCGCTTATGAAATAATTGGTCCTCGATTATTAATTCAACTTTATGCATTGATTAGGAACAGCCATTCAGATTCAGATCGACGAATAAGATTAACTAGTACCAGAATGTAAATTGAATGCATGCGTTTCACAAAACAAATAAAATGGCATTTGAGTTTTTCCCAGTCTCGAAATCATAATTTTAGATATGTCGATGAAGCTAAAGAGTTTCTTATTCAATCAAACAACATTACATAAAATAGTTCCCACTAAAGTGCTTAGTGCTCGAAATATTCAATTACTTTTGCAAAAGTGCTCGGTAATCCGCAGCCTTCTGTCGAAAGCGGTGCTTAGAACTCGAGACTCGAAGCCTTTTTTTTCTAGTGCTTAGGGCTTAGTGCTCGAAGCACTTTTTTTCGGTGCTTAGCACAGCTCTGAGATCTATACACATTTGCATGCGTTTGAACTAACTGTCGAAACACTTTGCCACTGTGATTGAGGTATCTCCAAAACATTCATTCTGAATGCATCAACCGCTTCTTCAGGAGTCGAATAACGTTGACCGCTCATTTTATTTTTCATGCACGGGAATGAAAACACGACATTCGGTGCCAAGTCAGGACTTTGCGGCGAATGACTCATCAAATCGATGTTTTCAGTGCTCAATAATGCAGTTAATTGAGCCGCTGAGTTAGAGCTCGCATTGTTATGGTGAAGGGTGATCCGTCTTTGGTGGTTGATTTCTTGAAAGACAACTGGCAAACAAATGGTTGTGTACCACTCAGAATAGACTATTTTGCGTTGTTCTAGGGATACGATTGCGACGTGTCTAGTTTTTCCGAAAAAACAGGCGACCATTTGTTGGAAGTGAAAACTATTGTTGGCTTGGCTTATCTTGAAACACCCATACAGTCGACTGCTGCTTACTTTCGGGCTAATACGCGTAAATCACCTGTAACGATGTCATAGACGTGCTTCAAAGTACTGCGATCGTATTTTTGGAGCATTTCTTTCGACCAATCGACACGAGCCTCTTTTTGAGCGATTAACAAATTGTGTGGGATCCAACGCGAATAAATTTTTTTGACGGTCAAATGTTCATGCAATATTGAATGTATAATGCTCCTACTAATGCCAAAGGTTGTCGCAATCTCACGATAGGTCACATGACTCTCTTCCAATATCAGTTGGCAAACAGCATCAACGATTTTCGAAACAATTCGTCTTGGAGTGAACAACGACCACGGTTGGTTGAATTTACCATACCATCGATAAACACTGGTCCTTGATGAAGCTTCATGGCCAAAAATTGAATTAAGTTCATCGAAGCACTGTTGTTGAGTTAATCCCAGTCGTAAGTTGTAAAAAATACTCCCACGAAATTGTTTACGATTTATATCCAATTCTTGGGCGAGATTAATCTCATTGTATCAAACGCGTATAAATGCTGCTCCTTTGAATTTATTCTTAGAGCTCTCTCTTATTTGGATATTATGTATTGTTCCATTTTATCAGACGAGTTTCGTCCATATCATTTTGGTACGATTTCCGTGATGAAACAGATTTTTTATTACGATTTCGACTGGGTGCTATCTCTAAATGAAGTGAAAAATTCAAATACGCATCACATTGGCATTATCTTATGAATGAAAGGAATGAAAATGGGACCAGCTGACAGAAAACACGTTCAAAGTAGATGACGGTTATCTGTTCTTCTTTCGAACTTTCAAAGCAGAATTACAAACAGAAAAAAGTGAATTCATAACTTATAATTTCCCCTGGTGTGAACATGGCTCATTCAGCCAAGAAAATCGTCTCTTTTACAATTTTAGTTCCTTAGCAAAACTCCTTTCAGAATTAGGATCTCCATATTACCAAAACTATCGGTACACTCTGGTTGTACGTGAGGGAGGTGTGCAGATCCGAATTACAGTAGTTGTACACCTGGTCATGAATACCTAGGATAATAGGATCAGGTAGATTGATCCAACACAAGTTTCGGCTCAAGGAAACTTGCTCAAACATAGCCTAATAATTTTGCTGTTGCATTACGAGAGTAGATTCAAGCTTTTCACGAGGGTAGGTCGAATAGCTGACTCGACTATATAATTGAGAAGCAATGTAATAATTCATAAAACAGTGGGGAAAACTCGCAGAGGTGTTCTCTGCTCCAAGAAACTTTGATGTCAAGACAGTTGCGTATACGCCTTTGATCAAAATATCCCCTTTGTTGTTTAATGAATATGAATCTGAAGGAAAGGTAAACGAAATGCATACATGGAAATGACTGAAAATGAGTTGTGTTCGTTAATTCGTAATAATTAGTTTGTACCTTGGGGTGAGAACGCCCCTTTTTGTTCTTTTATACTCGTGCAATTCCAGCGAATCAGCAGTGTGTTAAACCCTTGGGAAATCATATCCACCTGAATATTTTCGGATGCTCCATGTTTCGAAGTGATTAGATTCATATATTCGGCTCAGTAAATTTCTCTTTTCTCTTGATATTAGCTCAGAATAAGACTTTTATTGTTTGTATATGGTCAGAACGTTGATGTTTGTGCATAAGTATCATCTTAATGCAAAGAAAAGCAATAGCCAGGACCGACAAACAAGAGCATGAAGAAAATATCTTTTCACATTTTAAAAATTGCTTCTGAATTCGGAAAATGAAAAATATTCTTTGGATGTCTGGATCAGGTCCAATAAACTCATTCGACACTTAGTGAATTAGAATTTGTTGGAGTTATTCATCAAATAAATTTTAATTTTAATTTTTTTTATGCATCAGCTCATCTTCATTCTTAGTTATCAACATTTAATAGATAACCATGTATATCAACTACTGTTTTTGGCGCTCTTGTTCACCCGAACAGAATGCCTATCATTTTGCCCGAATGTCTGTAAATTTGGAATATCGAGCCGAAAATGGTCTCAATCGATTGGGTTCGACTCCCTGGTGAAGAATTCGTGGCAAAAATTGAGTCTGTCAGGCCGGCCGTATCCTCTCTAGCATCCAAAAGAGATGAGCAAGAGTTTTCATATATTCAGAATAGGTTAATTGTCCAAATATCTCGGTCATGTTCGTTATTGGGCCAAATCCGTCGGATGGTTCAGTAGTTATGAGCATCTGAAATTTTGTTTCCTCAATAACTACTAGAATATCCATCCGATCATGTTCATACTTGAAATATTGTTGAGGGAGGCTGCAAACGGCTTGCAAAATTTCGCATAAATCGTCACGATAGAAAATCTTTAAAAAATTCCCAAAAAAAATTTTTTTAATTCTCCATATCTCATAAGACATTTTTCGGATTTCAATGAAAATTCATGAATATATCGAGGTGATCGATATCTTACTTATCCTCAAATTTCATGTCGTAGCTTTTTTCCATCTAAAGATATGATTTTTTTTTTCATTTACTCAAGAGAAAAAAGAAATGACATGAAGTCTGGGTGATTTTCTCTGATCGATGGCCATCACAGATTGATATTCGATTGACAAATGCCGGGCTCATTAATCAGTGTCAGTTGGCGTAATATTAATCAAAATATTTCATAACTGGAAATTATAGAGATAGAATTCAATCTCGATGGCTGAAACAACATTGTCAAAATTTAGAAAAGCACTGACGGAAGATTTTCGAAAGGAATTCAGCTTCGAACAAAACCTGGGCAAAATTATGAGTAGTTATTTTTAATTCAAGATATAGGTTTGTTCTTTCCTTAGCCGTTCAAATTTGCATCACATTGTCTCATAGTACGGAAAAAGACTATTGTTCACCTGATCAGGGTGCTTATAGATTTGTTATGGTTTGAATATTTACTAGCAAGTAGCTCAACAAGAGCGCCAAAGCAATCTGACCTCACGTCAGTGCTCTCTAAATTTTTTGTGAGATCACTAATAACATTGTGCATCAATTCTACTATAGATCTTTCTCTGAAATGCTGTCTAATTAGATTACAAATTACAGAGACATTAGTTCATCGGTAGAACCTGTTGTTTTTCTGATAGTAGACAGTTTGTAAGAAATGCAATTTCTATTACTGTGGACCTTTTTTTTCACTTTATAGGTTGCCTTTCTACCCTAAATAATTGATTTGAAATGTTAAGCAACACACAATACTACATCTCGCTGAACTGTTTCAATTGATATTACATGCACTATCTTAAGGCAACTTCTTTGATGAAATATAACTCAAACTTCTTACTAATACTTATTCAATATATGAATGTGAATAATGTACAATAAACATTCCATTTCACCATCTTCCACTTCATGATCATTTTAGTACCCACAGGAAATGCCAAGAATCTCAACACAACTCAAATATATTGGACTCATATAAATATTACCATATTATATTGAATATAAGTATTTACCCTGTATAGTTAGTAATTGTACAATGGAATTCGATGTGCAGTGTTCAATTTCAATAATAATTTATAGTGCCCTTTTTCAAACCTGTGAAAATAACATTATACACAATATGAGAAAAATTAAAATTAACAAACAGTCTATAAACATCGTAAATCATAAAATATTTTATTGGATAGAGACCTAATTCTTATACTTCCTTCGAAAATAATTAATTTCTTGTCTTTTCCTATCTTTTTTTTGTTGGATGTCATTGGGACTATGATGTCAACTGATTTCAAAGTTGTCACGTCACGTTTCATTTCTTCTTTTTGATTTTTGTTAGTCTTTTCATTCAAGATTGTTCAAAAGAGAGAAATAGATGTTAGTTAGATTTCAAATATCTGTTCTGTCATTAAAGGAATTCTCATTTTGCTTTATGTGGACCATTTCGAGAAATTCTCTGAATTTTTTATTTGGTTCTCGGTCCAACACTAATGTCCCGTTATAATTGAATATGTGTTTACTCTCGGTTTTGTTTTTGTTAAGTGCCGTCGGTGTTTTAGAATACTTGTGTCCTTTAAATATGTCCTTCAATTTTTGTTCCGTCTCTCTTATGTGTAATATAATATTTTCCAAGGTAATATGAGAATCAGATCTTTATGCAACCGAATATTCTACAATTTATGTTGCTTATTGACTGTGCATTCAATTTTATTGTTGTAGTATTGTGATATGTTTCTTACAGGCTCGAAAAAGGGTACTACCCGAAACTTTGCCAAATTACTTTGCATCATTATTAAAATTTAACCCTGCAAATTAAATTATTTTATACCATTATTACCACATACGTATTGTAAAATAATTGTACATACAAGATTTGTGGTATTAAGAGTTCATTTTGGAATTTTCAAGATTCCAAGCTAACGGACCACTGAACTGGCCCACAGGGATAATGATATCCTCAATTATAAGCACGATGATGCGAAGAATTGGAATAAAAACATCAGGAAGCTACAAATCAGAGCGGGCACGACAAGTTTCTAAGAACACTATAACCGGTAAATGACCCGAGGCAAAATGATGAATAAAACCATAACGTTCTCTTTGAATGTGGTTCCTTCGAAAAATGATTATATTTCGATGGTATACTCGAGACAGAACCAATTGCCACGAGGAAGAAAGACATTATCTATGTTTATTAGCTTTCAAAACAAGGAGTTAACTTACCTGATCGTTTGGATTGCTTTGTATTACCGCTTAATTGTCTGTTACAGCCAGAGTAGGTACTTTTTGTTCAAACTATGAGTAGGATGACATGCATCTTCTTGGAGTTACATTAACAAATTGATGATTAATTAAGTTGCTAATTCAATTGGATTCCGTATGTTTCATTGAATAATACGTAAGGTCCTTTCTGAATTTACGAGTAATTCTTATCTATTAAAATTCTCACAAATATGCTTCAATTCCCTGATGTATAAAGAAATCTACCGCGGAGAACTGCTACCGCTGTCAGAGACCTTTGTCAAATAAACGAATGAGGTTTGGTAGAATGTCTGTCTATTATCAAGTTAAATCCATTGATACTTTTCAAAACGTAAAAGAATTTCGACAACGTGTTCTGCCTTTGCTGTTTGTTTCAATTGTTTTATTTTGTATCCTCTGTAATTTTCGTCTTTAATCCAGATAATATGATACGATTTATGACCATTATTTCAATTGAATTGGTAGAACATATTAATTGTCTCTTAACAGAGAATCACATTCGATTGAAAAATTGTGGAACAGCGATCAATAAGAAAAATATAGAAGAGCATTTGAGAGGGTATGCGAAAGAATCAACAAACCTATATCTCAAATGGAAAAGATGCACTCACAGTTATTCTTCAGTTTTGTCCAAAGCTCAAATTCCCATCTCTTAAAATCTTCTAGTATGCTCTTGTCATTTAATTTATTGGAGTCCCAGTTATGAAAAAATGGCCGCGATGTTCCTGAGAAGGAAAAACTCAATTGAAATTTATATTCTGATAACTGATATCAAAAACCAAAATATATAGCTATGTTTCATGAAAGTTGATTGCTGGATCCAGCAATTTTATGCCTAAATTAAAGTTAATTCGAAACCCTATTGGCCAATTTGTCAAGTTCGTTTATCAATGCTGCCAGTAATTCAATCAAAGATCTTTATGACACCCACTTCTAATTACCCATCTATGATCTCAATAACAATCGTGATCTAGGCTTCTTTATGGAATCAAAATTCAAATCATTAAACTTCTTCACATATTGAACATTCCTAGCTTTTTGACATAAATGATACTAAGCTGAAAATGAAGGATTTTCTGACCCCAATGTGAATTCAAATTTTACGGATATCTAATGACTATTTCATAAGATATCAGGTATTTGGAGAAAAATAATATTGGAACTCTTTACTCAAATTTAAGAGGGATAATTTCCAAGAAATCCTTCGAGCCAATTTGTTTCAAATCCTTTCAAGTATCTTTCAAGTTACTGTGGGGATCTCATGTGGCGAAAGCCATAGGATGGATATTCCAGTATACAACTGATTTGGCGCAATAACGAACTCTACCGAAATATTTGCATAATTAACTCATCCTGAAAATATAACAATTGTAAGTAAAAAATTGAAGAGTGATTTGGAGAGGACCCCGTTTTTCTAGTTGGATGAACTAGAACAAAGATGAAGAAACCCCTGGATCTTCTCGTGTGCTCACTATACAAACATTAAATTACAGAATATCCATATTTTAAATTGAAAGGTCAGGCAGATGGAATGAAAAGCAACAAAATATCGTATTTCTTCACAATATGATCAAAATTGCGGTCTAATACAACACCAAACATCGTTATTGATCAAACTGTTGAATATTTTATATCCTGATAAAATATAACCAAACTTGGAACATGACTAGCATCTTTAATAAATCAATTTTCGCGGGTTTGTTTGAACAAAAACCGCCTCCATATTCATTTCACGATGTCGCAAAACTTGTGGATGAATATTCCGGGGGAAAAAGTTTGTCGTATGAGGACTTGAGGATGGTGATGAATTCGAAATCGATTATTCAGGATAGCACATTTAATAAGACACAATCACACCGGGAAAACACAAACAGAAGTCTCGAAGTTTTCCGGCATGGTGATGAATTGCTTGATCATCGCTTGGAGCAGATTGCCTGTATACCCCTTCAATCCATCTTCCCTCCTGACAAATGGATATTACGAATTTTATGTGCGGAAATGGACTTCACACAAATTAAATGGGAAAACAGGAAGAATGAATTAGTGACAATCATTGGAACAAATCAGCTGTTACTCTCTCTATCTCGAAGACATCCGAATATTAGTTAATTTCAACTTGGTCATTTTAGTTTAGTGACGTGCACTTTGATATTATTTTTTAGTTCCAACCAGATGAATGAACTAAGCCATTGAACACATTCTTAAGTCACACGGTGTTCTATGCTTCTTTTTTCCTAATTTTGTCATCAACATACTGACTGATCTTCATCTTATTGGATATCAACAAGTTGATGGTGGAATTGATCCAATTGTATTGAGTGAATTGAATAAATCGATTGAATAAAATATGTAAAAAAGCCATGATATGAGGTCAAAAGCCTTTCAGCGCTTGTTCTATAGTGTATTGCTGAACTATTGTAGCTGAATAGTCTGGTGCATTTTAACCGAAAAAAGGCGTTTCAATGTTAAGAAGAGGAAACAGATGAAAGAGTTCAACACCAAATATGTTATGAAATCACACCGAATATTTCTCTACAATCAACGATGCACATTTATGGACGGCTCAAACACTTGATGTAGAAGAATAAAGATCTAAGCATAGAATGTAAGACTCAAATATATAAGACGAGCATAAGAGAACAACTGAAATGAAAACCATCCGTACCATAACCAAGAAAAATGCGAGGTCGGCGAGGTGATAAGTTGAGTGAGAGGACCATATGGAATAGGATGATAGATCCACGACTCAGTACTTGCAAAATAGCACAAAATAGATGCAAAAAAAATTCAGAAACAGCTGGTAGTATCCTCCAGGGAAAACAAAAAATCTATTTGCCCAGACAAACAGGCAAAAGATAACTTAGGTAGAAAATGAAGAAAGGATTAGAAAAACTTCCCAGGCAGAAACGAGGTAACTCTTTCAAGAAAGTTTTCTTAGCTCAACTCATGTTTGTTTCTTACCCTCAAAGTGCGCTTCTATTGAAAAACCCAGTTTCATAGCAAACTCCTCGTTATTGATCAGTCTTGTGAATATCCTTTTGTTTTTCACTGAGGCTGTAAATGAATCCTGATATCGATGAACTGGAACAATTCGTTCCCTTCACATATTATGAAAGACCTCCCCCAGAAAATCTGTTCCTGACAATGCCAAGTCATAAATTATTATTTTTTCCAAACAATAATCGTGGAGTCGTCCAATTCATGAATGGACTGAATTCACAGCTATTAGTTTTCTAAAAATAGCATCGACAGATCGTCGTATTTAAAGGTTGCCTTTGGTAGAAGGGGCAGAGAAATGCTAAAGTGGTGTATTCTACTGACATTATTAAAATATATCCTTATGATTTATTTCGAAATCTTAAAAATACCTTTACCTAATTAATGCCACAGTTGATTACTAGCAGGTATCTCCTGATATTTATTTCAAGGCCAGTAATCATTTCTGTACAATGTAAACAGTGAATTTATCTTCCAAAGAAAATTCAATCTATAGATAAATCAACCATTTTCATACACTACTTGACAGGGTCATAATCAGACATTTTTCTTCATAAACAATCACATTTTGAGGCCAGTTCTCGCCAAAGTTGTTAAAAAATTACATAAATTGCAATAACTTTGTCCCTTCCCAAATTGGACTCAAGCTTATCGAATCCCTATTGGAAATCTCCATACAGACTATGAAATACAGGGTTTTACTATACCATCAATGTAATTTATCAACCTGTTGAAAATTCACTGACTCAAATGAAAACCATCTGAATTACAGAATAACTTCATAATGTCATGTACGGACGATTTAATTCGCTCGGAAATTCCCTTTGTGAATATAAGACCTGAATAAAAGTGAACCTATAGTCAGTATTATCTCTGTAGCTGGTGGTTTCCAGTTGCCGTCTGCTTCAAAGTGACTTCATTATTACATCGCCTTGGAAACATTAGATATACAGGAAATTCAACTCATAAAAATGCCATCAGTCTAATAGTGAGGAATATTACGAGAACATTGTTTATGAAAACTAGTCGAAAACTGCTGAAAACAAGGAAGTGTGCCTAATAAAATTTGATGTGATGAAATTTTCATGACCCAATAAAAATTTTCGGATTTATGTAACGAAATAGCAAAAGTGAGAAATTCTGAAGTAATACTCTATTTACTCACTGAGGAATTGTTATTCTAATGCTACTGCAACAAAATCGTAGGGTTTATCTGACCAATGGATCCGGAGTAAGCGTTAATGAAATTTCAATTCTTCAGTAATTTGAATACTTAATTTTAGATTAATTTGGTACTCGAAAGTGATTTGAAGAAAGAATTCAGGAAGCAATGACGAGGGGCCAGATTGTATTGATGCTTTTGTTCAGAAACTTGTGACTATTCAAGGGTAATACCACTAGAGGTGAGAATTTTTTGAGAACACTCTTGTTTTTTGAGAATTAAACATTTGAATTTCACGAAACAAAGTTATCCTTAATCCTTGTGTTGATGCCAATGAGTTCTGCCGATTCTTTTGTCAATTTAGCTATCGTATTGGGACCGACTGGGGAGATTTTGAACCATGAACCATATTTCCAATTCTTATGTGGAGTAAGGAATAGTCTTTCAGTGGTTATGTTTGCAGTTCTTTTGGATACAAGTAGCTTATATAACCTCACCGGGCAAATATCTTCTTCAATATTGGGAGTCAGCCATTTCGTTTCCGCACATTTTTGGGTACCACCTTGTCTTGTTTTAGACAATATCGGATTGTAGGCAATTCGGCCCGTGGGATTACCATCGTTTTCAATTCCGCGCCAAGCAAGCTCCAATGCAGCAATAAAATAAAATTTTCTGTTCAAACCGTCAGCATTATCTTCTTTACATAAGTTGACCATCTTTTTGTCTTGCTCCAAAGACAGCGCCTTGGCACTATCTTTTCTTTTCTCAGGGTCCACTTGCAAAATACGCCCCTTGGCATTTCGTGCATCCGGCGCCGTTTTAAAAGCCACCTCTGTGAATGGATAGAACCTAACGCCCCATTCGGAATAGAATATTTCCTGCAGCTGTTTGTCAGTATTATTCCACAAGGTTTTTACGACACATTCCTTGTAGTCTGATCCATCTCTTTTCTTCATATTGAAAGCCCAGTCTAGCATAATATTATTGAGCTCTGACAAACTTGTTTTTTCATTTACAAGGTATTCCCGGGCAGCACAGAATTCTTCAAATTGTTTCCAAATGTAGGATCTTAACTTCACTGTATTAAGCTGCACATCTTTCTTCACACTTTCCTCAATTGAAGTAATATTACAATTCCCAAAACGTTTCATTTTTATCTACTTTATGGTAAAATACGAAAATAAACTGACAGAACTGCCAAGTGCTGTTGAAGTTATCACTAACAACTACTTCTTTATCGTAACCTGACGACCGCTACTTCCACCAACGGCCAAAGCTATCCGAACGTATTAATATTCCTATGCAAATTAGGCATTTGATGAAAACAAATTTCTAAAAGTGAAAACACTGTGAGGTTGAGTGTTTTCAGATACAGTTTGTTTCTATTGGTCCGTTTTCAAAAATTGAGCGATTTCATTGGACGACGTAGTATAGTGTTGAATGATCATCCAAATTTCGGAAAATCACATCCACCTTAATATTTTAATTTCGGTAAATTTTAATCTATTCAAAGTTACAAACAATTCGAAATGAATGGTTCTTAAAGAGAAGATGGTTGTGGTTGAATTAAAATTGTATTTAAATTGTTTATGGCCTTTTTTTTGTATCACTTTCAGTATCTTTTTTCTTATACCATTTCTATCTAAAAGCAATTTTTTTCGCAATTGTTCAAAACTATTGAAATGAGTCGAGCTTTAAAGGATGATAAAATAAAACCCACTAATTCGTAGTTCATCGTTGCATAGTGGAATGACGCTCCATAAAAATCCCTTGTTTTGACATATTGTGCATCAAACGGATTCAAACCAGATAATTACAAGTCGATGAAACGAAATATGTTGTTCGTCCCATTAAATTGCATGACTTCAAAACACAAGTCAGCGCTGTAGAGATGTGTCAATTGGTTGTTATTCTTCATTGTGAAGCGTATAGCGAGAGCTCTGACAAAGCAACAATCCCATGTCGATCAGCAGTCTACACCGGAAATTCAGATCCATCTCCGGAGGCTATTCGAAGTCTGTAATAAAAGCCAATGCATTCGTTTACTAATTGTTTTGTTGTTCGCTCACAGAATGTGCTGCAAATATCGCACACCAGTTCATTATATAACCGAGCGAGGTATCAGTATTCATGAAAAAAATTGCGAACGATGTTATTCGATGCAGATCCCGGAATTTTTGGAAAATCGGCTTGTGAATGAGAAACATTTTCCATGGCAATGCGAACTTTCCCTATGGTTTTAACTACCATATAAATATAATTGATATAGATATACAGGGTGAGTGCTTGACCACTGCGTTAATTTAACCATAGGTTCTTGAGATCAAAAGAAACACTTTTTTCCCATACCGTTTTCCCATATTCAGCTGCGTTAAAAAGTTATAAGCATTTTGAATTTTCACATTGGACAAATACCCCTCTATAGTTTAGTTACGTTTGACTGGAAATAATCTTCCACAGCATCCACTATTGAATCTGAATTGTTTAAAAACATTTTTTTCCCTCTACGAAATTATTTATTCACTCCTTTCAACTTCAGATATCTTAAAAAGGTGCAATTTTGGAAAAAAGATGATGAAATATTTTATCTTCAAAAGAGACTTATGATTCTAGGAAGTGCAAGATGCGAACCTTCAGTTCAAGTGATATTTGTTTTTCATGTAATTCAACCAATCTGTACAGTAGTAGTGAGAAACCCACAAGAAATGGAATAAATCTAGTGATGCCAAAATATGCATGACTGTTATCAAAACCCTTCTACAAGAGATGATTTCAATTGATAATATGTAATTTTTTTATGAAATTTCAACCCCCTATATCTTTTGCACAGGGCGAAATTTGAAAAAATGTAACAGCAAGAAAATGTTTCTTTTGACGTCAAGAATCTACTGTTAAAATGAACGCAGTGTCAAAGACTCACCCTGTATAATTGATATGAGTGAAAATTTAAGGGTCTGCAGCAATCTATTGTCAAAACTCTTTTTATATCTTGGTCAGAAGAACTAAAACATTTGATAACACAAATGAAAAATTACAGAATGATGAAAAGAAGCTTGGAAATTCAGATAGTAGACAATGGGTTTTGTACATTTTAAATCTAAAAATATTTCAGAATATGGAGTGAAATACTTTCAATTTCGGTATGTTAAATTCATATTTTAATTTTGATTCACCTATGGTGAATTGACAATTTGATTTCGATATGTTGAGTTGATAATTTTATTTCGATTTATTTATGTTAAATTGACAATTTGATTTATAGAATCCTAATGTAACAGAAAGGAAAAAATTGAATTAAGTCCATCAATATAATTCATACAACTTTTATTTCTACGACTTCTAAACATTTCTAAACAAATTTTTCACAAGGGTTCTTGTCAGGATCACTGATATCAATATCATTAAAATTTGTTTCATATTGTTTTTTCAATCAATGAATTGAAAGAGCACCTTTTAATTTGGAATTTCTTTTATTGCAATCATGTTTCAGCCTTGTTGTGGATTGCTCAATGTAATATACAGGGTTATGATAAAGTAATGCACAAAATTCATAAAACGTACAACGATCACTTTTGAAAAAAATGCAAAAACACGTCAAACGGTGTTTTATATTCCGCATCTCTTGACATAAGTTACAAAAATAACAAGTCAAATTTGTCAAAGTTATGACGTCATCAACATATTTTTTAAATGGGAAGCTAAGATTTTTATTACATTATGTGATAAAGCTTGTTCTTTTACACTAGGAAAAAATAGTTGCAGTAGTGCTAACATAAGAATAAAACGAGAAAATGAATAAAAAACGAAATGAACGTAAGTTTCATAATAACTTTTCAATTAACTAAACAGTCCATTAAACCAAAACTATTTCTTATAGCAATTGTTCAAAGTGTGTCCCGTTTACTAACTGACATAGGCCAAGACGATGGTAGACCGCATTTACAGAGTTTTCGATCATCTGCGGAGTTATAAGAGTCATTTCGTGTCTAATTCGTTTCATTAAGTCTTCTAAATTGTCTGGCCGGTTAATATAGACCCGACTATTCAAATGTCCCCACAGAAAAAAATCAAGGGGGGTAAGATCAGGTAACCTAGGTGGCCACTCCATTGGTCCACGTCTTCCAACCCACCGTCCTTTAAACTGGTTATCCAGAAACCTTCGAACAGTAAGACCATAACGTGGTGGTGCGCCATCTTGTTGGAACCAAATACTAGGATCCAAGTTTTCCCCATTAATTGGATCCGAAAATGCCGCTAGTATGTTCGGAAGCACTGCCATACGAAGATGTTCCAAATATCGTTCAGCTGTTAAATACCCGCGAAAGTAATAAGGACCAATAAATCTTTCCCTGACGATACTTTCCCAAACATTAATTTTTTGGGGGCACTGGGTGTGTTTTGTCTGGCTCCAGTGGGGATTTTCCCGAGCCCAGTAGCGACAATTGTGTCGATTTACAGAACCACTTAGACAAAACGTTGCCTCATCGGAAAATACTACACCATTAAAAAAATTTGGATTTTCGTCACAATGCCTCATGAAGATTTCACAAAATTCCAAACGTCTTTCCGGATCATCTTCTGAAAGTTCGTGAACAAGTTGAACTTTGTATGGGTGTAGTTTTTCTTTTTTTAACATCTTTACTACAAACGACTGACTAACATTTTCTTGCAAGGCAATTTCTGTTGTAGTTGCGTGAGGGTTATCTTCTACTGACAGCAAAATATCTAACTTTACATCGTCGCTTATTCCTGGTCGTCCAGATTTTGGAGCATCCCTCGCTCTTCCCGTTGTATTAAAATTTTGCAACAATTCTGCTTACTGTGCTTCTAGCAATCGGAGGTCTTTCCAAATGTGTTGCGTTAAATAAAGCACATACTTCTTCGTGACTTCGAAGGTGATCGCCGTAACCTACCATCATTAGAATTTCTATCCTTTCTCTTTCGTTTAAACGAGCCATAATAATAAAACTGGTGTCACACTTATTGTACGACTGACACTGACACACCGTTGTTTTAGTAAATCAATCGAAAATATTGATAAGAATAGATGTTCTTACTAGATAAGTTTAAGTTTGAACTCTTTTTATAATTGGTTTTGTTATTTCGTTTTTTATTCATTTTCTCGTTTTTTTCATTTGTTAGCCCTTCTGCAACTATTTTTGCCTAGTCTTAGCTTCCTATTAAA
This sequence comes from Micraspis discolor, assembly GCA_030674115.1. Classification (NCBI taxonomy): domain Eukaryota; kingdom Metazoa; phylum Arthropoda; class Insecta; order Coleoptera; family Coccinellidae; genus Micraspis; species Micraspis discolor. The sequence goes on from JARTUT010001740.1 coordinate 9,660,226, forward strand.
AAAAAATGTTGATGACGTCCTAAATTTGACAAATTTGACTTGTTATTTTTGTAACTTATGTCAAGAGATGCGGAATATAAAACACCGTTTGACGTGTTTTTGCATTTTTTTCAAAAGTGATCATTGTACGTTTTATGAATTTTGTGCATTACTTTATCATAACCCTGTATATAGCTCTCTGTATAATTTATTCTGTAAATAAGATTTGATTTATTTTGATTATCGGTGTCGTCCTTTATTTTCGTGAGAATTTGTTTTGAAGGTATAACATTTTTTAATGAAATTTTGAACTTATCTTTTGGTATTAGTTCTCTTTTAATTTTGGGTTAGTGTTTCGTGAAAGGGTAATACTGTATAATTTGGTATTTCTCCTTCAGTTAATACTTGATTCATTGAAAATATGTTGTAATTTGGTAGATTGTATGAAATTTTGGATATCCATTGTTTGGAAGAATAGTTTCTAATATTTTAAGATTTTTTTTACTTTAGGGTTTGTGACATCAGATACTCCTGATTTTTAGTTACATATACATATACACATTGATTTTCCTGCCCCAGTGTCTGTGTTTTTCGAATATTCGAATGAAAATGGTATCACCCTCTTTCATATAATAAACACGATTTATATTGATTTGTATAACAAACGATTATGGAAAGCGGAGATAGATATCAAGAAGTTTATGAGTTCTCGAAAAACTCTACCCAACAAAAGATGCCAGCTACATATCTATTTTATTCCTCCATTACTGAGTAACAGTAAAATGAGAGAAATTATGTGTATAATAAAATATGTTAACGAGGATCACATTGAAGGAAATTTGCGGTGAACATAAATCATTTCAGTGCTTTCAGATCGAAAGCACGTTTTGAAAGTAACATATGAACCTGTATTCTCTTAAAAAGGATATGCGAAAAGTTTATACCTCAGAGAATATGAACACATTAAAACGCTGACAAATATTACCCTTGAGGTGAGCATTCTAAGCCTGTAAATCAACGAGGGCTCTGATCAGCTATCTGCCTTCCGAAAACACGCAAAAAGTTTTTAGAATTTCATAGATTTATTACGTCAGACGCATAGCAAGTGAATGTGGATTTGGGTGTTTTCAGAACATTAATTCTGATGGGACGTATGAGACATTCACACTGAGTTTGCTGCCATAGGGGGTGAAACGACTTCCGTCTTAGTTAAATCAAAATAACCTGAATTTCTGAACTAATTTTCAGAGGAATTTTTGACGATTCAATGAGACCATTAACAAGGTAAGTCTTCGAATCATTTTGCTCGTGTGTCCTATTTTTTGAAACTAGTACAGCGCGCTATCGTTGTATTCTGTTATTTTGGAATATTGAGCCGAAATCATCGCAATCGATGGGGTTTGATATCCTTATGAAGAATATTATATATTAATATTGTAAGCCAAAAGTTCAAAAGAATATATATATATGAAGAATCCGTGGTCCATTTGAGTGTAAAAGCTCTCTATCTTCCGGAAGATATGAGCTGAAATTTTCATATTCTCAGAAATATCTCTGTTAAATTCGGTATTGGGCAGAATCCGTCGCAGTGTTTGAAGCATCTAAAATTGAGTTTCCATAATAACTCCTAAAATATCCGTCCGATACGATCATAACTCGAAAGATGATTGAATGAGCCACAAAGCCAGAGTTATCAAGGACAGATGACTATCCAATCCAGGTGCACAATCCAAAGTCGATGAGTATGTAAGTTACATGATTTCGAGAGATGCAAAATAAATGAAGCAAAACATCGGAGTCACTATCTGTCTCACTCATCCTATATGTCGAATAAAAAACTTTTTCGTACTTCCGGGCCTAAAGTGACAACTTCACTCCCTTGTGACAGGTACTAAAGTGTCACATTTAATCCCTCCGGGATTAAATATTGACGAAACTCCCGGAACGATTAAATCACAAACAAACGAATTTAAGGGATATTTTATTGAAAAATAAAATTAATTAGAATGGTAATTAACGTTAATATTCAAATTAATATTGTGACAGTTCGTCATATCGACCAGTCTTTCCTGGGTTAATGCAGCAGGTAACTGACGAGTAACAGATAGGTCCTTATCATATTGAACTGGTGTTTTTTCGAAGATCCTGCGGAAACAGGAAGCGAGAATGAGGACTGTGGCATAACTATAGTGGACGAATCGGCTACTTGACCAAATATTTTATCTGAAATTTTTTGTTTATTTTTAATAGTCGATTCAATATATCCCTCGGCCACGTTGGAGGATTTCCATCCTCCATGTCTCTTCAGCACGTATATTGTTGCTCCCGAATCAGCTAACAAAGACGCAGATGTGCGTCTAAAACAATGTCCCGTATAAGACATCGCATTTTCCAATTTCAAGAAAGCTGCTATTTGCCGTTGAAATGTACCAAACATGTTTTTTCCTACTACTCGCGTAGTACATTCTTTGTTGATGTATTGAACAAAAAATTTTGAATGAGGTGTCCCTGTCTTTCGCAATGCCACATATTTTTGAAATATTGCCACAAAACTGATGGCACTGTTTTCTGAATTTTGATCACAAAATTTCGGTCAATTTTATTTTTGGTGTTTCTAATCGCAATTAGGAAGGAATCGCCCAAATCTCTCACATCGTCGATTTCTAAATCAACCAACTCTTTTCCACGACAAGCTCCCGCAACGCCCAAAATAAGTGCAACCTACAAAAAAATTGATTTCTTAAAATTTTTGAATATAAACACATTTCCAAATTTACCTCAAGCATTAAATATTTATCATCCGGAGCCTCCCGTAAGAACTGATCTACCTGCTCAGACGTGAGAATTCTTGACTTCTTCGGCTTAAATCCCTCATTTCTTCTCTTCAAAAAGCTAATAATTTTGGAAATTTACTTATATCAATATCTTCTCTAATGTTAATAACCGATTTCAGCATTGAGTAATGTGCCCAGAGAGTTGAGGCACAAACCGCTTTTGATTTATCATTGAAGTAGACTAACAGCGCATTTTCATTAGGTTGTCTCACATTTTTTAAGCGGCACCACTTTTTAAAAGCATAGTACTGCTGCTCGTATAGTTTTCTAGATTTCTTCGGCTGCTCTTTTATCAATATCAGATACACCTTCTTCACTCATGATACCAATAATTATCTATCAATAACAATGTTTCTTTACAATGACACTAGTAATGACAATGTTTCTAAATTATAATTGTCACAACGCAATGTTACTATGGTACCTTATTTTGAAGACAGTTTATTGAATGAGTTGAAGAGAGAAAAAACTGATTGAAATTATTGAAATAATTAATAAAATTATACCGGAAGTACGAAAAGTATCGTATATACATTGCGACTGAAGTACATTTAATCCTTCAGGTAAATTATATATAAACTTTACCTTCAGGATTAAATGTACTACTTCAGTCCCGCGGTATATAATATACTAATTTATTGTGACAGAAAGCGTAAACTGCTACCTACCTCATTTCATGACTTCTGTTAATCACAAACAATGTAGACGTCAAACTTTTCAAACAAATTACTATGGAGAAAACTGACTTGTGTTGTACTATTTTGAAATCCAAACTAAATGAGCCAGCTTTGGAAAAACTAGTTAAGGGTAATGTGGCACATTTTCTGCCAACGTGGTTTGTCATAGGAACTGACTAAAAATTTTCGCAGTAAAACTAGATTTATTCTTCTCAGTTAATAATTGATTATTGATTGCGATTTTTATTGAAGAAAACAGTAAAATTTCAATCACAGTACCAAAATTTGAGCGTACTTGAAACAGTTCTATTATCGCTTCATTAAGTAACTTTAGTCTGTCGCACTTTACTGGGTATCAAGTTCCGAAGCTAATACATTTTTGAGATGAAGACTTTTTCCATTCCATATTTTCGAATTTGACCCAGTTCAAAAGATACAGTAATTATGATTCAATTCGATAAAAAATTTGCCTTTTTTTCTGTATTTATGAGAAAGAATTCACGAGAACTTCATTCATTCATAATGAATCGCTAATAAATCATCTACACAGTCAGTTACACTCATTAAATCATTGAGTACCATGACTAAATAATTTTTTATTAGAGAAATGAATTTCTATCAGCTGTGTTCCGAAACAATGAAAAATTCAATGATAAACTTAGTTTGACTGGACAAAGAACAGAGGCTCGTTGTACCTTTACGGTGCTGCAAAATATTCATTGATTATATGTTGCCTCCATTCAAATGCTTCGCTTCAAAAGATTGAACCGATATAAATTATTAATTACATGTTGACATATATAGATTTCACCTTGAGAGCAAAATCAAATACCTATAATGATTATTCCCCTTTTATTTCATCGATGATTAATAATAATCCAACAGGAATGTACCGAAGACGAAAGGAAACAAATCATTCCGGATTTTTATCAAAAGATACGACGCCTATAATCACATAGTCCCACCCTGAACTGAATTGAATTATCATAATCCGGTCCATAATTTCCCACATTAGGGCCAATATCTATCTTTGGACCGATCAACCATTATCTAATAACATTTCTTTTTCACCATTATTAATTATATTCAGAGGAAATCGCTTTCATCATAAATATTTATGCCCAGTAAGTCATATAATTTGATACTTCGTAAATGATTTGGGTATCGGTCTTCGGTCAAGTAATGATGTGTCTGACTGCACCGGACAACCACAAAAATCGCTGCTATTAGAATTCCAACGAACAGTAGCCTTCGAAACCGATCAACTCAAATGTCGAAAGCTTGAAGATAAGAGGTAGAGACAGAACGTCTTTACTACACTTCGGTCGTCTAATTTATTCATTCCATATGCTTGTAATCCATTCAGGATTCTCCTCAGCGCCTCGAGACAATTAAATATTTCGGTTTGCAAAATTTTGCTGGTTTTATTAATATTTTCAAAATCGCAGAAATTTTACATTTACTGAATCCTAAAATTCGTACAGGCCATAGCATTCATCGAACGTCTGCGACATTAGTTGCTGACAATGGTGGAGAAAGATCACTAATTTAAAAGTCTACTAATGTGGCTGAAGGATATGCAGTGATGGGCAAATGAGTGATAGTAAAATATCTGTAGGGGAATTATACCAACCGAGATATCAAAAGGAAAGAAATGAAATGAAAATGCGCTGTTCGTCTACTTCAATGATAAATCAAAAGGGGTTTGTGCCTCAATCCTCTGGGTAGATTACTCAATACTGAAATCGGTTATTAACATTAGAGAAGATATTGATATAAGTAAATTTCCAAAATTATTAGCTTTTTTGGAGAGAAGAAATGAGGATTCAAGCCAAAGAAGTCAAGAATTCTCACGTCTGAGCAGGTAGATCAGTTCTTACGGAAAGCTCCGGATGATAAATATTTAATGCTTAAGGTAAATTTGGAAATGTGTTTATATTCAGAAATTTTAAGAAATGAATTTTTTTGTAGGTTGCACTTATTTTGGGCGTTGCGAGAGCTTGTCGTGGAAAAGAGTTGGTTGATTTAGAAATCGACGATGTGAGAGATTTGGGCGATTCCTTCCTAATTGCGATTAGAAACACCAAAAATAAAATTGACCGAAATTTTGTGATCAAAAATTCAGAAAACAGTGCCATCAGTTTTGTGGCGATATTTCGAAAATATGTGGCATTGGGAAAGACAGAGACACCTCATTCAAAATTTTTTGTTCAATACATCAACAAAGAATGTACTTCGCGAGTAGTAGGAAAAAACATGTTTGGTACATTTCCACGGCAAATAGCAGCTTTCTTGAAATTAGAAAATGCGACGTCTTATACGGGACATTGTTCTAGACGCACATCTGCGTCTTTGTTAGCTGATTCGGGAGCAACAATAGACCTGCTGAAGAGACATGCAGGATCGAAATCCTCCAACGTGGCCGAGGGATATATTGAATCGTCTATTAAAAATAAACAAAAAATTTCAGATAAAATATTTGGTCAAGTCGCCGATTCGTCCACTATAGTTATGCCACAGTCCTCATTCTCGCTTTCTGTTTCCGCAGGATCTTCGAAACAAACACCAGTTCAATATGATTAGGACCTTTCTGTTACTCGTCAGTTACCTGCTGCATTAACCTAGGAAAGACTGGTCAATATGACGAACTGTCACAATATTAATTTGACTAGTAAGCGGGTAGATCAATATGCCCGTAGATCCATAGGCCCGTAGATCCATAGGCCAGTAGTTCAATTGGCCCATGGATCAATATAGACCATAGATCAATATAGACCGCAGATCAATAGGGCCCATACATCAATGAAGCGCGCAGAAACACGAAACACGTCAAATTACCCGTTGAAAGCGAAAAAGCTAGAAAGAACTGGAAAAAACACGGAGAAACGCGAAAAACACGAAGGAATCCGAAGAAACACGAAAGAAACCGAAGTTATACGAAAGAAACCGAAATTACACGAAACATCGCGAGAAAACACGAAAGAACACCAAGTAACACAAAAATCTAAAGGAACCTGAAAAAACCCGAAACACAAAAATACTTGTAAATTGCACACCCTGTATATCACCCGACCGTAAACTTATTGTAAATAGCACACCCTGTATGACATTTTATCGAAATCCGCTCCCATTCGCGAGAAAAACTTGAAGGAGAATGCATATGAGACACTCAGTATACAATTGATTAGCAGTGAAAGAAAAAACAAAAGAATATTGTTGTAACTCCATCTATTCGAGTTCAGTAATTACCACGAAGGAAGTATCAAAATTATTCTATGGAGCTCCTATGTAACACCCCGTATATGTTTCGAAGATAATTTTTCCGTAAAAAACCCGAAGGAACACAAAAACTTGAAAAAACTTGAGAACGCGTAAAAACAGAAGAACTTGTAAAGTGCTCACCCCGTATATCACCCGATCGCAAATTCATTGTAAATCGCACACCCTGTATGACATTTTACCGAAATTAGCTTTCACACGTGAAAAAACATGATGAAAAATGCATATGGGACACCCAGTATATAATTGATTTACAGTGGGTGCTTTCATCATAAGAAACAAACCGAAAGAATATCGTTTTAACTCTATCGTTTCAAGTTCGGTGCATTCCACGAAGAAAGACGAAACACGGAAAAACTTGAAAGAACCCGAAGTACCACGAATGAACGAAAAATATCCAAAGGAACCGAAAAAACCCCGAAGGAGCACAAAATCACCGAAAGCGCGCAAAAAACTCGAAGGAAAGCTTAAAACCCCGAGGGAGCACAAAAACCGAAAGCGTGCAAAAATAATGAAAGAACTTTTATATTGCACACCCTGTATATCAATCGATCGCGAAATCATTGTTAATGGCACACCCTGTATGGGATTTCATTGAATTGAGCTCCCTTACGCGGAAAAGCACAAAGCTGGAGAAAAACTCTGGTGAATGTCAGCGCTACTCAGATCTGACACCCTGTATATGAATCGAATATATTTTATCGAATTAAGATCCAAAACTCCCCGAAACAACACAAAAACTCGAATTTGCGCAAAAAAATCAAATTAACTTGTAAATTGCACACCCCGTATATCACCCGATCGCAAATTCATTGTGAATCGCACACCCTGTATGACATTATACCGAAATCAGCTCCCATTCGCGAGAGAACTTGAAGAAAAATGCATATGGGACACCCTGTATATAATTGATTCGCAGTGGGTGCTTTCTTCATAAAAACAAACCGAAAGAATATCGTTTATAACTCTATCGTTTCGAGTTCAGTGCATTCCACCAAGAAAGAAACCGACCAAATACGAAAAAACGCGGAAAACATGATAGAACCCTAAGTAACACGAAATCTCTCGAAGAAAGAATCTGGTGAAAATCAGTGCTTTCCATAAGCACAGCCTGTATAGCGATTTTTTCGAGATAGCACAGCCTGTATAGCGATTCATCGCGATCTGTGTGCATTCTTCAAGGACGAAAATGAATTAGCGCGAAAATAGAGCCTGAAATGACGATTTTCAAACGCATATTTGAGGTGTTTTTCTTGCTATTCGTGAACTGCGGGTGCTGTCTAGAGATTCGGAATCTCCTGTAGATTCTTAATCGAGCACTTGGAAGGCCTGAATAATCTTCGACCGCCCATATCGAGCGAAAAATTGATGCCGTATTTTCAAATTTGGATCTCGCGTTCGGCTATCATCGGAATCGTATGAGAAACTATGACACTTCTGATCGAAATATCGAGGAAATTGCCGAATTTCGAATGAAGAATTCGCGGCCTTATATCGCTACTTGGATATGAAAATTGGTACCCAGAGATGGGAAATTTCACGTAGATTCGTTTTCTACCGATCGCGGGGCGATTTATATCGTTTTCGACCGGCACGGAGGAAAACGTAGGTGTGGTTTTTGACGTTTCAGGAAGTCGCGAGTCTAAAAATTGCCGTTTTATATGCATAATTTTCGTATAGATTTCGAGGGCTCCGCGGCTGAGCTCGTAGCCACGCATGGGGACGTTCCTCGTCCAGAAAAAGCGACCCCCTCCCCGCGAGATGCTCCGGCTTCATAGGAGTACTTTCGCCCGTTTTTCGCCTTTGGGCGATTTCGCGAAAATGGCCGATTTCGCGATTTTCGTTGGAAAATTTCGGGCACTTTGAGAGCGCCCGGGGGTGCTAATGTATTGGATTTGCAAAAACTACGATAATAATTTTATGAGAAATATGGTGTTTTCAGACGAAGCTACATTTTGTTTAAACGTTACAGGTAATCAATTAAATATAACTGCCGCTACTGGTCTCAAATTAATCCTCATTGGGTTCAAGAGGCTCATACACAACATCCCCAAAAATTGAACCTTTAGGTCGGCATTATTAACAACAGAATCGTGGGACAATTCTTCCTACAAAAAAAATTAAACGGAGATAGGTATTTACAGCTGTTAGACACAAGTGATTCCGGCATTGGAGGTAAATGGACAATTACCAAATAGTATTTCTGCAATATGAAACACCACTGCATTAAGCTCGCATTGTCTGAGATTATTGAGATGAAACATTTAATCACAGATGGATTGGAAGATGGGGTACTTATGAAGGACCCGCACTGGAGGGTTATTCAAAGTCCAAGGTTTATGTTGATATCTCGCAAAATTATCTGTGAGAATAACTCACGTTTTACAGAGAATTCCATCAGAACTGATAGGTAATATTATTGTTCCCCGTCACTAACCCCTGATCTGTATGCTTTATTGTTTGCTAACTAAATATTGTAAGCCAAAGGTTCAAAATAATATATATAAATATATATTATTTAAATATATAAATAGTATATATATATTGGAGAATTTACAGACCGACTTGCTTTTTGTCAAGATGTGAACAGTGCTCAGATTGAATATCTAATCTAATAAGTTTTGGTTTAGTTAAGTTTCAATGTTTTGAAAATAAAAGTTAATAATTACACAGGCCCACAAAAAAAAAATTTTTTTTTGTTCCTAGAATTTTTGAGCTGATTTCAACAATATTTTTTTTGCTGAATCTAAATAGATAGCAGTTTTTCTGTATCAGCTCTAGATTTTCAGATGAATTCACTTATCTATCAATGCTTTTTCGTATTTAATACTTTCAAGTATGAGTGTTGTGAAATTTATACAAGAGATAGATTCTTGTATATTTTCCTTATTGTCAGTCTTCATTTGTAACAACTTGAATTAAAAATAATAATATTTATTATAATTATTATTTTAATTCATTTATTAAAAATAGAAGACTAACAATATAAGATATATAACTGATTGGTTGACAAACTGTAAACAAGTGGGATTTAATCCTATTTAGTGTCATCCAGTTAGTTCCATAGAAATCCGATATATGGAGCTGTCCAGTCTGAAGTGAACTTCAACTGCAGTTGGGAGTTGAGGAATTCCAGCGGTGGAGATAGATAGAAATTAGCGTCATATGAAATTTCTCTTTAGTAACGAGTTGTTGAAAAGTAAATCTAAAAAGTAGATTGTTAATGTGAATTGTTGTATTTGTGTTGTTGAATAGAAATGAGTTCAAGTAGAAGAAGCTGTTTTCACCATCCTGATATTTTTTGCTACATATGCGGAGAATACACCTTCTTGGAAAACAGAAAAACTATTGGTGACTTTGTAAATAGGGTTTATCTTGGATATTTTGGTGTTAAGCTTGGTGATCAGGATAAAACCTGGGCATCACATATTTTCTGTGAAACTTGTACTGAGCATTTACGACGGTGGACTACCGGGAAAGGGAAAAGTCTGAAATTCGGAGTACCAATGGTTTGGAGAGAACCAAAATATCACTTCGATGACTAATGTCCCTCTGATAAGAATTCTGACACTACTGGAGGTGACAGGGATTTTGAAACGGTGTCATCAATTCCCCAATGTTTCAACCAAGAGTTAAATGACCTCACTAGAGATCTCAACCTGTCGAAAGAAGCTCCTGAATTACTTGCTTCCAGGTTGAAGGAAATAAATTTACTTGAACCAGGAAAGAAAATTACATTTTATCGCACAAGGGAGAAAGATCTGCTACCTTTTTTCTCTGAAGAACAAATTTTGTATTTTGCCATGCTATTAGAGAACTCCTGGTAAAAATGGGTCTTCCTGAATATTTTCCAGATGATTGGCGCCTATTTATTGACAGCTCAAAGCGAAGTTTGAAATGTGTTCTTCTACATAATGGGAACAAATAAGGCTCAATACCAATTGCTCACTCAACGAAAATGAAAGAGCAATATGACAACATAGCTTTGGTTTTGGAATAAAAAAAAAATCATGAACACCAATGGGTGATTTGTGTAGACTTAAAAATGGTAAACTTTCTCCTTGGACAGCAAAGGAGCCACACCAAGTATCCTTGTTTCTTGCGCCTCTGGGATAGCAGAGACAAAACGCAACACTGAGTTAGAAAAGAGTGACCTAGAAGAGCAAACATAGATGTTGAGGGAAAGAATATCGTCGATGATCCTTTAGTTCTTGAGAGAAAATCATGTTTTCACCTCTGCATATCAAGCTGGGTGTAATGAAGCAGTTTTTAAAGGCTCTTGATAAAAATGAATCATGCTTTGCTTATATAGGGAAAAAATGCCTCAGCTGAGTAAGGAAAAATTAAAGCAGGAATATTTGATGTCCCACAAATAAGACAGCTGATTAAAGACGCTGACTTCATAAATTCAATGTTTCAGATTAAACAAAATGTCTGGAATTCATTTGTTTCAGTTGTCCAAAATTTTTTGGTAAACACAAAGCTGAAAACTATGTTGAATTAGTCAATGAGATGCTGAGTAATTCCAAATCACTTGAGTGTAACATGAGCATTAAGGTGCACTATTTACATAGCCACTTAGACCGTTTTCCTGATAATTTAGGCGCCATTAGTGAGGAGCAAGGTGAAAGATTTCACCAAGATATCAAATGTATGGCGGATCGCTATCAAGGAAGATGGGATACTCACATGATGGCAGATTACTGCTGGTCTTTAAAACGGGATTGCTCTAAAATACATTCAAGAATGTCACGGAAAAGAAGTTACCGAAATGTTTAGTGAGTAATTGATTTAAATGCTGAATTTTTCTGTTTTCTATAGTATAAAATGAATAATATCTGTAACATCTGTGTAATATAATAAAAACTCCTTTATTAATTTGTTTCTTTGAGCCATGGTTTTTCTTTCAGATAGTGTAATGTATAATTTACAAAAATGTTGATATCTCGGTAGGTATTGAATTGAAAAATATCGAATCGATATTAATGTGCTCGTAATTGAATGTTATATCAGGAACTAAATTAATATACAATCTACTGTAGTTTACATCATTGAAATTTCATTTCGATATCTCTAATAATTCGAGAGATATTTACGTAGTTCCATACATTTGTCCAACACTGTATAAATAATTCAATTGAAAACAAAATTGAAATTGCCAAGACTATTCAGAAATCATTAGAAGAAAACAATCAATGTGAAACAGAAACTTAGAAGTCTTGTTCTGGCTTCAACAAAAGGAACTTAAAACTGAAAATCCCTTACAATCCCTCTCCTCACAACTTGTTATGTGAATAACTATTAATTTCCTCTAATCTTGGGATTATATTATGTGGAATATATGAACTAATTTAAAATACAGTTGGACAAAAATAATATTCATTTCAAGCAGAACTGCAACCTGTCCGCGAATATGTTATACAAAAGTTGAAACAATGTAAATCTGGTCGTTCCAGTGATTTTTCTCATTACTGTACCAAACTGTGCATGATTTTTGGTGTTAAACCAAATAGAGGAACTGTACTCAGCTATAAAAAAACTTTGGCTGATGAATTAATTATGTTCGAGAAGAAAATCAAAAGAAGTTACAGCTTTTTTCATGACTATCCAGATGCAAAACAAGAACAAGATACCTTTGCTTTGTGGAGGTTGGGATAAATTAAAAATTTTTGAAATGCTATAGAATAAAAGTGATATTTTCACTTTATTTTCACCCAGTGAATTTAAAAATTTATGGTTCAATTTCTCACAACATACCGGTACGAAGAGGCGGATGAATGATCAGCAAATCAACGTATTCAATAAAAATTAGTTCCTTCACACGAGATTATCAAAGTACCGTTGTGGTTCTAAAAAATTTCACAGTATTTAATGATTGATCTTCTAAAGTACTCGCCGAAAACTAGCAACAAATTACCTATCATGTTCACCTCACATACAATAAGCGATGTGAAATTAAATTAATTAATCAATTTAATTATCTGTTAAAACGCTTATACGGAATCAGCACCCATGCTCGAAAATTCTTCGAACCTTAATTAGTGTACGGCAGACATTGTCATTATGGCCTCAACTCCAACAGGATGTTGATCCTATGCTGAAATTATCTACTCAAGGAAATGGTCCATCGAAAAAAGAAAAGATATGAGTTCGGGACGTATTTCGAAAGGAGCTTTATAGTTTCCTCTATTAAAACCTCTTCTTCAAGTCGGTATCTTAAGACTAGAAGCAAATTACACCGCTTCGATGTGAGATAAAGGTGCCTGGATGACCTTAGAACAGATAGAAATGTCGGTTAAAAAACCTAATAGTCCATTTAAATGGAGGTAATCGTTGCTCGGTGCTCGCAATAAAAATGAACATGATATATGACAATATAATACATCGACAGGAATATGGAAGAAATGTGAATGCGACTGAACAATCTGAAAAACATTCATTTATGAATGAACGCAATCGTACATGTTTTGAAGTATCAGAAGTGATTTAGTAATCTGTTTCTTTGAAAAGGTTGAGTGGAAGGTTTATGACATTATAATTGCCTTCATATTTTCATCGTCGCAATAGACATCAGTGTATTGGCAATTAAGCCACATTCACAATATTTTATGTATTTAGAGTCTGTAATAAACTTTGAACATATCTCATCGACCAGAATCAGTAGCTGATTTGAAGAATTCAGAACTTAGGTACTACAAATTGCTCTATTCGAGCTTCACTATAGAAATTTTTTCAAAGGGTGATTACAACAGAACATACATTTCAATAATCCTAACAGCTCCCTATGATCTATGATTACCCCAAATACTCATGGTTTTGCGATGAATAGTTTTAAAATGATCTGCTCCTTGAAATATGCCCATCGGCCATTTGTACGTCCTTTGTAATTGATAATCAATACAGAGCTGAAACCATAGGAACAAAAGCCTGAGTAGAGTTTCAGGTACTCTGTGTAAAGTATTCATAATTGAACTTTATAACTGTAATGCTAGATGATGTTGAAGTAGTTGAATTCGCCAATTTTGACAAACAATTTCCTTATCTTTCAAAAAAAAAAACTTTTTTTATAAAAACTGTCCAATGTTACTTCTTATACTTTCAAAAGTATAAGCGTAACAAACATACTTACATTCACATTTATAATAGAAGTATGATATACACGATGGCCATTTGAAAACGAAACAGACGAGATTACAGACGAAATAAGTTTTTTCGATAGAAACGCTCGGACTGTTTCGAGGGGGACAACTTAAGATGTAGGTTACGGACGCATAGCGCTTCAATCCTTGCTGCTACAACCGCCACCCCCAATTATTGAATAGGGAAGATGGGGTGAGTGATACCTCATTTGAAAGGTATTTTTATACTGATTTCAGTACAGAACATGTTTTTTCATTTTATGCATTAGTTCTCGAAATATTCTTAACTAAGTATTTGAAAATGAAGTGGTGTTTTCATGGCACTTGTAGTGTTTTTTTATGAAAAATCGACATTTTGAGCTTCAAAACAACCATAGCACATTGATCCAATTTTGTCGGAAATTATTGAAAACAATGCTGGAAATTATGTGGAAGATCAGATTGTGTTTCAGCAGGATGGAGCTCCTCCACACTACGCCTTACCAGTTCGAGAATATCTGGATCAAAGATTTTGAAATCGATGGATTGGAAGAAGGGGTCCCACTGAATGGCCAGCCAGATCGCCAGATCTGTCATCACTAGATTTCTTTCTTTGGGGCCACTTGAAGAGTAAAATTTACTCTACACAGCCCGATTCCATAGAAGATTTTAGAAGACGTATAGTGAACGAATGTCGTCAAATCACTCCAGAAATGCTGCAAAATGTGCGCCTTCGTTTCGAACAAAACTTATTTCATTTTATGGAAGCTAATGGTGAACAATTTGCATATTTAATTAATTGATGTGAGTTTTTGATAAATTATTTACTTTACTTTGAAAAGTCTCATTTCTTAGATCAATACTTCAAATCGTTCTGATACCGTACAGTTGGAGAATGATTTCAATGAATAAAACAGCTAGTCGAACATCTGACCCTAGTAGCATTAACACGTACGGTATGACTTCATTTGCCCCGTGGTAGATGTTTTGCAATTTTAAATACAATAACATAATTGTTATAAGTAATTTGTTAGTATTTTAAAAAAATAGAGAAGAAAATATATTTGAAGAATATTTATGTGCATTTTCTCGTTTCTTTTATGTTACGTTACTTCGGTAATAGCTCTTGTTCTGCACCAAAATCTATCAAAATATATTTTTGGCGCTCTTGTTCACCCGAACAGAGTGCCTATCATTTTGCCCAAATGTCTGTTATTTTGGATTAACGAGCCGAAAATGGTCTCAATCGATTGGGTTCGACTCCCTGATGAAGAATCCGTGGCGAAAGTTGAGTCTGGCCGGCCCTATCCTCTCTAGCATCCAAAAGAGATGAGCTAGAGTTTTCATATTTGCAGAATAAGTTAATTGTCTAAATATCTCGGTCAAGTTCGTTATTGGGCCAAATCCATCGGATGGTTCAGTAGTTATGAGCATCTGAAATTTTGTTTCCTCAATAACTACTAGAATATCCATCCGATCAAGTTGATACTTGAAATATTGTTGGGGGAGGCTGCAACAAAATTTCGCAGAAATCGTCACGCTAGAAAATGTTCGAAAAATTCCAAAAAAAATTTTTTTAATACTCACTATCTCATAAGATATTTTTCGGATTTCAATAAAAAAATCGTGAATATATTGAGGTGTTCGATATCTTACTCATCCTCAAATTTCATTGTCGTAGCTCTTTCCCATTTAAAGATATGATCATTTTTTTCATTTACTCAAGAGAAAAGAGAAATTACATACGTCCCGATGATTTTCTTTGAACGATGGCCATTACAGATCGATATTCGATTGGCAAATGCCGGGCTCATTAATCAGTGTCAGTTGGCGTAATATTAATCAAAATTTTTCATAACAGGAAATCATAGAGATAGAATTCAATCTCGGTGGCTGAAATAATATACGTTGTCAAAATTCAGAAAAGCACTAACGTATGTTTTTAGGGGAAGGGAATTATAGCTTCGAACAAAACTTGGGGAAAATTATTAGTAGTTATTTTTAGTTGGAGATATATGTTTGTTCATATTTATATCACATTATGCCATAGTACGGGAAGAGACTCTTGCTCACCTGATCAAAGTGCAACAACAGCGCCAAAGCAATCTGACCTCACGTCAGTGCTTTCTAAATTTTTCTATTAGTTAATATGAAGTCCTCATTATTTTTGGTGCTTTATCTCTATTTAATACATTATTAAACTTGTTGAGTGGACTACAGGATACTTCGTCGACGGCCTGTAGAAAAACTATTTCACGAGTTTCTTGACTATTCGTTTTTGAGTATAATCAGTAGATATTCCAAGTGCCATTAAATAAAATACGGTCGAAGTCAAAAACTTCAATTCATTACTCTACATCAAAAATAAATGTTCAAAGTAATTTAAATCTCCAAATGCCGATCAAAAACCTACCGGCGGTACAATCTCCTCCGAAAATTCATTATAACAAGGTGATTTTTCCGTTTCTTACACCTTCAAGTCGAAATAACATACGGCAAACCTATAATTCAGGCGAGTTTCAAAGATGACACAAAGGCAAACCAATAATCAGATGTAGGTCTGAAATGAAATGATACTTGTTTCGGCGATTTGTCGGTACCAGTTATTATCAACCATTTCACAGGAAACTTGGACCTTAATTCCTAACCACTCAAGATGATTTGTTGTTGGTCAGCAATCTAAAAAAAAAAACGTTAGTTCTTATCAGAGGATCTCGATCTGAAAGATGGCTGCTATCGGAGATTGCGCCAGATTAGTTTTTCCGTATCGAAAGAGCTGAGACGTGACGGCATCCTTTGAAATAATTACTTAGACGTTAATTAGTTAATTCGACCGAACATGTTTTTCTTTTATTATTTGAAAAATTCGCTTCAACCCCAGGGGTCATCAACGATGGACTGATACATATAAATGTCATATTAATTTTATTACAAAATGGCATTTTTTCGATAAATTGAATACTGTCGAGAAATTTCATAATTTTTTTAATGTACTGTTCTCCACCAAAATGTCTTCCTGTTATTCCATTTTTTGTTCTAGTTCTTTCCACTTGATATATTGAACATTCGAAAGTATCTATAAGTGATTGTTTAACGTTACAGATGTCACAGGAAGTTTCTTGGGTGCGAGTGTGTAAGTCTAGTATGGCCGATCCAGAGTTTACTTATCATCATAATTGACACTACATTCACTTTTCACTGCACCTCATACTTGAGGAAAACATGTAAATGTATTATTGTATAGCAGCTGTCCACGCGGACGCATCCCTACCTCACGTAGGAGAAAGACAGATGCTGAACGCTCGTTCCACGCTCACGCTTGCACTTCAAGACTTAAATGGAACGTCTTAGAGCGAGGCAAAGCCGCATGGGTCAATTTTTTTCGTGCGTGCAGCCGGCTCCATCGAAGAATAAGACGTTTACACCGTGAAAGTTTTACATCTTCTGGTACCTAATAGAAAGCTACAGAGATAAAAATTGAGAATATTAGATGAGAATAACGTCCATATACACCCAAATTTAGGTTTATATCGTAGAGATATCTTATGAGCTTTAAAGTATGGAAAATTTTTTTTGGGAATTTTTCAAATATTCTCCAGCGTGTGAATGTGTATGAAAATTAATTATCAATTAATTTTATGTCACTAGCGTAGAAAGAACCTCATAAAATATCAACTCCTTTGGAAGAACCATTGAAACGATTAACAGGTTTGAAAGAGTTATTTCAATGTGACGAATCTTGAATGATGGAATGAAAAAAAATTGATGAAACGTGCTTCTTTCAAATAATGGAATACGCATTACGAGGATTGTCTGTTATATTTCGGGATTTGAGAACAAAAACAAATATTAATCATCTAAAATCGCTTTATTGGTTTTCAAAATGTTTCGCATTAAGACCTTTACACTTTTGTATGTGTTTTTTATTTATTTATTTATGAATTAACGGTACATGACCTTTGTATGTGAAATAAAACACAGAATAATAAAATCTAAGTAGTATAACACGAAAAAGAGTAGATGTAGAGGTAAAGCAAGTATAAGTAAAAATATATGTGTAATATGAAACAGAAAAACAATATAAAGCACAAATAAAAATTAATCTTAAATATCACTGTCTTATCAGGTACTTCAATTCTCTCCTCAACTTCGAAATAGATACATGAAATATATCAACTCCTAATGAGTCGACGACATTAGCGTTTCGCATTAATCTCGAAACCGGGGAATGAAAACAATAATTGGTTCTTGATTGGGCGAGTCGAAATAAATCGAACCTTCGGATGGGTCAAGGTGGAACATATATGTTGAATTGTGACAACAAGTCTGGGGAGTACAAAAGACCCTGAAAGAGCTTAGCAATGAATAGCACATCCGCATGAAATCTTCTCGTCCTCAAGGAGGATAGTCCAAGGCGTTCCCGCATTCGAGTGGCGGAGAAAGTATAAACTGAAAACGTACCCGTTCTAAGAGCGGCATACTTTAGAAATCTGTTTTGGACCCTCTTTAGGAAGGAAACGTCGATCGATAAGTATGTAGACCACACTACAGAGGAGAACTCCAACACTGGTCTAACCAACGAGATGTAAAGATGGTGAAGAGTCTCGATGTTGAAGTCCCTAGTATTCCTTATTATGAACCCCAGAGTCCTGAGAGATGACGCAGAAACGTTCCGAATATGTGCCCTAAAAGACAACGTGCTGTCATATGAAACACCCAGGTCTTTGTAAACAAATACTCTATCTTTAGGCTTACCAACAATACAATAATCGATCGTAATAGGGTGCTCCAGACGGGAAATCGTCATGAACTCACACTTATTGATGTTGATAGTCAGGCAATTGGCAAGACACCACTCCTCAACCGCCTGTAAATCCGATCTCAACCGGTCAACATGGAATAACGATTCTAATGAGAAGAAAAGTTTTAAATCATCCGCAAAGAGCAAGAACTTAACAAATCGGATAACATGACCTAAGTCATTGATAAAAATCAGAAATAATAATGGACCAAGATGACTACCCTGAGGAACTCCCGAAGTTACCGGTATCGAAAAAGATAATGTTCCACCAATTTTAACGGTTTGGTGTCTACCTGAAATATAAGACATCAACCACGGACAAAGATTATCATGGAGACCAAACATCCCAAGCTTTATACCCAAAATTTTATGGGACACACTGTCAAAGGCCTTAGCAAGGTCTATGTAAACAATATCGACCTGCTTGTGATCTTCTAAAGCAAGAACATACTGAGTGAAAACCAGAAGATTGGTTTCAACGCCTCTACCCCGGAAAAATCCATGCTGCTCAGGAATGATCCCTTCATAAATTCTCGATTTCACTTGCTTATGAATGATAGATTCAAACAATTTGGGGATTATGCTAAGCACAGTAATCGGTCTGTAATTGGAAACGTCCTCTTTGGAACCTGATTTAAAAATAGGTTTGATGAACCCAGTCTTCCAGGTATTCGGGAAAACACCATCATTTAAGGACTTATTGAATAGGATCTGAAGTGGGAGAGCAATGAATTCTTTGCATTTCTTTAAAAACGAAACGGGAAAGTTATCAGGTCCAGGACCCTTATTTATGTCTAAAGATTCGATACCGTGCAACATCTGGTCAACATGAATCATCGAGAAAGAAATGGTGTCACCACTATCACGAAACAGACTATCACAGGCGTCTTAGGAGATGTTGTCATTGTCCGGTTTATAAACTGATTGAAAAAATCCCGCGAAAGCATCGGCTATCTCTCTCTCGGTACTACATTCTCTACCCTCGTACCACATAACACTGGGTAGACCTTTATCCTTTTTCCTAGAATTCACAAAATTCCAGAATTTTTTAGGATTACTTTTGATAGATTCTTCCGTTTCCCTGATAAAACTGTTCATATACATTAGTTAACTTTTTATACTGAGACCTGAGGCTACAAAATTGCAGATGATTCTCCCATGTATTAGAAAACTTATATTTTTTATGTGCTAACTTCTTTCTGAAAACAAGATCTTTCAATTCTCTCGAAAACCATCTTGGGAAATTTGATTGTCTGATTGCAATTTTTGGAACAAATCTTTCAATGGCATAATTCAATATCGTGTAGAAAACATCAACCTGAGAGTCGATGCTTTGACCAGCCGCCCTAAGCTCCGCAGTCCGACCAGTTTCAACCAATTGTCTAAGCATTTTTTCCATTCAGATTGAGATATCTCTGAATCATTCATCACACATCAACCGCTTCTTCAGGTGTCGAAAAACGTTGACCTCTCATTTTATTTTTTAAGTGAGGGAATAAAATGATGTCATTCGGAGCCAATTCAGGACTATTCGGCGGATAACTCATCAAATCGATGTTTTGAGTGCTCACAAAAAAGTCAGTTGTTTGAGCTTGTGAGAGTTCGCATTGTCGTGGTGAAAGATGATTCGTTTTCCTGTGTACCACTCAGAATTGACCTTTCTGCGTTGCTCTAGTGGTATGATTGCGACATCTCCAGTTTCTCCGAAAGAACACTTGAAACACCTAAAGAGTCGACTGCTGTTTATTTTCGGGCTCATACGCGTTAATCCACGATGCATCACCTGTCACTTGCCATAGACGTGCTTCGAAGCACCGCAATCGTATTTTTGGAGTATTTCTTTCTACCAATAGATTCGAGACTTTTTTGAGCGATAGACAAATTATGAGAGATTCAATGCGAACAAATTTTTTTGCTGGTCAAATGTTCATGCAATATTGAATATATGTCAGTCCCACTAATACCTAAGGTTGTCCCAATCTCACGATAGGTGAAATGCCGATCTTGCAATATCAGTTGGCGCACAGCATCAATGGTTTTCGGAGAATGACTGATTTTGGAGGACCTTTACGAAAGTCGCCCTGGAATGAACTACTACCTCGGTTGAATTCACCGTACCATCGATAAACACTTGATGGAGCTTAATCGCCAAAAATCGAATTAAGTTCATCAATGCACTGTTGTTGAGTTACTCCACGTCGAAAATTGTAAAAAATAATCACACGAAGATATTCACGATTTAGTTCCATTTTCGGGGCGAGATGAATCTTTCAAGTTATTGCATACAACATAAATAGCGCTCATATATCAAAACGTTCAGACTACGTATAATCTCAAAAAGTCAAGCTTTACAATAGAGCTCTCAGTTGGCAGATAGCAACCTTAGGGTTGTCCAATACCAAAATATAAAAAACAACTCTCGTATTAAAAAAAAAGCATTCTGTTTCATGATTGTAATGTTCCTTCAAAATAAATATCCTCCTGTGTGGCCAATGATGAAAGAGCATAAAAACAAGCAACAAAAACACCGCCATAGCTACCGGTGGAAGATTTTATCGAATTCGAGGACGTCATTACAGTCTATCTCTTAGTATTGAAAGGGCCATATCTGAAATCAGAAGACAAATCGAAAGTCGCTCCTCAATCAAAAAATTCTTTCGGACCATTCGATTGCCTTTATTAGTGTCTTTCGCCTTTTCATTTACTCATTTAGAACTCACGACGGCCTCGTTTTATTATATTGTTCGGAGATTGAATTTATCTGCAGATCTGGAGTATGCTGGGAATTCTCCTCATGAAAATACCTCTGAAATAGAGCATTCCCATGCCGGGGCAATGTTTTCGGAAGAATTGATTCAGTTATAGCAAGAAAAGTTCAATAATGATACATAGGGGAATCTGAGGACTAGAAGGGCTGCAGGGAATAGATATTGGAATTCTTATCTTCTTCGAAACCGGGAAATTTTGCGCTATAAAGTTTCGGAATTTATTCGCCAATCTCAATGGCGATTTTATTGAAATTATGTTGCCTGGATCGGTGTGACGATTTTGTTGTGAACTCGTCTTTTGAAATGGAGTTGGTGATTAGTTGAGAAGTTTTACGATACCCAGGTCAGCAAGTTTCCAATGCAGTGCGCTTCCAAATTGTCGAAACACTCGACGATCCCATCATCTTCTTAGTAGAAACAAGGAAATATTTAGTCATTCACGAAATTTGAATCATTACACAAATCTGGGAAAGACACTGGAATAATGTTTTTGAAATTATTTTAAATCCAACTTGACGATTACGGGAAATAGTGTCAAAGCATTGTTTTTGTCACCATGAAAGCGAAGCCTTTCATGCACCAGAACACTCTTTTGAAATAGTGCTCAGTGCTTACTAACCCCTTTGGATAGGGTTATATCACGTGACCTATCGCCAAATAGTACAAAGTTGTATATCCATTACAGTGAACAAACATATACTGAACGTTTGGAAATGATATCGAATGTTACCTCCGAAACACAATTTCTACTAAACGTTGACTTAACGAACAATAAATAAATGTACACAGTACACGTTTGAATTATTCAACCAATATGTGAAATGTATACTCATTGGATTTCATAAACGTTGATTCAAATAGAAGCAATCAATTGTATGTAAACGTTCAAAAGTTACCGTTAATCAACTTTACACTTGAGCAACCTTTATTCAACTTGAAAGCCACATTATTTGGATTCTTATCAATTGTGCTCAAAGCACCAAAGATTCTACACAAGTTTCTATACAGTGATTGACAAATATATGGAACCAAGTAAAATATCTCTGAAAATTTTGAAGATATCAAAATGAAATCTGGAAGATGGATACCTCAGTAGATTGCTTATTTGTTTACATATTTTTTAACAATTGTGATAATCCGGTTTTACAGGAAGTGATGTCAATTTTGAAATTTGCAATGAAACACCCTGTATACTATTTTAGAGTCTGATGGAAAATTTTATTACTAGTACCAAACTATCGGGTTCAATATTTTTTATTTAAATGCCTACCGAGATATTTACAGAAGTAACTAAACAAAGGAAAAATTTAATGGTATCTAATAGTTCATGAAATTGTTTGTAGAAGTGACAGTAGTTGTCAAAATTAGTATTTGAATCTGTTGTTGCCAACTTATTCGCGAATTATTTCTCTTCCATTGCACAGGTCAGTGTATTGAATCATTTCGGTAATTCTGTGTCTGAATTTTGCACCACATCTGCCCTATCTGTGAATACTTTCTTTGTCTATCCAGTTGTGAGAGAGGAGGTAATTCAAATTGTGAAATCTTTGAAAAATAAGAAAAGTTGAGGAATTGATCATATATCTGTTGGTATATTGAAGACGGTGGCTGATATTAATGCCGATCCATTAGCTGATCTCATTAACATGTCTGTCAACACAGGCAAGTTCCCTTCTTTATTAAAAATTGATTCTGTTTTGAAGAAAAATGATCTGGGTGATATAGCCAATTACCGCCCTATCTCACTGTTGAGTGTTTTCTCAAAGGTGTTCGAAAAAATTGTCTACGGTCGTATGATCTCATTTTTAAATCGTTTCAAAGTGATAAGTGATTGCCAGCATGGTTTTAGAGAGGGAAGGTCAACTAAAACAGCTGCATTTTCGTTTACTGATTATGTCTATAAAAACCTTGACAAGGGAAATCATGTTGCGGGTCTCTTTTTCGACCTTTCACGTGCTTTTGATGTTCTTCCTTGGAAGTTCATTGAGAGCAAGTTATACAACATTGGATTTCGTGGTGTCTTCCTCCAGTGGATTTTGAGTTACGTCAACGATCGCTGGATGTCAGTTAGGGTGAATACGTCTTGGTCAAAAAAGTGTAGTGCTGGCATGGGGGTTGCTGATGATAAGTCAGTGGCCGTTTTAGCTCGGAGCCTTGGGGAGTTGTCTCAGCGCTGTGATGCGTTAATGCTTAAATTTGTAAATTGGTGTCACTCGAATGAGCTCATACTCAATGCACAAAAAACTGAGTGCATTTATTTCAGTGTGAGAAACGTTAGTAATGTTCGACTGGTTATTCGATGCTTGAATCAGAAGATTGTCTCAAAAGATACGGTAAGGTTCCTGGGAATCCATCTTGATAGTTCCTTAAGGTGGAATTTTCATGTGGATGCAGTCTGTAAGAAACTGTGTAGTTCTTACAATGCGATTAGTAGGATAAAAAATTGCTTACCATTGCAGGCGGTAATGTCTGTGTACTATAGCTTGGTATTCAGTCATATGAATTATAATATTCTGTTGTGGAGTAACTCTGTTGAATCTAGGAGGGCGTTCATTATTCAAAAAAGAAAATACGATCAATTTTCCTGCTGAAGCCACGTCACTCTTGTAAGCCTATCTTTTACCAAAATGAGATCTTGACGCTTCCTTCTTTATATATCTACAGGAGTTTGCTCTATATCAAGGAGCACGAACATTTGATGGTTACGTTATCTAGTTTTCATGATTATTCCACTAGAAATAAATCTACCCTGTATATTCCATACTACGTAACATCCAAATATGAGAATTCTCCGGCATACCAGGCTATAATTTTGTATAATCATTTGCCGAGGTCTATTAAGGTGCTCAATAAAGTAAAATTCAAAAATACCATTAAATGTATATTGCATAAGAAGTGTTATTATAGTGTTAAGGAGTTTCTAGACGACAAGAAAGTGTTGTACATTGAGTTACAGAAAATTTATTTCTCTACTTTATTTGACTTGTCCTATGCATTATAAATGTCTTGAAGGATCAATAAATATTATTATTATTATTATTAATTTCAACGTAAAGGACTATATTGTCTTAATTTGATCGTAAAATGGCCGAATTAAGTGACACACATGGAATAGAAATATTAATGATGATTGGACGCATCAAGAAGTTTGTGACCTTTTCAACATAGTTCATTCTAATACACAAATGCGCCGTTCAGTAGTGCCGAGAACTTTGCGAAGGTACGATAGAAGTAGAACAGTTAGCAATGTACCAAAAGTGGGTGGTTAAAAAGTGCAACTAATGAAGGTGTAGCTCAAAATGTTGCTATATCTTTGGGAGTAAATCTTCACTTATCCACTACCGACCTCGTCAATATGCATGATGGATTTGGCCGTCGTTCAGTAGAAAGAATATTAAGGCGAGAAAAATATCATCCATACAAAATTCGCCTCGTTCAAGAACTGTCTGAAGACGATCTCGACAGACGTTCGACGTCGATGATGGATATTTGCAACCGTGGTAATAATTTTATAAGATATGTGGTGTTTCAGACGAAGTTACATTTCGTTTAAACGGTACAGTTAATCGGCATAACTGCCGCTACTGGTCACAAAATAATCCTCATTTGGTTCAAGAGGCACATACACAACATCCCCAAAATTGTACATTTGGGCCGGCATTTATAACAACATAATCGTGGGACTCTTCTTCCTATATGAAACTTTAAACGGAGATAGGTATTTACAGCTGTTAGTAACACAAGTGTTTCTGTCATTGGAGGTAAATGGACAATTACCAAATAATATCTGGTTTCAGCAGGAATTGAGTACCACCATTACGCTCGCATTGTTCGACATTATCCAGATAGGATATTTCATCACAGATGGATTAGAAGAAGGGGTACTTATGAATGACCTGTACCAAGACCCGACCTCAATCCACTGGACTATTTTCTGCAGGGTTATTCAAAGTTTAAATTTTATGTTGATAGACTACATAATTTGCAAGAATTAACTGCAGGAATAACTCACGAAATACAGATTATTCCACCAGAAGTAATAGCTAATGTTACTAAAGAATTTACAAACTTACTTAATTTTTGTCAAGAGGTAACGGTTCTCAGTTCAACATCTAATACATTAAGTTCAGTTCAGTTAAGTTTCAATGTTTTGAAAAAACTTACTTTAGGTTAATAATTATGATTACTTATTTCTTAAATGGATATTATATTTGTACTTTCTTTGAATACTTTTCTGTTAATATCTCGGTAGGTAGTGAAATAAAAAATACTGAGTCCAATATTCTGATAATCGTTATGAAACGTTTCATCAGAAACTAATATAAAGGATGTTCCATTGCAAATTTCAAAATTGACATTACTTCCGGTAAAACGGAAAGTTCAAAATTGTTAAAAAATATGAAATTAAATAGGCAATCTACTGCAGTATTAATCTACATAATCTAATATCCAAATTTCAGTTCGATATCTTTTATAATTTCAGAGATATTAACTAGGTTCCTCATACTTGCCCCTCACAGTATAAACGTTCTAAAGTCACTGTAAATCAACTCTACATTAGACTAAACTTTATTCAACTTAAAGCCACATTTCTGGATTCCCATCAATTATGCTTAACGCACCAAATATTCTACACAACTTTCTATCTATCTAGAATAAACACACCACACGTACTTCCATTGCTCTCTATGTTTTGATGAAGGTACGTAAATACATTTACTCCAAACGCTTTTAATATTTTTTTCATAAAATATTTCCTCATACAGAATTCAATTGAAAGAAGTGAAAAAAATTGATCATTTCATGTGGAATGATAGATTTCACAAAATAAATGGAATTTTGCAGACGTCTTTCATTTCAACTAGACAACTACATATTCAGCTCAACAGATTTATAAATGAGATGTTCTCAATATTTTCTATATGAAATTCAACATTTCAACGTATTTTCACAGTAAAAATTCAACTTTGATGAGTCATAGTTATAGTACTATTTGGAAACCTGATTTGACATAATTGCCGCAATACTGATCAACAACTAAGTACATATAGGTACTGATTAGGTATAATTCAATGCAGTTTTTCTTTGCTCAAGAAGTAAGAATGCCCAAGAATAAAGAGAATGTTCTGTTCTTCTTGTTGGAAGGACACCCTATCCAAATCGTCTTTCCCTAATTGGGGTTGGAAAATGCAGTAAAAAGTTGAAGTGTTAACTTAAAGTTAAAAGTTGAAGTGGAAATTGCATCTTCATCAATACTTCTGTGGATTGAATAAATGAGTATCTATAATTAAACTTAAATAAACATAAAACGTTACTTTTTTTCTCTCCAAATACCTTGAATAAGTTCAATTAATTTCAGAATCGTAAATTTCTAAATATTATCATGAGCTGACTTCATAACAAGATTTTCAGATGATATTTAGACAACTAAAAATCAATAACTATTCGGTTTCTATTAAAAATATTTCCAAATATTTTAAAATAAATATCAGATAACACATGACCTCCGGTTATTTTCTTGCACAATATAGAAATTAAATTTTAAAACCGGCAACTCAGTTATCCGAAGGTTTCAGAAGAAATGTCGGAAAACAAGGGTACCAACGCAAAAAACTTGTCTTGCCTAGCTGAGAACCTGGATAAATATGAATTAAGTATAGGTTTATAGAGCATGGCCAAAGAAATATCGCTACTACCTCCAATCCCTCAGAAAATAATGAACGAATACTTTGAAAAATTATCATCGATAAAACTCTCCTTTCAATTATGTGAGAAAACACTGCTTTATCAAGCCGAGCTTCCCTATTGATATATATCATTACCTATCTCCGCATGATATACGATTCGAACTTCCAAATATTCAATGAGTTGGAAATTAAAAATGGTTGCCCCGTAACGAGAGTCATTTGGAACGATGGAGCATATAACCGTTGCCCAAAGCCAAAACAAGAGTTGGCCCCCAACTACGAATGTTATACGGCATTCATCGCTGTTCAAACCTGAAGGCTAAAAACTGGACTTTCCGCAGCGTAGCTTACTAGGATTTCATTTGATAAATTGCAGCTTGTCCCTGCTATTAAACAAGTTCAAGAAAGTGTATCTGAATAAACCACAAAATTCATTAACATAATCACTGATTGTAAACGTACCAGGTGCGTTCGGAAATCAAAGTGTACAATCCTCAACCGGTGAGAAATTCATTTCTTATCTACATAATTCTGGTAAACAGAGATAGATTCTTCTTCTATTAAGTCAACATGTTTGAGAGGGAGTCTAATCAAAATATCACATCTAAATGAGCCATATAATTTAGAGATGAATCTAATTTAACTCCTAATTATTTAAGATAGAAATTATGTTTGATAGGGGAATCATTGAAAGTTCCTATATTTCTCATTATTATTCAGATGGAAACAAGATCCCTCTGTTTTTTGGGGTTGGGACATAATCGCCACACAATAAAATAATTCCTTAAAATCTCCAAATCAGATGATAGTATGTTCTCCAGAGTATGGAAATCCGACTGGTGGTGAACAATAGCAATAATGTCATCGGCATAAACAAATTTCTAAGAAGATATCGTGGGTATGTTACTGAGATATAAATTGAAAAGTAAAGGAGCTGAAACTGATCCATGTAGAACACCATATAAAGAATGAGTTTATAGTTTCAATAAATGATTTGAATTTGTTTTGAAGGTGACATTTTTGTCGAGTCTTCTTGTGCTCGGCTATCCTGACCAAAAAAAAGTTTGGAAAGATCTGTACGTGCTCCTTTCGATAAACTGCCGAGTATCTGAGAATCTAGAGCTTACCTCTCTTACTTCCAGAAGACGTTTACATATTATCCGATTCACATGCCTCGTAAATTTTCCAGTGAACCTCCAGAACTGAATACGTGATATTCGAAATATTACGGGAGCAGTTTATCAAATTTCGACATCTGGAATTCAGGTTCATTAAATGACGTATGTGAGTGTGCTTCACACTAAACAGAGAAACGTGAACTATAAATCAGTTCGTGGACTCAATGAACTACAGGATGTTTCTGAATACGAGTACAACTAAGTTTTGTTTAGATAAAAGTCAGTCAATATTGCAAATAAGCTTGTCCAAGTGGAAATTCTTTTGCGATTGTACATCACTGAGAACCATTTCGTCTAAATGTATGTTGTTTTGAAAGATCCTTGAGGAATGGTACTGAAATAGTCTTCATTATGTCTGTTTGGTTGATTTTTGCATAATTTAAACTAAAGTTGTACTCGTAGTGTACACTGCTAACGTAGGTTGAAGTAAAATACTTGTTCCTCATGTGAAGATTCATAAATCAATAATTTATTTTTCTCTTCTCATATAACTACATAATTGTTCGGAGAATTGTATCTCACTGTAGTTTGAAGAAAATTAAGAAGACATACCTAAATATTATCGTTTCATGAAGGAAGAAGACAACTACTAACCACGATGAAAACTTGGATCTACAAAATTTCTGAATCAATTTTTAAAATGAATGAACACGTACAATATGCTTGAATATGTGATCAGTTATTATTGTTTAATATGCACTTACTAATAATTAATTTCAAATTCTTGAAAATGAAACATACATTTCCAGTAAAAATCCATATACTCTATGATAGAAAAGATAACCTTCAACTTGAAAAGAAATTTCTTCCATTCAAACAGAAATAGCTGAGCTGAATGAATATAAATGAATCGCAAGGAAATTTAAAAAGAAAATCGTATGATCCATAACGCTATGGAGAACTGCATCAAATCCCAAAATGAATACACTTGTGTGTAATTTATTTTCAAAGAAAAATTATAGCAAATGTTTCTACACTGAAATGAACACATAACATACCTGATGGAATTTTTTCCAGGATTTAGGGGGGCTTCGAACAGCTTCAAGAAAAATGAATCATCTTGTAGATGATTCATTTAAAAGTCACTAATCAAGGAATCAGTTGAATTGATGTTTGGGATGGAGAATTATGTAACATTCTCTGAAGAGGAAAAAATATGTGTTTTCATTATAAATATCACACTCAGGATTTAAACAGAAACAGAGTGCATAAACTAGTATTTATCTACAGTATTATGGTCAGAAAGCAAAAGCTAAATTTTTGTGCAATTGGTAGAAGTGGTAGAGAAAAAAGGCATCCCTTATCGCTTCAAGAATCTGTAGTTTAAATTAACGAAGTGGTCAAAGACTTACCCTGTATTAGGGATGGGACATCGATAGGTTTTCGTCGATGTTTAACATCGATGATAACTGAACATCGTTAATTGAACATCAATATTTGTGAACATCGATGTTTGTAAACATCGGTGTTTCAACACTTTAATTTTACTTACGTATATCAATAATTCATAATGATTTAACGATAGATTCCCAATATATCAGAAATAATTTCAATATCTACTGAAAATTCTTATATTGAAAAAAAGGGGCACGATGAAATTACAATTATAAGTACAGTATAAAGTTGGATGAATGTACAAAAAAAAAATTAACTTCCAACTCAATCAAATATCCGAATAAATTAAATGTATATTAAAATCTATTTTTGTATGTTTTTCAAACTGAAGAAATAAATAAATAAAATAAATTGAATCTCAATAAAGTTCTTACCGTTTTATAGAATTTACACTCAGTAAGAATTTTCTACGATTGAAAACTTCAACAAAAAATATATTTTTTTTGTGTCATGTCCATGTTGAATTAGTACATCACATATCACTATCATCAAATTAGTGTAAACTGGAGAACAAAAAATTAAGTAAAATTAATTTTTGGACGCCCTCTTTCTCTGAAATAAAGCATATGAACTTTTTAATTTTAAAATTTCGCAACGTTTAACCCCTTAAAGTTTGTACAAGTAATTAATTGACACCCTGTATAATAAACGACCGATTCCAAAATATTCAATAACACAAAATTGCGGTAAAACCCGAATATAACTTTCTCCTGACGTGAACCAAAACTGTGACGACTATATTCACCCATCTGTCTATACAGGGTGACAATAAAATATGGAATCATGTTCATGTTTGCATATCATTGAGGATATGAAATTCTATTTTTTTCAGTATGGAATATTTTTGGATGGGCATCAGTTGAACCAAAGAAAAGGTCACAAATATTTACAGGTAGACAGAAATTGGACTATTTTTTTAATATTTGATGGTAAAATGGGTATATTTTCTCATATTTTCATTGTACACTTCATTTTGAGTACGGCGCTGTTTTCTTCGTCAATTTTTGACAAGTCATATTCATGATTTTGAATAATATATATATCATCCTGGTATAAAAATATACCTAGTTGACTGAAAACTGATTCAATCGCTGAATTTCCATAAATATATATATGAAACATCGAGAAACCGATGTTGAGTATTCTATCCGCAACGTCGATGTCAGCATCGATGATGAAATCAATTAACATCGATGGTAAAAACATCGACATCGATACTAAAATATCGATGTTTGTAAAACATCGATGATGATGTCCCATCCCTACCCTGTATAAGCTGTGCACCATTCGCGCTCTACCCAAAACGAATGATTGTATGAATAAAAAAATATTAGAAAATTGTATGCTTTAGAATTTTTATGTGAGTCAAAATCTTATTTAAGGCTTGGGAAGCGAGATATTCACGAATGACCTGTTTCTTATCAGATTTGAGCTTGAATATCACAAGACGCGGACTCTATAGAATTTTTTACTTTTGAGACAACGACAAAGTTTTACCAATTTTCAAATTATCATCTTACATTACGGTGTTGTCCTTATATTTTCACCAAATAGGACTGGTTTAATTACATAATTTCAAACAGATTCAGTGTTTGCTTCACCATAAACTGCTAATTGTACTGAATTTCATAACACAATAAGGTCTAAAAGAAATTGGAATGATTTTCAAATCTGCGATTCTATCTAATTTTCGGGCAGGAATGTAATTCGGTGTATATCATAATTCTGATTGAATAATAAGCCAATTTCAATCGGAAGATGCATTGATACATCATTTTATCAACGGACATGTTAGCATTTCTACAGTACATGTGTTCCAGTTCAGGTATTGTTGATAATAAACATCATACACAGGGAATAATCATTTCCGATATATCTGGGTAATAATCATTCTATTGCCCATCAAGCTCAACTTTATTGCTACTATTAATCGAATAAAATGTTTCACCGAATATCCTTAGCCATAAACTATGCAACGTACATAACAGTGCAATTCAACCATTATCCAGGGATGGACTTTCTAATGAAGCTCGCATTGGCAGAATGAATAAAATTATTTATCGACCCTTAAGTAACCGAATCGGACTAGCGATGAAATGATCTGCTTCATTAAGGTAAAGGATATTCTATGATATTTATATAATATTTTCAGGAATAAACAAATATAGTTCGTATTCATATTGACTATTGATGATAAGCTAGGAATTTACTATCCTATGAAATTCAGTCAATCACCCTATTTTTCTGCTGAAGTAATAGTAGAATACTGAAATATCTGTCGATATTGAAGAAAATGATTATTTTACTTCTCATAATACGCTCATTGGTGTTGAAGAATACAAAATGAGAAATGCAATTTTTCAAAACAATAATTTTTCACTGAAATCCATAGATTATGAGAAAGAATGAGCAAGTATCAAATTAAATTCGTTTCGAAAGAAATAAAATACATGACCTAGTGCATAAATTCATATACAGTGTGGTCGAATAAGTGACGTCAACAGAATTCTTTTCCTCGCAACTGAAGGTCCCCAAGTACCCAATGTATATTCAGCAATTTTTCTTAGTTCTCGAGTTGAATAGTTTTTTTATGCCTATTTTAAATGATTTCTGCCTGCGAGGTTTCGAAAATTTATATCCTGTTTTCCGAGTAGGTAGATCATCCCCACTTCGTTTTTTGCAATCTTTCTTTGTCAAAACGGCCGCAAAGACAATCCCGCCTACTTTGTATAAACCAGAGGATTTGAACCATTTTTTTCTTGAATTTTCACAAACCTTGAGTGCTAATCAGGTCTACGATGCAATTACTTATTATTCATCATCTAGTTTCGCCCCTTTTGAAGAAAGATTGCATTTCACCTTAACAGATGAAGATGAAATTTATGACATTATTAAGTCCATTAATTCTGGGGCTATTGGACCTGACGGTTTGAACGTTGAAATGCTTTGCGCTGCTGTCCACATATACTCAGACATCTAGTTAACATTTGCAATAGTTGTATAATAGAGGCCAAATTTCCTGACTCCTGGAAAGTTTCCAAGGTGATTCCGATACCGAAGGTTAGCAATCCCACAGGTTTTAATGACATCCGCCCCATTTCCATTTTGTCTCCTTGCTCGAAGGTATTGGAAAAAATCTTAGCAGTCAGAATAAGATCTCACTTGGATAAATTCAACATCTTGCCGCCGCGCCAGTCAGTCTTCAGGAAGGGTTTTGGTTGCTGTACAGCTCTGCTGGATATAGTGGATACCATTTGAGTCGTCATCGTTGCATCAGGCAACCAGGGTGATCAATGCGGATGTTGCTCGGTTGTTGAGGGTTTCGAGTGATCATCAGCTTTCCTTGAATCCGAATAAAACAAAGATTCTCGTATTTGGAAAAGACAGCAAAAGTTTGGAGTCTCAATTGGACGTCAGAGTTGATGGTGTCAGGATTCCTGTGGTTAAATCTGCACGAAATTTGGGGGTTATTCTGGATACTGAGCTCCGATTTACTGAACACGTAACATCTTGTATTCAGCGAGCGTATTCAGCACTGAAAAAGTTATACGGTAGTAGACGTCATCTCCCTCAAAAGGCTAAAATTTTACTGACCGACTGTCTGGTTTTGAGCCATTTCAACTATTGTGACGTTGTTTACGGTCCATGCTTGCGGGTTGTTGATAAGACAAGGATACAGAGAGTGCAGCGTTCTATGTCAAGATTATCCTGAATGTTGTTGAAATTGTAGTAATCCATATCAATTTCATGTTTTTTCAATGGAAAAAGCGCTCAGTGATTAAATACAATACAATACAATGCAAAAAATGCTCTCAAGCTCAGTAGGTGAAAATTGTCAAGTAGATACCTACTTCATTAAACATTAAACAAGTACCGAGTTGCAGCATTCAACATTCCGTGATCACAGTTTTGTTGCTGAACTAATCTATGTGCCCCATCCATGACGTTGAAACCTATAATCATTGTTATGAAGAAACCAGATCAAATCTAATAAGAAATCGATCAATACAGTAGTGGGTCATCAGGAAAAGACGCATCTATAGAAATGGGCAGATCTTTAAACGCCCCCCCTGTATTCAATCTACAGCTATCTTGTTCCGACACAAAGTATACACGTGTACTAATTTATGGACCAACCGACATCTCTATAACCACCTAAGCCCTCTGGGCGGGTGATTTGTTCGGGCTTATTGCCTCCGCGGTGCCACCAATACGACCGACTGTTTAATTTTGACTCGTTCGCCTCATCGGCGGGGTTATTCTAGTAACCTCCGCATTTCCGATGTCGTATATTTTCCATGATCCATCCATATTCAAGAGGAGCTGAAAGCTTTTTTCTCCTCCATCTACTGTAAACAACGCCATTTTGATCCTGTTTTGAAGAATGTAAAACAATGATAGAATGGTAGCAAGTGCCCTTGATGAAAGCTTGTGAATAAAATTTATTCTTGAATGGTTGAGGTCCTGACTTGATGGAAATCCATTTTCATTTAGTTTGAATATGATTAAATAAAAACTTATTTAATAAAATTTCCATATTTATTGTGTTTTAACAATATGTAACACTACATTTGCAACAATTGTTTCGCCAAATTCTTGGCTTCTTCAGGCGAAGACTAAACTAAACTAAACTAAATAAAATTTATTATTATTCAGTTTTATTTATCCCAATGAATTATTCACTTGTATATTTTACTTGATATTTAGGGATTCATCTATATTTCTGATCAAAAGATCATAATCATTTATTCGTCAACAACGTTTCAGAAAATAAATAATGAGAACACATGAGAAAATAAAGAAGAAGAACAAATAATTTCGGTACACTGAGTCAACCGTAAACACATGACAAAATAGAATTCCTAATGTGACAACTCTAAACATAAAGAAAAAAGGTAATGGATCTCTGTTCAATTTATTTTAAATATATGTATCATGAAATATGAATTTGATCGTGATAAGTGTGATTATCATAATGTTCACATTTTATATTTCAGTCAACTTGATAAAGGGCACAGCCCGAAAAGTTGTTGACGAATAAATGAGTATGATCTTTCGATCAGAAATATAGATTTCAATTGATTAATCCCTAAATATCATATTGGCTACTGGACTATTGTAGAAATATGTAACTGCTTACTGATCACCTTACAATCACTTGAAAATTTATAGTGAATTTTGGGTTGTCCTCATTTTACTTTGGAGTCTCACTAACATCCTTTTGTTTATTGATAGGGAATTAACTAATAGGTAGCTGAGATCTAAACAAATCCACTTAGAAAAAGTTACTAACAAAAACAATAGAATAAATATATGAAATAATATTATGTGCTTTATGTGATCTGAATAGAGTAAAAACCCTAAACATGCGATGGTCCAATTCAGATAACTTCGTCTTAATCAGGTGATTGTTAGCACTGCAGGTGATTTCAGGTAGTTCACAATTCCATCTAGTAACAATCAGCACAATATAAAATGTCTCGAAAAATCAATAAAGTGCTGGGTCAACTTCAAACACAACAAAATTGTGCAATTTTTTCGAGAAGATATTTTGATGAGGCAAATTCCAGTTATTGGATTCCACTTTCATTATTCATTATCGAAATTCATTTCTGATCTCAATGATTAAATATTATATAATCATTGTTGAAACCATTTCGTACAGAATCATCCGAACAGGATCATTTGACGCCTTGAAACAAGTTTACCTTCTTATGTGTATACACATGAACCTTCGAAGCGAAGAAGAAATTCTTAGACAGCAGGTGTAGCCCATTAAGAATATCCTCCATTTAGCCGGTTTCTCTCCGTAAAAATATACTCGTACTCACTTTTCAATTTTTTTCTGAGAGTGAATGATGATTATTGGTAACGGGTATAGACGATTGAATAACATGATAAAAGTCCTTTCAAAAATGCTATCTTCGATCGTTCGATTCAGCGAATCAGATATGACACAAGCTTTGATGAATAAAGATTTATTCTCAGCATATATCATTGAGAAGATACCTCTGTTTTGTTGAGATTTGGACATAATCGCCACTCGATAAAATAATTCTTTAAAATTTCCAAATCAGATGACAGTATGTTTTCCAGAGTATGGAAATCCGAATGTTGGTAAGCAATAACAATGTGACGACATTGCACATTCCACGGCAATGCTGACAAACTTTTGAGATGATGTCGTGGGTAAATCACTTAGAAATAAATTGAAAAGCTAAAACTGATCCTTGAGGAAGACCGTTTTTCAATGTTTTGAAATTGCTACTCTTATTGTCAATGAAAACTCGAAACCTTCTATCAGATAAGATATTTTCTAATAATCGTACCATTTTCCCACACTTTAGATGGGTATAGAGTTTGAAAATTAATCCATCTTTCCACACAGTGTCATATGCCGAAGATAAATCAATGAAAGCAGCACCTTTTTTCAACCAATCATTGAAGCCTGATTCTATGAAAGTTCTAAGGCCGAGAACCTGATCTGAACAATTTCTATTTTTCCTAAAGCCTCCCTGGAAATTTTGTAGAGCATTTTCTATAGAAGATTCAATTCTAAAAAGAATTTGCCTTTCTCATATCTTGAAAGGAACACTCAATGAACTGATGGGTCGATAATTACTACAAGGATTTTTTCCTCGTTTCAAAATACCTATTACTTTAGCCTCACGAAATTGGGAAGGAAAGTTTCCCGAATTCAGAATATTGTTATAGAAAGACAATAACCAAGACAAGGCCTTTTCTTCTAAATGTTTGATGGATTCTGAATAAATTCCGTCAAAACCTGCTGCCTTTCGAGATTTGGTAGATTTGATTGCAGCCCTCAATTCGTCCATATTGAATGGATGTGACGCATGTTCTAAAGTAGGAGCTGATCTCCTGAATATCTGTAATTTTTTCTTCATATTCCTCATTTTAGATTGTGATATATTGACTGATTCAGATACATTAACTAGGTGGCGAGCGATTAAACTTGGATCAATTTTTGATGATGATGAGGTAAGGGGAGTAGCTTCACCTAATTTTCTCAATATATCCCATGAACTCCTACTCGAATGTGTAAAATTCATTTTTGATACAACACTATCCCATTTCTCCTTTCGGCTTGGATTGATAGAATTCATAAGCTTTTTACATTTATCAACGGATGGTGATTTTTGATAGTCCTTGTACAAATTATCGGTTTCGTTCAACCAACCTGGAATATAATCTTCCCGGAAACCTCTTGGAACGAACTTTTTTGCTGCATCTTTCACAACACCTAAGAATCTGTGATGATAGTTATCGTGAGTGGGTTTAATCCATCTAATATCACTGTTTACCTTCTTAGCAAATTCAATCCAATTCGCTTTTATGAAATTCCAACGAGGTCTTCTC
The DNA here is from genome assembly GCA_030674115.1 of Micraspis discolor. Classification (NCBI taxonomy): domain Eukaryota; kingdom Metazoa; phylum Arthropoda; class Insecta; order Coleoptera; family Coccinellidae; genus Micraspis; species Micraspis discolor. Next base: position 9,697,319 of record JARTUT010001740.1, read on the forward strand.
AAACATTCTGAATATTGAATTAAACTTCTTGAAGTCAACTCCTAGAATTTTACGTTTTACAGGGAGCGGTTTGCAAGTATTGTCACAAGACACTAGGCAGAGATCAGGATTGTAGCCTCTATTCCAGAAGAATGAAAAGAAGGTACATCTTTTCCATCAAAAATTAAATAGAAATTATTATTTTCCATCCAGTCAGCTAAAGCTGTTCCACTTCTATCATTATTATTATAACCCCACTTTACGTGGTGAGATTTAAAATCACCGCAATAAATTGAAGGATGAGGAAGATTAATTTCCAAATTTCTTGGCAAAATAGTATTTGGAGGTTTATAAATATTAACGATAGAAATATTACAACATTTGAAAGAGATAAAGAAAACACTCTCAAATTCGTCTTTTTGGATCAACTCGATATTGTGAATCAAGGATTTTTTAACATAACAAGCTAAACCGTAAATTTTACTAAGGAGATAATCAATGAATACATAACCTTTTATGGTTCCTCTTTCACGAAGATTTTTTTCAGTATCCGCATGTGTCCCTTGAAGAAGAATAATCTCAGCACTATAGTCCTTTGCTTATTCAGAAATATAGTCACTCTTGTCCTTAGAAATACCCTCTATATTAAGATCCAATACACAACATTTTTCGCCAATCTGCAAGGAGGATTCTTCGAATCAGGTCTTGTGGTCCAAGTGACCATTTTTCAGATCTTCTGATGTTTGAAGTCTGCTATGGAACCCATTCAGAGGGAAATCATCTCTAGCCCTAGTTTTTTCTGCAGCTAAGTATTGTTGCTCTGTTTGGTTTAATAGTGCACATACACAAAAAATTGATGCACAATTGATAACATCCATGAGAATAATTATTGGCACCATAAGATCTACACCGGTTCATTGGTTACCAGTTTTGTCTAATATTGTCCCTCCCTAGATTCGCAGACAGAATGCAGCTCTAAGTTCTTGAAACAAATATCATTCTTTTCCCAATTTATTCCCAATTATTTCATATTTTTCACAAAATAGAATTCCCAGATTGAAGTCACGTAAACCATTATGGCATAATACGTTCTTCAATATGAACATAAATGATAAAGCATTATGGAAGACTGAGTGGAACTCTTACGAAATGTTCAATAAGTATCTCGTTTCTGATCCTTCTGAAAAAGTTCCTGCTTTTGATCTTCCAAGAAAAATTTGGACAGTTCTTAATCGTTTGAGAACAGGTCATGGTCGTACCGATAGCATGCTATTCAGATGAACTTAGTTCCTAGCGGAAGTTGTGAATGTGGAGAAGCAGAAGAAACAATACCTCATCTTGATGACGAGATATTGTTGATGATGGAGCTCGTGTTGAATGATTGTTTGGGCTATTACCATCATCTATTGTGGATGTAATGATTTCCGACGTTTCGATAGACATCTACTATCTTTATCAAGGAGAAAAGTAAGAAACCTTTTGAAAATTATTAATTTTCAAAAAGTCAATTGACAGAAGTCATGAAAGAAAAATGAACGATGTTATATACTCATCTGTGATATGATGATCTTTTTAAGTTGGATCGAACTATCGGCGTCCAAATTTCTGGCAGATCTATAGATGGAGCACTTATGGAATCAGGTGTTATAAAAGAACATCAGAAGCTTCTACGAGTACTAGACAGCGACAAATCCAGGTTGGTCCAACATGCTGTAGATGAGAATCATCGTATAAAATGGGATGAAGCATCAATAATATCCAAAGAAGAAAAACTTGCAAGAAGAAAAATCAAAGAAGCAGCATTTATGAAAATAACACCTGATTCCATAAGTGCTCCATCTATAGATCTGCCAGAAGTTTGGACGCCGATAGTTCGATCCAACTTAAAAAGATCATCATATCACAGATGAGTATATAACATCGTTCATTTTTCTTTCATGACTTCTGTCATATTGACTTTTTGAAAATTGATAATTCTCAAAAGGTTTCTTACCTTTCTCCTTGATAAAGATAGAAGATGTCTATCGAAACGTCGGAAATCATTACATCCACAATAGATGATGGTAATAGCCCAAACAATCATTCAACAATACCTCATCTCATCAATAGCTGTCCCATATATAAATTTCAAGATGGTTTTAGGGCTATTCATGATGTTTCCGCCTCTTTCTTGGAATGGGTTATAAATTTCAAACAAATATAATACGTATTTTTGTTATTCAGTTCTTTTTTCTGCTTTTGTCTTTTTATTTCCAGATTCAATGTTAACAACCTGAAGAAGTCTCTGTCTCCATCAATAGAAGACCACTCTTGAAGAAATAAGTCCCTAAAATATATTTCAGCTTATTTTTGTATTTTCATACTTAGACGGGGAGCCAGGGTTTTTTTTTACTGTGGTTTTTTCCCTAGGTTTTTATGTTATACGCCGAATTGTATACCAGTGTGAAAAGAGCGGCCAAAGATAGCGGCCGAAATATTCGAATAAACCCGATCGGCAAATCCATTGGCGTGCGCGTCGGTTCATATGAATTATACGAATTCGGTGCTAAAATTGAATTAATTGGAGAAATAAGAGGGATATCAGTGCCATTGCGATTTTCTACATCTGGTAGATGAATTCTGAGTGAAATGCATTGATCTAAGATACTAATGTGTCGAATTGGACTCGTCTGATTTAATTCACTTATATTTCTCGATAACGGAATGGGGCCAATGATATTGCGAAAATACGAGGAAATACTGGCAGTAAGGAATTGGATTGGAAAGTATAGTGTATTACTGAAAAAAAAAAATAGACTACACACAGAATTTTTGCGAATAGTTTTTGATAAATGAAATTCGGAGTCGTCCTTCGATGGAAAGGCGGAATTCTTACATCACCAAATTTGAAGCAAATATTCCATAGGACATGGGAAGAAAAAGGCCGAGAAAAATTCGACTTGCCGAGGGGCTCTGGGGTTGAAATTTCAATCCTTAACATTCAAGGTCGTTTTTCGATAAGAAAAAAAGATCCTTGCATCACCAAATTTGGAACAAATAATCCTTAGGACATGGAGAAGAATGAGACGAAAAAATTCGACTTGCCTAGGGGCTCTGGGGTTCAAATTGCAACCCTTAACTTTCAAGTTCTTTTTCGATAAGAAAAAAGATCCTTGCATCACCAAATTTGAAACAAATATTTCTTAGTACATGGGGAAGAACAAGCCGAGAAAAAATTCGACTTGCCTAGGGGCTCTGGGGTTGAAATTGCAACCCTTAACTTTCAAGTTCGTTTTTCGATAAGAAAAAAAGATCCTTGCATCACCAAATTTGGAACAAATATTCCTTAGGACATAGGGAAGAAGAAGCCGAAAAAAAATTCGACTTGCCTAGGGGCTCTGGGGTTCAAATTGCAACCCTTAACTTTCAAGTTCGTTTTTCGATAAGAAAAAAGATCCTTGCATCACCAAATTTGAAACAAATATTCCTTAGGACATGGAGAAGAATAAGACGAAAAAAAATTCGACTTGCCTAGGGGCTCTGGGGTTCAAATTGCAACCCTTAACTTTCAAGTTCGTTTTTCGATAAGAAAAAAAGATCCTTGCATCACCAAATTTGAAACAAATATTCCTTAGGACATGGGGAAGAATAAGCCGAAAAAATTCGACTTGCCTAGGGGCTCTGGGGTTCAAATTGCAACCCTTAACTTTCAAGGTCGTTTTTCGATAAGAAAAAAAGATCCTTGCATCACCAAATTTGAAACAAATATTCCTTAGGACATGGGGAAGAAGAAGCCGAAAAAAAATTCGACTTGCCTAGGGGCTCTGGGGTTCAAATTGCAACCCTTAACTTTCAAGTTCGTTTTTCGATAAGAAAAAAAGATCCTTGCATCACCAAATTTGGAACAAATATTCCTTAGGACATGGAGAAGAATAAGACGAAAAAAAATTCGACTTGCCTAGGGGCTCTGGGGTTCAAATTGCAACCCTTTATTTTTCAAGTTCGTTTTTCGATAAGAAAAAAGATCCTTGCATCACCAAATTTGGAACAAATATTCCTTAGGACATGGGGAAGAAGAAGCCGAAAAAAAATTCGACTTGCCTAGGGGCTCTGGGGTTCAAATTGCAACCCTTAACTTTCAAGTTCGTTTTTCGATAAGAAAAAAAGATCCTTGCATCACCAAATTTGGAAGAAATATTCCTTAGGACATGGGGAAGAAGAAGCTGAGAAAAAATTCGACTTGCCGAGGGGCTCTGGGGTTGAAATTTCAACCCTTAACATTCAAGGTCGTTTTTCGATAGGAAAAAAGATCCTTGCATCACCAAATTTGGTACAAATATTCCTTAGGACATGGGGAAGAATAAGCCGAAAAAAAATTCGACTGGCCTAGGGGCTCTGGGGTTCAAATTGCAACCCTTAACTTTCAAGTTCGTTTTTCGATAAGATAAAAGATCCTTGCATCACCAAATTTGAAACAAATATTCCTTAGGACATGGAGAAGAATAAGACGAAAAAAAATTCGACTTGCCTAGGGGCTCTGGGGTTCAAATTGCAACCCTTAACTTTCAAGTTCGTTTTTCGATAAGAAACAAAGATCCTTGCATCACCAAATTTAAAACAAATATTCCTTAGGACATGGGGAAGAAGAAGCCGAAAAAAAATTCGACTTGCCTAGGGGCTCTGGGGTTCAAATTGCAACCCTTAACTTTCAAGTTCGTTTTTCGATAAGAAAAAAAATCCTTGCATCACCAAATTTGGATCAACTATTCCTTAGAACATGGAGGAGAATAAGACGAAAAAAAATTCGACTTGCCTAGGGGCTCTGGGGTTCAAATTGCAACCCTTAACTCTCAAGTTCGTTTTTCGATAAGAAAAAAAAATCCTTGCATCACCAAATTTAGAACAAATATCCCTTAGGACATGGGGAAGAAGAAGCCGAAAAAAAATTCGACTTGCCTAGGGGCTCTGGGGTTCAAATTGCAACCCTTAACTTTCAAGTTCGTTTTTCGATAAGAAAAAAAGATCCTTGCATCACCAAATTTGGAACAAATATTCCTTAGGACATGGGGGAGAAGAATAAGACGAAAAAAATTCGACTTGCCTAGGGGCTCTGGGGCTCAAATTGCAACCCTTAGCTTTCAAGTTCAAATTTTTCGATAAGAAAAAGATCCTTGCATCACCAAATTTGAAACAAATATTTCTTAGTAGATGGGGAAGAACAAGCCGAAAAAAAATTCGACTTGCCTAGGGGCTCTGGGGTTCAATATGCAACCCTTAACTTTCAAGTTCGTTTTCGATCAGAAAAAAAGATCCTTGCATCACCAAATTTGGAACAAATATTCCTTAGGACATGGGGAAGAACAGGCCGAAAAAATTCGACTTGCCTAGGGGCTCTGGGGTTGAAATTTCAACCCTTAACATTCAAGGTCGTTTTCGATAGGAAAAACGATCCTTGCATCACCAAATTTGGTACAAATATTCCTTAGGACATGGGGAAGAATAAGCCGAAAAAAAATTCGACTGGCCTAGGGGCTCTGGGGTTCAAATTGCAACCCTTAACATTCAAGGTCGTTTTTCGATAAGAAAAAAAGATCCTTGCATCACCAAATTTGGTACAAATATTTCTTAGGAGATGGGGAAGAACAAGCCGAGAAAAAATTCGACTTGCCTAGGGGCTCTGGGGTTCAAATTGTAACCCTTAACATTCAAGTTCGTTTTTCGATAAGAAAAAAAGATCCTTGCATCACCAAATTTGAAACAAATATTCTGTAGGACATGGGGAAGAATAGGACGAAAAGACATTCCAATTGCCTAGGGGCTCTGGGGTTCAATTGCAACCCTTAACTTTCAAGGTCGTTTTTGATTAGAAAAAAGATCTTTGCATCACCAAATTTGGTACACAAATTTCTTAGGACATGGGGATGAATATTCCGAGAAAAAAATCGTCTTGCCTAGGAGCTTTGGGGTTGAAATTGCAACCCTTAACTTTCAAGGTCGTTTTTCGATAAGAAAGAAAGGTGAAAATTACTAGGTCACTCAAATCTCTATCAGCAATATTAAATAAACCTTCAATCTGATAAAAGCACGGCGTACTTTTTCATCAATTGATCTTTTTCAGTCGGGAATTTTATTTTTATATGATCGAAAATATGGTTTTCGTCTCTATCAAACTGAGCAAGTTTTTCTGATCGTATCTTTCTCAGTATAGTATCAGATACGATAATCGTTTTTTGTTTTATTTATGAATCGGTCATTGCATTTCAACAATAGCTTTTGTTTATATTTCAATGGTTTTGTCCTGGTAAGTCTTTATGCAAATATTTTTTTTCCAATCCTTTCACATACCCATTGAGTTTTTTTCGTTGTGAAAATCGATGGAAGTGCTGAAAACTATCAACTGTGGAGATTGTGTGACTAATAAGATTATAAATCTTTTGCAATGTTTATGCACGCAAATTGCATATATCTTTATCGAAGATGTTTTAAGTTTTTATTTCTTGTAGCGTATTGTTATTATACATGTATTATTGATATGGTTCCTAATATACTTCTTCAAAACGTATGGATATTGTGTGTTCAATTTTTCATTCTGAAAAATTTCTGCCCAAATTTTTTCTTCAATTGGTTCGATCCTTACACAAGCAAATTCGGAATAGATGTTTCCTGCGAGATTGTGAAAATTTTGGAACAAAAAAATGACTTCCGCTAAGGAGTTTTCAATATTTAGCAATTAGGATCGTATTTTAAATTTGTTATATATTTGTTCCAACTTTGGTGATGCAAGGATCTTTTTTTCTCATCGAAAAACGACCTTGAAAGGTAAGGGTTGCAATTTCAACCCCAGAGCCCCTAGGCAAGTCAAATTGTTTTTCGGCTTATTCTTCCCCATCTCCTAAGAAATATTTGTACCAAATTTGGTGATGCAAGGAGGATTTTTTCTTATCGAAAAACGAACTTGAATGTTAAGGGTTGCAATTTGAACCCCAGAGCCCCTAGGCAAGTCAAATTGTTTTTTCGGCTTATTCTTCTCCAGGTCCTAAGAAATATTTGTAATAAATTTGGTGATGCAAGGATCTTTTTTTCTTATCGAAAACGAACTTGAAAGTTAAGGGTTGCAATTTGAACCCCAGAGCCCCTAGGCAAGTCGAATTTTTTTTCGGCTTATTCTTCCTCATCTCCTAAGAAATATTTGTTACCAAATTTGGTGATGCAAGGATCTTTTTTTCTTATCGAAAAACGAACTTGAAAGTTAAGGGTTGCAATTTCAACCCCAGAGCCCCTAGGCAAGTCGAATTTTTTTTCGGCTTATTCTTCTCCAGGTCCTAAGGAATATTTGTTCCAAATTTGGTGATGCAAGGATCTTTTTTTCTTATCGAAAACGAACTTGAAAGGTAAGGGTTGCAATTTCAACCCCAGAGCCCCTAGGCAAGTCGAATTTTTTCTCGGCTTGTCGTTCCCCATCTACTAAGAAATATTTGTAACAAATTTGGTGATGCAAGGATCTTTTTTTCTTATCGAAAAACTGACTTGAAGGTTAAGGGTTGCAATTTGAACCCCAGAGCCCCTAGGCAAGTCGAATTTTTTTTCGTCTTATTCTTCTCCATGTCCTAAGGAATATTTGTCCCAAATTTGGTGATGCAAGGATATTTTATTCTTATCGAAAAACGAACTTGAAAGTTAAGGGTTGCAATTTGAACCCCAGAGCCCCTAGGCAAGTCGAATTTTTTTTCGGCTTATTCTTCTCCAGGTCCTAAGGAATATTTGTTCCAAATTTGGTGATGCAAGGATTTTTTTTTCTTATCGAAAAACGAACTTGAAAGTTAAGGGTTGCAATTTGAACCCCAGAGCCCCTAGGCAAGTCGAATTTTTTTTCGGCTTATTCTTCTCCAGGTCCTAAGAAATATTTGTACCAAATTTGGTGATGCAAGGATCTTTTTTCTTATCGAAAACGAACTTGAAAGTTAAGGGTTGCAATTTCAACCCCAGAGCCCCTAGGCAAGTCGAATTTTTTTCGTCTTATTCTTCTCCATGTCCTAAGGAATATTTGTTCCAAATTTGGTGATGCAAGGATCTTTTTTTCTTATCGAAAACGAACTTGAAAGTTAAGGGTTGCAATTTGAACCCCAGAGCCCCTAGGCAAGTCGAATTTTTTTTCGGCCTATTCTACTCCATGTCCTAAGGATTATTTGTTACAAATTTGGTGATGCAAGGATCTTTTTTTCTTATCGAAAAACGAACTTGAAAGTTAAGGGTTGCAATTTCAACCCCAGAGCCCCTAGGCAAGTCGAATTGTTTTTCGGCTTATTCTTCCCCATCTCCTAAGAAATATTTGTACCAAATTTGGTGATGCAAGGATCTTTTTTTCTTATCGAAAAACGAACTTGAAAGTTAAGGGTTGCAATTTCAACCCCAGAGCCCCTAGGCAAGTCGAATTTTTTTTCGGCTTATTCTTCTCCAGGTCCTAAGGAATATTTGTTCCAAATTTGGTGATGCAAGGATTTTTTTTTCTTATCGAAAAACGACCTTGAATGTTAAGGGTTGCAATTTGAACCCCAGAGCCCCTAGGCAAGTCGAATTTTTTTTCGGCTTATTCTTCTCCAGGTCCTAAGAAATATTTGTACCAAATTTGGTGATGCAAGGATCTTTTTTTCTTATCGAAAAACGAACTTGAAAGTTAAGGGTTGCAATTTCAACCCCAGAGCCCCTAGGCAAGTCGAATTTTTTTTCGTCTTATTCTTCTCCATGTCCTAAGGAATATTTGTTCCAAATTTGGTGATGCAAGGATCTCTTTTTCTTATCGAAAAACGAACTTGAAAGATGAGGGTTGCAATTTGAACCCCAGAGCCCCTAGGCAAGTCGAATTTTTTCTCGGCCTGTTCTTCCCCATCTCCTAAGGAATATTTGTTCCAAATTTGGTGATGCAAGGATCTTTTTTTCTTATCGAAAAACGAACTTGAAAGTTAAGGGTTGCAATTTGAACCCCAGAGCCCCTAGGCAAGTCGAATTTTTTTTCGGCTTATTCTACCCCATGTCCTAAGGATTATTTGTTTCAAATTTGGTGATGCAAGGATCTTTTTTCTTATCGAAAAACGACCTTGAAAGGTAAGGGTTGCAATTTCAACCCCAGAGCCCCTAGGCAAGTCGAATTGTTTTTCGGCTTATTCTTCCCCATCTCCTAAGAAATATTTGTACCAAATTTGGTGATGCAAGGATCTTTTTTTCTTATCGAAAAACGAACTTGAAAGTTAAGGGTTGCAATTTCAACCCCAGAGCCCCTAGGCAAGTCGAATTTTTTTTCGGCTTATTCTTCTCCAGGTACTAAGGAATATTTGTTCCAAATTTGGTGATGCAAGGATTTTTTTTCTTATCGAAAACGACCTTGAATGTTAAGGGTTGCAATTTGAACCCCAGAGCCCCTAGGCAAGTCGAATTTTTTTTCGGCTTATTCTTCTCCAGGTCCTAAGAAATATTTGTACCAAATTTGGTGATGCAAGGATCTTTTTTTCTTATCGAAAAACGAACTTGAAAGTTAAGGGTTGCAATTTCAACCCCAGAGCCCCTAGGCAAGTCGAATTTTTTTTCGTCTTATTCTTCTCCATGTCCTAAGGAATATTTGTTCCAAATTTGGTGATGCAAGGATCTTTTTTTCTTATCGAAAAACGAACTTGAAAGATGAGGGTTGCAATTTGAACCCCAGAGCCCCTAGGCAAGTCGAATTTTTTCTCGGCCTGTTCTTCCCCATCTCCTAAGGAATATTTGTTTCAAATTTGGTGATGCAAGGATCTTTTTTTCTTATCGAAAAACGAACTTGAAAGTTAAGGGTTGCAATTTGAACCCCAGAGCCCCTAGGCAAGTCGAATTTTTTTTCTGCTTATTCTACCCCATGTCCTAAGGATTATTTGTTTCAAATTTGGTGATGCAAGGATCTTTTTTTCTCATCGAAAAACGACCTTGAAAGGTAAGGGTTGCAATTTCAACCCCAGAGCCCCTAGGCAAGTCGAATTGTTTTTCGGCTTATTCTTCCCCATCTCCTAAGAAATATTTGTACCAAATTTGGTGATGCAAGGATCTTTTTTTCTTATCGAAAAACGAACTTGAAAGTTAAGGGTTGCAATTTCAACCCCAGAGCCCCTAGGCAAGTCGAATTTTTTTTCGGCTTATTCTTCTCCAGGTCCTAAGAAATATTTGTACCAAATTTGGTGATGCAAGGATTTTTTTTTCTTATCGAAAAACGACCTTGAATGTTAAGGGTTGCAATTTGAACCCCAGAGCCCCTAGGCAAGTCGAATTTTTTTTCGGCTTATTCTTCTCCAGGTCCTAAGAAATATTTGTACCAAATTTGGTGATGCAAGGATCTTTTTTTCCTATCGAAAAACGAACTTGAAAGTTAAGGGTTGCAATTTCAACCCCAGAGCCCCTAGGCAAGTCGAATTTTTTCTCGGCCTGTTCTTCCCCATCTCTTAAGAAATATTTGTACCAAATTTGGTGATGCAAGGATCTTTTTTTCTTATCGAAAAACGAACTTGAAAGTTAAGGGTTGCAATTTGAACCCCAGAGCCCCTAGGCAAGTCGAATTTTTTTTCGTCTTATTCTTCTCCATGTCCTAAGGAATATTTGTTCCAAATTTGGTGATGCAAGGATCTTTTTCTTATCGAAAAACGAACTTGAAAGATGAGGGTTGCAATTTGAACCCCAGAGCCCCTAGGCAAGTCGAATTTTTCTCGGCCTGTTCTTCCCCATCTCCTAAGGAATATTTGTTCCAAATTTGGTGATGCAAGGATCTTTTTTTCTCATCGAAAAACGACCTTGAAAGGTAAGGGTTGCAATTTCAACCCCAGAGCCCCTAGACAAGTCGAATTGTTTTTCGGCTTATTCTTCCCCATCTCCTAAGAAATATTTGTATCAAATTTGGTGATGCAAGGATCTTTTTCTTATCGAAAACGAACTTGAAAGTTAAGGGTTGCAATTTCAACCCCAGAGCCCCTAGGCAAGTCGAATTTTTTTCGGCTTATTCTTCTCCAGGTCCTAAGAAATATTTGTACCAAATTTGGTGATGCAAGGATCTTTTTTCTTATCGAAAAATGAACTTGAAAGTTAAGGGTTGCAATTTCAACCCCAGAGCCCCTAGGCAAGTCGAATTTTTTTTCGTCTTATTCTTCTCCATGTCCTAAGGAATATTTGTTCCAAATTTGGTGATGCAAGGATCTTTTTTCTTATCGAAAAACGAACTTGAAAGATGAGGGTTGCAATTTGAACCCCAGAGCCCCTAGGCAAGTCGAATTTTTTCTCGGCCTGTTCTTCCCCATCTCTTAAGAAATATTTGTACCAAATTTGGTGATGCAAGGATCTTTTTTTCTTATCGAAAAACGAACTTGAAAGTTAAGGGTTGCAATTTGAACCCCAGAGCCCCTAGGCAAGTCGATTTTTTTTTCGTCTTATTCTTCTCCATGTCCTAAGGAATATTTGTTCCAAATTTGGTGATGCAAGGATCTTTTTTTCTTATCGAAAAACGAACTTGAAAGATGAGGGTTGCAATTTGAACCCCAGAGCCCCTAGGCAAGTCGAATTTTTTCTCGGCCTGTTCTTCCCCATCTCCTAAGGAATATTTGTTCCAAATTTGGTGATGCAAGGATCTTTTTTTCTCATCGAAAAACGACCTTGAAAGGTAAGGGTTGCAATTTCAACCCCAGAGCCCCTAGGCAAGTCGAATTGTTTTTCGGCTTATTCTTCCCCATCTCCTAAGAAATATTTGTATCAAATTTGGTGATGCAAGGATCTTTTTTTCTTATCGAAAAACGAACTTGAAAGTTAAGGGTTGCAATTTCAACCCCAGAGCCCCTAGGCAAGTCGAATTTTTTTTCGGCTTATTCTTCTCCAGGTCCTAAGAAATATTTGTACCAAATTTGGTGATGCAAGGATCTTTTTTTCTTATCGAAAAACGAACTTGAAAGTTAAGGGTTGCAATTTCAACCCCAGAGCCCCTAGGCAAGTCGAATTTTTTTTCGTCTTATTCTTCTCCATGTCCTAAGGAATATTTGTTCCAAATTTGGTGATGCAAGGATCTTTTTTTCTTATCGAAAAACGAACTTGAAAGATGAGGGTTGCAATTTGAACCCCAGAGCCCCTAGGCAAGTCGAATTTTTTCTCGGCCTGTTCTTCCCCATCTCTTAAGAAATATTTGTACCAAATTTGGTGATGCAAGGATCTTTTTTTCTTATCGAAAAACGAACTTGAAAGTTAAGGGTTGCAATTTGAACCCCAGAGCCCCTAGGCAAGTCGATTTTTTTTTCGTCTTATTCTTCTCCATGTCCTAAGGAATATTTGTTCCAAATTTGGTGATGCAAGGATCTTTTTTCTTATCGAAAAACGAACTTGAAAGATGAGGGTTGCAATTTGAACCCCAGAGCCCCTAGGCAAGTCGAATTTTTTCTCGGCCTGTTCTTCCCCATCTCCTAAGAAATATTTGTTCCAAATTTGGTGATGCAAGGATCTTTTTCTCATCGAAAAACGACCTTGAAAGGTAAGGGTTGCAATTTCAACCCCAGAGCCCCTAGGCAAGTCGAATTGTTTTTCGGCTTATTCTTCCCCATCTCCTAAGAAATATTTGTATCAAATTTGGTGATGCAAGGATCTTTTTCTTATCGAAAAACGAACTTGAAAGTTAAGGGTTGCAATTTCAACCCCAGAGCCCCTAGGCAAGTCGAATTTTTTTTCGGCTTATTCTTCTCCAGGTCCTAAGAAATATTTGTACCAAATTTGGTGATTCAAGGATCTTTTTTTCTTATCGAAAAACGAACTTGAAAGTTAAGGGTTGCAATTTCAACCCCAGAGCCCCTAGGCAAGTCGAATTTTTTTTCGTCTTATTCTTCTCCATGTCCTAAGGAATATTTGTTCCAAATTTGGTGATGCAAGGATCTTTTTTTCTTATCGAAAAACGAACTTGAAAGATGAGGGTTGCAATTTGAACCCCAGAGCCCCTAGGCAAGTCGAATTTTTTTTCGTCTTATTCTTCTCCATGTCCTACGGAATATTTGTACCAAATTTGGTGATGCAAGGATCTTTTTTTCTTATTGAAAAACGACCTTGAATGTTAAGGGTTGAAATTTCAACCCCAGAGCCCCTCGGCAAGTCGAATTTTTTCTCGGCCTTTTTCTTCCCATGTCCTATGGAATATTTGCTTCAAATTTGGTGATGTAAGAATTCCGCCTTTCCATCGAAGGACGACTCCGAATTTCATTTATCAAAAACTATTCCCAAAAATTCTGTGTGTAGTCTATTTTTTTTTTCAAAAATACACAATACTTTCCAATCCAATTCCTTACTGACAGTATTCCTCGTATTTTTGCAATATCATTGGCCCCATTCCGTTATCGAGAAATATAAGTGAATTAAATCAGACGCAGCCCCGGATCTTCAACTTTTTTTAGGTGGGGCAAAAACTGAGAAATGCCGCCCCCGCCCACTTATATTTATTTTTACCTTTATCATTCTTTATAATTTCACTAATTGATTATTTTATATCATAAATCCATTAATTGTTTGATATTTGAACATAGCCTACATAAGACTTTCGTAAGTAATGCATCCATCACTGCTTTTTCTGCGCGGATAAAAAAAAAACAGGAGCTTTTACAGTACGAAATAGCGGAGTTTTAAATCCAAAAGTAGAAAAAATACAGTTTCAAATAGTATAGTTGACAAATCCTGTACATCTGACAGTTAAAACTCTAAATCTTACATTTTAAAACTGCAAGTTTACAGAAATGAAAAATTTGCTATTTGATAACGTGATTTTTCTATTTTTGCTTTCTAAGCGCCGCGTATATGTGTCAAAATATAAAAGCCTATTTATTTACAGATATATAATTGTAAACATGTAGGATATATATTTAATACAAAGCACAGGATAAGATTAAAAATAAAAGCATGTATAATAAAATCAAATATATTGCATTTGTGAATTGAAATTACAATTTAACTTTTCGAGCTTTTTGTTCTGCAAATAAATCTATGACCTTGTCGTAATTTTCTAAATTACTAATTCACTAAATAGTAAACAGAAAAACAACACATAGGTACTTTTCTTTGAAACAAAACACTGCCGTGGAGAAAGATCGCCGAGGGAGTTTTCGAATATAGCGTCATCCCTTTCGCACGCACGTGTGCGCCCGCAGGAATCGCAAATCGCGGCAGCACGCGCCACGCGCCTGCGTGCTGCGATGACCGCGATCTGCGACTCCTGTGGGCGCGTATTTTGAACTATGGCCTACGCGCCTCGCGAAATGTAGGTAATGGTCGAGTAGCACGTCTTACTCCGCGCTCTGGGTATCTGTCGAATTTATAGGGCCATGAAGGTAAATTATGATTAGTCCATTAGTCAGTAAAGTGTGAATTTGGCCGCCCCCTGAACATGCCGCCCGGGGCATGGGCCCCGGCTTGCCCCCCCCTAGATCCGGGGCTGATCAGACGAGTCCAATTCGACACATTAGTATCTTAGATCAATGCATTTCACTCAGAATTCATCTACCAGATGTAGAAAATCGCAATGGCACTGATATCCCTCTTATTTCTCCAATTAATTCAATTTTAGCACCGAATTCGTATAATTAATATGAACCGACGCGCACGCCAATGGATTGGCCGATCGGGTGTATTCGAATATTTCGGCCGCTATCTTTGGCCGCTCTTTTCACACTGGTGAATTGTATGACACCCCGTCACTAACCCCTGATCTTTATGCTTTATTGTTTACTAACTAAATATTGTTGAGAAGATGCAATCAAATAAAACCTCATCAGATTTTGTATTCTGTTAAAAATGTGTATGTTGAGATTTTTGGCAATTACTTAAGATTGTTCAGTTACCATATGAGTTGAAGGCGGTGGAAAGGAATTATTTTACATCATTCACTTCCACCAAATGAATAGGTAGTCGCAGAAAGTGAAAATTTTACAAGAATGAAGTTCACCTGAACAGAGTTGACCTATTTATATTCTTTGAAAATTTATCTAGAGAAATTCAGGGGTCATATTTCCAAAAAGAAGTGAAACCAGTAAATGTTTATCAGAACTCTAATCTCCTCAACAGAATCGTAATAGAATATATTCTATTACTCAAAAATAATTGACTCATATAACTCTTGTGAACCATATGAGACTTACAGGGAAATTTATCATATAATTAGGACCCCAAATAATAGTGAGATAAGGCAATATAAGTTTCAAGTCATATAGGTACCGGAAATTCATCAGGTCAGAGAATTCAAATGAATTGAAATTGCATATTGATGTGGAAAAAGGATGAAAGATTTCATTGGAAGTGAACAAAATGTGCATCATACGCTCTATAAGGTTCGAAAATTACGAGAAGAGTTCTTGGTTTTAACAAATTCAGTTCTGAAGATCTTTGTTGAACCCGAGTCTGAAAAAAAAAAAAAAATTATTTCACAATTGAAATTTCTCAATTGGCCCAATATCTGTTGAATAAATGATATGCGGATTATCACTTTACCATGCTGAGTCAGGACAACCTGCTGCTTTGATTAGCTCACCAATGAGCATGGGGTTAATTCTGCAGTTTTGTTTCATAAAAATCCAGTTGCAATAGATACTCTAGTGAAATAGTCGACAATGTTCTGAGCTGACTCTTGCTTTTTGCAAAATTAAGCACTGTTGTATAAAGTATTCCTGAAAAGTCACGAAATATATTTTGGACATAAAATTCTTTATACTGGAAGCAGTTGATGTGTTACACAACAAAGTGTTAAGTTAGTGTTGCTGCAGAGAAAATCGATGAAGCGGTTACCAATAGCAATTTTACGTCTTCCCAACTATTCTAATGCACTAGTAATGTCCATGACAACGGCCACTTAAATTATACAACTTCTTCTGAGAATATCACTACAACGTATATTAAAAGAAGGAATGAATACTGGATTCTCTTTTATTGCCTTCTCCCTGACACGTTTTGTGAAACTACAGAAGTTCCGTTAGGTTTGGAGTATTAAAATGTTGCTTGGATTCGAGTGTGTGTGAATTTACGATCATGCTATAAGGACAGCTATTGAAGAGTCGAATGAGGGAGTTTTATTAGGTTTGATGAAGGGTATTCCAAGAAACATTTCCTTACGCTGTTTCCTTGGTTTTCTCAGGAGTCGTAAATGGTAGTCAGTCACATTAATATTTCAGAGTGGAGAGAATATGTGGATTTGGTTTGAAGGGATCGAATGATATCTCACGCGCAAAAAGTTATCAAATATAAGAGTTGGTGAAATGAATTTTATTTCATATACAGGTAGTCACCTGAAATATCAATATCTGTATAGTTCATCCAGACATCGATGAAACCGCGGTAGGCTTCGAAAATAGATATATGGTAATTATTTAATTGAAACAAGTTCTTCTTGGAGGTGTAAATAAACCAAAAATATATCTAAAATTGATAATTATAGTCTTATACTTCTTGAAAGTATCACTGATACCTTTATTTTTTTAGAAAACAGCGTTTTCTTTCATGAATAAGAGAGAATTTTTTCATTCCTATCATAACATCCAACAATTCAAAAAACTACAGAAAAATTAATCAAACAAAATGAAATAGAATACGACACATGTTCAAAAATCTGGTTGTTGAGATTTTTGGCAATTACTCAAAAGTGGACTGTTACCAAATGATTGAGTCAGAAATGTTAAAATAAAATGTTTATTGTACAAAGTTCACATTCACATGATAAACAGGTACTCGCACGTAGTTAAAATATATACAAAATTAACAACATCTAAACAGAGTAGACCTATTTACAAATATGAGAGTAATTATAGAGAGAATATTGAGTGTTAGAATAATTGAGAAGTTATCTTGAGAAAATGTAGAACCATATTTCACAATAAAAGAGTTATAACGTTGTGTTTACTTGAGAAACAGCGTTGTCTTCAAGACTAGATCGAGTAATGTGTGTTGCCGAAATTATTCAAGTCATGAATATCGAGAGTAGAGGCGCCATCTATCAATCAAACACAAAGTTTACACTGATAGAGTGAATTTATTTCAAACTGTCTACTATCAGAAAACAAAAGGTTTTATTGATAAAGTGAGATGTTGAGGTTTATAATGTAACTAGACAGGCTTTCAGAGCGATTAAAGAGAAAGAATAATTACGATTCACAACGTTTACAGTGATAGCCTGTCGAATCTATCAGAAAAACAGAAGTAGAAATACATAATTATCTGTGAAGAGTTGAACTGTATGAAATGAGGCTTGAGAGGTAGATAAAGTTATATAAAATATAGAGAAGTTGAAGAAGTTAGTTTTTGAGAAAGCATCTGTATCATACTAACTTAATTGAGAGATTTATCATAGAATGATCAACGCTTACATTAATGACAGTTATATTAGAAAAGCAGAAGAATTCTTATAATAATTCAAGAATTGAGATGAAATATTTGTACAATTAGAAATATGAGATGTAGAGAAAATTATCATAAACTTGAAATAAAGTGACAACACTATTATTTGAGATTATATAATATGATTAGTTAAGAACAATAATGTAATCAGGCAATATAAGTACTGAAAAGTTGAAAAATGAGTCGTTAGAGTGTATAATTAAGTAGTCGTGGTGCAATATCAATGTAGAATCATCAGGTGATTTCTCCAACCAGGTCTAACGAAGGTTCTGGTAACTATATTTCTTATCTTATCTTATAAGTCTTGAATGAATATTGAGAACATCCTGGTTGCAGAATCCCATGATGATCCCAGCATGGCACGTACAGATATCTGAAAATTATAAGGCCTGAGAAGTCTAATCATAAAGAGATGAACATGTCTAAAAGTTGAGTAAAATATATCTGAGTGAAAATGAGTAACTTACAAGTGAATCTGGCAGTAATTTGAGGAATTCAGTGTTAACGTAGGGGGGTGATTTGCAAAAGAATAGATATGAAAAGGATAGCTGAAATTAGCACGTGGTTAGATGTAGAATATTTTAGAATATGGAAAATATGATTGAAAACATGAATTAGAGGTGTCGAGAATGTAATATGGAGTGAAATGGAGAAAATAAGTCATGTATTTGAGAAAATTGTAATATACCTTTTAGAGAGGATTATAGGTGTCTTGAGCAGAGAAAAAATGTTTTTGATTGTAAAATAAAAGTAGAGACGTCTTGAAAAAGACTGTGAAAAAGCAATATAGAGCACTAGTCACTACCAGGTTCACTTGTAACGAGGAGTTCGAAGAGAATAATGATGAAAAAGGTACTCGAGCTATCAAAATTGAGAGAATCACACATGATTTGTTATTTTTTTTGAACTGATTTTTTCATAGATCGTAAGTATCGATCAACTGTCACACACATCATGAAGTTAGCGATGATACATGAGGTAGACAATCCATGAGCGTAGAGTAGGTTGAGTTGTAGGGTTAAAAATTCTTGCAATTTTTAACAACACATGTGTTTCGACATTCGTGTATAACACTTTAGTCTCTTCAGGCATTCATATTCGATTCACAATAATTTAAATAATTCTTCGTTAAAACCAGAATGGTGAAAGAGTAGAGAATCATAAGACTGAGTTGTACGGTTTTGGAACTTGAGAATGTGAGTTTTGGTCTAATTTATAATTAAGTTGTTACGATGACACTAATCTTTGAAAGATTAGATTGCAGATTCGCACCTCATCTTCAGCTCCCGCAGACTGCTTGCCCTAATTGCTATCCAGGTGTCGTCGTCGAAGAGTATCAGGATGCAGGATAAAATGTGGTCAGGCAAATCGTTCACAAATAGGATAAACAAAGGAGGTCCAAGAAACGAACCTTGTGGAACTCCAAAGTTAGTTTCGTATTCACTGGAATTGGATTCAACGAGCCGGACGTGAGTTTTCCGATTGGTCCGAAAGCTTTTTATCCAATCAAGGAAAATTTCTCTAAAACTCAATTGATACAGCTTTTCCAATATAAATTCATGCTGCAAAGTATCGAACTTTCTAGAAAGATCAAAGAATGTCCCTCCACTTGAGCACCTTCATCCATAGAACAATACAGAGACCTCCAGAAACTCACAGCAAGCGGTCTGGGTTGATCTTTCACATCTAAAGCCATGCTGACAATTTGAAAGAATTGAAATTTTTCGAGGTAAACGTATACTCTTCCGTAGATTACTTTTACACGTATCTGAGACAATTGGCTGAGGATGGAAATAGGGAGGTAATTAGCAATATCATGAATATCAGCCTTATTGTGAATTGGTATAATCTTTGCTACTTCAACAATAGATGGAAAGATACCTGTCGAAAAAGATTCATTTATGAGACATGCTATATGATCGGATATCAATGCGGACAGCAGTTTCAATATTTTGTAGTCTGTAAGTTTTCATTTCTTGCTGGCATGTGGCATTCTTTCTTTATAAAAAGATAATAATGAAACTCATTGGAATATCCAGGAGGAATTTGATGAGTTATGCAGAGCTCTCAATTGGCAATATTGTACTGTATGAAGGTCTTGACATAACCTACAAAACGACGCTATGCATGATTTGTTCGGATATTGCGTTCAACAGTTATAGACGTGTAAACGTGGAGTTCCTTTGTTAAAGACAAATCCACTAGAGAAACGTTCCGTGAGATTAATGGTGTTTTGGTGGATGGTACTCTATCAGTTCGACGATTCAGAGCCGGTGAAAACGATACCATGGATAAGCTATGTGTTTGGTGGATTGGAAGGGAATCATTCACTATGAGTTGCTCCCATATGGCCAGACGTTTAATTCTACCATCTACTGCTAACAACTGGACCGCTTGAAGCTGGCGCTCGACCAGAAGCGTCCAGAATTGGCCAACAGGAAGGGTGTAGTGTTCCACCAGGATAACGCCAGACCATACACTTCGTGGATGACTCGTCAGAAGCTACGGGAGCTCGGATGGGAGGTTTTATCGCTTCCACCATATAGCCCGCACATAGTGTCAAGTGATTGCCTCCTGTTCCTGTCCATGGCGAACGCCCTTGGTGGTGTAAAGTTCAACTCAAAAGAGGCTTGTGAAAAGTGGCTGTCCGAGTTCTTTGCAAATAAGGAGGAGGGCTTCTACGAGGAAGGTATTATGAAGTTGCCGTCTAGATGGAAACAGATTATCGAACAAAACGGCGCATATTTCAACTAAATCCGATCACTGTAACACTTTATAAAGCATTGAATAAAGAGCAAAAAAACGGAAGGGAGATATTTGACAACCTTTTATTTACAGTTTGAGCTTTTTATTTTACAGTATTTCGATGACATCGAAAACATTTCTATTACGTTAACGTAGTTCAAACTCCATTTCGTGGGATTCAAGGTTTTCCACCTAATAATAAACAAACACTCCTTTCATAAAACGTCACATAAATATCGCGTGCAGCAAACTTCAATAAGCGGACGTTTCAAAGTATCTTCTTGCTCTTTCATGTACAGTTACAAACTTGTCAGAAATTGCCACCTATTTGTAACCGCTCATACGTGCAAGTCATTAGATCTAGAAAACACTCAATGGTGCCTGATGTGAAGGAACTGCCAGATTTCTTACATTAGTGGACATGCGTGACTTAGCGAGTTTGATATTTACTCTTCATGGAGAACAAACATCACTGGGAAATGATGTGATTGAACTACTGTAACATAATTGTGTTTTTAGTCCGCAGGTAATCTTTATTGAGAGGAATACAGAATCAACAGCAGAGATATGAAGACAGTTCACTAATAATGATATGACGACAATAATGTTTTCGTATAATCTACCTGTTTTTATTCAGCTTCGCTTCAGGCTCCTTTGTTGAGTACAATACCTTGAGGGATATTTGATACGAAATGAAGATATTCAAACGTCACGGCTTGTGCCAAGTGATATTATGGCTGAATAAGACGAAGATATTAATGCTCCATTGACAAAACATTTTTTTATAAATCATATTCGTCATTTAATCAAGTTTATTCAATGTCTATATACCTTAGTGGTTATATGTATTATGTTTCCAGATTTCATGTTATTAAAAGGTTTCCGAAGATTCGAATCCAAAGAATCATCACTTTTTTGATTAAGGATTTGAATTTACAGGGAAAATGTGGGAGATCTCTCGAATACTAAATTATAAAATTACAATTTTTTTCCTAGCGGCCCTCCCTACGGAGATATTACCTCCTGAAGGATGCTACTGGTATTCAATTTCCTTTTAATATTTTTTGAACTATTTGATACAATGAAAATTTAGTACGATAAACAGTAGTAGGAAACTCATGAAATACTGCCCTTAAAACATAATTAGCTTATTTAGTTTATCAAGGAGATTGTACATTTTATTGCTTACATTTTCAGCACCCTGTCTGATAAGGAGTTAAAAAAAAAATTGAATACTTTGAATATTAAACAAAAAAATGGTACTCTTGCTCATTGTCGATGAAATCAACCGTTTTCGAGAAAAAAATTTAAGAATTACTGTTTAATTTTCATTAAAGAGAAATTGTTATCAGTATTAGAGAAAGCACTGTTTTGACAAACGTTACTAGGATACGTATGAAATAAATAAATAACTTGCATTGGCATTTCAAATTTTGTTGACATGATGATAATTTTTTGAAGTTTGAATATCTTCTTGCATCTTTCAATGCTGATGAAGCAATAAGATTGTATGAAGAAAAATATCCAAGGGCAGTATTCGAGAGGTCTTTAGTACTGTTGATCGTATTAAATTTTCATTAAAATATAAGAAGTACTTCAAAAGTTATTCAAGAAAAATTGATTACCAGTGGCGTTCTTTAGGAGGACGTACCTACGTAGGGAGGGCTGCTAGGAAAAAATATATGAGAACTTGTCATCTTATTTATTAATGTTCTATCTCTACCCGAGAGAATTCCCACATTTAACCGTACACCTTGTATAAGGTTTTACAAAGGACAAAGGTATTTCAAAGGGCAAGTGTTTGCCTGACCGAAATTTTGGTGAGAAGATCAAAGAAGATCTTATTTGCCGACAGATAAATCTTTTGATCATGTTGCCGTATGCATTCTAGTGCTTCAATTGATTATATTTTGAAGAAGTACAGTTTTGAGTTGAATACGATTGTGGCAGAAATGAAACTGAAAAGAAGCTGAAGGTTTGGTTACTTTTAATTCAAGATACGATGGTTGCCTTTTATATTTCGGGATAAGAGAACAAAAACAAATCTCAATCATCCGAAATCGCTTGATTGTTTTTCAAAATATTCCCCATTATGATCTATAGACTTTTGCATGCGTTTGAACTAATTGTCGAAGCCATTTTGCGACTCTGAGGTTTCTCCAAAACATGCTTTCTGAACGCATCAATCGCTTCTTCGAGTGTCGAAAAACGTTGAACTCTCATTTTTTTTAATGTGCGGAGATAGAGTGACGTCATTTGGTGCCAAGCCAGGACTAAATGGCGGATGACTTATCAAATCGATGTTTTGCGTGCTCAATTATGAAGTTGATTTAGCCGATGTGTGAGAGCTTGCATTGTCGTGGTGAAGGGTGATCCGTCTTCGGCGGTTGGTATTCCTGATTTCTTGGACGACAACTGGCAAACAAATAGTTGTGTACCACTCAAAATTTACTGTTCTACGTTGTTCTAGTGGTACGATTGTAACATGTCTAGTTTTTTCGAAAAAACAGGCGACCGTTAGCTTGGAAATGCTTCGCGCGAGCAACTTTCGTGTGATCTGGCTCATCTTGAAGCACCCATTCAGTCGACTGTTGTTTACTTTCAGGCTCATACGCGCAAATCCACGATTCATCACCTATGACGATGTCATAGGCGAAGCACCGCGATCGTATTTTTGGAGCATTTCTTTCAACCGATCGACTCGAGCATTTTTTTTGAGCGATTGACAAATTGTGTGGGATCCAACGCGAACAAAGTTTTTCGACGATCAAATGTTCATGCTATATTGAACGTATGCCGGTGTGATTTGAAATTCTTGGTCTATTAGAATGAATAACAGCTCGCTTGGGATATCAATAATATGTTATCATTGGGTTTAAACTCATTAATTAATTTCAGTGACGCATTGAAATGAATAATTGCCCCACCAAAATTTCATTTTCTCAAATAACTCGTTGACTTACAATACTTACAAGACAAGTTATTATATAGTTAGTTATGGGGGGGAAACTTTCTCAACAATACTACTTTCATAAAAAAATTCAAAGAGAAATATAGTAATGTCATTATCATCGAACAACATCGTGGGAAGGAACCGGTTTTCTTTGACAAATCTCTCAATATAATGCAGCTTAGTAAAGATTGGCTTTCAATCCCGATTCTCTCAGTAATTATCAAAAAAATTTAATTTTACGGATAGCTGGTCAAATCGTTGTAGCTGATATAAAAAAAAACAAGATTATAACTATGAAATTTATCCCCTCTCAAGTAAATTCTTGTATAGCACTATATCTGAAATTCCGGAAAGTTTGAAAACTCCCCTATTCCATTTACTAGATTCAAAATGTAGTCCAAGGAAAGATGTGAAACGTAATACAATAGCACATTCCATTATTTCCATTGTTCGTTCAAGAATATTCATTTCCTAATTTTAGTTAGCTGTAGGAACTTATGTCTACAGAAAAATAGGTTCTCGTTTGATAATTGACATGATGAGTAAATTAGGAGTATCGGCTTCATACCACAATATTCAATTATATGAAGCTTCCGTTATTAGGCAACCTGCAAAATTAACGCATCCAAACTCTTTAATTCAATTCGTTTTTGATAACACAGATCACAATATAAGTACGTCGGATTGTCATGAAACATTTCACTGTTTGGGAGGTATTAAAGTCATTACACCAGAATATGATGTTGAATATGAAGGAGGTTCCAGAAAGCTGATGGAAATGCCACCTGCTTTTATTTTAGCTTCACAAAAGAAGATATAATTGATAGCATTCAGTTACACGAATCCTGATAAATTGAAGAGTTGTATACTACTTCCTAAAATGGTGACCAAAGCAGTAGTTCCACAGGAATTATTGAATAATGTGATCAAATTCATTCACATTCTAGTTTTATTAGTTTCAAAATTTTCAGAAATTCACTCTTATTCTTGTTTTTATTTATTCACATTTGTTTAAGGTATTCTGCAGCTGTAATGGAAAATGTGATAATTCTCGCTACAGTTGCAAAATATCAGGACTGAAATGTACAAGGTTTTGCAAAATCTGTAACGGCATAACTTGTGAAAATGTCTCTGACCTGATAAACAGAAAATAAATGAACTCTGATGTCGATGAAGACGAATGAGGTCTAGATGACGCTGAGGGAGATGATATTGATGCATTTAATTGAAGAATTATTAGTAAAAATGAAAAAACAGATTTTCCTGATATTATTCGATGCAGAAACTTTAATTATTATTCATTAATGCTATTGCTCTTCAAATAATTACTACAGTTTTTTAATTGAACTCTTTTGTCCCATTACTCCGCATAAATTTATTTCTTCCGAAGAATTACTATTATTTTACTATCAGAAACATACTTACCTACGTCTGAATTATTATTAGTATATCGTATGCAATTTAAGGAAATTCAGCTAGGAATTTGTTTGTTAGTTATTGAATTAATAAAATTTCAATTTCGTCAAATTACAAAATTTCCTTTTTAAAATATATCCAATTTTTGACTTCTCTATTTTTTATATTACTTCTAGCCTCCATTGAAGAATCTATATCGCCGTCGCTAGCACATTAGATTAGAAAACCGAACATCGTTTTACCCAAACTGTCCGTTTCCAACTCACTCAACATTATATGCTAGGGTTCGATGTAAAAAAAGCAATACAATAACAAAACGAGTAGAGTCCAACTCAGGCGTATATTATATATTTATATTATATCTTCCAGATGTTTGGTTCAGCCTACAAGTAGTCATTTCATCGAACGCCAGATTTAAAATTCGTTGGTATTGGGCTACTAAAGAAATACGCTGTTTATCAGTATACAAATTCACTTTCGAGAACGATAAACTTCATAATTTGGACTAGAATTTTTCGCTCTACAACTTTTGTTAAAAACTTCTTTTTACTAAACCTTCTAATTCGCGAAAATATCAGAAAACCGCATTTTTCCCCATATTTTCAAGGATTTTTCAAAGTTCCTGAAAATTTTAACACCTGCATTTTTGACCATATGTTTCTCTCATTATAACAATCAACATATCAAAAATGGAGCTCTTTCCGAGAAGTGATTTCAGCCCTTCCTTTACTGGACTATTCGTAATTTGGACTGGGATATATAAAGTAATTCATAGGAAAAGAGCTAAATGACTCAAAGATGTTTCGAACGGTTCTCGATGTTCTTGGTTTGCCAAATTTTGAAGGACTTTTAGGAGAAGAGGATTTAAGTTTCTATCCAAATTCAAGGAAACCTGTTGTTAGTTATTTTTAATTGGAGATATTGGTTTATTCATTCTTCGTGGTGGTTGTTTTAGTGTCACACTGTTCTAGAGTACTGAAAAAGATTGAAAAACAGGCTCGCAAAAGCTCCTGACCTGACCCCTGAAATTTTTGATACACATTTATTTAGAATGTGTAATTTTCATGTTGTTGGACGGAGCAATATCTATAAATACTGAAATATTTTATTATTTTCATGAATCGTTTCGGATTTGACTGAGCAAGATCATCGATACCCAATCGAACCCCGAAGAAATGCAATTTTGCAATTCGTACCATGCCTTATTTATTTTCAACCATTGTCATTTACACAAGATGAAATATGTAGTTGATGACAAATCGATTTTTTTGAACTGTAGAAGAACTTATTCATTTATGCATTCAATCTGAATAAAGTCAACCGGTTATACTAGCGGTAATGAAGTAAAACTGGAAGTCGAGTTATCGATCCAGGAATAATGTAATTATCTAGTTCATTCCCCTGTCTTCTTCTGACCAGTAATAATATCCAATGCAGTGTCTTCAAAAGTTGTGAGGAAGTTATGAGATGAAATTTTAATGGGGACTAAGTAGGTGAACTCAATTTAGAATCACGCCGATTTCTTGCGGAGAAGTTGAACTTCACTGATTAACACTAATTGTTATTTTATATTTCAGAAAAAAATTCTTTAAAATATTCGATATCTCATTGAAAATTAACAAAAGACCCATCAAATCTTATGTGTTATCGAAAGTGATGTTAATTCCTAAATTTCTTTATTATTAGATGAAGAAAAGTGAGATATCATTTTTCCAAATTTTAGGAAGAAAACTTGAATTACATGAAATGTTCCTAATTTTCAATTGCTGAAAATTAATTTTGAGTCAGTTTTCAAGAGTTGGATATTGAGAGGTTTGATCATTCGATGTCTGGTTTCATCACATCATCATTACTTGAAATGATTTACAATATGATGCCTTCTCGGCATGGAGTCCTCAACAATTTTTGAAGGATTGGTTTGACGACGTCATACTGTTTATTATAGCATCCAATCGAGCTTCTTCTATGTTTTCTCTATCATGATTATTCAGTTCTGCACTTTTATACCTATTAAAGTGTCAGAATGAATCGTTGCGATACATATCTCATTGAGAGAATGGATTGAGAGTGTATAGATTAATCGATAATTATCGATCAAACGGTAGGCCGAGACTGGAATATTCTCAGATTGGTACCATGCTTATGCCTATGAAATGTTCCACCGAAAGTAGAATAAAATAAAGTTCAATCGTTTCGTAAGGACTAGCTGATGATGAATCCGTGATCAAAATAGATTCGGTCTGTCCGTGGGCACGATTAAGTCCGAACGGAATGATCTAGAGCTGAAATTTCCAGGGTGGGTCGGATAAATGAATACCTAGAGTTCCTTATCGGACCAAATCCATCCAATGATTCAGGAGTTATAAGCATCTAACAATTGGTTTCCTTTATATCTCCCAGAATATCAAAATGAAGTTGTAACTTGAAAGATATCTGAATTAGATTGAAAAAAGTTGGCTTGAGGAATTTCGCGAAAATCCACATGCTAGTAAATTTGTAAAAATTTCCTATCGAATAGTTTTTCAATAATTTATACCCCATATTATATCGGACAAAAATATGTATATTTATGGATGTTATTGATCTCACATATTCTCAAGTTTCATTGTCATAGCTTCTTTCCATATAAAGATATGAGTTTTTTGTTTTTCATTTACTTGAGTGAAGAGAGAAATTACAAAAAGTCCGTCAGAAATATCTCTGATCGATGCTATCACTGATTGAAATGACTCGGACTCATTAATCAGTATCAGTTGGAAGATAATAAATGGAAAATTTTCAATACGGTGAAATAATGTATGTTGTAAAAATTTAGAAAAGCACTGACGTAGGTTTTTAGGAGAAGGGAATTGAATCTTCGAACAAAACTATGAAAAGTTAGTTTTAATTTGGGATATAGGTTTGATCATTAATCGTGGTGTTTCTATTTGTATCAGATAGTTCCAGAATACAGGAAGAGACTCTTGTTCACCTAAACACAGAGATTAAAAATTTGTTATTGTATGAATATTTACTCGCAAGTAGCTCAACAAGAGCCCGGCAGTGCTTTCCAAAATTAAATCTCCAATGTTTGCATACCGTATTCAATATGGAGCGCACCCTCGTTCACATAAATTTTCGTTATTTATAATGCAAAAATCTAAAAAATTTATGTTGAATCTTTTCGGGTTTGATTTTATGCAAATTATATTGTGGACTCCAAATAGCACTAGCAAAGTTCAATTTACTGTAGACTAAACTGAAGAATTTGATGTTTTTCGGACTTCAGCGATCAACAAGCAATTTAACGATAATCAGGAACGCGTAAAGTATCATTCACTGAGATTTTCATGAAAATATAAGTAGGCATCAATAATTATGCCAAATGGAAATTGTAAACAAGATTCATAAAGAATATTATTTATTTTACAAATTGAAAAAAAAAACGGTGTAAATCCAAAGATAGTATTGCTATATTAAAAATAAATAAACTAAACAAAATATATATACAGGGTGAGTCTTTGACCACTGTGTTAATTTTAAACATAGATTCTCAACGTTAAAAGAAACATTTTCTTCCTATAACCTTTTCCTAATGTGGCCCCGTTTAAAGGATATTGGGTGTTGAAATTTCATTAAAAACTTGCATTTTCACTTGTAATATTCAAACGACAATATCAATTGAAAAGATCTCTTGTAGAAGGTTTTTGATAAGAGTCAAGCATTTTTGGCATCAATAGATTTATTCCATTTCTTGTGGGTTTTTCACTACAACTGTACAGATTGGTTAAATTGCACGAAAAACAGATATCACTTGAACTAAAGGTCCGTATCTTGTACTTCCTATAATCATTAGTCATTGCAGATAAAATCATTCAAAATCTTTTTTCCTAATTTGCACCATTTTTGAGATATTTGAAGTTGAAAGGAATTGAATCGATATAATCATCTGACGATATATGAATGAGTGAATCATTTCTTAGAGAGAAAATAATATTTTTAAACAATTCAGATTCAATAGTGGATGCTGTGGAAGATAATTTTCATTCAAAATGAACAGGACTACAGAGGGGTATTTGTCCAATATGAAAACTTAAAATGCTTAAAACTTTTTAACGCAGCTGAATATGGAAAAATGGTATGGGAAAAAGAGATTCTTTTGATCTCAAGAATCTATGGTTAAAAGTACCGCAGTGGTCAACTATCAACCTGTATATTTTCATATATAAATACACCAAAACAACGGTGAAACTAAGCGCTGTCGATCAATAGTTATTTATACTGAAGAAGGTAGATGCACCGAAATATTTATCCAGAATAAATTATTTACAATTATATCAAAAACCTAGATACTCATTTCTTTGAATTAACTCATATCGAACCAAAAATTGCCTATACAAATACAGAAATACATATATATTCTACAATAAATCTACACAATATATAGAAGGAAAAATTTTAAAAATAATAAGAAAAAAAAACATATTTCCCTAACGGTGCCATCACATCATTATGTCATTATAGCCTTTCCTCCAGCGTTTTTTCAGAGGGCCAATAGAGAAGCTAAACAAATCGATGTGCTGCATTGCATGTAGTTAGCTTCCTGTGGTGAATATTTTGTTAGTCAATATCTCGAGTATTGAGTTAAGATATAGAATTGAGGTTAAGGCATTTCAGACGAAATTCGACATTTGAAATTCCGGTTGGTTAACGCATATCCTCGGTAGCTGAAGTGGTTAAGCGCCAGACCGGCAATTTGGATATGCAAGTCCCGGATTTCAATTTCAAATGTCAAATTTCGTCTGAAATGCCTTAACCTTAATTCTATAGTTACTTTCACAGACATTGAAATCAATTTCATAATACATAAGATTAATATATCATTCCTGAAACATCCTGTATGAATCCATTCCGTCGGCATACAGCATGGCTCGATGTTTCGATTGAAGCTCCTAATCTGTAATATAAAGGAAGTCTTCAAAAGAGGTACAATGATCCATCAGGTGGTAATTTCCACTTGAAAGTCTTCATTGAAATTCTAAAATGCTTAGTCGAAATTCTAAGGGGATAGAAATTTATCCATGTAATGCTTCCGTATAAATCCGCAATTTGATTAGATTTCAACACGGAGATGACCCAAATATTCCAGCATGAAATGAGCTATGAACTTCCGGCAGATGATTCAGGGATTTCGAGGAGGTGACGTAAAAATCTCGTCGCCACGCCTGTAATGCAAAATTATGCAAAACTATGAAAATATGCCTCGAACTAGTTTTCGGTAACGAGCTTTCAATACTTACTCGTCTTACTTAACGGTCATTTTCATACAGAAGCGGCGATAGTTGCATGATTGAAAATTGGATCTGAAAATGGTGGATTGGCTCTTTCGAGGTATTCCTTTACTTATATATAGAGCAATAATCATTGTAATTCATATTTGTGCCTCTTCATAGACCTATGAAAAATAAACAATGAAATTGGGTAGTCTCTCAGAGGAATTAATAAACGTCTCTTTCAAACTATTATTCCACACCGACGAAACAGTTTATGTATTGAATATCGAAGAGTATGAAAAAATTAATTGAATCAAATGAAATATATCTCCATCAAATCAACATTAAATCCTTCACATATAGTCAAACTTTCTTTCACACTTCAAACACTAGTTCGGCCCTTGTAGGAAGCCCCACAATCTGCCAGACGGTTAATCGAGAAATTGTGGTTAGAACTGGTCGTAGATATATCAAAAACGTCATCATTTGATACTTCGTGTACAATCAGAAGTATCGTGTTCAATTCGTCGACAGGTTTTTGGTAATTGGAAATCCGATACTTTGTTGTGCATTCATGGATATCATTTTCATCTGCCTGTTGTTCGGAGATCAATCGCTACAGCTGTTTTTATCCACAATTGAATAGAACTTTGCACGGTCCCTTTCATCTGTTATAAAGAATCATAATGGATTTCAGGCACAACAGAAATTAAGAAGTCAGAGAGCATACTTAACCCTCTTTCTATTTTTCTGTATCACTACTTCATATCGTGATTTATCACGAATACAGGGTATAGATTTAAAAATGAAAAGGTAATGGAAAGATGAAGAAAAAAATCCGAAAGTGATTGATTGAAAACTTGGCGGTAGAAAATAAAAACATCAATATTTGATTTCAGAAACAATGCAGTTTTTCAGGATTATCTCTTAGAATATTGACACGTCCCAATTTTCCTTTTAATGCTCTTTCATCTGTGATTTTTTGAAAAACTCTATTCCACCATTACAACACTTTTTTAATTCGAAGACTCAAATCCGTTGAACACAGTAGATTTGCAACCAATTCTGCGTGTCTTGCTTTAAGCCAGGTATTTGCGTCCTCGGTGGAATACTGAGAGGAGCTCACGCTAGCAACCGTCGGTAGTGCGACGTGTTGATGCCCCACTCTTAGTCGCGCATGACGATGACAAGGTGTAGGAGACACATACAGGGCTATAAATAAGGAGTTTTGGCAGCAAAACAGCTAATGTCTCTTATTCTCTGAGCGTTTTCTAAACTGATTGCTTTGTTCGCGGTGAAAAAAATGGAACCAAGTAATGTAATAAACTTCAAATAACTTCGAATAAACAATCACTTTTTTCCTCCTTCTGGTCAATAATATGGTCAGATATTGAAAACCGTACTTGGAAGAATTTAACGCTTCATTCAACCGAACAACATGAAATAACTTCTCTCAGTTTCCAGAAAGTCATGGAATCTCAAATCTTTTATATTTCACTTGCACCTGAAAGCACTTTAATATCTTTTCCTTGTGTCGAAGGAAACCTACAAAAAAAATGTTTCTCATAATACTCTCACGCTTGTCCATAAAAACTCACTTTTCCCATGAGGCCAGCATCAGTTGAGGACCTAAGAGGAAATTAAAGTCGATTCATCAAATTGCAGGAACTGTTACGTCACAAACGACAGACCCTTCGAAAGAAATTCGTATTCTTTCCGTGATCACAGCCGAGTCCCAATTTCAGCGCTTCCAGCACTTAAAATGGCCATCATTGAATAAATATTTATTATTTACCCCGATACTTGGAGGGAATACGCATCATCTCATTTTGAAGCGATGAAATCACCTGGATGAAATTTGTTCCGATTAAGTTTCAGGTGTATTTTGTTCATTTTTTGTTGAAATTACTTGAAAGTCGAGATGAAATTCATTTAATTTGAAATTGCCAGCAATAAGGGTACCGGATGCCATGCAGAGTCCATTTTCACTTTTGCTGAGTGAGAAATCATTTGGAAATCCTTGAAGTTTTCCCGATCGATAATTTTCTGTTCTCAATTTATTTTATAAATGAATATTCCTTCAATCTTTAGTTTTACTTGTATGTATTGAAAGAAAATTTATTTCGATTTATTAAAATAGTTCTGTCATATCCATTTCTTTCACAACATTTGTGAAATATTTAATTTCAAACTATATATTTATCATTTCCGAAGAAACTGACCCTTTTCGTCTAGATAATTTGACATCCATAAAGAAAACTGGACTTGTGATGCATTGTTGTAGTTGAGTTAGCTGTGATAATGATGAGTGTCAACTATTAAATCTCAAATGGTC
This sequence comes from Micraspis discolor, assembly GCA_030674115.1. NCBI lineage: Eukaryota > Metazoa > Arthropoda > Insecta > Coleoptera > Coccinellidae > Micraspis > Micraspis discolor. Next base: position 9,729,384 of record JARTUT010001740.1, read on the forward strand.
ATATAGACCAGGGCTGATAATTGATTATGTCAATTTTTCACATAAATTTTGAGGTGATATGAAAAAATTGTGATTACTAAAGTTATAAATCTTTTTATTACCTGCAGCTATGTCATTCAGTTTTTTCCATATTACTTGATGACCGGAAATCGAGTTAAACCATTTTCTACTCTCAAAAACTTCCCAGTTTCACTTCTCTAACTCAGAACAGCCGTCATTCAGTTTTACTTTCACTTTTGTTATATTCTCGTCCTTTTTTAACAGATTTAATCCGACTATAATTTAATTAGTTTTCTATCATTCTTAAAGGCTTCGCCACTGGTTTAACAAGGATGAATAGTGCTCGAAGTTTTATCCGTCAAACCACCGCATTCCTCAAAGTTCTATCAGTTGCTCAATACTATTCTTCAATTACATCGATGATCTGCCTGCAACTTTAACAGACAGGCTCCATAGACAACAAATAGATCGCCTCTCAGTTTTTTTTACGTTCCCCTCCACGCCATTGACGCATTACGTTATTCGCATTTCAATTGCAGAGAGGTTATGAACAAGAATTTCGGTTGAGAAAGTGACAAGCCCCAAGTTTTATCTCAGAATCATTAACTGAACTATATAAATGTATTAAAACTGGAAAAATGTCTGCTTCAATACCTCAATACTGTGTTCCAAATTGTTAGGGTAGGAGCAGTACACAACACTGTTGAAATTGTATAAGGCATTTAAAAATTTTTAAACTCTAGAATGCTTTTTTTTATTCGTTCTTTTTTTTCTCAAAGCTGCAATGTTAATAAAATGAACTTAGTCCTTAGATTATACAGGGTGAGTCTTTGACCACTGCGACAATTTTAACCATAGATTATTGGCAAAAGGAAAATTTTCTTGCTGTAACATATTTTCAAATTTGGCCCTGTTCAAAATTGTGTGTTGAAATTCCATAAAAAAATTGAATTTCACCTGTATTATTCAAATGACAATATCAATTGAAATGTCTTTTCTTGTAGAGGGTTTTTAATAACATGCATATATTGGCATAAATAGATTTATTCCATTTCTTGTGGGTTTCTCACTACTACTGTACAGTTTGGTTAAATTGCATGAAAAACAAATATCACTTGAACTAAAGGTCCGTATCTTGTACTTTCTAAATCATTATTCTTTTTTGCAGATAATATCATTCATCATCTTTCTTCCTAAATTACACCATTCCAGAGATATTTGAAGTTGAAAGGAATTAAATCGATATAATCATCTGATGAATAATTAGTAGTGAATAATTTCTTAGAGGGAAAATAATCTTATATTCCTCCAGATGGCGCTAGACGAGAATTTGAACCAATTGAGTGCCGCCATACCTCCTATACTAAAGTCGCACACTTTATGACCCTTAATTAAAGTTCTTAGTGACCTCGAATGGAGGTGAACATATTTTATGAGTCTCGAAGAGGGTTATAGATTTTTAGTTACTCCGCAAATACAAAGATTTGAAGATTTTTTCAAATACTCAACCGAGATCAATGTATTTGCAAAGAAATTATTTGGAATTTTTTTTGTGATACGTCGTTTCTCCGGGTTGTATTTGGATTTAAAGAAAATTTTCAAAATACGAGACAGGTCAGGTGATGTAATATTTATATTTCAATGATCATCCCAAATATGCAGTGAATCCGATCTACGCTCAACGAAGTCAAAAAAATATCATGAATATACGCGAGAAAGGCCTGATTCACACACGGGTTGAAAAATACAAGGTTACTCAAAGTGCACTTAACTATATTAGTCCACGTATTTTCAACCATTTATCTGAACAAATTAGGTCAAGTTCAATGCTTAAGTTATTCAAAAAGCGTCTCAGAGCATTTCTGGTGCAGTATAGTTTTAACACTGTGCAAAATATTTTTAACTGTCCAGTACCTACTGTAATATAAGTTTTTATATTGTATTATGCCTCTCTTATGTAATTATGTAAATGTTACTTTAAGATTTTTTTTAAGGTTTTTGATATATTTTTGACGTTTCTGACACAATGTAATTATTGTCTTATGGAAATAAATGTTTTTGATTGATTGAAAGGGTTTCTGTTTACCATTGAAATGGTACAGGTCAAATAAAGGTAATGTACACCCTTATAATCTAACTGAAGGAATCTGGCTGTGAGTAGGTTATACATCCTTCGATCGAGTGATTCGAGAATTAACACCAGGATTCTTGAAGTTATCATATTGCCAGGGATCTAGAGTTTTGAAAATTTTATCGGAGTCGATTATTCCATATTTCATAAAATTCAGTCGAGAACACTCATCGGATCAGTTCGTTGACATCTTTGAATTCTTATATCAATGTTTTGTGTTGATCGTTCGAATAGTAATGAAGATATTCTCCTCTAGCATCCAGTCCGAGAGGTAGCAAACCTGACAAGTGAGGAACCAGTTTTTTATTGAACGTGATGCCGTTGAACCAACATGGAAGTTGCTATTCGATATGCAAATAATTAAAAATGAGAAATAGCATAACCTGCGAATACAGATATCTTCTTTATGATCGAAAATATTTTTGAAAGTTGATTTTGAATGGTACATCCGCTATTTCAATAAATCATGATGATTAATAATGGTCATCGAATTTGCGAATCCTGATTAGTCAAAGCACCTTGAAATAAATATTAATTTTCTTTGAATTTGAAATGATTGGTATGGAAATAATTCATTTCAGTTAAGAATAAATACTTTTATAAACGGTTTTGAATACGTTGTATAGACAAACATTCTAAAGTATTTACTCGGAAAGTAATTTTCTCAGTTTTACCTTTTTTTTAGACTTTCAACGTAATTCCCAACTCCTAAAGCAATAAATTCCTCAAGAAATGTATGAACATCTTAGAAGCACGATCTTGAGGTCAGTTACTTTTCCAAACCTGAGCGCTTTCCAAATAATAAACTTTCAAATTTTTTATGAAAATTGCCGAATATATGCCAATCCTGGAGTTTACTTAGTGAGAAACAAGTCCAAATGGATAATTTATTGTTCATTATTCGTGGCGGTTGTATTTGTATATTGTTCCAAATTACAGGAGAAGATTCTAGAACAAGCGTGCTAAAGCCTCCGACCTCACGTCAGGGCTTTTCTGAATTTCTGTAGTTTTTCTTTTCTTGAAACTACAGATCTGACACTCTTTTTCGACACTTTATATTTGCATATCTCACCATCAATATTGAACAAATTTTCATTATATAAGAAGAAGAAACATTTATACAGGGTGAGTCTATGACCACTGAGTTAATTTTAACCATAGATTCTTGACGTCAAAAGAAACATTTTCTTTCTTTAACATTTTTACTAATTTGGAACCGTTCAAAAGATATAGGGTGTTGGATTTTCATAAAAGAAATACATTTTCACCAGTAATATTCAAACGATAATATCAATTGAAATGATCTCTTGTAGAAGTTTTTTGATTACAGTTATGCATATTTTGGCATCAATAGATTTATTCCATTTCTTGTGGGTTTCTCACTACTGCTGTACAGATTGGTTAAATTTTCATGAAAAACCAATATCACTTGAACCTAAGATCCGTATCTTGTACTTCCTAGAATTAGTTTTTTTGCAGATATAATCATCTGTTTTCCTAAATTGCACCATTTTTGAGATATTTAAAGTTGATAGGAATTAAATCGATACAATCATCTAATGAAACATGAGTGAGTGAATCGTTTCTTAGAGGAAAAATAATGTTTTTGGAGCTCTTGTTCACCCGAACAGAGTAGTGCCTATCATTTTGCCCAAATGTCTGTAATTTTCGAATATCGAGCCAAAAATGGTCTCAATTGATTGGGTTCGACTACCCGATGAAGAATCCGTGGCGACCGGCCGGCCGTATCCTCTCTAGTATCCAAACGAGATCAACTAGAGTTTTCATATTTTCAGAATAGGTTAATTGACCAAATATCTCGGTCAAGTTCGTTTTTGGGCCAAATCCGTCGGATGGTTTAATAGTTATGAGCATCAGAAATTTTGTTTCCTCAATAACTACTAGAATATCCATCCGATCAAGTTGATACTTGAAATATCGTTGAGGCAGGCTGAAACAAAACAGCTCGCAAAATTTCGCAGAAATCGTCACGCTAGAAAACTTTTCAATACTCACTATCTCATAAGATATTTTTCGGATTTCAATAAAAATTCGTGAATATATTGAGGTGATCTATATCTTACTTATCCTCAAATTTCATTGTCATAGCTCTCTTCCATCTAAAGATATGATCATTTTTTTCATTTACTCAAGAGAAAAGAGAAATGACATGAAGTACCGATGATTTTCTTTGAACGATGATCATCACAGATCGATATTCGATTGACAAATGCCGGGCTCATTAATCAGTGTCAGTTGGCGTAATATCAATCAAAATTTTTCATAACGGGAAATCATAGAGACAGAGTTCAATCTCGGTGGCTGAAATAATATACGTTGTTGAAATTCAGAAAAGCACTGATGTAAGTTTTTAGGGGAAGGGAATTTTAGCTTCGAAAAAACTTAGGGAAAATGATGAGTAGTTATTTTTAATTTGAGATATAGGTTTGTTCATTCATTAGGCGTTCATATTTGCATCACATTGTCCCATAGTACGAGAAAAGAGTATTGTTCACCTGATCAGACTATATGGTTTGAATATTTACTCGCAAGTAGCTAAACAGGAGCGCTAAAGTAATCTGACCTCACGTCAGTGCTTTCTATTTTATTTTAAATAATTCAGATTCAATTGTGGATGCTGTGAAAGCTAATTTTCATTCAAACTGAACTGGACTACAGAAGGGTGTTTGCCTAATGTGAAACTGTAAAATGCTTATAACATTTTAACGCAGCTGAATATGAAAAAAACTGTTTCTCTTGATCTCAAGAACCTATGGTTAAAATTAAAGCAGTGGTCAAAGACTCACCCTGTATAAGCAAACTGGAAGGACAGAGGTATCTTGTGCAAATATCAAATATTCAGTCTCCGAACTGCTAAACGATATAGACTTAGCCTTATTTCATATTCTAGTTCCGGGATGGGTTTGAAAACCACACTGCAATTATGTGACCATTTGAGATATCACGAGTTGGAGTAACAAGTTGAAAGTGAATCTAATACATTATTCGCCATTGACCTTATTAAAGTTCATGATGAACTACTCAATAATTAAGCTAAAAATAACGTTATGGTTGCATACCCTACTCTTCAACTATTACATCGTGTGTCTATTGAAATGTCATGAGAAATTGTATTCTTCATTTTCATTGACCTTGTAACATCCCAGGTACTGTTGTTCTTGGTCATTTTACTGTGTAATGTACTTGCCTTACTAGCCATGGTTATTGTTGTGTATATTTCGTACTGTGTTAACTTATTCTTCTTACTGTCGTGATGTATCTTGTTGTCGGTACGTATATTTCCTTCGGTTGATTATGTAGATTTTCTGCTTTCATTATTTATATTGCTTATGATCGTTTACTTATACCTGTCTCTGCTATTTATGTCCATAATGCATTCTGGTTCTTATTATTTACTTGTGATTGATATTCTATGAAGATTTGTTGTTTATTTATGCCATGATCTCGTACTGCTATTTATTTATCTATATGCTGGTATTACATGATATTTCATTTAGGGGTCTCGAGATTGTGGACCATTCCTATACTGTAGTATGAGATTTCTTAGGTTCCTGGATCGAAGGCCTTGAAGGGCGGTTCCAAAAGCTATAGGGCAGGGACCGTTACTGACAAGTGCTATAAGGCATGAGAGAATATACCTTTTTATATCAACCGCGAAACTTTCTGTCATTTCTCAGAGCCGCCGCTGGACCTCCATGACCTTCCCCGTGTTCCCAATTCCTTAGCTCATACAATATTATAGTTATGGCTCACATACCCTGGGGCCGTGACCATGACGATGGTCATAATTAGTCATTTACTTAATTGCCATGATTATTATCCTGTTGCATTATTGAAGTATACATCTGCTATGATTATTAATTCTTGCTGTACCATTGAAGCTGCTATATTTACCATGTTACTATACTCTTGTATTATGGGAGTTGCTCTGATTATCCTGATTATCGTCTGTGCTGTATTGTTATAGTTTCTTTTCCTAGATTGTTATACTCACCTTTGCTAGCTGTTAATGTCTCATCATTTAGTTTTAAACAAGTGACCAAACACCACCTAAAGGGGTTTTATGCCTGAGGCTTTCCCCTATATTTTTTTAGACCCTTAATAAATAGCTGATTGTCTGGGTCTAACTGTTGTGTTTTATTTACCATCTTTGTTTCCCAATTATTTTCACTAATCTCAATTATCACGAACTTGAATTATTACGTAAACATAACGTAGAGTCCTACCCTTGCTAGACGATCACATTAAATGGCCAAGTCTTTGTATCTGGAGTCTAGAATGCCGTAGTTAGTTTTGAAAATGATATTTGTCATTCTTTTCGAAAGAAAAAGTGGCAAATGTTACAGTGGTGCCGTGACCAGGATAATTGAGAGATGTGAAATGTGGAGACATCGAGAGGTAGATTGAACCAAACTTAGTAAATTTGTGAAGTGTAATACTGTCTGGGGTGCCTCACAGTTATATATGACTAAGGGGCGTCCTGAACGAGCTTCATGACATTGATTTCTTAGAGTTATACACATTTACTGCCGGGAATCTATTTTTCAGATTAAACCAATAATTCTAAAAGGGAGATCAAGATGCAGTCACCTGATGGAGGCCATAACACCACGATGCCCAGTGAAATGCAGGCCCTGCGGGAGGATATGGAGAAACAACGTCGTTGCCTAGCTCGAGTGTTGGAGCGCCTAGACTCGCTTGTGACCTGCGCAGATAGGCGAACCGATACACCATTACCATCAACTGAGCAGGAACCCCCAAGATCCAACACGTCATCGCCAATTATTGGGCTATCCTCATTGAACAGGGCCACTAGAGACCATACCCCTTTGAGTGCAGAACCTGCACTACAGAATCCAGGATACTACTTCACTATGGCTCGTCTAATGCCTTAACCAACCCATTGGAGCCATTGCTATTCCAACAATCCAAGGGGCGTTTTCAAACATCGATCAAGTAATTGAACCCTGCTTTCTGACTGATTGTCTTATATTCCATCAAGATTATTGTGAATCTTCTGGTTCCGTACAAGTTAGGGAGTCAAATTGCTACCAGCTGAGAAGTTGTTTGCAACAAATTCATCAGTTACAGGATGTACTTTGTATGGCATTGAATTCTAATCTTCTGATATGTCGTTAGGATACCACCCTCATCCTATAACTGAAATCCAAAGGGCTTCTAGAGACCAATTTGATAGTTATCATCCAACGATTCTTCTCCTGTACTATGAAATAAGCTGGTAAGCACTTGATCATCATCTTATCCGTTTTAGGGAACTGATTTCTCCATGTTCCATTATTTGAGGGTTGAAAACTGCCTTCGTTACCAATAATTCAAGAGGCCACCATTAAGGTATATTTTAACATATCCCGAATTTTCCTACAAGTCCTACAACTGCACACATGTTCCGATTCAAATGAAGCTTTGTATTACTAATATCTTGAAGTTCGCTCCCACATCGGGAAATATCTGTGATCAAACTTCAAAGGGGCGACTGTAACATCCCAGGTTTTTCCAATACAAAAAAATCGTAGTCTCATTGCACCCCATGTTGATACGCCCCTGGCAGTTACCAAACCGTAGAAATAAAATTCCATGGTCAGAAAAAAAAGAAACGGCTGCCACTGCTAAGGCTGACCTGCGCCTGGTGAGGGATCCAGAAAGAAAGGATGCGAGATGGCGGGGGTCATTAGTGGTGAAATTGTGAGGGAAGTAACAGTGACCCAAAAAGGGGTGTTTAGTGCCTTTGTGTGTGTTCGAAAACGAAGCCATTTTATGTTGAGTGACCCTAGAATATATCTCGCAAGTATAATTGAGACTATTTTAAATGTTATTAGTTGCTTCTCCATTTTATTAACCTTTGTTGAGAAATACCATTGGGAAATGTATTGGTTGAGGGAATTTATTATTTCTCTGTTATGTTTGTAAATTAATACTGTTATTATGCAATATTATTTGGTTTCATGGTGTATTAGGTGGTGTTTGGGCCTTTGTCATTAATACTGTTGTCTTGTGAATGTAATTCCTTTGTTCACATAATGCTTTGTTTGATTCATATAACCCTATTTCATTTGTTCACATAATGCTTTGTTTGATTCATATAACTCTATTTCCTTTGTTCGCATAATGCTTTGTTTGATTCATATAACTCTATTTCCTTTGTGCACTTAATACTTTGTTTGATTCATGTAACTCCTTATAGCATTTGATTCCATCATTTTCGATATTATTGCCTTTGCAGTTCAGGTGTCTACCATAACAACGAATGCCTTATTTTACAGCTTTCTACAATGTGTTACCGGAGTGTAACCGATCAACTTTATTTACTGTACCCTATGGTACAATAGGAATTGCCAATCTCTCTGTAGTTCTGAGCCTGTGATTAAGCAGGAACGTATGGAGACCTCCACTAGTGGTAGTACTAGTATGGTCGATATGGAATAATGGATGTAACCAGTGTACGTAGCACTCTGGTGTTATATCGAAGGTTAACGTTGTTAAGTTACCTCTACGTCATGTTATCATTATGTATGTCTGGTACTGTTGTTCTTGGTCATTTTACTGTGTAATGTACTTGCCTTACTAGCCATGGTTATTGTTGTGTATATTTCGTACTGTGTTAACTTATTCTTCTTACTGTCGTGATGTATCTTGTTGTCGGTACGTATATTTCCTTCGGTTGATTATGTAGATTTTCTGCTTTCATTATTTATATTGCTTATGATCGTTTACTTATACCTGTCTCTGCTATTTATGTCCATAATGCATTCTGGTTCTTATTATTTACTTGTGATTGATATTCTATGAAGATTTGTTGTTTATTTATGCCATGATCTCGTACTGCTATTTATTTATCTATATGCTCGTATTACATGATATTTCATTTAGGGGTCTCGAGATTGTGGACCATTCCTATACTGTAGTATGAGATTTCTTAGGTTCCTGGATCGAAGGCCTTGAAGGGGCGGTTCCAAAAGCTATAGGGCAGGGACCGTTACTGACAAGTGCTATAAGGCATGAGAGAATATACCTTTTATATCAACCGCGAAACTTTCTGTCATTTTCGACCTGACTAAATTTATTCCAAATATGGATTATACGAATACAATAAATCATGATGTATATTTTTTTCCAAGAATTAAAACTGCATTATCTTTTTGATGCTTGGATGAAATGCGGAGAATACCTCATTACAGGAAGCTTATACCAGTTTTGATCACTTGAATTCCTATCTTTTGTAATTTGATTGAATGGGCAACTCAAAATCCAAATTAATTAAATCGGGCGAGAAAGCTCCTGGATATTGTGTTGCTGAATGAATTTCAACAATATTCAATCAGAAACCTGATCGATCCAACCAATTTGGCTCTGAAATCTGAATTATCTGGATCAATACGAAACTTTTTATTGATGAATTAGGCAGATTCTCAAACAAGGTGTCCAGAAAGGGTATCCGGTATTTGTTTTCGTGGAAAGGGGAGTTTAAAAAAAGCGGGGAGGGGTTCGTGACGTCCATCGTTTCCTGGAGTTTTAGTCACGATGGAAGAGTACTCGAGGACGCATCGTGCATTTTGGGTAAGATCGTATTATCGTGATGGTGATTCAATAGTGACTGCTCAACGTCTCTATCGTCCAGATAGCATTAGGAAATGGATCAGGATGTTCGAGAATACAGGTGCGACAGTTAAAATTCAAAACTCTGGTCGTCCTCGTTTGCGATGAAGAAGTTGAGGCATCGGTTCGTCAAAACCTGTCTTAATCCATCTAAAAGCGAAGCCAAGCGTTGAACATCAAAAAATCGTCTTCACATTCGATTTGGAAGAAAGACTTACATCTGAAAGCCTATAAAATTCAGTTGGTTCAAGAATTGAAGGCAGCGGACTATGCTTATCGACTAAATTTTGCAACGAAATGTTGCAGCAAATTAACAACTCTAACAAAATACTGTTTGGTAACGAAACAAATATTCACCTGAATGGTCATGTCAATAAGCAGAATTGTCGGTACTGGGCAGTGCAGAATATGAGACGAAAGCATGAACGACCCCTGCATAGCCCAAAGATCGTGGTTTGAGCCGCTATATTTGTTGGAGGCATAATTGGCCCTTATTTTCATGAAGATCAACGAGGCCGAACAATTAATGTGAATAGTGACCGTTATTGCGATATGTTACGAAAGTTTTTGGTCCCAGAGTTATAGGAGTCTGCAGATTTCAACTCACGAACGAGGTTTTAGCAAGATGGGGCTACTTGACAAACCTCAAATGATTAAATGGAAGTTGTTAACGAATTATTCCCTAATAAAGACATTTCTAGAACTTATGAAATAGAGATTGAAATTTTTGAGCATAAACCTACCGGAATGGAAACTTCACAGAAGAACTGAATCAAATCTGCCAGAGTTAGAATATTACCGAATTTGACATACCTTGCCGAGGATGAACAAATTTGCCGAAGATGAATTTTACGACGTACTAACAGATGTTTCCTTGAGGAGTGGAGAGCTAAGAGAAGAAATAGTTTGTCTACAGGGTGGTAGACTTAAGACCCATTTTCGACATCAGGCTCATCCCGAATACCCAGGATGGTTGTATGGTCCTGTTATCGCATGGATTGGGACGCAAAACAGACAAAAAATATTCCAGCAACAATTGTGGACATTTCCTATTGATTTTTATAGCCAGAAATTAATCATTTCCACTTGCAACTCTTGATTTGGACAATTTAACATTTGTAAATACTGTAAATATCTAGTATATGTGAAAGAATGGAATAAATTCCGATTGTTCGAGTATTGACTATCATTGACTGGGGTGGAAGCATCTATTTGAACTCTCTAAAGGTAAATGTGAGATGGTTTTGTGCTCTAGCTAACCGGAGCAATATTTCAAAAATAAATTGAATCAAATTAAACAAATATTTTTCTTCATCGTTACAAGATGTCTGTTGAAACGTTGGTTACAAGAACAATGTAGATGATGGTTATTGGTTGAACAATAATTTCATTCTGTTGGGAAGATGAAAATTATATTTTATTCTGATAAAAAATATACATTTTCTTTCAACATCACAACGTGCCATTAGATTCCTGATTGAAATTACCTATGAATTCAAAACTTTCAATTCAAACTCACTCTTGGATTGATATATCTTCTCCAATATGCAATATTTTCAATCCCATGAAAAGATTAGAAATCAATGAATTTCCACTCCAAGGAACTCTGTTCTAGAGAATTTAATATCACCCGAACAATACCTTGAGCAGAAAGAATTCGTTTCAGGAGGAAATGTTTAACACCCGTGGATTTCAATCTAGGGAAAATGAAATATACTGCACGCTGAGCAAAACTTATCCGAAATTAATAGAAGGAACGGGTGTCAGAAATAGTAAACAAAACAAATTGGAATTTAACCGGCAATGAAAGAGGATATAAGATTGCGGAAATTGAGTCATGTATTCTTTGAGATGAATATCATTTGAAATGAATGATGAATTTTTCCATATAGGATGCCTGTGCATGCAAGATATAAGCTGACTGATTCGGCAATATCAGAATTATTCAGAAATAAATGTTAAATTAAATTCATCACGGGTGTTGTGCATGTTTTCATAAACAAAACCATAAATTTTTCACAATATCCCACATTTCTACGCCTGCCCATTCACAACATCTTTCAAGGGATCTTCAAATATAGCCATTGTCTTTTTTTGTCTTGTTTACATTTTTATATATTGTTTATATATTGTTTATGAATGATAATTGATAATAAACATGGACGTTATATACCTAATGTATATACAGAGTGCGGCAAAATTCAGTTTAGACTGTCTGGTATTCACGTATGCGCGTATTCTCGGCCAGTATCGTACCTAAGGCAGAAAAAGGCAGCTGAAACGTAGCGAGTTGAATTGTCCGCGTGTAGTACAGTTGTTGTGTACGTTTACAGTGCGTTCGTCGTCACAGCTGCGCGTGTAGAGTACACGAAAGAAGAACGTGTTTGGTTGCTCACTTCTTACCTAAAACTTGACGGAGATTATGCTGAAATTTTTCGACCAGACAAATGTAGCATAAACTGTATCGTAAATTCGTAAGTACTGGCTCTGTAGTCGACGCGCCTCGTTTTGGTCGCCCTGCTAATTTTTTCGTAATAGTGTGTTCTAAAACAAGTTGCAGAATTGACATCAATTCTGACACGAATGCGAAATTCGAAAATGAGCGACGAAGGAGCGTGGTTTCATAATTTTCATTGAAGCTAACAAAGAAAGGGCCCTAGCAACCTGCGATGGAAGGGATATCTTGTTATGAAAAAAATTTTATTTAGTCGAAAAACAATCCAGCAACCATCTGGGTTGAAATCCTTTCAAGGATTTCTTTCAAATCACATGTTGCAATTATCAAGAATTCACGATAGTGAATCATTTCATTAAGGCCTAGCAAACACCAAACTCTTCAACTGCTTCTCGAGTTTCATTTCACTCTGGATGTTCAGCAACGATTGACGTCTCTCGAAATTTATTGTTTCATCCTCAACACCATTATTAGAAAGAACACGATTGATCTCCTAACTCTCACAATGGAGGCTTAAGCGGATTAAACCAATGGAGTATTTTCTCCAATCAGTTCTGATTAATGTATCCGATTGGTCGATGCAGATCGAATTACCGGGAGCAGTATTCTGACATCTCAGTCTGCTATTTCTTCGATTAACTCTTTCGAATAACGACATATTTATAATAGTCATTAAGTGGAGGATGTAGCGAATGTGACAACAGAAAGAATAGAGTCGTTGAGTCGGTACTTCCTCATTGAGCTCTAGAGCTTCTAGATCAGAAAAATCGCCTTATATCCTTCATTGAAGTTCACGGAATGGTATTTATTTCATCGATTTCTAAATAAGTTTTCCATTTGCACTGAGAATGTGACAAAAATTACGATAAATTCTTTATGTTGGATTTTACGACTTTTAATTGTGTTTCTAGTTCGCAAATAATTTTTATTGGATATTCGACAATTAGCGTAAGGGTTCGACGTGGTTAACTATGACTTTTTTCGGCCTCCGAATCCCCAGACTTAGGGTAGCCGAGAGGAATATCAGTACCTATATATATATTCTTTTGAAATTTTGACTTAAAAAATGAATGTTAGCTTCGGTTGGTGCCATACAATTCGTTGTATGAAATGAAAGCCTAGGGAAAAAAACCCAGTAAAAAATACCCTTGCTCCCCGCATAAGTATTGTTGTGCGTACAAAATAAGCTTAAATATATTAGAGGGAGATCTTTCTGCACAAGTGGTCTTCTATTAATAACACAAAGGCTTCTTCAAGGTGCACATATCGAATCTGATAATAAAGAGACCAGAGCTGAAAAAATAACTGAATACAAAAAATAAGTATCAAATTTGTTTGAAATTTATAACTGATTCCAAGAAAGAAACATCATGAATAGTCCTTAAACCATCTTGAAATTTATATATAAGACAATTATTGATGAGATGAGGTAGTGTTTCTTCTGCATATCCTCATTCACAAGTTGCGCTTGGAACTGAGTTCTATCTGAATAGCGTGCTATTGGTACGACCATGACTTATCCTCAAACGATTAAGAATTGTCCAAATTTTTCTTGGAAGATCAAAACACGGAATTTTTTCAGAAAGATCAGAAATGAGATTTGTATTGAACATTTCATAACAAATCCACTTAATCTTAAAAATTTTTTTACCGCTAATGTTCATATTGAAGAATGTATTATACCAGAATGGTTTACGTGACTTCAATCTTGAAATTCTATTTTGTATGAAATAATTAGAAATAAATTAGGAAAAGAATGATATTTGCTTCAAGAATTTAGAGCTGCAGTCTGTCTGTTATTAAGGGGACAATGTTAGACAAAACTGGTAACCAATGAACCGGTGTAGATCTTAAGGTGCCAATAATCATTCTCATGGATGTATTCAATTATGCATCGATTTTTTGTCTATAGGCACTATTAAACCGAACAGAGCAACAATACTCAGCTGCAGAAAATACTAAAGCTAGAGATGCTGTGCCAAGAGTGGAAGCATCAGCACCCCAACATGATCCAGCTAATTTCTGAAAAATAGTATTCTTAGTTTTCAGTTTTAGGCTCAGATCATCTAAATAAGCCTTGTAATTGAGAGATGAATCAAATTTAACTCTTAAGTGTTTATTCATTCAGTACCACAGGATAGAAATAATTGTCAGTAACTTTTCTCCTCAACTCATCTGACACTACGAAACTGGTACTTTAAACAAAGTACAGAGGAACGCATTCTCGCTTCTATCTTCGGTAATAATCGGCTCACCATAAATCTGGAGAAAACAGTCGTAATGATATCAGAGAAACTATAAACTACTTGCCTCCTGACGTCTACCTTCTGGACCTTGGAAAGATCCAAAGGGTAAATGTCTCTTAAAAACTGTTAAAAACCTAATAGCGGAATCCCCAATTCATCAGGACCTGAAGATCTTCCGAGGTTCTATACCTGACAGACAGTGCTGTAACCAGAGCCAGACTTATACAGAATTATGGTAAGATAAGCTTCTGAACTCTGACGAGTTGTTTATAAGACTATGAAATATTGAGAGCTATTAGGAACGAACTCTTTCTTATATCCCCGACATGCAAGTGAGATACCAATGAGCATAGAGGGCGCCCTGGATACCAATCGCCTTAGTCGAATGTTGTGCCCATTAGAAGAAAAAGTCCTATTAGTCACACATGTGTTGAGCTGCCACAAGAAGTACTTAGGTCAAAAAATTGGCAGGAAACATGCAAATCAACAAAACTTCAGTATGCAACTTCGCCAAAAATAGCGGCATGTCGAAGATCCATCAAATATGCAAATTGGTACGAAAGCACAATGGTCCACAAGAGGTCACTGGACGCACTGAACATGACTTTGAAGGATTTGCGTAAGAACCAAATCATATTTGTGTAGCCAGGGTCCTGTAAACATGTGGAGTCTACACAATTATTCCCCAAGTAACTGTTACCTAACGAACAAAACATAAGTCTGAAACAATCTGATTTGTGGCGGCACATATGGAAACTCCAATAAATGATTAAAATAAACAAACAAAATTCGGTTAAGTGATTTAAGCGCCTTTTCGGTTAGTCAATTTTTTACCATTTTTATATAGACCGAAATAAATGGTATTCAAATGGTGTAAGGTCCTGACTATACTATTTCTTGTGACCAAATTTGGAAGCTTTCTTTGAAGAGCTTGTTCTAATGTGGTTGGCTGTTGACAGTTAAACTCCGAATTGATCATTTCGGTATATTTTAGCAGCTCATAATGAACAATTCCCTTTCAACCCCACCATACATCACAACATCCCCTTGTTCGCCGTCAATCCAGGTTTCGATGTTGTTTAAGGAGTCAGTCATTTTTCATCGCCCTAAATTGCTTCTGAAATCGTTAGACTTTTTTGGGTTTCAGTTGCGTTTCACTGATTGTAATTCGGTCAATCAAATTTTTTTTCGTTAATTCATGAGGCACCCAAACATGGTGCTTCTATTCTATGAATAACAGAACTGTCTTCGCGGATAATGTTGCTTGAAATGTTACCTTTTGAATGTGTAAGTTTTAGTTTGATATAATCAGTTTTGATTGTGATATCATTATAAATGCCATCATCAAGATTGCTGAGAAGATTGTGTCTGATAGACTGCTTGGGTTCTTTGTTGAAAATAATATAATTCCTGAACAACAGCATGGTTTTCTTCCGGGACGAACAGTTGACACATGTCTTCTGCAGGGTCTTCAGCACTGGACTAAGTCTATTGACTGTGGTATACCTGTTGATGTGATATATCTGGACCTCTCCCGAGCCTTCGCCGTTTGCTGTTCAAGCTTGAACATCTTGGTGTGAGAGGTAGGGTGTTGGACTGACTGCGTACATTCATTGTTAGTAGGTATTTCTCAGTAAGAGTTGGCGACTCATTATCTGACTTCAAACCCGTTATCAGTGGAGTACCGCAGGGTTCTGTTTTGGGTCCGATCCTATTTTTGGCGTACGTATCAGATCTGCCTGGTTTATTCTCGTCCCACTCATCCCAATATGCTGATGACATCAAGCTCTTCAATGATGCTCGCTTGCCTAATATTCTTCAGTGGTTTAGCCGATGGTGCCGTCAGTGGCTTCTTCCCGTGAACGTAGAATAGTGTAGAGTTGCTCACCTTGGGAGTCACAATCCGCGTAACCAGTATATGATCGAAGGCAAATGCTTGGTCTCCGCTCCACAGCACGTCGATCTCGGGCTGGTGATAACTGAGGATCTGTCTTGGTCAGCCCATGTGAGCAATATAATCGCCAAATGCCGGAAGATTTTGTACTTGATGCGGAAAGTTTTTTCTAGATGCTCGATCGAGACATGCCGGCAGCTTTACATCACCTATGTTCGACCAATTCTGGAATTTGCTGGCCTTGCATGGTTCCCTAGCCTGATCGCAGATGAACAACGTTTGGAGGGAGTGCAGCGTTCTGCAACGAGGATTCCCTTCGGGGTGGTTCGCCCTTCATATGAAGACAGACTAAAAATGTTTGAGCTGGACTTGTTTAGTGATCGTAGGATGCGTGGCGATCTAACAGTGACGTTTCGTATACTGCGTGGTTTCATCGGGGGCAATCTGGGCAGTATTTTCGAGGCCACCAATATAAACTTTACCATGAGGTATTCGGCGCTCGTGCGAGACAGTTTTTCCTGCCGAATCGCCTGTTTGGGAAATGGAACTCTCTTCCTGACAGTGTAGTTTGTGCCGATAGTGTAAACTCTTTTAAAAACAGATTGGATGCATTAACAATTGTGTGATATTTTTTCCTAGTGGCAATACTCTTTTTTTTTCTTTGTTATTTCTGAACCGCCACTCAATTTTCAATTTTTGTTTGAGATTTATAAGCAACAGCCTCTTCTCTGTATCCTTTTATCAGGATAATAATAATAATCACTAAGTAAATTCACAAATTTTGGTTTCGTGGATTACTTGCCACCTCAAGGAGCACATGATATTTAATCGAAGTAGAAATGAAATAATTTTCCTTGAACGTATCTCATATTACCGAGATTATCTTTCGCTCTACTGCTTCACAGCGAACGCAAATTTCGTACCGGCATCATCATCATCATCATTCTTCCAGATAATAAATTTTCATTACAAACACTCAGATTGGCAATTGAGGTAATTTCAACCAGCTCGCACAAGCAATCATGTAGAAAACCAATCCAGGATTACTTATGCATTAGTTTCGCTTCTTTGTGGACGTAATTACTTTTTGACCAATAACGAGAACAAAAACTGTCATCGAGTAGGCTGCGTCGATTCAATTCTCGAGTGTGAAAAGATGCAGTCAGAGATGCGGAAAATTCTTGGAGGTCTGTGGTTACTTTTCCATTGACGAAATATTTCTCTACGTTCCGATGACGGCGAAACGAACAGATGCTCAGTTGATTGAAATCCTTGTTCTTCGTTGGGCGTGATTTGATATCCGAGTGTTTTTATGACGAGGAGAAGTTGCTGATTATTTTCTGCACGCGACTACAAACTTTCACGTTTTTCAGCTTGTTTATGGAGTTTCATATGTGATTTGACTGCAAAACAGAGGAGAGAGATCTTGATTTTTAACTGACTTTTGCCGCACCTTGTATATCAGCTAAATGTTGTAGAAATAAATATAAATGAAAATAATTTTCAGCTGAAACCAATTCGGTTCATGTGGTCTCTAATACTGATAAAACCCCTAGAGGTAAGGTATTGAAATTTCCAACGGAGATCCTAACATAAATTGAAAATTAGTTCAGTTCAAGGCTGAACACCTGCAACCGTAACATATATCATTTCGCAAGCAGGGCATTTGTTGTTGAACTAAGGAGCTCACTATATTCCCGACCACTAGGAAAAGGGAAGCAGAGAATTATACCTTTGTTTCCTCTAGTTCCTAGTAGACTACAGAAATTATCAGATATTAACAAATGTAGGTCGATGGAGTGTGGTTTACTTCATGCTCCGCATTGTGGAAATTCTCTAATAACTTTTCCGAATGACTCGCGATTAGAGATGACCTCAAAATCTGAGATTCTGATTGGAGTATGGTTCTCTTGAGTCAATGTATGAATTGTCGAATAACTAATTCAATATTACCATATACAGGGTGATTCCGGAGGAGACCGTCAGATTTTAGGTGAAGTATACACTAGTCAAGGCAGTTTCGAAACAATTTTTGGTTTATGGTTGGGAACCTTTAATGAGAGTCTATTCCACCGATTTTTCTCTATTCATAACTTTGGTATGGCTTGATCAATCTTGATGAAATTTTCAGTGTAGAACAATATGATTATCTTCTTTCAATAATTCCAACACTTTCTCAAAAATACAAGGTGGGAATTATGATAAGTTCAGATTAAGTTGGCATGTTGAAAAAACACCCTGTACATTCCTTCTTCAAAAATTTTCCACATGCTTCAGATTCTATCATAGGTTTACATTACTGGAGCGTTTTTATTTTTTCTGGCATGTGTGCCAGTTTTCCTAGAAAAAGGATGAACAATAACGTTATTTCGCTCCAAGGCAGGATATTCTGAACTAGAATGTAAACCGGTGTCGTCCAATGATACAAAGCTCTTCCTGAGTCCTGAAGTAGTTCTTCCAAATTCGAAATTCATATTTAATCACTCATATTCTAATGTATAAAATCATTTAATCCAGAAAATATCTTTATATCTACCTACTTAAACTAAAAAATCTACAACTTATACAGAATAAACATTCGAAACATATCATGAACGGCAAAACTAAGGATTAACAAAAAATTTACATAAAATGTTCGACATGATTTCCCCTTTTTTGAATACATATTCGAGATCTTTTTATTAAATTTCCAATTGACCTTCTAATGAGGGATTGATTTTGCTTCAAGATATTACATTCCTCGAAAATCCTTTCAACTAGGTGTTCTCTACTTCTGATTTCAACCTTATAAACTCTTGTTTTCAGATATCCCCACACAAAATAGTCTAAAGGGTTCAAATCAGGCGATCTTTGAGGCAATAGGGCCTCTACGACCAATCCATCTGTTCGGATAATTTACATCCAGGTGATTTCTCACATTCAATGCAAAGTGAGGTGGTGCTCCGTCATGCTGAAAGTACATAGAGCGGATATGTACATTTTCCAATAGATTTGGTAAAATATTTTTCAAAAAATCTAGGTAAATTTCACCATTTAATCTTTCCGCAAAAATGTGAGGGCCAACTAAATTTCCGTCTATTGTTCCAAGCCAAATATTGGCAGAAAATATGTGTTGTGTATTATGACTCTTCTTCAAATGCGGGTTGTCTCTTGCCCATTCGTGGGAATTATGGATATTAAAAATTCCATTCTTAGTGAACATAGCCTCGTCGCTGAAAAGAATACGAAAAATAGTTCGTTGGTGACTAATAACCCAGCGACAAAATTGTAATCGTTGGGGTAGAACTTGTGGCAACAGTTCTTGCACCTTTTGTTAGCGGTATGGGTGGAATTGTTCTTTCTTCAAAGTCTTGCTCACTTTGCTCTGCGAAATTCCTAATTCGGTACTAATTTGACGAGTACTAATAGACGGTTCCTCCTCGATCCGTTCAACAATTTGAATCGAAATTTCATTTTGAGTAGGCCTATCAATGTGCTCTGCCTTACTAGGATATTGCCCATGTTCTTTAGAATAATGGAATACTCGTCTGAAAGTACATTTATTTGGTTGACGTCGGTTGGGAAATCGTCTATGGTATTCCATTTTGGCTTCATTTCCATTTCCGTTACAAAAACCATAAACAAAAATCATATCGCATATTCCAAATGAGTAAATAATTGAGGCATGTTTAAATACACTTCTTGTGACAGATTATTTATTAAATATTCTCATTCTGTGGTTCACTGTGATGGTAACCATGGATCTTAAAGAACTTGATTTAAATAGAGATTTAATTTTCATGGAGAATTTTCAGTTTCATTAAAACTATTTATCATACATTCGTGATTCAATATTTTACATACTATAAGGCAAGAAGTGAGTACATTTTTGAACGAAACTATTATGTTTTAGGAATATTCGCTTCATATAAAACCGGAAGTGTGCCGAAAATCACCTGAATAATGACTCAATTTTATGTTAATCCATAATTTTGCCTTTCATATGTTTCGAATGTTTATCTGTATTTGTAGTAGTAGTATGTAGATTTTTTTGGTTCACGTACGTATAAAGAAATTTTTTGAATTAAATGATTTTATGCATCTGAATATGAGCGATCAAAAATGAATTACGAATTTGTAAAATTTATTTTAGGACCCAGGAAGAGCTTTGTATTATTGGACGATACAGCATTACCATCTAGTTCAGAATATTCTCAATGCTTTGGAGCGAAAAAACGATATTGTTCATCTTTGAAATATTTTTCTACGAAAAATGGGCGCGTGCCAAAAAAAAATAAAAAGCTCCAGTATGTAAACTTATGGTAGAATCTGAAGCAAGTAGAAAATTTCTGAAAACGGAATGTACAGGGTGTTTCTTCAACCTGCATACTCAATCTAAACTTATCATAATTCCCATTCTGTATTTTCGAAAAAATGTTGGAATCATTGAAAGAAGATAATCATACTGTTCTACACTGAAAATTTCATCAAGATTGATCAAGCCATACCAATGTTTTGAATAAAAGAAAAATCGGTCGAATCGGACAAATCACCCTGTAGACTCTCAATGAAGGTCCAGAACCATAAACCCAACATTGTTCCGAAACTATATTGACTACTGTATACTTCACCTAAAATCTGACGGTCTCCTCCGGAATCACCCTTTATACTTTATATACGCATCGGCGGTATATAAGAAAAAATATTGATATCACTCGCCGTTTATCGTGAGTCATTCTTATCTATTTTAGTTTATTTTCATGACATTTAATCTAATTCATAATGGGCTCAGTATTATCCAACGATAATGCTCTGGTGGTATCTTATAGATGATGTATTTTTTTTACATCGCGCTAAGTTGGTGACCGGGCGAAGTTTCCCTCTTCGAAAAGGTACTATATTGACCACACCACAGCAACCGTCGGCAGTGCTGCCCCACTCTTGGTAGCGGATGACGGTGACCAGAGGTGAGAAACAAGACAGGGATATAATATTCGAATGTCTACAGCAAGCTGGAGAGTCGATCATCGCGACTGGTTCCACCTAGACGATTAGGATTTCAGGACTGGATCCCACGAGGAGACTAGATCAGTCTTTTGAGATTATATCCTCGGTTTATCGTGAACGGACGTCTCGAAGCAAACACAAAAGAATTAGTTGGGATCATTAATTTGGATTTGCTTACCGCTGTGTGTTTGAAAGCAGTCTAACTGACCACCGAAGAAGTGTGTAGAGAGTTTGTATCATAGTCTAACATATTTTTAAAGAAGTCATACATTTTGGTGATCGTTACGGTTTATCTCCAATATCATCGAGAGACGTTCGATAAGTGGAATTTCAGATTTTTGAATTTTCTGCATTCCATAATGAATATTGTATACATTAAATTATCAAAAGCTGTAATTCATTGTTTCTCCTATTACTGGGAAACTAACTCTTAACTCACGTGTCCGGTCATAAAAAAAATGTTGTCTTCTTCTCAAACTAGGATAGTCAATCAACGAATCATTCCATCTCAACAAACTTTCGTCATGGTCGAGTATTTCGTGACATAAATCCAAACAAATCGGGTGTAACACATTGTCATCCCTCTAGGCGTTTAATTGAAGAGACAGTCGTCCTCAGCCCATTTGCCGAGGGGCAGAGAAGCCTTCGAGGGAAGACGCAGGGAAGTTTGGAAAACTTTCGTAAGTTGTCGAGCTTCGGTAGCATTGACTGAGATGAGCTGTCGTCGGGATGGAAGAAAATCAGTGTAGCATAAGAAAATCGGAATTCTGTGTTTCGAATCATTATTGGATTCTTTTTCGGTTTTCAAGGCGTTGACTTTCTTGCGAATATGAGAAGATGTTTTCCTATGGAGGGAATAGAATGGATTTGATTATTTTGTGAAAAAACATGACTGAACCTTCATTATTTTATTGTCACATGATACTAGGTAAATGATAGCATGAGTTACTTCTCAACTTCTTATCTGAATTCCTCTTACTGTGAAACATGATTTCATAACTTCGAATGGATAGCGTTTCTATTCAAGTTACTCATCGAAAATGGAACCAAAAGTAACTGAAACGAACTCAAGACCCTCAAGACAAATGCAATATAGTACAAGTATAGATATGAAAACAATAGTTATAACCTATAACACAAAGAAAAAAGCTACCGATCAGGTACAAACATATATCATTGATGAAGATCAAGGCCCCTGTGAAACACCAGACGAAACCACGTCATCAGGTCTATAATGTGAACACTATACCTGGAGTTTTCATCAACAAAAAGATTCGGAAAGCATAGAAAATCGAGTTTCTAAGTCGAAAGAAGGCTGCTTTCTTATGAGTATAAGTATGTGTATGTGTTATAAGTTTGTGTAGATGACATCAACCTGAGAAGACACATCTATTGCATTACTGTCTCATTGAGTTTAACGGGTTGAGTTGGTCAGTGCTGATCCACCTTTGATTAATCTATGGAAATAATCCGAAATCTGGCTCCTCGCATGTGCAAAGATGATTTCGTGAAGTAATAGTTGGAAACCTTTGTTGAAGTTTTTCAGAGTTGAACGGAACACTCTGTTTTACGGTAAGATTTTTGACAAGAACTGTTGTACAACTTCTTAACAGAAAAGTTAGAACTCTGCCAGGACTGCTATTATATTGGATTTGCAACTTTTCAGTTACCTACTTCAGTTTCTCCATTTAACTCCAGGTTAACCAGAGCTTACCCATCGGAGTTAGCAGGTCTGCTACAATTATTAGAAGTAACACATGAAGAATGAAAAAATGATGCAATGGAACCGGTTATGGCTGGATAACTTGATGAATCAGCCTAAGCCATTCTTGTGAAATCATACCTCTGAGAAGATTTTTATACGAGAAAGAACAAACATCACTTAGTGACCTATATTTGTTCTGATAGATCCATTCTGGAAGTTCGAAGGTGGCTCCGAAAATTTCATTTGAAAGGATAAGATCAGAGTGAAAAACCCACTCTACATCTGCGTAGCGAAAAAAATCTTTTATTTTCAATTCACAGCGGGAGGGAATAAAAATGAAATGAAACCTCTGTGATTCCTCGAGAGTTCTGTGATGAATATCCTTCGTAAAGGAGGCCCCCAAGGTTTCATAACTCCCGATCCGGAAAGTGAATTCGAGTATGTGACATTCGTCGTCAAAACGACAACGTTCCCGAATATGAAAGCCCTCTCAGTCGTTTCACCTTTTTTTAATGGCTTGCCGATGTAAGTGTTGAATTCTTTTTTTCGCGTCGTTTGTCGAACCAGATCACATCCTCGCCCGATCCGGTTGAAATGGAAGAGAGGGAGGCAGGTTCAAAATCCGCGAATGGAAGATCGAAGAAATATTCCCTGGCAATTCGTCGAGTGAAAGCAATAACGCGTTCATGAAAACCAGCTTCCGGAAATATAACTCGAGAACGGTGAAATTGTCCCGACATGTAGTTGTACCGAATTATCATTCGAACTTTTATTGTTTTTATAAGGAAAGAAATTTATTGTTATTGATTGGATATGTAGAACAAGATCATTTCCTTGAGATCAGGACCAATTTGAAGTACCTCTGTTATTATTTTTTAGTCATATGCTGAAAGTACCGATTTTCAAAAGATATTGTGAGCAGAGTGCTGAAGAGAATCAGGAGGAGCATTTGCTTGCTTCAATAGGATAACAAGAGAGCATCCACTGAAATCCTGAAAGGACTGGATAAACGAAATGCCACCAGAAAGTGTATGATCGAAGCCAGATCGGATGTGTTGCCAAAAATGGCTGCAGTTTTTACTTTTGGATTCATCGAACTTAACCTTGATCTTCGTTTTCTCTTTTTCTCACTAACCATTTAATATTCGATGAGTTTTCCGAATCACCTGGGACAGTTTCGCAAAATATTGGGTAATTATATTCTTCAATACCAGTAAAGTTTTTCAATAGATCACATTCTTTTTGAGTATGATGAATTGAGCAATTAGCTGGCTTGTTGCCTCGCCGAGCCGATTCGAAGAAGAATATATATAAAAAAAAATTTTTTTCCAACCCATCTGGCTTTCTTCATCGTAACAGTTGCCCATTCTCAAAAACTGTCTGATCGAAAGACAACATTTTGCGATTCGAATCCCTAACCCGACGAGTTGATTTGAAAATTAAACCATGGAATGTATCGATCATCCTAGCAAATTTCTTGATATTTTTTTCTTAAAATATATGCCGAGTTATTCTAGGAAAATTTCACAATGAATTCTATATAATTTTGTGCGTTTTTTCCTTTATATTAAAAGCATGGTTCTCTAATATTTTTGCTTTTCATTCTGGAGTCGTTTCTCTGATTTTTGACAAATATTGCGCTATTTGACGAATGAGTATTCATCATAGATTAACTGAACCTTATTTATTTTCTTTGTGGTATTAATTTCCCAAGCTATTTATAAATGTAAAAATTGTCGAAATTTTTAATATCGTTGAAACACAAACTTGATAAATTTTGCCGGCTTGCATATTATATCTCTGTGAAATGAGTATTGCTATGGAAACTTGCCCTCTTAAAATGATAATAAGTGAAATAGGCCCTTACGAGGTCTGTAAATTGAGTAACGAGACTGATTTTTTCAAATTTTTAATACAAAAATAATTAGAATTCAATATTGTCACCTTCAAAATAACTTCCTTCTGAGGCCACACAGCGCTGGAGATGTTTCTTCCACTCCTAATAGCAGTGCTGGAACTATGATACTGAAATAACCTTCAGCTGATTGGTTACAGCCATTTGAATTTTTTCGACTGTCCTAATATGATTCCTCTTGAGGTAATTTTTCGATTTTGGGAAGAGAAAAAGTCACAAGGACTCAAGTCGTGCGAATAAGGAGGCCGAGGAGCAACAAAAATGTTTTTACTGGCCGAAAACTCGTTTGTTGAAATGGTTTTTTGGAATCATTTTAACGTAGATTTTTCTCATCCACAATTCATTGGTCAAAATTTGATGAACGGTGGTGTGAGTCAAATTTTACTCTTTCCCTATTATTCTGACTGTCAACCGATGATCTGAACGCACAAGATCCTGGATTCTGTCGACATTTTCATCGGTTCTTGAAGATGAAGGCCTTCTGCTTCGTGGTTCATCTTCAATCGACTCTCTTCCTTCTGAATATGCCTTAAACCACCGAAAAACCTGAAACCGGGACAAAACACTATCTCCGTAGGCCTGCTGAAGTTGATGAAGAGTTTCCGTTGCACTGTGCCCAAGTCTAAAGTAAACCTGATAGCACACCGCTCGAAATTGATGTCATTCATTTTTAAAACACAATGGAAAAAAACTGTTTCACAAATAATCCAAATAATTCGAGCGAGGTCAAACTCATACTGAAGTTGGATCACATGTTCCTCTACTGCCCCACTAAGCCCCGCGCTTCCAGTGTTGCCAGATCAAACGGAACGTTGCCAGTCTCATTACTATTGTTTGCTTACTAAATGTTGTGAGCCAAAAGTTCAAAAGAATATATATATATATATATTACTTAATTACAGACCTCGTATATTTAACAATCAAAACAGACTGAAATTTTGACAAAAGCAAAAATATCCGTGGTTCGAGGATACAGAGTTTCCTTATAGAATAACTTGAACTTACAAGATACTCCCTCAACCAGAGCTGCATCGTATAAACAGTTAACTTATTACTAAGTTTTAGTACACAAATTCATCTTTGAAGATGGGACTTGTTTCATGGACAATTTCATTTTCGCAGAAACGTCAAACGTATTTCCAAGATAATAAAACTTAGTTTGTCTGATGTCATTTGAGCTTATACTCGGGCTTTCCATATACTTACATTTATAACGTACACTGATAAGTTTGGAACTGAATTTCTAGCTGGCATCCCGGGTGACCCTAAATTGTTGAATTTAATAAGCTTCTCAAACGTAGACTGAAGGATGTTTCCCGAGTGAATTCGTTCATTCGTCTTGTTGAAAGAACATCGTTATTTCTATAACAAGGAACTCCTATCTGGAGAAGTTTTGAATTGATTATTTTTCAAATCATTCAAATCTAATAGATTGTTCGATTTCTGTGCCAGACAGTACGATTATCATCTAAAAATAGTATACAACGTTCAGTGAGAGTTCAGGAACACAATGATTCTTTTAAGCAACTCATTTTTGTTTTAAAATGAGTCCATAGACTTTTCGTAGGTAATCACGTGAGTGCATCAAAATTACCGATAATTTTTCATGACAGCGTGTTGTCTAAAAACTGCATGAGTTCATTTCCATTTTGGGAATGCAAAATTATCCGGTTATTTTGATACACTCAGTGTACTCAATCGATAAAGCGACTTCTATCATTTAAGAGAGACTACTTTGAAGGATTACACCCCCAAGATGACAAAGGATAATTTAACCGACGAGAACTCGAAATAGCTCTAAAACCTTTGGAACAGTCCTCGTACATGAAATGTCGAGAAATATAAACGTAATTTAAATCAGTCAACCCGATTTCTTTAAAGTCGATAGGTGAATAATAATAGGTGTGTTGTTAATCATCCCCCTGTGCAATATTGAACAAAAACATCTCTCTATCTAATAGCAAAAACCTCATCGAACTGATGGGTTGAAATCGAGTTAACTTTGTTTGTTTTTTCACGATTCACCGATCTTTACACAAGAACAATTTTCCACCAGTAGATAGAGTCGTTCCGTTATTACCGTTTAATTTCATCGAGTGCTTCGAAGTCGATGAGGAAGATAAGGGACCTGAAACTGATGTTCCCGATAATGGCGATAGAAAATTGAAAATTTAATCTTTTAATGGAGGCGAACGCAATACTTTGAGAAGTATTGAATTTTATGGACGGAATTAGCCACCCCTAACCGTTGGCACAATGTGGTCAATTTGTTTTTCCGAAGCCTTGAATGAAGGAAAAAATTGTGAATGATCTCATAGAATATACTCATCAAAAAAGAATATGGAAATTAAAATTGAATCACTATCATATGGTGTTATATGACAAATAGATTAATTGTCCAGATTTCCTCTTTTTGTAATTCTGTCATCTCATCTGTCAAAAGTGGATATATTTGATATAAACAAACTTTTTAATCTCATATACAGGATGACTCATTAATTACTAGATAAATTGATTTCAACTTCAGACCAAAGGAAACATTTTCCCATGCCATTTCTTGTAATTTGGACACGTTCAAAAAAAACTGGGTGATGAAATTCCATTGAAAAAATTGGTTTTTGCTAATACCTTCATATTGGTTTATCCGAATTTTGCAGATGATTTAAAACAGATGGGGTTCACTTTTCAGATTGAACACACTTGCTGTATCCTTTAAGGTATTCGAGTAAATGCATTACCAATGGCAAAACCAACAAAACTTATTCTAACATGGGCAGTTACAAATCAAATTTCAACATTTCTTGTACGCTTGAACATATTTCATTTCACACATTTATTTTCTTGAAATGCTCCGTTATCATGACGTTGATTTTTGAATGATTTGAAATTTGATGAAATCGCCCTTTTTCTAGAATTTTTTCCGAATAGGTTTCGACAGAGATGCCTTTCATCAATCTGATAGCTTTCTTGGTAATCTATTCAGACTTCTACACATTAATTATCATATATTCGAATTCTATGAATATTATATATATTTATAACTACACTGCTCAACAATTGATAGGGATCACTTACTTTTTCTAAATTTATTTCTGAAATATTCGCTCCAAGATTATAAATTTAGTCGGATATCAGAGTATTTCCAGTTGATAATATGGTTCACTCGAAAAAAGAATGAAAAATGGAAAGTTGGAGAGAAAAAAAGACTTTATTAGGAACACTCAAAATTCTATGTTTGAATAACATAAAAATTTCAAGATGAAACCACGAGAAGGCTGAAGTTTCGGTTAAGCTAGTACCTGGTTGGTCCCCCACGACCTCGTCTCAAGCATTCTACCCTACGAGGCATACTTTCAATCAAACGATTTATAAAATTCTGCGGCAAATTCGTCCAAATATCCCGTAAAGCGTTATAGGTCCTCCAAGTTATTGATCGGTTATTCTTAGACATGTTCGATGCAATTCATGCCTGGAGAGCGAGCTGGCTAGTCCATCCTATCAATAGCATGAGTTTCTAGCGCTTCATTAACCAGATGATGATGGACGGGCATTATCGTCAATTAAAATGAAACCAAGGCAGTCGCAAACGGACAATTATGGGTTCAATAATCATATCGTGATATCTTTGGCTGGTCATTGTGGTGTTCTGCAACCAACTCTGTGCGTTGGTTAAAACAAATGCCTCCCCAAACACATATAGAACCTCCGCTAGAAGCTGTTGTGGGTACCATAAACTGTTCTGCATACCTTAGACCTCTTTCCCTCCAAGCAAGAATACGTCCATCGGAATTGACCAAACGAAATCTAAACTCATCCGTAAATAAACATCGGCTCCAATCTTCAAGTGTCAAATTGCGGTGCTCCTCAGCCCATTGCCGTCGATGAACCCGGTGTTCCCTATTCAAACGGGGATGTTGTACCCTCCTACGTGCTCTCAAACCACGAACATGTAGTCGTCGTCTTACAGTCTGGTTCGAAATTAGAACTCCTGCTGCAACTCTCAGTGATCTATTGAGCCGCGACGCAGGGTGAGTGGGATTTCTCCTAGGATTGAGGATCAAAAGACGATCTTGGGCAGCTGTTGTGCTGCGCTGCCTACCTCCCCATGAACATAAGCTACTGAGTCGTTTTGGATGAACCTATTCCAAGCCCAACTCACGATACTTTGCGAAACATTCAACCGCCGGGACACTTCTCGCTGGGACAAACCTTCCTGTATGATTTGGTCCAGTTGCACAGGAGCCAAACGTCTTCTCGGCATAACTGATAAGCTGATATTGTTCACATTTCTTCAATCATTGTCACCATATGTGTTTGATCGAGAGAAAAAAACAGATTTAATAACAAATACCACATTGCTTTTCACTCCACCCAGTAACAGCCTACAGATAATAATCGATCTTGTGAAAAAGAGTCGATGAAGTGAGAAAAAATTTGATATAATCAACTCAAAACATCTTAATTTTTCCTCAGAGAACATATAATGTATAGATATTCACGAGATAACTTGAAAAAAATACAAATGAAGAGAAGTTCATAAGTGATCCCTAGCAATTGTTGATCAGTGAATATTAACAGCTTCAAAATAGAACATAGAAGATAGCGCATATTGAAATAATTTGGAAATAATCATCGAATTCAGAGTATTGGAAAAGTTGATGTTTAATATCAATATTTTCTTGTGGAATAATCGATTGAATTCTAATTAAAATCAGTAAACATTATTATTTTCAGCAATATTCTGCTGGAATAATACTAATCAAGAAATTCAATATGTTTTTCAGTGGAAATAATGTATTGGACGGAAAATAATGTAACATTCTGCGAGGAGCAATAAATATATTTCATGATAAATAAGTATTACATATATTTTAGCCTTACACAGGAACAGGTTTCATCAAATGCTTATAAAATTTTCTGGATTATAATAAAGCAACCGAAGAATTTTTTGATTCTTGATGAAGTTCTGTACCTTCTTTACGATAATATATATTGGGTAATTGAGAAGATGACCAAAATTATTCCACTGAAAATTATTTTCATTCAGCTATGACAACTTTCTGGCTATTCAGCCATTTTTAAGTCTAAAAAAATTATAAAACTATTTTACCTCAGATCTTACATATCTTACAATGAATATTAAAAAAATTTACTCTTTTTCAAAAACTCAATTAATAACATACTTTGTAACATCATCACAAAACAACAGCATACAAAATATAAAACTTGAAAATTCTCTCACCATTTTAAAATAAGTTCTTCCACTACAGAGTAAGCATCATTGTTAATGTCCTACTGTATTCATGACGTCTGCTCTATAGAATATTATTCAGAAAACATCCAAAATTCAAAGATGGGGAAGTCATGCTAGCCACAATGGGCCTCAATGGTCTCCCTCTTTATGGATATTCAGAAGTCCATATATTTTAGGACACATAGATGTATAGCCCATCAACCTGGTATATTTCTGCTGTGTAATCACATTTTTTCATTTCCAATCTTAGATGGTCCTGTTATTTTTTTCCTATAGAGAATTGGAGGGTAATTTATTGATTTCTTCCTATATATTCTGCTCATTCAGTTGTTGTATTATCTTGTGTTCGTATTCTTCCTTGTGAACAATGGCAGTGGTGTTTCCTTTATCAACCTTGAGAACCATTATTTCACGAAGGAAGTTCTTTATTTTTTTGTGTTTGAGAGAACATCAGCACGTTTATTTTGTTCATATTTATTTCTGGTGTTTTGTACCACATTCCTTAAGAACCTCTCACCATATTTCGTTTTTGGCTGTTTCGATTCTTTCTCTATCTTATTCTTAATTTCTGTTATTATTGGGATTATGGGTAGCAGGTCCATGTTATAGGCGACTCCATAATTGTCTCTTTACTGCAGCAGTTCACTCTCCTCTACTGGAATGACTTTGGTATAGTATAGAATTTTTTGTGTAATCTCCAAAAGAATCCAGCAAGAGAGATCAAATCGGAACCCCAAATCGCTTTAAACGTTGGAACTGGAAGGAATTGGAGAAAATGGTACAGAAAATGGTGTTTCATTTTGCATAAAAAATCTGTAGTTAAATGCCTTAATATCATAATATAACTAACTGGTAAGAAAGGAGTTGATTGAAAGTTTTATAAAAGAATCCCTTGTAGATGCTACATAATCACCCTTTAGAATCTTATGTATCTATTCACAAATATCATGCACATTCTTGATAGAAAAAATAGACATCCTCAAAACAGCTTCTTCACTGCTTCAATGAAAATGGTATTCTGATCAATCAATCGACAGTCTGGGGTCAAAAATTCTATATGTGTCTGTGCAAAACCAAATGATCTCAAATTTGAGAATCCTTACAAAAATAAAGCATGTTTATATGTACCGACACGATATCCATGTCTCGAAATTTGGGATCAAAATCGCTGTCTTCAAACCCGTTGATAACCGAACTTCGGCAGCACCATCAACATCTCTTTGGTGTCCCTTTCATTTTTTCCTCTTTCATCAAATGCTTAGAACAGCATTTCGCAGCACTGATATGCTTACAATGAGGATTCCGATCTGTTTATCAGACTTTGAACCTGATACCATTATATAAATCGGCGCACGTGTTTGACAATTTTTTTCTGCGGCGCCTTCGGTACGTGTCAAATGCGGCGGAATCTAACGTCAGCGAAATGCGAGAGGGCGCAATTGCAGACAGCGACAAAATCGGGACTCTACGTGTTTAGTAGAACGAAAATGATAAGGACAGATTGGAGATAATCTCAAGGTCTACAGGGTATCCCCAATTGCTCCATGTCGGCTGTTTCCAGTAGGGTATAGAGGAGCAGGCTCGTACACATTCAGCTAATCGATTTAAAATCCAAACCTGTTGGATATTAGAAAAAATTAGTATGTCAATACCCAGAGTGCCATCTAGTGGACTGTCTACAAAGCTACAACTATTTCAGGCAACGGATCTACGAACAAAACGAATTGTCATTTATCCGAATGTAAAGGGCCATTGAGGACATGACTGGGTTAGTTTTGGACATTCAGAATAAAAGAACGATAAAAAACCACTATTTGAATAGCATTTTTATTAGCCACTGGATCTTGAAGTGGAAATCCTTAACAACAAAACGTCAAATTGCTTTCCTATGTTCAGATTAGATTTTTATCGTATGGAAGTAAACCAAGTGCAAAGGAAATTGAGTTATATGAACGACTCTACACTAGAAATTTATTCTGGCTCTGGAAATGAACAATAACTAAACTGTTAATTATGAAACAAAGATATCATTGTTATTTCAAATTCTAATCATAGAAATCTATATGGACTTTGACGAACTCGCCAATTTTGGTGTAGCCGGAGTTGCTTTAGGACTCCCTTGAGGAATAGTTAAAATTTCATCTTCTGAAGAAAACCTAAATAAACCTCAGAGTAATGTAAAGCCTGGACCTCATAAGCTCGTAGTTCCGCAGGAAACTCAGCCAAGCAGAGTATGTTCGAAATACTTTCCTTGACCCCTTCTTTTTCATTTCTGGATATCAAGAACTGTCGCGAAATTATTTTGTAGTTGAAATAATCTGACTAGACACTGCTACTGCAATTCGATATTTGGTGATTGTCGCTGGCGACGCTACGAGCCTCTAAGGACTCGGCTCAAGAAGTTAACAGCATATTCACAACACTATTCGATAATTCTCTTCGCCAACGCAGTGAAACCCGAATTTATATTTCTTTAGGACATCAGATTAGTTATTGAAAAAAGTGTCCACATTGTATTTATTGAAAACTGATGCTCTACTGAAGCTTGTTTTCATAGGTTTGCTAGGGAAGGTCCAGCGTGCAGTGACGACGGATTTCAGAAAAAACTTTTTAACACCAGATTTCATTGTCCTTTCCGGTACGTCTAGTACCTGCTCCTTGGCGAAATTTGCTTATGCTTGGGGAAGTTCCGGAGAGTCCGAATCTGCTCTGCTCAAAGTGTCCAAATCTACCCTCTAAGTCCAGATTTCGTTGCTAACAAAATTATCGTTATTTCAGAATGTTTCTTCCTGTTGAAATGAGGGTAATGTAGTGCTTAAGGAATCACTTTGTCCACCTAACTCTTGAAACGTGAAGAATGACGACCCAAAACAGGAAAGCAAGCCGTCCCAATCGATTGAGACCGTTTCGTCTCGATTTAAAAAATAACAGACATTTAGGCAAAACGATAGCTCGCTGTTTTACAAGAACAAAAGCATAAAAATAGTAATTTTGATCAATCTAGTGCAAAATTTATGTGCTCTCATTTGAATACAAGAAGACTGTAAGTGTCAATAAGTAATAGGATATGAAACACACAGAAAATTGCATTTGGAGTACCACAGGGGTCAGTGCTGCGGCTCATATTATTTTGGGATCCAGTTCAGACTCCAAACTTTTGCAGATGACACCACAGTTCCTGTTGCAGATACTGACAATCAGACTGCATTAATAAAATCATTACAATTGAAGCGACGTAGTAGCAAAAATTCAGTAATGCTAGTATTTCAAATAATACTCTTACCTGCACCTACTTACATAAGATAAGCAAAGAAACTCAGGTATACAGGATCTGAGAAGAGATTTCCATTACAACACATTATATTATTTGGGATGCAATCCTTATGTTGTTATCAGGAGTTCTTCGTTCCGTAGTTGGAAAAAGCAATTTAAAGTTTTAAGAGGATTTTGAATTTATATGTTCGATGTTATCAGCGCAAAGGTCCCCTGTGTTGTCAGTGAATCGGTTTCTCCTGATTGAATTTTTTGTGGTAATGACCCAAATTGCATTTCAGAATCATTTAACTAAGCGAGGTGTTTCGATGGCTTGCGTACCATTGTTCAGCAATTATTTTCTGTTATTATCCATTCCCCTCAATTCAAGATTAATTGAATATTTGAGAAAAAAATTTGAAAGCACTGATGTGAGGTCAGATTGCTTTGGCGCTCTTGTTGAGCTACTTGCGAGTAAATATTCAAACCATAACAAATCTATAAGCACTCTGATCAGGTGAACAATAGTCTTTTCTCGTACTATGGGACAATGTGATGCAAATATGAACGCCCAATGAATGAACAAACCTATATCTCAAATTGAAAATAACTACTCATAAGTTTTGTTCGAATATATAATTCCCTTCCCCTAAAAACTTACGTCAGTGCTTTTCTGAATTTTGACAACGTATATTATTTCAGCCACCGAGATTGAATTCTATCTCTATGGACGAAGGAATGGGTGATGATAAGGAATTTGATACTTAACCTGAGCAGAAAGGGAACTATCTGGTGAAATAGTATATTCTAAACCAAGTTGCAGAATAGGCACCTATTCCAACACGAATGCGAAATTCGAAAACGAGCGACGAAGGAGCGAATTTTTGAATGCATGAGTGTTGGAATTGCCTTCAGCAACGAGTATTAAACGATATTTTCTATATTTCAGTCAAGAATTGTGAGAAATTTATTGGAATTCAATGAAAAATTCAGATTATACCTGCTAGTGCCTTTGGTATTTTATTTTCGCAGTTGGTGTGACTGATCCGAAAATTGACAGATTACAGAATTTGAATAGTACGTTCAAATCTCTACATGGTTTAATATTGACAATTGACATGCAAAGGGAGCGTGCTGACATTCGAAATGATAGGATGTCAGTGTTGTCAACCACATAACGAAAAATATAACTAAGAACAATGCTGTAATGAGTTCATTACAGCAGTGTTTTTCGTACTGTAATGATTTCATCACAACACTGAAATAGATAAATCCTTTTTACGTATCATATCTCATACATATCATAGTATATATTGTTGGCAAGGTTTTCAGGAGAGACCTCTCCAGAGCTATGAATGTCAAAGTTACAATATTATAGTTCGATAACCCTAGATTCGCTAGATTGTGAAAAAAAGTTTGTAAAAGGGTGCATGCGACAATAAGATCACAGAATACCGTATACGTCGTCTTCTCCCATAGAAGAATGCTCTACAAGTAGGTACTTCGTTAAGTATTTGTTAAGATTTCTAAATGGAATTCATAATGTCAAAGATGATCTCACTGACGATTTTAAAATTATGAAAGCGGCCATCTTGATTTTTAATATTTGCACAAACGCAGTAGATAGATACTATCCTTCGTGGTCAAACTTTTTCAATTTTCAGGGGCATTTGAATTGAACTTTACGATATATGCTATTATATATATCAAAATTGATAATACCTGATCTAGTGCATAGAAATTGCAAACCTAGTCTATTTCATTGTATCCGAATCACGAAAATGTTGCCGTTTACAGAACAAAACCATTTATCAAACTGCAAATCTTCGGGTTGTCCTATAACAGGTGCGCCATAATTGAATCATAAATTTGCGTTATTAGAGCGCAGTTTCTCCCCAATATAATCATTAACGCGAAAATTCTTGAATTTATTGGTGAATAACTAGTGTTTTATAAGCAATAGATAGTTTATTACCCCGGAGTCTGCTTCGTATCAGCCAGTTGATGTTTCTCTCATCAATTTTATGTGAGATATAAATTCATTCAATGCATAGGCTTATGGTGGAATTGCAACATTTTGTATTCCACAGAATTGATGATCCCATGAATGAGTAGTATTTGAATTAAGACGATGTTGAAACTGACTATCTGCATGTTTAGAATTATGAACAGACAACACTTGGAAGTAATCGCGAGCAGCAAATACGAATAAGTATTCATTTATGATTCTGAGGTGGTTTTCCTTGTAAAGAGTAAAGATTCCTTTAGAGGTGCTTTTTTTAAATAAAGAAAAATAATAAAAACAATTCAATTTCATAATCTTCATTAACAAATGCAAGAACAATTCTCTACTATTATTTTTCAATAATTTCTTTCAAATGCTGACCTCGACTAAGGTTAACAAGATCCACTCGATAGTTCCAATTTTCGATGACGCGTGTGAGTATTTCAGGTGATATTTTTGCAATGACTCGAGCAATATTGGCCTCCTATACCTCAATCGTAGCCGGGTTGTCCATGTAGACTTTGGACTTTACATAGCCCCAAAGAAAGAAATCAAGCGGTGTGATTTCACATGATCTAGCCGGCCAACTCACTGGTCCAAAGCGTGAAATGATCTGATCGCTAAAATGCTCTCGCAGTAAAGCCATGGTTTCATGGGATGTATGGCAAGTGGCACCATATTTTTGGAACCACATTTCGTCGACACCACGGGCTTCAATTTCGGGCAACAAATAATCTGTTATCATGATGCGATAACGATCATCATTCACAGTAGCATTCCGGCCGTCCTCTGTTTTGAAGAAATATGGACCGATTATTCTACCACACCAAACAGTTGTTTTTTTCTGGATATAACGGCAATTCTTGAGACTCTTCGGGTTGTTCATCACCCCAGATTCGGGCATTTTGTTCGTTCACGAACTCATTAGGCCAAAAATGAGCCTCATCGGTGATCAAAACTTTTGTCGAAAATAATGGATCCTCTACAAGCTTTCCGAAAGCCCAACGACTAAAACTTGAACGGTTAGGTAGGTCAGGCGGATTAAGTTCTTGAACTTATTGAGAAAGAAAGATCCTTACTCAAAATCCGCCAAGTCGTTGGATACGAACGGCCAAGCGGTTGACACGAATCGACACTTCAGGGTCATCGAGTACACTCTCCCTCACCGCCGCTTATTCTCTTCACTACGACCTGGATGTTGTCTATTTGGTCGAGTATTTTCCAATAACGAATATTGAGTCTCGAACTTAGTGATGGTAGAGCGAATTTTGCTTTCGGTAGGCTAATTATGTGGAACGTAAGTCTCTGAGTGCCCGATACACATTAATCGGAGAACGCCCATTTTCGTAATAAAGCTGAACAATTTGTTGAAGCTGTGCCGGGCTAAGTCGTTCTATTATGAAATGTCAGACACTACTGAACAAGAATGCCACCACAGTATAGGGACCAAGCAGTAGTCGCACTCCGTGAATTTTGAACTGAAATCGCTTACACCAAAGTAAACTCTCGCATTCCTGCGCATCTCATCTAATCGACCGCTAATTAAAAAATTTATTAGAAAAAGTTATTTGCGTTATCTGAAAACTTAAATATTTTGATTTAAGCTGGTAATAAGTTTTCACAATGATATTTAAAGTGTATGGACCATTGTTGAGTCTATATTCATATAAAAATTATGACTCCGCTCATAATGTAACCGTAGATGTTATCACATTTCCTCATTAACAGAATGCATTCAGTAAAAGATATATTGTTTTATTGTAGTTTTAATATCACTCTAAAAGAAACAGTAATTAGTGATGAAATTTACTCAATTGTTTACTCAGGAACAGCCTCTGAAACATTTTGAAATGTGTTAAAAATCATAGGTACCTTAGGTCTGTAAGTGAAATGACTCATTAAAATTTTTCTAAACGAAGATTGAATTGAAAAGTGGGTATTATATGGGAAAATAAGTAGTTAGTGGTTGAAAGCATCGAATGTGTTTAATATAAAATTCTCAATACTAAAATTTCACTGAAACATTAATCCTCGAGTCCATAAAAATAACTTTCCTTTTATATTGAGTTGTTTCGAACAATTTTTTTCAATGAAGTCTCTGATGATTTAGTTTGAACTGATATTATTTTTTCCTTTATTCAATTCATGAAAAGAGGAATTTGATTATGAAATTCTAGAATTAGTGGCAAGTTTTAGTGAGGGACCTGAAATGATCTTGAGTGAAAACTGGGGGGGGAGGTTTAGATCGTTTCCATTCGAAGATTTAGCGTGAAAATCTCTTTCCTGGGGGGAACGTTAATTACCCCAAGTACACTCTCCCGTAAATACTCCCTTGCGCTAAATATGCTGAGTGTTCTCTAGAAAGGTTTCCCACATTATGGTGGGAAAAAATTAAAAACCTATTGAATTATTGTTATATATATACTATAATATTGTTATTTCTATTTATAAAATTGAAAATCATATAGATACACACTCAAACATTTATCTAAAAAATTTCACTCTTCTGCATACGCATGCAGTAGGCGTAAACCTCCTGAAATTCCATTGGTTCCTGATATCTCAACTAATGGTAAAGAAATGACGACTATACTAAGCCTGCTATAGGCGTAAATCTGCTAAAATTCCATTGGTTCCTGATAACTCAACTGATCGTAAAGAAATGACGACAGTAGGCATAAACCTCCTGAAATTCCATTGGTTCCTGATATCTCAACTAATTGAATGAAGCACTACTCAAATAACGGAGCTTTTAATAAACAACATTTTCTATGTATCACTCACCTGTCGGTGTCTAATGGTATTGAGAAAAAAGAAAGTTTGGGATTATTGAAACTATTGTTTTTGCAGTTGTATACGCTACAATTGTTAATCATTTTGGAATTAATTTGAAAATAACACAAAATTGAAACAAAATACTACTGAATTGAAAATAAATGATTAAATAAATGAACTTTGCTGGTTCATGGTAGATTATGACTCAAAGAAATTCCACTGAATTATAGGTTAGGTTGTATTTTTTTCTTCACTTCAACTTCTTCTTTGATTATTAAATAGATCTCAAAAAAATTATATTCTTTTAAATATTAAACGAATTAATTATACAAAGGAATTATTTAAATGTTTAAAATAATTATAATGTTATTATTCCAGACATCTTAGAATTATTGATTAAAACAATGAACAAGGACCAAAATATGAGGTTAGAATCCCTGCGAGATGCGCGAGTCAGACTTGGTGTAAGAAAATCCACGGAGTGCGCCTACTGGTTGGTATCTATACTGTGATACTACTTCAGTTTACACGACGCATGCGTGATCTGCAACTTAATCCCCACCATAAAGAGTACCTCTAAATGAATCAACCTTTACTATTCCACCAACAGAACCGGTGAATTAGAATCCCTGTTAATTTTGGAATTGTTTCTTACAAAGCACAGAAAGGTTATGCAATTATTTCAAGCAAACTCGTCATCAAAGTTAAATCAATTATCTTTCTTCTTAATGACACAGTTCGCATTTGTGTGGTATGCTTAGCTAAAATCTCATGGAGCTAGCTATTTTGACATTACTGAAGGCTAAAAAATTATTACTTGGGCTATTATCGATCATCTTCTTACCAACTTTCTCCCTCAAGGTTAATGAGGTTCGAAAAAAGCATTTGATGTTTGAAAGTGTTTTTAATTTTCATTGAATGTCAGTTCTACTCGAAGTTCGTCGAAAATGAAAATAGAGAAAATCCTTCAGCTCCTGGTAAGTCTATTTATCTCAAACTTATAGAAAAATAGAAGAATCATATTTATAAGAACCCTTTTCTCCTTGCAATAATCAAATTCACCTGAAAATGCTCGGAATTTGAAAGGTGTAGAACTCAAGGGAAATTTCAATTCCAGTAAGGAAACAGGTCAATCAAGTTGTAATTTCAAAGCTGCTAGTCACTGCCACTACAACCGAAAGATCCTTTCCGATGGAAATTTTTGAAATTTTGTTATCTTCAAACAGTGGAATTCGAAAATTGAAGAATTTGTTCTTCATAGAAGGATTATAATGATAACCGTGTATACATTATTTGAGGGAAATTAACCACAACTGATTGAAAGAGGTGATGACTTCCAGTAATGTAGAAAAAGGTGTTGTATCCTCA
This sequence comes from Micraspis discolor, assembly GCA_030674115.1. Lineage (NCBI taxonomy): Eukaryota > Metazoa > Arthropoda > Insecta > Coleoptera > Coccinellidae > Micraspis > Micraspis discolor. The sequence goes on from JARTUT010001740.1 coordinate 9,769,005, forward strand.
GATTCATATCAATATACAAGTTCCTTGATCAGCAATGAACCTCACCATTTGAAAATTGTGAAAGAAATATTAAGTTGGTCACGCAATCTGGACACACGTGCAATTCCATTATCTGGCGTCATCCTTAATTATCGAAGATCCATAGTGGTAGAAATGGCATCAGTTTTTCAATTTATAAAGATTCTCTGCATTTTCACAGTTTCGCTTCGATAAACACAAGATGATGATTACTGAGAATTTCATGTGATTAACAGACTGTTGCTTTCAGCAGCTGGCCGGTCTCAATCCATTTTTATAATAAGTGGGTTTGTAACGAGAAAAGGCATTTGAAAAATGTCTTTATCATTGGAGATAAACTCAGTTGAGTTTTAATCTTGTTTCTGTAAGAGTAGTACATATAAAGGGTGATTCATTTAGAGGTACTCTTTGTGGTGGGGATTTAGTTGTAAAATAGGCATGCATCGTGTAAAGTGAAGTGGTATTCTTGTTCAGTACTGTCTGACATTTCATAATGGAACGACTTAGCCCAGCACAGCGTCAACAAATTGTTCTGCTTTATTACGAAAATGGGCATTTTCGATTAATGTGTATCGGGCACTTAGAGCGACTTACGGTCCACATAATCAGCCTACCGAACACAAAATTCACTCTATGATCAATAAGCTTGAGACTCAATGCATATTACTCGACCAATTAGACAACATCTAGCTTGTAGTGAAGAGAATATAGCGGCGGTGAGGGAGAGTTGACGTGATGACCATGAAGTGTCGATTCGTCGCCGTTCTCAACAGCTTGGCCTTTCGTATTCAACGACTTGGCGGATTTTACATAAGGATCTTTCTTTGAAAGCTTATAAAAATCAATCAGTTTCAGATCTGAAGCCGACCGACCTACCGAATATTTAAATTTTATTAGTTAGGCTCTTGACAAGTTTTGTATACTGATGAGACCCATTCTTTTGAAAATAACGTCAGGAATTTTCCTTTGAAATTCCTGTCGTTATTTTTTTCAAGGTCCGTGGTAACAACTTATCATTATTTCAGGAAATTATGAAAACTGCTGCTACTGGTCACCCTTCGAATTCAGGTATGAGTTATTCGAACATTATCACATAAATTCAAATGTACATGTTCAATCGAACAAGTCTGCCATAGTCGGTGTCCATTTTTTATATGGGACACCCTGTGTATTTGTATATTTTTGGAATAGACCTAACGAGGTCATTTCAGCAAACTATATTGAATGGTTTATAATGAATTCTTTAAGGATGATTCAAAATAGAGAACTTATTCGAGAGGTAATAATTTTGAGTAGAGGAGATTATAAATAGGTAGAAAATGAAATATCGTAGATTTTGATGAACAAAATTCATATGTATAAGACGTCTCAAGAATATTAATAGACGTATTATAAGTTCAATACGCGTGTTCACGGTCCATATAACTTGTTGTCTCATTTGATATTTAGTATTATCATAGTTTCAGACATCTAGCACGTCTTCACGTCAATCTTGTTAGATGAGTATCTCAGAGTTCCTCATAAGAATAATAATGCTTATAGCGTGAAATATAATTGTCTGACCTAATCGTTTATTCTTATCTTAATTCGTGACTTTTTGCTTTTCATGCCTAGTCTAGCATTTAAGAAAAATATGACTGATGATTAATGAAGTCGGAGACCTATGGCACAGGAGATATCAGAGTTTTCGTCAGATCAAAGTATATCATTGAAATCGTTTCCACCGGAATTTTCATGGAAACTGAATAATCTGTGGAATACAATTAATATCGATGGCTGAGAATGATTTCGTTTAGGTGATTTGAACGCCATGATAGATGAAAAAATCTCAGCTCCTGAAATAAATTAAGGAATCTCGAATTAGGAAAGATACGAGGTCTGACTATTAAACAACGAGACTGGTTAGGAAAACAAATTCAAAGCAGATTTTATCTTCAGAAATAAACAAAAATTGCAAGGTGCCAAATCTGGCTAGTACGGGGCGTGTTCGTAGTGTAACTGACCCATGGACGACAAACCCTTCTTATCTAAATTGGTCACCTTTAATTCATCAACACGTTGTCAGAAGCGAAGCGTTCAAACGAAATGCATCATAGAATGCAAACTGATAAACATTATTATTATTATTATACAAAAAAGTTGAGGCATAGCCTATAAACTCACAAACTAAATAAACAAATTTGAATTCGAAAACATAAGAAAGGTTATTTCATCAAAAAAAAAGGAAAAAAACAGTAGTAATATCATGACCCAATCAAAACTATAAAGAAGACACTAGACACCTAGAATATATAAAAAAAAGAAAAAACATCTTAAATAATCCCAAATAATTGTATCCATATAATTACCTGGAGTAATTAGCACTAGGACAATGTAACATCTTATCGAAGATGACAATTTCTCAAAGATGACCAAAGGCTGAATACGCGAGTAAATACTGTAATCAAAACTGTATTAGTGATCAACAATTTAGCAACAACTTCGCCTAGATATTTCACAATATCAATCTTATAAACCCTAGGAATATACTGCTAATTATAACTGTTAATTATAACTTCGCTATCCACAAAATAATTGAATTGAAACTCTCAGTTTTTCATCAATTGATATTTCGGTTCCTTATTCAGTACATGTTCGAGCACTGGAGTCTACTAATCGACCAGATACTTTTTGTACAGACTTTTTCTACGTGTAATTCCTCTTGTAAAATTTGTGTAACCGTTTCTGTATCGACATTTACAGCATTGACAATGGTTGATTTTGGCCGCTGTTTTCGGAGTTGGAACTGTCACAAGGCGACTTGAACTTTGATCATTTTCAAGTGTTCTCTCGCCGTTCACTGAAGCCCTTTCACCGCTTTAAAACACACGTCCGAGATTCAGAATTGTCTCCATAGGCTTCTTTCCCAATTTTAAGAGAAATTTGAGATCCTTGGGCTAAAAGTCCCGTTATTCAATAGCCAGACCTCGTATATATGGATCAAATCCCCTTATTTAAAAATTCAAAACATGTGCACCTCAGCTTTGAACATATGCGGACATATTTTCACAGAATATTTATTTTGGAGTTATTGTATTGACATAAATGGACCAATTGGATGATGATTTCCCTTTGAATGTGTTCAATAGCAGACTTCAAACATCAGAAGATCTGAAAAATCATCACTTGGACCGCAAGACCCGATTCGAAGAATCCTCCTTGCAGATTGGCGACAAATTTTGTGTATTAGATTTGAATATAGAGGGTATTTCTAAGGACAAGAGTGATTATATTTCTAAACTAGCAAAGGATTATGGTGCTGAGATTATTCTCCTTCAAGAGACGCATACGGATACGAAAAAAAAACCTTCGTGAAAGAGGAACCTTAAAAGGTTATATAATCATTGATTATCTCCTTAGTACAGTTTACGGTTTAGCTTGATATGTTAAAAAAATCCTTGATTCACAATATCGAGTTAATCCAAAAAGGCGAATTTGAGGGTGTTTTCTTTATCTCTTTCAAGTTTTGTATTTTTGTTATTCAGTTCTTTTTTCTGCTTTTGTCTTTTTATTTCCAGATTCGATGTTGACAACTTGATGAAGTCTCTGTTCCCATCAATAGAAGACCACTGTCGAAGAAAGAAGTCCCTAAACTATATTTCAGCTTATTTTTGTACTTTCACAACAACAGGGGTTTTTTTTACTGGGGTTTTTTCCCTAGGCTTTTATGTGATACGCCAAATTGTATGACACCCCGTCACTAACCCTGATCTATATCCTTTATTGTTTGCTAACTAAATATTGTAAGCCAAAAGTTCAAAAGAATATATATATAATGGACCAATAATATGGCTTCATGAGGATGAAAGTCGTATAGACTCATTATTTGGGCTATATCGACCATCTCCTACCAACATTTTCTGCTTTGTTAGAGCTGATAGATGATAGATTTATTGAAGAAGTGTATTGAAACGTTGGTAGGTAGAAGAATAAATGGTGAATATAGCCCAATTAATCATTCCACAAAAAGCATTGTATTAAAATATCAAGAACAGTAATAATAAGATAACACATGTTTCGTTCAACATTCAAACGAGATAAATATAAAATAAATTAGTCGTCAACAACCTCTTCTTTTATAAATATTCATAAGAAAATTTCTTGAAACAAATTTAAAATGTTAACTAGAACTATTTGCAAATTATACTTGAGTCTCAAAGCAACAGGAAAATTAATCTACAAAATCTTCTATTGAAACTCACCGTGTCCTGGGCTGGTTTCTTGAATGTTTATTTCTCTGGTTTTCCTCGGCTGAAGGAGGCTCATTTCGCCACCCAACTGGAAACTTATAAATATTCATATTTCATGACAAAAAAGATTCGGATTATTGTCCTTTGTGAAACCCTTTCTCGAAATCTCTCAAAGGCGAAGGCTTCAATGAATGAAAACAAGCGGCTCTGAACCCGTCAAATTTCCCGCTTTTCACATTTTCAACAAGCCGAGGATGAAGAAGTAGCAGAAAAGATGAAGGTTGAATAAAACCTAATTTGCAGTTATAATTAAATTTTGCACCCGAAAAGGGCTTGTGTTTGTTTGGGAATGAAATTAGATGAAACTGAAAGAAGGATGTATGATTTGTAAATTTTATAATTGCTATCAGCGAAAATATACAGATTTTTCATACTTTCATACTGGCTTACAAAACAAATGTTAGCTGGGGTTGGTGACGGGGGCCATACAATTCGTTGTTTGACATAAAAGCCTAGGGAAAAAACCCCAGTGGAAAAAAAACCCTGGCTCCCCTCATAATTGTTGTTGTGTGTACAAAATAGGCTTAAACATAGGAAAAACTCAAAAGCCATTTTATTTGTTTTGTGAAACGCATGCATTCAATTTACATTCTGGTACTAGTTAATCTTATTCGTCGATCTGAATCTGAATGGCGGTTCCTAATCAATGCATAAAGTTGAATTAATAATCGAGGACCAATTATTTTATAAGCGAGAACACATTACTGAAAAAATGTGGAAAGCACTGACGTGAGATCAGGAGCTTTTACGCGCTTGTTCTAAAGTCTTTTCTGAGACTTAAAAAGAGTGCGATTCAAAATCAGTCAGCCTAATGAGTGTGAAAGAATCAATAAACATATATCTTAAATGGAAGTTGAGTGAACTTACAGTTCAGCAAATTCTTCGATCTGGCATTCTTTCCACATTTCTATACCATATATAAGTTGTTGTAGTTGAGTGTCATCAATTATAACCGAATTTCAGATTCATAATTGCTGAGCTATCGGACAGGTCTGGCCCAATAACTAACTTGACTTATATTTGGATAATAAACTAATTCTATTAAAATGGAATCTCTATCTCATCTCTTTTGGAAGATAGAGAATATTCAGCCAAACATTTTCAAATTGGACCACCGTTTCTTCATCACGAGTCAAATCCAACCGATGGCGATCATTTTCAGCTCGATATTCAGAAATTACAGACATTTGGGAAAAAAATAGTCCTCTTGTCGCAAAATTCATAATGATATTTCCATTCAAAATATGACAACTGCACACACCAGTATTTTAGACATGTTTGTCATGAACCCACAGAATTAGTTTCATTTTCGGCTCAATATTCACTCATTATGACAACTTGTCATTAAATTAAAACCACCCTCATAGAGATTTATAGTTGATATGATGTGAATTCATAGAAAGAAATATAATCTGTGACTTCATTTTCAGAAAAACTCTTTTATCTTCTGGAGATTGTACGCTATGATGATGAAATTTTAAAATATTTTAGGTACCTATACCCTGCATAAATGCCCTAAATTGTTGTGATCTGACGAATAACTTATGAGATATCGTGTATTGAAAAAAAAAAACATTTTGGGAATTTTTAAAAAATTTTCTCTAGTGACGATTTTCTCGAAATTTGGCACACTCCTTCCTTTTAACGCTATCTAGACATTCTCTAAGTTAGGAATTGATAGGATGAATATTCAAGAAATTAATGTTATTAACTGCTAAACTATTCGATGGATTTGGCCCAATAACGAACTTGACCGAGATATTTGGACACTCGACCTATTCTGAAAAAATGAAAACTCTAGGTCCCTTCCTTCGGAAGACACTTATTCCAAGTGGACCAGCATGCTATGGTTTAGCCAAAACGTTTGTAATTTTTGAAAATGGTCTCAATTGAGGATTGGGTTCGACTTCCTGTTAAAGAAGCCGTGCTCAAACTTGAATACTCTGCCGGCCGGCCAGCCGTTTACTCTCTATCTTCCGAAGGAGATGACCTTGAGTTTTCATATTTACACAATATGTTGATTGTCAAAATATCTCAAATATCTCGATCAAGTTCGTAATTGGGCCAAATCCGTCGGATAGTTCAGTGGTTATGAGCATCTGGAATTTGGTTTTTCCTTTCCCTTGAGTGCTTGTTCAATATTATTTATTAGTCCAGTGGAATATTACCCACAAGTATGGTTTCTCAGAAGATAATTTGGGTGAGCTTTATGCTTGAAAATGTCAAAATGTCCTGGCAAATGAATTTTACTTCCCTAGAAGTGCTTTCAGTGCCCAAGAAATATGAAGTTTTCAGTTTTTCTGGAGCACGAAAATTATGCATTATTCCTTATTAGTAAAAAAATCTTGGCACGCCAATGCTTTTTAATGCTTTAGATATTCTGATTGGGATTAGAGTGACAATACGTTAGTGCTTTTCGCATTCTAATGTAGTTGAAAAATGACACTTCGAATTGTTTATTGAAGTAGATTCATTTTTGACATTTGCATTACTACCTAATATTAATGTTTTTCCACCCTCCCGGGTTTGAATCTCACACTAGAACTGGTTTGTTTTATTCAAAAACTCAGCTACGACTGTAAAATTCTGGGGCATACAAATTATCGGTAATCTCGATTTATGTACGAATTCTTGTTGATTTCGAAGGAATATCTGATAAGATATCGAGTATTGAAAAAAATGTTTTTGGGAATGTTTTAAGAATTTTCTACCGTATCGATTCCCTCGAAATTTGGCCAACCCTTTTATTTCAAAATCGTCCAAGGTACGAATTGATCGGATGAATATTTTAGGAATTATTGCGAAAATCAACTTTCAAATGCTAAACTATTCGATGGATTTGGCCCAATAACGAACTTGACCGAAATATTTGGACAATCAACCTATTTTGAGATTATGAAAACTCTAGGACTCTAGGTCATCTACTTCGGAAGATAGAGAGTAAACAGCCGGAGGGCCCGCGTCGGACATACTCAAATGTTCTTCATCAGGAAGTCGGACCCAATCGATTGAGACATTTGGGTAAAACGATAGCTCGCTGTTCCCCTAGAAACAAGCACGCAAAAATGAGGATGTTTTCAAGGATTGCCATAACTTTCGAATTTTACAACTACCGGTTACCCACGGAGTGTCACTGATAAGGTAGTTATTGAACCCTGGTTTTGTGTATTTAAATATCTCCGTGAGCTTAGGGCCCAATTGAACGTTTCACAAACTTTCCAAATAATCAACAAATTTGCCGACGGAAATTCCGAAGAGTGCTAAAATTGATGGGTCATAAAAATATGCACAAGAACATCTGGCTTAAAAATTCCCAATTGGGAACGGCAGTTTGGTCTAACGTTTTTGTGAAAATATTCGTTTGTTTACAATATTTTAAAAGAGCTTATCAATCTTCTTTTATTATGGTGTAATATCCATTTTAATCAGTGATATGATGTTGTGAAAAGAGTACAGAAAATTTTGTGCAATAAATCATTCTAGTCTAGTTCGAATTTTCGTTTTATTTCACATCTATTCGAATTCCCACCATTCGAACCAGTAATGAATGAAGTTTATTTAAGAATATGGTTTTCCTCGTTTACCATTTTTCAGTTGGAATCTACAGATTTGCTCAAAGTATTTCTACCGTTTTCGCTCTCTGACGTTCGAGACTACTGATGTGATGCATTGTTCGCTTTAGTGTGAAATTCACAGTCCCAGATATTTTGTAAAATAAGCAGTTGAGCTCAATTTCGTAAAAACTAAGTACTTAATTGAATAAGTAAATGTCAAAATGGGGGAAGACGTCTAAGCTGCCTCAATCTGTGACTAGATCATTTTGGAAGCTTTCGTAGTATTTATCGAAGGTGAAAAACTCAAGACACCATTTTCTTTCGAAATATCATTTATTACAAGAATGATTTCGACTTTGAAAAAAGCATTAACGTAGCATATTTTCACACCAAATTTATTCGGGTAGAAATCTGTGCGGATGCCACTTGTGACTATCATAGTAAAAAGGATAATTCAACTAATCTTATTTGAAAAGTAAGTTAAATAGATTAATTCTCTAAAAAACTGACTTATATGCCACTACAGTTTCAATAAAAAGTATCATCTATACCTTCTTTCAATGTCCCAGAAAACATTATCCCATTAAAAATATATTCTTTAATTTTTTCATTAATTTTTTAGTTTTTTGGATTGTTGAAATTGCGACAAAGAATGTAAAAATTCTGATTTCTTTGTCATGAAACTGCGTTTTCTGGAACATTATAAAATAGATATCTGTGATACCTTTAATTGATAGTGTATTGACATATAAGTCAGTTTTTTTGATAATCAACAATAAATTTGATTCAATATGCTGCAGTGCGGACTCCCAATTCTTCATAATTCAACACCCTATATGAGAAACAATGCTTCAGAGACTCTCATCATATAGAAATCATAATATGTATAATAACGGTAATGTGAAAATTGAAAATATAGTAACAAGCATTGAGAATTCAAAATTTCCAATCTATTCGCTTTCGGTTCCATAAAATTATAATATATTTTCAGGATTGATGAAATTTAATTATATTCAGGAAATCAACAACGTCCATAAAAAGATCATAGATATCTGACGAATATCTTATAAAGAATCGGTTCTAATAAAAGAAGATTTTTTTGGGAATTTTTAATTAATAAATTTTCTAGAGTGGCGATTATCTCGAAATTTGGAAAACCATTTAATTAAACATGATTAAAACACCTTCTAAATTATAAATTGATCAGATGAATATTCTAGGCGAAAATCAAATTTTGAATGCTAATAACTAACGATGGATTTGGCCCAATAACGAACTTGACCGAGATATTTGAACGATCAACCTATTCTGAAAAATGAAAACTCTAGGTCATCTCCTTCGGAAGATAGAGAGTATACGATCGGAGGGCCGGCCAGCCTGACCTACTTAAATTTGACCAAGGTTTCTCCATCAAGAAGTCGAACCCAATGGATTGAACCATTTTCGGCTCGATATTCGGAAATTACAGACATTTGGACAGAACGATAGCCCGCCTGTTCCACTAGTAACAAGCGCGCAAAAACAAAAATTTTCTGGCCTTCATAACCATAAAGTCAAACCAATGGTGACTGAAGAAATACTGAATATTAATTCAAAACGATCATATTACCTTTGTGCACATAAAAAATCAAATACCGTACCTGAAACAAGCACTAAGCACTAGCCTTTGAAAAGTGCTCATGAGCACAGTGTATAAAATTTGTTTGAAATTTATAACCATATCATTTCCAAGAAAGTGAAATCCGAATCGTATAAAATTTGTTTGAAACATCAAGAAAGTTTGAATAAACATCCCTAAAACCATCTAGAAATTTATATATGGGACAATTATTGTGAGATGAGGTATTGTTTCTTCTGTATATCCACATTCACAACTTGCACTTGGAACTGAGTTCGATATGAATAGCATGCTATTGGTAAGACCATGTCCTCTTCTCAAACGATCAAATTTTTCTTGGAAGATCGAAACCTGGAACTTTTTCAGAAGGATCAAAAATGAGATTTTTATTAAACATTTCATAATCTTCCATAATTCTTTATCGCTAATGTTCATATTAAAAAATGTATTATACCAGAATGGTTTACATGACTTCAATCTTGGAATTCTACTTTGTGGAATGTATGAAATAATTAAAAATTAATCAGGAAAAAAATGATATTTGCTCCAAGAATTCAGAGCTGCTGTCTGCGAACATGGGGAGGGATAATGTTAGACAAAACTGGTAACCAATGAACCGGTGTATATTTTATAGTGCCAATAATCATTCTCATGGATTGTGCATCGATTTTTGTGTATGTGAACTATTAAACAAAATAGAGGTACAATACTCAGTTGCAGGAAAGACTAAATCTAGAGATGTTGTGCGAAGAGTGGAAGAATCAGCACCCCAAGATGATCCAGCCAATGTCTGAAGATTATTATTCCTAGTTTTCAGTTTTAGGCTCAGATCATTTAAATGAGCCTTGTAATTGAGAAATGCATCTAATTTAACTCCTAAGTATATAGGATAGAAGTTATGTTCGATAGGAATCAATGAATGGAAGTTACCGCTAATTTCCTAAATTTTCATGATTATTCAGATGGAAACAATATAACTCTGTTTTGTTGTGATTTGGACATAATCGCCACTCAATGAAATAATTCTTTAAAATTGCCGAATAAGATGACACTATGTTTTCCAGAGTATGGAAATCCGAATGCTGGTGAGCAATAGCAATGTTATCAGCATAAACAAATTTCTGAGATGATGTCAAGGGTTAATCACTGAGATATAAATTGAAAAGTGAAGGAGCTAGAACTGATCCTTGTGGAAGACCGTTTCTCAATGTTTTGAAATGGCTACTTATTGTCAACAAAAACACGAAACCTTCTATCAGATAAAATATTTTCTAATCATCTAACCATTTTTCCACAGATGGGTATAGAGTTTGAAAATTAATCCATCTTTCCACAGTTTCATATGACGAAGATAAATCAATGAAAGCAGCTCCTGTTTTCAACATATCATTGAAGACTGTTTTTGTTTCAACAAAGCTTTCTTGATATGAAGACCAACAGTGTTTCAGTCTGTGTTCCTAGTCGAAACAAATAACTATAACATCGAAATATTTGTTATTTTTGAAAATCGAACCAAAAACGTCCTCAAGAGTTGGACTTGGGCTACCTTATGAACAACATTTTGTCAAACATGTACATGTCCGAGTAGCCGGCTAATCATACTTGTGTTTAGTAATTTGGAAAATATATCCTGCAATTTCGTTATTCATTTGCTTTTTCTTGTGGAACTAAAAATAAAAACTTACTAATATGTTATATTTCGCCAAATATATTCGAATCAAATAATCAAAACCATATTCAACATATATTGCATCAACGTTAATACTTTGCACTGCCATCTAGTGAAAATAATCTGAATGAGTCCTCTTCTCTGAAAATCTGTAAAAAAATCTAATCATTGTCTACAGCATTAATTAAGATGCCCTACTTTTTGTTAACCTCTCCATATAAAACGTCAACTCATTTGATTTTTTTTGCTTGGATTTTACTGGTCACTTTCAATTGTAGCGGCACTCCGTCACTGACAGGGGAGTGTGTAGGGATCACTTGGCGGCACCACATATAACCCCCGCATAGCCTAATTCACCGCTTCGGTGGCCAAGAGGTAAGCGCTCAAGTTTCACACCGACTAGGTACTAGGTGCCGGGTTCAACTCCCGGCGGCTCCCTCAAACTTCTAAACCACTGCGTCTATGGCATGGCGCACACAAGCCATACTGATGAGTCCAAATGAGTGCGCCAGGGACGAAACGCATAAGTAGGCATAAATCTTCCGATCCTACACAATATTTATATTAAATTTTGCTGCCAATATCAAATAGAATGAACTAAAATAAAATATGAACGGGCAGAATCGATTATAGATATTGGAGCAAATTAATGAGCACTCCGTTCAAGTGAACGAGAGATTGGAGCTCTTAGATATTGGTCCATATATTGACTCCGTGGATGGTTATATTTTCCATTAAGAAAGACTAAGAACATTTTTGAAATCAATTGAAGAATTTCGAAAATTTTGTGGTGATACTGAAAGCCCCATTTAAAATCAACTGAAGAATTTGAAAAGTTTGTACAAGTTAAAGATTTATAGAATTCTAACAAAGTCTATGCATTCATCAACTTGAATAAGTAGTGTTGTTTAATTTGATGAACTCTAACTAGATTTTTGGGTGCTTGGCATACGGGGCTAATTTAATCAAACAACCATTGGTTATTACATCAACTTTAGAAGCTAGTATTGGCCGCTTTCTTCATCAGGATGCTAAAAAATATCCGAAAAGGGACATTTTTGTGGGATACTACACCAAAACATCTTCCAAGAAGATTTCAATAACTACTGACTGGTATTTTCGAATCAGCTCAAAAAATGTACCTCAATATGAGACACTAGTGTAATTATCATATGTTCATTCAAGCCTTACTCATTCCCTAGGCCCCATCTGAATTGGAGCATGTCATCATCAATCAATAAAATGACATTTAAGTTCATTTCGGATTCAAAGCGTTCGGAAATTAAATAATTTGCCGTGAAATCAAAAGAAAGGCAGTATAATGGACCAAATAGCGATACAGATAAAAATTAAGTGAAGTACCGTTGCTATGTGATGGCAAACTTGGGTAATTACGATCTTAACGAACAGGTTCACATTTCTGGTCTGGTTTCTGGTAGTGCCATGAAATTACACGGTATCTGAGATAATGCGCCCATTGATCGAGATAGACCTGAAGGACTACTATACTTAATACCTAACTCACCGAGTTGAAGAACGCTGGAAGATTGAAGAAGGTAGTAGTTTCTTATGCTACATATACGGTTAACATGTGGATAATCATGAAAATATCATGGGATGAAAGTTTAATTCTAGAAAATACTATAAATAATATTTGTTGTGCTAAACTTTGCTAGGTTTCCTTTGATTTGTGCTGTTTGAATTTTTCTTTCGTATCAGGTAGTTAACAAGATTTTTTGATCGATATACGAAAACTACAGTCATTCGAGTAAAAAGAAAACTCGTTGTTGTGCCAGGAATAGTGAGTTGACTGAAATCACTTACATATCCTTAAACCAAACCGGATTATTGTCTTTAAGACCTGACAGAATGACTATACAGGGTGTTTCGAAAAAAGGTCACCCCCTATCTAGGATAGATAGAAAACTGAAAAATAATTGGGGTTTGCTCAGTAACGCCATCCGTATTCAAGATACAGGAGGGCCTTGAAGAAAAAAAATTATACACATTTTTTGTTATTTTGCAGAAACTAATGGCCACTTGTAATGAAATTTTATACGAATTAGTTTTGGAAGCTGATACATCCAATGAATTCGTTTTTATGTCTGACTCTCATAGAGGGCGCTAGTTACACGGTTCGTACCAAGTAGTATTGAACATAACATTTTTATTATTAGATTTATTGAGCAAAGTTTCAAGTGTACTTAAACATCATTCGATTTCACAAAAATAGGTACTCTTGGTAAAACTCGATACTGTGTACCGTTTACGTTTTCGGAGTATTTTGATTTAAAAATTAGTGATAACCGATGTTCGAATATGATTTCAAAAATTAGTGATGATAGGACCGATGTCAGTTTTAATGAAGTAATGAATGAAAAATTGTTTTGAGGATATTTATCAAACAAAAATCAGAAATTTTTAAAAAAAAAATTAAAGTAATGGATCCCGTTAACATAAATATGATTACAATTAGAGTATGTGTTCACGAATACACAAGGCTATCCTTTCTTCTAAAGAATCCATTAATCTTTTAACTGGTTGGGAGTCAGCTGTGAGATCATTAAATTGACGTTGTATTCTATCTTTCAAATCTTGCGGTGAATTTACCTCTGCAGCATAAAATTTTTCTTTAAGATACGACCAAACTGTGTAATCCAAGAGATTAAAATCACATGACCAAGGAGGCCAATGAATCGGAGCTTCTGCACCTCTACCAATCCATTGATTCACAAAATGCTTAGTCAACCAATTACGACACCTTCTATCAAAGTGCGGTGGAGCTTCATCGTGCATAAAAAAGAGATATCTTCGCGCGTTAACCGTTAAATTTTCTAATATCTCGAATAAGTGATTACTCAAAAAGTCCAGATACATATCACCTTTCAAATTTACAGGTGGAATGTGATAACCTATTAATTTGTTGCCTAAAGTTGCTGCCCAAACATTAACTTTAAATGAGTGTTGGTAATGTGCTACCCTTTTAACATGTGAATTCTCATCACCCCAGCATTATGGGAGTTAAACATACCTTGTCGCGTAAAAGTGGCCTCGTCCGTAAAGAGAATACATGTAAAAAAAAATGAGGGCTGTCCTTTCTTGTAATGTTTGACAAAAATCTATTCTAACCGGTAGATCGTCTGATAAGAGCTCTTGGACTTGTCTGTAATGATAAGGATGTAGCTGCTGCTCCTTAAGTATCCTCCGAGTACTTGAAGAAGACGAATTGTTTGTCTTGCTACATCCCTTACCCTAACTGTTGGATTTTGATCAAGTAAATTTAAAATCATATTTTCTTTATCAATGGTTCTTGTTGTTCTTGGCCTACCAGAATTTATTTTTTTAGGTCCCACACACCCAGTTTCTCGACAACGTCGATTGCTCTAAATGTATTTTTACTTAGAATGTTTCTTCGAGAATACTTTTCTGCATAATGCGTAACAGCTGCACTATCGTTTCTTAAACACTCTCCTAAGGTTAATAACATGTCAGTGTATTCAAAATTCAGTACATTTTGATTAACAATATCTAATTTAACAAATAGAAATGTAATTATTGTTGACTCAACGTCAAAACTATTAAATGAAAGACAGTTTTCCATGGCAACTGAAATTTCAGAGAAAATGCTATTGCCGTGTAGAATCCATCGGTTATTACGTCATAATTTTCAAATCAAAATACTCCGAAAACGGTACACAGTGTCGAAATTTACCAAGAGTACCTTTTTTGTGAGAAATTGAATGATGTTTAAGTAGGCTTGAAATGTTGCTCAATAAATCTAATATTAAAAAAGTTATGTTCAATACTGCTTGGTACCAACCGTGTAACCAGCGCCCTCTACGAGAGTAATACATAAAAACGAATTCATTGGATGTATCAGCTTCCATAACGTATTCGTACA
Source organism: Micraspis discolor (assembly GCA_030674115.1). Taxonomy (NCBI): domain Eukaryota; kingdom Metazoa; phylum Arthropoda; class Insecta; order Coleoptera; family Coccinellidae; genus Micraspis; species Micraspis discolor. The sequence goes on from JARTUT010001740.1 coordinate 9,784,054, forward strand.
AAATTTCATTACAATGTGGACAGTAGTTTCTGCAAAATTTGAGCAAAAATTATCAGTTTTCTATATCCTAGAGAGGGGTTTTTTTCTGTATAATCATTCTGTCAGGTCTTAAAGACAATAATCCGGTTTTGTTTAAGGATATGTGAGTGATTTCAGTCAACTCACTATTCCTGGGGAGTTTTTTTTTACTCAAATGACTGTAGTTTCGTATATCGTTAAAAATAATTTTGTTAACTACATGATACGAAGGAAAAATTCAAACAGCACAAATCAAAGGAAACCTAGCAAAGGCACAACAAAAACTTTTTATAGTATTTTCTAGAATTAAACTTTTATCCCATGATAATCGTAATTGATTCCTCGCTTATCCTATGGTGAAACATAGTTCGATATTAAATCTAATTGATCATTTACAAAAACAAGATATTGTTTAAAAGCTGATGTTATTTCTAAATATTCTAAAGGGTCCATGCGTTTACCTTTATGGCATTTGTGAAATATTTTGGTTTTTTCAAAATCAATAAAATGTTTGAAGTGATGCAGTGACTAGAGAAACCAGTAGTGGGTTTGTTGTGGAGGATTGATTTTTGTGTTCATCAATTCATTTTGCCAGGAACTACCAGTTTGACCTATATAAAATGCAGGGCATTTATTACAATGAAGCTTTTATACACCGCATAATTGTGTGTTGATCGCTCGATCCTTACCATTAAAGCACATTGATCTTAGATTTTTCTTATTAGTACAACTAATGTCAATATCATAATGTCTGAGTCTTTTGCAAATTTTATAACTCAGAGATGGGATGTAGTCGATATATGCATATTTTTTGGTTTCAGTTTCATTATTTGGTGGATAAATTGAATGTAACAACTTTTTCTGCCGCTTTCTGAAAAGATTTCACTAAATAAATTAGATGATGGGGATCCCATGGCCATTTAGTTGTTGGTAGATTTTATCATTGAATTTGAAATAGCTTTGTCCCAGACATATCTTAAGAAGTCTCATTAACCGATATCGTTTTATTTCAGTTTTGAAAATGGGATGAAATCCGAAACATGCATGTCAACGATGCTTTAAATAAAATTTTGAAACGTACAGTCAAGCGTTTTTATTAATTTTTTTATTTAAATTTTTTGTTAATTTCATCCCATGATATCCTTTTTATTATCAATATGTTACCGTATATGTAGCATAAGAAACTACTACCTTCTTCAATCTTCCAGCGTTCTTGAACTAGGTGAGTTAAGTATTTATTATAGTGTCCTTCAGGTCTATCTCGATCAATGGGCGCATTATCTCAGATACCGTGTAATTTCATGGCACTACCAGAAACCAGACCAGAAATGTGAACCTGTGTTTTTCTTCAACGCCCTGTATCTTGAATACGGATGGCGTTACGAAAATTTTTTACTCCATTAACTATGAATGATTTTAAACCCGAAAAGAGACATACCAGTCATAAATAAATACCTTATGATCTAATGTGATTATCAGCTTAAAAGTTCGCAACGAAGAATCCGATTCCGCCTAGATTTGAGTTTAATCAAAAATGAAAAATAGGAGTGAAGTTATATCCACTAATTGGATCAAAACCAATGGGAAGCATCGAGAGAATTCTGTCTCTGAAATGAATTTAATACCGTTAATTCAGTAATTATGAGTTTCCTTGATAAAATCGAGTTCTTAACATTTATCTTGAGGAAGGTATACCGTTACAGGGGCACCTACGCGTTTGCAGCAGTTGTCGCTTTTATATAACGACAGTATCATATATGTATTCTTATTTGTTTACATTTCTGGTCTGGGCACGTCCCCATTTATGAAAAGATTATCTCAATGATGATAGAGGTTTAGTGTCTGAAAGAGGTTAATTTGATCATAAATATTCTTCGAAACGGATACTGGAAATTCTACAACTACGGAATACGCTTTATCTCTCGATCTCGTAATTCAATACTTTACAAAGTAGAATTACTTCAATGTATCTTGATTGTACGGGGTGTTTTAAATATTTTTTTTCAATTTCGCGAACAGATTCTGGATCTTAAAATAAAGAAGATTTTTTCATTGAGAATATAAAAAACATTGCGAAATATGAATTCTGACCACAATTGTACAAAAATTAATCAAAGATAGTAATGAATAATGGAGATCTGCTGCTGAGGAATCAAGTCATATGAAAGCTAATATTTGATGCCCGCTAGCTGTATTTTTCTTTTATGAACGGACTGAAAAATATTTGCATACACTGGACAACTAAAAGCGAAAAATGAATCGACTTTCTAATTTGATCATGCAAGTAGTTTTAGAATTTCAAAGCAAGAAAAATATCTTCAAAATTGCTAATATATGGACCTAAACTTATATGTATTTAATTTTTCAATAAATCGGGACTATAATCAGCTGTATGCAGTATTGCAACTAGGTGTTTTACACCTGATAGAGTTATTTCTGTAGTTCTCATTACTCTGATGATTTAAAGATTCTGTAAAAATCAGTTGATGACATTGATGTGAAAAAGCAGTGCTCGCATATTCATTCATTTGAATGATATTATAGCAGGGCTCTTTCAGATATGAAATTATTTTGTATTCTCATGTTATGAATTCTGAAAAAGTTCCAATTGTCGATGAGAATATCACGAAAATACAGAAAAACAATTGGAAAACTTTACAATGATTCCTGAGTAACGAGTAGCTGAAAATTGGCATCCTAAATTACTTGAAATAGAACCACAAAATCAATTCTTAATTTCAAAATCGTTTGATCAATGATCAGAAATTTCATAAATATTGCTAGGCTAAAATAATTTTGAAATACTCACAAAATTTTTTGTGAAGATTACTTGATTTAACTATGATTTATACTGGAATTTGAAGAAAAATTTGTCCCTATATAAAATATGATGTCTTGCATATTCTAAAATTTCATTATTATATAATTTTTCGCATACGAGTGCTAGTTGTTTTGTTTCCGGGAATCGCCAAAAAATTTTGAAAAACTTTCGACGTGAATTAATAAAACGGTTTTCGATGATTAATATTTGTTGGTGTTCTCTATTTTTCGATGTTATAAGCGCAACTGATATTTGATATAAATCGTATTTATTCAGCATTCTTATATCCTGCCATCAGGTATATGAAAAGATTCCTCTGATTTCATCATAGACGTTATTTACTGTAATCAATTTACATATAGCAACATTTCTCTACGAATCCGAATATTACCGAGAACTAAGGAAGTGATGAAAAAAGTGGAAAAATTAATTTCCCCAGTGTAAAAGTGACAGCCCTGTTGATTAAATTTCCGACGAATTGAACAGGATAAGCGAATTTACATTTTGAACGCTGTGGGTTGTTGAATAGAAATTCAGGGCGTGCGATGAAAAATTGACTCATTTAGGGTAGAAATTGTGTAATAATACGTATTTTCATTACGATCCCATCATATTTGACATCTTTCGGTTTGGGTGGCTAGATTGCACCAATTCATTCGACGATTACCTCCATTCAATGCTTTGCGAAATCGACTTGTCGATGCATCCAAAGTATTTGAATTGAGAAGAGAATAAACAAATTAGAAGAAATGTAATTCTTTCATCATCATCCACCAGAATTTCGGTCGGGTAAATACTTGTCCTTTGAAAAACCTTCAATATTCAAATCTAAATTACACAGAAGCCATGATTCTTCGGAATCGAATCTTCTGAAACCTCGAAATGATTTTTACGAGCTTTATATTAAATTTTTTCAGATCATCAAATTGTGACAACATACATTATTTCACCGTAAATGAACCATTTCGAATAACTTTCCACTAGCTGAAACTGTATTAATAGGTCCGATCGATGTCAATCGAATGAGTCTCTCTGACAGCATCGATCAATGAAATTTCTTTTTAACATTTTTGAACTTTTCAATACTTCTTATTTTCCATTTCACAAAAATATGGAATTTTCAAATGAATAATATAAGGCATTTTTAAATATAGAAATGTATGAATGTGGCCTAGAAACAACAGAGAACTTGAATGTCAACGTGATTAATAGACACTGACTTCTGTGATTCCGGGCCCTTAGGTGAATGAAAAAATAATTATATCTTCTGATGAAAAAAAGCAAGGATAATGAAATTTTATAATATGTAAGATATCGACTACGTACATACATGCACGAATTTTTGTTCAGATATGATGGATATCCTATGAAGTATAAAGTATTGAAATTTGTTTTTTGAGAATTCTTTTGAAAATTTTATAGCGTGCCGGTTTCTGCGAAATTTTGCACGCTTATATGTTTCACCCCAGTTCAGATATCTCCCGAACCCCGAATTACAATTCGATCCAATGGATATTCTAAGAGTTACTGACAAAAATTAATTACAGAGGCTTATAACTCTTGAATTGAGATTTTGCCCAATGACGACTCGACGGAGATATTCAGACAGTTGGCCTATTCTGAAAATATGAAAAGTTTCATCTCTTTCAGAAAATGGCTAACTGGCTTGACAGACATACTCAAGTTTGGCCTTGAAACTTAATCGATTGACACTATTTTCAGCTCGATATTCGAAAGTTACAGACATTTGCGCTAAACGATGATTCGCTGTTTTATTAGAACAAGCAATAGTTGACTGAAATTTGGAAATTGTTTATTCCTGGCTCAAATATTTCGGATGCGTTTTCAAACCAGCCAAATAATGAGCCTCTACTGTTGATTTGTATCACGTATAATCAAAATTAAACATCCATTCTGATTGATGAAATGATGAACATTATTTCGACACACCGATTCTAGACGAATTGACGTTAACTCAATTTGAATAAATGATTTTACCTACTCATTTTGTGACCGATTCATTATTATTTCAGAACGTGATGCTTCTATCAACGACAATCATATCGATATTCGATTGAAATAATAAATTTATGACCTCGTAGTTAAAATAATGGTCAATTCACTGCATTCTGAATTTCGTTTTAAAAGTGTTAATTCATATTTATTCCGGGTAGCGATTGAGAGGGGTTGGTTTAAATCTATAGATTGTTTTGTTGTGTGAATTTTCGTTTTCTTTTCATTCAATAAATTTGATCGTTAAACGGAATATCTTTCTATCTAATATACAGGTTGTTTCAGAAAAAGTGATCCCAACTGTTGGATAGATAAAAAAAATCAGTTTTCATGATAAAGGACATTGAAAAAAAAATACTTATACAACATTGTGATGATTTTTTTAAGGAATTTGTTTTGGCAGCTGATACATCTAATAAGTTCGATTTTATGTCTGAGTACCATAGAAGGCGCTAGTTACACGATTCGCACCAAGTAGTATTTAAAGTAACTGTTATAAAATCAGATTTATCAAAAAAAATTTCAGATGATCTTCAATAAAATTAAATATTACACAAAACGATAATGATAGAACTCAATACTGTGTACAGTCTTAGGAATGTTTTCATTTGAAGATTATGAAGTATCAACCCATGCTGGTGCGAAATAAAGAGAAAGATATTTATGTGTGAAATATTAGTATAACTTATCAAGGCAGTAATTGGAGACAAATAATGCAAATCCTAACTTGACCAAAATCAGAACCAACTTTATCTGTTGTCGCAGATGTATTCCCGACAGAACTATGAATAGTACAAAATGATAGATTACAAATAACTGCCAAAATTGCCACTCAAATAAAATCCAATGATCATTAAATACCGTCTTCACCTTTCCGAGAAATCTAACGTGGGTGTCATTTGGAAAGTCGAAGAGAAATCAAATTCAATTCCTTATAATTATAATATCTGAATTGGGAACAAAAAAATACTTTGCAAGGCTGTTTCGTAGATCGCATCAACTTGTCCCATCCTTATAAGGAAACTGGGAGGTTAATATTTGTGTTTAAATTATCCAAGATTAGTTACCGGTTCTCTCCGACATTTGTCAGCGTTTGAATATTTGCAACATATGGTTCCGTTGTTACGTAAATTATTTGGCGCCACGTGTTTACGAAATGAATACAATCACGACTGCTGTGAATACTTTGTTTCCATTTGCGTTCAACGGAAGAAAAAACTCAAAGAGGTGGAGCGAAGATAATGATTCTTGATACTCGTTGTCTTCGTTCAAAATTTTTTTCAGAATTGTGTATATAGGATTAATACACATACATAATCCACTATTCATCACCTATCACGATGTCATAGACGTGCTTCGAAGCACCGCGATCATAGTTTTGGAGCATTTCTATTGATCAATCGACACGAACCCTTTTTTGAGCGATTGACAAATTGTGTGGGATCCAACGCGAACAAATTTTTTTGACGGTCAAATTTTCATGCTATATTCAATGTATGCTGGTCCCACTAAAGCCCAAGGTTGTCTCAATATCACGATAGGTCACATGACGATCTTGCAATATCAGTTGGGGCACAGCATCAATGGTTTTCGGAATAACAGATTTTGGACGACCTTCACGAAATTCGTCTTGGAGTGAACTACGAGCTCAGTTGAATTCACCATACCATCGATAAACATTGATCCTTGATGGAGCTTAATCGTCAAAAATTGAATAAAGTTCATCGATGCACTGTTGTTGAGTATATTCACGTCGGAATTGGTAAAAATAATCGCGTGAAAATTTTCACGATTTAATTCCATTTTAGGGACGAGATGAATCTTTAAATTTTCTGACTATATACGCAAACACAAATAGAGCAGTCGTATAGTTTAAAATACCGAGGAAAATTTTATTTATATATAGTATGATAGTATAATTTAGAAATCTTCATGAGGAATGTTACGATAAATAATAAATATTTAGGCATGGATACCCTTTTCAAAATATTTTATGAGAACCAATACACTGAAAGTACATAAATAAAAACGTTTCAACATCAATACATTTTTTGGTTAATTTATAATCGATGATATAATTCAGCTTAGACATTTAACTTGATATCGAGTATAAATGTTGTTAATCATCAATAACTACCTGCTTTTTTCAGATAAAACAACTTCAATGAAATGCAAAAATAATTATACGTTATATATTGAACAATCTGACCTTACAGATTAAAACGTACACGTTTAATGAATTCATGCAAATTATTGAATATTGAATATCAATGGAACAAAAACATAAAAATGAAAAACTCTATTTGTTTCTAGTTATTCTTTCGACAATTTAATCCTATGATCTCATTTTCGTTAGGAGTACGGTTATTCCGCAGCTGTGACAACAAAATTATTACTGATATTTCTTGATCTAAATAACAGCGTAACTAATTTAATCTGCAATGGTCGTTCCATTGTTTTTTGCGATTATAATATTATTACACCTGCCATTTCTGATTCGTTGTGAGCAGGTATCTGAAGCGAATTATAGTTTTTCATTGTGAGGTAGAGTAATATTTGATTTAATTCTACTAGATTTTCCACATTCCATCATCCCGGCTCCTCTTAGATGGTAAAGTAGGAATAGTCTTTATACAAGAAAATTTATTACTTGGATTCTTGTTCTCTGATTGGAATAATGTTGAAAAATACGGACGTGAGCTCAGATGTTTTTGCACGGTATTATAAAGTCAACTGTGAAACATTGTGATATAAAAACAACGGAGACTTAGAACTGAAAGAATCGATAAAAAAATTATTTCAAATGAATAATAAGATTCAGATTTCCACAAATTTTTATTGTTTTTTACAATTGTTTTCTTGTGGCTTCATCAAGTTTTACATTTCGAATGATAGTTTCACTGAAGTAATTCTGTATTTATGTCTGTAAAACTGTTCCGGAACGTCGTCTCAAATAGGGTAGTGAATATTGAGGTATGTTAGGATTTTTTCAGGAAGACGTTAAACAACGGGGACCGGTCAACATCTATTTGTTCATTCAAAATAATATTTTGTGAGTTATCTGTTTATTTCGAGGGCTTCTAAATGTGATAATCATGAACTTTTACCTTCTGTATGGAGGATTTCAAAATACTGGTTAAAAGTATGTCCGTATTCATTTAAATGTTTAGCATATCATATGAGGAATTAGTATTTTCGGTTACGTAACTACGTTGATGTTCTTGAATCCGTTTGTTTGATGATTTTCCGGTTTGACCTATATAAACCATAGGGCAATCCGAACAAAATAACTTATAGTCCCTTGATTTGTTTTTCAGATCTATTCGGTCTTTGTTATTTTTTTATATGATGTCCTAGATTGTTTGTTGTTTTGAATGAGACCTTGGAGTTGAAATTTTCGAGGAAATATTTAGCTACTGATTCTGAAATGTCTTTAATATAACTGAGACAGATGTATTTTTTGTCTTTATTATCTGATGTTGTTGGGAAGATATATTTCATTGCAATTTTCTTCTCTTTTTTGAGAATGAATTGATCAGTTAAGTTTGGATTATATCCATTGTTTTTTGCTGTTCAATAATGTTCAATTCTAAAGTGAAATCTTCTTTGCTCATTGGAATTTGGATTAATCTATGAACCATACTATTACAAGCTGAAAGTTTATGAGTAATAGGATGGTTTGAAAAATTATGGATTGCTATATCTGTATGGGTGGGCTTGCGAAATATACTGAAATCATGCTTATCGTTCAATTTTGATATTTAAAACCTGATGAAGCCACAATAATGGCGAAAAAATTCTTGTAAAGAACAATAGAAATTTGTGGAAATCTGAATCTTATTATTTATTTAAAGTGAATTTTCACCAAGTAAACACCGATACAATTAAATATATTAAAGTATTTCAAATTAAAAATATTCAACTTGCAGTCATTTATGGCAGTTTTCATATACCAAAACCTCCTTCTTTCGAAATCAGATCTTCACATTGTTGCATAGGATCTGAGTAACCCAAAATTAAACAAACACAAACATGAAATAATATTCAATGAGTCTGGAAGCATAAGATATGTCAGAATAGAATTAAAATGATCAGAAATAACAATGATTTTGGTCATTTTCTTCTAAGAAGGTGAGATGGCTTATTATAATAATAATTCACCAACTTTATTCTTTTTCCTTTAAATGTTTTATTCATCATTCTCAAAAATTTATGAAGAAAAAAAAACCATTCACGAATTTATTATAGCATTTTGTGTGAGTGTATCACTTAAAAATCTCCTATGACTTCTCCTGATCATGCGCAACGATAATAAAATTGAACACTATGAAAGATATTGATAATATAAATATATTCTCAAATTATCCTTGAGATCAGACGTATAGAGAAGAATCTAATAAAAAAATTATTTCGAACAAATACGACGTGTTCACACCAACGTAGTTGAATAATTATATGTAATAATAATTCATTAAAAATTTGACGTTTCTGTTGAAACATCAATTTCATCCAGAATAAATTGAAATTAATCGATTTCATTCAGCATTGGCAGCAAAAGATGAGAAAGAAGTACACGCCCGTTCCTGGTAGAAAAAAATCGTTGCTCCAATTAAAAATCCACTGAAAGCGAGTTAACTATATTATATGTGTTCATAATTTCTTGCTGTTAATTTCAAAATATTAAAGTTTCCCAGGCAGGCAATTTTAATCCGCACATAGTATTTTTTCACGCAACGCTAAAAGCTATAATTATCGGTAAACGCTTCAATTATCCCCAATACAACAAAAACATCTGTGAGATTTCAGTATGTTCTTGATGAGATTTACAAACTGAAACATGCGAAGGAGTTTTAAAACCTAGCGGCCTCTCAATTACTTCCTATAAAAATTTAAAATACAGAAATTATTCTCTATTTATCCTCCATTTACTCATTTAAGTCGGAATAGAACAGCGGTATTGCTTCCGCTTTTAATGATAGTTGATCATTGGCTTACGAATGTAATTAATTTTTTACCCCCGATATCGATTAAGCACATCATGACACCCCTTATTTTAGTTTCAGGGAATTTCCACCAACCTGACTTGGTTTTATATAGGTTGTCCCATAAATAGGCCTACAAAGTTCCACTTATAATAGGTATTCTAGACATTATTTGAGATATCTTCGTTGCAAATCATTCACAATAAAAACGTTTCATTAGGGAGCTGGAGATTCATGAAGATGACGTCCAATTACCAGTTTTGTTAGGAGCTCAAATTCCCTTCTTGTAAAAACCAATCAAAAGTAGGAATATCAACTTCATCGCTCAAAAGGAAAACTGTAAACTAATTAGAACATGAGTGAAGATGATGGACACTAATCTTTTCGCTCAAGTTGAAATTTGGCCAAGATCTCAGAAACAATGAAACATTGAGGAACACAGCTAAAATCGTCAATAGTTTCTTTGAATATTAGATTCATAATTCAGCACTCATACGGTTGGAAACTTGGCGTTATGGGATTTGGCACACCGATCACTCATAGGGCATCGCCTCAACCTTGATTAGAATATTTTTATGGAATGCCAGTTCATTCCAACCACTCCTTTATTTAATTGACATTCCACTTTGAACCCCTGAATATACATTCGGCTAGCCATAACTCCGCTTTTAGTCTATATCAACAAGGGAATTTCCTGCGAAAAAACCCATAAACCGTAAAACAACGATCCATCACAAAATTGTCCCCCAAATTCAATGAATTCAAAATATAACCGTAACAATATCCGATTGGAAAATGAATGGCTCATTTTACCCCATCCAGTTATTTATTTTTATGATTCATTGGCATGTTGGATGGGTAAATTGAATAGATAACATTTAATTCCTACAAGAATAAATTCATAAATATCATCCACATAACCGAAACCAATGAAAAGATATCGATCTGAATAAATTTTTATGTTTATGTTCGAAATACGCCGATTAATTCATTGTATACACAATATAGTTCATTTCCCCAATGCACTGTTTGTTTGCATATTTTGCATAATATGAACGGTTTCCACAGATCTGGAAGTTTTGGAATATTTGTTCGATGTTTGAAAAAATTTGATTGAATCCGAGTGTTCAACACGAATTTATTCACTCGTGAAATGAATCAACTCTGAATAGATTGCTGTTAGTTTTTAGGGGTAGTATACCCTCAAATATTTTCATCATGCCAATACCACTATAGGATAAGGGTGCATTTTTTTCCAACTTGGATATTAGTGCCTGAGAAAGCTCTTCAACTCCTCTTCATAATGCTGACATTGATATAATAATACGAATTAGTTCATCGCCCAGGAGTCTGTCACAATTGGGAATATCGAATAATTTGAGTCTACAAGCTATTTCCGTAAAAAAAACGCTATAACTAAAAACACATATATTTGTTTCAGTTCATAACATATAAAAGCTAAATGACTTCAGCAGAAGTTACACATCACTATCCAATTCTTGCATCGCTATCTCAAAATCTTCGGGTCTTGCTTGAGGATTTCAAACAGTGAGAGGATAATTTTAGAGTTTGGTGTCATATGGCGCAAATAATGAACACTTACTTAGAAAGCAGAAGACAAGGAAGTTCCGATGTCAACAGTAGGAGATGTGTGAAACTGCCGCTGACTCTTCAGTTGGATGATGAAAAGCTCTCTCCAACTCTAACGCAGACTGTTTGATCTTGAAGTTTGATATGAGCATGGTCTAATGAAATAATTTTGATCATATCAGCACTGGAAATCTCCTCTTTCATTGAAAATCGCCATAATGATCAACCCCCCAAAGAATCCTGTACATGGAATAGAAACCAAAAGAGTAATGAGATCTTACTTTTATCATTTGAATAACCCTTCATTCTCTGTATCTGAAGTGGATTCTTTGGTTTCATCTATCTGTGAAATGCGAATTGAGTTCAGAGTGTGGACTCTGCTGATATCCCCTTCTTTCTAAAACATTTATAATCTTCATACTGAACCAATGATGAATGGATATGTCTCGTCGAAAGGTGGTTAAAAGTCAGGCCATGAATATCCCAAAACTGTTGCGGTAAATGCTGTCGTTAATGTTTTTTTATGACGTTGGACAAAAATTACCAAAGTTTAATTCCTTGTAATCCGACTAATTCAGGATTTACGGAGATCGTGATTAACTCCTACGTAGATAATTGCTGCGCGTGGAAATTAATTATCTTTAATTATGAATAATTTAAAGGATATCTTCTCTAGACGCAAAAGCACGAAGGGCCAAATGGCCCCATAAATTATCGACCTGAACAGAGTGTATTCAATAAACAAGTTTTCGAGTTATAAGGCATTATTCATTGATTTATGAGGAAACGCGACAGTATGATTTTTTTTTCGAAAACAACATAAATTGATTCGTCTGTCATTTTTGGCAATTGAATAAAGTTTCGAGTAGCCATTTCTTGTTTGAATGATAACCAAATCCGTGCTGATTAAGAATTATCAGAAATTATTTCATTTCAATATTGGTTCACTTTCTTGTATTAATTCCAGTTTTTGTAGGTTACTGCATCATTGATGAGGGTGCAGAGTTTTTCTCTAATGTCGACAACCTTTGCACGCTTGTTTGTGGTGCAATAACTACCTTTAACTTTCATACAGATGAGTTTAAATATTTATATTTACACAGTATGATTGATTTCGTAATAGTTCCAAATTTGTTGAATTGTTCGCCGATTATTAGCATATTTGATTTGGTTTCGTCAATAATCTCGTGAAAACGCACCTCATTAATTTCTATCTTGTAAGTTCAGAAAAAGTTAAAACAAGGAAATATTCTTCACAATACTCAACTACTCAAAACAAGTTTGTTAATAAATAAATAGCTGTATTTTCTCCAGTTAAAGAAATTCAATTGAATTCAAATCGCAATTCATAAAATGAATGGTCATCAGCTTCAATAAATGAGATATCTATGATTCAAAGCGGTCAAATTTTCCAAGAATTTATCACAGTTTTCACTCAAGTCATTCACCAGGCTACCAATATAATGCATAGGTGTTTGAATAATTTCAGTAATTATAATTTAGACAGTATCCGTTGAATATTCTGTGTGAATGAAAATTTATAAGAGTATACGGGGACATTCGAAGAAATTTTTTCGAAAAACACCTTTATCTGTTAGTTTTTCCTATAAACATTGAAGAACTCTCAAACCATTTGAAATAGGTGGAACAAATGTTCCATACAATCATCGCAGAATTCACTAATACATCTAAAAATGACAAAATAAACAGGGTGTTCTATTTAATGTCTACTACTCGTACGAAATTGAATCGTTTATGATCGAATTCATTTTAGAGCGTAAGTATTTAACGACTTAAACCCATAAAAAATTTTCCAATCGATAAACTTTTATGAGCTGTTCCCCGTAAGATACACAGTCTATTTCGTAGAGAAAAACACAGCTATCTGAGATATCGAGATTTCGTGAAAGCCTCAGATTTATTCTTCGTACCATTACCTCTACAAGAATATTTTCATGTTATCTCTGAGAGAAGTCGAATCGTAGGAAAATGTTATCATGAAATTTCATCTGATAATATAGCTCTCTTGGTATCTCAAATTGTCATACCAATTAATTTCGGATATGAGGAAGAGGGCTATCAGATTCATACATGAAATCGTATTTTTCATTCCGAGGAAATGAAATAAATTGAAATTTTTTCGTATTCACAACGTATCGGAAACCAAAGTATAAGAGGACATGAAGACTCCAAATTATGGAACTCCTTAACATTGACATGGATTGAGAGGACAGGATGGAGCTGTCTTCATGAAAGAATTGGTTTGTTATTGATTTTGAATTCTCATATCTTCAAAAAGTGAGCACATTCAATTATTTCAGGTTTAGATTGTTTGCTAACCAATATCAGGTATGAATGAAGGGATAAATTAATTGAACGCTTGATATGAGATCCTTGCGAAGGACAAACTCTACTTCTTAAAGCGAAGAAGAATTGTGAAACATTAATAGATTTTTTAGCGCTTACACTCCAAGTGGGACAGGGTGATATCGTTCTGCAGATACGTTTAAAATTCTTCAATATCGAGCCAAAAATGGCCTTGATCAATTGGTTTCTTATACTTTCATCATAGGTTGATAAACACTGTATAAAGTCTGAGCCAACAATTTAATTGAATACTTGGATTGAAAAATGATTAGTCTAGCGTCACTCAAGCAATGATATCTTTGAAACTGTTTGTCATAATGGACTTAAATTTTGACACGTTTTTTTAAGATTGGTACTTCATTAACATCGATTGTGTTTTCTTGTTGTTGCGTCATCTTAATGAAAATTTCAAGGATTCACAGCTTATTCAAGAAATTTAATCGTCCACTCTAGATATTTTAGAAAGAATCGATTATCCGTAAACAGATACCCCTTCAGTGTTTGCACATCTGTCTGGAGCGCCATACGAAAAGTCGAAAGCCCGAGAAAACAGCTTCCAATTTTAATGGAAATAAATGCATGCATCATGAAGTTTTCTCGTTAACCTTCGCGCCAAACAATTGCTTCCCATTCTTTCTAATGTCGAAAGAAAAAGCTGCCCCTGAATCAACCAGAATAGGTTGGGTCGTAGTCCGTGCAGTGAAAAATTTATATATTTAGACAATTCCGAGGAAACTATTCTTGAAATTATAGGTAGCTTCGTGAATAACTCGTTATATGAGGAAGGGAGAAGATTCAATAAGTGGGTATTTGAAATCTTTTTGCTTACTCTATGGAAGATTATTCACAATTCCAAGGGCCCCATGGTGGTATCCCTAGATCCGATTTCGAAGAATCATCACTTGGATCACTAGACCTGGTATAAAATTGCCCTACTAGCAGCGCAGAAATTCAACCCGAATTTGTCATAATTTTGTTAGATTTGACTAAAAGAGTGGTCTTTCAAACAATACTAGGGTGGCTTTTTATAACAATTAATCATCGAAAATCGCTATATTGTTTTTCAAAATATACCCCATTGAGATCTATACTTTTTTGTATGCATTTCAACCAATTGTCGAAGTATTTTTGCCACTCCTATTGAGGTATCTCCAAAACATGCATTCTGAACGCATCAACCGCTCCTTCAGGTGTCGAAAAACGTTGACCTCTCATTTTATTTTGTACGAACGGAATTGAAAAGATGTCATTCGGTGCCAAATCAGGACTAACGCCGGATGACTCATCGAATCGATGTTCTGAGTGCTCAAAAATGCAGTTGTTTGAACCGATGTGTAAGAGATCGCAATGTCGAGGCGAAGGGTGATTCGTCTTCGGCATTTGGTGTTCCAGATTTCTTGGAGGACAACTGGCAACCAAATGGTTGTGTACCACTCAGATTTTACTATTCTGCGATGTTCTGGTGCTACGATTGTGACATGTCCAATTTTTCAGAAAAACAGGCGATCATTTGCTTGTAAATGCTTCGTGAGCGAGCAACTTTTGTAAAATTTGGCTCCTCTTGAAACACCCATAGAGTCGACTGCTGTTTACTTTTACTGTCACAATATCATAGACGTGCTTCGAATCACTGCGATCGTAGTTTTGGAGCATTTCTTTCTACCAATCGACTCGAGCCTTTTTTTAAGCGATTGACAAATTGTGTGTGATCCAACGCAAATAAATTTTTCTGACAGCCGAATTTTCATGCAATATTGTATGCTGTTGCCACTAATGCCTTAGGTTATCTCAATCTCACGGTAGATCACATGAGGATATTGCAATATCAGTTGGTGCACAGCATCACTGCTTTTCGGCAAAATAACTGATTTTGGGGGACCTTCACGAAATTATTCTTGGGGTGATCTACGACCTCGGTTGAGTTCACAATACCATCGATAAACACTGGTGCTTGAGGGAGCTTCATCGCCAAAAATTGAATTAAATAGATCGATGCACTGTTGTTGTGTTAATACACGTCGAAAGCTGTAAAGAATAATCGCACGAATTTTTTCACGATTTAATTCCATTTTTTAGGCGAGATGAATCTCTTGAGTTTCTGTAAACGTAAATACCGTTCGTATATCGAAACGTTTCGACTACGTTTAACCTCAAAAATGTCAAGCTTTACGATAGAGCTGTCAGTTGGCAGATTCCAACACTAGGGTTGTTCAATCCCGAAATATAAAAGGCAACCCTCGTATATTAAGTGATAATCTCAGACTGCGTACTAATGTTTTAGAGAAAACGCTGTTGTCAAAGGGGGCTGGCTGACCTGCTTCCGCACGGTCCATTCCTTGACCATAGATTTTACAATCACAGACTGTCATAATAATAATATGAGCCTATTTTCTGGAATTAGCATTTTGATCTCATACAACATAACATATAATGTAATGATTAATTTTTTTCATTTGCTGCTTTGATGTCTTAACCCTTTTTGAATTTCAGATTAAAGTTTCTCAAGATCTTCTGGAGAAAGAATATATTTGTTTGAATGTCAAATGTTGTTGAAAATGCCAAATTTGGAGTATCACTGATTTTTCTTGTGAACACGTTCCACTTCAACATATCGCTAAACTTATGCTGGAGGAAAAAGAAATTTACTGACCTTTTGTGTAATTTCGACCTGAATATATAGAAGACATCCATTTTCGCGATTTTCTTTTTGAAATTTTGGGTATTTGGACATCGTCCGGGATGCGGTTTTTGGTCGGTATTTCTAGAAGTGGATTTGGATTTTCTATTTTTTTTTTGTGAAATTACTCTCTCTGCTCATTGGCTTCTCCAGGGCAAGGCAACTGTAAAATCAAGGCAAGAGAGGAAGGAATAAATACGACTAACTATAACACAGGGACCACATAAGGTGTGAACAGTCAAATTGGCAATATATGACATGTTACTCATTTTTGCACCAAAAATAATTATGAAAATCTTCAAAAAATGATGGGCAGTAATATCCATCAGAATACTAAAAATTTCATTTTCCAGCTAATCAAAAAGACTTTGATCAAATCAGGAAACCATTGAAGTACTAGCAGCCAATAAAAGACAAAGGATAGCATTTCTACATATTAGATGATATCATGATTCTAATAATTTTTCCTAATCTTCTAGAGTAGGAATACAAAGCAGTATTTCAGGTGACCTAAATTTAACCGAATCTGGAGAATTCCATCAAATATTTTATATCTAATCACTGAAAATAATTTGCTAGAATAAAATACGGTTCACGACGTAACATCTTTACTTCACTTAATGAATCTTGGATACACACCGAAGAATTTTAATAAATATTCTTCATTATATCTTGCTGTAGATATTTAAATCACTCGCTTGAAATCAGACTATATACATGTGTTCGAAACGATCATCTCGTTTAGGCCTAGGATATCCTAATATCAAAGTCCGTGTATCTACATGGTAGAAAAAAGCTAAAAAATGTACCATAAATACCCTTCCGCCAATATAACCCAAAATTGCGGCGAGCACAGGACTTGAGGGTAACATAGATTGGATCCACTCGAAGAATGTCAGGCTAGCGTGATTGAACATAAGTGCTCCTCCAATACTGAAAGCTATTCGGTAAA
Organism: Micraspis discolor; assembly: GCA_030674115.1. Classification (NCBI taxonomy): domain Eukaryota; kingdom Metazoa; phylum Arthropoda; class Insecta; order Coleoptera; family Coccinellidae; genus Micraspis; species Micraspis discolor. The sequence goes on from JARTUT010001740.1 coordinate 9,801,474, forward strand.
ATATCTTCAATATCTCCATAGAGGGCCTCCCGAAAATCATTATACATATACCACACATCATGTTTCCGAACAATATAGTCCTCGGATCGTAAGAAATGTGTCCTGGAGATTTTTCCACACAGGAAGCGTACATCGACATCAAGGCGTAGGACAAGCGTCCCTGGTATTCCGCTAAAAAATACACAATTTCTGAGGTAGTCATCCGAATATGCGGTTTTTACGTAATCCATCCGTTTTGGCATAGTGGATTGATATTATTCATGTGACTTGTAGTGTGTTCAAAGTCATATTTGACAAATGGAATTGATTTTGTCGATAATTTTGAAGTTATGATTTTCGATGTCATTCATTATTTGTAGTGTTCAGGATTTATCTTCTTTTATTTTGTCATCTCAGAATTACCCTGCCATCAATGACTTGCAATCATTTTGAATGGAATTGAATGATCTGAGCTGAAGATATGGGAGATGTTTATGGCAGCGCCACTCTCAAATACAGCGTCCTCATACACCGATTTCAACTAATTTATTTCGAAGTAACGCATTTATTTTCTGAATTTTGTACTGATTATTTTTCCGACCCAAATATCGACCAATAGAATTGCACCATTCGACGTCACGTGGTACAACCTACATGGTATTATACTGATAATTTTTTGAAAATTTTCTCTGGTAGTTGCTATGTATAAACAAAACATGATCCAGTCAAATTAAGCACACGTCAAACTGACAGGTTGAATTCAATTGTGAAAATTGGAGATTTTGCATGAAAATGAGTCGATTTGGAGTTTGTTCTCTGTCCACCATCGATAAAAAAGTCAAAGGAAATGTTTCCATTAATACGGAGAAGGCAAAAAAAAAAAAAAAAAACAGTTTGGAACCAATTTACTACTTTTTGTACTGAGAGGGAATACACATTGAGTGCTGAAACGAGTGAAGCGCAATTGGCAAACATTATGAAAGATTACGCTTACAATATGAAGAAAATGGATGGAGAAGACTATAAGGAAGGTACAATAAAAACAATGTGGAATCAGACTGCTAAATTACTTCAAGAAAAGTATTTGAACGATTTCGACATCAAAATCAACCAATTTTCGGATGCTGCATTCAAGACCGCTCGAGGAGCTCGTGATGCCAAGCGTAAGGCTTTACAATCTATTCCGGAAAAACGGAGGGCAAGTGCAGCAGCGTTGGAGGAAAAAATTGGGATGCAATGACCACTGTTTGGGACGAGGAAACTCCTGATTGCCTCCAGAAAAAATTATTCATGATAATATCAGTGGAATTGGCTTGGAGAGGTGGTGAGGGCAGCATGGCGTCAATACATCACTTCAAGGCAGAACAGCGAAATGACGGGGAAACAACTGGGAGAATTGAATACAAACCAATTTTCAGCAAGACCACACAAGGTGGTGATAAAAAATTATCAGACAGCAAGTGGCTGGTGGAGAATCGGGAAATCCCTGACAAGTGCCCAGTGAGACTGTTCCAGAAATTGAGAGAGAAGAGAGATGTCAATATCAAGAGCGACAGACTATTCCTGATCCAAAATCCATTCTGGAATAAAGTTCCAGGCGCTAGGTGGTACAAGGATTCCCCAGTAGGCCAAAACACGATTTCAAAGTGGGTTAAGGAGTCAGCACAAAAAGCTGGGCTTGACCTTGGTAACAAAAAAATCACCAATCACTCCAGTCGTGCAACAGCCGTCTCCAATCTAGCGAAATCGGGTCTGGGAGAGCAGCAGATAATCAAAATAACTGAACATGCCAACAGTAACTCCATCAAGCCGTATCTCCAACTCGACCAGGAACACCACGAATTAATTGTCAAGAAACTGCGAAGGAGTGAGCCTACTGCAGAAAATGCCATCAACAGCATAAACCTCATGCCATCTACCTCTTCTGGGACCATTACCGATAACTCTGACTTGAAGAAAACATGCACCAATGTTTACAACAATTGTATTTTCAATTGCACTACCCTGATTCTTAATTAAATGTTGTTTTATTCATTATGAAATTCTTATTTGTTAACTGTACATTTCGTCTCATGGTGCAATTCTATTGGCCAACATTTGGGACAGAAAAATAATCCCCCGAATACCACACGAGCTTCAAAATTATCTGGTATTTCCCGATAATTTTGAAGCTCTTGTGGTATTATAAGTGATAATATTTTCTGATATGACCACAAATGTGAGTTCATACAATTAATCACTTAAATAAAACATGATAATATTGTTTTGCCTCGATTCTCATCTCCATCCCCAATTCCTCAGCTGACAATTAGAAATATTTTGATATATAGGAGTGAACATTGAAAATGTTGAATTCAATGATCGTTACACCAAATTTTTGTTTCTTCTGAGTTTCGGAATATTATGACTACTTATTGCTCAATTGCGGTGTCCCCCTTTTTTTCTTACGTAAAATTTACTAAAGGACTAAAAAATACAGTTCTGAATCTTGAGTTACCTTGAATTTTCCCAAGTTCATAATCTGTTCATGGACACGATGTACATTCAAGTTATTATCGCAAACGAGCGCAAAAAAGCCCCTGAAATCACGTCAGTGCTCCTTCGTTTTTTGTGCGTAATGCTGAATAATTTATTTTTTAGGTGGGATTGATCACTACCTAGTTCTGGTCTTTGCTTTATCGGGAACTCAACTGGTTTTATTTACTTCAATTCAGATCATTCTAGATTTCCGAATAATTTAATTGCTCCACTTCATTAAAAAAAAAATAGATAGCCAATTTCCCACATTTGAATTAATTCACTATAGCTTCCATTGCGAAACACAAAATTAATTGAACCGTTCAAACAATGTGACTCATCAAATAAATGTTTAGTGTTTCCCATATCAATTAGTATGAATGTATATTCATGAGAATAACACAGCAACATACAGGGTGTTCCTAAATTGAACGTACAGACGAAAAGGGGAGATTCCTTAAGTGTGTATTTAAGTCCCATAAACATTTGGTCGCAAAAGTTTCATTTTCGAGATATAGAGTGTTGAAGTTTGAATTTTTTTCAAGTTTTTTTCTCATAGTATCTACACTTTACAAGATATTCAACTGAAATTTGGCATAGATATTATATTTGAGAGTTCTCACTACGTGACATGGCAATTTCGATAGAAGATTCACAGGGTGATATTTTTTCTGGAACACTGCCACCTGTTTTTCTGCAGAACTTTTATTTGGTGAGCAACAGTTAATTTGAAAAAATGTAAAAAAAAGCTTTGTTCTTATACTAAACTTTTCGGTCTCTTGTAGTTTTATCGTATCTACCAACGATTTCGAGAAAAAAATTGAACGATTCTCTCGAAATTCTCGTGAATACCCAAATTATGATGGGAAGGCCATTTTTGAAGCTGTGGTGAATGAATTCAGTGTCAGTTTTAATGGAAATTTTCCTGATCTGTATCGATGATTCGATAAACTCGTATAATCAACACAAAAAATGTATTCAAACAAAAACGTAAAACTAAAAAAATCATAACAGAAATTTGAGTAACCGCAAAGGACTGAACTGCAGCAAATGTTGAAAATGTCCTCCCCAACTCTTATACAAGCTTCTTTTCTTCGTCTCATAGACGATCGAAGTCTTTCAAACACTCCCTTAGTATACCTAACTGTATCAAATGCCCGTATTATACGATTTATCAGTTCTTCTACGGTGTTCACGGGTGTCGAGTATACTAGAGGTTTCAGATGGCCCCATAAAAAGAAATCTAAACTTTTTAAGTCTGGGGATCTGGCGGGCCATGACTGAGGACCTCCCCTCCAATCCACCTGTTTTCATAATTTTCGTCCAAGTACTCCCTTGCCAAAACTGAAAAATGAGCAGGAGCACCGTCATACATGAACCACATTTCTCATCGTAGCACAAGAGGTATATCTTCCAATAACAAGGGCAAATCGTTTTCGAAAAAATGTCTGTATGATTGACCTGTTAGTCGACTTGGCAAGAAGAAAGGACCAATCAAATCATCACCAATATTGCCACCCCACACATTTAGTGAAAATTGCTCTTGAAAATGGGTTTCTACATATCCATCCGGTTTCCCCTCAGCCCGTACGTGTTCATTATGAAAATTGATAATTGAAGTCCTTGAGAAGCAGGCTTTATCAGTGAATTTTTTTTCTCGAAATCGTTGGTAGATACGACAAAACTACAGGAGACCGAAAAGTTTAGTATAAGAACAAAGCTTCTTTTTACATTTTTTCAAATTAACATTGGTCACCAAAAAAAAGTTCTGCAGGAGAACAGGTGGCAGTGTTCCAGAAAAATATCACCCTATGAATCTTTTATCGAAATTGCCATGTCACGTGAGAACTCTCAAATGTAATATCTATGCCAAATTTCAGTTGAATATCTTGTGAAGTGTAGATACTATCAGAAGAAAACTTGAAAAAAATTTTAACTTCAACACTCTGTATTTCAAAAACGAAACGTTTGCGACCCCATGTTTATGGGACTTTTTTTTTCTTAAACACACTTAAGGAATCTCCCCTTTTCGTTTGTACGTTCAACTTAGGAACACCCTGTATACACTAGGTACGCAAAAAAAAAACGAATAAATCCATTAATTGCATACTCAACGAGACTAAGACAAAAATTAACACTTACTCAATTTTCATATCAGATTAAAAAATTAATCAAGCTCTCTCTTGAAAATACGAGGTATTTCATAAAATATTCTTTTAGAAGAAGATTTTGAATAGTCATCAACAGTGTCTTTGTCAGAGGAATTTCACGTTATTGCCTTCCGTCAACACATACTGAGTTTTGACTACGGATACTTCATCAGGAAGCGAAAGCCCAATCCATCGATATCATTTTAGATATTCGAATATTCAAAACGTCTGGGCCAATGTTATCATTCTGACAATTCCTTCTTTTCTTTTGAGACAAGTGTGCCATATAAAGTAAAATTCTTTACAATAAATAACTAGTTTTTCATGGGATGGGAAAATTGTACTTTTTGGGCTTGAAGGGAAAATTATGATATTAAGATTTCTGCCCTAAAAATTTAGATATTTCGTAAACTTATCTGAAGAATCACAGAGTTGTGGCTATCACAAACTGAAACAAATCTAACTGATTCACCACTTATATCAGAAAATAATAACCATCTGAAACATAACAAGTAATTATCCTGAAAGACCTAAATGGCCCGCATTTATCAAAATTTTATCGTCGAGTATTCATGAAACACCCTTATTTTAATGTTTTTTTATCCACCCTTTGATTGAAAATCGATCAATTCATAACTTGAAAATTTAAATGATTATGGAAGGAATAGATTGGCAAAATTTCGTGAAACTAACACACTAGCTATATACAAGGTATCCAGAAAGGGTATCGGGTATTTGTATCAATGTACACCCCTCAGAAGCTAATTCAAGCTTGTGCGAGTTGGGTTAAGCAGTGTAAGTTCTATACAACAAAAAATATTCGTTAGCAATAAAAAAATTTCTTATTTATTATTGATAAATGAATTGGAGTATTATTTGGAAAAGATGATGTTATCCAAATGATATCACGTTGACACATAAGTATTGAAATTGCTGCCATTTCTGACCTGATGTTTTGCTTCAACTGGGTTAGATTTGTCGGATTATTTTGATAAACCTTACTTTCAAGATATCCCCATGCAAAATAGTCAAGCGGGCTCTGTTTTGTTCAATCTGGAACCGTGGTCTCTGGAATAACAAATATATCTATCCAAGATACTTCAATCGAAAGTGTATGACTCTTCTAGTCATTTTAGATTATTATTACTTTATTTGCAATCATCAAGAATGACTTTTTCAATTATACAAAATTCAATTTACTCGTATCTCCATATCAGATTGAAAGAAGTCTGTATGTCACCAACAGGAATGATTCAATAAATTTGATTTCTTAGATAAAATGTTGATGACAGCAAAAACGACATGAATCTAATTACGTAGTGCTAGAACATTCAGTGTTCAATTCTTCGGAAATCGACATCTGGGGAGAAGAAAATGAGGTTATGGTTTGCGCCCCGTTAGTTCTATGAACTGAATGCATCCCTAAAGAGACATTTATAAACTTGACAGCGATAGTTGACGTAAACTTAGGGGAATGAAGTTCTATTCCGTATTACGGCTGGGGACAGTGATTGGTGACTCCATTCTATAAGATTAAATGATAATGACTAGCTTGATATCTCGGCTCTGAGATTTCAATGGTGATATTTGATTATTCATCCTGTAGCGATAACTGCTGATCAAATGCATTAGATTATTATCCTTTTCGACAATGAGTTTGTGTAATAGCAATGTGATGGTCATAGAATCTTCATATATAGGGTGAAATTTGAGCAGTGCGTTAATTTTAAACATAGATTCTTAACGTCAAAAGAAACATTTTCTTCCTATAACATTTTTCCAAATTTGGCCCCGTTCAAAAGATATAGGGTGTTGAAATTTCATAAAAAAATTACATTTTCACCTGTAATATTCAAACGACAATATCAATTGAAATGATCTCTTGTAGAAGGTTTTTGATAACACTCGTGCATATTTTGGCATCAATAGATTTATTCCATTTCTTGTGGGTTTCTCACTACAGATTTAAATTGCATGAAAAACAAATATCGCTTGAACTAAAGGTCCGTATCTCGTACTTCCTGGAATCATTAGTCTTTTTGCATATAAAATCATTCCTCATCTTTTCTCCTAAATTGCACCATTCTTGAGATATTTGAAGTTGAAAGGAATTGAATCGATATAATTTTGTCCAAATTTTCTGATTTTCCCAAATCCAACTCTGTGCTGAAATGATTCAATAATCAGATTTGTTCAATGTTGCCATATTTTATGTCTTTATTAAATATTTCTACAAAAGGTTGGGGAAATCTCTCCAGTCTATGGTTCCACCACTAAACACTATAGATGAAATTAACCACTGAACAATTTTTGTCTTACATTCACCACAAAATCTAAATTGCCATTTGCTGTATTCATTGTTAATGATGTCTAGCACCTTGTTTAATATTTAATCCAGAATAATATTCCATAATAAATAGAGAAAAAGTTTTCCATCACTCTTCGGTATATTCTGACCGTTGAAATAGGTAAAGTATTTTCTGTCAGGACCTGTTAAATTGAAGACTTGTCTTTATGAAGAGCTGGTTTTTTATAGCTTCAGACTTCCAGGGTTCATCAAATTATATCTATTCTAACATAGGAATGCTGCAAATTGAGTTCATATGAGTTTTAAAAACTTCGAACCCAGTCTCCTAGATTTGTTTCATACCTTAATTATCTTTATTTCATACACCGATTCAACCTTGTTCACAAACTTAGGAGATAATAGAATTTGACTTAGTTTTAATATTTCTGAATGTTTGTTATGATGCATGGTTAATTAAAATTCAATCAATATTGAAACTGGAAGCTATAAGCTCATAAACAAGAAGGATTAGAATAGAATGCATTTTCTGACCATAATCATTTCATACTGAACTGAATAATTTGAAACTATCGATATTATCCTTCCAATAGTTTCCACATTTTTTTGAAAGAAAGCTACAAATAACTGTTGACAGTTTCAAACAGAATCAAAACAACAAGGAACCACAGAACACTTTTTTATTGGGAACTACCCACCACAGAGACGTTATAATATTTAAATGTGATAATAATTCACTCTAATTATTCTGAGGAAAATTATAACTAAAGATCGATAATAGTTACAGATATTATCTTTCATTTAATAAAACATTGCAAATATTAATTTTTTCGCTCCTGGGGTTCGGTAAGTTCTATGGTAAGGTATTAAAATTTGACAAAATCTATGAATAACCATTATTCAATATTTATGTTCTTGTTTACGTAATTAAAACAGATACTCTGATTATAAAAATCAGTAATCAGTAATTATAGTCTAAACAGAATAGATTCATATTAATAATTTAACAAAAAATTTTTTATTAAAGAACACCTAGTTGATTTTTCAAAATCAAATTTAGGTATTTCTTCCAGAAAGTATAATTGCACACCTAAATCTGGAAATACTTGTAATCTATCCAGGTAAATTGTTATTGGGATTCAGTACAGAAAATAATCATCAAGCAAAGTAACATCACTTAAAAATGATTATTCGTAGTGACATCATTCATTGTTGTTGAAGATTTTCATATTTTTAACAGTATATCAAGAGACCTCATAGACCTGTTCACTGGTCTCTGTCAAGGAGAAGAAACTTCAGAAATATCAGTGTTTGGAAAATCATAGATGATTTTTTCTGGCTTTGAGTGAAAAAATAAGCACAGTGACAACCTCTTGCCTTGGAAGTTTTCATAGAAATGATGGTTTTCATGATTTGGAAATTTTAAGAAGAAAATTACAAATGTATGATGATAACACCCAATAATTCAGAGTTTTTTTGGAATTTCTCACTAGAAAGGAATGGTTTATAATCTTGAAATAAAAAGAAAATATAGTAGAACAACAAAAATCTATGTTTATGGTGTTGAATTTTTTTTTACCAGAAAATTAGTATTTTGTATCTTCCTTCTGTATATGGACCTCATTGGATGAAACATGAGTGAGTGAATCATTTCTTAGAGGGAAAATAATGTTTTTAAATAATTCAGATTCAATAGTGGATGCTGTGGAAAGTATTTTTCATTCAAACTATACTTGACTACAGAGGGGTATTTGCCCAATGTGAAAACTTAAAATGCTTACAACTTTTCAACGCAGCTGAATATAGAAAACCGTAATGGAAAAAGTGTTTCTTTTGGTCTCAAGAACCTATGGTTAAAATTAACGCAGTGGTCAAAGACTCACCCTGTATAGGATGAGATTGAGCACTGCGTTAATTTTAAACAAAGATTCTTGACGTCAAAAGGAACATTTTCTTTCTATAATATTTTTCCAAGTTTGGCCCCATTCAAAAGATGTAGGGTGTTGAAATTTCATAAAAAAATGCTTTTTCACCTGTAATTTTCAAAAGACAATATCAATTGAAATGATCTCTTGTCGAAGGTTTTTGATAACAGTCATGCATATTTTGGCATCAATAGATTTATTCCATTTCTTCTGGTTTTCTCATTAATACTCTACAGATTGGATAAATTGCATGAAAAACAAATATCACTTGAACTAAAGGTCCGTATCTTGTACTTCCTAGAATCATTAGTCTTTTTTGCAGATAAAATAATTCATCATCTTTTTTCTTAAATAGTTCAATTTTTGAGATATTTGAAGTTGAAAGGAATTAAATCGATATAATCAATTGATGAAACATGAGAGGGTGAATCATTTCTTAGAGGAAAAATAATGGTTTTAATCAATTCAGATTCAATAGTGAATGCTCTGGAAGGTAAATTTTACTCAAACTTAATTGGACTACAGAGGGGTATTTACCCAATGTGGAAACTTAAAATGCTCATAACTTTTTAACGCAGCTACATATGGAGAAACGGTATGGGAAAAAAGTGTTTCTTTTGATCTCAAGAGCCTTTGGCCAAAATTAACGCAGTGGTCAAAGACTCGCCCTAAATAGAGGCATTCTGAATGACACGTCATTCAGCTTCAAACAGTTACAATTTCAGCAGTAATAATTTTCAAGAGCAGTCTCTTGGTGTTTGATGCATCAATCTTGAAAGTCCATGTTTTCCACATGGCGAAGTATATGTGGCCTGTCGCTGTGTCGGGATAGAGACTACACACAATTATAAAAATATTGTAGAGCATAATGTATAAGAGGAATAAATCCACGGTTTTTTTTTTTTTTGGTTTTAATAATAACAATTGAATGGCGTTCGTTAAGACGAAAAACTTCTGTTGGGTCTGCTAGGAGGAATAGAGAATTATCAATTGGATAAAATAACCGAAAGACTCTCCACTTTGATGACATTCAAGGTTAATTTAATTATGCGAGATTATCCCATAGCGATCATAATTTGAAATATTTATAACTAATCGTATCGTAATATTAGTTCAAAATCGCTTCAACAGTTCATCCACTGCAGATTTCATCGAAACAATTTTTGCACTATGCGATTTATCAAAGACTCTCCTATCAAGAATTTGAGCAAGAAACTTTCACGTTCCGAGACATGTGCCGAGCGGATTCCATCAATCACATATATGGAAAAGCCTAGACCTGAATGCAGAACAGTCAAGTTATGAAATTTCGCTCACCGTTAAATGAATAAATCATCCTTCTGTCGCATGCCACTGTGTAAATTCGAAGAAAATAGATGGCAGAGGATGTGAGAAATTATTCAACTTTCAAAAGATTCTCAACAGAAACTACGAAATCGATCGAAATCAGGTATGTCAATCGTTTTGTTTCGACTTCTATGAAAGTGTTAGTATGAGGAATGTAATAGCTTGTATTGATGATATGTGTTTTGTCAGATTTTTACTTCATTAATCATACTACTATAATAAATGCGAAAATAAGTTTGTTTGTTACGCTTTCACGCAAAAACGACTTAACAGATCATCAAGCAACTTGGAACATATACTCTTGAAGGTATTAGAAGTAACATAGGATACTTTTATTAAAAAAAATTTTCACGAAGGATAAAAAAAATTGTTTCTCGAAAAATTGGCAAATCTAGCTACTTCAACGTCATCTAGCATTCTAATAAAGAAGTTTTAACTCTGAATACTGTAATACCGTCCTACAGTATTACCGACGGTGACGACAATACCTAATTCATACTCATACTTATTTAATGGCTGCACTGCAGGCGAAGACGCAGGTAAAAAATTAGTAATGAATAATACGACTCGACTGGTTTCGATTATTCAATCCATCTTTAGATGTTGCGTAGAGACTGACAAAAGTTTCGTTATAATATCTGCAGAATTCATTAATTTATTTAATCTTTTGTTATCAAGCATTAAAATATGTTAGTTTTCAAACCATATATCATCTGATACAGTTGCAAAATCTGGTGTTTGATACAAAGGCTCAGAGATAAACCTCGGTAAAAAACTGTTTCTTCTCGTATAAGATTAGTGATATGTTAACGTGGAATTCTTTTACAGAAAAGCGCAGAGAAATATTCTTGAATAACAGACAATTGTAAGAAAACGTAAGACAATTAACGCAAAAAAAAACAGATAACTTTCCGAAGAAAGCTCATATTATATTTTATTCGGACCAAGCGTATTTGCCATATTGTTCGTCTCATTTCATCATCAAATTACTTCGTGCTTATCGATAGAAGAACGTAATCTCACTTGTTCTCAGCAAATTCAGAAAAGCCATGGGAAACTTTTAAATGATGAAGTTATTATTATATCACACAAGTGACTCAAATGACACGTTGTCTCGCTACTCAATGGATATTTCGATTTTCAACTGAGCAGAGTTTCACGTGATTCCTTTCAATAACTTCTCCACTGAATGGGTAGTTAAAATAAAACAAAATTGTTCCACCCTAACTGCGGCATTTATGCTGATATATTTCAGTGAAAGTTAACGGAATATTATTTCGATAAACTTCGCTGAGAAAAGCATTCATTAATGAGTCCATTAACAAAATATTTTTAGGCCCTAGTTTATAGTGCAAACGCGAGTTATTCTTTCAACCATATGCCTATAATTTTTGAAACATCGAACTGAAAATGCTATCGAGCAATTGAGCTCGACTACCTGATGAAGATCCGTGGTCATACTTATAACTTATGAGTATGATATCTTATTTGCCTTTCCGTATATGCCACTACATCAATAGTTTGCATGCCTAACGAACAGATGGCATCAGTATCAAACTATCTATTTAATTTTTTGAAAAGCCATCCTTCAATTGAAAAATATTAGCAAGACTCTGCTCCATCATAAACGACCATGAAACGAGAGTTTGTCAATTGCATGCATCGTCCTATGGCCACCGATGATGCTGAACGCCGTGATCGGCCAAATGAGGCAGTTTTCCTGAAAAATATTAGAGAAACCTTAAAAATCATCATGGGCAATCGCAAACTGGAGTTGCAAGAGGAAGTTGACACTCTAAAATTATCAAAAAGTCGTATATACACCACCATAAAGGAACATTTGGGGTGTGAAAAAGCAGTTTTTTAAATGGATACCGCGTTTGCTAACATCAGAGCTAAAACATCAACGGGCAGATGACCCCAAGAGCTGTTTGGAGATGTTCACGCGAAATAAGAAGGGGATTATGCGTTGGTAAATCACAATGGATGAAACGTGGATTCCTCATCTCACTCCAGAACAGGCAGTCTGCTGAGTGGCGTGCGAACGGAAAAAACCGTCCAAAAACCTAAATATTTGTATTTTGAGACGCACATTGAATTCTATTAATTGACTACTAGCATCATGATAAAATACACAACAACGACGATGATATCGTTTTGTTGGGTAGTTTGAAGGCCGAATTGGCAAGAGAAGGACTCGTTTGAAGAAGAAAATGTGCTTTTTCACAAAAAAATGCATCAAACGGTTGAATAGAGTTTCCAATTACTACCGCAGTTATTCAGCAGATCCTGCTCACAGCGACTTATGACTCATCGCAGAACTCATAAATATGTTCCGTGAAGTGAAATTTGGCTCAGATGAGGAAGTGATTGCCGAAATTAAGCACATTTTGTAGGTTTCGATAACTCGTTTCACACCTGTGATATTGAAAATCTAGAGAACGTTAGAAAGGATTGTATCACTCTAAATGAAGATTATATCCCCAAGAAAAAATATAAATTTTGAAAGGATGTTGTTTTTCACTTAAGCCATGAAATTATTGATCGATCTATCTATCATACAGACTTAGACTTTTCATATTTTCGAAAATATTCTCAAACGATTGGACTCAACTTCATGATGAAGGAAGAATTCGTGGTTAGTGTGGATATCCGGCCGACTATCCTTACATATAGGCAAACTTCTTGGGAGTGTGTAGCATAAGTATTCGAAGATATCAGTGAAACTTTTCCGCCGTGATAAACCTCTAGAATTCAACGTCTGTCGAATTAAATATAGAATTAATGTTTATGGCAAGTAGACAAAAATTGTCATCTGAAATTCCGGAAAAAAATTCCTCCTCGGACTAGACTCGAGCCCGCATATGCAATATGCCGATCTGGAGCTCTACCGCTGAGCCACCATCTCCTTGGTGGCTCAGTGGTAGAGCTCTTGACCGTACTTTTGGAAATGCGGTTTCAAGCCCAACTCGAGGAGACATTTTTCCCGGAATTTTAATTTTGTCTGTATGATATTAACATCAATTCTATACAAGAAATTGAGTTGAAATCTGGTGATTTCGGTGAAATTTCTGTGTTATCATAATTTATGCATTTTTCATAATTAATGTAGACATCACTGATTCGTTGATTTTTCATTTTCGCTGAAAGACAATCGATTTTTCTTACAAAATAGTCAAAAATTAATTTCACGCAGCGAAATAGTTGGTGGACACGAAACAGCGGCTTTGTTCGATAGAACGGTCAATCGAGCTATTTCTAATAACGCAACATATATTACGACTATTGTTTATGAGTGATTTCCTGTTGTGCTTGCTAATCTGAATCATTATCATTATACTATTCAAATCAAACCCTATACATTAATATGTGTACCTAACTAGAAGGGAATCCACCGCCTGTAAATTGTATGGTTTTGCATCAACGATCAGGAACAGTCTATTATACAAAACAATAATCTGATTTATAATAATATCATTCAATACAGTATCCTGAAATTACTACGTTGACAGGATAACAAAATATAGAAATATAACCTGTTTCCCATTCTGAAAAAGAACACCGAGCATGGCAGACTCAAAGTAATCACTCTGTAGAACGCACACCTGAATTCAAAAGTCCACGTGCATTTTTTATAATTTTCTGAAATAAGGATACAATTAATTTTATTTTATGAATGGTTTACACACTGTGTATTTCTGCATGGTTTATGTGGCCGACCCACTCCTGATGGACATCAGCCGTCACTGGATACCATACAACAACACCACAATGGATGTACGACGTTGGATGGATAAGTACCATTATTTGGCTACAGAGGGAACTATAGGTATAAAAAATCCATGATTTCGACTTGGCCGCTCGACGAGTGAAAATAAGAGATTGCTGATATGTTAATAAACATTTCATAAAAACGTGGGCACACTATTTTTTATCAACAGTTGAAGATAAAGAGGCTATCCGCAAGATAAGTTCCCCATTTGCCAACGAAGTCGTGTGACAACTTCGGAGGACTGTCTGTAACTATTTAAAGTCCATCCAAACCAGTTTATGCGGCTATTCGGTTTTATAGAGTCTCAATTATATTTAATATTTATTGATGATCTATGCAAGGTAATTAGATAGAAAAAACTTTGTTTGCGGATTATTTCAAAGTTTTCAGATAGATTCTTGACGTCAAAAAAAAATCCCTTTTTTCCTATAACATTTTTCCTAATTCAAAAGATATAGGGTGTTGAAATTTCATAATCTTTTTGCAGATAAAATCATTCCTCATTTTTCTCCTGAATTGCACTATTTTTGAGATATCAGAAGTTGAAAAGAATTAAATCGATATAATCATCCGATGAAATGTGAATGAATCATTTCTTAGAGAAAAAAATAATATTTTTAAACAATTCAGATTCATCAGTGGATGGTGTGGAAAGTAACACAGTGGTCAAAGACTCACCCTGTATATGATTTTTAGGGTGCAGGAAGATATTGAATGCTTATATTAATAGTGCACTGTGATGAACTACCTTTAAATATCGGGAAATGCAAAGTTATGATTTATTAGAGAAAACTAACCACCGAAGAATTCAATTACAGTGTTCACAACAAGGAGTTGAAGAGGGTTAACGAATGTAAAAGGATTAAGGTGTGTTGTTCAATAGCAAGCTTTTATTCGACCTACATATCATTAATATTATCTGTGAAGTCAAGAGAACTCTGCTCTTCGCTTTTGCGCAATTGTAGGGTAGTTTCGAAAATACTAGCTACGAGGTTTGCCTTTTATATTTCGGGACTAAATAACAGAAACAAGCGAAAATCGCTCAATTGTTTTTCAAAATATTCCTCATTAAGACCTACACACTTTTGCATGAGTTTGAACCAATTGTCGAAGCACTTTTGCCACTCTGAGGTATTTCCAAAACATGCATTCAATGTATTTGCTGTCATTTCCATAATCCTGTGGCTTCCATCTGCAGAAGCTCTACCCTCACTTGATATTTTTTTAAACTAATCAATTTGAAAGCAACTGCATTTACCTTGAGGAATTATAATATACGTATGGAAGTATTTGCTTATTTATTTTACACCTGTAATTGCACATGTGCCAGTTTGATGTAAAATAGAAAGATGAATAAAAAAATCAATAAAAAATAAATAAACAGAGTATCGAGCCAAATCTAGACTTTGTAGAGAAATAAATATAAAAAATCACAACAATTGATTTTCCTTTCCAAACACGGATACTTGTCAATCCATTCTCGTGAGTTTATCCGTGGAAAGAGCGTACAGAAGCTGCCGGACTTCTGTTTTCTTCAATATTTCGGAACGAATCTGATAATTTAATTATCACTTCTTTACTCGAATCACCTCTAATATTCATCTCAATCAATCCTCTTTCAGATGGACGAGAAGATACCTTACAGCATTTCACGAACGTTACATCCTACGCCATATATCAATAAAGATTCTTTATTTTCAGGGTCATAGAAACCCACGCTACGACAGAAACCGGTGCCGAATTCCCAAGTTTTGCGGTAAGTGGATCATGCGGTGCCTACAAATCCGGTGCTGGCAGGATGACGACTTTGACCGATTACAGCCTAAGAGAGGCGAATAAAGTCGTGCATACGTTACAAGTTCCCTCAACAGATTGGATTTGAGGAGATTGAAAATTTCTGAAAAGTTTTCTCTCATTGGTATTCAACCCTCTGGTTCAATTTATGCAAGGGAAGAACGTTACTTTGGAGTGATTGGAAAAAATTAACTGATGGTATATGTATATTGGGTGTTCGAAAGGTGGATGGCCTATTAAACTACAATGAAACTATTCATTCATAATATTTTGAATTTTTTTGATGAAATTAGGTCATCTAAAGTATATTTCTGGAATAATTTCGTATTTTCAGTGTTGCCAGAGGAAATTTGGCAACAGCTTTGTTATTTTGTATAGGACAGCGACTATCCGATAGCCCGTACCCCTATATTTCATACGATTCTCCATAAAATATTAAATTATTTTAATTAATCATTATTTCAAATTTCAAATCAGATTTGAAAGTCTCGGAATTGGTTATATTTAGATGAATATTCAAGATTGCAGTTCGTGATTAGGCATGATCTTAGCTAATACCTTGATCTGCGTCACAGTCCCTGCTTCTTAGTAGTTCAGGGTGGTCAGAAAAATTTACTATTTGTCATCTAATAAAATTATTGAAAACTCATTTTCAGAATGAAAACAACCCATTCTACAATTTGTGTATACATTTTCCTATGATTTTAAGTCCTTTCTACTTCAAATATCTCAAAAAGGGTGCAATTTAGGAAAAAAGATAATGGAGTAGTGAGGAACCTACAAGAAATGGAATGAATCTATTGATGTCAAAATATGCATGACTGTTATCAAAAACTTTCTACAAGAGATCATTTCTATTGATATTGTCGTTTGAATATTACAGGTGAAAATGCAATTTTTTATGAAATTTCAATACCCTATATATTTCGAACGGGATCAAATTTGGAATAATGTTATAGGAAGAAGATTTTTCTTTTGACGTCAAGAATCTATGATTGAAATTAACGCAGTGGCCAAAGACTCACCCTATATATACTTTTACTGTTTGTTGTGTGAACTTTTATATTTTTCTATAGATCGAGTGAAAACATAGATATATCGATTATCATTGACATAGGGCACGGAGAAAACATTAACATTAAAACAAGGAAATTTATATTCATACTCTTTTGAACATTTGGCTTAAAAAATAATTGTAAGCAGGGGTGTCATAAAATGCGGTGAATGAACCCAGTAAAAATATCCTGGTTCCCATATAAGTGTTGTTGTGTGTACAAAATTAAGCTTAAATATATTTGAGGGACTTCTTTCTTCGAGAGTGGTCTTCTATCAATAAACACAGAGGCTTCTTCAAGTTGCCTACATCGAATCTGAAAATAAAAGACAAAAACAGTGAAATGAACTAAATACAAAAAATATGTATCAAATTTTTCTGAAATTTATTACTCATTCCATGAAAGAATCGGTAACATCATGAATAGCCCTAAATCCATCTTGAAACATATACATCGTGGCCATTTGAAAACGAAACAGATGAGATTACAGACGAAATTAATTTTTTCGATAGAAATGCTCGGACAGAGCGATTTTTGTTTCGAGGGGTACTACTTAAGATGTAGGTTACGGACGCATGGGAAGTGGTATTTTTATGGCACTTGTAGTGTTTTATTGTGAAAAATCGACATTTTGAGCTTCAAAACAACCATGACTGTGGCTTCCTTCCTCCAATCCACTGAAATAGAAATCTTTAATCAAGATGTCGAACAAACAAAGCGTATTGCGAAGTAGCTCAATCTTACTGAAACTCAATCTAAATTGTCTTCGATATAATTTGCAGTATTTCCAATTACATGCGGTAACACTCGATCGATAGAAATCTCCAAAAAGTTCAAATACGTACATATCTCTAATCAGATTACCAGGTGAGAAAATCAAATCATTAATGATGCCACAGAAATGTTCCAGTCCCAATTCGTGAAACGATTTCCGACTTAATTATAAAGTGTTTTCTCAGTTGGCTTCAATATGTTTTCATTTTCTTGATTATTTTTCAAAAAAATGAGAATCGATAATTTTTCATTTATTACGAACAGATCATTGAGTTGGCGCACTGGTTCTTTGACATGTGAATTATTCTTAGTTTCGAATCGAGACTTGTATGTGTTCTAATTAATTGTTCGACATGGTTTATTCAATTGCAGAGCGGGTGGAAATAATTTCACTTTTTTGCAAACAATCAATGTATGTTTTGAAGCTCAAAATATCGATTTTCCACTAAAAAACATTACAAGTGTCATGAAAACACCACTCCATTTTCAAATACTTAGTTAAGAATATTTCGAGAACTAATACATAAAATGAAAAATCAATTACTGTGCTGAAATCAGTATGAAAATATCTTTGAATTTAGGTATCGCTCACCCCATCTTCTCTATTCAAAAATTGGGGGTGGGGGTTGTAGTAGCAAGGGTTGAAACGCTATGCGTCCGTAACCTTCATCATTAGTTATCCCCTCGAAACAGAAATCGACTTGTCCGAGCATTTCTATCGAAAAAACTTATTTCGTCTGTAATCTCGTCTGTTTAGTTTTCGAATGGCCACCCTGTATATGGGACAATTATTGATGAGATGAGTTATAGTTTCTTCTGTATATCCACATTCACAACTTGCGCTTGGAACTGAGTACCATCTGAATTGCATGCTATTGGTACGACCATGACCTGTTCTAAAACGATTTAGAACCGTCCAATTATTTCTCAACACCCGGAACATTTTGAGAAGGATCAAACAGAGATCCTTATTGTACATTTCATAAGCGTTTCCCACTCAATTTTCCATAATTCTTTATCGCTAATGTTCATATTGAAGAACGTATTATGCCAGAAGTTTATTTTTAATGTGTAATGGTTTCTTTTAAATGTTAATTTTCATCATTCTTTTAATCATTGTAATTGCGTAAAATTATTATTTGTAAAATTGGGTTTATTCTGTTAATGAATGAATAAATAGATAAATAAATATTGTTTAATTGATTTAAGGTATACTTATTTCGAATTTGAGGAATTCCAAGAGTACATCTCGATATAATATGCGCCTTAAAAGTCGAAATGTATTCTAATTCAATTGCAAAGCAGGATAAGGGTTTTATTAATGTTTAATTCTGCAGATTGAGTGCATGAAATGTTCTGAGAAACTTCTTTTTAGCAATCAAAGCTGCAACTACACTCATCAAAGCTTCCTTTAACGTCTATAATTCATTAATGGTCTGTCTAGCACCACCGTTGTGAAGAAATACGGAAATTCTCACAGCAATAGTTTCATTTCATAAAAGTGGAAAGGCTTCATTGGAGGTCCCGATATAACCCCTGCCAAGCGGAATAATGGATTTTACATTGTCTCCCCACTAAACCGTGGTAGACTCGCACCACAAACAAATGTACAAATCCTTGAACTGAATAAAATGGATGCACCGAACACACCTTGTATGATCCAATTCGTACATGATTACCTTTATAACTTGTTTTATTCCATCGGTGTAACCGGCAGCGGAGCTGGACCTGCAGGAGGTTGACAGGCCATCGGACTGAGTGGCTTCAGCAAAAACATGTGCCGGATGCGGTCACGCCGCAGGCTCCTTGCGCCCGACTCCGGAGAACCGTTCGACTGAGGAAATTCGAACTTGTGGAAGATCATGCGGAGCTCTCGTAGCCATGACGAATTTATCAGATTCTACGACCAATTGTCGTGATTTCACGAATTGCTCGCATTCGCCGCTAATTGGTTCGGATTATATGATGTTCGATTATGGTGGATTCATTTGCGGTGTGAGAATAGATTACGAATAACTGCGGACAATAAATTAAATTTGTATTCGTTTCACGCCGAGTCAAAACTTGTTGATGTAGGGCATCACGATTTGATTTTCGAAATACATAATCATAAACGGATTTGGAAATTTTAAGGAATTATTTTATTGAGTGGCGATTATGTCCAAATCCCAAAAAAACAGAGGTATCTTGATTCTATCTGAATAATCATGAAAAATATAGGAAATTAGCTGTAACTTTCAATGATTCTCCTATCGGACGTAATTTCTATCCGAAATACTTTGGGGTAAAATTAGATGCATCTCCCAATTTCAAGGCTCATTTAAATGATCTGAGCCTAAAACTGAAAACTAGGAATAATATTCTTCCGTAATTAGCTGGACCATCTTCGGGAGCTGATGCTTCCACTCTTCGCACAACATCTCTAGCCCTAGTCGTTTCTGCAGCTGGGTATTGTTGCTCTGTTTGGTTTAATAGTGCACATACACAAAAAATTGATGCAAAATTGAATACATCCATGAGAATAATTAACGGTTCATTGGTTACCAGTTCTGTCTAACATTGTCCCTCCCCATATTCGCAGACAGATTGCAGCTCTGAATTCTTGGAGGAAATATCATCCTTTTCCTAATTTATTCCCAATTATTTCATACATTCCAGAAAATACAATTCCAAGTCATGTAAACCATTCTGGTATAATACATTCATCAATATGAACATACACGAAAAAAAAATGTAAACCATTCTGGTATAATACATTCTTCAATAACGATAAAAAATTATGGAAGATTGAGTGGAACTCTTATAAAATGTTCAATAAAAATCTCATCTCTGACCCTTGAAAATATTCCAGGTTTTGATCTTCCAAGAAAAATTTGGAAGTTCCAAGCACAAGTTGAGTATGCGGATATGCAGAAACATCAATACCTCATCTCATCAATAATTGTCCCATTTATAAGACTCAAACACTATAGAAGTAGAAGTAGAAGTAAATTTATTCAGTACAGAAATTATTGCATACACAATAAAAGTGACATCGTCAAATTAGTAATGAAATTCAGTAAGTTGAGCAAAAGGTGAACCACTCAGACAAAGAATATGGTTCACTTACTATAACTAATTCATGCAGAGTCTTCTTAAAAATTTTTACATTACTTATCATTCTCAATTTATTAGGAAGACAATTGAACAATTTCATCCCAAGATAGAGTGGAGATTTTTCGGTTATTGGCAGAGAATGATGAGGATAAAAGAGAGTTTCTTTTCTTCTTGTTAAGTTAACATTTCTATAAATTTCAAAACAATGAGGATGAAGATACATGAATATAAGAACTTTGTATACAAATAAACCGTATAGTGTTAGTAGGTTATTTTCTCTGAAATGTCCTCTACATGACGCCCTATACTTCAAACCCAATAGTTTTCTCACCATAGCCTTTTGTCTTAAAAACACTAATTCAGACAAAGAACTGCCCCTCCAAAAAATTATACTGTAGCTCATCAATGACTGAAAGTTCGCAAAATACACCATCTTCAAAGTATCAAAGTCCATTCTAGTTCTCAGGACACACACTGAAAATATTACTGAGTTTAGTCTCTTCACGAGATTGTCTATGTGGAACATCCATCTTAAGTTATTATCCAGATAAACTCCCAGGAATTTCACAGATGTGGACAAACTCATACCATCTTCAATTTCCTGAGGTACACTCACGGCAGATCTACCAGTACTGAAGACCATACACTCACGCCCGTTTGCACCGACTTTTTCTTAAGCGTTACTTAACAAATGGGCCTTTAACTTAAGGGGTAACTTAAGATTCAAATGATTTGCACCAAACCAGTTCCTGTCAACTTTAACTAATGGACCTTTAATATATTTGAAGTAGGGCAACGTCGCATTATCTAGAGTATTCAGCATATAACAGAGATGTCTCTGGCGTACATTGACGTTATATACTAGTTATTAATCATCAATGCTGGCTTATAATGAAAATTTACAGGCAAATTCTGATGCGAATGAATTTGTAGTCGAAAATACGGTAGGTTTCTTGATGAAAAAATTGCGATGTTTACATTCAGACCTGCGGGATTTGTCAACCCGATTTTTTATAGTTCCCAATAAAGTTGAATATTTCCAATATTTGCAACTTTTGTAGTAATATGAATATATTATAGGGTAGCTCCTTGACTGGTGGAAATTCAATGGAGAATAACATGGAAGAAGTTCTAAATGAAATGCCTTCATATTCATTAGCCGAATGTTTCAATGGAAATTCTGAAATCGATGACCCCTGCGATTCTCCTAAATTAGCATCCAGAAATGTAAGTAATGTATTATTTTTGATTATTAATGTATTAAGCTATTTGAAGTACTTATGTGATTTAACTAATAAATTTTTTTTTTGTTTTGGAATATGTTTTATTTCACGAAAGAATTATATATTCTGAGGGTACAATTATTTAACGGATGGCACACTAACGCTTTCAAAAATTTTAGATGTGCGATACAGAAATGCAGAAAAGGAATTGGAAAAGCTTCAAAACGAATGATTTGAAACAACCTCTGAATCCTGCACTGTTGCAGTATACTGTGAGAGACTGTGAAATTGAAGAAGAAAATACAGTGTATGGCAAATTTAATTTAAACATAATTGTTGACATGCATGTTTCGGGTATTATCCCATTCTCAAAACATATATTACCTCTTCATCATTTTAGGGATGTCACAGAAGGAGACCGACAGCTACAATCCTTAAAACTTTGGCTGGTAATACCTTAGCCGAAAAATACGAGGTTCTAGCTGATAAAAAATTGCCATTGCTGATCTCAAAATGAAAAAAATTCAAGAGGAGAGGATGCAGGCTGAAGAGGAACATAAAATTAAACTTGAGTGTCTTAAATCGAATATGGAAATAAAAAGAAAACAACTGGAAATGCTGTCTCACCAAAGGACATAGATTAATTATGTTTCGGTTTCTTGTTTTTTTTCCATAGAAAATAAAATTACTCTTCACCAAACCTCTTTTTATTAAGAAAATCGATGCAGACCATTTTCAGCTGGATATTCGAAAATTACAGATATTTGGGCAAAATGATAGGCACTCTGTTCGGATGAACAAAAGCAACAAAAAGGATTTCACATATGGAAGTTAATTTTATTCAAACTGGGATTCAACATTAGATTTTTATGAAATATCAGTGTTAGGTATCACAACTGACTGAAATACCTAATAAGTTCACTCTGAACAAGACTTTGTCAGCCTAAACCGTTTGAAGAAGTCCATTTGCGACATTTCCTCGTAATAATTCGGTCTTACAAAATTTCTTCTTGGATAGCCCATCTCAATAAATTCAAGAACCTCTATATCATCCTCAAAAAAATCCTCAACAAGGATCTCATCAAAACCTTACATCCTACTGAATTGTATATGTTGTTTGATTTTATAGGTTAAGAATTACTTAAATTTGTTAAATATGCTTTAAGGGACGGAAGTTGGTCAATTAACTAAAGTTGGTTTAATGGCTGATTTAAGGGTCATTTAAAATCGGTGCAACACGAACTGGCCGTTAAGTGTGATTTAAGAGACCGTTAGCCTAACTGACCCTCAAGAAAAAGTCGGTGCAAACGGGCGTCAGTCTTCTCGAGATTTAAAATGAGACGATTCCTCTTACACCATCTATTTACGCTATCAAGTATCTTCCGTGCTATCTCCAAGGTGAACCCCAAAGACGGGGATCTCAAGAGAAGATTGGTATCATCCGCAAACAGCACACACTCCAAAAAACCACCAAAAACATGATCACGCAAGGCCGATGGAAGATTATTTATGTAAATTAGAAAAAGCAATGGCCCAAGAACACTACCCTGTGGCACACCAGCTTTGCTCACTTCCCCCGAGGATTGATATTCTTTTCCATTTATTACCATTTTCACTGTCTGAGGCCTATTCCTTAAGTAGCTCTCTATGAGTATTAGCTGTTTATCTCTTATCCCACACTTTTCCAACTTTTCCAGCAATATTCCGGTATCAACACAATCAAATGCCTTAGACAGATCCAAAAATAATCCAATTGGCAATTCCTTGTTTTCTAATGCTGTAACTATAGAATTATATAGCTCAAATATTGCTGTCTCAATACTCTTTCCCTGAATATATCCATGTTGACATTGTGTAAAAACGTTGAATTTTTTGAAGAATTTCAGAAACCTATTGGCCAAAATTTTTTCAAATATTTTGGAAAATGTGGACAGGATGCTGATTGGTCGATAGCTTCCAGGATCTTTAGGATCGCCTTTTTTGAAAATTGGTTTTACTACAGCAATTTTTAGGTCCTCTGGGAAAACACCATCCCTGAATTATTTGTTCATAATATCTGCTAGAGGTGCTGCAATAAGATGAACACATGCCTTTATCACTTCCAAAGGAATACCATCCCAGCCTGATGATTTTGAGTTTTTCATTTTCCTTACTGTAGCTATTATTTCATCTTCAGTGATGTCAAACAAGTAAAAGGTTTTTTCCTGACGTGGTATAGGATTAGAATCATCATTATCTGACTGTTCTTCAATATTAGGTGCTGATTGAACATTGGAGAAAAATTTATTAAATTTGTCCAGCAGTTTATGAGGTTCAGACTCATTTTTTATTCCATTTGAACTTTTGTGTTGTTTCCCTAGTGTTTCATTTACAAGATTCCAAATAGTTTTCGGTTTATTAGTTGATTTTTCGATAGTCTTTCTACAATATTCAGTTCTTTCCTTTTTAATCATGAAATCATATTTTTGTTTAGTCTCTTTATATGCCGACAAGTACCTATCGGATCTCCTCGAGAGTATGAATAAAATGTCTAAGAGTTTCTTATATTCTTGGATGGTACTATTCTTTGATTTAAATTTTTTTTTTCTATGAAAACTAATAGTTCTTATGGAAAAGCAGGAAGTAAACAACTCATAGAATCTTCCAAAAAATGTTCTCCACAGTGAATTTGCATCATCATCTAAATCCTCACCCATATTAGTCCATTTTTGATCTGATATTCTTCCTTATGTTCTCTTTATTTATATCTCTAATTTGTTTTTTTTTCAGATGGTATAGTTGATTTTTCTTTATTAGGAAAAATAAAATTTTGTGCAGAATGGTCAGATATATGTTCTTCATCGTGGAGATCAAATATATGTAGGAAAGTTATATTGGGTGAATCCTGGGTTAGAGTTACATCATACAGGTTGCTTATGCTTCCTTCATGTCAATGCCTTAGATTTTCTTCCAAAATGAGAGGTCCTAGTGTTGAAGACATAAATTGGTCGCTCGCTTCTGTTTGTGTACTCCTTTTTTCTATTTTGTAAATTCATACAATTGAATGCTTTTCATGAAAGAATCTACCGCATATTTATATACCGAATAAATTCCACGTGTAAATTGGATGCACAGAACGTTTCCATTTCGTTACTCCATCCCTTCTGTGCAATCATCGCAGCTTAGAGGTCTATTTGCTACACGTCACATCTGAGTTATTTACGAAGCAAACATATCATTACATCAGGATCGTGATGTGGCTCAATCAAGTGAAGGAATCTGTGAGTTTTAATTTCGAATTACGGAAGGTCAAATTTATTTTGATCCACATCATTAGACGTCGAAAAAGTTTAATTTTGAGCAATTACCAGTTACTACTTCATTAGGTAGTTCCAATTCATTCTGAAAAATCTTAATGAAGTCGAGTAGGCGGTTGAATTGACTTTTGGGAAACGGAATCAAGAATTACTGCGTTACAATTAAATATTTGAATTCAACGATAGATTAATTTTCAATAATATAAGATAAATACTCAGTTTGAAATAATTACACCAGAAAAAGGAGACGCTACAGCAACTATAAATGTTGATTCTTATAAACAAATTATTGATGAATTATTAAACACAGCAAAATATGAAAAATTCAATATAAATCCACCACCACAGTTGAAACGAGAAAAAACGAGTATTGTAATAAATTTCTTGATTCACATCTCAGAAACAACAATCTTCACATCTCCACATCTATATTGTCTTCTACATTACATAAAATGAATATTGCTTTTCGATCCATTGTTAATTCCAGGAATTCAGCATGTTCATAATGGGACGATGTTTTTCTGAAAATTAGATCACCCTTAAAAAATCATTCAACATTTATGATACGAAAGATATCATGGAAATGATCAGAAACCAAGAATAGTTTGAAGTCAGTATTCACCAATATTCCAACAGAAAAAGCAGTAATCAAGGAAAAACTGCTTGAAAATAATCGAATACTAAATGAGAGTTCTACACCTACCTCAAATGCAATCATAAAATTGCTCTCTACTTGTATCTAAAGAGCTTATTTCCTTTTGAAGACACCTTTCATCAAGAAGAATTCGGAAATCCATGGATTCACCACTGTCTCCTTTTTTATTTGATTATATATTGAGAATTCGAAATTAAAAGCTTGTGATGCATTTTTTCGGTATTAGGACAAACTACGGCCAGACCATGCTACCCCCAAGAGCGCCACCCTCATCGTCAAACCGTGTAGTGAATCGGCAATCCCGAGTTCGAGCCTAGACAGTCTCCAGAGGAGAGTGGATATTTGTTGGAGGTGGTGATATCAATAAAATCCTAAAATAACCAAAAACATATTTTATTTAATAAAATCACAATCTCGGATACACTAAAACAAATGAGTTGCGTATTGAATTCTGAATCTGAAATCTACAACAATGGAATTATTTCAACAGAAGACCCCTACCAATGATATTCAACACTTCAATCCATTCTTACATCAGAGTTTTTCATGCGAATTCAATACCAACTAGCGGTGAGCAAATCCCAAGTAATTCTATTTTGTTTCGAAAGGTCCGATTACGACAATCCGAACCAATTAATCTCGCGGATCGAGTCTCAAACGACTAAACTAGTCACTAGACCCGTTGAGATCATAAACTAATCCTGAAGACTGAAACGTATTGTTGCAACCTGTCGCGAAGACCGACTCGCATTTTATACATTGCCTGGATCTCCCACTCTTGTCTCCGTCATGAGCGACCAAAGGTGGGGCATCGATAAGCAGGACTTCCGACAATTGCTGGTGGGGGCTCCCTTCACTAACTTTACGTGGGAAATATCGCCTGGTCTTCGACTAACCAGGGTGCGAGAAAATGAATCATTACAAGCTCTCGACCAACCCCTAATTTTGGAAAACATTTCGACATGGTACTTTTATTATTTGGCCTTATACAGGTTGAGTCTTTGATCACTGAGTTAATTTTAACAATAGATTCTTGACGTCAAAAGAAAAGTTTTCTTCCTATAAAATTTTTCCAAATTTAGCCCCCTTCAAATGATACAGGATGTTGAAATTTCATAAAAAAATTTCATTTTCACCTGTAATATTCAAACGACAATATCAATTGAAATGATCTCTTGTAGAAGGTTTTTGATAACACTCGTGCATATTTTGGCATCAACAGATTTATTCCATTTCTTGTGGGTTTCTCACTACTACTCTACAGATTGGTTTGATTGCATAAAAAACAAATATCGCTTGAACTCAAGGTCCGTATCTTGTACTTCCTGGAATCATTAGTCTTTTTTGCAGATAAGATCCATTCATCATCTTTTCTCCTAAATTGCACAATTCTTGAGATATTTGAAGTTGAACAGAATTGAATCGATATAATTCTGTCCAAATTTCCTGATTTTCCCAAATCCAACTCTGTGCTGAAATAATTCAATAATCAGATTTATTCAATGTTGCCATATTTTATGTTTTTATTAAATATTACTAAAAAGGTTGGGGAAATCTCTCCAGTGTATGGTTCCACCACTAAACACTATAGATGAAATTAACCAATGAACAATTTTTGTCTTACATTCACCACAAAATCTAAATTGCATTTGCTGTATTCATTATTGATGATGTCTAGCACCTTGTTAAATATTCAATCCAGAGTAATATTCCATAATAAATAGAGAAAAAGTTTTCCATCACTCACATAGGTACTTCGGTATATTTTCATGATGACCGTTGAAATAGGTAATGTATTTTCTGCCAGGACCTGTTAGATTGAAGACTTGTCTTTATGAAGAATTATATCTCTTCTAACATAGGAATGCTTCAAATTAAGCTCATATGAGTCTTAAAAACTTTGAACCTAGTCTCCTAGATTTGTTTTGTTGTTGTTGTGAAGTTTTTTCACATCTTTATTTCATACACCGATTCAACCTGGTTCACAAACTTAGGAGATAATAGAATTTGACTTAGTTTTAATATTTCTGAATGTTTGAAATGATGCATGGTTAATTAAAATTCAATCAATATTGAAACTGGAAGCTATAGGCTCATATATAAGAAAGATTAGAATAGAATGCATTTTCTGATCATAATCATTTCATTCTGAATTGAATAATTTCAAACTATCGAAATTATTCCTTCAATATTTTTCACTTTTTATTGAAGATACAAATAGCTGTTGACAGTTTCAAACAGAATCAAAGCAACAAGGAACCACAGAACACTATTTTATTGGAAACTACCAACCACAGAGACGTTATAATAACATTTTAATGTGATAATAATGCACTCTAGTTATTCTGAGGAAAATTATAACTAAATATCTATAATGGTTACAGATATTATCTTTCATTTAAAAAACTTTGCAATTTTTAAATTTTCTTCTCCTGGGTTTCGGTAATAAATTAATATTCTATGGTGAGGTATTAAAATTTGACATAATCTATGAATAACCATCATTCAATATTTATGTTTTTGTTTACGTAATTAAAACATACTCTGATTATAAAAACAAATATTTAAGCATGTTCAGTAATCACTAATTATAGTCTAAACAGAACAGATTCATATTAATGATCTAACAAAAAATTTTTTATAAAAGAACATCCAGTGGATTTTTCAGAATCAAATGTAGGTGATCAAACTCAATTTCTTCAAGCAAGTATAATTGCACACCTAAATCTGGGAATACTTGTAATCTATCCGAGTAAATTGTTATTGGGATTCAGTACAGAAAATAATCATCAAACAAAGTAACATCACTTTAAAATAATTATTCGTAGTGACATCATTCATTGTTGTTGAAGATTTCGAAAAAGATTTTCATATTTTTAACAGTATGATATCAAGAAACCTCATAGACCTATTCATTGGTCTCTGTCAAGGAGAAAAAACTTCAGAAATATCAGTGTTTGGAAACTCATAGATGATTTTTTCTGGTTTTGAGTGAAAAAAAAGCAAAGTGACAACCTCTTGCCTTGGAAGTTTTCATAGAAATGATCGTTTTCATGATTTGGAAATTTTAAGAAGAAAATTACAGATGTGTGATGATAACATCCAATAATTCTGAATGTGAATGTGAAAACTTAAAATGCTCATAACCTTTTAACGCAGCGGAATATGGGAGAACCGTAATGGAAAAAGTTTTTCTTTCGATCTCAAGAACATATGGTTAAAATTAACGCAGTGATCAAAAGACTCACCCTGTATATGTTCATTTGGCGATGTTGAATTCGAATGGAATTTTCAAATTTTTCTGTGAATGTTCATTTTGAAAGATCTGAAAACATATACTTACCTTTTTAATCAAATTCTCATTCTCTTATGATACATTTACGGATTAGTCCCAAGAACGTACTTGATCGAGATTTTTGGACAATTAATCCATTTTGAAAATGAGAAAGCTCAAAGTCACCCCCTTGAGAAAAAAGGGAGGATGCGACCAATCAAACTGCGGGACATACTCAAGTTTGACCTTGGATTCTTTATTAGTCGGACCCAATAGATTGAGACCATTTTCGCCTCGTTCTTCGAAAGCTACAGACATTTGGAAGAAACTCTAGCACGATATTCCTTTGATTGAATTTAAACGTGAACAAAGCCGCGAAAATGGACAGACAGACTATTCAATATCGCACAGAAATCATATCACCTCATTTTTTCTGAACCGAGCGCATGCGCCATTCTGTATATCCTATTTCAAATGGAATGGAAGTTTATTCAAAATAGCCTGGACGCTTTTTCTCTGCTTGGTATGGAATTTTATTAGCATACAAACGAGTAACCGGGAGCGCTATATTTATATCGAATAACGTTACAGGGTTCAAATCCAGTTAATAACCTAATTATGAGGCACTAAGGAGCATAACTCTAAGTGAGCGTTGTTTTGTCAAAAGACAAAAGTAGTGAATACACACGATAGAAATTAGATGGCAATGTACAAATGAGAAAGATCCTTCATTCTCCAAAATAATCGATTCCAAGGTTGGCCTTCTAATTCATCTACGATACCTATATCTAGGTTAATTTCAGTAGAAACATCAATCACTTCAAGACCATAGTCGAGTTCCATAGAGGCTATTTTTTATTGTTTCACTCAGAGATTATCGATCGTCCCTAAATTAATTGAATCATGGCCATCAACAGGACGGGACAGCTCATTGTACGGCAGCGTTCAAGAAGAACAATCACTCATCCATTAAATCCTCGATAATCGTTAATGAATGTCCGTATTAACCTGCGCTGCTTCAACGAGGTAGGCAGGTTGAATGAATTTCATTTTGTGCAGTTATTATTGTTTGATCAGAGTGATCCCGAAGCGAGGACAGCGCTTCCGACTGCTGTATTGAAGAATTCTAGTCATTTTAATAAAACTGGGAATATGTGCGAAGGAGCACCAGGATTTCAATCTATTCGTCTTGATGATGGAAAAAGAGAAATAAATCCAATTATGGCATGCATTGGTAGATGGAATATTTTCGATTCAACTCCTTCAAAAACAGAATTCTAATTTTACATTCCAGTTTCTTTATGTTTCTTCACGTTTGTCGAAATTACATTTCATCTCAGAGGAGCCACCCAATAAGAATCAGATGATTAAAACAAAAACATAATTCCCAACCACTTACTACAAAAAGTTTCAAGTATTGAACAAAGGTACAACTCACCAAACAAATAGAATAAAACGTCGGTACCGTTATACCGAGCACTTGTTCTGATTCTTCATTTTGACTTACATAATTGACTGGAATCGTTTAAAAAAACTCCTACCTTCTTCTTGCTACATAAATATATGAAGATTTACAACTAGGTAACAATAAAAGGTCTAGATATAAAAAAAAATTATACTGCCTGGGGAGATTGTGCTTTCCTCCAAAATCTGACTGTACCAAACCTTTCTTCGTTCGTATGTGAACTAAGGTATCAAGCAGAAACAATCTGTCTCTGGTGTCAGGTGTCGTTCTACCAAAATCTTTTTGTCCATTACGTAATGTTTCCATTTTCCGGTAGCTATAGTTGGTAGAGCATAGAACGTGTAGTTTTATCCCCCTGGCTCATGCCTCCTTCTGTGAGTTATGATACTCAAATTTCCCCGGATATCTTTATAATAATTACAAATAAGTCTGCTCTCTTACTTTAAAAAATCTACTCATATCGTTAAGATGGATTTTCAACCTGCGACGTCCATCTGATTGAAGATATCTCGAATAAAAGTTTGATCCAAAATCCAAAAATTAACCAAAAAGTGGTGGATTCACATTGCTCTGCGATTATTCGAATTACAAGGTTTGTCTAATGGCTTTAGATTATGATATCGGAAAATGGTAAGGGCTTCACTCCAGTCCATAATTTACTTCTGTTTAGATGTCTTTAATATAAATAAAAACCTCTTTCACAAACCAGGTTCTTTCCGAATATCAATATTTGTGTAATCACTATGGGATAACCGTTTTTTCTTCTATTGGAAAACGTGTATTTGAACACGAATAAAATCTACATAACAATTCAGTTCCATTATATTATCTGACACGAGTCGTAAAAAATTCATATGCTATAATAATATACAATCTTGATATCGGAACGGAAAACACGCAGATAAAAATTTGATACACATTCATGACCCAGCAGCTAGTCGTAAACCTTTGTTTGAGTTCACAGTATCATGACTGTATTGCTTCCGAGTATCCTCAGGTATTACAAAATAAATCATTGCTTGAATATCATATTCCAAACTTTACCTTTTTGCAAAATAGAACATGTTGTTATTCTGAATTCAGATGTGAATACTATTTTTCCACAAACAGTTTATAACTCAGAACTCAGGGAATTCGAAATGGACAAAAAAGCTGACGTTTACATATCAAATGAGTGTCCTACTGATTTTGAAAGAATGCTGGATTATTTGGGATCAAGTAGTAGTTACAATCCATCATCAATTTATGTTTTCGTTTCAGAGAAGACAAACTGTAGCTTCAACGAAATTACGTCAAGACATTTCTCGAAAATTATTGAAGTGTCATCAGAAATTGAGTATAAAAACCAATCAGTATCGTGTGATGGGCCAAAAACGATAACCAACAATAAATGGGACGGACTGATGTTCAAAACAACTCCAAGGTTCAGAAAAACATCACATCTAAACATATGTGTGCCATCGTACAGACCACCATACAATTTTGGGAAAAATGCAACATTGAATAAGAAAGGTCTCACAATTGATTTGATAGATCTATTGGTTGATATTATGAACGTTTCTCATAGTTATATATTCGTTGAAGGGGCTCAGGATTTTACTTTTTTGAACTTTTTCCATAAGTTGGAATGTGAAATCGACTCTTCATGGCTCTCAGTTACTAAAAAATTTGAGAATATTTTATTTCCTATCAATGATGACTTTGATTACTGGTTTATTGCAAAACCAAAAGAAATTCCCAATTGGAAGTATGTATTCATAGCACTTCCTAGAAACATCTGGATTCTAGGTATTTTCAATACAATCCTTATGTCTTTGACTTATTCTTTCGAAAAGAACCTGATTCCTATAATGCACCATCAGCAACGAAGGTTGAATTGGAGGTCAGTTATAATCGACACGATTGAATCCATAACATGGATATTGAAATGGTTTATGGATAAAGAAACTGAATATACTAGGAAATGGCCTCCAAGACTGATGTTGGGCTTTGTAGCTTTTTCTTCAATCACTATATTGAATACCATGTATAAGTCAAGATATACATTTCTATTACTAGGACATAATTACGAGCCGAGAGATATTGATTCTCTTGAAGACATAGTGGAAAAGAATTTATTCGTTACATATACAAGTCATTTAACTCCATTTTTAGAAAAGATGTATCCACAATTAGGCGACTATTTTGCCCGAAATTATATTCCCTCTTCAGAAACAAACTGGACCTTTTATGTTGCTCATAGAAAGAATACAGTTGCTATCAAAACACTCCTATCAGCAAAAGCTCTGAGAAAAGATTTTATGGACCAAAATGGACGCAGCTTGATCGAGAGATTCGGACCACCAGTGCAAAAATCTATAGTAGGCTTGGAATATGTACGAGGAGATCCTAGACTACAAAATTTGTTCGCAATACAAATCAGGTTAGAGGATTATGGTTTTTTAAGTAGAATAAGGGCAAAATATGAATATGAAGATCCGGAAGCTTCGTTCATAATTCAAGATCCTAGGAAACTTGAACTAAGTGATATACACAGCATGATATACATTTGGGGATTGGGTGTTTCGATGAGCCTCATATGCTTTAGTGTAGAATATTTCATGAAAATTGATATTATGAAGAATATGAACAGAAGAGATGTGTAGTCATAAGTTGACATACAATACATTTCAAGGGATTAGAATGGAACAATAAATTATCAAGTGCAGTTTGATTAATTTTCTAATGAAATAACTCGTATGGAATGGTTATTTGTTGTATGTCCTCCATCTACACTGATCAACAATTGCTAGGGATCACATATTAACTTCTCTTCATTTGTATTTTTTTCAAATTATCTCGTGAATATCTGTACATTATATATTCTCTAAGGAAAAATTAAGATGTTTTGAGTTGATTATATCAAATTTTTCCTCACTTCATCGGCTCTGGTTCACAAAATCGATTATTATCTGTAGGCTGTTACAGGTGTGAAATGCAATGGGGTATTTGTTTTTGAATCTTTTTTTTCTCTCGTTCAAACACATAAGGTGACAATAATTGAAGAAATGAAAACAATATCATCTTATTAGTCATGCCGAGAAGACGTTTGGCTCCTGTGCAACTGGACCAAATCATACGGTGGATACAGGAAGGTTTGTCCCAGCGAGAAGTGTCCCGGCGGTTGAATGTTTCGCAAAGTGTCATGAGTCGGGTTTAAAATAGGTTCATCCAAAACGACTCAGTAGCTTATGATCATGGGGGAGGTCGGCAGCGCAGTACAACAGCTGCCCAAGATCGTCTTTCGATCCTCAATGCTAGGAGAAATCCCACTTACCCGGCGTCGCGGTTCAATTGATCACTGAGAGTTGCAACAGGAGTTCTAATTTCGAACCAGACTGTAAGACGACGACTACATGTTCGTGGTTTAAGAGCACGTAGGAGGGTACAACATCCCCGTTTGAATAGGGAACACCGGGTTCATCGACGGCAATGGACTGAGGAGCACCGTAATTGGACAGTTGAAGATTGGAGCAGATGTCTAGACAATTGTCAACCTTAGAACAACCAATCAATAAGCTGGAGGACCTTTCTAACGCTTTACGGGATATTTGGACGAATTCGCCCCAAAATTTTATAAATCGTTTGATTGAAAGTATGCCTCGTAGGGTAGAATACTTTAGACGAGCTCGTGGGGGACCAACTAGATACTAGCTTAACCGATACTTCAGCCTTCTTGTGGTTTCATCATAAAATTTTCATATTATTCAAACACAGAATTTTCAGTGTTTCTAATAAAGTCTTTTTTTCTCTCCAACTTTACAATTTTTCATTCTTTTCTCAAGTGAACTCAAAATACTCTGATATCTGACTAAATTTATAATCTTGGAGCGAATATTTCAGAAATAAATTTAGAAAAAGTAAGTGATCCCTATCAATTGTTGAGCAGTGTATTTATGTTTCTTATCAAGCTACATTAATAATTTCACAAACTTATTAGTTTTCTCATTTCTTACATTCAATCGCAATCTATCAAATTGTTGAGCATTGTATTCAAGAATTTTTTGCAAGCTCTGTTTATCTAAAAAGAAAAGAAAGGTTGAACTCAGTTTCTGTATAGCACGAAACACACGTTAAACGCGTACCGAGCACATTCTAGAACTCTTTATGAATTCGTAATATCTAGTGATTCTGTTGTCGGCTGGGTATTGCCATCGAACAGAACCATTGTCAAGAAAAATATAGAAATTTCAGAATAATACAACAAAGGCTGTGTAGGCACAAAGATATTAATATTTTTGTTGTTATCGGGAGGGGTAGCGGTAAACTAGTTTCACCCTTATTAGGGATCATCAGTACCACATAACCTTATCTCCCGATAACAAATTTGGTAGTAGGTATTATTGAACTCCGGTAGTGGCCCCAGTTTATGTGGTACTGATGATCCCTAATAAGGGTGAAACTAGTTTACCGCTACCCCTCCCGATAACAACAAAAATCTTAATATCTTTGTGCCTACACAGCCTTTGTTGTATTATTCTGAAATTTCTATATTTTGTGTGTGTTTCGTGCTCTGTTTATCTATATATTATAAAAATGTTGTACTGCTGTCTGGTGGTTTAATTATGCATATCTATGGAATGCATTTAAAATTCAACCTTGTGCATAGTTGAGTAACTGAAAGATATAATGAAAGATGGAATTACTAAGGACTACAATTTAGTAATCTCGACAATGAACCAGCGAAATCACGGAAGCTCATAAGATCATTTCATTCTACACCAATTCTGTACCCTATTGAAGCTTTCCGAAAGCATTCACCTCTCTACCTTCACAAATCAAATATTGACTCATTCGGACCAGTTCTAGAGATAAATTGAAAATTGCAACACGTGGGAAATGCCTAGCATTCTGTTTGGACGATAGATGAAGCTGATTAAAATTAGGCTCCCTTCAATATTTCGTATTGTCTATTTCGATCTGTTGCATTTCACGGAATGTGAGTGTGATTAAGAAGTAACAAAGATAATGAAATATATCCCCAGTTTGCATAAAGAGGTATAAATTATCTTTCTATTCATCATCATGATACTTTACGGTATGAAATCCACATATATATTCTTTTGAACTTTTGGCATACAATATTTAGTTAGCAGACAATGAAGCATATAGATCAGGAGTTAGTGACGGAGTGTCATACAATTCGGCGTATGACATAAAAGCCTAGCTAAAAAAACCCAGTAAAAAAAACCCTGGTTCCCCTCCAAAGTGTGAAAGTACAGAAATAGGCTGAAATATATTTGAGGGATTTCTTTCTTCAAGAGTGGTCTTCTATTGATGGAGACAGAGACTTCCTCAAGTTGCCCACATCGAATCTAGAAATAAAAAGACAAAAGCAGAAAATTGAATTGAATAACATAAATACATATCAAATTCGTTTGAAATTTATAACTCATTTCAAGAAAGAATCGGAAACATCATGAATAGTCCTAAAACCATATTGAAATTTATATATAGGACAATTATTGATGAGATAAGGTATTGTTTCTTCTGCTTCTCCTCATTCACAACTTGCGTTAGGAACTGAGTTCCATTTGAATAGCATGCTATTGGTACGCCCACGACCTACTCTCAAACGATTGGGAACTGTCCAAATTTTTTTGGAAGATCAAAACCAGGAATTTTTTCGGAAGGATCAGAAACGAGATATTTACTGAACATTTCGTAAGAGTTCCACTCAGTCTCCAATAAAATTTTATCGCTTATGTTCATATTGATGAACGTATTATACCAGAATGTTTTAACTGACTTCAATCTAGAAATTCTATTTTGTGGTATATATGAAATAATTGGGAAAAGAATGATATTTGTTCCAAGAATACAGAGCTGCAGTCTGTCAGCGAATATGAGGAGGGACAATGTAAGATAAAACTAGTAACCAATGAACCGATGTAGATCTTATGGTGCTCGTAAGTATTCACATGGATGTATTCAACTGTGCATCGATTTTTTGTGTATGTGTACTATTAAACCAAACAGAGCTGCAGTAAAGACTTGGGCTAGAGATGCTGTGCGAAGAGTGGAAGCATCGGCACCCCAAGATGATCAAGCTAATTTCTGAAGAATATTTTATTCCTTCTCTTCAGTTTTAGGCTCAGATCATTTATGAGTCATGTAATTGAGAGATGAATCTAATTTAACTCCTAAGTATTATGGATAAAAATTATGTTCAATAGGAGAATCATTGAAAGTTACAACTAATTTCCTATATTTTTCATAATTATTCAGATGGAAACAAGATACCTCTGTTTTGTTGGTATTTGGACATAATCGCCACTCAATAAAATAATTCTTTAAAATTTCCTAATCAGATGACAGTATGTTTTCCAGAGTATGGAAATCCGAATGTTGGTAAGCAATAGCAATGTCGTCGGCATAAATAAATTTCTGAAATGATCTCGTGGAGCTAGAACTGATGCTTGAGGAAGATCGTTTTTCAATGATTCGAAATTGCTACTCTTATTGTCAATAAAAACACGAAACCTTCTATTAGATAACATGTTTTCTAATAATCGTACCTTTTTCCCACACTCCAAATGGGTATAGAGTTTGAAAATTAATCCATCTTTCCACATAGTGTCATATGCCGAAGATAAATCAATCAAAGCAGCATATTGAAATATATTGCAGTTAAGCTTGCGTCTCCATAAATTTGTAAAATTCCATATTTATATTTTCTTATGATGAGTGTAAAAATCTGTGAAATATATTCAACACAATAAAACTAATAACTTACATACTATCAAAAATCTGCAGTAACTTTCATGATGCTTCAATATATCTAAGTACCAATTATTATCCCCAAAGTATTTTAACTTTTTTGTGCTGATGTTGCTGACGTCAATACACTCATATATCGATAAAAAATATTGATTCCATGTTTGAAGTACTAGGAACATTAGAAAAGAATGACACCTTCTGGAACCAAAAAACTGATTTAAATACGGACTATAGAAATTTCATAACTCAATTCAAGAAATAAATTTTCCTAGAGTAACACGACTACTTAATGAAATCATAAATGACGACTCAAAAAGTTAATATCCTTCGGACATATGGAATGTGAATGAAATAGAGATTCCATCGGAATGTAAGAAATGATCCTAAACGTACATTTAATTATCTCTACCATTGTGCAATTAGGCGATACCTACATACAATGTTATTTATGCTCATTGTTAAGCCTACCACCTCTTCATCAAATTGTCCTAGCATGGAATGCCCGAAGTTGTTTCACTCAGTGTAAAAAATTACGGTGATCATAAGGGCAACTACGTAAGTATTCATTTCGGATAACGTTAATGGCCAAGGATGATGATAAACTACAATATGAAGACAATTTGAAAAATTACCCTGTAATTTAAAAGAGTTTAAAAGTTCTCCGTCTGGATCTGTACACGAAGTATCTGTCTCTAATGAGATGTTTCCCAAAAATGTCCCTGTTGGTATTGATTTAAACAAGAGAACTTACACATGCCATCGTTAAATCGTATAAAGAAATTCTGGACCTTGGCATAAATAAAAAACCTGAACGACTTTCGCAATTTTAAAATGACGGCAGCCAATAATACAAATTGCATCTGTGTCCCCAGTTATTTCACATTCTTTCAGAAGATTTCACATAAGAAAAATTAATTTGAGTTGTTTCAGAGAAAGAGCACTCTGCAATGAAAGATATACAGGACTTACAACATATTGTTTTTTGTTCTCTTGTCACATCAAATTTTTTCCTACTTATATGCCTACTTGAGAGATATAAGTACAAATTTTTTTTATCAAAACAATGTTTGTCTCATGAATCGTATTTTTCATGACTTTCTCTAATGTGACTATATTACTAGCAGGTTAGATATTTTTGTCGTGAAATAGTCATGTCTACTACCACTCGAGATCCTCATCATCAAGTTCATTCTATTCATTCGGGAAAAATATAATTCTTACAGCGAAGGCGTTCAAATAATCCAACATTCTTGGAACCGAATATCACATCAGTTGAACCACATACATTGCAAAGATCCATCCGTAGGCATCAACACGTTTTGGGTTTCAGTGGTTATGCATGGAGGATTCCGAAATGCTACCAATAAAGCATCGTATACGAGTCGGCATCGATCGCATCTGAGATTATACCGTCCATAGAAGATGATTGAAGATCAACTTCAATTAGTGTACAGAATTATCAGTGTAACACATTCGAGTTTCCCGAAGTGGATCCTCTGATCTCAGCTAATTGCGGACAACATTCTCGAGTTTCGATTATAGCATCTCCTGGGATAGTTGATTGATTCGAGTATGCATATTTTACATCCACTCAGGCCCCCAACTAGATGTTTCAGACAATATCAAACCGCCAGATTCTGGATTTCAATTAGACCGGATGGCGTAATGTGCCACTGACAACGAGAGAAACCACATCATAAGGACAAAGGGATCAAAACAACACAGTGTTCTTGAGCCTGAGGCCGTTCAAGCAGAAGGAAATCTCCATTCGGAGTAACTCTCATCACACGATTTGATCTATTTGCCGTTGGAATTCTACTGAAGTTTAGATCCTGCTGATATGCGAACCTGGTCTGTTGGAATTGGGTATAAAGTGATGGTAATTTCGTATTTCGTTGGCTTTGAATGGAATATTAGATAGAAAATGAAAATACAGAGATTGGGTCTGTTTGGACATTCACGTTTATCAGTGACGGCTCGTGCCCTCTAAGAGTAGGTAGCTCAGATGAACCATACAAAAACATACAATTGTCCTTACTTATTGATTATTTATTGTTAGACAGATTACAGATCAAATCATAGTGTTAAAGAAGAACATTCTTTTGTTTCGTGGGCCAGCACAGGCGCTCGATAGAATTCGACGCTGTCAATATTACGCTAACATTATCAATAAAGACGAGAAAAGGAATCCTTCAGAGAGATAGCCTAAGTTGTTCGATATCGTACAAGAAGAGCAAAGCAACAGTTAGGGAATGCTGTCCTGAATGAAGAATGGAACTACACCTAATACACAACCTGTACTAAGCGAATTACTCCTTCTTGGTCGCAGAACCTGTGGTCAATTTTCAACTGTATATGCATATTTGAAAATATACAATATGAAAAACTATATGGCGAAGACTTTGTGATTATAGTATACAGGGAAACTTCAAGGTACAAGCTGTTAATAGATGGCTTCATCGTCATTGACCTAGTTATGTACTTGACTGCCTGGAAGTCAGAATTCAAAGCGATGGAATTTTCAAAGAAAAAGTGAAGCAATTAAGTCAACAAAGCCACCCTTATAGCAGAAACCTTAAACTCACAATCTGGAAGAGTGAAAATCTGAGCATGTAAAATGAGACTAACATATATCAAGACGTTGAAGACAAGACCTACCTATAATGCAGGGCATAGCGTGTATGCCCTGCATAAAACAGTATCGATGGTTGAGAGCTTAGCGACCTGCGCGAAGTGCTTAAGACGGCCTTTTATTGGATGCCTTTTACAAGCAGCTATATTCTCGGAAACATTCAAAAAATATTCACTAAACGTCGATTTCACTCTTTCTCTAAATAATTGTCCCATTTAAGGGTTTTTTAAACCGAAAAATCAGCAAGACCGTTTCCATCTGCTGATTCCTCAACAATTAGACATTTATTCTGAGGCATTTATATCTTTCAATTGTGCGTGATAATATTTTGAAATAATTTGCTTCACATAAATTATTCTCGATATTTCAACCACACCCTGTACAAGTCCCGTGATAACGTACGCAGTGGAGACGAAGTCCAACAGTACCATGTAGAATCGTAAATGTTATCCCTACTTATGCGTTTCTTCCCTAGCGCACACATTTGGACTATTAGCTATTGAAATTAATCGAAATTAATTGTTACACTCCTCATTAAAGACTTTCTTTACTTCAGAAACTTCTGCAATTCGAATTATCGGAACCGACAATGCATTTGTGATAGCAGGAATAAGGTAACAACATAAATATGTATCATTTAGCTCATAAATAAATCCAATTATCGAATGGAGGCTATGAGAATATTACATCGACCTGATTATGTAGCAGCATGTAAATTAATTTGTCGGCAAAATAGCATTTCACTCACGCTCAAAGTGTACGGTACTCAATGAAGGCAGAATAGTGTTTTGCC
This sequence comes from Micraspis discolor, assembly GCA_030674115.1. Taxonomy (NCBI): domain Eukaryota; kingdom Metazoa; phylum Arthropoda; class Insecta; order Coleoptera; family Coccinellidae; genus Micraspis; species Micraspis discolor. The sequence goes on from JARTUT010001740.1 coordinate 9,842,285, forward strand.
TGGTATGAACCCCGTTTGTAATATTAACGTTGAACTGCAGGACATTGAAGCAGATGCAAATTTCGTGGTATTGACATATTATGCTGATATTTTGAATGGAATGGATTTAAACCACATTTTCTTTACTTAGACATGGAATGGAGAAGTTATTTCTGTCACGTGAAACATTTTGTGCACTATGGAATGATCAGATTATGCGTAACTTAAGGATTTGGAGATGAAAACGCGTTGAATCCCACACAATGTGTCAATCGCTCCAGGAAAGGCTCGTGTCAATTGGTTGAGGTAAATGCTCCAAAAATACGATTAAGGTGATTCGAAGCACATCTTTGACATCGTTACAGGTGATGAATCGTGGATTTACGCGTATGAGCCCGAATGTAAACAGCAGTTGACTGTATGGGTGTTTCAAGAAGAGCCAAATCATACAAAATTTTCAGAAAAACTAGACATGTCTCAATCGTATCACTAGAACAACGGAGAACGGAGATCAATTCTGAGTGGTACATAACTATTTGTTTGCCAGTTGTCTTCCGAGAAATCAGGAAAACCAACCGCCGACGACGGATCACCCTTCATCACGATAATGAGAGCTCTCACACAATGGCTCAAACACTGCATTTTTCAGTATTCAAAACATCGATTTGATGAGTCATCCGCCGATGAGTCCTGATACGGCACCGAATGACTTCTTTCTATTACCGTACGTAAATATTAAAATGAGGGGTCAAAGTTTTTCGACACATGAAGATGGGGTTGATGCGTGCAGAATGCATGTTTTGAAGACATGCGTTCATGCAAAAGTGTAAAGATCTCAATAGGGAATATTTTGAAAAAAAAATAGTGATTTTCGATGATCAATATTTGTTTTCATTCTCTTATCCTGAAATATTAAAGGCAATTTTCAGAACGTAATGCACGTCATAAGTATGAAACAAATTCAATTTCTCTAAAGAATATTTGGCAAAATAATATTGAATTTTGTTTTAAATTCAGACATCTTTTAATGCATATTTAAAGAATTTTTGGTGTACCCTGTACTTATCCTATCAAGCCTCTTAATTTTTTGAACTTGGAAAGTACATCATGTGGTACTTTTTTGGCGGAGTTTGTTTATCTTATTTACTGGCGTGCAGAAATCTTCAAAAAATCATGTAGAGAAATAGAGTTGAGGTTTGGTTTGTAGGTTGAAATATCTTGGATTATTTTGTTATTCGGTCGAATCGTTCTTAGTTTCTTCCACCGCGAACGGTTCCGGGAATAAGAAGAATTCATGATAGCTTATAGTGTCGAACGATTGGACATACTCAACCTTTCCCATGAACCTAGAAATACAAAATCGATAACTTAGTATATACAACCAACATTCTATCAACCACCAATTACTAAATGACAATAATCTAATTATCCAGACACTGTAACTGAATACCACTCAGACATCCAATTCAGATTTGAACAATCGGGCAATCCTGATAAGTATCACACCATTAGGATTCAATTAGATTCAAAATCACTCATCCTATCCGAATATCCTCCGATCGGCTTTGTCATAAAACTCATAATCTTGATCGCTGACAAAAACATAAGACAGTATTGTCATAAAATTCCAGCAGCAAGGTCATGTAATCGCATTTCATTATTGATAACGAAATATTATTGATTCCTAATTTCATTCGCCTCCAAACAATCCTAAATATGTAGAAACACACTGACGCGAGGTCAGTGACCTTTCAAAATTTTTATCAATCACACAACAATACTTATGCGGGGAGCCAGGGTTTTTTCCTCAGGCTTTCATGTCATACACCGAATTGTATGGCACCCCGTCACCAACCCTAGCTAACATTTGTTTTGAGAACCAAAACTTCAAAAGAATATATATCTATCTATCATCTCATTAAATATCTTCACACACAAGGACATGAAATGAATTTTCGTTTATTTCAATGGATGTTTATGAGATTATTATGACTTTACAGCCGTATTGCATTTCAGCAAATAAACGGTGTGAAAGTTGTTGTTCAATTAGGTATATAATTATTTTTGAAAATTTAATTGTAATTTGTTGTAAAAAGCAATACTTTCGAATAATTAATTTTAAAAATATATATATTTTATTTTGAATAAACTGTGATTTAGTAATTGATCATAAATCTCAAATTTGAAAACATCATTGAAATTTTGTAATTCTGGTTTTTGAACAATCAGCTCCAATGTATTTGATATTAGAGAATATTGTTCCCTCTGAACGTGGGCTGGTCCAACCTGTCATTTTCGACACGTTGTTATGATATGTGGAAGATTCAACATCTATGTTTTAAGTTTTTGAAATCATAGCTACTTCCGATAATAATTTTGATCGAATAGAGAAGCAATTGATTTTTTACTCATCTCAAATAGTTCTGTTAATTTATTGTAATAGTTTTGTCAATTAGAGCATGACCTACAATCGCTACCGACTAACTTTGAACGTCAATTTTTTCTTCTTGCCAACAGAACCATCATAGAATTCTGTATAATGTTTCATGAAATGGTATAACCTTACTCTTCTGAGCCCATATTCAAGCCTACTCTGATAGAGGGATGTAATTAGAGCTAATGCTTGTTTGAGAAACAGAAGATAACCTTACTTTTCTATTTATTATTATGTTTAATATGGTGTTGTCAGCTCAAACATTCGATGATTTTCCAGCAATATTGCTTTGTCTAAAAGCCATAACCACTCTTGCCTTAAACGATATTCAATCTTCCGCATATAAAAGGTTGGTGCTAGATTAGGCATTCGTCTTTGGTAATTATTCTTGAGAATCATCCGTTGAACATGAGGGCACCCCATTGAAAGTTAACGAAACTATTCCTACGTAGCTAACCCGATATCCAATCGCAACTCCAGAAGTTTTCGCGGTACGGGTTCGGAATTTTCCCAATATCCACTTTGTGGAAGATTTATTCAGTTTTCCTTTTAGCCCCTGATTAGAAGATGAGTCTCTAAATTATTCGTTTCCAAGATAGCGTATTTTAGATGTTCATGAGCTGATCCGAGTTCTAACCACTGAGAATGGTGAAGATTCTGGGGAGGGGTTGAAAAGTTCCTTGCTCTCAATGTGGAAAACTTCATCCGAGTGCATAGCTGAATTTCGAAAGAATTGTGGTTTTATTCGAATTACCGACTTTATCAAAACTAATTGATTTTCGATTTGGAAATTCGAATAAGAACTGGCAGAAATATTACAAAGTTGTAACAATGCGTTTATACGCATTGTAAGAAGTTATTAATTTGCAATGATTCACGGGCGGCATCCAGCTCCGGTTAAGCAGGAAGAGGTACTGACAAGACCGTTGGCTGGCGAGAGCCTGTCGATGCCCCACTCCTGTCACTGTGGTTGGCGCATGGCGGTACGACTAGTGGCGGGCCTGAGAAGTGAATAAAAGCGGACGTCGTAATCAAATTCGGCAAGCTGGGACAAGTTCTCGGCCGTTCAAGATCAATTGAAGCGCTCCAAAGCCCTAAGTGACTCTTCAGTGCTGCCAACAATAGTACCAGGTAGGAAAGAGCCTGATGGGGTGACAGGAGAGCGGGTAGGATTAGTTGGACCAGGGTCCAGGCAGTAGCTGGCGTGAACCGACTGAACGAGTGCTTCGAGTGGTGCTTAGTACCCCACTCCTACTGCCCTGTCGGACCTCTCGAAGTGGTTGTGGTGTGCGCCACTGGCACATTGTCCTTCAGTGTGTGTCGGTCTGTCACCCCCTGGCTTACATTTATTTTTGTGTTGCCATCCGCCTCATTTGCTTACTCTCGCCTATTAATTGCTTGCTTTGCACTGCTGTTCCGGTCATTGCTAGTTGCACCCTAACCCATTCTATAACGCGTGTAGTTAGTTTCAGTTGGGGTTTGCTTGCCGTGGCGAATAGAGAGAGTAGAGTTCTGGTGTTGGGTTTGGTAATAGGGGATTTTGATAACTGAATGATTGAGCATTGTAGTTAAGGACCATTGCAGTGTACGCATTTATATTCTTAATAAGGAATTGTTTGTGAATAATGATTAATAGAGAATATTTTCAGTTAATTTCGTATTTTATTGTTTGTATGACCTCCAATAAACACCACCTCATTCTCCACTGAAGACTGCCTAGGCTCAAGCTCAGGGATTTCCGTTTCATTATACGGAAGAGCTCGATGTAAGGGTGACGCCCTGGGAGGTAAAATAGTCTGGTGCCCGAGCAAGTTTGACCGATCCCGGACTAAGGCCAGTCCTACATTGAAGCGGATTTGGTCTTGCCAGCCAACCCGACCCGATTTGATTCTCTTCAGAGCAGTCCAGACCAGATCGAACACTGCCCTCCAATGTAGGAGGAAAGTACGTTTTCTTTGTTTTTGTTTCTTCCAGACCCAGCCAGACCCGTCCAGACTCGCCAGACTGTCTGGTCTGGAGAAATTCCGCTTCCAATGTAGGACCGGCCTAAGGGCGTCACAAAGTCTTTTCAAGATGTTGTTCAATATTTACAGAAACTTTATAAATGGAGCAACAAAACCGGAAATGAAACGATCATACCAAACCATAAAGAAATGTGGGTAAGCATTGACGTGAGGTCATGCACTTATGTGCTCCTGTTCCAAAAACTTTTTCTGAATTATCTCATTGTGTTATTCAAAATTCATTACTATTGATTCAATTATAAATGATAGTCAAGGACACAAAAAATGTTAATATAAGACTAACCAACTTTCTGCGAATTAACTAGAGCTCCTATTAATACTATCAAGTATGAATAATGTATTAATGGAAACGAAAGAAATTGTTGATTTATTTCCTCTTGCTTCATCAATTTACATCAATTTCAATAATGTCTGTACATTACAACACCTATGACCAAGTTTGAAGAAAAGAATTTGTCTGACAGAAAAGCACAGTAGAAGAAATCTTCAATTTTAATATACCTATTAAATCCACCGTTTTGATGAAACACATAAAAAAACAGAAGATTATTCAACATCATCTATACTGATAATGAAATTACACAAGATATTCCGGTGAGACCAATAGCAAATGTTAACCCCATTGTGTTCAACAGTGACGACTAATGAGACCCACCCATCCTCAATATAATTGGTATATTCCTAACAATTTGTTACAGAATTACGAAAAAAGTTTGTGAATCAGTAGGTATGGATGGTTTATATTTTCTGTTGCTTCATCTGTTGGCAGTAATTGGTTACAGTGTGTTTTTTCCATTGAAAGTATGTGAGATCGATATGGATCACTACACAACAAAGGACTCATTTATCTAGACGATTTTTTTAGGACACGAGAAACAGAAATTTTAACTGTTTACTAATAGAATTCTGTTGATGCTAAAAATAAGTAAAAACCTTGTGTATCCTTTTCAATTTCTTAGAGGTGACACTCTCTGAATGCAGTCAAATATGTAAATCTTCTTTCCACCCAGCACCTCTATGATTTTGTTTACGTACGCTAAACTACTCGAGAAGAATAAGCTGGATATTATTCTTCCAGGAAAAACGACCATTTCATCCTTCGGAATGAGAATATCTCAGGAACTTATCGACTGAAAGCTGGGGTACCAATATTTATTCAAGACGGAATCGATTTCAGTTCAGTAAACAAAAGCGCAGCAACCCACGGCCTTATTTTGTTTTCGTCTTGGGTGTTTTAGAGTTGCCGTATTTATCTAAATTTAACGCGATCAAATATGGAAATTAGAGTAAACCGCTTCTTTGAATATGCAATTCATAATATAAGGGAGGCGGAACTTCCTATTTCCTTCAGAAATTCGCAGGCTGACATTTGCATATTCTATGCCTTGTAAAATACCGAAAATCCCCTTCCTCCTGATATTTTCCTTTTTTCCCTTTCGAGGGAATGAATTTTCATGCCTTGCGTGACATGAGAAAGAGTGTTCAGTTTTGAATTAGCCTTTTAAATACTCAAAACCATTAGTGAGTTCAAACAATTCAATACACCGGATGTATTATTTCAGTTCTGGATGTTGGAGAAACAATGATCTGAATAAACCTGAAGCGAATCAATACGATATTCTATCATCTATGTCAAGGGCCCAATAATTGGATCTTTGAAAATCTCTATCTACCATAATTTCACCAAAATAAGGACCTAATCACTAAGCTCTTTCTCTCAATATACCAGTGAGTCATAAAAACGAGAAGAAGGAAGTATCGGACAATAAAAATCATTCTGATTTGTGGTTGATCCAATTTTTCGTTAGGCATATAATAATTTACCATTATTGATTTGGAGAAGTGTATGTCTCTTATAATCATTTTAAAATTCGTGTGAAAAGGTTGAACTCCTCTGAATGCCTCTCGAAATTAAGTTATTACCAGTATAGCAAAACCGCAGAGAATAATTGAATGAGATTCACTTCAAAACAGTCGGTTATTTCATTACGGGAAGTCAATATATGAGGAGTAAATACTCGTAAGTTCAAAATACTGTACGATTACTGTCATCAGCAGTTCTCAATAATATCAGAGCAGGAAATTTCGCGCACTTGTTGTAATGTCAGTTTCCGTAAGTACTCAAGATTATATGTCTTCAAATAAACTCTTGTTCATTGACATATTATATAACATTATATTCTGTGTTTTTTTAGAGGTATAGAACTTTCGATAGGGATAACTGTCAAACCAGCGGTCAAAATAAACACTTGTATTTGACATTTCTATTTAGTATGCTGTGGCAAATCACCGTGGTGGAAATTTATTTCCAAAATTCACGTTCTATGCGCCAAACTTACAGAGCCCTTCGCTCACATTATGGTACGCATAATCGTCCATCTGAGTAGCTTATACGATATACAATGGATCGATTAAGGCTGGTTACATACACATCGATTTTGGACGTACGATAAAAGTTCGTACGAACATTTATCGTACGTCCAAAATTTATAGTAGCTTTCAGACCTGTCGATTTTGTATCGTGGACGTACATTTCTGATGATTCGCTTCAGTTGCTTGTCAGCATGAACCCTTTCAACACTCGTGTTCTTGCTATGTGGTTGTTGTACCGTCGGCGTAGACGAAGGCGTAAAACCAGGAGTCAGTGGGTTCATCCTATTAATCAGAGAAGACTAGATGCAGGGATTTTTCACACGCTTTATGATCAACTTCGAAGTGACGAAGAAAAGTTTTTTAATTATTTTTGAATGTCAACAGCAAGCTTTGATGAATTGCATGAGAAGTTGCGAAGTGCGATTAGCCACAAAAACACTAAAATGAGAAATAGCATATCGCATTTCTTGTAGCAACTCTATCTTCGTAGATGTCTAAAGTTTTATCCCAAAAAACTGGCCTAGCTTCTACCATTGAAATAAGGAGTTCATTGTCAATCGTTTCAACCATTGTTTAATAAATTAGGTATAATGCAGAACTTCTTCATCAAAATTAAGAATACACAAATAAATTAAATAATTAATTCCTTCTCTGGTGACGGTTAAATCGCAACTTGTAAAGCCAAGCGAACTTCGGTCGTACCAACGAAATTCGATGTGTGTGAAGACGCCGTTTTGATTACATGCGCCACTGTTATCACGACCACTAGACGGCGGTCGTGTATAGTCGAGACATTGGACGACCGCAACACGGCGTCGTACGATAACTTTAGAGAAACTTTTGAGAATCGATGTGTGTGTAAAGACACAATCATTTCTTTGCGCCACTATTGGAATTTGGTCGTACGAACTTTTATCGTACGTCCAAAATCGATGTGTATGTAACCAGCCTAACTAGCCTAATGTTTACGTTTACTCTTATGGATAATATTCATACAGTACGAGTTCATACGGGGCGTACCGAAGAAGCCATCGCCGCTGTGAAGTGAGTGAACCGAGGATCTAAACTTATCGATTCGGCGTCGTTCTCAACCACTGGGCTTCTGTCCGTTCACTACGTGGAAAATGTTGAGAAAAGATCTTGGCCTACACCCGTGTAAGATTCAACTGGTGCAGCAATTAAAGCCAATGGATCATCGTACGTTTGATATTGGGCATCTGTTAAACCGCATTTTTACCGTGAATATTCATAGCGATGAGGCTCATTTCTGGCTTTATGGATATGTGAATAAGCAGAATTGTTATTTTACGAGTGAGCACAATCATCATGAGACTCTCGAAACTCCATTACGAGAAACTCACTGATTGGTGTGGTTTGCACGCCGGAGGCATCATTGGTCCATACTTCTTTAAAACTGTAGATGGAGCCAATGTTACCGTCAACGGTAACCGCTATAGACAAATGATTCGCGCCTTTTGATTCTTCACGTCAATACCACGTCTGCGTGCTAAATAATTTCAGCAAGATAGAGCAACATGTCATACAGCGCGGGTAACCATCAATTCACTGAGACAAACTTTTCGTAACCAAATTATCTCAAGAAATGGACCAGTGAATTGGCCGCCTAGGTCGTGTGATTCGACTCACTGGATTATGCTAATTAATCAATGACGATTGGCGACTTTGAAGTCAACATGCTATGTGTTATTACCGAGATAAGGACAGTTATGCTGAAAAATTTTGTTCAAAATCGTCGAATATCTTATGAGTGAACTAATATATCAAGAAAACAAATCATAATTGATAAAATTCCTAAAAGCCTTTGGATTTTTTTAAATTTCAGTAGATTCCTTTCTTTCAACGTCATTCAACTATGTTGAACTTTCGAATTGATTGTTTGTAGGTGTTTTCGAGGAACCCAAAATTCAAGCTCATCTCCTTTGGAAAATAGAGAATATACAACTGGCCAGCCGGACATACTCAAATTTGACCACGGATTCGTCAACAGTAAGCCGAACCCAATCAATTTCAATCTAAGAGATAACTGGAGTCTACCAGTAACGGTCGTATGGACAATCTTATCTAATCTCTCTTAACATATTGCGTATCGCTGGTTTGAAATTCTTCCAGAAATAGCATGAGGAAAGGCTCCTAATAATGTCTTACAGAGCAGTCAACAATTTCTTGCAGCTCAAACGTTTTCGACTGAACACCAAATATCTTAGGGTCTTAGACTCCATAGGGAAAAGTTTAATACTATATCGCGGCAGTTCGTCTTAATGAACAAAATTTTTCCAGTTTGCAATTTGCTTCCATCAATTTTTATGAATGCGCGTACTGTAAATTGGTTTAAGAACTAATGGGAACATGGGAAGAAAGAAGTTATAAAAGTACTGTTCTATTGCCTAATTTATAACTCTAGAATATGTTTACTCGATAATCATGATAATAAAGAAATACCCGAGCGTCGAGTAGCTAATAGAAGTGATCATTGATATTTTGTAATTGTATGTACTCAATTTCAATGCAAGGCTATACTTTTCGTAAGTAATTGCACAAGTGCCTATATCTTTTAATGACAGCGTGTTGCCAAAAAACTGCATGAGTACATTTGCATTTATAGGGAAAGAGCCCTACACCAAAGGTGGAGAGCTCTTTCTGCAATAATGATAATGACTTAATGCAGTTTTTCTAAGAAGACACGCTGGAATGCAAAATAATCCTCTGACAAATTCTTGCTGTTGGGTCCACAGTGCAGTTTTAGCAGGGAGGGTTCTTTCGGTTCCTACAATGCAAATATTGCTGTCATTTTGTGATGAATGTGCCCAATCAACATAGAATTTTAACAGGAGGGGAAATATTCAACATAATTAAGTTTTGACCATAGCAAATGTGAATACCATTCTTTGGGGTACTAGCTGCTGATAATTCATGATCATTGCTATAATATATTTTTCCTTCTGTTTTTTTCCTGCAAATTCATCGACATTACGTTAGCTTACAATTACACCTCATTGCAATCATCGGAAGTTTCTATCGATAGATAGGATATTTGGTAGGTATCAGGCTTTCCGCGTTCTGAGTAATTGCCACCTGAATATTTCATTCCATCAGAATCTCCTGCAGTTCTTGAACGCCAAAACTCATTTCTTCTAGATGCTCCATCGAATTCGGAGAACGGAAGCGCAAATGAATTCTGGCGAATACAATACCGAGTCTCCGAACATATAATTTCAGACATCGTAATCTCCTCAGGCTGAGCATGATGTCTTACATTTTATTCTCTGGTTTTCTCGTGCAAGCAAATCCCCAACAGACCGAGTTTATTCAAATTGAAAATGGGAATGATTTCGATTAGTGACTCTCATCATCTAACGGTGCCGAATTGCGAGCTGGAGTGAACGTTAATCACCCATTATTCAAGGCTTTGATGATTGGATGGGCGGACGCATTTTCAAAGAGGGACGTTGGAAATTCACGAGTGGCTCGTTTGAATATTCATGTTTTCATAAGAAATTGCCTTATTTATCATGAATGTTGCGGCTTTGAACGAAACTCAAGACCAAACTAGGAAGCTCAGCCTCTGAGATACTATCTGATTCAATCTAAGTATGCAGAGACATTTCAGATCTAATCACTCTCAGCTCACAGTTACAATTGGTCATTGCCAGAAAGCATAACTAAGTTATAAGATGGAAGAGATGCCAGAACTCCATGAGCTGCTTTTGGAAAGTGAAACTGAATATAATTTTTCTGGCCATGTTAAGAAATAAACAACTTTATAGATTTTCTCATTTTGGGGACTATTATTTGATCAATTAAATATTGTGCTTTGTTCCGATTAAGATTATTCTTCTGCTTCTGTCAAAAAGCATGAGCACCCCGTGTTTCTCATGACTGGAGGTAGGGGAAAAACATAATGTCTTCCACGCAGTAGGCGTGCTACATAGCGAATTCATTTGGGACTCTTAAACATGGTTGGAATTTCAAGGATTGTTCACAAGGACAATGCCGTCGATCTTGACAAATGGTATTAGGGCCTTCGCCGATCCGTGATTCCGTCACACCTGGAAGTTCGAAATGCAAGATATAGAGTAAGTGTCAAAATTTTGTAGCCTTAAGATGAACTAATGATGTTCTCGAACTCAGCTTACCCACATTCGGTTTTCGCCTGTTCTAGATTACGAATGAATCAGGCAACGTTTCAGCATGAAATTAATGGCCCTGATCGATCGTGGATTTAGCTACGAGTTGATGGTTTCTGTCAAACACTAGAGTTACTCCCGGGGTCTTCTAAGGTTCCATGAGTTCAAACTTGAGGGACCAAGTGGCATAGTTAATCTGATATCACTACGACTGTGCTGCCCAAACCTACGACGAGCACAATAGTACCGAGGAACACTCGAACACTCCTTCTGTAGCAATCTCCTCGTTCAGACAGTAACGATACTCCTTTGGTCAACCCTGTGAGTGATTACTCAGGGGGCAAACATAATTGTTTCTGTCATGTAGTACTAACGATACTTCTTGGGTCTACCCACGACGGAGTACTCCTGGAGAAAGATTACCAGGCTTCGCCCTTATTCTAATATCCTGAGTTCTCTACTTGTTAGCTACGTCTTCAACGTGATCAAGGTTATTTCCACCCATGTGAGTTCGTAAAGGTTCTAGATGCTTAAATTAGGTTATACTATAAAAAATACCGGATTAGTTGGGAGAATAATTCTCGAATAGAAATGATATATTGACGGACAACTACGTCGCTTCGCTAATCAGATTGAATTCATTTTCAGGATAAACTAACTTAAGAATCATTTTTCATCTCTGCTGATGTGATAACATGGAAAATGCTTTTTATGCATTAATGGAAACAACTTCATTGTTAGACTCTATCTGATTCTGCATAAATCGTGAAATAGAATAGCCAGAAGCTGAAACATTTTTTGTGAAAGATAATAAAAGATTTTCAAACTTTTCAGTGGAAACTGTAATGCATTATGCATATTATCAGAAAAATCTCGTAGGATTCCCGAGAATAATAAAGCTGGAACTTGATCCTCCAATTACATACTGAGATATTATCTGTAGAGCACTAATATCCTTGGGTAAATTGCATCTTTAAACTTGTGAAGTTAATAAAGGTAATGCAAAAATGATTCCACGGTGCATTGCAGACGACCATTATTTTTCTTTATAGTAATTGTTCCTTCTATGTAGAGAAGATATTATTTTTATACATTTTGCTCTCTCGCTGCGCGATAAAATTCCCAAATTGCTTTCAATAATTTGAAACAAGAAGGGAACAAGATATCTCAGAATGAGACTGATCCTTAAGGGACTGAATTTTTATTCAAGGTGACTTTTTGATTGGTAGACTAGTTCACAATGTGAAATGACATGAGTAATAGAATTCAGTTTTGTTGAAAAAATACACAGATATCGAAATTTCAGTTTGATTACTCAATTCCCGTACCTATGTTATGGTTTATCTAAACTACGTGAAATTTGTTGTTGATAAGTTTTCTGTAACAGTGAAATAATTGGCAGGAAGCAAATTAGAATAGGTTAATTTTTCGAATATCTCGGTTGACTTAGTTATTGGGCCAAATCCGTCGAATAGTTCAGCAGTTATGAGAATCTGAAATTTCGTTTCTCCAAAAACTTTAAATCTTCTCGGTCGATTCGAAATTTGTTTGAATATTCTTGAAAAGATCAGTCGAGAAAAAAATTGTAGAAAAATTTTGAAAATTTTTTTTTTCAAATCCGTTTTCGTAGACTGAAGCCAAAAGCAATAAAGTAGATATTGGTTTTTTATGTAATACACTCATAGAATCTCATAAAATAATGTTAAGAATGCATATTCCTCCTTCAAAGTCTACGAATGATGAATGATACAATTCGAAAATCGAAATTTATTTATCTTATTACTTCGATCCAACTTATTTATACTATCGTTCATTTTTCTTTCATGACTTTTCGGGAGAAAATTACAACATTTCTTCCACAATAGAATTCCAAAAAACGAGCTCCAAATGATGAGTTTTGTGTTTGATTACTATAGATTTGTTGGACAAATGGTCAATTTAACTTATCCAAAATTTTACGTTACTTCCCTGAAGTGTGTCGCATTCCAGACTTCATCCTCAAGAATGATCTCATTAATAATCACTTTATAGGTAATATAAGTTGTCAGCATTTTGTTGTAATCTGTTGGTATCACACTGTTTCAGAGAGTTCCCCCTGTATTCAGATTTAATTTTTGCAAGAAATATAAGGTTTATGGTACCTATTTCACAATTAAAAATCTGAGGTGCTCAAAAAATCACAATTTTTGTTTTGAAGATCCCAAGTTAATTCTTTTCGATACATATATATATCTACTTTCCCATAACTATATTGCTTATAGAAGTTGTGTTCACAAAGAACATCAGGTAAGTTCAATAACACAAAATATAGTAGTAGAAACAAGAGTTCAATATAGATGTTATTCCACATAAATTATATGTAGAATATTTCTACAACGATTATGTTATCTGAATGGTGACAGTCAATACTGACTCGAATTAATGATAATAATATCATACGTAAAATGTGCAATGCTTCCATGGGAACCGACCCATCGCGACTAACGGCCGTTTTCAATAACCTATCATACATATACATATCATCCACATCTATGTATAGATTGAAAATGGAATTGAAATAATCTGTCATTCATTACCTGTAACCGTTTCAATATTGTACTTGATGATAAGGATTCATACTAGTGATCCCCGCCAATCCCTTCTTCCGAAAAGAGGTCAGATAGCGTCTATAGTTTGAAACCTACATCGTTATTCGCCAACCTGCATTTCAGAGAAAGTTGAGATTAACCAAAGATGTCAAAAAAGGTCTTTAGTAAGTGTTATCGATTACCGGCTAAGTTCGACCAGTAACGACTGAGATCTGTAAGAGATAAGTGTTGAAATTTTTTTCATTGTTGATTTCAGAGGATTGTAGTGTGAATAATTTCGAATAATATGGATTATTCAAGTAGCGATGACAGCGATGTGGAATTATTTATTAGGCATGATTAATGAGTTCGATGTAGAAAGTGATTCTGAAAAGACGTTCAAGAGAACAGTTTATAGAGGAAGTGTTGTCCAGATTACTGTTTTGAAGGATTATCAATTCGCATATAGGTTTCGACACATCCAGAACCTGTTCCTTTTCCATATCGAAGGCCTAATAATAGGAATTCTTCGAAACTTCACTTTCCATACATGCATACGACTCCAAAAACTCTTCTCACCGATTATTCAAACATTACCATTGACACGTAACATCATTTCCCGAAAGCTACTTGGTTCGAAATTATTTTGTATAAAAAATGAGTCCATTAAATCTCTATCTCTATAATTGAATGATGATCGTAATTTTTTTTTTTTTTTTCATTTATCGTGATAATGATTCATCAACATCGAATTTCTCCAACCATTCATCATAATTATTCGGTACACGAATATTATATTTTCTTACTGGCATTGGTTTAACTGAATGAACCATGTCTTCACCTACGGGCGGTATTTAGATGCCAGAATATCGTTCGTATTCATTTAAATCTAAAAATCTTCTCCAAATAACATTCATATGCATAATAGCTGAGGCATTTCAGAACATTTCTACACATTTATCGATGGATTTTAAAAATTGTGAACGTTTTACTGTAGTGCAATTTTTTAATTGATCTTACTTATCATTTTCCTAAATTCATTTTTTTGAATCACTATTATCTAACCGAGAATATCGAAATTCATTATTGTTCAATTTAGGCATCCTATCACATGAATCTATATGTGTGAACCACTCCTGATAATCCATTATTATAGCTTCACATTTAACAATTTCTACATTTAATATTATAATAAACGAAATTCCACTACCAAAAAAATTATTATACATACTCTATCATAGGAAGGCGTCTGAAACCTGACTTGAGGAAGAAATTGCGCATATTTATATCGCTTGAACCTAATTATTTACTCTATTGTCGATATTATTCAATTCGTTTATACATTTCATCAATCTGAATCAAGTAATTAAAAGAATTCTTCCATTGATAAACCATAAATTATCAAAAATCATAATATTCTCCAGTTCTATAACTCTTCAAAATTACTCTCAACCACAGTGATTCAGGTAATCACACAAATTAATTACTTAACCTTAAATCACATATTCCTTTCATAACAATAAATAATCATTAAAAACTCAAACGTTGGGTGCACAGAAACCTTTGTTTTTTCACCAACCTCGACCATGTGGGCAATAGATCCACAGAAGGATGAGCATTCCACTGAGCTATTGCAATCTTGTCGAAAGTAGAGTCAATGTATCGCACATAGATCCATCGGGAGGGGCTATCTATCAACTTCCATGGATAGATGAGGTTAAACCATATTTCTGAAATGCGAATCTCAGAGAGATAGCGACAAAGATAGTTAGACAGACAAATCGATAGCTATCTACCCGTTATTTTCAATACGTTATTAAAAATGGACATAACTCCACTTCGAACTTCGAACTTCACCTCGCTTCTTACCATATCTCCATTTCATATGTGGTGCGAAAACCCAATACCCCTTTTGGACACCTTGTATACCCAAAAGACTATCTCAATCAACCGCATCCAGAGAATCGCGGAAAAGCTCTACCCAAATATTTCTCTCATCCAATTTTCCAATCGCTGCTTCGGAATGAAGATATACATCCAGAGATTTCGGAATCGTCTGCGGAATCAGAAGAGGGTTAAAAGGACATATTTCTCATGAAGACACCATGACGTATGGCTCCTTTGTTGTGATTTAAAATTTCCATCGGATAACGAATGGGGGTCGATGCCGAAAGCTGCTCCGATAAGGGGCGGAATAAAATACGAAGACAACGGACTGATTCATTTTCTCCCCAAGGACATTAAAAACACGCGGCCTCCACTAAATATGGTTGAATGATTGCGATTTAAGAAGTAGGTAGGTGCATACTTGGAAATTCGATATAACGTTGGAGTCGAATGGTTTTTCATGAACTGTTGTTGCCGTATACGCCATTGACCAGAATTTTATCTGGGTTTCGTCAAAATATACAGTTGAATAATGATTCGAATGGCGAATCTTTTTCGAGGACAAAAATTCGTGACATATACAGGGTGCGGCAAATGTTATTTTACCGTCTTGCATATGAGAGAAAAAAAAAAAAAAATAAATGCAAATAAATTTATTTTCGAGAAAAATATAACATCACACATATCTCTTGTGGCCTCACATTTTATTTTCGAATTGTTTGGCCCCCTCTTCAACATACATGCTGCATCGTTTAGTCACGGTAAATCAAAAAACAAAAGACGACCTGAACGCGGCTCGTTGACTACGGAGCCAGTATTTACGAATTTACTATACAGTTCATGCAGCATTTGTCTGTTGGGAACTTGCTTGTTTGGAAAGCGCTGGCGAAATTCTTCGAAAATGTCAGCATAATCTCCGTCAAGTTTTCGGTAAGAAGTGAGCAGACAAACAAGTTCTTCTTTCGTGTACTTTACACGCGCAGCAATGGCAACGAACACGTACACAACAATACTACTACACGCGGACAACTCAACTCACTACGTTTCAGCTGCCTCCGATACTGGCTGAGAATACGCGCATGCATAAATACCAGACAGTGTGAACTGACTTTTGCCGCACTTTGTGTTTGTGGCTGTTATTGTTAAAATTACAGTTAGGCAAGCGCGTGCTTCCTCTCTGCAACTTCCAACGAAACACTAGACGCCTTTCCCATTCCGTACAATATTCATGATCTGCCGCGGTATTGCGGATCTGCTTAGGTGGACATCACCCGTCCGCACCATACCGCGTGGTGTAGCTCAGCTCGGGTGACCATCACCCTGCTACACCGACTGACCTTGTTACACGCACTGGTTTCTTCGTTCCTCCGTCACTGGTAAGGGAGTGTGTAGCGGCACTCCGTCACTGGCAGGGGAGTGTGTAGGGATCACTTAGCCGCACTTCATATAGCCTCCGCGTAGCTCAATCACAGCGCTTCGGTGGCCTAGAGGTTACCGCTCAAGTTTCACACCGACTAGGTGCCGGGTTCAACTCCCGGCGGCTCCCACTTTCTAATATACCCTGCGTCTATGGCATGGAGCACACAAGCCATACTGATGAGTCCAAATGTGTGCGCCAGAGACGAAACGCATAAGTAGGGAACATATTCGATCCTACACGCGCACTGGTGATTTTTCTCACGGTGACTGTTTCGTCACTCTTGTCAAGTCCGTGAATATGTAAGATGTTGCGCGCATGTAACGACGTAACAATTGGGTGACATTTGTGTACGCCGACCGGCGAACAATGACGAACACTTTAAAGTCACCGTGACAAAAATCACCAGTGCGCGTGCCCTCAAAGGTTATGGAACGGAGAAACTTATAACTCAGTGAATGATATAAAAGCTTGAAATCAATATATTTCAAGGTAGATAAATAAAAGAATCAAGTTCAAGTGATAAATCGAAATACGAAACCTGAAAACATTTTGAGCTCTTATCTGTGTAACACAAGGTCGCAGTAAAACAAAAATACATTCGTCGAAATGCATTACGATCTTTTCCAAGAATTTTTCGATTGAAACCATGTAAGCTTATCGTAAATAACGAAAATACAATGAACAACCGACATAAACTGATGCAGTAGATTGAAAAACACACCGAAGTATATATTTACAAACGGATGGGTCGGTCCACTTTGGTACTTAAGCGCCGGATGCTGGTCCGTTACGTGAAAGATAATCATGCCTCTGATCTCCTACGAGTCCAGTTTCAAACTAGTCCGATATTACCTTTTGTCCCCAAATACATTTGTCTGCTTCGTGTGCCTTGATCGTTCCAACTAATTATACAACGAACGATAGTGCGTTCCGAAATTATATGGTGTGAACCTGCACAAAAAGTACGGCTACTCTAGAAATAAACGTCTGTAATTGCGAAAGAAAGCTGTGTAGAATTTCAATTAAGAATATAAGTGTTGGATATTGGTTGTTATGAAACCACCGTTGTGGTTTGGTTCATTCATCTTGTAAACGAATATAAAAATTGAAGAAAGCATTGACTGATGGCCAGACCTGCTGCAGGCTTGCTCTGAGTTATTCAAAGCTATAAAAAATTTAAACGAACAGTATATACTGTTCTCATTGATAGTGCCTCATTATCAGATTTAATGAATTTTAGTTTTCACTCTTAGTATATTTACTCTATGGTTGTCTTCTTTCAAATTCCTCTTCAAGGTAAAGATGTCATTTCATAGACATTATTCATGGTTATTCGAAAGACACATGAAAATGTGTTAAACACCAATTCAAAATGTACAAATAAAATTTGAGAGCCTGTTAGTGCTGATAGGTAACATCGACAATTCACTCGAGGAGAAAAATATGGTGTTGAAATTGATAGTAGCGATAAGATCCTCACTTGTTCTTTGTTAACATCGGACAACTACATAATGTAAATTAGAAATCTCGGACTCATGAATGAATAAATTTCGATAATCACCACCGTAATATCTCAACCTGCCAAACACTTCTTTCATAGGTCGAATAAAAGGGTTGTATTTCGATCCATTCTTCTGTGTCAAACAGGTTCTCTCGAGGTTGAAATCTTGTGAATACGCGTATCTATCTTCTCATCGGTGAGTCAAGGATGAATTGGTTAACTTTAGAGACAAAACCGAAATTTGAATATTCAAAGTGGAGTTGCTAGTATCAATTCTCTGGTTCTGCTCGCTTTATTCTATTGGAAGAGCAAAGTTTATGCCATCATTTCTGTATTAATAATCTTCACAATAAACGGGCAGTGCTATAGTTTCGATTATGAAACGTTATCAATTCTATGGGGTTTTCCAATGGGGACTTGACAACTTTGAATTTAATTTGTGAACGCATCCATAGACCAATCATCGAACTGACAACGTCAATTCATTCAGTAAAGTGAACATTTTTAACATGGAGAAGTACACGAACGAAGAACGTCATAAAAATTTACTACCGAAATTCGGAGTCGGTGACCGCAATTTTAAGAGCCTCTAACTCCAATTTTCGGTTGTAATTGGCACCCTAGTTGACATGCAATCACAAGTTTGGTGCAAAAATTTGAGTCTACCTATTTACTGTTAGATGTTGTCGAGCTAGTGAGACAAAGGACTGGTCGCAGTAACGAAAACATCGCTACTGTTCGGGCCTCCGTAACCGACGATCCAATTCATTCAATTCCAAGCCGTTCTCAAGAATTGAGCATGCGTCAGAACACTCTATGGCAAATTTTGCGTATAGATCTTGGTTTACACCCTTACAAGATCAAGCTAAGTCGAGAATTGAAGCCGTTGGACCATTTGAAGCGACGTACGTTCTCCGATTGGGCTCTGGAAAAGCTGCCCATGATCATGATTTTCATCGGAAAATAATTATCAGCGATCAGCGATTTTTGGCTGAATGGCTTTGTCAATAAGCAATATATGCGTTATTGGAGAGGCAGCAATCCACACGTGATGCACGAGACTTAATTACATTCCCAAAAAATCACGGTTTGGTGCGGCATCATGTTGAAGCCAACAATCGCCACGTTACGGTCAATGGCGATCGCTACCGCGCCATGATAACGAATATTTTTGGCCTCAATTGCAAGGTATGGACTTGGCCAATATGTGGTTTCTACATGACGTCACTAGCCACACAGCACACGTATCAATCGGTTTATTAAAGCAGACATTTGGTGAGCGTATAATTACTAGAAACGGCCCCGTCGATTGGCCGCCTCGTTCGTGCGATTTGATACCCCTGGACTATTTTCTTTGGGGCTACGTCAAGGTACTGGTCTATGCCAACAAGCCAACGACATTGCTAGAGCTCAGAGACAACATTGAACGCGAAATAGCGGCCTTTTGTCTGAAATGTGTGGCCGAGTCATCGAAAATTGGGTCCAGAGAATTGACCGCTGCACACGGGCACGTGGTGGCCATATGAACGATGTCGAATTCCATTAATAAATGTTATGGATTTAGATGGAGTAGATTTACCTACTTCTGGTTGGTTTTTAGAAAAGGAATTTCAGCTTCGAACAAAACTGAAGGGAAACTGAGAGTAGAATATGTTAGTATTGGATTAAGGTTTGTTCATTCATTAAGGCGGTCCAATTAAAATGGCACTGTTCCAGAGAACAGAAAAACACTTTAGATCAAGCGCGCAAAAGCTATATTTGATCTCCACGATGAATATAGTGTTTGAGTTATGTTTGTACTTCATCACAATAATAACGTTTTTGAAATATTTCAAATGGTTTGTGTTTTATTCAGTGGTCAAGTACCTATTGGAATAATATATAACATTACTAGCAAGGTAAGATGGTTTTTACTGGTGAATGGAGGATATAACTGACTAGACGCAGGCGAGTCAGTTACCTCCTTGAGCCAGTAAAACCCGTTACCCTAAGTGTATTGTTTTATTTATATTTTGTTTGTTTCTCATTTGTAAAAAGGTTCGATAAATTCAAAAAAAAAAAAACTTATTAATTTGTCGCAAATGTCGTAAGCTATGGAAGCGTTGCCATGAACATATCTCTTTATTTTTCTTCACATTTGTTTTGGCGGAAGCGAAAATGAATGTACCGAAAGAAATTATTGAGGCAGCCAGCAGTGTAACTTCAAGTTTATTACCTGCAAAATCAGCTTCAAGGTACGAGCGAGAATACTTCAAAAAGTGGCAAAACAAAAATAGTGTGATTGGGGTAACTGAAGATGATTTCTTGGTCTACTTGAATCAATTATCAGTTAGATTCAGCCCTAATACTTTATGGGTAAAATGGTCTATGCTGCTTGGAAATGAAAGAAAATGCCCCTGTTCGCAGATTTGTTTTCGTTAAAAAATTTATTGAAAAATATGACGTTTAGTTAAAATTTGTAGATTTCAAAAGGTAATAGCATTTCTGAAACGAAAAAATAAGCGTTATACGCCAAAAAAGGCCAAGGTATTAAGTAAAGAAGAGGCTGAACAAGTCCTTTTACATTCTCCTGATGACATGTGACGAAATTCTCTCCTTAAACATGAATGATTTTAAAGATATGGAAAAATACGTTATTGTGACATTACGGCAAACAAAATATTTAACAACAAGAAGATTCACCATAACCGATGATGGCTGCAGCTTCAAGCCCTGCATGTTATACAGAAAATATGTAAATCTTCGGCCTCCTGGAACAGAAAGCTTAAGATTTTTTTGACATATCGACATGGAAAGTGCATTTCCCTTAATGCTGGCCAGCACACTATTGGTGGTGTCCCAAAGCAAATAGCGAAATATTAAGGTTTGAAAGACACAGAGTTATACACTCTTTTCAAAGAACTGGAGCCACTATGGTTGCGGATTCGGGTAGAGATATTTTAGCACTAAAGCGTGCAGGAGGGTGGAAGAGCACCGAAATTGCCATGAGTTATGTCGATGATTCGGTCAACAAAAAAATCGAAATGTCTAGCAAATTATTTGGTGGTAAGGAGAGTACAAATGTTCTGTAGTCCTCGATTTCAGCAGTTTCTGAGTCAACAGATGGTTCATCATCATCAGTATCAATTCTTTCATCATCAAAAATCTGTGTTACTGGAAATAACAATTGTACCATGATTTTCAACATATATGACGATAAAACAAAATTTTCTAATGTAAATAATACTACTAACAAGTTGACTGCAAGTTGACTGTCAGTTTTACAAGTTAGTAACTTGATAAAATAAACTTTCTTGATTAATATTGTGTTTTTGTAAACTGATGTTTACAAATGAGAAACAAATAAAAACCCTTTACATGGGATACAACCGTTACTGTACACAAGTATTCATTAAAATAAGGATGAGCCATCTAATTTGTGAAGTATAATATTCTTAGTTCTCAGTTCTGCAGATCCGCAGCTGCATCATATAAACTGAAACTTGAAATCAAGAGATGATTCCTAATCTTTCTAACTACTCAGGATAAAAATCACGATCGAAAGGGGAATCATTAGTCAGATAGTACAAAAGGAACAACCACCTTCTCATAACTAATCACGATTATGCTTTCGACAAGTATGAACTACAATATTTCAGATCCTGGAAACGTCAGGTCGCACATAAATGATTCAGTTTGAGCAGCTGAAACTACTTTATTCATGTAGAATTCACGGTTCAATCACCCCGTCACGGCATTGTACAGGGAGCCGGCTTGCTGAAATTTTAAAATCTAATTGGAACTTCGGAGGCATTAAATTGATTAGGACAGTATCATCCGCCATCCAACCAGAAAAGTTGACGTACTTGAAAGTGGAATCAACCCTTTTTAAAAACGAACAGGACTTCTCGATAGAAGATATGAAACTTTTCCTTTGAGTGCTTCCTTCTAATGAACGGGATTGAAAAAGTGATACCTTGAAAGTTTCATCCTTTCAATCAACTGAACGTCCTTAGGATTGAAAAAATCACGTTTAATATTCCTGGTTTCAACCTGTATATTTTCATTCAGGCTTCTAGTTAGTTCTATTGGGAAAATTGAGATCGATTCAATCTGTATGCACATACAATTATATCTGTTTTTTGTTATTCTGAATTGAAAAATGGCTTACCACGAAATGTTTTAAATTATTAAGCTTGTTTTGCAAACTGGCCGATTATGGTCTTCTTGTTTATGTTGACAGCGTAGCGGAGTGAATGATGATCTCGGTTCATGGATTTTTTCACCGAAATTCAGTTCCGCCAATAGAAACGCTGCATTTTGGATACATTTCTTTTAGAATGTTCTAGAACTTTTTGTTCCGCTGTATGTCCAGGATAACGCCAGACCATACACTTCGTTGATGACTCGTCAGAAGCTACGTGAGCTCGGATGGGAGGTTTTATCGCATCCACCATATAGCCCGCACATAGTGTGGTTCGAATGGTTTCGACGATTCGGAGCCAGTGAAAACGACACCATGGATAAGCCAGTCGGTGGAAGATCTGTGATGACAAATACCGATCAAACCATGGAATACATCGAGTTAGACCGGCATGTAGCATCTCGTGACATCGCCCAAGAGATGGGAGTTAGTCACCAAACCATTTTGAACAATCTTCAGCAGACTGGATACAAAAAAAAGTTTGATGTTTGGGTGCCGCATGATTTGACGCAAAAATACCTTCTGGACCGAATCAACGCCTGCGATAATCTGCTGAAAGGAACGAACTCGGACCATTCTGGAAGCGGATGGTGAATGGCGACGAAAACTGGATCACATACGACAATATCAAGCGAAAACGGTCGTGGATGAGGGCAGGTAAATCGTCCATATTATTGATGAGATACTCTACTTTGTTAGAATTCATCGATATTCTCAATATTATTTTCGTTGAATTTTTAATATTGTTTTGTGAAAAGTCTTTCAATTCCCTTTGATGAAATTGGTGAATTTTTTATAACCGGTTGGCTTGAAGGACCTACTCAAGTTTGACCCTGAATTCTTCATAAGGAAGTTAAACCCAACCGATTTAGACCAATTTCAGCTCGATATTGAAAAATTACAGAAAATTGGACAAAATGATAGCACGCTGTCCTACCAGAACCAGCGCTCAAAAGAGAACAAAGTTCACTTTCAACATTTCATAACTTCGAAATTATCACAATGCGATATGCCATAGAATAACAGCGTTCACCATAATTGAAAACCCATTGTCCCATTCGCCTTACTCCAAATGAGACATCGGCCACTTTTCCTTTTCCCGACATAGATACACTCGGTAGTAACTAAAAAAACCACATTCGATAAATCCTGAGAACAAGCCAACTCTGACAAATCGGTTCAGATTTATATGTTATGACCCGAGCTTTTATTCCAACACAATAGCTTTATTGCTTTGGATTCATTGTTAGATAACATAAACTCAAGTAAAGGAAGTGACCACTAACCATAGAGGAATGCGTATTGGTATAATTTATACCCAGAGCTTACTATCTATTGAACCTGTCAGGCCTTCTACTGCGGCATTTTTCTCAGAGTAATCTATTACAGCATCATGCTGCTGCCTTGCACTCGTAAGACTATATGGAGTTGTTTATTGATTTTTTTCTATGCGTTCAGCTTCTGAATTTTTATTTATTTACCGTAGAAGATGTATTGATTATATCTTCATTCAACTTTTAATATGTGCATAATGAAAGAAATATTGACGATAAGCTGTTAGTTTTCATAAAAAGTATATCAGATTGAACTGTTCATATGAAATTCATTCATTGGATCCATATTAGTATAAACATGGAAATGCATAAGAAAATGGAAAGTAGTTCCCTTAAGAGATAGCGTGGAACAAAACCTGGCAACGCCGATTGCAAAGGTAAACCGTGCATTCTGGAAATTTAACAGGTTATAGAAGGAAAAAAGAAGCTTCAGAGTTGAAAAATAAAGTTTCATCCAGAAAAAATTTTCCGATATAAATGTTACGATTATATCTCCAACCAAACACAAACCGCAATACCGTTGTTATTGAACTGTTCAATACATATTACATTCTCTCTTGTTCTACTACTTAGATCGAAACGTTAAGTATCATTGACAAATCAAGATAACAGTCGGAGATATGAAATCATTGTACCATGTTGTTGGCTGAGTAATAGCGTATTATTAATTTTTTTCTCGAGGCATGACTGAATATTCTGAAAGTATGTCGTATACTTGAAACTGCTTCTGTCGAATTTATAATAGGATTAGTTCGTAACGACTAGTGACTTATTGAAAACATTTGTTAATAGACTTTTATCTTTTCTTATAAAAATAGAAATAATTATTTTTAAGGTTTTCAAACTCATAAAATCTTTTTACAAGCTCATTATTAATCTAAAACGTTAGTTACATGATAACTCAATGCCGAAGTTTGAACTTTTACTGCTTTTCTTGAACTGAACTCAATTCAACCAAATAGAAATGATTATCTTTCATCTCATTGTGATATTCAGTTGATATGAAGATTATCACATTGTTATACAGGGTGACCATTTGAAAACGAAACAGACGAGATAACAGACGAAATAAGTTTTTTCGATGGGAATGCTTGGACAGGTCGATTTCTGTTTCGAAGGGGACAACTTAAGATGTAGGTTACGGACGCATAGCACTTCAACCTTTTCCTGCTACAACCCCCACCCCCAATTTTTGAATAGGGAAGATGAAGTGAATGATACCTCAATTCAAAGGTATTTTTATACTGATTTCAGCACAGTAATTGTTTTTTCATTTTATGCATTAGTCCTCGAAATATTCATGCGTTAGTTAATTTTATCACTTGAATTAATTTTTGCGAATAATTGACATTTCGTGCTTCCGAAACACCAGAATTTCCGTACTTGTATTTGAAATTGCAAAACATCTACCACTAGGCAAATTAGGTCACACCGTACGTGTTAATGCTACTAGCGTCAGATGTTCGACTAGTTGTTTTATTCACTGAAATCATTCTCCAATTGGTATTAGAACGATTTGAAGTATTGATCTAAGAAATAAGACTTTTCAATGTAAAGTAAATAATTTATCAATAACTCACATCAATTAATTAAATTTTCAAATTGTTCACCATTAGCTTCCATACAATGAAATAAGTTTTGTTCGAAACGATGGCGCACATTTTGCAGCATTTCTGGAGTGATTTGACGACATTCGTTCACTATACGTCTTCTTAAATCTTCTATGGAATCGGGCTGTGTATGTGTGTGTGTGTGTGTGCGTGGAGTAAATTTTACTCTTCAAGTGGCCCCAAAGAAAGAAATCTGATGGTGACAGATCTGATGATCTGGCTGGCCATTCAGTGGGACCCCTTCTTCCAATCCACCGATTTAATTATATCTAAGATAATTTAGATTGAGTTTCAGCAAGATTGAGCTCCTTCGCAATACGCTTTGTTTATTCGACATATTGATTAAAGATTTCTATGTCAGTGGATTGGAGGAAGGAAGCCACAGTCATGGTTGTTTTGAAGCTCAAAATGTCGATGTTTCACAAAAAAACACTAAAAGTGCTATGAAAACACCACTTCATTTTCAAATACTTCGACTATATACTAAAGAATATTTCGAGATACAGTTCGATACAGTTTGCGATAGAAAATCTTGCACAATTTTATATAGGTTTTCTTTATTTTTCTCTTTGAATTTACTGATTAGTTTTTAATTAAGTACAGGAAAGTATTAAGGAAATTTATTGTCACGAGAAATAAAAAAAAACGTAATTCAAATTATCAATTGAAATAACAAAATATATCTCTTTATTTTTGTTTGACAACATAAAATTACATTGAAACAGATATAATTACAAAAAATTTATTTTTATTATAAGTAATTCTTAATAGTCAGTCTTGTCACTTAATTCTATTGCTGGAACTATTGGCTTGTGGTTACTAAAATATGATACATATGTTCGTGATTCTATTTCATGTAAATACCGCGAAAAAGCAGCATCAATAGCAGTTATTTATATATATTATTTATATATGTTATTTGAATTATTCTAAAAGAAATGGTCTTAGTGGTTCTGATTTTCCATTTACAAAATTGATAATGAAGTCTCTAGATAAATCCATCGGAAGCTGATGGAAGTTTCCACCAAATATTTCAGAATCCTAATCAGTATATTCAGCGCTTGATGGATGAAATATTTCACATCTTCAATATTTGTATTTGGTGAAATGCAAATTATTACCATGACAGTTTCAACTCTGTTGTTCGTTTTACATAGAGTTGAACAAACTTCTCCAACTCCTGTACGTCTAACATTTACATCGTCAGTATTTTTAAAAATTTTGTTCATATTTGGTGTTAAAATATTAGTAGTGTCATTGCTATTTTGATAGGTCTTGAAATGAACAATGCAGTTGGAATTTGGAATATCGAACTGTGGGTCATTGCTCATTCACGTTTCGGAATGAAGTAAGAAATTAGTTTTTTGAATTACAGAATCCGTCAAATTCAATCGATGACTTTGTAGATTTAGACAATTTAATGTAGTTATGGAAATGCCAGTTTTAATTTGAAGATAACATAGGCCTACAAAAAAAATTTTTTTTGGTGCCTAGAATTTTTGAGCTGATTTAACTATATTTTTATTGCTGAATCTAAATATGATAGCAGTTTATCTGTATCAGCTCTAGATTTTTAGAGAAATTTACTTATCTATCAACGCTTTTTCCTATTTAATACTTTCAAGTATGAGTGTTGTAAAATTTATACAAGAGATAGATTCTTGTATATTTTCCTTATTGTTAATATCCATTATAATTATTATTTTAATTCCTTTATTACAAATAGAAGACTAACAATATGAGATATATAACTGGTTGGTTGACAAACTGTTCACAAGTGGGATTTAATCCTATTTAGTGTCATCCAGTTAGTTTCATAGAAATTCGATATATGGATATGGAGTGAACTTCAACTGCAGTTGAGAGTTGAGGTTAGTTTGTGAATTCCCGCGGAGCAAATAGATAGAACTTAGCGTCATATGAACTTTAGTAACGAGTTGTTGAAAAGTAAATCTAAAAAGTAAACTGTTAATGTGAATTGTTGCATTTGTGTTGTTGAATAGAAATGAGTTCAAGTAGAAGAAACTGTGTACATCATCCTGATATTTTTTGCTACATATGCGGAGAATACACGTTCTTGGAAAACAGAAAAACTATTAGTGACTTTGTAAAGAGGGCTTATCTTGGATATTTTGGTGTTAAGCTTAGTGATCAGGATAAAACCTGGGCACCACATATTGTCTGTAAAACTTATACAGAGCATTTACGACAGTGGACTACCGGTAAAAGGAAAAGTATGAAATTCGATACAATATTTTGGGAAAAGGAAAAGTCGAAATAACAGTAACAAGTGGGCTTATGCAGATTTAGTCTCTGCAAGACGCCCTATCCCTCACTCAGGAGAAGTGCCAATTCCAACTTTTCAGCAGCTACCAGAACTCTGTGAGGACACATGTCACTCTGATCAGAATTCTGACACTACTGAAGGTGACAGTGATTTTGAAACGATGTCATCAATTGCCCAATGTTTCAACCAAGATGACTTAAATGACCTCACTAGAGATCTCAACTTGTCGAAAGAAGCTTCTGAATTACTAGCTTCCAGGTTGAAGGAAACAAATTTACTTGAACCAGGAACGAAAATTACAGGGGAGAAAGATCTGGTACCTTTTTCTCTAGAACAAAATCTTGTATTTTGCCATGCTATTAGAGAACTCCTGGTAAAAATGGGTCTTCCTGAATATTTTCCGGATGATTGGAGCCTATTTATTGACAGCTCAAAGCGAAGTTTGAAATGTGTTCTTCTACATAATGGGAACAAATATGGCTCAATACCAATTGCTCACTCAACGAAAATGAAAGAGCAATATGACAACATTGCTTTGGTTTTGGAAAAAATAAAGTATCATGAACACCAATGGGTGATCAAAAATGGTAAACTTTTTCCTTGGACAGCAAATTGGCCACACCAAGTATCCTTGTTTCTTGTGTCTCTGAGATAGCAGAGACAAAACGCAACACTGGGTTAGAAAAGAAATGCCTAGAAGAGAAAACATGGATGTTGGGGAAAGGATATCATCAATGATCTTTTAGTTCCGCGAGAGAAAATCATATTTTCACCCCTGCATATCAAACTGGGTCTAATGAAGCAGTTTGTAAAGGCTCTTGATAAGAAAGGATCATGCTTTGCATATATAGGGAAAAAATGCCTCAGCTGAGTGAGGAAAAAATTAAAGCAGGAATATTTGATGGCCCACAAATAAGACAGCTGTTTAAGACCCTGACTTCATAAATTCAATGATTGAGATTGAACAAAATGCCTGAAATTCATTTGTTTCAGTTGTCCAAAATTTTCTGGGTGAACACAAAGCAGAAAACTATGTTGAATTAGTCAATGAGATGCTGAATAATTTCAGATCACTTGGGTGTAACATGAGCATTAAGGTGCACTATTTACACAGCCACTCAGACCGTTTTCCTGATAATTTAGGAGACATTAGTGAGGAGCAAGGTGAAAGATTTCACCAAGATATCACATGTATGGAGGATCGCTATCAACGAAGATGGGATACTCACATGATGGCAGATTAGTGCTGGTCTTTAAAACGGGATTGTTCTAAAATACATTCAAGAATGTCACGCAAAAGAAGTTTCCGAAATGTTTAAGGAGTAATTGGTGTAAATGATGACTTTTCTGTTTTCTATAGTATAGAATGAATAATATCTGTGTAATATAATAAAAATTCCTTTATCGATTTGTTTCTTTAAACCATGGTTTTTTTTTTTAAATATTGTAAAGTATAATTCACAAAAATGTTGATATCTTAAAAATTCGAGCTGACAGGCAAAATTTGAATTCAGGGCATCAAATTCATATGAAATCACCTCCAAAATCTTCGGCACCAAAACCACTGTTGACTAGTGTAATCCAAGATCGTTGGGGCTTTAGTGAGTAAAGAATTTAACGACAATCTATGTAAATCTTGCATTCTGATAGTTTTGAAAATTGTGGATAATATGAGCTCGCCGAATACTCATATATCTCCTGTTTATTTCTTATGAGTCTTCAAACCACAAGCACAAATTTAATATCTTTGCTCTTTAAATTCACACTACTCATTGCCCCTTCAACCCCCTGGTCAGAATCTTAAAAATGAGTCAGTGTCTGTTATTTCCAATCTCTAGTAGAATATTCAGCTTGGTTCCAAAAAAAACGCACAGATCTGTCAAAAATAACTCGCATAACTCATGGCCAGGATTTTTCACAACGTGAATAAATCAAAGAACAAAACGCCCCAAGGGTCCTAAGGGTAGGAAAAACAATAGATCGGCCTGAAACGCGCAAAGACCCCTACCCTAATCATGTTTTCATCCAGGATCGAACAGTCCATTGTTGTTGATAAAAAATCGTGAACGATAATTCGCAGATGTTTTTAGATGCGTCCTTGCCATCCGTTCGGAAGGAAGTAGGTCAAGCCTAATAATTTAGGTGCTAAATTTTTTTCCCTCCGATTAGGAAGACAGATTGAACAATTTGTTTTGCCTGCTTACTTTTACTGTTCTGAACATTTGGGGAGGCAATATTCGGGATTATCCGTTCCCGCAAAGTAGAACTCGACTGAGCGACTGAGCTCATTTCGTTAGTGATAACAAACAGAAAATTATAAAGATGGTCATTTCATTTTTACCTGGATGGAAGTAGTGGATAACTGCTTATAAACATACCCAGTGTTGAAACTCCAAAGCTCATTTCTTCTTCTGTCTAAGAACAAATAAAGCATGTACTGTGGATTTTTTTCGCTGATTTGAATGGTGTGGGACATATAGTACATATGATATTTGTATGTTGGCAGTCCCAAGGTGAAGGGTCTAGTGGATTATTATGGAAACTATTCAATCAAGATATTGAAAATTTTTATATGAATATATAGTTATTTAATCAACTAGTTTATTGATGATAGCGATTAATTGTCAAGATATTTTAATGTGTTAATGTTCGAGACCATTAATCGCTAGATTACTAGATATTTCTCATTTTTTCTGATTAACAATTCGCATAATAAATGAAGATTTTTATGGTTTATTTCAATCAATATGTGGTTGAATTTGATTTTGTCCTTCTTCTCCTTTCTCTACAATATCGTTTTTGCATACTACTGAGAGATTTCGTGATGGTATTCATTTCTCCATTTTAATCTTCTTTAATATAGCTTCTCTTCGTTGGTCTTCCATATAACCATTTGGACGAGAATTCGAAGGCTATGTGAACTATGAGGCATAGTTATAATAATAATAATAATAATATCGTTTATTTTATGATCGGAATTACATTCTGAAAATAAAATACGTCACAGAAAAATGGAGAAGCCACAGAGCAAAAATTTAGAAAAATCAACAACCACAAATGACATAATAACAGTTGAGATAGGATATCAAGAGTTCAAATATTCATCAATAGAATATGGCTCTAAATCTATCAAAACATTCAGGATTGCTTTCTTAAATTTTTTTATGTCAGTTAAAACTTGGTATTGCTTAGGAACCTTGTTAAATAATTTGAGGCTCATATATTCTATGTTATTTTGTGTCAATGTGAGAGAACACTTCGGCAAATGAAATGAGTGGATACGTCTGGTGCTGTTCCACCATGCTTTTGTGCCTCTACTTGGAAAATGTCATACTTTTCTAGAATTTTGGTGAAAATATTCAACCTTGAAAATAAAAGTCCCTAGCATTAAATTAGAATCTATGATTCATGAAGGAGCTCCGGGAGTCTCATTAGCAAAGGGAACGAGTAAACTCTTCAAACTTCGTTAATTTATAGTCATTCGATCTAGCTACATCAGTTCTGAAGACAAGAGAATTTGTTTCATGCTGAAACTTTGAAAACCCCCAAATAAGATGGGAACAAGTGGATTAACCACTCTCCGAAATAGACGACGTGCTAAGCAAGTGATGGTAATGCAATGTGCAAAGAACTTGAGCATTTAGCAGAATTTACTGTTCCTCCGTAGATTAATCCAGGGCGGGACTGGCTATAAGCCGAAGTTCCCGAAACGGCTGTTAATTCTGATAAGAATAATTAACTTCGAATGGGAAACATTTGTAAATAAGGAGGTTAGTTTCAACGTTAAATATTTTAGTAGGCACGTCACAGATACAAAAGCGAAGTATCCCACTGGATTCAGGAACTGAAACAAGAGTGCAAGAAGGGGTGCCTTCACTTGATTTAGATCTGAACTTGTGTGAAACTTCATGCTACGTTCCGTAGTTTTGGGCGTCTTTGCTAATGAGTTGGTTTATGATCAACGTAATAGGATTCATTAGGTCTTGTACCCTTCTCTTAAGTTTTAAACAGCGACTGAAGGCATAATATTGGGCGATATTGTTTATCGCTTGAAAATCCCTCGGGTTACTGATCGATATCTGATGAGGAATAGAGTGAGTAGTAGGTATTCTAATTTTTCTCCTAACTCAGTAGTATAAGTGAGTAGAAATTAAAATATCGAGTTGAGATATGAATTAATTAATTTTCTGTCTCTTTTAAATTTCAAATTAACAAAATATATTTTTTCTACGACCTTGCGTTTTTACCCACTTTCCCGCAATCATTTCGATTTAGATAGTGTTACTTTCGCGCACTAGTGCGTGAAAGTAAAATATGTCAATTTATCGTTTTTACATGTGTATTACAGTCCAACTAACATGAGGACTATGTTACTTCAAATTTGGGGACAATTGGTATCAACAAATAGATGGAGTTGCGATGGGTTGTCCCATTTCAATTATCATCGCTCAATTGGTAATGGAATATTCAGAGGAAAAGGTTTTGTCTGAAAATAATAACGACACGACAATCTTCCAATGATATGTGGATGATTGCTTAGTAATAATACCTGAAGAAAAAATCCAATGAATTATTAATAAATCGAACAGTTCTCATCATAAAATTCAATTCACGCTGGAATCGGAAATAAATCATTCAATAAATTTTCTAGTCATACCACTAATGAGAGTGGATAACTCAATACAAACGAAACTTTACAGAATGGTACAAACACCAACAGAAAAATATATTTCAATTCAGCACATATCCGTAAACAGAAAAAAACAATTATGATCGGATATATTGACAGAGCCCTAAAACTAACATCACCTATATCCAGACCTATCATCATAGGGAACATTACCTCACTTTCGATAAGAAGCAATTATCGTCTATCACAAAAAAGGGAATAAAACAACTTACAAAAAGATTACACAACACTGGAAATTCATCAAACTAAAAAGGAAGTACCAATTACATTCATACTGTTACCATAAGTACCCTCTCTATCTGAAAAAATAATTGAAAACATCTTGAAACCCTACAGCAATATAAAAATAGCTCACAAACCACAGTTTCAAGTTAAACAACTATACAGGGTCTTTCACGAGGAAACTTACCCATATTTATACAGGAAACTACTAAACGTATTTTCATGAAATTCAGCACAGAAGTATTTCAACGATGCTGATGAAATCTAAAATATTTTCAAGGCATGACAAACCTCCGGAGAAATGACGTCAACTTCCGTATTTTCAAATTACAACACCAGTTTTTATTGCAGAAATAGATTCCTTAGAAAATTTCAAGTTATTTTGATGTAACATTTTTCAGTTTCAAATTGAAAATTCTTTAATGAGCAGATATTAGGAATCTACACAAAATTTATTTCATGATTTCACAGTTTGAAATGAACAGAAGAAGAAGTCAAATTTGATGTGACACCTCTAAAATCAATTGACATCATAACCCCATAGAAGAAGTTAATAAGACTTACAGAATAAGTTGAAGAAAGACATATAATATACAGAGTGCGGCAAAAGTCAGTTTATACTGTCTGATATTCACGCATGCGCAAATTCTCGGCCAGTATCGTACCTAAGGCGGAAGGAGGCAGCTGAAACGTAACGAGTTGAGTTGTCCGCGTGTAGTAGTGTTGTTGTGTACATCTACAGAGCCTTCGTTGCCATAGCTGCCCGTGTAAGGTACACGAAAGAAGAACGTGTTTGTTTGCTCATTTCTTACCTTAAAACTTGACGGACGTTCGCCCGACTTGACGCCACTCTATTTTGCGTTTTGGAACGTCCTTAAAGAAAAAAAATTTCACCGAACGAACCTCGTGATATCTCTCATTTACGCGTGCGAATCGAAGAAGAATGTGAGAAACTTCGTTATAATACCGAATTTTTTCGTAAAATTTTTTTTTACCGTAACTAAACAATGCCGCATGTGTGTTGAAGAGGAAAAAAGACATTTCGAACATAAAATATGAGGCCACAAGTGTTGATGTTATAATTTGCTCGAAAATAAATTCATTTGCAATTTTTTTTTTTTTTTTGGTAAACTGACTTCTGCCTCACTCTATATTTTTTGCGAAGGTAATATGAGAATTAGGTCTCTATTCTCTGAAATATTTCTCAAATTACGATGCTTAAGCATTATTTGTTTTCATTGTTGTACCTGCAAATCAAATAAAATGTTGAATTAGTTAATTTTAGTGTTGTATAGTTTATAAGGGGATCTGTGATGGGATTTTTTTCCGTATCAACCCTTCTATATCTGAATATTTGAATTGCATGATCAAGCACCTTGAATCAAAAATTATCAGCTAATTCTGAACATTCCATCATGTGACAACCGAATAATCACGAAGCACGAATTAGACGAGAAGTTCCATCATAGCTTCGCTCCAACTGCTAGTTTGTCATTCACCTTTCGGGACATTCCGGTTACATGCAAATGCCCTAATTATTCAGCTTTTTCCTAAACTCCTGGAGTCATTCGACGCCGCCGCTCATAATAATTCGTTACATCACGAACGTCGCTGCTAATGTAGCGGAAACGGTCCAATAATCTCGTCGTTCTGACATTTGGATGATGTCTAGCATCAAAGGGTTCAATAGAGGACAAAACTTGTTGAACGGAATGAGAATTGAGCGTTTGTGTTGGTAGAATTGGGGGATGACTAGGCGAACTATTCGGAAAACAATTGGATTATTTAGGAATCTATTTTATCTTTATTTATTAAGGTCAACTTCTAATGCATTCCAACAAGTTTGCGTTAAATGTTTAACGCTGTGCCAGCACTGTGCGAGAAACGTCCAGGACTCGCCAGAATATCCCAATATCACAGAATAATGATATAATTCAATTCTTCTTCTGTGCTTTGTTTGTTCTAGTTAGTCTTGTCAAAACACACGTGGGTAGAGGTTGAGTCGTCAAAAGATGATATGTTTTCAAAGTTTGATTCTATTGATTGCTCAAATGT
This sequence comes from Micraspis discolor, assembly GCA_030674115.1. Lineage (NCBI taxonomy): Eukaryota > Metazoa > Arthropoda > Insecta > Coleoptera > Coccinellidae > Micraspis > Micraspis discolor. Next base: position 9,876,996 of record JARTUT010001740.1, read on the forward strand.
TTTCGAACATGTAATCAAAGTTCCAGTGCAACGCTGTTTTGTGTTTGATTTTCAAAATGATAGAAATTCAGGAGTTCAGCTACACTACTCTCCAAAAGTTGAAAAACTCAATGATCCTAGTAAACTGAAACTTTCGACCATTATTTGAATACTCGTTTTCATAACGATCAGACTTGCCAGCAATCGAAACAAATTTCAGACTTGCTTTCACTCTTTTAATTTTATGAAACTTGTTAAATCAAAACAAAGTTTTTCTTTCGTTTTACAGCTGCAAATTATAGGCTCGGTCGTGTCAGCCAAATATAGATTGGTCTGAAGAAGAAACTCTCCCGAATTTGGTCACTTCTCACGAGTATTTATATGGGAACGATTACAAAGCCGATAACTACTTAGAGTTGAATTTTACTAGATTAAAAAGTAGATATGGATTGGATGTCTACAGGTTGTCCTCCCCAACATTCATAATATCGTCTCAAATTCATAATGAACCATTTTTCATTGCTGCAAAATTGTGGGATACAACCAAATATCGAGATCTTTAATTTTTTTCCTCGTATAATTCTTCAATCAGTTCAAAGCATAGTATAATTTTTGAATCAGTCAAATGTATATCAATCAGTGTCATGTATATCCAACTCAGTAATTTCATCAAATTTTAGTAATGCTTTATTCCGATCATACAAAGCGATTCTCTTCGGGTTTCAGTTGAAATAAGCAAATGCGGATGAAGTGTAAGCATGATGAGAAAACAAAAAATTAACATAATCTTTCCTAAAACCTTCAACTAAGCACCGTAAGGAAAATTAAAACAAATGATCTTCAAAGTATTCTTTTCTATTCTTCATTTGACTTCAGCCATTTGAAGATTTCCTCAGAAATTTTCAGAAGAACCGATTTTATAATCTCTAGTTGACCTTAAATTTAGATTCAACTGACTTTTAGACATCCATAGTTTCAGTGTTGAAAATTAGATTCAGCTGATATTGTCAGTTAGGCATAATAACACAGATCTTTTGGGGTTCAAATGTCTCAGGTGATTTGAATTTCCCGCCAACTCCAAGTTCCAAAGTATGCCGTTAGCGCGCTAGCATCAAACACGGTGAAAGTTAATAGCACTGGAGTTCCATTCTCTTGTTTATATATATTGTATGGCATAGTTTGTTAACACAGCGAGTATAAGAAACGAGTGGTAGCGAATATTTCAACACAAGATGGCACGAAGGAGAGATAAAGAAAGGTACATACTAAAAGTTGCAGGTATAGGAGAAAATGAGTCGTTAGATCCCAAGCACATGCAGCCAAATAAACAATGTGGGCGTGGTTCTCTGAACTCTTCATTTGTATTTTTTTCAAGTTATCTCGTGATAAATATGTTCTCTAAGGACAAATTAACAATGTTTTGAGTTGATTATATCAAATTTTTCCTCACTTCATCGGCTCTTGTTCACAAAATCGATTATTATCTGTAGGCTGTTACAGGTGGGGTGAAAAGCAATGTGGTATTTGTTATTAAATCTGTTTTTTTCTCTTGTTCAAACACATAAGGTGACAATAATTGAAGAAATAAGAAATGAAAATGAGAATCAGCTTATCAGTCATGCCGAGTAGACGTTTGGCTCCTGTGCAACTGGACCAAATCATACGGTGGATACAGGAAGGTTCGTCCCAACGAGAAGTGTCCCGGCGGTTGAATGTTTCGCAAAGTGTCGTGAGTCGGGCTTGGAATGGGTTCATCCAAAACGACTCAGTAGCTTATGTTCATGAGGGAGGTCGGCAGCCCAAGATCGTCTTTTGATCCTCAATGATAGGAGAAATCCCACTTACCCGGCGTCGGCTCAATAGATCACTGAAAGTTGCAACAGGAGTTCTAATTTCGAACCAGACTGTAAGACGACGACTACATGTTCGTGATTTGAGAGCACATAGCAGGGTACAACATCCCCGTTTGAATAGGGAACACAGGGTTCATCGACGGCAATGGGCTGAGGAGCACCGCAATTGGACAGTTGAAGATTGGAATCGATGTTTATTTACGGATGAGTCTAGATTTCGTTTGGTATTTAACTCCAATGGACGTATTCTTGCTTGGAGGGAAAGAGGTCGAAGGTATGCAGAACAGTTTATGGTACCCAAAATAGTTTTTGGCGGAGGTTCTATATGTGTATGGGGAGGCATTTGTTTGAACCAACGCACAGAGTTGGTAGTTCTGCAGAACACCACAATGACCAGCCAGAGATTTCACGATATGATTATTGAACCCATAATTGTTCCGTTTGCAGCTACCTTGGGCGAGAATTTCATTTAAATTGACGATAATGCCGGTCCACACTGTAGTCGTCTGGTTAATGAAGCGCTAGAAACTTATGCTATTGATTGGATGTACTGGCCAGCTCGCTGTCCAGACATGAATTGCATCGAACATGTCTGGTCTGAGATGACTAGATAATTGTCAACCTTAGAACAACCGATCAATAACCTGGAGGACCTTTCTAACGCTTCACGGGATATTTGGAGGAATTTGCCCCAAAATTTCATAAATCGTTTGATTGAAAGTATGCCTCGTTGGGTAGAATGCTTGAGACGAGCTCGTGGGGGACCAACTAGGTACTAGCTTAACCGAAACTTCAACCTTCCTGTGGCTTCATCATTAAATTTGTATGTTATTCAAACACAGAATTTTGAGTGTTCCTGTTAAAGTGTTTTTTTCTGTCCAACTTTCCATTTTTTCATTCTTTTCTCAAGTGAACCATATTATCAACTGAAAATTCTCTGATATTTTACTAAATTTATAGTCTTGGAGCGAATATTTCAGAAATTTTTAGAAAAAGTAAGTGAACCCTATCAATTGTTGAGCATTGTATATCGTTTTAATCTTTCTGATTTGATTTGCTATTGTGAAAATTGAATAAGAACTATCTCAATTGTACGTAGTCGAGTGAACCCTACCTTCAAACTTTTCTATTGTCGAATATGACTCTCGAACTTCTCCAGATAACCTCTGAATAATTATTACATTCAAATTTCTCTAGATAACTACTATCTTTATATGCAGTTAACTTGTAAATACTCCTACTTCGTGCGAGTACCTATGTGTATGTGAGTGATGTACAATAAATATTTTAATCAACCATCTGCAACTAAATCATTTGGTAACAGTAGAGACTAATTAATAAATATCTGAACAGCCAGATATTGATAATTGACTGTGGAGGAATCGTATTATAGAACGACAATCGTCCTTATTTCTATTAGAATCATATAATTCAGTTTTTCACCTACTAAAATCAAAGGGGAATTTAAATTCGTTGAGTTGTTGGTCATTAATAATGTATGCCGAATAATGAATACAAATAGGTACACCACTCGACGAAACGAGTATAACATAAACAAATTCAAATCTCATAAGCCCTGTCGTGGAAACTGACAGTTGATAAAAAATCGCGATAACATTATGTTTTCGTGAACGTGTTTCAAGTGGAGACATTTCCATAAGTGGGATACGATTAAATTAGGAACGGAAAAAAAAGATTTATTTTTGGTCGACTATCTTTTGCAAAGGTTTTTCATTTCAAGCGTAGTTTGTAACAGCACATTCATAAATTTACTTTATCTTTCAAAAACCTATTTCACGCCTATCGGTTCAAACTGCATATCTTTAAAGATTTGCATGCCGAGAAATTTTTTACTCGTATTCAGTGGTCGAAATGAATATCTCTACTTTTTAATACGGCCTAAGGCACTTTGAACTGAAGCATTTTTCAGTGGTCCGAAATATGTGACAACCCAATTTCGGGCCACAAATGCTCAAATTTTTCTGTGTTTCAAATCTAACCGGAGAAATGCATTTGAATACTCAAGGGTAATACCACTAGAGGTGAGAATTTTTTGAGAACATTCTTGTTTTTTGGGAATTATGCTTTTAAATTTCACGAAACAAAGTTATCCTTTATTTCGGGATCACTTTGTTGAGTGAAATTTGTATAATTTTCAAAAAACGACAGAGTGTTCTCAAAAAAAATTCGAATCTCGTGTGGTATTTGGAAAGATCATTCAACAATATAAATCAAACGAAATAAAAAATAGTTTTTTATTCAAAAATAACCATAACAGCATAACAACAAATTATTCATCTTTATTCTCGAAATAATAATTATTGACAGTACAATTATTATACACATTACGAGCATTATTTTCGAATGGTAAAGTAGATACTGATGTTGTTCCATGAAAATTTTTTTCATTCCTTATGGCTGTGATTATTTTTTTGTGATGTTGTTGGTCCAGTTGGAGATACGGTTTCACTGACGCTGCAGAAGAATGGCCTGTTATCTTTATCAGCTGTTCCTCGCCAATCCCTGCTTTGGCTAATTGGTTGACAGCAGTAGCTCGATGCGAGTGGTTGGTTATCTTCGACTTGGTTGTGTTAATGCCAATGAGTTCTGCCGATTCTTTTGTCCATTTAGCTGTCGTATTGGGACCGACTGGGGAGTTTTTGAACCATGAACCATATTTCCAATTCTTATGTGGAGTAAGGAATAGTCTTTCAGTGGTTATGTTTGCAGTTCTTTTGGATACAAGTAGCTTATATAACCTCACCGGGTAAATATCTCATTCAATATTGGGAGTCTGCCATTTCGCTTCCGCACATTTTTGGGCACCACCTTGTCTTGTTTTAGAAAATATCGGATTGTAGGCAATTCGGCCCGTGGGATTACCATCGTTTTCAATTTCAAATTGGAAATGCGAAATTAGGCATGATGAACCCTCTCTTCCGCGCCAAGCAAGCTCCAATGTAGCAATAAAATAAAATTTTCTGTTCAAACCGTCTGGATTATCTTCTTTGCATAAGTTGACCATCTTTTTGTGTTGCTCCAAAGACAGCGCCTTGGCATTAACTTTTCTTTTCTCAGGGTCCACTTGCAAAATACGCCTCTTGGCATTTCGTGCATCCCGCGCCGTTTTAAAAACCACGTCTGTGAATGGATCGAACCTAACGCCCCATTTGGAATATAATTTTTCCTGCAGCTGTTTGGCAGTATTATTCCACAAGGTTTTTACCACACTTTTCTTGTAGTCGGATACATCTCTTTTCTTCATATTGAAGGCCCAGTCTAGCATAATATTATTGAGCTCTGACAAACTTGTTTTTTCATTACAAGGTATTCCCGGGCAGCACAGAATTCTTCAAATTTTTTCCAAATGTAGGATCTTGACTTCACTGTATTAAGCGGCACACTTTTCTTCACACTTTCCTCAATTGAAGTAATATTACAATTCCCAAAACGTTTACTGCTTTATCGAAAAAGTAAGTGTAAGAATGGTAAAGAGCCTTTAAAAACGGTCGGGAGATCGTAGATGATTTGTCTCATTCAGGAAGGCCGTCGATCATTTCAACTCACGACAATGTCTAAAATATTAAAGGAATTGAGTTCGAAATTATCTTTCCAATGTTAGAGAGATAGAGAAGCAATGTCAGGAAATACAGAACTATTAGGAATGTTGTTATGATTGATAAAGAATAAGTAATAAGAATATATTATAATTGCTCAACTCCACGAAACAAAAAATAAAAAACAACTATGTTCACTAAAATATATCCCACGAAATTTCAAAAAACAGCCAAATGAAACATACAAAATAAATCGAGCCCAATCTGGTCCAAGAGAAATGATAAAAATGCTCATTTATTTGTGGAAGGTTATTCACTAAAATGAAAACAATTCGAAGTGCAACTACTGAAAAATCCTCCAAACTTGAGAATCACTTTCTATAACAGTTCCATACCGACTGAATTTCTTTGAGCGAGCCCGTGTCTCGACGTATTCACCACACTGGGAAGATTCGATATGCTCATATAATCATTAGTTAATCAGACACCTTCCTTGAAGCACCTTGTATCAATAAATGTCTTTGCTTCGTTGATATTGCGTATTTCCACAATCTTTCGAGACGTTCGTTGATTTCACCGTAATCCGAATTTACATTCATTTCAACATTAACTATATCCTCTATGCCACTTGAAGAAATAGTCTGGATTCATTTTTTGTGAATTTTTCCCCAGAGGGTACTTAAATGAAGTCAATTAAGGCAAGAGGTAATTGGATTGGGATTACTTATTCCGGATAATGAGAGCAGATATAATGTGTATGTTGTATGAAAGCGTCTAGTGTAAACCAGTTTAGAATGAAGAAATGATGTTGGTGCAATCAAGATGCATACAGAGTGGTAGAACGCCTGATTATAAATTCTATTTCCTTCGATGAAATAGGAGATTTCACTATTTGATTTGATCCAATTAGTCCTTTTAATGTCTTTCATTGGAACGACTAACATTGTTTCTACTTATATAGAAGTATGAATTTCAGTTACGATCAAATTATCTCACATGATGTTTGCTGGTTAGTTGGAAAAATATCCTGACTGATGTTACAACTAAGGAGATTTCTTCTTATTGAATTGTCGAAGTGTGTCATTACCGAATAATTCATTAACATTTTCCATTGAATCATTTGAGGTATGGCAAGTGGCTCCATCTTGCTGCAAGCTGGTTCCTAAGTTGAAACTTGCAAACTCCTGCAGCTCTAGGACCAAAAAATTTGGCAAAATATCGCAATAACGGTTCACATCAATTGCCCGGCGCCGTTGATCTTCATGAAAATAAGGACCAATTATGCCAGATATAGCGGCCCAAACCACGACCTTTGGGCTGTGCAGGGGTAGTTCAGGTTTTCGTCTCAGATTCTCCACTGCCCAGTGTCGACAATTCTGCTAATAAACACGAACATTCAGGTCAAAATTTGCTTCGTTACAAAACAGTATATTGTTGAAGTTCTTAAATCGCTGCAGCATTTCGTTCGCAAAATTCAGTCGATTAGCATAGTCCACATCCTTCAATTCTTGAAGAAATTGAATGTTCAACTTGGCTTCGCTTTCGGATGGATAAAGACGGATTTTGACGAACCGACGCCTCAACTTCTTCAATTGTTTCTTCTTAGTGAACTGAACTAGGACGACCAGAGTTTTGAATTTCAACTGTCGCACCTGTATTCTCGAACATCCTAATCCATTTCCTAATGCTATCGTCAGTTGTCGCGTGTCGTATACGATATCCCGCAAAAGAGATTCATTGAGCAGTCACTATTGAATCACGATTACGATAATACGCTCGTACGCAAAATGCGCGATGCGTCCCCGAGTACTGTTCCAATGTGACCAAAACTCCACAAAATGGCAGACGCCAAGAACCCCTCCCCGCTTCATTTAGACGCCCCGTTCCGAAAATGAAGCGAAAAAAATACCCGATACCCTTCCTGGACACCTTGTAGTTTACTGACTACAGCCAGCACAAACAAAAATTGGTACAGTATGTTTCAGGCGCGCTTGAACCTATGGAATTATTGAGCTACCGGCTTATCATCTGGCTGATCAATTGGCTTATACTGATCTACTGGCTCATTCTTATCTATGAGCTTATTGACCTAATGCCTTATGCTGTTCTATCTATTTCATTGATCTACGGACATGAGAGTGCGAATTGTGTCAGTTCTGAAACTACTAAGCAGTTTCAGCAGGCTGTCAAAATCAAAATTGACAATAAAGAGAATTTTCTGAACATTTAAGAAACGAGGATAGCTCGAAGAAACATTTATTCATTGTTCAACATTCCTAGTTTGTCAAGCTTATTATTACACTCTTCATTTTTTATCGACTATGTCATAACAAAGCTGTATTAAGGCTGCACATAAGGAACGAAATTAAAGCAATATCCCAGAAGGAGTGATCAAAAATGGCATCTTTATTGATTAGGTGTATTAATAACAGTTGCTTAGAGTACTTCACTTTATAGTAGTCAAATGCTCTCCTTGTAAACAACTAAAATGGAAATCAATATATTCTTCTTAGTACATTACTAGTGATTTAATGCTTTTATGTCTATTCACGCCAAAGTGAGATGAAAATGAGTAGAGGCTCCGTCTCACTTCTCCTAAACTTTCAATTCTATTTAACAACTATGACATGACGAATCTGAATCAAGGTTGAACCAACTGAAAACAATACCTCTGAATGAGTAAACAGAGAATGCTCCTTGATTGATTAGGTCAGTTAATATCAGACGCCAAGAGTACTTTGCAATAATATTGATTTATGATCATTCACTTTAAGAACAATGGCGCTGCTGAAGACACTCCTGCATTGAATTTTTTTCCAAGAACAAGCTTCTCTATCACGCTACCGAGTGGGTCGAGTAGTATATAATTATGATCCTTTTTTTGCATGAAAACGTGGTAAAAACATCTCGTAAACTGGTTAGATGAGCTTCGGTCCGCTGCGGCTTGAGTAGAGGAAGAGTCAACGAATCTGTGACACAACATAATTTCTTAGCCTCTTTAAGCTTCTAATTAATTTCCGCACGTTGCGTCTATGACGTAGCATTTCACTAGGAAACTAATTTCGTTTTTCATGTAAATTTATGTTGAATCTCTGTTGCGATAATGGGCAGAAGTGGGATTTTCGTGGAGGCGGGGTTCATGAAATTCTGGGCTTTTAATCGACTGGGACACAAAGGGAGTATTATAACTGAGAATAAGAAGAAAGATGATGAAAGAAAATTGTTTAAGTGGGAGTGAAAGTGTGACTCCTCGTGAATGTTCGACGGTGCAAAGATAATTTCAGAGGGGCAACAAGGTGCTGCGAAAAAAACTGTGTTATTTGAAGAGCATCTCACGAGAAAAGATCTGAGAGCTCTTAGGAATATTGCACGAGTTGGCTCCTTGTCGTGCCAATCCTTATTTGGAGGCCTCAATAATTGGCGTTTACGCTACTATGATCTAATGCTTTTGGACTTCTGCTGAGCGGTTATATGAAGACACAGGTTAAGGCAACTATCGCAATAAAAGCCAAATTGATCCGTTGTATTGATAAAATGCCACCATATAATATTTATAGAAATCTTGAGTGTATGAGCATTTCTGCCAAGCCGTTCTAGCATTCACACGTCAAACATAATTCCCAAATGTGTGAGGTCTGAAATTAAAAATGTTTTCGTAGTTTTCTATAGAAAATCGAGTTTAATTGAAGAGTGACGTCTTCCGTTCTTATATCCGAGTAATCACAAGTCATTGAAAATTTCAATATCGCATTTTATAATAATCTGAATTAGGTACTATTTGGCAATACTTCAGACATCGCCTGCCGTTTTCAACGCAGAAAAAATAGCTTTTTAAACAGTTGACAATATTTGAAAAGTTTTTTCAAATTTCAGTACGGGTAGAATTGACAGAACTCTGTGAACTAGATCAAATTTGTACTTATCTATGGCTTGAAGAGTTTTTCAAGTTAATTCGAACGGGTTAATTTTATTCTTGTAGGATTCTCTTCTTTGAATATGATGGATAGATCGTTCTCTTTCATCAGATGGTTCTCATTTACAGCATGTTTGACTAACTTGGATCTATCGAAGGAACAAAACACCCCACATATTAAAAGAAATTCGGAAGGGTTTAACAACGATACAAATAAGTTGTAAATAAGAATCATCTGTTAAAATGGAATTAAATCTCAAATATTATCAGTTTTTTCAAAAGTTAATTTTTTGCCTTGGAATATGAGATGTCTGTCGAAGCATTGGTAGCAACAACAAAAAGAGATGGTGGTTATTGCCCAAATAAAAATTCTACATAGTTACAGTTTATGCTCCATTTGTCTGGTGAGAACTTGCTTATTTGGAAAGCGTTCGTGAAATTCTCCCAAAATTTCAGCATTATATCCGTCAAGTTTTAGGTAAGAAGTGAGCAAACAAACACGTGTACTTTAGACGCGCAGACATGGCAACGAACCAGAGATATAGGTTGTGCAGAATGATCTTCGAGATGCGCGAAGTGTCTAGTTTTTCGTCCGCCATTTTTGTACTTTCGGTTCATTGGCGTAGAAAGCAGTGTATCTGAGGGATAGTTGGTATAGAATTAAAATGAAAATGGAATGTATAGAGCATATCAATTTCTCAAATAAATCTATAGCTTCAGAAACAATACTCAGAATTTCAATCCAAACTGTCCTCATATCAACTGATTTTGGGAAACTAAAGAGAATCATATTACTGTGGAAAGTAAACAACACGCCAATGAGCAGATAAACAATGCCATGCTGTATGATCAGTCGGATAATTTCAATAAAAACTGAATAAAACAATACAAGACATGTTGAAAGCATCGAAGTATCTATCACAATGTAAAATTCGAGCAATTTCTAATTCATCTGACAAGTATGTCAACCTAGAACAGCTGACTACGAAAGTATAAAAATGGTCGAAATTTGACATAAGAATTTAGCCACTAATTTTGGATGCGCAGTGGTCGAAGCGTATTCTCCCCACTCTATATCTCTGCAACAAATGCAATGGCCGAGAATACGCGCATGCGTGAATACCCGGCAGTGTAAACTGAATTTACCGTGTAACATGTAACATTCTATAGTAAGAATAAATGTCGACATTTATTTTTGTACATAATATACTCAGAGAGAAATATGGAAAAAATAATGACGATACAGGAAAAAAATTAATTATAAAATTAATTCCTGTAAACAATTCTACATCCTCAATTTGTAACCCCCTGAAGCCGATTTCGAAATGAAATTTCAACTATTAGGTCTTCTTCTCACAGTTTCTTTATAAATCCTTCATTCCTTCTATACAAATGTGTATCTGTCCTTCTTCTATCTACTTGCATAAAATGGCAATGCAATTGGAATTTTCAAGTTCCTGTTAACTCATTTCCAGAATGTTGGGTCTGATTTTCATATTTCAAATACGTAAATATGAAACTACTGCCAATAGAAATGTTATGCATGTATCTCATAGAATGACCTTGATAGAAGGCATGTATAATGACCATAACTGTTAAATCACGCAATTAAATGGCAACCTGCTAGCGGCCAGCAATAAAACGTATGATACTTGTAATTTCATTTATTTGCATAACTTTCGTATTAGGCCTAAGATTTATCGGAGCCACCTAGCGATATTCTATATGTTTCACATAATAAAGGTATTTTTATTGGAATTTTTACGTTGTAATGGAGTTCGAGATTTAATAGGTTGAATATCAAAGGTTCCACCTAGAAGATCGCTTAGACGGCAAACTTGAATTGTAGACTAAATGCCTGTTATAATTCATGTCGGTATAATAGAGCAATTTGAGTTGCATTAGCGATTTTTATCTGGCTGTGCGGTTCACTAATTCGTTTTAATGGCTGAGTCTGTTGGGCAAAATGTTTTAATACCCGGGAATCTAGTGTCTCACTTAATTATAACGACTAATTGGATTGATTATTATATGTGTTTTAAATGAATCAAATTGTCGAGACAACAGTAAATAAATTGTTTTGCATTCATAATTTTCTTTGATGATCTCAGCACTTGCAAATGTTTCTACATGTCTCACGAATTACTCTTCAGATGATCTCAATTTCTTCCGGGATATAATCCAGACAAGTTCTTATATAACTGATTATACCTTCTTTTCTTGCTATTTATGAGGTTGCGAATCATATCTTGGATATATTTTAGTTGAGAACTTCTAGAGAGGAATTTTCATTGAGAACGACTAGCTAGAAAACAATATACCAATTGATATTGAATACTATACTCCCAATTTTGACAGGTGTTCAATAAAATCTCGTGTCGCAGATAAATCAAATAAAATTTCTGCGAACAAAACAGAGAACTAAAGTATCATTCGTAAAAATCATTGTCATATCTGGATGAAAAATTTAGGTGAAATTAATTTTGAGCGCAAGAACCTAAATATTCAATTCCATTTACTGGAACAGATAATAGTTTTGCTTCATAATACCGTAATAATATCACAACTTTCTCTAAAAATACGTTGAGGTACTCTTGTCCCTATCATTTGCGATAAAAAACTATTGGGTTCATCGTTTCGATGAAGAATCCATGATCACAGTTGAGTATGTCCTTCCAGGCGCCCGCACATCCAATAACATTAGGAGAAGATCTAGAATTTTCATATTTCTAGAACATATTACGTGTCTGAATGTTGTTGAATGTTGTCTGTTGAAAGAGGCGATTCTGTATGATTCCAAAATATTGTTACTAATAAATAAATTTGAAGACGAAAGAAAGGGGGGCATCTCATCTGATTAACATTCAAATATTGATTCTTTTCCCCTTCTGTTTATTTGATTCCTACTATTGGCTACAAGGTTGTTATGAAAATGAAATGACAAGAATAAGGACAACTCAAGCATGGAATTAATGAACGCATCCACATCGACCTTAGACCTTTTTTAGACAAAAGAAAATAAAATGACTTTCATCCCATTATAAAATCACCAAGTGAAAGAATTGTTCGCAAATATTTGACATCGCAGGAATTTTATCAATAGGTGGCTGCAAATTTTCTTCCAGTCCCTGTACGAATATTCTTTATGTAGCAACATATATTCTTAGAAAACGCAGTACTCATTTTTTAAAACAAATGGAATAACAAACAATTTTTACCACGTTTGGAGTTGTCCTCAAAATCCTTATATGAGTATCCATGGGGCAACGTGGATGAATTATGGTACCACTTGAGAAGCAGTGATTGAGAGTGAACCATATTTTATGTCTGACTTTTAGCTTTGTCCTCTTCTTCCGATCCATAATAAGGAAATTCCACTAGTGACATACAATATATCACATATATTGCACGAAGCAGGTGATTAATATCTCATTCCATATCAAAGACTTGGTAATAGTTTTGCAAGACAAGTAGCAATGTGTAAAAAGGTGTAATCATATGTGCATAAATATGTCACATTGAGTATTGTGCTGTGAAATACTATATTAGCTGTAATCTACACCTATAGGTCATAAACGATATTGCTGAAATGCATTGAATGCTTGAGAAAAAAGAAAGAATGGAAACATGACTAACAATCTCAAGGATCTCAGGCACTGTGTACCTTTCGCTCTGTTTATAATTTGAATTATATCGGAATGATTACTACTAATCATTATTATTATTATGCAAATTATCGAGTGGGACGTCTAAACACATCGCGTGTTGAAAAATTTGTAACACAACAAAGTAAATTACTATCCGGCACTTTTTCTGGTTGGATTATACAGGTTGTGCTCTGTGAACAACTTGAGAATTGAAATGGAATGAGATGAAAAGTTACTTCTGAAGTTGTTACATTCAATTCTCAATTTGTATCTTTTGCTGGTATATTAGGGAATATACATAGTGTATTATTAGTCAATGATCATAGCCTAATGGTCCGAGTCTTTTAGAAAACTTATACAGCGTGCAGTATCTGTAACTCTGGAATGCAAGGTATGATTTAACTCGAATTTCTTAGCTCTGTTAACTTCAGGAAGCGAGTGATATTCTAGCTTTAGGAATCCAGAAAACTGCGGAAACTGTGGAACTTATAAAGTGAGGGGATTGATCATAAGAAAATTTTAAATGTTATTCACAAGTTCGTAGAGAGAAATTCAATTAAAATAGCTCCATTTGAATTCCAAAGTCATGAGTTTGTAATATTTCAAAGATAAAATATAATTTCTATCATATGATACGTGGTTAAATCTACAATCTGAATACTCTTTCAAACTTCTTCTGAACTTTTCCAATTCCCACGATATATCTACAATACAAAATTTTTGGAATCGTTAAATTCCCCAAATCCTCAAAATGAAATCTTAAATTTTGAATGACTTGGAAACAATTTGGTCAATTGGTATTCGAAGGATAATTTTTCATCTAGGATAACTCCTAAGTCTTCGAGATGATCTACTTTGGTTAGAGGCAACTGATTTAAATAAAATGCTCATGGCATATATATATATATATATATATATATATTATAGTGACTAAAAGGAGTATTGCCGTATGAATATGTGTATATAGATGGGTTCTTGGCAAATGTTTTTGCCCAAAATCAAGGTTTCTTTAAACCAATTTTCAAACTTTGTCTATATTTCGGACGTATTTACGTCCTTTATCAGAACTCTACAAAAAATTATTACATTATATAACTTAATATTTTCACAATAAAGAATTAACTACTTACAGTTTTCAAGGTTTATAAAATTGTCCGAATTTGGAATGTTTGAAGAATGATGTTGAGTGTTTTTGTAAGGAGTTTTTTATAAATGTCAAAGAAACAGAGTAGGAATGTGACAAAAGATTGGGGATGTAATAAAATCGAAAATTAGTATAGAATCAAGATAAGGGATAGTAGTTGAAATTATTAATTTGAAAGTTAGGAAAAGATCAAGAGGAGTCACAACTTTTGATCTAGAGATAGAAGGTAACTATATATGGAGCTGAGTTTAGCAACATCAGATTTTTTGTTGATACTATTCGGATTATTTTTGATGCAACACATTTCCAAGAAGTTTTTTTTTTATAATAAGATGTTCTATCAAGAATTTTGAAATTTTCAAAATTGAAAAGATATCCTAATCTTGAAGAATGAATCCTTTCAGGAATTCTCACATCACTCTTGTGGAGAGTTATTCTCTTTTATATGGTTTGGCAGGTTTGACCAATGCATATTCCATTACAGTCCAAACAGGGTATGCTATAAATACAGTCTGAGATTAGGGATGAAGGAATTTTATCCCTAATTTTGGTAAACAGGTCTCTACCTGTAATAAGGTTGTATTTTGTTAATTTTGTTGAGAGGAAAGATAGGGTAGAGATCTATATTTTATTAGTGGCGTAGAAGAGTTTAACGGTGAAATTCTTTGTGTAACAAGATTGGTAGGAGAGAGTGGGTTTGGTGTAATGGAAGTGGTGCTCTATAGGATCTTCTTTACCATTGACTTTGGGTATCCATTATGGATTATAATACGTTCAAGGCGGGAGAATGAGTTTTGGCAGTAATTTGAGTATGTAATGTTTATAATTCTATTTTTTAGTTGGTTGATTACATTTAATTTCAAGTTCTATTGGTGATATGAGTGATAATGTATATATCGGCCTGATGAGCAAGGTTTTTGGTACCAGTCTAACATGATTTCACCATTATTGGATCTCACAACTCTAGTATCTAAAAATGGTACTGACATTTCAGTTTCTTTTTCTACTGTAAACTCAATATATGTATCATATGAGTTGAAAATATCTACTATTTCTTCTAGTTCATCTTCAGGTAATGATAAAATAAGATCGTCAACATATTGATATAAGAAACCAAGAGAGAATGATAATTTTGGTACACATGAAGTAAGTGAAGAGGACATGACAATAGATGCAAGTATCGGATTGAGACGTCCTCCCATGGGACAAGCAAGTGTTTGAGAATAGAATTGTCCTTTATATGAGAAAAAGTTTGAATAAAAAATGAAGGTAATAATGGATAAAAAGTAATCCTTAGGAATATAGGTGTGAGTAGAAATTCTATGCCATTCGTGATTGATAATGTTGATTATAAGTTGTTTTGAGATGTTAGTGAACAGGTTGATAACATCTAGTGAAACTACTATATAATTTGAAGGTATAACTAGACCATTTACTTGTTCTACCAAAGTGAAAATATCTTTGACTGCAAATGTATGGTAGTCCATGAAAGAGATATTTAAAATATTGGATATGAAACCACAGAGGACATAGAGGTATATGAGCCAATTGTTGAAACAATGGGACGAAGAGGTACATTTGATTTGTGAATCTTTGGTAGACCATATATACAAGGAGGTATACCTTCATAGCATGTGAGATCTCGAGCAATTTCTGTATCAATGTAACCATGATCTTTAAGGTTTTTAATTAATTTGTTTAGTCTATTTTGGGTACCTGTCGTAAGGTCACAACTAGGTTTTTTGTAAACAGATTGATCTTCGAGTAAAGTGGACATCTTTTCTTCATATTCAGTTTTTTTCATTGCTACAGCAACATTTCCTTTATCGGATTGTGAAATTATAATATCAGGATATTGTTTTAAGAAAAATTTGGTGGATAGAAACATATTATATTCTAAAGAGTGAGATTGTTAGTCGTATAATATCTTGACTATCTGATGGTGCTAAACTGATAATAGACTCAACGTCGGCTAAAATCTATCATATAGAAATAGTTTTAGGTGAAGGGGCAAAATAGGGCCAAGACTGATGATTGTAGTGGCAAAATTGGGAAATTCAGTGTATGTAAGTATAATTTTTAAACCACTCAGGTTGTATCTTTATGTTTTTAAGATGTGAAAATTTTAGATTACATAGTTTTTGATTCAGAATTTTTTTATGGTGTTTGAAGGTTGTATTATAAGCTATTGCTTGAGTTTCATTAAATTTGTCGAAAATATTATTAGATGAAATTAGTGAAAGACATAATTGACTAGTAGAGACTATCGTGAATCTAGTGTGATGAATATTTTTGAATGTTATCTCAATTTCTAGATTTAAAAATTGGAATGATACTTTTCGGGTGAATGACATTATTTTTGTGTTGGTACGATCCAAGAAGATTAGTGGAACATTTCAAGTTTTGAACCATATGTTTGGGTAGTATTCCTAATGATCTGCAACTCAATTGTATATATATTATATACAATCCTAGATATAATGTGACAGCGAAAGTTGTATTTAGTGCAAGAAATTTTGTTCTCAATATGGGAAAGTTGTTGGTGGGAAAATTTTGATGATGGAATTCATGAAAAAATACTATTAGTGCCATAACCGATATCACTAATTATTCTATTTCCCAACGTTTCCATAGACATCTTCTGTCCTCGTCAGCTTTTTTAAAAGCTAATTTTTCACCTTAAAAATGACAAAAGTTGTCTGTCGAAACGTTGGGAAGAAGATCTTTGAGAGATGAGGGTTGTTGCCCAAATAATAATTCTTTATGTGAAATTTTTATAATAACTTTACCTAACTGGGACATATTTGCTTATAATATATTTTAAATTAATGTAGAAATTGTATACACAAGTAATCACATCTCTAGATAGGATATCGCGAAATGAGATATTGTAATGCAGGATGATGGAAGTAAACGACAACGAAGTTTCGTTGAGTCGATATTAAACATTACCAAGTTCGAAATTTTCCTACTGTCCTTTACCGAGCCATTGAATTTACACATTGAAAATTTAAGAATAACAATTGGAAAAGCCTGAATATGCTTCATTCTCTAAAATATTAGAGGTAAAAACATTTTCTTCCTGGTGACCAGAAAAACTCGCTGGGAGTGAAATCGCTTAAAATTATGAATTTTATATGAATTTTGGGGAAAACGATAGCACTCTATTCTACTATTTTACCAGACTAGAACAGGCGTGCGAAATTGATAGTACAATTAGAATACATATATGGTATAAGAAAGAACTTCTTTCAAATAAGCGTTGTTTATTTCTGGAACATCCTGAAGCCCGACCGAACCTACGATAAATTTTTATCACGTGGTTGCATCATTGACATTGATGGAGATTCACGACAGCCCAAGAAGGAGAGACGAGGAGAGTGTTTCTTGATTATTTGATGAGAAGGGTGCATAATCAGGGAAAATAACGATCTCCAGTAAGTAGTATAGCAATTCTCGGATAGATGAGCTTCGATATCGCTGTCGGTAGTTATTCTAGAAGGTTATTGAGTTGAGAGGTGTTTAATGACAGGTATGAAGTTAACATGATTCAAAAAAAAAATTGGTTACTATTTATTTGCATTGGAGATAAAATAATGAAGGAGCATTGATCTGATAAGAGACAGGTAGAGAGTCTGGAATGAGAACAGAAATTTCTATTTTACCGAGAGAGAGAGTCAAATTGGATTCATCTGAATTAGATGTGCTTATACTGCTCTTGATAAAGCGCAAACGAATAATGGCAAACAAGATTGAATATTTTTGAAATGTCCCAAAATGATCTAATTCCTGATCTTGATCTTCCTAAAAGAACTTGCTCGGTTCCGAATCGTTTGAGAACAGGTATTGTCGCAATATAATGTTATTCAGATTGAATTGAGTTTCAAGCACCATATGTGAATGTAGAATAGCAATCTTTATCCCATATTTAAATTTATCTATTAGAAAATGTTAATCAACGGTTAAGGTAGTTTCATCAGATACTAGCAACTGAAGATTGATTTTCTGAATATCTATAATCAATAAAAAACTTGAAGTTGAGGTTTATATGGGATATAAATGAAGATGCATAATTTCGTAAGTAAAACTAGAAAAATCTCAGATTCTTCCTCAACTGTTCGAGATTTATGATATTTTTGACAAATAAGGTAGAAACTTGAATTACATAAGAAGAAAATAAGTGTTTTATGGAATTTGAATTTCGAAGCATCTATGCTTGAGGAAAAAGTGGAGTGTTTCTTCAATGAATCAACAATAAAGAACGAAAAGTACGCTGAATAATAGATAATCATATTTTATTTTTTCAGCCATTTAGTTGATTCAAACGAGATTGATCTAGTTTTTCCTGACCAATAGTTATTGTTCACTATAATATGTAAAATTTCTATATTCTAAAGAAATAGTTTCAACGTGTCAAGGAAGTTGCGAGGATGTTAATCACAAAGGGCATCAGATTCAGATCCAGAGGGACGTAGTAAGCCCATGGGGATTTTCAATTTGCCCGAGGTTGTTAAAATGCAATAACTCTCGTGGTAATTGATTCTATGTAGTTATGAGTAAAATTTCTCGAACCAATTTCGGTTGATGGATTGAAACCTCTATATTATTGAAAAATAACATGTTGGGAAAAGAATATTGAAAGAAATGTTCATAACTACTTTATCCTCCTAGTAAAATCCTGATAATAATAAAGTCAGAATTTAAAATATCAGAACTGTAATTAAATCGAATTAACCTCTTTCTCTGATTCATCATTGAAGTATGGTGGAATCCGTCGTGAACATAAATCATTTCTCTTCGAAACCACCAAAAAACTACCCTGTTGCAACTTGCGAATACTTCAGAAACCTATCAGAACCTTATTTTGAGAATTCACAAATTTAAATGGTCAACATCTTTGGATGTAAAGGTAATCGATATTCCTATTCTGGAACAACTCCCTCCTTGGCTTTTCGAACATTTCTTATTCATTAATTAACGTTTCTTGGGATCCCTTGGCGTCCCTCCTTCATCATTCACCTGAAGCTCAATTCTGACTCATAGGACACCGTAACTAACATTATAAGCTCCTTATAGACCCAAACTGAACACTCCAGATACCCTGACAAATTCAAATCCTGCCCAAATGAACCTTATACCTAGTTTATAGTCCTTCATTCAAGTGGCTTTCTAATGGAAGTAAATCATTTGTATCAACCTATTGACAGTGGACATGTGTTCACTAATGTTGCTTTCATATTCCCATCTAGTTATATTCGGGCAAAAGTTGCCGGGAACTGAGAGTCCAGTCATTTCGGCTGTTTTAAACCCCAATTTGCAGAAAGATTCCAAGTGAACTGAATTTTTGTATACACCTTTATTACGACATTGTGATGAAGATGTGAAAAATCGACAAAAATAGCCGGCTAAGAAAGTTATAATATAAAATTATTCATATCATTAATATGTCTGACAGAAAGAATGAATATTTCTTTATTCTTACTTAGTGTAATTATCTTCGAATTCGCATCTTGTGATTGTAGAAATATAACTTATAACTCCTAATTTAAAGCCTATGGGATAAAACATTTTCTTACAGATGTGAAATAGCCACCAT
The DNA here is from genome assembly GCA_030674115.1 of Micraspis discolor. NCBI lineage: Eukaryota > Metazoa > Arthropoda > Insecta > Coleoptera > Coccinellidae > Micraspis > Micraspis discolor. The sequence goes on from JARTUT010001740.1 coordinate 9,896,685, forward strand.
GTAAGTGGGGTAGCTAATATATATAACAAAAGAACTCCAGCAATTTCGTCGAATGGAGCATTCATCACTTCATCCAAGAAATCAATACGTCTGGGGAACTTCAGAAGAGCATCTCAACGGAACCTCAGCCCGAACACGATTCTGTATAGTCTAAGGAACTATATACGCCTCATTCAAAATTTAATTTGACAGCAAGGATATTATAAACGGAATGCTTAACATTCGCAGAAACTTGAATATAAGGTATACCGGAACGTCATACTGCTAACTAGTTTCCTTTTGATCAACACGAAGCCCTGAGGAAATTCGCGATGACATTCCCATTTGGCTTTTCAGCTTTATGATGTTTGACTTCCATATATTTCGCTCGTCAGGAACAGATATCGTTATAGTTGCGATTCCTAGGGCCTTCATCGTCTAATGTGAGTTTCACTGTTAGATCTTTAGGCGTTCTGAGAACAACCATATACATAGGTATTTCCATCGATGGGGCTTTTCAATTCAGGTAGAATGAATGGAATATTATTGACTATGCGAATACTCATAGTACTAAATTTGTTGAATATAAATGATAATCGAAATTGAATTCTCGCTTGTTCCTTGGTGAAACATGATTTCAATATTAATAAACGGAAATTGACCAAAATGAACAACTTGACTGTACGGTTTCTCAAATTTACCAATTTAAGAATTCCGCCTATCACCAATTTCAACATATTTTGCTTGATACGAATATGTGAACTGTATGAAACGAAATTGTATCTTATTCAGATTTGAAAATGGGATGAAACCCGAAACATGCATGCCAATAATTGTGTTCGAATTAAATTTGTGAAAACATAGTCAAGTGTTTGATTTCGGTCAATTTTTTTTTCATTAAAATTGAATATAAGTATTTACCAAGTTACTCAGTATAATATGTAACTTCACAACAGTATTTGACGTGCAGGGTTTATTTTTAACAATAAAGTAATGTATTTGGTAACGTTTCGGGCAGTGCCCTTATTCAAGCCTGTTGAAAACATCATACACTATATTACAACAATAAAAACAAAGAATTTATAAGTATTTTACACTGTGAAATAATCTGTTGAAAAGAGATCTTATTCTCATATTACCTTCGAAAATAATCTATTTCTTGTTTTTTCCTACTTATTTTTTGTATATCATTGGGGTTTTAATGTCAATTGATTTCAGAGATATAAGGTCAAAACTGATTTCTTCTTCTTGATCTTTGTTGATCTGTTCATTTAAGATTGTTGAAAAGAGTAAAATAGATGTTGTGAAGGTTACTAATATTTACTTTGTCATTGATGGAATTGTTATTTTGTTTTATATGGATAATCGGTTAATTTTTTGTTTGGATCTCGGTCCAACACTTCTATCTCGCCCTAATGTAATGTATGTTGTCGAAATTTAGAGTTGCAATGAAGTGGACGTTCAGTAGATGGAAATTTGAGCTTGGATCAATAATATGAATAGTTAATCTGTTCATTCTTCGTGGAGGTCCTATTTGTATCACATTGCTGCAGAGTCTGGAAGATATCTCCAGAACAAGTTCGCAAAAGCTCCTCATGTCAATGCTTTTCTGTATTTTTTTCAAATCACCTTCAAAATTATCCGATATTTTATATGTTCTCATAAAATTATATTTGTTTAGGAAAAAAGAAATGGAGGGTTATATATTCTGAAGAGTATATCACATTTGTCTAGAACATTCTGCAAGATTTAAATTCATTCATTACAAAAATATAAGCAAAAACCAATTTTTTGATAAAACTTCAATACTCTCTATGTTTCGAACGGAACCATAATTCAGAATATGTTTCTTTTGGTCTTAAAAATCTATTATTAAAATGAATGCAGTAGTCAAAGACTCACCCTGTACTATATATTCTGATACAAACTTATTGATTATTCGACTCTTATTATAAGTAATTAGATGAAACAAAATCTTTTCTGAAAAAGTGGTAAAATTTCTTATAATTTTAGAGGCTGTATCAATGAAGATACTGTTTGAGATAATCCGTCCCTGAACAGAATTCCTCCGAAATTTGATGTCCTGTACACCTGAGTGAACAACCTTACATCAACTCAAGTAATCATTCCATCTGAGGATTTCTATTTCTTCATTATCGTTGCATGAATTTCCATCTATTAGAAATTCATACATTTCTCTGATTAGCTTGTGCGAAATGGCGTATGCGCCGGGTATTATTCTCAATTTTGGAATAATCGATATTCAGGGGCCATTTTAGTTTGCTATTAGGACTTATATGGTGATATATTTCTAATGTATTTTATAATTTCATATTGTTGCAATTCTGAGAAAAAGTTTGAACAACTTTTCATTTGTACCAAACTGTTTATTCAATGAAATTACTTTTTATGAAATTACTGTTTAGTATATTTGGGGATTAGCATTGTGGAGAATTCATATCTGATCTATATTTAGGGAGGAAGAACAACACCACAAGCAGCCTCAGTGGAATTCTGGTGACAATGGATCTGTTTGAATCATTGAGAATTTTACCGAAATTTCCAAAACGGTATTGGTACATGAAATTCGTTTCTATCGAATGAGGGGAATGAATAATACCTCGTCCATCCAATTCAATGGCAATCCGGATTGCGCCACCGCCTTTGCTTATCTGGTGCTTCGTCTCATTTATGAGGCAGCTTTCTCTTATCACGCCAGGGGGATCTTTTTATGAGGATTCTGATGACTTTCAGACCATAATGATCGAGCCAATCCATCAGAAACACTCACAATAATTGAAAGCATCGTACGAATTACGATTATGGATCGATGAAAAATTTTAATGAAAATCTCTGCTCGACGTTTTGGCATTCAGCAGGTGTTTATCAGAAGCGATGATGAATGACATTATCGCTCCATTGAATTGACTCAGTTGAACAGGCAGACTTCACGCTTTGTTGGGCTCTCAAAAAATTTCTTTGTTTTCTTTCATTATTATAGCGAAAAATTGACGAGTGGAATCTGGATACGAGATTATAATTTCAGCTCTGATGGGATATTTCATTATCAACAAACAGAAGAGACCTGAATGCTGTCAGAGAGTATAGGGGAGCAGAAATAGGAAGTGATCATTACAGATAAATATATGTATAAAAACATTTGGAATTGAAAATTGGGTGAAGAAAACACAAACGGAAAACCGAAGAAATATTCTGGAAAATTGAAAAGCAATGATGGACTGAAATTCCAAGATTTATGGCAGGTTTTCAAAGCAATATGTGAAATTTCTAGTGTCATAGGAACAAAAGTTGTACTTATTGGTGGTTGGATAAGGTTAAATAAATGATTAAGAATACATGAATGCTAGGAGATAATATTTGACGACAAGAACTCCAGAATATCAAGACACAATTATAATTGTGACATAGCGGAAAAAGGTAGATGAACGAATGAAAGAGTGTGTGAAAAAGTTGGAGAAGAACGTACAAAATAACCAGAAACCTTTTAAAAAAATAATTGATCGTGCATTTTTTTATGCCATTTTGCTGATAGCAGGAACAAAATATACTCTACAATAAAATGAGTAGAAGATATAGAAAATCGTATCAATAATAATCTGATAATCTATTAAATGAATAAGAGAACCATAAGACCGAGAGATCTAGAACGGAAGAGTAGATGACAACTCTAGAAGGTACGAGTATTAAAAGTCGGCTGTAGAAAATGAAAATAATACATTCATGGTAGGCAAATGTAATAATAAAAATTCACCATGAGAAAATATAAATTGTTTGGTGGTCGATTATTTCCAATTAAAATTTTTTTTTTTTTTTCGTTATTTTTTTAATAGGTTAGTGTCCAAGGCAAATGATGTAAAAATATATGACTAAATATGAATCAAATACCGTTGTCTCCGATAAAATTGTCTTTTCGCCGCAAGCATAAACTTCAGCATCAAATCGGATTTATCCTTGATCATTAAAACATAATGGGACCGGGTGAACGATAGAACAAATTTCATTTTAATTTGCAGTTAAATGTTGAATGTTCCTTTTATGTCTTTCCTCATTGATACCATACGTGACGTAATTCTCAGTGGGGCATTGTGTCCCCGTTTTCATTTGAACTCTTTTGATTACTTAGACATAAAGACTGAGCTTTATGCGGGATGTAAATTTGAAATCGATCCTTGGGGTGATGACAACTTGAATTAACTTTCTAGCGAATGTTCCGTGATTCTGAAATGGAAAACCGTTACTGAAATTGGCACTTGTGTTTGCGAACATTCAAATAAACTTTATGATTTCCATATAGAGTTGTTATGTACATTTCAACCTTTTATATTATACGCCAATATTATTCATTTAACTCAGCTAATTACACAAATTTGGTGAATGTAGTATTAGTTTTTATTAGTCACTAGTGCGTTGATAGATAATTGACATATTTACCTATAAATATTAAAAATTCGGATGAGCCTTGTTATTTTATTGTCATAAATAACATCCTAGAGATCAAATTTTGCCGGCAAAATTTTTCGATTGTTATATGGAAGTTTGTTGCTTTGTCAATTAGCTGATGTCATTCGTCAGGCGAGTATTATTGAAATGTCATGAGCAAAATTTCCGATAGGCAACAAACTTGAATGTTATTAAAGAGAAATTTAACCTGCTGAAATTTTATATCGAGTGGTTTTCGACATAACTATTTCATGAGAAAATAAGTTCAAAAGTAATATGATCATATTTAAAAAAATCAAGAAATTAACGATTCATGGGACAAACAATGTGTTGATAAAATGAATTGAAACACGTTTGCATTAATTCTTAGTGTGAAAGTTACAATTATTATACAAGGCATCCAGAAAGTGTATCGGGTATTTGTTTTCGCGCCATAGTCGGAACGGGTCGTATAAAAGGAGCGGGGAAGGGTTCGTGGCGTCCGCTATCTAGTGGAGTTTAAGTCACGATAGATCAGCAATCGAGGAGCGTATTATCGTGATGGTGATTCAATAGTGACTGCTCAATGTCTCTATCGTGCGGAATATCGTACACGCCACGCGTCAAGTGACGAAAGTATTAGGAAATGGATCAGGATGTTCGAGAATACAGGTGCGACATTTAAAATTCAAAACTCTGGTCGACCTCATTCAGATTGCGATGAAGAAAAAATTGAAGGAGTTGAGGTGTCGGTTCGTCAAAATCCGTCTTCATCCATCCGAAAGCGGCCAAGCGTTGAACATCAAGAAATCGTCTTTACATTGGATTTTAAAGAAAGACTGACATATGAAAGCCTATAAAATTCAATTGGTTTATGAATTGAAGGATGTGGACTATGCTAATCGACTAAATTTTGAGAACGAATTGCTGCAGCGATTCAACAATATACTGTTTAGTGACGAAGCAAATTTTCACCCAAATGGTTAATTAGCAGAATTGTCGGTACTGGGCAGTGGAGAATTCGAGACGAAAGCATAAACAACCCCTTCATAGCCCAAAGGTCGTGGTTTGGGCCGCTATCTCTGCTAAAGGCATAATTGGTCATTATTTTCATAAAAATCAACGATGCCGAGCAATTTATGTGAATAGTGACTGTTATTGCGATATGTTGCGAAATTTTTTGGTCCCAGAGTTGCATGAGTTTGCAGGTTTCAACTCAAGAACGTGGTTGCAGCAAGATGGGGCCACTTGCCATACCTTGAATGATTCAATGGAAGTTGTTAAGGAATTATTCCCCAATAAAGTCATTTCGTGAAGGGGTAACATCAACTGGCCCCCCAGAGGCCCCGACCTTAGCCCGCTTGACTATTTTGCATAGAGATACCTTAAAAGTAAGGTTTATTGAAATAATCCGACCAATCTAACCCAGTTGAAGCAAAACATCAGGTTAGAAATGGCAACAATATCAAGAGCTATGTGTCAACGTGTTATCGCCAATCTTCGTTCGCTTATAGAAGAGTGTCAGCAATGCAACGGTCATCATTTGGATAACATTATCTTTTCCAAATAATTCTCCATTTCATCTGTTAATAATAAACAATGAACTTTTTTATTGCTCTCAAATATTTTTGTTTTTTTTATTATTATAGTATTAACTTACAAATATCCGATACCTTTTCTGAACAACTTGTAGTTATTTATTACTCCAAAGTTTTGGTAGTATGATGAAAAAGGACCTTGTGACCTATAGACCACTTTTCTTGCCATATATATTCAAGTGATTTAAGTGAATATATTTTGAAATAGTACAGTTTTATATGAAACAGGATTGTGCCTGAAATGAGGCTGAAGGAGAACTGTTAGTTTGGTAATTCTTAATTAGAGCTATTTGTAATTTTGACTGGAATATATGAGTATTTTCACAAACAAGTGCATAGTGAAATGAAGATTCTGAATGGTTTTCAGGAGAAGAGAATTTGAGCTTCGAACAAAACTACTACTATGAGAAGTAATTTGAGATATAGCTATTTTTTATATATATATATATATATAATATTTAATTGTACTAGTATAACCCTCAATCAGAGTACGAGAAAACACTTTTTTTACAACAATAATAAATCTGGAATAGAATCTCAAATTTTCGGATATCCATCTGCAACGGCAAGGGCCTTTGAGAAAGTAAAAGAAAACGAAAAAAATTCTGAAGTATTAAAAAATGACAAGAAAGATAAACGAATGCTGGAATATCAACTTCTGCCTTCCTTGTTTCAGAGTAGGTACGGCTGAATGAACTTGTCCAGGCACTAACGGGCGAAAATAGTCACTTAAGTTCGAAATTTATGATTTGTCGAGAAAATTGTATATTTCAGAGAAACTGTTACTGTGCTTCATCGAATGAATGCCATCGCAGTACTCGTTGCTCTCGAAGAAGTCTCTGTCTCCATCAATAGAAGACCACTGTTGAAAAAAGAAATCCTTAAAATATATTTCAGCTTATTTTTGTATTTTCACATTTTGACAGTAAGCCAGGGTTTTTTTTACTGGGGAATTTTCCCTAGGCTTTTATGTCATACGCCGAATTGTATGACACCCCCTGATCTATATGCTTTATTATTTGCTAACTAAATATTGCCAGCCAAAGGTTCAAAAGAATATATATATACTAGTTGCTCGACATAGGTCATGATGATATGAATATATGAATGGAAATATATAGAGTGAACCATTATTGAATCGAGCAAGCAATTCGGAATGGAACTTAATTAAATCAACAAAACTCAAACAAACTAATCAGTTGCAGTAACACCATCTAATTGCAAAAAAACGATCAATAGAGTGATTAAATAACAAGAACATTTACACGAAGTTTTACTCCTCGAAATAAAAGAATAATATATTTTTTCAAAGGGATTTGCTCGGAAACTCCAACATCGCAGTTACAAGATACTTTCTCGGAAAGTTAATTCATTTCGGAAGCCCAAAGACGATGAATTGTTCTCTATAGGAAAGAGAAGATTTGAGATAACATTCACTGAATGCAACCTTAGGAAGAATTACAGCCAGTATCTGATTGAGATTCGAAAACGTGAAATAATATTTGTTTCATGATTTGAACCACAATGGTCACAAAAGATTTCCTCTTTGTTTTCTGCTTTGGGGGAAATTACCGAAAGTCTCTCAAGGACCCTTTGATATGCCCATAAAGATATAAGATCGATCGCCGAGACGAAAAATGTTATTGTTGTTCAGAAAACTGGAGATAATCATGAAAGTTATTCTTCATTATATACAATGCCAGCCCAGTTTCTGCTTTAGATATTTTCTACATATAATAAAAAATTAGAAAAACTGAATTTCAGGCGCTGTTGTTAAATCACTTTGAGTAATTATTCAAAATTTGAAAATTGGCATGAAATATGCATCAAGGACATATTGAATGTTCTCACATGCTTTAATATGTAGTTGATACTATCGTTTCATATCGAATTGAATGATGAGTACCCCATAAAGAGTTTAATTCGAACAAAACCTTTTTCTTGTTCTTCAGAACAACTGTAACATCTCACTGCCGCCCCGTTTTTAATAAAGTTGTTTGATATCGCGCTGATTCAAATTAAAATAATTAAAATTCATAATCACATCTTCTCGAATAAAAATTAATTGACAGAATCAGAACATTTTCGATATAATATAAACAACATATTAGGTATTCATTAGGTCCTAAACGGGTCTGGGTCCCTCGAGGTGACTAGTTCAGTCTTTGAGACTGTATCCTCGACATGAAATTGTTCGGTTTGTCGTAACCTGATCCATAGAGCAACCATAATAGAATTAGTTGGGATTTTTAATTTCGATTTGCTTACCGCTGTTCCGTATAGAATTTGAGCCGTTAATAGCCGATATGAATAATGGTGAGAAAATTGATTGGATTGTAGAATATAATTAGCTAATTATTTCCGTTTGACTGAGCGCATTATTGTTGATTTTAGATTAGTATACTATATTATAATACTGAACCAATTTGTTTGAGTATGACCGAGATTTTTGTGAATTCTTCCAAAATGTTACATTTTTTGTTATTCAAGCATTTTCTCTATTTCAGTGTCGCAATGAGTTCATTACAGTACTAAAAACAGTGCTGTAATGAACTCATTACAGCATTGTTTTTAGTTATATTTTTCGTTTTGTGGTCGACACCACTGACATCCTATCCTTTCGAATGTCAACACTCGTCCATTGCATGTCAATTGACAATATTAAACCATGTGGAGATTTAAACGCACTATTCAAATTCTATAATCTGTCAATTCTTGTATCAGTAACACCAACTGCGAAAATAAAATATAAAAGGCACTAGGAGGTATAATCTGAATTTCTGAACAATAAATTTCTTGACTTGACTGAATAGAGAAAATATCGTTTAATACTCGTTGCAGAAGGCAATTCCAACACTCATGCGTTCAATTCGAATTTTGCATTCGTGTTGGAATAGGTGCCCATTCTGCAACTTGTTTTAGAATATACTATTATTGATACCTGCACCTCCAATAAATACCCACCTCATTCTCAACTGGAAACTTACCAGGCTCGGCTTGAAATTTACTTCGGTTCGATGAAAGAATGATGAAGCCCTTGGAGGTGAAGTAGTTTGACGCCTGAGCAGTTTAACCGGACACCGAAAAGTGTGAATCCTCATTCCTTCAATAAGTATTTGGTGGGTGGGTAGAATAGATCATGTGATAAAATTTAAGACTTTCCTATGAGTTTAGAATATAAAAAAAAATATCGGTCAGATGACACATCAAATTACGAAACAACTTGAATACAAAAACCTTCAACCAACCCCCAATTCCTCATGACATTCTTCACATTTGAAAATTATCTTTCACCACTTCTTCTCACATAATACGAAATTGATTACAACAATTCTCTGATGGCAGGTCGTTCTGAAATACTACAGGAGCGGCAATTCCAATAAATAGCGAAACTTTCTTCAGTGAAATGTCTGAGGATTTCTGGGGCCTGTCATATTTCGAAACAAATACTCTCCTAACGACGTAGCCAGGCAGTTCTTCACACGTACGTTCGTTGGAAACTTCGGAAAATGGATTCTGGAAAGTAATCGATGAAATCTCAGTTCCAAGATAGAATTAAGCAGCATATAGGGCATCTGAAGAAAAAGTAGATAGGCCCTGGACTGGATAAATCTTATTCTTTTCGAAAAATTTGAAATTTTCAACGAATTCGATGATATCCAATATAAAAAAAAATTGTTATCATAGTTCGAAAAAGTATCCAACATTTTTTTCAGAGAATCAAAATTTTATTGAAACTATAGTATTTTATGATTGTACTTGCTGATATACAATTATAAAGTTGATTACACTCAACACTCAAAAAGTGATGCGTTGCATTGAAACTGTTGGACTTTGGAGTTTCAAGCTGGATGCTGAAATATATACACTATTGGAAAACATTAGAATATCAAATTTGTGGGTTATTTTTAACAGGTCATAACTTGTAGAGAATTTATGAAAATAACGTAAATGTAGCTCCAGGTGTCTACTTTTGAATTAGAACTTTGAATTTTGTAGCTACACTGGTTTAAAAGTAATTTAGAAAGACCAAAAACAAAAACATTTTCAAAGGTTTTTTTTCTGTCTTCGAGCATGGAAAAATTTTTAATGCCCAATCGCTTCAATAGGTTTCTTTATAGACTTCAATATGTCAATTTTTGCCGAGGTATCGGTTTTCAAATGATAAGAATCCTTTCTTCTTTGACTCTCGATATATCAGCAACCGTTGATAGCACAGAAAGTTAAGGGTGGGGTTCAGAAACTCGAATAAATAATTTTCAACGCCTGGCTTCTACTTTAAAAAAAATTTACTCCTTTCCTCACATGAATTTAAAAGGCATCAAACATTGGAAATCAAGCCCTGGATTGTGAATATTGAGGAAACCAAAAATGTTAAGGGTGCCCTTTACAGCACAATATGTCTAAACAAAAACCTATGAAGATCCAGATGAATCCATTCAGTCACTCCTTTGTTTCATTGGATCAAATTTTTCAAACAATTATTGGATCACATTTTTTTCTTATAGGAGCTCATAATATTTAACAAACTGAGAAAAACAATTCTGAGCTTTTTCCACATTTTTTTAGGGATCAAATGTTTGAAAAAGAAAATGTTTCTTCTCTTTTGCAGTGAAAACTGAGTAGTTTTGAGAAAACCTGTCTTATAAAGCGATTTCAGAAAGTTTCCAAATAAACAAATCTCTGAAGAGCGCAAGAAAAAAGTCGGAATTCTCTCAAGGGTATGGATTTTTTTAAATTCAATTATTAACTAATTATAATTAAAAATTATCGGTCGTTGGTTTTACTTATTTCCCAAAGATCTTCCAAAATAAAATTCTTAACAAAAATCTCCAAGAAAAATTTCTTACAGAAATTATTCTTTGAAAGTATTTTTTTAAATACAATCACTGACTGCTGGAAAATAAGTAAAAAGATCAGAAAATTTGTTTTTTCCAATGTCTTAAAGCATATGATTTTATCAGAAAAAAATTCGTGTTACTTGACTTTTTTTCGAAAATTCGATCGAGTGCAAAAAAAAAATAACTGGATGGATAAGCTGGAATAATACTGTATATCTACTCAATTGCACACTAAAGGTAATGTAAATTTCTAGAATTAATTCGTTTTATTAAATCAATTACGCAATATTTTTTTACAAATGTCACTTCATATTGCATCAATTATATGTTCAATTTTATTCAAATATTTATAGTTTTCTTCAAGTAAATGAGGCGAATAATATAATCTCACGAGATTCTTGTCTCAAGAAACTGTAGTCGTTGCATAAACTGACAGAATTTACGACAACCGTACCTTCGTTCTATTGAACAAATAAAAATGAAACGAACGAATGGTTAAAACCTATTTAGAATAATGTATTTGTATCAATCAATTATGGATATTGAGACAAGTGCATAAACAATTTCTTGTAATTGTATGTTTATGTTGAATCAGTTGTTTCTTTCATTTCGCTGAAATGTGAAAAGTTTCAAGCGAATGTTTTAGCTGTTTTCTATAATCAACTAGGTTGTTTTAATCAAGAAAAATAGTTCATTTGGAGTAATCAATTTTAGATTAATTCAAATTAAAATGAGCGCAGAATTTTATTTTTTACAGTGTAGGCTTTTATGTCATACGCCGAATTGTATGACACCCCCTGATCTATATGCTTTATTATTTGCTAACTAAATATTGCCAGCCAAAGGTTCAAAAGAATATATATATACTAGTTGCTCGACATAGGTCATGATGATATGAATATATGAATGGAAATATATAGAGTGAACCATTATTGAATCGAGCAAGCAATTCGGAATGGAACTTAATTAAATCAACAAAACTCAAACAAACTAATCACTTGCAGTAACACCATCTAATTGCAAAAAAACGATCAATAGAGTGATTAAATAACAAGAACATTTACACGAAGTTTTACTCCTCGAAATAAAAGAATTATATATTTTTTCAAAGGGATTTGCTCGGAAACTCCAACATCGCAGTTACAAGATACTTTCTCGGAAAGTTAATTCATTTCGGAAGCCCAAAGACGATGAATTGTTCTCTATAGGAAAGAGAAGATTTGAGATAACATTCACTGAATGCAACCTTAGGAAGAATTACAGCCAGTATCTGATTGAGATTCGAAGACGTGAAATAATATTTGTTTCATGATTTGAACCACAATGGTAACAAAAGATTTCCTCTTTGTTTTCTGCTTTGGGGGAAATTACCGAAAGTCTCTCAAGGAGCCTTTGATATGCCCATAAAGATATAAGATCGATCGCCGAGACGAAAAATGTTATTGTTGTTCAGAAAACTGGAGATAATCATGAAAGTTATTCTTCATTATATACAATGCCAGCCCAGTTTCTGCTTTAGATATTTTCTACATATAATATAAATTGCCAACTATCGTCCGATATCGATTCTGAGCCAATTATCAAAAGTCTACGAGAAAATAATGTACCATCGTATGGGCGATTTCCTGAACAGGTTTACACTGCTTTCCAAGCATCAACATGGTTTTAGAGCTGGCAGATCCACTCAGACCGCATGCACCGAACTGATAGAGTTTGTGTACGATAGTCTGGATAAGGGTGCTCATGTTGCAGGGATCTTTTTTGATCTTTCGCGAGCATTCGACAGTATTCAGCATAAATTCATCGCTGACAAGCTATACCAGATAGGTTTCAGAGGAATAATTCTGGAATGGATTATGAGCTACCTCTCGAACCGTTCCATATTTGTCCATTTAGAGGAGTACGTTTCCACCGAATATAAAAATAATATTGGTGTCCCTCAGGGATCGGTTCTTGGACCACTTATATTTATTTTATTTATGAATGACTTACCTGATTACCTTGTGGAGTGCATTCTGATTCTATTCGCAGATGACACCTCTTTGGCTATTAAGGCCAAGAGCCAAATCGAATTAATATCTAAATGTGAGATGATGATCAATCTCTTCAATAAGTGGTGCAGAACTAATTCACTCATCGCGAATGTGGATAAGACTCAGATCATCAGATTCCGCCTGCGGGATTCGTTATTGGTTTCACCATTGATTCTCAGTACTCAAGAGGGAGTTCTGAGGTCTCTTAAATGCATCAGGTTCCTTGGGTTGTATGTAGACGAGTTTCTGAGGTGGAATTTGCATATTGAACACCTAGCAAAAAAATTGAATCGGGCTTTTTACGCCATTCATCGTCTGAAGCACTCACTGCCCATTGATGCATTAATGAATGTATACTACGGTATGGTGAACTGTCACCTCAGTTATAGTATAGTTTTATGGGGCGGGTCTTCTGGTAGCGACCGAATTTTCATTGCCCAGAAGAAGATCATTAGATTGATTTTCAATCTGAACCCACGAGAGTCCTGTAGGCCGACATTCAGGAAGTTTAGAATTCTGACATTTCCATGTCTCTACATCTTAAACTGTCTCCTGCATATTAAATATAATGCCCATAACCTTAAGAAGTGTTCTGACTATCACCATCATCAGACCAGACATAGTAGTACTATCTGCATACCCAAACATAACACAAGCAGATATGAGGCATCGCCTACCTTCACCGGAATCAAGTTGTTCAACCATCTCCCAAACGAGCTGAAATCGCTAAATATTAAAGTTTTCAAAAAAAAAATTAGATCTATATTGATTGAGAAATGCTTCTATAGTACTCAGGAGTTTCTTTCTGACTCATTAAGTTGATCCATGTAATGTTGCTTGGTGATGTTATTTCCTTGATTTCAGAGTTTGAATTTATGCTTTTTTTCTAATGTTGACTTGTCCTATACACTATTCTGTGTCTTGAGGATCAATAAAGAATTATTATTATTATTATTATTAAATTTAGAAAACACTGACTCGAGGTCAGATAGCTCAAGCGCTGTTGTTAAATCACTTGCGAGTAATTATTCAAAATTTGAAAATTGAAATTTCCGAAATATTCATCAAGGACATGTTAAATGTTCAAGTGTACAAGCATGCTATAATATGTAGTTGATACTATAACAGGTATGATTCATATCGAATTGAGAACTTATGAATCTGATGAAACTACCCCATAAAAGAGTTTAATTCGAACAAAACCATTTTTCTTGTTCTTCAGAACAACTGTGACATCTCACTGCCGCCCCGTTTTTAATAAAGTTGTTTGGGTAAATTTCATATCGCGCTGATTAAAATTAAAATAATTAAAATTCATGATCACATCTTCTCGAATAAAAATTAATTGACAGAATCAGAACATTTTCGATATAATATAAACAACATATTAGGTATTCAGGTCTGGATCCACCCGTCTTGCAGTTCTAAACGGGTCTGGGTCCCTCGAGGTGACTAGTTCAGTCTTTGAGACTGTATCCTCGACACGAAATTGTTCGGTTTGTCGTAACCTGATCAATAGAGCAACCATAATAGAATTAGTTGGGATTTTTAATTTCGATTTGCTTACCGCTGTTCCGTATAGAATTTGAGCCGTTAATAGCCGATATGAATAATGGTGAGAATGATTGGAGTGTAGAATATAATTAGCTAATTATTTCCGTTTGACTGAGCGCATTATTGTTGATTTTAGATTAGTATATTATAATACTGAACCAATTTGTTTGAGTATGACCGAGATTTTTGTGAATTCTTCCAAAATGTTACATTTTTTGTTATTCAAGCATTTTCTCTATTTCAGTGTCGCAATGAGTTCATTACAGTACTAAAAACAGTGCTGTAATGAACTCATTACAGCATTGTTTTCAGTTATATTTTTCGTTTTGTGGTTGACACCACTGACATCCTATCCTTTCGAATGTCAACACGCGTTCATTGCATGTCAATTGACAATATTAAACCATGTGGAGATTTAAACGCACTATTAAAATTCTATAATCTGCCAATTCTTGTATCAGTAACACCAACTGCGAAAATAAAATATAAAAGGCACTAGGAGGTATAATCTGAATTTTTCATTGAATTCCAATAAATTTCTCACAATTCTTGACCGAAATAGAGAAAATATCGTCTGATACTCGTTAAGAAGGCAATTCCAACACTCATGCGTTCAATTCGAATTTCGCATTCGTGTTGGAATAGGTGCCCATTCTGCAACTTGTTTTAGAATAAACTATTATTGATACCTCCAATAAATACCCACCTCATTCTCCACTGGAGACTTACTAGGCTCGGGCTTGAAATTCACTTTTCACTACAAGAAAAGGTTCGATGAAAGAATGATGAAGCCCTTGGAGGTGAAATAGTTTGACGCCTGAGCAGTTTAACCGGACACCGAAAAAGTGAATCCTCATTTCATAAGTATTTGGTGGGTAGAATAGATCATGTGATAAAATTTAAGACTTTCCTATAATGAGTTTAAAATATAAAACATCGGTCAGATGACACATCAAATTACGAAACAACTTGAATCGAAAAATCTTCAACCAACCCCCAATTCCTCATGATATTTTTCACATTTGAAAATTATCTTTCACCACTTCTTCTCACATAATACGAAATTGATTACAACAATTCTCTGATGGCAGGTCGTTCTGAAATACTACAGGAGCGGCAATTCCAATAAATAGCGAAACTTTCTTCAGTGAAATGTCTGAGGATTTCTGGGGCCTGTCATATTTCGAAACAAATACTCTCCTAACGACGTAGCCAGGCAGTTCTTTACACGTACGTTCGTTGGAAACTTCGGAAAATGGATTCTGGAAAGTAATCGATGAAATCTCAGTTCCAAGATAGAATTAAGCAGCATATAGGGCATCTGAAGAAAAAGTAGATAGGCCCTGGACTGGATAAATCTTATTACGTTCGAAAAATTTGAAATTTTCAACGAATTCGATGATATCCAATATAAAAAAAAATTGTTATCATAGTTCGAAACAGTATCCAAAAGTTTTTTCAGAGAATCAAAATTTTATTGAAACTATAGTATTTTATGATTGTACTTGCTGATATACAATTATAAAGTTGATTGCACTCAACACTCAAAAAGTGATGCGTTGCATTGAAACTGTTGGACTTTGGAGTTTCAAGCTGGATGCTGACATATATACACTATTGGAAAACATTTCAAATTTGTGGGTTATTTTTAACTTGTAGAGAATTTATGAAAATAACGTAAATGTAGCTCCAGGTGTCTACTTTCTAAATTAGAACTTTGAATTTTGTAGCTACACTGGTTTAAAAGTAATCCAGAAAGACCAGAGACCATCAGCCAAAGATGCAGATAAAAAAAGACGGGTTGCACTCCGGGAGTGCCGGCAGAAGTGAAAACTTGAATATTAACGTTGTGCATTTTTGATATTTTGGAATGGTTAGAGAATAATTTTGTATGAATTGCTTTCATTATCAGTATAAAAGTGCTATTATTTATGTGGTGGAATACAATATTCATTTATTGCGCTATCGTACACAAAAATGACAATAGGTTTGTTCGGGTGGCAGTTCCCAGTTGTACTGGGGTCACAGAGAACCAGGTTCTGTAAGTTGTTCTATGACACGAACGGGTGAGAACAGGTGGGAACAGATAATTTCAAAACGATTTCGTTAAGTGCATAGATAAGTGAAAGTAAGGTTATGTTGTACATCATGGACATTGAACTCTAAATACCATATAGGTATTCATATAGAGTTCAATGATCATGGATCATATCATGGATAGTGTTAAAAAGATATTGAATAAGTTATTGTGTTATTACTACGGTGGAAATACTTTAGAAATTACAAATATTAAAACTGAACAATTTTTTTTATCATAAATAAATAAACATAAACATATCCATATAAATAACTGTAAATATAATTTATATGTAATGAAATATTTAAAGAAATGATTTAATTTAATTATAATTTGAAATTTCAATACATGAAGTAGTGGTCATCAGTGGAGAAATTATTTTTGTTAGTTCATATCTGGATAAACTGTGAATTTTTCTGTTATTTCATTGTTATTTTGGTGGAAACTGTGTACAGAAAATTTTATATAATAGAATTAGGTAATGGTATATGGAACTGGTGGCATTTGGGAAATAAATAAAAATATTTTCTAACAATTTTCATAGCTTTGTAATTATTTTTAAGATAAGAATTGTTTTAACAAGTCGTTATGTTCTTGAAAGAGGTCATTCCTCCGTTTCCTTCCTAAATTTTCAATACATTTTGAGTGGTTAAAAAATAAAGATACTGCAATCACGAAATAACAAAAATAAATATTTGTATATAAATACGAAATATCGTATATATAAATAATATAAAATAATTATCTTACATACTTTGATCAACAATTATGCAATTGTTTTATTCATCTATTGCAAATGATCCTTCCTCTTCTTTGAGATAACAAAAATTTTGAGAAGCTATTATAACGAATTGATTAAAAATTTATACTCCCACTATGCGAATATCCTAGTCACCAAATATATAACTTAATTGCCAATTAGAACTACTGAAAATTTGAATCACCGATGATTTGAATTTAACGCTTCTACTGTTGTACCTTGTACCATCTCTAGATCAGGAACCGTAACAACAGTAACGAACAGTTCCGAAATCAAGTGTTCCGACCACACGAACGACAAGGAACTCCTGTTCTGTCTCAGACGAACGGATGGGAACCACAAATTATCAAAAATTACAGTTCCGAACTACCACGCGAACAAATCTAATTTATATTACATTAACATACACAAACATTCGAACAAGCACCCTGCACCGCCTAAACGAAACAGCACACGCAGGCGCGGTAGAAAGAGTGGGAGATATTATTCCCTCTCCTACTCCTCGATCTTACGCTTTTTCGATCAGCATCACGTGACCCTGACGCGAGTTTGGATGTTTTTACCCATACAAGAGAGTGCTCAGCGCCGCTAAAGAAGTTTTCACTTCAAAAATTGTTGGATTATGTGGTCCATCAAAACTCTAATTTTGAATTAATCCAGAAAAATTTCCATATTTCTCGTTTTACGAATGAGAACGAAGCTCCAGCGTGATAAGGTGGAATATGGATTTGCCACATCACTGAATTATTTGTTTCCGATATTTTCGTCGAATTTACGATTTTCAATATTCCACGCATTCCATATAGAACGTAAGCTCCATATGAATCCTGTGAATAATATGATCCATTTCCAATCCAGTGGAACACGTTTGTTTCGATAAAAAGTAAATTGAGTGCAGACTCCTATCGGCATCGTCTGTATTTTTTCATTTCGTTCACCAGAAATGGCCAACAATGAACATGATCGGAATGAATCCATTACGTTATATCTCTCGACATTACTGTCGGTCTGGCAAACTCAGTCTGTATACCAGAGGCATCAAGGCTACTTCAAATATAGCATTCAAGTCGGAAATAATCGAATCATTTATTATTTTTTCATCATTGGTAGAAATTTACCCAAAAATCTTGACTGTTCCCGGATGCCCCGAAAATTGATGAGGATTCTGAAATCCAACAATACCTTTTTCAAGAGAAATGATTAAAAAATCGTACAAAGAAATATAGAGTACCCATTTCTCAAATTAGAGATATTTCGAATTCATTAATTACTCAAGACACTCATTAACAAGATTTAACAATCAGGCAATATAAAACGCATTCGTTACTTTTTTTGTCAGTTATTTTATTCTATTTTAATCTTCTTCAACTATTGTGATTACTATCAAGGCATTGCACATAACTGACTAATGATATTTTTTCATCAAATTCATGATACTGTCGAGACCATGATATTAAAAAATTTCAGACACAGAATACAGCTCTTCCAACATAGAATTTGACCATAGAATGTCAGTATTCCATTACTCGATAAACATTTTGCTACTCCCAATTTAGTGTTTAGTTGGTGGTTTGAATCAAAAAACTAAACGCCCTCTGAATGTACGAATAAAAGAACATCAGAAGCTTCTACGAGTACTAGACAGCGACAAATCCAGGTTGGTCCAACATGCTGTAGATGAGAATCATCGTATAAAGTGGGATGAAGCATCAATAATATCCAAAGAAGAAAAGTGTGAGTGTGTGTATGAAAAAAAAACGTATTTATTGTTACAGATAACACCACAAAATTAACACGAGGGCCTTTTATTGTAAGAAGCAAGTAATCGGCATCAACGAATTGGAAATATGCCCAAACAAATAGCAAAAAAAAAAAAGAAAGTATGAAAACATCTCCGAATGCACGCCCGACACCTTTTTCTGATTTCGACCGTTGTAGTGGCTAGCAACATTTCTTCTTTCATTACCACAAATGCCGCGTTTATGCGTTCAATCAACACCTCTCTTGTAGGTACCTCTGTTAAATAAACCAATTCTTTGGCTCTACCCCAGACATGGTAATCTAAAGGTGTTAGTTCTGGAGATCTTGCGGGCCAAGGGATGGGGCCGGCTCTGCCTATCCATGAATTTGGAAAAGAGTTGTCGAGGTGATCTCGAACTTCTCTCAGGAAATGTGCCGGGCAACCGTCATGCTTGAACACCATCGGCACGTCTTCATCGAAGGCCGGAAGATCGGCTAGTAGCTCCGGCAGAGCATTCTGCAAAAAAATGCAAATAAGCAGGCCCACTTAGTCGAGCCGGTAAATAGTGTGGCCCGATGAGATGTCTTCCTATCACACCGGCCTAAACGTTAACACTAAATTTTTGTTGGAAACTCATTTGCCTTTTCACGTGGGGATTCTCATCTTTAGGTGCCCAGTGATGTAAATTGTGCAGATTTGTTATTCCTTCTCGGTTAAAACAGGATTCGTCTGTCCGCAAAATTCGTTTTAGAAAAAATTTGTCATCGACATCTGTGTGCAGCAAAAATCAACAGAATTCCAACCGTCTGGCAGGATCACCTTCATGAAGAACTGTAACAATTAATAAAATTCATTAGTCTGTGACAATTTTTTCACAGTCAAAAGGACAAATTCATCAATAAAAAAGTTCATTCACCTTGTACCGGGGTGTACTGAAAAGCGTGTTGATTTTTATCCCGAAGTACTGACCAAACTTTCCAAATCGTTGAGTCTTCGAGCAACGACATGAATGCTTGTAGTTGGATCCTCTTCAAAGGAAGTATTTGATCGTCAACTGCTATGTGGTGTTGCCTCACATTGAGCCGAGGCTCTTGAAAATTTAAGTTTCCAGTCTCTCTTAATCGTCGAGAATATTTAGTGGTGGGGTAATATTCGATCAGAAAATTTGGCTTGATAAATCCTTTGAGCTGCACGAACAACACCATCGGCCTCGCCATATGCCATCACCATATCAGAATACTCAGCGTTGGTGAAATTAGGCATATCAACAACCAAAATTAAAACAACAGTAGCAAAAACTCGATAAAAGTAACAAAAACAAAAAAAAACAAATTTAAAAACTGAACAACGCGGCACATACACTTCCAACAGCACAGACAGTTAAATCTCGAATGACGGTAAGGTCAAGTCAGCGGCGACTAACCCAACCCAACCTAAGGACAAAAATAGTAATAATAATTCACACTCATCTAAAACGGGCAGGTAAAATTTCCTTGCCCGCTGTGTTGTGTCGAAATCCGTACTTTTATTTAGGTGCGACTTTCTTCACTCTTCTGAATAAAACCTTATTTGCAGTATTATTTTTTTTATTCACTTACGTAAATAGCATATGGTTAGCAACGTTATAAACCAAGGAACATTTTAAAATAAAACTAAGTTTGTAATAGCTGTAACTTTTTTTAAATTTCAATAGAAGTGGAGATGTTTTCATACTTTCATAATTTTTTTTTAATAAAAGGCCCACGTGTTGATTTTGTGGTGTTATCTGTAACAATAAATACGTTTTATTTTAAACACACACTCATGTAGACTTAATACAATAAAAAAATGCATGTAAAAGCATACACAAAAAAAGTTATGGGGCTTCGAAGGGTACATTTTGGGTAATTTAGAAAAACCTAATAAAAAAATCATACCTCCGTAACCGTAATACTAAGAACCCAGGTTCCAAGACTGAAAAGGTAGCAAATGACCCTACCAACGCCCCAAAAAAATTTGACGGTCCATGTGCCGAACACCCTGTATATATAAATGAAATTCCATTATTTTCACAACAAACTCTAATATCCTTGTGTTCCAATATTATCACTGAAAGGGATAAAGAGTAGTTTACAAATTCTTCACAACCACTTCTTCGAAGTTAACACATTGTCGAAGATAAAGGATAACAGCAAAATTGTGGTGGAAAAATGATGCTGAAAGTGATAATATGTCATCACTAGATTCTTTCTTCCGCTCCACCATATAAACGACAAGTAGTATGCATCTTTTCTATATACCTTGCGGTTTCAAACGCTCTCCACGATGTCGTTAAGATAAACTTTAGTGTTCTTTCCTCTGTGACATCCTTTTCCATCTTGAATATACATTACGGTGTTTTATAGACATTGGAATATCGAAGATCCTGTACCCTGAAATTTTAACTTGATGCTTCGTGCTCTATCACGCAAGTCCACTCATGGAAGAGGTGAAGTGTTGATTTTTTAAAAATTCATAAGCATGTCGAAACAATATGAAATGTAGCATATACTGATGCTAGAGCAACCATAGATATAATACCTTTCATGTTAATTTGCTTGCGCACCAAGGTTATTATTCCAGAATACACTTGTTCAATTCAATAATTTGAAATATTGACAGATATCCATTTTGAGTAAATTTCATTCTTTCATAATAAACTCGATTCTTAAGAAAATCATAGAATGCACTTTTTTTTTTTGTCGATTTGGTAACACGAAAAATTCATAGGTAGACTATTATTACGTTTCATCAAATCGACACATCATAGAGCTCATATTTGAGGTTTGGTTTTAGAATATCAACCGATTTCAAAGTGGCACGAGGAAGTTGTTCATTTGCAACATATCACACGGTAAGTTAAAACCAAGAATTGTTTAAATTATTGTTAATCGAATATGAATGCCTTGAGTGTGTTATACAAATGTCTTAACACATGTATCGTATTCTATTTCATTTTTTAATTTGTTATTTTGAAGTTATTTAGAATTTAATATTATGATGATAATGAAAAATTCTGTCTTACATTAATACTTCAATCGAAAGTGTGAAACTATAATTGTCATTTTCAGATTATTTTTTTAATCACTTTTCAAAACTTTTTCATTCCTTTTTCCGAATTCTGTATAGCAGGCAATACTTCCATTTCGGGATTATAAGCACATGCTGTCCACCCAATGTAAAATATTCTGAAAAGCCAACTTTCTAGATGGGTAGTAACATTGATAATAAAATCGAGGATATTCATGAATAGAGTCCGAAAGTGGGAGTCATAAAATAGAAAGTTCTGGGTTGTTTGATCCTGACACTCCACATCTAAGACCTAATCTGCAAAAAGTCAGTTGAAAACCGATATTCATGGCGACATAATTTTTAACCCATATAACTTTTATGATACTATAGGAAAAAGGGTCATTTTATTCTCGTTTCTAGTAACAGCCTATACGGGCGTAGCATCCAATCTGAAAGTTATTTCCATCGTAATTTTCATATATTGGTTTTGCCTTTGTCCCGAATTGGAAATGTTGGATATTCGAGAAATTTCCGACAAAGAGATAAACCATTTGAAATCCGTTGACAGAACGTCTGCTGAAGAGATCGCTAGTTTCCATGGTTTTCAATTTTGTGAAGCACCCTGGATGTGCATATATTCATGCAATCGAATAGTTCATTTCAAATGGGTAGGTACTTCAACTCAATATCCCGTAGGATGACTGTATGAACGAGTTTCGCATATTCTCTTCAGTTAGTTTATTGAATCTCGAAAATTTCATGTTCGATGATTCGATGGATGAAGTTTAAATCTGTTTCAGTGATGGAATAATAACACAAATCTCCATGGAGAATCCTGAATGGTAAGTTTAATGCACAACAATTGAAAAGGGAATAGTTTTATAAACTTAATTTCCCAAGTTGATTTATTTGCGACATGAAAGACACGTTTGCCACGTGATAGTTTTGATAAAGAAAAAATATAAGCCCAATTATTTGAGCATGGAAATCATTAACGAATTCTACTGCTTGCAGAATTTTCTGTCGTATTTAATTCTTTTATGTGCAGTAGATTACAAGAGTCTCTGGCATTCTTTTTTTGGAGCGCCATCTTTAGTTCTCCACATAGTTTTTAGAGACTTATCTGATGAATCAACCTACCTTCCTAATTGTTTCAATATTCGTGCTATACTTTGTTGCTCAGTGATTAGTGAATTTTTCATCGAATTATCTGTACCATTGTGTTATTTATATGAACAAGTTGATATTTTTTCTTTTCTTGAATTATTATCGTTTCGTGATTCAATACATTCAGTGATCGCTGGAAACTGTGGACATTGTCGTTTCGAGAACTCATGAAATTAATTTTAAGAGCCCAAACCTACCGGAGTAGAAACTATACCGAAGAACTGAACCAAATCTGCCAGAGTTAGAATATCACCGAATTTGACATACCTTGCCGAGGCTGAACAAATTTGACGAAGTTTAATTTTACGACGTATTATCAGATGTTTCCCTGAGGACTGGAGAACTGAAAGAAGAAATTGTTTTTGTTGGAAAGGTTGTCTGCAGGGTAGAAAATATGAGACCCATTTTCGACACCAGACACATCCCAAACACCTAGGATGGTTGTATGGTCCTGTTATCGCATGAATTGTGACTCAAGACAGACAAGTTCCAGCAGCAATTGTAGACAGTAGCTGTCAGAAATTAATCAGTTCCATTTGCAACTTTTAATTTGGACCATTTAACTTTTGCGCATTCTGTAAATATCTAGTACTAGTAAAAGAGTGAAATAAATCCCGATTGATCGAGTATTGACTATCATTGATTGGGGTGGAAGCATCTATTTAAACTCTTTAAAAGTAAATGTGAAATGTGTTTGTGCTTTAGCTGGCCGGAGCATTTTCGAATTATTGAAATTTCAAATATATAATTATTTTCATGGGTACACTGTCTTCAGAGCTCAGATCTCACAAAATGTTTCAAGACCGGTTTTGAGTTTGTACATAAATTCCCCATTATGACTGACTTTCAAATAATGGCTTGACACTCCATACGCACATGCATTTTGAATTTCACCCATTAATACATTTTGATTAGTTTTTGTGTCTACTAGGATTCGAAGCACCTCATTGATGCAATGTTGTTATATTTAACCATAATTCTTCGTTAGGAACATGTAGTAAAATGGTCAACATAGATCTACCATTTCACAGATTGCCTTTCCAACGCACAAACATACTTTGCTTCGTGTTCAGTTAGTTACAGAAAATTATTGTCATATGGGAAACATTAATATTTCATATCACGTTTCTATCTAGCAAAGGATTTATTATTCGATTAAACTGATTAATATAAAGGACTGAATTCGCCTAATTTGTTGAACTCGTTAGGCTGATAAGTTTACCTTTTCATTAGTTTGACTAACATCTCATGACAAAACAAGAGATTTTTGTCCTGATTGAATTCTAGACGGATGCTTGAAATGTAGGCATGCGGTAAGAATATATCCAATCGTTTTTATAGTTAATTCACAATATGTGAAATGATTATTCAGTAGTTTTTTATTGAAAGCGTAACCTCAGATTCACGGTTATTTAGAGCAATCTCTCATTGTTTTATCGTTGCCTCTTCAGTTTTTCTCCTAATAATGTCTTACTTTCTTTCTTGGAGATACAATCAGTCGAATCCTGATTGAAAACTGACACTTGCATTAGTCACAATGTTAAAGATGCAATTTTTGCACCAGAAATCACTTAGATAAATAATGTGTAAATTTTTTATTGGATACTTCAATAATCTCGTCGCCACTTGTGATATCTGAAATAATTTCAGAGGATCTAATGTTTTGAGTATGATACCTTTATCACCATAATCGACATATGCTGGTATGCTGATTACAATTCATGAGAACCCATGGACATTGTCGACATAAGGTCTCAGAATTCCATCTTTTAAACAGTGAAAAAATGTTGAGCTGATTTAATTCAGGTTTTTCCATGAGTTAAAACGTTTTAAAGGTCACACTATTGAAAGAAACAATTATTCTCTGAAAAAATTTCTAATTCATTTATTTTTTCGAGTGGAAAATCTCATTTATGAATGTTATTAGCAATCCAAGTAATCAAAAATTTCTAAAAATCAACAAGAGGTCATAAAAATTTTAGAGCAAATATGTATGATCTTTTCCTACCAATGTTAAGCTTTAGCTATTTACACTTTCAGTAATGCAGTTTTCCAACCAATTGAAATATGAAGATATTCGGAAAAAGTTAATTCCACAAAAACTACTCATCCATACTGGCTTTCGAACGTTTTCCATTAACAAATCTCACCCAACTTTGGAATATCAAATTTAAAAATATTAATGAACTAATCAGAACTTAGGATTCAAATAATTTTTTGTGTCGAAACCAAAATTGAAAATAAATCAACCAGACATTAGATTATGAACCACAGTGCTCTTGTTAGGAGGCTTTAAAAACTATAATTGTTTGGACTAGAACTTAATTCTAAGAAGATCAGGCCTTTGAGTGAGGTTCATTTTGCTCATCGAATATTTAAAATTGATGTTATCAACTTAGCTTATGAACATTCAGAAAATTCATTATTTTCCTCTTTCTTCTTTTAACATGATTATTCCAATTTTAATAGTTCGGCGAAAAATATTCATCACCGAATATTCCATAGTTTATAATCTGTTCAACTGCTTAACCATTCATTCTTCATCCAGATGTAGATCCCAAGAATTTGAGAGTATTCTTGCTCGATATTCAAAGTTAACAAAGAATGAAAACTCTCAACGAATTCTCGGTACCCGCGCATTCGCCATTTCTTAAAATAAAGTTATTTTCTATCATCATCAAGTTAGATTCCATAGTTTCAGTACGAATTAATGTAAGAGCAGGTAACAATAAAATTGACCATACCATTGCAGTCTAAAGGTCTATTTGGAATATTTTCATAGAACATCGTATATACTTCTTGCAGAGGAATAACACATTAATATAAATTCATAGAGCCGAGGTAATTTTGCAATATTCCTACAATAAACAATAGATTTGAAGTTATTACTGAATGGTTGGTTTATATAAGCTTGATAATATTGAATTTCATAATGATTCAGTAATTTCATATCTCATCTTATGCTCCTATTTTCCTAACCAATTGGGTATAACTAAGCAATTTCGTTTATAATTTATTAATATTTTTACCTTGAGCTTTACAGAACTTTGATTCATCAACATATACAGGGTGTCTACTATAATAGGTGCCAAACTTCAGTAGGTGATAGTACAAGTCATTTGCAACAAAAACTGTCCTATAACACTTTTTCGAAAAGTTGATGGTTATCGAGTTATTCAACACTTCTTGGTTTTTTGGAATATTTTGCTATCCCCTTTAAAAACAAGAATATCTCTGTAACTCTTACAGCTACATCAAATCTGACCATATCACCGCAAAGGGCAGTAAACATGCTATAAAATAGGTAGTTAATAATGTTAAAAAATGTGTTATACCGGGTGTTGTAAAGGGTAAATGTAAAATTGAAAAGAGTGCAAACTTAGTGGTATTTTCTTGTAAGCTGTACCATTGAAAATTGGTGAATGAGTAGTTGTTTTTTTTCTAGGAAAAACTAATACATGTAATAGACTTTCAAACGGTATATCAACTTTTCACTTAACTTTCTGTTTTTCCAACAATATTACGGTTTCAAGTCAGAAAAACATAAAAATCAGAAGCGCAAATTTTATGATAATCCATTTCAAACATTGTAGGTTCAAAACAGTTATAAATATTATTAAAAGTATCATAAAAACAGTTGTAAACAAAGGTTTGAGGAGGAGGCGTGTTGGAGGGTGTGTTGGTGCGCAGGGGCCGCCGGAAATTAATATCATGAATGAAAATGAACAATATGGCAGAATTTAATCTTGAGCTGAGCAAACTTGACATTTGCATGGGTTCGAAGATATGCAAATTAACTTAAATTAGACAAAATTTGTTGTTAAGAAAATTTTAAAAAAAAATCATTTACTTTAACGAATTAATTCGACTTATACGCATCTACAAAAAAAAAGAATATGACTGTTTTCTCAAGTATTGAATATCGGGATATGTTGTTTATTTACGGGTTCGCTAACGGAAATTCGTGAGCAGCAGTGCCGGAGTACGCGTTACGTTTCCCCAATAGACAACACCTAGCAGAAAGGCATTTGTAGAAGTTTTTAGGCGCTCTGGTGAAACTGGATCGAGGCTTACGAAATAGAGAAGGTGGTCGAAATGCTCAGCACTGGAGGCAAGCACCAGCAATACTTCGCGCTATTAGAGAAGATCCCACTACAAGCACTCGGCGTGTTGGTGACACATTAGGACTTCACCATTCCACAGTACACAGAGTTTTGAAACAAAATAATTTATACCCGCATCATTTAAATAAAGTCCAGAATTTGTTACCTGTGGATGATGAGGTCAGATTAGAATTCTGTAGGTGGTACCTTAATAAGTTGGAAGAGTGGGGATGTGATCAAATATTATGGACGGATGAGGCAACATTCACTAAAAGTGGAATAATAAATTTACGAAATTCCCATATATGGGAAACGGAAAATCCAGAGGCGACTGTTATATCTTATTATCAGCATGAATTAGGAGTCAGTGTTTGGTTCGGATTGATGAGAGGGTGGCTATTCGGGCCGGTAATACTTCCCGATCGTCTCAATTCCAATGAGTTCACAAATTTACTAAATAATAACGTAGTTGACATTCTTGAAGATATTTCCACAGTGGATACTTTATTTTCAAATGGACGAATGCCCTGCCCATAATGGTCGAATTGTAAGGGACTGGATGACTCAACGCTTTGGGGAGAAATGGATTGGAAGATATGGTCCTGTGAGATGGCCACCTAGAAGCCCCGATCTTACCCCATTAGACTTTTATGTTTGGGATTTACTTTGAAAGAAAATGTGTATAAAAATCGCATTAATGATATATAGTACATTCTTTACCGGGTAGGAAAAGCCTAACATTCCTGGACGACTGTGAAGATTAACTAAGTCGAGGAGGTGCAAGCCGAGACTTAGCAACACAGAATCCAGGAATGTGGCTTTCCTACGAGGTAAACATACTATTTTTCCGCAAATCGTTTAAAATTCGACAGATATTGATTGATTTAAAAAAATCGCGATAATTTTATTCCCAAATAAATGGTGCTTTGAAATTCCTAATAAAATTACTTGGGTTACTATCAGGAAACGTATTGAGGTTGAATTGTCAAACTTGACGCTTATAAATTTAATTGCTGGTGTTCTTCGAAAGTAAAATGATAAGCGACAATGAAATTTCCATTCCTGGGACTCCTCCAGAGGCTGGTTGAGGCAGTGAATACTGCTTAATTAGAATTATAGCCAAAGAAATCAAGAGAAAAGTAACGAAAATGCATACAGACGTTTTATGGATTATCGCATGAGTAAAAATACGAGTTCTTTCTCAGAAAAACGAGAAGAACTAATGAACAGAATTCAGGAATGTTGTGATGCAATGCGTCGAAAACGTAATGAACTTGGCAATTTGGTGGTAGGCAATTTGAACAGTTTTTATAGTTTTCAATTCGGTTTTGCAATAACATTGATTTTTATGTTCAGTTTAATTCAAAGTTTATTTAATATTTTTATGTTACTATTAATAATATTTATGACTGTTTTGAACCTGCAATGTTCTGAAATAAATATTTATAAAATTTGCGTTTCTGAATTCTATGTTTTTTTAACTTAAAATAGTGATATTGTTAGAAAAACAGAAAGTTAAGTGAAAAGTTGATATACCGTTTGAAAGTCTATTACATGTACTAGTTTTTTCTAGAAAAAAACAACTACTTATTCACCAATTTTCAATGGTACAGCTAACACAAAAAAATACCACTAAGTTTACACTCTTTTCAATTTTACATTTACCCTTTTACAACACCCGGTATAAAACATTTTTTAACATTAGTAAGCTCCTTTTTCATAGCACCTTTACTGCCCTTTGCGATGATATGGTCAGATTTGATGTAGCTGTAAGAATATCAGGGATATTCTTGTTTTTAAAGGAAAACAAAATTTTCGAAAAACCAAGAAGTGTTGAATAACTCGATAATCATCAACTTTTCGAAAAAGTGTTATAGGACATTTTTGTTGCAAATGACTTGTACTATCACCTACTGAAGTTTGGCACCTATTACAGTAGACACCCTGTATAACAATGAATAAGTGGAAATACTGAAAGACATCCCTGAGTATGTTGTAAATTTTTATGGATCAGGAGTCTGATCATAAGATAAATCTTTACAGGAAAGCACAGTAAGTGAATATGAAACCTTCAGAAAATGAATTCTTATAAGGAATTCGTTTCAACCCTCTATTAGTATTATTTCAGTTCAATTATTTCTAATTGAAGAATTTATAAAAAGATTGTGGTTAGGATCATTATTTTTCATCGAAATCTGCAGACCAAGCTTTCCTAGGTTTCAGTAAATTTGTGTTCCAATTAGCTCTATTTAAGGACTTAATGTCTGAAACAAGTTCAATCCTCATGAAATTTCTATTTAGATTATGTGCTTTAATTAATTTAAAAGAAATAGGACAAAACGTCAAAGAAATATTTAGGTAATGTAATATTTGGTGTTTGCCTGTAGAATTTATGAGTTAGTCCGAATGATTGTACAATTTTATTTCTGGGAAGATTTAGAATGTAAAAGCTTTTAATCAGCATACCTGATTCGATAAGGTCCAAAACCAAGATCATTTGTAATTAATCAGGATCTACTTTCAATGTTTATCGAAAGTCTACTGTTTCAAGTATAGTTCGATAAGACGATATAGAAGAGAAAATATAACAGTGACCAATTTTTCTTTAAATATCAAAGCGGAAAGGGTTGAAGACAAGTGGTAGGAATTCATCAAGACAAGTGGTAGGGAATTAGAAAATGCCGAAAATAGTTGCTACTATTTGAACTTTGGTAAATCTCGACAGAATATACTGGTCAGATCATAACAATCTAGTTTAAAGAGGCATGGCGGATGGAAGTCATCAAACGTTGCTGAAGGATATATCGAAGAATCGCTTAACAATAAGGTTGAGGTGGCAAATAAAATTTCCACAGTACAAAATATTCAACAAAATGACCCTTCCACCCTGCAAGTTGTCTAAAATGTTTCTCATAGTTCTAAGAGTGTTCCTCCAATGTTGAATAATTGTACTAACTGTCAAATTACTGTAAATGAAACAAATTGATCATAAAAATGTATTCAGCAATGACTTGATGTTTTCAAAATATAAATTAATTCCTTATAAGCAATGTGTTTTCTATCATTTATGTAGAACACTAACAACTGTACGGAAATATCATTTCCTTAAAGTAAGGAAATGACATTTCCTTACAGTAAGGAAGTCCTGACTGAAATTTTGACAGGAATGTCAAAATTTCCTGGCGATTTGCGGAAAAAGTTCTTTTCTATCATCAAGTTAGATTCCTTAGTTTCAGTATGAATTAATGTAAGAGCAGGTAACAATAAAATTGACCTCACCATTGCAGTCTAAAGGTCTATTGGGAATATTTTTATAGAATATCGTATATACTTCTTGTAGAGGAATAACACTTTAATATAAATTCATAGAGCCGAGGTAATTTTGAAATATTCCTACAATAAACAATAGATTTGAAGTAATTACTGATTGGTTGGTTTATATAAGCTTGATAATATTGAATTTCATAATGATTCAGTAATTTCATATTTCATCTTATGCTCTTATTTTCCTAACCAATTGGGTATAACTACGCAATTTCGTTTATAATTTATTAATATTTTGACCTTGAGCTTCACAGAACTTTGATTCATCAACATATATAACGTGAATAAGGGAAATACTTCAGAAGTTGTTAAAGTAAAGTATTTATAATTTAGTGTACAATCCATTTTTTTTTTATCCAAAAACACCAATCTGAAATGATAAATAGGTGGAAGTACACAATGGGACTCTTAGCAACATATTACATAATATATAGTTTCATCCAATTTCTGTAAGACAATCCCTGAGTAGTTGTAAATTTTTTGGATCAGGAGTCTGATCTACGATAACCTTTACAGGAAAGCAATAGGTAGTGAACTTATGAAACTGACAGAAAATGAACTCTCTTATAGTTTCATTGAAATATATTCGTTTCCAACCCATAAACCAACCCAAAACTATTAATTATTCAATTCATTGTTCAATTATTTCTTAATTAAGTTCTATTCTCCGATTGATCATTTTCTTGTAAAATTTATAAAAGATTGTGCTAGGATCATTATTTTTCATCGAATATTCAGACCAAGCTTTCCTAGGTTTCAGTAAATTTTGTGTTCCAATTAGCTCATTTTAAGGACTTTTGTGTCTGAAACATATAAGTTCAATCCTCATGAAATGCTTCAAATTAATTATGTGCTTTAATCAATTTAAAATAGGACAAAACGTCTAATAAATTGATTTTAGAATGTAAAATGTGTTTGTATGTCCAGCTGTTTTATACATTCTATTTGTGAAGTCGATTTTAAAATTTTATTCTGTGAAATGATTGTACACTGTAAAATCTTCGTAAGTTCCTATTTGTAGCCCTGAAGAAGTGGAAATATATCTATGAAACGTTGGCACTAGTTGGATGTAGTTTTTCTGGACAGCATTCATTCGTAAAATTCAGGCAAAATCTATTTCAATAAGTTCTTCTGAAAGTATTTGGAATATTGCATTTTATTTGGAATAAATACTAATTGTAAACGATTAACAGAGTTCCGAATACAGCAGTTCAATCAATTCATTTTCATCGGAAGTATCCTATTCGTGGAAAATAGTACGATTAGGGAGCGGTTACAGACAATTGATACGGAATCGAGCACGGAGTTAGGAGCTCGGGATTTGCATATAGACTGCAGATAATTCGAGGCCATCTCTCCAATTCCATTATGCAACTATTATCCGTCAATATTTGCATGCAGAACGGTCATTATGTATATGCCTGTTCTCCATTCCAATTTTGAAAATAGTGGAAACACTTATAAGGGTGTTAGGAATTTCTTTGCTTAATGAGCAATTGAAAAAGAAGATCTAGGGCAGTTTTTGTAAATTGTATCATTCAATACGTTCAGAATGAAGAATTTTTGAGTGGAACTGTAGTATATATATTTGCTTTTGTTAGAACATACATACCTTTATTTGTTCTTGTTGCTGAATCCTGGTTGCACTCTGGTATCCCTGACAATCTGGTCTCTATACCTGGCTACTCCATATTTAGGTGTGACAGCGAGACAACGATTGGATATGGGGGAATATGTGTTTATGTGGTGGATCATATTTTCGATTCCTTTTCTGTTCGCCCCTTTAGTCCGGGGTTGGCTGGAGTTGACAGTCTGTTCATTGACCTCTCCACATTGGCCAATCCCCCTGGATGTGTCTATAGACCTCGACCTTCAAGCTCTGTCATTGAAATGGCTGCTCTTCTGGAGAGTCTCTCGGCGACCAGACGAAACCTCTTTGTTGCTGGTGATTTTAACATGGCCGATGTCGACTGGCCACTATCCGGTAGGGTTTGTGGTTCGACATCTGGTCCCTATGTTGAAGCTTTTCGAGAGTCTGATCTTGTACAATTGGTGAGTGAGCCTACGCATTTTCGCAACCTACAGAAGCCATCTTTACTCGACCTCGTTTAAGTCAATGATGTTAACCTGGTTTCTGAGCTGGAGCATCATCATCCTTTGGGGAGATCAGACCACGTCATGATTCTCTCCAGGTTGCAGCTCAGGTTGCTGGGGACACAAAGATAAAAAAGTCAATTAGAATTACTGATTATGAGCGGCTGCAGCATGTTGTCAATGGTGTTGACTGGAATACTGTTTTTGCACCCGCGACTGATGTTGAGTCAATATAGGGGCCTTTTTATGGCGGTGCTGACTCGGTTAAGTGATGAGTGCTCTTCTTTGAAGAGTGTATCAACGGTTCCTTCAAAGCACTGGATTGATGATCCTATTCTCAAGATGATTAGACACAAAAAGGCGATATGGCAACGATATATTCGTGGGAGACAGTAACGGGACTATGACGCCCATCGCCAATACTCAAACATCGTTTCGGTCACTATATCAGCAGCCAAGAGGAAATTTGAGACCAAACTGGTTAAATCAGGAAATAATAAGCGCTTTTTCAAATATGTCAGTTCATCGATGGATTCCAAGGTCGACATTTCGATGGTTCTTGACTCTAACAAACGACCATGCAAAAACCCTGGCCGATACTTCAGCCACTCATTTCACTCTTGAGACTGGGTCACTCCCTGAAGTCTCTAGAGGCCGTGTGAGCTTGAGTCTGGCCGGTGTTGAGTTTCCCCCTTCTCTGGTCGAGAAATATCTTTCAGCCGTCGACGCGTCGTCTGCGCCTGGTGGTGATGGAATTTCAGCGAAGATTCTCAAGAGGTGTTCTCATTCTCTGTTCTTTTCCCTTTCAACAATATTTTCTAAATCTTTTAAAGCAATCTCGTTTCCAATATCTTGGCGGAATGCATTAGTTACACCTATTTTTAAGAAAGGGGACAAGTTGTACCCATCGAATTACCGCCCTATTAGTATGGTTCCAGTGGTCGCCAGAATTTGTGAGAGGATCATACTCGATAGCGCTCTGAGGTTTGCCTTGAAAAATAAGAATATTCCTGACTGCCAACATGGTTTTCTTCCCGGCCGTTCCATTATAACTAACCTGCTGGAATGCTTAGATGATTGGTCTATAGCCTTAGACAGGAAGATTCCCATAGATGTTGTTTACCTGGACTTTTCACGTGCCTTCAATCGTGTTCCTCATCGGTGGCTTTAACGTGTGCTAGAGCATTTTAGTTTCCTTTCCTGGATCGGAGCATTTCTCTCGGATCGATCATTTTGAGGACGACACTTAGTTGTACGGCGTTCCTGGGGATGGAACTTTGCAGCGGGATTTGATCTCCATAGCACGCTGGTGCGAGAACTGGCAGCTTCCACTTAACCTGGAGAAGTGTTTGACATTGCAAATGGGCACCAACAATCCCCGTCTCCAGTATAAAATTGGTAATCGACATCTCTTTTCAGTCAGAGAGCACTCTGATCATGGGGTTGTTGTAACTGAGAACCTTACTTGGACCGAGCATATAAAATCTGCTCTGGGTAAGGCGAGGAGGTCCCTCTTCCTGATCCAGAAGACCTTCGGTAAGTGCGATCCAGGTACATGCAGTGTGCTCTATAAGACCTATATTTGGCCCATTCTGGAGTTCACCGGATCGGTTTGGAGCCCAGTGTTGTGCGGTGACCGAGATATGCTGGAGAAATTTCAGAGGCGAGTTACGTGGTTGCCATATGGTGTGGATCGTCCCAACTATGAGGCGCTGCTGGAGATGATGGGTCTGTCGTCGTGCACTGCCCGTCGCACACGCGGTGACCTCATTGTCACATTCCGGTGTCTCCGTGGTCTGTTCAAGTGTTCTGGGAGGTTGCGTGGTCACTCTCTGAAGCTCAGAAAAGAAATTTTTACTTCGTTCCTCAGGCAGCATTTCCTGTCCAACCGTGTGTTTGACATTTGGAATGGTTTGCCTGAGAGTGTTGTCGGTTCCAGCTCTGTGAACGCTTTCAAGAACTCCAACGACAGATGGCTGGAGATGCAGTAGTGTTTTTCTTTTTTTATATATTCTTGGTGTTCTTCTTTATGGTTCTGATTGGGTCATGATATTACTACTTTTTTTTTTTGATAAAATAACCGTTCTTATGTTTTCGAATTCAAATTTGTTCATTTAGTTTGTGAGTTTATAGGCTATGCCTCAACTTTTGTATAATAATAATAATAATAATAATAATAGTCTCTAAGCTTTATTTTTATAACTGCTAACTGGAGCAGATTTGTTATAGAGTTCATGTCTGAGAAAGAATTAAAGCAAGAACTGTCTATTCGAGAGCTGGAACACTAGCAAGAGGATATGTTTAGCAAGGATTCATATCTTAACCCAAATATATATTTGTAACCATTCTTTTCTACGCCAGTCACCAGAGAGAATATTTTTGCTTTCAGTAAACTCAAGTCTTCTGTGCAGGAGCCGAAATTTTTGGGGTTGAGAAAAGAGTATACATCAATATATATTCTTTTGAACTATTGGCTTACAAACAAATGTTAGCTGTGGTTGGTGACGGGGTGCCAAACGATTCGATGTACGACATAAAAGCCTAGGGATAAAACCCTAGCTCCCCATATAAGTATTGTTATGTGTACAGAAATAAGCTTAAATATATTTGAGGGACTTCTTTCTTCAAGAGTGGTCTTCAAATAATAATCACAGAAGCTTCTTCAAGTAGCACATATCGAATCTGAAAATGAAAAAACACAAAAAAACTCGATACAGAATATACATATTAAAATTGAAAGTGAAACTTACAGTCAAGTGTTTTTATTCAACTTTTGTTAATTAATATTCAACTTTTGTTAGTTAATATACATATTAAAATTGTTTAAAATTTATAACCATCTTTCAAGATATTAAAAAGGTTAATTCTTTTCAGAATTGAATTTTCTATAGAAAATGCTCTACAGAATTTCAAGAGAGGCTTTAGGAAAAATAGAAATTGTTCAGATCAAGTTCTCAGCCTTACAACTTTCATGGAATCAGGCTTCAATAATAGGTTGAAAACAGAAGCTGGTTTCATTGATTTATCTTTGCCATATGAGACTATTTAATTCTCAAACTCAATACCCATCTGAAGTGCGAGAAAATGGTACGATTATTAGAAAAATATTATCTGATAGAACGTTTCATGTTTTTATTGACAGGACGAGTAACAATTTTAAAACATTGAAAAATGTTCTTCCTCAAGGATCAGTCTAGCTCCTTTACTTTTCAATTTATACCTAAGTGATTCACCCACGCCATCATCGACATTGTTACATATTTAAATAAGTATCTATTTCTCATATGAGATTCGGTGATTCATAATTTATTTTTCAGAAAATATTAATTTAATTATATCCATTTATCATTTATATCATATATTTATTATTTACTAGCTGACTCGACAGACTTCGTGCTGTCAAAAAGATTTGTAATGTGGCAATTTTTGTGCCTACGTATTTTGAAAAATTCTCCTGAACAGAACCGTCACCCTGGTGATAGGGCGTTGTCAATAAAAAATAATTAAATAAAACATATATAAGGATTTAAAAGCAAGTAGTCGCTTTATTGTTAATCATGTGAATCATAATTATTATTATTATCATTGTAGTGCTTTGTGGTATAGGATGTTTTTTGTTTGATTACCTGGCGCATAGATAAACAAATCTGATGGTTTTCCAACCCCGGAACAGGCAACATACAATTGACCATGTGAGAAACATGGGTTATGTAGATTAATACCACAAACACTTAATGATTGCCCCTGGGACTTGTTTATAGTCATAGCAAAAGCAAGCCGCACTGGAAACTGTAGTCGTTTAAACTCAAATGGCACATCAGTCGGAATCATTGGGATGCGCGGTATGAGAACATCTTCTCCTTTATACTTTCCTTTGAGTATAGTTGCTCCTATCACATTGTTTAGTAATTTTTTATCGCTAACCTTGTACCGTTGCAAAGACGCGGTTGGTTGATATTTCGCAACATTATAACCACCGATCCAACCTTTAATTGAAGATTGTGAGGTGGCAATCCTGGCAAATACAGCGAGTTTAAAAATTCCGGTGGATAGTTGACTACATCATCTTGATTAGTAGCCGAATCAACAGATTTATATATCCTCAATTCGCCTGTAATTTGTTCTTGAATTTTGAAATTTAATTCATTTACATCTATGTTTTTTGCAGCCAGTATAGCTCGTTCGCTCAACCAATCATGGTTTCTGTAATTTTGAGAAACATTTGGAAACACCTTCTGAATAAGTTCATCTTTTGATCGAGTTAACTGACAAAAACTTTGAGGAAAGTTAATGCAGCCAGTCAACATGTCTATAGGAAATTTGCCATTACCAATGTCAATGAGTTGTTTAGAGAATATGTTTCCAGATTGGTCATTTTGCAACTCGACACGCATATTCTTGCTTAAATGAAGTACTTTGACATGTTTCCACAAATTGGAGGACTTTAGACATGCATTGAGTTCATCAGCTGGCGTTGATCGTGGAATCACTGGCAATGTTTGACGAAAATCTCCTGCTAATAAAATCATTGAACCACCAAATCGGTTATTATTGCTCCGTAGATCTTTTAAGGTTCTGTCTAAAGCCTCCAAAGATTTTTTATGTGCCATCGTGCATTCATCCCAAACAATCAATTTACATTGCTGCAAAACCTTTGCCATTGCAGAGTTCTTCGAAACGTTGCAGGTTGGAGTTTCATTGCTTTGCATATTTAATGGCAATTTTAGTGCTGAATGGGCTGTTCGACCATCTTCAAGCAAAGTTGCTGCGATTCCCGACGAAGCGAGTGCAAGTGCAATTTTATTTTGTGAGCGAATTGTTGCTAATATTAATGAAATCAAAAAAAGTTTTTCCTGTACCACCAGGTGCATCTAAGAAGTAAATCCCTCCAGTTTCATCATTTGTTACTTTCATAAGAGTTTCAAATACATACTTCTGTTGTTCATTTAACAGTGGAAGATTTGTTTGAATTAATTCTTGAGATCATACAGTTTTTCTCGATGCAACTCTTGGTCAAAAGCGTCATGCATTAGACGATTGGGCGCGGTCAGGCCTAATTGAATTAATAGTTTGTTTGACATTATCAAGCACATGTCCTCAATTGAAATCAATGCTTCATTATAAATTTCTTCACTGATTTGTATATTTGGATTTCCCATTCTATTCCGTATTTGATACAAAATATCATCACACATATAATCTTTGTACTTGATCCACAAATCAATTGGGTTTGATGGGAAGCATGTAGATATGATTATAGAAAACAATGTTTAGATTAGGTAACAGACAACTTTCTTTTTTTTTAAATTTGATATGACTTGAAGTCAAATCCTTTCAAGCCGTACGAATTGTTTTATTTATTTAAAATTTGGATATTAAAAATAATAAAACACTGTTGGTAACGCGATTTTTGTTTGACTGATGTAATGACGTGGAAACTGATGCATTTTATCTCGCGTGCCGAAACTAATACAAAAGAAACGCGAGTTTCGGAACGCGACATTAAACTCCTCCAACTATGTATTCTGTGCTCCAACGCACACACGCACATTGTTTTGATAGATATGATCTTTGACGTTGGGAACACACCTACATTGCTTAGACAACAGTGAGTGCTTGTAATTTAATATGAACTTTATACCATAGCAATAAAGCTCAAATTGACTACGTTTTAGTTACAAATCATTTGTATGGGAAAAAAAAGGGGCTATTTTTAGGGTTTTTCCAACCATAATTCTAATTTTTCTCGCCGTAAAAACCATCCTTGAACTTCAACGAACATTTTAAAAAAAGATTTGGCCAAATTGGTCCAGGCGTTGTTGAGTTATGAGCTTACCAACACATTTTGCGATTCATTTTTATATTATAGATTAATTTATCGATATAATGTTGATTAGTTTATCAGTATTGTACATTTCAAATATCAAAATAGCATTCAATTTCATTACAGGACTCTCCCAGATGCTGTTATTATCTCATTACGAAACTGAAAACTGGATTGGTTGAACATGAACTCCTTCCACCACAGTTTGCTCCTAGCAACCTCAATCTTTTTCCCGAACTCAATTCACTCGTGGAAAGCGCGCTTCAAATGAAGAAGCTCTTGCCGAGGGAAAGTGTGAATCTTCTGTTTTTGTTTTCAATAATTCAGTAAGTAGTAATAACTACTGAACTATTATAGAGAGATGTTTCATATGAATAAATGACTGAAATGTGTAAAAGGAACAAGGTTTTTTTATCGTGCCATAAACTTAACTGATTGCGTTATCCTACCTCACATGAAGACATATCCATCTTTATTACCGCTCGAAAATAAGATTCTCGTCCTTTTGTTGAGCTCAACATAGGGATACAAAATAACGTTCACGCAAACCATTTCCCCATTAGCGTCTAACCTTTATTCTCCTTCATTCTGAATTACATGACCATGGGTATTTTTACGATATGCCAGAATGAAAGAAAGTTAACGAAACGATGTTATGATATCCTCGTTGAGCGCTTTTGAATACAGAACTTCAGTAATGGAATCCATTTCATAACAGGATATGAGATAAAAGCAGGTCTGGAAACACTAGTACCTGAATTTGCACTGAATTTGTGGTAGCCATTGGCCGTGATGTTTTTCATGAATTTTTTCTGCATTATGGCTTGTAATTGATCCCGGTTGAGCTTTCAGCAAGAAATTTTCATTTCGTTTTAATGAAATGAGAACAGAACCCATTTTAATGATAATACACTCAAGGTTATTACTTTCGTTCACCTCCGGAGGCGTAGCAACAGCAATATCAACTTCATCAAAAATATGGGACTTCGGAGTCCTTTCAGTCAGAATGAATTATCCCCTAGTTAACGCAATATATTCTTGATGATGCCAAATGACATCCAAAGGAGATGAGCTAGAGTTTTAATATTTTCAGAATAGGTTTATTGCATAAATATCTCGGTAAAGTTCGTCACTAGGCCAAATCCGTCGAATAGTTCAGCAGTCATGAGCATTTGTAAAGTATTTTCTCTATTTCAGTGTCGTAATGAGTTCATTACAGTACTAAAAACAGTGCTGTAACTCATTACAGCATTGTTTGTAGTTATATTTTTCATTTTGTGGTTGACAACACTGGCATCCTAACCTTTCGAATGTCAACACGTGTCCATTGCATGTCTGTTAAAAATTGCAAGATTTTTTTAACCCTACAACTCAACCTACTCTACGCTCATGGATTGTCTACCTAATGCATCATCGCTAACTTCATGATGATGTGTCAGTGACAGTGACAGTTGATCTATACTTACGATCGATGAAAAAATCAGCTCAAAAAAAAACAAATCATATGTGATTCTCTCAATTTTGATTGCTCGAGTTCCTTTTTCAACTATTCTCTTCGAACTCCTCGTTACAAGTGAACCTGGTAGTGACTAGTGCTATATATTGCTTTTTTGCAGTCTTTTTCAAGACTTCTTTACTTTTTGTTACAATCAAAGACATTTTTCTCTGCTCAAGACACCTATAATCCTCTCTAAAAGGTATAGTACAATTTTCTCAAATACATGACTTATTTTCTGCACGTGCACTTGTGAAACTGCATGACTCTATATGTCCTTTAAACATCTCGTTCATCTCATTACTTATTCACTCAAGTTACACTCCATATTACATTCTCGACACCTCTAATTTATGTTTTCAGTCATATTCTAAAATATTCTACGTCCAACCACGTGCCAATTTCAGCTATCTTTTTCATATCTGTTCTTTCGCAAATCATCTTCCTACGTTAACACTGAATTCCTCAATTTACTGCCAGATTCACTTGTAATTTACTCATTTTCACTCACACATATTTCACTCAAGTTTTAGACATGTTCATCTCTTTATGATTAGACTTCTCAGGCGTTATAAGTTTCAGATATCTGTACGTGCCATGCTGGGATCATCATGGGATTCTGCAACCAGGTTGTTCATTCATGGTTCATTCAAGACTTCTCGATAAGAAATATAGTTACCAGAACCTTCGTTAGACCTGGTTGGAGAAATCACCTGATGATTATACATTGATATTGCACCTCGAATACTTAATTATACACTCTAACGACTCCTTTTTCAACTTCTAAGTACTTATATTGCCTGATATCATTATTCTTCTCAACTAATCATATTATATCATCTCAAATAATAGTGTTGTCACTTTAGTTCAAGTTTATGATAATTTTTTCTACATCTCGCATCTCTTATTGTACAAATATTTCATCTCAATTCTTGAATTATCATAGGAATTCTTCTGCTTTTCTAATATAACTATTATTACTGTAATCGTTGATCATTCTATGATAAATCTCTCAATTAAGTTAGTATGATACAGATGTTTTCTTAAAAACTAATCACTTCCTCAACTGCTCTTTATTTTATATAACTTTATCTCCTCTCAAGCCTCATTTCATACAGTTCAACTCTTCAATCATATTGTCAATATTGAACCATGTAGAGATTTGAATGCACTATTCAAATTCTATAACCTTTCAATTCTCGTATCAGTCACACCAACTGCAAAAATAAAATACAAAAGGCAGTAGGAGGTATAATCTGAATTTTGCATTGAATTCCAATAAATTCCTCACAATTCTTGACTGAGATAGAGAAAATATCGTCTAATACTCGTTGCAGAAGGCAATTCCAACACTCATGCATTCAAAAATTCGCTCCTTCGTTGCTCGTTTTCGAATTTCGCATTCGTGTCGGAATCGGTGCCCATTTTACAACTTATTTGAAATATACTATTACGCAATAACTCTTAGAATATCCATCCCAACAACTCGCAATTTGATGTGTGATGAAGGTTGAAGTAAGAAGTTTTGCTAAATTTCTTAAATATCGTTTAAAAAAATTCACGAATCACTTCTTTCAAACACTTGTTATCTCATAGGATATTCATCAGATCTACATCTTCGACAAATCAAGATATTGAAAAACATTGAAGCCTCATCTAGATTTCTGCAGATTTTCCTTTAATAAAGTAATTCTTTCTAATTCCTTGAATATTCAGAATATTCATTATATCACTTATTCTCAAATTATAATTCTCACAATGACTTGTTTAAGTAGAACAGCGTGCTTTCGTAATGCCCAACCGTCTGTAATTTTCGAATTTTGAGCCAAAATGACCTCAATCGATTGAGTTGGATTTCGTGATGCAGAATACCGTTTCGAACTTGAGTGTGGTCCTCCGACCGGCCCTATACACTCTATCTTCCGAAATTGATAAGCTAAAGTATTCATATTGTCAGAATAGTCCGAATATCTCAGTTAAGTTCGTTATTGGGCCAAATCGGTTCCAATGGTTCAGCAGTTATGAGTATTTGAAATTTGGTATCCTCTATTACTCGCAGAATATCTATCGGATACCTAAAGTTGTAACTTGGAAGATATTTGAATCGGGTTGAAACAAATAGACTCGAAAATATTTTACAGAAATCGACAAGCTAGAGAATTTTCAAAAATATCCCAAAAATTTTTTTCAATAGTCAATACCTCAGACGATATCCGATGTTTTTATACAAAAATTTGGGCATGTTTGCTGATATCTTATTATTTTTTCATCTATTTAAGGTCAAGCAATCACAGAAATTGAAGCTAATGATGTAAGATGTCTAAAATACTGGTGTAGGCATTTCACTAAATTTGAATGGAAACGTCATTCCAAATATTGGGGCATGGGGATTATTTTTCCTTTGACGTGTACGAGAGGGCGCAACCAACATAGAAGTTCAAATAATAGAATGCGCACGTTGCAGAATATAAATATCAAAGATTAAAAGCTTTGATCTGATTAGGAGCTACGCGCAGGCGTCATCAACTTTCTCGAATGTGAGAGAGGATTTGGGCTTAATTTTCTCGACCTCTTTCAACCAAGCATCTTCAATTGATTTAGTTTTTGTTTCGTGGTTGTAAACCGAAGAACCAGATTCCCCCCGATTTCCCACCTCAAGCAATTTACCCTTTATCGCGCATGCGCAAAACATCTCAAAGTGTCTCATCACAGCCCGCTAGATGCTTCACAATTAATTTGGAGGATCAACTTATATTCATAGAATTATTTGGCAACCATGCAAATCATTCATAAATATTTGACGCATATTCGATTTCATTCATTCATCTCAACGTCAAGGATTTTTTGACATTTTGCGTCATATTGTAGAATTCTTTATTTCGTAACATTTAAGATATTTCATGCAATTTTCGTTGTCAGTGAACAGTTTTTCTTGTGGAACTGAATTGATTTAGTTAGTACATTGCTATATTTCATCTGATACATTCAAATTTGAAGCTTGAATTTGAAATGAGTCTTGTAAATTTGACGTTAATGCTGTGTGGCGACATCTGAAGAAAAATATAGGGAAGAGTCCTCATGTCGCAAAACCTGTAATGCAAAATCGAATAAGAGCTTACACCATTATTTTAGACGTCTTATAATGATGAATTTCATTTCATTGAAAATCAAAATAGACATTGTTGGACAAATTGCCGAAATAATCGATCAGGTATTTTTATATTTGTCAACTGAATAGTTTAATACCAGAAAATTTTCCTAAGAAGATCTGAAGACCGATCGCTTTAACGATAAAATTAAGTGGCCAGTAGGTAATTTTTTCTCAACTTGGGCATGCATAAATAAGATATTTCAAAGAACGATAGCTGAGTGGAAATTAATACATGAATTTTGATGAGTAAGATCTCCTAACAAAAGCCTTTTAAGAGAATGAAGTTTGGCCCTCACAGAAACCTGGAAGTAGCTATTTTTAATTGTAAATATAGGTTTGTTCATTCTTTCATATTCATAGTAGTATCACACTGTAGAATTAGGTTTATTACTTATTCGTCTAACTTGGTACTTCTATTATGTTTATTGCAGTTTCGGCAATTGGATGACGAGGAAAATTTACTATTGAAAATGCAGTTTGTTGGTTTTGTATGGTATTTGTAAAATCATGATCGTACTCGCTCACTTTGAATCTTCGAAACACTAACAAGGATTCGATAAAGCGAATTCAGATCTGAAAAATCTTCGGTTAAACTTAACGCAGTGGTCTGGGACTTTTCTACATAAAGAAAGATAACATAGATGCACGGGTCAAGAGAAAGCTCTTTTTTCTCGATATCTTAAGTAGAACATCTCATTCCGAACGATAAGTATTCACGACCATTAAGCTACAGAAGATTCATGACGGAGTCTATTAGCTCCATTACACCACCCATAAGCCATCGCTACATCGAACCAGTAAATCGAAAGGACAACTTCATCCCTCTTCTCTGTCACAGAAGAAACACCGGAATCTAAGGAAAAAATCTTTCCACATCGACGGATATCC
This sequence comes from Micraspis discolor, assembly GCA_030674115.1. Taxonomy (NCBI): domain Eukaryota; kingdom Metazoa; phylum Arthropoda; class Insecta; order Coleoptera; family Coccinellidae; genus Micraspis; species Micraspis discolor. The sequence goes on from JARTUT010001740.1 coordinate 9,940,784, forward strand.
TTCGAACCGCGGAAATATATTTGTCGTAGCAGGAAGATCCGAGCTGAGATCACATCTCACATTGATTAAAACATAAAGCCTGGTAGAAAATTAAATTACCCGTTGTAATGGGATACTCCAGCTCGAGTTCGACCCCCGATAAGGGAGCTTTAAATCACATATTGTGCTCCTTTAACGCGACCAGATCTTCTGAGGAGGTAGGATAATTTTATAAGTTACTGCATTGGCGGAGCATGTCTCGGGAGCATTGGAAATCCTCTAATTACTGAAGATTGCTCTTCAGGTATACAGTAGCTTCGATGATTATACTGCCTGATCCTCTCACTGGAGTTTTTTTTTAATTTCAGGAAGTTCTGGCTGATGGGATTATCTGAATTATAATAACTTTTCAATTTCTATCAGGAGCTACCAAAATTGTATTCTTATTATATAGCCTGGTCTCTATAAAGTGAAAAAAAGTACTTGATGGGTATAGGTGAAATTTAACTGCATTCATTTAATGATTAGTATTTTTTTAAGACCAAAAAGCCGATGAAACATTAAACAAATGTCAATATTTGACTGAAATCTTGTAACCAATATGGCGGAACATTTTTGTCGACTCATATCATCTCTGAACTATTCTATCTTAATGCACTGCTCGAATAGCTGTGATATGAATGTATTGCTATAAATGTTTTCATGGCTAACAAAATTGTAAAGATTTGAGAAAAACTAGCCTTCATGCTACGAGGTCGATTTTTGTGCAATAATAAATGACAAAAATCGCACATCGATATCTTGACTTTTTCGAAAGATACAAGGTGTTTTCAATTTCGCACATTTCTTTTCGAACCCCATAACTTGTTTTTTGAAGTAAAACTTCTTTAGGCGCGACTACAAGGTAACTGGACGACAATTCAAGTCCGTTACGGCAATATGGCGTCACGTTTCTGTACCATCCGGTTTTTAGCCGGATTTTGATTTTGTCAATAGATAGTTTATAAATAAATTATAATACTCGACCAAATAGACAACATCTAGCTCGTATTGAAGAGAATATAGCGGCGGTGGGGGAGAGTGTACGTGATGACCCTGAAGTGACGATTTGTCACCGTTCTCAACCGCTTGGCCCCTCGTATTCATCGACTTGGCAGATTTTACGGAGGGATCTTTCTTTGAAAGCTTACAAAATTCAATTAGTTCAAGAAATGAAGCCGACCGAGCTATCGAATTGTTTAAATTTTCGTCGTTGGGCTTTTGACAAGCTTGCAGGGGATCCGCTCTTTTTGACAAAAGTTTTTTCACTGATGAGGCCATTTTTGGCTTAATGGGTTCGCGAACAAACAAAATGCCCGAATCTGGGGTGATGAACAACCCGAAAAGTCTCAAGAATTGCCGTTAAATCTAGAAGATAAACAACTGTTTGGTGTGGCTTATTGGCCGGTGAAATGATCGGTCCATATTTCTTCAAAGCAAAGGACGGCCGGAAAGCTACTTACTGTGAATGTTGACCGTTATTGCACCATGATAACAAATTATTCGTTGCCTGAAATTGAAGCCCGTGGTCTCGACGAAATGTGGTTCCAACAAGATGGCGCCACTTGCCATACAGCCCGTGGAACCATGGCTTTACTGCGAGAGCATTTCGGTGAGCAGATCATTTCACGCTTCGGACCAGTGAATTGGCCTGCTAGATCATGTGACATCACACCTCTTGATTTTATTCCTTTGGGGCTATGTGAAATCCAAAGTCTACATAGATAAGCTGGCTACGATTGAGGTATTGGAGGCCAATATTACTCGAGCCATTGGAGAATTATCACCCGAAATACACACACGCATCATCAAAAATTGGAACTATCGAATGGATCTTGTTAACCGTTGTCGTGGCCAGCATTTGAAAGAAATTATCTTCACAATATAATTGTGAAGAACGGTTCTTCAATTTGTTGATAAAGATTATAAAATAATATTTTTTATCAATTTTTTTATCAAAAAAAAAGTACCTCTAAATGAATCAACCTTTCTAAAACTGATGGAAACTTAGAAATAAGTTCGGTTATTTTTAATCCAGTATATTTGTTCGTTGATTCTCGTTATTATCTATCTCCGTTGTTTTTATCGCATTTTATCAAATCAGGAAAAAATACTTTAGAACAAACGCCTCAGATGCACCTGACCTCAAGTCAATACATTCCTATATTTTAGTTTGTAGAGTTTGTTACTCATGTTTTTTTTGGTTATTCAAAAGTTATTTCTGCATATTTAAAGACTTCATCCCAACCTCATTTTCATGAAATTCTTGATGAGAAGATGAACGAATGAAAAAACACATCTTCACTACTGAGAACCATCTCTTCCAGAAACCTGCATTAACTATTCCGGGAGAGCCCCCAATATCTTGCATAAACTCCATTACACGACAGGTTCAACGTCTTGCATTGTATAAAGCAGTACTTAGTTTTAGTGTTCTGAGGATCGCCTTAACCTGACCAAATTTGCGAGCTGAAGTTCTCCTTTCATAGATCCTTGTCCCTTCCGCCGCCTTTAGACCTGTCTCTCCTTGGAGACTTGTTCGGCTTTGCCAGTCAATGTGAATTATTACGAAGGGACCTATTTTCTCAGACAACAATGCCATTCGATAAACTTAGCCTGCTCTCGAAGGGCAATAATATTGCAAAATAGCAAGTCGTTAATGTATTCCGGGTAATGTAGTGCTTGCCGAATGGAGAACCTGAATTAACTCTGTCTAGAACATTTTCCAGTACATAACGTCCAATAAGCTGCCCGGTGTTGTCCATGCAAATTCAAGAGAGCAGTTCAGATAGCCCAAGGGTCCGGACATGTAAGAAATTATGATCTGAATAATGGCAGCAATATCAGTAAATTCCTGCTGAGATGGTTCAACCTCGTAATGGATTCCTTTAGAGTGATGCGTTTCTGAAATCCACATGGATGATTCTGTTTGAATATACCAATTTCCATAGATTGCTTTATATCGCATGCAACTTCATGATGGTATGGAAATAGTACAGGGTGTACAAGAAAATTCAGTTAGAACATTAAAAAATAAGAAAATTCCTCTGGTAATCAATTTTTCTTGAAAAACTTTCGAACTACTTAATATAATTTAATAAATATTCAATAGAATAAAGAGTAGTGTGGACCTTTTAAAATACTGCCCTTGAAACATAATAAGCTTGTTTAGTTTATCAGGGGCGGACTAGGTTGTACATTTTATTGCTTACATTTTTAACACCCTGTATGATAAAGGGTGGAAAAATATAAATTTGAATACACTGACTGACCAACAATTGCTAGGGATCCCTTATGAACTTTTCTTCATTTCTATTTTCTTCAAGTTATCTCGTGAATATCCGTACATTATATGTTCTCTAAGGAAAAATTAAGATGTTTTGAGTTGATTAAATCAAAATTTTCCTCACTTCATCGGCTCTTGTTCACAAAATCGATTATTATCCGTAGGCTGTTACAGGTGGAGTGAAAAGCAATGTGGTATTTGTTATTAAATCTGTCTTTTTCTCTCGTTCAAACACATAAGGTGACAATAATTGAAGAAATGAGAACAATATCAGCTTATCAGTCATGCCGAGAAGACGTTTGGCTCCTGTGCAACTGGACCAAATCATACGGTGGATACAGGAAGGTTTGTCCCAGCAAGAAGTGTCCCGGCGGTTGAATGTTTCGCAAAGTGTCGTGAGTCGGGCTTGGAATAGGTTCATCCAAAACGACTCAGTAGCTTATGTTCATGGGGAGGTCGGCAGCGCAGTACAACAGCTGCCCAAGATCGTCTTTTAATCCTCAATAATAATAATAATAATAATAATAATAATATATATATATATTCTTTTGAACTTTTGGCTTACAATATTTAGTTAGCAAACAATAAAGCATACAGATCAGGGGTTAGTGACGGGGTGTCATAAATTCGGCGTATCACATAAAAGCCTAGGAAAAAACAATGGCTCCCTGCCTAAGTGTGAAAGTACAAAATAGGCTGAAATATATTAGGGATTTCTTTCTTCAAGAATGGTCTTCTATTGATGGAAACAGAGATTTCTTCAAGGTACCCACATCGAATCTGGAAATAAAAAGACAAAAGCAGAAAAAAGAACTGAATATCAAAAATATAAAATTTGAAAGAGATAAAGATAACTTTATAATAATAATAATAATAATAATGTTTATTCAGATAATCAGAAATATACAATAATCAGAAATAAACACAACTACGTTACAGAGATCATAGCAACATATAATCTGTGTGTAACTGATGAGTGCAACATATTCACAATCCCATAAATGAAAAAAAAAACAAATCAAAAACCCAAATCAACGATTATCAACGCAATTAACAGTCCCTCACTATTTGTTCTACATCTTATATGAACCCAATCGAAACTCCAACCCGGTTATTCCATTTTCCATGATGTTCTTCTGGCATAAGCAATGTGCAATTGCACAAATAAACAACCTTCCTCCTCTCTGACATAGTTCGTGAAATGTTCTTCGGTACAATTGGTGAGTATTCCTGTCACAAGTAGTTTATCTTTTTCATCCAATGTGTAAGTTTATTCCGGCATGTTTATTCGGTGAATTTATTAATCAAAATCTGATTGCCCCTTTGTTAAGTGGACTAGCCATTCTCTAGTTTTCTTCTTAAATGTTTTGTAATTTTTAATCTTTCTCAAATGTTCTGGAATTACTGCAGAAACTCTAGAAACGAGGAATTGAGCAGATCTTTGTCCTATTCTCTTGTGGCACTTCATCGTTTGGTAAGTTCTATCCTTATTCCTCGTTTGATATTCATACTTCACATTCTGTAATGATAGCTTTCCTGATGTTGAGTATTTTGGAAGTATGGAACAACGGCTCACTAGGGTATGTTATTCTTTTACTATATATGGTTCTTAGTATCCATTTTTGAACCTTGTTCAGGCTATCCAAATGACAATCGTATATTCCTCCCCATCCAACTATCCCGTAACTAATAAGTGTCTCAACCAAAGCACTGTATATCATGATTAAATATTATTCTTTCATACAGATTTTTTTTAATGCTTTGAATTTATAAATCATTCCTCTCAACTTTCTAGTTAAATTATTCATATGTTCATCCCACTTTAGATGACAATCTACTGTTACACCAAGGTAATTTGCACTCTTTGCTGCAGGTATACTGGTACTCGTATCTATATCAATTCTCCCATACTCTGGCAAGCCACTTTCATAGGATGCAAACGGAACATATTTTGTCTTCTCCACGTTGAGAGAGTTTATTATGTCGTAACCAGTTTTTCACTAAAACAAAGTTGTTTCTCGTTTTACTTTTCAGTTCATCCCAGGAAGCCGCTCGAAACACAATTACGGTATCGTCTGCAAAACCAATAATATCCCCATCGCAGGAAACGTTAAACAAGTTGTTTATATATATAATAAACAGAAGTGGTCCCAGAACCGTGCCCTGTGGAACACCGTAGGTAACACTTCTTCTATCACTTCTGTGGTCATCGATTTCAACAAATTGTTTTCGATCAAATAGATAACTTCTCAAAAATTCATGAATCTTACCTCGAAAGCCACATCTATCAAGTTTATTCAACAGGATTTCATGTGAGACGGTATCAAACGCTTTAGCAAGATCAACGAAGATGCAAAGTGTCGGGATTTGTTTGTCCAGTGATTCGTAAATATTGCTTGTTAATTTTCTAATGGCATCCTCAGTAGATCTACCATTCATGAATCTATACTGATTATCACTAATTATTTGATGACGAGATATTGTTGATGATGGCTAATTATTCCATTTTTTCTTAGAAAATTCATCATGCGTTTATGTATAATTTTTTCTATTATTTTCGCAAAACTAGATACTAATGAAATGGGTCTATAATTGATGATTTCCTTTCTGTCTCCGCTCTTATACAATGGTTTGATAACTCCCACCTTCAGTATGTCCGGAAAACAACCAGTGATGAAGCAATAGTTTATAGTATGCGTTAAAGGTTCCATAATCTCAATGCTAGGAGAAATCCCACTTACCCGGCGTCGCGGCTCAATAGATCACTGAGAGTTGCAACAGGAGTTCTAATTTCGAACCAGACTGTAAGACGACGACTACATGTTCGTGGTTCGAGAGCACGTAGAAGGGTACAACATCCCCGTTTGAATAGGGAACACCGGGTTCATCTACGGCAATGGGCTGAGGAGCACCGCAATTGGACAGTTGAGCCGATGTTTATTTACGGATGAGTCTAGATTTCGTTTGGTGAACTCCGATGGACGTATTCTTGCTTGGAGGGAAAAAGGTCGAAGGTATACAGAACAGTTTATGGTACCCACAACAGCTTTTGGCGGAGGTTCTATGTGTGTATCGGGAGGCATTTGATTGAACCAACGCACAGAGTTGGTTGTTCTGCAGAACACCACAATGATCAGCCAGAGATATCACGATATGATTATTGAACCCATAATTGTTCCGTTTGCGGCTGTCTAGGGCAAGAATTTCATTTTAATTGACGATAATACCCGTCCACACCGTAGTCGTCTGGTTAATGAAGCGCTAGAAACTCATGCTATTGATAGGATGGACTGGCCAGCTTACTCTCCAGACATGAATTGCATCGAACATGTCTGGTCTGAGATGTCTAGACAATTCTCAACCTTAGAACAACCGATCAATAACCTGGAGGACCTTTCTAACTCTTTACGGGATATTTGGACGAATTTGCCCCAAAATTTTATAAATCGTTTGATTGAAAGTATGCCTCGTAGGGTAGAATGCTTGAGACGAGCTCGTGGGGGACCAACTAGGTACTAGCTTAACCGAAACTTCAGCCTTCTTGTGGTTTCGTCATAAAATTTTTATGTTATTCAAACACAGAATTTTGAGTGTTCCTAGTAAAGTCTTTTTTCTCTCCTACTTTCCATTTTTTCATTCTTTTCTCAAATGAACCATATTATCAACTGAAAATACTCTGATATCTGACTAAATTTATAATCTTGGAGCCAATATTTCAGAAATAAATTTAGAAAAAGTAAGTGATCCCTACCAATTGTTGAGCAGTGTATATTAATCTAAATAAAAGGGGCTCTTGTTCATTGTCGATATAATTAACCGTTTTCGAGAAAAAAATTAAAAAAATATTGCCTTTCATTGAAGAGAAACCGTGGTTTCTAAGTTTTTTGTCTACAGCAAAGTGTAATACGAAAGACATTCAAGGATCAGGAACGTTATAGTTTAGGTTATTTAATCCCACAGTATTACTAGATTCAAAAAATGCAGTTTTGTTACCTCAACAAAAATTTTTATAAAATAAAGCCATATTTTTCTAGGAATGATTTGAAAAGTAGTTGTTTTTAATTTGAGATATAGGTTGTTTCATCCATCGTGGCGATTTTATTTGTTCACACTGTTCCAAAGTATGAGAAAATACTCTAAAACAAACGCGCAAAAGCTTCTGCTTAAGGTTCATTCATTGTTGCCGTCTCGTCAGTTTAAAAACAAGCATAAACTCATGATCTCATGTCAGAGCTAATTTTTGCTGGTTAATTTTCGTTTATAGTCTTATAGATTGATATCAAGAATCAAGGCCACCACGTACCATGAGTTATTCAATTTTCTCCGGAATACTACAACTGAATCATCACCGTGTAGATGGACACTAATCTATATAAAAAAAACTCTTATCTGTACATAAAAGCACAATATAATGCTCCGAAACAACAGATCCTCCAATTATCTTCAGTCTTGGTTGATTATTAACGATCGACCTCATTATTCAAGTATTATACAGACACAAATAAATCCAACAATAATTTTGTGATATAAGAAGCATATCGGGTGAATTTCGGAACGTGTCATCATTTCCAAGGCTGAGGGGGATGATTTACAGCCTAGTCCTGATCGCTTGCGGTATTAGGGTGTAATAAATAATGAGAATTATTCGGCAAGCCAAGTAATACATTAAGATGGATGTACAATAGGTTTATTCATTGATGCTGAAGGATCTCGGAGAACTATGTTTACTCAGGCCTAGGGGCTTAACGTATGCTACAGTTAATTCCATCCCGTACTTCCTCACAAACGCCGTGACATTTACGAGAGATGTGCTCGGTCGTGGTTCACTCTTAATCTCGTGAGAATAAGGTATTCTGGTAAGAAAATTCATATTGTGGTTTTAAATTTCGATACATCAATCCAGAAACAGAAAACTTGAACAATACGGAAGATGTTTATGACAACTTTTTTCTATCAACACTGTTCTTCTGGCGGGGGTATATAGCTTCAGATACGTCTTGAAATTGTTGGCAATGATTTTCAAATCTTCGTAGTTAAACATTTGTTGTGTTCAGCAACGCCTTGAGCTACAAAATCAATCGCCTAATGTAGAAGAGAAGTGAAATATATATGCAGATACTTGTGAGTATCCGACTCTATATGCGACGAGTATTGAGGTATATATCGTCTACATTCATTAATTTTGGGTATTCAAAGACGTGAAATACTTATTTTTTCGGTCAAGGCATAGCATTATGCCTTCCGCACAGCTGGGCTTTGCGTACAATACTTTGTGTTTCATGTGGGACTTATGCTTACTCAAATCCCGTCCTCATTTCTCAACAATCAGTTTGAGTCCCTGCAATACTGATTCATAAAACTGTCTGATGTTTTCCCGTGGGTGGGCGCTTTTGGATGCTCACTGTTATTTTACTTGGAAGTTCGCGATGTGAGGAATAGTTTGAGGTGGCAAGCTCATTAGAACTGATTAGGGGTCATTAACTATCCATACTTTTGTCCATGAGGCCCACCAAAATGAGTTGTAGCATCTGAACACTCGCGGATTGAGACCTAATGTTGCAGCTTTTGTCAGACAGTTACTTTATTCCTTGGATGATCTCTGGGTCGAGAAGTTCGGACCCGGAGGAGGGACCAAGTTTTTCTGATACCACTACGACCGTGCTCGCTAGATCTATGATGGGCCTGTCACAACCAAAAGGTGAATTGAGAATCCTTCTCTTCGCTCTCGGTACTTGGATTAATCTAGCAGTCATAGTTTGCTATTCTTCTTGAGTCTACCCTATGTCTGAAGACTCAGGGGGACAATGGGTCACAGTTTTTCCTGGCATGTGGTACTTGCGTTACTCTCGGTGTTGAGATCTGACTAGTTAGACGATCATTCTGTGTGCGATGACACTCATAAAAACGTGTTTAACATAATTCTTGCATCATTTCTCTTCAGGAGCTTTAGCAAAGTCTAATGCATGCCACTGAATGGCTGCTTGGCTCACGGAATTTCCATGTACTCGAGAATGTTGCAGTGATAGATTTCTTAATATATTTTGATACCTAATATTCCCTAGCCCCTAATATTTCATGTCAGCTTATTCGCTGGAATCGCCATCTCAGAGGACTCTATTGAGCAATCTACTTTTGAACAGAACTTCTTCATTATGATGTTACAGTAACTGAGATGTAACATTGACCAATTGCTGTTGATACTGTGAAGTTCTGACATGAGCTCAGGATCTTTTCCTGGGATCTTGAACAATGAACGCAAAAACCAGAGAGATAAATATTGTTAAAAAATCAACAAAGATAGTTTTTATATTATCATCAACCAAACTTACCGATTTCCTTCAGTTTTCTCTGAAACAAAAACCTTCTTCTCTCAATAATACAATCTAATTTTATAGCAGCAAGTCTGAAACAAGAATTCAAAAACACATGTGAATCTTTTTATGTATATGTGTATAAAGGTAGTAGGTAGTATTCTAATAAGCACTAAAGGCTGACAAACCTCAATGTAATATTTATAATATCGAATGACTTTTCACTTCATTGATCTAACGGTACGACCGGTTTCGTTTATCAAACTAAATTTTTCATTCAATATGTAGAAAAATAAGAATAAGCAAATTCTTAAAATTTTCTTTCATGGTAGAATGAATCTTGAAACGTGAATTGAATAATTTGCCAGAAGGCAACTATTCGCTTACGCATTGAGGTTCGAAAAGCTTCTCTATGAGGGACATAAGCTCCAGGATAATAATAAATATAAATTTCCATCGGACAATTTTATTCTAATTCCGTATTCATATTGTGGAGGGTACGGACGCATTTCTGAGGCAGCACGTTCACTATCGGTTTTCCCAATCATGTTAACTCAGCCTTAAGGGATATTATATATTCTCTGTTTACGATAAATGAATTGATTTATATCTTTTGTTTAGTTTGAATCTGCTCTGAATCAAGGATGAATCATCCCATAATCGTTCAGTTATCTTCAGTCCCTAGTCAATTTGCATATTCTGGTTTTCATTATATCTCCTCTTCCTAGAATATGCAAAAGGAGACTCTTCTATTATCGTTACATCGCATAAAATCAGTAACAATTCATCATTCGGATAACTTTCTTACTACTTATCGGATGGTAAAAATTCGTTTCAATTTATATTCTAGTGTATCCCTCAGTGACATTCGAATTATTCTGTGGTCTTCGTTGACGTATGTCACTCATTCGATGCCAGTGCCAGACGGTTCTACTGTGACTGTCATTTCTTGGTGGTATTGACTGGTGTAGTTAGTATTGTTAAAGTAGTATGTACTAATTAAAGCAGTTGAATTTCAAGACACGTTATCTTCTGCTTTGGTTTCTATTAGAGGCCATATGAAACAGCTAATAGATGTCTTATTTTTAATGATATTTTGAAGATTAACTTTAGTCAATTGAGATTCCTGTTACGTGAAATATAAAATTCATCTATCAACATTATTTTGTAGCTTTATCAACGAATAATTCTTGATGTTCCTTGACAGGGAATCGTTGAAATGTTATTGCAACACCTGAGCTCAGACAGGGAGGCGACTAATTCAATAATGATAGCCAGTCTGAAGCAGTTTTGGAAATATCCAAAAATTACTTGATATTATTAACATGTCGTTTTTTGGCTATTGAAACTATAGGTACCAATTCAATGAAAGGGCAAAGAAGGTATCACCAATTAGCATGTTATGGCACCAAATACATAACGTGCAATTGTATCTAACATAATTAAGATTGAAGTAAAAGCATTTTTCCTTATAGAAAAATGGTATTTGACTAAGAGATCTGGAAGAATATTGAGCAGAGTAAATGAATGCAGTTTAGGAATATACGGAAAGCCAAACGACCCTCATATACGATTCATAATCTACAAGTTTGAGCATAACACTTACTAAAAACAAACACTGAAATTTGTTCATTTCTTGTCAATATCTTTTTACTGAAAAACGGAAAGTATACGATTTGAAAGTTTCCATAATTCAATATTGAAATAAAGAAGTACTTCGTTCAATTTTCGCTTCATTGGAAAATTCAAAATTGTTGAATGGCTATTGAATATCCCAAATCATAATGAAATCTCGAATAGTTCATTGTAATGTGAGCGTTTACTCATATTTATTCTTCATGAGATTTCCTCTCCACAAACAATAGCCCTCCAAATATTACACAAAGTTCATTAAATCTTTGGTGAATCAACATCCAGTATCAATAATCGACCATAACGAATAATCAAAAAACCCAAAGTCAATAGGTTGGGCGGTGGGCAGCATGGGGCAACCACTCTTCGGCTTAACGATCGACCGATCTGCTATCAGGATGGTAAACAAAGGGCTAATTGGATGCTAGGCGACGAGAATGGCGGTTTTGGGTTCCGCTTGTCGAGGTTGTCGTGCACGTGACTTGCGAAATTGATTTGCGTTTGCTGGAAATGAAAAGATGAACGAGCATACGTTATTGCGCTAGTTCAATCCGACATCAATTCAGAAAATATACTGCATCCATATATTGCATTTGATGTATCTTGGTCTATGAATACAGGTCTATCATTCTTTCTTTGTTTTTTTTCAACTTTGCCTTAAAAATGTTTATAATATGGTTCCTACTCTGTATTTTTCTCTTTGTATGACAAATTATCTATAATCATCTTGGCAACGCTTCAGGCAGAGCCTTTATTCAGGGCCTCACTAGAATTCAACAGAAATGGTTGGTAATTGAAAGAAGTAAGCAAAAAATACGAAAATTTAAAATTGATGCTGTACATGCGAGGATTTTAAATTTTTAAAATCCCATACCAATTTTACCCTACCTTTGAGACGCCTCTGGTGAATCTATTACGAAAATTATCGATCAAGAGACGAGAGTAGTTCTGTGTTACGCGTGCGTTGGTGACAACAAACGAAATGAAGAATTAAGAAAGCAATCTTTTGGTTATGGTGAGTGGAAGGCAAATCATTTGAAGTTGGGAAATCGAATATATTTTTCCCTTATGTGAGTTCAGCGAATGAGTCTACATTACTCAAAGAACTGTCAGCTCATTTTAATGTTACACTTCCGAATTCGACAGATACTTTTGTCGGAAATATGTGGAGGGAGAACCATGTGCTATCCGGTGAGATCTATTTCTGTTCATTTGAATTGAACGATCCTTTCATATTTGGTATGATCAATTTGTCATATTAATTACAGGATTAATCGAATATTTCCATCATACATACTATCAACCAGTTTGGCCTATATCTATTTAGATTTTCAGAGAATTGGTGTTATGAAGATGCTATGATAATCAATCAATTGCCATTTTAAAGAAAATTTTGTTACATGTAGTGTTTCATTCATTTGGAACTAGATCAGATCACCTTTGAATTAGTAGCTGATGATATGAATAGACTTGAATGTAGATTTCGGCATCATCAGCATTAGGAACGTAGTAAGGTGAAGTGAAGATGAGAGTATTTTATCTGTATATGTACTCGCTGAATCTTCATATCATTCAGGACCTTCATAAGTTCTTTGTATACAGTATGAGATTTCTTAGAACGTGAAGGCAAGAATGCTGCCAAAGTTGCGTTACAGACGTCGTATTTAAAAAATTTTGTCTTATTACCTCGGTTGGTGCCGTTATTATACCGAATCTATGTTATATTTCTTCAGTTATAAGCATCTGTAATGTAGTTTCCATAAGATCTCCTTAAGTATTCAACTAATCGATATGCCAAATTTCGAAATAAGGTAGAACAAATTGTTTTTCAACATTTTATGAATTTTGTCTAGCTTGAATATTTCCCCAAACTCGATTTCGAGAGAACACTGCATCTAAGCATAAGAAGATGAGGTTACTTTCATATTTGATGAGATCAGTGAAGTTCGTCAAGAGCCTAAATCAATCTTTGCATTCGCAAGTGAGGTAGTACCGACGACTGTCAAAGATGAAAATTAAAGGCCAAAACATAGAAAATACGTTTTTTAAGAGTTTGTTCTTCGACGACGTCCCAGGATCTTCGAAATATCTTTTTTCCTTAATTCTTCGGTGACTACACCAAATACGCATTTCAACAGAATGTGACTTAATTTTAAGATTCAAACACTATATTCATCGTGAAGATCAAATATACGTAGGAAAGGTATATCGAGTAAATCCACAAGTAGCAGAAGGAAATTAACGGAGATGGTACTTGCCGACACGTGTTTCTGCTGATTGGCTGACGAAGCCAATGTGGATTCAGGCGATATACCTTTCCTATTAATTCTTAGAATTCGAATTATTTATGATCCTCACATCACTAAATATTTAATCATGATACTAAAGAAATTTCGTTACCTCACTATTTGCTACATATTGTCCACGTGTTCCCCAACAACTTTACTCGCGTCAAGCCCGCAGATTCTTCCTCTGTGACTCTCATCTCCTGTCATGCAAATAGCAGAAAAGATCCTAATCAATTCAAATTTCACCCGCACCTCTCAAACGCACAATGATATTTGTACTGAATAATTTTTTCATTTCCTTTCATTTCTCGTCCTCAACCACACGGTTTTCCGCTCGTGGTGACTTCAAGAACTGTATCTATGTAGATTGGGCCTCGTTTCCCGGGCAACCTCACGTCCGCCCGTAGAAGTGTACCGGAGAGCCTGGCTTTCGCAGAATATCGACTCCCAGACCCAAAGAACACGCTTTACAGCTCCTGGCAGTGTGTGTGTTCGGCAAATGACAATGAAGCAATTCGAAAAGCGTGAGAGGTATTTTCGAAGATCGAGTGCGAATTGGGATTTCCTGATATTAATTTTTCATGTCAAGTTTCATTCGGAATTCTTTCTGGTTGAACGAGGGAGAATGCAGGAAAGAGGAACAAGTAAACTGAAAAGGGACTATTCTGCGTTATGAGCTGGATGGATTCAGAACGAATACGGATTGCTATCAAGTATTCATGTTATCATCACTCGTCGATATACGAGCTACTCAAATATTTGGCTTCCTATCTTGGATGATATACCCGGCACTGGAATTTCAATGGAAACTGCCTGGAATTTAATGCTTTATTTGATTTCAGCGAAAACGGTTTGACAGGTTTCGTAGCACAATCCAAGTGATACGACTTCTGCATTCTTTGAGTGTTAAGTGAATATCCGTTTGTTGAATATCTTTGCATTTTCTGCGTACTGTATGAATCGACGAGTTTGACTTGATGAAAAATGAAAAATATGAAAATGTGGCAGGTGTCTCAGCAAAAATTCAACCCTGGAATATCATACTTGCCAGTATCACCGAAGAATTAAGAACCAGGAAAAATGTGAAATAAATGTAAAACTAATCAATCAACATAATAATAATAATATATATTTAAGCCATTAAAAAATATAGATAAATACATGGCAAGTCAGAATAAAATCAGGTTCATAACATAATTCAAAACATAAATGAAAGTGTACAACAGATAGAAAAATTCAAACATTTTCAAAACTTGAAACAAAGAAATTCGTCAACAGTGTAAAATGTATTTTCAAGAAGAACATTTCGAATTTTACGCAGAAATAGTCTTTCAGTGTCATCCTTGATAGCATCGGGAAGCTTGTTATATAGTTTAATACACAAGTGATTTATGCCCATTTGGGTCTTCTTTAATCTATGATGTTTTATTGTGAAATGATTTCTTCTTCTAGTCAGGTAAGTATGGTGGTCTCCGTTAGTCAGAAAGTGTGACTTATTATCGTGAACGTACCTCAAACATGAGAAAATAAACACCGAAGTAACCGTAAGTATTCCCAACCTCCTGAACAGTCCACGACAACTTGTTGTACTCGAGGCTCCACATATAGCTCTAATCGCTTCCTTCTGTTTTAGCAGTATCGACTGGAGACCAGAACTATATCCCCACAGAAGAATTCCGTAAGTTGCTACCGAATGAAAATTACTGAAGTAGGCAAGCTTACATATATCAGCAGTTGTTAAAGCTTTCATTCGACGAATTGTGAAAATGGCAGTTGATAATTTTTTTTTTTCAGAATGTTTACATATGGCTCCCAGTTTAGTCCCTCATCAAATGTCAAACCCAGTAAGCAAATTGTATCGGAACTCTGTGGTCTCGTTTGAAATCTCAATCGTTGAGTTTTATGAGTATTCAGCTTCAAACCGTTTGCGCTGAACCACACTTTGGCCTGCTCCATTGATGCACCTGTTAGGGTCTCTAATTGTTCTTCTGAAGGTGCAGCATTCAAAAACTGGTGTCATCAGCGTAAAGAATTGTTCCGCCACAACGAATGTTTTCAGGTAAGTCATTCACATATATTAAAAAAAGTAATGGCCCCAAAATGGATCCTTGTGGTACCCCAAGTTTGATTTCTTCCCGTTCTTCCATTCCACTACTTGTTCTCTTCCACTTAGATAGGATCCAAAAACATCCAATGCTGTTCCTCTTACTCCGTGATATTCAAGCTTAGCAAGTAATATATCCGATATCACACAATCAAATGCCTTACTGAGATCGCAAACCTGTACTTCACAACATGCTCCAGCGTCGAAAGCTTCAGCGATACCTTCCATCAAACTGGTCAGCGCAGTCGTAGTCGATCTCCCCGGCCTGAACCCATGCTGGCAACAGTTGAGGCTACCCTCCAGGAAATCTAGAAGCCTATTTTTCAGGACTCCCTCAAATAATTTAGAAAAAGTAGGCAATATGGAAATCGGCCTATAGTTGTTGCAGGAATTAATGTCATCCGTCTTATGGATAGGCAATACCTTGGCGACCTTCAGTTCCTGTGGAAACTCACCCTCCTGCAAACACTTATTTGAAATACAACTCAAAGGACTAGCAACATGATTCATTATTTCCTTGAGTAAAGTGGTACTCATTCCATATATATCCGTGGTTGGTTTGCTTTTCAGGTTTCTAGTTATATTCACTAGTTCCTCCTCAGTGGTGGGACGCAAGAACATAGAAGTCGGTCGAGAGCTCCCCGCGATCTTCAATTTCCCTAACATATTCATCGACTGATCCAAAGATGGCGAGCATTGAGTTGTCAGCTCCATACCAATTGTAGAGAAAAAATCATTCAAGTCGTCTGCATCCAGCTTACTCTCATAACTACTGTCTCTTTTGACTCTTCCTGACTCAGAGTTAATGATATTCCAAATTGCCCTTGTTTTATTATTAGCCGTCATAATTGATTTTTCATTCCTATTTCGGGCATTCTCAGTGTAGCTCTGTCTCAGGTGCTTCTTCAAGATGGAAAGCAGTTCAGCAGTCTCTTTGCTTTTCTTTACCCAATGGATTGTTTGAGCGGCCTGTATTGCCTTTTTAAGACCAACGATATGTGTATTTTCTTTAATTTTTTTTGTTTGTGTCGGATCAATCTCACGTAACCTCATAGGAAACGCCCTCTCGAAACAGCTCAGAACAGCAACGTGAAACCTCACGAATGAGTCCTCCGCCCTTCCCTACGTAACGAGACTCCAGTCAACATTTGCCAACATTCCTCTGAATTTGTTGATATTTGCTTCAGTTATGTTTCGTCGCTCAACTAATTCTTTTTTCCTTTTTGCAGGGAAACCGCTCGGCAGCTTAATGATTTGTGCCCTATTATGATCTGATAAGAAAGCATCAAATGTATATTTCAGGTAAGTATTAGGTATTAGATTTGTAATCATATTATCTACACAAGTTTTAGATCTGCTGGTTATTCGACTCGCTTCTTCAAAAATTAGACTAAGGCCAAAGGAGAGGAACAACTCCACCAATTCACGTTTGTCACCACCGTGCTTCAGGAAATCTACGTTGAAATCTCCCCCAATGCAAATGTACGCGTGGGGACCCCTCATGATCTCAGCAAGGCTTTTTCGAAGTTGAGAAAGAAAGACAGCGAAACTACCCAAGGGGGGTCTATACACCGACATCACAACCAGTCTCTCTTCAGGTATCCTTAGCGCCACCATCTCGACGTGACCCTCTACAGAAAGTGACTTAACATCAGCTATTTTGTGAAATATTACACCACGCCTAAGAACTATCGCTACACCCCCATAAATACCCCTTTCTCTACAGAAGGCATCAGCAACACTGTATTGTCCCAAGTTCATGACCTTCAAATGTTCAACACTAGACCAGTGCTCGGTTATGCAACTAGCGTCAATATTATTCTGCCTCAAAAATTCTGAGTATATGTCAATTTTATTGTTTATTGACTGAAGATTTGTGTTTGAGCAAATAAAATATTTTTTGTCCAACTTTTGTTCATTATTACCTTCAGCTATTTTAGTTATTGATTTTCGATCGAAAAAATCGAAACCGTTTTATTGTGACATTGCTTGGCCAATTTTCACTCTTATACAATTCATCTTTTAAATTCATATCAGCTCCAACCCTAAAAGAACGACTAGTAGCATTTTCTCTCTGCGGCAGTGACTCCACTATGAAGGTCTTATTTGGAAATTTATCTTTGAGATGGTTCATAACGGACACCTCTGTGGTACTTTCATTTGTCTTCCCAACATGTACCACGCACGACTCTCTGCACCCTTGAAAGAAGAAGAGCTTTCGGTCCCTCGAATAATTGAGGGTTCACCATATCCTCGAGAAGTTCTCGGTTTTGTCATCGTGGAACCTCGAGAGTCATCCCGAAGTATGCCGCCACTGGAACCGACCGACACGGCGGATTTTGTATTTCCTGTTTCTCGGGAGGAATTAGTTGCAGCGGCAACACTGCCCCTGATATGTTTATCGAACGTTTTGTTTACATTAACCGACTTCTCATTTTGCAAATTGATGATGGTTTTTTGATGGTCAATAATGACCTACTCACAGCTCTTGTCTCCGATTCCAGCTTTACCTTCGTTACTTCAAGTTCATTCTGTAGTTTCATAAACTTAAGTTTGTGATCAAGATCAAGGTTAGTTGGGTCCACTTCACTCGTACAGTTGTGAAAATTAACTTGAAAACCGGAATTTATGTACTTTCTGACTGTTTCACTTAGCAAATTACAATCACCAACTTGTTTATTATATATTATTTCAATTAACTTATTTTTGGTAAGTTCATTTAACTCCGAGAAGAAGTCCTCCTGCGATACCATGTTGCCGATTCCCAATACTCAAACACATTTTAACAAGATCAAAATTGAGACAGGCTGAAAGAAGCTGATGTCTCCTAAACTATTTGTCACTCTGCTACAGAGCATGATGAACCAAGTTGGAAATGAACACAAACGCTCTAGGCTCTCGACACCTTTCCAAACAAACTTATTTTATTCGAAGCTGAGCGAAAAACAACTCTTTTCTGGTTGCTTTTTGTATCAGTTCACCTTTTACTATTTTTAAAGCTTTTAAAACTTTTGGCACGTACTACTATTCAATTCAATTTGTTGGGCAACTTTCGTTATTTTTCTCGATTTTTTTCATTGCCCGTTGTGCGCAGACTGATTTGTGAGGTTGGGTTTGGGCTCCGCAGTTGAGCACCAGTAACAGACATTGTTCAAAAACCATTCTATTCAAATATGTTGAGATATCTGATTTAAAGACACTCCCAAGCTTCTCAAAGGTACTCCTTGTAGGTTCGTTCTTGACGAGATTGTAACGAATTTGGTTTTGTCGGCGTTTATAATGAGCCTCACTGTTCCCGAATCACTCTGCTGTTTCTTCTTCATCTCTTTTGCTTCATAGATACAACCAGCTATTGTAACGATGTTGTCAGCTATTCTTCTGTGCTTAAATTTTTCGCCGTTTATATTTATTTTAATCTCTTCAAAATCAATATAAGAAGAAAATGCAAGTGTGTGGGGTGAGCGGAATACCATGACTTTTACTTGCAGGGGAGTTGTGAATCTGATACCCCAGACAAAACAGGCAACATTTCTGGCTTCGAAAAAAAAGAAGAAGGTATTCACTATGTTTAATAGTCTGAAACTGAAATGGAGTCTCGTTCAATAATAGGACTGAGACTTTCATGATACATCTGTTATGAGTCTCCAATATCCTTCGCTATTCAGAACCACTGGCCATCATAGAAATTAGGAATCAAATACAATCTAAACATTGTCATGTTTCCGAAAAAATGGGACACAGACTAATCCGATTTAATTACCTCCTGAAGCGAACATTCCAAAGAAAGGATGCTTTCCTCTTTCCACAAAAACAGCACTGGGACATATTAGTTCTAAGCCAAGCCATTATTGTGACAGTAATTTCGTTAAGACCTTCGTCGACGGTATTTCATATTCAGGAAAGACCACGAATCCGTTGCCCTTGCTGCCAATGTCGAAACGGGTCGGTTTGTCGGGCCCTTCTGCGATACGAATTTAACTCCTGGGGTCGGTTTCCACTTTGATTTATGTGAGTTCTTGCATTGTTGATAATTGGCTGGGTCATTTTTTTCCCTGTTCCACACTGAGAAAGGATTTTGATTTATCGAACTGAAATTGATCTCAGGTCAGATGGCTGGGAGGAGTAGCGAGGATTTATAACATTCGGCAATGATGAATCTTTCAAATTTCCAATGATTTGCGAGTTAACAATAATCTTTAACAATTGGTCTAGACATTTTTCTACCGAATTCCGTGAGGTTGAATATATATTCAAATGATTAAAAAATCTGTATAAACCTTCTGGTCTTCGCATACTTTCAATAAAGATATGATTCACTACGCACGATATCGGTTTGTTGGTTTTCGAATCAGGTTTATACTCTTCAAAGTTTATATTCTTCTACATCGTTTAGGCCAATTCGGACATATTCATTCATTATACAGGCCCCAGAAATAGAAGTGAGAATGCAATCCAAATAACGAATTGGAATAAGAGCCTTGTAAATGGCCTGTATCATTGAATTTTCTTCATCTGAATCTTCAAATATGCATTCATCAATGTTGCCTTCAGTTGAAAACTCGAACACTGAATTAAAAACGATGTTTTCATTATGTAGATATCAATTACGGCTGCACCTAGGTGGGTGGCCTATTGAATTATTATGATCATTCAACACTATACTACATCGTCCAGTGAAATCGCTCAATTTTTGAAAACGGACCAATAGAAACAAACTGTATCTGAAAACACTCAACCTCACAGTGTTTTCACTTTTAAAAATTTGTTTTTATCAAATACCTAATTTGCATAGGAATATTATCCGGATAGCTTTGGCCGTTGGTGGAAGTGCCGATCGTCATGGTTACGATAAATAAGCAGTTGTTAGCGATAACTTCAACAGCTTGTTGCCAACTTTGGCAGTTCTGTCAGTTTATTTTCGAATTTTACCATAAAGTAGATGAAAATGAAACGTTTTGGGAATTGTAGTATTACTTCAATTGAGGAAAGTGTGAAGAAAAAGTGTGCTGCTTAATACAGTGAAGTCAAGATCCTACATTTGGAAACAATTTGAAGAATTCTGTGCTGCCCGGGAATACCTTGTAAATGAAAAAACAAGTGTGTCAGAGCTCAATAATATTATGCTAGACTGGGCTTTCAATATGAAGAAAAGAGATGGATCAGACCTCGTGGAATAATACTGCCAAACAGCTGCAGGAAAAATTCTATTCCGAATGGGGCGTTAGGTTCGATCCATTCACAGACGTGGCTTTTAAAACGGCGCGGGATGCACGAAATGCCAAGAGGCGTATTTTGCAAATGGACCCTGAGAGAAGAAAAGTTAGTGCCAAGGCGCTGTCTTTGGAGCAACACAAAAACATGGTCGACTTATTTAAGAAGATAATCCAGACGGTTTGAACAGAAAATTTTATTTTATTGCTGCATTGGAGCTTGCTTGGCGCGGAGGAGAGGGTTCATCATGCCTAATTTTGCATTTCCAATTCGAAATTGAAAACGATGGTAATCCCACGGGCCGAAATGCCTACAATCCGATATTTTTTAAAACAAGACAAGATGGTGCTGAAAAATGTGCGGAAACGAAATGGCTGACTCCCAATATTGAAGAAGATATTTGCACGGTGAAGTTACATAAGCTACTTGTAACCAAAAGAACTGCAAACATAACCACTGACAGACTATTCCTTACTCCACATAAGAATTGGAAATATGGATCAAGGTTCAAAAACTCCCCAGTCGGTCCCAATACGATACCTAAATGGACAAAAGAATCGGCAGAACTCATTGGCATCAACACAACCAAGTCGAAGATAACCAACCACTCGCATCGAGCTACTGCTGTCAGCCAATTAGCCAAAGCAGGGATTGGCGAGGAACAACTGATAAAGATAAGAGGCCATTCTTGAAACCGTATCTCCAACTGGATCAACAACATCACAAAAAAATAATCACAGCCATAAGGAATGAAAAAAATGTCCTTCAAGAAACAACATCAGTATCTACTTCATCATTCGAAAATAATGCTCGTAATGTGTATAATAATTGTACCTACTATCAATAATTATTATTTTGAGAATAAAGATGAATAAATTGTTGTTATTCTTCTATCTGGTTATTTTTGAATAAAAAACTATTTTTATTTCGTTTGATTTATATTGTTGAATGATCTTTCCAAATACCACACGAGATTCGAATTTTTTTTTGAGAACACTCTGTCGTTTTTTGAAAATTATACAAATTTCACTCAACAAAGTGATCCCGAAATACTAATATTTTAAGGATAACTTTGTTTCGTGAAATTTAAACGCATAATTCCCAAAAAGCAAGAGTGTTCTCAAAATGTTCTCACCTCTGGTGTTATTACCCTTGAAAACTATTCAAGCAAATTGTATCAAATTTTGTAGATCGATATAAGGTTGTC
This sequence comes from Micraspis discolor, assembly GCA_030674115.1. Classification (NCBI taxonomy): domain Eukaryota; kingdom Metazoa; phylum Arthropoda; class Insecta; order Coleoptera; family Coccinellidae; genus Micraspis; species Micraspis discolor. The sequence goes on from JARTUT010001740.1 coordinate 9,962,841, forward strand.
TAAGGTACATTTCTGATATACTCTGAAGTCTCCAGGTTTGTTAGATGGATATACCAGGTAGGTATACCGGAATGTCTCAATAGGGAACATTTGTTGTGAACTAGCCTTTATTTTTGTTTGTTTGCTACGACATCTATGAAACATGTTTAGTAAACATCAAGTCATTGAACAGACAACATCATATTTCTTCATCGTGTTAAAAATGTAGGATTTGGAACAGAAAGTGATGATTTGCCGAAAGCATTAATTTTTTGTTTTCATTTGAATGAAAGTGCTGCAGAATCGATCGAATGCTTGTCGAGGCATATGGTGATCATGCTCCATTAAAAACAACATACAAAATAATGATTTTGATGTGAGAAATGAAGAACGTGGAAAACCACCAAAAAAGTTTGAAGAGATTACACTTTGAATCAAAAGCAAATAGCAGAAATGTTGAATGTTGCACAACAAATAATTTCTGGCCATTTAAATGGGAAAGATCCAAAAGCGTGTAAAATGGGTGCCACGTGAGTTGAATGAAAGATTGCTTCAAGATTTGCTTCAAAGATACGGAAGAAAATTGGTTTTGCATCGGATTGTTACTGGCGATGAAGAATGGATACATTGTAAGAGTCCTAAGCGGAAAAAACCATGGGTTAATGCGGACCAACCTTCAACATCGACTGTAAAACCAGATCGATTCGGCAAAAAACAATGGTGTGTGTTTGGTGGGACCAGAAAGGTGTGGTGTACCACGAGCTCCTAAAACCTGGTGAAACTGTTAATACTGATCGCTACAGACAACAAATGATCAATTTGAACCATGCATTGACCGAGAAACGACCAGAACGGGCCAGCAAACACGGCAAGGTTATTTCGCTCCATGACAATACGCCTGCACACAAAGCAAAACCTGTTCAGGAGATACAATCAAAACATTTAGCTGGGAGCTGCTATCCCACCCGTCGTATTCACCAGACCTGGCTCCTGCCAAGAACCAATTGTTTTCATCGATGGGACACGCATTGGCTGAGCAGCACTTTGATTCCTACGAGGATGTCGATAATTGGGTGTCCGGTTAGTTTGCTTTGAAAGACGAACAATTTTGTTGGCGTGGTATCCACAAATTGGCAGAAAGGTGGTCAAAATGCGTAGAAAACAATGATCAATACTTTGAATAAAATGTTTTTCGTACTTCCGGGCCTAAAGTGACAACTTCACTCCCTTGTGACAGGTACTAAAGTGTCACATTTAATCCCTCCGGGATTAAATATTGACGAAACTCCCGGAACGATTAAATCACAAACAAACGAATTTAAGGGATATTTTATTGAAAGATACAATTAATTAGAATGGTAATTAACGTTAATATTCAAATTAATATTGTGTCATATTGACCAGTCTTTCCTGGGTTAATGCAGCAGTTAACTGACGAGTAACAGATAGGTCCTTATATAAAACTGGTGTTTGTTTCGAAGAATCTGCGGAAACAGTAAGCGAGAATGAGGACTGTGGCATAACTATAGTGGACGAATCGGCGACTTGACCAAATATTTTATCTGAAATTTTTTGTTTATTTTTAATAGACGATTCAATATATCCCTCGGCCACGTTGGAGGATTTCCATCCTCCATGTCTCTTCAGCACGTCTATTGTTGCTCCCGAATCAGCTAACAAAGACGCAGATGTGCGTCTAAAACAATGTCCCGTATAAGACATCGCATTTTCTAATTTCAAGAAAGCTGCTATTTGCCGTGGAAATGTATCAAATATGTTTTTTCCTACTACTCGCGTAGTACATTCTTTGTTGATGTATTGAACAAAAAATTTTGAATGAGGTGTCCCTGTCTTTCGCAATGCCACATATTTTCGAAATATCGCCACAAAACTGATGGCACTGTTTTCTGAATTTTTGATCACAAAATTTCGGTGTATTTTGGTATTTCTAATCGCAATAAGGAAGGAATCGCCCAAATCTCTCACATCGTCGATTTCTAAATCAACCAACTCTTTTCCACGACAAGCTCCCGCAACGCCCAAAATAAGTGCAACCTACAAAAAAATTGATTTCTTAAAATTTCTGAATATAAACACATTTCCAAATTTACCTTAAGCATTAAATATTTATCATCCGGAGCCTCCCGTAAGAACTGATCTACCTGCTCAAACGTTAGAATTCTTGACTTCTTTGGCTTAAATCCCTCATTTCTTCTCTTCAAAAAAGCTTATAATTTTAGAAATTTACTTATATCAATATCTTCTCTAATGTTAATAACCGATTTCAGCATTGAGTAATGTGCCCAGAGAGTTGAGGCACAAACCGCTTTTGATTTATCATTGAAGTAGACAAACAGCGCATTTTCAGTAGTTTGTCTCACATTTTTTAAGCGGCACCACTTTTTAAAAGCATCGTACTGCTGCTCGTATAGTTTTCTAGATTTCGGTGGTAACAATTCTTCACCTACTTCACCTACTTCACTCATGGCTGCTCTTTTATCAATATCAGATACACCTTCTTCACTCATGATACCAATAATTATCAATTATGGGTAAATTATGGCCCTCCCTGCGGTCGGGCCATAAACTTTACCTTCAGGATTAAATGTACTACTTCAGTCCCGCGGTATATAATATACTATTTTACTTTCCCGTTAATAATTAGTGTTTTATTTTTACAAAAAAACGCTCATTTCAAACCGGTATACCTGATAATTTGGCAACAGCTTTGTTATATCGAAAGGGGCATCCCATCTTTTCATTGTAATTTGATTAGATAATTTGGAGAAACCTATTAAGGAAATTTGTTTAGAAATGCCCAATTCATCTAAAAATGTTGAAAATATCTCTGTTTTTCTGTAAACAAATTACACACACACTCATAAATTCACCTCATTTATCAACCTCTGCTCAAACTTCCAACTCACACACGCAATATTGTTGGACAACTGAAATATTGTAAGCTTAAGATCAAAAGAATAAATAAATAAGTAGTAACGTAACCAATTTCATTGAAACTTCTAAACACCCTTCATTGACGTATGGATTATTCTAGATTTTTCAAAAATTCGTTAATACCTGCCGAGTTTCAATCGATCGGAATAAAATAGTAGTTCCCAAGCAAAATAAGCCACATTCCTACGAAATCCTCTGATATCCCGTCTCAGTTTTATTGATCATCATTCGTGCGATGCACATCAACATGTGCTCGTTTTTTGATTGCCCTTTAGGCAGGATCCAGCCTAGATTGTCCAATCATTACTCTTCCCTCCACTTAATCCAAAGCCACTGGATGTGTACAGAGTAATCAATGGAATAAGAGAACGCTTCAGGAGAAAAACATCCATTAACTGATCTCATTCCAGGAGATCTGGCGAACAACATGATGGCTCATCATCCATCTTTATTAATTCCGCGTCTAGGTTACGCCTTATCGACTGCGCCACTTTCCAGTGACATAAGTTTCCAAGACTTTTATGGCACTGTAAAACATACCCAGTTACAAAATTCATTAGATACCATCAATTACCCACTCGATGTTGATCCTTTGAGAAATAAATTGAGTGGAAACGATTCCAATTCCGCGTTTCTCGCTTTCTTTCTTTCAATTCGGCCGAATTTTGCCGCATTCACTCCCTGATGAGTCGAAAACAACGGTTATTGCCGGTACTTGATGGGAAAAGTTGTTGAAGAAAAACGTTCACTGAGGGCTTCGAGAGCTGGACTGCATTGAATCAGATGATATCGAAAATATCAAAGAATATCGTGATGCAAAATCATCTGCTAAAAAATAGCCAACTCCAATAAATTACAGGGTCATTCTCTACAACTTATGACATCTACCTCCTATTTCAAATAGCACACATTGAATATTACAGCATCGTTAATAGTTATTTAATCAACTAGTTTATTGATGATCGCTATTAATGGTCGAGATATTTTAACACGTGAGCAGAGCGATTTATGGCTAGATTAATAAACGAGTTTATCACAAGATTTTTCCGTCGACCTCATTATGAATTTAAAAAAAAAATTATTTATTCAAATAAATTTTATTTCTCACAATATAAAATTTGACATTGAGATTCTCGATGCTCACTTTGACATATTTATGTTTATGGTTCCAATTGAACAATTCGTAAAATTCATGGACGGAATTTTCGAGATGTGACATTCTGAATGGTCCACATTTACATCGTTACTGACAATTCGCGATAAGGAACATGTGGAACTGGTGGAAGGTGATATATTAATTACTGGTGAACGATTATCGCATGAAATTTCTTCAGCTGTTTCTAATCTATTTTTCATCGAGTTTTCGATGTACCCTTCTGCAACAGATGTTGATTAACATCCTTCAAGCCGTTTGATGGCTGCAAAATCTGCTCCACTGTCCGAAAGGATAGACGCAGAAGAACGCCAAAAACAGTGACCTGTATACAGATTGGGTTGTTCTAATTTGAGAAATTTTGCAATTAACGATGATAATTTCGAAAAAGTATTGATTCCTACTGGCTGAATTGAGCATTTAAAGTTCTTGTAAAAGACGAAAAAAAGTTGTTTGAAGATAATGAATTGAATTGATTCGAAAATTGAGTGACCTTTGTGATACGTACCAACCACTTTATGGGTTTTTTGGAGTCGATTTGAAAAATATGTTTGAGCACGTCACACCTCCATGGATATACTTAGTGAGTTGGCGACAGAGTAGTTCAGAATCACACTGAGCCAGTCCTTCCTGCCCAACAGAGTTTTCGATGAATGGAATGTCTAGTGTGATGAATACTCATAATATGGATACATTCATAAACAAGATAGATAGACGAATTCATCTAATTGATCAATCAATTTCGAATCGAAGTTATTTGAGCATTGAATTCCCAAATTCACGTGTAAATCAAGAGAAGAATGTTCATGAAACCCAGCATAATTGCTTCCGGTATTTGACTTAGTGTTTAGAATTACAATCAAATTTCATACTTAAGTATTTGGTTGGGGGAGAAGAAATATTCTATTTTACTTCAATTTTGGGGTTTAATTCAACATAGTTACTACCATTCGTTAATGCTCAATTATGCACTCATTTTTTCAGTTACTTGTTGCTGTTTAGAAGGTAATTTCAGTATATCTTGTTGCCATTGTCCCTATGCGAAAAATTATATAACAATTTTTCACAATCTCCTCTTGAAAACAATTTTGCACCACCAAAAGCGTTAGACATGGACAAAAATAAATAATAGTCGTTTGGTGCCAAATCTGGATGCATAAGAACCTCCCAACCAACGTCCAGAAGCTTTTGGCTCGTCTTCAAAGACCTGTGGAGCCTTGCGTTTTTCTGGTTGAATACGACACCTCTCCTATTTGCCAATTCTGGCCTCTTCTACCTTCAATCGATCTAGTTCCTGGAGGTGGAGATCCAAATTAAGCATCTGGCTATTGGGAAGTCGCTTAAACTATATGACAGCTTCCCAATCCCACCATATACAAAGTAAAACTTTCCGGGCTATCAATCCTTGTTTGGCCGCCGTTTGAGCTGCTTTATGGGCCTTCTACCATGAACGTTTCCCCATGACATTGTCGTAAGTGACCCAATTCTCGTCACCCTTAACCACCCTCTTCATAAATGGATCAATTTCGTTCCGTTTGATCAAGGAATCACAAATGGAAACACTCGTGCGGCACCCAAACATCAATCTTTTTTCTGAAGCCGACCTTATGCAAATGGTTCAGAACTGTTTTATAGTCTATCTTTAGCTCCTAAGCGATGCTGCGTGGTGCAACTCTCACAACAAAATTACCGGAACGGAAGTTCTGAAAAATGGCTGATTGAATTTCATTCCATTTAAAAGAGGTTGCTGATGGATAGTATATGAAACGTAAAAATATTTACGGACAGACATCACGTGGACATAACCTCAATTTTCCAAGTGAAAATTATATTGAAAAATACAGCATTCTTCTTTCGGTTTGATGTCATTGTCAGTTTTCCATTCGAGTCGCTCGGTAAATGCTGATTCATTCTTTTTCACGTTGGCAACAACGTTTCGAGGTGTTTTCTGAAATGATTGATAGCATCTCACTCACTTCAACCGAATCAGAAAACAAAAATATCTACATCATTATTCTCGCCATCACTATTTGTTCCTGATGGTATAATGAAAATGATTGATACTGAGCTGGTGGAACTTCATTACATTTTCTTTGATTTATTATCGGACCTGCATAATGAACGTAATATTTCCGATTGTGGTATACACAAATAGAACCCTTTATGAATTCATTGTGTTTTAATGAATATTTGTGTTGTTAGTTAACTGAACTCTACTGATAAATATCGTTATGATATTATACTAGGGAATATTCCAAACACAAATCTCATAATTTGTTTCTGAGAACTGTTGTGAATGATGTATAATACTTTCATTAATTCGGTTAATACAATTGGAATTTTGACCTGTTTTCTTGTTCGATTTGCATTGCGTTTGGAAAACTTTATTGTACGGCAACCAACAACCGAACGTTTCGATTCCTCTCAATAGATGTAGAAACTATTGAGACGAAGAACTAATCTCTTCCAGATAAACAGATGGATCTGATAAGATAAACTGTATTACGTCACCATTTGTATTTGTAGATTTATTTTCTATTGTTGCGATATTCTCGCAACAAAGCCCGTTCTTGCAATTTGGGGTAGTGGCCGTTACTTCCAAGAATGCCTTCTGTCGGACGGAATTTTGGAAATCCCTAAACTTAGCTACCTGTACGACCTCTCTCAATTATTCAAATTCATTCTCTCTACACTTCTCAAGGTGGTCACTTCTACCAGTAAGTTTTAGTTTTGATCACCACTCTGATCAGTTCCAGTTAGATACCTACCCTAGTTTATTGTGAATTTGAGTTATTCACCTGCAATTCTCCTAATTGAAACAACAAGGTTGTTATTTGTGAATCTGTGAAGCAATTGCTTATCGCCAAGCCACATTTTGCACAAGTGCAAATCTCATCCGAACTGCCTGCACCTTATTCAGAGAAATCTACCCTCGACGATTGAAGCAGAGCTGTGATGAACTCCAAACAACAAATAAGGTCAGATCTCTTTATCATTTAATATTACCAGAAGTGCCCAAGAATGAGCAAAGAAGTTCAAATCCTTGGTTATTATAGACACCTAAAAACTCTTTCTGTGAGTGTAAACTCAAGTGCCGAACATTGTGTAACTGTTCTTATCTGTGAATACATAATTCTATTATAACTACAAACTTGTTTTTATTCACCTTGCAATCATCTTTTCTACTAAAGATAATTTTTGGATCTACTGTTATAGTATAACCAGAGACTCAGGAAGTGCGCTGCCCTTCATTAAGCGGGTGATTATTATTATTTCTAATTTTGTACCCGCACATCTATAGATACTAGTACAGCGTACTATCATTTTGCCCAAATATTTGTTGTTAGGTCGTGAGCTGTGTAGATGTCCGGATTTGTTTCCTTCAAAATTTAATTAATCTCCAATTAATTTTCGGCGCTTTTCTTGTATACGAAGGAGGGGGTATTTTGAGTTATCTACCTGGCTTGCGGTGCTGGTACGTGGTTGGCGAGCGCGTGAACAAAAATTAAATGAATATACGATGCCCAAAACAACAACAAGCGAAACAAAATGGTATTGAAATCAAAATCTTCTAAAGTTAGATAAACGCTTTATTTTCCTCAATCATCTGTTTTTCGTGCCAATGGCACATAGTGAATATTGAACAGGAGAAATCTGAGTGATCTTTTCACCAGATTTGCTGTACAGAAAAGGTTATCCCTGTATCCTCTTCCCTTAAAACCCGTTATTTCTGGTGTAGCATAACAGTAGGCAAACTACGATACATCTGAAGCCCCTCTGGGTAAGTGAATTCTCCATTTTTGGCGCTCTTGTTCACCCGAACAGAGTGCCTATCATTTTGCCCGAATGTCTGTAATTTTGGAATATCGAGCCGAAAATGGTCTCAAACGATTGGGTTCGACTCCCTGATGAAGAATTCGTGGCGAAAGTTGAGTCTGTCCGGTCGGCCGGCGGACCGTATCCTCTCTAGCATCCAAAAGGAATCAGCTAGAGTTCTCATATTTTCAGAATAGGTTAATTGTCCAAATATCTCGGTCAAGTTCGATATTGGGCCAAATCCGTCGGATGCTTCAGTAGTTATGAGCATCTGAAATTTTGTTTCCTCAATTACTACTAGAATATCCATCCGATCAAATTGATACTTGAAATATTGTTGAGAGAGGCTACAACAAAACAGCTCGCAAAATTTCACAGGAATCGTCAGGCTAGAACATTTTTAAAAAATTCCCAAAAAAAAAATTTTTAATCCTCACTATCTCATAAGATATTTTTCGGATTTCAATAAAAATCGTGAATATATTGAAGTGATCGATATCTTACTTATCCTCAAATTTCATTGTCGTAGCTCTTTTCCATCTAAAGATATAAGATTTTCTTTGAACGATGGCCATCGCAGATCGATATTCGATTGACAAATGCCGGCTCATTAATCAGTGTCAGTTGGCGTTATATTAATCAAAATTTTTCATAACGGGAAATCATAGAGATAGAATTCAATCTCGGTGGCTGAATTAATATACGTTGTCAAAATTCAGAAAAGCACTGACGTAAGTTTTTAGGGGAAGAGAATTATAGCTTCGAACAAAACTTGGGGAAAATTATGAGTAGTTATTTTTAATTTGAGATATAGGGTTGTTCATTCATTAGGCATTCATATTTGCATCACATCACATGATCACATTGTTATGGTTTAAATACTGACCTCACAAAGCAATCTGACCTGCTTTCTAAATTTTTCTATTCAAGGTTGTCTTTGTTCGATGTTCACATAATATTTTCACCTAAAATTGAAATACCTCGATAGCCTTCATTTTTTTGGTTTGTTTGCTATGACATCTGTGTAACATATTCAGAATACATCAAGTCATTGAACAGACAACATTAACTCTATTTAAAACTTTAAAATGAATAACGTTGAGGAAAAAAGTGTCTTCAAAATTTTGGGAAAATTTTCATACTGAAATTTAAAAAAATTCTGAAGAAAGTTTCCGAAAATATTAGATTACATAAAATACTAGTCAGATCCCAATAAAAAATTTTTATATATGGAACTTATTGATATCTTGCTTATTTTGAGAATTCATTGAATTTGTAAATCTTTATTGGTGTTACCTAAACGCATCTTTTCAATAAATTTCCTTGACATCTCTCAACTGCATATGATTATATGATTTTCAAGAGGAAGAAATGTGGGCTTTGAACAAAACTGAAGAAAAAGTGTCATTGGTTATATCGAATTAAAGATCTACCTTTGTTGATTCTTTCCCAATCATTCCAATAATTTTGGCTTGTTTGTGTGTAGTATTCATAGACCCATGTCTTGTCACCAGTTATGATCACTATTTCACAGCATTCGCAACGAGTCCATTGTTACATTTGCAGACAACCATTGAGGTCGACTGGTTTCAACAGGTGTCGTGAACAATCTAGTTGAAAGTTTGGGATTCTAATTACGGACAGTCCTACCAACATACAAAAGATTCAAATAATTGAAAATACATTACTCAAATCAGAATTTCTGGATACTTTTGGTCAGAGTGCAAATTTGTAAAAAGAATTCCTGGCTACTTCTAAACTACTGACTGATTTATCTGGCATATCCACACCCGGGTATTCCAGACAGAAATTCCCATCAGACAAAATCTCAAATACACCCCTGTATCGCCTCGAACGCAAACAAATAATATCGCCGAATCCAATTATGTATTCGAGTTACCGATTCATCCAGAATTGCCCCGAATCAAACGTACAAATGAAAATTCTGATGAGCAAAAAATTCATATTATTATCGGTGAAGTGACCCTCCAGAAGCGAGGCTCAAGGAGGTTTCATTATTTTCGGAGGGTGATGTTTCGTATCTCCCATAAAAACAGTCTTGTACACGCTCGATCTCGAGTACGCTGTAATTGGAGTAACTGAGAAGTAGTGAAGTCGAGGGACCTTTGACAAAGAGAATCACCCGAAGCAATATTATTCAGCCACATCAGGAGGGCTTTGGTGAGATCTTCCTACATGAAAAGCCAAATCTTGGATTTCTGATTAACTTGAATAAGGATCACTTTTTCATTCTTTGTTTTGGTCTGCTCATTTCGGACAAGTGATCTGGCATCACGTTCGGTCTTATGAATTTTATGTGTATAAAATTAAAGTTTACTCGAATGTAGACAATGTAATTTCTCGATCGAATTAGTCATACATCGAGAATAACATGAATCAGAGCAACATACCAGTGTATAACACTCTTGTCTCTTAAGGCGTTCATATTCCATTCCAACAATAATTCAAAGAATTCTTGGTTACAACTTACGGTGTGATATGCTGCAATGTTTGTATGAAAATTTCAGATTGATGTTTCTCATGGGATGTGGGTTGACTAACTTCCTGTGGTTGAGAGTAACCATTACCTAACTTTCACCTTAGCACTAGGTTGCTTACAATACAGGATAGGGAAAGAATAATTTTTCAGGATTAATTCACTTAGCCTGAATTTCCTTCAATATCCTTATTTTTGAGGACACACACATGAAGCTGAGATTTGCGATGTTCGCACACACTTCAATTCAATTAACGTTGAATGAAATTGAATAAATCAATTATAATTGATGGCAGAACCCTATTTAATTATCGATCCATATTTTCAGTTAGTTAGGTACTTCAAGACCCCGTTGGTATGTACACGGTGCTCGTCATTCGTAAGCTGCAATATCAATGAAAGTCTTAACAAATATTGAACTTCCTCTTCGCAGCGACTGTTTCTGAATTAAGGTAATTGAAATAATCCGTGGGACGAAATAGGTAGGTAAGTCAAACAGGATATTTCCAGAAGGTGGGTTTGCGCCCGTTGTGGCGATTGTTATTTATAATAATTATAAGAAAATCAAAGTGAAGGTGATTGAAGTTAATATTGACAATTTATTCACTTTTTTGTCAATAAAATCGAAAATTTTGCAGATATATGAATAATTGGCCTCATATTATCTCAAAAACTGTGAGGCTGTATTATAGTAGTTCTGGTTCAAGCTTTTCAGAAGAATACAAGGCCTTTACAAACTTCCTCCGATAATACTGTATACAGTACTCGTCGAAATTATGGAACAAATTTATTTACGCAGAAGAAAGATATCTGGCTTCAAAATCCTGAAGCCGGCAAATTTTTGTTCCACTTGTACCAATTTTGTATGTATTTTTGTTGCACCTGTGCCATGACCACCATCATTCTGGGTGCAAAAATCATACTGAAAACCTCTTAGAACTAACAAATTTAAAAAAAAATTTCGTTAAGACTTCCGCATTCCCGTAAAGAATATATGAAGACCTTGTCTTGAAGAACAACATGACCCACTTTCCATATTCAAAAAGTTCAGACAAAAATCCGTTCAGGGTTTTGTTAGCAAATATTCTTCTTTTGAGAAATTAAATTTTTTCCATAATTTTGCCTTGCACTGCATAATAAAAATTGTATTTGCGTCGTTTGTGTCCAATTATATCGTCTTTGCGCACCACTTCAGCAAACGCGCGAGCAATAATTCTGAACAACGTGTTAATGAGCTGCAATTACATAAGTATTGAGAATTGTAACGGGTGGAATAACACCGAAATGATCCCGCAGAGACAAAAAGAGGAGACAACAAAAATTTGAACTTCACTAACTCGATAAGCAGGCGACAAACTCCTCATTTTTCTTCATTCGATGTTATCTGCAGCAGCCAAATCTACAGGACATTCAGGGCTATTAATTCACTTACTTAAGTTGGTATCGCCGTGGCTATCCATAGCAACTCGTATAACAACTTTCGATAACCACTGCAACCTTTTTTTGGTATTCTCTAACTAACCGTTGACAACTGTTGTTATCATAACATTTTTTATGAAGATAGTCATGGCAACATCGCAAAATAGTTAAAATCTCCGTTTTCTCGATTCAACCATAGACAAATGATATAGAATTGTCTGTAGAATAAGCAAATAAAAGCAAATACATAAACCGTCAAACTCAAGAGAAATTACCGTTTCACATCTTTCACATAAAATGGTGAAATGAGCAATATCAATTTATGATGGCAACCTAAGTTGCTATGTTGCTGTTGCTGATTGTTTCCGAAGATCATCGACAACACATGTGATTGATTCTAGAGCTGATTTTCCCAATATATTAAAAACAATAAGGGATATTTCTGTGGTAATCGATGGTTCGATACATGTTACTACCGAAGGAGATCAAAAACTTTCGGTTGGCGAGGGGTTTAGAAAGGCGATATTTCGAGGTAGAAAGGGAAGGCGATCTTGCGAGCAAAGCGAGCACCGTAAAGTTCTTAAGACGGCCTTTCGTTAGGTACATTTTACATGCCTTTACGGCCACGCTAACATTTTCAAAAATTTACCCAAAACACCGATTTCCGGTTTTTCGCGAAAGATGGTGGTAAAGAAAAAAAGAAAAAAGACTTTTCCACTGACGACCAGGAAAAGCCGTTTTCACATCTTCCGTTTGGATAGGGCTATTCACATCTTCCAATCGCAAAAATATTTTAAATTAATTGCTGAAAGTAGCTTACTTCGGCTCAAACACAAATTTCCAGATCATCAGTCACGTCCGACGTTCACAGAACTTTGTCAGATCATTCCAATTATATTATTAACTCATATCTCGTATAATATTTTGAAATTTCTTCAATTCATAGGATTCGTAAGAGCCCTGGTGAGGTATTCTCTTATAGTTCAACAGTTTACGATATGTATTTAAGAAATTCAAAAATTTACCTAGCATAGACCCAGTTTTGCAATCCCTAGCCAATTCATTTCACCCCTGTCGATTCCTACTTTGAATTGTCGTTGACATACTAATCTTATGTAGATTCTTATGTCATAATCTAGACGTAAATCGGACCCACTTAGTTTATGCGTGAACGAATGGAACGAAATTCGAAGTAATCGGCGAGGTACTCGGTTCATGGTTACACCTTTAGACCTTTATCGAATAATTTTTATTTTACCTTTGTAAAATTCACCAAGCGCGAATCGATGGAGATGAAACGATATTCTTCTGTTTTTTTTTGGTGGAAAAAGCACCCACTCCTAATCAATTATATACAGGGTGTCTCATATGTGTTGCCTATTTCTATCAGCTACCTTCGATCGAGTTATTTTGGCTGTTTCTGCTTACGGCTTCTTAATTCGATGAAATATTTTCGATTCATATACAGGATGTCACATATGAGTTGCGCATTCCTTGAGCTGACTTTCACCAGAGTTTTTCTCAAGTTTTCGTGTTTTTTCCGCGTACAGGGAGCTGATTTCAATAAAATTTCATACAGAGTGAGCAATTTACAATGAATTTGCGATCGATTGATATACAGGGTGTGCAATTTACAAGTTCTTTCTGGATTTTTGCGCGCTTTGGTTTTTGTGCTCCTTCGGGATTTTTAGCTTTTTTGAGTTCCTTTGCGGATTTTTGCGCTCCTTCGGGGTTTTTGAGTTACTTTGGATTTTTGGGTTCTTTCGGGTTCTTTCGCGTTCTTTCGTGTTTCATCAGGTTCTTTCGTGTTTCTTCCAGTTCATTAATGTTTTCTTCACTTTCGACCGTTTTTTGGGTTTCTTTGCTGTCAACGGGTTTCTTTGCTGTGTTTCGTGTTTCTTTGCGCTTCATTGATCTATGATCTATATTGATCTATGGGCCTATTGAACTACTGCCTTATGGATGTACTGGCCTATAGATCTACTGGCCTATGGATCTACTGGCGCACTAGTCTTTCTTTAAAGCGCCATGGAGGTTTGAAATCTTCCATTGTGGCGAAAATATATATCAAAAATAAAATTAAAACCATACTTTGATTGATTTTATCGTAATAATCCATTTGAAGCATTACAGCACTGCTGTTGAGTGCATATTACCACACATTTATTTTGTAATTGCTTAACAACTATCCACTATTCTGGAATGTTCAGCTTTGGGCCTAACAAACATGTCGAAATATATATATATATTTTCTTTTGAACTTTGGCTGACAATGTCGAAATAGTGTCACTTTTCACGATCGGAGAAAAACATGTTGAAATAAAATGGATGACATCAAGTAAACATTCCTGAACACGGGATTTAATATAGTGTTCTATCGATTCATCCACAAAAGTTAATTAATGCTGATGGAACACGTGAAAAATTGTTATTTGGACTATGTCCACCATCTCAAATTGTTCTTGCTACCAACGATTCGCCAAACATCTTCCATCGTTCTCCAAGCAAAATTAGCTTTAAGGAAAGCAATTTTTCCAGTGTTCAATAGTTTCTAACTGCCTCTTTACATTTTTTTTTGCATGACAAAGCAGGTTTCGACGTAAATATAATAATTCGTATTATTCGAGTTTTTTCTCTGGCTCAAGTTAGATCAAAGCAACCCCAACTAAACTTCCGAGTGGAAAATGATAGATGTTCCGAAACGGTTTAGTGGCAGATGTGGTTTCATCTTAAGTATTCATGTGGAAGAGTGATTTATCGCCGAAGTGAAATGATTACAAATCAATTACATCCAAAGTTATATGGTAAGGAGATGTTAATTCGAGCCCTTAATCAGTCGTAGATTTATATGAATACCGAGAAATTGTGCTAAACAAATGTTTCATTCCATCATATTGCTTAGAAGCATTTGAATACTATGAAATCTGAAAAATTGTACCTATATTATTTTTTTTTCATTAAAATTCTAAAAATAACTGAGGTCATCAGCCTTTATGCGGGTTCGTTCAAAAGACTCTTGGTTAAAGCAGGAACAGTATGATGCAAAAACAATGTCTGAAGTTTTAATGTAATGGAAAGAAAAATTCGAATCAACATCTCAAATGAAACAAAATTATGATGCAAATCAGGGAGATATAATCGTTCAAAGTTTGAGTCGTCATTAGGAATTGTCTTTGAGATATAATTTTCAGTTAGATAGGTTTTGAGATGAGAAGTCTGCTTTATCGAGTGCGAACCGGGTTGGATGAAAATTTCAATGCAGGCATTTTCTGGGTGACATTGGAAATGAATCTTTTGAGATCTGAAGGAATATTTCCTATGAATCTCATTTGACAAAAAAAAATACTTGAATGAACTGCAAATAGAGAAAATCAATATTTTGGCATCTAAGCCTTATATATACGGTGTCCAGAAAGGATATCAGGTATTTGTTTTGCGCCATATTCGGAACAGGGCACCTAAAGGGAGCAGGTTGGGGTTCGTGGCGTCCGCCATTTGTGGAGTTTTAGTCACGATGGAACAGTACTCGGGGACGCATCGCGCATTTTGCGTGTGAGCGAATTATTGTAATGGTGAATCAAAGTGACTACTCAACATCTCTATCGTACGGAATGTCGCACAAGCCACGCGCCAAGTGACGAAAGCATTAGTAAATGGATAAGGATATTCGAGGATATAGATGCGACAATTAAAATTCAAAACTCTGGTCGTCGTGGTTCAGTTCGCGATCAAGAAACAATTGAAGAAGTTGAGGCGTCGATTCGTCAAAATTCGTCTTTATCCATCCGAAAACGAAGGAAAGCGTTGATCATCTAAAAATCATCTTTACATTCGATTTCAAACAAAGACTTGCATCTAGAAGCCTATAAAATTCAATTGGTTCAAAAATTGAAGGATGCGGACTATGCTTATCGACTTAATTTTTTTAACAAATACCCGATACTTTTTCTGGACACCTTTTACATAAGAGAAAAATATATAATTCTGTAAAGCAAATGATTTAGAGTGAAAATAAATCTGACTTGAATTCTTTCATCCACTAGCGATCGATCAACTTCTTATTAAGAATGTATGGTTTTAATTCCGGTGGAAAACGAACATAATTAACAAATCCTATCGGAAAAAGATTCTGGGTTTACTAGAATACAGACCAAGACGTGAAAAATTCCCACATATCCGAGGGTCGTCTCCGATTCCAGTTCACCTCACTTTATAAAGAAAAATAACACACTCTCCCTCGTTTCCGACGAAAACCTACAAAGGACGTGAATTTCTCACCGGTTCGAACTCACTTTCGTCGAAGGATTCGTTGAAAACCGACGCTCTAGTCGGTCGGATTGATACCTTTTCATCAATTTCAACATCCATATATTATCCAGGTTCCCGATAACCGTATAACAAATATCCAGGCACGCTATTCACTGCTAGAGAGGAGTCGATTTAGTATTAATGTTCCTCCTTGTTGGGCGCCCGACATCCATCAGTTTCCGGAACTACGTGAGTAACAATTTCTTATTAGCTGGATCCCAGCGATATGGCAAACTCCGATTCCAGCCCTATTATTAATCAATCTGAAATTCACCCATTCCAAGGCATTAACGCATTGTTGCAGGTAGGCTATGGAGGGCTTGAATAGTTGTTCAATTTGAATTATCGACTGCGTAGAGTAACAGCTGCACTTGACGAAAAAATCTAGTGTTTTGCTGGTGATGAAGCTATTCTAGAAATTGTTACTATAAAAATTACTCGGTTGAGAACTCTTTGTAGATATGCAGGGCTATTCACTAACTCAAGTTGCTATGAATAGCTACCGAAAATCGTGGTTATCATCAAGGTCAGTTGCAAAGCGTGAAATCGGTATTCACTATTCAAGAAAGTGGTTATGAAAGTTGTTATACATAACAACTAGTGGCTATTTGTAATGGTTTTCTGCCAACTGCTTCATAATAATAATAATAATAATAATAATAATCTTTATTCATCCCCTTAGATATTAATTGTATGTGACAAGTCAAAAAAAAAAATATACAGGAAAACAACAAATTTTGATCTGAAAGATCGACTTGAAGAGAAGAAAAAAATTGATATCAAATTACAAATGATCAACCATATATTCTTTTAGACTATAATAACCTTTTTTACATAACATGGATTTAGTCTCCCTCCTGAAACAAGCAAAATCCATATTTTAAAACATTCTGGTAATTTATTGTAAATTTGAATACCTTGGTAAGTAGGTGAATGTTCAAACTTCGTCGTTCGATGCTTGGCAGAGACAGGATTTTGTCATTTCTCGTTGTATAGGAGTGATGACTGGACAATCTTTCTAGAGTTCTTAAATTTTGCTTGATCAAGAGCAGTGACTTATAAATATATATACAGGACTGTCAAAATTTTATTCTCCACAAGAGTGGTCTGCAGGAGGATCTTGAGTCTATCCCAAAGATCAAGCGCAGGACCCTCTTCTGAGCAACAAAAACTCTATGTACATCAGTGTGAATTTCCCCAAAGTAAAGTATTATATGAAATGTGGCTGTAGACCAAACAATAGTATAAATCAAGCAAACATTCTAGTGAAAAATAATTTTTACTCAGTTTATTGCATAATATGATGAATTCAACTTTTTACTCAGTATGTCTATGTGATTAGTCCACCTAAGATATTCATCAATATATATATATCTAAAACTTTATATATTCTTCAGATTTTATTGAAGTATTAGATCAGCTGATACTCAAAAATGTCACAGTTCATGTTTTCAGACCAAAGTAAATACATTTAGTTTTTCAACATTTAACAGTAGACATTCCTTTGGCTCCAATCCATAAGACTTTTAATAATACCTTTACAGGCATCAACAAGTTCAGTAACACTCGAGGCTGTAACAGCAACAGAAAAATCATCTGCAAAAAATGAGCACTAACACCGATCTCAGGTAATCAGGTAAATCATTGATGAAAATTATGAATAAAAGTGGACCCAAGACAGAACCTTGGGGCCTCCAAACGTAGTGTCTGTATTCATTACTGAAAACGTTGTTAACCTTTACCTTCATGGTTCTACCAGTGATGAAACTGTACAACCAGTCAAGGAACACACCTCTAAATCCCACACAATACAATTTCTCCTTTATGAACTCGAACGATATAACATAAAATGCACAGGACAAGTCGAAAAATAACCCCCGCTACAAATCGGCCCTCATCCAGACCTTTATGGAACTTTCAATGAACTTTATAAGCTGCCGTCTCAGTAGAACGACCAGGCCTAAACCCATGCTGAGAATCAGAAATCAAACTGTATTTATCCAGAAACTGTGTGATTCTCCTCAAAACAATACTTTGAATCACCTTTGAAATAACACTTTAGTACAGATATACAGGACGGTAGTTGGAAATGTTTTGAATCTCATTTTTATTCTTTGGAACCGGAATAACTATTGCAGCCTTAAGAAGATTCGAAAAATACACTAGTGACAGATAAATTTATGAGATATGCTAGGTGACCGGATATAAACTCTCCTGATGCCTTTATAAGTCGACAGGATATATAGTCAGTTTCAGCACTTTTTTTGGTTTTTAAACTTCTTATTGCATCAAAAACTTCAACATCAATTACAGGGTAGAAATAAAATGTATGTAAAGACATAGAACTAGTTGTACAGTTTTTGAGAGTTCAGTACCATAATGAAGTTTGAGCCGACTGCAAGCAAGATTAGAAAAATACTCTCCGAAAGCTTCAGCTACCATCGAACTGGTGGCGTTAGTCGCAATAGTTCACCAGCTTATCTAGTCCGTTTCAATGGACGGTTGTCAGTGGTCCTTCCGGCATATATTTGGTTAAAATATCCTGGAGTAATTAATCGCAATTTTGCGGATCTGAACAGGATTTTAACTGAAGCCTTGAGAGAAATCTTATTGAGAATTGTAACGGGTGGAATAACACCGAAATGATCCCGCAGAGACAAAAAGAGGAGACAACAAAAATTTGAACTTCACTAACTCGATAAGCAGGCGACAAACTCCTCATTTTTCTTCATTCGATGTTATCTGCAGCAGCCAAATCTACAGGACATTCAGGGCTATTAATTCACTTACTTAAGTTGGTATCGCCGTGGCTATCCATAGCAACTCGTATAACAACTTTCGATAACCACTGCAACCTTTTTTTGGTATTCTCTAACTAACCGTTGACAACTGTTGTTATCATAACATTTTTCATGAAGATATTCATGGCAACATCGCAAAATAGTTAAAATCTCCGTTTTCTTGATTCAACCATAGACAAATGATATAGATTTGTCTGTAGAATAAGCAAATAAAAGCAAATACATAACCGTCAAACTCAAGAGAAATTACCGTTTCACATCTTTCATTTTAGACATAAAATGGTGAAATGAGCAATATCAATTTATGATGGCAACCTAAGTTGCTATGTTGCTGTTGCTGATTGTTTCCGAAGATCATCGACAACACATGTGATTGATTCTAGAGCTGATTTTCCCAATATATTAAAAACAATAAGGGATATTTCTGTGGTAATCGATGGTTCGATACATGTTACTACCGAAGGAGATCAAAAAACTTTCGGTTGGCGAGGGGTTTAGAAAGGCGATATTTCGAGGTAGAAAGGGGAAGGCGATCTTGCGAGCAAAGCGAGCACCGTAAAGTTCTTAAGACGGCCTTTCGTTAGGTACATTTTACATGCCTTTACGGCCACGCTAACATTTTCAAAAAAATTTACCCAAAACACCGATTTCCCGGTTTTTCGCGAAAGATGGTGCGGTAAAGAAAAAAAAGAAAAAGACTTTTTCCACTGACACGACCAGGAAAAGCCGTTTTCATATGTGTCTTTACCGAGGATTGGGCGTTTGGATAGGGCTATTCACATCTTCCAATCGCAAGTAAAAATATTTTAAATTAATTGCTGAAAGTAGCTTACTTCGGCTCAAACACAAATTTCCAGATCATCAGTCACGTCCGACGTTCACAGAACTTTGTCAGATCATTCCAATTATATTATTAACTCATATCTCGTATAATATTTTGAAATTTCTTCAATTCATAGGATTCGTAAGAGCCCTGGTGAGGTATTCTCTTATAGTTCAACAGTTTACGATATGTATTTAAGAAATTCAAAAATTTACCTAGCATAGAACCAGTTTTGCAATCCCTAGCCAATTCATTTCACCCCTGTCGATTCCTACTTTGAATTGTCGTTGACATACTAATCTTATGTAGATTCTTATGTCATATTCTAGACGTAAATCGGACCCACTTAGTTTATGCGTGAACGAATGGAACGAAATTCGAAGTAATCGGCGAGGTACTCTGTTCATGGTTACACCTTTAGACCTTTATCAAATAATTTTTATTTTACCTTTGTAAAATTCATCAAGCGCGAATCGATGGAGATGAAACGATATTCTTCTGTTTTTTTTTTTTTGTGGAAAAAGCACCCATTCCTAATCAATTATATACAGGGTGTCTCATATGCGTTGTCTATTTCTATCAGCTACCTTCGATCGAGTTATTTTGGCTGTTTCTGCTTACGGCTTCTTAATTCGATAAAATATTTTCGATTCATATACAGGATGTCACATATGAGTTGCGCATTCCTTGAGCTGACTTTCACCAGAGTTTTTCTCAAGTTTTCGTGTTTTTCCGCGTACGGGAGCTGATTTCAATAAAATTTCATACAGAGTGTGCAATTTACAATGAATTTGCGATCGATTGATATACAGGGTGTGCAATTTACAAGTTCTTTCTGGATTTTTTGCGCGCTTTTGGTTTTTTGTGCTCCTTCGGGATTTTTAGCTTTCCTTCGAGTTTTTTTGCGCGCCTTCGGTTTTTTGTGCTCCTTCGGGGTTTTTTGAGTTCCTTTGGATTTTTTGCGTTCTTTCGTGTTACTTCGGGTTCTTTCGCGTTCTTTCGTGTTTCATCGGGTTCTTTCGTGTTTCTTCCAGTTCATTAATGTTTTCTTCACTTTCGACCGTTTTTTTGGGTTTCTTTGCTTTCAACGGGTTTCTTTGCTGTGTTTCGTGTTTCTTTGCGCTTCATTGATCTATGATCTATATTGATCTATGGGCCTATTGAACTACTGCCTTATGGATGTACTGGCCTATAGATCTACTGGCCTATGGATCTACTGGCGCACTAGTCTTTCTTTAAAGCGCCATGGAGGTTTGAAATCTTCCATTGTGGCGAAAATATATATCAAAAATAAAATTAAAACCATACTTTGATTGATTTTATCGTAATAATCCATTTGAAGCATTACAGCACTGCTGTTGAGTGCATATTACCACACATTTATTTTGTAATTGCTTAACAACTATCCACTATTCTGGAATGTTCAGCTTTGGGCCTAGCAAACATGTCGAAATATATATATATTTTCTTTTGAACTTTTGGCTGACAATGTCGAAATAGTGTCACTTTTTCACGATCGGAGAAAAAACATGTTGAAATAAAATGGATGACATCAAGTAAACATTCCTGAACACGGGATTTAATATAGTGTTCTATCGATTCATCCACAAAAGTTAATTAATGCTGATGGAACACGTGAAAAATTGTTATTTGGACTATGTCCACCATCTCAAATTGTTCTTGCTACCAACGATTCGCCAAACATCTTCCATCGTTCTCCAAGCAAAATTAGCTTTAAGGAAAGCAATTTTTCCAGTGTTCCAATAGTTTCTAACTGCCTCTTTACATTTTTTTTTGCATGACAAAGCAGGTTTCGACGTAAATATAATAATTCGTATTATTCGAGTTTTTTCTCTGGCTCAAGTTAGATCAAAGCAACCCCAACTAAACTTCCGAGTGGAAAATGATAGATGTTCCGAAACGGTTTAGTGGCAGATGTGGTTTCATCTTAAGTATTCATGTGGAAGAGTGATTTATCGCCGAAGTGAAATGATTACAAATCAATTACATCCAAAGTTATATGGTAAGGAGATGTTAATTCGAGCCCTTAATCAGTCGTAGATTTATATGAATACCGAGAAATTGTGCTAAACAAATGTTTCATTCCATCATATTGCTTAGAAGCATTTGAATACTATGAAATCTGAAAAATTGTACCTATATTATTTTTTTTTCATTAAAATTCTAAAAATAACTGAGGTCATCAGCCTTTATGCGGGTTCGTTCAAAAGACTCTTGGTTAAAGCAGGAACAGTATGATGCAAAAACAATGTCTGAAGTTTTAATGTAATGGAAAGAAAAATTCGAATCAACATCTCAAATGAAACAAAAATTATGATGCAAATCGGGAGATATAATCGTTCAAAGTTTGAGTCGTCATTAGGAATTGTCTTTGAGATATAATTTTCAGTTAGATAGGTTTTGAGATGAGAAGTCTGCTTTATCGAGTGCGAACCGGGTTGGATGAAAATTTCAATGCAGGCATTTTCTGGGTGACATTGGAAATGAATCTTTTGAGATCTGAAGGAATATTTCCTATGAATCTCATTTGACAAAAAAAAATACTTGAATGAACTGAAAATAGAGAAAATCAATATTTTGGCATCTACGCCTTATATACGGTGTCCAGAAAGGATATCGGGTATTTGTTTTTGCGCCATATTCGGAACAGGGCACCTAAAGGGAGCAGGTTGGGGTTCGTGGCGTCCGCCATTTGTGGAGTTTTAGTCACGATGGAACAGTACTCGGGGACGCATCGCGCATTTTGCGTGTGAGCGAATTATTGTAATGGTGAATCAAAAGTGACTACTCAACGTCTCTATCGTACGGAATATCGCACAAGCCACGCGCCAAGTGACGAAAGCATTAGTAAATGGATAAGGATATTCGAGAATATAGATGCGACAATTAAAATTCAAAACTCTGGTCGTCGTGGTTCAGTTCGCGATCAAGAAACAATTGAAGAAGTTGAGGCGTCGATTCGTCAAAATTCGTCTTTATCCATCCGAAAACGAAGGAAAGCGTTGATCATCAAAAAATCATCTTTACATTCGATTTCAAACAAAGACTTGCATCTAGAAGCCTATAAAATTCAATTGGTTCAAAAATTGAAGGATGCGGACTATGCTAATCGACTTAATTTTTTTTTTAACAAATACCCGATACTTTTTCTGGACACCTTTTACATAAGAGAAAAATATATAATTCTGTAAAGCAAATGATTTAGAGTGAAAATAAATCTGACTTGAATTCTTTCATCCACTAGCGATCGATCAACTTCTTATTAAGAATGTATGGTTTAATTCCGGTGGAAAACGAACATAATTAACAAATCCTATCGGGAAAAAAGATTCTGGGTTTACTAGAATACAGACCAAGACGTGAAAAATTCCCACATATCCGAGGGTCGTCTCCGATTCCAGTTCACCTCACTTTATAAAGAAAAATAACACACTCTCCCTCGTTTCCGACGAAAACCTACAAAGGACGTGAATTTCTCACCGGTTCGAACTCACTTTCGTCGAAGGATTCGTTGAAAACCGACGCTCTAGTCGGTCGGATTGATACCTTTTCATCAATTTCAACATCCATATATTATCCAGGTTCCCGATAACCGTATAACAAATATCCAGGCACGCTATTCACTGCTAGAGAGGAGTCGATTTAGTATTAATGTTCCTCCTTGTTGGGCGCCCGACATCCATCAGTTTCCGGAACTACGTGAGTAACAATTTCTTATTAGCTGGATCCCAGCGATATGTAGAGCTCCGATTCCGGCCCTATTATTAATCAATCTGAAATTCACCCATTCCAAGGCATTAACGCATTGTTGTAGGTAGGCTATGGAGGGCTTGAATAGTTGTTCAATTTGAATTATCGACTGCGTAGAGTAACAGCTGCACTTGACGAAAAAAGCTAGTGTTTTGCTGGTGATGAAGCTATTCTAGAAATTGTAACTATAAAAATTACTCGGTTGAGAACTCTTTGTAGATATGCAGGGCTATTCACTAACTCAAGTTGCTATGAATAGCTACCGAAAATCGTGGTTATCATCAAGGTCAGTTGCAAAGCCTGAAATCGGTATTCACTATTCAAGAAAGTGGTTATGAAAGTTGTTATACATAACAACTAGTGGCTATTTGTAATGGTTTTCTGCCAACTGCTTCATAATAATAATAATAATAATAATCTTTATTCATCCCCTTAGATATTAATTGTATGAGACAAGTCAAAAAAAAAATATATACAGGAAAACAACAAATTTTGATCTGAAAGATGGACTTGAAGAGAAGAAAAAAATTGATATCAAATTACAAATGATCAACCATATATTCATTTAGACTATAATAACCTTTTTTACATAACATGGATTCAGTCTCCCTCCTGAAACAAGCAAAATTCATATTTTTAAAACATTCTGGTAATTTATTGTAAATTTGAATACCTTGGTAAGTAGGTGAATGTTCAAACTTCGTCGTTCGATGCTTAGGCAGAGACAGGATTTTGTCATTTCTCGTTGTATAGGAGTGATGACTGGACAATCTTTCTAGAGTTCTTAAATTTTGCTTGATCAAGAGCAGTGACTTATAAATATATATACAAGGGACTGTCAAAATTTTATTCTCCACAAAGAGTGGTCAGCAGGAGGATCTTGAGTCTATACCAAAGATCAAGCGCAGGACCCTCTTCTGAGCAACAAAAACTCTATCTACATCAGTGGAATGTAGGCTGTAGACCAAACAATAGTATAAATCAAGCAAACATTCTAGTGAAAAATAATTTTTTACTCGGTTTATTGCATAATATGATGAATTCAACTTTTTACTCAGTATGTCTATGTGATTAGTCCACCTAAGATATTCATCAATATATATATATCTAAAAACTTTATATATTCTTCAGATTTTATTGAAGTATTAGAACAGCTGATACTCAAAATGTCACGGTTCATGTTTTTCAGACCAAAGTAAATACATTTGGTTTTTTCAACATTTAACAGTAGTGCATTCCTTTGGCTCCAATCCATAAGACTTTTAATAATACCTTTACAGGCATCAACAAGTTCAGTAACACTCGAGGCTGTAACAGCAACAGAAAAATCATCTGCAAAAATGAGCACTAACACCGATCTCAGGTAATCAGGTAAATCATTGATGAAAATTATGAATAAAAGTGGACCCAAGACAAAACCTTGGGGCACTCCAGACGTGGTGTCGTATTCATTACTGAAAACGTTGTTAACCTTTACCTTCATGGTTCTACCAGTGATGAAACTGTACAACCAGTCAAGGAACACACCTCTAAATCCCACACAATACAATTTCTCCTTTATGAACTCGAACGATACATCAAATGCACAGGACAAGTCGAAAAATAACCCCGCTACAAATCGGCCCTCATCCAGACCTTTATGGACACATTCAATGAACTTATAAGCTGCCGTCTCAGTAGAACGACCAGGCCTAAACCCATGCTGAGAATCAGAAATCAAACTGTATTTATCCAGAAACTGTGTGATTCTCCTCAAAACAATACTTTGAATCACCTTTGAAATAACACTCAGTACAGATACAGGACGGTAGTTGGAAATGTTTTGAATCTCATTTTTATTCTTTGGAACCGGAATAACTATTGCAGCCTTAAGAAGATTCGGAAATACACCACTAGTGACAGATAAATTTATGAGATATGCTAGGTGACCGGATATAAACTCTCCTGATGCCTTTATAAGTCGACTGGATATATAGTCAGTTTCAGCACTTTTTTTGGTTTTTTAAACTTCTTATTGCATCAAAAACTTCAACATCAATTACAGGGTAGAAATAAAATGTATGTAAAGACATAGAACCAGTTGTACAGTTTTTTGAGAGTTCAGTACCATAATGAAGTTTGAGCCGACTGCAAGCAAGATTAGAAAAATACTCTCCGAAAGCTTCAGCTACCATCGAAGACTCTGAACAGATGGTATTCTTTATATTTAAAGAAATATCAGAATTAGTTGAACCTGTATGACCTGTTTCATGTTTGACTATATTCCAAACCGCTTTATTTTTATTTTCCGATTTAAGAAGATATTGATCATAATGAAGCCTCTTAGTTCTACGGAGCAACAGACTGTATTCAGTCTTTGCTTTTTTATAAACTTCCAGAGAATGAAGAGATCTAATATTTGCATGAACCCAAATGAGGTTCTTCAGACTTGAACTAGCCTGTCTAACCTCATCGTTTATCTAATCTTTTCCCAAATTATTTCGACACATGACTTTTTTAACAGGAAAACATTCCCTGACTAAGGATTGAAATTTCTCTATAAATGTCCGATAACAAATATTGACATCACTGCAACTATATAAATCCTGAAAAGGAAAATCATGCAAAGTTGATTTGAATAAATTCAAATTATTCTCAGAAAAAACCTGCATATTTCTAGTAGGTGGTTTGACTACAGCGCAGACTGCAAAGCAATCGGTGTACACCACGGAAATTACTCTGTGATCACTAAGAGAAGCTTCAAATACGTTAGTTTTACAACAATCTAACTCAACATTTGTTAGGATATAATCAACTTTAGTACTAGATGTAGTACCATTGACGTTAGTGAAAACTCTTGTTGGAGACATAGAAGTTACTTTTAAATCGAAGCAAATCAGCAAATCACAGAACATATTCTTATTTTTATCATTCGTGAGGAAATCTACATTAAAATCTCCACAAACGAAAAGATTTTTAACTAAACCAGAGCAATATTGGAGCACCTGGCACATTGTGTTCAGAAAAAGTTCAAAATCGCCTTTTGGCCGCCTGTAAGCACTTATTATACCCAACTTCACATCACCAAGCACCATAATACCACATAGTTCACAATTCATCTCTACTGAAAATCTGAAGATATCAAGATTCCTCATAGGAAGAGGAGATCTCACATACACCAGCGATCCTCCATGCCTTCTGGTGGGACGGCAGAAAGAAGCAGCCTGAATATACCCTGGAATATTCATCACCTCCAAGGTAGAGGCATCACACCAATGCTCAGAGATGCACACAATATCAGGCAATTCCTCAGCTAACAACACTTCCAGACGATCCAATTTATTGGTGATACATTGAATATTCAAATTTATGATCTTAATCTTATTCTTTTTCGGTTGATTTTCAAGATTGATTATTTTAACTGGGTGTTGCTATCGATAAACACTCTTGTTGGTTACTGTTTGTTTTTTTTTTTTTCATTCATGTGAACAATTAGAAGTTTTAATCGAATAAGAATGGCATTTTTAGTACAAATGAACTTTTTAATGAATCAGGAATTGCAAAGGATTGCAGGTTAAATGCGCCACTGCTGCAAAGGCTCAACGCTGCTTTTCATATTATTCAACTCTTTTGTGAGTTGCATCTACAGTTCTCCATTTTTACTGATTCAGCTGGCGATAAATCTCCTTTCATCATCACATGTTCGCTCAAGAAATTCATCATAAATTGATATTGCTCGTCTTTTTAACCCTTTTATATCTAAAATAATAGATGTTAAATTATATATAAGACCTCACCCATCTACCACACAAATATAAGTATCAGCTTCACCAAATATAATTGAAATTTTTTCACTACTTTCTTTAACGGTCATTACTCGTGAATTTGGTGGTTATTTATTTGCTTTTATTTGCTTATTACACAGACAAATCAATATCATTTGTCTATGGTTAAATCGAGAAAACGGACATTTGAACTATTTTGCGGTGTTGCCATGACTATCTTCATGAAAAGTTGTTATGATAACAACAATTGTTCACGGTTAGTTAGAGAATACCAAAAAAGGGTAGCAGTGGCTATCGAAAGTTGTTGTACGAGTTGCTATGGATAGCCACGGCGATAGCTACTTGAGTTAGTGAATATCTGTAATTATCAATATATCGTTCAATACTTCCACTAACCATGCCTTAAATAATGTTCAGGTATGTGAGAGTAGCTTTGTCAGAGAGAAATGATAAGAATTCCATCAAACTCTCCATAAACTACATCGTTACTCAAAACGAAAAAATACTAATCCGCACAAACAAAAGGAGTTAACAAATCCTAAATTTCAATCCATCGATCCTGTTTTTCGAATTGCTTTTGTGGATGTCGACTAGCTCCTCCTTTCGTCAATGTTGTGAAAATTTATTTTAAGCCGCATTGTGAAAAGAATTAGTAACATCGTTACTTTTATAAGTAAGTTTGAGAAAAGAAATTTCTTCTACAGTGCCTTTCTCTCAGAGAACTGTTTCAATTTCAAATTTAATCATGTGTTAGACTGTACCTAAATTGTAATTAATATTTATGATAAAATAAAATTAACAATGTCTTTTTTTCTACTCGTTTTAATAGATAACTCAACCTTGATATAAATAAAACATTATTTATTACTTTTTATTCATTTCGGTGTCCAGTCCTGAATGTTTCATACTGTACACTCATTATTGAAATCTATGATGAAAATACAAAGCAATAAAAATCTTCAATATTTCAATTTCCACTATTTTTGTAACGATAAAGATAATATTTTAATCTGTAATATTGTATGATCAGACCACCTAAAATTGAAACTTATGAGCTGAATATTAGGCCAATTCTTGATTCAATTTCCTCAGAAAAGGCCCCTTTCATATTTGACTAGACTGACTGACCCCCCCTATCTGCGGAAGGGAGAAACATTCGGCAAATTGCCAACCGCAATGAAATTTCGCCACCCTCAAAAAATATTAGTATTATTTTCCTGCTTCAATTATCAGACCCAAAGCTTTCAACAATATGTAAATGGGCATCAAAGTAATTGTTTCTCCCTTTCTATAACTTCATTTCGCCGTTATCTCTGTCTCATTCTTTCGGATGGGCGCTCCCCAATGGCCCTGTTCCTCGTAATAGAATAAGACATTGAACGTTTCACACCAATTTATCCCAGACGTTAAGCTGAAAGGAAATTATTCGAATATTTTTGGGGTGGCCTCCCTGGAATTATAGTTAGTGCATCGTCACTGGGGTGTTCAACATCCATTTAATTTTCCCATTAGTCTATCAATTCATTGCTCTGTGGATTTACTCAGCCTGTCCCCTCGTGGTTCCAATAAAAGCAACGCCTTATTAGAAAGTTGTTACACAGAAAACTGAATAATAAAGTTTGATAATTGCAGCTTACTATCACAATGAATAGTAACTGTAGTACCTGATGAGTCATAGATATAAATGACATAAATTAATAATAAGATTCAGATTTCCACAAATTTTTATTGTTTTTTACATCAATTGTTTCGCCAACACTTAGGGTGGCTACACGAGGTTTTACATTTTGAATGATAGTTTCACTGAAGTAATTCTGTATTTATTGCTGTAAAACTTTTTCGGAATGTCGTCTCAAATAGGGTAATAAATATTTAGGTATTTTAGGATTTTTTCAGGAAGATGTTTTAAAATAGGGACCGGTCAACATCTGTTTGTTCATTCAAAATAATATTTTGTGAGTTGTATCTGTTTATTTTGAGGGCTTCTAAATGTGTTAATCATAAACTTGTACTTTCCGTATGGAGGATTTCTGAATTATGGTTAAAATTATTTCCGTATTCATTTAAATGTTATTAGTCTTGCCGGTTACGTAACTACGTTGATGTTCCTGAATCCGTTTGTGAAATGATCTTCCCGTTTGACCTATATGAACCATGAGGCAATACGAACAAAGTAACTTATAGACTCTTGATTTGACACATGATACCAATCAAATAAAGGATAAACCTGATAATGAAAACATAATACGAAGAAGTTTTTGGATGAAACCCCATGAAAAGATATCATATCGTATAAACAAAACCGCTTCAGAAAGTACTGGTAAAGGAAGAGCAGGAGCTACCAGAAGTGCTGAACCCTATCATAGGTCGATGACAAATTTATCAAAGCAGCAACCTACTCGTATCATTGAAACCTGATTCTATGAAAGAAGACAGGCTAACACCCTGATCTGGACAATCCCTATTTTTTTAAATCTCTCAGGAAATTTCGTAAACATAATAATCTCAACCGATGAATTCCTATCATATTCCTTATAGATATATGCGTTGTTCCATATGAAAACTTAATAATACGCATATATGTTCCCAATATTCAGAACGTTTTTCCTTCTCTCGCATCTTATTACCAAAAATACCTCAGCCAAGGATCATTTAATTTTCCCATTAGTCTATCAATTCATTGCTCTGTGGATTTACTCAGCCTGTCCCCCTCGTGGTTCCAACACAATAAAAGCAACGCCTTATTAGAAAGTTGTTACACAGAAAACTGAATAATAAAGTTTGATAATTGCAGCTTACTATCACAATGAATAGTAACTGTAGTACCTGATGAGTCATAGATATAAATGACATAAATTAATAATAAGATTCAGATTTCCACAAATTTTTATTGTTTTTTACATCAATTGTTTCGCCAACACTTAGGGTGGCTACACGAGGTTTTACATTTTGAATGATAGTTTCACTATCTACTGAGTAATTCTGTATTTATTGCTGTAAAACTTTTTAGGAATGTCGTCTCAAATAGGGTAATGAATATTTAGGTATTTTAGGATTTTTTCAGGAAGATGTTTTAAAATAGGGACCGGTCAACATCTGTTTGTTCATTCAAAATAATATTTTGTGAGTTGTATCTGTTTATTTTGAGGGCTTCTAAATGTGTTAATCATAAACTTGTACTTTCCGTATGGAGGATTTCTGAATTATGGTTAAAATTATTTCCGTATTCATTTAAATGTTTAGTATATTAGTCTTGCCGGTTACGTAACTACGTTGATGTTCCTGAATCCGTTTGTGAAATGATCTTCCCGTTTGACCTATATGAACCATGAGGCAATACGAACAAAGTAACTTATAGACTCTTGATTTGACACATGATACCAATCAAATAAAGGATAAACCTGATAATGAAAACATAATACGAAGAAGTTTTTGGATGAAACCCCATGAAAAGATATCATATCGTATAAACAAAACCCCTTCAGAAAGTACTGGTAAAGGAAGAGCAGGAGCTACCAGAAGTGCTGAACCCTATCATAGGTCGATGACAAATTTATCAAAGCAGCAACCTACTCGTATCATTGAAACCTGATTCTATGAAAGAAGACAGGCTAACACCCTGATCTGGACAATCCCTATTTTTTTAAATCTCTCAGGAAATTTCGTAAACATAATAATCTCAACCGATGAATTCCTATCATATTCCTTATAGATATATGCGTTGTTCCATATGAAAACTTAATAATACGCATATATGTTCCCAATATTCAGAACGTTTTTCCTTCTCTCGCATCTTATTACCAAAAATACCTCAGCCAAGGATCAGCCAACTTGCGTTTATTTGAAACCGAAGAGTATAAGCCCTTGTAAACGAGACATTCCTGCTTCATACAACGTTGTGAGCAGATGGATCGAACGACAGAATATATGTATGAATGCCAAAGTTATTCCTTCTGCTTATTTGGGACAAATGCTGCTCCATTGTCGACATTTTCGTCACAGCCTCCTTCCACGTTTTCATTTAGTTTTATCTGCGGGAAAGTTCTTCCTTCCTTTTTACGATCCTTGTACCTCCCGGATTATGAAGCCCACGGGAGGCCCCCAACGTTGATATGGAATGGAGGTAGATGGAGAAAATGAAAGGGGGTATTTTCCAGTTGCGAATTTACGCGAGACGCTTCCCTTATTTATAAAGAGTTTATTCATGATTAAATTTTTCTCCCTTTTATTATTTGATGTGGCTGCTCTGTATGGATGAAAGATGCTGCTGCCTTCCTCAAACCTTTGCTTTGTTGAAAAAACTTCAAAGGGATTATCTCACGATCTTCCCAAAGGCTTAGAATGCGGCGATATCGATCAGTTTGAAATATAAATTCTATTATTTGCAGCTTCTCTGCTCGCTAGAGTATAGAACATTCTTGGAATTTCCACACCAATGGAGTGACTTTTCATAAAAATTGGCTTCCAAATTTTAGAGAATTCATTTCGCAATATTGCTCTAAGGCATGCCTTATTTGAGCCTTTCTCAACACGATTTCCGTAGTTGTTGAACAGAGTTCTCGGCTATTTCCTATTTCCTTATATTACCTTCAAATTCATCGTATCAGTTGGAATTTGTTGGTAACAGAGGGCAACCTGAGACTATTTCCTTACATTGGATTATCCTCGAATTTATCAGTAAATATTTGTTTATAACGTCAGACGATTTACAAGAATCCTCAAAAAAGCAACGAGAACGTTTCGAATACCTAAGGCTTACCCAATTCTTCATCATCACACCGTAATTTCAAATAGAAAATGCAAAAAATTCATTGGCAAAAATTCAGATTTTTTTTATTTTACTTTCAAACGTCGAAAATCGTCATTTGGTTTAATTGAACAGGATGGTATTTTCTTTTAACATTTGTTTTGAGGAATGTAATCGAATGAATCGGAGAACTTATGATGCACTCAATGATAAATAAGCTCATGTGACATCAATAATACTAAATAATATGAAAACAAGAAGGAACACTCAGGGCCCCCGCTACCATATGTGCAAAGTGTGCAATGCACACGGGCGCCATCCTTTAGGGGCGCCAAAACCAAGGGCCCAAAAAAACAAAAATAGTCAATACATATAATAAACAAGTGATAAAAGTCATTATGTGACCATAACTGACTTGAGCGAATTTTCAAAAAGTAGGCACACAGGAGTGTTTCTGGTCCTTAGACTATACTCTATTAAATAAAAAAAAGTCCGTTCAAATTCGGTTGAGTAATAAAAAAGAGTCCCCCTGCTATGCCTCCTAGGGGGGCCCTGATTTAACATCCTTTCGTTCTCGGCATCCCTAGACCATACCCTATCGAATGCAAAAAATCCGATTAAAATCGGTTAAGAACTGTAGGACTAGTTTGACTGACAGACGGACAAAGTGCGGACAATAGCGAATTTTCCATTAGGGAAAATTCGCTAAAAATAAGTAGGTACCTACGAAGCCACGACTCGCGAGCGAAAGCCTAGTTCAAAATAAAATAATTAGCACATAATTTTCGTGCGAGACACTCTTTCCAGCTTTCTTTTTACGTTTTGCGTACTATAACCCTAGATATAAACAGTGATGTCAAGTCTCCTCTATAAAAAGTACCTAGAATTGATTCGGAAAATCCCTAGAATTCCCTAGATTAGTGCAGAGGTGGCTCCATTCGCCCAGTGCAGGAATTATGTGAGAAAGGGGGGGGGGTGCTTGGGTTTGTTCTCAAAGTTTCGCGGAATATTAGGAAATAACGATACGAAAATTCTTGGGATATGAGTGATTTTATTTCTGATTCTCATCTCTTCCTGAATAAACTAATTATAATTATTTTATATATCACTATTTGGAAATAAGGTTAAGAATAAAACATTATCGAACAAAAGTTTTATTTGACTTAATAATAAAAACAACAACGAATTTATATATGTGTATATTATATAGGCTTTGAAAAACTAATCATTTATTTTATACAAACTTTTATATTGCATCAGCTTCAAATGTTCAGATGTTACTTCGAATAATTTACAACATTTTTCATCATTTGAAAATCTAATGACTGAAACAGCGTTTAATGCTTCACTACCTATTTTATTTCTTTTTTTTTGTTTTTACATCTGTAACAACAGAAAAAACCCGTTCTGTTTCGGCATTACTATGAGGTAATGCCATACATAATCTAGCTAATTGTACTACATCTTGGTATTCATTAACTCCATTAAAATCTTTGTGGTCACCTAAGCTATTCCAAAATTCTTCTACATTCATTTTCATATAAAATATTTTTTTATTGTTGTCATCAGAAAAGTCTATTGCAATATTTTTCCACTGCCTATCAATATCATCTCCTTTGATGCCTTCGACTGAAGCGAATTTACTCCAAATGATTTTGAGAGACGAAAGCTCATCGGGTTTTTTAAAATCTAAAGCTACTTCCGGTGATAAAAATTTCAATGAATCGAAAAAAATATCATCAAGGGGAAATCTTTGCTGTATTTCAGTTGCAGCAGTAACGAAAAAATTCAAACAAGACTTTCTTATTGAAGTTTGAACTTCTGGCGGTAAAAGGGAAAGTAAATTGTTACAAGAAGAACCGAGATCTATTTGCTCCAATTCTAAAAAGTGATGGGGTTTTTACAATTCATTTTGGGGTCATTTAAAAATTCGGGTTTAATGAAATGAGCTGTGAGTTTACGAAAAATCTTTTTGCAATTATATGATAATTCATGAATCAATATTTTTTTTGATTGAAAAAGGGCATTGAATTTATTGAACAAGTTTAGAATATGATTCAAAAATAGTAATATTCCTTTAGTCGAATTATTATGCAGTTCATCAAATATGAAATTTACACATTTCGAGTTATCTTCTAATTTCGCAACTTTAAAATAATTTTGGAGAACAATCCAATTCTCGAGAACCCTTTAGACAGAATGTTGCATGGAAAGCCATCTGGTAGATGCTAATTTGAGCATTTTTTTGTTCGAAATGGAAGAAATCTTGCATTTCTATCAATTCTGCAGTTCTTTTTTGAGGAAGAGGAAAAATAGCTTACTATATTTCTAATCAATTCCTCCGGTGTTCTAGGTAATTGAGAACAAGCATGGCTTGCAACGAAGTGGTAAGTTATAACATCTGTTGTTCACATTGTAAACAACAAATGTTATAACTTTACATGCTCAAAGATTGAATATTCTTTCAGAGATTTCTTTTTCAAAGGAATCGAGCAAGGAAGTAATTTTTGTCAAATTATACCACACTTAGAAATGTTTCATCCACATTCCTCAGCATAGAATACATATTGTGTTAGTTTAAGTGATTCAAGGGCCAGAAGCGAAATTTTTTCTACCTCTACGTTTGAGGATTGAAAAATCCCTAGAATTTCCCTATTTCCCTAAAATTCCCTAAACCCAAAATTTTTCCCTAGATCTAGGGACAATTCCCTAGACTTAACATCACTGGATATAAAATAATACCGTTTTGCGGGATGCACGGCGAAGCGGGCGGATACTTGCAAGAGCATGTCAGTCGGTAGTTTCTTGAATTTTCCTGTTCAGACATAAATAATGCCGGGAGCTATAAAAGCGATGCAACACCAGAGGCGTTTCAAACTTGTTAGTTTACTGGACCGGGCAACAAGTGTATATATATTTTGTCAAGTGTTTTGTTGTATAATACAAATTTTTGTTAACCATATTTTTTATAAAAAATTAAGTGCTGAATACCTTCTGACTGCAATTTCAACGATACAACATAAAATGGTAAGTGTTCACAACTTTATACTACTAACATTATCCCTTTATAGGATACTGGTTATATTATTTTTACGAAAACATCTTTATATTAGTTTCACTTGTATGTTTGTTTGCTTGTTTGAAACCCTCCTTTTTAACACGCTTCTTATGTACTGCTGTGATATGGGTATCAAAAAAGTGTAGGGGGCTCCATATATCAGTTTTTGAGAAGCGCTAACGCTTTTTTCAAAATTCCATTTATTGTTTGTTAATTTATTTTAAAATTATTATTATTTAAAAAAAAGCGAGGGGCGCTTCCTAAGAACTAATTTATGGAGCTCCCTACGCTTTTTTGCAATAATACCATTTATTGTTTATTAATTATTTCTAAATTAAAAATTATTTTCCACTTTTTAGTTTCTTTCATAATTAAAGAGTGTTTTTGGGACTTTTTGAACTCTATTTATTGTAAACTGAAATGTCATTTCAAAATGTAATTGGTTTTTTATACATCACTCGCTTAGTTTTTTGTTATCGATCTTTTAAAAACATTTTTTAGGGTTTTTAAGGTCAACTTAGATCAAACTAGTTTAATGTATTTTTTGGCCCTCATTTTGTCGCTACAGTAGCGACGCTACTACAATAGCTATTTTTTAATTTTTCTATTGTACCTAGATATCAATTTTGATTTTATAACGAAGTTACCTAGGTATTTGTTATTAGAAGTATCCGCATCTTTATAAAATATTTTAGTATAAGTAGAAAGTAGTACTTATATACGTGTTAGTGAAAAAGGCAAAACCTCAGACACCTCAACCTATTTTTATTGTAAAAGAATTACGAATATTATTTTGATTCAAATTTAACCCCTATTTTTTATTAGTGGAATCGATTCTACCCACGATTCTGAACTAATTTCAAGTGTTGCGCTTTCTCATTAAAACGTTGTATATGTAGACATGAGGCAACATCTCTGTTATTTGTTCCTAAAAAATTGTGATTTTTAGTTTTAGCTTATTTTCTAGTATTTATGAACAACGTGTATGTACCCCATTAGTTAAGTAAATGCTTTAAAATGAGTGTGAACAAGAATTTATTATTATTATTTCATTTTCATAGTTTAGTCTACGAATAAATGACTTTTAAAGTTCAGTTATTTGCTTTATTTCAAGTACCTACCTACCATAAAGAAGATATTCCGAAATGCCGTACAGGGGCGCCAAAATCCTGTTTTGCACACAGGCGCCAGTAGCCCTTACGGGGGCCCTGGGAACACTTCTTTTTGGACACACAAGAAGTACAATGGGGTCAATATTTACATACTTTGCTGTGAATCCTCGATCACTAGATTATTATCTGACTTTAACAAATCAAATTGTAAACGAAATTTTGCACACTTCAAGAGTAAGCGCAATCTAGCGATGTTGCCCATAGACCTCCAAGAAAATTAATACTGAAGCAACCAACTATCTCCTCTAACTATGGTACTACCATCATAATTCAGATGAAAACAGAATAATGACAGAAGATAAGGTGCTGACAAGAATTTGTATGAGGATAGTTTGGCGCATGTTGAACAGAAATTAATATTCCTCGTGTGTTTCAACAATATAAACTATTTACTATCAAGTTATGTGTAGTCGACTCGATAGAAGATCCGTATTTCGGAAGACTGCCAATCCATGCGTCCTCCCGAATAATCAATCAATCAAGAATCAATTATTAACAATAGCATCCACATCACTCCAAGCACTTCCATAGTGGAATCCAACTCAATCCAGAAGTTGTAATTCTTTCTTATCGTGTTCACCACCGTATTTCTCAATTCCCGGCAAGAACCCTAATTTCAAGATTGCAGACTAGCCGGAGGGCACGTTGCCTGCCCGGGGGTGCGGCTCAGAATTAGGGGTTTCCCGGACTGAATACAAGCGTCGCATTCTTATCAGCCAATTAGACCGCTTGCAACTTTGGCCCGATAATATTTCGGACTGAAGGTAGCGAGCCAGGGGTGTTTATCTTGTTTCATAACAAATAATATATCGATGACCGTACACTCCCGGTTCCGGCATTAATGTTGCTAGCTGCAATCCAATCGCAATTGAATTTAATTAGCCAGAAGTGAATCGG